>JADMNL010000023.1:65862500-75862500 GCA_016271365.2 Neoceratodus forsteri
ACCCTGGACCCCTGCTTTACAGACATTTATAAATGCTGTGAAATGAAAATGGAGGCTTTCAGGAAACATGAAAACATAGAAACATAGAAGTTAATGACCTAATAATAATGATAATGACTGTAAGACCCATCCATTCTGCCATTTTTTTTTCTTCCGTATAAATGTGCCATCGGCCTTTGCTCTCTCAATGGCCTATCTAATCATACTCATCTGTATTGCTCCCTTATGCCTATCCCATGCCTGTTTGAAACCCTGCACTGCATTAATATCCACCACTTTCTGAGGTAGACCGTTCCATGCATCCACCACCCTTTCTGTGAAAAAGAACTTCCTCACATTACCCTTAATTGGCCTCCCTCTAATTTCATGCTGTGTCCTCTTTTCCTGATATTTTTCTTATATTGAAATATGATAGGCTCTTTTACCTTGTTAATACCCTTAAGGTTTTTGAATGTTTCGATCATATCACCACTCTCCCTCCTTTGTTCTAGGGTATACATATTGAGCTCTGTTAATCTGTCCTCAAATGTTTTCTGATGCAGTCCCTGCACCAAAGATGTAAATACAAGTTTTTTACAACCTTAGTAATATAGAGAAAGTAGCACTTGAGAAACTAGGACAGAATATGGAGATTACAATAAAAACTGTGGATAAGGGAGGGGTGATGGTAGTGCCCAATAGCATTGACTATGATAAAAAGGTAATGAGACAATTAAATGATCTTAACTTTTGTAAGAGGCTACTGACAGACCCCACTGATCAATTCAAGACAGATATAGATATGTATTTGGATGTTAAACAAGAGTGTGCATTACCAGTACATGTTGTTGAATATTTAAGTGTGGAATGCCCAGCAAGTGCCACTTTTTACTGTCTACCCAACGTCTACAAAATTTAGTGGATCCCCCTGGTAGACTGATAGACTCTAGCAACAACTCACTCATGGAACCACTAACAAAATTTGTTGATGCACATATTGTAGAGTTAGTTCAGAAAACTCCAACATACATTAGGGACACAGGTGAAGTGTTATGCATCATTCAGGATATAGAGAATAAAGTATGGGTCTGGGTGTGTAACGAGAATTTACACACACCCAAGGGGTTTATGCGTAGCATCAATCCCCAAGAGTGTGTGTAAATTTGAGTTTTCACACACCCAGACCCATATTTTATTTTATATAATTCCTGGGTTTGTCTTTTTTACCTCAGCAATTATATAAAATGAATGTAGGCTGCTGCGTGGCCCGCCCCATTCCATTTGACCATCTGGTCTGTGAAAGTGACTCGCGGTGCTGTTTTTAATAAATGTAAAACTCTTTTGGAGGGGTGAGCTGTAGAAACAGGCTATTTTTAAAAGTTAAAAGTCATTTTTTTTTTTAAGTTAAGCTTACCGCCGAGTCCAATGTAAGTGTAAGTGGCGGTTCATTCTTCTGGGGCAAAGTGACCACGTGCATTCTTAAGGGAAAAGCAGCAGTGGGACATGTGCAGAGTGAGGGAAACCATGCGCGTGTTTGCCGTTATAAACACTCCTTTATAACGGCAAATTACGCTATGGTTCCCCTATGGGAAAAAGGCTATGCCAGTTATTATGTAGCAATTATGGATAACAGCATACTTGCTACCCTGGATGTTACTGCGTTATGCACTAATATTCCCCATGATGATGGATTGCAGGCTCCAGAATATTTTTGGGACACTAGGGAACAAACTGTCCCCAGTACAGAGGTATTGGTACAGTTGGCATGCTTTGTTTTAACACATAACTATTTTTTCTATAAGAATGAATGGTTTTTACAAGTTAAAGGCATGCAAATGGGGCTAGTTTTGTCCCCACATTGCCAATTTGCACATGGCTAGATGGGAGGAGGAAGTGATTATATCTGCCTCAAACCCATATAAGCAATACATCGATTTATGGAGACGATACATTGACGATGTATTGTTAATCTGGACAGGTTCTGCTAGGGAGTTGGAAAACTTTGTGAAATACTTGGAGAGTAGTAATTCCAACTTAAAGTTCAGTCTTACAGTCTCTAAGGAAGAGATTAATTTTTTAGACCTAGTAATAACAAAAGATGATCTAGGTGGACTTACAATGGATTTGTTCCACAAGCCCACTGACTGGAATACTTTGCTGCTGGCTAGCAGTAATCATCCATTGCATCTAATTAGAGCCATCCCTAAAGGTCAGTTCATCCGCACTAAACAAAACTGTGGCACTTATGCCACTTATGAAAAAAGAGCGGATGAGCTGGAAGGGAGACTTAGGGAGAGGGGGTATTCTGGAAATGTTATAGTGGGAGCAAGACAAGAGGTTAATAACATCAATAGAGAAAATTTGTTGGGGGCAAGTAATAGAGAAGAATCTGTGCAGTCATGAGACATTCAAGCCTGTTTTGTGAGTACTTTTAGTGCGCAGTCCCACGAAGTGGCACATATTGTCAAGAAAAATTGGCATATAGCCCTGTGGGATTCAGGTTTGAGGGAACTTCATAAGAATGGCCCAAAAATTGTGTATTGGAGGGGCACTAGTCTGAAAGATACAGAGGTACATTCTTTGGAACCTATAATGCATCATCCATGTATGTGTCTACCAAAGAGATATAGTGGTAGCCACAGATGTGGCAACTGTAAATTCTGCTGTCATGTGCTGGACACTAAAATGTTTCTACATCCCCTTTTAAACAGATCATTTCCAGTAAGGGGTTTCATGATGTGTTCAACTATTGGCTTAATTTATCTAGCTAGTTGTATGTGTGGGTCTTTTTATGTGGGAAAGACAAAACAAACATTTAAGACCTGCATATGTGAGCATTTGAGGGCGACTGAAAATCAGGATGTAAAAAATGCCCTTGCAGTTCACGTCAAGAAGCAAATGGACAGGCAGCAACATTGTTTTAAATTTCAGGGCTTGGAGAAACCGGTATTTTCATGGGAAGGGGGAGACTATGACAATCTCCTCCTCAGATGTGAACAGTATTGGATTATCTCATGTAAAGGAATGGAAGAGAAGGGTCTAAATGGTAAACTGGAGATTAAACCCTTCCTTAATCAAACATAAACTGCATGAATCTGAATATTTTTATATCGTATGTATGCTGTTATTACTGATCCACGTATTATGGTACTTCATGTTTGTATTTTTTATAACTTTGGTAATCATTGGTATGGACACTGTTATTTGACACTTTGTTCACTGTAAATATGTTTCTCTCCGCAGGTCCACATGCCCAGGATTTCTTTATTGGCAGCACCTTACCAGGGGAAGAATTTTTTACTGTATAAAATGAGGTGGACTTTATGTTCCCTATAAATATGTGGATAGTTAAGAGCTGAGCAGTGTCTAATAAGATAGTGAACTTTGAATGAATTTGGTTTCAGGTATTTACTTTTATTGTATGCTGTATGGCCATTTTAAATGGTTTTGTATTTAAGAGTAGTGGTATTACCTCTATTCCCCTTTGAAAAAGCTCTTCTGAGTGAAACATGTCAGGTGATTGAGGAGTTGACGTTTTTACATCCTACCTTGTTGGTTACACAGAATGGGAGGTGGGGGCTTGTGGTTGCTTCTGGTTTGAACTTTCTGGCTGCTGCTTTTACTATGTTGACATTCTGGATTTGGCTTTTCTGGATATTTATGAATGAGAAATAAAGAACATTTTGCTCTATTGCACCTTGGGTTGGTAAGTGCATTCTTCCATATGTTTTGAAGCAAGCACTATACACTGTCAGCATGTGCTGGTTTGGCTTTTGTTGAGGTTCCAGTCTCCACGATTTTCAAATGTAATTTACACAGTATACATAGTTCCTTATTATGTAAGCATACATTATGTTCCTTAATGTGTGTGTTGCTGCTGGGCAATAAAATGATAGCTCATACAGGAAAGGAAAAAGGTCACATGCTAACAACTTAGACCAAGTTACAAAAAAATAAATAAATAGGCTGTGATAATTCAGAATATTATAGTACAGAGTCAGAAGCATTTGAGGGGCTGCGATTGGTAGCAGGAGTAGGGTGAGCCACAGTGTGAAGTCCAATTTGTTTTTGGAGTGCAGAGTTCCTTGAATGATTTGCTCAACAAACCAGTACCATAACCAGTGACCCCTCATTTTTATTCTTGGTATTTTATAAAGCTGCTGACTTTACAACTGCAGAATATCATTTCTTCAGTCTTCTCCTGCAATCCATCACAACCCACAAAGGCTTTGCAAAATGGAATACTTAAAACCAATAATTAAATAATGTATTGCTTTGTTATTAAGAAGAAAAGAAGATTATGTCAGTAATGCCTGAACTGCCACCTTGGAGACTGTGGGAGGAAGTGCTGACACTGAACAGAGCAGGGTCTATGAAGTGGCAGAACTACCAAGGTGCAGGAGTGGGCAGCTGCAGGGAATGGTGATGGTAATCATGCTAGAGCAGTAGAATAAGGGTTTGCACATTAAAAGAGTGGAAGTTAGGGGATTCATGCTGCTTCACAAAGATCCCTGTTCTGCACTTAAGCCTAGTATCCCATTTCCAAAGTACAAAGAAACTAACAGCTGATCATTAGCCATCAACTACCACAGCTTGAATCCCCCACCCCAACTGCTGCTGTCTTACTGTGCGATCAGGTAATGCTGTAATTATACTGATTCTGTAATTGGAATTATGTACCCTGAAAAGTGGACATGCCACTGGTAGGTACTCATATTTTTTCCATCATCTCGATAAATAGTAACACAAAAATGAAAATAAAAACAGCAGTGAAAGCCTTTTCAGGGTACAGAATCTCCATTAGAGAATCAGTACCATTACAGCATAATCCAATTTCAGCTCAGAAATGGAAATCTAATACTGTGAATTCCAGTTTATCTATTAAAAGGAAAGTGTCCTGTGTTGCAGAGAGATGTCTGATCTGATCCTTTACTATTGGGTGGTTGCATGACTGAATGAATGAATGAATTAATGATATTTTTGCTTATAGTAAAATCTGATTGGCTGTGCCTCAGCCAGTGAGGTTTTAATATATGCAAAAATATCATTCATTCATTAATTCATTCATTCATTCAGTCTTTCTTGTTTCAAGTAAAAATTTGACCACATTGATTAAAGATTTTGTATATGATTTCATCTCACAGAACAGACCACTCCTTATCAAAGCATGGTCTAACTATACTACACATATAGCGATGAACAGGTATGCATTGAAAGAAATTTGGACTTCTATACTTAACTGTTGTGAATCAATTTAAAATGCTTATTAGCAGTTGCATACAGTACATGTATTATAAAAATAAGCCTCTCCACCAGTCTGATAACCCTACCAACTACCAGTGTGCCCCATTGTACAATTTTCTACTACCTGTTCACTTACAGGTAGCCACTGCCATGGCACCAATTTTGTTACAAGGGATTTATCCTTTAAAAGTTCTGCCCCTAAGGAAGAGCCACTTCAGGATTGAAGCGCAGGGCTTGGCCTGCACAGATGTTCTGCCAAAAATAAATTTTGCACTGGTGCAAGACAGAAATTTGTGTGCCTGACTTTTCTGTATACAATTTTACGAGTTGGCAAACTCAGTGACAGCACCACCAAATTCCATGAGTGCACAATACTTTTTGTTTGTTGCTTGTTTTCCTTTAAAACTAGTAGCAGTGTATTTACACAAGACAGGGACCTGTTTCAACTGATCCAGGGAGTGACTGTAACCTCACTCTTTGAATCTGTTTTTTTAAACACTTGCAATGTACTAGATAGGCATGCAGTAGGAAGGGGGTTTAAATTGTTTACTGATAGTACTGTGCTCCTGTTTTATTTTGTTCACCCCTGCACTGATCATGGGCTGATGGTTTCACATCTGTTCCAATACTATACCATTCCTAACTCCAAGTCATCATTCAAGAGTCAATTACTATTGACCACTAATGAGGATGGTCTGACCAATGTAGAATATGCACAAATATAAATAATAGATTTTCTTTTGGTGTGGTGGTGGACAAGGATTTTGAGAAAGGTCAGAGAAAGTATAATGAACAACACAAAGAGGCAGTTTACAGTACATGTTTCGAACAGTTAGAAGATGCACATCACTAGAGGAGCATCCTGCTGTTCATCCAGAGCCCCCCTCTTCCAGTAACTCTTCTGAAGAAGATGACAATGTTTTTCCAGTGTCATGTAATTTGTAACTGCTTTTGAGTGGGTATTTTGATGTGAGGTATCCCATATATTTCTGTTTCTATGGGCCAAAATTATTTTTCCTACAATGCTGAAACACAGCGTGCAAATGTAAAGAAATTGGGCAGTCATTTGATGAGAACAGTAAAATGGTGCTCTACTGTATGTCTGGTAAATGCTTTGAGGGTATGATCACAAACAAATCAAGAGTTTACAAAGGATGTGTTTTTCATGAATGTGAAAAGGGAGAAATTATTCTATAGGTACTGTGGCTTTGGAGTGTGGTCTGACATCAATCTTTAGTGAATCATTGCTAACTTTTCACAGTCACAGAAAAATTATTATCATAAACTCCATGGCCCAGATATTCAAAAGAGTTGAGCCATGTGCAATAGGGTTGCGCTTGCGCAAGTCCAAAAATGCACCATTCTGCGATATTCAGCAGGAGGCAGTTGCTCCCCCAAATCATGCTGAGCAACAGCGCAATGATAATGAATGCATGCGCAACTAAGGGGGAAGAACCATGCATAAATAGCGCAGTACGATATTCAACAACATGCGCCATGTGCAACAGGGGAGCCAGCAGAAGTTGCGCCATAGCAGAAATGAGCCAAAATAAAAGGGAGCAAGAACGCTACAGGGAAGCCACATGAGAGCCAAATACAGCAGGAAACACTGGGCAGCAGGGACGCACAGGGCCAGGCAGGAAAGGGCACCTGGAAGCAACAGGCACAGGGGAAGATGTGGGGAGCCACAGTGCAGAAGGGGGAAGTACACCACACAGCAGTGAGGCCAGCACAGGCAGGTGTTCCCGGTGCGGGGAAGTATCAGCCAGGACAGCGGGGAATACAGAAACAGCTGCCGGGGGTGAACACAAGCCAGGGACATGGCCAGTGCCACCATCCAGATGGAGGCCATAATGAGGGGGGTGAGAAGGTGGGCAGCAGGGGGGTGTGGCCATGGAAGGGCCCGTCGGCAGTATGCCCCCAACAGGCAGTACCGAGTCCGCACCAGCTTCGAGCTGTACAGTGATACCGAGATTGTGGGCCAGTATCACCTGAATCAGCCAATTCTGAGGCAGCTCTGTGAGCTGTGCAGTGATGTGATGCAGGCACCCACACAATGGAGCCATGCCCTGTCAGTGGAGATGAAAGTGACAGCTTGCATGTGCTTGCTCGCCACCACGGGTACCTTCCAGAGACCAACTGGGGACACCACAGGCATAACCCAGTTGGCCACATCATGCCCCCTCACCCAATTCCTCAGCGCACTGTTGCCACATGCTACGGAGTACATCCATTTCCCCAGCACACCAGCGGAGCGCACAGCAAACATACAGGAGTTCCACAGGGTAGCACGTATGCCTGGCATGCTGGGGCAATAGACTGCACCCATGTGGCCATCCGCACACCACCTGGCCCCAAGGGGCTGCATAAAGAAATCACAAAGGCTATGCCAGCATCAACTGCCAGGTGGTGTGCGATGCCAGGGGGCGCATAATCAATGTCTGTGCCACGCACCCTGGGGGAGCACATGATGCCTTCATCTGGCACCAGTCAGCACTGTGCCACAGATTCGAGAGTGGGGATATCCCCACTGGCCACCTAGTGGGTGAGTATGCAAACCACATGGACAATCATAGGGCTGAAGGCATGTTTCCATTGCCTGGACACCTCCGGCGGTGCCCTACAGTACAGCCCCTCAAAGGCCTGTGGGCTATTCCTGGCCTGTTGCATCCTGTACAACATGGCCAATGAATGTGGGATAGCCATACAGGTCAAAGAGGGGGACAGTGATGGGGACGATGAGGATACCAGTGACAATGGCAATGGGCAGCCCCCCCCCTTGAGTGATGGGACTCCCGGCTGCTCTGGCTGACACAGCTGCACCAGGACACCATCACAGAGGAGCACTTCAGTCAACCCAGGTATGTCATGGGGCCATGTGCAACCAACAGTGGCTAAGGCACAACCCACAAATATGCATGGACACACACCAGGGGTGCATTCCGTCAAGGGAAGTGGCCAGGCATGGAACCACACACACAACCAGGGATGGGTGAGGTCTAACATGCCACGCAGACAGACATACACACACACACAAAAATGCACCAAACATGCACAAAGGGTAGGAGGCACACTGACCCAGAATGCCACCCCTAGCTATACACATGTCCACAGACCACCATGCCCACTGCCTGTCCTTGTGCGTGTGTCAGATGCCGAGCACCATTGCACATTGGTGTACAGCACAATGCAGGCATCATCATGCACATTCATCCGGGAGGGTGCAAAGATGGACTGTGCGTCCGCGTGCAGGGCCGGGTACCCACCCGTGCAATGCCCGCTGAATGACACAATGCACACAGGGCAGCACCAGACATTAGCCATGTTGGGAGACAAGTCAGTCACATGCCACAGTGCCCCGGTCACCACAGATGCGTGGGTGGCCCCGCTGAGACCCGCCAGCACTGACAGGCTGACCACTGGCCTCATGGGGTGGCACCGATGGTCCCCCCAGGGGTTCCACTGAGTGAAAGTGACCGTGCTCGCACAGGGGTCTGCAGCACACCAAACATGCCTGTGCCAGGTGTGCTCAGGATGCCCACAGCTGAACCCGGTGTCAACAAGGAGGGTGTCGCACGATGCTGGGAACGGGGGTGGACAGTGCATTGCATGGTGTCTGCGACGCATGGGCACATGACTGTGTGCCCATTGTGGCCATGACAGCAGTGAATGCCTGTGTCTGCCTGTCAATGGCAGAGGTCACATCCTCCCGCAACTGGTCCATCCCTGCCAGGATCAGAGCGGTGTCTCTGCTGCGACGCTCCTCTGCCCACTTCAGAGCCGCATGCAGTGCATCCACCAACGTCGCAAGCTGCATCTGCTGGTTGACTTATGCTTGCAGTATGCGGGTGTGCTCATCCAAGAGGTCATCTGCCTCCTCAACATCCTGTCCCTTAGGGTGTGCGTGGCCCTGATGCCCAGCACCCCTTGAGGGTGGGTGCTGCACACCAGGACCAGGTCTGGGCATGTCCACAGGTGGTACACTGATGCTGCCCCCTGACTCTGAACCCCCAAGCCCATTGGCTGAGTGCTGATGTTGCTCCTCCAGCTGCCACTCACCAGGGATCACTGGTGCCGCCACAGTGGCCACAACAGTCCCACTGCCCTGTACACACACCAGTGCTGCCTCACTGGTGCTGACAGGCACAGGCTGGGACTGTGATGACATGCAGGCCTCCACAGCAGCACCACCCACAGCCATGGCCGTGATGTTACCTGCTGTGTGGCCATCCCGTGGTACACACGTGTCACTGCCCATGCCGTTAGCAACATCATCATCATTGATGGAGCCGGAACCAGCCTGAGACACAGCATGCTGGCATCCGTGGATGCTGGCACGTTGGGACATGGGCAGGGCCTCCTCAGCACCTGCTCCAACAACATCAGTCTGGACAGCCAGGCAGGCTCACTGTCGCACTCAGCCACGTATACCTGTGGAGATGGAAGGGCCCTCCTCCATCTCCATCTGACTGTCCTCAGTGGACAGGCCCACCACCGCTGACCCATGCAGACACTCAGGATCTATAAGGGAAGACAAAGTCGCGTTACTGCGTGTTCCCTACCCTTCCCCCCCAATAGACAGACCATGACCTACCATGCAGTGATGGGCTACCACCCATCTGGAAGCCACCTCCCGGAACACCCTCAATGGCAGTACGCTGCATGCTTCCAGCAACCCTCTCTTCCTGTGGGGTCAGGTGTACCACCTCCGGCTGTCCCCCACCTGTCACAGCTCGTGCTGCCCTGATGGCAGCCACCTTCTCCTTTATCCTCCTCCTGTCTGTGCTCATCTTCTTCTTGCACTCCTGCATGGAGCACTGGTGGCTGCCATGCAGGTTCACTGCACGCACCACCTGCTCCATGCAGCAGCATGGGCCTGTGGTGTTCCCTGCCATCCGCTGAGAAGCAGCTCCTGATCCAGGTAGGCATCAAACAGGGCATCGGTCTTGGCCTTGGTGAAATTAGGCTTCCTCCTCCTCCCACCACTGTGTTCCTTCTCTCCCACAACTCGCTTGCTCATTATTTAGCCTGTAAGAATGAAAGTCATTACCTGTGACTATGCAGTCCCATGCATGTCCCAAAATCCACAGTCCACACTCCAAAAGAGCATGCAACTCACCAATAGACTGCAGTAACCAACTATGGCCAGTGCAGCCCAATGTCGCACTTTTATAGTGCAACCCATGCAAATGAGGTGAGGCGCAACTTTAAGTGGATGCAAATTGCAGTGCTGCGCCATTGAATGGCTGATTAGATGATTTGCATATGATGACTGAATATTGCGCTATTGCGTTTGCACAATTGTGTTGAACGTGCTGAGCCAAGGGCGCAGTTCTGTGACATGCGCAGTACACACCTCACTGCGCATGCCCGGGTTGCTGACACAGGCATCTGCCGCACTGCTGACGTGCTGTGCACAGGAAGCAATGCAGGGCATGGCCACCATTGTGCCAGTGGCGCTACGGCGATGTTCACCTATATGACGCTGTGGCACTGGGCTATCATAGGCGCACTGGGGCAACAGCGTGGTAGGCCGCTACTGGAGGTAGCACACAGGCATCCAATCACGCTGCATGTATTGGGTTCCAATGGCACTGTGCCTGTCCGTGCACCAGAGACCCTTGACCCTGTGCCCGACCTTTGCCCCCTAGGTGCCATGTGTCAGGCATGGGTGCACCACTAACGCACTGTTCAGTGACAGCGTGATAGGGAATGGCAGCGCTGTACCACGCAGCATCTGCATGTGGTGGAGCCGCACTGCAGAGCGCCATTTTGAGCCGACTGAGTAAGTGGAATGGCACGGAGGAGGGCTGCACAGTGGACCCAAGTTGAACTGGCCAATCTGGTGGCCATTGTAGAGCCACTTTATGGCCCACTGTTTGGGGAGGCACCCCTGGACAGGTCCAGGAGCCAGCTGTGGGAGAGGTGGCATGCCCTGGAAGAGGCCACAGGAAGGGGGCAGATGGCGGAGCAGTGCCACCACAGGTATGGTGACCTGCGGAGGAGAGAACTGGACCTGCTTGCCTGCCTGCAAGGATGTGCCAGGAGGGGCACGGTGCCACGGCCAGGTAGGTGTTACAGCCACACACCTTTATCTTCCATGTGGGTAACATGGTTGTATGTGTCCAGAACATGGGGGAGGAACCATCCGGTGTTGGCTGTGGTGGTGTTATCAGGGTGTGGGGTGGGTGGGTCTGGCTGGGTGGGAGTGCACACACATGGGGGCAGGAGGACTTTGCTACAGGATTGTACTGATGTTCCTCTCTCCATGTTTGCACCACAGGGCCAGAGGAGAGGTGTCTAGCCAGGGAGATGCGGTGCCAGCAGGAAGACAGGGCCGCTAGGAGGTGACGGTCAACAGCGCCCGAGGGACTGGCCTGATGATGGTGAGTGCCATACCTCCATGATTACTATTGCATGCTGTGTAACAGGGTGGGCAGCGGGGCATGGCCACCATCCATTGACACCACTGCCATGCATGCAACTTGTTACAGTCAGCACTGTCCAGTGGCACTGCATGTCTGGGAGTGCATTAATGGTGGTCCATGCGCGCATCGGGTACATGGCTGTGCCACTGCCTTCGCACCACATAGCCATGTCACTAAACAACCATGGTGGTGATGTGCATGACTTGGCCGGTGGGTGTGTGCAGCGGTCCGCATGGCTGTATGCACCTGGGTGGGCAGGTCCTGTGGATGCGATCACTGTTGTTGGTCACACACCATCACAGAGGCATGTCCCACAGCTGTATGCCATGCACAGTGGGTGGGCTGTATGGGGCTGTGCATTCACACCTGTTGACTGTGCTCCCTTGTCCTAGGTGTCTGCCAGCTGCAGGCCATCCATGAGGCACTGCGGGAGATCTTGCAAGTGGTCAGGGAATCGCTGGACATATTGCAGGGGTTTGAGGAGCTGGGTGTCTGGCGGAGACACAGCAGGTGGAGCAGCTGGAAGCGGGGAGCGGGGCTCCCAGTGAACATATATATGGCCCTGATTTCCCCTACCCCCTGGACCCACCCTCACACCCCTCCGTTCCTGTCCTATTTGTTCACCCCTGCCCCTTACCCACCCCCACCTTGTTTGTGGCCCCCCCACATTTGTACATAGTTTTGTAAATAGTTCCTTTTGATATGTTTTTTGAATACAGATCTTTTGATATGAATACTGTGGTGGTCTCTGATTTGCAGTGGGCTATAGGTGTTCAGCTGCAGTGGTGAGCATGGCGTCAGGGGTGGTGCAGTCATGGGTATGTGTGTGTGTCCATGGGGAGGTGACTATGGTGTGGGAGTAGCTATCAGTCAGTGTCTGTGGTATGTGTGTTGTGTCCTGTGCACTGGATGACTGTGTGCAGTGGTCCATGGTGCATGCTCTGTGTCCATGGTGCCCCTGTCAGTCCATCCATGGCCTGTGCAGCTGACACCCTTGCATGTCTGTGACCTGCGCGGTCTGCTGGCATGTCAGTGGTGGCTGCCCATGCAGGGCAGCCACTGTACCCGTCACAATGCTGGGTTGCCTCCTGTCACTGGTGTGGTGCATGTCTGACTTGGGTGACACTGTGGCCTCTGCAGTTGTTGTCCCACCTCCATGCTGTGGCTTGTGTGTGTTGCAGGGGATGTACACCACTGTCTGTGACTTGTGCTCTGGGCAAATGATGGTGACGTACAGGTCCACAGTGCCTGCGCAGGGTGGCTGCCACTCCTGTGCCATGGAGGACTGCAGGCTGTGTGTACACGGTTTCCATGGGGCCCACACTGGGGGCTTGGTTGCCCTGCTACTGCGTCCCTGTGTTGTTGTGCCCTTGGGTATGGGTGGGTGTTTGTCCATGCACTGTATAGCATCTGGTGTGGTGCATGCTTCCATGCACCACTGTGGGTGTCTGTGGTGTCTGTTATGGCCAGTGCTGGGTCAGGATGTGTCTTTGGAAGAGTGTGCAGGGTGCTGTACCACTGGTGGTGGTGTCCAGGGCATGCCCTGTCCCATGTGGGGTACCTCATGTGCCGACACATGGTCGGTCTCTCAGCTGTACCTCGGGGGGGGCTGTGCATGGTGGCACTGTGTATGCCATTGTTGCATCACTGTGTGCTGCCACCCACTGATGGGTGCTCGTGGTGGGGCTACCTTGCATGCTTCTGTGCTGCACAGGGTTGCATTGTCATAGTGGGGGTGGTGGCATGTATGGTATTTCCTGCAGTGGTGGACGCTGCTCCTGGGCAGGGTGTCTGGAGGTCATGGTGCAGGGTGTGCTCTGCATTGGTGGGATGGTGTGGAACGAGGTGGTCAGCCCTCCTTGTGCGCCAGTCACAGCTTGCCAGGGGGTGTGATGGGGCACCATGGCCCAGCTGTGGGTTGGTTGCTTGTCTCCATGGGCCAGTGGTTATTCCAGCCCTTCCCCAGTTGTGCAGCGCATGGGGTGTGGGGGGACAATGTCTGTTCTGCTGTGTGTTCTTGTGCCCATCTGTGGCATGGGTGGTGGACCCCTACCTCCCTGGTTGTGCAGTTGCATTGCTGCACTGTTACTGGGTGGCATCCCTGGTTGTGCTATGGCACCTCTGGACTGCTCAGTTGAACATCCCTTGTTGCGCTATGGCGCATCAGATCTGCTCAGCTTCCTCTCCCTAGTTGTGCTATGGTGCAGGTGGTGCGATATTCAGTTGTTGGCTGTAGGCACATCTTGGCCGGCTCAGTTATTGAATATTGTGCCTCTTGCACATGGGCACAATGGACTTGCGCTTGCTCCTGCTATTGCGCACTTTTTGGGTGCAGTTTGAATATCTGGGCCCATATTTTTTTGTGATCATAACCACAGAGTATGTATCAGACACAGAGTACTATTTTACTGTTCTTGTCAAACTACAGCCCCATTTCTTTAATTTTGCCAGACGTGTTGTGGCATGGCATTGGCATTGCAGAAGAACCATTTTGGCTCATTGAGATAACCCTCACATAATAGTTTGAGGATGAGGAAAATCCAGATTGAATGCTGCATATGCACTTCTACCTTAACTTTGCTGAATCATACCACGCCTGAAAATATCCAAAAACAAGAGGAAAAAGAAGACACACCAAGCACCACACTGCATTTATTACCTACAGATGCTATTTACAAGGATAGTGAAAATGGTAGCCTTATAACTCTTGGTATAATGAAATCAAGCAGTCCATATTATACTAAAAAAAGACACACCTAAAACACCTAATCAACACAAAAATCTGTCCCTAAGCCCAGAACCAGCGCACCATGGGTAGACACAAATATAGCAGGTCATAAGTTCTTAGACAAGACTCCAGGTAATGACCTTTACAACACAGAGCAAGATATATAAAACTGCACAGTTCTGCAGACACAACGGCCAAGAAATCAATTCTAGGAACAAAATAAAAGTTACAGAGCAACAAACATGCATTACCACATTGAGATGGGGTCATCTAGAGGGGCTATGAACTACCCCCCAACCCATTCTTTTTATAGCAAAATGCAGCTGAAATAGCACTGGTGATTCAGATGTTTTCAGGCTGGCAAGTGCAGGAGGCGAAATTTACTGTATAGCACATCCTGTCTTTTGTATTCAGCATCTGTTCTCCTCCAGCGATACTTGACAACTACTCTGACATTTCCTCCTTACTCTTTCATATCCATGCCAGTGCCTCATCAGAGCTGATAATAAATCAGCATGATGCTTATCTGCCTATATATTCACAACCATCATGATAGTTGTATATTTTCATGGAAACCTTGCAGAAATACCATAGCCACATATTCTATTATCAGAATAATGCCCCCAAGGAAACATCTCATGAAAGACAGCTGATTAAAAGTTTGTCTGCAAATGTGATTGTAACTGCTGCCTTGTTCTCATAAATAGACACTAAGCATTTGTGGGTTCAAATCCCACTACTTCACTATAAGTTACGGACATTCAGAGCATGTATTTACGATAGCAAAAAACATACATGACTCTCAGTGTAATGCTCCATGTAGTAATTTATCATGCTTAAATCATAAAAGTGAGCTACATGAAGAAGTTGATGCCTGCTACTCATTTGCATGCATAGGACAGCCAGCATAATGCACATGAGTGTAATGTGCCCTCAGTACCAGACATTAGTAGAAAAGATTGGTGCACATTGATCACAATGATTTCAAAAATAAAGCAGCAACCACAACCAGTGAATGAAGGTGCCAATAACAGGTCCTTATTATTAGTAAGAAAATCCCATTTCTAACAGAAAAGTCAATTTCACAAAACATTGCAGTTTTGAAAAAAAAAAGGAATGCAAACAGTGAAATGAAACTTCTGATTAAAAGCTAATAATCTACATGAACGTACTCATTTACTTTCATAAAAAATCTTATCACCATCTAATCCTAAATACTGACTGCACTCAAACTCACACTTTTCTCCTGCCCTTTAAAAAGGCCCCATGTTGTTAACTTTAGCCTTTTTAGGTTTTAAAAAATTAATGTAGGCTTCAGTGAAAATATCTGCCTCAAACTTCTTATCAATTAAAAATTGTGTTTCTGTCTGGGATTTATTCAGTGTAAGACAGATGGCGGTTGGAAGGGGGTCGAACTATTGGGCGTTTCAATTTTTTTATTTATTTTCAGTACCACAGTCTGTCGGCATTTATCTAGGATGACCCTGTCATGTGTTTTTTTTTTTAACCCTCTGTATTCCTTGTCTGACATTTCTGTCACTTTTGCCAATGTTTGAAGGCCAGATGACTACCAAGTGACAGAAATATCAGGAAAGGAATCAAGTAAAGTGATGTTCGTGGAGGCACTTGTCTGGATGTATTCTCAAATGTTGGACACAAGACTCCCCATCAGCCATCATATAATTAATTTTCCTATACTGCAGGAGTGACATTTGTATTGTAGGAACTGCACAACAGGGTAGCACAGGGGAAACATGGCCCAAAGGTTGGGGGGGGGGGATGAAATTGAGGGCCATACCTCACAACCTTTTTTCAGTAAAATGAGGGATGTGAGCACAAAAGATATGGGAGACCATGGATCACCGATCCTCATAATGGGGCACATCTTATACTGTATGCTTTGAATCAATTTGGAAGTCTCCTGTTCTAAGTTAGGAAAAGCATCACTGTGTTGCAATGCTCCTGTACTGGAGTAAGTACCAATGACATGAAGTGTTCGAGGCAAACCTTTCTTAACAGTATACAATACATTCCAGTCCCCTTCCAACACTGTACTAGCTTTTTCCACATGCTGTAGCAAGTCAGCAGACAGTCACTCCTCTGTACCCTGCCCTTGACCCTGTCTACCGGTCCAAACTGCATCCAGGCAACTATGTCTTTTTTTACTGTTCCACAACAGATATGGTACAGGTGCCTTTGTGTTATTGTTCAGCATACTGTACTGTATATGCTCCAGCACCATTGCATGGTGACTGCATGATGTGGACTGTGAACACCTGGAGGAAACTTGCAAAAGAGCATGATAAACTTGACTAAAACAGTGCTACCTGGCGCATTTATGCTGCACATAATGTGACTGCTATTCAGTTAACTCAGCACTTAAGGCACTACCAATACCTTAATGAGGCATACCTGGGTTCCACTTGTTATAACGCTCGGTATGCTGCTGGGCATAATGCTAGCTATAACAATCAGTGCACCATGCTTGCCAAAGTAAACTGCAGTACCTAGCAACTTATCTATAATAACCACTGTAATTTAATGACTTGGAGTATTTTAAAAATCTTTATCACTTACACTTGTTTGTTTTTTGTCTTTATAGGATATTTTATGTATACAGTTATACCAAGGATGTTCCAGTTCCTCTGGATGCATTATCTGCAGCTTCATTATTTATCATTCAAATGCTTCTGAATTTAAGTGTATTTTTTAGATCCCATAATTTTTTTTGTGTTTTCAACTGTTTAATTAAAATGAGTGTTTTTCCTCCATTTGCACCACTGGCACTTTAAGAAAAGTTTGATCAAGTACCTTTGTTATGATGTCAGTTCTATGGGGCTGTATACAAGGTGACTGTTTTTGAGATTGAATATGCCTTTTGATAAAGATTGTTATATTTGAAACACATCAAGGTGCTTCTGTGTGGCACTTTAAATACATTTTTGGTCATTTTATATTACTTGGGATTGCTGCATCTCCTTACAAATGTACAGTGCTGAGTGCTGGTCTTTTTGGTTTGTTTACGTTTATGAGGACTGGTGCCCCTTGAAACTTAAAAGAGACAGGAGGGTTTCCTCTCAACCTATCCTTTTGGCTTAGCCAGTCAGGTGCACATTTAACACAGGAAGAGAGTCCTGATAGGTCACGGAGAATCAGATCTGGCCAATAATGATGCTAGCTAGCCTGTCTCGAAATCTGGTCCAGATGGTTAAACAGATATGTATTAGGGGTGGGGTTCAGATCAGAATCCAGGTGACTCCAATTAGGCAAGATGTTAAAAAGAGCAATCTTTTTGTGGCAAGAGCCAAACCAAGGTGGCCTTGATCCTGGGAGGGGGTTGGAATGTGAACCTGGACTGGTTCTCCCATCCCTGCAATAGCATGGTGTTGATTTTACAATTACTACTGGATTTACATAAATCTGATTAGACTGGCACAATTTTTTTACAGGGTAGTTACCACACCAGCAATGCTGCAGGACAAGTCACACTTTATGTAATCTAGTACTATCTATTCAAAGCTGGCACCAGGATATACTACAATTCACAGTTGTGCTCCTAAGGTAAATCATAGCCAGTTTCAGAGACAATGCTTACATAACATTTCCTAGAATGACCCTGATTGTCATTCATGCCAATTGAAACCATTAAAGACTGAAAATGGCTGCTGAAGTTAGGCAGTAGAGTAATTTCAACAAAAAAACATAGGGGTTCAAAACATTTTTTTGCAAAATATTCGGGGTTAATTTTTTTGTAATTCATTTATTTACAGTATTGATTGAGTAGTGAAGTTTCACCAGGAAAGGACATACTGAGCAGTTAACAGCTCATTTCCAGATGTGTTCTGAGCCGAGAGGAAGTGAAGATAGATTAAGAGGAGGAAAAAACAAAACCATAATAACAGTGTAACACTTCCCCCAGCCAAGAGAAATATCTTGTAACTGGGATCCCCCTACTTGTTACACAGAGAAGGTAATAAGCCACAAGTTGGCAGAAAATAAGTGTCACCCCTGGCATTAGGGTAAATACTTGGCTCGGGCATCTCAGAGGTTGGGGGGTAGTACAAAAAAATGTGTATTTAACCCGAATTGGGAGAGGGTTGCCAGGGCATGCTGTGTCTCCTATCTGTGAAGCCCCAAGTACATTTCAGTCAGAGACCCAGAGATGGATTGTCTGCTACCATAAACTTTGGGATTGTATTGTATTTCTTTATTTCTGACAAGATGGTAAATGAAAAAGGGTGGTCCCCCACGTTTGTAACTGTTTTGGACAGATGACAACAACTTTTTGCAGGCAGAAACACTTTACACTCTAGTAGAACTGTAATTTAAACATTAACACTTTTCCCAACTACTTATCCATCCCTGTGCTGAGGGATTTCTGGATCTGTACCCAGTGCATATATTGTGGGGGGTTGCCACACACTTAAAGTTGAACACACCTGATGAGATAGCCCTTGTTAACACCTACAGGAGAACTGTTCCTATCTTGCAACCAGTTAGATCTACTCTGCAACCATGAATTAGGGGCTGCTCATTCTGGCCAAAGTCAGAATCTGCCATTACCTTAGGAAACAAACTGGATTCTCCAGCCCCACTGAGCTGCTAGAGACGTCCTTACACTCAACACATTAAACAGCACATTTTTGTGGCGAAAAGAAAGGTTCTGCGTGCCTGTAATCTAGCCAGTGTAAGTCACATGCAACACCAGACAACCCACAGTGTATTTTCAAATGAACCTTGTACTCACAGTTTGATATTCCCTTCTTACGGGCATTTAAAAAAACACACAAGTCCACAGTTCTCTCACATATAAACAGCTTTTGAAGAAAACTCACAGTCTCTTTACTTTGGGCAACTATGACAATCTTTAAGTCTTTCAGGGAATTGCCTAAGAATAATTGAATTCCAAGTCCCTTTCCACTTCTTTGAATGAAAACTCGATCCCAACTAGGCACCACTGGATCAAGTTTCCACCATTTCCAGGCAAACACTTTTGATTACCAGACTAGGGTGAGAAAATAATGAACAGTGGTCTGTCCCCCAAACAAGAGAGGCTGCAGGATGACTCTTGTGCTCAGGACTCACAGAAAGCTCCTATTCCTTCAAACTCCAACTCAGAAGTACAAGGTTCTGACAGCTTTCCCATACAACTGAACCAAGTGTGGCTTATGATACTGTGAGAGTTCCGAGCAGCATTACCTCATCCTCTGTCCAGCATAACCAGGCAAATGATGATGTAATGTTTTCAGAGAGCATTTAATCCCTCTGATTACTGAACAGCCTAGCTACCTGCTTTAAAACTGATGGGATTCTAGTAACCCTAGGCACTGGATGGTTACAACAGTACAGTATAACCTCCTTTATCTGAACCCCAGATAACCAAAACTCTCAGTTATCTGGAGTGTGTACTTCAACATTAACAGGTACTTTCATTACAGATACTGCTGTCTGTGGTTACAAGTTCAAGTACTCTGCATAGCCATTAATCGAGTCTCCTGTCTGGTTCAGTATAATCAACTACTGTAATCACCAACTAGTTAGCAGGTCATTAGTCACTAATTCAGCTTCTGTTTTGTGGTCTCCTCCTTCCAGTCTGACACAATGGAATTCCAACATGTAAACAGCGAGTGAAATCAAACAACTGTAAATAAGGGGCTGCTAGGTAGGCACAGACACTGTGCTGTGGTAAGGTAACTGCATAATGGTAAAATCTGATCATTGTTTATGTGTGCAGTAACAATGTAGTGAAGTAGAGAGATTCCAAAATGTGGCAAGGACAGCAGGATGCAAGAGTTTGGCTTCTAATTATCAATGCCACACCAGTTCAGCTAGTATGCCAATACTGTTATTGCCCCTGCATTTACATTGAATTGATCCCCCTGAACTGCAGAATGATAAAAGACACAGCTGGACTGAATTCTGAACAGCGAAGTACTGGACTACGCTTTCAAACCTTTCCTACTTTTGCATCTGATAGGGTACAGCATTGTAAACTAACAAATTCAGTAATGAACATAAAACACACAGAAATAAAGCATCAAACACTGTTTATGTGCATTTCATAAGCTTATGTATTTTCATTATGTGTGATCCATTACAGGAATAGGAACCCTTATTAACTGAA
The DNA here is from genome assembly GCA_016271365.2 of Neoceratodus forsteri. Taxonomy (NCBI): domain Eukaryota; kingdom Metazoa; phylum Chordata; order Ceratodontiformes; family Ceratodontidae; genus Neoceratodus; species Neoceratodus forsteri. Next base: position 65,883,004 of record JADMNL010000023.1, read on the forward strand.
ACTCAATTTTTCCAAATGTTTTTCATGTCCCCAATGACATTCAGATAAATGGGGTCTTACTGTATTACACTATAAAAATAGAAGTCATACACAACAATACGGTATTGCAAAGGAGCACAGTCATAAAAAGTGAAGGCAAATCTGTACAACAGATACATGCAGTAGATAAACTTGAGTTATGACAGGCAGGCAGAACTAATCATACAGGTAAAGCATGGGGATTAGAGGAACAAAATGGCCAAGGCAGCACTAGTTACAGGGTAAGGAAGTCAAGAGGTAGAGGGTCATGGATAGTAGCAGGTGGAAGAAGAAAAGTCATAAAGAAGAGTCTTTAGGGAAAAAGTGGAGAACTGACAGGGGAAAGGTGGACCAGAGCTTAGGAAAGTGATATGTGAAAGCAAATTGACAAACAGTAGATTGTCTAGAGGGGATAGAGAGGGAATATTACATATTACTGCAAAGAGGATAGGAGGAAGAAGAGGGAGTGGGTAGTAGGGATGTAAGGTAGGAGGGAAGGAACCCCAAAAAGAATTTGGAGGAACCATAGGAAGGGTGCCTCCATGCCTAACATCAAGAGTCGTGGTGTTAGCCCAGCTTCTTCATGCTGAATTTGGCTGGATGAAAGTATTAGTGGGATTACTGAGGTCAGGCAAGATTTGGATTCTAGGAGTAGTGGAGAATTCCAAGCAGGAAACAGACAGAAATATATGTTTTGCTACAAGGTGGTTATTACACCAGCAATGCTGTAGGACTAGTCGCTCTTTATGTAATCGAATGCTATTCAAAGCAGGCACTAGGAGAAATTATAATTCGCAGCTGTGCTTGTAAGGTGAATCACAGCCAATTCCAGAGACAGCACTTACATAACATTTTCCAGAATGACCCTATTTCTATTAATGGCAAATGAAACCTTTCCAAACTAAAAAAAGGCAGGTGTGGTTAAGCACTGGAGAAATTTCAAAAAGAAACACAGAGTTGCAAAACCTCATTTTTGCAAAATCATAGGAGGTAGTTAATTTATTATATCTTATTTATTATTTTCACCAGGAGAGACGTATGGAGCTGCTAAAATTTTATTTCCACATACATGAGGGAGTGAGGGGAACTGGAGATAAATCATGAGTACAGATGCAGCGATGTTCTACTCTGCAGGCAAATATGCTGTGAAGCCACATATTTTGCCCCATGGAGCACTTTGTGTAAATATTGAGAATTATCCAGAATTCGTTATTTGTGACTTTGCAATGCTTTGGGGCTTTTAAGGGCAAACTGCACTTGAAAAAAGTCAATGCAAGTAGAGACTACAAATATTGAATCCCCCCAAAAAAAACATCCCTGATCTATTCCTGGTGTCTACTGGTCCCCTGCCCCTTGCTGATCACCAGTCTCAGTTTAAAAAAAAAAAGCATATGTCACCCCTTTTTTGCCTGGGGTTACTAGAATCCCATTAGAACCAGTGGCAGACAGGGAAAGGCAACTAGTGAAATGCCAGTTAAATGGGTTTCACACTGTCATTCTCTGGTTTCAGTCTCAGATGAGCTGGAGGATGATGTCATCTTAGAACTCTCACAGCGGCATAAGCCACAATTGTTGCCAGCTCTAGAGAGATAGCTTTAGAATGTTCAGTGAGTGTTCAAGGAGGAGGCCACAGCTTGCTGTGCAGCTCCTCATCTAGCTCTGATGGAGAGCTACTTCTGTGTTTCGGGTAGTTTGTTTTCTCCCTGGAAAAAGAAGATAGAAGACAGTGACTGAAGTGGTGGAGACCTTGCCAAGTAGGTTTTCCTTTGCCCCATCCCAGGAGGGATGTGGGTGATCTTCAGGATTCAACGGAAATCCCCTCACCCAGTCTGTCTAGTGAAGCTGCCTATGACAACTTCAGAACTGTGAGTACTTTTGTATCTGCCCAGGAGGGGCATCTGTATACTTTAGTTAATTTTTTTCTCTGACAAAGGGACCGTGTCACCTAGAGTGTGTCTATTTTTAAATGTTTCTGCCTATGATGGAGTCTAGAGAGAAAATGTCCAAGTACAGAAATTTTAGTCATGTAGTATGTTAAGTGTGAAAAACATTTCAAGATAGCATCTACAAGTTTCTGCAAGGGTGTTGTTAACCAGATGAATGGCCGAGTATAAACTTGAGAGCAAAACGTGGAAGACCCCCAATCTGGAGTAACCAGTTTACTTCTCTAGGTTCAGTTTGGGCACCAGTTAAATTTTCAGTCAGTGCATTTGGCCAGTGCCTGATGGAAATAATTACCCAGACGTGGGTTTTGGATTCTCTGTTTTCAGTTCACCTCAGTATAGTGGGTGCTGGAAGATTTTGAGCCTGGATCTGCTCTTTTGTGGTCATGTGTACCACTAGTATTCCTCATGAAATATGGGAAAGTGTACTAGTACTGGCCATGTGTGCCTAGTCGATGGGACATGTACCAGTAAATGGCCGTGTGTGCCAACCTGCATTTCAGAACCTGAGAGTTCGCTGTTTGTGTTCATTATGCCTATGCTAAATAGGATTTCTGGAATTTCTGTACCTCAATAATCTGCATTACCAGCATGAGTGATCCTGTGGGGGGTCCATCTTCACCTTGTAAGTATTCTTACCTTGTTACGTGAATAAAATCCACACTCTAGAATCCCAACCTGGTTTGAACAATGATGTTATTGCTTCCTTTGTGTCCGGATTTACTTGGGTGTCTATGACCAGAAGTGCAAACCTCGCACAGTTATGAGCAAACATTTTCTCCCAAGGACCTGGGTTGCTGGCCATGGTAAATGGTCCCACCAGGTGTGCGCCAGGTAGTTTGCCATGCTTGGTTGCCTGTCTGTGATAGCAGGCTTAGAAAAGAAATAGAAGTGTACATGTTTATGTAAACTCCCATTCCTCTCTTTTGCCCGTAGATGGTATGTGGTGAGAGAAGCAGCACTGCAAGTATATATATATATATATATATATACATTTATATATATATAGTGTTTCAGTCTGCCTGATATTGGTTCTAAGCCTATTTGGTAGACAGAACTCAGTCTGTTAAAATAGCTGATTCTATATCCTCACCGTTATCAATCTTTACTGTTGTGCCTCAAAGCTCAGTACTTGGCCCACTCTTATTCTCAGTCTTTATCAACGACCTACCATAAGTTTGCTCCTCATCCTTTATCCACAGGTATGCTGAAGATACAGTCTTGTTCACCTCTAGCCTCTCCCTCTCTGATGTGTCTACCAGACTACAGCTTGACTTCACTAATGTTCGACACTGGCTATGCTCACATCAACTCTTCCTCAATGTCAAGAAGACAGTCTCCATGACTTTTGTCATGGGGCAGAGACTCTCTGGGCTACATTCCATCCCCTGTTACCATACTCTTGATGTGACAGCACTTGAGGACACCTCTTCGTTTAAATACCTGGGTATCTGGTTTGATTAACACCTTAACTTTTCTGAAGATATTGATGCCATCCTGAAAAAACTCCACCTCACATTTGGTGCCCTTCATAGGAACCGTAGTGCCCTACCATATCCAGTTAGGCACGATCTTGTTCAGAAAATGATACTCCCTATTTTTGACTATTGCAACATAGTATACAGTGCAGCTCCCAAGTCTTCCCTTGGCAGGTTGGATACCCTTTTCAATGCTTTCTGTCATGCTGCTCTTGACATCTCCCCCACTCATCACTGCATCTTGTATCTCTCTCTCTCTAGCTTTCCCTTCCCTGGATGGTAGGTGCCTCGCTCACTGCGCCAAGTTCACTTCTAAATTCTGGTTCAGGGCTCTCCCCCTTATCTCTCCTCTTCACTCACTGCCCCACCTCACACCTCCTGCCCTCTCCGATCCACTGACACACACAAACCCTATCTAACCCTCATAGACCCAACTCCATCAGCCTGGCTACTTTCTCCTAATGCTTCTCAAAGCTTTGGAACTCGCTTCCTTCTCCTATCAGACTTTTCTCATACCCATCTTCTATCTTCTTGGCCATGCACTACTATCTGTTCCCCTAACTGTACTTGTTTCTAGCCCCCACTTCTCAACCTTCTGCTTCTTAGTGCTCTACCCTCCTCCCCTTTCTCAACCCCATCTTCTATCTCCTTGCCTTATACAACTACTATTTCCCTATCCATACTTGTTTCTAGCCCCCCTCAACACTCCCCTCCTTAGCACACTCCCCTCCCTAGCACACTACCCTCCTCCCCTTCTCATCTTTTACTCCCTGTACTTGCTCCCAGCCTGCCTCTCCAGCTCCCCATCCTTGCGTAAATATCCTTTATCCAATATCCCTGACCCACCTCCTAGTCTCCTAAACTGGCCCCCTCTACTAATTACACCTATGCAGTGTATTTCACCTTCTTTCTCCCTTTTTCTTACCCCTACCTCTCCATGCAGAGCAAGGGACACACTACTGCTTTCCTTCTTCCACCTATCCCCCCTACTGAAGCCCTCCATTCCATTTCCAGGAACCCCTATCACTCCTGCCTCCCAATGTCCATATTTCCTTTCTCCCTTTCCCTCTAATACTGTCTCCCACCGCCCTCTACTCCTCCTCCCCCCTCTAATCCTCCTCCTCCCCACCCCTCTTTCCCTCTCCGCCTTTTCTGCATGGTCCTGTTCCTCTTGCAGTTTTTCTTCAGCATCCTAAAGGGAAGTGATACTGGCTGACTCCCCTCTCTCCCCCTCCCTCCCTTCACTCTATATCCCTGCTTCCCATTCTGCCCATTTCTCATCTCCTATGCATGGTTATCAGCATCTGGAAGGACATAAATTCGTGGCTGTTCTCTCCTCTCTCCACACTCCATTCCCCTACTCTTGCTTTGCTCTCCTTCTCAACCCACTACACCCCCTTTTGCTCACATACTAGCCCTTTGGGCTTGCATTGGCACTTAACTAACTTGTGCTCAGTCTTTGACTTGTATCACGTCATTTGTATTATTTATTTATTTGCTTTTGTTTACCAGGTAAACACACTAGACAGTCAAGTGCCTATTTTCAGGTGCGAACCGGGAGGATTTCAGGGTACATACAATGTGCCAGATAAAGTCATGGTAAAATACAGGAGCTTCAGGCATAAATAAATAGGTGATACAGCATATGGGACATTAGGCATAAACAGTTAAGTAGGAAGATAGCAACAGGAATCATACCAGTAATAATATGTAGAAAACACCGAAATAACATCAAAATGTGGTAAAACATCAAAATATCAAGGTACAGTCAATCAAGAGAGCCCAGAAAAAAAGGTAGGGATATGACAGGGTCCCTTTACCTTTCCTAGTTTACTATTTTGTTATGCAATAGACCTACAATGTTATGTAATAGTTATAGTACTTCTATTTCACTTTGTATTTGTATTTGTTTGCTCTCCCAACTTTTGAAATCCACCTTCCTCTAGGACATGTCTGGAAATGAGCTGTTTCCAGCTCATGTTGTCTTTCCTGGTGGAATAATTTGCAAATAAAATAAACAAATAATATATATATATATATATTTTTACAACAAGTGTCAAGGGATGCAGTATAGCACAGTGGTTTAAGGCTCTGAGCTACAAATCTGGAGACCAGGGTTTGAATTCCACAGCCCCCAATTGCATACTGTGTGACTCTGAGCAAGTCTTTTAACTTCCCTGTGCTCCCATGTCACACCTGTAAACAAGCTTTCAGCTTAGTGTGCTACTCCTTTTTAAACAATTAAAAAAAGATAAAAACTGGTGCATAAACGTGTTTATCTCAGTCACTGTGCAGATAAATGACTGGTGATGTAATCACTATGAGATTAACTAGAAGTTATTCTCATAGTGATTACATCATCACCCAATTATCAACACAGCCACTAAGTCATCTCCCTCCCCGTAGCTGGCACTACTTTCACCCATTTCCAGTGTTCCAATTTCACTTGTCATAGAGATGGGGATGAGAAGGACCCCCCCGTGGTCAGCACAAAACACTTTTATTCCCAAACCCTTTTACTGTGAAGGCCCCAGTCCCACTCTGACACCTACATGTTCATATTCTCCCACTGTAAAAACACTGGTACCTGCTTTAATTGTTTTCTGCAGCAGGACCAACATGTGACCATGCACTCTCCATAGCCTTCAACAGCTGCCACACTTACACTCGCGGCTTCCATCCAGAATGCATCTCTGTTTGCTGCCTCATTCGGTGACACAAAAAAAAAGAATGACTGGCTACCACACCCCACAAAATAAACTCTCTTATGGCAACAATTAACCCTAGAAGCACAGAGGGATAAGCACAGTCTGGACTGGAGCCACCATCTTCCACATTCAAATCCTGCTCAATTAACCAATCAGTGGGCACACTCATTGTCACCAGTCTCACCCATTTAACAATGTCCTCACAAAGTGGAATGTGGAGAGACTCAATTGCAGAAAGGAAACCCTATAATCACTGTGGATACTTAAAAAAACAAAACAAAAAAAACCCACTGTCTTAAACCATCAGACACAGTCTTCCCCTGTTGGATAAATCCAATCTGTAGGGGGTGCCTGTTGGATAGCCAAGTTATGTGTACAGTAGCTTGTGACATTTTCATGAACCTCATTAATGGCTTCGCCACTCATGAGGTTACTAGAGGTCAGAGGCTACTGTATAGATAACTTGGTTGTCCAACAGGCATCCCCCCCACATATTATATATATATATATATATATATATATATATATGCCAAAATCCCCATCCCACCAATTGCCCACCCCAGTAATAAAAATCCTTGGTGTCTTGTAGAAACCCATACCCTGCCAGTCACTGGCCCCAATAATATAACAGTGCCTCATGTCTAGTGGAACCCCCCACCCACACACACAATCAGGTTGTAACCCTTCAGCTCCCACCCTGTCTTCAACTCCAAGGGGCCACCATCACATCCCTTCACTCGCATCCATGGCCAACAGCCTGTCTATGTCAATGGGGCCTGATGGGATTCAGCCAAGAATTCCAAAGGAACTGAGGGTAGAACTAGTGACACTGCTGACTACTCTCTTTAACAAATCATGGGAGGATGGGGTGGTACCTGAGGACTGGAGGAGGGCAGATGTGATTCCTCTTCACAAAAGTGGGAGCAGGACAGAGGCAGGAAACTACAGACCAGTTAGTTTGACCTCAGTGGTAGGAAAAATTATAGAATCACTTCTAAAGGGAAGAATTGTTGAGTACCTAGAGGCCAGTGGGGCACAGGACCCAAGGCAGCATGGATTCATGATGGGAAGGTCATGTCAGATGAATCTAATATATTTCTTTGACTGGGTGACCAAAGTAGTAGACCAGGGAGGGGCTGTGGACATGGCCTACCTAGATTTTAGCAAGGCATTTAATGCAGTCCCACACAAAAGATTAATACACAAGTTAGCCAGCCTTGGAGTGGGTACCAAGGTGGTAGCCTGGATAAAAAATTGGCTAGACAACAGGACGCAAAGGGTAGTAGTAAATGGAGTACACAGTGAAGAAAGGAGGGTTACTAGCAGGGTACCGCAGGGTTCAGTACTGGTACCTGTCCTTTTTAATGTCTTTATAAGTGACATTGCAGAGGAACTGGAAGGAAAAGCATGTCTCTTTGCAGACAACACAAAGATCTGCAACAGGGTTGATTCACAAGATGGAGTGGAAAGGATGAGAAGGGACTTTGCAAGGTTGGAGGAATGGTCAAATGTATGGCAGCTCAGATTCAATGCAAAGAAGTGCAAGGTAATGCACATGGGGAAACAAAAACCCAGGGGAAGCGTACACAGTGGGGAGGTAAGATACTGACAACAGTAAAAATGTAACAAGACCTGGGGGTAATTATATCAGACGACCTAAAGGTGGGAAAGCAATGTGAGAAGGCAGTAAGGAAGGCTGGGGTATACTGGGATGCATAGGAAGAGGCATCAATAGTAGAAAACAGGAAGTTGTTATCCCTCTGTACAGACAGTTGGTGAGACCCCATCTGGAGTACTGTGTGCAGTTCTGGAGAACCAATCTCCGCAAAGACATAGACAGAGTGGAGGCTGTCTAGAGGAGGGCAACCAAAATGATGCAGGGTCTGCACCAGAAGACATACAATGAAAGACTAAAGGAGCTTAATATGTATACCCTTGAGGAAAGGAGGGACGGAGGGGACATGCTAAAAACTTTCAAGTACCTCAAGGGAATCAACAAAGTCCAAGAGGGTAGCATCTTTCAGAAAAAGAGATGTGCAAGAACAAGGGGGCACAATTTAAAGATAATGGGGGGATGGCTCAGAGGTAATGTGAGGAAGTATTTTTTAACATAGAGGGTTGTGGATGCATGGAACAGCCTCCCTGAGGAGATCATGGAGTCAAGAACAGTGGGGGAATTCAAGAATGCATGGACAGGCATAAGGTAGTCCTAGTGGGGATAGGAGGAAGTAAGCTGTTGGTTAACTAAGATCTGCAGCTTATCTGTTAGGTAGGAAAATGGGCAGACTAGGTGGGCCAAGCGGTCCTTATCTGCCATCAAATTCTATGTTTCTATGTGCTCTCTCATTCTGAATGAATGAGCATGTGCTTATACAAGCCCACACTCATTCATTCATTAATTCATTCCTTCAGTCACCATCAGGTAGTACCCCCCCAGCCACACCCGGTCCAAACACACACTAATTCATTCAGAATGAGAGAGTACATCAGTCCCCCCATCCTGCCCCTCCTCCATAGGACCACAGAGCAACCCCACTCCCTTCTGTAGCTCCAGGAATAATGTCCACAACAATGAGGAGCTGACTGAAGGAACCTGAGGTTCCACTAGACACCAGGGATTTTTTTTATTATTTGGGCCAGTGATTGGTGGGTTGGGGGGCTTCCACTAGAAACCAGGGATTTTTTTATTATTGGGACTAGTGATCAGCAGGGTGGGGGGGTCCACTAGAAACCAGGGACTTTTAATATTGAGGCAAGGGATCAGCTCTGTGGGGGTCTACAAGACAGTAGGGATTTGGGGCAGGTGATTGGTGGGGTGTGTGGTTCCACTAGATACCAGGGATTTCCATTTTTTTATTTTGGGGTTGATGGGGTAGGAGTGGGGGCAAAGTGTAGAATTTTGCATGTGAAATTCCACACTTTTGTCTTTGATCCACATTCTATGAAATGGCAAATTTTAGGAATTTTGCTCTGCTAATTGAGGCAATTCATGAAATACTCCACATGGTGAATTTTGTTGACTTCTCCCACCTCTGAAAAAAAAGGGTGAGGTGGAAAGAAAAACTAAAAAGTACAAAAGACAGAAAAAAATTAATAATAACAATATTACATCATGAAACTTGAAGTTACAGTGATAAATTGTGAAGTCAAATCAGTACAAGATATATATAGTAGATAAACTTGAGTTATGACAGGTAGGGGGAAGTACTCATACAGAAAAAACATGAGGATGAAAAGAATACAATAGCCAAAGCAGCACTAGTTACAGGGGAAGGAACTTAAGAGGTAGATGGTCATGGATGGCTGCAGGTGGGAGAAGAAAAGTCATGAAGAAGAGACTTTAGGGAGACAGCCAATAATGCAGTGTGAGCTGACAGGAGAAGGGTGGACCAGAGCATTGGAAAGTGATCTGAGAAAGCAAATTGACAAACAATAGATTGTCTAGAAGGACTAGAGAGGGAATAGAACATATTACTGCAAAGAGAAGAAGAGGAAGAAGAGGGATTGAGTGGTATGGATGTAAGGTAGGAGGGAAGGAACCCCACCAAAATTTGGAGGAATCATGGGAAACGTGCCTGGTATCAAGAGTTGGGGTGTTAGCCCAGCTTCTTCATGCTGAAGTTGGCCGAATGAAAAGTATTAGTGGGATTGGAGAGTTCCAAGCAGGAAATACATAGAAATATATGTCTTGCTACAGGGTAGTTAGCACACCAGCTATGCTGTAGGATGAGTCTCACTTTATGTAATCTAGTGCTATTCAAAGCTGGCACCAGGAGAAACTACAATTAACAGTTGTGCTCTTAAGGTGAATCACAGTCAATTCCAGAGACAATGCTAACAAAACATTTCCCAGAATGCCCTGTTTATTAATAATGCCATATATACACCATGGGGAGGGGGCACACAATGCAAGCCACATCAGGCAACAGGACCTAGGGGTAGTGGTGGACAGCAAAATGAATAACACTGAGAATTGTCGAAGAGCCATAGCAAAAACAAACATAACCAGGGGGATTACCTCCAGGAAGAGGGAGGTAATCACCCCTCTGTATAATGCCCTGGTTTCTCCGCATCTTGAGTACTGCATACAGTTCTGGAGACCCCACCTTAAGAAAGGTATAGCACTGCTGTAGAAGGTCCAGAGAAGGGTGACCAGGATGATTCAGAGAATAGTGGGTTGGCCCTATTAGGAGAGACTGGAAGAACTCAAGCTGTACACATTGGAAGAGAGGAGGGACGGTGGGACATGATAGAGGTCTTCAAGTATGTAAAGGGGATAAATAAGGGCACAGCCAAGGAGGTGTTTAGGCTTAAGAAGGGGGAACTACCAGGAGACACGAGTGGAAACTGGGGGGGGAAGGGGAGTACAGGGAGAAGTGCAGGAGACACTTCTTTACTGAGAGGGTGGTGGAACCATGGAACGCACTGCCCAGGAGTCTGGTGGAAGAGAACACAGTGGAAGGATTCAAGAAGGGTTGGTACAGGTACAGGGGATACAGAAGCTGGTGAAGACCATGTCTGCATTTTGGGGTGGGTGGAGGAGCGAGCTCCCAGTAAGGGCTGACTTCCGAGCAGACACGATAGACTATGAGGCCTATTCTGTTGGCTTTTACAATGAAACCATTCCAGACTAAACAAGGCTGGTGTGGTTAGGCAGTGGAGTAATTTCAGCAAGAAACATAGGGTTGCAAAACCTCATTTTAGCAAAGTCATAGGGGTTAGTTGATTTGCCTATTTGCGATTTATTTATTTCACCAGAAAAGACATATGGAGCTGCTAACATTTAATTTCCTGATGCTTGCTGGAGTGAGGGGAACTGGAGCTAAATCATGAGTAGAGATGCAGTGAAGTTTTACTCTGCAGGCGAATATGTTGTGAAGTCACAAATTTCGCCCCTTGGAGCACTTTGCGTAATTATTGAAAATTATCTGGAATTCACTATTTGTGACTTTGCCTTGCTTTGGAGGGTTTTAAGTGCAAATTGTACTTAAAAAAACAAAGTAAGTAGAGGTTACAAAATAGCAAATCCCCCCAACACCATGCTTGATCTATCCCTGGTGTCTAGTGGTCCCCTACTACCGTTCGCCAGCCCCAGTTTAAAAAAAAATTTATATTTTGTGAATAATTTGAAGGTATTCCAATAGTGACTACATCATCATCCATTTATCCACACAGTGACTATGTCACTACCACCCCATAGTCGGCAGCACTTTCACCCATTTTCATTTTTCCAGTTTCACTTGTCACGGAGACAGAGATGAGACGGAGCCCCCCCCCCCGTAGTCAGCACAAAACACTTTTATTCCTGAGCCTTTTTACTATGCAGCTCCAGTCCCACTCCTAAGCCTATATTTCCATATTCTCCCACTAAAAAAGCACTGGTACCTGCTTTAATTCTTTCCTTAAGTCAGGACCGACACTTGACCATGCACTCTCCGTAGCCTTCAACAGCTGCCATGCTCACACTCGTAGAACCCATTTCCATATGCTGCCTCATTCTGTGACACACAAAAAAAAGAATGACTGGCTTCCACTCCCCACAAAATAAATTCTCCTATGGCAGTGATGAACCCTAGCAGCCACAGGCCGAGCACAGTCGCTAAATGGAGCCGCCATGTTCCACATTTAAATCCTGCTCACTTAACCAATCAATGGGCACGTTCATCATCACAATCAAAGAATTTTCAGGCTTGTGATCAAAGAATTTGCAGGCTCATGATCAAAGAATAAAAAATGCTGTAACTCAGGTTTTAGGCAGAATTACATAAAACCACCACCACCATGCCTCGAAAGAACGAAGCCCCCTGAGCAAAACCCGCCCTCACTTGTGTTCCTAGGCCACCACTGGGCTGAGAAAATTGAATTTTAAAAAGGGCCATCTCATCCTTCACTCGCGATGCAGGATCACGATCAAAGAATCTCAAGATCAAAGAATTGGCAGGCTCGCAATCAAAGAGATTGCAGGCTCGCGATGAAAGAATAAAAAATGCTAAAACTTGACTTTTAGGCAGAATTAAATGAAACCACTGCCATGCCTCAATTGAACGAAGCCCCCTGAACAAACCCCACCCTCATGTGTGTTCCTAGGCCAGCCCTGGGCTGAGAAAATAGAATTTTAAAAAGGGCCATCTCATCCTTCACTCGCGATGCAGGATCACGATCAAAGAATCTCAAGATCAAAGAATTTGCAGGCTGGCAATCAAAGAGATTGCAGGCTCGCAATGAAAGAATAAAAAATGCTGAAACTTGACTTTTAGGCAGAATTAAATGAAACCACTGCCATGCCTCAATTGAACGAAGCCCCCTGAACAAACCCCACCCTCATGTGTGTTCCTAGGCCACCCCTGGGCTGAGAAAATAGAATTTTAAAAAGGGCCATCTCATCCCTCACTCGCGATGCAGGATTGCGATCAAAGAATCTCGAGATCAAAGAATTTGCAGGCTCACAAGCAAAGAAATTGTATGCTCATGATCAAAGAATAAAAAATGATGAAATGCAAGGTTTTGGAAGATTTAGATGAAACCTCTGCCATACCTCAATAGAACGAAGCCCCAATCAAAACCCACCCTCATTTGTGTTCCTAGCCCACCCCTGAGCAGAGAAAATTGCATTTTTACCTCACGATGCAAGATCACGATAAAAGAATCTCACGATCAAAGAATTTGCAGGCTTGCAATCAAAGATTGTTAGCGAGCTGCAATCAAATAATTTTTTTTTCAATTACTATGCTTTTTGGTCCCCTGCCAATTGTCAGGATCTGCTCCAGTCTTGGACCCCCTTGCCTCCACCTCTGGACATGCCCGCACTCACCCTGTCATCCCTGGCTTGCCCCCCAGAGAGTGGGGTCACGGCACCGACCCCCATATTGGGCCGTGCAACAAATATCTGGTCAGGGAGCCAGCTCCTTGAGGCTGATCGAGGTGTCAGGGGCTAAGCTTTATTTAGACGGCAGGCATAGGCTATTTTTCTCCCTGTTTTTGTGAACGGGGCGGGGACATGCAATGATGACCAGTGTTCGACCCGCCCCTAATTTCAATTTAGCGTCAATGCTTGTGATGCACCCAGCCTCTCCTAGGTGTCACTGTGGCACTGAATACTCAACCCCCCTCACCCCCCCGGAGAAGGAGAGCAACCCTACGGATGCTCAATCGTTCTCCCCTGGCCGGCCCTCCGACAACCTGGGTCCGTTCCCAAACCCGGGTCGCCTGCACAGCAAACGGAAATCCAACCACTGTGCCGGCGGGCCGGCCAGCAATCAAATAATTTAAAACCTGATAACTCAATTTTTTTACCATTTTAAACAAAACCAAAGGCATAGCTTGATAGATCGAAGCCCCCTATGTAAAACCCATGTAAGTTTTACATTAGGAGTGAACCCAGAGCCGAGATATTTTATTTTTTATGATCGGAATTTAAAAACAAGATGGCAGATCTTGCAATCAAAGAATTCTCGGGGAAAAAGATTCTTGAACAACGAGGCTGGAAATTCTTTGACCACCAGATGGGACGAAGTGGCCCAAACCCCATTCTTTGTTTGCAAAACAACCATATAAATTTTCCCATTGACTTATAATGGGAGCTTAAAAGTGGCATAACATTTGAATGCCTTAATATATTTTCACCAAATGAAAAGCAGCATGTTCAACCAGCCAAGTTCTTTCAGATGAGTCATCTTGCAGAGTGACATGCCACACAATGGCCGTGCAGGGCCACAGACAAAATCCCGAAAACTGCCTCCAAAACTGGATAATTTTGCATTTTCAGTGTTTTTGTGTGTAAAGACCGTAAATCCAACCGAAACAAAATTTGGCAAATCAAGAGATCTACCATGCCCCACCGCACATAACAAATTTCAGGCAAATCCGTTGAATGAGTCCAAAGTCATTAACATGCAAAATGTGGACTTTAACATAGAACTGCCTTCATAATCCTAAATATAGTGGCACGACTGTGCCACTATAATATATATATATATATATATATATATATATATATATATATACACAAAAATAATAGATAGGTGAGTGAATATTACAAGGGAGTAATACCATCGAGAGGTTCTGGGACAAGGAAACCTCGAGAGCGAAGCTCAAGAGGTTCCTTTGTCCCCACAACCTCGAGATGGTATTTCTCCCGAGTAACAGACACTCACCTATTTTTTATTTTTTGTAATATATGGAGGAGAGTTTTATTTCTGTGGTACTGTGAGGGCAGGCTCTCTTGAAGTGAGCAGTCAGACAATGACTGTCTCCGTCTCCACCCCCATCCCTTTGTGTCACGCCTGCTCGCTCACTCACTCACTCCATGTCTCTCGTGATCGAGTTTTGTTTGGTACACAGCCCTACCTTAAGTTGATGTTTTCCTTCAGTGTAGGTAGGATTAGCCAGCTTGATTATGTAGGAAAGCAGTGGTACTGGAGCGAAGGGACGATTTTCTCTCGCTAAGCGAGAGACGGGCGCCATGTTTTTTCAACGGTTTTGCCCGCCCACAGAAAAACCACGTTGAATCAGGAGGCGCGGTTTTCTAAATGTCACCACGCATGGTAAGAGGTTGCCATGGGGATGTCTGGAAAAGGCCTATGGCACTGAAATGTTTGGAGGCTGCGCTCTTCAGGTTTGGTGATAATACTATGATTGAGAGCTCGAACGATAGCATTACGAGTTCTGAATTCTGAACAATAGTATTATCACTTGTCAATGATATTATCACTTTGGGTACTGTGCTATTACTAGGATTTTTTTGTATGGTGTGGGATACTATTATATGGCCATCTCCATATATTACACACACACATATATATATATATATATATATATATATATATATTATGGTAGCACAGTAGTGCTACCATAGTTAGGGTTGAGGAGCCATTTCTATATTAAACCCCAAATCTTTGCAACTTAATAACTTTGCAACTGTTTGATGGATTTGGCTGAAATTTGGAATACATGATCAAGAATTATAGGCCTTGGCATCTGCCAAGTTTCGTACTGGCTGGATACACGGCTGCGGAGTTATTAAACATGATTTGCGTGCACGTTTACGCTTTTTCTGGAATTCTACGGTTGCGCGTACAGGTCACACAGTTTGTGCGACTGGCCTGAAATCTTCAGGGAATGTGCGGCCGGGGTCTTTGATGTGCCTTTCAAAGATTTGGTGAAAAAATATTAAATGGTTCAAAAGTTATTCAAAATACAATTTCCCATTATAAGTCAATGGGAAAAGTTAACAAAAAGTTCGACAGTGTCGCAAATGCATTTTTACTTTCGCAAATGGGCCTGTTACTTTCGCAAATCAGCCATTTTGTTTTCAGTTGGTGATCAGAAAAATGGTTGGCATTTAAATTTGGGACCATCTAGCAACCTAATTCTTTTTGTATTCACCTAGTCGGACCCTGAGGATGCTTGCCATGTCTTTATTTTGTGGTAAAAGACCCCAGAAATATTTTTCAAATTTCTGGAAAAATTACTTTCTAAAATTACTTTCATGCTCACGAAAGTGTCGAACTTTTGTGAAAGCTTTAATAAGATAGTAGTTTTCTACCTGTGGGAAAGTGACAGCGATTCTTTGGCACTGTGCTGCAAAAGAACGGTTGGGAGTTTTGGGCTGAAATTTGGAGGGAACGCAGCTGACATCTCACAGATGTGCCTTTCAGTGTTGTATTGAAAAAATATTACATGGCGGCAAAGTTATGGCACTCCAAAGTTGACATTTTCTCACATAGGATAACATTAAGGCGCCTGACGCATTACAGGAATCCTTTGGCTCCCTGCTGCAAAATAACGGTTTGGTCTTTTTTCCTAAAATTTGGAGGGAAGACAGCCAGCAGCCCACAGATGTGCCTTTCAGTGGTTTGGTGAAAAAATATTACAGGGAGGCAAAGTTATGGTGCTCCAAACTTCTCTTTTTTTCCCATAGGATAACATTATACGGCGTTCGCCGCGCCTTTCAGGGCCCGTATCTCGGAAATGGTGTGAGATACGGACTTTTTGTCGGAAAAATGCTTAGCCAGGGGGCTAAGAACAAAATTAGCTAGGACAGTTGTAAATAATATGAGTTTTAAATTTTTTTCTGTGTCATACGGTTCCTGAGATATAACCTATTTAGTATTCCAAGTCCTCATTTTCTGCTCTGATATCCATTATTATGCATATATTCTTTGTACTTACTGTCTTTCTCTATGCAGCTTTTGGGGAAGACGTCTGCGCCACCATGTGCGTTATCCTTGGCGTTTTCATTTTCGGTTGCGTTTCTGTTATTTTTTGCCATTTGTGTCTACAGTACTGTTTCTCTTTCTGTTTTAGTTTGTGTCACCATGCCCATTGAAATTTCCGTTTGCAGGCACCATGTTACTATGTGACAACACATCACGTGGCAGACCATTCCCGTCTACGCCACCGTGTGCGTTACTCTTTCTGTTCTCATTCATGCTTGTGTTACCATGTGCGCCACTGTTAGCGCTTCTGTTTGCATTGCTGTTCCTGTTACTATGCCTCAAGACATCATGTGGCGGGCCCCGCGCTCCCGCTGCCGCATTATATTCACTATTTCTCGTTATCATTCTCAAAAAGAAGGGAAATTAGAGGCAAAAAACTCCAAATTCGCTGTTAGGTTGAAAACCCTTGGACCCTGCTCACCCCCAACTGGCATTGGGGTGTGCATTGGGGTTGTCGGTCCTAACACTCACCCCATTCTCCTATACTTCTGCTGCTTTACACATGTGATGGGGTGAGAGAGTTGGGACTGATGACCCCAATGCACACCCCAATGCCAGTTGGGGTGGGTAGGGTCCAAGGTACTCAACCTAACAGCTAATCTCCTCACTTTTGTTGCTGTGGAACAATCCTAACTAATGCATTAAACAGAGTTTTTTGCCTCTAATATATATATATACATATGCACACACACACACACACATATACACACACTCTCTCTTACACACACACACACACACACACACACACACACACACACACGTATATATATTCACAAAAATTCCCACCCCACCAATCCCCCACTCCAATAATAAAAATCCCTAATGTCTAGTGGAACCCCCAACCCCACAAATCATTGACCACTGTAATAACAATCCCTGGTGTGTAGTGGAACCCCCTGCCCCCCAACCCCATCAGGTTGTTGCTCCCAGCCCACACCCTGTCCCCAACCTCAAGGGGCCACCAGCACAGCCCCCCACTCACCTCCGCACCTCTGACATGCTCTCTCATTCTGAATGAATAAGTGTATGCTTGTACAAGCAAGTGCTCATTCATTTATTCAGTCACTCAGCTCCTCTTTGTAGTGGACATTATTCCTTGTGCTAAAGAAGGGAGGGAGGTTTCTCTGGGCTCCCATGGGGGAGCATGGTATGGGGGAATGGTCCACAATACCATTCAGCCCCATCCTGCCACCTCTGCCAAACCCCAGAGCAACTCTACTCCCTTTTCTAGCACCAGGAATAATGTCCACTACAGCCAGGAGCTGACTGAATGAATGAATGAATGAATGAATGAATAAATGAATGAATGAATGAATGAATGATTGCATGCTTGTACAACCAGAATAAGACAGCATGTCAGTTGGGCTGCTGGCCATGCAGGTGAGTGGAGGGCTGTGCCAGTGACCCCTTGGGGTCAGGGAAAGGGTGAGGGCTGGGGGCACTATCTGATGGGGGGTTGGGGGTTCCACTAGACACCAGGGATTGTTATTTTGGGACCAGTTATTGGCAGGGTGGGGGGTTCCACTAAACACCAGGGATTTTTATTATTGGGGTGGGAGATCATCAGGTGGGGGTCCACTACACACCAGGGATTTTGGGCAGATGATTCGTGGAGTGGGGGGTCCACTAGACACTACGGATTTCCAATTTTTTTTATATTGGGGATGGTGGAGTGGGGGCAAAGTGAGGAATTTTGCATGTGAAATTCCACACTTTTGTCTTTAATCCATGCTCTATGAAATTACAAATTTCGTAAATTGCGCTCCACAAAATGAGCACAATTTACAAAATACTCCACAAAGAGAATTTTGCCAACTTTGCCCACCTTTAATCATGAGGTAGAAAGAAAACTCAACAGTACAGAAGTTAGGTAAAAATAAATAATAACAATATTACATCATGAAACTTGAAGTTATATCAAAGGAACATAGTCATAAATATTGAATGCAAACCTGTACAACAGAAACATGTAGTAGATAAACTTGAGTTATGACAGGCAGGAGGAACTACTCATACATGTAAAGCATGGGATCAGAGGAACAAAATGGCCAAGGCAGCACTAGTTACAGGGTAAGGAAGTTAAGAGGCAGGGTGTCATGCATAGTTACAGGTGGGTGAAGAAAAGTCAGGAAGAAGAGACTTTAGGGAGAAAGAGAAGAATGCAGAGTGAGCTGACAAGGGAAGGGTGAACCAGAGCATAGGAAAAAGTGATATGAGAAAGGCAATTGACCAACAGTAGATTGTCTAGAAGGAATAGAGAGGGAATGCAAAATATTACTGCACAGAGGAAATGAGGAAGAAGAGGGAGTGGGTAGAGGGGATATCACGTAGAAGGAAAGCAACGCAAATGAGAGTTTGGAGGAACCATGGGAAAGGTGCCTGGTTTTAAGAGTTGAGGTTTTAGCCCAGCGTCTTCATACTGAATTTGGCTGAATGAAAGTATTAGTGGAATTGCTGAGGTCATTCAAGGCTTGAATTCTAGGGGTAGTGGAGAGTTCCAAACAGGAAACAGATAGAAATATACTTTTTGCTACAGAGTGGTTAGCACACCAGCAATGCTGTAGGACCAGTCACACTTTATGTAATCTAGTGCTATTCAAAGCAGGCACTAGGACAAACTACAATGTACAGTTGTGCCCCTAAGGTGAATCACAGCCAATGCCAAAGAAAACACTTTCATAACATTTCCCAGAATGACCCTGATTGTCACTAATGCCAACTGAAACCATTCCAGACTACACAAGGCTGGTATGGTTAGGCAGTGGAGTAAGTTCAGCAAGAAACATAAGGTTGCAAAACCTCATTTTTGCAAAATCATAGCGGTTAATTGATTTATCCATTTATGATTTATTTATTTCACAGAAGAGACATTCGGAGCTGCTAACATTTCATTTCCAGATGCATGCTGGAGTGAGGGGAACTGGAGATAAATCATGAGTAGAGATGCAGTGAAGTTTTACTCTGCAAGTGAATATGCCGTGAAGTCACATTTCACCCACGAGCCTCTCGTAATTATTGAAAATTATCCGTGATTAAGTCATTGTGACTTTGCCTTGCTTTGGGGTTTTTAGTGCAAATTACACTTAAAAACAAAGCAAGTAGAGGTTACAGTGACCCCCCACACTGCAAAAAATATCTTGAGAAGCCTAAATATCTTATTTCAGTAACTAAAAATCTAATTTTCCCCCCAAGATTGTCTCTAGAGTTTATTTTCTCACTCATTAAGAAAAAGGAAGTTACATCAATTCAAATTATCAGGAGTTATCTTATCAAGAAAAACAAGCTTATTTCATGGTATATTTTTCCTATTTTAATAATTTTGTATGTCAGTGATTAAAAAGCTTATGTTATAGCTTTGTGGCATCATCCTGTTTTTAGACTACAGTACTAGTTTTTGGAGTTTTATTTTTTCTCTCATTCTGGTTTTATGATTTATTGTTTGGCAAGCTTTTTCACCTCTTTTGCAATTGCCAAGCCCACAGCCTATAACATTTTAAAGTGGCTGGTTTCTGTGTATTTCTATGAATATAAACTTTCTTAACCATGATTTTTGTGAATGATGATTTTTCCTACACTGACACCTTTGATGGCCATGACACTGGGGAACCTCCCTTACACTTTTTCAATGGTCTTTTACACTCACCGTGCTGTAACCAGAGATGGGCAGAAGGGATCTCAGTTTAATGTCTCATAAGAAGGAAGGCACCTCAACAATCCTTGAATCTACATCCCCCCAGTCTACCACCTTCACTGCAGCCAGGACTCCCCCCTGTCTGACCACCATTCATGAACCAGGACCAGTACCACCCCCTTGACCAGCCTCTCCAGCTGAGCAACATCCTTGGAATTCCTCATCCCATATGGGGCCTGTGAAATTCATGGGGGGGTGAGAATGCAGAACTTGTTGATTCAGATGTAATTCTGCCCATCCTTGTGACCACTGAACCTCTCCAGAGGGTTCCAAATTCAGGACTCCTCATACCTGAATCCAGCGTGGACATTAGGTGCGCTCCCAGGTAGCGGCGTGGGCTCAGAACAAGCAACTAATGCTTCACAATGCTCCTGATGTCCTTTTCTCCTTTTACCCCTGTATCCCTTCTCTATTTGACACTCCATATCTTTTCTATCTCCCTTTCTCACTTGTCATATTCCCTCTCTCTCTGGATCCCTTTTTTTCACTCTGTGTCCAGTTATCCCAGTCACACTCAGTGTTCCCTCTCTCTCTCTCTTTCACTTTCTGTGTTCCCAGTCTCCCTTTTACATTCCATGTCTGTAGTCTCTATCTTTCACATTCCTTGTCCTTTTCTCTGTATCACACTCCCTCACACTCCATATCCCTCTCTACCTCTTGTATCCCCTGTCCCAGTTTCACATGCCCCTCCATCACTGTTACTTATTTCCATTTCATGAGTTAAAGCAGCATGAGGTGGGCTGGCCCACTGGTGCAGCAGTAGTGCTACCACTTGTGACATTGGCAACCAAGGTTTCAGACCAAGACCTGTGCATCAGAGGGATGACTTGGGGAGGTTGGATGAGCATCCCATGAACTGCTCTCTACCTCCAGTGAGAAGGTATGGTGACAAGAAGGCTGGGTGTACATCATGCCAGGACCACAACAAAAAATAGGATTGCAAATCCATTTGCCAAATAACCATACCCAGTCCAAATCAAACATAATCATTGTGGAGAAACATTTTGCAACTGGCCACTGTGCAATGGATTGGCAATCCTATTTTTCAGAGGAATGTGAAGTTTATCTTCATTAGAAGACTGAACTCATTTTTCTTCACTATGCATCCTTAAATGCAATTCTATAGCTAGTTCATTTTTGTGTTGCTTGCACGCATGTGCAAGAAACACACTGCTTTCAGCAGTTAGGGAGAATGTCCAAATGCATCAGGAAATTTGAGCCACGTCACCATGCAATCAGCTGTTTTGGTGCATTACAAGCTACCAAAACAGCTGATTAGTGTCCCCGTGGCAACAGCTTCTCTGTTGACCTCTCACAGTTTCCAGGAAGATGACAGAAAGCCACCACACACCATTCAATGTGCCTTCCTGGTGAAACATTTCAATAAAAAAAAAAGCCGACTGGGTGCCCAATCCCCCTGTTGGCATGCCCCCTTCCAGTTCAATTTGCCAATGGGGGAGCCCACTCCCCACCAGCATAATGTCCCCACTCCCACATTTGTTGTGTGCTGAGGGGTGCCCAATCTCCCTTGGCTCTTGCCACTCCCCCGCACTTATACGTGCCGACAGGGGTGCCCAATCCCCATGTCAGCATGCCCCTTTCCTGGTAATTTTGCCTACGGGGGAGCCCACTCCCCATTGGCATAATGCTCCCCACCCAATTTCTTGTGTGCTGGGGGGTGCCCAATCCCCCGTCAGCTATAGCCCCCCCAAACACTCAGATGACACGCTGGGAGACCACCCCAGCATGCCAAAATTAAATGTCCCTGCAAAAAAGAAAACCTTCCCATAAGGTTGTTGTTTTAAATAAACCTGCAAACTAGAAAACGGTCCCTCGTGAATTCCGGTGGTCCTTCCCCCAACCCGCGCCCACCCTCTGCGTACCCCACCTCCCCTCACCCCATACTTACCTCCGGAGCCTGACATGATGCTCTTTGGTGGACCAGGAACACGTCTGCACTCTTCAAAGCTGACCACGAACTGAAGAAATGACGGTAAGCTGTGTAATGACATACATTTTTTTTTAAGCTTTGGTGCATATCTCGGCCATTTTTGGGAATTTTTTCGCCAAATTTTCAACATGGGGATCTTTGGACCCCACCTCATGAACCCAGTTGCTGCCATTTTGTTATTCGGTCCCGAAAGGTGATTTTGCGGTCACTGCTCGGAACCACCTTTTGGAACCAATTAATGAAACAACAGTGTCACAGTTCATGAGGCAGGCCCCCAAAAACCCTATGTTGAAAATTTGGTGAAAAGATTCTCAAAAATTACTGTTTTACCAGTGTGCATTGCACAGTTCCTATGCAGGCTGGTAACTTAGAGCATTTTTAATATTTTTACTCCAGATTTTCAACATTACCATTTTACCACACCTTCTTATGAACAGTACAGCTGTCATTTTTTGCATCTCGCCTGAAATGTGTTTTCGCACATGTAGCACACAAAGGTGCGGTCGGTGTGTGAAATCAATGTTCAGGGCAGATTAAGAAAATCATAGTGACACTGTTCACGAGCAAAGGTCTTAAACTGGCTATGTTGAAAATTTGGTGACAAACATCCATAAAATGACTGTGTTACAAGCATGCATTGTGCAATTTCCACGCACCCTCATAAGTTCACAAATTCGTAATCTTTTCAGTCCAGATTTTCAACATTGGCATTTTTCCACACCTCCTTATGAACAGTACAGCTATCATTTTTCACGCCCTGGCTGAAATGTGTTTTCGCACTTCCAGCGCAGAATAGCATGGTCACTGTGGGAAATCAGTGTTCAGGATAGCTTAAGAAAATCACTGTGACACTGTTCATGAGAGGTGGTCCCAAAATGCCTATGTTGAAAATCTGCTGCAAAAAAATCCCCAAACTAATTACATTACTGGGTGTTCATTGCTCCGTTTCTATGCACTCTCGTGATTTCACCAGTTTTTTTATATTTTCACTCCAGATTTTCAACATTGCCATTTTTTACACCTCCTGATGAACTGTACAGCTGTCATTTTTCACATCCTGTTCGAAATGTGTTTTCACACCTGTGGTGCCAAATTGCGCAGTCGCTGTGCAAAATCACCTTTCGGCTAACGAACTGATGGTGTCGCTGTTCATGCGGTGAGATCACAAAAAGCCCATGTTGAAAACTTGGAGTAAAAATACCAAGAAACACCCAGGGTGTTAGGGTTTTCAACCATAATGCCCTACCCTATAGGGACTGGCAGGTGTCAGGGGTGTGACTTGGGATTGTCGACAGTAATACTCATGCCATTCCACCCCTACCCTGCAGCCAGTGGCAGGCATCAAGGGGCACCTTGGACCCTTTGGTCCCAGAGTTCACCCCATTCTCCTATACTGCACCCATTTCAGTGTATTTCCTTATGGAATGAGGTGAGTGTAAAGCCTGAACACTTCAAAGCACACCTCAACACTTGTAAGTGTCTGCAGGGTAGGGTGAAGTGAAATGTTGTGACCGTTATGGGTGATGATCCAAAGGCACACCCCAATGCCTGTCCACCTCTGCAGGGTGGGGGTGGAGTTGGCGTCAGTTCAGTACTTCACTGCCATTCCTATACTGCACCTGTCTAACTCCTGCCCCTGCACTGCTAATGACAGCAAGCAACACTTGGCATTGACAAATGCTTGTTATCAAAGTGCCCTATATGGTCCGTAACCCACTGCATATGCATCTAGTTTTGCTTCCAGCAGTTGATAAATTCCTAGATAAGAAGAAGAATCAGCATTTATATAGCACTTTTCATATACAATTTATCCCAAAGTGCTTTACCCACAATCCTAGATTGGTAGTGAAGTGAATGAATGTGTAGTGGCGGCCATATCGCACATCAACATACACACAGAGCCTGGACAATTGCATAAACCAGTTTTATGAGAAGGGGATTATTGGCCAGAACACTGGGAATGCCCCCCTACTCTTTGTGAAGAATGCCCTCGGTTCTTTTACTTCCACCTGGACACCCACCAGCACAGCACCAGGATGGATAGAAGGGATCTCGGTTTAACATCTCATCTGAAGGACAGCACACCCCTACAGTACAGAACCCTCCTAATACTGCACTCAGGTGCCTGCATTTAGGTAAGAGTCCAATCATGGTGTGGAACAAGAACCCATGACCTTCTAGTCCATAGGCAGATGTCTTACCAACCGAGTCACTCTGACATCCATTCACCAGCCTGGTAAAAACCACAGGTAGCTACCACAAGGTTTCATATGGTATCCTTATTCACAAGCCAGGGTAAAAGCAGATAGGAGGGACCAACTCAATGGCCTGGTCTAAGGCAGTTTACTGCTATGAGGGGTTGACCAGAGTTCATGTGGTGAGTCTGGGATTCTCAGCTGGACCAACAGAGGTTAAATGTATGCACCAAGCATCCAGGAAGGGACTGTAACAACTGCCCTCTGGTGGTCGAGGGGAGGGGCATAATTGTGTGTTAAACTGGAGCCCCCTTTTACCAGCCTTCCAGAAGTATGTTACACATAAGTTCTATCTCCCTACACAGGATCCTGCTCACTTTCCCTCAGCTTGCACCACTTGGGGGCTCCCCATTCCTGGGCGGGGGGATTCTTGTCTACCACAGTTGGGAACTCCTCACCCTGTACCAGAGAAGCTAAAAGAATGGGGGTACCATGGGTGTAAAAGGTGGGTATAGTGGGAAAAAGGAAGATAAAATGGACAAAAAGAAATGAAAAAAACACAAGCAGCGGTTCGGTGAAGGGCTACACAGCTTTCAGGGAGTGCAGATACAGGCAGTGAGTGGGTGATGGTTGAGGCAAGACACTCTACAGTAAAGATGATGTAAGAAATGCAATAGCTCCAGTGTGCACCATTGAAATGTAAATGTATGTAATGTATATTTCAACGGTGCACACTGGAGCTGTTGCATTCCTTACATCATCTTTACTGCAGAGTTTCTTGCTTCAACCGTCACCCACTTGCTGCCTATATATGCACTCCCTGAAAGCTGTGTAGCCCTTCATGGAACCACTGCTTGTGTTTTTTTTATTTCTTTTTGATCATTTTATTCTCCTTTTTCCCCTGTACCCATGTTTTACACCCATGGCATGGCACAGGACCATACGCTGGGGGGGGTTCAGACCCCCGCAGAGACAAGTTCCACTTGAGTGAGTTTTTTTTTTACTATTACAAGCACTTCCATGAGGCACTTTAGAGCAGGAAGTACCGGGACACTCCATGGCAGTTAGTGGGACACCAGCCCACGTGACCACACATGCTCCTAAATTGAAGACGCACCTGGGTTGTTTCACACCATAATTATTTATCGCCACTAAGGCTGAACTTCACCGCTGCTGCCAGCCTGATCTGATAGCTCCATCTGCAAGTCCTGATGTCTAACGTGATTGGTCAGTTC
The DNA here is from genome assembly GCA_016271365.2 of Neoceratodus forsteri. Lineage (NCBI taxonomy): Eukaryota > Metazoa > Chordata > Ceratodontiformes > Ceratodontidae > Neoceratodus > Neoceratodus forsteri. The sequence continues at coordinate 65,908,440 of JADMNL010000023.1, forward strand.
AGTGGTCTCCTGGCTTGTTTGTAACCAGGGATGCTGCAAATAAGCAGGTAAAAAACAAGCATTTGTCAATGCTGAATGTTTGCTTGCTGGCATTGGCACTGGTGGTGTAGAAGTTACAGAGCTGCATAATAAGAATGGCAGTGAAGTATTGAACTGAAGTCAACCCCACCACCACCCTGCAGAGAGTGACAGGCATCGGGGTGTGTCTTTGGGTCGTCGGGCATAACGGCCATGCCATTTCACCACACCCCACCCTGCAGACACTGATAAGTGTCACGGTGTGCCTTGGGGTCTTTGGCCCTTATGCGCACCCCATTCCATCAGAAAATACAGTGAGATGGGTGCAGTATAGGAGAATGGAGTGAACTTTGGGGCCAAAGAGTCCAAGGCACACCTCGATGCCTCTCACTGGCTGCAGGGTGTGGAATGGTACGAGCAGTACAGGCGAGAATCCCAAGTCACACTCCTGATGCCTGTCATTCTCTACAGGGTGGGGTGTTATGGTCGGAAACCCTAATGCCTCAGGCATTCGTTGGTATTTTCACTCCAAATTTTCAACATTTTTTTTTGTGACCCCAACCTCATGAACAGTGGCAATATCAGTTTGTTAGCCGAAAGCTACTTTTGCACAGCGACTACGGCATTTAGCACCACAGGTGCAAAAAACACATTCCGAACAGGATGTGAAAACTGATAGCTGTAATGTTCATGGGGAGGTGTGAAAAATGGCAATGTTGAAAATCTGCAGTGAAAATATTAAAAAAACTGGTGAAGTCACGAGCGTACGTAGAAATTGTGCAACACACACCAGTAATGTAATTAATTTGGGGATTTTGTACAGCAGATTGTCAACACAGGCATTTTGAGACCTCCGATGATTTAATTTAATTTTAATTTAATTTAATTTGTTGGTTTAATTAGTATTTCAGAAAGACCTTTGAGCGTGAGCTCTTTTACAAAGGTTTCACATCAGGGTGGACAATAAGACAATACACACATTCAGTGGTTACAGAGGCCTGATCATTAGGCATTAAAGAGCGATTACATGACAATTAGACAAATAGGAGAAAAAAACTGAGCAGTTGTAATTGAATACTAAGCTATTTCTAATTTGTTGCCCTAGGTAGCACACCCCTGGAAACCTCCAAATCTGTTGATAGACTATGGCAGAGTAACTGCATAGGGTTTAATGCTATCCCAGATGGCGAGAGGCTGGGTGACAGTGAAACAAGGGGGACTGGATTTGAAACCAACCACAGAGGGCAAGAGGTTGGGGTATAGTGAAACGGGGGGGCTGTGAAGGGGGGAGCAGCTCCAGAGGGCTTTGTCGAGTATGGTGTGTGTGTGTGTGGGGGGGTTTGGGAGGGGCAGTACCAAGTGCATTTTAAGAGGACTGATAGCTTACTTAAGCCCTTGGCTAGGCTGGAATGGAGGCAGAGTTCTAGGTAGCCCTGCTGGGTGTTACCTTGGGGGTAGGTCTGTTTATCAAGTGGGGCCTGAGAAGCAGGTGCATTTTGAGTTAGACATTAGGTGCTGTTTGATGCCTACTTTGAATTGAGAAAGGCTGTTGTTTGTTTGTAATTTCATTGGGAGTTCATTTATCCAGAGGGGGTCCTGATAGGAGAAAGCACGCTGCCCTAGTGAGGTTCAAGCGGAATGGTATGGACAGTGCTCTGTTCTTCCTCTGTCTGGTGATGTGTGTTGAGAGTGAAGCCTCGAGCAGGTTTCCTATACAGGGTTGGGGTTTTCCGAAGAGTGCCTTCTTTCCCAGGAGGCAAGTTTGGTATTTGATCCTGTCTTTTAGGTTAAGCCAGTTTGTATGCTCATACAGGGTGCAAGTATGAGTGTAGTGATCTGCACACAGGGTGAGGCGGCATGCCTTATGGAGTGCAATTTGGACCCTTTTGAGCACTGTATCAGTAGCAGCTTCCATAGACCATCAGCCCGTAGTCTATCATGGAGAGTATGGAGCTGGTGACTGAGATTCGGAGTGCTTCTGGGGTGAGGGATTTCTTATGCCTATAGAGGACCCCGATCTTTGTGTTTACCACTTTGACAAGGGAGTCTATGAAGTGTGTATAAGTGAGAGAGTCATCAATGGCGACTCCAAGGTATTTGAACAAGTGCACCTGCTCAATCTGCTCACCAGCCTTGTTGGTGATTACGAGGGGAGCATGCTTGTGTTTGTTGTAGGGGCTGGATTGTAGCATGGCCTTGGTTTTCTTGTAATTTAGTAGCATCTTTTGCTTACCGAACCAGTCCTCGAGTTTATTGAAAGAGTTCTGTAGTTCTGTTTGTAGGGCAACCTGAAAGGTGTTGCTGCTCAGCAGCATGGCATCATCCACATACGGAATAAGTTTGGTGTCACAGGCTGTGGGTAGGTCATTTACAAAGAGGCTGAAAAGCAGGGGCCCTAGAATTGATCTTTGAGGGACTCCTAGGAGTACATCTCTGGAGCTGGATAATGTCTGCCCGATTTTGACTCACTGGCTCCTGTGTGTTAGGTAGTCATTGAACCAATTTACTGCATTTGGTGCCACACCCAATCTTTGGAGCTGGAGTACTAGTAGAAGGTGGTTGACGGTGTCGAAGGCTTTGGTGAGGTCAATGAAGATGGACCCCACCAATTTGCCTTCATCCAGCGCCTTGTGCGCATAGTCAGTGTATTCCAGCAGTGCTGTGGTGGTACTGTGTTTTTGCCTGAAGCCATATTGGTTTGGGCAGAGCAGATTGTACTTATTGAGGTATTCTGTGAGTTGACTTGCCACGATTTTTTTCCAAAGCTTTGGATAGTGGGGAGAGGATAGATATTGGCCTGTAGTTTGACACCTGCGCCTTGTCACCATTCTTATGCACTGGAGTTACCAGGGCTTGCTTCCATACCTCTAGAAAATGAGCTAGGGCCAAGGATTTATTAAATAGCATTGTTATGGGCATGATAAGAACATCAAGGGTGAGAGATAGTAACTTCATGTCTAACCCACCACTCCCCAATCTAGTTTTGCCTAGGACTTTCCTGACCATTGTTAGGGCCTCCTTCATCATCACCTTCTTGAAGTAGAAGGCTGGGTTGTTAGTTATAAGCAGGTTGGCGCAACCTTGGTCCTCCACAGGCAGAAGGTAGTCTGGAGGCAACACTGAGGACAGGTCTGTAAAGGCCTGGTTAAAGGCATCAGCAATGGCTAGCAGATCTGAGGAGGATGAGTTATTAATGTTGAGCATCTTAGGGTGCTGCTTTTGATCTTTACCAAGGATGTTCTTGATGTTGTCCCAAAACCTCTTTCCATCTCCCCATGTGTTGTTAAGCTGGGTCTTATGGAAATTGGCTTTTGCGAGCCTGATAAGTTTGGGACACCGATTTCTAGCCATTTTGTAGCACTGTTGGTCATGCTTGCTGCCTGAGTTTAAGGCTTTTTCCCAGAGGCAGTCCCTCTCCTTTAGGAGGGAGAGGAGCTTGCCATCAATCCAGCAGTTAACCTGCCCCCGAATTTTCCATTTTGTGCATGGTGCATAGATATCACAGATGGAATTGAAGCCCTCAGTGAAAAAACTAAGGGCCTGGTCCAGCGTAGGTGCCTTGTTGATGGGGGACCAGTTGTAGGCAGACAGGGCCAATTTGAGGGATCCAAGTTTGCCTTTCCACAGAACCCTGCTCTCGATGAGGCGGGGTGGGCTTTTGGCAAGTTTTGTGGTCCATATAAAGGAGATTGGGGAGTGGTCACTTAGCAAGTCCAGGAGAACCCTGAGTTTAGAGAATCGAGTCGGTGAGCTAGCTAAGATCCAGTCAATGAGGGTGCTGTTATCATGAACAGTGTCACTGATTTTCTTTATCTGTCCTGAACAATGATTTCCCACAGTGACCACGCATTTCTGCGCTGAAAGTGTGAAAACATATTTCAGCCATGTTGTGAAAAATGACAGCTGTACTGTTCATAAGGAAGTGTGGAAAAATGCCACTGGTGAAAATCTGGACTGAAAATATCACAGATTCATGAACTTACGAAGGTGCGTGGAAACTGCGCAATGATCATTCATAACACAGTCATTTTAAGGACTTTTGTCACCAAATTTTCAACATAGCCATTTTAAAACCTCTGCTCATGAACAGTGTCACTGTGATTTTCTTAATCTGTCCCAAACATTGCTTTTGCACACCGACTGCTCCATTGTGCGCTACATGTGTGGAAACACATTTTGGGCGAGATGTGAAAAATGGCAGCTGTACTGCTCATAAGGAAGTGTAATAAAATGGCAATGTTGAAAATCTGGTGTGCAAATATAAAAGAATTACATAAACTTGCGAGCTCGTAGGAACTTCATAGCATGCTCTTAAAACAGTAATTTTGGGAATGTTTTCACCAAATTTTCAACATAGCCATTTAAGACCTCTGCTCATGAACAGTGTCACTGTGATTTTTCTTAATGTCCCATATATTGATTTACGCTTTTGACTAAGCCATTATATAAGCTACATGTGAAACATTTTGATGAGATGTGAAAATGACAGCTGTACTGCTCATAAGGAGGTGTGGTAAAATGGCAATGTTGAAAATTTGGAAGTGGAAATATTAAAAATTTGTGAACATACGAGCATGCGTAGGAACTGCACAACGCACGTTCTTAAAACAGTCATTTTTTAGGAATTTTTTCACCAAATTTGCAACATAGGCTTTTTGAGAGCCCACCTTATGAACACTGGCACTGTCATTTCATTAATCGGTCCTGAAAGATGATTTTGCGCAGTGACTGTGAAATCACCCTTCAGGCCCAATTACCGCCATGACAGTGAGAGAATTCATGAGGAGGGGTCCCAAAAACCCCGTGTTGAAAATTTGGTGAATCCAACAAATGCCTGAGATATGCATTAAAGTTGGAAAAACCCTACTTATTACATTATACAGTTTACGGCATTTTCTCAGTTCGCTTGCCTTTGAAGAGTGCAGGCGATGTTCCTGTTCACCGAAGATCATCGCGGACTTCAAAGTAGTATGGGGTGTGGGGGTGTGAGGAGGTAGGGTGCGCGGTGGGTGGGTGCGGGTGGGCAGAGGCGACCACCGAGGAACTTTTTCTTTACAGGTTTTTATTGGACTGACAAGGGATGTTTGCCACGCTGGGGTGTGCTCCCAGCGTGGCAGCAGAAAACTGTTTGGGGCAGGGCCTGGAGCCGATGGGGTTTGGGCACCCGTTAGTCATAACCATTTGCCACGCTGGGTGGGCTCCCAGCGTGGCACCTGGAAAGCTGATGCACGGGGCGTTTGCCACGCTGGGGTGGGCTCCCAGCGTGGCAGCTGGAAAAACCGTTTGAGGGGCCTGGAGCTGACGGGGGATTGAGCACTCCTGTTGGCCATACAGGTGTGTGCGTGGAAGTACATGAGCACGCATTGTGCGTATGCGCGTGTGCGTGTGGAGGGGAGCGCTTGCCTACTGAAGCGGAGCTCTCCCTCTCAACTGTACGGCACTGCATTTTCAACTGCTGTCATAGACAGCTGCAGCGTTGATTGGAGAACTGCAACTGCACCTGAAAACACACTGACTGAATTGGAAGAGGGCTGCCACATCTCCGAAAACTCAGATGATGGCACTATGTTTCTTGCACATGCGTGCATGCAAACATAATAATGACTGAGCCTTAACTGAAAACAAATGGTGATCTTGCTCCAGGGCCCTGCTCTTTGCCTACATTATGATGCAGAGTCAATTTTTGGCTGTTTTTATTGGCTCAGTCAACAGTGTGTTTTTTCCTGGTAATTTGTGTTGAGGGGTTGTATTATTTCTAAATTTCTTTTGTGTAGAAATCAATGCAACTGTAGTCACTTAGTTTATTTTGACTTTTGTGGTCTTGTCACTGGCTGGGACATAAAGCAACTGTTTATTTCACTGTTGGGGAGGCTGTCCAGTTGCTGAGCTGCAGGAGGGGTGAGGGGAAGTTGCAAGGGTGGGGGTGACTGTGAGGGTTAGCTGCAAGGGGGCTGGCTAGAAGGATGAGGGGCTTAGTTTCCACATATCACAACTGTCTCTATACAAGGGATATCCTTCAGATTACCCCTGCCCTCCCTAACTGCAGATTGAGGCAAATGAGACCACTTTGGGAGGGGGGGTTATGGCTGCTTGTGGGTGGGATTTCTGCTGCACAGACCAGCACAGACAGCAGCCTCCAGAGCTCTTCAACACTCCAAGTCCTGGTGGCAGGCTTCTGATCTCTCCCAGCCTTGGCAGTATATTATTCCTCATTGTAGTCCATGGCCTTGGGGCAGCCTGCAGAGCCCCACTCCTAGCCAGAGACAGTAAGCTACTGAGCACCAACCATCAGTGACAGCAGCCTCCAGAGCTCTGGAGCACCCCAAGTCCTGGTGGCAGGCTGCTGAGCCTCCCCACCCTCTCACAGAAATACCCTGTTTGCAGTGCATCGTTGCTTTCCATTTATAGCCAACAGGATCTCTTGCTGTGCATTTAGGAGGGAGGTTGCTGCTGCCAGGCTCTCCTGCATCCATGTGATACAGCCAGTCCACACAGGGCAGCACCCGTCAGTCCCAACACAAGTAGTCCATTACATTGAGTGCCTTGCTTCTACCTGGTTTCTAGCCTAGCAACATCTTCTTGTGCTGGAGTAGGGGAAGGATAAATGGCTCTATGGTGCTCGGCTCTCCCACCTGCACACCACCTGCTACCAACTTCCACATCCATCAGATTCTTCAGCACTTAAATGGTTCAGTTTTTCCCTGCCTGCCAGTAGGTCTTCCTGCGACTGTCAAAGGAGGAAATTTCCTGGAGCTTTAGGTGGAGGAGTCTGCTGCTTTGTGCTACAAGGCTAAACTGCATGGGGGACTTGAATGACCTTAACTTGGTATGTGGGATTGGTATTTTCCTTTTTTCACAATTCCTTCCTCCAATAATATCAATGTCTTACCCCCTTCCGCCACTGTAGTGGTGCAAGGCTGATGTTTAGCTTGGTGGAGGATGGTGCTTTCCTTGGGGGGAAGAATGGTCTCAAATCAGAAGGTGGGAAATTCAAAGGTAATGTCAAGGGGCAGGTCTTCATGGAGAGGGTATTGGAGTCTTGGAACGGGCTTCCAGAGGAGGTGGTGATTTCTGAATCAGTGGGTGGTTTCAAGAGAGCATGGGATATACATATGGGGTTGGGAGGAGGGGGGAAAGCCCAGAGTAGGTAAAAGGGACGAGTGGGCAAGGGTGAGGGTAAAAGGGCAGACTAGATGGGCTGATGTGGTCCTTTTCTACCATCACAAATCTGTAATCCGTGTAATTATAATGAAATTAGCTTTCTTTTGGTATGTGCCTTCAAGGAAATTTACTTGCTCCAGACAGCTAGCACAGTGGGGGGTTTCAAATGTGCTTGGGATAGGCATAAGGGCACCCTAGCTGTAGGGAAGAGGGGCTAAGCTGACAACCAAGTAGGGTCACCAGCCACCATTACAGGTAGGGAAAAAGGGCTGACTGGATGGGTCTTGCGGTCATTATCTGCCGACAACATTCTATATATGCCCGGATCAACGATGAACTCTTGCACTTTGGTCAGAACTTCCTCCAACTGATGATTTAGTTGGGCTTCACACAGGTGGTTACCGCTACAACCCATATTCAGGGTCACTCCCTGGACCTGGTGTTCCTCCTGGGGATGGAGGCCACTGACTTGGTGGTGAAACCAGTTGGATGGTCGGACCACCACTCTATAAGGTTTAGTTTCGTGGCTCCTCCTGTGAGACCTGCCCCTTTGGAGATGGTCCGGTATCGCCTTTCGGGGGTGTTACCCCGGAGGGTCTGATGGCAGTGCTGGATCTATCAAGCAGATCATTGGAATGCTCAGATCTCAGAGACCTAGTATTGCACTATAATGGTGTCAAAACCACTCCCTGCTCGACTGGGCCCTTACTTCTCACCCACACAGGATTATAGCCTCAGGCCTCCTTCCGGACTCACTGAGCGATCACCATATGATATATGTAATACGTAAAATATTCAAAGTTAAGTCACCCCCTCCGACAACTCTCCTTATCAGGTCATATAAATCCCTTAACCTTGATGGTCTCCTAAAAGACTTAGCAAACTTGGATTGGTCCTACATCCCCAGGGCCCCTTCCATGGATCACACCCTAGACTTCTTTAAGTCAAAATTTATTGCCATCTGAGACTATTATGCCCCACCCAAAAAGGATCAAGTAAGGGGAGCTCATCTACCATGGATCACTGCTGACCTCATGGAGCACCTCCGTGCCAGAGATCAGGCGTAGAAAGCCTATAAAGCATCAGGGATGCACTCCGATCACCTACGCTATCGAATGCTTAGAAATGCCTGCACCAGGCTTATCCTTCAGGAAAAAGCTCACTACTTCACATCTTCCCTCCAAAAAAATTTAAACCATCCAGCCAAGTTCTGGAGGTCTATAAAATCACTTTTCTCCCCTCCCGCCCAACCACCCATTCCAGCCCTAGAGGTGGGTGGCTCTATCATAACAGAACCACTAGCAGTTGCCACGGCTTTCAACTTAGTGTTCACTTGCAGTGGGCGCCCCCACTACTCTAACCCCCCCACCTGCTACACACAACCCGACTTCCACATCCCCACACACACCAACCCCTTGACAGGCTTTCTCCTTCTCTCTGGTTATCCCACCAGAAGTACTCAAAGCCCTGCTTTCCCTAAATCCCTCCAAGGGTAGATGCCCCACAGGTATGGATGCCAAAATGCTCCACCTTTCTGCCCCTGCTATAGCCATGCCTCTAGCGTCTCTCTTCAACCTCTCTTTCACCTCTGCCTCTATACCTTCAAAATGGAAGCATGCCACAGTTATCCCACTCCCGAAAGGAGGCAACCCATCCTCCCCCAGCAACTACCGCCCTATCTCCCTCCTACCCACTCTAGCCAAAATCCATGAACACCTCGTCCTCTCGCAACTTACCACCTTCCTTGACTTCTCCTCCTTCTTCACCCCTTACCAGTCTGGCTTTAGAAAATCCCACTCCACTGTCACGTCCCTCCTCAGACTCACAGATTCCATCCTCACAGGCATGGACAAAAGCCATATCACATCTGCCATTTTCATCAACCTAGCAAAGGCTTTTGACACAGTCTCACATACCCTTCTACTGTTGAAACTCTGTACGGCTGGCCTATCCAGTGCAGCTACAAACTGGTTCAACTCATACCTGGCTGACAGTAACAATTGGTGCCTCCACCTCAAACCCCCTCCCTATCTCCATTGGTGTCCCCCAAGGCTCTGTCCTCAGCCCCATTTTATTCTCCATTTTTCTCAATGACCTGCCACCGACCTGCCTGCATGCTGCCATTCACATGTACGCAGACGGTACAGTCCTGTACGCCTCAGGACACTCCCCGCTGGAAGTTGCATCCAAGATCCAGCAAGACTTCACCAAAGTCCAGCACTGGTTTTGCAGAAATCAACTTATTCTAAATGCCAAACAAATGATCTCCATGACTTTTGGCACAAGACAAAGACTCTCCCGCCTCCCCACTTTCCCCATTCTCAAAACACTAGATGGGACCCCCCTAGAAGTCTGCACCTCTTTCAGATACTTAGGGGTCTGGCTGGACCAACACCTAGACTTTTCTATGCACATCGAAGCAACCCACAAAAAACTACACCCCAGGCTGGGGGCACTATACTGGAACCGCAGTTGCATCCCTCTGCCAGCCCGCAAAGAGATACTGCAGAAAATGATCCTCCCTATTTTTGACTACGGAGATGTAGTCTACAGTTCTGCCCCTAAATCCACCCTGGCTAGACTGGACCCCCTTTTTAACGCCTTCTGTCGCTTTGCACTGGACTGTCCTCCCTTCACTCACCACTGTGACCTCTACAGATACCTTAATCTACCCTTCCTCGTCAATAGGCGCCAGTACCACTGCAACAGACTCACAGCCAAATTCTGGGCCCAGTTACTGCCCTCCCACCTAGCCTCTACCCTAACGGCTCAAACACCAGCACCATACTCACCCAGAAAATTCGACTTCCGTCTACTACAAATCCCCCACATGGCCACCTCTGCTGGACAGTCGGCTTTTAGAGTCTGTCTACCCAAACCATGGAACTCTCTGCCGACTGATATCCGGCTCTCCACCTCCCCTTGGCAACAAATCTCCCTTCTAAAAGGGCAAGTCCCCTCAAGCTGCTCATGTCAACTTGATGTACACTAAGTATGGGCCAACCTTCCCCATGCAAAACTATGTTGTTCCACTCACATGCTTAACTATCAAATTTAGTTTGTCAACTACCTTTTCTACTTATTCTGCCTACTAATTGCTGTGTACTTTCTGTTTCTAGCTCCTGTATTTACTACTCTAGATTATTATCACTGTAACTGTAGAACTTATCTACCTATTTGTATCAAACCTATGTAAATTTTGGAGTTCTGCAATTCTGTATTTTATTTTCTACTTGTATGCAAATTTTGGTGTTCTGCAATTCTGTATTTTCTACTTGTATGTACTTATCCCATTCCCTTCTACCCCCAGGATGCATCTGAAATTGAGCAGTAGTCTGCTCAGTATGCCTTTCCTGGTAAAACTTTTAAATAAATAAATAAATAAAATATTGGGGGCCCTGGATTCCATAGCTCTTGTCCGTGTTCACCCCTCCCTCCTCATCCTCGGTTCCCTTGGTTTGATGGGACTTTGAGGGAGTTGAGGAGAGTTGGGTGAAGGTTGAGATGTTGTTGGTGGAAATCTGGCCTGGAGGAGGACAGACTTAGGTTGATCACCCATTATTCGGACTATCAATTAGAAATCTCCCGTAAAAAGGCAGAGTTCCTGTCCTGGTAGATTGCTGCAGCAAGGAATCGATCAGCTTAGCTCTTACAGACTGTGGACAGGCTGTGCTATCCAGCCTGCCTTTGGGGCTGGAGAGCCTTTTTCATAGTCTAAGTGTGATGAGTTCACTCAATTCTTTGCAGATAAGGTGTCCTCCATCAGATCAGAGATCCAGTTGACTCATTCAAATGAGTACAGCAGTGGTCGATGCGAGGCATAGGCACCCAGCCTGTTTGGATAGATTTCGACCAGCTAGTAATCATGGATATTGTGAAGATTGTTCGGGGCTTGCAACCAACTTGCTGTAGTTTGGATCCTGGTCCAACCTGCCTCCTTGTGGGGTGTATGGATGTCATTGGACCGATCCTTGTTGAAATAGTCTGGAGCTTGCTGGACCAGGGGGTGTTTCCAGACCCCTGAAGGAGGCAGTGGTGATGTCCCTTTTAAAGAAATCTTTCTGTGACCCAGACTGTATTGCGAATTACAGACCTGTCTCTAACCTGCCCTTTTTGGGCAAGGTTATTGAGAAGGTAGTTGCATTGCAGTTCGAGAACTTTCTTACCACCCATGAGGTCTATGTTCCTGTCCAGTCTGGTTTCAGTAAGAGGCATAGTAGTGAGACAGCATTGGTTTGGGTACTTAATGATCTCCTGATAGCGAGAGATCAGAAGAGTCGTTTGAGCTTGATCCTCCTTGATCTCTCAACAGCATTTGACACCATGTACCATGGGGTATTGCTGGAATGCCTTCGGCTACTCTGTGGACTGTTTGGGACAGTCCTCAGGTGGTTCCATTCTTTCCTCACAGGCAGGATTCAGAGGGTGGCGTCAGGTTTTTTTTTCCTTGGCCCACTTCCCCCTGCCTTGTTGGGTGCCACAGGGTTCTGTGCTGTCCCCCATATTGTTCACAGTGTACATGTTGCTGCTAGGAGACACTCTAAGGCAGTACAGGCTGAGTTTTCACTGCTATACAGTTGACACTCAGCTGTACATGTCCTTTGTACCCAAACAGAACAGTTCAATCTCGGTCTTTAATAACTGCCTCACTGAGATTCAGGACTGGATGAGTGCTAACTGGTTGAGGCTAAATCCTGATAAGACTGAGGTGTTGGTGGTGGATGCAGGTCAGTGGGTAGAGAAATTAACTACTGGGCAGCCGTCTGGCCTTGTGCTAGGGGGCAACCAGTTAAGACCTGAATGGGTGCGGAACCTGGATGTTGTGCTTGATGATGAACTGATGCTAAAAGCTCAGGTGTCAGCAGTTGTCAAGTCCTCATTCTATCATCTGAGGAACATCACCTGACAAAGCACCTTACTCCACCCGAAGACCTTTCTATGTTAGTTCACACCTTTGTGTTCTTCCGTCTTGACTACTGCAATGGTCTATACCTGGGGTTACCAGGGGTGGATCTCCGTCGCCTGCAGCTGGTGCAGAATGCTGCTGCCAGGTTGTTGACTGGGTTGTCAAGAACTAGCCATGTCACCCCTGTGCTGCACAAACTGCACTGGCTGCTGGTGCGATGGAGGATCACCCTCAAGGTCGCATTGCTGACCTATAAGACCCTGCATGGACAGGGACTGGGCTTCTTGCAAAATCTCCTCCAGCCCTACTGCCCGCTCCACTCACTCTGCTCTGCCAATGAGGGATTACTAGAGGTTCCCTGGGTCTGTCTTCAGACATTGGGTGCTAGGGCATTTTCTTTTGAAGCCCCGACCCTGTGGAACTCTCTACCTCATCAGACTAGAGAGTGCTTGTCCACAGAGACTTTTAAGTCCTTATTAAAAACTTATTTATTTGACCTGACTTTTGGGGACAATGTTTAGTTTTATCTCTGCTGCCTTTTTATGTCTTGTGTCTTTTCTTTCTATTGAATGTTTGTTTTTATATTGTATATGCACTTTGGTTATTTTGAATAGCACTTTATATGTAAAATTTGATTTGATTTATTTCTATGTTTCTGTGTAACAGGATTTGCACACCCCTGGTGGTAGCCCAGATGTAGGTTGTCTGGGAGGTTGTTGGGGGTGTCCAGCAGTAGGGAAGATGGGTTTGATGCACAAGGAAGGCTAGAGACTCGCCCACTGATGGCGAGGGGTCCAGCTGCTGGGGGGGGGTGTAGTGAGATCTTCAGGGTACTTTCATCAGGAAAGGAGGCACTTCTAGACTACCAGTTGTTTGAACTGGGTTTGGCAGCTGGGGTCCCAAGTTTCCTTAATTTTAATTTCTTCATGCAACTGTTAATGATTGTAGAATCCCAGTCTATTGATAGCCAACCCATGGTGTTGACGTAGCTCAGTGAAGCACAATATAATACTGACCACTGTTGTTGACAAATGCAGCACCCCCCCCCCAAAGACAGCAGCAAGCACTTACCCTGAGCTGCAGCCTCTGACTCTGGCAAGTAGTCAATTATTTTATATAGATAACTTTGTTCATATTGCAGTCACTCAGGTATAACACAAGTGGTCATACTTGTGCAGGGCTTGCATTAGCACTGGTAAAGCTGGTGTCAGCTTGACCCTCTGCTTCAAATGTTGGGGTTCAGACCAGAAAATCTTGGGGTCAAAAATTTGAGTGGCTTTGTACAACATTATCAGATACTTTTTCTGTTAACTATATTGGTACAAACCAGTGTCAGTGCCAAAGTACTGCTTTTATTTTTGTGCTTCAAAATCCTCCAGAATCCCATATGGGAACTTCGGTAGTGGGTTACTGCAAGCCCTGTTTGTGTGGGATGTTGGCCAGCTGCTGAGGTGAGCTGAGTGTAATTGCAATGTGCACTGCTTCCCCAGTGTTGTGCCAAGGGCCCTGTCATGTGCAGTACAGACACTACACTCTGTCACATGTACTGCCAACTCCACACTACCATGTGCACTACTGAGCCCACACTGCCATGTGCACTACCAGCACTCCACAGTGCCATGTGTACTGCCAACTCTGCCCTATACTACATGCACTGTCAGCGACACAGTGCCACATGCACGGTTATCACTGTGTGTTGCCACATGCACTGCTGTCTCTGTGTAGTTCCTAGTGTGCAGAAACCTGCACACTGTGCCTTGTGCAGTGCTGACATGGTTCAGGTAACACCACAGCTGTGCAACTAACATGTCAGAGTGCTGCTTGTACTTCTGTCCCTGTACAACATTCAGTGCCACTGAAAATTTAAATTAATGACGCCAGACCCAGTTCACTGACAGCCAACCTATGCCCTTCTGACTCAGAGACAGATGTGCTACCAGCTGAGCCATTGGCAAGTATTTTCTGCTGCTCTTACAGCATTGTATCCTGTGTACTACTGTCACTGCACTGTGAAGCAATTTCCCCAAGGCTTTCTATTCCCTGCAGAAGCCCAAGTGCATGCCCATCATTTGCCATTTCTCTTTTCATTTTTTTTCCATGTTACAGTTGTGCCATCTCCAGATTCTTTTGTAATACCCTTTCTCCTTTTGGTGCTGTTTTTGCAAGCCCAACACTTCATGTTTTTCATTTAAAGTGCTGACACACTGCATTCTGCAGGATGAACCATGCACTGTTCAATCTACTGAATATATTTTTTTCAGATCGTACCAGTTATGAGGATCTGCCATCAATGTTTCTCTGGTGCTAGTGGTTTCCTCCCCTAATTGTCATCCCAAAGGTAAAACTGAAAGTTCCCTGGTGTCCATTGGTCCCATCCCCTGCTGAATGTCATTTCAAAGTTAAATATGAATGTGTCCCTAGTGTCTAGTGTTGCCCCTCCCAAGGGTGTAGCCAGGAATTTCTGAACTGCACACCAAGCGGAGTCATCACTGCTACTCCCCCCGTTTAGGGTGAGCTACCCCTTCCCCATCCATGCCCTCTTACCCAATGCATAATTTTCTGTATTATATACCGGCACACCACTAGCCACACCACCAAAAGATGTTGGAAAAGACTGGCTTTTGGTTACAATAGTTTACTGTGACCAGTCTATGCCTCATCATTAAGGTAGCCAGTCCCAAAGAGGTCCATTCCCACCACACCAGACATGCCACACCCACAGGTTTCAGACTAAAAGACTGGCTTTTGGTTACAATATTGCACTGTGACCAGCCTCTGTACCACATCAAGGCAGCCAGTCCCACAGAGGTCCATTCACACCCAGCACCAGCCAAACCACACCACCCAAACACCAGCCAAACCACACACACACACAAGATTACAATAAAAGAGGACTAGGGTAACCTCAGTGGTGCTCGGGTTTTGCTTCCGGTACTGTAACTATCACCTAAACCATTCACACCAAAGACCCCATACCTCTAGGTTTGGTTCTGGACCAATTTTAAACCGCTATGCCCCAAAGAGCCCCATACCACCCAAGCATGTCATGTTCATGCTTCCACTGAAAGCCACACAAGCAGGCACACACACACACATGTGCACACACACACACACACACACACACACAAACACCAGAGAGCCAAGCTCACACCCAACCAAAATGTAGTCGTGTACTGCTGCAGCCCAGAAATAGCCACAGCAACAAGTCAGCAACTCAAACATACCAGGCAGTAGATTACAGTAAAAGAGGGCTAGAGTAACCTCAGTGGTGCTTGGGTTGCTTCCGGTCATACATAGAAATCTACCTTGTGTGCATTGGACGTAAATCCACAATGCTTGTATGGGACACATTTCTTCCCATTAGCCTTTCCCTTCAGCCTTCCAGACACCACACCAGATGTTCAGTTCTTGATCCACACCACACCACTCCAGATGTTACCCTAGTTCTTGATCCCCATGCAAGATTGCCAGTTGTTACCTTGGCACAGCTCAATTGCTGAATTCCATTATGTGTTTGAAAACCTTCTGTCTTTGTACAGATCAAAGTCTTTGAGCACACAATCTACATCAATTATAATGTCCTGATGTATATGCAGAAGAGCAAGTCCTGTAAGACGTTCTTCACTCATGCTGCTTCTGAACCAGGTCTTGATCCTCCACAAGGCACTGAATGATCGTTCTGCACTCACCACACTGACTGGCATTGTGACCAAGACAGACAAGGCAGCATTTATTTTGGGATACAAATCTGGATTCAGTTGTTGCAAGGTTGTCAGAATCAAATCTGATCTATCTGCCAAAGGTACACCACACCACTTTGTGTTCCATAGTTCCAGCTCCACTTCAAGGTCTTCCAAGCTGCTTAGGTCCATTTTGAAGGCAGCAAACACGTCTACCATCTGTTCCTCCTGCAGAAACCCAAGTTTTTTTGGTACAAGGTACCGGGCAAGGAAACGAGGGCAGCAGTCGATTAGCTGCTCCTGCAGTTCAGAAATCACATGGTCTAAAAATGGGATAAATATGCTACACCTGTAACATTCTTCAGGAGTGGCAGCATTGATATTGTTATGTTATGTTTGCCTTCCACATGATCAGGGCACCGACTCTTCAATACATGCAGCATCTGCCAAAGCCATGATATTTCGATACAGCTCCCCAAATGTCATCTCTGAACTCTCCCTCATGTCCTTCAGTCTTTGAATAAGTGTGGAGGTTTCTTCAGAGGCCTGAATTAGATCAATGCTGACCTGTTGCAAGTAAAGATACAGTGGTTTTGTTCTGGTCAAAACAAAATCAACACTACACAGTGTGACAAGGAAGTCAAATCTCAGTATTGCGGCCAAAAATCTGTCCCCTTCACTGCCATATTCATCTATATTTTCTAGAGTACTGGCTATCACCAGAAACTTGTCTTTGAATCTTGATAGAGAATCAGTTTGGCTTATCCATCTGGTGTTTCCAGCTGCAGGAATGGATGATATACGGTCTGCTGGCTCATCATTGTAGTCAGATGGGAGATTGAGGAATTCTCTGAGGTCTGACATATAGGCATTATGGCGCTTATACGATGATTTCAGTGTTGAGATTATTTTCTTAGTAGTATCAAACATATTTGCTATTTTACTTGTGGAACATGAGTGGATGATTGCAGTGTTCAGGCTGTGAGCCATACAAATAGCGTACATTGCTTCGGGGGCCGCTGCCTTGATCTTTGCTTGCATACCATTGAATCTATCACTCATGTTGCTGCCTTTGTCATAGCCTTGTCCTCTCATCATTGTTGGATCCATGCCCCAAGCTGTTAACCGTCATAGGAACAGTTCTGCAAGGCCATGACCAGTGCTGTCAAAACCTTCTGTGAATTCCACAAAATCTTCACATATTTCCGTGTTCCCAGAAAGGTCACGATGTACATAGCACACAGATAATGAGATCTGTTCCTTTGTGGATATATCCGTAGTACCATCTGCTATGAAGCTGTATCACTTTGCTACCTTTACATTGCACAAGATTTTTCTCTGCACCTGTTGTCCCATTACCCTTATCAATTCATTTTGAATTTTGCGGTGACATGTACGTGGCATTCCATGGAGCTGCTGTGATGTGCTCTTGTAGCTCCAGATCCATCTCCATAGTGTACTGTACCATGGCATTGAAGTTGCCAAGCACACTAGATTTTCCTCTTAGTGCAATGTTTTGCCTTCCACAAAAGAGAATAATCAAACTTATGCTACGTAGGACATGCATGGTCCTCTCTGTCGTCTTGTTGGCGCACTGCAGAAGAGATTGGCTTGCAGTTCTTAACTTCCCAGCACAAACTGAGAGAAATGCATCTGCTCTAGCAACAGCATTTCCATGGTCCTTTGCTTTGCTGTGCCTTTCCAGAGTCTTCTTCCCATTGGACCAATCCCTCATTGGTGTAGATACCAGAGTCATGCAACTGGAACTGAATACAAAGCATGGATCACAGAATACACCATCCAACTGCTTTGAATATCTTGCAAATCTGAACCAGATGTAGTGGGATCGAGCTGATTGGCTGCTGCTGTGAGTAATGGTAGCTAGTATAATCACAATTTTAGGTAACCATTCCTGTAACTATTATGTTACTCCAAATGGGGTACCATGTCCCCAATTAAGCGGCATGTGTTTTGAAAAGATGGTGGCAAATAAAATTACTAATAATTTATAATGTACAGGGAGCCCTTATTACCAACTGCATTCCAAATCTTTGATGACGCTGGTTTATGATGCATCTTGAATCAGTCAATGGCACACATTCAGGATTCCATTTTCAGAGCTCAAAATTGGCAACAGTCCACTAGCCAAATGCTGGTGGATTCTGTAACAGGCTAGTAAGTTTATTGTAGCCTTGTGGGCTTTGTACTGCTGACAGCAACATTTCAGTAAGTACACCAGCAGTGCAAGTGGAAATGTCTGTAGGGCTACTGGGTTTTCCCAGTCAGTAGCCCTGTTGGCTAGTGGCTACAACACCATTTCAACCTGTTTTTCTGACAACGCTATTCACAAGTCCCTAGAGACTCCTCCGATGACAGTATACGAAATCAAAACAGTTCTGGATGACTGAAATTTGTATTCTTAGTATCTACAATAGCTGCTATTTGCTGGACATGCCTGTGCCAACTGAAATGGGAGGTGTCAGTTGGAGGGAGGTCAGGAAGCACTTCAGAGTGGGTGGTGGACACTTGGAATATGTAGCCAGACCCAGAACATGCAGCCAGACCCAGAACAGAAGGTGATCCTGTTGAAGACAGTGGTCAGCTTTAGGAGAAGCTGGGATAGGCATGGGGGAAGGTAAGAATAATGTATAGGGAGTATGGGAGGTGTGGTGGCAGTAACAGTTACTCAAGCTGTGTGCCCCACAACATGAGCAGACGTGATAGACCAAATGGCCTGATAGCCTCTTTGCAGGTTTGTAAAACTAACAAAAAAACCTCCATAGCACTAACATCTAACCTTTTATTACTGGGTGCTCAAAGAGTCAGCAAAGAAATGCCTCACTAGCAGTTCTCAAAACCACTGTTCAGCAGAAGATGATAAATAATGTTCCTCTGTTGGCACCGTCTCTTCTCCTTTGATTTCCAAGTAGTACTACATAATGATTAACTGCACATTTTGGCTGCCTAATTTTGCATCAGTCAGCACCTGTAGATGCAATATATCTTCCGCCTAAGGGCACCTAGTCAGGTATCTACTAAGCTTGGTAAAAAGGTACCACCATCAAGCCTTTGAACAGTTGTCAGACTTAGAAATACAGACACTCCACATGCAAAAAGAAAAACTGGGGAGTCGCAGGCAGCATCTTGACAAAATGGCTTTACCAAAAATTGTAAAAGTAATATTAAACACAGAATGTATCACAGCTTACAAGGTTATAAAACAAAAAGGAAGTTTCAAAACACTACTACCACAAAAGATGTAATTGCTTTATTACCTTTCTAAGTGAGTTTTAAGTTAGACCCGAGAACTTTGTTTAACAGCACCAAAAAAAGATATGTCCCACATTTCAAATACATTTTCAGATCTTATTTGCACACCCACTGGAGTAATCTAGCTCCTCCTTTTCAAATATAAAATTACAACATGACCTACCTGGAGGTACGTTAAATAATGTGACATCAGAAGGCAAAAACATAGACATTTCCTAAATGACGCCTTAAACTATTTTTCCTTTGAATTTGGCAATCCCAGCATTTGTCATTTAGATGTTAAACTTGATAGGAACAGCCAAATTACCTCATCTTCCTTGACGTCAAACTTTGATTTTATTACAACTTTAAAAGCCTGAGCTTGTCATACAAGGTAATAATATGCCCACTGGAAGGAAATTAATTAACTGGTTCCCCCAGTTTTAATTGCATCCTGTGGTTTCAGCTGACTTTGTAATTGAAAGACCAAATCTCTCAGACTGACATTTCATACACTGACTATTTAAATACCAATATCATGCAATAATCATAACCAGCTGGCCAAGCATCACACCCCTTACCTCGAAATAAAGGGACAGCATACAGACCAGCTGTTATAAAACCTTCCATGTCACTTATCAGCAGGAGTATATAGGGCAGATGTTCTCCTTTTCACCACCTGGACACCAACCAAGGCCCTTCCCCAGAATAACCTGGGGGGGAAAAACACACTTCTGTAACAGGCTTTGGGAACTTTACACCACTCCCTGGACCCCAATAAGACAAAAACAATTGCAGATCCTGCTCTGAAGCCTACTGAGAAAGAAGACAGGCAGTCTGTAAACAAACTGCCACCAGCTAGTCATGTCCACCTTTCAGTGACAGTGTGAAGACAGCCACTATGAATGAGTGGTTGTCAACACTTTTTGGTCCGGGGCCTCTGCTTTCTCTGGTGTTGTGTGGAGGGGCAGCACATTATGTACATATAAAAACTAAACAGCAAAAACATACAATAGAAACAGCATGCAACTATAAATTAGCATAAAAAGTGATTTTATTTTAACTAATACTATTTAAAGGTAAACGTCCATGTCTCGGCAGGCCCCACCTCTGTGTGAAGTGGGGCCCGATTAGTAAATGCATAAATTGTATACAATCTCCCACTTACTGCCGATTAATTTTATTCATATCTGCTTCATCCTGCGCCCTCTCCACCAGCATTTTTGGTACCAACTCCCTCCCTGTCATGCCCACTCCCTCCCTGTCGTACCCACAAGCATCCGCGCTGTCCCCAGGATGATGTGGCAGGCGGGGAGCAGCCGGAGTGTCTCCATATGCTGGCTACATCATTTTAGTTGTAAACCGCTCCGGTTGGAGCCAGTGTACTGCCATAACATATGGAGACCAGTTACAGACAGCTAGCATACCTGTCAATCTGTAACTGGTCTCGGAATTACAAGTACACTGATAGACTCCAAACCAGAGCTATTTGATGTTACAGCAATACAGCTATGTATGGAGACACCCTGGCTGCTCCCCTCCTGCCACGTCATCCTGGGGACAGCCGCAGGTGCTTGTGGGTGCAGGATCAACCAGCTATGCATTAAAATTAAATAATCAGCCCTATTGTAATGCCTCCTCATTTTTAAAAACTACCCTGCAGCCATCTTATTGTGCCATTACCACGTTTTTACTATGTGCTGTGCCCGTAGAGACTAGTGGCTGTAGCCTGTAGCCCAAGTTGTTTTAAATCCTGCCCTGCTTTAACTTCATTGTGCTGTATTTTGTGTTCTTTTTTTATTTTTTTCCAATTGTTTAACCAGGTGAGACACACTAAGCTGAAAGCTTGTTTACAGGTACAACCTGTGAGCACAGGGAAGTTAAGTGACTTGCTCGGGGTCACACAGTATGCAAGTAGGGCTGTGGGACTCAAACCCAGGTCTCCAGATTTGCAACTTGGAACCTTAAACCACTGTGCTATACTGCCTCCCTCAATTATTGCTGCTCTGTTTTTAACTCTGTATCAACCTACCTGGAACACTGCTGCTGGGATACCTGTGTTCTGTAACCATGGCATGACTGCAGTAACTACTAGGTAAATTTATTTAAAATGATTTTATGTATTTATTATTTATTGAATTTTGTTGAGCCAGTAGGCCCACTGAGACTAGAAGTCCCTTTTTCAGGGGCAACTGGGGGGGGGATACAGATGTTAACCAACTGAGACAGTATAGCGCAGTGGTTTAAGGCTCTGAGCTGCAAACCTAGAGATCAGGGTTTGAATCCCACAGCCCCCACTTGCATACTGTGTGACCTTGAGCAAGTCACTTAACTTCTTTGTGCTCCCAGGTTGCACCTGTAAACGAGCTTTCAGCTTAGTGTGTCTCACCTTGTAAAACAAAAGTAAAAAAAAAAAACTGAAATTGAACCAGATTAAGCAGGTGGTGGTATTTTTAGTGAATGGGTGAAATTTGGCCAGGACACTGGGGGAAATTCCCCTACTCACCTCCCATTCCTTGTGCTCATATCCAGTATCCCTAGCTTCCAGTGGGGCCCCAAAGCTTCACAAACACCTACCCTTGTGGAGGCAACCAGCACACACCCTCCACTCATCTCTACAGTCAGCAGCTGTCTGGCAGATGCTCACCCAACAAGGCTCTTAGTAACTCCCCAGAACTGCAGACCAGACTGCCTTCTCCACTCCACACTACAGGAATCTTCCCCCCTCTTTTGTGGTCCAAGCATGGATGCAACCAAGGCTAAAAACTGTGGAAGGGGGAGCTGGATCTACCACCAAGCCTCTCGTGTCGATGCCAGTGTCATTGGCCATTTTGTAAGGCCTAAAAAGTTGAGGGAGACTGGACCCCTTCATACCCATCATCCCTGGTGGCTGCACCCATGATTGAGAGGCAAGTTGAATAGTAAGCTGGGAGCACAGTATTTGTGTGAATGGAGATGTGAAGTGGCAGCCATCTGCCATGATGTCGTCAATTATCAGTGAATCTGAGAAGTCTCTTCCCCCCCTCCCAACAGCCCTCCCACCTCTCAGAGTTGATCGCAGAAGCCAGATTTGTCTGTCTTTTGCTCTGTATCTTAAACCAAGGTATGTTTTGGTTACCTGCATCCATTTGGGTTAACTGTCCACTCAGCTAAGCTAACAGTAATAAATGTTAATTTCATGAGATTTATACCCCTTTAGGTCTTGTAGGAAGTTAATCAAGCCTCTCAGCCTGCCTGTCCCTTCACTCTCCCCAGCAGTAGCAGACCAGTAAGACAGACAGTAGTCATCGTCAGCAACAAAGAAGCTAAATTCCACAGGCTGGCAAATCTCAGACTTAAACAAGCTGCAACAACTGACAATCAACTCAAGCAGATGACCTGGACTCCTTGGAATTGCTAGTATACAGTACATACTGCACCTTGTAAATAAAAACTAAATAAAAATCACTATGCCTGATGTGTCCAATTGTTTCCCATATGCTGTCCCATACTAAGAAGAGTATTTCACACTGATTTTCATTGTAACCCCCTAGGTGTTTATCCTCTTCTGAAGGCTCTACTGTGCATAATTTTATTTTACATTTCTGGAGTTGAATTTAGACTCCCATATTGAAGCACAGTGTCGGTCCCCTTTTCAGTGGGGAAATGAAAATTAGTAGCCCGTTTGTGCACTTCTCCACTGCGCCACTCATTACTAAATAAAAAAATATATATAAAAACAGGCAGCCTCTGCTTTGATAAATGCATGCCAGCAGAGCAGCCCAGACCGCAGACTAGGAGCCGGAGAGCAGGCACTCAGTCTCAGGGAGCATCAGTCTAGGTCAGAGGGCAGACAGAGGCACAGAGCAGACAGACACCTAGCCAGAGTAAAGCAACTAAAGGAAGGACTACTACGGATACGGTATGGCAGGTACCTTGAATCCTGAACCTCTTACAGCTAGGGTTTACACGGGAATCAGAGACTTTTTTTAAGAACTCTCTTTTCAAGTCCGTTTTTATT
The DNA here is from genome assembly GCA_016271365.2 of Neoceratodus forsteri. Classification (NCBI taxonomy): domain Eukaryota; kingdom Metazoa; phylum Chordata; order Ceratodontiformes; family Ceratodontidae; genus Neoceratodus; species Neoceratodus forsteri. The sequence continues at coordinate 65,931,454 of JADMNL010000023.1, forward strand.
TACAAAATAAAAAAAAAAGTTTAGAGCTTTTTACTGTTCTATGTTCATCCTGAATCTTCTCCCATTAGCTTGAACCAGGTGATTCAGTGCTGGGACAGACGATCTGCAACCATAAATGCATGCAGAGTGTATCACAGCAGTCAAGGATTTGGGCACGGAGTGGGCTATGTAGTGCCTAAATGAGGCTGGATTTAATCTAGCTACTTGCTTGCTATCTGATGTGCATTACTATTGTAAAAGCACCATATACAGATAACCAGCGGACTCATATACAAAAAAACCAAAAACAAAGCAAATGTCTCATTGCATTTCAAAGAGGGAGCTAAATTCATTCTAGTAACGGTGAAGTGGAGCCAATTCGTTACAGTATTAAAAGTATTACCTTAAAGAGTTTAATGTAATAAATGAGGAAGTAAACTTGCTTTTAAAACCCCTGCCTAGTTCTGGATTACATTAACACCATCAGTCTAGAAAGAACCTGCATCTCTATAAAAGCAGAGAATTGGCCCAGGCAGTGTTTCCAGCTCAACTATTTTCCATGGGATCCTGGTTCTTTATTTTGCTGCGAGGCTGAAGCACATGAAGGTCAAGTGACTTGCTCAGGGCCTTTGAGGAAATAGCAGGGATGAAATGCTAACCTGGGTTTTTCTGTCCTGGGATCTACACCCTGCTCCACACTGCCTCCTGGACTGTAGCCTGTTGGTTGAAACAGACACTATAGAATCTAGATTTCCCCGTACCATTGTAATGACTTGTAATATGAATAATTCCACTTCAATCTGCATTTTATGGCACAATGGCGCAGATAAAGATGTGTGGGGCACCTATAGTTTCAATAATTCCCTGTCTTGCAGGGAAAACTGAGGGGTCCACATGAAATTCATTGTCCTAGAGCTCATGATTTCTGAAGGAAAACTAAGACATCGTGTACAGGTGTATAGGAAAGCATGGTGAACTGCAACCCCAGTTGCAGAGAACAAGGTAGTCTGCCAGTCCTGCGAGTAGTGTACGCCTTTCATTTTTAGGGACAAACTTCAGTAAGACAGAATACAACTAAACCTGGTTTAAGAACTCCTATAAAGATCACCCTGATGTTACAAAAGTGAATTCTAAATCGCCATGCAAGTTCTGAAAGGCCCATTTGTTTCCCAATGCTGAACATGTTTTTGCATTTGAAGGATGGCATTGTTTAGTCCTTACTTTAACCCCCAGGTGGTTAAATTGTATGTATAAACTGTTATCTTTCTTAATACAAAATTGTATTAATTTTGGCATCATGTGCACATTATTTATATATGACAAAATGCAATTTCTGACATTGGTGCTAGGAAGTAAAGCCATGTACATAGCAAATACCACCAAAGGCCATTCTATGTCCTGACATATATTGGGTGTTCAACAGATTGTTGCTATGGTGTGAACTATCAAGGTTTGAATCTGACAGTGAAATTGCCTTTGCACTTTTACAGCAGTACACAAGGTAAGCCACCGTCAAAGCTCAGATCAAACTCTTTCCCACCTGTCACCTCTGAATGTACTTTGGGCTAGTGCTGACATACCATATATGGCTCAGGGTACTCAAAGTACTAGAGTATGGCTCCTTCATCTCTAAGATTTTTAAAACTGGGTTATACCGAATATTATGGATGTGGTGAGACGTTTCCGTTCCGTTAACATTAAGCAACAGGGCTCGATGACGTTGATTTGTGGCATGTTATTAAACAGAGCATGCTTAAAATCTTTGCACTCCTCTATATCCACTCTCCCCCCTAAACCTCCAGCCCTGCTGAACATATTCACTTGGAAGCTGCAGGTGGCACCAAAGCACTGGGATCGAACACCCTGGAGATTATTCTACAGTATATCTTATAACAGAGATGAGGTGCCTGGCTGTAAATATTCAAGAATTCCTTTTGTTTGGTGAGCTATCATATGCAAGCAGAACTCCATTCCATTAAGCGGGGTCTGTATCACACAGCAATAAATTAGTTTAGCAGTGGGCTTTACTTAGCCTATATTTTAAGGCACTAGTTTTCTTATGGTTATGATGGCACAGATGACTGGGTTAGGGAATTACTGAATTAGACATGTTCACCACCAGGAGGTCACTTAGCTGATCGCTGTAGTAGTAGCACAAGCACTAGGAGGAGGTAGAGATAGTAGTCTAGTGTCTCCTCTCAGTCAGGACTCCACTGACTCTGGAACATGGCTGGCAGCTGGGACTGGAAGGGGGCCTCTCGTCTTGGTGCTAGCCTCCTAGATGAGGCAGATGGCAGTGAGTCAGTGGCTGATAAAGTAGCTCCAACAGGCACTTCGTCGTCCTCGGCTTGATCTTGTCAGTCTAAAAAAGCACTGTAATTCTGCTTTCTCTGACTGGCTCCTCTCTCTGTGTAGTGTGTCCCGACCCGCCAAACTCGTATCTTTCAAGCAAAGACTCAGTAGCAACAGACTGAATGGCACTTTTCCTCGACATTTTAAAGAGCCTGGGCTCGACCCTGACCTGCCCCTTACTAACAAATGCCATGCCTCCTTTCTCTGTGACTGGACCTGATTGAGATGGGCAAAATATTTCTCATTCAGGTCTGATGATGCCACGTCACCGGTTTAGACCCCACCCCCCATGCCTCCTCCCTTAAAACATTAAAAAGGCTTCAGAAACTGCCCAGAAAAGCTCACGAAAAATGAAAAAAAAACACAAACAAAGGAATACGAGCAGAATAGTTGGCATCTGCTACCCAAACTGATTTGCTGCAGCATTCCATGGCGTGTCATGTGTATCGGTAGCTACGCCCTTGGCCCCTCCCCAGTCAACCACCAGCCTGAAGTTAGAAATTAAAGATTCCCTATTGCAAGTGTCTCCCCCCCATCGATTGCCACCTGATGTGGTAAGAAAAGAATAGGCATTCCCTGGTGTCCAGTGGTTCCACACCTCCACCTGCACACATGTCCCATGGCTACAACAGTATTCCCTGGTGTCCCAGTGGTTCATCTGCCCGACAACCAGACACCATTTCTCTGGTGTCCAGTGTATCCCTGCCCCATTCTGATCTCCTTTATAAGAAAAAGAAAACATTTTCTTGGTGGTCTAGTGGACCCCCATCCCTATCCTGTATTTCACCTTGCAATACAAGGAATTCTTCTCTGATGGTCTAGCTGAACCCCCTCCATATCCCCAATCCACCCATAGAATACAATCTGTATCTTTCCCAATGTGTCCACCACAGCAGGTAGTGGTGCACCACCCTGGTCCCCCATCCCATCCCCAAGCCTGCAACTGGCACAGACCTCTTCTCTCCACCATGGCTGGCCACTGACTGAGCTGTCAATGAGCATGCACTGATACAGTAGGTGCTCATTGATGGCTCGGTCAGTGACCAGCTGTGGTGGAGAGTGGATGGCTGTCGCTGGATGGGGAGAAGGGGGGTTGTGGGGCACAACTTCCAGGGTAGTGGGTCCACTAACCACCAGGGAAAGATACAGATTGTATTCTAAGGGCAGATCGGAGATAGATAGGGGAGTCCACTGGACCACTAGGGAAGCATTCATTGTTTTGCAGTGGAAGATTTGGGATAGGAAGGGGGGTCCGTAACCCCACCAGGGAATGGTTTCTCTTTCTGATACAGGGGATCAGGATGGGGAAGAGGATACACTGGACACCAGGGAATTTTTTTTTTTTACATCAGGCAGTGATTGGGGGAGGGATCTCTAGCACCAAAGAATCTTTAATTTCTAACTTACGGACAGAGATTGTAGGGGGTGACACCACTGGACACCAGGGAATCTTTCATTATGTTGATTGTGTGTGCATGTGCAAGAAACATATTGTGGCAGGTTGCCAGAGGCAGGTTGTAGAGGCATGGCACTATTGTGGCCAATGCCCCCACAGCCTTTAAAGGCTTGTCCCACTTTCCCCAATGCCGTGGCATGCTGCTGTTGACACTAGTTCAGCCATCGTGCCACAACCTTGTAAGGTTTCAGCCGCTGCAATGAGGGGCTGCCTCATCATTGCAGTGCAAGCCATTCTGCTGCAATGAGGGAGTGACCCGTCATTATTGGGGGGAACTTTGTAACTGTGATATTGTTTAGTAACATGGCAGCAGCTTGCCGCCATGTTCACAAACAATATTACACCCTCACTCGGGGTGCCTAATCCCTCGGCAGCATGTGCCCCCCCACCATGTTTGTTTGCCGATGGGGGCCTCAATTTCTGTCAGCTTCAGTGCACGAATGATACTGCAGATGGGGGAGCCCACTCCCCATTGGCATTATGTAATGCCCCCCCACTTTTGTTGTGTGCCGACGGGGGTGCCCAGTCCTCTTCGGCATAATGTCACCCCCCCTTTTGTTGTGTGACAACAGGGGTGCCCAATCTCCTGTCGGCTACAGTTGCCCCACAAATAAAAGCATCCACTGACACTCTGGGAGCCCACCCCTGTGTGCCACATGCCCCTGTTAAAAAAAATGGTCCCACAATGTTTTTTTTAACCCTGTCAAAAAAGAAAATGGTCCCTCGCAGTCTCCCTTCCCTCCTCCCACAACCTGTGCCCACCCACTGCACACCCCTGCCTCCCCACACCCCCCTCACCCCATACTTACCTCCTGAGTCTGGCCCGATGATCTTCGGTGGACCATGAACATGTCTGTACTCTTCAAAGCTGACCGCAAGCTGAGGAAATGCTGGTAAGCTGTATAATGGAATAAATAGGGTTTTTTTCAACTTTGATGCATATCTCAGGCATTTTTTGGAATTTTGGCACCAAATTTTCAACATGGGGTTTTTGGGCCTCCTCCTCATGAATTCTGGCACTGTCATGGCATTAGTCAGTCCCAAAAGGTGATTTTGTGGTCATTGCACAAAATCACGTTTCAGGACTAATTAATGAAGTGACAGTGCCAGTGTTTATGAGGCAGGCTCTCAAAAAGCCTTTGTTGCAAAATTGGTGGAAAAAAATCCATAAAATGACTTTTACGAGCATGCATTGTGCAGTTTGCACGTACACTCGTACCTTCGCAACTTTGCAATATTTTCACTCTAGATTTTCAACATTGCCAGTTTTTCACACCTCCTTATGAACAGTGAAGCTGTCATTTTTCACATCCTGGCCGAAATGTGTTTTCACGCTTCCAGCGCAAAATAGCGCGGTCGCTGTGGGAAATCAGTGTTCGGGACACATTAATAAAATCACACTGACACTGTTCATGAGAAAAGGTCCTAAAATGCCTATGTTGAAAATTTTGTGATGAAACTCCATAAAATGATTGTTACAAGAGTGCATTGTGCAGTTTCCACGCACCCTTGTAACTTCGCAAATTAGTAATATTTTCATGCCACATTTTCAACACCGGCATTTTTCAACACCTCCTTATGAACAGTACAGCTGTCATTTTTCACATCCTGGCAGAAATGTGTTTCATGCTTCTGGTGCAGAATACTGCAGTTGCTGTCAGAAATCAGTGTTTGGGACAGATTAGGATCGAGCGAGTGAGGGAGGGAGTGACCGAGCTCAACTGAGCTCTGTTGGGACTGCTGCTGATTTCTTTGTGGGCATGAAAAGGCACCAATGCAGGCAGTAGCCCAGTACAAAATGGCAGCCTGCAGCGCCGGGAGACACAGTAAGAGCGAGTGAGGGAGGGGGAGTGAGTGAGCTCAACGGAGCTCTGTTGGGACTGCTGCAGATTTCTTTGTGGGCAGAAAAAGGCAGCAACACAGGCAGGGGCCCAGTACAAAAGGCCAGCCTACAGCGCTGGCAGAAATGTAATGAGTGAGTGACAGAGTGGGAGTGAGCAAGCTCAACGGACCTGTGTTGGGACTACTGCAGATTTCTTTGTGGGCAGAAAAAGCCACCAACAGAGGCAGGAGCCCAGTACAAAATGGCAGCCTGCAGTGCCAGGAGAAACAGAATGAGCAAGGGAGAGAGAGGGAGTGAGCCACCTCAATGGAGCTCTTTCGGGACAGCAGTGGATTTCTTTGTGGACAGAAAAGGGTGCCAATGCAAGTAGGAGCGCAGTACAAAACAGCAGCCTGCAGCACCGGGAGCAACAGAATGAGCAAGTGACAGAGGGGCAGTGAGCGAGCTCAACAGACCAACGCAATCAACATTCGGTATTGACACAAATGCTTGTTTTACCTTGAGATGGCACTGGAGTGGGGAGTGCCACTCAGCACCAGGGAAACATTGATGTCTCACTTCAGGGATGTTAATCGGTGGCATGGAGGGGGGTACCACTAGATGGCAGGGACTACTGGGATGGGGTCAGGAGCAGTGACAGCATTGGGAAGTTTATAACATGTGTCAAATTGGACCCACTGCTATAAAAAATGTTGGTCTAAAGAGAATCCTACTGGGTCAAAACATAATCAGTGGCAGACTTTGAACAATTCACGTTCCCTTTGTTTAGATACCGTTACAGAGTCGGTGCATCAGTTTGAACCTACTGGCAAAAGAAAGAGGGGTCATTTCTGTTCAGGAAGCAACTTTTGTCCTTTTGGTGCATGTTAGTGTTGTCCCCAGATGGGGGGCACTGCACTTCCTCTGCGAAATGCTATGGTTGAGTGGGACTTTAGTTGAGGTTTGAATTGGCAGAATGTGCGCTGCGCAAGGGGATCGAGCAAAATGGCCTTGCACAGTGCACATACCTTGGATATTGGACTGCATAAATATTCAGGTCCCTGCACCTTCAATTGCATTGTACCCCCAACTATTGCAAAGGTACAAACAGAGTTTGTCCATGCTAACCAGTCTTTTCAATATTGCCTACCCATGCTAAACTGGTTTGCGTGGTCAAACTTGGTTTTGCGCCTGGGCAAGGTTTTGAATATCTTGCCCCTAGTGTCTTCATCCTGCCTTGTGTTGGTTGATGGGTAGAGCAACATGAGCCCCCACCCCAAGAAAGATCAGTCCTAGGATTAGGAACACAGAATCCACCTTCATGATGGCCTGCTTGAACGAGTCCATTCTAAACCCAGGTCAATGGTGTGGTACCGATCCAGTATTCCCCCCCCCACACACACACACACACGCACACACCACTTTTTTTTTTCTAACTCTACAGGTCATTCCCAAATGACCCAGCTGATCAGTATTTTTATTCTACATACTGACCCATTTTCCTTTTTATGTCTACAGGTCTGACAGAACGTTGACCACATGTAGGAGGACACTGAGCGTATGTATCAGATAAGTATTGTTTTCTGTCTACTCTGCATTGTTTGTCATAGTTAGTTCATAAAGAGCTGCAGATCCTTTGTAACCCCACAGCTGTTCTTGTTTTACAGGTGTGATTGGCTGTTCCCCTGAGGCCCCCTCATCCCAGGCTCCACAAGAACCTGGTAAGAGATCTGTTATCTGTACTAGGATATCATCTGTGCTAGGATGTTAACCTATAATGGTGTAACCCCAAGTATTATAACACTAGGTTTTCACTTGTTAGGTGGCTGGTGATGCAGGGTTTGAAATATCTCCACTATTCTGTTAAAATTCCACTATCACAAAAGGAGGGAAATTTACTACCAAAAAAACTGCATTAATGCAGACATTAGGGAGGAAGAATGCAAAGCACTGGAAGTGCACAGAAAAACAAATTAGGGTTTTGAGTCCTAGGAGTCTTGATGAATCAGTGGTGTGGCCTTGGGGCTGTCAAGCCTAATACCTACCCCCTCCCTTGAGCAAATAAGATCTCTTGCATCACGCAGAGCCCTGTGGGAAGAAAACTATGACTGATTCTGTTAGCCACATGTGCTGAGCCATAATTCTTTTTCTTCAGAGTAATTGCCTATGAGGCAGTGACTTGGAGCTGTACCTTGTGCTTCAGACAGGATGCTACGGGCTGGGAGTAGGGTGTGGGCATTATGGCTGGCAACCCCAAGGGACACCACACCATCGATTTGCAAAGATTCCTGAGGCTCAAAACCCTGTTTCTTTCTCTGTGTGCTTTGCGTTCTTCAATCCTAATGTCTGCATTAATGTTATTTTTTTTTGCAATGAATATATACCGTATGTATATGTGGAGGGTACATGTGTTTTGGGGGCACTTGGTGACCATAAGCAAGCAAGGAGACAGTATAGCATAGTGGATAAGGGCACTGAGCTGCAAACCAAGAGACCTGGGTCTGAATCCCATCAGCCCCTACTTACATACTGTGTGACCCTGACTGAGCAAGTCACTTAACTTCCTTGTACTCCCTGGTCGTACCTGCAAACAAGTTCCAGCTTAGTGTGCCTTTTCTGGTTAAACTATTTCCCCTCCCCTGTAGGCAAGTTATTCTGCACCATTAACATTAGAGAACTGAAATATCAATATCACAAGATTTAGTTTTATATCCTGCATATTCAGTCTCTGTGATGGTCAGGTCAGGGGGGTGTTGGATTGTGATTGGCATTCCGAGCCTCTCGCTCTCTCTTTCTGCTGTCTGAAATTCCCTGTGTACCAAATGGCAGCAGCATTCTTTTCCTTCGGTCTCCTAGATTGTAGAAAGGAAGTAATTTAGTTTTTACATAGCACCCTTCATGCAAAATGTATCCCAAAATGCTTTACAATATGGGAGGAGAGAGTAACCTAAAGTTCTTTGTAATAAGGCAGTAACTAAATCCAATGTCTGAGCATTTTATCAAGCCTTTAAACACTTTTTTTGTTACTTTTTACAGCATGAAAGTCTGTCAAAATAGAGTTCCAGTGTCCTAAGGAAAGGGGGAAGGGGAAATTGCTTAACTACAAAAGACACACTAAGCCGAAGCTTGTTTCCAGGTACGACCTGGAAGCATGTGGAAGTTAAGTGACTTGCTGAAGGTCACACAGTATGCAAGTGGGGGCTGAGGAGATTCAAACACGGGTCTGCAGGTTTGCAGTTCAGTGCCCTGAACCACACTGCTATACTGTCTCCTTAGCATTGTAAAAAGGCATATCATCCATTTGCCACTAAGCCATATTCTGGTTCTAAACTTTGTTAAAGGTGGGCTATAATTGACTCTTTGCATGTGTATTTTAATTGCCAAGAACAAAAAAAGGTTATTTCTGAAAAGTGCAAACAAGCATAGGTCCACTTTTTATAGCACGTGCCACCACTGAGATAATGCTGCTACTGTCCCGATAATACCTAATCTCATTTACTCCAGTCAAGTATAGAGGCAAATTGTAAATGTGGCTTTTTAAAGTTTGACTCAAATAACAGGTGAGAAGGTTGCCATGGGATGCAGAGTGCTTGGCAAGTGCCACTGAAACCAGGGAATGCTCATCACTGTGTGGAAAAGGTTAGACCGGTGCCACTGGACACCAGAGAGTGTGTGGCACAGGTCTGGAAGAGGGAGAGGTGCTACTGATGCCAGGGAGTGCTTAATGGGACAAGGGGAGGGGTGCCATATAGATCGAGTGTTTGGCATAGAGATGGAGATTGGGGCCACTGGTCACCAGGAAATGCAGGGCACAATATTTGAAACATTTATAAAATTGATCTATGATATATTGGTTTCTGATCAATAAGCAGGTTTAAATATTAATTATGAGGCAATATTCATGTTTAAAAACAGTTTTTTCTTATTAGATAAATGCACCTTTTTTGAGAACTAACTTAAGAGTTCACTTATTTATGGATTAATTGAACACGTGTCAGTTGGCAATATTCTTATTTATAGCCTTGATTTGCCTATATCAAGTCTTACTTCAAGACATTTGCAAGATTTGTCATGCTTAAATTAAGCAAATAAATGTCTGGATTTATGGGAAAGCAGTCTGAATTTAAGATTTTCTGGCTTTATTATGTCTAAGAACTCTTGCTTCAAGACTTCTGCAAGATTTGTCATACTTACATTAAGAAATGTCGTGATTTGGGGGAAGCAGTCCTAATTTAAGATTTTCCACACTTCAGTATGTCTAAGAACTCTTGTTTCAAGACATTTGCAAGATTTGCCATATTTAAATTAAGTAAAACATGTCTTGATTTTAGTGAAACAGTCTTATTTATTTATTTTATTGAGGATTTGTAAAGTACCTTTGAGTCAAAGACTCCTTTTCAAAGGTTCCACGTCAGTACAGGTAAAACAAGAAAAGAACAGTACAGAGCAATACAGAAACTGAACACAAGCAAGCAACCAATATACAAAAGATACAGTAAATAGGCTAACATTTAGATACAGTAGATTCATGGTATTAAACTCAATGTACAGGTACATTTAAAAGCTCCATTAAGGAGTTAATATAGACAGTTTCAGATTCGGGGGGTTGACAGCCAGAAGCCTTAGTCAAAGGATAGAGAGGGGAGGGCAGGTTCAGAGGCAATCACAGGGATTAGAGGACTGTAGATGGTTCCTAAGGTAGGCTTTGTAGGAGCCGATTCTATTCACGTCTGTGAGAGTGTTAGGCAGGTTATTTACCCTGGAAGGGGCTCAGTAACCAAAAGATCTTTGGAATTGGGATGTGTGGCAGTGGGGAACCATGAGGAGTTGCCTGCTTGAGCTATGGGTGTGCTGGTATGATGGGGCCCATTGAATTAGAGGGGAGAGACTGGGGAGGCGAGACCAAGGGTAATCTTTTTGGCCATGAGGCAAGTATGAAACCTGATTCTGTTATGAAGGTTAAGCCAGTGCGTGGCATTATAAAGGGAGCATGTGTAGGTTAGGCAATCACAGTCCAGGATGAGATGACAGACTTTGTTGAGGGAGAGCCATAGACTGGATAAGACTGAGGAGCTGGCAGCGCTATAGATTAGCATGCCATAGTCTAGGAGGGAGAGGACTGAGGAGGAGACCGCTAAATGAAGGGCATCAGGAGTAAGACAGTATTTAAACTGGTAAAGGATGCCAAGCTAGATACTGAGGGCTATAGACAGTTGATGAATGTGATGGTGAAAATGAAGGGCCAGGTCAAGTGTGATGCCCAGGTATTTAAAGGAGTCCACTTGCTCAAGTGGGGTCTGGTTGGCAGTTACTGTAGTTCTTGAGGGCAGCAGTCCTTCTTGGAGTTAAGTGGGTGTGAGAAGTACATAACTTTAGTCTTCTTATAGTTTAGAATAAGGCGCTGTGAGGTGAATCACTTTTTGACATCACTGAATGAGGACTGGAGGGAGAGGTGGAGCTGACAGGGGTCAGGGTTGGAGGAGTACAGGACAGCATCATCCGTACAGAGTAGGATGTTGCCTGAACGGGACTGGGGGGAGTTAAGGAAGAGACTGAATAATAAAGGTCAGAGGATGGACCCCTGAGGGACACTGGAGTGGAATGGCAGCCTGCTGGATAAGGTGGTGCCATTTCTGACTTGCTGGAAAAGATTTATGAGTTTCTGGACTTACTTCAGTATGGCTAAGAATTCTTGTTTCAAGATATTTGTAAGATTTGTCAAACTTAAATTAAGCAGATAGATACCTTAATTTTTGGCTAAATTGTCATAATTTAAGATTTTCTAGACATTTCATTATGTTTAAGAACTCTAGGTTTTAGATAAACAGTCATATTTTAAGATTTTTAATCTTATTTTAAGAAATTTTAAGACTTTATGCAACATCTAGATTCAAGTCATAATATCTTATGTTTTTAAAAGTCTTACTAAGATAATTATCTTACCCCATTGGCAGATTATTTTGCTATTTTAAGCATAAACTGTACAATTTTTTTTATAAATTTAAGACAGGCATTTTTGTAGTGCAACACCATCTCTGATCTATCCCTGGGGTCTAGTGCCCCTCCCAGCCAATCGCCAGCCCCAGTTTAAAAAAATGTGTATGTGTGTTTGTGTGTGTGTATGTGTGTATACATTTATGCAACAGGAGGCAAGATAAAAAAACAGTGCATAAACATGTTTATCTCAGTCACTGTGTGGATAAATGGGTGATGATGTAATCACTATGGGAATAACTTAAAGTTATTCCAATAGTGATTACATCATCATTAATTTATCCACACAGTAACTACATCACCCCCCCCATAGTCGGCATTACTTTCACCCATTTCCATTGTTCCAATTTCACTTGTCACGGAGATGGAGATGAGAAGAAGCCCCCCCCCCATTGTCCTGACTAATTGAAAGAGCTTCTGACTCCTTACACCCCTGTGCGGCAGCTCCGCTAGGCTGACGAGGGGTTGCTGGAGATTCTGAGGGTTAGTTTGAATTCATCTGGGGCTCGTGCTTTTATGTTTGCTGCCCCAACACTCTGGAATTCTCTGCCCCGTCAGCTTCAGTAATGCAGGACTGTGGGGAGCTTTAAGCAGGCACTGAAAATGTTTTTATGGATTAAGGCATTCCCTGACCATTATCTTTGTAAGTAATAAGCCACGGCAGGGTGTGTATTAAAGGATTTTAATGCATGCCCCAGGGGTGTGCTAAGGCATGAGGCTGAAAGCTGAGTATCCTTACGCCCCTGGGAAGTGCATTCAAATTCTTTAATGCACACCCTGGAGTGGCTTATCACACTTATAAAATGGGCCACCATCATAAAATAATTAGTTTGATGTACTCTGATAGGGATTAAAATGTATTTACTATTTTCAAAAGAGTGTACAATACATTACCTCTAAAACATCTAAAAACTGAAAAAAGTAGTCCCTATTAATGTATAAAATAGGATATGTCAGCAATAGGTTAACTAGTACAGTACTTTGCAGTAAAAGTATTTATCAGTAGAGTTGGTTGAAAATAAACACTTTCTCTGTCACATGTAAATGCCATCATATAAATGCACTGTAACATTTGTACATTTGTAAGACATAAGCAGTGTTTAAAACCTAATTTTCATTACACTGTAGTTATATAGTCTCATTGAAGGCAACCGTCTCTTTATTTTTGTTTTTTTACTTACGTGCTGTGGTCTAGTACATAAAAGGAAAACTGCTATAGGATTGAGGTGAAAGGTTAGTAAGAAAAAACACTTTAAACCTGCCAGGTTGCCTTTTATTTGGTGGGCAAGGAGGGTAGATTTCACCTGAAAACTCATACATAAGATTCAAATGTACATGCTTTTATTAACATTAGCAATGTATCTGGGCACTTTGGGTCTGCCTCTACCTATTTAATTGTGTTTTCCCACCTTTTCTTTTTGTTTATAAAGTATTACTGTATTGCCTACTTTCTTCATTCTGTTTTTTTGCTTTCTGTTTTTCCCCACATTCAAGAATAAGACAGAAGTGCAGAAAATTCATCAAAATGTCATTATACTTCTGTCAAAGTGGAATTTGTAACTTCGACCCAGCTCTATTTGGAAGTCAGATACATCCTCCCCCATCAGTTAGGAATGAGACATGGCACTTTGTGAGTTAGACTGAGAAGCTACATATCCAGGTAGCTCAGTAAGGTATGATGGCAGAAGCAAAGGGTCTTACAGCCACTCTAAATGCAGTTACCTTAGCCTAAGTCACATGGGCCATGGATCAATAGATTGGGGTTAGGAAGGGGGTGTAATGGGGGGGTTGTGAACTGGCAGATTTGACTGTGTTCACCTTGGTGACTATGAGGCTACATGAACTGTTGTCCCAGGTTGGCCTTTGCCCTGTTAGGGGATGTTAGTTAGCAGATGGAGAAGTCTCTAATTATGATAATTTCATGTATATTAAAAAGTAATATTCTTTATTTCATTCCATTTTCATGCCACCATTTCAAACAAAACTGACATTTTGTGGGTTATCAAAATGCCACTTTGTCAAAGTAAAGTGATGTTTAACTAGAATACAAAGGAGAACAGAAGAAAACTATTTACCTGATAATAAATCATATTATTATTTAAAGAAGAGTAGAACTTTTGTACATACTTCCCCAAAGTGAATAAAAAGCATTGCAAACCAAAAGTGGAGTCATTCTTTGGTGTTGGTATCTTATCCTACAACTGTGCCCTGTCATTATTTTAGTAGGTGAGATATTCAAATGGGTTGCTCATGGCGCAACAGAGTTGCACCATATGGAATCCACTGATGCAGCCTGGCATGATATTCAGTGGGGAATCTGCGCACAAATCCCCATGTGTTAGGGTGCATTGGTAATGTATGCGGCACATGTAAGGTGGGCGCATATTTTGCACATCCCGATATTCAGCCTGGGATGTGCTGTGAATATGCAGGTGCAACCTACATGCGCCGCACGAGTTAAGCCAAATTATCATGGAGCAACAGCTGGCACCTACAGGTGAGCTGCCATAATGCAGGGTGCAACATGCAGCTGCCAGCTGTGGGTGGTCACCCAAGCTCTGGTGGCACTGCCTGGTGGCATAATGCCCCCACCATACCCAATCAAGGGCTGTTGAAATGAAGAACCCCCCTGGTGGTCCAGTGGACCTATCTCCATGCCCGATCATGGGCTGTAATAATTAAAACACTCTCTGGTGGTCCAGTAGACCTCTCTCCATACCCGATCATGGGCTGTAATATTTAAAATGCTCCCTGGTGGTATAGCGGTCCCGGACCCCCCTCCCAACCCTCCACTCAGTCCCACCACCCTGCTCCGCCCCAGTCAGTGGTGGGCAGCAGCACCCCACCTGCAAGCTGTCCGACTGCCCTCCAACTGATGGCATACAGTACGGCTGTATGCCCATTCGTCCACAGTGTGGGCCAATGGGTGTGCAGACCATACTGTACTACACAGTCCTGATATATGAGATCCATTCACATATTGGGACTGTGTAGTATATTATGCTCTGCATGCCCGTATTGCCATACTGTGACCAATGTGCGAGCTGGCCTGTACACCGCCAGTCAGTGGGTGGCCAGGCGGCCTGCAGGTGCTGCAGCCTGCCGCTGACTGGGGGAGCAGGGTGGTGGGACTGAGTGGATGGGTTGGAGGGGGTCCAGGTACTGCCAGACCACCAGGGAGTGTTTTAAATGTTACAGCCCATGATAGGGCATAGAGGAAGGTCCACTGGACCACCAGGGAGGTTACATGTATTTACAGCCCGCGATCGGGCAAGGGATAAGGTCCACTGGACCACCAGGGTGTTAAATACTATTTATGGCCCACAATTGGGCGTTGGAGCACATTGCCAGTGGGGACAGGGGGCATTGGTCCCCGATGGCTGCTGCCTGGCAGGGCGTCAGGTGCAAGTCACCAGGGATTGGTGCACCTGCATGCAGATGGGGCCATAATGACATGCAAATGGCCCCGTTTGCACCTTGCATGCATTATGGCCCCATTTGCATGTCCACCACTGAATATCGCGGTTGATGCACCTAGTGCAACGGCATTTGCATTAGTGCATCCTCTGCTCCTCTCTGGCTACTTGTGCTGGTTCAGTGCCACTGCGCCATGTGCTTGCGGGTACCGAGCAATATTCAATGGTGCTGAGCCATGGCGCAGCACCGTTGAATATCACCCTGTCAGTGCCCTGGCACATCCCAGTTGCATGCGCCCAGGCTTGTGCCACAGCCTGGCACAGTCTGAATATCCCACCCATTATGTATAGAGGCTAGTTTAGTACAATACACTGTGCACCTTACTGTATTGGTATTTTACTGTGCAGTATTACTGTCGCCTTATGATTTTCTCTGTACACTAATGTGATTACTATGTGCTTTATATATTGATGTATTATTTTCATGTACTTTTACTCCTGCTTCACCTTCCTCCAGGATGAATCTGAAATGAACTGATACCTGGTCAGTATGCCCATCCTGATTATTGATGTGCAAAGTTTGAAAACTTCACTCCATGAGAATAATTTACAAATTTACCTCATTTTGTGGAGTTACAGTAATCCGCCATGCAATTTGAAATTTGTGAAAAACTGATAACTCCACAAAATGTGAAGTTGACAATTTTACTAGTGGAGTTTAACACAAAGGTGAAGTTTTTGCATGATGCGCGAAGTTACAACTTGACCGGTGAAGTTTGATGCAGAGGCAAAGTTTGGAATGTACTATGGGATTGGAAATCACATGCTGCTGAAACAAGCTTATGTGCTACAAGGAGGCAGTGTTCTGAAGCAGAGTCGGACTGGGAAGCAAAGGGCCCACCTGGAAATTGGCCCAGGGGGGCCTTGGTACTGGCAGGGGAGGCCCTGTTAGGGTCATGGGGGCCCCCCCCCACGGCATGCTGTAGACAAGTACAAGATGTCAGCATGTATTCTATTCAGAAGAAAGCTATTGTATACTATGAAGAAAGCTATTACATTACTGGAAAATGTATATTCATTATTTCGGAGGCTTCAGTCCCATTGATTTAAAGTGAACTCTGCTACCTTGCAAAAATGCTGCTAGCCATGACCTGCTAGTCCCACCCCCTGCAGCAATACTGCAGGAAAGCAGGTTACCAATTTAGCAATACTTGTTTCATTAAGTGATCCTGCAACATTACATTTATCCAGCTACATGGCTGCAGGTGAGCAGAGAGTTCCCCTTTCAAACAAAATCAATGGTTAAGCTCAACGCCTGGCAAGGCACCTCCGAGGTTGAGGCCCTACCTTTCCCTACCTTTTCCTCTCTGAGCAATTTGTGAGGCAACATGATGTGAACAGGAGAAAGAGTGCAGTGCAATGTGTGTTATGCTAAGATTCTGCCAAAAGCAGCCTATGTGCCCCCAACATGATTGTTACAGTACTATTGTTAGCCCTAATAAAGGAACACAAGGCAGCAACTCACAATGCTCTGCCTTAAGACAGAAATGAGGTTGCGCTCATCTGAAGAGATTGGTGTCCGCTAATTATATACACAGTGAAAAGTTTCCACCAAGGCATTTTCACAAAGTTTTGAAACATTTTTAATTTTGCTTTGGGTTCCACTCATATCTACTTGCATACAGTTTCATTCAGCTACTGAGTCGTATGTAAGTGTTCTATGGCCTTAATAACCCCACTCTATGCTATACATCTGAATGGTCTCGAATGGTGTTATTGATGTCACAGAATCCTCGGGCAGTGTGAAAAGAGCAGCAGCTGCAGAGTAAAGGGGGATTCAGGGACTGGTTACAAAGGCAATAAAATCAGATGCAACCCAAAAACGTCAGACTCAAAAGGACAATTGAATGCCATCTAGAGGTGTAAACAGTGTAACAGTGTTCTATTGTATATTGATGTTAGTGCTGCTGTATTAAACTGCACTGTATTGTGGGACATGAATTTAATCAAATTGGTACTATGCACACCGAGTCATGGCACATTTCCAGCCAGGTGCAACCAGAGTAAAAGGGAAGAGGAAAAGCACAGGTGGTGGTGTTAGTGAGGGTGACAATGTATATGTTTAATTGCAGCACATATAAAATGGTTGGTGATAGTTCTTATGAACTAGCATAGAAATTGATGAATTGGGCAAACTAAAATGCATAGTGCCAGAGTGAAGGGAGGCCAAGCTGGTGCTCAAGTTAGCTAAAAGCAGGGAAATAGCTGCCAGGATGTTGCAACTGAGGGTGGAAGGGGGTAAGGGGTGGTCAAAGGCCCAGCCATTGTAAGAAAGGGTTCAGAAAAAGGGTTTGCATGGAAAGACTTGAAAATGGGCCTTTGACTCAACAGCTTGTTACACAGAAGTAGATCTATCCTAATCTTTCCCTACACTTTCCCTAATTCTAAACATTAGCTGCACAGTAAAATCTGTTGTACATTTCCCATCGTCATTTGATCAGTTATACTTTAGTCTGTCCACAGTGTCATGTAATTTGTATTTTAATAAAACAGAACTGTGTATCCATTGTGTGTTTCATTGTCATTTGATCACTTATACATTAAAGTCTGCCAACAGTGTCCTGAGTGTAATTTTTATCTTCATAAACTAACTGTGCGTCTGTTTTACCACATACAAAGTATAAAAGTACAAATTCAATGATAAGGTCTCCATACAAACAAAACCAATAACCAGAACAGTGCATACAATGGTTTTTAGTCAGAAGAAATTAAAATGTATACTTCCGCAATTACGTTTCAGGATCTCTTCTCATGCACTCAGCTCATCTCAGCGAAGACCAGCATGGTAAATATCCCTTTCTTCAGTTCAGACAAGATCACTACTCCAGGTAGCAAATACAGTAGCCAGTCTTTTAATTTTTATATACTTTATTTTTAGATTTTCAGTTGCTTTATATCAAAGCCACAAAACATTGTATCCATGACAGTCCATACATAAATCAATTTTAGGGATGCAGCCTTTAAACATAGGATTAGTGCATCAAGGATATGTTAATACCACATATGGGGGAAAACTAAATAGCCAGATTTAAAAATATATCGAAGACTTATGCTGCATAAATTAAGCACATGAGCAGTAGGACTTTATTCAAACACAAAAAAACTAAAGTCCACAGAAAGGACAGCTTTTGCCTGCCTGAACTCAGGCTATTGGCGTCATACTAAAAACCTAAAGGTAGTTCCTAAAATAAAGTGAAATCTGGCAGCTAAATCAACGTTTAACTATATTTACTCAAAGCCCAGAATTTTACAAAAATCTCCAACTGGATTTAACAAGATATTGAAAAATTGACATCACATTTTACACTAGGGATCCTAGAAAGCCTTCCAGCACTAAGCAATTATTTAATAATGGCTCGAAAAACCGAATAGTCTGGAGCAAAGCTCAGCAGGAAAGGCTGAAATACATATAAAGGCACTCACAGCGTCTGAAAATATCCAGACAGACCTTCCTGTTATATACCACTCGCAACCTGGCAGGGAAGAGCACTGTGTGAGGGATATGATTCTCTCTAAGTCGCCTTCTAATTCCATCAAACTTTTTCCGTCACATGAGAGTCACATAGCTTAGATCAGGAAATAAATAAACCGCCCTTTCATCTTGCATTAGAGAACCCACTCGACGGGCCAATCTCAGAATGTGGTCTCCAGTCCCAACACTGTCTGTCACCAAAAGTAGAGTGCGTGGCGTGTCCGAATCTGACCTGTATCCTCAAGGTGCAATTCTGTACACTTTTTGCAAGCCAAAATGTGCCAGGGGTTCTTCCACAGACAGTTTCTCTTGAAGCCACTCTTGGATAAACATCACCAGGTGATCTATCCCCTCGGACATTCTTAAAATCCGAATATGCATGGATTGAGCCTGGTTTGAGGGTCTGTAACCTAGCCCGAAAGTGCGTGTTTTCCTTGATCAGGTTCATGGTAGTTACATGACCTTCTCTGTTTTGACTTCCTCCATCTCACTTTTAGTTTGTTCCACGGATGTTTCAACTACAGTCAGTCGGGAATTGTATGCATCCACTTTTGAATTCAGGTCAGAGACCAGATATCTGCCTCTGCAGTTTCATCCCAATCGACAATAAAGGTCTCTTCGGGTTCCGTGGCGGATGAGGCCTGTACAGTCAGATTCGTCCTAGCAGAGTGAGAGGATCCTGTGGCTTTTCCTCCCGGACCGCCGCCTTTCTCTTTACGAGGATTACCCATAGCGTACTTCCCAATGGTACTCTTCAGATTCTCAAAAATAGCCTCGAATTTCTGTCTACCGATGGTTAATTTTTGATTTTTAGAGTAAAGATTTGGAGCGGATAGATTTTGCTGCCAGTTAGCTCGGGCTCCACAGCGCCCCCCACAGTAGCCAGTCTAATCCATTGAATCCTTCTGGACCTGGGTACCTCAACCCAGCATCCAGCTTTGGCCCTCTAGTGACAGTAGCAGTAGCCTTCCAGTGTCAGGGTGACAGTACTCGCTTGTATGCTTCAGATCGTTGAATTAGTTTCTGGATGACATCTTCTGGCGCACACTCCATCAAGAAGGTCTCTCTCAATGGCCATAATCATGAATGCCTCCAGTTTCTCTTGTCCCAGCAATGAGCGCAGTCGAGTCTTTATTATCTTTAGCTTGCTGAACGCTCTCTCACAGGACACCTGGGTAAACGATAGAGTCAACAAATATTCGTAGACAACGAACAAGGTTGAAAATGCAGACGAGTGCATGTTGTACTGTGCCAAAATTTTATAACAGCACATTAGGCATTCTTTGCAGGACTTGCATTTATCTGGCAAATCTCTTCTCTCTCGTTGCTCATTCTGGTCACTAGTTTCACTTTCACGAGTGTCAGAGTCTTCGGAGTCATGAAAGTCAACATCCTCTGTCAACACATCCGCAGTGTATTCTTCAGGCAGTGATCTTTGCAGTCGCTCTGAATATTTTAGCAAGCGTTAACAACTCCAGTTTAAGTCTGCTATGGTCTACTTCTGCCAACAATGCCACTTTCTGCAGACTTTCATCTGGTATGCCACCTTGAATTATACTTTCGAAGTGACGGGGGTCCATGCAGCTGGTATCCAGAATCAGTTGCTTGTTGTTATCAAAGCGATCATTTAAGCTCATCCGAACTTGATCCATAATACGAGTGTACACTTCACGTTCAAATCGCTTCATGGGATCTGCCACTCGTTCGTCACTGACATTTTCCCCTGGCATTCTCTTCTTCCTGGCTACCCTTTTATTTGGTAGATGATCCTCAAGGTCAATCTCAATACCCAACTCATCAATTTCTTCTTGTCTTCCAGCAACAAAGTTAGAAGCTTTTTGCTGGATGTTTATAAATTCAGACTGTTGCAACTCCATCTTAGCATGATCCACCGTAAGCCATGCGAAAAGATAGTCTAGTCCCTTAGTCTGCAGATACTTTGATACTGGCCCAATTACTGTAAAGATCTTCATGAACACAAAGGCTATCAAAATGACGTCAAACTTCTTCCATTTGTCAAGCAGTGAATCTGCCTCACTGGCAGCTTTAGCATCAAACTTTCCAGAGGTACTAATAAAAAGCAAAGTCTGGAGGAGTGACACATACAGATTCTTCTCTTGGTTTTCATATGTTCCGAAGATGCATGCCAGTGCTCTGGGTTTTGCCCACCATCTGGTTTCACCAATCTTTTGAAGCCGTCTGAGTTTGTCCTGTCCTGTACCATCAATGCTAGATTTCCATATAGTCATCCTTTTGTGCGATTCACTAATGAAGACGGATGTCCTTTGTAGCAAACCAAATAATGTCTTTGCTTCCACAACTGCTTCACTACAATCTGAGACACACAAATTGAGAACATGTGCATAACACCAGGTATAGACACTGTTTGGTGAATCCCTTTTATCAAAGCTCGTAACCCCACAAACTCGCTCCGCATGTTGGCTGCACCATCAAATGACTCCCCCACGATGTTCTTCATATCAGTCCATGCATTTCAAAGTTCTCCTTTAAAACCTTGTGCATTCCTTGTCCAGAAGTGTCCTGCACCTCAACCACAGCAAGAAGGCGTCCATGAACTTTAAGGTCCTTCACATACCGTAGAATGATTGCCACTTGGTCAGTCACACCAATGTCCTGTGTGGTATCCATCTGAATGCTGATCTTCTGGTCCATAGCATCCTTTACAATGCTGTCTCTGATTATCTGCATAATAATCTCGATAATTTGATTTACGGTGGTCTTTGACAGCAAGGTAATCAGCCCTCCGACCGCAGCTTCTGAAGTGTCCTTTTCTTTCTCCATTCTCTGCTTCCTTCTCTTGCTGTGCTCTACTGCTTTTGGATGTGTGTATTCAGAGGAACATCAAATTGGGACAACAGAAGAATCAGCTCAAGAAATTTCCATGGTTAAGTGATGGGTCCTGCACACTGTATAAAGCTTCGATCTTTTCCACGATATGGCAGGCACTGGCGTCCAATAAACTTGACAACTTCAATAATTCTCCGCATGACATCTATGTTCTGCTGGACTTGCTTCCTCCGACTTGCAACCATATCTTTGTTCACCAGCGTTTCAACATCAGCATCCACTAAGCAGGCCAGATACGCATCCACAGCTGCATTGTGAGCTCTGGAATCCTCATGTTCTATCATGCCTTGGTAGATGTGCTTAAAGTCTTGGTATCCTGTAACAAACCTAGTTTCCACATCTGAAAATGCCATGCAGATACTGCAGTGGAGAGAATGCACCAAACAGTCAACCACCTGTACAGTGACCCAGTTCCTTGGTATAACTTTGTTGCTCCCAGGAAGAATCCGTGTAGATTTTGACCGGTTTGTATGGTAGGACTTTAACATCTGCGAATACTGGCTGAACTGGATGCCTTTGTACAAAGGCAACCTTTTCATGTTGTGAGGCAGAGCTTTTGGGGCATTGAAAATAGAGTTTTGATTCTTCACAACATCAAGTGGCACAACTGTTCCCTTGCAGAATCCACTGGCTGTATTTGCTGAGTATTTAGATTCTGACTAGCAGTGCAGCTGCTCACACAGTGAGCCATCAGTTTCCACCTTGTATTTCAGCTAGGTCCTCAAGACTAGTTTTGTTCTGAGGGTAGTAGCTTTGTTTTGTATGCGTGTAAACAGCGATAGCTTCCTTTGTTTGGATCACTTGATGCTGCCACCAGTGCAGACAAGTTAGCCAGTTTCCGTTCTGTGCACAGATTTGACTTTGCTCAGCTCAGACATCGTGGAAGACCAATTTCTACCGCGCAATAAGGTGATCCTCCAGACAAACTCCACAACTGTTCTATCTGAAAGGCAATACCACCAAAAGAACACGACAAACGCCAGCAACAAACAGAACCAGAAAGGACAAATAACTGAACCCAAAATTCAACCAGATTTACCTTTGCTAGTTCTGCTCCTCTGGTCAAGCTACACTGCCAGTGATGTGCGGCGCCAAGCTCAGTCTGTCAGTCACCACACTGTCCACTCTGTTCCTGCTGCTTTACCTGCCCATTACAGTAATCCGGAGTTGAATTATATGGCAGACAATTATGCAACAACATGAGTGGTTGCCCAGTACCACTAAACAGATTTCCTTTCTCTATCACAAGAGAACCCAAAGAACATCCCCCACATTACTCCATGATAGCGCGCATTGGGCGTGATCTTGAACTCATTTTCCATGAAAATGAAGACATTTTGAAACTGGGTTTTAGATGCTGGTATAGCATAGCAAAAGCTCTAAGCAAAAAACAGGAGGTAATGCCAACCATTTCAAAATGGCACATCAGTACACCGCCAACCATTTTCTCCAGTGGATTCATGGCAAATCTATGCCACAATGGACACAGATAGTGCAGGACTTAAAAAGGCATATACGACTGAGAGAGCACAGTACCTCAATAGAGAGAGAGAGAGACACACACACACACACACACACACACACACACACACACCACCCACCCCCAATACGAGAAGCCTTCAAATATCTCAATGGAATAAAGAGGGCACTGGAGGATAGCATCTTTCAGAAAAGGAGAGGCAGAGGAATGAGAGGCATGACATGAGGTTCAAATGGGTAGACTAAGTGGCAGCATAAAGCATCATTACTTCACCAGAAGGGTGGTGGATGCATGGAAAAGAGTTTCCAGTGGAGCTGATGGGGCTAACCGTGGAGAAGTTGAAAAAGACGCATAGGACAGGCACAGGAGAATCCTAGAGATAGGAGTGAGAAGGTGAAACCACAGACAGAAGTAGAAACTATTTTGCATGTAGCATGCTACATCCACAGTCAAACTGCACAAGCTTCCAAAAAGCAGCCCATGCTATGACCAGCCTCAAGGTGAAAACAGTTTCCATGACACTCCATCTGGCCTATGTTTTAAAACATGCAATGTTTCGTACTTACAGAACTTTAGAAATGAAGCACAACCTCTCAGCTGAACTGTCAACCAGTGCTACAGGCGAACACATGGCTAAAGAGCAAGAGCTGTGGTTCATTACTCTTTCAAACCCGAACATACATGCAGCTTGACCAACTACAACTCACGGGACCGCAGGTACTCTGAGAATTCCACCACATGTGGAGGTGGCCTGTATACCTTTAACAGTATAACCTGTAGCTTTTGGAGCAAAAGCAAGACATAATCAGCATGCCACAGTGCTAATGCCTCAAATTGAACCGTAAGTGCTACACATAAAAAGTATGAGTGGTAAAGCTGTTCAGCATAAAATTACCTTTCCAATGGTGCTATACAGTCAATTGCACCCACTCCGGTTTGTTAATATTTAAATTAAGCAGTGACATCCTCAGTGGGACAAGACCTCAGCAATATCTTTCTGCTACCACCTACATGGGTCTTGGGGTCTCAATGAGTTAAGCCCGCTAGTAGAAGCTCAAATTCCTTAGGAAACAAACACGACTCCTACAGGCACTTGTTTGCCTACAATGCAAGATGAGCGTGGGGTGTGCTCCACTGACTAAGGGGACAGTTTTTATCTGCTTGTGTGCAGCTTTTGACAAAAGAATGCCTCTGCTTGACTAATAAGGTACTTGTTGAGTGAAGCAGCAGCATTCCTTTGTCAAATAACATCGAATAAGAAAAACTGGAGCTCACAACCAATAGGGCACACCCCTCGCTCACCTTGCTAGTGTCACATGCCAGTGTGCGGGGTCTCCTAAGGAAACTGGAGCATGACGGCCTCATCTGAAGTTCTGTGTCTAGTTTTTGGAGGCCATATCTCAGAAAGGACATGGGACACACAAACCAAGGGAGGAATACAGGATGGGGGGGTGTTGGGGGGTCAGGTTCTGTCCACTACAAGTCAGGAGAGAGACTTGGGGTTATAATATCCGATGACCTGAAGTCAGCCAAACAATGCAAAAAAGCAGTGGGGAAGCAAACCAAGTGCTGGGGCATGGGTGCATAAGAAGGGGCATAACCAGTAGGACTAAAGTGATGATGCCACTATTGATCACTGGCGAGGCCTCATCTGAAATACTGTGTCTGGTTCTGGACACCACATCTCAGGAAGGCATCAAGACAAAATGGAAGCAGTCCAGAGAGAAGAGAGAGCAAAAAATTGTGGACTGCACCCACAAGCCTTAGAAGGAAAGACTGAGGAATAAACAGGGTACAGGAGGGAAGCATATGTTAAATAACGGGCACAGGACAAGGGTACATGAGGCAGAAGGGAGGCCTAGGGAAAATCCTAGAAGTATCTTTTCACAGAGAGGGTGGTGGATCCATGGAACGGCCTACCTGCAGAGGTAGTGGAAGTGAACAGTACAGGGATTCAGTAAAGTGCATGGGATAAGCATAGAGTCACCCTGCTATACAGCAGAGTGGGGGAAAGGTATTCCAGAGAAGAGTAGGGATTGCCAAATCAGGGAATGAAAAATCCAAGTCAAAGGTCCGATACACATCTAAACAGAAGCAGGACGTGAACTGCACAGCCCTTTAAAGTCCTTATTTTCTGAAACTTTAAAATTACTTAAAAAAAAGTAATGCACAACATCATATTAGCAACTGTCTGTAATTATTTTAAACTTCCTGAGATGCTCCACCACCCCCACAGAAAGATGAACATAAAATAAAGCTATTACTTTATGAGGAGAAGCTCCATCAATCAACCATACCCCCCACACCCACTGCACCACACACCCACCCCCCACCCACCCACACGTGGTGACCGGGGGGTCCACGGCCCATTTTCTTCCACCAGCACCTGCACCAACACAAGTTAACATTACTACCCTACTTGATGGTCCAGAATTCCAGCCCATACAGCAGTCTCACTCCATGCTCAGACAGGCCAGGAAAACCAAACCAATTTCCCTCCCTTGTCCCATTACCCCCGGCTGCTGCTGTGCACTTGCTTTTCAAATCGGAGATTACCAAGCAGGGCTGCTTGTCACCATCCCAGATTCAATCTGCAAGGAACACTGCCTGACCTGACCATTATACCATTAACTGGTGGAGCAGCCTGGCCTGGACCCCCAATCCCTTTCCCACTGTCCAGCCCCCATGCACCAACATTGTTTGCTTACAGAGAGCACATGAGTCTCACCCCCGCCCCCCCACACACAGGCTCATAAGTGACTACACCCCCCAGTCCAGGCACTGAAACTGGTTTGTTCCCGACAGCAGCATTGCCAGCATCGACTCATGCCCCCCACAGGCCCGTAACTGACTTGTCATGATTAGCCGACTACAATACAACCCAACCCCCGTGACGACCCTCCTGGTCCCATCCACCACATTAACACAACCATATGATCCACTACACAGTCTCCAGCTTAAATGTTAAAAATGCATCTGAAAGTTAAATTCTTACCTTACCCTGGAGAAGCTGATTTTTGGGTCCAGAGATGCTGCCTGGATATGTGGTGGGGCAGCCACAGTCTGCTCAGGTTCAGTGTCTTGCAGGAAAAATCTGGTTTCAACCCTGGATTTCTGTCCTCCACGAAGTCACGAACTGACCACGATAAGCACCGGAACAGAACCTGTATCAAGCTCTCATCGACCCGAACCAGCCGAGGGTGAGTGTGCTGGTAGTACTGTTAGTACTGTTAAACGGTTCAGCTGAAACATAGGAACATAGAATTTGACGGCAGATATTAAGGCCCACCTAGTCTGCCCATTTTCCTACCTAACAGATAAGATGCAGATCCTGTTAAACAGCTTACTTCCTCCTACCCCCAGGAATGCTTTATGTCTGTCCCATGCATCCTTGAATTCCCTACTAACCCCACCCCTGTAAGCCAATGCATTTGGAGTTGTGTATGACACGCTCCAAAATGCAGTAACTCTGATTGAAAGGGAGCTACGCTTCAGTGAGCAGAGATAAAAGCCCACTGAGCGTAGCTCCCCATCCAACACGCAGGCGGCGCGCCTAAGACCTACCGCGAGCCGATGGGGTGCCCAATCTCCATCGGCTGAGCTGCGTCCCCCAGTTGCACTGTAGCCACATCCATATTAGTTTATATGTTGCCAATGAAGGCATCAAACGTTTGCCTGTGCATTGGCCTCCTGAAATTACCCAGGAATGATGCACAATGTTTGAGTGTGTCTCCTGCCTGCCTGGCCTACCATACTAAAGATATCCCATAGACTGCTGTTGTTGCACCCCCCCATGCAAAACAGCATATTTGTTGGTACCAGTAATGAGGGGGGCACACCCGAAATTTCCGGTATCGGCAGGCCAGTCCGACGCTGTTGCCCTGAAGCAGGAAATATCCCCTCTGACATTAACATGATGTGGCCAGCAGGTGGATGGTTAATGAGCAGAATAAAAAGGAGGAAAGCTATGAAGCACAGCAAGGACATTCTGAATAGGGGGAAAATTACAAGGTGCATTAGTAATACACAAACGATGTCTCAT
Organism: Neoceratodus forsteri; assembly: GCA_016271365.2. Taxonomy (NCBI): domain Eukaryota; kingdom Metazoa; phylum Chordata; order Ceratodontiformes; family Ceratodontidae; genus Neoceratodus; species Neoceratodus forsteri. The sequence continues at coordinate 65,958,395 of JADMNL010000023.1, forward strand.
GTGCCTTGTGGAGGCAGTCAGGTTGCATTAGGCAACACCAGGTTAATAGTTTTGCAACTGTGATCATTTTTTCTGAAATATTACTAATGTAAAAGTGACTCTGTATCTGAGTTACCACATGGGGGCCTGAAATTACATTTTTAAACCAAATCAGGAATTAAAAAAAAAACTCTTAAAGCTGTTCCTCTCTGGCTGTTTGTCTGTAATGCAAATTTTCAAGCTGAAAGGAGCAAGTAGGCTTTATGCCAGGGAGAGGGGCGAAAGACGCGGTCAGGAAAATTCATCATATTATAAATTTGCCCAGATTCTCAGCTACCCCTGGCCTTGATTTCCTAGATGCTGAAAAAGCATTTGATCGGGTCTCACATCCATTCCTCTTTGCTACAATGGAGAAAATGGGGTTCCCTGGGGGCCTTATTAGAGGTACAAAGAATTTATATGTGGCTCCCACAGCCAGAATTCTATGTAATGGTTATATCTCGAAGGAATTCCAACTCAATAATGGGACTCGTCAAAGATGTCCCCTTTCGCCGATATTGTTTAACATTTATTTAGAACCCTTGTTAAGATCTATCAATGGGGATGTTGGGGTGTATTAGTAGAATTATCACAAGTCAGAAGAGGGAGGTAATAATCTCTCTTTACAAGACACTGGTTGAGCCCCATCTGGAGTATTGCGTCCAGTACTGGAGGCCACACTTTCACAAGGACATTAACCACAGGACATTAACCAAATTGAGGCAGACCAGAGAAGGGCAACCAAAGTGGTGCAGGGACTGCATCAGAAAACATATGAGGATTAACGGACCTCAATATGTATACCCTTGAGCAAAGGAGGGAGAGAAGTAATATGATCGAAACATTCAAACACCTTAAGGGCATTAACAAGGTGAAAGAGTCTAACATGTTTCAATATAAGGAACATAGCAGGACAAGAGGACACAGCATGAGATTAGAGTGAGGCCGATTAAGGGGCAATGTGAGGAAATTCTTTTTCACAGAAAGGGTGGTGGATGCATGGAATGGCCTATCTCAAGAAGTGGTGGCTATGAATACAGTGCAGGGCTTCAAACAGGCATGGAATAGGCATAAAGGAGCAATACAAATGAGTATGAATAGCTAGGCCACTGACAGAGCAAAGGCGATGGCACTTATAAGGTAGAAAAGAAATGGGCAGACTGGATGGGCCTTGTGGTCCTTATCTGCCGTCAACTTCTATGTTTGTATGTTTCTATCTCAGAACTGCTAGCATGCAAACAAAAGACTGTTCATGCACCAGTTTCATTTTGGGAGAATGGTGAGCATCTTAAACTTTGCACAAACAGAGGCACTTATTTAGATAGTTTTCTTAACATGCATCTGCATCTTTGTTAGGTCCCACATTGTGAAGACCAGCAGCCCACATTTTCCAACATTTTAAATTTCAGCATCATATATTTCAGTGATACATCAATTGACAGTTATACTCCTTCCCACCACCACCGTTGACATTTTGTAAAACAAACTATTTTTGCAGTCATGCCCTTCTGTTTTTTAGAACTTCTAGAGTCACTGTCAGATTTTTTTTTAAACACATATTAACCATCATTGTTTTTGCCTTGGCTTATGAATGGCAGTGCCTCTGATACAGGTTACCACACTGTAGGCAATACATTTTCTTGTCCTCTGTTTACTTTTACACACGAGCTCTAATGTTCTTGAGTGACTCAAGTAACAGTGGCTGAAAAGACAGTAAGGGAAATCTTTGTGTTTTACACATTATTACTTAACCTAAAAATTGTGCAGTCTTTAGGTGTACAGGATTACAATAATATTTTGGGGAAAAAGAAAAAAAATGACTGTCCTCATTTACTGTTGATTCCATTCCAAGATGCAGTCATGCCCCCCCCCAAAAAAAAAACATTGTTCTGGTACTATGTGTGATAAAGATGGTGATCATAACAAGCTTAAACAGGCTTTAAGTGTGATCAAACTGTATATGTATCTGAAAATCAAAACAGTACAGACTGCTGAAAATAACAGTATTATACTTGCTGCTCGGGGACTGGGGCAGAATCGATGCCTCAATACAATTACAGAGTTTTATGCAACATCTAGTAATCAGCACATTTATTTTGAGTCACATAAATAACATCTTCCTTTTAATACAGAGGCAGAACAATCATTCTAGAATCTAATAATGATTGTTCAAAATAGATGCAGTCTCATTCAATCTTCAGATGTCAATCAAAAATTGTGATTAAGAAGGCTATTTTATTATATGGCACTGAGTAGACAGCAGAACCTGTAAAAATAATGTAAAGTATTAAGAAAAAGACACAGGGGACACATTTTTTATTTAATTGATGGCCTGCTGCCTGTCGTAGCATCCAGTCCTTACAGAAGCCCAATAAACATTGTATTTTGGCACAACATTGGCAGCAATGGCGAGTGCTCCACTTTCTTTTCTAAATTGTAACCAGGCAGCATGGTAGTAGTCAGCATGGAAGCACTTTGTTTTGGAGGTGTGCTCGGCTCTGCTTTTTTAACCCCTGCTCCCCTCCCCACCCTCACAGCAGCCAGCAGGCATATCTAGAAGGATTGGATAGTATACCTTGGACTAAGCCTCACAACAGAACAAAACAGAAGGTGATATGTGGCTTTTTCACTGAGCTGCTGGTTAGTGCAGTTGCGTGCTTACCAGCCAAAAAGAGAGTTGGCAGCCGGTGACCGCTGTTCTACTAGTGCTACTATGAATTGTCTACACCAACAATTCTTGCAACCACAGCAGAGTGCTACTGCAAACTCACACACAGCAAAGAGCAAAAGGGCCAGTAGGCCTGAAACTAGAGTGAGGGAACAGCTAGGAACTCTAGGCCACACAGCACACACAGGCTACACAGCAGCACCCTCTAGTAGCCAGAGCACAACCTAACAGCCAAAGCAAAGCACAGGGAAGCAGATTAAATGGCACCTTTCCTGGTGCTCATTCCAAAACCTGGAGAGCAGCCTTACCTGCTCCGTCGCCTTAGGCCTTACCTTCCTCGACTCGACCAGACCACTGGCTCTTTAAACGCCAACGAGTCAACGACAGATGACCGCGGAACAAAGAAACGACTCCACAGTCTCCAGTCTCCACACGTCCTACCGACGACGCTAAGCAGTAAGTGGCACTGCAGTTTGTAGTAGACTCCCCGAGTGGCGTGCTGGAAAAGGACCGAATGGTGTTGCAGGGGTCCTTTTAAGTGCCCGGCTGTCGCATCGTGTGCAGTGATGTCATCATTTGAGCTTCTGGTGGCGTCCTGGGTCGCGGTGGCGATCGACACCACGGCATGATGCTGCCATTAGGGGCGGTACCATCTAACTGAACGTAACCACCGTCGCGACCTGTGGCTGTGCCGAGACGTCTGACGACCCCCCTTCCCCGCAACCTACATGGCAGCTGCAGCTGCAGCGGATTCAATTGGTACCGTGGTACGCATAACAAAGGGGCCCAACCCCCGCCCGGCCGGAAGGTGACTAGGTCGGTGAGTCTACTACTAGCCATTCAGGTCAGGCAGTCACTTGCTGCGTTGTTATGTTAATTTATTTTGAAATGTCGGATTGATTGCAACAACTAAGGATTCTGATTCGTGACCTGACCTGGCAGTGAATTAATCTGTTAGACTTAGTTTTAGCCGCTTAGCGTTAGCGTTGTTGTGCCCCATGGCTGTATGCAATGATGCAAGAATTAAGAAATGAGTGATTGCTTTTCATGACCACGGCGCCCAGCGTTGTTGCGCCCCAGGCAGCTGGCGTATTTGTGGGTACCGTAATGGGGGCCCACCCGAAATTTCCGGTCCGGCAGGCCAGTCCGACGCTGTTCTGAAGACAGAGTAGGAAAGAAGTCTATGTAGGCTTGTCTGAGGGAAATTTTTTTTTTCAATTCATCTCAAAACTGAGCTTTTTTAATATAAATTGCTCACAAATTGTTCTACAGGGCCTTGTTCTTGTATTTGTGTTTATTTTTTTATTGATTATTAACTTTAAAGAAGTGTTTTCTGTTTTGTCAGTCTGTGAAGCAGTGGTGTGGGGGAGGGTAGGTGTACTATAAAACAGTTTCAGACATCAGGGCGCTGGTGGCAATACACCCATCATTAGGATGTGATATAATGGAATTCAATGCCCTCTCCCCAAGGTCTACCTCCACTGGAGTTAGGATATTTAGAAGGGGGAAGGAGCACAGGGGGCATAGCCCCCCCCCTGCAAAAAGAAAGGACGGCAACTTGAAAACAAGGCACCCTAATGACCAGGTGCACTGCTGCTGCCACCCTGAATGGGTGGAACCACTGTAAAGCAAGGCAACCCAGAGAGATCTGGAGCTTTTTTGTCAAATTAGGAATTTTGTGTTATATTTTGGTGGTAGCACATCAATTTGGCGATAGAAAAATAGCAATGGCAATTTCAGCGACGACAGCGGTGACTCAATTATGGCACTGTACATATGGGTGAGCACTGTTATGGTGACAATGTATTCCCCGGTGCTATGACCTCGGGGTTGGTTATTTAGTAAGGAGGATGGGGGCACAGCCCCCCTCACAAACTGGGTGTGGGGGCAAAATGCCCACATTACAAGCATTTGAAGTATTGTCACTGTAACAATACTCACCATGTAATGGGCACCGTAATTGAGTAGCTATGGTGTCATCGCTGAAATTGCCATCGCTATTTTCCGTTATCGAATTGACATGAAACCTATTTTGGTTTTCTGACTCTTTCTTATTCATCATTTTTGATCTATAGTAAGTAATTTCTCATTTTTATTTCTGTTGTTTAGCTTGGTGTTTCTAAGTAAAGTATTTTGCCTGTGTTTTCTGTAGCATTTTAGTTATTTTTCGTGATATTTTTCCTTTAAGTGATGGGGTTCTGTCACTTTTTGTTAAACTTAATAATAAATAACCTCTGATACCCTGATCATTTTTGTCCTTGTTCTTTAAAAAAATAACTTTTTTGGTTGTTTTTAGTAGTAGTTTTTTCAAGTCATACTGCTTAACCCAGATTCCCTGGGGGGAGGTCGTGTCTGCTCCTGGTACTTATTTGTACTGTCATGTTAATTTGTTGACCCCTGTGTTGTATTAAAAAAACCTTTTTTTTGGAGGAGGGTTGCTGCATACTGTTAATATAGTATTTTTTCAGATCACACTTCTGTACCCTAATTCTCCAGGGGGAGGTGTTGTCTGCTGCTGGTAGTTAATAACGTATTTAGCCCTTTTACCCCGTTGTGTGTGTCATGTCAATCCCTTTGGTGTTTTATTTTTTCAGACCACACAGCTGATCCTTGATTACCTAGGGGCAGGTGTTGTCTGTTCCTGGTACCTATTTGTATTGCAGACTTTCTTTTTTTTACATTTTATCATTTTTCTTCCCAAATCAAGTTACAATTTACCTATACGAATGACTGGGAAGAGACGCTTACAAAAGGGAAAGGGTGCTGGGGAAACAGCAAAGAAATGTTCAAAATCTGTGGGCAAACGGTTCTGCAGTTAAGAAAACTATGTCTGTGGCAGCATGTTCAATGGGCTCCTGAGCTGGTAGTAGCGATGAGTGGCTGGCAGCAATGTCATTAGTGTAGCCACATTTTTTTGCTACATTTGTGGCAACAGTGCTGGTGGGGGATATGGGAGGTGACAAGAGAAGCAGCAGTAAGCAAGGAACAGTGGTTGAGGAGGAGGTTGTTGGTGTCCCTGTGGCTGGAGGGGGTGAAGGTGGTGGTACTGAGCCTGATAGTGTGGAGCTTGAGTCAGTGGTTGAGGTGGAAGATCTGAAATGTTCATCACACTCAGACTCCTGATGATGAGAGGGTCAGAGAGCCCAGAGACAGTGATGATGAGGAGAACAGACCTGTGGAGGAGGAGGAAGACAGCAGTGGTTGTGCTGACAGTGATTTGTTGGATTCCCTATGGGAGTTCAAAGAGAAAAAGTATAAGGGTGGTGCTGCAGATGATGCATGGAACATTGTTTGCATTTATCCATCTACCGAAGTCCCCTCCAGTACTAATGAAGTTATGAAATAATCCCAAAAACACATTTCCACCCCTTGCTCTCAGCTGTCTGACTCCTACCACCATGGTAAATCATGGGATACGAAATCCCTAGTTTGGCATTTTTATATACTTGACCCAGCTGATGAGACAGTCGCTATCTGTCAGCTATGTCAAGCATGAGTTAGTAGGGGGGAAAAGAGCAGCCACCTAGGCAAAGGTGGGCAACAGACGTACTTGAAGAACAGGCACCTGTTATGCCGGTATCAACACCAGAAGGATGCCAGTGCAGGGGGTTCCTGTTACTCATCTTCATCATTAGGCAAGGCAAACAAGCGACAGGGCAATAGTCCAGGTGGACGGAGGCTGAAGTCAGGAGGACTACAGAGTGGAGGAGGATGATTCTGTAGGTGTGGCTGGTAGTGAGCAGAGCAGCACTTGTGGGTTGAGTAGTACAGTAGCACATCAAGTTCGCTACAGACAATATCATGCATTCAGAAACAGCATGGTCAACAACTCACAAGTCAACATCGCATCAGAGAATACCACCTGAAAACCAAAAAACAAGTACGTTAAAACATTTCATTGGAGTGGTGGTCCACGGCGGTGTGGTGTTGTAACAATAAATCTACACTTCACCACTAATTTATGCCCATATTCACCGAGCGTGGAGTTGACTTGTGTGATGTTGTCCACACTGTTCCGACTGCACAGTATTTACTGCGATAAATTGACATGAAGCCAAGTAGTACCACCCGGAGTAAGAAAAGAACAGTAACAGCATTGCAGAAAACCCCCTAGATCACTGGTGTCTCTCAAGAAGTAGCACATATGAATCCCCAAGAGTCAACCACCACCCAAACAATGCTGCCACATCAAGTGCAGCTGTTTGGTAGCTCAACGTCAAGAGAAGTCCAGCCAACTCAGTAGCATGTTTGAGCATCACTCTAAATGCACTCCCAGTCATGCTACAGCATGCAGCTAAATGCAGCAACTACTTAAATGCTGGCAATTGATCTACTGCCATTCTCTTTCATTGAGAATGCTGGATTTCAGAGGTTGATGACCCATGCTTGCCCCACATGGCAGACTCCTTCAAGAACATAGTTTTCTAAATGTGCCATTCCTGAAGACTATGAGACAGTGTCACAGATGGTAAAGCATGCCCTGAAGCATTCAGCATCACCATATATATCTGAGCAGCGATATGTGGACCAGTGGTCAAACAGCTAGTAGCTCCTACTTGTAAATTAAAGCACACTGGGCACAGGTACCTGGGGTAGTATTTGACTTTGGGCATGGGAAAAATTGCACTGAGCTCAATTGTGGTGGTAGCAACATTCTATTTAATCACCAGCCTGCCACACTGACAATGAAGAGTATACCTGGATCACACATGGGTGAGAAAGTGCTGGAAGTGCTCCTTACCAGGACTGATGAATGGTTTCATCCCCATTCACTGAAAGCAGGTCTCATTGTGAGTAGAGATGCAGTGAAGTTTTACTACACCATCGAAGTTAACATGAAGTGCCCAACTTTGCCTCCACGTATCATTATGGGAATTTTCCATTAAAAGGTCGAAATTCACCTTTTAATATACTTCACGTTGAGAACGTCATATTAACTTCGAGTTACATTTTGAGAAGGTGAAGTTTGTAAGAAACAGCCCACAGATCACATGTCTGACTGTCTGCAGGTCACATGATGCAGGCAGGAAGTCAGTGAAGTAGTTTCACTTTAATGTTCTCTTGGCTATATTAGGAGTTGTGTGGAGCTTGCTGTCTAGTGTGACTGTGTGGCAGTGTAAATAGAAAAGTTTTGTGCTTTGATCCTTTTCTTTCCATATTCCTGACTTTATTTTAAACCTCTTTCATCCCTAGTACCCTTTTTTATTTTGGTATCTGATTCAGTTATTCTCTTTTTCCTTTTTGTTTAGTACTTTATACATCTAGTAATTTTTTTTTTAAATGAAGAGAGGTGGGATTCCTGCAAGGAGTCGTGGTCCAAGGATGCGTGATGGTCTGAGGTGAACTATTCACCTCAGCCATGTGAATTTGCTGCCATCCAGTGCTTCCTCCTGAAAATGTTGTTTCCACTGGTAGTGAAAGTGAGGTTCCAGAAGGCAGCAACAACTGCTGATTTGATGTTAGTTGTGCCGACCAAGCAGCACTGGTGGCTAGTACTGACCTCCCACAGCAGGCCAAGGAAGAACAACAGCAGCAGCAGAAACAACAACAACAGCAGCAGAAACAACAACAGCAGCAGCAGGAACAACAGCAGCAGGAACAACAACAGCAGCAGCAGAACAACAGCAGCAGAAACAACAACAACGGCACCAGCAGCTTGTTCCCCACCCACCAACAGTAGAGCAGCCTTATACATCTGGGGCCCCCCACTGCCTGTGCCTGGTCCTCAGTGTAGCTTGCCAGTGTGTCATTTTTTTTACCTCACTGCCAGGTGACCTGACTGTTGTGAGATGCAACATATGTGGCATGATAGTGCATTCTGATCGCAAGGGCACCCACTTGGGCACAGGTGGGCAAAGAACACACCTGCTAGTGCACCACTGTGCACATTGGGAGGCCAAGGTGGTGGAATAAGCAACTGCTCCTGCAGTGGAGGGTACAGTGCAAGAGGTGGCAGCACAGCAACAGCCTGCATGACATCTAAAGTGCAGCAGAAGGGAGAGTGGTACACAAGCAATGGTTTCCACAGCTGCATGTGACCAATCTGAAATTCCAGTGTCACAGGCTGATCTTGCCATTCTGTGGAGTGATGTCAACCACCTATGTAATGTTATTGACACAATGTACCAGCAGTTGGACCAAATTGAGGGTCAGCAATTACAAATGATTGCTATGTTCCACACTCTGATTGGTCAGACCCAGGCCCAGTATTCTTAATTTGCTTTCTTTCTTAACATGCTGTGTGTGCTCTGTCTTTATTTTTCCTCACTGTCCCCCCAAAAAAATTCTGAAAACACACCTAAAAATTATAAAAGGAAAATAAACCCTGTCCTTCACTTTCTTTCTTTTCCTACTTAATAATAATTTTCCATACAGGATCAGTGTGTAATTTTTTCCATTAATGTTTTCTTCCTGTTGTATTGTGTTAAAGTAGCAGTACAATAATATGGTGACAATTTTGACCTATACTGTTTTATTCAATTTTCAATTGTCCCTTATCTACTGACTTATGTGATACCTTTCCTTCCACAATTAATTTGATTCTGCATGACTCCCTATTTTTACATGTGAAATAAAAGTAGTGCTCCTTGTAATATTGCTCGGAGCTGGTTTTCATCAGTATATCCAGCTGTTTTTGAACACCTACTGCTCCATAAGGTCATTGTGGAGCATTGCCAGCTGCACTGAATGCTAGTTCATTTTAGTCACAACAGAAATGATTTTAAATAATAGATGTACAAAAACAGGCAAGAATACTGATGAAAACCTGCTGCAAGCCAGATTAAAAGAAGTGCTCTGTTTATATTATATAAAATGTGAAAAAAAGGAGTACAGCAGCCGCAAATTGTGGAAAAAATGGGTATAATGTACACAAGTCAGTAGATAAGTGCCAATCAAAAATAGAATACAAAGTACAGGTAAAAACCGTCACCTGATTATTGCACTGCTGCTGTACTATACTTGTCATGCTACATTACTTTCTGGTTACTGTTGGCTGTGTTAGGTTTTCATAGTACACCCACAACTACAATCAAAATAACCTAACATCACGTAAACACAACAAAAATGTCCTATCTTATGTGAATGTAGCCTTCTTATACTGCTATCATGCTACATCATTCAGCATGCAATAAAAATAATCACATGACAAACTGTTCAGAAAAGTCACAAATATTTCTTGACGCAGTGCTTTAAGGGTGCACATAGAGCCAGAACTCTGTATCAGTGTCCCAAGTGAGAAAATGGCTTGCTGGTGCCTGCTGCTGTTGTCCTGCTGTTTGCTGCTGCTTCTGCTGCTGCTGACACTGATGTACAGTGTGTTGCTGAATGATGATAGAAAGAGATGACCATGGATTAAACTATAATTACATGTTCGGGAAATTTCTTCTGTTGCATTGACTGAAACATGCTGCCGTATGTGTGTGTGTATCCATAGCAACAATGGCAAGTTATTGTACATGTCACTATCATGTTTTTCCAGAGATACTATCATTTAACTTGTATTGAATCTTGTTGTTTGTTGTAAGCAGTCCATTATGTTGTTCCTGTGTAGTGAAACGTCATCATACATACTGAATGTTACCCCTTCACCGGTGTGCTGGCCACGATCACATTCACATACCATACATATGTGCCGCCATCTAATGTGGTACTGTGAAATTAAATTTTTTTCGGGGAGGTTACTGCTGAGGGTGAGTGAATTATAAGCATTTCTCATTATTGTTCTTTTCTTTTCATTCTCAGGTCATAGCACACAGATTCACAACCATAGTGATGAAACCATGTGCCACACATGTGTGTTCCACATGTGTCTGATGGCTGACTCCAGCTGTACAAAAAATGTCAAGCCATGAAGGGCAAATATTTTTTTCTATACAGATTATTTTCCCTCCTGGGAGACTGGCAGGCAGTTCTGGTTCCTCCCTTGGAAGGAACTCAGTCTCCAGTCTCACCTTTCCCCCTGCCCAACTGATCCAGTTATCCCCCATGGATTGTCCCACTGGGACAGGGCCAAGGCAAAGTCCGCCGGCTAACCCCCCACCCCAGAGACCGACATCCAGACTCTGGGCATTGGGACCATCATGGAGCCTTCCAGCTCCATTTTCCTCAATGACTTTTCTCCCTTTCCCCTCCCCATCGATGTTGCACATTGACCATGTGCTTCCCAACCCATATTCCCCTCCAGCCATCTCTAGAGGGTGATCATTGAGCTGACAGCAATCCTTCCCTTCTCGAGATAGGAAAGCAATCTTCATGATGCTTGATCCTCTCTCTCACCTGCCAACCCCCAGTGGCCCGGGCTCATTCACAAACCTGGGTTGCCAGCGTGGCACGAGGTGTAGCATCCAGCACCTCAACCTCCATCACTGATGGGCCAGCCCCAGTATTTTCTTTTGGGGAGGGAGTGCATCATTTGAAAACAATTTTCATAAATATTTTTGTCTTCTTTCCAGGTCTTCAGTGTATCCAAATTATTGTACCTCTTCAGCTTGGAAGAAACATACCACCAGTCTGCAGCACCTCGATGGTACCTGCAAACTGATGAAGAAATTATTCTTAGTTCATTCCAGTACCCAATTCAGTCCCAGCAGTGCTGTTCCTGTCTTTTGTTATATCCAGCTTGAACTACACAGCTATTACTGAATGCCTGTTAAAAAACATTATCAAGTTTAGTGACACCCACCAGACCAGTGTCTTACATTCCATACTGAACTGGAAAACATGTTGTAGAATTCAGCGCATTGAAGTACTCCTGTCTCATCTATGTAGAAAAGAGATATTATCTGGCCTGTATTTCACCACCATTGAATACTTCACCCTTTGGAAAACAAGAAAAAAATAAATAAAGAGGAAATAAGACTGATACTTACCTGTAGATAAAATAATTTATGCGTCAGCACTGCAATGGCATTGTTGCTGCAGTTACAGTAGCTTTTATCATTTTGGTCCTAGAACTGTACGACTGACAGTTTAAACAGTTATCTGTAATGAAAAATGAAAATCACTTTCCTGTATTTGGCCATAGTGGCAAGTATAAAATGGTAATGAAAGGATTAACAACACAGTTCAAGTCAAACCACAGTACATGTGGAGAGCAGCAAGAGGAAGGAGGCAGCTGCTAGAACTCCTCTACTGGGACTGAAGAACTAAAACTCTAACTACTGGGACCTTGAATAAGGATAAAAAACAAAAAAAAAGCAAGAGTCGGTGTGCTTGTCTGAGTTGGGGGTGGGGAACTGTTATCTGTGTTGTTAGCTAGGTGAAAAGAAGAGCTGTAAATTGGGGTGTGTGGCTTAGGCAACAGAAAGCCAGGTGTCTGTATTTAAAACTTCCCTAGTTAGCTTTTGGCAAAGAGCAGCAAGAGGAAGGAGGCAGCTGCTAGAACTCTTCTACTGGGACTAAAGAAATAGAACTCCACTACTGGGACCTTCAATTAGGGTACAAAAAAAACAAGAGTTGGGGTGCTTGTCTGAGTTAGGGGAAGGGAACTATTATCTGTGCTGTTAGCTAGGTGAAGAGAAAAGCTTTAAATCTGGGGGTATGGCTTAGACAACAGAAAGCCAGTGGTCTGTATTTAAAACTTCCCTAGTCAGCTTTGGGCAGAGAGCAGCAAGCGGAAGGAGGCAGCTGGTAGAACTCTTCTACTGGGACTAAAGAACTAGAACTCTAGCTACTGGGACCTTCAATTAGGGTAAAAAATGTTGCCTGCCCAGTGGCGCTGAGGGTTGAAGCGCTGGACACCACACCTCGCACCATGCCAGTGACCCAAGTTCAGAAGCGAGCTCGGGCACTGGGGGTCAGCAGGGGAGGGAGAGGATTGAGCTCCCACTGGGCTGCACTCCTCTCCCTGGGGGAGGGCATGGGGTTGTCCAGTGCTCCATCAGCACTGGACCGCATGTACACTGCATGACTGACACAGGCAGGGTTGTCATGTGCTGCAGCATCAGGGTACACCACACTCTGGGGGTGGGATGGGGAGGGCTTTCGGGACTAAAAGCAGAAAACCCCTCCCAGCTCCGGATAGGTGATGGTCCTTTCAGTGCCTCTGCCACATGCCTAGTGCTGGCTCCCTGCCACTGCCCCTTCACTCTCCCTCGGTCACAGCTGTCCCCGGGCCCAGGGAGGAATCATAACAACTTTGAAGATGGCAGGGAGCATGGTGGGCGGTAGAGCAAGATGGTGAGTGTAGTGGCCAGAGAGAGTTCTGGTGCTAGGGGGTGAAAATAGAATAGTAAAAAAGAATTAGGATAAAAAACAAACAAAAATAACAAGAATTGGTGTGCCTGTTTGAGTTGGGGGAAGGGAACTGTTATCTGTGCTGATTACTAGGTGAAGAGTAGAGCTGTAAATCTGGGGGTGTGGCTTAGGCAACAGAAAGCCAGGTGTCTGTATCTAAAACATTCCTAGTTAGCTTTTGACAGAGCGGTGCAAGATGAAGGAGGCTGCTGCTGCTAGAACTCCTCTACTGGGAGTATAAAGCTCCCTCCTTCCCCTCCACCCCCCACCCTTAGCCAGTTCCACTTTTATAGTCACTGGATTTGACTGACAATAGGAACTTCCTGTTTGGGAGAAGGAAGAGAGTGATCACAGAGGCACAAAAGACTCACCATCCTAGTAGGAAAATAATAGCTCTCCCTCACCCCCAAGTTTCTGGAGGTCTGTCTCTGAGCAAGTAAGAAGGAGACTACTGAGGAATACAGGAACTTCCTGTCCCAGAACCGGAATGGTAGGAGCTGTAAAGGCATAAAAGCAGTAGGAAAGTAGGGAGATAAAACAAAAAAAGTAAATGGAGAAAGGAAAGTGTAAGCATACAGATGAGGGGCCACAAATTAGACATAATGGGAGTGGTGTAGTGCAGTGGCTGTGGAGCGGCAGTCTTCTGGGAGTCATTCTGGAGGATGCGGTGTTGTCCCATCTGCAGGCACCTCTCTGGGCTGAGGGAGGAAGTTGCTTGTCTCCAGGCTGAGTTGACCAGGATTTGGGGGACCTCCTCTCCCACCTAGGGACCACCAGGGTCGATGCCACTGCCTCAGAGATTGCCAAGAAAAAGGAGCAGTTGGACCACAGAGGGCTCAGGGAGAGTGAGGGTGAGAACAGAGGTGCATCTCTCCAGTTGTACTTCTCCACAATTATACGCTTATTCTGGCAGAGTGTGGTTTCTCATGGAGGCACCTGCAGTGAAGACCAAGGAATATGCTGGGAAACTCCACAAAGGAGACCCATAGGAAGGTGGCACAGGACCCCACAGGGAAGGAAACAACTCCTGGTGGGGACCAATTATTAGGGTAAAACTGGGGAGGGAGAGGGAGGTAAGGTGCCTGCCTGGCGCCATGGCTTGGGGAACAGGGCGAATCCTCAGGATCGGCAACAGCTGCATGTGCGAGGGTGCTGGACATCATTATCCACCTAGGGACAAATGACCTGGCTGTGAATGGAATCAGAGCAGTGCAGGAGGAGTTTGTGAGTTGGAGAAGGCCTTGCACAAGTAGCATGCCTGTAACCTTCTCAGAGGTGCTGCCCGTCTATGGCATGGATGAGGCTAGGGCGCCCACACCATGTAATTCAGTCAATGGTTCAAACATTGGTGCAGAGCTAAGGAATTTGGCTTCATTGGGGACTGGTGGTCCACCTGAGGATATAGGCCTATACTGGCACAGTGATCTGCATCTCTCCAGGAGGAGAACCAGAATCCTAGCTGATAAGTTTAAATGCTTAATTGGTAAGCATTTAAACTAGCCAAAGGGGAGGCACTGAAAAGGAGCAAGGAAATCCCAGGCCCCCCCAAAACAGCATAGTTAGTGAGGTAAATACCAAGATAGGGAGAAGGGCAGGGGTAAACAGAGAAATAGACAAAGGCAGTAAGGACAAGGATGGGGCTAAAAGGGGTAAGGCCATCAAAAAATGGAGGGCAATGAGTACCAATGCCCATGGTCTGAGTAACAAGCTCCTTGAACTAGTGAACTTGATGAAAGAGGGATTCCTGGATATAGTGGTAGTCACAGAAACATGATGCACAGAGAACTATGACTGTGATGCCAACATACCAGGTTACACAGTCTACAGGAGGGACAGGGTGGGTAGAAGAGGAGGAGGAGGAGGCATAGCTCTCTACCTAAGGGAGGGATCAAAGCAACAGAACTAAAGGGAAACAAGGAAGAGGAGACACTGTGAGTCACCCTGGACACAGGAATTGCACCACAATCCGCACGGGTGTTAGACACAGACCCCTGTCTCAGGGGAGGAAATGGACAAGGAAATGTTAGAAGGCACCCTTAGGATGGCAGAAAAAGGGGAGATATTGTTGTTGGGGACCTGAATATGGCACATGTTAACTGGAGCACCTTGGCAGCAGCTACATCCAAGAGCAGGGTCATTCTTGATGCCCTACAGGGGGCATGCCTCAGACAGCTAGTGTTAGAACCCACTCAGGAAGGAGCAATCTTAGACCTGGTACTCTCCAACAGGGATGGAGAAAGGATCTCTAATTTAGAAGTGGGTAGTCATCTGGGAACAAATGACCACCAAAGAGTGTGGTTCATGATAAACACAGCTCTAGAGTCAAACCTTCCAATAGTGAGGGTACTGGACTTTAGGAGGGCTGACTTTGTCAAAATGGGCGAATGTCTCATAAAACACTGGCAAACTGGCAAGATGGAGGACAATGGGACATCATCAAAACTGCCACACAGAGGCAACAAAGCCTTGTGTGAGGCAAATAAACAAATCAAAACAAAGGAAAAACACTCTGGTTCTCAAAAGAGGTGGTGGGGAAGGTTAGGGAGAAAAGATAGTATTCAGGAAGTATAAGGAAACACAGAAGGAGGACAGAGAACTGTACCAGTTAAATCAGAAGGAAGCATGGAAGGCAATCAGAATAGCAAAGGCCCAAACCGAGGAAAAGATAGCCAACTCAATTAAGAAGGGGATAAAATCTTCTATAGGTACATTAGGAGCAAAGAAAGACCAACAGAGGGATAGTGAGGCTTAATAAATGGAGGGGTGGGTAGGCAGAGGGTGACAGTGAAATTACTGAATACTGAATGAATACTTCTGCTCGGTATTCACAAAAGAAGAGGAGGGAAGTACCTAATCCAAAGAATAGAAGCACTCTGGATAGGAGGGTCAATACCAGTCCATTCACAGAAGAAAGGGTTCTGAAAGAACTCCTAAAACTGAAGGTGGATGAAGCAATGGGCTCTGATGGGATTCACCCCAGAGTTCTAAAAGAACTAAGAAGAGAACTAGTGACACCACTGACTACCTTTTTTAACAAATCATGGGAGGATGGTGTGGTACCTAAGAACTGGAGGAGGGCAGATGCGAGTCCCCTTCACAAAAGTGGGAGCAAGACAGAGGCAGGAAACTACAGACCTGTTAGTTTGACCTCAGTGGTAGGGAAAATGATGGAATCACTTCTGGAAGAAAGAATTGTTGAGTACCTAGAGGCTGCCAGTGGGACACAGGACCCAAGGAAGCATGGATTCACAGGGAAAAGGTCATATCAGATGAATCTAATAGATTTCTTTGACTGGGTGACCAAAGTAGCAGACTAGGGAGGGGCTGTGGACATGGCCTACCTAGAGTTTAGCAAGGCATTTGACACAGTCCCACACAAAAGATTAATAAACAAATTAGCCAGCCTGGGAGTGGGTCCCAGAGTCATAGCCTGGGTAAAAAATTGGATGGACAACAAGACACTGAGGGTAATGGTAAACGGAGTCCACTCCAATGAAAGGGAGGTTACTAGCGGGGTACCGCAGGGTTCAGTACTAGGTCTGATCCTATTTAATGTCTTTATAAGTGAAATTGCAGAGGGACTGGAAGAAAAAGTATGCCACTTTGCAGATGACACAGATATATGTCACAGGGTTGATACACAAGGGGGCTGGAAAGGATGAGAAGGGACTTGGCATGGTTGGAAGAATGGTCAAAGTATGGCAGCTTAGATTCAGTGCAAATTAATGCACCAGGAATCAAAACCCAGGGGGAAGAGTACACAATGGGGATGGGGGGTACTAACAACAACAAAAATGGAAAGGGACCTGGGAAAAGTCATATCAGGGGACATAAAAGTAAGCAAGCAATGTGAGAAGGCAGTAAGGGGGGCTGGGAGGAATACTGGGATGTATAGGAAAAGGCATCACCAGTACAAAACAGGAAGTTGGTATCCCTCTGTACAGACAGTTGGTGAGACCCCATCTGGAGTACTGCATGCAGTTCTGGAGACCCCATCTCTGCGAGGGCATAGACAGGATGGAGGCGGTCCTCAGGAGGGCAACTAAAATGGTGCAGGGCCTGCACCAGAAGCCATACGGAGAGAGACTAAAGGAGCTTAATATGTATACCCTCGAGGAAAGGAGGGAGAGAGGGGACATGATAGAAACTTTCAAGTACCTCAAGGGAATAAACAAAGCCCAGGAGGGTAGCATCTTTCAGAAAAAGAGATGTGCAAGAACAAGGGGGCACAAAGTGAAGACAGAGGAGGGACAGCTCAAGGGCAATGTAAGGAAGTATTTTTTCATTGAGAGTGTGGTGGATGCATGGAACAGCCTTCCTGAGGAGGTTGTGGAGTCAAAAACAGTGGAGGAATTCAAGAATGCATGGGACAGACATAAGGCAATGCTGGTGGGGGGTGGGAAGAAGTTGGCTGTTAGTTAAAGAGGATCCACAGCTTATCAAATAGGTAGGAAATGGGAACGGGTGGGCCCAGTGGTCTTATCTGCCATCAGTCTATGTTTCAATGTTTTACATGAGTTGTGTACTTACTGTAAATTACTGATGTTAATCATGATGATGGGTGCAATGTTTCTTGACTGTGTGATGGTGCATTGCTGGCTGCAGCCAGGCAAGCAGTGCAGCGCCTTTAAGGAAATAACCAGAGAGAACAACCAACAATACAAATTATTGCTCACTGTGGCACAAGTATTTTGATGTTACTTCTTTGCAAATCATCTTGTACTGATCATGTAGATCTATTTTAAAAAAGTTATGTAACACAACAAGGTGACTTTTTTAAAAGAATCGTCAATCACCGGCACAGCAACAAGGCATCCGTCTGCGGTGCCGACATCCTGGGTATGAGGATGGACTTGGGAGTCGGAGGGCTGCTGGGGAAAGAAGGACTGAGTGCCCCAGGGTCTGCTTTCTTTCTTAAGGGGGGGAAGGGGGAAGAGTGTCCGGTGCTATGCGGACCTCTGGCGAAGGCTGGGTGTACCGCCATGGCTGGTGCCACGCGTAAGGGGGTGGGGAGGATGCTAGTGTCATTGCATGTCCCCCCAGGAAAAAAACATCAAAAAAGCATTGATGGCCACTAATGGTGGCCCCCGTCTCTGCTGTCTCTCCCTGCTGCAGACTAAAGTCCACCAAAAGAGGTCCCACACCTGTGACCCAGCCCTGGGGGGCAAGCCAGGTCATTGTGACCATGTTTTCTGGGGAGAGGCACCCACCCACAAGCCTGGGGATGAGGGGAGTGGTGAGCGGAGTGGGAGACCAGAGCCTCCTGTGGGTGGGGCAATAGCCAGTGGGGAAAAAGAATAGTCCATCATTATTGAATGTTGGAATCCAGATAAATTTTAGTACATTATTTTAATGCCAAAATTTTAAAAATGCAGGTGAATTTTGGAACTTTATTTCATGATCATTGGGCTATTCTAATTAATAATGATGATGACAAGATAAACCAAATTTCTGCTAAAGTGACTATAGTACCAAAGTGAAACAATAAGAGCTAAATTAATGCATATTCATTGGACATGAACTCACCATGGCTTGCTGTGTTCTTCGATTGTGTAAAGGTACCAGATCTGTCTGTCTGTCTCTCTCTCTCTCTCTCTCTCTTTCTGTCTCTCTCTCACTTATGAAGCAGAGTGGCTGTGGCTGGCCATGTGTTGTTACATTTGGCACAGGTACAATGTCTGTCTGTCTCTCTCTGGAAGCAGGGTGTCTGTGGCTGGCTGTGGGTTCTTACATTGGGCACAGGTACAATGTCTGTCTGTCTCTCTGTCTCAAGAAGCAGGGTGGCTGTGGCTGGCTGTGTGTTCTTTCATTGGGCACAGTTACAATGTTTGTCTCTCTGTCTCTCTTTCACACTGTGCAGGGTGGCTGTGACTGGCTGTGGGTTCTTACATTTGGGCATCGATGCGATGTCTCTCTCTCTCTCTCTCTCTCTCTCTCTCTCTCTCTCTCAAGGAGCAGGGTGGCTGTGGCTGGCTGCAGGTTCTTCCATTGGGTACAGGTATAATGTCTGTCTCTGTCTCTCAAGAGGCAGGGTAGCTGTGGCTGGCTGAGGGTTCTTTCATGGGGCACAGGTACAGTCTCTGTCTCTCTGTTATCTCTGTTTCTCTCTCTCTCTCTCTTTCTCTTTCTCTCTCAGCAGGGTGGCTGGCTGGGTTGTGTTACTGTAGTTCAGTGTCAGGATATTTGTCATTCAAGTCAGTATGATGTCAGTGGCTACAAGATGACATGTGTTAGAAGACTGCAGGTAATAATTACTACACACATTCTGTGAACTGTACTGACAAAATCAAGCAAAGGGAAGCTGAACTATAATGACATGTCACATGACACTTATAACATGATGAAGTACCTTAATGACAATTTTTCTTCATACCCTTTCACCCATGTACTCATCATCATCAATGAGGAAGCAGCCCTTGCAGTCCTCAATGCTGGAGTTGTACCCACTTGGAAATTCTTTTCCATGAGTGCATCATCAGCCTCACTGGTACACCATTTGACACTGCCACCAGGATGGTCTGCTTCACCTTCATCACCAGCATATCAGTATCAGTGGCTCAGCAGGTAGCACACTCACCCTCTGAGGCCGGGAGACAAGAAGGCTGTGGGTGCTATCCCCACCAGGCACTTGGGTTAAATTCCAATACTGACAATATAGTGCAGCATGGGGGAGGGGTGGTGCTGCACTCTTGAGGTGCCGTTTTGGATGAGATGTGAAACTGAGGTCCCATCTGTCTGTTCTGGTGGTAGTTCAGGTAGATGTTAAAGATCCCATGACACTTCTTGAAAAGAGTAGAGAAATTTCCCCGGTGTCCGGGCCAAATTTCCCCTATTCTCTAAAAATACCACCAACAGCTTAATCTGGTTCAAGGTCAGTTGGCCTTCTTTCTAGAGCTCTTACCTGGTCAACAAAAACTAACTAACTAAATAAATAAATATTAAGTGTGGAGTTCCATCTTGTGACAACAAGCTTGAGGTGGTGCTGAGAGAGTCTGTTTTGGATCTGCAGCTGCCTAAGTTGGCCATGGGCCCGTCCAGAATGTACAAAGTGTGCACAGATGCGATGTGCAACAGTCAGCATTCGCTTGATTTCTGGAAACTGCAGAAACTTCTGTACCACAAGATTTAAACAGTGGGCCATGCAGGGAACCTTCATAAAGCCACCATTGCTGATACATTCAACAACACTGAACCCATATTCACTAGCTATGAAGCCAGCTTTTAGGGAGAGGGGTGCAGCCACTCATCAATTTCTGTCAGTAGCAAATCTAGCATGTTTTTGCCTGTATGCAACCCTGCTACACTCTGCCTTGCAAGCATGGCATGCTGTGTAATACCATGAATGTTGCTGCACCACAGTCTGACTTTTTACAGTGCTTTCCCATTCCACCATCACAGACAAACCCAGGTAGCTGCACCCAGTGTGCAGTAGTACACAGATAAGAACTACCGCCATTTGCCTTTTGTCCACATAACCATACTTAAGTGAATGTAGGTGATGTGGAATGCTGAAGGGCATATCTTACAGACTCTGTCATGGTACAATATAACTCAGGGACAGTACGGTGGCAAAGTATGTCCTGGATGGGATCTTCCATTTAGGACATGGGCATGCAAAAAGCACTTAAATCCTGCATTCTCCACAAACGAGAACAGCAACAGGTTAATGGCAAGCATTTCCACAATGGCAGACTGAGTCCATGCACAACCACATAATTTGGTGGTTATTTACTGTGATGCTCAAAAGACTGCACAACATGGGTTGCATTGTTCTGTGTTTTGCATGTGGTGTGCCAAACATCTCTGCTCTGCAAACTGCAATGGATGGAGTTCCTTTGATGTGGGATGGTGGGTGACAGGTGACAAACTAATAACTGTCATTTTACCTGTTTTAAGCACAGGAGTTGATGTAGTAGAATTACTACATGGACCACCACTGCTTCTCTGACCACTTCTGGAACATTCAAAGTCCTCCTCCTCCTCGTGCCTGTAGTAATCCTCTGGTATTAATTCACAACTTTTACCAATATGGCTAATTACACTGACTTGGGAAGGGGCTACCATGCTCACTAAGGTGGAAGAGGGTAAACGCCTCACTATGGCATCAACTCCCTTCTGGTGCCGAGTCCACAGTGCCATGTACCTGCTTTTGAGATGAGTATGCTGGCCTCCCATGCCAAATGGCAACCCTTTTACCACACATCACACATGCCTAGCAAAGCTGGCAGATTGCCATTATTTCATCTTTTTCATCTTGTACAAAAATCCCAAACGATGGATTTTGCTGCTCTACATTTCCCATGATGCAGCTGCATATGGGAATGCAATTTCTATGGAGGTGAAATGGGGGGTGTTCTGCATGATTTTGGGTGTGATGCAAACTTGAACTTTGACTGAACACCACAATCTATGAGTACAACTTCAGGGTCATCTGCAGACACAACTACATCAGAAGAATTTTGAAGAGGGGGGATTTACTAACAGACCATTTTCCTACAGCCACCTTAACTTTCTTCTTGTCTGGTTCCCATATGGGGTTGATAGCATCATCATCATCATAATCATCCACAAATTCACTTTGGATGCTATCCGGTGGAGATATTACAACCACAGTCTCACTATGACCATCAACACTTTTTCCATCAACATCTGATTCTTTAGATGGCCTAACCTGAGCATCTGTGGAAACATGACACTGTGAATCACGATGATCAGGGTCATGTTCAACTACTGTGGGGAGGGACATCAACTACTCTCAAGTCTTCTGACTCACAACATTTTGCCACCTGATAACTTTGCATGGGTTGTAGCAATATTCAGGTTGTTAACAATGTCATCACTCACTTTACTACCAGTGACACCAGCATCTCCAACAATCATTGAAGCGACTGATTTGGCTGAGAAAAAATGAGTCATGGAAATCCTCTTTTGCAGCAAGTACTACACTTCCCTTCTGCTGTGTGTTACCACGTCCATGACCACACTTAATACAACTAGCCCCTGAAGAACCTGCCTCATCATCACAACATTTTACACTACTAGCATTTGGAGGCACACAAGCAATAGTCTTCTTGGCAGCAGTGCCACAGCCAGAAATAGCTTTGCATGACTGTCTCTTCACATGTAGTTTTTAAGATTACACAGACAGTCACCAAGAAAAGAAACTTGCACCATAAAAAATGATGTTTACCTGTTTTGTGTGTTGCTGTAACAAATTCAAGAAAATTCACAAGACAGTACAATGACAAAAATACTGCAATAGGTACTTTTCATGTTTGCTTGCGTGCATGCTCAAGAAACATTATGCGGCAACTTAGGAGAGAAGCAGGTTGTGGAGGCACTGCACTGTGGCAACCAACGGAGGGATAGCATTTGGGGGCTTGGCACTGTTGGACCAGTGGAGGCACAGTGTGCTGATGACGCTGGCTTCCAAAAGTGCCACCAACTTGTAACGTTTTCACTGCAGCAATCATGGGCTGCCTCATCATTGCAGCATGAGCAATTCCGTTGCAATGAGGGAGCGACCCGTCATTGCAGGGTGGAGCGTTACTAGTGATCCTGTATTGTTTTTAAACGTGGTAGCGAAGCCGCTGCCATGTTCACAAACAATATTGCACAGTTCCCCATGCCGGTGGGGGTCAACCCTCGGCACTGCGCCTCCCCAAAACTGTTTTTGTTTGCCAACGGGGGCCCCAATCCCCATTGGCTTCAGTCTCCTCCCTGCCCAGTTCAATTTGCTGACAGGGGAGCCCACTTCCCACTGGCATTATGTCCCCCCCAAAGAAGACAGTTGCTTTCTGCAGAGGGAGGGTGCCCAATCCCACTCGGCTGTTGTGCCCCCCTCGGTATGTGCTGACAGGGGTGCCCAATTCCCTGTTGGCTACAGCCCCCCCAAAAAAACAGTCAGGTGGCATGCTGGGAGCCCACCCCAGTATGCCAAATGCCCCTGTGAAAACAAAAAAAGTCCCACAATGTTTTTTTAACCTGTAAACCAGAAAACGGTCCCTCGTCGAGTTGGATGGCCCTGCCCCCAACCCGCGCCCACCCTCTGTGCACCCTACTCTCCACACTCCCAATCTCCTCATACTTACCTCTGGAGCATGGTACGATGATCTTCAGTGGGCCAGGAACACGTCTGCACTCTTCAAAGCCGACCATGAACTGAAGAAATGCCGGTAAGCTATATAATGGCATAATTAGGGTTTTTTCAAATTTGGTGCTTATCTCAGGCATTTTTGGGAATTTTGCCACTAAATTTTCAGCATGGGGTTATTGGGACCCCTCCTCATGAATTCAGGCACTATCATGGCATTATTCGGTCCCAAAAGGTGATTTCGCAGTCACTGTACGGAATCACCTTTTGGGACTGATTAATGAAACGACAGTGTCAGTGTTCAGGAGGTGGGCTCTCAAAAAGTCTATGTTGCAAATTTGGTGGAAAATATCTAAGAAATGACTGTTTTGCATTCATGAGAGCAGCTGCCACGCACCTTGTAACTTTTGCAAATTTGCAATATTTTCACCCAGATTTTCAATATTGCCATTTTGCCATACCTTATGAACTGTACAGCTGTCATTTTCACATCCTGACTGAAATGTGTTTTTGCACTTCCAGCGCAGAATAGCATGGTCACTGTGGGAAATCAGTGTTCGGGACACATTAAGAAAATCACAGTGACACTATTCATGAGCAGAGGTCCTAAAATGCCTATGTTGAAAATTTGGTGATGAAAGTCCATAAAATGCCTGTGTTACATGCATGCGTTGCGCAGTTTCCATGTATGCTCGGAAATGCGAACATTTTTATGTTTGCTTGCACGCATGTGCAAGAAACATAGTACCATCATCTGAGTTTTTCAGAGGTGTGTCAGCATCTTCCAATTCAGTCAGTGTGTTTGCAGGAGTGGTCACAGTTCTCCAATCACTGCTGAAGCTGTCTATGACAGCAGTTGAAAATGCAGTGGCATACAGTTGAAAGAGGGAGCTACGCTTCTGTGAGCTGCTCCCCCCCCCACACACACACAGATCAACTGTGTCAGTTGCCTGATAGGATGGTGTAGTCTTGTCTAGCTTAGAGAGACAAGCCACACATCATTACTTTAATAAACTGTTCCCTGCCAAAGCAGAACCACCAAAATGTGTGGGTGCCTAACAGTTCTTACACACGCCAGCTCTCCAAAGCACACTTTCATGGACTCCATGGGTTCTAATCCTCCAAAAAAAAAAAACCTAATCATTGGATGTGAAAACTCAGACATCGTTGTATGTGTAATTCCAAGCGTTTTCTCTTACTAGACTCTGTCAATGTGAACTCCCTGCTGCTAAAACCTATGCAAACGAACTTGAGCGCATTGTACGACCTGCAGCTGAAGCAAAGAACAGCCAGAATGCACAAAGTAGAACATACTGCTATGCATTTCAGCAGCAGCCAGTGGGGGAGGTTTTCATGACTGAAGCACTTTAATGCACCTTTTAGTGCTGTCATATACACACCCCTGTGTGGTAATTCACTAAACTGCACACTTAGTCTGGTAATGCAGCTTCAAAATATTTTTTTTTCTCTAAATTGCCATGAGCTGGCATTTTGATAGAATCACACACCTCTTTCTCAAATCAGATGCTCAGTGAAGTCACATCACCTTGTGACCCTAAACATCTTAGGGTTGGACATGTGCACTAACAAAATAGCGAAAACTAGGTATAGAAAAAGAAAACACAAATTCAACCATAGCTCACAATCGAATCCACCCTTTTCTCCGGTGAATCTGAAGCAACCTAACAGCCCACCCCTGGGTGCTCATGCACTCCCTCCACCCACACAACATATGGCCAACGGGGGTGCTGTTGCATTTTATTTCATAATTTCCTGATTCCGTTGCTGCCACCATACTGATACAGTAATACTTTTTATGGCTCGTAAACTGCTTGACATTAGCTGAATTATAAATGGCATCCCTGTTTGACGCTGTGGTGCAAAATATGGTGGTGCTCAAATTTTAAGCCCAGTATTACATGCAGATATGTTGTTATTGACTCATGTCACTTACCATTTTATACATCTATTGATTTTTTCAATTCACTTTTGCTGACAAATGTTGATCGCACTGATTCTGGTGTCACAATTCAGTTCAGCGACGTGTAACATCTTAGTGCAGATGCTAAGTAGCTGTTTTAAAATGCTGAAAAATTAACAGCGATGAAAGTGCATGAACTTCTGTCTTCCGTGTCTGGAGCTGTAGTGGTGTTATTGGCAAGTGCATGTCCCTTTGCTCCAGATCTATCAGTGAGGTGTCTATTCTGTGCAATGGACAGTGGCTGAATGTTATCAGCTGACAGTTTTCATTTCATTATCAACAGACAAATATTCAGGGCTTTGCAAATGCAACTTTGCTGGTAGCACAGTTTCATGCCCGCAAGTGTCTCATCAGTTAGTGGTTATATCTTAACCGATGATCACAAAAAGTATGAAAAAGATTTGCCACTGAGTAATGTAAATGCCAGTCCACCTAAGCACCTTTAGGCTGCAAACATAATTTGAACGTATAGGGATTCTGGACCAGTGTATCACTCCGTGGCACAACAATGGTTAATAAGTTTAAGCACATTCTCAGGACATTGTTTCACTTGCCCCCTCTCCCCACTACGATCCTGGCCACCTGAAATAAACCTGACATTTTAGTATCTGTTTTATGTCTTGGCTCAGTTAGGCAATCAACGCTGTAAGAACATAAACGGACATATAAATGGGGACTATAAGAACATGCCGTGGGTGCTTGTGCCTTAGTCCAGCTGTACAACATCAGCCTGAAGCTCAGGTAGGGCGTACTGTCTACCAATTTGTTCACTCCCCCATGTACCTGTACCATTTCACATCCTCCCTTGCCTTAGTCCAGCTGTGCTACATCAGCCTGAAGCTCTGGTAGGCTTACTGTCTACCACTTTGTTCACCCCCATGTATCGCTGTGCTACATCAGCCTGAAGCTCTGGTAGGGCTTATTGTCTACCACTTTGTTCACCCCCCATGTACCTGCACCATTTCACATCCTTCCTTGATCTACAGTGAGTGGATCCCTAATTCATACATCACATATGCACTCACAAAAAGAAAAAAGGTCTTCAAAAATTAAGATACATTTATTATGTTTATGTTTGCTTGCACGCATGTGCAAGAAACATAGTGCCATCATCTGAGATTTCAGAAGTGTCACCCGCTCTTCCAATTCAATCAGTGTGTTGGCAGGCACGGCCCCTGTAAGCCAATGCATGCTGGAGCTGTCTATGACAAGCTCCAAAGTGCAGAGAGCATACAGTTCAAAGGGGGAGCTACGCTTCAGTGAGCAGCGATAAGATATTGCTTGCTCATGCACAGCTCCCCACACACACAGGCAGGCGTGCGCGCCCCACATGCACACACACACTGTATGGCCAGCCAGGGTGCCTAATCCCCGTCGGTGATCTCCCCACCCCCAAAGCCTTCCAAATGCCACGCTGGTGTCCCATCCCAGCGTGGCAACCTCATGATATAGCCGGGGTGCCCAATCTCCCATCATCTCCACTGTCCTCATCCCCCCCGAGTACTGGGTGCTACGCTGGGAGCCCACCCCAGCATGGCAATCGATGCTTTGGGCGACAGGGGTGCCCAATCTCCCATTGGCTGAATGCCCCCCAACCATCCTAGTGCCACGATGGGAGCCCACCCCAGCATGGCAAACATCCCGCGTCATCATTGGAAACAAAAGAACACGGTAAATAAAAAACGGTCCCACATAGTCTCCTGGCCCCCCCTCCACAACCCGCACCACCCATTGCGCACCTGCCTCCCACACCCCCTAACCCCATACTTACCTCCGGACCTTGGCGCGATGATCTTCGGTGGACCGGGAACACGTCTGCACTCTTTAAAGCCGACTGCGAACTGAGGAAATGCCGGTAAACTGTATAATGAGCTAGATAGGGGTTTTTCAACTTTGTTGCATATCTCAGGCATTTTTTGGAATTTTTGCACCAAATTTTCAACATGGGGTTTTTGGGACCCCTTCTCATGAATGATGTCACTGTCATGGCGTTATTCAGGCCCGAAGGGTGATTTCACAGTCACTGCACGAAATCACCTTTGGGGACTGATTAACAAAATTACACTGCCAGTGTTCATAAGGTGGACTTTCAAGAAGCTTATTTTGAAAATTTGGTGGAAAAATTTTAAAAAATGACTGTTTTACGAGCTTGCATTGCGCAGTTCCTGCGCACGCTCATAAGTGCGAAAATTTTCAATATTTTCACTCCAGATTTTCAACATTGCCATTTTACCACACCTTCTTATAAAAGTACAGCTGTCATTTTTCACATCTTGCCCAAAATGTGTTTCCACCCATGTAGTGCACAATGGTGCTGTTGGTGTGTGAAAGCAATGTTTGGGACAGATTAAGAAAATCACAGTTACACTATTCATGAGCAGAGGTCTTAAAATGGCTATGTTGAAAATTTGGTAACAAAAGTCCATAAAATGACTGTGTTACGAGTGAGCATTGCGCAGTTTCCAAGCACCCTCGTAAGTTCATGACTTTGTAATATTTTAAGTCCAGATTTTCACCAGTGGCATTTTTCCACACTGCCTTATTTACAGTACAGCTGTCATTTTTCACAACATGGCCGAAGTGTGTTTTCACACAGAGATGTGTGGTCGCTGTGGGAAATTATTGTTCGGGACAGATAAAGAAAATCACAGTGACACTGTTCATGATCGGAGCCACCAAAATGCCTGAATTGACAATCTGCTGTAAAAAATCCCAACCTAATTATATTACAGGTGTGGCGTTGCACAGTTTCTATGTAACGCTCATGACTTTACCATTTTTAAAATATTTTTACTGCAGATTTTACAACATTGCCATTTTACACCTCCCCATGAACAGTACAGCTGTCATTTTTACATCCTGTTCAGAATGTTTTGCACCTGTGGTGCTAAATGCTGTAGTCGCCAGTATAAGCAGCTTTCGCTAAGAAGAAACTGATATTCCCACTGTTCATGAGGTGGGGTCACATAAAACCATGTTGAACATTTGGAGGAAAATACCAACAAATGCCTGAGGTATTAGGGTTTCCAACCATAACGCTCAACCCTGTAGAGAATGACAGGCATCAGCGGTGTGACTTGGGATTCTTGCCTGTAATGCTCATACCATTCCACACCCTGGCAGCCAGTGAGAAGCATTGAGGTATGCCTTGGACTCTTCGCCCCAACTTCACCCCATTCACCTATATCGCACCCATCCCACTGTATTTCCTAATGGAATGGGGTGCGCATAAGGACCAAAGACCCCAAGGAACACCGTGACACTTGCCAGTGTCTGCAGGGTGGGGTGTACTGAAATGGCATGGCCGTTATGCCTGACTACCCAAAGTCATACCTCAATGCCTGTCACTCTCTGCAGGGTGGTGGTGGGGTTGGCTTCAGTTCAATACTTCACTGCCATTACTATTACGCAGCTCTGTAACTTCTACACTACCACTGCCAATGCCAGCAAGCAAACATTCAGCATTGACAAATGCTTGTTAATATTCCCACTACAGATTTTCAACATTGCCATCTCTTCACATCTGCCTATGGATGGTACAGCTGTCATTCTTCACATCCTGCCCGATCTGTGTTTTGATACATGTGGCACAGAATGACATGGTCACTGTTGGAACTCAAAGTTCAGGACACATTGACAAAATCACACTGCCACTCTTCATGAGAAGAGGTCCCAAATGCTTTCATGAGGTGGGGTCAGAAAAAGGCCATGTTGAAAATTTGTAGTGCAAATACCAACAAACACCCGGGCGTTAGGGTTTCTAACCATAACATTCCATCCTGTACAGACTGACAGGCATCAGGGTGTGCCTTTAGATTGCTGACTGTACTGCTCATGCCATCCCACCCCCCCAGCCACTGACAGGCATTGAGGTGTACCTTGGACTCTTCGACCCCAGACTTCACTACATTCTCCTATGGTGCACCCATTAAAGAGATGTAGCCACACAGGCACAACAAGACCTTAATTAGTCTTCACAGATCCAAAAGTGGAATAACACATTATTTATTTTGGGGGGGGGGATTTACAGCAGTAGCTAGATAGAAGCAGTAGAAATACCACATACGGGATGAGAAATTAAGAGTACTACTATTATAGTGGTGGAATAAAATGCGTATGACTTGACGGCATGCACACAGATTAAAGGAAATGTGCAGAAACTTTAACAGTTCAATAAAGTACAACACAGTCTTTTAAACAGACCAAACAAATGCGCAGCAAAGAGCAAAAACTTATAAAAAATGACTAGAAGTATTACTGTGTGTACCTGTGTACAGAACTGAACACACCAATGCTACAACACTAGCCAACAACAGTTGAAAAGCTGCGTTTCACACTGTGGTCTGTGAACCTCACTTCTGCACCACAGATCCGCCCCTCCCCGAAGCACACTTCTGCAGTGTCTGTCAGTACAGACACTAAATGTACTAATTTAATATGCAATATTCACACCAAATCAATAAATGATCTATGATATAAACACACAGGGATTTACTACACTCAGTGTACTAAATTTGGACTCAAAAGTCCAAATGAAAAATGCTGTTTTGAATGTTTGTTGAAGGTTTGAATCTCAGAGCTCTGACAGCAAACTCCAGCCTTCCACTGTGCACACTATGCTGAACTGAGGCTGTGCAAGTCAATGTAGAGTCCATGTGACCTTCCATCCCATGAATCACTGTACAATTCGCTTTAAAGATAAAAAAAAGATGAAGTAACATGAAGTCCATATAAAGTAATGGAAACCCACATGTTAACAAAGAAATGTTAAGTTTTCACTTCACTTTGCGGAGTATTTTGCGAAATTCAAGTTATATGCGAAATATTCCATGTAGCCAAGTTAAGGGGACTTTGCCCATCTCTAATTGTGAGCAATAATGGCTCAAATGTTGTGAAATGCATCAGTGATTGGGGATTTGCCAGGGTACCATGTCTGGCACACTGTCTTACTCTTGTTGTGCAGCAGTTTCTAACCCATCTTGATATCATGGTTATATTGACTGTGGCTCTTCACATTTGTGTCCATTTTGTCCATTTTGGAAAGACCTGTGACCAGCTCTGTCAGCTGCAGATACAAAACAAACTGCCTCAGCACCGTATGAAAGCTTGATGTTGTCACCAGATGGAACCTGACACTATACATGATCGAGTGGTTATATGAGCAGTTTAAAGCCATATCTCAATATCTGCTGCTACATACAAGCCATGACAGTGCTGGAGTATCCATGTCTCTGACAATAAAGCAGTGATACCAAATGGACAGTCTGATCAGGATTCTCAGGCCATTCAAACATGCAACACAGGCAGTGAGTGGGGATACTACCTGAAGCAGTCAGGCCTTTCTACTACTACATGTTCTAAGGCAGACACTAGTGAAGGTTCAGAAGGGACAGGTGGTGATAGTTGAAGTTGTGCCTAATGGGAAGATTGTTCCACATCTTAGACTGCAATACACATATTTCCAGCATTCCGCAGTCTGAAGATTTTGGTGTTGCTACCATGATGGACCCATGCAATTAACATGGGCTAGCATCAATAATTGAAGATGGGCATCAGCAGGTCAAAATATTGACTGATCATCTGATAAGAATGGTGCGTTGTGCACAGATGCTAAAGACACATTTATCTATGGCACAACATGAAACTCCACAGAGACAGGGTGTTGATACCATCACCTCACGTGGGAGACAGGCTGAGAAAACATGCAAGTTAAGAGAAAATGCCAACTTCCATTTGGGAAGTTTTATCTCAGGTGGGAATTGAAGACAAGAAAAAAAAGAGGAGGCTGATAAGGCAGCAGGATTGTGGGCAGCACAACACATGGTAGATGCATATTTGATGGACACAAGGCACCTTACCATCATCTTCAATTCCCACACAAAAGATTAATAGTCAAATTAACCAGCCTGGAGTGGGTCCCAGGGTGGTAGCCTGGTAAAACATTGGCTGGACAACAGGACACAGAAAGTAATTGTAAATGGAATCCACCCCGAAAGAGGGGTTACTAGTGTGGTACAGCAGGGTTCAGTACCTGGTCCAGTCCTTTAATGTCTTCATAAGTGACATTGCAGAGGGACTGAAGAAAAGTATGCTCTTTGCAGATGACACAAAGATCTGCAACAGGGTTGATACTAAGGAGGCATGGAAAGGATGAGAAGGGACTTGGCAAGGTTGGAGGAATGGGTGAAGTATGGCAGCTTGGATTCAATGCAAAGAAGTGCAAAATAATGCACCTGGGAAACAAAAACCCAGGGGAAGATTACACTATTGAGGGGGGTAGTAACAACAACAAAAATGGAAAGGGACCTGGGGTAATCATATCAGATGACCTAAAGGTTAGCAAGCAATGTGAGAAGGCAGTAAGGAGGGCTGGGGGATACTGGGATGTATTGGGAGAGGCATCACCAGCAGAAAATAGGAAGTTGTTATCCCCCTGTACAGACAGTTGGTGAGACCCCATCTGGAGTACTGCATCCAGTTCTGGAGACCCCATCTCCACAAGGACATAGACAGGATGGAGGCAGTTCAGAAGAGGGCAACTAAAATGGTGCAGGGTCTGCAAGAGAAGCCATACGAGGAGAGACTAAAGGAGCTTAATATGTATACCCTTGAGGAAAGGAGGAGAGGGGACATGATAGAAACATTTAAGTACCTCAGCGGAATCAACAAAGTCCAAGAGGGTAACATCTTTCAGAAAAAGAGATGTGCAAGAACAAGGGGTCACAATTTGAAGATAGAGAGGGGACAGCTCAGGGGCAATGTGAGGAAGTATTTTTTCACAGAAAGGGTGGTGGATGTATGGAACAGCCTTACTGAGGAGGTTGTGGGGTCTAAAATTGTGGGAGAATTCAAGAATGCATGGGACAGACATAAGGCAATTTTTGTGGGGGGTAGGAAGAAATAGGCTGTTGGTTAAATAGGATCTGCAGCTTATCCTCTAGGTAGGGAAATGGGCAGACTAGGTGGGCCAAGCGGTCCTTATCTGCCATCAAAGTCTATGTTTCTATGTTTCAAAGAGCTCTTACTATACTGGAGCAGCATGCTCACTGATTGGCCAGCACTGACCTCAGCTGCAATAAAATTCCTCAGCTTCTCACCCTCGAGTGTCAGTGTGGAGCATGTATTCAGTCTGTCTGGGGCCATTATGTGGGACAGGCACACCAAAATGTCACCAAAAATGTTGGTTTGCTAGCATTTATCAGAATGAATGAGGGCACATTCCACACAAGACAATCATGTCCATGTTCCTACCACCTGAAGGTGGCAGTGTAAAGATGAAGAGCAAGGTGTAGTCAGTATTAGCAAATTTTCTTGTACCATCGAGGTGGATGAAGCAGTAATGGAATAGAGAGAGATGTCACCATCTGGCATCAACTCCAGCCTGGAAGACTGTCAGGGCTGCTTCCTCAATCAGACTGAAGCTTAAAACAGATATGTTGTTTCCCTCCTTTCCCCTCATCAGTATAATCCTTTACTTTATGATTCACAATTCTGTTATTTTCAGTCATTTTATTGTTACCCATCCCCAAGTGTTGTTTTGCTATTTCCTTGAGCCTAATTGATTACCTCCCTCAACTAGCTTAATGTGATGTCTAGAGACAATGCCTGCTCAGTCATCAAGACAGGGTACCGCCTCCTCTTCTGGTTTGCTTGGGTCCTAAACAGCCACAAACAGCATGGGCCACCACCTCCACACTGATGCAGCATACAGAATGCCAGTAGCCAGGTCTCCTAGCAGTAGCCCATTAGCCAGCCCTCATGCCAACCCTCCAGCCAGCCAGCTTATCAAGGCAGAAAGACCTCAGCTCCACCATGGCCTGTCTTTTCCTGCTGTGATGGTCAGTTACTTTCACTGTTGTTCACAGTCATTATCCTCCCTCCCTCATTTGTGGTGGTTAACTGCAGTCCTGGCCTCAGAGGATAAAGGCTGTCCACCTCACTCAGAAAAAAACATTAAAATGCTTTGCTTTTGTCTCCTGCAGGTTTCACCATTCACAGGGATCAACAGAGAGGAGTTATGTGACATCGTCCTACACCAGCGGTAAAAGTATTGCTATGATTTTCTTTTTTCTT
Source organism: Neoceratodus forsteri (assembly GCA_016271365.2). Taxonomy (NCBI): domain Eukaryota; kingdom Metazoa; phylum Chordata; order Ceratodontiformes; family Ceratodontidae; genus Neoceratodus; species Neoceratodus forsteri. The sequence goes on from JADMNL010000023.1 coordinate 65,991,464, forward strand.
TTTATTTTTTTTCTCCTTTTCACAGGTGCACAGTGTGCCACAGTGGCCAAAGGAAGACAAAATAATTTTTCTTTTTTTTCCCCACAGGTGGCAGGTACAGTAAGTATGTGAGTGGACAATGGATATACCATGTGGCCACCGCAGTGGCCAAAGGGAGGCTAAATAGTTTCTCATTTTTATTCGCTGGTGACAGGTACAGTAAGAATGGGAGTGGACAACAGATATACCCCATTCCAGCCATCAGGGTGCCTGTGGCAGTGCGCCCATCATTAGGGTCCAAATAATGGAATTCACCGCCTCCCAAGGTTCACCCCCCAAAGTCAGAATATTTAGAAAGGGGGAGTGTGGGGGTGCAGCCCCCCACATGGGTGGTGCGGGGGGTGCAGCCCCCTGTAAAAAGAGGGAATGGTGACATGGAAATATGGTGCCCTAATGATGGGCTCACTGCTCCCAGCACCCTGAATGTGTGGAACCTGATATACCATTACTGTCTGGTCACCACCACAGTGGCAAGTTAAGGAGAATCTAAATAATTTCTTTTTTGTTCTCTTTACAGGTGTCCTCCAGTCCTACTGACTCCTCCTCCAGCAAGCAAGCCAACACCAATCATCTTCTCCACCACACCATACAGGATTACACAAAAGAATCACAAGGTTAGGAAGGGGCGCTTGTGGTTGGAGGGTGGGGACAGTGAGACGCCCAACGCAGCACCATGTAACAGCCACATGTACATAAATTTGGGAGTACCAAAATTCAGTCTACTTTGTTTTTTCGGCACATTTGCACTACTGTTCTGCAATGAATTAAAGGAAGAGTGGCCTGTTGCAGGGAGCATGAGACACACAGCACAACAGCAGCTGCATAAATGTTCATGTGGTTCTCATAATTCTGCGACTACCACAATTCAGCCTACTTTGTTTTTCTGGAACATTTGCACCATTGTTCTGCGGTGAATTATACGAAGGGCAGAGTGGGAGGCACAGAGCAGCACAATGTAGCAGCAGTTGAGAACAATTTTAGTGATAGTGTAAGGACTGTGCAGATTATTTATTTATTTATTTATTTATTAGAAATTCAGATAACACCTTTGAGCACAAATACTATTTTTCAAAGGTTCCATGTCAATACAGTATTATGATACAATTTAAGAAGACATGTACAATACCAGCACCAGTGGAGACTGGTCATGCACAGACAATAGAACAAACAGAGAGTGGTAAATGTGTTAGATAATCCTGACAATAAGATTCAAAGGGTCTAAGTCATTATAAAACAGCACTGAAAGATGACTTTACATTTAACGTATAGCCCTGGGTATTTTTCATTTGGGGTTAGAGTCAAGGATGTTGCAGTGGAGAAGTAAGACTACTGACAAAAAAGTAAATAATCATATAAAACAAGGGTTATTTAGTCATTTAAAAAACAACCACAAGTAGATTTCATTGTGAGCTCTTTCTTTAGGGAGGTCTTAAACTCTGAAATTTTTTGGGAGACCCTCTGTGGATTCTGGGAGTTCATTCATACAGTAAGCAGTCCAGGCTGCAAACAAGTGTTTACCTTGACTTGTTCTACAAAAAGGGACTTCTAGGGCTTGTCTAGATATGCTCCTACTGGAATAGTTATTATTGACTTGACAGAGAAAGTCATTGATTGCAACCGGGGTGTGACCCAGTTCAGCTTTTTTATCCAGCAGGCAATTCTCATATTTTTGCCTATCCTGAAGTTGAAGTCAGCCCATGAGACAGTACACAGGAGCAGGTGAGAGTTAATCTATCAGACTCACTAACAAAGTGACAGGCTTTGTTGAGGACCAATCTTATCCTAGTAAGGACAATATCCAGAGCTACACGATAGGCTGAGTGACCATAGTCTGTGATCGGGATAGCGTTGCTGGAAACTGCCTTACGTCTTGCATCAATGGTTAGATTTAATCTTTGACTGTAAAGGGCTCCAGGTTTTGGTTGGTCAGGTTAGCAATATTGTAAACATGAGAGGCCAGGTGACTCCTGGATACTTGAAAGTTTTGACTTGATCCACAGCAGCACCATGTGCACTAAGAATAACCAGTGGGAAGACCTTTTTCTTGGATGTTGCCCCACAAACAGCATTGTCTGTTTTTTCATAATTAAGAACAAGTTTGTTGCTTGTGAACCAGTACTCAAAGGGCCTGAAGCTAATTTGGAGATCACTTGAGAGTTCCCCCATCTGAGAGCTACTATAATAGATTACAGCATTGTCTACATATAATAACATCTCAGATAAAGGGCAGGCATAAGGATGTTTGTTAATAAAAAGATCAAAGTGGAGAGGGTCAAGTATAGACCTCTGCGGGACCACAGCTGTAAGAGTATTAGCGTTTGAAAGCACCCCTTCAATCTTTACCCTCTGTGTCCTCCTGGTAAAGTATCACCGATACCAGGTGAGGGTTTCAGTAGAGAGGCCCAAGGCAGAGAGTTTGTCCAGCAGCAACTGATGATTTATGAGGTTGATGGCTTTCATCAGGTCAATGTAGGTAGCACCCTACCATGTGCTGTTGTCAAGTGCCATGAGCAGATGTTTAGTATACTCGATGAGGACAGTTCTGATGCTCTGAAGTTTTCTGAAGCAATGTTATTGCTAGAAAACAGGCTATGCTGTTAAGTACAGTTGCTCAAGAAAGAGAGCAATACAACTGAAATCAGATTTTATCTTTTTAATGGATGAGAACAGAAGAATTTCAATAGACAGAACAAAGCAGAAGCAGAAATCAACAAATACAGACAGAAATATATACCAACAATTTTTTTTCTGTTTAAGTTTTACATGTTTTTTATGTTGATTGCCCGCGTGTGCAAGAAACATAGTGCCATCATCGGAGATTTCGGAGGTGTGTCACCTCCTCCTCCAATTCAGTCAGTGTGCTGGCAGGCGCAGCCCCTGTAAGCCAATGCATTTTGGAGCTGTCTATGACACTCTCCAAAATGCAGGCATACAGTTGAAAGGGGAGCGTCGCCCAGTGACACACTGTACTAGCCGGATGGGGTGGCCAGTCCCCGCCGGCTGTGCTGCATTCCCCACTCCCCAAAAGCCTTCAAAATGCCATGCTGGGTGCCTACCCCAACGTGGCAACTAATCATGTAGTCGGCAGGGTGCCCAATCCCCATTGGCTAACGCTGTCTCCCTCCCACCCCGGTAGTGAGGTGCCACGCTGAGGAGCCCACCCAGCGTGGCAAACCATTCCCCAGGTTGCCACCGGGTGCCCAATCCTCGTCAGCTGAATGGCCCCCTAAGTCCTTGTGCCACACTGGGAACCCACCCCATGGCAAATGTCCCACGATGTCTTTTTTAAACCTGAAAATAAAAATGGTCCCGGCAGCATCTCCCAACCCCCTCACAACCCGCACCCACCCACCCACTGCGCACTCCAGCCTCTCCACCCCTCACCCCATACTACCTCTGGACTCCAGTGTGAGATCTTTCGTGGACCGGGAACACATCTGCACTCTTCAGAGCTGACGCGAACTGAGGAAATGCGGTAAGCTGTATAATGGGTTACATGGGGGTTTCAACTTTGTTGCATATCTCAGGCATTTTGGGAATTTTGCACAAATTTTCAACATGGGTTTTGGGACCCCTTCTCATGAATGATGTCACTGTCATGGCGTTATTCAGGCCCGAAGGTGATTTCACGCGGTGACTGCGAAATCACCCTTTGGGCCTGTGCACTATGACAGTGACATCATCATGAAAGGGTCCAACATGTGATAATTTAGTGCCAAATTCAATAAAATGACTGTTTTACGGTGCATTGTGCAGTTCCTCACGCAGGCTCATAAGTTTGCGAAATTTCAATATTTTCACTCCAGATTTTCAACATTGCCATTTTACCACACCTCCTCATGAGCACTACAGCCATCATTTTTCACATCCTGCCCAAAACATGTTTCCTACCACGTAGCACACAATGGCACAGTCGATTGTCTAGAAATCAATGTATGGGACACATTAAGAAAATCACCATGACACTGTTCATTAGCAGAGGTCTTAAAATGGCTATGTTGAAAATTTGGGAAAAAATTACTAAAATAACTGTTTCTGAGCGTGCGTTCGCAGTTCCTCATGCGCTCATGGGTTGCAATTTTCAATATTTCCAGTCCAGATTTTTAACATTGCCATTTTACCACACCTTCTCATGAGTAGTACAGCTGTCATTTTTCACATCTCACCCAAAATGTGTTTCCGCCCATGTAGCGTGCAATGGTGCAGTCGGTGTGTGAAATCAATGCATGGGACACATTAAGAAAATTGCAGTGACACTGTTCATGAGCAGAGGTCTTAAAATGGCTGTGTTGAAAATTTGGTGAAAAAATTCCTAAAAATGACTGTTTTACGAGTCTGTGTTGCGCAGTTCCTTGCGCTTTCGAAAGTTTAATGAATTTTCAATATTTTCACTCCAGATTTTCAACACTGGCATTTATCACACCTCCTCATGAGCAGTACAGCTGTCATTTTCATCCTGCCCAAAGCGTGTTTCCGCCCATGTAACGTACAATGGCGCAGTCGATTGTCTGAACTCAGTGTATGGGACACATTAAGAAAATCACAGTGTCACTGTTCATGAGCAGAGATCTTAAAATGGCAATGTTGGAAATTTGGTGAAAGAATTCCTAAAATGACTGTTTTCACGGTGTCGTTGCACACAGTTCCCACATGCACTTCGTTAGGTTTGCAATTTTCAATATTTCCACTCCAGATTTTCAACATTGCCATTTTACCACACCTCCTTATGAGCAGTACAGCTGTCATTTTCATCCCTGCCCAAAACGGTGAAGTCACTTCATGTAGCTATTAGGCGCAGTCGGTGTGTGCAAACTCAATGTATGGGACACATTAACAAAATCACAGTGACACTGTTCATGAGCAGAGGTCTTAAAATGGCTATGTTGAAAATTTGGTGAAAAAATTCTAAAAATGACTGTTTCTGATGATGCGTTGCTCAGGATTCCTACGTACGGCTCGTAAGTTCAAATTTTCAATATTTGCACCCAATGACTTCAAATACCTAAACAGCACATAGAAGCAAGCAACATTCGGCATTGACAAATGCTTGTTTATAGGGCTTAACAGTGCAGCAGTAACAGAAATAAAGAAATACAGATAGAGAGAGAAATAAGGATAGAGGAACAATTTTTAATGTTTTATTTTATTTTTAATTTCTAGTGCTTAACAGTGGATAAAAGAGAAAGATAAAAGAAAATATCTCGGTTGGAGGGCTATGGCCTAGGGACAGAAAGCGCACTGCCACTTCACAGTTCAGCCAAACCTTCCAGAATGGTTTGCTGATTTTGCAGCACCACCTACATAGAAACATAGATAAGGACCACTTGGCCCACCTACAATAGCTCCTTCATCCCTCCAACTTGCCAGAAGAGCTGCACTACCTACCAGTGGAGCTGTTGTACTTCCACATAGGTGAATGTGGGAGGAGGATCTGAGGCTAGTCTCTCAGAAGCCCCCTGCATCACCCGAGTCCAACTGCAGATCCCTCTACTATTCCCCTCCATCTCTCTCCCTCCTGCACCTGCAGTGTAGCACCACCTTCACCCCTCTCAGCAACATTATTTTGTAGATGCTCCTCCCATTCCTTGTGGTGCCTCCCTTTAAGGTGTGTGTGCAATCCACCTGTCCCCAAATGGCTTCCCCATTTCCCATGCTGAATAACAGTGTGGCAAAGTTTACAGGTGACCACACTGTTGTTGATGGAGTTAGTACTGAAAAAGTCCCAGACAAGGGACTTGGGCTGCTGCCAATGAGGATATGAGCAAGATGGTCCTGTCTGCATCTTCTCCTCCTTGTGGTATGCAGATTATGATGATGATGGTGGTGGTGGTACAATAGCAGGCTGAGATGGAGCGTCCATAGCTGTTGGTGGTGCCCTTGCCACAACTTGCTGCTGTGGTTTCTGCACTATAGGGTGGGTGAGTGGGTGCTGCTGCTGTTTCCTACTTCCCGTGCTATGGATCTCTTGATATGAAAAGCATGGCTTCTCCCATTAGTTGCCTGCACCCCCTTCTCCTCCTGTCTATTTCCATTCATTTGAAACCCCCCAAAAACAGTAAAATGAGGAAAAACTCACTAAAAGAGAAAAAAGGCACAAAGAAAAGTGTTTAATGTAAGGAAAAGAACAGCTAAAGAACAACTAAATAAGGACTTCTAAACTGTACAGTAAAAATAAGATGAAGAGCAAGCAAAAAAATGGTGATTTATTTGGTAGGTTTTACACCTCAGAAGAAGGCAGATCTGTACCTTTCCATTGACTAGCTCAGACTGCAAAGTGAAACTAAGGATGAGTCAGTACATAGAACAGTAGCATGTGACCTGCTGGAGTTGTTTCCATGTGACCTCAAGCTCTTGTTTACAAGTAGCCTTATTCTGAACACACTTCCAGTTTGGGAGAGAATTTTCAGACGTGAGAAACATACAGAAATAGATTAGTTGCCGTATTGGTCCTTGTAAGAACAGATCCAGAAGCAAATAGTTTGATACCTTTAATTGGACCAGTATAGATGTTACAAAAATAAAATAATGTCTAAGTTTTCTGACCAACCAAGTCCTTCCTCAGACACTTATGATAGTTATTCAGAGAGTCACATTATATTAACACCCAGATCATACATATAAAATACATTAAAAACAGAAAAAATTCTCATTGGTGTAAAGTACCTATTTCAAAAAATCACAGATTTAAATGTAGTGAACAACATTCCATTAAATTGCTTCTACTGAGAATCTTTTCAAGGTCAAATAACATCTGCAGAAGATAAGCTGAACACTCAATTAGATAAAACCTCTGACTGAAATTATTAATGAATGAGTGTGTTATAAGAATACATTCAAAATTAAGAGCAAGTCCTTTAGATTTAATACCACAAATGTCCAAGGTAAAACTTGATAGTATTGTATGATAAAAAACTGTACAACAGAAATTTATGTATGGAAATAAGAGGGAATAAAAAATATGTACCTTGTATGAACTATTGTTTAAAACATTCATACAAAATTAAACCTGTCTGGAGATATTTTCTAAACTATACTCTCAACCAGTTAACACAATCCATAAACATTAACACCTACAGTGCTGTAACAATATTTTTTACAAGATAATATCAATTGTCAGTATTATTGCCAAATAAAAAAACAAATCTCTCGGGGATCACCTAGAAAATGAGTTCAGTCATCTTAAAGTGTTCAAAGTTCATTCAATGAGTCAGCATATAATCAGTTAACTATATGAAGAGGAACAGTCTTAAGAATCTGAATAAAACCCCAATGGAATCCCCCCCCCTCCGGAAAAGATAGCTAGAAAAGAAGCATATATTCACTATGTATGTGAGCCAAGAGTCCTAACACCTGGTTGCATAATTATGACATGTACCTGAATATAAGCGTACCTAAATATGTTAGCAAAATCCAACCCCTCGCTCCATACACAGACCCCTCCTCACAAAAAAAAATCCTACAACCACCCCAAAAACACACACAAAGTTACCCACCACATACACACACTAAATCCCCTCCATATACATTCAAGACAACCCAACCTCCCCCAACCCCCCAACACACGCATGTATATTTAGTGAGAAACCAACATGTTGATAACCAGTGTTGCTTATATTCAGGCACATGTCATAATTATGCTATCAAGTGTTCGGACTCTTGGCTCACGTACATAGTGAATATATACTTCTTTTCTAATTATCTTTTCCAGGGTGGGGGAGGAGAGTTTAATTCCATTGGGGTTTTATTCAGATTTATAGACTGTTCCTGTTCATATAGGTAATTGATTATATACTGGACAGTATGGGACTGTTGGATACAATGGGTCTTCATGTATTACCTATTAAACAAGACATGTTCAAGAACAAGCAAAATGAATCTTTGCAAGTAGAAAATCATAGACTTGAAAATACTAGTGAATTAGATAAAAATCAGGATCTTTTATTCAATTGTACAATACAAAACAGGTTTGAGTTATTGAATACAGAAAACTTGACTACTGAACAATAACAAAAGAAAGGGAGACAACTGAATAGAAACAGTTTCACATGATATTATATCCTGGAATGTTTCCTGTCTACAAAAGAAATTTTCAGATATAGAATGGATGAGGTACAGTATATGAAGGGTAGTAAGATAATATGTCTTCAGGAAACTTGGCATTCTAAGAATAATAATGTAACCATGAATGGATATCAGACTTTTAATGTCCCAGCTGTTAGACTTGCAAAGACAGGAAGGAATGTGGGTGGGTTAGTTTCATGGTTTAAAATCAATAAAAATCTTAAAGCTGATATGATTCCTTCAAACAAAAATATACAAGCATTTACGGTTCAATATTACAAGAAAATTTGACATTTTAAATGTCTACGTCCCCCCCACCCCAACATCTAAACACTATAGAGAGGGTCTGTGGGATCTTTTAGAAGACACTATTCATGCTGTTTGGGCTATAACTGCATGTGAAACGACACTGGTTTGTGGGGATTTCAATGCCAGAATTGGCAATTATGATGGGTATCTAGACAGCAGTTATCATAACTGGTGTCATAAGAATACTTATATTTTCCTCAGGGCTTCAGCAGACACTAAAACAAATAGTACAGGTTTAAAGTTAATAAATGTGCTTAAGATTCATTTTTTACTCGCTCAATGGGAGAATAAAGGATACCTTACAGGAAACTACAGGCATGTTTCCTCTCATGGTCCTACAGTAATAGATTATGCTTTTGGAACAGAGACATGGACGCTTGGGAACAATGTGAAATAGTTAATATGGAAAGTGACCATTTTCCAATAGTTCTGAAGTTAAAGAGTCTAATTAATAAGGAAAAGATGACCAGAGAGAACTAAGGATAGGATTAGGAATAAATATAACATAAAGTGGAATAAAATAGATGAAAATAGATGAAAGGTCAGTAGTGGAGACAATACAAAGTCTCAAAAATGTATTTATTTATTTATTCAATTTTGGTGACTGGGTAAGCCACTGAGCCCGGAGGTCCCTTCTTCAGGGCGACCCAGGTGTTACATAACACAAGAGATAAATACAGCATTTGTTTGAGTTACAGGAGTCATAGCAAGCACAGTTAAGACAGCAAAGCAGTTCAAACAGTACACAAGGTATAGAATAGGTTGATCAACAGTGAGTTACAGGCACCACAGCAACACAGTTAATATGGCAAAGCCAGTGCGTAACTGTACACAAGGAAATGAATAGGCTGGTCGTCAGTGACACCATTGTGTGGATGCTAGCAATGTGACATGGAATGTAGTCAGTGGCAGAGACTAGAACCTGGTTAGTAATTTGACCATCTGTTCCTGTCAGGGGCTGGTACAGTGGCAGGACCTGGCCTCTGCTAGGTGGGCCTTGAGCCTAGTGCAGAAGTTTTTGATAGTGGGGGCTTTCTGCACCCCAGGAGGGAGCTGGTTCCACAGTGTTGGAGCGGTGAGGGCAAATGACATACCGCCTGCCTTAGTTCTGACCCTGGGGACATCTAGAAGAGTTCGGCCAGTTGTGTGGAGGTGTCGGTGATTGGTCTTTATAACCATGAGGCCAGAGAGGCTGTGGGGATCAGTCCTATTGGCTTGTATGCTAGGCAGAGCAGTGGGTACTGGAGGTGCACCTCCAGTGAGGGCCAGTTTAGGAATGTTAGGGAATCGCAGTGGTGATCCCTAGGATTGGCCTGTGAGGCGAAGTGGGCCACCTTGTTGCACAGCACCTGTAGTCTGTTTCTCTCCAGCTTAGCCAACCCTCGCATGACTGGGGTGGTGTATAAGAGTGTAGGGAGAAGGACACTGGTGGCAATTGAGGTTCTGTCCTCGGGTACTAGCTGGTCTTTCAGCCAGTAGAGGATGCCTAGTTTCCCATGTAAGGTCTTGGTGACTGAGTCCACTTGGTTCTTCAGGGTGAAGCCCTGGTCCTGGGTTAGACTGAGGTATTTCAGAGAGGACACAACTTCTAGGCAGTAGCCAGATGTAGTGGTGAGTTGTAGGTGCTGTGTTCTGTCCTGCCCAAGTGTTCTAGGGCCAAATAGCATTGCTTTAGTTTTGGACTAAAACTGATAACATCAATGCAGAGGAGGAAACAAAAGAAAGTATCACCATAGGTCTCAATGAAATTAAAGAGAGCCTGAAAGCCTCAAGTATTACAAATGTAAGAAAAAAGAAAATTGACAACTGGTTTGATAAGGATTGCTGTAGAGCAAAAAGGGTTTAAATAGATTGTTTAGATGAATGAAAATTTCAGATTTAAAAATAAATAGCAAATATCTGAATTCTGAAAGAGAGAAACAAAATAATGTTACAAAAGAAGCAGAGGGAATATTATAATAGACAATGGGAAAGAATGCTTACAATAATAGAAACAAAAGATTATCAAGCTTATTGACTTTTAGTAGCCAAAGGTAGAGACAACCAGAAAAATGAAGTAGATTCTTATATGCCCATTGATGTCTAGATTAAATATTATTCTGATATTTTCAATGATTCTAATATTGAGCTAGGTAAAGCCATTGAAGGGATGGATATGTCAACCTTTAAACTAATAAAAACTGTAGAACCTTATTTTGCTATTGCCACATTAAAACAAAGGAAAGCACCAGGGTCTGACTCTATTCCTGCTGAGGCATATCTGGCAGCTCCTTCAGTATGACAAGCATACTTGCCAAATATTTTAATATATGTTGTAAGAGTTTAAAATTTCCCAAATCCTGGAAAGGGGCAACGATCGTATCAATTTTTAAAAAAGGAGATAAAGATACTCCAACAATGTATAGACCCATATCCGTATTGGATATTATGGGAAAAATATTAGCCAAAAGTATCCTGGTGAGGCTAAGAAAACAACTAGAGGCTTTAGGAGATCTGTCAGAATATGAAACAGGTTTTAGGGGTGGTTATAGTACTATCGATTATTGTTATATACTTAATCACTTGCATGAGAAATATGTCAAACTCAGGAAGCAAAGGATTTATTTAGTCTTTATTGATTTTAGTGCTGTCTTTGACATAATCTCACTCCAAAAGCTTTAGGAAGAAATGAGGGAATGGTGCTTTACACCATACTTGATAAATATAATAAGAGAACTGTACACGGTACATGGGCTCAGGTAGAACATCCTCTAAAGTATAATCTGTAACTAGATTTTCTACAAACCGTGGTGTTAAGTCAGGGATCATACTAGCCCCAACACTATTTTGTATTTATATAAATAGGCTCCTACCACAACTTAAGTTCTTTAACAGACTCCCAAAAATATTGAAGGAAAGTTATCCTGTACTTGTATGACGCTGATGACTTAGTTCTTATATCCTGACACATTCAGGACTTCTTAAAAAGTTGGGAATTTTACAAGAGTATGTAAATAAATATGAACTAAAAGTTAATGAAAATAAAAGTCAGGTAATGGTTATGCGCTTACAAACACAACAAACAAAATCCTGGCCAATAGGGAAATTAAGGTTAAAAACAGTAACATTTTATAACTATTTAGGTCTCACATTTTCTCAATCTGGACCCTGGACAAAGCATATAGATACATTGAAACTGAAATTAAAACAGACCGCAAACTCTTCAAATCTCTTTAATAAAAAATATGGGGGCAACTTAATAAAACCATGCATTTTGGGCAACTAAAACAAAATATGATGCCCAATTTCTATATAGCACAGAGATTTGGGATTCTAAAACAATTGAATCTCTCGATGTCCCATTAATAAAACTAATAAGATCCAGTTAGGTCTGGGTCAGTCTGTACCAGTACCAATGATCAGAGCTGAACTGGACTTAACAAATATTGCTGCTCTAGCCTCCTCAAGGAAAATAAGTTATTGGATTAAACTTCTGCAACTAGAAAAACATCATCTGCATATATATGTTTAAAAGAAAAACAGGAATGGAAAAATAATGGATTGAGCCTATCAGACTGGTTGAAGAAAGTATCTAGTATTTTAAGAGAAAATGGGCTGGAATATTTAGAAAGGTCATTCAAACAGGGGGTAACTATTAGTATTAAGTGTCAAAAATATGTAACACAAAAGATATCAGAAAATTATAAGGCAAAAGATCTGATATGTATGAAAAAACTGTGTATCTCAGATTGGTTGGTACAGAATAATGTATATCACCATTAGGGGCCAGATATTCAAAAGAGGGTTGCGCCATGCGCAATAGGGTTGCACCTGCGCAAGTCTGAACTTACTCCATTCTGCGATATTCAGCAGGAGGCAGTTGCGTCACTGAAAACAGGCTGAGCAACAGCGCAATGCAAATGAATGCATGCTGAACTGGAGGGGGAGGAACCATGCATAAACTGCACAGCCTGATATTCAGCCAGGCTATGCAGAGTTGTGCAGGCGCAACCCCCAACCTGCGCCTGCACAACTTTGAGCCAAAAAAAAAGGCTTAAGTAGAGGGCCACCCACAGGTGAGCTGCTGCATTGCCGGGTGCAACACAGCAGCTGCCACCTGTGGCTGGCCCCCAACCCACTCCCTGCGCCCCCCTGCAGCCCAATTGTGGGCAAAACAGTGTAAAATCCCCACCACCACCCCCAACTGGCCTGATCGAGGGCAGCAATATGGCTTCCCCCCCCCGAACATATCCCTGGTGGTCCAGTGGACCATAAATCCCGATCACGGGATGGAAGTAATAAAAACACCCCGAACAAATCCCTGGTGGTCCAGTGGACCGTAAATCGATCGCAGATGGTATAAAGAAAACACCTCCCAGACACATCCCTGGTGCCTAGTGTCCCCACCCCACCACCCACGGACCTCACCACCGCTCCCCGGCAGCTGGAGGGTGGCAGCACCCACCTGCCTGCCACCCTGCCGCCTGCCGACTGACTGCCGGTAGAGCTGCACACCATTGGTGCAGAGCAAGAGCCAATGGGCATGCAGCCCTACCGTACAAGACAGTCCAGTGTTGTGCATGAATACATTCATTCCCAAAACTGGACTGTCTTTACAGTATGGGCTGCACACCCATTGGCTCTTGCTCTGCACCAATGGTGCAGTCTCTACTGGGCAGTCAGTCTCAGCAGGTGGCAGGGTGGGATGCTGCCGCCTCGCTGGCTGCCGGGGAGCAGGGTGGTGAGGCTTCATGGGTGGGTGGGGTGGGGACACTAGGCACCAGGGATGTGTTGGGGGTGTTTACTTCCATCCCGATCGGGATTTATGGTCCACTTGACCACCAGGGATGTGTCTCGAGGGGAAGACAATTGCTGCCTGCAATCAGGCTGGTGGGGGTTAAATTATGCCCGCGACGGCTGGTGGGGGATCAACCACGCCACAGTCGGGCCAGTGGGGGGTGGTGGGGATTCTACACTGTTTTGCTGCGATCGGGCTGCAGAGGCGTTGGTCCCGATGGCTGCTGCCTGGCAGGGCGCCAGGTGCAAGTCCTTGCAGGGATCAGCACACCTGCATGCTAATAGCATGCAAATGGGGCCATAATCAGATGCAAATGCCCCCCGTGCCTTGCATGAATTATGGCTCCATTTGCATGTCTGCCTAGTATAAAGGATTTTGCACATGGCACAATGGTACTTGCCCACCGCGTTGAATGCTCTAATTTGATAACTTACAGTGGCGCAAGTTCCACTGCACTATGCACAGTGGTTGTCGCCAGGTGATATTCAAAGGAGTTGCTCAAGGGTGCAACCTTTGAATAATATCGCCTGACACACTTTGTGCAACTATTTTGTGCAGCACAAGGGCTTGCCCACAAAATAGCGCAGTTTGAAATATCTAGCCCCATAGATATTACTTGGATGTATTGACAGACAACAAGCAAAGGATATTATATACAAACTACAGAATGGAACTATTTTGAAGTAATGTCTTATTAGCTAGCTATAATAGGGCTAAAGATCCAGTGGCTAGTTGTTGTAATTGTAATGGATTATAAGTGGAACATTTAGAACATGCTATTTTGATGATTGCAAATGGTACAATGTTCCAAGAGCTAAATAGTTATTTCCTTGTTCTGTGCAATGCAAACTTGCAATAATGAGGTGTTACTGACTCTACTGTTCACTACAAATGATGAACTGAGAATATAGCCGGATAAAACACCTTGTTCCACCGATGACCTTCCTGTGTTGGTTCACACCTTTGTTTCTTTGAATCTTGATTACTGTAATGCTCTATATCTAGGGTTGCCAGGGGTGGATCTCCGTTGCCTGCAGCTGGTGCAGAACACTACAGCCAGTTTGTTGACTGGGTTACCAAGAACTTGTCATGTCACACCTGTGCTGCATGAACTGCATTGGCTGCCGGTGTGATGGAGGATCACCTTCAAGGTTGCGTTGCTGACCTATAAGACCCTACATGGACTGGGACTGGGCTACTTGCAAGATCTCCTTCGGCCCTACCACCCTCTCTGCCCACTCCATTCCACCAACGAGGGATTGCTAGAGATTCCCAGGGTTCAGCTTCAGTCATCTGGGGCCAGAGCTTTTTCTTTCATGGCCCCAACCTTGTGAAATTCTCTACCTCATTGGATTAGAGAGTGCCTGTCCACAGAGTCATTTAAAGCCTCATTGAAGAGCTACTTATTCAAATTAGCTTTTGAATAAGTTTATCCTGTTGCCTTTTAATTGTTTTTAAATTTGTATTTATTGTTGATGTACGTTAATTTTGCAATGTATTTGTGCTTTGGTATTTTGAAAAGTGCATTTCAAATAAACATTGATTTGATTTTGATTTGATTTGACCTAATTATAACAAATGCTGTAGCTTATCTGGTAGTTATACAAAAAATCTAGATGAAATACAGAGTATGACTGTTCTAGGAAATATGTTGCTTGAAATATTTTCTGGGATGGAGGTCTAGTAAAAATGTATTGCTTGTTTTTTTTGTAGGGGTAGTGTCATATTGAAGGATTCCTATCAGTGCTAAGAACAAGGATAGCTCAGTTAAAACTAGACAGTGCCTTGTTTTGGCATTGATGTATTTTTATAGAAATATGCAGACATGGTATATATTTATTGTCTACCTGCACTTTATCACTTTTTAATAATCTGCAAATGATTAACTATATGGAGAAATCTAAATTAATGGAAATGTTCAAGAATATATGTTTGCTTGTTTTATATTTATGCTTTTATTTATAAAGATTTTTAATTGTAAAGGTCTCTTGGCCAACCAATAAACTCAAACTTACAGATTATATACTGACTCATTATTAAACTTTGAACAATTTAAGATGAATGAACTCATTTTCTAGGTGGTCCCTGGGAGATGTCTTTTTTTATTTGGCAATAATACTGATAACTGATGTTGTCTTGTAAAAATATTGTTACAGCACTGTAGATTTTAATGTGTATGGACTGTGTTAACTGGTTAAGAGTATAGTTTAGAAAATATCTCCAGACAGGTTTAATTTTGTATGAATGTTTTAAACAGCTGTTCATACAAGGTATATGTATTTTTTTGTATTCCCTCTGATTTCCTTACATAAATTTCTGTTCTACAGTTTTTTTATATGCAATCCTATCAATTTTTAACTTGGACAATTGTGGTATTAAATCTAAAGGACTTGTCTTTAATTTTGAATGTATTCTTATAATACATTCATTCATTAATAATTTCAGTCAGAGGGTTTTGTCTACTTGAGTGTTCAGCTTATCTTCTGTGGAGGTTATCTGACCTTGAAAAGATTCTCAGTAGTAGCAAGTTAATGGAAAGCTGTTCATTCAATTTAAATCTGTGATTTTTTTTAAATAGGTACTTTAAACCAATGAGAATTTTTTCTGTTTTTTTATATATTTTTTATGTATGATCTGGGTGTTAATAGACTGTGACTTTCTGAACAACTGTCATAAGTCTCTAAGGAAGGACTTGGTTGGTCTGAAAGCTTAGACATTGTTTCTTTTTGTAACATCTGTGTTGGTCCACTAAAAGGTCTCAAACTATTTGCTTCTGGATAAGAAATTAGAAATTTATATATTGAGCTTTGCAGTTGAGTGTACTAAAGTGCTTGACAACACAGACTGTCCGAGAGGGTGACTTAAACAAGCAGCAGCAGCAGCAGTTTATTACCAGCATTACTGATTTCTGGTTTAGGAGACAATTTCCAGAAGTGGCAAATTTATATATTAAGCTTGGCAGTTCTGTATACTAAACAGTCTGTAGCAAAATTTGGCATACTTTATTTTTCTGTAACTTTACTACTGTTGTGCAGTGAATTACTCTAAGGGTGGCGTAGTGGGAAGAGGAAGACACTCAGTGTAGAACCATGTAGCAGCAGTAGTTGAGAACAGTTTTAATGATAGTGTAAGGACTGTGCAGTTGCACAAGAAAGACAATACAGTAGAAATCAGATTTTTATTCTGAATGGATGAGAACAGAAGAATTTCAATAGATAGAACAAAGCAGTTGCAGAAATCCAGAATATAGACACACACAGAGAAATAAAGATGAACATTTTTTTTAAGAAAATACAATATGTATTTTCTTGGAACTTAACTTCCCAGCCAAATGCCCTTTAGGGTAACCTTTGCCTCAGTGTTTTGCACAGAGGTTCTTTGTCTTTAAATCATTTTTTAAGTTTTTTCTAATTATTTTCAGGGTTTAACAATCAGCGGTAAAATAAATAAAAAATATAGTCAGAAAGAAAAAGGATACAAGAACAACTTTTTTTGTTTCATTTTAGGGTTTAACACAGAGTTAAAGAAAGATAAAAATATCTGGGTTGGAGGCTATGGCATGGGGACAGAGGGTGCACTGCCACTTCACAGATCAGCCAAACCCTCCAAAATGGTTCTCTGATTTTGCAGCTCCATCTCCAACAGCTCCTTCATCCCCACTACATGCTGGGAGAGCCACCCTGCCTCCTGCCAGAGCTGTTGTACTTCAAACACTTGGAATGTGGGAGCAGGATCTGAGGACAGTCTCTCAGATGCCCCCCCCCGCAGGACCAAGTCTGACTGCAGGTCCATCTCACAGTCCCCTCCCTCTCCCCCTCCTGCATCTGCACACATGTCTTTCTCTTGTCTAGCAGTGAGGAACCAGTAGGGCAGCACCACTTTCACCCCTCTCAGCAGCTTTATTTCTCAGGTGCTCCTTCCACTCCTTGCAGTGCCTCCCTCTAAGGTGTGTGTTTTGCCCACCTGTTCCCAAATGGCTCCACCATTTCCCATGCCAGACAACAGTATGGCATAGTTTTCAGATGACCACTCTATTTTTGGTTGGGTCAAAACGAAAAAAGTCCAAGACAAGAGACTTTGGCTGCTGCTGAAGAGGGGAGGAACAAGATGGTCCTGGCTGATATCCCTTCTCCTTATGGTGTGCAGGTGATGGAGGTACAACAGATGCCTGGGCTGAAGTTGCATTTGCTGCTGGTGGTGCAGGAGTCCTTGACCCATCTTGTTGCTGGGAGTGCTACACTGTGTGGGGGGGGGGTTGAGTGCTCCTGCTGTTTTGTCCTACTGCCAGCACCATAGGTCAGGCTCTCTTGATGTGGAAAGCACAGCATCTCCCATCTGCTGTTGCACCCCCTCTCTTCCTGACCACTCCAACTCATTTTAACCCCCTAAAAATATCACAGAGTAAAAAGACAGAGTAAAAAAGAACCACTGAAAGACATTAAAATTAGCTGAAATAAAAGTGTTCATTATAAAGAAAATAACAGCTAAAGAACAACTAAACAAAGACTCACTAACTGTACAGTAAAAATAAGATGACTGACAAGCAGAAGAAAGCTGAAAAAAAGTATTATTTTTTTTGGCCAGGTTTTACCATGAAAAGAGCAGGTCTATCCCCTTCCATGGACTAAGAGCAGATCTGTCCCCTTCCATGGACTAGTTCAGACTGCAAAGTGAAACTAAGGATGTGTCAGTACATGAAACAGTAGCACGTGATCTGCAGAAGCTGTTTTCATGTGACCTCAAGCACTTGTTTACCAGCAGTAGCCTTGTTTTGAACAGACTTTGCCTGTCTTAATGTTGAAGTTACCGGCGAAGTCACTGGTAAATAATAGGTGACTTTACATGCTGATGGAAACAAATTTATGGATTGCTCCATGAAAGCAAAGTTGTAACCAGCCAGAACTCAACATGCAAATTAAAACTTTGCAACATCTCTAGTCCTGTTACAAACTTTGAAATAGAAATAAATAAATAAATCTTCATACTTGTCAGTAGGCATGTTTGTGATAACTACAGTATTTCATTGAAAAGAAGCTGTGGCTTGTATTAGAATTTTTTATTTTGGCCTGCGGCTTGTATTCAAGGGCAACTTGTATTTGAGAGTGGCGTATATTGAAAAATCCTATTTTAAGTGTGAAAAAGAAAATATTACACATCTTGAATATGATCAAATATATTGTTACTGGGCTACTTTTTAGCAAAATAAACATAATAAATATGAATTAAGATCAAAAATAATTTTAAAACAACTATTGTAAAATCATATTTACAGAGATAAAAATTATGAAGAGTTCCACCTACACAGCTTTAGCTGACATGAGTACATCCCTGACTAGAAGCCATTGCTTCTATTTCATGGTAGCTTCTACTAAAAGTATTCATTATGGTCTACAACTTTTATTTAAGGGTGGCTTCTATTCGGTGAAATATGGTATTCAATTCCCAGAAACAGTAGCAATATTGAAAGTAAGATCATAAGAAAAGGTATATTATATGTTATGAACTGTACAGATTTAATGGAGACTCACAACCAATGTAATCTGTCTTCTTATCACATCGCATAGTCATTTTTTTTTCTCTGATTCAAATTGTTGTTGCAGGGTATACTTTCTACTGTATTATTACAGGGTGTGCCTACAGGTTTGTGCTTATAGATTACTGCGGTTATCTTCTCTGATTCAAATTGCTTTTGGCGAGATATATCTTCCGTTACTGCTTTATTTTTCTCTGTAACAAAGGATTTTTTACAGGGTATATCTTCTGTGAAATCAATACACGTGATGTTTTACAGGTTTTACAGTTTTATATATCATTAGGCTAAGCATTCAGGGTTACTGCTTTTGTTGTTGGTTGATTGTTTCTGCTCTTACATCCTTGTTTCTTTCATCCGTGGTTCTTTTTCGGCAGGAGAAGGGCCCAGCCAACCACCCCCAACCACCGCATGCTACACCCCTTTTATAGGGTAGCACAGTCGTGACATTTCCTGTAGCAAAGCAGGAAGGGGAGGATCAGAGGGGCATCCACACAGTGACCTCATTTACATGGACACAAGTAATTTAACTTGATTTAACAAGTTAAACGAAAACAAACAAACAAAACACAAAATCAAACTTTTGCTTTAATTTTCCTCCTTCTAATTACTCTGACCAGGTTATAAACCCAGCAACTCATCTGGAAGGGATATTATTAACTGCAGGCACTGTGGGACACTTTTCAAAAGGGCAGTTATACAGGATTTAGGACACTGTCCTACATGCTGGACCATTGGAGACCTGTGGGCTCAGTTTCAGGCAGCATGGGCAGAGATTACATGCCTCAAATCGAATATTCAGGAGGAAATATATTATAAGAACCACCCGCCATTTCCCCAACATCCAACAGAAGTGCCTCAACTGCAGAGGGTAGTTGGTCTGGGAGATTGGCAGGTGGTTAGGAGGGGCAAATTGGGTGCCCCATCACTCTCCAACGTATCACCTCCACAAACCATATAAAAACTAAAAACAGGTATATGCCTCTATCTCCAAAATCAAACAAAGGGGCAGAAAGACCTGCAGCAGAGCTAGCACAACAAAACTCGCCCAAAACAGGACCAAAATAAAAAAAGCAAAAAGGAAATCAAAAACACTTCTGATCATGGGAGACTCCATGATTCGGGGAGTTGATACCTGCCTCCAGCAAGGGGTAATGGTCAGATGTCTCCCAGGTACATCAGCCTGGAGAGACACTGACTGCATTGCTAAAGTCATGCAGGAAGCAGGAGAAAACATCAATGTCTTGGTACACATAGGGACTAACGATCTCGCCAGCTGGTTAGTTGTAGAGACCAAGGAACACCTGACGAGGCTGGGTGACAAACTGCCATCCATTTTGTCCGGCATCTCCTTCTTTGAGATACTGCCAGTCTGGGGGAAGGGGGGCATATGGATGGAAGGTCAGAGAAGGAGAAATAGGGTAGCTAAACATGTGGCTCAAGAGCTGATGCTAGGAAAAAGGACACAGATTTGTAGGTAACTGGCAACAGTTTTGGGGCGAAAGTTCTTTAAATTCGATGGACTGTATCTGACTCAGGAGGAGTCAGTGCATTGGGGCAGAAGTTTGATGTCTTTGCAGAATATGTAAACTAACAAATGGGGAGAGGGTGCTTAGCACGTCGTTGAGTGGGAAGAACACCCCTACCCCCTCAGCTAGTGATCAAACAGGAGTTCAGCATGTTTGTAGTTCATTTGCATCACCAGATAAGGAAAAAGGTCCGGCTTCCCATATGATGCACAGGGGAAATGCCGGACCTCACCCAATAACTAACACACCAAAATCTGGCCAATGGAAAATCATGTACACAAATGCTCGCAGTCTGGGAAACAAGATCTCGGACCTGCAGGCAACAATGACAGAGGCTAAACTGGACATAGTAGCCATTAGCGAGACATGGTTCACCAGTAACCACACTTGGTAGGCTTCAGTACCTGGCTATGCACTGTTCAGAAAAGACTGAGGTGCAAAAAGTGGGGGGTGGAGTGGCCCTTTATGTCAATGAAAATGTCAAAGCTACAGAAATTCAGAATATACATAAGGAGCCAGCAGAACTGTGGGTCACCCTGGAAACAGGAAATGGGACAGCCATTCGAACTGGGGTTGTCTACAGGTCTCCAGACCAGAGGGAGGACATAGACACATTACTGTTAGAAGATGTACAAAACATGATATTAAAGAGGAGGTTCTGATAATGGAGACTTCAACATGCCAGATACCAATTGGTCAATACCAGCAGGAACATCTGCCAGAACTAGACATATAGTGGATTCCTGCAGGGGGGCCTCAAACAACTGGTACAACAACCCACAAGAGACAGGACTATCCTAGATCTAATACTGACAAATGGGGAAAGGACCACAGATCTCCAGGTAGAAGGTCACCTGGAGGCCAGTGACCACCACATGGTATGGTTCAGTTTGAGACTACAACAAAATCACCCCATTCCAAGGCAAAAATATGGGACTGCAGAGGGCTGATTTTGATAAAATGGCCAACAGAGATAAGCTAGCCCTGGCAAGAAGAAATACAGGTGAGGGGGTACAGGCAAAGTGGGTAAGCATTAAGGATGCAATACTTGAAGCAACATCCCACTGTGTTAGAGAGAAAAGCAAGAATGGTTCTCAAAAACAGTAGCAGAAAAGGTCAGAGCCAAAAGGCTGGCCTTCAGGAAATATAAGGGAACGCAGCAGCATGAACATAGGGAGGCATACCAAACTTCCCTAAGGGAAGCTGGGAAGGCAGTAAGGTAGGCAAAGGTGCAAACCAAGGAAACACTAGCATGAACAGTAAAAGAAGATGACAAGACTTTCTATAGATACATTAGGGAAAGGAAAAAGTCCAGGGGGTTATTTCTAAGATCAAATGGGACAAGGGAGAGTGTGAGGAGGACCAAGAAAAGCATATGTCCTAAATAAATACTTCTGCTCAGCATTTACTGAGGAGAAGGTAGGGCAGGGCCCACAGCTCAGCAACATGGACATGGGGAAGAGAGGTGTACACTTGTCCCTTCACAAAAGAAAGGGTCCTACAAGAGCTCGCTGAGCTCAGGGTGGACAAGGCAATGGGACCCGATGGCATACATCCCAGGGTACTAAAGGAGCTAAGGGTGGAATTAGCAGAGCCATTATCAGAACTGTTTAGTGAGTCTCTGAGCACAGGAGAGGTCCCAGAAGACTGGAGAAGGGCTCATGTGATCCTACTCCATAAGACTTGTAGCAGGGAGGAGGCAGAGAACTACAGACCAGTCAGTCTTACCTCAGTAGTGGGCAAGATTATGGAGGCACTCCTTAAGGAAAGGACAGTGCAACACCTGGAATCCATAGGAGCACAGGATCCAAGACAGCAAGGGTTTACAACAGGAAGGCCCTGTCAAACTAATCTCATAGACTTCTTTAACTAGGTAATCCAGAGTGGTGGACCAAGGGGAGCATTTGATGTCACCTACCTTGACTTCAGCAAAGCTTTTGATACTGTTCCACATCAAAGATTGAGTAATAAGCTGGGTAGGCTCAGGATGGGTCAGAAGTTGGTCAACTGGGTGACAAACTGGTTGGCTGGCAGAAAACAGAGGGTGGTGGTAAATGGTATACAGTCAGAAGAGTTGCAAGTCACAAGTGGGGTACCTCAGGGATCAGTCCTGGGGCCAGTCCTCATCATTGTCTTCATCAGTGATATTGCAGATGGACTCGAGGGTAAGGTTTGTCTGTTTGCAGATGACACCAAGATCTGTAACAGACTACATTATCCAGATGGGGTGGGAAGAATGAGAAGAGATCTGGATAAACTGGCAAAATGGTCAGAACAGTGGCAAATGGGGTTTAACACAAAGAAGTGCAAGATCATGCACATAGGGAAGAGAAACCCAGAAGCCTCCTATAGGTTGGAGGGGAGTTGCTGGCAATCACAAGGGAAGAAAGAGACTTGGGCATCATCATCACAGATGACCTGAGATCATTCAAGCAGACCACTGAAGCAGTAGATAAGGCTAGAGGGATGTTGAGGTATTAGAAGGAGTATCACAAGTCATAAGAGGGAGGTACAAGACACTGGTTAGGCCCCATCTGGAGTACTGCATGCAGTACTGGAGGCCACAGCTGCACAAGGACATTAACAAAATGGAGGCAGTCCAGAGAAGAGCTACCACAATGGTGCAGGGACTGCATCAGAAAACATATGAGGACAGATTAATGGAGCTCAATATGTATACCTTAGAGCTAAGGAGGGAGAGAGGTGATATAATCGAAACATTCAAACATCTTAAGGGCATTAACAAGGTGAACGTGTTAACATGTTTCAATATAAGAAAAATAGCAGGACAAGAGGACACAGCATGAGATTAGAGGAGGCGGATCAAGGGGGATTGTGAGAAGTTCTTTCTCACAGAAAGGGTGGTGGATGCATGGAATGGCCTACCTCAGGAAGTGGTGGATATGAATACAAAGCAGGGCTTCAAACAGGCATGGGATAGGCATAAAGAAGCAATAAAGATGAGTGTGAATAGATAGGCCATTGACAGAGTACAGGCCTATGGCACATTCATAAGGTAGAAAAAATGGTCAGACTGGATGGGCCTTGCAGTCCTTATCTGCAGTCAACTTCTATGTTTCTATGGAACTTTCCCTGAAAGAAGTTTCAAAGCAAAATATTTATGCCCCTCCTGATCCCTGCTGGGGCCCATATCAATTGTCTTTTTTTTTGTAAATAATGCTTCCCATCCTCCTCACTGAAATGTTAGATTTTCAGTGAGGGAGGGTCCTGGTGCAAGGAGAGTGATTAAAAAATGTGTAGTTGAGGTGTTTGGGTATAGAAATAAGCTGAGTATGCTGAAGAGTTTTGATGTTTCTGCAAAGCTTTTTAGAAGAAATGGAAAGCCAATTAAAGTCACCCAGCACAGTAACTGACCTGGATAAGCCAAAGAAGAGACAGGGAAACGAGGTTGGTAATGGTGTTGGGGTTGGAACCTAGGCAGCAGCAGATCCCAAGAAGGAAGGTTGGTACTGAAAACAGAGAGAAGAGTATCAGGAGAAACAGCTCATAAGGGGAAGGGCAGAAGCACACAGTACAGGCTTGAACTGGTGTTGAAACATTGAAACATAGAATTTGATGGCAGATGAGGACCATTTGGCACACCTAGACTGCTCATTTTCCTAACTACTGTAACACCACAGACCCTTCTTGATCTCTAACTTTACCCTCCCTTTTCTTACCACTAAGGTTCCCATTTGTCTGTCCCATGCATTCCTGAATCCCATTACAGTTTTTGCCCTTTCCACCTCTGCTGGGAGGCTGTTCCAGGCACCCACCACTCTTTCTGTGAAGAAATAATTCCTCACCTCTCTCCTGAGTTTATTCACCTCCAGCTTCATAGTATGACCTCTTGTTCTTGAGAATCTTTTTTTTTGAAAAATGTTTCCCTTCAACATTATTTTACCTGTGAGGTATTCGTAAGTCTCTATCATTTCTCCCTCTCCTCCTTTGCTCCAGGTCCTATTGAGGTCCTTTAGTCTCTCAAATAGGGCTTTTGATGCAGACACTGCATCATGTTAGTTACCTTCCTCTGGACTGCCTCTACTCCATGTCCTTCCAGATGTGGTCTCCAGAAGTGAACACAGTAGTTACAGTGGGTGAAGTCTCACCTGTGATCTGTGCAGCGGTAACACCACCTCCTCTTTCTGTTTGTGATACCATCCCTGTGCACCTAGCATTGCACTAGCTCTCCTACTGCTTGTCACACTGTCTGGCCACCTTTAGTTCATCAGATATGATTACCCCTGAGCTCTCATTCCTGTTTTGTGGTTCTCAATACTGCTCCCCATTTTGTATACTGCCCTTGGTTTCTGTGCCCCAAGTGCATGATTTTTGCACTTCTTTGCATCGAAACTTAGTTGCCACACTCTTGATAACTGCTCTAGGTTTCATAGATCTCTGTTCATTTCTTTCACCACCATAGAGTCTCTACCCTATTGTACATTTTAGTAGTCATCTGCTAAAAGGCATACCTTCCTTCTAGCTCCTCTGCAATTTTGCTAATAAAGATGATAAAGAGGACTGGGCCCAATACTGATCCTTGTGGCACCCCACTGGTTACCCTCCCTTCCTCAGAATGAACTCCTTTTATCACCACCTTCTGTGGACTATATGCCAACCAATTTCTTACCCAGTTTGCCACTTTTGGACCTACTCCTAGGCTGCCCAGCATGTTTACAAGTCTCCTATGTGGAATGATGTTGAAGGCCTTACTGAAATCTAGGTAAGCCACATGCACCGCTCCATGCTCATAGAAACATAGACTTTGACGGCAGATAAGGACCGCTAGGCCCATCTAGTCTGCCCATTTCCCTACCTACAGGATAGGCCGCAGATCCTAGTTAACCAACAGCCTTTATCTTCCTGCCCCCCACAAGAATTGCCTTATGTCTGTCCCATGCATTCTTGAATTCTCCCACAGTTTTAGACCCCACAACTTCCTCAGGAAGGCTGTTCCATGCATCCACTACCTCTCTGTGAAATAATACTTCCTCACATTGCCCTGAACCACCCTCCTTCTATCTTTAAATTGTGTCCCCTTGTTCTTGCAAGTCTCTTTTCTGAAAGATGCTACCTCTTGGACTTTGTTGATTCCCTGAGGTACTTGAAAGTTTCTATCATGTCCCCTCTCCCTTCTTTCCTCAAGGGTATACATATTAAGCTCCTTTAGTCTCTCCTCATCTGGCTTCTCTTGCAGACCCTGCACCATTTTAGTTGCCCTCCTCTGGACTGCCTCTATCCTGTCTATGTCCTTGCGGAGATGGGGTCTCAGAACTGACACAGTATTCCAGATGGGGTCTCACCAACTGTCTGTACAAAGGGATAACAACTTCCTGTTTTCTGCTGCTGATGCCTCTCCCTATACATTCCAGTATACCCGCCCTCCCTACGCCTTCTCACATTGCTTGCTAACCTTAAGGTCATCTGATATGATTACCCCAGGTCCCTTTCCTGTTTTGTTGTTGTTACTAGCTCCCCACCCATTGTGTATTCTTCCCCTGGGTTCTTGTTTCCCAGGTGCATTATTTTGCACTTTTGCATTGAATCCCTAGCGCATGCGTCTGACCATTCCTCCAACCTTGCTAAGTCCCTTTTCATCCTTTCCACGCCTCCTTGTGTATCAACCCTGTTGCAGATCTTTGTGTCATCTGCAAAAGGCATCTTTCCTTCCAGTCCCTCTGCAATGTCACTGATGAAGACATTAAAAGGACTGGACCCAATACTGAACCCCTGGTGCCCACTAGTAACCACCCTTTCTTCAGAGTGGACTCCATCTACAATTACCTTCTGTGTCCTGTTGTCCAGCCAATGTTTTACCCAGGCTACCACCCTGGGACCCACTCCCAGGCTGGTTAATTTGACTATCAATCTTTTGTGTGGGACTGTGTCAAATGCCTTGCTAAAGTCTAGGTAGGCCATGTCCACAGCCCCTCCCTGGTCTACTACTTTGGTCACCCAGTCAAAGAAATCTATTAGATTCGTCTGACATGACCTTCCCACTGTGAACCCATGCTGCCTTGGATCCTGTGCTCCACTGACCTCTAGGTACTCAACTATTCTTTCCTTCAGAAGTGACTCCATCACTTTCCCTACCACAGAGGTCAGACTGACAGGTCTGTAGTTTCCTGCCTCTGTCTTGGTCCCACTTTTGTGAAGGGGAATCACATCCGCCTTTCTCCAGTCCTCGGGTACCACCATCCTCCCATGATTTATTAAAAGAGTAGCCAGTGGTTTCACTAGTTCCTTCCTTAATTCTTTTAGAATTCTGGGGTGAATTCCATCAGGACCCATTGCTTTGTCCACCTTCAGTTTTAGGAGTTCTTGCAGAACCCTTTCTTCTGTGAAAGGACTGGGATCGACCTCTCATCAAGAGTGCTTCTGTTAATTGGATTAGGCACTTCCCCTCCTCTTTTGTGAATACTGAGCAGAAATATTCATTCAGTAGTCCTGCTTTTCACTGTCCCCTCTGCCCACCACGTTCATTCTATTCAGCCTCACTATCCTCCTTTGTCTTTCTACGCTCGTGATGTACCTATAAAAGGTTTTATCCCCCTTCTTAACTGAGTTGGCTATCTTTTCCTCAGTTTGGGCCTTTGCTATTCTGACTTCCCTCCCTGCTTCTTTCTGCCTTAACTGGTACAGCTCTCCGTCCTGCTCCTTCTGTGTTTCCTTATACTTCCGGAATGCTATCTTTTTCTTCCTGACTTTCACAGCCACCTCTCTTGAGAACCATAGTGGCTTTTTCTTTCGTTTTGATTTGTTTATTTGTTTCACACAAAGGCTTGTTGCGTCTGTGATGGCAGTTTTGATAATTCCCCATTGTTGCTCCACACCTCCTTCTAGCCTGTTTGCTAGTGCTTTTCTGAGGCACTCTCCCATCTTGCCAAAGTCAGCCCTCCTAAAGTCCAGTACCCTCACTTTTGTATGGCTTGACTCTGTAGCTGAGTTTAACATGAACCACACTGTTTGATGGTCACTTGTCCCCAGATGGCAACCTACTTCTCATCTAATTCTCTAGCCACCCAGTCAAAGAAATCTATCAGATTTGTTTGATATGACTCCCTCGGGTGAATCCATGCTACCTCGGATCTTGAAAACCACTAGATTCAAGATATATACATTCTTCAGTGGTGATTCCTTTAATTTCCCCACTACTGAAGTCAGTCTGTCTAGCCTGTAATTGCCAGCCCCATCCCTACTACCACTTTTATGAAGTGGGACTACATCTGCCTTCCTCCAGTCCTCTGGAACCACTGCTGCTTAAGAATGCATGGGATAGACATAAAGGAATTCTAGAGGTCAGGGGTAAGGGGAAATAGACTTCTAGGAAAACAAACTGAACTTACAAGCTCAAATGGGCAGACTAGGTGGGCCATAGGCCCTTATCTGCCGACACTGTCTATGTATCTATGTATGTATGTATCTATGTCTCCAGTGAGTTGTTGAAAAGGACTGTCAGAGGTACAGCCAGCCCCTCTCTGAGCTCCCTCAGTGTCCTTGGATGTACCCTGGCTGGCTCTGATGCCTTGTCCACTTTCAGATTTGCATGCAAGTTCCTTCAGGACTATCTGTAAAGTGACTAGTGCCCATCTTCCTTCCTTCAATGCTCCTGTCACTTATCTTTGTTCCTCACCTTCCTTTTCATTTGAGAAAACTGAATAACATTGTTTGTTCAGGATATCTGCTTTTCTGGTCCCCTCCACACTTAGCCTACAATCCTTCCCTGGTCTTTCTTTTCACTTACATACCTGAAAACTCTCTTTTACCCTTTCTCTATTGTCTGGGCTATTTTCGCCTCCATTTATTCCTTTGTGCTCCTAACTGCTTTCCTGCCTTCCTCTGTTTCTCCTGATGCACTGCCCTATGTCTCTTCCTCTGTGCCTCCATAAACCTCCTGAATGCTAACTATTTTGCCCTTTCCTTCCCAGCCACCAATTTTGAGAACCACAGCAGTCTCTTTTTTCCTCTTGCTTTGCTTACTTGCCTGATGCAGAGGTTGTTGCCTTCACTGTCACCCCCCTTTTAGTTTCTCCCACTATTCCTCCACTACACCTAAGTCCTCTTCACCCACCAGCACATCCCTGAGGCATTCTCCCTTCTTTGCAAATTGGCCTCCTGATGTCCAGGACCCTTGTCTTTCTGTGGTTCAGTTCTGCCTCAGTACTTTATATTGATCCACACCATACAGTGATCACTTGTCTCCAGGTGGCCACCCATCATGACATCTGTAACACTATCCCCATTGGTGAGTACAAGGTCCAATATTGCCCTCTCATGGGTGGGCTTTCTTACAAGTTGCCTGAGGAACAGCTTCTGCATAAGTCGAGGGATGTCCCTGTCTTAGCTGAAGCTGTAGTTGGGATGCTCCAATCTACATCAGGCAGATTTAACTCCCCACCAGCACCTCCCCTTATCTGGCATTTTTTGATGGCTTCCACCAAGGGCATAGCCACTGATATACCAAGTACACTATGGGGTACTAAACTCAGTTGAAGGGACAGCAAGCAAACAAATACAGCCAGGGTGGCCTTGTAGCCCACATCTCTCATTCATGTTCCTCTGTTGCTCTATGGACTTTTGTGGGCTTTCAGCTTTGATTTGGCAGGGGGAGGGTTAGCTGCAGCAACAGATAAGAGGGTGGACATTGTAGATGAAGTGTTATATTAGGTCTGCCACATTAGTACAAGTTGTGATTGGCTGCAGCCATCAGGAAGAGGATGTGGCTAGTCAGGGGCAGCGTATTTAAATGACCCAACAGATGAGGAGCCAGGAACTTCAAAAGAAGGATTGGAGATGGAGGACAGAGATTTCAATTAGTATTGGATCAACATTCACCAAGTTAGCTGAGCCTGTGGAGGAGAATAGATCAGGACAACAAATTGGTGTTGGGCAGCAATGGGAACAGCTGTGCTGGACCTTCTGACAGTGAAGAAAGAACTAGAGTGGTTGTGGTTAGAGATTGAAGCACAGACGCAGAGTCAGTGCACTGATTAAAACAAGATTGGACTACTTAGGCCTAGTTGGACTGTTTGCTATTTGTATACTCTGTCTCTACCTGCTGGAATTCTAAAAGGCTGTTTACCACATTGTGCATCAGTTTTTTTTCAAGCCAGTTTTAGCAGAGGTCTGTGCACAAAATAAATTATTTTCGTTAATGTGGGTGTTGGATCACGGTGATAAGGAAAGATGTGTAATGGGCGTGGGGTAACAGACATGGCTGACTTGAAGCATTAGACCATTTATTTATTTAAAAGTTGATAACTGGGAAAAGCACCATGAGCTGAAACTCATTTCCAGGTGCAAAGTGGGGGAAAGGAACAAGTGGGAGAAATGGCACTAAAGGTAGCATAAAAAACACATGGAACAGAGAACAAGTCCAAAGTCAGGGTTACAAGACGCAGCTACAATATAAAAGCACACAACAACACTGCAACATTGTACAGTACAGTCAAGAGTTATATACTCTAGAGGGGGGATTAGATTATACAATCCCCAAAAAAACAGTTTCAATAGCAACATCCAGTGTATCAGCTCAAGCAGAGTAAAACATAATTAAGATGGAAAAGGTTGGGGCACTTGGAGCATGGCTGATAGGGAAGATGTCTTAGGAGCCTCTTGGGAGTAAGGGAGGAACATGAGTGGAGGTCAGAGGGCAGTTTGTTTCAGAGGAAGGGAGGTGGAAGGAAAAAGCAGGTTTTCAGAGACAGAGTGAGGGAGATGAAAAGGAGCAAGTGTCTCTGACAAAGGAATAATTGGAGAGGGCAACTTGGGAGAATCGGGTGGAGAGATAGGAGGGATGGAACCGAACCAGAATTTAGCAATAAAGATAGCACAGTGTATCATGCTCCTGTACAGTAGGGGAATAAGGGATAAGGGGGATAGAGGAGACAGTGGTGAGTGAGAGGAGACGCGGTGGCAAAATGACAGAAAGTTTAGGAGAATGTCGAGTTTGCCTAGTGAAGTATGAGAGGTGGTTCCATACACCACATCAGCATAATCAACAGTTGGTACTATCATTATGGAGATCAACTCATGACCAGTTGGGAGATGGAGGTTGGTTTGGTGATGGTAAAGGGTGACTAGTTTGGGGTGAAGTTTGGCACAAATAGCATCAATGTGGGTGGAGAACTCAGGATTTGTGTCCAACCACACCCTAGGTACTTGAAAGCTGAGATGTCTCAAGGATGGATCCATCCAAGGCAGAAAAAGTGGTGGATTCTGTAGGTGGCCAGCTTTTGTCTGGATCCGAAGGTTATGGTGACAGGTTTTGTGATGTTGAGTTTAAGTTTGTTGTCCTTGACTCTGTTGAAAAGTCCTGAAAGGGGGACTGTAACTAGTGAGAGGGCCCAGAGAGGAAGAGAATAGTGTCATTAGCATACATGTGAATTTCTGCTGACTTACAGACTGAGGGAAGATTATTTATAAATAGAGAAAGAGGATAGGGCCAAGGATGGAACCTTGAGGGATGCCGGAGATGATAGAGAGTGTGAGGATTGAGCATTGCCAATCAGAACTGATTGTTCCATGTTCAGAAGTAGGAGGAACTGATTTTCAGTCAGTACAGTGAGACTGATGGAGCCAAGAGTTTGTAGAAGGAGGGATGGGAGACAGAATCAAGGCTTTTGCAAGGTCGATGAAAAGGTAGCTGTAATGTGGCTCCTGTCCATTGCAGTGAGTATGGAGTCAGTGACATGCAGGAAGAGAAGATATAGTTGAGTGATGCTTCTAAAGCTGTACTGGATGTGGGAGTGTGTTGGATCTGGCAAGGAAGTCGGATAGCCTTGAATGAATAAGCAATTTTGCAATTTAGCTAGGAAAGGAGGATGAAGATGGGCCTGTAGTTTCCAGGGAGGAGGGTCCCATGCTTTGTGGACAGGAAGGACTCTAGCTGATTTCCAGTCCTTGGGAACAGTGGAGGAGGAGAAATGTTTAAGATATGGGTAAGCGGGGCTACAATGGCAGAAGCAGAAAAGTGGAGAAGCCTGGGGTGGCCACCGTCGGTGCAAGACTTAGATGGGTTTAGGGTAAGAATGGCAGAGTAGACCTCTAGAGGAGTTAATTGGGGGAAATTGTAATCAGAGGGCTGGTTAGTCACCACCTGGTGGGCTCTGGCTGTGAGGGAGATGAAGGGGAACTAGTGTCTGGGAAAGCACAAGTGGAGAAGAATTTGTTGAAGATTTCAGCCACCGAGGTGGAGTTGGAGACAGGTGACCCTTCTATATTGAGAATAGGGGATGTATATATGGTCAGGGGATCTAGGAAAGAGTGGAGAGCCTTCCAGAAGGATGCAGGATTCTGTTAATTTTGCTGCAAGTCACTCCTGAAGTAGTTCATCTTCCAGAGATGAATGGACTTGGTGCAGTTATTTCTGAGGCCCCTGTATACTTGTAGAACAGACTGGAGAAGGGAGACTTTGTAGCAGCACCAAGCTTTATTCATGGCCCTGCACTTGGCCAGTAGGTCAGTAGGACAAGGTGTGTGGATCACTATTGGTGGCCATCAGCAGCTACTGATGGTGGGATTGAGCAGGAGGCCACTTCACAGCATTCAGCACAGTATTAGTTGAGCAGGAAATATCAAAACGAGAGCTGCCTGCTGTAGCAGTTCTGATATTTCCAGCTCCACCTCCCATCACATTAGCAGCTGCAGCTCCCAAATAAAAAAGCTGCTCCTTGTTGACATTTCCATGACAACCTTATGGTTCTATTACTACTTAAGAGACCAAACTGAGCTACACACTGTCACTGTGGTGAAGGAAAGCTCTGTCTCCTGCTGGAGAAACACATCCAGTCCACCCACCTGGCTGGTTCCTGTATAGAGGTAGGGATAGTAGTGGGACTACAAGTAGCTGTTTACACCACAGGTAGAGACCCCAGAGATGATCACATTACTCTTTACCCATTCTCCAGATGACCCTAAACACATCAGGCAGTCCAGAAATACTCACACTCTCAAGTATCTCATGTGATTGCATCCATGTTGTATTGTCAGCATCATCTGCAGCAGCAAGAAGAATTAAGTCTTGATGAAATAACTAAAATTCCTCTTCAGAGGTGTTTGTTTTTATGGCCTCAGTGGGCGGAGCATTGCAGTCATCTTGCAATCTGTCTAGTAAGGAGCTATCCAGATACAGACTACCCTCATTGAGGTAGTGGATGTGGATGCCAATCCATGGGCATCCACTGCACTACTTTGTTCAGCTGGAACAGCAGTGTCCCTTGTCCATATGGCTGCTGGAGTTCATCGCCATGTGTGGCACCTCCTGCATGAGCACTGATCTCCAGAATGCTGTTGGCATAATCTGCCATCTCCAAGATGGCCACTGATGCTCACTACACATGTTCAAGATGACAGACATGTGTAGGTAATTCTGGCAGCCATCTTGAATATGGCACACTGTGCTGCCAGTGTACTGGAGTTCTGTGTGCATGTGCGCTGAACTCCTGCAGTCTTACTGGACATGGCAGAGAGTGCCGTACTCCGGATGCCCCCTCACCCTCCTCAGCTGCAGCCGTTCTGCTTCTGGCCACAGTTTGTTTAATCTTTAAACCATCCAAAATAGAAACTTGACATTTTGTGATGTTTAGCCTGAACAATAGTTATTTAAGGTCTATCAGCCAATGCTTTTACTTCCTATTTTGCACAGTTGTTCAGATATGGTGCCCGTTCTGAATCCCACAAAAAACTTTCTAAGTTGAGATGCTACAGTTTAACCAGTTGCAGAGTCTGATCCACTGCCTCTGGTTGGCACCTTGCATTTTCAACATCTGAAAATACTAACATGACTGGGTTTTAGCATTCAGTGAAACAATCTTTTATGTTGCAGTGTTCTTTTTTATTTAGCATTTAAGCAAGTCACTTCAAATATAAACAAAAAGAGGACACTGCAGCTTTAAAATTTGTTGTCAAGTGAGTATTCTTCATTGTCTGTCTCCAGTCTTCCAATGCAAGAGACTGTTTTTCTGAGTGGCGGAGGCTCATAAATTATTCAGATACAGGTTAGGCTTGGCTGTCCAACTTTTGCATGTCACACAACTTTTGTTGTTTAACACCTTATTGTTGAACTAGTAATTAGTGGTGCCCCTACCACACATGTGAAGGTTGCATTGGGTAGGGTATGTGGTGTCTATTATGTTGCACACTGTGCTTTGCTAGTTTGCTCATGTTCAGCAAATACATTCAGGTTTGCAGAAAGTTCACTTCAGTCTGAGTTTCAGATTTCCATATCTTGTGTAAATGACAGTTACCCTCTGGTATAGACAGATTTTTGTCTGTGGATCATATATTGTGCCTAATATTTTCTTTTTGCTTTTACTCCAAAAGAGACACTGCAGCTTTAATTTGTGCAATAAATAATTTATAAATCACTGCTGTCATTCAGTGAAACTGCCCAAACTGCATTTAGAATGGAAACTTACTCGAGAGAAATCTCTCACAACTGCTATCGGAGTTGTGGATGGCATTGATATCAGGTCTCTAGGAGATTTAAAGTGCTAAAATCTGAGTTAGCAATATACACAGTATTTGTTGTTTTTCAATGAATATGGCTGATCAGGTGTTGGCTATCTTTACTGTATTTCTTACCCTTATAGGAGAAAATTGTTTGCAAACTTTAGATCTGAGTACCTTGATAGTCACAGGTAAATAAGTTATTTAACTCATTGAGGCCCCAAGACGCCTGTAGGTGGCAGCAGAAAAGATATTCCTGAGGTCTTTAACGCCTCCAGATATCCTGCACTTTTTGCCACTGAGGACTTAGGACATCTGAGGATGTCACTGCTTGAAACTTAAATATTTCACAAACCAAGTGAGTAGAATTGATTGCATAGCACCATTGAAAGGTCATTTTGTGTTGAATACCTTTGCCACTCATATTTTGTGTCTGTCATGTATAGTTTAGAAGATATTGGCATTTTTGTATGATATGGTGTGTATGGCTGAAATTTGTCTCTCAAGCTTCACCTAGTGGAAAAAAATACATGTAACATATCAGAAAAATTATTTGTAGTACAGAATTAGCTTTGTACCTCCATCTAATGTTTGGATGCTTAATTTGATGTTGATATGTTAAATATTTTCCCACAAAAATGGTATATGTTGCCTTTTTTATTGAACAAAAAAAATGTATCGCTATTTCAACCAATATAGAAAAAAATAAGTACTACTTTTAATTAATTGCATACAGTAGCACTCATGGAAAGGTAATTTTGTGCTGAACAACTTTGCTACTTGTACTATGTATGTAGCACTTACGGTTCATGAAGTATTTGCATTTGTTTGTGGCATGCTGATTATGGCTGGATTTTGCTCAGAAAGCTCCAGGTTGCCCTGTTAAAAGTATACAGGCCACAAGTGGTGGAACTCTCAAAGAGTTCCTGAGGCCTCAGTGAGTAAAGATAGATCCATCTTCTTGTCTATGTAGTTGTGGCCTAGAAGCTGATAGCCTTTTTCAATTGGTAATCCAGGGCCAGATTCTCAAAGTGATAGCACAAGGTGTGCCAAAGATGAGTTGTGCAAATGCCGATGCACCAGGAACACTGAGCCCAATTCTATTGGGCAGGGTCCATGCCGCTAAGTCTCTTTGTTTGAGCCAAAACAAGACTTGCACCAAATGGAGGGTACACCTGAATATAGTGGTGTGAGCCTGGGGTATTGCCCCATCAAAGTACACAAGCCCCCCTACCCTGATATTAAAAATACTGCAGCCCATGTGGGCTATTGCCCCCGACAAACCCCAATACCCGATAGAATAAATACGTATGCCCATTTGGACTTTTGCCCCCCCCCCACACAAACAAACCCTGATCCTCAATAAAATAAGTAAATATGCCCATGTGGGCTATCTGGTCCCCACAAGCTCTGATCCCCAATAGTATGAATAAACATGCTCATGTGGGCTACTACCCCCCCAGCCCTGACCCCTGATATTGTTACAGTGAAGTCCTTGTGGGCTAGTGGATCCCCCCCCAGCCCCGATCCCTGATCCCCAAATCCCAACATATTGTCATGCAGGACTTAAAAATAAACATTTCCAAATCACCATAGCCCTGGTGGTTTTGTGGACCCTACCAACAGTACCAGACCACCCCGCTCCCCACTGGCCCATGCCAGCCAGCCACTGTCACAGCCCCACTCACCACTTATTAGCCACTCGACTGAGCTCTTCTATGAGTGCATAATGTAAAAAGTACATGCTCAGTACACACTCAGTGAATGACAGCTGCTGTCATTCACTGAGAGTGTACTATTTACAATATGCACTCATAGAAGAGTTCAGTCGGTGTCTGACCATGGTGGTGAGAGGTGGCTGTGCCATTTGCTGGCTGGGTATGGGTCGGGGAGCAAGGTGGTCTGGCACTGCCAGGTGGTGGGTGGGGACCACTAGACTACCAGGTCTATGCTGCTTTGGAAATTTTTGTTTTGAAACCTACTTGACAATATGTTGGGGTTCGGGGATTGGGAATCAAGGCTTGGGGATTATCCTCTACCCCACAAGGGCTTCATTGTAACAATTTTGGTGGTTGGGACTGGGGGAGTTAGCCCACATGGGTATGTTTATTCACACTATCGGGGATTAGGGCTTGTGGGGGGGTGATAGCCAACATGGGCATATTTATTTACTTTTTTGGGGCATGTGTGTGGGGGGCCAATACCCACATGGTTTTTTTTATTACCATTATCAGGTATCGGGACTGGAGGGGCTTATGTGTAATCATGGAGGGTGTTGTACGATTCTTTTGTGCACATTTGCACAACCCTCGGTGAATGGCAAAGTACACTTACTCCAGCTCATAGCTGGTATAAAATTACTTTGACCGATGTCCTCTGGGGGTTGTTTTAGAATCCCAAATTGGGGAGTGTGGCAGTCACCCTTTGTGAATAGGGCACAACTGCTGCCATAAACCCTGTTGCGCCCTATCGCAACTGAGATTTTGGTGCAACCATGGCTCAAGTCCACTTTGGCACAAGCAGCCTGCATCATGTTGCAAGCTGCTTTGAGAATCTCAAATGGCGCAACTAATGGTGCAAAGTGCTACTTGCATCATTCCTGTTGGTGCAAGTCACTTTGCTCCATATGCAACTTTTTTAGAATCCAGCCTATGTCCACTGTACTTAAAATATAGACAAAAGCTTTCGGGGAAGACATTAGAGAACCTAAAAATGGAACCCAAGGACATGGTCACATACTTGTTTAACTCATAGTCTAAAGTGGTACTTAAATCAGTAACAACATTTCTTAAAATTATTAAGAAGCAAAAATTACATCTTTAAGTTAACATGAATATTAAATATCCTATTGCCTAACATGGTGGAATTTTAATAACTTTGTACAACTTACAGAAAGCAATTTATAGAATATTGCCATAGAATATTTTTTAACTGGAATGATTGTGTTTTATATGTGCTGCTAATGACATAAACTGCTGAGCAAAAAAGACTGAACTAAAAACTTAACGGTATTTCTTGTGACACCCCCTGTCAGGCAGTCTCAATTCACTTAACGCAAGTACAGTAAAACACATCAATATGACAGATTGAATTAATCTAGACTAATAAAAACAACCAAGCAATTAAGGGAACCAAAAATTTGTCACTGATTCGTTCATTGCTTTTGACGTGTAAAAGCGAGTTATTTGCATTGTTGCTTG
Organism: Neoceratodus forsteri; assembly: GCA_016271365.2. Taxonomy (NCBI): domain Eukaryota; kingdom Metazoa; phylum Chordata; order Ceratodontiformes; family Ceratodontidae; genus Neoceratodus; species Neoceratodus forsteri. The sequence goes on from JADMNL010000023.1 coordinate 66,028,358, forward strand.
GAATAATATATTTAGAATGTGATACAATGAATTTGGAATGTAAGATGGTTATATAAAAGGTTCAATTAAAACTAGTGGAGGATTTTTTTCTCTTGGTGTAAAAAGTTCACTGGGAACTGCTTGATTGCAATAATCCAGCAGTGTTACCCATCATGCTTCTCTGTGACTGAAGAACTGGCAATCTGATTCTGCAAAGAATGAAAGAAGCAAGCAATTATAAATACATTGTAAGTCTGTTAAGCAATAAACCACAACAGGGTGTGAGTTATCATGGATTTACCCATGGCTGGCATGGTTTGGCCACGAGGCCGCTGGCGAGTGATTGAACCAAGTCAGCCATGGGCAAATCCCAGCATAACCTACACCCTGGAGTGGTTTGTTGTGATTATACAATGTGTAAAATAAAGAAAAGAGCAACATTTTAGATGCCAACCTTTTAAAAACACATTTTTTTTTAATAAAATAGAAGAGATATGCTTCCACAGAGAAAAATAGTCCTGAGTTGCTAGGTAAAATATGGAAGGCTGCAGTGGACACCTCTCTGACCTGAAGTGCACACACACACACACACATAGAACACACACACATAGAACACACACATAGATTGATAGCAAGCTTGTATTTGCAGTTTCTAAGGTTTTTAATTGTGTTTCATGTTTTACATCAGCAGCAGTATATGGTTATTTGAGCAACCTATCATGCAGAATGCAGTCATTCAGTGCCTGGGGAATAGGGAGTCAGAGTTACTTTTTTTTTTTTAAATTAAAATGAGACTGTGAGCTCCCTTTTGTTAATACAAATGGGGATGAGAAAGCAGTAAAGGCAGCGTGACAACAGTATTTTTTTTTGTTTTAATGGAAAAGCTTGTTACGATCGGACAGAGGGAAGAGAGGCTGCTAGTGTGCCAGATCAGTTAGTATGGCAAGACTGGTGTGCATGCACGTCCTTTGTTTTAATTCAAATGGGGAACAGAGAGAGAGCTGTAATATAGCATGAGAACAGTGTTTTTTATTGCTGCCAAATGAATTAAATCTGTGGCTTCTGTAGTTTTCCTCTGTCCTCTGCCTTGGTCCCTGGAATGGTGCAGAGGGCCCGATGTCAAAGGGTTCCATATGACAACTACCGGGGATGTAACGCTGTGCAAAGGTGAGGTTGTCCTTTTCTGTTTATGGTTGCTTTACCAGTTTCATCTTCAGTGAGGCTCAGTGTCTGTGGTGGCTACAGGAGGACGTGTTTAAAGAGAGTCTTTTTTTAAGCTGCTGACAGGGTTGCAGGTAGGACCGTGCATCCAACTCTACAGTGCCAGTGAGGTTCAAAGCTGTTTAGCAGGGATTAAACATGGTGTTTTGGGGCTGTGGACTTCGGGGATTGGATGGATTTGGGAGATGCTGCTGTCTGACAACTTTTCCCATGGGTTATCGTAGGCTTTACCATGGCAGAAAGGTGCCAGCCAACCAATCAGAATACAGGATCTTTTCTTTTCTTGGGTACCCATTGTATAATTTTAGCGACCTGTATGATCTATAGATCCACAAAGCAATTCTTAACTTTTTCAGTGTTTTTGTAGTGCTATGATTTTGTGTAATATATGTGTAATGGATTTATTTGGCCACAGTGTTTTGGTAGTGCTATAGCTAATAGTGATGGGACTTTTTCACTATAGTTTAGATGAACCGTTACATGTACATTATTTATGGTGCAATGAACACAGAGATTAATTATTTGATTTTTTTTATAAAGAAATAAACATTACAAATGCAAATTAAGAGTTCAGCTTATAAACCATTATGAAACATATGATTGCTAGCCTCAAGCTTTTGCATTTTCTAACATGTAAAGCAGATACCAAATGCTGCACAGATGTGTTGTTCCCTGTGTCAGAATTTCCAACCTCTTAATTAGATCAGGAGTCTGATAATTAGATATAATTCAATATCCACAACAATGAGATCAGAGATCAAGAGCTGCTTTTCAAAATAAGGTTAGCCTTCCTGTCATCCACCATAGAAACATAGAAACATAGACTTTGACGGCAGATAAGGACTGCTTGGCCCACTTAGTCTGCCCATTTCCCTACCTAGAAGATAAGCTGCAGATCCTATTTAACCAACAGCCTATTTTTTCCTACCCCCCACAAAAATTGCCTCATGTCTGTCCCATGCATTCTTGAATTCTCCCACAGGTTTAGACCCCACAACCTCTTCAGGAAGGCTCTTCCATGCGTCCACCACCCTCTCTGTGAAAAAATACTTCCTCACATTGCCCCTGAGCCATCCCCCCTCTATCTTCAGATTGTGTCCCCTTGTTCTTGCACATCTCTTTTTCCGAAAGATGCTACCCATTTGGAGTTTTTTTTTTTTGTATTTAGTTGTTTAACCAGGTATAGCACACTAAGCTGGAAGCTTTTTTACAGGAGTGACCTGGGAGCTCAAGAAGGTTAAGTGACTTGCTCAGGGTCACACAGTATGCAAGCGGAAGCTGTGGGATTCAAACCCAGGTCTGGTCTGTTGGATGTTACCAGATTTGAAGCTCAGAGTCTTAGACCACTGTGCTATACTGCCTCCTAAATTGTTGATCCTACTGAGGTACTTAAACATTTCTATCATGTGCTCCTTCACCCTCCTTTCCTCAAGGGTATACATTAAGCTCCTTTAGTCTCCTCGTATGGCTTCTCTTGCAGACCCTGCAGCATTTTAGTTGCCCTCCTCTGAACTGCCTCCATCCTGTCTATGTCCTTGCGGAGATGGGGTCTCCAGAACTGGATGCAGTACTCCAGATGGGGTCTCACCAACTGTCTGTACAGGGGGATAATAACTTCCTGTTTTCTGCGGGTGATACCTCTCCCTATGCATCCCAGTATCCCCCCAGCCCTCCCTACTACCTTCTCACATTACTTGCCAATCTTAAGGTCATCTGATATGATTACCCCCAGGTCCCTCTCCATTTTTGTTGTTGTTACTACCTCCCCGTTGTGTAATCTTCCCCTGGGTTTTTGTTTCCCAGGTGCATTACTTTGCACTTCTTTGCATTGAATCCAAGCTGCCATACTTCTGACCATTCCTCCAACCTTGCCAAGTCCCTTCTCATCCTTTCCACGCCTCCTTGTGTATCAACCCTGTTGCTGATCTTTGTGTCATCTGCAAAGAGGCATACTTTTCCTTCCAGTCCCTCTGCAATGTCACTTATAAAGACATTATTTGCTTCACACAAAGGCTTGTTGCCTCTGTGATGGCAGTTTTGATATTTCCTCATTGTTGCTCCACCCCTCCTTCTAGCCTGTTTGCTAGTGCTTTTCTAAGGCACTCTCCCATCTTGCCAAAGTCAGCCCTCCTGAAGTGCAGAATCCTCACTTTTGTATGGCTTGACTCTGTAGCTGAGTTTATCGTGAACCACACTGTTTGGTGGTCACTTGTTCCCAAATGGCTACCCACTTCTAGATCTGAGATCCTCTCACTGTCCCCATTTGAGAGTACAAGGTCTAAGATTGCTTCCTCACGAGTAGGTTCCAAAACTAGATGTCTGAGGCATGCCACCTGAAGGGCATCAAAAATGGCCCTGCTCATGGCTGTAACCAATTTAAAATCAAGTGTATGCATACACCAGTATTACTACCTTGTCATAACTAGTTGGGATAAAAAGCCTGAACAATCCAACTATATAAATGGCTTTTATCACATTCGCTTGTGGTTATTTGTCAGACTTTTTGCTTAAGATAAAGTGCTAGCTGAATAATCAGATTAATGTGCTTTACCCATGAACAGATATAAATGCCTTTTTATTCATTCAAAAGCAGCAGCATTATTTTTGTAAAGTTTGTTCCAACTGATTAATAACCTGTATTTTTCCTTTTAGGACTATCAAATGAGGTTGGTTTCACACAGTTGGTTCATTCAATGCATGGGCTTAAGCATTTGTCTAAAGGTATAATTCAAATGGAATAGAATGTGGGTATGTATAGCACCTTTTATTCTGGAAGTATTTGAACATATGTTTATTTCTATGATATAACATAGATAACTGTACTTTTTTAGATGTCTTTTGTTAAACAAAGCCTGCCTGTTGTTTCCTTGGTATCTACGGTAATGGAAGAGACAGTGTATTATAATATCAGGCTCTTTCTGTCCCAGCTTTCAGTCAAAGTCAAAGAACATCTGGCACTCATAATTAGAGATGGGATGAGTTAAAATTCAAAGGTGATTTTGCCAGCAAAGCAGGTGAAATTCACCTCCGAGAGCTCTGCAAAGTTTTTCCCATATTCAGAAACTTTGAAATGGTGACGTTCCACCATGAAGTGCAGAAGTTTGCCTGGAATGGCAGAATTTTGAGAGTCCACAATTCACAGGCAAAATTCTGCACCCGTGGGTGGAATTCCATACTCATGCAGAACTTCACCATGTGGAACTTGTAAAATTCCATGGAATTTGCAGATTAATTTGCCAAGTTTTACAACTTTGCCTAATTCTACTCACAATTTACAGGAAAAAGGCACTAGAGTGATGATGCTTTATCAGATTGTTGCATTTATTTATTGGTGGTGCCATGAGTAATGTCTGTTAATGAAAAGATCAGGGTTGGCCCTGAATGATCGAAATTGCTTGTTGCTGAGTCATGGGGTCTTGTTCTTGACAGTGAAGACTTTACTTATTGAGGGGGGCAGTTTTTTGCTAATCTCCTGATTGGGGTGGCCTTGTGTGGGATATTTCTCTGACCTCTGCATTTTACTAGTGGAGCTATTTAATTTATTTATTTTATTATTGGGGGTGGCAGCTGAGAAGAGTACACAACATGGTTACCAAGGGCTGGTGGCAGCAGCGGTGTTGTACACAACAGTTACAGTGGGCAACAGCTGCATTGTTGATTCTTAGGCAGAAGCTACAGTGTTGGTTTTGGGCAACAGCTGCATATCCTGCAAATTTATGGAAGACTACATGTCACTGACTGCTGTATTAAGGTGCAGTGCATTGTTTACTTCCTGCATGCCCCTCCTTTCCTCACTCTTTTAATTATCCTCTCCTGTATATATTATAGTGGCACAATAGTGCCCCTATAGTTAGGATTGAGTAGCCTGTTTAATGTTAAAAATCAGATTTTGCACATTAATATCTTTGGCTCTCTTTGATGGAATGAGATGAAATTTTGCATATGTTGTCTAGGAGGCAATTTCTTGATGTGTGCACATTTTTGTGATAACAGTTTGCGCAGTTTCTGTGATTCTCATGTTATTTAAGAAGAAGACTAAATGTGTTCCTATACTTAACATTGTTTTTTCTCTGCTCTTGCCTACAGCCTACATGGAAAGGAATTGTTGTCCCAAACTTGTAGGGTACCTATGTCATGTCCTAAGGTGGTACTTTTGACAGGTCTGGTGAAAATATATTAAGGGGTTCCAAAGTTCTAAGACTTTTAATTTTAGTGTTTTTCAACTTGCGGATGCATAGCTGGGGTTTTGATATAACGTTCTGCGATGAAAATAAAATATTGATGCCACAAAGGCTCATCTTGCTTTGGTGCCTCTTGTTTGGCATGGTACCAAATATTTTTTGTTTTGCTGTGCCAACCGCTGTCTTGTTGCCCTTTTCAGGAGCCAACAAACATGGAAAAACTCAGAAATGTTGTGATTTTAATAAACAAACATCAGAACCTAGCTAAACGGGACCTGTTTAGCAAGATTCTGATTTTTGTTTTTAAGTATATTGGCCATAAATGCATTTACTGGGTACCCAAAATAGCAGGTGCCAAACTTAGTGAGGGGAGCAGTTCCCCCACATTCTCTGTATCGGAACAGTGGGATTTTCTTGACTTCTGCTCCTACAGCTGGAACGCATGGTACCTGCTGCAGTTTCATCTGTAAGACTCCCTTTTCCCTGGTGTCTAGTGGCAGCCACCACCTGCTGATCACTGTCCCCTATACCTGGTGTCTAGTGGCAGCCACCACCTGCTGATCACTGTCCCCTATCCCTGGTGTCTAGTGGCACCCCCCACCCTCTCATTGCCACTATTTATTTATTTATTTGTTCCTTCATTTGTTTGTTTATTTATTTAATCTGACACTGGAATGCCCACCCCCAGTTTCATATGTCCCCTCGTAGTCCCTTGTGTTATTTGCCACCATCATGGGGTCCAATCCCTGTGTCACCATTTGAAGCGCCCCCCAGCAGTGTGGAACACTAGGGAGCCCACTCCCAGTGTCCCAAAATATTTACTTAGTTTGAACCTGTTAAGATGAAAACTGTTCCCAGTGTCTTTTTTATTTTAACCTGAAAAAAAGAAAATGGTCCCTTGTCATCCTCACTGTCCCCCTCCCCCATCCCGACCCTTCCACTGAGCACCCACCACTCCATTCCCCCCTTACCTTATACTTAGCTCCAGAGATCATAGGCTGTCATCTTCTGTGGACTGGGACATGTCTGCATTCTTCAAAGCTGAACCATGAACTGAGAAATCAAGGTAAGTGCCGTATAATGTATTTCAATGGTGTTTTGAACATATGTTCATAACTTTGCCATTTTAGGACTTTTTTCCCAAATTTTCAACATGGCCTTTTGGGACTCCACCTCATGAATATTGACACTGTCATTTCCTTAACTGAGCCCGGAACGTGATTCGCAGTTACTGTGTGAAATCATCTTGAGGGACCGTAATAATGAAATTTCACTGCTAGTGTTCATAAGGTGCAGTCCCAAATGGCCATGTTGAAATGTGGTGAAAAAGCCCTAAAATGGCAGAGGTATGTGCACTCATTGAAATTTTCTCAAAAGCCTATGTTGCAAATATGATGGGAAAAAATCCAAATGACTGTTTTATGCTGTGACGCTATGCAGTTGATATCGCACGTCAGAATTTCTCGCAAATTTACAATATTTTCATGCTAGATTTCAACATTGGCATTTTCTCACACCTCCTTGTGAGCAGTACAGCTGTTATTGTTCACATCCTGGCCAAAAAATATGTTTCGCAGTTCTTGGCTAATAGCGGTTGCTGGGAAATCAGTGTTCAGGTCAGATGAAGAAAATGACAGTGACACTGTTCATGAGTAGATGTCCTAAAATGCCTATGTTGAAAATTTGGTAATGATACTGCCTTTTCATTTGGTAATCCAGGGCCAGATTCTCAAAGTGATAGCGCAAGGTGTGCCAAAGGTGAGTTGCACCAAATGCCGATGCATCAGGGACACTGAGCCCAATTCTCTATCGGGCAGGGTCCACGTGGCCAAGTCCCATTGTTTGAGCCAAAACCAGACTTGCACCAAATGGAGGGTACTCCTGAATATAGTGGAGCGAGCCTGGGGTATTGCCCCATAAAAGTACACCCCCCCACCCTGATATTAAAAATACTGCAGCCCATTTGGGCTATTGCCCCCTGACAAACCCCGATACCCGATAGAATAAATAAATATGCCCATTTGGGCTTTCGGCCCCCCCCACACACACACACAAGCCCTGATCCTCAATAAAATAAATAAATATGCCCATGTGGGCTATCTGCTCCCCACAAGCCCTGATCCCAAATAGTATGAATAAACATGCTCATGTGGGCTACTACCCCCTAGTCTTGACCCCTGAAATTGTTACAATAGAAGTCCTTGTGGGCTAGTAATCCTCCAGCACCAATCCCTGAGCCCCCAAACCTCAACATATTGTCATGTAGGTGTTAAAAATAAAAATTTCCAAATCACCGTAGCCCTGGTGGTCTTGTGGGCCCTACCCAGCAGTACCAGACCACCCCGCTCCCCCACTGACCCATACTGAGCCAGCCACTGTCACAGCCCACCTCCCACCACTATGTCCAGCCACCGACAGCTCTTCTATGAGTGCATAATATAAATAGTACATGCTCAGTTCACACTCAGTGAATGACAGCTGCTGTCTTTCACTGAGAGTGTACTATTTACAGTATACACTGATAGAAGAGCTCAGTTGGTGTCTGACCATGGTGGTGAGAGGTGGGCTGTGCCAGTTGCTGGCTAGGTATGGGGAGAGCAGGGTGGTCTGGCACTACCAGGTTGGTGGGGTGGGGTCCACTAGACCACCAGGGCTATGGTGCTTTGTAAATTTTTAATTTAAAACCTACTTGACAATATGTTGGGGTTCGGGGATTGGGAATCATGGCTTGGGGGTTATCCTCTACCCCACAAGGGCTTCATTATAACAATTTTGGTGATTGGGACTGGGGGGTTAGCCCACATGGGTATGTTTATTCACACTGTCGGGATTGGGGCTTGTGGGGGTGATAGTCCACATGGGCATATTTATTTACTTTATTGGGGCTATGTGTGGGGGCCAATACCCACAGGCTTTTTTATTACCAATATCAGGATCGGGACTGGAGGGGCTTATGTAATCATGGAGGGTGCTGTACTCACTTGTGCACATTTGCACAACCTCGTGAATGGCAAGTACACTTACATCCAGCTCATAGCTGGTGTAAATGTACTGACCGATGTCCTGGGGGTTGTTTTAGAATCCCAAATTGGGGAGTGTGGCAGTCACTCTTTGGGAATAGGGCACAAAGGCTGCAATAAACCCCATTGCGCCACATCACAGCTGAGATTTTGGTGCAACCATGGCTCAAGTCCACTTTGGCACAAGTAGCCTGCATCATGTTGCAGGCTGCTTTTGAGAATCTCAAATGGCGCAACTAATGGTGCAAAGTGCTACTTGCATCATTCCTGTTGGTGCAAGTCACTTTGCTCCATACGCAACCTTTTTAGAATCCAGTCTATGTCCACTGTACTTAAAATATAGACAAAAGCTTTCGGGGAAGACATTAGAGAACCTAAAAATGGAACCCAAGGACATGGTCACATACTTGTTTAACTCATAGTCTAAAGTGGTACTTAAATCAGTAACAACATTTCTTAAAATTATTGAGAAGCGAAAATTACATCTTTAAATTAACATGAACAACAATTATCCTACACCTAACATGGTGGAATTTTAATAACTTTGTACAACTTACAGAAAGCAATTTATAGAATATTGCCATGGAATATTTTTTAACTGGAATGATTGTGTTTTATTTGTGCTGCTAATTATATAAACTGCTGAGCAAAAAGACTGAACTAAAACTCAGCAGTATTTCTTGTGACACCCCATGTCAGTCAGTCTCAATTCACTTAATGCAAGTACAGTAAAACACATCAATATGACAGATTTAATTAATCTAGATTAATAACAAACAACCAAGCAATTAAGGGACCCAAAATCTGCCACTGATGCGTTTGTTGTTTTGACATGGAAAGCAATTATTTGCATTGTTGCTTGGAATAATATATTTAGAATGTGATATAATGAATTTGGAATGTAAGATGGTTATATAAAAGGTTCAATCAAAAATAGTGGGGGATTTTTTTCTCTTGGTGTAAAACGTTCACTGGGAACTGCTTGATTGCAATAATCCATCAGTGTTACCCATCATGCTTCTCTGTGACTGAAGAACTGGCAATCTGATTCTTGCAAAGAATGAAAGAAGCAAGCAATTATAAATACATTGTAAGTCTGTTTAAGCAATAAACCACAACAGGGTGTGAGTTATCATGGATTTACCCATGGCTGGCATGGTTTGGCCACGAGGCCGCTGGCGAGTGATTGAACCAAGTCAGCCATGGGCAAATCCCAGCATAACCTACACCCTGGAGTGGTTTATTGTGATTGTACAATGTGTAAAATAAAGAAAAGAGGAACATTTTAGATGCCAAACTTTTAAAAACACATTTTTTTTAAATAAAATAGAGAGATATGCTTCCACCGAAAAAAATAGTTCTGAGTTGCTAGGTAAAATATGGAAGGCTGCAGTGAACACTTCTCTGACCTGAAGTGCACACACACACACACACACACACACACACATAGATCACTCACATAGACTGATAGCAAGCTTGTGTTTGCAGTTTCTAAGGTTTTTAATTGTGTTTCATGTTTTACATCAGCAGCAGTATATGATTATTTGAGCAACCTATCATGCAGGCTGCTGTCATTCAGTGACTGGGGAATGGGGAGTCAGAGTTACTTTTTTTTTTAAATTGAAAAGAGACAGTGAGCTCTCTTTTGTTAATACAAATGTGGTTGAGAAAGCTGTAAAGGCAGCGTGACAACAGTGTTTTTTTTTTTTGTTGTAATGGAAAAGCTTGTTACGATCGGACAGAGGGAAGAGAGGTTGCCAGTGTGCCAGATCAGTTAGTACGGCAAGCCTGGTGTGCATGCACGTTCATTGTTTTAATTCAAATGGGGAACAGAGAGAGCTGTAATGTAGCATGAGAAAAGTGTTTTTTTTTTTACTGCTGCCAAATTAGTTAAATCTGTGGCTTCTGTAGCTTTCCTCTGTCCTCTGCCTTGGTGTCTGGAATAGTGCAGAGGGCCCAAAGTCAGAGGGTTCCATATGACAACTACCAGGGATGTAACGCTGTGCAGAAGTGAAGTTGTCCTTTTCTGTTTATGATTGCTTTACCAGTTTCATCTTCAGTGAGGCTCAGTGTCTGTGGTGGCTACAGGAGGACGTGTTTAAAGAGAGTTTTTTATTAAACTTCTGAGAGGGGTTGCAGGTAGGACCGTGCATCCAACTCCACAATGCCAGTGAGGTTCACAGCTGTTTATCAGGAATTAAACATGGTGTTTTGGGGCTGTGGAACTCTGGGGCTGGATGGATTTGGGAGATGCAGCTGTCTAACACCTTTTCCCATGGGTTATCGTAGGCTTTACCACGGCAGAAAGGTGCCAGCCAACCAACCAGAATACAGGGATCTTTCCTTTCTTGGGTACCCATTCTATAATTTTAGCTATTTTTCTAACCTGTATGATCTATAGATCCACAAAGTAATACCTAACTTTTTCAGCGTTTTTGTAGTGCTATGATTTTGTGTAATATATGTGTAATGGATTTATTTGGCCACAGTGTTTTGTTAGTGCTATAGCTAATAGTGCTAGGACTTTTTCACTATACTTCAGATGAACCGCCACTATTTATTTATTTATTTATTTGATCATTCATTTGTTTGTTTATTTATTTATTCTGACACCAGGATGCCCACCCCCAGTTTCATATGTCCCCTCGTAGTCCCTTGTGTCATGTGCCAACATCATGGGGTCCAATCCCTGTGTCACAATTAGAACCCCCCCCAGCAGTGTGGGACACTAGGGAGCCCACTCCCAGTGTCCCAAAACATTTACTTATTTGGAATCTGTGAAGATGAAAACTGTTCCCAATGTCTTTTTATTTTAACCTGAAAATGAAAATGGTCCTTGTCGTCCCCACGCTTCCTCCCCATCCTGACCTCCCACTGAGCACCCAACACTCCATACCCCACCTTACCTTATACTTACCTCCAGAGATCATAGGCTGTCATATTCTGTGGACTGGGACATGTCTGCACTCTTCAAGCCGAACCACGAACTGAGAAATCATGTAAGTGCTATATAATGTATTTCAGTAGTGTTTTGAACATATGTTCATAACTTTGCCATTTTAGGACCTTTTTCAGCAAATTTTCAACATGGCCTTTTGGGACTCCACCTCATGAACATTGCAACTGTCATTTCCTTAACTGGGCCCAGAATGTGATTTGCGGTTACTGTGAGAAATCATCTTAAGGGACTGAATAATGACATTTCACTGCTAGTGTTCATGAGGTGCACTCCCAAAATGGCCATGTTGAAAATGTGGTGAAAAAAGTTCTAAAAATGGCAGAGTTATGTGCACTCATTGAAATTTTCCTACGCACTCACATAACTTTGGTAATTTTCAATATTTTGACTCCAAATTTTCAACATAGCCAATTTTTCTTACCACCTCATGAATAGTACAGCTGCTATTTTTCTCATCCTGTCCAAAATGTGTTTTCACACCCCTGGCATGGAACTGCATTTTGGCAAGGATTTGAAAATTTTCAGCTATGTGGTTTATGAGGTGGGGTAATAAGATAGCTATGCTGACAATTTGGGGTCAAAATATGTGAACAATTCAAAATTATGACCATTCATTGCAATTCTGGTATGCCCAGTCATAACTTTGGGAATTTTCAATATTTTCACCCCACATTTTCACCATTGGCATCTTATTACCCTACCTCATGTATATCTCACCTCTCATTTTTCACATCCAGGCCAAAATGTCTTTTCACACCTTTGGCATGGAATGGTGCATAGCTGTGCAAAATTGTGTTTTGGTGGGATTTGAAAATTTTCTGTACTCGTACATGAGGTGGGGTAATAAGATGGCTATGTTAACAACTTGGTCACTGTTGTCTTATAAATGGAAGTTCAGGTGCTTACACAGCTACATACATATATGCATCTATGGAGGAATGGGTTTGCAGGGCCTGTAAGGCCCTGCACTCCGATAGGCAAATTAGGATCTGAATATACTATCAGAAAAGATGAGAAATAAATTAAGAAAAAACTGTATTAATGCTTTAGTTAGGGATAAAGCTGAAAAGTGAGAATGTGCCATTAGGGGTTTCAAAGCTAACACCCACACCAACACTGCACACACCAGCATGTGTCAGAGGGTGCCTTGGGATCGATGGCCCTAACACTCGCGCCATTTGCCTATACTGTACTCATCTCAGCTTATATTCTTATGGAATGGGATGAGTATTAGAAAAATAGCTCAAGACACACCCAATGCCTGTTGGTTGTGCAGGTGATGTGAAGTGTTAGCTTTGAAAACCCTAATTTCACATTACCCTACTTTTTGTGGCAGTATCCCTAACTAGAGCATTAATGCAGTTTTTGGCAATTGATACAGTATATCTATCTATCTATCTATCTATCTATCTATCTATCTATCTATCTATCTATAGTATAGGGGCACAATAGTGCCCCTATATTAGGGTTAAATTCCTGACATGGATCCTTTGCAAAAGAGTCTATGACTCAAAGGATTGTAATTCTGATCTTACTCAATAAATAAATAAATGGCCAATTCTATGTTAAACCAAAAATGTTGCACTTCAATAACTTTGCAGCCCTTCAACTGATTCACAAAGCTACACTATAAAAGCACACAACAACACGGCAACATTGTACAGTACAGTCAAGAGTCATGTACTCTAGAGAGGGGGGATTAGATTATACAATCCTCCAAAAAACAGTTTCAATAGCAACATCCAGTGTATCAGCTCAGGCAGAGTAAAACATAATTAAGATGGTAAAGGTCAGGGGCACTTGGAGCATGGCCGATTGGGAAGATGTCTTAGGAGCCTCTTGGGAGTAAAGGGGAGGAACATGAGCAGAGGTCAGAGGGTAGTTTGTTTCAGAGGGAAGGGAGGTGGAAGGAAAAAGCAGATTGTCCAGAGACAGAGTGAGGGAGAGGGATAGAAAAGGAGCAAGTGTCTCTGTGATGAAGGGAATAATTTGAGAGGGCAACTTGGGAGAATCAGGTGGAGAGATAACAGGGGAAGGAACCGAACCAGAATTTAGCAATAAAGATAGCGCAGTGTATCATGCTTCTGTGCAGTAGGGGAGTAAGGGATAAGGGGGGATAGAGGAGACAATGGTGAGTGAGAGGGGGAGATGCAGTAGAGAAATGACAGAAAGAGTTTAGGGGAATGTTGAATTTTGCTCAGTGAAGTCTGAGAGGCAGTTCCATACACCACATCAGCGTAATCAACAGTTGGTACTATCATTTTGGAGACCAACCCATGACGAGTTGGGAGAGGGAGGTTGGTTTTGTGATGGTAAAGAGTGACTAGTTTGGGGTGAAGTTTGGCATAAATAGCATCAATATGGGTGGAGAAATCAGGATTTGTGTCCAACCACACCCCTAGGTACTTGAAAGCCAAGACGTTCTCAAGGATGGATCCATCCAAGGCAGAAAAAGTGGTGGGATTCTGTAGGGTGGCCAGCTTTTGTCTGGATCTGAAGTTTATGGTGACACTTTTCGTGATGTTGAGTTTAAGTTTGTTGTCCTTGACTCTGTTGAGATAGTCCTGAAAGGGGGACTGTATGCTAGTGAGAGGGCCCAGAGAGGAAGAGAATAGTGTAATTAGCATATATGAGAATTTCTGCTGACTTACAGACTGAGGGGAGATTATTTATAAATAGAGAGAAGAGGATAGGGTCAAGGATGGAACCTTGAGGGATGCTGGGAGATGATAGAGAGTGGAGAGGATTGAGCATTGCCAATCATAACTGATTGTTCCATGTTGAGAAGGTAGAAGCGGAACTGATTTTCAGTCAGTACACTGAGACTGACAGAGCCAAGAGTTTGTAGAAGGAGGGGATGGGAGACAGAATCGAAGGCTTTTGCAAGGTCCATGAAAATGGCAGCTGTAATGTGGTTCCTGTCCATTGCAGTGAGTATGGAGTCAGTGACACGCAGAAGAGAAGATATAGTTGAGTGATGCTTCTAAAACTGGACTGGATGTGGGAGAGTGTGTTGGATCTGGCAAGGAAGTCGGATAGCCTTGAATGAATAAGCAATCCTTGCAATTTAGCTAGAAGGGGAAGACAAGTATGGGCCTGTAATTTCCCGGGGGGGGAGGGGTCCCATGCTTTGTGGACAGGAAGGACTCTAGCTGATTTCCAGGCCTTAGGAACAGTGGAGGAGGAGAGATAAATGTTTAAGATATGGGTAAGCGGGGCTACAATGGCAGAAGCAGAAAAGTGGAGAAGCCTGGGGTGGCGACCATCGGTGCTAGACTTAGATGGGTTTAGGACAAAAATGGCAGAGTAGACCTCTAGAGGAGTGAATGGGGGGAAATTGTAATCAGAGGGCTGGTTAGTCACCACCTGGTGGGCTCTGAGTGTGAGGGAGATGAAGGGGAACTAGTGTCCTGGAGAGCACAAGTGGCGAAGAATTTGTTGAAGATTTCAGCCTCCGAGATGGGGTTGGAGACAGGGGACCCTTCTATATTGAGAACAGGGATGTATATTTGGTCAGAAGATCTAGGAAAGAGTGGAGAACTTTCCAGAAGGATGCAGGATTCTGTTGATTTTGCTGCAAGTCGCTCCTGAAGTAGTTCACCTTCCAGAGATGAATGGCCTTGGTGCAGTTATTTCTGAGGGACCTGTATACTTGTAAATCAGACTGGAGAAGGGAGACTTTGTAGTAGTACCAAGCTGTATCCCTGGCCTGCATTTGGCCAGTAGGTCAGTAGGACAAGGTGTGTGGATCACTATTGGTGGCCATCAGTAGGTACTGATGGTGGGATTGAGCAAGGCCAATTCCACGGCATACGGCACAGTATCAGTTGAGCAGAAAACATCAAACCCAAGAGCTGCCTGCTGTAGCAGTTCTGATATTTCCAGCTGTGCCTCCCATCACATTAGCAGCTGCAACTCCCAAATAAAAAAAGTTGCTCCTTGTTGACATTTCCATGACAACCTTATGGTTGTATTACTATTTCAGAGACCAAACTCTGAGCTACACACTGTCACTGTCCTCTGTCTCCTGCTGGAGAAACACATCCAGTCCACCTACCTGGCTGGTTCCTGTATGGAGGTGGGGATAGTAGTGGGAGTGCAAGTCACTGTTTTCACCACAGGTGGAACCCCAGATATGATCACATTACTCTATACCCATTCTCCTAGATGACCCTAAACACATCAGGCAGTCCAGAAATACCCACACCTCAAAGTATCTCATTTGATTGTGTCCATGTTGTATTGTCAGCATCATCTGCAGCAGCAAGAAGAATTAAGTCTTGATGAAATAACTGAAATTCCTCTTTAGAGGTGTTTGTTTTTATGGCCTCAGTGGGCAGGGCATTGCAGTCATCTTGCAATCTGTCTAGAAAAGAAGCTAACCAGATACAGACTACCCTCATTGAGGTAGTGGATGTGGATGCCAATCGTTGGGCATCCACTGCACTACTTTGTTCAGCTGAAACAGCAGTGTCCGCCTTGTCCAATATGGCTGCTGGAGTTCACTCATGAGCACTGATCTCCAGAATGCTGCTGGAATAATCTGCCATGTCCAAGATGGCCACTGATGCTCACTACGTATGTTCAAGATGACATACATGCATAGGTAATTCTGGCAGCCATCTTGAATATGGCACACTCTGCTGCCAGTGTACTGGAGTTCTGTGTGCATGTGCACTGAACTCCTGCAGTCTTACTTTACATGGAGGAGTGCAGACTGGATGCCCCTCATCCTCCCTCAGCTGCAGTCGTTCTACCTCTGGCCACAGTTTGTTTAATCTGGAAATCATCCAAAAAAAAACTTAACATTTTGTGATGTTTAGCCTGAACAATAGTTATTTAAGGTCTATCAGCCAATGCTTTTACTTCCTATTTTGCACAGTTGTTCAGATATGGTGCCTGTTTTGAATCCCACAAAAAACTTTCTAAGTTGAGAAGGTACAGTTAACCAGTTGCTAAGTCTGATCCCACTGCCTCTGGTTGGCACCTTGCATTTTCAACATCTGAAAAATACTAACATGACTGGGCTTTAGCATTCAGTGAAACAAACTTTTAAGCTGCAGTGTTCTCTTTTTTTATTTAGCATTTGAAGCGAGTCACTTCAAATATAAACAAAAAAGAGGACACTGCAGCTTGAAAAGTTTGTTGTCAAGTGAGTATTCCTTCATTGTCTGTCTCCAGTCTTCCAATACATGAGACTGTTTTTTCTGAGTGTCAGAGGCTCATAAATTATTTAGATACAAGCTAGGCTTGGCTGTCCAACTTTTTGCATGTCACACAACTTTTTGTTATTTAACACCTTATTGTTGGACTAGTAATTAGTGGTGCCCCTGCCACACATGTGAAGGTTGCATTGGGTAGGGTATGTGGTGTCCATTATGTTGCAAACTGTGCTTTGCTAGTTTGCTCATGTTCAGCAAATACATTCAGGTTTGCAGAAAGTTCACTTCAGACTGAGTTTCAGATTTCCCATATCTTGTGTAAAATGACAGCTACCACTCTGGTATATGACAGATTTTTGTCTGTGGGTCTTATATTATGCCTAATATTTTCTTTTTTGCTTTTACTCCAAAAGAGACACTGCAGCTTTAATTTGTGCAGTAAATAATTTATGAATCACTGCTGTCATTCAATGAAACTGCCCAAACTGCATTTAGAATGGAAACTTACTTGAGAGAAATCTCTCACAACTGTTTTCAGAGGTGTGGATGGCATTGATATCAGGTCTCTAGGAGATTTAAAGTGCTAAAAATCGAGTTAGCAATATATATATATATATATATATATATATATATATATATATACAGTATTTGTTGTTTTTTTAATGATAATGGCTGGTCGGGTGTTGGCAATCTTTTACAGTATTTCTTTTTTTTTCATATTGAGAAAGCATTATTGATTTTTCTGATATCCTCTTAAGGCATATTCATAACAGTTTCAGTTACAGAGATGAGAATTAACAACGAGAAGATATAAAATAGATATGGATACAAGGGTTACAAATATTGTTTACATCTAGTATCCTGAGCATTCCATCCAATGTCCACCATTTTCTAGTATATTATAAAACCAGGAAAAGATGACAAGAAAGACCCGTTTAGTACTGATACCACATAGTATAATGTAACTGTTCCTTTCAACCCTCCTCCCTGTCCCCCTTCCCTTCCTCCCCTACCCTATAACCCCCGGTACACCTCAACTGCTCGAATTAATGTAGAGAGTGTCATCTTCTCCTTCAATTGTCCATATTGTAAGAGAATTTATATTGTTAACAAAGTATGCAGAGGGGCCAAACTTCATTATAATAATGCAATCTATCCGACAGCTGAGCTATTATTTTTTCAGCCTGTAAGGCAAATAGAATCTCTTTAATTCATTCCGACCTGGAAGGTACTGCTTGATCGAGCCAATGTTGTAAAATAATTTTTTTTGCACATAGAGATATCATAACGATACGTTTACACTGCTTCCCAAGTAATACTGACCCGTAATTACCTAAAATAGAAAGTTCAGCTGTGAACGCTTCAGAAAGACCCAATAGGGGATCAAAATTATTTTTAATATTTGCCCAAAAAGGTGACACTTTATTACATTCCAATAACATGTGTAAAAGATTACCGGGTGCTTCCCCACATCTGGAGCATAAATTTGAAGAAGGTAGCCCCATTTTACATAATTTCAGCGGCATAATATAGATCATGTATAACAAAAATTGTAGTAATCCACATCTATCCCACTTCACATCTCTGTATAAATGTTGCCAGATCTTATCCCATGACCTTTTTCAGGAGTAGAGATAGGCATTACTTGATCCCATACATACTGTGGGTGGTATTTATGAGATTCGAGATGATCTCTCAAACTATGATAAAATTAAGAAATAAACTTTGATGTAGTGGTGATCAGAATGATTTTAACACCAGTCCGGCTAAATACTGGTCCCAGGGGCCCACCCCAAAATGTGAATACAGCATATGGGACAACTTTAAATACTTAAAAACAAATTCTGTCGGTATTTGATACTTATTTTTAACCTCCTGAAATGTCAATAAGTGATGATCTCTTACTAAATCAACCACTTTAACTATAATATTAAAAGGCCAGAATTTCTTATTTAAAGTTTTACCACCAATCTTTAAATTGGGATTTCTGAGAATTGGTTGTGAGATGTCTTTCTCCACAGAAATCTGAAGTTTAGCGCTTATCCTATTAAAAACCCACAGAGTAATCCCAATTGTAGTATCATATAAAGCTCTAGGAATATTCTTAAGAGATACATAACTAAGTGTACTTATATCTAGCCCCTGGAAGGCACACAATATCCTTTCAATTTGGAGCCATTGTGGAACATAATTGTGGTGATCTTCTATCCACATCCCTCGGCTCCATCTAAGCATTGTCGAACATGTAATAGCATAATAATAAAGAAGAAAATCCGGCAACTGCAGACCACCGCTTGCCTTGCTACACTGAAGTTTTACAATAGCCCTTCTCGGTTTCCTTTTACCCCAAATAAAATTTAGCTATTATATGATTTACCTGTGAAAACCAAGATTTGGGGAGGAACAAATTAGTCATATATAGGGGATATAATAACCGGGGAAGTACATTCATTTTTATTACATTAATCTTTCCCCACAAGGAGAGAGGAAGTGTACTCAAACGATTAAGAGCTTTACTAATTTGGGCAAGAGTTTTATCTAAATTGTATTGTTTCATTCGTAAATAGTCCGTAGAAAGATATATCCCTAAATATTATAGCTTTGATTATAATAAATCTATGATGCCCATCTGCTATTGTATCAAGTAGACA
Source organism: Neoceratodus forsteri (assembly GCA_016271365.2). Taxonomy (NCBI): domain Eukaryota; kingdom Metazoa; phylum Chordata; order Ceratodontiformes; family Ceratodontidae; genus Neoceratodus; species Neoceratodus forsteri. The sequence goes on from JADMNL010000023.1 coordinate 66,047,531, forward strand.
GAATGGTAGATGGCATGATATAAGTATAGCCACTCAGCCTCTACGAGAGTTAGGTACTGTTCCAAAAACTTGTCCCACCCAACGCCTCCTAAAAAGGAGCACCTGGGAGGGTGAAAAGTGGGTCTCTTGAAGAAATACTATATCTGTTTCTAATTTTTGTAAATGCAAAAGTATTTTTGCTCTCTTTGTTGGAGCTTGGGCACCTCTCACATTCCAAGAACATATTTTATATACTACCATATACACTCAGCCACTTTGAGAATTCCTCTATAAGTAACACTATTATCACTTTCTCTCACCATTTTAAACCCTTTAGGCCAACATGTGTGTACTCTTATCCCCCCTTATCCCCTTTCCTATAACACCTCCTCCTCCCTATATAAACCCTATCAATGTTTAAGGTCTTGACTATGAAAAGCCCCATATTTCACTCACATCTATCCCTCCCTCTCTTCTCCTTTCTTTAGCCACAGCCAAATAATAAAATCCTCTTTCAGTAGTAATAGGAGTCCACCAACCCTAGATTTGCCAAATAAATTAAACCAACAAAATTTGAAAATAAAAATATACAAATATCTCAACTGTATAATTGCTCATAATCAAATAATGAGAACCTTCTTTCGTTGCACTAGCCTTTTATCCACCATTGGGGTTGGTCCTTTAAGAAAGAACACAAGAATACTCAAAGTCCGATAGTTTATATAGGAACTAACTGTGGCGACCACCACCCTCTTATATAGCACGTAATGCTTTGCAGCCCTTCAACAACTACCAATCGGCTCCTGCTCCAGGAACCAGTCTAATTTAAACAAGTTTGAACAGTTAACACCGAGAAAATTAAACAGTATCACATTCCTTAGCTCCAAGAAAAATGAGCCCTTCCCTTCCTTGTCCTAAGTAATAACTCCTTCTTAGCTTCCATTTGACCAGTATGCACTAGAACCCTTTACATTCCTAGCTAGTGCAGACCCGAGTGGTGTTTTTGTTTCGGTCCAGCCAACTTAAATAAAAGTAACAAAATAGAATTATAACTGAAGAGACATCAGCCTGCAGTCATTCTTTAATGTTATGCTGCCCTCTGGTGGTCATGGTGTAGATCCACTTCATTTCTTCTATTTAAACTTTTAAAACTTGCCAGCTTTAGTAATACCCGCCATTACTATTCAATACTTTCTTTTTTTTCGTCCCTGTAATCTTCAGAGAGGAGGAAAAAGATCTGGGAGTAGAGATTGCAGCGCTGGTATAGCCTGTTGTGCAGACTCGTAATTATGCCAAGCCCCAGAAACCAATACTGCTAATTTTGATGAATGCTGCACTTTATATTTTATGCTTGCAGCTATAAGTTTGGATATCAAAGGATGATATTCTGCCCTACGCTGTCGGACTGTGGCAGGCAGATCCTGTGCAAAACGAAGCTGCTGACCTTCCAAAAGTACTTGTTGCATATCTCTAGTTTTCCCCAAAATATGAACCTTATCTAGGTAATTCAGAAACTTTATTATTAGAGGTCGAGATTGTCGATCAGGGCCTGGTTTTGGCCTCAATGAACGTGTGCCCTCTTGATAACATAGATGGTATTATTAGAGAAGGGCCCGCAATCTTGGTAAACATCTTTTGCAAGAAAAGAATAGGTGCTGACCCTCTGCCTCCTCCAGCCCAAGATAATGATATTGTTCCTTCAATCTCGACCTTCTAAGTCTTCTAGCTTCCGTTCTATTTGTGGGCTCATTGCCTTAGCGAGGTAATTTCTGGTTCCATAGTGGCCTTCCAGCCCTTCAATGATGATACTCTAGCTGCTGTATCTGCAATGGTTCTATTGGTGTCTGCCAGCTCCCCATGTATATTTCTTAATTCTGCAGTAATTTCCTGCAATGTTGCTTTAAAGGGATGTAATTCCTCCATAAATGTTTTTTCTGTAAGAGGTGGTGAGAAAGATGCTGAAGTCGATGCAGCTTGTGTTTTGGCTATTGCCCCGGTCTGGCTTTTAGGTCTTTTCGGCCCTTTCTCTGGTGATTGCGGGGGAGTATGAGAGGGGGGCGCCTGGCACATCTCTGCTTCCATCGGGAAGGTAGGCCTCGTAGACCGCTGTCCGGAAAGTTGCTGTAGCGTTTCTCTTTTACTCAAGATTTGTGCTTCCTGTCATTTCAGCACTAGAGCAGTAACTAAATCAAGCACTTTTCAATGGAGTAGTGTTTTAAAAAAGAGAGCGTTTCTCCCGAAATGGCCATTTTCGGGGCAGGAGCCGACTTAGGTGCTGTTAGCCGGCCATGCACATCACGTGATCTCCCCTTTTTCAGTATTTCTTACCCTTATAAGAGAAAATTGTTTGCAAACTTTAGATCTGAGTACCACGATAGTCACAGGTAAATAAGTTATTTAACTCATTGAGGGCCCAAGACACCTGTAGGTGGCAGCAGAAAATATATTCCTGAGGTCTTAAACGCCTCCAGATATTCTGCACTTTTTGCCACTGAGGACTTAGGACATCTGAGGACGTCACTGCTTGAAACTTAAATATTTCACAAACTAAAGTGAGTAGAATAGCTTGCATAGAACCATTGGAAAGGTAATTTTTGTGCTGAATACCTTTGCCACTCATATTTTGTGTCTGTCATGTATACTTTAGAAGATATTGGCATTTTTGTATGATATGGTGTGTATGGCTGAAATTTGTCTCTCAAGCTTCACCTAGCAGAAAAAAATACATGTATCATATTAGAAAAAATATTTCTAGTACAAAATTAGCTTTGTACCTCCATCTAATGTTTGGATGCTTAATTTGGTGTTGATATGTTAAATAGTTTCCCACAAAAATGGTATATGTTGCCTTTTTATTGAAACAAAAAAGTATCTTATTTCAACCAATATATAGAAAAAATAAGTACTACTTTTAATTAATTGCATACAGCAGCACCGTTAGAAAGGTAATTTTATGCTGAACAACTTTGCCACTGCTGTACTTTGTATGTAGCACTTATGGTTCATGAGGTATTCACATTTGTTTGTGGCATGTCTGATGATGTCTGGATTTTGCTCAGAAAGCTCCAGGCTGTCCTGTAAAAAGTATACAGGCTACAAGTGGTGGAACTCTCAAAGAGTTCCTGAGGCCTCAGTGAGTAAAGATAGATCCATCTTCTTGTCTGTGTAGTTGTGGCCTAGAAGCTGATGGCCTTTTTCATTTGGTAACTCAGGGCCAGATTCTCAAAGTGATAATACAAGGTGTGCCAAAGGTGAATTGCACCAAATGCCAATGCACCTGGGACACTGAGCCCAATTCTCTATCGGGGAGGGTCCATGCAGCTAAGTCCCATTGTTTGAGCCAAAACCAGACTTGCACCAAATGGAGGGTACACCTGAATATAGTGGTGCGAGCCTAGGATATTGCTCCATAAAAGTACACAAGCCCCCCCAACCTGATATTAAAAATACTGCAGCCCGTGTGGGCTATTGCCCCCTGACAAACCCCGACACCCAATAGAATAAATAAATATGTCCATTTGGGCAATCGGCCCCCCCACACACAAGCCCTGATCCTCAATAAAATAAATAAATATGCCCATGTGGGCTATCTGGTCCCCACAAGCCCTGATCCCCAATAGTATGAATAAACATGACCCCTGAAATTGTTACAATGAAGTCCTTGTGGGCTAGTGGATCCCCCCAGCCCTGATCCCCAAATCCCAACATATTGTTATGTAGGTGTTAAAAATAAACATTTCCAAATCACCGTAGCCCTGGTAGTCTTGTGGACCCTATCCAGCAGTACCAGGCCACCCCGCTCCCCCACTGACCCATACTGAGCCAGCCACTGTCACAGCCCACCTCTCACCACTATGTCCAGCCACCGACTGAGCTCTTCTATGAGTGCATAACGCAAATAGTCCATGCTCAGTACACACTCAGTGAATGACACCTGCTGTCATTCACTGAGAGTGTACTATTTACAGTATACACTGATAGAAGAGCTCAGTCGGTGTCTGACCATGGTGGTGAGAGGTGGGCTGTGCCAGTTGCTGGTTGGGTATGGGTCAGGGCAGCAGGATGGTCTGGAACTGCCAGGTGGTGGGTGGGGACCACTAGACACCAGGGCTATGGTGCTTTGGAAATTTTTATTTTAAACCTACTTGACAATATTTAGGGTTCAGGATTGGGAATCAATGCTTGGGGGTTATCCCACCCACAAGGGCTTCTATTGTAACAATTTTGGTGGTTGGGACTGGGGGTTAGCCCATATGGTATGTTTATTCACACTGTCGGGGATTGAGCTAGAGGGGGTGATAGTCCACATGGGCATATTTATTTAGTTTATTGGGGCATGTGAGTGGGGGGCCAATACCCACACCGGCTTTTTATTACCACTATCAGGGATCAGGACTGGAGGGGCTTATGTGTAATCATGGGGGGCTGCTGTATGATTCACTTATGCACATTTTCGTAACCCCTGGTAAATGGCAAAGTACACTTACACCAGCTCATAGTTGGTGTAAATGTACTTTGACCGATGTCGTCTGGGGCTTGTTTTAGAATCCCAAATTAGGAAGTGTGGCAGTCATCCTTTGTGAATAGGGCACAACCGCTGCCATAAACCCTGTTGCACAATATGACAGCTGAGATTTTGGTGCAATCATGGCTCAAGTCCACTTTGGCTCCAGCAGCCTGCAACATGTTGCAGGCTGCTTTTGAGAATCTCAAATGGCACAACTAATGGCGAAAAGTGCTACTTGCATCATTGCTGTTAATCCAAGTCATTTTGCTCCATACACAACCTTTTTAGAATCCAGCCTATGTCCATTGTACTTTAAATACAGACAAAAGCTTTCGGGGAAGACATTAGAGAACCTAAAAATGGATCCCAAGGACATAGTCACATACTTGTTTAACTCATAGTCTAAAGTGGTACTTAAATCAGTAACAACATTTCTTAAAATTATTGAGAAGCAAAAATTACAACTTTAAATTAACATGAATATCAATTATCCAACTTCCTAACATGGTGGAATTTTAATAACTTAGTACAACTTACAGAAAGTAATTTATAGAATATTGCCATGGAATATTTTTAAACTGGAATTATTGTGTTTTATATGTACTGCTAATAATATAAACAGCTGAGCAAAAAAGACTGAACTAAAAACTCAGCAGTATTTCTTGTGACGCACTCTGTCAGGCAGTCTCAATTCACTTCATGCAAGTACAGTAAAACACACCAATATGACAGATTTAATTAATCTAGATTAATAACAACAACCAAGCAATTAAGGGACCCAAAAATCTGTCACTGATGCGTTTGTTGCTTTTGACATGTGAAAGCGAGTTATTTGCATTGTTGCTTGGAATAATATATTTAGAATGTGATACAATGAATTTGGAATGTAAGATGGTTATATAAAAGGTTCAATCAAAAATAGTGGGGGAATTTTTTCTCTTGGTGTAAAAAGTTCACTGGGAACTGCTTGATAAGAATAATGCAGCAGTGTTACCCATCATGCTTCTCTATGACTAAACAACTGGCAATCTGATTCTTGCAAAGAATGAAAGAAGCAAGCAATTATAAATACATTTTAAGTCTGTTTAAGCAATAAACCACAACAGGGTGTGAGTTATAATGGATTTACTCACGGCTGGCATGGTTTGGCCACAAGACCACAGGCCGAGTGATCGAACCAAGTCAGCCATGGGCAAATCCCAGTATAATCCACACCCTGGAGTGGTTTGTTGTGATTATACAATGTCTAAAATAAAGAAAAGAGGAACATTTTAGATGCCAACCTTTTAAAAACACAATTTTGTAAATAAAATAGAAGAGATATGCTTCCACAGAAAAAAATAGTCCAGAGTTGCTAGGTAAAATATGGAATGCTGGAGTGGACACCTCTCTGACCTGAAGTGCACACACACACACACATACACACACACACACAGATCACACACATAGATTGACAGCAAGCTTGTGTTTGCAGATTCTAAGGTTTTTTAATTGTGTTTCATGTTTTACATCAGCAGCAGTATATGGTTAATTGAGCAACCTATCATGCAGACTGCTGTCATTCAGTGCCTGGGGAACGGGTAGTCGAAGTTATTTTCCTTTTTTTAAATTGAAATGAGACTGTGAGCTCCCTTTTCTTAATACAAATGGGGTTGAGAAAGCAGTAAAGGCAGCATGACAACAGTGTTTTTTTTGTTTTAATGGAAAAGCTTGTTACGATCGGACAGAGGGAAGAGAGGCTGCCATTGTGCCAGATCAGTTAGTACGGCAAGTCTGGTGTCATGCACGTTTTTGTTTTAATTCAAATGGGGAACAGAGAGAGCTGTAATGTAGCATGAGAAAGTGTTTTTTTATTGCTGCCAAATTAGTTAAACCTGTGGCTTCTGTAGTTTTCCTCTGTCCTCTGCCTTGGTTCCTGGAATAGTGCAGAGTGCCCCATGTCAGAGGGTTTCATATGACAACTACGGGGGATGTAATGCTGTGCAAAAGTGAGGTTGTCCTTTTCTGTTTATGGTTGCTTTACCAGTTTCACCTTCAGTGAGGCTCAGTGTCTGTGGTGGCTACAGGAGGATATGTTTAAAGAGAGTTTTTTTTTTAAACTGCTGACAGGGGTTGCAGGTAGGACCGTGCATCCAACTCCACAGTGCCAGTGAGGTTCACGCTGTTTAGCAGGGATTAAACATGGCATTTTGGGGCTGTGGACTTCAGGGGTTGGATGGATTTGGGAGATGCGACTGTCTGACACCTTTTCCCATGGGTTATCGTAGGCTTTACCACGGCAGAAAGGTGCCAGCCAACCAACCAGAATACAGGATCTTTCCTTTTCTTGGGTACCCATTGCATAATTTTTGCTTGTTTTTGTGACCTGTATGATCTATAGATCCAAAGCAATACTTAACTTGTTCAGTGTTTTATAGTGCTATGATTTTGTGTAATATATGTGTAATGGATTTATTTGGCCACAGTGTTTTGGTAGTGCTATAGCTAACAGTGATGGGACTTTTTCACTATACTTTAGATGAACCATTACATGTACATTATTTATGATGCAATGAATACAGTGGTTAATTATCTGACTTTTTGTTTTAAAGAAATAAACATTACAAATGCAAATTAAGGGTTCAGCTTATAAACCATTGTGAAACATAAGATTGCTAGCCTCAAGCTTTTGCATTTTCTAACATACAAAGCAGATACCAAACGCTGCACAGATGTGTTGTTCCCTGTGTCAGAATTTCCAACCTCTTAATTAGATCAGGAGTCTGATAATTAGATATAATTCAATATCCAGAACAATGAGATCAGAGATCAAGAGCTGCTTTTCAGAATAAGGTTAGCCTTCCTATCATCCATCATGGCTGTAACCAATTTAAAATCAAGTGTATGCATACACCAGTATTATTACCTTGTCATAACTAGTTGGGGATAAAAAGCTTGAACAATCCAACAATATAAATGGCTTTTATTACATTCTTTTGTGGTTGTCAGCCTTTTTGCTTAAGATAAAGTGTTAGCTGAATAATCAGATTAATGTGTTTTACCCATGAACAGATATAAATGCCGTTTTTATTAATTCAAAAGCAGCAGCATTATTTTTGTAAAGTTTGTTCCAACTGATTAATAACCAGTATATTTTTCCTTTTAGGACTAACAAATGAGGTTGGTTTCAAACATTTGGTTCATTCAATGCATGGGCTTAAGCATTTGTCTAAGGTGTAATTCAAATGGAATATAATGTGGGTATGTATAGCACCTTTTATTCTGGAAGTATCTGAACATACGTTTATTTCTATGATATAACATAGATAGCTGTACCTTTTTAGATGTCTTTTGTTAAACAAAGCCTGCCTGTTGTTTCCTTGGTATCTACAGTAATGGAAGAGACAGTGTATTATAATATCAGGCTTTTTCTGTCCCAGCTTTCAGTCAAAGTCAAAGAACAACTGGCACTCATAATTAGAGATGGGATGAGTTAAAATTCAAAGGTGATTTTGCCAGAAAGCAGGTGAAATTCACCTCCGCAAAGCTCAGCAAAGTTTTTCCCATATTCAGAAACTTGGAAATGATGAAGTTTCACTATGAAGTGCAGAAGTTTGCCTGGGAATGGCAGAATTTTGGAGAGTCCACAATTCACAGGCACAATTCTGCACCTCATGGGTGGAATTCTGTACTTCGAGGCAGAACTGCACCATATGGAATTTGTTAAATTCAGTGGAATTTGCAGATTAATTTGTGAAGTTTTCCAACTTTGCCCATCTCTACTCATAATTTACTAGAAAAAGGCATTAGAGTGATGATGCTCTATCAGATTGTTGCATTTATTTATTGGTGGTGCCATTAGTAATGTCTGTTAATGAAAAGATCAGGGTTGGTCCTGAATGATCGAAATTGCTTGTTGTTGAGTCATGGGGTCTTGTTCTTGTCAGTGAAGACTTTACTTATTGAGGGGGGGCATTTTTTTGCTAATCTTCTGATTCGGTGGCCTTGTGTAGGACATTTCTCTGACCTCTGCATTTTACTAGTGGAGCTATTTAATTTATTTATTTTATTATTGAGGGGTGGCAGCTGAGAAGGGTACACAACATGGTTACAAAGGGCTGGTGGCAGCAGCGGGTGTTGGGTACAACAGTTACAGTGGGCAACAGTTGCATTGTTGGTTCTTAGGCAGAAGCTACAGTGTTGGTTTTTGGGCAACAGCTGCATATCCTGCAAATTTATGGAAGACTACATGTCACTGAGCGGATGATTGCACTAACTGCTGCATTAAGGTACAGTGCATTAGTTTACTTCCTGCATGCCCCTCCTTTCCCTCACTGTTTTTAATTATCCTCTCCTGTATATACTAAAGGGGCAAAATAGTGCCCCTATAGTTAGGGTTGAGTAGCCTGTTTAATGTTAAACCTCAAATTTTGCACATTAATATCTTTGGCTCTCTTTGATGGAATGAGTTGAAATTTTGCATATGTTGTCTAGGAGGCAAATTCTTGATGTGTGCACATTTTTGTGATAACTGTTTGTGCAGTTTCTGAGATTCACATGTGTTATTTAAGAAGAAACTAAATGTGTTCCTATGCTTAACTATGTTTTTTATTTCCTGCTCTGCCACAGCCTACATGGAAAGGAATTGTTGACCCAAACTTGCAGGGTACATATGTCATGTCCTATGCTGGTGCTTTTGACAGGTCCAGTGAAAAAATATCTAGGGGTTCTAGAGTTCTAAGGCTTTTAATTTTGGTGTTTTGCGACTTACGGATGCATAGCTGGGGTTTTGATATAACGTTCTGCGATGAAAATAAAATATTAATGCCACAAAGGCTCATCTTGCTTTGGTGCATCTTGTTTGGCATGGTACCAAATATTTTTTGTTTTGCTGTGCCAACCGCTATCTTGTTGCCCTTTTCCAGGAGTCAACAAACATGGAAAAAACTCAGAAATGTTGTGATTTTAATAAACAAACATCAGAACCCAACTAAACGGGACCCATTTAGCAAGATTCTGATTTTTGTTTTTAAGTATATTGGCCAGAAATACATTTACTGGTACCTAAATAGCAGGTGCCAGACTTAGCGAGAGGAGAACTTCTCCCACATTCTCTGTATGAGCACACTGGGATTTTCTTGACTTCTGCACCTACAGCTGGAACTCATGGTACTTGTTACAGTTTCATCTGTGAGACACCCTTTTCCCTGGTGTCTAGTGGCAGCCACCACTTGCTGATCACTGTCCCCTATCCCTGGTGTCTAGTGGCAGCCACCACCTGCTGATCACTGTCCCCTATCCCTGGTGTCTAGTGGCACCCCCCACCTGCTGATTACTGTCCCCTATCCCTGGTGTCTAGTGGCAGCCACCACCTGCTGATCACTGTCCCCTATCCCTGGTGTCTAGTGGCACCCCCCACCTGCTGATCACTGTCCCCTATCCCTGGTGTCTAGTGGTAGCCACCGCCTGCTGATCACTGTCCCCTATCCCTGGTGTCTAGTGGCAGCCACCACCTGCTGATCACTGTCCCCATCCCTGGTGTCTAGTGGCAGACACCACCTGTTGATCACTGTCCCTTATCCCTGGTGTCTAGTGGCACCCCCCACCCTCTCATTGCCACTGTTTATTTATTTATTTATTTGTTCATTCGTTTGTTTGTTTATTTATTTAATCTGACACTGGAATGCCCACCCCAGTTTCATATGTCCCTCGTAGTCTCTTGTTTTATTTGCCAACATCATGGGGTCCAATCTCATGTCACCATTAGAAGCCCCTAGCAGTGTGGGACACTAGGAGCCCACTCCCAGTGTCCCAAAATATTTACTTAGTTTGAACCTGTTAAGATGAAAACTGTTCCCAATTCTTTTGTGTTTTAACATGAAAAAGAAAATGGTTCCTTGTCATCCCCACCATCCCTCCCCATCCCGACCCTCTCACTGAGCACCCACCACCACATACCCCCTTACCTTATACTTACCTCCAGAGATCATAGGCTGTCATCTTCTGTGGACTGGGACATGTCTGCACTCTTCAAAGCCGAACCATGAACTGAGAAATTAAGGTAAGTGCCGTATAATGTATTTCAATGGTGTTTTGAACATATGTTCATAACTTTGCCATTTTAGGTTTTTTGCCAGCAAATTTTCAACATGGCCTTTTGGGACTCCACCTCATGAACATTGCAACTGTCATTTCCTTAACTGGGCCTGGAAGGTGATTCGCGGTTACTGTGTGAAATCATCTTAAGGGACTGAATAATGAAATTTCACTGCTAATGTTCATGAGGTGCGGTCCCAAAATGGCCATGTTGAAAATGTCGTGAAAAAAGTCCTAAAAATGGCAGAGTTATGTGCACTCATTGAAATTTTCCTACGCACTCACATAGCTTTGGTAATTTTCAATATTTTGACTCCAAATTTTCAACATAGCCAATTTTTATCACCACCTCATGAATAGTACAGCTGCCATTTTTCACATGCTGTCCAAAATGTGTTTTCACACCCCTGGTATGGAACTGAATTTTGGCATGGATTTGAAAAATTTCAGCTGTGTGGTTCATGAGGTGGGGTAATAAGATAGCTATGCTGTCAATTTGGGGTCAAAATATGTGAACAATCCAAAATTATGACCATTCATTGCAATTTTGCTATGCCCACTCATAATGTTGGGAATTTTCAATATATTCACCCCACATTTTCACCATAGGCATCTTATTACCCTACCTCAAGTATGTCACACCTCTCATTTTTCACATCCTGGCCAAAATGTCTTTTCACACCTTAGAAACATAGAAACATAGACTTTGATGGCAGATAAGGACTGCTTGGCCCACCTAGTCTGCCCATTTCCCTACCAACAGGATAAGCTGCAGATCCTAATTAACCAACAGCCTATTTCTTCCTACCCCCCACAATAATTGCCTTATGTCTGTCCCATGTATTCTTGAATTCTCCCACAGTTTTAGACCCCACAACCTCTTCAGGAAGGCTGTTCCATGCATCCACTACCCTCTCTGTGAAAAAATACTTCTTCACATTGCACCTGAACCGCCTCTATCTTTTAAATTGTGCCCCTTGTTCTTGCATGTCTCTTTTCTGAAAGATGCTACCGTATTGGACTTTGTTTATTCCACTGAGGTACTTAAACATTTATATCATGTCCCTCCTCTCCCTCCTTTCCTCAAGGGTATACATATTAAGTTGTTTTAGTCTCTCCTCATATGGCTTCTCTTGCAGACCCTGCACCATTCTAGTTGCCCTCCTCTGGACTGCCTCGATCCTGTCTATGTCCTTGCAGACATGGGGACTCCAGAACTAAACACAGTACTCCAGATGGTGTCTCACCAACTGTCTGTACAGAGGGATAACAACTTCCTGTTTTCTGCTGGTGATGCCTCTCCCTATGCATCCCAGTATACCCCCAGCTCTCCCTACTGCTTTCTCACATTGCTTGATAACCTTAAGTTCATCTGATATGATTACTCCCACGTCCCTTTCTTTTTTATTTTTGTTACCACCTCCCCCCATTGTGTAGTCTTTCCCTGGGTTTTGTTACCCAGGTGCATTATTTTGTACTTCTTTGCACTGAATCCTAGCTGCAGGTGTGCATAATTATGTTTTGGTGGGGATTTGAAAATTTTCTGTACTGGTACATGAGGTGGGGTAATAAGATGGCTATGTCGACAATTTGGTCACTGTTGTCTTTGTAAATGGAAGTTCAGGTGCATCCACAGCTACATACATATAAGCATCTATGGAGGGATGGGTTTGAAGGACCCGGAAGGCCCTGCACTCCCACAGGCAAATAAGGATATGAATATACTATCAGAAAAATTAAGGAAATAAATTGAAAAAATCTGCACTAATGCTTTAGTTAGTGATAAAGCTGCAAAGGTAGGGGAATGTGCCATTAGGGTTGTCAAAGTTAACACCCCACACCAACACTGCACACACCAACATGTGTCAGGGGGTGCCTTGGGGTCAGTGGCCGTAACACTCACCCCATTCTCCTATACTGTACTCATCTCAGCTTATATACTTATGGAATGGGGTGAGCATTAGGACCAATGGCCCCAAGACACACCCCGATGCCTGTTGGTGTGTGCTGGGTGAGTGTGGAGTGTTAGCTTTGAAAACCCTAATTCCACATTTCCCTACTTTTGTGGCTTTATCTTTAACTGGAGCATTAATGCAATTTTTGATTGATATGTCTATATCTATTTCTATCTATCTATCTATCTATCTATCTATCTATCTATCTGTCTACCTATCTATCTATCTATCTATATTATAGGGGCATGATGGTGCCCCTATATTAGGGTTCAATGGCCAATTCTATGTTAAACCAAAAATTTTGCACTTCAATAACTTTGCAACCCTTCAACTGATTCACAAAGCTAAAATATAAAAGCACAGCAACACTACATCATTGTACAGTACAGTCAAAGAGTCATATACTCTAGGGTATTAGATTATACAATCCCCAAAAACAGTTTCAATAGCAACATGCAGTGTATCAGCTCAAGCAGAGTAAAGCATAATTAAGATGGTAAAGGTAGGGGCACTTGGAGCATGGCTGATAGGGAAGATGTCTTAGGAGACTCTTGGGAGTAAGGGGAGGAACATGAGTGGAGGTCAGAGGGTAGTTTGTTTCAGAGGGAAGGAGGTGGAAAGAAAAGCAGATTATCCAGAGACAGAGTGAGGGAGAGGGATACAAAAGGAGCAAGTGACTCAGTGATGAAGGGAATAATTTGAGAGGGCAACTTGGGAGAATTGGGTGGAGAGATAGGAGGGAGGGAGCCAAACAAGAATTTAGCAATAAAGATAGCACAGTGTAACATGCTCCCGTGCAGTAGGGGAGTAAGGGATAAGGGGGGGATAGAGGAGACACTGGTGCGTGAGAGGGGGAGACTCAGTGGCAAAATGACAGAAAGAGTTTAGGAGAATGTTGAGTTTTGCCTAGTGAAATCTGAGAGACAGTCCCATACACCACGTCAGCGTAATCAACAGTTGGTACTATCATTTTGGAGACCAACTCATGACGAGTTGGGAGAGGGAGGTTGGTTTTGTGACAGTAAAGGGTGACTAGTTTGGGGTGAAGTTTGGCACAAATAGCATCAATGTGGATGGAGAAATCAGGATTTGTGTCTAACCACTCCCCTAGGTACTTGAAAACAGAGACGTTCTCATGGATGGATCCATCCAAGGCAGAAAAGTGGTGGGATTCTGTAGGTGGCCAGCTTTGTCTGGATCTGAAGTTATGGCTACAGTTTTGATGATGTTGAGTTTAAGTTTGTTGTCCTTGACTCTGTTGAAATAGTCCTGAAGGGGGACTGTATGCTAGTGAGAGGGTCCAGAGAGGAAGAGAATAGTGTCATTAGCATACATGTGAATTTCTGCTGACTTACAGACTGTGGGGAGATTATTTATAAATAGAGAAAGAGGATAGGGCAAGGATGGAACCTTGAGGGATGCGGAGATGATAGAGAGTGTTGAGGATTGGCATTGCCAATCAGAACTGATTGTTCCATGTTGAGAAGATAGGAGGAACTGATTTTCAGTCAGTAGAGTGAGACTGAAGGAGCCAAGAGTTTGTAGAAGGAGGGGATGGAGACAGAATCGAAGGCTTTTGCAAGGTCGATGAAAATGGCAGCTGTAATGTGGCTCCTGTCCATTGCAGTGAGTATGGAGTCAGTGACATGCAGAAGAGAAGATACTTGAGTGATGCTTCTAAAGCAGGACAGGATATGGGAGAGTGTGTTGGATCTGGCAAGGAAGTCGGATAGCCTTGAATGAATAAGTGATCCTTGCAATTTAGCTATGAAAGGGAGGATGAAGATGGGCTTGTAGTTTCCAGAGGAGGAGGGGTCCCATGCTTTGGGGACAGGAAGGACTCTAGCTGATTTCCAGGCCTTGAGAACAGTGGAGGAGGAGGAGGGAGAAATGTTTAAGATATGGGTAAGTGGGGCTACAATGGCAGAAGCAGAAAAGTGGAGAAGCCTGGGGTGGCAACAGTTGGTGCTAGGCTTAGATTGGTTTAGGGCAAGAATGGCAGAGTAGACCTCTAGAGGAATGAATGGGGGGAAATTATAATCAGAGGGTTGGTTAGTCACCACCTGGTGGGCTCTGGGTGTGAGGGAGATGAAGGGGAAATAGTGTCTAGGAGAGCACAAGTGGAGAAGAATTTGTTGAAGATTTCAGCCACCGAGATGGGGTTGGAGACAGGGGACCCTTCTTTATTGAGAACAGGGGATGTATATTTGGTCAGAGGATCTAGGAAAGAGTGGAGAACCTTCCAGAAGGATGCAGGAATCTTGATTTTGCTGGAAGTCGCTCCTGAAATAGTTCACCTTCCTGAGATGAATGGCCTTGGTGCTGTTATTTCTGAGGGCCCTGTATACTTGTAAATCAGACTGGAGAAGGGAGACTTTGTAGCAGCACCAAGCTTTATCCCTGGCCCTGCACTTGGCCAGTAGGTCAGTAGGACAAGGTGTGTGGATCACTACTGGTGGCCATCAGCAGCTACTGATGGTGGGATTGAGCAGGGCCACTTAAACGGCATACAGCGCAGTATAAGTTGAGCAGGAAATATCAAACCCGAGAGCTGGCTGCTGTAGCAGTTCTGATATTTCCAGCTCTGACTCCCATCACATTAGCAGATGCAGCTCTCAAATAAAAAAAGCTGCTCCTTGTTGACATTTCCATGACAACCTTATGGTTGTATTACCATTTCAGAGACCAAATCCTGAGCTACACACTGTCACTGTGGTGAAGGAAAGCTCTGTCTCCTGCTGGAGAAACACATCCAGTCCACCCACTTGGCTGGCTCCTGTATGGAGGCGGGGACAGTAGTGGGACTGAAAGTTGCTGTTTACACCACAGGTGGGGACCCCAGAGATGATCACTTTACTCTATACACATTCTCCTAGATGACCCTAAACACATCAGGCAGTCCAGAAATACTCACACTCTCAAAGTATCTCAAGTCATTGTGTCCATGTTGTAATGTCAGCATCATCTGCAGCAGTAAGAAGAATAAAGTCTTGATGAAATAACTGAAATTCCTCTTCAGAGGTGTTTGTTTTTTTATGGCCTTAGTGGGTGGAGCATTGCAGTCATCTTGCAATCTGTCTAGAAAGGGAGCTAATCAGATACAGACTACCCTCATTGAGGTAGTGGATGTGGATGCCAATCCTTGGGCATCCACTGCACTACTTTGTTCAGCTGGAACAGCAGTGGCCGACTTGTCCAATATGGCTGCTGGAGTTCATCGCGCATGTGTGGCACCTCCTGCATGAGCACTGATCTCCAGAATGCTGTTGGCATAATCTGCCATCTCCAAGATGGCCACTGATGCTCACTACGCATGTTCAAGATGACAGGCATGTGTAGGTAATTCTGGCAGCCATCTTGAATATGGCACACTGTGCTGCCAGTGTACTGGAGTTCTGTGTGCATGTGTGCTGAACTCCTGCAGTCTTACTCTACATGGCAGAGAGTGCCGTACTGCGGATGCAACCTCATCCTCCTCAGCTGCAGTCGTTCTGCCTCTAGCCACAGTTTGTTTAATCTGGAAACCATCCAAAAAAAGAAGCTTGACATTTTGTGATGTTTAGCCTGAACAATAGTTATTTAAGGTCTATTAGCCAATGCTTTTACTTCCTATTTTGCACAGTTGTTCAGACATGGTGCCCATTTTGAATCCCACAAAAAACTTTCTAAATTGAGATGCTACAGTTTAACCAATTGCAGAGTCTGATCCCACTGCCTCTGGTTGGCACCTTGCATTTTCAACATCTGAAAAATACTAACATGACTTGGCTTTAGCATTTAGTGAAACAAACTTTTAAGCTGCAGTGTTCTCTTTTTTATTTAGCATTTGAAGCGAGTCACTTCAAATATAAACAAAAAAGAGGACACTGCAGCTTTAAAAGTTTGTTGTCAAGTGAGTATTCCTTCATTGTCTGTCTCCAGTCTTCCAATACATGAGACTGTTTTTCTGAGTGGTGGTTCATAAATTATTCAGATACAAGCTAGGCTTGGCTGTCCAACTTTTGCATGTCACACAACTTTTGTTATATAACACCTTATTGTTGGACTAGTAATTAGTGGTGCCCCTGCCACACACGTGAAGGTTGCATTGGGTAGGGTATGTGGTGTCCATTATGCTGCAAACTGTGCTTTGCTAGTTTGCTGATGTTCAGCAAATACATCCAGGTTTGCAGAAAGCTCACTTCAGATCGAGTTTCAGATTTCCCATATCTTGTGTAAAATGATAGCTACCCCTCTGGTATATGACAGATTTTTGTCTGTGGGTCTTATATTATGCCTAATATTTTCTTTTTTGCTTTTACTCTCAAAGAGACACTGCAGCTTTAATTCGTGCAATAAATAACTTATGAATCACTGCTGTCATTCAGTGAAACTGCCCAAACTGCATTTAGAATGGAAACTAACTCGAGAGAAATCTCTCACAACTGCTATCAGAGGCATGGATGGCATTGATATCAGGCCTCTAGGAGATTTAAAGTGGTAAAAATTGAGTTAGCAATATATACAATATTTGTTTTTTTTTTAATGAATATGGCTGATTAGGTGTTGGCTGTCTTCTACAGTATTTCTTACCCTTAAAGGAAAAAATTGTTTACAAACTTTAGATCTGAGTACCACGATAGTCACAGGTAAATAAGTTATTTAACTCTTTGAGGCCCCAAGTCGCCTGTAGGTGGTAGAAAAGATATTCCTGAGGTCTTCAACACCTCCAGATGTCCTGCACTTTTGCCACTGAGGACTTAGGACATCTGAGGACGTCACTGCTTGAAACTTAAATATTTCACAAACCAAAGTGAGAAGAATTGATTGCATAGCACCATTATAAAGGTCATTTTGTGCTGAACACCTTTGCCACTCATATTTTGTGTCTGTCACGTATACTTTAGTAGATATTGGCATTTTGTATGATATGGTGTGTATGGCTGAAATTTGTCTCTCAAGCTTCACCTAGCAGAAAAAAAAATATGTATATCATATTAGGAAAAATATTTCTAGTACAAAATTAGCTTTGTACCTCCATCTAATGTTTGGATGCTTAATTTGGTGTTGATATGTTAAATAGTTTCCCACAAAAAAATGGTATATGTTGTCTTTTTTATTGAACTAAAAAACATTTCTCGCTATTTCAACCAATATAGAAAAAAATAAGTACTACTTTTAATTAATTGCATACAGTAGCACCGTTAGAAAGGTAATTTTGTGCTGAACAACTTTGCCACTTGTACTATGTATGTAGCACTTACGGTTCATGAAGTATTTGCATTTGTTTGTGGCATGCTGATTATGGCTGGATTTTGCTCATAAAGCTCCAGGTTGCCATGTTAAAAGTATACAGGCCACAAGTGGTGGAACTCTCAAAGAGTTCCTGAGGCCTCGGTGAGTTGAGATAGATCCACCTTCTTGTCTGTGTAGTTGTGGCCTAGAAGCTGATAGCCTTTTTCATTTGGTAATCCAGGGCCAGATTCTCAAAGTGATAGTGCAAGGTGTGCCAAAGGTGAGTTGCACCTAATGCCGATGCACCAGGGACACTGAGCCCAATTCTCTATCGGGCAGGGTCCATGCAGCTAAGTCCCATTGTTTGAGCCAAAACCAGACTTGCACCAAACGGAGGTACACCTGAATATAGTGGTGCGAGCCTAGGGTACTGCCCCATAAAAGTACACACGCCCCCCACCTGATATTAAAATGCTGCAGCCCATGTGGGCTATTGCCTCCTGACAAACCCTGATACCTGATAGAATAAATAAATAAGCCCATTTGGCTTTCAGCCCCCACACACAAGCCCTGATCCTCAATAAAATAAATAAATATGCCCATGTGGGCTATCTGCTCTCCTAGCTCTGATCCCCAATAGAATGAATAAACATGCTCATGTGGGCTACTACCCCCAGTTCTGACCCTGAAATTGTTACAATGAAGTCCTTGTGGTAGTGGATCCCCCAGCCCCAATCCTGCTCTCAAACCCCAAAATATTGCCATGTAGGTGTTAAAATAAAATGTCCAAATCACTGTAGCCCTGGTGGTTTTGTGGACCCTACCCAGCAGTACCAGACCACCCCGCTCTCCCACTGACCCATACCCAGCCAGCTACTGTCACAGCCCACCTCTCACCACTATGGCCAGCCACCGACTCAGCTCTTCTATGAGGGCATAATGTAAATAGTACATGCTCAGTACACACTCAGAGAATGACAGCTGCTGTCATTCACTGAGAGTGTCCTTTTTACAGTATGCACTTATAGAAGAGCTCAGTCAGTATCTGACCATGGTGTCTGACCATGGTGGTGAGAGGTGGGCTGTGCCAGTTGTTGGCTGGGTATTGGTCGATAGAGCAGGGTGGTCTGGCACTGCCAGGTGGTGGGGTGGGGGCCACTAGACCACCAGTGCTATGGTGCTTTGGAAATTTTTGTAACAATTTTGGTGGTTGGGACTGGGGGCTTAGCCCACATCGGAATGTTTATTCACACTGTTGGGGATTGGGGCTTGTGGGGGGGTGATAGCCCACATGGGCATATTTATTTACTTTATTGGGGCATTTGTGTGGGGGGGCCAATACCCACAGGGGCTTTTTTATTACCACTATCAGGGATCGGGACTGGAGGGGCTTATGTGTAATCATGGGGGGGATGCTGTATGATTCACTTGTGCACATTTTCGCAACCCCTGGTGAATGGCAAAGTACACTTACATCAGCTCATAGCTGGTGTAAATGTACTTTGACTGATGTCCTCTGGGGGTTGTTTTAGAATCCCGAATTAGGAAGTGTGGCAGTCCCCCTCTGTGAATAGAGCACAACGGCTGCCATAAACCCCGTTGTGCCATATCGCAACTGAGATTTTGGTGCAACCATAGCTCAAATCCACTTTGGCACAAGCAGCCAGCATCATGTTGCAAGCTGCTTTGAGAATCTCAAATGGCGCAATTAATAGTGCAAAGTGCTACTTGCATCATTCCGGTTGGTGCAAGTCACTTTGCTCCATACTCATCCTTTTTAGAATTCAGTCTATGTCCACTGTACTTAAAATACAGACAAAATCTTTCGGGGAAGACATTAGAGAAGCTTAAAATGGAACCTATGGACATGGTCACATATTTGTTTAACTCATAGTCTAAAGTGGTTCTTAAATCAGTAACAACATTTCTTAAATTTATTGAGAAGCCAAAATTACATCTTTAAATTAACATGAATATCAATTATCCTACTTCCCAACATGGTGGAATTTTAATACCTTTGTACAACTTACAGAAAGCAATTTGTAGAATATTGCCATGGAATATTTTTGAACTGGAATGATTGTGTTTTATATGTGCTGCTAATGACATAAACTGCTGAGCAAACAAGACTGAATTAAAAACTCAGCAGTATTTCTTGTGACGCCCCCTGTCAGGCAGTCTCAATTCATTTAATGCAAGTACAGTAAAATACATCAATATGGCAGATTTAATTAATCTAGATTAATAACAACAACCAAGGAATTGGGTGGAGGCCATGCCAGGAATGACACGAAAGGGTGGGACAGTCTGTTCTGAAATATGCTAGAAGGGTAGGGACAAGCCTCATTTAATTATACATCTTGGGACAAACGACCTGGCTGACAAGACAGTAGATATAGTCCAGAGGAGGTTTGAGGAACTAGCACAATTATGTGAGGGGCAGGAAGATCAGTAACTTTTTCCGAGATACTTCCAAAAGAAAAGGCAAGCACAACAAGAAAGCTGAGAATAGAGGAATTTAATGGATGGCTAAGAACCTGGTGTTGTGCAAAAGGGTATGGGCTGTTGGGGGTGGGAGGGACCTGGGAGGACAGTAGTCTCTATCATGAAGGACAGACTACACTTGAGTGAGGAGGGAAAGAAAGTGTTGAAACAGAGGATGGAAGAATATATAGAGGAAGTTGGGAATTTAAACTAGGAGTGGGGGGTGGCAGTTGCGGAAGTGATATGCAGAGACCACAGGTTGGGAAATCATATGAACTTACCCCCCATAACAGTGACAAAAGGCAAACGGCAAGTACTATTGGTGATGCTAGGAAAGGAGGGCAGGATGGGAGGGCGGGAAAAGGGTGGAAGGTGGTTACCCTTAATGCTAGGAGCCTTGGGAGGAAAACTGCAGAGTTACAGGTTCTCATGGCAGAGGGAGAGGTGGACATTGCAGCCATCACGGAAACATGGGCCACCCAATATAATGACTGGGACCTGTCTGTACCAGGGTACAGGTTATTTCGTAAGGACAGGGTGACTGGGAAAGGAGGGGGGTGGCACTATATGTGAAGGAAGGACTGAAGTGTGTAAGGGAGGAAGGGGGAGGAGTAGTACAGAGTCACTTTGGGTGCAAATCCAGGATTCCAAGAATAGGATTCTTAGAATGGGAGTGGAGTACAGGCCACCATCTCAGATGGAGGAGTTAGACAGGGAACTAGTGGGACAGATCAGGAGAACCTGCGAGAAGGGTAGTGTGGTGATTGTGGGGGACTTCAACATGCCAGGAGTGGACTGGAGCACCCCAACAACCAGGAACAGAAGGGAGCAGGTACTGCTGGATGCCTTCCAGGACAGCTTCCTGCTGCAAATGGTCAGTGAACCAACCAGGTTAGGGAATACCCTTGACCTTGTGCTGGCAAATGGGGACTTTGTGAGAGAACTTACAGTGGAGGAACCGCTGTCAGGGAGTGACCACCACTCAGTATGACTCACATTGGATATGGGTAAGGAAGGAGTGGAATCTAGCACAAGAGTGCTGGACTTCAGGAGGGCCGACTTTGGGAGGATGGGGGAAGTGGTAAAAGGGTACCTGGTCAGAATTCAGTCTAGTATGGATACTAACTAGAGATGGGAGCTCATAAAGCTGGGGATAGTGGAGGCAACCAAAACCTGCTGCAAATCCCAGAGCAAGAAGGCTAGGGCTAAGAAACCGAGCTGGTTGAGCAAGGAGGTCATGGAAAAGGTAAGGAGGAAAAGAGCTGCCTTTAGGAAGTACAAGAAAACAGGAAGGGGAGGACAGAAAGGAGTACTTGACAAAATCGAAGGAGGTGACAAGGGCAGTAAGGGGAGCCAAAGCATCTATGGAACTCAGGCTGGCACAAGGCATTAAGAAGGGGGAGAAGGACTTCTTTAAGTACATCAGGGAGAAAAGGAGCTGTAAGGACCACATAGTAAGGATTAGGAAGGAGGGGGGTTGGGTGGAAGCAGGGTACGATAAGGCGGAAGCACTAAATGAGTACTTCTGCTCAGTATTTACTAAAGAGAAGAGGGGGTAACACCCAATGTGGAGAAATGGCAGAGGCAGGGGGAAGTGGTGACAGATGGGAAATCATGGAGGCAGAGTTCGAGATGGTTTGAAGGCACTGAGGGTGGACAAGGCGCCAGGCCCAGATGGCATCCACCCCAGGGTACTGAAGGAGCTGGCAGAGGTTCTTGCAGGACCTTTGGCAGACCTATTTAATACCTCACTACATTCGGGGTGTGTACCTCAGGACTGGAGGATGGCTCATGTGGTGCCCCTCCACAAGAGTGGCCCCAAGGATGAACCGGGAAACTACAGACCAGTGAGCCTCACATCCATCGTGGGTAAGCTAATGGAGACTATACTAAAGGAGAGGCTGGTGGGCCTCCTAGAGGCCAACGGACTACAGGACAGCAGACAGCATGGCTTCATACGTGGCAGATCCTGCCGAACCAACCTGGTTGAGTTCTATGACTGGGTAACTAGGCAACTGGACAGGGGCCATGCAGTGGATGTCCTGTATCTGGACTTCAGTAAGGCATTCGACTCGGTGCCACATGGAAGGCTGGGAAGGAAGTTAGCAGGCACAGGGGTGGGTGCAAAGCTGGTGAATGGGTAGGAAACTGGCTGCAGGAAGGCAACAGAGGGTGGTGGTGGGTGGGGGCTCTCCACCCAAGGGCAGTGATAGCGGTGTCCCACAGGGGTTCGGTGTTGGGACCAGTGTTGTTTGGGATATTCATTGCAGACAAATCATGGGACATCAAGAGCAAGATCAGTCTGTTTGATGATGATACCAAGGTTGGCGCGGTGGTGGATGACCTAGGGGATGGCTGGGGTTGCAGGATGATCTGGAAAAGCTTGAAACCTGGTCAGACACCTAGCAACTGGGCTTTAATGCCAAAAAGTGCAAGGTGCTGCATTTTGGGATGAAGAACCCAAGGAGGACTTACCAACTAGGGGGAGTGCAGCTAGCCCAGACAGAGGAGGAGAAGGATCTGGGTGTGCTCATTACAGGGTCAATGAACAACATGGCACAGTGTAGGAAGGCAGCTTCAAAGGCCAACAAAATGCTGGGTTGTATTGCAAGGGGTATATCCTCAAGGAGGGAGGAGGTGATTCTGCCACTGTATAGGTCATTAGTTAGACCACACCTGGAGTACTGCGTGCAGTACTGGCGTCCGTATCTGAAGAGGGACATTAAGTTACTGGAGGGGGTGCAGCGCAGGGCGACAAACATGATCAAGAGTCTGGGGGACTTATCATACGAGAGGAGGTTGAAGGAGTTGAACGTACTCACTGGAGGAGAGGAGAGACAGGGGTGACATGATTGAAACCTTTAAATACATGAAAGGAATAAACAAGACCGGTACAGAGGGGCTGTTCAAAGTAAGGGAAGGGAGGGCCACCAGGGGCCATGATATGAGACTGGAGCGAGGAAGGTTCAGGAGGGAGATGAGGAGACACTTTTTTACAGAGAGGGTGGTGGCTGGGTGGAATGCGTTACCTGCAGAAGTGGTATGCAGTAGAACAGTGGACTGCTTCAAACGAGGATGGGACAGGACAAGGGGGAGGGTTAATGAAGGAGAAGGGTGGAAGGGAGGGGCAGCTGCAGAATAAGGGGTGCTAGCTGCACATTCGAGCAGACTTGATAGACCTCTAGGCCTTTATCTGCTGGCAAATTTCGTATGTTCGTATGTTCATAATTAAGGGACCCAAAAATCTGTCACTGATGCATTTGTTGCTTTTGACATGTGAAAGCGAGTTATTTGCATTGTTGCTTGGAATAATATATTTAGAATGTGATACAATAAATTTGGAATGTAAGATGGTTATATAAACGGTTCAGTCAAAAATAGTGGGGGGATTTTTTTTCTCTTGGTGTAAAAAGTTCACTGGGAACTGCTTGATTACAATAATCCAGCAGTGTTACCCATCATGCTTCTCTGTGACTGAAGAACTGACAATCTGATTCTTGAAAAGAATGAAAGAAGCAAGCAATTATAAATACATTGTAAGTCTGTTTAAGCAATAAACCACAACAGGGTGTGTTAGCATGGATTTACCCACGGCTGGCATTGTTTGGCCACGAGCCGCAGGCAGTGTGTTCAAGTCATCAAGGGCAAATCCCAGCATAACCTACACCCTGGAGTGGTTTGTTGTGATTATATAATGTGTAAATAAAGAAAAGAGGAACATTTTAGATGCCAACCATTTAAAAACACATTTTTTTTAAATAAAATAGAAGAGATATGCTTCCACAGAAAAAAATAGTCCTAAGTTGCTATGTAAAATATGGAAGGCTGCAGTGGACACCTCTCTGACCTGAAGTGCACACACACACATAGATCACACACATAGATTGATAGCAAGCTTGTATTTGCAGTTCCTAAGGTTTTTTAATTGTGTTTCACGTTTTACACCAGCAGCAGTACATGGTTATTTGAGCAACCTATAATGTAGACTGCTGTCATTCAGTGCCTAGGGAACGGGGGGTCGGAGTTACTTTTTTTTAAATTGAAACGAGACTGTGAGCTCCCTTTTGTTAATACAAATGGGGTTGAAAAAGCAGTAAAGGCAGCGTGACAACAGTGTTTTTTTTTGTTTAATGGAAAAGCTTGTTACGATCGGACAGAGGGAAGAGAGGCTGCCAGTGTGCCAGATCAGTTAGTACGGCAAGTCTGGTGTCCATGCATATTCTTTGTTTTAATTCAAATGGGGGACAGAGAGTGCTGTAATGTAGCATGAGAAAAGTGTTTTTTTTATTGCTGCCAAATTAGTTAAATCTGTGGCTTCTGTAGTTTTCCCCTGTCCTCTGCCTTTGACCCTGGAATAGTGCAGAGGGCTCGATGTCAGAGGGTTCCATATGACAACTACTGGGAATGTAACGCTGTTCAGAGGTGAGGTTGTCCTTTTCTGTTTATGGTTACTTTATCAGTTTCATCTTCAGTGAAGCTCAGTGTCTGTGGTGGATACAGGAGGACGTGTTTAAAGAGAGTTTTTTTTTAAACTGCTGACAGGGGTTGCAGGTAAGACCATGCATCCAACTCCACAGTGCCAGTGAGGTTCACAGCTGTGCAACAGGGATTAAACATGGCATTTTGGGGCTGTGGACTTTGGTGGTTGGGTGGATTTGGGAGATGCAGCTGTCTGGCACCTTTTCCCATGGGTTACCGTAGGCTTTACCACAGCAGAAAGGTGCCAGCCAACCAACCAGAATACAGGATCTTTCCTTTTCTTGGGTACCCATTGTGTAATTTTAGCTATTTGTTGTGACCTGTATGATCTATAGATCCACAAAGCAATTCTTAACTTTTTCAGTGTTTTTGTAGTGCTATGATTTTGTGTAATATATGTGTAATGGATTTATTTGGCTACAGTGTTTTGGTAGTGCTATAGCTAACAGTGATGGGACTTTTCACTATACTTTAGATGAACCATTACATGTACATTATTTATGTTGCTATGAACACAGTGGTTAATTATTTGATTTTTTGTTTTAAAGAAATAAACATTTAAAATGCAAATTAAGAGTTCAGCTTATCAACCGTTATGAAACATATGGTTGCTAGCCTCAAGCTTTTGCATTTTCTAACATATAAAGCAGATACCAAACGCTGCACAGCTGTGTTGTTCCCTGTGTCAGAATTTCCAACCTCTTAATTAGATCAGGAGTCTGATAATTAGATATAATTCAATATCCACAACAATGAGATCAGAGATCAAGAGCTGCTTTTTAAAATAAGGTTAGCCTTCTGATCATCCTTCGTGACTGTAACCAATTTAAAATCAAGTGGCTGCATACACCAGTATTATTACCTTGTCATAACTAGTTGGGATAAAAGCTTGAACAATCCAACAATATAAATGGCTTTTATTACATTTTGTGGTTATTTGTCAGCCTTTTTGCTTAAGATAAAGTGCTAGCTGAATAATCGGATTAATGTGCTTTACCATGAACAGATGTAAATGCCTTTTTATTAATTCAAAAAGTAGCAGCATTATTTTGTAAAGTTTGTTCCAACTGATTAATAACCAGTGTATTTTTCCTTTTAGGACTATCAAATGAGGTTGGTTTCAAACATTTGGTTCATTCAATGCATGGGCTTAAGCATTTGTCTAAAGGTGTAAATCAAATGGAATAGAATGTGGGTATATATAATACCTTTTATTCTGGAAGTATTTGAACATATGTTTATTTCTATGATATAACATAGATAGCTGTACTTTTTTAGATGTCTTTTGTTAAACAAAGCCTGCATGTTGTTTCCTTGGTATCTACGGTAATGGAAGAGACAGTGTATTATAATATCAGGCTTTTTCTGTCCCAGCTTTCAGTCAAAGTCAAAGAACAACTGGGTAGTCATAATTAGAGATGGGATGAGTTAAAATTCACAGGTGATTTTGCCACAAAGCAGGTGAAATTCATCTCTGCAGAGCTCTGTAAAATTTTTCCCATTTTCAGAAACTTTGAAAATGCGAAGTTCCACCACGAAGTGCAGAAGTTTGCCTGGGAATGGCAGAATTTTGGAGACTCCACAATTCACAGGCACAATTCTTCACCTCATGGGTGGAATTCCATACTTCGCAGCAGAACTTCACCATGTGTAATTTGTAAAATTCCATGGTATTCGCAGATTAATTTGCCAAATTTTCCAACTTTGCCCATCTCTACTCACAATTTACAGGAAAAAGGCACTAGAGTGATGATGCTTTATCAGATTGTTGCATTTATTTATTGGTGGTGCCATTAGTAGTGTCTGTTAATGAAAAGATCAGGGTTGGTCCTGAATGAACGAAATTGCTTGTTGTTGAGTCATGGGGTCTTGTTCTTGTCAGTGAAGACTTTACTTATTGAGGGGGCATTTTTTGCTAATCTTCTGATTCGGTGGCCTTTGTAGGACATTTCTCTGACCTCTGCATTTTACTAGTGGAGCTATTTAATTTATTTATTTTATTATTGAGGGGTGGCAGCTGAGAAGGGTCACAACATGGTTACAAGGGCTGGTGGCAGCAGCGGTGTTGGGTACACAACAGTTACAGTGGGCAACAGCTGCATTGTTGATTCTTAGACAGAAGCTACAGTGTTGGTTTTGGGCAACAGTTACATATCCTGCAAATTTATGGAAGACTACATGTCACTGAGCGGATGATTGCACTAACTGCTGCATTAAGGTACAGTGCATTAGTTTACTTCCTGCATGCCCGTCCTTTCCCTCACTCTTTTAATTATCCTCTCCTGTATATATTATAGGGGCACAATAGTGCCCATATAGTTAGGGTTGAGTAGCCTGTTTAATGTTAAACCTCAAATTTTGCACATTAATATCTTTGGCTCTCTTTGATGGAATAAACTGAAATTTTGCATATGTTGTCTAGAAGGCAAATTCTTGATGTATGCACATTTTTATGATAACAGTTTGTGCAGTTTCTGAGATCCACATGTGTTATTTAAGAAGAAAACTAAATGTGTTCCTATACTTAACATTGTTCTTTTTTTCTGCTGTCGCCTACAGCCTACATGGAAAGGAATTGTTGCCCAAACTTGCAGGATACATATGTCATGTCCTAAGGTGGTGCTTTTGACAGGTACTGTGAAAAATATCAAGGGATTCCAGAGTTTAGTGTTTTGTGACTTATGGATGCACAGCAGGGTTTTGAGATAACGTTCATGATGAAAATAAAATATTGATGCCACAAAGGCTCATCTTGCTTTGGTGCCTCTTGTTTGGCACGGTACCAAATATTTTTGTTTTGCTGTGCCAACCACTGTCTTGTTGCCTTTTCAGGAGCCAACAAACATGGAAAAAACTCAGAAATGTTGTGATTTTAATAAACAAACATCAGAACCTAGCTAAACGGGACCCATTTAGCAAGATTCTGATTTTTGTTTTTAAGTATATTGGCCAGAAATACATTTACTGCGTACCTAAAATAGCAGGTGCCAAGCTTAGTGAAAGGAGCACTTCCCCCACATTCTCTGTATGAGAACAGTGGGATTTTTTTGACTTCTGCACCTACAGCTGGAACTCATGGTACCTGCTGCAGTTTCATCTGTGAGACACCCTTTTCCCTGGTGTCTAGTGGCAGCCACCACCTGCTGATCACTGTCCCCTATCCCTGGTGTCTAGTGGCAGCACCACCTGTTGATCACTGTCCCCTATCCCTGGTGTCTAGTGGCAGCCACCACCTGCTGATCACTGTCCCCTATCCCTGGTGTCTAGTGGCAGCCACCACCTGCTGATCACTGTCCCCTATCCCTGGTGTCTAGTGGCAGCCACCACCTGCTGATCACTGTCCCCTATCCCTGGTGTCTAGTGGCACCCCCCACCTGCTGATCACTGTCCCCTATCCCTGATGTCTAGTGGCACCCCCCACCCTGTCATTGCCACTATTTATTTATTTATTTGTTCCTTCATTTGTTTGTTTATTCATTTAATCTGACACTGGAATGCCCACCCCCAGTTTCATATGTCCTCTTGTAGTCTCTTGTTTTATTTGCCAACATCATGGGGTCCAATCCCCGTGTCACCATTTGAAGCCCCCCCAGCAGTGTGGGACACTAGGGAGACCACTCCCACTGTCCCACAATATTTACTTATTTGGAACCTGTAAAGATGAAAACTGTTCCCAGTGTCTTTTTTGTTTTAACCTGAAAAAAAGAAAATGGTCCCTTGTCATCCACACCGTCCCCCTCCCCCATCCCGACCCTCCCACTGAGCACCCACCACTCCATACCTCCCTTACCTAATACTTACCTCCAGAGATCATAGGCTGTCATCTTCTGTGGACTGGGACATGTCTGCACTCTTCAAAGCCGAACCATGAACTGAGAAATTAAGGTAAGTGCCGTGAAATGTATTTCAGTGGTGTTTGAACATATGTTCACAACTTTGCTATTTTAGGACTTTTTCAGCAAATTTTCAACATGGCCTTTGTGACTCCACCTCATGAACATTGCAACTGTCATTTCCTTAACTGGGCCCGGAAGGTGATTTATGTTACTGTGTGAAATCACCTTGAGGGACCAAAAATGAAATTTCACCACAGTGTTCATGAGTGGTCCCAAAATGGCCATGTTGAAATGTGAAAAGTCTCAAAATGGCAGAGTTATGTGCACTCATTGAAATTTTCCTACGCACTCACATAACTTTGGTAATTTTCAATATTTTGACTCCAAATTTTCAACATAGCCAGTTTTCTCACCACCTCATGAACAGTACAGCTGCCATTTTTCACATCCTGCCCAAAATGTGTTTTCACACCCCTGGCATGGAATGGCATTTTGGCATGGATTTGACAAATTTCAGCTATAGGGTTTATGAGTTAGGGTAATAAGATAGCTATGCTGACAATTTGGGGTCAAAATATGTGAACAATCCAAAATTATGACCATTCATTACAATTTTGCTATGCCCACTTGTAACGTTGGGAATTTTTAATATATTCACCCACATTTTCACCATAGGCATCTTATTACCCTACCTCATGTATGTCACACCTCTCATTTTCACATCCTGGCTAAAATGTCTTTCACACCTTAGAAACATAGAAACATAGACTTTGATGGCAGGTAAGGACTGCTTGGCCCACCTAGTCTGCCCATTTTCTTACCTACAGGATAAGCCGCAGATCCTAGTTAACCAACAGCCTATTTCTTCCTACCCCCCCAAGAATTGCCTTATGTCTGTCCCATGTATTCTTGAATTCTCCCACACTTTTTGAGCCCACAACCTCCTTAGGAAGGATGTTCCATGCATCCACTACCCTCTCTGTGAAATAAATACTTCCTCACATTGCCCCTGAACCACCCCCTCTATCTTTAAATTGTGCCCCCTTGTTCTTGCATGTCTCTTTTTCTGAAAGATGCTACCCTCTTGGACTTTGCTGATTCCATTGAGGTACTTAAACATTTCTATCATGTCTCACCTCTCCTCCTTTCCTTAAAGGTCCACATATTAAGCTGTTTTAGTCTCTCCTCATATGGCTTCTCTTGCAGACCCTACACCTTTTAGTTGCCTCCTCTGGACTGCCTTGATCCTGTCTATGTCCTTGTGGAGATGGGGTCTCCAGAACTGGATGCAGTACTCCAGATGGGGTCTCACCAACTGTCTGTACAGGGGGATAACAAATTCCTGTTTTCTGCAGGTGATGCCTCTCCCTATGCATCCCAGTATACCCCCAGCTCTCCCTACTGCCTTCTCACATTGCTTGCTAACCTTAAGGTCATCTGATATGATTACCCCCAGGTCCATTTCCTTTTTTGGTTTTGTTACTACCTCCCCCCCATTGTATAATCTTCCCCAGGGTTTTTGTTACCCAGGTGCATTATTTTGTACTTCTTTGCACTGAATCCTAGCTGCAGGTGCATATAATTATGTTTTGGTGGGATTTGAAAATTTTCTGTACTGGTACATGAGGTGGGGTAATAAGATGGCTATGTTGACAATTTGATCACTGTTGTC
The DNA here is from genome assembly GCA_016271365.2 of Neoceratodus forsteri. Classification (NCBI taxonomy): domain Eukaryota; kingdom Metazoa; phylum Chordata; order Ceratodontiformes; family Ceratodontidae; genus Neoceratodus; species Neoceratodus forsteri. Next base: position 66,077,732 of record JADMNL010000023.1, read on the forward strand.
TCATAATTGGAAGTTCAGGTGCTTCACAGCTACATACATATGTGCATTTATGGAGGGATGGGTTTGCAGGGCCCGGAAGGCCCTGCACTCCAATAGGCAAATAACGGTATGAATATACTATCACAAAAAGTAAGGAAATAAATTGAAAAAAACTGCATTAATGCTTTAGTTAGGGATAAAGCTGCAAAAGTAGGGGAATGTGCCATTAGGATTGTCAAAGCTAACACCCCACACCAACACTGCACACACCAACATGTGTCAGGGGTGCCTTGGGGTCGTTGGCCCTAACACTCACCCCATTCTCCTATACTGTACTCATCTCAGATTATATACTTATGGAATGGGGTCAGCATTAGGGCCAATGACCCCAAGACACACCCGATGCCTGTTGGTGTGTGCAGTGTGAGTGTGGAGTGTTAGCTTAGATAACCCTAATTCCTTATTTACCTACTTTTGTGACTTTCTCCCTTACTAGAGCACTAATGCAGTTTTTGCAATTGATATATCTATATCTATCTATCTATCTATCTGTCTATCTATATTAGGGTTCAATGGCCAATTCTATGTTAAACCAATAATTTTGCACTTCAGTAACTTTGCAACCCTTCAACGATTCACAAAGCTACAATATAAAATCACACAACACTGCAACATTGTACAGTACAGTCAAGAGTCATATACTCTAGAAAGGAGGTATTAGATTATACAATCCCCAAAAAACAGTTTCAATAGCAACATGCAGTGTATCAGCTCAAGCAGAGTAAAGCATAATTAAGATGGTAAAGGTAGGGGGCACTTGGAGCATGGCTGATAGGGAAGATGTCTTAGGAGCCTCTTGGGAGTAAAGGGGGAGGAACATGAGTGGAGGTCAGAGGGCAGTTTGTTTCAGAGGGAAGGGAGGTGGAAGGAAAAAGCAGGTTTTCCAGAGACAGAGTGAGGGAGAGGGATAGAAAAGGAGCAAGTGTCTCTGTGACTAAGGGAATAATTTGAGAGGGGAACTTGGGAGAATTGGGTGGAGAGATGGGAGGGAAGGGAACTGAACCAGAATTTAGCAATAAAGATAGCGCAGTGTATCATGCTCCTGTGCAGTAGGGGAGTAAGGGATAAGTGGAGGGATGGAGGAGACAGTGGTGAGTGAGAGATGGAGACGCAGTGGCAAAATGACAGAAAAAGTTTAGGAGAATGTCGAGTTTGCCTAGTGAAGTATGAGAGGTGGTTCCATACACCACATCAGCATAATCAACAGTTGGTACTATCATTATGGAAACCAACTCATGACTAGTTGGGAGAGGGAGGTTGGTTTTTGTGACGGTAAAGGGTGACTAGTTTAGGGTGAAGTTTGTCAAAAAAAGTATCAATGAGAGAGGAGAAATCAGGATTTGTGTCCATCCACACTCCTAGGTACTTGAAAGCCAAGACATTCTCAAGGATGGATCCATCCAGGCAGAAAAGTGGTGGGATTCTGTAGGGTGGTCAGCTTTGCCTGGATCTGAAGGTTATGGCTACAGTTTTCATGATGCTGAGTTTAAGTTTGTTGTCCTTGACTCTGTTGAAATAGTCCTGAAGGGGACTGCACGCCAGTGAAAGGGCCCAGAGAGGAAGAGAATAGTCTCATTAGCATACATGTGAATTTCTGCTGACTTACAGACTGAGGGAGGTTATTTACAAATAGAGAGAAGAGGGTAGGGCCAAGAATGGAACTTTGAGGATGCGAAGATGATATAGAGTGCGGAGGATTGAGCATTGCCAATCAGAACTGATTGTTCCATGTTTAGAAGGTAGGAGAGGAACTGATTTTCAGTCAGTACAGGAGACTGATGGAGCCAAGAGTTTGTAGAAGGAGGGGATGGGAGACAGAATCGAAGGCTTTTGCAAGGTCGATGAAAATGGCAGCTGTAATGTGGCTCCTGTCCATTGCAGTGAGTATGGAGTCAGTGACACGCGGAAGAGAAGATATAGTTGAGTGATGCTTCTAAAGCTGTACTGGATGTGGGAGAGAGTGTGTTGGATCTGGCAAGGAAGTTGGATAGCCTTGAATGAATAAGCGATCCTTGCAATTTAGCTAGGAAAGGGAGGACAAAGTTGGGCCTGTAGTTTCTAGGGGAGGAGGGGTCCCATGCTTTGTGGACAGGAAGGACTCTAGCTGATTTCCAGTCCTTGGGAACAGTGGAGGAGGAGAAATGTTTAAGATATGGGTAAGCGGGGCTACAATGGCAGAAGCAGAAAAGTGGAGAAGCCTGGGGTGGCCACCGTCGGTGCAAGACTTAGATGGGTTTAGGGTAAGAATGGCAGAGTAGACCTCTTGAGGAGTGAATGGGGGGGGAAATTGTAATCAGAGGGCTGGTTAGTCACCACCTGGTGGGCTCTGGTTGTGAGGGAGATGAAGGGGAACTAGTGTCTGGGAAAGCACAAGTGGCGAAGAATTTGTTGAAGATTTCAGCCACCGAGGCGGGGTTGGAGACAGGTGACCCTTCTATATTGAGAACAGGGGATGTATATTTGGTCAGAGGATCTAGGAAAGAGTGGAGAACCTTCCTGAAGGATGCAGGATTCTGTTGATTTTGCTGCAAGTCGCTTCTGAAGTAGTTCGCCTTCCAGAGATGAATGGCCTTGGTGCTGTTATTTCTGAGGGCCTTGTATACTTGTAGATCAGACTGGAGAAGGGAGACTTTGTAGCAGCACCAAGCTTTTTCCCCTGGCCCTGCATTTGGCCAGTAGGTCAGTAGGACAAGGTGTGTGGATCACTATTGGTGGCCAGCAGCAGCTACTGATGGTGGGATTGAGCAGGGCCACTTCCACAGCATACGGCACAGTATCAGTTGAGCAGGAAACATCAAACCTGAGAGCTGCCTGCTGTAGCAGTTCTGATATTTCCAGCTCCACCTCCCATCACATTAGCAGCTGCAGCTCCCAAATAAAAAAAGCTGCTCCTTGTTGACATTTCCACGACAACCTTATGGTTCTATTACTACTTAAGAGACCAAATCCTGAGCTACACACTGTCACTGTGGTGAAGGAAAGCTCTGTCTCCTGCTGGAGAAACACATCCAGTCCACCCACCTGGCTGGTTCCTGTATAGAGGTAGGGATAGTAGTGGGACTACAAGTAGCTGTTTACACCACAGGTAGAGACCCCAGAGATGATCACATTACTCTTTACCTATTCTTCTAGATGTTCCTAAACACATTAGGCAGTTCTGAAATACTCACACTCTCAAAGTATCTCATGTGATTGCATCCATGTTGTATTGTCAGCATCATCTGCAGCAGCAAGAAGAATTAATCTTGATGAAATAATTACAATTCCTCTTCAGAGGTGTTTGTTTTATGGCCTCAGTGGGCCAAGCATTACAGTCATCTTGTTATCTGTCTAGTATGGGAGCTAACCAGATACAGACTACCCTCATTGAGGTAGTGGATATGGACGTAATCCTTGGGCATCCACTGCACTACTTTGTTCAGCTGGAACAGCAGTGTCTGCCTTGTCCAATAAGGCTGCTGGAGTTCACCGTGCATGTGTGATGCCTCCCGATGAGCATTGATCTCCAGAATGCTGCTGGCATAATCTGCCATCTCCAAGATGGCCACTGATGCTCACTACACAAGTTCAAGATGACATGCATGCATGCATAGGTAATTCTGGCAGCCATCTTGAATGTGGCACTCTGTGCTGCCAGTGTACTGGAGTTGTGTGTGCATGTGCGCTGAACTCCTGCAGTCTTACTCTACATGCAGAGAGTGCCGTACTCCAGATGCCCCCTCATCCTCCTCAGCTGCAGCCGTTCTGTCTCCTGTCAGAGTTTGTTTAATCTGGAAACCATTCAAAAAAGAAACTTGACATTTTGTGATGTTTAGCCTGAACAATAGTTATTTAAGGTCTATCAGCCAATGCTTTTACTTCCTATTTTGCACAGTTGTTCAGATATGGTGCACATTTTGAATCCCACAAAAAACTTTCTAAGTTGAGATGGTACAGTTTAACCAGTTGCAGAGTCTGATCTCACTGCCTCTGGTTGGCACCTTGCATTTTCAACATCTGAAAAACACTAACATGACTGGCCTTTAGGATTCAGTGAAACAAACTTTTAAGCTGCAGTGTTCTCTTTTTTAATTTAGCATTTGAAGCAAGTCACTTCAGATATAAACAAAAAGAGGACACTGCAGCTTTAAATTGTACAATGAGTATTCCTTCATTGTCTGTCTCAGTCTTCCAATACATGAGACTGTTTTTCTGAGTGGCGGAGGCTCATAAATTATTCAGATACAAGCTAGGCTTGGCTGTCCAACTTTTTGCATGTCACACAACTTTTTGTTGTTTAACACCTTATTGTTGAACTAGTAATTAGTGGTGCCCCTACCACACATGTGAAGGTTGCATTGGGTAGGGTATGTGGTGTCTATTATGTTGCACACTGTGCTTTGCTAGTTTGCTCATGTTCAGCAAATACATTCAGGTTTGCAGAAAGTTCACTTCAGGCTGAGTTTCAGATTTCCCATATCTTGTGTAAATGACCGCTACCACTCTGGTATAGGACAGATTTTTGTCTGTGGGTCTCATGTTATGCCTAATATTTTATTTTTTGCTTCTACTCCAAAAGAGACACTGCAGCATTAATTTGTGCAATAAATAATTTATAAATCACTGCTGTCATTCAGTGAAACTGCCCAAACTGCATTTAGAATGGAAACTTACTCGAGAGAAATCTCTCACAACTGTTATCGGAGTTGTGGATGGCATTGATATCAGGTCTCTAGGAGATTTAAAGTGCTAAAAATCAAGTTAGCAATATACACAGTATTTGTTGTTTTTCTAATGATAATGGCTGATCAGGTGTTGGCAATCTTTACTGTATTTCTTACCCTTATAGGAGAAAATTGTTTGCAAGCTTTAGATCTGAGTACCATGATAGTCACAGGTAAATAAGGTATTTAACTCACTGAGGCCCAAAGAAACCTGTAGGTGGCAGCAGAAAAGATATTCCTCAGGTCTTTAACACCTCCAGAAGTCCTGCACTTTATTGCCGCTGAGGACTTTGGACATCAGAGGACGCCACTGCTTGAAACTTAAATATTTCACAAACCGAAGTGAGTAGAATTGATTGCATAGCACCATTGGAAAGGTAATTTTGTGCTGAACACCTTTGCCACTCATATTTTGTGTCTGTCACGTATACTTTAGTAGATATTGGCATTTTTGTATGATGTGGTGTGTATGGCTGAAATTTGTCTCTCAATCTTCACCTAGCAGAAAAACAATACATGTATCATATTATAAAAAGTATTTGTAGTACAAAATTAGCTTTGTACCTCCTTCTAATGTTTGGATGCTTAATTTGGTGTTGATATGTTAAATATATTCCCACAAAAAATGGTTTATGTTGCCTTTTTTATTGAACAAAAAAAATGTATCGCTATTTCAACCAATATAGAAAAAAATAAGTACTACTTTTAATTAATTGCATACAGTAGCACCGTTAGAAAGGTAATTTTGTGCTGAACAGCGTTGCCTTTCATACTTTGTATGTAGCACTTACGGTTCATGAGGTATTCGCATTTGTTTGTGGCATGCTGATTATGGCTGGATTTTGCTCAGAAAGCTCCAGGTTGCCCTGTTAAAAGTATACAGGCCACAAGTGGTGGAACTCTCAAAGAGTTCCTGAGGCCTCAGTGAGTTAAGATAGATCCATCTTCTTGTCTGTGTAGTCGTGGCCTAGAAGCTGATGGCCTTTTTCATTTGGTAATCCAGGGCCAGATTCTCAAAGTGATAGCACAAGGTGTGCCAAAGATGAGTTGTGCCAAATGCCGATGCACCAGGAACACTGAGCCCAATTCTCTATTGGGCAGGGTCCATGCCGCTAAGTCTCTTTGTTTGAGCCAAAACAAGATTTGCACCAAATGGAGGGTACACCTGAATATAGTGATGTGAGCCTGGGGTATTGCCTCATCAAAGTACAAAAGGCCCCCACCCTGATATTAAAAATACTGCAGCCTGCGTGGGCTATTGCCCACTGACAAGTCCCAATGCCTGATAGAATAAATACATATGCCCATCTGGGCTTTTGGCCCCCCCACACACACAAGCCCTGATCCTCAATAAAATAAATAAATATGCCCATGTGGTCTATCTGCTCCCCTCAAGCCCTGATCCCCATGTGGGCTACTACTCCCCAGTTCTGACCCCTGAAATTGTTACAATGAAGTTCTTGCTGGCTGATGTGTCCCTCCCAGCCCCGATCCCTGATCCTCAAACCCCAACATATTGTCATGTAGGTGTTAAAAATAAAATTTCCAAATCACCTTATCCCTGGTGGTTTTGTGGCCCCTACCCAGCAGTACCAGACCACTCCACTCCCCCACTGACCCATACCCAGCCAGCCACTATCACAGCCCACCTCTCACCACTATGGCCAGCCACCGACTCAGCTCTTCTATGAGGGCATAATGTAAATAGTACATGCTCAGTACACACTCAGTGAATGAGAGCTGCTGCTATTCACTGTGAATGTACTATTTACAATATGCACTCATAGAAGAGCTCAGTCAGTGTCTGACCATGGTGTCTGACCATGGTGGTGAGAGGTGGGCTGTGCCAGTTGCTGGCTGGGTATGTGTCGGGGGAGCAGGGTGGTCTGACACTGCCAGGTGGTGAGGTGGGTGCCACTAGACCACCAGGGCTATGGTGCTTTAGAAATTTTTATTTTAAAACCTACTTGACAATAAGTTGGGGTTGGGATTGGGAATCAAGGCTTGGGGTTATCCTCTACCCCACAAGGGCTTCATTGTAAGAATTTTGGTGATTGGAACTGGGGGTTAGCTCCACATGGGTATGTTTATTCACACTGTCGGGATTGGGGCTTGGGGGGGTGATAGCCCACATGGGCATATTTATTTACTTTATTGGGGCATGTGTGTGGGGGCCAATACCCACGGGGGCTTTTTTAATACCATTATCAGGGATCGGGACTGGAGGGGCTTATGTGTAATCATGGGGGATGCTGTATGATTCACTTGTGCACATTTGCTCAACCCTGGTAAATGGAAAAGTACACTTACATCAGCTCATTGCTGGTGTAAATGTACTTTGACCGATGTCCTCTGGGGGTTGTTTTAGAATCCCAAATTGGGGAGTGTGGCAGTCACCCTTTGTGAATAGGGTACAACGGCTGATATAAACCCCGTTGCGCCATATAGCAGCTGAGATTTTGGTGCAACCATGGCTCAAGTCCACTTTGGCACAAGTAGCCTGCATCATGTTGCAAGCTGCTTTTGAGAATCTCAAATGGCGCAACTAATGGTGCAACGTGCTACTTGCATCATTCCTGTTGGTGCAAGTCACTTTGCTCCATATGCAACTTTTTTAGAATCCAGTCTATGCCCACTGTACTTAAAACATAGACAACCACTTTCGGGGAAGACATTAGAGAACCTAAAAATGGAACCCAAGGACATGGTCACATACTTGTTTAACTCATAGTCTAAAGTGGTACTTAAATCAGTAACAACATTTCTTAAAATTATTGAGAAGCAAAAATTACATCTTTAAATTAACATGAATATCAATTATCCTACTGCCTAACATGGTGGAATTTTAATAACTTAGTACAGCTTGCAGAAAGCAATTTATAGAATATTGCCATGGAATATTTTTTAACTGGAATGATTGCATTTTATATGTGCTGCTAATGACATAAACTGCTGAGCAAAAAAGACTAAACTAAAAACTCAACAGTATTTCTTGTGACACCCCCGTCAGTCAGTCTCAATTCACTTAATGCAAGTACAGTAAAACACATCAATATGACAGATTTAATTAATCTAGATCAATAACAACAACCAAGCAATTAAGGGACCCAAAAATCTGTCATTGATGCGTTTATTGCTTTTGACATGTGAAAGCGAGTTATTTGCATTGTTGCTTGGAATAATATATTTAGAATGTGATACAATGAATTTGGAATGTAAGATGGTTATATAAAGGTTCAATCAAAATAGTGGGAGTTTTTTCTCTTGGTGTAAAAGCTCACTGGGAACTGCTTGATTGCAATAATCCAGCAGTGTTACCCATCATGCTTCTCTGTGACTGAAGAACTGGCAATCTGATTCTTGCAAAGATGAAAGAAAGAAGCAATTATAAATACATTGTAAGTCCGTTTAAGCAATAAACCACAACAGGGTGTGAGGTTATGGATTTGCCCATGGCAGGCCGAGTGATCGAACCAAGTCAGCCATGGGCAAATCCAGCATAACCTACACCCTGGAGTTGTTTGTTGTGATTATACAATGTGTAAAATAAAGAAAAGAGGAACATTTTAGATGCCAATGTTTTAAAACACATTTTTTAAATAAAATAGAAGAGATATGCTTCCACAGAAAAAATAGTCCTGAGTTGCTAGGTAAAATATGAAAAGCTGCAGTGGACACTTCTCTGACCTGAAGTGCACACACCACACACACATATAGGTCACACACATAGATTGATAGCAAGCTTGTGTTTGCAGTTTCTAAGGTTTTTTAATTGTGTCTCATGTTTTACATCAGCAGCAGTATATGGTTATTTGAGCAACCCATCATGCAGACTGCTGTCATTCAGTGCCTGGGGAACGGGGAGTTGGAGTTACTTTTTTTTTTTTTTTAATTGAAACAAGACTGTGAGCTCCCTTTTGTTAATACAAATGGGGTTGAGAAAGCAGTAAAGGCAGCCTGACAACAGTGTTTTTTTTGTTTTAATGGAAAAGCTCGTTACGATCGGACAGAGGGAAGAGAGGCTGCCAGTGTGCCAGATCAATTAGTACGGCAAGTCTGGTGTGCATGCACGTCCTTTGTTTTAATTCAAATGGGGACAGAGAGAGCTGTAATGTAGCATGAGAACAGTGTTTTTTTATTCCTGCCAAATTATTTAAATCTGTGGCTTCTGTAGTTTTCCTCTGTCCTCTGCCTTGGTCCCTGGAATAGTGCAGAGGGCCCGATGTCAGAGGGTTCTGTATGACAACTACCGGGGATGTAATGCTGTGCAAAGGTGAGGTTGTCCTTTTCTGTTTATGGTTGCTTTAACAATTTTGTCTTCAGTGAGGCTTAGTGTCTGTGGTGGCTACAGGAGGACATGTTTAAAGAGAGTTTTTTTTAAACTGCTGACAGAGGTTGCAGGTAAGACAGTGCATCCAACTCCACAGTGCCAGTGAGGTTCACAGCTGTTTAGCAGGGATTAAACATGGCATTTTGGGGCTGTGGACTTCGGGGGTTGGATGGATTTGGGAGATGCGGCTATCTGACACCTTTTCCCATGGGTTATCATAGGCTTTATTACCGCAGAAAGGTGCCAGCCAACCAACCAGAATACAGGATCTTTCCTTTTCTTGGGTACCCATTGTATAATTTTAGCTACTTGTTGTAATCTGTATTATCTATAGATCCACAAAGCAATACTTAACTTTTCCAGTGTTTTTGTAGTGCTATGATTTTGTGTAATATATGTGTAATGGATTTATTTGGCCACAGTGTTTTCGTAGTGCTATAGTTAATAGTGATGGGACTTTTTCACTATTCTTTAGATGAACCGTTACATGTACATTATTTAAGGAGCTATGAATACAGTGGTTAATTATTATTTTTTTTTTATAAAGAAATAAACATTACAAATGCAAATTAACAGTTAAACTTATAAACCATTATGAAACATATGATTGCTAGCCTCAAGCTTTTGCATTTTCTAACATATAAAGCAGATACCAAACGCTGCACAGATGTGTTGTTCCCTGTGTCAGAATTTCCAACCTCTTAATTAGATCAGGAATCTGTTAATTAAATATAATTCAATATCCACAACAATGAGATCAGAGATCAAAAGCTGCTTTTCAAGATAAGGTTAGCCTTCCTATCATCCATCATGGCTGTAACCAATTTAAAATCAAGTGTATGCATACACCAGCATTATTAACTTGTCATAACTAGTTGGGGATAAAAAGCTTGAACAATCCAATATAAATGGCTTTTTTTCACATTCGTTTGTGGTTATTTGTCAGCCTTTTTGCTTAAGATAAAGTGCTAGCTGAATAATCAGATTAATGTGCTTTACCCATGAACAGATATAAATGCCTTTTTTATTCATTCAAAAAGCAGCAGCATTATTTTTGTAAAGTTTGTTCCAACTGATTAATAACCTGTATATTTTTCCTTTTAGGACTATTAAATGAGGTTGGTTTCACACAGTTGGTTCATTCAATGCATGGGCTTAAGCATTTGTCTAAAGGTGTAAATCAAATGGAATAGAATGTGAGTATGTATAGCACCTTTTATTCTGGAAGTATCTGAACACACGTTTATTTCTATGATATTACATAGAAAGCTGTACCTTTTTAGATGCCTTTTGTTAAACAAAGCCTGCCTGTTATTTCCTTGGTATCTACGGTAATGGAAGAGACAGTGTATTATAATATCAGGCTCTTTCTGTCCCAGCTTTCAGTCAAAGTCAAAGAACAACTGGCACTCATAATTAGAGATGGGATGAGTTAAAATTCACAGGTGATTTTGCCGCAAAGCAGGGGAAATTCACCTCCGCAGAGCTCTGCAAAGTTTTCCCATATTCAGAAACTTTGAAATGGTGAAGTTCCACCATTCTGTACAGAAGTTTCGCCTGGGAATGGCAGAATTTTGGAGAGCCCACAATTCACAGGCAAAGTTCTGCACCTCGTGGGTGGAATTCCATACTTCGTGGCAGAACTTCACCATGTGGAATTTGTAAAATTCCATGGAATTCGCAGATTAATTTGCCAAGTTTTCCAACTTTGCCCATCTCTACTCACAATTTACAGGAAAAAGACACTAGAGTGATGATGTTTTATCAGATTGGTGCATTTATTTATTGGAGGTGCCATGAGTAGTGTCTGTTAATGAAAAGATCAGGGTTGGCCCTGAATGGTCGAACTTGCTTGTTGCTGAGTCATGGGGTCTTGTTCTTGTCAGTGAAGACTTTACTTATTGAGGGGGGCATTTTTTGTTAATCTCCTGATTGGGGTGGCCATGTGTGGGACATTTCTCTGACCTCTGCATTTTACTAGTGGAGCTATTTAATTAATTTATTTTTATTATTGAGGGGGTGGCAGCTGAGAAGGGTACACAACATGGTTACAAAGGGCTGGTGGCAGTAGCGGGTGTTGGGTACGCAACACTTACAGTGGGCAACAGCTGCATTGTTGATTCTTAGGCAGAAGCTACAGTGCTGGTTTTTGGGCAACAGCTGCATATCCTGCAAATTTATGGAAGACTACATGTCACTGAGCGGATGATTGCACTAACTGCTGCATTAAGATACAGTGCATTAGTTTACTTCCTGCATGCCCGTCCTTTCCCTCACTCTTTTTAATTATTCTTTCCTGTATATAATATAGGGGCACAATAGTGCCCCTATAGTTAGGGTTGAGTAGCCTGTTTGATGTTAAACCTCAGATTTTGCACATTAATATCTTTGGCTCTCTTTGATAGATTGAGCTGAAATTTTGCATATGTTGTCTAGGAGGCAAATTCTTGATGTGTGCAATTTTTGTGATAACAGTTTATGCAGTTTCTGAGATCCACATGTGTTATTTAAGAAGAAAACTAAATGTGTTCCTATTCTTAACATTGTTTTTTTTTCTGCTCTCTTCTACAGCCTACATGGAAAGGAATTGTTGCCCCAAACTTGCAGGGTGCATATATCATGTCCTAAGGCAGTGCTTTTGGCAGTTCCGGTGAAAAAGTACCAAGGGGTTCCAGAGTTCTAAGGCTTTTAATTTTAGTGTTTTGTGACTTGAGGATGCATAGCAGGGGTTTTGAGATAACGTTCTGCGATGAAAATAAAATATTGATGCCACAAAGGCTCATCTTGCTTTGGTTCCTCTTGTTTGGCACGGTACCAAATATTTTTTGTTTTGCTGTGCCAACCGTTGTTTTGTTGCCCTTTTCCCGTAGCCAACAAACATGGAAAAAACTCAGAAATGGTGTAATTTTAATAAACAAACATCAGAACCCAGCTAAATGGGACCCATTTAGCAAGATTCTGATTTTTATTTTTAAGTATACTGGCCAGAAATACATTTACTGGGTACCCAAAATAGCAGGTGCCAAGCTTAGTGAAAGGAGCACTTCCCCCACATTCTCTGTATGAGAACAGTGGTATTTTCTTGACTTCTGCACCTACAGCTGGAACGCATGGTACCTGCTGCAGTTTCATCTGTGAGACACCCTTTTTCTTGGTGTCTAGTGGCAGCCACCACCTGTTGATCACTGTCCCCTATCCCTGGTGTCTAGTGGCAGCCATCACCTGTTGATCACTGTCCCCTATCCCTGGTGTCTAGTGGCAGCCACCACCTGCTGATCACTGTCCCCTATCCCTGGTGTCTAGTGGCAGCCACCACCTGCTGATCAATGTCCCTATCCCTGGTGTCTAGTGGCAGCCACCACCTGCTGATCAATGTCCCTATCCCTGGTGTCTAGTGGCAGCCACCACCTGCTGATCAATGTCCCTTTCCCTGGTGTCTAGTGGCAGCCACCACCTGCTGATCACTGTCCCCTATCCCTGGTGTCTAGTGGCAGCCACCACCTGCTGATCACTGTCCCCTATCCCTGGTGTCTAGTGGCAGCCACCACCTGCTGATCAATGTCCCCTATCCCTGGTGTCTAGTGGCAGCCATCACCTGCTGATCACTGTCCCCTATCCCTGGTGTCTAGTGGCAGCCATCACCTGCTGATCACTGTCCCCTATCCCTGGTGTCTAGTGGCAGCCACCACCTGCTGATCAATGTCCCCTATCCCTTGTGTCTAGTGGCAGCCACCACCTGCTGATCACTGTCCCTTATCCCTGGTGTCTAGTGGCACCCCCCCACCTGCTGATCACTGTCCCCTATCCCTGGTGTCTAGTGGTAGCCCCCACCCTCTCATTGCCACTATTTATTTATTTGTTCATTCGTTTGTTTGTTTATTTATTTAATCTGACACGGGATGCCCACCTCCAGTTTCATATGTCCCCTCGTAGTCCCTTGTGTTGTTGCCAGCATCATGGGTCCAATCCCGTGTCACCATTGACCCCCAGCAATGTGGGACACTAGGAGCCACTCCCAGTGTCCCAAAATATTTACTTAGTTTGAACCTGTAAAGATGAACACTGTTCCCAGTGTCTTTTTTTCAACCTGAAAAAATAAATGTTACCTTGTTGTCCCCACCGTGCTTCCTCCCCATCCCGACCCTCCCACTGAGCACCAACCACTCCATACCCCCCTTACCTTATACTTACCTCCAGAGATCATAGGCTGTCATCTTTTGTGGACTGGGACATGTCTGCACTCTTCAAAGCCGAACCACGAACTGAGAAATCAAGGTTAGTGGCGCATAATGTATTTCAATGGTGTTTTGAACATATGTTCATAACTTTGCCATTTTAGGACTTACAGCTGCAGGGGAAATTTTAATGAATGGGGCTAAGGTGACTGTGGTACTGTGCCATGCATTCACAACGTGACATCTGTACTGGTTTGCCTACACGTAAATGAGGGACATTTACTATATGCATGCATGGACATATAGCAGTATGGATTGATGGCAGTGCAGGGCCACAGGGAAATGAGGGTTAATTACAATCTCTGTACACTTATGGATAGATGAGAGCACAGGGACTGGAGGGCCCTGTGCTCCCACTACAGGCTCTGTATTCCCATAACCAATTAAGGCTATGGTTATACTTTCTCAAAAAGTAATGAAATTCTATGTAAAACACTTTATTAATGTACCATTAGAGTTTCTTATCATTATACATTCTCAAAAAGAATGGAAATTCTATGCAAAAACTTTGCTAATTGACCATTAGTGTTCCAGCATCAAAAGTAGGGAAATGAGATCTTAGTGCTCCCAACCCTAAGACCCAACCCCCACCCTCGGATTCCAACCCTAATACCCCAACTCTACCCCCCATATGGAAAGATCCTTCAATACCTTAAGGAGAGTCAAGACATGGCTTAAAAGCAGCGTGGGGGAACAACATCTTGCAGGACTGGCTCTTCTGCATGTACACAAAGACATTGAAATTGATATGGTGATCAAAGACTTTTGATCCATGCCAGGACAGATGCTTTTCAAACAAATAATAAACACATTGACAGACTTGTGCCAAGGTGACATCTAGCAATGTTATGGGAGGTATGAGGCTTTTTGGTGCAAATTGTTTAGATGGTTAAGGTAACTGAGCCAAAACCAGAGTACCATCTAGCTTATCCCAACCCTCTTTACTATAATGTAAATAATTACTGTAATTTTAAAGTAATCAGTAATAGTACACTGCAGTGGGTATACTACCATTTTGTTGAGTGGGTGATTTTGGTTACTTTGGGTATGCATGAGTACATGAATGAATGTTGGCTGTTGTGGGTTCTCAGCTTTAGTGCTTGAGTGCATGAATAAAGTGTATGAGTACAGGTACTAGTGTGAATGGACCTCTGTGGGACTGGCTACCTTGATATGGTACAGAGGTTTGTCACAATGCAACACTGTAACTAAAAGCCAGTCTGTTAGTTTGACATCGTTGGTGATGGAAAGGCTTTCTTACTGTACAGGAATGTGAGTATGTGCATTACATCATTACATTACAGGTCAGCCTCTGCCATAATGGCCTCTAGGTCTGAGATTTTGGTTCCCAGACTTCAAGCATTTGCAGACATTGCCATCCAAATTCTGATTCCACCTTGCTTGTCAACCACCCCCTTCCCATTTTCTCTTTTGCCATCTCTCTTTGCCACCTCTGCTCTCATTCCAACCTCTGTTCATTTCTATCATTCTGTTTTTCCTGTTATTAGATACCCTTGGGGATCTTCTCCCTGCTGACTACTTCAGTTGGCTGAGGAGGGAGCAGTTTCTGTCTCCCTGCTTCCTTCCACCACCCCATTCATCTAGTTTAAATGCTTGCCAATGTAACATTTAAACCATTCACTAAGGATTGCGGTTCCCCTCCTGGAATGGATGCAGGACATCACCCCTGTATAGGCCCTTATTCCTCCAGGTAGGTCCTCAGTCCCCAGTATAGATGAACACCTTCTCTCTGCACCATTCAGTTCCTGATATGGAGTACCCCATATCCCCCCATCATAGATAGGCAGCACCTCAGAAAAGGCCACTGAGCATGCTACATGCCTAAGACCCCCTCCTCAGCTCCATGAACTCCTCCTGCACTATCCTAGCCTTGTCTGTAGCCAGGTCACTAGTCCCTAGGTGGGCAATAACATCCAGCTCTTTCTTTTGCCCTGCTGCCCTAGCAATCCTCAGGCTTCACTTCCCATCCCTCTGATCTATGGGGCCGGGTAAGCACCTAACCTCCCACTTCCCCTCCCTTAATGTCCCCAAATCTATCCCCCCTCACAATGGAGTCCCCAGAACCATCATAGATATGTTTATATGGTGGGGGGGGGGAGGCCAGGCTGTATTCTGAGTGCAACACTACAGCAACCCACAATCAAGGGGGGGAGCGGTTCTCCCTAACTTTAAGGTGTATTATTACACAGCACAACTGGTATTTTTACCTATTGGAGAGTTCCCTGTATATCCAGCTTGGCTGGAGATTGAGGGGAGGCAGATGGGGGTAGATGTAAGAAGAGATCTCCTCTTTCACTCATTACAGCTGAGGTCATCAATCTCCTGCACCAACCCCTTTACTAAAAATAGTTTTCAACCATGCTCTTCATTTGCAGTAAACTCACTTTGCTAGTTTTTTCTTATTACTGTTTGGACGTACGTACTGTACCTTTAGAGTTTGTTATTCCTGTGTATTTTTTATATGTGTATATTTAAACCAGCATGTAACATCCTGCTGGACAACATTAACCTGTTGACTGCTGCTATCCTTCCTGGGACCTCCAGGAAAACAAGATGCTTCATCTCATGTGGCCATCCCAGCTGGAGTAATTTCAAATAAATATATAAATATCTTCAAATTGCCTTCCTTCTAAACTATTACTTGAGAGAACTGTTGAACAACATATGAAATAATTTGGGGGTAATTCTGGGGTAATTATCTTGCTTTCTTGACATTAACTTTCACAAAGTTTAAAATATTTGTTTTCTTAATGCCTGAAGGACCTAGAGTGCATTCAACAATGAAGCTTTAAATCTGTAACAGAGGAACAGTTTTATTTTTCTGATATTGGTATACAAATCCTGTTTAGCAAATCTACTTGGAATCCTCCAGAAATGGACTTATCATTGTTTTTTAAAAACAAGTTAACATTTTTGTTCTGTTTTGTTTTGAGGAAAACTTATTTTCTTTTAATTTTTTTCTTCAGTTTTTAAGTGTACTGAATGTATGGGACAAGACTACTTCTATCTGGAAGATGGTTGCCATGCTGGGTGGCTGATGTGAGCTGATAAATTAACTGTTTGGTGCATCATAGCACTATTCTCTGACACAGAAATATTGTCTCTAGTATGGGGCTAGTTGCAGGGTCTTATTTTTTGGTTATATAGAGATCATTTATGTGAGCTAGGTGAGGTAAGCTACCTGTTTGGTTTTAGAGCAGGTGCGTTGAAGCTGCAGTACTTTGTTAATACGCTGTCTTGCATGTATACCTGGGATACTGGCACAAGCATGCTAAACTTACCTTAACTGAACCATAAACTTGTCATTGACATGAGAATGATTCCAGGAAGAACATTTTATTTCAACACTTGCAATAAACTGGCTTTTAACAAACTATATATTGCATAACATATGACTGGAACATCATAAATACATCGCAATTAAAGAACTACTAGATTACCTCCCCTCCAGTCATTCTAAGAATAACAACCAAGTGACTCCTGCTGTGTTGTGGTGTTACTGGAAATAGTCTTCAAAGAAGGATGTAAAGTACATTACTGAAAGGGAGAGTGGAAGAAAGTGTGAAATTTACTGGTACAGTAATTAGATAAGTAGTCTTCTTTACTAATAGGCACAGATATTCAAAGGGGTTGTGCCGGCCAACGGAGTTGCACCGGCACAACCCCACATTGTGACTTGGTGGGATATTGAGAAGGCTACCTGGCACAGCACAAATCCTGATGCACCGGGGCACAGTGATAACGTATGCAGCACAGATGCAGGGAGCGTGCCCATGCATATGTAGCACATCCCGATATACAGCCCAGGATGTGTGGCGCATATGCCAGCGCATCCCTGCACTGTGCCACATGGGGGGCTCAAAGTTGAGCCTGTGCAGAGTAGGAACAAATTCCAGCCACCCACAGGCAGGCTGCTGTATTGCAGGGTGCAACACAGCAGCCCAGCCATGGGTGGCCACCTGCCCACCCAGAACACCATTCGCAAGCACTCACAACCCTGGTGGTCCAGTGAACCCCCGCCCATAGCTGTGATCATACAGAATATGGTTCAGGATAAATTCTGGTAGTCTAGTAGCCCTGCAGTCCCCGATTCCAAAATATATATACATGACCATCCCTGGTGGTCTAGTGATCTCCTCTCCACCCGAGTCCCAGATTCCCGATATATGTCAGTATGACCATCCTTGGAGGTCTAGAAACCCCCCACCCATTGCCATGATCATGGTAAAACTCCATAATGAAATGCCCTGGTGATCCACTGGCACCCCACCCCTCCACCACACAGAACCCCTTGCTCACCCCACCACCCTGACATCGGCGTCGCTGCATCCCACATACCACCCAGCCATCCGCGAGATGACAGATACAGTATGGTTATAAGCCCATTGGTCCCCAGTGTGGACCAATGGGCTTGCAGGACATACTGTACTAGATAGTCCCAAATATGTGAATGACTTTATTCACTAGGGCATTTCAGCAATGGGTGGGAGGTTGTCATTATGTATGCCGATCGAGCCAGAGAGGATTACGTATGCCTGCGTCCGGCGCGAGGCACAGGGAACAAGTGGAGGCCACACAGGTGGCAGCTGCTGTGTTGCACCTGCAGTGCAGCAGCTCACCTGTCAGGTGGCCCTCACTTCAATCCTTTTTTGTCTCAAAGTTGTGCAGGCGCGGAGGCGGTTGTGCGGCCTGCATCTGCACAACCGGCTGAATATTGGGCATTGCAGTTTGTGCGTAGTTTTCCTCCTTCTGGTTGATCATGCCTTCATTAACGTGTGCTGTTGCTCAGCATGTTTAGGCGCAACTGCTCCCTGCTGAGATGCTCGCCAAGAATGGGCGCAATTTTGGACTTGCGCAGGCGCAACTCTATTGTGCAAGGAGCAACCCTTTTGAATATCCAGCCCATAATGAGTATCATGGAATGTTTACTATGGAATACAGGGATTCAAAATTCTGCTGTATTCCACTTGTAGAATGTTACTCTCCTGACATTCTGTACACAGACAGCAAAGGCCTGTTTTAGAGCCACAGACTCTGTTATCTCACTGTCAGGGTAAGCAGAAGAGATTTCCCTGAAGAGCAGGAAAAGACAGAAGGGAGATTTTTTTCACTGTTAGTAAAGAAACAGTTATAATGAAAACTATAAACAATAAGTAATGTTTCTAATGTGTTTATGTGTGTAAGGGGAGTTTGATGATCAGGGAAACAACATTTAATTAATTTGTTTTATTTTTTTATTTAAGGTAGTTTTATTTTTAGGGCCCAGTTGAAGGTTTTTACAGTGCAAAGGTAGCAGCCATGTTTGTGATGGAAGACCAGTTCTGGTTGCAGGTGGTCTGATGGAACACAGTTCTGGTTGTAGGAGGACTGATTTGTTCATTGTATGATGTGGTTTAGGACCAGGATGACTGTGCATATAAAGAGATATAATGTACAGTCAGCTGATGTCTCTTGGCCAAGGAAATTTCTAGATTGTTTCTTGCCATTTTATAATGTGATTTTAATTATGTTTTTAATGAACTGTCTGTGATTGTGCGAAGCGCCTTGATAATGTGAAAGGTGCTCAATAAATAAAGCTATTATTATTTATTATTATTATTTATTGTGGTCAGCACAAAACACTTTTATTCCTGAACCCTTTTACTGTGCAGCCCAAGTCCCACTCCTAAGCCTACATGTTCATATTCTCCCACTGTAAAAAAAATAAACACTGGTACCTGCTTTAATTCTTTCCTCCAGCAGGACAGACACTTGACCACGCACTCTCCATCACCTCCAACAGCTGCTGCGCTCACACTCGTGACATCCATCCTGAATCCATCTCTGCATGCTGCCTCATTCTGAGACACACACAAAACCAAGAATGACTGACTACCTGACCCCACAGTATAAACTCTCCTATGGCAGCGATTAGCCCTAGCAGGACCAAGGGATGAGTGCAGTCAATAACAGGAGCCGCCATGTTCCACATTCAAATCCTGCTCACTTAACCAATCAGTAGGCACATTCATCATCATCACCAATGATACCCACTTAACAATGTCCTCACAAAGTGGAAGGCGGAAAGACACAAATACACAAAGAAACCCCCTATAATGATTGTGGATGCTAACAAAAAAAAAAGACACTGCCTTAAACCATCCAAAATAGTCTTCCCCTGTTGCATAAATCTAATTTGCAGGGGGCACCTGCTAGATAACCAAGTTATCTGTACAGTAGCCTGTGACCTCGAGTAATCTGACTCTTTGCCACTCATGAGATTACTCATGGTCACAGGCTACTATACAGATAACTTGGCTATCCAACAGGCACCTCCACATATCCCTGATTGATAAACACACACACACACACATAATATATACATATATACGTACATATTACATATATATATATATATATATATATATATAACACATATATATATATACACACATAATATACACACACATATATATATATATATATATATATATATATATATATTATGTTAACGAGGTAGAGGCTACCATAAGATTGAACTATCGAAGACCATTTCTATGTTAAACCCAAAACTTTGCACCTTAATAACTTTGCAACCGTTTGATGGATTTGCCTGAAATTTGGATTTATGATCAAGAATCATAGGCCTTGGGATCTGCCAAGTTTTGTACTAGTTAGATATACGGCTGTGGGTTATTAAGTGTGATCTGTCTTGTGTTTAGCTTTTCTGGAATTCTATGGTGCGCCTACAGGTTGTACGGTTTATGCGACCGGCCGAAATCTTCAGGGAATGTGCGGCCAGGGTCCCTGATGTGCCTTTCAAAGATTTCGTGAAAAAATATTAAACAGTTCAAAAGTTATTCAAAAAACAGTTTCCCATTATAAGTCAATGGGAAAAGTTAACAAAAAGTTCAACACTTTCGCAAATGCATTTTTACTTTCGCAAATGGGCCTGTTACTTTCGCAAATCGGCCATTTTGTTTTCAGTTGGTGATCAGAAAAATGGTTGGCATTTAAATTTGGGACCCTCTAGCAACCTAATGTTTTTTGTATTCACCTAGTCGGGCCCTGAGGATGCTTGCCATGTCTTTATTTTGTGGTAAAACACCCCAGAAATATGTTTTTCAAATTTCTGGAAAAAGTACTATCGCAAATTACTTTCGTGCTCACAAAAGTGTCGCAAGTTTTTGCGAAAGCTTTCAGCAAATGCGACAGTAGTTTTCTAGTCTGTGGGAAAATGACAGCAATTCTTTGGCACTGCGATGCAAAAGAACCGCTGGGAGTTTTGAGCTGAAATTTGGAGAGAACGGAGCCGACATCTCACAGATGTGCCTTTCAGTGTTGTATTGAAAAAATATTACATGGCGGCAAAGTTAATGCACTCCAAAGTTGACAGTTTTTCCCATAGGATAACATTACGGCGCCCGACACATTACAGAAATCCTTTGGATCCCTGCTGCAAAATAACGGTTTGGTCTTTTTTCCTGAAATTTGGAGGGAAGACAGCCAACAGCTCACAGATGTGCCTTTCAGTGGTTTGGTGAAAAAATATTACAGGGAGGCAAAGTTATGGCACTCCGAACTTCTCTTTTTTTCCCATAGGATAACATTATGGCGTTCGCCGCGCCTTTCAGGGCCCGTATCTCAAAACGGTGCGAGATACGGACTTTTGGTCAGAAAATTCTTAGCCCCTACAGGGGCTAAGTACAAAACTAGCCAGGACAGTCATAAATCATATGACTTTAAATTTTTTTCTACGTCATACGGTTCCTGAGATATAACTTATTTAGTATTCCAAGTCCTCATTTTCTGCTCCGATACCCATTATTATGCATACATTCTTTGTACTCACTGTCTTTCTCTATTCAGCTTTTGGGGAAAACCAGCCTGTAAGCTTACATTACTGTTACCATTGCCCTTTCGCTTGCGGTTCCATGCCGTTTCACTTACCGTTAGCGTCTGCGCCACGCGTGCGTCATCCTTTGCGTTTTCATTTGCGCTTGCTTCTGTTACTTTTGCCATTTGTGTGTACCGTACTGTTTCTCTTTCTGTTTCACTTGCGTCACCATGCCCATTGACATTTCGATTTACAGGCACCATGTTACTATGTGACAAGACATCACGTAGCACCGTTCCGTCTCATGCCACCGTGTTCGTTATCCCTTTCTGTTCTCATTCGCTTGCGTTACCTTGTGCGCCACTGTTAGCGCTTCTGTTTGCATTGCTGTTCCTGTTACTATGCCACAAGACATCATGTGGTGGGAGTGTGGGGCCCTTTGGCCCCACGCTCCAGCTGCACATTACGTGCGGAGGCGCAGGGGCCCTATGTGCGTTATCCTTTGCGTTTCATTGCGCTTGCTTTTCTGTTATTTTTGCCATTTGTGTCTACAGTACTGTTTCTCTTTCTGTTTCACTTTGCATCACCATGCCCATTGACATTTCCATTTGCAGGCACCATGTTACTATGTGATAACACATCCGTGGCAGCCATTCCATACGCCACCGAATGCGTTACCCTTTCTGTTCTCATTCAGCTTGTGTTACCATGTGTGCCACTGTTAGCATTTCTGTTTGCGTTGCTGCTCCTGTTACTATGCCACAAGACATCATGTGGTGGCTGGGGCCCAGGCCCGCCTCCCACCGCTGCATTACATTCACTATTTCTCGTTATCATTCTCAAAAGAAGGAAATTAGAGGCAAAAACTCAGTTTAATGCATTAGTTAGGGTTGTTCCACAGCGACAAAGTGAGGAAATTCGCTGTTAGGGTTGAAACCCTAACCCCAGTCACCCCAGCAACACACACACACACACACACACACACATTCAAGTAGGAGAGGACCAAGTCAACACAACCAATACAGACATCCAGCAGCAGGTGACAGAAATAACAAACAATTGTCTAAATGTACTACGAGACATCCCCACCCACCTGACCAGGTACTGCATGCTCAGTGAGATCAACAGCAAAACTGAGGCCATGTACACCAAACATACACATCCCTGATTGCAGCTGCACACATGCGTACCACACTTAGTAGTTGCATGGCCTTAACTACCGATGCTCCACACCAGACCAGACCATGTGGTGGGCCACCCTGAGCAATAGAGTTCAGCAAAACCAAGGAGTTGTACAGGTATAATATCTCTGATTATAACAAGGGTTTGAGAAATGCAGCGTTCTAATTGACTGTAAACATTGTAACAGCCTTATGTGTTTAGTTTTATTAACATGAGAGCCTAACCATATGATGAACATGGTTTAATATTGTTTAAAAAACAGTTTTATTATGATAGCAGTAAGCCCTCCCAGGTATCATGTTAATGGTCAGTTTATCACTGTCTAGCGACATGTGGCACTCGGCTATGCCTCATTCAACATTAAACCCCACAGGGTGATTAACAGACCATTAACATAACTGTTGGTCATGCCTTATTGCTTAGGTGTCTTTATAGTGAGATAGTCTCCTCTGCTGGGCACTGCTGGCAGCTTTGCAACACAGTGTCCCACCCAGTCCACCATACACTGTCTAGTTACTGGAGAATGGCTGTGAATATGAACTCATGAAGATGAACAGTGTAACTTGATCATTACAGTCATTGAAGCGTTAGTGTGATTATAAACTGACAGAGTCAGTGATGAGAATAACCCCTGCTGTCTAGTACACTTACCCCATTGTGAGTTAAATCAATACTAAAAGACATTCTGTTTATATCTACACCATACCTACTTGATTCCTGTTGTACCACAATTAACATAGTTATCACTTTGATAGCATCAGTGACAGAAGTGTGGCAAACCCAAACACTAGGCATACAGCCTGAGTATGAAACAACTGTTAAAAAAAATTACACTGTGTCCATAAGTGGCATAGATCCTCATTGCAACAATAGTAAATGTATTACTATTTGAATAAGTTAGTCATCACCGATGCAATAAGATTGTCTTTATCAGGTACAACATACTCAGTAAGTGCCTACAGGAAAATCTATCCATTATACATCTCGATACAGTACGTCTTTGTTGGCTCAGTAGTGCTATGATATTTAGAAGTTGCTTGGCCTGATCCATGCAATTACAATGTTTCTTACAAAGAATACTTACTGCATCTTTAGTATTGAAATACACTGAAGGTCTATGTATGTACATGAGCAGTACACCTTCATCAGTAAGAATGCATCTGATACTGGCAGTCAGAATTTCAAAGCATTGAACAGGCAATGCTTTTCCATAACTTTCATCACCTCTCTATCTTGAGTAAACCATTGCAGTAAATGTAATACTATGTAAATCACCTACTAAATGTAACACTACTTTTATCTTGGCATACTAGTGTCTTGTGGTTAATTTATGTACTTCTCTTAATTAATGTATACTCACTAGGTAGTTAAAACTTCTACAACTGTCACCATGCACCTTCAGCATTTATATTGACTAATGGCACAGTACCAGTTGTGGTGTGGTGTGGGGCATCGGTAGGTAAGGCCGTACGAACTACTAATGTGGTACGTTGTGTGCAGCTGCAATCAGAGATGTGTACGTTTGGTGTACATGGCCTCAGTTTTGCTGTTGATCTCCACTGAGCATGCAGTACCTGGTCAGGTGGGTGGGGATGTCTCGTAGTACATTTAGACAATTGTTTGTTATTTCTGTCACCTGCTGCTGGATGTCTGTCATTGGTTGTGTTGACTTGGTCCTCCCCCATACTTGAATGTGTGTGTGTGTGTGTGTGTGTGTGTGTGTGTGTGTGTGTGTGTGTGTGTGTGTGTGTGTGTGTGTGTGTGTGTGGTGCGGGGGTGAATTGAGTTAGGGTTTTCAACCTAACAGCCAACTTCCTCATTTTGTCGCTGTGGAACAACCCTAACTAATGCATTAAACTGAGGTTTTTGGCTAATATATATATATATATATATATATATATATATATATATATATATATCTCAAGCCACAGATTCCCTGCATCCAATAATAAAATCATTGGTGTCTAGTAGAACCCCCATCCTGCCGATCACTGGCTGAGTAAAAACAATCCCTGGTGTCTAGTGGACCCCCACCCCCACCCTATCAGGTTGTGCCCCCAGCCCCCACCCTATCTCCCACCACAAGGGGGCAGCAGCACAGCCCTCCACTCACCTCCACAGCCAGCAGCTGGACTGACATGCTCTCTCATTCTGAATGAATGAGCACGTGCTTCTACAAACATGCACTTATTCATTCATTCAGTCAGTCAGCTCCTCATTATAGTGGACCTTATTCCTGGAGGTAGAGTAGGGAGTGGGGTTTCTCTGGGCTTCTGTTGGGGGGGGTGAGATACAAACATAGAAACATATAAAATTGCCAGCAGAAACAGGTCCCAAATTCTAACAAGTCTGCTCGAGTGTGCAGCTATCACCTCATCTCACAGCTGTCCCTCCTGCCCCCCTCTTCCCAGTATCCCTTCCCCTAACCCTGTCGCAACCCCTCTTGAAACTACCCACCATCTTACAGGACAGTACCTCATCTAGTAAGGTATTCCATTTGTCCACCACTCTTTCAGTGAAAAAATTTCTCCTCAGCTCCCTCCTGAATCTTCCCCCTCCAATCTCAGTCCATGCCTTCTCATGTCCCTTCCCCTTCTCATCTGGGAAAATCCCTTCTGTCCTCATCTTGTTTATCCCCTTCAGATACTTAAATGTCTCAATTACATCCCCCCATCCCTCATCTCCTCCAGTGAATACATATTCAACTCTCCCAGCCTTTCCTCATAGGGCTTGCTCTCTAATCCCTGGATTGTCTTTGTGGCTCTTCGCTGCACTCCCTCCAACAATCTGATGTTCTTCTTCAGGAATGGGTGCCAGTACTGCATGCAGTACTCCAGGTGGGGTCTGACCAATAACCTATACAGGGACAGGATAACCTTCTGGAGGAGATTCCTCCTGCAATACACTCCAGTATTTTGCTGGCTTTTGCTGCCATCTTTCTTCACTGATCAGAGGTGTTCATGCTCCCCGTAATGATCACTCCTAGGACTTTCTCCTTTGTGGAGCTCTCCAACCATACCCCTTTCAAGTGATAATCCCTACCCTGGTTCCTGGCTCCAAAGTGCAGAACCTTGCACTTCTTGGCATTGAAATCCTACTGCCATGTTTCTGCCCACTATTGCAGCTCAGTCAGGTCCTCCTGCAACCCCTTCCACCCCTCCCCATCATCAACCACAGCTCCCATTTTGGTATCATATGTGAAGAGACTGATCCTGCTCCAGATCCCATGTGAGATATCTGCAATAAAAATGCCAAACAGCACCAGTCCCAGTACTGATCCCTGTGGTACCCCGCTTGTCACCGTTCTCAGTGATGAAAGGCCCCCCCCACCAACACACTTTGCTGCCTTCCCTTTAGTGAGTTTGTGATCCATTTCACCATTTTTGGTCCTGCCCCCACATATTACAGTTTGCCCCCCAACCTCCATGTGGCAGTGAATCAAAGGCCTTACTGAGATCTAAATACAGGACATCCACTGCATGACCCTTGTCCAGTTACCATGTCACCCAGTCATAGGATTCTATAAAGTTTGTCTGCCAGGATCTGCTCACTACAAACCCATGTGCTTGACCATCCTGGAGACCATTTTTCTCCAAGAAGCTCACTAGCCTCACTTTTAGGATGGGGTCCATGAACTTTGCCATGGTCGATGTGAGGCCAGAGTTTACTGGTTCATCCTTTAGGACACTTTTTTGGATGGCACCACATGGGAGATTCTCCAGTCCTGTGGTACACATCCCATATCCAGGGAGGTATTGAACAGGTCGGCCAGTGGCCCCGTCAGGACCTCTGCCAACTCCCTTATTACCCTAGGGTAAATGCCATCAGGTCCAAGTGCTTTGTCCACCCTTAATATCCTCAACCCATCTAGTACCCTGCTGTCTGTAATCCCTACATCTGTCATCTCCTCCCCCACTCCCCCTCACCTGGAGTATCTGTCCCCCCTTCTCCTGCATGAATACAGAGCAGAAGTATTCGTTCAGTGCCTCTACCTGCTCTGCCCCTTTCTCCAACCACCCCCCATCCTTCTTAACCCTCACCAGCTGATCCTTGCTCCCTCTTCTCTCTCTGATATAGCAGACAAAGTCTTTTTCTCCACTTTCGATTCCTGGCACCAATCTCAGCTCCCTGGATGCCTTGGCCACCCTGACCAGTCTGGTAACCTCCCTGGACTTCTCCATGCATGTATCCTTATCTTCACCTGTCCCCCATTTCCTGTACTTTCAAAAAGCTGCCCTCTTAGCCCTCACCCCTTCCAAAACCTCCTGTGTCAGCCAACTGGGTTTCTTTGCCTGCCCATTCTTGCTTTTCTTCCTAGTGCAAGACTCCATATCCTCTGCCAGCCCTTCCTTTATATCATCACATTTCTGGTCTGCAACCATGTGTGGTTGCATACCTGCCAGGTGCCTACCCCAAATTTCCCCCATCTTCAATAAGTCCGCCCCCTGAACTCAATCACCCTTGTACCTGTGCCCCCTGTTTCTCTCCCCATGTTGAGCATGAACAACACTGAATAGTGGTCACTCCCAGCTAGTGGCTCCACCACTTCCAGATTCCTTACAGCTTCCCTGTTATTCAGTGCAAGGTCCAAAGTCCTTTCTAACCAAGTCGGCCCTTGGACCAGCTATGTCAGGAAGCTGTCTTGAAATGCTTCTAACAAGACCAAGTCCTTTTCACTCATCATTGATGGGGTGCCCCACTCTACCCCCAGTAGGCTAAAATCCCTCCACCACTGTGCTCTTCTTCCTATAGACCTTCCGAATTTGTTCAACTAATTCCCTATCCAGGTCACTCCCCTGAGCTGGTGGCCTATACACCACTCTCATCCTCAGTGTCCTATTTTTTTCATCTTGTAACTGCATCCATAGTGCTTCTGTCCTCCCCTCCCCTCCTCCACATTCTCCCTTATGCACTTTATCCCCTCCCTTAGATTACCACAACCCCCATTCCCCTTAGCCCTATCCTTTCAGAATAACCTGAATCCTGGGATCATCATATCTCAGTCTTGGTACTGGTTGGCCCACGTTTCCATGATGGCCACAATGTCCACTCCCTCCACCTTCAAGACAGCCTGTAACTCCATTGTTCTGTTCCTTAGGCTTCTTGCATTCAGCAAGACCACCTTACAGCCTGTCTCCTCCCTTTCCCTACCCCTATTCTTCCTCCCCTTATCCCTCCCTGTGCCACTTCCCCACTGCCTTTATCCATAACTAGGGGGGTGAGCTCACTAGGCTCCCCTTTCAGGATCCTTTTCCCATCAGTGGTCCCCTCACCACCACCACCCACGGTTTCAATCCACCTTTGTTAATATATACCCTTCTATTCCACATTTTAGTACTCCCTTCCCCTCCCTGCTTAAATGTAACCTGACAAGGTAGAGAATTCCACATGATTGGGCCTGCAAAAACAAATGATCCATCTCTGATGTCTTTAAATGAACCCTGAGAATCTCTAGCAATCCCTCATCAGTGGATCAGAGAGGACAGGGGGGTAAGGGAGAAGGAGATCTTGCAGGTAATGGGGTCCCTGGTCATGTAGGGCTTTATAGATCAATAACACGATCTTGAAGGTGATCCGCCACTTTACTGGCAGCCAATGCAGTCCGTGGAGCACAGGTGCTATATGACTGGTACTAGAAGTACCAGTCAACAGCCTGGCTGCTGAGTTCTGCACTAGCTGCAAGCAGTGGATCTCAATCCCTGATAGCTCTAGGTAAAGGGCATTGCAGTTGTCAAGGCAAGAGGATACAAAGGTATGGTTCACTGTTGCATATGTACTCTCCCTTCTCTCCATTGCCCATATGTGTTCACCCACCCGAATCTTCAGACTTCTATTTATTTTCCCTGCATGAAAAGCTTTGCATGTAGATTTGGTGAAATAAATGACTCCACTGGAGTCACAGGAAATGAGCTGGTGTATTTCATAACCCTTATGCGAATTTTTACTTTGGAAGCCTTTATTAGTTGTTATATGCTTACAGTACACAAACCTTTTGCACTGAAAGCATCCTTTCACATCCTGGTTGAGCCAGGTAGTTAGTGTTTGGGTTCTGTACAGTGGCCATGTACAAGTACTGTATATCTTTTAGAGTCGTAGCCCTCCTATATGCCATGCTGGTGGGCTCTTGTACTAAATCTTAGTCATGGGTCACTAGATGGGATTGGCCAATGTTTCTGCAAAATATTTTCTAAATGTATAGCTTGGGCTGAGTGAGTTGTGACAAAGTTAAATGTCTTGTCCTGAACAACATCTTTTGCAACATTTTCTAACAAAAATTCCCGATCATGAGTAGAAGCATATGTCCTGGCTGTTTCTATTATCTGTCGGCTATAACCCCTCTCATAAAATCTGTCTGTGGGATTATTCATGCTATTTTCCAAATTTTCACACATACTACAATTCCTTCATGCTCTCAAAAATTGCCCTTTTGCTATGTTTTTTATTGTCTGTCCTGGGTGGAAAATGGAGGCCAGAAGGAGTATATTGCCATCTGTAAGCTTCCTGTAAATGTTAGTATTAACAGAGCCCTCATCCCTTCTTGTAATACTTAAATCCAGAAAATTTACTTTTTCTCCAAGTGCAGTATAAGAAAATCTCAAATTAGTATTAATTGTGTACAAGTACTGTACAACATTCTTAAGTTCTTCCTCGTTACCCTTCCAAAGCATGAAAATGTTATCTATATAGCATTTATATATATTTTTTTCAAAATAAGTGTTATTCTCTTTATTCAAAACAAATATGTTTTCGCAATCTCCTACATAGAGGTTGACTATGGAGGCTGCACACATCGCCCACATAACCATTCCCTTATTATACAGATACATAGTGTTATTAAAGACAGACACATTATATTTAAAATAAATTCAAATAGTTTAACCATCAGTTCAGTGGGTGGGTAAACAATCATGTTCCTTTAGTTGAGAAACTCAGCTGCCACATCAAGTGCACCCTTATGAGCGATATTAGTGTAAAGTCTCTTGCTATCTAATGTGATCAACAAAACATTTTTTTCCAGTTTCAAACCTGTCTTTAAGGACATCTTTAGCATCCTTTAGATAGGAAGGTAAATCTTGGACAAATGGTCATAGATAGTAATCAATGTGCTGTGACAGCAGTTCTGTAAGAGATCATATCCCATTAACTATGGTGCATCCAGAAGACTTATCTAGAGTTTTATGTACTTTAGGTTGTATATAAAAAGTTGCTTAAACGGGAGATTCAGTCATTAAAAACTCCTTAATTTTAGTATCAGTGAATCCCTGTACACATGCTGTATTATGATTTTGTCTATGGCAGTTTTGAACTCCAATGTATGATCAACAGTTAGTTTTGCATAGAATATTTCGTTATTTAATTGGCGTTTATCTTCCTGTATGTAATCCTCTCTGTTGAACTAGACCACACAACACCCTTGTCTGCTTTATTCATAATCTCTGTATCATTGTTTAGAGGTATCAGGGAAGCTCCTTCTGTAGATTTTAAGTTATTAAAAGTTTGTTTAGGTAAATTACAAGATTATTCTCTACTAAGTCCTTGAAAACACTTATTGCAGCTGAAAAAGGTGGACAGAAATCAGACTTGGGCTGAAAGACACTTACAGTCATTGACCATCTCTGCAGACAGTGGTCTCTTGTTAAAATAAGACTTTAGACTTAAATTTCTGCATACTAGATTTAAATTAATGAGTGTTTGAAATGTATTAATATAATTAGTCCATGAAAATCCCAGGCCTAAGTAAGGACACTATGTTTGGCCTCTGTCAAAGCATTTCCTATGTAGGAGTCTAGGAAAATGGATTTGTTTTGAATAAAGAGAATAATCCTCATTTGAAAACATTGTTGCATAGAAATGCTATATAGATAATATGTTATGCTTTGGAACAGTAACAAGGAAGGAATTAAGAAGTTTATTCAGTACTTGCACACAACTAATAGTAATTTGAGGTTTTTTATACTGCACATGGAGAAAAAGTGAATTTTCTGGATTTAACTATTTCAAGAATGGATGAGGGCTCTATTACCACTAACATTTACAGGAAGCCTACAGACAGCAATACACTCCTTCTGGCATCTAGAAGTCACCCAAAACACACAATAAAAAAAATATCAAATGGGCAATTTTTGAGAGACAGAAGGATTATAGCCTGCCTGAAAGCTTAGAAAATAGCATGAATAATCTCAAGGACAGGTTTTATGAGAGGGGCTTAAGCCTACAGATGGTAGAAATGGCCAGGACATATGTTTCTACTCAGGGTTGGGAACTTTTGTTAGAAAATGTTACAAAAGATGTCTCTCATGGCAAGAGATACAAAGATACATAGATACTGACAGCAGATAAGGGTATTTGGCCCACCTAGTCTGCACAATTGTACATGTAATTTTGCCTCTTCAAGCTTATCTTGAACTAGGTTGTCCTCTTCCCTCAACTGCTAGGATGCCCCAATGCCTATCCCATACATTCTTAAATCCTGTAATTGGTTCAGCCCCCACCACCTCCTCTGGCAGGGCATTCCACTTGTCCACCACCCTTTCCATGAAGAAATGCTTCCTCAGGTTACCTTTGAACCTTCGTCTCTCCAATTTCATCCCACAACCCCTAGTCCTGGAACATCTCTTCTTCTGAAAAATAATATTTCTAGCACCTTGTTTCTCCCTGTGAGGTACTTGTATGTCTCTATCATATACCCCTCTCCTTCAACTCCTCCAAGGAGTACATATTCAAGTCCTTCAGCCTGTTCTTGTAGGACTTGTGGTGCAAACCCTGTACCATCTTGGTTGCCCTCCTCTGAATTGTCTCCACCATGTCTATATCCTTACATAGGTAAGGCCTCCAGAACGGCACACTGTACTCTAGGTGTGGCCTCACCAATGTCTTATACAGTGAATTATGACCTCCCTTTTCCTGCTGTTGATGCCCCTGCCTATGCATCCCAGCATCCTTTTTGCTTTGCCCACTGCATTGTCTCGCTGACTCACAATCTTTAGGTCATCAGAGATAATAACCATGAGGTCCCTTTCCTGCTTGGAGCATTCTATATCCCCCCAGCTGACATGTTGTTCCAGGGTTTCTGTGCCCCATGTGCATTAGTCTGCACTTTTTGCATTAAATCTCAACAGCTACACCCTTGACCATTCTTTAAGCTTCTGCAGGTCTCTCCTGATTCTATCCGGCATGTCCACTCTGTTACAGAGTTTTGTGTCATTGGCAAACAGGGAAATTCTCACTTCTATGTTATCCATAATGTCACTGGTAAAGATGTTGAAAAGGACTGGAGCCAGCACTGATCCCTGTGGCACTCCACTGGTCACTCTTCCCTCTTTAGAGTGACAGCCATTTACCACCACCCTCTGTGTCCTGTCATCCAGTCAATTCCCCACCCACCACACTACTATCCTACCCACACCCATATTGGCAGCTTGTTTAACAGTCTCCTATAGGGCACAATGTCAAAGGCCTTACCAAAGTCCAGATAGGTCATGTCCATTGCCCCCTGATCCACCTCCCTTGTCACCCATTCAAAAAACGTAATGAATTTAGTGTGGCATGACCTACCCCAGTACAATCATGCTGCCTTGGTTCCTGTAGACCTTTGGCCAAAAAATGTTCCACTAATCTCTCCTTCAGTAGTGCTTACGTTATCTTCCCCACTACTGAGGTGAAGCTGACTAGTCTGTAGTCTCCCGCTTCCTCTCTGTACCCACACTTGTATAAGGGGACTACATTAGCTGTTCTCTAGTTTTTGGGCACCTCACCTGTTTCTAGTGATCGGCTAAACAGAGTCACCAAAGGTCTAGCCACCACTTCTCTGAGCTCCCTCAAGGGAAGGGAAGGGAAAGGGAACATCATTTAACCAGGAGTAGCACACTAAGCCAAAGCTTGTTTCCAGATGTGACCTAAGAGCACAAGGAAGTTAAATGACTTGCTTAGGATCACACAGTATGCACCTAGGTGGCTGTGGGATTCAAACCCAGGTCTCCAGTTCTGCAGCTCAGAGCCTTAACCCACTGCAATATACTGCCTCTTTAAGCACACTTGGATGCACCCTATCTGGGCCCACATCTTTATCAACTTTTATTCCTTCCAGTTCCTTTAGGACCCTTTCCCATGGAAAGGGACTTGTATACATGTTTGTGCCCTCTCCCCCCTTTGCACTTCCTTTTGGCCCACTACCCACCCCTTCTACTATAAAGAGTGAGCAGAAATATATGTTCAATATGTCTGAAGAGGTATGTAAGAGGTCTAACTTTATCTCAACGTACTCAGCCAAAGCTATACATTTAGAAAACATTTTGCAGAAATATTGGCCAGTCCTATCTAGTGACCTGGGACTGAGAGTTTTTAGAAGAGACCCCCAGAATGGTGTACAGAAGGGCTATAAAAATATATACTTGTACATAGTTACTATACAGACCCCAAAAACCCAACTACCTGGCTCAACCAGGGTGTGAAGGGATACTTTCAGGGCAAAAGGTGTGTGTACTGTAAGCATATAATAACCAGTAAAAGCTTACAAACTAAAATTTCACATTAAAGTGAAGAAACATGCCTGCTCAATACCTATGGCTCTGGTGGAGTCATTTATCTTTCCAAAAGTACATACAAAGCTTTTTATGTAGGGAAAACAAATGGGATTCTGAAGACATGCACTAGAGAGAGGAGACAGTACATATGCAACCTCGAGCTATATACTAGAGGCCACAGATAGGCAGGAACATTTATTTAAATTCCAGGCTATTGAGAAAGTGAGTGCAAAATCTAGAAGGGGTAATATTGATCAGGTTCAAAAAAGGGAATCTTTTTGGATTGTTGTTCTGGGGGTGAATACAAAACTAGGACTTAATGCAAGTATAGATATTAAACCTTTTATAAGGAAGAGATGATAAAATATTTTTTATATCACTACTGTACTAAGTTGCTTGCTGTTCTAAAATATCTGTCCATTAATTTTGAAGATACGTCCCATCTGAATGCTTCAAATATTTATCTGTTATTTTTAGCAGTGTATTAGATATCATGATTTGATATCTATGTAAAAAATATTTGTACATAAACGGGAAGGTTGCCACCTACATTTATTTTTGTTATGGGATTTGAATGTAATTCTGCCTTCCCAATATCTTCCACCCCACCCCCACTCCATCCTTTACTTTTACTATCTTCGTGTTTTTTGTTTCATTGCCTTGAATTCTCATTTTCACTGCTGCTCATCTGGCTGTACTCTGCCTTGTTTTACTTCCCCCCGACCTCATAGCTCTCCCCATCTCACATTTATGTGAATATTTTTCAACCTCATTCTTTTGAAGTCTTTCTTTGCTCAGTCTGGTCAAATGTTTACATTAATATGGCTCAATGCTTTTTATATAGCAGTGCTTCTTTTAATATTAAGTTTTTGTGCAGCTGTTTTTACTTGTGTCTGATTTGAAATTATCCAATCATTTTATATGACTTTTATGCCACATCGATGTGATGTCATTCTCAAGTGCTTTTTAAGGCGTGTCTGTTTGTCTGTTTGCCAGCCTTTAATGAAGGGTCTTTAGATCTGGAATGCATCAGGCAGGCTTGTCTGCATTTATCTGTAATAAATATTCTTATTTTGTCTTGAAACTGCCTCATGTCCTTCAATTCAGGAAATGGTGAATGTTCAACTTTTAATGTTGAATAATTGACTCTCTTGGTCTGGAGCAAAACTGGCCAAGTGCGGGACTTCATTTGTGAGTGTACATGATTCCTTTGTACTCCGAGACCTAACTATTCTGGTAAATTATAGTTTCTTCCCTTAATATTAACATTCACAAAGTTTAAAATTTTTATTTTTCTAAATGACCTCGATTGTATTCAGTAGTTAAACTTGAAAGCCGAACAGAGACCTTTGTTTTATTTTTCTGATATCACTATAGAAATCCTATTTAGCAAATCCACTTGGAATCCTCCTACGACAGGCTTATTATATTTACAGTCAAGTTAATATTTTGTTCACTTTTGTATTGAGGTGGTTTTATTTTATTTAAATTTTTCTTCAGTTTTTAAATTTACTAAACATATAATACATGATTGTCTATATTTATTTTCTTTCCTAATTAGAGCATATAATGCTAAAAACTCATAAAACAAGTTTGTTAAATGGGAGAAAGAAAATGAGATGACATTCAGTTGTGTAAGCTTGAAAGAAAGAAAATATTGATTTTTTGAACGAAAGTGTGTTTGACTAGATAGTTCATTGTCTATTAAATTCCGAAAATTGGTCTCTCTTAGAATTTTAGCTTCTTGTACTTTTGCTTGTACTACGAGTACTGTGGCTTGTCTTCAAAGAAACTAGAGTAACATTTAGAACAAAAAAGTACAAGGGTGGTTTTACAGAATGGGGGTTCTAAGTAAACCATGGCTAAATGGTAAATTTGTACTTAGCGCATTTCTCAAAACATTAATTTGTAACCTGCTACTTTGTTTCCACTCCCCTCCTGAACTTCCATTTATTTAATGGAGGTTGGTTTGGTTTCACTGCCATTATGACATTCTCTTTCAGGTTTATTATATGTGCATTTATACTAATCATATATCATTCATGTAGCATTCTGCCCCCCATCTTAAATTTGTGAGTTATGAGGCTCATTGCCTTTTAAATGTTTTATATGCCATCTCTCTTATTTGGATAATATGAGCATTTGGCATGCCTACCACCTTTACAGTATTCTCATACCTAGTAATGATCGCACCCCCTGCCTCACCCTTCTCCATTGACCACATTATGAGCAGGTACCAGACTACAACAAAAATCAAAAAACAGGACTGATAATGTTTTGATTTTAGTTTTTATATTCTTGTGGCACTGGGCAGTGCTCTATGTTGTTGTTTTTCTCTTTAGAAGTGAAGAATGAAAGACAAACTAGTGTTTGAAAGAATGGAAACAGGAGTGAAGAGAAGAATACAGTTGAAATTAACAGTTGAAAATTAACTACTGAGTGCGCAATCTATGTAGTTATACTTTTCTGTATATATATATATATATATATATATATATATATATATATAGTATTAGTTCTGTATGACATTATTCTCACCAATAATCAGATTAGGCCATGGATAATGTAATGAGAACTGCTTAAAAACCAAACTGTGATCAGTGTGAGTAATCTCTGATGAAGCCCAGGATGAGTGGGACAAAACTTAAGGTGGAGGAATGTTCCCAGACCTCCTTGCAAAATTGCTGTTTGAATTCACTGTTATTTTTGGGACACCGAAATAAATGGATTAAAAAGTAGTCCTTTTGTGATTAGTCCTTTGTGCCCATATGAGTGGTGAGTGAAGTTCTGTTTCATTATCAGTGCTACCATCTTTTGAACTGACACCGCCTGCCTGTGCTCACCTGGGGCCAGATAGTCAAAACTTTGCCTCGAGGCAAAATTAGCACTGCACGGTGGGCAAAATTAGCCTGGAATCATTTGCTAGCCATATTCAAAGTAATAGCCCTGTGGCTAAATAAGTTGAATATAGCATGCAAACAATGGTGTGCAAGAAGGGCTGAGAGTGCAGTGCAACAATAGCCCAGCAAATAAGACAGCACAGAATATAGCAACCGAGAGCAGTGCAAACTGCGACAGCGGCCCAGTGCACACAGAGGTGGAGTTAGTGAAGACCGAACAATGTGGGCAAGATGTGTGCTTGCAAAGAAGTGGAGCCCAACAACAGTGCAGGCCAAATACTGCAGAACCATGTACTGGAAGAGTACAGTCTTGCACAGTGCTAACATGTTTGTGCAGTGCTGACACGTTCGCCCCATGTAATCCCATTTGTCTGGTGCTAAAGTTTGCTATATTCAAAACTGCTATGCAAATGAGCCTACTCAGGCAATCCGAGGGCAAACAGCTACATCAGCAACTCATTACAGCCTGCTTAGCATGTGGATTGTCTGGTGCTATAACATGGTGCACACAGCTCCACCTGTAGGTCTGACTGGAATTACAGGATGGTAGGCACTTTCCTGGCAGTGCTCACAGCTCCACCTGTAGGTCCAACTGGGATTACAGGTCGGTAGCCACATCCCATATGTGCTCACAGCTCACAGAACAATAGCTACAGTCTTGCTTTTGACACAGATGCAAAGACTGATGTGGCCCAGGGGGATAGCACTGCATGCTGCATGCCAGAGGCACATTGTTGTTCCTGCCAAAGTGTTTATCAGACAGTACAGTACCATAGTTTTTTTTTAATTTTTTTTTATTTTAGTTTTTGTTGACCAGGTAAGTGCACTAGACAAATCCTGCCTATTTTCAGGCACAACCAGGGGGAGGGGGATACAGATGAATGGCAACTGACCTTGAACCAGATTAAGCTGTTGGTGGCATTTTTTTAGTGAATGAGGGAAATTTGGCCAGGACACCGGGGAAATTCCCCTACCCTCCATTGGGGGGCTTGCCGGCCGTCTTGTTGCAATGGTCACTTCGTCGGGAGCTGCAGAGAGGGAGGAAGCTACTAGGATGAGAGCTTTGGCCTCTGCTCCTGTCCTTTCACCTCAGGAGGCCGTAGATGTGGTGATGGCGGTCGAGGATTTTTCACAAGAGTTAAGTGCTGATGCTGCTATGGATATCATGTCTGTTTCTATGGACCGATCTGCCTCTGGAACTGTTATGGCTTCTGGTGATCCCCCTGTGATGTCTGCTTTCCATCGCCGTCAGGCAATCCTTCGTTGCAAACAAGCCTTGCTTAGAAGAGGGGAAGAACTTGAGGCGGAACTACTGTATTTGCCAGCTGATTCTCTGGGGGACAAGGACTCCTTGGACTGGATAGAGCATGTAGTCTGGTTGGATGATACTCCATCTGCTGACGTTCCTCCTCCTCCTGCAGAGCTTATGGACGTTTGAGTGGCTGGCAGTGATAACGGCATTCCTGCTGTGTGT
Organism: Neoceratodus forsteri; assembly: GCA_016271365.2. Taxonomy (NCBI): domain Eukaryota; kingdom Metazoa; phylum Chordata; order Ceratodontiformes; family Ceratodontidae; genus Neoceratodus; species Neoceratodus forsteri. Next base: position 66,114,955 of record JADMNL010000023.1, read on the forward strand.
CTACAGCCATCTATTTCTCATACAGTCCCTAATCCTTTGGATACTACAACTAAAAAAACGAGACTTGGCATGATTCAGAAGGCCCTGGAGGCACCAGCGTGTTCAGCAGCTGCTACGGTGGTTACAGAGCAAACCTTTTCCTTTTTGAACCGTCAGAAATCGACTAAATGGGGTGATTTAGCCCCTGAACCCCCTGCAGTTCCCTTTGCAGTACAGGATGCCTCCTGGTCCCCTGAAAGAGCCCTAACTGAGGTGGTCTGGGTTCCTGGGGCTTCAGATCAGTGGACTCCTGACCCAACAGACCACTCCTTTCAAAAGCTGTGTTCCTCCACCTTTTCTGTGACCACCAATGACAGTTCTTAGAAGAGCTCCATCACACCTCGGGGTAACACTTCTGTTTTATTAACTGATGCTTCTGTTTCTAATCCTTCTGTTGTTGTTTCTTCCCCCCCAGGTTATTGTTGATACTTCCTTGCCTTCTGAGGTTAGGATGGGGCCTAGCTCAACTGCCTTGGCAGAGCACCAGGAATCATCTTTTTTGGCCCATGTTTCGCCTGGCTGATTTGTTTCACTTTACTGGGGAACCTGCCCCTAGGAGGAACGCAGTCTGGTTGTTATTCAAGGGGGGGGGGGCTTAGAACACGCTCCTGATAGATTGTTTATAGCCAGAAACCTGTTGAAACAATCCATGAAATACTTTTCTTCAGAAATATTTGCCTTGATTTCATCAGGGAATGGTAATTATGACATTAGTTTTAAAAATGTGTCTAACCTTGACAGGTTCTGGGCACAATATACATCTCTTAAAAACGACCCTTTATGGGTTCCTTTTCAAGCCATTCTGCTCACCAAACCTTTGATTAAAACCATCACTGTTTTATTTAAGAATGAAGGTGTCAATATTGAAGATATTCTGTTTTGGTTAAGGAGAAGCGTTGTGAGATTTTGGGGAGGCCTACACCTACTCTGGATAGTGAGCAAATCTGGGATGGAGGTTGGAAGGTGAAGGTGAAGCTTTTTTCCACTAATTCTGGTCCTGTACATCTACCTAGTGTGTACTTCCTAGGGAAAGATAGGGGGGTCTATCTTTTATATTGGACAACCTAGATCCTGTTTTAAATGTGGGTCTCGTTTGCATTTAAGTTCGGCCTGTGACACTTCTAAATGTAGTCATTGTCTGGAGTACGGGCATTTGGCTTCAGCTTGCCTGAATCTCTTTAAATGTAATCTATGTAAACAGACAGGTCATGCCTATGAGTGCTGTCCCTGGGCTTCACACAATCGAGCTGATCGTCTATCCCATGAAGGACTTATTACTCAGGCTCAGCATGCGTTTGTCCAAAAGACAGACACTGTTTAGCCCAAATCCTCAGACTCTGTTCAGGCTCCGGCCCCCGTAGTTATACCTAGTGTTGGCCCTCTTAACACCACGAATGTTGCTCCCCCTCTTGCACACTTGGAGGTAGACTTTGATCTCGTTAGAATTGATAATCATGCTGTCACTCCTGTGGAGGACACTGAGGCACACATGCCTCCCCCCCCCTTCTGAAGCCCCCTTCAAGATTGTTCAACTTAGGAAAAGGAACAGAAATGGTAAAGCCATGATGGAACCCAAGTCCCTCATTAAAACCATGGCTCAAAGGGAACCTGTAAAGGTAAGGAATGTGTTTTCTCCCCTTGAGGAGGATACCAGTGGGGACTCTGGGGATGAAACCGATATCTCCTCTGTTGTTTCCAACACAGATACAGAAAGTAGACCTGATGATTCTATTGCCAAATGGACCAGATGTAGACAAGTGGATAAACCCCCTTGAGGTTATCTTTTCAGTGGTTTTTTTTATATTTCCCTTCTTTTTTTCCTGATATGTCTTCTTTAACGATTTCCACATTAAATGTCAATGGGATAAAGGGTGTGAAGAAACGTATTGTTTTTTTTTCACTTCTTAAAACTTTTAATTTGGATATTGTTTGTTTACAAGACATCCGTTTGAAGACATCTCAGGAACTCCAACATGCCTCTAACTGTTGGCCTTTGGGTCTTCCATTTTGGTCCATTGGGGAGGACCCTTGTGATGGTTTGGGTATTCTTTTTTTTAGTTCTGCTTTTTCTGTCTCTAGATTGGTTGATATTCACCCGGGAAGGGCTCTGTGTCTGGATGTCTCCATTTATTCAGCACAACTACGGATTATTACTGTATATGCTCCACAAACAAAAGCACAACGGATAGCTCTTTTTAAAGAGGTACAGCCTTATTTGCATACCTCCCGGCTGGCAATCTGGTTGGGTGACTTTAATTGTGGTTTATCTACCACTGGTACGGGACTCCAAACTGACAAATTATTTTGTGATTCGTTTGCTTTAAATAAAGTTGTTTCTACTGCCCATTTAGTATATGCTTACAGGGTTTTATATCCTACAGGGAGTTATACTTATTTTCGGGGTGTTCTTCAGATGAGAATAGACTTTGTTTTTTTTTGTCATCAGTTTTACAGGTAGTACAGGCCTCCTCTAGACCAATAGAATTTTCAGACCATAATGTTCTTACAGTCTCTATTTCTTGGGATGGGGCCCCTAGATGTAAGAAGAATATTTGGAGATTAAATGAGACATTGTTGGAGGACCCTCATCTTAAACAGTTATGGTTGAAAGACTGGGTGGCTCAGCTGTTGGTTTTGGAATGTTATGATTCCATCTCAGAATGGTGGGAGGATACTAAACTGAGTTGGAAAACCTTTTTTCAGCATCAGGCTCATGTTAAGTCCATTAAGGAATATATGGGATATTTAAAGCTCAGACACCAGTTACAACATCTTATCTCACTTGCTGAGACTACTACATATAACTACAGTGATCTTATTGCCACTGTGATGAGGCAAATGGTAGATTTACAATATAATAGGGGGAAGTCTTTGGATCAGGAGCTACGGTTTGGAACACATATGTCCAAACATTCTTTGGACCCTTTCAAGGAAAGTCAGAACAGGGTGAATTCCAGACTTATTACCTCCCTAACAGATGTGCAGGGGCAGCTTGTGAGTGACCCATACCAACTTCTGAATGTTGTAGAAAATTATTTGTCCTCTAGCTTGGCCCCTGATCCTATTTTGGGTGAAACTGCTATTAATAAGATTTTAACAGATTTACAGCTACCGAGTTTATCTGTGACACAACAGCATGATCTAGCAGTTGACGTTACTTTGGAAGAAGTGACCTCCGCTGTTCACAAGTTGGCCACCCAGTCCGCCTCGGGTACGGATGGTCTTAGCGCAGGATTTTATAAGACCTTTTTACAGACTCTCGGCCCTGTTCTGGTTATTCTTTTGAATTATATTTTACATTCTGGGAATTATGCTCCTTCTATGAAAGAGGCAATTTTGCTTCTCATATATAAAAAAGGTGACAAGACAGATATTGGAAAATGGCGTCCCCTTAGTCTCCTGAATTCTGATATGAAAATACTCAGTAAAATTCTATTGGCCAGGCTTTCTAGGATTACTCCACAACTTCTTCATCCAGCACAGACCTGTGCAGTTTGGGGAAGAAAACAGCAGGGTAACCTGATTTACATTAGAGAGGTTTTTACTAGGGGTGACTTTGGACATCTACAGGGTTTTGTTTTTGGGTTGGATCAAGAAAAGGCCTTTGATCGGGTGGCTCACAAATTTTTATTTTTGGTATTGAAAGCCTTTGGGTTACCGGATGCTTTTGTTTTATGGATCTCAGCAATGTATCAGGGAGCAGTTCTTATACTTAATGTAAATGGCTGGTTTGAACAGAAACTGGCCATTACTAAAGGGGTACAACAGGGATGCCTGTTGAGCCCTACCCTATATGCCTTTACTATTGACATTTTCATTAGATTATTACAATCCAATACAGCTTTACGGGGTCTTGACGTGTCTCCCTTAATGCCATAACAGCAGGTGCTGGCTTATGCAGACGATTTAGTGTTACTTTTCTGTTTCAGCCTTGCAAGAATCTATCCACCTTTTTTTAAGTATTTCTGGTTCTCGAATTAATTATAGTAAGAGTACCGGGTTTGTTATTGGATCCACTCCTGTGCCTGAAAATGGGAGTATGGCAGGGATCTCTGTTTCCGGAGCGCCTATTAAAATTCTGGGGGTATTTTTTGGTCCCGGTGATATGGCAGGATACAACTGGGATATGGCTTTGACTAGGGGAACTAGGCTAGTGGGGGATTGGAAAGGAATGCCACTTTCCAAAAAAAGAGGGTCCTGCTGATTAAAACAATCCTAGCTCCTATCTTTTTATATATTAGCTATATCTTTCCACCCCCTTTTGATGTGTGGACTCGGCTCTTTAGTGTTTTTTTTCAAGCATTTTGGGGGTCTTGTTTGAACCCTCTTAAAAGGGAATTAACTTATCTCCCGATCACTGAAGGTGGAGTTTCTATGCTTCACCCTACTGCTTTCTTTTTGAGCCTATTTTTTATGTATAACGTCAGGAAAATTTTGAAACCTGGGTGTGTTATTTGGAGACCATTCATGGAGCAATGGTTACAGTTATGTAGGCCCAGTTGGCAGGATAAGAAACCTAGGCTATCATCTAGACTTCCTGAGTTACCTATATATATGCAGGAATGTATGAAGCAACTCATTAAGTGGGATGTTATCCTTCAGCATTTACAGACTTATGATAGGAAGCAACTGTATAGGTACATTCTCTCCTCAGAACGTACCACTGAGGTACTTTTCCCTGATTGTCCGCCAGATAGACAGGTGGTTATTTTACAGTTCCTCATGAATAAACGTATTCTGCCTTATGCTTGGGACTGTGTATGGTTAGGCAACTATGGTAGATTAGGGGTTAAGAGCAATAGCAAACATAAACAATTATCAGACAGGTATTGCCCTAGATCTGATTGTGTTCAAATATTAGAAACTCAATGTCATTTGTTTTTTGATTGTTCATATATTAAACCATTTTGGGTTTTACTAGCTGATTACTGGAATGTGCCTGAATTTCGGACTATTGATTATCCTACTGTTATGTTTGGTCCCTTCCCGAATACCTTTGTCAAATATAATAGTGCTACTCTTTATGTTATTTTTTGCATTTTGCGATTTCATATTTGGCAGTCTAGGTGCCTTTGGATTCTGCAACAGAAACATGTTCTACATGAGGAATTGATTGCCACGGTCTGTAAGGCCGTGAAAAGACTTATGCACTTTGACTTTACTAATGGACCATCTGAATAATCTGCAAGTTATTAGATTCACTGCAATACATGGACTGATTGATTGATTGATGTCTTCTCTACTGTTTTTTTTTCTTGGTTTTCTTGCTTTCTGTTTGATTGATTATTGTATTTTTTGTATTGAAGTCCATTCTTTCAATAAAATTCCTCTACTCTTTTTGATAAGTGCCATGGCATCTTTAACATCCACCTGAACTACCACCAATCCAGGCAGATGGGACCTCAGTTTAACATCTAATCCGAAAGGTGGGCACTGTACTGTAATGTGTACCTAATGTGACATTTGTGTATTTCTTGTATGATACAGACATACAATGCACAACAGCATAGTAGGTGATACTGTGAGGTACACAGCAATGCCTACAGTGTGTCAGGAAACAGTGACTGGTGCTATCCACCCAGTGACATGCACAGCTGGAAGGTGTGGTCTGACAGTGGACACCATGGTCATACTGTCCTGTGACCCCCATGTGCTGCACCAGTGGCATGAAATCCCAATACTACCATACACATGGGTGTCTGTGTGCGCAGGGAGCCTGAACAGATGTAGGATATGTGCCCTGGGGGGCACACATACCAGCATACTGGCACACTGCTGGCAGAAGCATTACCATCAGTGAAAATTTGCACTGTGTGGATGGTCCCTGCTGTGTGGCTGTACCCACTATGTGGTGCGGCCTGGCCACCTGTATACCCTCCATTCCCACAATGCAGCATGGGTCCACTGGATTATGCCGGTGTACACTAATGGGTAAACTGGAAGTGTATGCTGCATGTACACACTGCCATGTTGTCCACTGGGTGTTGGGGCACCCACTAATATCTGGCAGGGTTAGGATTGGTGCCAGATGAATGTGACATGAGTGGTGCTGTCTGTGTGCAGCATGTCTCAGTCATGTATGTTTTCTGTACATTGTTTTGTCTCACCTTGTTCACAGGGTAGGCTCACTGGGCCACAGCCCAGTGTCAGGAATGGCCCGGAGATACTAACTGTGTGGCTGAGATGCAATAGTGTATGATACAGACATACAATGCACAACAGTAAGAAATACACAAATGTCACATTAGGTATACATTACAGAACATTACATATTGAATAAATACATGGGGAATTGTGGTTAACTCAGATTTTATGCACATCCAAGGTGTGTGATGCCTCATGAAACCTGAGGGCGATGCCTGAGGGGTTAATCACTGGGCATCACACTCCAAGGGTGTGCATAAAATCTGAGTTCCCAGACTTTGCTGGCATGTAAACACACTGCTCTGCTTACATTGCACAGCCCCACAACACACCATAATGCACTGTGCTAATCCTGATTCCCTTGTTTAAACACATCACTCCACCTGCATTACTACAGCACTGGGCCACACCGCAATGTGCTGTGATAACTCCAATTCCCTTTCCTTTCATTTTTTTTATCTCCCACTCCAATCCTTTGCTACAGTCCTACCCTTCAACTCTGGTTCCCTTCCCATTCAGTTCCCTCCTGCTCCAACCCTCTGTTGCCATCCCACACTCCATGCCTTTTGGTTTCCGTTCCTGTTCTGCTTCGGTACAGTTCTCCTCCAGCTGAAGGGAAGTGATAGGGAAGTGCCAGAAGGCAGGTAGTACTGTTGAGAGCACCACAGACCACTGCCATATAAACACACAGTTGTGATGGTGGTGCAGACAGAGGAGCAAGTGAGCAGTACAGAGTACAATGCACCAGCCCCCCTTTGTGTAAATGTGTCTTTTGTGAAAGGGCTACTAGACACCCCATGACCCAGATCTCTTCTGGGAATAAGAAATAAGAAACTCATGCACTGCAAGTATGATATCCCAGGTGGAGTTACTGGAAATACTCTTCAAGAAGTGTATAAAGGGTGCGGAGCCCAAAGGGGAGTGTAGCTGAAAGTGTGAAATTTACAGGTAATAACTGAGATAAAAATCCTTACTGTTTATTTAATTTAAATTATTTAATTATTTATTGATTGCTTTTGATAACTGGGTAGGTGCCATACCTCTCAACTGTACCACGTTACAAGGAACATTCCTCATTTTACTTCACAAAAGCTCCCTGTTCCACATTGTGAGAACTTGTTCCACATTCAAAGTCAACATTTTAAAGCAAAAAATCCATAGTAAATGATGCAACAAATATATTATTCAATTAGTAACAGACTTTCTAAACGTAAATGCAACATGTTGTGTTTTGAGCTTCTTAGGTAAAGATTTCTTTAAGTGTTCCACATTTTGCCCTTGTGTTCCACATTTTGACAGGCAATGTTCCACATCTGGGGGACAAAAGGTTGAAAGGTATGGTAGGTGCACTGGCACCAAGGTGCCCTTTTCAGGCATGAGCCAAGTACTGAAGAGTACAAATCAAGACAGCAAAAAATTTAACAAATGTATACAATACACAATAATGTGTGTAAAGGTATAAACTTCAAACATCTAAATTAGACCAACAAAAACTGGTTAATTCGGAGGGGTGTAGCCAGCAACCATCCTGAAAAGATGTGCTTAGCTGGATCTCACTTTCACAAAATTTAAATTCTGCAGCAACCACTATAAATATAGAATATTTTCCATATCTGCACCCAAGGACCGGTAGACAGTTTGTGTCATGGGAAAGCAAATAAGAAACAAAGTGAAGGTGGAAGTCAGAAAGGACAGCAGCCTGGGGCCAGTGGAACTGGGAAAGCAATGACCTCAAGTGCATTAGAAGAGGTCTTGGATGAACCATCTAATAGAGACCTCCTGAAAGCGATCTATGCTCTTGACAAGTGATTCCACACTGTTGCCAAAAAGCTAGCAGAATTTAACACTAGAACTGCAACCTGGGAGCAACAAGTGACAGTGGCTATGGTAGACTCTAAAGAAGCAGTAGGTTCAGTGCTGAAGGTGATAACAACAACAACACGACTGATCAATGAGAACAAAGTTCTCTGTTACTGCCTCTTACCACTTAAATATATCACCAGAGATGCCTGCTTTTGCCAGTTGGAACTTCCGGAAGCCACGGAGGGGGACAACACTTTTTTATTTATGAATTCTAGTCTAGTATTTAGACCATTTGGCAATGAAGCTTGGATTACTCAATGGCTCTTAGATATCTAGGTACTGGTTACTCATATTGATTGCAACACTGGCATGTGTGGAAGCTGTTCTGACTACTTGTAGAAAATATCTAAATTTGAACCCCTAGGGGGTACAAAACTGGATTTTCTAACTACAGATCCTACTGTAAAAATATACTAATAATGGCTATGTGGTCCTTTGCCAAGTTTTGGATTAATTGTATAAGAAAATGTCTTATAAACTAATAAAAATACAATTTAAAAAATTGCTACGTTATGCAAAACAGGTGCAAACAAACTTTTGAAGTGGATTTTTCCATTTAACAGGGAAGACTTTGGGGGTTGAAAATGTTCTAACTGAAGATGGATTGGTGTCCCAGACAGACGCTGCTCCTTAACTGAACAAATTCTGCCCCATACATGTGCACATGAATGGTACTTTTAGAAAAAGTTGTTTACAGAGAAATGGGAAGATGTGTTGTCAACAGGCATAAAAATCTTGGTGAGGCATTGGGATACTAATGACAACTGTACTTATTTTGCGATCAACCCTTCAAGATGGTCAAGAAAAAAGTGAAGGGGAAACATGTTGTCATAAAAAGGAGCTGGATTCAGAGCAAACAAGTTTTATTCTGAACATTGCAACCAAATGGCTTTTTTCCAAATGAATGTAACATTGTTTAGAAGGTCATCAGCTGATCAGAGAGCATTTGAGTATGTTTCTGTTCTTTATTACAATAGTTTACCTACATTAACTAGACTGTTACTGAATCAAACAACATGGCTCTTGTCAAAAACAGTAGAGGAATCTCCCCTTTGTCCAGGCCAAAGCCCCCATTCACTAAAAATCACTAACAGCATAAGCTTGTTCAATATCTGTTGATTTTCAGCTTGGCACAAAGTTGAAGAGCTGCTGTGTAGTGTGTTGACACAGTATGACTGCCATGGTCCACCCAAAGGTTTCTGAATCTGTGTGCTGGTGATTTATGGGTGCCACATTCCCCTACAAGGTCACTATAGGTGTGCTGGCACAGCGTGGCTGCCACGTTTCATCCCAGAGGTGGCTGCACTTCAGTGATAGGAATGAGTTTTACATTAATTGTAAAGCATTTCAGATGCTGTCATGAAAAGCTCTATATAAATAGGTGATTACTATTATTAGATGTTGCATATTATGTATATAGGAACTAATTTATATATTAATCCAATTCCCTTGTCCTCTGGCCCCTTACAGATTGAACTGTTTTAATCCTGAATGTTAATTTTAAGAAATATTGCAATGATTACAATGTAGTTATGGTGTCCCTGTGGTATAGTATGTTATGTAATATACCTTACGGCACTCTGAGCACCAGTATTACAGTGCCAGGTCATTACGGCGCAAAATGCTGGATTCACTGCCCCATCCCCGTGGCTCCCCCCGGTGCTGGTATCATTAGAAAGGGGGAAGTGGGGTTGGGGGGGCATGGGTGGTGTGGGGGGCTCAGCACTCCGCTGAAAGAGATGACGGCAACCTATACACTTGGTGCCATAATGACCAAGCTCACTGCTGCTGGCACTCTACACAAATGGAACCATGTAATATAACAAGCTGTACCAGTAAGTCTCTCAAATCATGTATAAAGACCTAACCAGGAAATATGAATGCCTAGCAATAAAACTTTTGTTACAGCAAGGGGACAAAACTCTTTTTCTTCTGTCTGTATATATCTCATGGGGTAAACACAATCTGGGCTTAGAGTCACTCGTTAACTGCTTCATGCAACTTAATCAGAAATGGCAGTATGCCGTTACTGATAACGTTAATATCAGTTGGAATGCTAAGTCCAACACAGATCATAAGGATAAGATGTCCAGCCTATTTCTCACACAAATTATCACTGAGCACACCAGGGTCAAGTATGAAACAGACACCATGGTGCTACTCACCTGGGTACTAGTTACACACCCTGACAGGGTTAAAGTAGTTACTGCCAGATACCCTAAGCAACCACTCTGAAGTGCAGTGTGTATGGTCTGTTAAAAAAAAGGGCACCACTCAGATCACAGTCTGCTGAGTCCTAACCAAAATAAATGTGCCTGCATTCAGATCTTATCTGGCAGAAATTATTTGAGCTTATTTGATGCCATTCCTGATATTGACTCAGCCTGATAATTCTTTTTCTCCATGTTCACACAAAGTTGCACCCTTTAAAAAATACATGGCAGTACAAACACTGTCCAGATGGAGCACCATTGAACTCCTTGCCTGCATAAGGGAAAGGGACACTCTATGGGCACTGGCTAGGGAAACAGGGCCCTCTGTTCACCTGCAAAGGTACAAGGAAGCCTGGAATAAGTGCACCAGTATGATTAGAAAGGCCAAATCTAACTTATGTGAGGACCGGAAGACCCAGAAATGAAGCAATGGCAAAATATTCTGGGACAAGGACTCAGAGCTCCTTGGCATGGGAGTTAAAATCACTCCACAAATGCTCATGGTAAGGGGTTGAGAGGTTCTTAATCAAGCCAAAATTGCCAATTACTTCAACACAGCTTTTACTGACCGCAGTTCTGTCATCCACACTAAGCTTGCCTAGATCTCCTGCAAGGAACCAGGTCCTGAAACCTCCCAGATAGTGGATGTGAACCAGGGTACCCTAATTTCTAGTTTAAGGCTGTTTCAGTCAAAGATACCTTGAAATAGACCTGTAGGGTACTTGGCAAAATTAGGTGTGGGGTGATTCAGTTGATTTGAAGCATCTTGCTCTGGTAGCAGGGGAATTTTCCCATTCCATCTCTAGAATTTGCAACTTTTCCCTGAGCTACTTGCAGTTCCCCAAGAAGTGGAAATCTGCACTGGTTACACTAATTTTCAAAAGCAGAAACCACACTAGCCTTGTCAATTACAGACTCATTTTTATTCCCTACACCCTGGCCAAGGTCCTTGAGAGAACAGTCTCTAACCAAGCTGTCTCATATCTCAAGCAATGCAGTGCCCCATTGTGTACAGCAGCATGGCTTCTGGAAGCCCTACAGCACCAACACCATGCTGCTGAAATACATCAACTATGTCCATGATTCCCTTGACAATAGTGACCTTATCAGAGATAGATAGATAGATAGATAGATAGATAGATATTACTTAAGGAAAGGACAGTGCAACACCTGGAATCCACAGGAGCACAGGATCCAAGACAGCATGGGTTTACAAAAGGAAGGTCCTGTCAAACTAATCTCATAGATTTTCTTTGACTGGGTAACCAGAGTGGTGGACCAAGGGGGAGCAGTTGATGTCACCTACCTTGACTTCAGCAAAGCTTTCAATACTGTTCCATAGAAGATTGATTAATAAGCTGGGTAGGCTAGGGTGGGTCAGAAGTTGGTCAACTGGGTGGCAAACTGGTTGACAGGCAGAAAACAGAGGTGGTGGTAAATGGCATACAGTCAGAAGAGATGCAAGTCACAAGTGGGGTACCTCAGGGATCAGTCCTGGGGCCAGTCCTCTTCAATATCTTCATCAGTGACGTTGCAGATGGACTGGAGGGTAAGGCTTGTCTGTTTGCAGATGACAAGATCTGCAACAGAGTAGATGATCCAGATGGGGTGGGCAGAATGAGAAGAGATCTGGATAAACTACCAAAATGGTCGGAAGAGTGGCAACTGGGGTTTAATGCAAAGAAGTGCAAAATCATGCATATAGGGAAGAGAAATCCTGAAGCGACCTATAGGCTGGGAGGGGAGCTGCTGGCAGTCACAAGGGAAGAAAGAGACTTGGGCATCATCATCACCGATGACCTGAAATCATCCAAGCAGACCACTAAAGCAGTAGGTAAGACTAGGTGATGTTGGGGTATATTAGTAGGGGTATCACAAGTCGTAAGAGGGAGGTAATAATCCCTCTTTACAAGACACTGGTTAGGCCCCATCTAGAGTATTGCATGCAGTACTGGAGGCCACACCTTCACAAGGAAATTAACCAAATTGAGGCAGTCCAGAAAAGGGCAACCAAAATGGTGAAGGGACTGCATCAGAAAACATATGAGGCAGATTAACAGAGCTCAATATGTATACCGTACAGCAAAGGAGGAAGAGAGGTGATATGATCAAAAGATTCAAACACCTTAAGGGCATTAACAAGGTGAAAGAGTCTAACATGTTTCAATATAAGAAAAACGGCAGGACAAGAGGACATAGCATGAAATTAGAGGGAGGCCGATTAAGGGGTAATGTGATTAAGTTCTTTTTCACAGAAAGGGTGGTGGATGCATGGGACAGCCTACCTCAGGAAGTAGTGGATATGAATACAGTGCAGGGCTTCAAACAGGCATGGGATAGGCATAAGGGTGCAATACAGATGATTATGAATAGATAGGCCATTGACAGAGCAAAGGCCAATGGCACATTCATAAGGTAGTAAAAGAAATGGGCAGACTAGATGGGCCTTGCGGTCCTTTTCTGCTGTCAACTTCTATCTTTCTATATTTCTATGATATTTTTTATTTAATTTAATTCTCGGATTACATATACTTTTGAGCTAAGAGCTCTTTTACAAAGGTTCCACATCAGTAGAAATAACAGCAGATTAAACAGGACAGTAAAGTACGGTAGAATAAAGTGTAAGTGGGAGGTACAAAAATCATAATGGACACAAAATTATAATTGACAGTCAGTGTAAAACAACTGACACATTACGCTAATCAGTTTCAGGCACAGAAAAATGCATACAGTACATTGATATAGGCCAGCAGGCTTTGTCAAGACAAACAGTGCACAGGGTGTAGGAAGAGATGTGGAGTGGGAGTTTAGGACATGAGGAGAGGTGGGGCAAGGGTAGCGGGACGGAGGGTGGAGGGGTAGGGGATGCAGGGGGGTAGGGGTAGGAGGCAGGAGTGCTAAGTTACTATGAAAGAGGTTGAGTGCTAAGGTTGAGATTTGGGAAAACTTGGTTAAGGGAGACAGTCACAATTGCTAGCTGAAGAGAGTAGTGACCGAAGCTTGGATTTGAATGGGCTCAGGATAGTTTCAGAGGCGATGTTACTGTTGAAAGCATTCATCCTGAAGGGGGCCCTGTAGGAGAACTATCTTTGCCCCAGGTGGTTCTGAGATGAGGGACCTGTAGGAGCAGAGATTCAGAATCTTGGGTGCAGCATGGATTGCAAGGGGGGCTTAGAAGATCTTGTACTCCAGGTGGCAAGAGGCCTAAGGTCATCTTTTTTGCCAACACACACATTTGGTATCTGATGCGATTTTTAAGCTGTAGCCAACTGGTTAGGTCATAGAGGTCACACGTGTGAATGAGATGGTGGGCTCCTGAGACAAGCCTTGTTAAGAGCAGTGGAGGTATGCCGGAGGCTGGTATCAGTCACAGAGCCATAGATGATCAGTCCAAAGTCAATTATAGAAATAACAGAGTTCTGTACAGCTGTCCTTAAGGCTTGCCTGTATCTGTAAAGTAGACCAATAGGAATATTGACAGCATTAGCAACGTTATCTATATGCACCTCATATGATAGGTTGCTGTCTATGGTGACTCCAAGATGCTAGATAGATAGATAAATAGATAGATAGATAGATAGATAGATAGATAGATAGATAGATAGATAGATAGATAGATAGATAGATAGATAGATATCAACCATATTAAAGCCTTTGACCTGGTCAACCATAAGCTTCTATTTAAGAAACTCCTTGCCTGGATTTGTCACAGAACACAACTGACAGATTCTAAAGCTATCTTAACAATCGCTCCCAGCATGTGAATCTTTGTCCAACATAGGAGCAGTATCTATTGGTGTCACCCAAGGCTCCATCTTGGAACCACTCCTGTTTGGCCTCTTCATAAATCAACAGCCTGATGCCTGTCCGACAGCTTTTTACTTCTCTATGATGATGCTGCTGTCATCTGTTCCAAAAACCCTAACCTAGACAGCCTTCCTGCTGCTCTTCAGAGCAACTTTAGGTCTCTAGAAATATGGTTCTCCAACAATAAATTGGTCCTCAATCACAAAAAAAGAAAACCATGCTGTTCTCCAACCTCCCATAGAAGACGAAAGTTACAGTCTGTGTCATCCGAAATGGCCAAGAAGAAAACACTGAATAGGTGGAGACCTTCAAATACCTTGGAGTACCTCTGGATGAAACTTTATCTTTTGTTCCCCACTTTGACAATCCGATGGCCATAGCTAACAGAATACTGAGTGCCCTGCACCGTGACCAGAACAATGTCAATGGGGATGTTAGATGCTTTATTGTAGCCAGCTCCATTCTGTCACTTATAGGTTATGTGCTTGCTGTGTACTGTACTCAGCTGCCAGTGACACCATGCTAAACAGTAAAGCTGACCAGTAATAAGGCATGCTACTTTGTAGCTGGTACAGATACCTGCACTCATACTTGTACCCTTTACGCGATCTTTAACTGGCTACCTTTACCCAGCAGAATAAACCTCCGGATCTGTTTGCTAGCCAAAAAGGCACTCTTGTATCTAACACCCCATGCTTTAACAAATTACTTCTGTACTGTCTCTAATTAATGCAACACTAAAAACCTGGCCAGGAATGACCTTAAGCCACCTTTCTAATGTACTCAGTTGTGCAAGTGTTCACTTGCTGTCAGGGTCAGTAACTGGTTAAGTGAACTGCATGATACACTGCTGAATCTCCCCAAGTGTAATCAGGTTAAGAGATGTGTGTGGTCTGCTTTCGTAATCCAGTGCAACTGTAACCATTAAACAGTTTTAGTCAGTTTCTCTCTGTACATAACCTGTGTTTTTTATACAACAATGTGTATGGATTTTTTTTAAACAGTATGCTATTGTTCTGTCTTAAGTGCTTTGAGCCTGACTCAACTGTGTTTCCTCTGAAACTGCTCATTGTACTTGAACTGTTTTTTGTGACTATGTATTTGATGTGGCACTTTTGTCAATCAGCAGTTGTGCTCAAAGGTAATCTCCAAGGTTTTCAATAAATAAAATAATTATGTACCAACATATGATTGTGCCAGCAGATAAAGGCATTACAGTACAACTATTCTGTTCAAATGTGCGGTTCCCGCTGTGTTTACAGAGAGAACTGCCCCTGTATCCCTCTTGAGCACTGTCAAATATTCCCTCCCCTGTCGACTTACAACTTTCTCCCACACCTTGTCCCTACCTCTCTTGACACTCCCCACAGTTTTTAAGGACCCCCTTTTGTGGTAACTCATTCCACTTAGCCACCACCCTCTCAGTGAAATAATTCCTCTTCATCTTCCTTCTACAACTTCCCCACAACAGTTCCAGGCTGTAACCCCTAGTAGTCCTGTTTCCACTAAGGCTGAACTTTTTCTTGGTGCTCACCCTATTTATACCCCTTAGGTACTTGAAGGTCTCAGTCATGTTCTCCATCTCCCTTCTGTCCTCAAGAGAGTACATGTTGAACTCCGAGTATCTCCTCATAGGTGCTGCATTGCTGGTTCTGGAGCATTTTGTTACCCTTCTCTGTACCATTTCCAACACATTGATAACCTTCTTGAGTGAAGGTCAACAAAAATGCATATTGTACTCCAGGTGTGGTCTTACTAGAGACCTGTACAGTGGCAAAATGACTTTCACCTCACTACTGGTGTTTCCCTTGGCAATGCAGCCCAGCATCTAATTTGTTTTGGCTGCAGCCTTCCTGCATTGTGCCAAGTGTTTCAGATCACTCCTAATAATTATAATAATAATAATGGACTTGCAGTATAGCCTAGAATTTAGAGGAATGAGGTGTGAACGAGCTTGATACATCCAGTAGACCAGACCTGAATTTGATTGTCACAACCTCCACTTGCATACTGTGTGACTCTGAGCAAGTCACTTAACCGGCCAGTACTCCCAGGTCACCCCTGAAAACAGGCACGTGTGCCTAGTGGGCCTAACCCGGTTACCAAAGACTAAAATAAAAAATAAAAATAAAAATCAAATTACACCTAGGTCCTTTTCCTCCTCAGAAATGATTACCTGCACTCCACCATACCAGTCTTTGGGCCCTTGGTTTTTCACCCCAAAGTGCATAACTTTACACTTTGGCACTAAACCCCAGTTGACAAATGCCAGACCACTTCTCTAGCCTAGTCAGGTCTTCCCTGAGTTCCTGCCTCCCCTCCTCCATATCCACACTCTTACAGAGTCTCTTGTCACTGTGAACAGGCATATCTTACCCCTAATCCTACCAGCAATCTCATTTGTGAATATGTTAAGCAATACTGGGCTGAGCACCAAGTCCTATGTGGCTCTGCTGGTCACAGGCCAAGCTTTTTAAAAATTTCCCCCCCAAGACCACCTTTTGACTTCTTTGCTGGAGTCAGCTTCTGACCCACCCAACCAGCTTAACCCTCATGCTAGGTGTTCTAGCTTCCTGATCAGTTTCCGGTGAGGTTCAGAGTTGAAGGCCATGCTGAAGTCCAGTTACAGGATATTAACTGCTTGGCCCTTGCCCATTGTCTGCCCTGGTGACCCAATCAAAGCAGTCAAGTGGATTCATCTGTCAGAACCTCCATGACACAGACCCATGCTGCCTTATGTCCTGGGGACCGTTATCCTCCAGAAAACTCACCAGCCTCTCTTTCAGGATGTACTTCACTTGTTTGCCCACCACTGAGGTCCATATATTTAGTTAAAGACCAGATTGTTGCAATGGTTGAAATAAAACATGTTTTCTAGGAATCTGCCTCATGACAATTACATCATATTCCCATTGTCCTTTTGTTCTTTGACATCTTGAAGAGCTGATTGTCAAGCTAGTCCTTTAACAACTAAAAACACTACTAGTAAGGATGATTACTTCTTATCTAATTGCTGTACCAGTCAATTTCACACTTTCAATCACTCTCCCTTCTGGTAATGTACTTTACACCCTTCTTTGAAAAATATTTTCAGTAACACCACAGCACAGCAGGAGTTACTTGGTTCTTAATTTTATAATGGCTGGAGGGAAGGTGATCTAATAGTTCTTTAATTGCAGTGTATTTGTGATGTTCCAGTCATATGTCATGCAATATATACTTGGTTAAAAGCCAGTTTGTTGCAAGTGTTGAAATAAAATGTTATTCCTGGAATCTTTCTCATGTCAATGACAAGTTTATGGTTCAGTTAAGGCAAGTTTAGCATGCTTTTGCTAGCACCCCAAGTATACATACGAGACAGTGAATTAACAAAGTGCTGCAGTTTCAAGGCACCTGCTCTAAACCCAAACAGGTAGCTTACCTCACTTAACTCACATAAAGGATCTCTATATATACACACAAAAAACTGCAACTAGCCATATACTAGAGACAAGATGTTTGTGTCAGGGAATAGTGCTATGAAGCACTGAATGGTTAATTTATCAGCTCACGTCACAGCTGATGCGGGCAGCCACCCAGCAAGGAAGCATCTTCCAGATGTAGGCAGTCTTGTCCCATACATTCAGTACACTTAAAAAATGAAGAAAAAAATGAAACAAAAATAAGTTTTCCTCAATACAAAACAGAAAAAAAAAAGTTAACTCATTTGTAAAAAACAATGATAAGTTCATTTCTGTAGGATTCCAAGTAGATTTGCTAAACAGGATTTCTATACTGATATCAGAAAAACAAAACTATTCCTCTGTTACAGATTTAAAGTTTCATTGTCGGATGCACTCTAGGTCCTTCAGGCATTAATCAAACAAATATTTTAATCTTTGAGCAAGTTAATGTCAAGAAAACCAGTTAATTGCCCCAGAATTACCCCCAAATTATTGTAAATGTTGCTCAACAGTTCTCTCAAGTAATAGTTTAGAAGGCAGGCAGTTTGAAGATATACATATATATATTTGAAATGACTTCAACTGGGATGGCCACATGAGCTGAAGCATCTCATTTTTATGGAGGTCCCAGGAAGGACAGCAAAAGTCAACAGGTTGACATTGTCCAGCAGGATGTTACACGCAGGTTTAAATAGACACATATAAAATATACACAGGAATAACAAACTCTAAAGATACAGTACGTACATTCAAACAGTAATAACAAAAAATTAACAAAGTAAGTTTACTGCAAATAATGATCATGATGCAAAACTTTCTTTTTAGTAAAGGGATTGGTGCAGGAGACTGATGACCTTGGCTTTAATGAGTGAAAGAGGAGATCTCTTCTTACATCTACCCTAGAGCTGTGTGGAATGGTAAAATTGAGAATCCTTGGAATTGTGATTAAATTTAACAAAACTGCATGACATTTTGAGGAATTTCATAGGAATTTTGCAGAATTTTTTAAATTTCGTAATTTGGTTGTAACTCAGCTGCTGTTCAAGCTAAAGCTCTGAAATGTGATATATATACTCTTTGGGTCAGTGGCAACTAACCTAACCTGCCAAATATTATGAAATTTGGATCAATAGTTTCAAAATTATAGGTGCTCAAATGCTGTCATTTTATTGTTTGTGTGAAATTTCATGAACATCTGTATCTTCATATACCTTAATCATCTATTGGGTCAGGAATCTTAAATTTGGCATGATTTCTTGATAATAGGTGTTCAAACAATGTACCAGATTTCATGACAATATGGTGTATTGTCTTCAAATTATGTGTGCTCAAAATCTTTTTTTTTTTTTTTCAGGAAATTTCAGGAAAAAATTTCATCTGCGTATAACTCAGGCACCATTGGAGCTAGACATGTGTAAATTAGTATGGATAACCTTTTTGTAATGCTTATAGAATGATCTAAATATGGATATAATTAGATAAATGGTTTTTAAGTTACGGGGTTCAAAACCTTTACTACAGTACAAGTCACATTAAACTGTCCCTCCAACTCACTGCTCTTTCATTATTTTTTTGTGCTGACAATGCAGTGGCAATTCTAAATGCTCAAAATACGAACTCTTTTTCAACTAATCATCAACTCACATGCAATCCACATGCAATGCACTTTCAGTCACTGTAAACTCCTTTTAGTTCCCGTCCAGTGTTCATGCAATGCATTTGCAATGCAGTAGTTACTGGCATTCACTCCATTCACCCAAATACAACTTGATTGATATTGCATTCCACCCAAGCCCAGGAAGAAGCTCACACCCAACTCTAGCCAATTTGGATTGAAAATCCTGCCCCCACCGCCATCTTGTTTTCCCTGCTTATGAAGAACTCCATTCATGCCATATTGTTTTTTCCCTTTTATTCTTTTATCTCCCCAAATGCAGCAGTTTGTGGCTCCAACTGTACTGTAACAGCAGAAGGAAACTGCCGTTATTTGCTGAATTCAGGAAAGGTGAAATTTCGCTCAGCAACATTCCACTGTTCACAGTCAAAATTCCATCATTTGTGGGTGAAATTCCGCCATTTACTATGAAATTCCACTATTTCAGAATTCAACAAACAGCAGCAGTTTTCTTCAGCTGCTACAGTACAGTTGGAACCTGAAGCTGTGATATTTGGGGGGATTATATAATAAAAGGGCAGAAATAACATGGCAAACATAGAGTCCTCATAAGCAGGGAAAACAACATGGTGGCAGGGCCGGGGTTTTCAATCCAAATGCAGAATTGCTGTTAGCTGGAATAGGATGCGAGCTTCTTCCTGGGATTGAGTAGAATGGCATGTCAATTAAGTTGTCCTGCACACTGCAGTAGTGAAATAGGGTTCCAACTCCGTGGTTTAGTATTTTTTGGGAGTTGCTGCATGTGTTGTATTGCATTGACAAAAGTTTCCTGACAGCTGCAAAGTAAGCTGAAACTGAATATCAGCTAAAAGCAAACCATTAGGAATCTTTTATAAGTTTATTGCTGTGAAAATTGCACACATTAAGCAAATCATTGCAAAATGCTAAATCAGTGAATTGGATGAACAGTTTAATGCAACTTGTACTGTATGTAAATATTTGCAAAACTTTGTGAAAACTATCAAAAATGTAGATGTGTGTAACCTCTGCTCTTGCATGCATAGAGTTATCATTTGACATGCATATCTATAGTCAGTGTATCCTGATGTCTAGCACAACTGAATAAATTGGTTAAGCAGTTTTAATTTTGCGAAAGAAAAAAAATGATTAGTAACATTTTCTCACATGTTTATGATAGCATATACTGTAGATGAAGCATCCAGAATTTTTTTTGTGTGGAATTTAACATTAACAATGCACATATAACTACTTAATTTGATAAGCGGGGCTAAGCTTTTTGAGGTACTGCTGTTCCTCTCTGGGTGACTATCCCCCCTTCTCATTTGGCATAACCGATTCCGGTCAGTAACATCGCAGAACAAAATAAAGTGGGCAAAAATAAAGCAGCAAAAACAGTGTCAACATCAATATTGGCAGCACAAAATGTAGCATTCCAGAACAATGCAGGCTACACAACACGCAGGTAGAAAACAACATCTGCCGCATGGAGGCACTGCATTGGAGCCACGGGGGCCAGGAGCACAAGCCAGCATGCCATCTCCCCTGTCCCGTGTGTTGTGTATGTTGCTGGGGACATGCTAGCTTGTGCTCCTGGCCCCTTGCATTATACATGGCCATCCACATGGTGGCCATGGTTCACCTGTCCTCCATTGGTTACCCCAGTGCACGTTCTCCATCACTCAGCGTTCTGGGTGGGGGTACCCCACCATGTGGGTGCCTGTGCCATTAGATTACCATGCTAGGTGTCTAGTGGTCTACTTCCCCCAGTGGTGGTTGTACCCTGCCCTGTTCCATCTCCCTGCACCCCTATGCTGTTCCTGTGCAAGGGTGCCTGCTACTGTGTGTTCCAGTGCAGTGCCTCCATGTGGTGGACATTGATTGCTACCTGAGTGTCATGTGGCATGCATTGTTCTGGCATGCTACATTTTGTGCTGCCAATATTGATGGTGACACTGGTTTTGCTGCTTTGTTTTTGTCCACTTTATTTTGTTCTGCAATGTTACTGGCTGGAACCTCATAGCCAGATTGACTCAGTAGAACTACTGATCCCACTGATATCATCTTTGCTCTTTACCGTGACAAACTCCCTTAAAATATGAAATACCTACTTCTTTTCTTATCAACCTACTCTGTTGGAATGCCACAATACTTTCCACCTGCTGCCCAAAACAATGTCTTCCCCCACTACATCTTGTTGAGTACCTCTGTGTCCTGGACTTGCATGTACACCAGGCTGCCAGGATCACAAATTTATTGGATGTGATCCTTAAATTTCCTGCATTCAGGTTGGAATTGTTGACACTCTGTGCTTTCTTGCTCCAACCTGTTGTGCTACCCTGCTCAGCTGCTCAGCTGTCATTTGGTGAAACTGTTCATCTAACTCCAGAACCTGGTGACCCCCTGCACTACCTGCCTTTAATTAGAATTCTGCAGATAAGGCTGAGTGAAATGAGAAAATTCCAGTTTTATGGAAGTTTTCATGAAATTCTACAATTTTCACAAAGACTCATGGGATTTGACTTTAAGTACAGATGTTATTTCGCAATTTCTCACAGCAAGCAATTAATGAAATTGGAACACACAGTCTCCTCGTAAGGTCTAAGAACCTGCCAAATGTAAAAGTATTGCATTTTTTAGTTTTAAAGTTTTAGGGGTTTATACATTTGTAGTTTACAGTCTTGCAAAATTGAATTTTTAAATTTTGTGAACGTTTAGCTACTTTCAATTCAATCCTGTTTAAAGCTGCAAAAATGAACTTTTTTAGAAATGACCATGTGGTATAGTAGTTTCAATATTTCAGCTCTGGTTAAATTTGGATATGTAGTTTTGAAATAAGAGGGAACTACCCAAAATTTAAATTTTGGCAACATGTTTGGCAGGCTATAACTCAGTCCTATTTAAAGCTAGAAATCTGAAACTATGTGCATACACAAATGTAGCGATAACCTGTATACTTGTTAATTTTTGTAACATTTCAATCAACATTATCACAATTATACTAAAATTAAAGAAATCCAAATTATTGCAAAATATTTGGCTACCTATAACTCAGCTACCATTGAAGCTTGAGTCTTAAAATATAGTGCATATATGCATTCTAGGTGCTTCTCTGAAGCCTGATATTGTGGAGAAATGTGGATACAGAATGTTAAAATTATCTCAAAATAACAGAAAATTTAATTTTGCTTAAATGTTTGGCCACCCACAACACTGCCCCTTTTCAAACTACAACTCTGAAAATTAGCACACTCTTGTAAGCCCTAGGGTATTGTGCATGTTCCACATTTGGTGTTATTTGGATGTGTACGTTTAAAAATATAGTGAAATAATAAAAATTAAAATTCCTGAATCAGAATGGTGTTTCCATGGGCATTCTGGGGTGTGACTTTATACTCCAGACTGCTCTAATCTACCCCCATCTGCCTCCTCTCATTCTCCAACCAAGCTGGATATACAGGGGATTCTTCAACAGGTAAAAATACCAGTTGTGCTGTGTAATAATACACCTTAAAGTTAGGGAGACCCACTCCTCCCATTGATTGTGTATTGTTGTAGTGCTGCACTCTGAATTTGGGCTAGCCTACCCCCATCATATAAAAGTATTTATGGTGCTTCTGGGGACTCCATTGTGAGGGAGATAGATTTGGGGACAGGAGTGGGGGGAGAGTGGGAGGTTAGGTGCCTACCCAGTCCCACAGATCAGAGGGATGGAAAGCAGAGCCTGAGCATTGCTAGGGCAGCAGGACAGGAGGGAGAGCTGGATGTCATTGTCCACCTAGGGACTAGTGACCTGGCTACAGACAAGGCTAGGATAGTGCAGGAGGAGTTCAGGGAGCTGAGGAGGGGTCTTAGGCATGTAGTATGCTCAGTGACCTTTTCTGATTTGTTGCCTGTCTATGACATGGGGTAAATGAGGTACTCCATACCAGGAACTGAGTGGTGCAGAGAGGAGGTGTTCAACTACATTGGGGACTGGGGACCCATCTGGAGAGATAAGGGCCTATACAGGGGTGATGGCCTGCATTCATGCAGGAAGGGAACCACCATCTTTAGTAAATGGTTAGAATGTTACACTGGCAAGCTTTTAAACTAGCTGAATGGGGTGGTGGAAAGAAGCAGAGACACATAAACTGCCTCCCCTGCACCAACTAAAGTAGTCAGTAGGGAGAAGATCCCCAAGGGGATCTATAACAAGAAAAACAGAATGGTAAAAATGAATAGAGGTTGGAATGAGAGCAGAGGGGGTAAGGAGAAAAGGCAAAAGTGACAATGGGAGGTTGACAAGCAAGGCAGTAGCAAAATGTGGAAGGCCATGTCTGCAAATGCTTGAAATCTGGGAAATAAAATCCCAGACCTAGAGGCAATTATGGCAGAGGCTGACCTGTAATGTAAAGATATAATGCATATACTCACATTCCCATACAGTAAGAAAACCTTTCCATCACCAACAATATCAAAAGTACCTGTACTCATACCCTTTATCCATGCACTCAAGCACTAAAGCTGAGAACCCACACCAGCCAACAATCATTCATGTACTCACTCATACCCAAAGTAACCAAAATCCCCCACTCAACAAAATGGTAAAATACCCACAGCAGTGTACTATTATTTATTACCTTAAAATTACAGAAGTTATTTACATTATAGTATTAGAGGACTGGGATAAGCTAGATAGTGCTCTGGTTTTGGTTCAGTTACCTTAACCACCTAAACCATTTGCTCCAAAAAGTCTCATAACTCCGTTTTTTTGTTCAGTTACATTAAGACCTAAACTATTCCATACCAAAAAGCCCCACACCACCCAAACTTGGCACGTTATCAGTTTACTGTTTAAAATATACAAAAAGACACACCAGCTGAGTTCCCACAACAACCAAAATTATTTATGTGCTAAAGCCCACTCATACCAAAAGTGATCACTCAACAAAATGGTAACATACCACAGCAGTAATTATTACAGTAATTATTTTCATTTTAGCTTAAGAGGGATGGAATAAGGTGAAAGGTGCTCTTGTTTTGGTTTAGTTATCTTAACCAGCAAAACTATTTGCTCCAGAAAGCATCATACCTCCCATACCATTGCTAGATGTCACCTTGGCCTAAGTCAGTCAATGTGTTTATTATTTGTTTGAAAAGCATCTGTCCTGGCATGGATCAAAGTCTTTGATCACCTCTTCAACATCAATTTCAATGTCTTTGTGTATATGCAGAAGAGCTAGTCCTGCAAGATGTTGTTCCCATCCAGGCCCTGCACTCCCATCCCTCCATGCATGTGTATATGTATGTAGCTGTGGAAGCATCTGCTCTTCCATTTAAAACACAACAGTGACCAAATTGTCAGTATAGCCATTTAATTACCCCACTTCATGTACCCAGTACAGAAAAGTTTCAAATCCCTGCCAAAACATAATTCTGCAATGCTATTCCATGCCAAAGGTATGAAAAGACATTTTGGCCAGGATTTGAAAAATGAGTGATGTGACATACATGAGGTAGGGTACAAAGATGGCTATGGTGAAAATATGGGGTGAAAATATTGAAAATTCCCAAAGTTACAAATTTCAGCTCATTCCATCAAAGAGAGCCAAAGATATTAATGTACAAATTTTGAGATTTAACATTAAACAGGCTACTCAACCTTAACCGTAGGGGCGCTATTGTGCCCCTATAATATATACAGCAAAGGATAATTGAAAGAAGTGAGGGAAAGGAGGGGCATATAGGAAGTAAACTAATGCACTGTACCTTAATGCAGCAGTCAGTGCAATTGTCCATACAGTCACATGTAGTCTTCCATAAGTTTGCAGGATATGCAGCTGTTGCTCGAAAACCAACACTGTAGCTTCTGCCCGAGAATCAACGCTGTAGCTATTGCCCTCTGTACCTGTTATGTATCCAGTGCCTGCCACTTTCACCAACCCTGTGTAACCACGCTGTGTATCTGTCTCAGCTGCCACCCCCTCAATAATAACAACATTAATTAATTAATTAATTAAATAGCTCCAGTTGGTAGAATGCAAGAGGTCAGAGAAATGCTCCATACAAGGCCACCCCAAACAGAGGAGAAGGAAAAAAACTGCCCCCCCAAATAATTAAAATCTTCACTGACAAAAACAAGACTCCATGACTCAGCAACAAGAAATTTCAATCATTCAGAGCCTACCCCTGATCATTTCATTAACAGCCCTACTCATGGCACCACCAATAAGGCAGTATAGTGCAGTGGTCTAAGGCTCTGAGCTGCAAATCTGGTGATATCCAGCAGACCAGACCTGGGTTTGAATCCCACAGCTTCCACCTGCATACTGTGTGACTCTGAGCAAGTCACTTAACCTCCTTGTGCTCCCAGGTCGCTCCTGTAAAAAAGCTTTCAGCTTAGTGTGCTATACCTGGTTAAATAACTAAATAAATAAATGCACAAATAAATCACTTTAGTGCCTTTTTTCTGTAAATTGTAAATTGTGAGCAGAGATGGATGAAGTTGGAAAACTTCACTTTGTGAATTAATCTGCGAATTATGCGCAAAATTCTGTCCACGAGGTACAGAATTTTGCCCATGAATTGTGGAATTTCACATGTGAATTGCAGAATTTCGTGAAAATTCTGTTGTTCTCAGGCAAAATCCCACAATTCATAGTGTAATTTCACCATTTAGAAGTTTCTGAATATGGAAAAGACATCGCAGAGCTCTGTGGAGGTGAATTTTACCCTCTTCACGGCAAATTAGCCAGCAGATTTTAATTTCATCCTATCTCTAATTATAAGCGCCAGTTATTCTTTGACTTTGACTGAAAGCTGAGACAGATGGAGCCTGATATTGTAATACACTATCTCTTCCATTACTGTCGATACCAAGGCAACAACAGGCAAGCTTTGTTTAACAAAAGACATCTAAAAAAGTACAGCTATCTATGTTATATCATAGAAATAAATGTACGTTCAGATACTTGCAGTATAAAAGGTGCTATACACACCCACATTCTAGTCCATTTAATTTACACCTTTAGACAAATGCTTAAGCCCATGCGATGAATGAACCAAATGTTTGAAACCAACCTCCTTTGATAGTTCTTAAAAGGAAAAATATACAGGTTATTAATCTGTTGGAACTAACTTTATAAAAATAATGCTGCTGCTTTTTCAATTAATAAAATAGGCATTTATATATGTTCATGGGTAAAGCACATTAATCTGATTATTCAGCTAGCACTTTATCTTCAGCAAAAAGGCTGACAAATAACCACAAACTAATGTGATAAAAGCCATTTATATTGTTGGATTGTTCAAGTTTTATATCCACAACTAGTTATGGCAAGGTAATAATGCTGGTGTATGCACTTGATTTTAAATTGGTTATAGCCATGATGGATGATAGAAAGGATAACCTTATTTTGAAAAGTGTCTCTTGATCTCTGACCTCATTGTTGTGGATATTGAATTATATCTAATTATACAATGGCAAGGAAAAATCCTGGATGCTGATTGGCTGGCTGACATCTTTTACCCATGTTAAATCCTGCAATATATACGAATAGGTAAAAGTACCTGCCACCACTCAGCTACATCAACAAGTGTCCCTCAAATCACTTCATCCATGACAAACCCCGTCTTGAAGAACAACAGCACTGCTGCGTGGCAATGCTGAAGAGAAGGTAGTTGAGACTGAAGAGGAAGGCAGAGCAGACACAACTCTTGCAAAAATTCCCAGAAGCAGTGGTCAAGATGCTCAGAACAGGAGTGCAAGAACCCTACCAATGGGCAGTGATGTTGGCAGGGAGCTTCAAAACTCCAAGCAGCAGTCAGTCTCAGAGTGCAGTTATCATGAGCGACAAGCAGCAATGTGGGTGGGGAGCTTCAAATCTCCAAGCTGCAGTCAGTCTGACAGCACAGCATTCACAAGTTTTCATCTGGCATGGAGCTCCTCTGCCTCTGCTTAGTTTCTCGTTTCTATGACCACATAATTCCCCTGCATCACAGTGATACCGTTTTTGTCCTGAGTGGGAAGTGAACCCCAAAGCACAGACTCACGAACCCACAGCCCGTTAGTACCCACACCAGAAGGGCTGTTAAACTAAACAGCATGTACCAGGCTCTCACTTTTAACATAAATAAATAAATAAATAAATAAATAAATAAATAAAAAAACACATGCCATCAACACTGTCTCTGGCAGCATGAATCTCTGGGGGGATGGGACAGAGACCAGCTCATCAAATCTGCCCAACATCAAGGCACTATTTAACACTGAGGAAGGATATATAAACAAAATAAATCAATTAAAATAGTTAAAATAATAAACTACACATTTAAGTTTAATTCTTTATTTTAATTGAGGGAGACATTGTTTAATCACAATATACCACTCCAGGGTGTGGGAGATGCTAGGATTTACCATGCCTGGTATGTTTTGCTCACTTGGCCTGCAGCCTTGTAGCTAAACAACACACCAGTAAAGGTGTATGGAGTCCACAAAATTTGCTCTATGAGTTAATGTGTAGATTTTGTGGAATTCGTGGAGCAATTTCACTAAATTTGAGGGCATGAATTTCATGGATTTCATTGTGGAGTGCAAAATTTCACCTGCGAATTTCATGCATCGCTCACAAAATTCATGCTTCACGTTAAAAAATGGTGAATTTTGATGAAAATTTCACACAAATTGAAGTTTTGGAGTGTTCCAAAAACTCCATGAATTCTGGGAAGCACACAGTTTGGGCGCTTTTCATTAACTTTGCTGGCAAAGTTTAACTTTGCAACACTGCTGCACACCAGGCTTGGTAAATCCTAGCATAGCCCACACCCTGCTGTGGTATGTTGCTTAATTATCAGATTCCTGATCTAATTAAGAGGCTGGAAATTCTGACCCAGGTAACAGCACATCTATGCAATGTTTGGTATCTGCTTTACATGTTAGGAAATTCAAATGCTTGAGGCTAGCAATCATATGTTTCATAATGGTCTATAAGCTGACCTTTTAATTTGCATTTGTAATGTTTATTTCCTTATAAAAAAATAATGTAAGCACTGGATTCACAGCACCATGAATAATGTACATTTTCACAGTTCATCTAAAGTATAGTGAACAAGTCCCACCACTATTATCTATAACACTACCAAAATACTGTGGCCAAATAAATCCATTACAAATATATTACACAAAAAGATAGCACTACCAAAAGACTGTAAACGTTAAGCATTACCTTGTGGATCTATATAACATACAGGTCACAACACATAGCTAAAAATAGACTTCCACAATCTAACCTATCGACCTCCTAGCAAATTTTGCCTCACAGTCTACTGCATATTCAGATGGTATGTGCCCCACATAAACAAGTTTGCCACAGAGACAGAAACAACTGTAAGGATATTTTAAAATACAGTCTAGCAATCAAGCAAGCAATTAACATTAGTTAACTATTTATATGTCTGTTAAAAATAAATCACCCAAAAAGCAGAATCTCATTTGAATTGGATGCTGTATCCACTGCATTCTTTAGCAGGGAGAACTGAAATTTCTAACAAGTGGATCAAGGGTTACACAGTAATTCAGTAACTGTGGTAGGATGCAAACATTTTAAACTCTAATTTTGAATTTCAATACAATACATGGTTGGGCCCTTTTCCTCATTCAAAAAGCCATCATTTATTTCCCTATATATGATGGTAGCCAAGTAGGGGTACTATGATCCTAACTAGATGCCTATATGGGATACAACAAAAAATGTCCAACCTTATCTAGTATATAAAACAAGTGATTACAAAGTGTGCTACATGAGCAAATTATAGCATTGAGGAGATGAATAACCTCATAAAGGCTTCTTGCCCTTTTGGCTTGTGTCTTTATGGCTTGTTCAACCCCTCAATGGTATTCTTTTCCTCATATACCACACCTTGCCATCATATATTCTTTATGTTCTAACCACTATACTGCATTGCCTTAATAATATATAGTAGTATAATTTTTACTTCATGGTAAACAAACTTGCTCTGAACATATTCAGTCAGCATTTTCTGTTGTCTGAGTTTGTTCTTATTTTTGCATTGGGCATAGTGTTTGAATTTACCAGTTGAGAAAGTAGTAATGCACATTAAAAATATGCCTGTTATAAATTATTCAGTAAAGCCATTTCCCATGAAGACAAATGAATAATTCATTAGCCTTGTAGGGACTTTACTGGGATAAATTAATGATTTTGCTTTAAAGTAGTACAATGTATTTATAATACAGTTGCTTCTTTCATTCTTTGCAAGAATCAGATTGCCAATTCTTCAGCCACAGAGAAGCATGGTGGGTAACACTGCTGAATTATTGCTTTCAAGCAGTTCCCAGTGAACTTTTTACACCAAGAGATAAAAAGCCCCCACTGTTCATGATTAAACCTGCTACATAACCATCTTACATTCCAAATCCAGTGTATCACATTCTAAATATATTATTCCAAGCAACAATGCAAATAACTCGCTTTCACATGTCAAAAGCAACAAATGCATCAGTGACAGATTTTTGGGTCCCTTAATTGCTGGGTTGTTGTTATTAATCTAGATTAATTATATCTGTCATATTGATTTATTTTACTGTTTTTGCGTAAAGTGAACTGAAGCTGCCTGACAGGGGGTGTGGCAAGAAATACTGTTGAGTTTCCAGTTCAGTCTTTATTGTTCAACAGTTTATTGCATTACAGTTGTCAACACATATAAAACTTAATCATTCCAGTTAAAAAATATTCCGTGGCAACACTCTATAGGCAGTTTTCTATAAGTTGTAAGGTAAGGCAAGTTTTAATTTTTCAAGTACTCAGTCTCGTAGGCTCTGGGCGCTGTACATAAAATACAAACTATTCATTTAAATAAAACATATGCATAAATAAACACTAATAAATAACCAAACCATCTAAAATACAGTTAAAAATAGCAGCAGTCATTAATAAGGCTGTCCTGCAGAAATATACTAAACAGTTTCAGAGAAGGCGTGACTAAACAGGAGGGTCTTGAGGTGGGTCTTGAATACTTCAACTGAAGGGGCCTCCTGTACAGATGGAGGCAGTGAATTCCACAGGATGGGGAGAGTGACACTAAATGCTCTGTCACTGGAGGTTTTAAGCATCATCATGGGAATCAAAAGCAGGCCCTAGAGGCATGGCAGGATTAACCTGTATGCCAATTACACCATGGCGTAGGGTCCCGAGGTTCAGGAGGGCCCCCACTGTTAACCTATTTACAGTTACTTTCTTTAATCCTGGCTGTACTGGGTGACTGCCGATGGGCCAAACTGCTCAAACAGCACCCACCTTCATGGAGTCAGTCATCCCCCAGACCCACTGAGTCAGCCTGGTGAGTGGTGACCCCTCTCCCTGCAGCCACTCTGAACAAGCAAGCCTCTCAGTCTCTCTGATGGGCAGCTCTGACTTCGCCTCTGATCCACCCTGACCCCACAACACACAACCAAACATGCCCATCAGAGGTCCTCTGGAGGTGTGACTACTGGGGAGCTGAAATCAGTGCATTCGTGTGCATGGCATCAGAGTGTGTGGCCGGGCAGTGATGAGGAGTAGAGTAGGAAAACGAGAGAAAGCTGTGGTGGTCAGTTGTTGGTGCCGGTGGCTGGTCTCATCTATCAAAGAAGAAGAGTCTCTGCCTAAAGACACAGAAGTAGAGAGAGAGTCTGAGTAGGCTGCAAGGGGTCACCTAGAGTTGGATTCGGCTTCAGTGCAGCATCACATGCTGCTGGTGTTTTCCATGTAGCCACTAGCCAGGATCAGTTAGTGCTGCTGCTAGTTGGGCCTTTGGTCCTGCTGTGACTGTGAGGAGTCCTCCCATGCCGGGCCGCACTGCAGGGCTGAGTCATGTCACCGCCGCCTGCGTGATCTTGAGGAAACAATCAAGAGGACAGACTGGACTCATTACATTCACATTCACATCAGTCAGGCCACACCAGGTATGTTGTGTTGACTAGTCAAATGTGTTCTGCAGTGTCCAAGCCAATTGTGATGCAGAAATAACTCGTTTTATTGCATTGGAGAAACAAACTAAGTTGTGGTTGCCTCTGGTCATGGTCTGTCTGTGAGTGTTCAGTAACCTGAGTAGTGTACTGATGAGTCTTTAATAAGATTTGAAATTTGGCACTGAGTGGACCATGGGGTGCTGACAAGTCACCTGAGGGGAACTAACTTGTGGGACTTTTGGTTTGGGCAGAGAAAAAATGTATTTAAGGAGGCATGAGCAGAGAGATTGTGGCAACTACAATCCCCATTTTTATGAAATTATGTGGAATTTGAATTTGATATCTGGGAAGGCAGGGCACACTTATTGAAGTCTAATGTCCAGGTGTGTCTCAGAGGAGGGATGAAAAGAGGAAGAAAAGAGGATCCACAATTAATAATTAATCCATAATTATTAATAACAAAAATAGTTACAAGGTACATACAGTAGTGACAAGGGAAAAACAAGACAAGTTATAGGTAACTAAAAAGTGAAAATTTACAAAATGTTAATACTGTATCGATAAAATATTTCTTTATGCAGTAATTGGTCATTCTGAATTGTGTTGTTTATAATCAAGGGCATGTGACCTGTCAAGTCATGTGGCATAACACAGCATTATAAACCACATCCTGCTTGAGTACCCTGGTCATTGCTGCCTTGCCAGCCCGACACTGTAGGAGAGTGGGATGTTGGCATTTAAGGGCCCCCAGGCCACAAAATATGACTTGGAGTAGGGCCCCTACTTCCATTGATCTGGCCATGCCTAGAGGAAGAGTGGAGGGAACAGACTGAGGCAGCAGGTGTGAGAAAGTCTGACAAGTATCCGGGGCCCAACCCATGTAGGACCTTAAAGGTGAGCAAGCCCTCCTTGAAGAGGATCCTCCATCTGACCGGCAGCTAATGCATTTCTCACAGCACCGGGGTGATGTGGCAGTATTTAGACTGCCCTGTTAACAATCTATCAGCTGCATTCTAAACTAGCTGCAGCCTGTGGAGGATACCTCCCGAGACCCTGAAGTAGAGTGCATTACAGTAATTATGCCTGGACATTATGAAGGCATGTACCAAGGTGGGGAGATCCATAGGCAGAACTAGGAGCTTGATCCTGGTGATATTCCTAAAATGATAAAAGCTGGTGTGGACAACAGATGACACCTGAGCTTCAAATGTCAATCCACTGTCAAAGGTCACACCAAGATCGCGCACCCTAGAGGAAGCCTTTAATGGCACCGGTCCCAGGAATAACCCTGCTGCTGTGCCAGAGGCCATCCTGTCATGCTTTCTGTTTGACTCCACCACCAGTACCTCCATCTTATTGCGGTTCAGTCGCAACCAGATGGAGGCCATCCAGTCGATGATCTCTGCAAGAAAGCTGTTCAGTACTTCCACCGCATTGGATATTCCGGGGCAAAGGAATGATAAAGTTGGGTATCATCAGCATAGCAATGAAAACCCAAACTGAATTTCCTAAAGAGCTCTCTCAGGGGCAGTATATACATGGCAAACAATATTGGTGGCAAGTACAAAGTTATTAAAATTCCACCATGTTACACAGTAGGATAATTGATATTCATGTTAATTTAAAGATTTAATTTTTGCTTCTCAATAATTTTAAGAAATTCAATTCAATTCACTTTATTTACTGGGTAAGCACACTGGCCGAGGTCCATTGTTACTGATTCAAGTTCCACTTTAGACTGTGAGTTAAACAGGTACGTGATCATGTCCTTGGGTTCCATATTTAGGTTTTCTAATGTCTTCCCCAAAAGCTTTTGTTTATATTTTAAGTACAGTGGACATAGACTGGATTCTGAAAAGGCTGTGCATGGCGCAAAGTGACTTGTGCCAACAGGAATGATGCAAGAAACACTTTGCGCCATTAGTTGTGCCATTTGAGATTCTCAAAAGCAGCCTGTGAAATGATGCAGGCTGTTTGTGCCAAAGTGGACTTGATCCACGGTTGCAGAAAAATCTCTGCTGCAACATGGCACAATGAGGTTTACGGAAACAGCTGTGCCCTATTCATAAAGAGCAGCTACCACATTCCCCAATTTGGGATTCTAAAACAACCCCCGGAGGACATCCATCAAAGTACATTTATACTAGCTATGAGCTGGTGTAAGCGTACTTTGCTGTCCACTGGGGGTTGCACAAATGTGCACAAGTGAATCCTACAGCACCCTCCCCCATGATCACACATAAGCCCCTCCCAGTCCCAATCCCCAATAGTGGTAATAAAAAAAAACATTTGGGCTATTGCTCCCCCCCACACATGCCCCAAAAGAATAAATAAATATGCCCAATTGGGCTACCGCCGCCCCCCCCCAGAAATTGTTACAATGAGGCTCTTGTGGGCTAGCAGACTCCACCCCAAGCCCTGATCCCTGATTCTTGAACCCTAACATATTGTCATGTAAGTTTTAAAAATAATTTCAAAAGCACCATAGCCCTGGTGGTCTAGGCCTTTGACACGGTGCCCCACAAAAGACTGGTCAATAAGTTTGGGAGTCTGGAGGTGGTGCAGAAAATAACAAGATGGGTGGAGAGCTGGCTGATGGGTAGAAGACAAAAAGTGGTAGTCAATGGGGTGCACTCTAGGAAGACATGAGTTACAAGTGGGGTCCCCCAGAGGTTGGTGTTGGGGCCCATTCTGTTTAACATCTATGTCAGCGACATAGCAGAGGGGCTTCAGGGGAAGGTCTGCCTTTTTGCGGACAATATGAAAGTCAGCAACAGGGTAGATACCCCAGGGAGGGGGGTTGGAGGCAATGAAGAAGGATCTAAAATTGCTGGAAGAGTGATTGAAAACGTGGCAGCTGAAGTTCAACAATAGGAAATACACAGTGATGGACTTGGGGAGGAGGAATCCAAATACCACATACACACTAGGTGGGGAGACAATGGCTGAAACCAGACAGAAGAAACATAGAAACATAGACTTTGATGGCAGATAAGGACTGCTTGGCCCACCTAGTCTGTCTATTTCCCCACCTACAGGATAAGCTGCAGATCCTAGTTAACCAACAGCCTATTTCTTCCTACCCCACACATAAATTGCCTTATGTCTGTCCCATGCATTCTTGAATTATCCCACAGTTTTAGACCCCATAACCTCCTCAGGAAGGCTGTTCCACATGTCCACCACCCTCTCTGTGAAAAAATACTTCCTCACATTGCCCCTGAACCGCCCCCCTTCTTCAAATTGTATCCCCTTGTTCTTGCACATCTCTTTTTCTGAAATATGCTACCCTCTTGGACTTTGTTGATTCCACCGAGGTACTTAAAAGTTTCTGTCATGTCCCCCCATACCGCCTTTCCTCAAGGGTATACATATTAAGCTCCTTTAGTCTCTCCTCATATGGCTTCTCTTGCAGATCCTACTCCATTTTAGTTGCCCTCCTCTGGACTGCCTCTATCCTGTCTATGTTCTTGCGGAGATGTGGTCTCCAGAACCGGACACAGTACTCCAGATGAGGTCTCACCAACAGTCTGTACAGAGGGATAACAACTTCTTGTTTTCTGCTTGTGATGCCTCTCCCTATACATCCCAGCATCCCCCCAGCCCTCCCTACTGCCTTCTCACATTGCTTGCTAACCTCAAGGTCCTCTGATATGATTACCCTCAGGTCCCTTTCCATTTTTGTTGTTGTTACTACCTCCCCCCTATTACGTAATCTTCCCCTGGGTTTTTGTTTCCCAGGTGCAATATTTTGTACTTCTTTGCATTGAATCCAAGCTTCCATACTTCTGACCATTCCTCTAACCTTGCCAAGTCCCTTCTCATCCTTTCCATACCTCCTGGAGTTATAATCACTGATGACGTTAGATTGGGGACCAAGTTCAGCAAGGCAGTGGGCAAAGCTAACAGGATGCTGGTGTGCATAGGTAGGGGGATAACCAGCAGAAGGAGGGAGGTAATGATGTCACTCTACAACTCCATGGTGAGGCCACACCTGGAGTATGGGGTACAGTTCTGGAGGCCACATCTATAAAAAGACATAGATGGCATGGAAAGGGTGCAGAGAAGGGCCACTAAAATGGTGCATGGGCTAAGTGGGAAGTCATACAAGGAGATGTTGAAGGAGCTGGATTTGTATCCTCTGGAGACAAGAAGGGAGAGAGGGGACATGATCGAAACATTCAAGTATGTGAAGGGGGATCAATAAAGTGGGGAGGAACTTGTTTGCAAGGAAGGTAGATACAAGAACTAGGGGCCATAGATTGAGACTGGAGGGAGGAAGATTTAGCAGAAATGTTAGGAAGTATTATTTCACAGAAAGAGTGGTTGATCCCTGGAATGGACTGCCAGAGGAGGTGGTGAGGGCCAGTACAGTGGAGGATTTCAAGAGGGTCTGGGACAAACACAATGGATTGTCAAGGATAGAAGGGGAGAATCTTGGAGTGAGGAACAAGGAGAGGGGAGAAATGGGCAGACTCAATGGGCCAGGAGGATCTTTTTCTGCTGACACATGTCTATAAATCTATGAATCTATATACTGCTAACTTGATTTTTAGCACTCTAAATCTCCTAGAGACCTGATGCCATCCACACCTCTGATAACAGTTGTCAGAGATTTCTCTCCAGCAGGTTTCCATTCAAAATACAGTTTGTGCAGTTTCACTGAATGACAGCAGTGACTTATAAATTATTTATTGCACAAATTAAATCTGCAGTGTGTCTTTTAGAAAAAAGGCAAAAAAGAATATACTAGGCATAATATAAGACCCACAGACAAAAATCTGTCGGATACCAGAGGGGTAGCTCTCTTTTTGCACAAGATATGGGGAATTTGAAACTCAGTCTGAAGTGAACTTTTTGCAAACCTGGATATATTTGCTGAGCATGAGTAAACTAGCAAAGCACAGTTTGCAACATAATGGACACCACATACCCTACCCAAGGCAACCTTCACATGTGTGCCAGGGCCACCA
Source organism: Neoceratodus forsteri (assembly GCA_016271365.2). Taxonomy (NCBI): domain Eukaryota; kingdom Metazoa; phylum Chordata; order Ceratodontiformes; family Ceratodontidae; genus Neoceratodus; species Neoceratodus forsteri. The sequence goes on from JADMNL010000023.1 coordinate 66,151,020, forward strand.
CTAATTACTAGTCCAACAATAAGGTGGTAAACAGCAAAAAGTTGTGTGACCTGCAAAAAGTTGGACAGCCAAGCGTAGCTTGCATCTGAACAATTTATGAGCTACTGCCACTCAGAAAAAACAGTCTCGTGTATTAGAAGACTGGAGATACACGATGAAGGAATACTCGCTTGATAACAAACTTTAAATGCTGCAGTGTCCTCTTTTTTGTTTGCATTTAAAGTGACTAGCTTCAAATGCTAAATAAAAAAAACAGAACACTGCAGCTTAAAAGTTTGTTTCACTGAATGCTAAAGCCCAGTCATGTTAGTTTTTTCAGATGTTGAAAAGGCAAGGTGCCAGCCAGAAGCAGTGGGATCAGACTCTGCCACTGGTTAAACTGTAGCACCTCAACTTAGAAAGGTTTTGGTGGGATTCGAAATGGGCACCGTAGCTGAACAGCTGTACAAAATGGGAAGTAAAAGCATTTCCTTTCAGACCTTAAACAATGATTGTTCAGACTAAACATCACAAAATGTCAAATTTCTATTTTGGATGTTTTCCAGATTAAACAACTTCAGGCCAGATCCAGAACAGCTGCAGCTGAGAAGGCAAGGGGGCATCTGGAGTATGGCACTCTATGCCATGTCCAGTATGGCCACAGGAGTTCAGCATGCATGCGTGAAGACTTGCGCATGCACACCAAATCCTGTTACACTGGCCGCACAGTGCGCCATATCCTAGATGGCTGCCAGAATTGCATATGCATGCGTGGCATCTCATGCCTACGTAATGAGTGTCAGTGGCCATCTTGGACATGGCAGACTGTGCCAGCAGCATTCTGGAGATCAGTGCACATGTGAGAGGCATCATACATGCAAGGTGAACTCTGGATGCCATATTGGACATGGTTGACACTACCATTCCAGCCAAACAAAGTAGAGCAGTAGATGCCCAAGGACTGGTGTCCACATCCACTATTGCAAAGAGGGTGGTGTGTATCTGTTTAGCTCCCTTACTAAATAGATTGCAAGATGACTGCAAGGCTCATCCCACTGCAGCTGTCAACAAAATCCAACACCACCATCAAGACTGAATCCTTCTTGTTGCTACAGATGATGCTGACAATACAACATGGACACAATCACATGAAATACTTTGAGAGTGTGAGTATTTCTGGACTGCCTGATATGTTTATCTAGGAGAAAAGGTATAGAGTAAGGTGATCATCTCTGGAGTCCCCACCTGTGGTGTAAGCGACTTACAGTTCCACTACTATCCCTCCACAGTTTAGGAACCAGCCAGGTGGATGGACTGGATATGTTTCTGCAGCAGGAGGTAACAGTGTGTAGCTCAGGATTTGGTATCTGAAATAGTAATACAACCATAAGGTTGTCGTGGAAATGTCAACAAGGAGCAGCTTTTTTTTATTTGGGAGCTGCAGCTGCTAATGTAATTGGAGGTGGAGCTGGCAATATTGGAGCTGCTGCAGGAGGCAGATCTCGTGATTGAAAAGTTTCCTGCTCAGCTGGTACTATGCCATATAACGTGGAAGTATTCCTGCTCAACGCCACCATCAGGAGCTGCTGATGGCCAACAACACTGATCCACACACCTGGTCCAATGCTTCAAGCCAGCTATGTCTGTTGTGCCACACCTATTACACATCTTTCCTTATCACCGTGACCCAACAACCACATTAATGAAAACAATTTATTTTGTGCACATAACTGTTAAAACTGACTTAAAAAATACCAATGCGGAAGATGGTAAACTTACTTTTAGAATTTTGGCAGGTAGAGACAGAGTAGACAAACAGCAGACAGTCCAATTGGTCCTAAGTAGTCCAATCTTGTTTCAATCAGTGCACTCACTTTGTGGCTGTGCTTCAATCTCTGACGACAACCAATGCAGTTCTTTTTTCTCTGTCAAGAGTCCCAGCACAGCTGCTCCCATTGCTGCCCAACATCAGTTTGTTCTCCTGGTCTGTTCTCCTCCATAGGCACAGGTCCCTTGGTGAATGTTGATCCAATCCTAATTGAAGTCTCTGTCCTCTGTCTCCAGACCTGCTTCTGAAGTACCTGGCTCCTCATCTCTTGGATTATTTAAACATGCTGCCCCTGACTAACCACATCCCCTACCTGATGGCTGCATCCAATCATGAGTTCTAATAATGTGGCAGAGCTAATACAGAACTTCATCTACAATGTCCACCCTCTAATCTGGTGCTGCATCCACCCCTCCCCCCACCAAAAACAAACCTGAAAGCCCACGAAAATCCACAGAGCAACACAGGAGCATGAATAAGAGACACTGGGCCATGTGGCAACCCTGGCCAGCTTTGTTTGCTTGTTGTCCCCTTCAACTGACTTTAGTATCCCAAAGTGTACTTGGCATATCAATTGCTATGTCCTTGGTGGAAGCCATCCAAAAGATGCCAGATAAGAGGGAGGTGATGCTGGTGGGGGACTTCAATGTGCCTGATGTAGATTGGTGCATCCCAGCTGCAGCTTCAGCTGGGTGCAGGGACATCCTGGACTCCCTGAAGGGGTCATTTCTCAGGCAACTTGTAAGAAAGCCTAGTCATGAGGGGGCAATATTGGACCTTGTACTCACCAATGGGGATAGTGTTACAGATGTCACGATGGGTGGCCATCCGGGCACAAGCGATCACTGCATGGTGTGGCTCAATTTAAAATACTGAGGCAGAACTGAACAACAGAAGGACAAGGGTTCTGAACTTCAGGAGGGTCAGTTTTGCAAAGAAGGTGCAATGCCTCAGGGATGAACTTGTAGGGGATGAGGACTTGGGTGGAGTGGAGGAATAGTGGGTGAAACTGAAAGGGGGGATAGTGAAGGAAACAAACCTCTGCATCAGGCAGGTAAGCAAAAGCAAGAGGAAAAAGAGACTGCTATGGCTCTCAAAAGAGATGGCTAGGAAAAAAGGGTAAAATAGTTATCATTCAGGAGGTATAAGGAGACGTAGAGGAAGACATATAGGGAGGTGTATTAGGAGAAACAGAGGGAGGCAGGGAACGCAGTTAGGAGCACAAGGGCATAAATGGAGGAGTAAAAGCCCAGACAATAGAGAACAGGGACAATACATTTTTCAGGTATGTAAGTGAAAAGAGAAAGACCGGGGAGGGATTATAAGGCTAAGAAGGGAAGGGAGGGGGGGGCATGTGGACAGGGACCAGGAAAAAGCTGACATCCTGGACAAACACTGTTCAGTGTTTACAGAGAAAGGGGAAGGTGAGGAACCACAGATAAGTGACATGAGCATCGAAGGAAAGGAGGTGGACACTAGTCCCTTTACAGAGGAGTGAGTCCTGAAGGACCTCTTTAAGTGCCTCTCCTACTTTTTTACCCAAATAAAAAGTAGCAGTGCCACTCAATTTTGGCCTAGTAACCATCTGTACCCCCAGTCACCTGTTGCATGATTTTATCCAGAATGAACATATATCTGATCCTCTTCGTGATGTCCTCCATGACTGGCCTGCAGCTGGCCATGGATTTTTGTGCATCAGTACTTGCTATAGATCAGCTAACCCTACACTCCAGTACCTCAACACATTCATTATCTGACACTACACCCATCATGGTTAGACATGAGAATATTCCCATGGGCCATACCGTTCTGGCACTTCTATTAAACTTTGAGTGTCATCTACTTGGACTTTTGGTTCACTCCCTTACCATCCACTCCCCATGCTGGCTCCCTCCTACCTGTCCTCTCATATCCCTCCTTCTCCTTGCTGGTGATGTGGAAAGCAACCCAGACCCCATAAATACACACATATCGATCACACTAATGTTACCTGGGCAAGACATACTGAACTCCAAGTTGCACACCTGAATGTCTGCAGCCTCCCATCAGAGTTCCCTGATCTTGAGCCTTGGGCGTCCATGTACAAGCCTCATGTGCTAGGTCTGTCCTAGACCTGGCTAAAGTCATACTGATGATGCCTCATACCAACTTCATGGTTACTCCCTTCTTTGCCTAGACAGACCAAGTAGAAAGAGGGGTGGGGGCATTGCACTGTATGTACAGGACTACATCTCTACCACCTCCATTGGCTGCTCAACCCCCACCTACTCGAGTGAGTGGATCCTCACTGAGCTAACCCTGGGTGCATCTAAAAAACTTTACCTAAGCTGCTGTTCTAACCCCCCGCCAGGAAACATCCAGGGCCTATCCAATCTTCTAGATGGTCTTACAAGCATCACACCATTGAGAGATACCATCTTACTCTGGGACTTTAACCTCAACTGGGTTGCAGATCCTGGAACTGACTACATGATCCTATTGAAATCCCATAACCTGGAACAAGTCATTTCTTCCCCTACCAGATACAATCCATGTGCACTAAACCACTGCTTCCTAGATTGGATTGTCACTAATTGGGCTGATCTAGTCCTCCAGGCAGGCACAATGTCTGATTTAATTAGAGACCATACCCCTACTTATATTGTTCTGACCACCAAATCGAGCCATCTTCTTCCCAAACTTCTGTACTTCAGGAAATTTAATAGCCAGGATCATGCCGCCATCTTAAGGGATGCTAAGACCATAAATTGGTTCTCCCTCTACTTACTCAATAACGTTTCTACCACAGTTACTTTCTTTACTGATGCCCTTTGAAAGCTACAGGACCAACATTTCCCCTTCACTACCAGAAGGATTAGAGGTGGCTGTACCCATTAGATATCCAGGGATCTATTGGCACAAATGAAAGACAGGGACAGCAAGTGGAAAGCCTACAAAGCATCCCCCTTGCCCCAACTATAGAACACCTATCGACAACTACACAATTCAAGTAAACAGGCTGCCAAATCACTTAAACACAAATATTTCATCAGCCAACAAAAAAACACCCTTGGCAATCCTTGCTGTTTCTGGGCCTCCATTGGGTCCCTCCTGAATCCCAAGTCCAAAAAATAAATAATGCAACTTGCATCAGTTTTGGGCACTGTCTACAACCTTGCTAAGATTACAAACACTTTCAACTCAATGTTTACCTACCTAAACTCATATCTTAGTAAACTCCCTCCCCAGCCTCCCACAAGTCAAAACAACAACGATCACCACTCTCATTCCTTTACAAATGCCACCCTTCCTCCCCCATTTTATTTTAGGGCCATTGGTCAGAGTATCACCATCAAACTTTTGAAGACACTACCATCCAGAAAAAGCCCTGGCAGTAATGGACTTTACCCCACTTTTCTGAAGCTCATCTCCGCAACTATTGTCAAACTCATTGCTCATATTTTCAATCTTGCACTATCGTCATCCACAGTGCGTGACTCCTGGAAGCATGCACATGTGGTACCAATCTTTAAAGTAGGTGATCACCTCACCCCTGAGAACTACAGACCCATCTCCCTCCTCCCATATTTAGGTAAATTGCTGGAAAAAAAATTGTGCATTTTACCAGCTATCGGAACATATCGAAAAATACAGCATCTTGAGTCCCCTTCATCATGGTTTCCGCAAACACCATAGTACTTACTCAGCTTTGGCCCTCTTCTCTGGCCACTTTCTTAGAAATATGGATATGGGCAAGGACACAGGTGCAGTTTTTGTGGATTCTTTGAAGGCCTTCGACCTAGTATACCACCACCTTCTCCACTCCACCCTGCTGCATTTGGCTGCTCCCCTGAAACTGCTGCAGGGTTCCATAGTTATCTCTCCAGTAGGTCCCAGTCCATGTTAATAGTTAAAGATTCCTCTGCTACCCTACCCATACAGACCAGAGTTCCCCTTGGCCCACTATTTTTTTCCATTTTCATTAATGCACCCCCTGCTGATAGCTTAAATTGCAAGGCAATCCTCTATGCAGACGACCTAGTCCTCTACCATAGTGATAAATCTCAGGAATCCATCTCTTCCACACACTCACACTAAACTATGGCACTGCACATAATTGGTTCCTCTCCAACAAACTCCTCATAAGTGAAAAAAGACAAAAGCCATGCTCTTTGGCTCAAAGCGTTTCTTTGCCAAGGTCGTCAAATCAAACTCCTCACTCATGGTACTCACACCAGCAGCCCCCCCCCCAAAAAACTGTCCCTACTTTAAATATCTCGGTGTGACCCTAGATCCTTCCCTTACTTTCAATAAACATATCAATCTCACTGTGAGAAGAATTCACCAAAACCTACCGCCTTAATCAACTCCTGCCCCCTGAGGCTTGACTAGCTGTTGCACAAGATAACCTCCTGCCAATGCTCAACTACTGCTCCTCTGCCTACTTTTTTGTGTCCTCTTGATTATGCTCTTCTATAAGCACTACGTTTAATTCCATCTGTCACTTTGTTCTTCAGACCCCCCTACTCTACCCACCACTGCACACTATATCAATCCCTATGGTGGCTCCCATTACAGGATTGTTTTGACTACGCTATGGGATGTTTAGTAGATAACTCTCTCAGGAACTACCAGCTGTCCCCCTAAGCTTCATTACTTACTGATTGGATAGTTTACAGGAGCCTTAGGGTCTTCTACATCACTCCTCTAGAAATCCATCATATCTTGACGGCTATGGGCAGAAAAGCTTTCTCTGTCTCTGCCACCTCTCTTTGGAACCAACTCTCATCATCCATCCACCAATCCCCCTCCCACCAGTCTTTCAAAACCAACCTGAAAGCCTGGCTCCTGACAGAGTCTACTTGTAATTGTTCCCTAGACAACACTAGGGTCAGAAAACTGCCTTAGTTCCTATGATATGCTGTGTGCTGCCTGTGTATCTCCCAACCCTGCCATCTCCTCTGATCCTCCCATCTCCTTTACTCTCCAGCACTACCCTCCTACACACTCAAGGATGTACAGTGTGTTGCCTGCCCTATCTCCCTACTCTTCCTTCTCTTCTGACCTTCCCATCTCCTTTACTCAATATCACTTCTACGCATATGCTCTCCTATCCTGTTCTCACTCCTAGTGCCCGTGATGCTTGCCTGTCAGAAACTGGATTGCTTCACTCCTCTCTTAGTTACCCTATGTTAACCTAGGCCACTGGATGCCTTAGCTTGCATTCACTGATATCTGTATCATTTGCCTTTCTGTGATACAATATTACCAATGTTTCCTTCTGTAATATAGTCTGATTTTTTTTGTGTCTATCTGTACAAATATTACTGCTCAAACTGTCTTATGACTGCATATCCTGTATCCCTGAATTTATTTTTACTATATCTACTGAGTGAACTACTTATTATGTATTTTGATTTCATGTTGAGATGTGTATCCCCCTGTACTCATGTATTGTATTTCTATTGTTGCCTGCACCCATTTATTGTATTTCTGTTGTTGCTTGTTGCCTGCCACTTTGTAGCCCAGGTCATGACTGAAAATGGTCTTTTGGATCAGCTCACTTACTCAGTTACCAAAGACATAAATAAATAAATACATAAATAAATAAATAAAACCTGCAAATCAGAAATGGACAAGACAATGAGGTCAGACAAGTACACCCAAGGATATTGAGGGAGCTCAGAGAGGTGCAGGCTGTACCACTGACAGTCCTCTTCAACCACTCTCTGGAGACGGTAGAGGTTCCAGAGCATTGGAGGAGGGAAGATGTAGTCCCACTTCATAGAAGTGGTAGTAGGGATGGGGCTGGCAATTACAGACTAGTCAGATTGACTTTGGTGGTGGGAAATTAATGGAATCACTACTGAAGAATGAATTGTCAAATATCTTCAGTCCAGTGGTTTACAAGTCTGAGGTAGCATGGATTCACTGGGGGGAGGTCACATCAAAGAAATCTGATATATTTCTTTGACTGGGTGACCAGGGAATTAGATAAGGGTAGAGTGGCACATGTGACTTGCCTAGATTTCAGTAAGGCCATCAACACCATTCAACATAGGAGACTTGTAAATAAGCTGGGCAGCCTTGGAGTAGGTTCAAAGGTGGCAAACTGGGTAAGAAACTGGTTGGCATATAATTCACAGAGGGTGGTTATAAAAAGAGTTCACTTAAAGGAAGGGAGGGTGACCAACAGGGTGCCAAAAGCATAATTATTGGGCCTGGTCCTCTTTATCATCTATATTAGCAAAACTGCAGAGAAGCTAGAAGGAAATGAATGCCTTTTTGTAGATGAAACTAAAATCTACAATGAGTTAGAGACTCTGTGGAGCTTAAGAAATGAATAGAGATCTAAGAAACTTAGAGGAGTGATCAAGAGTATGGCAACTAAGTTTCGATGTGAAGAAGTGCAAAATCATGCACTTGGGGCACAGAAACCCAGAAGCGGAGTACAACATGGGGAGGAGTGGTATTGAGGACCCTCAAACAGGAAAGAGAGCTGGGAGTAATCATATCTGATGATCTAAAGGTGGCTATACAATGTGACAAGGCAGTGGGGAGTGCTAGTGTGATGCTAAGATGCACAGGGATGGTATCACCAGCAGAAAGAGGGAGGTGGTGTTACTGCTGTATAGATCACAGGTGAGACCTCACCTAGAGTACTGTGTCCACTTCTCGAGACCACATCGCTGGAAGGACATAGAGTAGAGGCAGTCCAGAGGAGGGCAACTAAAATGGTGCAGTGTCTGCATCAAAAGCCCTATGTGGAGAGAGACTGAATGACCTCAGTATGTGCAACCTGGAGGAAAGGAGGGAGAGGGGGGTATGATAGAGACTTTTGGATACCTCACAGGTAAAAATAAGGTTCAAGAAGGAAGCATTTTAAAAAAAAAAGATGTACAAGAACAAATGGTCATACTATGAAGCTGGAGGTGAGTAAACTCAGGAGAGAGGTGAGGAATTATTTCTTCACAGAAGGAGTGGTGGATGCCTGGAACTGCCTCCCAGTGGAGGTGGAGGGGCAACAACTATAATGGGATTCAGGAATGCATGGGACAGACAAATGGGAACCTTAGTGGTAAGAAAAGGGAGGGTAAAGTTAGAGATCAAGAAGGGTCTGTGGTGTTACAGTAGGTAAGGAAAATGAGCAGACTAGGTGGGCCAAATGGTCCTCATCTGCCATCAGATTCTATGTTTCTATATTTCACCACCAGTTCAAGCCTGTGCTGTGTGCTTCTGCCCTTCCCCACATGAGTTGCTTCTCCTGATACTCTTCTTCTCTTTTCTCAGTATCAGCCTTCCTTTTTGTGATCTGCTGCTCAGGTTCTAACCCCAACACCATTACCAACCTCCTTTCCCTTGTCTCTTCTCTGGCTTCTGCAGGTCAGTTACTTGTGCTGTGTGACTTTAATTTTAATAGGATTTCAATTTTTTCTAAAAAGCTTAGCAAAAACATCAAATCTCTTCAGCATACCCAGCTTATTTCTTTACCCACACACACGCATATCAACCACACATTTTTTAATCTTTCTCCTTGTCTGAGTCCTTTTCCCCGACCCCTCACCACATTTTGGAAGCTGGCTCTATCCTGACACTGTGAGTGGCTTCCATATGGTCTACTATGTATGTAAAATCTATCAATCCAAAGTCCCCTCCACCAAAATTATCCAAATGTGCTCTCGCAGGTTTCTGGATTTGCCTCCTTCTCATGCTCAACTAGTCACCCTTCATTGGTTTTACAGGTTTAGGAATGACCACAAGCAGATTTTGACTTAAAACAAAATAATTAAATATGACACATTTAACAATAAAACTATTTTACCAATAGCTAAAATTGTATTATAATTGACATACATGAACATATTACAGTGACTACAGTTAGACTATGAGAAGATAATTTATAAGGACTATGATTACTGGGCCAAGAATAGATCCTTGAGGGACTTAACAATCCATATTCTGTTCTGTGGGTTTGTGACCATTTAATAAAGAAGAACGTTTTTGATTCATCCTGTAAGGCTTTCAATGAACATATTTCTTCTAGCCGTTTGTGAAATACTATTAAATTAGACAGTTAAGGAAATAAAATATAAACAAGGATCATGATCTTATACGAGAAATGCCCTACTTGCCCAGTTGCACCAGGACCATCCTCCACCAAAACACTAACATTTCAGTGAGGAGGACAGGAAGCATTATTTACAGAAAAAGACAATTGATATGGACCCCAGCAGGGATCAGGAGGGGCAGAAATATTTTGCTTTGAAACTTCTTTCAGGGAAAGTTCCATACTATGCGATGTGATAAGAAGATAGAGTACATTTGGTTGTGATTCTCCCTCATATCTGCACAGTTTATAACATATAATATACCTTTTTATAGTGTTACTTTCAATATTGCTACTGTTTCTGGGAATTAAATACCATATTTCACTGAATAGATGCTCCCCTCGAATAAAAGCCATAAGTCATAATGAATACTTTTATTCAAGCCACCCTGAAATAGAAGCAATGGCTTCTAGTCAGGGTTGCAGTCATGTCAGCTAAAGCTATACAGGTGGGACTTTTCATGATCTTTATCTCTGTAAATATGATTGTTATGATACTTCTTTTTAAAATTATTTTTGATCTTAGCTCATATTTATTGTGCTTATTTTTTTTAATTTTTTTTTTACTTTTTGTTCACCGGGTAAGTGCGCTAGACAAATCCTGCCTATTTTCAGGCACAACCTGGGGGAGAGGGATACAGATGAATGCCAGCTGACCTTGAACCAGATTAAGCTGTTGCTGAGAAGTAGCCCAGTAGCAATATATTTGATCATATTCAGGATGTATAATATTTTCTTTTTCACATTTAAAATAGGATTTTGCAATATACACCACTCTCAAATACAAACCACCTTTGAGTACAAGCAGCAGACCAAAATAAAAAATTCTAATACAAGCCACGGCTTCTATTTGATGAAATACGGTTGTTATCACAAACATGCATACTGACAAGTATGAAAATGTATTTATTTATTTCTATTTCAAAAGTTTGTAACAGGACTAGATATGTTGCAAAGTTTTAATTCGCTGTCGAAGTTCTGGTGAAGTTACCGACTTCGCCTGCATGCAGCAATTCACAAACTTGTTTCTATCAGCATGTAAATTCACCTATAATTAGCTTCACCAGTGACTTCGCTGGTAACTTCACCATTAAGACAGGCAAAGTCTGTTCAAAATGAGGCTACTGCTGGTAAACAAGTGCTTGACGTCACATGGAAACAACTTCTGCAGGTCACATGCAATTGTTCCATGTACTGACTCATCCTCAGTTCCACTTTGCAGTCTGAGCTAGTCAGTGGAAGGGGACAGATCTGCTTTAACTCCATGGAGGGGGACAGACCTTCTCTTTTCATAGTAAGATCTATCCAAAAAAATTAAAAAGCAATAATTTTTTTCAGCTTTCTTTTGCTTGTCGGTCATCTTATTTTTACTATACAGTTGGTGAGTCTTTGTTTAGTTGTTCTTTACATGTTAATTTTGTTATACTGAACACTTTTATTTCAGCTAATTTTAATCTTGTTCAGTGGTTATGTTTTACTCTGTCTTTTTAGTATGTAATTTTTATAGGGGGGTTAAAATAAGTGGGAGTGGTCAGGAAGACAGGGGGTGCAGGCAGGAGATGGGAGATGCTGTGCTTTCTGCATCAAGAGGCTTGATCTATTGTACTGGCAGCAGGATAAAACAGCAGCAGTACTCAACCTCCTTCCCCCCCCCACAGTGCAGCACTCCCAGCAACAAGATGGGGCAATGACTCCTACATCACCAACAGCAAATGAAACTCCAGCCCAGCCATCTGTTGTACCACCACCACCTGCATACTATAAGGAGAAGGAATATCAGCCAGGACCGTCTTGTTCCTCCCCTCTTCAGCAGCAGCCAAAGTCCCTTGTCTGAGGCTTTTTTCATATTGACCCCACCAACAAAAGTGTGGTCACCTTAAAACTATGGCACACTGTTGTTTGGCATGGGAAATGGGGGAGCCATTTGGGAACAGGTGGGCAGAACACACACCTTAGAGTGAGACACTGCAAGCAGTGGAAGAAGCATCTGAGAAATAAAGTTGTTGAGAGGGTGAAGGTGGTGTCACCTCTATTGGTTCTTCACTGCTGAGCAAGAGAAAGAAATGTGGTGTGCAGGTGCAAGAGGGGAGATGGAAGGGACTGTGAAATGGACCTGCAGTCAGACTTGGGTGCTGCGGGGGCATCTGAGAGACTGGCCTCAGATCAACCTCCCACATCCTCATATTTGGAAGTACAACAGCTCTGGCAGGAGGTAGGAGCTGTTGGAAGTGGGGCTGCAAAATTAGCAAACCATTCCGGAGGGTTTGGCTGAACTCTGAAGTGGTGGTGCACCCTCTGTCCCCAGGCCACAGCCCTCCAACCCAGATATGTTCTTTTATCTTTCTCTTTAGCTCTCAGTTATACCCTGGAAATGAAAATGAACTTCAAAAAAGTCATTCATGTATCCTTAGTTCTCTCTGTATTTCTTTCTTTCTGTTACTGATGATTGTTAAACCCTAAAAATAAAAATAATAAAAATAAAAAACATTAAAAGAAAAAAATGTTCATCCATCTTTATTTCTCTCTGTGCATCTATATTATGGATTTCTGCTACTGCTTTGTTCTGTCTATTGAAAATCTTCTGTTCTCGTTCATTCAAAAGAAAAAATCTGATTTCTACTGTATTTTTGCCTTTCTTGTGTAACCACACAGTCCTTACACTATCATTAAAATTGTTCTCAACTACTGCTGCTACATGGTACTGCACTGTGTGTCTTCCTCTCCCCTCACCACAGCCTGCCATTCCAGTAATTCACTGCACAATAGTAGTGCAAATGTTACAGAAAAACAAGGTAGGTGGAATTTTGCTACATACACTTTAGGACACACAACTGCCAAATTCAATATATAAATTTGTCACTTCTGGAAATTGTCTCCCAAACCAGAAATCAGTGATTCTGGTAATAAACTGCTGCTGCTGCTGCTTCCATGCTGTTTAAGTTGCCCGCTTAGAAAGTCTGTGTTGTAAAACGCTTTAGTATACACAACTGCCAAGCTCAATATATAAATTTGCCACTTCTGGAAATTCTCTTCCATACCAGAAATCAGTAATGCTGGTAATACACTGCTGCTGCTGCTACTTCTATACTGTTTAAATCACCCTCTCAGACAGGCTGTGTTGTCAAGCACTTTAGTACACACAGCTACCAAGCACAATATATAAATTTCTCACTTCTGGAAATTCTCTCCCAAACTGGAAGTTTGTTTAAAATGAGACTACTTGTAAACAACTGCTTGAGGCCACATGGAACTAACTCCTGCAGGTCACATGCTACTGTTCTATGTACTGAATCATCCTTAGTTTCACTTTGCAGTCTGAGCTAGTCAGTGGAAAGGGACATATCTACTGTCTTCAGAGGTGTAAAACCTAACCCCCCAAAAAATCACCCTTTTTTTGCTTGTTCATCTTATTTTTACTCTACAGTCTAGGAGTCTTTGCTTAGTTGTTCTTTGACCTGTTATTTTCTTTATATTAAACACTTCTATTTGTGCTTTTTATCTCTTTTAATGTGTTTTATCCTCTGTCTTTTAACTGTTTTTTTTTTGCTTTCAAATGAATGGGAATAGACAGGAGGAGAAGGAGGTGCAGGCAGCTGGTGGGAGACACCATGCTATTCATATCAAGAGACCCATAGCATGGGAAGTAGGAGACAGCAGCAGCACCCACCCTATAGTGCAGCATCCCCAGCAGCAAGATCTGGCAAGGATAGCACCACCAACAGCAAAGTAATCTCCATCTCAGCCTGCTATTGTACTACTGCCACCACCACCACCACCACCACCACCACCATCACCTGCACACCATGAGGAGGAGGAGATGTAGACAGGACCATCTTGCTCATCCCCTCATTGGCAGTAGCCCAACACCCTTGTCTGGGAGTTTTTTAATAATGACCATATCAACAACAATGTGGTCACCTGTAAACTTTGCCATATTGTTATTCAGCATGGGAAACAGGGAAGCCATTTGGGGACAGGTGGGTAGCACACACAGCTTAGAGGGAGGCACCACAAGGAATGGGAGGAGCATCTACAAAATAATGTTACTGAGAGAGGGGAAGGTGGTGCCCCCCCACTGGTTCTTGCAGGCAAGATATAGAAATGTGGTGAGCAGGTGCAGGAGGGGGAGATGTAGGGGACTGTGAGAGGGACCTGCAGGTGAACTCAGGTGATGCAGGGGGCACCTGAGAGACCAGCCTCAGATCCTTCTCACACATCCACTTACATGGAAGTACAACAGCTATACCAGGAGGTTGGGGGGGGCTCTCCTGGCAAGTTACAGTGATGAAGGAGCTATTGGAGGTGGTGCTGCAAAGTCAGCAAACCATTCTGGAGGGTTTGGCAGAACTGTGAAGTGGTGGTGCACCCTGTGTCCAAAGGCCATAGACCTAAAACCCAGATATTTTCTTTTATCTTCCTCTTTTACTGTTTGTTAAGCCCTAGAAATGAAAAAAAAAATATTCATCTATCCTCATTTCTCTCTCTTTGCCTGTATTTCTTTATTTCTGTTACTGCTGCACAGTTAAGGCCTAAAAATTAAAAAAAGAAAATTAAAAACTTAAACAGAAAAAATATTGTTCATACATCTTTAGTTCTCTCTGTCTGTCTGTCTGTATTTGTTGATTTCTGCCACTGCTTTGTTCTGTCTATCGAAACTCTTCTGTTCTCATCCATTAAAAAGACAAAATCTGAGTTCAGCTGTATTGCTCTCTTTCTTGAGCAACTGAGCTTACATAAGTACAACCTGTTCTGTAATCAACAGCATGGCTTCAGAAAACTTCATAGCACCAGAACTGCCCTTATCAAGTATACCAACCATCTGCACATGGCACTTTGCAAAGGGCACATGGTAGGTGCTACCTACATTGACCTGCAAAAGCCTTCAACCTCATAAATCATCAATTGCTCCTGGACAAACTCTCTGCCTTGGGCCTCTCTACTGAAACACTCACTTGGTTTTGGTGTTACCTTACCAGGAAGATATAGAGGGTAAGGATTGAAGGGGTGCTTTCGAATGCTAATACTGTTACTGTTGGGGTCCCGCAGGGGTGTATATACTTGACCCTCTCCTCTTCTATCTTTTTATTAACAAACTTCCTGATGCCTGCCCTTTATCCAAGATGTTATTATATGCAGATGATGTTGTAATATAGAATAGTAGCTCTCAGATGGGGGAACTCTCAAGTGATCTCCAAATTAGCTTTAAGTCCTTTGAGGATGGGTTTACAAGCAACAAACTTTTTCTTAATTACAAAACCACAAAGACAATGCTGTCTGCAGGGCAACATCCAAGAAAAAGGTCTCCCCACTGCTTATTCTTAATGCACATGGTGCTGCGCTGGATCAAGTCAAAACTTTTTAGTATCTAGGAGTCACCTGGGATGATACTCTCATGTTTGCCTCTCATGTTGACAATATTGCTAATCTGACCAACCAAAAACTTGGAGTGCTCTACAGGCAAAGATTTAATCTAACTGCTGATGCAAGATGTATGGCATTCTCCAGCATGGTCCTCCCTATCATTGACTATGGTTTCTCAGTCTATGGTGCAGCCTCTGATACTGTACTTACTAGGATATGTATGGTCCTGAACAAAGCCTGTCACTTTGTTAGTGAGTCTCATAGATTAACTCACACCTGCCCCCTGTGCTGTCTTACTGGCTGGCTTCCACTTCAGGATAGGCAAAAATATCAGACTTGCCTGCTGGATAAAAAAACTCAGCTAGGTCTGACCCTGGCTGCAATCAGTGACTTTCTTTGTCCAGTCAAAAATAGCTATTCCACTAGGAGCATGTCTAGACAAGCCCTAGAAGTCCCTCTTTGTAAAACAAGTCAAGGTTAATGCTTGTTTGCAGCTCAGGCTGCTTGCTGGATGAATGAACTTCCAGAATCCATGGTGGGTCTCCCCAAAAATTTCGGAGTTGAAGACCTCCCTAAAGAAAGAGCTCACAATGAAATCTACCTGCTGTTGTTTTAAATGACTTGATAACCCTTGTCTTATACGATTACATACTTTTTGCCAGTAGTCTGACTTCTCTGCTGCAACATCCTTGACTCTAACCCAAAATGAAAACTACCCGAGGCTATATCTTAAATGTTCAGCCATCTTTCCGTTCTGTTTTATAATGACTGAGGCACTGTTTAATCTTATTGTTGGGCTTATCTGATACCTTTACCACTCTATGTTTGCTCTATCGTCTGTACTTGACCAGGTTCCACTGAAGTTGGTATTGTGCATGTCTGCTTAAATTGTATTATAATACTGTATTGATGTGGAACCTTTGAAAAAGTGCACTTGTGCTCAAGGGTGTTACCTGAATTTCTAATAAATAAATAAATAAATCTGCACAGTCCTTACACTATTACTAAAATTGTTCTCAACCACTACTGCTACAAGATGATGCTCTGTGCGTCTCGCTCTCCCCTGCCCCCTCACCACAGGCTGCCCTTCCTATAATTCACCGCAGAACAATAGTGCAAATGTTCCAGAAAAACAAAGTAGGCTGAATTGTGGTACTCCCAGAGGTATGCGAACCACATGAACATTTATGCTGCTGCTTCATGCTGCTGTGCTGTGTGTCTCACTCTTCCTGCAACTGGCCACCCTTCCTGTAATTCATTGCACGAAAGTAGTGCAAGTTTTCCAGAAAAACAATGTAGGCCAAATGTTGTTACTCCCAAATGTATGTGTATGCTGCTGTTACATGGTGCCACGCTGTGTGTCTCACTGTTCCCACCCCCCGACTACAAGCTACCCTTCCTAACCCTGTGATTCTTTTGTGTAATCCTGCCTGGTGTGGTGGAGAAGATGATATGGGATGGCTTGCTTGCTGGGAGAGGAGTCAGCAGCAGTGTAGGACACCTGTAAAGAGGAAAAAAAAGAAATTATTTAGACTCTCCTCTACTTGCTACTGTGGTGGTGACCACGCAGTAATGGTATATCTGTTGTACACTCTCATTCTTACTGTACCTGCCACCTGTGAATAAAAATGAGAAATAATTTAGTCCTCCTTTGGCCACTGTGGCACACTGTGCACCTGTGAAAAAGGAGAACAAAAAATAAAAACAAGAAAAAAAAAGAAAATCATAATTACACTTACCGTTGGTGTAGGAAGACTTCACATAACTTCTTTCTGTTCATCCCTGTGAATGGTGAAACCTGCAGGGAGACAAAAACAAAGAAAGAAAAACATTTTAATGTTTTTCTAAGTAAGGTGGAAGGTCTTTCATCCTCTGTGAGGCTAAGGACTGGAGTCAACCACCAGAAGTAAGGGAGGGATAATGGTAGTTTACTCACCTGGTAAAGGTGATTGTGGGGGTATACAGACTGGAATATCCATGGGTGGAGCATCTATTCTCCCGGGCGAATCCATTGTTGGCTCCGCCAGTCCATCATGGTGTTCAATTTGTCTGCTAGATGAATGGCTGTCAGGCTTGCAAGATTTTTCTGTGCCCAGGGAATTAGTTTTTCTGCCTCTTTTTGCATTACTCTGCTTCTTGTCCACCCCTGTTTGTTGATGTATGCTACGGTCACTTGATTGTCTGACTAAATCAGCAAATTTTTTCCTCATACTTCCATTGTGAAATGTAGTAAAGCCTTGAACACAGCCCTTATTTCAAAGACATTTATTGGTAATTTTGACTAATTTAGTGATTACCTTCCCTGTGCTGTTTTTTGGCCTGTCGTTGCACCCAGCCTGTCAGGCTGGCATCGGTGTCCACCTGAATGTCTATTTGTATGTCTAGCGGCATACCCTTTAGTAAGTTGTCCCTTATTGACCATCACAGTAATGAAAGTGCAGTTCTTGTAGGGAGACTCCCCCTTTTTGTGAAATCCAAATCGTATGTGGGACCTTGTTGAATAAGGAATGACAACAGCGGTCTCATGTGCCATCTTGCTCATGGGATGGTGTCTATACAGGAAGACATGAGGCCTAATGTATGGGAAATATCTTCTAATGATGGTTGTCTTGTGGTTCTTAGTTTGTTTACCGAGTTTAATAGGGTTGAGACCCTTTGTTCTGATGGCTGGACCCTTCCTTCTGTAGTGTTGATGAGGTTACCAAGGTGTTCCAGCCTTCTGCAAGGTATGAGTTGGCTCTTCTCCTAGTTTATGACCCAACTGTGCATTTCAAGACATTGAATTGAGATCCTTGTCTCCCTTGTGGGTTGCTGAACTGATCATGTTCTGATCAGTCAATCGTCCAGGTAGGGTATTACTTGTATTCCTTGCTCCCTTAGTTTTGAGGCGAGCACTGTGGACACCTTCGTAAATACTCTGGGCACAGATGCCAGGCCAAAGGGGAGTACCTTGTACTGGAAGTGTTCCCCATGATGTGGAATCTGAGAAATTTCTGGTGAGATGGTCTTATGGGAATGTGGAGGTAGGCGTCTTTCAAGTCTATGGGCATGAGCACATCCCCTGGGTTGAGCACTTTTAAGGTGGATCTTATTGTCTCCATCTTGAAGGGTTTGTAGTTTATGCTTCTGTTTAGGAATTTTAGGTTGAGTACTGGTCAAAAGTTGCCTGTCTTTTTTGATACCGTGAAGAGGATGGAATAGACTCCCTGGCCTTCCTCTGCTGGGGAAACCCTTATGATCACATTGTTGTCTGTCAACTCCTTTAGTATGTTTTGTAATTGTTGAGGTGTTGCCTTGTGTCTTGGTACTGGTGATGTTATCAGCCTATTCAGTCTTGGTCTTTCTGCAAATTCTATTGCGAAACCTTCCTGAATTATTTCAAGGACCCATTTGTCCTGAGTGGTTTTTGCACATTCGTGAAAGAACTTGCTTAGTCATGCGCCAACTGATACTTTGGGCATGGGGTTCCAACAGGGATAGTCATTGTTTGTTGTGACCCCTTCTTCTGTGCTGGTAGGAACCTCTAGTCCTGCTCTGAGTTCCCCTACCTCAGTATCTGTTGTATGAGTTGTACGAGCTAAAATTTGTTCTGTAACCCTGGCCCCTGAATGATGTCTGACCTCTGCGTCTGTCTCGAAAGGAATGTGTGCTATTCGCAAGTCTGGCTGGAAGATACATGGAGTTATTCCCTCTGTCTTTTCCTAGTATCTTCCCATCCTCCTTCCCTTTCAGGTATTTCTCCAGTCCTTCTCCAAACAGAAGGCTGCCCCTACATGGTAATTTTAGTAGGAGAGATTTTGATTCCGCATCCGCATTGCACAGCTTCATCCATATACATCTCCTGGCTCTGTTGAGAAGTGTGGCAGTGCTGGCATTGATCTTCAGAGAGTCCACTGCCATGTCCGCCAGATATTTTGTACAGAGGATGACATTATCAAGCAATTGTGACCCCGAAGTCTTTGCTGCAATTGATTTCTGAGCCTCTTGTAACCATTCGAGCTGAGCCCTTGTGGCATAGATGGCTGTGGTAGCTGCCCTAGCCCCCAGACCTGCTAGCTCAAAATTCTTCCTTAATATGTCCTCTAATTTTCTATCCACTGGGTCTCTCAGTGCTGAGGTGGATTCTGTCAGCAGGACAGTCTTTTTATTGAGTAAAGCTATTTGAGGGTCCACGCTTGGAAGTGTGCACCATAATGCTAGTTTGTCAGCTTCCAGGGGGGTACATTTTATCCCACAATCTGCGTTCTGGGATACGGGCAGGGTCTGCGCATTCCCATTCTTTATTTACTATCTCATTAATGGCCTCACAGATGGGGAATTTTTCAGATGCTTTTGCTGCCAGTTGTAAAGAAGGCAGCAGCTTAGACTGTGGGATTCGTGTGGGTGGGGTATTGAATCCCACTGTGGCCATAATGCTGCGCACCAGTGCGGGTATCTGATCGGGAAAACACCACTTAGCCGTGAGTGATTGGGGGTCAGTCTCTTTATCCTCATCATCCTCCAAGTTGGGCTCAGAGTGGGAGATTGGCTCTGTTGCATTAGAGTTGGATTTGTCCGTGAGGTTATGTGCGGTAGAGCCTGAAGCCTGAGAAATGTGTGATCTAGCCGAGATCTCAGCTAACTTGTCCCACATAGCTGACATGAGTTGTTGGAGCTGAAGAACGTGTTGGTTCTGGAGGAGAATGGCATTGGTGTCAACATTACTAGTTGAGGTAGACGGAATGGCCTGTGTAATCTGGGGGGCTTTCTGCCGCTCACTGGGGTTATCAAACATATTCTCGTCTGCTGTATGTGCCGATGTAGGTGGGTCTTCCGCACAAGAAGCACATATGCGACCAAGTAGCGCAGATGAGATGGGAACATTGCAAAGTCTGCAGCTCTTTGTCTTTCCCATGTGTGTGGAAGAATGGGAAACAAATGGGGATTGCTTTAAGGGTCATAGTAAAAGCACCTCTGAAATAATGTAGATTACCTACTGCTAGTAATATACCTGTAGCCCTACCCCAACTAATAACAAGCATTTGTCAATGCTGAATGTTGCTTGCTTCTATGTGCTGTTTAGGTATTTGGAAGTCATTGGAGTGCAAATATTGAAAATTTGCGAACTTACGAGCATGTGTAGGAACTGCACAACACACGCCCGTAAAACAGTCATTGTTAGGAAATTTTTAAAAAAATGTTCAACACAACCATTTTAAGACCTCTGCTCATGAACAGTGTCAGTGTGATTTTGTTAATGTGTCCCATACATTGAGTTTGCACACCGACTGTGCCATTGTGCGCTACATGGGCGGAAACACGTTTTGGGCAGGATGTGAAAAATGACAGCTGTACTGCTCATAAGGAGGTGTGGTAAAATGGCAATTTTGAAAATCTGGAGTGGAAATATTGAAAATTCACAAACCTACGAGCGTGCGTACGGAACTGTGCAACGCACACTCATAAAACAGTCATTTTTAGGAATTCTTTCACCAAATGTTCAACATTGCCATTTTAAGATCTCTGCTCATGAACAGTGACACTGTGATTTTCTTAATGTGTCCCATACACTGAGTTCGCACACCGACTGAGCCATTGTATGCTACTTGGGCGGAAACATGTTTTGGGCAGGATGTGAAGAATGACAGCTGTACTGCTCATGAGGAGGTGTGGTAAAATAGCAATGTTGAAAATCTGGAGTGAAAATATTGAACATTTGTGAACTTACGAGCTTGCGTAGGAACTGTGCAACGCACGCTCGTAAAACAGTCATTTTAAGGAATTTTTTCACCAAATTTTCAACATAGCCATTTTAAGACCTCTGCTCATGAACAGTGTCACTGTGATTTTCTTAATTTGTCCCGTACATTGATTTCGCACACCGACTGCGCCATTCTGCGCTACAAGGGCAGAAACACATTTTGGGTGAGATGTGAAAAATGACAGCTGTACTACTCATAAGAAGGTATGGTAAAATGGCAATGTTGAAAATCTGAAGTGAAAATATTGAAATTTCGTGAACTTACGAGCCTGCATAGGAACTGCGCAACGCACATTTGTAAAACAGTCATTTTTTGGAATTTTTGGACCAAATTTTCAACATGGGGTTTTTTGGTCCCCTTCTCAAGAATAATGTCACTGTCATGTTGGTATTCTGGCCCAAAGGGTGATTTTTCAGTCACTGCACAGTCACTGCGCGAAATCACCCTTCGGGCCCAAATAACACCATGACAGTGACATCATTCTTGAGAAGGGGTCCAAAAAACCCCATGTTGAAAATTTGGTGCAAAAATTCCCAAAAATGCCTGAGATATGCAATAAAGTTGAACCCCCCCATCTAGCCCATTATACAGCTTACCGGCATTTCCTCAGTTCGCGGTCGGCTTTGAAGGGTGCAGACGTGCTCCCAGTCCACGCAAGATCGTCGTGCCAGAGTACGGAGATAAGTAGGGGTGAGGGGGTGGGGAGGCTGGGTGCACAGTGGATGGGTGCGGATTGTGGGAGGGGGGTGTGAGACGCTACTATGGGACCGCTTTTGTTTTACTGGTTTAAAAAAAAGAAAGACGTCGGGACCATTTGCCACACTGGGGTGGGCTCCCAGTGTGGCACAAGGATGGGGGGTCGCTCAGCCAATGGGGATTGGGCACCCCTGCCGCCAAAGGACTGATTGCCACGCTGGGGTGGACTCCTAGCGTGGCACCAACTACGGGTGGGGGAGCGACTCAGCTCAGCCCGGCGGGGATTGGGCACCCCATGGGCTACACAATGCGTGTGGGGAGCACGCCACGCCTGCGTGTGGGGGGCTTCGCTATCGGTGCTCACTGAAGCGTAGCTCCCCCTTTCAACTGTATGCCACTGCATTTTGGAGCGTATCATAGACAGCTCCAAAATGCATTGGCTTACAGGGGCCGCGCCTGCCAGCTCAGTGACTGAATTGGAGGAAGAGGTGACACACCTCCGAAATCTCCGATGATGGCACTATGTTTCTTGCACATGCGTGCAAGCAACATAAAAATGGAGCAGAAGTCTTAGCCCAATAATATTTGCAGCAGTGCTAGTGCTGCCCAGTATTGTCACTGTCCCTTTAAGAGCCTGTAATATTGTGCCTTCGATGTAAATGAAATCTTAAGTAGTACTTCTGAGATGATCATGTGAGCACCCAGAGTGCACTTATTTGCTATATTGTTAAGTTAGAGTGTAAGCTGTCCTCTTAATAATTGCTGTCCATACCTTGCATTGCACTAATGAATAGCAGTGCCTATCAAAAATGTCCCAGGAGAAGTGCTTGGACACTTAGGGAGAACCGAGGAACTTGGGTCACTAGGCTTTTAATTCAGTGGGCACTTTAGGAGAACCAGGGAACTTGGGTCACTGGACTTTAAATGCAACTGCCTGGTGTCTCCCCCTTGCTGGGGAGCTGTTGTGAGGCACCACAACCTGTAAGATGCACAATTTGAACTGAGTTATGAGAGGCAGCATCACAGAAAAGAGGGGACGGACTTCCTTTGAAGTCACATGTGCATCAGCAACCTATCAGGTGGACACAATACCCAGGTGTAAGGAAGTTGAGTGCCTCCGAGATTATCCCCCAAAATGACTGTGAATAACAGTGAAATTAACTTACCATCACAGCAGGAAAAGACAGGCCATGGTGGATCTGAGGTCTTGCTGCCTTGATGAGCTGGCTGGCTGGAGGGTTGGTGTGAGATCTGGCTAATGGGCTACTGCTAGGAGACCTGGCTACTGGCATGTTTATGCTGCATCAGTGTGGAGGTGGTGGCCCATGCTGTCTGTGGCTGTGTAGGACCCAAGCAAGTCAGAGGAGAAGGAGGAGGAGGAGGAGGAGGTGGTACCATGTCTTGCTGACTGGAGCAGGCATTGTCTCTAGACATCACATTAAGATGAGGGAGGCAGGTAATCAAATAGGCTCAAGGAAACAGCAATGCTTGGGGATGGGGAACAATAAAATGACTGAAAATAACAGAATTGTGAATCGTAAAGTAAACGATTATACTGATGAGGGGAAAAGAGTGAAACAACACATCTTTTTTATGCTTCAACCTTATTGAGGAAGCAGCCCTCACAGTCTTCCAGACTGTAGTTGTCACCAGATGGGAATTATCTCTCCATAACTGCTTCATCCACCTCGATGGTACAAGAAATTTGCTAATGCTGACTGCACCTTTCTCTTCATCTTCACACCACTACCACCTTCTGGTGGTAAGAACAAAGCCATGATTGTCTTGTGTGGAATGTGCCACTCATTCATTCTAATAAATGAAAGCAAGCCAACATATTTTGGTGACAGATAGGTGTGCCTGTCCCACACAATGGCTCCAGCCAAACTAAATACATCCTCTACACTGACACTCAATGGTGAGAAGCTGAGGTATTTTATTGCAGCTGAGGTCAGTGCTGGCCACTCAGTGACCTCACTGCTCCAGTATAGGAAGGGCACATTGGTGATAGTAAGGTGCCTTGTGTCTATCAAATACGCATCTACCATGTGTTGCGCTGCCCATAATCCTGCTGCCTCATCAGCCTCCTCTTTTTCTTTTATGTCCTCAGTTCTCACCTGAGATAAAACATCCCAAATGGAAGTTGGCATTTTCTCATTTAACTTGCATGTTTTCTCAGCCCATTTCCCATGTGAGGTGGTGGTAGCAACACCCTGTCTCTATGGAGTTTCATGTTGTGCCTTAGATAAATGTGTCTTTAGCATCTGTGCCCCATGCACCATTCTTATCAGAAGATCGGTCAATGTCTGGACCTGCTGATGCCCATTTTCAATTATTGATGCCAGCCCATGTTTATAGCATGGGTCCAGCAGGGTGGCAATCCCAAAATCTTCAGACTGCAGAATGCTGGAAATATGTGTATTACAGTCTAAGATATGGAGCATGTCTTCCATTAACGCACAAATTCCACTATCACCACCTGTCTCCTTCTGCACCTTCACCAGTGTCTGCCTTAGAACATGTAGTAGTGGAATGGCCTGACTGAAGCAGGTAGTGTCCCCACTCACTGCCTGTGTTCCATGTTTGAATGGCCTGAGAATCATGATCAGGCCATCCGTTTGGCATCTCTGCTCTGTTGTCAGAGACATGGATACTCCAGCACTGTCATGGCTTGTATGAAGCAGCAGATATTCAGATACAGCTTTATACTGCTCGAACAAATGCTCGATCATGTACAGTGCCAAGTTCCATCTGGTGACAACATCCAGCTTCATACGGGCCTGAGGCAGTTTGTTTTGTAACTGCAGCTGACAGAGCTGGTCACAGACCTTTCCAGGATTGGCAAAGTGGACACAAATGTGAAGGACCACAGTCAACATGACCTTGATATCAAGATTGGTTAGAAACTGCTGCACAACAGTAAGACAGTGTACCAGGCATGGTACCCTGACAAACCCCCAATCACTGATGCATTTCACAACATTTAAGCTATTGCTGCTCACAAATAGATGCGGAAGAAGTCCCTTAATTTCGCTACACAGAGTATTTTGCGTATAACTCAAATTTCACGAAATACTCTGCAAAGAGAAGCGAAAACTTTGTATTTCTTATTAATATGAAGTTTCCATTGCTTTATATGGACTTCACATTACTTCACCTTTTTTTGGATCGTTAAGGTGAATTTTGCAGTGATTCATGGGATGACAGGTCACATGGATGATATTTTAGCTTGTACAGCCTCAGTTCAGCGTAGTGTGTGTAGTGGAAAGCTGGAGTTAGTCTGCTCTCAGATTTCTGAGATTCAAACCTTCAAAAAACATTCAAAAAAGCATTCTTTGTTTGGACTTTTCAATCCAAATGTAGTACATCAAGTGTAGTAAACCCTTACGTTGATATATCATAGATCATTTATTGATTTGGTGTGACTATTGCATCTTAAATTAGCACATCTAGTGTCTGTACTGACAGACACTGCAGAAGTGTGCATCGGGAGGGGCAGATCTGTGGTGTAGAAGGGAGCTTCACAGATCACTGCGTGAAAGGCAGCTTTCCAGCAGTAGTTGGCTAGTGTTTTAGTATTGGTGTGTTCAATTCTGTACACAGGTACACAGTAATACTTCTAGTAATTTTCTATAAGTTTTTGCTGTTCACTGTGCATTTGTTCAGTCTGTTTAAAAGACTGTGTTGAAGTTTACTGAACTGTCAAAGTTTCTGTGCATTACCTTTAGTCTGTGTGCATGCCGTCATGTCATACGCATTTTATTGCACCACCGTAATAGTAGTACTCTTAATTTCTCAGTCCGTCTGTGGTATTTTTTCCTTCTTCTATTAACCTACTGCTGTATATCCCCCCCCCCACACACACACACACAAAATAAGGTATTGTTGTTCCACTTTTGGATCTATGAAGACTTGTTAAGGTCTTGTTGTGCCTGTGGGGCTACATCTCTCTAGTGCCCAATTTCCATCTGAAAGTCACTATTATTGTTTTTTGGCTTCCCATTCACCAAAAACTGAAGAACTATAATGTTACTGTTAATTGTCTGTGTTCAGTCTGTTGAAATTGTTGTCACTGTACCACTATTGTGTATTTCCTCATAGTACCTTGAACACTGTCTCTTAGTGCATATTATAGCGTTTAAAGGAAAGAAAACAAGATATAATAAACAAGCATTTGTCAATGCCGAATGTTGATTGCTTATATGTGCTGTTTAGGCATTTGGAAGTGAAAGTACCATGCACAAAAACTGTCATGTGACCCCCCAAGACATCCACTATGTCTTTCTGTTCAGTATTCACAGAAGAGGGGGAGGGGCAAGGGCTGCAGCAGTTGCAAAGGCGTGAGGAGGTGGACAATAGTCCATTCACAGGCAGAAGAATCCTGCAGAAGGCGAGTAAATTAACAGCAGACAAAGCAAGGGGACCAGATGGCATACACCCAAGGATATTAAGAGCTGTGAAGGGAGATAGCAGTACCTCTGGCAGCCATGTTCAGTGAGTCATTCAACACAGGGATGATATCAGAGAATTGGAGGAGGGTACATGTGGTCCCTCTATAGAAATCCTGCAGTAGAGAGGAGGCGGGGAACTATAGGCCGGTCAGCCTCACTTCAGTAGTAGGGAAGATCATGGAGTCATTAGTTAAAGAAATGATAGTGGGGCATCTAGAAGTCATCGGAGGCCAGGACTGTAGGCAACATAGATTCACAGTGGGGAGGTCATGTCAGACAAATCTGGTTGATCTCTTTGACTTACTGACAAAGGAAGTAAATCAGGGTGGGGCAGTGGATAATGCTTACCTTGCTGTAAGCAAGGCCTTTGACACCGTCCCACATAGGAGGTTGATAAACTAGCTGAATAGGCTGGGCATGGGGGAAAGGGTGGTAAAGTGGGTTAGAAACTGGGTAAGAGACAGGAGGCAGAGAGTGGTGGTAAATGGGGTGCAGTCTGGAGAGAAGGGGTGACCAGTGGGGTGCAGCAGGGATTGGTTGTGGGGCTAGTCCTGTTCAATGTCTTCATTAGTGACATTGCCGAAGCGCTGAAGGGAAAGATCTGCTTGTTTGCAGATTACACCAAGATCTGTAACACATTGGATACCCCGGGGGGGGTGAAGAAAATGAGGAGGGACCTGGGGAAGGTTGAGAAATGGTCTGAGGACTGGCAACTGAAGTTTAATTCAAAAAGTGCAAAATTATGCACCTGGGACATAGAAACCCTGGGGAAAGGAACAGGGTGGGGTGGGGTGAGTTGCTGACAGTCACAAAGAAGGAAAGGGACCTGGGGGTTCTTATTTCAGATGACCTGAAAATGTCAAAGTGGTAAGGCAGCTGGGAGGGCCAGTGACATGCTGGGGTGCATAGGCAGGGGTACCACCAGCATAAGGAGGGAGGTAGTGATGCCATTATATAAAACCATGGTCAGGCTTCACATGGAGTACTGTGTGCAGTTCTGGAGGGCGCACCTTCGTAAGAATATTAACAGACTAGAGATGGTCCAGAGAAGGGCAAATGAGATGGTACAGAGCTTGCAACACAAGACTTATGAGGAGAAATTAAGGGACCTCAATATGTAGTCAGTGGAAGAGAGGAGGGAAAGAGGGGATATGAGAGAAACATTCAAGTACCTCAAGGGTATAAATATAAGTACTGAGAAGCAGGAGACAGCTGCTATAGCTGTATGTGCCAGCTTCTGTGCGATATTCTTTTGTTCTTATAAATCTGTAATCTCCAGTATTTCAGTAACCACATGACCACACTGCCTTCTTTAGGCAATTTTATGCTGGCTGTTGCCTGGTGTCAGATGGGAGACAGAGGGCTCACCAGCTTGTGTTGCCACTTGAAAAACTTCATAGAGTGTTCTTTTACTGGTAAGCACTTTGGAAAGCTGGTGAAGGCCTCACAATTTTTATTATGATTTTATCTCCTTAGGTCTATCCCCTTTGGTCCCCCCATCCCCACACCCGAACATCCATCAGTGACCACAGCTGCAGCCTTCTTCTTGCTGAGATGGTGGGTGAGAAACATAGAATTTGAAGGCAGATAAGGACCGTTTGGCCCACCTAGTCTACCCATTTCCCTACCTGATGGATAAGCTGATGATTCTAGTTAATCAGTAGCTTACTTCCTCCTACCCCCCAGTAGAATTGCCTGGGACACTGGTTTACCGTGATTGAGAAAAGGCAAATTCCATTTTGCAGATTGGCAAAACCGGTATTGTGACTGGTGTCTACAAGGCCAAAATCCGTTTTTACCGGTGTTTGCTTTGAAACCTTTATTTAACCTTTTTTTGTGTATGTTAGCATGCATTTTCACATTTCGACCTCTACTGTTATATATCCATACTTCTAGCTATTAAGTTACTGTAATAGCTACAAGGTATAAAGGCAGCAGAAGCACTACAGCCCCTATCCCTCAAGTATGATGACAGCACCACTATGGACCCCCATCCCTCCGGTGTGCTGGCTGCAGCAGCACTGCAGCCCCCATCCCTCTGGTATGCTGGAGAAGCAGCAGCACTGCAGCCCCATCCCTCTGGGGTGCTGGCAGCAGCAGTACTGTGGCCCCATCCCTCCAGTGTGCTGGCAGCAGCAGCAGTGTGGCCCCCCCCATTCCTGCAGTGTGCTGGCAGCAACTGCAGCACTGATGCCCCCACCCATCACGTGTGATAGCAACCAGTGCAGCACTGATGCCCCCACCTCTCAGGTGTGACGGCAACCAGTGCAGCACTGATGCCCCCACCTCTCAGGTGTGACGGCAACCGGTGCAGCACTGATGTCCCCACCCCTCAGGTGAGATGGCAACCAGTGCAGCACTGATGCCCTCACCCTCAGGTGACAGCATGCCCCACCCTCAGGTGTGATGGCAGCCAGTGCAGCACTGATGCCCCAACCTCTCAGATTGATGGTAATCAGTGCAGCACTGATGCCCCCACCCCTCAGGTGTGACAGAATGCCACCACCCCTCAGGTGTGATGGCAGCCAGTGCAGCACTGATGCCCCAGCCTCTCAGGTGTGATGGCAGTCAGTGCAGCACTGATGCCCCCACCCCTCAGGTGTGATGGCAGCCAGTGCAGCACTGATGCCCCAACCTCTCAGGTGTGACGGCCATCATGGCGTCACGATGGTACTTGCCCAATGCCATATATCAAAGCTTGTCTGTCAGAGCTCAGATGTGAATTAAGCTGAACCACCAGATGCCAAGGTGAACTCCATCATTTCAGTCTTTAAAATTTAGTTGCCTGAATTGGTTTATTTGTAAACAAAGTGCATCCCATTAAAAAATCCACAAGTGATTAATGAGAATGCTAATGGAAAAATACACAATCTCTCCCAAAGAATAAACCAATCGGGACTTGCACCCACAGTAAATTGGGCACTTTCTGACTTGGTCTTCATGAAAATGGAACCTCTTAGTTTTCATGTCTGAGCTCAAACTCATGAAAGGAGTTTGGCGAGCAGAGGTCATGCCACGACCACTGTACAGATGCCACAACCACTGTACAGATTGGGGCTTCATCTTTCCTATCTCCCCTGCAGTCATCATAAATAAATTAATCTGTCTGCCTGATCACAACAACAAACTGGTACATCCTCTGGTACGCCCAGCATTTTAATTAGGGTGCTATTGAACATGATGCGCTCTTGGTCATAACACTGTGCACGGATAATGCTGCCTTGCCCCTTTCTTAATAGGCAGGGCAATAAAGCCCTAGACATGCCCAAGGGATAACAAATTATGTAAAAATAGCACTGGCCATTGGAGATACAAATTTGGTAAAATCACCATACATAAGGGCACTATTGAGGAAGCGGCAAAGTAGTGTCATCAGTTCATAAGCAAGAGTGCAGGATGTTCACAAGCACAAACATTAAAATGCATGGCACAATGTAGAATTTACCAGTTTGAGTGATCAGGTACAAAGATTATTTAATATTGTGCCTGCAGGGGGTACCAGAGATGTGAAGCTGCGATCTGTACAGTGGTTGGGGCTTCACCTCTGCCTGTAGTTCTCCTTTAAGAACTAATCATCTCTCTGTAGTTCCCTGGCCCAACCCCATCCAAGCAAGCACTGACTGCCCTGGCACCAAGATGGTCCCACCACACCAGTACAACAGACACTACAGGAAGTGTAGAAATGACACATGCAGATACCCACGTACAGCCACATAGGAACCACTCTCAAAGGTAAGTACTTGGTTGGTATTTTTGATTAGCATCACCTGTGAAAGTGGGTGGAGGGCCTGGTTGTGGTAGCCCAGGTTGCCGCTAATGCCTCCCCCACCATCTACTTCAAAAGCATCTCCTCCGACAGTTTTGAAGGACACAGATGAAACATGAATGATTGATTCAGTGTGTTGTGGTTTAATAAACTTTTTTTTGTCTGAGTGTGGTTTAATAAATTTTTTTTTGTCTGAGCGTATGTCGTTATTCACACACACACACACACACATATACACCACCCTAGCAAACCACCTCAGGACCAAACAAACCTTCCCCCTGCCCCTGGGGAACTGTCTGGGTCACAGACCGGGGTGCTAAATGAGGACAGGCCACACAGAACATCTTGCTGAACCACACAGTAATGTGAAATTACTACATACACATTAAGATTTTTGTAAATATTTTCTACTGTATGATTGCATACCTCCCAACAGTCCACAAGTTTGACACAGAGGACCCAATTTTAGAAGGTCAGCTATGATCAAACACAGTAGCATGGCACGGACCCAGCAGACTGAGCATAGATGTTGGAAAAAATGGTTCTGTGCCCTCCACCCCTCCTCCATCACCAGAGGCCAGAACCATTTTTCCAGTGTGTGTACTAGTCCGCCAGTCCATTCATCTGCTGACCAGCAACTACCAACCACGGAGGATGACACGGATTCAGCGGACTGGCATACATGTTGGAAAAAATGGTTCTGTGCCACTCTGCCCCTCCCTCCATCACCAGAGGCCAGAACCATGTTTTCCAGCATGTGTACCAGTCCTTCCAGCCCATTCCTTCACAAACTAGCAAAGACCAACCACGGGAGGATGGCATGGACCCAGCGGACTGGCATACATGTTGGAAAAATGGTTCTGTGCCACTCTGCCCATCTGTCCCTCCCTCCAACATCACCAGAGGCCAGAACCATTTTTTTCAAGTATGTGTACCAGTCAGCCAAGCCCATCCCTCCACGGACCAGCAACGACCAAACAGTAGCGTGGCATGGACCCGGCGGACTGGCATACATATTTGAAAAAATGGTTCTGTGCCACTCTGCCTGTCCACTCCTCCCTCAAACATCGCCAGAGGTCAGAACCGTTTTTTTCAGCATGTGTACCAGTCCACCAAGCCTGTCCCTTCATGCACCCTTTCCTTAAACATCACCTGAGGCCAGATTTCGAAAACATGATTCATTTTTGTATAACTAAGCGTACCAGCTCATGTTCCCCCCCACCAATCTTCCCTCTCTTGCTTTCCCCATTCAAACAGCAACATGGCTATACCCAAAAAAAACTTACCAGAATATGACCGGTCCAGTCAGCAGCAGCACAAAGAAGCAGAAAGGCAGGTTAGCAGCAAAAAGCAGGTAGTGCAGGTCAGCACAGCACCACACCAAAATCAGATGAAAGATCAAGATGGCAGGTATGCTGGGTGGTCGGCAAGTTGGGGAATAAATTATAGTTTCTTCAGTGACCCCTCCTCCCCACCCAGATGGACCTGCACGGCCCTTGTCCCCACCCCACAGCCTCTCTCCCCACCCCAACAGACTGGCATGGCCCCTCTCCCCACCCAGATGGACTGGCACAGCCCATCTCCCCACCCAGATGGACTGGCATGGCTCCTCTCCCCACCCAGATGGACAGGCACAGCCCCTCTCCTCACCCAGATGGACCTGCATGGCCCTTCTCCCCACCTAGATGGACCTGCATGGCCCCTTTCCCCATCCCCATGGACCTGCACAGCTCCTCACCCTACCCCGACAGACCGGCACGACCCCTCTCCCTACCCAGACAGACTGGCATGGCCCCTCTCCTCACCCAGATGGACGGGGACACAGCCCCTCTCCTCTCCTCTCCCCATCCCCATGGACCTGCACAGCTCCTCTCCCTACCCCGATGGATCGGCACAGCCCATCTCCCCATCCCCACAGACCAGCACAGCCCCTCTCCCCTCCCCAATAGACTGGCACAGCACAGCCCCTCTCCCCACCCAGATGGACCTGCACAGCCACTCTCCCCACCCCCACGGACCAGCCCAGACACTATCCCTACCAGCACGATCACTCTCAACATGCAACCCTTCCAGCATGGCCACTCTCCTCACCCAATCCCACCAGCATGGCCTTTCTCCGCACACCACCAGCACAGGCACTCTCAATGCTCCCCCCCAACAGATGTCAGGCATTCAGATTAGTGTTTCCCACACTCCAGTCACAGACTCAGTCACCAAAAATAAATGGCACAGACATTTTAATTGCATCTATTTTTTAAGTGTACAGTTCACATTTGGCTAGCGCAGATGAGATCTATTTACAAGGATGTTTATTTGTCAGGCAGAAATACAAGCAAGCTTAGTACAGAACAATTACCCATGCACCCCCACTTCAACTCAGACATTGAACATCCAAAATCAAACACATACACAGGCCTGCAAATACACCGAACAGACTGCTCCCTGATCTCGGGCTTCTTGCTTGTTTGTTATCTCCCTCTCCCTCACCCCTCCCACCCCACCATGACCAGTGCGTCTACGCCAACACTAAAATTACATGGACAGTCTCCCCACCATGCACCACCACAGCCAGTATTTATATTTTGGTTACCAGGTAAGTGCACTAGAGAAATTCTGCCCATGTTCCGACATAACCCAGGGTGAGGGGGATACAGATAAATGCCAACTGATCTTGAACCAGATTAAGCTGTTGGTGTATTTAGTCTCCCCACCTCATGCCCCCACTACATAGAAACATAGACTCTGACGGCAGATAAGGACCGCTAGGCCCATCTAGTCTGCCCATTTCCCTACCTACAGGATAGGCCGCAGATCCTAGTTAACCAACAGCCTATATCTTCCTGCCCCCCACAAGAATTGCCTTATGTCTGTCCCATGTATTCTTGAATTCTCCCAGTTTTAGACCCCACAACTTCCTCAGGAAGGCTGTTCCATGCATCCACAACCCTCTCTGTGAAATAATACTTCCTTACATTGCCCCTGAACCGCCTTCTATCTTTAAATTGTGTCCCTTGTTCTTGCAAGTCTCTTTTCTGAAAGATGCTACCCTCTTGGACTTTGTTGATTCCTTGAGGTACTTGAAAGTTTCTATCATGTCCCCCTCTCCTTCTTTCCTCAAGGGTATACATATTAAGCTCCTTTAGTTTCTCCTCATACGGCTTCTCTTGCAGACCCTGCACCATTTTAGTTGCCCTCCTCTGACTGCCTCTATCCTGTCTATGTCCCTCATGGAGATGGGGTCTCCAGAATTGGACACAGTATTCCAGATGGGGTCTCACCAACTGTCTGTACTGAGGATAACAACTTCCTGTTTTCTGCTGCTGATGCTCTCCCTATACATCCCAGTATACCCCGCCCTCCTTACTGCTTTCTCACATTGCTTGCTAACCTTAAGGTCATCTGATATGATTACCCCAGGTCCCTTTCCTGTTTTGTTGTTGTTACTACCTCCCCACCCATTGTGTATTCTTCCCCTGGGTTCTTGTTTCCCAGATGCATTATTTTGCACTTTTTTGCATTGAATCCTAGCTGCCATACGTCTGACCATTCCTCCAACCTTGCCAAGTCCCTTTAAATCCTTTCCACGCCTCCTTGTGTATCAACCCTGTTGCAGATCTTTGTGTCATCTGCAAAAAGGCATACTTTTCCTTCCAGTCCCTCTGCAATGCCACTGATGAAGACATTAAAAAGGACTGGACCCAATACTGAACCTCCGGTACCCCACTAGTAACCGCCTCTTTCTTCAGAGTGGACTCCATTTACAATTACCTTCTGTGTCCTGTTGTCCAGCCAATGTTTTACCTAGGCTACCACCCTGGGACCCACTCCCAGGCTGGTTAATTTGACTAATATTTTTGTGTGGGACTGTGTCAAATGCCTTGCTAAGTCTAGGTAGGCCATGTCCACAGCCCTCCCTGGTCTACTACTTTGGTCACCCAGTCAAAGAAATCTATTAGATTCATCTGACATGACCTTCCCGCTGTGAACCCATGCTGCCTTGGATCCTGTGCTCCACTGACCTCTAGGTACTCAACTATTCTTTTCTTCAGAAGTGACTAAATCACTTTCCCTACCACAGAGGTCAGACTGACAGGTCTGTAGTTTCCTGCCTCTGTCTTGGTCCCACTTTTGTGAAGGGGAATCACATTCGCCTTCCTCCAGTCCTCGGGTACCACACCATCCTGCCATGATTTATTAAAAAGAGTAGCCAGTGGTTTCACTAGTTCTTTCCGTAATTCTTTTAGAATTCTGGGGTGAATTCCATCAGGACCCATTGCTTTGTCCACCTTCAGTTTTAGGAGTTCTTGCAGAACCCTTTCTTCTGTGAAAGGACTGGGATCGACCCCCCTATCAAGAGTGCTTCTGTTAATTGGATTAGGCACTTCCCCCTCCTCTTTTGTGAATACTGAGCAGAAATATTCGTTCAGTATTCCTGCTTTTTCACTGTCCCCCTCTGCCCACCCACCGTTCATTCTATTCAGCCTCACTATCCCTCCCTTTGTCTTTCTACGCTCGCTGATATACCTATAAAAGGTTTTATCCCCCTTCTTAACTGAGTTGGCTATCTTTTCCTCAGTTTGGGCCTTTGCTATTCTGACTTCCCTCCCTGCTTCTTTCTGCCTTAACTGGTACAGCTCTCTGTCCTGCTCCTTCTGTGTTTCCTTATACTTCCAGAATGCTATCTTTTTCTTCCTGACTTTCACAGCCACCTCTTGAGAACCATAGTGGCTTTTTCTTTCATTTTGATTTGTTTATTTGCTTCACACAAAGGCTTGTTGCGTCTGTGATGGCAGTTTTGATAATTCCCCATTGTTGCTCCACACCTCCTTCTAGCCTGTTTGCTAGTGCTTTTCTGAGGCACTCTCCCATCTTGCCAAAGTCAGCCCTCCTAAAGTCCAGTACCCTCACTTTTGTATGGCTTGACTCTGTAGCTGAGTTTAACGTGAACCACACTGTTTGATGGTCACTTGTCCCCAGATGACAACCCACTTCTAGATCTGAGATCCTCTCACTGCCCCCGTTTGAGAGTACAAGGTCTAAGATTGCTCCCTCATGAGTGGGTTCCGAAACTAGCTGTCTAATGCCTGCCACCTGTAGGGCATCAAGAATGGCCCTGCTCTTGGATGTGGCTGCAGCAAATGTATTCCAGTTAACATCTGGCATATTCAGGTCTCCCATCAACAGTATCTCCCCTTTCTCTGCCATTCTAAGAATGCCTTCCATCATATCCTTGTCCATTCCTTCCCTGACATGGGGTCTGTACAACCCTGTGTGGATTGTGGTGCCTTTCCAGTCTCCAAGGTGACCCACAGTGCCTCCTCTCCTCCCTGTTTACTCTTTTGTTCAGTTGCTTTTATCCCTTCCTTTACATAGAGAGCTACCCTCCCCTCTTCTCCCTGCCTGTCTCTCCTGTAGGTTATGTACCCTGGTATGTTAACATCCCAGTCATGGTTCTCTGTGTCCATGTTTCTGTGACTGCTACGATATCCAGGCATCCTCTTCCATTAAGGCCACCAGCTCAGGGAGCTTGTTGCCCAGACTACGGGCATTGGTACTCATTACCTTCCATTTCCTGATGGCCTTACCCCTTTGCCCCATCCCTGTCCTTCTTGCTTTTGTCACTTTCTCCATTTACCCCTGCCCTTCTCCCTATCGACACCTCCATGTTGGTGTTTGCCACACTTACTACCGTGATTGTTTGGGGGCTAGGATTTTCCTGCTCCTTTCCAGTGCCTCCCCTTGGCTAGTTTAAAAGCTTGCCAATGAAGCATTTAAACTTATCACCTAGGATCCTGGTTCCCCTCCCGGACAGATGCAGCCCATCATGCCAGTATAGGCTTGCATCACTCCAGGTGGACCCCAGTCCCCAATGAAGCCAAATCCTGAGCTCCACACCAGTTTTTCAACCACTGATTGAATCCCATGGTATGGAACACCCTAGCCTCTCCTATGCCATAGATGGGTAGCACCTCCGAGAAGGTTACCGAGGCTACTTGACCAAGGCCCTCCCCAATTCCACAAACTCTTCCTGCACTTCTCTAATCCTCTTTCTTAGCTAGGTCATTTGTCCCTAAGTGACAATGACATCCAGCTCCTCCCTGTGCAGCTGCTGCGGAATCCTGAGGATTCGCTCCTGTCCCTCAAGCCATGGCGCCAGGCAGGCACCTTACCCTCTCCCCTTCCTTGCCCAGTTCTACCTTCCTAACAATGGAGTCCCCACCAGGAGTTGTTTCCTTCCCCTGCAGGGTCCCCTGCCACCCTCCTGTGGGTCTCCTTTGTGGAGGTTCCCAGCATCCTCGTTGGTCTCCACTGTAGGTGCCTCCATAGAGGAACCACACTTTGCCAGAATGGCATAGAAATTGTGGAGAGATACAACTGGAGGGATGTGCCTCTGTTCCACCACCCTCACCCTCTCTGAGCCCACTGTGGTCCAACTGCTCCTCTTTCTTGGCAACCTCTGAGGCAACGGCAGTAGCACTGGTGGTCCCTAGATGGAAGTGGAGGTCCCACAAATCCTGGCCAACTCAGTCTGGAGATGAGCAACCTCCTCCCTCAGCCCAGAGATGTGTCTGCAGATGGGACAACACCGCATCCTCCAGAACATCTCCCGGAAGACTGCTGCTCCACAGCCACTGCACTGCACCACTCCAATCATGTCTTATTTCTGGCCCCTTAACTGTTTGCAATCCTTACTCTTTCCTCTGTTTTTTTTCTCTCTCCTTACTTTCTGCCTGTGTGCCCTTTAAGCTCCTGATTGTCCTGTTCTGAGACAAGAATATCCTATATTTCTCAGTAGACCACTTACTTGTTCAGAGGCAGACCTCCAGCAGCTAGAGGGGCCGGAGAGCTACTCTTGCCCTTCTAGGATGGTGGGTCCTTGGTGGTTCTGTGATCACTCACTTCCTGCCCCTAAACAGGAAGTTCCTGTTGTCAGTCAAATCCTGTGCCTATAAAAATAGAACTAGCTTTGGGTGGAGGGGTGGGAAGGAGGGCAATATAGTCCTAGCAGAGAAGTCCAGTCACACAGCAGTCCTTTCTCCTGGTGTCTTCTGCCAAGCTATTAGCAGAATCTTTCTAAGGCAGTCTTTAAATGTAGCTTCCTTCTAGCTAAGCCACTCCCCCTACTTACCAGATCTTTCTACAAGTAATTTAAACCTCGCAGCAGTTAAGTCCTTTCAGTCACCTGAGATTTACACCTAGATGACTTTTCAGTTACCCATTCAGTTCAGTTAACCCAAACACACACTTTTTTTTTGTATGTTAGTTTTTTTATCCTAAATTAAAGGTTCAAATACAAAAGTTCTTCTACTTTAGTCCCAGCAGAGAAGTTCAGTCACACAACAGTCCTTTCTCCTAGTGTCTTCTGCCAAGCTATTAACCACTACACTGCCATTATCCCCACCACACATCAGCACTGCCAGTATCCACAGCCCGCACTACCACAACCTGTGTCCCCACACAAAACACTGCCAATATTCCCACACCATTGCTAGTATCACTACCCCACCCAGTGTCCCCACCAACATTACATGGCCAGTACCCCTGGCACCACCACAGCCAGTATCCCCATCCCACACCAGGACCACTGTCTTTATCCAGTCAGTATCCCCACCACCACAACTAGTGTCCTCACAAGCCTGCCAGTATCCACACCCCAAGAACGTGTGTTCCCACCACACGGACTGTGTCCCTTCCAACCAACAAAACCTGCCTGTACACCACACCCCAAATACACAGCCCCCCCCAGTGATGTACACACAAAAATAGCCTATTTCATGGAGAGTAGCTGGGAGAGTGGAGAGGGACTGAGCAACTGCCAGCTCATACCCCACACCCCAAACAGACACAGCCCCCACCCACTGCCAGCATCCCAACACGCACCATTACACAGCCAGTATCCCCACCACAAACCGCCACCACCACCACCACCACCATAGTCAGTTTCCACATCCCATTGCCAATATCCACACCCTGCACCAACATTACGTGGCCAGTACCCACCCTTGCACCAACTCGGCCAGTGTCCCCACACCAACATGACCAGTATCTCCACCTGCACCAGCACGACCAGTGTCCCCACACCAGTACTGCCATTATCCCCACCCCTTACCACCATGACCAGTGTCTGCGCACCACTGCCAGTTTACCCACCTCACCATGACTACTATCCCCACCCAACTGCAAGTATCCCCAGCCCACCACAAGCAGTGTCACCACACCAACACTGCCAGTATATACCTCACTCTGCACCACCACGAGTCTGACCAGTGCCCCCACACCAACACCACCAGTGTTCCCACCCCACTGCCAGTATCCCCACCCCACTCCAACATTACACATCCAGTGCCCCCACACCACCATGACCAATGTCCCCGCACAAGCTCTGCCTGTATCCTTACCCCGCACAACCATGACCAGTGTCTCCACACCACTGCCAGTCACCACATCACACCACCAACATTACACAGCTGTACCCCCACCCACAGTGTCCCCACACCAACATGGCCAGTATCCTCATCACACACCACCACGACCACTGTCCCCACCCCACTATTAGTATCCCCATCACAACCAGTGTCCCCACCACACTATTAGTATCCCCATCACAACCAGTGTCCCCACCACACTACCAGTATCCCCACCCCTAAACATCACAACCAGTGTTGCCACTCCATGGCCTGTGTCCCCACCCCAAACACAAATTGTCTCTACCCTGGCCCACACCACAAATAGACACAGACCCCCCCCGAGGCACACACATGCACATGTTTATTTCATGGAAAGGAGCTGGAAGACTGGAGGGGGACTGAGCTACTGGCAGCTCACTTGATTGACTGACTCCCAGCTCCAACCACAGCCCCCACCCCCGCGATCAGCAACAAAGTTTTATTTCTTTGCAGGGTGGGTGGAAAGGAATCCCTACAGCAGGAGAGAGAATAATTGTACCAAAAGGCACACATACAGAACGTTTGGGCTGGTTGGACGCAAAGCCTGGCTTTAGTGGACAAGGTCAGTGGTCTTTTAAGCTGGCAGTACCACAAAACCCAGAACCAACTGGTTTTGCACCCCCTCCCCACCCCAACTTTGGGAACATGACACTGCTACATCAAACACGCTTGTTCTGGCATTTGATCGACTCCCCAAAAAAACACCACCACCACGAACTAAGGGACGGGAAACTCAAGGCTGCTGACCATTCCACAGTGTCAATGGGCTTGGACTAGCAAGGAAATCTGACTGCAGAGAGCGGGAGAAACACTTGATAAGAGCCAATGTTAAAAGGCAGCAATGGTATCTAAGGAGGGTGACCACACTTAAACTTCCGAAAGTCCATCAGGTGTTGGATTACAAGAAAAGTTTATTATAAACATACATATCGACTACACAGAAGTGCTCCCTTCAGATATCATGTTTAGTGTGTAGTCTGTTTGTATGTTTGTAATAAACTTTTCTTGTGTTCCAAAGCAGTGGAATTTCAGTGTTTGTTTAAGTTAGCCAGGTCATCCTCCTTTGATCACAACTCACAGAAAACATACACTTTGGCCATATTCATTGATTATTCATGGACAGGTATCTCAGTCTCGATCTCCTCGCCAGCCCAACCAACTTCACAACAGAAGCAATAAATCCGGGCACATGATTACACATAAATATATTTTTACAAACACTGCTTACTGTGGGGAATTTAGGAGGAGCAGATTGTACAATGCTTAGCTGATCAACTGTCCCACCTTACCTGCCTAACAGTTTCAAAAAACAACAACATGGAGAGCAGTTTTTTTTTTTTTAAATATAAGTACTGACTTACTTTGTTTTTAGCAGGTTCTGCTGTCCTTGCGAACAGCAACGGGTCCAGAGCTGGAAAGATTCAACAAGAAAATAGACGATGAATTGGAAAGCAACGGCAAAGAAAAATGCACACTCGCTACCCAGCAATTTATAGCGCTATGCTCACACGGAGACGAGAACAAACACTGTTTCTATTTTTGCCGCCGTTTCCCGCTAGCCAATGAAATTTCCGCTTTTCCGTCTATGTCACCGCATATGCGGTAAACCAGTGTCCCTGAGAATTGCCTTATGTCTGTCCGTGAGCAGCTGCCTTCACAGTCTGTGAAGTCTGACGTCTTTCAGTGCCGCTTATTGGTCATCTTCCAACAGAGGTGAGGCACTGCCAGCCCAAAACTAACTCAGGACAAGCAGTTTTCAAAGTGGGGGAAGAAATGGAGTGAGGATGAATCAAGTACTCATTCAGATGCAGCATTGATTTTAAGATCAGCATACTGGTGTGGACACTGCAAATAGAACCCCAGCTCTTTAAGCAGCCTTATGAATAGTAAAGGCTTCTTGAAGCACTGGCGTTCTGTTTATTATTCTGTAAGTGGGCTGCATCTATTTTGGTAATTTACTGTACCTTACCTCTTGATGTATGGTAGGCCCAACTTTGAATAAACACTGCACCTCAATTATCACATGATGCCATAGAAACATAGAATTTGTCAGCAGAAAAGGACCGCTCAGGCCACCCAGTCTGCCCAAGTGTTCTCTTCCTACTTGTAATTCTTGCCTATATATGTTACTGCATGTCTTATTCTGCCTGTGTCCATTAGGACCTCCTTGTGAATGAGCTTGCTTAATGGATTTTTCCTGCAATGGACTTGAACCTGCTTCACTTCCATAGCCCTGTGGATCTCCGTTGACCCCCTCCTTCCCCTTTTTCTAATATACCCCTATGTTTATCCCATGCATGCTTCATGCCCCCTACCATTTTAGCTTCCACCACTTCTCCTGGCAGTCAGTTCAAGGCGTCTACCACCCTTTCAGTAAAGAAATATTTCTACACATCTAACCTGAATCCCCCTCCCCCCGCTTCACTGTATGTCCCTTGGTTTGGGTGCTCATCCTCATTTGAAGAAAACTCCCCAACTGTACCCTCTTTACCCCGGTGAGGTACTTTGTAGGTCTTGATTATGTCACCTCTTACCTGCCTCTCTTCCAGAGTGTACATGTTGAGATTCTTCAGCCTGTCCTTGCAGGGATTCCTGTGAAAATTCTGAACCATTTTAGTTGCCCTCTTATGGGAAACCTCCACCTTATGTCCTTTCTGAAGTGTGGACTCTAAAACTGGACACAGTACTCCAGCTGGGGGTATACCAGGGAGTGATACAATGGTAGCACAACATCCCTCCTCCTCCTCCTACTGGAGATGCCACTCCTTATGCACCCCAGAATCCAATTTGCCCTGCCCATAGCCTTGTCACACTGTACTGCCATCTTGAGGTCCTCTGGTATAATAATCTCAAGGACCTTTTCATGTCTAGTGAGTATCAGTATCTCCCCCCATTCTATACCCAGCATCGGGGTTCCTATGCCCCAAGTACATTATTTTACACTTGTTGGCATTGAACCCCAAGTAAATAAGAACATGTAACTGATTTGAATGAATTGCAGGGTTTTAAGCAGCTTTTCAGGGAGTATATATGTGTGTGTGTGGAGGGGGCTCTGCTACTAAAACTATTTGCTTTTGATTTGGTATAATGTGTGAACAGAGTAACCCTGCTCCCCACTCCGTGTGCTATATCAGACAAAAAGAGCCCAAATAGCATTGGGCCAAGCACTGAGCCCTACGGCACCCTGCTTGTCACTGCTCTGGGTACCAAGAGCTACCCCACCACCACCACCCTCTGCACCCTCTCCTGTAACCAGTTCTCTATCCATGTAGTCAGACTACCTTCTACCCTGACCCCTCATTCTCCTCACTCTTCTCCTCCTTGGCCTGTGTCCATGCTCCCAGTAGTCTGCATCCTTTCTCCTCCTTATTCTTACCGGGTGGTGGTGCCTTTTGTATTACACTCAGACCACTCTGCCCACCTCCTTCCAGGGTTACTATGCCTCTGCCTTCACCTATATATAGGGCAGTGAGCTCATCAGGCTACCCTGTCCGGACCTTTCTACCAATTTCAGTTTTTTGGTCACCCCACCCCCCGCCATTTGTTTAAATCCATCTTAGTAGAGATACACCATTCTAATCCTGCCTTTTTTTTTTTTACATGTTTTCTCACTGAGCTACGGTCAGCTTGTTCATCCCGACTGACCCCCCTAGTCCTGCCTTCGACATCAGGCTGACCTGCTCACCTCCATGGATTACCCTCATGGTGGGGTGGTGAGGAGCTTCCCAGGTCGACCCACCAGAGCAGAATCCGGTTGAGGAGGCACCATTCGGGGCAGGCAGGGGGGTCGAAAGCTCATGTTGCCTGACCATAGCACATTTTCCACTTTTCTCCCTTTTGCAGAGTGTAGCCGCGCAATGATGCTTAGGCACAGTGTGCCAACTTCCGCCACAGTCCGCTACCCTTTACTACACTGCTGTAGTAGCACCCACGGTCATCACCAGGGGCAGCTACAAAGCGATGGGTGCCTGGATCCCACCCCAGGATAGGAGAGCAGTCCTCCAGATGCTCAATCCTATCTCTCTCTTGCCAACCCCTGGGAGGTCAGGCATGCATCTGAATCCGGGTCGCCAGTGTGGCACGAGGTGTGGCATCCAGCGCCTCAACGCTCAGTGCCAGTGGCCCGGCAGCAATGCTGCCTTTAATACACCCCTCCTCTTCCTGCTCCAGT
The DNA here is from genome assembly GCA_016271365.2 of Neoceratodus forsteri. Taxonomy (NCBI): domain Eukaryota; kingdom Metazoa; phylum Chordata; order Ceratodontiformes; family Ceratodontidae; genus Neoceratodus; species Neoceratodus forsteri. The sequence continues at coordinate 66,193,546 of JADMNL010000023.1, forward strand.
GTACCCTCTCCCCGTGTACAAGTCACTATTCCCCCCGACCCTACCCCAGTTAGTCAGTAACCCATAATGTTTCGTCTGGCACCAATCCCTTAGCCATTCAAACTCCTCAAGCCTACCCTTCGGCACTTACGCTCACCCCATTCCATAAGGAAATAAGTTGAGATGGGTACAGTATAGGAGAATGGGGTGAACATTAGGGGCAAAGACCCCAAGGCACACCTTGAGGCCTGTCAGTGGCTGCAGGGTGGGGGTGAGGTGGAATGGCATGAGCATTACAGCCGATGACCCCAAGTCACACCCCTAAAGCCTGTCAGTCTGTACAGGGTGGGTGTAGCAGTTGGAAAGCCTAATGCCCCTGGTGTTCATTGGCATTTTTGCTCCAAATTTTCAACATGTGCTTTTTGGGACCCCATTTCATGAACAGTGTCTGTATCATTTCACTGCTCAATCCTGAAAGATGATTTTGCACAGCAAGTGTGCCATTGGGTGCCATAGGTGTGAGAACAAATTTCAGGCAGGATGCAAAAAATGACAGCTGTACTGTTCATGACGAGGAGTGAAGAAATGGCAATGTTGAAAATCTTGAGTGAAAATATGAAAAAGTGATGAAGTTACAAGTGTGCATAGAAACTGTGCAATGCACACTCATAATGCAGTCATTTTTACGTTCGCTTGCGCGCATGTGCAAGGAACGTCTTGGGAGAATGGGACACTTTGGAGGTGTGCCCCTCTCCTGCAATGCCCTGCTCCATAGAGCAGGCGTGGCAATCCTGCACCAATCCGGACGCGGTGCTGTGTATGACAGCGGTGGTCTTCTCTTCAAAGAAAACTACGCTGTCATACACAGCACTGCGTCACGCCACCCCCCCACGTCATGCCGCCCCCCCAAATCTTTGCTGCCACACTGGGAGCCCACCCCAGCATGGCCAACGTCCCATGTCATCTGCCCATCAATCCCCCGTCGGCTCCAGGCTCCCCCCAGCCATCCTTCTGCCACGCTGGGAGCCCACCCCAGCATGGCAAACGTCCAGTCCTGCATCCTCTGCCGACGGGGGTGCCCAATCCCCCGTCTGCTCCACGGCCTCCCCAGCCATCCTTGTGCCACGCTGGGAGCCCACCCCAGAGTGGCAAATGTCCCACGTCGTCGTTTTTTTTATTAAACCTGTAAATCAAAATATGGTCCCATGGCGCTTCTCCCAGACCCCTCCCACAACCCGCACCCACCCACTGCGCTCCCCGCCTCCCACACCCCTCACCCCATACTTACTCCGGAGCTCGTGCAGTGATCTTCGTGGACCTGGAACACGCCTGCACTCTTCAAAGCCGACCGCGAACTGTGGAAATGCCGTAAGCGTATAATGGGCTAGGTAGGGGTTTTTCAACTTTATTGAATATCTTCATGAGTTTGGAATTTTTGTACCAATTAACATGTTTGGGACCCTTCTCATGACGATATCACGTCATGAGCGAAGAGTTCGGGCCCTAAGGGCTATTTCATAGTCACTGCGTGAAATCACCCTTCGGCCCCGAATAATGCCAATGACAGTGAATCATTCATGAGAAGGGTCCCAAAACCCCATGTTGAAATTTTGGTGCAAAATTCCAAAAGTGACTGTTTTACGAGTGTGCGTTGCGCAGTTCCTGTGCACGCTCGTGAGTTCGTGAATTTTCAATATTTTCACTCCAGATTTTCAACATTGCCATTTTACCACACCTCCTTATGAGCAGTACAGCTGTCATTTTTCACATCCTGCCCAAAATGTGCTTCCGCCCATGTAGGCACAATGTTGCAGTCGGTATGCGAAATCAATGTATGAGACACATTAAGAAAATCACAGTGACACTGTTCATGAGCAGAGGTCTTAAAATGGCTATGTTGAAAATTTGGTGAAAAAATTCCTAAAAATGACTGTTTTACGAACGTGCATTGCGCAGTTCCTACGCACACTCGTAAGTTCACGAATTTTCAATATTTGCACTCCAAGGACTTCCAAATACCTAAACAGCACATAGAAGCAAGCAACATTCGGCATTGACAAATGCTTGTACTTCTTTGTCACTGATTTTTTTAAGCCATGTCCAAGTGCCAAATACCACTGCAAACACCTGCAAGCGAACGTTCAGCATTGACAAGTGCTTGTTTGGAATGTTTTCACCAGATTTTCAACACGACCCTTTTGGGACCTTCTCTCATGAACAGTGGCATTGTGATTTTGTTAATCTGTCCCAAAAGTTGATTTCGGACAGCAACAGCGCCATTCTGCACCACAGGTGCAAAAACAGATTTCAGGAAGGAAGCAAAAAATGACAGCTGCGCTGTTCATAAGGGAGTCTGAAAAAATGGCAATGTTGGAAATTTGGAGTGAAAATATAAAAAGTTGAGAAGTTACGAGGATGCATATAAACTGCACAATGCATACTCATAATGCAGTTATTTTTTGAATTTTTTTCACCAAATGTGCAACAATGGATTTTTGGGACCCTACCTCATGAATAGTGGCACTGTCATTTTGTTAATTTGTCCTGAAAGGTGATTCCTTGCAGTGACTGTGAAATCACCTTTTGGGTCCAGGAAACTAAATGACAGTGCAAGTGTTCACTAGGTGGGATTCCAGGAACCCTGTGTTGAGAATTTGGGACCGAAACTCCAAATATTGGGTGAGATATCAACCTCACTTGAACCCCCCTCAATTGATTGCCATTACAGGGCTTAGCATCATTTCTTCAGTTCCCGGTTGGTCTTTGAGGAGTGCAGACATGTTCCCAGTCCACAAAGGATCACTGCTTCTGACCTCCAGAGGTAAGTATGGCTGAGGGGTGTGTGTGTGGGGAGGTAGGGTGCACAAAGGAGGGTTGCGGGTTAGTGGAGGGGGCCGGCGAGAATGATGAGGGACAGTTTTCTTTTTTTTTCAGGCTTAAAAAAAGATGTTGTGGGACTCTTTCCTTTTTTACAGGTGAAATAATAACAAAATGGATTTTGGCGCACTGGGGTGGGCTCCCAGTACCCCAGAGTACTGGAGGTGGGGGATTAATGCTGACCCAGGGATTGAGCACTCCGAGGTCGGCTAAGAACAAAAAGAAGTGGGGGGAGGCGGCACATCTGACACTGGGAGATGGGATCCCAGTGTCAGAAACATCAAATAAGTATTTTTGGCTTACTGGGATGGGCTCCCAGCATGCCACATTAATGGGGGGAGGAGGGATACATGCTGACACAGGAATTGAGCACCCCGATGTTGGCAGGGAATAGAGAATGGAGGGTGCAGGGCAGGCAGCAGCACTGGGAGGGAGCTGACATTTAAATTTGTTGTCCTGCTGTGTGCCTGGTTGGGGGGGGAGGACTGCTGCTGCAATGACAAAACTGTCCCTGATTGTAGTGGCAGATTTCTTTCAAGTGTGGTGCTCACTCTGAAACTGCTGTCATTGGCAGTTTCAGCATTAATTGGTGGTCAAGGGACACAACCATTAAAGCGTCCACTGCATTGGCCACAACACTGCCACACCTCAGCAATGCTCTACTACCTAAATATGTTTCTTGTGCACTGCACACACAAGCAAAGATAAAAGAGGTCACTAGGGATGAAAGAGGTTTAAAACAGAGTCAGGAATATGAAAAACAAAGGATCAAAGCACAAACAAAACATTTGCATTTGTCATCACCACCAGTGTTGGAATTACAGGGGTACTTGTCAGGGCTCGGCCCTGGTAGCTCTGAAGTGATCCCCGGTAGCTCACACATCACTGCCATTGACTTATAATGGGAAAGGGGGGCTCAATTTAAAAATAGAACCCTTATGGGCCCCCCTAGCTCCCAAAGCTCATAAAGTGTAATTCCAACACTGATCACAACACAGTCACATTAGACAGTAAGCTCCACACAGCTCCTACTCTAGCAAAGAGAAGGTCAAAGTGAAACTAGTTCACTTACTTCCTGCCTGATTCAGCTTCCTGCCTGCATCATGTGACATGCAGACAGTCAGACATGTAATCTGTGGGCTGCTTCTTACAAACTTCACCTTCTCAAAATGTAACCCGAAGTTAACATGAAGTTCACAACACAAAGTCCATTAAAAGGCGAATTTTGACGTTTTAATGGAAAATTCACCTAATGATATGTGGATGGGTACTCTGCGTTGACTTCAAGGGCATAGTAAAACTTCACTGCATCTCTACTCACTATGAAACCTGCTTTCAGAGAATGGGGGTGAAGCCATTCATCAATCTTGGTAAAGAGCACTTCCAGCATTTTATCACTCATGTGTGATCCAGGTATACTCTTTATTGTCAGTGTGGCATGCTGGCGAATACCCGGAATGTTGCTTCCACCACTATTGGGCTTAATGCAATTTTTCCCATGCCCAGAGTCAAATACTACCCCAGGTATCTGTGCCCAGTGTGTTTTAATGCACAAGTAGGAACTACCAGCTGTTTGGATACTGGTCCACATGTCTATGCTCAGATTTATATATGGTGATGCTGAATGCTTCAGGGCATGGTTTACCATCTGTGACACTTTCTCATAGACTTCAGGAATAGCACATTTAGAAAAGCATGTTCTTGATGGAGTCTGCCACGTGAGACAGGCATGGGCCATCAACCTCTGAAATCCAGCATTGTCGATGAAAGAGAATGGCACTAGATCAATTGCCAGCATTTAAGCAGTTGCTGCATTTAGCTTGCATGCTGTAGCATGACTGGGAGTGAATTTAGAGTGATGCTCAAGCATGCTCTGCAGAGTTGGCTGGTCTTGTCTTGAGGTTGAGCTACCAAACAACTGCACTCATTCTGGCAGCATTGTTTGGGTGGTGTTTGACTCCTGGGGATTCATATGTGCTGCTGCTTGAGAGACACCAGTGATTTAGGGTTTATTCTGCAATGGTGTTACTATTCTTTTCTTACTCTGGGTGGTACTACTTGACTGCATGTCAATTCATCACAGCAAACACTGCGCAGTCGGAACGGTGCAGACCACATCATGCAAGTCAACACCACACCCGGTGAATATGGGCATGAATCAGTGGTGAGGTGTAGATTTGCTATTACAACACCATGCAGCCATGGACCACCACTCCAGTGAAATGTTTAACTTACTTGTTTTTTGGTTTTCAGGGGGTATTCCTTGACGTGGTATTGACTTGAGCATTGTTGACCATGCTGTTTCCATCTGTGTGGTATTGTCTGCAGCAAACTTGGCATGCTACTGTGCTACTCAACCCACCAGTGCTGCTATGCTCACTACTAGCCACACCCACGGAATCCTCCTCCTCCTGTCTGTAGTCCTCTCCCCTTGACCCTCTATCCACCTGGTCTATTGCCCTGTCGCTTCTGTTTGCCTTGCCTAATGATGATGATGAGGGACAGGAACCCCCTGCACTGGCATCCATCTGGTGTTGATGCCAGCATAACAGGTGCCTGTTCTTCAAGTGTGTGCATTGCCCACCTTTGCCTAGGTGGCTGCTCTTTTCCCCTACTAACTCATGCTTGACGTAGCTGACAGATAGCGATTGTCTCATCAGCTGGGTCAAGTATTTAAAAATGTCAAACTAGGGATTTCATATCCCATGATTTACCATGGTGGCGGGAGTCAGACAGCTGAGAGGAAGAGATGAAAATGTGTTTTTTGGGGGGATCATTTCATAGCTTCATTAGTACTGGAGAGGACTTTGGTAGATAGATAAAGGCAAACAATGTCCCATGCATCATCTGCAGTACCACCCTTATACTTTTCCTCTTCAGATTCCCATAGTGAATCCAACAAATCACCATCAGCACAACCACTGCTGTCTTCCTCCTCCACAGATCTGTCCTCCTCATCATCACTGTCTCTGGGCTCTCTGACCCTCTCATCATCAGGAGTCTGAGTGTGATGCACATCCCAGATCTTCCATCTCTACCACTGACTCAAGCTTCACACTATCAGGCTCAGTACCACCACTCTCACCCCCACCAGTCACGGGGACACCAACAACCTCCTCCTCAACCATTGTTCCTTGTTTATTGCCAATTCTATTGTCACCTCCCACATACCCCACCAGCTCACTGCCACAGATTTGGCAGAGAAAAATGTGGCTACGCTAATTACACTACTGCCAACTACTCCTTCGCTACTACCAGCTCAGGAGCCCATTGAACATGCGGCTGCAGACATAGTTTTCTTTTTTTTTTTTATTTCCTTCTTTTTATGCCTGAAGCCACCAGAGCATCTGCCCAGGCATGGACCCTTGTGCTTCCACTTCCATATAGACCTCAGCTCCCCTGACACCTGCGGCTTACCCCCCAGGGTGGGGTTGCAACACCAGGCCTATGCCGCAATCATGGGACTGGATTGGGGAGCCGGCCTGGAAGCTAATCAAAGCCAAGGGCAAGCTTTATTCGTGGTGGCCACAAGCATGATTTTTAGATTGCCCCGGGCCGGGGACATGCAATGACATTCTGTGTCTGCTTTGCCCCTCTCTTAGATTGGTTCTGGCACTTGCAATTCCCCCAGACCTCCACCAGGAGTCACACATGTGCTGGACACTCACCTTCCCCTCCCCCCAGAGAAGGAGAGCAGACCTGAGGGTGCTCGATCCTTCTCCCCAGGTCCATTCCGAACCTGGGTCGCTGGCATCACAAGCAGAAATCTGTGCTGGCAGGCTGGCTGAGAGACATAATTTTCTTAACTGCAGCACTATTTTGTACAACAGATTTTGAACACTTCTTTGTTGCTTCCCCAGCACTTCTCCCTTTTTATGTTTGCTTGCACACATGTGCAAGAAACATAGTGCCATCATCCGAGTTTCGGAGGTGTGGCAGCCCTTTCCAATTCAGTCAGTGTGTTTGCAGGCGCAGCCACAGTTCTCCAATGGCTGCTGGAGCTGTCTATGACAGCAGTCGAAGATTCAGTGGAGTACAGTTGAAAGGGGGAGCTACGCTTCAGTGTGTAGCAATAAGATATCACCTGCTTATGCGAGTTCCCTCTACACACACACACACGTACACATACTGCGTGCTCACCCCCCCCACGCACACACTGTATAGCCGACGGGGGTGTCCAATCCCCCGTCAGCTGTACTGCGCCCCCTCCAAACAGAGTTCCACATGCCACACTGAGTGCCCACCCCAGTGGGCCTACACATCATATAGCTGAGGGGGATGCCCAATCCCCCATCGGCTCCACTGTCCCCCCCCTCCAGAGAGTACAGGGTGCCACGCTGGGAGCTCACCCCAGCGTGGCAACAGATGCTATCGCTGACGAGGGTTCCCAATCCCCTGTCAGTTCCACGCCACCCCCAAACAGCTGTCCTTGTGCTACACTGGGAGCCCACCCCAGCGTGGCAAACGTCCCATGTCGTCGTCCTTTTAAAAAAACACCCTGAAACACAAAAACAGTCTCGCTGTCTCTGCCCCACCGCGCCCACCCACTGTGCACCCTGCCTCCCACACCCCTCACCACCCCATACTTACCTCCGGACTCCAGCCAGACGATCTTGGTGGACCGGAACACGTCTCACACTCTTCAAAGCCGACCGCGAACTGAGGAAATGCCGGTAAGCTGTATAATGGGTTAGATAGGATTTTATCAACTTTGCTGCATATCTCAGGCATTTTTTGGAATTTTTGCACCAAATTTTCAACATGGGGTTTTTGGGACCCGTTCTCATGAATGCTCTCACTGTCATGGCGTTACTCGGGCCCGAAGGGTGATTTTGCCGTCACTGTGCGAAATCACCTTTTGGGACCGAGTAATGAAACGACACTGCCACTGTTCATAAGGTGGGCTCTCAAAAAGCCTATGTTGAATATTTGGTGGAAAAATTCCTAAAAATGACTGTTTTACGAGCGTGCGTTGCGCAGTTCCTACACATGCTCGTAAGTTCACGAATTTTCAATATTTTCATTCCAGATTTTCAACATTGCCATTTTACCACACCTCCTTATGCGCAGTACAGCTGTCATTTTTCACATCTTGCCCAAAATGTGTTTCTGCCCATGTAGCGCACAATGGCGCAGTCAGTGTGCGAAATCAATGTATGGGACACATTAAGAAAATCACAGTGACACTGTTCATGAGCAGAGGTCTTAAAATGGCTATGTTGAAAATTTGGTGAAAAAATTCCTAAAATTACTGTTTTACGGTGCATTGCACGTTCATCGCACGTCGTAAGTTTGTGAATTTTCAATATTTTCACTCCAGATTTTCAACATTGCCATTTTATTACACTTCCTTATGAACAGTACAGCTGCCATTTTTCACATGTCACCCAAAATGTGTTTCGCACATGTAGTGCACAATGGTGCAGTCGGTGTGCGAAAGCAATGTTTGGGACAGATTAAGAAAATCACAGTTACGCTGTTCATGAGCAGAGGTCTTAAAATGGCTATGTTGAAAATTTGGTGACAAAAGTCCATAAAATGACTGTGTTACGAGTGAGCATTGTGCAGTTTCCACGCACCCGCGTAAGTTCATGACTTTGTAATATTTTCAGTCCAGATTTTCACCAGTGGCATTTTTTCACACTTCCTTATGAACAGTACAGTTGTCATTTTTCACAACATAGCCAAAATGTGTTTTCACACTTTCAGCGCAGAGATGCGTGTTCGCTGTGGGAAATCATTGTTCGGGACAGATAAAGAAAAATCACAGTGACACTGTTCATGATCGGAGGTCCCAAAATGCCTGTGTTGACAATCTGCTGTAAAAAATCCCCAAACTAATTACATTATGGGTGTGTGTTGCACAGTTTCTATGCACGCTAGTGACCTCACCATTTTTATGCTGGCTAGCGCGCTTGCACAAGCTACATCTTGTGGTAGTGCAGGTTTGGGGGGCGCGGCCGCTGTTGGGTGAATGCAGGGCACGCATCAGTAGGTGCGTCCCTCATTCCCCAATCAGCCTGCATGCCGGTGCCACACCATGCATGTATAATGGGGCGAGCACATCTAAGCAAAGGTCCGCTGCAATCCGAGCAAAGCTCATCATACGTTGTGGTCCTTTGCTTCCATGCTCGCCGCCATTATGAGCATGGTCGGCGAGCGGCTCAGGCCAGCCGACATCGGGGTGCCCAATCCCCTGTCGGTAACCCCCATGTCAGTGTGCCGACGGGTGCCCACTCCCTCGGCATCCCCCAAATGTTGAATTGCTGAGAAGTGCCCAATCCTCGGCTCATAGCCCCCATCTTTGTACACCGATGGGGGAGCCCTCCCATTGCATCACCCCCAATTGTTGAATGCCGGGGGTGCCCAATCCCGGCTCGCGCCCCGGTTTCTTTGTTTGCCGCGAGGCTGCCCAATCCCCATCGGCGCAGCCCCCGTGTTGTGTGCCGACGAGGTGCCTCAACTCCGTCGGCTACTGACACCCCCCAAAAAAAAAACAGTTAGGTGACATGCTGGGAGCCCACCCCAGCGTGCCAAATGCCCTGTAACATGAAACTGTCCTGCGATGGTTTTCCTTTCTTTTCCTGTAAACGAAAACCGTCCCTTGCAGTCTCGATGCCCCTCCCCACCTGCACTCACCCTGTGCACCCTGCCTCCCCTCATCCCCCACCATACTTACCTCCGGAGTCTGGTGCTACGATCTTCCATGGACTGGGAACAAGTCTGCACTCTTCAGAGCCTGACCGCGAACTGAGGAAATGCCGGTAAGCTGTATAATGGAGTGAATAGGGTTTTTTCAACTTTGCTGCATATCTCAGGCATTTCTTGGAATTTTGGCACCAAATTTTCAACATGGGGTTTTTGGGGCCCCGCCTCATGAATTCTATCACTGTCATGACGTTAATCGGCCTTGAAAGGTGATTTCGCAGTCACTGCGCAAAATCATCTTTTGGGACCCATTAACGAAATGACAGTGCCAGTGTTCATGAGGTGGTCTCTCAAAAAGCCTATGTTCCAAATTTGCTGGGAAAAATCCAACAAATGCCTGTTTTATGAGCGTGCTTTGCGCAGTTGCTACGCAGGCTCGTAACTTCATGCATTCCCAATATTTTAAGGCCGGATTTTCAGCATTGGCATTTTTGTATACCTCCTTATGAACAGTACAGCTGTCATTTCCCACATCCTGCCCGAAATGTGTTTCCGCACTTCCGTCGCACAATAGCGCAGTCGCTGTGGGAAATCAGTGTTTGGGCCAGATTATGAAAATGACAGTGACACAGTTCATGAGCAGAGGTCCTAAAATGCCTATGTTGAAAATTTGGTGCTGATACTCATAAAATGACTGTATTCTACGGCGTGCGTTGGCAGATTGCTACTTTGACGACTGCCATCGTGCGATTCGTGATATTTTTCACTCTGAATTTTCACCATTGCCATTTTTTCCACACCTCTTGATGAACAGTACAGCTGTCATTTCACATACCTTGCCCAAAATGTGTTTTCGCACTTCCGGCGCAGAATAGCGTGGCTGCTGTGCAAAATCACTTCTTGGGACACTTTGAGGAAATGACAGTGACACTGTACATGAGCAGAGGTGCTAAAATGCCTATGTTGAAAATCTGGTACCTAACACCCATAAAATGGCTGTGTTGCAAGCGTGCGTTGCGTATTTCACGCACCCTTGTAACTCCGCACATTTCGTATATTTGTATGCCACATTTTCAACACTGGCATTTTTTTACACCTCCTTATGAACTGTTCAGCTGTAATTTTTCACATCCTGCCCAGCATGTTTTCCTGCACTGCACTACAAAACACCCAAAGGGACACCGTAATGCCTGTCACTCTCTGTGGGGTGGCGGTGGGTTGGCATCAGTTCACTACTTGACTGCCATTCCTATGCTGCATCTCTCTAACTCCTGCACTCCCAATGGCAGCAAGCCAACATTCGGCATTGACAAATGCTTGTCTTAATATTTTTACTGCAGATTTGCAACATTGTCATTTTTTGCACCTCCCCATGAACAGTACAGCTGTCATTTTTCACATCCTGTTTGGAATGTGTTTTTGCACCTGAGGTGCTAAATGCCGTAGTCGCTGTGCATAATTAGCTTTCGGCTAACAAACTGATATTGCCACTGTTCATGAAGTGGGGGTCACAAAAAAGCCATGTTGAAAATTTGGAGTGAAAATACCAGTGAATGCCTGAGGTGTTAGGGTTTTCTACCATAATGCCCCACCCTGTAGAGAATGACAGGTATCAGGGGTGGGACTTGGGATTCTTGCCTGTAATGCTCATACCATTCCATACCCTGCAACCAGTGAGAGGCATTGAGGTATGCCTTGGACTCTTCAACCCCAGAGTTCACCCCATTCTCCTATACCACACCCATCTCACTGTATCTCCTGATGGAATGGGGTGCACATAAGGGCCAAAGACCCCAAGGCACACCGTGGCACTTGTCAGTGTCTGCAGGGTAGGGTGCGTTGAAATGGCGTGGCCGTTATGCCTGATGACCCAAAGGCACACCCCAATGCCTGTCACTCTCTGCAGGGTGGTGCGGGGGTTGGCTTCAGTTCAATACTTCACTGCCATTCCTATTATGCAGCTCTGCAACTTCTACACTACCAATGCCAATGCCAGCAGGCAAACATTCGGCATTGACAAATGCTTGTTGTAGAGTGTCTCTTCCCAGTCATTCTTGTATGTAAATTGTAACTTGATTTGGGATGAAAAATTACAAAATGTAAAAAAAATGAAGTCTGCAGTACAAATAGGTACAGTCCACTCCACATATACTGCCTGCAGTTAAAACAGGCAACCACTTACATCGGGCATTTTATAAAAAATGTTTCTCTTTTCCTATTCAGTTGCATTATGCTGCCACCGTTCATAGTGATCTGGTAGCGTCTGCTATTTCGGGAATTTTTTCGGGCAGATTTAACAGTAAAGTATTGTATTCATCAAGTGCTGACAGTGTTCAAACCTACTTTCAGGTTAGCGATTAAAACTACTTCAGCTGTCAATTAATCAATTAGCACCTCGTGGTTCATTCTAGAGGATTAAAAACAACAGACCCAGCTCCACAAACTGTTTCACACTTCATTCGCAGTTCTAGTCTGTGTGTTTATTTATTTATTTAGCTTTTGTTGACCAGGTAAGTACACTAGACAATCTGTATGCCTATTTTCAGGTATGACCCGGGAGAGTACAATGAAAATACAGGTTCAAACAAGGTACATAACAACAAGAGGGGCAACGTACAGAGTTTCAAGAGAGCAAGATAAACATAGATAGTCTACAGTGAGCAGTAATAGGTAAAATATACATATTTATTTATTTGCTTTTGTTAATCGGGTAGGTCACACTAGACATCCAAGTGCCTATTTTCAGGTGAGACCCGGGAGGGTTGCAAAACAGGTTACAAAGAGCTTACATACAATCATAAGGGAGGTTTACATCGAGAAGTGGGAATAAGCATACACAGGGGATAGAGAGTTAAGTGCAACAAACAGTAAGTTTTAAGCTAAGGTTTACAACAGTATACTTGACAGCTTGAACAGGGCTGTCGTGGAAAGCTAACACATGGAGACAATACAGTGCAGGAGAACCTATAGTGCAAAACAACAGAGATACAGTTCCCTCGGGTAAGTACACTGGGAAGCAAGTTTGATATACCACATTGCAGTGGTTGCATGGGGAGACTGACCTACTGAGACAGTAGAACTAAACCAAGTACAAGTGCCAACGGGGGGGGACCATACCACCCGTGGGTAGAGCAGGCTCAGGTGAGGCAAGTAGCAATTACAGGGCCCGGGCCAGGGGTTAGATAACATTAATAGTACCCCAAGGGAGGGGAGGGCCTGTCATAACATGTCAAAGCTTGAATTAGACCGAGAAGCATAAACAAGTGGAGAGACCCCTCAAGTAACTCCATAGGGAGGATTTGAAGCCCAGATGGGAGGAGGAGGACCGAGTTCTGGCCGGGAGCGAGTTCCAGATTTTTGGGGCATAGGCGACAAACACGCGGTCACCCATCTGGGTACAGGTTCTGGGAACCAGGCGATCAGGGGTTGCTCTCGACCGGAGGGGGTAGGAGGAGGTGTCAGGAGTGGGGGGGAGGGCAAGGGATACAGGAGTATCAGCCCTGACAATGTTGTCAATGAAGTTTTCAACAACATAGGTGCGGTGTTTCTCAGGGGGTAGCCAATGTAAGCATAAGTAGAGGTCACATCGGTGAGTTGGGGGGGAGCCACAAGCGCAAAGCGGCAGATATTGTTGTAGGCTGTATCCCACTTTGAGAGGCAAGATTTGGGCATAGGAGCAAAGGCGACTAGCCCATAACAGAGAGATGGGAGAAGGACCCCCCTAGCCAGGGCAACACGGGCCGCCGGGGTTAAGCAACTTTTTGCTCTATAGGCTAGGCCCAGTTTACCATTCATGGCCCTACAGACATTTTGGATGTGTAGAGAGAGATCCAGTTGAGGGTCAAGTGTGACACCCAGGTATTTGACAGCTGCTACCATCTGCAGTGGGGAGCCATCAGCCCCGAGGATTTTGAGTGGGGCAGGGCAAGATTTCAACTTGCAGTGAGACCCAAAAAGCATCGCTTGGGTTTTTTTGAGGTTGGTAGTAAGCCTACGTTCAGCCAGCCAGTATTGGATTTGCTCAAGTCGAGTTAAGTTGTGAGTTAATGGTGGTGATGTCACGTGGCGCTGCAGAACAACCAGGTCATCCGCATATAAGGTGGTGTGACCATGGGAGGTGATGGACGGCAGCTCGTTGATGAAGAGAAGAGAGTGGGGCCAAGGACCGACCCTGGGGAACCCCTGCAGGACATCAGTGAGGTGGGAGGGGGTACGGTTGAAGTTGGTATATTGCTTCCAACCGGAGAGGTAGTTGAGGAACCAGCTGTGAGCAGGGGGGGAGATACCAAGTGAGAGAAGGGTGGAGCTAAGAAGAGAGTGGTCAACCCTGTCGAAAGCTTTGGAAAGGTCAACAAAGATGGCACTGATGAGGTTACCCTGATCAGTGGCGGTTCTAATCATCGAGGATACAACAGCAAGGGTGGTAGTCGTGCTGTATCCTTTTCTGAATCCATGTTGGGTGGGGGAGAGATGGTTGTGTTCTTGTAGGTACCCGGAGAGCTGAGTGGCCACGACCTTCTCCAGGATCTTCGAGGTGGCCGACAGGATGGCGATTGGGCGATAGTTGAGCGGATCTCTGGGATTGCCTTGCTTTAGCACAGGAGTAACCATGGCAATTTTCCAGAGGTCCGGGATAATGCCAGTGGTTAGGGAGGAGTTGATGATGTGCGCTAGTGGCCAGGCTAGAAGGAAGGCCCCAAGCCTGAGTAATCTAGGTTCTAGGCAGTCGTGCCCCGCCCCGCTGTGGGGGGAGAGGTGGGCAAGATGCCCCAGTATCTCGGTGGCGACACAAGCTGAAGGAAGAAGGGGTGGGGCTTGGGACCAGATGGGAGGAGGGGACAGTGAGGGGTGGGGGGGGCTGGAAGTTGAGAGAATGCAGCGTTGAAGGCGTTAGAGATTGTGAGTGGGTTATTACAGCTGACCCCATCTATGAGCAAGTCAGTGGATTGCACTTTAGCCAAAATCCCAACAGCATTTCTGATGCTCTGCCCGAAACTCCTTGGGTTGCTGGCAGAAGAGAGCAGGGCAGATCGGCAAGCCTCACTTTTTGCTGCCCGGATGGCTTTTTTACAGGAATTTCTGAGCCTTCTGTATGCAAGCAGGTTGGTGTTACTTAGGGAGGCTTTATAGGTCTGCCAGCTTTTATCCCTTTGCTTCATTAGGGAGAATAGGCCCCTGTGAAGCCATTTGGTGATGGCACCCTTAACCCTCCTTTTCGTGAGGGGGGCATGTTTGATCTGAACAGGGATAACCTTTGATAGAAAAATATCCAGGGCTAGGGCTGGGTCAACTGAGGTGGTGACCCCAGACCAGTCAATAGAGGCGAGGTCACTAAGGAAGTCAGAGGGGGAGAATTTTGAGTAATCCCTCAGCTGGATCACTTTGCTGGGTACTTTGGGCTGGGAGGTGCCCCAGGCACAGAAGGTTGGCGAGTGGTCAGAGATAGCGTCAGGTAGGATGCCCGAGGTAATAATCCTGTCGGGCGTGTTGGTGAGGATCCAATCGAGTAGGGACCCTTCACCCCCACGGTGAGAGGGCCTTGTGGGCTCGGAGGTAATTTGGCTAAGTACAAGGCCTGAGAGCAGTGGCTCATATAGCCTACAGTTGGAACCCAGCCAATTAAGATTGAAATCATCTATGATGAGGACTTCACTAAAGCCCACTTTTTCACCAAGGAGGGAGAGTAGCAAGGAGAGTCCAGCCAGACCACCCTTGGGGGGATTGTAACAACAAATGAGGTGTATTTTCTTTGTGAGGCCCAGGAGGAGAAGGGCATGTAGGAATTCACAGGGGGAGGCGTCAGATGGCGAGGTGCCAGGGGAGGATACGTTCAGGTGAGCCTTGTAGTAGAGTAGCACACCACCCCCTCTTTTGTTGCCCTCCCGATCACGTCTGATGTGGCCATACCCGGGTAGGATACAGGCCGCATCAGAGATGTGGGGTTTGAGCCATGTTTCTGATACACCCATGATATCAGGGTTGTAGTGAGTGACCCAGGCTGTAAGTTCTGCAAGGTTATGTAGTAGACTACGAATGTTGAGGTGGACAACTTTTATTCCCTTGGAGGAGAACCATAAGGGTGGGGACTTGGGGGTGGGTGGACAGCCAGACTGGGGCAGGTGCTGGCATCAGTCATACTTGCAGAGGGGAGGGGTTTAGCAGGATCAAAACAGGGGGAGAAAAATAAAAAGAGACCAGATGGGGGGAGGGGCACACCGGACAACAGTGATGGGGATACACGACCACAGTTCAGAACTGGGTAGAGGGGGTGGAGGAGGAGAGGTGAAACGGCTAGAGGAGTGAGAGGGGTGTCCAACAGAGCCAGGTGCCCTAGCTAGGTGAAAAAAGCAGCCTGGGCTCAGGCAGAGAAACTAAATGGCTTCAGGGAAGTAGGGGTAGCCACTAGTGGTAGGTTAGTATAACCTGCAAATGGAAAACTAGGCTGATAAGATAATAACAGCCCATGTGACCATAAACAGGCTACATAGAAAAAAGCCGACCAAGGGTGGTGGTGGGGGTGGTGGGGAGCCGAACACGGAGCATTTGGCGGAGCGAGAATGGCTGCACCGATGGCAGGAGGCAGGCAGGACCTCCCCAAGGTAAGGTGGGCTGTGGAGCATCTGCTGTGGGCCGATTAGCAGGTCTTGTACAGCAATAGAGGAAAAAAAAAAAAAGGCGCCGGAGTATCCACCGTCGGATTCCTGATGGCCGGATGATTTACCTGAGTGTGCGACTGGCTGTGGGGGAGGGGGCAGGAGCCCTCGCAACTCCACCGGGGTCCCGCTTCTGAGGAGAGAGGAAGAAAAGAAAACGGGATTAATATAGGAGGGGATTGGGGGTAGGCAAGTAGACAAAAGAAAGGGGGGGGATTTAAGTTTTGGCTGGCAGCCCACGGGAGAGAGCTCAGCCCCAACGGACGTTGCACAAGACCTGAAGACCTAGTAAATAGCTGAAAATAGCTGTACTGCACTGGGGGAGTAAGTAGTCAGTCGCAGAGCGGGCTTATTGCACTTTTACCCAGCCAGACACAATAAAATCGGAGCAGTACAACGAGAACATCAGGGCACCTAAGACATAATGAGCTGTAGCACGCCTCCTGGAATTAATAATAAAAATCTTATATATTTTTTTAACTTAAAGGGCAGAACAACTTTAAGCCATACCACGCGGTAGTGCAAGCACCAGCAAGGTCACAGTATTAGTCCCAGGTCCATAACAAGGCTATCTCCATGGCTGCGCCGATGGCAGGAGGCAGGCAGGACCTCCCCAAGGTAAGGTGGGCTGTGGAGCATCTGCTGTGGGCTGATTAGCAGGTCTTGTACAGCAATAGAGAAAAAGGAAAAGGCGCCAGAGTATCCACCAGTGGATTCCTGATGGCCTTCTGATTTACCTGAGTGTGCGACTGGCTGTGGGGAAGGGCGGCAGGAGCCCTCGCAACCTCCGCTCCGGGGGTCCCGCTTCTGAGTGTGCGACTGGCTGTGGGGGAGGGCAGTAGGAGCCCTCGCGACCTCCGCTCAAGGGGTCCCACTTCTGAGTGTGTGACTGGCTGTGGGGAAGGGCGGCAGGAGCCCTCGTGACCTCCGCTCCGGGGTCCGCTTCCTGAGTGTCACGACTGGCTGTGGGGAGGGCGGCAGGAGCCTCGTGACCTCCGCTCGAGGTCCCACTTCTGAGTGTGCGACTGGCTGTGGGGGAGGGTGGTGGAGCCCTCGCGACCTCCGGGCCTCCGGGGTCCCGCCTGAGTGCGCGACTGACCGTGGGGAGGTGGCAGGAGCCCTCGCGACCTCCGCTCCAGGGGTCCCGCTTCTGAGTGTGCGACTGGCTGTGGGGGAGGGCGGCAGGAGCCCTCGCGACCTCCGCTCCGGGGGTCCCGCTTCTGAGGAGATACATACAGAATAAATAGACTAACACATTCAATGGTAATTACATTGCATGAGTGACCCTATTTGTAAGCTGCCACAATGTCTAAGTGAAAAGCAATGTCACTCAGTGAAAAAATAGACATGCTGAAAAAGATTGATGAGCTCCCGAAGATGAGCCAGCCTGACCTGGCTCAGCACCTTTCCCCAAATCAACTGTTGCTGATGCTGATTTACTCTGACAGCTGGAGCAGCTTTTCACAGAGTGCCACTAAAACCAGAATCCTGACAGGAAAAGAAAGAGGGAGGGGAAGGATGGGGTGGTTGAATTGCCCTCTTAAGGTGGCTCCAGAATGCTCGTGGCTGTGACACACTCATCAGCAGACCACTACTGGCCCAGAAAGCCCAGCAACTGGCCACAGCCATGGGTCAAGAGGATTTCAAGCCCTCTGAATGATGGCTCCAGAGGTGGAAGGTGTGCAATAACATAGGCTTTCAAAGGGCCTATTTTGAGAAACTGAACTCTGATGATGCAAGTGCTGAGCAGTGGCTTTCAAATGTCTTTCCTGGGCTACTGGAGGGGTATGAACCTCATAATGTGTTCAACTGTGATGAAACTGGCATCTTCTATCACTGCATTGGGTATGGCACCTTGGTGTTTAAAAGTGAACCACTGCTGTGCTCCAAAAAGCAAAAGGAGAGGATCTCAGTTATGCTATGTGTCAACATGGATGGTTCAGAAAAGCTTGAGCCACTAGTGGTCGGCAAGTATCAGAACCCACAATGTTTCTGTGGCATCTACCATCAGCCTGTCTTGTACCGAGCCCATAGGTCATCATGGATGACCGATGACATTTTCTTGGACTGGGTCATAAACTGGGATTGTAAGGTGAGACAGCGAAAAATTGTCTTAATTCTAGACAATTTTTCAAGTCACTCTAAAGTTCCTGGACTTTGCAACATCCGTTTAGTGTTACTGCCGCCAAACACTACATGCGTTATACAGCCCCTTGATATAGGAATCATTTATAACCTCAAGCAACACTATGTCTGCACGATGTACCAGAAAGTTTTGGAGGAGCTTGATGCCAGCCCTGAAATGAACGCATCGCAGTGTGTGAAAAAAATTTCACTGCTGGGTGCCGTTCGTTTGTTGAAACATTCTTGGGACATGGTTGGGGAACAGACTATCCAGCAGTGCATTAAAAAGGCTGGATTTGCTGTGGAACAAGAAGAAGAATTGTTAACCCCTGAGCTGATGGAAACAGAAACCTTACCTGCTCCCGATAGTCTTTCGGTGGAGGAGTTCCAGCAGCTATGTCACCTGGGAGACAATGATGCCCCACCAGAAAGCAATGAGGATGACATACAGGAGGTGACTGGGGCAATGCAGGGCAGTTTAGATGACGTGGATCCTGATGAGCACCAGGAAGTAAACACAGCAGAAGAAGAGCAACTCGTCATTCCTTCACACGTTCGTTCGACCCTATTAACTTTGCACCATGCCATGGAGCAAAACGCTGAAAATCACCGGAACTGGGATATGCTCCTTTAGGGTAGAGGAAACCTGGCATCCATATACTAGAAGGCAGAGCATTCAGACAAGGATTACTGCATACTTCGAGGGAAACAAGTAGCAGTAGCGCTACCAGAAGTGTGGCACTACTACAGTGACTTTTAACTACAGTATTTACTTTCTTTTATACAGCAATGTTTAAATAAAGTTTCATTTTGATTAATTGTGATTAAATGTTTTTCAAATGTTATCTAATGTGTATTCTAGAGATTTTTAACCACAGCACGCGTTACAGGCTAACCATAGTGATTGTAATAAATGCTACAACAGTGCCAATAGTAACACATGGTTACAATGACCATCGCCTATATCGGGTGAATCGGGCTATGATAAATATGCCCACTATAAGCGGGTGACACTGTACCAGGAGCAGACAACACTTGCCCTAGGGAATCAGGGATCAACAGTGTGATCTGAAAAAAGAATACACCAAAGGGATTAACATGACATACACAACCGGGGTAAAAGGGTTAAATAAGTTATTAACTTCCAGCAGCAGACTACACCTCCCCCTGGAGAATCAGGGATCATCAGTGTGATCTAAAAAAATACAATACTAACAGTATGTAGCAAAACAAAAAAAAAGTATATTTGTTTTTAACACAACACTGGGATCAACAAACTAACATGAGAGTACAAATAAGTACCAGGAGCAGACAAGACCTCCCCCCAGGGAATCAGGGATCAGCAGTGTGATCTGAAAAACTACTACTAAAAACAACCAAAAAAGTTATTTTTTTTAAAGAACAGGTATAAAACAATATGGATATCAGAGGTAATTTATTATTAAGTTTAACAAAAAGTGGCAGAACACCATCACTTTAAGAAAAAATATCACTAAAAAAATAACTAAAACTGGCACAGAAAGACACAGACAAAATACTTTGCTTAAAAAAAACCAAACTAAACCACAGAAATAACAAGCATTTGTCAATGCCGAATGTTTGCTTGCTGGCATTGGCAGTGGTAGTGTAGAAGTTACAGAGCTGCGTAATAGGAATGGCAGTGAAGTATTGAACTGAAGCCAACCCCACCACCACCCTGCAGAGAGTGACAGGCATTGGGGTGTGCGTTTGGGTCGTCAGGCATAACGGCCATGCCATTTCACCACACCCACTGCAGAGGACTGCAAGTGTCACAGTGTTCTTATGGTCTTTGGCCCTTATCGCACCCCATTTCATTAGGAAATATGGTGAGATGGGTGCGATATAGGAGAATGGGGTGAAGTTTGGGGCTGAAGAGTCCAAGGCATACCTCGATGCCTCTCAGTGACTGCAGGGTGTGGAATGGTATGAGCATCACAGGCAAGAATCCCAAGTCACACCCCTGATGCCTGTCATTCTCTATAAGGTTGGGCGTTATAGTTGAAAACCCTAATACCTCAGGCATTCGTTGGTATTTTCACTCCAAATTTTCAACATGTTTGTTTTGTGACCCCACCTCGACGAACAGGGGTAATATCAGTTTGTTAGCCAAAAAGCTGCTTATGCACAGTGACTACGGCATTTAGCACCACAGGTGCAAAACATTCAACAGGATGTAAAATGACAGCTGTACTTTTCATGGGAGGTAAAAAATGGCTATGTTGCAAATCTGTAGTAAAAATATTTAAAAAGTGGTGAAGTTACGAGCGTACATGGAAACTGTACAAGCGCACACCTCGTAATATAATTAGGTTGGGGATTTTTTACAGCAGATTGTCAACTCAGGCATTTTGGTGCCTCCGATCATGAACAGTGTCACTGTGATTTTCTTTATCTGTGGCGAACAATGATTTCCCACAGCGACCAGTGCACCACGTATCTCTGCACTGAAAGTGTGAAAACACACTTCAGCCATGTTGTGAAAAATGACAGCTGTACTGTTCATAAGGAAGTGTGGAAAAATGTCACTGGTGAAAATCTGGACTGAAAATATTACAAAGTCATAAACTAATGAGGGTGCGTGGAAACTGCACAATGCTCACTCGTAACACAGTCATTTTATGGACTTTTGTCATCAAATTTTCAACATAGCCATTTTAAGACCTCTGCTCATGAACAATGTAACTGTAATTTTCTTAATCTGTCCTAAACATTGCTTTTGCACACCAACAGCACCATTGTGCGCAACATGTTTGAAAACACATTTTGGGCGACATATGAAAAATTGCAGCTGTACTGTTCATAAGGAAGTTTAATAAAATGGCAATGTTGAAAATCTGGAGTGAAAATATTAAATTTGCAAACTTACGAGCATGCATAGGAACTGTGCAACGCACACTCGTAAAAGTCATTTTTAGGAATTTTTTTCACCAAATTTTCAACATAGCCATTTTAAGACCTCTGCTCATGAACAGTGTCACTGTGATTTCTTAATTTGTCCTGTACATTGATCTCGACATCGACTGCACCATTGTGCGCTATATGGGCGGAAACATCGCTTGGGTGAGATGAAAATGACAGCTGTACTACTCATAAGAAGGTGTGGTAAAATGGCAATGTTGAAAATCTGGAGTGAAAATATTAAATTGCAAACTTACGAAAGATGCATAGGAACTGTGCAACGACACCAGAAAAAAGTCATTTTTAGGAATTTTTTCACCAAATTTTCAACATAGCCATTTTAAGACCTCTGCTCATGAACAGTGTCACTGTGATTTTCTTAATTTGTCCTGTACATTGATCTCCGACACCGACTGCACCATTGTGCGCTACATGGGCGGAAACATGTTTTGGGTGAGATGAAAATGACAGCTGTACTACTCATAAGAAGGTGTGGTAAAATGGCAATGTTGGAAAATCTGGAGTGAAAATATTGAAAATTTGCTAACTAACGAAGGCATGTAGAACTGTACAACACGCCAGAAACAGTCATTTTTTGAATTTTTTCACCAAATTGTCAACATAGCCATTTTAAGACCTTTGCTCATGAATAGTGTCACTGTGATTTTCTTAATTTATCCCGTACATTGATTTCGCACACTGACTGCGCCATTGTGCGCTACATGGGCGGAAACACGTTTTGGGTGAGATGTGAAAAATGACAGCTGTACTACTCATAAGAAGGTGTGTCAAAATGGCAATTTTGGAAATCTGGAGTCAAAATATTGAAAATTCGCGAACTTACGAGCATGCATAGGAACTGTACAACGCACGCTCGTAAAACAGTAATTTTTGAATTTTTTCACAAATTCAACATAGCCATTTTAACACCTCACCTCATGAACAGTGTCACTGTGATTTTCTTAATTGTCCGTACATTGATCTCACACACACCGACTGCGCCATTTAATGCGCTACATGGTGAAACACGCTTTGGGTGAAATGTGAAAATGGCAGCTGTACTACTCATAAGAAGGTGTGGTAAAATGGCAATGTTGAAAATCTGGAGTGAAAATATTGAAAATTCACGACCTTACGAGCGTGCGTAGGAACTGCGCAATGCACGCTTGTAAAACAGTCATTTTTAGGACTTTTTTCACCAAATTTTCAACATAGCCATTTTAAGACATCTGCTCATGAACAGTGACATTGTGATTTTCTTAATTTGTCCCGTACATTGATTTCGCACACCGACTGCGCCATTGTGCGCTACATGGGCAGAAACACATTTTGGGTGAGATGTGAAAAATGACAGCTGTACTGCTCATAAGAAGGTGTGGTAAAATGGCAATGTTGAAAATCTGGAGTGAAAATATTGAAAATTCGTGAACTTACGAGCCCGCGTAGGAACTGCACAATGCATGCTCGTAAAACAGTCATTTTTGGGTATTTTGGCACCAAATTTTCAACATGGGGTTTTTGGGACCCCTTCTCATGAATTATTCATTGTCATGGTGTTGTTCAGGCCTGAAGGGTGATTTCATGCCGTGACTGCGCAGTGACTGCGAAATCACCCTTCGGGCCAGAATAACGCCATGACAGTGACATCATTCATGAGAAGAGGTCCCAAACCCCATGTTGAAAATTTGTGCAAAATTTCCAAAATGCCTGAGATATGCAGCAAGTTGAAACCCCCATCTAGCCCATTATACAGCTTACTGGCATTTCAGTTCGCGGGTCGGCTTTGAAGAGTGCAGACGTGTTCCCGGTCCACCGAGATCATCGCGCCAGAGTCCAGAGGTAAGTATGGGGTGAGGGGGTGGGGAGGCTGGGCACAGTGGGTGGCTGCCGGGTTGTGGAGGGGCGGGAGATCATTGGACCGTTTTTCACAGGTAGAAAAAGAAAAAACAGACGACGCTGGAATTTGCCACGCTGGGGTGGGCCCCAGCGTGGCACAAGAACGGTTGTGGGGAGGGGTGTTCAGCCGACAGGGGAGTTGGGCACCCCGTCGGCCCTGAGATACATTGCCACGCTGGGGTAGGCTTGCAGCGTGGCACTTATTACTCGGGAGGGGAGGACTGTGGAGCCGACGGAGATTGGGCACCCCGTGGGCTATATATTCGTTGTCACACTGGGGTGGGCACCCAGCATGGCATTTTGGAAGCCTTTGGGGGAGGCGGGAGGCATGACACACCCGGCGGGATTGGGCACCCCGTCGGCTGCCACAGTGCATGCGAGGGGAGGCACACACGTGTGTGTGTGCGGGGAGCTGTGCATGAGCAGGCTGATATCTTATCGCTGCTCACCAAGCGTAGGTCCCCCTTTCAACTGTATGCTACTGCATTTTGGAGCGTGTTATAGACAGCTCCAGAATGCATTGGCTTACAGGGGCCACGCCTGCCAGCACACTGACTAAATTGGAGGAGGAGGTGACACACCTCCGAAATCTCCGATGATGGCACTATGTTTCTTGCACATGCGTGCAAGCAAACATAAAAATGAGAAATTACTCACTACAGATCAAAAATGATGAACAAGAAAGAGTGAGAAAACCAAAATATAATGCAAATCTCTTGCTCTGACAAAAAAGCTCCAGATCTCTCTGGGCTACCTAGCTTTACAGTACACCTACCCTCCCCCACACCACTGCTTCACAGACTGACAAAACAGAAACCACAACTTTAAAGAAAATAATCACCCAAAAAGTAAACAAAAACACAAACACAAATCTAACAGAACAAGGCCCCGTAGAACAATTTCTGAGCAATTTGGATTCAAAAAGCTCAGTTTTGAGATGAATTTTAAACGTTTTTGTAACATGAGGAAGGGAAAGGGTTGAATGGGATTGGTTGAAGATCATCAGGTGACCATACATTAATCCTCAAGTAATGCATGGTTGCCTGAGAATTAATGTATGGCAGAATGCACAGCTTTTCTCTTCTCCCTGAGCCTATGTCCTGTGGCTGACAGTGAATACAGGAGCAGTGCCTTTACTAGCCACTACAGTGAAATACAAGTAAGAGCCTGCAGTGAACTGTATCATTTTTTACATTTTTTCCCTTTTTACATTTATTCCCATGCCTCATATTTCCTAGCTGTAAAGTTTATTGCTCTTGATTTTGTAAACTATCACACTGTTTCTGGCAAGGTGAATGTTGTGTGACTAATGATCGGCAAACTGGAAGAAAGCATTGTCATGGAGCTGCACATTACTGATTCAGACAAAGGTAGTCGAGCAGGAAGACTGTGCATCATGTAATATGCGGATGTGGCATTCAGATATTGAGAATAGTGGCAAATTTGAAAAATGGCGGCAAATTTCAATGTTCTGGGAGGTGTGTCCTTTAAACGCTGGAACGACACTCACTTCCCAGATGGCTATAGTCCTCCCACTGGTAACCAAGCATTTGTCAATGCCGAATGTTGTCACGCTGGCATTGGCATTGGCAGTGCCGGAGCTAGAGATGCATAATAGGAATGGCTGTGAAGTATTGAAGTGATGCCAACCCCACCCCCACCCTGTAGAGAGTGACAGGCATTGGGGTGTGCCTTTGGATCATCAGCTATAACGCTCATGCCATTGTACCTCACCCTACCCTGTAGACACAGACAAGTGTCAGGGTGTGGTTTGGGGTCTTTGGGATTATACTTACCCCATTCCATAAGGAAATACGCTGACGTGGGTGCAGTATAGGAGCATGGGGTGAACTTTGTGGCTGAACAGTGCAAGACACATCATGATGCCTGTCAGTAGCTGCAGGGTGGGGGGTGGATGGCATGAGCATTACATCCGATGATCCCAAGTGACACCCCTGATGCCTGTCAGTCTGTACCGGTTGGGGTGCTATAGTTGGAAACCCTAACACCGTAGACGTGTGGTGGTAGTTTCACTCCACATTTTCAACATGGGCTGCTTGTCAGGCCACCTCATGAAAAGCGGCACAATCACTTTGTTAGCTGAAAGGTGGTTTTGCACAGTGGCTGTGCCATTTGGCAACAGAGGGATGAAAACACATTTTTGAGTAGGATGTGGAGAATGACAACTGTATTGTTCATGAGGAGGTGTGAAAAAATGGCAATGTTGAAAATCTGGAGTGACAATATGAAATATTGGTGAAGCAATGAGCATGCATACAAACTGCACAACACATGTCCGTAACCCAATTACTTTTGGGAGTTTGTTAGCCGCATTTGTAACATAGGCATTTTGGGACCTCCCCTTATGAAACGTGGCGCTGCGATTTTGTTAATCTGTCCCAAAAGTTGATTTCCCACAGCGACCACGCCATTGTGCACGACAGGTGTGGAAACACATTTTGGGCAGGATGTGAAAAATGACAGCTGTACTGTTCATAAGGAGGTGTGAAAAAATGCCAGTGCTGAAAATCTGGCATGGAAATATTGCAGATTTGCAAAGTTACAAGGGTGTGTGGAAACTGCGCAACGCATGCTTGCAACACAGTCATTTTATGGACTTTTGGCACCAAATTTTCAACACAGGCATTTTAGGACCTCTGCTCATGAACAGGGTCACCATCATTTCCTCATGCTGTCCCAAAAAGTAGTGTCACACAGCAACCGCACTATTCTGCGCCGGACGCGCGAAAACACATTTTGGCTAGGATATGTAAAATGACAGCTGCACTGTTCATCAGGAGATGTGGAAAAATGCCAATTTTGAAAATCTGGAGTGAAAATACTACAAATTCATGAAGTTACACGCGTGCGTGGAAACAGTGCAATGCACGCTCGTAAAACAAACATTTTCTGGATTTTTCCCACCAAATTTGCAACATAGGTTTTTTGAGAGCCCCCCTCATGAACAGTGGCACTGTTGTTACGTTAATCAGTCCCAAAAGGTGATTCAGTGCAGTGACCACAAAATCACCTTTAGGGGCCGATTAACGCCATGACAGTGCCAGAATTCATGAGGAGGGGTCCCAAAAACCCCATGTTGAAAATGTGGTGCAAAAATTCCAAAACATGCCTGAGATATGCATTAAAGTTGAAAAAACCCTATTTATGCCATTATATAGCTTACCGGCATTTTCTCAGGTCGCAGTCGGCTTTGAAGAGTGCAGATGTGTTCCTGGTCCACTGAAGATCATCGCACCAGACTCCAGAGGTAAGTATGGGGTGAGGGGGGTGTGGGGAGGCAGAGTGCGCAGTGGGTGGGCGCTGGTTGTGGGAGGCGGGCAGGGAGACCGCAAGAGACAGTTTTCTTTTTCACAGGTTAAAAAAAATTTAAAAATAAACATCGGGGGATGCTTTTTTTCTTGCAGTGGCTTTAGCATGCTGGGGTGGGCTCCCAGTGTGCCACCTAAGTGTTTCTGGGAGATACTATAGCCAACAGGGTATTGGGCACCCCGTCGGCACAGAAAAAGCCGGGGGCAAGAGCTGAGGGTTGGCACACCACTAACAACAATGGGGATGCATTATGTCGAGGGGTGTGGGCTCTCATTGGCATATACATTGGGCCAGGGTATGCCGCCAGGGGGATTGGGCACCCCTGGAGTCAGCAGTATGCCACCATGTTAATTTTCTTTTTTTCACCACCAGGGAAAGCATGTTGGGAGGTCCGCTGAGTATGACGAGCTTAGCTCGCATTGCAGCAGACCTTTTGTTTGATCTCATTGCCACATTAGGTATGCATGGTGTGGCGCTGGTACACAGGCTGATTGGGGAATGAAGGACGCACCTACTGATGAGTGCCCTGCATTCGCCCAACAGTGACCGCGCCTCCAAATCTGCACTACCACAAGATGTTGGCTGCACAAGCACGCCAATATAAAAAATAAAATATGACATGGTTTTACAAGCGCCAGCACTACAATCACTGGAAGGAACTCCCCTTACTGAGGAGACTTGGAAGCAAAGAATTCAGAGATGCAGAGCAGCCCAGAAACACTTTCAGCAGACACAGAAACACAATGAGACACAGACAAAGTTCTGTGATGATAATAATAATACCACAAGTCAGACTGCAGTGCTTCTGAAAACAATCCTCACATGTCAATTTTCTGAAGGTAAATTCTGACAAGCCACATCATTCAGGGCATTCTGTAAGCACAACAGCCAAATAGTGTTAAAGAGAAAACATCTTCCATACATAGTACTGAAGGCAAGCTAGCCTTACTTCCTCTATCTCAGAAAGGTGCCATGCTATGAGATAATGCTTCTGCTGAGCCCAAGTTACTGTTGCAAATGCAGCAGAAGCTTACATGATTGCAATCAGTAAAGAGAGTGTTGTTTGCCAGAGATAGGAGGCCACCAAAACCTCTGTACTACCCGAGAAGTGCATTGTGGTTGTAAAAATGTTAGAAGAGAAATCAGAGGGTAATGGTACAGGTGTACAGGAAACATCCTGTCCTCTCATAACAGATGATTGCACAAACATGGCACAAGAGTAAAAAAAACTGAGACGGCACATTGCCCTAAGCAACACTGAATTAGATGAATTAGAAAAAAAAGAAAAATTAGCCAAATACTCATAAGAATACAGCTTTGGCTGTAAGTGTGTGAGAAGACTGTCTGACAGCAAAATGCATTGAAATAGCAGTAGACACAGTTAGCGACATAGAATTGACAGGCTTCTTAAGAGAATTTTTATGGGACTGTGCATACTGTGGGAGGACAGTAGTACACAATAAATTCCTACACAGGCCTTCGTGCTGGATTGAACAGACATTTTAACAGTGTTGCTTTTTCAAGGAAAATAAATATTGTGACTGTCCCTGAACATCTGTCTGCAAATAGTGTTTTTGTGGCTGTTTTGAAGGACTATCGCCATTCTGGCAATGATGTTAGTAACCACCACCCTCGAATATTAGACAATGATCTGACATCGATACGCACATCTGAGAAACTAAGTGTGGACACAGCTTATGGCCTTGTCCGCAGGGTACAGTTTGAATTACAGCTTGGGCTGGCATACTGGGTCAGGGAAGGACTGACAAAATTGATATAGGAGTCCTTCTTGGTAAATTATGATGAAAATGGCAAGGAATGTCTAACCCTCACTTTTAACGAAGCCACCAAGAACCACAATAAAGCTAATGAGCACCACAGACAGGCACTTTTTGGTGTTTTAATAGCGATCCCAGACAATTCTCTGTGTCCTGTGCAGCTGTTTAAAAAATATATATCAAAATGTCCTCCTAATGCACCTACCCTATATTTACACCCAAAAAAACATACCTCAGTATATCCTGGAAGAGCAAAGCTATTGGTACACAAGCCAATCCATGGGTAGAAATTATCTTGGTGTAATGATGCCACAAATATCATTTGATGCTGGTTTAACAAAGTGATATGCAAATCACTTCATATGCAGCACTTCTGTACAGCTGCTGTCTGAAGCTGGCATAGCCTCATGTGAAATAATGAGTCTAACAGGCCATCACTGTGAAATGAGCTTGAAAAATTACTAGTCACCCTCAAACTAAGATAGACAGAAGTGGCCAGGAATCCTGTGGCACAATGCAGTGATGCAGAGAAACATGGAGAAATTACCTAGTAATTCTGCCAAGGATCATCCCATCAGCAGACCGGACACATCTACTGATTCTGTTCCAAATGTAACAGAAGGGAATGAAACATCACCATACGCTAACATTCGTAACACTGCCAGTAGTACGAAGGTCCAGCAACTGTTTATAGAGCATATGTGTAATGATTCACCAATAAGTGCTACACAAAATAAAAGTGGCTCAATCACATCTCACAATCCATTCAATCTGCACAATGTCACTATTAATGAAGCTGTCAATTTCCACTACCAAGGTCATCCACATAATGGCGGTGTAGGTGCCACAGGCAATGATGTGTCTCACAAATACTTATGGCAATAGTGGAGTTGAGGTGAAGGATCTGTTATAGGCAAAATAGTCTTATAATTCTTGTTAGTGGATTGGCTAAAGTCTGGACCAGCTTGATAGGGCCCGAACAGGCAGAGTTTGTGGCTGGCCGCTCTTCGGCAGACCATTTCCGTAAGCTTGGCCATCTTATTTCTGCATCTAGGGACCCCCAAATTAGAGGCACTTTTGGTATCCCTAGATGCAGAAAAAGCATTTGACAGAGTTGCTTGGCCCTATTTATTTAATGTCCTTTCTCAGTATGGCATCCTGGATGTTTTCATCAACCATATTCGTACCCTTTATCAATGTCCAACAGTATGGTTAATGTGCAAGAACCACCTATCACACCCCTTCTCATTAGGAAGTGGTATGAGACAAGGATGTCCCTTGTCCCCCTATCTATTTAATTTGTATATTGAACCCTTAGCAAGAGTACTAAACCAAGAGCGTGAGATAAGGGGCATCTGGATTGGACATTTAGAATACAAACTGTCCCTCTTTGCAGACAACCTGCTCCTCCATCTTTCAGGTGCGGGACACTCTCTCCATCTAGCTCTGCAAATTACAGACCAATTTAGTATTTTTTCAAGGTAAAAACTCAACAGACATAAAACTACGGTCCACTCCCTTTCAATTCTGGTGAAAAATTAAAAATTTGAAGCCCTAGGCTTACAATGGGAGCATATGGTTTTAACCTACTTAGGCATAAAAATGACTAAAGATTTTGGAAAGCTAAGAGAATTTAACTTAGATCCACTTCTGAGGACAGTGAGGGAGGATTTATCAAGATGGAAAAAGCTACCATTATCTTTTTGGGCGAAGAACAAACATCTAAAAATTGTTATTTTACCTAAACTCTTTTATCCCCGAAATAACTTAGCTATATATTTTCACAAGTCCTTTTTTATGCTACTTCAGTGAATTTGTTCAGATTTTATTTGGAACGGGAAGATCCCACATGGCGCCTATTGGAAGCTTATTCGTCCTAGATCTTTAGGAGGTTTGCGGCTTCCCGACTTTTATGCTTACTACTTAGCCATTTATACTAATAGATTTTTGCACTGGGTATTCCCTGTTGGAGAACCTTCTTTGTGTCCCCTTGGGTTCCAGCTGGACCAGGGAATGGCAGACCACTATAACCTTTCCCTTGCATCTATTTTATTTAGTCCATGGTCAGAGGTCCCAGCTGAACTTCAAGATTCTCCCATTGGCTGGAGCATAAGGGTGTTTCAACAATTTTGCACGCTAATCCAGCTGCACATCAGGAAAGACATCATGCAACCACTATTTAATTACCTCAACTTGAAAATTGCTAATACCATGAGTAGTCCTAAAACATGATGGATAGATGCAGAACCGAGGCTAAAGGATTTAGTTGAAAGGGAATCACTCCTCTCCATACCTAACTTACAAAGGAAGTTTGGCCTCTCTAGTAAGTATGTATTCCAACTCGCCCAGATTCACCGTTGTGTTAACTGCTTCCTTGGTAAGCCCCCATGGCCAGACAGAGCTGAATCATCCATAAGTTCTTTTTTAGCTCTAGCAAAGAAATAAAAAGCCATCTCTAAACTCTACCAGGAAATTATTTGTAGTCTATGGACTAACCCATCCCCTGTGGCTTTCTATTGGAAACACAATCTAGCCAAATCTCTCCCAGAGAAGCTATGGAAAACAATTTAGACTGATAACTTTGCCCTGATTAAGCAAGATCGGCTGAGGAGCATCCAATTTAACATACCTCATAATACTTATTATACCCTCAGTAAGCATCATAGAATGGGCAGGCTCTCCTCCCTGACATGCCGGGACTGTGGATTTGATAATATTACATTATATCTCAAATTAAGGTCTGGTCCCAAGATCCATATATTTTGGGAAATGGTTAGAACACATACTTCTGCCTATTTGCTCTTATCCCCATTCTTCTCAGAGGAGTTGTGCCTTTTGGGGCTTTACTCTTCTATTCCAAAAATTCACCAAAAAGTGCAATTGGCCATGGTTTCCCTGGTCACCAAATCATTCATTCTCAGACATTGGGAGGACAAGTGGGAACCTACTTTTAAGGAATGATGGGCAGAATTTCTGACTGCCCTTAATGCAGAATGTGGCCAGGGTTACCCACTCTTGGAAAAGATTTTAGAGTTGTTGGAGCCCTTTTTTTCTATCCTTAAGGATAAGTTTGGCTACTAAGTTTTCTGATCTTTTCCTAACCCTCCCAATGCCACGCTTTCCCTTTGTTTCCCTTTGTTTCCTCTCAGACTGCTTAATCAATAACCCTTGGAACACTAGCCTAACCTGCTTATGTTGGATTTTATATTTTATCCTAGTAGTTTGAGACTGTGTATGCTCAGGGACCCCTAGGGAGGGAGTAGTAGGGTGTTACGGGGGGTGGGGGGTGGAGAAGTTTGGGGTTTTTTTTATTCCTTTTTTCACATTGATGACTTTGGCTAATCTACTGTCATTGTTGATTGTTTTGGTTATCTGATTATTTTATGTTCTGTATTGTAATTTTAATTTTAAATAAAAATAAACTTAATTGCAAAAAAAATAGTCTTATAAATGTGTCACTAGGCCTACATAGTCAACTATGTTCAGACTCAGTCTGTTTGATTGAACTGTTCTTTCTTACAATTAGGTGTGTATTTCACTTGATGACATGCTTACTTATGTTACTTTGCCAATGGTTTAAAGTAGTGTCCTGCCTAAGTAGTCTCAGGCAGTGTTTAGAGTTTTGCACATTTTTTAACAAATATGCATTTAAAAATAATGTTCAGTGTTAGACATAACAGAAATACTGTTGAGGTAGCAGGAATTGTGTTGATTCAACCTTGTACATATCAGAAGTACTGGTGAAGTAACAGGAATTGAGTTATGACAGTTTACAGTAATCATAAAATTGCACAAACCAGAATTTGTATTTGTTTCTGACAAAAGTAATGTTCAATGTGCCACAAAGTACAGCTACTGTTGCAGTAGGAGTATTTCTATTTGCACATTGACACAGAGTATTATTGATGTTAAATGCCCGTTTCTTCATTAAGATACTGCAGTAATGTTGGATGCCCGTTTCTTGAATAAAACGCTGCAGTTACATAAACTGTTGTGTTTTTTTTCTTGCTGATTATGTGACATAGGTGGAGAGACCATGTAAGTGCATGGACAGCAGACATGAACGTGCGATACAGAGGCTGCCCGTGTCTCTTATGAGTACTCATACAATATTGTTAGTGTTGTACAGTATGTCTGTGATGTGAGGTGAAATGCAATGTATAATGTCCTGTGAGAAAGACTCACCTCCTGACAACAATGTTTTTTGCACCCAATAATCAATAAGCTGAGCATAACCATGTGACTGTTTTACAACGAACACATTTAGGTATAGTGGCATGAAGGAAATGGGCTGGAAGTGATGTTCTGTATCAACAAGCAATGCATA
Source organism: Neoceratodus forsteri (assembly GCA_016271365.2). NCBI lineage: Eukaryota > Metazoa > Chordata > Ceratodontiformes > Ceratodontidae > Neoceratodus > Neoceratodus forsteri. The sequence continues at coordinate 66,226,077 of JADMNL010000023.1, forward strand.
TGCACTAAATTAAGAGAACTCTGCTGTACTGGAGCAAGCTTCACAAATACATAAAGTGTTACGCAAACAGAAGCCAAGCAGACAGTTAAACAGTAAAAGTTTTAAAAAGGCACTGTTTCCTGTGAGGTGTGCTTTTCCTTTGCAATTCATGCTGGCATCAATTTATTTTCCGCTGCACTTGCATGTCAGTAGCACCGCAAACAGAAGTCCAAATAGATACACGTTTCCCAGAGACGTCATATCACAATCTTTGGTGTTTTTTCAACATGCAATGCAGCATTTTCAGAACAGTAACATGGGGAAAGAAAGAAAGAACAAGTCAAGGGAGCCGAACCATTCTTTTTCCCCATTCTTCAGCAGAGCATTGGTCTGCTGGAATTAATGCGCCTGGTGGTTGGAATACGAGGCTGCTCCCCAACCCCCAGGAGTGCATTAATTCTCAAGTAGACCCAAGCTCGGTCAATAGGTTAATCTTTACTTATTTTCCTCTGACAAGCCACACAGACTTCTCTCCTACTCTCTCTTCAGAACATTACACTGAAGACAGCCTCCTTGTAGCATTCAGGCTTATTTTAGTAGCATGTGACCTCCATTCCCATAGTACATTCTAAACTTTGCCTCTGCACCATTCTTCACCGGTGAAGTTGAAACTTCACTTTATGCAAAAGCTTAACCTGTGTTTTCAAACTCCACTGGTGAAATTGACAACTTCACATTTCACAGAGTTATCAGTTGTTTGCGAATTTGGAATTTGCATGGTGGATTACTGTAACTCCACAAAATGAGGTAAATTCATGAATTAATCTGCAGAGTGAAGTTTTCCAACTTCACACATCAATAATCAGGATGAGCATAATGAGCAGGTATCAGTTCATTTCCAGATGTATTCTGGAGGAAGGGGAAGCACGGAATAACAGTACATAAAAACAATACATGAATATATAAAGCACATAGTAATCACATTAGTGTACAGGGAAAATCATAAGGCGTGCAGTAATACTGCGCAGTGAAAATACCAATACAGTAAAGTGCACAGCGTGTTGTACTAAACTAGTCTCTCTATAGATAATGGGTGGGATATTCAAAAGGGTTGCACCATGCACAATAGGGTTGCGCCTGTGCAAGTCCGAAATTGCGCCATTCTGCGATATTCAGCAGGAGGCAGTTTCGCCCCCCAAGGCAAGCTGAGCAACAGCGCAATGCAAATGAATGCATGCTGAACTGGAGGGAGGAACCATGCATAAACTGCACAGCCTGATATTCAGCCGGCTGTGCAGAGTTGTGCAGGCACAACCCCCAACCTGCGCCTGCACAACTTTGAGCCAAAAAAGGAGTAAGTCGAGGCACCCACAGGTGAGCTGCTGCATTGCAGGGTGCAACACAGCAGCTGCTACCTGTGGCTGGCCCTCAACCTACTCCATGTACCCCCCCCCCGCAGCCCGATCAGGGGAAAAAGTGTAAACAATCCCTCCACCCACGACTGGCCTGATCGCGGGCAAAGCATAAAATCCTCCCTGACTGGCCTGATCGCGGGCAAAAGCTTAAATAACCCCCACCCAGCCCGGATCGCGGGCAGCAAATTATCCCCCAAACATATCCCTGGTGGTCCAGTGGACCGCTAAGCCTGATCGCGGGCTGCATAATGTGAGCACCCCCAAGACCATATCCTGGTGATCTAGTGTCCCCCCCACACCCACCCATGAAGCCCCTACCACCCGCTTCCCCCGCAGCTGGCAGCATCCCACCCACCTGCCGCCCCGCCGCCTGCCAACTGACTACCCGGTAAGGCTGCACGCCCATTGGTGCAGAGCAAGAGCTAATGCTCGTGCAGCCCATACAGTACAAGGCAGTCCAGATATGTGAATGAATGATATGGTCTTGGGGGGGGTGTCGCCACATTATGCAGCCCGCGATCGGGCTTAGCGGTCCACTGGACCACCAGGGATATGTTCTGGGGGGGTGTTTAAACATTTTCAGCCCGCGATCGGGCTTAGCGTCCACTGGACCACCAGGGATATGTTCTGGGGCCCTTTGCTGCCCGCGATCGGGCTGGTGGGGGGTTATTTAAGCTTTTGCCTATGATCAGACCAGTCGGGGGGGTGGAGGGATTTTTTACACTTTTGCCCGCGATCGGGTTGCAGGGGGCGTCGGTCCCCGATGGCTGCTGCCTGGCAGGGTGCCAGGCGCAAGTCCTCGGGGATCGGCGCACCTACATGCTAATGGCATGCAAATGGGGCCATAAATAGATGCAAATGGCCCCCCTGTGCCTTGCATGAATTATGGCCCCATTTGCACGTCACCTTTTGAATATCGGAAATTTGCGCATGGCGCAATGATACTTGTGCCACCGCAACTTGAATGCTCCACTCTGACCACTTGCGGAGGCGCAAGTTCCACTGTGCCATGCACAGTGGCTGTGGCCGGGGGGTGATATTCAAAGGAGTTGCTCAATAGTGCAACTCCTTTGAATATCGCCCCGGCCACACCCCTGCGCAACTATTTTGTGCAGCGCAAGGGCTTGCGCCACAAAATAGTGCAGTTTGAATATCCGGCCTGGAGTGTAAAATAATGACAGGGCACAGTTGTTGGATAAGATACCAAACACCAAAGAATGACTCTGCTTTTGGTTTGCAATGATTTTTATTCACTTTGGGGTAGTATCTACTAAACTTCTGCTCTTTTTTTTTTTATCATATAAGATTTTATTGAATTTTCTCATTTTGTGTATATCACATTAAACTGTAGGATTACAAGCAGATCCAGCCCCGGTACATATCAAGTATAATTCTGTCGCATAAGCTGCCTTATTCTTACAAAAGAGTTATTTGACAAGAGAGTTTTAACCTTTAATAGTTCTCTCGGGTGTACCACAGGGATCAATTCTTGGACCGCTCCTCTTTAGCCTGTTCCTTAACTCCCTCCCAGATATCTGCCAGGAGAAAATAATCTTATACGCTGATGATGCTGTAATTCTCTCTTCCCACAAGGATCCAAACTCCCTACGAAAAAGCCTGCAACTTGCTTTCTCTGGTGTTGAAAGGTGGTTCCTGGATAGTAAGCTTGTGCTAATCCACAATAAAACAAAAGCCATGCTCTTCTCCAATCACCAAAACAAAAATAGGTATACTCCACTCACCATACAAACCTCTGCGGAATTACACTGGACCAAGTAAATACTTTCAAATACCTTGGCATCACTTTTGACCAAGGGCTCACCTTTGCAACCCACATTGACAACACATCATGAAAACAGTGAACCAACGCTTTGGAATACTATTCCGTAACCATCAATTTCTAAATCAAGCGGCATTGAGAATAGCTATACAGAGTTCCATAATCTCAATCATTGACTATGGTCTTATTATTTATGGCTCAGCTACCTCCACTGCTCTAAGGCGTATCTCAGTCACTCTAAATAAGGCCTGTCGGCTCCTCACGGGGGCTCAAAGACTGACTCACACGTGTGATCTGTACTATGAATCAGGCTGGTTGAACCTATCAAATCGTTTTATTTATCTCACCTGCACAATGGCAAAAATCTATCTTGGGACTGACTCCATTATGTATTCAAAACTACTCTGACTGAATCCTGGCTCACGACCCTCCACCAGATCTGAACGCCAACCTTTCCTGGTTCCGAGATGCCGGACTGCACAGGGACAAAGATCTTTCGCATACAGGGCCCCAACATGGTTCAATGCACTTAGTCCACCTACTCTATCCTCAACTTCGCTTGAAGCTTTCAAATCTATGCTCTATGCCCACCTCACCACCACTAGCAACTGTGATTGCGCTAGATAAAGACTACTACTCCTCATGTCCATCCTCACATCTGAGGCCTCTTCCTCCCTGACTAATGAACCCTCTGGTACCTCTACTACTTCCTGTCTCCCACCCAAACTCACTCCCCTCCTTTTTTGCTGTCCCCTCTCACTTACTCTCCCGCTCACCACCTTTTCCTCCTCTCTAGCCTCCTTTTGGCGCCTAATGATCACCCACCCCTGGAAGTTTCCTTAACCTCGAAATTGTCTACTCGCTTGAACCTGTTATAGCTTGTTTTTCTATGAAACTTAAAAATGTTACTGCCTTAAACTGTTAATAGCAAATTTATGATGTAACTTTCCTGTCTGGTTTTACCTGTAATGTGTATCGTGCTTTGTTAAATGTTCTTTGTGACGTGGAACCTTTGTAAAAGAGCCCTGGCTCAAAGGTATTAATTCCTAGACTAATAAACTAAACTAAATGAAACTAAAACCTAACCAAAAGCATCTAGTCATATTATTGTACGTTGAAAATCTCTTGCACGCTGTTATTAATATACAGTTATACCATTCATGACTAGAAAAGTAACAGATCAAGAACTTGGTTTAGCATGTTCCATGATTTATGCACATACTTAATTGCTTGCAGCAGTACTGTGACAGACAGTATAGAGTAGAGTTACATATTAGTGATATAGTAAATCTAGGGAAGAGGGTGAGGGCCCCAGTGTGTCGCCTGCTGATGTGGGCAAGATTGGAAAAGAGAGTGCAGAGAAAATATGCTAACCTAGGGGAGGATCAGCTGGTGGGTTTGGAGGAACCATACATATGTGAGAGTGCAAGTACACCTCCCATTTCATGTGGTATTGTGGGGGTCGGCCCTTCCCCACTACTGTGCGCTTCTCAAAGATTGCTAATCTGGACAAAGCTGCCCTCCAGGTAGAGACCATGGGTGCAGTGGGCTGTTTCCATTTCATCAAGATGACTCTTTTCGCTTCCGTGATTGTAGTCATAGCCAAGGCTATAAGCGGCCTTTGCAGGGGTTGTAGGGATGCGTCGTCCCCCAGCACCAAGGAGGCCTGAGACATTAGTATGGGATTACCTACAATTCTGGAGCAGTCCTTTAGTATTGAGGACCAGAAACCTCAAAGTACCGGACATGTCCACAGGATATAGTGTAGATGTGCCAGTGAAGACTGGCATCTCCAACATTTAGCATGGTTTAGTACTTTAATGTTAGCTAAAAAGGCAGGTGTTCTATACCATCTGAGTAGGATTTTTAACTGTATTAGATGACTCCTAGCATCTTTATACATTGTACGTGCTGCCTTTAGGCAGGCAGACCATTTCTGCTATGAGACTGGGCTCTGGAGCTTGTTTTCCCAAGTCTGGTGACAGACAGAGGTGGTGTCTGGCTGCATGTCTCATAGAACCCTATAGAAGGTACCCGCAAGGCTCATGCCTTGCCTTGGTTTATGAAGTGAGTTCAGCCAACCCCATGATAGCTCATCTGTGGGTTGTGCCAGTAGGGTTTGAAGTGCACTTCTTATCTGGAGATAGCAACAGAAGTCCTTTTTGGGAAGGTCAAATTTGTTTCTAGCTGTTCAAAAGACAGGAGCGTTTTAGTATGTGGAAGAAGGAGATCCCCAACTGTGTGTATCCCCTTCTTGTCCCCACTTGGCCAGTATAGGGAAGCACTATCTACACTGATGAGCTTGTTGTGCCAAAGGGGAGCATAGGAAACCAGGGGGATCTAGCCAGTCCTGGTGTGCCAGTTAGGGACATCACTCAGTGCCATACCTTGCAGGATTCTGCCATTAGGGGGGTCAGTTAGAGTCCCAAGCCTTTCTTACTGCCAAGTAGAGTGAACAGAGAGTCTCCTGCCACCAGGGTGGATTCTAGGCTGACCCATTGTGGGGGGTGGGGAGATAGGGAAGCAAACCAAGCAGTAGCTTGGGCTATTTGAAAGTCTAGGTAGTACCCCTGAAACCAGAGTGAGCTCAGCCCTCCCCTTGTCCAGTGAGCCCTTAACTTTTCTCGTCCCCAGCATGCTGCCTTACCTTCCCATAGGAAGGAGGAGAGAAGCTTGTTCAAGGAGCCAAATAGCTTGTTGGAAAGGGAGATTGGGAGGTTATTCAGCAGGTAGGAGACCCGTAGTAGGATAAACATACGAACAGCTTCAGCCTTGCCCTTCAGGGATAGTTGGAGCTTATGCCAATGTTGCACATCAGCCGTCAGGGTCGTTAGGAGAGGAGAGAAATTTGCTTTCTCCAAATCACTCCATGCTGCTGGTATGTATATTCTCAGATAGGGGATCCCTTGGGGGGCCTAGGAAATGTCAGTGCCATTCAGGCAATCTCTACTACATTTGGCATTTAACGGTGAGAGAAGTGTCTTTTTCTGGTTAAAGACTAGGCCAGAAATATGGGTAAAATGTTGCAATAGCTTCAGAACCGAGGGGAGAGATGATTCGGGGTTTGATATGGTAAGTAGCATATCATCAGCATATGCAATGACTAGGAATGTCTTTTGTTTAACCAGGATACCTGTGATATCCAGAGTATCAGAAAGTTTTCAAATGAGAGGGTCAAGAGCAATAAGGAATGACAGGGGAGAAAGGGGGCAGCCTTGCCTCATTCCCCGTTGTAGGGGAAATGAAGAAGAGGTGTCATGGTTGGTAACAATCCTGGCCATGGGCAGGTGGTATAGAGTGGAAACCCATGTGCAGAAGAAGCCACCAAATCCATATAGAGTAAGGACCTCCTGTAAGTAGCTCCACTCTAGGGAGTCGAAAGCTTTCAAAAACTCAATAGCCAATGCAGCCATTGTATCTTAGAGTGGAGTGTCAACCATTTCAAATTAAGGACCAGGCGGAGATTGTCCGCTCCAGACTTGCCCTTGGAAAAGCCAGTCTGTGCAGGGTATATTAGCCTATGGAGTATCTGCTTCATCCTATTAGCAAGCACTTTGACCAGTATTTTAGTGTCTACTGACAGCAGTGAGATAGGCTGGAGGTTTGCACAGTCTAGTGCATCCAAGGATTTTTTGGGGATCAGAGTCACTAAGGCTTCCCGCATCATGGGAGGGAGTAATGTGACAGCCTGCTCTTCTAGGAGAGCTCGTAGAAGTGGAGTAGTGATCTCTTTTCCCAAGAGGTGGTAGAGTTCTAGCTTCATACCATCTGGTCCCAGGGATTTGCCCTTCGCCATTTATGAAAGGGCTGTGTGCAGCTCCTCTGGGGAGTTAGGAGCGTCTAAGTCATCACAGTCCTCTTGCAATAGTCTTGGAAGGGATGTCCCCTGACAGAATTCTATCATATGCATGGATAGTTCTTTCAGTGTCATCGAAGATTGGACTGGTAAAGCTTCCGGTAGTAGGCTCGCACAGTGTCGTTAATGTCCTGGGGTGTGGATACAACCTTCTCCTTTTTGTTTCTTAACGCCAAAATTCTGGATGTGGCCTGCTGTTTGCGCAGCTGGTACGCTAATAGTTTACCCCCTTTGTCTCCCCCCCTCCCTTGACTTGTGTTTGGCCCGAAGCAGTTGTCATTCTACCTTTTTGTGTAACAGTGAATTAATCTGGTACTTTAACCCTGTTATCTTAGGCAATAGTGGAGATTTAAGTGGACATTGTTCGGTAACCTTAAACTGCTTCTCTAGATTTGCAAGTTCTTTTTGCAAACATCGTACTGTCGCAGCCTGAGCTTTGTTTCTGGCAGCAATGAAGGATATAATGCTCCCCTGAATGACCACCTTAAATGCCTCCCAGACTGTGGAGGCTGAGACGTCATCCAACGCATTAAGGGAAAAATACGCATGAGTTTCCTCCCTTATGAAAGCTTGAAAAGCATTATCCTGGATCAGTAGTGGGTTGCATCTCTATCTTGTGGCTTGTGCCCCCTGACTCGGTGGGAGAAAGGTGATGGATACCGGAGCATGATCAGAAATTATTATACTGTCAATCGAGGCATCCAGAATCCCGGGTACCGCCACATCATTGAGTAGCCAGATGTCTAGTCTACTGTGAGTACTATGGACTGCGTAGTAAAAGGAGTAGTCTCTCCCTTTTGGGTTATTCATCCTCCATGGGTCCAGCATACCCCATTCCTCCATCATTGCAGTCATACCCACCAGGGCTTTAGGGTGTGTTTGTGGTGTTGGAAGGGATTTGTCCAGAAAGATGTCCTGTAGTAGGTTGTGTTCCCTGCCTATCAGTATTGGAATATCCGAGAAGCCAGCCGTTAGTTCTGTAAACACATGGCTGACTTCTGGATATAAGTTCCCTAAGTCATTGTTATGTCCATAAACATTTGTAATCACTACCCTTCTTCCCGGGTATGAAAGTCTAGCCACCACCCATCGACCCCTGGGAGTTGGTACGCTTGTCCTCTATTACCCATGGTGAAGCCTTACAGAGTAGGATTGCAACCCCCCTGGACTTAGAGGTTGCACAGCTGGCAACTAATGAGCCCACCCAGAGCTTTTGCAGCCAGTGTACTGTTCTGCTTGTCAGATGAGTCTCCTGAAGTAGGGCTATATCCGTCCCCATAGATTTGAGAAATTTAAGCACCTTAGTCCATTTAGCCAGATGGTTAAGCCCCTTCACATTCCAGGAGACACATTTCCAACCCTGGGGGGATGACAAGCTACCTGCCATGATTAGCATTGCATACCCAATGGGAAACAGGAGATGTACAAGTTAGTATAGTATTCATCCACCAGTGATACCAAGGGTAGCGATCAGAAAGAGACAGGGGTGTCACTTAGTAAAGGGTCAATCCAGGAGATTCTCTACTCTTTTAGGTATTTTCCATGAATAGATGTGTGGAACAGTGAGAGAGTCACGGACTGCTGCAACGCTGTCTGCACAGATGAGTAATACTATATAAAGAAGAAATAACAAATAACGCTTAGTAACCTACAGAATGTAACCACTGTAAGAAAAACACACCATACAGTATACAGTATATGAATTAATAACTTTGTCTAAAGCTAGTATGAATCAGCTAATGAAGCTGAAGTTGTCATGTGAAGGAGCTATCTAAGCTCTATTCCACACTGTTTCCAGCACCAAGTATTGGGGAAGAGTCACAACCAAGACAGGTGTTCCATCCCTACCTGGCCCAGAGATCTGCATGTATCCAGATCTGAATTCCGTTGGTTTCAATGGTATGTCACCATTGTCGTGCCTCTCCATAGTTGGTAGAGCATTGAGCAACTGGAAGGGAAGGGAGGGGTGGGGATCTGGGGGGAACCTCTGTTGCTGCATATTAATGAGCGAGCTCGGCGTGTATACCTTAAGAGCTCATACAAAAGGCAGTGTTCGGTTAATCCCTTGGCAGGTTAGCAGGGTTTTAAGCCCCATCAAGGATCCTATCGTAGAAGAAATGGAGAGTAATCTGTCTTGAGCGGTATTCAAATATCAGTGAGGAGATGCCCCTCTAGCAGACTTATCCCTACATATATCTTGGTGGGTGACAAAGAAGGCATTGGTATTCCAGGGTTCCTCAATGGGGGGGGGGCACAACAGCGGAGAGTTGAAAAGCTGAGTGCCACCCAAATTAAGATCCATCCCAGCCCGCCCCATGTATAGGTAAACATTATGACTTGGGCAGAGCACAACTGTGCTCATACTCCTCCTGTACTCACAGCATATATAAAAATGGACCATTTGGGCCCACTGGCAAAACAGGGTGAGCACTATAACTGTGCACTCCTTTCTCTCGCACTGGGCCCACTCTATCCCAACTGTGTCTCCTCCTTATTCTAACTGCTAGCCTTACAACTTGCTGCCTGGAGTGATGAATTCACACTGCACTTCTTCCTACAGACTGCAATGTTTAATACTGTATTGTAATACCTGTTTTTGGTATTGTTGTCTTACAATGTCACTGTGTTCTGGTCACTTTATATTAACTCTTCACTACTATTTGCCTGATGAAATCTGATGCTTGTAAAGTCCCTGTTGTGCTAATTCTATGTAATGTAATCCTCCACCTGTATTTGCCTGATGTTCATGTATGTACCTTGTAATGTACCTTGTAATCTCCCGGGTTTCACCTGAAAATAGGCACTTGGCTGTCTAGTGTGCTTACCCGGTTAACAAAAGCAAATAAATAAATAAAATAATCCCTGACTTAAGGATATATATGTGCTAAGAGAGAAAAGGGCTAGATAATGTCTGGAAAGTCCTGGTTATCAGCCGTCAGCTCCTGAGGCAGCATGTCTTCCTGCTAGGGTTTTTTCAGTTCCATTTAATCTGGGGGAGGCACTCAAAGCCTCTGCAAACATTTTGTTCCCAGGTCTGTGCAATCCAGAAGCTGCTGCTCTTTCGGCCTCTTCTTCCTCCACTGTAGTTGCCCAGTCCAGTGATGCAGTAGACTCCATTGGCTCACCAGAATCTGACTCTGAGCCATCCAGTCCCTCAGCCCATTTTGCTGCTGCATGAGAAAGCTTGGCAGGAGGGGAGACAGATATACTTCTGGCATCAGGCTGGGTTGGACTTCTGGAGCGCTGACGGTTTTGGGTATTGGTGGGACGCACAGAACTCCCCAGCTTGTCTAGTAACTGTTGCTCTGGTGGAGAGAGGCGATCCAAATTTTGGGGGCTATGAGCTGCCTGACTCCCCATACCCTTCCCTGTGGCTCATGGTGGCTCTTGCAAAGCGAGAATGGGGGACAGAGTTCTCGCTGTACCAGTCTGATTACGTTTTTCTTCCCTGGTGTTCGCTTCTCTTTGCCTGATGTTCCTCTTAGTATTTGCTCCCCTGGAGCCCAGAGGCATCTGGGAGATGTAGTTCAAGGCATGAGATTTGGCCAGTGCTGATGAATCCATGATTTGGCCTCTCTTGGTGATTCTGCCAAGAAGGCCTTCCCTTCCCTGTGGATGTGCAGCACAGTACATTTTTTGAATTTTGTATTGGAAGGCATTGGCTTGCAGAAACTTCCTAATGGGTCTGTACTCTCTTCTCTTGGCAGTAACTTCTGGGGAGGAGTCTCTGTAAAATGAAATTGTAGCTTCCTTCCAGATGAGTTCCCCAATATCTCTGGTGACTCAAAGAGCTTCTGTTTGGTTGAGTATTTCAAAGTGTAGGCGATGATCATTCTTGGGGCAGTGCAGTCTGCTCTGCCAGGGATCCTGTGTGCCCTCTCCATGCCTATCAGGTCCCACCACCTGTCCCCCAAGAGTTGGGGTATCCAATCATTTAGAAATCACTCCATGTTTGACTCTTCTGCTCCCTCTGGGACCCCCAGGATCCTAACATTGTTCCTGTACCCCCTATTTTCCTGGTCTTTCGTCCGATACCATAATCGAACAAGTTTAGTTTCATGGTCCCTCAGGAGTTGTAGCACTGCTAGGTGTTGCTTCTCCAGGTCTTCTGTCCATTGCTCTAACACGTTCTGTTTGTCTTCAAGTCATCGGACATCTGCAACATTACCTGCCAGGGACACCCCAATGTTATCCACCCTCATCAGTAAGGCCTCTAACATTTTTGTAATATTTGATAAGGTGTCCCCTAATTGGGCTTGTTCGGGGGTTGCAGAGGCCTGCTGCCCTCAGGCCTCCTGAGCTTTAGATTCTTGGCCTTCCATCAGGATCGGGTACACTGCAAGGTAAAAGGAGTTGCAGTGGCTTTGCCCTCACTCAGCCGGTAACCCAGGTATGCTGTGGATCATGACCCACTCCGCTATCATTGGACACTAGACATACTAGGTATAGGAGGAGGGATATAGGTATTGGGCCCACCGTTTACTCGGGCTACTGCAGCCTAACCGGACTGCTCAGCTCCTAGCAGAAAAGCATGGGACATTGCCTACCTATCACATCTCCTTCATCAAAAAACCTGACAATTCCGAGCGGCAGAGGTGAGGAGGGAATTTCCAGTCACAAGATTAAGCTTTCAGTCTGGCATAGTTATGGATTGTGTGCGATTGTTCGCCAGGTTGAGACAGAGCTAACTTTTCAAGCTACCATTACCGTCAGTTCCAGGCCATACCCCAAGTCCTGCTCCTCTTGAAATAACAAATAATATGATTTATTATCAGGTAAATAGTTTCCTTCTGTTCTCCTTTGGATTCTAGTTAAACACCACTGTGCCTTGACAAAGTGGCATTTTGAGAATCCACGAAATGTCAGTTTCGCTTGAAATAGTGGCATGAAAATGGAATGAAATAAAGAATACAACTTTTTAATATACATGAAATTATCATAATTAGAGGCTCCTCCATCTACTAACTGACTAACATCCCCTAACAGGGAAAAGGGCAACTTGGGATAACCGTCCATGTAGTCTCATAGTCACCATGGTGAACATAACCAAATCTGCCATTTCACAACCCCCCACCACTACACACTTCCTAACTCCATTCTATTGATCCATGTTCTGTGTGACTTAGGTTAAGGTTACTGCATTTAGAGTAGCTGTAAGACCCTTTGCTTCTGCCATCATGCCTTACTGAGCCACCTGGGTGTGCAGTTATCTCAGTCAGACTCACAAAGTGGTATATCTCATTGCTAGCTTTGAAGAGGGAGGATGGATTTGACTTCCAAATAGAGCTGGGTTGAAGTTGCAAATTCTACTTTAGTAGAAGTTTCACAAAATTCCGCTGAATTTTCTGCACTTCTGTCTATGGCAAAATCAGAATCTTTTGAATGTGTTTTCTTAAATGTTATCCCTGTTCTACACAATGTTCTGGCTTAATTGTGGAATAAAACTTATGAAATGCAGAATGACAGTTTTGAGTAATTCTATTTCGTAGTTTAATACATTAATTCTCAATACCTGTAATTAATCCACAGGTCAGTGATAGTTCTGTGAAATTTCTTTCTGCAGATTAATACATTAATCTACAATTACAATTACTACGACGGAATAAGAGTACCATTTTGGGTTCTGACACACCTCTGAGTAGGGTTATGTGGGGGGACGTTGGTGGAGGGGTCTGGTAACAAATGCTAGCAGCCTAGCAAACAAGATGGTGGACTTAGAAGCCATCATACAGAATGAGGGACTGAACTTAGTTGCAATCACTGAGACGTGGTGGACAGAATATCACATGTGAGAGATTATAATCCTTGGGTACAGACTGTTTAGAAAGGACAGTGGAGACAGGAAGGGGAGGGGGTGACTCTATATATCAAAGACAATATCAGGGCTATGGTGGGACAAGAGGGGGAAGGGGTGACTGAACTCCTATGGGTCACGCTGAGAAAAGGGAAAGAGGAATCCCTAAGGCTAGGGGTGATATACAGTACACCTTCGCAGTGGGAAGAAGAGGACTGGCAAATGGTGCAAGCAATTGAAAGGATGGCTTTCAAAGGAGAAACACCTCTGGTGGGGGCCCTAAACCTCTCAGATATGGATTGATCCATTCCAGAGGCCACCTCGGCAAAGAGCAGAAGATTTCTGGAGAAACTACAGGGAGCATTCCTGCAGCAATCGGTCAAGGATCCAATGAGGGGCAGCAACCTGCTGGATGTGGTCTTAACAAATGAGGAGAGTGTGGATGAGGTGGAGATGGAAGAGGTGCTGGGCAACAGCATCCACAAGACTGTTAGATTCAGGATTAGAGCAGGGAGGGAGGTAAGATGCACAACAGCAGTTTTGGATTTCAAGAGCATGGAATTTGACAGGATGAGATGGCTAGTGAGGGAGAAAATGGTAGGTAAGGAGGGCATAGACAATGTGGATGAACTGTGAGGCTTTATAAAGAACCAGGTGAAGAAAGCAATGGAATTGTGCGTAAGGCAGGTAAGAAAGGGCACAAGAAGGAGGACACCACTCTGGTTCACAAGGGAGGTGGTGAGGTTAGTAGGGAACAGGAGAGGGCCTTTAGGAAATATAAGTGAATGCAGAAAGAAGAGGACAGGGAAGCTTATAGGGAGAAGAAGAGGATAGCAGGGAAGGAAATAAGGTGGGCCAAGGTGGAGACAGAGGAGAGAACAGAAAAACACCCCAAAAGAGGAGACAAAACATTTTTTAGATATGTGGGGGACAGGAGGAAGGCTAAGCAGGGGATTGCAAGGCTGAGGGAGGGTGTAGGACACAAACTGAAGAGGACAGTGAAAAAACAGAAGAATTAAACAGGTACTTTTGCTCAGTTTTCACTGTGGAGGGGAAGGGCAGGGGGCCAGAGCTTAGGTGGAGGGGGAGGTGGAACAGAGGATTTGACCCAAGTCCTTTTGATGTTGAGAGGGTTAGAGAGAAATTAGGTAGGTGGAGAGTGGATAAGGCCATGAGGCCAGATGGGCTGCACCCAAAGGGTGATCCAGGAGTTGGGGGAAGAGCTGGCAGCCCAGTTGACGAGGCTGTTCAACCTCTCTCTGGATTCAGGATGAGTGCTGGAGGACTGGAAGAGGGTGAACATGGTGCCATTGCATAAGGGGGTCATCAGGGAGATGAAAGAGAACTACTGCCCTGTCAGCCTCTCTTCAGTGGTGGGGAAGGTCATGGAGGCACTCATTAAGAAGAGGGTGATAGACTACCTAGAGGATAATGGGCTCCTAGATGCTGGACAGCATGGATTTATGAATGGGAGGTAATGCCAGGCAAACCTAATTGAATTATTTGGGTGACACAGGTAATCGATCAGGTGGGTGGTGGACATGGCCTATCTGAATTTCGGCAAGGCATCAACACTGTTCCCCACACGATGCTAGTGAACAAGCTGGTAAGTGTAGGGGTGGGTGATAAGATAACCAGGTGGGTAGAAAACTGGCTGGCAGATGGAAGTTAGAGAGTGGTGGTCAATGGGGTTTACTGAGGAACGGGGTGGGGGACGAGTGGGGTTCCCCAGGGGTCAGTACTGAGTCCTCTCTTTTTCAACATCTATGTTAGTGACATAGCAGAAAGACTGAGAGGACAGGTGGGCCTTTTTGCAGATGATACAAAGATTTGAAATTGGGTGGACACTGCAGGGGGTTGCAGGACATGAGACAAGACTTGAGGACTTTAGGAGGATGGGCGGAGACTTTGCAGTTAAAATTCAATATCAAAACGTGTGCCGTGATGCACCTGGGGCATAAAAACCTGAAAGCAGAATACATGTTAGGGGGGATATTAGAGTTACAGAGCAGGAGAAAGATTTAGGAGTAATAGTATCTAGTAACCTCAAGGTGGGAAACCAATGCAACAGGGCAGTGGGAAAAGCAAATGGAATACTGGTGTGTCTTGGCAGAGGCATCACTAGCAGACAAAGCGAGGTACTGATGCCCCTCTACAAAGCCATGGTGAGGTCACACCAGGAGTACGGAGTCCAGTTCTGGAGGCCACATCTGTATAAGGACATAGGTTGGAGGGGGTTCAGAGGAGGGTGACTAAGATGGTGCAGGATATGCAGGGTAAACCATACAAGCAGAGATGCAGGGAACTGAGGCTTTACTCCTTGGAAACTAGAAGGGAAAGAGGGGACATGATTGAAATGTTCAAATATGTCAAGGGGATCAACAAGGTAAAGGCAGAGAGCCTATTCCAAAGGAAGAATGGTGCAGTAACTAGGGGGCAATACTTTAGATTACTGGGGTGGAGATTCAGAGGCAACATGAGGGGACAATTCTTCATGGAGACGATGGTGGAGGTGTGGAACAGGTTTCTGGAGGCTGTGGTGGGGGCTGGAATAGTATCAGAGTTCAAGATTGCATGGGACAGACATAAGGGGCTGTGTGTGAACAGGAAGGGGGCAGCAGTAAAGGGGTCAGAATGAATAAAGGGGTGGAAAAGGTGGAGTAGATGGGCCTGATGGTCTTTTTCTGCCATCAAGGTTGGATTCTATGAATTCACACATTCATTCTGCCATTCTAAGTTGAAATTTTCACAAAAGCTGCCAAAGTGCATTCCAAAATTTAATAAAAGAGAAATTCTGACTTTTGCCAAAATTCTGCCAGAAAAAGTTTAATTTTGCACAGCCCTACTTCTAAAAGACAAAAAGAAAATTAGACTACAGCCACTTCTGCAGACATTAAGATCAGAAATTGATTTTTTAAAG
Organism: Neoceratodus forsteri; assembly: GCA_016271365.2. NCBI lineage: Eukaryota > Metazoa > Chordata > Ceratodontiformes > Ceratodontidae > Neoceratodus > Neoceratodus forsteri. The sequence continues at coordinate 66,241,821 of JADMNL010000023.1, forward strand.
AAAGTCTGTTTCACCTGTTATACTTCTCCATCTGTTAAATCTCAAAAATTGGCCTCTGGGAATTTATTTTAACTTCCAAATTTTGGGAAATGGGAAGTAGTTTACATGTTGACAACATTGATTGACTTCCAAATTTAGACCTATGAATGTTTTTGATTTCAAAAGAGAGTTAACTGAACTCATCTGGCCAGTCTAATTAAATATTTTAATCAATTTTTACAGTTCAAAAGTCCAGACAGAAAAAAATATAAGATTTGAACTCTGAAAGTTTGGAACCTGTAATTACCTTTCATCTTCACTTTCCCTGCAAAGGTGAAGCTATCCTTCTTTTGATTCCTGAGTCTGAGGGCAGTAGAAATGTGGATTTTGTCACTGAACATTCATTATTTCCATTGGTGTTTTTCTAACAAATGTATAAGAAGACTATCACCAAGCTGCCTGCCCCTCTAAACTACTGATGGATGAATTAGTGAAGAACATTTTAAATAATTTTAGCAACATTGAGCTGGATTTTCAAATGGATTGGGGATTATGTCCCTAACCACAGCCCCAGCTGCAGGATGAAATCTGTATTTATATTTCCAGCTGATGTAGCTCTGGGGGATATTATGTCTGGTCTCACCAGAAGTAACTTTTCCCTGCAGCTGTATACATCATGGCGCTGGTCATGAACTGGCATCACTTTTGAGAAAATTGTAGCTGTGGGAAAATCTGCAGCTTTGCAAGTGAAGATTCACTTGCACTAGTTTTTTTATGACTGTGGCTGGAGCCTACAGGAATTTTGCATGTACAAAAAGAGTGATGTCATGTTTTCTGTCTGTGGAACTGACTGAAGGTGTAAATAGTCTCCTGCACCTTACCCTCCTCCAAGAAATTTATTTATTTTATTTATTTAGTTTTTGTTAACCGGGTAAGTGCACTAGCCAGCAAGTGACTGTTTTCAGGCACGACCCGGGAGGTAAAATTACAGAACATAACGATACAGTAAGGATAACGAAAATACATGATGCACCGAAATACAGGAAGATACATATGGCAGGATACAATGCATGACAAAGGAAAATACAAGGCAAAATACATTTCAAGGACATTTTCCATTGAGCGCATACATAAAGTGCATTGAAGGACCTAGGAAAGGGGAGAGGATAGGTGAGGTAAGCCAGAAACAAGATCGAAAATGACAAAAGGGGAAGGTGAGGAAAGGATGAGGAAGGATAGAGGGCAAGGGCCAAAACGGGGGGCTAAAGAAATGGCTAAGAATAAGGACAGAGAGGCGGTGGCAGGAATAGGGAGGTAGGGGAGTAGAGGAGGGATGGCCGGGAGAGGGGAGGAGGAGTGAGGGTAAAAGAAAGCGCAACATGGCAGCAGGCGATACAAGGTTCCAACCTGCGGCCTAGTCGGTGGAGCCGAAAGACGGCAAGCGGAGAAAGGGTGACAGGGTTACGGCAAAAGACGGCAACAGCGCAAAGTTGCAGCAGAATGCGGCTGGGCTGGTGGAACCCCTTGAGGCCCAGGCAAGGTGATGATGCCGTAAGAGGAGGAGAGAAGCGAAAGAGTTACGGCAGTAGCGAAAAGGTAACAATGCCAAGCCAAGCCAGTGGAACCAGAGATGGCAGAGCAGGGAAGAAGAGGTCGGTAGGAGGAGATAAGTTACGGGAAGTGGAGGTAAGGGAACAATGCTCAGCTGGGAGGGTGGGATGAGCGAACGGGCAGGGGTGACTCAGGAGGAGGTAAAGGCAGGCAAGCAAGCAGAGAAAGGAAGGGGAGGCAGAGGGGAGGGGGAAAAGGAGAGCAGGAGATGTGGTCGGGGGAGAGGAGCAGGGAGTTGAGTGAAGGAAGGCTGAGGTGAGGGAGAAGAGAACAGGGATCAAGGGAAGCCAAGTGGTGGCAGGAAGTAAACAACAACTTGTAAATGGCAAAAGCTAATATTTGGCATACAGTCAAACAGATTCAAGCAGCAATTATAGTAAAACACCATAAAACAACCATTGGGAAAGGCACAAGTGCTAGCAATAAGGAAGTGGGAAAACAGGTTAAGAGCAAGGGGATCAGGTAGGATCAAAGCAAACACATTTGTCCAAAGCAGTAAGAAAAGTCCTGAGTTTGCCCCTTAAAAGTTGCATGAGTAGGGACATCCCTTAGTTCCTGAGGCAGCAGGTTCCACAGGTGAGGAGCAGCATAATGGAAGCAGCCCATGCCCTTTTTGTCTGACAGAGGGGATGGATAATAAGGTCTGATCTGCAGATCTAAGGTTCTGTGTGGAATAGCTGGTCTAAGGAGTTCTGATAGGATAGCAGGTTTGGATGTCCTTATGATGGTATCTGATAGATTGTACAGGTAGTATTGTCTGGTAGAGGAGGAGAGAGCCAGCCAAGGTCTTGATATAGTTGGCAGTGATGCTGCAGTCGAGGTGCTTTGGTTGCATACCTGCATACATTATTGAAAGTAGTGTCCCACAGATGCAGTGCAGATTTATTGGCCAAAGACAGAATGGGACAACCATATGTAAGGGTTGGCAACAGTATACCTCTAGCTACTGCCAGTTTAGCAGCAGGGGTAAGGAGGTAGTTGGTTCTGTAAGCAGCCCCTAACTTGCAATTGACTGACTTGTTTTCCACCCTCAAATAAATACGCTTTCATGTTACTCAATGGTTGCAGGGTACTACTTTCTTTCTTAAATGGGTGGTACAAGAACTGGAACCTGAGTAGTGGGAGGCAGCATTGGTTTTTGGGGGGAAGTAAGATCCAGCCCCCGTCCACCCAAGAAGCTCCTGAAGATCCAGCCCACCTTTTTTTTATTCATGTGGGAGGGGCATGAGGTGGATCTATTATGTTGAAATACGATTCACTAGTTTGGGAGCTGGGCCTAGGAACACAAGAATTCTGTAGAATCCCTGCATTTTTTTCAGGAGTATGAGAAAGAAAATACTTAATACCTTCAAACTGACTTAAAAACCTATGGAACAAATGATTATCAGAGTCACCTGGTGTCTCAACGGGACAGACTAAGGGCCAGATATTCAAAACTTTGCGCTGGCCAAAAACCATTTGCGCAGGTTTAGCGCGGGATTAGCGCGGGTCTGCCATATTCAAAAGGCCAAATAGCGCGGGCAAACTGCATTAGCACCGGGCAAAATTATAATGTATGCAAGGGGCAAACTGACATGAATACAGGCGCAATGCTATATTCAGCAACTAGCGCCGCGCTAAGTGGTTTTGCGCGACTTAGCGTGACACTTAGCGCGGTGCACATTACCGCCCAGGAAAAGCTGGTCTTAATCCTGGGCAATCAGCTTTGCGCGACATTATGGCTTTGCGCGGTGTTTGCGAGGGTTTAGCACGGGTTTTGCGCGACCCTAACAAATAAATATGACACATAGATAAAGCCAAACATAGAGGAAGCATGCTGCTAACTGATGGCATCACAATGATGCCATCATCTGTCACCAGTCCCAGCCATGCCAGGCAGTAAGTGGTGACCCTGCCACCAGTGAACAGCACGGCAGTGTGGCCATACAGCACACACCTGTGGACCACAGTTCCGTGGACACCAACAGATGCCAGCACACACAAGCAGCACTGTGGGCATGGAGGATGTTGAGGGAGCATATATGTGGCGAGGCTGTGCTACAGATCAGGTGTGGCCACAAGGCTGGGACACATCATGCAGTGTACATGGGTCAGTATTGGGAATACCCCAACACTAGTGTGCCTTTTGGATAATATATGCCCCCCCCGGCCACATACCTCACAGCTGTACAACTGCCATAGCACACAAAGCCAAGAATGTACATGTCACTGTGAGCATCCATGCCACAGGTGCAGCATCTGTGGGTCACACAACAGCGTAACAGTATTGTCCAGTGTCAGAAACCATCTGCAGGTTGGGCCGCTCACTGTGTATAGTGCAGTCATCATCACTGCCCCACACACCATAGGCATTGCTGTGTCCACGCATACTGGCCCCCTGCTACTGTAGTTTCTGCTGTGCACTGTAGCATGTCCTACAATGTGACAGTTGCATGTAGCACCACCACCACCTGTGCCTATGGTGTGCTGTCCCCTGGGGTATAATATGCTATGCTGTACTGTTTACATGTAGCCTGCAGCTATCATCATGCACTGCCAGACTGACCTACAGGTGGAGCTGCGGTTGACCTGGTCAGCCCCTGTACTTCCAGACTGACCTACAGGTGGCTCTGTGGACTCTGCAGTAACGCTGGGCAAACTGCATGCAAATCAGGGTATAATGAGATACTAATCCGGTTGTTTGCCCAGAGACTACGTAAGTAGGCTCATTTGCATGGCACTTTGAAAATGGCACATTTTGCCCCGGCAAACGTGTTTGCCCGGCTAACTGCTTAGCTCACGCTTAATGTCACGCTTAATGTGTTAGCGCCGCGCTAACGGCACGGGAATATTATACAGTTTTGATCACTGTTCTTTCACATCTGCTGCTTCCTGCAGCTGTACTGAGTCCATGCATTTGCTGGCACACACATTGGCCACGAGTTCGCTCTGTACCTGCCCTCATGTTGCTGTGTACTGTGTTGTTGTTGTGGGTTGCACTTCCTGGTTGCTTTATTCAGTGCTGTCTTATTCCAGGGCTATTTTTGCCCTGCACTCCCAACCCAGTTTGCATGGCCTCATTACCATGCCATATTCGGAAGCTGTTTGCCCTGGGCTATTCCTTTTGAATATAGCGTGCTCTGTGCTCTGGGCTATGTTTGCCCGCTGGGCAGTGCTAATTTTGCCCCGGGGCAAAGTTTTGAATATCTGGCCCTAAGTGTCTGAAACTACTAAGGATTCACCTTCTATGGAAAATAGCTTTCAGGTATTTCTTCAACATTTATATACTAAAATGGGGACAGTACTTGGTAAACACAGTCTGTGATGAAGTGTATTTTTCTTTTTAAGTTTGAGAAGTGGAATTGACTTGCACATGTTAAAAATACCAGTTGCAATTAGCAACTCATTTTAGAAACAAAATTCTGTTTTTTTCTTGTCCTATTTACTTTTTTCCTAGCTCAGTTTATAGTGGAGTTGACTTTCTAACATTCCTCCCAAGTTAATTACTCCTTGGAACATGTATTTCCAGTTTTTACGACATGTCCCTGGAACTTTCTTCATGACAAGTTCCCATAGGCACCTCACAGCACCTCATTAAGCCAGTTTACAGCACCATCTTTGTTGGACACTGCATAATAAGAGACCTAGCCTTGCATTTTTCCAAATAATATACCAACTTCATTCCCAGGCAGGCAGTTCAGGGGGGCACACTGGACTTCAGTTGTTTGTTTTGCCCCTCTAAAAATAATTAAATACATTTATAAAGCCAGGGTTGAGCAGATCACACATTGAATTGGTTTATGATTAGGGGAAAGCTGTGATCACTTTCCTAGTGATTTGTTCCCAGCCACACCTAGCAGACTGCACTTTATAAATATGAGACAATGAAGCTGGAGTATTGTCTTTGCAAACAGAGAATGAAACAGCTGGATTCTAACTCAGATCAGCAAGGTACTTTTTACGTTACTTAAAGTGCAGGACCAAACTGATTGGGGCCACTTTGACGTAGTGGTTTGGCATGTTCACATTTTGACCAAAGTTTGATAACTAAAAGACCCTATTAGGGACATGAAAGATGGAAAAATCCTCCATTACAGGCCTGTTTGTGCAGTTTGAAGGGGGCACACTGGACTTCAGTTGTTTGATATTGGTCACAACCAGGAGTCCCTCTAAAAATAATTAAAAAAATTTATAAAGCCAGGGTTGAGCAGATCACACATTGAATTGGTCACAGCTGCAGAAGAAGCATGTTGGCATTAAAAGCTTAGTGGTGTGGATGTAGAGGCACCAGTATTTAAGCATGACTTTGGTAGAGGATTAATTGTGACCGGGGAGTGAGGGAGGGAATGAGTCTTGATATTTTTAGCATAATGGTTTTCTGAAACTTCAACCTTCAATGGCTTAGACTTCATAGCCATCTGTACAGTATACCACTAAGCCACATGCAGTGGGGTATTGGTAAAACCCACATCACCAGACCCAGGTCAGAGCTGTAAAATCTGGACTGGGCACAGCTTATGAAAATATTGCTGATCCAGTGGAACAGCAATAAAAGATAAAACAATGCAATACCCTCAATAACACACCTACCCCAGTTTATATTTACCTGCTGCCCATTTTTAGGCCTTATATAGTAATATCTTCCTTCAACAGAACAGCTTGTAATGGAATGTGTCGAATTTACATTGACATTTGGGCATATGCACTTTTATATTATATGAATTTTGTGTGTGAACTGTATATCAGTTTCTAAAAAAACACAATGAAATGCATCAAATGTCTTCAAAAACTTGTCTCAACATTGTGTTTATCTTCTACCTTGTCACAACATACAGTTGTCTCAGCACTGTTTTCAGTTAGGGTACAGTACCTTCATGTATATGATGGCCTGGTTCTGTTGAGTTGATTGCTATAAAAGTGCATAGAGTAAAATGCAAAACGTATAGATAACCGTAATACAGATGGTGGCATTATTTTTAATTATATAATGGCAAGGAAAAATGTAAGAAGCTGGCTGCTGACCCACTGAAACAATAATGTTATTACACAATAACATCACCGTAGCTTTTGATTTGGATCATTCCTTGCAATTTCTCTTAAGAAATATTTTTCCACACTAACAAAAACATCCTTTAAAATTGATTTTTTATTCTGTATATAACAACAAGCCATTGCATAATTGCAATAAGGCACTCCAGGGTGTGTGTTATCTTGTAATATTGACACCCCTGGGGTGGTGGAAGCACTCGGCTTTGCCTCATGCTTCAACCCACCCCAGGAGTGCCATTATTACATGACACACACCATGTCATGCTTTATTGCTTAAACATGCCCTTTCTCACTGTACTGTATTTGGATTCAGTTAGCATACATGCAATAGCCTTCATGTGAACACTCTAGGCTTCTCTTTGACTCCTGATGTCTATTTGCTTTAGCTATAATATATTGTTTGAACTGCTTTGGTCTTACTGATGTGGTACCTGTGTGTCTAGACTACGTAATCTGTTTATCTACTGCTACCCATGCATCTCCAGTGAATGATTATTATAACAGTCTGCTCTCCAAGCCATTGTTTTTTGACTTGTTAACTGTGCTGTCTTTGTATTAGTTTCAACGAGGTGCCTTTGCAACTGAGTTTCTGACACTAAGGTTTGCAAATCTGATATTTTTTAAATAAATAAATGTTTATGTTTAAGCCCATGACACACCCTTATCTAGTTAATGCATTCACAGTCGTAGTGGCTCTGCCGGAGCTTGTTTCTCACAGCTCCAGGAATTTGGAGGGCTTTGAAATTCTAGCCACTTGCTTCTTTTGTTTAATATTTTGCTTGAACCATTGGAGACTCTGCATGGTTCCTTTGTAGCCAATGCAAAAAGTCAAGCATTCAGCACCTCCTGAATTGAGGGACACCAGGCAACTTTGCAGATAAATGCAGACAAGCCTGCCCGATACATTTTGGATCAAAAGACCCTTTTATCAAAGGCTGGCTAATAGACAAGCACACACAACTTAAAAAGCAGCTGAGAATGACATCACATTGATGTCACACTACATTCATATAACAATGGTTGGATAATTTCAAACCAGACACAAGTAAAACAGCTGTGCAAAAAATTATATTAAAATAAACACCACTATATAAAAAGCATTGAACTATATTAATTTAAACATATGAGCAGGCTGAGCAGACAAGGAAATACATCAAAATAATGAGGTTAAAAAATATGCACATAGATGTGAGATGGGGAGAACTATGAGGCAGGGGTCAGGTAGTGAAGTAAAATAAGGTAGACTAGAGCCAGATGAACAGCAGTGACATGAGAATTCAAGGCAATAAAACAAAAAACATGAAGATATTGAAAGTGAAGGATGGAGTAGGGGGGAGATATTGGGAAGTTAGAATTACATTCATATCCCATAACAATAATATTTATAGGTGACAGCATTCCCATTCAAATGCAAACATTTTTTAAATAGATCACAAACCATTATATCTGATACACTTTTAAAAAATAACAGATACCCTGTAAATATTTGAAGCATTCAGATAGCTCGTATCTTCAAAATTGACAGACAGATATTTTTGAACACATAACTAATGTACAGCAGTGACATAATAAAGCACTAATTCCCGACATGGTGGGTAGTATTGGAAAATACCAGGCCGCCCAGGGTCATAATGAAGCCTGATGCTGCAAGCAGAGGGCATTATAGCCCATGGAATGTCCAGTATTTCCTAATACAACCCACCCTGGAGGATATTACTGCACTTAGAAAATGGGCACTGTGGAAAAAAGTTTGATAAGAAAATTGTTGACAAAAAAAATTAATTTTAAATAAGTTTTGCAATTAAAGAGTTCCTCCACCTTCATTAGAATGATGGTCTTTTGTCCTACTGCAAACCCCATAGTTAGAAAGCTGGATGTATGCAGTGAATGCCCCCACAGTAGACAGTTTGTTTTTTCAGTAGCTCCCCCCATCATCATGCAACAGTTTTGTTCACCTTTTAATCTTTTTTTTGTTTCTTTTTCATTTTCATTTGAGAGACTATAAATTTTTCGATTGTGCTGCTTTTTTTCTTTTAACACTGGGTCCAGGATATGTTGCCATCAGGAGAGGGAAGAGTGGTTTGGGAGCATGAGCTGTGGTCATGAAGACAGCTGTTTAGACTGCAGATGAGACACAGAAAGTTAATCTTCTATAATTTCAAAAAGCGTATTATCAGCTGGTGGGTTTCATTTTCATTTCAGAGAAACAAATTCTTCAACAACTGGGCAGTTTTAATTCAAAATAGTGTTTTTTACCAGTTAAAGTTCAGTCAAAGTTATTCATGGCAGGATAGTCCAAGTCAGTGGCAAACCAAACACGGCACACTGTAATGGTCTGAATGGAATCGCATCTCACTTGGCAGAGAAAAACACAAATAGTGCCCATTTACTTACTTATTTGTTTAAAGATGTTGCCATGGGGAAAAGGTGGAAGGGGAGGATTGGCCTGGCTGCTACTTTACAGCTCGCTTAGCGAGCAGGGAAAAAAATGATGACAGGCATGTTTGACAATTTGGGTACACAGTGATATCTTGACTGATGGGGCACCCCAAATTGGCACTTGTTTTTCAGTGGGCTTTATTGAAAAATAAATACATGTCTGACCATGGCTTTCAGCCAATCAGTATGCTTTGTTTTTTAAGTGCATTTTTTTAAAAAGAAATAAATATTTCTTTATCTCTTCATTAAAAAAGGTTTAATATCTACGCTTATATTGAGTCCTGTTTTTTTATTCACCCTCAGAGTTATGATCCAAAAAGATTCCCTTTTTAGAACCTGATCATTAAAATTCCCCCCTCTGGGTTTTGCACTCACTTTCTCAATAACCTGGCATTTAAACAAATGTACCTGCCCATCTGTGGCTCTAGTGTATGGTTCACTGTTGCATATGTACTCTCTCTCTCTTCACTCTATTGACGTGTTACCCATCCAAATCTTCAGACTCCGATTTGTTTTCCCTACATAAAAAGCTTTGCATGTACTGTACATTTGGCAAGATAAATGCCTCCACTAGAGTCACAAGTAATGAGCTGGTATATTTCATAAACTTTATGTGAATTTTTACTTTGAAAACCTTTACTAGTTGTTATATGCTTACAGTACACCCACCTTTTGCACTGAAAGCATCCATTCACACCCTGGTTGAGCCAGGTAGTTGAATTTTTGGGTTCTGGATAGTGGTTATGTAGAAGTATATCTTTTAGGGTTGTATCCCTTCTATATGCCATGCTGGGGGGCTCTGGTACCAAATCTCTCAGTCCTGGGTCAATAGTTAGGATTGGTCAATGTTTCTGCAAAATATTTTCTAAATGTATAGCTTCGACTGAGTAAGTTGTGACAAAGTTAAACCTCTTGCCATGAGAGTCATCTTTTGTGACGTTTTCTAACAAAAATTCTTGATCCTGAGTAGAAGCATATGTCCTGGCTGTTTCTATTATCTGTCGGCTATAACCCCTCTCATAAAAACTGTCTGTGGGATTATTCATGCTATTTTCAAAATTTTCAGGCATACTACAGTTCCTTCTGTCTCTCAAAAACTGACCATTTGCTATGTTTTTTATTGTGTGACTTGAACGGCAAATGAAGGCCAGAAGGAGTATATTGCCATCTGTAGGCTGCCTGTAAATGCTACTACTAATAGAGACATTGCCCCTTCTTGTAATACTTAAATCCAGAAAATTTACTTTTTCTCCAAGTGCAGTATAAAAAAAACTCAAATTAGTATTACTTATGTGCAAGTACTGAATACAGTTCTTAAGTTCTTCCTCATTACCCTTCAAAAGCATGAAAATAGAGTCTATATAGCATTTATATACATTTTTGTTTTCAAAATGAGGGTTATTCTCTTTATTCAAAACAAGTATGTTTTCCTAGTCTCCTACATAGAGGTTGACTATGGAGGGCGCACACATGTCACCCACATAGCCGTTCCCTTCTCATATAGATACATAGCTTTTTCAAAGACAAACACATTATATTTTAAAACAAATTCCAATAGTTTAACCAATAGTTCAGTGGGTGGATAAACAATCATGTCCCTTTTGTTGATAAACTCAGCTGCCACATCAAGTGTGCCCTCGTGAGGGATATTAGTGTAAAGTCCCTTGATATCCAATGTGACCAACAAAACAACTTTTTCCGGTTTCAAACCTCTCATTAAGGATGCCATTAGTATCCTTTAGATAGTTCAATGGCCTACGCAGCCAGTATAGTGTTATGCTTGTGCAACTATGTTACTTAGGTTTTTGGCTGTTCACACTCTTTATTCCAGATGAATTACCACCCTGTAGGGGTGCCAAAGGCAATGAACCCTTGAAGAGTGTTCCACCTCTAGAGGTGCCACAGGATGATTCCCTTGGCTAAAGGTACCTTAGGAAGGATCCTGGTGAGAGAGGCGCTGCCACTGGAGGAGAAGGGGAGGATGGTTGGGCAAAGAAAAAGTGCTTCAGAAGGAGGCTGAGAGGAACTGCTTATGTAGGTTAGGAAGTGGGAGTGGCTGGCTGCTTGTCCATTGAACCACAGGCCCAGCCTTCCTATTCAATTGCCTAAGCTGCCAGTATAGTGTTGTGCTTGTGCAGCTGTGTTACTTAGGTTTTTGGCCATTCGTACTCTCTATTCCAGAGGAAGTACCACCCTGTAGGGGTACCAAAGGGAGGGAACCCTCAAAGAGAGTTCCACTACTAGAGGTACCGCAGAACAATTCCCTTGGCTAAAGGTACTTTAGGAAGGATGCCCTAAAAGAAATGTAGCAGTATGAAGCATTTTAGCAATCAGTAGATGTGAGACATAGTAGAAGATAAGGCAACAGGCAGCTTGATAACATAATGAGATGCGCAGGTTAGCAATGGCATGAGTATGATGGGTTGCTCTGGAGATTGAGGTGGCCTCCTAAGGAGAGAGGGAACAGCAAGTAGAGACACCATCCACCTCCATCCAACAGTGGAACCTACCTAAAGGAACTAGGGAACACTAACTCCAACTAACTAACGGTTATGACCTATGGCACAGAGGAGAGAAAAAAAATCCCTTGAGGAGGAAATCTCTGGGAATCCAAGGCCTAGGTCGCCTTCCCTACAGGCTTGGGATATTTATTTCATGATGACTCTGCTGCTGTAATTTAGAAACCCAGTAAAGGGGATAGAAAATATTTCAATTTAGAGGAAAGCTCTCACTCAACCCCTCTAATGGGAATGCCATGGAAGGTTGTGAGAGTGCTCTGCAACATTGGGGGCAACCAAGGTAGGAGGAGGAGGACAGCAATGACTGCTGAGGCACTCACCTGGCCTCCTTGTCCTAAAAACAAAACAGGTGAACCAGAGGCAGTCATAGGGTGAATGTGGTGAACTTACCTTGCTAGTAGAATACTAGAGCCTAAGAAAATCGCTGTAACCACCTTTAACAGATAGTCTTAAATTCTACATCAGGAGCTGCCATTGAGTCGTGAACAGCTAAAGCTAGGCCCAGAGTGAGGACATTCCCAGCTATAGGCCAGATGAGAAGGACCCCTCCTTATGTCAGGCACACTCAAGATGCAGACTTAGAAATGCAGTGTGAGACCGTTGTCTGCAGGGAGGCCCTGCACCAGAATGGTATGGCCGGCATGCCCCAAAACAGAAGAGGAGCTGAATGAGCATAGAGTGCTGGGACTGCATTTAGGTCAGATGGTAGTAGTGAGGTTGAGCATTAAGCAATGATTGCGTAAGCAAGAGTGGACCTGCACATAGGTCAGTAAGGCAAAGTAGCAATAGTCGGACCTGCACGTAGATATGCAAAACAGAGTAGCAATATAGCTGGACCTGCACATAGGTCAGAGGAGCAGCAATATGAATAATGGGGCAAGTCAGCCAGGCATTCAAGGAAGCCAATGAAGGTGACAAATACTCTGAGGATTTTCAGCAGTGGAGGCAGGATTTAGAACATAAAGTAAGAAGCCACATGGGGCCAAGACTCCCTCAACACCTCCAAGTCCCCACCATAGGAAAAACAAGAAAGTGATGGAAGGAACCGAGACCGACATGCAGTAGCTTAGCTGACCTCAGAGTATAATAGCAGTGTACAAACATAAAGAGCAGCATCTGTGTTGAGTAACTATGAGCTGCAAAATTCAATAAACATAGAATGGAGGGAGGCACAATTCTCTGAAAGCAGCTATCACCAGGCAGTGCAATGAAACTGCAGCAATGAGGTAGGTAGAATGAGTTGAGAAAGCATGATTGAGCTGCATCATAGCAAGGGTTCAGAGTGAGCCTGAATCAGGTGAAAACAATTAGGTGTGTAGCATGGACAGCAGCTATGTGGTTTTAGTTGAAACACACAGATAATGATTGCAGTAGCATTGTGAGTAACAGAGCAAGTAGCATGAGCTCTGGATTAGCAATATACTAGGAGCTTAGAAACAAAGCCCCCAAAAGGCTAAACCAAAGACACACAAACACAGAAAACAGGGAACAAATGACAGAAAGAAGCACACAGCTGGAGGCAAAATACAAACCAGATGCAGGAAATTAAACACAGAAGTCCAGCAGTAACAAGCAGAAGCAGCAAGCTGGGGTTGGGGGTAGGCCCCAGCCAGCTGCAGAGGACAGACTGACAGAGCCTCTGGCCAACAAAGAAAAAGTGCTTCAGAAAGTGGCTGAGAGGAACTGCTTATATAGGTCAGGAAGTGGGAGTGTCTGGCTGCTTGTCCATTGAACTACAGGCCCAGCCTTCCAAGAAGGTAAATCCTGGACAAAAGGTCATATATAGTAATCAATGTACTGTGACAGCAGTTCTGTAAGAGATCCTCTCCCATTAACTATGGTGCATCCAGAAGACTTATCTGGAGTCTTAAGTCCTTTAGGGTGTATATAAAAAAGTCGCTTGAAATGGAGACTCAGTCCTTAAAAACATCTTAGTTTTAGTATCAATGAATCCCTGTACACATACTGTGTTAAGAATTTCATAAATGACAGTTTTGATCTCCAGTGTAAGATCAACAGTTAGTCTTGCATAGAACGTTTTATTTAATTGACATTCATCTTCCTGTATGTAATCCTCTCTGTTGAGTCAGACCACACAACCCCCCTTGTCTGCTTTAATATTAATGTTTGGATCATTTTTAAAGGTGTCAGGGAAGCTCTTTCTGTAGAGTTTAAGCTATTAAAAGTTGGTTTAGGTAAATTATCAAATAGCAGTTCAAGATTCTTCTCTACTAAATCCTTGAAAACACTTTTTGCAGCAGAATAAGGTGGACAGAAATCAGACTTGGGATAAAAGCCACTTGCATCATTTCAGTCATTGCATGTCTCTGCAGATTATGGTTTCTTGTTAAAACAAATTCTGGTCAGATCCACCATGGCTGCATAATGACGTTTGTGAGATTGTGTTGAATTGTGAAGGATACATGGAGAAACAACACAATGCTTTTTAACTAGTAAGATGTGTTTTCTTTTCTTTTCTAAGGAAGGCAGACACATTATTAGGAAAACATATGGAGGTGACGATTTTAATGGAAGGAATTATTTTTTTTTATTTATTTCATTCTAGGATTACAATACCTTTGAGCCGAGGCTCTTTTACAAAGGTTCCATGTCAGCGTGTGCAACAATCATCATTTTTAGTTACAAACATATAGTCATTGACTTACAGATGTGTAATAACCAGTACAAAGACTTGAGCTATGAGCAAGACAAGGGAAGGAGGAGGGTGGGTGGGTGGGGGAGTGAGGGTAGGAGATCGAGGGGGGAAGGAGTGCAGGGGATAAGGGGAGTACAGGAGGTGGTTGGGGCAGGGCAGGAGTGGAGATATGGGGGAGGTGGGTGAGGGAGGTAGACAGTGCAGCTAGGGGCCTTGTCGAAGGAATATGACAGGTAAGGTGCTAGGGGTGTAAAGACTGATTGTAAGTGCTGGGTGCTGGGGCATGTGCAGCTGGAATGGTGGAAATGTTAAGATGGGCAATCGCAGGATACAAGCAGTGAGAGGTGCAGCTTGGACTTGAAGAGGCTGAGTGTTGGAGCAGTCACTATGTCACTGCCAAGAGAGTTGAGCCAGTTGGATGCCTGATTGGCAAATGATCTTTGTCCTTGGGTCATGCAACATCGTGGGATATGTAGTAGATGGGAATTGGATCTCCTTGTAGTGACGTTCCTATGTCTAGGCTTAAGGAGGGCACGGACACCAGGTGGGGCAAGCCCCATTATAATTTTCTTGGCCGTGATGCAGGTTTGGTATTTTATGCATTTGTCCAGTTGAAGCCATCCAGATTGGGAATAAAGATCACATGTGGGTACAGCAATCTGAGCCAGTGATGAGACGACAGGCCTTATTCAGGAAGGTCGTGATACATTTGAGAGCAGTGGTAGGTGCAGACCCATATATGATAAGACCATAGTCTATGATGCTGATGATGGAGCTTGGACAGCCACTGACAGTGCTTCTGGGGTTAGGTGTTTCCTGTTCCGGAATAATATGCCTAACCTCACATTGGCAGACTTTGCAACGTTGCTGATATGGACAGCGAGTAAGAGGTGGGGGACAAGGGTGATGCCGAGGTACTTGAATGATTGTGTTTGCTCTAGGATGGCTCTTTGTTCGGTTGCAATGGAGAGGTGGAGTTTGTTTTTGTTGTGGGGGCTGCAGAAGACCATAGACTTGTTTTTTTTTCTGATTGTGAAGCAGTTTATGATTTAGGAACCAGGATTCAATAGAGGAGAAGGCCCACTGAAGTTTATTTTGTAATTGGATTGGATCAGGGTCCGAGGTGAGGATCACAGCATCTTCGGTGTAGAGAATTATTTGTTCTGGGCAGCTGTCCAGTAGTGAGTTTAAGAATAGCCTGAAGAATGGTAAGCAATAAAGGTTTTGTGTAATGATCATATACTCATAGCGATAGAAACAGACTGATTCAGAACCCTGGAACCCCACCATCAGAATCAATTAGGAATGCACATTTCATTATTCATATTGAGGCCAATCAAACCAAACATCATGACTCAGTTGGCCTATACTTGCATGGCATGGCTAACCCCTGTTCTGCAGATGCAGTCCCTGTTCTCTACATTAAGATGCAACATTTTATCTATGGACTACTGATTGTTACTTTTGTGATTGACATCAGGACTGTAACACTTTCTTCTGTGCACGATTAGAACAAAAAAAAATATTTAGGATAATACATACATTTTCCCAGAAAACACATGGGTGCTCCTATTTTACATAGCAACACTTATTCCAGTTTCTGTTATACACAGACTTGCACCTAGGAATTGCAGAGTTTGGATCAGTCCAATTTCAGATATTAGGCTACTCCTATTTAATATATGAGAATGTATATGTCACCTTGGGAATATTTCTGTATTATCCTTTTTTTTGGGGGGGTGTATAGAACAAACAGTGACACTCATGATATCAATCACAAAATTAGTATTCCATACTCATTACACCAAGATGTTCCATCTTACTGTAGAGAATAGGGACTGCATCTGTGAAATGGGGGTTGACCATACCATGCAAAGATACCTCAACTCATCGACATGATGGTTGCCGAGGGACTGAAAGGAAAAGTATGCCTCTTTACAGACACAAAGATCTGCAACAGGGTTAATACACAGGGGAAGGTGGAAAGGATGAGAAGGAACTTGGAAAGAATGAAGGAATGGTCAGAAGTATGGCAGCTTTGATTCAATGCAAAGAAGTACAAAGTAATGCACCTGGGAAACAAAAACCCAGAGGAAGAGTACACAATGGAGGGGGAGTAGTAACAACAACAAAAATGGAAAGGGACCTGGGGGTAATCATATCAGATGACCTAAAGGTTAGCAAGCAATGTGAGAAGGCAGTGGGGATGGCTATAGGATATTGGGATGTATAGGGAGAGGCATCACCAGTTGAAAACAAAAAATTGTTATCCCTCTGTACATATAGTTTGTGAGACCCCATCTGGAGTACTGCATCCAGTTCTGGAGACTCCATCTCCACAAGGACATAGACAGGATGGAGACAGTCCAGAGGAGGGCAACTAAAATGGTGCAGGGTCTGCAACAGAAGCCATAGGAGGACAGACTAAAGGAGATTAATATGTATACCCTTGAGGAAAGAAGGGAGAGGGGAGACATGATAGAAACTTTTAAGTACCTCAAGGGAATCAAGTCCAGGAGGGTAGCATCTTTCAGAAAAAGAGATGTGCAAGAACAAGGGGACACAATTTGAAAATAGAGGGGGGATGGCTCAGGGGTAATATGAGGAAGTATTTTTTTCACTGAAAGGGTGGTGGATGCATGGAACAGCCTTCATGAGGAGGTTGTGGAGGCAAAAATAGTGGAGGAATTCAAGAATGCATGGGACAGACATAAGGCAATTCTTGTGGGGGCGGGGTTAGGAAGAAATAGGCTGTCAATTAAATAAGATCTGCAGCTTATCCAGTAGGTAGGGATATGGGCAGACTAGGTGGACCAAGCGGTCCTTATCTGCCATCAAAGTCTATGTTTCTCTGATTTTTGTGCTGCATCCTTTTTTACTATGCTTCATGAAATGTGCATTCCCTATTGATTCAGATTGTGGGGTTCCAGGGTTTCACATCTTTGTGTTTCTCTCATATAACTATATGATTGGATATGAAAAGAACTTAAAACTATTTCTGAGTTTACTTTCAGTACATTACAAGTTGTATTACAGGTCCTGTACCAATCTACCATACTTAGTAGATTGCATGAATTTTAATTTTAATTTATTTATTTTTACACTTGTCATTTTTTAATCACAGTTGGAGCACTTAGTAGCTGTGCACAACAGTAAGAGAGGCCCTAGGATTTTCATAAAATGCATGCATCATAAAATAACTTGGATCATAAAAACCAAAAAATGGGAATTTCTAGATACTGAACCAAGTCTGAATAATGTGATATCAGCATGATGACAATTAACATTTAAATGAACCAGTACTTTACAAGATACCCTTGTTAAATCTATATTTAGAAAAGTAACATTTAATCTGAGAACAACTTGAATGCCTGACAGTCCACATTGAAGAAATGATTCTGACAGTTTGAGAGGAGACATGCGAAGGAGATAGCTTCAGCAAGAACCTTACTGGATTTATAAATGTCACAGTTTGCAGCCAAGAGGTTTAAATGAAGATGTCAGACTGCACAGTTATTTTTAGTTTTTGCATTTTTCAGTAACTGTAACTTGTTTAGTGAAAACATTTATTTTCCAGGAACTGGGAGGAATCAGTATATATTTTCATTGGTTTTACTGTGTATATGATGTATTTTTTATACGTCATTACTTGTAAGATATGTGCATTGCACCCTTGTTTCTATGGTTACAAGCTTCATAAAACTACACACAAAAAAAGAAAAGGAAAAGAAAATCAAGTTGTGTTTAGCACCTTGTTTACAAAGGGGTCTTCAGAAATCAATGAGATCATAATAAAGAAACTGAGAAGTTATAGGTATTGAACCTTGTTACTCAAAGGGCAAAGAAATTACAAATAAAAACTGATAAAGGTGTAAAACTGTAAATAAGAGTGAAACAACCACACTGGAATGCACACCACATAAAGTAGTTCTTAAAAGGATACAGATTGGGGACAGCTCAATTAACACTGCAAGTCCAGAAAAAAATACCCCCATTATCACCTCTTGCTGTACTGAAATGCTACAGCTGATGCAAAATACAAAGCAAGGTGGTGGGAGGTGAGGTTGGAGGACGGGTGTGAATAACACCATATACCCAGCAGGAAGGACTTTACACCTCTCAGAATTTATTTGTGAAAATGAGTGCTCAGGATAGGAATGTAACCTGAGCCAAGGCTTGTTAAAAAAAATAGTTGCTTAACTTGTAGACTTGAAATAATTGCATGTATTCCTTTCTGTAACATCTTTCCATGCACAAACAGGTGTTGGCTTTAATGCTAACTTGCTTAACTGTGTTTGGTAGATTTTACTCCTGATTTCTGTTTATAACAGGCAGTAAACATTCCTGTGTGAAAAGGCTTTACCATTAAAGTGCCTACAAAGTGAGGAACTACACAGTGACATAAAAACTTCACTTTGTAGGAGCTTCGAAGGCAAAGTCTGTTCCAGGAATATTAACTGCTTGTCATGAAAAGAAGTCAGGAATCAGATCCACAAAAAACAATTAAGTAACTCACAGTTGCACTAGCAAATATGATTTACACTACTACAAACATTTATCAAGTAAAAAGACACACTTCAACTTATTCTAAAAACAGAGGAGCAAAACTCAGTAACTACACAGGCTCAGTACATACTGCATTTCCAACAGGACACTGGCCTGCTGTAGGGGCTATTAGACATCAAACGAAAGAGCACTCTGGGAAGACTATCCTGGACAAGATGCAATAAAACAAACCTGAATGGCAGCCCCTAGATGTCATAAAACACCCAGGGAAAGCAGGGAAAGTTAGAAAAAAATCATATCACAGCCTAGGCAGAAACAAAACACTGGTATCACTGTTTCGCAAAATGTATCCCTTACAATTTTTTCTTATTTGCAAGACAGCATATATTTATCCTAACAAATATGTCCTACTGCCACATTCAAAACACTATTCCCTACCTACTTGCCACATATAAACTCAATTACAACACTGCTAAGCTTATATATAATATAGACTTCTCAAACCTAAAAGAAAAAATACACTTCATCATCAAAGGTTGTGTTTACCAAGTACTGTGCCTATGATTAAAATAATTTGAACCCCCTCCCCCTAAAAATGTTCCCTCACATGAAACTGCATGTTTAACTGTAAAGGCAATTTAAAAATGTATTCCTAAATGCATTAGTAACACCAATGCTTTCAAAGTTTTGAAACTACTAAAAAGACAAACTATATATATATATATATATGGTAAACAAATATTGTTTATCTCAAAAGCTGAACTTTATGGCCCTGATTCTAGAAAAGTTACACCTGGCTTAACAGCACTTCTACCAAGTAGAATGGCACAAGTAGCAATTTAGGCCAGCAGTTGCAACTTTTGTGATTCTACAAAGTGGCCTGCGACATGTTGCAGGCCGCTTGCACCAAACAGCAGTTATGCCGGCAGTTGTGCCATAAACACCCTGCGACATGGCACTAGAGGGTTTATGGTGGCAGTTGTGCCCCATTCCAGAAGGGCAGCAACAAAGACCCCAATGTTGGGATTCTACAAGAACCCCCAGAGGAGAACTGGCATCATAAGTTACACCTGCATTTAGCTGGTGTAACTTACATACATCCTCTGAGGGTTCTGTATAACCTGGTCCATGTGCCCCCCATGCCCAGACCACCCCCATTGTTGCTCCAATGGGCACTGCACAAACAGTTCTAGACTTAGGGCCATGATCCCACCCCATGCCCCTACTGTACATGCCCCAGTACAGTAAGTGCCTCCGCAGGTTTAACCAATACTGCCTCTGGGCCCCTATGCATGTATTGCCCCTTACGTTTTTCCATTACCCCCAGCCCTCAGTCTCATCAACATGCTCAAATATCCTCATCAGTGCCTCAACCCCAAGTCGACGCAAGCCACAGTGGGCAATAGCCTTAAGCCTCCTGGTAGTTCAGTGGTTCTCACTCAGTTACGTTAGTTGGACCCAGCATTTTCATCACCTATCCTGCTGGCACCGGCAAGCCTATTTTCACCACCATGGCCAGATGCCGACTGAGTTCAGTAGGAGCACGTATTGAAAAGATGCACTCAGAAATTAATTTCTGAGCAAGTCTTTATAGTACAGGCTCATACTGAAATCTGTTGGTGGCTGACCATGGTGGTGAGAGGTGGGCTGTGCCAGTTGCTAGCTGGGGATGGGTTAGGGGTGCTGGGTGGGCTGGCGTGACTGGGGGGGTGCAGGGCCACTAGACTACCAGGGAAGGGTATTTGCTGCTTTTGCAGCCGGTGACTCGGGGGTCGGGGCACGGGTGGGGGAGATGACAGCGCTGCCCTGCGGGGCATGTTACATCGGAGTATTTGGGGGCTTGGGGTGTGGGAAGCCCTGTGAGGCATTACATGCACAGGGATTTGGGGGCAGTTGGTGTGGGCAACCCTGTGGGGCAGTTAATGTAGGTTTCAGGGGCAGGGGGGGCATCCCTGTGGGGTTTTACTTGTATACTGGGGGGGCAGTGTGTGGGCAGCCATGCAGGGTGCCTATTGTGGCTAGCTGGGCATGCGGGGCAATTGCAATCTTTGTTGTGGATTACGACAGCCTGGCCAGGTACGCCTCTGTCTCATGACTTGGCCACATGTCGCAAGTCACAGGACTTAGCTGCGGTGACCCTGCCCCTTCTAGAATAGGGCGCAGGGTCAATGTCGCACTTTCGGGTGGCGCAAGTTGCATTTGGTGGTGACTTGCACCACTCTTCTAGAATCAGGACCTATGTTTTTAGTATGTAAACATTTAAGAAAAACCTGTGGCTCTTTCAACTTGAATCAGAACGCTGTGTATATTATTTTCCTTGGGAGCTGTAGTTTCAGGCAGTCCTTAATTACTCTTTCCTTCTGAGTCCCCAGGTGGCTCTGATAATCATTTGTCCCAAGGGTTTTAAAGGCAATTTGAAGGTATTAAGTAACTTCTGTTCTCCTAGTCCTTAATAAAATGAAGGGGCTCCACAACTCGATCACTCCACAGACTTGTTCTGTTGCTTGCTCCAGGTCCCAAACTAGTGTGTCTTGTTCCAACGTGATATCCACCTCATGCCCTTCCCACATGAATCAAACAAAAGGTGGGGATAGATCTTGAGGAGCTTCTCGGGTGGAGGTGGGAGTGGATCTTACTCCCCCCAAAAAATTAACGCTGCCTCCTACTATTCAGGTTCCAATTCTTGTACTGCTCATTTAAGAAAGAAAATAGTACCCTGCAACCATTGACTACATGAAAGTGTATTTATTTGAGGGCAGAAAACATTTCTTGGAGGAGGGTAAGGCAGAGGAGACTATTTACACCTTCAGTCAGTTCCACGGACAGAAAACATTACATCACTCCTTTTGTGCATGCAAAACATCTGGAGGCTCCGCCTACTGCAGCCATAAAAAGACTTTAGACTTAGGTTTCTGCACACTAGATTTAAATCAATGACTGCTTGAAATTTGTTACTAGAATTAGTGAGTGCAAATCTCAGGCCTAACTAAGGACACCATGTTCAGCCTCTGTCAAAACATCTCCTATGTAGGAGACTAGGAAAACATATTTGTTTTGAATGAAGAGAATAATTCTCATTTGAAAACATTGTTGCATATAAATGCTACATAGACAATATGTTATGCTTTGGAATGGTACTGAGGAAGGAATTAAGAAGTTTGTTCAGCACTTGTACACAACTAATAATAATTTGAGTTTTTCTTATACTGCACATGGAGAAAAAGTGAATTTTCTGGATTCACCTATTTCAAGAAAGGATGAGGGCTCTGTTAGTACAAACATTTACAGGAAACCTACAGACAGCAATACACTCCTTCTGGCCTCCAGATGCCACCCAAGACACACAATAAAAAACATACCAAATGGGCAATTTTTGAGAGGCAGAAGGAATTATAGTACACCTTAAAACTTGGAAAATAGCATGGATAATCTCATGGACAGGTTTTATGAGAGAGGCTTAAGCCTACAGATGGTAGGACATAAGCTCCTACTCAGGATCAGGAACTTTTGTTAGAAAATGTTACAAAAGATGTCTCTCGTGACAGGAGATACATAAATAATGATTTCAAATAAGAGCATTTTGCCGACCTAGTCTACCCAATTGCACAAGTAATTTTGCCTCTTCAAGATTCTCTTGAACTGGGTAGTCCCTTTCCCTGAACTACTAGGATCCCCCAATGCATATCCCGTGCATGCTTGAATCCCGTAATTGTTTCAGCCCCCACCATCTCCTCTGGCAGGGCGTTCCACTTGTTCACCACCCTTTTTGTGAAGAAATACTACCTCACATTACCCCTGAACCTCCCTCCCTCCAATTTCATCCCATGACCCCTAGTCCTGGAACATGTCTTCCTCTGAAAAATAGTATTTTCCAGCACCTTGTTCCTCCCCGTGATGTACTTGTATGCCTCTATCATATCCCCCTCTCTCTCCTGTCCTCCAGAGAGTACATATTCAAGTCCTTCAGCCTGTCCTTATAGGACTTGTGATGCAAACCCAGTACCATCTTGGTTGCCCTGCTCTGAACTGTCTCTACCCTGTCTATATCCTTATGTAGATAAGGTCTCCAGAACTGGACCCTGTATTCTAGGTGTGGCCTCACAAATGTCTTGTATAGTGAATTATGACCTCCCTTTTCCTGCTGTTGATGCCCCTGCCTATGCATCCCAGCATCCTATTTGCTTCACCTGCCACCTTGTCACACTGACTCCCAAACTTCAGGTCATTAAAGATGATAACCCTTAGGTCCCTTTCCTGCTTGTAGCATGCTATATCCCCCCAGACTCCCCCCAACGTGATATGTTGTTCCAGAGTTTTTGTGCCCCATGCGCATTATTCTGCACTTTTTTGTGTTAAATCTCAACTGCCACACCCTTGACAATTCTTCAAGCTTCTGCATGTCTCTCCTGATTCTATCCACTCCCTCCAGCATGTGCACTCTGTTACAGAGTTTTGTATTATCAGCAAATAGGGGAAATTCTCCTTTCTATGTTATCTGTAATGTCACTGGCAAAGATGTTGAAGAGGACTGGATCCAGCACTGATCCTTGTGGTACTCCACTGGTCACCCTTCCCTCTGTGGAGTGACAGCCATTTACCGCCACCCTCTGTGTCCTGCCATCCAACCAATTCCCCTCCCACCACACTACTGTTCTACCTACATCCATATTGCCAGCTTGTTTAACAGCCTCCTATGGGGCACAGTGTCAGAAGCCTTACTGAAGTCCAGATAGGCCACATCCACTGCCTTCCCACCCAATCCACCTCCCTTGTCACCAGTCAAAAAAATTTAATGAGGTTAGTCTGATATGACTTCCCTCCAGTAAAACCATGCTGCCTTGGGTCCTGTAGAATATTAGACAAAAGGTGTTCCACTAATCTCTCCTTCAGTAGTGCTTCCATAATCTTCCCCACTACTGAGATAAGGCGACCAGTCTGTAGTTTCCGACTTCCTCTCTGTTCCCGCTATTGTATAAGGGGACTACATCAGCTGTTCTCCATTCTTTGATCACCTCACCTGTTTCCAGTGATCAGCTAAACAGGGTCACCAAAGATCTAGCCATCGCTTCTCTGAGCTCCCTCAGCACCTTGGAGTTCACCCCATCTGGGCCCATTGCTTTATCGACTCTTATTCTTTCCAGTTCCTTTAGGATCCTTTCCCATGGAAAAGGACTTATATACATTTTTGTGCCCTTTCCCCCATTTGTACTCACTTCTGGCCTGCTACTCACTCCTTCTACTGTAAAGAGTGAGAAGAAATATCTGTTCAGTATCTCTGAAGAGGTATGTAAGAGGTTTAACTTTGTCACAACTTATTGAGCCAAAGCTATACATTTAGAAAATATTTTGCAGAAACATTGGCCAATCCTATCTAGCGACCTGGGACTGAGAGGTTTTTGTAGAGGAGCCCCCCAGAATTGTGTATAGAAGGGCTGTGATCCTAAAAGATATCCTTGTACATAGCTACTATATGGACCCCAAAAACCCAACTATCTGGCTCAACCAGGGTGTGAAGGGATGCTTTCAGTGCAAAGGGTGGGTGTAATGTAAGCATATAACAACTAGTAAAAGCTTTCAAAGTAAACATTCACATAAAAGTTATGAAATATACCATCTCATTACCTGTGACTCTAGTGGAGTCATTTATCTTGCCAAATGTACGTGCAAAGATTTTTATGTCAGGAAAGTAAATAGGAGTCTGAAGACCCAGGGTGGGTAACACATACATGCAATAATAATAATAATAATAATAATAATAATAATATTCTTTATTTTTAATGTGCCTTTGAAGAGATTTGAGACTTTGAAGATTGAAGAGACAGTACATGTGCAATGGTGATCCATAAACTAGAGGAAACAGATGAGCAGGGACATTCATTTAAATTCTAGGCTATTGAGAAGGTAAGTGCAAAACCTAGATAGGGAAATTTAATGATTAAATTCTAAAATGGGGAATCTTTTGGGGTTTCAATTCTGGGGGTGAATAAAAATTCGAGACTCAATACAAGAATAGATAGTAAACCTTTTATGAAAAAGAGATAATGAAATATGCATTTCTTTTCAGATCACTGCTATACTAAGTTTTATTTTATTTTTTATTTTATTAAGGTTTTGGATAACACCATTAAGCCAAGGCTCTTTTACAAAGGTTCCACATCAGGTGGCAAGAAGACAAAACACAATCAAGAATTCATCAGACAAATAAGACAGATCCAGGCAGCCAAAGGCATTGTCAGGTACCATAATTAGTTGGCATATACACATCAAGTCACATATTAGTTAAAAATTTGAGGAAGATGAAAGGTATTAAGTGGAAAAGGGCAGGTACAGGTGGAATAGATCAGAGTGGTAGGAGCAAAAGGAGGCAGATGTGAGGTGGGGGAGAGAGCAAAAATAGAGCGCATTCGCATGGAGGGGATGAGGGAGGAAAGGGTGGAGGAGGAGGTGATTAGTGAAACGGGTGGAAGGGGTGGAGGGGGCAAGAGGAAAAGAGTTATTTGAAGTTATTTGCTGTTCAAAAATATCTGTCCATCAGTTTTGAACATATGTGCTGTCTGATTGCTTCAAATATGTATGTTATGTTTTAACATTGTATTAGATGTAATGATTTGTGATCTATGTAAAACAATATTTGCACTTGAATGGGAATGCTGGCACCTATAAATATTTTTGTTATGAGATCTGAATGTAAATTATTGCTGTACTCTTCCAGGTCGTTCCTGAAAGTAGGCATGTACTACAATATGTCTAGTGTACTTACCTGGTTACCAAAATTAAAAAAATAAATACATTCTGTCTTTCCAATACCTTCCTCCACCCCATCCTTCACTTTTGCTATTTTCTTGTTTTTTGTTTTATTGACTTGAATTCTCATTTTCACTGCTGTTCATCTAGCTCTACTTTGCTGAATTTTACTCCCCCCCCCCCCCGGCCTCATGGCTCTCCCCATCTCACAGTCACATCTATGCTCGTATTTTTTAACCTCATTCTTTTGAGTTATTTCCCTGTCTGCTCAACCTGCTCAAATGTTTAAAGTAATATGGCTCAATGCTTTTTATACAATGGTGCTTCTTTTAATATGATTTTTGTCAGCTGCTTTTACTTGTGTCTGGTTTGAAATTATCCAGTCATTTTATATGAATGCTGTGCCACATCAATGTGATGTCATTCTCAACTGCTTTTTAATGTGTGTCTGTTTGCCTGTTAGTCAGCCTTTAATAAAGAGTCTTTTGATCCAAAATTCATCAGGCAGTCTTGTCTGTGTTTATCTGTATAAATATGCTTATTTTATCTGGAAATTGTCTGGCGTCCTTCAGTTCAGAAGGTGGTGAGTGCTCGACTTTTTATGTTGGATAATTGACTTTCTTGCTCTGGGGCACCACTGGTCCAGTGCGGGACTTCATTTATGAGTGTACATGATTCCTTTGTACTCCGAGACCTAACTATTCTGGTAAATTATATTTTCTTCCCTCAATATTAACATTCACAAAGTTTAAAATATTTGTTTTTCTAAATGACTTTGATTGTATCCAGTAGTTAAACTTGAAAGCTGAACAGAGACCTTTGTTTTATTTTTCTGATATCACTATAGAAACCCTATTTGGCAAATCCACTTGGAATCCTCCTATGGCAGACTTATTTTATTTACGGTCAAGTTAATATTTTGTTTACTTTTATATTAAGGCGGTTTTAATTTATTTAAATTTTGTTTCAGTTTATACTAAACATACAATACATGAGTGTCTATGTATTTTATTTTCTAATTAGAGCAAATCATGCTAAAAACTCAGAAAATGGGTTTGTAAAAGGGGAGAAAGAATATGAGATGACATCCAGTTGTATAAGCATAAAAGAAAGAAAATGCTGATTTTTTTTTGAAAGAAAGGGTGTTTGACTAGATAGTTTACTGTCTATTAAATTCCAAAAATTGATTTGTCTTAGAATTTTAGCTTCTTGTTACTGTTGCTTATACTGGGAGTACTGTTGCTTGTCTTCCAAGAAACTGGAAAGACACTTAAAACAAAAAAGAACAAGAATGGTTTTACAGAATGGGGGTTCTAAGTAAACAATGGCTAAATGGTAAATTTCAACTTAGTGCATTTCTCAAAAGTGAATTTGTAACCTGCTACATTGTTTCCACCCCCTCCTGAACTTCCATTTATTTAATGGTGGTTGGTTTGGTTTCACTGCCATTATGACACTCTGTTTCAGGTTTACTATACGTGCATTTATACTACAAACATACGGACTTACAAAATTGCCAGCAGATACAAGCCATTTGGTCTATCTAGTCTGCTCGAGTGTGCAGCACTTCAGTCTATTAGACTGCAGCTGCCCCCCCATAAGCCTCACCCACATCTCCAACCCCTTCACAGTTTGTACCCTCTCCTTGAATCTGTCACACCCCCTCTTGAAGCCCCTAACACTCTGCAATGATACAACTTCCTCTGACAGAGTGTTCCACCCTACCACCACTCTTTCTGTGAAATAGTGCCTCCTCAATTCCCACTTGAACCTGCCCTCTTCCAACTTTATAGAGTGTCCCCTGGTTTCCCTTCTGCCCTTCTGATTGAACATACACCTGGTGTCTACTCTGTTCAAACCATTCAGGTACTTGAAGGTCTCAAACATATCATCTCTCTCCCTTCTTTCCTCCAGGATATACATATTGAGCTCTCTCAGTCTGTCCCCATATGGTCATTCCCTCAACCCCAGGATCATTTTTGTTGTCCTGCACTGTAACCCCTCCGTACTAATCATATAACATTTATGTAGCATTCCACCTCCCTCTTTATCTTGAATTTGTGAGTTATGAAGCTCACTGCCTTTTATATACCCTCTCTCCTATTTGAATAATATGAGCATTTGGTATCCTTACCACCTTTATAGTATTCTCATACCTAGTAATGACAGCAACCCCTGCCCCCTCCCTTTTCCACTGACCACATTATGAGCAGGTGCCAGAAAAGAACAAAAATCAAAAAGCAGGACTGATAATGTTTTGATTATAGATTTTACATCTTGTGGCACTGGGCAGTGCTCTACATTGTTCTTGTTGTTTTTCTCTTTATAGGTGAAGAATGAAAGACAAACTAGTGTTTGCCAGAATGGAAACAGAAGTGAAGAGAAGAATAAAGTTGAAATTAACTATTGAAAATTAATTACTGAGTACACAATCTATGTATTTTAGTTTTCTGTGTGTGTGTGTGTGTGTGTGTGTGTATGTATGTATGTGTGTATCTATTTATATATATATATATATATATATATATATATATATATATATATATATATATAATATATGTATAGTAGTAGTTCTGTATGACATTATTCTCTCCAATCATCAGGTTAGGTTCATGAATAATATAATGAGAGCCACTTAAAAATCAGATGGTGATTGGTATGCGTAACCTCTGAAGCCCCAGGATGGGTGGGGCAAAACTTAGGGTGGAGGAATGTTCCCAGACCTCCTGGCACAATTGATATTTGAATTCACTCTTGTTTTAAGGGCACTGAAATAAATAGATTAAAAAGTAATCCTTTTGTGATTAGTCATTTGTGCCTATATCAGTGGTGAGTGAAGTTCTGTTTCATTATCAATGTTACCATCTTTTGAACTGACACCACCTGCTTGTGCTCACCTGCTGTCTAAACTGGAATGACTTCCAAATTTGGGCCCATGGCAGTTTCTGAAATTCCCACCAAAAAAGAGTAATCTGAATCCTGGGGACAGAAAAAATAAACTTTGAAAGTCTCTGGCTCTTAATTCATACAGTTCAAAAGTCCTTGGCAAACTGATATTCTCCTGCATAGGGTACTAAAGAGTTTGGCAGCAAAACCAGCCCCATAGCAGATATAAGGCCTGTTTACAGTGCCTAATCTACACCGTTGTGAGAGGTAAATATGAACTGCATCAGTGCAGGTCTGTCAGTGTAAACAGACTAGGGAGTGTTGCAGGCAGCTGCGATGCACTCTGGTGCGGTGCAGAGAGATCAATGTTTTCATGTTTTTTTTTTTTTGCTGATGCAGGCAATTGTTGATGGCATGTAAACACACTGCTCCACCTGCATTGCACAGCCCCACAACACACCATAATGCACTGTGCTAATCCCAATTCCCTTATTTAAACATATCACTCTTCCTGCATTACTACAGCTCTGGGGCACATCGTGATGTGCTATGTCAATCCCAATTCCCTTTCCCTTAGTTTTTTTATTTCTCACTCCAATCCCATGCTGTAGTCTCACCCTTCAACCCTGGTTTCCTTCCCATTCAGTTTGCCTCCTGCTTCAATGCTCTGCTGCTGTCCCACACTCCAAACCTTTTGGTTTCCATTCCTGTTCTGCTTTGGTACACTTCTCCTCCACTGAATGGAAGTGCTGGGGAACCACCAGAAGGGAGGTACTACTGTGCAGAGCACTACAGACCACTGCTGTATAAACACACAGTGGTGGTGATGGTGCAGACAGAGGAGCAGGTGAGCAGTGCAGAGTACAATGCACAGGCCCCCTCCTTGTGTAAACATGCCTTTTGTGCAAGGGCTACTAGATACCTCATGACCTAGATATCTTCTGGGAATAAGAAATAAGAAACTCATGCTCTGAAAGTATGATATCCCAGGTGGAGTTACTAGAAATGCTCCTCAAGAAGTGTATAAAGGGGTATGGAGCCTAAAGGGAGTGTAGTGGAAAGTGTGAAATGTACTGATAATAACTGAGATAAAAATCCTTACTATTTATTTAATTTAAATTATTTATTTATTTATTTTGATAACTGGGTAGGTGCACTGGCACCAAGATGCCCTTTGCAGGCATCACCCAAGTACTGAAAAGAACATACGAAGACAGTGAAAAATGTAACAAATGTACACAATACATAATAACGTGACACTATGTAAAGATATAAAATTCAATAATATACTGTAAATTATACCAACAAAAATTGGTGAATTGGGAGGGGCATTGTCAGCAGCCATCCTGTGAAGACATGCTTAGGTGGAGCTGATGTTCACAAAATTGAAATTCTGCAGCATCCACTGTAAATATAGAATGTTTTTCACATATGCAGCTAAGGATTGGAAGACAGATATCTTGCCTACATTTGTACAAATTGTGGAGCCGACTGTGCCATGGGAATAAAAAAAAAACTGAAGGTGGAAGTCAGAAAGCATAGCAGCCTGGAGCCAGTGGAATTGGGAAAGCAACAACCTCAAGTACATTAGAAGAGGTCTTGGATGAGCTATCTAATAGAGACCTCCTGAAAGCGAGCCATGCTCTTGACAAGTCATTCCACACTATTGCCAAAAAGCTAGCAGAATTTAACACTAGAATTGCAACCTGGGAACAATAAGCAACTGTGGCTGTGGTAGACTCAAACGAAGCAGTAGGCTCAGTGCTGAAGGTGGTAACAGCAACAACAAGACTGATCAATGACAACAAAGCCCTCTGTTACTGCCTCTTACCCTTTAAATATATCACCAGAGCTGCCAGCTTTTGCCAGTTGAAACTCCCGGAAGCCACAGAGGGGGACAACACTACTTTATTCATAAATTTCAGTCTAGTATTTAGACCATCCAGGCAATGAAGCTTGGATTACTGAATGCCCATTAGATATCTAAGTACCAGTTATTCATACTGATTGCAGCACTGCCATGTGTGGAAGCTTTTTCAGTTACCTGTAGAAAATATCTAAGTTTGAACCCCTAGAGGGTGCAAAACTAGATTTTCTAAGTATAGATCCTACTGTAAAAATGTACTAATAATGCCTTTGTGGTACTTTGCTCAGTTTTGAATTAAGTGCATAAGAAAATGTCTTATAAACTAATAAAAATACAATTTAAAAAATTGCTAAGTTATGCAGAACAGGTGCAAACAGACTTTTAAAGCTGATTTTCCATTTAGCAGGGAAGACTTTGGGGGTTGAAAATGATCTATCTGAAGATGGATTGGTGTCCCAGACAGATGCTGCTCCTTAACTTGAACAAATTCTGCTGCATTCATGTGCACATGAATGGTACTTTTAAAAGTTGTTTACAGAGACATGGCAAGATGGGTTGTAAACAAGCATAAAAATCTTGGTGAGGCATTGGGATACTAATACTGTGCTTATTTTGCAATAAACTCTTTCAGATAGTCAAGAAGAAAAAGTGAAGGGTAAACACGATGTCATAAAAAGGAGCTGGATTCAGAGCAAACAAGTTTTATTTTGAACTTTGCAACCAAATGTTTTTTTTCCAAATGAATGTTACATTTTTTAGACGGATATCAGCTGATCAGAGAGCATTTGACTATGTTTCCACTCTTTATTACAATAGTCTACCTACATTAACTAGACTGTTATTGAATTAAAAATCATGGCCCTTCTCAAAAACAGTAGAGTCTCCCCTTTGTCCAGGCCAAAGCCCCCATTCACTAAAAATCACTAACAGCATAAGCTTGTTTAATATCTGTTGATTTGCAGCTTGCCACAAAGTTGAAGAGCTGCTGTGTAGTGTGCTGACACAATATGACTGCCATGGTCCACTCAAAGGTTTCTGAACATGTGCTGGTGATTTGTGGGTGCCATGTTCCCCCTTAGAGGTCACTATAGGTGTACTGGCACAGTATTGCTGCCACATTTCACCCCAGAGGTGGCTATACTTCAGTGATAGGAATGAGTTCTACCTTGATTGTAAAGCATTTCAGATGCTCGCATGAAAAGCGCTATATAAATAGGTGATTACTATTATTAGGTGTTGCATATTATGTAGCTAGGAACTTATTCATACATTAATCCAATTTCCTTATCCTCTGCTCCCTTACAGACTGAACTGTTTTAATCCTGATGGTTAATTTTAACAAATGTTGCTATGATTACAATGTATTTATGATGTTCCTGTGGTATAGTATGTCATGTAATATAACAAGCTGTACGTGCAAGTCTCTATAATCACGTATAAAGACCTAACCAGGAAATGTGAATGCTTAGCAATAAAACTTTTGATAGAGCAAGGGTACAAATCTCTTGTGCTTCTGTCTGTATATATCTCATGGGGTAAACACAATCTGGGATTAGTCACTCCCTAAATACTTCATGAAACTTACTCAGAACTGGCAATATGTTGTTACTGGTAACCTTAACATCAATTGGATTGCTAAGTCCAACACAGATCATAAGGATAAGATGTCCAGCCTATTTCTCACATAAATGGTCACTGAGCACACCAGGAACAATTATAAAACAGACACCATGGTGCTACTCACCTGGGTACTAGTTACACACTCTGGTGGGGTTAAGGTAGTCCCTGTCCCTATTGGGTTAATATGCTGTATACAATACTGTGCAGGTCAAAACTGCACAATGCAAACAGCGGGGTCAAATTTAGTGACAGGGAGAAAAAACACAAAATGATATAAGAGCAGCCATGCACCCTGTCACTGTTGCCTGGAAGAGGATAAGACCTCTGATGGGAGGAGGGTCCACCAAGCAGCTGCCATGGCTCGACAGGATGAGTTGTAGGCAACAATGAAAGTGGTTCGTCTGTGGATCAGATTTCGATTCCCGGTCTGAGATGCATGGACATTTTTTTATTCCACTTTTCATGTGATATCTAATTTGAACACCCCCCTGGAGCTGATCATTTAAGTTGGGGGGGGTTGGGAGGTGCAGCCCCCATAATGGGGGAGTGGGGGGTGCAGCCCCCACAAAACCTAAAGAATTTCTGCTGAGCAATATACCGCATTGTATTGATGGTGTGGTATATTGCTGTGCTATTTTGGTGTGTGGCATTATGACCCCATACCGTCACTGTCAGATATACTAAGCAACCACTCTGAAGTGCAGTGTCAATGGTCAGTTAAAAAAAAGGGCCACCACTCAGATCACAGTCAGCTGAATCCTAACCAAAATAAAGGTGCATGAATTCAGATCTTATTTGGCTGAAATTGATTAGAGCTTCTTTGATGCCATTCTTGATATTGACTTGGCCTGAGAATTCTTTTTATCCATGTTCACACATGTCTGTGATAAAGTTGCACCATTTAAAAAATGCATGGCAATAAGAACGCTGTCCAGCTAGATCACCACTGAACTCCTTGCCTGCATAAGGGAAAGGGACAATCTATGGGTACTGGCTAGGGAAACAGGGTCCTCTGTCCACCTGCAAAGGTACAAGGAAGCCTGCAATAAGTGCACCAGTATGATTAGAAAGGCCAAATCTAACTTCTGTGAGGACCGGCAGATCCAGAACTGTAGCAATGGCAAACGATTCTGGGACAATGACTAAGAGCTCCTTGGCAAGGGAACTAAAATTGGGTTACCCCCCATGGCGACATTTCACCAGCGAGGTCCCCCACAGTGATTACAGTGCCTAGCTGCGGTGGGAGACCCGCTGGAACCCGGCGCTGTCTGTCGGGGGTCCAGCACCCCCCCCGAATCAGCTCCGACTAGAGTTGAGAATCCTTAAGTGGGCGGGGTATGGGGTGCAGCCCCCCATGTGGGGGATTCGGAGGAGAAGCCCCCCTGAGGAAAACAAAGAAACACATAGCGAACTGGCAGCTGACTACAGAGTGCAGTCGACCTGCCGTTGTCGCTGACGGGGGCATTCAACAAAAATTTTGTCAGACTCCTGTCGTGGATCCAACTAAAATCTCTCCACAGATGCTCATGGTAGTGGGTTGACAGGTCCTTATTCAAACCAAAATTGCCAATTACTTCAACAAGGCTTTTACTGATCACAGTTCTGTCATCCACACTAAGCTTGCTTAGACCTCCTGCAAGGAACCAGGTCCTGAAACTTCCCAGATAGTGGGTCTGAACCAGGGCACCCTCATTTTTACTTTAAGGCTGTTTCAGTCAAAGATACCTTGAAATACGTCAGTAGGGTACTTAGTAAAACTAGATGTGGGAGTGATTTATTTGATTTAAAGCACCTTGCACTGGTGGCAGAGGAATTTTCCCACTCCATCTCTAGAATTTTTAACTTTTCCCTCAGCTACTTGAAGTTCCCCAAGAAGTGGAAATCTGCTCTGGTTACACCAATTTTCAAAAGCAGAAACAACACTAGCCTTGCCATTTACCGACTCATTTCTATTATCTCCCCTTTCCAAGGACCTTGAGAGAATACTGTATAAGAGAATGAATTCACTGCCCTTAAATTTCACTGTTTTGTCCGATCTGACATTTTCATGGCAGTTTGATTTAGCTGAAGTGCAAGAGCAAGCTAACATGTCAATTGTAGTATATATTTTCACTGGCATATAATTTTCACTGGATTTGCTAAATAGTGAATATAGCGACAATTTTACTCCAGTGAAAATAATGTCTTATACAGAAATTTCTGACCACCTAGTATCATATCTCCAGCAATGCAGTGCCCCAGTGTGTACAGCAGCATGGCTTCTGGAAGCTCCACAGCACCAACACCACACTGCTGAAATACAACAACTATATTCATGATTCCTTTGACAATGGTGATCTTATCAGAGATAGATATATAGATAGATAGATAAAAGATAGATAGATAGATAGATAGATAGATAGATAGATAGATAGATAGATAGATAGAGAGAAAGATAGATAGATAATCAACCATACTAAAGCCTTTGACATGATCAACCATAAGCTTCTACTTAACAAACTCCTTGCCTGGATTTGTCACAGAACACATCTGACTGGTTCTACAGCTATCTCACCAGTTGCTCCCAGCATGTGAATCTTTGTCCGACATAGGAGGAGTATCTATTGGTGTCACCCAAGGCTCCATCTTGGAACCACTCCTATTTGGCCTTTTCATAAATCAACAGCCTGATGCCTGTCAGACAGCCATGTACTCCTCTGTGATGATGATGATGCTGTCATCTATTTAGTTATTTATGTATTTATTTATTGAGCATATTGGAAAATGCCTGTGAGTCAGAGACTCATTTACAAAGGTTCCACGTCAGTACAGGCACAAATTAGGACAGACAGGATAATACAATGACTATTTTACAAGGTACAAATTGGAAAAGACAAACACAGCAGCTAATGTCATACAGTAACCAGGGATTATACAAAATGGTATATAGAGAAAGTACAGTCAGGCACAAAATATAACAACATAGCAATCGCCATGAAAAACAGGGCAGGGGGTGCCCAGGCTTTATTTGCAGCAAGTAGGAGAACTAAACTAAACTGGAAGAGCCAAATAAGGAATGAGCAGGAAAATAATCAATTGTCTAGAAAGGAGGGAAATTGGAGATGGGGGGGTAGAGGGTTGGGGGAGGAGCAGGGCAGGGATAGCAGAGTTAGTAGCAATCACAGATGCTAGAAGATAGGAAGTGTTCTCTGAGGAGGGATTTATAGCAGCCAAGTTTAGGTTCAGCCACAATGATAGTAGGGAGGGTGTTTGACGAGAGGGGCTCTGTAGGTAAAGGATCTCTGGAATAGTGAGGTGTGACATTGGGGAACAAGGAAGAGGGAATTAAGTGAACTGTGGGTGGTTTTTTGGATAGTGAAAGGTTGAAGAAGGGAGGAAAGACCAGGAGGGCAAAGCCCTAAGGAGCTCTTTTTAGTGAGGGGGCAAGTTTGATACCTAAGCCTGTCATCGAAGTTGAACCACTTGCAGAGGCTGTAGAGGGAGCAGGTATGTGTCAAGCGGTCACAGCCCAGTAATAGGCAACAGGCTTTGTTAATGGAAACTCTTATTTGGGCAAGGGTGGTAGCGTCTGCTGCACCATAAAGCTTAGTATACCATAGTCAATGAGGGAAAGAATAGCGGAGGAGATATCCCAAAATCCATGACCTTGACAGCCTTACTACTACTCTCCAAAGTAAATTTAGGTCACTAGAAATGTGGTTCTCCAGCAACAAACTGGTTCTCAATCACAAAAAAATGAAAAGCATGATGTTCTTCAACCTCCCAGAGAAGATGAAAGTTCTACCCTTTGTCATCTAAAACGGCCAAGAAAAAAACCCTGAACAGGTGGAGACCTTCAAATACCTTGGAGTACCTCTGGATGAAACCTTATCTTTTGTCCCCTCTTTGAGAATCCGGTGGCCATAGCAAACAGAAGACTGAGTGCTCTGCACCATGACCAGAACAATGTCAATGGGGATGTTAGATGCTTTGTTATAGCCAGCTCCATTCTGTCACTTACAGGTTATGTGCTTGTTGTGTGCTGTACCCAGCTGCCAGTGACACTATGCTGAACAGTAAAGCTGACCTGTAAAAAGGCACGCTATTCTGTAGCTGGTACGGATGCCTGCACTAATACTTGTACCCTTTACATGGTCTTTAAGCGGCTACCTTTACCCAGTAGAATAAAGCTCCAGACCTGTTTGCTAGCCATAAAAGGCACTCTTGTGTCTAACACCCCATGCTGTAACAAATTGCATCTGTACTGTCTCTAATTAATGCAACACCAACAACCTGGCCAGGAATGACCTTAAGCCTCCTTTCTAATGTACTCAGCTGAGCAAGTGTTCGTTTGCTGTCAGGGCCACTAACTAGTTAAATGAACTGCATGATACACTGCTGAATCTCCCTATGTGTAATCAGTTTAAGAGATCTATGTGGTTTGCTTTTGTAGTCCAATGCAATTGTAACAATTAAACGGTTTTAGTCATTTTCTCTGTACATAACATGTGTCATTTTATTCAACGATGTGTATGTATTTTTTTTAAACAGTATACTATTGTTCTGTCTTAAGTGCTTTGAGCCTGACTCAACTGCGTTTCCTCAGGAACTGCTTATTGTACTTGAACTGTTTTTTGTGACTATACATGGAACTTTTGTCAATGAGCAACTGTGCTCAAAGGTAATCTCGAAAGTTTTCAATGAATAAAATAGATATGTACGAACATACAAATGTGCCAGCAGATAAAGGCCTTACAGTATAGCTTGTCTGTGCAAATGTGCAGTTCCTACTGTGTTTACAGAGAGAACTGCCCCTGTATCCCTCTTGAGCACTGTCAAATATCCACCCCCCTCTACTTACAACTCTCTCCCACACCCTTTCCCTACCTCTCTTAATGCCTTCCACAGTTTCTAAAGAAACCCCCTCCTTTGGCAACTCATTCCGCTTAGCCACCACCCTCTTGGTGAAATAGAACCTCCTCATCTCCTTTCTACAACTTCCCCACAGCAGTTTCAGGTTGCCCTTCTCTGTACCATTTCCAGCAAGTTGATAATCTTCTTGAGTGAAGGTCAACAAAACTGGACACTGTACTCCAGGTATGATCTTACTAGAGACCTCTACAATGGCTAAATGGCCTCTCTATATTCCTACAGATGATTCCTTTGGCTATGCAGCCCAGCATCCAATTTGTTTTGGCTATAGTCTTTCTTGCATTGTGCCAAGTGTTTCAGGTTGCTCCTAATAATTACACCTAGTTCATTTTCCTCCTCAGACATGGTTACCTGCAATCCACCATACCAGTCCTTGAATCCTTAGTTTTCACCCCCAAGTGCATAGAATTACACTTTTTAGCATTGAATCCCAGTTGCCAAATGCAAGACCACTTCTCTAGCCTAGTCAGGTCTTCCCTGAATTCCTGTCTCCCCTCCTTCATATCCACACTCTTACAGGATTTTATGCCACTGTGAACAGGCATATCTTACCCCAATCCTATCCACAATATCATTCGTGAATATGTTAAGCAATATTGGGCTGAGCATCGAGTCCTGTGTGATCCTGCTGGTTACAGGCCAAGCTTTTTAGAATCCTCCCCCAGCACCACCTTTTGACTTCTATCTTGGAGTCAGTTTTTGACCCACCCAACCAGCTTAACCCTCACTCCAGGTTTTCTAGCTTCCTGATCAGTCTCTGGTGAGCTTCAGCATTGAAGACCTTGCTGAAGTATAGATAC
Source organism: Neoceratodus forsteri (assembly GCA_016271365.2). Lineage (NCBI taxonomy): Eukaryota > Metazoa > Chordata > Ceratodontiformes > Ceratodontidae > Neoceratodus > Neoceratodus forsteri. The sequence goes on from JADMNL010000023.1 coordinate 66,279,387, forward strand.
AGGATATCAACAGGCCCACTTACTGCCCTGGTGACCCAATCGAGGCAGTCAATTGGATGCATCTGGCAGAACCTCCATGACACAAACCCATGCTGCCATATGTCCTGGGGACCATTATCCTCCAGAAATCTCACCAGCCTCTCTTTCAAGATGTACTTCATTAGTTTGCCCACCACTGAGGTCTATATATTTGGTTTAAAGCCAGTGTGTTGCAGTGCTTGACATAAATTGTTTTTTCCAGGAATCTGCCTCATGTCAATGACATCATATTCCCATTGTCCTTTTGTTCTTAGGCATCTTTAAGAGCTGATTGTCAAGCTAGTCTTTAACAACTAAAAACACTTTGGCTGGGATATTCAGACTGTGCCAGGCAGTGGTGCAAGCCTGAGCACAGCGCAATTGTGATGCGCTGGGGACAGGTCCAGGTGATATTCAATGAGGATGCACCATGGCGCAGCACTGTTGAATATGGTATGGTCAGCACACAACCTGCACATGGCACAGTGGCACTGTGCTGGCACAAGCCACAGATAGGGAGCATGGGGATGCGCCAGTGCAAATGCAGTTGCGCTAGGTGCATCACCCATGACATTCAGCAGGGGGCATGCAAATGAGGCCATAATATATGCCAAGTGCAAATGTGTCCATTTGCATGTCATTATGGCCCCGTTTGCATGCCTTGCACAGGACAGCCTGGCAACTTGCATCTGGCACCTTTACAGCATGACGTGTGCAGTGGGGATCCCGGGGCATCCCCTGCCCTATAGCCGCGATCGCATGGTGGATATTGACAGTTCAATCCCTGGTAGTCTAGTGGCCCCCTTCAGTCCCTGATTCCCTGATACATATGATACATGACCATCCCTGGTGGTCTAGTGGTCCCCCTCCCACCCGAGTCCCCACTTCCCTGATATATGGTGGTCTAGTGGAACCCCCCCACCCATTGCTGAAATGCCCTAGTGAATAAAGTCATTCACATATTTGGGACTATCTAGTACAGTATGCCCTGCAAGCCCATTGGTCCACACTGGGGACCAATGGGCTTATAACCATACTGTATCTGTCATCTCGCGGATGGCTGGGTGGTATGTGGGATGCAGCGACGCCGATGTCAGGGTGGTGGGGTGAGCAAGGGGTTCTGTGTGGTGGAGGGGTGGGGTGCCAGTGGATCACCAGGGCATTTCATTATGGAGTTTTACCATGATCATGGCAATGGGTGGGGGGTTTCTAGACCTCCAAGGATGGTCATACTGACATATATCGGGAATCTGGGACTCGGGTGGAGAGGAGATCACTAGACCACCAGGGATGGTCATGTATATATATTTTGGAATCGGGGACTGCAGGGCTACTAGACTACCAGAATTTATCCTGAACCATATTCTGTATGATCACAGCTATGGGCGGGGGTTCACTGGACCACCAGGGTTGTGAGTGCTTGCGAATGGTGTTCTGGGTGGGCAGGTGGCCACCCATGGCTGGAGCTGCTGTGTTGCACCCTGCAATACAGCAGCCTGCCTGTGGGTGGCTGGAATTTGTTCCTACTCTGCACAGGCTCAACTTTGAGCCCCCCATGTGGCACAGTGCAGGGATGCGCTGGCATATGCGCCACACATCCTGGGCTGTATATCGGGATGTGCTACATATGCATGGGCACGCTCCCTGCATCTGTGCTGCATACGTTATCACTGTGCCCCGGTGCATCAGGATTTGTGCTGTGCCAGGTAGCCTTCTCAATATCCCACCAAGTCACAATGTGGGGTTGTGCCGGTGCAACTCCGTTATGCCGGCACAACCCCTTTGAATATCTGTGCCTATTAGTAAAGAAGACTACTTATCTAATTACTGTACCAGTAAATTTCACACTTTCTTCCACTCTCCCTTTCAGTAATGTACTTTACATCCTTCTTTGAAGACTATTTCCAGTAACACCACAACACAGCAGGAGTCACTTGGTTGTTATTCTTAGAATGACTGGAGGGGAGGTAATCTAGTAGTTCTTTAATTGCGATGTATTTATGATGTTCCAGTCATATGTTATGCAATATATAGTTTGTTAAAAGCCAGTTTATTGCAAGTGTTGAAATAAAATGTTCTTCCTGGAATCATTCTCATGTCAATGACAAGTTTATGGTTCAGTTAAGGTAAGTTTAGCATGCTTGTGCCAGTATCCCAGGTATACATGCAAGACAGCGTATTAACAAAGTACTGCAGCTTCAACGCACCTGCTCTAAAACCAAACAGGTAGCTTACCTCACCTAGCTCACATAAATGATCTCTATATAACCAAAAAATAAGACCCTGCAACTAGCCCCATACTAGAGACAATATTTCTGTGTCAGAGAATAGTGCTATGATGCACCAAACAGTTAATTTATCAGCTCACATCAGCCACCCAGCATGGCAACCATCTTCCAGATAGAAGTAGTCTTGTCCCATACATTCAGTACACTTAAAAACTGAAGAAAAAAATTAAAAGAAAATAAGTTTTCCTCAAAACAAAACAGAACAAAAATGTTAACTTGTTTTTAAAAAACAATGATAAGTCCATTTCTGGAGGATTCCAAGTAGATTTGCTAAACAGGATTTGTATACCAATATCAGAAAAATAAAACTGTTCCTCTGTTACAGATTTAAAGCTTCATTGTTGAATGCACTCTAGGTCCTTCAGGCATTAAGAAAACAAATATTTTAAACTTTGTGAAAGTTAATGTCAAGAAAGCAAGATAATTACCCCAGAATTACCCCCAAATTATTTCATATGTTGTTCAACAGTTCTCTCAAGTAATAGTTTAGAAGGAAGGCAATTTGAAGATATTTATATATTTATTTGAAATTACTCCAGCTGGGATGGCCACATGAGATGAAGCATCTTGTTTTCCTGGAGGTCCCAGGAAGGATAGCAGCAGTCAACAGGTTAATGTTGTCCAGCAGGATGTTACATGCTGGTTTAAATATACACATATAAAAAATACACAGGAATAACAAACTCTAAAGGTACAGTACGTACGTCCAAACAGTAATAAGAAAAAACTAGCAAAGTGAGTTTACTGCAAATGAAGAGCATGGTTGAAAACTATTTTTAGTAAAGGGGTTGGTGCAGGAGATTGATGACCTCAGCTGTAATGAGTGAAAGAGGAGATCTCTTCTTACATCTACCCCCATCTGCCTCCCCTCAATCTCCAGCCAAGCTGGATATACAGGGAACTCTCCAATAGGTAAAAATACCAGTTGTGCTGTGTAATAATACACCTTAAAGTTAGGGAGAACCGCTCCCCCCCTTGATTGTGGGTTGCTGTAGTGTTGCACTCAGAATACAGCCTGGCCTCCCCCCCCCCATATAAACATATCTATGATGGTTCTGGGGACTCCATTGTGAGGGGGGATAGATTTGGGGACATTAAGGGAGGGGAAGTGGGAGGTTAGGTGCTTACCCGGCCCCATAGATCAGAGGGATGGGAAGTGAAGCCTGAGGATTGCTAGGGCAGCAGGGCAAAAGAAAGAGCTGGATGTTATTGCCCACCTAGGGACTAGTGACCTGGCTACAGACAAGGCTAGGATAGTGCAGGAGGAGTTCATGGAGCTGAGGAGGGGGTCTTAGGCATGTAGCATGCTCAGTGGCCTTTTCTGAGGTGCTGCCTATCTATGATGGGGGGATATGGGGTACTCCATATCAGGAACTGAATGGTGCAGAGAGAAGGTGTTCATCTATACTGGGGACTGAGGACCTACCTGGAGGAATAAGGGCCTATACAGGGGTGATGTCCTGCATCCATTCCAGGAGGGGAACCGCAATCCTTAGTGAATGGTTTAAATGTTACATTGGCAAGCATTTAAACTAGATGAATGGGGTGGTGGAAGGAAGCAGGGAGACAGAAACTGCTCCCTCCTCAGCCAACTGAAGTAGTCAGCAGGGAGAAGATCCCCAAGGGTATCTAATAACAGGAAAAACAGAATGATAGAAATGAACAGAGGTTGGAATGAGAGCAGAGGTGGCAAAGAGAGATGGCAAAAGAGAAAATGGGAAGGGGGTGGTTGACAAGCAAGGTGGAATCAGAATTTGGATGGCAATGTCTGCAAATGCTTGAAGTCTGGGAACCAAAATCTCAGACCTAGAGGCCATTATGGCAGAGGCTGACCTGTAATGTAATGATGTAATGCACATACTCACATTCCTGTACAGTAAGAAAGCCTTTCCATCACCAACGATGTCAAACTAACAGACTGGCTTTTAGTTACAGTGTTGCATTGTGACAAACCTCTGTACCATATCAAGGTAGCCAGTCCCACAGAGGTCCATTCACACTAGTACCTGTACTCATACACTTTATTCATGCACTCAAGCACTAAAGCTGAGAACCCACAACAGCCAACATTCATTCATGTACTCATGCATACCCAAAGTAACCAAAATCACCCACTCAACAAAATGGTAGTATACCCACTGCAGTGTACTATTACTGATTACTTTAAAATTACAGTAATTATTTACATTATAGTAAAGAGGGTTGGGATAAGCTAGATGGTACTCTGGTTTTGGCTCAGTTACCTTAACCATCTAAACAATTTGCACCAAAAAGCCTCATACCTCCCATAACATTGCTAGATGTCACCTTGGCACAAGTCTGTCAATGTGTTTATTATTTGTTTGAAAAGCATCTGTCCTGGCATGGATCAAAAGTCTTTGATCACCATATCAATTTCAATGTCTTTGTGTACATGCAGAAGAGCCAGTCCTGCAAGATGTTGTTCCCCCACGCTGCTTTTAAGCCATGTCTTGACTCTCCTTAAGGTATTGAAGGATCTTTCCATATGGGGGGTAGAGTTGGGGTATTAGGGTTGGAATCCGAGGGTGGGGGTTGGGTCTTAGGGTTGGGAGCACTAAGATCTCATTTCCCTACTTTTGATGCTGGAACACTAATGGTCAATTAGCAAAGTTTTGCATAGAATTTCCATTCTTTTGAGAATGTATAATGATAAGAAACTCTAATGGTACATTAATAAAGTGTTTTACATAGAATTTCATTACTTTTGAGAAAGTATAACCATAGCCTTAATTAGTATGGGAATACAGAGCCTGTAGTGGAGCACAGGGCCCTCCAGTCCCTGTGCTCTCATCTATCCATAAGTGTACAGAGATTGTAATTAACCCTCATTTCCCTGTGGCCCTGCACTGCCATCAATCCATACTGCTATATGTCCATGCATGCATATAGTAAATGTCCCTCATTTACGTGTAGGCAAACCAGTACAGATGTCACGTTGTGAATGCATGGCACAGTACCACAGTCACCTTAGCCCCATTCATTAAAATTTCCCCTGCAGCTGTAAGTCCTAAAATGGCAAAGTTATGAACATATGTTCAAAACACCATTGAAATACATTATGCGCCACTAACCTTGATTTCTCAGTTCGTGGTTCGGCTTTGAAGAGTGCAGACATGTCCCAGTCCACAAAAGATGACAGCCTATGATCTCTGGAGGTAAGTATAAGGTAAGGGGGGTATGGAGTGGTTGGTGCTCAGTGGGAGGGTCGGGATGGGGAGGAAGCACGGTGGGGACAACAAGGTAACATTTATTTTTTCAGGTTGAAACAAAAAAGACACTGGGAACAGTGTTCATCTTTACAGGTTCAAACTAAGTAAATATTTTGGGACACTGGGAGTGGCTCCTAGTGTCCCACATTGCTGGGGGTCAATGGTGACACGGGATTGGACCCATGATGCTGGCAACAACACAAGGGACTACGAGGGGACATATGAAACTGGAGGTGGGCATCCCGGTGTCAGATTAAATAAATAAACAAACAAACGAATGAACAAATAAATAAATAGTGGCAATGAGAGGGTGGGGGCTACCACTAGACACCAGGGATAGGGGACAGTGATCAGCAGGTGGGGGGGTGCCACTAGACACCAGGGATAAGGGACAGTGATCAGCAGGTGGTGGCTGCCACTAGACACAAGGGATAGGGGACATTGATCAGCAGGTGGTGGCTGCCACTAGACACCAGGGATAGGGGACAGTGATCAGCAGGTGATGGCTGCCACTAGACACCAGGGATAGGGGACAGTGATCAGCAGGTGATGGCTGCCACTAGACACCAGGGATAGGGGACATTGATCAGCAGGTGGTGGCTGCCACTAGACACCAGGGATAGGGGACAGTGATCAGCAGGTGGTGGCTGCCACTAGACACCAGGGATAGGGGACAGTGATCAGCAGGTGGTGGCTGCCACTGACACCAGGGAAAGGGACATTGATCAGCAGGTGGTGGCTGCCACTAGACACCAGGGATAGGGACATTGATCAGCAGGTGGTGGCTGCCACTAGACACCAGGGATAGGGACATTGATCAGCAGGTGGTGGCTGCCACTAGACACCAGGGATAGGGGACAGTGATCAGCAGGTGGTGGCTGCCACTAGACACCAGGGATAGGGGACAGTGATCAACAGGTGATGGCTGCCACTAGACACCAGGGATAGGGGACAGTGATCAACAGGTGGTGGCTGCCACTAGACACCAAGAAAAAGGGTGTCTCACAGATGAAACTGCAGCAGGTACCATGCGTTCCAGCTGTAGGTGCAGAAGTCAAGAAAATACCACTGTTCTCATACAGAGAATGTGGGGGAAGTGCTCCTTTCACTAAGCTTGGCACCTGCTATTTTGGGTACCCAGTAAATGTATTTCTGGCCAGTATACTTAAAAATAAAAATCAGAATCTTGCTAAATGGGTCCCATTTAGCTGGGTTCTGATGTTTGTTTATTAAAATTACACCATTTCTGAGTTTTTTCCATGTTTGTTGGCTACGGGAAAAGGGCAACAAAACAACGGTTGGCACAGCAAAACAAAAAATATTTGGTACCGTGCCAAACAAGAGGAACCAAAGCAAGATGAGCCTTTGTGGCATCAATATTTTATTTTCATCGCAGAACGTTATCTCAAAACCCCTGCTATGCATCCTCAAGTCACAAAACACTAAAATTAAAAGCCTTAGAACTCTGGAACCCCTTGGTACTTTTTCACCGGAACTGCCAAAAGCACTGCCTTAGGACATGATATATGCACCCTGCAAGTTTGGGGCAACAATTCCTTTCCATGTAGGCTGTAGAAGAGAGCAGAAAAAAAAACAATGTTAAGAATAGGAACACATTTAGTTTTCTTCTTAAATAACACATGTGGATCTCAGAAACTGCATAAACTGTTATCACAAAAATTGCACACATCAAGAATTTGCCTCCTAGACAACATATGCAAAATTTCAGCTCAATCTATCAAAGAGAGCCAAAGATATTAATGTGCAAAATCTGAGGTTTAACATCAAACAGGCTACTCAACCCTAACTATAGGGGCACTATTGTGCCCCTATATTATATACAGGAAAGAATAATTAAAAAGAGTGAGGGAAAGGACGGGCATGCAGGAAGTAAACTAATGCACTGTATCTTAATGCAGCAGTTAGTGCAATCATCCGCTCAGTGACATGTAGTCTTCCATAAATTTGCAGGATATGCAGCTGTTGCCCAAAAACCAGCACTGTAGCTTCTGCCTAAGAATCAACAATGCAGCTGTTGCCCACTGTAAGTGTTGCGTACCCAACACCCGCTACTGCCACCAGCCCTTTGTAACCATGTTGTGTACCCTTCTCAGCTGCCACCCCCTCAATAATAAAAATAAATTAATTAAATAGCTCCACTAGTAAAATGCAGAGGTCAGAGAAATGTCCCACACATGGCCACCCCAATCAGGAGATTAACAAAAAATGCCCCCCTCAATAAGTAAAGTCTTCACTGACAAGAACAAGACCCCATGACTCAGCAACAAGCAAGTTCGACCATTCAGGGCCAACCCTGATCTTTTCATTAACAGACACTACTCATGGCACCTCCAATAAATAAATGCACCAATCTGATAAAACATCATCACTCTAGTGTCTTTTTCCTGTAAATTGTGAGTAGAGATGGGCAAAGTTGGAAAACTTGGCAAATTAATCTGCGAATTCCATGGAATTTTACAAATTCCACATGGTGAAGTTCTGCCACGAAGTATGGAATTCCACCCACGAGGTGCAGAACTTTGCCTGTGAATTGTGGGCTCTCCAAAATTCTGCCATTCCCAGGCGAAACTTCTGCAGAATGGTGGAACTTCACCATTTCAAAGTTTCTGAATATGGGAAAACTTTGCAGAGCTCTGCGGAGGTGAATTTCCCCTGCTTTGCGGCAAAATCACCTGTGAATTTTAACTCATCCCATCTCTAATTATGAGTGCCAGTTGTTCTTTGACTTTGACTGAAAGCTGGGACAGAAAGAGCCTGATATTATAATACACTGTCTCTTCCATTACCGTAGATACCAAGGAAATAACAGGCAGGCTTTGTTTAACAAAAGGCATCTAAAAAGGTACAGCTTTCTATGTAATATCATAGAAATAAACGTGTGTTCAGATACTTCCAGAATAAAAGGTGCTATACATACTCACATTCTATTCCATTTGATTTACACCTTTAGACAAATGCTTAAGCCCATGCATTGAATGAACCAACTGTGTGAAACCAACCTCATTTAATAGTCCTAAAAGGAAAAATATACAGGTTATTAATCAGTTGGAACAAACTTTACAAAAATAATGCTGCTGCTTTTTGAATGAATAAAAAAGGCATTTATATCTGTTCATGGGTAAAGCACATTAATCTGATTATTCAGCTAGCACTTTATCTTAAGCAAAAAGGCTGACAAATAACCACAAACGAATGTGAAAAAAAGCCATTTATATTGGATTGTTCAAGCTTTTTATCCCCAACTAGTTATGACAAGTTAATAATGCTGGTGTATGCATACACTTGATTTTAAATTGGTTACAGCCATGATGGATGATAGGAAGGCTAACCTTATCTTGAAAAGCAGCTTTTGATCTCTGATCTCATTGTTGTGGATATTGAATTATATTTAATTAACAGATTCCTGATCTAATTAAGAGGTTGGAAATTCTGACACAGGGAACAACACATCTGTGCAGCGTTTGGTATCTGCTTTATATGTTAGAAAATGCAAAAGCTTGAGGCTAGCAATCATATGTTTCATAATGGTTTATAAGTTTAACTGTTAATTTGCATTTGTAATGTTTATTTCTTTATAAAAAAAAAATAATAATTAACCACTGTATTCATAGCTCCTTAAATAATGTACATGTAACGGTTCATCTAAAGAATAGTGAAAAAGTCCCATCACTATTAACTATAGCACTACGAAAACACTGTGGCCAAATAAATCCATTACACATATATTACACAAAATCATAGCACTACAAAAACACTGGAAAAGTTAAGTATTGCTTTGTGGATCTATAGATAATACAGATTACAACAAGTAGCTAAAATTATACAATGGGTACCCAAGAAAAGGAAAGATCCTGTATTCTGGTTGGTTGGCTGGCACCTTTCTGCGGTAATAAAGCCTATGATAACCCATGGGAAAAGGTGTCAGATAGCCGCATCTCCCAAATCCATCCAACCCCCGAAGTCCACAGCCCCAAAATGCCATGTTTAATCCCTGCTAAACAGCTGTGAACCTCACTGGCACTGTGGAGTTGGATGCACTGTCTTACCTGCAACCTCTGTCAGCAGTTTAAAAAAAACTCTCTTTAAACATGTCCTCCTGTAGCCACCACAGACACTAAGCCTCACTGAAGACAAAATTGTTAAAGCAACCATAAACAGAAAAGGACAACCTCACCTTTGCACAGCATTACATCCCCGGTAGTTGTCATACAGAACCCTCTGACATCGGGCCCTCTGCACTATTCCAGGGACCAAGGCAGAGGACAGAGGAAAACTACAGAAGCCACAGATTTAAATAATTTGGCAGGAATAAAAAAACACTGTTCTCATGCTACATTACAGCTCTCTCTGTCCCCATTTGAATTAAAACAAAGGACGTGCATGCACACCAGACTTGCCGTACTAATTGATCTGGCACACTGGCAGCCTCTCTTCCCTCTGTCCGATCGTAACGAGCTTTTCCATTAAAACAAAAAAAACACTGTTGTCAGGCTGCCTTTACTGCTTTCTCAACCCCATTTGTATTAACAAAAGGGAGCTCACAGTCTTGTTTCAATTAAAAAAAAAAAAAAAGTAACTCCAACTCCCCGTTCCCCAGGCACTGAATGACAGCAGTCTGCATGATGGGTTGCTCAAATAACCATATACTGCTGCTGATGTAAAACATGAGACACAATTAAAAAACCTTAGAAACTGCAAACACAAGCTTGCTATCAATCTATGTGTGTGACCTATATGTGTGTGTGAGTGTGTGTGCACTTCAGGTCAGAGAAGTGTCCACTGCAGCTTTTCATATTTTACCTAGCAACTCAGGACTATTTTTTTCTGTGGAAGCATATCTCTTCTATTTTATTTAAAAAAATGTGTTTTAAAAACATTGGCATCTAAAATGTTCCTCTTTTCTTTATTTTACACATTGTATAATCACAACAAACAACTCCAGGGTGTGGGTTATGCTGGGATTTGCCCATGGCTGACTTGGTTCGATCACTCGGCCTGCCATGGGCAAATCCATGATAACTCACACCCTGTTGTGGTTTATTGCTTAAACGGACTTACAATGTATTTATAATTGCTTCCTTCTTTCATTCTTTGCAAGAATCAGATTGCCAGTTCTTCAGTCACAGAGAAGCATGATGGGTAACACTGCTGGATTATTGCAATCAAGCAGTTCCCAGTGAGCTTTTTACACCAAGAGAAAAAAATCCCCCACTATTTTTGATTGAACCTTTTATATAACCATCTTACATTCCAAATTCATTGTATCACATTCTAAATATATTATTCCAAGCAACAATGCAAATAACTCGCTTTCACATGTCAAAAGCAATAAACGCATCAATGACAGATTTTTGGGTCCCTTAATTGCTTGGTTGTTGTTATTGATCTAGATTAATTAAATCTGTCATATTGATGTGTTTTACTGTACTTGCATTAAGTGAATTGAGACTGACTGACGGGGGTGTCACAAGAAATACTGTTGAGTTTTTAGTTTAGTCTTTTTTGCTCAGCAGTTTATGTCATTAGCAGCACATATAAAATGCAATCATTCCAGTTAAAAAATATTCCATGGCAATATTCTATAAATTGCTTTCTGCAAGCTGTACTAAGTTATTAAAATTCCACCATGTTAGGCAGTAGGATAATTGATATTCATGTTAATTTAAAGATGTAATTTTTGCTTCTCAATAATTTTAAGAAATGTTGTTACTGATTTAAGTACCACTTTAGACTATGAGTTAAACAAGTATGTGACCATGTCCTTGGGTTCCATTTTAGGTTCTCTAATGTCTTCCCGAAAGTAGTTGTCTATGTTTTAAGTACAGTGGGCATAGACTGGATTCTAAAAAGTTGCATATGGAGCAAAGTGACTTGCACCAACAGGAATGATGCAAGTAGCACGTTGCACCATTAGTTGCCATTTGAGATTCTCAAAAGCAGCTTGCAACATGATGCAGGCTACTTGTGCCAAAGTGGACTTGAGCCATGGTTGCACCAAAATCTCAGCTGCTATATGGCGCAACGGGGTTTATATCAGCCGTTGTACCCTATTCACAAAGGGTGACTGCCACTCCCCAATTTGGGATTCTAAAACAACCCCAGGGACATCGGTCAAGTACATTTCACCAGCAATGAGCTGATGTAAGTGTACTTTTCCATTACCAGGGTTGAGCAAATGTGCACAAGTGAATCATACAGCATCCCCCATGATTACACATAAGCCCCTCCAGTCCCGATCCCTGATAATGGTATTAAAAAAGCCCCCGTGGGTATTGGCCCCCACACACATGCCCCAATAAAGTAAATAAATATGCCCATGTGGGCTATCACCCCCCACAAGCCCCAATCCCGACAGTGTGAATAAACATACCCATGTGGGCTAACCCCCCAGTTCCAATCACCAAAATTCTTACAATGAAGCCCTTGTGGGGTAGAGGATAACCCCCAAGCCTTGATTCCCAATCCCCGAACCCCAACTTATTGTCAAGTAGGTTTTAAAATAAAAATTTCTAAAGCACCATAGCCCTGGTGGTCTAGTGGCACCCACCTCACCACCTGGCAGTGTCAGACCACCCTGCTCCCCCGACACATACCCAGCCAGCAACTGGCACAGCCCACCTCTCACCACCATGGTCAGACACCATGGTCAGACACTGACTGAGGCTCTTCTATGAGTGCATATTGTAATAGTACATTCACAGTGAATAGCAGCAGCTCTCATTCACTGAGTGTGTACTGAGCATGTACTATTTACATTATGCCCTCATAGAAGAGCTGAGTCGATGGCTACCATAGTGGTGAAGGTGGGCTGTGATAGTAACTGGCTGGGTATAAATCCAGTGAGGAGTGAGTAGTCTGTACTCTGGTAGGGGCCACAAAACCACCAGGGATAAGGTGATTTGAAATTTTATTTTTAACACCCATATGACAATATGTTGGGGTTTGAGGATCAGGGATCGGGGCTGGAGGGATACACTAGCCAGCAAGAACTTCATTGTAACAATTTCAGGGTCAGAACTGGGAGTAGTAGCCCACATGGGGATCAGGGCTTGAGGGAGCAGATAGACCACATGGGCATATTTATTTATTTTATTGAGGATCAGGGCTTGTGTGTGTGGGGATAAAAGCCCAGATGGGCATATGTATTTATTCTATCAGGCATTGGGATTTGTCAGTGGGCAATAGCCACGAGGCTGCAGTATTTTAATATCAGGGTGGGGGCTTTGTACTTTGATGAGGCAATACCCCAGGCTCACATCACTATATTCAGGTGTACCCTCCATTTGGTGCAAATCTTGTTTTGGCTCAAACAAAGAGACTTAGCGGCATGGACCCTGCCCAATAGAGAATTGGGCTCAGTGTTCCTGGTGCATCGGCATTTGGCACAACTCATCTTTGGCACACCTTGTGCTATCACTTTGAGAATCTGGCCCTGGATTACCAAATGAAAAAGGCCATCAGCTTCTAGGCCACGACTACACAGACAAGAAGATGGATCTATCTTAACTCACTGAGGCCTCAGGAACTCTTTGAGAGTTCCACCACTTGTGGCCTGTATACTTTTAACAGGGCAACCTGGAGCTTTCTGAGCAAAATCCAGCCATAATCAGCATGCCACAAACAAATGCGAATACCTCATGAACCGTAAGTGCTACATACAAAGTATGAAAGGCAACGCTGTTCAGCACAAAATTACCTTTCTTGGTGCTACTGTATGCAATTAATTAAAAGTAGTACTTATTTTTTCTATATTGGTTGAAATAGCGATACATTTTTTGTTCAATAAAAGGCAACATAAACCATTTTTGTGGGAATATATTTAACATATCAACACCAAATTAAGCATCCAAACATTAGAAGGAGGTACAAAGCTAATTTTGTACTACAAATACTTTTATAATATGATACATGTATTGTTTTTCTGCTAGGTGAAGATTGAGACAAATTTCAGCCATACACACCACATCATACAAAAATGCCAATATCTACTAAAGTATACGTGACAGACACAAAATATGAGTGGCAAAGGTGTTCAGCACAAAATTACCTTTCAATGGTGCTATGCAATCAATTCTACTCACTTGGTTTGTGAAATATTTAAGTTTCAAGCAGTGGCGTCCTCTGATGTCCAAAGTCCTCAGCGGCAATAAAGTGCAGGACTTCTGGAGGTGTTAAAGACCTGAGGAATATCTTTTCTGCTGCCACCTACAGGTTTCTTTGGGCCTCAGTGAGTTAAATACCTTATTTACCTGTGACTATCATGGTACTCAGATCTAAAGCTTGCAAACAATTTTCTCCTATAAGGGTAAGAAATACAGTAAAAGATTGCCAACACCTGATCAGCCATTATCATTAGAAAAACAACAAATACTGTGTATATTGCTAACTTGATTTTTAGCACTTTAAATCTCCTAGAGACCTGATATCAATGCCATCCACAACTCCGATAACAGTTGTGAGAGATTTCTCTCGAGTAAGTTTCCATTCTAAATGCAGTTTGGGCAGTTTCACTGAATGACAGCAGTGATTTATAAATTATTTATTGCACAAATTAATGCTGCAGTGTCTCTTTTGGAGTGAAGCAAAAATAAAATATTAGGCATAACATGAGACCCACAGACAAAAATCTGTCCTATACCAGAGTGGTAGCGGTCATTTACACAAGATATGGGAAATCTGAAACTCAGCCTGAAGTGAACTTTCTGCAAACCTGAATGTATTTGCTGAACATGAGCAAACTAGCAAAGCACAGTGTGCAACATAATAGACACCACATACCCTACCCAATGCAACCTTCACATGTGTGGTAGGGGCACCACTAATTACTAGTTCAACAATAAGGTGTTAAACAACAAAAAGTTGTGTGACATGCAAAAAGTTGGACAGCCAAGCCTAGCTTGTATCTGAATAATTTATGAGCCTCCGCCACTCAGAAAAAACAGTCTCATGTATTGGAAGACTGGAGACAGACAATGAAGGAATACTCACTTGACAACAAACTTTTAAAGCTGCAGTGTCCTCTTTTTTGTTTATATCTGAAGTGACTTGCTTCAAATGCTAAATTAAAAAAGAGAACACTGCAGCTTAAAAGTTTGTTTCACTGAATCCTAAAGGCCAGTCATGTTAGTGTTTTTCAGATGTTGAAAATGCAAGGTGCCAACCAGAGGCAGTGAGATCAGACTCTGCAACTGGTTAAACTGTACCATCTCAACTAGAAAGTTTTTGTGGATTCAAAATGTACCATATCTGAACAACTGTGCAAAATAGGAAGTAAAAGCATTGGCTGATAGACCTTAAATAACTATTGTTCAGGCTAAACATCACAAAATGTCAAGTTTCTTTTGAATGGTTTCCAGATTAAACAAACTCTGACAGGAGACAGAACGGCTGCAGCTGAGGAGGATGAGGGGCATCTGAGTACGGCACTCTCTGCATGTAGAGTAAGACTGCAGGAGTTCAGCGCACATGCACACACAACTCCAGTACACTGGCAGCACAGAGTGCCACATTCAAGATGGCTGCCAGAATTACCTATGCATGCATGCATGTCATCTTGAACTTGTGTAGTGAGCATCAGTGGCCATCTTGGAGATGGCAGATTATGCCAGCGGCATTCTGGAGATCAATGCTCATGCGGGAGGCATCACACATGCACGGTGAACTCCAGCAGCCTTATTGGACAAGGCAGACACTGCTGTTCCAGCTGAACAAAGTAGTGCAGTGGATGCCCAAGGATTGGCGTCCATATCCACTACCTCAATGAGGGTAGTCTGTATCTGGTTAGCTCCCATACTAGACAGATAACAAGATGACTGTAATGCTTGGCCCACTGAGGCCATAAAAAAACAAACACCTCTGAAGAGGAATTGTAATTATTTCATCAAGAGTTAATTCTTCTTGCTGCTGCAGATGATGCTGACAATACAACATGGATGCAATCACATGAGATACTTTGAGAGTGTGAGTATTTCAGAACTGCCTAATGTGTTTAGGAACATCTAGAAGAATAGGTAAAGAGTAATGTGATCATCTCTGGGGTCTCTACCTGTGGTGTAAACAGCTACTTGTAGTCCCACTACTATCCCTACCTCTATACAGGAACCAGCCAGGTGGGTGGACTGGATGTGTTTCTCCAGCAGGAGACAGAGCTTTCCTTCACCACAGTGACAGTGTGTAGCTCAGGATTTGGTCTCTTAAGTAGTAATAGAACCATAAGGTTGTCGTGGAAATGTCAACAAGGAGCAGCTTTTTTTATTTGGGAGCTGCAGCTGCTAATGTGATGGGAGGTGGAGCTGGAAATATCAGAACTGCTACAGCAGGCAGCTCTCAGGTTTGATGTTTCCTGCTCAACTGATACTGTGCCGTATGCTGTGGAAGTGGCCCTGCTCAATCCCACCATCAGTAGCTGCTGCTGGCCACCAATAGTGATCCACACACCTTGTCCTACTGACCTACTGGCCAAATGCAGGGCCAGGGGAAAAAGCTTGGTGCTGCTACAAAGTCTCCCTTCTCCAGTCTGATCTACAAGTATACAAGGCCCTCAGAAATAACAGCACCAAGGCCATTCATCTCTGGAAGGCGAACTACTTCAGAAGCGACTTGCAGCAAAATCAACAGAATCCTGCATCCTTCAGGAAGGTTCTCCACTCTTTCCTAGATCCTCTGACCAAATATACATCCCCTGTTCTCAATATAGAAGGGTCACCTGTCTCCAACCCCGCCTCGGTGGCTGAAATCTTCAACAAATTCTTCGCCACTTGTGCTTTCCCAGACACTAGTTCCCCTTCATCTCCTCACAACCAGAGCCCACCAGGTGGTGACTAACCAGCCCTCTGATTACAATTTCCCCATTCCTCCTCAAGAGGTCTACTCTGCCATTCTTACCCTAAACCCATCTAAGTCTTGCACCGACGGTGGCCACCCCAGGCTTCTCCACTTTTCTGCTTCTGCCATTGTAGCCCCGCTTACCCATATCTTAAACATTTCTCCTCCTCCACTGTTCCCAAGGACTGGAAATCAGCTAGAGTCCTTCCTGTCCACAAAGCATGGGACCCCTCCTCCCCTAGAAACTACAGGCCCAACTTTGTCCTCCCTTTCCTAGCTAAATTGCAAGGATCGCTTATTCATTCAAGGCTATCCAACTTCCTTGCCAGATCCAACACACTCTCCCACATCCAGTACAGCTTTAGAAGCATCACTCAACTATATCTTCTCTTCCGCGTGTCACTGACTCCATACTCACTGCAATGGACAGGAGCCACATTACAGCTGCCATTTTCATCGACCTTGCAAAAGCCTTCGATTCTGTCTCCCATCCCCTCCTTCTACAAACTCTTGGCTCCATCAGTCTCACTGTACTGACTGAAAATCAGTTCCTCTCCTACCTTCTAAACATGGAACAATCAGTTCTGATTGGCAATGCTCAATCCTCCGCACTCTATATCATCTTCGGCATCCCTCAAAGTTCCATTCTTGGCCCTACCCTCTTCTCTCTATTTGTAAATAACCTCCCCTCAGTCTGTAAGTCAGCAGAAATTCACATGTATGCTAATGAGACTATTCTCTTCCTCTCTGGGCCCTTTCACTAGCGTACAGTCCCCCCTTCAGGACTATTTCAACAGAGTCAAGGACAACAAACTTAAACTCAGCATCATGAAAACTGTAGCCATAACCTTCAGATCCAGGCAAAAGCTGACCACCCTACAGAATCCCACCACTTTTTCTGCCTTGGATGGATCCATCCTTGAGAATGTCTTGGCTTTCAAGTACCTAGGAGTGTGGATGGACACAAATCCTGATTTCTCCTCTCTCATTGATACTTTTTTTGACAAACTTCACCCTAAACTAGTCACCCTTTACCGTCACAAAAACCAACCTCCCTCTCCCAACTAGTCATGAGTTGGTTTCCATAATGATAGTACCAACTGTTGATTATGCTGATGGTGTATGGAACCACCTCTCATACTTCACTAGGCAAACTCGACATTCTCCTAAACTTTTCTGTCATTTTGCCCTGCGTCTCCATCTCTCTCACCACTGTCTCCTCCATCCTCCACTTATCCCTCCCCTACTGCACAGGAGCATGATACACTGCGCTATCTTTATTGCTAAATTCTGGTTCAGTTCCCTTCCTCCCATCTCTCCACCCAATTCTCCCAAGTTCCCTCTCAAATTATTCCTTAGTCACAGAGACACTTGCTCCTTTTCTATCCCTCTCCTCACTCTGTCTCTGGAAAACCTGCTTTTTCCTTCCACCTCCTTCCCTCTGAAACAAACTGCCTCTGACCTCCACCTCATGTTCCTCCCCTTTACTCCCAAGAGGCTCCTAAGACATCTTCCCTATCAGCCATGCTCCAAGTGCCCCCTACCTTTACCATCTTAATTATGCTTTACTCTGCTTGAGCTGATACACTGCATGTTGCTATTGAAACTGTTTTTTGGGGATTGTATAATCTAATACCTCCTTTCTAGAGTATATGACTCTTGACTGTACTGTACAATGTTGCAGTGTTGTGTGATTTTATATTGTAGCTTTGTGAATCGGTTGAAGGGTTGCAAAGTTACTGAAGTGCAAAATTATTGGTTTAACATAGAATTGGCCATTGAACCCTAATATAGATAGACAGATAGATAGATAGATAGATATAGATATATCAATTGCAAAAAACTGCATTAGTGCTCTAGTAAGGGAGAAAGTCACAAAAGTAGGTAAATAAGGAATTAGGGTTATCTAAGCTAACACTCCACACTCACACTGCACACACCAACAGGCATCGGGTGTGTCTTGGGGTCATTGGCCCTAATGCTGACCCCATTCCATAAGTATATAATCTGAGATGAGTACAGTATAGGAGAATGGGGTGAGTGTTAGCCAACGACCCCAAGGCACCCCTGACACATGTTGGTGTGTGCAGTGTTGGTGTGGGGTGTTAGCTTTGACAATCCTAATGGCACATTCCCCTACTTTTGCAGCTTTATCCCTAACTAAAGCATTAATGCAGTTTTTTTCAATTTATTTCCTTACTTTTTGTGATAGTATATTCATACCGTTATTTGCCTATTGGAGTGCAGGGCCTTCCGGGCCCTGCAAACCCATCCCTCCATAAATGCACATATGTATGTAGCTGTGGAAGCACCTGAACTTCCAATTATGAGACAACAGTGATCAAATTGTCAACATAGCCATCTTATTACCCCACCTCATGTACCAGTACAGAAAATTTTCAAATCCCCACCAAAACATAATTATGCACACCTGCAGCTAGGATTCAGTGCAAAGAAGTACAAAATAATGCACCTGGGTAACAAAAACCTTGGGGAAGATTATACAATGGGGGGGAGGTAGTAACAAAACCAAAAAAGGAAATGGACCTGGGGGTAATCATATCAGATGACCTTAAGGTTAGCAAGCAATGTGAGAAGGCAGTAGGGAGAGCTGGGGGTATACTGGGATGCATAGGGAGAGGCATCACCTGCAGAAAACAGGAATTTGTTATCCCCCTGTACAGACAGTTGGTGAGACCCCATCTGGAGTACTGCATCCAGTTCTGGAGACCCCATCTCCACAAGGACATAGACAGGATCAAGGCAGTCCAGAGGAGGGCAACTAAAAAGGTGTAGGGTCTGCAAGAGAAGCCATATGAGGAGAGACTAAAACAGCTTAATATGTGGACCTTTAAGGAAAGGAGGGAGAGGTGAGACATGATAGAAATGTTTAAGTACCTCAATGGAATCAGCAAAGTCCAAGAGGGTAGCATCTTTCAGAAAAAGAGACATGCAAGAACAAGGGGGCACAATTTAAAGATAGAGGGGGCGGTTCAGGGGCAATGTGAGGAAGTATTTATTTCACAGAGAGGGTAGTGGATGCATGGAACATCCTTCCTAAGGAGGTTGTGGGCTCAAAAAGTGTGGGAGAATTCAAGAATACATGGGACAGACATAAGGCAATTCTTGGGGGGGTAGGAAGAAATAGGCTGTTGGTTAACTAGGATCTGCGGCTTATCCTGTAGGTAAGAAAATGGGCAGACTAGGTGGGCCAAGCAGTCCTTACCTGCCATCAAAGTCTATGTTTCTATGTTTCTAAGGTGTGAAAAGACATTTTAGCCAGGATGTGAAAAATGAGAGGTGTGACATACATGAGGTAGGGTAATAAGATGCCTATGGTGAAAATGTGGGGTGAATATATTAAAAATTCCCAACGTTACAAGTGGGCATAGCAAAATTGTAATGAATGGTCATAATTTTGGATTGTTCACATATTTTGACCCCAAATTGTCAGCATAGCTATCTTATTACCCTAACTCATAAACCCTATAGCTGAAATTTGTCAAATCCATGCCAAAATGCCATTCCATGCCAGGGTGTGAAACACATTTTGGGCAGGATGTGAAAAATGGCAGCTGTACTGTTCATGAGGTGGTGAGAAAACTGGCTATGTTGAAAATTTGGAGTCAAAATATTGAAAATTACCAAAGTTATGTGAGTGCGTAGGAAAATTTCAATGAGTGCACATAACTCTGCCATTTTTAGGACTTTTTTCACCACATTTTCAACATGGCCATTTTGGGACCACACCTCATGAACACTAGCAGTGAAATTTCATTATTTGGTCCCTCAAGGTGATTTCACACAGTAACCGAGAATCACCTTCCGGGCCCAGTTAAGGAAATGACAGTTGCAATGTTCATGAGGTGGAGTCACAAAAGGCCATGTTGAAAA
Organism: Neoceratodus forsteri; assembly: GCA_016271365.2. Lineage (NCBI taxonomy): Eukaryota > Metazoa > Chordata > Ceratodontiformes > Ceratodontidae > Neoceratodus > Neoceratodus forsteri. The sequence goes on from JADMNL010000023.1 coordinate 66,299,662, forward strand.
TTTGCTGAAAAAAGTCCTAAAATAGCAAAGTTGTGAACATATGTTCAAAACACCACTGAAATACATTTTACGGCACTTACCTTAATTTCTCAGTTCATGGTTCGGCTTTGAAGAGTGCAGACATGTCCCAGTCCACAGAAGATGACAGCCTATGATCTCTGGAGGTAAGTATTAGGTAAGGGAGGTATGGCGTGGTGGGTGCTCAGTGGGTGGGTCGGGATGGGGGAGGGGGACGGTGTGGATGACAAGGGACCATTTTCTTTTTTTCAGGTTAAAACAAAAAAGACACTGGGAACAGTTTTCATCTTTACAGGTTCCAAATAAGTAAATATTGTGGGGACAGTGGGAGTGGTCTCCTAGTGTCCCACACTGCTAGAGGGCTTCAAATGGTGACAGAGGTTGGACCCCATGATGTTGGCAAATAAAACAAGAGACTACAAGAGGACATATGAAACTGGGGGTGGGCATTCCAGTGTCAGATTAAATGAATAAACAAACAAATGAAGGAACAAATAAATAAATAAATAGTGGCAATGACAGGGTGGGGGGTGCCACTAGACATCAGGATAGGGACAGTGATCAGCAGGTGGGGGTGCCACTAGACACCAGGGATAGGGACAGTGATCAGCAGGTGGTGGCTGCCACTAGACACCAGGGATGAGGGACAGTGATCAGCGGTGGTGGCTGCCACTAGACACCAGGGATAGGGGACAGTGATCAGCAGGTGGTGGCTGCCACTAGACACCAGGGATAGGGGACAGTGATCAACAGGTGGTGCTGCCACTAGACACCAGGGATAGGGGACAGTGATCAGCAGGTGGTGGCTGCCACTAGACACCAGGGAAAAGGGTGTCTCACAGATGAAACTGCAGCAGGTACCATGAGTTCCAGCTGTAGGTGCAGAAGTCAAAAAAATCCCACTGTTCTCATACAGAGAATGTGGGAAGTGCTCCTTTCACTAAACTTGGCACCTGCTATTTAGAGTGCACAGTAAATGTATTTCTGGCCAATATACTTAAAAACAAAAATCAGAATCTTGCTAAATGGGTCCCGTTTAGCTAGGTTCTGATGTTTGTTTATTAAAATCACAACATTTCTGAGTTTTTTCCATGTTTGTTGGCTCCTGGAAAAGGGCAACAAGACAGTGGTTGGCACAGCAAAACAAAAAATATTTGGTACCGTGCCAAACAAGAGGCACCAAAGCAAGATGAGCCTTTGTGGCATCAATATTTTATTTTCATCACAGAACGTTATCTCAAAACCCCTGCTGTGCATCCGCAAGTCACAAAACACTAAACTCTGGAATCCCTTGATATTTTTTCACAGTACCTGTCAAAAGCACCACCTTAGGACATGACATATGTATCCTGCAAGTTTGGGGCAACAATTCCTTTCCATGTAGGCTGTAGGCGACAGCAGAAAAAAAAAGAACAATGTTAAGTATAGGAACACATTTAGTTTTCTTCTTAAATAACACATGTGGATCTCAGAAACTGCACAAACTGTTATCATAAAAATGTGCATACATCAAGAATTTGCCTTCTAGACAACATATGCAAAATTTCAGTTTATTCCATCAAAGAGAGCCAAAGATATTAATGTGCAAAATTTGAGGTTTAACATTAAACAGGCTACTCAACCCTAACTATATGGGCACTATTGTGCCCCTATAATATATACAGGAGAGGATAATTAAAAAGAGTGAGGGAAAGGACGGGCATGCAGGAAGTAAACTAATGCACTGTACCTTAATGCAGCAGTTAGTGCAATCATCCGCTCAGTGACATGTAGTCTTCCATAAATTTGCAGGATATGTAACTGTTGCCCAAAAACCAACACTGTAGCTTCTGTCTAAGAATCAACAATGCAGCTGTTGCCCACTGTAACTGTTGTGTACCCAACACCCGCTGCTGCCACCAGCCCTTTGTAACCATGTTGTGTACCCTTCTCAGCTGCCACCCCCTCAATAATAAAAATAAATAAATTAAATAGCTCCACTAGTAAAATGCAGAGGTCAGAGAAATGTCACACAAGGCCACCCGAATCAGAAGATTAGCAAAAAAATGCCCCCCCTCAATAAGTAAAGTCTTCACTGACAAGAACAAGACCCCATGACTCAACAACAAGCAATTTCGTTCATTCAGGACCAACCCTGATCTTTTCATTAACAGACACTACTAATGGCACCACCAATAAATAAATGCAACAATCTGATAAAGCATCATCACTCTAGTGCCTTTTTCCTGTAAATTGTGAGTAGAGATGGGCAAAGTTGGAAAATTTGGCAAATTAATCTGCGAATACCATGGAATTTTACAAATTACACATGGTGAAGTTCTGCACAGTAGGAATTCCACCCATGAGGTGAAGAATTGTGCCTGTGGAATTGTGGAGTCTCCAAAATTCTGCCATTCCCAGGCAAACTTCTGCACTTCGTGTAGGAACTTCGATTTTCAAAGTTTCTGAAAATGGGAAAAATTTTACAGAGCTCTGCAGAGATGAATTTCACCTGCTTTGTGGCAAAATCACCTGTGAATTTTAACTCATCCCATCTCTAATTATGACTACCCAGTTGTTCTTTGACTTTGACTGAAAGCTGGGACAGAAAAAGCCTGATATTATAATACACTGTCTCTTCCATTACCGTAGATACCAAGGAAACAACATGCAGGCTTTGTTTAACAAAAGACATCTAAAAAAGTACAGCTATCTATGTTATATCATAGAAATAAACATATGTTCAAATACTTCCAGAATAAAAGGTATTATATATACCCACATTCTATTCCATTTGATTTACACCTTTAGACAAATGCTTAAGCCCATGCATTGAATGAACCAAATGTTTGAAACCAACCTCATTTGATAGTCCTAAAAGGAAAAATACACTGGTTATTAATCAGTTGGAACAAACTTTACAAAAATAATGCTGCTACTTTTTGAATTAATAAAAAAGGCATTTACATCTGTTCATGGGTAAAGCACATTAATCCGATTATTCAGCTAGCACTTTATCTTAAGCAAAAAGGCTGACAAATAACCACAAAATAATGTAATAAAAGCCATTTATATTGTTGGATTGTTCAAGCTTTTTATCCCAACTAGTTATGACAAGGTAATAATACTGGTGTATGCAGCCACTTGATTTTAAATTGGTTACAGTCACGAAGGATGATCAGAAGGCTAACCTTATTTTAAAAAGCAGCTCTTGATCTCTGATCTCATTGTTGTGGATATTGAATTATATCTAATTATCAGACTCCTGATCTAATTAAGAGGTTGGAAATTCTGACACAGGGAACAACACAGCTGTGCAGCGTTTGGTATCTGCTTTATATGTTAGAAAATGCAAAAGCTTGAGGCTAGCAACCATATGTTTCATAACGGTTGATAAGCTGAACTCTTAATTTGCATTTTAAATGTTTATTTCTTTAAAACAAAAAATCAAATAATTAACCACTGTGTTCATAGCAACATAAATAATGTACATGTAATGGTTCATCTAAAGTATAGTGAAAAAGTCCCATCACTGTTAGCTATAGCACTACCAAAACACTGTGGCCAAATAAATCCATTACACATATATTACACAAAATCATAGCACTACAAAAACACTGAAAAAGTTAAGAATTGCTTTGTGGATCTATAGATCATACAGGTCACAACAAATAGCTAAAATTATACAATGGGTACCCAAGAAAAGGAAAGATCCTGTATTCTGGTTGGTTGGCTGGCACCTTTCTGCTGTGGTAAAGCCTCGATAACCCATGGGAAAAGGTGCCAGACAGCTGCATCTCCCAAATCCACCCAACCACCAAAGTCCACAGCCCCAAAATGCCATGTTTAATCCCTGTTGCACAGCTGTGAACCTCACTGGCACTGTGGAGTTGGATGCATGGTCTTACCTGCAACCCCTGTCAGCAGTTTAAAAAAAAACTCTCTTTAAACACGTCCTCCTGTATCCACCACAGACACTGAGCTTCACTGAAGATGAAACTGATAAAGTAACCATAAACAGAAAAGGACAACCTCACCTCTGAACAGCGTTACATTCCCAGTAGTTGTCATATGGAACCCTCTGACATCGAGCCCTCTGCACTATTCCAGGGTCAAAGGCAGAGGACAGGGGAAAACTACAGAAGCCACAGATTTAACTAATTTGGCAGCAATAAAAAAAACACTTTTCTCATGCTACATTACAGCACTCTCTGTCCCCCATTTGAATTAAAACAAAGAATATGCATGGACACCAGACTTGCCGTACTAACTGATCTGGCACACTGGCAGCCTCTCTTCCCTCTGTCCGATCGTAACAAGCTTTTCCATTAAACAAAAAAAAACACTGTTGTCACGCTGCCTTTACTGCTTTTTCAACCCCATTTGTATTAACAAAAGGGAGCTCACAGTCTCGTTTCAATTTAAAAAAAAGTAACTCCGACCCCCCGTTCCCTAGGCACTGAATGACAGCAGTCTACATTATAGGTTGCTCAAATAACCATGTACTGCTGCTGGTAAAACGTGAAACACAATTAAAAACCTTAGGAACTGCAAATACAAGCTTGCTATCAATCTATGTGTGTGATCTATGTGTGTGTGTGCACTTCAGGTCAGAGAGGTGTCCACTGCAGCCTTCCATATTTTACATAGCAACTTAGGACTATTTTTTTCTGTGGAAGCATATCTCTTCTATTTTATTTAAAAAAAATGTGTTTTTAAATGGTTGGCATCTAAAATGTTCCTCTTTTCTTTATTTTACACATTATATAATCACAACAAACCACTCCAGGGTGCGGGTTATGCTGGGATTTGCCCTTGGATGACTTGGTTCAATCACTCGGCCTGCGGCCTCGTGGCCAAACAATGCCAGCCGTGGGTAAATCCATGCTAACACACCCTGTTGTGGTTTATTGCTTAAACAGACTTACAATGTATTTATAATTGCTTGCTTCTTTCATTCTTTTCAAGAATCAGATTGTCAGTTCTTCAGTCACAGAGAAGCATGATGGGTAACACTGCTGGATTATTGTAATCAAGCAGTTCCCAGTGAACTTTTACACCAAGAAAAAAAAATCCCCCACTATTTTTGACTGAACCGTTTATATAACCATCTTACATTCCAAATTTATTGTATCACATTCTAAATATATTATTCCAAGCAACAATGCAAATAACTCGCTTTCACATGTCAAAAGCAACAAATGCATCAGTGACAGATTTTTGGGTCCCTTAATTATGAACATACGAACATACGAAATTTGCCAGCAGATAAAGGCCTAGAGGTCTATCAAGTCTGCTCGAATGTGCAGCTAGCACCCCTTATTCTGCAGCTGCCCCTCCCTTCCACCCTTCTCCTTCATTAACCCTCCCCCTTGTCCTGTCCCATCCTCGTTTGAAGCAGTCCACTGTTCTACTGCATACCACTTCTGCAGGTAACGCATTCCACCCAGCCACCACCCTCTCTGTAAAAAAGTGTCTCCTCATCTCCCTCCTGAACCTTCCTCGCTCCAGTCTCATATCATGGCCCCTGGTGGCCCTCCCTTCCCTTACTTTGAACAGCCCCTCTGTACCGGTCTTGTTTATTCCTTTCATGTATTTAAAGGTTTCAATCATGTCACCCCTGTCTCCTCTCCTCCAGTGAGTACGTTCAACTCCTTCAACCTCCTCTCGTATGATAAGTCCCCAGACTCTTGATCATGTTTGTCGCCCCTGCGCTGCACCCTCCAGTAACTTAATGTCCCTCTTCAGATACGGACGCCAGTACTGCACGCAGTACCCAGGTGTGGTCTAACTACATGACCTATACAGTGGCAGAATCACCTCCTCCTCCTTGAGGATATACCCTTGCAATACAACCCAGCATTTTGTTGGCCTTTGAAGCTGCCTTCCTACACTGTGCCATGTTGTTCATTGACCCTGTAATGAGCACACCCAGATCCTTCTCCTCCTCTGTCTGGGCTAGCTGCACTCCCCTAGTTGGTAAGTCCTCCTGGGTTCTTCATCCCAAAATGCAGCACCTTGCACTTTTGGCATTAAAGCCCAGTTGCTGGGTGTCTGACCAGGTTTCAAGCTTTTCCAGATCATCCTGCAACCCCAGCCATCCCCTAGGTCATCCACCACCGCGCCAACCTTGGTATCATCATCAAACAGACTGATCTTGCTCTTGATGTCCCATGATTTGTCTGCAATGAATATCCCAAACAACACTGGTCCCAACACCGAGCCCTGTGGGACACCGCTTGTCACTGCCCTTGGGTGTGAGAGCTCCCCACCCACCACCACCCTCTGTTGCCTTCCTGCAGCCAGTTTCCTACCCATCTCACCAGCTTTGCACCCACCCCTGTGCCTGCTAACTTCCTTCCCAGCCTTCCATGTGGCACCGAGTCCGAATGCCTTACTGAAGTCCAGATACAGGACATCCACTGCATGGCCCCTGTCCAGCTGCCTAGTTACCCAGTCATAGAACTCAACCAGGTTGTCTGGCAGGATCTGCCACGATGAAGCCATGCTGTCTGCTGTCCGTAGTCCGCTGGCCTCTAGGAGGCCCACCAGCCTCTCCTTTAGTATAGTCTCCATTAGCTTAACCCACGATGGATGTGAGGCTCACTGGTCTGTAGTTTCCCGGTTCATCCTGGGGCCACTCTTGTGGAGGGGCACCACATGAGCCATCCTCCAGTCCTGAGGTACACACCCGAATGTAGTGAGGTATTAAATAGGTCTGCCAAAGGTCCTGCAAGAACCTCTGCCAGCTCCTTCAGTACCCTGGGGTGGATGCCATCTGGGCCTGCGCCTTGTCCACCCTCAGTGCCTTCAAACCATCTCGAACTCTGCCCTCCATGATTTCCCCATCTGTCACCACTTCCCCCTGCCTCTGCCATTTCTCCCATTGGGTGTTACCCCCTCTTCTCTTTAGTAAATACTGAGCAGAAGTACTCATTTAGTGCTTCGCCTTATCGTACCTGCTTCCACCCAACCCCTCCTTCCTAATCCTTACTATGTGGTCCTTACAGCTCCTTTCTCCCTGATGTACTAAAGAAGTCCTTCTCCCCTTCTTAATGCCTTGTGCCAGCCTGAGTTCCATAGATGCTTTGGCTCCCCTTACTGCCCTTGTCACCTCCTTCGATTTTGTCAAGTACTCCTTTCTGTCCTCCCCTTCCTGTTTTCTTTGTACTCCTAAAGGCAGCTCTTTTCCTCCTTACCTTTCCCATGACCTCCTTGCTCAACCAGCTCGGTTTCTTAGCCCTAGCCTTCTTGCTCTGGGATTTGCAGCAGGTTTTGGTTGCCTCCACTATCCCCAGCTTTATGAGCTCCCATCTCTAGTTAGTATCCATACTAGACTGAATTCTGACCAGGTACCCTTTACCTCCCCTCATCCTCCCAAAGTCGGCCCTCCTGAAGTCCAGCACTCTTGTGCTAGATTCACTCTTCCTTACCCATATCCAATGTGAGTCATACTGAGTGGTGGTCACTCCTGACAGCGTTCCTCCACTGTAAGTTCTCTCACAAAGTCCCCATTTGCCAGCACAAGGTCAAGGGTATTCCCTAACCTGGTTGGTTCACTGACCATTTGCAGCAGGAAGCTGTCCTGGAAGGCATCCAGCAGTACCTGCTCCCTTCTGTTCCTGGTTGTTGGGGTGCTCCAGTCCACTCCTGGCATGTTGAAGTCCCCCACAATCACCACACTACCCTTCTCGCAGGTTCTCCTGATCTGTCCCGCTAGTTCCCTGTCTAACTCCTCCATCTGAGATGGTGGCCTGTACACCACTCCCATTCTAAGAATCCTATTCTTGTAATCCTGGATTTGCACCCAGAGTGACTCTGTACTACCCTCCTCCCCTTCCTCCCTTACACACTTCAGTCCTTCCTTCACATATAGTGCCACCCCTCCTTTCCCAGTCACCCTGTCCTTACGAAATAACCTGTACCCTGGTACAGACAGGTCCCAGTCATTATATTGGGTGGCCCATGTTTCCGTGATGGCTGCAATGTCCACCTCTCCCTCTGCCATGAGAACCTGTAACTCTGCAGTTTTCCTCCCAAGGCTCCTAGCATTAAGGGTAACCACCTTCCACCCTTTTCCCGCCCTCCCATCCTGCCCTCCTTTCCTAGCATCACCAATAGTACTTGCCGTTTGCCTTTTGTCACTGTTATGGGGGTAAGTTCTATGATTTCCCAACCTGTGGTCTCTGCATATCACTTCCCAACTGCACCCCCACTCCTAGTTTAAATTCCCAACTTCCTCTATATATTCTTCCATCCTCTGTTTCAACACTTTCTTTCCTCCTCACTCAAGTGTAGTCTGTCCTTCGCATAGAGACTACTGTCCTCCCAGGTCCCTCCCACCCCCAACAGCCCATACCCTTTTGCACAACACCAGGTTCTTAGCCATCCATTAAATTCCTCTATTCTCAGCTTTCTTGTTGTGCTTGCCTTTCGCACCGGAAGTATCTCGGAAAAAGTTACTGATCTTCCTGCCCCCTCACATAATTGTGCTAGTTCCTCAAACCTCCTCTGGACTATATCTACTGTCTTGTCAGCCAGGTCGTTTGTCCCAAGATGTATAATTAAATGAGGCTTGTCCCTACCCCTTCTAGCATATTTCAGAACAGACTGTCCCACCCTTTCCGCTGTCATTCCTGGCATGGCCTCCACCCAATTCCTTGGTTGTTGTTATTAATCTAGATTAATTAAATCTGCCATATTGATGTATTTTACTGTACTTGCATTAAATGAATTGAGACTGCCTGACAGGGGGCGTCACAAGAAATACTGCTGAGTTTTTAATTCAGTCTTGTTTGCTCAGCAGTTTATGTCATTAGCAGCACATATAAAACACAATCATTCCAGTTCAAAAATATTCCATGGCAATATTCTACAAATTGCTTTCTGTAAGTTGTACAAAGGTATTAAAATTCCACCATGTTGGGAAGTAGGATAATTGATATTCATGTTAATTTAAAGATGTAATTTGGCTTCTCAATAAATTTAAGAAATGTTGTTACTGATTTAAGAACCACTTTAGACTATGAGTTAAACAAATATGTGACCATGTCCATAGGTTCCATTTAAGCTTCTCTAATGTCTTCCCGAAGATTTTGTCTGTATTTTAAGTACAGTGGACATAGACTGAATTCTAAAAGGGATGAGTATGGAGCAAAGTGACTTGCACCAACCGGAATGATGCAAGTAGCACTTTGCACTATTAATTGCGCCATTTGAGATTCTCAAAGCAGCTTGCAACATGATGCTGGCTGCTTGTGCCAAAGTGGATTTGAGCTATGGTTGCACCAAAATCTCAGTTGCGATATGGCACAACGGGGTTTATGGCAGCCGTTGTGCTCTATTCACAGAGGGGGACTGCCACACTTCCTAATTCGGGATTCTAAAACAACCCCAGAGGATATCAGTCAGATACATTTACACCAGCTATGAGCTGATGTAAGTGTACTTGCCATTCACCAGGGTTGCTAAAATGTGCACAAGTGAATCATACAAGCATCCCCCATGATTACACATAAGCCCTCCAGTCCCGATCCTGATAGTGGTAATAAAAAAGCCCTATGGGTATTGGCCCCCACACAATGCCCCAATAAAGTAAATAAATATGCCCATGTGGGCTATCACCCCCACAAGCCCCAATCCCCAACAGTGTGAATAAACATTCCGATGTGGGCTAAGCCCCAGTCCCAACCACCAAATTGTTACAAAAATTTCAAAGCACCATAGCACTGGTGGTCAGGCTCTCCACCCCACCACCTGGCAGTGCCAGACCACCCTGCTCTTATCGACCAATACCCAGCCAACAACTGGCACAGCCCACCTCTCACCACCATGGTCAGACACCATGGTCAGATACTGACTGAGCTCTTCTATAAGTGCATACTGTAAAAGGACACTCTCAGTGAATGACAGCAGCTGTCATTCTCTGAGTGTGTACTGAGCATGTACTATTTACATTATGCCCTCATAGAAGAGCTGAGTCGATGGCTAACCATAGTGGTGAGTGGGCTGTGATAGTAACTGGCTGGGTATAAATCCAGTGAAATTGAGTGGTCTGGTACTGCTGGTAGGGTCCACAAAACCACCAGGGCTACAGTGATTTGGACATTTTTATTTTTAACACCTACATGGCAATATTTTGGGGTTTGGAGAGCAGGGATTGGGGCTGGGGGGGGATCCACTAGCCCACAAGGACTTCATTGTAACAATTTCAGGGGTCAGAACTGGGGGGTAGTAGCCCACATGAGCATGTTTATTCATTCTATTGGGGATCAGAGCTTGTGGAGAGCAGATAGCCCACATGGGCATATTTATTTATTTTATTGAGGATCAGGGCTTGTGTGTGGGGGGGGGGCTGAAAGCCCAAATGGGCTTATTTATTTATTCTATCAGGTATCAGGGTTTGTCAGGAGGCAATAGCCCACATGGGCTGCAGCATTTTTAATATCAGGGTGGGGGGGCGTGTGTACTTTTATGGGGCAGTACCCTAGGCTCGCACCACTATATTCAGGTGTACCCTCCGTTTGGTGCAAGTCTGGTTTTGGCTCAAACAATGGGACTTAGCTGCATGGACCCTGCCCGATAGAGAATTGGGCTCAGTGTCCCTGGTGCATCGGCATTAGGTGCAACTCACCTTTGGCACACCTTGCACTATCACTTTGAGAATCTGGCCCTGGATTACCAAATGAAAAAGGCTATCAGCTTCTAGGCCACAACTACACAGACAAGAAGGTGGATCTATCTCAACTCACCGAGGCCTCAGGAACTCTTTGAGAGTTCCACCACTTGTGGCCTGTATACTTTTAACATGGCAACCTGGAGCTTTATGAGCAAAATCCAGCCATAATCAGCATGCCACAAACAAATGCAAATACTTCATGAACCGTAAGTGCTACATACATAGTACAAGTGGCAAAGTTGTTCAGCACAAAATTACCTTTCTATCGGTGCTACTGTATGCAATTAATTAAAAGTAGTACTTATTTTTTTCTATATTGGTTGAAATAGCGAGAAATGTTTTTTAGTTCAATAAAAAAGACAACATATACCATTTTTTTGTGGGAAACTATTTAACATATCAACACCAAATTAAGCATCCAAACATTAGATGGAGGTACAAAGCTAATTTTGTACTAGAAATATTTTTCCTAATATGATATACGTATTTTTTTTTCTGCTAGGTGAAGCTTGAGAGACAAATTTCAGCCATACACACCATATCATACAAAAATGCCAATATCTACTAAAGTATACGTGACAGACACAAAATATGAGTGGCAAAGGTGTTCAGCACAAAATGACCTTTATAATGGTGCTATGCAATCAATTCTTCTCACTTTGGTTTGTGAAATATTTAAGTTTCAAGCAGTGACGTCCTCAGATGTCCTAAGTCCTCAGTGGCAAAAAGTGCAGGACATCTGGAGGTGTTGAAGACCTCAGGAATATCTTTTCTGCTACCACCTACAGGCGACTTGGGGCCTCAAAGAGTTAAATAACTTATTTACCTGTGACTATCGTGGTACTCAGATCTAAAGTTTGTAAACAATTTTTTCCTTTAAGGGTAAGAAATACTGTAGAAGACAGCCAACACCTAATCAGCCATATTCATTAAAAAAAAAACAAATATTGTATATATTGCTAACTCAATTTTTACCACTTTAAATCTCCTAGAGGCCTGATATCAATGCCATCCATGCCTCTGATAGCAGTTGTGAGAGATTTCTCTCGAGTTAGTTTCCATTCTAAATGCAGTTTGGGCAGTTTCACTGAATGACAGCAGTGATTCATAAGTTATTTATTGCACGAATTAAAGCTGCAGTGTCTCTTTGAGAGTAAAAGCAAAAAAGAAAATATTAGGCATAATATAAGACCCACAGACAAAAATCTGTCATATACCAGAGGGGTAGCTATCATTTTACACAAGATATGGAAATCTGAAACTCGATCTGAAGTGAGCTTTCTGCAAACCTGAATGTATTTGCTGAACATGAGCAAACTAGCAAAGCACAGTTTGCAGCATAATGGACACCACATACCCTACCCAATGCAACCTTCACGTGTGTGGCAGGGGCACCACTAATTACTAGTCCAACAATAAGGTGTTATATAACAAAAAGTTGTGTGACATGCAAAAAGTTGGACAGCCAAGCCTAGCTTGTATCTGAATAATTTATGAACCACCACTCAGAAAAAACAATCTCTTGTATTGGAAGACTGGAGACAGACAAAGAAGGAATACTCGCTTGACAACAAACTTTTAAAGCTGCAGTGTCCTCTTTTTTGTTTATATTTGAAGTGACTCGCTTCAAATGCTAAATAAAAAAGAGAACACTGCAGCTTAAAAGTTTGTTTCACTAAATGCTAAAGCCAAGTCATGTTAGTATTTTTCAGATGTTGAAAATGCAAGGTGCCAACCAGAGGCAGTGGATCAGACTCTGCAATTGGTTAAACTGTAGCATCTCAATTTAGAAAGTTTTTGTGGGATTCAAAATGGGCACCATGTCTGAACAACTGTGCAAAATAGGAAGTAAAAGCATTGGCTAATAGACCTTAAATAACTATTGTTCAGGCTAAACATCACAAAATGTCAAGCTTCTTTTTTGGATGGTTTCAGATTAAACAAACTGTGGCTAGAGGCAGAACGACTGCAGCTGAGGAGGATGAGGTTGCATCCGCAGTACGGCACTCTCTGCCATGTAGAGTAAGACTGCAGGAGTTCAGCACACATGCACACAGAACTCCAGTACACTGGCAGCACAGTGTGCCATATTCAAGATGGCTGCCAGAATTACCTACACATGCCTGTCATCTTGAACATGCGTAGTGAGCATCAGTGGCCATCTTGGAGATGGCAGATTATGCCAACAGCATTCTGGAGATCAGTGCTCATGCAGGAGGTGCCACACATGCGCGATGAACTCCAGCAGCCATATTGGACAAGGCGGCCACTGCTGTTCCAGCTGAACAAAGTAGTGCAGTGGATGCCCAAGGATTGGCATCCACATCCACTACCTCAATGAGGGTAGTCTGTATCTGATTAGCTCCCTTTCTAGACAGATTGCAAGATGACTGCAATGCTCCACCCACTAAGGCCATAAAAAAACAAACACCTCTGAAGAGGAATTTCAGTTATTTCATCAAGACTTTATTCTTCTTACTGCTGCAGATGATGCTGACATTACAACATGGACACAATGACTTGAGATACTTTGAGAGTGTGAGTATTTCTGGACTGCCTGATGTGTTTAGGGTCATCTAGGAGAATGTGTATAGAGTAAAGTGATCATCTCTGGGGTCCCCACCTGTGGTGTAAACAGCAACTTTCAGTCCCACTACTGTCCCCGCCTCCATACAGGAGCCAGCCAAGTGGGTGGACTGGATGTGTTTCTCCAGCAGGAGACAGAGCTTTCCTTCACCACAGTGACAGTGTGTAGCTCAGGATTTGGTCTCTGAAATGGTAATACAACCATAAGGTTGTCATGGAAATGTCAACAAGGAGCAGCTTTTTATTTGAGAGCTGCATCTGCTAATGTGATGGGAGTCAGAGCTGGAAATATCAGAACTGCTACAGCAGCCAGCTCTCGGGTTTGATATTTCCTGCTCAACTTATACTGCGCTGTATGCCGCTTAAGTGGCCCTGCTCAATCCCACCATCAGTAGCTGCTGATGGCCACCAATAGTGATCCACACACCTTGTCCTACTGACCTACTGGCCAAGTGCAGGGCCAGGGATAAAGCTTGTGCTGCTACAAAGTCTCCCTTCTCCAGTCTGATTTACAAGTATACAGGGCCCTCAGAAATAACAGCACCAAGGCCATTCATCTCAGGAAGGTGAACTATTTCAGGAGCGACTTCCAGCAAAATCAAGATTCCTGCATCCTTCTGGAAGGTTCTCCACTCTTTCCTAGATCCTCTGACCAAATATACATCCCTGTTCTCAATAAAGAAGGGTCCCCTGTCTCCAACCCCATCTCGGTGGCTGAAATCTTCAACAAATTCTTCTCCACTTGTGCTCTCCTAGACACTATTTCCCTTCATCTCCCTCACACCAGAGCCCACCAGGTGGTGACTAACCAACCCTCTGATTATAATTTCCCCATTCATTCCTCTAGAGGTCTACTCTGCCATTCTTGCCCTAAACCAATCTAAGCCTAGCACCAACTGTTGCCACCCCAGGCTTCTCCACTTTTCTGCTTCTGCCATTGTAGCCCCACTTACCCATATCTTAAACATTTCTCCTCCTCCTCCTCCACTGTTCTCAAGGCCTGGAAATCAGCTAGAGTCCTTCCTGTCCCCAAAGCATGGGACCCTCCTCCCTGGAAACTACAAGCCCATCTTCATCCTCCTTTCCTAGCTAAATTGCAAGGATCGCTTATTCATTCAAGGCTATCCGACTTCCTTGCCAGATCCAACACACTCTCCATATCCAGTCCTAGCTTTAGAAGCATCACTCAACTATCTTCTCTTCTGCATGTCACTGACTCCATACTCACTGCAATGGACAGGAGCCACATTACAGCTGCCATTTTCATCGACCTTGCAAAAGCCTTCGATTCTGTCTCCATCCCCTCCTTCTACAAACTCTTGGCTCCTTCAGTCTCACTCTACTGACTGAAAATCAGTTCCACTCCTATCTTCTCAACATGGAACAATCAGTTCTGATTGGCAATGCTCAATCCTCAACACTCTCTATCATCTCCGGCATCCCTCAAGGTTCCATCCTTGGCCCTATCCTCTTCTCTCTATTTATAAATAATCTCCCCACAGTCTGTAAGTCAGCAGAAATTCACATGTATGCTAATGACACTATTCTCTTCCTCTCTGGACCCTCTCACTAGCATACAGTCCCCCCCTTCAGGACTATTTCAACAGAGTCAAGGACAACAAACTTAAACTCAACATCATCAAAACTGTAGCCATAACCTTCAGATCCAGACAAAAGCTGGCCACCCTACAGAATCCCACCACTTTTTCTGCCTTGGATGGATCCATCCATGAGAACGTCTCTGTTTTCAAGTACCTAGGGGAGTGGTTAGACACAAATCCTGATTTCTCCATCCACATTGATGCTATTTGAGCCAAACTTCACCCCAAACTAGTCACCCTTTACTGTCACAAAACCAACCTCCTCTCCCAACTGTCATGAGTTGGTCTCCAAATGATAGTACCAACTGTTGATTATGCTGACGTGGTGTATGGGACTGTCTCTCAGACTTCACTAGGCAAAACTCAACATTCTCCTAAACTCTTTCTGTCATTTTGCCACTGAGTCTCCCCCTCTCACGCACCAGTGTCTCCTCTATCCCCCCCTTATCCCTTACTCCCCTACTGCACGGGAGCATGTTACACTGTGCTATCTTTATTGCTAAATTCTTGTTTGGCTCCTTCCCCTCCTATCTCTCCACTCAATTCTCCCAAGTTGCCCTCTCAAATTATTCCCTTCATCACTGAGTCACTTGCTCCTTTTGTATCCCTCTCCCTCACTCTGTCTCTGGATAATCTGCTTTTTCTTTCCACCTCCCTTCCCTCTGAAACAAACTACCCCCTGACCTCCACTCATGTTCCTCCCCCTTTACTCCCAAGAGTCTCCTAAGACATCTTCTCTATCAGCCATGCTCCAAGTGCCCCCAACCTTTACCATCTTAATTATGTTTTACTCTGCTTGAGCTGTACATTGGATGTTGCTATTGAAACTGTTTTTGGGGGGACTGTATAATCTAATCCCCCCTAGAGTATATGACTCTTTACTGTACTGTACAATGATGTAGTGTTGCTGTGTGCTTTTATATTTTAGCTTTGTGAATCAGTTGAAGGGTTGCAAAGTTATTGAAGTGCAAAATTTTTGGTTTAACATAGAATTGGCCATTGAACCCTAATATAGGGGCACCATCATGCCCCTATAATATAGATAGATAGATAGATAGGTAGACAGATAGATAGATAGATAGATAGATAGATAGATAGATAAATAGATATAGACATATCAATTGCAAAAAATTGCATTAATGCTCCAGTTAAAGATAAAGCCACAAAAGTAGGGAAATGTGGAATTAGGGTTTTCAAAGCTAACACTCCACACTCACCCAGCACACACCAACAGGCATCGGGGTGTGTCTTGGGGCCATTGGTCCTAATGCTCACCCCATTCCATAAGTATATAAGCTGAGATGAGTACAGTATAGGAGAATGGGGTGAGTGTTGACCACTGACCTAGCACCCCTGACACATGTTGGTGTGTGCAGTGTTGGTGGGGTGTTAACTTTGACAACCCTAATGGCACATTCCCCTACCTTTGCAGCTTTATCACTAACTAAAGCATTAGTGCAGATTTTTTCAATTTATTTCCTTAATTTTTCTGATAGTATATTCATATCCTTATTTGCCTGTGGGAGTGCAGGGCCTTCCGGGTCCTTCAAACCCATCCCTCCATAGATGCTTATATGTATGTAGCTGTGGATGCACCTGAACTTCCATTTACAAGACAACAGTGACCAAATTGTCGACATAGCCATCTTATTACCCCACCTCATGTACCAGTACAGAAAATTTTCAAATCCCCACCAAAACATAATTCTGCACAACTGCAGCTAGGATTCAGTGCAAAGAAGTGCAAAATAATGCACCTAGAAAACAAAAACCCAGGGAAAGACTACACAATGGGGGGAGGTGGTAACAAAACTAAAAAAGAAAGGGACGTGGGAGTAATCATATCAGATGAACTTAAGGTTATCAAGCAATGTGAGAAAGCAGTAGGGAGAGCTGGGGGTATACTGGGATGCATAGGGAGAGGCATCACCAGCAGAAAACAGGAAGTTGTTATCCCCTGTACAGACAGTTGGTGAGACACCATCTGAGTACTGTGTTTAGTTCTGGAGTCCCCATGTCTGCAAGGACATAGACAGGATCGAGGCAGTCCAGAGAAGGGCAACTAGAATGGTGCAGGGTCTGCAAGAGAAGCCATATGAGGAGAGACTAAAACAACTTAATATGTATACCCTTGAGGAAAGGAGGGAGAGGAGGGACATGATATAAATGTTTAAGTACCTCAGTGGAATAAACAAAGTCCAATACGGTAGCATCTTTCAGAAAAAGAGACATGCAAGAACAAGGGGACACAATTTAAAGATGGGGGCGGTTCAGGTGCAATGTGAAGAAGTATTTTTTCACAGAGAGGGTAGTGGATGCATGGAACAGCCTTCCTGAAGAGGTTGTGGGGTCTAAAACTGTGGGAGAATTCAAGAATACATGGGACAGACATAAGGCAATTATTGTGGGGGGTAGGAAGAAATAGGCTGTTGGTTAATTAGGATCTGCAGCTTATCCTGTTGGTAGAGAAATGGGCAGACTAGGTGGGCCAAGCAGTCCTTATCTGCCATCAAAGTCTATGTTTCTATGTTTCTAAGGTGTGAAAAGACATTTTGGCCAGGATGTGAAAAATGAGAGGTGTGACATACTTGAGGTAGGGTAATAAGATGCCTATGGTGAAAATGTGGGGTGAATATATTGAAAATTCCCAACATTATGAGTGGGCATAGCAAAATTGCAATGAATGGTCATAATTTTGGATTGTTCACATATTTTGACCCCAAATTGTCAGCATAGCTATCTTATTACCCCACCTCAAGAACCACACAGCTGAAATTTTTCAAATCCATGCCAAAATTCAGTTCCATACCAGGGGTGTGAAAACACATTTTGGACAGCATGTGAAAAATGGCAGCTGTACTATTCATGAGGTGGTGATAAAAATTGGCTATGTTGAAAATTTGGAGTCAAAATATTGAAAATTACCAAAGCTATGTGAGTGCGTAGGAAAATTTCAATGAGTGCACATAACTCTGCCATTTTAGGACTTTTCAACATTTCAACATGGCCATTTGAGATCACCTCATGAACATTAGCAGTGAAATTTCATTATTCAGTCCCTCAAGATGATTTTCACAGTAACCGCGAATCACCTTCCAGGCCCAGTTAAGGAAATGACAGTTGCAATGTTCATGAGGTGGAGTCCCAAAGGCCATGTTGAAAATTTGCTGGCAAAAACCTAAAATGGCAAAGTTATGAACATATGTTCAAAACACCATTGAAATACATTATACGGCACTTACCTTAATTTCTCAGTTCGTGGTTCGGCTTTGAAGAGTGCAGACATGTCCCAGTCCACAGAAGATGACAGCCTATGATCTCTGAAGGTAAGTATAAGGTAAGGGGGGTATGGCGTGGTGGGTGCTCAGTGAGAGGGTCGGGATGGGGAAGGGGGATGGTGGGGATGACAAGGAACCATTTTCTTTTTTTCATGTTAAAACACAAAAGAGATTGGGAACAGTTTTCATCTTAACAGGTTCAAACTAAGTAAATATTTTGGGACACTGGGAGTGGGCTCCCAAGTGTCCCACACTGCTGTGGGGCTTCTAATGGTGACATGGGGATTGGACCCCATGATGTGGGCAAGTAAAACAAGGGACTACGAGGGGACATATGAAACTGGGGATGGGCATTCCAGTGTCAGATTAAATAAATAAACAAACAAACGAATGAACAAATAAATAAATAAATAAACAGTGGCAATGAGAGGGTGGGGGGTGCCACTAGACACCAGGGATAAGGGACAGTGATCAACAGGTGGTGTCTGCCACTAGACACCAGGGATGGGGACAGTGATCAGCAGGTGGTGGCTGCCACTAGACACCAGGGATAGGGGACAGTGATCAGCAGGCGGTGGCTACCACTAGACACCAGGGATAGGGACAGTGATCAGCAGGTGGGGGTGCCACTAGACACCAGGGATAGGGACAGTGATCAGCAGGTGGTGGCTGCCACTAGACACCAGGGATGGGGACAGTAATCAGCAGGTGGGGGTGCCACTAGACACCAGGATAGGGGACAGTGATCAGCAGGTGGTGGCTGCCACTAGACACCAGGGATAGGGGACAGTGATCAGCAAGTGGTGGCTGCCACTAGACACCAGGGAAAAGGGTGTCTCACAGATGAAACTGTAACAAGTACCATGAGTTCCAGCTGTAGGTGCAGAAGTCAAGAAAATCCCAGTGTGCTCATACAGAGAATGTGGGAGAAGTTCTCCTCTCGCTAAGTCTGGCACCTGCTATTTTGGGTACCCAGTAAATGTATTTCTGTCCAATATACTTAAAAACAAAAATCAGAATCTTGCTAAATGGGTCCCGTTTAGTTGGGTTCTGATGTTTGTTTATTAAAATCACAACATTTCTGAGTTTTTTCCATGTTTGTTGACTCCTGGAAAAGGGCAACAAGATAGCGGTTGGCACAGCAAAACAAAAAATATTTGGTACCATGCCAAACAAGATGCACCAAAGCAAGATGAGCCTTTGTGGCATTAATATTTTATTTTCATCGCAGAACGTTATATCAAAACCCCAGCTATGCATCCGTAAGTCGCAAAACACCAAAATTAAAAGCCTTAGAACTCTAGAACCCCTAGATATTTTTTCACTGGACCTGTCAAAAGCACCAGCATAGGACATGACATATGTACCCTGCAAGTTTGGGTCAACAATTCCTTTCCATGTAGGCTGTAGGCGAGAGCAGGGAAATAAAAAAACATGTTAAGCATAGGAACACATTTAGTTTTCTTCTTAAATAACACATGTGAATCTCAGAAACTGCACAAACAGTTATCACAAAAATGTGCACACATCAAGAATTTGCCTCCTAGACAACATATGCAAAATTTCAACTCATTCCATCAAAGAGAGCCAAAGATATTAATGTGCAAAATTTGAGGTTTAACATTAAACAGGCTACTCAACCCTAACTATAGGGGCACTATTTTGCCCCTTTAGTATATACAGGAGAGGATAATTAAAAACAGTGAGGGAAAGGAGGGGCATGCAGGAAGTAAACTAATGCACTGTACCTTAATGCAGCAGTTAGTGCAATCATCCGCTCAGTGACATGTAGTCTTCCATAAATTTGCAGGATATGCAGCTGTTGCCCAAAAACCAACACTGTAGCTTCTGCCTAAGAATCAACAATGCAACTGTTGCCCACTGTAACTGTTGTGTACCCAACACCCGCTGCTGCCACCAGCCCTTTGTAACCATGTTGTGTACCCTTCTCAGCTGCCACCCCCTCAATAATAAAAATAAATAAATTAAATAGCTCCACTAGTAAAATGCAGAGGTCAGAGAAATGTCCTACACAAGGCCACCCGAATCAGAAGATTAGCAAAAAAATGCCCCCCCTCAATAAGTAAAGTCTTCACTGACAAGAACAAGACCCCATGACTCAACAACAAGCAATTTCGATCATTCAGGACCAACCCTGATCTTTTCATTAACAGACATTACTAATGGCACCACCAATAAATAAATGCAACAATCTGATAGAGCATCATCACTCTAATGCCTTTTCTAGTAAATTATGAGTAGAGATGGGCAAAGTTGGAAAACTTCACAAATTAATCTGCAAATTCCACTGAATTTAACAAATTCCATATGGTGCAGTTCTGCTCAAGTACAGAATTCCACCCATGAGGTGCAGAATTGTGCCTGTGAATTGTGGACTCTCCAAAATTCTGCCATTCCCAGGCAAACTTCTGCACTTCATAGTGAAACTTCATCATTTCCAAGTTTCTGAATATGGGAAAACTTTGCTGAGCTTTGCGGTGAATTTCCCTGCTCTGTGCAAAATCACCTGTAATTTTAACTCATCCCATCTCTAATTATGAGTGCCAGTTGTTCTTTGACTTTGACTGAAAGCTGGGACAGAAAAAGCCTGATATTATAATACACTGTCTCTTCCATTACTGTAGATACCAAGGAAACAACAGGCAGGCTTTGTTTAACAAAAGACATCTAAAAGTACAGCTATCTATGTTATATCATAGAAATAAACGTATGTTCAGATACTTCCAGAATAAAAGGTGCTATACATACCCACATTATATTCCATTTGAATTACACCTTTAGACAAATGCTTAAGCCCATGCATTGAATGAACCAAATGTTTGAAACCAACCTCATTTGTTAGTCCTAAAAGGAAAAATATACTGGTTATTAATCAGTTGGAACAAACTTTACAAAAATAATGCTGCTGCTTTTTGAATTAATAAAAACGGCATTTATATCTGTTCATGGGTAAAACACATTAATCTGATTATTCAGCTAACACTTTATCTTAAGCAAAAAGGCTGACAACCACAAAAGAATGTAATAAAAGCCATTTATATTGTTGGATTGTTCAAGCTTTTTATCCCCAACTAGTTATGACAAGGTAATAATACTGGTGTATGCATACACTTGATTTTAAATTGGTTACAGCCATGATGGATGATAGGAAGGCTAACCTTATTCTGAAAAGCAGCTCTTGATCTCTGATCTCATTGTTCTGGATATTGAATTATATCTAATTATCAGACTCTGATCTAATTAAGAGGTTGGAAATTCTGACACAGGAACAACACATCTGTGCAGCGTTTGGTATCTGCTTTGTATGTTAGAAAATGCAAAAGCTTGAGGCTAGCAATCTTATGTTTCACAATGGTTTATAAGCTGAACCCTTAATTTGCATTTGTAATGTTTATTTCTTTAAAACAAAAAGTCAGATAATTAACCACTGTATTCATTGCATCATAAATAATGTACATGTAATGGTTCATCTAAAGTATAGTGAAAAAGTCCCATCACTGTTAGCTATAGCACTACCAAAACACTGTGGCCAAATAAATCCATTACACATATATTACACAAAATCATAGCACTATAAAAACACTGAACAAGTTAAGTATTGCTTTGTGGATCTATAGATCATACAGGTCACAAAAACAGCAAAAATTATGCAATGGGTACCCAAGAAAAGGAAAGATCCTGTATTCTGGTTGGTTGGCTGGCACCTTTCTGCCGTGGTAAAGCCTACGATAACCCATGGGAAAAGGTGTCAGACAGTCGCATCTCCCAAATCCATCCAACCCCTGAAGTCCACAGCCCCAAAATGCCATGTTTAATCCCTGCTAAACAGCGTGAACCTCACTGGCACTGTGGAGTTGGATGCACGTTCCTACCTGCAACCCCTGTCAGCAGTTTAAAAAACTCTCTTTAAACATATCCTCCTGAGCCACCACAGACACTGAGCCTCACTGAAGGTGAAACTGGTAAACAACCATAAACAGAAAAGGACAACCTCACTTTTGCACAGCATTACATCCCCCGTAGTTGTCATATGAAACCCTCTGACATGGGGCACTCTGCACTATTCCAGGAACCAAGGCAGAGGACAGAGGAAAACTACAGAAGCCACAGGTTTAACTAATTTGGCAGCAATAAAAAAAAAACACTTTTCTCATGCTACATTACAGCTCTCTCTCTGTTCCCCATTTGAATTAAAACAAAAAACGTGCATGCACACCAGACTTCCCGTACTAACTGATCTGGCACAATGGCAGCCTCTCTTCCCTCTGTCCGATCGTAACAAGCTTTTCCATTAAAACAAAAAAAACACTGTTGTCATGCTGCCTTTACTGCTTTCTCAACCCCATTTGTATTAAGAAAAGGGAGCTCACAGTCTCATTTCAATTTAAAAAAAAGAAAATAACTTCGACTACCCGTTCCCCAGGCACTGAATGACAGCAGTCTGCATGATAGGTTGCTCAATTAACCATATACTGCTGCTGATGTAAAACATGAAACACAATTAAAAAACCTTAGAATCTGCAAACACAAGCTTGCTGTCAATCTATGTGTGTGATCTGTGTGTGTGTGTGTATGTGTGTGTGTGTGTGCACTTCAGGTCAGAGAGGTGTCCACTCCAGCATTCCATATTTTACCTAGCAACTCTGGACTATTTTTCTGTGGAAGCATATCTCTTCTATTTTATTTACAAAATTGTGTTTTTAAAGGTTGGCATCTAAAATGTTCCTCTTTTCTTTATTTTAGACATTGTATAATCACAACAAACCACTCCAGGGTGTGGATTATACTGGGATTTGCCATGGCTGACTTGGTTCGATCACTCGGCCTGTGGTCTTGTGGCCAAACCATGCCAGCCGTGAGTAAATCCATTATAACTCACACCCTGTTGTGGTTTATTGCTTAAACAGACTTAAAATGTATTTATAATTGCTTGCTTCTTTCATTCTTTGCAAGAATCAGATTGCCAGTTGTTTAGTCATAGAGAAGCATGATGGGTAACACTGCTGGATTATTCTAATCAAGCAGTTCCCAGTGAACTTTTTACACAAGAAAAAAAATCCCCACTATTTTGATTGAACCTTTTATATAACCATCTTACATTCCAAATTCATTGTATCACATTCTAAATATATTATTCCAAGCAACAATGCAAATAACTCGCTTTCACATGTCAAAAGCAACAAACGCATCAGTGACAGATTTTTGGGTCCCTTAATTGCTTGGTTGTTGTTATTAATCTAGATTAATTAAATCTGTCATATTGGTGTGTTTTACTGTACTTGCATGAAGTGAATTGAGACTGCCTGACAGAGTGCGTCACAAGAAATACTGCTGAGTTTTTAGTTCAGTCTTTTTGCTCAGCTGTTATATTATTAGCAGTACATATAAAACACAATAATTCCAGTTAAAAATATTCCATGGCAATATTCTATAAATTACTTTCTGTAAGTTGTACTAAGTTATTAAAATTCCACCATGTTAGGAAGTTGGATAATTGATATTCATGTTAATTTAAAGTTGTAATTTTGCTTCTCAATAATTTTAAGAAATGTTGTTACTGATTTAAGTACCACTTTAGACTATGAGTTAAACAAGTATGTGACTATGTCCTTGGGATCCATTTTAGGTTCTCTAATGTCTTCCAAAGCTTTTTGTCTGTATTTAAAGTACAATGGACATAGGCTGGATTCTAAAAAGGTTGTGTATGGAGCAAAATGACTTGGATTAACAGCAATGATGCAAGTAGCACTTTTCGCCATTAGTTGTGCCATTTGAGATTCTCAAAAGCAGCCTGCAACATGTTGCAGGCTGCTGGAGCCAAAGTGGACTTGAGCCATGATTGCACCAAAATCTCAGCTGTCATATTGTGCAACAGGGTTTATGGCAGCGGTTGTGCCCTATTCACAAAGGATGACTGCCACACTTCCTAATTTGGGATTCTAAAACAAGCCCCAGGGACATCGGTCAAGTACATTTACACCAACTATGAGCTGGTGTAAGTGTACTTTGCCATTTACCAGGGGTTACGAAAATGTGCATAAGTGAATCATACAGCAGCCCCCCATGATTACACATAAGCCCCTCCAGTCCTGATCCCTGATAGTGGTAATAAAAAGCCGGTGTGGGTATTGGCCCCCCACTCACATGCCCCAATAAACTAAATAAATATGCCCATGTGGACTATCACCCCTCCACAAGCTCCAATCCCCGACAGTGTGAATAAACATACCCATATGGGCTAACCCCCCCAGTCCCAACCACCAAAATTGTTACAATGAAGCCCTTGTGAGGTGCAGGATAACCCCCAAGCCTTGATTCCCAATCCCTGAACCCCTAAATATTGTCAAGTAGGTTTTAAAATAAAAATTTCCAAAGCACCATAGCCCTGGTGGTCTAGTGGTCCCCACCCCACCACCTGGCAGTTCCAGACCATCCTGCTGCCCTGACCCATACCCAACCAGCAACTGGCACAGCCCACCTCTCACCACCATGGTCAGACACCAAGCTGAGGCTCTTCTATCAGTGTATACTGTAAATAGTACACTCTCAGTGAATGACAGCAGGTGTCATTCACTGAGTGTGTACTGAGCATGGACTATTTGGCGTTATGCACTCCATAGAAGAGCTCAGTCGAGTAACTAGACATAGTAATTGAAGGTGGTATAACATTAACAACTCAGTATGGGTCAGTGGAAGGCAGGGTGGCCTAATACTGCTGGATAGAGATCCACAAGACTACCAGGGGCTGCAGTTGAAATATTTATTTTTACACCTACATAACAATATGTTGGGATTTGGGGATCAGGGCTGGGATCCATGCCCACAAGGACTTCATTGTAACAATTTCAGGGTCATGTTTATTCATACTGTGGGGATCAGGGCTTGGGGACCAGATAGCCCACATGGGCATATTTATTTATTTTATTGAGGATCAGGGCTTGTGTGTGGGGGGGCCGATTGCCCAAATGGACATATTTATTTATTCTATTGGGTGTCGGGGTTTGTCAGGGGGCAATAGCCCACACGGGCTGCAGTATTTTTAATATCAGGTTGGGGGGGCTTGTGTACTTTTATGGAGCAATATCCTAGGCTCGCACCACTATATTCAGGTGTACCCTCCATTTGGTGCAAGTCTGGTTTTGGCTCAAACAATGGGACTTAGCTGCATGGACCCTCCCCGATAGAGAATTGGGCTCAGTGTCCCAGGTGCATTGGCATTTGGTGCACCACCTTGGCACACCTTTGTATTATCACTTTGAGAATCTGGCCCTGAGTTACCAAATGAAAAAGGCCATCAGCTTCTAGGCCACAACTACACAGACAAGAAGATGGATCTATCTTTACTCACTGAGGCCTCAGGAACTCTTTGAGAGTTCCACCACTTGTAGCCTGTATACTTTTTACAGGACAGCCTGGAGCTTTCTGAGCAAAATCCAGACATCATCAGCATGCCACAAACAAATGTGAATACCTCATGAACCATAAGTGCTACATACAAAGTACGAGTGGCAAAGTTGTTCAGCATAAAATTACCTTTCTAACGGTGCTGCTGTATGCAATTAATTAAAAGTAGTACTTATTTTTTTCTATATATTGGTTGAAATAGCGATACTTTTTTTTGTTCAATAAAAAAGGCAACATATACCATTTTTTTGTGGGAAACTATTTAACATATCAACACCAAATTAAGCATCCAAACATTAGATGGAGGTACAAAGCTAATTTTGTACTAGAAATATTTTTTCTAATATGATACATGTATTTTTTTCTGCTAGGTGAAGCTTGAGAGACAAATTTCAGCCATACACACCATATCATACAAAATGCCAATATCTTCTAAAGTATACATGACAGACACAAAATATGAGTGGCAAAGGTATTCAGCACAAAAATTACCTTTCCAATGGTTCTATGCAAGCTATTCTACTCACTTTAGTTTGTGAAATATTTAAGTTTCAAGCAGTGACGTCCTCAGATGTCCTAAGTCCTCAGTGGCAAAAAGTGCAGAATATCTGGAGGCGTTTAAGACCTCAGGAATATATTTTCTGCTGCCACCTACAGGTGTCTTGGGCCCTCAATGAGTTAAATAACTTATTTACCTGTGACTATCGTGGTACTCAGATCTAAAGTTTGCAAACAATTTTCTCTTATAAGGGTAAGAAATACTGAAAAAGGGGAGATCACGTGATGTGCATGGTCGGGTTAACAGCACCTAAGTCGGCTCCTGCCCCGAAATGGCCATTTCGGGAGAAACGCTTCTTTAAAACACTACTCCATTGAAAAGTGCTTGATTTAGTTACTGCTCTAGTGCTGAAATGACAGGAAGCACAAATCTTGAGTAAAAGAGAAACGCTACAGCAACTTTCCGGACAGCGGTCTACGAGGCCTACCTTCCCGATGGAAGCAGAGATGTGCCAGGCGCCCCCCTCTCATACTCCCCCGCAATCACCAGAGAAAGGGCCGAAAAGACCTAAAAGCCAGACCGGGGCAATAGCCAAAACGCAAGCTGCATCGACTTCAGCATCTTTCTCACCACCTCTTACAGAAAAAACATTTATGGAGGAATTACATCCCTTTAAAGCAACATTGCAGGAAATTACTGCAGAATTAAGAAATATACATGGGGAGCTGGCAGACACCAATAGAACCATTGCAGATACAGCAGCTAGAGTATCATCATTGAAGGGCTGGAAGGCCACTATGGAACCAGAAATTACCTCGCTAAGGCAATGAGCCCACAAAATAGAACGGAAGCTAGAAGACTTAGAAGGTCGAAGTTGAAGGAACAATATCATTATCTTCGGGCTACTGGAGGAGGCAGAGGGGTCAGCACCTATTCTTTTCTTGCAAAAGATGTTTACCAAGATTGCGGGCCCTTCTCCTAATAATACCATCTATGTTATCAAGAGGGCACACCGTTCATTGAGGCCAAAACCAGGCCCTGATCGACAATCTCGACCTCTAATAATAAAGTTTCTGAATTACCTAGATAAGGTTCATATTTTGGGGAAAACTAGAGATATGCAACAAGTACTTTTGGAAGGTCAGCAGCTTCGTTTTGCACAGGATCTGCCTGCCACAGTCCGACAGCGTAGGGCAGAATATCATCCTTTGATATCCAAACTTATAGCTGCAAGCATAAAATATAAAGTGCAGCATTCATCAAAATTAGCAGTATTGGTTTCTGGGGCTTGGCATAATTACAGTCTGCACAACAGGCTATACCAGCTGCAATCTCTACTCCCAGATCTTTTTCCTCCTCTGAAGATTACAGGGACGAAAAAAAAGAAAGTATTGAATAGTAATGGCGGGTATTACTAAAGCTGGCAAGTTTTAAAAGTTTAAATAGAAGAAATGAAGTGGATCTACACCATGACCACCAGAGGGCAGCATAACATTAAAGAATGACTGCACGGCTGATGTCTCTTCAGTTATAATTCTATTTTGTTACTTTTATTTAAGTTGGCTGGACCGAAACAAAAAACACCACTCGGGTCTGCACTAGCGTGGGAATGTAAAAGGGTTCTAGTGCATACTGGTCAAATGGAGGCTAAGAAGGAGTTATTACTTAGGACAAGGAAGGGGAAGGGCTCATTTTTTCTTGGAGCTAAGGAATGTGATACTGTTTAATTTTCTCGGTGTTAACTGTTCAAACTTGTTTAAATTAGACTGGTTCCTGGAGCAGGAGCCGATTGGTAGTTGTTGAAGGGCTGCAAAGCATTACGTGCTATATAAGAGGGTGGTGGGTCGCCACAGTTAGTTCCTATATAAACTATCGGACTTTGAGTATTCTTGTGTTCTTTCTTAAAGGACCAACCCCAATGGTGGATAAAAGGCTAGTGCAACCGAAAGAAGGTTCTCATTATTTGATTATGAGCAATTATACAGTTGAGATATTTGTATATTTTTTATTTTCAAATTTTGTTGGGTTTAATTTTATTTGGCAAATCTCGAGGGTTGGTGGACTCCTATTACTACTGAAAGAGGATTTTTATTATTTGGCTGTGGCTAAAGAAAGGGAGAAGATGAGAGGGGGAGGGGGGATAGATGTAGTGAAATATGGGGCTTTTCATAGTCAAGACCTTAAACATTGATAGGGTTTATATAGGGGAGGAGGGAGGTGTTATAGGAAAGGGGATAAGGGGGGATAAGAGTACACACATGTTGGCCTAAAGGGTTTAAAATGGTGAGAGAAAGTGATAATAGTGTTACTTATAGAGGAATTCTCAAAGTGGCTGAGTGTATATGGTAGTATATAAAATATGTTCTTGGAATGTGAGAGGTGCCCAAGCTCCAACAAAGAGAGCAAAAATACTTTTGCATTTACAAAAATTAGAAACAGATATAGTATTTCTTCAAGAGACCCACTTTTCACCCTCCCAGGTGCTCCTTTAGGAGGCGTTGGGTGGACAGTTTTTGGAACAGTACCTCAACTCTCGTAGAGGCTGAGTGGCTATACTTATATCACGCCATCTACCATTCTGTCTACTTGATACAATAGCAGATGGGCATCATAGATTTATTATAATCAAAGCTATAATATTTAGGGATATATCTTTCTACGGACTATTTACGAATGAAACAATACAATTTAGATAAAACTCTTGCCCAAATTAGTAAAGCTCTTAATCGTTTGAGTACACTTCCTCTCTCCTTGTGGGGAAAGATTAATGTAATAAAAATGAATATACTTCCCGGTTATTATATCCCTATATATGACTAATTTTTCCTCCCAAATCTTGGTTTTCACAGGTAAATCATATAATAGCTAAATTTTATTTGGGGTAAAGAAACCAGAAGGGCTATTGTAAAACTTCAGTGTAGCAAGGCAAGCGGTGGTCTGCAGTTGCGGATTTTCTTCTTTATTATTATGCTATTACATGTTCGAACAATGCTTAGATGGAGCCGAGGGATGTGGATAGAAGATCACCACAATTATGTTCCACAATGGCTCCAAATTGAAAGGATATTGTGTGCCTTCCAGGGGCTAGATATAAGTACACTTAGTTATGTATCTCTTAAGAATATTCCTAGAGCTTTATATGATACTACAATTGGGATTACTCTGTGGGTTTTAATAGGATAGCGCTAAACTTCAGATTTCTGTGGAGAAAGACATCTCACAACCAATTCTCAAATCCCAATTTAAAGATTGGTGGTAAAACTTTAAATAAGAAATTCTGGCCTTTTAATATTATAGTTAAAGTGGTTGATTTAGTAAGAGATCATCACTTATTGACATTTCAGGAGGTTAAAAATAAGTATCAAATACCGACAGAATTTGTTTTTAAGTATTTAAAGTTGTCCCATATGCTGTATTCACATTTTGGGGTGGGCCCCTGGGACCAGTATTTAGCCGGACTGGTGTTAAAATCATTCTGATCACCGCCTACATCAAAGTTTATTTCTTAATTTTATCATAGTTTGAGAGATCATCTCGAATCTCATAAATACCACCCACAGTATGTATGGGATCAAGTAATGCCTATCTCTACTCCTGAAAAAAGGTCATGGGATAAGATCTGGCAACATTTATACAGAGATGTGAAGTGGGATAGATGTGGATTACTACAATTTTTTTGTTATACATGATCTATATTATGCCCCGGTGAAATTATGTAAAATGGGGCTACCTTCTTCAAATTTATGCTCCAGATGTGGGGAAGCACCCGGTAATCTTTTACACATGTTATTGGAATGTAATAAAGTGTCACCTTTTTGGGCAAATATTAAAAATAATTTTGATCCCCTATTGGGTCTTTCTGAAGCGTTCACAGCTGAACTTTCTATTTTAGGTAATTACGGGTCAGTATTACTTGGGAAGCAGTGTAAACGTATCGTTATGATATCTCTATGTGCAAAAAAAATTATTTTACAACATTGGCTCGATCAAGCAGTACCTTCCAGGTCGGAATGAATTAAAGAGATTCTATTTGCCTTACAGGCTGAAAAAATAATAGCTCAGCTGTCGGATAGATTGCATTATTATAATGAAGTTTGGCCCTCTGCATACTTTGTTAACAATATAAATTCTCTTACAATATGGACAATTGAAGGAGAAGATGACACTCTCTACATTAATTGAGCAGTTAGGTGTACCGGGGGTTATAGGGTAGGGAGGAAGGAAGGGGGGACAGGGGAGGGAGGGTTGGAAAGGAACAGTTACATTATACTATGTGGTATCAGTACTAAACGGGTCTTTCTTGTCATCTTTTCCTGGTTTTATTATAATATACTAGAAAATGGTGGACATTGGATGGAATGCTCAGGATACTAGATGTAAACAATATTTGTAACCCTTGTATCCATATCTATTTTATATCTTCTCGTTGTTAATTCTCATCTCTGTAACTGAAACTGTTATGAATATGCCTTAAGAGGATATCAGAAAAATCAATAATGCTTTCTCAATATGAAAAAAAAAGAAATACTGTAAAAGATTGCCAACACCCGACCAGCCATTATCATTAAAAACAACAAATACTGTATATATATATATATATATATATATATATATATATACTAACTCGATTTTAGCACTTTAAATCTCCTAGAGACCTGATATCAATGCCATCCACACCTCTGAAAACAGTTGTGAGAGATTTCTCTCAAGTAAGTTTCCATTCTAAATGCAGTTTGGGCAGTTTCATTGAATGACAGCAGTGATTCATAAATTATTTACTGCACAAATTAAAGCTGCAGTGTCTCTTTGGAGTAAAAGCAAAAAGAAAATATTAGGCATAATATAAGACCCACAGACAAAAATCTGTCATATACCAGAGTGGTAGCTGTCATTTTACACAAGATATGGGAAATCTGAAACTCAGTCTGAAGTGAACTTTCTGCAAACCTGAATGTATTTGCTGAACATGAGCAAACTAGCAAAGCACAGTTTGCAACATAATGGACACCACATACCCTACCAATGCAACCTTCACATGTGTGGTAGGGCACCACTAATTACTAGTCCAACAATAAGGTGTTAAATAACAAAAGTTGTGTGACATGCAAAAGTTGGACAGCCAAGCCTAGCTTGTATCTAAATAATTTATGAGCCTCTGACACTCAGAAAAAACAGTCTCATGTATTGGAAGACTGGAGACAGACAATGAAGGAATACTCACTTGACAACAAACTTTTCAAGCTGCAGTGTCCTCTTTTTGTTTATATTTGAAGTGACTCGCTTCAAATGCTAAATAAAAAGAGAACACTGCAACTAAAGATTGTTTCACTGAATGCTAAAGCCCAGTCATGTTAGTATTTTTCAGATGTTGAAAATGCAAGGTGCCAACCAGAGGCAGTGGGATCAGACTTAGCAACTGGTTAACTGTACCTTCTCAACTTAGAAAGTTTTTTGTGGGATTCAAAACAGGCACCATATCTGAACAACTGTGCAAAATAGGAAGTAAAAGCATTGGCTGATAGACCTTAAATAACTATTGTTCAGGCTAAACATCACAAAATGTTAAGTTTTTTTTTTGGATGATTTCCAGATTAAACAAACTGTGGCCAGAGGTAGAACGACTGCAGCTGAGGAGGATGAGGGGGCATCCGGAGTACGGCACTCTCCTCCATGTAAAGTAAGACTGCAGGAGTTCAGTGCACATGCACACAGAACTCCAGTACACTGGCAGCAGAGTGTGCCATATTCAAGATGGCTGCCAGAATTACCTATGCATGTATGTCATCTTGAACATACGTAGTGAGCATCAGTGGCCATCTTGGACATGGCAGATTATTCCAGCAGCATTCTGGAGATCAGTGCTCATGAGTGAACTCCAGCAGCCATATTGGACAAGGCGGACACTGCTGTTTCAGCTGAACAAAGTAGTGCAGTGGATGCCCAACGATTGGCATCCACATCCACTACCTCAATGAGGGTAGTCTGTATCTGGTTAGCTTCTTTTCTAGACAGATTGCAAGATGACTGCAATGCCCTGCCCACTGAGGCCATAAAAAAACAAACACCTCTAAAGAGGAATTTCAGTTATTTCATCAAGACTTAATTCTTCTTGCTGCTGCAGATGATGCTGACAATACAACATGGACACAATCAAATGAGATACTTTGAGAGTGTGGGTATTTCTGGACTGCCTGATGTGTTTAGGGTCATCTAGGAGAATGGGTATAGAGTAATGTGATCATATCTGGGGTTCCCACCTGTGGTGAAAACAGTGACTTGCACTCCCACTACTATCCCCACCTCCATACAGGAACCAGCCAGGTAGGTGGACTGGATGTGTTTCTCCAGCAGGAGACAGAGGACAGTGACAGTGTGTAGCTCAGGATTTGGTCTCTGAAATAGTAATACAACCATAAGGTTGTCATGGAAATGTCAACAAGGAGCAACTTTTTTTATTTGGGAGTTGCAGCTGCTAATGTGATGGGAGGCACAGCTGGAAATATCAGAACTGCTACAGCAGGCAGCTCTTGGGTTTGATGTTTTCTGCTCAACTGATG
The DNA here is from genome assembly GCA_016271365.2 of Neoceratodus forsteri. Taxonomy (NCBI): domain Eukaryota; kingdom Metazoa; phylum Chordata; order Ceratodontiformes; family Ceratodontidae; genus Neoceratodus; species Neoceratodus forsteri. The sequence continues at coordinate 66,332,283 of JADMNL010000023.1, forward strand.
CCGTATGCTGTGGAGTTGGCCCTTGCTCAATCCCACCATCAGTACCTGCTGCTGGCCACCAATAGTGATCCACACACCTTGTCCTACTGACCTACTGGCCAAATGCAGGCCAGGGATACAGCTTGGTACTACTACAAAGTCTCCCTTCTCCAGTCTGATTTACAAGTATACAGGTCCCTCAGAAATAACTGCACCAAGGCCATTCATCTCTGGAAGGTGAACTACTTCAGGAGCGACTTGCAGCAAAATCAACAGAATCCTGCATCCTTCTGGAAAGTTCTCCACTCTTTCCTAGATCTTCTGACCAAATATACATCCCCTGTTCTCAATATAGAAGGGTCCCCTGTCTCCAACCCCATCTCGGAGGCTGAAATCTTCAACAAATTCTTCGCCACTTGTGCTCTCCAGGACACTAGTTCCCCTTCATCTCCCTCACACTCAGAGCCCACCAGGTGGTGACTAACCAGCCCTCTGATTACAATTTCCCCCCATTCACTCCTCTAGAGGTCTACTCTGCCATTTTTGTCCTAAACCCATCTAAGTCTAGCACCATCCATTGCGCCACCCAGGCTTCTCCACTTTTCTGCTTCTGCCATTGTAGCCCGCTTACCCATATCTTAAACATTTATCTCTCCTCCTCCACTGTTCCTAAGGCCTGGAAATCAGCTAGAGTCCTTCCTGTCCACAAAGCATGGGACCCTTCCCCCCCCGGGAAATTACAGGCCCATACTTGTCTTCCCCTTCTAGCTAAATTGCAAGGATTGCTTATTCATTCAAGGCTATCCGACTTCCTTGCCAGATCCAACACACTCTCCCACATCCAGTCCAGTTTTAGAAGCATCACTCAACTATATCTTCTCTTCTAGTGTCACTGACTCCATACTCACTGCAATGGACAGGAACCACATTACAGCTGCCATTTTCATGGACCTTGCAAAAGCCTTCGATTCTGTCTCCCATCCCCTCCTTCTACAAACTCTTGGCTCTGTCAGTCTCAGTGTACTGACTGAAAATCAGTTCCGCTTCTACCTTCTCAACATGGAACAATCAGTTATGATTGGCAATGCTCAATCCTCTCCACTCTCTATCATCTCCAGCATCCCTCAAGGTTCCATCCTTGGCCCTACCCTCTTCTCTCTATTTATAAATAATCTCCCTCAGTCTGTAAGTCAGCAGAAATTCTCATATGCTAATTACACTATTCTCTTCCTCTCTGGGCCCTCTCACTGGCATACAGTCCCCTTTCAGGACTATCTCAACAGAGTCAAGGACAACAAACTTAAACTCAACATCACGAAAAGTGTAGCCATAAACTTCAGATCCAGACAAAGCTGGCCACCCTACAGAATCCACCACTTTTTTCTTGGATGGATCCATCCTTGAAACGTCTTGGCTTTCAAGTACCTAGGGGTGTGGTTGGACACAAATCCTGATTTCTCCACCCATATTGATGCTATTTATGCCAAACTTCACCCCAAACTAGTCACTCTTTACCATCACAAAACCAACCTCCCTCTCCCAACTCGTCATGGGTTGGTCTCCAAAATGATAGTACCAACTGTTGATTACGCTGATGTGGTGTATGGAACTGCCTCTCAGACTTCACTGAGCAAAATTCAACATTCCCCTAAACTCTTTCTGTCATTTCTCTACTGCATCTCCCCCTCTCACTCACCATTGTCTCCTCTATCCCCCCTTATCCCTTACTCCCCTACTGCACAGAAGCATGATACACTGCGCTATCTTTATTGCTAAATTCTGGTTCGGTTCCTTCCCCTGTTATCTCTCCACCTGATTCTCCCAAGTTGCCCTCTCAAATTATTCCCTTCATCACAGAGACACTTGCTCTTTTCTATCCTCTCCCTCACTCTGTCTCTGGACAATCTGCTTTTCCTTCCACCTCCTTCCTCTGAAACAAACTGCCCTCTGACCTCCACTCATGTTCCTCCCTTTACTCCCAAGAGGCTCAAGACATCTTCCCAATCGGCCATGCTCCAAGTGCCCCTGACCTTTACCATCTTAATTATGTTTTACTCTGCCTGAGCTGATACACTGGATGTTGCTATTGAAACTGTTTTTTGGAGGATTGTATAATCTAATCCCCCCTCTCTAGAGTACATGACTCTTGACTGTACTGTACAATGTTGCCGTGTTGTTGTGTGCTTTTATAGTGTAGCTTTGTGAATCAGTTGAAGGGCTGCAAAGTTATTGAAGTGCAACATTTTTTTGGTTTAACATAGAATTGGCCCATTTATTTATTTTATTGAGTAAGATCAGAATTACAATCCTTTGAGTCATAGACTCTTTTGCAAAAGGATCCATGTCAGAATTTAACCCTAATATAGGGGCACTATTGTGCCCCTATACTATAGATAGATAGATAGATAGATAGATAGATAGATAGATAGATAGATAGATATACTGTATCAATTGCCAAAAACTGCATTAATGCTCTAGTTAGGGATACTGCCACAAAAGTAGGGTAATGTGAAATTAGGGTTTTCAAAGCTAACACTTCACACTCACCCTGCACACACCAACAGGCATTGGGTGTGTCTTGGGGCCATTTTCTCTAATACTCATCCCATTCCATAAGAATATAAGCTGAGATGAGTACAGTATAGGCAAATGGCGCGAGTGTTAGGGCCATCGATCCCAAGGCACCCTCTGACACATGCTGGTGTGTGCAGTGTTGGTGTGGGGTGTTAGCTTTGAAACCCCTAATGGCACATTCCCCTACTTTTTCAGCTTTATCCCTAACTAAAGCATTAATACAGTTTTTTTCAATTTATTTCCTTACCTTTTCTGATAGTATATTCAGATCCTAATTTGCCTATCGGAGTGCAGGGCCTTACAGGCCCTGCAAACCCATTCCTCCATAGATGCATATATGTATGTAGCTGTGTAAGCACCTGAACTTCCATTTATAAGACAACAGTGACCAAGTTGTTAACATAGCCATCTTATTACCCCACCTCATGTACAGTACAGAAAATTTTTCAAATCCACAAAACACAATTTTGCACAGCTATGCACCATTCCATGCCAAAGGTGTGAAAAGACATTTTAGCCTGGATGTGAAAAATGAGAGTGAGATATACATGAGGTAGGGTAATAAGATGCCAATGGTAAAATGTGGGGTGAAAATATTGAAAATTCCCAAAGTTATGACTGGGCATACCAAATTGCAATGAATGGTCATTAATTTTGAATTGTTCACATATTTTGACCCCAAATTATCAACATAGCTATCTTAATTACCCCACCTCATAAACCACATAGCTGAAATTTTCAAATCCTTGCCAAAATGCAGTTCCATGCCAGGGGTGTGAAAACACATTTTGGACAGGATGAGAAAAATAGCAGCTGTACTATTCATGAGGTGGTAAGAAAAAATTGGCTATGTTGAAATTTGGAGTCAAAATATTGAAAATTACCAAAGTTATGTGAGTGTAGGGAAAATTTCAATGAGTGCCATAACTCTGCCATTTTTAGAACTTTTTCACCACATTTTCAACATGGCCATTTTGGGAGTGCACCTCATGAACACTAGCAGTGAAATGTCATTATTCAGTCCCTTAAGATGATTTCTCACAGTAAATCCTAAATCACATTCTGGGCCCAGTTAAGGAAATGACAGTTGCAATGTTCATGAGGTGGAGTCCCAAAAGGCCATGTTGAAAATTTGCTGAAAAAGGTCCTAAAATGGCAAAGTTATGAACATATGTTCAAAACACTACTGAAATACATTATATAGCACTTACCATGATTTCTCAGTTCGTGGTTCGGCTTTGAAGAGTGCAGACATGTCCCAGTCCACAGAATATGACAGCCTATGATCTCTGGAGGTAAGTATAAGGTAAGGTGGGGTATGGAGTGTTGGGTGCTCAGTGGGAGGGTCAGGATGGGGAAGGGAAACGGTGGGGACGACAAGGGACCATTTTCATTTTTTCAGGTTAAAATAAAAAAGACATTGGGAACAGTTTTCATCTTCACAGATTCCAAATAAGTAAATGTTTTGGGACACTGGGAGTGGGCTCCCTAGTGTCCCACACTGCTGGGGGGGGTTCTAATTGTGACACAGGGATTGGACCCCATGATGTTGGCACATGACACAAGGGACTACGAGGGGACATATGAAACTGGGGGTGGGCATCCTGGTGTCAGAATAAATAAATAAACAAACAAATGAATGATCAAATAAATAAATAAATAAATAGTGGCGGTTCATCTGAAGTATAGTGAAAAGTCCTAGCACTATTAGCTATAGCACTAACAAAACACTGTGGCCAAATAAATCCATTACACATATATTACACAAAATCATAGCACTACAAAAACGCTGAAAAAGTTAGGTATTACTTTGTGGATCTATAGATCATACAGGTTAGAAAAATAGCTAAAATTATAGAATGGGTACCCAAGAAAAGGAAAGATCCTGTATTCTGGTTGGTTGGCTGGCACCTTTCTGCCGTGGTAAAGCCTACGATAACCCATGGGAAAAGGTGTTAGACAGCTGCATCTCCCAAATCCATCCAGCCCCAGAGTTCCACAGCCCCAAAACACCATGTTTAATTCCTGATAAACAGCTGTGAACCTCACTGGCATTGTGGAGTTGGATGCCTAGTCTACCTGCAACCTCTCTCAGAGTTTAATAAAACTCTCTTTAAACACGTCCTCCTGTAGCCACCACAGACACTGAGCCTCACTGAAGATGAAACTGGTAAAGCAATCATAAACAGAAAAGGACAACTTCACTTCTGCACACGTTACATCCCTGGTAGTTGTCATATGGAACCCTCTGACTTTGGGCCCTCTGCACTATTCCAGACACCAAGGCAGAGGACAGAGAGAAACTACAGAAGCCACAGATTTAACTAATTTGGCAGCAGTAAAAAAAAAAACACTTTTCTCATGCTACATTACAGCTCTCTCTGTTCCCCATTTGAATTAAAACAATGACGTGCGTGCACACCAGGCTTGCCGTACTAACTGATCTGGCACACTGGCAACCTCTCTTCCCTCTGTCCGATCGTAACAAGCTTTTCCATTAAAACAAAAAAAAACTGTTGTCACGCTGCCTTTACAGCTTTCTCAACCACATTTGTATTAACAAAAGAGAGCTCACTGTCTCTTTTCAATTTAAAAAAAAAAGTAACTCTGACTCCCCATTCCCCAGTCACTGAATGACAGCAGCCTGCATGATAGGTTGCTCAAATAATCATATACTGCTGCTGATGTAAAACATGAAACACAATTAAAAACCTTAGAAACTGCAAACACAAGCTTGCTATCAGTCTATGTGAGTGATCTATGTGTGTGTGTGTGTGTGTGTGTGTGTGTGTGCACTTCAGGTCAGAGAAGTGTTCACTGCAGCCTTCCATATTTTACCTAGCAACTCAGAACTATTTTTTTCGGTGGAAGCATATCTCTCTATTTTATTTAAAAAAAATGTGTTTTTAAAAGTTTGGCATCTAAAATGTTCCTCTTTTCTTTATTTCACATTGTAAATCACAATAAACACTCCAGGGTGTAGGTTATGCTGGGATTTGCCCATGGCTGACTTGGTTCAATCACTTTCGCCAGCTGTAGTGCCAAACCATGCCAGCCATGGGTAAATCGATATCACACACCCTGTTGTGATTTATTGCTAAACAGACTTACAATGTATTTATAATTGCTTGCTTCTTTCATTCTTTGCAAGAATCAGATTGCCAGTTCTTCAGTCACAGAGAAGCATGATGGGTAACACTGATGGATTATTGCAATCAAGCAGTTCCCAGTGAACGTTTTACACCAAGAGAAAAAAATCCCCCACTATTTTTGATTGAACCTTTTATATAACCATCTTACATTCCAAATTCATTATATCACATTCTAAATATATTATTCCAAGCAACAATGCAAATAATTCGCTTTCACATGTCAAAAACAACAAACGCATCAGTGGCAGATTTTTGGGTCCCTTAATTGCTTGGTTGTTGTTATTAATCTAGATTAATTAAATCTGTCATATTGATGTGTTTTACTGTACTTGCATTAAGTGAATTGAGACTGACTGACATGGGGTGTCACAAGAAATACTGCTGAGTTTTTAGTTCAGTCTTTTTTGCTCAGCAGTTTATGTAATTAGCAGCACAAATAAAACGCAATCATTCCAGTTAAAAAATATTCCATGGCAATATTCTATAAATTGCTTTCTGTAAGTTGTACAAAGTTATTAAAATTCCACCATGTTAGGTGTAGGATAATTGTTGTTCATGTTAATTTAAAGATGTAATTTTCGCTTCTCAATAATTTTAAGAAATGTTGTTACTGATTTAAGTACCACTTTAGACTATGAGTTAAACAAGTATGTGACCATGTCCTTGGGTTCCATTTTAGGTTCTCTAATGTCTTCCAAAGCTTTTGTCTATATTTTAAGTACAGTGGACATAGACTGGATTCTAAAAGGTTGCGTATGGAGCAAAGTGACTTGCACCAACAGGAATGATGCAAGTAGCACTTTGCACCATTAGTCGCCATTGAGATTCTCAAAAGCAGCCTGCAACATGATGCAGGCTACTTGTGCCAAAGTGGACTTGAGCCATGGTTGCACCAAAATCTCAGCTGTGATGTGGCGCAATGGGGTTTATTGCAGCCTTTGTGCCCTATTCCCAAAGAGTGACTGCCACACTCCCCAATTTGGGATTCTAAAACAACCCCCAGGGGACATCGGTCATAGTACATTTACACCAGCTATGAGCTGGTGTAAGTGTACTTTGCAATTCACTGGGGGTTGCTCAAATGTGCACAAGTGAATCATACAGCACTTCCCCCATGATTACACCTAAGCCCTTCCAATCCCGATCCTTGATAGTGGTAATAAAAGAGCCTGTGTAGGTATTGGCTCCCCAACCACATGCCCCAATAAAGTAAATAAGTATGCCCATGAGGACTATCACTCCCCCATAAGCCCTAATCCCCGATAGTGTGAATGAACATACCCATGTGGGCTAACCCCCAAGTCTCAACTACCAAAATTGTTATAATGAAGCCCTTGTGGGGTAGAGGATAACCCCCAAGCCATGATTCCCAATCCCCGAACCCCAACATATTGTCAAGTAGGTTTTAAATTAAAAATTTACAAAGCACCATAGCCCTGGTGGTCTAGTGGACCCCACCCCACCAACCTGGCAGTGCCAGACCACCCTGCTCTCCCCATACCCTAGCCAGCAACTGGCACAGCCACCTCTCACCACCATGGTCAGACACCAACTAGGCTCTTCTATCAGTGTATACTGTAAATAGTACACTCTCAGTGAAAGACAGCAGCTGTCATTCACTGAGTGTGAACTGAGCATGTACTATTTATATTATGCACTCATAGAAGAGCTGTCGGTGGCTGGACATAGTGGTGGGAGGTGGGCTGTGACAGTGGCTGGCTCAGTATGGGTCAGTGGGGGAGCGGGGTGGTCTGGTACTGCTGGGTAGGGCCCACAAGACCACCAGGGCTACGGTGATTTGGAAATTTTTATTTTTAACACCTACATGACAATATGTTGAGGTTTGGGGCTCAGGGATTGGTGCTGGGAGGATTCACTAGCCCACAAGGACTTCATTGTAACAATTTCAGGGGTCAAGACTAGGGGGTAGTAGCCCACATGAGCATGTTTATTCATACTATTTGGGATCAGGGCTTGTGGGGAGCAGATAGCCCACATGGGCATATTTATTATTTTATTGAGGATCAGGCTTGTGTGTGTGTGTGGGGGGCGAAGCCCAAATGGGCATATTTATTTATTCTATCGGTATCGGGGTTTGTCAGAGGGCAATAGCCCAAATGGGCTGCAGTATTTTAATATCAGGGTGGGGGTGTACTTTTGTGGGGCAATACCCCAGGCTCGCTCCACTATATTCAGGAGTACCCTCCATTTGGTGCAAGTCTGGTTTTGGCTCAAACAATGGGACTTGGCCACGTGGACCCTGCCCGATAGAGAATTGGGCTCAGTGTCCCTGATGCATCGGCATTTGGTGCAACTCACCTTTGGCACACCTTGCGCTATCACTTTGAGAATCTGGCCCTGGATTACCAAATGAAAAAGGCAGTATCATTACCAAATTTTCAACATAGGCATTTTAGGACATCTACTCATGAACAGTGTCACTGTCATTTTCTTCATCTGACCTGAACACTGATTTCCCACAGCAACCGCGCTATTCGGCGCCAGAACTGCGAAAACATATTTTGGCCAGGATGTGAACAATAACAGCTGTACTGCTCACAAGGAGGTGTGAGAAAATGCCAATGTTGAAAATCTGGCATGAAAATATTGTAAATTTGCGAGAAATTCTGACGTGCGATATCAACTGCATAGCGTCACAGCATAAAACAGTCATTTTGGATTTTTCCCATCATATTTGCAACATAGGCTTTTTGAGGAAAATTTCAATGAGTGCACATACCTCTGCCATTTTTAGGGCTTTTTTCACCACATTTTCAACATGGCCATTTTGGGACTGCACCTTATGAACACTAGCAGTGAAATTTCATTATTCGGTCCCTCAAGATGATTTCACACAGTAACTGCGAATCACGTTCCGGGCTCAGTTAAGGAAATGACAGTGTCAATATTCATGAGGTGGAGTCCCAAAAGGCCATGTTGAAAATTTGGGAAAAAAGTCCTAAAATGGCAAAGTTATGAACATATGTTCAAAACACCATTGAAATACATTATACGGCACTTACCTTGATTTCTCAGTTCATGGTTCAGCTTTGAAGAATGCAGACATGTCCCAGTCCACAGAAGATGACAGCCTATGATCTCTGGAGCTAAGTATAAGGTAAGGGGAATGGAGTGGTGGGTGCTCAGTGGAAGGGTCGGGATGGGGGAGGGGACAGTGAGGATGACAAGGGACCATTTCTTTTTCAGGTTAAAATAAAAAGACACTGGGAACAGTTTTCATCTTAAGAGTTCAAACTAAGTAAATATTTTGGGACACTGGGAGTGGGCTCCCTAGTGTTCCACACTGCTGGGGGGGTCAAATGGTGACACAGGGATTGGACCCCATGATGGTGGCAAATAACACAAGGGACTACGAGGGGACATATGAAACTGGGGGTGGGCATTCCAGTGTCAGATTAAATAAATAAACAAACAAATGAAGGAACAAATAAATAAATAAATAGTGGCAATGAGAGGGTGGGGGGTGCCACTAGACACCAGGGATAGGGACAGTGATCAGCAGGTGGTGGCTGCCACTAGACACCAGTATAGGGACAGTGATCAGCAGGTGGTGGCTGCCACTAGACACCAGGGAAAAGGAGTCTTACAGATGAAACTGCAGCAGTACCATGCGTTCCAGCTGTAGGAGCAGAAGTCAAGAAAATCCCACTGTTCCGATACAGAGAATGTGGGGGAACTGTTCCCCTCACTAAGTTTGGCACCTGCTATTTTGGGTACCCAGTAAATGCATTTATGGCCAATATACTTAAAAACAAAAATCAGAATCTTGCTAAACAGGTCCCGTTTAGCTAGGTTCTGATGTTTGTTTATTAAAATCACAACATTTCTGAGTTTTTTCCATGTTTGTTGGCTCCTGGAAAAGGGCAACAAGACAGCGGTTGGCACAGCAAAACAAAAAATATTTGGTACCATGCCAAACAAGAGGCACCAAAGCAAGATGAGCCTTTGTGGCATCAATATTTTATTTTCATCGCAGAACGTTATATCAAAACCCCAGCTATGCATCCGCAAGTTGAAAAACACTAAAATTAAAAGTCTTATTGGAACCCCTTAATATATTTTCACCAGACCTGTCAAAAGTACCACCTTAGGACATGACATAGGTACCCTACAAGTTTGGGACAACAATTCCTTTCCATGTAGGCTGTAGGCAAGAGCAGAGAAAAACAATGTTAAGTATAGGAACACATTTAGTCTTCTTCTTAAATAACATGAGAATCACAGAAACTGCGCAAACTGTTATCACAAAAATGTGCACACATCAAGAAATTGCCTCCTAGACAACATATGCAAAATTTCATCTCATTCCATCAAAGAGAGCCAAAGATATTAATGTGCAAAATCTGATTTTTAACATTAAACAGGCTACTCAATCCTAACTATAGGGGCACTATTGTGCCACTATAATATATACAGGAGAGGATAATTAAAAAGAGTGAGGGAAAGGAGGGGCATGCAGGAAGTAAACTAATGCACTGCACCTTAATACAGCAGTCAGTGACATGTAGTCTTCCATAAATTTGCAGGATATGCAGCTGTTGCCCAAAAACCAACACTGTAGCTTCTGCCTAAGAATCAACAATGCAGCTGTTGCCCACTGTAACTGTTGTGTACCCAACACCAGCTGCTGCCACCAGCCCTTGGTAACCATGTTGTGTACTCTTCTCAGCTGCCACCCCCGCAATAATAAAAATAAATAAATTAAATAGCTCCACTAGTAAAATGCAGAGGTCAGAGAAATATCCCACACAAGGCCACCCCAATCAGGAGATTAGCAAAAAACTGCCCCCCTCAATAAGTAAAGTCTTCACTGTCAAGAACAAGACCCCATGACTCAGCAACAAGCAATTTCGATCATTCAGGGCCAACCCTGATCTTTTCATTAACAGACATTACTCATGGCACCACCAATAAATAAATGCAACAATCTGATAAAGCATCATCACTCTAGTGCCTTTTTCCTGTAAATTGTGAGTAGAATTAGGCAAAGTTGTAAAACTTGGCAAATTAATCTGCAAATTCCATGGAATTTTACAAGTTCCACATGGTGAAGTTCTGCCGGGAAGTATGGAATTCCACCCACGAGGTGCAGAATTTTGCCTGTGAATTGTGGACTCTCCAAAATTCTGCCATTCCCAGGCAAACTTCTGCACTTCATGGTGGAACGTCACCATTTCAAAGTTTCTGAATATGGGAAAAACTTTGCAGAGCTCTGCGGAGGTGAATTTCACCTGCTTTGCGGCAAAATCACCTGTGAATTTTAACTCATCCCATCTCTAATTATGAGTGCCAGATGTTCTTTGACTTTGACTGAAAGCTGGGACAGAAAGAGCCTGATATTATAATACACTGTCTCTTCCATTACCGTAGATACCAAGGAAACAACAGGCAGGCTTTGTTTAACAAAAGACATCTAAAAAAGTACAGTTATCTATGTTATATCATAGAAATAAACATATGTTCAAATACTTCCAGAATAAAAGGTGCTATACATACCCACATTCTATTCCATTTGAATTATACCTTTAGACAAATGCTTAAGCCCATGCATTGAATGAACCAACTGTGTGAAACCAACCTCATTTGATAGTCCTAAAAGGAAAAATATACAGGTTATTAATCAGTTGGAACAAACTTTACAAAAATAATGCTGCTGCTTTTTGAATGAATAAAAAAGGCATTTATATCTGTTCATGGGTAAAGCACATTAATCTGATTATTCAGCTAGCACTTTATCTTAAGCAAAAAGTCTGACAAATAACCACAAGCGAATGTGATAAAAGCCATTTATATAGTTGGATTGTTCAGGCTTTTTATCCCAACTAGTTATGACAAGGTAGTAATACTGGTGTATGCATACACTTGATTTTAAATTGGTTACAGCCATGAGCAGGGCCATTTTGATGCCCTTCAGGTGGCATGCCTCAGACATCTAGTTTTGGAACCTACCCGTGAGAAGCAATCTTAGACCTTGTACTCTCAAATGGGGACAGTGAGAGGATCTCAGATCTAGAAGTGGGTAGCCATTTGGGAACAAGTGACCACCAAACAGTGTGGTTCACGATAAACTCAGCTACAGAGTCAAGCCATACAAAAGTGAGGATTCTGCACTTCAGGAGGGCTGACTTTGGCAAGATGGGAGAGTGCCTTAGAAAAGCACTAGCAAACAGGCTAGAAGGAGGGGTGGAGCAACAATGAGGAAATATCAAAACTGCCATCACAGAGGCAACAAGCCTTTGTGTGAAGCAAATAATGTCTTTATAAGTGACATTGCAGAGGGACTGGAAGGAAAAGTATGCCTCTTTGCAGATGACACAAAGATCTGCAACAGGGTTGATACACAAGGAGGCGTGGAAAGGATGAGAAGGGACTTGGCAAGGTTGGAGGAATGGTCAGAAGTATGGCAGCTTGGATTCAATGCAAAGAAGTGCAAAGTAATGCACCTGGGAAACAAAAACCCAGGGGAAGATTACACAACGGGGAGGTAGTAACAACAACAAAAATGGAAAGGGACCTGGGGGTAATCATATCAGATGACCTTAAGATTGGCAAGTAATGTGAGAAGGTAGTAGGGAGGGCTGGGGGATACTGGGATGCATAGGAGAGGTATCACCACGAGAAACAGGAAGTTATTATCCCCTGTACAGACAGTTGGTGAGACCCCATCTGGAGTACTGCATCCAGTTCTGGAGACCCCATCTCCGCAAGGACATAGACAGGATGGAGGCAGTTCAGAGGAGGGCAACTAAAATGCTGCAGGGTCTGCAAGAGAAGCCATACGAGGAGAGACTAAAGGAGCTTAATATGTATACCCTTGAGGAAAGGAGGGTGAAGGAGCACATGATAGAAATGTTTAAGTACCTCAGTAGGATCAACAATTTAGGAGGCAGTATAGCACAGTGGTCTAAGACTCTGAGCTTCAAATCTGGTAACATCCAACAGACCAGACCTGGGTTTGAATCCCACAGCTTCCGCTTGCATACTGTGTGACCCTGAGCAAGTCACTTAACCTTCTTGAGCTCCCAGGTCACTCCTGTAAAAAAGCTTCCAGCTTAGTGTGCTATACCTGGTTAAACAACTAAATACAAAAAAAAAAAACTCCAAATGGGTAGCATCTTTCGGAAAAAGAGATGTGCAAGAACAAGGGGACACAATCTGAAGATAGAGGGGGGATGGCTCAGGGGCAATGTGAGGAAGTATTTTTTCACAGAGAGGGTGGTGGACGCATGGAAGAGCCTTCCTGAAGAGGTTGTGGGGTCTAAACCTGTGGGAGAATTCAAGAATGCATGGGACAGACATGAGGCAATTTTTGTGGGGGGTAGGAAAAAATAGGCTGTTGGTTAAATAGGATCTGCAGCTTATCTTCTAGGTAGGGAAATGGGCAGACTAAGTGGGCCAAGCAGTCCTTATCTGCCGTCAAAGTCTATGTTTCTATGTTTCTATGGTGGATGACAGGAAGGCTAACCTTATTTTGAAAAGCAGCTCTTGATCTCTGATCTCATTGTTGTGGATATTGAATTATATCTAATTATCAGACTCCTGATCTAATTAAGAGGTTGGAAATTCTGACACAGGGAACAACACATCTGTGCAGCATTTGGTATCTGCTTTACATGTTAGAAAATGCAAAAGCTTGAGGCTAGCAATCATATGTTTCATAATGGTTTATAAGCTGAACTCTTAATTTGCATTTGTAATGTTTATTTCTTTATAAAAAAAATCAAATAATTAATCTCTGTGTTCATTGCACCATAAATAATGTACATAGTAACAGTTCATCTAAACTATAGTGAAAAAGTCCCATCACTATTAGCTATAGCACTACAAAACACTGTGGCCAAATAAATCCATTACACATATATTACACAAAATCATAGCACTACAAAACACTGAAAAAGTTAAGAATTGCTTTGTGGATCTATAGATCATACAGGTAAACGCTAAAATTATACAATGGGTACCCAAGAAAAGAAAAGATCCTGTATTCTGATTGGTTGGCTGGCACCTTTCTGCCATGGTAAAGCCTACGATAACCCATGGGAAAAGTTGTCAGACAGCCGCATCTCCCAAATCCATCCAATCCCGGAAGTCCACAGCCCCAAAACACCATGTTTAATCCCTGCTAAACAGCTTTGAACCTCACTGGCACTGTAGAGTTGGATGCACGGTCCTACCTGCAACCCCTGTCAGCAGCTTAAAAAAAGACTCTCTTTAAACACGTCCTCCTGTAGCCACCACAGACACTGAGCCTCACTGAAGATGAAACTGGTAAAGCAACCATAAACAGAAAGGACAACCTCACCTTTGCACAGCGTTACATCCCGGTAGTTGTCATATGGAACCCTTTGACATCGGGCCCTCTGCACCATTCCAGGGACCAAGGCAGAGGACAGAGGAAAACTACAGAAGCCACAGATTTAATTCATTTGGCAGCAATAAAAAACACTGTTCTCATGCTATATTACAGCTCTCTCTGTTCCCCATTTGAATTAAAACAAAGGTGCATGCACACCAGTCTTGCCATACTAACTGATCTGGCACACTAGCAGCCTCTCTTCCCTCTGTCCGATCGTAACAAGCTTTTCCATTAAAACAAAAAAAATACTGTTGTCACGCTGCCTTTACTGCTTTCTCATCCCCATTTGTATTAACAAAAGGGAGCTCACAGTCTCATTTTAATTTAAAAAAAAAAAAGTAACTCTGACTCCCTATTCCCCAGGCACTGAATGACTGCATTCTGCATGATAGGTTGCTCAAATAACCATATACTGCTGCTGATGTAAAACATGAAACACAATTAAAAACCTTAGAAACTGCAAATACAAGCTTGCTATCAATCTATGTGTGTGTTCTATGTGTGTGTGTTCTATGTGTGTGTGTGTGTGTGCACTTCAGGTCAGAGAGGTGTCCACTGCAGCCTTCCATATTTTACCTAGCAACTCAGGACTATTTTTCTCTGTGGAAGCATATCTCTTCTATTTTATTAAAAAAAAATGTGTTTTTAAAAGGTTGGCATCTAAAATGTTGCTCTTTTCTTTATTTTACACATTGTATAATCACAACAAACCACTCCAGGGTGTAGGTTATGCTGGGATTTGCCCATGGCTGACTTGGTTCAATCACTCGCCAGCGGCCTCGTGGCCAAACCATGCCAGCCATGGGTAAATCCATGATAACTCACACCCTGTTGTGGTTTATTGCTTAAGCAGACTTACAATGTATTTATAATTGCTTGCTTCTTTCATTCTTTGCAAGAATCAGATTGCCAGTTCTTCAGTCACAGAGAAGCATGATGGGTAACACTGCTGGATTATTGCAATCAAGCAGTTCCCAGTGAACTTTTACACCAAGAGAAAAAAATCCTCCACTAGTTTTAATTGAACCTTTTATATAACCATCTTACATTCCAAATTCATTGTATCACATTCTAAATATATTATTCAAGCAACAATGCAAATAACTTCCTTTCACGTCAAAAGCAATGAGCAGAATCAGTGACAAATTTTGGTTCCTTAATTGCTTGGTTGTTTTATTAGTCTAGATTAATTCAATCTGTCATATTGATGTGTTTTACTGTACTTGCGTTAAGTGAATTGAGACTGCCTGACAGGGGGTGTCACAAGAAATACCGTTAAGTTTTTAGTTCAGTCTTTTTTGCTCAGCAGTTTATGTCATTAGCAGCACATATAAAACACAATCATTCCAGTTAAAAAATATTCTATGGCAATATTCTATAAATTGCTTTCTGTAAGTTGTACAAAGTTATTAAAATTCCACCATGTTAGGCAATAGGATATTTAATATTCATGTTAACTTAAAGATGTAATTTTTGCTTCTTAATAATTTTAAGAAATGTTGTTACTGATTTAAGTACCACTTTAGACTATGAGTTAAACAAGTATGTGACCATGTCCTTGGGTTCCATTTTTAGGTTCTCTAATGTCTTCCCCGAAAGCTTTTGTCTATATTTTAAGTACAGTGGACATAGGCTGGATTCAAAAAAGTTGCATATGGACAAAGTGACTTGCACCAACAGGAATGATGCAAGTAGCACTTTGCACCATTAGTTCATCATTTGAGATTCTCAAAGCAGCTTGCAACATGATGCAGGCTGCTTGTGCCAAAGTGGACTTGAGCCATGGTTGCACAAAATCTCAGTTGCGATAGGCGCAACAGGTTTATGCAGCAGTTGTGCCCTATTCACAAGGGTGACTGCCACACTCCCAATTTGGGATTCTAAAACAACCCCCAGAGGACATCGGTCAAAGTAATTTTATACCAGCTATGAGCTGGAGTAAGTGTACTTTGCCATTCACCGAGGGTTGTGCAAATGTGCACAAAAGAATCGTACAACACCCTCCATGATTACACATAAGCCCCTCCAGTCCCGATACCTGATAATGGTAATAAAAAAAACCATGTGGGTATTGGCCCCCCACACACATGCCCCAAAAAAGTAAATAAATATGCCCATATTTGGCCTCACCCCCCAAGCTAATCGATAGTGTGAATAAACATACCCATGTGGGCTACTCCCCAGTCCAACCACCAAAATTGTTACAATGAAGCCCTTGTGGGGTAGAGGATAATCCCCAAGCCTTGATTCCCAATCCCGGAACCCCAACATATTGTCAAGTAGGTTTCAAAACAAAAATTTCCAAAGCAGCATAGACCTGGTAGTCTAGTGGTCCCCACCCCACCACCTGGCAGTGCCAGACCACCTTGCTCCCCCGACCCATACCCAGCCAGCAAATGGCACAACCCACCTCTCACCACCATGGTCAGACACCGACTGAACTCTTCTATGAGTGCATATTGTAAATAGTACACTCTCAGTGAATGACAGCAGCTGTCATTCACTGAGTGTGTACTGAGCATGTACTTTTTACATTATGCACTCATAGAAGAGCTCAGTCGGTGGCTGGCCATAGTGGTGAAAGGTGGGCTGTGACAGTGGCTGGCTGGGTATGGGTCAGTGGGGGAGTGGAGTGGTCTGGTACTGCTGGGTAGGGGCCACAAAACCACCAGGGATAAGGTGATTTGGAAATTTTATTTTTAACACCTACATGACAATATGTTGGGGTTTGAGGATCAGGGATCGGGGCTGGGAGGGATACACTAGCCAGCAAGAACTTCATTGTAACAATTTCAGGGGTCAGAACTGGGGAGTAGTAGCCCACATGGGGATCAGGGCTTGAGGGGAGCAGATAGACCACATGGGCATATTTATTTATTTTATTGAGGATCAGGGCTTGTGTGTGTGGGGGGGCCAAAAGCCCAGATGGGCATATGTATTTATTCTATCAGGCATTGGGATTTGTCAGTGGGCAATAGCCCACGCAGGCTGCAGTATTTTTAATATCAGGGTAGGGGGGCTTGTGTACTTTGATGGGGCAATACCCCAGGCTCACACCACTATATTCAGGTGTACCCTCCATTTGGTGCAAGTCTTGTTTTGGCTCAAACAAAGGGACTTAGCCGCATGGACCCTGCCCCATAGAGAATTAGGCTCGGTGTTCCTGGTGCATCGGCATTTGGCGCAACTCACCTTAGGCACACCTTGCACTATCACTTTGAGAATCTGGCCCTGGATTACCAATTGAAAAAGGCTATCAGCTTCTAGGCCACAACTACATAGACAAGAAGATGGATCTATCTTTACTCACTGAGGCCTCAGGAACTCTTTGAGAGTTCCACCACTTGTGGCCTGTATACTTTTAACAGGGCAACCTGGAGCTTTCTGAGCAAAATCCAGCCATAATCAACATGCCACAAACAAATGTGAATACCTCATGAACCGTAAGTGCTACATACAAAGTATGAGAGGCAAAGTTGTTCAGCACAAAATTACCTTTCTAACGGTGCTACTGTATGCAATTAATTAAAAGTAGTACTTATTTTTTTCTATATTGGTTGAAATAGCGATACATTTTTTTTGTTCAATAAAAAAGGCAACATATACCATTTTTGTGGGAAAATATTTAACATATCAACATCAAATTAAGCATCCAAACATTAGATGGAGGTACAAAGCTAATTCTGTACTACAAATAATTTTTCTGATATGTTACATGTATTTTTTTCCACTAGGTGAAACTTGAGACAAATTTCAGCCATACACACCATATCATACAAAAATGCCAATATCTTCTAAACTATACATGACAGACACAAAATATGAGTGGCAAAGGTATTCAGCACAAAATGACCTTTCCAATGGTGCTATGCAGTCAATTCACTTCGGTTTGTGAAATATTTAAGTTTCAAGCAGTGACATCCTCAGATGTCCTAAGTCCTCAGTGGCAAAAAGTGCAGGATATCTGGAGGCGTTAAAGACCTCAGGAATATCTTTTCTGCTGCCACCTACAGGCGTCTTGGGGCCTCAATGAGTTAAATAACTTATTTACCTGTGACTATCAAGGTACTCAGATCTAAAGTTTGCAAACAATTTTCTCCTATAAGGGTAAGAAATACAGTAAAAGATAGCCAACACCTGATCAGCCATATTCATTGAAAAAACAACAAATACTGTGTATATTGCTAACTCAGTTTTTAGCACTTTAAATCTCCTAGATGCCTGATATCAATGCCATCCACACCTTTGATAACAGTTGTGAGAGATTTCTCTCAAGTAAGTTTCCATTCTAAATGCAGTTTGGGCAGTTTCACTGAATGACAGCAGTGATTTATAAATTATTTATTGCACAAATTAAAGTTGCAGTGTCTCTTTTGGAGTAAAAGCAAAAAAGAAAATATTAGGCACAATATATGATCCACAGACAAAAATCTGTCATATACCAGAGGGGTAACTGTCATTTTACACAAGATATGGGAAATCTGAAACTCAGACTGAAGTGAACTTTCTGCAAACCTGAATCTATTTGCTGAACATGAACAAACTATCAAAGCACAGTATTCAACATAATGGGCACCACATACCCTACCCAATGCAACCTTCCCGTATGTGGCAGGGGCACCACTAATTACTAGTCCAACAGTAAGGTGTTAAACAACAAAAAGTTGTGAGACATGCAAAAAGTTGGACAGCCAAGCCTAGCCTGTATCTGAATAATTTATGAGCCACTGCCACTCAGAAAAAACAGTTTCTTGCATTGGAAGACTGGAGACGGACAAAGAAGGAATACTCAATTGACAACAAATTTTTCAAGCTGCAGTGTCCTCTTTTTTGTTTATATTTGAAGTAACTCGCTTCAAATGCTAAATAAAAAAAGAGAATACTGCAGCATAAAAGTTTGTTTCACTGAATGCTAAAACCCAGTCATGTTAGTATTTTTCAGATGTTGAAAATGCAAGGTGCCAACCAGAGGCAGTGGGATCAAACTCTGCAACTGGTTAAACTGTAGCATCTCAACTTAGAAAGTTTTTTGTGGGATTCAGAACGGGCACCATATCTGAACAACTGTGCAAAATAGGAAGTAAAAGCATTGGCTGATAGACCTTAAATAACTATTGTTCAGGCTAAACATCACAAAATGTCAAGTTTCTATTTTGGATGGTTTAAAGATTAAACAAACTGTGGCCAGAAGCAGAACGGCTGCAGCTGAGGAGGGTGAGGGGGCATCCGGAGTACGGCACTCTCTGCCATGTCAGTAAGACTGCAGGAGTTCAGCGCACATGCACACAGAACTCCAGTACACTGGCAGCACAGTGTGCCATATTCAAGATGGCTGCCAGAATTACCTACACATGTCTGTCATCTTGAACATGTGTAGTGAGCATCAGTGGCCATCTTGGACATGGAAGATTATGCCAGCAGCATTCTGTAGATCACTGCTCATGCGGAAGGTGTCGCACTTGCGCGGTGAACTCCAGCAGCCATATTGGACAAGGTGGACGCTGCTGTTCCAGCTGAACAAAGTAGTGCAGTGGATGCCCATGGATTGGCATCCACATCCACTACCTCAATGAGGGTGGTCTGTATCTGGATAGCTCCCTTACTACACAGATTGCAAGATGACTGCAATGCTCCGCCCACTGAGGCCATAAGAAAACAAACACCTCTGAAGAGGAATTTTAGTTATTTCATCAAGACTTAATTCTTCTTGCTGCTGCAGATGATGCTGACAATACAACATGGATGCAATCACATGAGATACTTTGAGAGTGTGAGTATTTCTGGACTGCCTGATGTGTTTAGGGTCATCTAGGAGAATGGGTATAGAGTAAGGTGATCATATCTGGGGTCCCCACCTGTGGTGTAAACAGCGACTTGCAGTCCCACTACTATCCCTGCCTCCGTACAGGAACCAGCCAGGTGGGTGGACTGGATGTATTTCTCCAGCAGTAGACAGAGCTTTCCTTCCCCACAGTGACAGTGTGTAGCTCAGGATTTGGTCTCTGGAATAGTAATACAACCATAAGGTTGTCATGGAAATGTCAACAAGGAGCAACTTTTTTATTTGGGAGCTGCAGCTGCTAATGTGATGGGAGGTGGAGCTGGAAAATCAGAACTGCTAGAGCAGGCAGCTCTCGTTTTTGATATTTCCTGCTCAACTAATACTGTGCTGAATGCCATGGAAGTGGCCCTTCTCAATCCCACCATCAGTAGCTGCTGATGGCCACCAATAGTGATCCACACACCTGGTTCTACTGACCTACTGGCCAAGTGCAGGGCCATGAATAAAGCTTGGTGCTGCTACAAAGTCTCCCTTCTCCAGTCTGTTCTACAAGTATACAGGGGCCTCAGAAATAACTGCACCAAGTCCATTCATCTCTGGAAGATGAACTACTTCAGGAGTGACTTGCAGCAAAATTAACAGAATCCTGCATCCTTCAGGAAGGTTCTCCACTCTTTCCTAGATCCCCTGACCATATATACATCCCCTATTCTCAATATAGAAGGGTCACCTGTCTCCAACTCCACCTCGGTGGCTGAAATCTTCAACAAATTCTTCTCCACTTGTGCTTTCCCAGACACTAGTTCCCCTTCATCTCCCTCACAGCCAGAGCCCACCAGGTGGTGACTAACCAGCCCTCTGATTACAATTTCCCCCAATTAACTCCTCTAGAGGTCTACTCTGCCATTCTTACCCTAAACCCATCTAAGTCTTGCACCGATGGTGGCCACCCCCGGCTTCTCCACTTTTCCGCTTCTGCCATTGTAGCCCCACTTACCCATATCTTAAACTTTTCTCTGTCCTCCTCCACTGTTCCCAGGGCCTGGAAATCAGCTAGAGTCCTTCCTCTCCACAAAGGATGGGACCCCTCCTCCCCTGGAAACTACAGGCCCATCTTCATCCTCCCTTTCCTAGCTAAATTGCAAAAATTGCTTATTCATTCAAGGCTATCCGACTTCCTTGCCAGATCCAACACACTCTCCCACATCCAGTCCAGCTTTAGGGAGCATCACTCAACTATATCTTCTCTTCTGCATGTCACTGACTTCATACTCACTACAATGGACAGGAGCCACATTACAGCTGCCATTTTCATCGACCTTGCAAAAGCCTTCGATTCTGTCTCCCATCCCCTCCTTCTACAAACTCTTGGCTCCATCAGTCTCACTGTACTGACTGAAAATCAGTTCCGCTCCTACTTTCTGAACATGGAGCAATTGGTTCTGATTGGCAATGCTCAATCCTCCCCACTCACTATCATCTCCGGCATCCCTCAAGGTTCCATCCTTGGCCCTATCCTCTTTTCTCTATTTATAAATAATCTTCCCTCAGTCTGTAAGTCAGCAGAAATTCACATGTATGCTAATGACACTATTCTCTTCCTCTCTGGGCCCTCTCACTAGTGTACAGTCCCCCCTTTCAGGACTTTTTCAACAGAGTCAAGGACAACAAACTTAAACTCAACATCACAAAACCTGTCACCATAACCTTCGGATCCAGACAAAAGCTGGCCACCCTACAGAATCCCACCACTTTTTCTGCCCTGGATGGATCCATCCTTGAGGACATCTCAGCTTTCAAGTACCTAGGGGTGTGGTTGGACACAAATCCTGATTTCTCCACCCACATTGATGCTATTTGTGCCAAACTTCACCCCAAACTAGTCACCCTTTACCATCACCAAACCAACCTCCATCTCCCAACTGGTCATGAGTTGATCTCCAAAATGATAGTACCAACTGTTGATTATGCTTACGTGGTGTATGGAACTGCCTCTCAGACTTCACTAGGCAAACTCGACATTCTCCTTAACTTTCCGTCATTTTGCCACTGCGTCTCCCCCTCTCACTCACCACTGTCTCCTCTATCCCCCCCTTATCCCTTATTCCCCTACTGTACAGGAGCATGATACACTGTGCTATCTTTATTGCTAAATTCTGGTTCGGTTCCATCCCCTCCTATCTCTCCACCCGATTCTCCCAAGTTGCCCTCTCCAATTATTCCCTTTGTCGCAGAGACACTTGCTCCTTTTCTATCCCTCTCCCTCACTCTGTCTCTGGATAATCTGCTTTTTCCTTCCACCTCCCTGCCCTCAGAAACTAACTACCCTCTGACCTCCACTCATGTTCCTCCCCCTTTACTCCCAAGAGGCTCCTAAGACATCTTCCCTATCAGCCATGCTCCAAGTGCCCCCAACCTTTTCCATCTTAATTATGTTTTACTCTGCTTGAGCTGATACACTGGATGTTGCTATTGAAACTGTTTTTTTGGGGATTGTATAATCTAATCCCCCCTCTAGAGTATATAACTCTTGACTGTACTGTACAATGTTGCAGTGTTGTTGTGTGCTTTTATATTGTAGCTGCGTCTTGTAACCCTGACTTTGGACTTGTTCTCTGTTCCATGTGTTTTTTATGCTACCTTTAGTGCCATTTCTCCCACTTGTTCCTTTCCCCCACTTTGCACCTGGAAATGAGTTTCAGCTCATGGTGCTTTTCCCAGTTATCAACTTTTAAATAAATAAATGGTCTAATGCTTCAAGTCAGCCATGTCTGTTACCCCACGCCCATTACACATCTTTCCTTATCACCGTGATCCAACACCCACATTAACGAAAATAATTTATTTTGTGCACAGACCTCTGCTAAAACTGGCTTGAAAAAAAACTGATGCACAATGTGGTAAACAGCCTTTTAGAATTCCAGCAGGTAGAGACAGAGTATACAAATAGCAAACAGTCCAACTAGGCCTAAGTAGTCCAATCTTGTTTTAATCAGTGCACTGACTCTGCGTCTGTGCTTCAATCTCTAACACAACCAATGCAGTTCTTTTCTTCACTGTCAGAAGGTCCAGCACAGCTGCTCCCATTGCTGCCCAACACCAATTTGTTGTCCTGATCTATTCTCCTCCACAGGCTCAGCTAACTTGGTGAATGTTGATCAATACTAATTGAAATCTCTGTCCTCCATCTCCAATCCTTCTTTTGAAGTTCCTGGCTCCTCATCTGTTGGGTCATTTAAATCGCTGCCCTGACTACCACATCCTCTTCCTGATGGCTGCAGCCAATCACAACTTGTAATAATGTGGCAGACCTAATATAACACTTCATCTACAATGTCCACCCTCTTATCTGTTGCTGCAGCTAACCCTCCCCCTGCCAAATCAAAGCTGAAAGCCCACAAAAGTCCATAGAGCAACAGAGGAACATGAATGAGAGATGTGGGGCTACAAGGCCACCCTGGCTGTATTTGTTTGCTTGCTGTCCCCTTCAACTGAGTTTAGTACCCCCATAGTGTACTTGGCATATCAGTGGCTATGCCCTTGGTGGAAGCCATCAAAAAAATGCCAGATAAGGGGGAGGTGCTGCTGGTGGGGGAGTTAAATCTGCCTGATGTAGATTGGAGCATCCCAACTACAGCTTCAGCTAAGAGCAGGGACATCCTCGACTCTATGCAGGGGTTGTTCCTCAGGCAACTTGTAAGAAAGCCCACTCATGAGAGGGCAATATTGGACCTTGTACTCACCAATGGGGATAGTGTTACAGATGTCATGATGGGTGGCCACCTGGAGACAAGTGATCACTGTATGGTGTGGATCAATATAAAGTACTGAGGCAGAACTGAACCACAGAAAGACAAGGGTCCTGGACATCAGGAGGGCCAATTTTGCAAAGAAGGGAGAATGCCTCAGGGATGTGCTGGTGGGTGAAGAGGACTTAGGTGTAGTGGAGGAATAGTGGGAGAAACTAAAAGGGGGGTGACAGTGAAGGCAACAAACCTCTGCATCAGGCAAGTAAGCAAAAGCAAGAGGAAAAAGAGACTGCTGTGGTTCTCAAAATTGGTGGCTGGGAAGGAAAGGGCAAAATAGTTAGCATTCAGGAGGTTTATGGAGGCACAGAGGAAGAGACATAGGGCAGTGCATCAGGAGAAACAGAGGAAGGCAGGGAAAGCAGTTAGGAGCACAAAGGAATAAATGGAGGCGAAAATAGCCCAGACAATAGAGAAAGGGTAAAAAGAGAGTTTTCAGGTATGTAAGTGAAAAGAGAAAGACCAGGGGAAGGATTGTAAGGCTAAGTGTGTGGAGGGGGACCAGGAAAAAGCAGATATCCTGAACAAACAATGTTATTCAGTTTTCTCAAATGAAAAGGAAGGTGAGGAACAAAAGATAAGTGACAGGAGCATTGAAGGAAGGAAGATGGGCACTAGTCACTTTACAGATAGTCCTGAAGGAACTTGCATGCAAATCTGAAAGTGGACAAGGCATCAGAGCCAGCCAGGGTACATCCAAGGACACTGAGGGAGCTCAGAGAGGGGCTGGCTGTACCTCTGACAGTCCTTTTCAACAACTCACTGGAGACATAGATACATACATACATAGATACATAGACAGTGTCGGCAGATAAGGGCCTATGGCCCACCTAGTCTGCCCATTTGAGCTTGTAAGTTCAGTTTGTTTTCCTAGAAGTCTATTTCCCCTTACCCCTGACCTCTAGAATTCCTTTATGTCTATCCCATGCATTCTTAAGCAGCAGTGGTTCCAGAGGACTGGAGGAAGGCAGATGTAGTCCCACTTCATAAAAGTGGTAGTAGGGATGGGGCTGGCAATTACAGGCTAGACAGACTGACTTCAGTAGTGGGGAAATTAAAGGAATCACCACTGAAGAATGTATATATCTTGAATCTAGTGGTTTTCAAGATCCGAGGTAGCATGGATTCACCAGGAGTCATATCAAACAAATCTGATAGATTTCTTGACTGGGTGGCTAGAGAATTAGATGAGAAGTAGGTTGCCATCTGGGGACAAGTGACCATCAAACAGTGTGGTTCATGTTAAACTCAGCTACAGAGTCAAGCCATACAAAAGTGAGGGTACTGGACTTTAGGAGGGCTGACTTTGGCAAGATGGGAGAGTGCCTCAGAAAAGCACTAGCAAACAGGCTAGAAGGAGGGTGGAGCAACAATGGGGAATTATCAAAACTGCCATCACAGACGCAACAAGCCTTTGTGTGAAACAAATAAACAAATCAAAGCGAAAGAAAAAGCCACTATGGTTCTCCAAGAGGTGGCTGTGAAAGTCAGGAAGAAAAAGATAGCATTCGGAAGTATAAGAAACACAGAAGGAGCAGGACGGAGAGCTGTACCAGTTAAGGCAGAAAGAAGCAGGAGGGAAGTCAGAATAGCAAAGGCCCAAACTGAGGAAAAGATAGCCAACTCAGTTAAGAAGGGGATAAAACCTTTTATAGGTACATCATGTAGAGAAAGACAAAGGAGGATAGTGAGGCTGAATAGAATGAGCAAGTGGGTGGGCAGAGGGGACAGTGAAAAGCAGGACTACTGAATGAATATTTCTGCTCAGTATTCACAAAAGAGGAGGGGAAGTGCCTAATCCAATTAACAGAAGCACTCTTGATAGAGTCGATCCCAGTCCTTTCACAGAAGAAAGGGTTCTGCAAGAACTCCTAAAACTGAAGGTGGACAAAGCAATGGGTCCTGATGGAATTCACCCCAGAATTCTAAAGAATTAAGGAAGGAACTAGTGAAACCACTGGCTACTCTTTTAATAAATCATGGGAGGATGGTGGTACCCGAGGACTGGAGGAAGGCGGATGTGATTCCCCTTCACAAAAGTGGGACCAAGACAGAGGCAGGAAACTACAGACCTGTCAGTCTGACCTCTGTGGTAGGAAAAGTGATGAAGTCACTTCTGAAGGAAAGAATAGTTGAGTACCTAGAGGTCAGTGGAGCACAGGATCCAAGGCAGCATGGGTTCACAGCGGGAAGGTCATGTCAGACGAATCTAATAGATTTCTTTGACTGGGTGACCAAAGTAGTAGACCAGGGAGGGGCTGTGGACATGGCCTACCTAGACTTTAGCAAGGCATTTGACACAGTCCCACACAAAAGATTGATAGTCAAATTAACCAGCCTGGGAGTGGGTCCCAGGGTGGTAGCCTGGGTAAAACATTGGCTGGACAACAGGACACAGAAGGTAATTGTAGATGGAGTCCACTCTGAAGAAAGGGCGGTTACTAGTGGGGTACCGCAGGGTTCAGAATTGGGTCCAGTCCTTTTTAATGTCTTCATCAGTGACATTGCAGAGGGACTGGAAGGAAAAGTATGCCTTTTGCAGATGACACAAAGATCTGCAACAGGGTTGATACACAAGGAGGCGTGGAAAGGATGAAAAGGGACTTAGCAAGGTTGGAGGAATGGTCAGACGCATGCGCTAGGGATTCAATGCAAAAGTGCAAAATAATGCACCTGGGAAACAAGAACCCAGGGGAAGAATACACAATGGGTGGGGAGCTAGTAACAACAACAAAACAGGAAGGGACCTGGGGTAATCATATCAGATGACCTTAAGGTTAGCAAGCAATGTGAGAAGGCAGTAGGGAGGGCCGGGTATACTGGAATGTATAGGGAGAGGCATCAGCAGCAGAAAACAGGAAGTTGTTATCCCTTTGTACAGACAGTTGGTGAGACCCCATCTGGAATACTGTGTCCAGTTCTGGAGACCCCATCTCGCAAGGACATAGACAGGATAGAGGCAGTCCAGAGGAGGGCAACTAAAATGGTGCAGGGTCTGCAAGAGAAGCCGTATGAGGAGAGACTAAAGGAGCTTAATATGTATACCCTTGAGGAAAGAAGGGAGAGGGGACATGATAGAAACTTTCAAGTACCTCAAGGGAATCAACAAAGTCCAAGAGGGTAGCATCTTTCAGAAAGAGACTTGCAAGAAACAAGGGGACACAATTTAAAGATAGAAGGAGGGTGGTTCAGGGGCAATGTGAGGAAGTATTATTTCACAGAGAGGGTAGTGGATGCATGGAACAGCCTTCCTGAGGAGGTTGTGGGGTCTAAAACTGTGGGAGAATTCAAGAATGCATGGGACAGACATAAGGCAATTCTTGTGGGGGGCAGGAAGATAAAGGCTGTTGGTTAACTAGGATCTGCGGCCTATCCTGTAGGTAGGGAAATGGGCAGACTAGATGGGCCTAGCGGTCCTTATCTGCCGTCAAAGTCTATGTTTCTATGAGCATGGAGCGGTGCATGTGGCTTACCTAGATTTCAGTAAGGCCTTCAACATCATTCCACATAGGAGACTTGTAAACATGCTGGGCAGCCTAGGAGTAGGTCCAAAAGTGGCAAACTGGGTAAGAAATTGGTTGGCATATAGTCCACAGAAGGTGGTGATAAAAGGAGTTCATTCTGAGGAAGGGAGGGTAACCAGTGGGGTGCCACAAGGATCAGTATTGGGCCCAGTCCTCTTTATCATCTTTATTAGCAAAATTGCAGAGGAGCTAGAAGGGAAGGTATGCCTTTTAGCAGATGACGATAAAATGTACAATAGGGTAGAGACTCTATGGTGGTGAAAGAAATGAACAGAGATCTATGAAACCTAGAGCAGTTATCAAGAGTGTGGCAACTAAGTTTCGATGCAAAGAAGTGCAAAATCATGCACTTGGGGCACAGAAACCAAGGAGCAGTATACAAAATGGGGGGGGGGGAGCAGTATTGAGAACCACAAAACAGGAATGAGAGCTCAGGGGTAATCATATCTGATGAACTAAAGGTGGCCAGACAGTGTGACAAGGCAGTAGGGAGAGCTAGTGCAATGCTAGGGTGCACAGGGATGGTATCACAAACAGAAAGAGGGAGGTGGTGTTACCGCTGCACAGATCACAGGTGAGACTTCACCTACTGTAAACTACTGTGTTCACTTCTGGAGACCACATCTCCGGAAGGACATGGAGTAGAGGCAGTCCAGAGGAAGGCAACTAACATGATGCAGTGTCTGCATCAAAAGCCCTATTTGGAGAGACTAAAGGACCTCAATAGGACCTGGAGCAAAGGAGGGAGAGGGAGAAATGATAGAGACTTACGAATACCTCACAGGTAAAAATAATGTTGAAGAGGGAAACATTTTTCAAAAAAAAAAAAGATTCTCAAGAACAAGAGGTCATACTATGAAGCTGGAGGTGAATAAACTCAGGAGAGAGGTGAGGAATTATTTCTTCACAGAAAGAGTGGTGGGTGCCTGGAACAGCCTCCCAGCAGAGGTGGAAAGGGCAAAAACTGTAATGGGATTCAGGAATGCATGGGACAGACAAATGGGAACCTTAGTGGTAAGAAAAGGGAGGGTAAAGTTAGAGATCAAGAAGGGTCTGTGGTGTTACAGTAGTTAGGAAAATGAGCAGTCTAGGTGTGCCAAATGGTCCTCATCTGCCATCAAATTCTATGTTTCAATGTTTCAACACCAGTTCAAGCCTGTACTGTGTGCTTCTGCCCTTCCCCTTATGAGCTGTTTCTCCTGATACTCTTTCTCTCTGTTTTCAGTACCAACCTTCCTTCTTGGGATCTGCTGCTGCCTAGGTTCCAACCCCAACACCATTACCAACCTCGTTTCCCCTGTCTCTTCTTTGGCTTATCCAGGTCAGTTACTTGTGCTGGGTGACTTTAATTGGCTTTCCATTTCTTCTAAAAAGCTTTGCAGAAACATCAAAACTCTTCAGCATACTCAGCTTATTTCTATACCCAAACACCTCAACTACACATTTTTTAATCACTCTCCTTGCACCAGGACCCTCCCTCACTGAAAATCTAACATTTCAGTGAGGAGGATGAGAAGCTTATTATTTAAAAAAAAGACAATTGATGGGCCCCAGGAAATCAGGAGGGCATAAATATTTTGCTTTGAAACTTCTTTCAGGAAAGTTCCATAGAAACATAGAAGTTGACTGCAGATAAGGACTGCAAGGCCCATCCAGTCTGACCATTTTTTCTACCTTATGAATGTGCCATAGGCCTGTACTCTGTCAATGGCCTATCTATTCACACTCATCTTTATTGCTTCTTTATGCCTATCCCATGCCTGTTTGAAGCCCTGCTTTGTATTCATATCCACCACTTCCTGAGGTAGGCCATTCCATGCATCCACCACCCTTTCTGTGAGAAAGAACTTCCTCACAATCCCCCTTGATCCGCCTCCCTCTAATCTCATGCTGTGTCCTCTTGTCCTGCTATTTTTCTTATATTGAAACATGTTAGACACGTTCACCTTGTTAATGCCCTTAAGATGTTTGAATGTTTCGATTATATCACCTCTCTCCCTCCTTAGCTCTAAGGTATACATATTGAGCTCCATTAATCTGTCCTCATATGTTTTCTGATGCAGTCCCTGCACCATTGTGGTAGCTCTTCTCTGGACTGCCTCCATTTTGTTAATGTCCTTGTGCAGCTGTGGCCTCCAGTACTGCATGCAGTACTCCAGATGGGGCCTAACCAGTGTCTTGTACCTCCCTCTTATGACTTGTGATACTCCTTCTAATACACCTCAACATCCCTCTAGCCTTATCTACTGCTTCAGTGGTCTGCTTGAATGATCTCAGGTCATCTGTGATGATGATGCCCAAGTCTCTTTCTTCCCTTGTGATTGCCAGCAACTCCCCTCCAACCTATAGGAGGCTTCTGGGTTTCTCTTCCCTATGTGCATGATCTTGCACTTCTTTGTGTTAAACCCCATTTGCCACTGTTCTGACCATTTTGCCAGTTTATCCAGATCTCTTCTCATTCTTCCCACCCCATCTGGATAATGTAGTCTGTTACAGATCTTGGTGTCATCTGCAAACAGACAAACCTTACCCTCGAGTCCATCTGCAATATCACTGATGAAGACAATGATGAGGACTGCCCCAGGACTGATCCTGAGGTACCCACTTGTGACTTGCAACTCTTCTGACTGTATACCATTTACCACCACCCTCTGTTTTCTGCCAGCCAACCAGTTTGTCACCCAGTTGACCAACTTCTGACCCATCCTGAGCCTACCCAGCTTATTACTCAATCTTTGATGTGGAACAGTATCAAAAGCTTTGCTGAAGTCAAGGTAGGTGACATCAAATGCTCCCCCTTGGTCCACCACTCTGGTTACCTAGTTAAAGAAGTCTATGAGATTAGTTTGACAGGGCCTTCCTGTTGTAAACCCTTGCTGTCTTGGATCCTGTGCTCCTATGGATTCCAGGTGTTGCACTGTCCTTTCCTTAAGGAGTGCCTCCATAATCTTGCCCACTACTGAGGTAAGACTGACTGGTCTGTAGTTCTCTGCCTCCTCCCTGCTACAAGTCTTATGGAGTAGGATCACATGAGCCCTTCTCCAGTCTTCTGGGACCTCTCCTGTGCTCAGAGACTCACTAAACAGTTCTGATAATGGCTCTGCTAATTCCACCCTTAGCTCCTTTAGTACCCTGGGATGTATGCCATCGGGTCCCATTGCCTTGTCCACCCTGAGCTCAGCGAGCTCTTGTAGGACCCTTTCTTTTGTGAAGGGACAAGTGTACACTCTCTTCCCCATGTCCATGTTGCTGAGCTGTGGGCCTGCCTACCTTCTCCTCAGTAAATGCTGAGCAGAAGTATTTATTTAGGACATATGCTTTTCTTGGTCCTCCTCACACTCTCCCTTGTCCCATTTGATCTTAGAAATAACCCCTGGACTTTTCCTTTCCTAATGTATCTATAGAAAGTCTTGTCATCTTCTTTTACTGTTCATGCTAGTGTTTCCTTGGTTTGCACCTTTGCCTACCTACTGCCTTCCAGCTTCCTTAGGGAAGTTTGGTATACCTCCTATGTTCATGCTGCTGCGTTCCTTATATTTCCTGAAGGCCAGCCTTTTGGCTCTGACCTTTTCTGCTACTGTTTTTGAGAACCATTCTTGCTTTTCTCTCTAACACAGTGGGATGTTGCTTCAAGTATTGCATCCTTAATGCTTACCCACTTTGCCTGTACCCCCTCACCTGTATTTCTTCTTGCCAGGGCTAGCTTATCTCTGTTGGCCATTTTATCAAAATCAGCTCCTCTGCAGTCCCATATTTTTGCCTTGGAATGGGGTGATTTTGTTGTAGTCTCCAAACTGAACCATACCATGTGGTGGTCACTGGCCTCCAGGTGACCTTCTACCTGGAGATCTGTGGTCCTTTCCCCATTTGTCAGTATTAGATCTAGGATAGTCCTGTCTCTTGTGGGTTGTTGTACCAGTTGTTTGAGGCCCTCCCCCTGCAGGGAATCCACTATATGTCTAGTTCTGGCAGATGTTCCTGCTGGTATTGACCAATTGGTATCTGGCATGTTGAAGTCTCCCATTATCAGAACCTCCTCTTTAATATCATGTTTTGTACATCTTCTAACAGTAATGTGTCTATGTCCTCCCTCTGGTCTGGAGACCTGTAGACAACCCCAGTTCGAATGGCTGTCCCATTTCCTGTTTCCAGGGTGACCCACAGTTCTGCTGGCTCCTTATGTATATTCTGAATTTCTGTAGCTTTGACATTTTCATTGACATAAAGGGCCACTCCACCCCCCACTTTTTGCACCTCAGTCTTTTCTGAACAGTGCATAGCCAGGTACTGAAGCCTACCAAGTGTGGTTACTGGTGAACCATGTCTCGCTAATGGCTACTATGTCCAGTTTAGCCTCTGTCATTGTTGCCTGCAGGTCCAGAGATCTTGTTTCCCAGACTGCGAGCATTTGTGTACATGATTTTCCATTGGCCAGATTTTGGTGTGTTAGTTATTGGGTGAGGTCCGGCATTTCCCCTGTGCATCATATGGGAAGCCGGACCTTTTTCCTTATCTGGTGATGCAAATGAACTACAAACATGCTGAACTCCTGTTTGATCACTAGCTGAGGGGGTAGGGGTGTTCTTCCCACTCAACGTATCGGGTGCTACACCCCTCTCCCCATTTGTTAGTTTACATATTCTGCAAAGACATCAAACTTCTGCCCCAATGCACTGACTCCCTCCTGAGTCAGATACAGTCCATCGAATTTAAAGAACTTTCGCTCCCAAAACTGTTGCCAGTTACCTACAAATCTGTGTCCTTTTTCCTAGCATCAGCTCTTGAGCCACATGTTTAGCTACCCTATTTCTCCTTCTCTGACCTTCCATCCATATGCCCCCCCTCCCCCAGACTGGCAGTATCTCAAAGAAGGAGATGCCGGACAAAATGGATGGCAGTTTGTCACCCAGCCTCGTCAGGTGTTCCTTGGTCTCTACAACTAACCAGCTGGCGAGATCGTTAGTCCCTATGTGTACCAAGACATTGATGTTTTCTCCTGCTTCCTGCATGACTTTAGCAATGCAGTCAGTGTCTCTCCAGGCTGATGTACCTGGGAGACATCTGACCATTACCCCTTGCTGGAGGCAGGTATCAACTCCCCGAATCATGGAGTCTCCCATGATCAGAAGTGTTTTTGATTTCCTTTTTGCTTTTTTTATTTTGGTCCTGTTTTGGGCGAGTTTTGTTGTGCTAGCTCCGGTGCTGCAGTGTCCTCTGCCCCTTTGTTTGATTTTGGAGATAGAGGCATATACCTGTTTTTAGTTTTTATATGGTTTGTGGAGGTGATACGTTGGAGAGTGATGGGGCACCCAATTTGCCCTTCCTAACCACCTGCCAATCTCCCAGACCAACTACCCTCTGCAGTTGAGGCACTTCTGTTGGATGTTGGGAAATGGCGGGTGGTTCTTATAATATATTTCCTCCTGAATATTCGATTTGAGGCATGTAATCTCTGCCCATGCTGCCTGAAACTGAGCCCACAGGTCTCCAATGGTCCAGCATGTAGGACAGTGTCCTAAATCCTGTATAACTGCCCTTTTGAAAAGTGTCCCACAGTGCCTGCAGTTAATAATATCCCTTCCAGATGAGTTGCTGGGTTTATAACCTGGTCAGAGTAATTAGAAGGAGGAAAATTAAAGCAAAAGTTTGATTTTGTGTTTTGTTTGTTTGTTTTCGTTTAACTTGTTAAATCAAGTTAAATTACTTGTGTCCATGTAAATGAGGTCACTGTGTGGATGCCCCTCTGATCCTCCCTTCCTGCTTTGCTACAGGAAATGTCACAGTGCTGCTACCCTATAAAAGGGGTGTAGCATATGCGGTGGGTGGGGTGGTTGGCTGGGCCTTCTCCTGCCGAAAAGAACCACGGATGAAAGAAACAAGGATGTAAGAGCAGAAACAATCAACCAACAACAAAAGCAGTAACCCTGAATGCTTAGCCTAATGATATATAAAACTGTAAAACCTGTAAAACATCACGTGTATTGATTTCACAGAAGATATACCCTGTAAAAATCCTTTGTTACAGAGAAAAATAAAGCAGTAACGGAAGATATATCGCCAAAAGCAATTTGAATCAGAGAAGATAACCGCAGTAATCTATAAGCACAAACCTGTAGGCACACCCTGTAATAATACAGTAGAAAGTATACCTGCAACAACGAATCAGTCAGAAAAAAAATGACTATGCGATGTGATAAGAAGACAGATTACATTGGTTGTGAGTCTCCATTAAATCTGTACAGTTCATAACATATAATATACCTTTTCTTATGATCTTACTTTCAATATTTCTACTGTTTCTGGGAATTGAATACCATATTTCACCGAATAGAAGCCACCTTAAATAAAGTTGTAGACCATAATGAATACTTTTAGTAGAAGCTACCATGAAATAGAAACAATGGCTTCTAGTCAGGATATACTCATGTCAGCTAAAGCTGTGTAGGTGGAACTCTTCATAATTTTTATCTCTGTAAATATGATTTTTACAATAGTTGTTTTTAAAATTATTTTTGATCTTAATTCATATTTATTATGTTTATTTTGCTAAAAAGTAGCCCAGTAACAATATATTTGATCATATTCAAGATGTGTAATATTTTCTTTTTCACACTTAAAATAGGATTTTTCAATATACGCCACTCTCAAATACAAGTTGCCCTTGAATACAAGCCGCAGGCCAAAATAAAAAATTCTAATACAAGCCACAGCTTCTTTTCAATGAAATACTGTAGTTATCACAAACATGCCTACTGACAAGTATGAAGATTTATTTATTTATTTCTATTTCAAAAGTTTGTAACAGGACTAGAGATGTTGCAAAGTTTTAATTTGCATGTTGAGTTCTGGCGAAGTTACCAACTTTGCCTCTGCGGAGCAATCCATAAATTTGTTTCCATCAGCATGTAAAGTCACCTATTGGCTTCACCAGTGACTTCGCCGGTAACTTCAACATTAAGACAGGCAAAGTCTGTTCAAAACAAGGCTACTGCTGGTAAACAAGTGCTTGAGGTCACATGAAAACAGCTTCTGCAGATCACGTGCTACTGTTTCATGTACTGACACATCCTTAGTTTCACTTTGCAGTCTGAACTAGTCCATGGAAGGGACAGATCTGCTCTTAGTCCATGGAAGGGGATAGACCTGCTCTTTTCATGGTAAAACCTGGCCAAAAAAAATAATACTTTTTTTCAGCTTTCTTCTGCTTGTCAGTCATCTTATTTTTACTGTACAGTTAGTGAGTCTTTGTTTAGTTGTTCTTTAGCTGTTATTTTCTTTATAATGAACACTTTTATTTCAGCTAATTTTAATGTCTTTCAGTGGTTCTTTTTTACTCTGTCTTTTTACTCTGTGATATTTTTAGGGGGTTAAAATGAGTTGGAGTGGTCAGGAAGAGAGGGGTGCAACAGCAGATGGGAGATGCTGTGCTTTCCACATCAAGAGAGCCTGACCTATGGTGCTGGCAGTAGGACAAAACAGAGGCACTCAACCCCCCACACAGTGTAGCACTCCCAGCAACAAGATGGGTCAAGGACTCCTGCACCACCAGCAGCAAATGCAACTTCAGCCCAGGCATCTGTTGTACCTCCATCACCTGCACACCATAAGGAGAAGGGATATCAGCCAGGACCATCTTGTTCCTCCCCTCTTCAGCAGCAGCCAAAGTCTCTTGTCTTGGACTTTTTTCGTTTTGACCCAACCAAAAATAGAGTGGTCATCTGAAAACTATGCCATACTGTTGTCTGGCATGGGAAAT
The DNA here is from genome assembly GCA_016271365.2 of Neoceratodus forsteri. Lineage (NCBI taxonomy): Eukaryota > Metazoa > Chordata > Ceratodontiformes > Ceratodontidae > Neoceratodus > Neoceratodus forsteri. Next base: position 66,367,233 of record JADMNL010000023.1, read on the forward strand.
GGTGGAGCCATTTGGGAACAGGTGGGCAAAACACACACCTTAGAGGAGGCACTGCAAGGAGTGGAAGGAGCACCTGAGAAATAAAGCTGCTGAGAGGGTGAAAGTGGTGCTGCCCTACTGGTTCCTCACTGCTAGACAAGAGAAAGACATGTGTGCAGATGCAGGAGGGGGAGAGGGAGGGGACTGTGAGATGGACCTGCAGTCAGACTTGGTCCTGCGGGGGGGGGCATCTGAGAGACTGTCCTCAGATCCTGCTCCCACATTCCAAGTGTTTGGAAGTACAACAGCTCTGGCAGGAGGCAGGGTGGCTCTCCCAGCATGTAGTGGGGATGAAGGAGCTGTTGGAGATGGAGCTGCAAAATCAGAGAACCATTTTGGAGGGTTTGGCTGATCTGTGAAGTGGCGGTGCACCCTCTGTCCCCATGCCATAGCCCTCCAACCCAGATATTTCTTTATCTTTCTCTTTAACTCTGTGTTAAACCCTAAAAATGAAACAAAAAAAAAGTTGTTCTTGTATCCTTTTTCTTTCTGACTATATTTTTTTATTTATTTTACCGCTGATTGTTAAACCCTGAAAATAATTAGAAAAAAAACTTAAAAAAATGATTTAAAAGACAAAGAACCTCTGTGCAAAAACACTGAGGCAAAGGTTACCCCAAAGGGCATTTGGCTGGGAAGCCAAGTTCCAAGAAAATACATATTGTATTTTCTTAAAAAAAAAATGTTCATCTTTATTTCTCTGTGTGTGTCTATATTCTGGATTTCTGCAACTGCTTTGTTCTATCTATTGAAATTCTTCTGTTCTCATCCATTCAGAATAAAAAATCTGATTTCTACTGTATTGTCTTTCTTGTGCAACTGCACAGTCCTTACACTATCATTAAAACTGTTCTCAACTACTGCTGCTACATGGTTCTACACTGAGTGTCTTCCTCTTCCCCACTACGCGCCACCCTTAGAGTAATTCACTGCACAACAGTAGTGCAAAAGTTACAGAAAAATAAAGTATGCCAAATTTTGCTACAGACTGTTTAGTATACAGAACTGCCAAGCTTAATATATAAATTTGCCACTTCTGGAAATTGTCTCCTAAACCAGAAATCAGTAATGCTGGTAATAAACTGCTGCTGCTGCTGCTGTTTAAGTCACCCTCTCGGACAGTCTGTGTTGTCAAGCACTTTAGTACACTCAACTGCAAAGCTCAATATATAAATTTCTAATTTCTTATCCAGAAGCAAATAGTTTGAGACCTTTTAGTGGACCAACACAGATGTTACAAAAAGAAACAATGTCTAAGCTTTCAGACCAACCAAGTCCTTCCTTAGAGACTTATGACAGTTGTTCAGAAAGTCACAGTCTATTAACACCCAGATCATACATAAAAATATATAAAAAGAAAAAAATTCTCATTGGTTTAAAGTACCTATTTAAAAAAATCACAGATTTAAATTGAATGAACAGCTTTCCATTAACACTCTACTGAGAATCTTTTCAAGGTCAGATAACCTCCACAGAAGATAAGCTGAACACTCAAGTAGACAAAACCCTCTGACTGAAATTATTAATGAATGAATGTATTATAAGAATACATTCAAAATTAAAGACAAGTCCTTTAGATTTAATACCACAATTGTCCAAGTTAAAAATTGATAGGATTGCATATAAAAAACTGTAGAACAGAAATTTATGTAAGGAAATCAGAGAATACAAAAAATATATACCTTGTATGAACAGCTGTTTAAAACATTCATACAAAATTAAACCTGTCTGGAGATATTTTCTAAACTATACTCTTAACCAGTTAACACAGTCCATACACATTAAAATCTACAGTGCTGTAACAATATTTTTACAAGACAACATCAGTTATCAGTATTATTGCCAAATAAAAAGACATCTCCAGGGACCACCTAGAAAATGAGTTCATTCATCTTAAATTGTTCAAAGTTTAATAATGAGTCAGTATATAATCTGTAAGTTTGAGTTTATTGGTTGGCCAAGAGACCTTTACAATTAAAAATCTTTATAAATAAAAGCATAAATATAAAACAAGCAAACATATATTCTTGAACATTTCCATTAATTTAGATTTCTCCATATAGTTAATCATTTGCAGATTATTAAAAAGTGATAAAGTGCAGGTAGACAATAAATATATACCATGTCTGCATATTTCTATAAAAATACATCAATGCCAAAACAAGGCACTGTCTAGTTTTAACTGAGCTATCCTTGTTCTTAGCACTGATAGGAATCCTTCAATATGACACTACCCCTACAAAAAAAACAAGCAATACATTTTTACTAGACCTCCATCCCAGAAAATATTTCAAGCAACATATTTCCTAGAACAGTCATACTCTGTATTTCATCTAGATTTTTTGTATAACTACCAGATAAGCTACAGCATTTGTTATAATTAGGTCAAATCAAATCAAAATCAAATCAATGTTTATTTGAAATGCACTTTTCAAAATACCAAAGCACAAATACATTGCAAAATTAACGACATCAACAATAAATACAAATTTAAAACAATTAAAAGGCAACAGGATAAACTTATTCAAAAGCTAATTTGAATAAGTAGCTCTTCAATGAGGCTTTAAATGACTCTGTGGACAGGCACTCTCTAATCCAATGAGGTAGAGAATTTCACAAGGTTGGGCCATGAAAGAAAAGCTCTGGCCCCAGATGACTGAAGCTGAACCCTGGGAATTCTAGCAATCCTCAAGCAGTGGAATGGAGGGCAGAGAGGGTGGTAGGGCCGAAGGAGATCTTGCAAGTAGCCCAGTCCCAGTCCATGTAGGGTCTTATAGGTCAGCAACGAACCTTGAAGGTGATCCTCCATCACACGCAGCCAATGCAGTTCATGCAGCACAGGTGTGACATGACAAGTTCTTGGTAACCCAGTCAACAAACTGGCTGTAGTGTTCTGCACCAGCTGCAGGCAACGGAGATCCACCCCTGGCAACCCTAGATATAGAGCATTACAGTAATCAAGATTCAAAGAAACAAAGGTGTGAACCAACACAGGAAGGTCATCGTGTGGAACAAGGTGTTTTATCCGGGCTATATTCCTCAGTTCATCATTTGTAGTGAACAGTAGAGTCAGTAACACCTCATTATTGCAAGTTTGCATTGCACAGAACAAGGGAAATAACCATTTAGCTCTTGGAACATTGTACCATTTGCAATCATCAAAAATAGCATGTTCTAAATGTTCCACTTATAATCCATTACAATTACAACAACTAGCCACTGGATCTTTAGCCCTATTATAGCTAGCTAATAAGACATTACTTCAAAATAGTTCCATTCTGTAGTTTGTATATAATATCCTTTGCTTGTTGTCTGTCAATACATCCAAGTAATATCTATGGGGCTAGATATTCAAACTGCGCTATTTTGTGGAGCAAGCCCTTGTGCTGCACAAAATAGTTGCACAGGGGTGTGTCCAGAGCGATATTCAAAGGAGTTGCACCCTTGAGCAACTCCTTTGAATATCACCCCCTGGCGACAGCCACTGTGCATGGTGCAGTGGAACTTGCGCCACTGTAAGTTATCAGAGTGGAGCATTCAACTTGCGGTGGCGCAAGTACCATTGTGCCATGTGCAAAATCGATATTCAAAAGGTGACATGCAAATGGAGCCATAATTCATGCAAGGCACGGGGGGGGGCATTTGCATCTGATTATGGCCCCATTTGCATGCCATTAGCATGCAGGTGTGCTGATCCCCAAGGACTTGCACCTGGCGCCCTGCCAGGCAGCAGCCATCGGGGACCAACGCCCTCTGCAGCCCGATGGCAGGCAAAACAGTGTAGAATCCCCACCACCCCCCACTGGCCCGACTGTGGCGTGGTTGATCCCCCACCAGCCGTCGCGGGCATAATTTAACCCCCACCAGCCTGATTGCAGGCAGCAATTTGTTCTTCCCCTCGAACACATCCCTGGTGGTCAAGTGGACCATAAATCCGATCGCGGGATGGTAATAAAACACCCCCAACACATCCCTGGTGCCTAGTGTCCCCACCCACCCACCCATGAAGCCTCACCACCCTGCTCCCCGGCAGCCAGCGAAGCGGCAGCATCCCACCGCCTGCCACCTGCTGACTGACTGCCCAGTAGAGACTGCACCCATTGGTGCAGAGCAAGAGCCAATGGGTGTGCAGCCCTGTACAAGACAGTCCAGTTTTGGGAATGAATGGTTCATGCACAACACTGGACTGTTCTTGTACGGTATACTGCATGCCCATTGGCTCTTGCTCTGCACCAATGGTGTGCAGTTCTACCGGCAGTCAGTCGGCAGGCGGCAGGGTGGCAGGCAGGTGGGATGCTGCCACCTCCAGCTGCCGGGGGAGCGGGTGGTGAGGCTCCGTGGGTGGTGGGTGGGGGACACCAGGCACCAGGGATGTGTTCGGGAGGTGTTTCTTTATACCATCTGCGATCGGGATTTACGGTCCACTGGACCACCAGGGATTTGTTCGGGGTGTTTTTATTACTCCATCCCGTGATCGGGATTTATGGTCCACTGACCACCAGGGATATGTTCGGGGGGAAGCTATTGCTGCCCTCATCAGGCCAGTTGGGGTGGTGGTGGGGATTTCACAATTGTTTTGCCTACAATTGGGCTGCAGGGGGGCGCAGGGAGTGGGTTGGGGGCCAGCCACAGGTGGCAGCTGCTGTGTTGCACCCGGCAATGCAGCAGCTCACCTGTGGGTGGCCCTCTACTTAAGCCTTTTTTGGCTCAAAGTTGTGCAGGCGCAGGTTGGGGGTTGCGCCTGCACAACTCTGCATAGCCTGGCTGAATATCAGGCTGTGCAGTTTATGCATGGTTCCTCCCCCTCCAGTTCAGCATGCATTCATTTGCATTGCGCTGTTGCTCAGCCTGTTTTCAGTGACGCAACTGCCTCCTGCTGAATATCGCAGAATGGAGTAAGTTCAGACTTGCGCAGGTGCAACCCTATTACGCATGGCGCAACCCTTTTGAATATCTGGCCCCTAATGGTGATATACATTATTCTGTACCAACCAATCTGAGATACACAGTTTTTTCATACATATCAGATCTTTTGCCTTATAATTTTCTGATATCTTTTGTGTTACATATTTTTGACACTTAATACTAATAGTTACCCCTGTTTGAATGACCTTTCTAAATATTCCAGCCCATTTTCTCTTAAAATACTAGATACTTTCTTCAACCAGTCTGATAGGCTCAATCCATTATTTTTCCATTCCTGTTTTTCTTTTAAACATATATATGCAGATGATGTTTTTCTAGTTGCAGAAGTTTAATCCAATAACTTATTTTCCTTGAGGAGGCTAGAGCAGCAATATTTGTTAAGTCCAGTTCAGCTCTGATCATTGGTACTGGTACAGACTGACCCAGACCTAACTGGATCTTATTAGTTTTATTAATGGGACATCGAGAGATTCAATTGTTTTAGAATCCCAAATCTCTGTGCCATATAGAAATTGGGCATCATATTTTGTTTTAGTTGCCCAAAATGCATGGTTTTATTAAGTTGCCCCCATATTTTTTATTAAAGAGATTTGAAGAGTTTGCGGTCTGTTTTAATTTCAGTTTCAATGTATCTATATGCTTTGTCCAGGGTCCAGATTGAGAAAATGTGAGACCTAAATAGTTATAAAATGTTACTGTTTTTAACCTTAATTTCCCTATTGGCCAGGATTTTGTTTGTTGTGTTTGTAAGCGCATAACCATTACCTGACTTTTATTTTCATTAACTTTTAGTTCATATTTATTTACATACTCTTGTAAAATTCCCAACTTTTTAAGAAGTCCTGAATGTGTCAGGGATATAAGAACTAAGTCATCAGCGTACACAAGTACAGGATAACTTTCCTTCAATATTTTTGGGGAGTCTGTTAAAGAATCCTTAAGTTGTGGTAGGAGCCTATTTATATAAATACAAAATAGTGTTGGGGCTAGTACGCATCCCTGACGAACACCACGGTTTGTAGAAAATCTAGCTACAGATTATACTTTAGAGGATGTTCTTACCTGAGCCCATGTACCGGTGTACAGTTCTCTTATTATATTTATCAAGTATGGTGTAAAGCACCATTCCCTCATTTCTTCCTAAAGCTTTTGGAGTGAGATTATGTCAAAGACAGCACTAAAATCAATAAAGACTAAATAAATCCTTTGCTTCCTGAGTTTGACATATTTCTCATGCAAGTGATTAAGTATATAACAATAATCGATAGTACTATAACCACCCCAAAACCTGTTTCATATTCTGACAGATCTCCTAAAGCCTCTAGTTGTTTTCTTAGCCTCACCAGGATACTTTTGGTAATATTTTTCCCATAATATCCAATACGGATATGGGTCTATACATTGTTGGAGTATCTTTATCTCCTTTTTTAAAAATTGATACGATCGTTGCCCCTTTCCAGGATTTGGGAAATTTTAAACTCTTACAACATATATTAAAATATTTGGCAAGTATGCTTGTCATACTGAAGGAGCTGCCAGATATGCCTCAGCAGGAATAGAGTCAGACCCTGGTGCTTTCCTTTGTTTTAATGTGGCAATAGCAAAATAAGGTTCTACAGTTTTTATTAGTTTAAAGGTTGACATATCCATCCCTTCAATGGCTTTACCTAGCTCAATATTAGAATCATTGAAAATATCAGAATAATATTTAATCTAGACATCAATGGGCATATAAGAATCTACTTCATTTTTCTGGTTGTCTCTACCTTTGGCTACTAAAAGTCAATAAGCTTGATAATCTTTTGTTTCTATTATTGTAAGCATTCTTTCCCATTGTCTATTATAATATTCCCTCTGCTTCTTTTGTAACATTATTTTGTTTCTCTCTTTCAGAATTCAGATATTTGCTATTTATTTTTAAATCTGAAATTTTCATTCATCTAAACAATCTATTTAAACCCTTTTTGCTCTACAGCAATCCTTATCAAACCAGTTGTCAATTTTCTTTTTTCTTACATTTGTAATACTTGAGGCTTTCAGGCTCTCTTTAATTTCATTGAGACCTATGGTGATACTTTCTTTTGTTTCCTCCTCTGCATTGATGTTATCAGTTTTAGTCCAAAACTAAAGCAGCTATTTATTTCTAGAACACTTGGGCAGGACAGAACACAGCACCTACAACTCACCACTACATCTGGCTACTGCCTAGAAGTTGTGTCCTCTCTGAAATACCTCAGTCTAACCCAGGACCAGGGCTTCACCCTGAAGAACCAAGTGGACTCAGTCACCAAGACCTTACATGGGAAACTAGGCATCCTCTACTGGCTGAAAGACCAGCTAGTACCCGAGGACAGAACCTCAATTGCCACCAGTGTCCTTCTCCCTACACTCTTATACACCACCCCAGTCATGGAGGTTGGCTAAGCTGGAGAGAAACAGACTACAGGTGCTGTGCAACAAGGTGGCCCACTTCGCCTCACAGGCCAATCCTAGGGATCACCACTGCGATTCCCTAACATTCCTAAACTGGCCCTCACTGGAGTGCCTCCAGTACCACTGCTCTGCCTAGCATACAAGCCAATAGGACTGATCCCCACAGCCTCTCTGGCCTCATGGTTATAAAGACCAATCACCGACACCTCCACACAACTGGCCGAACTCTTCTAGATGTCCCCAGGGTCAGAACTAAGGCAGGCGGTATGTCATTTGCCCTCACCGCTCCAACACTGTGGAACCAGCTCCCTCCTGGGGTGCAGAAAGCCCCCACTATCAAAAACTTCTGCACTAGGCTCAAGGCCCACCTAGCAGAGGCCAGGTCCTGCCACTGTACCAGCCCCTGACAGGAACAGATGGTCAAATTACTAACCAGGTTCTAGTCTCTGCCACTGACTACATTCCATGTCACATTGCTAGCATCCACACAATGGTGTCACTGACGACCAGCCTATTCATTTCCTTGTGTACAGTTACGCACTGGCTTTGCCATATTAACTGTGTTGCTGTGGTGCCTGTAACTCACTGTTGATCAACCTATTCTATACCTTGTGTACTGTTTGAACTGCTTTGCTGTCTTAACTGTGCTGCTATGACTCCTGTAACTCAAACAAATGCTGTATTTATCTCTTGTGTTATGTAACACCTGGGTCGCCCCTGAAGAAGGGACCTCCGGGGCTCAGTGGGCTTACCCAGTCACCAAAATTGAATAAATAAATAAATACATTTTTGAGACTTTGTATTGTCTCCACTACTGACCTTTCATCTATTTTCATCTATTTTATTCCACTTTATGTTATATTTATTCCTAATCCCTATCCTTAGTTCTCTCTGGTCATCTTTTTCCTTATTAATTAGACTCTTTAACTTCAGAACTATTGGAAAATGGTCACTTTCCATATTAACTATTTCACATTGTTCCCAAACGTCCATGTCTCTGTTCCAAAAAGCATAATCTATTACTGTAGGACCATGAGAGGAAACATGCCTGTAGTTCCCTGTAAGGTATCCTTTTATTCTCCCATTGAGCGAAGCTAAAAAATGAATCTTAAGCACATTTATTAACTTTAAACCTGTACTATTTGTTTTAGTGTCTGCTGAAGCCCTGAGGAAAATATAAGTATTCTTATGACACCAGTTATGATAACTGCTGTCTAGATACCCATCATAATTGCCAATTCTGGCATTGAAATCCCCACAAACCAGTGTCGTTTCACATGCAGTTATAGCCCAAACAGCATGAATAGTGTCTTCTAAAAGATCCCACAGACCCTCTCTATAGTGTTTAGATGTTGGGGTGGGGGGGACGTAGACATTTAAAATGTCAAATTTTTCTTGGTAATATTGAACCGTAAATGCTTGTATATTTTTGTTTGAAGGAATCATATCAGCTTTAAGATTTTTATTGATTTTAAACCATGAAACTAACCCACCCACATTCCTTCCTGTCTTTGCAAGTCTAACAGCTGGGACATTAAAAGTCTGATATCCATTCATGGTTACATTATTATTCTTAGAATGCCAAGTTTCCTGAAGACATATTATCTTACTACCCTTCATATACTGTACCTCATCCATTCTATATCTGAAAATTTCTTTTGTAGACAGGAAACATTCCAGGATATAATATCATGTGAAACTGTTTCTATTCAGTTGTCTCCTTTCTTTTGTTATTGTTCAGTAGTCAAGTTTTCTGTATTCAATAACTCAAACCTGTTTTGTATTGTACAATTGAATAAAAGATCCTGATTTTATCTAATTCACTAGTATTTTCAAGTCTATGATTTTCTACTTGCAAAGATTCATTTTGCTTGTTCTTGAACATGTCTTGTTTAATAGGTAATACATGAAGACCCATTGTATCCAACAGTCCCCTACTGTCCAGTATATAATCAATTACCTATATGAACAGGAACAGTCTATAAATCTGAATAAAACCCCAATGGAATTAAACTCTCCTCCCCACCCTGGAAAAGATAATTAGAAAAGAAGTATATATTCACTATGTACGTAGGCAAAAGTCCGAACACTTGATAGCATAATTATGACATGTGCCTGAATATAAGCAACACTGGTTATCAACATGTTGGTTTCTCACTAAATATACATGCGTGTGTTGGGGGTTGGGGAGGTTGGGTTGTCTTGAATGTATATGGAGGGTTTAGTGTTATGTGTATGTGGTGGGTAACTTTGTGTGTTTTGGGGTGGTTGTAGGATTTTTTTTTGTGAGGAGGGGTCTGTGTATGGAGCGAGGGGTTGGATTTTGCTAACATATTTAGGTACGCTTATATTCAGGTACATGTCATAATTATGCAACCAGGTGTTAGGACTCTTGGCTCACATACATAGTGAATATATGCTTCTTTTCTAGCTATCTTTTCCGGAGGGGGGGGGATTCCATTGGGGTTTTATTCAGATTCTTAAGACTGTTCCTCTTCATATAGTTAACTGATTATATGCTGACTCATTGAATGAACTTTGAACACTTTAAGATGACTGAACTCATTTTCTAGGTGATCCCCGAGAGATTTGTTTTTTTATTTGGCAATAATACTGACAATTGATATTATCTTGTAAAAAATATTGTTACAGCACTGTAGGTGTTAATGTTTATGGATTGTGTTAACTGGTTGAGAGTATAGTTTAGAAAATATCTCCAGACAGGTTTAATTTTGTATGAATGTTTTAAACAATAGTTCATACAAGGTACATATTTTTTATTCCCTCTTATTTCCATACATAAATTTCTGTTGTACAGTTTTTTATCATACAATACTATCAAGTTTTACCTTGGACATTTGTGGTATTAAATCTAAAGGACTTGCTCTTAATTTTGAATGTATTCTTATAACACACTCATTCATTAATAATTTCAGTCAGAGGTTTTATCTAATTGAGTGTTCAGCTTATCTTCTGCAGATGTTATTTGACCTTGAAAAGATTCTCAGTAGAAGCAATTTAATGGAATGTTGTTCACTACATTTAAATCTGTGATTTTTTGAAATAGGTACTTTACACCAATGAGAATTTTTTCTGTTTTAATGTATTTTATATGTATGATCTGGGTGTTAATATAATGTGACTCTCTGAATAACTATCATAAGTGTCTGAGGAGGACTTGGTTGGTCAGAAAACTTAGACATTATTTTATTTTTGTAACATCTATACTGGTCCAATTAAAGGTATCAAACTATTTGCTTCTGGATCTGTTCTTACAAGGACCAATACGGCAACTAATCTATTTCTGTATGTTTCTCACGTCTGAAAATTCTCTCCCAAACTGGAAGTGTGTTCAGAATAAGGCTACTTGTAAACAAGAGCTTGAGGTCACATGGAAACAACTCCAGCAGGTCACATGCTACTGTTCTATGTACTGACTCATCCTTAGTTTCACTTTTGCAGTCTGAGCTAGTCAATGGAAAGGTACAGATCTGCCTTCTTCTGAGGTGTAAAACCTACCAAATAAATCACCATTTTTTGCTTGCTCTTTCATCTTATTTTTACTGTACAGTTTAGAAGTCCTTATTTAGTTGTTCTTTAGCTGTTCTTTTCCTTACATTAAACACTTTTCTTTGTGCCTTTTTTCTCTTTTAGTGAGTTTTTCCTCATTTTACTGTTTTTGGGGGGTTTCAAATGAATGGAAATAGACAGGAGGAGAAGGGGGTGCAGGCAACTAATGGGAGAAGCCATGCTTTTCATATCAAGAGATCCATAGCACGGGAAGTAGGAAACAGCAGCAGCACCCACTCACCCACCCTATAGTGCAGAAACCACAGCAGCAAGTTGTGGCAAGGGCACCACCAACAGCTATGGACGCTCCATCTCAGCCTGCTATTGTACCACCACCACCATCATCATCATAATCTGCATACCACAAGGAGGAGAAGATGCAGACAGGACCATCTTGCTCATATCCTCATTGGCAGCAGCCCAAGTCCCTTGTCTGGGACTTTTTCAGTACTAACTCCATCAACAACAGTGTGGTCACCTGTAAACTTTGCCACACTGTTATTCAGCATGGGAAATGGGAAGCCATTTGGGACAGGTGGATTGCACACACACCTTAAAGGGAGGCACCACAAGGAATGGGAGGAGCATCTACAAAATAATGTTGCTGAGAGGGGTGAAGGTGGTGCTACACTGCAGGTGCAGGAGGAGAGAGATGGAGGGAATAGTAGAGGGATCTGCAGTTGGACTCGGGTGATGCAGGGGCTTGAGAGACTAGCCTCAGATCCTCCTCCCACATTCACCTATGTGGAAGTACAACAGCTCCACTGGTAGGTAGTGCAGCTCTTCTGGCAAGTTGGAGGGATGAAGGAGCTATTGTAGGTGGGCCAAGTGGTCCTTATCTATGTTTCTATGTAGGTGGTGCTGCAAAAATCAGCAAACCATTCTGGAAGGTTTGGCTGAACTGTGAAGTGGCAGTGCGCTTTCTGTCCCTAGGCCATAGCCCTCCAACCGAGATATTTTCTTTTATCTTTCTCTTTTATCCACTGTTAAGCACTAGAAATTAAAAAAATAAAAATAAAAACATTAAAAAATTGTTCCTCTATCCTTATTTCTCTCTCTCTATCTGTATTTCTTTATTTCTGTTACTGCTGCACTGTTAAGCCCTATAAACAAGCATTTGTCAATGCCGAATGTTGCTTGCTTCTATGTGCTGTTTAGGTATTTGGAAGTCATTGGAGTGCAAATATTGAAAATTTGCAAACTTACGAGCGTACGTAGGAACTGAGCAACGCACGCTCGTAAAACAGTCATTTTAAGGAATTTTTTCACCAAATTTTCAACATAGCCATTTTAAGACCTCTGCTCATGAACAGTGTCACTGTGATTTTGTTAATGTGTCCCATACATTGAGTTTGCACACCGACTGCGCCATTGTGCGCTACATGAGCGAAACACGTTTTGGGCAGGATGAAAATGACAGCTGTACTGCTCATAAGGAGGTGTGGTAAAATGGCAATGTTGAAAATCTGGAGTGGAAATATTGAAAATTGCAAACCTAATGGTAGCTGCATGTGGGAACTGTGTGCAACGACACCGTGAAAACAGTCATTTTAGAATTCTTTCACCAAATTTCCAACATTGCCATTTTAAGATCTCTGCTCATGAACAGTGACACTGTGATTTTCTTAATGTGTCCCATACACTGAGTTCGCACACCGACTGCGCCATTGTACGTTACATGGGCGGAAACACGTTTTGGGCAGGATGTGAAAAATGACAGCTGTACTGCTCATGAGGAGGTGTGATAAAATGCCAGTGTTGAAAATCTGGAGTGAAAATATTGAAAATTCACAAACTTTCGAGCGTGCATAGGAACTGCGCAACACAGACTCATAAAACAGTCATTTTTAGGAATTTTTTCACCAAATTTTCAACACAGCCATTTTAAGACCTCTGCTCATGAACAGTGTCACTGCAATTTTCTTAATGTGTCCCATGCATTGATTTCACACACCGACTGCACCATTGCACGCTACATGGGCGGAAACACATTTTGGGTGAGATGTGAAAAATGACAGCTGTACTACTCATGAGAAGGTGTGGTAAAATGGCAATGTTAAAAATCTGGACTGGAAATATTGAAAATTGGCAAACCTATGAGCGTGCGTAGGAACTGCGCAACGCACGCTCGTAAAACAGTTATTTTTAGTAATTTTTTCCCAAATTTTCAACATAGCCATTTTAAGACCTCTGCTAATGAACAGTGTCATGGTGATTTTCTTAATGTGTCCCATACATTGATTTCGTACACCGACTGTGCCATTGTGTGCTACGTGGGCGGAAACATGTTTTGGGCAGGATGTGAAAAATGATGGCTGTAGTGCTCATGAGGAGGTGTGGTAAAATGGCAATGTTGAAAATCTGGAGTGAAAATATTGAAATTTCGCAAACTTATGAGCCTGCGTAGGAACTGCACAATGCACGCTCGTAAAACAGTCATTTATTGGAATTCTGGCACTAAATTTTCAACATGGGGTTTTTGGGACCCCTTCTCATGAATGATGTCACTGTCATGTTGGTATTCAGGCCCAAAGGGTGATTTCGCAGTCACTGCGTGAAATCACCCTTCGGGCCTGAATAACGCCATGACAGTGACATCATTCATGAGAAGGGGTCCCAAAACCCTATGTTGAAAATTTGGGCAAAATTCCCAAAATGCCTGAGATATGCAACAAAGTTGAAACCCCCATGTAACCCATTATACAGCTTACCGGCATTTCCTCAGTTCGGTCAGCTCTGAAGAGTGCAGATGTGTTCCCGGTCCACGAAGATCGTCACACTGGAGTCCAGAGGTAAGTATGGGGTGAGGGGTGGAGAGGCTGGAGTGCGCAGTGGGTGGGTGGGTGCGGGTTGTGAGGGGGTTGGGAGATGTGCCGCGGACCATTTTTATTTTCAGGTTTAAAAAAAAAGACATCGTGGGACATTTGCCATGGGGTGGGTTCCCAGTGTGGCACAAGGACTTAGGGGGCCATTCAGCTGACGAGGATTGGGCACCCGGTGGCACCTGGGGAATAGTTTGCCACGCTGGGTGGGCTCCTCAGCGTGGCACTCACTACCGGGGTGGGGAGGGAGACAGCGCTAGCCAATGGGGATTGGGCAACCCTGCCGACTACAGGATTAGTTGCCACGTTGGGGTAGGCACCCAGCATGGCATTTTGAAGGCTTTTGGGGAGTGGGGGAATGCAGCACAAGCCGGCGGGACTGGCCACCCCATCGGCTATACAGTGTGTCACTGAGCGTAGCTCCCCTTTCAATCAGAGGTCCACTGCATTTGGAGCGTATGTACAGACAGCTCCAAAATGCATTGCTTACAGGCTGCGCCTGCCAGCACACTGACTGAATTGGAGGAGGAGGTGACACACCTCCGAAATCTCCGATGATGGCACTATGTTTCTTGCACACGCGTGCAATCAACATAAAAAACATGTAAAACTTAAACAGAAAAAAAATTGTTGGTATATATTTCTGTCTGTATTTGTTGATTTCTGCTTCTGCTTTGTTCTGTCTATTGAAATTCTTCTGTTCTCATCCATTAAAAAGATAAAATCTGATTTCAGTTGTATTGCTCTCTTTCTTGAGCAACTGTACTTAAATAAGTACAGCCTGTTTTCTAAGCAATAACATTGCTTCAGAAAACTTCAGAGCATCAGAACTGTCCTTATCGAGTATACTAAACATCTGCTCATGGCACTTGACAAACAGCACATGGTAGGTGCTACCTACATTGACCTGATGAAAGCCATCAACCTCATAAATCATCAGTTGCTGCTGGACAAACTCTCTGCCTTGGGCCTCTCTACTGAAACCCTCACCTGGTATCGGTGATACTTTACCAGGAGGACACAGAGGGTAAAGATTGAAGGGGTGCTTTCAAACGCTAATACTCTTACAGCTGTGGTCCCGCAGAGGTCTATACTTGACCCTCTCCACTTTGATCTTTTTATTAACAAACATCCTTATGCCTGCCCTTTATCTGAGATGTTATTATATGTAGACAATGCTGTAATCTATTATAGTAGCTCTCAGATGGGGGAACTCTCAAGTGATCTCCAAATTAGCTTCAGGCCCTTTGAGTACTGGTTCACAAGCAACAAACTTGTTCTTAATTATGAAAAAACAGACAATGCTGTTTGTGGGGCAACATCCAAGAAAAAGGTCTTCCCACTGGTTATTCTTAGTGCACATGGTGCTGCTGTGGATCAAGTCAAAACTTTCAAGTATCCAGGAGTCACCTGGCCTCTCATGTTTACAATATTGCTAACCTGACCAACCAAAAACCTGGAGCCCTTTACAGTCAAAGATTAAATCTAACCATTGATGCAAGACGTAAGGCAGTTTCCAGCAACGTCATCCCGATCACAGACTATGGTCACTCAGCCTATCGTGTAGCCTCTGATATTGTCCTTACTAGGATAAGATTGGTCCTCAACAAAGCCTGTCACTTTGTTAGTGAGTCTGATAGATTAACTCTCACCTGCTCCCTGTACTGTCTCATGGGCTGACTTCAACTTCAGGATAGGCAAAAATATGAGAATTGCCTGCTGGATAAAAAAGCTGAACTGGGTCACACCCCGGTTGCAATCAATGACTTTCTCTGTCAAGTCAATAATAACTATTCCAGTAGGAGCATATCTAGACAAGCCCTAGAAGTCCCTTTTTGTAGAACAAGTCAAGGTAAACACTTGTTTGCAGCCTGGACTGCTTACTGTATGAATGAACTCCCAGAATCCACAGAGGGTCTCCCAAAATTTCAGAGTTTAAGACCTCCCTAAAGAAAGAGCTCACAATGAAATCTACTTGTGGTTGTTTTTTAAATGACTAAATAACCCTTGTTTTATATGATTATTTACTTTTTTGTCAGTAGTCTTACTTCTCCACTGCAACATCCTTGACTCTAACCCCAAATGAAAAATACCCAGGGCTATACGTTAAATGTAAAGTCATCTTTCAGTGCTGTTTTATAATGACTTAGACCCTTTTGAATCTTATTGTCAGGATTATCTAACACATTTACCACTCTCTGTTTGTTCTATTGTCTGTGCATGACCAGTCTCCACTGGTGCTGGTATTGTACATGTCTTCTTAAATTGTATCATAATACTGTATTGACATGGAACCTTTGAAAAATAGTATTTGTGCTCAAAGGTGTTATCTGAATTTCTAATAAATAAATAAATAAATAAATAATCTGCACAGTCCTTACACTATCACTAAAATTGTTCTCAACTGCTACATTGTGCTGCTCTGTGCCTCCCACTCTGCCCTTCATTATAATTCACACATAGAACAATGGTGCAAATGTTCCAGAAAAACAAAGTAGGCTGAATTGTGGTAGTGCAGAATTATAGAACCACATGAACATTTATGCAGCTGCTGTTGTGCTGTGTGTCTCATGCTCCCTGCAACAGGCCACTCTTCCTTTAATTCATTGCAGAACAGTAGTGCAAATGTGCCGAAAAAACAAAGTAGACTGAATTTTGGTACTCCCAAATTTATGTACATGTGGCTGTTACATGGTGCTGCGTTGGGCGTCTCACTGTCCCCACCCTCCAACCACAAGCCGCCCTTCCTAACCTTGTGATTCTTTTGTGTAATCCTGTATGGTGTGGTGGAGAAGATGATTGGTGTTGGCTTGCTTGCTGGAGGAGGAGTCAGTAGGACTGGAGGACACCTGTAAAGAGAACAAAAAAAGAATTATTTAGATTCTCCTTAACTTGCCACTGTGGTGGTGACCAGACAGTAATGGTATATCAGGTTCCACACATTCAGGGTGCTGGGAGCAGTGAGCCCATCATTAGGGCACCATATTTCCATGTCACCATTCCCTCTTTTTACAGGGGGCTGCACCCCCCGCACCACCCATGTGGGGGGCTGCACCCCCACACTCCCCCTTTCTAAATATTCTGACTTTGGGGGGTGAACCTTGGGGAGGGGCGGTGAATTCCATTATTTGGACCCCTAATGATGGGCGCACTGCCACAGGCACCCTGATGGCTGGAATGGGGTATATCTGTTGTCCACTCCCATTCTTACTGTACCTGTCACCAGCGAATAAAAATGAGAAACTATTTAGCCTCCCTTTGGCCACTGCGGTGGCCACATGGTATATCCATTGTCCACTCACATACTTACTGTACCTGCCACCTGTGGGGAAAAAAAAGAAAAATTATTTTGTCTTCCTTTGGCCACTGTGGCACACTGTGCACCTGTGAAAAAGGAGAACAAAAAATAAAAAAGAAAAAAAAAAGAAAATCATAGCAATACTTACCGTTGGTGTAGGACGATGTCACATAACTCCTCTCTGTTGATCCCTGTGAATGGTGAAACCTGCAGGGAGACAAAAGCAAAGCATTTTAATGTTTTTTTCTGAGTGAGGTGGACAGCCTTTTATCCTCTGTGAGGCCAGGGACTGCAGTTAACCACCACAAATGAGGGAGGGAGGGATAATGACTGTGAACAACAGTGAAAGTAACTGACCATCACAGCAGGAAAAGACAGGCCATGGTGGAGCTGAGGTCTTTCTGCCTTGATAAGCTGGCTGGCTGGAGGGTTGGCATGAGGGCTGGCTAATGGGCTACTGCTAGGAGACCTGGCTACTGGCATTCTGTATGCTGCATCAGTGTGGAGTGGTGGCCCATGCTGTTTGTGGCTGTTTAGGACCCAAGCAAACCAGAAGAGGCGGTACCCTGTCTTGATGACTGAGCAGGCATTGTCTCTAGACATCACATTAAGCTAGTTGAGGGAGGTAATCAATTAGGCTCAAGGAAATAGCAAAACAACACTTGGGGATGGGTAACAATAAAATGACTGAAAATAACAGAATTGTGAATCATAAAGTAAAGGATTATACTGATGAGGGGAAAGAAGGGAAACAACATATCTGTTTTAAGCTTCAGTCTGATTGAGGAAGCAGCCCTGACAGTCTTCCAGGCTGGAGTTGATGCCAGATGGTGACATCTCTCTCTATTCCATTACTGCTTCATCCACCTCGATGGTACAAGAAAATTTGCTAATACTGACTACACCTTGCTCTTCATCTTTACACTGCCACCTTCAGGTGGTAGGAACATGGACATGATTGTCTTGTGTGGAATGTGCCCCTCATTCATTCTGATAAATGCTAGCAAACCAACATTTTTTGGTGACATTTTGGTGTGCCTGTCCCACATAATGGCCCCAGACGAACTGAATACATGCTCCACACTGACACTCGAGGGTGAGAAGCTGAGGAATTTTATTGCAGCTGAGGTCAGTGCTGGCCAATCAGTGAGCATGCTGCTCCAGTATAGTAAGAGCTCTTTGAAACATAGAAACATAGACTTTGATGGCAGATAAGGACCGCTTGGCCCACCTAGTCTGCCCATTTCCCTACCTAGAGGATAAGCTGCAGATCCTATTTAACCAACAGCCTATTTCTTCCTACCCCCACAAAATTGCCTTATGTCTGTCCCATGCATTCTTGAATTCTCCCACAATTTTAGACCCCACAACCTCCTCAGTAAGGCTGTTCCATGCATCCACCACCCTCTCTGTGAAAAAATACTTCCTCACATTGCCCCTGAGCCTGTCCCTCTCTATCTTCAAATTGTGACCCCTTGTTCTTGCACATCTCTTTTTCTGAAAGATGTTACCCTCTTGGACTTTGTTGATTCCGCTGAGGTACTTAAATGTTTCTATCATGTCCCCCCTCTCCCTCCTTTCCTCAAGGGTATACATATTAAGCTCCTTTAGTCTCTCCTCGTATGGCTTCTCTTGCAGACCCTGCACCATTTTAGTTGCCCTCTTCTGAACTGCCTCCATCCTGTCTATGTCCTTGTGGAGATGGGGTCTCCAGAACTGGATGCAGTACTCCAGATGGGGTCTCACCAACTGTCTGTACAGGGGGATAACAACTTCCTATTTTCTGCTGGTGATGCCTCTCCCAATACATCCCAGTATCCCCCAGCCCTCCTTACTGCCTTCTCACATTGCTTGCTAACCTTTAGGTCATCTGATATGATTACCCCAGGTCCCTTTCCATTTTTGTTGTTGTTACTACCCCCCTCAATAGTGTAATCTTCCCCTGGGTTTTTGTTTCCCAGGTGCATTATTTTGCACTTCTTTGCATTGAATCCAAGCTGCCATACTTCTCACCATTCCTCCAACCTTGCCAAGTCCCTTCTCATCCTTTCCATGCCTCCTTGTGTATCAACCCTGTTGCAGATCTTTGTGTCATCTGCAAAGAGGCATACTTTTCCTTCCAGTCCCTCTGCAATGTCACTTATGAAGACATTAAAAAGGACTGGACCAGGTACTGAACCCTGCTGTACCACACTAGTAACCCCTCTTTCTTCGGGGTGGATTCCATTTACAATTACTTTCTGTGTCCTGTTGTCCAGCCAATGTTTTACCCAGGCTACCACCCTGGGACCCACTCCCAGGCTGGTTAATTTGACTATTAATCTTTTGTGTGGGAATTGAAGATGATGGTAAGGTGCCTTGTGTCCATCAAATATGCATCTACCATGTGTTGTGCTGCCCACAATCCTGCTGCCTTATCAGCCTCCTCTTTTTTTTCTTGTCTTCAATTCCCACCTGAGATAAAACTTCCCAAATGGAAGTTGGCATTTTCTCTTAACTTGCATGTTTTCTCAGCCTGTCTCCCACGTGAGGTGATGGTATCAACACCCTGTCTCTGTGGAGTTTCATGTTGTGCCATAGATAAATGTGTCTTTAGCATCTGTGCACAACGCACCATTCTTATCAGATGATCAGTCAATATTTTGACCTGCTGATGCCCATCTTCAATTATTGATGCTAGCCCATGTTAATTGCATGGGTCCATCATGGTAGCAACACCAAAATCTTCAGACTGCGGAATGCTGGAAATATGTGTATTGCAGTCTAAGATGTGGAGCATGTCTTCCATTAAGGCACAACTTCAACTATCACCACCTGTCTCCTTCTGAACCTTCACTAGTGTCTGCCTTAGAACATGTAGTAGTAGAAAGGCCTGACTGCTTCAGGTAGTATCCCCACTCACTGCCTGTGTTGCATGTTTGAATGGCCTGAGAATCCTGATCAGACTGTCCATTTGGTATCACTGCTTTATTGTCAGAGACATGGATACTCCAGCACTGTCATGGCTTGTATGTAGCAGCAGATATTGAGATATGGCTTTAAACTGCTCATATAACCACTCGATCATGTATAGTGTCAGGTTCCATCTGGTGACAACATCAAGCTTCATACGGTGCTGAGGCAGTTTGTTTTGTATCTGCAGCTGACAGAGCTGGTCACAGGTCTTTCCAAAATGGACAAAATGGACACAAATGTGAAGAGCCACAGTCAATATAACCATGATATCAAGATGGGTTAGAAACTGCTGCACAACAAGAGTAAGACAGTGTGCCAGACATGGTACCCTGGCAAATCCCCAATCACTGATGCATTTCACAACATTTGAGCCATTATTGCTCACAATTAGAGATGGGCAAAGTCCATAACTTGGCTACATGGAATATTTGCATATAACTTGAATTTCGTAAAATACTCCGCAAAGTGAAGTGAAAACTTAACATTTCTTTGTTAACATGTGGGTTTCCATTACTTTATATGGACTTCATGTTACTTCATCTTTTTTTTATCTTTAAAGCGAATTGTACAGTGATTCATGGGATGGAAGGTCACATGGACTCTACATTGACTTGCACAGCCTCAGTTCAGCATAGTGTGCACAGTGGAAGGCTGGAGTTTGCTGTCAGAGCTCTGAGATTCAAACCTTCAACAAACATTCAAAACAGCATTTTTCATTTGGACTTTTGAGTCCAAATTTAATACACTAGTTAGTAAATCCCTGTGTTTTATATCATAGATCATTTATTGATTTGGTGTGAATATTGCATATTAAATTAGTACATTTAGTGTCTGTACTGACAGACACTGCAGAAATATGCTTCGGGGAGGGGCGGATCTGTGGTGCAGAAGTGAGGTTCACAGACCACAGTGTGAAACGCAGCTTTTCAACTGTTGTTGGCTAGTGTTGTAGCATTGGTGTGTTCAGTTCTGTACACAGGTACACACAGTAATACTTCTAGTCATTTTTTATAAGTTTTTGCTCTTTGCTGCGCATTTGTTTGGTCTGTTTAAAAGACTGTGTTGTACTTTATTGAACTGTTAAAGTTTCTGCACATTTCCTTTAATCTGTGTGCATGCCGTCAAGTCATACGCATTTTATTCCACCACTATAATAGTAGTACTCTTAATTTCTCATCCCGTATGTGGTATTTTCTACTGCTTCTATCTAGCTACTGCTGTAAATCCCCCCCCCCAAAATAAATAATGTGTTATTCCACTTTGGATCTGTGAAGACTAATTAAGGTCTTGTTGTGCCTGTGTGGCTACATCTCTTTAATGGGTGCACCATAGGAGAATGTAGTGAAGTCTGGGGTCGAAGAGTCCAAGGTACACCTCAATGCCTGTCAGTGGCTGGGGGGGTGGGATGGCATGAGCAGTACAGTCAGCAATCTAAAGGCACACCCTGATGCCTGTCAGTCTGTACAGGATGGAATGTTATGGTTAGAAACCCTAACGCCCGGGTGTTTGTTGGTATTTGCACTACAAATTTTCAACATGGCCTTTTTCTGACCCCACCTCATGAAAGCATTTGGGACCTCTTCTCATGAAGAGTGGCAGTGTGATTTTGTCAATGTGTCCTGAACTTTGAGTTCCAACAGTGACCATGTCATTCTGTGCCACATGTATCAAAACACAGATCGGGCAGGATGTGAAGAATGACAGCTGTACCATCCATAGGCAGATGTGAAGAGATGGCAATGTTGAAAATCTGTAGTGGGAATATTAACAAGCATTTGTCAATGCTGAATGTTTGCTTGCTGGCATTGGCAGTGGTAGTGTAGAAGTTACAGAGCTGCGTAATAGTAATGGCAGTGAAGTATTGAACTGAAGCCAACCCCACCACCACCCTGCAGAGATGACAGGCATTGGGGTATGACTTTGGGTAGTCAGGCATAGCAGCCATGCCATTTTCAGTACACCACACCTGCAGACACTGGCAAAGTGTCACGGTGTTCCTTAGGGTCTTTGGTCCTTATGCGCACCCCATTCCATTAGGAAATACAGTGGGATGGGTGCGATATAGGTGAATGGGGTGAAGTTTGGGGCCGAAGAGTCCAAGGCATACCTCAATGCTTCTCACTGGCTGCAGGGTGTGGAATGGTATGAGCATTACAGGCAAGAATCCCAAGTCACACCGCTGATGCCTGTCATTCTCTACAGGGTTGAGCGTTATGGTTGGAAACCCTAATACCTCAGGCATTTGTTGGTATTTTCACTCCAAATGTTCAACATGGTTTTTATGTGACCCCACCTCATGAACAGTGGGAATATCAGTTTCTTAGCCTAAAGCTGCTTATACTGTGACTACAGCATTTAGCACCACAGGTGCAAAACATTCTGAACAGGATGTAAAAATGACAGCTGTACTGTTCATGGGGAGGTGTAAAATGGCAATGTTGTAAAATCTGCAGTAAAAATAATATTTAAAAATGGTAAAATCATGGGCATTACATAGAAACTGTGCAACGCCCACACCTGTATATAATTAGGTTGAGGTTTTTTTACAGCAGATTGTCAATTCAGGCATTTTGGTGCTCCGATCATGAACAGTGTCACTGTGATTTTCTTTATCTGTCCGAACAATAATTTCCCACAGCGACCACACATCTCTGTGTGAAAACACACTTGACCATGTTGTGAAAAATGACAGCTGTACTGTAAATAAGGCAGTGTGGAAAAATGCCACTGGTGAAAATCTGGACTTAAAATATTACAAAGTCCATGAACTTTGAGGGTGCTTGGAAACTGCAGCAATGCTCACTCGTAACACAGTCATTTATGGACTTTTGTTACCAAATTTTCAACATAGCCATTTAAGACCTCTGCTCATGAATAGTGTAACTGTGATTTTCTTAATCTGTCCCAAACATTGCTTTCACACACAACAGCACCATTGTGCACTACATGGGTGGAAACACATTTTGGGCAAGATGTGAAAAATGACAGCTGTACTGTTTATAAGAAGGTGTGGTAAAATGGCAATGTTGAAAATCTGGAGTGAAAATATTGAAAATTTTCGCACTTATGAGCGTGCGCAGGAACTGCGCAATGCAAGCTCGTAAAACAGTCATTTTTTAAAATTTTTCCACCAAATTTTCAAAATAAGCTTCTTGAAAGTCCACCTTATGAACACTGGCAGTGTAATTTTGTTAATCAGTCCCCAAAGGTGATTTCGTGCAGTGACTGTGAAATCACCCTTCGGGCCTGAATAACGCCATGACAGTGACATCATTCATGAGAAGGGGTCCCAAAAACCCCATGTTGAAAATTTGGTGCAAAAATTCCAAAAAATGCCTGAGATATGCAACAAAGTTGAAAAAACCCTATCTAGCTCATTATACAGCTTACTGGCATTTCCTCAGTTCGCGGTCGGCTTTAAAGAGTGCAGGCGTGTTCCAGTCCACCGAAGATCATCGCGTCAAGGTCTGGAGGTAAGTATGGGGTTGGGGGTGTGGGAGGCAGGGTGCGCAATGGGTGGTGCGGGTTGTGAGAGGGGGCCAGGAGACTATGTGGGACCGTTTTATTTACCGTGTTCTTTTGTTTCCAATGATGACGCGGATGTTTGCCATGCTGGGGTGGGCTCCCATCGTGGCACTAGGATGGTGGGGGCATTCAGCCAATGGGAGATTGGGCACCTATGTCCCCAAAGCATCGATTGCCATGCTGGGGTGGGCTCCCAGCGTAGCACCCAGTACTCGGGGGATGAGGACAGTGGAGATGATGGAGATTGGGCACCCCGGCTATATCATGAGTTGCCACGCTGGGATGGGTACCAGCGTGGCATTTGGAAAGGCTTTGGGGGTGGGGAGCACAGCCGGACGGGGATTAGGCACCCCCGTCGGCTATACAGTGTGTGTGTGCATGTGGGGGGCGCGCACGCCTGCGTGTGTGTGTGGGGGGGAGCTGTGCATGAGCAAGCAATATCTTATCGCTGCTCACTGAAGCGTAGCTCCCCCTTTGAACTGTATGCCTCTGCACTTTGGAGCTTGTCATAGACAGCTCCAGCATGCATTGGCTTACAGGGGCCGTGCCTGCCAACACACTGATTGAATTGGAAGAGCGGGTGACACACTTCTGAAATCTCAGATGATGGCACTATGTTTCTTGCACATGCGTGCAAGCAAACATAAACATAATAAATGTATCTTAATTTTTGAAGACCTTTTTTTCTTTTGTGTGAGTGCATATGTGATGTATGAATTAGGGATCCACTCACTGTAGATCAAGGGAGGATGTGAAATGGTGCAGGTACATGGGGGGTGAACAAAGTGGTAGACAGTAAGCCCTACCAGAGCTTCAGGCTGATGTAGCACAGCGATACATGGGGGGTGAACAAAGTGGTAGACAGTAAGCCCTACCAGAGCTTCAGGCTGATGTAGCACAGCTGGACTAAGGCAAGGGAGGATGTGAAATGGTACAGGTACATGGGGAGTGAACAAATTGGTAGAACAATACGCCCTACCTGAGCTTCAGGCTGATGTTGTACAGCTGGACTAAGGCACAAGCACCCACGGCATGTTCTTATAGTCCCCATTTATATGTCCGTTTATGTTCTTACAGCGTTGATTGCCTAACTGAGCCAAGACATAAAACAGATACTAAAATGTCAGGTTTATTTCAGGTGGCCAGGATCGTAGTGGGGAGAGGGGCAAGTGAAACAATGTCCTGAGAATGTGCTTAAACTTATTAACCATTGTTGTGCCGGAGTGATACTGGTCCAGAATCCCTATCCGTTCAAATTATGTTTGCAGCCTAAAGGTGCTTAGGTGGACTGGCATTTACATTACTCAGTGGCAAATCTTTTCATACTTTTTGTGATCATCGGTTAAGATATAACCACTAACTGATGAGACACTGAGGCATGAAACTGTGCTACCAGCAAAGTTGCATTTGCAAAGCCCTGAATATTTGTCTGTTGATAATGAAATGAAAACTGTCAGCTGATAACATTCAGCCACTGTCCATTGCACAGAATAGACACCTCACTGATAGATCTGGAGCAAAGGGACATGCACTTGCCAATAACACCACTACAGCTCCAGACACGGAAGACAGAAGTTCATGCACTTTCATCGCTGTTAATTTTTCAGCATTTTAAAACAGCTACTTAGCATCTGCACTAAGATGTTACACGTCGCTGAACTGAATTGTGACACCAGAATCAGTCGATCAACATTTGTCAGCAAAGTGAATTGAAAAATCAATAGATGTATAAAATGGTAAGTGACATGAGTCAATAACAAATATCTGCATGTAATACTGGCTTAAAATTTGAGCACCACCATATTTTGCACCACAGCGTCAAACAGGGATGCCATTTATAATTCAGCTAATGTCAAGCAGTTTACGAGCCATAAAAAGTATTACTGTATCAGTATGGTGGCAGCAACGGAATCAGGAAATTATGAAATAAAATGCAACAGCACCCCCGTTGGCCATATGTTGTGTGGGTGGAGGGAGTGCATGAGCACCCAGGGGTGGGCTGTTAGGTTGCTTCAGATTCACGGAGAAAAGGTGGATTCGATTGTGAGCTATGGTTGAATTTGTGTTTCTTTTTCTATACCTAGTTTTCGCTATTTTGTTAGTGCACATGTCCAACCCTAAGATGTTTAGGTCACAAGGTGATGTGACTTCACTGAGCATCTGATTTGAGAAAGAGGTGTGTGATTCTATCAAAATGCCAGCTCATGGCAATTTAGAGAAAAAAATATTTTGAAGCTGCATTACCAGACTAAGTGTGCAGTTTAGTGAATTACCACACAGGTGTGTATATGACAGCACTAAAGGGTGCATTAAAGTGCTTCAGTCATGAAAACCTCCCCCACTGGCTGCTGCTGAAATGCATAGCAGTATGTTCTACTTTGTGCATTCTGGCTGTTCTTTGCTTCAGCTGCAGGTCGTACAGTACGCTCAAGTTCGTTTGCATAGGTTTTAGCAGCAGGGAGTTCACATTGACAGAGTCTAGTAAGAGAAAACGCTTGGAATTACACATACAACGATGTCTGAGTTTTCACATCCAATGATTAGGTTTTTTTTTTTTGGAGGATTAGAACCCATGGAGTCCATGAAAGTGTGCTTTGGAGAGCTGGCGTGTGTAAGAACTGTTAGGCACCCACACATTTTGGTGGTTCTGCTTTGGCAGGGAACAGTTTATTAAGAGTAATGATGTGGCTTGTCTCTCTAAGCTGAGACAAGACTACACCATCCTATCAGGCAACTGACACAGTTGATCTGTGTGTGTGTGGGGGGGGGAGCAGCTCACAGAAGCGTAGCTCCCTCTTTCAACTGTATGCCACTGCATTTTCAACTGCTGTCATAGACAGCTTCAGCAGTGATTGGAGAACTGTGACCACTCCTGCAAACACACTGACTGAATTGGAAGATGCTGACACACCTCTGAAAAACTCAGATGATGGTACTATGTTTCTTGCACATGCGTGCAAGCAAACATAAAAATGTTCGCATTTCGAGCATACATGGAAACTGCGCAACGCATGCATGTAACACAGGCATTTTATGGACTTTCATCACCAAATTTTCAACATAGGCATTTTAGGACCTCTGCTCATGAATAGTGTCACTGTGATTTTCTTAATGTGTCCCGAACACTGATTTCCCACAGTGACCATGCTATTCTGCGCTGGAAGTGCAAAAACACATTTCAGTCAGGATGTGAAAAATGACAGCTGTACAGTTCATAAGGAGTATGGCAAAATGGCAATATTGAAAATCTGGAGTGAAAATATTGCAAATTTGCAAAGTTACAAGCGTGCGTAGCAGCTGCTCTACGCATGCTCGTAAAACAGTCATTTCTTAGATATTTTCCACCAAATTTGCAACATAGACTTTTTGAGAGCCCACCTCATGAACACTGACACTGTCGTTTCATTAATCAGTCCCAAAAGGTGATTCCGTACAGTGACTTCGAAATCACCTTTTGGGACCGAATAACATGATAGTGCCTGAATTCATGAGGAGGTCCCAATAACCCCATGCTGAAAATTTAGTGGCAAAATTCCCAAAATGCCTGAGATAAGCACCAAATTTGAAAAACCCTAATTATGCCATTATATAGCTTACGGCATTTCTTCAGTTCATGGTCGGCTTTGAAGAGTGCAGGCGTGTTCCTGGCCCACTGAAGATCATCGTACCATGCTCCAGAGGTAAGTGTAAGGGAGATTGGGGTAGTGGAGAGGTAGGGTGCACAGAGGGTGGGCGCGGGTTGGGGGCAGGGCCATCGAACTCGACGAGGGACCGTTTTCTGGTTTACAGGTTAAAAAAACATTGTGGGACTTTTTGTTTTCACAGGGCATTTGGCATACTGGGTGGGCTCCCAGCATGCCACCTGACTGTTTTTTTGGGGGGCTGTAGCCAACAGGAATTGGGCACCCTGTCAGCACATACCGAGGGGCACATAGCCGAGTGGATTGGGCACTCTCCCTCTGCAGAAAGCAACTGTCTTCTTTGGGGGACATAATGCCAGTGGAAGTGGGCTCCCCTGTCAGCAAATTGAACTGGGCAGGAGGAGACTGAAGCCAATGGGATTGGGGCCCCGTTGGCAAACAAAAACAGTTTTGGGGCGCGCTGATGCCGAGGGGATTCGACCCCCGGCATTGGGGTGTGCAATGTGTTTGTAACATGGCAGCGGCTTCGCTACCACGTTTAAAAACAATACAGGATCATTAGTAACGCTCCACCCTGCAATGACGGGTCGCCCTCATTGCAACGGAATTGCTCATGCCTGCAATGATGAGGCAGCCCATGATTGCTGCAGTGAAAGCGTTACAAGTTGGTGGCACTTTTGGAAGCCAGCGTCATCAGCACACTGTGCCTCCACTGGTCCAACAGTGCCAAGCCCCAAATGCTATCCCTCCGTTGGTTGCCACAGTGCAGTGCCTCCACAACCTGCTTCTCTCTAAGTTGCCGATAATGTTTCTTGAGCATGCACGCAAGCAAACATGAAAAGTACCTATTGCAGTATTTTGTCATTGTACTGTCTTGTGAATTTTCTTGAATTTGTTACAGCAACACACAAAACAGGTAAACATCATTTTTATGGTGCAAGTTTCTTTCTTGGTGACTGTCTGTAATCTTAAAACTACATGTGAAGAGACAGTCATGCAAAGCTATTTCTGGCTGTGGCACTGCTGCCAAGAAGACTATTGCTTGTGTGCCTCCAAATGCTAGTAGTGTAAAATGTTGTGATGATGAGGCAGGTTCTTCAGGGGCTAGTTGTATTAAGTGTGGTCATGGACGTGGTAACACACAGCAGAAGGGAAGTGTAGTACTTGCTGCAAGTAAAGGGATTTCCATGACTCATTTTTTCTCAGCCAAATCAGTCGCTTCAATGATTGTTGGAGATGCTGGTGTCACTGGTAGTAAAGTGAGTGATGACATTGTTAACAGCCTGAATATTGCTACAACCCATGCAAAGTTATCAGGTGGCAAAAATGTTGTGGAGTCAGAAGACTTGAGAGTAGTTGATGTCCCACTCCCCACAGTAGTTGAACATGACCCTGATCATCGTGATTCACAGTGTCATGTTTCCACAGATGCTCAGGTTAGGCCATCTAAAGAATCAGATGTTGATGGAAAAAGTGTTGATGGTCATAGTGAGACTGTGGTTGTAATATCTCCACCGGATAGCATCCAAAGTGAATTTGTGGATGATTATGATGATGATGATGCTATCAACCCCATATGGGAACCAGACAAGAAGAAAGTTAAGGTGGCTGTAGGAAATGGTCTGTTAGTAAATCCCCTCTTCAAAATTCTTCTGATGTAGTTGTGTCTGCAGATGACCCTGAAGTTGTACTCATAGATTGTGGTGTTCAGTCAAAGTTCAAGTTTGCATCACACCCAAAATCATGCAGAACACCCCCCATTTCACCTCCATAGAAATTGCATTCCCATATGCAGCTGCATCATGGGAAATGTAGAGCAGCAAAATCCATCGTTTGGGATTTTTTCGTACAAGATGAAAAAGATGAAATAATGGCAATCTGCCAGCTTTGCTAGGCATGTGTGATGTGTGGTAAAAAGGGTTGCCATTTGGCATGGGAGGCCAGCATACTCATCTCAAAAGCAGGTACATGGCACTGTGGACTCGGCACCAGAAGGGAGTTGATGCCATAGTGAGGCGTTTACCCTCTTCCACCTTAGTGAGCATGGTAGCCCCTTCCCAAGTCAGTGTAATTAGCCATATTGGTAAAAGTTGTGAATTAATACCAGAGGATTACTACAGGCACGAGGAGGAGGAGGACTTTGAATGTTCCAGAAGTGGTCAGAGAAGCAGTGGTGGTCCATGTAGTAATTCTACTACATCAACTCCTGTGCTTAAAACAGGTAAAATGACAGTATTTATTAGTTTGTCACCTGTGCACCCACCATCCCACATCAAAGGAACTCCATCCATTGCAGTTTGCAGAGCAGAGATGTTTGGCACACCACATGCAAAACACAGAACAATGCAACCCATGTTGTGCAGTCTTTTTGAGCATCACAGTAAATAACCACCAAATTATGTGGTTGTGCATGGACTCAGTGCTGCCATTGTGGAAATGCTTGCCATTAACCTGTTGCTGTTCTCGTTTGTGGAGAATGCAGGATTTAAGTGCTTTTTTGCATGCCCATGTCCTAAATGGAAGATCCCATCCAGGACATACTTTGCCACCCGTACTGTCCCTGAGTTATATTGTACCATGACAGAGTCTGTAAGATATGCCCTTCAGCATTCCACATCACCTTACATTCACTTAAGTATGGTTATGTGGACAAAAGGCAAATGGCGGGTAGTTCTTATCTGTGTACTACTGCACACTGGGTGCAGCTACCTGGGTTTGTCTGTGATGGTGGAATGGGAAAGCACTGTAAAAAGTCAGACTGTGGTGCAGCAACATTCATGGTATTACACAGCATGCCATGCTTGCAAGGCAGAGTGTAGCAGGGTTGCATCAGGCAAAACATGCTAGATTTGCTACTGACAGAAATTGATGAGTGGCTGCACCCTCTC
Organism: Neoceratodus forsteri; assembly: GCA_016271365.2. Taxonomy (NCBI): domain Eukaryota; kingdom Metazoa; phylum Chordata; order Ceratodontiformes; family Ceratodontidae; genus Neoceratodus; species Neoceratodus forsteri. Next base: position 66,397,330 of record JADMNL010000023.1, read on the forward strand.
CTAAAAGCTGGCTTCATAGCTAGTGAATATGGGTTCAGTGTTGTTGAATGTATCAGCAATGGTGGCTTTATGAAGGTTCCCTGCATGGCCCACTGTTTAAATCTTGTGGTACAGAAGTTTCTGCAGTTTCCAGAAATCAAGCGAATGCTGACTGTTGCACATCGCATCTGTGCACACTTTGTACATTCTGGACGGGCCCATGGCCAACTTAGGCAGCTGCAGATCCAAAACAGACTCTCTCAGCACCACCTCAAGCTTGTTGTCACAAGATGGAACTCCACACTTAATATTTATTTATTTAGTTAGTTAGTTTTTGTTGACCAGGTAAGAGCTCTAGAAAGAAGGCCAACTGACCTTGAACCAGATTAAGCTGTTGGTGGTATTTTTAGAGAATAGGGGAAATTTGGCCCGGACACCGGGGAAATTTCTCTACTCTTTTCAAGAAGTGTCATGGGATCTTTAACATCTACCTGAACTACCACCAGAACAGACAGATGGGACCTCAGTTTCACATCTCATCCAAAAACTGCACCTCAAGAGTGCAGCACCACCCCTTCCCCCCCATGCTGCACTATATTGTCAGTATTGGAATTTAACCCAAGTGCCTGGTGTGGGGATAGCACCCACAGCCTTCTTGTCTCCCGGCCTCAGAGGTGAGTGTGCTACCTGCTGAGCCACTGATACTGATATGCTGGTGATGAAGGTGAAGCAGACCATCCTGGTGGCAGTGTCAAATGGTGTACCAGTGAGGCTGATGATGCACTCATGGAAAAAGAATTTCCAAGTGGGTACAACTCCAGCATTGAGGACTGCAAGGGCTGCTTCCTCATTGATGATGATGAGTACATGGGTGAAAGGGTATGAAGAAAAAATTGTCATTAAGGTACTTCATCATGTTATAAGTGTCATGTGACATGTCATTATAGTTCAGCTTCCCTTTGCTTGATTTTGTCAGTACAGTTCACAGAATGTGTGTAGTAATTATTACCTGCAGTCTTCTTAACACATGTCATCTTGTAGCCACTGACATCATACTGACTTGAATGACAAATATCCTGACACTGAACTACAGTAACACAACCCAGCCAGCCACCCTGCTGAGAGAGAAAGAGAGAAAGAGAGAGAGAGAGAGAGACAGAGAGATAAACAGAGAGACAGAGACTGTACCTGTGCCCCATGAAAGAACCCTCAGCCAGCCACAGCTACCCTGCCTCTTGAGAGACAGAGACAGACATTATACCTGTACCCAATGGAAGAACCTGCAGCCAGCCACAGCCACCCTGCTCCTTGAGAGAGAGAGAGAGAGAGAGAGAGAGAGAGAGAGAGAGAGACATCGTACCGATGCCCAATGTAAGAACCCACAGCCAGTCACAGCCACCCTGCACAGTGTGAAAGAGAGACAGAGAGACAAACATTGTAACTGTGCCCAATGAAAGAACACACAGCCAGCCACAGCCACCCTGCTTCTTGAGACAGAGAGACAGACAGACATTGTACCTGTGCCCAATGTAAGAACCCACAGCCAGCCACAGACACCCTGCTTCTTGAGAGAGAGACAGACAGACATTGTACCTGTGCCAAATGTAACAACACATGGCCAGCCACAGCCACTCTGCTTCATAAGTGAGAGAGAGACAGAAGAGAGAGAGAGAGAGAGAGAGAGACAGACAGACAGATCTGGTACCTTTACACAATCGAAGAACCGCAGCAAGCCATGGTGAGTTCATGTCCAATGAATATGCATTAATTTAGCTCTTATTGTTTCACTTTGGTACTATAGTCACTTTAGCAGAAATTTGGTTTATCTTGTCATCATCATTATTAATTAGAATAGCCCAATGATCATGAAATAAAGTTCCAAAATTCACCTGCATTTTTTAAAATTTTGGCATTAAAAATAATGTACTAAAAATTTATCTGGATTCCAACATTCAATAATGATGGACTATTCTTTTTTTCCCCCACCGGCTATTGCCCCACCCACAGGAGGCTCTGGTCTCCCACTCCGCTCACCACTCCCCTCATCCCCAGGCTTGTGGGTGGGTGCCTCTCCCCAGAAAACATGGTCACAATGACCTGGCTTGCCCCCCAGGGCTGGGTCACAGGTGTGGGACCTCTTTTGGTGGACTTTAGTCTGCAGCAGGGAGAGACAGCAGAGACGGGGCCACCATTAGTGGCCATCAATGCTTTTGATGTTTTTTCCTGGGGACATGCAATGACACTAGCATCCTCCCCACCCCTTACGCTGCGGCACCAGCCATGGCGGTACACCCAGCTTCGCCAGAGGTCCGCATAGCACCGACACTCTTCCCTTCCCTTAAGAAAGAAAGCAGACCCTGGGGCACTCAGTCCTTCTTTCCCCAGCAGCCCTCCGACTCCCAAGTCCATCCTCATACCCAGGATGTCGGCACCATGAGCGGATGCCTTGTTGCTGTGCCGGTGATTGGCGATTCTTTTAAAAAGTCACCTTGTTGTGTTACATAACTTTTTAAAATAGATCTACATGATCAGTACAAGATGATTTGCAAAGAAGTAACATCAAAATACTTGTGCCACAGTGAGCAATAATTTGTATTGTTGGTTGTTCTCTCTGGTTATTTCCTTAAAGGCGCTGCACTGCTTGCCTGGCTGCAGCCAGCAATGCACCATCACACAGTCAAGAAACATTGCACCCATCATCATGATTAACATCAGTAATTTACAGTAAGTACACAACTCATGTAAAACATTGAAACATAGACTGATGGCAGATAAGGGCCACTGGGCCCACCCGGTTTGCCCATTTCCCTACCTATTTGATAAGCTGTGGATCCTCTTTAACTAACAGCCAACTTCTTCCCACCCCCCACCAGCATTGCCTTATGTCTGTCCCATGCATTCTTGAATTCCTCCACTGTTTTTGACTCCACAACCTCCTCAGGAAGGCTGTTCCATGCATCCACCACACTCTCAATGAAAAAATACTTCCTTACATTGCCCTTGAGCTGTCCCTCCTCTGTCTTCACTTTGTGCCCCTTGTTCTTGCATCTCTTTTCTGAAAGATGCTACCCTCCTGGGCTTTGTTTATTCCCTTGAGGTACTTGAGAAGTTTCTATCATGTCCCTCTCTCCTCCTTTCCTCGAGGGTATACATATTAAGCTCCTTTAGTCTCTCTCCTGTATGGCTTCTGGTGCAGGCCCTGCACCATTTTAGTTACCCTCCTGAGGACCGCCTCCATCCTGTCTATGCCCTCATAGGCATGGGGTCTCAGAACTGCATGCAGTACTCCAGATGGGGTCTCACCAACTGTCTGTACAGAGGGATACCAACTTCCTGTTTTGTACTGGTGATGCCTTTTCCTATACATCCCAGTATTCCTCCCAGCCCCCCTTACTGCCTTCTCACATTGCTTGCTTACTTTTATGTCCCCTGATATGACTTTTCCCAGGTCCCTTTCCATTTTTGTTGTTGTTAGTACCCCCCATCCCCATTGTGTACTCTTCCCCCTGGGTTTTTGATTCCCTGGTGCATTAATTTGCACTGAATCTAAGCTGCCATACTTTTGACCATTCTTCCAACCATGCCAAGTCCCTTCTCATCCTTTCCAGCCCCCTTGTGTATCAACCCTGTGACATATATCTGTGTCATCTGCAAAGTGGCATACTTTTTCTTCCAGTCCCTCTGCAATTTCACTTATAAAGACATTAAATAGGATCAGACCTAGTACTGAACCCTGCGGTACCCCGCTAGTAACCTCCCTTTCATTGGAGTGGACTCCGTTTACCATTACCCTCAGTGTCTTGTTGTCCATCCAATTTTTTACCCAGGCTATGACTCTGGGACCCACTCCCAGGCTGGCTAATTTGTTTATTAATCTTTTGTGTGGGACTGTGTCAAATGCCTTGCTAAACTCTAGGTAGGCCATGTCCACAGCCCTCCCTAGTCTGCTACTTTGGTCACCCAGTCAAGAAATCTATTAGATTCATCTGATATGACCTTTCCCTGTGAATCCATGCTTCCTTGGGTCCTGTGTCCCACTGGCAGCCTCTAGGTACTCAACAATTCTTTCTTCCAGAAGTGATTCCATCATTTTCCCTACCACTGAGGTCAAACTAACAGGTCTGTAGTTTCCTGCCTCTGTCTTGCTCCCACTTTTGTGAAGGGACTCGCATCTGCCCTCCTCCAGTTCTTAGGTACCACACCATCCTCCCATGATTTGTTAAAAAGGTAGTCAGTGGTGTCACTAGTTCTCTTCTTAGTTCTTTAGAACTCTGGGGTGAATCCCATCAGAGCCCATTGCTTCATCCACCTTCAGTTTTAGGAGTTCTTTCAGAACCCTTTCTTCTGTGAATGGACTGGTATTGACCCTCCTATCCAGAGTGCTTCTATTCTTTGGATTAGGTACTTCCCCCTCCTCTTCTTTTGTGAATACCGAGCAGAAGTATTCATTCAGTATTCAGTAATTTTCACTGTCACCCTCTGCCTACCCACCCTCCCATTTATTAAGCCTCACTATCCCTCTGTTGGTCTTTCTTTGCTCCCTAATGTACCTATAGAAGATTTTATCCCCCTTCTTAATTGAGTTGGCTATCTTTTCCTCGGTTTGGGCCTTTGCTATTCTGATTGCCTTCCATGCTTCCTTCTGATTTAACTGGTACAGTTCTCTGTCCTGCTCCTTCTGTGTTTCCTTATACTTCCTGAATACTATCTTTTTCTCCCTAACCTTCCCCACCACCTCTTTTGAGAACCAGAGTGTTTTTTCCTTTGTTTTGATTTGTTTATTTGCCTCACACAAAGGCTTGTTGCCTCTGTGTGGCAGTTTTGATGATGTCCCATTGTCCCTCCATCTTGCCAGTTTGCCAGTGTTTTATGAGACATTCGCCCATTTTGACAAAGTCAGCCCTCCTAAAGTCCAGTACCCTCACTATTGGAAGGTTTGACTCTAGAGCTGTGTTTATCATGAACCACACTCTTTGGTGGTCATTTGTTCCCAGATGACTACCCACTTCTAAATTAGAGATCCTTTCTCCATCCCTGTTGGAGAGTACCAGGTCTAAGATTGCTCCTTCCTGAGTGGGTTCTAACACTAGCTGTCTGAGGCATGCCCCCTGTAGGGCATCAAGAATGACCCTGCTCTTGGATGTAGCTGCTGCCAAGGTGCTCCAGTTAACATGTGCCATATTCAGGTCCCCAACAACAATATCTCCCCTTTTTCTGCCATCCTAAGGGTGCCTTCTAACATTTCCTTGTCCATTTCCTCCCCCTGAGACAGGGGGTCTGTATGCAACACCCGTGCGGATTGTGGTGCAATTTCCTGTGTCCAGGGTGACTCACAGTGTCTCCTCTCTTCCTTGTTTTCCCTTTAGTTCTGTTGCTTTGATCCCCTCCCTTAGGTAGAGAGCTATGCCTCCTCCTCCTCCTCTTCTACCCACCCTGTCCCTCCTGTAGACTGTGTAACCTGGTATGTTGGCATCACAGTCATAGTTCTCTGTGCATCATGTTTCTGTGACTACCACTATATCCAGGAATCCCTCTTTCATCAAGTTCACTAGTTCAAGGAGCTTGTTACTCAGACCATGGGCATTGGTACTCATTGCCCTCCATTTTTTGATGGCCTTACCCTTTTAGCCCCATCCTTGTCCTTACTGCCTTTGTCTATTTCTCTGTTTACCCCTGCCCTTCTCCCTATCTTGGTATTTACCTCACTAACTATGCTGTTTTGGGGGGGCCTGGGATTTCCTTGCTCCTTTTCAGTGCCTCCCCTTTGGCTAGTTTAAATGCTTACCAATTAAGCATTTAAACTTATCAGCTAGGATTCTGGTTCTCCTCCTGGAGAGATGCAGATCACTGTGCCAGTATAGGCCTATATCCCTCCAGGTGGACCACCAGTCCCCAATGAAGCCAAATTCCTTAGCTCTGCACCAATGTTTGAACCATTGACTGAATTACATGGTGTGGAGCGCCCTAGCCTCATCCATGCCATAGACGGGCAGCACCTCTGAGAAGGTTACCGAGCATGCTACTTGTGCAAGGCCCTTCTCCAACTCCACAAACTCCTCCTGCACTGCTCTGATTCCATTCACAGCCAGGTCATTTGTCCCTAGGTGGATAATGATGTCCAGCACCCTCGCACATGCAGCTGTTGCCGCGATCCTGAGGATTCGCTCCCTGTTCCCCCAAGCCATGGCGCCAGGCAGGCACCTTACCTCCCTCTCCCTTCCCCCAGTTTTACCCCCTAATAATTGAGTCCCCCACCAGGAGTTGTTTCCTTCCCCTGTGGGGTCCTGTGCCACCTTCCTATGGGTCTCCTTTGTGGAGTTTCCCAGCATATTCCTTGGTCTTCACTGCAGGTGCCTCCATAGAGAAACCACACTCTGCCAGAATAGCGTATGAATTGTGGAGAAGTACAACTGGAGAGATGCACCTCTGTTCCTCCACCCTCACTCTCCCTGAGCCCTCTGTGGTCCAACTGCTCCTTTTTCTTGGCAATCTCTGAGGCAGTGGCATCGACCCTGGTGGTCCCTAGGTGGGAGAGGAGGTCCCCCAAATCCTGGTCAACTCAGCCTGGAGACAAGCAACTTCCTCCCTCAGCCCAGAGAGGTGCCTGCAGATGGGACAACACCGCATCCTCCAGAATGACTCCCAGAAGACTGCCGCCCACAGCCACTGCACTACACCACTCCCATTATGTCTAATTTGTGGCCCCTCATCTGTATGCTTACACTTTCCTTTCTCCATTTACTTTTTTGTTTTATCTCCTACTTTCCTACTGCTTTTATGCCTTTAAGCTCTACCATTCCGGTTCTGGGACAGGAAGTTCCTGTATTCCTCAGTAGTCTCCTTCTTACTTGCTCAGAGACAGACCTCCAGAAACTTGGGGTGAGGGAGAGCTATTATTTTCCTACTAGGATGGTGAGTCTTTTGTGCCTCTGTGATCACTCTCTTCCTTCTCCCAAACAGGAAGTTCCTATTGTCAGTCAAATCCAGTGACTATAAAAAGTGGAACTGGCTAAGTGGGGTGGAGGGGAAGGAGGAGCTTTATACTCCCAGTAGAGGAGTTCTAGCAGCAGCAGCCTCCTTCATCTTGCACCGCTCTGTCAAAAGCTAACTAGGAATGTTTTAGATACAGACACCTGGCTTTCTGTTGCCTAAGCCACACCCCCAGATTTACAGCTCTACTCTTCACCTAGTAATCAGCACAGATAACAGTTCCCTTCCCCCAACTCAAACAGGCACACCAATTCTTGTTATTTTTGTTTGTTTTTTATCCTAATTCTTTTTTACTATTCTATTTTCACCCCCTAGCACCAGAACTCTCTCTGGCCACTACACTCACCATCTTGCTCTACACCCACCATGCTCCCTGCCATCTTCAAAGTTGTTATGATTCCTCCTGGGCCGGGACAGCTGTGACCGAGGGAGAGTGAAGGGCAGTGGCAGGGACCAGCACTAGGCATGTGGCAGAGGCACTGAAAGGACCATCACCTATCCGGAGCTGGGAGGGTTTTCTGCTTTAGTCCCGAAAGCCCTCCCCATCCCACCCCCAGAGTGTGGTGTACTCCTGATGCTGCAGCACTGACAACCCTGCCTGTGTCAGTCATGCAGTGTACATGCGGTCCAGTGCTGATGGAGCACTGGACAACCCCATGCCCTCCCCAGGGAGAGGTGCAGCCAGTGGGGCTCAATCCTCTCCCTCCCCTGCTGACCCCAGTGCCGAGCTCGCTTCTGAACTTGGGTCACTGGCATGGTCTAGGTGTGGTGTCCAGCGCTCAACCCTCAGCGCCACTGGGCAGGCAACATTTTTACCTAATTGAAGGTCCCAGTAGCTAGAGTTCTAGTTCTTTAGTCCCAGTAGAAGAGTTCTACCAGCTGCCTCCTTCCGCTTGCTGCTCTCTGCCCAAAGCTGACTAGGGAAGTTTTAAATACAGACCACTGGCTTTCTGTTGTCTAAGCCATACCCCCAGATTTAAAGCTTTTCTCTTCACCTAGCTAACAGCACAGATAATAGTTCCCTTCCCTAACTCAGACAAGCACCCCAACTCTTGTTTTTTTGTACCCTAATTGAAGGTCCCAGTAGTGGAGTTCTATTTCTTTAGTCCCAGTAGAAGAGTTCTAGCAGCTGTCTCCTTCCTCTTGCTGCTCTTTGCCAAAAGCTAACTAGGGAAGTTTTAAATACAGACACCTGGCTTTCTGTTGCCTAAGCCACACACCCCAATTTACAGCTCTTCTTTTCACCTAGCTAACAACACAGATAACAGTTCCCCACCCCCAACTCAGACAAGCACTCCGACTCTTGCTTTTTTTTGGTTTTTTATCCTTATTCAAGGTCCCAGTAGTTAGAGTTTTAGTTCTTCAGTCCCAGTAGAGGAGTTCTAGCAGCTGCCTCCTTCCTCTTGCTGCTCTCACATGTACTGTGGTTTTGACTTGAACTGTGTTGTTAATCCTTTCATTACCATTTTATACTTGCCACTATGGCCAAATACAGGAAAGTGATTTTCATTTTTTCATTACAGATAACTGTTTAAACTGTCAGTCGTACAGTTCTAGGACCAAAATGATAAAAGCTACTGTAACTGCAGCAACAATGCCATTGCAGTGCGGCCGCATAAATTATTTTATCTACAGGTAAGTATCAGTCTTATTTCCTCTTTATTTATTTTTTTTTCTTGTTTTCCAAAGGGGTGAAGTATTCAATGGTGGTGAAATACAGGCCAGATAATATCTCTTTTTCTACGCAGATGAGACAGGAGTACTTCAGTACGCAAGGATTCTACAACATGTTTTCCAGTTCAGTATGGAATGTAAGACACTGGTCTGGTGGGTGTCACTAAACTTGATAATGTTTTTTAACAGGCATTCAGTAATAGCTGTGTAGTTCAAGCTGGATATAACAAAAGACAGGAACAGCACTGCTGGGACTGAATTGGGTACTGGAATGAACTAAGAATAATTTCTTCATCAGTTTGCAGGTACCATCGAGGTGCTGCAGACTGGTGGTATGTTTCTTCCAAGCTGAAGAGGTACAATAATTTGGATACACTGAAGACCTGGAAAGAAGACAAAAATATTTATGAAAATTGTTTTCAAATGATGCACTCCCTCCCCAAAAGAAAATACTGGGGCTGGCCCATCAGTGATGGAGGTTGAGGTGCTGGATGCTACACCTCATGCCACGCTGGCAACCCAGGTTTGTGAATGAGCCCGGGCCACTGGGGGTTGGCAGGTGAGAGAGAGGATCAAGCATCATGAAGATTGCTTTCCTATCTCGAGAAGGAAGGATTGCTGTCAGCTCAATGATCACCCTCTAGAGATGGCTGGAGGAATATGGGTTAGGAAGCACATGGTCAATATGCAACATCGATGGGGAGGAAAGGGAGAAAAGTCATTGAGGAAAATGGAGCTGGAAGGCTCCATGATGATCCCAATGCCCAGAGTCTGGATGTCAGTCTCTGGGGTGGGGGTTAGCAGCGGACTTTGCCTTGGCCCTGTCCCAGTGGGACAATCCATGAGGATAACTGGATCAGTTGGGCAGGGAAAGGTGAGACTGGAGACTGAGTTCCTTCCAAGGGAGGAACCAGAACTGCCTGCCAGTCTCCCAGGAGGGAAAATAATCTGTATAGAAAAAAATATTTGCCCTTCATGGCTTGACATTTTTTGTACAGCTGGAGTCAGCCATCAGACACATGTGGAACACACATGTGTTGGCAGCATGGTTTCATCACTATGGTTGTGAATCTGTGTGCTATGACCTGAGAATGAAAAAGAAAAGAACAATAATGAGAAATGCTTATAATTCACTCACCCTCAGCAGTAACCTCCCCGAAAAAAAATTTAATTTCACAGTACCACATTAGATGGCGGCACATATGTATGGTATGTGAATGTGATCGTGGCCAGCACACCGGTGAAGGGGTAACATTCAGTATGTATGATGACGTTTCACTACACAGGAACAACATAATGGACTGCTTACAACAAACAACAAGATTCAATACAAGTTAAATGATAGTATCTCTGGAAAACATGATAGTGACATGTACAATAACTTGCCATTGTTGCTATGGATACACACACATACGGCAGCATGTTTCAGTCAATGCAACAGAAGAAATTTCCGAACATGTAATTATAGTTTAATCCATGGTCATCTCTTTCTATCATCATTCAGCAACACACTGTACATCAGTGTCAGCAGCAGCAGAAGCAGCAAACAGCAGGACAACAGCAGCAGGCACCAGCAAGCCATTTTCTCACTTGGGACACTGATACAGAGTTCTGGCTCTATGTGCACCCTTAAAGCACTGCGTCAAGAAATATTTGTGACTTTTCTGAACAGTTTGTCATGTGATTATTTTTATTGCATGCTGAATGATGTAGCATGATAGCAGTATAAGAAGGCTACATTCACATAAGATAGGACATTTTTGTTGTGTTTACGTGATGTTAGGTTATTTTGATTGTAGTTGTGGGTGTACTATGAAAACCTAACACAGCCAACAGTAAACAGAAAGTAATGTAGCATGACAAGTATAGTACAGCAGCAGTGCAATAATCAGGTGACGGTTTTTACCTGTACTTTGTATTCTATTTTTGATTGGCACTTATCTACTGACTTGTGTACATTATACCCATTTTTTCCACAATTTGCGGCTGCTGTACTCCTTTTTTTCACATTTTATATAATATAAACAGAGCACTTCTTTTAATCTGGCTTGCAGCAGGTTTTCATCAGTATTCTTGCCTGTTTTTGTACATCTATTATTTAAAATCATTTCTGTTGTGACTAAAATGAACTAGCATTCAGTGCAGCTGGCAATGCTCCACAATGACCTTATGGAGCAGTAGGTGTTCAAAAACAGCTGGATATACTGATGAAAACCAGCTCCGAGCAATATTACAAGGAGCACTACTTTTATTTCACATGTAAAAATAGGGAGTCATGCAGAATCAAATTAATTGTGGAAGGAAAGGTATCACATAAGTCAGTAGATAAGGGACAATTGAAAATTGAATAAAACAGTATAGGTCAAAATTGTCACCATATTATTGTACTGCTACTTTAACACAATACAACAGGAAGAAAACATTAATGGAAAAAATTACACACTGATCCTGTATGGAAAATTATTATTAAGTAGGAAAAGAAAGAAAGTGAAGGACAGGGTTTATTTTTCCTTTTATAATTTTTTGGGTGTGTTTTTCAGAATTTTTTTTTGGGGGGGGGACAGTGAGGAAAAATAAAGACAGAGCACACACAGCATGTTAAGAAAGAAAGCAAATTAAGAATACTGGGCCTGGGTCTGACCAATCAGAGTGTGGAACATAGCAATCATTTGTAATTGCTGACCCTCAATTTGGTCCAACTGCTGGTACATTGTGTCAATAACATTACATAGGTGGTTGACATCACTCCACAGAATGGCAAGATCAGCCTGTGACACTGGAATTTCAGATTGGTCACATGCAGCTGTGGAAACCATTGCTTGTGTACCACTCTCCCTTCTGCTGCACTTTAGATGTCATGCAGGCTGTTGCTGTGCTGCCACCTCTTGCACTGTACCCTCCACTGCAGGAGCAGTTGCTTATTCCACCACCTTGGCCTCCCAATGTGCACAGTGGTGCACTAGCAGTGTGTTCTTTGCCCACCTGTGCCCAAGTGGTGCCCTGCGATCAGAATGCACTATCATGCCACATATGTTGCATCTCACAACAGTCAGGTCACCTGGCAGTGAGGTAAAAAAAATGACACACTGGCAAGCTACACTGAGGACCAGGCACAGGCAGTGGGGGGCCCCAGATGTATAAGGCTGCTCTACTGTTGGTGGGTGGGGAACAAGCTGCTGGTGCCGTTGTTGTTGTTTCTGCTGCTGTTGTTTCTGCTGCTGCTGTTGTTGTTCCTGCTGCTGCTGTTGTTCCTGCTGCTGCTGTTGTTGTTTCTGCTGCTGTTGTTGTTGTTTCTGCTGCTGCTGTTGTTCTTCCTTGGCCTGCTGTGGGAGGTCAGTACTAGCCACCAGTGCTGCTTGGTCGGCACAACTAACATCCAAATCAGCAGTTGTTGCTGCCGCTTCTGGAACCTCACTTTCACTACCAGTGGAAACAACATTTTCAGGGAGGAAGCACTGGATGGCAGCAAATTCACATGGCTGAGGTGAATAGTTCACCTCAGACCATCACGCATCCTTGGACCACGACTCCTTGCAGGAATCCCACCTCTCTTCATTTAAAAAAAAAATTACTAGATGTATAAAGTACTAAACAAAAAGGAAAAAGAGAATAACTGAATCAGATACCAAAATAAAAAAGGGTACTAGGGATGAAAGAGGTTTAAAATAAAGTCAGGAATATGGAAAGAAAAGGATCAAAGCACAAAACTTTTCTATTTACACTGCCACACAGTCACACTAGACAGCAAGCTCCACACAACTCCTAATATAGCCAAGAGAACATTAAAGTGAAACTACTTCACTGACTTCCTGCCTGCATCATGTGACCTGCAGACAGTCAGACATGTGATCTGTGGGCTGTTTCTTACAAACTTCACCTTCTCAAAATGTAACTCGAAGTTAATATGACGTTCACAACGTGAAGTATATTAAAAGGTGAATTCGACCTTTTAATGGAAAATTCCCATAATGATACGTGGAGGCAAAGTTGGGCACTTCATGTTAACTCGATGGTGTAGTAAAACTTCACTGCATCTCTACTCACAATGAGACCTGCTTTCAGTGAATGGGATGAAACCATTCATCAGTCCTGGTAAGGAGCACTTCCAGCACTTTCTCACCCATGTGTGATCCAGGTATACTCTTCATTGTCAGTGTGGCAGGCTGGTGATTAAATAGAATGTTGCTACCACCACAATTGAGCTCAGTGCAATTTTTCCCATGCCCAAAGTCAAATACTACCCCAGGTACCTGTGCCCAGTGTGCTTTAATTTACAAGTAGGAGCTACTAGCTGTTTGACCACTGGTCCACATATCGCTGCTCAGATATATATATGGTGATGCTGAATGCTTCAGGGCATGCTTTACCATCTGTGACACTGTCTCATAGTCTTCAGGAATGGCACATTTAGAAAACTATGTTCTTGAAGGAGTCTGCCATGTGGGGCAAGCATGGGTCATCAACCTCTGAAATCCAGCATTCTCAATGAAAGAGAATGGCAGTAGATCAATTGCCAGCATTTAAGTAGTTGCTGCATTTAGCTTGCATGCTGTAGCATGACTGGGAGTGCATTTAGAGTGATGCTCAAACATGCTACGCAGAGTTGGCTGGACTTCTCTTGACGTTGAGCTACCAAACAGCTGCACTTGATGTGGCAGCATTGTTTGGGTGGTGGTTGACTCTTGGGGATTCATATGTGCTACTTCTTGAGAGACACCAGTGATCTAGGGGGTTTTCTGCAATGCTGTTACTGTTCTTTTCTTACTCCGGGTGGTACTACTTGGCTTCATGTCAATTTATCGCAGTAAATACTGTGCAGTCGGAACAGTGTGGACAACATCACACAAGTCAACTCCACGCTCGGTGAATATGGGCATAAATTAGTGGTGAAGTGTAGATTTATTGTTACAACACCACCACCCGTGGACCACCACTCCAATGAAATGTTTTAACGTACTTGTTTTTGGTTTTCAGGTGGTATTCTCTGATGCGATGTTGACTTGTGAGTTGTTGACCATGCTGTTTCTGAATGCATGATATTGTCTGTAGCGAACTTGATGTGCTACTGTACTACTCAACCCACAAGTGCTGCTCTGCTCACTACCAGCCACACCTACAGAATCATCCTCCTCCTCCTGTAGTCCTCCTGACTTCAGCCTCCGTCCACCTGGACTATTGCCCTGTCGCTTGTTTGCCTTGCCTAATGATGAAGATGAGTAACAGGAACCCCTGCACTGGCATCCTTCTGGTGTTGATACCGGCATAACAGGTGCCTGTTCTTCAAATCGTCTGTTGCCCACCTTTGCCTAGGTGGCTGCTCTTTTCCCCCTACTAACTCATGCTTGACATAGCTGACAGATAGCGACTGTCTCATCAGCTGGGTCAAGTATATAAAAATACCAAACTAGGGATTTCGTATCCATGATTTACCATGGTGGTAGGAGTCAGACAGCTGAGAGCAAGGGGTGGAAATGTGTTTTGGGATTATTCTTAACTTCATTAGTACTGGAGGGACTTGGTAGATGGATAAATGCAAACAATGTTCCATGCATCATCTGCAGCACCACCCTTATACTTTTTCTTTGAACTCCATAGGGAATCCAACAAATCACTGTCAGCACAACCACTGCTGTCTTCCTCCTCCTCCACAGGTCTGTTCTCCTCATCATCACTGTCTCTGGGCTCTCTGACCCTCTCATCATCAGGAGTCTGAGTGTGATGAACATTTCAGATCTTCCACCTCAACCACTGACTCAAGCTCCACACTATCAGGCTCAGTACCACCACCTTCACCCCCTCCAGCCACAGGGACACCAACAACCTCCTCCTCAACCACTGTTCCTTGCTTACTGCTGCTTCTCTTGTCACCTCCCATATCCCCCACCAGCACTGTTGCCACAAATGTAGCAAAAAAAAATGTGGCTACACTAATGACATTGCTGCCAGCCACTCCTTCGCTACTACCAGCTCAGGAGCCCATTGAACATGCTGCCACAGACATAGTTTTCTTAACTGCAGAACCGTTTTGCCCCACAGATTTTGAACATTTCTTTGCTGTTTCCCCAGCACCCTTTCCCTTTTTGTAAAGCGTCTCTTCCCAGTCATTCGTATAGGTAAATTGTAACTTGATTTGGGAAGAAAAATGATAAAATGTAAAAAAAAGAAAGTCTGCAATACAAATAGGTACCAGGAACAGACAACACCTGCCCCTAGGTAATCAAGGATCAGCTGTGTGGTCTGAAAAAATAAAACACCAAAGGATTGACATGACACACACAGCGGGTAAAAGGGGCTAAATCGTTATTAACTACCAGCAGCAGACAACACCTCCCCCTGGAGAATTAGGGTACAGAAGTGTGATCTGAAAAAATACTATATTAACAGTATGCAGCAACCCTCCTCCAAAAAAAAGGTTTTTTTAATACAACACAGGGGTCAACAAATTAACATGACAGTACAAATAAGTACCAGGAGCAGACACGACCTCCCCACAGGGAATCTGGGTTAAGCAGTATGACTTGAAAAAACTACTACTAAAAACAACCAAAAAAGTTATTTTTTTAAAGAACAAGGACAAAAATGATCAGGGTATCAGAGGTTATTTATTATTAAGTTTAACAAAAAGTGACAGAACCCCATCACTTAAAGGAAAAATATCACGAAAAATAACTAAAAATGCTACAGAAAAACACAGGCAAAATACTTTACTTAGAAACACCAAGCTAAACAACAGAAATAAAAATGAGAAATTACTTACTATAGATCAAAAATGATGAATAAGAAAGAGTCAGAAAACCAAAATAGGTTTCATGTCAATTCGATAACGGAAAAATAGCGATGGCAATTTCAGCGATGACACCATAGCTACTCCAATTACGGTGCCCGTACATATGGGCGAGTATTGTTACAGTGACAATACTTCAAATGCTTGTAATGTGGGGCATTTTGCCCCCCCACACCCCAGTTTGTGAGGGGGGGGCTGTGCCCCCACATCCTCCTTACTAAAATAACCAACCCCGAGGTCATAGCACCTTGGGGGGAATACATTTGTCACCATAACAGTGCTCACCCATATGTACAGTGCCATAATTGGAGTCACCGTACTGTCGTCGCTGAAATTGCCATTGCTATTTTTCTATCGCCAAATTGATGTGCTACCACCAAAATATAACACAAAATTCCTAATTTGACAAAAAAGCTCCAGATCTCTCTGGGTTGCCTTGCTTTACAGTGGTTCCACCCATTCAGGGTGGCAGCAGCAGTGCACCTGGTCATTAGGGTGCCTTGTTTTCAAGTTGCCGTCCTTTCTTTTTGCAGGGGGGGGGCTATGCCCCCTGTGCTCCTTCCCCCTTCTAAATATCC
This sequence comes from Neoceratodus forsteri, assembly GCA_016271365.2. Taxonomy (NCBI): domain Eukaryota; kingdom Metazoa; phylum Chordata; order Ceratodontiformes; family Ceratodontidae; genus Neoceratodus; species Neoceratodus forsteri. Next base: position 66,413,335 of record JADMNL010000023.1, read on the forward strand.
TAACTCCAGTGGAGGTAGACCTTGGGGAGAGGGCATTGAATTCCATTATATCACATCCTAATGATGGGTGTATTGCCACCAGCGCCCTGATGTCTGAAACTGTTTTATAGTACACCTACCCTCCCCCACACCACTGCTTCACAGACTGACAAAACAGAAAACACTTCTTTAAAGTTAATAATCAATAAAAAAATAAACACAAATACAAGAACAAGGCCCTGTAGAACAATTTGTGAGCAATTTATATTAAAAAAGCTCAGTTTTGAGATGAATTGAAAAAAAAAATTTCCCTCAGACAAGCTTACATAGACTTCTTTCCTACTCTGTCTTCAGAACAGCGTCGGACTGGCCTGCCGGACCGGAAATTTCGGGTGGGCCCCCATTACGGTACCCACAAATACGCCAGCTGCCTGGGGCGCAACAACGCTGGGCGCCGTGGTCATGAAAAGCAATCACTCATTTCTTAATTCTTGCATCATTGCATACAGCCATGGGGGGGGCACAACAACGCTAACGCTAAGCGGCTAAAACTAAGTCTAACAGATTAATTCACTGCCAGGTCAGGTCACGAATCAGAATCCTTAGTTGTTGCAATCAATCCGACATTTCAAAATAAATTAACATAACAACGCAGCAAGTGACTGCCTGACCTGAATGGCTAGTAGTAGACTCACCGACCTAGTCACCTTCCGGCCAGGCGGGGGTTGGGCCCCTTTGTTATGCGTACCACGGTACCAATTGAATCCGCTTCAGCTGCAGCTGCCATGTAGGTTGCGGGGAAGGGGGGTCGTCAGACGTCTCGGCACAGCCACAGGTCGGCGACGGTAGTTACGTTCAGTTAGATGGTACCGCCCCTAATGGCAGCATCATGCCGTGTGTCGCATCGTCACCGCACCCAGGACGTCACCGTAGCTCAAATGATGACATCACTGCACACGATGCGACAGCCGGGCACTTAAAAGGACCCCTGCAACACCATTCGGTCCTTTTCCAGCACGCCACTCGGGGAGTCTACTACAAACTGCAGTGCCACTTACTGCTTAGCGTCGTCGGTAGGACGTGTGGAGACTGGAGACTGTGGAGTCGTTTCTTTGTCCGGGTCATCTGTCGTTGACTCGTTGGCGTTTAAAGAGCCAGTGGTCTGGTCGAGTCGAGGAAGGTAAGGCCTAAGGCGACGGAGCAGGTAAGGCTGCTCTCCAGGTTTTGGAATGAGCACCAGGAAAGGTGCCATTTAATCTGCTTCCCTGTGCTTTGCTTTGGCTGTTAGGTTGTGCTCTGGCTACTAGAGGGTGCTGCTGTGTAGCCTGTGTGTGCTGTGTGGCCTAGAGTTCCTAGCTGTTCCCTCACTCTAGTTTCAGGCCTACTGGCCCTTTTGCTCTTTGCTGTGTGTGAGTTTGCAGTAGCACTCTGCTGTGGTTGCAAGAATTGTTGGTGTAGACAATTCATAGTAGCACTAGTAGAACAGCGGTCACCGGCTGCCAACTCTCTTTTTGGCTGGTAAGCACGCAACTGCACTAACCAGCAGCTCAGTGAAAAAGCCACATATCACCTTCTGTTTTGTTCTGTTGTGAGGCTTAGTCCAAGGTATACTATCCAATCCTTCTAGATATGCCTGCTGGCTGCTGTGAGGGTGGGGAGGGGAGCAGGGGTTAAAAAAGCAGAGCCGAGCACACCTCCAAAACAAAGTGCTTCCATGCTGACTACTACCATGCTGCCTGGTTACAATTTAGAAAAGAAAGTGGAGCACTCGCCATTGCTGCCAATGTTGTGCCAAAATACAATGTTTATTGGGCTTCTGTAAGGACTGGATGCTACGACAGGCAGCAGGCCATCAATTAAATAAAAAATGTGTCCCCTGTGTCTTTTTCTTAATACTTTACATTATTTTTACAGGTTCTGCTGTCTACTCAGTGCCATATAATAAAATAGCCTTCTTAATCACAATTTTTTGATTGACATCTGAAGATTGAATGAGACTGCATCTATTTTGAACAATCATTATTAGATTCTAGAATGATTGTTCTGCCTCTGTATTAAAAGGAAGATGTTATTTATGTGACTCAAAATAAATGTGCTGATTACCTAGATGTTGCATAAAAACTCTGTAATTGTATTGAGGCATCGATTCTGCCCCAGTCCCCGAGCAGCAAGTATAATACTGTTATTTTCAGCAGTCTGTACTGTTTTGATTTTCAGATACATATACAGTTTGATCACACTTAAAGCCTGTTTAAGCTTGTTATGATCACCATCTTTATCACACATAGTACCAGAACAATGTTTTTTTTTTGGGGGGGGGCATGACTGCATCTTGGAATGGAATCAACAGTAAATGAGGACAGTCATTTTTTTCTTTTCCCCAAAATATTATTGTAATCCTGTACACCTAAAGACTGCACAATTTTTAGGTTAAGTAATAATGTGTAAAACACAAAGATTTCCCTTACTGTCTTTTCAGCCACTGTTACTTGAGTCACTCCAAGAACATTAGAGCTCGTGTAAAAAGTAAACAGAGGGACAAGAAAATGTATTGCCTACAGTGTGGTAACCTGTATCAGAGGCACTGCCATTCATAAGCCAAGGCAAAAACAATGATGGTTAATATGTGTTTAAAAAAAAATCTGACAGTGACTCTAGAAGTTCTAAAAAACAGAAGGGCATGACTGCAAAAATAGTTTGTTTTACAAAATGTCAACGGTGGTGGTGGGAAGGAGTATAACTGTCAATTGATGTATCACTGAAATATATGATGCTGAAATTTAAAATGTTGGAAAATGTGGGCTGCTGGTCTTCACAATGTGGGACCTAACAAAGATGCAGATGCATGTTAAGAAAACTATCTAAATAAGTGCCTCTGTTTGTGCAAAGTTTAAGATGCTCACCATTCTCCCAAAATGAAACTGGTGCATGAACAGTCTTTTGTTTGCATGCTAGCAGTTCTGAGATAGAAACATACAAACATAGAAGTTGGCAGATAAGGACCACAAGGCCCATCCAGTCTGCCCATTTCTTTTCTACCTTATAAATGTGCCATCGCCTTGCTCTGTCAGTGGCCTAGCTATTCATACTCATTTGTATTGCTCCTTTATGCCTATTCCATGCCTGTTTGAAGCCCTGCACTGTATTCATAGCCACCACTTCTTGAGATAGGCCATTCCATGCATCCACCACCTTTCTGTGAAAAGAATTTCCTCACATTGCCCCTTAATCGGCCTCACTCTAATCTCATGCTGTGTCCTCTTGTCCTGCTATGTTCCTTATATTGAAACATGTTAGACTCTTTCACCTTGTTAATGCCCTTAAGGTGTTTGAATGTTTCGATCATATTACTTCTCCCTCCTTTGCTCAAGGTATACATATTGAGGTCCGTTAATCCTCATATGTTTTCTGATCAGTCCCTGCACCACTTTGGTTGCCCTTCTCTGGTCTGCCTCAATTTGGTTAATGTCCTGTGGTTAATGTCCTTGTGAAAGTGTGGCCTCCAGTACTGGACGCAATACTCCAGATGGGGCTCAACCAGTGTCTTGTAAAGAGAGATTATTACCTCCCTCTTCTGACTTGTGATACTTCTACTAATACACCCCAACATCCCCATTGATAGATCTTAACAAGGGTTCTAAATAAATGTTAAACAATATCGGCGAAAGGGGACATCTTTGTCGAGTCCCATTATTGAGTTGGAATTCCCTCGAGATATAACCATTACATAGAATTCTGGCTGTGGGAGCCACATATAAATTCTTTGTACCTCTAATAAGGCCCCCAGGGAACCCCATTTTCTCCATTGTAGCAAAGAGGAATGGATGTGAGACCCGATCAAATGCTTTTTCAGCATCTAGGGAAATCAAGGCCAGGGGTAGCTGAGAATCGGGGCAAATTTATAATATGATGAATTTTCCTGACGGCTCTTTCGCCTCTCTCCTGGCATAAAGCCTACTTGCTCCTTTCAGCTTGAAAATTTGCATTACAGACAAACAGCCAGAGAGGAACAGCTTTAAGAGTTTTTTTTTAATTCCTGATTTGGTTTAAAATGTAATTTCAGGCCCCATGTGGTAACTCAGATACAGAGTCACTTTTACATTAGTATATTTCAGAAAAATGATCACAGTTGCAAAACTATTAACCTGGTGTTGCCTAATGCAACCTGACTGCCTCCACAAGGCACATGAGACATCGTTGTGTATTAATGCACCTTGTAATTTTCCCCTATTCAGAATGTCCTTGCTGTGCTTCATAGCTTTCCTCCTTTTTATTCTGCTCATTAACCATCCACCTGCTGGCCACATCATGTTAATGTCAGAGGATATTTCCTGCTTCAGGGCAACAGCGTCGGACTGGCCTGCCGATACCGGAAATTTCGGGTGTGCCCCTCATTACGGTACCAACAAATATGCTGTTTTGCATGGGGGGGTGCAACAACAGCAGTCTATGGGATATCTTTAGTATGGTAGGCCAGGCAGGCAGGGAGACACACTCAAACATTGTGCATCATTCCCTGGGTAATTTTCAGGAGGCCAATGCACAGGGGCAAACGTTTGATGCCTTCATTGGCAACATATAAACTAATATGGATGTGGCTACAGTGCAACTGGGAGACGCAGCTCAGCCGATGGAGATTGGGCACCCCATCGGCTACGCAGTAGGTGCGGGGGCGGGCACGCCTGCGTGTTGGATGGGGAGCTACGCTTCAGTGGGCTTCTTATCTCTGCTCACTGAAGCGTAGCTCCCCCTTTCAATCAGTGTTACTGCATTTTGGAGCGTGTCATACACAACTCCAAAATGCATTGGCTTACAGGGGTTGGGGGTTAGTAGGGGAATTCAAGGATGCATGGGACAGACATAAAGCATTCCTGGGGGTAGGAGGAAGTAAGCTGTTTAACAGGATCTGCATCTTATCTGTTAGGTAGGAAAATGGGCAGACTAGGTGGGCCTTAATATCTGCCGTCAAATTCTATGTTCCTATGTTTCAGCTGAACCGTTTAACAGTACTAACAGTACTACCAAGCACACTCACCCTCGGCTGGTTCGGTCGATGAGAGCTTGATACAGGTTCTGTTCCGGTGCTTATCGTGGTCAGTTCGTGACTTCGTGGAGGACAGAAATCCAGGGTTGAAACCAGATTTTTCCTGCAAGACACTGAACCTGAGCAGACTGTGGCTGCCCCACCACATATCCAGGCAGCATCTCTGGACCCAAAAATCAGCTTCTCCAGGGTAAGGTAAGAATTTAACTTTCAGATGCATTTTTAACATTTAAGCTGGAGACTGTGTAGTGGATCATATGGTTGTGTTAATGTGGTGGTGGATGGGACCAGGAGGGTCGTCACGGGGGTTGGGTTGTATTGTAGTCGGCTAATCATGACAAGTCAGTTCACGGGCCTGTGGGGGGCATGGAGTCGTATGCTGGCAATGCTGCTGTCGGGAACAAACCAGTTTCAGTGCCTGGACTGGGGGGGTGTAGTCACTTATGAGCCTGTGTGTGTGGGGGGCGGGGGGTGAGACTCATATGCTGCTCTCTGTAAGCAAACAATGTTGGTGCATGGGGGCTGGACAGTGGGAAAGGGATTGGGGGTCCAGGCCAGGCTGCTCCACCAGTTAATGGTATAATGGTCAGGTCAGGCAGTGTTCCTTGCAGATTGAATCTGGGATGGTGACAAGCAGCCCTGCTTGGTAAATCTCCGATTTGAAAAAGCAAGTGCACAGCAGCAGCCGGGGGGTAATGGGACAAGGAAGGGGAAATTGGGTTTTGGTTTTCCTGGCCTGTCTGAGCATGGAGTGGAGACTGCTGTATGGGCTGGAATTCTGGACCATCAAGTAGGGTAGTAATGTTAACTTGTGTTGGTGCAGGTGCTGGTGGAAGAAAATGGGCGTGGACCCCCGGTCCTACGATGTGGGTGGGTGGGGGGTGGGTGTGTGGTGCAGTGGGTGTGGGGGGTATGGTTGATTGATGGAGCTTCTCCTCATAAAGTAATAGCTTTATTTTATGTTCATCTTTCTGTGGGGGTGGTGGAGCATCTCAGGAAGTTTAAAATAATTACAGACAGTTGCTAATATGATGTTGTGCATTACTTTTTTTAAGTAATTTTAAAGTTTCAGAAAATAAGGACTTTAAAGGGCTGTGCAGTTCACGTCCTGCTTCTGTTTAGATGTGTATCGGACCTTTGACTTGGATTTTTCATTCCCTGATTTGGCAATCCCTACTCTTCTCTGGAATACCTTTCCCCCACTCTGCTGTATAGCAGGGTGACTCTATGCTTATCCCATGCACTTTACTGAATCCCTGTACTGTTCACTTCCACTACCTCTGCAGGTAGGCCGTTCCATGGATCCACCACCCTCTCTGTGAAAAGATACTTCTAGGATTTTCCCTAGGCCTCCCTTCTGCCTCATGTACCCTTGTCCTTGTGCCCGTTATTTAACATATGCTTCCCTCCTGTACCCTGTTTATTCCTCAGTCTTTCCTTCTAAGGCTTGTGGGTGCAGTCCACAATTTTTTTTGCTCTTCTCTTCTCTTCTCTGGACTGCTTCCATTTTGTCTTGATGCCTTCCTGAGATGTGGTGTCCAGAACCAGACACAGTATTCCAGATGAGGCCTCGCCAGTGATCAATAGTGGCATCATCACTTTAGTCCTACTGGTTATGCCCCTTCTTATGCACCCATGCCCCAGCACTTGGTTTGCTTCCCCACTGCTTTTTTGCATTGTTTGGCTGACTTCAGGTCATCGGATATTATAACCCCAAGTCTCTCTCCTGACTTGTAGTGACAGAACCTGACCCCCAACACCCCCATCCTGTATTCCTCCCTTGGTTTGTGTGTCCCATGTCCTTTCTGAGATATGGCCTCCAAAAACTAGACACAGAACTTCAGATGAGGCCGTCATGCTCCAGTTTCCTTAGGAGACCCCCGCACACTGGCATGTGACACTAGCAAGGTGAGCGTAGGGGTGTGCCCTATTGGCTGTGAGCTCAGTTTTTTTCTATTCGATGCCAATTTTGACAAAGGAATGCTGCTGCTTCACTAACAAGTACCTTATTAGTCAAGCAGAGGCATTCTTTTGTCAAAAGCTGCACACAAGCAGATAAAAAACTGTCCCCTTAGTCAGTGGAGCACACCCCCACGCTCATCTTGCATTGTAGGCAAACAAGTGCCTGTAGGGAGTCGTGTTTGTTTCCTAAGGAATTTGGAGCTTCTACTAGCGGGCTTAACTCATTGAGACCCCAAGACCCATGTAGGTGGTAGCAGAAAAGATATTGCTGAGGTCTTGTCCCACTGAGGATGTCACTGCTTAATTTAAATATTAACAAACCGGAGTGGGTGCAATTGACTGCATAGCACCATTGGAAAGGTAATTTTTATGCTGAACAGCTTTACCACTCATACTTTTATGTGTAGCACTTACGGTTCAATTTGAGGCATTAGCAATTGTGGCATGCTGATTATGTCTTGCTTTTGCTCCAAAAGCTACAGGTTATACTGTTAAAGGTATACAGGCCACCTCCACATGTGGTGGAATTCTCAGAGTACCTGCGGTCCCGGTGAGTTGTAGTTGGTCAAGCTGCATGTATGTTCGGGTTTGGAAAGAGTAATGAACCACAGCTCTTGCTCTTTAGCCATGTGTTCGGCCTGTAGCACTGGTTGACAGTTCAGCTGAGAGGTTGTGCTTCATTTCTCAAAGTTCTGTAAGTACGAAACATTGCATGTTTAAAACATAGGGCCAGATGGAGTGTCATGGAAACTGTTTTCACCTTGAGGCTGGTCATAGCATGGGCTGCTTTTGGAAGCTTGTGCAGTTTGACTGTGGATGTAGCATGCTACATGCAAAATAGTTTCTACTTCTGTCTGTGGTTTCACCTTCTCACTCCTATCTCTAAGGATTCTCCTGTGCCTGTCCTATGCGTCTTTTTCAACTTCTCCACGGTTAGCCCCATCAGCTCCACTGGAAACTCTTTTCCATGCATCCACCACCCTTCTGGTGAAGTAATGATGCTTTATGCTGCCACTTAGTCTACCCATTTGAACCTCATGTCATGCCCTCTCATTCCTCTGCCTCTCCTTTTCTGAAAGATGCTATCCTCCAGTGCCCTCTTTATTCCATTGAGATATTTGAAGGCTTTCTCGTATTGGGGTGGGTGTGTGTGTGTGTGTGTGTGTGTGTGTGTGTGTGTGTGTGTGTTCTCTCTCTCTCTCTCTATTGAGGTACTGTGCTCTCTCCAGTCGTATATGCCTTTTTAAGTCCTGTACCATCTGTGTCCATTGTGGCATAGATTTGCCATGAATCCACTGGAGAAAATGGTTGGCGGTGTACTGATGTGCCATTTTGAAAATGGTTGGCATTACCTCCTGTTTTTTGCTTAGAGCTTTTGCTATGCTATACCAGCATCTAAAACCCAGTTTCAAAATGTCTTCATTTTCATGGAAAATGAGTTCAAGATCACGCCCAATGCGCGCTTATCATGGAGTAATGTGGGGGATGTTCTTTGGGTTCTCTTGTGTATAGAGAAAGGAAATCTGTTTAGTGGTACTGGGCAACCACTCATGTTGTTGCATAATTGTCTGCCATATAATTCAACTCCGGATTACTGTAATGGGCAGGTAAAAGCAGCAGGAACAGAGTGGACAGTGTGGTGACTGACAGACTGAGCTTGGCGCAGCACATCACTGGCAGTGTAGCTTGACCAGAGGAGCAGAACTAGCAAAGGTAAATCTGGTTGAATTTTGGGTTCAGTTATTTGTCCTTTCTGGTTCTGTTTGTTGCTGGCGTTTGTCGTGTTCTTTTGGTGGTATTGCCTTTCAGATAGAACAGTTGTGGAATTTGTCTGGAGGATCACCTTATTGCGCGGTAGAAATTGGTCTTCCACGATGTCTGAGCTGAGCAAAGTCAAATCTGGTGCACAGAACGGAAACTGGCTAACTTGTCTGCACTGGTGGCAGCATCAAGTGATCAAAACAAAGGAAGCTATCGCTGTTTACACGCATACAAAACAAAGCTACTACCCCTCAGAACAAAACTAGTCTTGAGGACGCAGCTGAAATACAAGGTGGACAAACTGTGGCTCACTGTGTGAGCAGCTGCACTGCTAGTCAGAATCTAAATACTCAGCAAATACAGCCAGTGGATTCTGCAAGGGGAACAGTTGTGCCACTTGATGTTGTGAAGAATCAAAATCCCTATTTTCAATGCCCCAAAAGCTCTGCCTCACAACATGAAAAGGTTGCCTTTGTACAAAGGCATCCAGTTCAGCCAGATTCGCAGATGTTAAAGTCCTACCATACAAACCGTCAAAAATCTCACACGGATTCTTCCTGGGAGCAACAAAGTTATACCAAGGAACTGGGTCACTGTACAGGTGGTTGACTGTTTGGTGCATTCTCCACTGCAGTATCTGCATGGCATTTTCAGATGTGGAAACTAGGTTTGTTACAGGATACCAAGACTTTAAGCACATCTACCAAGGCATGATAGAACATGAGGATTCCAGAGCTCACAATGCAGCTGTGGATGCGTATCTGGCCTGCTTAGTGGATGCTGATGTTGAAACGCTGGTGAACAAAGATATGGTTGCAAGTCGGAGGAAGCAAGTCCAGCAGAACATAGATGTCATGCGGAGAATTATTGAAGTTGTCAAGTTTATTGGACGCCAGTGCCTGCCATATCGTGAAAAAAGCGAAGCTTTATACAGTGTGCAGGACCCATCACTTAACCATGGAAATTTCTTGGAGCTGATTCTTCTGTTGTCCCAATTTGATGTTCCTCTGAATACACACATCCAAAAGCAGTAGAGCACAGCAAGAGAAGGAAGCAGAGAATGGAGAAAGAAAAGGACACTTCAGAAGCGTGCACGGTGGAGGGCTGATTACCTTGCTGTCAAAGACCACCGTAAATCAAATTATCGAGATTATTATGCAGATAATCAGAGACAGCATTGTAAAGGATGCTATGGACCAGAAGATCAGCATTCAGATGGATACCACACAGGACATTGGTGTGACTGACCAAGTGGCAATCATTCTCCGGTATGTGAAGGACCTTAAAGTTCATGGCGTCTCTTTGCTGTGGTTGAGTGCAGGACACTTCTGGACAAGGAATGCACAAGGTTTTAAAGGAGAACTTTGAAATGCATGGACTCGATATGAAGAACATTGTGGGGGGAGTCATTTGATGGTGCAGCCAACATGCGGAGCGAGTTTGTGGGGTTACGAGCTTTGATAAAAAAGGATTCACCAAACAGTGTCTATACCTGGTGTTATGCACATGTTCTCAATTTGTGTGTCTCAGATTGTAGTGAAGCAGTTGTGGAAGCAAAGACATTATTTGGTTTGCTACAAAGGACATCCGTCTTCATTAGTGAATCGCACAAAGGATGACTATATGGAAATCTAGCATTGATGGTACAGGACAGGACAAACTCAGACGGCTTCAAAAGATTGGTGAAACCAGATGGTGGGCAAAACCCAGAGCACTGGCATGCATCTTCGGAACATATGAAAACCAAGAGAAGAATCTGTATGTGTCACTCCTCCAGACTTTGCTTTTTATTAGTACCTCTGGAAAGTTTGATGCTAAAGCTGCCAGTGAGGCAGATTCACTGCTTGACAAATGGAAGAAGTTTGACGTCATTTTGATAGCCTTTGTGTTCATGAAGATCTTTACAGTAATTGGGCCAGTATCAAAGTATCTGCAGACTAAGGGACTAGACTATCTTTCGGCATGGCGCATGGTGGATCATGCTAAGATGGAGTTGCAACAGTCTGAATTTATAAACATCCAGCAAAAGCTTCTAACTTTGTTGCTGGAAGACAAGAAGAAATTGATGAGTTGGGTATTGAGATTGACCTTGAGGATCATCTACCAAATAAAAGGGTAGCCAGGAAGAAGAGAATGCCAGGGAAAATGTCAGTGACGAGACAGTGGCAGATCCCAGCAAGCGATTTGAACGTGAAGTGTACACTCGTATTATGGATCAAGTTCGGATGAGCTTAAATGATCGCTTTGATAACAACAAGCAACTGATTCTGGATACCAGCTGCATGGACCCCGTCACTTCGAAAGTATAATTCAAGGTGGCATACCAGATGAAAGTCTGCAGAAAGTGGCATTGTTGGCAGAAGTAGACCATAGCAGACTTAAACTGGAGTTGTTAACGTTTGCTAAAATATTCAGACGACTGCAAAGATCACTGCCTGAAGAATACACTGCGGATGTGTTGACAGAGGATGTTGACTTTCATGACTCCGAAGACTCTGACACTCGTGAAAGTGAAACTAGTGACCAGAATGAGCAACGAGAGAGAAGAGATTTGCCAGATAAATGCAAGTCCTGCAAAGAATGCCTAATGTGCTGTTATAAAATTTTGGCACAGTACAACATGCACTCGTCTGCATTTTCAACCTTGTTCGTTGTCTACGAATATTTGTTGACTCTATCGTTACCCAGGTGTCCTGTAGAGAGCCGTCAGCAAGCTAAAGATAATAAAGACTCGACTGCGCTCATTGCTGGGACAAGAGAAACTGGAGGCATTCATGATTATGGCCATTGAGAGAGACCTTCTTGATGGAGTGTGCGAGAGATGTCATCCAGAAACTAATTCAACGATCTGAAGCATACAAGCCAGTACTGTCACCCTGACACTGGAAGGCTACTGCTACTGTCACTAGAGGGCCAAAGCTGGATGCTGGGTTGAGGTACCCAGGTCCAGAAGGATTCAATGGATTAGACTGGCTACTGTGGGGCGCCTGGAGCCCGAGCTAACTGGCAGCAAAATCTATCCGCTCCAAATCTTACTCTAAAATCAAAAATTAACCATCGGTAGACAGAAATTCGAGGCTATTTGAGAATCTGAAGAGTACCATTGGGAATGCACGCTATAGGTAATCCTCGTAAAGAAAGGCGGCGGTCCGGAGGAAAAGCCACAGGATCCTCTCACTCTGCTAGGATGAATCTGACTGTACAGGCCTCATCCGCCACAGAACCCGAAGAGACCTTTATTGTCGATTGGGATGAAACTGCAGAGGCAGATATCTGGTCTCTGACCTGAATTCAAAAGTGGATGCATACAATTCCCGACTGACTGTAGTTGAAACATCCGTGGAACAAACTAAAAGTGAGATGGAGGAAGTCAAAAAACAGAGAAGGTCATGGTAACTACCATGAACCTGATCAAGGAAACACACTTTTCGGCTAGGTTACAGACCCTCAAACCAGGCTCAATCCATGCATATTCGGATTTTAAGAATGTCCGAGGGATAGATCACCTGGTGATGTTTATCCAAGAGTGGCTTCAAGAGAAACTGTCTGTGGAAGAACCCTGGCACATTTTGGCTTGCAAAAGTGTACAGAATTGCACCTTGAGGATACAGGTCAGATTCGGACCACGCACTCTACCTTTGGTGACAGACAGTGTTGGGACTGGAGACCACATTCTGAGATTGGCCCGTCGAGTGGGTTCTCTAATGCAAGATGAAAGGCGGTTTATTTATTTCCTGATCTAAGCTATGTGACTCTCATGTGACGGAAAAGTTTGATGGAATTAGAGCGACTTAGAGAGAATCATATCCCTCACAGTGCTCTTCCCTGCCAGGTTCGAGTGGTATATAACAGGAAGGTCTGTCTGGATATTTTCAGACGCTGTGAGTGCCTTTATATGTATTTCAGCCTTTCCTGCTGAGCTTTGCTCCAGACTATTCGGTTTTCGAGCCATTATTAAATAATTGCTTAGTGCTGGAAGGCTTTCTAGGAGCCCTAGTGTAAAATGTGATGTCAATTTTTCAATATCTTGTTAAATCCAGTTGGAGATTTTTGTAAAATTCTGGGCTTTGAGTAAATATAGTTAAACGTTGATTTAGCTGCCAGATTTCACTTTATTTTAGGAACTACCTTTAGGTTTTTAGTATGCGCCAATAGCCTGAGTTCAGGCAGGCAAAGCTGTCCTTTCTGTGGACTTTAGTTTTTGTGTTTGAATAAAGTCCTACTGCTCATGTACTTAATTTATGCAGCATAAGTCTTCGATATATTTTTAAATCTGGCTATTTAGTTTTCCCCATATGTGGTATTAACATATCCTTGATGCACTAATCCTATGTTTAAAGGCTGCATCCCTAAAATTGATTTATGTATGGACTGTCATGGATACAATGTTTTGTGGCTTTGATATAAAGCAACTGAAAATCTAAAAATAAAGTATATAAAAATTAAAAAGACTGGCTACTGTATTTGCTACCTGGAGTAGTGATCTTGTCTGAACTGAAGAAAGGGATATTTACCATGCTGGTCTTCGCTGTGATGTGAGCTGAGTGCATGCAGAAGAGATCCTGAAACGTAATTGCGTGGAAGTATACATTTTTAATTTCTTCTGACTAAAAACCATTGTATGCACTGTTCTGGTTATTGGTTTTGTTTGTATGGAGACCTTATCATTGAATTTGTACTTTTATACTTTGTATGTGGTAAAACAGAAGCACAGTTAGTTTATGAAGATAAAAATTACACTCAGGACACTGTTGGCAGACTTTAATGTATAAGTGATCAAATGACAATGAAACACACAATGGATACACAGTTCTGTTTTATTAAAATACAAATTACATGACACTGTGGACAGACTAAGAGTATAACTGATCAAATGACGATGGGAAATGTACAACAGATTTTACTGTGCAGCTAATGTTTAGAATTAGGGAAAGTGTAGGGAAAGATTAGGATAGATCTACTTCTGTGTAACAAGCTGTTGAGTCAAAGGCCCATTTCAAGTCTTTCCATGCAAACCCTTTTTCTGAACCCTTTCTTACAATGGCTGGGCCTTTGACCACCCCTTACCCCCTTCCACCCTCAGTTGCAACATCCTGGCAGCTATTTCCCTGCTTTAGCTAACTTGAGGCACCAGCTTGGCCTCCCTTCACTCTGGCACTATGCATTTTAGTTTGCCCAATTCATCAATTTCTATGCTAGTTCATAAGAACTATCACCAACCATTTTATATGTGCTGCAATTAAACATATACATTGTCACCCTCACTAACACCACCACCTGTGCTTTTCCTCTTCCCTTTTACTCTGGTTGCACCTGGCTGGAAATGTGCCATGACTCGGTGTGCATAGTACCAATTTGATTAAATTCATGTCCCACAATACAGTGCAGTTTAATACAGCAGCACTAACATCAATATACAATAGAACACTGTTACACTGTTTACACCTCTAGATGGCATTCAATTGTCCTTTTGAGTCTGACGTTTTTGGGTTGCATCTGATTTTATTGCCTTTGTAACCAGTCCCTGAATCCCCCTTTACTCTGCAGCTGCTGCTCTTTTCACACTGCCCGAGGATTCTGTGACATCAATAACACCATTCGAGACCATTCAGATGTATAGCATAGAGTGGGGTTATTAAGGCCATAGAACACTTACACATGACTCAGTAGCTGAATGAAACTGTATGCAAGTAGATATGAGTGGAACCCAAAGCAAAATTAAAAATGTTTCAAAACTTTGTGAAAATGCCTTGGTGGAAACTTTTCACTGTGTATATAATTAGCGGACACCAATCTCTTCAGATGAGCGCAACCTCATTTCTGTCTTAAGGCAGAGCATTGTGAGTTGCTGCCTTGTGTTCCTTATTAGGGCTAACAATAGTACTGTAACAATCATGTTAGGGGCATAGGCTGCTTTTGGCAGAATCTTAGCATAACACACATTGCACTGCACTCTTTCTCCTGTTCACATCATGTTGCCTCACAAATTGCTCAGAGAGGAAAAGGTAGGGAAAGGTAGGGCCTCAACCTCGGAGGTGCCTTGCCGGGGCGTTGAGCTTAACCATTGATTTTGTTTGAAAGGGGAACTCTCTGCTCACCTGCAGCCATGTAGCTGGATAAATGTAATGTTGCAGGATCACTTAATGAAACAAGTATTGCTAAATTGGTAACCTGCTTTCCTGCAGTATTGCTGCAGGGGTGGGACTAGCAGGTCATGGCTAGCAGCATTTTTGCAAGGTAGCAGAGTTCACTTTAAATCAATGGGACTGAAGCCTCCGAAATAATGAATATACATTTTTCATGTAATAGCTTTCTTCATAGTATACAATAGCTTTCTTCTGAATAGAATACATGCTGACATCTTGTACTTGTCTACAGCATGCCGTGGGGGCCCCATGACCCTAACAAGGGCCTCCCTGCCAGTACCAAGGCCCCCTGGGCCAATTTCCAGGTGGGCCTTTGCCCCAGTCCGACTCTGCTTCAGAACACTGCCTCCTTGTAGCACATAAGCTTGTTTCAGCAGCATGTGATTTCCAATCCCATAGTACATTCAAACTTTGCCTCTGCATCAAACTTCACCGGTCAAGTTGTAACTTCGCATCATGCAAAAACTTCACCTTTGTGTTAAACTCCACTAGTAAAATTGTCAACTTCACATTTTGTGGAGTTATCAGTTTTTCACAAATTTCAAATTTGCATGGCGGATTACTGTAACTCCACAAAATGAGGTAAATTTGTAAATTATTCTGCGGAGTGAAGTTTTCAAACTTTGCACATCAATAATCAGGATGGGCATACTGACCAGGTATCAGTTCATTTCCAGATTCATCCTGGAGGAAGGTGAAGCAGGGAGTAAAAGTACATGAAAATAATACATCAATATATAAAGCACATAGTAATCACATTAGTGTACAGAGAAAATCATAAGGCGTACAGTAATACTGCACAGTAAAAATACCAATACAGTAAGGTGCACAGTGTATTGTACTAAACTAGCCTCTCTATACATAATGGGTGGGATATTCAGACTGTGCCAGGCTGTGGCACAAGCCTGGGCGCAATGCAACTGGGATGTGCCAGGGCACTGACAGGGTGATATTCAACGGTGCTGCGCCATGGCTCAGCACCATTGAATATTGCTCCGTGGCTACCCGCAAAGCACATGGCGCAGTGGCACTGAACCAGCACAAGTAGCCAGAGAGGAGCAGAGGGATGCACTAATGCAAATGCCGTTGCACTAGGTGCATCAACCGCGATATTCAGTGGTGGACATGCAAATGGGGCCATAATGCATGCAAGGTGCAAACGGGGCCATTTGCATGTCATTATGGCCCCATCTGCATGCAGGTGCACCAATCCCTGGTGACTTGCACCTGACGCCCTGCCAGGCAGCAGCCATCGGGGACCAATGCCCCCTGTCCCCACTGGCAATGTGTTCCAACGCCCAATTGTGGGCCATAAATAGTATTTAACACCCTGGTGGTCCAGTGGACCTTATCCCTTGCCCGATCGCGGGCTGTAAATACATGTAACCTCCCTGGTGGTCCAGTGGACCTTCCTCTATGCCCTATCATGGGCTGTAACATTTAAAACACTCCCTGGTGGTCTAGCAGTACCTGGACCCCCCTCCCAACCCATCCACTCAGTCCCACCACCCTGCTCCCCCCCAGTCAGCGGCAGGCTGCAGCA
Source organism: Neoceratodus forsteri (assembly GCA_016271365.2). Taxonomy (NCBI): domain Eukaryota; kingdom Metazoa; phylum Chordata; order Ceratodontiformes; family Ceratodontidae; genus Neoceratodus; species Neoceratodus forsteri. The sequence goes on from JADMNL010000023.1 coordinate 66,429,770, forward strand.
CCCCACCACGGAGCCGCCTGGCCACCCACTGACTGGCGGTGTACAGCACAGCTGTACGCACATTGGTCCACAGTATGGGCCAATGGGCATGCAGAGCATACCATACTACACAGTCCCAATATGTGAATGGATCTCACATATCAGGACTGTGTAGTACAGTATGGTCTGCACACCCATTGGCCCACACTGTGGACGAATGGGCATACAGCCGCACTGTATGCCATCAGTTGAGGGCAGTCGGACAGCTTGCAGGTGGTGTTGCTGCCCACCACTGACTGGGGCAGCAGGGTGGTGGGACTGAGTGGGAGGGTTGGGAGGGGTCCGCACCGCTATACCACCAGGGAGCATTTAAATATTACAGCCCATGATCGGGTATGGAGAGAGGTCTACTGGACCACCAGAGAGTGTTTTAATTATTACAGCCCATGATCGGGCATGGAGATAGGTCCACTGGACCACCAGGGGGGTTCTTCATTTCAACAGCCCTTGATTGGGTATGGTGGGGGCATTATGCCACCAGGCAGTGCCACCAGAGCTTGGGTGACCACCCACAGCTGGCAGCTGCCATGTTGCACCCTGCATTATGGCAGCTCACCTGTAGGTGCCAGCTGTTGCTCCATGATAATTTGGCTTAACTGCGTGCGGCGCATGTAGGGGTTGCACCTGCATATTCACAGCACATCCCAGGCTGAATATCGGGATGTGCAAAATATGCACGCCCACCTTACATGTGCCGCATACATTACCAATGCACCCTAACACATGGGGATTTGTGCTGCGCAGATTCCCCCACTGAATATCATGCCAGGCTGCATCAGTGGATTCCATATGGTGCAACTCTGTTGCGCCATGAGCAACCCATTTGAATATCTCACCTACTGTGTAAAATAATGACAGGGCACAGTTGTAGGATAAGATACCAAACACCAAAGAATGACTCCACTTTTGGTTTGCAATGCTTTTTATTCACTTTGGGGAAGTATGTACAAAAGTTCTACTCTTCTTTAAATAATAATATGATTTATTATCAGGTAAATAGTTTTCTTCTGTTCTCCTTTGTATTCTAGTTAAACATCACTTTACTTTGACAAAGTGGCATTTTGATAACCCACAAAATGTCAGTTTTGTTTGAAATGGTGGCATGAAAATGGAATGAAATAAAGAATATTACTTTTTAATATACATGAAATTATCATAATTAGAGACTTCTCCATCTGCTAACTAACATCCCCTAACAGGGCAAAGGCCAACCTGGGACAACAGTTCATGTAGCCTCATAGTCACCAAGGTGAACACAGTCAAATCTGCCAGTTCACAACCCCCCCCCATTACACCCCCTTCCTAACCCCAATCTATTGATCCATGGCCCATGTGACTTAGGCTAAGGTAACTGCATTTAGAGTGGCTGTAAGACCCTTTGCTTCTGCCATCATACCTTACTGAGCTACCTGGATATGTAGCTTCTCAGTCTAACTCACAAAGTGCCATGTCTCATTCCTAACTGATGGGGGAGGATGTATCTGACTTCCAAATAGAGCTGGGTCGAAGTTACAAATTCCACTTTGACAGAAGTATAATGACATTTTGATGAATTTTCTGCACTTCTGTCTTTCGCAAAATCAGAATCTTCTGAATGTATTTTTTTCTTAAATTTTGACTCCTGTTCTACAGAATGTTCTGGCTGAATTGTGAAATAACACTTATGAACTGCAGAATGACAGTTGTGAGAAATTCCATTCCGCAATTTAATACATTAATCCTCAATACCTGCAATTAATCCGCAGGTCAGTGATAGTACTGTGGGATTTCATTCTGCAGAAGAATGCATTAATCTACAATTCACATATTCATTCACTGTTCTAAGCTGAAATTTCCATGAAAGCTGCTGAAGTGCATTCCAAAATTTCATTAAAAAGCAAAATTATGACTTCTGCCAAAATTCCACCAGTAAAAGTATAATTTTGCACAACCCTACTTCTAAAAGCCAAAAGGAAAATTAGACTACAGACATTAAGATAAGAAATGATTGATTTTTTTTAAAGAAAGTCTATTTCACCAGTTATACTTCTCTATCTGTTAAATCTCAAAAGTTGGCCTCTTAGAATTTTAACTTCCAAAGTTTGGGAAATGTGAAGTAGTTTACATTGTGACAAAATGGACAGACTTCTAAATTTAGACCGATGGATGTTTTTAATTTCAAGGAGTGTTAACTGATCCCATCTGGACAGTCTAAATAAATATGTGAACCCCCAATATTTACTGTTCAAAAGTCCAGACAGAAAAAATATCAGATTTTAACTCTGAAAGTTTGGAACTTGTGGATACTTTAATCTTCACTTTCCCTGAAAAGGTAAAGCTACCCTTCTTGTGATTCCTGAGTCTGAGGCCAGTGGAGATTTGGATTTTGTCACTGAACATTCACTAATTCCATAAGTGTTTTTCTAACAAATGTATAAGAATATCACCAAGCTACCTGTCCTCTAAACTATCGATAGTTGAATTAGTGAAGAACATTTTAAATAATTTTAGAAACATTGTGCTGGATTTTCAAATGGGTTGGGGGTTATATCTCTACCCGCAACACCAGCTGCAGGACGAAATCTGTATTTATATTTCCAGCTGGTGTAGCTCTTGGGGATGTTATGCCTGATCTCACCAGAAGTAACTTTTCCCTGCAGCTGTGCGGAATAAACAGATGCAAGCTGCCATAAATCATGACACTGGTCACAACCCGGCATCACTTTTGAAAAAACTGTAGCTGTCGGAAAAACTGCAGCTCTGCAAGTGGAGACTCACTTGCACCAGTTTTTTTCTTGCAGTTCCAGCAGTTTGGAGGGCTTTGAAAATCTAGTCACTTGCTTCTCTTGTTTAATATTTTCCTTGAACTATTGAAGACTCTGCATGATTCCTTTGTTTCCAACACAAAATGTCGAGGACTCAGCACTTCCTGAATTGAGGGACATGAGTCAATTTTGCAGATAAATGCAGACAAGCCTGCCTGATGCATTTTGGATCAAAAGATCCTTTATCAAAGGCTGGCTAACAGACAAGCAGACACACCTTAAAAAGCAGCTGAGAAATGACATCACATTGATGTGACACTACATTCATATAAAAATTATTGGATAATTTAAAACCATACACAAGTAAAAACAGCTGTACAAAAAATGATATTAAAAGAAGCACCAGCACCACTATATAAAAAGCATTGCGCTATATTAATTTAAACATATGAGTGGGTTGAGCAGACAAGGAAAGACCTCAAAAGAATGGAGAAGTAAAATAAGGCAGAGTAGAGCCATGTGAACAGCAGTGAAATGAGAATTCAAGGTAACAGAGAAAAACATGAAGATATTAAAAGTGAAGGATGGAGTGGGGGGGGGGGCAGAATTATATTCAAATCCCATAACAAAAATATTTGTAGGTGACAACCTTCCAGTTGTACAAATATTTTCACATAGATATCAAATCATTGTATCTAAAATACACTGTTAAAAAATAACAGATAAATATTTGAAGCATTCAGATAGTACGTATCTTCAAAATTGATGGACAGATATTTTAGAACAGCAAATAACTTAGTATAGCAATGATGGGGCTCGGATGGAGTGATGAAAGTGAGAGTGACGAATCATTGGTGGAGCAATCTGTGACACTAGTGACAAGCCACAGTTATTTCGTGCTCAAGTCTTGGTGAGTACCTTCACGTGGTGGGCCCTGTTTTAACAGAATCTCACCAAGGCGACACTGCTGTATAGACAATATATAGTATGGAAAGAGAGAAAAATGAAACTAAAAGCTGGGCGCACAGATCCCAGCATAAAAAAGTGCCCAACCCTAGCCTAGGCACTAGGAAAAAGGGTTGGATGATGTGATAGTGCCGCATCCTCGAGTAATAGTACCACCCCTGCCACAGTGTCAGACCATGGAGGGCATTGTCCCACAGTGGCAGCAGAAGCCAGCAAGCCACAAACAGTAAAAAGACTGATAGGCCAGCCCAGAGGACTGCAAACAGTTAAGTGGACTTACGAGAACAAACTAGAAATTATGTATTGTTATTATTATGCGACGCACCCTGAATTTCCAGTAAGAGGATATACCATCAGACTTCGGAGCAAACTGCAGCAGAGAGAAATAGTTGCCACAGACAAACCGAACAGTGTGACAGATGCAAACTTTAGATCCCTAATAGGACAAATCAATGGGACTAATCAAAAAGAACTTTCAGGCACATTTAAATATGCTACCAATACTTGTGACACCTTATGAACTTCAAAAGGAAGCCATTTTGGGGACGTTGCGTGTGCTGAGAAGAGCGCTCTCAGCAAACATCAAATATTAATACAGTACTAATTTCTTGAGTTTTGAATATGCCCTGGCTAAAGAATGGGGTCCATTCTTTATCACGGTATTAGAAATCCCTAAACATTTGGAGACACTAACCCCAGGAGTGACCTAGGACTGAGAGATTTGGTACAAGAGCCCACCAGCATGGCATATAGAAGGGTTACGACCCTAAAAGATATACTTGTACATAGCCACTATACAGAACCCAAAAATTCAACTACCTGGCTCAGCCAGGGTGTGAAGGGATGCTTACAGTGCAAAAGGTTTGTCTACTATAATCATATAACAACTAGTAAAGGCCTTCTAAGTAAAAATTCACATAAAGGTTATGAAATATGCCTGCTTATTACCTGTGACTCTACATGAAAAGCTTTTTATGCAGGAAAAACAAACAGGAGTCTGAAGACTTGGGTGAGTGAACACATACAGGCAACAGAGAGAAAAGAGAGTACATATGCAACAGTGAACCATACACTAGAGTCCACAGATGGGTAGGGACATTGGTGTAAATTCCAGACTATTGAGAAAGTGAGTGCAAAACCTGGGGGGTGGGGGAATTCAATGATCGAGCTCTAAAAAGGGAATATTTTTGGACTGTAACTCTGGGGGTCATGAGAGACATGTTTTGTAACATTTTCAAACAAAAATTCCTGATCCTGAGTAGAAGCATATGTCCTAGCTATTTCTACTGTCTGTCAGCTATAACCTCATGCTCATAAAACCTGTCTGTGGGATTATTCATGCTATTTTCCAAATGTGCAGGCATACTACAATTCCTTCAGGCTCTCAAAAATTGCCCCTTTGCTTTTTTTATTGTCTGTCCTGGGTGGCATATGGAGCCCAGAAGGAGTATATTACCATATGTAGGCATCCTGTAAACAGTAATAATAACAGAGCTCTCGTCCCTTCTTGTAATACTTAAATCCAGAAAATTTACTTTTTCTCCCAGTGCAGTATAAGAAAACCTCAAATTAATATTACTTGTGTGCAAGTACTGAGTAAAATTCTTAAGTTCTTCCTCAATACCCTTCCAAAGCATGAAAATATCATCTATATAGCATTTATATACATTTTTAGCGGATGGGTAAACAATCATGTTCCGTTTGTAGAGAAACTCAGCTGCCACATCAAGTGCACCTCATTTTCAGGGGCACTAGTACTTTAACCTGTTATAACAAGTTATACAAAAGCAAACAACAGTTAGGGGGTCAGGAATTTCCAAACAACAGTTAGGGGGCCAGAAATTTCCAAACAACAGTTGGGGGCCAGAAATAAGACAATATGGGAGTGGTGCAGTGCAGTAGCTGTGGAGCAGCGGTCTTCCGGGAGACGTTCTGGAGTATGCGGTGTTGTCCCATCTGCAGGCACCTCTCTGGGCTGAGGGAGGAGGTTGCTCATCTCCAGGCTGAGTTGGCCAGGATTTGTGGGACATCCTCTCCCACCCAGGGACCACCGGGGTCACTGCTGTTGCCTCAGAGGTTGCCCAGAAAGAATAGGTTGGACCACAGTGGGCTCAGGGAGGGTAAGTGTGATGAAACAGAGGCACATCCCTCCAGTTGTACCTCTCCACAATTTCTATGCCGTCCTGGAAAAGTGTGGTTCCTCTATGGAGGCACCCACAGTGTAGACCACGGAGGATGCTGGAAACTTCCACAAAGGAGACCCACAGGAGGGTGGCATGGGACCCCACAGGGGAAGAAAACAACTCCTGGTGGGGGACTCCATTGTTAAGAAGGTAGAACTGGGGGAGGAAGGGGAGAGGGAGGTAAGGTGCCTGCCTGGTGCCATGGCTTGGAGGGACAGTGAGCGAATCCTCAGGATCGCAGGAGCAGCTGCACAGGGGAGGGAGCTGGATGTCATTTTCCACCTAGGGACAAATGATCTGGCTAAGAAAGGGATGAGCAGTGCAAGAAGCATTTGTGGAGATGGAGAGGGGCCTAAGACAAATAGAACGCATGGTAACCTTCTCAGAGGTGCTGCCTGTCTATGGCACAGGTGAGGCTAGGGTGCTCCACACCATGGGATTCAATCAGTGGTTGAAAAACTGGTGCAGAGCTCAGGATTTGGCTTCATTGGGGACTGGGGGTCCACCTGGAGGGATGCAGGCCTATACTGGCGTGATGGTCTGCATCTGTCCAGGAGGGGAACCAGGATCCTAGATGATAGGTTTAAATGCTTCATTGGCAAGCTTTTAAACTAGCCAAGGGGGGGACACCAGAGAGGAGCAGGGAAATCCTAGCCCCCCCCAAAAATCAGGGTACTAAGTGAGGTAGACCCCAACATAGAGATGTTGATAGGGAGAAGTGCAGGGGTAAATGGAGACAGTGAAAAATGCAAAAAGGACAGGGATGGGGCAAAAAGGGGTAAGGCCATCAAGAAATGGAGGGTAATGAGTACCAACACCCGTAGTCTGGGCAACAAGCTTCCTGAACTGGTGGCCTTGATGGAAGAGGGATGCCTGAATATTGTAGGGGTCACAGAAACATGGTACACAGAGAACCATGACTGGGATGTTAACATACCAGGGTACACAACCTACAGGAGAGACAGAGAGGGGAGAAGAGGGGGTGGAGTAGCTCTCTATGTAAGGGAAGGGATAAAAGCAACTGAACAAAAGAATAAACAGGGAGGAGGGGAGGTACTGTGGGTCACCTTAGAGACTGGAAATGGCATCACAATCTGCAGAGGGGTTGCATACAGACCCCCATTCAGGGGAGGGAATGGACAAGGATATTTATTTATTTATTTCATTTTTGTTGACCGGGTAAGTGCACTAGACAAATCTTGCCTATTTTCAGGCATGACCCGGGGAAGGGGAATACAGATGAATGCCAACTCACTTTGAACCAGATTAAACTGTTTGTGGTATTTTTAGTGAATGAGGGAAATTTGGCCAGGACACCGGGGAAATTCCCCTACTCTTTTTGATAAGTGCCATGGGATCTTTAACATCCACCTGAACTACCACCAATCCAGGCAGATGGGACCTTGGTTTAACGTCTCATCTGAAAGACGGCACCTCAGAAGTGCAGCACCCCTCTCATGCTGCACTACAGTGTCAGTACTGGGATATTAACCCAAGTGCCTGATGTGGGAACTGAACCCACAGCCCTCTGATCTCCAGGCCTCAGAGGCGAGTGTGCTACCTACTGAGCCACGGACACTGCATTAGATATGATAGAAGGCATACTTAGGACGGCAGAGAAAGGGGAGATACTATTGATGGGGGACCTTAATATGACAGATGTTAACTGGAGCACCTTTGCTGCAGCCACATCTAAAAGCAGGGCCATTCTCAATGCCCTTCAGGTGGCATGCCTCAGACAGCTAGTTTTGGAACCTACTTGTGAGGGAGCAATCTTAGACCTCGTATTCTCAAATGGGGACAGTGAGAGGGTCTCAGATCTAGAAGTGGGTAGCCATTGGGAACACATGACCACCAAACAGTGGGGTTCACGATACACTCAGCTACAGAGTCAAGCCATACAAATGTGAGGGTTCTGGACTTCAGGAGGGCTGACTTTGTCAAGATGGGAGAGTGCCTTAGAAAAGCACTTGCAAACAGACTAGAAGGAGGGGTGGAGCAACAATGGGAAAATATCAAAACTGCTATCACAGAGGCAACAAGCCTTTGTGTGAATTAAATAAACAAATCAAAATGAAAGAAAAAGCCACTATGGTTCTCTGAAGAGGTGGCGGTGAAGGTTAGGGAGAAAAAGATAGCACTTAGAAAGTATAAGGAATCACAGAAGAAGCAGAACAGAGAACTGTACCAGTTAAGGCAGAAGGAAGCAGGGAGAGTAGTCAGAATAGCAAAGGCCCAAACAGAGGGAAAGATAGCCAACTCAGTTAAGAAGGGGATAAAACCTTTTATAGGTATATCAGGGGGTGTAGGAAGACAAAGGGAGGGATAGTGAGGCTGAACAGAATGGTCGATGGGTGGGCAGAGAGGGACAGTGAAAATGCAGGGATACTGAATGAATACTTCTGTTCAGTATTTACAAAAGAGGAGGTGGGGGAGGTGCCTAATCCAATTAACAGAAGCACTCTGGATGGGGGGGTCAATCCAAGTCCTTTCACAGAAGAAAGGGTTCTGAAAGAACTCCTAAAACTGAAGGTGGACAAAGCAATGGGGCCTGATGGAATTCACCCCAGAATTCTAAAAGAATTAAGCAGAGAACTAGTGACACCACTGACTACCCTTTTTAACAAATCATGGGAGGATGGTGTGGTACCTGAGGACTGGAGGAAGGCAGATGTGATTTCCCTTCACAAAAAAGGGACCAAGACAGAGGCAGGAAACTACAGGCCTGTCAGTTTGACCTCTGTGGTAGGGAAAGTGATGGAATTACTTCTGAAGGAAAGAATTGTTGAGTACCTAGAGGCCAGTGGGGTACAGGACCCAAAGCAGCATGAGTTCACAGTGGGAAGGTCATGTCAGACGAATCTAATTGATTTCTTTGATTGGGTGACCAAAGTAGTAGACCAGGGAGGGACTGTGGACATGGCCTAACTAGACTTTAGCAAGGCATTTGACACTGTCCCACACAAAAGATTAATAGTCAAATTAACCAGGATGGGAGTGGGTCCCAGGGTGGTAGCTTGGGTAAAACATTAGCTGGAGAACAGGACACAGAAGGTAATTGTAAATGGAGTCCACTCTGAAGAAAGAGGGGCTACTAGTGGGGTACCGCAGGGTTCAGTACTGGGTCCAGTCCTTTTTAATGTCTTTATAAATGACATTGCAGAGGGACTGGAAGGAAAAGTATGCCTCTTTGCAGATGACACAAAGATCTGCAAAGGGCTGATACTAAGGAGGCATGGAAAGGATGAGGAAGGGACTTGGCAAGGTTGGAGGAATGGTCAAAGTATGGCAGCTTACATTCAATGCAAAGAAGTGCAAAATAATGCACCTGGGAAACAAACACCCAGGGAAGATTACACAATGGGGAGGTAGTAACAACAAAAATGGAAAGGACCTGGGGTAATCATATCAGATGGCCTTAAGGTTGGCAAAAAATGTAAGAAGGCAGTAAGGAGGGCTGGGGGGATCACCAGCAGAAAACAGGAAGCTGCTATCCCCCTGTACAGACAGTTGGTGAGACCCCATTTGGAGTACTGCGTCCAGTTCTGGAAACCCCATCTCTGCAAGGGCATAGACAGGATGGAGGCAGTTCAGAGGAGGGCAACTAAAATGGTGCAGGGTCTGCAAGAGAAGCCATTCGAGGAGAGACTAAAGGAGCTTAATATGTATACCCTTGAGGAAAGAAGGGAGAGGGGGGACATGATAGAAACATTTAAGTACCTCAGTGGAATCAACAAAGTCCAAGAGGGTAGCATCTTTCAGAAAAAGAGAAGTGCAAGAACAAGGTGACACAATTTGAAGATAGAGGGGGGACGGCTCAGGGGCAATGTGAGGAAGTATTTTTTCACAGAGAGGGTCGTGGATGCATGGAACAGACTTCCTGAGGTGGTTGTGGGGTCTAAAACTGTGGGAGAATTCAAGAATGCATGGGACAGACATAAGGCAATTTTTGTGGGGGGGTAGAAAGAAATAGGCTGTTGGTTAAATAGTATCCGCAGCTTATCCTCTATGTAGGAAAATGGGCAGACTATGTGGGCCAAGTGGTCCTTCTCTGCTGTCAAAGTCTATGTTTCTATGCACCCTCGTGAGGGACATTAGTGTAAAGTCCCTTGATATCTAATGTGACCAACAAAACATCTTTTTCCAGTTTCAAACTTCTCATTAAGGACGTCTTTAGTATCCTTTAGCGAGGAAGGTAAATCCTGGACAAATGATCACAGATAGTAATCAGTGTACTGCGACAGTGGTTCTGTAAGAGATCCTATCCCATTAACTATGGTGCATCCAGAAGACTTAGCCAGAGTCTGATGTACTTTAGGGTGTATATAAAAAGTTGATTGAAATTAGAGACTCAATCATTAAAAATTCCTTAGTTTTAGTATCGATGAATCCCTATACACATGCCATATTAGGGATTTCCTCTATGGCAGTTTTGAACTCCAGTGTATGATCAACAGTAAGTTTTGCAAAGAATGTTTTGTTATTTATTTTCCTGTATTAATCCTCTCTGTTGAATCGGACCACACAACCCCCTTGTCTGCTTTACTAATAATGTCTGGATCATTTTTTAAAGGTATCAGGAAAGCTCCTTCTGCAGATTTTAAGTTATTTAAAGTTGGTTTAGGTAAATTATCAAATAGCAATTCAAGATTCTTCTCTACTAAGTCCCTGAAAACACTTATTGCAGCTGAATAAGATGGACAGAAATCAGACTAGGGATGAAAGCCACTTGTATCATTACAGTCATTGAATGTCTCTGCAGACAATGGTCTCTTGTTAAAAAAAGAGTCTAGACTTAGGTTTCTGCATACTAGATTTAAATCAATGAGTGTTTGAAGTTTATTAATAGAATTAGTGAGTACAAATCCCAAGTCTAACTAAGGACACTATGTTCAGCCTCTGTCAAAACATCTCCTATTTAGGAGACTAGGAAAATGGATTTGTTTTGAATGAAGAGAATAATCCTCATTTGAAAACATTGTTGCATATAAACGCTATATAGACAATATGTTATGCTTTGAAACGGTAATGAGGAAGGAATTAAAAAGTTTATTTAGTACTTGCACGCAACTAATACTAATTTGAGGTTTTCATATGTTGCACATGGAGAAAAAGTGAATTTTCTGGATTTAACTATTTCAAGAACAGATGAGGGCTCTATTAGTACTAACATTTACAGGAAGTTTACAGATGGTAATACACTCCTTCTGGCTGCCAGATGCCACCCAAGACACACAATAAAAAACATAGCAAATGGGAAATTTTTGAGAGGTAGAAGAAATTCTAGTACACCTGAAAACTTGGAAAATAGTGTGAATAGATACATAGATACATAGACACTGTTGACAGATAAGGGCCTATGGCCCACCCAGCATGCCCATTTGAGCGTGTAAGTTCCATTTACATTTTTCTAGAAGTCTTCTGCCCCTTACCCCTGACCGCCAGAATTCCCTTATGTCTATCCCATGCTTTCTTAAATCCCATGGTTGTTTCAGCCCCCACCACTTCCTCTGGCAGGATGTTCCACTTGTTCACCACCCTTTCTGTGAGAAAATTCTTCCTACGTTTCCTCTGAATTGCCCCCCTTCCAACATCTTCCCATGCCCTCTAGTCCTGGAACATCTTTTTTGCTGGAAAATACTGTATTTCTGCAGCCTGTTCCTCCCTGAAAGGTACTTGTATGTCTCTATCATATCCCCTCTCTCCCTCCTCTCCTCCAGGGAGTACATATTCAAGTCCTTTAGCCTGTCCTTATAGGACTTGTGAAGCAATTCCTGTACCATCTTTGTTGCCCTCCTCTGAATAATCTCATGGATATGTTTTATGGGAGGGGCTTAAGCCAACAGACTGCAGAAACAGCCAGGACATATGCTCCTACTCAGGATGAGGAACTTTTGTTAGAAAATATTGCAAAAGATGTCTCTCATGACAACAGATACATAAATACATAGATACTGATGGCAAATAAGAGCCTTTAGCCCACCTAGCCTGCCCAATTGCACATATAATTTTGCCTCTTAAAGTTTCTCTTGAACTGGGTTGTTCCCTTACTCAACTGCTCAGATCCCCCGATGCCTATCCCATGCATTCTTGAATCCCGTGATTGTTTTAGCCCCCACCACCTCCTCTGGCAGCCCATTCCATTTTTCCACCACCCTTTCCATGAAGAAATACTTCCTCACATTACCTCTGAGCCTCCCTCCCTCCCTCCAATTTCATCCCATGACCCCTAGTCCTGGAACATCTCTTCCTCTGACAAATAATGTTTTTCAGCACCTTGTTCCTCCATGTGAGGTACTTTTATGTCTCTTTCATATTCCCCCTCCAGGGAGCACATATTCAAGTTCTTCAGCCTGTCCTTGAAGGACTTGTGATGCAAACCCTGTACCATCTTGGTTGCCCTCCTCTGAAGTGCCTCCACCCTGTCTATATCCTTACATAGGTAAGGCCTCCAGAACTGGACACCGTACTCTAGGTGTGGCCTCACCAATATCTTATACAGTAAATTATGACCTCCCTTTTCCTGCTGTTGATGCCCCTGCCTATGCAGCTCAGCATCCTATTTGCTTTACCCACCACCTGGTCGCACTGACTCATAACCTTTACGTCATCAGAGGTGATATCTACTAGGTCCCTTTCCTGCTTGGAGCATGCCATATCCCACCCTACCCCCCACACTAATATGTTGTTCCAGGGTTTTTGCGCCCCATGTGCATAATTCTGCACTTTTTTTGTATTAAATCTCAACAGCCACACCCTTGACCATTCTTCAAGCTTCCGCAGGTCTCTCCTGATTCTATCCACTCCCTCCAGCATGTCCACTCTGTTACAGAGTTTTGTGTCATCAGCAAACAGGGAAATTCTCCCTTCTTTGTTATCTGTAATGTCACTGATAGAGATGTTGTAGAGGACTGGACCCAGCACTGATCACTGTGGCACTAATCCACTTCCCTTGTCACCCATTCAAATAATTTGATGAATTACATCTGGCATGACCTCCTCCAAGTAAAACCATGCTGCATTGGGTCCTGTAGACCGTTGTCCCAAAGGTGTTCCACTAATCTCTCCTTCAGTAATGCTTCCGTAATTTTCCCCACTACTGAGGTGAGGCTGACTGGTCTGTAGTTTCCTGCTTCCTGTCTGTTCCAATTCTTGTATAAGGGGACAACATCAGCTGTTCTCCAGTCATTGGACACCTCCCCTGTTTCCAATAATCCTCTAAACAGGGTCACCAAAGGTCTAGCCACCACTTCTCTCAGCTCCCTCGGCACCCTGGGGTGCACCCAATGCAGGTTCATAGCTGTATCGACTCTTATTCCTTCCAGTTCCTTTAGCACCCTTTCCCATGGAAAGGATCTTGTATACATTTTTGTGAAACCCCCCTTGCACTTCCTTATGGCCCACTACCTGCCCCATCTACTATAAAGAGTGAGCAGAAATATCTGTTCAGTATGTCTTAAGAGGTATGTAAGAGGTTTAACTTTGTCACAACTGGTATGCCCACTTGACAGTGACACTGCTACAGTGAACACATTGATGCTGACAACATATAGAGTTTGCTGTAATGGTCCATCTGAGACCCCGGCACTCTGTCACCTGGTCCTTGTCCCCCCCTCCCCAAATCAACTCCATCTTAGAGTTGATTATATTTAGTACAGGGGGTGCAGGGGGCAGAATCCCACATGGGGGGGGTTCAGGTGGAGAAGCCCCCTGATAGTAAAATGGACTGGGTTTCCTTACAGATTGATGCCAACCGCAACTTGCAGTCAACATAAATCCATCACTGTGATACCGGTCGACGAAACAGTTGTCGAACCAGCTTCATAGAGCCATCACAACTTAGTCAGCCAAAGCTATACATTTAGAAAAGATTTTGCAGAAACATTGGCCAATCCTATCTAGTGACCTGGGACTACAAGATTTTGTAGAAGAGCCACTAAAAATGGTGTATAGAAGGTCTACGACCCTAAAAGATATACTTGTACATAACTACTATACAGCCCCTCCCAAACCCAACTACCTGGCTCAACCAGCATGTGAAGGGATGTTTTCATTGTAAAAGGTGTGTGTACTGTAAGCATATAACAACTACTAAAAGCTTACAAAGTAAAACTTCACATAAAAGTTATGAATCATGCCAGCTCATTGCATTTGACTCTAGCGAAGTCATTTAACTTTTTAAAAGTACATACAAAGCTTTTGATGTAGGGAAAACAAATAGGACTCTGAAGACATGCAATAAAGAGAAGAGAAGAGACAGTACATGTGCTACATCGAGCCATGTAATAGAGTCTGCAGATGGGTAGGAACATTCGTTTAAATTCCAGGCTATTGAGAAAGTGAGTGCAAAACCTAGAGGGGGTAATTTTAATGGATAGGTTCTAAAAAGGGAATCTTTTTGAGTTATAACTCTGGGGATGAATACAAAACTAGGACTTAATACAAGCACAGATATGAAACCTTTTATAAGGAAGAGATTATGAAATACTTATTTTTTTATATCACTGCTATACTAAGTTATTTGCTGTTCAAAAATATTAAGTCCATTAATTCTGAAGATAAGTGCTATCTGACTGCTTCAAATATTTATCTATTATTTTTTAACAGTGTATTTGATATAATGGTTTGATAGCTATGTAAAAATATGTGTAAATGAATGGGAAGATCGTCACCTATAAATATTTTTGTTATGGGCTTTGAATGTAATTCTTCCTTCCCAAAACCCCTCAACTCCGTCCTTCATTTTTACTGTCTTCCTGTTTTTTCTTTCATTGCCTTGAATTCTCATTTTCACTGCTGCTCATGTGGCTGTGCTATGCCTTGTTTTACTTCTCCTCCACCCCACCCCCCGCCTCATGGCTCTCCCCATCTCACATCCATGTGCATATTTTTAACCTCATTCTTTTGCGGTCTTTCCTTGTCTTCTTAACCTGTTCAAATATTTAAGTTAATATGGCTCAACGTTCTTTATATAGTGGTGCTTCTTTTAAAATGAATTGTTTGTGAAGCTGTTTTTACTTGTGTCTGGTTTGAAATTGTCCAATCATTTTATATGAATGCTGTGCCACATCAATGTGATGTCATTCTCAACTGTTTCTTGTGGTGTGTCTGTTTGCCAGCCTTTAATAAGGGTCTTTTGATCAGAAATGCATCAGGCAGGCTTGTCTGCATTTATCTGTATTAAATATGCTTATTTTGTCTTGAAATTGCCTGGTGTCCTTCAATTCAGGAGGTGGTGAGTGCTCAAGCTTTTATGTTGGATAATTGACTCTCTTAGTCTGGAGCAAACCAGCCCAGTATGGGACTTCATTTATGAGTGTACATGATTCCTTTGTACTCCGACACCTAACCACTCTGGTAAATTACATTTTCTTTCCTCAACATTAACATTCACAATGTTTAAAATATTTGTTTTTCTAAATGACCTAGATTGTATCCAGTAGTTAAACTTTTTGTTTTGTAAACTTTATTTAAAGAAGAAGTCTGCATTACTTGAAATAATATATACAGTGAGCATGCTCATAATTCCATCAGCATCTCTGGACGTATTCTATACATTTTTGATACAAAGAAAAGTGTTAAATTTGACAAAGGTACACTCTAGTAGACAATTCCTTTCTCTGACATCATCTCATATTTCCTAGTTCATGCTCTCCAGATACCTTAGTTTTGCATGGTGTGTAACCACCTAGATTAGCACGTGGGAGCAGAAACTGTCTAAAGGAGTTGCTTCCTTTCAATGGGTTAGAACCCATAAACTCTGGAATGATCTTCTTAAGTATATTATATGGTTTAATTTACAAAGATTATCAAAGCTATAATTTCACCCCAGTATCCACTTAGCAATTCTGAATTGTTCCGCTACTTCCAAATTGGTAATCATATTCTTTGTAATAGAATTATCCAGCCTAGTATACCTTCCCTTATCCCTGATCTATTAAAGCTATTTATTGAGGCAATGAAGGGCAATTCGGGGTCACATATTATTGATCTAATCAATAGAGGGCTGAGAGATGAACTGCCGGAGTCCACTGTATCTACCCTCCGTGAGTGGAACAAGGACCTCAGCCTAGACGTCTCCACAGAAAAGTGATCATGCTCTGCATTGATTGAGGTGAGGTTGACAGCATCCCCTCATTGGAGGGAATTTGTGTGGAGATATCATTACTGATTTTTCCGGGCCCCGGACATTCTTATCAAGTACCTCCTGAAGAAGTATGGGAAGTGTTGGAGGCTTTGTGGATGCTGGGTAGCCACTCTGGGTCATGTTTTTTGTCTGTGCCCTTACCTTATGCTGTATTGGCTTTCTCTCCAAACTGAGCTCTCAACCTTGTTTGAGGAACCTATAGAACTCACTGCAGAACAATTCTTATTGGAGATCTTTCCGGATTGCGCACCTCCATGGGGTGGTACTCTGCTACCAGTTTGTTTTTTAGCAGCCAAAAAGGCAATCACTCAACACTGGATGTCACCTCTGATACCAACAATACAGGAATGGAGAAAGATTATGTTTAAGACATATCAATCAGAGAGTTTCAATGCAGAGATACAGGGTAGATGTCCATCTCTCATGCTTAAGTGGCAGGATTGGATTCATTACTGTTCCCTTGCTGATCCCAATTTTTGCCCCGACTATAATCAAGGGAAGGAATGCTAGTAACTTTATTTGCCAGATAAAACATTCCTGGCTGGCACTGGGGGGTTGGCTTGAGGTGTTGTCTTTGGCTTAAGTTGGAAACTTTATCTTTGGGAAAGGGTAACATGGAGATGGACCTTCTCTAAGTGTTCTAGCCAAGTAGTTAACAAGCTGGCTCATATATTTAACTCTACCCTCAATGATTAACTGTCTGTACAGACCAACCTATAATGATTTCTGATCACAGTTCTTAAAATGAATATATAGCATTTCTTCTGTATTCGTGTGGAGAAAACTTGAAATAAAACTAAATTAAAAAAAAGCTATAATTTCACTTTTAATATGCCTTTAAAACAAGGGAAACCACTGCTGGTCAACGACCTTCTCTAGGGGTCCCCAGATTTCTTGGTATTTATTAATCTGATTTCTGACCAAGTACTGTGTGTGTGTTCTAATTTCATATTTTATACTAATGATCATGCCCAGTGTGAAATTGATGGTGCATGCTGAGAAATCCAATTTTGTGCAAGGACTTGTTTTCCCACCAGTAGGCCTAGACATCTAAGTGGGTGGTTCTGTATTTTTTTGTTACTTCCACCTCTTGGGAGTCCCAGAAGGACATCTACTGGATCACTTAGGATATGGTCCCCTAACATTCTAGACAGCAGAGCTGTCATCTCTCTTTCCAAAAGGAGAGTTTTCCAGGGCATAACCAAATTAGGTGGTAAAAGGTACCCAGTGCCCCTTTACACTTTGGGCATATATTTGAATAATTAGGGTTTAGTTTCTGGGACAAAACTGGAGTATAATAAGTGCAATATATAATATTATAATGTATGGCTCTCAACCTGTTGTAAACCGAGCAGGACATAGTGTTTCTAAATATCTCTCTCCAGTCTCCTTCTGTCAGCTCCTCTGGGAGATCCTCTGCCCGTTTTTCTTTCACGCGTACTTGTGGGTCTGAGAGGGCGCCAATCAATGTCTTGTAGCATTTACTTAGAGGCTTCCCAACTCTAGCCTTTGTAGTATAATTGAATATTTCTTCCAGTTGGGAACATTTAAGTTCTAAAGGAGTTTGCAGGATCTTCTTTAGCCCTTGGAGTTTGTTGCAAATTCTCAAGTACCAAAAGTAATGTGAGGTGTTTAGGCCATATTCCTTTTTCAGGTCTATAAAGGAGACTATTTTCCCCTCTCTATAAATTTGGGAAATATTTTATAATAATTATAATAATATTTTTTATTTATATTGTGCCTTTTGAATGTCAAGGTACATTCCAATAAAATAATAAAAAATACAGAATACAAAATAAAGACATAAGGAAGTATTAAAAACATGGATAATAATTAATAAACAGTCAAACCATATGCCCTTTCCCATAGAAAAGATTTAAGAACTTGTTTAAACCTCCCCACAGTCGTACACTCCCTTATCTGACGGGGTAGAGAATTCCAAAGGGATGGGGCCACAAACATAAAAGCCCAGGCCCCAGCAGATTTTAATATTACCCTTGGAATCTCTAGCAACCCCTCATCAGCAGAGAAGAGTGATCTCACAGGGCGATAAGGAATCAGGAGTTATTTCTGGTAATCAGGGCCCAGATCATGCAGGGCTTTAAAAGTCAGTAATCCAACCTTGAAGGTGATCTGCCACTGAACTGGCAGCCAGTGCAGTTCCCGCAGCACCGGAGTAATATGGGAGGATCTAGGAGTACTTATCAATACTCGGGCTGCGGAATTCTGAACTAGCAGCAGGCAGCAGATATCAACCCCCGGGAGCCCAAGGTAAAGCGAGTTGCAGTAGTCCAGGCGTGAGGTCACAAAGGCATGGATCAAAGTTGGTAGAGCACCAGATGGAATGAGGTGCTTGATTCTGGTGACGTTCCTTAGATGGTAAAAAGATGATTTTACCACCGCTAACACCTGGGAGTGAAGAGTCAACCCGCATCCAGTATCACTCCCAGATCTCGCACCCATTCAGAGCCCGTAGCTCGACATCCCCACAAAACACTCCAGATGGGGTGCCGGCCATAGGTCCCCCTGTCCGGTGATCCGGATCCAATACCAACACCTCCGTCTTTCTAGAGTTCAACTTCAACCAACTGGACCTCATCCAATCCTGGATTTCATTCAGGCAGCTGTTAAATACCAAGATAGCTCCTTCCTGGTCAGGTGCAAAGGACAGGTACAGCTGGGTATCATCTGTGTAACAGTGAAAACTCAGCCCATACCATCTCACAATGTCTCAGAGGGGAAGAATATACACCGCAAACAACATGGGGGATAATATACAGCCCTGAGGAACCCCACAAAATATAGTGAAGGTATCAGAGGAAAAGACTCCTGACACCACCCTCTGAGTTTTTCTGGTGAGGTAAGAAGTGAACCATCTGAGAACAATCCAACAGAGTCCACAAATACATCTCAGGCGCTTAAGTAAAATCCCATGGTCAATGGTGTCAAATGCTGAGGACAGATCTAATAGCATCAGTATGGACCGTTTTCTCTGGTCTCTCGCTATCAGGAGATCACTGAGCACCTGAACCAGTGCATTCTTGGTACTGTGCTTCTTTCGAAAACCTGATTGGAGAGGTTCGTAGATGCTATGGATGGTTAAGTGGTTCTCCAACTGGGCTGCCACCACCTTCTCGATCACCTTCCCTACAAAACGGAGGTTTGAGATAGGTCTGTAGTTGACAAGAAAGTCTAGGTCCAGAGATGCCTTCTTCAACATGGGTGTCACCACTGCCTCTTTCAAGGAACAGGGATATTCACCCGAGTCAAAGGAACACCAGACAATCTGTGCTAGAACCAGAAGAATGGAATCCCCACACCCTAAAATTAGGGAAGTAGGGCCTGGATCTAAACTACAGCAGGAAGGGTGCAGCCCTTGGAGAATCTGCATAACATCCATGATTTCCGGGCGGCTGAAGGTACTCCAGGAAAACGAAGGAGCAGTGACCCGATCCTGGCCACTATCAACCCGCATAGAACGTGTCAAACAGATGTCTGACCTAATGTCAACCACCTTATCAGCAAGGAACCGAGCAATCTCATCACACTGTAATTGTGAAAACACTCTACGGAGCTGTAGACAGGTTGGGTTGCACAATCTGTCAACAGTTCTGAATAGCTGAACTGGTTGGTTCTGAGCGGCAGAAATTTCCCCGGACAGGAACTCTGCCTTCTTACTAGAAATTTCTGACTAATAGAATTGGTAATGTTCTAACAGTCTAAGGTGGTTGGCATCCAAGCCAGACTTTTGCCAAGAATGTTCTAACCTGCGTCCAAGTCGCCACAACTCCCTCAGGCCCCCATCAAGCCATGGGGCCCGAGGTCGAAGGGAGAGAGGACGCATTCGAACTGGAGCAATCAAATCCAGGGCAGAGACAATGGCGGTATTATAAGCCACAACCAATGCCTCTGGATCATTGCAATGCACAGGGAATTGTGATAGGTCAAGAACCACAGCAAGGCCATTGGAAGTAATATTCTGCAAAGGGAAGTATTTGACCATCTCCACAAGGGTCAGCCTACAAGGTGGGGTGCCAAAATTGAATCTCACAGTGTAATGATCTGACCAACTGACTGGTTCCACCCCCCCGTCAGAGGCCTCGATCCCCAGAAGGAAGACCAAATCAAGAGAATGGCCAGCTTTATGTGTAGCAGTGGTAACCACCTGTGTGAGGCCCAGTAAATCCATTAACTGGAGGAAGTGTTGTCCAAATTGTGAGAGTTCGTCATCGACACATGCATTAAAGTCATCCAGGACCATCAGCCTGGGAGACTCAAAGGCCAAGTCGACAACGAAGTCTGCTACTTCCTTAAGGAATTGCTTCTCATCTCCTGGTGGATGGTAGATGAAAGCAATTCGATAGCTCACACCTGCTACAACAGCACATTCAAAAGGAGGTGGTCTCCTCAACTGGAACACTAGTGAGAGCCAATTCGGTCTTGAAACAGACCGCAACCCCCCCACCACGGTCCAACCTCGGGCGATGTATCATGGAGTACCCAGCTGGAATTGTGGCCTCCAATATAGGTCCTGCACTATTAGCCAGCCAGGTCCCAGTGATGCAAGCCAGATCTGTCGAACCAACAAGATCAGCAATCATAGCAGTCTTGTTACGGACAGATCTGGCATTGCATAACACCGCCCGGGTTGGACAGAACTCCTGGGCTGCCCCAACTACCTGCCCATCACTAATGGTGGTGCCCTTGGGTATGGGGACCGAACAAGGTAGTCTGCGCTCCAACCTCCATTTTGCTCCAGGGCATCTCCTGTGCTTAATCACCCTAATGGGAGTGCTCCGCTCCACTCACCTCCACTGTTCACCCCCCAACGCCCCCCCTCCTACAGGCAATACCTAAAGCCTGGCAGCGTTGGTAAATGGAAAAAAAACAGAGGGGGGTTATAAAAGGGGTGGAGAGAGTGAAGAGCAGAGGCTGAGTAGCGCACAACCAGGGGGGGCAACAGGTAGGCACATCACATAAAATACAAATCCTCAGATTTGAATGATTTAAAAACAAAATAATATATAACTTAAGAATCAAATCCTTGAACAATTAAATCCAACTAACTAAAATTATTAAACTATTAAATTCACATAATCTAAATTAAAGTAACTACAATAATGAACAACTAAACAAAACCAATTTGACCCCCCCCCCAAACAAGACTCTCTCACAGTGTTGAGGGTGGGAGGAAAAAACAATAATAAAACAAAAACAAATTCCCTCTAAAAATCTTCTCACAAAGCAAAAAAGAAGCGAACACAAAATTAACAAACCAATTAAAAGTAATACTAGGCACTCTCACTGCTAAAAAGTTAGGTATTTGTCCAAAATCGTGGTGTTAAATATAAATTCTGCAAGAGTATGTATATAAAATCAGAATTTGGGGTAGTGGGTCTCTCACCCCCACCCAAAATAAAATGTTCAGTTGCTGTTCTCTCACCACAGCAGTAACCAGAGAAAGTGGAAGTATAAGTCCCAAGGCCCTCTCACTGCATCACCAGATCAGTCAGCCTGTTTAGCCCACAAATTACCATAGGGTAAGAACAGTCTCCTTCTATCTCCAGGGCGGAAGCAAATTTATCCAAGGGAGCACTTTAACCACAGACTAGCTGATGCAGGCTAAAGTTGATAATGGAAAATCTGCTCAAAACAATGCCTAGGTTGAACAGTCAGCAAACACCTCCAGTTCATGCAGCATAATCGTATAACTCCTTAATAGGAGTTTTTATGGCAACCAAGAAGACAGGACCCTAGGGTA
The DNA here is from genome assembly GCA_016271365.2 of Neoceratodus forsteri. NCBI lineage: Eukaryota > Metazoa > Chordata > Ceratodontiformes > Ceratodontidae > Neoceratodus > Neoceratodus forsteri. Next base: position 66,451,610 of record JADMNL010000023.1, read on the forward strand.
TCAACCAGTTTGCAGCAAGCCCAAGACAGAGCCCCCCACCTGGGTCAGAGTCCTGAAGCAGAGCAAACCTAAAATCACTCCGTGCCAAGAACTCCCTGAGATGAGCAGACAGACAACACCCTCCGGTGAGCTCCTGCTCACCCCCTCACCCCCAGAAAGCTCAGTTTGAGCCGCCGCTCCCCAATATGAAACCCAGTCCCGACCAAATTGCACAGTACCGGTCAGTCCAGAGAAGCAAGCGTGAGGCTCCGAATCCAGTATAAACCCAAAACAGTTCGTCAAAGGCTCACCATCTCCCAGGTTGTGAAGCAGGCGATGCCTAGGATTCAGCAATCCAGACCTCTTCACAGTCTTCCAGTCAGCCAGGCTTCATGTTCTTCAAAAGGCAGTGCTCCTCAAATGACTTCCTCACTGCCAAAACAAAATCCTGATCCTGAGCAACAACCCAAGCACTGGCTGTATGTAAAAAGTTGTAGAAAACGGCTCTGCCTGATAGCAGCCAGCAAGTTAAATTACCACCAGCCAGATAAAAAATCGACTATCAAAAAGAATCAGAAACGGGAAGATTCCAGACCGGGAGAACGTTAAAACGAAATCGCGCAAGCAAGCAATAGGGCGAAGCGACACAAACGGACAATAGTTAGCACAAGGCACCATGATAAAAACATTAGGGCACAAAAATGACAAAACCTTAAAATAAAGCAGCAGAACAGTAGGTAGAGACTTCAGACATAACAGGCAACAGTCCGACGACTAGCCCAGTGTGGCCACCATCTTGACTTGATATGTTGTGCTTGTTAAATAACAACCATGCAGTAGGCCTTTCCTAGACCAGGACTTTAAGACTGGGTAAAACTTTGTGAGAAGTTTACTGTTTGGGTCAAGGGCAGCCCCCAGGAATGTGTCCAGGGATAGTTGGGAGCTTTGATTAATCATTTTTGTTAGACCCGTTCATCAACTGGCCTGATGTAACAAAAAGTGAACTTATACTTATCATGAACACAAGTGATGAAAATACTATTAAGAGAATTGTAAACTATTTTAAATATGCTCTGAAAATTAGAAAAGAAAAGCAGAGAGATATTACTGTTAATATTATAAGTTAGAGCACATAATGGATCTGAATAGATTCTTTAATATTAGAATCACTACAATCAGGACAGGCTGTGTTATGATGGATGGTTTACTTGTCTTGTGCTTACTAATGTTGTTTAATATGTTCTTTCAATCAGAATGAAATTAGCTTTTTAGTGTGACATTTTTCTGATAATATCGCTTAGTATACTAAGTATGCTGTTTCCTTGATATTTCCTATGAGATTGTCGGAGTCCCCATTTCCATTTTGTCCATTAACTGAATGAGTGAATGATGTCATTTACATTTTTATCTTGATATTTGTATATATCTAAGCTGATTGAGCTTTGAACTAAGGGAATTTTATTATATGATATTTGTTAAAATGTGTTTTTATTTATATTATATGTCTGTCTTTTCTTTTATAATGGTCTTATATGGCTAAACAATAATAATAAAATATGTAGATAATAAAATAATTATCTATATAGATTAATAATTTTATGTGCCTGAGACCATGCTTTAGTAGTGGCACATGTGAAGGGATTTTTTGTTTTGTCCCAGTTCTCATTCCAAATTGTAGGAGTGATTGCCATGTTATATAAAGGGATTCCATTTATAGGTGTTTCCAGAGCCACCCAGGCTTTTTGTTCAGTCTCCTGTAGAGTGATGCCTTTTATAAGCGTCAGTTGAGCTGCTAAGTAGTATAGTTTAATATTTGGTAGTCCCAGACCACCCTTTTTAACTGGGAGCAACAAAACTATTATTTTATAGGTGCTTTCTTGTTTCGCCAAATTAATGAAGTTATTGCCCCCTCTATAGCTGCTAAGTATTTAAGTGGTAGCTGTATTGGCAGTGTTTGGAATAAACATAGACACTGTGGAAGAATACTCATTCTGAATGCATTAACATGGCCTAGCAGGGTCAAAGGAAGGGATTTCCATCTTCTGCAATCATCTTTTATTTTATTAAATGAGGGGTTTATAGTTTAGTTCTTGTAACTTTTTCATTACTCTGGGTAGTCTGATTCCCAGGTATTTAATTTCTGTGGAATGGGCAATCTCCATCCCAGCCACTGTGATATGGGATCTATTGTTCCCCATAGGCTGCCACTCACACTTCCCCCAGTTTATTTTATGTCTGTATAACAGACCATAAATTTCAAATAGATCAGTCAGAGCCTTCAGTGCTACTGCTGGCTGGACCAGGAAAAGTAAGACATCATCTGCGAAGAGCGAGATGACATGTTCTGAGTCTCCCCTCCTAAAGCCCCTTATGTTTGAAACATAGACTTTGACGGCAGATAAGGACCACTTGGCCCACCCAGTCTGCCCATTTCCCTACCTATTGGATAAGCTGCAGATTCTGGTTAGCCAACAGCCTACTTCCTGCAACCCCACACTTTAATTACCTTATGTCTGTCCCATGCATGTTTGAATTCCCCCACTGTTTTAGACCCCACAACCTCTCCAGGAAGGCGGTTCCATGCGTCCACCACTCTCCCTGTGAAAAAATTTCCTCACATTACCCCTGAGCCATCTCCCCTAACTTTAAATTGTGCCCCCTTGTTCTTACACATCTACTTTTCTGAAAGATGCTACCCTCCTGGACTTTGTTGATTCCCTTGAGGTACTTAAAAGTTTCTATCATGTCCCCCCCGTCCCTCCTTTCATCAAGGTTAAGCTCTCTCAGTCTCTCTTCATATGGTTTCTGATGTAGACCCTGCACCATTTTAGTTGCCCTCCTCTGGACTGCTTCCATCCTGTCCATGTCCTTGCATAGAGGAGGTCTCCAAAACTGCACGCAGTACTCCAGATGGGGTCTCACCAACTGTCTGTACAGAGGGATAACCACTTCCCTTTTTCTACTTGTGATGCCCTTCCCTATGCATCCCAGTATCACCCTGGCTCTCCTTACTGACTTTTCACATTGCTTACCCACCTTTAGGTCATCTAATATGACTACACCCAGATCCCTTTCCATTATTGTTGTTGTTAGTACCTCCCCTGCTATTGTGTACTTTTCTCCTGGATTTTTATTTCCCAGGTGCATTACTTTGCACTTCTTTGCATTTAATCTAAGTTGCCATATGTCTGACCATTCCTCCAACCTTGCCAAGTCCCTTCTCATCCTTTCTACCTCCTCTTGTGTATCAACTCTTTTATAGATCTTTGTGTCATTTGCAAAGAGGCATACCTTTCCTTCCAGACCCTCTGCAATGTCACCTATAAAGACTTTAAAGAGGACTGGACCCAGTACTGAGCCGTGAGGTACTCCACTAGTAACCCCCCTTTCTTCAGAATGTGTTCCATTCACTATTACCTTCTGTGTTCTGCTGTGCAGCCAGTTTGCTACCCAGGCTACCACCCTGGGACCCACTCCCAGGCTGGCTAACTTGATTATTAATCTTTTGTGTGGGACTGTGTCAAATGCTTTGCTAAAATCTAGGTAGGCCATATCCACAGCCCCTTTCTGGTCTATTACTTTGGTCACCCAGTCAAAGAAATCGATTAGATTCGTCTGACATGACCTTCCTGCTGTGAATCCATGCTGCTTTGGGTCCTGTGCCCCGCTGGCCTCTAGGTACTGAACAATTCTTTCTTTCAGAAGTGATTCCATCATTTTCCCCACCACTGAGGTCAAACTAACAGGTCTGTAGTTTCCTGCTTCTGCCTTGCTCCCACTTTTGTGAAGGTGAATCACATCTGCCTACCTCCAGTCCTCAGGTACCACCCCATCTTCCCATGATTTGTTAAAAATTTTAGTTAGTGGTGTCACTAGGTCCTCCCTTAGCTCTTCTAGGATTCTAGGGTGAATCCTGTCAGGCCCCATTGCTTTGTCCACCTTGAGTTTTAGGAGTTATTTCAGGACTCTTTCTTCTGTAAATGGACTGGCACCAACCCCACTACCTAGAGTGCTTCTATTGTTTGGTTTAGGTAACTCCTCTTCTTCTTCTTTTGTGAGTACTGAGCAAAAGTATTAATTCAGTATCTCTGCCTTTTCACTGTCTCCTTCTGCCCACCTCCCCTTTCCTTTATTAATCTTCATTATCCTTCCCTTAACCTTTCTATGCTCCCTAATGTACCTATAAAAGGTTTTATCTCCCTTCTTAACTGAGTTGGCTATCTTTTCCTCAGTTTGGGCATTTGCTTTTCTGACTGCCTTTCCCACTTCTTTCTGCTTTAATTGATACGGTTCCCTGTCGTGTTCCTTCTGTGATTCCTTATACTTTTTGAATGCAGCCCTTTTCTCCTTAACCTTCCCTGACACCTCTTTTGAGAACCATAGTGTTTTTTTATTCTGCTTGGGTGTGCTCTAATAGACACTGCCAGAACCTCAATAGTGAGAACTTACAGTATTGGGTAAAGGGGACAGCCTTGCTGTGTTCCCCTTGTTAACCAGAATGGGGAGGATATGTTTTCATTTGTTAGGACCTGAGCTGGGGTGACTGATATAGACTTGTATCCAGGAACATATACAGGATCCAATCTATATTTGGCCAAGACCTCAAACATAAAGGACCATTTAACTCGGTTGAAGGCTTTTTCAGCATCCAGAGCCAGGAGTTCCTGACAGCCCCCCTCCCTGCTCTAGCCCATAGTCGCATGACGTTAAGTGTATGCCTGATATTATGCTTTGCCTGCCTCCCTGGCATGAATCCACCTTGATCTGGATGTATAAGCTTTGGAAGGATTATTTTCATTCTTTGTGCTGTTATCTTTGTTATTATTTTATAGTCTGTGTTGAGCAGGGAAATGGGTCTATAAGAGTTACATTTCATCTGGTCCTTACCTGGCTTGGGTAGAACTGTAATGGTAGCCAGCAATTGTGTTTGCATTAATTCTCATATTTTCAGAGCCCCCTGGATAATTTGAAACATAGGGTCACCCAGTACATGCCAGAAGGTTTTATAAAATGTGGTCGGTAGACCGTCTGGGCCTGGGGCTTAATTCGACCTGGAAGACCAAATGTTTTTTTTCACATCATCTTCAGTGATTGGTTGGTCTAATATTAACTGACTGTCATCACTCAAGGAGGGAAGCTCAACCTTTCTTAAGAATGTTTCAGGGTCACTGTTGTGGGGCTTGGGAAGTCTAAAGAAATTGATAATATTCCCTAAAAGTCTCATTGATTACCTTAGGGTCTGATGATAGGTTCCCTTCTGTTGTTTCTATTTCCAAGATTGCTCTGTCTGATCTTTGCTTTTTTTAGCTGCCAGGTGAGCCATTTAAAGGCTTTATCTCCTTCAAAATAATTTCTAGATTGGGTATATAATAGGGCTCTCCCTATTCTTTTAGAGGCTTTTTGGTTCAACTCCCCTTTCAAGAATGTTAGTCAATGCCTATCTACTATGTGCACCCCTTGCATCAGCTGCTTTTCAGTGCATATTATCTCTTTCTTTAGTTTCTCCTCTTCCTTTTTTTCCTGTTTCCCCTTGTGTGCCACATAGGAAGTAATTTCTCCTCGTGTATATGCTTTCATTGCATCCCACACAATGTGGGTGGAAGCACCTTTCCCCAAGTTATTTTCAAAGTATTCTTCAAGGTGTGAAGATACGTGAGACACGAAGGAACTATTGCTTAATAGTGTGGGGTTTAGCCTCCACTGCCTAGCTGTTAGGGTGCTCCTCCCTGTAGCCAATATGTTTTTCAAGGGGCATGGTCTGAGATGGCTATTGGGCCATAAACTAAACTCAAAACTTGTCATAGTAGATTATGGGATAAAAATAAATAATCTATTCTTGTGTTAATGTGGTGGGCATGGGAGAAAAAGGAAAATTCTTTTTTGTGGGGTTGCAATACCTCTATACTTCCACCAGGGCACATTCTTTCGCCATATTCCTGAGGGCTTTGACACTTCTCGGTGAGGGCCTAACTCTCATACCTGTATGGTCCATAGAGACATCCCAATAAGTATTAAAGTCTCCTCCCATGATGATGTTGTCCCCAAATTGTGCCAGTCATAGCCATATGGTGAAAGAAATCTGGTGTGTTGTAATTCGGTCCATATAGGGATATAAAGGTGTACTTAACTTCCTCCACCACGGCATCAACTATGAGGTATCTGCCTAGATTGTCTGCCACTGAAGAGTGGACCCTGACTCGTAACCCAGGGCAGAACCAAATTAGTACCCCATAAGCCTTAGAATTGAAGGGGTCTGCAAACAGGGATCACCCACAGGAGGAGGCTAATTTATCCACCTCCTGTTGGGTTATGTGGATTTCTTGGAGTAGTATTACATGCCCCTTCTCATTTTTTATGTATGACCATACTCTCTTCCATTTTACAACAGTCTTTAGGCCGTTAACATTCCAGGTTAAAACATTTAGGAATCTCATTGTAAAGTTGTAAACCATATTGTTCTTCTGTGTTTCCCCCTCTCACTGCATCGTTTTTGGAAAGAAGCTTGAAGTTCACATACTGACTTCTGATTTTTTACCTTTCTTTGAACAAGCTCTCTTAAATCTCTTATGTAACCCCCTTTGTTAGCCCTCCTATTTCCCCAACTTGTCCCTAGCCATTGTCTGTCCCCCTACTAATCTCCCCTCCCTCCCAAAAACAACCATAACAAAAAGCGCAACTGTCGCTAATGAACCCCCATTCTCTTTCCCTTCTCCCTTGACTCTCCTGCTTTAGAGAGTCATATGTTCCTGCTACTTCTCATGGATCTTGCTGGTTGGCAGTCCAATAAGATCCATAGTTGAAGAGCTAGTCGGCAGGTTTGGGGGACATGAGAGGATCCCGTTTTCCTAAGGTGGACAAATTCCATTTCCAATGCAGCCCAGAAGTCAAGGGGAAGCATTTCAGATTGTGATTACCAGGGTTGATGCCGCCCTTACATAAGCTGGGCAAATGTTGGTGCTGAGTATCCTGGGAGCCCTCTGAATATGCTCCCTCATTCGTCACCTTTCATAAAGGTATTCATAATACAGTTTACATGTCATCGCTCATCCATTCTACTAGGATTTGACCCTCCTTATTTGTATAGCACTCTTTTCATGCATTTGTACATAAGTGTCTCATCCCCTCTTCCCCACCCTAGGCCTTCATATGTACATGAGTCAGAAAATCTGGACCTTTTCAAGACCCCTCCATGGCCTACCCCTCCGACTTCCCTCTTAGTCCAGTGCTGTCATCCATTCCAACTTCAGCAATAATAAATACAATTAAACTGTTCCATTTGCTGTGAACTTATTAAGCAGGTAAAATACTTGCAGTTACTATCAGGATTGAAATAATTTCCTATAATACTAAAACATAATAAATGTTGGCCCTTCAAGAGAGAAGAAAACATGAAAGGCATAGTCTAAAAGTCCAAGCAAAGTAAATAGTAGACACCTCTTGTGAAGTCCACAAAAGTTATTTCTCAGAAACTTTATTTAGGTACATCAAGGTTCAGGACCTGCTCTTAAAATGAAATAAAATCATCTCTTGGTATAAAACCCAGTTAGGCCTGAGTTGGTGTGATATTTGCAAATGTCTCTAAAATTCAGCCCACAATCACAACCATTGAGCAGGTGAAATTTAAACATAAATTAAATACCACTGAATTTCCGTACTCCCCTCTGTGAGAGAGCTCCAAGCTTCAAACTGGGCCCAGCAGTTAGTTATACGGGAATGCTGTCGGGGATCGAGGTTCAAGGGGAGTAACCCGGGATCTTGCCTGGTAGGTCTCGATGGAGTTACAGACCTCAAAGACACATAGACCTCTCCCCCTGCCCACCCCTGAAAACCTGAAACCTGCAGAGCAGAAGTGTTTACAGTACTTTTACTGGGTTCAAGTGTCCATCTGATTGTTTTCTGGGTTTTCTGCATCTTGGGCCAACCCTGCTTCATGGTTGATATAATCCATCACCACAGCCAGGTTAGTGAAAGTTTTGGTTGGCTTCCCCTGTCTCTGAATGATCAGTCTGGCTGGGTAGATGAGATCGGAGGGCCACGTTAGTGAATGTAGTTTCTTTTTAACTTCTGGAAATGCCTGCCATTTACTTTGCAGTTGCCGAGAATAATCCAGAAAGATGCTAATTCGGCTTCTCCAGATCATGATGTTTCCTTGCTGACTGGCTGCTTCCAAGACTGATTGGTGATCCTGGTACTGGAGGAATTTTGTAGTTATGTGTCTGGGCCATTCCTCGGGGCCAGGTTTCCTCCCCAGCAATCTGTAGGCTCTCTGGATTTCAAGTGAGATACTCTCTGGGATTTGTAAGTGTTGTCTCAGCCATTTTTATAAATAGAATGCACAATCACTACCTTCAAGACCTTCCAGCATGCCAACCACATGAATATTGCACCAGCTTTCTCTGTTTTTGTGATCATCCATTGTAGCTTTAAGTCTTTTAATCTCTCTTTGGGCTTGCTGTAAGGAGGATTCCATTTGCTGCACTGTATCTTCCTGGGAGCCCACTCATACCTCCAGCTCGTTGATCTGCGTGGTATGCTGTTCAACCATTTAACCCAGCAAATTAAACAATTGCTGAAGGTGATATATTTGTGCAGTTATATTGTCGAACCCAGAAGTCATTCTTACAGTAAGGTCATGCTTCAGTTCATTGATTAATTTTTCCGGCGCCCGGGTCTAGGAGAATGCATTGGGAGAGGTTATTAAGTTTAGGCCCCAGCATTCTTCAGTGATAGTGTTTGTAGCCGCTCATGTGGTCAGTGAATCTGGACCTTGTTCTATCACCGATTTAAAGTTTAAATGTGATTGCTTTTTCGCCATACTGATATAGGATTACTCAAAGAGTTAATGGTTGTTAAGTCCACTGCTGCATTGATGATTTTGGAGCAAGATGGCTATAATATATATTGGATTGCACGGAGCTCTCCTTCTAAGATGCCATCCTGGTTTCTGGCTTGGCCACGGTCCCAGTAGTTAAACTTGAAAGCCAAACAGAGACCTTTGTTTTACTTTTCTGACATCACTATAGAAATCCTATTTGGCAAATCCGCTTGGAATCCTCCTATGGCAGGCTTATTTACAGTCAAGTTAATATTTTGTTCACTTTGGTAATGAGGGGTTTTATTTTATTTCAATTTTACTTCAGTTTTTAAATTTACTAAACGTATAATACATGATTGTCTATATTAATTTTCTTTCCTAATTAGAGCATATCATGCTAAAAAACTAATAAAACAAGTTTGTTAAATGAGAAAAAGAAAATGAGATTACATCCAGTTGTGTAAGCATGAAAGAAAGAAAATATTGATTTTTTTTGTAAGAAAATGTGTTTGACTAGATAGTTCACTATTAAATTTAAAAAATCGGTCTCTCTTAGAATTTTAGCTTCTTGTACTTTTGCTTGTACTGGGAGTACTGTTGCTTGTCTTCCAAGAAATTGGAATGGCACTTAGAACAAAAAAGTACAAAAACAGTTTTACAGAATGGGGGTTCTAAAGAAACCATGGCTAAACGGTAAATTTGAACTTAACGCATTTCTCAAAACATAAATTTGTAACCTGCTACTTTGCTTTCACCCTCTCCTTAACTTCCATTTATTTAATGGTGGTTGGTTTCACTGATATTATGACATTCTCTTTCAGGTTTACTATATGTGCATTTATACTAATCATACAGCATTCATGTAGCATTCGCCTTCCCCCCATCTTGAATTTGTGAGTTATGAGGCTCATTGACTTTTACATGCTTTATATGTCCTTTCTCCTATTTGAATACTATTGAGCTTTTGGTATCCTTACCACCTTTACAGTATTCTCATACTTAGTAATGACAGCACCCCCTGCCCCCCCCACACACACACACTTTCTCCATTGACCACATTACGAACAGGTACCGTAATAGAACAAATACATGACTCATAATGTTTTGATTATAGTTTTTATATTCTTGTGGCACTGGGTAGTGCTCTATGTTGTTTTTCTCTTTATAGGTGAAGAATGAAAGACAAACTAGTGTTTGCAAGAATGGAAACAGAAGTGAAGCGAAGAATACAGTTGAAATTAACAATTGAAAATGAACTACTGAGTAAACAACCTATGTATTTGTACTTTTCTGTATATATACAGTATTGTATTAGCTCTGTATGACATTATTCTCATCAATATTCAGATTAGGTTTCCGGTCACCGATCCCATAGAAAACATTAGTTTTCCATTGCGTAGTGGTCCTCCCCACTCCCTTCTCACCAATCCTATATAAATATTAGTTTTCCATAGTGTAGTGGTCCCTACCCCCTTCCCTGGTCAATGATCCCATATGAATATTCATTTTCCATAGTGTAGTGGTCCCTCCCCCTTCCCCCTCACCAATCCTATATAAATATTAGTTTTCCATAGTATAGTGGTCCCTACCCCCTTCCCTGGTCAATGATCCCATATGAATATTAAGTTTCCATAGTGTAGTGGTCCCTCCCCCTTCCCCCTCACCAATCCCATATAAATATTAGTTTTCCATAGTGTAGTGGTCTCTACCCCTCTCCCTGGTTAATGATCCCATATGAATATTCATTTTCCATAGTGTAGTGGTACCTCCCCCCTCCCTGACCCCATATTGTAGTGTAGCGGTCCCTCCCCCACCCTCTGATTGCTCTTCCCTATTTTCTTGCTGTCTAGAGGCACCCCCACCTGCTGATCACCATTTTCCATTTCTCTAGTGTCTAGTGGCACCCTCCACCCACCAATCACTGTCCCCATTATGCCTTGCTGTATTCCTTAGTGTCCAGTGGCACCCTCCACCCTCCCATCGAAGAAAACACTTGAAATAAAGAAAACAATCTGGGTGTTTTTTTGTTTAACCTGTAAAAAAAAATGGTCCCTCACTGATGAGTCCACCCCCACCTCCCACTCAGGACCCACCACCCCACAGTCCCCAGTACACCCCCCCCACACACACACACCCTTACTCACCTGAACAGGTCCCAGGTTCAAGATCCACTCTCCAATCAAAGATACATTGTGCTGCTTAAACTACAATATGAGAAACTAAGTTAAATATGGTTCAGTTTAATGCCAAGAAATGTAGCATGATGCATTTAGGCAAGAATAACCCGAGGACTACCTATTGGCTCAATGGGGTCAAGCTCAGTGCCTCACAAGAGGAAAGGTATCTAGGTGTAATCATATGTGACTCCCTAAAACAAGCCAACCATTGCAAAGCAGTATATAGTAGGGCCAACAAAATGTTAGGGTGTATAGGCAGAGGATTTGACAGTAAGCACTGGAAAGTGATATTGCCTCTATACAGAACTTGTGTGAGACCCCACCTGAGATACTATGTCCAGTTTTGGAGCCCACACCTTAGAAACAACAGGGACAGGCTAGAAACCATACAGAGAAGGGTGACCAAAATGATACAGGGGCTGCAAGGGATACTGTATGAAGAGTGGCTGGAGGCATTAAACATGTACTCACTAAATACAAGGAGGGAAAGGGGGATATGATAGAAACCTTCACATATATGAGGGGATTAAATGCAGTACCTTAATCTGAACTGTTCACCAGGGCTTCCAGCTTAAATACGAGGGGGCATGGATGGAAGCTGAGGGGTGGGAATTTCAAAAGGGGTCTCAGGAAACATTATTTCTCAGAAAGGATAGTGGAGCCATGCAACAGGCTGCCCATGGGTGTGGTAGAAGCTAAGACCATGTTTGCATTCAAAAGTGGTTGGGATAAAGAGTTTGCTGAACTAAAGCCATGGGTAAAACTATGGGCTAGGTCCTAAGATCTCCTAGGGCCTCGGGAACTGAAGGGCAGACTAGATGGACTTTTGATCTCTTTCTGCCATCACCTTCCATGTTTCTATGTTTCTGATGTACAGTATTTCAATGGGGTTCAACTTTTATATATAACTTAGCCATTTTGTGAGATTTTGACCCTAAATTTTCAACATGGCATTTTAGGGATCCCAACTCATGAACAATATGAATGCTATTACACAACTCCTGCCAAAAGGTGATATCACAGTCAGTTGGCAAAATCACCTTTTGGAAGTTGTCCAGGAAAGAAACCTGGGAAACCACGGGAAATGTGAATAGTTACACAACACTATAAGTCCTTAATTCAGCTGCCTCTTCTGATGTGTTGTCTGACCAAATCCTATGAGCCCCACACAAGCCTGAGGGGGATGATTTAATGAAGGGTGCAAACCAGAAGAATTCACACTTGTAGGCAGTTCTTCTGTATTTGAAGTATCTGAATCTTTTATTTTAAATATTGGCCCAGTTCCTCTACATTTCGCCAATACACTATTGGCTTCATCCGGAGGTGCCTTTTAAAAGAACATCCTTTCATAAGTCTCAGTACATATTGTTCACTTTGAATTTACCAGAGACAGTAAATTTTCTTATTCACATTCTGATTTTTCAACACATCTTTATTTAAAATACTTCTAAAGAGCCCCTTCTATTGGCAATTCTTGACTTTTCTCATGTCCGTCCACGCTGCAGCTCGAGTTATAGTGTGTTGAAAAATCAGAATGTGAATAAGAAAATATACTGTCTCTGGTAAATTCAAAGTGAACAATATGTACTGAGACTTATGAAAGGATGTTCTTTTAAAAGGCACCTCCGGATGAAGCCAATAGTGTATTGGTGAAACGTAGAGGAACTGGGCCAATATTTAAAATAAAAGATGCAGATACTTCAAATACAGAAGAACTGTCTACAAGTGTGAATTCTTCTGGTTTGTGCCCTTCATTAAATCATCCCCCTCAGGCTTGTGTGGGGCTCATAGGATAACATCACCTTTTGGTCAGGAATTGACTAGGGGTGGGTGAAAGTGCGGATTTCTGCCATCGTAGAAGTTCCGTAAAATTTAAAAAATTTAATGGAATTTTCCACTCTTTCGCCTGTGGCAGAATTCCAAACTTTCACCAAATAATTGCGGATTTCCACCTAGTACTATGGCATTTAATTACAAATTGTAGATTTTTTACATGACAAGTGGAAAAAAGCCTCTTGCATTGCTTCTGCTTTTTTCCCCTCGCAGTTTAATACATAACACGCAGAAATGAACACTGACAGTTATCAGTTCTGTAGAATTTTTTTCTCACAGTTTAACATACACACCCATATTTCTTACATTTATTCCACAATTTTTGGAGAAATTTTGATGAATGTTGGTAGATGATTTCCGACTTACGCCAAAATTCCCCTGGGGAATTTTTGTTTTGCACACCCCTAGATAATTTTAAAATTTCTAAGCCAAATTTCTCCACAATATCAGGATTTAGAGAAGTCCCCAGAATGCACATATTCATCATGTTTTAAGTGTCAAGCTTCAATGGGAGCTGAGTTATAGGTAGCCACATATTTTGCCAAAATTTGGACTTCTGTTATTTTAGTATAATTTTAATAGTATTAATTGAAATATTACAAAACTTGACAGGTATACAGGTTATTACTATATTTGTATGTGTACATAGTTTCAGATTTTGAGCTTTAAATGGGTCTGAGTTATAACCTGCCAAACATGTTGCCAAAATTTAAATTTTGGTTAGTTCCTTCCTACTTTAAAACTATATATCCAAATGTAACTAGAGTTGCAACATTTAAATTACTATACCACATGGTCATTTCTGAAAAAGTTCATATTTGTAGCTTTAAACAGGATTGAATTACAAGTAGGTGGGGACCAAGATTGCGGCTGCATGCTGTGTTAGTGAGGAGAACTAACAATAGCAGGGTTGGAAAAAAGCCTAAACTGAGGCAAGAACAGGTATGCCACCATTGCCTTAGCATTTCTGCCTTTTCAGTCGAACTTGTGCTGCATCTTGGTCGGTACTGCTGTTCTGTTTTCTCTTATTGTAGGAAAATGGACTGATTATAGGCTGACTGTGTTTCACAGCCAAGAAACTTCTTATGTGGTGGCTGAGGTCCAATTTTAATTTCCTGCTAAAGTGTTGCCCTTCAGAAAGCCTGAAACAGAAGACAGCAGTACTCTAGAAAAATTCTACATCCTTTCTTTGTTCCTCATCCTTCTTTGGGAAAGTACCTTCCATATGATTTATTCATGGAAAAATCTCCAAACTATGAGTGAATTTTTGTGAACTTTGTTGATTATTAAGGGGAGTGTGTTTTACGCAGTTGTTTGATGTTTTTATGTATAATCTAACAAACTCCATATACTTTATCTGGGGGATTTAAGGGTTAACAGTTGAAATACATGAACTAATGTGGATACCCCTTTAATTTCTAACACAGCAAATTAGCACATTTTGTCAGCATGCAATAGATTACTTTAGACAGAGGACTGCAGGCTTGAATCTCAACTATAATTGGCTTGTTTATCTCATGTGAGTCTGTTATCGTTCTCTAAATATCCTTTAATTACATATGCTTGGTGCTTGAGTTTTCAGATACGCCACGCAATAACCGTTACAAGCTGAGCTGCTCAGCATTCTATGGATGAACGGCTTTCTTTTTTATTTCTGGTGGGAGCCTTTGGTGATCAGTTCCAGCAGTTCTTGAACACCGTGGGTAAAAATGCTAGACAGCAAATGTTGAACACTGAGAACGCTGAATACTAAACGATAAACGTCGAACGCTGAACACTAAGAACTAAAACTAAAACTAAAAATTAAAAAAGCTGTAGGATTATTAAATGACATTCAAGCCTTTCCCAGGAGCTGAATGAAAATGCCTATGAAAATGCCAATGCTTGTGTGAGTACAATAGACTACTAGTTTACTAGTGTTACATGTTTATTTCACAAAGTTCCCTGAAGTTTGTTGAGATTTTTTGTGTCTTATGTGCGTATGAGGCCATATTGCACACATTAGGAAGCCCCATCAGCATGGATTGTGGTTGAATACTTTCCTTTTGTAATTTTGATTTATGGTACTGTTTTTAAGTCTTAAAAGCATTATCTTAATTAGAAATTTGTACTCGCAGGTGGACGTTATTATTCTAAACTCTTTTATACTGTTTGTATTGATTTTAACTTAGGCAGAATAATACACCTACTTGTTTTAGTTTGTTAGCTTGTCAGTTTATCAGTCTATTAAAGTCTTTTCACAATTCTGAAACACTTTTGGGAAAAATTTCTGGATTGATTGGAGTTATTTTGACTTCTAGATATTTCCTTGATTGTGCTTTATGTCTGGATGAGTTAATTGGATACTTTCGTCCAGAGGCTAGAAGGCTTTTCTTCCAGGAATCTTATGGCATCTCATTGGAAAATGTTTTTTCTGGTGTGTTGAATTTTTTGAGGACATCGAGGATTAGAACATGGCTCACAGAGTGGGCATTGGGTCCTGTTTGTCTTTGATGGTCAAATGAAAATCTTGGAATTTTGAATGATGCAGTAAAGATGTTTGACCTTATAAGAACTATGGACATGATTCCCATTGCATTCTTTTATGTGTCAGTATGTGGATAATTGTAAATAGATTATAATCTAAATACTCTAGTAGTCCTTTACATAGAAATTAGTTCACACATTACTGCTTCTGAGAAAATTTTTGTTTTGAATTTACCTTGGCTATATAGCTTCTGCATATCTAAAACTTACAAGACATCTATAATTAGGTATGGAAACAACAAGAAGCAATATGATCTGCAATCCAGTACTATCTAAAAATAATAAGGGAAGAACATATACTTCCAAAATGTTGGGTAAACAGAAAACAACTGTACAGATACCTAAAGAAAAAAAAGGAACTTAGATAAATGAAGAAGACTGTGATAAGAAAGCCACCAAAGCTAAGAAGTCCAGAAAATACAATAAATTTACATAGTGAAAGCCAAAAGCTGTGCCAGGAAAGTTTTAGTTATACTTCTTTACCTTCCCACGTTCCGAAACCGAAGCAAGTTAAATTAACAGATTATTTCAGAAGAAAAGAGGTCTCCCCCTTAAGTTCCTTAGCATCTGGAACTATTACTCATAGGGGACAGTCACTGTGTGCTCCCTCTGTTAAAGTAAATTTAGAAGGCCCCATAGTGATACATCATCCCTAGGTGGTATAAACACAAGTGTTCAATTTTGTGAGGAGGATGATATATCTATTATAGCTGAGGACTGGGATACCTCAGTATGTTTTACTGACAGCCTAACTGGTTGTAGCACCACAGGGCTGTCTGGAGATTGTTCAGAGGCAGTCTTTTCATCTGAATGTTATTCTGAGACAGCCTTTGATTTAGAAAACAAGAGTCTCCAGTACACGCCCTTTTCATCTCCCTGTACTAAAAAAACACAGATCATTTGAAAGAGGATTTATACCCCATAATACAGGAATTGAGTAGGAAAATAGAAGAAACATAGAAATATAGACTTTGATTGCAGATAAGGACCGCTTGGCTCACCTAGTCAGCCCATTTTCCTACCCACAGGATAAGCTGCAGATCCTAGTTAACCAACAGCCTATTTCTTCCTACCCCCCACAAAAATTGCCTTTATGTCTGACCCATGCATTCTTGAATTCTCCCACAGTTTTAGACCCCACAACCTCCTCAGGAAGGCTGTTCCATGTGTCCACCACATTCTCTGTGAAAAAATACTTCCTCATATTGCCCCCTGAACTGTCTCCCCATTATCTTCAAATTGTGTCCCCTTGTTCTTGCACATTTATTTTTCTGAAAGATGCTACCCTCTTGGACTTTGTTGATTCCACTGAGGTATTTAAAAGTTTCTATCATATCCCCCCCCCTCTCCCTCCTTTCCTCAAGAGTATACATATTAAGCTCCTTTAGTCTCTCCTCATGTTGGCTTCTCTTGCAGACCATGCACCATTTTAGTTGCCCTCCTCTGGACTGCCTCTATCCTGTCTATGTCCTTGTGGAGATGGGGTCTCCAGAACTGGATGCAGTACTCCAGATGGGGTCTCACCAACTGTCTGTACAGAGGGATAACAACTTCCTGTTTTCTGCCAGTGATGCCTCTCCCCATACATCCCAGTATTCCCTCAGCCCTCCCTACTGCCTTCTCACATTGCTTGCTAACCTTGAGGTCATCTGATATGATTACCACCAGGCCCTTTTCCATTTTTTGTTGTTGTTACTACCTCCACCCAGGACTGAAAAGGCTGGACCTCACTTTAGCAGATTGATCAGGGAGTCATAAGACAAGGTCGCTGGGGCCTAGGGCTGAGTCCAATGCCCTACACAGAAAAAAATCCAAAATGGAAAAATATAAAACTATTATGATGAGCATTTCACAAATAAGGGAGACTTCATCTCTTGTATGAACCTCTCTAAACAGATGGTAGAGATAGCTAAGGATTCTTACTATGCGGACATACTAATTCTAGAAAACATTACAGCTCACCAGGAGGAATTGTCCTCCTTGAGAGCAGATGTCTTCAGAAACAAAATTATGTTAGATCAAATAATCAAAGGGCTTAACCAGGAAAATCAAGGGCACCTAAATATCAGTATTCAAAATCAAACAACAGAAACTGTCCCCACTGAAAATAAATTTGTTGAAGTGAACCTGCTGGCTCCTTGTATTAAAGGTCTAAGCCTAGATAAAGAGAAGAAAGTAGAACAAAAAAAAAACAGGGAAAGGGAAAAGAGAAGGAACTTTGCAACACATGAATAAAAGGAAAAAATTAAGTAAAAAAAAGGGGAAACTGTAAACAAGAATAAAAATAAGGAACCAGGTATTTTAGAAAACTTGAAGGAAGAGAAATATGTTGAAGCACCTCAACAGGTTGAGCAAAATTATGTTACTCAGGAGATATTGTCTCTTTCAAATGAGGATGTTGTTGGTATTAACTCTGAAGTACTGCCACTGGTTGTGGGGGAGGCCATTGCTCCAGATTTTGACCCTCAGCCTTCTTATCCCCTCTTTGGAGATAATACACCTGCAATGGGTCTCCTCTCATTCAACAGTTTGTTTAAGGAGAGCGGACCATTAAGGGAGTATTATTTGAAAACCTTTGGCATCAAGCATATTCCTGATGAAACAAATATAATGCTTACTACCCATATGAAATACATGGTGGGTATTGGTCAAGAGGTAAGGGACTTTCGGGCCCTATGCCTTCCAAACTCTGAAATAAATGATTGTGTCATAATTTATACAAACTCTCCTGTACTTACAGCAGAAATATGGTATAAAGGCAATTTACTGCAATCAAAAGGGATTTTGATGAGTGATCCCCACCTAGTACCAGTGCTTCTGCCTGCAGAAGTGGCTAGAGAAAATATAAATCAATTTAAGAAAAGGGACCAAACAATAGAAGCCTTAAAAAAAATAATTAACAACTATGACTATAACCAAAACATAGAACAATCTGACAAGACAATTACAGTTTTTGGATGGAATACAAAGGGAGAAAGAGATTGAAATATTATCAGAAGAGAATTAATCTCCTTTTTGACTCACTCCCTTGATGTACAATTAACAACACAATTTATCCCAAATATTAAAGTATGGAAAGAAGAAACTGATTCCTCACAAATAGCTCTGTTCTTCACTTCAGCAAGATTGGTACATGTTATCATGGAAAAGGCAGAGGCACTGGACAACCTGGGTATATTGGTGACTATGCCTAGGAAATTTTTGGGGGATATCCCTGGGACCCCTAGAAATGAGAATATAAGGATAGATATCCCTGAGCAGAAACAAACATGACATACAATACAACATATACAAGCAGGACAAGTGCTTAAAATATTGTCATGGAATACTGAGGGACTTACTTCAAAACTTGATGACAGTGATACATGTTCCTTTCTGGAGTCCTTTGACATACTATGCTTACAAGAAACATGGAGTATGCCACCAGAAAATAATTTCATTCCTGGCTTCTCTACAATAGGTGAACCTGCTGTTAAAGATAAGAAGCTTGGCAGACCTAAGTCTGGGTTGGCAATTTTTGTCAGGACCTCCCTGGACTTAGCAGTTTCTAAACTTGAGCCCAGGGGGAACCTGATATTGGCAGTTAAACTTTGTAAACCCTTTTTCACATTGATACTCTATAATGTTTATATTCCCCCAAAAACTAAAAATAAGGAAGACCCTTGGTGTAAATTCCTACAAGATATGAATTTTATCTTGGAAAAACCTGATCATTTTCCAGTTTTTATCATGGGCAATTTAAATGCCCATATTGGATTAAAGGATTTAGAGGATGATCTTTATACAGATTTATTGATAAACCTGGGGTTATCCTTATATAGAAAACTGGAGGATAAGAACCAAAACAGAAGAGGCAGATGGGTAAATACTTATTTTGGAGAGAAAAAATGTTATTTTCATAAATGGTAGAACTAAAAATGATAGTACAGGTGTTTATACATTTGTGGGACCCAAAGGATATTCAACAATTGACCTTCTTTTGGTAAACATGGAAGGAGCAAAGATGTTACAGGATAAGGAAATATTGGGTCAACCAGAATCAGCACATCTTCCAGTTAGTATAACATTTGTAGCAGACATCCCTAGTATAAGAAGAAAAGAAAATGTTCCCTCCATGGAAATCATTACCCATAAGAGAATTAGATGGCATACTCATTCTATTCAAAATTTTAATGATATATTTTTACAAGGGCCCCCAGCTGAACTGAGAAATGAAATATTATTGAATGATAACTTAAACTATATTGTAGAAAACTGGGAAAGGTTGACAAACTATATTAAATCTTTTTGTAAAACTTTCTACAAGGGTGTTTAAACCTTGTACATGGTTTAATAAACACTGTAGAAAAGCAAAACTGTCTTAAATCAAAAAAATAAGATACGTTAGGGAGAATAAAAATGAACAGAAAATAAAAGCATTAAGTCAAGCAAGGAAGGAATATAATAAACTTTTGGAGCAAGAGAGAAATAAATATTATAGATTACGATGGGGCAAGCTAAGAAAGACTATAGTGAAGAAAGATATAAAGACCTACTAGAGTCTGGTGCATGGAGGTTATGGTCAATACCACAACAAAATCCATACTCACATTACTCCCACAATATGGGAAAAGTATTTTTAGACACTGTTTTTCTCAGAAAAAGAAAGATGGGAGACAACAATCCATAATAATGCATCCACGGAAACTTTGGTTGACTCCTTGACTATGAACAGTGACAAGATCCAGCAAGCAATATTATCATTAAAATTAAACAAGGCTCCAGGCCCCAATAGCATAATCAGGGAAATTTATAAAACATTTATATATTGGTGGGTAACTTTACTGGAAAAAATATTACAATGCAACACTACAGGGGCAACACATATCGTTGAGTTGGCTCGGTAGTATTGTATATCCAATCTTGAAATTGAAAGTCACATAATAGGAAAAAACAAATCAGCTTATCAGAGCATTTAGGAGAGTTACTGTCTTCATCTTTTTTGTTTCTGGTGGAGAAATAGCATTTAATAAAAATTAACTCAACAGAAGGGATCCCACATTGTATGAAACACAGTTAATCTGTCCCTAACTAAATAACTTATCCTTTCATTGTTTGCTGTTAGGTTCATTTGCTTATACCATTCATCTAGAGATGGAATGTGAGTAGACATCCAGTTTCTCAATATAATTCATTTAAGGTTTAGAGATGCTAGATTTAATCAAATGAAGATACCCGAGTTGACAGTATATCATTCCAGAAAGATACCTAATAGGAATAAACTCGGAGTGATGAGAGTATTTTGATTGCATATTGTGACAAGAGCTTGTGCAGTTTCAGCGATCCACATGTGTCATTTAAGAAAAAAATTAAATTTGGTCCTATACTATTTTTTTTTTTGCTCACGCCTATAACCTACATGAAAAGGAATTGTTGCCCCAAACTTGCAGGGAACATGTATCATGTCCCAATATATTGCCTTTGTCAGGTCCAGTGAAAAATATCAAGGGGTTCCAGAGTTATAAGGCATTAAATTGGAGTGTTTTTCGACTTGCGGATGCTCAGTAGGGGTTTGAGATAATGTTCTGCGAGGAAAATAGAATGTTGATGTCACAAAGGCTCATTTTGATTTGGTGCCTCTTGTTTGGCATGGCACCACACATTTTTTTTGTGCTCTGCCAACCATTATCTTGTTGCCATTTTCCACGAACCATCAAATGTGGAAAAAACTGAAAATGAACACTAATGAACACTGCAACTGTCATATCATTAATCAGGTCTGGAAGGTTATTCACGGTCACTGGCAAAATCACCTTTCAGGACTGAATAATGAAATTTCACTGCTAGTGTTCATGAGGTTTAGTCCCAAAAAAGCCATGTTGAGAATTTGGTGAAAAAAGTCATAAAAATGGCAGAGTTACGCGCATGCTTTGAAATTTTCCTACGTACACACATAACTTTGGTAATTTTCAGTATTTTGACTCCAAATTTTAAGCATAGCCAATTTTTTACACCACCTCATGAACAGTACAGCTGCCATTTTTCACATCCTGTCCAAAATGTGCTTTTACACCCCTAATGCGGCATGGAATTTTGGCATGGATTTGAACATTTACAGCTATGGGGATTATGAGATGGGTTTAATAAGATAGCTATGCTGAACAGGTGGGCTCAAAATATGTAAACATTCCACAGTTATGAGCATTCATTGCAATTTCAATAAGCCCACTCATAACTTTGGGAATTTTCAATATTTTCAACCCAGATTTTCACCATAGCATATCTTATTACCCCCACATCGTGTATGTCACACGTCTCATTTTTTAAATCCTGGCCAAACTGTATTTTCATACCTTTGGCATGGAATGACATTGCAATTGTTGTTTAGAATTATGTTTTGGCAGGGATTTGAAAATGTTCTGTACTGGGTACATGAGGTGGGGTATGGCTATGCTGACAATTTGGTCACTGTTGTCTTATAAATGGAAGCACAGATGCTCCCACAGCTACATGCATATATGCATTCATGGATGGATGGGAGTGCAGGGCCTGGAGGGGAACAACTTCTTACAGGACTGGCTCTTCTGCATATGCACTAAGTCATTGAAATTGATGTGAAATAGGTGATCAAAGACCATGCCAGGACATATGCTTTTCAAACAAATAACAAACACATCGATTGACTTGTGCCAAGGTGACATTTAGCAATGGTAAGGGAGATATGAGGCTTTCTGGTGCAAATGGTTTTGGTGGTTAAGATAACTGAACCAAAACCAGAGCACCATCTAGCTTATCCCAACCCTCTTATACTATAATGAAAATAATTACTGTATTGTTAAGGTGATCAGTAATAGTACACTGCTGTGGTATGTTACCATTTTGTTGAGTGGTCACTCTTGCTATGAGTGGACTGCAGCACATGAATAATTTTGATTGGTGTGAGAGCTCAGCTGGTGTGTCTTTTGTATTTACTTCTTGACATTTTGGTAGTCAGTTTTTAAAATGTAAACTGGTAACATACCAAGATTGGGTGGTATGGGGCTTTCTGCTGTGAAACAGTTTAGGTCTTAAGGTAACTGAACAAAAAACAGAGTTATGGGACTTTTTGGAGCACATGGTTTAGGTGGTTAAGGTAACTGAACCAAACCCAGAGTACCATCAAGCTTATCCTAGCCCTCTTATGCTATAATGCAAATAATTACTGTGATTTTAAGGTAATCAATAATAGTACACTACTATGTGAATTTTACCATTTTGTTGAGTGGGGGATTTTGGTTACTTTGGGTAAGAGAGAGTACATGAATGATTGTTGGCTGGTAGGGGTTCTCAGCTGTAGCACTTGAGTGCATGGATAAAGTGTATGAGTACAGGTACTAGCGTGACTGGACCTCTGTGAGACTGGCTGTCTTGATGTGGTACAGAGGTTTGTCACATTGCAATACTGTAACTAGAAGCCAGTTTGTTAGTATGGCATTGTTGGTAATGGAAAGGCTTTCTTACTGTATGGGAATGTGAGTATGTGAATTACATCTTTACATTACAAGACAGCCTCTGCTATAATGGCCTCTAGGTCTGGAAATGTATTTCCTATACTTCAAGCATGTGCAGACATGGCCTTCTACATTCTGCTACCACCTTGCTTGTCAACCCCCAGTTTCTCCTTTTGCCTTCTCTTCTTACCCCCTTTGCTCTCATTTCAACCTCCATTCATTTCTACCATTCTGTTTTTCTTGTTATTAGATACTCTTGGGGATCTTCTCCCTACTGACTACGTCAGTTGGTGGGGGGGGCAGTTTATGTCTCTCTGCTTCCTTCCACCACCCCATTCAGCTAGTTTAAATGCTTGCCAGTGTAACATTTTAACCATCTGCTGAGGGCTGTGGTTCCCTTCCTGGATGGAGGCAGGTCATCACCACTGTATTGCCCATATCCCTCCAGGTGGGTCCCTAGTCCCCAGTGTAGATAAACACCTCCTCTCTGCACCACTCAGTTTCTGGTATGGAGTACCCCATTTACCCCCCCATCATAGACAGTCAGAAAATCAGGAAAGGGCACTGAGCATGCTATATACCTAAGACCCCTCCTCAACTCCCTAAACTCCTCCTGCGCTATCCTAGCCTTGTTTGTAGCCAAGTCACTAGTCCCTGGGTGGACAATGACATCCTGCGCTCCATCCCATTCTGCTGACCTAGCAATCCTCAGGATCCACTTTCCATTTCTCTGATTTATAGGACCGGGTAGGCACCTAACCTCCCCTTCCCCCTTCCTGTCCCCAAATCTATTCCCCTCACAATGGAGTCCCCGACAGCACCATAAATACATTTATATGGGGGAGTAGGCCAGCCTGAATTCAGAGAGGAACACTAGAACAACAACCCACAATCAAAAGGGAAGTGGGCCTCCCTAACTTTTAGGTGTATTATTACACAGCACAACTGGCATTTTTTACATGTTGGAAAGCCCCTGTATATCCAGCTTGGTTGGAGATTGAGGCAGATGGGCTGGATTAGAGCTGTGTAGAATATAACATGCTTCCCACAGAATGCACATGAAATGACCTTTCTGATTCCATGGAATTCTGTGGAATTTCCATAAAAATTGCACAGAATTTTGCAAAATTTTAAATTTCAATTATTTCACTATCATTTTAGAAGCACACATCCAAACAACACTAGATTTGGAACATATACTGTACCTCATGGCTTACAAGAGAGTACCAAATTTCAATGTTGTACATTGAAAGAGGGCAGAGTTATGGGTGGCCACACATTTAATCAAAATTTAAGTTTCTGTTATTTTGAGATACTTTTAAAATTTCTTATCCAAATTTCTCCAAGATATCAAGATTTAGAGAAGCACCTAGAATGCATGTATACACCATGTTTTAAGTCTCAAACTTCAATGGGAGCCGAGTTATAGGTAGCCAAATATTTTGCCAACATTTGGATTTCTGTAATTTTAGTATGATTTTAATAATGTTGATTGAAATGTTACAAAAATTGACAGGTATACAGGTTATTACTATATTTGTATATGCACATAGTTTCAGGTTTGTAGCTTTATATGGGACTGAGTTACAGCCTGCCAAAGATGTTGCCAAAATTTAAATTTCAGTTAGTGCCCTCTCAGTTTAAAACTACATATCCAAATTTAACCAGAGTTGAAACATTTAAACTACTCTACCACATGGTCATTTCTAAAAATGTTCATATTTGCAGATTTAAATTGGATTGAATTAAAAGTAGTCAAACTTTCACAACAACTACAAATTTTATTTTGCAAAAATGCAAACTACAAATTTATAAACCCCTGAAACTTTAAAACTAGAGAATGCAATATCACAAAATCTGGCAGTTTCTTAGAACTTACAAGGAGACTGTGTGTGCCAATTTTATCAAGTGCTTGCTGGGAGGAATTGTGAATAACATCTGTACTTAAAGTCAAATCCCATGAGTCTTTGTGAAAATTACGGAATTTTATGAAAAATTCCATAAAACTGGAATTTTTATAATTTCACTCACCCTTATCTGCAGAATTCTAATTAAAGGATAGGGGTATAAGAGGCAGGTAGCACAGACAGTCACCAGGTTCTGGAGTTAGATGCACAGTTTCACCAAGAATGGACAGCTAAGCTTGGTAGCACAACAGTGTAGACCCCCAGGTTGGAGTAAAAATGCATAGAGTGTCAATAATTCCAACCTGAATGCAGGATATTTAAGGATCACATACAGTAAATTTATGATCTGGGGAGCATGATGTACATGCAAGTCTAGGACTTAGAGGTACTCCAAAAGATGTACTGGGGTAGACAATGTCTTGGTAAGCAGGAAGAATGTATTCTGGCTATTCCAATGGGGTAGGTCAATAAGAAAAGGAATAGTTGACTCATGTTTTAAAGGGAGTTTGTCACTGTAATGAGCAAAGAGAAAATCAGTGAGATTGGTAGTTCTACTGAGTTAATCTGGCTATGCCAAAAGAGAAGGGGGATAGTTATCTAGAGAGGAACAGCAGGACTACAAAAAGCTCAACCCAGCTTATCAAATTAAGTAGTGATATGTACATTGCAAATGTTAAATTCCACAAAAAAATTCTTGATGCTTCATCTACTATATATGCTATCATAAATATGTGAGAAAATTTAAGTAATCATTTTTTTCTTCTGCAAAATTAAAACTGCTTAACCAATTTATCCAGTTGTGTTAGACACCAGGATACACTGACTATGGGTATTCATGTCAAATGTTAACTCTATGCATGTAAGAGCAGAAAAGTTACAAACATCTGCAATTTTGATAGTTTTCACAAAGTTTTGCAAATATTTACATAACAAAAATTTTGACTCCCTGTAACTTACAGATCTCGTATCTAATTCTCTCCATATTTAGCTAATTCTATAAGCATTACAAAAAGGTTATCCATACTAACTTACACATGCCTAGCTCCAAAGTTGCCTGAGTTATATGCAGATGAAACTGTTTCATGAAATTTCCTGAAAAAAAAAATAACAGATTCTGAGCACATATAATTTTGAGAAGATGCATCATATTGTGATGAAATCTGACACATTGTTAGAACAGTTATCACCAAGAAATCATGCCAAATTTAAGATCCCTGACCCAATAGATGTTTAAGATATATGCAGATAAAAATGTTCATGAAATTTCACACAAACAATAAAATGGCATCATTTGAGCACCTATACTTTTGAAACTATCCATCCACATTTCATGATATTTGGCAGGTTCATGGCCGTTGTCTAAATGAGTGTACATAACAGCTTTCAGAGCTTCAGTTTGAATGGCAACTGAGTTATAACCAAATAACTAAATTTTAACAATTCCACAAAAATTCAGACAAAATTCCATGAAATTTCACTGAAGTTTGTAAAATTCCATCAAAATTCCATGGATGTGGAATTTTCCCATTCTGCACAGCTCTAGGATAGATTTAAGAAGAGATCCCCTTTTTCACTTATTAAAGCTGAGGTCATCAATCTCCTGCACCAACCCCTATACTAAAAAGAAAGTTTTGTACCATGCTCTTTATTTTCATCAAACTCACTTTGTCAGTTTTTTGTTACTACTGTTTGAATGTACTTACTGTATCTTTAGAGTTTGTTATTCTGGGGTAATTAACTTGTTTTCTTGACATTAACATTCACAAAGTTTAAAATATTTGTTTGCTTAATGCTTGAATGACCTAGAGTGCATCATACAATGAAGCTTTAAATCTGTAACAGAGGAACAGTTTTATTTTTTCTGACATCAGTATACAAATCCTGCGTAGCACACCTACTTGGAATCCTCCAGAAATGGGCTTATTATTGTGATTTACAAACAAGTCAACATTTGTTTTATGTTTTGTATTGATGAAAACTTATTTTCTTTTAATTCTTTCTTCAGTTTTTAAGTGTACTAAATGTATGGGACAAGACTGCTTATGTCTGGAAGATGGCTGCCTTGCTGGGTGGCTGATGTGAGCTGATAGAGTAACTGTTTGGTGCTTCATAGCACTATTTCATGCCACAAAAATCTTGTCTCTAGTATAGGGCTAATTGCAGATTGTTTTTGGTTATATAGAGATCTTTCATGTGAGTTAGGTGCAGTAAGCTACCTGCTTGGTTTTAGAGCAGGTGCCTTGAAGCTGCAGTATTTTGTTAATTCATTGTCTCGCATGTATACTTGGGATGCTGGCACAAGCATTCTAAACTTACCTTAACTGAACCATAAACTTGTCATTGACATGAGAAAGATTCCAGGAAGAACATTTTATTTCAACATTTGCAACAAACTGGCTGTTAACCAGCTATCTATTGCATAACATATGACTGGAACATCATAAATACATTGCAATAAAAGAACTACTAGATTACCTTCCCTCCAACCATTCTAAGAATAAGAAGCAAGTAACACCTGCTGTGCTTTGGTATTACTGGAAATATTTTTCAAAAAAGGGTGTAAAGTAAATCACGAAAAGGAAGAGTGATTGAAAGTGTGACATTTACTGGTACAGTAATTAAATAATAAGTAGTCATCCTTACTAATAGTGTTTTTAGTTCTTAAAGGGCTAGCTTGACAATCAGCTCTTCAAGATGTATGAGAACAAAAGGACACTAGGAATATGATGTCATTGACATGAGGCAGATTCCTGGAAAACACGTTTTATTTCAACCACTGCAACAAACTGTTTTTTAATCAAATACTGTATAGAAACCTCAGTGGTTGGCAAACTAGTGAAGTACATCCAGAAAGAGATGCTTGTGAGTTTTCTGGAGGATAATGGTCCCCATTACTTTTTTTTTTGCATTTTCTGTTTTTGCCACTTACGGCTGCCGGTCATCACCCCGGTCATGGACCTCCACGCTTCCACCTCCAGTTTTGCCTGTGCTCTCCCAGCACCCCTGGGTCACCCCACAGGGGGTGGGGTCATGTCACCAGGCCCTTTAGTGCTACAATTCTGGTAACTGTCTAGGAAGAGACAGCCTTTAGGCTAATTGAAGCCAGGGGAAGCCTTCATAGAGGTGGCCAGCTGCGAGTTTTCTCCCCTATACTGGGGCAGGGACATACAATGATGACCAGCATCCTCCCCACCCTGACATGCTGATGTCAGTCCTGCAGTACACCTGGCCTCCAACAGGTGTCTGTTGTGCACCGGACACACTACCCACCCTCCCCCTGGAGAAGGAGAGCAGTCGCAAGATGCTTGATCCTTCCCCCCAGCTAGCCCTCCGGAAACCCGAGTCCATTCCCAAACCCAGCTCATCAACACCACAGGTTGGCTCCATGCCCTTGTGCCAGCGGGCTGGCTTGGTCCCCATGACTTAAGGCAACATGGGTTTGTGTCATAGAGGTTCTGCCAGCTGCATCCATTTGACTGCTTCGATTGGGTCACCAGGGCAGTCAATGGGCAAGGGCCAAGCAGTTGATATCCTGTACCTGGACTTCAGCAAGGCCTTCAACTATGAACCTCAACTGAGACTGATCAGGAAGCTATGGGGTGAGGTTTAAGCTGGTTGGGTGGGTCAGAAGCAGACTCCAAGATAGTGGTCAAAAGGGATGCTGGGGGGGTAGAGTTCAAATGAGTGAGGAAGAGCTGAAGGGTTGTGTCGACAGAGGTGCAGGAGTCAAGGAAGCTCTAATCTATACCTGCAGGGTGGTTCTTGAAATTGGCCTTAGAGCTATTTTTGATAAATCTGTTCCTCACCAGGCTTGGGGGAATCTTGATCTGTTTTGCTGACCACTTACATTGGATGGGTGAGTGGTCACTCAAAGCATCCGGGAGTACCTTAACATCAATTAGCCTTTCATATGTGAGGTTAGCATCCAGTCAATCAGGGTGCTAGTTCCCATGCAGTAGTTTGTTCTAGTACAACTCCTGACCATTTGTGTTAGTTAGAGTCCCGTTACCAGATCCCTGTGTGCAGCATTGGAGCTTGCTAGCCAGTTGGAGTTAAAGTCCCCTAGAATCATGGCTTCCTTGTTCTGGCTGGGCTGGGTGTAGTTGTTAGCAAAGACTTCAAGCCCCGCTTGCTGCCTCCCTGGTGGGATGTCGACAGCCATAACAATCAGTCCCTTACGCCCCTTGCCTAGCAGGATTTTTATTGCTAAGCATTCACAGTCGTTACTGGCAGTAGCCAGTTGGACTCTGTGACATTGTAGGTGGTTGCATGTGTAGATTGCGCGTCCACCACCTCTTTTCCCAGAACAATCCTGCCTATGCAGATTGTAACCAGGGATAGACTACTGAGTCAGCTGTACGTGGGGTGAGCCAGGTCTCTGTCAGCGCTACCACATCTGACTGGATATGCTCCACCCAAGCCTTAAACTGTGTTATCTTAACTAGGAGGCTGCCAATGTTCATGGCCACAATCTTTCAGTGCCCTGTGGGTGCCTGGGTGTGAGAGTGGGTAGACTGAGGACCAGGGTTGGGATGAATGTTTCCCCGAGTTCAGCAGCAGGATTAAGATGAGTTTCTTAGGTATTTTCGGGAAATGTCATTTCACTATTGAACTCAGTGGGTTTAGGGGAGTGCATTTTGTAAGCAGTGGGCTAATCACATTATGGAAGCCAGAAAGCAAGCATAAGGCAGGAGTAGGGATCCCTGAGGGAACAGAGATCCAGGAGTAGAGCTGCATGGGCCAAGCGTGAGGGGGCACAGTACTGTTGGTTTCCCACTGTGCAGGTATCCCGAATCGAAGGATAGTATAGTCTCGGTTGCAGGTGGTGGTGGCTAAGGTTGGATGCTTCTGTGTCAAGGCAAGTGCCAAGAGTAGGATCAATTGGATAAAAATGCTTCCTGGAACAGGGTGCCAACTCATTTTGAGGTACAGACTGTTATAGGTGCTAATTATCTCCAGGCACAATCTTTATACTCTGAGTCCCTGATTCCCTCTTCCAGTAGGCACCAGAGAGAGAGTTGGTGAGGGGTTAGCATGAGACCAAGCAGTAAGCAGGGTTAGCAGGAGACCAAGCAGTAAGCAGGGGACCAAGGGTAAATTGAGACCAAGGATAAACTGAAGTAATTTGTTCTGCCAAGGTACAATGTCGCTTGGAACAATCGATTATGCCCAGATATGCAGTGGTGCGGGCCCTTACAGTGGATGTATACTAGAGGTAGAACTGTCAATGCAGGGGTAGGCCAACCAGCTGTCAACACTCCTGTGGCAGTAGGTTTTTTACTGAGATTCAGCAGTGCGGCCAGTTTAGAGTGGGAGTACAGTAAGGTAGAGCTGTCACTGTAAGGGTAGGCCAGCCAGTGGGGGAATGTATCTGGGGCAGAGTCTTTTGGGGGAGGAAGAGTATTTAACAGAGGCCTGGGGTTGGTGGACAGGAGAAAATTCAATTTAAAAATAAAGCAGGGAGAGAGAGAGCAGTCCAGTAGAGAAAGCAGAAGGACTGAGGCAGCCAATGGGAAGCCAGCCTTTCCAGCCAAGGTCCAGTCAGAGCAGTGGCATTCAAGCTGTCCTTCCCCAGAGCACCTTTGCATACCCTTGGAGCTGGGCAGGTGGGCTGAAGCATGAGCGCCGCTGGCAGGTCCTTTGTCTGGCCATGATGCGGCAGGAAGCCTGGACAGTGGCTTGATGCCTTTGGAGCTGGGCAGGCAGGCTGAAGCATGAGCACAGCTGGCAGATCCTTTGCCAGGCCACCATGTGGCAGGAAGCCAGGTCAGGGGCTTGATTCCTTTGGAGCTGGGTGGGCGGGCTGAAGCAGAAGAGCGGCTGGCAGATCCTTTGCCAGGCCACTGTGCAGCAGAAAGCCTGGTATGGGGCTTAATTTCTAGGAAAACAGAGCTCCCCTTGGAATCGAGAGTCAAAATTTTTGATACCAGCTGGATGCTGTGCAACAACTAAAAGAGTTGAAAATTGCTCTCCCAGACTTAGATATGGAGGAACTGAAGCCGAGACTACTTTGCACTTCCTGGGGCATAGTGGGATGGAACAGAAAGAGATCTCAACCAAATGCCACTCTTGCCAAGCACTAGGCTCCAGAGCTGACCAATTTCATAAAACAGCAGGATAAAACCTGTGCCTAAAAACTCTTTAACAAGCAGAGTACTGCAGACTGAGAAAAAGTAATGTTAGGGACTCCTCCTGGTGTGTTACTGCCACAAACACCATAAAATCTCTGCATTGGTGGAATTATGAGACTTATTGTATTATTTTACATTCTGAATTTCAAACTGAAACATTTGTTTATATTTGGAGATGTTGCACCTATTTTTGTTGTCATTCTACCTTGTTCTGTTTAAATTAAAGGGAACAGGGACACTGGGTTGGTTAAACACTACATAGTGCATGACACCATGGCTAATGGGATTGGAGGTACAACATGGAGGAGCTGGCTGCTAATTGCAGTCAGGGAGGTGGGATTCTGCTGTGACAGGTGCAGCTATAAGATCCAGGTATGTACGGTGGTAAGAGAGTGGTTTCAGAGGCTTAGACTGTGATGACAAAGATCTAGCGGGACAGCTGCAAAATAAAATTCTGCAGGTTGTTGTGAACCTCCCTCCTTCTAGAAATCTACTGGTTTTGGGATTCTCCTGTGCCTCCTGGATTGACTTTAACACTAGAACCTCAGGGATGCAAGTACCTGTAATGGCCAGAATGGATCTTGGCCTTCTTGGTGGTGCACATTAGCAGGATCACCCCCAGCATAAAGACTGCTTTTGAGTTGGGTAGTCGAACCATCGAACCATGTGTGAACAGGGTGATGGTTGCACATCATCCTCTAGTGCCAGAGCGGGCATCTGAGGTGCAGAAATTATGGAGACATACCGCACAGTAGATCATATAAGGTTGAGCAATAGTAAGCCACACATTGGAAGCCTGTAATACGAATGTGCTGACAACAGGGGAGGGCACTTGGAGGTGCATGGCCCATGGAGCCCCTGATGAAGCCGATAGGTGATACGTTGGGGTGTTTCTATGTGCATTCCATTTTGCTCCTATGCACAAGCACTTTAGCAATAATAAGTTTAGAAGTCCAGCCACATTATGTGCATTGTTTTTTTTTTGCCAGAGGAGACAAAGACAGCCTAGACAGACCCACATCAGCAACGCAGTTTGATTAGCCAGCTTGTTTTCATTTATACAGTCTTCTATAGTGGACAGTCCTGAGGCCTTGGGGATACTTTCTCTTCATTTCACAACCTGTAAACTTATATGGACGATGTGGTTAGGAGGGAGCTCTCCGTAGGATACTCTGACCTTCACTTTGAATCCTTGATGCACTCGTCAGGAGGGCTCTAGCCATGGTGGTTTATGTTTCTAAAATAATATCATGGTTGTTAATTACCAACCATGAACCGGCCATGAGCACCAGACCCTTTATAACAACATTTCTTTTCTTTTAGATACAGGTGTATTATTAAAGTGCAAAGGTCTCGTACTCTAGAAGACAAGATGGTTGGGGTGAGGGA
Organism: Neoceratodus forsteri; assembly: GCA_016271365.2. Taxonomy (NCBI): domain Eukaryota; kingdom Metazoa; phylum Chordata; order Ceratodontiformes; family Ceratodontidae; genus Neoceratodus; species Neoceratodus forsteri. The sequence goes on from JADMNL010000023.1 coordinate 66,483,836, forward strand.
AGTGAGCTCACTTGGTTGTTCAACACCCTTACCCTTTAACCTCCCATTTTCATGGGCACTACTTTTACCCATCTCTCCTGTTGGGGAAGGGGAACAAGTTCAATTTACCAACTTTCGCAAGTGATGGGGTTAATTTACCCAGTGATGGAAGTAACCAGACTCTTACACCGACCTCCGCTGTAACTTCATGTAAAAGTTATCTAGGAATTCCTCAGTAATTTACTTGGTTACTTGGTTAAAGGGACAAAAGAAGGCGAAAGCCCATAGATATTGTCCTCCACATATGTGGATCATTGTCAAGGGTTCCTATCTAGTTAACCATTTGTCCAATTTAAGTTTAAAGATCATAAAGGAAGGGGCGTCTACAATATCCTGGGGAAGTATGTTCCATAGTTTCGGGGTTCTTATTGAAAAGAAATTTTGTCTTTTATTGGTTTTACATTTGGCTATATCTAGCTGTTTGTTATTCAGTCTGGGTCCGATTTTCCTAGTTGCGAAAGAAATACCACATTGCCTCATTAGGATTGGGTTTTGAATAATCTTGAAGAGTTGGAGTAAGTCCCCTCATGATCTTCTCAATTTGAGTGAGTGCAACCCCCTTTTATGTAGTCTAGTTTCGTAGTCTACCTGTGCCAAGTGGGGAATAGTTTTAGTAACTCTTCTCTGAATCCTCTCAAGCCTATCAGTGTCCTCACAGAGGTAAGGACTCCAAAACGGAGAACCATAATCAAGATAAGGTCTGATATGTGATCTGTATAGTGGAATAATACACTGCTCGGTTCTAGAAACAAAAGTGCCTTTGATTTTGCGAAGAAGTTAATTTGTTTGGTTTGCTATTTTATTGCAATGTGAGACTTGGGTCAGCTTATTATTGACTAGAATCCCTAAATCTTTTTCTAAACAAGAAACCTTGATGATGGTGTTGTTCAGTGTATATATATGTTGGGGGTTGTTTTTCCCAAAGTGCAGGATGGCACATTTGGCTGTGTTGAACTCCATTTTATTAATAAGGGCCCAGTGCTCAATAGATGAGAGATCGTTGATTAAATTTTGTCTATTTGCAGCATTGTTAACAGCACCACCCAGTTTGATATCGTCGGCAAATTTTATGAGGATATGAGGAGAATGAATTTTCATGTCGCTAATGAAGATATTAAACAGAGTGGATCCCAAGACAGAGCCCTGGGGAACTCCGCTTGTAACCCAGCCCATATCTGATAGAGTGCCATTAACCCGTATCCTCTGAGATCTGTTTGTCAACCAACTTTTTATCCATAACACAAGAATTGCAGAAAATCCTAGTTGAATAAGTTTGGAAATAAGGATGCTATGAGACACTTTGTCGAAAGTCTTGCTGTAGTCCAGTAGGATAACATCGGAATGAATGTTTAAATCTAGGTTGGAACTAATGAGATTATAGAAAGTCAATAAGTTAGTGGTGCATGACAGACCAGATCTGAATCCATGTTGAGTGATATCAGTTAGATTTAAGGATAATATAATTTGTCGGACTCTCCCTGCAAAGAATGTCCAGGGAGCTGTTTGGTATCAGTTTGGTGGGCAGTTGTGGTTATGGCACAACCAGTTCTTAGTTTGCTGTTTAGAAATGCTGTTACACAGCCATCCCAGTGGCGTGGAGGGCTGAGGCATCTGTGCCTTACCTCCAGCCACAGGGCTGCTCTCCTTCTCTGGGGAGGGAGGGCTGCATTTCCTGACGCTATGCCGTCAACCGGGTGACCACAGGTGGAGATGCAGTTGCGGAAGCAGAAGTCACAGGGAGGGGCAGACGTCAGCTGAAGATCTGGGTGAAGGCACTTCTCAGCATGCTTTTGTCTCCTTGGACCTCCTTGCATGCCAGCATCTGCATGGGTGGGACTATAAAACATAGAAAAAGCACCATACCTGACCCTGGAGGTGGGCCCTGGTGCCGGTGACCAAGGGGATATGGGGAGAAGCTCCATAGTGGCCACTCCACGAAGTAGGAGGGGGCTAGGGTGTCCCCTTCCACCCCACTCTGGGGGTGATTTGAGCACTTGAATGTATATAGGGGCAGACACAAGGGAGCATAAGTCCTCTGTCCTCCAGCGCAGCCTGTGCGGTCGCATTGGGGACCCTGAGGGAAAGTGCAGATGTGGTGATGGAGGGGGCATAAAACAGAAAGTAAAAAAAAAAAGTAAAAATGGCAAAGCTATGCACATATGTTAAAATTTTACTGCACCGGCTTGTAACTTTGGTAATTTTAAATATTTCAAAACCAAATTTTCAAGGCACTTCATAAGGACCACAGAAATAAGAACAGCATTGTCTAAAGCAGTGAATGCAAAACAGCACTGTCAATGACAGTGCACAGCCAAAACAGTAACTGCAATACTTTTAAAAGAAGATTATATTATTACCAGACTTAAAGAGCAGATGGGGGGTCTTTATCTCTCACAGGTCGCAGGGTGAAGATCCACTCTCTGATCAAAGACATATCTTGATGCTGGAACAGCTGAGGGGCATCATTTATATGACCTGAACAAGTCGGCTGAATGCCAGCGCTTTCCTCGGTTGACCATCTATACAAATTATCCCATATTTTCTCTGTATCCAGGGATTCTGGTGTCCCTGCAGCCCTGATCTCCCTAGGCATGGAGAAAGCATCCAACAGGGTTAACTGGGCCTTTTTGTTTGAAAGGGTAGATAGGGAATGGAGCGCTTTCAAGTGTTTTGTTAAAGTCTAATTTTTTCGTTAAGCGGCTAAAAGGAAGAAATGCAGGAAGACAGAGGCCTCTGCTCTTTAGAACTGTGTCAGAGAGATAGAGAACCAGCCGAACACTAAGTTTCAGGAGGAGCATCATAGCAAATTATTCTCTTCCCAAGATAAATATGCGGAATATCTGCATGAGAAGGCCAAATTCTCTGTTTTTAAAATGCATTACACCTACGTTGATTGGGGGGGGAGGGTAGCAGGGCATCTCCTTGCTTTGTGCCTCCAGAGACAAAAGGCTTTGTGTATAATTTCTTCTGTTAGATCTGAGACAGACAATTCTGTTAAAACAACACCCAGAGAAATTGCCTGTGAGTTTGAGGTATACTATAAATCTCATTATGGGCCTCTGCCTAATACACCTTCAGTTCTGAATCACCAATCCTACTGGGCTGAGATTGCTTTTCCTACCTTGACAGAATTTCAGTAGGCATGTTTGATATAGCCTTTAACTCAGCAAGAAATTTTAGATGCTATCAAAGCCTTGGCACTTGATAAAGTTCCAGGGCCAGATGGCCTTACTCCTAATTTTTATAAAGTTTTTGCCAAGTAAATAGCCATTTTGTTGCATGATTTCTTCCTTTCCTTATATGATTATGGCATTTCAAATAGTACTCTTCTCGAAGCCATGATTGTCTTGTTGCTTAAACCCGGCAAGTCCTCTGATAATGTTGCTAGTTACCTGCATGTTTCACATTTGAATTATGAAGTCACAATTTTGGCTAAAACATTGGCTGCTAGGATTAATGCAGTCTGGGTGGGACTTATAAGCCATGAACAAGTTGGCCGAATGCTAACGCTTTCCTTGGTTGATCATCTATACAAATTATCCCATATTTTCTCTGTATACAGGGATTCCAGCATCCCTGCAGTACTGATCTCCCTGGACCTGGAGAAAATATTTGACAGGGTTAACTGGACCTTGTTGTTTGTCACCTTAGAGAAATTCGGCTACCCGCTAGCATTCCTTCAGTGGCTTAAGGTTTTGTATTCATGTCTGAGCACCAAGATTTGTTGTAATGGAGTATTTTCTTCAACCTTTCCCTTATTTTCTGGGACTTGGCAAAGGTGTCCCTTGTCCCGCCTATTATTCAACCTGTATTTAAGAACCCTTGATACAGAAACTTAAGAGTAAACTCCATCTGACAGGTGTGCAGTTTGAGGCACGACATTTAATTATTTGCTTATGCAGATGATATTTTATTGCACGTGACTAATCCAAAAGTGTCCATTCCAGCTGCCTTGACCACTATCAGGTAATTCGGCCTGTTATTCAACTACAAGCTTAATCTCAAAAAACTGGTTATACCTCTAAACTCTGCCTTACTTAAATAGGATGTCATTGCATTGGGATTAACTTGGGCTCCAGAACAGCTTAAATACCTCATAATTATTATTTCGAGAAATGCAGCACATCTTAACAACAGTGCCAATGGCAGTGGTCCATGAACATTCCAACTGCCACCATGGCAAAGCAAACTACATAGAAAATTCTGTTTTTGCCAGGAAGTCTGCCCTCGCACCCTTCGTTGTGGGGGGGGTTCACCCCCCCAAATCCCCCCTGCTAAAAATAACCACCTCTGGGTGGAGGCAGCTCAGGGACACATACAAACCCTGGACAACAATAGTGCCAATGATAATGGCCCACAAACACTCCATCTGCTACCATGGCAAAGTAGGTCACACAGAAATTTCTGTTTTTACTAGGGGCTAAACCCCACGCCCCCTGCATTACAGGGGTCTGTGCCTCCTGAACCCCTTTCTAAAAATGATCACATCAGGGGGAGGCAACTCAAGAACACATAGAAACCATGGCGGGGGGGTTCTTGACCAGGGCAAGAAAAACATAACACTGGGGGGCGGGGCAAAAAACAAAAAAAGCAGACATCCCAGGAATCAAACCCTGGGCCACTGACATGCCACCATCCTCCCTGCATGTGGCTCTGTCCTCTGCACCATGGTAGCTACTCAATGAAACCCATCCCAACACAGGCTTCATCCCTTTCTCCTCCTCTCCCTGACATCAATACAGCTACAGGGATAGCACTAACCTGACCTGCATTATTCTATCTGTGTAGCCTTATTAGCATTCACTATTTTGACAGTGTGGTTATTACTGCACTATTATTGAATCGCTCTTTTCACCCAGTAGAAATTTTCAGCGTAACCATTTTGTAACACCACCTCACGGATGTGACAGTTGTCAGTTTTCAAATCCTGGCCAAAATGTGTTTTTGTACTTGTGGTGCAGAATGACCTTTTGGAGGCACAGACTAATGTTTCAGCAGGGATTTGAAAATTTTCAGGACCGGGTTCATGAGGTGGGGTAATAAGAAGGCTATGGTGCCAGTTTGGTTGCTGTTTTGCTACAAATGCAAGTGTACAGCCCTCCAGGCCCTTCACTTCCACAGCAACATATACATACACATCTATGGAGGGATGGGAGCAATGGCCCAGATGGCCCTGTGCTCCCATGAGCAAATGAGGAATCAAATATATTATCTCAAAACATAAAGAAATTATTTTCAAAACACTTTGTTAGTGCACCATTTAGGGTAACTTAACCCCACAAAGTAGGGAAATGTGGCATTAGGGTTTCCAACCCTAACACCCACCCACCCACCCCAAGCAGCAAAAGGAAAAAAAACATTAGGGTTTGGGTCACCAGAGTCTTGATGAATCAGTGGTGGGATCTTCCTCGGGGTTGTCAACCCTCATGTTCTCCCCTCCCCCAGACCCTAGCCTCTAATCTGAAGCACAAGGTACAGCTCTTAACCACCGCCTTATAATGATACACTTTACAAAACGTACACAATTATGTCTCGCCACAGGTTGTTGCACCTTTCTAATGCAGGCCCAGTGTGAAGAAAATAGATCATGAGTGACATTGTTTGCTCACAGAATGGGGTGGGCATTAGGGTTCATAACCCCGAATGAAGACCCCACCACTGATTTGCCAAGCCTCCGGAGACCTAAAACCCTAATGTTTTTTCCTTTTGTTGCTTGGAGGAGGGTGTGGGGCATTATGGTTGGAAACCCTAATGCCACATTTCCCTACTTTTGTGGCATTACCCTATCTGGTGCATTAACAAAGTGAATGAATGAAGTAAACAAAGTGCAATGAATGTGAATATATATATATATATATATAGAGAGAGAGAGAGAGAGAAATATTGCAACCACCTTTACAGTTCACCCACCTGATCCTCCCACTCAGCACCTATTACTCCACCCCACCCAAAAACATAACACCAACACTGGGGGTGACCAATCCCCGAGTGTTGCCACCTGAAATACAGAAAACTGTCCCTCATCTTTTTTTCTAAACCCTGTAAAAAAGGAAATAATCACCCGCACTTGACCCTCCAACTCAGCAACCACCCCCAAGCCCCTACTTACCAATGGGGGTATAACACAGTAATGCTCTCTGAATTGCAGACATGTCTTCATTCTTCAAAAGCCAGACCACAAACTAAGGAAATCAGGTATGCTAGTATGGAGAGGAAACAAAGAATAAAGGATTTCAATAACTGGCTAGCGAGGTGGTGTAGGCAGATGGGATACAAGATGGTAGGGGATTGGGGAGTGACATGGGATGATGACAGCCTCTTTACCCCTGCCAGGGTACACCTCAATAAAGAGGGTGCAGCCATACTGAAATCCAGGTAATGCTGAATTATATGGAAGTGAGTTTCATTTACACTAGAAATGGGGGGGGGGCTGGAAATTCAGTGGCACAGTACAGAGGATGAAATGGAGGATCCAAGGTCATCCCCCCATGATAGACAAGTGGGTTGTGTTTCTGGAATACCCTTGGGGGAATGGGTGGGAGAGCAATGGTGGAGGGGGGGGGTTGCTGGTAAATGCCAGGATCCTGGCAAACAAGATGGAGGAGTTGATGGCTATCACTGCGCAAGACAGCCTAGACATAATTGTGATCACAGAAACTTGGTGGATGCAACATCACACATGAGAGACAACAATACCTGGCTTCAGAACATTCAGGAAAGACAAGAGAGACAAATGGAGGTGGCATTATATATAAGGAAGGGCATAAAGGCAACGAAGAGATGCGAGGGGATGGGGATACTGAACCCCTCTGGGTCACACTAGGCAGAAGGTCAGAGGAATCCGTAAGACTTGGGGTTGTGTATAGACCACTGGCCCAAGGGGAAGAACAGGACTGGATGATGTTGCAGGACATTGCTAGGGTGCCTCTCAAGGGGGAAACACTTCTGGTGGGGGACCTAAACCTCCCAGACATAGATTGGGCCATTCTGGATGTGGCATCAGCCAGGAGCAAGCAAGTGGATCCTGGAGGCACTGCAGAGGGTGTTCCTTCAGCAACTAGTCAGAGATCCAACTAGGGGGAACAACCTGCTAGACATGATCCTGATGAATGGAGAGAATGCAAAAGGGGTGGAGGTGGGAGAAAAGCTGGTAAACAGAGATTATAGGACATCAGGTTCGGGGTAAGGGTCAGAAGGAAGGTATGCTGAACCAGCACATCAGTGCTGGACTGCAGGCACACAGACTATGGTAGGATGAGGCAGATGGTGAGGAAGTCGCTGGAAGGCATGGGAGAAGTAAACGAAGTGCAAGGACTATGGAGAGCTATCAGAGACAGGGTGACAAAGGCCTCTTTAATATGCATTAGGATGGTAAGCAAGGGAACAAGGAGCAGGAGGCCCCTTTGGTTCAGCAAGGAGGTGGCGAAGGTGGTCGGGGAGGAAGGTGTTCAGGAAATATAAAAGAACTCAGAATTAAGAGGATAGGGAGGCTTATAGAGAAATGAGTAGGCTAGCAAGGAAGGTAATCAGGACAGCAAAGGCAACCACAGAGGGAAAGATAGTATCTCAGGTAAGGGGAGGTAACAAAACCTTTTTAGGTATGTGGGGATGGGAAGAAGGCTGGCCAAGGAAATGCAAGGCTGAGGTGGGGAAGGATCTTTTTTTGTTTAGAGGAGGACTGGGATAGAGCAGAAGAACTAAATAGGTACTTCTGCTCTGTGTTTATGAAGGAGGGTGAGGAAAGGGGACCAGAGCTAAGGGGTAGGGCAGGGAGTATAGAGATAGACACGAGACCTTTCAGTGCGGAGAGAGTCAGGGAGGAACTAAGCAGGCTAAAGGTGGACAAGGCTATGGGACTGGATGGGCTGCACTCGAGAGTGATCTGGGAACTGAAAGACGAGTTGGCTGCACCTCTAGCAAAGCAGTTCAACCTGTCCCTAGACTCTGGTAGGCTGTCAGAAGATTGGAGGAGAATGACTGTAGCTCCAATACATAAAGGGGAAGCAGGGAGCTGAGGGAGAACTACCACGCTGTCAGCCTCACTGCAGTGGTGGGCAAAGTCATGGAGGCACTCATCAGGGAAAGGGTGATGGAATACCTGGAAGTAAATGGGCTGTTGAACAATAGACAGTATGGTTTTTCTTAGAGGGAGGTCATGCCAGTCCAATTTAATAGAATTCGTCAACTGGGTTACATAGGTATTGGACCAAGGGGGTGCAGTGGACGTGGCCTATCTGGACTTTAGCAAGGCCTTTGACACTTTGCTGCACAGAAGGTTGGTCTACAAACTGGAAAGCCTAGGGGTGGGTGACAAACTTGCCAGATGGGTACAAAACTGGCTATCAGACAGAATCCACAGGGTGATGGTAAATAGGGTGTACTCCAGAACAGTGGAGGTGATGAGCTGGGTCCCCCAGTGGTCGGTGCTGGGGTCACTTCTTTTTCAATATCTACATAAACGATATAGCAGACACCCTGATGGTCCATGTGGCCCTATTTGCAGCTGATTTGAAAATCGGCAACAGGATAGACACGGGGCGGGGGTATTGAAGAGAAGAGACAGGACCTGAGGACTCTGGAAGGGTGGGCAGAGGACTGGCAGCTAGAATTCAACATCAAGAAATGTGCAGTAATGCACATGGACAACAGGAACCTGAAGGAAGAATACACAATTGGGGGGAGAAAATCAGGGTCACGGATCAAGAAAGGGATCTGGAGATAACAGTCACCAGTGACCTTAGGGTGGGGAAGCAGTGCACCAGGGCCATGGAGGAGTGTATGGAATGCTGGCAAGCATAGGTAGAGGAATAGCAAACAGGAGAAAGGAGGTCATGATTACCCTGTACCAAGCCAAGGTAAGACTCCACCTTGAGTATGATGTCCAGTTCTGAAGGCCATAACTCGTAAGAACAGAAGAGTTTGTGGAAAGGGCTCAGAGAAGAGTGAACATGATGATGCTGTGGATGGAAGAAATGCTGTATGAACAGAGATGCAGGGAACTGGGGCTCTACACAATGGAGACTAGAAGGGAGAGAGGTGACTTGATAGTCACTTTTAAATATGTCAAACGGATATACAGAGTGGAAGCAGGGCATTTATTCCATAGGAAGGGAGGCATCATAACATGAAGGCACTATAGGGGCAATGTGAGGAGATGGTTTTTCACTGAGAGAGTGGTGGGGGCCTAGAACAGGTTTCCAGAGGAGGTGGTGGGGGCCGAGACTGTGACAGGCTTCAAGAGAGCATGGGACAGGCACATGGGGTTAGAGGGAGGTGGGAGCCTTAAGAGGGAAGGGAAGATTGGGGGGGAAGGAGCAGACTTGATGGGCCAAAGGGTCCTTTTCTGCAGTCAATTTCTATGATTCTATGAAATATATTTCAATGGGGTTTTGAAATTTGTGGTATAACTTGGCCATTGTTGAACATTTTTGCCCCAAATTTTCAACAGGCCTTTTTGGGACCCCACCTCGTGAACAATGGCAGTGAAATTAGGCAAGTTTATCCCAAAAGCTGATTTTGCAGTGATTGCATGAAATCACCTTTTGGGCAGGAGCTGAAAATTTTCTCTGCCCTTGTTCGTAAGGTGGGGTCATAAGAAGACTATGTTGAAAATTTGGCATAGAAATATTAAACAAGCATTTGTCAATGCCGAACGTTCGCTTGCAGGTATTTGCAGTGGTGTTTGGCATGTATGGTGCTTTACCCTAATGCCCTGTGAGATTGCTGGTATTAGCACAATAAATTGTCAGCATGACCTTTTTGTTACCCCCATTGTGCACTACATAGGCGGAAACACGTTTTGGGCAGGCTGTGAAAAATGACAGCTGTACTGCTCATAAGGAAGTGTGGTAAAATGCCAATGTTGAAAATCTGGAGAGAAATATTGAAAATTGCAAACCCACGAAAGGCGTGGAACTGTGCAATGCACGCTCATAAAACAGTCATTTTAAGGAATTTTTTCACCAAATTTTCAACATTGCCATTTTAAAACCTCTGCTAATGAACAGTGTCACTGTGATTTTCTTACTGTGTCCCATACATTGATTTCGCACACCGACTGCGCCATTGTGCACTACATGGGGGGAAGACGTTTTGGGCAGGATGTGAAAAATGACAGCTGTACTGCTCATAAGGAGGTGTGGTAAAATGGCAATGTTGAAAATCTGGAATGAAAATATTGGAAATTCGCAAACTTACGAGCGTGCGCAGGAACTGCGCAATGCAGACTCATAAAACAGTCATTTGTAGGAATTTTTTCACCAAATTTTCAGCACAGCGATTTTAAGACCTCTGCTCATGATCAGTGTCACTGTGATTTTCTTAATGTGTCCCATACATTGAGTTCGCACACCGACTGCGCCATTGTGCGCTACATGGGCAGAAACACATTTTGGGCAGGATGTGAAAAATGAGAGCTGTACTTCTCATGAGGAGGTGTGGTAAAATGGCAATGTTGAAAATCTGGAGTGCAAATATTGAAAATTCGCAAACTTACAAGCGTGCGTAGGAACTGCTCAACGCATGCTCGTAAAACAGTTATTTGTAGGAATTCTTTTGCCAAATCTTCAACATAGCCATTTTAAGATCTCTGCTCATGAACAGTGACACTGATTTTCTTAATGTGTCCCATACACTGAGCTCGCACACCGACTGTGCCATTGTGCGCTATATGGGCGGAAACACGTTTTGGGCAAGATGTGAAAAATGACAGATGCAGTGATCATAAGGAGGTGTGGTAAAATGGCAATGTTGAAAATGTGGAGTGAGAATATTGAAAATTTGCAAACTTACGAGCGTGCGCAGGAACTGCGCAACGCACACTCATAAAACAGTCATTTTTAGGAATTTTTTCACCAAATTTTCAACATAGCCATTTTAAGATCTCTGCTCATGAACAGTGTCACTGTGATTTATGTTCCATACATTGATTTCGCACACCGACTGCGCCATTGTGCGCTACATGGGCGGAAACACGTTTTGGGTGAGATGTGAAAAATGGCAGCTGTACAACTCATAAGAAGGTGTGATAAAATGGCAATGTTTAAAATCTGGAGTGAAAATATTGAAAATTTGTGAACTTACGAGCCTGTGTAGGAACTGCGCAACTCACACTCATAAAACAGTCATTTTTTGGAATTTTTGCACCAAATTTTCAACATGGGGTTTTTGGGACCTCTTCTTATGAATGATGTCACTGTCATGGCGTTATTCAAGGCTGAAGGGTGATTTCTGGCAGTGACTGCGCAGTGACTGTGAAATCACCCTTTGGGCCCGAATAACACCACGACAGTGACATCTTTCATGAGAAGGGGTCCCAAAAACCTCATGTTGAAAATTTGGTGCAAAAATTCCAAACAATGACTGAGATATGCAATAAAGTTGAAACACCCGTATGTAGCCCATTATACAGCTTACCGGCATTTCCTCAGTTCGTGGTCGGCTTTGAAGAGTGCAAACGTGTTCCCAGTCCACCGAAGATCGTCACGCCAGAGTCCAGAGGTAAGTATGGGGTGGGGGGATGTGGGAGGCTGGGTGCGCAGTGGGTGGGTGCAGGTTGTGGGAGGGGCTGGGAGACGCTCCGCGGAACCGTTTTTATTCTACAGGTTTATAAAAAAAAAAGACAATGTGGGACGTTTGCTACGCTGGCATGGGCTCCAGGCATGGCAGAAGATGTGTGGGGGGGCGAGGCTGGCGGGGGATTGGGAACCCCGGAAAACAAGCGAATGTTGCCAGCTGGGTGAGCTCAGTGTAGCAGTAGGATGGCAGGGGCTGTGAGCCGACGGGGATTGGGCACCCCTGTCGGCAACAACATCGCTGCCATGCTGGGGTGGGCTCCCCAGCATGGCAGAAAAGCTTTGGGGGGCAGAGGGGAGCGTGATGGAGGGGACAGCAGTGGGGCTCAGTGTTGTAGTGGTGTTTTTCTTTGAAGCAGAGGAACACCACTGTCATACTGAGCTCCTGCACCCATTGGTGCAGGACCGCCATGCCTGCTCAAGGGAGCAGTGCATTGGATGGGAGAGGCACACCTCCAAGTGTGCTACTCTCGGAAAACGTTCCTTGCGCATGCTCGCAATCGAACGTAAAAACAACGTTATGAGCCTATATTTAAATTTGTGAATGCAGATTCATAACTTTGGTGATTTTCAATATTTTGTCCCTAAATTTTCAAAATAACCATTTCTTCACAGCACTTCATGAATGTGATAGCTGCCATTTTTCAAATCCTGGCCAAAATGAGTTTTCACATCCCAAAAGGTGATTTTGTGGTTGCTGCATGAAATCACATTTCAGGCAGGAGTTGAAAGTTTCTCTGCCCTTGTTTATGAGGTGGGATCATAAGAAAGGCTATGTTTAAAATTTAGGGTAAAAATAATTAAAAAAAACAACAAAGATATTAGTCTATGTTGAAACTTATGAATGCAGGCTCGTAACTTTGGTCATTTTCAATATACAGGTTGCCACAGATGAGTGCATTAGGCTCAGAGGGAAGTACACAAGGGCCAAGGTGCCCAGTTGGTTTTGTTCTGGGGTTGTCCAGGCAGTAAGGGAAAAGAGGAATTAAGAAGTGGGAGAAGGCTTTCTTTCGATATATAAGTGAGAAAAGGGACAAGAAGGAGGGGATTGTTAGGCTTAAGAAAGGGGTGGAGTGGGTGGAAGATAATGGGGGAAAAGCAGAGATACTAAATGAATACTTTTGTTCCATCTTCACCAGGGAGAAAGACAGACCAATGCCTTCAGGATGGAAAAGAGGAGTGGAGGGGGACACAGATGTAGTGATGGAGGAGGATAGAGTGAGGGAGGGGCTGCTGGCATTGAAGGTGGACAAATCACCAGGCCTGGGCAGAGTACATCCAAGGGTACTAAAGGAACTGGCTGAGGAGCTGGCAGAGCCACTGGCAGACCTATTTAATAGTTCACTAGAGTCAGGCGTGGTACTGCAGGTCTGGAGAACAGCACATATAGTTCCTCTCCACATAAGCGGTCCTAAGGATGACCCAGGGAATTACAGACCAGTCAGTCTGACCTCCATTGTGGGCAAGCTCATGGAGACTATACTAAACGAAGGGTTGCTGGAATATCTAGAGGATTATGGTCTCCAGGATGCAAGGCAACATGGTTTCATGCAGGAGGGGGAGATAGTGTCAAACAAATCAGATTGGCTTCTTTATTTTTATTTATTTATTGAAATGTTTCACCAGGAAAGGCACACTGAGCAATAAGTTGCTTTTCTCAATGGTGCGACCTGAGATGGGGGTGGGGGGTTACAGAGGAAAGCAGTTGCACACATTGATACATGGAAATTGAGTTATTCATTGATGCATGGAATATGAGATACATTGTACAAGGATTTACAACGACATAGAGTAATTTAGGTCACGTAAATGGGGGTAACTCTTCAAAATGGTGCAATATGGATTAGGTTTACATGATACTATGTTGATAGCCATGGTACAATATGGATTAAGTTTACACAGTACTATGTTGACAGCCAATACTCCATGGATAACACATTAGACAGAGAGACAAGGCTACAAGTGCAATATGAGGTAAGTGCGTAAGTTGAAGGATATATGCCTGCATTCATAGCCATAGCTAAAGCCACTGGTCAGGCCTCATGGGATCAGTGAGGAGTCAGTGGGGGGTAAAATGTGGGAAGGGAGATGGGGGTTAGTGGGGGGAAGGGGTGTTGGACAAGTGGAGGCAGGTGGAGGAGTCAGATACCGGAACAATTTACCGTGTAGAAGTTTGTCAGGGCAGAAGATAGAGAATGCTTAGGGGAGGAGTGACGGATTTGGACCAGTAGGTCATTCCAGAGTTTTGGGAGCTGGTAGGAGACAGCTGATTGTCCTGCAGTGGTCCAACAGTGAGGGATTGCCAGCAGCTGGGAGTCTGTAGACCATGTCACTAAGACAGTAGACAGTGGCCATCCTCTATCTAGATTTCAGCAATGCCTTGGACTCTGTACCCCACAAGAGGTTGATCAGGAAGTTGGTGGATCTTGAAGTTGGGGAAAAGATGGCCAGATGAGTGGAAAACTGGCTGAGGGACAGAATCCAGAGTGTGGATTTTGGGGGAGAGTTATCTGGCACCAGAGAGGTAACCAGCGGGGTCCCGCAGGGCTCGGTGTTGGGGCTGGTGTTGTTCAATGTCTTCATCAATGACATTAAGATAGCATTAAGGGCAAAAATGTGCCTAGAAACATAGAAACATAGACTTTGACGGCAGATAAGGACCGCTAGGCCCATCTAGTCTGCCCATTTCCCTACCTACAGGATAGGCCGCAGATCCTAGTTAACCAACAGCCTATATCTTCCTGCCCCCCACAAGAATTGCCTTATGTCTGTCCCATGCATTCTTGAATTCTCCCACAGTTTTAGACCCCACAACTTCCTCAGGAAGGCTGTTCCATGCATCCACTACCCTCTCTGTGAAATAATACTTCTCCACATTGCCCTGAACCGCCCTCCTTCTGTCTTTAAATTGTGTCCCGTTGTTCTTGCAAGTCTCTTTTTCTGAAAGATGCTACCCTCTTGGACTTTGTTGATTCCCTTGAGGTACTTGAAAGTTTCTATCATGTCCCCCTCTCCTTCTTTCCTCAAGGGTATACATATTAAGCTCCTTTAGTCTCTCCTCATACGGCTTCTCTTGAGACCCTGCACCATTTTAGCTGCCCTCCTCTGACTGCCTCTATCCTGTCTATGTCCTTGGTGGAGATGGGGTCTCCAGAACTGGACACAGTATTCCAGATGGGGTCTCACCAACTGTCTGTACAGAGGGATAACAACTTCCTGTTTTCTGCTGCTGATGCCTCTCCCTATACATCCCAGTATACCCCGGCCCTCCCTACTGCCTTCTCACATTGCTTGCTAACCTTAAGGTCATCTGATATGATTACCCCCAGGTCCCTTTCCTGTTTTGTTGTTGTTACTACCTCCCACCCATTGTGTATTCTTCCCCTGGGTTCTTGTTTCCCAGGTGCATTATTTTGCACTTTTGCATTGAATCCTAGCTGCCATACGTCTGACCATTCCTCCAACCTTGCCAAGTCCCTTTTCATCCTTTCCACGCCTCCTTGTGTATCAACCCTGTTGCAGATCTTTGTGTCATCTGCAAAAAGGCATACTTTTCCTTCCAGTCCCTCTGCAATGTCACTGATGAAGACATTAAAAAGGACTGGATCCAATACTGAACCCTGCGGTACCCCACTAGTAACCCCCCTTTCTTCAGAGTGGACTCCATTTACAATTACCTTCTGTGTCCTGTTGTCCAGCCAATGTTTTACCCAGGCTACCACCCTGGGACCCACTCCCAGGCTGGTTAATTTGACTAATAATCTTTTGTGTGGGACTGTGTCAAATGCCTTGCTAAAGTCTAGGTAGGCCATGTCCACAGCCCTTCCCTGGTCTACTACTTTGGTCACCCAGTCAAAGAAATCTATTAGATTCGTCTGACATGACCTTCCCACTGTGAACCCATGCTGCCTTGGATCCTGTGCTCCACTGACCTCTAGGTACTCAACTATTCTTTCCTTCAGAGATGATACCAAGCTCTGTGGGACAGTGGGCATAGCAGAAGGGATGCAGGTCCTATAGGAAGATCTGAAAAACTGGAGAAGTGGTCCAGCATCTGGCAGCTTGGATTCAATGCCAAGAAATGCAAAGTTATGCATATTGGAGCCAAGAATCCCAGGACAGAGTACTACCTGGGTGGAGTCCAAGTATCTGCATCAGAGGAGGAGAAGGACCTGAGAGTGATGATCACTAGTGACCTGAAGCACTCCACACAGTGCAAAAAAGCAGCAGCAAAGGCAAACAAGATGCTGGGATGCATATCTATTGGGAGTAGTATTACATAGCCATTTCTTCACGGTACCTCAAGAATGTGGCAGCTGTCATTTTTCAAATCCTGACCAAAATGTGTTTTCACACTTGTGGTGTGAAGACACCTTTTGGGCAAGATTTGAAAATGTTCTCTGCCCTTGTTCATGAGGTGGGCTCATAAGAAGGCTATATGGGGTTATAAGTAGGCTAGGTTAAAAATGTTTGGTTAAAAATATGAGAAAACAAAGATTTGCTAAAGTACATGTGCAAACTTTAACATCAACATTGCAATTTTTCAATGCATGCTCATGAAAAGTGTGGTCATTTTTTTAAATTAGTGATTTAAAATAATCAAGACAGTATATGATACTGTCTATAGATATGTTTCTGCAGCTTTGTGTGTAATTTATACTGTATTATCACCCCCCATTCCCCCAGGATGCATCTGTAAATGAGCTTTTTTAGCTCAGTATGCCTTTCCTGGTCAAACTTTTCAATAAACAAATACACTTTCAATATTTTGACCCCAGCTTTTACACATAGCCATTTTTTCACACCACCTCATGAATGTGACAGCTGCCAATTATCGTATCCTACCCAAAAGGTATTTTAACACTTGTGGTGCAAAATGGCATTTTTAGCTATTGTTTTATAACCATGATCAGAAGGAGTGGTCATAAAAAGATTATGTTGATAATGTGGAGTGAAAACGTGAAAAAACAACTAAGTTATGAAAAAATGAATTGTTCCAGCATTTACTAATAACTTTAATTTTTGCAGGGTTTGGCCTCTAATGTTCAACATATCCCTTGTGTTGCCACACCTTCTGAACATAGCAGGTGTCATTTTTTCAAATCCTCTCTGAAACTTGTTTCCACAGTCGCACAGTGAAATCATCTTTTGGATAGGATTTAAAAAATTCCACCTGTCTTGATCATAATGTCAGGTCATAAAATGGTTGTTGGACATTTGGGCTCAAAATGTGGGAGCCACTTAAAAGTAGATATTGCCCCTCAGCTGCCCTATCCTTGGTAAATACAATATAACGATGTGTCAAAGTAGGACACCACTGAAAATGAGATACTGCATCTCATCTGCTCTACCCTGGGTAAATGTATAGTAAAAATGTGTACAAGCAGGACCCAGTAAAACAGTAACACCAGCAGCGAACATTCGGCATTGACATATGCTTGGTTTATTTACGTCATTGTTTTATTGTTATTCTGGCTACTGACATCTGAGAGGGTATAAAAAAAAAGAAATAAAAAACAAATACAATGCTGTTTTGTGCCAGTACATTTAGGGTGGGAATAGCGACAGTCTATGGAAGCAATGATAATCTGCACTGCACCTCACCCTGTACATACAGACACACACTCGGTACTAAATCATTAATCATCTCTGCAGGAATTATTGGTTTTCGCATTTCTGTTTTATATTTCTGTCTTTATGTTTGCTTGTGTGCAGCGCAAGAAACATATTGCGGCAGTTTGGTGCCGAAGTAGGTTCTGGAGGTGCGGCACTGTTGTGGCCAATACTGGCATGGCATTTATGGGCATGAGTGCTGTCCACCAATCAGGGGGAAAATAGCCAGTGACACTAGTTTTGAATGTTGACAACAATTTGAAAGAAACTAGCTGCAACGTCTGCACTCCCCCCCTCAGACACGTACGTATGCACGCACGCATATTGCGTGCTAATGCGCTCCCCTGGCACCCCAGGAGGCTGCAATGTCCCCCCCCCCAACAGACAACCGCATGCTACACTGGGAGCCCACTCTAGTGTGGCTGTAGTCGGTATGGCTGACGGGGGTGCCCAATCCCCCATCAGCTCCAATGCCCCTGCGCCCCAAACAGCCTTCCAGCTGCCAAGCTGGAAGCCCATCCCATCATGACAAAAGTCCTGCATCGTGGAAGAAAAAAAAAAAAAAACCTAAAAGAGAAAACGTTCCCTCAATGACTGTCCTGACCTTTCAGGACTGATTTATGAAATGACAGTGTCAGAGTTCATGAGGTAGGTCCCCAAAAACCCTATGTTGAAAATTTGGTGAAGAAATTCCTCAAAATGACTGTTTTACGAGCATGCATTGCGCTGTTCCTACGCACGCTTGTAAGTTTGTGAATTTTCAATATTTTCACTCCGGATTTTTAACATTGCCATTTTACCATACCTCCTTATGAGCAGTATATCTGTCATTTTCATATTTTGCCTAAAATGTGTTTCCGTGCATGTAGCGCCCAATGGCGCAGTCGGTGTGCGAAATCAATGTTCAGGACAGATTAAGAAAATCACAGTGAAACCGTTCATGAGCAGAAGTGTTAAAAAGGCTATGTTAAAAATTTGGTGAAAAAAGTCCATAAAATGACTGAGTTACTAGCGACCATTGCGCAGTTTCCACTCACACTCGTAACTTCATGGATTTCTAATATTTTCAGTCCAGATTTTCACCACTGGCTTTTTTCTACACTTCCTTATGAACATTACAGCTGTTATTTTTCACACCATGGCTGAAATGTGTTTTCACACTTTCAGCGCAGAAATGCATGGTCGCTGTGGGAAATCACGTACGGGACAGATTAAGAAAATCATAATGGCGCTGTTAATGAGCAGAGGTTCCAAAATGCCTGTGCTGACAATCTGCTGTAAAAAATCCACAAACTAATAACATTAAGGGTGTGCATTGTGCCGTTTCTAAACATGCTCATGACTTCACCAGTTTTTTTAATATTTTCACTGAAGATTTTCAACACTGCCATTTTTTCTACCTCCCCATGAACAGTACAGCTGTCATTTTTCACATCCTGTTCGAAATGTATTTTCGCACCTGTGGTGCCAAATGGCATAGTCACTCTGCAAAATCAGCTTTCAGCTAATGAACTGATATTGCCACTGTTCATAAGATGGGGGTCACAAAAAATCCATGTTGAAAATTTGGCGTGAAAACGCCAATGAATGCCTGAGGCGTTAGGGTTTCTGACCATAACACCCCACCCTGTAGAGACTGACAGGCATCAGGGGTGTGACTTGGGATTCTTGCCTGTAATGCTCATACCAGTCCACACCCTACAGCCAGTGAGAGGCATCAAGGTGTGCCTTGGACTCTTCGGACACAAAGTTCACCCCATTCTCCTATATAGCACCCATCTCACGGTATTTCCTGATGGAATGGGGTGAGCATAAGGCCCAAAAACACCTCAAGGCACACTGTGACACTTGTCAGTGTCTGCAGGGTAGGGTGTGGTGACATGGCGTGGCCATTATGCCTGGTGACCCAAAGGCACACCCCAATGCCTGTCAGTCTTTGCAGAGTGGTGGCGGGGTTGGCTTCAGTTCAATACTTCACTGCCATTCCTATTATGTAGCTCTCTAACTCCTACACTACCAATGCCAATGCCAGCAAGCAAACATTTGGCATTGATAAATACTTGTTTATTAACTATGTTTCTTCTGGTTCCATGCCATAAGAGTGATCACAAAACAGTGATTGCTATACTGGCGAGTGTATAGCACCGAGAAGCAAATTGGTGATATACACCTTAAGGCGACCCAGCTTCCAGATGTAAATAAGAATGTTTCTGCGAGGGGGGAGGCTTTGCCCTCCCCCATACCTCCCACTTCACCCCCCCGAATATGGATTTTCAACTCCAGGGGGGTGCTTGTCATGGAGTTAATGAAATCCAGATATCAGCAAAAATTAAGTGCCTCGGCTCACAGCTGCGACAAAATGTCACCCGCTCCCCATCTTGGACCCAGTACCTGCTCTGCCAGAGCTAGCCTCCCCACACCACTACACCACATAGCTAGCTCGGTAGCAGCAGGTACACCAGTGCCTGAAAACCCCTTCCCTGTCCAGCCTCTTCCCATTCCTCCATTTTGTTCGCCCTTTCCCCTGGTCGCTATCCCATAATCTTGCTATTCTGCAGGGTAGCTCACAATAATAGCTCCCAAAATGAGTCACTATATTACTAGTCGCTCATTTTTGGTCACTCTTATAATGTGACACTGTTTCTTCAATGTAACTGCCACTACTGAAAGTAACCAGATTACATTTGACATGATGGTAACGTATATACTTCATTACATGTCTCTTTTTTTTTATGGTTGATGCACCTGCACACCAAACATTTTGCTACAGTGGAAGGGGATTTGGGGGGGGGGGGGGTGTCTGCTGATCCCATTGCAGTTCACTAAAGCAAGGGCTTAGCAGTCTACACCAATGACCAGCAGCTGTGGTTCTGACATCACTCCCTGCTTGGTTGGCTGAGACTTTGTGTATTTCAAAGGACTGAAGCCGCTCCAATCATAGATGGCTTTGGTCTTTTGATTTGCATGAATCTGGGTCAGCAAACAACTGATTGTCTTGCAACTTCAGGTACACTGTCAGCTAACCCACTCCCATGCACATGCTGGTGCCACTGCTGCTAGGGAGAGAGGGATCACAAGCTGCCTGTCCACCAGTCAGGAACACACACTGTGTAGCTGAGCTCCCAAGAAACAAGAAATCATAAGTCCATGCCAGAGAAAGTGAGACAGACTGCAATAAGCTGCAGCTTTTGCTAGTATGTTATGCTGCAGAGGTAAGCCAGGTAGGCAACAAATGGGTCATGCTACCATTGTGATCCTGGATTTTGTCTGGATGTACCAGACCAAGGAAAAAGCATGCCCACAGGACTGGCAGACAGCCACGAGCAACAATGTCCTCTAAAACTGTGAGGATGTATTAAAAATGTACCAGGTGTCATACAACAGAAAGCACAGCTATATGAAATTGATAAGCAAGAGCTAGAGTTCAGCAACATGGTGCACATATGCAGAAATCCCCTACATAAATAGCAGTAACACCAATGATGCAGGAAAGGCTGAATACATTTTAAATGCAGGGTTTCATAAGACGCAGGTAACCAGAATCAACAAGGGAGGAAATAAACTATGCACTTACGTAAAAGCTGTAAATATACTAGCAGCACTTATATTTCAAGCTAAATAGTATTTATTTATTTATTTAGTTTTTGTTTACCGGGTAAGTACACTAGACAAGTTTTATGCCTATTTTCAGGAACGACCCGGGAGAGTACAAAAGGGTACAACAGGTACATTGATACAGTAATTGGTTCAGACGAATACATTCAGGTACAAAAACAGGAGAAGAGACAATTTTTACAGTTTTTACATTTACGTGGAAGGTACACCCAGAAAGGTATTCAACTTGAAAGGCATAGAACACACCCAACATCATCCTATCGAATGTGTAGTCTGTAGAAAAATCTGTCATCACTAGAACCAGTGCCAAAAATACAGTAGGAAATAACTTATTCAAAAGCGGAAGCTTAAAAGCTCAGCAAACACAGACGTCTGAAGAAGGACTATACACATGTCCGTGTCAGCAGCATTTAACATTTTCTGTTTGCAGTTACAGCTTTGCTGAAATTGCAAGCTTCTGCTTGTGATTCAGTTGTTTCCTACTATACGTTTGGCACTGGTTCCAGCGTCAATGGATTTATTTACAGCCTGCTGGTTCAGTAGGATGAAGTGAAATGTTTTCCATGCCAAAGGAGATTTGCCTTTTCAGTTGAACCCTATTTCACTTGCCCACCTGACCCTCCCTGTCAGCACTCTTCCACCCCTAGAAACATAACAACAACACTGGGGTGCCAATCCTCCAGTGTCTCAGGAATCGTCCACCTGCCATTAGATTTTCTGTCAGAGTCCATTACAGCATACTTAAATGATATTTTCCTCCCTACCTTTAGCCCAGTACAGCAGGAACTTCTTGGGGCTCCTCTCTCTGCCCTGGAAACTTCCTGTGCTATTAAGCAACTTCCCAGGGACAAATCACCCAGACCAGATGGGCTGTCAAATAACTTTTACATAACCTTTATTGATAAACTAGTCCCACTTCTAATGTCTGTCTATAATTATTGGTTCAAGAGAAGGTTCTCTAATGCAACCTTTATGGAAGCTCTTATTACAGTCCTCAACAAACTGCGTAGAGATAGTACCAATCCCGGCAACTATAGACCGATATCTTTATTAAATACAGATATAACAATTCTGGCCAAAATCCTGGCTAACAGATTACTGAAAATCTGGGATGATCTAATAGATCCAGCTCAAGTTGGTTTCATGACTAGGCAATTATCCAGTGATCATCTCTGAAAATTACATTATTTAATCTTGGCATCCGGAGGGAGCAAGACCCCCACGGCTTTGGTCTCCTTGGATGCTGAGAAAGCCTTTGATAAAGTCTTATGGCCATTTTTATTTGCCACCTTAGATAAATTGACCTTCCCTACTGATTTAGTTAAATGGATTAATATAATGCACACGAATCCAACAGTGTGTATAAAATGTAATGGTGTCCTTTCCAACCCTTTCGTGCTCCAACGGGGCACGAGACAAGGATGCCTGCTCTCTCCATTTTAATTTAATCTCTGACTGCAGCCTCTAATTTGTCAACTCAGGGGCGTCATGCCCATAGGGCCCGAGGGGGCATGTGCCCCCCCAATATCATTGCTCAAAACTTGTATAAAATACTTGTGAATGTATTTTATTTTCCAGAAAATCACAAGGTCTAAAACAATATTGACTTTTTTGAAGTCATAAGTGGTGGGGTTGGGAATCTGTGGATGCCGCCATGCACCAAAGAGTGGATTTTCTGGCACCATCTTACTCTGTGCGCTTAAGGAGGACAGACTGAGGAGAAGACCAGTATGAGAAAAACTAAGCAAAACTACAACCAAGAAGGGTAAACGTTCACCTGTGGTGGGCCACGTTATTGAGTGAGATCGGCCGTGGGTGTGTATATGCTGCCGCTACTTCCCAGGAGAGGAGCACTAGCAGTACCAGCAGCTGTAGGAGATGGGTGAGTCCAAATGTCTTTATTCGTTGGTCAGGGTTGGCTTGTAAAAGGGCTCTGTTCTTGGAGGATGTTGTATGTGATAGGGGGAGTATGATGTCCAGTTCTGGAAGCCATAACTCGTAAGAACAGAAGAGTTGGTGGAAAGGGTTCAGAGAAGAGTGAACATGATGATGCTGTGGATGGAAGAAATGCTGTATGAACAGAGATGCGGCGAACTGGGGCTCTACACAATGGAGACTAGAAGGGAGAGAGGTGACTTGATAGTCACTTTTAAATATGTCAAACGGATATACAGAGTGGAAGCAGGGCATTTATTCCATAGGACGGGAGGCATCATAACATGAAGGCACTATAGGGGCAATGTGAGGAGATGGTTTTTCACTGAGAGAGTGGTGGGGGGCCTAGAACAGGTTTCCAGAGGAGGTGGTGGGGGCCGTGACTGTGACAGGCTTCAAGAGAGCATGGGACAGGCACATGGGAATACGGGGAGCTGGGGTGGGAGCCTTAAGAGGGGAGGGAAGATTGGGGGGAAGGAGCAGACTTGATGGGCCAAAGGGTCCTTTTCTGCAGTCAATTTCTATGATTCTATGAAATATATTTCAATGTGGTTTTGAACTTTGTGGTATAACTTGGCCACTGTTGAGCATTTTTGCACCAAATTTTCAACAGGCCTTTTTGGGACCCCACCTCGTGAACAATGGCAGTGAAATTATGCAAGTTTATCCCAAAAGCTGATTTTGCAGTGATTGCATGAAATCACCTTTTGGGCAGGAGCTGAAAATTTTTCTCTGCCCTTGTTCGTAAGGTGGGGTCATAAGAAGGCTATGTTGAAAATTTGGCATAAAAATATTAAACAAGCATTTGTCAATGCCGAACGTTCGCTTGCAGGTATTTGCAGTGGTGTTTGGCATGTATGGTGCTTTACCCTAATGCCCTGTGAGATTGCTGGTATTTGCACAATAAATTGTCAGCATGACCATTTTGTTACCCCCATTGTGCGCTACATAGGCGGAAACACGTTTTGGGCAGGATGTGAAAAGTGACAGCTGTACTGCTCATACGGAAGTGTGGTAAAATGCCAATGTTGAAAATCTGGAGAGGAAATATTGAAAATTCGCAAACCTACGAGTGTGCGTGCGTGGGAACAGTGCAACGCACGCTTGTAAAACAGTCATTTTTAGGAATTTTTTCACCAAATTTTCAACATTGCCATTTTAAAACCTCTGCTAATGAACAGTGTCACTGTGATTTTCTTGCTGTGTCCCATACATTGATTTCGCACACCGACTGCGCCATTGTGCACTACATGGGGAAGACGTTTTGGGCAAGATGTGAAAAATGACAGCTGTACTGCTCATAAGGAGGTGTGGTAAAATGGCAATGTTGAAAATCTGGAGTGAAAATATTGAAATTACGCAAACTTACGGCGTGTAGAACTGCGCAATGCAGACATCATAAAACAACAGTCATTTGTAGGAATTTTCACCAAATTTTCAACATAGCCATTTTAAGATCTCTGCTCATGAACAGTGACACTGTGATTTTCTTAATGTGTCCCATACACTTAGCTACTTACCGACTGTGCCATTGTGCGCTACATGGGCGGAAACACGTTTTGGGCAAGAAGTGAAAAATGACAGCTATAGTGCTCATAAGGAGGTGTGGTAAAATGGCAATGTTGAAAATGTGGATTGAAAATATTGAAAATTCGTAATTTACGAGCCGCTGTGCAGAAACCGCGCAACGCGAGACCCTCATAAAACAGTCATTTTAGGAATTTTTACACCAAATTTTAGCACAGCCATTTTAAGACCTCTGCTCATGATCAGTGTCACTGTGATTTTCTTAATGTGTCCCATACATTGAGTTCAAGAACCGACCGCTAGCAACATGGCAGACAACATATTTTGGGCAGGATGTGAAAATGAGAGCTCTACTGCTCATGAGGAGGTGTGGTAAATGGCAATGTTGAAAATCTGGAGTGCAATGTTGAAAATTGCAACGCATTTAGCCATGAGGGAATTGCGTAACGCACGCTTGTTAAACAGTCATTTTTAGGAATTTTTCACCAAATTTTCAACATAACCATTTTAAGATCTCTGCTCATGAACAGTGTCACTGTGATTTATGTTCCATACATTGATTTCGCACACCGACTGCGCCATTGTGCGCTACATGGGCGGAAACATGTTTTGGGTGAGATGTGAAAAATGGCAGCTTTACAACTCATAAGAAGGTGTGATAAAATGGCAATGTTGAAAATCTGGAGTGAATATATTGAAAATTTGCAAACTTATGAGCCTGATGAGGAACTGCATAGCACGACGCCAGAAACAGTCATTTTGGAATTATTGCAAACTTTCAACATGGGTTTTTGGGACCCCTTCTCGAATGATTCACTGTCATGGCGTTATTCGCTGTTGAAGGTGATTTCTTGCAGTGACTGCGCAGTGCATGCGAAATCACCCTTCAGGCAAGAATAACACCATGACAGTGACATCATTCATGAGAAAGGGTCCCAAAAACCCCATGTTGAACATTTGCTGTAAAAATTCCAAAAAATGACTGAGATATGCAATAAAGTTGAAACACCCCTATGTAGCCCATTATACAGCTTACCAGCATTTCCTCAGTTCGCGGTCGACTTTGAAGAGTGCAAATGTGTTCCCAGTCCACCGAAGATCGCACGCCAGAGTTTGAGGTAAGTATGGGGTGGGGGAAGGGAGGCTGGTGTGCAGTGAGTGGGTGCGGTTGTGGGAGGGGGGGAGACGGCTGAACCGTTATTATTTTACAGGTTTAAAAAAAAAAAGACAATGTGGGATGTTTGCCACGCTGGGGTGGGCTCCCAGCAAGGCAGAAGATGTGGGGCCAAGGAGCCAACGGGATTGGGAACCCCGTCCGCAAACTACGTGGGGGGCCGAGAGCTGACGGGATTGGGCACCTGGCCGGCAAAACAACGAATGTTTGCTGCTTGGGTGGGCTCCCAGCATGGCAGGAAAGCTTTGGGGGGGCGGAGCGACGTGCGCGGGGGAGAGCGCGTGATGGAGGGGACAGCGGTGGTGCTCAGTATGGCAGTGGTGTTTTTCTTTGAAGCAGAGGAACATCGCTGTCATACTGAGCTCCTGCACCCATTGGTGCAGGACCGCCATGCCTGCTCAAGGGAGCAGTGCATTGGATGGGAGAGGCACACCTCCAAGTGTGCTACTCTCCCAAAACGTTCCTTGTGCATGCGCGCAAGCGAACGTAAAAACAACGTTATGAGCCTATATTTAAATTTGTGAATGCAGATTCATAACTTTGGTGATTTTCAATATTTTGTCCCTAAATTTTCAAAATAACCATTTCTTCACAGCACTTCATGAATGTGATAGCTGCCATTTTTCAAATCCTGGCCAAAATGAGTTTTCAGATCCCAAAAGGTGATTTTGTGGTTGCTGCATGAAATCACATTTCAGGCAGGAGTTGAAAAGTTTCTCAGCCCTTGTTTATGAGGTGAGATCATAAGAAAGGCTATGTTTAAAAATTAGGGTAAAAATAATTAAAAAAAACAACAAAGTTATTAGTCTATGTTGAAATTTATGAATGCAGGCTCATAACTTTGGTCATTTTCAATATACTGGTTGCCACAGATGAGTGCATTAGGCTCAGAGGGAAGTACACAAGGGCCAAGGTGCCCAGTTGATTTTGTTCTAGGATTGTCCAGGCAGTAAGGGAAAAGAGGAATTAAGAAGGGGGAGAAGGCTTTCTTTCGATATATAAGTGAGAAAAGGGACAAGAAGGAAGGGATTGTTAGGCTTAAGAAAGGGGTGGAGTGGGTGGAAGATAATGGGGGAAAAGCAGAGATACTAAATGAATACTTTTGTTCCATCTTCACCAGGGAGAAAGACAGACCAATGCCTTCAGGAGGGAAAAGAGGAGTGGAGGGGGACACAGATGTAGTGATGGAGGAGGATACAGTGAGGGAGGGGCTGCTGGCATTGAAGTTGGACAAATCACCAGGCCTGAGCAGAGTACATCCAAGGGTACTAAAGGAACTGGCTGAGGAGCTGGCAGGGCCACTGGCAGACCTATTTAATAGTTCACTAGAGTCAGGCGTGGTACTGCAGGAATGGAGAACAGCACATATAGTTCCTCTCCACATAAGCGGTCCTAAGGATGACCCAGGGAATTACTGACCAGTCAGTCTGACCTCCATTGTGGGCAAGCTCATGGAGACTATACTAAATGAAGGGTTGCTGGAATATCTAGAGGATTATGGTCTCCAGGATGCAAGGCAACATGGGTTCATGCAGGAGGGGGAGATAGTGTCAAACAAATCTGATTGGCTTCTTTATTTTTATTTATTTATTGAAATGTTTCACCAGGAAAGGCACACTGAGCAATAAGTTGCTTGTCTCAACAGTGCGACCTGGGGTGGGGTGGGGGTTACAGAGGAAAGCAGTTGCACACATTGATACATTGAATTTGAGTTATTCATTGATGCATGGAATATGAGTTACACTGTACAAGGATTTACAATGACATTGAGTAATTTAGGTCACATAAATGGAGGTAACTCTTCAAAATGGTGCAATATGGGTTAGGTTTACACAATACTATGTTGATAGCCATGCTACAACATGGATTAAGTTTACACAGTACTATGTTGACAGCCAATACTCCATGGATAACACATTAGACAGAGAGACAAGGCTACAAATGCAATATGAGGTAAGTGCGTAAGTTTAAGGATATATGCCTGCATTCATAGCCATAGCTAAAGCCACTGGTCAGGCCTCGTGGGATCAGTGAGGGGTCAGTGGGGGGTAAAATGTGGGAAGGGAGATGGGGGTTAGTGGGGGGAATGGGTGTTGGACAAGTGGAGGCGGGTGGAGGAGAAAGATACCAGAACAATTTACCGTGTAGAAGTTTGTCAGGACAGAGGATTGAGAATGCTTAGGGGAGGAGTGACGGATTTGGACCAGTAGGTCATTCCAGAGTTTTGGGAGCTGGTAGGAGACAGCTGATTGTCCTGCAGTGGTCCAACAGTGAGGGATTGCCAGCAGCTGGGAGTCTGTAGACCATGTCACTAAGACAGTAGACAGTGGCCATCCTCTATTTTGATTTCAGCAAGGCCTTTGACTCTGTGCCCCACAAGAGGTTGATCAGGAAGTTGGTGGATTTTGGGGTTGGGGAAAAGATGGCCAGATGGGTGGAAAACTGGCTGAGGGGACAGAACCCAGAGTGTGGATTTTGGGGGAGAGTTATCTGGCACCAGAGAGGTAACCAGTGGGGTCCCGCAGGGCTCAGTGATGGGGCCGGTGTTGTTCAATGTCTTCATCAATGACATTAAGATGGCATTGAGGGCAAAAATGTGCCTATTCACAGATGATACCAAGCTCTGTGGGACAGTGGGCACAGCAGAAGGGATGCAGGTCCTATAGGAAGATCTGAAAAAACTGGAGAAGTGGTCCAGGATCTGGCAGCTTGGATTCAATGCCAAGAAATGCAAAGTTATGCATATTGGGAGCCAAGAATCCCAGGACAGAGTACTACCTGGGTGGAGTCCAAGTATCTGCATCAGAGGATGAGAAGGACCTGAGAGTGATGATCACTAGTGACCTGAAGCACTCCATATAGTGCAAAAAAGCAGCAGCAAAGGCAAACAAGATGCTGGGATGCATATCTATTGGGAGTAGTATTACATAGCCATTTCTTCACAGAACCTTATGATTGTGGCAGCTGTCATTTTTCAAATCCTGACCAAAATATGTTTTCACACTTGTGGTGTGAAGTCATATTTTGGGCAAGATTTGAAAATGTTCTCTGCCCTTGTTCATGAGGTGGGCTCATAAGAAGGCTATATGGGGTTATAAGTAGGCTAGGTTAAAAATGTTTGGTTAAAAATATGAGAAAACAACAAAGATTTGCTAAAGTACATGTGAAAACTTTAACATCTACGTTGCAATTTTTCAATGCATGCTCATAAAAAGTGTGGTCATTTTTTTTAAATTACTGATTTAAAATAATTAAGACAGTATACAATACTGTCTATAGATATGTTTCTGCAGCTTTGTGTGTAATTTATACTGTATCATCACCCCACACTCCCCCAGAATGCATCTGTAAATGAGCTTTTTTAGCTCAGTATGCCTTTCCGGGTCAAACTTTTCAATAAACAAATACATTTTCAATATTTTGACCCCAACTTTTACACATAGGCATTTTTTCACACCACCTCATCAATGTGACAGCTGCCATTTATCATATCCTACCCAAAAGGTGTTTTAACACTTGTGGTGCAAAATGGCATTTTTAGCTATTGTTTTATAATCATGATCAGAAGGAGTGGTCATAAAAAGATTATGTTGATAATGTGGAGTGAAAATGTGAAAAAACAACTAAGTTATGAAAAAATGAATTGTTCCAGCATTTACTAATAACTTTCATTTTTGCAAGGTTTGGCCTCTAATGTTCAACATATCCCTTGTGTTGCCACACCTTCTGAACATAGCAGGTGTCATTTTTTCAAATCCTCTCTGAAACTTGTTTCCACAGTCGCACAGTGAAATCATCTTTTGGATAGGATTTAAAAAATTCCACCTGTCTTGATCATAATGTCAGGTCATAAAATGGTTGTTGGACATTTGGGGTCAAAATGTGGGAGCCCACTTAAAAGTAGATATTGCCCCTCAGCTGCCCTATCCTTGGTAAATATAATATAACGATGTGTCAAAGTAGGACACCACTGAAAATGAGATACTGCATCTCATCTGCTCTACCTTGGGTAAATGTATAGTAAAAATGTGTACAAGCAAGACCCAGTAAAACAGCAACACCAGCAGCGAACATTCGGCATTGACATATGCTTGGTTTATTTACGTCATTGTTTTATTGTTATTCTGGCTACTGACATCTGAGAGGGTACAAAAAAAAAGAAACAAAAAACAAATACAGTGCTGTTTGGTGCCAGTACATTTAGGGTGGGAATAGCGAAAGTCTATGGAAGCAATGATAATCTGCACTGCACCTCACCCTGTACATACAGACACACACTCAGTACTGAATCATAAATCCTCTCAGCAGGAATTATTGTTTTTCACATTTCTGTTTTATATTTCTGTTTTTATGTTTGCTTGCGTGCTGCACAAGAAACATATTGCAGCAGTTTGGTGCCGAAGCAGGTTCTGGAGGTGCAGCACTGTTGTGGCCAATACTGGCATGGCATTTATGGGCATGAGTGCTGTCCACCAATAAGGAGGAAAATAGCCAGTGACACTAGTTTTGAATGTTGACACCAACTTGAAAGAAACTAGCTGCAACGTCTGCACTCCCCCCCCTCAGACACGTACGTACGCACGCACACATATTATGTGCATCGCGCCCCTGGCACTCCCTGGCGGCTGCAAAGTCCCTCTCTCCAACAGACAACCGCATGCTACACTGGGAGCTCATTCCAGTGTGGCAGTAGTCGGTATGGCTGATGGGGTGCCTAATCCCCATCGGCTCCAATGCCCCTGCGCCCAAACAGCCTTCCAGCTGCCATGCTGGGAGCCCATCCCATCATGACTAAAGTCCTGCATCGTGGAAGAAAAAAATCACAAGGTCTAAAACAATATTGACTTTTTTGAAGTCATAAGTGGTGGGGGTGGGAATCTGTGGATGCCGCCATGCACCAAAGAGTGGATTTTCTGGCACCATCTTACTCTGTGCGCTTAAGGAGGACAGACTGAGGAGAAGACCAGTATGAGAAAAACTAAGCAAAACTACAACCAAGAAGGGTAAATGTTCACCTGTGGTGGGCCACGTTATTGAGTGAGATTGGCCATGGGTGTGTATATGCTGCCGCTACTTCCCAGGAGAGGAGTACTAGCAGTACCAGCAGCAATAGGAGGCGGGTGAGTCCAAATGTCTTCATTCGTTGGTCTGGGTTGGCTTGTAAAAGGGCTCTGTTCTTGGAGGATGTTGTATGTGACAGGAGGATGAGGCAGAGTGAGTGAGATAACAAGCCTAGTTCTTCTGAGCTGTGCCCAGTGTCCATCAACTACTTGATGAGCCAGCGTCAGCCCACAGACAATGATTTCTGTGTTTGGAAGGCTGAGGAGTGGTGTCCACCTGGAACGTGTTCTCTGTCCCCAATTTTTTTTTGCAGGTGCCTTTTCTCCAAATTGCCAATCCGCTCCTCCTCCCCTTCCGACTTCCAGGTTTTGTTTTTCCTTTTCTCAGGTGATGGACCTGTGAGCAGAGTTTTGTTTCATTTCCTTTCTGAAGCATCATGGAAAGGAAAGGAAAGGAAACTCTGCTCGCACATCCATCACCTGAGAAAAGGAAAAAAGTTGCAACAGACATGCTATTGTCTCTCCTTTGAATGGTTAACTTTTGTTCCTTTTCCCTGAAAACTCAGAGACAAATTGTAACTTAACCAGGTAAAAAGAACCTGAATTTGATTTGGGGAATTCAGTTTTTAGCTTTGGAGTGTGGGCAGAAATGCTCATGGAACACAAAACTATGCTTTTTGTTTTTGCAACTCTGCCATGCTGGATTTTGACTTTTCTTTCTTGGCATGTCTCCTTATTAAATATAATATATAATGAGCAACAGGGATCCAGGGTTCTCACTGACTGTAACAACTGCAACTCACATCATTATCTTCAGAAGCTTTTGTAGGCATACAGAGCCAATATACAGTGGCTCATGGGAGCCGATATACGGTGGCAGTTGGGGGTGATGGACTTTAGGGGCACGCAGAGGCTCTCCATACTGCCATGCCATAAAAGTGCTTCACAAAGCTGCCACTTAGTGGCCAGGCAAGGAGTGTGTGTGTGTCTGGTGGTAAATGGTGAGAGTTGTCACTATCAGTGGCCAGCTGGGATACTTGGGTGGGGATGGGGTGTTGGAGGGGCTGCCTCTGAATGCCACAGATACTTAGGCATGAGGCAGTGTGTGTTGGGGTAGCACCATACACCTGGGATACTTGGACATGGTGTTGGGGTGTCACTGGACTGTGCAGTCCCACTGGGAAAGTGGCAGGTGCCACAGTGCTGGGACCCAGAGCAACAGAAGTAATGGATGCCCCCCCCCCCGAACGAGGCAGCATACTTAGTGGAAGTGACCAATGCAGACCAGCCTCCAGAATCTGCAAAAAGACAGTGGTCTATGCCATGAGCTGAGCAGTTGTGGGGACCAGGAAGCAAGAGAATCAGAGGAAATACTAGTGATAAGAGTTCTTCTGTGTGCAGTGTAGGGGACACAGAGGGACACGACCGTTGGACCACCCCAGACACCAACACAGAGCAATAAAAGTTTGGTTTTCAGGAATGAAAGAATCCTGTACTCAGCTGGAGCAGCAGGAGTGAACTATGTTACATTCACCACAACTTGATCCGCCGGGGATGCCCTGTGGTGCTGAGAGGCAGGCAGATGAGCTGACCACCTGCCACCATGGACAAGCCAATCAAAGTGAATCAGATGTTCATGCAGCACTAGAAGTTCAGTAGGGTCTGAGTTGTCAGTCTGTGTTGTATTTTATTGTCATTTGTCTGTTTCTGTTTGGAGGGTTTGCAAGAGGAGGTCGCTCATCTGGGTGTGGTGTTACCACGAATACAACCCCTGTCAATTGTCAGTGTTGGAGGGTTATTAGTAAAGGCATTAATTTGTTATTAGGCTTGCTCTGGTTTGAGAGCCTGCAGGATGTGGTTGTGCTCTTGAATGGAGTGTAAACTGTGTGACTTGGAGTGGGTTATCCCCAACCCCCCGGACAGTAGGAGTTTTACAAGTAACATTAATTAGTATGATCCTTTATTATGCTGTTCTGACAGTTTTACTTTTGTTAGCAATACTAAGTACAGTGTATTGCAAGCTGGCTTGCTCTGTTTGCAGTACTTCATTTTGGAGGGCCTGTTGGTAGGGAGGTGGTACTGATGTTTATTTATTTTTTATTTTAGTCTTTGGAAACCGGGTAAGGCCCACTAGCCGCAAGTGTCCATTTCTGGGGTGACCTTGGAGCACTGGGCAGTTAATTGACTTGCTTAGAGTCACACAGTATGCAAGTGGAGGTTGTGAGAATCAAACTCAGGTCTGGTCTGCTGAATGTATCACGCTCATTTACACCTCGTTCCTGTAACCTCTAGGCTATACTGCCAGCCCACATGTGATGGATTATTCTCACCTACATGTATTTCTGCCTTGCATTGCTCGTCATGATCTCTGCCAAGCCTGTTCTCAGTTTTTCTGGGTTGTTTGCAGTTTCATAATAAAAACGTAACTTTTATTGAAACATACTTTGGCACTAAGCATAGGAAACCCACTATTTGTATATTGATTAAGAATGTACTACACATTCAGACAGTTTGCTTGCAATTTAAAGACAAGTGCTGGCATGTTATAAGATGAGAGGTATGGTTCAGACTATTGAGGTCAAACAGCACTTGTGCAGATAAATAATGTATCTGACAGCTCACTGTTGTATATTTCCTTTACACAATAAGGATTGCTTTCTGACACTTCAGAGACATTTTCTTTTGATGTTTTTTAAATGATAGGTTGTGAGACGTTTTGTCAACTTTCCTACTAGCACAGTGGTTGCTGTTAAATGAAACACCACTCATTTTGTAGATAGTTTTGTGTTGAACAACTTGTGTGCTCAAAGTACCATGCTGTCGTTTTTTTTTTGTTATAAAGTTATTTGCATTTGTTTCTTACAAAAAGTGAACAAAATTGAATTTTCTGCTATTTTTTGCTAATTATAAAAAAAAACTAAAAGGTAACTAAATGAAACACCACTCATTTTGTAAATATCTTTCTGCTGAACACCATTGTTCTCACAGTATTATGCTATCATTCTTCATTTTAAAGTTATTTGCATTTGAATATGGAAATACGTGACATCACTACTATGCAGATAAATGATAATGACATAAATAATGTGTTGATAAATGCTGATTAAATCACTACTGCATAGATAAATTTGATTTATTCAATGGCTATGCAGATAAATGGATTTATTAAATGGGTTTTGTGTCCATGTAAGGTATTAAATAATCCAAAAAAAAATTGATTTGCAGTTTCACATGTGACAGTACTAATCAGCTGCATAAATGCATAGTATATGGCACAGACTGGTTAGCAAAATGAAAAATACTTTGTTTTTAATGTGTAAACTTGAATAAAAAACATAAAAAATGTTTAGCAGTCTAGTGCTATACAGTTCAGAAAATGGATGGCACCATCCTCTGATACTAAATAGCATTATGCTATGCTATGCAGCTATTTAATACCCTGCAATGCCTATTGCATGAATAAGGGATATGCGGGGGGCGACTGTGTGATAAAGCGGTTATCTTGTGAAGTTACCATTGACCTCAAGTAACCTCACGAGTGGTGGAGTGTGATGTAATAACTGTGTGTATAAATTAAATTTATACACACAGTTACTCAGATAAATGGATTCATCGTACTCTGTTTATCGTCATCCTTATTGCATATATGCAAGTAATACATGGAAAAGATTACACAGTAAAGACAGTATCAGCAAGAACAGATGAACTGTGTCATTATTTTTCATGCAAAACATTTATAGTAGATGACTGTAATAATTTGACTATTCAAATGGTGCATTTTTGGCTTTTAGCAGGTAATTAATTAGTTAGAAATGGACTTTAAATAGCTAGCTGATTCACTGTATGGTAAAAGCCACCAAAATGCACCATTTCAGTTCAGTTTTTAAAAAATTGTTTTGAAAATACAAGAGGTCACTGTCACAGACTGAACAAAGGAAAAAAAAGTATCATCTTGACAACATTTAGCATGTTAAGGAAAAGCTTCCTGGCCTTCTAAAAGTCACCAGAATGCACCATTTGACCTCAAGTTTTTCAAAATGTTCCCGGGGGAGCATGCCGCCAGACTCCCCTAGAGAAATTTTGATTTCGTGCCCCTCCAAAATTTCTGGTTGCATGACGCCCCTGTGTCGACTACAACATAATCTGGAAATCGAATGAATACCACTGGGCCCAGCTAAATACATTCTTTCAGCATATGCTGATGACCTTCTGCTTCATTTGAAAGACCCCCTACATTCAATACCAGCTGCTTTAAACAAAATCACTAACTTCTCATTGCTATCTGGATATAAATTGAATACATTAAAAACCCAAGTCCTGCCTCTTAATCATTTGTTAAATAAACAAGATATTATCTCCATGGGACTCATATGGGAACCAAAGAACATTACGTATTTCGGAATCTGTTGAAACCGGACCCCTTCAAGTTTAGTAAAAGACAACTTTACTCCTCATCTCTCCTCTGTGCAGCAAGATCTTAATAGATGGACCTCTCTTCCTGTAATGCTTTGGGGATGGGTCACTGTGATTAAAATGAATGTGCTCCCATGGGTCTTATACCCAGAAAGCATGTTAAATGTTTTTCTTCCCAAATCATGGTTTTCTCTCCTTCGAGAATTAATCAACACTTGTCTCTGGCACGGGTGTCCAATTCGGCAGTCTAACTTCAAGCTCACGCTGCCTAAGATTAGCAGGGGCCTGCAACTACCAAACTTCTCTTTTTACTGTGCTGCATTACATTATAGTAAACTGCTGTGGTGGCTAGAGCAACAGCACAACCACCCTAAGGGGTACATCCCTATATGTGTCAAAATAGAGTCAATGTGTGGTGCATAGCTTGGTGCTCGTGTATACTTATGAGTTGACTGGTATATGCTTGGTGTTTATGATATAAGCTTTGGTGTTTCTCTGCATCCCACCCTCTGTAGCATACTGGGTAGGTGTGAGACTTGAGGCCCAGTGGAGAGGGTGAGACAGGAGTGCCAGAGAAGAAGGAGGAGGAGGCAGGGGAGGATGGAGGGCACTGCCAAAATGCTCGAAGCAGAGCGAGAGGTGGCCTGATGTTTAAATAGGGAATGGGGAGGAGCTACCCCCTCCCCATTGAACATCTGGCTAAAGCCTTCCAATTCAATGTGTGGTGCATAGCTTGGTGCTTGTGTATACTTATGAGGTGACTGGTATATGCTTGGAGTTTATGACATAAGCTTTGGCGCTTCTCCGCATCCCACCCTCTGTAGGATACTGGGTAGGTGTGAGACTTGAGGCCCAAAAAGAAATAGCGAAGAGACTACCTCCTCCAACTCCGGAGAATGTGATCAGTAGCATGCAAGAGAGGAAAAAAAACCCTTAGGGGGAAACCTTTCAGGACCCATGGCTACTGATCTGCCCATCCTCTGAGCATACTAAGAGGAGAATAATCCTAAATGTAACTTAGAATTACGTATGGTTATGTCCAGGAATTCGGTCTAATGTTGCTGGTTGAACAGTCTTGTTCGAGGTCGGAATGAGCAGGAAGTTGATGCTGCAGATGAAGGTTCATGCAGATAGAATATCCAACTTAAAATAATATCCAGATGCTGTGACAGTGGTTAATCAGAGTCTGAGTTAGATGACAGTTGTACATCCATAGCGTGGCCTTTGAACTTAGATAATGCTCCTTAGTGCGTCTGTTTAATGGGATGGCTGGAAACTGTTGCAGGTTCGCCACTGTTGAATAATGCCATAAACCGAGACAGAAAGGACAATAACCTTTGTTGGGATGGTGGGACCCCACGTGGTCTGCCATTGCAGTAGTATGGAATAATGCAAGGTATGAAGGATGAGAGTCGCATGAGACTAACTGAAATGACAGGAAAGTTCTAGCATGGCCCATTGTGGGGCATGCGTAAATGGGATGATGGGACCCCATGTGGTCCGCCACCTCTGTTAGGCGTTGAACTGGAACAGAAGAAGGTGGATTATAACAGGAGACATTAAGGAATTGATGATGACAGTAGGATCAGAAGTATGCTAGCCAGGGACTGAAATTCCCATGGAGTTCTGATGAATGTAGTAGCTGTGTTTGAGTGACGGAAAGTCTCAAGTGGCCAAACTGGGAAGGCGAGACCCCAATGAGGGTCTGCCATAGTGCAAGTATAAGTACATTTGAGTAGAAGATAACCCCCTTTTAGGGAGGCAATATGATCTGTTGGGGTGGTGAAACCCCCATGTGGGTACACCATCGCCATAGAACGATGACTCTGAGGTGAGGGGGCAAAAATCCACCAAAAACTGTAATATGAGGAATGCAGTTGAGGAGAGCCCCAACAAGGGTGTGTTGAGAAGGGATAATGGGATGTACCTGCATGTCCTGAATCGCTGATTAAAACAGAGTCCGCGATAAGTCCATAGTTGCTGTCCTATTGAATAGTTCAAGGTAAGTTTTCAAAGGGCATGTAGAAGAGGGATGGTAGGACCCCACGTGGTCCACCATCATGGTAGTATATATCAATCGAGAGATAAGGGGGTACCCTCATGAGCGAGAGTCTATTGCAGTCCAAGGTAAAGAAGACAATACTCTGGCATATGTACTCCTGAAGTGATTAGGAAATACTTTTGAGCTATGGTAGGGCCCTTTCACAGGCCATTGATGTTTGGGATGGCAGGACCCAACATGGTTCACCATCACCGTACCACTGAGTAGTACATGATTGGAATGGCAAGACCCCAGGTGGTTCGCCATCACCATGGTATGGAGTAGAGTATGTGTGGGATGGCGGGACCCCACGTGGTCCACCATCGCTGCAGAATATCCTGAATAAGGTACGGATGCAGGACTCCTGCAGACTGTTGTTATGGTAATAGCATAGTCCCAAGTAAGGAGAACGAGACCCAGAGTAAGCCTTTCTGCAGTAAAGGGGACTTGGTGGAGCAGTGAGTTGAATCCATTTGGCTAGATGTTGAGTGGGATGGCTGGACACTCCATGGTCCATCATCAGCACTGCAGGAGTTGCACATGAAATGAAGGTGGAACCCTTGTCCCATTGAGGAGTGCATAAATGGGAAGGTGAGACCCCACGTGGTTTGCCTTCGCCATGGTGAGCAAAGCGCATGGTAGGGATGGCAGAACCCCACATGGTCTGCCATCACTGTATCTGAGTAATGCAATGATTTCCATTGAGTAGTGCACGATAGAGCTGATGGGACCCCACATGGTCCACCATCGCTGCACCACAGAGTAATGCAGGATTGGGAAGGCAAGACCCCATGTGGTTCCCCTTCGCCATATTAAAGACTAGTGTATATTTGGGATGACTGGACCCCACGAGGTCCACCATCGCCATGGTATAGAGTAAAGAATGTTTAGGGTGGTGGACCCCATGAAGTCCAGCATCACTATGGTGTAGGGAAGGAATATTCAGAACGACGAGACCCCTGCGGTCCGCTATTGAGGTAATAAGCATAATCCTTTTTTTGGGGACAAATCCATTGAAATGAGGTAGAAGTGGATTGACAACTTGAATTAATGGAGAGGACCATACTATAAGCCACTTACGTGTCCAGACCAATGCTGTTACAGGGAGAGGAACTGAGGATGCATGACAAAAGTTAGACCCTTTAGCACCATAACTAGCTGATTTATGAACCATGACGCTGTTTGTTGTGACCTCAAATGCACTGAAGCAAGAAAGAATGTAACCTGGTGGTTCATGAATCCCATGCAAGAATGCTGCAATGCACTCATACATGATTAGTTTATCAGACATGAACCGCTTCCACGAATGCCAGTGAGTTCTCTTATTTCAGAAACTCTGTCATCCCCCTCACTATGTTGCCATGCTCAGACTGTCTCGCTCCTCCCGGGAACAAAGGGCTTTCATGAATAATAGTGAGGTACAATATTTTGGGATGTTGGTTTTTCCAAGGCTGTCTCCATAAATAGGTTCTGTAATGATTGGGCACGGGTGATGAGAGCAATGGGGCTCGTAACCGTATTAGCAGGTTGGGGGACTCACAGGAGATAGAGGGGGAAACAAAGCAGGGAATGATGGCAGAGTGACAAAATAAACGTATCAATAAGTCCCTGCAGCCCCAGAATGATGCAGGTGGGCAAACAGTCCAGGGTAGCGAGCTAGGAGGGAATGCAACATCCATGCATAGCAGCAAGGGCGCACAAGGGAAGCAGAAGCTAAGAGTGACAGCAGACTGAAGACCAGATTAGAAAGTCGAGGAGCAGAGATAATCCAAGTGACATGGTACTGTTACTGCATCATGTGGATCGGGTTTGATTCTGGGATCCTGAACAGCTGGAATGCGGAGATGGTACTGTTATAGCTGATGGTTTGGTTCAGGGATGCAAGATAGCTACTGTATGCTGTAATCCAAGGAGAAGGATCAGGGGAGCATCGCTGGGGAGAGACAAGTGGAAAAAGGCAGGACAGATAATTCAAAGTGAGCAATCAAGAAGCGAAGCAGTGGGAGAACTGGAGTAAGGAGGCAAGCGAGGCAGCATGGCAGCCAACCGGGGAGAAGGCCCAAAAGGAAAAAAAAATGGGAGGAAAGAAGGTACGTGGGAAAAAGGCCAGGAGAGAAGAGAAGGAGAGCGCCACAAGGGGAAGGGACATGGGGCGTGCAAAGGAGAAAACGGACACTGAAGAGGAAGAAAACAGAAGGCAAAAGGAGGGGAAGGAAGCCGACAGCTGGCCAGTCATGCAGCCAAAATGATTGAAGCACAGCAAGAGGCAGCCTGACATTTAAATAGGGGATGGGGAGGAGCTACCCCCCACTGAACATCAGGCTAAAGCCTTCCAAAAACTTTTCATGCAGGCAACACGGTATAAACCTTACTAGCCTACCTTACATTAAACAGTGCTCGCTGCTTCATCATCTTAAATATATACCATTATACTTGTCTTTAAAGGTGATATATCAGTTGAACACTTACATGGGCTGGAAATGGGATGGAGTAGCCATTCAGCCTTTACTAGGCAATCCCAATTTCTTGATTGCAAACCGTCCAATACAGATGTCTTTTTGACCATGTTTGGTAGGGCTATCAGCTCAGTCTTTCTTGGAAGGGGACCATTTAATTTCATTTGCTACAGTCAGCTCCAAATTTAATTTTACCTCCTCCATGAGCTTCAAGTATTGTCAAATAACCCACTCTCTTCTCCAAGTTTCAGACCCCAAACCGTGGGAGCTGTGGACTTCGCAAATACCCTTTTTTTTTTTGGCATTAGTTTCCCAGTCCCATATAAAATCCAAGATTTATAAACTCTTTCAAATTTCTAGATCTGAATACCTTGTCAGGGATCTTATTATTGGCAACAGACCGTATCTCTCCCTTGTGACACCGGTCAGTAGGAAAGGACAAGGTGTCAGTTGTATACATTCCTTAAGCAAGATAGATTGCACATTACACAGTTCCATATTTTGCACAACTTATACAGAACACCAGCTAAGTTGTTCAAAATGGGCAGATTCCCCTCTGCTCATTGTCTGTGTTGTGGTCAGGAAGAGGGATTCCTGAAGCACATGTTATGGGATTGTCCTGTTGTAGGGCCCTGTGCTCGAAGGCGTGGAGTGTCTCTTTGCCTTGTATGTGAGGCACGGAGACACTCTGCACCCATTGTGCCCCCCTGTACAGGATGCACCAAGGGGGGCACACAGCCCCTACACACCCGATCCCCCACCCACGCAGACCGCTATGCACAGGGTGCAGCCGGGGGGGGGCATGCCAGCACTACCCATGATGCACAATGGCACATAGTGCTGGCCTTGGGGGGTGCAGAGGTGGCTGAGGGTTGCACCAGGGAGAACCCTGCGATAAGCCCCCTGCATGACCCATGCCTCCATCCTACACCAAGGGGACCCCAGCATCCATAGCCACAGGCTGCCCAGGGCCATTGACCCCAGCACCCAGCCATGCTCCCTACCATCCCAATGAATGCCAACCCCCCAACACATTCATGGGGGCACCAGCCCCTGGACCGCAGACCCCCCCTGTACAGCACCGCCTGCTCACCCCTGCCTCCATGCACTCCAGATCCAAGTCCCATCAGGCATGATGTGATGGGCCATGTTAACCCCCCCTACACACACCCTTGTGGCACCACCCCCCAGCCAACCACCCCTGTACCTCCCTGTCAGTCAGGAGGCATGACACATCACACCTGTCACCTTCACGGCCACTGGCCATGCAGACATCCGTGGGGAAGCACAGCCAATGCACCCCCCCACCATGTAAGGGATCCACTGAGGGATCCAGGATGGGCATCCCATTGAATGCCCACCCAGGTGTGCTGCTCCACCCATGGACATCCCGTGCATACCCATGCACCTACGGGGGCCGTAGACATGTGGTGATCATGAATGCCGCCAGGGGTGTACCTCTCTGCAGGTGTGGAGCTGCATGCATGGGATGCATGCCTTTGGTGCGCAGTTCCCGCCTCGTTCAGCATAGTACCCCATTGTTCCTTTCTGGGACAATATCAGACATTCCCTTGATCCCATATTGGGATTGAAGTATTTATTTACCCCAGATATTTGTCTTGCTGGTATATACCCCTCTGGCCTACCCAAGGTGCAGAAAATGCACATGGTGCTGATCAGTATAATAGCTAAATTAATTATACTTAGACATTGAAGGGATACTGCCACTCCACATGTTAAGGAATGGCACTAGGAATTTCTGTCTGCCTTAAATGATTGAAAAGCAAACTACTTAATTGCGGCACTACATACACCATTATCTAACTTATTGGAAACCCTTATTTATGCTGTTGTCCCTCTCTTCCTAATAGTTATTGAAGATACATCTCTCAAAAATTGGATCACTGTGATAATCGAGTGTCCGATATAGCGCAAAGTAAATCAGAGCTTGTTTAATAGTGCGGCCTGTTAGAGCGGCTGCACATAACAGTTGCAGCTAATAACCATGGGTCTGTGCTTACTTAGCAGTGCAGTTTCAAGGTATGTGCAGATGCTGTAAACATGAGCCCCACACTGTGGTTCCACTCCCTTGCTCTCCCTCTACTGCATGTTATGGGGCACAGCTGTGAGGCCATGTGGGTGCTTCTGTGATGCTGCTGCCTCAATTTAATTGACCTGCACTCCAGTACTTTTCCTCAATGTACATTACAGGCAAGTAAACAAGCGTTATTAAATATACTCCCTATCAGATGAATGCCTTATCACCCAAACTTAACAAACATTACTGTGGGCAGCAAAAGGGGCAAGAGCATAGCTAATTCACTAAAAATACCACCAACAGCTTAATCTTGTTAAATTTCAGTTGCTTACCATCTGTATTCCCCCTCTATCCCAGTCGCCCCTGAAAAAGGGACTTCTAGGCCCAGTGGGCTTACCGGGTCAACAAAATTCAACAAAACAAACAATCGAGTATGCAACAGTTTACAGCAGATGGCAGACAGTTTCAGACTTAACAAACATTACTGTGGGCAGCAGAGGGGATGGGACACTGTGGACGAAAAAAAAGAAAAAACATGCAGCAAGCCAAAAGGTAAACTACTGCAAAGGCATAGGGACATAAGGGATGCATTTTTCTGTTGTCCCCCTTTCCGTCAGTGTGTCCATTTAGTACTGCTATGTAATACTGCCCTGATATTACCATTATATGTCAGTCGGCGCCATGAGATATTATTGTCCACGCTATTTTTTCTGCGCTGCTATCACCAGATACCTTAAAAATTATTACACTTATTGAACGATTCACCATTGGATCATCAAGCAATATTAGCCAATTAATATCTTTATATTTCTTGTATATTTTGGCATATGTCTCTGGCCTATAATAGATGGGCAAGGCAGTATAGTTTGGGGAGGGCGGACGGGGGGGGGGAATGTGGAGATTGTCTGATATTTTTTCTTCTTTTTATGTACATTAGATTACCTGTCATTACTACTGTCTAGTTTATTGTGAAGTTTTATTGCTAGCGTTCTTTTTTTGAGTTATGTGTTTCTGTTTGAAAATGTCAATCAGGTTTACTTGATTAAAAAAAAAAAAGAATCTTCCATCCGGTTATTGGTCCCTTTATATTTTTTTAGTTAGTTAGTTTTTGTTGACCGGGTAAGTGCACTAGACAAATCCTGCCTATTTTCAGGCACGACCTGGGGAAGGGGGATACAGATGAATGCCAACTGACCTTGAACCAGATTAAGTTGTTGGTGGTATTTTTAGTGAATGAGGGAAATTTGACAGGACACTGGGGAAATTCCCCTACTCTTCAGAGTGGGAACCTCTGTCCAAGATGGTGGACGCACCCTTGCCTTCTGAGGAGGGAGCTATGGAGGTGGGAGATTTGGTCTCTGCTCCTACCTCTGAACAAATGGAGACCACGATGCTAACTACTGATGTTTTGCCTGTTGCTGTTCCTGCTTCAACTTTAAGTTCTGCTGCTCATACTCAGGATGCTATACCTAGCTCTCTGCTTACTTCTTATGGAACTGACTTGCTGACCTCCGTGCCTACCGTCGACTTACCAGAAGATTTTACTTCAACTGATTCTGAAAACCATTGTTTGACAACACAAGAGATCCAGGAGCGTTTTGCAGCGGTGGAGCGCCGTTTTGCTAGTGCAAAACTGAAAATGCACAGAGATATGCAATGCCTGAGAGCCGACAGCACAGGTGCATATTCCACTCAGGTGGAAGTTCCGGAAGATTCTCCTGACTTGTCTCCTTTACTACCTGTTGCTGTGACGGGCTCTGACCCGACTAGTGTGTCGGGAGCTGAAGCCCTACTGCCTGCTCCCCTGCCGCCTGCAGTACAAATGGATTTGGTTTCCTTTTCACAACCTGCTTCCATTACATCACAGAGTTCCTCAAGGCACAAGACTTATCTACAGTTATTACTCCTGCTACCTGCAGTACAAACAGATTCATTTTCCTTTTCACTGCCTGCTTCTGTTTCATCACAGAGCTCCCTACATGTACAAGAATCATCTACAGTAAATATTAATAAAGAACCTACTTGGACTGTTGAATCGGTGCTGAGAGGTGCTGGCTGGGTCCAGGGTACTGTCCCAGGAAGTTGGAAGTCTGTGGTTGGCGTCTCAATCCGGTCCCCCGCCCTGAGATTTTCAGAGCTACAAAGCAAGATAGGTGATTCAACCGTCACTACTGACCCTTGTGTCTCCTCATGAACTGGAGCTTACACAGAACCCTGTGTTGAATTATCTGAAGGGTTCTCCACCTCAGATTCCTCTTTCTACTATTTCTTAGAGGCTCTGGCTCCTCACCACAGCC
Source organism: Neoceratodus forsteri (assembly GCA_016271365.2). Classification (NCBI taxonomy): domain Eukaryota; kingdom Metazoa; phylum Chordata; order Ceratodontiformes; family Ceratodontidae; genus Neoceratodus; species Neoceratodus forsteri. Next base: position 66,527,617 of record JADMNL010000023.1, read on the forward strand.
CCCAAATTTCTGGACCAAGCCGCTCATATTCTTCTTCTTAAATTTCCAATCCAGGCTGCTAAGAGACACAATGCGGTTCGCTTGGCATATCGGGGTTACCTGAGCCACCTGATCGGGTCTATGTGGCACGTACGCTGTTAAAGGATTCTTTGAAATTTTTTTCCCATGAAATATATGCGTTAATTCATATCTCTGGTGAAACTACGTTTGACATTAGTTTCCAAATATCTAGGGGACTGGAGCGTTTTTGGTCAAAGTATAATTCTCTGTGGACTACTGCATTATGGACCCCATTTCAGGCTATTCCCCTTTCTAAACCCACTTTTAAGGCAATCACTATTCTATTTCGTAATGAGGGAGTTGAGGTGGAGGATGTTGTGTATTGGCTGAAACAGCGTTGTGACATCCAGGGACAGCCTGAAGCCATTTTGGATACCGAGAACATTTGGACTGGGGACTGGAAGTTTAAAGTCTTGTTACGATCCACTGATTCTGGGGTTGTACATCTGCCTAACTCTTTTTTCATAGGCCGAGATAGGGGGGTCTTGTTCTACCCGGGTCAGCCGAAGGCTTGCTATCGGTGTGGTGACCCTGCACATCTTAGTAATGCATGTGATAAAATGAAATGCAATGTCTGTGGGGAATTGGGCCACATAGGGGCACACTGCTTGAATGAATGTAGATGTAACCTATTTGATGAACAGGGGTATACCTTTCAGAATTGTAAATGGGCTGCACATAATCAGGAATTTCATGATGGTGGTGTGGACCAGCGCTTTATTATTACACAGGCGCAGAAGGCCCATCTCCGGACCACCTTGGCTGTACCTCCCCCTAGGGCAGCCCATCCCTTACTGCAGGCTTCAGTGCCTGTTGTATCCCTGAGGTCGTACCTCAGATGGTTTCCTTCACGGATGACCCCTTGCCTGAGATTTCTCCTGTTCCTGATCCTGCCCAGTCTAATTTTTCCTGTTCTGGACCCTGTCCCAGGTCCTAGTACTATGCCCCTCAGTAGAGCTTATAAATGTTATAATGAGAAGATCACTGAGAAACAACCCTCGGGTTGCACCATCTCCTGTGAGTGGTCCGGAACCTCCCCCAGTGCCCTTATCTAATTCTTTTGAACTTCTCCAACCCCTTTCTGATGACGCTGAAGGTGAGTCGGACTCTTCCTCCATTGCTTCTTCTCTCCCAGACGGTATCACTGACCTTGAGCTGCACCTTGGCACCGGCCTTTCTCAGAAGCGAAAGGCCAGAGTAAAACTTAAAGGGAAGAAGGTGGTTGGGAAAAGGAAATTGTAAAATGTATTTTTTGTCTGTTTTCCTTTTTTTTTGTTGCTATGTTTCACTTTGTTTGCCATACTATTAATGTAAATAGTATGAAGCATATGGCTAAAAGGAGATTGATTTTTTCCTTTCTAAGGCTTCTGCCTTTGGGTTTAATTTTATTACAGGATACAAGACTTCATACTACACATGAGATACGACAAGCACAACAGGACTGGTTACTGGGTCCTTCTTTTTGGTCAGTTGGTCAAGATTCTTGTTCAGGACTGGGAATATTAATTAATTTCCCAGACTTCCTTTTGCTAAAATTGTTTGATGTAGCCCCTGGTAGGGCGCTTATTATAGATTTTGTTATTGGGTCCTGTCCTTACTGGGTGATTAACATTTATGCCCCTCAAATCAAAACCGAACGTATAGCTTTATTTGCTTTGCTTCGTCCTTATTTACATACTTCCTTTCAGGTATTGTTTGCTGGTGACTTTAATTGTGGCCTGAGTCTTCAGGATAAGAGCTCCTTTGCTGCTACGAAGAAACTGTTTTGTGATTCCCACGAATTGGGTAAATTGGTTCGAGTCGCCCACTTACGATTTCTTATCTCCTTTACTACTCAACACACCCTACCTTCCAAAAGGTAAACTAGCCACACGTATTGATTATGTGTTTTCCTCTCCTACAGTACCTATTGTTTCTGCCAATGTTCAAGCACTTGAGTTTTCTGATCATAAACTGCTTTCTGTTGGTTTTGGTTCTGTTGTCTCTTCCCGTAAAGGTCCAGGTCTTTGGAAATTCAATATATCTTTGTTGCAGATTCTGATGTTTATGCAGTCCCTCCTGTCCTTCATACAAGCCCGTAAATCTGTTTTTATTTGTTATGAAGATCCTGTTCAGTGGTGGTTAGACATGAAACATGATCTGGTCACTTTTTTAAAAACTTACAGTCATTTAAAATGTAGGAGGGAATACCTAGACTATTTGCAGAAGAGGGTACATTTTCAGTCATTATTAACCATAGCATACACGACAGGGCAAGACCTTACTCAACAAATAAAAGTCCTACAGAATGATATGTTGACTTTTCCAATTACGGCAATCACAACAACTTTATAACCAACATAAATTCTGTACTGTTGGAACACGTGATGTTATTTGTCCTTTTGAATATAATTCCCGTCAGTCTGCCCGAAAAAATATGACGTGTCTTCTAAATTCAGAAGGGACCTTATGTTCCTCACAAACTGAGATTTGTCATATTGTAACAAAGTATACTACAGCCCTTTTTTCTCCCCTCCCTGCTATGGTTGGTAACAGTGTGACTTTGTATAGTGGCCTTGATATCCCAGCTCCCTCACAGCTTTGTCAGGACCAGGCTTGTTCTCCTATCACGGAGCAAGATTTGACATTGGCTATTTCCTTACCTGTACGAGAACTCCTGGTCTGGATGGTCTCCCTGCTGGCTTATATAAGGTGCTGGGTGACCATTTAGCCTCAGAACTTACATCTGTGTTTAATTCTCTGTTAACATGTGAATCTCTCCCTTTGGAATTTACTAAGGGAACTTTGATTTACATTTATAAACAGAAAGGTGATATCCATTCTCTAGAGAATTGGCGACCTTTATGTATGTTGAACACCGACTTTAAGCTCTTAACGAAAATTATTGTGAAGCGTTTGCTGAGGATAGCGGAGGTGGTTTTGCATCCTGCCCAATCCTGTTCTGTGCCTCAAAGGAGAATTTCTGATCATTTGATCCTCTTACGAGAATTATTTTCTCATGGCTATGCAGGTGTGGCTTCGGGACTTGTTGTTTCTGTAGATCAGAAGGCGGCTTTTGATTCGGTTCGGCATGATTTTTTATGGGAAGCACTTCGTTTTCTGCATGTACCTGATGTTATGGTACGCTGGATTTGTGCTTTCTATAGAACGGCGACTGTTGTGCCTGTAGTAAATGGTTGGATAGGACCCATGATCCCCATAAAAAGGGGGGTTCGTCAGGGCTGTCCTTTAAGCCCGTTGTTATATGTATTTTTTCTTGATGTTTTGCTCTGTCGGCCGAATACTAATTCTCAGATTCAGTCTGTTTCTAGTTGTGCCTTATGCTTGCCTTATAAGGCGATTGCATATGCAGATGATGTTTGTCTTCTTGTAGCTGATTTAGCCTCAGTGTTTCATTCTCTCCGCGAGTGCTCTATTTTGGAAACTTCTCTGGTGCTGTTTTAAATTACACTAAAAGTTTGGTTATTCGGGTCGGTTCAGCAACCTCCCCCTTGGACCGTATTGGCCCGTTACGTTTAGTTGAGGGTCCTATTTGCATTTTGGGAATTTTTTTGGGGACACAGGGCTCAGATTTGTTTAACTGGAATGTTAAACTACAACAAGGTAAACTTCAGGTGGCCTCCTGGAACCGGGGGCAGATAGGAAAAAGAAAATGTGTTTTCTTAATTAAAAACTATTTGATCTCTACTTTCCTTTTTCTGAGTTATGTATTCCCTATTCCATGACAGCTAGAAACAGCTGTCTTTAGCCTTTTTTTTCAGGCTTTTTGGGGTAGTAGGTTAAACCCAATAAAGCGGAATATTACTTATTTACCTATCCCTGAGGGTGGCGTTTGTATGGTTAACCCTTTGTTATTTTTTTCTTGTTTTTTTACTGCAAACCTTAGGCCTTTATTGATTCATTCCCAAAGGGGGTGGGAACCTTGGTTTTACGACTCTTGCAGAATTTGGTTTCATCAATGGGAAACTAATTCCTTAACTGTGTTAAGACAAACTGATGGTATACCAACTTACGTAAAACATATGTTTTTACGTCTCAAACACTAGAAGGTATCTGTTCAGATGTTATTAAATCATTCCCATAAAGTTTTATATAAGAAATTACTCCTGTCGGTTTGTGCTGTATCAATATCCTTTGATAAGTGTCCTGGTCAACACCTCCCTTCCCTTTTGTTATTGTGGAAATGTAAGAGGGTTCCAGCCAAAATGTGGGATTTTCATTCGCTTTCATGCCATGAAAGGATTAATGTAAAATCAAATCAAAAACATAAGCAGTCCCAAGACAGAATGTGTTCTCGCTTATTATGTATTGCAGAACTTGCAACTATCCCTCATTTATTTTTTGACTGTTCCTTTATTAAGAATTGGTGGTCCTTTTTGGCACAGGCATGGGATACCCCCCCTTGCTTCAGTCGGTTACTTATTTGAATCTTGTATATGGGTTTTTTTCTTCCCAGTGGTCAAAATGGCACCAGGACACTTTAAACCTTGTTTTTGTCTGTATTAAATGGAATATTTGGATGGTGCGTTGCATGTTTTCTTTACAGCAAAAGGGCTGTTCCTATTTGGAGCTTGAAAAAAAGATTGTACAAGATTTAAAAGAAATTTATGAGCATGAACGTGCCCTATACTCAGATACAACACTTTTGGAACTTTGGAAAGTTCTTCCTTGGATCACTGACTCTGATTTTGCAGTTACCTGAATGATTGTATAATACTTATCCTGTGTTTCCTTTGTTTTGTATTTTGCTTTGTGTACTAGTGTACGATTTTTGTCTCAATAAAACTTTCCCCCTACTCTTTTCGATAAGTGCCATGGGATCTTTTACATCAACCTGAACTACCACCAATCCAGGCAGATGGGACCTCGGTTTTAACGTCTCATCCGAAAGACGGTACCTCAGAAGTACAGCACCCCTCTCATGCTGCACTGCAGTGTCAGTACTGGGCTATTAACCCAAGTGCCAGATGTGGGAACTGAACCCACAGTCCTCTGATCTCCTGGCCTCAGAGGCGAGTGTGCTACCTACTGAGCCGACACTGCTAAACCCTGCCACCCACCCGACCATTCCTTTCAGCAACCACCCCCTCCACGAAAAATAACAGTGACACTGGGGGTGCCCAATCCCCCAGTGTCATGATCAGGAGTCCTATGTCCTTCATTTATTTATTTATTTTTCTTAAACCCTATAAAAAGAAAAACGTCTATCAAGGTCAAACCCTGTTGAAAGAAAACCATCATTCGAAGTCTTTTGTGGTCATTGCTGTCCCCCCACCCAACACTCCCACTCAGCACCCATCACCTCACACCCCCCTTCAAGCCCTTACTTACCCATCATGGGTCCAATGCAGTAATCCTCTCTGGACTGCAGACACGTCTTCACTCTACAAAGCCAGACCACAAACTGAAGAAACAGGTATGTGTTTCAATGTATTTCAGTGGTGTTTTGAACTTAGTGGCATACTCATGCCATTTTTGCATATTTTTGGCTCAAATTTTCAACATGCCTTTTTGGGGACCCTGCCTCATGAACAGTTGCACTGACATTAGGCAAATCTGTCCTGAAAGGGGATTTTGTGGTCCTGCCACAAAATCACCTTTTGGGAAGGAGTTGAAACTTTTCTCTGCCCTTGTTCTTGTGGTGGAGTCATAAGAAGGCTATGTTGAAAATTTGGGGTAAAATATTACAAAACAACAAAGTTTTGAGCCTGCATTGAATTTGCAAATGCAGGCTCATAACCTTGATAATTGTCAGTATTTTTACCCCAAATTTTCAATGCAGCCATTTCTTTATAGCACCTCATGAGCGTGACAGCTGTCATTTTTCAAATCCTGCCAAAATGTTTTTTTTTTTTTTTTTTTTTTTTACATCCAGAAAGGTGATTTCGCGGTCCCTGCATAAAATCACCTTTTGGACAGGATTTGAAAATGTTCTCTGCCCTTATTCATGAGGTGGGGTCATAAGTAGGCTATGTTGAAATTTGGTGTCAAAATATTGCAAAACAGCGATGTTATGAGCCTACTGTATGTTGAATTTTGCAAACACAGACTCATAACTTTGGTATTTTTTAATATTTTTACCCTAAATGTTCAACATAGCCATTCCTTTACAGCACCTCATGAATGTGACAGCTGTCATTGTTCAAAACCTGTGCCAAATGTATTTTTGCATCCTGAAAGGTGATTTTGCACTCCCTGTGTGAAGTCACCTGTCAGGCAGGAGTTGGAAATTTTCTTTGCATTTCTTCGTGAGGTGGGAGCTTAAGAAGGCAATGTTGAAAATTTCAGGCAAAAATATTACAACATAAAAGTTATGAGCCTGCACTCAAATTTACACACACAGACTCCTGCCTTTGGTAAGACCTCAGCTGCAGCTCTATCAGCTCTTGCCAGATTTTTTTTAAAGCAATTTCTGTAACTAAAGAATGTTTTACAATTACCTTTCTTTGCACTGAATGCTAAGGTGAGTTCCATCTTCTGTTTAGCCTTCATTATTGCTTGTTTTCATTGTTATGTTTGCTTGCGCACATGCGCAAGAAACATGCGACAGCTTAGGAGAGAAGCAGGTTGTGGAGGCATGGCACTGTGGCAGCCAATGGAGGTATAGCATTTGGGGGCTTGGCACTGGTGGACCAGTGGAGGCACAGTGTGCTGATGACACTGGCTTCCAAAAGTGCCACCAACTTGTACCGTTTTTGCCGCAGCAATCAGCCATTCTGCTGCAATGAAGGAGCGACCCGCCATTGCAGGGTAGAACATTGCCTAGTATAATATTATTGTGAACACCATGACAAGCTGCCGCCATGTTCACAAACAATATTGCACAGCCCCCAATGCCAAGGGGATGTCGAATCCCCCTTGGTATCATGCACCACCCAAAACTGTCTTTGTTTGCCGACGGGGACCCCAATCCCTTAAACTTCGGTACCTCCCTGACCAGTTTGGTGCCAGTGGGGGAGCCACTCCACGTAAGCATAATGTCCCCCAAAAAAACCAGTTGCTTTCTGCAGAGGAGGTGCACAACTCCTTGGCTCTTGCGCCCTTGATGTGCCGGGGGGATGCCTAATCCCCATCAGCTACAGCCACCCAAAAAACAGTTGGTTGGCCCACCCCAGCATGCCAAATGCCCCTGTGAAAACAAAAAAACTGTCCCGTGATGTTTTTTTTGTTTTGTTTTGAACCTGTAAATCAGGAAACGGTCCCTCGTTGAGTCTGGAGGACCCGCCCCCAACCTGCACCCACCCTCTGTACACCCTGCCTCCCCACATCCCCCCCGTACTTACCTCTGGAGCTGAGCACGACGATCTTCGGCAGACCGGGAACACATTGGCACTCCTCAAAGCCGAACCCGAACTGAAGAAATGCTGGTAAGCTTTATAATGGCATAAAATAGGGTTGCTTTAACTTTGGTGCCTATCTTGGCCATTTTTTGGAATTTTTGCACCAAATTTTCAACATGTGGTTATTAGGACACCTCCTCATGAATTTAGTCACTGTCATTGTGTTATTCGGTCCAGAAAGGTGATTTTGCTGTCACTGTGCGGAATCACCTTTTGGGACTCAGTAACGAAAAGACAGTGCCACTGTTCATGAGGGGGGCTCTCAAAAAGCCTTTGTTGCAAATTTGGTGAAAAAAATCCTAAAAATGGCTGTTTTATGAGCATGCATTGCACTGTTTCCACGCACGCTCATAACTTTGTGAATTTGTAATATTTTCACTCAAGATTTTCAAAATTGGCATTTTCCACACCTCCTTATGAACAGTACAGCTGTCATTTTACATATCCTGGCCGAAATGTGTTTTCGCATGTCCGGCTCAGAATAGCTCGGTCGCGGTGCAAAATCAGTGTTTGGGACAGTTTGAGAAAATGACGGTGGCACTGTTCATGAGCAGAGGTCCTATAATACCTATGTTGAAAATTTGGTGCCAAAAGTCCATATAAGGGCTGTGTTACAAGAGTGCGTTGCGCAGTTTCCACGCACCCTTGTAATTTCACTAATTTGCAATATTTTCATACCAGATTTTCAACACTGGCATTTTTTCACACCTCCTTATCAACAGTATAGCTGTCATTTTTCACATCCTGCCCAAAATGTGTTTTCACCCCTGTGTCGCCAAATGGCATAGCTGCTTTGCAAAACCACCTTTCAGCTAACAAACTGATAGTGCCACTTTTCATGAGGTAGGGTCACAAACAGCCCATGTTGAAAATTTGTAGTGAAAATACCAACACACTCCTATGGTGTTAGGGTTTCCAACTGTAACACGCCACCCTGTAGAGACTGACAGGCATCAGGGGTGTGACTTGGGATCATTGGCTGTAATGCTTACGCCATTCCACCCCCAACCCCACCCTGCAGCCAATGACAGGCATTGTGGTGTGCCTTGCACTGTTCGGCCACAAAGTTCACCCCATTCTACTATACTGCACCCACCTCAGTGTATTTCCTGATGGAATGGGGTAAGTATAATGCCAAAAGACCCCAAAGCACACCACAACACTGTTCAGTGTCTACAGGGTAGGGTGAGGTACAATGGCATGAGCATTATAGCTGACGACTCAAAGGCACACCCCAATGCCTGTCTGTCTCTACAAGGTGGAGGTGGGACTGGCATCACTTCAGTACTTCACAGCCATTCCTATTATGCTTCTCTAACTCCAGCACTACCAATGCCAATGCCAGCGAGACAACATTCGGCATTGACAAATGCTTGTTAATATTCCCACTACAGATTTTCAACATTGCCATCTCTTCACACCTCCCTATGGATGGTACAGCTGTCATTCTTCACATCCTGCCCAATCTGTGTTTTCATACGTGTGGAGCAGAATGGCATGGTTGCTGTTGGAACTCAAAGTTCGGGACACATTGACAAAATCACACTGCCACTCTTCATGAGAAGAGGTCCCAAATGCTTTCATGAGGTGTGGTCAGAAAAAGGCCATGTTGAAAATTTGTAGTGCAAATATCAACAAACGACTGAGGCATTAGGGTTTCTAACCATAACGTCCCACCCTGTACCGACTGACAGGTATTGGGGTGTGCCTTTGGATTGCTGACCATACTGCTCTTGCCATCCCACCCCCCCAGCCACTGACAGGCATTGAGATGTACCTTGGACTCTTTGGCCCCAGACTTCACTCCATTCTCCAATGGTGCACCCATTTCAGCTTATGTCCTTATGGAATGGGGGTGACTGTAAAGCCAAACACCCCGAGGCACACCTCAACAAATGTCAGTGTCTGCAGAATAGGGTGAGGTGACATGGCATGACTTTCATGGGAGACAACCCAAACACTTACCCAAATGCCTGTGCATCTCTACAGGATGGAGGTGGGGTTGGTGTGAAGTTCAATACTTCACTGCTATTCCTATTCCGCATCTGTCTAACTCCAGCATTTCCAATGATAATACCAGCAAGCAAACATTCGGCATTGACAAATGCTTGTTTTTGCAATGTTTTAAATCTGGGCCCCCTTTCTTGAAATTTCACATTTTGATGATTTATGTACAATTTATCCTTTTTATTTAGTAATTTCTTAAAGCGGCAGTACAATGTAAAAAAAATCTGCTCTTTTTCAACTGGTTATTTCCTGTGCACTGCTGAGCATGTCCCTGGTACTCTTTCCCACCGGCAATGTATTATCACCCTATAATGTGCTCAGCTGTCCTTCGTTAATGTTTACATTTCTGCCACCTGCTCCATTCACTAGATAGCGGTCACCATATTTGCTATGGTGCTACAATGGCTGTAACGGCTCACTTCCTGGTTGGTTATTGCTGCTGTTTTAAGCTTGTGTGCAAGCCATTTTGGCATTAGTTATTTGTAATTATATTGTTTTTAGTTTGAGAATGTATTTATGACAGATGTCCAGCACAGTGTGGGAATCCACATATCATTAACTGTTTTATGATATAATATTTGGTTCCACTCAGTTTTTGCTATTGTCTTTTTATTCCTGCAATATCAGCCCAGCTATACTGAAAATAATCTGTGATACTACTGTTTATATTGTGATCTGTGCTAATATTGAAGAGGATTGTACTGTGATTGCTGGAACCTAGTGGGGAGCTTGTCATACAGGAGTCCACAAGTGAGTTAGACGGCAACATGACTAGATTTAGTATACTTCTTTCTCTGGTTGGTGTAGTGACAGATTGCCTAGTTTTTCTACCCTGTTAATAAAATGTTTACCTTGTATTGTCACTGCTGTTCTATAATTTCAGTATATGTCACCAAAATTAAAGTTTCCTAATATGATAGATTCCCCATACCCACAAGCTGCTTCACATAAATATTTAGGGTAGTCTGTTACATCTGGTGAGCTGTAACAAATACCAGTATTTTAAGTTTTTGTGTTATTACACCATACTGATGTCTAATGCAGGTGTCGGCAGTCATCAAGTCCTCTTTTTACCATCTGAGGAACATCGCCAGGGTTAGGGAGTGCACGACCAGGCTTTAAAAGCTTTTCTGTGGAATAAGGCTTACAGTAAAGATGATGGCTGATATTGTTTGTATTTATTGAATGTGATGATGTTTTGTTTTATTTGTTTTAATTGTTTTAATTGTACTGCGCCTTGGTACTTGAAAGGTGCATTATAAATGAATTATTATTATTATTATTAAACACCTTGTTCCATCTGGCGACCTTCCAACATTGATCCATGCCTTTGTGACCTCACGCCTTGCCTATGGCAACTCCCTTTATCTGGCTTCCAGGGGTTGATATCTGCTGCTTGCAGCTAGTGTAGAATGCTGCAGCCTGGTTGTTGATGGGGACCCCACGTGCGAGTCACATCACACCTGTGCTGCACGAACTGCACTGGCTGCCTGTTCAGTGGCGGATCACCTTCAGGGTTGGGCTTCTGACCTACAAGGCCCTACACGGACTGGGTCTGGACTATATGAAAGAGCTCCTGTTTCCTTACTGCCCCAGATGACTGCTCCGCTCAGCTGACGAGGGGTTGTTAGAGAGTCCAAGGGTGAGTCTTAAGTCATCTGGGGCCCATGCATGTTAAGTATGTGGCCCCAGCCCTGTGGAATTCTCTACCCCATCAGATACATGAGTGCACTACCATGGAGGGCTTTAAGAAGGCCCTGAAGATGCATCTATGGCTGAAAGCATACCCAAACTAACCATCTTATTTTATTTATCTCTTATTTGATTACTGTGTATTTTAATGTTTTATTCACTGATTTATTGTTCATCGCCTTGATACCTGAAAGTCACTTAAAAAATAAAGTTTATTATTATTATTTTTATTATCACCTTCTTTCAGATATAAAGCCACACCTCACCCTCTTCTGCCCTATCTGTCCTTGTGGTAACATTTTTATCGGTTTATTGCCTTGCCCCAGATTGTATCTGATTTCCACTGTACTTCTGTTAAGGCTATAAAAGCCAAATCATGATAGCGTGCTAACATGTACAGTTTGTCCATCTTGCAGACTATGTTCCTGGTATTTTTGAGATCCCCTTTCTACAGCTGCATCCTTTCTTTGGATGTAACTCCTAGTGATGTAATCACTCTCTTTGGGCTTACCAGTCCGTTGTCCCCCCTCATACGTTAGTAAGGGCTGATAGGAATTTATTAACAGTCTCACCTAGTCTCTGTGCACCTAGGTTATTTACAAAATGGAAACCATCAGGGGAGTATAAGTGGTGTTTGCCAAAAAAAAAAAAAGCCTGCCAGGTATCTATGAATTTAATATTCTAGTTGGCACACCAATTCGCCATTCTGGTATTAATTATTTGTGTTATTTATTATCAATTTGTGTTCTAGACACTGGCAAGGTCCCAGACATGGCAACTTTATATCCCTTAGAGGATGAAAACATCAAAGTGAATGGTACACCCAACCCTTCCAAAAGACTCGACCTGCACTAAGTACAATATCTATAAACTGAACAACACAAGCACACTAGCCATAGGAATGCGCTACACAAAAATTTAATTATGCTTATAGTGGCATAGAGAGAGAAAAGGCATACTTACATATTATAAATTTAAAAGCTAAAGAGACCTCAGAAGAAGCCTCACCCAGCCGGGGTGAAATGTATGGTTCAGTCACTGGGTTTCCTGGCGTAACTGCTGCTGCTTGTGGGCTGCAATCTAGAAACATAAAAACATAGAATTTGATGGCAGATAAAGACCACTTGGCCCACCTAGTCTGCCCATTTTCCTACCTGATAACCAACAGCCTACTTCCTTCTACTCTGTATTCCTCTTATTTATGTGTCTTATACCAGCTTTTAAATTTGTAATATGTATGTATGCCTTTTGTCTCTATGCCACTAAAAGCGTAATTACATTTTAATGTAGTACATTCCTGTAGCTAGTGTGCTGTTGTGTTTCAGATTATGGTTATGAATATTGCACATACTGCATACGGAGTCTTTTTTGGGGGGTTGGGTGCACCGTTCACTTCAATTTTTTCCTGTCTCTTGGTTTGCCAGTGCACCACCTAATATCCCATGTTAGTGGAGCACCTTTCATGCTTTTGTCTAAATATCCCTTAGAGAATAGATCCCTTCCCATTTCAAACAGCTCATAACATATGCCCTTCTCATGTTCCTCCCAATATCGTTTGTTCCCACATGGAGGATTTTTGATGTCTAGGGGCCTATTCTTTCCACTAGTTTATCTATCCTTGATTAAACATCTTTTATTCTTGCTTCAGGCAGACATGTTACAATACTATTTTCTTTCTTGTGTGGTAGGTGTCCCCAGTAAAATGCCCAGGTTATGACTGAACATTACACTGTTTCAGTGTTCACTCATAACTTCACAAATTTTCATTATTTTGACTTCACATTTTCAACATGGTAATTTTTCCACAATACCTCATAAATGTGACATGTGTCATTCCTAAAATCCTGGATGAGATGCATTTTCGCACCTCTAGTGTGAAATGACATTTTGGCCAATATACTATAAACTGTACAAGTCATGTCTATAAGATGAATCCTAAAACAAGCATCTCCAAAAGTTATCAAAATAAAAAAAAAAATTGTTTAACATGCATTACAAATGCTTGTTGTTTATAGTAAATAGACATTGTCTGGTTCTTGTGTAAGCATGTTTCTTCTGTTTTAATTTTCTAATTACGACTAAAGACCTGTGATGCATTACTGATGTGGCTAAACCAATCTAGGCTTTTTTTTAAGTGCTTTTTTGTTTCTTTTTTATGTGGGCTTGTGCGCCTGCGCAAGCAACATCTTGTGCTAGTAGCACATTTCAGAGGTGTGTCTGTGTTGGCAAATGCGGGTCACGCTTTAGAAAGTGCGTCTCCCATTCCCCAATAAGCCAGCATGCTAGTGCTGACACCAACATTATGTAAAGTGGACAAAACTTCTAAGAAAAGTGCCGCGGCAATCAGAGACAAGCTCATCATGCAGCAGCACCCATGACACACCTCCCGATGTGCCTTTCCTGGTTCCCTTTGGAGCCGCTTCGGGTCAGTTTCTGCTTCTCTTCAAATTGCTCAGTTTATCTGCCAATTGTTCTCTCTGCTAATTGCTGCTATCAGCTTCCCCCCATCAGCCCTCCCACCAATTAAGTTATACATTCTTAGGTTCTACCTTTCCCTTCTCCTCCTCTTAGGCTGAAGCCCCTGAGCCCCCCCCCCACCCCAGGCATCTGATCGAGCATTTCTGAACTGCAGCTGCTGATTTCCCCTGCGGTTCTGCAAGCCTGCTCTTCGGCAACTCAGGGAAAAAAAAAAGGCTGAAGCCCCAGAGACACCCCTGGAAGCCTCAGATTGGGCGTTCCTGAGCTGCGGCAGTTCCTTCCAATGCAGTCCTGCAAGCCCACCCTCCCACAACTCGGAGGGAAAAAAGATACGGAGAAGCTAGGAAGGCACCTTTGAAATTCTGGGGGCTGTCCACCATTTCATTCTAAATGCATGCCTGTTCTTAGGCAGACACGTTTTTTTTTAATGTTGTATCAGTTGATTAGTTTGTGCATCCTCTATATAATTATTCAACCAATGCTACAGGTACGCTTCTTTATTTCTATTTTAATTGACTGATGGTACAGTGTTACTAGAAGCAGATTTTTGTGGAATGCTATAGCAGATCCTGACATGAATTGCCTAACTCCTTTTTTTTTCTTTTGGAGCCACCTCTGGTCAGATTTTGCTTCACTCCAAATTGTTCATTTTAACTGCCAATTGTCTTCTCTGCTAACCGCTGCTACATGCATCCCACTCCCCCATCTCTCCATCTCCTGCTCCCTCTCATCAGCCCTCCCACCAATTAAGTTTTATTGTCTTAAGCCCTACCTTTCCCTTCTTCTCCTCCTCCTATTAGTCTGAAGCCCGAGACCCTCCCCCGGAAGCCTCCGATCAGGCATCCATGAACTGCATCTGCTGATTTCCTATGCAGTCCTGCAAGCCTGCCACCAGCCCGCTCTGCCCACAACTCAAAGAAAAAGAAGTTAAAGCCCCTGAGACTCCCCTGGAAGCCTCTGATAGGGTGTTCCTGAACTCCATCTGCTGATTTCCCCTGCAGTCCTGCAAGCCTGCTCGCCCGCAACTCCGGCCAAAATAAGGTTATGGAGAAGCAAGGGAGGCACTTTTCAAATTAGGGAGACATTTCAAAACCCCCCAATATTAGATCTTAAGTGTGTGCTTAGCCTGCTCTTGATTTTTTAATGCTGTATGCATTGATTAGTTTATGCATCCTCTATCCAGACAGCCAAAGTTACAAATGAGCGTTTTTTATTTCCATTTTAATTGACTGATGCTACACTTACTAGAAGCAGCTTTTTGTGGAGTGCTGTAGCGGAAACCCAAATTGCCTAACTTCTTTTGTTTTTGTTATGGAGCTGCCTCGGGTCAGATTCTGCTTCTTTCAAAATTGCTCACTTTATCTACCAGTCATCATCTCTGCTACCCCCATCCTCCCCCAACCCTGTCTCTCTGTCTCTGCTGCCTCTCATCATCCCTCCCACCAATTAAGTTTTAGTTTCTTAAGCCCTACCTTTACCTTCTCTTCCTTTTAGACCGAAGTTCCTGAGATCCCCTCCCCCACTTCTAATTGCATGTTCCTGAACTGCGGCTGCTGATTTCTCTTGTAGTCCTGCAAGCCTGCCCACTCACATGCTAGCAACTCAGACAAAAAAAAAGGCCGAAGCCCCCTGAGACCCCCTGGAAATCTCTGATCCAGTGTTCCTGGACTGCACCTGCAGATTTCCCATGTGATCCTGCAAGCCCACCTACAACTCTAACAAAAAAAAGGCTGAAACCCCTGAAACCCCCCTAGAAGCCTCTGATTGAGTGTTCCTAAAGTACGGCTGCCAATTTCCTCTGCAGTCCTGCAAGCCAGCCCAGCTCGCAACTCGGACAAAAAAGGTTGAGGCCCCTGGGGCACCCCTAAAAGCCTCAGATCAGGTGTTCCTGAACTGCACCTGCAGATTTCCCCCATAGTCCTGCATGCCCACCCACAAATTGGACAAAAAAAGTCTGAAGCCCCTGACACCCCCCCCCTGGAATCCTCTGGGTGTTCCTGAATTGCAGCTGCTGATTTCCCCTGCAGTCCTACACACCCGCCCAAAGCTCAGACAAAAATAAAAAGGCTGAAGCCCTTGAGACCACCACTGGGTGCTTCCGATCAGCCATTCATGAACAGTGGCTGCTGATTTCCTGTGTGAGCGAGCAAGCCTGCTCATACGCAACTCAGACTAAAAAAGGTACAGAGAAGCAAGGGATGCAGTTTTCAGATTCAGGCCAGGTTTCAAAACCCTCCACTATTTGATCTTAAGTGTATGCTTAGCCTGCTCTTAGGTCAATGCCACCAGCTTGTTATGTTTGCTTGCACGCATGTGCAAGAAACATAGTGCCATCATCGGAGATTTCGGAGGTGTGTCACCTCCTCCTCCAATTCAGTCAGTGTGCTGGCAGGCGCGGCCCCTGTAAGCCAATGCATTCTGGAGCTGTCAATGACACGCTCCAAAATGCAGTGGCATACAGTTGAAAAGGGGAGCTACACTTGAGTGAGCAGTGATAAGATATCGCCTGCTCATGCGCAGCTCCCCCCACACACACACGCACGCCCACACAGGCGTGTCGCCCCCATGCACTGTATAGCTGATGGGGTGCCCAATCCTGTCGGCTGTGCTGCGTTCTCCCCGCCTTCCAGGCCCAAAGGTTTCCAAAATGCCATGCTGGGTGCCCACCCAGCGTGGCAACAATAATATAGCCAACGGGGTGCCCAATCCCCGTCGGCTCCACAGTCCCTTCCCCGAGTAATAAGTGCCACGCTGAGAGCCCACCCCAGTGTGGCAAATGTCCCGCCATCGTCCGTTTTTCTTTTTTCTACCTGTAAAAAGACGGTCCAACGTAGTCTCCGCCCCCTCACAACCCGCACTCACCCACTGCGCACCAGCCTCCCACACCCCCTCACCCCATACTTACCTCCGGACCTCGGCGCGACGATCTTCGGTGGACCGGGAACACGTCTGCACTCTTCAAAGCCGACCGCGAACTGAGGAAATGCCGGTAAGCTGTATAATGGGCTAGATAAGGGGGTTTCAACTTTGTTGCATATCTCAGGCATTTTTGGGAATTTTTGCACCAAATTTTCAACATGGGGTTTTTGGGACCCCTTCTCATGAGTGATGTCACTGTCATGGCATTATTCGGGCCCGAAGGGTGATTTCACAGTCACTGTGCAGTCACTGCATGAAATCACCTTCGGGCCTGGAATCACCATGACAATGACATCATTCATGAAGGCTCAAATATGTTAATTGTATAAAATCCAAAAATGACTGTTTTATGAGCGTGCATTGCAGTTCCTACGAGGCTCGTAAGTTCGCGAATTTTCAATATTTTCCTCCAGATTTTCAACATTGCCATTTTACCACACCTTCTTATGAGCAGTATAGCTGTCATTTTTCACATCTCACCCAAAATGTGTTTCCACCCATGTAGCACACAATGGCGCAGTCGGTGTGCGAAATCAATGTACGGGACAAATTAAGAAAATTGCAGTGACACTGTTCATGAGCAGACATCTTAAAATGGCTATGTTGAAAATTTGGTGAAAAAAGTCCTAAAAATGACTGTTTTACGAGCATGCATTGCGCAGTTCCTACGCATGCTCGTAAGGTCATGAATTTTCAATATTTTCACTCCAGATTTCCAACATTGCCATTTTACTACACCTTCTTATGAGTAGTACAGCTGCCATTTTTCACATCTCACCCAAAATGTGTTTCCGCCCATGTAGCGCACAATGGCACAGTCGGTGTGTGAAATCAATGTACGGGATAAATTAAGAAAATCACAGTGACACCGTTCATGAGCAAAGGTCTTAAAATGGCTATGTTGAAAATTTGGTGAAAAAATTCCAAAAAATGACTGTTTTACGAGCATGCATTGTACAGTTCCTACGCACGCTCGTTAGTTCGCAAATTTTCAATATTTTCACTCCAGATTTTCAACATATAGGATACTGCATGGGGAACGGTTGACAACAGGGCTATTCTTTCACTGAGTTGGCCCTATGACCACGGATTACCTCGAGAGCGCAGCTCGAGAGGTAATCCGTTGTCATAGTGCCAATGAGGTGAAAGATGCACTGTTGTCAACTGTTCCCCATGCACTTTTCTTTATAGTGTATGGTGGAATGTCGTTTTTTGGGAAAAAAAACAGTTACTAAAAGAGAAAAAGAATTTACATTGTGAACGTTTTCACACTAACCATTAATACTGCCCCCGCTATTGCTGCTTTCGCCATGTGTCCTGTCTATGCAGTGAGCCCCAACTGTCAAATGCTGCACGAGGACACAGTGTGACGTTCGCAGTGCAGTAGAAAACATCATTCTGTTGTACTGCGAACATCACTAGTGTGTGACTACAAGGTTTCGAAAATGATCTATTTCGGTGGAGAATGACGTTCTACCATACACTATATTGCCATTTTACCACACCTTCTTATAAGTAGTACAGCTGTCATTTTTCACATCTCACCCAAAACGTGTTTCCGCCCATGTAGCGCACAATGGCGCAGTCGGTTTGTGAAATCAATGTACAGGATAAATTAAGAAAATCACAGTGACATTGTTCATGAGCAGAGGTCTTAAAATGGCTATGTTGAAAATTTGGTGAAAAGATTCCTAAAAATGACTTTTACGAGTGTGCGTTGCGCAGTTCCTATGCATGCTCGTAAGTCTGCAAATTTAATATTTTCACTCCAGATTTTCAACATTGCCATTTTATTAAACTTCCTTATGAACAGTACAGCTGCAATTTTTCATATGTCGCCCAAAATGTGTTTTTGCACATGTAGCACACAATGGTGCTGTTGGTGTGCAAAAGCAATGTTTAGGACAGATTAAGAAAATAACAGTTACACTGTTCATGAGCAAAGGTCTTAAAATGGCTATGTTGAAAATTTGGTGACAAAAGTCCATAAAATGACTGTGTTACAAGTGAGCATTGTACAGTTTCCACACACCCTCGTTAGTTCATGACTTTGTCATATTTTCGGTCCAGATTTTCACCAGTGACATTTTTCCACACTTCCTTATGAACAGTACAGCTGTCATTTTTCACAACATGGCTGAAGTGTGTTTTCACACTTTTAGTGCAGAGATGCGTGGTCGCTGTGGGAAATCATTGTTCACCACAGATAAAGAAAATCACAGTGACACTGTTCATGATCGGAGGCACAAAAATGCCTGAGTTGACAATCTGCTGTAAAAAATCCCCAACCTAATTATATTACGGGTGTGCGTTGCACAGTTTCTATGTACGCTCATGACTTCACCATTTTTTTAAATATTTTTACTACAGATTTGCAACATAGCCATTTTTTACACCTCCCCATGAAGAGTACAGCTGTCATTTTTTACATCCTGTTCGGAATGTTTTTGCACCTGTGGTGCTAAATGCCGTAGTCACTGGGCATAAGCAGCTTTCGGCTAACAATCTGATATTCCCCCTGTTCATGAGGTGGGGTCACAAAACAAACATGTTGAAAATTTGGAGTGAAAATACCAATGAATGCCTGAGGTATTAGGGTTTTTAACTATAACGCCCAACCCTATAGCGAATGACAGGCATCAGGGGTGTGACTTGGGATTCTTGCCTGTGATGCTCATACCATTCCATACCCTGCAGTCAGTGAGAGGCATCGAGGTATACCTTGGACTCTTCTTCAAACTTCACCCCATTCTCTATATCTTTCCATCTCACCACATTTCCTAATGAAATGGGGTGCATAAGACCAAAGACCACAAGGAACACTGTGACACTTGTCAGTCTCTGCAGGGTGGGGTGGTGAAATGGCGTGGCCGTTATGCCTGATGACCCAAACACACACCCCAATGCCTGTCACTCTCTGCAGGGTGGTGGTGGGGTTGGCTTCAGTTCAATACTTCACTGCCATTCCTATTACGCAGCTCTGTAACTTCTACACTACCACTGCCAATGCCAGCAAGCAAACATTCGGCATTGACAAATGCTTGTTTTTCTACAGCATCAGCGAGTAGCAAGTCTCAGAGCTGATTAAACAAAAAGTTCATCTTTTTTTTTTCTTCAGGGGAGTTTCACTGATATTTGATAAATACATATTATATGTGGAAGGCAAAACTGTCTATCCATGTTTAATAATGGTAGTGGCACTGTTTGTGAGTGTACTTGTTAAAGGGAGTTTAGTTGGAGGGTTGCATGGTAATAAATCACACTTCCACTTGCAGAAACAGCTCCACCATTCATACTGGATGAAATACACTGAGAACATTACTTTGTCACAACTTACAGATGACAGAACAATCTGTAATGGGGTAATTATACAGTTAAATAAGTGATAGTATACCTTGACCTCCTGTGTCTGTGCAGTGCGTCATATATAGAACCCCGAACCAACACCCTTTGCCAAAACCATGGACAGAAAGAATGCATCATTCCTTATCAACTATGAGCAAACAAGACTGAGATCAAATCAAAGTATGATATGCTATTGATCAGGAAATCTACCCTGACAAATCTTAACTCTGTAGGTAATCAAATGTGAGACTCGTCTCATTGAATTTACACAGGACATGAATTTTCACACAATGAAATGCGAGTAAACGAATACACTGCTGCTAAAAAAAAAAAAAAAATTGGGAGAGCACTTCAGAAAGCAGAAAGTTGCAACAATCGGGTGTTTCACACTCTGTGAGTGCATACTTTTTTTTTTTTCTTAATGGAAAATGTGACATCACACTTGCAATCTTTGATTGACTTGTACAGATCAAACAGTCGGTGAGTAAGGAACTACTGTCAACCACAAAATACAGAGTGCGCAGTATGTCCTTGTGGCTGATCAGGTATACGAGAATTACCAAGCAGCGCTGCCATGGGGAAAATATCTCTGAGCTGCAATTTTAATTCTCTCTGCTCTTCCGTTTCAATATACTGCACCTTCCATGTTTCATCATGGTGATAGCCTTGATTTTTCATATAAAATTTTTAATGATGCATACATTAAACTCAGTATTAATAGTTGGGCGCACATGAAAACAAGTATGTTTAACCTTTGGAGCATACAGGGCAACATTCACTCAGCCAATTGCCCTCCCCCCGTACCTCTTAGATTTACAGGGAGGCAGCAAGTGGTATACATTAGGCAGGAGACTGATACTAGTAACCGGTGGGGAAGGTCCAGGATGAGTCAGCTGTCAGGCAGTGGACGTGACTGAAAATAACTTTTGTTGTACTGCTGCTTTAAGTTTAGCCTAGAGTTCCATTTCCTGTCCTCTTTAATCTCAGTTTTCAAATTATACATTTGCTTTATATGTAAAACTGAACACTCATCTTAAACAGTACTGACATTTTATCAACTTTACAAACTAGTAACTACTTTGTTACTGGTGCGCTATAGTTGAATGCTGCAACTTCCATTCGAATGGACCACTAGTAAAAATATTTGTTCCCTGGTCTGTAATGTCACTCTGTCCCTCCAATCACAGTCTCTGTGTATCTGTCAGTGGTCCCTTTTGTCTAACCCCAAACAATTCCCCCTCGGCAACAGAGCTAAGTACCCTGCCACCACTACCCACCTCTGTAACAATTGCCATCTATCTATGATGGCGTCTGGCACATTACTATGCTCCCCACTGCCATCTGCTGTATTCATTCAACCATGCCCCCTGACAAAGAATGTTGTACCCAAAGCACTGGGGCAGTGTAGTGGTGTGAGGTCTGGTTCTTTACCCATGTTTCACTTTAACATGCATTAACGTATCTAATCTGGCATTTCTATGTAGTGCGGCTTGTTGTTTTATGAGTGCAGGCTTTTTTGTGTTGACTGTTTGAATTGGGCTGTGCCTGCACCAGCACTGCACCAAGGATTCGTGGTCTACAACACCTGGGACTTGTTACACATCCTGTAATGAGCTGTCGCTGTGCTTTTAGTTGGCCTGTGGTATGCATTCCTGTTGTCAGCTGTGATAGTGCAGTGATACACTGCTGTACGATACTTTATGGTTTAGACTCCTCACGATCAATTTGTCACACTTGTTTATTTGAAATCATTGTATATAAGCAGTATAATTCCCACATACTGTAAATGAAAACAGCACTTAGCAGATGCCTTTTTCTGAGCTCCATCTTTGTGAATGGTCTTTTTTAGGTTGCCACATGGTGCTTGCCTCTCATTATCTTAGCAGTTTGCTGTTTTTATCTTTAATGACATCCTGGCTCTCATATTGCAGCATTTGCTCTAACAAGAAATCCCACTGAGACTACAATAGGAGTAGATAAAAAAATGGTGCAGTGATTGATGTAATTTATACAGCAAAATAGTGATAACATACTTATGCATTCATCTGTTAAGCAGGACATGATACATCATAACCTCAATGAATGATTTATTCATATATTTTTAGTTGTAAGGGAGTTCTTTTCTTATAATGCCATATGTGTCTCATTCTCTCAGAGGTCCCAATATGTTTTTACAAACAAGCGTAAATGTCAATGTTAAAAGTGCAATAAACATCAAGTAAAATGAAGCGCTCACAATAAAGTCCAATGTCCACTTTAAGGTAAATAGTTCTTTCAGATTCATCAGAATCCATTGGATACTTTGCAATAAAAACTATTAACTGAAAAAAAGAATCCACTGGATACAAATGCTGGCTGGCACTCAGGTTCGAACCCCGCCACTGGATTTACATCTGTCCAGGGGTGGGATTTGAGCCTGAGCACCTGCTGGCATTTGTAGCAAGTGGATTCTGATGAAGTTGAATGGACATTTTACCTTAAAGTGGACAGTGCACATCATTGTGACTGCTTCATTTACTTGACTTTCACTGCACTTTTGAATAATAAACTTTTTTTGGGGGGGGGCACAGACACTTACTTTTGTATCCATGGCTTTTCTTTATGATTGGGAGGTATGTTATTACACAGATCCTTTAGTATCTGCTGGTCCCCATGCTGTGGGTATGTATTTATGACTGTGGCAGCTGTTTCCAGACCAACTGACAGCAAGAGAGGGATGGCTGCTTATGTCTCATCCCCGCTGACTCCACCATGCACAGACATAGCTTACATCATCAAGTATCACTAGGGATGCTATTGCTATCTAACCACAGCTGGGCAGCAGGTATACCACAGGCGTCACCTCAATGGGGTGGGGTTTCAGTCTGCACAATGATGTGAACTGGAATTAAAGCAGCTACACAATTGTGTGATTTTTATATGATACAAGTTGAGCTTCAATATGATGCTTTTTATGTTTGCTTGCACGCATGTGCAAGAAACATAGTGCCTTCATCGGAGATTTCAGAGGTGTGTCACCTCCTCCTCCAATTCAGTCAGTGGGCTGGCAGGCACGGCCCCTGTAAGCCAATGCATTTTGGAGCTGTCTATGACACGCTCAAAATGCAGTAACCTCAGTTGAGGAGCTCGCGGCAGTGAGCACCGATAAGATATCGGCTGCTCGCAGCGTTCCCCATGCCTGAACAGACGTCCGGCGCCCCGTACTGATAGCCTGACGAGGTGCCCAATCCCGTTAGCTGAGCCGTCCCCCACCCCCCAGTTGTAGGTGCCCACTGCGAGGCCCACCCCAACATGGCAAGCACTGTAGTCCTTTGGCGGCAGGGGTGCCCAATCCCGTCGGCTGAGCCCCCCCAGTCCTTGTGCCATGCTGGGAGCTCTACCCGCATCGCAAGCAGGTACGCGATTTTTTTATTTTGCCACGGGGGTGCCCAATCCCCATCGGCTGAATGCCCCCAAGTCCTTGTGCTACGCTGGGAGCCCACCCCAGCATGGCAAACATCCCACAACGTCTTTTTTGTTTTAAACCTGTAAAATAAAAACTGTCCGCTGCACGTCTCCCAACCCTCCACAACCCGCACCCACCACTGCGCACCCAGCCTCCCCACACCCCACCCCATACTTACCTCCGGACTCCGGCGCGACGATCTTCGGTGGACCGGGAACACGTCTGCACTCTTCAAAGCCGACCACGAACTGAGGAAATGCCGGTAAGCTGTATAATGGGTTAGATAGGGAGGTTTCAACTTTATTGCATATCTCGGGCATTTTTGGGAATTTTTGCACCAAATTTTCAACATGGGGTTTTTGGGACCCCTTCTCATGAATTATGTCACTGTCATGGCGTTATTCAGGCCTGAAGGGTGATTTCACGCAGTGACTGTGCAGTGACTGCGAAATCACCCTTTGGACCTGAATACCACCATGACAGTGACATCATTCATGAGAAGGGGTCCCAAAAACCCCATGTTGAAAATTTGTTGCCAAAATTCCAAAAAATGACTGTTTTACGAGGGTTCATTGCGCAGTTCCTACGTAGGCTCGTAAGTTCGCGAAATTTCAATATTTTCACTCCAGATTTCCAACATTGCCATTTTATCATGCCTTCTTATGAGCAGTACAGCTGTCATTTTTCACATGTCACCCAAAATGTGTTTCTGCCCATGTAGCGCACAATGGCGCAGTCGGTGTGCGAGATCAATGTATGGGACAAATTAAGAAAATCACAGTGACACTGTTCATGAGCTCAGGTGTTAAAATGGCTATGTTGAATTTGCTAGAAAAATTCCTAAAAATGACTGTTTTACGAGCGTGCGTTGCACAGCTCCTATGCACGCTCGTAAGTTCACGAATTTTCAATATTTTCACTCCAGATTTCCAACATTGCCATTTTATCATGCCTTCTTATGAGCAGTACAGCTGTCATTTTTCACATGTCACCCAAAACGTGTTTCTGCCCATGTAGCACACAATGGCGCAGTCGGTGTGCGAGATCAATGTATGGGACAAATTAAGAAAATCACAGTGACACTGTTCATGAGCTCAGGTGTTAAAATGGCTATGTTGAAAATTTGGTGAAAAAATTCCTAAAAATGACTGTTTTACGAGCGTGCGTTGCACAGCTCTATCTGCAGCTCGTAAGTTCACAAATTTTCAATATTTTCCTCCAGATTTCCAACATTGCCATTTTACCACACCTTATGAGTAGTATAGCTGTCCTTTTTCATCTCACCCAAAGCGTGTTTCCGCCCAATGTAGCGCACAATGGCACAGTCGAGTTGTGTGAAATCAATGTTTAGGACAATTAAGAAAGTCACAGTGACACTGTTCATGAGCAGAGGTCTTAAAATGGCTATGTTGAAAATTTGGTGAAAAAATTCCTAAAAATGACTGTTTTAGAAGCGTGCGTTGCGCAGTTCCTATGCATGCTCGTAAGTTTGCAAATTTAATATTTTCACTCCAGATTTTCAACATTGCCATTTTATTACACTTCCTTATGAACAGTACAGCTGCCATTTTTCATATGTCACTCAAAATGTGTTTTAGCACATGTAGCGCACAATGGTGCTGTTGGTGTGTGAAAGCAATGTTTAGGACAGATTAAGAAAATCACAGTTACACTGTTCATGAGCAGAGGTCTTAAAATGGCTATGTTGAAAATTTGGTGACAAAAGTCCATAAAATGACCGTGTTACGAGTGAGCATTGTGCAGTTTCCACACACCCTCGTTAGTTCATGACTTTGTAATATTTTCAGTCCAGATTTTCACCAGTGGCATTTTTTCACACTTCCTTATGAACAGTACAGCTGTCATTTTTCACAACATGGCTGAAGTGTGTTTTCACACTTTCAGCGCTGAGATGCATGGTCGCTGTGGGAAATCATTGTTCATCACAGATAAAGAAAATCACAGTGACACTGTTCATGATCTCAGAGTGCTGCCGACCACGGCAGGGAAGGACGCTTTCGGGAGCCTCAACAGACGGACCCCCCCCCCCACGCTCAGAGCGCTGCCGACCGCGGGAGGAAGGGCGCTCGGAACCTCAACAGTTTTCAGACGGACCCCCCACGCTCAGAGCACTGCAGACCGCGGCAGGAAGGACGCCGGGAGCCTCAATGGGTAATTAGCCAGTCGGCGATCGGGAAACGGAAGGACTCATTTGCTAGCTTCTCCACCCACAGTCCACTGATTGTTTTCAGTGGACAGCTGCTGTGGGGTGCTACCTGATTAACTGGACTTGGACTTGGGTGGGGTTGGAGTGGTGAAGCTAAAGGGAGTGTGGTGTCCTTGTGTGCTATTGTGAGCCACTATTCAGCTTCTCCCTGCTAATTAATTTAAATGTGCTGTACTGTGCTATGTCATAAGATGCCATAAGTGCCTGCTGGCCTGTGTTTAGCTGAGATTACTAGGTAAAATCTGAGTAATTCAACCCCTAGGCACTCAGCTTTCAGGTTAGATGAAGTAGATGCTGTATGACCATAGTTTAGCTTGTTAAATGTTTAAAGGCAGCCTTCTTTATGTTTGACTAGCGTTGCTTTGGGGCTGAGTCATGCGCAGTCTGAAATTGTAGTGCTGTTTTAAATCCTCCCGCTGCATACTAATTTCCCCCCTGCCTCCTACATTTTTCAGACGGACCCCCCCCACGCTCAGAGCGCTGCCGACCGCGGCAGGGAAGGACGCTTTCGGGAGCCTCAACAGGTAATTAGCCAGTCGGCGATCGGGAAACGGAAGGACTCATTTGCTAGCTTCTCCACCCACAGTCCACTGATTGTTTTCAGCGGACAGCTGCTGTGGGGTGCTAGCCCGACGACGCTACGCTTCGTCTGCCCCACCCGCCCCAGCCACCCACCCACCCAGGGGCGGCTGCATCTTTATTGGCTTCGGTCGCTGACGTCACTTCCTGTGGTACCAGAACCTAAGTCCACACTTTCTCATTAGCAGGTTATACCTGCTGACCACCAGGGGGCTCTGGTCCCCTACTAACCACCCTGTGGTAGTGCAAACCTATCTGATCCCAGATAGACTCTCCCTGCCTTATCCCATCCTACCCACCATCTATAATTACTCTCACTACTCCCCTAGCCTGTTGAGAGAGTGAGAGGAAGGAGAAAAAAAAAAAAAATGCCCATCACTCTGCATCCTGCACTACTCCCCCTCCTTCTTATAATCATTGCCGTACCTTTGGGTACTATAGCCCCCGCACTCATGCTGCCCCTATGCCCCTAATGATCTGCCCACAATCCACCCCTCTTCCCCCCTTGTGTCACCTCCCCTTGTTACTTGCACTCACCCTGCAGCTGCACCGACCCATCTCCCAACATATTGTCACCCTCTCTCTTACCCCCACTGCCCCCCTGTTCATCTCATCGTGCTTGCCTCTCCTGCCTGTTCCAATCTTCCTATCCCCTGCGCTATCTCAGCCCCTCATTACTCCCCCTCAGTCGTTGAAAACTATCCCGTATCACGCACTCCCAAGAGCAGCCCTCCTCCTCCTGCTCCTGTCAGGGCAATGTCCACCCAATACGGGCCTGGCAGCATTGGTACTCCCCTGAAATCTTCCGGGCTGTGTATTGCATCTATGAACATCTGTAGCCTCCTGAAAAAACTGGACTCACTACACTGCTGGGTAATGCTTCATAAACCTGATGTTGTTGCCCTGGTTGAAACCTGGCTGTCTCACTCCACTCCCAACTCTCATGTCTCTCTCCCCGGCTACACTCTCCACCGTTTGGACCGTGTCAGCAGGAGAGGTGGGGGTTGTGCCTTCTATTTGAAGGATTCTCTCATGGGTCTGCCACTCCCCCCGCCTGACCTCGACCATAAGGCCCAGGCCCTCACACTAAAGCTGTCCCCTGACCCTTCTAGAGGCCCTTTATTCCTGACTGTAGCCTACATACCCCCTAGGAACCAATCCCTGGCCCTAGGCCCACTACTTGACTACCTTACCTCCATACCCAACCCCTCGGACCAAATCTTGGTTGGTGACTTGAATATAAACTGGCTTTGCCCGTCATCCTCCTCCCACCGTGAAGCCTTTGATTCTATTGACCTAACTCAACTGGTCACACAGCCTACTAGATTCAACCCCAGCAGGCGTACTAGCACCCTCCTGGATGTGGTCCTCACCAACAGGCCAAGCCACGTCTATAACTTACAAATCCTCCCTGACTGCCTCAGTGACCACTCCCCTGTTCTCTTCAACTGGGAAACCCCTCGGCCTTCTTCTGCGGTCAAAACCACTTCTCAGAGGCGGCTCAGACCCGGGGGACTCAAAAGCCTTAAGCACCTTCTTGCTCATACTGATTGGTCCCCTCTGGCAAGCGCAACTAACATTGACTGGGCCCTGGCCTTTTTTGTGAACACCTTCAACTCTGCCTGCGACATCTTTGCCCCCATAACTGCTAGGAGGTCCAAAGTGAGACATACCCCTTGGATCACCCCTGCCCTGCTATGGCAACTTAAGCAGCAGGACAACCTCTGGCACCTTGCTGTTGCTACTGGCCGTCAGCTGACAGACAGTCTTATGCCACCGCCCATAACCAGTGCACCTGGGCCATCCATGAAGCGGGCGGAATACTACCAAGCCTCGCTTACCTCCTCTTGGGGAACCCCAGGTGCTTCTGGGACAACATCAAGATACTGAATGGCAACTCCCAGTCCCCTCTCCTCGCTTCTCAACATCAATGGTGCTGACTCCACTGATCCTGCCCTCATTGCCACTCACTTCAATAACTCCTTTACTGACCTTAGCTCAGTACTCCTGAGTAACTTTTCAGTCCGCTACCTCCTTCTGCTCCACTACCCATCACTCCCCCCCTTCCACCTGCATCGTGTCACCATACATGAAACCAGACCATACCTACTAAGAGCCCTAAAGGTAACACCACATGGTAATGACTCACTTGATCCCTGCCTGTTACGCCAGGTCCTGGATCAGGTCCTCTCACCTATCACATGTATCTTCAACAAATCACTATGTCTCGGACAATTCCCTGCTGCCTGGAAGGTTGCCACAGTTACCCCTGTCCACAAAGGTGGTGACAGGACTCTTCGAACCTACGGCCCATCTCGATCCTCTCCCCTCTAAGGCTTTGGAAAATTGTGGCTTCCCAGGTCTCTGACTACCTTCGTAAGTACAATGTCCTCTGCCCTGAACAACACAGGTTCAGAGCAGGTCATAGTACCAACACAGCTCTCCTGGAATTTTCCAACTTCCTCCATGCCTCCTTGGACTCTGGTGCCCTGGCTGGTGCCATATTCATTGACTTGTCTAAAGCCTTTGATACCGTTCGCATCCTCTCCTGCTCTACACCTCGACCAAATAGGCTTTGCCTCTGGTCCTGTTCCTGGTGCACCAGCTATCTCTCTGCCCGCTCCCAGCGTGTGAAAGTCAGCGGTACTCTCTGGAAACCTGCCCTATTCGCTCTGGAGTACCGCAGAAGCTCAATTCTTGGACCCCTACTATTCTCCCTCTTTCTCAACTCCCTACCCAGCAATTGTGCGAGTAAGATTCTTCTCTATGCGGATGATGCTGTCCTCTTTGCCTCTCACAATGACCCCATGCTGCTACAGAACTCCCTCCAACTAGCTTTTGACTCTGCAGCAACCTGGTTCACTGAGCACCGACTTGTTATCAACCTAAAGAAAACAAAAACAATGCTCTTCTCCCACCCCCAAAATAAGCATAGTAAGCTCCCCCTATCCATCCACTCCACACCCAACAACTTCATTGACCCTGTTCAGTCCTATAAATATCTTGGAATAACCTTTGACCCTGCACTTTCTTTCCATGGACATATATCTACCCTAAATTCTGCCGCCAACTCGCGACTAGGCATTCTCTACCGGCACAAGAAATGCCTCCCTCCTGATGCCCTCCGCCTGGCTGTCACCTCCTCTGTCATATCCCTCATTGACTATGGTCTACCAGTCTATGGCTCAGCAGACCAGACTGCCCTCAACAAGGTTCGCCTTACACTCAACAAGGCCTGTAGACTTATCGCCGGTGCCTCCAGACTCACTCACACATGTGAGCTGTATACCCTGGCTTCTCTACTCAACCTGGACGAGCGTCTCATGTATCAGACCTGCCAGCTCACATTTAAAGTCCCTGCAGGGCTCATCCCTGTGAGGCCTATCCAACACACCGCAGATCTGTACTGCCCTAAAACACCCAGTCCTCAAGAGCAACTCCCTAGTCATTCCATGAGCCAGGACCTCTCAAGGGCAGAGGGCATTCCCCTACCATGCACCCTACTGGTATAACTCCCTTCCTGCCAGTGTCTCAAACTCACCAACCTTAGCTTGCTTTAAGCCCAGGCTCAGAAATTTCCTACTTGCCTCATGCAAATGCAACTGCCGCTAACCTAAAAAAAAAAATCGCACTGCTGACAATGCTCACTGAGCGGCTCCCACCACCCCCCCCTTACTAATCCTCCTCCTCTCCTTCCTCTACCTGCACCCCCCAACCACCTGTGCACCCTAGGCTATTGTGTGCATGGGTTATGAGTTCTACTGTAACAAAAGTGTAACTGAATTGTATCTTCTTTGTGTAATTGCTGTTGTCCCTTGTTCTATTGTTCTTATGTCCTCTGTGTGATGAGGTACCTTTGTAAATGAGCCTCTGGCTCAAAGGTTTCTAAACTGATGTTTAAATAAATAAATAAATAAATAAAATAAATGATCGGAGGCACCAAAATGCCTGAGTTGACAATCTGCTGTAAAATATCCCCAACCTAATTATATTACGGGTGTGCGTTGCACAGTTTCTATGTACGCTCATGACTTCACCATTTTTTTAAATATTTTTACTGCAGATTTGCAACATAGCCATTTTTTACACCTCCCCATGAACAGTACAGCTGTCATTTTTTACATCCTGTTCGGAATGTTTTTGCACCTGTGGTGCTAAATGCCATACTCGTGTGCATAAGCAGCTTTCGGCTAACAAACTGATATTCCCCCTGTTCATGAGGTGGGGTCACAAAAAACACATGTTGAAAATTTGGAGTGAAAATACCAACGAATGCCTGAGGTATTAGGGTTTCCAACCATAACGCCCAACCCTGTAGAGAATGACAGGCATCAGGGGTGTGACGTGGGATTCTTGCCTGTAATGATCATACCATTCCACACCCTGCAGCCAGTGAGAGGCATCGAGGTATGCCTTGGACTCTTCAGCCCCAAAGTTCACCCCATTCTCCTATATTGCACCCATCTCACCACATTTCCTAATGAAATGGGGTGCGCAAAAGGGCCAAAGACCCCAAGGAACACCGTGACACTTGTCAGTGTCTGCAGGGTAGGGTGTGGTGAAATGGCGAGGCCGTTATGCCTGATGACCCAAATGCACAACCCAATGCCTATCACTCTCTGCAGGGTGGTGGTGGGGTTGGCTTCAGTTCAGTACTTCACTGCCATTCCTATTACGCAGCTCTGTAACTTCTAGATTACTACTGCCAATGCCAGCAAGCAAACATTTGGCATTGACAAATGCTTGTTTAGGGCTGCAGTGGTCGAAGTGGTTATGCTTTTATTTGCTGTAGCACAACGTTTTGCCAATATGGCTACATCCGGGAACACGACAAGAATTGAATTTAAATATTTTTAGTCAAATGTATAGATCACACATACAATGTATTTACAAGTTCAAGTTATATCACAATAGACTTCATGTATCAGTATTCCTTGTTATCGGTATCTTTAAACTGATAAACCAGTCAGCAGCACAACAAGGGTTCAATTTCTTTTAGCAGCTCAAATTCTGCTCAGTTCATTAATAATAATGAATTAAATGCAGAGTTAACTATTGCAAATATTTTAATTTAAATCACTAATTGTGACCAGCACTGCACATGTGTACTTTTCTCAAAATTGTGCAACAAGGCTTCAGCGCTATTCACCTACCTATCAGCTTCTCCCACTGAATGTGGCTGCCAGAAGACAGGAATGTTATTTTGTTTCAAGTTTCATCTGAAAGCAATATGAATCTATTAACATTTATTCTCGAAAGTTTTTTTATCTGATTTTTTTTTATCTGAATTCGAGCAGTCCTTAAAACATACAGTTGAGGCTTTTTTTAAAAAGTATTAATTTAAATACTATAAAAGTATTCACTAAGAAATATCACCAACAGCTTAAAAATCTGGTTCAGTTTCTTGGCATCTGTCTGTATCCCCGCTGAAAATAGTCAAAAAATTGTCTAGTCCTCCTTCCCAGTCAACAAAAAACGAAATAAAAAAAAAAATAAACACATTTTTTCTAGACTGGCACCATTTCTGCAGGAGAATAAAATATTAATTTAGCAGAAAGAAAACGGGGCTACTCATGGCTAATTAGTGCTTAATGCTAAATGTATAGATGTGCAAATATTTATTCAGTCTATTGCATACAGGTACAAAACTCAACGTGTCACTTGCTGGACACAAGCTTTGCACATCTGAACACTTAGCATTGTGTTTTTATTTTGCCACCAGTAGCCCAGTTTTCTTTCTGCTGCATTGACTTTGTTTACTATTGAGGCACTGTAGCCACTGAAGCTGCCCTCTTCCTTTCGATAATATTCATTTAGCTCACTGTGTTATTGCTCAGTCATTTATAGCTATTTTTTATCAGTAAGTAACTCTTGCTTTACCTTCAGCATGCAATTTTTTTTGGAAGTTCTAATAATCTAAAACTTGTGAGTGCAGTAAATTTGATCTCTGCTGGAACATTTAGACAGCCTTGACTTTCCCTTCTTTTCATTTCTCAGTGCTCTAATGCACATTTAATTCTTTATAAAAACTTTAAATTACAGGTAGTTTGGGGAGTCAGAGTTCATGAACCTAGGTTAACAGTTGCCTTGGACACCTTGTTTGTGTAGTGCAGGAGGTCTTATACATGTCTGTCTCCATTTCATTTTTTTGGAGTCCTGTAATTATTTTTTTTCCTCACTTGCTAGTGGGTGCTGGCTGGCCCTTCAACTGGAGATCCTACAACCCCCCACCCCCTCCACCCCAGTTAGCCTGATCGTCATCCCCCTTGCCCCATTTAAATGCAAATACTTTTTTTTACATTTCATCTGATCTTCATGGCCTCCCAGTGCTGTTCTCAGCTGTTTTTAAGTTTATTATTTGTAGAATCAATGCAGTTATTGGGTGTTTTTATATGCACTCTTACTGGTTGTGCAGCATGGGGGGGGGGGGATTGCATGTCCTTCCTATCAGGACTGCAACAATAAGCAATTACTGCTGGAGAAAACAATATTTGCCTATATGAAGTTATTTACCAATGGGTCCAGTCTGGATGTATAACTCGGAGCTGCATTGTAAATGTTCTTCCTTGCCCTAACCCACGACATGTCATACAATCACAAGGAATGTGCTTTTGCAAGGAAGACCTTCATGTTTTTAGCATGCTCCTCCTTTTTTTTTCTTTTGAGATTTACCAAAAGTATTTGCCACTTCATTAATGATTTATACAGGCACATTGCTCAAAGTAATTCTTGCTACTTTGTTGTGCCTCCCCCCTCCCCACCACAGTACATGCTAAGGTAACTCCGTGCCTTCTCTGCTCAACAGACAGCTGAACTAAAAACATAATAAAAACCAGCATTTGTCAATGCCAAATGTGTGCTTGATATTATTTAGCAGTAGGGTTGTCTGTTGTATATGCTATGGAGCTTAAGCTCAGGTTGCATTGTTGCACTTGCACCCTCTGCAGATAGGTTCTTTCATGCATGTGTCATTGTCTGTGGGTACAAATAGCTCTTTCAAGTTAACCCTGATTTACCCTGTAGACTGATATTGTGACCCTTTCATTTGCTATCTCTCAAATCCCTGAGAGACTGCAAATGTATCAGAAGCAAAAACCTCACAGTGCTCACATATCACTCATTGCACCACAAATGACATTTGAGAAAGGCTTTTTTTTTCCAATACATTGCATCCTCTCTGCTAGGACCATGCTAGGGAGACTCAAACAAATCACTATGACCTTTTGAGGCCTAATTTCTTAAAAAGAAAAAATAATAGAATTACATACAAAGCAGTGTTTCCACCAGCCCTGCTAGCTATGTGATATATCAATTTATCCTTGCTCGTGCACAGGGCATGAAGCCAGCATCGATCAATCAAATAACTCTATAATCCAATTCCATACATAGGGAAATAAATAAGTAAGCATTAAGCCACAACAAAGGTGGCATCTAATGGGAAATTAATGCATGGTTGGGGGCCAAGGCCGAAGGCTGAGTGCCTACAACCACCCAACCATGCATTAATTCCCCATTAAATGCTACCTTTGGAGTAGCTTAATGTGCTTGTAACATGGCATGCTTGAGGTGAATCTCACATTTTTGCCTGTTTCTGTTTTGTAGAAAAATGAGTGACCCAATTTTTGTATGCACATAATATGTTCAGTGCACTTTGATTAATGCTTTCATTTCATAAGTTACATCTTTTTATATACTGATGTAGTCAGCACAAGAGCACATATTACTATTCATTTACTGCACTTCCTGCCTGTTTCTATTAGTGTTTTCCATTTCTAGACAGCTAATATTGCAAAAAGCTGTCTAGGAGGTCCAGAATGGTCACATTTCAGGGTTCTGATATGTGCTACTGCTGCTCATTTGCATCTTGCCAACTGGAACTCGGTCTGTCTCTCCCCTGCTCTAGAATTCTTGTTTTACTCGCTCCAATCACCATGGAATACTCACTTGCTAATTTCACTGTGTATGTTTGAAATATTACTTTTTTTGTGCTGATTTTTGCCATTTCCCGATCGCTTCGTGCAGTCTGTGAGTGTCACTTCTGCCGAGTGTCACAGTTGCTCCTTCTGGGAGTCGTCATAGTTTGCGACTATACTCATGGCCATGTTGGCAGGTAGGTGGGTAGAAAGCACACTTTGTGCTTGTCTCACATTTGCATCTTTGTTTTAGTGTGCTGCTGATTTCACTTCTGTGGACTCCTCTGGTATTTCAGTTTGGGAATGACATTATTGTAAAGTTAATGCCATCTCCAAACTATCCCATGTGATGGCTTTCTTCCAATCATTGCTTCTGTTTCATAGCTGTATTACTTTGCCATGTTACAAGTAACAGTAACTGGCGACCCTTTCACTTGTTACTGTTGCTCGTTTTGTATCACTTAGTAGCAGACATTGGAAAACAAGATTTCTATTTAGCAACTTTTCTCTCATTAGTTACTTGCATTGATACATTGTCTTCATTTTCACTAGGATCCTGGTCCTCTGAAGTCAGTGTCAGGAATAGAACCTTTGTATAGCTCCTATTTTGTTTGAAATTCACTTGGTTTTGACTTGTTACTCCTTTATATCTTAAATGACTTATTTCTTCTAAATAAGTGAGTTGGCACTCCATGATACAGCTGCTTTTTCATATGCCTGTTTCCAGTCAGCTCTCTCTCTCTTTTTTTTTTTAACCAGGAGAAGCACACTAAGCTGAAGCTTGTTTACAGGTGCAACCTGAGAGCACAAGGTTCAGGGTCACACAGTATGCAAGAGGGGGTTGTGAGATTCAAACCCAGGTCTCCAGGTTTGCAGCTCAGAGCCTTAAACCACTATGCTATACTGCCTCTTAAAGTAACCCATCCCCAAATGGCAGGAAATAATGGCAACTGTATATGGTAGATAAAAAAAAAAGTTATTTATATACACTTCTAAAGAGTTTTGGACAAACGTTTCAAAAAAGTCAAATATGCTACCATTTCTCCTTCAGTAACAATGGAATTGTAAGATAGCAATATTGATTTCACTGGTACATTTCAATATTGTCACCACCTACTATCCTCATAGCAAAAGGCATTGATCTGAAGTATTGAACAGTTACAAAATGAGGAAGGGTGGTATATTTTGATAA
Source organism: Neoceratodus forsteri (assembly GCA_016271365.2). Lineage (NCBI taxonomy): Eukaryota > Metazoa > Chordata > Ceratodontiformes > Ceratodontidae > Neoceratodus > Neoceratodus forsteri. Next base: position 66,562,814 of record JADMNL010000023.1, read on the forward strand.
GGGGGGAATTATATGAAACTGAACCAGTGTTTGATACAGCATATGGCCCTTTTATAGCCAATTTAGTCTTTCCAACCTCCTTATAACAGCACACTTCTGAACAAAGTACTAACAGCATTATATTGTGAGGTCTAAGTAGTAACAACATTATATTGGGAGGAGATTTTAATGTCCTTTTATCACCCTAACAAGGTAAAGCCTCCAAACCTAGTAGTATAGCAGGCCCAGTAGTGAAAAAGGCCAAGGCACCATGTGCGCCTTAGCTTTTTCCACACCAGTGACCAGCTTTTGGGAATGGGCTCTGGTAATCAGGAGTCGGTCAAGGCAGGAAAGGACTGAGCATTTGAGGAACTAATCACCTCTCCCAGAGGTCTGGTGGCAGAGCAGTAGCAAGGTGGCAACATAAGGGAGGGCAGTGTGGGGAAAATCAGATGGGTGTACCTCCGTGCATGAGTCCAATACTCTGCAGCAGGCCAGGGAGAAAATGGAAAATGGAGTGTCCTGGGGCTTAACAAAACCTAGCTTGTGACTTCACAAATTTTTCATATTTTCACTCCAGATTTTCAACAATGCCATTTTTACACCTCCTCATCAACAGTGCAGCTGTCATTTTTCACATCCTGCCCGAAAAATGTTTCCGTACCTGTGGTGCCAAATGGCACAGTCATTGTGCCAAATCACCTTTTGGCTAACAAACTCACAGTGCCACTGTTCATGAAGTGGAGTCACAAACAACCAATGTTGAAAATTTGGAGTGAAAATACCAACAAACACCCAGGGTGTTAGGGTTTTCAACCGTAACACCCCACCCTGTAGAGACTGACAGGTGTCAGGGGTGTGACTTGGCATTGTCAGCAGTAATGCTCATGCCATTCCACCCCCACCTTGTAGCCAGTGACAGGCATAGAGGTGTGCCTTGGACTCTTTGGCTCCAAAAGTTCACACCATTCTCCTATACTGCACCCATCTCAGTGTATTTCCTTATGGAATGGGGTAAGCATAAGGCCTGAAGACCCCAAGGCACACTGCAGCACTTGGTGTCTGCGGGGTAGGGTGAGGTGAAATGGTGTGAGCATTATGGCCAATGACCCAAAGGCCCACCCCAATGCCTGTTACTCTCTGCAGAGTGGGGCTGGAGTCTGTGTCAGTTCAGTACTTCACTGCCAATCCTGTTGTGCATCTCTTTAACTCTTGCACTACCAATGCGAATGCCAGCAAGCCAACATTTGGCATTGACAAATGCTTGTTTTGTTAGAAACAGGCAACTGGTTGAACAATCTGGAGGATAGAACAGCAGGTAAGTGAGAGATTGGATGGGTGGAGCTGCAGAGAATGGGGACTAACAGCAAAATAACATGCAAGAAAAAAAGACAATCCAGAATTGGAACCTGCTGCATGTGGCCCCAGCCCTGTGGAATTCTCTACCCCGTCAGATACAAAAATGCTCTACCATGGAGGGCTTTAAAGAAGGCCCTGAAGATGCATCTGTATAAGAGGTCTTCATGTACTGCAACCACTTACATAGGCCTCTATGAAAAAAAGGAAAGTTATGCCTGCACCTATCAAATTGGAACCACAAATGGTGCTGATAGGGGACAAGGAAAATATTAAAAATGTCTGAGACAGACAATGCCAGAAAATTTGCATATATAGCTATTATTTGTGCTAAACCTCATATTCTTACACTATGAAAAAGTGAGAACCCCCCCCCCAATAGTCAGATCTGGCTGAAATAGCTGGGTAAGTGCATTACTATGGAAAAACTGATTTACAGAGCAAGGGGCAACCTTACCACTTATGATAAAAGATGGCTAGCCTTTGAAAAATTTTTAAACTCCAGAATTCTGAATAATGCTCCTAGAGAGCTGCCACACCAGAATAACTAACAAACAACTAACTAATGGGGTTGGGGGTTAAACATCAACTACCATAGAAGTTTTTAATGATAAGCAATACTGAAGTCATGAACTATTTCATTAACAAACTGTTACGTATAACAGTGAATGGAGATTCTTTATTAAGTCCCCGTTGGAAATAATTTTATAGTTTTTCATATCATTTTTATGTTGGCTTGCACATGCGCAGCCAACATATTGCAGTAGTAGCAGATTTGGAGGCACAGTCACTGTTGGGTGAATGCAGGGCACGCATCAGTAGGTGCGTCCATCATTCCCCAATCAGCCTGCATGCCGGCGCCATACCATACATACTTAATGTGGTGATCACATCAAATGAAAGGTCTACTGCAATGCGAGCAAAGCTAGTCATGCAAAGCAGACATCCCGACGTGCTTTCCCTGGTGAGAAAACATAACATGGCGGCACACTGCCTGCCATAATGCCAAATTTGGGGGTGCCCAATGCATCTGTTGGCATACCCTGCCCCAATGTATGTGCCAATGAGGGAGCCCACTCCCCATCAGCACCATGCACCCCCCATTTGTTATGTGCTGAGGGGGGTGCCCAATCCCTCTCGGCTCTTGCCCCACCCCGCTTTCATTGTGTGCTGACAGGGGGTGCCCAGTCCCCCGTCAGCTATAGCATCTCCCAAAAAAAAACACTTAGGCGGCATGCTGGGAGCCCACCCCAGTGTGCCAAATTGTCCTGAAAAGGAAAAACCGTTCTGTGATTTTTTTTTTATTCTAACTCTGTGAAAGAAGAAAATGGTCCCTCGCAGTCTCCCTGCCCCCTCACACAACTTGCACCCACCCTCTGCGCACCCTGCCTCCCCACACCCCCCTCACCCCATACTTACCTCCGGAGCCAGCGTGATGATCTTCGGTAGCCCGGGAACATGTCTGCACTCTTCAAAGCCGACCACGAACTGAGGAAATGTTGTTAAGCTGTATAATGGTATAAATAGGGTTTTTTCAACTTTGGTGCATATCTTGGGCATTTTTTGGAATGTTTGCACCAAATTTTCAACATGGGGTTATTGTAACCCCTCCTTATGAATTCTGTCCCTGTCATGGCATTATTAGGTCCCGAAAGGTGATTTTGCAGTCACTGCATGGAATCACCTTTCAGGACCAAGTAGAAACATAGAAACATAGATTTTGACGGCAGATAAGGACCGCTTGGCCCACCCAGTCTGCCCATTTCCCTACCTATTGGATAAGCTGCAGATCCTAGTTAACCAGCAGCCTACTTCTTCCTACCTAAGTAATGAAATGACAGTGCCACTGTTCATGAGGGGGGCTCTTAAAAAGCCTATGTTGCAAATTTGGTGAAAAAAATCCAAAAAATGGCTGTATTACAAGCGTGCATTGCGCTGTTTCCAAGCATGCTCGAAACTTCGTGAATTTGTAATATTTTCACTCCAGATTTTCACAATTGACATTTTTCCACACCTTCTTATGAACAGTACAGATGTTATTTTACATATCCTGGCCGAAATGTGTTTTTACACGTCCAGCGCAGAATAGCAAGGTCGCAGTGCGAAATCCAGTTTTGGGACAGTTTGGGAAAATGCTGGAGACACTGTTCATGAGCAGAGGTCCTAAAATGCCTATATTGAAAATTTGGTGCCGAAAGTCCATAAAATGACTGTGTTACAAGCGTGTGTTACGCAGTTTCCACGCAGCCTTGTAACTTCGCAATTTGCAATATTTTCATGTCAGATTTTCATCACTGCCATTTTTTCACACCTCCTTATCAACAGTACAGCAGTCATTTTTCATAGCCTGCCCAAAATGTGTTTCCGCACCTGTGGCACACAATGGCGTGGTTGCTGTGGGAAAACAACTTTTGGGACAGATTAACAAAATCACAGCACCACTGTTCATGAGGAGAGGTCCCAAAATGCCTATGTTGAAAATGTGGCTAAAAAACTCCCAAAAATAATTGGGTTACAGATGTGTGTTGTGCAGTTTCTATGCATGCTCATGACTTCACCAATTTTTCATATTTTCACTCCAGATTTTCAACGTTGCCATTTTTTTATGCCTCCTCATGAACAATACAGTTGTCATTTTCCACATCCTGCCCAAAATATGTTTTCATCCCTGTGTCACCAAATGGCATAGCTGCTGTGCAAAACTACCTTTCAGCTAACAAACTGATTGTGCCGCTCTTCATGAGGTAGGGTCACAAAAAGCCTATGTTGAAAATTTGGAGTGAAAATACCAACAAACACCTACAATGTTAGGGTTTCCAACTGTAACACCCCACCCTGTAGAGACTGCCAGGCATCAAGGGTGTGACTTGGGATAATTGGTTGTAATGCTCATGTCATTCCACCCCCACCCCCACCCTGCAGCCAGTGACAGGCATCGAGGTCTGCCTTGGACTGTTCAGCCCTAACGTTCACCCCATTCTCCTATACTGCACCCACCTCAGTGTATTTCCCTATGGAATGGGGTAAGTATAACACCCAAAGACCCCAAAGCACACCACAACACTTGTCAGTGTTTACAGGGTAGGGTGAGGTACAATGGCATGCGCAGTATAGCTGATGCCCCAAAGGCACACCCCAATGCCTGTCGGTCTCTACAGGTTGGGGGTGGGGTTGGCATCACTTCAATACTTCACTGCCATTCCTATTATGCTTCTCCAACTCCAGCACTACCAATGCCAGTGCTAGCGAGATAACATTCGGCATTGACAAATACTTGTTTTATTTGTTAGTACACTATGTTAAACATAACTTGATTGTACTGCAAGCTTTTACATGTCGCATGTATTAGTGATTTTAGACAGAAAAAAATGAAGAGAAAGATAAGGGACTGTACCTCTAAATAGCAGTTCATTCAGAACCATTGCTCATGTTTTATAAAAATCATTTGCAGCCCTTCCAGGTAACAGACTGTTTTTTTTTTTATCCCTGCCATTAGCCCACATTCTTGGCAATTTGTGGCAAATTTGTACATTTTATGTATTTATTTATTTATTTATGAGTTTTAGCAGGAAAGCATACTGAGCAACATGCTCGATTCCAGATGCGACCTGGGGGCCGAGACCCACATACATAAATTGGAAATGCTTAGACAGTACAAAATGAGCAAATGCTTGTACATAACATTTTAGGAGAAAAATTACAGCCAAGGGTAGGATGCATACAATCAGTATAAACAGTATAACGACACAGAGGGTAGAGTACTGTACAATACGTATTAGTTTATAGCAGAGTAACATTTGGATAAGATTCTTAGTTGAAACAGGAGCAACTGGAGGTGAAGTGTGCCCTGAGTAATTGGTTATGTAGTGAGGGGTTTAGTGCGTGTCTGAGGGGGGCAGGTAAGGTGTTCCAGGACTGAGGTATGCAGTAATTAAAAGCGTCCTGGCCTTTGGATGTGCACATAAACAGAACATGGAACAGTTTAGGGTCTGACCTGCTAAGGGAGTACGTAGGTGATAGTTGTTGGGAGAGGACAGCGGTCAGGTAGGGGGGAAGGGAGTGGGACTAATATTTGGCAGCGAATCTAGTGCAGTTGGATTGTCTGCGGTCATGTAGGGACGGTAGGATTAACGAGCTGTAGAGGTTGCAGTGGTGTGTTGATTGGGGGCAGCCGAGGGTGAAATGGTAGAAGGAATGGAACAGGGTGTCTAGGCTGGCCAGGGCAGACCCGGGGGTGATGGAGTAAACTATATCACTGTAGTCGAGTACGGGAAGGATCATTTTTTGCACAATGGCATGTCTTATCTGTATGAGGAGGCAGCTTTTGTTACGGTGTAGTGCGCCAAGTTTAGGGAGCAGCCGCTTGTGTAGAGAGGTGATGTGGGCTGAGAAATCTAGATGTTGGTCTAGCCAGACGCCCAGGTATCTGAAGCTCGTACAGTTTTCCAGGGGAATTCCATCCAGGGTTTTGAAAGGGGGGCTGGGGGCTTGGCGGAAGAGTCTTTGTGGAGTACCAAAAGTTAAGGATATAGTTTTTTTAGTGTTAAGAAATAGCTGGTTGGACCTGAGCCAGTTCTGGATGGCGTTGAAATCCTCCTGGAGGTGGGTAGCTACGCTGATTGCTGAGGGACCAGATGTGTATAGGACAGTGTCATCTGCATACATCTGAATGGAGGAGTAGGAGCATGCTGCTGGGAGGTAATTTAGAAAGACGGAGAAGGGGACCCAGGACTGAGCCTTGGAGGACACCTGTGGGGACAGGCAATGGGTGGGAGGTGTGAGAGGATATTTTGACTACTTGTTTCCTGCCTACTAGGTAATCATGGAACCAGTTTGTGGACTGAGTAGAGAGCCCTGCATAGGTGAGTTTGGAAAGGAGTCGGGAGTGGGAGATGGTGTCAAAGGCCTTGGCTAGGTCAATGAAAATGGCAGAGGTGATATGTCCTTTGTCCATACTTGTGAGGATGTCACCTGTGACACGAAGCAGGGAGGTGGTGGTTGAGTGGGATTTACGGAAGCCCAATTGGAAAGGAGTGAAAAAGGAGGAGGCATCTAGGTACGGAGAGAGTTGGGGTAGGAACAGTCTTTCCTGTAGTTTAGCCAGGATAGGAAGAAGGGAGATGAGTCGGTAATTTCCTGCGGAGGAGGGGTCACCTTCTTTTGGCAGAGGAATAATGGTGGCCAGCTTCCAGGCTGTTGGTATCTTGCCCAGAGTGAAGGATAGATTGAAAAGGTCCATTTTATTGGAAAGCTTGGTGTGCAGCCCTGTGTGTGTGTGTGTGGGGGGGGTGTCAAGTGAAAATATCATGAGAGATGCATTTTAAGTGGAGACCAGTGTAATTTTCAAAAGGGATGCACATTTTGGAGGAAAGTGAAGTGTAATTTTTAGGAGGGATGCAAATTCTGGCAGAAATGTGGTTCCAAATTTCAAAACATTAGCAACACTTTCAAATGTTATTTTGAGCGGCAATAACTGATAACTAATGACAGACTGGGGCTCATGGATATAACTCAGTGATAGGGTCAGAGTAGTCCCAACCGGTGGTGATACACTAGAATATCCTATTCCCAAAGACCAGATAGACTGCAAGATTGGTTTGATCTCATTACCTAATGTGGCTTCAGTCATTTCTACAACCTCCCACCCCACCCAAGAAAAAGCGTCTAGAGTGAAAATAAAATTTATTATTCAAGTATTACAAGAGATGTGGCATGTTCTACCTATTTACAATTTAGTTGTTCATATTGCTGGATAACAGAAACAGGTCCTGATATTTTCTTACACTACATGCAATAAAAAAATCCCTACTAGAAATATTCACAGTTATGTTATTTTGTTTAGAACCCATACATTTATTTTACAAAACCATGTAGTCCTGCTACATGTGAGAAATCCTATGTAAACAATTTCACCTGTAATTTAGTGCAAAATATGCAATACACATAGTCCTTGTACTACATTAAATAACCGAAAAACATTTGGGTACCCTTCAGATTGCAGGTGACCAGACCTTCGTCATGTGGTTTTCTAGGACTGGCCACCTGAAATCAAGAGCTGATGAGCATGCCCTGACCTAGACAAACCCGTGACTTAGTGTCAACTCTTACAACATATAAGTACCTTACTATACTTCTGAGTAAAACTTTACACATGTCTTAGTAGCAGTGCAGATAACAGCTCAGATGTTTCAATTGAGGAAAGGGGGCTGAGGAATGGGGAGCTGGGAGAGGAGGATCTTGGAAAAAAATAATAAAGAGGATACTGAACATGTGACACAGCCCATAACTTGGTTACCTTACTCAGCATCTTAAAGTGCATTAATATATTGTAACGCTAAATATACTTCGTACCGTTCTAGGAGAAAAAATCACAAAATGTACATAGTGAAAGACACATGACTTTCTTTTTAAAAAATGTGTTAACTAACTTTTGATAAACTATTATTACTGCTCAAGTGATTAGTTGTTGGTAAAACAGTGTTGGTGGTGGTGGGTAATAAAATGCAGAACTGGAAAAGAGACTGGTATAGACATGAGCATCAGAAAACCTGCAAGTCAAGACCTTCCCTAACCTATTCATTACATACTGCTAGGACTGTAATTAGAAAGAAATAATGTACTCGGACTGGGAACTGAACCCTGCCTTTGAAATGTTGTCTGACTCGGTTCTCCAACATCTGAGTTGTGAGACCAACCGAGCAGTCTGAGCTCTTGTTGTCAATGTTTTTTCTCATACTTTAAATCCTGATGCTACGAATAATTTAGATCTATATGCTGCTGGTACTTTTGAAAGCCATCTTGGAAGCCAAGTGCATTTTGGGAGATGGAGATGTCACTTCATGGTTACCAGTAGGATTTTGTACAAATACAGTAGTTTCTAATTTACTATGGGCTGGATATTCAAACTGCACTATTTTGTGGCGCAAGCCCTTGCGCTGCACAAAATAGTTGCGCAGGGGTGTGGCTGGGGTGAGATTCAAAGGAGTTGCACTATTGAGCAACTCCTTTGAATATCACCCCTGGGCCACAGCCACTGTGCATGGTGCAGTGGAACTTGCACCACCGCAAGTGGTCAGAGTGGAGCATTCAAGTTGTAGTGGCGCAAGTACCATTCGCCATGTCAAAATTTCTGATATTCAAAGGTGACATACAAATGGGGCCATAATTCATGCAAGGCGCGGGGGTGATTTGCATCTTATGGCCCCATTTGCATCCCATAACATGCAAGTGTCCGATCGAGGACTTAGCCTGGCGCCCTGCAGGCAGCAGCCATCGAGGACCAGCGCCTCTGCAGCCCGATTATGAGGCAAAAACATAAAAATCTCCCCTCCCCCGACTGGCCCAATCGGGGCAAAGCAAATAAACCCTCCACCAGCCCGATCACGAGCAGCAAAGTGTCCCCAGAACATATCCCTTGTGGTCCAGTGGACAGCTAAGCCTGATCGCGGGCTGCAAATGTTTAAACCCCCACCCCAAAAAAACATATCCCTGGTGGTCCAGTGGACCGCTAAGCCCGATCGCAGGCTGCATAACGTGGCGACACACACACACCCCCAAGACCATATCCCTGGTGATCTAGTGTCCCCCCACCCCCACCCATGAGCCCTAGCCCCATTCCCCGGCGGCTGGAAGGTGGCAGCATCCCACCGCCTGCCCGCCCGCCCGCCGACTGACTGCCCGGTGTGCTGCATGCCCATTGGTGCAGGCAAGAGCCAATGGGCGTGCCTTCGAGCAGTCATGATAAGCGCAAGCGGCACAGCGGAGTCGAACCGCTCCGAAGGAAAAAGATGGTGAACTTAAATGAGTGGTGAGAACTGGGCTCACCGAGACTCTGAGGCTCGCCACGTATCGCCACGATTGACCAACGACCACCGAAAACAGAGGTTGTTTGCGGCCGTGATCGAGCAAATGAACCTGAGATGTTCTGAGGCATGCTGCCAACGGGCTGGTGGGGCTGACAGCTTTGCCCGCGATCGCCAGTCGAGAAGGATCCCTACTTTGCCAGCGATCAACCAGTCGGGGTGGGGTTTTTACACTTTTGCCCACAATCAGGCTGCAGGGGCTGGGGAGTAGGTTGAGGCCAGCCACAGGTGGCAGCTGCTGTGTTGCACCTGCAATGCGGGAGCTCACCTGTGGGTGGCCCTCAACTTACTCCTTTTTTTTTGGCTCAAAGTTGTGCAGGTGCTGGTTGGGGGTTGCGCCTGCACAATTCTGCACAGCCTGCTGAATATCGGGCTGTGCAGTTTATGCATGGTTCCTCCCCCTCCAGTTCAGCATGCATTCATTTGCATTGTGCTGTTGCTCAGCTGGCCTTGGGGGGGTGCAACTGCCTCCTGCTGAATATGGCAGAATGGTGCAATTTCAGACTTGTGCAGGCGCAACCCTATTGCACATGGTGCAACCCTTTTGAATATCCAACCCTATGTGTTCAATTCAACAAAAGTAATGTTGAATTCTCTGTGAATTTTTTGCACTGGTTCAATCAGCTGTTGAAAAACAGAGATTTGATTCTTAGCATCTGGATATGCTTCCAAAATTAGATTGTGAATCTCTTGTTCATGTTTCCACATTCTACAATAGGACTACATCTGGTTAGGAGCAAAGAAGCAATGGCAGAGAAACTGGCAGTTTTGGGTTCTTAACAGGAATGTTTCATAAAGGGCTTTTTGAGTTTTCTTCTTTATAATAATATAGCAACTTTAATCCTCAGGTGACAGATGTTTTGGAGTGGCTGCACCAGTGCTTTGGAACTCATTACCTTTCTACATCTGCATGGCTAACATGGTGGAGGCCTTTAAGGCCTCGTTGAAAATGTTTTTGTTTTATTAAGTCTACACAATATAATTTGTTTTACTTTCTTTGATTTTATCTGCTGGCTATTGTTTTAATGTGATTTGTCATGATTGTGGTCTAACTCTATTTAGAAAAGAGAGTGTGGGGAAAAAAGGATGGAGGGGTGGCTCTCTACAGCAGGGAGAGAATTAAAGCAACTGAAGATCAGGGAATACAGGAGGCAGCAGAATCACTGTTGGTCACCCTGGAGACAGGGAATGGTACTGCCACTCACACTGGCATGATCTACAGACCTCCAGCACAAGAGGAGGAGATGAACAGTGTACTAGTAGAAATCATTCACAAAATGGCAGCCAAAGATGAAGTGCTGCTGGTGGGAGACTTCAATATGGCTAATGTGGATTGGAGTACTCAGGATGCAGCCATGGCCAGAAGCAGAGGCATCCTGGATGCCCTGCAGGGTGCATGCCTCAAGCAACTTGTAATGTGACCCACCAGAGAAGGAGCAATATTGGTCCTGATACTCACCAAAGGAGACAGAGCCACTGATGTAACGGTGGGTAGCCACCTGGGGTCCAGTGGTCTTTGTATGGTGTGGTTCAATGTGAGAACAGTGGAGGAGTCAAACCACACAAAAGCAAGTGTCCTGGATTTCAGATGGGTTGAATTTACAAAAATGGAGGAATGTCTCAAGGAAGCCCTGGCAGGAGAAGAAGAGGAGGGGTGCAGAGAAACAATGGGCTAACCTTAATGGAGCAATAGCAGAGGCAACAGGCCTTTCTGTTAGACAACTAAGCAAAACAAAGAGAATGAAAAAAACATTATGGTTCTCAAAAGACGTGACCAGGAAGGTAAGAGAGAAAAGGCTAGCTTTCAGGAGGTACAAGGAAACAGGGAGGGAGACAGAGAACTGTATCTGGAAAAGCAGAGGAGGCGGGGAAAGCATTCAGGAGCCAAAAGGCACAAACAGAGGAAAAAATAGCCCAGGCAATGAAGAAAGAGGGCAAGACCTTTTTCAGATACATTAGTGAAAGAAAGAAAGAAGACCAAGGGTGGGATTGTGAGGTTAAAAAGGGAGGGAGGGAGGAAGGGGTATGTGCGGAGGTGGACCTAGAAAAAGCAACAATTCTGAACAAATATTTTTGTTCAGTATTCACAGAACAAAGGGAAGAAGAAGGACTACTATTGGGAGATAGAGGCACCAATGGGAGAAAGGTGGACACCAGCCCATTTATGGAGGAAAGAGTCCTAAAGGAACTCAAGAATCTGAAAGGGGACAAGGCTATGCAGCCAGATGAGATACATCCCAGAATAGTAAAAGAACTTAGGTGCTGGCAACACCACTAACAGCCCTATTCAACAAATCAATAGAGACAGGGGTGGTTCCAGGGGACTGGAGAAGGGCAAATATAGTCCCTCTCCACAAAAGAGGGAACAGGGAAGAGGCTGGCAACTATAGGCCAGTCAGCCTGACCTCTGTGGTGGGAAAATTAATTGAGTCACTGCTAAACATACGAACATATGAAGAAGCCAGCAGAAGAAGGCCATTTGGTCTATCAAGTCTGCTCGGATTGCAGGGTCCACAGCTTGTGCTAATGTCCCTGCCTTCCCTCCCCACTCCTCCCATCCTCCCTACCCATGACCCTTACCCTCCACTTTACCTGTCCTAGCCCCTCTTAAAGCTTCCCACTGGCTTCAATGAGATTACCTCTCCTGGCAGTGCATTCCAAGTGTCCACCACCCTCTCTGTGAAGAAGTGCTTCCTGACCTCCATCCTAAACCTCCCACCCTCCAGCTTGAGACTGTGCCCCCTCCTGTTATGGTTGCCGCTCAGCTTAAACAGACTCTCCTTATCAACCTTATTTATCCCTTTCAAGTACTTGAAGGTCCCACTCATGCCCCCTCTCTCCCTCCTGTCTTCCAGGGAGTACATGTTCAGTGCCCTCAACCTCTCCTCATATGCCTTACCCTGCTGACAAGCTATCATCTTTGTAGCCCTCCTCTGGACCTTCTCTAGCAGGTTAGTGTCCTTTATGAGGTGTGGGTACCAGTACTGAACTCCATACTCTAGATGCAGCCTTACCAGCGACCTGTACAAGGGCAGTATAACATCCTCTCTCATACTAAGATTGTGATATTTCTTGAATCCTGTGGAGCACAGGATCTGAGGCAGCAAGGGCTCACAGTGGGAAAGCCTTGCCAAACAAATCTGATAGATTTCTTTGACTGGGTGACCAGAGAAGTAGATCAGGGAGATAAGGTGGATCTGGCCTACCTAGCTTTCAGTAAGGTCTTCGACACCGACCCACATAGGAGGTTGGTAAACAAGTTGGGCAGCCTGGGAGTGGGCCATAAGGTGGTAAACTGGATCAGAAACTGGTTGAGTGACAGGACACAGAGGGTGGTGGTAAATGGCATTCAATCTGAGGAGAGGTGGATGACCAGCTGGGTGCCACAGGGGTCCATGCTGGGCCAGTCCTCTTTAATGTCTCCATAAGTGACACTGCAGAGGGGCTGGAGGGGAAGATATGCCCCTTTGCAGATGATACTAAGATCTGCAAGAGGGTTGGCACTCCAGGGGGTAGAAAATTTGAGGAAGGACCTAAACATACTTGAGAAGTGGTCGAGAGTGTGGCTTTCTAAGATTCAGTGCAAAGAAGTGCAGAATCATGCCTTTGGGGCACAGGAATCATATGGAGGAGTACAAGACGGGGGAGAGGTACTGAGGGCCACCAATCAAGAAAGGGTCCTGGGGGTAATCATATCTGATGACCTAAAGATAACCAAACAATGTGAGAAGGCTGTGGGGAGAACCAGTGGGATGCTAGGGTGAATAAGGAGAGGTATCACCAGCAGAAAAAAGGAGGTGGTTATGCCACTGTACAGATCACTAGTGACACCTCATCTGGAGTACTGTGTCCAGTTTTGGAGGCCGCTTCTCCAGAAGGACATAAACAAAATAGAGGCAGTCCAGGGAAGGGCAACAAAAATGGTGCAAGGATTGCATCAGAAGTCATGAGGAAAGACTAGAGGACCTCAATATGTATTCCCTGGAGAAGAGGAAAGAGAGAGAGAGGGAGGGACATGATAGAGACATTCATGTACCTCAGGGGTATAAACAAGGTACAGGAGGGTAGCATCTTTCACAGGAGGTGAACAAGAATGTGGGTGTATGATATGAAGTTAGAGGGGAGGTAGGCTCAGGGGCAACATGAGGAAGTACTTTTTCACAGAAAGAGTAGTGGATGCTTGGAACAGCCTCTGTGTGGAAGTGGTGGGGCCAAAACAGTAGGGGAATTCAAGAATGCATGGGATAGACATGAGTACTCTTTCAGTAAGGAAGAGAGGGTAAGATGCAGATCAGCTATGGTCTGCGGTGTTTCATTAAGTAGGGAAAAGGGGCAGACTAGGTGGGCCACCGTCCTTATCTGCCGTCACCATCTATGTTTCTATGTAACTATGTAAAGCACTCAGAGCCCGTGCTGGATTGGGCAATAGATAAATACATTTTGCTTTGCCTTTCCTTGCCTCTGCAAAAACACTGACTTTATCACTTGCCCCTACTCCAAAGTAATCCCTTAGAGACATTTAGGATAGCCCAGCAGAGATGCAACAAGAGTATGGAACTGTAACATCTAAGCCCATGACCTTTCCCAATCACATTACAGCAGCCTCTCAACATAACAGTTGTCTAATGGCAGAGTGCAACAGTAACTACCCAGACACCAGACAGACACGAGAATGTAAAGGATAACACATGACAGTGCTCCAAGAGAAAAATGTTATTTATTTATTTATTTAGGAAATTGGAATTATAACCCTTGCAAACCCTACAAAATGCACGCCTTGTGTAGTTGTTAAGCATGAGGGATGGCAGAGTTCTTCAGCATCTAAGAAGTGCATTATTCCTTTAAGATCACACACCCTGGAGCGCAGTGTGTGCAGTCATAAGGTCAGACTAGATGGGCCATTGATCTTTTTCTGTTGTCATTGTCTGTGTTTCATTGCCATTGTCTATGTGTTATGCCACTTATAATAAGCATTTGTCAATGCCGAATGTTAATAGCGCTGGTCCATTGAGTTCACTCAGTGGCCCTCTGTCACTTGCTCGTTCTGTTTCTCCCGGTGCTGCAGGCTGCTGTTTTGTACTGGGCTCCTGCCTGCATTGGCACCCTTTTCTGTCCACAAAGAAATTTGCCGCTGTCCCAAAAGAGCTCCGTTGAGCTCACTCACTCCCTCTCCCTCACTCGCGCATTCTGTGTCTCCCGCTGCTGCAGCCTGCCCTTTTGTACTGGGCTCCTGCCTGTGTCGGGGCCTTTTTCTGCCCACAAGGAAATCTACAGCAGTCCCTGACACAGCTCTGTTGAGCTCGCTCACTCCCCCACTCTCACTCGCTCATGTTTCTCCCGGTGCTGCAGGCTGGCCTTTTGTACTGGGTTCCTGCCTGCATTGCCGCCTTTTTCTGCCCATAGAGGAATCCGCAGCAGTCACAATACAGCTCTGTTGAGGTCGCTCACTCCCCTTGTCTCACTCACTCATTCTGTTTCTCCTGGTGCTGCAGGCTGCCCTTTTGTATGGGGCTCATGCCTCTGTTGGTCCCTTTTTCTGCCCGGAAAGAAATCTGAAGCAGCCACAATAGAGCTCAACTGAGCTCGCTCACTCCCCCCTCTCTCACTCGCTCATTCTGTTTCTCCCACTGCTGCAGGCTGGCCTTTTGTGCTGGGCTCCTGCCTGCATTGCCACCTTTTCCTGCCCACAAAGAAATCTGCAGCAGTCACAATAGACCACCGTTGAGCTAGCTCACTCCCCCTCTCTCTCGCTCGCTCGTTCTGTTTCTGCTGGCACTGCAAGCTGGCCTTTTGTACTGGGCTCCTACTTAAATTGCTGCCTTTTTCTGCCCACAAAGAAATCTGCAGCAGTCACGATAGAGCTCCATTGAGGTCGCTCACTCCCCCATCTCACTCACTCATTCTGTTTCTCCTGGTGCTGCAGGCTACCCTTTTGTACTTGGCTCCTGCCTCTGTTGGTGTCTTTTTCTGCCCACAAAGAAATCTGCAGCAGGCCCAACATAGCTCCGTTGACCTTACTCACTTCCCCCCTCACTCACTCATTCCATTTCTGCCAGCGCTGCAGCCTTCCCTTTTGTATGGGGCTCCTGCCTGCATTTCTGCCCTTTTCTGCCCACAAAGAAATGTGCAGCAGTCATGATAGAGCTCCACTGAGCTCGCTCGCTCCCCCTCTCTCTCAGTTGCTCATTCTGTTTCTCCTGCCGCTGCAGGCTGCCATTTTGTACAGGACCCTGCGTGCATTGCTGCCTTTTTCTGCCCACAAAGAAATCCACAGCAGTCCCAACAAAGCTCTATTGATCTCACACACTCCCCCTCCCTCACTCGCTCGTTCTGTGTCACCCAGTGCTGCAGGCTGCCCTTTTGTACTGTGCTCCTGCCTGCGTTGGCAACTTTACCTGCCCACAAAGAAATCCACAGCAGTCCCGACAGATCTCAGTTGCGCTCTGTCACCCCCCCCATTCGCTTAATCCTAAATTGTCCCAAACAATGATTTCCGACAGCGACTGCGGTATTTTGCGCTGGAAGCATGAAAACACATTTCTGCCAGGATGTGAAAAATGACAGCTGTACTTTTCACAAGGAGGTGTGGAAAAATGCCACTGTTGAAAATGTGGCATGAAAATATTACTAATTTGCAAAGTTACAAGAGCGCGTGGAAACTGCGCAACGCACGCTCGTAACACAATCATTTTATGGAGTTTCATGATGAAATTTTCAACATAGGCATTTTAGGACCTCTGCTCATGAACATTGTCAGTATAATTTTCTTACTGTGTCCCGAACACCGATTTCCCACAGTGACCGCGCTATTGTGCGCCTGAAGAGCGAAAACACATTTTGGACAGGATGTGAAAAATGACAGCTGTACTGTTCATAAGGAGGTGTATAGAAATGGCAATGTTAAAAATCTGGAGTGAAAGTATTGCAAAGTTGCGAAGGTACGATCGTGCGTGAAAACTGCGCAATGCACGCTCGTAGCACTCTCATTTTATGGACTTTCGTCACCAAATTTTCAACATAGCCATTTTAGGGCCTCTGCTAATGAACAGTGTCATTATCATTTTCATAATGTGTCCTGAACATGGATTTCCCACAGCGACCGCGCTATTCTGCACCGGAATTGCAAAACACATGTCAGCCAGGATGTGAAAAATGACAGCTGTTCTGTTCATAAGGAGGTGCAGAACAATGGCAATGTTGAAAATCTGGAGTGAAAATATAAATTCGCAAACTTACGAGCATGCATGCAACTGCACAACGCATGCTCGAACACTGTCATTTTATGGAGTATTGCACCAAATTTTCAACATATGCATTTTAGGACCTCTGCTCATGAACAGTGTCACTGTCATTTTGTAATCTGTCCCAAACACTGATTTCCACAGCGACCGTGCTATTCTGTGCCGGAAGTGCGAAAACACATTTCGGCCAGGATGTGAAAAATGACAGTTGTACTGTTCACAAGGAGGTGTGGAAAAATGCCAATGTTGAAAATCTAGCGTGAAAATATTGCAAATTTGTGAAGTTACGAGCATGCATAGCAACTGCACAATGCATGCTCGTAAAACAGTCATTTTCTGGATTTTTCCCACCAAATTTGCAACATAGGCTTTTTGAGAGCCCTCCTCATGAACACTGGCACTGTTGTTTCGTTAATCAGTCCCAAAAGATGATTCTGTGCAGTGACTGTGAAATCACCTTTCAGGACCTATTAACACCATGACAGTGCCAGAATTCATGAGGAGGGGTCCCAAAAACACTATGTTAAAATTTGGTGCCAAAATTCCCAAAAAATGCCCAAGATATGCATCAAAGTTGAAAACACCCTATTTATTCCACTATACAGCTTACCGACATTTCCTCAGTTCTCGGTCGGCTTTGAAGAGTTCAGACGTGTTCCTGGTCCACTGAAGATCGTCGTGCCGAGGTCCAGAGGTAATTATGGGGTGAGGGGGGTGTGTGGAGTCAGGGTGCACAGTAGGTGGGTGCAGGTTGTGGGAGGAGGGCAGGGAGACAGCGAGGGACCTTTTTTTTTACAGGGAGAAAAAAAAACATTGCAGACTTTTTTTTTGCAGGGCAAGTGGCACGCTGGGGTGGCCTCCCAGCATGCCAATGGACTCTTTTTTGGGGGGGCAGTTGCAGCTGATGGGGCATTGGGCACCCCTGTAGGCACACAACAAAAGGAGGGGGCCACATCATGCGAGTTGGCACCCCGTCAGCACACAAGAAATGAGGGATATGCAGAAGGGATTTGGCACCACCGTAGGTAAAGACAGAAGTGGGGGAGAACATAAGCTGAGGGGATTGGGCACCCTCCTCGGCACACAGGAAATTGGGTATGGACGGGGATTGGGCACCCACAGCAAACACGGAAGTAGGGGAGACATAAGCTGAGGAGGATTGGGCACTCCCCCTTGGCACACAACAAATTGGGGGGGGAGACTTGCTGATGGGGACTGGGATCCAGTCAGCAACGGCCCTTGCAATGAGGGGTCACTTCCTCATTGCAGGGATGATGCTGCAATGATGAGGCGGACCCTGATTGCAGCTGCTAAAATTTTACAAGTTGGTGGCATGCTGGCTGAACTAGTGTCAACAGCAGTGTAACACATCATTGGCGGAAGCAGGCCAAGCCTTTAAAGGCTGTGGTGGCATTGGCCACAACAGTGCCACGCCTCCACAACCTGCTTCTGCAGAAAGCTGCCGCAATATGTTTCTTGTGCATGTGCATAATCAACATAAAATTGGGCTTTTATTTGTTCATGTAGTTTAGATGAGGTGCATGGTTGTCAGAAAACAATTAATCGTCAAATGATGCATTGTAACCAATGAGGTTACAGGATGCATGGCCCATGTTCTAAAAATGAATTATTAAGCCTAAATTATATAAATATTTACTAGAAATAAAGGTAAAAAAATTACACCATTTGTCATCTTCAATGGAAAATCCCTGGCTAATTAATCCATTCCTGGGGTGATCAGTCACAGCAGGGATTTCTGAACTACTGGAGGATTTGGTTCGATTGACTGGAATTTCAGTAAAGCTTTTAGTAGGACCAACTAGGTCTTTTGTGTCAACTGGCAACATTGCAGGACTCTCCTGTGAAGCATCGGGTATGAAGCCCCAATTGACAGCCTGTCTGTGTTTCTTCTGCACCTCTTTAAAGATCTGTAGGACCTGCAGGTGAGTTATGAACAGGTGTTAAGGAATACAGTTCTGCATTACATTTTTGTCTTCACCATGTAACCCCAAATGAATTCTGCTTAGATTAGACATAGACAGATGGTATACAAGAACCACTGGATTCCATCAAATAGCACCTTCTCTGAGTCAGATAAAGATGATACAAATACCAAGCCTATTCATGCTATCTTATTTTCCATTAACTGTCTCACCAAAGGTATGGACTATAACTGGATAGCCAGTATTCTGCTCAAAGCTCAATAATCAGATTTAAAATGCTATACAAAAAGAGAAGCTGTAGAGTGTTACTTGACCTGTATAAGAGCAGTAAACCCCAATAGTAGTTACCCAGACCAAAATGTACTTATTTTGTGATTTTACCACACTGCAACACTATATTACTTCCCATGTTATGGCCTCCATAGCCGCACCATTTTTCCAGCTCTTAGGGCAGGTAAGCTGCACTCCAAACCAAGTAGCATAGTCATAATTCCCCGTATGAAAACCTCTATGAAAAATGTTACTTTGCCAGTATAGCACCCACATTGGGGACTCTGTACTCAAATCATGCTAAGTGATCTGCACATTGAAATCAGCACCCAAAAATACCTCCTTGAGCTAAACAGGTCTGAAGGAGAGCAAAGGGGGGAGCACGCCAGTCTCCCTAAGGTGGTGATGTACCTCATATTCAAAAAACAATATAGAAAAACAGCACACACAACACTATATCAGAGGAAAATAACATTTATTGGTGCATCAGAAATGCAGAGCAATAACCTCATGAATCACCACCCAAAGTGGATACTTTGGGGGGAGGGGGGGTTGTATTTGTCTCACAAAGATGATCAAATACCCCAATCAATCACTTACAAGTGTGAACAAGTACAAGCCAGTGTTGTGAAAAGTACAAGAAAACTAAAGAGAGACTCTGGTCAAAAGTGCTACATTGCGGAATTAGAATAAGCATAACCCCAATAAATCTCATACCAAACATTAGGTTTCAGTGTTATTTCATTTTAAAGTTATGGGCTATTTTGTAACCCTGATTTCACTACCTGTTCAAAAAAGCCAGTTTCAGTGAAGAGGTGCTGATGATGTCATCTCCTGAACTCACAGTTTAGCCCTCCCTGTCAACAAGCTTATAGGACCTGTTTCTCCAAAGTTAAAAGATCATTCTACAACGGCTTTCACAAGCAAAACAGGCAGCACCATTCTAAAACAGTGCTATAGAATCTATGTGTTTTAGGTTTTGTAACAACGTTGACAAATTTGTATTTTAATGCCTTTTTGGTTTGGTTCATTTCTCCAGAATTGCAGGATGCTGAGTCAGCATGCCTCCAGGCTGCTGATACCATGTGAAGTGTTACTCTGCAGTGCCTGTTTCAAAGTTGTATTGCTAAAAGTGTTGCAGTGTTGGTAACTGCATTGCTGCTTGTCAGCGTCTGCTTTACAATAAGTTTTAATAGATCCCTTATATGTGTTATTTCCTACTAGGGGTGTAAGTGTTAGCCCTTGTAAAACAATCATTGTAATTTGGAGTACAATACAGATGAGGCTGAATATAGCTCAAGTAGCAGCCTGTCAATGAGAAAACAGAAAATGAGCTCGGCTCAACTGGGTATCCCACTCTTTCATACTTTGATGATGAATAAAATATTGATTGAGTGAGTGAGTGAGTGATTACACAGTGAGCTGGCTACTACATAGAAACTTTTAGTAAAGTTTCAAAACAGCACTACCTCTCCCACCCCCATTTACAGGGTGATGGAATAATTGATTTAAAGTGCCATCCTGAGAAATCACCTCAATTGATTGATAGGTGTGAACGATCACAGCCTTTCACCACATCAGAGGTATCCAGTCTGCAAATCTCACATTAGTGTGCTGTGACTTAGCATCCATCAACCCAGCAGAAAAGGACCACAACAACAAAACACCAAAAACAAAAATATGAATTTGTCAACTTTGCTACAAAATCTGAAACAAACATAGATTCTAAAGCAATGTTTATTGAATGGTGCTTCCTATTTTACTGGAGAAAACCATTTGCACATATTTATTAAACTTTGGAGAAACAGGTCCTATCAGCTTGCTGACAGTGAGGGCTTAGACTTTGAGTTATGGAGATGACATCATCAGCACCTCTTCACTGAAACTGGCTTTTTTGAACAGGCAGAGAATTTAGGGTTGTAAAATGATTCATAACTTTTAAGCTAAGCAAATTAGGGATCTCAGTTTTGGCATGAGAGTGATTGGGGCTATGTTGATCCATATTCTGAATTTATTAATAGCAGTAATTTTTGACCATAGTCCCTCTTTAAATGCAAATTCCAACATTGCCTACCATCAGTATTACAAAAAGCAATTCTGTTCAGATTAAACTAAAACTAAAAACTTAGAGCTGAGCATCGCGTTTTTTCTGCCGAGCTGTTAGAATATTTCATTTAGCTCCCACACAACCATGTTATAAAAATATGGCCATTTAAACTGAACTCCTTAGAAATGGTTGATGGGTTGTTTACTTATTATAACCATGATAACACATTATAATATAATATACATAATTATAATAAGACGCCTAAGAGATGGAGTGCTGTAATATACTACTAAGTTAGACTGTTGTATGCTTCAGCTTCCACTCATTCATAAATAGTGTTGCAAGAGTATATTTAAAGTCACGTTCTGCAAACACTGCCCTCAAATAGTGTATTAATGTTTATGTTGTTAAATTCTATTGTTATGCCTTGGTAAATGCTAGTATTTTTTTATGTTTTTAAATTCCTGTTCACTTATAATTTACTTTTTCTGTCCAGATATGTTTCCTGAAATAGTCTCCACTGCCCTTATATAGTGCACAAGTTGGTGACTGCTGAGTGGAATGTCAAACAAATAATGTATAAGACATATACGCAGTTAAAGAGCTGCTGACACCTCAAAAGAAACTTCTAAAAACATAATAATTAGGTACAATTCAGCTTGCATTCCAAATATATTCTATAGATGTCTCCTACCCATCTTTTATTACAGAGGAAATCTGTACAAATGCATGATCTTATCTGTTAGAGTTCATCTGCCTCTATAGCTTACTCACTACTTCATGTCGTATTCCTTAGTTGTGACATCACAATCTGTTGCCATGGAAGTAACTGTGAGGTCACATGTAGTGCATTATGACCTCAGGTAGGGAGAAAGCAACAGGAATAGCTGAACTCTTGAGGAGCAGAGCTCCCTATTTTCATGCAAATGGCATCAGTAATACTGTAAATAATGAGGAGGAAAAACACAGAACTGAAGTGAAATATAAACTGAACTGTGTCTAAATATTATGTTTTGTTTAAGTTATCCTGAAAGCATCAGCTGCTCTTTAATTGACAACTAGCACTGATGAACTTTTTAATTTGGTAGAAGCAGTATACACTAAGTTGCAATACAGATTTAAAATGCAGAAATAATATTGTTAAACTATGTCAAATTTAAGTCCAGTTGGATCAGTTAAAATTCCACATAAGGATTTGTTTTATCGAATGATTATTTGTAATTTATGCACATCTATTCTGTCTCAAAATATGGATGGAAATATTGACAGTTATTATTAGATAACTTGTAAGCCTGATTCCGGAACTCTGCCGAAATGTCCTCTCCTTCTCCTTCACTTTTTATGTTGGCTTGTGTGCATGGCAAGCAACATCTTGTGGTAGTAGTACATTTCAGAGGTGTGTCAGTGTTATGGTGAATACAAGGCAGTGTTGGGTAAGTTACTTTTTCTATTACTTTTTATTACTTTTGGAAACTTGTTCCAGGAAGCTCTGCAAAGTCACTAGCAAGGGTGGAGAAGTACTAGAAAAAGTAATACATCTTACAGTTACAGTTACTTATTTCTTTTTTCTACAAAACAATACAAAAATAGTAAATAACTATAACAGATTACATTTATTTGAGAGTAACAGGTTAGTTACTAGTTATTTTCAAATAAACGTAATCAGTTACAGTTATATATTACTTTTGTATAAAAAGACATTCATTTTTGTAACTGTAAGGTGTATTACTTATTTCAGTACTTCTCTATCCTTGCTAGTGACTGCACAGAGCTTCCTGGAACAAGTTTCCAAAAGTAATAGAAAGTAATAGAAAAAGTTACTTACCCAACACTGATACAGGGGATGCTTTAGTGGGTGTGTCCCTCAGCCACCAATCAGTGAGCATGCTGGCAATGACAGCAGCTTCAAAGAGAGCCAAAGAGTTGAAACAAATCTGCCTCTGCAATCACAGACAGTTTCATCATTGCAGCGGCACCCCACTCTAGCAACCTCGTCAGATCCTGCCACATGCCAAACACTCTGTACCCGGGGCCTTGCTCTATGAGAGCAATTTGTTTGTTCACTGTGCCTTTCCTGGTAAGACATTTCAATAAATAAATTAGCCTCTGTGTGCCTTTCCACATTGGCAGCTCCTGCCACCTGCCACACACTCCCTGGAAAGCCAAAATCAGGGTGCCCAATCCCTGAGTTGGCATGTATCCCCTCCCCACATTGTGGCACAGTGGGAGCCCACCCCAGTGTGCCCTGTTAATTTTTTTATATATTTATTTTTCTGACACTGGGATGCCCACTCTCAGTGTCGGATGCCCCTCACCCCCAAGCTCACTTTCTTTGCCGACAGAGGTGCCCATTCTCCATCTGCATCATATCCTCTCCCAAACTCATATGGCACACTGGGAGCACACCCCAGTGTGCCCAAAAGTTTTATTTTATTTATTTATTTTTTTGAACCTGTAAATTAAGAAAACCATTCCCCGGTGTCTTTTTTAATCTGCAAAAGAAAACAGTCCCTCGTAGTCTTCTCACTGCCCATTCCCCATGCCCACCCTCCCACTGAGCACCCACTTCCCCACACCCCATTACCCCATACTTCCCTCTGGAGATAGACAGCAGCAATCTTCTGTGGAGCAGGACTCATCTGCGCTCTTCAAAGCTGACCAGCAAACTCAAGAATCAAAGGTAAGTGGGTATAATGGCTGTCAAGGGAGTTTTCAATGTATGTTGATATCTCAGCCATTTTTAGGAATTTTGGCCCAAAATTTTCAATATGGGGTGCTTTGGACCCCACCTTGTGAACATTTCACTGTCATTTTGTTAATCAGTCCCGGAAGGTGATCTCGCAGTCGCTGTGTGGAATCACCTTTTGGGACTGATTACCGAAATGACAGTGCCACTATTCATGAGGTGGGGGTCCCAAAAAGCCTATGTTGCAAATCTGGTGAAAAAAATCCCAAAAATGACTGCGTTACTAGTATGTGTTGTGCAACTTCTAAGTAGCCCATCACTTCATTAGTTTTTAATATTTTCACTCCAGATGTTCAACATTGTGATTTTCTCACACCTCCTTATCAACAGTACAGCTGTCATTGTTCACATCCTGCCTGAAATGTGTTTTCTCACCTGTTGCACAGAATGGTGCAGTCACTGTGGGAAATCAACTTTCAGGGCAGATTAACAAAATCACTGTGCCACAGTTCATGAGGGGAGATCCCAAAATGCACGTTAAAACTTTGGTGAAAAAATTCCAACAATTGATTGCGTTATGGGAGTGTGTTTCGCAGTTTCTACTCATGCTCGTAACTTCATCAATTTTTCATATTTTCGCTCCACATTTTCAACATTGCCATTTTTTCACACCTCCTCATGAACAGTACAGCTGTCATTTTTCACATCCTGACCAAAATGTGTTTTCGTACCTGCAGCACCGAATCGCGCAGTCACTGTGTGAAATCATCTTTTGAGATTGAGTAACAAAATGATAGTGCCACTGTTCGTGAGGTGGGGTCCCAAACAGCCCATGTTGAAAATTTGGAGCACAAATACCAACAAACACCAGCTAATTTCCTGTCCATTGAACCACCTTCTGCCCCAGACCCAGGCATGCCAGCTTGTACAGGGGTCTCCTGTCTGGCACGGAGTCAAATGCCTTCTTGAAATCCAGATAAGCTACATCTATCACCTTCCCCGATCCAGTTCCTTGGTGAGCCTGTCAAAGAACTCTATCAAGTTCGTTTGACAGGATCTACCCCTGGTAAAGCTATGTTGCCTTGGATTCATCAGGCTGCTTACCTCCAGGTCTTTGAGGATCCTGATTTTCAGAAGCTTTCTGCATGAGCTTGCCCACCACTGATGTCAAGCTCACGGGCCTGTGGTTACCCATCTCCTCCCTTACCCCCTTTATGCAGAGGGACCACATTTGCCTATCTCCAGTTGTCCAGTACCACACCAAACTCCCAGGAACTGTTGAACAGTGCAGTCAAGAGTGCCACCAGTATATCGTTATGTTCCTTCAACACCCTGGAGTGCACCCCATCTGGCCCAATTGCCTTGTCCACCTGCAGGCAGCCTAGTTTTCATAGAGTCTTCTCCACTGGAAAAGGCCTCGTATCCACTCCCCCCCCTCCACTGCCTTGGCTTCTCCTGCTCTGCTGCCCACCCCTTCTTCCTCCCTAGTGAACACCAAGCAAAAATAGCTGTTTAGTAGTTCTGCCTTCTCTCTGTTCCCTTGTATCCATTCACCATCACTTGTTTTTAGCCGGAGTATTCCCTGCCTAGTCTTTCTCCTCTCACTGACATACCTATAAAAAAGTTTTGACCCCTTTTTTGACTGCACTAGCTATGTTCTCCTCTGTTTGTGTTGTCCCAGTTGGCAGGTACTTGTTTCTAGCCATTGGTACTGTAGTGCTCTCTTAAGGCAATGATTAGAACCAAGTCTCAGCCAATCAGGACACAGGAATTTCCTTGCCCATTTTATGTAAGTGCAATATAACGCTCCAGGGTGTGTGTTATTGTCTGATAAACACAGTTCTATGGGCATGTGGACTCATGCCTAAGTAGGCCCCTATGCATGCATTTATTAGAGTATAACCCACACCTTGGAGTGTGTTATTGCTTTATAATAACTGGGGAGCATTTTCTCCCATTGGAAACCCAGGTTATAATTCACCGTTATAACTCGCAGGTTATAATGGTGAACATGCGCCAGGTTTCCAGTGCTCCACACATGCACCTGCCTCCACATTCTCAACTAACCATGGCACCAGACAATCACAGCAACTTCAGCACTACACTGTGCCCTGTACTCTACACCGTCATGAGTCAGCAGTAATTTTTTTTAAAAAGAAACTTGCCTACTTGCCTCATGTGCTAAATGTTTTTTTTTAAAAAGGTTTCAGGACCTGCTTCACTGGAGCGCTGCTCTTGGGGTTTATGTAGCATCCAACACCTCAGGATGTGTGTAAAAACTCATTAAACACACAACCCCATGCATTATTCTATATATTATAGGGAATAATATGGGTTGCATGCTGTTTTAACTTTTTCACAAGAAAAGTGATGTTAGGGTATTCAAAACTGGCTGAGAACATTAATAATAACATCTTTTACATTTGTTTTTATTTTCACTTATGCAGAGATTACATCCTTATACAGAGCATATAAATCGTATTCAATATACATTCTACTGAACGAGTGTTGTCAGTCCACCATGACGTCACAATGCCTGTTTGGTGGTGCACACAACTGGTGTCAATACATCCTGACATCCCAGTACAGAGTCACTGTCCATGCACACCACCGATCAGGTATATGGAGATCATGGTCATCTGACATCACTCATGCCCTCCCCACCCATCAACCATACTGACATTCTGGTACAATTCGACCACTCTCGCACACCCCCAATTAGGCATACGGACAACTGGCAACACTCACTCCACCTCTATTTTAGCATAGTGACATCCCAGTACAGTCACCATTCATGCACACCAAAAATCATGCATCCTGACATCGAGGTGGATGGCACTACTTTTATGCCCCCCACCCCACAAATCAAGCACCCAGACATCAGTCAACTGGCACCACTCATGCCTCCTCCACTGAAGACATCACGTTACACTGTCAACATGCACAATCCGTCATCCTGACATCAAGTTCGAACAGGTGTGCTTCTGTAGTGCCAGCATACAGGAGTATCAGCATGCCTAATGGGGGCATGAGTAGCGCCAGTTGACATTATGTCAGGATGCCTGTTTGGTGGTGTGCTTGACTGCTGTCAATGCATCCTTACATCCTGGTACACAAGTGTCACCATCATGCTCACCACCAATCAGGCATCCAGACATCATGATCATCTGGCACCACCCATGCCCCCCCCTTCCCCAACAGGCATCCACACATCCAGCTCACCACCCACGCACACCACCAGTTAGGCACCCTGACAAAACAGTTGACCAGAAACACTCCTGACCACCTCTGCTGGTGCATGCCATTAATCACACTGGCAGAACACAATCTGCAGTCTTCCGCACTCACCATGCTGTGTGTGGGGGAATGTGTACACAACAAAGCAGGTGAACCCCAGTTTGTCAGGGACTGAAGGCTGAAGGGGCATGGCATTGTGTGATCCCATCCCCTTGTGGAGTTTCCACTGGGCACAAGGCAGTCCTTCTCCCATGACAGCATGGAAGGAGTGGGAAGGGAGGCAGGGTCAGAAGCCTAAACTGTGGTTCCTGCAATACAAGCAGACTAGATAGATCAAATGGCCTTTTTCTGGCTTCTTTGTATTTATGTTCCTATCTGATAACCGAAACAGGCTAAAATCTCATCCCACTGCACATGATTCCTGGATTCTCTCCTACCATCTCGTAGCTGCTTGCAGACGCTATGTCTCTCCTCACCACTCCAAATGGTTTGATGTGTTCTGGTGAGCATGACAGTAAGGATCTGTATTTCACTACCATCCTCTTCCTGGTGCTACGTGGCCATTTGGCTAGGCCTCCTCTGTTCACTCGACATCATCTTGACATCAATACCCCTTGCCAACTTGACCCTGCCCAGACCCCTTGCTGTGCCAAAAATATGAAGGTAATGTCTGGCACGCTACATGTATTTGCACTATTTACACCCTTATGTTCTAGCATAAATATTGCTAAAGAGCACTTACCTGAGTCCTTGGGATTCTTGTATGGGGTTGCGTGACTCAAAGAGAACATCTAGTTGTACTGTACCTGTAATACAAAAATTAGCAACAAGGTCTCAATCACTCTGCAGCTCTTTAGTAGCTAAAAACAAGGCAATATAATGATAAAACAATACTCATCTGATACACGTGGTCAATGTCCTCCCACACTGTGGTCATTGTTCCATGGGATCTGTAGACAATGCGGAAAATAGGTTAATATTAGTAATAAAATTGTGATTAACTAAGTCGGTTGGGTATAAAGGACTTTTTTGTTTGTTTAAATGGGTTGGTCGGGAGGATAGATACCAGAACCAAGGTAGCAACCCAAATTCATGAAAGACTCCGGTCACTCACACACACTCAAATCCCCCCACCCACATCACCCAGCTCCTCTCCACCCATGCAAAGCCCTTCCACACACAGTCATGCTCAGTTTCTCCACACTGATACAGCTCCCCCCACACACACACACACACACACATATGCATATCCAGCCATAAAAACTGCTCCATTCCAAAAAAAAATAAAACACACCCAGCTCACCCCATTCACAACCTGCTCCCTATACAGATACATGCCAAGCTATACATACAGAGATGCACACCCAAACACAGCTTGCTCCACATACATGCCACACAGACAAGATGGACCATTGATCTTTTCCTCTTCTGTCATTGTCTGTTTCTGTACAAACCCAGCCATCTCCCACACACACCAAGCTCTTTCACACCGTCTCTCACACACACATACACAAACACCCCAGCGCTCAGCCCCAACATACATACAGCCAGCACCTCACCCACACACATGCATGCACACACACACACACTCCTTACTTCCCAAACATGCCACACAGACTAGATGGACCTTTGGTATCTTCCTCTTCTGTCATTGTTCATTTCTTTACAAATCCAGCCATCTCCTACAAGCATCAAGCTCCTCCACACTGTCTCTCACACATGTACACACACCCCGACACTCAGCCCCCAACATACATACAGCTAGCTCCCCCCCACACCCATGCATGCCCAGCCCCATACACTACTAAACTGTCCACTATGTGCCACCTTTTGGAAAAATGAAACAATACATAAGCCAGTCTTTCTTTTACTGGATTAAGTATTAGCCATGGTGTATTGGGTGAGGACGCCATGGTTACAATTTAAAATAAATTAAGTAGAGCCAACAAAAATAGCAGAGCAGCAAAAAGGTAAAGAAATATTTAGTAAATATTTCACCTCAATTGCTCTCTCCCTCTCCAGTGTTTCCAAGCTATACGTGTTAGGCCTATGTCACAGGATCTAAGCAAGAACCAGGAAAATAGCAGACAGGTGAGGAGGGCAAAAGTCAACCAAAAAGAGAAACCTACCTATAGGACTAACTGCAGTGCCTGCGGACACTGGGGTGTGCAAAGGAGAAAACAGAACTCACCTTCATCATGGTAGTTGCTCTGGGCTTTTGTGTGTCCGAAGTCTTGCTCTTTGCCACTCCACTGATGCACCATCACTCCCATGACTCCTTCAGCATCTTCACACCAAATCTGCCCAAAGGGTCACAGAGGAAGAGAAAGAGTAAGAGCCATGGCTACACGTCAGCATGGAGTACGTATAGTGCATCATCGCCCTATTGTGGATGTCAAGACCAGGAAGTGGCCCTTTAACATCCACATAATTTACGTGGCACCCCGAGTCCATGCAGCATTTTCATTTTTTTAATTAAATTAATATAGTAGAAGCCACCCTGACAAGATTTGCATTGCCAAGGGTCGTACGCACTGCAGTAACCAGGGGCCTCTTCCACACGGGTACATGGTCAAACTTTATAACATAAGCATTCCACACTTACTGCGGTTGCCACTTTCAATACAACAAATGAGCATTACCACCATACAACAAAACAATAAACATGTATTCAGTGATATGACAGTCTGTATACACCAGACTATGTGTGATTCTCCTCTCAAAGGCTTGACAATTAAAAAGAAAGCTTAAGAACCCTGACATGATCTTGCTGTAACCCTCCCATGGGGGCTTACCTGCTTTTGCCCTTTAGGGGCCACCCACTGCCTCCCATTCCCCCGGATCCCCCGGTCCTGCCTCCACATTGCCCATATTGTCCCTGAAGTCTCCATCCAGCCCCTGGGCTGCTGTGTGCATTGGGGCCAGAGGAGCTAAACCACAGAGCCACCGCACTACTTGAAGTTTGAATGAGTAACGGTGGTCCACGCATGCGGAGTAGCACATTCTGCCTTTCTGATTGCAATTGCAGAAAAACAGGTGCCCTTCCAGTGGTCTCTGTCTCAAAAATGTGTTAACTGGGGACTCAAGACCTGGAGAAGGTACATAAGGAGTCGCAGTTTGTTGTGAATAAATAGTGCCAGTAAGCACTGTGGGGAATGCTTCATGAATATTGGGAGGCAGTATAGTGCAGTGGTTTAAGGCTCTGAGCTGCAAATCTGGAGACCTCGGTTTGAATCCCACAGCCCCCACTTGCATACTGTATGACCCTGAGCAAGTCACTTAACTTCCCTGTGCTCCCAGGTTGCACCTGTAAACAAGCTTTCAGCTTAGTCTCTCTCTCTCTCCTGGTTAAACAATTGGAAAAATATATATATGTATATATTAATGAGTCATAATACATGTTGATGAGCTGCCTGCCTGTGCCTGGGGGACATGAGAAATGGCACTAGTGACAGGCATGGGGTTAATTAAAATTGTTAGATTCTGCAAGAGTTCAACAGGGCACAGGAACTGCTTAGAGACTGTGGGGCATTAAATAAATAAAGGTGTGTATACTGGCTGCACCAAAACTTTAAAATTGGAACATTTGACTGCCTATTGATAAATGTTGCCAGCAGCCATGATTGCAGCCTTTGATCTCAGTACAGCCAATCGGATGGCCAGGATCCTGATAAGGATTTATGGTACTGTGCCAAAGGGTTATGGGGAAAAAGCTGTGGAAATTCTTGGCACCCTTTTCGGGACCAATCAGGTGTCAAAGGAGCTTATGCATATTCATTTTTCAATGGGACATTTAAATCAGCCAATCAAGGAGCGGCAGAAAGCTCCCAAAACCAAGGACTTTTGGTTCTGCGCTCAGTCCAGCAGCAGCCCCTCCAGAGGGAGGGGGGGCTCCAGCCCCTTTGCAGAAGGATGTGGCTGCAAGGTTTGGGAAGGGCCTGCCTGGGGGTTGCCAGCTACCTGTCCCCCAGGGTCTCCATTTGTCTTTCCCACATGCTGGAGGAACTTTGTTCAATGAACCCTGTTTTGCAACTTCAGCTGGTAGAGAGCTGCAAGGCCCAGCAACTTGCAGCTGTGAGCAGCAAGCATCTGCAACCTCAGTGGAGGAAGCTTTGCCTAAGGGTTCCTGAGTGAGAAAGTCATCTGTGAATTCCAAAGAAGATGGAGATCTTGGGGTCTGTGTGGCCACTGGCTATAGGAGGTACTAAAGTCTGTTACCCCATGTTTGACTCAAAGTAACAAGGAAGGGGGTTGACATTTGGTTAAAGGAATGACCACTGATGGTTCTGGCTTGCATAAAATGGATTTGTGAAAAGTGGATGGTTCTGTTCTACAGAAAATGGTATGGCAGTCTCCCTGACACGTGGGGCCTCACCAGTATTTCCAGGTTTATCTTCAAAAAGAGAAGAGAGCCTCTTCTGATTGGGAGCACTTGCACAATGAGGAAAATGATTGTTGGTATCATGGGGCTGTTCGAGGAAAAGGTGTATTCGTTCAGTGCCAAGTTCAGGGTCCTCGGAGGAGCCCTCCATATGAACTCAAGTCTCACTGTGACTGCGTCTCCAGTGAACCTCTAGAGACTGTGTGCTGATGTGAAAGGGCCACAGCTGCCATGCTGGCAGTGTGGCTTGAAATGCAAATAGTATTCGGATGTGTCTAAACTTCCAGAAGCAGGAAGGGAAAAAAAAAAGAGGTCTTCTATCAAGGTCAGCGTTGGGAATCAGCCTGGCAGTGTCACCAGCTAAGCACAGCCATTGCGCCTCCCTCGATGGGTCAAGTCTGGATGTGAGGGTCTGAGGTGTGCCAGCCCATGTCCTTTTGCTAGTCTGTGTTCCAGACTGTGATTTCAGCTTATCCCAAGTTTCAATTGTCAGAGGAGCTGAGAGAGGTGCCAGCCTTCCAATCCTGCAAGAGCTTGTTGCAAGGGAAAGGTCCAAGCTGCAAGGTGCCTGCTACTCATCTCAAGCTGCTCAAGATCTAGAGTTCCGCTGATCCAGTTACACCAGATTTCCAGTCCGATTACCACTCGAGACTGTCTGTAGAACTGTGAGTAAAAGCAGGGATTGTTCTGCACCTGGGGAGTTGTAAATAGTTGCTTTCAAGTTCTGCCAAGTAGCTAATAGATGTGCAGAAAAGTTAACATTTAATTTAAGCACGTGCACCAATGCCTGCCAACCAGCTGCATCACAGGCCTGCAATGAGTTTGATACCTAGGGATAGATTTGGGGGCCTTTTTATCTAAACTGGGGACTGGTACTAGTTGGGGTCTGTATGCTATACATCTGCAGCAGCTAGCAAGCCAAAGAGCTTTACTTTAATTCATCTAAGGATCGGTGGGCAGCTTGCCTCAAGAATGTTGTTGAATTAGAAACTGCAAACGATTGTTTGCTGATGTCACCTACTAAAAGCCAGTTGCCAAATGTGATTGTTGCTTACTTTGCCTCCAATTACCCTTTCCTAACCCCACCCCCATGTAAATAAACGGTGGTTTAACAGTTTTGGAAAAGTTTGACTTGTGAGCAAATTATTATTGAGCATATTATTAATGCAAGTCAATAATGCCAATGTACTGAAAATATGATCTCTGGTTTATGGTAATCCATGTGTGGGGTGACTAGACAGGGTAGTGGGCAGGTACAGCATTCCAGGGGGTTGTACTGCTAAATACCAAACCCACTTGTAATTTTACTCTGGCTGGAGGCACCGTGCATTTTTATCTCTGTCTTGGGAAAGAACCCACTATAATATCCAGAATAGTAACCCAGACCCCTCAACCTTGGTCAGGCCTGTAAGGCAAGGGTAGCAGCCTCTTAGTACACTGCACCAGGGCTACACTGCTGATGGAAATAACAAAACAAAAATACCATATTTGTGCAGAGTTTATGTTAAATAGAGTGCCGTAAAGTGGGACCACACAAAAATAAAGTTCAGGAATGACTGGGGGCTTAGTGGGTGAGTCCAGTAGGTGCCTGTCGGGGACCCATTAGGGGGCATATTTGTATGAAGTGAGCATGCTGCAGCCTGCACACTGAACCATATCTGTACCCCTGCAGCATGGCTGCACAAAGAAAATGGCAACCAGTCACATCTGCAGCAACTTCCCACCACCCACCAGCTTCCCCAGTTAATGGATGCTGCAGCCAGAACACTCAGCATCCTGCACAATCTATAGCAGAGCTTCTTGATTAAAACTTGCTCCCTGTCTTTACACTCAGACCCCCTCCCCAAGCAGGCAGTGCTGGAAGAAGAAGCAGCCACACACTGGGGCTCATCTAAGGCAGATAAGTCAAGTTGCCTTATTTAATGCATTAACCTTAGTCATAGTAGTCTTTTTTCCATTGAAGTCTGTCTGACAAACTACATAAAGACTTTGTATGCTCTTTATTTAATATGACATCACAGTGAGAAGGCAAGGAACTACAAGGTTGGCAATAGCAGCATATGCATTCTTGGCCGTCAGATAGTGGTAGAAAGGAGCTCTATAATCAGTGTAAATGCTGGCACCCCTGATATTTATGGTGAGAATTGTTGTAGCTAGTATCCTGCACATTGACTACAGCCAGTCAGTGTAGTGCACACACAGTGTACATGCAGCCTCTAACAGAATAAATACCAGCATAATGTTAAAGAATGGACACACAAACACTTGCACACCAGGGATGTTCTGCAAGCACAGAATGCATCCCAATTCCCATCAACCACTTAACCATCCTCAAGTAAACATTAGACTGCTGAATAATTATGACAAGCAGGGAGAGAGAGAGGGAGAGGACATTAACAAAAGGAAAAACAAATTCACCTTTTCCTGCAGCACTCCCCCACCTACTGTGATGACCTCCACTTGCTTCCTGGTGTGACCGCTGTACTATCTGATCCAGTCCTTCTTCAGCGTGCCCACACCACCACCACACTAACTAACTGGCTGTGCCTGGGATGGCAAATTGGGTTACCGGACCATTCTAGTACTCTGTGGGTGTGGGACTGTGTTGGCTCAGTTCACTCAGTAACACGGTCGTGACTCGTTACTCAGGCCTCCAGTCAGCTCAGCTCGGCTATACACCCTCCATGCTCCACCCTGACCTGCCTCCCACCTCAGTCTGCCTGGCTGTAGCTTGATGTCCACTGGCCTTTTACTATTCTGCCCTCAAGGCCATCTCAAAATATATTTTTTTAAATGTTTTTTTGA
Organism: Neoceratodus forsteri; assembly: GCA_016271365.2. NCBI lineage: Eukaryota > Metazoa > Chordata > Ceratodontiformes > Ceratodontidae > Neoceratodus > Neoceratodus forsteri. Next base: position 66,596,621 of record JADMNL010000023.1, read on the forward strand.
GTGACCTTGTCCCTCCCTCCTCCTCTGTTCTCATCTCCTTGCCCTGGCTTCTGCTGCTTCCAAGTCCTTATGGTGGACCCTGAGCCGAGCCACGATTAGGGCTGCTTCTCTCACTTCTGTTCAGCTGTTTTGAGAACTAACCAATACGATGTGCCACTTGCTTGCAAAAAAAATAACCGCAATGGTGCGAAAGACAGGACTGAAGGTTGCAGTTTCTTGTGAAATGGTGACTGGTGCCAAATACCGTGGCAGTCTTGTTTGAGAAAGAGCCAGTCTGGTTGGAGGGATAGAGCCAGACAGAAGTATGGAGGGTGGCAGATGTGGAGACACAGGCATGGATTTAGACCCGTGTTGCCTGCCTGTCAGTAGAGAAAAAAAAACTTTGAAACTTGGTGCTTAAATCCTGATATGTAAAACACTAAATGGAGGAGCCAGTATATGGAGTATGCAGCTCATACAGAGAGGGCCGTCAGAACATCATGGGCCCTAATGCACTAGTGTAGTTTGCTTAATGGTAAATATGGCCTTTCCAGGGATGGATTTACTTTACATTGTCATGGGCCCTATGCACAACAGTATCCATGGGCTCCCCTCTGGTATAGCTGCCCCCCCCAAAAGGTGGCACAGCAGCACCTCTTACCGTATCGAAGAACAGTACAGTTTGGCAGCTTAGCAACTCCCCTATACTACACTGGCATGCCAATGTTTGGGGTTACTAAGACCATCTTTGTGTGGGATTAGAACCCATGACCCTCTGGCCCAGAGGCAGATGCTGCAAATTTAGCCACTAAATATCATGGCCTGGTTGCTAGTTTAATTCGGACAGCACTAAGACATAAATCAGGCACAGTCCTATTTAATCCACAGAAGGCTAAATCAGACTGGGTAGTAAGATTATCACAATACTCCACGTTCAACCATCTAAACAGACATGGGGGTGATATGCACATTAAGAAGGTTTTCCTTCCTAGAATGTTCCTGAAATGTTTTGTATCAAAAAACAGTAGAATATCTTGCTTCTAAACAGTTTCAAGACTACTAAGCACGGAAAGATAATGATTTGCTCAAGGCCACCCAGTGACCTAATGGCTAACGGGGATTTAGACGTGTACCTAATTAATAGAAACATAGAAATTGTCGGCAGATGACCACCTGGCCCATCTAGTCTGCCCATAAGCCCTTGCACTGGATTACTGCTTCCGACCCACCAGCTGCTATACCTCTATGATTCCCCTATGCCTGTCCCAAGCATGCTTGAATCCATCCACTATACTCACTCCCACCACCTCTTGAGGCAGACTATTCCACGCGTCCACCATCCTCTGTGAAGATGAACTTCGTCACATTCCCTCTTAACCTCCCACCTTCCAATTTCATGTCATTACCCCTTGTTCTTGTGCTCCTTCTGTATTGGAAAATGTCTCCCCCCCCCTGCACTTTGTTCATACCCTTGAGGTACTTGAATGTTTCTATCATGTCTCCTCTTTCCCCTTCTCTCTTCTAGCGAGTACATACTGAGGTCCCTTAATCTCTCCTCATAAGTCCTGTGTTGCAAGCCCTGTACCATCTTAGTCGACCTTCTGTGGACCGTCTCCAGCCTAATATCCATATGAAGGTGCGGCCTCCAGAACTGCACACAGTATTCCATGTGAGGTCAGACCATGGTTTTATATAATGGCATCATTACCTCCCTCCTTTTGCTGGTGATACCCCTACCTGTGCACCCCAGCATACCACTGGCCCTCCTAGCTGCCTTAGCACTCTGCTTTGACATTTTCAGATCATCTGAAATAATAACCCCCAGGTCCCTATCCTCCTTTGTGATTGTTAGCAACCCCCTCCTGTAGCACTCCCCAGCGTTTCTGTCTCCCAGGTGCATAATTTTGCACTTTTTTGAATTAAACTTCAGTTGACAGCCCTCAGACCATTTTTCAAGCTTTCCAAGGACACTCCTCATTTTCTCCACCCTCTCTGGGGTATCCACTCTGTTACAGATCTTGGTGTCATCTGCAAACAGGCATACCTTTCCCTCCAGCCCTTCTGCAATGTCGCTAATAAGACACTGAACAGGACTGGCCCCAGGACCGAGCCCTGAGGCACCCCATTTACCACCACCCTCTGCCTCCTGTCTGTTAGCCAGTTTCTAACCCAGTTTACCACCCTGTTCCCCATGCCCTGCCTACCCAGCTTGTTTATCAGACTCCTATGTGGGACAGTGTCAAAGGTTTTGCTGAAGTCAAGGTAAACGACGTCCACTGCCTCACCCTGATTTACTTCTTTTGTCACCCAGTCGAAGAAATCAATCAGATTTGTCTGGCATGACCTCCCCGCTGTGAATCCATGTTGCCTATGGTCCTGGACTCTGATGGCTTCTTGATGCCCCACTATCCTTTCTTTAAGCAATGTCTCCATGATCTTCTAGTATAGCAGAACAGTACATAGAACAGTATAGCAGTAATAACCTTCTACCTGAAGGCCTTATGTCTTCCTCCCCTCCTTTGATCCACTGCTGTCCCTCCACCTATCTCTGGCTCCAAACTAGTCCTTCCAGTTGACTCCTTCCTTGTTCCAACCCCACTGCCTATACCATGCTGTACTGCCAGTTGCTGCTTGCCACCCACCCAGGGCACACATGCTGTCTTCAGCCTTCAGACCAGGCACTTGAAGCTTAGTGCCATCCAAGTCTACAGCCCAACAGTTTAAAATATAAAATACTTTTTAGAACTCTGACTTCACCCTGCTGCCAGCCCTAACTGTCTGATTATGTAAATACATAAAGCCACTTGCCTGACAGCCTGATCCAACAGTGACCCTTAGCTCCGCTCCAATGCTTCTCTGACTGTGCCACATCTCCTGGTCCTGGATGTCTCTCACACACAGCCACAATTTAGACCTCCTTGGCGTGGACTGTCAGAATGGTGCCAGATTTAACAGTCACCATCTGACTGCAGTGCACAGCCACGGTTTCCAATTTTGCCACTCACCTTTCCTACTGGCTCAGCATTAAGTGCTTGCAAGCTAACTACCACATGACAGTTACCGTAGTGGGGGTGGTACTCACATGATGTCTAAAGTAACTCTGCCTCAGACCAGATATATCAAGTTGCACACAATTTCTGGGATTTGTTTCCTCTGCAGCATGGGATCTTCGATCTTACCTCCTGACCGAACTCCAGGAAGCGAAAGTGCAGCAGGTCAGGAGGAAAGAATAGGGTTCAGTGGGACTTTGGGGGGGTTATAGGAAAAATAAACTATCCTTACAGTAAGTCTTGCTATTTTAAGGAAGTCTCCCTGATTTGGGCTTTTTTTTTTTTTTTTACATATTTCTCCTGCTTTTTATGGCACCAATCCAGTCCTTAAAACCATTAGAATTAAAGAACAAACTGATCCCTCGTCTTTGATCTTAGTAATGCAATATGTATAAAAACAAATGGTTCTTCAATTATAGAACATGTAAATTGCTGCATTTCATAATGACAAAACAAACTATACTTTCTGGTATAATATGAAGTAAATTAAGGGACGCAGAAACCTTAAATCATAGCAAGTATTAAAGGGAACCATCCACCTCTTATTGGGCCCCTGTACCTCAGTATGACGCTGCAGGTCTGATGAGCATTTTTGCATTTTTAATTTGTTTTTTGTTGTTGTTGTTGTTTACTTACAGTGAGTTTAGTAATTAAGATTTTATCTTGCTGATCCTGCCATCCCTCCCGCTGGCATTTTGAAATGAAGCACCCCTAGCAATAGTGCACAACCTCCCCTGACTGTCCTAGGAATGATGTATGATCCAAGAGAGCAGCTGTGGGAGCATGCATAGAGGTCCTGTGTAGTCAGAGCTATTAATATCTCCGGTTTGTAATTTAAATGTCTCTGTGCTACACCGAGGGTATGGACAGGCAGTCAACTGCCAGTTTATACCTGATCTTGGTATAGCATCAAGGCATGTAAACTGCAAAGTGGAGCTATTAATAACTCCAACTATACAGGACCTATAGCTATGCATGCTCACCAGCTCATACGTCATTCTTTCAGGACAGCTGTGGGAGGTTGTGGGTGCGGCGCTAGGGGTGCCTCATTTCAGAATGCTGGTGGAAGGGATGGCAGGATCAATAAAATCTTAATTATTAAACTCACTGTAAGTAAAAAGATTTAAACTGGTTATGAAAATGCTACTTGGGTCCATCATCACTGAGGTGGGGCCCGATTACAGATGGACATTCTCTTTAATGAATTACACTGTGTAGGCCAGGCTGGCATTTTGATCAGTATGTGCACCCTGCAATCAACTGATCAGAGGAATATCTTCTCTGAATGTGTGTAAAGTGGAACAAGCTGGCTGTAATTCCAAGCTCATGAGTTACAGAGAAAGCTGCCTGAAAGAACTGAGCCCGGGTAGCAAACAATCCAAAGCCATCTGCAATCCTAACACCACATTTTTTGAAATAACTTCCCACCTTAGCAGATAAGACCCTAAGCTACAAATTGACTCCTATAGCAATGAAGTTTTAACATCAGGAAAGGTAATAATATTACATTAGAACCTATTGTGATTTTAAACAGTGCTAAATGAACTGACATGGATATACCGTAGCTATAGTGACAACTTTACCATGACCGACACTACAGCGACAACAGTGCCAGGTCACTGTAGTATTGACGTGGGACCCGACATTGCTTTCTAGGGGTATTGCACCCCCTCCCTAAAGCAACTCCAACTTGGAGTTGATTAAGTAGCAGAGGGTGTGTGCAGCAGACCCCCCCCCACCGCCTGGGGGTTAAGAAAACACAGTCCAAAGTGACTCCTTTTATGCCGACCGCAAATGTGGTTGACATAAAGGAGTTGCTGTAACGTCAGTTGACAACAAAACTGTCGTCCAACTGTCATAGATCCACCGACATGAATGCTGCAGCAAACAAAATCCTTCACCATCCATGATCCAAATGTAACGGGTGGGTTACCCCAGGGGTCAGGTTGATGGTATTTTTGCAATATTAGCACTGTGCGGTGCCTTCATATGTAACCCCCTACCTGGGACCTGGGTTCGGGGAGAAGACTGTTGCTCAGTATTTTGGCTAGGTTTGACTTCTAGTCGGGGCACCCAAGTAACTCCGGACACAGGAAGCAATAACTGTAATGTCCAAACCAGGACTGGGATTCTAAAGTGTGGCCTTTATTCACATTCAACCGAATAACAAACCATAGATGGACCCCCACAGGGCTACACTCCTGGTAATGCAGATTTATGGAGATCAGAACACATCCTCATACACCATAGCCCTCAGGCTTTGAAATACACTGGGCACACAGCCCAAACGTGTACTCTCATTTGGGTTTCTCTGGCTCGGCTCCCTTGCCAGCCCTTGGACTACCTTTCTTCCATGGCTCTGCTGTCATGCCAGCATTTGGATTACTTTCCATAGAGCATGGATCATTTCTCGGTGGCTCTCCAAACCACCTCTGAGCACTTCTGGCTCCATCAGGGAATCTTCTTCAACAATCCCATGTCTGGGTACTTTCCTTAGGATCTGGTCAAGTACCTGAGAGAAAGCAACAGGCGTCCCAAAGTGAACCCATAGAGGTGACTCTGGTCGCACCAGATGGGGGGTCTCCCAAATCTTGCTCCCATAACTCATACCAGGCTATTGCTCTGGACTTTAACACCTCATCTTTGAAAACACTTTACTGTGTAGATTCTCTTTAAATGTATATCACATTACTCTACTGTTTCTTCCATCCCAAATGTGCTGAACTTGAAACATACTTAATGAGTGGCTGTGTCCATTTCTCTAGACCTCCAGAGAGTTAAGCAGTCCAATTCCCACAACTTTCAAAACTGTTCTTGGCTGTCTTTTCTGACCCCACAGTAACAGACACTTAAATTCATCTTGTCCCAGGTGAAAACAGATTAGCCCTTTAGTGGAGCAAACTCACCCCTTGGTTGCAGGTGCTCCACAGGCTTTTCTTCTTCAAAAAAATCTCAACAAACTTCTGGTGCCTCAGCATGAACCTAGATTTAGGCAGCTTCTTCTTCCTCTAGCCAGACCAGGGGGTTGCCCCTGGAAAGAGGCTGAATCCTTCCCCCCATCCTCGCAGGAATGGAGCCCTGAACCTTTTTAAGTGACCTCTAATACTTCACTTGGCTCTTCTTGTGTTCATCTTCAGGTGAGAACACACACACCTCAAACAAAAATATAGCTCTTTGTCAGAGCTGAGGGCTATGAGGGCCTGCAGCTGCAGCACACCTCCTCCCTCTTCAACACTCTACTACAGACTACTACTGACTTCAAAATCCCCAACATTCTATCCTAACTTCCCTAGCTGCAACATTCCAAAGTGGCTTATGCAGCTGTGACAGTTCTAAAATGATGTAATGCCTCAGTCTCAGCTGAGACTGAGAACAGAGTGAGACAGTGTGAAATCCATTTAACTGGAATTTCACTAGCTGCCTTCCCTGCCTGCCACTAGATCTAACTGGGATTCTTGTAACCCTAGGTAACAGGGGGGTTACACTCACCCTGGGCCACGAAAATGACTGTCCGCAGTCATTAGTTGCCCTGTCTAGGCCATCCTACCCTATGTGCTATCTACGGAGAGGGGGTGAACAGGCCCCCTCCTACATGTGCTAGGCACAGGCAGGCAACACTAAGGGCCTGGAGGCCATCAGCTGACACATCAGTCTCTACTCTACCCACTGACTATGGGTACCTAGTGGCTCTAGAAGAACTGCCCCAAGCATAGCCCTAGTAGATCAGTACTGCATCCCCTACTGCAGGTCAGGACCGCAGTCTGTCTAGCCCCACTAGCCCTCTTGGAAAAATCTATCTGCCTTTATCCAAAAACCCAAAAACAAAACAAACAGGGGACCTCCTCCCAACACTGGACACCATGCAACCACACACAAGGAGCTAATACCATACACTATGCATTACTCCCACACTCCCCCACAACCATACCTGTGGAAGGAAAAGTTACACACAGTAACCTACAACATCTTGTACTTTAATACTACAACACTTTTAAAGTACTACTGAGGAACTCCATTGAGTCCCTCCTCCTCTTCTTGTCTTTTCTTCTTATCTTCTTCAGGAACATCTGCAAGAAAAAGAAAGACAACACACACTCCTAATCTGCATACACAGTCTATCTAAACACCTACCATCTAAACACTGGAGAATCCCAAAAAAGATTTTTTTTTTTAGAAAAGTAGAAAAAACAGTATAAACATTAGAAAACAGTAGAAAACAATGCCAATATTTACAATACACAATATTGGGGGGATGTAGTGCCCTAAAAGTCCCATCTAGTGAACTCAGTGCCCAAAGGCAAGTCCATTAAAGAGTCTTTCTTGGGCTGAAGCCTGGTGAAGCACAGTTCTAGCAGGCCAAAGTCCCAAAGGGGAGAATCTTTGAGGACAGTTCAAACATCTGGGTAAATGTCCCTCAGGCATGGACTCCAAACTACTCCAGCTCTCGGCCCCTGCTATTGCTACACCGTTAGCTGACCTGCTCAACCGCTCCTTTGCCACATCAACAATTCCTGCGGCTTGGAAGATGGCTACTGTTATCCCTTTACCAAAAGGGAGGGACCCCTCTGCCCCAGGGAACTACTGCCCCATCTCCCTCCTCCCTACCCTGGCAAAAATACAAGAACAATTCGTCTTTGCTCAGTTCTCCCAGTTCTTAACCAAATCCTCTTTTTTTACCCCTTACCAATCAGGCTTCAGAAAATCTCACTCCACTGTCACCTCCCTATTAAGAGTCACAAATGACATCCTCTTAGGTATGGATAAAGGCCATATCACATCGGCTATTTTCATCAATCTAGCCAAAGCCTTTGACACTGTCTCCCATGCACTACTACTGGACAAACTCAAGGCTGCTGGTTTATCTGACCATGCCACTAACTGGTTCAGGGTTTACCTGCAGGGCAGACAGCAATCCGTGAAAGTTGGCCCCAGCACATCATCCCCCCTACCAATTGCCATGGGCATTCCTCAAGGCTCAGTCCTGGGCCTATCCTTTCTATTTTCCTGAATGAACTGCTCGTAGGTTTGTTCACTTCTGCCATTCACATGTATGCAGACGATACTGTGATTTACAACACCGGCCCTTCTGCAGATACTGTGCATGACCAACTGCAGCAGGATTTCAACGCTGTTCAACTCCGGCTCAAATCAACCAGCTTTTCTTAAATGCTAAAAAAAAAAATCTCCCTTACTTTTGGCTCACAACCTCTCCTCTCCCGGCTCACCATCCGCCCCCCTTTCCTAACCCTGGATCTTACCCCCCTTGATTCCTGCATCACGTTCCGCTACCTTGGCATCTGTCTTGACCAATACCTAGACTACTCAGTTCACATAGACTCTTTTCATAAAAAATTGCTTCCTAAACTGGGGGCCCTCTATCGTAACAAAGGATGCCTGCCTACCACGGTCAGGGGAGAACTAGTGCAAAGAATGATACTTCCAATGTTTGACTACGGGGATGTAGTCTATGGCACCGCCCCACTCTCCACTCTGTCCAGCCTGGACACACTCTTGTACTCCTTCTGCCGCTTCATATTGGAATGTCCTAAACTCACTCACCACTGCGACCTCTATAACTCTCTTGCCTTTTCCTCACTCTCAGCCCACAGACAAATTCATTGCTCACGTGTCGCTGCCAAATTCTGGTCCCATACCCTACCACCCTACCTGTGTCCACCTTAAACGCTCAACCCAGGGTGGCCTACTCATTGCGACACTCTGATATTAGGCGCTTCCATATCCCCTGCATGCGCACCACCAAGGGTCAGTCTGTGCTTAGTTACCATTTACCTAAACTCTGGAATGACCTACCAACAGATATCCATCATATCACCAGCTCCAGTCACCTCAACACCCGCCTCCATGAACACTTTCTCACTGTCTGATCCTGCAACCTACCTACACCCTAGAGGCCCTCAAGGTCTCCTGGGCCTCAACTCCTCACCTATTGGATTATGGAGGCTCCAAATCTTTCTCTTAACTTAAGTCTACTTATACAATGAAATACCTTATGTTAAATGTTTCCTGGTCTGCACACCTTGTTTTAAACTGTATAGATAGCTACCACCATGTATAATCCTTCTTATGTGTGCCCTTTTCTGTACATGAATATCTGTGACTGTTTTTTTACCACTATGTACCCTACTGTTTTCCCCCAGGTCGCATCTGGAAACGAGCAGCTAGTCGCTCAGTATGCCCGCCCGGTTAAACTCTTAAATAAATAAATAAATCTGGAGTCTGCTAGTGTAGGGTGTGTACTGCAATGTCATAAGAATAGAAAAAAGTCTGGACTTACCAGTCCCTTGTAGAATGAAAATGGTACCACACCTGGTCCTCGGCTGAAGACTTTCCCTGGCTGCATTCTTCTGATACAGCTGAGCGGACATCTTCTGGAAAATGACAGGAGGACACATCTGGAAAATGCTGGGTTGATGTCATCTAGGAGACGGAACCTCAGAACAGGAAAAAAGAAAACAGCAGGTCTGAATTCATCCGGCATCCCAGATGATGAATCAGGATACAGCTGGGATGGTGTCCTCTCTGGAATGGAAGTCATCTGGTGGGCCAGTCGATGGATTCTTGCAAGCCAGTACACTGTAAAACTGATGAATGTGGGGCACCTGGTTCCTGGAATGCCAGTCTGGCAGAACAACATAGGTATGGCAATGGCTGGATGGCAGCACTAACTACCACTGCTCTGCTTTCCACTTGGTAGGCATAGGCACATTCACAGGGAGGTCTTTGCATCGTGGCGAATAGTACAACGAGTCAGGTGCTGGAATTATAACCCTGTCTGGGCACTCATAATCCACACTGTGAAAGGTTTAACATTCCTCTCCATCCACAATTTGAACAGTGCCAATAAACAGTGTCCTGCCCCTTTTCCACTGGCTGTATTTTTCTTGAAGCATTCTGTTCTTGTCATACTTGTTTGCACCAAGATGCACACATTTCATTGCCTCTTCCCAAATCCAGGATTTCCTGCTTTTTTAATCTCCTCCCAGACTTTCCGAGGAAAGGTAGGAAAGTACATCCCAAAGCTTTCATTCGCATTCCTACAAACCAGTCTTTCCTCTTTACTAGCTTTGGTCAACTTCAGACCTCTGGCCTGGCTTGGGGGCAGCCAGTCCTGGTTCTGCCAGCTACACATACTCAATACATCATAGAATGGATCTTTAACTCTTCCTGGTGGAGACAGAGCTGCAGAGTCACTACTCTCTTCCACGCGTTCCTCTAAGCCATGAACTGGATGCTGTGAACCCATGCCTTCTTCATCAGGCCACATATGTTCCCCCTCTTCTTCTTCCTCACTGAGAATCTGCACCCAGGAGTGAGCAGTCATCCTCACTCCTGAGACTGTCCACTCTTCGCTGTGTGCTGAGGCCAAAACTGCCCATTCAAAGGCCTCCCTTGTCTCATCTTCACCTATGAGACTTGGGCAAGGCCCATCTCTCCAAGGGTCTACTGATGCTCTTCCCAAAATGTCTCTCTGTGACTCAGACTCCGAAACATCAGCACATTGTTTTGTCTGTAAATCTGCACCCTCTTGCTTCATGCCACACTCTGAGGGGCCTTCTCCAACAGGCTCCACCTGGTGCTGTGTGCTGCCAACTGCAGATTCTTGAATTTTTGTCTATGTGGGAGCCAAACGAATCTTGGGTGCTTTGGTCAGGCCATATTTCTCTAGGCACCCAGAACAATGAGGTACCATGAAGATGTCCCTTCAAGCATTTAAGCACATCACACATACTCGCACTGGATATCCAGAAATCGCCACATGAGGAAACATTCATCCCCCATAGTAAGATCTCTCAATGTCCCTTAGCTTGTTAACTTCTACTGCTATCACAGCCTGGGCATGATCCGAGTAGTGGACTGGTCCTGAAGCCATAACTGCAGAGAAAAACAAACAATGCTCACTGTTATTGCAAGTCCCACATCACTGAAAACTTTTTTTTTCAAAATGGCTCCTCTTCTGCTGTGTTTACATACTACCCCATCCTGTAATGGTGGCGGCAGCACTCCTGATGCATCAACATTCTGTAAATGGATCAAGCCACTGCGCATCTGATTTACACACTCTACTGATAACATTGCTCAAACTACACAAACTTGCACTGTTCTTTCGGCTAGCACATTTATATGATTTACCATGGACATTTTACTTGCTGAAGACACTGCCCTAACTTACAGTCCCATAAAGCCTCAGTATTTCATAGCACAGGATTGCCTGTATTTCTTGCTTCATCTTTTATACAGCTCACAGTCTCTCACATGGCTCTGAAAATGATACTGTTGCTGAACCTATAATTACGCTGACAGTCTATTGCTTAGAATTCTTGCTTTAGCTTAAAAAACTTGGCACAGTCCTTCTTTACAAAGCAACTATACTGCTACACACAGATTCAGCTGGCTTTTTGGTGAAATCACACAGCTTGAGCTGTTTCATTTGGATAGTGCTCACTGTTATCAGTAGCTGTTTGCTGTGATGGAAAAAACGGCCTGCAGCCAGTCTTGGAGGCCTTTGGAAGGAAGCGGGCTGGCAGTCCTGCCTATTGTCCCTCTGAACACCACGCTTTGTTTCCAATCGATCGAGATGCGGGTTGAACCTGAATTTAAACAGAAAAAGTCCAACTTTAACTTTTTTACAGCACTTTCAATCACCACGATGCTCCTCCTAACAAGCCAGTTCACACACTCCGCTCACTCTCCCTCTCGAATACTGTGCAGTCGCTCTAGAGCTAGCTTGGGGGCGGGACTGATTGCAGTCTCGCCAATCACTCGACACCATGCAAATGAACCTCTTTCCTCTCGCATGTTTTTCTCCTCACGGCGATCGTCGAGCAGGCAAAATTTAAACTGCAGACCACTTTTTCTTTGTCAACTGCAGCTCCTCGGCAAGAGCATCATTTTGACCATTTTTCATGCCCATTAAGCACAACAATTCTCTCAGTCCACACAGAAAGCATTTCCAACATCTAGGGCACAATTTTCCTTTTGCTACCCACAGTTTTCCACATTTTTCTTTGTCACAAACACTTTTAAAAACTGGCAAATGCTGTAATTTGATGCAGGACATGGGCATACACACTTGGGCTTTACTGCTCCTTGGTAAACAGTTGGCAATATCACAACAGCACATAGACAGCAGCACACAATGGCACATTTAGTTTACATTGCTTCAGCTTTTTGGGCTACCTACTGCCAGATAGCCAAAACGTAGCCACCATCTGAGCAACCTTTCTTGCGTTTTCTCCCAAATTTCAACAGAATCCTAGCAGTCGCCTCCATTTTTGTAACTGGTGGGTTACCCCAGGGGTTGGGTTGATGGTATTTTTGTGATGTTAGCGCTGTGTGGTGCCTCCATATGTAACCCCCTGTCTGGGACCTGGGTTTGGGGAGAAGACTGTTGCTCGGTATTTTGGCTAGGTTTGACTTCTAGTCAGGGGCACCAAAGTAACTCCGGACACAGGAAGCAATAACTGTAATGTTCAAAACAGGACTGAGATTCTAAAGTGAGGCCTTTATTCACATCCAACAGAATAACAAAACATAGATGGACTCCCACAAGGCTACACTCCTGGTAATGCAGATTTAAGGAGATCAGAACACATCCTCATACACTGTAGCCCTCAGGCTTTGAAACACACTGGGTACACAGCCCAAACTTGTATTCTCCTCTGGGTTTCCCTGGCTCAGCTCCCCTGCCAGCCCTTGGACTACCTTCCTTCCATGGCTCGGCTATCATGCCAGCCCTTGGATTACTTTCCATATAGCATGGATCATTTCTCAGTGGCTCCCCAAACCACCTCTGAGCACTTCTGGCTCCATCAGGGAATCTTCTTCAACAATCCCATGTCTGGGTACTTTCCTCAGGCACTGGCCAAGTGCCTGAGAGAAAGCAACAGGTGTCCCAAAGTGAACCCATAGAGGTGACTCTGGTCGCACCAGGTGGGGGGTCTCCCACCTCTTGCTCCCATAACTCATACCAGGCCATTCCTCTGGACTTTAACACCTCATCTTTGAAAACACTTTACTGTGTAGATTCTCTTTTAATGTATGTCGCATTTAATCTATTGTTTCTTCCATCTCACATGTGCTGAACTTGAAACACACTTAATGAGTGGCTGTGTCCATTTCTCTAGACCCCTACAGAGTTAAGCAGTCCAATTCCCATAACTTTCAAAACTGTTCTTGGCTGTCTTTTCTGACCCTACAGTAACAGTCACTTAAATTCATCTTGTCCCAGGTGAAAACACATTAGCCCTTTAGCAGAGGTAAAGCTTCTGAAGAAGGACCTGGTTGGTTCAAAAGCTAGAGCACTTTGTTCTTTTCTGTAACAGCCATGTTGGTCCAATAAAAGGTATCAAATGATTTGTTTCTGGATCCCTTTAGCAGAGCAAACTCACACCTTGGTTGCAGGTGCCCCACAGGCTTTTCTTCTTCAAAGAAATCTCAACAAACTTCTGGTGCCTCAGCACAAACCTAAATTTAGGTAGCTTCTTCTACCTCTAGCTAGACCAGGGGGTTGCCCCTGGAAGTAGGCTGAATCCTTCCCCCCATCCCCACAGGGATGAGGCCCTGAACCTTTGTAAGCAGCCTCTACCACTTCACTTGGCTCTTCTTGTGTTCCTCTTCAGGTGAGAATACACATCTCAAACAGATATATAGCTCTTTGTCAGAGCTGAGGGCTATGGGGGCCTGCAGCTGCAGCACACCTCCTCCCTCTTCAACACTCTACTACAGACTACTACTGACTTCAAAATCCCCAACATTCTATCTTAACTTCCCTAGCTGCAACATTCCAAAGTGACTTATGCAGCTGCAACAGTTCTAAAATGATGTAATCCCTCAGTCTCAGCTGAGACTGAGAACAGAGTGAGACAGTGTGAAATCCATTTAACTGTAATTTCACAAGGTGCCTTCCCTGCCTGCCACTAGGTCTAACTGGGATTATTGTAACCCCGGGTAACAGGGGGGTTACACAAACAACATATTTTTGAAAAAATAACATCACATCCTATCAGAACAGACCCTAGGCCACACATTGAGTCCTATATTGTGAGGTTCTGACATCAGAAAAGATACAAATAAAACATTAGAAGCGACTGCAATTTTAAACAGTGTTGAATGAACTGTAATAAATGCTGCAAATAATTCTTCACCATCCACGAGCCAAACAACATATTTTTTTAAACAATAACTTCACACACTAACAGAACAAACCCTAGGCTACAAATTGAGTCCTATATTGTGAGGCTTTGATATCAGGAATGGTAAAAATAAAACATGAGAAATTACCATGGTTTTAAACAGTGCTGAAATCAACTGTTAGGAATGCTATGCCTCTCCTCTTGCTGAACTGAGGAAAATGTTGTTCTCAGAGGACCTAAAAAATTACAAGCATAAAAATAGCAATAGCTAATTTAGAAATACATATCCAACATGCAAATAACAATGTTTATGCCGTTGAAAACTGAGAAAACAGTTGTCTCTAAGCTGAAAGTACTATGAGAAAAAGCAACTTAGCTACCAGCAGAAAAAGTTGATAATTTAGAAAACTGATGAAGTAGGAGTAACCTAAGAATAACTGGAATAATACTGTGCTAACAAAGTTAAAAACAATTCATTTCGTTTGAAAAGAGAACACTGCATTCTAATCAAAATGGTTCTGTGATGATAAATGTTGTGTCATTTTGCCCTGGCCGCCCCCCGCCTCACCCATCACTGCGAGCTCTACGAGAAGCTTGGCTGGCTATCTCCACTCAATCACCTTAACTTTAGCACTGGGTGCCTCGTGAGTAAAGTACTTAGCTCTGGCACCCCTCCGGAACTGGCCCGGTTTCTTGCTCCTGCTGACCTCTCCCCCTACCTGCTTAGATCCTAAGGCCACGGCCCACTAAGTGTACCTACTTCCCGCACCAACATGGGGACTGGAGTTTTGCTGTCCATGGCCCCAGGCTCTGGAACTCCTTTCCTGAAAGAGTCCAGTACTGCCTCCTCTCACAAGAGTTTCCGGACCTCCTGTGGGATCATCTTAAGGTGGCTTCGCCAGAACGTCCTAAGCCTCCTTAGCCTCCCGGTGTCCACTGGTGCTGGCTTCTTCTCTCCTGCTCTGGCATCACCACTTTGCGCTATGTCCTCGCCCAAACTCTCTCCCTTGCTTGACTGATGCTATGATGTTACTATGCTCATAATCCTCACCAGCCCTGTTGGTCATTGAATTTATCTCTAATTTATACCTTGCCCCAGCACTGTATCTGGGTGTACCTTCCACGTAAATATAAAAACTGTAAAAATTGTCTTTTCTCCTGTTTTTGTACCTGAATGTATTCGTCTGAACCAATTACTGTATCAATGTGCCTGTTGTACCCTTTTGTACTCTCCCGGGTCGTTCCTGAAAATAGGCATAAAACTTGTCTAGTGTACTTACCTGGTAAACGAAAACTATATAAATAAATAAATAAAATGAAGAGTTTAACAGCATTACAGCACAGAAGTTAAGTAAAATACTGAAAGGATATACACACAGAAAATGCATTCTCAATTTGCTTATTCATACAATCTTCCTAGCCTCCCCCCAATTAAATATGAAACTACAACTTAACTAAAGCAGTAAAAATACCATAAATAATGGGTAATCTAGAGGTACAAGGCACACTAGACACTTTAAGGAGTGAGTTGGTTAAAAAAATGTTTTTTAAAGGCTTTTCAAAGGTTTGGGGTCACATGGGAGATAACAGCACAGAACTTTCTTCATAACAAAATATTCACCATGGAAAACTGCACAACATTTGAATTACAATACATTAAGACTAGAGTAATGATCCCATTACTGTATTAAACATTTCAGGGAGTTAAAATGATGCACTTTTCTAATAAAACAAAGCACACACCTTCTTCTTAACTGCAAAACCAGGCTGATGATCAAAATGGAAATTAACAGTCTGGAGAGGAAAGGGGAGTGAGGGTTTCTGGTAAATGTAGTTCACGTGTGGAAAATGTAGCTCAGTAAACTTTTAAAGGGACACTGCCAACCTTTTTTGTATCATATTATTTCTTGGTAAAAACTCACATTTTAAGATTACCTACCTTCTCTAAAACTCATTGGTGTTGCTGGCTGTTTTATCTGCATGCTTGCTTTGTGGAACTGAAATGCATGGTAATGTACCCAGCCTTGTGGCTTCAAATCCGTGAACTACTCTGCTGACTGTAATCTTCATTTATGATTCAGTACTATTAAAAAAAATGTACTTTTAAGAGCATTGCAGATCTATTTCTAATTCTCATTTAGTAATAACTTATTCTTGAACAAGTAGTCTGCTGAAATGCTTCCTAGAATTTAGTATTCTTAGAGGTTGTATTTTTGAATGATGATTAAAGATGATAAAAAATGACCAAAATTAGTCTTTGAAGGCAAATGAATGACTGTTTTAATACTAAATTTAGTATTCCTCTTCAGTGAGGGTTCACAAGTACAGCCCTTTGAGCCTGCACCCCCCATGACCACTCACATCTTGAACACCCTGCCCAGATGACCACCCAGCTGGACAACCATATCAGCATCCCAATAGGCCTCTCCCAAGTTGTGCACACTGCCTACAGCTAGACCACCTTACAAGCCCCAAAACAGCCTCTCCCCATCAACTATCACCCTCCCTGTATCTGGCTCCTCCAGACCACCCTTCCTACCCTCAGACAAGATCACCTTGCAGATGGAACTCCCCCCAGACCTGCCTCCGCACCTCAGTTGACCACCTTCCCTGCAGCTGGACCAGCCTTTTAGCCCTGCTGTTGGACCAGCCTCCCAACCTCACCAAACAAAGCACCATCCTTGGAGCTGGACCAGCACCCCCTAGATAACAACTCTTCCTGCAGCTGGACCCACCCACACTACCTATCTTGCCCACAGACCAGTTGCCCATCCCACCACAGACCACTCTCCTTGCACATAGAACACCCTGCCCTGCTAGGCATCCTTTTGTAATCTCAATGCTTATTAGCCTGACATGCGGCATGCCGCACACAACAATCCAACAGACCCAGGAGCCCAACACACAGCAGCCTGACCCAGGACAATGCTGACATACTATCGGGCAAGAGGAGGTCGGGATGCTGTGCAGCTGTTGAGTGGATTTTCCACAAATGCCTGAAGCACCCGATCCTGACCTACACCACCCATCCCAGGACCTCAGCCACTGCTGAATAGCAAAGACAATGCAGACCCCCCCATGCAGTGCATCCTCTGAGGACACACTGACCTGATCACAGACCCCCAGTAAGGATGACTGTCTCGCGGTCCATGGGACAGGGATGAAACAAATAGCTGCACATGCCCCAGTGTGTTGACCAGCCGTACCAGGCAGAATTGTGGACTGTTTGTGTGTCCCTGCATGCATGGTGATGTCAGCTGACAGCCAGCCAGCTGGGCATGCATGAAGGAATTGGAGTACCATGCCTGTTCATTGGTGCATGCATGACATGCAGGCACACAGTAGAGCAGCACAGTGACAGCATGGATGGCTGTGCAAGGAAATGGTCTGCAGTGACACCGCATGTGGGTGATGGGACACAGAGCAGCATGCCATCGCACCAACTGTGTGATGTGTGCATGTGGCCATGTCATGCTAGCCCACTGTGAGCATGCAGTAGCCACACAGAAAAAAGTCTGGAGGTGTTTGGGAGGACCTGTGCCACGGAAGCCCACTGCAGCATGAAGGCTGCACACCAGAGACAGCACGTGTGTTGTGGTGGGGGATTCCACAAGAGCCCATTGTGGGAATGCTGCTACCACATAGTTGCACAGCTGGAAGGATTGGGGGGACTTGCACAGCTTCAGGCCTGTGCGACGTGTGGCACACATGAACAGCTGGAAGGATTTGGGGTGGCTCACAGAGTCATGCCTGTGCAACATGCGACACATAGTGCAGATGTGGCAGTGTGCAGTGGGCTGCTTAGCGATACCCAGCAGTGTTGTGATGAGACATGACCACCAGGTTGGGGTGCATGTGAAATGTGGGGGGTGCAACTTTATTCAACAGTGGGGGGCCACAGTGGCAACCTGGTGGCCGTGCATGATGTGTACTGTGAGTGTACAACTGTCAGGTGCCATGTCACCATG
Organism: Neoceratodus forsteri; assembly: GCA_016271365.2. Classification (NCBI taxonomy): domain Eukaryota; kingdom Metazoa; phylum Chordata; order Ceratodontiformes; family Ceratodontidae; genus Neoceratodus; species Neoceratodus forsteri. The sequence continues at coordinate 66,614,771 of JADMNL010000023.1, forward strand.
GAAACCCTACAGGGTGGTGTTGTGTGCCATGCCATGGAGGAACTCCAGCAGCTTTCCCTTGTCTCTGGATGCCAGTACCATCCTTATCAACTCCTCATGGGCTGCATAGCTCTTCTTGGATGGTGTCCATGGCAGCCCACGATCAATGCCCTCCCTGGTGACATCGGTCCATTGCTGTTCCCTGTGGAGCTCTGCTAGCATCATCATGACCCCTACATGCACCTTCCTGAGCAGGGCATGGAGATGGCGATGCCAGGTCTTGACATTGTTTTGGGTCTATGGTATACCTCGCTCATTGAGATCCGCAACCAACCAGAGCTGAGGTGGGAACATTGGGACATAGCTTGTGGGCACCTTGGCCACCCTACTGTACAGCCATTTGCTGCCCAGCACATGTGTCTGCTTGAAACAATAGAGGAGTGTGGTGGCATTGGAAGGTATGATTGGCTTCAGGAGGCCAAATGATGCTGGAATGTCCTTTGCCAGGAGATGGGCAAGAGCCACGAGTTCACGGATCTTCAGGCTGAAATCTGGGTCGCTTCCGTATTGTGGTGGAAGGCCAAAGTTCTGGACCTTCTGCCACACAATCTGCCCAAAGTGGAACAGGCAACCCTTGTTCATGGCTTGAGGAAGCTACATCTTACAGGCATTGATCACAGCTTGCTCAAAATCAGTGATGATCATAGGTGGTTCGAGTGTGCAGGACTGTGTACTGGCATATTTGTTCAGCTCCTGAAACAAGGTGCAGAAACATTCCAAGCCCTTTGTTGTCATCAGTGTATACACCAATGACATGATGAGATTGTTAGGGCCTGTCCCCATGGGTACATGGATGGTGTACAACTGAGTGTACAGATGTGGCACAGTCTTGAATGTACCATCCATCACCCAGAAGGGTGCCTGTGTTACACCCCTGATGTTGTCCTCTGTGGTGAGTTGAAGGACCTGGTGGGTGGTGCTGCCAGTGATCTTGCTATACCATGGCCATCTAGTCACCATCTGTAGCTGCTCAGGGATGGTGAGGTCAGCCAATGTCACTGGTTCTGGTGAGAGGTCCTTGCGGTGGGTCCTGTTCACAGTCTGCAGCAGGGCCCTCTTGCTTGGTAAAAGTTGCTGCACCTTAGTGGACATCGCAGTTGCCTCTCTCTGCAGCAGCTATGCGGGGGTAGCCATGGTGCTGTATACCTTCTACTTGATGCCACCAGCACCTGTGCCAGTGGAGCATTCACTAAAATACCACCAACAACTTAATCTGGTTCAAAGTCAGTTGGCATGCATCTGTATCCCCTTCTCCTGGGTAGTGCCTGAAAATAGGCAGAATTTGTCTAGTGAACCCCTCCTGGATGGTACCACCTCACAGATTGTCCCTGTTGATGGGGTTGTAGTCGAGCACCCTGGCCCATCCATGGCTTCCACTCTTTCCTACATTGTGCCAGCGGACTGTGCAACACTGACCAGCTTTTGTTCCAGCTCAGGTATACAGGTGTGATTGCACCTCATTTGCACATCACACTCCATGGGCCACACCTATGGCAGCTGCTACTCATCTGTGGGTGGTTTGTACCAGCACTGTAGTGCCACTGTTTGCCCACAGTCCCAGTGCTTCAGGGGTGTACTGTGCAAATGGTCATGTTCAAGGTCTGTGTTCACAGTGTCCTGGGCCCCCATCAGCTACTGTGCTGCAGCGGGGCTATGCTCCATGGAACACTTCCCTGCTGTCCAGCATGCAGGGGTCCCTGTGTGTTGTGTGCTCTGCCTACAGGTCAGTGTTCACCTACCTAGACTGTCCTTTGCACCCCCTGGCATTGGTGTCTCGGTATCTGTAGCTCCCATGCATGCCGTCATGAGTGCACGTCCGTCCGCTGCCCCATGCATTATTTTCCGCTGCCCACCTCTGTTCTCCATGTTCTCCTCAGCTGTAGTTCCCTGACCTGTGACTTCTGTGGTAAATGACATATTGTAGCCCTCACTGTGCTGTCTCCTACAGGGCATGCATTTTCTGCGCCTGTGCCGCTTTGTTTGTCGGAGTTCCGGTTCACCTACTTTGTTGCCTACTCCTGTGGTAGGCTTGCACTCATAAAGCAGTGCTGTGCCACATATTCCGGTGTACTGTTGGCTGCTTATGGACTCTGCCCCTGCATGGGGCCATGGGTTTTCAGGATTTTGCACCTCCTGTGAGTTGGGCATTTTTTTCTGACTGTGCTCTGTCGGGACAGTGGCTCTGTCAGTCTGCTGTGGGTCAGGAGGGTATGCTAGGTATCCCATGTGTTGGGATACCGAATTTCAGCATTGCATAATATATCCCCCTGCTAACTGACTACCCTGTAAGCAGCTGTACCATTCTTTAAGCCACCCCAAATCTGAGCACATTCCCTGGATCATTTCACAGCCCCCGAACCTGCCTCTTATCCCTGCTAACTACTTTCCCTGCTGCCAAAATCCCCCAAACCACCCTTATCATCCATGGACCAGCCTTCTCTTCCAACAAATCTCCATGCAGCTATAACCCTCCCCCAGACCACCCTCTTCTCCCCTAGCCAGTAACCTTCCCTGCAGCTTAACCAACCTTCCAGCCCCTCTCCCCTGACAAACAGTCCCAGGACAAGCCTCTCTCCCAACAACAGCCCTCCCTGCAGCTGACTCCCTCCCAGATCATACTTCTCACCCAAAGAGTAGCTGCTCACCCACACTAACCACTCTCCCTGCCTCTGAAACAGACCCTGCCCAGCCAGCCACTCTCCCTGCAGCTGAACCACCCTTTCAGCCGCTGGACAAACCTTCCCCAAGGAAAGCACTGTCCATGGATAATTCCACAGTTACAAGGAGGGAGGAAGAGGCCCCCAGCTGAGTAGAAAGCAACTGCTGGTGGGGGACTTAATTGGGGGATAGACTTGCAAGCAGGGTGGGGTAAAGGAGAGGGAGTTGAAATACCTGAGAGGTGCTTTGGCTTGGAGGGATGAGAGAAGGTAGAGTGGATCATTAGGCAACATGAGATGAGAGGGAGCTAGATGTCATTGTCCACCTGGGGACAAATGACGTAGCAAGGGACAGGGTAGGGGTAGTGCAGGGAAATTTCAGGAATCGGGGGAGGGTCCCCAAGCATGCATGGTGGCTTTTGCCAGAAGGTTACCTATATACATCTGGGGAGAAGATAGGACTCTCCACACGGCTTTCAACAGTTGGTTAAATGCATGGTGCAGAGTGGGGCTCAGTACTAGGATGGGGCCTCTTCAATGTCTTCATAAGTGAAATTGCAGAAGAACTGAATGGGAAGGTATGTCTTTTTGCAGATGGCACCAAAACCTGTTATAGGATGGACACTCAGTTGGGTGTGGAGAAAGGGTTCACACATGCTGATGTGACAACCATGTTGCTGACGCCGATTACAGCACAGGCAACATTACAGCACCAGGCATAATGTATCCTGGGAGTTACACCACCAAAGCACCCTCCCAGGAAGCAGTCAGTCTCCAGTGGGCTCCCTCCCCTAATTATCCCACAGGTCCAGGTTTTTAATTTACCTGCTCTCAAGTCCTACCCCATCCTACAATCACCCCGCAGGTATACAGTAGATTGTTACTATCCCTGATGTCCAGTGGTTCCCATTTATTTATTTATTCATTTGTTTACTGAGTAGGTGCACTGGTCCGAGAACCATTTTCAGGCATGACCTGGCCATTGAGAATGGTACAGGAATACAAGCAAGTACAAAGGAGGATGGGACAAGGCATACAATAGACAGTAATAAAAATATACAGGATAGTTTTATGAAGATATATATAAAGTTGCAGCACAATGGATAAATAATATTTTTGACAATAGCAGGTACAGTAGTAGCCAAGTTGTAATGCAAATTAGGCATAATCGGAGATGAGTAAAGGAAAAAGTGCACCACGGCAGTGTAGGTATGGACCAAGAAGGGAAATGAGGTAAGGGGAGTAGAGGCATGATAATAAGTTGGGAATGCAGGATCAAGGGGTGGAGGATAGAAGGTGAGATCCAAGGAGAGAGTGGAAGAGTCCTGGAGAGTCAGTGGTGCTAAGTGGAGTGGGCAGATTGTTCCAGAGGAAAGGGGTTGCAGATGAGAATGCACGTTTACCCATTCAGGTGGAGACTAGGGGGCACTCAAGCATGGAGCCAGCAGTGAGGCAGAGCTCGCGAACAAACACTTTTGGCCAAAGGTGGTGGGATTGCAGAGAGGTAGCTCAGTTTTGGATGGCCTTATTGACTGTGCTGGCCAGGAGATAGGTCCATTGGGCTGATAGGGGGAGCTAGCCCAGGGTCTGACAGAGTGAGCAGTGACGTGTTGAGTGAGAGCCCTTGCCCCTGTACAGTATATCCAAAGCCTCCACCATGACCCAGTTAGTTCTTACAGCTGACACTACCCCTGGTCCCCAGGCTTACTATATATTTGCTACCGCACCACATTCAACACAGTCACAGACCTTCCTCTCAGCTCCTTGATCAGGCACAAAATGGATGATAGTTCACGATCATGTGCTAACTGTACACAGCTGTTGATACAGTAGGCACGTGAGCGCAAAACTGGCATTCTGTCCTCAGCTGGTCACAGAAGTTAGCAGAGTGTCTCTGCCAAATGCCACTGTGGGGAGCGTGTGTAAATACATGGTGGGGGCCATGAATGTTGGGAGCGGTGGGGCTGGGAGGGCAGGTAGGTATTGTCAGTTTCTATGTACAGAATGGGCAGGAGAACCACTGAACTTCATGTGATATTACAGATAGTGGGAGCTCAAAGGGGCAGGGGTAGGAGGCGGAGGTGATAATACCTGGTTTAGGGAGGCAATATCTTTTACATCCATTCACCAACTGGTCAGAGACTCACTAATCATGCTAGCCAAGATATCATTTTGCGATCCTACCCTGTTTTTGGGGTGCAAAGTGTTGTTTGAAAGTCACTAACTCATTTAGAGATTGCGAATGCCCTCTGAATGTTCTGGTCTATGTGAACAATAACTGTACATTACCAGTAAGATAAAGACAAGTGAACAAATGAAAATATGGACTTGAGAGCTGTCCTCCATGAGGTTGATAATGTAATTTATCTTAACAATGCATTAGAGTATAATGAGATTAATACTGGTACCACTGTGCTAGGGTTGCTGTGAGAGGTACCAAATACTGAAATGTCAAAATAACGCAGTACCATTGTGCTACCAGTGTGCCAGTATTTGGGGGAGCTGGCAAAAATCTCCAAATGTTGTGATACCATTGTATTACCAGTGTGTGTGAGAGACAGAGAAAATGGTAAAAAATACCATGGGGATATCATTGTGCCAGTGCACTGAGGAAAATCTATATAGTCAGTGTTGCCCAAGCAGCACAGTGTACAGGACCCTTTTCTCCCAATCAATAACAATCCAGCTTCCTAGTGTTCCAGTTCGCCCAATCTAGACTTGTCCTCCTCCAAGGCTCCACCCTCACCAACCATTTAATAGAGGTCGGGGCCAGGGTGGGTGGTGTGGAACAAAGAACAGCTCTCCTCCTCTGATTGCGACTGGACTATTTGCCTTTTATGGCCCACTCACACAGTCAAAGGTTCGCACTCTATTCACTGATTGGCTGCTCCTTCCTGAGTCGGCAGCTTGCAAAGTTGTGGCTGATGTGGACCCGCTATGCATGGCCTGTCCCCCGCCAACTAGAGCTTCCTTATCGATCACCAATGTGATCCCATCCTCTCCCACTGCTGATGCAGCCCCAGAATGCCTGCCCAGGCCACTTCCAGTGACAAGCCCCGGTCTGGAAAGAACAGCTCTCCTCCCCTGATTGGAACTGGGCTAATCTTTGCTATAGATATTAAACAAGGATGGGTCCCAGCACCAACCCCTGGGGCACACCACTTCCACCCTGGAATGCACCCCATTTGCCTTACCACCACCCTCTGGTTTCAGTCTTTGAACCAGTTCTCCACCCACCTTGTTATTTTCTGTTCCACCCCTAAGCCTTCCAGCTAATTTACCAGCCTTCTATGTGGCAAAGTGTCAAAGACATTGCTGAAATCTGGGTAGGCCACATCCTCCTCCATCCACCTTCCTTGTTGCCCATAAAACTCAGTTAAGTTTGTCAGGCGCCAACCTCTATCCCATAAAACCAAACTGCCTTGGGTCCTGGAGGCAGAATAGCACATTGGGTAAAGGCTCTGAGCTACAGATCTGGAGACCTGGGTTTGAATCCAACAGCCGTCTAAGTGCATACTGTGTGATTCTGAGCAAGTTACTTAACTTCCTTGTGCTCCAGGTTGCATCTGGAAACAAGCTTCAGTTTAGTGTGCTACTCCTGGTTAAACAATGTTCCCCTTCCCCCACTTCTCCTGTAGACCATTGATAACCAGGTGCTCCACTATTCTTTCCTTCAGCAGTATTTCCATTACTTTTCCCACTGTTGTGGTCAGGCTGACCAGTATGTAGATCCTGCATCCTCCCTGTTAACACTTTTGTATAGTGGGACCACATCAGCCCTTCTCCAATCCCTGGGCATGTCACTAGTTTACAAAGACAGGGTGAACAGGGTAGTCGGAGGCCCTACTAACACCTCCCTTAGCTCCCTCAGTGTCCAGGGGTGCATCTATCTGGCCCATAGCCTTATTGCTGCCAGTTCCATGAGGATCCTTTCTTTTTGCAAAGGGAGCTGTGTCCTTTTCAATGATCTCTCCATCCTTATTAATGCTGGCCCATTTCCTGCCCCCTCCTTTGTAAAAACTGAACAGAAGTATTTGTTTAGTATTTTTGCTTTTTGGTAGTCATCTTTTACCCTCCCTCCATCCACCCTTTTCAGACACTCAATATCGCCCCTTAATTACCTTCCTTTTCTCCCTGATGTACCTGCATGTAAAAGGTTTTGTCCCTCCCTTACCACAATACCCACTGGCTGGCTTGTGTCAAGGGTCCCACATAAGTGTGGGTCTGGTGCCAATGTGTACTTTGCATGTGGAAACATTTTGGTTTGCCTGCTGTGTGCTGTAGTGTAGTGGATTAGTTTTGCTGGATTCTGCACTGACAGCTTTATTTGCAGCAGATCCTGGAGTCCTTTGCGGTGGGAGATTGTTCTACACTGCATGTTAAGAGTTTATATAGGCTCTCATCTTTGGTTTACTGGCCCCACTGAACTCCCTGGGCTAAGTTCTGTCACAGACTGACTTATCCCCTGGAGAAGAGCAGAAGTGGAAAACATCTGATAAGAGATTGTGTAGGCTCAAATGTGCACTGCAGGCTATTGGAACTTCTATTGCCTGTTGCCAGCTGAAGGGAGTTCTGGGACTGGTTGTGTCTGCATATATCTGCCTTGAGATGGTCACAGTTGGCCTGCTGCGGTGTGCTATACTGCAATGGATGGTAGTTGGAAATTCCAAATCGGTTGGGGGGGACTTAGAGGAAGGATTAGGAAGTACTTCTTCACTGAGAGGGTGGTGGACAACTGGAATGGGCTGCTGAGGGAAATGGTGGGAGGGTTCATGAGGGCATAGGACAAGCACAGAGGGCAACTGGCATGGGGGGAACTACAGAAAAGGCCTAGTGGATATCTAGGCAAACTGGGCAGACTAGGTGGGCTTGCGGTCCCTTTCTGCCGTCACATACTTGTGTTCCTATGTATTCTACACCCACTGCGCACCCTGCCTCCCCACCCCATACTTACCTCCGGAGTCCAGCGTGATGATCTTTGTTGGGCCTGGAACACATCTGCACTCTTCAAAGCTGACCGCAAACTGAGCAAATGCCAGTAAGCTGTATAATGGAATAAATAGGTTTTTTTCAACTTTGATGCATATCTCAGGCATTTTTTTGAATTTTGGCACCAAATTTGCAACATGGGGTTTTTGGGACCCCTCCTCATGAATTCTGGCACTGTCATGGCATTAATCGGCTCCGAAAAGTAATTTTGCAGTCACTGCATGGAAACACCTTTTGGGACCGAATAACGAAATGACAGTGCCAGTGTTCATGAGGTGGGCTCTCAAAATGTCTATGTTGCAAATGTGGTGAAAAAAATCCCCAAAATGACTGTTTTATGAGTGTGCATTGCGCAGTTTCTATGCATGCTCGTAGCTTTGTGAATTTGTAATATTTCACTCCAGATTTTCAAAATTGGCATTTTTCCACACCTCCTTACGAACAGTACAGCTGTCATTTAACATATCCTGGCCAAAATGTGTTTTCGCATGTCCAGCGCAGGATAGAGCGGTCGCTGCACAAAATCAGTTTGTTTTCGGGACAGTTTCAAGAAATAATGGTGACACTGTTCATAAGCAGAAGTCCTAAAATACCTATGTTGAAAATTTGGTGCCACAATTCCATGAAATGACTGTGTTACAAGCGTGCATTGCACAGTTTCCACGCACCCTTGTAAGTTCGCAAATGTGCACTATTTTCATGCCACATTTTCAACATTGGCATTTTTTACACCTCCTTATGAACAGTACGGCTGTCATTTTTCATATCCTACCCTAAATGTGTTTTCGCACCTGTGGTGCACAATGGCAAGGTCACTGTGCGAAATCAATGCTTCGGGCACATTAACAGAATTACACTGCCACTGTTCATGATGGGAGGTCCCAAAATGCCTATGTTAAAGATGTGGTTAAAAAAATCCCAAAAATAATTGGGTTACTGATGTGTTTTGCACAGTTTCTATGCATGCTCATACCTTCACCAATTTTTCATATTTTCACTCTAGATTTCCAACGTTGCCATTTTTTTACATCTCCTCATGAACAATACAGTTGTCATCTTCCACATCCTGCCCAAAATGTGTTTTCGTCCCTGTGTCACCAAATAGCATAGCCACTGTGCAAAACCACCTTTCAGCTAACAAACTGATAGTTCTGCTTTTCATGAGGTGGGCTCACAAAAAGCCCATGGTGAAAATTTGGAGTGAAAATACCAACACACGCCTCTGGTGTTAGGGTTTCCAACTGTAGCACCCCACCCTGTAGAGACTGACAGGCATCAGGGGTGTGACTTGGGATCATCGGCTGTAATGCTCATGCCATTCCACACCCAACCCTGCAGCCAGTGACAGGCATTGGGGTGTGCCTTGCACTGTTTGGCCACAAAGTTCACGTCATTCTCCTATATTGCACCCACCTCAGTGTATTTCCTTATAGAATGGGGTAAGTATAATGCCCAAAGACCCCACAGCACACCATGACACTTGTCAGTGTCTACAGGGTAGGGTGAGGTACAATGCCATGAGCGTTATAGCTGATGACCCAAAGGCACACCCCAACACCTGTCAGTCTCTGCAGGATGGGGGTGGATTTGGTGTCAGTTCAATACCTCACTGCCATTCCTATTATGTGTCTCTAACTCTGGCACTACCAATGCCAATGCCAGCAAGACAACATTCGGCATTGACAAATGCTTGTTTCATAACTGTAGTGGAGAGTGAAGATTAAATATTAAAGACTGCTATATCTGTCTCCCCTGCCTTCAGGTGTGCAAAGGGGTCCCAAAACATTTAGGTTGAAGTATTTATTTCAGTACGTTATGACCATGAGGATTGTGTGTGCGCGCGCACGTGTGTGTGTGTGTGTGTGTGTGTGTGTATGTGTATGCGTGTGTGTTTGTAATGTGAAAAACTGCTGTATCCGTTTCCCTCCCTTTAGGCATGCAAATGGGTCCAAACACGTTAAGGATGCAGTATTCATTTCCACATGTTGTGGACATAGGGATCGTGTGTGTGTGTGTGTGTGCGTGTTTGTGTTACAGATCACAATCATTACAACTGCTATCTTCCATCAGCTCAGATCCACGACCAGCACCCAATACAAGTCTTTTGTTAGTGTTAAAATTGCTACTGTTTACTAAGTTACCTTCTCTGATGTCAAGTTTGGCAGTGGCACCTCCTCTAACAAGTGCTGTCTGCTCAGTTTACACTTTGCCTCTCTCAGTCTGTCCAGGTGAAACTAAGGGATGTCCCCTATAAGGCAGTGAGATAGACTGCAAGGCATCACAGTGGGTGGGATTTTTGTTTGTGGGCATGGACTGAAGTAACACCTGGGTGGGAAAGTGGGCTGGGAGGTAGCTGCCCACTAGGGACAGAGAGGTAGGTAAGTAGGAGTTCCCATGGGGAGGGTGGTTTAGGGCCAATGGGGATGAGCATAGTCCATAAAAGGGGCTGCACCTGAGAGGATCCCTCTCTTGCTCCTTTCACTCAGGTTGGAACCCACCCAAATCACACCCTCGTAAAAGCAGGGGGGAACTGGAGGGGAACTAGGGAACTCACTGTCCCAATAGGGGAGATTGCCTTAGGGTTGGAGAAGGAATTTTCCCATTTTTTGTCCACAGGGTTTTCTGGTTTTCACCTTCTCCAGCGATGGGGCAGATAATGTATACAGGGCTTTGATTAGGTCTGTCACTGTCATGTACAAGTGTAAGTGGTGGCACGGTAGCCTTGGAAGGTCTGTATAGAGAGGTTAACAGGGGATCACAAGTCACATGCAGCCAGACTACCCTGAGGCTGTCAGGAGGTCTGTGCCAGATGGCAGGAGTCCCCCCCTTCAGGGGGGCACTCAGATGGGCAGCCTCTTTGTGCACTCACCTGTGGCATAGAAGAGTCCTCTGATGGGGAGGACACTTCCACACCCAGTCAGGAGTCATCCCTCATTCCATGGAGTTTGTTACCTTGAGGGATTTCTGATTGGTTAGGCAGTTCCTGTTGAAGTGGGGGATGGCCGCCAATAACTCTGAATGAGATTAAAGTAGTTGAATGACATTTACCAACTGAGACTACCTTGCTGCACATGTCACACTGATTTTTGGCTGTAACTAATGAATTATGGGAATAAAATGCATGGCTGTACCAGCCTGTCTGCACAGCGGTAGCACCACCACTCACAACAATGGTGACCCGGGTTCAGAGACGGGCATGGGTCATTGGGGGCCAGTTGGAGGGAAGGATTGAGCATCCCAGAGAACACTCTACTTCACTGGGGAGGGAGGATCCAGTCAGTTGTAGCCACACTGCCCTTGGATGCAGGGATTGATCAGGCTCACCACAAGTATGGGGTAGGAGGAGTTGCGCTAACTGCTTATGAAGTCATTTTGTGATGGCACACTTGCAGCCCTCTTCTGCATGACTCCTGATGGATTTACTTATTTTATTTATTTATTTTTTGTTGACTGGGTAAGTGCACTAGACAAATCCTGCCTATTTTCAGGCACGACACAGGGGAGGAGGATACAGATGAATGGCAACTGACCTTGAACCAGATTAAGCTGTTGGTGGTATTTTTAGTGACTAACTACAAAAGAACAAGCATAGTCCTGACTGGGAGATGACAGACCCCCAGCCTCAGCATGCTCCCCTGCCTGTGGCCCGACAGGCATCCTGACACAACTTCAGAAGCTCAAGGGGCTAGCCCCTCTCTTTGCCCCCGCCTGGGGGCTAAACCACAATTCAATGGGGGACAAAAGCACCTTGGACCAGCAGGTAGGAAGGGGATGGCTGATTGTCCTCGGGGGTCTGAAAGGAGCCCTAGCAGAGTAATGGGGGCTTAAAAAAAATACATGGCTGCAGCCATTTTTCTCCAAAGCTCATTGTCTGTCTCAGTCTGTCCAGGTGGAACTAAGGGATTCTTTTTTCCAATTGTTCAACCAGGTGAGACACACTAAGCTGAAAGCTTGTTTACAGGTGCAACCTGGGAGCACAGAGAAGTTAAGTGACTTGCTCAGGGTCACACAGTATGCAAGTAGGGGCTGTGGGATTCAAACCCAGGTCTCCAGGTTTGCAGCTCAGAGCCTTAAACCACTGCACTATACTCCTCAGTAGCCACAACAATGACTAGCCCATTACTTTTATTCCAGCAGTTTTATAACTGGCTACTTTCTGCTGTCTGCTGCCTTTGTTTTGAGTGAGCCAGACAGAGAGAGGACAAAAGTTAGCTAGAAGATGGAAAAAGAACAAGGGAAATGAGCTATCTATGCACACCTAAGTTTACTTGAAATTACCTGATGGCTTGCAACTTTTCGTTTTTTAAGTTTTTGCTCAGGATAGCCAAGCCGAGATGTAAAATATGTACTTCATTTAGGTAACACATTTAACCCTTTCTAACACTGTATTTTTAAAGGATATGTCAGATGAAATGCAATATCTCATTTATAGTACGCTCATGCTTTTATCAATTTTTCTAAAGTATTTACACAAGATCTGCTGTGATGCGGTTTCAAGGTGGTCTTCCTTTTACACAGTTTTACAATGTATTTTCCTAGAATATGCCCGCTGATAGCTATATATTTAGCCTGGATAGAAACATAGAAATTGTCTGCAGATAAGGACCGCTATGCCCATCCAGTCTGCCCATAGGCCCTATACATTGTATGTGGCCACTGACCCTATATGATCAATGGCTTTTCATCACTCCCTCCCCGCCCAAGCTTCCCTTGTGCCTGTCCCAGGCATGCTTAAACCCCTCCACTGTGCTTGCCCCCACTACCTCCTGTGGCAGACTATTCCAAGCGTCTACTACCCTTTCTGTGTAGAAAAACATCCTCACATTACCTCTTAATTTACCCCTTCCAATTTCATATTATGCTGCTTGTTCTAGTACTTTTTCTGCATTGGAAAAGGTCTCCCACCTGCACCTTGTTTATGCCCTTGAGGTACTTGAAAGTTTCAATCATGCCCCCCCCCACTGTCGCCTCTCCTCCAGTGAGTACATATTGAGATCCCTTAGTCTCTCCTCATATTTTGTGGTGCAAGCCCTGCACCATCTTTGTTGCCTTTCTCTGGATAGTCTCCACCTTATCTATGTCCTTGCACAGGTGTGGCCTCCACAACTGCGCACAGTACTCCAGGTGAGGCCTTACCAATGTTTTATACAATGGTATCACCACCTCCCTCCCTCCCTCCCTCCCTCCTGCTAGTGATACCCCTGCCTATGCACCCCAGCATGCCACTGGCCCTCCCTGCCACCTTTGTGCACTGCTTTGATACCTTAAGGTTATCAGAGATGATAACCCTAGGTCCCTTTCCTCTTTGGTGACAGTCAGCTCCCCTTCCCCCAACCTGTAGCTCTCCTCAGGGTCCCCTCTACCCAGATGCATTATTTTGCACTTCTTTGCACTGAACCTTAGTTGCCACATCTCCGACCATCTTTCGAGCTTCTCCAGGTCCCTCTTCATTTTCTGCACCCCTTCTGGAGTATCCACCCTGTTGCAGATCTTGGTGTCATCTGCAAACAGACAGACCTTTCCTTCTAGCCCCTCTGCAATGTCACTAATGAAGACATTGAACAGGACTGATCCTAGTACTGATCCCTGTGTTACCCCACTGGTAACCCCCCTCTCCCCAGTTTGTATGCCATTTACCATCACCCTCTGTCTGTCTGTTAACCAGTTCCTAACCCAGTTCACCACCTTGTCTCCCATTCCCAGACTACCCATCTTGTTAATCAACTTTCTATGTGGGACGGTGTTGAAGACTTTGCTGGAATCTAGGTAGGCAGTGTCTATCATCCCTCCCTGATTTATTTCCGTAGTCACCCAATCAAAAAAATCTATTAGATTCATTTGACGTGACCTTCCTGCTGTGAATCCATGTTGCCTCAGATCCTGAGCACCTCTGGATTCCAGATGTGCCACTATCCTTTCTTTCAGCAGTGTCTCCATGATCTTTCCCACCACTGAGGTGAGACTGACTGGCCTGTAGTTCCCCACCTCCTCCCTATTGCTGCTTTTGTGCAATGGGACTACATGTGCCCTCCTCCAGTCCTCTGGAATGACACCCGTTTTGAGTGACTCTGTGAACAGGGCCACCAGAGGCATTGCTAGTTCTCTTCACAGCTCCTTTAATATCCTCGGGTGGATGCCGTCTGGCCCCATGGCCTTATCCACCTTCAGCTTTGTGAGTTCTTGCAGAAATCTCTCCACTGTGAATGGACTGGAGTCCACTTCTCCCCCCTCCATTGCCTCTGCAACCCACCTGTGGTCCTAGACCCTCCCCCTCCTTAGTGAATACTGAAAAGAAATATTTGTTCAGTATTTCTGCCTTGTCTAGATCCACCTCCTGACACTCTCCCTCCTCCCTTTTGAGCCTCACAATCCCCCCCATTTTTTCTTCTATCGCTGATATACCTATAGAATGTCTTGCCCCCCATTTTCACAGACTGCGCTAAACCCTCCTCTGTCTGTGCTCATAGGATAGTTCATAGAAGATGCAACATCTTATTCTTGGTGGAGTTCTGCATTTACACATTATTACACTGCATTGAGTAAAATCAGAACCCCACTGAAAACAATATTGTACATCTCGACTGAGCTACCCTAAATAAGCATATTGTAAAGATGGGTAAAATCATGACCCCACTGAAAACAAGAAATTGCATTTAATCTGGGATATCCTGAGTAAATGCAATGTAAAAATGTGTAAATTGGGATCCCGATGAGAAAGAGATGTAGCATCTTCACTGTGCAATCCCGGATAGAAAATATAGAATAGGAAATATTTAGAAGAAATCTGTAATTCATTCTATACTATCATTACATAAATCATGGACACGGGGTCATGTCGCCGACAAATACAGTGTGGCAATACTTGATGCAAGCAGTACAGAGTGCACTGAAACAAGGTCAGAAAAAACACCGACCGCAACACAAACAGCGTGCCCCATTAAAAACAAGCGTTTGTCAATGCCGAATGTTTGCTTACTGGCATTGGAACTGGTAGTGTAGGAGTTACAGAGCTGCATAATAGGAATGGCAGTGAAGTACTGAACTGAAGCCAACCCCATCAGCACCCTGCAGAGACTGACAGGCATTGGAGTGTGCCTTTGGGTTGTCAGGCATAACGGTTATGGCATTTCACCACACCCTACCCTGCAGACACCGACAGGTGTCACGGTGTGCCTTGGGGTCTTTGGCCCTTATGTTGACCCCATTCTATTAGAAAATATGGTGAGATGGGTGCAGTATAGGAGAATGGGGTGAACTTTGAGGCTGAAGAGTCCAAGGCACAACTCGATGCCTCTCACTAGCTACAGGGTGTGGTTGGGGGTGGAATGGTATGAGCATTACAGGCGACAATCCCAAGTCACACCCCTGAGGCCTGTCAGTTTCTACAGGGAACGCTGCAGATGTTCATTGGTATTTTCGCTCCAAATTTTCAACATTGTTTTTTTGTGACTCCCACCTTATGAACAGTGGCAATATCAGTTTGTTAGCTAAAAGCTGAAGGCAGTATAGTACTGTTAAACTTCTCTGACATCATCTTCTGTTTTTTTGTTTTTTTAATGAGTATTTTAAACCAATGGGGATTTTTTTCTGTTTTTCTCTGCATTATCTAGCTGTTATAAGTATTGTATTTTCTAAACAACTGCCATGAGCTTCTGAAGAAGGACTGGTTGGTCCAAAGCTAGAGCACTTTGTTCTTGTTGTTACATCTATGTTGGTCCATTAAAAGGTAAATAATCATTTGCTTCAGGGGCATCAGAGCAATTCTGCTTCATGTGAAATAATGAAATGTACGGGGAGGAAAATTTGCACTAGAGTTACAGGAAAATGCAAAATCAATGTGATAGCACTGCTACTGTGTCCTCTAAAGTCCATCATTTGTTTTTGTTTTACGTGCGCTTGCATGCCAAGAGATGTCTTGGGAGAATGGGACACTTTGGAGGTGCCTGCCCTAATGCAATCCCTGCTCTGTGAGCAGGTGTGAGTCCTGCACCAATCGCCTGCGGTATTGTGATGACAGCAGTGGTCTTCTCTTCAAACAAAACCACCGCTGTGTGCTTGTAGCTGTCACGCCGGCGGGTATCCTTTCTGCCACACTGGAGCCCACCCCAGCATGGCAAACATCCTGCATCATCTGCCGACGGGGGTGCCCAATCCCCCGTCAGCTCCACCTCCCCCCCAAACAGCTTTCTCTGCTGCCACGCTGGGAGCCCACCCCAGCGTGGCAAACGTCCCACGTCGTCTGCTGACGGGGGTGCCCAATCCCCCATCAGCTCCACAGCCCCCCCAGCCATCCTTCTTGCACGCTGGGAGCCCACCTCAGCATGGCAAATGTCCCGCATCGTCAATTATAGAAAAAGGAAAACCTGTAAATTAAAAACAGTCCCACGCAGCCTCCCCACCTTCCTCCCACAACCAGCACCCACCCACTGTGCACCTGCCTCCCCACCCCTCACCCCATACTTACCTCCAGAGCTCGAAAGCATGATTATCGCTGACTGGGAACATGTCTGCACTCTTCAAAGCCGACCGCGAACTGAGGAAATGCCGGTAAGCTGTATAATGGGCTAGATGGGTTTTTTCAACTTTGTTACATCTCTTAGGCATTTTTTGGAATTTTTGCACCAAATTTTCAGCATGGGGTTTTTGGGACCCCTTCTCATGAATTCTGTCACTGTCATGGCATTATTCGGGCTGGACGGGTGATTTCGCAGTCACTGCGTGAAATCACCTTTGGGCCTGATTAATGAAACAACAGTGCAAGCGCTCATAAGGTGGCTCAAAAGTCTATTTTGAAAATTTGTGGAAAAATTCAAAATGACCGCTTTACTTAGCTGCTATGCTATGCAGTTCCCACGTAGGCTCGTAAGTTCATGAATTTTCAATATTTTCACTCCAGATTTTCAACATTGCCATTTTATTACACCTCCTTATGAGCAGTATAGCGTCATTTTCACATCTCACCCAAAATGTGTTTCGCCCATGTAGCTTGACAATGGCGCAGTCGGTGTGCTAAATCAATGTATGGAACATATTAAGAAAATCACAGTGACACTGTTCATTAGCAGAGGTCTTAAATGGCTATGTTGAAAATTTGGGTGAAAAAATTCCTAAAATGACTGTTTCATCGAGCTTAAGGCTATAGCAGTTCCTACGCACGCCAGAGCGTTTGCGAATTTTCAATATTTCCACTCCAGATTTTCAACATTGCCATTTTACCACACCTCATTATGAGCAGTACAGCTGTCATTTTTCACATCCTGCCCAAAACGTGTTTCGGCCCATGTAGCGCACAATGGTGCAGTCGGTGTGTGAACTCAATGTATGGGACACATTAAGAAAATCACAGTGACACTGTTCATGAGCAGAGGTCTTAGAATAGCTATGTTGAAAATTTGGTGGAAAAATTCTTAAAAATGACTGTTTTATGAGTGTGCATTGTGCAGTTCCTACGCACGCTCGTAAGTTCGTGAATTTTCAATATTTGCACTCCAATGACTTCCAGATACCTAAACAGCACATAGAAGCAAGCAACATTCAGCATTGACAAATGCTTGTACTTCTTTGTCACTGATTTTTTTAAGCCATGTCCAAGTGCCAAATACGACTGCAAGTACCTGCAAGCGAACGTTCGGCATTGACAAATGCTTGTTTTCATAGTGTAATAGACCAACAACATGCCTTTCCCTGATTTGAAAGGAAGTGTGAATTATTAAGTATCTGAATGTGCTAGTGTGAACTAGCCTTCATGCTTTGCCCAATAGAAGTGGGGGTGGAGGATTGAAACAAAGAGAGTGGATGAGGCAATGTGCAGTGTATCTGGCACAGCTTCTGAAATCCATGTAACTCTTCTCAATTCAGTAAACACCATTGGCTTTGTTTGAGAGTTGTGAGGGGGATGAGTGTGGGAATGCAAACACATGGCTGACATACAGCATCTTGTTTCTGCAGTCACATAAAAATTCCAGCTCATGGCAATTCAGAGAAAAAAAAAATATTTTGAAGCTGCATTACCAGACTAAGTGTGCAGTTTAGTGAATTACCACACAGGGGTGTGTATATGACAGCACTAAAAGGTGCATTAAAGTGCTTCAGTCATGAAAACCTCCCCCACTGGCTGCTTTTGAAATGCATAGCAGTATGTTCTCCTTTGTGCATTCTGGCTATTCTTTGCTTCAGCTACAGGTAGTACAGTACGCTCAAGTTCATTTGCATAGGTTTTAGCAGTGGGGAGTTCACATTGACAGAGTCTAGTAAGAGCAAACGCTTGGAATTACACATACAATGAAGTCTGAGTTTTCACATCAAATGCTGAGGTATTTTTTTTCTGGAGGATTAGAACCCATGGAGTCCATGAAGGTGTGCTTTGGAGAGCTGGTGTGAGTAAGGACTGTTAGGCACCCACACATTTTGGTGGTCCTGCTGTGGCAGGGAACAGTTTATTAAAGTAATGATGTGTGGCTTGTCTCTCTCTAAGCTAGACAAGAATACAGCAATCTATCAGGTAACCAACACAGTTGATCTGTGTGTGTGTGTGTGTGTGTGTGGGGTGGGGGGAGGAGCTGCTCACTGAAGCGTAGCTCCTTCTTTCAACTGTATGCCACTGCATTTTCAACTGCTGTCATAGACAGCTCCAGCAGTGATTGGAGAACTGTGTCCACACCTGCAAACACACTGACTGAATTGGAAGATGCTGACACACCTCTGAAAAACTCAGATGATGGCACTATGTTTCTTGCATATGCGTGCAAGCAAACATAACAAGCATTTGTCAATGCCGAATGTTGGTGCGTTGGCATTGGCTTTGGTAGTGCAGCGAGGAAACACATTTTGGGCAGGATGTGAAAAATGACAGCTGTACTGTTCATAAGGAAGTGTAAAAAAATGGCAGTGTTGAAAATGTGGCATGTAAATATTGCAAATTTGCGAAGTTACAAGGGTGCGTGGGAAATGCTCAACGCACTCTTGTAACATAGTCATTTTATGGACTTTTGGCACCAAATTTTCAACATAAGCATTTTAGCACCTCTGCTCATGTATAGCATCACAGTCATTTCCTCACACTATCCCAAAAAGTGATTTCGCATAGCGACCACACTATTCTGCGCCAGATGTGCTGTTCATCAAGAGGTGTGGAAAAATGCCAATGGGGAAAATCCAGAGTGAAAATATTACAAATGCACAATGTTACGAGCGTGTGTGCAAGCTGCACAATGCACGCTCAAAACACAGTCATTTTAAGGAGTATAGTCACCAAATTTTTAACATAGGCATTTTAGGACCTCTGCTCATGAAGAGTGTCACTGTCATTTTCATAATCTGCCTTGACACTGGTTTCCCACAGTGACCACACTATTGTGTGCCAGAAGTGTGGAAACACATTTCGGCCAGGATGTGAAAAATGACAGCTGTACTGTTCACAAGGAGGTGTAGAAAAATGACAATGTTGAAAATCTGGTGTGAAAATATTGCAGGTTCGTGAAGTTATGAACTTGCATAGCAACTGCGTAATGCACGCTCGTGAAAAAGCCATTTTTTGGATTTTTTCCAGCAAATTTGCAACATAGGCTTTTGAGAACCCACCTCATGAACACTGCCACTGTCCTTGTGTTAATCAGTCCCGAAGGTGATTCCGCCAGTGAGTGCAAATCACTTTTCGGGACTGATTAACGTCATAACAGTGACAGAATTCATGAGGAGGGGTCCCAAAAGCCCCATGTTGAAAATGTGCTGCCAAAATTCCAAAAAATGGCTGAGATATGCATCAAAGTTGAAAAAACCCTATTCATTACATTATACAGCTTACTGGCATTTTCTCAGTTTGCGGTCAGCTTTGAAGGGTGAAGATGTGTTCCCAGTCCTCTGAAGATTGTCACGCTGAGCTCCAGAGGTAAGTATGGGGTGAGGGGGGTGTGGGGAGGCAGGGTGCAGTGGGTGGGTGCGGGTGGTGGGTAGGGAGACTACGAGGACCATTTTCTGTTTACAGGTGAAAAACAACAACATTGGGGACTGTTTTCTTTTGTTACAGGAGTTTTATTTTGGGATACAGTAGCTGATGGGGATTGGGCACCCCATCAGCAAATAGGGGTGAGGAAGATGCCGATTAGGATTGGGCACCTGTCGGCAAACAACGAGCGTGGGGGCATGATGAGCCGAGGATTGGGCACCCCTTGGCAAGCAAAAAGGAGGGGAGTGACCACATTATACTGACTGGGAGTGGGGTCCCCCATCAGCACATAGATGATGGGCAGGGTAAGCTGACTGGGGGATTGGGCACCCCAGAAGTCAGCAGTTTAGTGGCCACTGTGCCACCATGTTTGTAGCGGAGAAGCAAGTAGGAAGGTCCGCTGCATGTGACGAGCTTTACTCGCATTGCAGCAGACGTTTCCCTAGATGTGCTCACCGCATTAACTATGCATGGTGTGGCTCCGGCATGCTGGCTGATTGGGGAATGAGGGACGCACCTACTGGTGCATGCCCTGCATTCACCCAACAGCGACTGTGCCTCCAAATCTCCACTGCCACAAGATGTTGACTGCACAAGCGTGCCAACATAACACTAGGGCTTACTTTTTTCTGCGGGGGGGGGCTTCACCCCCCCCCCGAAATATAAATAACTAACTCTGAATGGGTGTGGACTTAAGGGATGGGGAGGAATCTGGGGAGGGGGAAAAAGTTTATTTTAAAAAAAAATGTAAAAAATTGCAGTACCAGGAGATCTGAACCTCTGTCCCAGGTCTCCATTCCTGCTGTGTTTTGGTGCCTTAGCCACTTCACCATGGGAGCAGCTCGACCAGTTACCCCTGCACATGGCAACTTGATCCCTCCTCACTAGAAGCGTAGAGTGACAGGGGTATCGGTAATTCCCTACTGCTATTATACCCCTGTTGCTCTAAATGCAGGCATGCCCTCCACAATGCGGTTATTACTGCACTATTTTTGTTTAGAGGTTTTGACCTGGTACCTAAATCACATTGCCAAGACGTGGTGGAAGCAGGGAAAAGGTTGAATTGATGAATATCTTAATTTAGTCATTAAACTAAACGTAAAATATAGAATAATATATGGGGTGGCGTGTGTAAGAAGCATTTTATTCACACTCGAGGTGTTGTATACCACGCAAAGCCCCGAGAGCAAAGCTCGAGGGGTTCATCTAGGCATCCAACACAGTGTGTTTGTGTAAAATTCGAGTTTCTGCCCCACCCCATATATTATTTTATGTAATTGCTGGGTTTCGCTTTTTCACCACAGCAATTATATAAAATAAAAGACTTCCCTCTGCAGCTGCAGTCCGGTTAAGTTTTAGCATGGTCCGTGGTCACAGGCGGAAAGTTAACTTTTTTTTCTGGTAGGTTTTTTTTGAAATGTTTTTCAACAGTGATCTATTGTTTTGTTTTTTAAATAACTTACTGCTGAGTCTGTGTGGCGGTGCAGTCTCTGGTGGCAAGCAAGGCGGTGAGCAGTCAGAATAGAAGAGCTGCGGCTGGCGCATGCAAGGAGTAAGGGAAACATAGCACATGTTTGCCTTTATAAACACTCCTTTATAATGGCAAATTATGCAATGGGTTATCCTACGGAAAAAAGCAAAACCCAGTTATTATATAATAACTATGTTTATCATCGTAGCAAATTCCATATTATAATCAGAACATAAACGTGTTCCGTATGATGAAGGCTGGCATAAACAGTTTCTTTGTTGTTTTATTTTATAGCAGGGCGGTTGAATGGGGTTGTGGGGGAGACTCGCAGTTAGCATTGTCAAGCCACTGTCTACAACTGAAGCAGCCAGTGAGCATCCCAAATACTGATATGCACATAGATGGATGATGAGTAGGTAGAGGACATCAGGGGTGTGATGTTGTGGTCTAACATTACACGCAACCAACCATGCTGATTATTTTATCCTGTGTCAAGCTTACTAAGAAATTACTTAATGTGATCTACATCTGTGCGTATAATAAAACATATATGGGACAATGTCTGATGACTGTAATCTTTGCTTATGAACTGAATTCTGTAAAATTATTCTGTGCATTGGATAGTCTCTATTTTGGGCACAACCTTTGCATCCTTCTAATAGCATATGATTCTGTTTGCAAATGATTTCTCTTTTTCCATGGTATGACTTAAAAGTAGATGTGTTTAGAAGTTTTTACAAGCATGCACAACAAAGGGCACATCTGAAAGAGTATAAAATTATTATAGAAACAGTGCGGTTATCTGGAAACTGAATTAGTCCTTGTTGGCAAGTAAAATGTGTTCAAATGACTAGCTGGCAGTGT
Source organism: Neoceratodus forsteri (assembly GCA_016271365.2). NCBI lineage: Eukaryota > Metazoa > Chordata > Ceratodontiformes > Ceratodontidae > Neoceratodus > Neoceratodus forsteri. The sequence continues at coordinate 66,636,735 of JADMNL010000023.1, forward strand.
AACCTAGCAGTTAGGGTAAAAAGCTGTGAACGAGCTTGGTACATTCAGCAGAGCTGGGTTTGAGTCTCACAACCTTCACTTGCATGTTGTGTGACTCTGAACAAGTCATGTAACCTCCCCAGTGCTCATGGATTGCCCCTCAAAACTGGTACTTGTTTGTGCCTAATGGGCCTTATCCAGTGACTAATGAATTAAAAACAAGCATTTGTCAATGCCGAATGTTTGCTTGCTGGCATTGGCAGTGGTAGTGTAGAAGTTACAGAGCTGCGTAATAGGAATGGCAGTGAAGTATTGAACTGAAGCCAACCCCACCACCACCCTGCAGAGAGTGACAGGCATTGGGGTGTGCCTTTGAGTCGTCAGGCATAACGGCCATGCCATTTCAGTACACCCCACCCTGCAGACACTGGCAAGTGTCATGGTGTTCCTTGGGGTCTTTGGTCCTTATGCACACCCCATTCCATTAGGAAATACAGTGGATGGGTGCAATATAGGAGAATGGGTGAACTTTGGGGCTAAGAGTCCAAGGCATACCTCGATGCCTCTCAGTGACTGCAGAGGTGTGGAATGGTATGAGCATCACAGGCAAGAATCCCAAGTCACACCCCTGATGCCTGTCATTCTCTACAGGGTTGGGCATTATGGTTGGAAACCCTAATACCTCAGGCATTCGTTGGTATTTTCACTCCAAATGTTCAACATGTTTTTTTTGTGACCCCACCTCATGAACAGGGGGATTATCAGTTTCTTAGCCGAAAGCTGCTTATGCACAGCGACTACGGCATTTAGCACTACAGGTGCAAAAACATTCCGAACAGGATGTAAAACATGACAGCTGTACTGTTCATGGGGAGGTGTAAAAAATGACAATGTTGTAAATCTGCAGTAAAAATATTTAAAAAAATGGTGAAGTTATGAGCGTACATAGAAACTGTGCAATGCACACCCGTAATATAATTAGGTTGGGAATTTTTTTACAGCAGATTGTCAACTCAGGCGTTTTGGTGCCTCTGATCATGAACAGTGTCACTGTGATTTTCTTCATCTGTCCCGAACAATGATTTCCCACAGCGACTATGCATCTCTGCTCTGAAAGTGTGAAAACACACTTTGGCCATGTTGTGAAAAATGACAGCTGTACTGTAAATAAGGCAGTGTGGAAAAATGCCACTGGTGAAAATCTGGACTTAAAATATTACAAAGTCATGAACTTACCAGGGTGCGTGGAAACTGCGCAATGCTCACTAGTAACACAGTCATTTTATGGACTTTTGTCACCAAATTTTCAACATAGCCATTTTAGGACCTCTGCTCATGAACAGTGTAACTGTGATTTTCTTAATCTGTCCCAAACATTGCTTTCACACACCAACAGTACCATCGTGCGCTACATGTGCGAAAGCACATTTTGGGGAGCATATGAAAAATGGCAGCTGTACTGTTCATAAGGAAGTGTAATAAAATGGCAATGTTGAAAATCTGGAGTGAAAATATTAAATTTGCAAACTTATGAGCATGCATAGGACACACACTCGTAAAACAGTCATTTTTAGGAATGTTTTCACCAAATTTTCAACATAGCCATTTTAAGACCTCTGCTCATGAACAGTGTCACTGTGATTTTCTTAATGTGTCCCGTACTTTGATTTCTCACATCAACTGCGCCATTATGCGCTACATGGGTGGAAACACATTTTGGGAGAGATGTAAAAAATGACAGCTATACTGCTCATAAGGAGGTGTGGAAAAATGGCAATGTTGAAAATCTGGAGTATAAATATTGAAAATTTGCGAACTTACAAGCATACGTAGGAACTGCACAATGCACGCTTGTAAAACAGTCATTTTTTTGAATTTTTTTACCAAATTTTCAACATAGCCATTGTAAGACCTCTGCTCATGAACAGTGTCACTGTGATTTTCTTAATTTGTCCTGTACATTGATTTAGCACACTGACTGCGCCTTTGTGCGCTACATGGGCGTAAGCAAGTTTTGGGTGAGATGTGAAAAATGACAGCTGTACTAATAAGAAGGTGTGGTAAAATGGCAATGTTGAAAATCTGGAGTGAAAATATTGAAAATTAGCAAACTTATGAGCGTGCGTAGGAACTGCGCAACGCACGCTTGTAAAACAGTCATTGTTTGAAATGTTTCCACCAAATCTTCAAAACAGGCTTCTTGAGAGCCCACCTTATGAACACTGGCAGTGTCATTTCGTTAATCGGTCCCGAAAGGTGATTTCACGCAGTGACTATGAAATCACCCTTCAGTCCCAAATAACGCCATGATAGTGACATCATTCATGAGAAGGGGTCCCAAAAACCCCATGTTGAAAATTTGGTGCAAAAATTCCCAAAAATGCCTGAGATATGCAACAAAGTTGAAAACCCCCTATCTAGCCCATTATACAACTTACCGGCATTTCCTCAGTTCATGGTCGGCTTTGAAGAGTGCAGATGTGTTCCCGGTCCACCGAATCGTCGCGACAAGGTCCAGAGGTAAGTATGGGGTGGGGGTGTGGGGAGGCAGGGTGCGCAGTGGGTGGGTGCGGGTTGTGGAAGGGAGCCAGGGAGACTATGTGGGACTGTTTTTTTTTTACAGGTGTTCTTTTTGTTTCCAATGATGACGCGGGACATTTGCCACGCTGGGGTGGGCTCCCAGCGTGGCACAAGGAAGGTTGAGGGGCATTCAGCTGATGGGGGATTGGGCACCCTCATTGCCCAAAGCATCGATTGCCACGATGGGGTGGGCTCCCAGCATGGCACCTAGTACTCGGGGGGGAGGACAGTAGAGCCAATGGGGGATTGGGCACCGCTATATCAGGAGTTGCCACGCTGGGGTGGGCACTCAGCGTGGCATTTGGAAGGCTTTGGGGCGGGGAAGCACAGCACAGCCTGACGGGGATTGGACACCCCATTGGCTATACAGTGTGTCGCGTCGTGCAGAGGCATGCGCCTCGCTGTGCAGCGTACGTGGTGGGGAGCTGCGCATGAGCAAGTGATATCTTATCACTGCTCACTGGGGCTATTAGCTCCCCTTGAACTGTATGCCACTGCATTTTGGAGCTTGTCATAGACAGCTCCATCATGCATTGGCTTACAGGGGCCTGCCAACACACTGATTGAATTGGAAGAGCGGGTGACACACCTCCAAAATCTCGGATGATGGCACTATGTTTCTTGCACATGCGTGCAAGCAAACATAACAAACATAATAAATGTATCTTAATTTTTGAAGACCATTTTTTTTTTTTTGTGCGTGCATATGTGACATATGAATGAGGGATCCACTCACTGTAGATCAAGGGAGGATGTGAAATGGTGCAGGTACATGGGGTGAACAAAGTGGTAGACAGTAAGCCCTACCAGAGCTTCAGGCTGATGTAGCACAGCGATACATGGGGGGGTGAACAAAGTGGTAGACACTAAGCCCTACCAGAGCTTCAGTCTGATGTAGCACAGCTGGACTAAGGCAAGAGAGGATGTGAAATGGTACAGGTACATGGGGGGGTGAACAAAGTGGTAGACAGTAAGCCCTACATGAGCTTCAGTCTGATGTTGCACAGCTGGACTAAGGCACAAGCACCCACGGCATGTTCTTAAAGTCCCCATTTATATGTCCATTTATGTTCTTACAGCGCTGATTGCTTAACTGAGCCAAGATGTAAAACAGATACTAAAATGTCAGGTTTATTTTAGGTGACCAGGATTGTAGTGGGGAGAGGGGGCAAGTGAGAATGTGCTTAAACTTATTAACCGTTGCTGTGCCACGGAGTGATACACCGGTCCAGAATCCCTATACGCTCAAATTATGTTTGCAGCCTAAAGGTGCTTAGGTGGATTGGCATTTACATTACTCAGCGGCAAATCTTTTTCATGCTTTTTGTGATCATCGGTTAAGATATAACCACTAACTGATGAGACACTTGGGGGCATGAAACTGTGCTACCAGCAAAGTTGCATTTGCAAAGCCCTGAATATTTATCTGTTGATAAAGAAATGAAAACTGTCAGCTGATAACATTCAGCCACTGTCCATTGCACAGAATAGACATCTCACTGATAGATCTGGAGCAAGGGACATGCACTTTAATAACACTGCACTACAGCTCCAGACACGGAAGAAAGAAGTTCATACTTTTGCATCGCTGTTAACTTTTCAGCATTTTAAAACAGTTACTTAGCATCTGCACTAAGATGTTACACGTCGCTGTACTGAATTGTGACACCAGAATCCCTGCGATCAACATTTGTCAGAAAAAGTGAATTGAAAAAATCAATAGATGTATAAAATGGTAAGTGACATGAGTCAATAACATGTCTGCATGTAATACTTGGCTTAAAATTTGAGCACCACCATATTCCGCTCCACAGCGTCAAACAGGGATGCCATTTATAATTCAGCTAATGTCAAGCAGTTTTCGAGCCATAAAAAGTATTACTGTATCAGTATGGTGGCAGTAAAAGGATCAGGAAATTATGAAATAAAATGCAACAGCACCCCCGTCGGTCATATGTTGTGCGGGTGGAGGGAGTGCATGAGCACCCAGGGGTGGGCTGTTAGGTGGCTTCAGATTCAAGAGGGAAAAGGGTGGATTTGATTGTGAGCTACGGTTGAATTTGTGTTTTCTTTTTCTATACCTAGTTTTCGCTATTTTGTTAGGGCACATGTCCAACCCTAAGATGTTTAGGGTCACAAGGTGATGTGACTTCATTGAGCATCTGATTTGAGAAAGAGCTGTGTGATTCTATCTAAATGCCAGCTCACGGCAATTCAGAGAAAAAATAAATATTTTGAAGCTGCATTACCAGACTAAGTGTGCAGTTTAGTGAATTATCACACGGGGTGTGTATATGACAGCACGAAAAGGTGCATTAAAGTGCTTCAGTCATGAAAACCTCCCCCACTGGCTGCTGCTGAAATGCATAGCAGTATGTTCTCCTTCGTGCATTCTGGTAGTTCTTTGCTTCAGCTGCAGGTAGTACAGTATGCTCAAGTTCGTTTGCATAGGTTTTAGCAGTGGGGAGTTCACATTGACAGAGTCTAGTAAGAGAAAATGCTTGGAATTACACATACAACGAAGTCTGAGTTTTCACATCAAATCCTGAGGTATTTTTTTTCTGGAGGATTAGAACTCATGGAGTCCATGAAGGTGTGCTTTGAGAGTTGGCGTGTAAGGACTGTTAGGCACCCACATATTTGGTGGTCCTGCTTTGGCAGGAACAGTTTATTAAAGTAATGATGTGTGGCTTGTCTCTAAGCTAGACAAGACTACACCATCCTATCAGGCAACCGACACAGTTGATCTGTGTGTGTGTGTGTGGGGGCTGCTCACTGAGCGTGCCCTCTTTCAGCTGTATGCCACTGCATTTTCAACTGCTGTCATAGACAGCTTCAGCTATGATTGGAGAACTGTGACCACACCTGCAAACACACTGACTGAACTGGAAGATGCTGACACACCTCTGAAAAACTCAGATGATGGCACTATGTTTCTTGCACATGCGTGCAAGCAAACATAAAAATGACAGCAATCCTCATGTAATTAATCGTACTTGGTTGAGGATGCTAATTAATGTATAAAATATATAAATTTCTCTCTATTGAGTTTCACTATTATTTCAAGATTGTTTCCTGGTGGTGGGTATAACCCTTTGTGTTACGTTTATGTTTCCCATGCTGACTGCTTTGTTGGGAAGGTAGGTATTTGGGGTGGATCTACTAATGTTTAATGCTTTCCTGTAAATATCACATGCAATAATGAAATGATGTGTACAAGGTTCATTTTACTATATCAAGTTCTGTAATCAAAAGATGTTACTACAATCTCCTATATCATAGAACTTTCTATTCACCTTTCCTGCCCATCTCCTGTGTCACATATGCCTGACCAGCAGATAAAGAATATACCAGTGATCTTCTACTATACACTAGACAGTTACTTTGGAAATGTATGGACTCTGGCTTTTCGGTTTTTCTTTGTGACGAATAGGATCTTATTCCTTGCAAATTTCTGCTGGCTTCTCTGTATTTGTCAAGCACCAAGGGGTGGATTCTCTCCCCATCTCCCTCCTCCTCCAATGTTCCTTCGATCTGAAACTATTTAAATGAATTAAATTTAACAGCATGTAACAATTAGTAGTGCATTGTGAACACTCTTTTCTCATTCTGTGTCTTTATTTCTGAGATGCCAGCAGTGAGACCCCTTAACTGTGTTTGGGGGTGTGGATGTGGGGGGGGGGTGGACTTGACTGAGCAGATCTAACAGTATACCTCATGCTAAAGCTGCAGTTTTATAACAAGACAATCAAAAAGTATGCTTTGATTGTAAGCCTCTCAATAAATTCATTAATATTGCTGCAATATTGGACACCACAGAACTAATATAACACCATCACACTGCTACAATAGTACCAAAAATAATAACTTAGTTAGGGTTCCACCAATCTGCATCGACAACAAACTTGTCAAAATGTGGCTCGATAATGAAAACAATGTCGCCAGGCGAAATTTCACCTGTTGACATTGAGTGTTTTTTTGTGTGGGGGGCTTTGCTCTCCATGTCCCCTTCTTAAAGATAACAAACTCCAGGTCAGAGTTTATTCGAAGGGCGGGGAGGGGGCACTCAAAATTGGTGAAATTTTACCATCGGGTCCAGTACAGAAACAACTTCGAGGTTGTTGCTGTACTGGATTTCGATGTTTGAAATGTTGACATCGTAATGTAATACACCTTTTCTGTTATGCAATACCATTTTATGAATCATCTAACCTCTCATCCCTCCCCTCCCCAAAAAAATACTCAAGCCCACACACACAATGGTCATGCATAAAAAATGATGGGCCAGATTTTCAAAGCTTGCTCACAAGCTGCAACAATGGCAGCTTGTGCTGAGTGCTACTGCATCAGGGACCCTGCACCCGATTCTCTATCGGACAGGGTTCCGGTGCCTAAGTCCCGCAGCTTACAGCAACAGAGGCAGTACACTGAACAGACGGCACACTCATGAGGTGTGCCGCAACAGCTGCATGGTAGTGGGGTTGGAAAGGAGCACAGTGCTGGCTAGTGCCCCCCCTCACTACCACCGATCTGCCTGTAACCAAAATGTTTACAAAACCAATTACCCTGGTGATCTAGTTACCCCCCACCCTGATATGCCATAATGTAAATTATTATAAAAAAAGTAATTCCTTGGTGACCTAGCAGCAACCCTCCTCCAGTCCCCAATATGCCCGTAATGTATATTATTTGTTTTTTTTTTGTTAACGGGGTAAGGCCCACTAGACACAGGTGCCTGTTTTCAGGGGTGACCCAGGAGCACTGGGGAGGTTAAGTGACTTGTTCAGGGACATATAGTATGCAAGCAGAGGCTGTGGGAATCAAACCCAAGTCTGTCTGCTGGATGTATCAAGCTCATTAACAGCTCATTACTCTAACCTCTAGGCTATACTGCCAGCTCCTATTATAAAAAATGTAATTCCATGGTGATCTATGACCTCCCCCCCACCCCAGTATGCCGGTACTGCACAATATCATAGCATAACAGTCATTTACTTGTGATCTAGGGTCCCAGCCTCCAGCCGCATGTGCATGAATATGGACATGCTGATATCATCCCTTCCTGGTGGTCTAGTGGCTCTCCACCCCCCACCCCAGCAGGTAGTGCCCATCACCCTGGTCCCCCATCCTGAACCCCGATCAGGTGAATGGCACAGACCTCATCACACCACCACAGCCGGTCACCACATGAACTATCAGAGCATGTACTGTATACAGTATGCACTCTGACAGTTCATTTGCACGCCAGCCATGGTGGTGTGTGAGGAGGGCTGTGCTGGTCACCCTATCGAGGTTCAGAATAGGGTAGTGCAGGATGGTGGGCACTACCTGCTGGGGTGGAGGGCCACTAGACCACCAGGAAGGGATGTTATCAGCATGTCCATATCTGGGCATATGGGGCTGGGGCGGGGACCCTAGACCATGAGTAAATGACTGTTATGCTATGATATTGTGCAGTACCGGCATACTGGGGCTGGAAGGGGGGAAATAGCTCACCAGGTAATTACTTTTTTATAATAATGTACATTACAGGCATATTGGGGACTGGAGAGGGGTGGAGCTGCTAGATCACCAGGGAATTACTTTTTTTAATAATAATTTACATTACAGCATATCAGGGTGGGGGGGGAACGCAGTGGTGTCTGGTTGACAACCCACTCAGAGGATGTTTAAGTACCATTAGACCAGGCTGGTCTAACTGTACTTAGACCTTTGTCCAAGGGGAAGGTTTTGAGAATGCAGCATTAGGGATATGGTAGCCCACATCTACTGCAAGCCCCCTAGCACAATGCCACAGCTCATTTTGTGGTACAATGCTGGTGCAAACCCCCTTTGGTGCATGCAGTCTGCATTTGAGGCAGGCTGCTTTGCAAAATAACTTTGGGTGCATCCTTTGATGCAAGGTACCAGTTGCATCAGGCATGTTTGATGCAAGCACCTTGCGTCCTTCTCAGGGCTTTTAAAATCTGGCCTGATATATTTGCAAGTAAATCATACTGCATATGTTTGAATAAGTCAAGTAAAATTATCTTTAGATAGTTGTTAGTTCCCTGCTTATTTTGATTTTAGTCATAGCTTACTGTTACCATGAATCAAAGAACATTGCTCAAATGTTGAATCTTCTCCATTTATGTATGACATTACTGCACTAACACTATCACAACAAGCATTTGTAAATTCTGAATGTTTGATGCTTGGTAAACAGTTTGTGTTTTTCAATTCTGAGCCCAAATTTTGAAGATACTTGTTTTAGGATTCACCTTATAGACATGACATGTACCATTTATAGTATATATGCTGAAATGTCATTTCTCACCAGAGGTGCAAAAACACATCTCATCCAGGATTTTAAAAATGAAACATGTAATGTTTATGAGGTGGTGTGGAAAAATAGCTATGTTGAAAGGTTTGAGTCAAAATATTGGAAATTAGTGAAGTTATGAGTGAACGCTGAAATAGTATAACATTCAGTCATAACCTAGACATTTTGCTGTATTTGTACACCAAATTTTCAGCACTGCCTTCTAATCATCCCACCTGTTGAACCCAATTGGTGAACATTTTCGAATTCCTGCCAAAACATCATTTCGCACCACCAAAGTCTCATTCTATGCCACAGGTGTGAAAACACGTTTGCCAGGATTTGAACAAGCATTTGCCAAGGCAGAATGTTGTCTTGCTGGCATTAGCATTGGTAGTGCAGGAGTTAGAGATGCATAATAGGAATGGCAGTGAATTATTGAACTGATGCCAACCTCACCCCCACCCTGCAGAGACTGACAGGCGTTGGGGTGTGCCTTTGGGTCATCAGCAATAACGCTCATGTCATTTCACCTCACCCTACCCTGTAGACACTAACAAGTGTTGTGGTGTGATTTGGGGTCTTTGGGCAATATACTTACCCCATTCCATAAGGAAATATGCTGAGATGGGTAGAGTATAGGAGAATGGGGTGAACTTTGGGCCAAGCACTCCAAGGCACACCTCGATGCCTGTGACTGGCTGAAGGACGGGTGGTGGGGGGTGGAATGGCATGAGCATTACAGCCGATGATCCCAATTCACACCCCTGATGCCTGTCAGTCTCTACAGGGTGGGGTGTTACAGTTGGAAACACTAATGCCATAGGCGTTTGTAGGTATTTTCACTCCAAATTTTCAGCTTGCGCGTTTTGTGACCCCACCTCATGAAGAGTGGCACTATCAGTTTGTTAGCTGAAAAGTGATTTTGCACAGCCACTGCGCCATTTCGTGCCACAGATTAGAAGACACATTTTGGGTAGAATATGAAAAATGACAACTGTATTGTTCATGAGGAGGTGGAAAAAATGGCAACGTTGTAAATCTGGAGTGAAAATATGAAAAATTGAAGTCATGAGCATTCATAGAAACTGCACAATGCACATCCGTAACCCAATTATTTATGGGTTTTTTTAAAACCACATTTCCAACATAGGCATTTTGGGACCTCCCTTCATGAACAGTGACACTGTGATTTTGTTAATCTGTCCCAAAAGTTGATTTCCCACAGCGACCATGTCATTGAGCGCCACAGGTACGAAAACACATTTTGGGCAGGATGTGAAAAATGACAGCTGTACTGCTCATAAGGAGGTGTGGAAAAATGCCAGCATTGAAAATCTGGCATGAAAATATTTCAAATTTGCAAAGTTACAAGGGTGCATGGAAACTGTGCAACACACGCTTGTAACACAGTCATTTCCTGGACTTTCATCACCAAATTTTCAACATAGGCATTTTAGGATCTCTGCTCATGAACAGTGTAGTCATTTTCTCAAACTGTCTGGAAAACTGATTTCATACAGCAACCGCACTATTTAGCGCCGGAGGTGCGAAAACACATTTTGGCCAGGATATGTAAAATGACAGCTGTACTGTTCATAAGGAGGTGTGGTAAAATGCCAATTTTGAAAATCTGGAGTGCAAATATTACAAATTTACGAAGTTATGAGCATGCGTGGAAACTGCGGAATGCATGCTCGTAAAACAGCCATTTTTTTGGACTTTGTTCACCAAATTTGCAACATGGGCTTTTTGAGAGCCCCCCTCATGAACAGTGGCACTGCCATTTTGTTAATCCATCCTGAAAGGTGATTCCGTGCAGTGACCACAAAATCACCTTTCAGGACTAACAAAATGACAGTGACTGAATTCATGAGGAGGGATCCCAATAACCCCATGTTGAAAATTTGGTGCCAAAATTCCCCAAAATGGCCGAGATGTGCACCAAAGTTGAAAAAAACCCTATTTATGCCATTATACTGCTTACCAGCATTTCTTAAGTTCGCGGTTAGCTTTGAAGAGTGCAGATGTGTTTGTGGTCTGCCAAAGATCATCGCGCCTGTCTCTGGAGGTAAGTATGGGGTGAGGGGGGTGTGGGGAGGCAGGATACACAGATGGTGGGCGTAAGTTGGGGTGGGGGCAGGATAGACCATGAGGGGCCATTTTCTTTTTTTACAGGCTAAAAAAAAAAAAAAGAAGACAATGAGGGTTGGTTTTCTTTTTTGCAGGTGTTTTGTTTGGTACACTGGGGTGGGCTCCCAGTGTACCACCTGCATAAAAGGAAGGGGAACTGCAGCCGACGGGGATTGGGCTCCCCCCTGTCAAGACACAGAAACAGGTGTGGGGGGTGTGCATGATGCCGAAGGGGATTAGGGACCCCCTCGGCACACAGCACACATCTGGGGCTGGGGACATTATGCTGACAGGGAGTAGGCTCCCCCATCAGCAAAGTAAACTAGGCAGGAGGAATGAAGTCAACAGGGATTGGCCCCCCCATCAGTAAGGAAAGACTGTGGGGGAGGCACATGATGCCGAGGGGGATTGGGCACCCCTTTGGCACACACTTAGAATGGGAGGGGGTGCATCATGCTGATGGGGAGTGGGCTCCCCCATCAGCAAATGAAGTGGCTGTGGCAGTGAGTGCCATCATGTTTAACAAACTGCTTCAGCAGCAAGGGCACATCGGGAGGTGTGTTCTGGTGCCACTGCATGACGAGCTTGGCTCTCATTGCAGTGGACCTTTTCTTAGATGTGCTCACTTCATTAAGTATTGCTGATGTGGTGCCTGCATGTTGGCTTATTGGGGAATGAGGGATGCACCTACTGATGCATGCCCTGCATTCGCCCAACAGTGACTGCACCTCCAAATCTGCTACTAATGCAATATGTTGACTGGTGCGCACGTGCGAGCCAACATAAAAATGGTGGTTGCCACATTCATAAGGTGCCATGAAAAAATGGCTATGTTTAAAATTTGGGGTCAAAATATTAAAAAATTACCAAAATTACAAGCCTGCATTCGTAAATTTCAGTGTAGGCTGATAACTTTGTTGTTTTTTAATATTTTTCCCCACATTTTCAACACAGCCTTCTTATGATCTCACATCATAAACAAGTGCGAGAAAATATTCAATTTCTGCCCAAAGGGTGATTTCACACAGTGCCTGCGAAATCACCTTTCGGGGAACAAAAACACATTTTGGCCAGGATTTAAAAAAATGCAAGCTATCACATTCATGAGGTGCTGTAAAGAAATGGCTATGTTGAAAATATGGGGTCAAAATATTGAAAATCACCAAAGTTACGAGCCTGCATTTGCAAATTTCAATGTCAGCTCATAACTTTGTTGTTTTTTGATATTTTTACACCAAATTTTCAAAATATCCTTCTTATGACCCCACCTCATGAACAAGGGCAGAGAAAAGTTTCAACTGCTGCCTGAAAGGTGATTTCACACAGCAACTGTGAAATCACCTTTCAAAACCGATTTACCAAACATCACTTGCATTATTCATGAGGTGGTGTCCCAAAAAAAGTATGTTGAAAATTTGGGGCAAAATATTGAAAAATGGCCAAGTTATGCTACTAAGTTCAAGACTTGATTCAAATACATTGAATCACATTCCTGATTTCCTCAGTTCGCGGTCCAGCTTTGAAGAGCGAAGATGTGTCTGCAGTCCAAAGAAGATCATGATGTGGGACCCCTGGTGGACTAGTAAAGGTTTGAGGGGTGTGGGGTGGTGGCTGCTAAGCGGGAGGGTCAGTTTGGGGGGAAATAACAGCACAACAGATGGACCGTTTTCTTTTTCTGGGCTTAAAAAAATGCAGAGGGAAGGTTTTATTTTTTTCAGGTTTGGACATTGGGGGATTGGGCACACCCAGTGTTTGTGTTATGTTTGGGGGTTGTGGGGTGGTGAGAGCTGAGTGGGAGGGTCAGATGGGGGTAACAGTTACATGGGTGCCAGCAGTGGACACTAGGGGACTGGACACCTCCAGAATCAGTGTTAGAAATGGCAGGGGGGTGACGGTGGCCCTGCAATAGTCATTGATGGACTATTTTTCTTTTTTCAGGTATTTAAAAAAATAAAATAGGAGGGGCTTGAAGTTATGGTGGCAGCTACAACAGACATCAATAGACTATTTTCTTTTTTGCAAGGTATTTAAAAAAAAGTCAAGGGAAGGTTTTCTTTATTTCAGGTTTTGACAGTTGGGGATTATGCACCCCCGGTGTCAGTGTTATGTTTGTTGTGGGGTGGTGGGTGCTGAGAGGGAGGGTCAGGTGGGGGAGAACAGTTAGAGGGCACCAGCAACAGACATTGATGGATAATTTTCTTCATTACAGGGAATATATTTAACAAAAATGACAGTGGGGAGGTTGGGCACCCCCAGTGTCAGTGTTATGTTTGTTGGGGGGTATATGGGGTGGTGGGTGCAGAAAGGCAGGGTTGGGTGGGGAAAGAACAGTTAAGGAGCACCAGTAGCAGATGTTCCTGGACGTTTTCTTTGTGGAATATTAGGAATGTCTGTGACTTTGGGCGTGTGCATTAGCATGGACTCCTGTCGTTGAAAGTCGCTCAGCTGTTTGCTGACACTGCTTCATGCAGATCAAAGGACTGAAGGCCTCTCTGATTGGGCATCTTCAGCCCTTTGAAGTACAATAAGTTTCTGCCCACAAAGTTGAAAGCTGCATCAGATCACCTGGTCATTGGTGTAGACTGCCGAGCCCCTGGTATTGTGAACTGCAATGGGCTCAACAGTGACACACCTCCCAAATCCCCTTGTACTCGTCCCAAACCATTTTTGCTACTTGCGCAACAATCGTAAAAATACAAGCCTTGAATCATTTACCCAAGTAAGTCATGTTAGCACAATCACAGTTAAACAAGTGACATGATTTTACCTGTGAATAATTTAATTCCTGTCCCCTTTAAAGCAGTTTACATAATTTAAAGTGAAAAGAATGCAGACATCTGTGCTGTAAATGGGACACAATAACTCTACATTGAATCCTCGTTCAAATGAAAACTAGTCACTGTGTTATTTTATCAGCTCTTCGAGTATCAGGAATGGGAGGGGGTACCACGCCAAAACAAGCATTTCAGGATGACAAAAATAAGAAAGAAAAGAAGCTCTGCATCTGATGTTGCTGATATTTTGGTCTGGTAACAACTTTAAATACAGAGGCCCAGATATTCAATAGGGTTGCGCATGGCGCAACAGTGTTGCGCCATGTGCAACCCACTGATGTGCCCCAGCGTGATATTCAAATGGGAACTGTGCCTGGCACAAATCCCGATGCGCCAGAGCGCATCAGTAATGTATGTGGCACAGGAAGGGGGGGGCGTGCCCATGCATACTCTGCATATCCCGATATTCAGCCCGGAATGTGCTGAGTCCATGCTTGTGCAACCCTACTTGTGGTGCACAAAGCCCATCCAAAAAAAGGATCAACGGCTGGCCACTCCACAGGTGAGCTGCCATGTTGCAGGCACAACACGGCAGTTGCCACCTGTGGGTGGCCACCCGAGCTGTGGCTGCACCTCCGTGGTGGCTCCCCCCCATGCCCTATCACAGGCATCAGTTAAAAATAATAACGTCCAATATCCCTGGTAGTCCAGTGTACTGCTGTCTGCCCAATCGCAGGCTTCTGTACGTAAAAAGAGAATCCAATATCCCTGGTGGTCCAGTGGACCACTGTCTGCCTGATCATTGGCATTTGTATGTAAAAAGAGAATCCAATATCCCTGGTGGTCCAGTGGACCGCTGTCTGCCCGATCACAGGCTTCTGTGTAAAAAAAGATAATCCTATATCCCTAGTGGTCCAGTGGACCGCTGTCTGCCCAATTGTGGGCTTCTGTATAAAAAAAAAGATAATCCTATATCCTTGGTGGTCCAGTGGACTGCTGTCTGCCCGACTGCGGGCTTCTGTATGAAAAAAGGTATGTCCACTATCCCTTGGTGGTCCAGTGGACCCCCCTCCCCACCCGCCTACTGATTCCCACCACCTCTCTCCCCCCCAGTCAGCGGCGGGCAGCAGCATCCCACCCACCTGTCGCCTCCGCTGACCAGGGAGGAGGGTGGTGGGACCAGTGGGTGGGTGGGGAGGGGGGTCCACTGGACCACCAGGGATAGTGGACATACCTTTTTTCATACAGAAGCCCACGATCGGGTAGACATCGGTCCACTGGACCACCAGGGATATAAGATTTTCTTTTTACATACAAATGACCGCGATCGAGCAGACAGTGGTCCACTGGACCACCAGGGATATAGGATTATCTTTTTTTACACAGAAGCCTGTGCTCGAGCAGGCAGCAGTCCACTGGACCACCAGGGATATAGGATGCTATTTTATATTTACTGAAGCCCACGATCGGGCTGTGGGACACATTGCCGTGCTGTACAGGGGGTGTCGGTCCCCGAAGGCTGCTGCCTGACAGGGCGCCAGGCGCAAGTCGCCAGGGATTGGTGCACCTACATGCAAATGGGGCCATAATGACATGCAAATGGCCCCATTTGCTCCTTGCATACATTATGGCCCGATTTGCATGTGCACTTTTGAATATCACGGTTGCTGCGCATGGTGCAATGGAACTTGCGCTAGCATATCCCTCTGCTCCACTCTGGCCACTTGCGCTGGCACAGTGCAACTGTGCCATGTGCACTGTGGGTAGCCAGGGTGCGATATGCAATGATGCTGTGCCATGGCACAGCTCCATTGAATATCGCCTAGTCAATGCCCCTGCGCAGTTAAATTGCGCTGCGCCTAGGCCTGTGCCACAGCCTGGCACAGTTTGAGTATCTGGGCCACAGTCTTAAACTATAAGAACCAAACAAAAAGAAAAAAGAAATGCATTATAAGGTTTAAATGATGTCTCTGAGATGCCCCTTGTTAGTGTAGGCAGCTGTGTGTCTCCAGGGATCTAGGAATGAACTGCCTTTCCTTGAATACATGCTCTAAGTACAGTAGACATTGTGGGGCCTGTAGCTCAGCACATCAAAACATAAACTGAAGCCCTACTCATTTGGTACTGCTCATACTCCCATTATTTTAAGATATCATTTAAACAAAAATCAATAGGTAGGATTTTCAAACTGCACCTTGAAAGGGTGCAAGTGGCTGCTCCGTGCAACTGAGATGTGCAGGAGCACAAAAGTGAGCTATTCAAACGAGATGCGCAACAGCGCATCTCATCTGAATAGAGCAGGATATTTGTGCAGCGCAAATGGGAGCCACTGATCATGCACAGGTGCATCCCCCTGCCAGGTCTGAATGCCTGGAATGGGAATGCGTGGCACACCTTGTGGATGCGCTGAGTACACATTCCAGATATTCAGACCGAAACATGCAAATGAGGCCATTAGCCATGCAAGGTGCAAATGGGGCCATCTGCATGTCATTATGGCTCCAATTTCATGTCCTCCTGTGAAGGGCTGCATCTGGCTGGAAGTGCAGGACACCCTGAAAGTGGAAGTCAGACCAGAGTCCGTGGTAGTCTAGTGGACCCCCCCCTGACCCTGTACCCCAATCGGACATGAAGTATTACTGCCGTCTTATCCCTGGTAGTCTAGTGATACCCCTTCCCATCCCCGATCCCCGATAATCTGATAAAATAATATAGTCCATCCCTGGTAGTCTAGTGGTACCCCCCTCCCAGCCCGATTGCAGCAAAACCTACACTCGAGAAGCTCCCTGGTAGTCCAGTTGACCCCACCCACTAAGCATCAAACCCAGCCCCTCCCCTTCCCAGCATGGGCATGAGAGCCAGAGGGCAGCAAAACCCACCCGCACACCTCCATGGCTGCCCACCGACTGTGCTGTCATTGCATGACAGCTTACAGTAAGCTCTGCAAAACCATTGAAAATGGGCTCGCAGTGAGTACTGTAAGCATTCATTCACAACTTTGTGGCTGACACTTAGTTGTGAATGAATGCTTACAGTATTCACTGCAAGCCCATTGGTCAATGATGTCGATCAATGGTTTTGCAGAGCTTACTGTAAGTTGTCATTCAGTGACAGCACAGTTGGTAGGCAGCCATGGAGGTGTGCAGGTGGGTTTTGCTGCTTGCTGGCTGTCATGCCCATGCTGGGATGGAGGGAGCTGGGCGGGGTTTGGATGTCTCAGTGGGTGGGGAATCCACTGAACTATCAGGGAGTTCTCGGGTGTAGGTTTTGCTGAGACAGGGGCTGGGAAGGGGGTACCACTAGACTACTAGGGATGAAAATTACTATTATATTGGCTCGTTGGGTATTGGGGATGGGAGAGGGTACTATTAGACTACCAGGGATAGGACGGCTATTATGTGTCATTTGCAATTGAGATATGGGGAAGGGGTGTGGGGGCCACTAGACTGCTAGAGATATGGTGGTTTAACACTCTCCCACATGATTGGGGCTGGGGGGTAGCTACCAAGGGGCTGAGCTGCTGTGTTCCGCTGTGCAATACAGTGGCCCACCTGTGAGTGGCTGCCATTTAGACATGGTTTTTCCATGCCTATCTTTGCATGGCACTTCTCCGAGATGAGTGTGCAGCTGCGCCGCGCATCTTGGCTGAAAATGGAGATGTGGCGCATATGCAAGGGAATGCCTCCTCCAGATGAGCCACATACATTATCTTTGCACTGTGGTGCATCTGGATTTGGGAGGCATATCAGCCCTTTTTGAATATGGCCCAGGGTGCATTTCAGGGATGCGCCAGCGCAACTCAGTTGCACAGGGCACATCTCCTTTGAATATTCTGGCCAATGTTTTTTAACTGTTTTCCAGGTCAGGTGTGTCTCCTTGCACTAGAAACATAGAATCTGACGTCAGATAAGGACTGCTTGGCCCACCTAATCTGCCCATTTTCCTACCAAACATATAAGCTGCAGATCCTAGTTAACCAACAGCATACTTCCTCCTACCCCCCACTAGGATTGCCTTATGTCTGTCCCATGCATTCTTGAATTCCCTCACTGTTCTTGACTCCACGACCTCCTGAGGGAGGCTGTTCCATGCATCCACAACCCTCTCTGTGAAAAAATACTTCCTCACATTACCTCTGAGCTGTCCCCCCTCTATCTTCAAATTGTGCCCCCTTGTTCTTGCATATCTCTCTTTCTGAAAGATGTCACCCTATTGGACTTTGTTGATTCCATTGAGGTACTTGAAAGTTTCTATCATGCCCCCTCTCTCCCGCCTTTCCTCAAGGGTATACATATTAAGCTCCTTTAGTCTTTCTTCGTATGTCTTCTGGTGCAGACCCTGCACCATTTTGGTTGTCCTCCTCTGGACAGCCTCCACTCTGTCTGTCTTTGTGGAGATGGGGTCTCCAGAACTGCACACAGTACTCCATATGTGGTCTCACTAACTGTCTGTACAGCGGGATAACAACCTCCTGTTTTCTACTATTCATGTCTCTCCCTATGCATCCCAGCATCCCCCCCAGCCTTCCTTACTGCATTCTCACATTGCTTGCCCACCTTTAGGTCATCTGATATAATTACTCCCAGGTCCCTTTCCATTTTTACTGTTGTCAGTATCTCACCCCCAATTGTGTACTCTTCCCCTGGGTTTTTGTTTCCCAGGTGCATTACCTTGCACTTCTTTGCATTGAATCTGAGCTGCCATATATTTGACCGTTCCTCCAACCTTGCCAAGCCCCTTCTCATCCTTTCCATTCCATCTGGTGTATCAACCCTGTTGCAGATCTTTGTGTTGTCTGTAAAGAGACATACTTTTCCTTCCAGATCCTCTGCAATGTCACTTATAAAGACATTAAAAAGGACCGGTCCCAGTACTGAACCCTGCGGTACCCCACTAGTAACCCTCCTTTCTTCACTGTGGACTCCATTTACTACTACTACCCTTTGCGTCCTGTTGTCTAGTCAATTTTTTATCCAGGCTACGACCTTGGAACCCACTCCAAGGCTGGCTAACTTGTGTATTAATCTTTTGTGTGGGACTGTATCAAATGCCTTGCTAAAATCTAGGTAAGCCATGTCCACAGCCCCTCCCTGGTCTACTACTTTGGTCACCCAGTCAAAGAAATCTATTAGATTCATCTGACATGACCTTCCCATCGTGAATCCATGCTGCCTTGGGTCCAGTGCCCCACTGGCCTCTAGGTACTCAACAATTCTTTCCTTCAGAAGTGATTCCATCATTTCCCCTACCACTGAGGTCAAACTAACTGGTCTGTAGTTCCATGCCTCTGTCCTGCTCCCACTTTTGTGAAGAGGAATCATATCAACCCTCCTTCAGTCCTCAGGTACCACCCCATCCTCCCATGATTTGTTAAAGAGATTAGTCAGCGGTTTCACTAGTTCTACCCTAAGTTCTTTTAGAATTCTTGGGTGAATCCCATCAGGCCCCATTGCTTTGCCCACCTTCAATTTTATTAGTTCTTTCAGAACCCTTTCTTCTGTAAATGGACTGGTATTTACCCTCATCTTCAGAGTGTTTCTCTCGTTTGGTTTAGGTACCCCTCTCCTCTTCCTTTGTGAATACTGAGCAGAAATATTCATTCAGTATCCCTGCTTTTTCACTGTCACCCTCTACCCACATTCTCTCCCCTTTATTAAGCCTCAGTATCCCTTCTTTGGTCTTTCTTAACTCCTTAATGTACATATAAAAGGTCTTATCCCCCTTCTTAACAGAGTTGGCTAAACTTTCCTTGGTTTGGGCCTTTGCTATTCTGACTGCCTTCCCAGCCTCTTTCTGCTTTAACTGATAAAGTTCTCTGTCCTGCTCCTTCTGTGTTTCCTTATATTTCCTGAATGCTATCCTTTTCTCCTTAACCTTCCCTGCCACCTCTTTTGAGAACCATAGCGTTTTTCCTTCGTTTGTTTTTGTTGATTTGCTTTACACAAAGACTTGTTGCCTCTGTGATGGCTGTTCTGATTACTCCCCATTGTTCCTCCACCCCTCCTTCTTGCCTGTTTGCTAGTGCTTTTCTGAGGCACTCTCATTTTCCCAAAGTCAAACCTCCTAAAGTCCAATACTCTTGCTTTTGTATGGCTTGATTTTATGGCTGTGTTTATCGTGAACCACACTGTTTGGTGGTCACTTGTTCCCAGATGGCTACCCACTTCTAAATCTGAGATTCTTTCTCTGTCCCCATTTGAGAGTAAAAGGTCTAAGATTGCTCCCTCCTGAGTGGGTTCCAATACTAGCTGTCTGAAGCATGCCCCCGGTGGGCATCAAGAATGACCCTGCTCTTGGATGTGTCTGCAGCAAAGGCGCTCCAGTTAACATCTGGCATATTCAGGTCCCCCATCAACAATATCTCCCCTTTCTCTGCCATTCTAAAGAAGCCTTCTATCATTTTCTTATCTATTCCTTCCCCCTGAGATTGGGGTCTGTATACAACCTCCATGCAGATTGTGGTGCCATTTCCTGTCTCCAGGATGACCCAGAGTGTCTCATCTGCTCCCTGTTTACTCTTTAGTTCTGTTGCTTTGATCCCTTCCTTTACATAGAGAGCTACTCTTCCTCCTCCTCTTGTACCCTCCCTGTCCCTCCTGTAGATTGTGTATCCTGGCATGTTAGCATCTCAGTCATGGTTCTCTGTGTACCATGTTTCTGTGACTGCCACAATATCCAGGCAACCCTCTTCCATCAAGGCCACTAGTTCAGGGAGCTTTTTACACAGACTACGGGCATTGGTATTCATCACCCTCCACTTTTTGATGGTCTTACCCCCTTTTAGCCCCATTTCTGTCCTTACTGCCTTTGCCTTTTTTTTACATTTACCTCTGTCCTGCTCCCTAATGACTTCTCTACCTTGGTGTTTACCTCACTAATTACTGTGTTTTGTGGAGGAGGCTGGGATTTCCCTGCTTCTTTCAGTGCCTCCCCCTTGGCTAGTTTAAATGCTTGCCAATGAAGCATTTAAACCTCTCGCCTAGGATCCTGGTTCCCCCCACGGACTGATGCAGACCATCACACCAGTATAGGTCTGCATCCCTCCAGATGGCTCCCCAGTCCCCAGTGAAGCCAAAACCCTGAGCTCCACAGCAGTTTTTTAACCATTCATTGAATTCCCTGGTGAGAAGTACCTTAGCATCATCCTTGCCATAGACAGGCAGCACCTCCGAGAAGGTTACTGTATGCGCTACTTGTCTAAGACCCCTCCCCAACTCTATAAACTCCTCTTGCACTGCTCTGATCCCATTCCTAGCCAGTTCATTTGCCCCTAGGTGGACAATTACATCCAGCTCCCTCCTTCGTTCAGCTGATCCCACGATCCTGAGGATTTGCTTCCTGTCCCTCCAAGCCATGGCACTAGGCAGGCACCTAACCTCCCTCTCCCCTTCCTTCCCCATTTCTACCCCCCAATGATTGAGTCCCCCACCAGGAATTGTTTCCTTCCCCTTTGGGGTCTCATGCCACCCTCCTGTGGGTCTCCTTTGTAAAGGTTCCCAGGATCCTCCTTGGTCTCCACTGCAGGTGCCTCCACAGAGGAACCACTATCCACCAGAAGAGCAAATGAATTGTGGAGAGGTACAGCTGGAGGAATGCAACTCTGTTCCACCACCCTCTCCCTCCCTGAGCCCACCCTGGTCTATCCTCTCCTCTTTCTTGGCAACCTCTGAGGTAGTGGCATTGGCCCTGGTGGTCCCTGGGTGGGGAAGGAGGTTTCACGAATCCTAGCCAGGTCAGCCTGGAGACAGACAACCTTCTCCCACAGACCAGAGAGGTGCCTGAAAATAGGGCCATACTCACGTTTCTTTCAGTTTTTTTCAAAGATGGCTTCGCACACTGTGTAAGCTGAAGAAGAGCTGTAATAGCAAGGGCTGTAAAAGCATATTTGATCTAATAACAGGTATACCATCATTGCCTATACAAATTGAGCATTACAACCCTTTTCAGACTTTCTTGTGTGGCCACTTGGAGCTATGATACTTTTTCTGTACATTTTGTTTTCATCTTTTAGGAGAAAGAAGTCATAGCAATGGAGGAGCTGGCACTCCGAGTAGCTGAGTGACAAACAACCCATCAGGACAGGTACTGTGGAAGATACTGGAGTCACTGAGGAGGAGTACAGAAACACATGACTATAAGGAGGAAAAAGACAGACAAGGAGGGCTGAAAATGCAGATGAGAGATGGGAATTTTAGGTGAAGTAAAGAGAAGGAGTAGTGGAGAAACATCCCAAATTGACAAAACAGCAACTCAAAAGGGACGTTTCTCCCGTTTTATAAACCTTCTGTTATGTAGCTTAGTTGTTTCGAAACACTTTTGGGAGTGATTTTGTATAGATTGAGAACTTTTGTTTCTGCCCCATGAACCCTCTCACTTGTTAAATTCTACCTGGTCCCATTTTGTATTATTGTTTCAAAAGACCCACAGGCTAACTTACAGTCCAACAGAAAGTTGCACACTTCAAGCCACTTTGGGTTATTTCGCGCTGCACAGTGGTATCTCCCTGTACTAAAATTAAGTATCGGCTGCCACAGCTACTACAGAGTTGTAAAGTCAGGGATTATATGCTGTTGTATTAGCTTATTTTCAAAACTAAATAGATACCATTGCTCAGACTATTAGCCTATCTTTGGACTAGATCAAATTTGTTTGTTTACCCCCAATTGACATGATTGGAATTCTTTTCTTGGGTAGCTGCAGTTAGTTTGCAAGCTGATGGAAGCTGGTGGCTGTTTTAATTGTCATTTTTATAGGGGAAATCTGCCCTAAAGAAAGGAAAAAAGGAGGAAAAACATATAATACTTAAATATAGTTTAATTTAAAAATCTCTGCTTTGCCAGTGACATGATCTTTGCCATTGAGATTAAAGCACATGTGCTGGTATTTTTGTTCAGATTCACCATCTTGCTACACTAAGCAGAAGACCATCAGCCAAACGTTGCTTAACTAAAGGCGTTTTGTACTCCATTTTTATGTTTGCTTGCACGAATGAGCAAGAAACATAGTGCGACGATCCAAAATGCAGTGCCGTACAGTTGAAAGGGAGAGCACCACTTGAGTGAGCAGCGTTCCCCCTCCCCACACACACACATGTGCATGCACGCACATTGCATGCTCATTCGCTCCTACTTCCCCCACGCACACACTGTATGGCTGACAGGGGTGCATAGGCACTGGAACCGGGGGGGCAGGAGGGGCGTTAGCCCCCCTAGGTTTTTGAGCAGTAGAAGAGTGCCCCTTTCTATATTTTCATGTATTGGTGCAGTGGTGCTGCAGAAATTAATCACATTGCGTGACAGTGCTGCTGCCATGCCTCCTGCCCTCGCCCCGCGCTACTACTTGAATGTCAACAAAAAACAAAACAAAAAAACACTTGCCTGGCTGCCTGTGTTAATTAAATGCCTCTCAGCAGAGTCTGAGAGTTGTAAAGTAGAGTCGTTATTATAACGAGTCTACTTTACATCTCCGGAACTTAAACACTTACTAATTCAAGGAGCCCAGCAGCTCCTAACAACTCTTGGGTCTCCTGTTTGTTTGGGAGTCAGGATTTAGCACCTAGCACCAGAGATAATTATTCTAAGGCTTACAGATCTGTCCTGCCTTCCCTTTTCTGGCATCTCTGCGTCTAACAGGGACACAACATCAAAGGAGTCAGCACTCTGCCTCAGCAACAATATAGCAGAAAAGGCTTTTTTTTAACCTTTTGAATGTCTTCTGTGTGGAAGTTCCGAGCCCGAGAAGTTGAATGAGACACTAGAGCGAAGCAGGCTAGCAAGCCCCCCCAAGCCACAGTATAAAGGTAGTCACACCACAGGGTCAAATCCCATTTCTCCCTGACCACTCATTCCTGTACTTGGCTTTGCCTAGTTCGTTCAAGTGTTGTAGTTGAACTTGTGTTGCGGAGTCGGACTTACTATATTCAAAATACTTTTGCTGTTTTTGTTGCTGCCAGCGCAATTCACTAAATCACTTTAATTTATTTGCTTCAGTCTCAGACAGACTCTTGAGAACTTTAACTTCGAGGAGAGACCACCTGGGCAGGACAGATCCACTCCAGATTGTTGCACTGAGAGACTATCAGATTCACTCATGCCACGGTGGTGCCAGGGTGCCATGCACACTGCTGAAACCTGCCTGCCCTGACTCATAGTTTTGTGTTAAAACTTTTTTTTTTTTTCGCTTATAGAGCTAGAGAGCTTAGTTTATCTTTTTCTTTCTCCCTGCTCTAATCACAAGACAACAGCGACCGGTACGATCACGGCTGTTTCAGTGTGAGTGAAGGATGGACAGTCACTCAGACTGTGACTGAGTGTGAGCTGCTTCTGCTGCCTGAGTGAGTCTGAGAGGCCACTGGGCGATGACCCACCCACCCCCGATTGTACTTTCCCGGACCCGGTGATCAGTCAGTGCATTACTCCGTGTGGTGTGCCTGCCAGTGCCCACTAGGCTGCTACCAGGGTCCCAGTGCCAGTAAGTGAAGAGAGCAACAGACAAGTCCCAGTGGTTCCTAAGTACCTACAGTACAGCAGTATGTGTACCTTGTCTTCATTCTGTAATCCACTTGCCGCCCGCTTCCTTTGCCCCGTTGCCCGTCCAGAACTTGCTCTGCCCATCGCTTGCTTGCTTGCACCTTGCATAGCCCCAAAAGTCCCTGCTCATTTGCCTGGCTTTGCCCAGTTGGATTCCAAAGAAAAAGTCAGGTCACTGGCGTGGCCTTGGTGGTAAACTCAGGACACAAGAGCCAAGGACAAGAACTGGTGGTTCGAGAAGAAGCTCCCCTAGAAATAGGCTGCACTGCTGCTTGGACCAGACCTGTACCATACTTCAGCTATAAAGGTAAAAATAAATAATATTTGAAGATACTAACTTTATTGGCTGCATAGATATTTTGCAAACCAAGACCCAAAGGTTACTATTTTTCTGTAAGCTAAAATATGATATGCACTGCTGCTGTTTTTATTTATATGTTTTATTTATTTAAAAATGCAATTTATAAACCAGAATGGGGATATATTATAACTCTGACAGTTGTTTTTTTTTTTTAACATTTGCCATTATTTGGATAGAGAACAACAAGTTCAAAACAAGCAGGGTGTGAAGGAAAGCAGTAAGCACACCTTCATAGACTTCAGTTGTATTATTAACAGCAATGTGTGTAAACATACCTACTACTACTACTACAACACAGGGATTTAATAATGTATGTCTAACATGGAAACAGAGGTAGAAGCAGCAACATTGGCTCTAAAATAAATTACTTTAAGTGAGTGTGCCCCCTAGGTTGGACCTGTGGGTTTATTTGTGATTGGTGTTTGGTTACCAGCAGTAAGTTACAGGAAAAACTGTGGTGCCACCAGTTTTGCAGGTGAGGTAACTATATCACAAAATAAACCCATAGATCTAACTTCAGAAGGCACACACACTTACAATAATTTAGAGCAAGTGTTGCTGCCTCTTTTATCATGTCAGACATAAACAAGCATTTGTCAATACCAAATGTTTGCTTGCTGGCATTGGCATTGGTAGTGTAGAAGTTACAGAGCTGCATAATAGGAATGGCAGTGAAGTATTGAACTGAAGCCAACAACACCACCACCCTGCAGAGAGTGGCAGGCATTGGGGTGTGCCTTTGGGTCGTCAGGCATAATGACCATGCCATTTTACCACACCCTACCCTGCAGACACTGACAAGTGTCACGGTGTGCCTTGTGGTCTTTGGCCCTTATATGCACCCCATTCCATCAGGAAATAGGGTGAGATAGGGTGCGTGTATAGGGAGAATGGTGTGAGGTTTGTATTAAGAGTCCGAGGCACACCTGATGCCTCTCTCACTGGCTGCAGGGGTGTGGGTGGGGTGGAATGGTATGAGCATTACAGGCAAGAATCCCAAGTCACACCCTGATGCCTGTCATTCTCTACAGAGTGGGGCATTATGGTCGGAAACCCTAACGCCTCAGACATTCATTGGTATTTTCACTCCAAATTTTCAACATGTTTTTTTTGTGACCCTCACCTCATGAACAGTGGCAATATCAGTTTGTTAGCTGAAAACTGCTTTTGCACAATGACTATGACATTTGTCACCACAGGTGCAAAAACACATTCCAAACAGGATGTGAAAAATGACAGCAGTACTGTTCATGGGGAGGTCTAAAAAATGGAAATGTTGAAAATCTGCTGTGAAAAAATTAAAAAAACTGGTGAAGTCACGAGCGTATGTAGAAACTGTGCAACGCACACCCATAATGTAACTAGTTTGGGGAATTTTTAAAGCAGATTGTTAACACAGGCATTTTGGGACCTCCGATCATGAACAGTGTCAGTGTGATTTTCTTTATCTGTCCCGAACAATGATTTCCCACAGCGACCACGCATTTCTGCGCTGAAAGTGTGAAAACATATTTCGGACATGTTGTGGAAAATGACAGCTGTACTGTTCGTAAGGAGGTGTGGAAAAATGCCACTGGTGAAAATCTGGACTGAAAATATTACAAATTCATGAACTTACCAGGGTGCGTGGAAACTGCTCAATGCTCACGCATAACACAGTCATTTTATGGAGTTTTGTCACCAGATTTTCAACATAGCCATTTTAAGACCTCTGCTCATGACCAGTGTCACTATGATTTTCTTAATCTGTCCCAAACATTGTTTTTGCACACCGACTGTACCATTGTGCGCTACATGTGCGGAAACACATTTTGGGCGAGATGTGAAAAATGGTAGCTGTACTGCTCATAAGGAAGTGCAGTAAAATGGCACTGTTGAAAATCTGGTGTACAAATAATATAAATTCACAAACTTGCCAACATGCATAGGAACTGCACACCGTGAGCTCCTAAAACAGTCATTTTGGGGAATTTTTCACCAGATTTTCAACATAGCCATTTTAACACCTCTGCTCATGACCAGTGTCACTGTGATTTTCTTATTGTGTCCCATACATTGATTTTGCACACTGACTGCGCCATTGTCCGCTACATGGGCAGAAACACGTTATGGGCGAGATGTAAAAAATGACAGCTGTACTGCTCACAAGGAGGTGTGGTAAAATAGCAATGCTGAAAATCTGGAGTGAAAATATTGAAAATTTGCGAACTTACGAGTGTGCGTAGGAACTCTGCAATGCACGTCGGAAACAGTCATTTTTAGGAATTTTCACCAGATTTTCAACATAGCAATTTTAAGACCTCTGCTCATGAACAGTGTCACTGTGATTTTCTTAATGTGTTCCATACATTGATTTTGCACACTGACTGCACCATTGTGCGCTACGTGGGTGGAAACACGTTTTGGGCAAGATGTGAAAAATGACAGCTATACTGCTCATAAGGAGGTGTGGTAAAATAGCAATGCTGAAAATCTGGAGTGAAAATATTAAAAATTTGTGAACTTACAAGCGTGCGTAGGAAATGCGCAATGCACGCTCATGAAACAGTCATATTTAGGAATGTTTTCACCAAATTTTCAAAATAGGCTTTTTGAGAGCCCACCTTATGAACACTGGCAGTGTCATTTCGTTAATCGGTCCCGAAAGGTGATTTCACGCAGTGACTGCGAAATCACCCTTCGGGCCCGATTAATGCCATGACAGTGACAGTATTCATGAGAAAGGGTCCCAAAAATCCCATGTTGAAAATTTGGTGCAGAAATTCCAAAAAATGCCTGAGATATGCAGCAAAGTTGAAAAAACCCTATCTATTACATTATACAGCTTACCGGCATTTCCTCAGTTCGTGGTCGACTTTGAAGAGCGCAGACGTGTTCCTGGTCCACCAAGATCGCTCGCACTGACTCGGAGGTGGCGGGGTGGGGTGTGGGGAGCAGGTGTACAGGGTGGGCGCCGTGGGCTGGGAGAATGCCGAGGGAACATTTTCTTTTTACATGTTTTTTTTTTTTTGAAGGAAGACAATGGGGCATTTGCCACGCTGGGGTAGGCTCCTGTGTGGCAGCTAGAAGGCTGTTTGGGGGCTGGAGCCGACGGGGGTTGGCACCTCCGCAGCTATATGGACTTGTGCCACGCTGGGGTGGGCTCTCAGCATGGCAGCTGTAAGGCTGTTTGGCTGGAGCCAACAGGGGATTGGGCACCCTGTCGGCCATAAGAGATGATGTGCCATGCTGGGGTGGGCTCCCAGCATGGCATCTAGAAAGCTTTTTTGGGGGTCGGCATGGAGCCGACGGGGCATTGGGCACCCTGTCGGCTGTACAGTATTGCCGTGGGGGTGGGAGCGTGTGAGCATGCAATATGTGTGCTTGTGTGTTGGTGGGGGAGCCCTGCTCACTGAAGCAGAGCTCTCCCTTTCAACTGTATGCCACTGCATTTTCAGCTGCTGTCATAGACAGCTGGAGCAGTGATTGGAGCACTGCGACCGCACCTGCAAACACACTGACTGAATTGGAAGAGGCTGACACACTTCTGGAAAACTCGGATGATGGCACTATGTTTCTTGCACATGCATGCAAGCAAACATAATGAATCCTTTGCCTTTGCTGTAGTAGGCATGTTTACACAGTACACACATTGCATGCTGTTGATAATACACCTGAAGCCGCCTAGTAAGTCAGTGTATAAGTACAAATATTGAGAGAGATTCCAGGTGCAGTTCTCCTCAGGGAGTGGGACTCGAACCTTTTTGTCCAAAGACATCTGAGATAATCATCTTAACAGCTTAATCTGGTTCAAGGTCAGTTGGCATTCATCTGTATCCCCTTCCCCTGGGTCATGCCTGAAAATAGGCAGGATTTGTCTAGTGCACTTACCCAGTCAACAAAAGCTAAATAAATAAATAATAAAAGCTTTTTTTAACAAACTATAATAAGTTGGGCAAAGGCCAGGTTAGAGAAAGACACAGCAAAAAATGCAGCATTTTACATGATTTGTAAGTAGCACAGTACTAGGGTTATGGTTTTCAAGTTAAATTTCCTTCTAACAAATCCCTAATTTGAACATTTTTAGTATTTATAATACTCACTGTATAGTTTTAATTAAAACTCCCTGACAGATTTCTCCCAAACATACAAGTTATAAGGCATCTGAGTTATAAATTCTAAGTGGCAAAAATTACTGGTTTATCATAAAACTCAGCATTACATGGTGAGTGAGTGTGTGTGTGTGTGCGTGTCTGCAATTTGTATGGGCAGTGGGCACACAGATAATGGCAGAAAGACAGACTTTTATTGTACTCTGTATAGATATATAATACTTGCTATAGACAGAGAGACAGATAGAGAGAAGTTCTATAAAACTCGTCCTGGCCCATTCAAATAAAATCTATAAATAAATTCTCAGTCCCTGTTGCCATTATGCCATCAGAAAATTGAGTTGTCACTTTTTTAAAATGCAAATGCTTTCCTCCTGTCAATCCTCTTCTCACTGTTATTTTCCATTCCTACAACATATAGATTATAGGCTAGATTTCCTGACAGTAATGTATCAGTAAAACTTACTGATTTAAATTTATGTTGAAAAATTAGAGGGCAAAAATAAAGGATTTAAACTGATTCTTAAACATCACCATTGAGTCATTACTGTCTAATTATACTCCCAGAACGCTATGAACAGTTATTTTTTTGCTGTTTTCCATATAATCTCAATGTGTTTGTGAACAGGCATCAAATCAGTGGCAAAAAGATATTCAGGCCCTACATGAAGCAGCAAACTTGTCTTGGGTATAGAGCTAACCTCAGTTGCTTTATGCTGAAAGTGAATGCCTAAGCAACTATGTATGTTTATGTTGAGTGACATGGCATATCAGAAAGCAGCAGTCATTGTGTGTGAATAAAGAATTAAAAAAAATAATACATAATTGTGCCCTGTTGAGCAGTTCTCATAACACTTAACAGTACTGGGAAGGATGGAGGAGTAAGATACCAACAGAGGTGAAAACAGGTTGAAGAATAGCTAAGGAAAATAAATAAGTTAGTGATCAAAGGAGACTAGAGACAATGAATGTTTTTTATTCATTTATTTATTCATGTACTTATTTATGAATTTTAACATGACATTCTCTTGAGCAACATCTCATGGGCATGGCTAGCGCCATCGCCCTGAAATGCTATGCATATACCTGCAACCTTTATTTTTTTTTGCACTTTTGCTCCTTGTTCAGCAGCTCTCTTACCCTGTATTCCCAGCTGCTATTTTTTTGTATTTTCTGTAATCATCTGCAACCATTCTGTAACCACTGTCTTCAACTACTATGTTACTTGTTACTCTGTACACTGTTGTCTCTTTCCAAACCAGTATGGATTATGAATTGTTTTAAGGAAAAATGGGTCAGGAACTGTTCTATTTGGTATTTTTGGGAGCTCACATGAGCAGAACATTGAAGCCTACTGCAGGAAGGTCTGTCATTGGGTCACTAGAGACTTTCTGCTTCACCCAAACAGCATCCTACAAATAAAACTGCCTTATAAGGAACTTTGATATTCAGTTGAGATGAGAAAGCACATCAATTCTCTTCCTTACTTTAGTCAAATGGGGAGGGGACATGTTTGTTACAACTGCCTATTTATGAATATTGATTTTTCTATCTGCAACTGAGCCTGCTTAGGAGTGTTTCATCAGACTTTGGTCAGCATAAAAAAGATGATAGAAAATGTTTTCTGTGTGAAAGTTGCAGAAGGGCTGGGCAGTGGCAGTGATAACAGTGATTCTTTGAGAGCATTTATTGTTTTACACAGTAAGGCAGTCAATGGTTTTCTAAATATACCGTATCAAGGAGTTTATCATTTGACATAGTTCTGTCTGGGTGAATGGAGACAATGAAATCATGCAGTGAAAGTTTTAAGGATTGTGGGCAGTGTCTGGTTGTGGTTGGACACACCTGCCCTGAGACAATGTTGGGGTCACAGAGCTGTAAATAGCAAAGAGTAACATAGATGCGGTAGTTAGTTACAACCAGATTTCACATACTGTAGGTACATCTCCTAGAATATGTCTGCCAACTGCTAACTTCTATCCTGAAGTTAGTGGAACCAAAATCTCCTAACTTATTTGTGTGAAGACTGCATGTTCGAGACTAGTGATACACATATTACTATGTCATCTTTCCTTTTCACCTGGACGGGCACTGTATCACATTAAACAATGGACGATTCAGACTCCATGTGGAGCAGTTGGAGGGAATGGGCTGACAGCTGATCTCTTAATACAGCTGCACACTCTGTTGGCACCTTCGTATGTTTCTCAGATACTGTAATAAATATTTCTGTATGGTATAACTGCATTCTTAACATTATGATCATCATCATAATTGTACATTTATTGTATTTTTATATGGCAAAAACTGGTGTAGAAAAAATTTGAAAAAAGTGCCCTTTTTACCCCTTAAAAGTGCCCTTTCGAGCCTCTGCCCCCTCAGCTTTTACTATCGTCTGGCACCCCTGAGGGGATGCCCAATCCCCCATTGGTTCTACTGTCCCCCCAGACCATCGGGTGCCACGCTGGGAGCCCACCCCAGCGTGGCAACAGGTCCTATGGCCGATGGGGGTGCCCAATCCCCCATCGGCTCCACTGCCCTCCCAACAGCCTTCCAGCTGCCATGCTGGGAGCCCACCCCAGTGTGGCAAATGTCCCATGTAGTCCAAATAAAAAGAAAAACTTGAAAGAAAAAATAACTTCCCTCGCTGCTGTCTTCACCCCCTCTCCCACCTGCGCCTACCCACTGTGCACCCTGCCTTCCCACACCCCCACCTCACCCCATACTTACCTCCGGAGCTCGGCACGATGATCTTCAGTGGACCGGGAACACGTCTGCACTCTTCAAAGCCGACTGCGAATTGAGGAAATGCCGGTAAGCTGTATAATGTAATGAATAGGGTTTTCAACTTTGATGCATATCTCAGGCATTTTTTGGAATTTTGGCACCAAATTTTCAACATGGGGTTTCTGGGACCCCTCCTCATGAATTCTGTCACTGTCATGGCATTAATCAGGCCCAAAGGGTGATTTCATGGTCACTGTGAAAAATTACCTTTTGGGACTGAGTAATGAAATGACAGTGCCAGTGTTCATAAGGTGGGCTCTCAAAAAGCCTATTTTGAAAATTTGGTGAAAAAATTCCTAAAAATGACTGTTTTACGAGCGTGCATTGCGCTGTTCCTAAGCACGCTCGTAGGTTCATGAATTTTCAATATTTTCACTCCAGATTTTCAACATTGCCATTTGACCACACTTCCTTATGAATAGTACAGCTGTCATTTTTCACATCTCACCCAAAATGTGTTTCCGCGCATGTAGCGCACAATGTCACAGTCGGTGTGTGAAATCAATGTTCAGGACACATTAAGAAAATCACAGTGACACTGTTCATGAGCAGAGGTGTTAAAATGGCTATGTTAAAAATTTGGTGAAAAAAATTCCCCAAATGACTATTTTACGAGCATGCGTTGCGCTGTTCTTATGTATGCTCGTAAGTTCGAGAATTTTCAATATTTTCACTCCAGAATTTCAACATTGCCATTTTACCACACCTCCTTATGAGCAGTACAGCTGTCATTTCTCACTTCTCACCCAAAATGTGCTTCCGCGCATGTAGCGCAGAATGGAGCAGTTGGTCTGCGAACCTAGTGTATGGGACACAAGAAGAAAATCACAGTCACACTGTTGATGAGCAGAAGTGTTAAAATGGCTATGTTAAAAATTTGGTGAAAAAAGTCCTAAAAATGACTGCATTACGAGTGAGCATTGCGCAGTTTCCACGCACCCTCGTAAGTTCATGAATTTGTAATATTTTCAGTCCACATTTTCACCAGTGGCATTTTTCCACACTTCCTTATGAACAGTACAGCTGTCATTTTTCACAACATGGCCAAAATGTATTTTCACACTTTCAGCACAGAAATGTGTGGTCACTGTGGGAAATCATTGTTCAGGACAGATACAGAAAATCACAATGACACTGTTCATGACCGAATTTTCCAAAATGCCTGTGTTGACAATCTGTTGCAAACAATTCCCAAACTAATTACATTACAGGTGCACGTTGCACAGATTCTATGCATGCTCATGACTTCACCAGTTTTTTTAATATTTTCACAGCAGATTTTCAACATTGCCATTTTTTACACCTCCCCATGAACAGTACAGCTGTCATTTTTCACTTCCTGTTCAGAATGTGTTTTTGCACCTGTGGTGACAAATGCCGTAGTCACTGTGCAAAAGCAGCTTTCAGCTAACAAACCAATATTGCCACTGTTCATGAGGTGGGGTCACAAAAAAACCATGTTGAAAATTTGGAGTGAAAATACCAGCAAATGCCTGAGGCGTTAGGGTTTTTGACCATAACACCCCACCCTGTAGAGAATGACAGGCATCAGGGCTGTGACTTGGGACTGTCACCTGCAATGCTCATACCATTCCACCCCCACCCACACCCTGCAGCCACTGAGAGGCACCGAGGTGTGCCTTGGACTCTTCATCCCTAAAGTTCACCCCATTCTCCTATACCGCACCCATCTCACCATATTTCCTGATGGAATGGGGCGCGCATAAGGACCAAAGACCTCAAGGGACACCGTGACACTTGTCGGTGTCTGCACGGTAGGGTGTGGTGAAATGGTGTGACCATTATGTCTGATGACCCAAAGGCACACCTCAGTCCCTATCACTATCTGCAGGGTGGCGATGGGGTTGACTTCAGTTCAGTACTTCACTGCCATTGCTATTATGCAGCTCTGTAACTCCTACACTACCAATGCCAATGCCATCAAGCTAACATTCAGCATTGACAAATGCTTGTTTCTTTTCTTTTTGATTTATGGCCTCTGAAATTGTGCTCTTAAAGATTTGAAACTGAGAAGTGGAAGAGGCAGAAGGAGCTTAAACTGCACTCCATCCCAAAAAAGGGGTTAAGTGAACCAAAGAGTAAGAAAACAGGGGAACAGGGGAGTAGGGCCTATGGATTTCTTATTCTTTTGGCTTGGAGATAGAGGTGGCCATGAAATTGATAGCAAAACCAGGGCTGTGAGTACTGAATCCATTTCTCTTCCAATTCAACTCTTTTATAAGAAATATTTTAGTAAGGGGTTACTTTAAAACATATAAATATTTCCCTGAAATTTCACTTTCTAAGAGTAAAGAAAAGAATAATCAGCGGACTCCTAGACTACAGAATACACTCACGTTGGTATCTGTATTTGTGTTCCATAAATCCTCTCCATTATCTGATTTTTATCTGATTCATTTTTTTTGGTTTATTTTTGTAGCTTCCAACTTGTTTATTACATTTGGCCTCTTATGAGAAGAAAACTTTTTTTATGGCTGGGAAGCCAAACTCCTTAGTGATCTTTTGAAAAGATTTTTTGTCATATGGACTATTCCTATTTGAAGTAGCAAGAAGATACTGACTCTTAAAGAAAATTGGACTTGCTGAGATTACCCTGATATTATCCTGATATATTTTTTTTGTAAACTTTATTTAGTTTTAGCTTGGCAGCCATTATATAAGATACATCAAAACCTCATTCCATTACATTCAAGTATTACTTAAGATAATGGAAAGACAAGTACATGCAGTTACACTTTTTAGGTCTCTATACAGATTATCACTAATCCATGCTAAACATGGGTTCTTTTAGCATAAACTATTGTTAGAAACAAGGAAACCAGGGTTGCAATATTGCCTCCTCCCGTGGATCCCACATTTTAAAATATTTATCCAACTGCCCTCTGACAGTATATTGTATTTTCTCATATTTCATACAGTTTAATAACTGACTGGACCATTCCAAGATTGATGGGGTAGATGCCAGTCTCCAGTGCATAGCCAAAGCCTTTAGACCCATCACATTACCCAATCTCCAAAGGATCCTATGACTATGGACAAGAGAGGACCCTCATACCAGGTCATTTGTTGGAAGGCCAGCAGGATCTTCACTGGGTCAAGATTTAATGGAATTCCCACCAACCATGACATTATCTCCTGAACTCCAAACTAGAAGGAATTCACTCTGAGACAGAGCCATACCATATGGTAAAAGGTACCAACATGAATATGACATTTGGGGCAAATAGAAGAGGCATTGGGGTCTATCTTATGTGCCAACCATGGTGTATGATATGCTGTATGTAGTATTTTATATTGAATGCTGTTTTTCCTATTATTTACTGAACTACTCAAGCAATTGTTCAAAATATTATTCCAGTCACCCCCTGTTAGGCCTTCCGGGTGCAGATCCAAGTCCCATTTCTCTTTAACATTCATGATAATATCTGGTGATGCCCCTATTAAAATTTTATATGTTTTTCTCAGGGGTTTAAACTTAATGTCCTCTGACTGTCCCCAAAAAAATTCCTCCAAGGGGGATCTGGACAGTACTCCCTCAGGTTCATCACCTCCCAATAGACCATCTATTGCTCTCTTCAATTTCCGGTATAGGGGAGAATGCCCTTCCCTAAACTTCTTAGTTGTCATTAAATCAACAAACAAAGTTATTCCATCTTCAGACACAACATGCTTGAGTAAGGATATTCCATTGTGGACCCAATATTTTAGTACTGGTCTATCCCATATAGCTATACCTTCCCCCTTTTGAATTAGTCTTTTCAGTGAACATTCTGGGGATACTCCTGCTTCCACTCTCAGCCACTGATGGACCAAACACCAGGCCTTAACCAGAGTGCCCGTACACAGATGATGAGGGGCCCCTGGGGCACTAACCATTCCACACAGAGACAGTCTATCATGATAAATAAAAAAACAAGTTTCTTCCTCAAGCCGGACCCAAGCCGGTTGACTCTCTGGTTTCTTCAAAAGGTCCGAGATATGAGCCAATTGTGAGGCAACCCAATAAAAATGAATATTCTGGAGGCCCAAACCTAGCCCTTTCTGGGGCAGCCACATAATGGCTTTTTTAATCCTTGGGCGTTTGTTGTTCCACAATAATTGGGTGATTGCCCTTTTAAGAGTTTTAATATACTTCATGGGGATATGCAGTGGGACTGACTGGAAAAAGTATAAAAATCTGGGGAGAACTGACATCTTGACCAAGTTCACTCTACCTATAAGTGTTAAGGGTTTCGCTTGCCAGGCCAGGCAATCCTCCTTAATTGTCTTAATTATGTTTTTCATATTAATAGTAACTAAAGCCAAGAGTCTTGAAGTGATCTGGATACCCAAATATTGAATTACTTTAGATGGTTGGACTATTGTATGCCCTATTTTGATTGGGTTTTTTACTTCTCCCAAAGGCAGCCATTCGCACTTGCTCCAATTAATCTTCTGACCCGATAGGGGACCATAACTACAAAAAATCTTAGATAACTCCCTCATTGTCTTCTCGGGAGAGCTAGTGACTAAAAGAATGTCATCAGCAAAGAGTGAAATCACATGGTCTACTCGTCTCCACTCCAGTCCCTTAATGTGGGAATTCCCTCTAATTTTTAAAGCCAGGGTTTCTATTGTTCATACATAGAGGAGAGGGGAAAGCAGGCAACCCTGCCTTGTACCCCTAGTCAATGCAAAGGGAGGTGAAATAATATTATTTGTGAGAATTTGAGCTGTCAGTTTCTTATACAGACTACCTACCAATGCAAAAAATGAGGGCCAAAGCCCATTCCCTGCAGAATCGCCATCATAAAGGGCCATTCCACCTGATCGAAGGCCTTCTCCGCATCTAGTGTGAGAAGGCCTCCCATTTTCCCCTTGGGCCAGCGATGCATGATATTAAGCACTCTTCTGGTATTATGTTTGATTTGTCTGCCCATGACAAAACCTCCCTGGTCTGGATGGATCAAGGTAGCAAGGTGGCTCTCCAACCTGGTCACTATCACTTTAGCCAGAACCTTATAGTCTGCATTTAACAGAAATATATAGGGTAATAGGAGGAGAACTGCAGAGGATTTTTGCCCACCTTTGCTAACACAGTAACTGTGGCTAAGTTCTGCAAGGGGGGAAGTTCCCTGCATCCAGTGATTCCCTTATTGTCTCCAACATTGTTTGACCTAATTCATCCCACAATTCCTTATATAACTCCACTGGGATGCCATCCAGCCCTGGAGCTCTACCCCTTCTCGATTTCCACACCACCCTTCTTAGTTCCTCCATAGTGATCGGGGAGTCCAAAAGGTCCACTCCAGAGACCTTCAACTGGGGAAGATTAACCCCCCTCAGCAAAGAATCAGGGTCCACTCCCGCGGGGTATTCTGAGGTGTACAGTCTGGAATAATATTGTAGAAAAGTGGTATTAATTTTCTGCTGATCATAGATGACCCCCCCCACTATCTCCACTCCCAAGATGGCTCTTTCAGCCCTCTGCTTTTTGACCAAGTCCACCAACCATTTTCCAGCTCTGTCTCCTTCAAAGTGAGAGAAGGATTTAGTCGGTAAAAGGGATCTCTCAATTTTATGTAGGGATAATTCACTTAGTTCCCCTTTTAACTTCTTTAAAATAGCTAATTTATTACCCTGAACTTTTTTCATCAAGTCCTTTTCTAGTTTATATAATTTGGAGTTCCAAATCATGCTCCTTTTTTATGGCCATTTTATTTTTATAAGTGGCATAGGAAATTGATTCACCCCGGATATAGGCCTTAAGGGAGTCCCAAATCATCCTATTGTTTGTGTCTCTGGGCCAATTTACCTCTAAAAAAAATGTTGCATGCTGCCTTAGGTGCTGAATAAAATTTGAATCACCCAAGAGAGCCAGGTCCAGTCGCCCCTGCGAGTTGACCCTAAGGTCCCTTCCCCCATCCATTACTTCTTTCAGTGGGGCATGATCCGAGATCACTATGGGACCATATTGTACCTCGGCTATACCCCCCAGCCTTGATTTTGTCATAAATAAATAGTCCAGTCTTATATAGACTTTGTGGGCGTGCAAGTAAAAAGAATATTCCCGAAGGGAAGGGTGACAAAATCCACAGGCCTCTAAAAGAGATCTCCTCTCCATCATACTATGTAGTGTCCCCACACTCCTAGGGACTGGACCTCTTCCTCCTCCTAAGTGGTCCAAATGCCGATCCCAATAGGTATTAAAATCCCCTCCAACAATTTTGTCATCTGGGTATGGGGCCAATGTGGTATCCAAATGGGAAAATAAATCTGGGGAATCTACATTCGGCCCATATTCTGACATTAGTATCAAGGTAGTGCCCCCCCCCCAAATCAACCACTCCAATTACAAATCTACCCTGTGGGTCAGATATTGAGGACAGCACTTTATGTGGGACCCCTGGCCTAATCCAAATAGCCACACCTCGGGCCTTGGAAATGAAAGGTGAAGCTGGCAGTGTCCCAGCATGCCCTTTGCAGAGAATCCACTTCCTCCCTCGTTGAGTGAAGTTCCTGTAAAAACATGATTTCCCCCTTCATTTTATGTTGAAGGCATGAAAAGACCCTTTTCCTCTTAATAACAGTACAGAGCCCATTAACATTCCATGAAATTAATGATATATTAGCCATTTTCATATTTCCTCTCAATCCATTTTGCCCTTCGAGTGTTTACATGCATTATTATTTTTAACCTTTCTTTGCTGTCAAGTTAAAGTTTTTTTAACTCCCAAAAAAATTCCTCCAACATAGCCCTCCCTCCCCATCTATAACCCCAACTGTCAACTGATTAAAACACAAGAACAGCACAAGAAGATGTCATTGTACCCCCACCCCTTTCTCCCTCCCCCTTTAACCATAAAACTAGCTGCAACAGGCAGAACCACAACCATGTCCCTCTACTTGTCATGGACTGAGCATATACCCCTTGCAATAGGTGTATAATCTATTAAAATAATTTTTATAAACTGCTTTCCCCTCCATGCTAGTACCTCCTTTTGGTAGTCTGCAGAAGTTCTACATTCCATAAATTAGCAACTTAGTAGGCCCTTCCTTCACCCACACTTATGGAATTTCCCAGGAAAAAATAAAAGTCTCCATTCGCTCCAGTATAGGTATAAAAAAGAAAGTCCTAATTCTTTTACTTCTATTAGGAGGCATTCTGTAAATATGCTGCCCCCCACTGATATTTGTTCAGAGCAGAATCTCCCAGCACCATGGAGTTCACAGTTTTATCTCCATAGCTCTTACCCATCCAAGATACTGTAAATAGCACCCCCTATCTAGTTATTCTTTTCCTGTAAAACAGAAAACAGATTGTATAACCTTCTGAGGAGAATAATTAAATTAATTAAATAAACCAAAAGGGCATGGTGTACTTGATTTTCACCAAACCTCCTTGCGGGCCTATTACCCTATCACCTAATGCCCCTGGAGACCACCTTCCCCATGTAACAATAAAGTCAAACTTTGTAGCTTAAGCTAATTTCCACTTGTTGGTGCTGCTCGGCTTTTAATTTCCAAAACAGAGAAGCTAGTTTAATCTGCCTCTCTTGCATAGCACCAAACATGGGCAAAATAACGTAAAGTTAAAGAAAAAGTTACAGTACTTATGATGCCAATCTTCACTGTTCAGAATAGCTGACAAATCAGTTTAAAATGTCCAAATACAGTTCGATGCAGGAACCTGGAGGGAGCAAAGCCCCAAAAGATGCTGACAGTCAGAAGACAGGCTCTCTAGCTCACCCCCCTCCTCAAATGATACGATGGCATGTCCATGAATTCTAAACTCCAATTTCAGGTTTTGTTCTGAATCTCAAGGCCCCGTACGAACTCCAACACTGCTGATAGATCGGTAAACACTTTAGTGTTCCCTACTGACGGCCTTACTACCAATCGAGCAGGATATGCCAGAGTAAAGAGACAGTTTTTTTGTATGCAGCAAATGCCGAACTTCTGAGAAGGCCTGCCTTTGAATCTGGAGTATACGTGAGTAGTCAGGATAAATGCTGATCCTCCGTTGCTGTATTAGGACAGGCCCCAGCTTCCTCGCTGCTTCGAGCACAGCCACTCTATCCTGATACCTCAGAAATTTAACAATGAGGTGATGTGGCCTTTGGTCGGGTAGCAGCTTCAGGCCTGGTGAGCGATGTGCCCTCTGGATTTCCAGCTCTTTGTTGGGTGGAAGCTGCAGGCTGGAGACCAACCATTTTTTAAGAAAGGTTGCACAGTCATTTCTCTTGAGTCCCTCCGGTAGGCCAATGATTCTAATATTGCTACAACATTCACAATTCTCTTGATCATCTAGGGTTTGCTTTGGCACCTCTATTTCTCGCAGGGCCTTTGTAAGATCTGTGGAGTGAGTTGCCAGTCTATCCTCCTGATCTCCGCTCCTTTGTTCCACTTTCCCCAGGCGCCTTTCATGGGCTTCAACTTGCTTAGAGGTGGAATTGACCACCTGTTGTAAATGCTGAATTTGTGCCAATATGTTTTCAAAGCCAGCTTCCATCCTGG
The DNA here is from genome assembly GCA_016271365.2 of Neoceratodus forsteri. NCBI lineage: Eukaryota > Metazoa > Chordata > Ceratodontiformes > Ceratodontidae > Neoceratodus > Neoceratodus forsteri. The sequence goes on from JADMNL010000023.1 coordinate 66,676,787, forward strand.
CTCCTAAGCTGTATTTTAAATCATTGATTAATCTTTCCAACTGTTGGTAGCCTTCTGCCATGTTAAGAATCGGGCCGATCTCCACCTCCTCACCCACGACACAAGGATTGCTCTCAAGGGGGTCCCTTGATGGATTGATACTCTGGGCTTCCTCTGGCACTCTCCCAGGCCCTGCCAGACCTTTAGCTGAGGATCCTCTCAGGGAAGGTTTAAATGTTATTTTTGCCTGCTTCCTTCCTGATTTTGGATTGGATGTCATTAGCACCGACAAGACTTACTACTTTTATAAAAATAAGTAAAGTTAAGGCACTGCAGTGAGGCGATTGCAAGAGACTTTCCTCAGAGCTGAGAAACTAACTAAGCAGCCACCTCACTCTGATGCTAGGCCACACCCCCCTATTATCCTGATATTATCTTAAAACATTACTTGATTGCTGAGATTTTGAAAATTCATGAGTTAAGAATAGGCAAGGATAAAATCTAAGATCTTGAAATTGTCTACCTCTCCAGTAGACTTTGGACTGGCTGACATTACCCTGATATTATCCTAAAATATTACTTAAATGCTGAGATTTTAAAAATTCCTGAGTTAAGAATATGCAAGGATAAAATCTAAGATCTTGAAATTCTCTACCTCTCCAATAGACTGATACATTTTGAACATTCAGGACTTTTGTCCCTACAATTCATAAGGAAGAAAGGCAATTAAGGCCTGCTGGTGGGGCTAAACAAGCCTAAGTTTCTTGGGGATTTTGTTTGAGGGAATCTCAGAAAGACCAGTGAGAGAGCCTCATACCTGTGGAACTCTTATGCCACCCTTCTCTCTTCCTTTTATAACACTCACAGACCTTGCGATCCAGGTGGAAAGCCATATTACAGAAGATTGTTGAGAGCTAACATATTGAACATGTACCGATTGTTATTTCTCTTTCCTTTTTTTCTTTGAATAAATTATGTACACTAGAAGTGGGGAAATTATTTTAACTAAAGAAAAAAAGAATAATAGAAGTTTATATATAGAGATTCATTACATATTAGCACCTCTACCCCATTTGAAGTAAAAACATCTACATATGCAGAGGCATCAAAATTGAATATTGAAATACAAAATGAGGTTATCACTCCAACTAATCTAAAATCTCATGGAAGTTGTGAACAGAAAAGAAAGCCATCTCCTGAACAAGTAATCAAACACAATCTAGATAAGCAGGTTGATCAGGTTCACAGTGATGCAGAACCTGTTCAAAAAAAGAAAAAAGGACCAAAAAGAAAACACATACTGATCAATGTGACACGGAAATATATAACTAATTTTTCCACCCAATTGTACTAAATAGTTCTAAATAAAAAGTACAAGAACAGACAATAAAAGAAATACTAGAAAATCAAGTAAGAATGCAGATCCTTGTCCCCAAATTACCTACAAGTAATGTCCAACTAAGCAAGACAGTGAGTGATACAAAATTAGAGCTTTTTAGTCCCTTGACTCTTTCTACAAACGCATGTGCTTTTAATTCTCAAGATGAGGTGGCCAAAAATATATCAATAGTGGCAGGCTCTCCAAATATGGTGTTTCAAAATTTAGACAAAAAAGTGGAATTGATAGAACTAGATACAGATTTTTTGGCACAATGTCCAAACACCCTATCGAAATATACAATAAAAGCATTAGCACATCCAGTAATGGCTAATATAGTTTTGCTAGAAGCACTTAATGATATAAGAAGTAGAATGGAAGACTTTACTAAAACAGTACAAAAACAGCTAGAAAAGATGGATAAAAATTAAGAAAAATTGAGCAATAAATTGATACACAAAAACATACTTTTTCAACAATACAAATCCCAGATACACCGAAAGGGAAAAGTAAACCAAATAAAAAAAACAGAAGGGGAAAAGGAGAAAAAAACACAAAAAGCTTAAACTAACTGATGAACAAAAGGATTTATTGCAGCCCAAACTGAATGAAGATGCTAATCTAGTAACACTAGTATCACAGATTAAAATAGAAAAAAAACATAATATGATAAAGACAATAACTAAAGAAAATAAAACATCCCGGGTAAGAACAGATCAAAACAACCATCTTACATTAGACTATATAGAGAAATCAGGAGAGGAAAAAACACTAGAATCTATGAAACTTACAGGAAAAGAGGTAATATTGAGAACTGAAGGTATATTTGTAAAACCCAATGAAACTCTTGATTCCTTACATGAACTAATTATATATTTATTTTCAGCAGAATTAGGAATACCACAATCAAAGGAGAGTATAATAATGATTTTTAGAGACATGAAAAATGTTGATACTTCTGTATATGTAATAGTAATTGATTATATGATTTCACTAAGCAAGTCTGGTTTAAGCAACAGAGGCTAATCTTCCTTGGTTTGGAAGTGCAGTATCCAGTCACCTGGAAAACTATGAGCAGCAAAGTTCACACAAGGAGGGAATGAAGTGACATAAGTAATTTTGATATATTTTCACAAACTTTCTATTATAAAGTGGAAGTTTCAATCTAATATACAAGGAATGACTGAACAACATAATAATACACACACTAAATATTTGGAATAGAGAAATTGTCTGGGGAAAACAATGAGATACTCACATCTTTTGTATTAAAATTATTAACGGGTATGTTACAAGTCAATCTCAATAATCAAAATATAGAGAGAGTAGAAAAAGTGTGCTCTCAAGGATTGGAAACTCAGATAAATATATTATGTACTTCAAATAAGACCATACAATAATTCTTGGCAAGATCACGTAAACCTGAACACACCAGCATACTGATAGTTGTTTTGAATAACATAAATCAAACCTTTGGGAATCCTCCCTTGGGTGGAAATAAAAACTGGCTGCATTATGAGGGAAATTAATCTTTTGCCAAAAGTAGTACAATAGGAGAATCAATTGTTAGAGCAAACTTGCTGTCTTGGAAGGTAGCAGGTATTCAGGGTAACTTGTCTGATATGGAATGGAAAGCATTCATTGTCAATTTTGATGTCAGTCTCTTTCAGGAAATATGGGCTATGGAAATAATGAATATTAATGGCTTTCAGGCAGTTGTGCCACCAGCAGTTAAGTCAAAACAAATTGGTAGACCTATGGGAGGATTAGCCACATACATAAATATATGAAAGGGTATTTTTATACTAAAAAAGTTAAAATTGAGCCAAACTATATAATGCTAGCTATAAAATGGGATCTGCAATCATTTATAATTACCAATGTCCATATCCCTCCAAAAAACAGATACAATCCCCCTATAATATCTGGGATTCCCTTCCCATGGATATAGAGTTGACTGAAAAAAATTCCCCAATGGTACAATTTTAACTGCTGATGATTTTAATGCCAGACTTGCCATCTATGACAATGTCATACTTTTGGAAATTCAAGTGGATTTAGGTGGTTGTAGAGAAAGACAGAGTCATGATAAACAAATTAATGATTATTGTAAAAAACTTGAAAATCTAACTGAAGAAAATACTTTGCTTATATTAAACAGCACAATTTCTGGTGACATTGAAGGAAGTATCACTTATTTCTCTGCTAATGAGTAGAGTGTAATCAATTACATATTGTGTAATCCTGAAAGTCGTAATTTATTTACTAGATTAGTAATTGAAATGAGACCAGAGAGTGATCATGCACCACTAAGCCTTAAAGTAATAACAGGAAATGAAGCCATTCCTAATGAAGTAATAGTTAATCCACTCTCTACACTAAGTATAACAGGTAAACAAAAACTTAAACAAGTTCATTTAAAAAGAGGAGAAATAGCAAACATATTAGAAAACATATTAGAACTCGCAGCTTTGATCTAATACTGAGGTAAACCTTCAACTAAACTCTGTTCAAGTTCTAGAACAAAAATTAGAACAACAAATGGAGAAATCAAAAGCAAAATATATATTAGTGAAAGTAAAGAACATTGTTCAAAGAATAGTTCTTGGTTCGATTCTTACTGTAGAAAGGCTAAGAAAGAATCAAGAAAGCAAATAAACTGGGCTAAAAAACACTCAAAAAGAATTAATCGTACTAACTTAAATAAAGCCAGGAAACAATACATGAAATTCCAAGAGGAAAAAAAAACTGGAATTGCGATACAAACAATGGAAAGATATGCATCAGGTAATTAAGGAAAATGATAATAAGCATTTTTGGAGTCTTGTTGCAAGAGGAATCAATGAATACATAGATAGGTAGATACTGATGGCAGACAAGGGCCTTTGGCTCACCTAGTCTGCCCATTTGTGCATATAATTTTGTCTGAGTTGTCAATCTTTTCTTGAAATGGATTGTCCCCTTCCCCCAACTGCTAGGATCCCCAATGCCTATCCCATGCATTCTTGAATCTCGTAATCGTTTCAGCCTCATATCAACCTTCCTTAGCAGTTTATGTACGTAAAGAAGAATGGGTAAAACATTTTAAAACAATTTTCTTTAAAATAGATACAGTAACGATAGAGTATAAAATACTAAAGCATATTAGAGATATACATCAAATCCCACTACTTTTTACAAAAGAAGAGGTGGAGACAGCCATCTTAAAGTAAAAAAATAATAAAGCCCCTTATCCTGACTTTATCCCATCAGAAATCTATAATGAATATAAGGAATTTTGGATTCTCATTTTAACATGTTTCTTCAGTTTATGGTCCGCCCAAAAATATATACCTACATCATGGAAAAAATATTATTGTTCCAATTGTCAATGCCGAAAGTTGATTGCGTTGGTCTGTTGAGCTCATTCAGTGGCCCTCTGTCGCTAGCTCAGTCTGTTTGTCCCGGTGCTGGAGGCTGCTCTTTTGTACAGGGCTGCTGCCTGCATTGACACCTTGTTCTGCCAAGGAAGAAATTGGCAGCTATCTCGACAGAGCTCCATTGAAGTGGCTCACTCCCCCTCTCTCATTCACTCATTCTGTTTCTCCTGGTGCTGCAGGCTGCCCTTTGTACTGGGCTCCTGCCTGTGTTGGTGGCTTTTTCTGCCCACAAAGAAATCCACAGCTCTCCCGACAGAGCTCCATTGAGGTCGCTCACTCCCCCATCTCACTCACTCATTCTGGTTTTCCTGGCACTGCAGGCTGCCCTTTTGTACTGGGCTCCTACCTCTGTTGGTGCCTTTTTCTGCCCACAAAGAAATCTGCGGCAATCCCGACAAAGCTCCATTGAGCTCGCTCACTCCCCTTCTCTCACTCGCTCATTCCATGTCTGCTGGTGCTGCAGGCTGCCCTTTTCTACTGGGCTCCTGCCTGCATTGCTGCCTTCTTATGCCCACAAAGAAATTTGCAGCAGTTACAATACATCTCCGTTGAGCTCACTGACTCTGGTTTTCCTACCACTGCAGGCTGCCCTTTTGTACTGAGCCCCTGTGTGCATTGCTGCCTTTCTCTGCCCACAAACAAATCTGCAGCAGTACCAACAGAGCTCTGTTGAGCTCACTGATCCCCCCCACTCACTCATTCTGTGTCTCCAGGCGCTGCAGGCTGCCCTTATGCCCTGGGCTCCTGCCTGTATTGGTGGCTTTTTCTGGCCAGAAAGAAATCTGAAGCAGTCACGACACAGCTCCATTGAGCTTGCTTACTCCCCCTCTGTCACTCACGCATTCGGTTTCTGCCAGCGCTGCAAGCTGGCCTTTTGTACTGGGCTTCTGCCTACGTTGCCGCATTTTCTGCCCACAAAGAAATCCACAGCAGTCATAATAGAGCTCCATTAAGCTTGCTCACTACCACTCTGTCACTCGCTCATTCTGTTTCTCTTAGCACTGCAGACTGTGCTTCTGTATGGGGCTCCTGGCTGCATTAGCACCTTTGTCTGTCCACAAAGAAATCCGCAGCAGTCCTGTTAGAGCTCCATTGAGCTCACTAAGTCCCCCTGACTCACTTGCTCATACTGTTTCTCCCACCGCTGCAGGCTGGCCTTTTGTACTGGGCCCCTGCCTGCATTGACACCTTTTTCTGCCCACAAAGAAATCCGCAGCAGTCCTGACAGCGCTTCGGTGAGTTTGCTCACCCCCCTCACTCACTCACTCTCACTCTCTCTCTCTCTCTCTCTCTCTCTCTCATTCTGTTTCTCCCAGTGCTGCAAGCTGCCCTTTGTACTGGGCTCTTGCGCTGGGGCCTTTGTCTGCCCACAAACAACCGCAGTAGTCCAGACAGAGCTCAGTTGAGCTCGGTCACTCCCCCCCCCCACTCGGTCGATCTTAATCTGTCCCAAACACTGATTTCCCAGAGTGACCGTGCCATTCTCTGGCAGGAGTGCAAAAACATATTTTAGCCAGGATGTGAAAAATGACAGCTGTAGTGTTCATAAGGAGGTGTGAAAAAATGGCACTGTTGAAAATGTGGTGTGACAATATTACAAATTTTTGAAGTTACAAGGGTGCATGGAAACAGTTCAACGCACGCTTGTAACACAGTCATGTTATGGAGTTTCATCACCAAATTTTCAACATAGGGATTTTAGGACCTCTGCTCATGAACAATGCCACTGTCATTTTCTTAATCTGTCCCGAACATTGATTTCCCACAGTGACCACGTTATTCTGTGCTGAACTGTGAAAACACATTTTGGTCAGGATGTGAAAAATGACAGCTGTACTGCTTATAAGGAGGTGTGAAAAAATGCCACTGTTGAAAATCTGGTGTGACAGTATTACAAATCTGCGAAGTTACAAGGTTGCGTGGAAAGTGCACAATGCACACTTGTAACACAGTCAATTGATGGGCTATCATCACCAAATTTTCAGCATAGGCATTTTAGGACTTGCTCATGAACAGTATCATTGTCATTTTCTTAATCTGTCCCAAACAGTGATTTCCACAGCGATCGTTTATTCTGCTACCGAAGTGTGAAACACATTTCGCCAGGATGAGGAAAATGACAACTATACTGTTCATAAGTAGGTCTGGGAAAATGGCAATGTTGAAAATCTGGAGTGAAAATATTATATAAATCGTGAAGTTCACAGTTATGGTGCAGCAATACAGCGCTAAGTAACCACAATCATTTTATGGAGTATCGTTACCAAATTTTCAACATAGGCATTTTAGGACCTCTACTTATGAACAGTGTCACTGTCATTTTCTTAATCTGTCCTGAACACTGATTTCCCACAGTGACTACGCTATTCTGCGCCATTAGTGCGAAAACACATTTCAGCCAGGATGTGAACAATGACAGCTATACTGCTCACAAGGAGGTGTGACAAAATGCCAATGTTGAAAATCTGGTGTGAAAATATTGCAAATTCATGAAGTTATGAGCATGCATAGCTACTGCACAACGCACTCTCGTAAAACAGTCATTTTATTTTTATTTGTTCCACCAAATTTGCAACATAGGCTTTTTGAGAGCTCACCTCATGAACACTGGCACTGTCATTTCATTAATCATCCCTGAAGGGTGATTCTGTGTAGTGACCACGAAACCACCTTTCAGGGCCGATTAATGCAATGACAGTTCAAGAATTCATGAGAAGGGGTCCCAAAAACCCCATGTTGAAAATTTGGTGAAAAAATTCCAAAAACTGCCCGAGATATGCACTAAAGTTGAAAAAACCCTATTTATTACATTATACAGCTTATCGGCATTTCCTAAGTTTGCAGTTGGCTTTGAAGAGTGCAGACGTGTTCCTCGGTCCACCAAAATCACTGCATCGCGCCTGGAGGTGAGTATGGGTGGGGGTGGGAGGCAGGTGCACAGGGTGGGTGCAGGTTGTGGGAGGGGCAGGGACACTATGAGGGACCATTTTTTTTTCAGGAAAAGAAAAAACAAAAAAGTTGCGGGACCATTTTTAACTTTACAGGGGCATGTGGCATGCTGGAGTGGGCTCCCAGCATGCCACCGGAGTCTTGCTTTGGGGGAACAGCTGTAGCCAATGGAGGACTGGGCACCCCTGTCAGCAAACAACAAAAGGGGCATGTGGCATCCTGGGGTGGGCTCCCAGTGTGCCACCGGACTCTTGCTTTTTGGGGGGGCAGCTGTAACTGATGGAGGATTGGGCACTCCCGTCAGCAAACAACAAAAGGGAGGGGAATTCCTTTCTGCTGAAGGGGATTGGGCACCCCCATCAGCAAACAACAAAAGGGGGGATTCCTTTCTGTCGATGGGGATTGGGAACCCCGTCAGCAGACAATAAAACTGGGAGGGGGTTACATCATGCCAACGGGAAGTGGGCTCCCCCATTGGCAAATAAACATGGTGGGGGGTAAATATTGTTTGTGAATATGGTGACAAGCTGCCGCCATGTTCACGAACAATATCAGGGATCCTACATCCCACCCTGCAATGATGGGTGGCTCCCTCATTGCTGCGGATGGCTGATGCTGCAATGCTGAGGCAGCCCCTGATTGCAGCGGCTGATTTTTTAGAAGGTTGTGGCATGCTGGCTGAACTACTATCAGCAGCAGCATGCCACAGCATTGGGGGATGGGGCAAGCCTTTGCAGGCTGTGGAGGCATTGGGCACAACAGTGCCATGCCTTCACAACATGCTTGTGGAGAAAGCTGCTGCAACATGTTTCTTGTGCATGCACGCAATCAACATAAAAAAGGATCAGTTAGAAGCTGGTCCAGTGGCACAGAGGGCTGAGGGGTTGGATGCCTTACCTCATGCTACACTGGTGCCCTGGGTTCAGGAACAGACTTGAGTTGCTCAGGGGTCAGCCGGGGGTGAAGAAAGATTGAGCATCTGCTGACAGCTCTTCATTCTCTGGGGTGGGGGACTCAGCTCTGAGATGTAGACTGACACCCAGTAGAAGCTGGGTGTCAGCACAGGTGCAATGCTAGAATGGGGTGGACCCACACACAGGGTGTAAGACTGCCTCTGTGGAAGTGGAGACAGTCACCCCACCCATTGCACATGTGTGGGTCCAGGGAGAAAATGGAAAAAGGATCAGAGTTGGCAGGCTCTGTGATGGTGGACTGCACCCACACCTGCCACAGAAATCTAGGTGTTGGCTTCCGGAGTGGGGGGAGGACAACACACCTCGCCACTGGCCCTGTCACGGGGGGTAACCTGTGGGGAATGGACGGTTGGGACCTGGTGTGGGGAAAGCCCACAAGAGAGATGAGTCCCCTCCAAGGGAGGGGCTGAAGCTACCTGCCAGCTCCGATGGAGGAGTAGAAAAAAAAGGATAAGTTTATGATCCCACTAATTTCCGACTAATTAGCTTGTTAGATATAGGTTTAAAGATTTTCTCTATGATAATACTGGATAAATTAACTGCATGGACAGATACTACTAATCTTCTAACTCCCTTTCAATCAGGATTTAGACAAGATTTAGTGTCAGTGGCTCAGCAGGTAGCACACTCACCTCTGAGGCTGGGAGATCAGAAGGCTGTGGGTTCTATCCCCACACCAGGCACTTGGGTTAAATCCCAATACTGACACTGTAGTGCAGAATGAGGGGGTGCTGCACACATGAGGTGCCAACTTTCAAATGAGACTTCAGACCAAGGTCCCATCTGACTGTTCTGGTGGTAGTTCAGGTGGATTCCATGGCACTTCTCAAAAACAGTAGGAGAATTTCCCCGGTGCCCTGGCCAAATTTCCCCCCATTCACAAAAAATACCACCAACAGCTTAATCTGGTTCAAGGTCAGTTGGCATTCATCTGTATCCCCCTTCCCCAGGTTGTGCCTGAAAATAAGTAGAATTTGTCTAGTGCACTTACCCAGTCAAAAATTCCCCAAAAAATTAAAACTAAGGTTTCTCAACCACTGATAATATTTTCAGTTTCTCTAATCTCTTAGAGAAATATGTCCAACTCAGAAAAACAAAACTATTTGCACTGTATGCCAATTTCACCTCAGCTTTAGATTCCATAAATAGAGATATATTATGGGAAATTCTAATAAACAAGGGTATTGACCATTCCTTTCTGATACTTATATCTTTATTATACACTGAAACTACTACCACTATGAGGTACAATAAAATAGGAAACCTAACAGAACCTTTCATCACCAATAGAGGGATCACACAAGGATGCCTCCTGGAACCTGCTCTATTTAACATATATGTAAATAATTTATTAAAAATTGTAGAAACAGGTCAATATGATTCCCCTAAATTAAATAAACAACCTTTTCACTTCATGGCATATGCAGATGATATTGTCCTTTTTTCCTTATCAAGTATCGGGTTACAGAGGAAAGTTGAAGTATTTCAAGAAAAATGTGAACAGCTGGAATTAAAAATGAACCTAAAAAACAAAACAAAGGTTATGATATTTGGAAGTAACCCAAAAAAACTGAGTACATTCAGTTTTTTTTTTCTGGGAAATTAATTAATTGAAACTGTGAAAGAATATACCTACTTAGGAATAATATTAGCCTCTAGCACAAAATTGACTACTTATTTTAAGGATCAAACTATAAAAGTGAAATTGGCAGCCAAAGTTTTACTAAAGTTTAATTATCAATATGGCGGGAATACAATTATACCAGCACTTAAAGCAGGAGAACTAAAAATAAACCTAATTCTCCTCTATGGAGCAAAAGTCTGGGGCACATACAAATCTGATATCTTGGAAAAAAACTTTGCGTTACTATTACAAAGCCCTATTAAAAGTTCCCAATTCTACTTCAAATGCAATGGTCAGAGCAGAACTTGAAAGAATCCCAATATAGAGGATAATGTATGGTCCTCTATCGTTAACCGGTCAGTTAACTGTCGAGAGGTTGCCAGGGTGACCATGTAAACCTCGAGAGCGAAGCTCGAGAGGTTTACGTCGCCATGGCAACCTCGAGACGGTTAAAATTGACCGGTTGCCGATAGAGGGACCATACATTATTTTTTATAGTGTATGGTCCCACTATCAAAAAAAAAAGGGCTTACGTTTTTTAAAAAGTCACCGCCGCAGCCCTTCAGTCCTTCCCGTCGGTTTCCTTCAGTCGGTTTCCGTGTCGAAAAAGCGCTTTACGCAGAACCATCACTGTTGTTAACCTATCGATGTGACGTAGGATCGATAGGTTAACAACATATCTACGTCACATCGATAGGTTAACAACCTTAGGAAATGATGATTTCCTAAGGTTAACAGCGTTCTAACATACATTATAAAAACTATTAAAGAACTGAGACTGACATCATACTGGTTGAAAAATAATTAATAATACTTGCAACAATCTTCCAAAAACATGTCTAATAGAGAAAAATCAAGTGGGTAATTATGGCTTAAAGTCTGAACAGCTAAACTCATTGCAAGCTATACTGGAAAAAATAATTTAACACATATTTGGAAGGATTTCTCTAGAAATATAAATACTGTAAATCTATTCAACATAAAAAGTAATAAAAAAAGTTGAATGTAGCATAAAAACTGATAAATAATTAGAGAACAAAAATGTGCTACATGGTATAAGGAAAAAAAAATGGCCCACTTCACTGAAGAATATCTAATTATTCCTCATCAACCTGAACAAAGGAAACTAATTAGTTGAATCAGATTAGAACTTATAACATTTAAATATATGTATTTTAATAAATCAATGCCCCAAAATACTCCAATTAACAGCCATTTTTATGCAATAAGGGCTTTCCAGAAACAATCCAACATGTGAATGCAATCTGCGCATTATACACTAAGCCAAGAAATCAATATTTGTCTAAAATATTAACAATGACCCATTTTTGTTCTCCTTCACCCAAAACTCATAGAAGACACTGAAATGATAGCAGACTTTTTGGCTTCAGTGGTAAGAATAAAAAAGAAAAGAAATAGTCTTGGAAATAATTCCCAGTAAAGGTAAACAAATCTTTTAATAATAAACTAAGATGGTGCTTCCTTTAACTACCTGTAGATAGACATCAAGATGTTTACCCTGTCTCAAAATATCAGTTTTATACTCCTGTCTCTAATAATGAAGATTTTTATTCTAATAATATTATTAGTTAAAAGTTTTTAACTGTGTTGTAATAGCTATAGGGCAGGATTCACAAAACAGATGCGTCAAGTGCAACTCAGATGCGCCGGCACAAGTCAGAAATGCACCAGAGACAGATTCAGGAACAGGGAGAAAATGCCAGTGCAAATGAGATGCCCTGCACTGAAAGACATGTGCCATAGGCACAACATAATGACATACGGCGCATATACAGGGGCGTACCTATGCATACACAGCGCATCCCGATTCACAGAGCACAACCAGGGCACATCAGTGGAGCAAATCCAGTGCAAAACCAAGATGCACCAAAGAAAGATAAGTACAAAAGAAGGAGGCTTAAGTCCAGCACACAGCAGGCCATCAATGGAATGATGACAGCAGCACACAGCCACAGCCAGAGGGGAAGTGGAACCAGACAGAGGGAGAGGCACAGGCAGGCAAACTGCCAGCAACGACACTGGGCTGCAAGCCACACCAGAGGGCCACAGCAACAGAGGGGAAGAACACGGCAGCAGTTGTCATTGCTGGTGCCCTAATGAGAAGGAGGAGGCAGGGTGCCAGAAGGAACCGTAGGTGGCCAGCCCCATGGTGGTACTGTGCCCAGCTGTCCATCGAGCAGCTGACAGAGGTGGAGACAGTCGGGCGATATCACCTCACCAGGGCCATGCTGAGGCAGCTATGTGAGCTGTGCCATGATGTGATGCAGGCACCCACTGCACGAGGTCATGCCATCTTGGTGGAGACCAAGGTGACAATGGTCATGTGCCTGCTCACCACAGGAACCTTCCAGAGGCCTACTGGAGACACCACTGGCATATCGCAGGCCTCAACATCCCACCTCCTCACACAGTTCCTCACCGCACTGCTACCGCACGCTTTAGAATACATCAAATTCCCCAGCATGCAGGCAGAGCGGACAGAAGCCATGCAGGGGTTCCACAGGGCGGCACGCATGCCAGGTGTCATAAGGGCCATCGACTGCACCCATGTGGCAATCTGCGCACCACCTGATGAGGAGGGCATCACATACGTGAATTGAAAGGGGTACCATTCAGTGAACTGCCAGGTGGTGTGCAATGCCAGGGGGCACATCATCAATGTCTGCGCCACACACCCTGGGAGCGCACATGATGCATACATATGGCACCAGTCAGCACTCTGCATGAGATTAGAGGCCAGGGCCATCCAAAGTGGACATCTGCTAGGTACATGTGACTAAGCACCAGCAGCACAGGGTGGCACCATGTCCAGGACACATGGGGTGGGCTGTGGCCGGGCATTCACAGGCATGAGGGCACTTGGATAGCAGGGGCATGGAAGGGTGCATAGGCAGATGCAGGGTGGCACAAGACCAATGTGTACCACAAGATGGATGGGGGGCAAGCTGGGGCAGGGATGCAGGACCGCCAGGCATGCAGCTGCATGGGCGGGGGAACAGGACAGGGGCACACAACACAGAGGGTGGGACGGGGCCAGGGCACATGCCACAGTGTAACACCATGTAGTAATGGAGACACGTGTACCCCACAGGTGATGCCTCATACCCACTGCGGCCCTGACTCCTCACCTCCATCCGACGACCCGGAACAGTGGTGGAAGAATGCTACAATGAGGCACACATCGCGACACGCGGCATCGTCGAGCATGTCTTCGGCATGCTGAAGATGCATTTCCAGTGCCTGTGTCGGTCAGGTGGTGCCCTACAGTACAGCCTTGAGAAGGCCTGTAGCATATTCCTGGCCTGTTGTATGCTACACAACATGGCCCATGACCATGGGATACCTGTCGAGGCCAGTAAGGGTGACAGTTCTGGGGAGGGGGAGAGCATGGCCAGGGCACACCCTGGGCATCATGGAGAAGAAAGCAGGCATGAGTGCAGGGATCCCAGGCTGGCGGCAAGGGCACAAGCATACCACACACAAGTAGTGGAGGAACACTTTGGGACATGCAGGTGAGTACACAGGTTGGTACATGTGCAGGTGTGAGCACCGCAATGTAGGGACAGCATGACGGAGGAATGGCGGGCACCGTATGCCACACAGGGGTGCACATGCAGGTGCATGCACACGGTGGGGGACATACACACTCACACACAGGCAACATGCATGCACCAGCCCAGAACCACACAGGACATGCCCACATTGTCACAGGTCAGTGTGCATTGCAGCCATCACATGGGCACTGCAAGCACTGGAATGCACTCATCATTCCCATACACGTGGCATGACAGCAGTACACACAAACACTCCAGAAAACCTGCACAGGCAGCACAGGGGGGTGCCAGGGCAACTGTGTGGCTGGTGACTGCCATGCACAGTGGCACTGGCACCACCCACAGGGCAGCCGGTATGCACAGGCATGCCACCCGCCACCACAGACCCCTGGGCATGGACATCACAGGACTGCCCCACGACCACCACGGACATCTGGGTGGCCTCTGCCACAGCCACTGGTGATGGGGTTGTCACCACCGGCCACAGGGGGTGTCCCAAGGGGCTACTCAGGGGTGATGCACCGAGACCATGAATGGGTGCTCAGTGGGCTGGCCATCCTATGCCCACCAGCCAAGCCATGGCCGGTGGGAGTGGATGCAAGTGGCGATGGGGTCAGCAGCAGGGGGCTTACCTGGGCCCACCATCAGGGTGTCCGGGATGTGCTCCTGGGCATCTGGCTGGACGCACGTTGTCCATGGCATGCTGTAGATGCAGCCACTGCCTCCACAGCAGCCATGATTTGCTCCATGGCTGTGGTCATGCCCACCCGCATGAGGCATGTCTCAGCCAGCATCTGAGCATGCCACATTGCTGCAGACTCATGCTCCTGTACCATGATGGCCCTGTGGCTCCAGAACTCCACCTGACGTGCCTCCTGACTGTCCACAGTTGCCCGCAACTGGTCAAGGTAGACACTCATATCATCGGCAGGTGATGCAGCACGGTGGCGGTGCCAACATACTGGGGATGGGTCGGCCTTACCAGGGTCATCCACGGACGGTGGATGCACCCTGTCAGGCTGTGCTGTGTGCATGTCTGGGCTGGGCACAGCCATTTTCTGTCTATGTATGTCATCCACCGGGCCCACAGTAATGGGTGAGTGCACACTGGCGCCCTGCCTGGATGCCATCGATGCCGCCAGCACTGCACTGGGCAGCAGTGCAGGGCACATAGCACACACAGCCCTGGCCAGCTGTGCCACCACTGCACCAGTGTCCAGCATGGTGGGAACGCCGTTGGCACTCAGGGTCCTATGCACAGGCATCCCCATGCCGTGTGCACCACCGTCGACCATGGCAATGGCACTGCTGATGGTGGAACATGTGTCTGTGCCAATGCCCTCACCCTGCATGCCACTGGTGAGCATGATGAGTGCATCCACAATGTCCACTGCCTCATCCGGGTCAGCATCAGACAACCCAGCCAGGCCTCCCAACCATGCGATGTACCCACCATCAGTACTGCCAGTGCTGGTGGAGGGGCCTGCAGGGCCTTCTGTCACAGGGACCGTGACCGGTGGTGCATGGAGCGTGGACGGTGCAGGTGCGGGAATGCCCATGTAACTGTCATCGGCCCCATGGGGTGGCCTGCATCATCGCCCATGGGGGCTGCACAGTTGGCCATGGCCGTGCCCCGGAGTCGTGATGGAGCTGTGGAAGAGAGAAAGGAAAAAATGGTTAATGCACAGGATGCACATAACACACAGCATGGTCAGCAACACACTGCCTGGTACGCACACCTGTCCATGGCAGGGCCTGGACAGGATGCACAGCTAATCACCATGCTGCGACAGGCTGCCCCCCCATCTGGAAGCCACCCCCTGAGACACCATGCACGGCTATCCCCGACACACTGGCAGCCAGGAGGGCCTCGTTGGGCTGAGCTGTGCCACCAAGCTGGATCCTCCCCCTGTCTGCAGCAGGGATGCCTGGATGCTGGCCACCCTTTCCTTGGCCCTCCATCGGCCATCATTCCAATGCTTATGGCACTCCTGCACTGTGCGGTTGATTGTTGCCACTGCATTCACGTGCCGGACCTCCTCCTCCCAGCACTCCACACATGCCGTCTGGCTGCCACCCATGCCGGTGAGTACATCCAGGCATAGGTGGCATGCCTCAATGAGTGCCCTCTCCTATTCCTTCATGAAGTTTAGACACCACCTGGTGGCAGAACCTGCCTCCTCAGACATGTTGAACACTGTGGGGAGAAGCAACCTGGTGTCAGACCTACCCATGTGTACACACGGCCCCGCACCCATCTCTCACTGTCTGCAGCCTCACCATGGTCTGTGTTGCTGGTGGCCTGTACCATGGTCCGCATGTGGGCAGCCAAGCACAGGTGGACATGCACCATGGTATGTGGTCCATGTGCGACGGTGAATGTGCCACACACAGCACCCAGGCCATGGTTGGGGTACTGTGTAGCTGCCACAGGGTGTGTGACACTGACCCATCTGCCGTGGGTATGTCCAAATACCCCTACAGCGTGTGTTCCACCACTACGGTGCCACATCATACCTGGGTGCCACCCTTGCGATGACTGCAGGGTGGATGGGGACTGCCATGTGTTGGCATGCACTGTTAGGGTGGTGACAGTGTGCATGCTGGCAGTGGTGACACTGTGCCTGCACGAGTGTTGCACTGTGCGATGTACGTATCTGTGGCATGGTGCTGCATCCACCTCATAGTGCAGTCCACCCCCAGCCATATGTCCCATCCATGTGTCCCTGTGTACATTGTTTGGTCCTCTGTACACATCGCATCCACCATGTCCCACATTGCACCACCTCAGAACACTGCAAACCACACCACAGATTGGCAATGGTGCTCTGTACATGCTGAGCTGTGTGTGTCCCAGTCATCCGCTGTGGACTTGGCAGGAACCAGTCCATTGTTGCCCCGTGGATACATCCCTGCAGTTGTACAACATGGCTTGCCGTGGGTGCCACCTAATGGTTATCTGGTCCCACATGCGGTGTACAGGGGTCCCATCAGTTGTGCACCCTCCGATGCAGGCACACCAGTGTGTGCTGTAGACCTGTAAACATGGCTGTATACTCACCCTGTAGGCACTGACTCCTCTCAGTGTCCTGGACTCAGCCTGCTGAATTGGGAGCATTTATGGCTCAGGGCATGCAAATGAGGCCTGAGCACCTGTTAATGAGATGCTAATCGGCTGAGTTGCCCATGCATGGTTGATGAAGCTGTTTGGGGTGCATTCTCTCTGAATAGCATAATTGCTCCCAACTCATCTCAATTTGCGCAGAGCATCTTTGTGATGCGCCAATGACCGTACAGTGCATTCCCAGCGCATGCGTGTCCTGGGTGGTGTATCTGCATGACTTGGGGGCGTTTGACATGGCGCATTTGTCTCACATGTGAGGTGTCCAGGTGTTATGGTGCATCTCTCATGATGCGCCATTCTGCCGCAGGCTGGTGCGCCATAGCACACCTGATGATCATGGTGCCATGTTTCATATTGCGCAGTGTGTCCCACAATGCACTGCCCATGCAGCACTGATCCGGCCCTCCCCACGGATCACGCACTATGCACAGTACACATTTATGGTGCACGCACGTGCACCACGCATGCACGACCATGTCCTGGTCGTGCAGCGCCATTGCGTTGTGGTGTGTGCATGCACCGGCTCATCACCTGAAGCCAATCGTGCTTCACATTCAGCGCATGCTGTGCTGCATGCGCCTCACTGTTTCACGTGGCGCAAACGTTCAGTAGACAGCGCATTTTCTGTTTGCACCTTGCCACTGTCTGATCACAGTGTTGGATGCCTAGGGCTGGGAGAATGGTGCCTAGGGCCATGAACTGATCACAATTGGAGCTGCTACATCTTGTAGCACAGGTCATGGCTGTGGAGGGCCACCTGTTTGGGCAGGAGGATCTCCATGTGCCCAGGGCCCAGGTGTGGGACACCATTGCATCACAGATTGTGTGCCATACTGGGAAGCCACACACAGGGGAGCAGTGCAGGCATTGCTATGGCGACCTCCAGAGGTGGGACCCAGAGTGGCTGGCGAGGCTGCGGCACCATGAATGCAGGGGTGCACTGCCATGTCCAAGTAGGTGTTCTTCAGCTGTATCCTTATGTGGCATATGCTGGGTATGTATATCACTG
Organism: Neoceratodus forsteri; assembly: GCA_016271365.2. Classification (NCBI taxonomy): domain Eukaryota; kingdom Metazoa; phylum Chordata; order Ceratodontiformes; family Ceratodontidae; genus Neoceratodus; species Neoceratodus forsteri. The sequence goes on from JADMNL010000023.1 coordinate 66,694,818, forward strand.
CCCTCATGGTGCTCCCATGCTGCATTGCCCTGGTGCTGGGGGGGGCAGGGCATGGCTGTGTGTGCCTGCTAACACCAGGTGCTTCACAGCTTGGCATCACTGTCTGCTGCATGGCCATGCACCGTTGGGGGGTCTGGGGCACTGCATCCTGCACGGTGGCAGTGTTTGCTCACGGTGCTGTTTGTTGTGTTTTGCAGGACCAGGGGCCAGGCAGCATGCCACAGATGCAGCTGAGGAGCATCGTCGGTGATACTTGGGTGCTAGGGGTGGTGCCCTGCCGGGGCAGGGGAGTACCGCTTTCCATGATTGCAGTCTTTCTGGTTCTGTGCGGTCGGTGGTGGGTGGGGTTGTGTTCCACGTTCTGGCCCTCAGTGTGTGTTCCTTCTGTCATTTGCTGTAGGTGTTCTGGATCAATGTGCTGTTCTGGGTGGTGGTGGCTGTGGTGGTTCTGTGCCAGTAGATGTGGACTGGAGGATCCGTGTGGCCATCCAGGCAGCCATGCGCCCTCTCTCATGGACTGTTCAGTGCCTGTCAGCTGCCCTGCTGAGCGTCATTCTGTGCCTTCTGGTCCATGCCAGGGTGCTGCATGGCAGGTCACGGCACTGTTAGTGGCCTCCTGCCACTTTCTGGGGGCCATCCTGTGTAGATAGTTACCCTACCCTGTCGCCTGTTTCTGTCCCTTTCCTGTCCTCCTTCCCGTCCCTGCTCCACCACTTCCCCGTTTGTCGATGATGTTCCTTTTCTGACATTTGGTTTGTACAGTTTATATGCCCGTTACATTTTAAAAACATGTTTTACTCTACACTTGTGTCCATGGGTCTGTTTCTTCCAGCTCTGTTGGTGCTCCTCCTGCCCTGCTGTTTTGCTCCAGTTGTTTTGCCTGGCTCTCTTGTGTGACTGCAGAGCATTCTGCCTGCCCTGGCACATCGCTAGATACACTGGTACATCTGCGGTTGTGCCCTTGTGTCCTGTGGTGATTCACAGTGGTGTTGCGCTTGGCACAGCGCATGCCTCTGTGACTCGCTATGTGTGGGCTCGGTGCATCTGACTTGCGCCGGCACATCTTCTTTGTGAATCCTGCCCATAGTGTTTATTCATTGTGGTTGATCAATAAACTTGATTCATTTAACTGTTTTCTGTACAGGGGTTCGAGCTGAACCATATATTAAAAAACATATTGTTACGACTATTATTTATGGGATGTTACTTCCCTTTTTGATAGATTTTGGTCACAGTGTATTTGTGGGTCCACTCTTTTCTTTCATAGTAACATGTATTAATTTTAGGTCTGAGGGAATTCTAGGTCCATCAGGTGCCCTTCCCCCACACTGCCTTAATAAGCACAGAAGAAAATACTGTGTACACATAGACAAGGGATGCCCACTCTACTATCTAGGTTACCATGTGATTCACTTGGAAAGCAGAAATTTGCCAGGCTTTTATCTTACTGTTTATTTACAGTGTTTAATTGTATGCAACACACGTGATGTGTGCTTTAATCACCAACAGAGAGGAAGCAGGTTGTATCCCTGGATCTACCCATACCTCTTTTCTTCTACCACACAATCTCAATTTGAAAGATAGGTTGGCACAAGTGGTGGATTCTTAGTTTATAAACATTCTTCAAATGTGGTTAAAAAAATCCACAAAGGATAAATCTTTTATATATGGCTTTTATCTGTGCTCAAATGATATTTCTGAATATTTTTTCCCATGCTACAATTTATTTACCCAGGAGGATTGACCAGCTGAGATGCAGCATCTCGTTTTTACTGGAGTCCCACTTCTGTTCAACAGCTGGGCAGACTGGGGCACAGGGAGGTTAAGTGACTTGCTCAAGCTCCCATTAGGTTCAGGTGTGCTTTGAATATGTTACCCCTTGCCGTTTACAACAGGGTACTGTAACCACTAGACACTGCTTGTTACTGTATGTACACAAATATAGAAACATACAGTTTGTTGGCAGAAAAGAACCCCTTCCCAGTTCCATGTTTGTCCACAAATTGCAATTAAACACATTTAAGAAAATGTATTATTTCAGAATTCAAATATAACATTTGTATTACACAACTCTGAATATCTGTCTAAAGCCACCAGAATCCCAGCTGAGACCACATGCACCCAGGCTGTCATGTCAAATTTTACAATTTAGATTTTCTAGGTGTATTCATCGCCTTCTGTAATGGATGCTTATCGTCCCATGAATTTTTACTCCAAAGGACCATACAGTACATGTGAAAATGGCAACCCAAATGATTACTTCTGATGTTATTTTATCAGCCCGGACTGGTATTACCATGCCAGTAATTGGACAATTATTGACATTTAATATATATGGCATGAATTCTAAAGTGCTAAGCTTATTCGCCTCATGTGAAATCAAAGTAAAAGTTACTGTATTTGTGCTACAATGTTAGAAAAGCTATTTCCTGCAGATTACTGTTCATTATTGTAATTATAGTATGCCCTGTCTAGATCGAAACAATTTAAACTGTTTTTTTTACAGATTAGATATACATCTACAGTATGAAGAAGAGTTATATAGTATATGGTTAGGGCTTATTATGAATAGAAAGCTGTGACTTTCAAAATCTTGTTGTAGGACAGTTCAAAGGTCAAAAAAGTTGTTGTACTATTGGGCTGATGTCACATCGGTAGTACAACAACTTGTTTTGCCTTGTTCTGCCACCTGATTGTCTCACTGAACAATGCTCTGATGAGAAAAAACATTATACAACATGGTGGCAGGATTAAGCGAGCGCTGGTCGGGGGATCTTCCTCGTCTTGACATGATGACCCTCACAAGGCTCCGTGTCACAAAACTGAATGGCTGTAATTTTTTTTTTGTTATTTTATTTTTAAACTAAATGGTGCCGAGCTAGTGGGATGGGGTGAAGCCGAACCGAGTCAGAGGCGGGAGAAGCAGGAGTGAGCAGGCTGAGCTTTGGCATGATATAACAGGTAAATATCAACTGGGGGAAAAATAGAAAAAAGACACAAGCCAGAAACCATGTACTATATAAAATAATGGATGGTTAACCATCCACAACTATGGCTGTGTTTCCATCTTGGTTGCTGATGACATCATGGAGACCTCTCGAGTTTTGCTCTCGCGGTCTCAATGATGTCATCAACAACATCAATGGAAACACAGCCTTGTTGTGGATGGTCATCCATCCACCCACTATTCTATATACTGTATCCAGATAGTAGTAGTTTATTTCTCTATTTTACTATTTTTTGCATTGATGTGTTTTTTATTTTGCAGATCATATATGCTTTTCTTCCAATATCAATGGACAGAAGTTCTCATGAAATAACTTTGGGCTTAACAATGGATGGATTTAAGTACAGAGAGGTCAAGTGACTTCACTGAGGTCACAAAAAAAGTGAGACATAACTAACTGTGGAAAGGGTCCAGTGGTTTATTCTGTAGATCTAGGGTCTAAAACATTGTCTTGAAACAATTTTTTCACCCTTAATTATAGCCTACAGTAATAGGTTCATTCCATTGAGAGTTACGGGGTGCAGCTTATCAGACTGGCTCTGCTTTTTACTGTTATAACTTATATTCTACTTTGTAACTAAAATAAGATGCTCAGGAAAGCACCCACAAAACAACAGCATTTGGAAAGTACTGTGGAGGAAAAGGATCCAGGGATACTAATAACAGCGAGTATGAACCATTCAGTTCAGTGCAGAAAGGTGGCTGCAAAGGCAAACAAGATGCTGGGGTGCATAGTGAGGGGTATCTCCTCCAGGCATAGGGAGGTGATCCTTCCTCTGTACAGGTCACTGGTCCAACCGCACCTTGAATACTGGGTGCAATACTGGTGTCCATTCCTGATGAAGGACATTAGATTGCTGGAGGGGGTGCAGCATAGGGCAACAAAGATGATCCAGGGACTGGAGGGAAAATCCTATGAGGAGAGGCTGGGAGAGCTGAACAAGTATTTCCTGGAGGAGAGGAGGGATAGGGTGATATGATTGAAACCTTTAAATACTTGAAGGGAATAAACAAGACCAATACGGAAGGGATTCTTAAGATCAGAAGGGGAATGGACACAAGAGGGCACTGACTGAGATTGGGGGGGGAGATTCAGGTGGGAAATCCAGAGACATTTTTTCATGGAAAGGGTGGTAGACTGGTGGAATACTCTGCCCGAGGAAGTGGTATCATGTAGAATGGTGGGATTTAAGAGGGGTTGGGACAGAGTGAGGGAGGATTGTTAACAGGAGGGGGGGTGGGGCAGCTGCAAGTTGAGGGGCTAGCTACACAATCGAGTAGACTCAATAGACCATGAGGCCTGTTTCTACTGGCATTTCATATATTCGTATGTAAAAACATAACCCTGCACATCTGTATGTGGATGGATTTGAATGTATTCACATGAAACAGATTCTAAAGGGTGGTATGTGAGGACCTCTCTTCCAGGTCTACTGACTTTGTCAGCAAGGAAGGAGTGGGCAGTGCAAAATATGACAGTAATAAAACAATGATTGCATCTAAAGAGGGAAACATTTACACTGGATCTCACTGCAGGGAAAAAGCGGCATTGTCTGAAAACAATGGACACTCAATTCAGATTAAGGTGACTTAATAGAAAGAAAGGAGATCATTTAAATGGTGGTGTGGAAGTAAAAACAACTTGCAGCAGTTCATCTTTGGAAGTCATTCCAGTCTGGAGGAAGTCAAACTAACTTACAGATCCCACATTTTGATACTCAGCATTCTAAGAGAGATCAGTTTTGTGAACTTAGTATGAAATATCAAAGTCATTTTGGGAGATAAGCTTTATTAGCATGCCACTTTTCTAAAGTATACAATATTACAGGCAAATAGTCCAGAAACCAATCAACCAATCAGTATAACTTCCATGACTTAAAAATTTGATGTCACCCTAATTTATTTTGTTCTTTTATGGCTCAGATACCTTCCCTAATTTTTAGGACCTTTACACTTTTTTTTTCCAAAGTAAATACTTCCTCAGTTGATCTGAGTTAATTTATTTTGTTATTTATTCATTTGTTTACCGGGTAGGTACACTGATCCCAGGGATAGTTTTTGGGTACGACCCGCACCATGAAGATGGCACATCACAATGAGACACATGGTACCTATCATGGGTAATAAAGATAAACAATATAGCAGAGTGAAAACTTAACATTACGGCAAGATAAAAAAATTACTCTTAATTAACCTACCTTACTGTGTGCCATTTGCCTATGCCATTTGATCACCTGCCTGTGACTGTCTTTCTGTCCAGTACATGTACTGTAGCACAGCATACTGTAATCTCTTTTTATTGCACTGGAATGGAAAGTCACTCACTTAGTCTGCTGTTTGTGATGTTTCAGCTTGGAACATAGCAGGGGCCAGACTCAAGACAAAGCTTAGAGGTCTGCAGATATCATGCACCATTCCTGAAAATCACACCTGAGTAAACAGAATGTCCTCAAAGGTCACTCCTTAATGTTGTCCCTCAGACTGCCAAAGAAAACTGAGATCATTTCTCAGGGCCTGAAATGCCAAGATTCAAAAACACTGATTCACAACCTTTCTACATTTTCCTGGTGCATTGTAAGCCACATAGGAGGCATTTCCTTGCCAAGTAGAGCTAGTGTTTCCACCTGAACCTGGATAGACCTCCCAAAACTCTGAAATATCAGGTCAGGGAACATTGCACTTGGAAAAGTTAATGTGTACCCTTATTTGCCTCCTACAAGCCTACAGTTGCCACTCACCAAAACAGTAACCTGATGATCTGTTTCTGCAGTGGACAGTCATCAGCCACTGTTTTCTCTCTCCTTTAGGTGAGGGATTTTTAGGTTCCCCCAATATACTCCAGTCATTGCAATTTATATGTGTGAAGGCACCGGGTAGTCTGCAATTCTGTGGCTGTAGAGTTTTCCGCAGAATTTGCATCATGCCACAGAATATATATTGTGCCTCAGAATTAATTCATTGTTCTTAGTGAATTTTTATTCAAATATACAGTTTTTCTATAGTGTCCTGCTCCCTTCTCCCTCTTGTAGAGCTGTGCTGAATATAAAATTCCACTCACAGAATGTCTGCAGAATGACCTTACCAATTCTGCAGAATTCTGCAGACTTTTCATAAAAATTCTGCAGCATTTGCAAAATTTAAAATTTCACTTACTTCACTAGACTTTTAAATGTTCACATCCACACAACACCAGATGAGGAACATAAACAGTACCCCATGGCTTACAAGAGTGTACCAAATTTCAGAGTTGTAGATTGAAGGGGGGCAGAGTTATGGTTGACCAAACATTTAATCAATATTAAATTTTCAGTTATTTTGAGATAATTTTAAAATTTCTTATCCAAATGTCTCTCCAATATCAGGATTTAGAGAAGCACCTAAAATGCATATACACACCACATTTTAACTCTCAAGCTTTAATGGAAGCTGAGTTACAGGTAACCAAATATTTTGCCAAAATTTGGATTTCTGTAATTTTTGTTTAATTTTGATAGTATTCATTGAAATATTACAGCAATTGACAGGTCTACAGGTTATCACTACATTTATATATGCACGTAGTTTCAGATTTCTAGCTTTAAATGGAACTTGGTTACAGCCTGCCAAACATGTTGCCAAAATTTAAATTTCGGTTACTTCCGTCTAATTTTAAAACTACATATCCAAATTTAACCAGAGTTGAGACACTTATGCTACTATACCACACGGTAATTTCTGAAAAAGTTCCTATTTGTTGCATTAAATGGGATTGAATTAAAGACAGTTAAACTTTCACAACATTTAAACATTTTAATTTGCAGGAATGTAAACTACAAATTTATAAACCGCTGAAACTTTAAAACTAGAGAATGCAATACCATTAAACTTGGTAGGTTTTTAGACCTTACTAGGAGACTATGTGTGCCAATGTAATTAATTGCTTGCTGTGAGAAATTTCTAAATAACATCTGTACTTAAAGTCAAATCCCATGAGTCTTTGTGAAAATTGTAGAATTTCATGAAACATTCCATAAAACTGGAATTTTCTAATTTCACTCATCCTTATCTGGGGGGGGTTCTAATTAAAGGATAGGGGTATAAGAGGCAGGTAGTGCAGGGGTCACCAGGTTCTGGATTTAGATGCACAGGTGTAATAGTTCTGAGCTCTGTGGAACGTCGATATAGTCTTGAGGGGTGGGGCGGCAAGATGGCTGCAACTCTGCCCTGCTCCTGGCATCACTGCTCTGAGTAGCATTTTTGTTTACTTTTGTTTACTTGAATACATCTGTTTAAATGACTCCGGCTTAATGAAACTCAGTTTTAAATTTTGAGGGGCTTCCTTTCTGATGGTAATATACTGTTAATTCCTCATTCGGCTTGAGTACCTGGTCGGCTTTTGGGGTTTCTCTTATGTCTTTTTGGCATGCTGTTGACCATTTTGTTTGAATTAGAGGGGAGTTGTTATGCAGGCTTTACTGAGTGCCTGGGCATGCAGAAGTCTACTGAGTTTTGGTCTGAACCCTTGAGAGGAGTCGGCTGGTGAAACGGGACCTTGAATATCTAAGGATAGAAAGGTGAGTGCTTGGAAGTGCAGAGAAGCTCCCAGGAAACTTGCTGATGGAAGCTTCGATGGAGGAGGCTCTCAGTTGAGATGGCCTGTCGGGCCCTGGAGAGAGAGAAGTCTGCAGGAGCACAAAATGTGCTGAAAGGCCTGTAAATAATTTGTAAGAGGTATGCCACCTTTGCCTAGGGCCAGGGGTTAATTTTTTAAAATGAAATGAAATGTGAAGACTACAGCACTTAGAGGAGCGCTCTGTTTGCTTTTTTCCCCTAGGTGTCTACAGTCTAAAATAGATTTGGTGAAACAAGACACGGAAAAAATAAATAAATGGTCCCGACTAAATAATTGATTAAATCAGGCTATAAACCATTTGCAACTTAAATTGAGATGGACACTGAGAAATCTGGAGGCTTGGTGAGGTTTTCACAGACAATCATTTTCCAGATGAGATAGGTGCTCTTGCATGATTTTTTATATCTTGTCTGGTCAGAGGAATGCTATGTATATATAATGTAATCCTTCATTGTTTAATTATCCTTTACTGCAATCCCTGTTTTATTAACTGCTTGTACTGTCCATTGATGTATGACATGGAACCTTTATAAATGAGTCCCTGACTCAAAGGTCTTTCTGAATATTTCACAATAAACAAACAATAAACAATGTTAAGTGACCAGTTTCTGTTCCTACAAGCCTATTCTATAGAAAGCTAATTGAAAGAAATCTGGGGCTCTGTCAAGAACTGTGAGTTGTAATGTCTTTACTAACATTGATTATTGGAGAGTTTAAACTCCCTACATAAAATTTTTTGATAAAGCATTCTGTTTTTGGCCTATGGAAACAGATATTGCATTTTAAAAATATGAGGGGAAATGTTTTGTTCCCTAATCATTCAGCATCGAGTGTCAAAATCCATAGAGACTGAAATTCTGATAATTTGCAGAGGCTGTTTGTAGCCTGCAAGGAACCTGTGGATCTGTAGTGACTATTGCAAAACAGACCTACTTTTTCATTACTAAAATGTGTAGCTATTGCTTCCAGAAGTTCCCAACATTCTGTGTTATAATTTTATGTTTTGACTGAAGGGGACTCTGTTCCCTGTAGAAGCTAAGAATGGGTGTTTAGTTAAAGACTCCTCTTTTAGAGTTGTGTATGTTGACTGGTGTAATCTTTATATACTTTTCCTTTTTTCGCAGTATAAAATAATGTACTGTTGAGAATATTGAAGTCGTTTAGGTATTACTTAAGAGAATGAATAACATTATTATTTTATAGTGATCTGCATTGTGATCTGTTTAATATGGAGAGGTTATCTTTGGAATGTCTTTGGACTTTCTCAGGAAGATGATAAGAATTTATCTAAGAATTTTAAATATAAAACTAGCAGTAGTTAAAAGCTATTAAAAGTTATTAGTGAAGAAGGTGCAAACAATTTTAGATTGCAGTATGAGTTAATGAGGTCTTGGGTCTGGTGTGCGTCAAATGCGTATCAGCTAGGGCAAAGTGACCAAGTATGGGTGGTCCCATCAGAGACATGGAGTTCCATTGTGTATGTATTAAACAGTCAATGGGAGTGGCTGGATTGGAGGTGATCAGTGAGGTGTGGAGCAGCATGTGTCGCATGGTGCCTCAATGGATGAACCTTAAGGCCAGCGTATCCGGTCGGTCATCAGGGAGGCATAGATGTGACATGATGTGGAAGGTTGGGACTGAACTGAAACACAGAACTCCACTGTATACCTTAACAGTGGTCGATAGGAATTGCTGGATGGGGATGACCTGTGGGATGTGGAGCAGTATGCACTGCATGGTGCCCCTAATGGATATACCCTAAAAGCCAGAAGGTCCAGCTGACCTCTGGGTAGGAGTGGTAGTGTCATGGTGTAAGCAGATAGGTCCTTCCAGATACATGTAGTTTCATTAAATGCCTTTGGTATGGCTGACGGGTGTGGCCATATAGGAGGTGGTCTGGAAGGTACGGAGCTGTGTGTGCTACTTGACACCATAAATGGTTATCTATAATTGCAGCGTATCTATTTTGACTGTAAGAATGGTATTGTTGGGACAGGATATGAGTGGACAGGGTAAATCCAGACGGGAAGTGTTGGACTGTTATGGTGCCATTTGGACTCATTTGGACTCATTATGGCCTTTAGATTTATTTTAGAAAAGGTGGTTTGGATTAAAAGCCACCAGATTATTAACAGTAAAAGTTAATTTTAAGAATTTGTGGACATTGTAATGATTTTGTATTTATATCTAATGTACTTTTCATGTATTATGTTTGTAATGACCTTTATGGTCGAACAAATAAACCACTACTACTAGATGCACAGTTTCACAAAATGATGGGCAGCTGAGCTGCATAGCACAACAGTGGTAGACCCACAGCTTGGAGCAAGAAAGTACAGTGTCAACAATTCTAACCTGAATGCAGGATATTTAAGGATCGCATCCAGTAAATTTATGATCCAGGGAGCCTGGTGTACCAGCAAGTCTAGAGCTTAGAGGTACACAAAAAGATGTAGTGGGGGAAGACAATGTATTGGGCAGCAGGAAGAAAGAACTCTAGCTATTCCAACAGAGTAGGTCAATAGGAAAAGGTTTAGGTGACTTATATTTTAAGGGAGTTTGTCACTGTAAAGAACAAAGAGGATATCAGTGGGATCAGTAGTTCTACTGAGTCAATCTGGCTATGCCAAAAGAGAAGGGGTAGGGAGACAGTCACCCAGAGAGGAACAGCAGGACTGCAAAAAGCTCATCCCAGCTTATCAGATGAAGTAGTGATATGTGTATTGTTAATGTTAAATTCCACAAAAAAATGTTTGGATGCTTCATCTACAGTAACACTATCATAAATATGAGAAAACATTTACTAATCGTTTTTCTTCTTTTGAAAAATTAGAACTGCTTAACCAATTTATCCAGTTGTGTTAGACATCAGGATACACTGAGTATGGATATGCATGGCACATGTTAACTCTATGCATGCAAGAGCAGAGAAGTTACAAACATCAACATTTCTGATAGATTTTACAAAGTTTTGCAAATATTTACATAGTAATGTTCTGAACCCATGTAACTTAAAAATCTCTTATCTAATTCTCTCCATATTTATATCCATTTATAAGCATTGAAAAAAAGGTTATCCATTCCAATTTACACATGTCTAGCTCCAAAGGTGCCTGAGTTATATGCAGATGATTTTTTTCATGAAATTTCCTCAAAAAAAATAAAATGGCAGATTTTGAGCACATATATTTTTAGACGTTGCATCATATTGTCATGAAATATGGCACATTGTTAGAACACCTATCATCAAGAAATCATGCCAAATTTAAGACCCCTGACCCAATAGATGGTTAAGGTATATGCAGATAAAAATGTTAATAAAATTTCACACAAACAATAAAATGACAACATTTGAGCACCTATAATTTGAAACTGTACATCTAAATTGTAAGATATTTGGCATTTTAGTGGCCATTGACCCAAAGAGTATATATATTCCAAATTTCAGAGCTCTAGCATGAATGGTGGCAGTAGTATAAATTCATATATCTCGTCAAATGTTAAATTTCAGCCAATCAGCGCATGCTGCGTCATTTGACAGGTGGGAGTGGCCTAAAATAGACCAATCAGAATCGTCCCTTGTTAAATCAGAAGTCCCTCCCTAAAATGCGCTAGTCCCACCCACTTCTGGCAGAAGTGATGCAACCTCGAACCCATGTCCCGGCCCTTGCGTAGGAAATTACATGCGTTCAAACCTGTGTCCAACCCCTTGCGCAGGAAATGACATGCATTTGAACCCGTGTCCGGCCCCTTGTGCAGGAAATGGCCCACACTGAAACCCTGGAAGTGACATAACACCACCATTTTGTAACCGTCTTACGCCCCTCATTCACGTACTCTCCTCGAACCCCTGCCACCCACCATTTTGTAAGCGTCCTGCACCCCTTCTTCTTGTACACTCCTCGAACCCCTGCCATGCCATCCTGGCTGGAACTTGAGTCCCACCATGCTAGCTTGAATTCCTGTCCCCCTCCTTTCTCCTGCACCCCCACCATCCTGGCTCAAACCCCTGTCCCTCTTCACCACCATGCCCCCATCTGCCCCAAAAGTCAGTTAGGGTTTATGTAGTGTTATGTGCCCCCTGTAGGCTTGGGGGGTATAACTGCAGGGGCATGTGTGTGATTTTTTATTAGGATATTTTCAGAAAGAAGTATCTAGGAGGCAACCTGATCATGCAGAGGTTTCACAGATCTGTGTGGAGACCCCCCCCAAGGGAAATTCATCTGCCTGTGTGAGTACCCCTTTTTCTGTTTTTTATAACAATATACAAAATAATTTAACATGCATCTGTAGGACTGTGTCAAACTTACATCAAAAGGATACCTTTATGTATATGCATGTAACATTTATAAGCTAAAACAGGGGACTTCTGTGTAAATGAGATGGTTCAGCAGTTTTCTCTGGATAGCATTGCAACATGCTGGCTGTGTGTGTGTGTGTGTGTCCCTCATTAGGCACGTAGGAAAAGCAATGTCTTTTATGTATGTTTAAAATACAGATGGGCTTTTTGGAGCCCATGGTCCTGTTGGCTGTGTGGTGGGTGTCTTTGTCTGTTAAGACGAGATAAAACATCTGTTGTTCATTTACACAGTCATGGGTACAAAGGACTATTGATTCTCTTTGGAAACGTGTGTCTCAAGATTTTTGGATTACAGGGTCCCTGTATTTACAGGGATCTGTAAAAATGTAGCTTTATGCTTTTGTTACAAAATAAATGTCTATAGTTACATTATCAAAAAATTAAAAAGTCATGTAGTAGGTTTGTAACCATTACCTGTATGTTTCTGTAATTTATCTGACTTGGGACCTTTGTAAAAGAGCTCAGGGCTCAAAGGTATTAATCTTAAGCTTAACTAAATAGGAAAATAAATGATATGTTACAAAGAAAAGACAGAATGTAAAATGATAATGTTTCTCTTTCAAAATAATTTCAAAGCACAGTCTTCTTAAAACGTATCTACAGCTTTGCTTAGAGTTGGTGTGAAAGAATACACACTTTGTGTGTGTGTGTGTGTGTGTGTGTGTGTGTGTGCTATGTTACACTAAATTACTGATTTAAAGGTTGCAGCTGTTTTAGAAAAAAGACAGAATTTCCATTTTGACTTTTAAAAACATAACTTAAGCTGACACTCAACTGCTGTTATTATAAACTGTGCCTCTTTGTGTTCTAAGATTGATAAAAAGCATCTGCTTTAATTAGACTGTGACCAAAATTTTAGCAGAAAGACATTACTCTTTTCTAACCCCCCTGCTGTGTAAAAGAGAAAAAAAACAGGTGATTTTCATGCTATACTTTTTAACAAAATAAGTTTTATCTTCTGATTCGTATTATGCAAGCTGTTTTACTGAATTACTAATTTAAAGGACGCAGCTGTTTAAAAAAAAAGACAAGATTTTCATTATACATTTTAAAAGCTAACTAAGCCATAAGCTTATTTGGACTTAAAGAAGTAGTCCACCCAGAATGTGCAAAAAACATATGTTATGTAGAGTGTTTTGATATGTATGTTAACTTCTAGTGTGTCCTTCCCTCTGTCTGCTATTTGGAGTTTTTCCTAAATTGCCTGCTAGCTGTATGGTAGTTTTATGACCCCTGGGGATCTCCATAACAAATAGTTTTATTGGCTTTCTTTCTCCCAGAATGCCCCCTGTCTTATGTAACAGTGATGTAGCCATGCCCTTAGATTTAGCTCTAATTCATTATTTGTGTTTTGATGTTAAAATACTCCTGCTAGCTAGACCTGATGCACAGAGAAAACAAAAATAGTGAATCAGAGCAATTTAGTAGCTGTTGTCTTACAGAAACTCCAGTTAGCTTACTCTCAGGTATCTGCTAAACTAACTGTTGCCATTTGTGCTCCCTGGATAAGAAGTTACAAGGCTCTGATGTTGCTAAACTAATTTTAAAGCAATACACATGCTAAATCTAAGGACACGGCTACATCACTGTTACATGAGACAGGGGGCATCCTGGGAGAAAGAAAGCCAATAAAACTGTTTGTTATGGAGTTCCCCAGGGGTTGTAAAACTACCATACAGCTAGCAGGCAATTTAGGAAAAACTCCAAATAGCAGACAGAGGGAAGGACACACTAGGATTTAACATAGATATCAAAACACTCTACATAACATATGTTTTTTCACATTCTGGGTGAACTACCCCTTTAAAGAAGCAGTCTGCATACATTTTAATTAGACTGTGACCAAAGTTTGTAGCAGAAAGGCATTTCTCTAATACCTTCCAGCTGTTGCAGGAAGTGAAAAACAAAAGCCTACATTGAGTAGCCTAGGACTTATATATTTCCCCATGGAGAAGGGGTGGAGGGGGTTTGATGGACAGTACCAGATTTTCAGATGTTTTTTCACTACTAACTGCATACTTGGGGTGTGGTCTGAGTCATTTTTATATAAGCATTTCAAAATACTGGAAGCTAAAGACACAAGAACAGAGTGACTGCCAAACTACTTCTTGAGCTAAAATAATTTTTAAAAACATTTAACAAGCAACAATGGAGCCATGGGTTGTAAATGATGCCCTTTTCCAAATGATTGAAGAGATAAATAATGCACAGTTTACCACTACAGAAGGTGTGTATTTTTTATTTTTAACTAGGAATAGTAGATGCTGCAGGTTTGGGGGTTAAGGAAAAATGCTGCAGGTTTTAGAGTTTAAATTTTGTCTTATATTATAAAAGTTTAAATACTGAAAGTAGTGACAGGGGTGTATTTTCTGTTTTTAAACAGCAGCACAGTGACCCCCTGCAGGAGAGAGAGGGAGAAAGAGACCATTACATGAATGTGATGCTTTTCAAAGGCACTCAAGAGTTTCTGCTGGTGTGAGTAATGAACAAAATAGACCTTGTTTGACTGTAAATGCCGTACTGCCATCTATGAGCAGTGGCTCAAGAGTTTCTGCTGGTGTGAGTAATGAACAAAATAGACCTTGTTTGACTGCAAATGCCATACAGCTATCTACGAGCAGTGGCTCAAGAGTTTCTGCTGGTGTGAGTCATGAACAAAATAGACCTTGTTTGACTGAAATGCCATACAGCCATCTACGAGCAGCGGCACAAGAGTTTCTAACAAAGAGTTATTGGTCCAAAGGTTTCAAGAAAGGGACATTGACATGCTCAATGTTGGGAAAGCCAATATTCTTAAAACAATTGATATTTTGTTTAATGGCTTGGTAATTGAAAGCAGATTATCTAGTGAGGATTATGATCATCAGATGTTTAAATCTGAGTTTTGTAAAAGTACAGGTACTTTCTTGAGCAGTATGTTTGCTTTAGTGTGTGCTTCCAAGTTCTTAGCACAGAGCTGAAAATGATGGCAAATGCTGCCCACATGTATGAAAAGTACAGGGGCATGGAGGAAACAGTGGTCAAATACAAAAATAAAATTACAAAGTGAAAGCACAGAAGCTCTCACAAGCTGAGAACAAAGGGTAGCAGCACTAACAAAATGAAAAAAAAAAATAACAAATGGGGTCAAAAAAGAAAAATCTGGGTAAAAAAATAAAACAATCTGAGAAAATTTGATAAGAAGAGTAAAGCTTGCCAGGAAAATATTACAACGTAAGTTGTTACAGCATGTTGCTAATGTTCAGCAGTCTGAATTAGAAAACCATCATGATGATGAACTGGCAAACAGGTCGCCCCCTACAGTATTTTTAGAATCTGTGCAGCAATATGAATGCATTTAAAAAAAAATTAATGCTACAGAATTTCATCAACGATATAAGTTTATAAATCTAGATAAAATAAAATCTTTTACAGAGGCTCTTGCTGCAATGCACCAGGCTATACAAAAATTGTTAGACAGTGTGACGAGACAAACTCGGCCTGGCGACTTCATACAGGTAAGATTAAATGCTGCTTCTTTAAATCAACCCTTGTTTTCAAGGAAAATGTGCCCTAATGAGTTAAATGCTGCCACCTTCTTAGATCAGATAGCTGATATGCTACAGAGCAATACAGAAATCATTACTGATGACACTATACATCTCGTGGTAACTACTATCAGGAACCACCAGGGTTCGGGGGTGGGGGGAGATGGACACTGAGCTCCATCTTGTATAGCAGGATTTTACAAAAAAAGAGACAATACTTGATTGATTTAAATAACAGAGATAATAGTTTGTGTTTCGGTGGCTCCATTCTCGCACTCTTAAATCCACATATGAGTGACAGTCAGTTGTTGAATAAGGCTAAAATATTGCATGCTGAGCTAGGTTTGTCAGACCAAACCCCTGTCACTTTTAGTGATGTGTTCCAGTTTGAACATTTTTTTAAGAGTCAAAATTAAGATTTTATATCATAATGAAGGAAATTGGCAAACATTTTCAATAGGTCCAGAAAGACTTCCTAAAACACTGTTTGTATTATTACACGATGGCCATTTCTATGGTATAACAAATGTAAAAAAATTCATCGG
Source organism: Neoceratodus forsteri (assembly GCA_016271365.2). Taxonomy (NCBI): domain Eukaryota; kingdom Metazoa; phylum Chordata; order Ceratodontiformes; family Ceratodontidae; genus Neoceratodus; species Neoceratodus forsteri. The sequence goes on from JADMNL010000023.1 coordinate 66,710,869, forward strand.
CACACGGTACCTCTGTGAATATTGTGATGTAGCCTATAGCCATACGGGAAATCATATCAGTGCACAACAGTGCAACGTTTGCTTTCACCCCAATTGTCTTGAACAGGATCCTGCCCCAAGTGTAAAAAAGATTTGTAGGTCTTTAGCATGCCTAGAAAGGCATTTAGCTAGAGCTTATGGGAGTACAGGGTCTTGTAAAACCATAAAACTGTGTGAACAATGTTTTGTCTTTTACAAGGGATCTCATACATGTAAATTGATTCAGTGTAACAGATGTGGTTCTTTCATGACAGCAGACAAGCATCTGTGTTACATGTCACCACTCACAGATGTAAAAATCTCTGAGAAATATATAGTGTTTGATTTTGAAACCACACAAGAAACGGGGGTGCTCATACCAAATTTGTGTATGCTAAGCAATTAGGTGGGGAGAGGTCCTGGGAATTCGAAGGGGAAGATTGTATAAAAGATTTTGTAGGACATTTTATTGATGCACCATTTAGACACTACACATTTATAGCACACAATGCCAAAGGCTATGAGAGTTATTTTATCATTAGCTAGCTAGTCAAGGAAAGAATTGATATTAAATTGCTCACACAAGGAGGAAAATTACTCTGTGTCACAGTGACATCCCTACACATAGATGTATCGACAGCCATTGTTTTCTTCCTTTTAAGCTAGCAAAAATCCCTGCAGCCCTTGGATTTGAGAATGAGATTGCTAAAGGTTACTTCCCCAATTTTTTTTTAACACCAAGGCTAATGAAAATCATGTAGGCCCCCTGCCTGATGCTCAGTTTTATGGTTCTGAATATATGCTGCCTGTAGAAAAGCAAGAGTTTTTGCAATGGTACCTAGCTAACCAACATAGAGAATTTGATCTGAAAAGAGAGCTTCGTTACTATTGTCAGTTAGATGTTGAAATTCTTCGAAAAGCCTGTGTCAGATTTAGGAAAGAAGTGATGAGCATGACAGCCAAAAGTGTTTTAAAACAGTCAGACGGTGATACAGTGGAGTATGAAACAGTATTCTTAGACCCCTTCCAGTACATCACGATAGCCTCAGTCTGCATGGCCATGTACAGATTTTTTTTTGAAAGAATGCTTTGCTGTTCTCCCCCAGATGACTACCACAGACAATTGAAGAGATACTCACACCTGCTATTCAGTGGCTTATGTACATCTCTGAGAAAGAAAACATTTTTCTATTCAGCATGCACTAAGGGGTGAAAATTGAATTTAAGGTGGAGTCCGTACTTTTTCGATAGCTATTCTGTCATAAATGGAATACCCACAGCATTTGAATTTAATGGTTGTTTTTTTCATGGCTGCAACATCTGTTACTATGAGAAAGATAGAAACCAAATGACAGGGACTAGTTTTGGACAGTTATTCAATAGGACCATGCACAAATTTCATTTTCTAAAAAGCAAGGGTTTTGCTGTTTGAGTATTGTGGAAACATGAATGGAAAGCAATGCTGACTACAGATCAGGGTTTGAATAATTTCTTGAGGGACAGAGGCAGCTACCACAGCCACTCGAACCTAGAACTGATCACTGTTTGGGGTGAGAACAAATGCCATTTGTCTGTACTATAAAGATTCAGCCTGATGCGAAAATACACTCAATTATGATTTTACCAGCCTCTTACCCTTTTGTTAACAAAACCAAACAGTATCCAGTCGGTCATCCTGACATTATTTATGACAATTTGATGACCTCACTCAGTACTTTGGTTTAGCAAAGTAAAAATCTTACCCCTAGAGGCCTTTTTTTCCAGTGCTTGCCATCCAGGATTGGTAAAAACTTGTGTTTATATTATGTCTGTCACATGCACTGAAAACAGACTTGAAACAACATCATGCGCATATGATGATGAGCAAAGGTCACTTACAGGTACCTACCGTACTGTAGAACTAAACTGGTACTGGAAAAGGCTAAAATCGTGCCCATTTATGAAGTTTGGCATTTTAAGAGTCATGCACAGAGCTTTTGCAGACTACATCAAGCTGCATCTAAAAGGCTGAGCAGAGGCATCTGGTTTCCCTTCATGGGTAAAAAATGAAGCTGATAAAGTCAGGTACATGCAACAGTATTTTGAAAGGGAAAATGTACATTTGAACCCTGCAGCTGTAGCTGTTAATCCCACAAGGAGACAGATATCTAAACTGTTTTTAAAATCTCTTTGGGTCAAATTTGGCCAGAGAGCTAATTTGCTGACCACGAGCACAGTAACAGACCCAGAGAAATTGTTTCAGTATGTTTTCACACCTTATTATGATGTCGCTTCATGCTTTTTCATCGATGATGAAACAGCTTGTTTAAGCTGGAAATATACCAGCGATCATTACCCAAATTCCAATAATATCAACATATTTATAGCTAGTTTTACAACAGCATATACCAGAGTGGAACTCTACAACCTGCTAGATAGGTTTACAGGACAGGTGCCTTTACCACAACACAGACTCTGTCATTTTGTGTCCAGACTGGTGACTGGGCTCCCACCTCTGGAGTGATTATCTGGGAGCTGACCAGTAGAAGTTCCTGGAGAGGAATACATTACAGAGTTCATTTCAAGGCGCTCAAAAACTTGCTGGCTACAGGCAGTCCAGTGGAGAGGTTGTTCTTAAAGTGAAAGGGTTTACCCTTAATGTAGCCAGCAGTAAACACACTAATTTTGAAAGTCTGAAGAACCTGGTCTTTGACTATACAGGGTCCTGAGTCCTAAAGAAATACGTGAGTCAACCCAGCATTGTTAGGAATAAAAGCAGTACTGGTCCTTGAAACAAGCTGTCAAGACCCAGAGAGTAGTTTATGATAATGAGTTTTACAAGACAATTTTAAAACATTTCTTACAGATACTGGATTGTGAAAAATGGATATCAGGTTGCAGCATCCCTTTACTTGTCTGTTGGCTGGCCCCTCTAATAGTGGGAAGAGCTTCTATAAACAGTTGTTGGAACATGCTGATGCCACTTTATCACACAAGCCTGAAAATATTGTCTGGTTCTACAGCTGTTGGCAACCTTTGTATAATGAATGTGCTAGTTAAAGTTCCTCAGATTAAATTTGTGAGAGGGCCAATGTCACTAGTTGACAATGATCTCTTACCCCCTTGGAAAGGTAAATTTTGTTGTTATAGATGATTTGATGGACTCTGCCTGTCAAAATAGTGAAGTGGAGTATGGGTTTACCAAGTACAGTCATCATAAACAGTTGACAATATTTTTAATTATCCAGAATGTGTTCTGTCAAGGTAAAAAAAAAAGCAAGACCATCACACTAAATGCCAAATACATGATTTTGTTTAAAAACCCCAGAGACAAGCTGCAGATCATAATTCTGGCTAGGCAGATGTATCCTGGTCAGACAAAATTTTTCTTAGAAGCTTTTAAAGATGCCACAAGAAAGCCTCTTGGCTATTTACTGGTTGATTTAAGATCCAATACACCAGATGAATATAGACTGCATAGTGGGATGTTTCCCCCTGACTGGCCTGTGGCATATGTCATGAAAAAAACACATTCGTCTTCTAAAAATATTTTGATTCCTGTATTGTCATTATGTCTAAAAAGACTGCAGAGAAATTGTCTGTTTTAAAGTTACTAGTAAAAGAGACTCAAGCTAAGAAAAGCTATTTTTTTATGTTCAGCCTCTGATGATCTGGTATCAGCTATAGCTGAGATAGCCTTAAACACTCTCAAAGGAAATATTCCACTGTCAGCAAAACAGTTAGGTTTGCTGAAAAAAAATGGAAAGTCATTAAAACTTTAAGCAATAAACAAATAACCTTAAAAAGGAAAAAGAAAATAGTTAATGAGACAGCTGGGTTTATAGGAACGCTTCTAGGAATTGCCATCCCTTTGATCACCGGCCTACTGGCTAACAGATAATGGATTTTACTCAGAAAATGTATTTGGTACCTCCAACAGATGGATCACATTAAAACTAATACCCTGATCAGGATATGAGAAAAGTTGCAACTAACAGTTTGGACACTGACATGCAGAGCTATACTGTCCCGAGGACTGATTTATCAGACTATGACAAAGCCAAAATGTACTCACTGTGTTACAGCCTATCAGCTTTAGTAAGACAAGGAGAACAAGCTAAAACCAGTTTGACATTACTTTTATGCCTGAAAATGAATCAATGTCTGACCCCCTATGGACACGGCAGAGACAGCTTCTATGCGTAGTGCTATGGAAAAAGACATTTTTAAGTAGTGTTTCTCCATTGGTCTAAAACCAATGCTGAACTTTTGTTAAAGCATATGGCCAAGAACAAGGATATTGTGTTTTGGAGTGATAAAGGGGAATTAATGTAAAAGTACTGTTGTTTCTGGGTCTCCACATGGTCGATTTGGTGAGTGGCTACGGCCCTCACCAATCCCTGACCACAGAAAGCCAAAGGCGGGGGATGTTTTTCAAAGCAATGGCTGAGTCTAACATACCCACCTCAGTGTTTGCTCATTCAGCAAATAGGAGCTATGTGGAAGGCCTGAAAATCGGCAGCTGGTGCAAAACAGCCACAGTTAACCAATGGTCAGGATGCCCAAGAGGCAAAGTCTTTTAAGAAACCCTCGTGGCTCACTATGTAAAACTTAAATGCAATCTCTATGTATGAATGTTAGATAACTTCAGTGACTGTTGTGTACAGCCTATGTTTAAACATTTACACTCATATTAAATATGTAATCTTACCTCAGTGGGACTGCTTGTGTACAACCTATGTTAGCCATTTACCTCATATTGAATTAATATGTAATCCGTTTTTGCAAAAAGTGTTTATATTGATGCATGTTAGCCTACCTCATAGTTAAATATGTTAACATGTTTTTAGAAAGTGGTGCTTATCATAATTCTACCTCAGTGTTATGGTATATATAGTGTACATTTTTTAACAGGAGATGCTTTTGTTTATTATATCTTATCCATGATGTTACCACTGATGTATGTTATATTTTATTGGCATTTTTTTTTACAATAAATACCTTTATATTTTATATATTTTTTTCATTATTGAAGACATTGAATATCTTATCCATGATGTTTCCACTGATGTATGTTGCATTTTATTGGCATTTTTTTTATAATAAATCCTTTATATTTTATATATTTTTGTCATTATTGAAGACATTGCATATCTGAAAATTTTAAACAAAGGTGCCCCCCCAAGGTTAAACACAGGTGACCCCCCCAAGTTTAAACACAGAAAACACAGAGACACACAATTATGAGTGTTTATGTATGATTTTATAAGTGACTGGTTTTGAATAAAATTACAAGCAGTTGCATATTTTAAATTCATTACAAGACAAACAAGTCTGAACATGTTGCCACCTCACTGATACATGCCCTGACATGTTTAGATGTCTGAAAAGGTGACGTACAAAACTAGTTACCATGGCATCATTTTTCAGCAAATCATTTGAGTACATTTTTAAAATTTGATCATAAGAAAGTCCTTTGCATCTGTGGTGTAATAAAAAGATGTGGTGAAATCCACAGGTGGTAGAAAAGGTATCTTGTAACTGTGTGTTTTGGTACAAAATGTTTTTTGCATTTCTGTTTAAAAAAAAATCGTTTGTGCATGATTGTCAGGATGAAAACCATAGCTGTCAAAGAACTCCTAGTCATTTCTGAAATGTATACAGCTAACCCAGTGCTGTCAGGGGAGGTCATGGGGTCAGTGTCGATGACTAGTGCTGTGGGAAGGTTTCTCAGTCTCTCCTTGGGTAGCAGATCACAGGGAAACATGACCAGAAAGCAGTCACAGATTTGAGAGTCATTGGTTACAATTTTTTCAAGCTGCTTTGTGTTCATTTTTATGGTTTATCACATATAATCAAAAATGACATTTCTTCTCTGGTTTATTTCAATGACATTATCAAACACAGCATAGATAATGAGATTAACTGTTTGTGGAAGGGCTTCTGAAAATCTGATCTCAGCTCGAGGTTCCCAGTTTTAATTAAAGAATAATGATCAACACATTTCTTGGTCGGAGTGAGATCAAAGGCAAACAAATTTCCCTTGGTAAATTCTGACGGTTAACAACTAGTGGGCGATCTTTCATAGATTTCCCTACCACTAGTACTAGATTAAAATATTCTCTCACAGCATTCCCATTTCTAAAATCAGGCTGCGGAGGTTTAGCAGGGATTTGTTCACCGTCCAGATACAAAGCCACAAAATTAATGTTATAATGCTTAAGGTTAAAAGGGTTTTTAGTGTAGGAACCGCTAAAAGCATCATTGTCAACAAATCCCATGACCATCATTTTTGGTAACTGTCCCAAAAACAAATTATCTTGGTTGCAGACCCTGTTGCCTGCAGGGAGGCTGAACACTTTCATACCCACTCTGTCTATAGGGTATTTAGCATTGGAGGTCAGCAGGGCTTCTGAGTGTCCAAGACAAACTCCGGGGGTCACTTTAACCATTTTGACAAACAGACAGGCGGCCATGACTTTTAGCTTATAAGGCTCAGCATCTCCACTCATCAGGCAAAAGCTGTCCCTGTTAGTGTCAGTTTAATTTTAATATCCATGCCATTTTCAGCATCAGTTTCTCTTGAAAAACAAGTCTGTGTGCAGGAAGTGTCCCAGCTCTACCCCTCTACTGGGATGTGTAGGGAGCTTCTTTTTTATTAAAACCTACATTGCCACCATCTCATCTGTGATTTCATATTTCCCGGGGTGTCTTTGTAGAATAACCCTGTGGTAAATTGGGTAGAAAGGTCTCTTCACTGAAGTTCAGCACAGATTCTAATGACAGCCCTGTAGGGGTAACAGTTATTGCTCTGACTGATGAGCTGATCACTGACAGTCACATCCAGCTGACTGAAAATGGTGGCCACTGGGTAGTTTATAAGACACACTTTGGCCGCTGCAGGTATATCACCACCATCCGCTTCAGTGATTTTGCAAACCAGGTAAAGAAGCGTGTTGTTTAGATCCAAATAGTCTTCACCATTCCCTGCTATATAAAATTCAATCAGTGAGTTTTCTGAAAGGGCAGCCAGAGGGTATCTCTACATAATGCTTTTTCAATGCTTGTCTGTGGGAGAAATAGAAACAAGTCAAGTTCTGATTTTGTGCATTCTTCAGAACCACAGTGCCGCGAGCCATGTTTTTTTAGAACAGGTCTCTGCTTTTTGTATGACCCTTGAAGATCCTTTTTACCTTTGAACGTTTTTCTTTTATGTGAAGTTTTAGTTTGCGCACCTCTTTTAAAGTAGCTGGAGGCGGTGAGAGCGAAGGTGTACTCTGCTTCTTTTTTTACCTCTCTTGAATACAATCAGCCCTGAGGCCACCCTGAGTAGACTTATCACCCCTGACATCTTTTGAGCAACAGCACTAGTCACATGCCCCACAACATCCTTTGCAACATTTTTAGCAGCTGTCTGTAGATGTGGTTTTGCAGTTTCAAACCCACTTCTTAAAAAAGGAACTGCTTTTCTGAACAGACTATGAAATATCACTCCTATACCAGAACCATACATAGTAGGAAGTCCATGAAAGCTGGACAGACTGTATCCTGCCTGTGCCTTGTAATAGCTTCTGTACAAGGCAGGGTCCCCATAATGTTGAACGATCACCATCCTTGTTTAAATTTTACAGCACTCTCTGGGGGTGAAAATGCAACTTCAAGATCACCTTTCCAAATTGAAATAGTACAAGTTCATTTTGCTCATTCTTTATTTCAATAGTGACTGTATCGATCTGATGTTTACTGACTGTTTGATAATGGGGTTTATCATAGGTCACGGTCACTATCTCATTGTCTTGGCCCCTGACGGGTACGCATCTCAGTAAAAAGGCACTAGACTGTCACCCACTATTTCACACGTGATAATGTCAGTGTAGATATATAATGTGTAAAAACCCCCATTAATATCTGTCGGGTTCTTTGTTAGATTCTTTCCTACACCTACCTTGAGTCTGCTAAAACCCAAAAGGTACTGTAACTGCCTGTGCATAAATAAAATGCATTTGATGTCACTGTCAATGCTTATTTCTCTCCCGAAGGCTTGTTGTTCCCAAAACCACTGGCAGTTATTTACTTCAAATATGCTTTTATTAATTTGAGAACATTACCAGCCATGTTAGAATAATAAGCCCAATGGAATTTTAAATGCTGCTGACTCCGTAAAGGATCCAGTTGGTGGTGTTTTACTGTGGGCTATGCTTAGAGGCTGATGGAGCATACTGAACCTGTTTTTCTGTGCAGGCACATTGTCCCAGGTATGAGGGTACTGAATTTCTACTAAGCCCACTTTCCATTCACCAGGTAGTTCAAGTGTTTGTGGTAACTTAACTGTAAAAGTGGATATAGTATTGTTGGGGAAAATGTTGTGCGAGGTGTTGCTGGGCAATGTGATATAAAATCCATTTTTGAGCATTTTAAGCCTTATCTGCTTCTAATGTCTTAAACCTGTGTTGCCTCAACCCAGCTATTAAATTTGTGGCGCTCTCACTTTACCAGATACCAGGTTTTCTGCCGCTTTTTTCTCTGCCAGGATTTTCTGCACCCTGTACACATGGTCCTCATCAGGTTCAATTTTCTGCAGCTCCTCAGCATAAAGAGTACCTTTAATGTCTTCCCCCTGATAGTCGTTTAGCTTATAGGTTGGCCTCTGTGTCTTTAAGACCTCCATCACAATAAATATCTCATCTGTGTACGTCTGTTCATATCTCTTTTCAAACACCCCTTTTAACTTAGATAGTCTCACATGATCATCTTTCTGAAGGGTACCCTTTTGTTTTTTGCCAAGAACAGAATTACCGTAGAGGATCTTCCATACACCCAGGGCATTGGAAGGGTTAACATCCACAGGTCTGTGTTTAATGCTTCTGTGATAAGTATGGTTATAGCTGTGCACCAGGTCTGACAACGTATCTGTATATTTCTAAGTATTCTGGGCTGTAAAGTAATGCCACATGCGTGACTTCAGTGTCCTATTAAATCTTTCTACAATGCTGGCCTTAACTTCATTATTCGTCACAAAATGGTGTATTTTATTTTGTTTTAATAGGTTCTTTAAGGAAGCATTTAGAAACTCTTTACCCTGATCAGTCTGCAACTTCTGAGGTGTGCGTCCACTTTTAAAAATAGTTTTAAAGGCTTGCATCACTGCCTTGCCTGATTTGTCTTTAAGTCACTTCCCAGGCATACTTGGACCTTTTGTCGATGCCGTCGGTATGTACTTAAACCCATTATTGTACTTTGCATATTGACTCATATCCACTAAATCAGCTTGCCATTGTCTGTCTATGTCAGAAACAATGACAGGATTCTCTTAAATCGGACTCTGGCTGCTTTGTTTAATGAATAGGGGTCCTGCTTCACAAGCCATTCTGCAACACCTTTCCTAGTGACATCTTTATCAAGTTTTTTTGCAGCCTTATACAGCTGAATCACCCCTGTGAAACTACCCACTTTTTTGCATTAAAATATATATTCTGGAACAGGTGATCATTCATCTTCTTTCGTCAACCCCCGATACATATGTTAGCTAGCAAAACTCTTGTCACCAATAAAATAAAGCATATGCTCTTTCTATTCTTTTATAAACACTATGACAACCACAAAGTGCAATGCATGATTATATTTTATTTATAAATATACAAGTCATAACAGTATTTGAAGATTTACTTTATATACTTTATAATACATAATCTAATGCATATAGCTGCTACATACAAAAGGCATAACAGTATTTGAAGGTTTACTTTATATACTTTATAATACATAAACTAATGCATATAGCTGCTACATACAAAAGGCATAACACATGGCAAGCATGCAATGATTATATAATATCTTGTTTTCTACACTTCCATTTTTACACGCTTCACAATACCCAGAAACAGCAACTTTTGAGCTGCATGTTTTACACAAGCATGGGCATCGTCCACTTCCCCCTTAGTGATGAGGTGGGCCCAATACATATACACATATGCCATACCACTCAAAATAACAAGCCTGATTTTTAAGACAATCTGTTACATCTAAAATGTTGTTCACCTTGCATACTGCTCTACGGTTACTGTTTTCCATTACGACAACATAAAGTCTCCATACAAGGGGTGGCAACTCTTTAATCAGAGTCAGTGTGTTTTCTGCCAGTGAAGCAGCAGCATCTTCAGAGCAGACATTTAATGCAGGCTGCTTTCCAAGATATGTAGGTTCCTTTAAAATGTCCTTTATCGCACGGTGGCAGAAGACTCCAGGAGAAAGGACTGCTGTGTGACTGAACTTGTCTGCTGGGACTAAAGTAGAAGAACTTTTGTATTTATACCTTTAATTTAGGGTAAAAAAACTAACATACAAAACAAAACAAAAAAAAAGTGTGTGTTTGGGTTAACTGAACTGAATGGGTAGCTGAAAAGTCATCTAGGTGTAAATCTCAGGTGACTGAAAGGACTTAACTGTTGTGAGGTTTAAATTACTTGTAGAAAGATCTGGTAAGTAGGGGGAGTTGCTTAGCTAGAAGGAAGCTACATTTAAAGACTGCCTTAGAAAGATTCTGCTAATAGCTTGGCAGAAGACTCCAGGAGAAAGGACTGCTGTGTGACTGAACTTCTCTGCTGGGACTAAAGTAGAAGAACTTTTGTATTTAGACCTTTAATTTAGGGTAAAAAAACTAACATACAAAACAAAACAAAAAAAAGTGTGTGTTTGGGTTAACTGAACTGAATGGGTAACTGAAAAGTCATCTAGGTGTAAATCTCAGGTGACTGAAAGGACTTAACTGTTGTGAGGTTTAAATTACTTGTAGAAAGATCTGGTAAGTAGGGGGAGTGCAGCTAGAAGGAAACTACATTTAAAGACTTCCTTAGAAAGATTCTGCTAATAGCTTGGCAGAAGACTCCAGGAGAAAGGACCTGCTGTGACTGAACTTCTACTGGGACTCTATTGCCTCCTTCCCTTCCCTCCACCCCCCACCCAAAGCTAGTTCTATTTTATAGGCACAGGATTTGACTGACAACAGGAACTTCCTGTTCAGGGGCAGGAAGTGGTGATCACAGAACCACCAAGGACCCACCATCCTAGAAGGGCAAGAGTAGCTCTCCGGCCCCTTCCTAGCTGCTGGAGGTCTGCCTCTGAACAAGTAAGCGGTCTACTGAGAAATATAGGATATTCTTTGTCTCAGAACAGGAAAATCAGGAGCTTAAAGGGCACGAGGCAGAAAGTAAGGAGAGAGAGAGAAAAAACAGAGGAAAGAGGATTGCAAACAGTTAAGGGGCCAGAAATAAGACATGATTGAGTGGTGCAGTGCAGTGGCTGTGGAGCAGCAGTCTTCCGGGAGATGTTCTGGAGGATGCGGTGTTGTCCCATCTGCAGGCACCTCTCTGGGCTGAGGAGGAGGTTGCTCATCTCCAGGCTGAGTTGGCCAGGATTTGTGGGACCTCCTCTTCCATCCAGGGACCACCAGTGCCACTGCCCGTTGCCTCAGAGGTTGCCAAGAAGAGGGCGGTTGGACCACAGTGGGCTCAGGGAGGGTGAGGGTGGTGGAACAGAGGCACATCCCTCCAGTTGTACCTCTCCAGATTCCTATGCTATTCTGGCAAAGAGTGGTTCCTCATGGAGGCACCTATAGTGGAGACCAAGGAGGATGCTGGAACCTCACAAAGGAGACCCACAGGAGGGTGGCAGGGGACCCTGCAGGGAAGAAACAACTCCTGGTGGGGACTCCATTGTTGGGAAGGTAGAACTGGGCAAGGAAGGGAGAGGGTGAAGGTGCCTGCCTGGCACCATGGCTTGGAGGGACAGGGAGCGAATCCTCAGGATTGCTGGAGCAGCTGCACAGGAGGGAGCTGGATGTCATTGTCCACTTGGGACAAATGACCTGGCTAAGAAAGGGATTAGAGAAGTTCAGGAAGAGTTTGTGGAATTGGGGAGGGGCCTTAGTCAAGTATGCGCGGTAACCTTCTCGGAGGTGCTACCCATCTATGGCATGAGGAGAGGCTGAGTTGTTCTGTACCATGGGATTCAATCAGTGGTTGAAAAAATGGTGTGGAGCTCAGGGATTTGGCTTCATTGGGGACTGGGGGTCCACCTGGAGTGATGCAAGCCTATACTGGCATGATGGGCGGCATCTGTCTGGGAGGGGAACCAGGATCCTAGGTGATAGGTTTAAATGCTTCATTGGCAAGCTTTTAAACTAGCCAAGGGGGGAGGCACTGGAAAGGAGCAGGAAAATCCTAGCCCCCCCCAAACAATCACGGTAGTAAGTGTGGCAAACACCAACATGGAGGTGTCGATAGGAGAAGGGCAGGGGTAAATGGAGAAAGTGACAAAGGTAAGAAAGACAGGGATGGGGAAAAAGGGGGTAAGGCCATCAGGAAATGGAGGGTAATGAGTACCAATGCCCGTAGTCTGGGCAACAAGCTCCTTGAGCTAGTGGCCTTAATGGAAGAGGGATGCCTGGATATCGTAGCAGTCACAGAAACTTGGTACACAGAGAACCATGACTGGGATGTTAACATGCCAGGGTACATAACCTACAGGAGAGACAGGCAGGGGAGAAGAGGGGGAGGAGTAGCTCTCTATGTAAGGAAGGATAAAAGCAACTGAACAAAAGAGTAAACAGGGAGGAGAGAGGCACTGTGGGTCACCTTGGAGACTGGAAAGGGCACCACAATCCACACAGGGGTTGTGTACAGACCCCCATGTCAGGGGAAGGAATGGACAAGGATATGATGGAAGGCATTCTTAGAATGGCAGAGAAAGGAGATACTGTTGATGGGAGACCTGAATATGCAGATGTTAACTGGAGCACATTTGCTGCAGTGACATCCAAAAGCAGGGCCATTCTTGACGCCCTACAGGTGGCAGGCATTAGACAGCTAGTTTGGAACCCATTCATGGGGAGCAATCTTAGACCTCGTACTCTCAAATGGGGGCAGTGAGAGGATCTCAGATCTAGAAGTGGGTTGCCATCTGGGGACAAGTGACCATCAAACAGTGTGGTTCACGTTAAACTCAGCTACAGAGTCAAGCCATACAAAAGTGAGGTACTGGACTTTAGGAGGCTGACTTTGGCAAGATGGAGAGTGCCTCAGAAAGCACTAGCAAACAGACTAGAAGGAGGTGTGGAGCAACAATGGGGAATTATCAAAACTGCCATCACAGAGGCAACAAGCCTTTGTGTGAAGCAAATAAACAAATCAAAATGAAAGAAAAAGCCACTATGGTTCTCAAGAGAGGTGGCTGTGAAAGTCAGGAAGAAAAAGCTAGCATTCCAGAAGTATAAGGAAACACAGAAGGAGCAGGACAGAGAGCTGTACCAGTTAAGGCAGAAAGAAGCAGGGAGGAAAGTTAGAATAGCAAAGGCCCAAACTGAGGAAAAGATAGCCAACTCAGTTAAGAAGGGGGATAAAACCTTTTATAGGTACATCAGCGAGCGTAGAAAGACAAAGGGAGGGATAGTGAGGCTGAATAGAATAAACAGTGGGTGGGCAGAGGGGACAGTGAAAAGCAGGAATACTGACAATATTTCTGCTCAGTATTCATAAAGAGGAGGGAAGTGCCTAATCCAATTAACAGAAGCACTCTTGATAGGAGGTCGATCCCAGTCCTTTCACAGAAGAAAGGGTTCTGCAAGAACTCCTAAAACTGAAGGTGGACAAAGCAATGGGTCCTGATGGAATTCACCCCAGAATTCTAAAAGAATTAAGGAAGGAACTAGTGAAACCACTGGCTACTCTTTTTAATAAATCATGGGAGGATGGTGTGGTACCCGAGGACTGGAGGAAGGCGGATGTGATTCCCCTTCACAAAAGTGGGACCAAGACAGAGGCAGGAAACTACAGACCTGTCAGTCTTACCTCTGTGGTAGGGAAAGTGATGGAGTCACTTCTGAAGGAAAGAATAGTTGAGTACCTAGAGGTCAGTGGAGCACAGGATCCAAGGCAGCATGGGTTCACAGCGGGAAGGTCATGTCAGATGAATCTAATAGATTTCTTTGACTGGGTGACCAAAGTAGTAGACCAGGGAGGGGCTGTGGACATGGCCTACCTAGACTTTAGCAAGGGCATTTGACACAGTCCCACACAAAGATTATTAGTCAAATTAACCAGCCTGGGAGTGGGTCCCAGGGTGGTAGCCTAGTAAAACATTGGCTGGACAATAGGACACAGAAGGTAATTATAAATGGAGTCCACTCTGAAGAAAGGCGGTTACTAGTGGGGTACCGCAGGGTTCAGTATTGGGTCCAGTCCTTTTAATGTCTTCATCAGTGGCATTGCAGAGGGACTGGAAGGAAAAGTATGCCTTTTGCAGATGACACAAGATCTGCAACAGGGTTGATACACAAGAGGCGTGGAAAGGATGAAAAGGGACTTGGCAAGGTTGGAGGAATGGTCAGACATATGGCAGCTAGGATTCAATGCAAAAAGTGCAAAATAATGCACCTGGGAACAAGAACCCAGGGGAAGAATACACAATGGGTGGGGAGGTAGTAACAACAACAAAACAGGAAAGGGACCTGGGGGTAATCATATCAGATGACCTTAAGGTTAGCAAGCAATGTGAGAAGGCAGTAGGGAGGGCCGGGGGTATACTGGGATGTATAGGGAGAGGCAGCAGCAGCAGAAAACAGGAAGTTGTTATCCCTCTGTACAGACAGTTGGTGAGACCCCATCTGGAATACTGTGTCCAGTTCTGGAGACCCCATCTCTGCAAGGACATAGACAGGATAGAGGCAGTCCAGAGGAGGGCAACTAAAATGGTGCTGGGTCTGCAAGAGAAGCCGTATGAGGAGAGACTAAAGGAGCTTAATATGTATACCCTTGAGGAAAGAAGGGAGAGGGGGGACATGATAGAAACTTTCAAGTACCTCAAGGGAATCAACAAAGTCCAAGAGGGTAGCATCTTTCAGAAAAAGAGATGTGCAAGAACAAGGGGACACAATTTAAAGTCAGAAGGAGGGCGGTTCAGGGGCAATGTGAGGAAGTATTATTTCACAGAGAGGGTAGTGGATGCATGGAACAGCCTTCCTGAGGAAGTTGTGGAGTCTAAAACTGTGGAAGAATTCAAGAATGCATGGGACAGACATAAGGCAATTCTTGTGGGGGGCAGGAAGATATAGGCTGTTGGTTAAATAGGATCTGCGGCCTATCCTGTAGGTAGGGAAATGGGCAGACTAGATGGGCCTAGCAGTCCTTATCTGCCGTCAAAGTCTATGTTTCTATGGTACATAGTAGACATCAAGGCTGTCTGGAATATTGGGAGCATGCCAGTACGTTCCATCTGAAAGTACATTATAATACACTATTTAGGAAAATCATATGCTAAATCTGGTTTATGAAACACAACAAAAGTGACAAAAGAAGCAAAATTTATGATGACAGACTCACACCCCCCGTTCTGCAAACTAAACAATAAAAAGTCAACAGCGGTACAGATAAAACCATAAAAGTGTATCACATCATAAGGATTATGCATAAACTCTATAGCAATTTTAAACATTGCTTCCTCAAGAGTTGCCCCCTCATCCTTAAAATAATCCACAGTTTCCTTTTGGGGTCCCTCTGGGAGACCATCAAAAAGACCTTGGCATGTCTCTAAAAGTACAGATGGTGCTTGTCCTGTAGGTAGATTTAAGCCAGGTTGTTTAGCTCTGTGTCTGACTAGTTGGTAAATAAGCCTCTGGACGCACTGACAGGGTGTTTCCCATCGTTGTACTCTCTGGAAAAAAACATACAGCACTATGTTTTAGTGACCTCTCACTGCATGGGGTGGTTTAGCAAGCGGAAAAAGCCAGGGTAACAATATGAACAATATTAAAATGGTAACAAGTAACAGTTTTTTGGGGGGTAAATGTTTTTAACAGCATAAACAGGGTTCCTGAATTTCCTTATATAATTTTTTTTAAGGGCCCTTTTTTGACCAGTGGATCATTTTGGCAAGCAGAGAAGCCAGGTTAACAACATGTACAATATCACAAGGTTTTTTCTGCTTTGTAGTACACACACACATGACTATGACGATCATGATATAAAGTCCACAAAGACATTGATCATCTTCCACGAATATATCGGCAAACACTTTAACATTTTCTACAAGTGGCAACACCGATTCATTTATATATTTATCTGTATCCTCCCATACTTCTGGAAGGGCACATATCATCATTTCAGAGGCTGCATGTATCTCACAAAGGCAAATGTCATATTGAGGTGAACCAAACAGTGATGGATGGCAGTAATGGCTTAGGATCAGATACATAAGTCTTTGAATTCTCTCTGTACTTGCATCCCACATGATTATCTGTAAAAATAAAATATGACACATTTTGGTACTGAAATGTTTACATGTAGTAATTTTGGGTGGGGTGGGGTAATTTTTTTTACAATGTAAACAGGGTTCCTGAATTTCTTTTTAGAAATTTTTTAAAGGAACCTTTGCTGACCAGACAGCAGACATCATCTTTTTTAATTTCACTGTCTGACTGCTGGAACATTTGCATAACTAACCACATGGGGTCATAGAATTTTCTCACATCATCTAAAACGTGACTTATAGTTTCCAGGGTACAATTGGTCATATTTAACCTCTGATGCTTCATAGCGATTGCCAAGATCACGGGCGTGAGCTGCCCTATATGTTTGGCTTCAGAAACATTTCTGTATGCTTCTTTAGACATTAAGTCATTAAGGATACATGAATGTTTTTTCTGACTCGGATCATTTACGCCACAGATGGTATGATATATAACGTACTTACAATACATATCGTGGTCAGTTTTGGGGGGTTTACTACTGAGGCCTGGTTTTTCACATGAGGTCCCCTGTCTAATCTCAGTAGAAGAAGAAGAAGAGGGTTGGGTAGTGATCACAGCCTGTTCTGTGACATTTTGAAACATTCTATTGCTCTCTGTATTTCTAAAATACTGGTTCTCACACATCTTATTAACAACCACATTTGTATCTTTCACACAGCAAAGACAGTCGAGCAGTAGATTTGTGGAAAGTTGCGAATCCATGCTGTCCGAATATGACTGCTGCTCCATCGCAAATCCTTCAGTCTATTAAAGTAAAAACAGAAAACAGCATTGGTCCTCTGACTCATTATAGGTAAGATTTAGTTCTACTGCTAATTCATCTCCCTCAGTTACACCACGTACGCATGTCACCACTCACATTTTTTTTTAAATGTTAAAATGCATTTACCTCATCAAGGCAACTCTTTTCTTCTTCTTCTTCATTTTTCTTATCTTTCTCTTTCTTAGCCTGGGTTTGACTGCTTGTGGCTGCATTATCATTATCCCCCTCTTGGTCAGAGGCACCTCTTGGCTGTGTCTTGGATTTCTTTTTCACAACTTTCTCTGATGCTTTTTTTGGCAGTGTCTCGCTGACCATCTTCTCTGGCTCCCCCTTCTTGTCACTGTCTGTTTTGGGGTTCATAGTAACTTCTTTTTCTGCATCAGATTCACACCCCAGCAACCTTCAAGGTCTTGCAGTGGTGTCTCTTCAGAAGGACAGTCAGATTTAGGATTTTCTGATTCACTAAACTGTTCAGCGAGTTTCTTTTATATGTCAGACACTCTTCCACTCAACAAGACTTGTGTGGGACATAATTTTTCACACTTCATGTAGTACACATACATTGGCTTGGGTTGTGGGGCCCAGATAGCCATCTTCTTGCTTGACTTTTCATCTCCAGACTTTTCATTAGGTGGTGTGACAATCTGGCCTGTTGCAGGGAGGTTGAATTGAAATGCACTGTGCTGTGTCATCTTCTTGCTTGGTTTTTCATCTCCAGACTTTTCATTCAGTAGTGTGCCAGTCTGGCCTGTTGCTGGGAGGTTGAATTGAGAAGTGCTGCGCTGTGCCATCTTCTTGCTTGATGTTTTTGATTATCTGCTCCAAGTCTATAAAACAGAATCTGAGGAATCTCTCAAAAAGCTGTGCCTTCTGGCTTCAAATGCAGGGTTTATATAATGCTTTGCAAGATGGACTGCCCCTTGGTAAAACCATCACCACACCCCATCATACTATACATTGTAACATGTGTCAGAGGCACATCTGTTGTAGCCCCCACCTCCTTTTTTAAAACATTATAAATATCACTCACATTTCATTCAGCCTTCTCCTTGACACTACACAGAGCTGAGGGGTGAACTATAGGTATGTGTATTCCTTTTTTCTGATATATTTTATTCTTTTAATTCATGATGGAGTATAAATAATTAGTTTTGTGATTGCTATAAAATCACACACACACACACACAGACACACACACCCACACCCACACACACAGCCAGCATGTTGCAATGCTAGCCAGATAAAACTGCTGAACCATCCTATTTACACAGAGGTCCCCTGTTTTAGCTTATAAATGTTACATGCATATACATAAAGGTATCCTTTTGATGTAAGTTTGACACAGTCCTACAGAAGCATGTTAAATTATTTTGTATATTGTTATAAAAAACAGAAAAAGGGGTACTCACACAGGCAGATGAATTTCCCTCGGGGGGTCTCCACACAGATCTGTGAAACCTCTGCATGATCAGGTTGCCTCCTAGATACTTCTTTCTGAAAATATCCTAATAAAAAAACACACACACATGCCCCTGCAGTTATACCCCCCAAGCCTACAGGGGGCACATAACACTACATAAACCCTAACTGATTTTTGGAGTGGGTGGGGGCACAGTGGTGAAGAGGAACAGGGGTTCAAGCCAGGATGGTGTGGGTGCAGGAGAAATGAGGGGGACAGGAGTTCAAGCTAGCATGGTGGGACTCGGGTTCCAGCCAGGATTGCGTGGCAGGGGTTCGAGGAGTGTACGAGAAGGAGGGGCACAGGACGCTTACAAAATGGTGGGTGGCAGGGGTTCAAGGAGTGTACGAGAATGAGGGGCATAAGACACTTATAAAATGGTGGTGTTATGTCACTTCCAGGGTTTCAGTGTGGGCCATTTCCTGCACAAGGGGGGGACACGGGTTCAAATGCATATCATTTCCTGCACAATGGGTGGGACATGGGTTTGAATGCATGTCATTTCCTGTGCAAGGGGTGGGACACGGGTTCGAGGTTGCATCACTTGAGCCAGAAGTGGTTGGGGCTAGCGAATTTTAGGGAGGAACTTCCGCCTTAACAAGGGATGATTCTGATAGGTCCATTTTAGGCCACGCCCACCTGTCAAATGATGTGGCATGTGCTGATTGGCTGAAATTTAACATTTGATGAGATAGATGAACTTATACTACTGGTGACTATGTTATAACCACATTACTGCATTTTAGAAATTCCACAAAATTCTGACAAAATTCCATGAAATTTCATGGAATTTTGTGAAATTTCATTGAAATTCCATGGATTCAGAATGTTCCCATTCCACACAGCTCTACCCTCTTGTTTATCCTGAAGCCCCTCCACTATGCTGGGCATGTGATGTTATCAATGACATCACATCTTATCTTAGCCAATGGCAGGACTATATTCTGCAACAGAAATTAATAAATTGGACAATGCTGCCACATGAGCCTAGGATCCCTGCCACAGAAATCAGGACAAAGTGCTGCAGAGCACTAGGGTCCCTTATACGTGCTCTGCTCACTTATAATAGTTCTATCTGTTTCAGTAAGTCTCTGTTCTACCAGACAAAACATCTTATGCAGCAAAACTGCAAGCAAAAATAAAATATGTTATAGATGCATTGTCGATGTGATGTGATCTACTGCAGTCTATTAGCATGCCAGTGCCATGAATGCCTACAGTCATCAAGGTACCACCACACCTGTTACCCACAGAGCAAAACTAACATTTCACTGTTGGAAAAAAAAAAGAGGTTGAAATCAATTTACTTAAACAGTCATACTGAAAAATAATTAGCTTTGTGCCCCTCTCTGTTTCTTTTTTTGTGTGTGTTTGTTTTTTGAAGGGGGCACATTCTTTCCATAATGAGAAGTGATAGTTCACTCACTGTTTTATTTTTTTGCTTGGGGAGAGGGGTTGCACAATTTCTGCAAGTATAAGTTATTTTGCACTGCCCTTTTCATGTTGGCATGCTTGAGCAGCCAACATCATGGGACAGTGCAGCTTTGGAGGTGGGGTCGCTGTTGAGTGAATGCAGGGCATGCACCGAAAGGTGCATCCCTCATTCCCCAATCAGCCTGCATGCTGGCACCACACCATACATACATAATGTGGCAAGCACATCTAAAAAAAGGTCCTCTGCAATCTGAGAAAAGCTCGTCGTACTCAGCAGACCCTTCCTATGTGCTCACCGACATGAGTATGGTCAGCAAGCTGGCGTCATCAACTACTGCTGACTCGGGATGCCGAACTCTGTCGGTTAACCCTCCCACTTTCTTTGTGCTGATGGGGAGCCCACTACCCATAGGCATAAACCCCAAATTGTTGAATGTCGAGTGGTGCCCAACCCCTTGGCTTTCCCCCTCGCTTTCTTTGTGTGACGATGGGGTGCCCAATCCCCATCGCCATTACTTCCTCATCCCCCATGTTGTGTGCCGATGAAGTGCCCAATCCCTGTCAGCTACAGACACCCCTCCAAACAGTTAGGTGGCATGCTGGGGGCCACAGCGTGCAGTCCTGCAGAAAAAAACTGTCTCGCAATTTTTTTTCCTGTAAAATAAACGGTCCCTTGTAGTCTCAATGCCCCTCCCCACCCACACCCACCCTCTGTGCACCTTGCCTCCCTCATCCCCTCACCCCATACTTACCTGCAAAGTCCAGTGCGGCGATGCTTCGGTGGACTGGGAACACACCTGCACTCTTCAGAGCTGACCATGAACTGAAGAAATGCCGGTAAGCTGTATAATGGAATGAATAGGAATTTTCAACTTTTTGTGAATTTATTTAATTTTCAACATACCGGTTTTTAGAATGACCCTTCTCCTTGAATTCTTGCGCTGTAATGGCGTTATTCAGTCCTGAAAGGTGATCTCACAGTCACTGCATGGAATCACCTTTTTGGGACTGAGTAACAAAATAACAGTGCCACTGTTCATGAGAGGGGCTCTCAAAAAGCCCATGTTGCAAGTTTGTTGGGAAAAATCCAAAAAATGACTGTTTTACGAGTGTGCATAGCAACTGTGCAATGCACGCTTGTAAGTTAGCGCATTCACACTATATTCATGCCAAATTCTCAACACTAGCATTTTACCACACCTTTTTGTGAACTGTACAGCTGTCATTTTTCACATCCTGGCCAAAATGTGTTTCCGCAGCTCTGTCTCACAGTGGCATACTCGCTGTGCAAAATCACCTTTTGGGACACATTAACAAACTCAGAGCGCTATGCCTCTCCACCTCTGCCACTGCCAATGCCAGCGCAACAACATTCGGCATTGACAAATGCTTGTCTTTTCATGGGAAGGAATATGCACTTATTATAACTGTGCATTCCCATCTATTGTTTCCTGTTTCATTTGGCAGGGGGGTGATGGTGGTGAGGGGTTCATACTTTCTATAATGAGATGTAGTTATGCACACCAACATTTTACATTTTTTTGGGATGGGTGCACACTTCCTATAAAGAGAAGTGCTTGTGAACTTCTCCATGTCTTTTTCATTGGGGGGACACACACTTCCCTTAATAAGAAGGCACTGTGCTGTGCACTCCTCCATTTGTTTTCTTTTTACTGTGTGTGGATGTTTGCACACAGTTCCCATATTGAGAAGTGATTGTGCCCAACATTTTCTTTCTATAGAAGCATAGAAGTTGTCAGCAGATAAGGACTACTTGGCCCACCTAGTCTACCCTAAATTCCCTATCTATAGTGCCACCGGAGACCCTACTTGGACGCCGGATTACACCTACCTTTTGCTGCTAAGAATCCCTTTTGTCTATCCAATGCATTCATAAATCCTGTGACCATTCTAGTCCCCATCACTTCCTCTGGGATGCTATTCGAAGTGTCCACCACCCTCTTCATGAAGAAGTACTTACTCAAGTTTTCTCTGAGCCTACCACTTCCAGCTTCATATTGTGACCCCTTGTCCTTGAGCATCTTTTTCTTTAGAAAATGCTCCCTTCTTGTACTTTGTTTATTCCTGTGAGGTACTTGAATGTCTCTATCATAGCCCCCCATTCTCTCTTGTCTTCTAGTGAGTGCATATTTAAATCCTTAAGCCTTTCTCCATAGGGTTTCTAATGCAAGCCCTGCAACATTTTGGTTGCCCTCCTTTTCACCGCCTCCACCTTATCTATATCCTTTTGGAGATGGGGCCTCCAGAACTGTACACTGTACACTGTACATTGTAGGAATCTTTGTAGAAAGACACAAAGTTCCAGTGATGAGAAGTGATAGTGAACTCTCCTATTTGTTTTCTTCTTTGGGGGTTTAATCACTTCATACATGGACTACAAACTGTTGATCCCATCATTTGGTTTCTTTGGATGGGGTTAGAGGTGGGCCAAGTGGCCAAAATTCACTCAGTGAAACAATTCGCGGAGTAATATGGAATCCGTGAAGTAATGCACAACTCGAAGCGGAGTACTTTGCGTCATAATGAGGAACGCGAAGTCCATTGATAACAATGACTTCACGTTACTCCACCTTCCCCCAAACCACTTCTGCACCAATTTTAATGTGAAGTACATAGAAATCAATATACTTCGCATCACTTCGCCTTGTTATTGAGCTCCAGGGCACATTTTGCAGTGATTCATGGGATTGCAGATCACATGGCCTCTAGCTTGTTCTGCACAGCCACAGTTCTGTGTAGTGTGTGTGTAGTGGTAGATGGGGACAGTTTCCTCTCAGAGCTCTGTGAGTCAAATCCTCTAAAAGCTGTTAAAAAAGCCTTTTTGAGCCATTTTATTTGCTCAAAATTTTGTACATAGATTGTAGGAAACCCTTCTGTGCTCATATCATCGAGTGCTTATTATTTGTGTGTGGATTTTGAATGTTAGTTTAGAACATTCAGTCTGTGTACTGAGAGACACTCTAAGTGTGCTTTGGGGTAGGGGTGTATCTGTGGTGGAGGTAGGGTAAAACTGGAAGAAAAGTGCAGTCTTTCTGTTTTTATATTTTTCCTGTATAACTATGTTAATGTACACACAATGATATTTTTAGTAATTCCTGAATTTTTTTTTTGCTGATTGTTGTGGTGCAGCAGTGCATAATTTCAGTTTGTTTGAAAGATTTAGTTATATTACTGAAGTTTTCAATGTTCTATACATTACTTGTAGTGTGTGTGTGAGTGTGTATGCAACACGTGCCATCAAATCAGACACATTTTATTGTGTCTCAGAGAAACTGCAGCAGTGTGAACCTGCTATCCACTGCACCTGCATGATTTTGCACTGCTTTGTGGCATCTTGGTTTTCGACTGTAACTGCAGTGCCCTGAACCCCCCCCCAACCGTCAAAAGGTATTCTTTTCCAGATTGGATTGTGACTTGTGAGCACTGGTTAAGGTGTTGTTGTGACTTTGCATGCGCATCTCTTTTTGATTGCACAGTGCAGTCTTAATTTGTCTGTGCTTTTGCATCTGTTTAGTGCCAATCCCCATCTGCAAGCCACAGTTGTTGTTTGTTTGGCTTCACATTCACCAGCCCAGACTGAAAGTTCAGAAATCTAAATTTGTTTAGAATTTTCTTGGTGATCCCCCAAAATGCCTGCAAAGAAACGTGCAAGCAAAGCTGTTTCTGACCATGGCACAGCTGCCAGTGGCAAGATTGTCCATGGGCGTCGTAGTATGCAAAAGTGCATAGCTGATGTCAGTAAAGGGATTTCTCCATCAATGTTTTTTATAGCACAATATGTAGCTTCACTCATAGTTGGAGGAGATGATGTTGTCCCAGCTGGTGGTGTTAGTGCAGTTTCTGCTGGCATGAGTACTGCTGCCTCAAGTTCCACTTCTGACCAGGTAACCATTTCAAAAAATATAGTTGAGTCTAAAGCTGTGACTGACAGTGTAGATTATGTCATACTCCCCATTAACATCCCATGGTAGTTGAACATGATTCTGATCCTGGCAATGATAACTCACAATGTCACATTTCTTCCAGCGCTGTTGAGGTCATGCCTTTGCCATCCAAGGATTCAAAGTGCGCCGCAAAAATATCGGGTGATGGTGATGATGATGATGATGATGCTGTGGTTAGAACATGTTCTCCACATGACAGCATCCAAGCTGAAAATGTGGATGTGGATGATGTTGATGAATATGATGATGATGTCAGTGACCCCTATTGGGAACCAGAGAAAAAGAAAGTCAAGGTGGCTGTGTCTGGGTCTGTTGGCGTTAAATCCCCCCTCCCCAAAAAAGTTGTGATTTAGTTGTTCCTGTTGATGATAATGATGATGACCCAGTAATAATCATAGGTAATTGTGGTGGTCAGTTGGAGTCCAAGTGTGTCCAGCCTGAAAAATCATGTAGCACACCCCGTATTTCAGGGGTTAAAAAAATGGAGTCCAATAAGCAACATCAGACATGTTAAAAGTAGGGGATCACAATCCCTTGTTTGGTATTTTTTTTGTCCAAGATGCAAATGATGAGTCAGTTGCAATCTGCCAGCTTTGCCATACACGTGTGAGTCGAGATAAAAAGGGGAGTCTTCTGAGCATAGGGAGTCAGCATATACATCTTAAGAACAGGCACATGGCGCTGTGGACCTGATACCAGATGGCAGCTAATGCCATAATGGGGCATTCACCCTCGTCATCAACCTTATTGAGCATGTTATCCCCTTCCATGAGTGCAAGACCAAGTAGGAATGTCTGTAGTAGTGATGAAATAACACCAGAGGATTACTACAGGCATGATGAGGGGGAGGATTATGATTTAGAAATCTTGTCAAATGGTGATCAGAGTAGCAGTGGTGGTGGTGGTGGTCAATGCTGTATGTCTACTGCAAGCGGTACATTAACCCTTGCATGTAAAATGGGGAAAATAACTTCATCTGTGGACTTGTCACCTGTGCACCCCTCTTTATCACACATCTACACCCCACCCCCAGCCATTTACAGAGCCGAACCATTTGTCACACCCCATGCAAAACGTGTATGTCAGCCCACGTTGGAGAGTGTTTTTGCCCATAACCTCCCACCTGCCTGAAGCATGTGACCTACACTGTGTAAGCCACATGATGTGTGTGGGCTACCTGTGAATTCTCACTCCACCTTAAAGTGGAATAAGGTGGAGTGCACAACGCAAAGTCATAATTACAACGTGAAGTGGCAAAGTGAGGGTTTAAAATGGGCACTCTGTGTAGCGGAACACTAACGCGAAGTGGCCACTTCGTGGGCAGAATTTTACTGCGCTGCATCTCTAGATGGAGTACACACTTTCTATGATAAGAAGCGATTATGTACTCCCCATGTGTGGTTGTTTTATTTTTGGTAGTACACATTTCTTCTAAGGAGAAGTGATCGTGCCATCCCCATTTGTGTTTTTGGGATACACATTTCCAACCATGAAATGTAATAGTGTACACTCCCATTTTTTGTTGTTTGGGGTGTATACATTTCCTTTTATGAGAAGTAACTCCACTGTTTCTTGTTGTTCTTTTGGTGCACTATGTATTTCCTAGGTTGTAGGAGAGGAGATTTGGGTGCTAACTGAGGGTGTGTGGATGGGGGCTTGTATATTGATAGGATCTGGGCTAGGGAGGAGGGTGGGGGTCTGTTTTTATGGACTCTTTTTCTCTCCCAGATGACAGGCTGGATGGATATATCTCCCTATTCAGCACCTGGACTTGCCCTCCTGGCATCCCCATCCAGGCCATCCAGACTGGGTGGCCTGTAGCTTTCCCCCTAAGGCAGGGCTTCTCCAGGTGGCTGGGGGAGAGACTGAAATCCACCAGAGACCCCAGTCTAGGCTTATGCCTGGGGCATCATTTGGGAGGCGGTCCAGGGACTTCACAGTTCTCTGAGACCAGGGGTCTTCCTGCTTGATTACCCCAGGAATGCAAGCATGCAATGTCATCAGCGCTGGATGGGGGTGCTTCCACACTTGTCCCACAGACATCTGCCAATGACTCCGCAGTGCCAGGTTTTCCCTGCTGCTGGACAGCCAGTCTCCACTGAGTGTCATTAGCATGCTGGGAAACCACCACCCCGAGGTGGAGAGCTGTCCATGAGATGTTCATCCAACCTCCCCTGGCTGACCCTCTGACGCACCGTGCTCACTTACGTTGTTGCGCGCCATCTGGGAATCTGTTTTTTTGTCCTTTTTTTTTAAACCCCAAACTTTGACTGAATAATGAATACCTGATGCCTGAATACCAAATATTTTCCTAAATATTTGGAAAAGGGTATTCACACAGCCCTACTGTGCATTGATATACAGTATGTTTAATTTTAATTTCTTGTATGCATTTCTGTTGTTCTTATTTTACTACTACTGTACCTTACACACTGTATTTTTACTGTTCATTTGCACTGCTTACCCCCCTTTCCCCATCCCCCCAGGATGCATATGGTAATGAGCTGCTAAAGCTCAGTATGTCTTTTCAGAGGGGAAGGGAGGAGGAGGGAAGGAAGGAAGGAAAGAAGGAAGGAAGGAAGGTAGCTAGGAAGGAAGGAAGGAGGGAGGGGAGGGAGGAGAGAGGAGAATGGGTTAGCAAGAACTTTAAATGAGGACCACACTGCAGGACAGCAGTTAGGAAAAAATCATGAAAACAGAATGTGTCTACAGAACAGGACCACTTGGCCCACCTAGTCTGTCAAAACCATGGTATACATCAAGAGAAACTTTTCAAGCATTGAGAGATATCATAATTCCCCAGTACAGATAATTGTTCAGACCCTAGCTTGACTATAGCGTACAATTCTGGTCCCTATATCTGAAGAAGGATATTGAAAAAGAGCATGGAAAACATGTGCTATGAAGATCACCTGACAGAACTGGGAATGTCTTTCATGGAAAAAAGGAGACAATCATGACTGACATTGGTTGTTCAAGCCTCCACACCATTTCCTCTCCATATGCACACAGAGACAGTAGCCACACCATTGTTGCATTTAAATGGCCACAGTCATGTGTTTATTTGTGACTAGCTGTATGACATGCACTCTAAAGGACCTCACCTTCCCCTCTTGTGCTGAGAGTGAGTCATAGACTGCCCCTGTAGCAAGGTTCAGCACTGCAATGATGCCTTATGGAGGAGCACTTTCATACTGTCAGTCCTGGGTGTGGCACTAGCCAGGCCTCCCCCATATCCCAAAGCAGGGACTGTGGACCTCCATCAGGGGGTTCCATTCTTGAGAGTCCTGTCTGTTCTGGACACAGGCATCTCTCACATCCTCCACTTCAGGGATGGGTGCACCTGAACCCATCTGAGGCAAATCATGGAGAGAATCCTCCACAACATGCCACCAACCCAGTCCTCCAGACCTGGCTCCCACAGAATTAAGCAATAAGGCACGACAGGGTGGGTATTGTGGTGGGATAGCGGCTCACCTCTGCTGGGTTGAAGCACGAGGTGAGACCGAATGCTTCCACCCTCAGTGGTGGGCCATTATCCCACCAAAACACATACCCTGGAATGCCTTATTGTGACTATGAAATAGGCTGTCAATAAAACTATTGTAAGAAAGAGACTCAGGGCCAGATATTCAAAACTTTGCCCTGGTGCTAAATTAGCACTGCCCGGCAGGCAAACTTAGCCCAGAGCAAAAAGCAAGCTATATTCAAAAGGAATAGCCCGGGGCAAACAGCTTCTGAATATCACATGGGAATGAGACCAGGCAAACTGGGCTGGGAGTGCAGGGCAAACTTAGCCCTGGAATAAGACAGCTCTGAATATAGCAACCAGGAAGTGAAAACCACAACAGCAACACAGTGCACAGCGACATGAAGGTAGGTAGAGGTGAACTATGTGGCCAATGTGTGTGCTAGCAAATGTGTGGACCCAGTACAGCTGCAGGCAGCAGTGCATGTGAAAGTACAGTGCTCAAAACTGTATAATATTCCCTGAACTGTTTGCACAGCGTTAACACGTTTGCACAGGTTTAGCACAGAGCTAAACCATTTGCCCGGTGCAAACACGTTTGCCCAGTGCTAAACTTTGCCATATTCAAAAGTGACATGCAAATGAGCCTACTTAGGTAGTCTCTGGGCAAACATCCAGATTAGCATCTCATTATGCTCTGATTTGCATGCAGTTTGCCAAGCGTTACTGCAGGGTCCCACAGCTCCATCTGTAGGCCAGTCTGGAAGTACAGGGGTTGGCCAGGTTTGACCTCAGCTCCACCTGTAGGTCAGTCTGGCAGTGCATGATGTTGGCTGTAGGCTACATGTAAACAGTATAGCATAGCATAGAATATTGTACCCCAGGGGACAACACAGCATAGGCACAGATGTTGGTGGTGCTGCATGCAACTGTCACACTGTCGGTCATGCTACAGTGCACAGCAGACACTACAGTAGCAAGGGGGCCAGTAGTGTGTGGACACAGCACTGCCTATGGTGTGTAGGACAGTGATGATGACTGCACCATACACAATGACAGGCACAACATGCAGGTGTTTACTGACAGTGGACATTACTGTTACGCTGTTGTGTGACCCACAGATGCTGCACCTCTGGCATGGGATGCTCACAGTGACATATACATGTCCGGCTTTGTGTGCTGTGGCAGTTGTACAGTTGTGTGGTATGTGGCCGGGGGGGCATATGTTATTAGAAAGGCACACTGGTGTTGGGGTATTCCCAATACTGGACCATGTGCACTACATGATATGTCCCAGCCTTGTGGCAACACCTGGTCTGTAGCACAGCCTGACCACCCATACACTCTCCCCTCAACATCCTCCATGCCCACAGTGCTGCATGTGTGTGCTGGCATCTGTTGGTTTCCACAGGAGAGTGGTCCACAGGTGTGTGCTGTATGGCCACACTGCCATGCTTTCCACTGGCAGCAGGGTCACTATTTACTGCCTGGCATGGTTGGGACTGGAGGTAGATGATAGCATCATTGTGATGCCATCAGTGAGCAGCATGTTTCCTCTATGTCTGGCTTTGTCTATGTGTCATATTTGTTCGTTAGAGCCAAGCAAAGCCATGTAAAACCACCACGCAATGCCAAAATGTCATGCAAAGCTGATTGCCCGGGTTATGACTATCTTTTTTGGATAGTAATGTGCACTGCGCTAAGTGTCACTCTAAGTCGCGCCAACCACTTTGTGCCACGCTAGTTGCTGAATATAGCATTGCGCCTGTATTCATGTATATGCCCCCTCAGTTTGCCCCTTGCATACATTATGATTTTGCCCAGTGCTAATGCAGTTTGCGTGTGCTAGTTGGCCTTTTGAATATAGCAAGTACGTGCTAATCCCGCGCTAAACCTGCGCAAATGGTTTGCGCTCAGTGCAAAGCTTCGAATATCTGGCCCTGAGTCTGTTTCATTCATTTATAAAGTTAAGTTTATCAATGAAAGTTGTACAAGTTACATTAAATGCAGAATCAAGATAAAATAGTTCCTGACTGCATATTGCAGGGGGTACACTTTTACTAACTTTTAAGTAAGTTACATTAATAAATATCAGTTTAAAACTTGAAGTTGTTACACTAACTTATTAAATAAAATTTTTTAAATAACAATAAATAACTACAATAACGATAAATAGCTGTAATAAATAACATTTTTAAACATTAAGAAGAACACATTTAGTGATGCTTTTCAGACACATTTTGGGGGAGAGTTGTCACTAGGTTTTTCATAGTTGATTTCAGTAACACATTTTGGAGACATTTTGGGGGGGAGTGAAGTACTCACTAACTTTTACTTTGCTGCATAATTGTATACATTAACTTGGACATTTCTCTTCAATACTCCAATGTTTACATACTTCTCACTCAGGAGGTCCACAGTTTGGGGCTTCTTGTTGGAAGACTCCATGCATGCTGCAGCTTTGTGAAATCATCTCGTCATTATTATGTGGTGCCTCCGGGGGTGAAACATAGAAACATTGAAACAGGAGTTGACGGCAGAAGGATACCACCAGGTCCATCTAGTCTGCTCATTGTCTTTAAGCCTAGCCTTCTAACTACCCTTGGGTTTGAGGGCTCCCTTGTACCTGTCACAAGCCTTCTTGAAACCTACCACTGTGCTTGCCCCCACCACCTCTGCAGGCAGGCTGTTCCAGGCATTCACCATTATTTCTGTGAAGAAAAACTTCCTGGCGTTGGTGAAGAACTGCTCTACTTGCAGCTTTAGATCATGTCCTCTGGTTCTGCTGCCCTTCTTATATTGGAAGAGATCATCTATCTGCACCTGGTTTATGCCTTTCATGTACTTGAATGTTTCGATCATGTCTCCCCTCTCTCTTCTCTGTTCCAGGGAATACATGTTCAGTTCTTTCAGTCTATCCCCGTAGGACATCTCGTGCAGTCCCTGAATCATTTTTGTTGCCCTTCTCTGCACTGTCTCCACTTGCTCAATGTCCTTTTTGAGGTGGAGCCTCCAGAACTGGACGCTGTACTCCAGGTGAGGCCTAACCAGTTATCTGTACAGTGGCAGGATCACTTCCTTCTTCCTGCTTTTAATTCCCCTCCCAATGCATCCCAACATACCACTGGCCTTTAATGATGCCTTCTCCCACTGTTTACCTACCTTCAAGTTGTCTGAGATAATGATTCCCAAATCGTGCTCTTGGGTGGAGGCAGCTAGTCTTTCCCCTCCAAGGTAATATGCCTTATTTGGATTTCTTTTTCCTATGTGCAGGACTTTGCACTTTTTGGCATTGAATCTCAACTGCCATGCTCCAGACCATTCTTCCAGTTTCTTGAGGTCAACTTCCATCTTGTCCACTCCTTGCTGGGTGTCGACCCTGTTGCATATTTTGGAGTCGTCTGCGAACAGACACACCTTTCCTCGTAGTCCGTTAGTTATGTCTGATATGAAAATATTGAAGAGCACGGGCCCCAGTACTAAATGTTGGGGCACACCACTGGTTACTCCACCTTCTGATGACAGTGCTCTGTTTATCTGCACTTTCTGGGTTCTTCCCTGTTACCAGTTTTTAACCCACCTAACTACTTCAGATCCAACTCCTGTGTGGTCTAGCTTCTTTAGCAGCCTTCTGTGCGGAATCGAGTCTAAAGCCTTACTAAAGTGTAAATAGACCTCCTCTATCACCCTGCCATCATCTATAACTTTTGTAACACAGTCAAAAAACTGAATCAGGTTTGTCTGGCATGACCTACCTGCTGTGAAACTGTGCTGCTTGGGGTCCTGATGGCTGCTAGCCTCCAGGTATGCCATGATCCTCTGTTTGAATAGTGTCTCCACTAACATCAACACTATGGATGTGAGGCTTACAGGCCTGTAATTTCCAGAGTCCTCCCTGCTGCCAATTTGTGGAGTGGGACCACGATTGCCCTTTTCCAATCTTTGGGTACCTCCCCACTCTTTAGGGATTTGGTGACTAGTTTAGCCGGTAGGGCAGTCAACTCTAATCTAAGTTCTTTTAAGATCCTGGGGTGTATTTCATCTGGCCCCATGGCAGTGGCGGCTCTACACCAGGGCCTGCCAGAGCACGTGCCCCAGTAAAAAAATGCTGTGCCCCAGTTGGTGCCCCATATGGTGCAGAACGTCCCCCATAGTAACAATGTATCAGTGCCCTGGCTGCCATCGGTTGTGCCCCAGCTGTGCCCTGGTAACCATCTGTGGTTAGAGCCGCTACTGCCTCATGGCCTTGTCAGCTTGCAGTTTATTTAGTGCCTCTAGTACTTCAGTTTCTGTGAAGAGATGTTTGTGGATCAGGGTAGTCTGCAGTGGTGATCTGCATTTCTAGAGTGCAAAAGGCATTGTCTACCGACTTCAGTCCTGCATTGATGAGCTGCGTCGTGATGTGCTGTGATGTTGCAGAAGCAGTGTAGATTTCCAGAATCATGAAAGAGGTTGAAGGTTAGAGCCATGTTGGAGGTGGGACTTCAGATGGGTGGAAGCTTGAGCATGAGGGTCGGTCTTCTGTTTTTCCAACTGGTGTTGCTGCAGGTCTTGCAATAATTGTGGATTTGCTGCTGCAGGGTCAGTCCTCCGGTTGTTCAGTGGGTGTGTCCACATTACTGGGTTTACTGATGCAGGGATTACCAGATAGGACTGAGGACCACTGTCAGCAATTTCAAGGCTGGGACTCCAGTAGCCTCGGAGAGAGGATTCAGAGCAGTATCCTGTAATGACCATTATTTTTTGGCTTTCTAGTCCTACCACAGACAGAAGTTGGACTGCTGTACTATGAAGGCTGTGATTTGTGTAGGCAGGTATGTTTGTGAGTTGGCAAATTCTCTGCAACATGATGGCCAGGGAATTGTTTTCCCATGGGGGATTTTGTAAACCATAGTTGTTCATGCTACAGTTGGCTTTCAGGTATATATTTTGGATGCAAATAAAATGCAGGGGCATCAGCAGGAATTTTTGATAAATACAGTTCTAAGGAATGTATAGGGCACAGTGGGTCTTGTGGTATTTCAGGCATGAAACCACGGTGATTCACTCTATTAGATAAGTTTGGGTCTCCATGTTTTTTTGTTGTCTCGTTGTAAGCCATTTGGGCGTATTTAAGCCCATTTTCATCAGTACAAATTTCAAAGCTTTGAGGGGTTAAGGCTTGTAGACCTTCTCTACTACAGCAGGCAAAGAAAAGTTGAACATCTAGCCAGACTTTTCTGACTAGACCTGCCGCGGTATTTGTATTCACTGCTGGACTGTTTCTGATTTTGTTCAATATAGTTGGTGGAATACAAGGGTGATGGCTGGCTTTGTCTTTGCCTCGCCTTCTCAGAGATTTAAGAATGCCCCAAAAAATGTTATTGGTGGAATTAAACTCTGTGTCTGCCATTAGATTAAATACTTGACTCACGGGTGGGTTATTCAAATGCCTGTTGATTCCTGCTTTCAGGGAGACACATGAGGAAACACTGTACATTTCATCCGCACTGTTCCTTATTATGCCATACAACTGCCTCAGTATATTGTTAAGATCACTTTTACTAACTGTTTCTAAGTTAACAGGCATTCTTTTTTTCTTTTATCCAGTCAGTAAATTGATTAACATCCACATTTGGTCTGCCTGATGTCTGCCTTCAGTTGCTTCAACAGTACCACCACCAAATTTTTACTTTCCCCAGGTTGTTTGCACCTAGATGTATCACCTGGAACTTCAGAACTGGATGTTTACATCTTTCCTCGCCTGGCATGGACCCCAACTAATTCCACAGCATGCCCCCGTGACCTAGCTAAATGACCCCAACCTGGGCACTGCAAAAAAGCAGTCTGGGGCCATTGCATGTCACTTCCATCACCCCAGCATTTTCATCTTACCTTTGAATGTGCCCCAGTCAACCACCCATGTTGCAGTTCCGATGAATAATGAATAAGTTCTGTGCTCCCTAGGGTCCTCATCCACCATCGTGGGAGCCCTGCTGAACACACAAGTAATTTGGAACTGTGTCAGTGATGACCCATCTGTGTGCCCAAAATTTCCCATCCTGTCTTCAGGGTCCCTTCTGCATACTCCATCAGAACCCTAACCTTTTCTTTCACCGTTGCCAAAATACCCATCCCACCTATCCTGGGCTCTGATACATAGAATGATGCTGTTTTTGACCTCTTGGCCCTGTCCTGCTTTACTGCTGCCATGATCTCTGAGACTGACAAGGCCCCACCAAATGTTAAAATAAAGGCCCCTTTAAGGAGGCGTGTGTCATGTGGGCTGGTGAAGATAGTTGGCAGTGTGGTGGCCATGCTGGTCTCCTCGTATGGCCAACTCCTTCCCAACCCTCAAGTTCCCTACTCCTACAAATTGTTCCACCCCTTTTCTTGTAAGACCTCCTGGCATTCAATGCTACCTATTGCAAATTAAGGCACAGTCACTCCGTCTGCCAGCTACCACAGGAATGGGGGGAATACCCAGGAGCTCCTCTTCCAGGCTCTAGAACTGTTGTCACTGCTATTCCATTACTGTCTCTTGGCAGATGATTGGTGTGGAACTGAACAGAGCACAAAGACAGCAAATTACCTAGCAGTCCTGCCTTCACCTATTGATGGTGTGGACTACGCCGTGTTGTCTGTTTTGAACACACCCTTCTTGCTACTGCCTGTCACTGTGTCTAGTTATTGCTAACCAATGTAGTGTTTAGTGTAGTATGTTTTATTGTTGTGTTTCATTATATTTTATCCTATTCAGATAACTTTGAAAATAGGAATTTTACCTTAATTATCTCCTCTCATTCTGTTTAAAAATAAAGATTCTTTGTTATCTACCTACCTACCTGTGTTCATATGGCTTCCCATATCACCACAGAGAGCTTATTTGGAAAGAACTATATGAAGGTGACCTTCCTTGTGAGACCCATTGCTGCATAACCTTGGTAAGGATCCTTCACACCAGACAGCTCAGAAATAAGCCCCGAAGTCTGCCCACCGCCCCACCCTGGCAGCATTCATAAAACGCTGTAGGTCAGAATTTGTGACTGCAGCCTTGGGCCAAACTATCGCCCTACTGTCTTCATACATTGTATGTGTCAACTACAGGCCTTGTCCCATAACCCTGATCAACTTAAAATCACTTATATATGTTTCTTCCCTGAGTAAGTATTTTAAATGACAAAGTTTATTATTGTTGGAGTACTGAGCAAAGAACAGCATGTTATATTTATATGGGGAGGTTTTTTTTTATTATTTGTGTATGGATTTATTTTTAGTAGGGATAGGCCAACTGAGATGCACCATCTCAGTTTCAGTGGGGTCAGGCATCCCACCCATTTCTGCAGCTGCATGGACTAGAGCACTGGGAGATTACATGACTTATCTAAGGTTGCACAGTCAGTATTTGATAATATAATTTATTGTTTCTTATATTCCAATGTCCCCTTCCCACAGGCGGGCCCATCCCCCAGCATCCCTGGCACTTACATTTGTGGATTTCAACACCATGGGTTCGTTACCCCCTGTAGTGGAGCCAACTGTGGTGGGTGTGACATCCCACCCCTCCTCAAGTTACGGAGGCAGGATTTGCTGAGGTTCCTTGGAGCAAAACCAATAGTTGAGGTCGATGCCTGAGCATGGTGGGAACATGCTGCTCAGAACATGTCATTTCTCCTTTATGGTAGCTGTCTGCTAGGACACCAGTACATGCAGAGGCCTAATCGGACACCCAGACCTTGGCCAGCATCCTTCCTTCCACACATGCTGCCTACTGCACTGCCACCAGTGGTCACCTAGGGGCTTCTGCAGTGGCAGCCCTCCTTCCCCCAAGAAAGAAATTGTCCTCTGGGATGCTCAGTCTTCCTCCCCCGGTTCATTCTCTAACTCGTGTCAGTGGCATTGTGAGTGGTAGGGGTACAGCTGCACCGACAGGACAACCTGCACAGTTAGTATCTAACTGCAGTCCAACATCCACAGTAACCATGTGACAACAAATGAATGGGTGCATAGCTACGTGGTTGGGGGGCTAATCCCAAATCAACTTACAAGGATTTGCCCCCCATAGAAGTCTTTCAAGCGAAGTGCCTGGGCAACCACTTCCCCACTTGGTTTATTTGTCTTATCTATTTATTTATTTATTTAAAAGTTGGTAACCAGGAAAGGCACCATGAGCAGAAGCTTGTTTCCAGCTGTGACCCAGGGGAGGGGGTGATTGGGTCCTTACTTGAACATGTATTTGTCATAGCCTTGGCAATAAATTTCTCAAAAGTTAAGCTACTTTACGTCTGAGTTTGCTATTTCATCCTGTGAGTGGCTGCATATCTAATTTTGTGAATCTTAGTATTTGACTCCAGTTGGACCCACCATGTGATCTCCTCATCCCCAAACCTGTACCCAAATACTAAACTACATTGTCGCTCTCTTTTTCATATTATAGGTAAAGGAACATTCCCTGACAATGTTCTGTACTGTTGTCCTTACAAAGTAGCCCTAGATCTCAGGCCCATTTATGTCACCTACCCCAGGAATGGATACTCAGTTGGACTCTGACTTCTTAGGTCATTACCTGTTCATCATTCAGAGGGAAAAGGAAGAGTGAAGAACCACTGTTTTTTTCTTATTTTACAGTTTTAGACCAGGAAAGGCACACTGAGCTAAAATTCATTTCATTGGTTTCCTGGAAGATGCTTAAGAAACAATGGTGTAGAACAACCTGTTTCACTTGGTCCAGCAGCCCATGGAAAATATCCCAAGGATCTAAAATGGAGTCATGATAAAATATCCCGATAAGATCAAAATGTTACCCATTACCAACTCTGCTACAGGGGCACTATAACAACTGAAGTTCTGGCAGAAGCACACATTTTAAACTTGGCTAAGGGGAATTGTTGATTACATTATTACAGCCTTCTATATTTCCAAAAGCACGACTTGGATCAGAGTTTGTGGGGACACGTGCCCCCCCCCCCCGCACTGGGTCTATGGGCATGGCGGCCATGAATGTCTGATAAAAGTCTTCCCTCCTTACTTTTCGCTTTACTGAATTCCCACTGAGTTGGTTGGGGGAAAGAAAAAACTCGATTGACCAGGGGTCTTCTTTCTTTCCTTTGTTAATACAGTATGTTCTCATGAACTTTATTTCTGGTATTCCTCTGACTCCTTCCTTACCACAGCTGCCGTGTGGCCTTTGCTAATATGATCAGATGACTGTGTTAGCTACAGAGAAAAGGGGGCAGTGTAGGTGAAGAAAGGGAGAGTACTACCTAACCTGTATTTGAGACCTACTGCCGCCATATACAGTATCATGGTGCAGAGGTCAGTAGGGAGAATCCCTTGCAATATATGACCTTTGGGATTTGAGTGGAGGGGGTCAGTACTAAGTAGGGTGGGTGTAGATTCTGTTAAAAGATACTGTCAGATCCTGGCAAAGGGCCAAGAACCTGCTTGATTTTTTTTTTCATTTCTAAAAAAGCTCAGAGTAGGAAGATGCAGGGGAGAAAAGCGAGAGATAATGGGGGTGCATCAGGGACTTGCCATGGGACTAGGACCTGGTAACCTGGGGAGGGCTAGAGCCATTTTTTTCATGTTAATTTTTGTTATTTTGTTTGATTTTGTATAAATCAAGAATACCAAAGAAGGCATCATTCTGAGTAACTAGAGGGTGCTGAGCATAAACACTTACTAAACTCTAAACCCCTGGTAAGGGGTGCTAGCGGCACAGTCAAGGAGACTTGATAGACCACTATACCTTTATCTGCTGACAAATTTCATACGTTCGTAAAGATGCCTTTCAAAAGGATCTCCCAAGGGTAACGACCCTTCGCCTTTAGGCAACCAAAATGGATGAACTCGGCACTGACCTCTTGTCCAATACCAAAACTGGTCAATTTAAAGCCGAACTGAGAGCTTACCTAGCAGCAAACAACAATAAGTGTAATTACGGGCTTTAACCATCTCCCCCATCCCATGGCACTCGTGGACCTACCTCTGTAACACTTACTGTACCCTCATCCTAACCACTAGCAAGGAACCCCCCACTCCAAAATCTGTTTCAAACCCCACCCACCCCTCCTAACTTCGGTGACAAGGTTTGTTAAGCTGCATCCACTAGCACCCCCTTTCCATCTAGCCCCTGACTTCCTCCTCTATGTAGCATCCTTTCTATCTGATACTCCATACCTAGGTACTTTGAAATGTTACCAGTGTCCATTGTTTACTTACTACTGCACTGTTAATGTTTGATTATATTGTGCTAGATTATGTTTTCTGTTAAAACTGTCTTGTTTGTATTTTGTAGCTGAAGTTTTCTGATTTAATGTAAATGCCTGTATTGTGTTCCACATAAGACCAGTAGTGATCTCATCTCAGGCCTTTGAACCCCCCCTTCACCTTTTTACACTAGTATTGTGTTTTAAATGGCCCTGTTATTGCTCACTCAGACTTGGAGGCACCTTGCCTAACATCTTGGTCTGCAACACCCCACCCCCGTTTAAGCCAGTCTGTATTTCTTTTTAGCTCCACGAGCAGCCCCACCCCCTCTGACTTTCTTATTTAATTCTCCTCTGCCTTCTCCTTCCAGGTAGTCGGAGAGCCACAGCCGTGGTTCTCTGATGAACCTGACCTGCTAGACTGCCACCCACAGTCCAGGTCTGAAGCCACCAGCCCCTCACAGAAACGCAGGTACGGACTTGCCCTCAGGGACTGATTTCCTCCAGAAAGGTGCCCTAGCTGCCTATTTTTTCGCCCACCTACCCCCCCCCAGTCCTGATTAAATACACATAAATCCCGCCCCAGCTTTCTAGCTCACACCTCTCTAGCTCCCCCCATCCTTATTCCACTATGTGTGTCAAATCGTGGATCCTGTTCTGGTCCTTCTATCTCATATCACATGCCCAATATATGCCACCTCAAGCCTTTCTTACTGTGGATATTTATTTATTTATTTTATTTAGCTTTTGTTGACCGGGTAAGTGCACTAGACAAATCCTGCCTATTTTCAGGCACAACCCAGGGGAGGGGGATACAGATGAATGCCAACTGACCTTGAACCAGATTAAGCTGTTGGTGGTATTTTTAGTGAATGAGGGAAATTTGGCCAGGACACGGAAATTTCCCCTACTCTTCTCGATAAGTGCCATGGGATCTTTAACATCCACCTGAACTACCACCAATCCAGGCAGATGGGACCTCGGTTTAACGTCTCATCCAAAAGACGGCACCTCAGAAGTGCAGCACCCCTCTCATGCTGCACTACAGTGTCAGTACTGGGATATTAACCCAAGTGCCAGATGTGGGAACTGAACCCACAGCCCTCTGATCTCCCGGCTTCAGAGGCGAGTGTGCTACCTACTGAGCCACTGACACTGCTATTAATCTGATCTGCTCTGTAACTAGTTCCTGTCCCTACGTGGATATATGCCTTTTCAACTCCCCAATTCTTCAACACTATTTTCATATTACTTTTAATGCTCGTACAGGAAATTAATTACCACCTCAGCGTATGACTTCTGCCAACAACATAGAGGCGTCACCTCTACAGATAGCAGTCAGAGTACTCATCTCTGCAACCCTTAGTGGGAAAGGCAAAAAAATGTTGAGCGCGCCCCAAGACGATATTTCCACACAACGTTAAGGGGTTACCAGTACGAAGCTTACTATTGCCACTCTAAGAAAACTTTTACTCCTTCTCCTGTGTTCAGGAAATGTGGAGCTCAATTCGGGGCCACCAGCTGCAATCACATTGCCCTCTAACCTTGCCACACTGAAAGGCATGAGTTTCCTCCACATTAATGTATGCAGTCTGTTAAAAAAGTTCTCCATGATCCAGGCCTGGGTCCTCCATACTCGACCAGACATCCTAGTGGTTTCAGAAACCTGGCTTAGACTGGCCACCTCCAACAGGGAAGTCAATATCCCTAACTATTTACTATTTAGAGCAGACAGACACTCCAGGGGTGGAGGGGTTGCCATCTATGTCAAGGATAGGTATACGGCATCCTGTCTGAGTGCTTTATCTGTTGCAAATGCTTATGAATGTCTGTCTCTTCAAGTCACTGTCTCGCACACTTCAACATTATGTATCATAAGGTGCTATAGACCTCCTTCTGCCGATCTACAATTGTTACCTCATCTGAGTAATATCATTGAAGAACAATCCTCAGAAATTATTATTCTTGAGATCTTAATTTAGACTGGCTATCTAAAACCGCCGCTTCTCTTGTAGCTTTCTGTGACACCCATGGATTATTGCAACCCATTGTCGAACCAATATGAGTAAATGAAAAGAACGTGGATAACAGCTCCCTACTAGATGTTATCCTAGTGAATAAACCACATCTCTTCTCCTTTGCCTGCACCTTCTTCAGTGATATCAGTGATCACTCATTTATTGCTTGCATAAGATCAAGCAACAAGCCTACTACTTCACTGAAGTTTGCTGCCAAGAGGTCTAGATGGAACTTTGATCTCTCTGCCTACATAAACGAACTGAAACACTCCTTGTATTGGCAAGAGTTCTGTTTGGCAAAAAACACGCAATCAGCATTCGACATATTCAGCAAAATTATCTTAGACGCTCTAAATAAATATGCCCCTATAGTTAAGGTGCGAATAGCAAAAAATGCATGTAGATGGTTCACACCGTTATTAGAATCTGCATTGACTGAAAGAGATAACCTATGGAAAAAAGCAGGCAAAACCCAGTCTGCTGCGGACTGGTTCAAGTTCAAAAGGGTACGAAACTCATATACTAGAATGGTTAGAGATACAAAAGCTGCATACTATCATTCTGAATTTCTATCTGCCTCCAAAAATCCTACAAAATTTTGGAAAACCATCAAGGACTTGTCTGGTCACATGTCCGGTGGCTCGCTACCTGATGAAATCTCCTTAAACAATAACACCATTAGTGACAGACTGGAAGTTCTGGATGCCTTCAATAATCACTTTGCGACTGCAGGCTTAGCCTTCGATGATTCCCCTGCTAATTTGATACGATCTCAGGTGGATAATCAAGGTGCAGATCCTAGCGTCACCGATTCAGTCTTCTTCTTGCGTCCTACTACTCTGAAAGAAGTTGAAGACCTATTGTTGAAACTGGATGTACAAAAAAGTTCTGGTGCGGATACCCTCGACCCATATTTTTTGAAGGTG
The DNA here is from genome assembly GCA_016271365.2 of Neoceratodus forsteri. NCBI lineage: Eukaryota > Metazoa > Chordata > Ceratodontiformes > Ceratodontidae > Neoceratodus > Neoceratodus forsteri. The sequence goes on from JADMNL010000023.1 coordinate 66,751,387, forward strand.
GCCATCCATGTGGTAGCCGTGCCTATAACCCATTTATTTAACCTATCATTAACTCAAAGATCCATTCCTTCAATATGGAAAACAGCGCACATCATACCTCTGTTCAAGTCCGGAAATCCCTGTGATCTAAATAATTACAGACCAATTTCGATTCTCCTGGTCTTGTCAAAATTACTGGAAAAAGTCATAAGTAACCAGCTGAGGCAGTATCTAGAAGCTAATAACCTGCTTAATCCAGTCCAATCAGGGTTTAGAGCTAAACATAGCACTATCACAGCACTTGCCAAAGTGACGAATGACTGGCAAAGAGATCTAGACAAAAGGAATTACACCTGCGCCGTATTCTTGGACCTGAGCAAGGCCTTCGACACTATCGACCATTCTCTGCTACTCTGTCCCCTGACCTCACTAGGTGCTGACCCATTATCTTTACAGTGTTCAACAACTACCTCTCTGATTGTTTCCAGCAGGTGAAAGTGGAAGGAGATCTCTCAACTCTCAAACCTCTCCTAAGAGGTGTTCCCCAGGGTTCTATCTTTGGACCGATCTTATTTGCAATATACCTCAACAATAATGATGAAAGCATAACTAAGGCCAACATTCATCTGTTTGCAGATGACACAGTTCTTTACGTAAGCCGCCCATCATTACAATCTGCATGTAATGGCCTTCAATCTGAGTTCAACCTGCTGCAACACCAACTCCTAAACAAAAAACTATTACTTAACGCCAAGAAAACAAAAGCAATGCTCTTTTCTCCCTCTGCCTAAATGGTAAATTCAGCCCTATCAGATCCTGTGCCAAGATTACTACAATTCTTGGTGAGAAGTTGGAATTTGTCCCTAAATTCAAATACCTGGGAGTATGGCTGGACCATAGGCTCTTCTTAATAGAGCACGTTGAAGAAATACTCAAAAAATTATAACAGAGACTTGGCCTGTTCTTTAGGATAGCCAGCTTCTTAACTAGAGATGCCAAACTACAGCTGGTACAATCAACCTTTCTATCCTTGATAGATTATGCTGACATCCTCTAAAGTCACTGTCCCATTTCCTACCTCACCAAACTTGACACATTATATCATAGAGCTTTGAGGTTCATCACAGGCCTGCCTTATTCCACTCACCACTGCTCCCTATATCAATCAGTGGGGTGGAGTTCTCTTCAATTCAGGCGTGATAAAAATGCAGCCTTATGGGCCCTGAGAGCCATCTCCAAAAAACTGCCCCAATACATTACAGACTGTCTTCCTATAAAACCAATAGGCAATTACACCCTGAGAAGTTACAAATCTCTCTTACTGATGGTTCCCAAAGTTATCTCTCGCTTTGACAGGGCTGCTATAAACTTTACACTGTCCTCCTTGTGGAATAAATAGCAAAAATAACTGAAACTGAGGTCTCCCATTGGCATCTCATCTTTCAAGCTCTTATATTCACGTTTCAGAAATGATCAGTGCAATTGTTTCCCATGACCATGAATTGTCATCATGCTAACCTGTACCATTTAACCATGAACAAATTACTTCTAGTGCTTGTCTCCTCCTTGGCCCTGGTCTGTCATCATGCTTTCATGTAACACCTTGATGCCTCTGTCCTCTCTTTAATACTGGTCTATCTTCCTGCTTTCTCCAGCCTTCTTTTCACAACTCTATACTGCACTCATCCACAATCTACACGCAATCATACTATAAAAGTCCTAACTCTCCTTTCCCTCTCCCCACAGGCCCCCACCACCGCATCAGTTCTACTTACCTATCCTTGGGACTTCACTTCTCACAATGTTTAACCTTTGCTTATATATTACATACCCCTCCTGGTACCCATCTGCCACTAGTTGGTGGTTCTCCAAGCCATTTTCATGGCTAGTACTAGTGACTGCCCCTGGTAAATGAACTAACTGGTACTTCTATACAGAGAACATGGTTTATATACAGTTGCATGGTTCAATGGTGGGCCTGCCCCCTTGTATTTGAATCCTCCTCTGTTATGGCTTTCCTTGTCTTCCTTTTATCATTTGACTCCCCTATTACTGCACCATTGTGTTTGTGTTTATATACTTATTTACATGTATTTATATGTTTTTATGATGGCTGTTACCCAACCCTGTTCTAACCAGGTCCATCTTGTAAAAGAGCTCTGCTCAATGATGTTCACCTGGATAAATAAAGATTTTGATTGATTGATTGATTGATTGATTGTTTCTAGTCCACTTTTCTTGGCTATGTATACCCTTATGTACTCATAGAAACATAGAAGTTGACAGCAGATAAGGACCACAAGGCCCATCCAGTCTGCCCATTTTTTCTACCTTATGAGTGTACCATAGGCCTTTACTCTGTCAATGGCCTATTTATTCATACTCATCTTTATTGCTCCCTTATGCCTATCCCATGCCTGTTTGAAGCCCTGCACTGTATTCATATCCACTATTTCCTGAGGTAGGCTGCTCCATGCATCCACCACCCTTTCTGTGAAAAAGAACTTCCTCACATTTCCCCTTAATCAGTCTCCCTCTAATCTCATGCTGTGTCCTCTTGTCCTGCTATTTTTCTTATATTGAAACATGTTAGACTCTTTCACCTTGTTAATGCCCTTAAGATATTTGAATGTTTCGATCATATCACCGTTCTCCCTCCTTTGCTCTAGGGTATACATATTGAACTCCGTTAACCTGTCCTCATATGTTTTCTGATGCAGTCCCTTTACCATTTTGGTTGCCCTTCTCTGGACTGCCTCCATGTAATAAGATGCTAATTGTTGTCTGTTCACTGTAACTGTACCTTGTCTATTGCTGTCTATGATGCGGAACCTATGTACAGTAAATAAGCTGATAGCTCATAGATAGTCAATCCTAGTATTAATAAATAAATAAATAAAATAAAAAAGTATTAAGTAACAGTCCACCCTTTGGCAGCATAGTAGTGCAGCATAAATGCTACCACTCATTACACTGGTCACCTAAGTTTTGGAAGGGAGTGGGACTCAGGTTGCATGTGGGCCAGCAGGTGAAGGATACCAATAACTGCTCTCCTCCCTTGGGAAGGGAGGATGACAAAGAAAAAAGCCCTGCACCACCATTGCGCTGGTGCCCCCTGCAGGCCTACACAAGACTATCCTAGCAGGCCACCCACCATGCATGGTTCTCAGCAAGTGGTAGAGAACTGGTAATTCAGTGAGAACGTCGGTGATGGGGCAGGGGCAAGGGTGCCAGAAGATGGTAAAAGCTGAGGGGGCTGAGAATCAAAAGGGCACTTATGAGGAAACAATGGGCACTTTTTCTATACTAGTTTTTGCCATACAGAAATAAAAAGTGGAGTGACTACCGCCCCTTCCACCTCCCTCCCGGTTCCGGAACCTATGGGCAGGGGAGATGGTGTCAAGTGAGTTGGTGAATGAGAAAATGCTTGACTGAAAAAGGTACATGGTAGTAATAATGGCTCAGTGGTAAGAAGTGATGACAAGCCATGTCATTTTCTGTTTTTTTTTTTTTGTTTGTTTTGTAATTCTTTGGTAATCCAGTGTGTCTCACTGGGCAGACGGTCTATTTACAGGGACAACCTGGAAGCACAGGGAGGTTAAATGACTTGCTTAGAGTCATACAGCACATAAGGAAATGGAACATTGTTCAACCAGGAGTAGCATACTAAGCTGAAGCTTGTTTCCAGATGCAACCTGGGAGCACAAAGAAGTTAAGTGACTTGCTCAGAATCACACAGTATTCATCTAGGCAGTTGTGGGATTCAAACCCAGGTCTCCAGCTGTATACTGCCTCCTTAACACACACAAAAAATAACTGATTTAAAAGTTATATCTAGTAAACTGTTGCTGCATATATTGAATATGCAATGACTTCATTCAAAATTAAGTCACGTAAGGGAAGGTTGTGGGAATCAAAGCCTGGTCTGCTTGATGTACCAAACTCATTCACAGCTTGTTCTTTTAACCTCTAGGCCATACTGCCAGCCCTAACTCTCCATCCATTATTAGGCTGTGATAGTGGTTGACCTCTGTCAAATTACAACATTGTCACAACCTCCTCAGGCACTATACACTTTACTTGGTACCTGCAAGTATGTGCTTCAGATCCATTCAATGTCACTAGTTGTTGTTTTGCCTGTTTGTGCATCTTGGATCTAGCATGTTTACTTGTCACTGTAATCTGCTTACTGATGTGTCATTGAAATCTTGTTCTGTTCCCCCCCACCAGGTCACATCTGGAAACAAACCTCGGTTCAGTGTGCCTTTCCCAGTTACCAAGTTTAAAAAAAAAAAAATACCTACTTAATTTTGAATGAAGTCATTGCATATTCGATATATACAACATCAGATTACTTAAATCATTTTTTTTGTGTGTGTGTGAAAATTTTACTGATTTTCTTTGATTTTAACTGCTCATCTAGTTTTCACCATTTTGGTCCGGTCCAGGTCTGGTGGTTTGGTCAGTTGTCAGTGATCCTGCTAAACCCATGTGACCTTCTCGTCAAGAGGCAGATGTGCTACAAATGAGCCATGCTGACACCTGTTGCCAGATTTTCAAGTGTGGAAAAATTGCACATGTGTGGAAAAAAAAGTTACGCAAGGGAGGGCTTCCTTTCACAATGGCAATATTGTCCACATGTGCTCAGTTTTCATAAAGGTTGCTTTGTTGCAGCTTTTCCACAATTTATGTCAGCCTGCACATATTTTATAGCGCAGTTGTGGTAAACTGCGATGCCTGGCATTCCAAGGCATAACATTGTTTCCACAGCTGTGGGGGGAAAAGGAAAATGCTGTCCGTGTGCATAAAATGCTGAAAACAGCAATTTCGAAGGTGCAGGAATTTTCCCAGACACCAGGGAGTTGTGCACAGGGACTTAGTCACTGGTCAGGTCAGGCTCTTTGAAAATCAGGCCCCTGATTTTGTTGAGCTTTCTCCACCTGGCATAACCCCATGAGATGCAGCATCTCGTTTTCATAGGGGTCCCTGGGACAACAGCAAACAACACTATAACCTAGAACAGCAGAAAAACATTATAAACAATACATAAATATAAGGTGGAAATACAATGTAATAGCAAATAAGACACAAATATATCACTCATTACAGAATAGCAGCAGTAAGGAAAACTGCATCTTGAATGTATCATGTAATGACAGGGAGTGGGTGACACTGGATCAGAACGATACATGAAGCTATCAGTTTTGAGCTGTTGCATTTTTTTTATCACAGCCACTATTTCTATGCCCTCCCCCTGACAGCTCCCTTCTGCCCGACTCCCCCAGCTCCGTCCCCCAGAATTACTGGAGCTTACTTTATGCCTGGCCCAGGAGCGGTGCCTTCGGGGAGTCGGGCATTATCCTGCCGCCAGGAATTTTTCCTCTGTTTTTCACCCCTTTATGCGTCCAACGCACCATGCAATGGGTGCAGCAGCTGACTCCACCTCCGCGGAGGCAGCCAAGCACCCTGGGCATGGGTGAGTCTCCTAGCTGTGCCATTCACAGCACAGACCCCCAACCCCACCCTGAGGAAGGAGAGCTGTAACGCTCAATCCTTACCTCCCCGCTGGCCCTTGTGACCTGTTGTATTTTACTTGATTAAATATATAATACTTTCCCCCTCCCAGTCATGTTTTGGGCTAGACACACCTTATATTATAGGAAATGATGATAAAATACAGTTAACCTTTTGATTTACTGTTAAGTTAAAAATGTATCTTCATTGCTTCTTTGATGTCTGGAATTGATGAAAATTGAATTAACTATAAATTAAAAAAAACAAGTACAAAGGGTTCTCAGGTGGTGGAAGAGATGGGTTTTGAAATTGTTGGTTGGAAGCATTTTGAAGATGGGAAGGGGGCATATTCAAGGATTTTTATTTAGCTGGTAAAATCTTGATAACACAAGGGGAAATCATAGGGGGAAAAAACAAGCTGTGTTCAGTGTTGGTACAATAAAGGCTGTTATGGTTGCAAATAAGGAAGAATGATCTTTGTATTATTTAGACTGGAGTGGGTAAAGAAACATTGGTATCCAAGTAAACAAGCCTCTGGAAAACTCTCATACATCATTAATTAACAAATTGCCTGCAGCTGTTCCTTCCTTCTGACTCACAAATGATAGCCTGCTGCAATTTGAGCTCAGAGGGTTTCATGACCCTTCCTACTCCTCTCTTTACCTGGGCCAGCCCCTTAAGACATTTGCATGTTGCTAGAGGCACATTTTAAAAGGCAGGGAGGGAGGTAAGCTGACTGCACTCATCAGTCGGGCAGAGATCCCAACTTTTCAGTTCCTTCTGTGTGTGTAATCACAGCCTCTGATCTCCACTGCCATTCCACCTCCGAACTACAGTACTTTTGCTCTCGGTGAGTTTAGTCATGTAAATCTCTTGCTCTTGGTTTGTAGGTCACTGGGGTGTTATTGTTAAAGTTTCACAAGCAACATTTTTGTGTGAATCCCCAGACAAGTGGCCCAGGTGTGATTCAAACCTGTGGGGGTGATCACTAAAATTTATTGCAAGAAATTATTGCTAGAAGTATTCTCTTCTAAATTGTTTATGTCTGTTAATGATATTACCTCTTTACATTAAGGTTCATCCATCATGTTTTGAATTTACAGAACTTATATAATTATGTCTATTCAGACTTGAATGATTTCTCTATTTGTGCATATTTAAACATGTAGATGAGCCCGTATAGCAGATATATTTCTAACTTCTGTTTTTTATACACTTTATCTATATGATGTTTATATTTAACTAGTTATATTTATGTGTATTCCCCGACAAGGGGCCCGGGGTGATTCGAACCTGTGGGGGGTGATTATTTAAAGAGCAAAAAAAAAAAAAAAACAGTTATGTATTGGTGTATTTAATAGCTATGATGTGTGCTTAACAGTAATAGTGTTAATAAATATATATATCTGTATAGATACACACACACACACACACACTAGGACATGAAATTAGAAAAATAAGTAACAAAGTTGTTTAAGTATATTCTTTAATTGCCTATGTCACTAATTGATTGTATGGTATCTTGTGATGTTCTTGATTGTGTGTACGTACGTGTACACACACCTGAAATGTCTTGTCTCTTATCAATACCCACGAAGGCATCACTGCCGAGGCGCTAGGGGCTGCTTTTCTAGCCTAGCAGTTAATAAATTTTGGCATTTTTGCAGTTATTTTGTGTTCTTCTTACTCTAGTGCTTTTACTGTGACTTTTGTAAGATGAAAAAGCAATTAGTTACAGAACAATTATTGATTCCTGGCTCAGAAAAGTAACGCACTATAGATTTCTGTACAGCCTAAAATATCCTCTGTTACAGATTGTTTTTCACATTCATTTTGTGACCAAAAGGGGGTAAACCAGGAGATGTTGGTGAGTTCTTGGGATATAAAAGCAGCAGTGCATGTTATGCTGAGCATTTTGACCGATTCTGTTTTTATTCCTCTTTAGATTGTCCCTTACCACTTGGCTTGTAAGATTCCCCTTATTTCCCCATTTAAATTGTGTTTTAGCACTTTATTAAAATTTTAAAATAAGAGTGTTCCTTTTGAAATCGCTTGGACCAGGTTTTCATCAGTATTCTCGGCTCTAATTGTGCACCTGTTGTCCTACACCATGTGGTCATGCATGCAAGTTTATTTAAGTCAAAGAAAATTAATGTTCAACAAGCAGGTACTCACAGTGGATATTCCCAAAAAAAAAAAAAAAAAAATTAAAGAATACTTATGATCACCTGGACAGACACTTACTGAAAGTGCTCCTTTTATTTCAAATGTAAAACAAAAGTGCTAAAGCAAACCCAGAATAGGATAAAAAGGTTATTATACAAAATAGAAGACAAGTGACAATATTAAATAGAATAAAATTATACAGTAGGGCCCAGATATTCAGAAATGTGCCAAAGTCCGGCGCAAGTCCAGAGCAGCGTCAATCTGATGCGCCATGGTGCAACTGGAGCCATATTCAGAGGTTGTGCAGGCTGAACTGTGCCAGTGCAACCCGGCTGAATATGGTAAAGTTGTGCTATTGCACAAACAGAGGTGCACCATGGCGCACACAGAGATGCTCCAGCGCACCCACGGCAGCAGAGCAACAGAGGGGGGCAGGGCACAGAGAACAGACCCAGGGGCAGGGCCATGGCAGTACAGCGACAGGCCACAGGAGGTCTCCACCAGCAGGGGGCAAACACAGGCACCCTGACACTGGACCCCAGAACACAACAGTGGCATGGACAGCAGATGACAGGAGGTGCCAATGGAGGGCCACCAAGGGACCCCCCCAGCAGGCTGATGGCCATGCTCCATCCCCCTTGCCAAGACCATAGCAGGTCACACCCAGAACCATGCAGCCAAGCACACACACACCACACAGGCACACAGGGAGCCCACACAGTGGGCACTGAACAGGCCAGGTGGCAGGCAGTGTGGTGGACCACATGGGACATGCCGCACAATGCCAGGCAGAGGACCCCAACACAGTGTGCAGACAGTACCTGACCAATGACCATGTGCCACCACCATGCACACACCTGCCATACACCCCTGACCTCCCCCATGGGCACCCCAATGCACAGCCACTGACACAGGGGATGGACACCACCACAGTGGGACAGACCGCAGCACACAGCAGGAAACCAAGGCAGCACAACATGCACTACCTCACATGCATACAACATGGATGGACACTGGGCCACTGCAGTATGGCTCCCCACGCCAGCTGCAAAGTAGACACAGGTGGGTATTCCAGACAATATATATGTATGGCACAACTATGTACAGAAGCAGCAGGAGCTGTGGAAGGGTAGGGACAGTGGGGGAAGGGGACTGGGAACAGGGACTGTATAGTGGGAGGGGGGGACTGTAGGGATAGGTCCAACAGGGGAAACTGGCAACCCTAGCGGCGGCCCTGGCCAGCCACCCTGGCATGCCATCCCTCTCCCAGCACCAGCATGCCCCGCATGGCCACCACCACCCCATGTGTGCCCAAGACCACGAGCAAGGTCTGCTGCATGAGCTGGCTCAGCATCTGGTGAGGCGGTGTCCGCACTGGATGCTGGACACCTATAGCAAGGGACAGGACAGGTGCTCAGTGCAATGGCCCAAGGAACCATGCCCACCCACACTGCGCATGTGCGCAATAGGGGCTACCACCATCATTACAATGTGTGCGTTGCCGGTCCTGCACAGCACCGATACATGGCACTGTCTATGCATCCCGCATGAGTGACATCATGTTGGCACAGTGCGCATGCGCACCGCAGACCAGAGTACCATGCATGCGTGGGCATTGCACCGCCACTTCCGCCAGTGCAATACCATTGCACACGGTGCAATATCTCGATATTCAGATGCCGCATGCAAATGAGCTCATTAGCCAATGCATGGCACAGTGGGGTGCATTAGCATATCATTACCATTGTGCCCAACTCCATTTGCATATGCTGCACCACATAAGCACCACCGAACAGCTCAGGCCATGTAATGGTATTGCAACCTTGCTAGGTGTGGTGGATGCCACAGCAGCACACTGGGAGCAGACAGCACTGCAGTGTGGGATGGTCCAGGGTGATGCTGCCAGGGCCTCAATGGGTATGCGCTGTCACCTGTGTGGAGCATGCCATGGTTAGACCTCTACTATGCTGTGCCCCTTGCCTTTCCCTAGTGCCCACACCACCATGCACACCCTGCCCACCCCCCTCCCCAGGTCTGCACTGCCCATCGCACCCTGCCCATGCCACACACATCCACTAGGTGGCCTGTGGGGTTGTCCCCACATTCATTTCCATGGCACAGCGCAGGGCTGTGCTGGATGAAGGCATCCTGTGCATTCCCAGGGTGTGTGGTGCAAACATTGATGATGCACCCTGTGGCATCGCACGCCACCTGGCAGTTGATGCTTGAGCACCCCTACCTGTTGATGCGCACCAGTCCCACAGGGCCAGGTGGCATGCAGATGCCCATGTGGGTGCAGTGACTGGCCCCACTCATGCCAGGCATGCATGTCACCCTGTGGCTGTTCTGCATCAGTGCTGTACGCTCCACCTGTGTGCTGGAGAAGCGGCTGCATTCCACAGCACATGGCAACAGAGCAGTGGGGACCTGTGTGGGGAGGTGGGCCGTGGCCACCTAGGTGATGCCCGTGGTGTCCCTTGTTGGTCCTTGGATGGTGCCTGTGGCAAACAGGCATGTGATGGCGGTCACAGTCTTCTCCACGGACATGGTGTGGCTCTGTCTGCTGGGTGCCTGCAGCTGCTCACTGCACAGCTCACAGGACTGCCTCAGCATGGCCCTGTTCAGTTGGTACTGGCCTATAATCTCTATGTCACAATAGTACCCAACGGTGCTGTGGGCATGGTACCACCTGTGTCGAGCATGCCACTGCACAGCCCTTCGACCACGTAGCTGTTCCTCCTGCCACCTCACACCCCTCCTTACCACCCCCATCAGGACGGTTGCACTCTCCATGTCTCCTTCTGTCCACTGTCCCCCTCAGCGGCTGGCTGCTGACTGTGTGTCACCCTGGTACACAGGCTTTGTGTGTGTGTGTGTGTGTGTGTGTGTGTGTGTGTGTGTGTGTGTGTGTCCCTCCCTCCCTCTCCCATGCCACCTCTCTGTCCCTCTCCCTCTGTGTCTGGTTGTCTGTCTGTCTCTCTCTCTCTCTCTCTCTCTCCCTCTCACTTCCACTTTTGGTGCAACTGCTGTCTGTGTGTTTGCACCCTGTTTTACTAGGAACAAGTCTGGTCGGAGCAACTTCGATTTGCTCCACATTTGTGCCATGGTTGAATATGCCACTGCACTGGATATTCATGGGAATGCCCCTTGGACTTGCGCTGCATATATTATAGTTGTGCATTGGCGTAATGGAATTTGCACTGCTCACTGGCTCCCACTGAATATGGCTCCTTATCGCAATTTCGCACTTGTGCCGGTGCAACTCAGTTGTGCCATGCGCAACTGCTCTGAATATCTGGGCCTAGGTCAAAACTTTTCCCTGCTAATGTGCACTAATGCATTAAAGGGGAAAACTCCTGTTTACTTATGATTTGGCTATTTCTGACACTTTCTCATCATCTTTTACTGTTCATGCTAGTGTTTCCTCGGTTTGGGCCTTTGCCTGCCTTACTGCCTTCCCTGCTTCCTTTAGAGAAGTTTGGTATGCCTCCCTATCTTCGTACCACTGCATTTCCTTATTTCCTGAAAGCCAGTCTTTTGGTTCTGACCTTTTCTGCTACTGTTCTTGAGAACCAAAGTGGTTTCCTTCTTCTTTTGCTCTTTCTTTTCTCTCTAACATTAGCTATGACAGAAACCTATGCAACAAGATAGGGTAGGAAGGGGGAGGAGTACAAAGGGGAAGGAGGCAATGCCAGAGGGCAGGGAGCAACCAGGGGATGGGAGAGGGAGGTAAGAGTGGTACGTTTTTGGGAGGGCATTACATAGTTTAGGGAATGTCAGGGTAATGCTATGATGTAACGTGAGGCAAGGCATGGAAAAGACATGGGATAGAGGAGTTGAAAATAGAGAAGTCCTAATCCTATAATAGGTGTGGGAAAAGTGCCATTAACTGAAGAAAGTACAGGTTTCTGAAAAAGAACATTGGTATAGGGATTTAAAGAAGTTCCGTTTCACAGGGATTGCTAACTTTAGAGTTTTCTGTACTGTGTTCCAAGTGACAGGAAGAGCATGACTTATTGCAGATTTGCCATATCTGGTTCTCACCTTGGGGATGAATAGTGAGATATAAGAGGCTTCTCAAAGTGTAATTTCCTACTCTACAGGTGGGCAGGCAACTCACAATATAATGCGGAAACATATTAATGATGGCTCTAAAGGTCCAGAGCACTGTGTTATTTTGTCATCTGAATCTTAGTGAGCTCCACCCTTCCTTGGCATAGAGCTCACATTGCTGGGTGGCATAAGGGAGACCAGTTATAAATCAAATAGCTCAATGGTAGAGTACATCCAGGTTAGAGATGAAGAGCTTTGGGCCTTAGCCATACAGAAAATCAGCATAATCTAAAAGAGGCAAGAATGTAGTCTGGACCAACCTAGTTTTAGCTTCTAGCGTAAGTAGATTTTCAATACGGAAGTCTGTTTCAATTTTTTTTGAGAGTTCATCAATATGATGGACAAAGGACAATTTGTGGTCTATCCAAAACCCAAGGTACTTAAATTTTTCAAACTCCAGCGGCTCACCCAGTAATGTGGATACAAAGGGAGCAGAACCAGGGAGACTGTGTTTAGTTGCAAGGGTAGAGGGAGCAATTAGCATAGTCTTGGTCTTTTTTGCATTTAGGAGGAGTTTTAATGGAAGTAGATTTTTCTGTAAATGGTCAAAGTCTCATTGGAGATCACTGCAGGCAAGTTCCAGAGTAGGTCTGGCAATGTACAAGACAGTATCATCTGCAAACAAGTGGATGTTTGCTGTGGAGATACCAGTATTAATGCTGTTAATATACAGTAGACAGCAAATAGTAGCGGGCCTAAAATAGAACCTTGGGGAATACCCCTTAATGGGGTGTTTTGAGGAGAGAGGCCCTTCTCAGGCTTAACCAGCTGTTGACGCTCAGTAAGGTAGGTAGTAAACCAGTTCAAGGCCAGTTGGTCTGCTCCAATATTTCTTAGACCACACAGGATTAAGTCATGGTCCACCATATCAAAAACTTTGCTCAGGTTGAGAAACAAAGCACACACATACAGTGCTGTGGCGAGGTCTAAAGCCTGACTGAACTGGATTCAACAGATTGTAAGTCTCCAGGTAGGAGCGAAGTTGCTCATTGACCACCTTTTCTAATAATTTAGATAGGATGGGCAACAGTGATATCGGTTGGTAGTTATTTAGGTCACTGAGGTCCCCAGATTTAAACAGAGGAAAAACATGAGGTATTTTCCAGACGGGGGAGTGCTCCCTGAGCAAGGGATATATTGAAGATGTGAGTAATGGGGTGACTGAATCTAATATCCCAGCTTTAAGTAATAAGGCTTAATATTGTCAGTGCCTGCCGACTTTCCTGGTGTCAAGGCTCAATAATAGATCCTCTACTTGTTTCAGACTAATTGGAGTGAAGGAGAATACTCCTTCATGGGAGGGGATAGCTGAGACATGACACGCCAGGTCATAGCTTCTCAGCTGTGAGTGAAGTTTAATGCTGGTGAGGTGTCAACTGCCAGGTCATCCGTGGCAAAGTGGTTATTGATAAGCTCAAGAGTCTCATTTTTATCCGCGGTGGAAATGGCACCAGATGTGATTTTCTGTGGAAACGAGCTAGCTGGGTGAAATCTTTCAATGTCTCTGAGCATTTTCCAAAATTTGGGCAAGCAATTAGATGCGGATTCGAGCTCAGCATGTAAGTAATTGGCTTTCTCAGTCTTGATTAGCTTAGTGCACAGGTTTCTTGCAGCTCTAAATGCCTCCCAGCCCACTGGTTGCTTAGATTTTCTTGCCCTTTTCCAAAAGTAATCCCTGTTTAGCAATGCAGTTTTTAGGCTAGTTGCGAACCATGGACAGGACTTTGTTTAGTGTGTACTTTGCACAGAGGGGCATGTCTGTTTAGAGCATCGATGACTATGGATTGAAAAAACTCATGCTTCGGATACAGTGCTGGCCAGATAAAAATTTTGCCAGTTAGGGTATTGGAGTTCAGAAAAGAAGGCATAAGGGTCAAAGTTCCATCGACTTCTTCTTTTAAAGGTGAACCTAGATATAGAAATCACTTTCAGGGCAGACCTCACACAGGTAATGGTGCAGTAATCACTAAGTTCATTAAAGATTAGATCCAGAAGTGTACTGTTTTGAGGATTTTTCCGGTTTGGCCGGGTGGCTTCCTGAATAAGCTGGGTGAGGACAAACCAATCACACACATCCTTCAGTGGCTTGGAGGTAACAGATAGCTAGTCCATGTTGAAGTCACTCATGGTGATGAATTCAGAGGTGGTTATAGGTAGAGTCTCACTCAAGAAGTTAAGGATTTTTTGCCTCGCTGAAGGAGGCCTGTAGCATCCAAGGATGTGAAGGAGGGGTTGACTGATGTAGTTGAAATTTTACAATAACACATTCATATTCTTTAGACAATGAGGTGGACTTGACTAGAGAAGATGTAAATTTGTCAGCAACATAAATAACTATGCCCCCAGTTTGTCTATCCACTCTGAATACGTCGTAGGATGGAATGTTGATCTCCTGATCCTGGTTCGTAGGTTTCAGCCATTTCAGTAACCACCAGGATATCTGGTTGTGCATGATAGATCCAAGGTCGTATAGCCTCCAAATGTTTTAGCAAGCTATGTGTATTAATATGTAAGAGAACCATACCCTTTAGGTTAGTCAGTTCATTAGGAACTGAGATGGGGAGTGTAGGGCCAGGGTTCAATTCAATGTTACCTGTGCAGATGAGCAGCAGAAAAAGCTTTTTTGAGGGCATTTGGCGATAGCTTTAGGAGATGCATTCTTCCCTTTTTATAGGTACTGGCATGCTGCGGTGTCTGAGGAGTGTGAGGCCCAAAAAGGCCCAGAGAAGCAGATGGCAACACCTTGACAGAGATACTGCAATCGTGTAAAACATAAGAATCACTTGTTTAGTGGAGCTCCCATGGTGTGAAGATCGGGTGCCATGGGGCACATAAAAATAGGAGTTTTCATCAAGGGTAAACAATGCAGCAGGTTCAGCATTATTGGGACAGGGAGCATACGCAGTAGAATTCATAGAAGCTGCTGCTTTTGGAGAAGCATACCTAGTAGTAATAAAGGAGCCAAGTTTGTGCAAGGCATTTTTGTTTGCATCAGCTAACTATACCAGAAAGGGGGGGATATAGAGGGGACAGAGAAATAGGTTGCAGCTTGACAACAAGGGAGGAGCTAGAGGAAGGGCTTGGCAACATCTGCAAGGATAAGTGAGCAGGATCCAGACAGGAACACAGCCAGTAAGAAGCACAATCAACAGAAGCTCAGAAAAGTTATTTAAAAAAACTGCAGTCATACAGGATTGCTAAGTTAAGGTCAGATGCAAGTCATCAAGAGAAGTAATAGGAAACAATAGGGCTAGGGAGCTAAAAGGAAGGATAAGCAGACTCTGCAGAAATGAGAGCTATCCAACCAAGAGTGTAGCAAAAGGGAGGTGCAGCTACATCAACATAGATGCAACCTGCAATCTAGTACTGTATTGGCTTGCAGGAGGTTTTAGCAGAGATGGAGTTTAGGGAGGTAATGATAACCCTGGGATAAGTCAGGGAGCAGTCTGGGATGGATTAGGCCAATAGGGGAATGGGGGATGAATGGAGGGAGGAGCTTAGGGGGATTTAATAGGGGTCGGGCCAGGGGACGGCAGACGGGACAAAATATAGGTCAGAATATAAAGAGCAGAGGAAAAGACGTAGGACTGAGCCCAATCCGAGGTGGCAAGGGGACCTAGCTCAGCTTCAGGATGACTAGAGGTGCTCAACCAATGCAGAAGCCCAGTTTTGTGAGTAGACCAATGAGAAGGTCCGTGTCTGCTCGCAGAAACAATTGAATCGTAACCGGGGTTCAGTCCGGTGCTGAATCGAGGAAGGGATCCTACCTTGTGGGCTGCTGGCAGTGGGGACGGCAGTTGGAGAAGCGCTGCATCCTGGGGAGACTGAGGAGCTGCTTCTGGCTCTGTAGTGCCTGACTGGGGCTTAGGTCTTGTGGGCTGCTGGTGGTGGGGACAGCAGCTGGAGAAGCACCATGTCCTGGGGAGTCTGGGGAGCCTCTTCTGGCTCTGCAGCACCTGCCTGGGGCTTGGGTCTGCACCACTGCCTCAGCCTGTGGTTAAAATCCTTAATTCTTAGCTGCCTAGCTGTACTACTGGCACAGTGCACCGGCAGGACTTCTAAAAAAGCCAGGGAACTGGTTATCCCTTTACACCCCTTTGCTAGCTCCCTTTACACCCCTTTGCTAGCTCCATGAATCTCCTTTGTACCTCCTCCACCTCCTCCCTTGCCAGGTCATTTGTTCTGAGATGCAGGACTAGGTGTGGTTAACCGCCAATTAATCTAATGTTCTTCTTGATTCTAGAAGCGCCCTGCTTGTCTCCATCCCTGGGTCACTGAAAACTGATCTCCCCTTGTATGGTACCCCCTTTCTCAACCAATGGATCCCCTTTATGATTGTGTCCCCATATACCATCACCGATTTTGTATTTACTATCCCCGAGGATGACTCTGTAACACTTCCCTGGCTTGTTCTTGATTTCCTTGCACTTCTACCCTGGTCAACCTCATTCCCCATCCCTGCATATGCCATCCCTGTCTCCTCTATTCCTCCTGTATGCTGTCCTGTCCTGTCCCACTCCTCCTCCTCTCCTCCCTTCCTTGCTATTACCATTTCCCCTTTCCTTCCCACTTTGATTATCCTCCCTTACATAGTCCCCAATGCAGTTTCTCCTTTAGCTACCTCCCCCCTCCCTTTGCCTCTCTTCCCCCTTGGCAACTTCTCCCCTTCCCTCTTTGTCTTTTCCCTCTTACTGTGCCAGCTGACACGCTTCTGTACCCTCACTGTGTGTCTCCCTTACTCCTGGATACCTATCTTTTCTGTGACTCAGCTCCCTGTTCTCTTCTGACCTTCTCTCCTCTACCACCTCCTGTTCCATCAGCCTCGCTAAGGGCCAGTGCCTGTTTTAACCCTCTGTATATCTTTTTATGTTGTCGCTTGCCTCTGTGTTTGTATGTCCTTGTGTACTGCCCCCATCCCCTGTCCTTTATGTCCTCCTGCCTCCTATCCTCTACCCTGTGACCTTCTCCTGCCCTCCTCTCCATTTCCCTTCTTAGCCATGCCAGTTCAGCTTTCAGCCTCTGACGTTTTTAACAGATTAGGCACTCTCCTAACCTACATAGTGTTCATGAATACAACTGCCCCACATCTATTACACCCCACTATCCTCACTCCTCTAGGTCCCCTGCTTCCCTCTTTTCTCCTGTGTATCCCACCCCCCACCATAGAACCTCTTCCAGTTGCTCCCCTCCACCCTGCCACCACCTTCTTCCATGATCCCCCTCCCCCCGATCCATACTGGCTCTTCAACACTTTTGAAAGCAGCTTGCCCCTATTTTGTGCAGTTTTCCCTCCTGTCTCATCCTCCTACCTCAGGCTGTCCCCGAGCTTTAACTTTCTTAGCATTTAAACAATTTAGCATGAAATCATTTAAAAGGTAGTTGTCCATTAGCCAGTTCAAAAGCAACTTGCCCTTTTTGTGTAGTTGCCCTCCTACCTCACCCTCCTATCTCAGGCAGCCCTTGGAGCTTTAAACTTTCTGAGCAAGTAAGCAATTTAACATTAAATCCTGCTACATTTGTGAAAAACAGCTATCCCAATACTGTTTTAGTTTGATCCTCCTTTGTCCCAAAACCAACATCGTTTGTCTTCAGTCTGACCCTCCTGTGTCCCAGTACCAATTCAGTTTGTCTTTAGTACAACATTTCTTCTTCTGAGCAATTAACTTCCCCACGTAATTGTTCCACATATCAAGCAGCCTTCCCCAATATCAGCTGTTTGTTCCCTCAGAGCTGCTTACCCTCTGCAGATGCATTAGTTTCTCCTGTTGAAGTCCAGAGCACCTCTGCCTTTCTTTGCCGTCCAGTCTCAGGCGATGTGGTCCTCCTCCATGGCTCCATCTCCTTGCATATTTAATAGAGGTTGGGGCGGGGTGGGTGGCGACAATAAAATAAGCAAGGTTTAGGCGGGTTGGTGGGTGGGAAGAAAATATACTGTGGCTGCGGCTCTTCTCCCTTACTGGCGTTGGTGCTAGTGAGCAGCGGCTGCCTTGATTCCAGTCCTCCGTGGCAAGCAGGGGAGACCAGCCTGAAATAGCTGACACTGCTCTCTGACCCTCAAAGTTCCTCTTGGTCCAGTGGTAGTGGCTTCTGGTGGCCGTAGGTGAAAGATCCTTTTTAAGCTTTCGCATACGGTTTCTGGTTTGGCACCTGCTCCACAGCTCTTTTTGTGATTGGCCTGTTCTTTTTAGCAGGAAGGCAAGGAAAATTAGCAGATTCCCCTGTGCAGCTGCAGCTCTTCTCCCTTACTGGCGCTGGTGCTAGTAAGCGGTGGTGGCCGCCTTTATTCCAATCCTCAGCAGCAAATGGGGTCCTAAGCAGGGGAGAGCAGTCTGAAATAGCTGGCGCTACTCTGACCCCCAAAGTTCCTCCTGGTCTGGTGGCGTTGTTGGTGGTGGTGGTGGTGGTGGTGGTGGTGGTGGTGGTGGTGGTGGTGGTGTTGTTGTTGTTGTTGTGGTGGTGTTGTGGTGGTGGTGGTGGTGGTGTTGTGGTGGTGGTGTTGTTGTGGTGGTGTTGTGGTGGTGTTGTTGTGGTGGTGTTGTTGTTGTGGTGTTGTGGTGGTGGTGTTGTTGTGGTGTTGTTGTGGTGTTGTTGTGGTGTTGTTGTGGTGTTGTTGTTGCTGTTGTTGTATGTCAGTGAGGTCCAGTTGCTAGCACTCTCACCTAGGAGTATGTCTCACAGTATGTAGTCTCACACACACAACTTATGCAACCTTGGTTGTGGATTTGCATTTGTGTATTACATCACACAATTGAACTGTATTGTCAGTCTACTCTGAATGCTCTCCATGCTTGAATTTCTGTGACTATTTTGTGTTTTACCCAGCCTCCAAAGAGCACTGCCCTGCACCACAGTGCAAAAGCCTCCTTTACTTTTTTCGTGGGACATGACACTATTTATGTAACAGTTCTATATTTTACAACACACACTGACAAAATCAAACTGAAAAACATCAGTAGAATCAATGTCTGACAAGGCGACTTAAAGAAAAAAAAATTGTCTCCACAGGGACAATTGATGACTCTTTCAGAGGCATGTCAGGGTGAGCAACTTTTGGGTATTTTTTTTTTTTTTTTTTTTTTTTTTTACTGTATGTGGTTGTGTTCTTGAAACTGAGTACTTTAACATACACAGCCCACATAGTTATACAAGGAGAAGAGGATTCCTCTCCTGGAAATCTCAACTAATCTTGTTGGCTGATTTCAATGTCTGACAGTGATGTGCGCAACCACTCTGAAAATTCTAACATTCGGATGCCACTTTTTGTTAGGCAGTGAAACCATGAATCAATGTGCCATTTTATTTTTTTATTTAAGAAAAAAAATGCAGATAATCACTCAGCCTATTACGAGTCATGCAGCTGTCCTACACAGAACATTTGTTCAAGCTCCACTGAGAGTGCCACCTATGCAGAACAGCTGATTGCTTTTGCCCGTGTTTATGAGCAGCCAAACATAGAAGAAATTCCCATTCTAGTTTTGATTGTCTGTGGTGGGCTACACATTAGCCCCTGTGTAGAAGCATAAATGTCTAAGCCCCATAACTGCACACTAGTCCAGAACTGGGACAGGATTTGATAATGGGTAGGAGAACTGACATCAGGAGAGGTGTACATGTCTAAGCTCAGCCCTCTGATCAGCCCTCAGTTATCCTCTGCAGGGCACCCAGCTTAGCCTTTCTATGAGTAATTTTATCAGCTGGCCACATTAGACTGCCCTGTCTGCTCAATGGCCTCCGCAGATTCCTTGGGGCAGTTCCTCGCTTCCTGCAGCAGTTTTGAACAGAAACCACTTTGATAGGGTATTTACAAAAACATAGGGAAAATACAAAATATATGAACTCGGGACATTTTTGATCATGTCTGCACCCGGTGTCTGCCTAGCATGCCATTATTAATCTTTTTCTGTTTTTGAGGTATTCAATCAATCAATCAATCAAAATCTTTATCCTGGTGGGCACTACTGAGCAAGGCTCATTTGCAAGGCGGACCTGGTCATGAATACATCAAAGTACAGTACAGAAGCAGGTATACAAAAAGCAATAATGTACAAGGAAGAAAAGTATATACAGTGTGTACAGTACAAGGTTGAAATAAGTAAGCATTATTTTACAATGGAAGAAGTCAGCAGATGTACAATCGACCATAGGCATACAGGGGTTATAAGAAGATATCTTTTGAGTGAGGCAGCCGGCAACTACACCTGTAGAGGAAAGAGGCCGTGTATGGGGTGGCAGGTTAGAGAGGTAAAGAAGAGGAGGGATATATTACCGATGACTGCGGGAAAATTGAGCTAAAACCACATGGTTCACAGCCTGCCATGGGGGTTGCGCCAGCGCAGCCTGGGATGCTCTGGGGCATCCTGGGCTGGGCACACCTGTGCTATTCGGAGGGGATGCACTGGGGACATCTCCCTGCACCTGCTCTGTGAATTGCCCAATATGCACTCGGTGCATCTCCCCTGCACCGGGCCAGCCAAGATGCACTGAGTGCATCTTCTTTGTGAGTCCTGCCCAATATGTTTATCAGCACATCACAATCAATGTTGTCCTAGTACATAATCTAAGGCTAGCATAGTGCAGTGGTGATATGATATATGGGATATGCGGAGGCACCTGTGGGATAAGTTACTTGTACAGTTGCCTGTGACCTCGAGTAACCTCATGAGTGGCAAAGCCATGAGTGAGGGTTATGAGTGGTCACTGGCAACTGTAGAAATAACTTTATCCTACAGGTGCCCCACACATATTTGATGTATGCAAAAGGATTTTGGGGGGGAGGGGTTCAGTTTTGTAAGTTCCTTTCCGTGTATTTTCTCTGTGTCTTGTTGTGTTTGGTTTGCAGGGTTGCTGTGCTGAGAGAGGAAAAAATGGCTTTTTTTTTTTTTTTTGTGTCTTAAGAGTATTTTCATTTAAAATGTGGTTCCGGTGTGGGGGGGAAATTTGGTTAATGTGTGAATTTTGTGAGTCTTTGGGACTGTGATAGCTTGGATTGTAAAGAGCACTCTGAGAAGGTGAAAGCAAAACTGGCAGGCAGTACTGCTGAGCAGGCAGCACAGGTGGTGGTGGTTAGTGATGTAGTCACTGTGTGGATAAACAGGTGATGTAATCACTATGTGGATAAATTGAAATTATCCACATAGTGATTGCATCACCACCCATTCATCCACACACTGACTCAGATAACTTCAGTTATGTGTCAGTTTTTATCTTGATACCTGTTGTATAAAAGCACATATCTTGATGTATACTGTTGCACACTGTTCAAACCATGCTATGCACTTTCCAGAGTATGCAATGAGGTATGAGGCAGAGTCAAGTGTAATAATATAACAAAGGTGAGCATAAATGACACAAGGTTTGCAGAATAAATGCAGTAACAATTGTACCTTGTGATGGAGCTTGGTATTTGCTTACTGGGGTATGCAGTGAGGCACGAAGCAGAGCCAAGTGTGTTCATGTAACCCAGGTGGGCATACTGTATATCAGAGACCAATCAGACTACAGACAAAACTGTACACTGTAATGGAAAACAGGTATGCAGTTATCTGGGTGGATAATGGGGCACAAGGCAGAGTCAAGTGTGTTAATTTAACGCAGGTTAACATGTATCCGAGGCTAGTCACACAAAGTGTGTCTCTGTTTGCAGAATAAGTACAATCTTATTTGCACATACTGAGTGCACCATAGTATGCATTTTCAGGGTACTCACTGAGGCATGAGGCAGAGCCAAGTGTTCATGTAACCAAGGTGAGCATATAACAAAGGCCGATGACAGAAGGTTTGCAGAATAACTACACTCATAATTGTACATTGTGATAGAGCCATAGTTTGTGCTTATCACGGTATGCAGTGATGCACGAGCAACTAGTTTCCAGATGTGTCCTGGGGGAAGAGGTATGGAAGAAAGTGCAATGGGGGGAATAAGTAGCAATTTATAGCATTACCAAAATAATAGTCATACACAGCAATACAGTTCATCCAAGGAGCATAATTATAAATGTTACAAATATACTAGAGCTATGCGGAATGGGAAAATTCTGAATCTGCGGGATTTCAATGAGATTTCGTGTTGTGAAATTTCGCTGGAATTTTGCTGAATTTTTGTAATGCTTATAGAATGATCTAAATATGGAGAGAATTGGATAAAAGATTTTTAAGTTACAGGGGTTCAAAACTTTACTATGTAAATATTTGCAAAACTGTGGATGTTTGTAATGTCTCTGCTCTTGTATGCATAAACATTTGACATGCATATCCACAGTCTGCGTATACTGGTGTCTAACACAACTGGATAAATTGGTTAAGCAGTTTTAATTTTGCAGAAGGAAAAAAAAGATTAGCAACATTTTCTCACATATTTATGATGGCATATTCTGTAGATGAAGCATCCAGATTTTTTTGTGTGGAATTTAACATTAACAATGCAACATTTTATAAGCTGGGCTGAGCTTTTTGCAGTCCTGCTGTTCCTTACTGGGTGACTATCCCCCTGCCCCCCCTTGGCATAGCCAGATTGATTTAGTAGAACTACTAATCCTACTGATATCCTTTGTTCTTACAGTGACAAACTCACTTAAAACATGAGTCACCTGCTTCTATCGGCTTACCCTGTTGGAATAGCCAGAATTCTTTCTTTCTGCTGCCCAAGACATTGTCTTACCCTTCTATACCTTTTTGTCTTCCCCCCTCTACTAGGGCTGTGCGAATACCTTTTTTTTTTTTTGAATATTCGGCCGAGTATTTGGTTCTGAAATATTCATTATTTGGTATTTGGTATTCATATTTGGGTGGCTGGGAGGGGGGTATTTAAAAAATAAATAAATAAATAAATAAAAGAGCACCCCCTCCTGGCCAGCATAAAATAAATGTTTTTAGCCCTAGTGTCTGCTGGTCCCCACCCACCCCCCTGGCTTATCACCAGTCTAAAATAAAGAATCCCCCCCCAAGCTCTCAGCAATATTCCCAGTCCCCAAATACATAAAAATAAAAATAATTCCCTAATTTCCCTGGTGGTCCAGTGGACCTCCCCCCCACCTGATCATGGGCAGATGTAAAATATAAAATCCCTGGTGGTCCAGTGGCCTTCCACCCCCTCGCCCGATCATGGGCATATGTATAACATACTGTAAAATCCCTGGTGGTCCAGTGGACCTCCCCCCCTTCACCCAATCGCAGGCATAAGTAAATTAAAAAAATCCTTGGTGGTCCAGTAGATCTCCCCCCTCTTGCCCGATCATGGGCATAAGTAAATTAAAAAATCCTTGGTGGTCTAGTGACCCCTCCAATTGCCCAATCATGGGCACACACACAAAACGACCCTGGTGGTCCAGTGGTACCCCCTCCCCACCCACTGCGGTATCCTCACCACCCTGCACCCCCCCAGTCAGCAGTGGGTGGCAGCACCATGCCTGCAAGCTGCCTGCCAAATGACAGCATACAGTTTGGCTGTACGCCTATTGGTCCACTGCATGGGCCAATGAGTGTGCAGTCCAAACTGTACTACACAGTCCCAAATTGTGAATGGAATGCTCATTCACAATTCAGAGACTTAATGCAGTACAATTGAACTGCACACCCATTGGCCCACACAGTAGTACCAGTAGGTGTACAGCCAAACTGTACACTGTCAGTCGGTGGGTGGCCGAATGGCTTGTGTGCAGGGTGGTGGGGTACAGCAGGGTGGGTGGGGATGGGGTACCACTGGACCACCAGGGTCATTCCCTATGTGTGTGCCCATGATCAGGTGATTGGGGGGTCCACTGGACCACCAGGGATCTTATATTTTGCATATGCCCACGATCGGCCGGGGGGACAGAGGTCCACTGGACCACCAGGAATTTTTTATTTTACATATGCCTGTGATTGGGTGAGGGGGGGAGGTCCACTGGACCACCAAGGAAATTAGGGAATTATTTTTATTTTTATATATTTGGGGTCTGGGAATATTGCTGACAGTCTGGGGGTGATTCTTTATTTTGGACTGGTGATTGACCGGGGTGGGACCACTAGACACCAGGGCAAAAATATTTATTTATTGCTGACCAGGAGGGTGGGAAAGACTTTTTTGTCCTTGCGTACAGCCGAATACCGAATACCAGCTGAATAGTGGACTATTCAGTGTTCAGTTCCGAATATTCGGATAATCCATTATTCGTGGTATTCAGAAATTAATATTCGGTATTCGCACAGCCCTACCCTCTACAACTTTTGAGTACCTCTAAGTCCTAGACTTGCATGCACACCAGGTTCCCTGGATCATAAATGTACTGGATGTAATCCTTAAATACCCTGCATTCAGGTTGGAATTGTTGACACTCTATGCTTTCTTGCTCCAACCTGGGGGTCCACCACTGTTGTGCTTCACAGTTCAGCTGTCCATTTCTTGGTGAAACTGTGCATCGAACTCCAGAATTTGGTGACATCCTGCACTACCTGCCTCTTATACCCCTATCCTTTAATTAGAACCCCCCAATAAGGCTAAGTGAAATTAGAAATTCCAGTTTTATGGATTTTTTTTTCATGAAATTCTGCAATTTTCACAGACTCGTGGGATTTGACTTTAAGTACAGATGTTTTGCAATTTCTTGCAGCAAGCAATTAATAAAATTCTAACTCTGTTTCCTTTCTAAGGTCTAAGAACCTGCCAAATTTAATGGTATTGCATTCTCTAGTTTTAAAGTTTCAGGGATTTATAAATTTATCTTCAACAGTGTTGTAAAATTTAAAATTTTGTGAAAGTTTAACTACTTTTAATTTAATCCTATTTAAAGCTGAAAATATTCAGAAATGACTGCGTGGTATAGTAGTTTAAATCTTTCAACTCTGGTTACATTTGAATATGTAGTTTTAAAATTAGAGGGAACTATGAAATTTAAATTTTGGAAACATATTTGGCAGGCTATAATGCAGTCCCATTTAAAGCTAGAAATCTGAAACTATGCATATATAAATGTAATGATAACCTGTATACATGGCAATTATCAAACTTATACTAAAATCACAGAAATCCACATTTGGCTACCTATAACTTGACTCCCATTAAAGCATGAGACTTAAAACATGGTGCATATATGCATTCGACATGCTTCTCTAAATCTTGATATTGTGGAGAAATTTAGATAAGAAATGTTAAAATTATCACAAAATAACTGAATTAAATTTTGATTAAATATTTGGCCACCAATAACTCTGCCATATTTCAATCTACAACTCTGAAATTTGGTACACTTTTGTGAGCAATACTGTACAGCTTGTGTTCCAAATGTGGTGATATTTGAATACGTACTTTTATAAACTCATAGCAAAAATAACCGAAATGTAAGATTTTGTGAAATTTCGCAGCAGAAATGTTACATTCCACACAGCTCTAAAATATACTTAATTTACAGAAATTATGTCTGTAAGACCCTTATTGCATGGGGGTAACTTGGAGGGACTGTGCAGCCGAATAGCTGAAATGAAGTACTGAGGAATAATGTCACAGTGTGATGTGATCTTGTGTAACCTCAGACTTTCCATAGTGTAAAACCAATAGTAAGAGAGTCGCAGGAAAACTAGGACTACTCTGGTTTAGTCGTACTTCCAACATCCGTTCTGTAAATTTACACAGCAGTCTTTAATCTTGCAGTCACAACTGTCAAACTGTGCCATCAGTGCCTCCCCTGGTGACAGTACCATTATTGTTTTTAATTTTCAGTTTCTTTATCCACAATAACTGAGGTGTAGCATCTGATTTTTGAGGGATGTCCTGCTTCAAGTGCTGGCACTATGGAGGGGGGCTTGCCAGGGCTTCTCCCCAGTACCTCAGAAGTGAGCAGCTGTAGCTTTCGCATCACTGCAATTGATTATAATGTGAATGGGGGCACTTCCAAAGGCATGGACAACAGGGTCCACCACAGCTCTGAAAGCTTACACAGTATAATTCAACCCTGGATGCATCTTCCCAGTTTTATACTGGAGTGCAGGGAGGTTTGGGAACTTGTCAAGGGTCTCAGAGTAATGTACTCTGGTGGGATTTTTAACCTAAGCCTCCTGGTTCCTGTGATTTGACTTTAACCACTAGACCACCCTGTCTTTTATATGCTGAAGCTAATGATGCCCTGGTGACCTATTCCTTTATTATTTATTTATTTATTTTTTTTTTTTAGCTGAACTCCTTGCTCCCTTAGTTACTAAAGGAATGGGCATATTGACAACTGTTTCAATGAAAACACAAATGCTAGTATAAATACAGATTTATTTGTAATGACACTTGAAAATCTCTTTGCACACAGATTAATTTATTCATTTTTCTGGTACATCAGCAGTAACAAATAGGGGCACTTCCTCATATTATACATAGTATACATGTCCAAGCAGTGCTGTATCACATGGCAGCGCACTTGTGCTGTCAGAGTTCTGCTTCAAGATGTGTGCAATACTTAAAGGCTCCCCCACTACTCAGTGGAGAAACAAAAGTCACTGGCACAGTTTCCTGGTTGGACTGCAATTAACATCCCTTACAGAAATGTGTGTGCTGTGTACATGCAGAATGCATGCCACATGCTTAATTGTGCAATGTTTGCATGTGGTTTGCATGCACAAAGTGAACCTAAGCAAACCAGGTTTAAAAAGGAAATTGGATTGACATGCTATAAGCTTGGAATGTGCACAGCAGGTAAGCTGGTGCGAACACCTTCTGAAAATCGCATCAGGTTCATGTGTTGCATGCTTTACATGATTGCAGCAGTTAAGCTGGTGTGAGCATTATTTTAAAATTGCATTAGGTTCACATGCTGCATGCTTGCCATGTGTGTGACAACTAAGCTGGTGCAAATCTCATCTAAAAATACTACTGCAACAAGTAAAGCCATTAAGATACATTTTTTCATTGAGTTCCCATTAAATTAGCTAAATTCATTAATTCTGATCCTTTTGTAAGTTGTTTAATGGTTTTTGATTTTTGTCATTGAATTTCCATTAATTTGTAAAGTATTGTTTGCTTAATGCTTTAAATGCCTAGGATATAGTCAGCCAACATCCCCCATTCCAGATGTGCGAAGAGGGGCCTCTGTGTTGTGAAGCCTGATCTTTTTGTTTTGGGCCATGCAAATCCCCTTATGCATATTTAGTGCTACAAATGTGTTTCTCCATGACTGTTTTATCTCCCTTACTTTCCCTTTGTCATTCTGTACTGAGCATATACACTATGGCCATGCTAAGCACTGTGTGTGCTGAGTAGGGTTTTAGAAGCATGCACCATACCTCACATTTTGTCACTGAAATGAGGGACATGGGCACTCAAAATGAGGGACAATGAGGGACACTAACCCTCATGATCAGAACACATCCTGAAACATGGAAATAGAGTACCTCAGAACACAGTGGAAACTGTTTTATTTACTTGTACCAATACCCAAGAATTAATTTCTACCATAAAGCAGGAGTGTCATTTGAGAAGGGGGCCGGTGCCCCCCGCCCACATTTGTGCCTGGGTTGTTCTTATGGTTTAGCAATGATGGCATTAAATTTGGATTTAATCTTTTGCACAATAAGTGCCCCCCTGGCCTGTGTGCGCTCACGCTGCAGGTGCACTCCTGACTTAACTATGTCTATATTGTGTTGTCCACTCTCTCCACCTATTAGCAGTGGTGCACCATCACACATGACATGGAGGAGCTCCAGCCAAGCAAGAGTGCATGAGTCACATGAGTGCGACACTGTCTTTCCTGCCACAGTGTAGATGGGCTGCACACTACAGCTTGGAGGAGTCAGTGAGCACTGAACTTTCTAGCAGTGCTGTGGCAGCATATTTTTGTTGGTCTACTCTTGTGAGTCTCCATCTCACCTGGTGACTGAAGAGACAGGGGGTGAGCTGGAAGCTAACTTGAAACTAGGCTACCTACTTACTCTGCTAGGCTCACCTCACAAAAAAATCAGCCTAGGCCCCCTCGGCAGCAAGCCAGGCCTAGCAACAGCGGTGACAGTGGTGTGGATAGCCTTCTTAGACCTTGATCAGTGCAGTGTAGCAGCAGCCATGGCAGCAGCCAAGCAAGAAGCAAGCAATGCAGGTTGGGTGTGTTTGGTTAGTGAGGTGACTTGGTCGCGGAACATGCTGGGAACCTGGGATGGTCAGTTCTAGCATCCAGCTTCTGGTAGAAGGACGGAGGAAAAGCGGACTGAAAACTGGGTTGGTGGCACACTGGGCCAGGCTGCAGGTTCTGTCCATATGGCCAGGTAAGTAAAAGTAAATATTTTTTTTTTTTTTTTTTTTTTTTTTTTTTTAAAGGGGACTGTGGAAGGAGTAAGGACTGAAATATTGATGCTTTTTCATTTTTCTGCTCCTTTCAGCAGCTTCATGACCCATATAGGATGGGTATTGAATGAAATGGAGTTGGGAGAGAAATCAGGACAAAGCTGTTTTTTTTTTTTTTTTTTTGGGGGTCAGAACATCAGCCAGGAGAAAAATTGGTTAATAGTTTCATAAGTTTAAGCAGAAATCTGATGCACTACTCCGGGGTATAGACAGATGAATCTTGCACATTTGAATTTTTCCTGATTTGCATATCACTTTTCAGTAACAGCAAATGAGTTTTACTTTTTAGACATTCCAGACGTTCTAGAGTTTGCCACCTAGTGGCTAACTAGCACCTGTCCTCCACTGGTTGTTGGCTCCCACATTCTGAAATGGTGCCCATGCCATAAAGTCTAAATTTACAGGACATCCTCTGTGTGAGCAGCATGTTTCCCATGAGGGATGGATGAGGAGCAGAGCAGTTTTCAGGGATAAAACGAGGTCCGTCCCTTGCATTCAGGACAGTTGAACAGTTGAGCAATATGGTATGCACATACTATTGTAGCCCCACTATGGTTAAGCTTTGCCCCCCACCCAGTGAAGCTGACCTCCATCACCACACTCGGGCACATTATGACATAGGGCACGGGAGACTGCAGGGGCATGTACCATTGAAATGAATGGGGTATTTTTTATTTTATTTTTGCTTATTACAATTTTATACATTATTGATGGAGAGCTGGAGATTAATGAAGGCCTCTGCTCAGTTATCAAGAGCCTTGTTAGTTTAAAGTAGCCTTCATTATTCACCAACTCAACATCATAATGTATAAAATAGTAATAAAAAAATAACTTCATTCATTTCAAGGGGGTATGACTATGCCCCAGCACTATGACCCGTGGATATAATTTCTTAAAGACTCCTGACTCTCAACTTGTATCTCTACTTGGTGGCTTGTCTGTAGCAGCATGGCCATACCTGTTGCAGTGTATATGCATGGGGGGGTAATGGCCATGTGTGTGGTTGTTGACTTATTGCTACTTTTGTGTTTGCAACTTAGTCTGTTTGCGTGGAAGCATTCAAAACTATGGAGGGACAATAGTAGGAGTACAGGCCAGAGAGAAGTAATTAATTAATTTTGTGGGTAAGTGTGTGTCTTGGGGGTGGGAAGAACCACATGTGCTTCCACTGGTATGTGTGCTACAGTTCAGTTGTGCAGCTGAGGGAGGACAAGAAAACGGAAAAGAATAACAGTAGCTACAAGCATGCTGCATGCATGCAGATGTACAGTATGCAGATTTATACTGAAGTACAAATGAGCCATTTGTGTGCAGGCAGTATAGCTTAGTGGTTAAAGGCACTAAACTGCAAACCTGAAAACTTGGAGACCTGAAGATCTGATTTTGAATCTCATCAACCCCCACTTGTATAGCATGTGGAGTGATCGTGAGCAAGTCACTTAACTTTTATGTGTGCACTTATCAGTGACCACTTGCTTTTTGCACTCATGCCACATGTGTGCAGTCTGTTTTCAATTTAACATAAAAAGCATGCTTTCCACACTTGCTTGCTGCATGCATGCCACATGCATGCAGTCTGTTCCAATTTAACATCTAAATCATGCTAGCAGCACACATAACACATGAGTAGTCTTATGTGTGCAGCATGAAAACATTTCATATAATCCTTTCTGTAAGGGATAACACCACTATCTGGTATTCCTCCTTCAGTCAAAATGGAGGAGAAGTACATTAATAGCTTCTTGTAGCATAATTATTTCTGTTAAAACACAGATGTGGACAAAAATAGCACTGCTGGCAAACAGAGAAAGAACACAATAGTTACACATAAGGAGGTAGGAAAATAATGCTGTGAAAAGATGTGGCTTCCCCTTTAATTTGATGATTTCCTCTGCATGAAGGATGGATGCGCACTGCTGGGCCATGTCTGTTCTGTCTTGCCATGTAAAATGCAGAAACGTAACTAAAAGTAATCTAAATTACTTGTGCCTTTAAAAAGTTACGAGAGTATTCATTCGGAACAGATCATTTTATTTAAGGTGGTCCCTCTTGAAATGTATTGTGTGGAAAGAGGAAGGGTGGTGAAGTGGTTCTTAGCACTGGTTTAGAAACTGGGAGATCGCAGGTTCAAACCCCACTAGACACAAATACTCTGACCTTGGGCGAGTCACTGAACAATTGAGTGCTCCAGTCGATTCGGCTGCAGAAATGATGCTGCATCTTATCTGGGATAAATAAATTGTAAAATTGGTAGAAGTGGGACCCTACAGAAAATGAGATCTTGCATCTCAGCTGCACTATCCTGGATAAATGGACTGTAATAAAGTACTGTAATCCCCTACTTAATTATTGCTGTGTGTGGTGTTTTTTTTTTTTATTTTTTATGTTTAACTCTTTATTCTCTCTGGAATCACTGATATTTATGCATCTAATTGTTCGCAGTACTTTCTTGCAGTGTCCTATCATGATGAAACGTGTGGCAGTGATCCTGGCTGGCTGTGGAGTCTATGATGGCAGCGAGATCCACGAATCTTCTGCTGTAATGGTGCATCTCAGCAGAGCTGGCGTGGAGGTAAGTGAGCCAGGAGGGCGCAAATCGCTAATAGCTGCTTACAGAACAAGAGGGCAATGCATCTTTCCTCCTCTTTCTTGACTTGTTAATTCTGTTATCCATTTCATCACAAGTTTGAAATATAAATGTTTTCCCTCTTGTCTCATTGAAAGTAGGGAACTGTTCTTTAAACGGCACAACAGATATTCAGACCTTGATAGCCTATAGTACAGAATGATGCAGTTTTTGAGACCGGATGAACTGTGTTGCAGGTTAGAGTAGCAGGACAGCTGTGCTAGTTCATGAAACCGCTTTACTTGCTTATCTGATTACTGCCTTATGTAAGGAGCAATCCACGGTCAGGTATGTGGCAATATTGTAATAAATTAATTACCTGGGTGGGTTGTGAGGCCTGAGGCACAGATGAGGACCTTCAACCACCCAGGAAGCAAGGTTATTACAGCGTGGATGTACACTGAGTGGATTATTACACTTGTTCTGTAACATTTGTAAAATGGTCAACATTTTTATAAAGTATTTTATACTCTGCTTGACTAGCAGCCATATTGGGGCAACTAGAAAAGGTAGACCTGGGTAATAAATGTAGTAATGAGCCTGTCCCAATGGACCCAGTAGTATGTAATCCCCCTCTGGAAGCTTACTTGAAATTAATTGGGTTAAGGCCCCTGTCACCTCTGGGCACTGCCTGTGGGTTGGGAGGTCCGAGAGGTGTGGGCATTATAAACTGGGGTGGTTTTGGTGGGAGAAGGACTTGGGTCCAGTGGAGAGGGGAGAAGTGAGTGCAGACAGGGTGGGAGCATTTGTCTGCCCTGACACTCCAGGACAAGCTCAGTAGAATGGTCAGCACTGGCCCAGTTTGCAGTGGGGATGAGGTTTCAGTTAGGAACCCCAGCTGTGGTCTGGCAATGTCCTGTGTGAATGTGGGGAACTGCAACTTGACCCTTGGTGAGACCAGAGATTGGAGATCAGTGAGAAGAGACCTGCAGTGACCAGCTAGAAAGAATAGCGGTGACCTGCATAGAGCGATCTTTGATTGTCAGGAGTTCACCCTGCTGATGAAGGTGGTGCCAAGGAAAGTGCAGAAGTGCTAGTAAATTGGTGAGCTGCAGCTAGGATTAACAAAGACAGCTGAGCGTCCCCATGTAAATGGAAGTGCAAGAGTAGCACAGTAGTGTTGGGAAGAGCTGAGAAATGTGCCCCCACCATATTGTGCCTTCCTTCATGTTTGGAGAAGTGAGAGAGCATGAGATGTAGGTAGAAGCTGCAGTTCAGGGTGTACCATGGCTTTATTTGGCCTACCAGATGTACTGCTGCCTCCAGGAAGCCTGATTTGGCTCAAGTAATGAATAAATTTAGCGGGAGACCATATTGGTTCTCGTTGCCACTATTGTTTCCTGGTAGTATTAGTGCCATGCATTTCATCACTGGACCCTATGAACTTCTTGGTTCCCTGGAGTGACTGTTGTGGAAAATAAAATCAAACTATTTCTATGAATGAACAAAATTTATGTTTATTTTATATTCATTAAACAACTCTGTGTTTTTATAGTTGCATGGAGAGCAAACCATTAACTCTACAGACTGCTCTGATTGGGAATCTGAAGCAGCAAGTTTCTCCAAGATGATGTCATCTCTCTCCATGCCTGACAGGAACAGGAATGACTCCACTGTTTTCAGCCACTGTAGAGCAAGTTAACAAATGCTGATTTAAAGAAAACCACAAAACCAAACAGCATTACATTTTCAAGAAACACTAATCATGACACGGGGACTTGAATTCACACTTTTATTAACAACATGCAAAAACCATTGCATGTGATCTTTAAATGGATTTTATTCTTTTAATTTCTGTGGACATTGGACTTGCACCTGTTACCTGCCAATTAACCAACCTTCCATTTCAGTAGCCAGCCATCTCAGAAGGGCACACCCCAGAGTTCTAAGGCTATGGACCAGGTAAACGCAGCCATTTTCTTGTGGTGAATTTTCTGCTGTGTGGTCGCCGCCTCCCTTGGACACTTGAGACACTGGGTAGGGGGGCTACAAGTAGAAACATAGAATTTAGCAGCAGATAAGGATTGCTTGGCCCATCCAGTTCTCCCATTTTTACCCTATCTACAGTATCATCACAGACCCTGCTTGACATCTGGCTCTTTCTCCCCCCCCCCTTCACCAAACCTTGTGCCTATCCCATACATTTTTGAACCCCATCACTGTTTTCACCCCAAGTACTTCCTCGCACCTCTCCTGAATCCCACCATTCATAGTAGGTCCCTTTGTTCTTAAGCACCTTTTTAGAATACTTCCTTCTTGTACCTTATTTACCCTGTGAGGTGTAAGATCTATCATATCCCACCACTCCATTCCTCCTCTCTTCTTCCTCTCTTCCAGAGTGTATGTATTGAGGTCCTTTAGTATCTCCTCATAGAAGTTTTGATGCAGACCCATTTCAGTTGGCCTTGCCAGGACTGTCTACACCCTATGTCCTTCCAGAGGTATGGTCTCCTCACCTGGACACAATACTCTTGCTGGGGACTTGCCACTGTATAGATCGCAGGTAACACCACATCCCTCTTTCTGCTGGTGATGATACTCCTCCCTATGCACCACAGCATCTAACTAGCCCTCCCAACTGTCTTGTCACAGTGCCTTTCCACCTCTGGGTCATCAGATATGATTGCCCACAGGTCTTTTCCTGCTCAGTGATCATCAATACCACTTCACCCATTACTCTTCTCCTGGATTTCTGTGCCATAGGTGCATAATTTTCCATTCTTTAACATTGAAACCCAGCTTCCATATCTTTGACCACTCCTTGAGTTTTTTCAGGTCTCTGCTCATCCTTTCCATCCTCCTTGAGTGCTCACCCTATTGCAGATAGATTTTGGTGTCATTCACAAAGGAGGCAGACCTTTCCTTCCAGCTCCTCTACAATGTCACTTATAAAGACATTAGAGAGAAACGGTCCCAGCACTGATCCCTGAGGCACCCCGTGGGTCACTATCACCCGCCCTTCCTCAGAGTGAACTCTGTTTACCCCCACCCTCTGTTGCCTAGCCCCTAACCAAATTCTTACCCAGTTTACCACCTTTTGACCCATTCCTGTCCTACACAGCTTGCATACTAGTCTCCTGTGTGAACAGTGTTTGAAAGCCTTACTGAAATCTGGGTAGGCCACGCCCATTGCTCCACACTGATCCAATTCCTTAATCACCCAGTTAAAGAAATCTATCAGATTCGTTTAACAGGACCCCCTCCCCACCCCCACCATGTGAATCCATGCTGTATCAGGTCTTGTAACCCACTGGATTCAAGATACTCCACAATCATTTCCTTCTGCAGTGATTCTATTGACTATCTTGTCTTGTAAATTTTATTTAGTTCCATGTCAACAGACAACTGTTTGCGTGGCTGTTGGGTATATATGTGACTGCTTTATTTTATTTTCACTGTTTTTACTAGCCCCTGTAACTATTCAGGGGTCTCTATTTTGTGGTTGTTGAAATCTTATTATCCCTGACAGTAGCATTAGCTTATTAGAACGTGATGTGTCCACAGCCTTTAGACTCCACAGTATGCCTGTCTGCTTAATTAGATTTCAACAGAGTAACCTGAAGCAAGATGTGAAATATTGTATTTACCTTCAGTTTGTTTTGCAAACTGTCTATGCTGTTGTAATGCAGGGTTCTTCCCTTGAAATTGCATTTGCTTTTGGTGGTGGTTACTTTTCTACTTTCAGTGAAAACAAGGCAGTTGGGAGGGCTAGTGGGATACTGGAGTGCATATAGACGTATATCACCAGCAGAAAAAAGAGGTGGTATTGCCTCTGAATAGGTCACTGGTACAGTTCCACCCAGAGTATTGTATCCACTTCTGGAGACCACATCTCGGGAAGGACATAGACAGAATGGAGGCAAAATGGAGGCAGTCCAGAGGAGGAGAGCTTAAATTACCTCAATATGTACACCCTGGAACAGAAGAGAGGAGGGGGAATATAATGGAGACCTAACAGTGGTTGGGTTCAAGAATGCATGGGATAAGCCAAGGGAATCCTAGTGGAAAGGAAGGGGGAAGAAAAAGCTGTAGATCAGATATGGTCTGTGGTAATAGTGAAGGTAAGGAGAAATGGGAAGACTGGATGGGCTAAGCAGTCCTTTTCTGTCTTTAAATTTTATGACATGCATGGTATAAATGGTTTCTGTGACATCATGTTCTCAAATGCTAGTGGAGCTCTCGTGGACAATGAGATTTCAACAACCATCAAATGGAGACCCCCAGGATAGTTACAGCGGACTAGCATGAATAGTGAAAAACTAACTAAAGCACCAATAGCCACAGGAAAAGTTGTGTGACATGGAAATAAATACAATTCATAAAATATGAGGGTGCAGTTTTTCTTTAACTTTCCCACCACCTGTGTCAGGCTGACTGGCCTATAATTTCCAGCCTCCTCCCAGTTACCACTTTTGTGAAGTGGGACTACATCCACCCTTCTCCAGTCCTCCAGAGCCACTCCGATTTCCAGTGAGTTGTTAATAGGACTGTCGGTGGTGCAACTGGTACCTCCATGAGCTCCCTCAATACCCTTGGCTACCACCCCATCTGTCCCCATTGCTTTGCCCACTTTCGGATTAGTGAGCCCCCTTAGGACTCTCTCTTCTGATAAAGGACAAGTGTCCACCTCCCTCCAAAGCTTCTGTTACTTTTTTGTGGCCCCTTTCCTCCGTTCTATGGGCAGAGGTGATGCCCCGACCGCTGCACAGATCTGGACATTACCTCTCCAATTCCCCCCTTCAGGCATCATATGAAATTAATAATTTTAATAACCTGAGCACTTGTGAAAAATATTGCAACCCTCTGTTAGACTGGGCATTTTAATTATGGCTCTCCTCAACCCCCCTCCCCCCAGGATCTCGCTGGTAATATTGCAAGAAAATTATCGCTGGTAATATTGCAAGAAAATGATGTTGCACTGCCACTCCCTAAATAGTGCCCTTATGTACGGATCTTTTACAATGTCTCTACCTCTGGTGCCCAGTGCAATTTTTTAGAGAATTAATGCCTAAATCCCATAAGTATGACAGTATACCAATAGGATTTAGGCAAATTCCATAAAAATAGCACTGGGCATCGGGGAAGATCCGTATATAAGGGCACTATTAAGGGATGGGCAGTGCAGTGTCATTTTCTCATGATATTACTAGCGAGATCTCAGGGGGTTGAGGAGCACCATAATTAAAATGCTGGGTCCACTGGTGGGTTGCAATATTTTTACGAGTGCTCTGGTAATTAAACTATTTATTTCATATGGTGCTTGCAGGGGGGATCAGAGAGGTGAAGCCCCGAACTGTGTGGAAGTTGGGGCTTCACCTCAGCTGGTAGTTCTGCTTTAAGTATTTGTTCAAGATGTCTATTTCCTGGTCCTCATATGCACAATCCTTCCCCACCCCATTTCCTTTTTAACTTTAACAATCCCTCGACTGGTCTTCCTCTTTTCACTTAAATAAACAACAGCAACAGCAACAACACTTTAGTTACCACTTGGGATATTGTCTCTTCAGTTTGTGCCTTTGCACTTCTTACTGCTTTCCTTGCTTTCCTCCATTTTTTTCTAGATAAGCTTCCTATCCTCCTCCCTCTGTGTCTCCATATACCTTCCAAAGTCTACCCTTTTTTAGGTTTTACCTTTTTAACCACCTCTGCTATTGTGGTCTCTTTTTTCCTCTTGATTTTGCTCACTTGCTTGATGCAGAGGTTTGTTGCCTTCATTATGCCCCCTTTTTAGATTCACCCACTGTTCCTCCACCTCATCCAGGTCACACACACCCCCCTCCACCAAAACCAGGTCATCCCTAAGGCATTCCCCATCTTTATAAAATCTGTCTTCCTGAAGTCCAGGACCCTCTACCTTGTGTGTTTCGATTCCTCAACTGTCCTTTATAGTGAACCACACTGTACAGTGATCACTGGTCCCCAGGTGGCCTCCCACTTTGATATCTGTAATACTGTCCCTGTCAGTGAATAGCGGTAGTGCTATGTCCAGCATGGTGCAGTTGGTGACTGGACAGCTGTGGTCAAATAAATCTGTTATCTGACCATATCATCACCAGAGTGGAGGGATGCACTGAATTCCATGACTGCACTGCACTCCATGATTGTAGTGACACTTCAGGCAGGCCAGTTGGGTTCAGATCCTCAAAAAGGGAAGTTGCAGCCAGCAGTCCTGTCCAAGGCATTGCACAGAGGGGATGGAGGGGGGCTATGAGAGGAAAAAACGGTCTCGTCATGACCATCTCTGTGAATGCCATCAGTACTCTCGCCCTGTGTCCCAGATGGAGACTATCAGTAGGCCAAAGAACAGAATAAAACTCTTTAGTAAATAGAGGCAGTGTGGTGCAGTGATTAAAGGAGAGCACAGGTCAGTTAGCCATAACATTCCAGGTTCAAATCCCACCACAGAAACTGGTTATCTGTGTAACTAGTTGATAATTCAAACCACCTCCCTCCACTGGTCAAAACTCTAGCACTATCTGACTGTGCACTGCCTGTTCTTTGCTACCTGTAGTTTGCCTGAAAGTATGCATACTGAGAGTGAAAGTGTACATATTAAGTAGCTTGACAAATGTAGTAGAACTGCAGGCATGAAGCGGGTGGTGCTGAGTAACTAAAGTATGCCTATTTTTGGTCTGATGCCTTCATGGGTAAAATCCAGTAGCTACAGATCTAATAAAAAGCCCGGGGGGGTCCACAAAACAATCTGAAGGTGCAAAACCTTCCCTATGACCCCAAAAGTACTGTAGCTGCAGGAAGAAAAGGGGAACTTGCTCAGAGTGCTATACACAACATCTGCAGCTGCAGAAAAAAATACACTGAGGACTATGGAAAAAAAGTGCAGCTATGGAAGTTCCTGAGGGGGGGAAAAAAGCCATTGAAAAGTATGGCATATCCCCTTAGAGGCTATTCACTGCCAGTGTTTTTCCGCAGCTGGGGGGGGGGATGTTACACACATGCTGCACCAAGAGTGAGGCGTAACTCTCCCTGAGCAAAGTGTAGTGTACCAACAATTGAGATACACATAATAGAGGTGCAGGCACAAGTAATAGCAAACCTACAGTAGTGTCAGTTGTTACAACAAAAATAGCACACATTTTCATTGAAATACAATGAATTACAATCACTAGACCCAGTGCAGCACATAAAGGAGCCCCACAGGCAGTAGAGGCAGAGCTGGTAACAGCCTGCAGTGAGTTCTACTGAAGCAGACAACATAAACACTTCAAGGAGAGACACAATCGTCAGTTCCATTAACAGCTACAGACAGCCACTGTAGTGCATGGCCCTGCTGGTACCAGTGGTGCTGGAGTGGTCTCAGTTGAGGGACTGACTGCAGATCTCTCTGTGAGTACTTTCTGCTGCATCTATGGCAAGACTGTCAAGGTCTGCTGCTCCAGTTAATATGGATCGCCTGTTGTTGTGCCTGCTGAGCCTTTTCCTCAGCTAAGGAAAAGAATGTTGGGAAGATTTCAGCACTTGTGGACTTCCGCATCTTGCCTGTTTTACAGATTTCCAAAACTGCGGAAATTTTCTTTGTGAATATGGTGCAATTCGATTTCTGCAGTGCTACAAGCCATTTTTCTGCAACTACTGAAATTTTGGCCGTCTTTGTGAATCCAGCCCCCTGTTTGTATTTGTTCAGATACTGAAAAGGCCTGCTTCCAAATTCAATCATAACAGTGGGAAAACTGGCACTAAACAGGCCATTTATTTTTATCATGATCCCCAACTCTAAACCATTTATAGCCTCAGGTTGTTCTGTTGCAATCAATGAAATTTCAGAGAATTACCAAATCTACAACTGTTTGCCTAGGATTGGACCAACGACAGGACAGCTGCCTGCTGACATTTCTGGCCAATGACAATGCAGCATTTCCAGGAGGGCTGCCCTGCAATTGGTTCTTCCCAGGTTATGACTAATGATGGCACAGCTGCCATGGGGATGGGTGTCCTTGTTATGGTTCTGCCAAGATTTTTAACCAGTGGTAGGACAGCTGCCTATGGAAAGGCTGTGAGTGCTAACTGTTCTGTCAAGGATAAGGGCAATGGATTCTGCCCAGGTTGTAGCCCATGACAGGATGGACTACTGTCCCAGAAATGGCTGTACTACTGATGGTACTGCCCAGGTTATGACCAGTGATGTGATGGACAATCCTAAGAATGATCATCTTACCAATGGTTATGGCCAATGATAGTACTACTTTCCTGGAAATGGCAGACAAGATATAAAAATGTTTCACCATTTGAGACAACAACAATGAAATTCTGATTAATGTTTCAAATAAAATCTTATTCTTCTAAGTGTGAAGCCCAAGCACTTTAAATCTTCAAGTAGGAAATGTAAGCCGGCCCAGTGGTGTAGAGGGTTGAGGCCCTGGACGCCACACCTAGTGCCGCACTGGCAACCCAGGTTCGGGAACAAGCCTGGGTTGTCGGAGGTCGGGGGGGGAGGAGAGGATGTGAATGGCTGCTGGCTGGCAGCTCTCCACCTTGGGAGGAAGTATTTCCTCTCCTCGGAGCATGGCTACCCCCTGGTGGAGGCCAGAGTGGCTGCGTTGCTCTGAGGAGTGCTGGCGCTAGGCCGAGGGAGGATGGAAGAGTCTGGTACTGGAGTTGCAGTGTGCATGTGCACCTCCACACATATGCATCGCCGCTTCCGGGGTCTCAGGATTAGGGCACCTAGGGGAGAAAACAAAGGAAAGACTGGGACCACCCAAGGATGAATCCACGGAGCTCTGGGATTCTGCCAGGGTGCACATGGCGCCACAAGCCCCCAAAAGACACCAAGTTCCTGTAGGTTGGCTGACAACCAGGCGACCCACCGAGGAGGATAAATACAATTGTGTTTTTAAAAAAAAAAAAAAAAAAAAAATTAGGGAATGTATTTTAGTGAATATATTTTGTCTTAAATGTTTTGAACCTTCCTCCTCAGAAGACACCTTAATTAAATTATCACAATTAAGGGCTAAGTATTCAGGATACCTTCTAGAACAAGCAGAGAGATCTATAACCAGGGCTAAGGCTACTTATTTGTGACAAGGGAGAAAGCTAGTCATCTGCTGGTCCTTTGTCTTTGTCTGCAGCATGCCACTAGATGGCTCAAGGTCTTGAGGGACCAAAATTCTGGAGAGCTAGTCATTAATCTAAGACAAATGGTGGAGAAATGTTTGAGTATTTTCTAAATCTTTATACTGAGGATTTATAGAATTCGAACATAGACGTAGAGATGACTAATTTTCTAGACAATATAAACCTTCCACAATTGATAGACGAAGATCAACAACAAGTATTAGCCCAATTAGAGAGGAGTCCGAGACACCACTTGAAGCATGTCAGTTGACAAAATCCCTGGACCAAATGGCTTCTCAATGAATTTTTATAAAGCCTTACTGGAAAAGTTAGCCGCTATATTTAACATGGCTGTACAAATATTTACATAGAATTTACTTGACAGAACTTCAGCTTTAGAGGGTAGAGTAACCCTGATACCCAAACTGGGTAATGATGAAACTTCAGCCTGATGGTTATAGATCCATCTGTCTTAATGTTAAGATTTCAGCCAAGGTCTTGGCTACCAGGCTGAGTAGAGTCTGGGGAAATTTAATAGGCCGAGAACAAGTTGGCTTTATGGTTGGGAGACTCTCAAGCGATCAACTCCACAAAATAATCTCTGCATCTGGGGGGATGACGATGTGGTCTTGGCCTCCCTGGATGTGGATTAAGCTTTTGATTGAGTGCCATGGAAATATCTATTCTCTCTTTTGGGCATATATGAATTTCTGGACACATACAGTGCAGTCCCGTTTATCTGATCACCAATATTCCAGAAATCCTAATGAACTTCCATTTTTGTCACCCATAACCTGCCAGTTACAGCCAGTCAGTTGACAGATTGGTGGAGCAGTTGCTTCATGGAGTGTGGAGAGTGGTTGTTTCATGGAGAGAGTTTCTGATGACAGTTTGTCAGCTTGACAATTTGGAAGGTTGCCAGACTACCTCTCACAGTGCTGTACTGTATCATGATGAGCAGCAAATGAAAACACATAGTCCTAACCCTGCAACAGACTTTATGCATACTGGAGCACTTGGAGAATGGGGACCCGGCTCTAGCACTTGCCACAGAGTTTGGAGTTGGAAAGTCTACTGTATATGACATAAAGGAGGCAATGGACAACCTGAGATTTGCATCGTCAATGAACAGCTCAACAGGGCTTAAGAAAAGGAAAAATATGCAGACATGCAATGACTAAGAGAGGGATGATGCCATTTACATGGGGTTTTGTCAGTAGAGGGAAAAGGGGACTCCGATCTCTGGCCATCTTCTCCCCCCCCACCTCCCCTCCATCTCTGACCCTGTGGGGGCACCTGGGGAGTCACCCCTCTGCCAGCCACCTTACCCAGGAGTTGCCTTGCACCCCATGGAGCTGCAGCTATCCCCTCTGGGCGGAGATTGAGGTGGGGCCCATACACCCTGTACAAATCAACTTTTTCATCGGTCAAGGCAGTCTGGGTGGCAGGTGGCGCATTGAGGGCATGCTCCCAATGCCCCATCTTCCCAGAGACAGAAGGCTTTTTCTCCCCCATGTGGTGTGCACCCTGATGTCAAAGCGCAATGCGCCAAAGTCCACCACGCATCTTGGCAGGCCCATCCTGCATGCAGGACTTGCTGTACCCCAAGCCTCTGCTTGGGGTCAGGCAATCTGCAGGCCTTGGCCCCCTTCCTCCCCCCAGAGAAGGCAAACTGTCATGGGACACTCCAGCCTTCTCCCCCAGCTGGCCCTCCAGTGACCAGAGTCCGCTCCTGAACCCGGGTAGCTGGCATTGCAAGCGGAGATCCAACCACTGCGCTGACAGACCGGCTTTTCCCTGGCCCTCTTCTGAAAGAAAAGCTCTCCAATTTCACAGTGCTGGGAGGTGACCATGGCAGTTTTGCGGTGAGTGATGGGTGGCTCATTCAGTTTTAAGAAATGCCATGGCATCTGTCAGCTTCAGTTGTGTAATGAGCTTCTGTGTTCTGCCGAGGAGGATGTTGCTCCATTCATGCAACAACTAAATCAAATCATAAGGGCATAATCACTGACAATGGAACAAATCTATAATGTAGATCAGACTGGGCTGTATTGGAGGTGCCTGCCTCATAAAATCTTGGCTCATGGTGGTGAAAAAGATGCACCTGTTTTTTGAGAAACCGTCACCATTCTAGCCTGTGTGAATGCCACTGGGAGACATAAGCTATGCCCTTTGCGTATCAGTCAAAAAGCCCAAATGTTTTCATCTTCCACTTCTGTATACCAGTCAGGGGAATGCATGTTTAGATGGATTCCTATTTGCCAGGTTGTTCAGGAAAGATTTTGTTCTGAAGGTAAAGCACTACTTTTTTTTTTTTTTTTTTTATCTAACCTTGAAACAGTGCTGCTCCTTGACAACCTGCCAGCATACCCTGACATTCCACCGTAAAAACAAATGATGGTAGTATGGCAGCATCAGATGTTTCTTTCTGTCAACCAACATCTCTGCTAAAATTCACCCATGTGAGCAGGGTATCCTGGAGATTTATAAAAGTTGGTACAGGAAGCGGCTACCTCAAATGATCATCTCTGATATGAATGAGGACTTGTCCTTGCAGAAGATTTCAAAGTCCATCACTCTAAAGGATGTCATTTGGGAGATGCATGGGACCATGTTCATAGGGACACTATCTCAAAGACTTGGGGATTGGAGATGACCTCTGGCAATCCAGAGGCAGAGCTTGAAGAGACTGAATTAGTGGAAGAGAATGAGGAAGAGAAGGGTAACCAGGATTCCAACCTTGTGTACACTGACCTCAACAGCAAGATCTTGCAACTGGTGGAAAACCTCAGTGGCAATTTAAACATTAGCCTGATTGATGAGGAAATGGAGGAATGGGACCAATGTGATCAACAAAGAGAATGGATGCCTTCACCTGACTGACGACTCAATCCTTGAACAAGTTTGCCTTAGCCAGTCCACAGCTGTGGCCAATATCGACAGTGATGACAGCAGTGAGAAAGAAGTGGAGCCACTAAAATTCCCCCACACTCTGCAGCAATTGAGCACTTTGATAAGTGCACCCTTCTGTAGATGAAGAGTTAGACAGACTGCAAACCTGTACACCTAATGCTGTCTCGAAACCTGACAGCAAAAGTTGCTCTCAAATGGCTCTGAGCTCTACAACAAACGAGCATGAAGGACTTTTTAGGACAAAATGTAATGTAGTACACTTGAGTGTAGATCACTACTGAAAGTACTGTACAGTGCTGTCGCTTGTGTAGCACAACACACAAAGCACTAAGCACTTGGTACACAAAAGCAATGAAGAAAACCTGCACTGTACACTGCCACTTACACTCTATCGCCTGTTGTAAGCACTTGTTACTGAACTACAATTACATATACTGTACAGTACTACCTGTACGTTGTTAACCATTGAAAGTAATCAAAGCCAGTTTCAAAAAACTGATCTCCCCCCCCCATTATTACAAACTCCTGTTTATCCAGACTTAAGATCTGTTGCCCATGTGGTTAAACAAGATTGCACTGTATATCTGAAGGCTTAAAGTTTTCTTGTCAGTCTCCTTCTGCCAGGATTACTTGAAACAGGGTCTTGTCAGATACCTTACCCCTCCCAAGAGGGACCAGGGAAGGTTGTCGCCGCTCCCCAATGCTTTTCAACTTGTATCCAGAGGTTTTGACTCTGAAAATTAATGCTACACCTCAAATCAGAGGTGTCCGCATTGGTTCACAAAAACAATAAAGTTCAACATATGTGGATGACATTCTCCTACTTTTTATGGACCTTCGGACTTCTATACCTGAGGTCCTTAGGGTGATAGAATTCCGTGCCTTTTCAGCATTTAAACTAAATGTATACAAATCTTAGTGGGTTTTTTTTTTTTTCCTTTTTGCCCAGTGTTAAAAAGCAAGTGATAAAGCCCTTTGGTCTGCAATGGGGAAACTGAATGCCTCAACTATTTAGGCATTAAACTTGCCCTACATCCCACATCCCTGAAATCCCTAAATATATCCATTACTTTGGAAAATGGACCACGACCTGTCTAGGTGGAAATCACTGCATTTAACACAGTGGGGTAGGTCTAATGTGATCGAGATGGATGTTTTGCCTAGATTAATGTATCCTTTGGGGATGTTAAACATTGTCCTTCCTCTAACATGGTTTATATGCCTTCACACTATTCTAAGTCGATTTCTTTGGTTGGACAAACCGTCTTGGAGCGCTTATGGGAAATTGGTGAGGTCTAAAATATATGGGGGCTTGCATCTACCACTCTTTGTTTGGTATTACTTTGCATTACATGGGGCTAAATATTTTCAATGGGGCCAACTTGATGGTGTCCACGTTGATAACACTTACCTCCATTCGTGGCTAAGGACTGAGAGAGAATAGACAGGTAAATATCAGTACTGTCTCCTTTCTTTGCTCTATCTTTCTGGCATGGCTACCCCCAACTCCATCACACTCTGCCTGGTCTGTATGAGCTCATGCTCAGCTCTAGGCATTTGAAACTTCCTTACAATAAGGCAAATATATCAATCGATAACTGATCAATTTTGGCAAGGGCTTTCTATATCTTCCTTGGACGCGTTACTCACATACCAATCCATTATGTGTTTTTCTTTGGTTTCAGCAAAGGTATGGGGTCCATAATGGAGACGGTTTTAATTTTTTCAAATGATGCATTGCATTTCAGTTTTTAGGCCTTCCCCATGGTCCAATCGGGTAGATTTTCTTTTTGAGAATTTGTCCGTTATAGCCAAGCATCCTCATTCAATATCAAATCTTCATAAAGCAATAGGCCAACCCTTTTGGGTCACTACCTCCTTTAAAACCCTTTACTGGGCAGAAACATTTGTTATTGATTATGTTGACAAAGAATATGGGCAGACAT
Organism: Neoceratodus forsteri; assembly: GCA_016271365.2. Taxonomy (NCBI): domain Eukaryota; kingdom Metazoa; phylum Chordata; order Ceratodontiformes; family Ceratodontidae; genus Neoceratodus; species Neoceratodus forsteri. The sequence continues at coordinate 66,796,004 of JADMNL010000023.1, forward strand.
GTATAAATATGTCAAAGACCATCTTCGGTTACAACAGTTTAAATATCATTTACAATCTGTAGTTTATACCTAAAACTTTCAAATGGGTAAAAAAAAAAACTCCAACTGATAGTAGATGTGGCTGGGGATGATGGTACTTTGTATCATATGATTTGGCAATGCTCAAAAATACAACCTTTCTGGGACTCTATAAGAACCAATTTGGATACTCTCCTGGGTCTTCAAGATACCTTCACTCCAGAGGTTTGTATGAGTAGGGATAATAGTAATCTGCTCTTGGGGCCCAGGAAAGGTCACATGGCTTTAATTGCTGTGGTTGCCAAAAATCATTCTTCATCATTGGTTGGATACGACTCCAGCATGGGCTGAATGGCTAAAGGAAACGCTGAGTGTCCTCAGTGTGGAAAAATCAATAGCCAGTTTTTACCATACCTTGCACACTTATAGGTCTCACTGGGAGACTTTGCATACTCTGTTACTTATTAAGTACTAATTGGGACAAAGGCATTTATCCATTGAAAGTGAGCATTATACTGTATTACTCTTATGGTATCGTTTCTTTGTCTTTGGGGATTTCCCCCAACTCGGAGTGCTTCCAGGAGTCCTGCATGGGTGCTGGAGATGTGGGTTTGTGAGGGGGTTGTTTATGTCTGTTCTTTGTTTGTTGGTTGTCTGTGAATTGTAGTGTGTTTGCTGTTTTGTTATCATTGTTGATGGTTGGAAACTCAGTAAAGAATGTGTGTGTGTGTGTGTGTGTGTGTGTGTGTGTGTGTGTGTGTGTGTGTGTGTGTGTGTGTGTATATAGATATATAGATTATCTAGGATCTATATTGAACAAAGTATACTGTTTTTAAATTGCAAGTAAATCACTTATGTCCCTAGAAAGGAAGAGTAGCTTTTATTTTGGCAGAGTGAGTTTTTTAAAAAACACGACTGTTGAATGTTTATACACCACGAATATACTGCAAGTGACTTGTCTTGTCTTTCGGGCTTGCAAAGTAACATAGTAATTTAAGGTTGGACTCTAGGCCCATAATTTCTGACCCCCATCCCCCACGTAAACAGCTGGTGTGAAGAAGCGTGCAGTGCAGACATGTATGAAGTAAAAGGGCTCCCTTACCCTACCCACTCTACTACCTGGGGTATCATCCAGACTTATTTTGAAGGCCTGTATTGCCTTCTTGCTTACTGTCTTTGCTAAGCTGCTCCATAAGTTCACCCCCCCCGGGACAAATGCTTCCTAATGTTATCACTTAATTTACCCTTGCTGAGCACCAGGGTGTGTCCTTGTGTCCTGAGAGAGGATATCAGAACAAACATCTCTGTTAGATCTTGTCAGTATGCAGGAGACGGAGATTGTGCTCCTTTTCAGCCTCCTTTTCTCCAATGTATATATGTTAAAGGAAAAAATAAATGCAAACTTATGTAAACACATGTTTATTGGATTCTTGTTTCTCTGTTTGTGGAGTTCTGTTCCCTGTGTTGTGTGTGTGTGTGTGTGTGTGTGTGTGTGTGTGTGTGTGTGTGTGTGTGTGTGTTTTACTTTTCACTGCCTTAGATATGTTGGAATTTGACCAGAATGCCTCAGATAATGATGTCCAATTAGACCTACAAAGAGCCCAGGATGCTACCAGACCTTCAGGGGTGTATCGACTTATCACCCAATGACGGCACATCACAAAGAAAATTGCCACAAATCCATAATAACAGTCACTGCTTAGAGAAATCTGATTTCAGTGGGGTTGGGGGGAGGACAAACACTTATTCACAGTGGTTAAATTTCACAAGCAGTTGTAGCTGGATGCTGTGACTAGATTATAACTAGGATCCAGGGTTCTTAGTAGGTCTAATTAACATCATTCCCAGAGACATTCTAGGAAAATGTCAACAGATCAGACAGTAGAAGAAGCCTGCTTGGTAATCTTCAGGGGCTATAAAACTGACTGGAAAAACAGACATGGGGGAACAGCAGAGAAAAACGAGCATTTGTCAATGCTGAATGTTTGCTTGATGGCGTTGGCAGTTGATGTGCAGGAGTTAGACAGATGCAGTATAGTAGTGGCAGTGATCTATTGAACTGACACCAACTCCACCCCACCCTGCAACGATGGACAGGCATTGGGGTGTGCCTTTGGGTCATCACCCATAATGGTCACGACATTTCACCTCACCCTACCCTGCAGACACTGACAAGTGGCGAGGTGTGCCTTGGGGTGTTTGGACTTTACACTCACTTCATTCCATAATGAAATATGCTGAAATGGGTGCAGTATAGGAGAATGTGTGAACTCTGGGGCCAAAGAGTCCAAGGTGCACCTTGATGCCTGTTACTGGCTGTGGGGGGTGAGGGTAGAATGGCATGAGCATAACTGTCGACAATCCTAAGTTACACCCCTGACACCTGTCAGTCCCTACAAGGTACGGTGGATGCCTGTCAGACCCTACAGGGTAGGACGTTGTAGTCAGGAACCCTAAGGCCCTGGGCATGTCTTGGTATTTTTACTCTAAGTTTTCAATGTGGGCTTTTTGTGACCCCACCACTTGAACAGTGACACTATCAGTTTGTTAGCGGAAAGGTGATTTTGCACAGTGACTGCACCATCAATGCCACAGGTGTGAAAACACATTTCCAATGAGATGTGAAAAATGATAGCTGTGCTGCTCATAAGGAGGTGTAAAAAAAAATGGTAATGTTGAAAATCTGGAGTGAAAATATATAAAAAACTGGTGGTCATGAGCTTGCATAGAAACTGCACAACGCACACCCATAATGCAATTATTTAGGGAATTTTTTCACACCAGATTTTCGATATAGGCATTTTGGGACCTCCACTCATAAACAGTGTTACTGTGATTTTCTTAATCTGTCCCAAACACTGATTTCCCACAGCAACTGTGCTATTCTGCGCTGGAAGTGTGAAAACACATTTCAACCAGGATATGAAAAAGAACAGCTATACTGTTCACAAGAATGTGTGGGGAAAATGCCAGTGTTGAAAATCTGGAATGAAAATATTACAAATTTGTGAAGTAACAAGGGTGTGTAGAAACTGCGCAGTGCACACTCACAACAGTCATTTTATGGACTTTTGTGACCAAATTTTCAACATAGACATTTTAGGACCTCTGCTCATAAAGAGTGTCACTGTGATTTTCTTACTGTGTCCCGAACACTGCTTTCCCACAGTGACCACGCTATTCTGTGCCAGAAGTGCAAAAACACATTTTGGCCAGGACGTGAAAAATGACAGCTGTACTTTTCATAAGGAGTTGTGAAAAAATGCCAATGTTGAAAATCTGGAGTGAAAATATTTCAAATTCATGAATTTGCAAGTGTGCATGGAAACTGCACAACACACGCTCATAACAGTCATTTTTGGGAATTATTTCACCAAATTTGCAACATGGGCTTTTTGAGAGCCCACCTCATGAACAGTGACACTGTGTTTTCATTAATCTGTCCTGAAAGGTGATTCAATGCAGTGACCGCGAAACCACCTTACGGGACTGAATAACCAAATGACAGACACTGAATTCATGAGATGGGGCCTCAAGAGCCCATTGTTGAAAATTTGGTGCAAACGTTCAAAAAAAATTACCAAGATATGCACCAAAGTTGAAAAAAACCTATTTATGCCACTATACAGCATACAGGCATTTCTTCAGTTCACGGTCGGCTTTGAAGAGTGTAGACATGTTACTGCTCCACCAGAGATCATCGTGCCAGTCTCTGGAGGTAAGTATGGGGTGGGGGAATGTGGGGAGGTGGGGTATGCAGAGAGTGGGCATGGGTTGCAGGAAGGGGGAAAGAGTCAATGAGGGACAGTTTTTCTTTTATTACAGGTTTTTTTTATTTTTTTTTTATTTTGCATGGACAATGTGGGACTTCTGTCACACTGGGGTGGGCTCCCAGCATGGCACCTGGAAGTTTTGGGAAGGCAGTGGAGCCAGCGGGGAATTGGGCACCCTGTTGGCCATGCAGTGTTGGGAGGGGACACATGAGTACACTGGACTTCTGCCACGCTGGGGTGGGCTCCCAGCATGGCAGCTGGAAGTTTATTTTTTTTGGGGAGGGGCACTGGACCCGACCGGGACTGGGCACCCCGGCGGACATACAGTGTGCTGGGGAGTGTGCATGAGCAGAGGGGATTGGACACCCCTTGGCACACAACAAAGGGTCACAAGCATATAACTACTTCACTACAATCAGCGGAGGTGGTGACGTACTCTGTATACTGGGTGGACGGCAGGGCAGGGTATGCAAATTGCCTACACTTACCACCGCTGATTGTGAAGCTGTCATTTGCTTTCAACTGTATGCGACTGCAATCTGAACTGCTGTCACAGACAGCTGGGGCATTCATTGGTGCGGTGTGGCCGTGCCTGCAAAAACGCTAAGGACTTGGGAAGCAGAGGTACCATACCTACGAAAACTTGTATGGTGGCACTGTTTCTTGCACATACATGCAAGCAAACCTAAAAACCCAATGCACAACATGTGTTTTTAACAATTTTTTATATAAGTTTTCCTTTAATAGCTATTGACTTTATTTCATACCTTTTGTGCCTCATCATAGTCATTGATGCACTTATGGTAAAAGGTCCGGTGCACAGCAGCCAGTGTTTGTGCTTGAAGACCCTTAAATCTTTCATACTTGGTTAAATCCCTGGGACTATCCCTTTTGAAAACACAATTTGAATCTCTCTGTGAACCTCCCCAGTGCACAAACATGTTGCCCTCAGTATCTCTTATTATTGCTGCACATGACCGTGATGTTCCCATGTAAGCTGTCAAAAGTGTAACACATTCGTCGCTAACACGCTAACGTGTTTTGATTCTCCAGGTGCAGTTTTACGCCCCAAATGTGGACCAGATGCATGTTGTAGACCATGTACAGGGAAAACCCACTAAGGAGAAGCGGAACGTCCTGGTGGAGAGTGCAAGGATAGCCAGAGGAAATATCAAAGACCTGTCTGAACTCAAAATCGCTGCATTCCATGCCCTTATCATCCCAGGTAAGTGTGATTTTTATAAGGTGGAGGTTACTCCAAGATGCATCACCTCAATGGAATATCTGAACACTGTACAACCCCATCTAAAAGAGATGGCACACCCACTAAAAATACTATTTTTTAGTACCCAGTCCCCATGACTTGGAATGCCCTTCAGGAATCGATTAAACTGAATTCACTAGTTAGATCCTGTTATTTTCAGGCCCTCCTTGGTCAATTTGCTATTGATAAATGTGTTTGCTATTAGGACATTACATAAACTATGTATTACAATTTATGAAACCTTGGATTTAGTTCTATTTTTTCCCTGCTGCAAAACCTATATCAAACTGCTCCTATTGTGCTAGTCTTTAGAGTATGCCTGCTGACCTATATTATGAACTAATTCTAACTTTGTACTGTATCTTGTATACTGTTTTCATCTTCTGTATTGTAACCTGTCTTAACCAGGACCCCCTTGTAAATGAGCATTGCTCAGTGGAGCTTTTCTCCTTACAAAATAAATAGAAATACAAAATACTTTTTATGCCTGAAGCAGTTTAATTTTTCCTTTCCCTAATTAGAGTATTTTCCACCTGATTGCACTAGCTGGATATTTGGAACAGCAGTTTAGGAGGATGACATATCGAGTTCAATTAACGAACATTGTATCAAGAATAAGCAGCATGACAAGTCATGAGTGGTATGCTCATTTCCAGTGACATGCTTAATGTATTCATTTACATTGTATTGTACAACATTTAAATAACACACTTGACACATAACCGCACACAACACAATCACAGGTTTGACTTGCATATAAAATGTTAAGTTAAACCTTTTTTGTCGGTCATCATAATAATAAAACAAAACCCTTATGTGCACCTGTAGGTTTACATTCCAACCCATTTATATGACCAGAAGGGACTAGGTCACCATAAAATGGCCATAGGCTAATGGGTGGTGAGTTCCATAAATGTGGGGCATTTGCCATGTTGCTCTTAATACCTTTGTTCTGACTGTAACATCCCATGGTGAAGAGCCTCTCTCCTTCTGCTACAGACTGGCCACTGGCTATGTCACAGTGAGTGACCTCACACAGTGCTGACAAGGTGTGCAGAGGAACAGCACTGGATATGCCATAACAGCTTCTACACAGTCACTCAGCCAATATACCCAAGAGTTGGGAGTTGGAAGTATACAGAGTTGCATTAGAGTACATGAATGATTTAATCATAATGGAAGCTGTTTCCTGAGTTTTCTGCTGAGGTACAATAAACTGATTTTTCCAGTTAGCCCAGAGGGCTTCTTTGCTAATTGGCTGGCCTGTAGGCCTTCTCAGTTCTGGGACACCCCCACCCCAGCCAAATCTGGTTTATTTTAAAGTAAAGCAGCAGCCATTTAATAGCATCTTAACCCTTAGGCTGCCAACAGAATTAGAACCTATAGGAATTTTGATATCGGTCCGCGGCCATGTAAGGGTTAAGACAGAGTGATGTCACAGTTAGCGAAGCTGTAATTTGATTAAAATATCCATCACTTCCCCCACAAACATTCACAAATGCCTGCTGCTTAGGTTCAATTTACAGATGATTTAGATGTCCATCTCTGAACTGCTGACACTTTCAATTAAGTACAATGCCTTGTCTAAAAGAGTTTCATGGGCTTTTATAAGCAGCGACCTTTGAAAGAACATGGGTTTGTCGAGAACGAATGCATGCCCAAGATGAACTGGAAGGCACAAGGCCAATGGTCAAGCGTGTTTCAGTGCACCCAGGAAAAACATTAGCATTTAAGAAACCCATGCCCTGGAGTGGATAATGCTTATAAAATGGAAAACATGTGTTTTCTTTAATGTGGGGGGTGGGGTGTGTGTGTGTGTGTGTGTGTGTGTGTGTGTGTGTTTTTGATTTTTTGTGTTTTGTTTAAGCAATAATGCATGAAAGGGTGTGTGTGTTGTGCTTGGATAACCTCACGCCTGGGATGGTTGGGCACGAGGCTACAGGCCTTGTGCGTCCAACGACCCCAGAAGTGAGGTTATCCCAGCATGACACACATCCTGGAGTGCATTATTGCTATTATACAATGACTCGTTGTTATACAAAATTAAAAAAAATTTAAAAAACATTTTTAGTACATTTTTTAGTGTGGCAATATACCTTTGTTTCTGAAGAGAACAGCACAATCCAACAAATCAATACAGTGAGGTTGTGCTCTGGGACTAGACCCGTGATGTTGTACTGGGATAACATCACGGGTCCAGTCCCAGACTGACCAATCAGAGGCAGGCATTCTTTCTTGCCATTGTATGTGTTTTTTGCTACTACAGTGTTAACATTTGCTCACTTTCTGAAACACCATCTAATAAAACTATGAGCAACTCTACATATCATTTCAGGCAGCTCAGTAGCTCTCTGGCTGAAGCAGTGAGTCTAGTACACAAAGAAGCCCCATGGAAGTCTTCAGCCCTTGTCAGACTGCACAATTTGCATACTACTACCCAGGATTCTTTGCACTGTGGACATTATTCCAAAGAAATCAAACCTTTCTCATGAGATGTACAACCTCCTAACCCAAAGACAACCCTTCTTCCATTATGTACAAATATCCATGCTGTATTCATCTCTATTTTCCCTGTGTTAGGTGGTTTTGGAGTGGCTAAGAATCTGAGCTCCTGGGCAGTGGAAGGGAAGGACTGCACTGTCCACAAACTGGTGGAGGATACCATCAAAGCATTCCATGCTGCAAAGAAGCCAATTGGTCTCTGCTGCATTTCCCCGGTGCTGGCAGCTAAAATTATCCCAGGATGTGAGCTCACTGTCGGCCATGACACAGAGTGTGAAAAGTAAGTATGACATGGGATCACAATTCATCTTCAAGGAAGCAGAGGGGGAAGGTGACTTGGAGAACCTACATAACCCAACATTTTGATCTCAAATGAAAATAAGATGGGGTCTGGAGTAAAAATTCCTAGATACTTTAAGCTAGATAAAGTAATACACAAATTAAATATACATTTGTAGGAGTGCTGATGGTAATTTATGGTTATATATTTATAAGAGTGTAAGACTATCAAAAAAATGGTTTGAAAAAACATTTTTAATGAAAAATCCTGCACCACAATTCTGCATGAGAGGAACTCTTATGATTAGAAGAGGACTTTTAGTGCAAGATTATCTGTACTAATTGACTGAAATACCAATAAAACTGGAGGTGCAATATTTAGTTTTTATGGCTGCATGGGTGGATCACTGCAGTATTTTTGGGATCACATCACTGTAAGAGAAAACTGGAACAGATCTCAGTGTTCTCCTACAGTGATGCGGTCTCCTGTCCACAGCGTTGAAGTAGCTGGTGGTCTCTTGAGCATGGCAATGCAGTGACAGCTCAGAGTATACTTTTATCACTCTTGCCACACAAAATCACCTCCATTGCTCTGGGCAGCTGTATCGGCTCTGATAAGAGTTTGTTTAAATGAGGTCTGGCCGATGCTCTAGCCTGTTTTTATAGTTGGGAGGGACTAAAGGATGGGAAAGTTAAGTCGCTTGCTTTGGGTAACATAGTGAGGAGGAAACAGTGGGACTGAAACCTGGGATCTCGTACTTAATAGATTTGTGACATAAGAACTTGTGTACACTGCCCCTACCCTACACTGTATCAGACCACAATTATTGGCATACTTTCAGTGATATGAGCTGGTGAGCACACCTTTACAGTACTCTGGGAATCTGGGTTTAAATTTCAGCCTAGTCTCACTCTCATTATTCCTTTTTAAAATACAATAGAATTGTATCTCCACACATCTTAGGACATGGAATAACATTACCAGCATTTCATTAAAGGAAAAGTACACTGACTTTCTTTTATTTATTTATGTATTTTTTTTTATTCATTTTTAAGTTTTTGGACTGGAAAGGCACACAGAGCCTAAGCTCAGCTCCAGGTGCATCCTTGGAGCACAGTGGTTAAGTGACTTGCTCTAGGGTCATACAGTGTGCAACTGGAGGTTGGAGAAAAGTAAACAATACTAAAATGGAAGGTGTGCACCACCTACTGGCACCAGGCAATGACTTCAATGAGTTTTCGTTCAGAGATTAAGGAATGGTTTGTAAATTAATGTAGAAACATAGAATCTAATAGCAGACAAGGATCTCTTGGCCCACTGATTCAGCCTGCCCATTTGTCCCAGGGGTTAAATTGGGCAGGAGCCCACATAAATGGAGTTCCACCACCTCTGAGAAACTGTATGACAGTTCCACCGCTCTCTTTGTTCCACCACCTGTCATCTTTCTCCATTGAATACTATTAGAGAGTTCCACCACCTAGAAATGACAGTTCAACCATCTAGAAATAAAAGTTCCCCCACCTTAATGTTTCCAATTAAACCACGGATGTGTCCCTGCCTATAGTGTCTTTGCTGACCCTACTTGATCTCCAGCCTCCCCACCTTTGGTGCCAATCCCATGCATGCTTGAAGTCCACCACTATTTGCACACCCATCACCTTGTCTGGAAGACTGTTCCAGGCATCCACCACTCTTTTGGTGAAGAAGTACTTCCTTAGATCTCTTCTGAATTTACCCCTTCCAACTTCATTGTATATCCCCTAGTTCTTGTGTTTATTTTTCTCTGAAAAATGCTCCCCTTCTGCACCTTATTCAACCCTATGAGGTATTTGTAGGTTTCTATCATGCCTCCCCCTCTGTTCCAGGGTGAACGTATTGAGGTGCTTTAGTCTCTCCTCATAGGGCTTCTGATGCAGCCCCTGTACCATTTTGGTTGCCCTTCTCCGGCCTGCCTCCACCCTGTCTGTTTCTGAGGTGCAGCCTCCAAAACTGGACACAATACTTTAGGTGGGGCCTCACCAGCAATCTATACAGTTGGAATGACACCTCCCTCTTTTTGCTGAGATACCCTTCCCTATGCACCCCAGCACCCAACTGGCCCTACCCAGTGCCTTGTTGCACTGTCTCACCACATTGAGGTCATGGGATATTATTATTCCCAGGTCCCGTTCCTGTTTGGTGACTGTCAATACTTGTACTCCCATTTTGTGTTCCGCCCTTGGGTTTCTGTGCCCTAGGTGCACGTTTTTTCATCAAAGCTCAGTTGACATCTCCTCAACCACTCTCTATCCATTCTTTCCACCCCCTCTGGAGTGTCCATCCTATTACAGATTTTGGTATCATCTTCAAAAGGCATACCTTACCTTCCAGTTCATTTGCAGTGTTACTTATAAAGTCATTAAAGAGGACTGGTCCCAGTAATGAGCGCTGGAGCGTCCACCTGATCACCTTCCCTTCCTGAGAGTGAACTTAGTTTACCACCACCCTCTTATTGCTTGTCCTTTAACCAATTTCTTATCCAGTTTACCACTTTAGGACCACCCCTTAGCTGCCCGGTTTCCTTTTTAGGAGTCTATGTGGTATGGTGGTGTTGAATGCCTTAATAAAATCTGAGAAAGCCATGTCCACTGCCCCATCCTTATCTATTTCCCCCAGTCAAAAAACAAAACAATCACATTTGTTTGACATTATTTCTCTCCCGTGAATCCATGCTGCCCCAAGTCTTGTAACCCACTGAATTCAAGACACTCCACAGTCCTTTCCTTTAGCAGAGACTCCATTAAGTAGTCATTTGATTTTATGTGCCTTAGCACCTTTCATACACACTGTATTTCAGTGTTAAACACAGCAATGAGTTAAACAGTGGTAGTACAGGGATTGTAGAATAGAATAACACTTAGAATTATAGTGTATTTCACACTTACTGCATCCTAAAGTGCCTTACAAAGCAATGAGTTGTTACTGGTACTGCTGCAGACACTGTATTCAGGCATAACATTTGGATTGATATAGGGCCTTTCATTAAATGCTGTATCCTGAAGTGCTTTACTAAGAAATTTAGTCTGATATTGGTTGTTCAGGGACTGAAGAATAGAATAGAATTTGAATTTATAAAACACCTTTCGTACACACTGTATTCCAAAGCACTTTACAAAGCAACACGTTAGATACTGGCAGTGCAGGGATTGCAGAATAGAATAGAATTTGGATGTATACAGCACCTTTCATACTAGCCGACTCCCATAGGGATATATAAAGTAGTGCATTCACTACTGGTAATGTAGAATAGAACTTGGATTTATATATACTGCTATTGCCTTTCATACACACCATATCCCAAAGTGATCTACAAGGTACTCCGTTAGATACTTTATTTATTTATTTAGCTTTTGTTGACTGGGTATGCACACTAGACAAAAAAATGCCTATTTTCAGGCATGACACAGAAGATTACATAAGATGTACAGACAATGTAATGAGGATAAAAAATGTATACAGACAAGAGTTGGAGGGCACACTACAAAGGATGAGACATAAGGACAGTAGATTCAATATTATTAAACAATACATACATTGTAATCGAGATGAGCAGAGTACAACAATAAGTGCAATCTGAGTACCCTGTTCTTAGAATGCCAATATTATGGTGAAAAAGAGGCATTTATAGTGGAAGATTGTGGCTGTTGGGGAAGCGGTCATTGAATAGGGATTTGGGAGCAGTTGCAGGCCGAGAGGGTGTTCAAATGTTCCCACAGGGATTTCTTAAAACTGTTTGTGTGCCAGCACACTGCACATTCTCGGGAAGGGTGTTCCAGAAACTGGGGGCGCAGACACAGCAAAAGCCCTATCACCTGTCAAGGAGTGGGACCTAGGTACGGAGAGTGTATGGGAGCCATTTGATTTGAGTAGGTATGCAGGTTGGACAGGTTTGAGGAGGCTTAACAAGGCAGGTGGGGTAGCGGCCCCGATTATCTTATCTTTTTGATAAAGCAGCCGAGGGTTAAGGAGCAGTAGTTAGACCGAGAAAGTGGGACAATTTTATTGTACACGTCACAGTGTGGGTGAGTCGAGGAGCAGCAAATATTACATGTAACATCCCGCTTTGCTAGGCCAGACTGTGTTGCAAAGGTGAAGGTTGTAAACCCATAGCTGAGTGTGGGTAGCAGTACGTCTCTGGCCAAGGCAAGGTGTGCAGCTGCAGTAAGGGATCCTTTTGCTTTATAGGCTATTCCCAACTTGGCATTTGTGTCTTTACACACATACTGGTAGTGTAGTTACTGTACAGTACAATAGAATTCATATTTATGTAGTGCCTGTCGTATACATTGTATCCCAAAAAGATAAGCAAAGTGGGTGATATGGACCAACAAGAGATTTTTTCAGAATACACAAATGCACAAAGCATTCTGATGAAGGTCTCTGTGTAGCCTGAAAGCTTGTATTTGGTAAATCTCTTGCTGGTACTTTCAACTCACCCACTTTGTTCAACTTTTTTGTACTAGGACCAGTAAGGCTACAAATATTTCTGTATTGTATCCCAAAGTAATTTACAAACGAGTAGTGCAGCCTGTAGAATAGAATTTGAATTTATGTAGTGCCTTTTATATACAGTACACTGTATCCCAATGCTTTAAAACACAATTAGAAAGTGATGATGTGGAATAGAATTTAGATTTGTATAGCACCTTTCATACTGTATCCCAAAGTGCTTATAAACCATCAGTTGATATAATAACACAAGGTGAGCAGAGGGAGATTAGACAGACAGGGGGCCACGTGCCCTGGGATTCACCTGGCAAGAGCTATCCTGAGTTTATGCATTCTCTCCTTGTTTAGTATTTGATACTGAATCAATCTAACCAAAGTGAGACTGGAGGTCAAGGCATGGAATAGGTTGAGCACAGGGAGGTTAAAGGGCTTGCTCGGGAGCATACAGCAATGGATAATGTCCAAGGAAGAACAAAAGAAAACAAATATATGTTACAGGTGATTTTTATTGGACTAACAATTGTTTCTGAGACTAGCTTCGAGACGTATACGCTCTTACTAGGTTTACCAGCTTTTGGGGGGCAAGAAAGGGCATTGTTGCCCATTGAGACTGCACCCCCCCACACACACACACACTCATGTGGGACTTTCTATTATGCAAAACAGATGATGGTATAAAATGTGTCTAATGCATTTTTAAAACTGGAAACATTGCTCATATCCACTGTCTTCTGCGGTAATCTATTCCAAGCACTGATTGTTTTGACTGTAAAATAGTTGTCCCTTTTATTCTTTTTGGCCCAAAGTACCACAAGTTTCTTTTTGTGGGAGCAACAATTTTCTCTATTGGTACAAAACTGTAATCCACATTGAGAACTTAAATCTTGGGACTGTAGTAATTTATATAGTAATAATAGGTCAGCTCTCTGGCATCTAATTCTTAGAGGGAATAGATATGTTTTCTGTAGCCTTTCTTGATAACTCGTGCCTCTTAATCTAGGGATCATTTTGGTTAATAATCTTTGGACCATTTCTAACTGTTCAGTGTCCCTTATCAAATATGATGACCAGGTAGGGGACCCATAGTCGATGTGGTCTTGCAGAACTTCTATTTGGCGGAACAAGACACTGCTCCTTTTTACAGATAAAGGTGTGCTTGATTCTTTTGATCACTCCATTGGCTATTCTGGCCACAGACCTACAGTGATCTATGGACATAAGTTTATTGTTTTTGTATTTTTAGGTCCCATTCTAAGAGAGAAGATGTTATACCAAGAGTAGACGTAATTGGGGTTGTTCCTTCCATAATGTAAGATGGCACATTTACTGATGTTGAAAGACATGCCATTTTTTAAGGCCCATGTCTCTCTTTTCTCAAGATCATTAATGACTGAGAAATGCTTTCGTAAAAGGGTTCACTTCCCCTCCCAATTTTGTGTCATCCACAAATTTCATTATCCAATTTTCCAAGTTGTTGTTTACGCCATGAATGAAAATTCCAAATAACGTTGGGCCCAGTACAGAGCCCTGAAGGACCCACTCCCTTCTTTAGAAAAATGACCATTACCCTGTTATACAACCAATTATTGATCCACTTAACAAGGCATGTGCTTATACCAACTTTATGTAATTTAGCGATCGGTATGTCGTGTGGGACTTATCAAATGCTTTTGTAAAGTCCAAAAGAACCGCATCCGATGGAGTACTATCCAGACTATCACTGACTTTATTATGGAATGTTACTAAAGTTTGTGGTGCATGACGTCCCTTTCTTGAAGCCATGCTGGCTTTTGTCACATAATCCAAGGTCCAATATTTCATTTCCTAGCCTAGCTTTAATTAATTTCTCCATTGTTTTGCAGCACAGGGAAGTGAGGCTAATTGGTCTATAATTTTTATTTTACTCCTATTGCCCTTTTTAAATATGGGTACCACTGTTGCTAGGTGCCACTCTCTTGGCACCAACACTTAATCCAGAACCTGTTGAATATAACTGAAAGAGGATAAGCTAAAAGATATGCCAAATATTTTAAGAACCTTGGATTGGTACCATCAGGACCAGGACTGGTGAAATACCTGATATTGTTAAGTTCAGACTCTACCGCTTCCATTGAGGAGTGGTACCTGTTTACTATGTTTTTATCAAAACTAAGAACTGCTGAACCCTTTGATTAGAAAAAAAAAAAACAGAACAGAAATAAGTATTGAACAAATCTGCACCTTTCTCATCTTTTTTCCAGAACTGTGGTCAATGTAATAGGACCAATGCTCCTAGCAGTGGCTTTACTATTAGAATTTATATAGGAGTAATGTGATTTAGTATATTTGATGTGTGCAATTTAGAATTTAATATTGTATTTAGCTCTTATGTTTTTTAAAAGTTGTTTTGCTCTTTTACATATGACTGTTTATTAGCTGAGGTTTTTGTAAGCTTTTCTTTGATTTTTTTTGTACTTTATTTTTACCATTTTTCATAAAGTACAGCATACACCATACCACAAAATACAGGGCAGATAACAATCGTTATACATCACAGTCAGATACAGCTCAGCAGACGCTCAAAGTATACAGCATTATTTGTTCATTCTGTACTAGTGACTAACAACCTTAGTAAGATAAAGGAGGTATTGTCCAGCTCGATAATACATGTAGGATCTAGCACTCTCACTCGTCCTATACCATATGCAACATTTTGCCATTATTTCAGCCCCTCATAGGAATTAAAAGATGGAAGGAGGCTGGATTATCCTACCAAGGGAGACTAAAACTAAAAAATAACTAGGTTGCCTGGGCTCAATTAAGTTGCTTAACACCCCTATCACATATGTCAGACCTGCTAACAGATAGGGAGACCTGTTGTTAAAAAAAAAAAAAAAAAAAAAAAAAAGTTTGCAATTCACAAATTGAGTGGGGTAATGTATCCCCTATATTCACTGTGACCCTTAATAGGCAGGAAATTCTATAACAACCTTCAAACATATTAACACCAACATGGTTTAGCAATCAGAGATGGTAAGTTCCAGCAAAGATCAAACAAAAGGAAAAAGCAGACATTTGCTACTCTGAGTAAGTTGGCATTATAGGGAAACATCACATTAAACTGTCCCAAGTTCAATCATTAGTGTCCAATTCAGAACTCAAGTCCAGATCATCTTTTTTCCCCTTAATTTGACCTCTATTAATTTGGAAGCCAAAGTAGCAGCAGCATCCAGGTCTGTCAGAATATGGGTTTTACCGGAATACTTAATCTGGAGCCTCACAAGAAAGAGGAGTTGGGCCTCAATACCGTTTTCCAAAAGGAGTTTCTTTATAAGTTGCAATGCCTTTTTCTTTGTCTGGGACTGACAGGAAATGTCAGGGAAAAAGGTGATCTTACTGCCTTCCCAGACCAAGTCTCCCCTTTGTCTAGCAGCCTGCAGCAGCAGAATACGCCTTTCAGAATTCGAGAGCGTAGCGATGGCAGTCAAAGGACGTGTGCTACCTGGGCCCCTTCTGGAACGCATAGGAATGGTGAAGGCTCTGATCACTGTAATCCCAGAGTCAGCAGGCAATAGGGTAAGGTCTGTAAAAAAATTAGTCTATTTATTGCTGTAAGGATTTCAGTGGATGAGGCAAATCGAGGTGGAAAGCTCACTGTACGCATGTTTGATTGTCTTTGTGCATTTTCAAAGGCTTCTATCTTAGCCCGGAGAAAAGTCAGGTCCTGCGCAAAAGTAGCATTTTTTGCTTGTTGGTGACCTGATTCTGCTTTGAGTGCTTGTACCGCTGTTGCAGTTGCACCCACTTTCTCCTCAAGGTTGTTAAATTTGGACTCCACCACTGCCAGTCTATGGTTGGTTTCTTTGCCATTCTCTTGGATTTTGTGTAGCAATGCCATAATCTGGGGGTTCGGAGTATCACTCATTCATAGCTCAGACGATACAGAAGGGCCTGGACCTGTTCCTCTCAATGTAGGCACCATAGAAAGAAAGGCTTCTATATGCTGGGAAGTATGTTTCTGGTCTCTCTCTGGACTCATTTTGTGTTCAGTAGCCCTTACTACAAGAAATCTTGCCTTTTTAGATGATCTGCTGTCCCGAGGAAGGTAAAATTAAGGCTTTTAAATCCTATCCTTGCGGGAGATAAAAACTAAGCAGCCGCCATGTTGGGTGCCCAACAGCCCCCCCTTTTTCTTTGATTTTATCTGTTTTTTAACCCCCACAGTCAGCCATGAAGGGACCTTACCCCTTCTGCTGCATTTCTTTTTTACTGGCACTAATTTATTTTCAGTTTTTTAGTATCACCCCTTTGAAGATTTCCCACATATGTTCAACAGATAGGCCATCAAGTTTTTGATCCCAGTCAATATCTGATAAATATTTCTTCATTCCGTGGTTTGTCCTGTTGTAAGCCTTAAATGTGGTGTTACCCTTTGCTCTTGATCTACACCTTGTTAACCTGCAAGGTACCATATTACAGACACTGTTACCCAAAGGGTATGTACATCAGTAATGTCGTATTCTATATTTGTTATGATTGAGTATAGTAAATTATTCCTCTACTGGGTTCTACATCTGTTCTAGTCCATGATTTATCAATGGGTCCACAAATGTGCATTCGGTCACAGTATTACTGGTTGTAGTCTCCCGGTTAATATCAGGAAGATTAAAATCTCCTCGTATAACCACATCTCCTAGTTTTTTGATCCTTGATTAATTTTGTTGAGCATAGTTTCCATGTGATCTTTGCTAAATGTGAGGGGTCTGTAGTAACAGCCCAGTAGGATGTTAGGTCTGGTCCTAAACTGTAGCATAGTCCACAGACTTTCCAGTGACATTTCAACTTCCTCAGATAGGCAGTAAAGATGTGATGCTATTTCATTATTAAAGAAAGATGAGTGAAAGCAGAGCTAAATAACGTGTCAAACACAGAGGTAGGATGTGGATTCAAATGAAACCTGGTGTAGTCTGTTGTGGTGTGTGGACTTGAGGGAGGTGGGTTATTTAAGCCACCAGATTTCAGGACAGGTCCAGGGTCACTTACTACAACCATCAGATTTGGTTTATTTTTTTTTCAGATGGGACCTTTCCTCTGATAACCTGGGATGGGAAATGGAAACCCAAAACTAAGGTGTATTCTGTATGGACTTAAAGAATACCTTTCATGCTGCTCACACAAAATATTAAGGACCCTTATCTGCCCACAAATCAAATGGTCCTAAAGACAACATTTTTTATATTTTCCTCCCATTTTGGAAGGGAAGGAATCATATTTTGGCTCTCTGGAGCCAAGATGCTAATTCCCTCTCCACTTCCTGATACCTCAATCCACCCACTTTTTTGATGTCATTATATGGAGAGTGCAGCAGTGCGTTCCATAAACATGAATGGGGCTGATTTTTTTTTAAATAATTTTTTCATATTGAAGATGGGCATTGTGAACACATTGTGAGCACTGCTCAACTAACAAGGTCCTTGTTAGTGGAGTAGTGCCCACGATTTGTTCATCATGTCACTCTGTAATATGAAAAATGGGTTTTTAAAAATCAGCCCCATACATGTCTATGGAGAGCTCAGCAGTGCTCTCCATATAATGACATCAGAAAAGTGAGCAGATCACGGTATCAGAATGTGGAAAGGGAATTGGCACATTGGCTCCACAGAGCCAAAATATGATCCCTTCCCTTCTGAAATGAGGGAATATAAAAACGCTGCTTTTACGACTATTTGATTGGGGGCAGGTAAGGGTCCTTCATGCTTTTGGGGGAAATATGTTAAAAAGAGGAGGAAAGGTGCTCTTTAATAATCCAGTTAAGTGAGCTAAAGTCTTTTCTATTATTAAAGATAAACCAGAAGTTGTATGCCTTCAAGAGACCCACTTAAACCAATCGGAAGTGCCAAGTTAAATAAGTTTGGATACTCTGTGTGGAGAGGAGTAGCCATCCTTATAGCTAAATATGTGACTTGAACTCCAAGAAATTAAAGATAAAGAGGGCTGTTGCATTATAGTACAAGGTGAGCTAGATGGCTCCTTGGTCACTCTGGTGTCTTGGTACCTACTGTACCTCTTGGCTCAGATACTCGGTTTCTAAGGTGTATTGTGAATCAAGTGTTTGTATGACCAGTCAGGTTTCTTATTCGTTGCTGGTGACTAATCTGTTGCTAGACTCCAGCTGGTATTCAAATACCCCCACCCTACTCATTCCCCAGCTGCTCACAAGAATTTTCACAAACTGCTGAACTCCCTGGGCTGGGGTGACGCCTGGACAGCACTCTTCCTGCAACAAGATTTTACATACTTCTCTCACCCTCATCAAATCTATAGAAGGATTCAATATAGTACATCTTTACTCCTAAAGGAGAACAAAGAACTATACTGAGTTTTTTTTTATCCTGCTGGCTTGACCTTATATCCTGCTCTGACTACATACCAATTATTTCCAAACTTGAATTTAATCTTTTTCAGGAAAAAAACAACTTGCCACTTTGAATCTTTCTACCCTAAGGACCCTCAGTTTATACAACAGGTTGAGGACTGGATAGCTGAGATATTGGCCCATAATGACTCCCCTACAGTAGCATCGGCAATGGTCTGGGATACTTTAAGGGTGGTGCTATGGGGACATCTTATTAATTATGCAGCCCAGCAAACAATGGAATGGCAAGCATATAGGGATGAGCTTCTTAGTACACTGCAATCTACTACAGCACCAGCTCTTATACTGCAACACCAGCAGGGTACATTGGTGGGCCCTGCCCTTATCAGGAAGACCCAAAAGCAGTTGGATGACCATGCTATGCAACAAACTGAAAAGACATTACCTTTGTCAAAAATATTACGGCAGAGGCCCTCTGGCAGCTAGGTTATTAGCCCACAGGCTTTGGGGCCAAAGGCTGGGGGCTACAATCACTATGATCATGGAGCCCTCTATGTATGTCCTTCACTGGGACACTCAAAATATCTCTGTGGCTTTCTTCAAGTACTATGCCACTTTTTACACTGCTGATCCAGAACCAGACCCCATAACTCTATCACAATTTTTTTTTTTCTGGCTTACAGCTGCCAAGTCTCCCTGAGGACACCATACAAGGTGTGATGGTGCCTTTTACTGGCTCAGAGCTTGCTACTGCTGCTTTGGAAGTCTAAAGCCAGAAGAGGGTCTGGGATCAGATGGTTATCCCACAGTGTGCTACCACAGGTTTGCACACAAGCTTTCCCCATTATTTTTACAAGTTGCTAGCGATCTCCTATCTGTTGATTCTTCCCACTCCCCCAATCCTGGAGTTATGCCATCATTTCAGTTATCCTCAAACTGAGTAAACCTCCAGAACATTGTGACTCATGTAGAAATATGAGTTTTTGATGCTGGTTGTCTATACTAGCACATCATCTGGATCTGTTGCTCCCTCATCTGTTTACCCAGACCATATGGATTATGTGCTGCCTAAACAGCCAATGCATGGTAATGCATAGTATTAGGAGGGCCCTCTCTATCATCCACTATGTAAATGTTATGGGATGATCCCTATTGGCCCTTAGCCTAGATGCAGACAAAGCATTTGACTATGTGTCTTGGACTTCCATACCATGATGCTGTGGTTTGGCTTTCCACTGTCCTTTCTGGATCTACATTTTTCATTATACTCTTCATTACAGGCACAGATTCAGGAAAACTGACTGCTATCCACCCGTGTAAGTCTCTGGCAGGGCACCATATAGGGCTGCTCCCTCTCCACCTTCTTTTTGCACTCTCTGTTGAACCCTTGACACAGGCTGTAAATTGGCATCCTTCCATCCAAGGTGACACCATATTTTGCTTTGTGCAGATAATGTGCTAGTATTCCTGATGGCCCCAGACACTCACCTTGTGCACCTGTGGACTTGTCTGTACACCTTTGGTTCTCTCACAAGTTATAAAGTGATGGATATTAAAACAGAAGCCCTTTCTATTAATTTTTCCACACAGCACAATTAAATGCCCACTTTCCTTTTCATTGGGACATTCCTCATCTGAGACATATGGGGTAAATTTAACCAATTCTTGCTCAAGTTTATTTAAAGTGAATGTTACCCCACTCACCAGTTGGTTAACGAGAATTAAATAAATAGTCTGTGTTTCCTTTAACATTTGATTGCCGTGTTGCAACTATTGAAATGGTTGTGCTGCCCCATTTTCTTTTAGTTCACTCGCTCTCTGTTGACATAGATAAATGGTGTAAAATGATCACTCTGTTTTCTTTGGAACAGCCAGCTTCTCCAGGCACTCACACCTCTGCTGCCCTACATCCCAAGGAGGATGAGCACTTCCCAATCTTCTCTATTACTATGAAGCTGCCCAATTACAGCCTTTGGTTTAGGAATCACCCCACTCTGCAGTGGGCACAACTTGAATGGGCAGTGCCCCCTGCTTTCCCACCAGAAATCAATAGCTTGGCATCTCCCCAGATGAAACTCATTGAATTTTACTTTAGCCCTAATCCTCATCACATCTGGAAGAAGTGGCTCTATATAACAGAGGGGAAAGTATTATGGCTGCTTCTGCTACATCTCAACAGGATTTCTTACTGGCTAGAATAAATGCTAGATATGCTGCTTGGTACAGGATGGGCCTTTACTTTCCCTTCCAGCTCTTAGAGGGAATGCAAGTCAAGTCTTTACAACCTCTGACAATCCCTAGGCATTCAGCAATGCAACATGTTTCAATATTTTCAGGTAAGGGCATTTATCTCCTCCTGGCTAAGCTGCAGCCAACGATTAGACCCGAAACACCCTTTAATTAACATTTCTGTAACAGCAATCCAGGAAGAACCATGCAACTCCTGGTCTCATATTTATAATCTACACTTACTCAACTTTAGAATCATTCCCCACTTCCGGTACTTGACAAATGGAGTGGTGAGGTGTCCATCCCCCTTTCCTCAGAACAATTTCTTATAGCCTGTGCTAACTCATGTCATATTTAATCTTCTGTGCAGTGACAGGAATTTAGTTGGAAATGCCTTATCTGCTCACTCCAGTGCAGTAGCCCCACTGCCACACTGCCTCCAACGCATCATGCTGGCTACAGTGTGGGGGGGGGTGGAGCACTGGGCCTGTCCCCGGTTGTCTCCCTTTTTGAAATTAGTGGAGAGTGCACTCTAACCGATCTTTGACCCCAATTTGCAGCTAAAATTTATTTACAATATGTCCAAAAGGGTTTGTAGAGGAGTATTACCTCTCAGGTTCTTGTTGGTCAGAGGCTAACGGAAGAGACTATTGCTCACTGATGCCATTTGTCTATAAACAGGTTTATTACACAAAATCAGAGCCAAGCCCTACAAAGACTCTTACCTAGATATCGAGAGCCAGAGTATATCCTATAGCCTGTGACATGAAGATGGACTCTGGGCAAAAATATCATGCAAAAGCTCTTATACTATAGATAAGTACTACAGCAACACATTCTTCTAACACACATTAGAATTACAGACTAGCCCTATTGGCTAAAATGCTAGGTGACTCCTCTGCATCAAAGATATATATTTGTAGTAAGGTCAGCTAAAATTGTGAACACAATGGGTTCTTACAAAGCGTAGAAAACAAGTGTTGCATTGCATAAATCTGCATGGTGGCAGTATAGGCATACATAAGACTTCTCAGAAGATCAGAATACATGTTAGAATCAGAACACAGCAATACATCATTAGTACATTGCATATATCTTTCCAGTGAGTCATAGCAATAATCTCATAGATTGTTCCTGATACCTTACTCTTATATGGTAGGTATCTACACCCTAATAGGTTAGTACTGATTATAGCTCATGTTAGAGCCATGATTACATAATACTGTGGATGTTGTCAGGGGTGTACTGTAGGTTTCCAATATAGGTTAGGGGACCAAGCCTACCAATCTTCCCCCCCCCTCCGTTTCCTTACTGAAAAGGCAACCACTAATGGGTAAGTTGTGGGTGATAGCATCATTACAGACCTGCTGCATGAGCCTTGTAGAGAAACTGTAGTTGTTTGCAGTGTCGATTCAGAGCATGACTGAAACAGCAGAGTGTTAGTGTCAGGAAAAATATCAAAAATACTTGTATAATCACAAAACCTTTGAAAGTTAATTCTAACCAGGTGTTGGAAAGTTCGGTGCTAAGGTCACTGTCATGGTTAAGGGTATTATGAGCATCTCTAGCCTTGGAGATGTTGTTTGTGATGTAGATGAGGTGGGACTCCTTTCTATCTAAAAGTGTCTGAGTGCCAGATTAAGTGGGGCAATGTGAACATTGAGTAAATACTGAGACAAAGCAAGCAAATATTCAGGGTCTGTTAATGATATTTGGTTCTGGGATGGGAACAGGGGTTATGACAGTATAACCAATAACTATAGTTTGATGACAAATAAAACAAAAGTTAGGTGCAATAATATCGCATTGTTTATCACCATATGCAAAAGATTTATGACTGGTGATGACACAATATTAGCTATCAGTTGTATGACACTCACTTGCGGGATCCACCATTTATGAAGTCTAATAGGACAGGTGAAAGATGGATTCGTCATCCTGGTGGTGAAGCATTGAACATCCTCCTTGAAATCCTTGTAGAGATGCCTAGTCTGGCTGACTGATGATGAAGTCAATGAAGTAGAGGTGGTTGCATTAGGTTTATAAGGGTTCCATATGAAGAAAGTTCAGAATCCAAAGTAAAGGACCAATCAGTGCTGTATGAGTACCCACAGACAGGCTTAATGATGTCTAATAAGTCACACCTGCAGAGATAGTGATAACCCTTTTTGGCACAACAGTCCATATGAGGAGTGACCCAAGCATCCAGGGTGGCGTGGAAACCCAGAAGAGGTGGGAGGTCTATTCACTCCCTGGAGATGTTATCGAGATGTCCTGCAGAGTAGATGGTAGCCAGCTTATTAAAGATGGCTGTTTTTGGATCAAAACCTGGAAGTGAGACAGTAAATGTTATAAACATGGTGACATGAATGCTACATTGTTTAGCTGTATAACAGGGGCCCTGGTTGGGGTGGTGTGTTACATAGCCTAGATTTATAGCAGTGGATAATGGAATAGAAATGGCCCTAGTCATACAAAGGATGATACATGAGACAGATCTACAATGTGGACAGTACCATTTGGCTAGTTGCCTGTCATGGATTCTGTCTGGGATACACCCTGATTCCAAATCCTGGAAGAGATTGTTCTTTAAGATCCATAGGCAGAGTATAAAAGTTCTTGGCAATATATTGCATGTCTGCTTCCTTGTTGTTCTGGAACACAAGTTCATTGATCTTGTTGTAGGTGTTATTAAAACTTTTAGCTATGTTATGCATGTTGTACACAGTAAACCTCTCTTCCTGACTAAGCCCATCTGCACCATGAAATAGGGTGTTGAAACATCATTCTTCATGCCAGTCTGGAATTTAACAGTTTAGCTTTTGATGGCAACTATGTCTGCTCAGTTCCAGATGGACATGCCGGTTCTGAATAGACCGGAAACTGTGCCTGTGGCACCAGTGATATTGGCAATAATACTTCTGCTGTGTTTCTTGGTGTTGGGATTCTGTCTTGTGTGAAATACACCCAAGTGTTCAGTAGTGTGTGGGCCTGCTACTAGGTCTTGAGTATGTGTTTGGTATGTTGCAAGAATGTCCAGTAACATGGTACTATGAAACCTAGATGTGTTTGTTTTGGAACACCAACCAAATTCAGCCATGTACTTCCAATGTGAATGGCTAAAAATAACTGGGATGTACATGAATTGCATATTGTTCACAAGTGTACCTGGAAGTGAAGTGGCAGCCAGGCCACTAACTAGTACCTGGTTCCTGGACAGGGCACTCTGTGAATTCTGCTTCTGTAGGGGAACTACTGATAAAAACATAGCAACTATAACAATGTAGTGTTGTGTGCAAAAGCCTGTGGCAGAGCCTTCTGGAAAATTGTTACAAGAGGTTGGGTTAATCAGTGCAATGAGGTTATATAAACCTGTGTCTGTGGTTAGCCTGATGTATAGACAGGGTGCCATTAGGTACAATTCTGGTGTTGGGCCAACCTTGGAAAACACATTTGGAGAGGCAGGCAGTGGGGATTTGCAGTCCATAGCGATCAGTTTGGAGTGATGATTTGTTGGGTGCCATGACAATGGCATTCAGGTAGGTGTCTTTGCTCTCCTGAACAGTAATCAATTTGCTGGGAACATCTATGCTGACTCCTTCAGGTATGGTGGTGGGCAAATTATGTGGGAGTAGGTAGCTGTTGCCTGCTGGTTGTAGATGCTGAAGGAGCTGCCTTAGACGTGTGTTGGCATTGGGATCATGAGCTGTATCTTTTGAATAGATAATGGGAAATATTCCTGTCATGAGGAACAGTAGCAAGATGGCCATCTTGTGGGTATACAGGTACCTGTAGGGAAGAAAGAAAATGGTCAGTACTATTCTGCCCAATGGGGTTAGGAAAAGTAATTGATCTCCTTTATACAGTTTCATCTGATTGGCATGTAGTCACTTATTAGTGGTCTTCTTTAAATGAGTGATTCTGACTTGGTAGACTGAGGGGCTCAATTTGTTGATGATGGGGTGGGGTCCTTCCCATTTGTTGGTGAAGGAATATATAGGATGTGCAAATCTGAGTACCATTACCTGGTCTCCAACTTGCCAGTCCACTTCTTTTGCCCGTTTGTCAAATGGACCTGGAATTGTTGCTGGATTTTACCTACAGTATGTGGTGTGCTGCATACAGATGGGTCTGAATAATATCTTGCCTAAGATTAGCAACATGGGTGTCTATGGACACTCTGTCTACAGTAGGTGTGTTCAGATCAAATCAGCAGGTGCTCGGGTAGTCTCATGGTTCTACTAGTCATAACCTTGAATGGGGTACACTAGGTAGTGGCTGCAGGAATGCCTCTAATTTCCATAAGGAGTAAAGGCAATAGGAAATTCAGTCCTTGGGATTGTCCTCAATACATTTGGATAACATGGTTTTTAACCATCTGTTAGACATGCAAGCATTCTAACCCCAAGGAAATGACTTCTGGGGTCACTACATGCTATAAAGGGCATCCTGCTGTAAGCAGGGTGAGCTGAGCAGGGTGCGTGACGAAGCGTACATCTGTGTGAGTGTCTTGCATGACTAACAAGACAAATGGGGCCCAATAAGGCCAAGTAAATTGACAATCGAGCCGAAACTGGCACTAAACACCTAGAAATAAGGTAATAAATAAATTGATTGGCACTTTAGAGCGGTAACCAAGGATAAACTACAATATTATTAGACTTAATGGACATATTGGCACAGTCTGCAGTAATAGTCTTATAAAACCAAAGTGAGAACAAATCTGTAGATGAATGTCAATGTGTATCATGACTAAGGAAGGGCACCAGCTATTGGAATGCACCTCATGTCACATGTTTAAAAAGACAGAACAGGAACACATAAACACAGAATTTGTATGCATTAAATGCCTACAAAATATTGACCTGACTAAGGAAATAGAGGAATTCAATACAAGATTACAGGCAGCAGAGACCATTCAAAAACAAATGGTCTTAAGATTTCAAACAGCATCTGGGAACACAAATGATATTACTAAAACCGGGGAAGGAAAAACTGGTCAAAAGCAAAACATAAAGAAGGGGGGAGAACAAAACAAAAACAGGAAGGATAGTCTAAATAACAAAAGCAGAAAGAGAACCAGTGATGAGGAAATTAATGAAGAGTCGGAGGAAGACTGGTTATGAAATTCAATACTGTAAGGCATCCAAAAGAGGGCATAGAGCCACACACTTCCAGATTCCTTAACAAACCAGTTTGATCCCTTACTGTCAGTGGATGAGAATCAAGCTAACCAACCACTAGATACAAATAATGTCCATAACCCAATGTTGAGCAACACTACAAAAATGACACCGAATAAACAACCGAATATAGATGAAATTATGGCTGATAGACATTTAATACAAGCCAAAATAAACCACTAATAGAGTTTGACACAGATCCAGTTGATAGTGCAATGGAGTCTGACATGTATAAAACAGAACAAGACATAGTAGTCCTGCAGGATTCCATGATCAAACACTTAAACAGGACTATATGTGACCCTAACAAAGCAAACATTGTCTAGCTTTGGAGGTGCAAGGATTAATGACATCACAAAAAGGCTGGGTAATATCCTTAAAAATACCACCCTCAAACCATTGGTCATAATGCAAGCAGGAGCAAACATCTTCAGGGGAACCAACACAAAAAATACAACAAGACTTATGTGGCTGTCACAAACAAATTAATAGAAAAAGGCCGTGTACCAGTTATATCTGAAATACTACCCATTCCTAAACCAACTCCTAACCAATATAAGAAACTCAAAATGGCTAATAACTGGTAAGGACATGGTGTTTGGGTCAAGATATTGACTGCATAGTCCATTGTGAAGAATTTGAGAACAGGTCAGAATTATACTGTATGGATGGGCTACATATCAACAAAAGGGGTAATGCAAATCTTGACAATCATATCTTAGCTAATATTGAAAATAGTTTAAACTACTAAAGAGAGGGAAGGGGATTTGTTACCTACTGTTAAAGAGGGTGGTGAGGATTTGTCACCTAATACTAGATAATACTGACTATATGAACAAGGAAACATATAATACAAACATAAAGGAGTCTAACATACTTAGACCCAATACAAGTATTATAAACAAAGATGTCATCATAATACTACTTGTAAATGTCAGAAGCCTGAGAACTAAAATTGATGAATTATACCACATATTTGAATTACACCACATGTTAGAAGAACAATTTATTGACATTTGTGGGGTCACAGAGATATGGTTTTCCAATGGAGACTGGAATACTGACATACCTGGGTATTATAACATATATAAAAACTGAACAGAGAAAAAAGGAGGATGTATTGCCCTATACATAAGAGAGACTCTTACAGTAATTGAACTTGGATACACATGTCTACAATAATGAAACACTCTGGGTGCAAATCAAAACTCCACATAGAACTTTGAATTAGGATTAATTTACCACTCCCCTAATTTTGATAACACTGGAAATGATTCACTACTAACCGAAGCTGAAAAAAAGAAACATGGTTGGAGATCAAATACTTATGGGAGATTTTAATTTTCCTAAAATATTGTGAAAAACAAAGAAGGGAACAAAATAAATCCTATAGAAAATCAGTTTATTGATATTATGGCACTTCACAATTTAGAACAACTGATTACAGAACCCACAACAGGGAACAACATACTGGATTTAATTTTTTAAAACAATCCAGAATTTATTGATATTATTACTACCCTTGGCAGATAGTGACCATAACACAATTTATTTTGAATATAAGTGCAGTCACAATATGACAAAAGGTAAGACCAAAATAAAGGACTACAAAAAGGCTGACTATAATGGTATGAAAATCCACCTAAACAAATGGAACTGGAGGGATGAGTTAAAAGGGAAAAACTTGACAGATACATGGAATATTATTCACAAACACATAGCATACTGCATTGACAGATGGGTACCAATTAGACATAAATAGCATAATTTCAGAAGGGTTCCACCATGGTGGACACACACTATTTCCAAACTAATAAGGAAATTAAAAAAAAAAACATTATCGGGCATATAAGAACCAGTCACCTAGTAACTGGGAAAGATTTAAGCAAACTGCAAAAAAGATCAAACTGAACATCAGAAAGACCAAAAAAAGAAATGGAACTAAAATTAGTAACTCATGTAAGGGACAACAAAAAAAATATATTTATAGTTACATAGGTTCACTAAAAGGAAAACAACCTACAATTGGACCCTTAGAAACAAATGAAGGCACAATCACAAATGAGACAAACTGCAACCAAGTTAAATGATTATTTCCTGAGTGTGTGTGACCCAAGGACAGTTCTCACAACCAGCAGCAATTAGACGTAACAAATTGTCCAGTATTTACCAAAATGAAAATTATAGACATTATAAACAAATTAAAAACTAATGGCTCACCAGGACCTGATAGTATAACACCACCCTTCTTAAATTCACTAGTTAATCAACTAGCAGGTCCTTTGACACTAATGTTTAATATTTTAGTCCAGGTGGGTAACACCTTAAGTGAATGGAGAACAGCTGTAGTAACATTGATATTTTCTTTATTTTTTTTTCCCCCAAAGGTGGAAATAGTGCGGAGGTGGACAACTATAGGCCCATTAGTCTTACTTCAGTTGTTGAGAAAATTATGGAAAAACTGTTACAGAAATGCATACATAGACACAATCCGCAGGAATTATAGACCTATCACAACATGGTTTTATAGCTGGGAGATCATGTCTATCAAATCTAATTAGTTTCTTTGAATCTGTCAGTGCAGCACTAGATGAAAACATTCAGATGGATGTCATATTCCTAGACTATTCCAAAGCCTTCGACAAGGTATCCCATTCCACTTTGTTAGAGCAACTTACAAAAATCTAGCTTCACACACATATAATCAAATGGATAGAATCATGGTTGAAACGTAGAATCCAGTGTGTGGCTGTCAAGGGACATTTATCTGACTGGGGATCAGTAACAAGTGGAGTACCACAAGGATCGGTGCTGGGACCAACACTATTTAATATCATTATCTCCACCCTTCAGACATCCTTCAGTGTATGGGCCGGAAAGTATGCAGATGACTGCAGACTTGGAGGATTAGTACAAACTGTGGAGGATGCAAAAATACTACAACACAATCTAAATAATCTTGTACAATGGGCTAACAAAAATTAAATACAATTCAACTTGGATAAATGCAAGATAATGCACATGGGGGAACAAGTCCATGTATCTACAGTATACAATATAAGCATTACACTACAAACTATTAAGGAAAAAAATGATTTAGGAGTACTTATTGCTGATGATCTCACTTTTGATAAGCACACAATTGAAACAACCAAGAAGTGACAAAAATGCTACCTTTTTCCGGATACTAGGATAGAATGGTCTATATTATGGTATAACTGTCATAGGTTTATAACCCAGGACAGACTCCAGCTTACGCAAATGCATATACTGCACAATTTATATTATTCTCCACAAACTAGCCAAATTGGGTTTAATACCCTCCTCCCTTTGAAACAATTGTCATAGAGAAAAAGGTACTCTCTACCATATCTTTTGGACCTGTCATAAAGGGTCTCCCTTATGAGTTATGATCAAGTACAGAACAGATCCCCTCTTAGGATTAGAGGACCTGTTTACTCCTATAATCTGTTTGTTGGGAGACTATTCGGAAATCTCAGTTCTTAGATGCCAATATTAAATAGCACTCATCTCCATGTCAGTCAAAAAATTGGTGTTGAGACACTGGATAGATCAGGAAGAAATCTCTTATGGGGAGTGGCTTACTGAGCTCTTAGCCAACCTTAAAACAGAGAAAATGGTAGCAAGCTTGACCAATAGACTAGACAAATTGAAAGAAATCTGGGACCTCTTTTTATACCCTATGTTGTGTAAACAATATGCCTTAATCTCTCTAAGATAGCTATATTATCCTAATTTCTGGTGATGTGAAGGGGACGAGAGAGGGGGAGGGGGTAGGAGGTTAGGGTTATGGGGAGGGAACAATAGGGGGAAGGGGAGAACAGTTACCATGTCTTACTGGAATTATCATCATATCATAAATGTAACTGTTCTTTGTATGATAAAACATTTCAGTAAAGACTGAATTGAAAAAAAGTGACAAAAATTAGTAGGTTGTATTTTAAGCAACATAAAAACTAGAAACAACAAAGTTGTTATTCCCTGTACACCGTCCTTGTGAGACCACACTTGAAATATTGTGTGCAGTTTTGTGCCCCACAAAATAAAAGAACTGATTGGTAAAGACGATTCAGAGAAGAATGAAAAAAAAAGTCAGTTAAGCATATGGGATACAAGGATAGGCTTCATAAACTCAATCTATATTCAATCAAATGTAAAAGAAATAGGGGGACCTTTTTCTTGTATATAAATCCATAAATGAAGAAAACATTAGGACTGAGAAATAACAAGGGTATTACCTTCACACGGTCACATAAACAAAAATTATTAGGGGAACACAATACAACGGTCAACAAAGTGCATTTTACACACAAAGGGTTATAACTAAAGGGAACGAATTACCTAAGGAAATAATAGACAGTACAAATATACCAGCATTCAAACAATCTTGACAACTACATGGGGGATAAAAAAAAAAAAATGCAATCCACCCATGAAGGGTGGCAAGTTCAATAAAGGGTCTCAGCTCACTGAACTTGTAATTAACCTATGTTGGTTCTTTCTACCTGGCCTGAAGAGTAAGGGTGATAAGAAATGTGAAACTTCTGGTGTACACTGAGAAGTTTGAGTGTTTCTTGCATCAACTTGCCTCCAAAGCTGGTTCCTTGATCAGAGTCTAACCTGAGAGGTAGACCCCACCTGGAAAACAATTGGAACATCTGTGTAGCCACACTGGTAGGCAGTGGCAGGTCTTGTAGGCATTGAATTGTGTTCAAGGCAGGGCTGCAACCTGATTCAGTGATACGCAGGCTCAGGAAGATTACTTCCTTTTTGCAAAGTTGTACCTTAGCAGGGTTGCACCTGATGCCTGCTCTCTGTAAGAGCCAGAAGTACAAGGAGTTCAAAGTGCTTCTCCTTGGTGGTGGTGGCTAAAAGTAAGCCATCCACATATTACAAAAGGCATTGGGTGTAGAGAAATCCTGTGAGGCATCCTTCATATGGAGATGAGTGAGGGGCTACTATGGAAGCCCTGAGGTAGATGGGTCCAGGTATACTGGCATTCCGCAAAGGTGAAAGCAAATTTGTACTGGCTATTAGGTTCCAAAGGAAGTGACCAAAATCCATTGGAGATGTCAAGGGCACTAAACCAGGTATGGTCTGGTGTTAGCAGTCTGAACACATCTGGAGCTGGTGCTACTGTAGGTGAGCAGCTAGGAGTGACTTGGATAAGTCTCCTATAGTCAATAGCAAGTCTCCAAGAGTTGTTGGGTTTCCTAACATGCCATATTGGCTCATTAAGGTTTGAGACACATGGTCTAATGATTCCCTGAAGGAGGAGTGACTTGATGGTTTCTCTAAGTGATGGTAATGCTTCTGCAGGGAAAGGATACGGTCTTTGTCTGATAGGCACAGGGCCTGGGATTTCGATGCTGGTTTGCATTCTCCCACAGCCATGTTTGTGTTTGGCAAAAACATCAAGACATTTCTGAAAAAATGGGCAAAAGTTCTTTGAAAAACTCATGGTTTTGGAGTAGAGTGATGCCGTCATACTCCTTGTTATCTGAGATTGCAGCAACAACATGTGAGTCTGAAATCATGACAGCATGGTATTGTCCCTTGATCTGGATCAGAAGCCTATTGGCTAGGTCGACTGCACAGCCATATAGTGCCAGGAAATCAATTCCTGAAATGCTAGGGTGATGTAATATCACGAGGTCAAAAATTAAATCTGTGGTAAGAACTATCATTGTCAATTGTGTCATCTGGTGGCTGCTTGAACCACAGGTCTATGGGGTCCCACTGAACCTCTTCCAGGTCCTGGATAGGATACAGGTGTTCCTGTGTGGTAGTGGCTGCAACTGACAGTGGGTTGGAAATCGGGCCTGGTGTGGACTGACCAGAGGAAGCTCCTGTGTCTCCTTTGCCTAGTGAAGACAGGGCCACAGGTGCGAGTACCACTATGGTCTGTTTAGGGATAGACTCGGCCATGGACTGGACCTTTCCAAAGAGCTTATGGAGGTTTTTGTCTTGCTCCACTACTTGTGAGCAGGATGGGTCTGTTCAGTAATTCAGGTTGCCCAGATTACTGTTTTGGTTGGGTTTCCTATTCCACCTATTTCTGTGTTTCATTGCCCAACCCCTTGATGAGGTTGTCTGTTAGAGGCAGCGGCCTTCCCATCTTGGGCCTTGCCCCCCAAAGTATAGTAGGTTATGGGCTCACTGGTGTGTTGCACCACGGCCACCTTGTGTTTTGAGCTGGAGTTAAGATCCCATAGGTAGAGCTGGGAAAATTTGTTCCATTCTCATGAATATCCTCTAACTTGTTGGTTCTGGGAAATATCACAGGTTCAACCTTGTCATGGACTGCCGAAATCAAGTTTTGGATAAACAAGGATTTGTAGTCTATTTGGTCCTGGTTAGCTCCCTCCTCTGAGACAATTGTTGCCAGTGTTGTATGCTAACCATAACTGCTGATGGTATAACATTGGGCTTTTCTTGGTGTACTGTCTGATGGGGTAGGCCATCATGATGCCAACTATGCCAGGAGAATGAGCAGAAATGAGGTCCAAGGCAATGTCATCTATTTGTATTCATGAGTTGCCGGGTTTCTTCCAGAAGTTTCCGCCAGAGACGGGGGTTGACAGTTTGTCTGAGAATCTTAACTTGGTAATGCACTGGAAGATTAAGCATTTTGCACTTAGAACGGACCTTTTCCAAGTGACGGCTGAGGTTGTCAATGGCCCATGTGGCCCAGACTGTCAGCAATTTGCTGAACAGAGTGGGCTGACTGAAGAGGGTTGTTTACAACCACTCATCAGTCGAGTAACAGGGAAGTACATGTGCACCACAGAGGGCTGCATCTGCTGCAGCGTCAGCCACAGTAAGGAACAACGGTTCATTGGTTGCTGTTTCAGCATGGCCTGCATGTGTTCCCAAATGAGGGTTCCCTGTTCCTCTGTCATGTGGGACTTGGAGATTGCCGTCTTGATCATGAGATTGATTTCCAATTGGTCTTCCATTTTTAGGACAGCAATGAGTGGAGGATGTGTCCGTTTCTCCCCCACACACATTGTCATGGGGGTCGCCATCTTGGCAATGCACATGGGAGTTGCCATGTTAGCAGTGAAGTTGGGAAATGCCATCTTGTGAGTGGCATAGATGGGGGTCGCCATTTTGAGAGTGATGCTGGGCTCTGTTATCTTGGATGCTGTCAACCTCAATTCGGATATGCCCCCACAATGCAAAGCATCATGGACTGCATATGCAAATCGGCACAGAATATTACGCTGGTTCAACTTTATTAATATTCTGTGGTGATTTGCATATGCAGTTCATGATGCTTTGCATTGTGGGGGCATGTGTGATTTTGTATTTCTTTGAAACTTGGCTTCCCAGCCAAATGCCCTTTGGGGTAACCATTGCCTCAGTGCTTGTGCACAGAGATTCTTTGCCTCAATACGGACACTTCTAAAGCAACGAACAGGGCTGCGACCAACAGACCCTTGTGAGTGTGTTTCTTTGTTGTTTGTAGCATCTCTGAGTACTGGGTGGAGAACCCTATTACTGGGTTGTCTGAAAGTTTCATGTCCCGCACAAAGTCACTGCAGTCCCCATGGGAGGAAAGAAAACTCGAGACATCAAGTCTCAAATCTGCACAGATATTGGACATGGTAGGGAAACACAAAATAACCCATCAGTGGTGCCCCGTTGTGTATCGATCCACATTGGTTTAACCAAAGGACAGTTGGGTGTCTGTACTCCACAGTTCTACAATTCAAAACTGCTGTGAAGCAAGGTGAGAAATAATCATTCTTGCCCGGTGTGCAGCCAGACTTTGGCAGGTGCTACAGAGTGTATGGACCGGCGAGGGCAAACCTTCCTACAAGCAGTCCAAATGCCAGATGAATTATGAATCCCTGATAACTCTGCTGATCATCTGCTCATGGTTGCCAAAATATAGAGGAGTATTGGCTCAGGTTCTTGTTGGTCAGAGGCTAACAGAAGAGACTATAGACAAATGGCATCACAGATTTATTGCACAAAATCAGAACCAAGCCCTACAAAGAATCTTACCTAGATACCGGGAGCCAGAGTATTTCCTATACCTCGGGATATGAAGATGGACTTGGGGCAAAACATATCATGCAGAAACTCTTATACTCTAGATAAGTACTATAGCAACACATTCTTCTTACACACATTAGAATTACAGACTAGCCCTATTGGCTAAAATGCTAAGTGGCTCCTCCATATCAAAGATATACATTTGTAGTAAGGTCAGCAGAAATTGTGAACACAATGGGTTCTTACAAATCGTAGAAAACAACTGCGGCATTGCATAAATCCACATGGTGGCAGTATAGACATACATAAAAGAAGATCAGAACGTGTTGGAATCGGAACACAGTAATGCATTATTAGTACATTGTATATGTCTTTCCAATTAATCATCATAATCTCATAGATTGTTCTTGATAACTTACCCTCATACGGTAGGTTCCTGAGCCCTAGTAGATTAGTATTTGATTATAGCACATGTTGGAGCCATGATTAGATAATGCTGTTGATGCTGTCAGGGGTGTACTGTAGGTTTCCAGTATAGGTTAGGGGACCAAGCCAAGATGTGGCTACTGGATACCTTTTAGGTATTCTTATTCTAATGCTAAAGAAATGCATAACCAAATGATGGCTCACAAAAAAATATTCCCTCTATAGATGACTGGATCATGTTGGTCAACGCAGCTTATCAAATGGAAATTTTGACTCGTACTGTACAAGAAGAAGATAAAGGGAGAAATAAATGGTCTCGCTGGCTTTTATATGCAATGGCCAGGGATCCCACTTTTGTACCTTGAGATAGTTTAGTTGTCTTGCAGGCTGTTGGATAACACCATTGAGCAGATGCTCGTTAATTGGTTCCACGTCAGTTGAATTACAAACTGGTACAAAATTCAAGGACACAAGTACATATACATATAGTGGAGGTACACATTACACTTATTATGTAAGTAATAATACCCGACAGGGTGGGCATTATTGGGATATAATGGACCGCCCAGGGACATAATGAGGCTCAACACCAGAGGTGGAGGGCCTTATAGCCCCTGGAAGGTCCATTATAGCCCATAATGCCCACCCTGGAGGGTATTATTATTACACTTAGATAATGGGTTTATATTATTATTGTTTTTAAATAGAAGTGTATGGAAAAGACTACAACATTGGAAAAAAATAGAAAAACGTTGGGTTCAGTAAAATAGTCCCTTTCGTGCCACTAGAGGGTGTTGCTGTTATATCATTTTTTTAATTAGTTTGGGGTGCAAGTTTTCGATAGTGTTAGGCAGTGAAGTTTTAGTTTTACATTTTTGTCGTCATTTGTTGTGTAATGGGTTGATGTGGTTACAGCTGCCAGAGACTAATATACAGATAAATCGGCCCCATACAGCAACGTACATATTTTAAAACAAAAAGTAAGTACCTCATTTTTTTTGTGGAGAGCTCATCAGCCAGATTCCGTTCCTTCAGATAGCGTGTTACAGGAAAGCGAATGATTTTGGCTTCACAGCTAAAACTCTCACTTTATGGACCCAACTAGTAGTGGTATGACCGGATACTTGGAGAGCGGAGGACTGGAGCATGAGTTTCTTGTGAATGTAGGCAGAGACAAAGTGGCATTGGTGGTAGCAGCAGCTGCTACAGTGGGTAGTGGAAGTGGGGTTCTGGGGGAGGTGTTGTGGTTTTCGAACGCCAGAGTCGGAAGTGACTTGGTAGCAAGCAAAGAGAAGAAAAACAAGATTTTAACTTTTTTTTAAATAGTTGTGTTTCTGTTTTTATTCCATTGGTATGGACTACTGTTTTGAGGAGTGACTGTGTGTGGGGGACAGCTCAGTGTCTCACTAAACAGAGTAAAAAAAATGGCGGGTATCAGAGCATGGCCAGAGGGATATAAATGGTGCTGGGTTCTGCCAGGGGGACTTGTTATATTGCTGTCGTTGTTGAGAAATAACAGCCTGGGTGGCAGGCTGTTTCAGCCAATTGGGATATGAGTTTTACTTCACCCATTATCTAAACAAGAGTAGACACTACCGAGGCATAGTACAATGTATGCCTGCATCCTGGGGATAGAACAGCAATTGGAATGAGTACAGGGGAAGAAAAGAGCAGAGGGGGCTAGAGTTAAGGTAGCAGGTAGGGAAAGGTGGGGAGGTGGGGTAGTAGATTGGGGGTGGGGGTGGTAGTGCCATAGAGGAAAGGCAGGGAGTGTAGAGGTAAAGTGTTGAGTCAGTGCTACTCTGGGGTAACAATCAATGGGGTGAATAAGTGCTATAGGGAATTCCTGACTTCACTGGTTGTAATTACTGACTTCAGAAGTTGCAGGAAAAGTCACTTATGGGAGCTAACAAGAGCAGGCACAGGAGTGGGCCCACACCCTGCACACTGCATAATTTCATTTTTTATTACATGATCAAAATACCCCAGTGTACAATCACTGTCCTAGTTCTTTATGCCCCTTCAGAGAAGTATTGTTTTTTTTTTTTGTACATGCACTGTATTTAGTCTTGTTTTCCTTTGTTGTACACATTATTAAAGTTGGATTATTTATTTATTTAGGAAATCGGAATTACAACCCTTTGAGTCATAAACTTGTTTCCAAAGGCTCACCGTCAGAATAAAACATAAACATTCATACAGCACATACATAGAATAAATGTGGGTGAGCAATCATACAGAGTATAAGTACAATGAGCACTGGTTAATGCCTGTATATTTGGTAGCTAAAAAAGGGCACAGCTATTGACATATTTACCTAATGAGTGGTTAAGATCTATACAATTGGTAGATAAAGCAATGCATGATACGAGTTGGTAGTAAGCTGCCTAAGGGAGGCCTTGTCTTATACATAATACAATGCATTCATAGTCCAGTGCAACTATATGGTAACTGAGGGAGGTGAGGAACCTGTAGGCTAGAAATAGTGAGGGCTCTCCACTGCCAGGCGAAGGGCAGGTGCATGGCCTAGTGGCATGGTGCAGGATCCACAGGTTACCGATTACACTGGTATTGATGTGAAGAGAGGATATGGGCCCGTAAGACAGCTTTAAAAGGACTTAGATTGGCGATTGATGTGACAGCCAGTGGGAGGCATTGTACCAGGATGGAGCTCTAAGGGGGAAGGATCACTGGGCCAGGGTGGTCCTGATCCTAGGCACCTTCCAGATAGTTTTGGGGGCAGCCCATGTGGACACTGAGATGATGGCTGCCTAAAGAGAAGCCATGACAACTATTGGGGTTAAACCCAGGTGGATTTTTTTGGTGAAGACAGGTCTAGTATAATAGTCTTTCCTCAAGGGAGAGGATATTGGTGAGTGTGTATAAGGTGCAGGTATGTGTATTTCTGTTTGCACCAGAGAGGAGCCGGCAGGCCTTATTGATGACTACTTGTATTTGATGAAGTGCTGTAGGGTTGGCAGCAGCATAGATTGTGAGGCCATAGTCCACCAATGATAAGACTGAGGAGGTAATGGCTAGGTGAAGTGCTTCAGGTGGCAGGTAGTCATTATGTCTGTACAGGAGACCAATGCAGGTGTTGGTGGTGGAGGTGAGGATTTTTATATGTTAGTGGAATGAGAGGGAAGAGTCAAATGTAATACCTAGATACTTATACTTTTGGACCTATTCCAGTGGGATGAGAGAGGCGGAGAGTATTTCCAGGGGGAAATCCTTTGATCTATTTTGGTGGTGGGCATAGAGCATCGTCTTAGTTTTTTTTTTAATGTTGACCAACAATCTGTGTTCAGCAAACCAGTGTTCAATCTGAGAGTAGGAGTTTTATAAGGTGCGCTGGAGAGAAGGGGAGAGAGAGGGGAGAGGGGGAGAGAGAGGGGAGGGAGAGGAGAGAGAGGGAGAGGGAGAGGGAATCAGGATGTGTGACATAAAGAACAGCGTCATCCACATAGAGGAGAAGGTTGCTGGAGCAAGATTTAGGCAGGGCGTTGAGGTAGATGCTGAATAGCAGGAGGCCCAGGATAGATCCCTGGAGAACTCCAGAGCACACAGGCAGCATAGTAGATATGGTATTATTAATTTTTAACACATTGGGCTCTAGATGAAAAATAGCTGGAGAACCATGATAGTGGACAATGAGAGACCCCAGTTTGTTGTAATGTGTTAAGGAGGGGGTGAGAAACCATGTCTAAGGCCTTTGAGAGGTCAATAAACATGGCCCCTGTGAGATGCCCCTTGTCAAGCGTGGTGTACAGGGAGTTGGAGAATTCTGTGAGGGCTGTCATAGTGCTCTGAAACCATGCTGCTCAAGGAGGTAGTCAGTGAGCTGATTGGCCATGATCTTTTCAAGGGCTTTAGAGAGTGGGGTGAGAATCGAGATGGGCTGGTAGTTGTTTGGGAGGGAGCTGTTGCCACATTTCAATGTTGATGTTATCACTGCCATTTTCCATGAGGTTGGGAACTGGCCCAGGTGCAGGGACAGATTTAGAAGGTCCATGAGTGGGGAGATAACTGAGTCTAACGCAAGGTATAGGATATGCATATTGAAGTCATCTTTGCCACTTATAAAAAAGTAATATGGTGTAGTCAGTTTGCATTAGTTAAAAACAGACTGCAAGAATCCCATTGCCCTTTTTAGAATACCTGCTGCAGAGACCACTTCAACATCAAAGTGATAGTTCCATTTTGGTCTAGGGGGAGGCTGATACTGTGGTTTGAGGATGAGTGGAGAAATATTTTAAGCAGGTGTTGTTTTTTTTTTTTTTTTTTTGGGGGTGGATGTATTTCTGGTAATGTGCAAAAAGCCAACATCTTCATGTCCTTTTTTTCTTTAGTATCAAAATTGGATCATTTTCAGTTCAAATGTGCATAATTCCTGAATATTCTTGAAATTTCTTTGCCAAAGGATGATGTCCCAAACTGAGGATTGACTTCAGTGAGGGAGAACCAACAGGAACATACGAACATACGAAATTTGCCAGCAGATAAAGGCCTTGAGGTCTATCAAGTCTGCTCGAATGTGCAGCTAGCACCCTTTATTCTGCAGCTGCCCCTCCCTTCCACCCTTCCCCTTCATTAACCCTCCCCCTTGTCCTGTCCCATCCTCATTTGAAGCAGTCCACTGTTCTACTGCATACCACTTCTGCAGGTAACGCATTCCACCCAGCCACCACCCTCTCTGTAAAAAAGTGTCTCCTCATCTCCCTCCTGAACCTTCCTCGCTCCAGTCTCATGTCATGGCCCCTGGTGGCCCTCCCCTCCCTTACTTTGAACAGCCCCTCTGTACCTGTCTTGTTTATTCCTTTCATGTATTTAAAGGTTTCAATCATGTCCTCCCTGTCTCTCCTCTCCTCCAGTGAGTACATGTTCAACTCCTTCAACCTCCTCTCGTATGATAAGTCCCCCAGACCCTTGATCATCTTTGTCGCCCTGCGCTGCACTCCCTCCAGTAACTTAATGTCACTCTTCAGATATGGACGCCAGTACTGCACGCAGTACTCCAGGTGTGGTCTAACTAATGACCTATACAGTGGCAGAATCACCTCCTCCCTCCTCGAGGATATACCACTTGCAATACAACCCAGCATTTTGTTGGCCTTTGCAGCTGCCTTCCTACACTGTGCCGAGTTGTTCATTGACCCTGTGATGAGCACATCCAGATCCTTCTCCTCCTCTGTCTGGGCTAGCTGCACTCCCCCTAGCTGGTAAGTCCTCCTTGGGTTCTTCATCCCAAAATGCATCACCTTGCACTTTTGGCATTAAAGCCAGTTGCCAGGTGTCTGACCAGGTTTCAAGATTTGCCAGATCATCCTGCAACCCTGCCATCCCCTAGGTCATCCACCACTGCGCCTACCTTGGTATCATCAGCAAACAGACTGATCTTGCTCTTGATGTCCCATGATATGTCTGCAATGAATATCCCAAGCGACACTGGTCCCAACACGAGCCCTGTGGGACACCGCTCGTCACTGCCCTTGGGTGTGAGCTCTCCACCCACCACCACCCTCTGTTGCCTTCCCTGCAGCCAGTTTCCTACCCATCTCACCAGCATTGCACCTGCCCCTGTGCCTACTAACTTCCTTCCCAGCCTTCCATGTGGCACTGAGTCATGCCTTACTGAAGTCCAGATACAGGACATCCACTGCATGTCCCTGTCCAGTTGCCTAGTTACCCAGTCATAGAACTCGACCAGGTTGGTTTGGCAGGATCAGCCACGTATGAAGCCATGCTGTCTGCTGTCCTGTAGTCCTTTGGCCTCTAGGAGGGCCACCAGCCTCTCCTTCAGGATAGTCTCCACTAGCTTACCTACGATGGATGTGAGGTTCACTGGTCTGTAGTTTCCCGGTTCATCCTTGGGCCACTCTTGTGGAGGGCACCACATGAGCCATCCTCCAGTCCTGAGGTACACACCCCAAATGTAGTGAGGCATTAAATAGGTCTGCAAAGGTCCTGCAAGGACCTCTGCCAGCTCCTTCAGTACCCTGGGATGAATGCCATCTGGGCCTGGTGCCTTGTCACCCTCAGTGCCTTCAAACCCTCTCGAACTCTGCCCTCCATGATTTCCCCATCTGTCACCACTTTCCCCCCGCGTCTGCCATTCTCCCATCTTGGTGTCACCCCTCTCTTTAGTAAATACTGAGCAGAGTACTCATTTAGTGCTTCCGCCTTCGTACCCTGCTTCCACCCAACCCCCTCCTTCCTAATCCTTACTATGTGGTCCTTACAGCTCCTTTCTCCCTGATGTACTTAAAGAAGTCCTTCTCCCCTTCTTAATGCCTTGTGCCAGCCTGAGTTCCAGTAGATGCTTTGGCTCCCCTTACTGCCCTTGTCACCTCCTTCGATTCTGTCAGGTACTCCTCTCTGTTCTCCCCTCCCTGTTTTCTTGTACTTCCTAAAGGCAGCTCTTTTCCTCCTTACCTTTTCCATGACCTCCTTGCTCAACCAGCTCGGTTTCTTAGCCCTAGCCTTCTTGCTCTGGGCTTTGCAGCAGGTTTTGGTTGCCTCCACTATCCCCAGCTTTATGAGTTCCCATCTCTGGTTAGTAGCCATACTAGATTGAATTCTGGCCAGGTACCCTTTTACCACTTCCCCCATCCTCCCAAAGTCGGCCCTCCTGAAGTCCAGCACTCTTGTGCCAGATTCCACTCTTCTTGCCCATATCCAATGTGAGCCATACTGAGTGGTGGTCACTCCTTGACAGCGGTTCCTCCACTGTAAGTTCTCTCACAAAGTCCCCATTTGCCAGCACAAGGTCAAGGGTATTCCCTAACCTGGTTGGTTCACTGACCATTTGCAGCAGGAAGCTGTCCTGGAAGGCATCCAGCAGTACCTGCTCCCTTCTGTTCCTGGTTGGAAGATAAAAAGTCAGCGATCCAAAGATACAATAGTATCATAGTAGAGATTAAACCAGTTAAATAGAGGAGATAGAAGATTAGTGAATTGAATTGTCTCAATATATATATTTTTAATATTTTCCTGTATTCTGCAAAGGAAATCTTGTGAATCTGATTATTAGCCATTCTGGGGGAGGGATGGGTTAGCAGGAATCAATTGTGATTCATACTTAGATGCTGGAGAAAATAGCCGGCTCAGTGGTGATGAGGATTGAGGTGCTGGATGCCGCACCTCGCACCATGCCTGCGACCAGGGTTAGAGAACAAGCCCGGGCCATCGGGGGTCAGTCGTGGAGGGAGTGGACTGAGCATCTGCGGACTGCTCTCCTCTCCCAGGGGTGGGTTTAGGGCTTGCACTATGCTGCAGTGGCCTCCAATGGAGATTGGGGGTTCCACAGTCATGGTGCAACTAGAGGGAGGAGTACAGTGGACAACGGCACATTGTGACTAGACGTCACTGAACATCCATACTCCCAAGGGGAGAAAAACATGGTGCAAAAATGGCAGTCAGTCATTGTGGCTTGATGGCCATGCCTCTGCACACCCTCTGACCCATACAGATCTCACCTGGGTATTAGATTCGGGCCGGGATTAGGGGTCCCCACCATGGGCACTGTTAGCCCTGTGCAAGTGAGATGTCTGTCGGGGGGGGGGGGGTCTCATGGGATGCAAAGGATGGTGGCTGGATGATGGCAGACCAAGCCACAGTAGAAACAATGTCATGATAAAAAATAAAAGATTTCTGAGAAAATGACTTTAATGATCAGAGTTGGCTTGATATTGGTTGTTGGGGAGGTGGAACCGCAAACCAGGAAGCTTCTAAATTTGGATACACCGAAAATGATCTCTATTTAAAAACAGTTTGAGCTATTTCAGTGCAGGTTAGTAGCGTTGCGTCCAATTTATTATATACTTTAATGTGCAAATGTGTACACATTACGAAGCTCGAGACCAAGAAACGTTATGCAACTTTCTAGTTCTGGAGTAGAAAATCGGTTAGCAGGATGATTTAATACAGCATGTTTTTACTTGCCTCCCTTCCAGGTGGCCATATGCAAAAACAGCTGACACCGTGAAGGAACTGGGCTGCAAACACGTGAACAAGCACGTACTCGAGGCTCACATGGATGTCAAGAACAAGCTGGTGACGACCAGTGCCTTCATGTGCAATGCTCCAGTCCATGAGGTGTATGATGGCATTGGAGAGATGGTCAAGGAAGTTCTGAAACTCATGTAGAGCTTGAAAAGTCTGAAATAAAATACACAGAGCTGGGGATGGTCTGCCAGTGGGTCAGCCTGTTCATCTTAGCCTTGCTAACAGAGAACTGGGTCAGCAGTGTTTTGTATATGTCTCTCAAAGTCCATATAGGACATGGAATAAACCTTGTGGTGGTGACATACCCATCAGGAATGGGTCACATAGCTGAATTTTCAAACAGATACCAGAATTCCTTCACTATGAATTTTTAATGTGTGTTGACCCTCCATAATGGTCTGGTTATTTGTAGATGCTTTTATTATATTAATGGTCAAGAATCTTTTCTAAAACAAAATGCATTTAGAAGGCTATATATATACATAATATATAATACATTTTTTTTTTTTTACAAAACTTTACCGATGTCATTTCACATCTGAACCCATGAAATCCTTGAGCTGGAACTTGTTTTGAACAAAAACATCTGATAAGTTTAGTATTAGCAATATTTATCCTTTTAATTATGAAACATTGATGCAGGATGAGCACATTATGAACCACTGTTGCTTCCTGGGATAATGTCACTGACTGACCCCTGCAAGGTGCAATTTTCCTCTACATTAAGAAGTATTGCTTAAGGAGAGCAGCTGCCACCTGTAGAAAAAGATTGAAAAGCACTATTTAGACATGGATCTTATATTTCATACAGTTTAGAGTTCTGCAGGGCCCTGCACAGTTGCATTCGGGGATGGCAGGCTTCAGGGGCACAGAGGTTCCCTGTAATGCCACTGCCAAAAATAACAGGCCTACTTAGCTTTTGGGGGAGGAGTCTCCCTCAGTGGCCATGTTGCAATGCAAATGAGGGATGACAGATTTCTTGTTGCAAACAGGGTTTGTGAATGCAAACACTGAACATGTGGCCTCCGCTGCATGCCCAACTGTTAGTAATAGTGACACTACTGCTTCAGTTGTCCCAATGACCTCCTGCCACCAAACTGTATGGCCTACTTGTGGGATGAGGAAAAGAAGCCATTTGAAGAAAGGCTGCAGGAACTGGACATGTGCTGTACTCCCTGGAAGAAAGGAGAGTGAGAGGGGCATGATTTGAAAGCTACAAGTGCCTCACAGGAGTGAACAAGGTGCAAGCGGATGATCTATTTCAGAGAAAGGAAGACACTAAATTAATGGGACATGCAAAAAAGCTAAGAGGGGGAAGTTTTCGGAGAGATGTATAGAAATACTACTTCACAGAAAGGGTGGTGGATAACTAGAAACCTCTGCCAGAGGAGGTAGTGGTGGCACAAACTGGGGTTGGCTTCAAGCATCCATGGGATAGGCACAGGGGTAGGTAGCAGAATGGGTGGAAGGAGGGGCATAGATGATGATGACAGAATAGGCTGGGAAAGGGGCAGATTGGATTGGCCTAAAGGTTCTTTTCTGCCAACAGAATGGTGGCTGTGGTATAGTTTGCCATCAGTTCTTTCCTGGTGGTCCAGTTGCCTCGACCATCTAGGGAAGTAAATTCATTCCTTGGTGTCCAGTGGACCACCCCAACTTTCTGGGAAATTA
Source organism: Neoceratodus forsteri (assembly GCA_016271365.2). Lineage (NCBI taxonomy): Eukaryota > Metazoa > Chordata > Ceratodontiformes > Ceratodontidae > Neoceratodus > Neoceratodus forsteri. The sequence continues at coordinate 66,840,222 of JADMNL010000023.1, forward strand.
ATGCCTTTCCTAATGCCCAGTGGCCCCCATATTATTCAGGTGGGTAAATTCATTCCCTGGAATCCAGTGGTAGTCCTCCTTTCCTGTCACCAGTCCCCTACATGCAGTATTCAAAACATAACTAGTCCTTTGCTCATCTCCCTCTCACATCACCATAATTGGTCCTTTGCTGATCTCTCTTCCACTTCACCACCACATGGCTCCATGTCAGTCATTCACAGCTGCCACATGCCTGTGTCATCACTGCAGATCTGCCTTCAGCAGTTCTATACTGATGCTACACTTTGCAGCATCCATTGTGGGGGCTTGGATGGGACTGCTTAGCACAAATAAGATACCAGCCCGCCCTTTCCATGTGCTGACAAACTAGCCAGTTTGCCAGCATATGGAAAGGCTTATGACTCTTTAGTGTATAAGGGGTGCAAGGATGAACTGTGGCACACAGTGGCCATTGTGACCATTTTGTGGCAGCACAGTGTGACTGTATGGGGTTCCTCATCTCCCCAATTTTTTTTTGTTTTCTGAGGACTTTTCCATGAAAACAGTAGCTTTATGTCTTAAGGCTGCTTATAAAATGGCAAGGAAGAAATCTAGAAATGTCATTGGTTGAGATGTCACCTGACCATGCATTAAAATCCTATAATAGCACACCCTGGCATGGCTTATTACTTGCTTCATCAACGTCTGCAGTCATCATTACAATCTGTTACTGTAGTGTTTACTGTGATGTCACAAGCAGGGCACCATGACCTTGGACAGGGACAAACTGACTCGGCTCCAGGGGATAAGGGTTTTGATTTCATAAGTGTCTTCATTAACAAGAAATAGTGTGAGAGAAATGCAGAAAAAAACCCAATGTTAACTGAACTGCATCTAAATACTGTTTTTGAAAGTTGTTCCCAAGACACCAGCAGCTCTTTATTCCTGTTACGTACATCTCATTTATAGGAACCGTTATTGCATTTTCAATCCAGAGTGTTGCCTAAAAATGTTTGTTGTTCAAAAGTTGAGTTGTGCGGATACTGTCCATTCAGATTGTTCAGACAGAGCCAAGTATCTTAGGAAATGGCACAGACATTAAAGAATGCAAATGAATCAGCTGTGTGAAAGGTAATCAGATGCATCCGGATAGTGCCTGTTCAATACTATAGATACCCCGGTTAAATGGACAACCATGCACTGGTCTTGGAACCCTTGTAACATATTTAAGGTGGATCTTTTTACAGCAAATGTAGCAAACCACAAAATTCAAAGTATGTAAAGAAATAATGAAATAAAAAATAAATAATAAAAAAAAAGAAACATTTGTCCCTTTTATTTTAACCATGTAAGTATTACAATGCAAACAATGAGCAAGCTTCACCCAGCTGCAGAAATGGGTAGAAGCAGGTCTGCACCGAAAGGACGAAATCCTTGCTGGACTATCCTGGATAAAAAAACATTGTACTTTCACACTGTAGGAGGGCATGGGAATGGACAACACTGACAAAGGTTTTTGAGTGTAAAACACACAAATCTCTTAAGTGAATTTTATTTTCTCTCTTAGCTTTTTCAAAATAATTCTTAACCCACAATATAAAATAACAAATGAAAATAATAAAAAAAATAAATTCCAGCTCAGCTGAGCTCCAGCACTTTTCTTCCCCAACTGAGCTGCCACCGAGTGGAAAAACGTTTAACAGTTCACAACTTTCAGCATCTTCTGTGCTGAGTATCCTCTGTACCTGCTCTCAGTACAGCTCTCCAGGCTCTGCTGGCTATCTGACTCCAGGAGGGGTTTTCATAGCAAAATCCTGTGACATCATCAGGTCAGCTGACCCACCCCTATTTCTAATACAAAGGTTTTCTGTTCTAGTACAAACATTGGGGGATCAGTCTGACCACAAACATACCCATGTAAATACTAGAGGTAGTCCAATATCAATGCAACCTCATACTGGATTATATCCACCATTTATAGGTAGAAAAACACTTAAGGGCCACTTAAGAAGTTAAGCCCCTCATTCCAGATAATGTCATAGTCTGCCCAGGCTCTATAAAATACTGCTCCGTTTGGGGCGGCTGGCTCTAAAGAGCTCACCAGACTATAATGGCAGGAATAGGAATAGGAACAGGTAAGGTACTGGGTTTTCCTTTCCCTAACATTATTTTATTTCTCTGTTCCTAGTTGACTGCTGTTAACAGTAACAAGCATTTGTCAATGCCAAATGTTTGCTTGCTGGCACTGGCATTGGTAGTGTAGAAGTTACAGAGCTGCATAATAGGAATGGCAGTGAAGTATTGAACTGAAGCCAACCCCACCACCACCCTGCAGAGAGTGGCAGGCATTGGGGTGTGTCTTTGGGTCGTCAGGCATAGCGACCACACCATTTCACCACACCCTACCCTGCAGACACTGACAAGTGTCCTGCGGTGTGCCTTGGGGTCTTTGGCCCTTATGCGCACCCCATTCCATCAGGAAATACGGTGAGATGGGTGCGGTATAGGAGAATGGGGTGAAGTTTGGGCCCGAAGAGTCCAAGGCACACCTTGATGCCTCTCACTGGCTGCAGGGTGGGGGTGGAATGGTATGAGCATGACAGACAAGAATCCCAAGTCACACCCCTGATGCCTGTCATACTCTACAGGGTGGGGCGTTATGGTCGGAAACCCTAACGCCTCAGGCATTCATTGGTATTTTCACTCCAAATTTTCAACATGGTTTTTTTTGTCCCCACCTCATAAACAGTGGCAATATCAGTTTGTTAGCCGAAACTGCTTTTGCACAGTGACTATGGCATTTGGCACCACAGGTGCAAAAACACATTCCGAACAGGATGTGAAAAATGACAGCGGTATTGTTCATGGGGAGGTCTGAAAAATGGCAACATTGAAAATCTGCTGTGAAAATCTTAAAAAAAAAAAAAAAAAAAAAAAATACTGGTGAAGTCACGAGCATGCATAGAAACTGCAATGCACACCAATAATGTAACTAGTTAGGGAATTTTTTTACAGCAGATTGTTAACACAGGCATTTTGAGACCTCCGATCATGAACAGTGTCAATGTGATTTTCTTTATCTGTCCCAAACAATGATTTCCCACAGCAACCACGCATCTCTGCACTGAAAGTGTGAAAACACATTTTGGCCATGTTGTGGAAAATGACACCTGCACTGTTCATAAGGAGGTGTGGAAAAATGCCACTGGTGAAAATCTGGACTGGAAATATTACAGATTCATGAACCTACGAGGGTGCATGGAAACTGCGCAATGCTCACTCATAACAGTCATTTTATGAAGTTTTGTCACCAGATGTTCAACATAGCCATTTTAAGACCTCTGCTCATGACCAGTGTCACTGTGATTTTCTTAATCTGTCCCAAACATTGTTTTCACACACCGACTGTACCATTGTGCGCTACATGTGCGGAAACACATTTTGGGCAAGATGTGAAAATGGTAGCTGCACTGCTCATAAGGAAGTGCGTTAAAATGGCACTGTTGAAAATCTGGTGTGCAAATATTACAAATTTGCAAACTTGCCAGCATGCGTAGGAACTGTGCAATGTGCACTCCTAAAACAGTCATTTTTGGGAATTTTTTCACCAAATTTTCAACATAGCCATTTTAACACCTCTGCTCATGACCAGTGTCACTGTGATTTTCTTAACATGTCCCATACATCGATTTCGCACACCGACTGCGCCATTGTGCGCTACATGGGCAGAAACATGTTTTGGGTGAGATGTGAAAAGTGACAGCTGTACTGCTCATAAGGAGGTGTGGTAAAATGGCAATGTTGAAAATCTGGAGTGAAAATATTGAAATTTCGCAAACTTACGAGCGTGCGTGGAAACTGCGCAACTCATGCTCGTAAAACAGTCATTTTTAGGAATTTTTTCACCAAATTTTCAACATAGCCATTTTAAGACCTGCTCATAAACAGTGTCACTGTGATTTTCTTAATGTGTCCCGTACATTGATTTCGCACACCGACTGCGTCATTGTGCGCTACATGGGCGGAAACACATTTTGGGTAAGATGTGAACAATGACAGCTGTACTGCTCATAAGAAAGTGTGGTAAAATGGCAATGTTGAAAATCTGGAGTGAAAATATTGAAAATTCACGAACTTACGAGCATGAGTAGGAACTGCGCAATGCACACTCGTAAAACAGTCATTTTAAGGAATTTTTCCACCAAATTTTCAAAATAGGCTTTTTGAGAGCCCACCTTATGAACACTGGCAGTGTCATTTTGTTAATCATTCTGGAAAGGTGATTTCATGCAGTGGCTGCAAAATCACCCTTCGGGCCTGAGTAACGCCATGACAGTGCAAGAATTCATGAGGATGGGTCCCAAAAACCCCATGTTGAAAATTTGGTGCAAAAATTCCAAAAAATGCCTGAGATATGCAACAAAGTTGAAAAAATCCTATCTATCCCATTATATAGCTTACTGGCATTTCCTCAGTTTGCGGTCAGCTTTGAAGAGTGCAGACGTGTTCCCGGTCCACCAAAGATTGTCGTGCCGGACTCCGGAGGTAAGTATGGGGTGAGGGGGGGGGTGAGGAGGCAGGGTGCATGGTGGGTGCAGGTTGTGGGGGGACAGGGAGACTGCGAGGGACCTTTTTTTCTTTACAGGTTTTTTGTGTTGTAAAAGACGACGTGGGACGTTTGCCACGCTTGGGTGGGCTCCCAGCGTGGCAGAAGGATGGCTGTGGGGGCGTGGAGCTGACTGGGGATTGGGCACCCCTGTTGGCCATGATATCTGTTGCCACACTGGGGTGGGCTCCCAGCGTGGCACCCTGTACTCGGGGGGAGACAGTGGAGCTGGCCAGAGGTTAGGCACCCCATGGCCCATAACATCATTTTGCCATGCTAGGGGTGGGCTCCTAGCATGGCACCTGGGGATGCTCCGGGGGCGTGCAGCCGACAGGGGATTAGGCACCCCGTCGGCCTGTACAGTGTGGGGGGAAGGCGCGATGGGCATGCAGTGTGCATGCATGCGTGCGCGCACGTGTATGTGGGGGAGAGAGCTCTGCTCACTCGAGCGGAGCTCTCTCTTTCAACTATATGCCACTGCATTTTCAGCTGTCATAGACAGCTGGAGCAGTGATTGGCGTTCTGCGACCGTGCCTGCAAACACACTGACTGAATTGGAAGAGGCTGACACACCTCTGGAAAACTCATGATGGCACTATGTTTCTTGCACATGCGTGCAAGCAAACATAAAAAGGAAACAAATGTTTTATGTCCTCTGCAGCTGCTTTGACATAGCACCTTATAAACATAACTTTAGAATGAGTAATTTCCTTGAGTTCTTTACTCCCTTTTAAATGGAAAAAAAAAACTTTTATTATAAACTTAAGCGCTAAATTAAAAGCACATAACACTCAAACCAAAGCCAGAAAAACCCTCCTTCTGATATCTCGTCGGCTGAAATTTGGATTACTTTTCAATTGGGCCTTGTTTCCACTTTAGGGCTTTCCTTAGCCGTGACTCCTTTCATTTGGCCCAAACTACCTTAAATAAATAGCAGGGGGCTCCACCTAGTGCTCTGGTTAGGATTCCTGACCCTGTGGTAAACAAAGTGCTACAGTGTGATTTTCTAGCACATTTGGGGAAAGACTGACTGATCCACCAGATCCAGTCAGTCCAGTTGCTCCAGTACTCCTTTATGTGGCCCTCTGTCTCTTAGGGAGCATACCTGCTCTATTTTCTTTATTTTTATGCACCCGAGCGGGTTCTTCCTTTCATTTGCCCACTTTCCTCCATGGCAACCTCTTTCATGCCACTGCAAGAGTTGGCGAGCATTCTCACATTTTTTCTTTAATTTTAGCTGCATAAAGTGGCAGTACTGACCCCTTTTTAATGGTGACTAACTTCTGTAAGAAAATAAATGCCTCAAACAACACCACAACTAATGGAGTGCCTTTCTTTTACTGCATATAGGCACTTCCAGTAGCTTACTAAGGGTGCTGCTACATATTACATTTTTCCTGCAGAAGCGGATGAGGGCACTGGTTCCTTTTCATAATATCAAAGGTACTATTGTACAGGTGTCCCTGTTTCTCATTACTGTGCCCCTTTTTGCACACACAGCTGCTTGGTTCCTAGGATTACCATGCCAAACAATGGTACTATCCCTATGTCTAGCTTTAATTCTCTAACATCCTAGGGCAGACCACAGGTACATGCTTTATAGCCCCTTACTCAAGGCATAATGGGGATTGGAACCTTTCTTTACCGCCCACTACCCTAGGGCTTTTTGTAGGAGGCCTTTCGTAGCTTCTACCGTTTACACCATCAAGGATGGAAAATGGAAATTAAGAGGGGAATAATAGAACAAGATTCCATGATGGGAAGTCACCCCACTAAAGTAGAAAATAAAAGAACAGGGTCAAGAGAGACCTAAAGAAAAAGAATGCTACTGCAGTAGACTTTAAGAGAAAGGTAGAGAAGAAGGAATGTTCTGGGGTGCATATCAACATTCTCGGGGAGCAAAACTGCCACACACACACACACACACACACACACACACACAACTAAGATACAAAGACGCACGCCTCTCACACACACACACACACACACACACACTCTCTCGCTCACTCCTATGTAATACACTGACATTTACACAGAGTGTTTGATTGTAGAAAGCCCACCCCCCAGATCAGTGTATGCTTCTTGACTGGGTGTTAACAACACACCCTGAAAGAATCATGGAAACTAGAGTGCTACCCAACACTCTAAGTGACCACTCTCCCATCCTGTGTGCATGGTCAATCAAACAACCCAGACCCCCCCCCCACCCAACACTATATTAAGTAGAAGGCTAAGGAAGGACACAACTGAGGACTTCCGAAAACATATAGCACTAGTACACTGGAGTTACCTAGACCTTTGTACAAATCTCAAAAGGGCACTAGAATATTTTATTACCGAGTTCAACAAAGCTGCTGATAAATTTGCACCTATGAAAAAAGAAAGGTCGGGCGCAAAAATGCAGAATGGATCACCCCTCCACTTCTGGAGCTCACGAAACAGAGGGATAACATGTGGCATTGGGTCAAATCTTCAGGCACTCCCACTGAAATCCAAAACTATAAAACCACACGAAACCAATGTAAAAGGGAAATTAGGCAAGCTTATGCATCCTATTACGAAGCCCAACAAACACAACTTTTAGGGAATGGCAAAAGATTCTGGGAATCCATCAATGAACTTACTGGTCACAAAGACATAAGCCCACCAACAATGATTAGGATAGGTGATAAACTCTCCCTGGATCCCACAAACATTGCAAATGCCTTTAACCAATCATTTACAGATCTCAGCTCAGTTCTGCCACAAGGTAATAAGGCTGACCCACCTCCAGAACCCAACAATAGTCCTAACAACAAATCTACCCCACCTAAATTCTATTTCAGGGCTGTAACAAGGAAAGATACTATCAGAGTGATCAAGAGGATATTAGGCAAAACTAGGGTGGGCAGTGATGGCCTTGATATGGCTCTGATAGCAGCTGCCCTAGCAGAAGTTGATGAACCCCTAACCAAAATGCTTAATCTTTCGCTCTGCTACTCACAGTTCCCCAGCACACACATAACACCAGTCCATAAAAATGGTGACTGTGCTCTTGTATCAAATTATCTACCAATCTTCTTCCTGGCCCTATCTCCAAAGCCCTTGAGAGAATTGTATCTTCCCAACTTGTAGAATATCTCGACAAACGTGACTTGCGATGCCACCAACAACATGGCTTCCATAAATTACACAGCACAAATTCTGCACTGATCGAATTTACAAGTTTCATACATGAGGCAATGGACAAGGGGCACTTGGTGGCATCTGTCTTTGTTGACTTCACCAAGGCTTTTGACCTTGTGGATCATAATCTTCTCCTCAACAAACTCAAACAAATTGGTCTCTCAAGTGACACATTAGATTGGTTTAATAACTACCTTTCAGGGTGAACCAAGTGGGTAAAACTGAATGCAGTGGTCTCAGACTCCAGGCCTGTCACAGTAGGTGCGCCCCAAGGCTCCATACTAGGGCCCTCCTGTTTAGTGTATTTATAAACCAGCTTCCAGAATCTTGCCCAACCTCTAAAGTTTTAATGTATGTAGATGACATAGTTCTCTACTCTAGCCACCCCTGTCAGGACTCCCTCACAAATGAACTGCAACAAAACTTTATTAAGCTAGGTAAATGGTTTGCACACAACAAGCTCATTCTCAACTGCAAAAAGACAGAAACTATGCTCTTTGACAGTTCCCAAATGAGAAAAAAAGACAAGCCTCTTTACAATAAACAATAATGGGACCCTGCTTGAACAGGTACAAACATTCAAGTATCTAGGTGTGGTCATCAATGAATCCCTTTCTTTCACCCCCCCCACATTGATAACATTACAAAGGTCATTAAAAGCAGACTAGGTGTTCTATACAGGCACCGCCTAAATCTAACCTAAGAGGCGAAGTGAGTTGCTGCCACCTGCTCAATATTGCCCATCATAGACTATGGGTTGGTGATATATGGAGCAGCCAATGACAACACCCTGAACAGAATCCAAGTAACACTGAACAAGTCCTGTCAGTTCATTTTAGATGCAGACAGATACACTCACACATGCAATCTGTATGCCAGCACCGATGGTTCCCAATGGCTGAAACAATTATATATCAGGCATGCCTGGGGGGGGGGGAATCCCAACTTGGCCTCACTGTGCCATCTCTGCAAGCCCTTTCCTGCCCCTTAAAAAATCCTATGCACCACAAGAAGCATGGTCAGACAGGCCTTCACGGTACCCTTTAGGAAAACCAGCTTGGTCTCTTGGTCCTTTGCTGGCCAAGCACCTAAATGGTTAAACCAACTGCCAGTGCATCTGCTAAACATAATTGCACAGTTCAAGAGGGAGCATCTCGCACTGGCCCAGTGGCGTGGAGGGCTGAGGCATCCATACCTTACCTCCTGCCACACCGGCGACCTGTGTTCTCGGTGCGAGCGGGCCACCGGGGGTCAGACGGGGAGGAAGAGGATCGAGCATCCGGAGGACTGCTCTCCTCTCCTCTCCTCTCCTCTCTTCTCCTCTCCCAGGGAGGGGTGGGATAGTGTGAGCTGCTTGACTGACTCCTGTTGGTGGCTGGGGTCTGGTGCAGTGGACTCACAACATAGGGGCAGATGCCCAGCATGCCGCATGTGGAAGCATGCATTGCTCACCCATTGGCATCATTGCATGCCTTCTTTTCACACTCCGGGGTGGGAAAGAAAAACAGGAAAAAGGAACCCCAACTGGTGGGATGATATCAACCTCCTGCAGACACTGCACCTGACCAGTTGGCACCTTGTGAAGTGGAGGTGAGTCTGGTGGACGCCGGAGTGATGGGGCAGGGGAGGCTGGTGGACAGGGGCCGGTTGGGAGAGAAAGAAACTAACAACTAAAAAAGAGGTAGCTTCTCAGATTCCTTAATCCAGCAAGACATTGTAACTGCCCAGGGTGACAGTCAGAGTGGTTACTGCGATCACCATCCCCCTGCATTCCCCCCTAAAACTCTTCCCCTTCCTTGACAAGGCTCTTTTGCTGCTATCCACCTTTCTGTCTCCCCTGCTGGTCACATCACCTGTTAGTAACAGCACTGATTACTGAATTTACCCTATCAATTTACAGTCTTCTGGTTAACAATTACAACAGTAGCCTTATGCGATACAAGGCCAGACTGAAATGACTTGCTAATGGTGTAAATACTGTGTATAGCTCTGTTCTGATCCTTGTATGACATTGACAAAGCATTGTCATAAAGTAAGGACTTGTAATCGATGTAAACTTTGTGCATATTTTCCCTGCTTCTCCAGTTTGATAGTTTGTAACATTTCTAGTTTCCCCTGCTATGCTTTGATGCCTGTACAATATCTGTTGATGTGGAACCTTTGCAAATTAGCTTGTAGCTCAAAGGTGTACTCCAAAGTAATAATAAATAAAAAAAAAAATAAATACATAAGGAAGTGCCTGGAAGGAGAGTGAGGCTGCTGCACCCTGCAGTGCAAACTGCATAAAGGGAGTAAGGACCCGGTGGCATTGAACTCTTGGCCCCAACAGCACCAGGTCAATGTCATTTTAAGTAATTTGTTAGCCAAATGGTTTCCATTGGAAGTCAAGGTGTTACAACTTAGGTAAAAAGGGAGTCTGTCACACAAGGACAAAAAACTGGAAGCTGCACTGAAGAAGTACAATAAACCAATACTTTTATGTAATGTATATCTGAAGAAAGTTGTAGCAAATGGAATCCTTGAGTTGATTAAACTGGGAGAAATGTACCCCCTCCAGTTTTATTTCATATAGGTGTAAATTTGTTTTTATGGTCCATTGTTTGAGTCATCCTGAGCACATCTAATTGTTATATTCTTAAAGGTACTGTATAGGATACATTTTTTGGAAACACTTGTTTCTGTAAGTGGCATAGCATTACTTGAAATGTGGAACTGACATTCACTTGAGGTATACAGTACTAGACATAAAACAGTATAAGTTAGCAAAATGCATTATGTTTGGGTACCTACAGTACTGCTTTGTGGTGTTACGATGTAGCTCGTGTAAGACAAGAATCAAAAATGCCATCTTCACTCCAATGGAACAAATGCCATCTAGGATATATCCAGGTGGCCTTCTTTAATGCAAGGGATTCCATTAATTGGGCTTGAGTGCATGGTATTTGTGTCAACTGATGCCCATTGCTGATTTTTAGTTTTTCCTTGTGGCCACCCAAACCTGAGTCTGGGTTTTTGTGTCAGGGAGAATGGGAGATCACTCAGTTCATTTGGTGATAGGTCACAGGTTCTGAGCATTCCAGTATAATTTTACACAGTTTTAAATCTAACGCTTTTGCAGGGAAGTACTTCACTAGTGTCCTTCCCTGACTGCCTCCTTTGCTTGTCTAGTTGGTTGGGACAGGGTTGCACCTGTGCTATTTCTTTTTTCTTTGAGGACAAGCAATTGTTATTCAACAGATCCAACTTTTGCTCAAACAGAAATGAGTGGCAACTAACAGGATGTAAGTTGAGAAGAAATACATTTTACAATAGTCATTTTGGGAGTCAGGACTTCTGAAGGATGGGGTCTGCACTAGGGGACAGCAGAATGCTTCTGAGGGGTGAAATGAGGAACTGTTCCATATAATAGGGGTAGATGGCTTCTGAGGGGTAAAATGAGGGACTTTCCATTGTAATGTGGGCCAGAGGGTTTCTGAGAACAGGGAAATACATTACATATATAAAGATACGGCAGGGGGGTGCTATAAACACCAGTGAAACTGCGTCTCAAAGCTCTCACTGTAGCTTGCAGCATTAGTTCTGCTGCAGTTGCAGAAGTCAAAACATGGCTGCTGTTCTCACACAGATAATGTAGGGGAAGTGCTCCTCTCACTAAGCTGAGCACCTGGGATTCTGGATGCCCAGAAAACGTATTTGTGGCCATTATATCAAAAAACAAACATCAGAATCGAACTAAACGGGTCCTGTTTAGCTAGGTTCTGAGGTTTGTCTTTTAAAACCCCAGCATTTGTATGTATTTTCCGCAGTTGTTAATTCATGGAAAAAAGTCAACAAGACAGCAGTTGTCACAGCACAAAAAATGTTTGGTGCCCTGCCAAGCAAGTGGTGCGAAAGCAAAAATGTGCATTTGCAGCATCAAATTTTTACTTTCACCACAGAATATTATCTCAAAAACCCTACTGTGCATGCTCAGGTCAAAAACATTAAATTGTAAAGCCTTGTAACTCTGGAACCCTTTAATATTTTTTCACCAGACCTGTCAAAGGCACTACCTTAGGACATGAGCCATGTCCCCTGCAAGTCTGAGAAAAAAATTCTATGACATGTAGGCTGTAGAGGAGAGCAAAAACACATGTTAAGTGTAGGAAAAAAGTTAGATTTTCCCAAAACATGACAGCCACAGATCTCAGAATCCACACACACTGCCATCACAAAAAATTTCAAGACCTTGCCTCCTAGACAACACTTGCAAAATGTCAGCTCATTTCATCAAAAGAAGCCAAAGATATAAATGTGCAAAGTTAGGGATTAAACACTGAACAGCTACTCAACCCTAACTACAGGGATGCTACCACACCCCTATAATTTTGTTTGTTTTATTTTTTTTTGCAATAAAAGTGTTTATTGATTTTTATATAACCATAACAGACCATCATAAACTAGGTTGAGGCCAGTTACATGACAACATACAGAAAAACATTACATGCAGTGACTAGAACAGTGTGAGGTCATTATACTAAGAGCATAAGGAGTACTTTCCATTCTGTCCTGTAACAGGGCTCTCTTGCCAAAAATTCAGTTATTACAACCTAAATTTAACAGTAAAAATTCTACATTTATGATTAATGTCAGTAACAAGCAACGTATAACCGTAATTGTTTACCTAAGTGAAACTACCCAAGTTTGAGACAATTAACTCAAAGGGTGAAACTGGAGTTCATAAGACATTGGCTGCATCGCAAGAAAAACAATACGTGGTTAAAACAAAATATTGCTTTTAAACATGACTTCAATTGAATAAGCGCCAGCTCTAATAAGTATATAAACATAATGTACATGTATTTTGCCCCCATTCCAGTGGGAAGCTTACGATTCTCAGGGGTTGGAAGGGGAAAAGGGGAAGGAGAAAAAGTACATGGTTGAACAAGTCCAGGAGAGATTCCATGAGTTAGATGCTTTATTAGAAGGGGTAGAGAGGGTGTACGGGGAGTTGATGAATCACCGTAACTGCCTTTGAGTTATTAATATGGGAAAATGAAGTTAACAATAAAATAAAGTAGTGGGATACAAGTGGAGGGACATGCCTTCAGAAAAGGCTCAAAGCTGTCAGAAGGGAAAGGGAACCCCATTTAGGGGTAGCAATCCATCAGAGAGGGCATAGTGAAGACCTGGTTTATAACATATATGTCCAGGTCCTGAGTAGAACACAGAGGTTTTGAGAATGTGCAGGATAACGAAGGGGTTGTTTAGGTATCAGCCATTTGGTTTGTGTTGAAAAAGACCAAGGGAAAGGCATTCAGGAAAGAGGCCTATATTTTTTGATATTCTGACAGCTTGTCCACAATGTAGCGTGCAGTTCTTTCACAGCAGACCATTAGTACGAGGAAGTTAAACCATTCCTCAGCTGGTGAAGGATTTGGATCCCTCCAGTGTTGCAAAAGTATTCGTTAAGCGACTGACAGAGCCCGATGAGCCACAGGAGTTGCTGTTTGGTCAGTGTAACCCTTGGCTGTGGAGGCCGTGTAGTGCCAACTGTGGGTCTCGAACTCCTAACCCTGGTAAACGTTAATACATGTAGACCATATCTGTGTCCAGTAGTGGTCAAGGGTAGGGCAGATCCAAAGGATTTGCATTAGATTTGTCTGGGGCAGGAACATCTCCAACACTTAGTATGATCCAAAAGGCCTGCCCTGTAGAGCCAGCCCAGAGTCCTATAAGCCCCAGAGAGGAATTTATATTTTAACAATTTAGCCTGATGTTCACAAGAGGCCAAGTACGCATTTGTCCAGACTTGGGTCCACTCCTTAGGGGAAATTGTAGTGCCCAGCTCAAGTTTCTATTTGGCTCTGGGACCCATCGGGGAGAACCCACTGTCGTAGGTGTTTGAGTTTAGCCATAAGGTGTTGTGTACCATTCAGTGAGGCAATCCACTGATCTAGTGCCAGAGGTTGTGGGAGAGTCAAGTTTTTTGAGACCTTATGTTTAAGAAGTTCTCTCAGCTGTAAATACCTTCAGAAATGGGAGCAAAGGAGAAGAAAACTAGACTGAAGGTTTTTAAATGAAAAGAAGTGTCCAGTTTGTGGGTCATACATATCCCTCAACATAATAGTACCCCTGGCTTCCAGTCTCTCCAATAGATAGGGTGGTTCTTAACAAGCACTTGGTTTTGTCACAAGGGTCTGGAGGGGGGCCACCTGAGGGTTCTATCCTACTTGTTTACAGTATTTTGCCCAAATATACCTAGTGAAGCAAGGACAAGGGGAGACTAGTATGAAGGGACCAACTCAGAAAAATTAGTGCTGAGGGGGTAGGCAGTTGACCTTGTGCCATTTCCAGGGAAATCCATCTTGGGATGTATTAAGTGTGAAGCATGACAGATTACATTTTGATGCATCAAGGTAAATTCGTGAAAGAGCCTCAAGTTGGGAAGCCCCAATCCTCCCTCTTTCCAGTGACATTGTAGAATCTTAAAGTTTATTTTGGGTGGTTTATCTGCCCAGATGAAAGATGACATTTTAGCTGAGAGACTCTGATAAAGGTCTCCAGGTAGGGAAATGGGTAGATTAGCCAAAATGCATTGTAGTTTGGGGAGTACAATTAGTTTTAATGCATTGACTCTGCCCCATAAAGAGTAAATGTGGGCTTTCCAATGCTGCAGATCAGAATCTAATGTGTCAAGCATTTTCTGTGTTTAGCCACAGCTATCGCAGAAATCATAGCTCTAAGCATAATGCCTAAACAAACTTCTCCATCTGGGACCATTGATGCAAATATGTCTGGGGTAAAGGAATCATTTAAGGGGAGCAACTGGAATTTTGTACTATTTAGTTTATATCCTGACAGTAAGGAGTAGTCCCTTAGGACTTCCTGTAATGTCAGAAGAGATGTTGAGGGGTTTGTCAGAAACATAGTCACATCATCAGCAAATGGGGAGATTTTATGGGGAAGACCTCCCACCACAATTCCTGGGAAATAAGGGTCAGCCCTTATTTTCAAGTCCAGTGGTTCAACAGCAAGAAGGAACAGGAACAAGGACAGGGGCAGCCTTCAGTTCTTCTATAAAGAGGAAAATAAGGGAATAGAACTGAGTTAGTTAGAACAGCTGCCTACGGAGAGGTATATAGGAGACGCACCAGGGAGATGAAGGACGTGGAAATCCGAATCTACCCATAGCATCAAATAAATATTCCCACTCCACCCTGTCAAATGCTTTCTCTGCATCTAATGACAGGGTGGCAAAGGAGGTTACATACCAGCTCCCCAAATAAGGTCTAAGGATCTGTGGATATTATCTCATCCTAGTCTCCCTGGAACGAAGCCTACCTGGTCTGGATGAATAAGAGATGGCATAATTGGTTCCATGTGCTTAGCTGATATCTTTGCAAATATTTTTGAATCCACATTATTCAGGGAAATCAGATGGAACCGAGAGCAAAGTATGCTGTCCTTTCCTTTCTTATGTAGACAAGTAATAATTGCCTATGAAAAAGATGGTGGGAGAGTCCCTGTTTCCCATACTTCATTAAATACTACTGCTATTTTTGGGGCAACTAAATATGAAATAGAATTCAATGGGAAAGCCATCAGGAGCTGATGGCTTCCCTCAGGCCATGCTCTGAATGGCTTGAAGCACCTTGGCTAATTGGATTGGGGTAGTAGGAAGAGGAAGGTATTGGGTTGGGACCTGTGGTAACTGTAAACTGGAATAAAACGTAGAATATTAGCTGAATGAAAAGTTTATCTCTGAGGAGTATGAAAAGGTGTAGAAATCTTGGAAGGCTTGATTAATGCCACTAGAAGCCATCAGTTTACCCCTGTGTGGACTATAGATAACGGATGTACTTTTCCATAGCTTTTTTGTTTGTTCTGGAGCTCCCCAATCCTCTGTTTGGTGGTCAGACCCACCCCGCCAGTCATCCTCCCATGGCCAGGCTTACCCCTAGGTGGGGCCCTTGGGAGGACTCCACCCAAAATGGATACTGTAGGTGAACCATGGTTTACCCCCTGGGTTGGGACCATGGGAGCGAGACCCACCTGGCGAAAATTGGAAGGCAGTGGTGATGGCGGCAGAGCAGGTTGTCATGCCGGGGGCTGGCATTTTTCAATGCTTGCTAGATCCTGGGGCCGGGGATGTGCAATGATGTCCAGTGTCCACCCAGCCTCCCCTCAGGAGATGGCACTGGCTGCAATGGTACCCGCAGCCTCCACCAGTGGTCCAGAAAGTGCCAGACACTCTTTCCCCCCTCCTCCCCAGAGAAGGAGAGCAGTCCTCAAGAAGCTCGATCCTTCTCCCTCGGGCTGGCCCACCAACTCCCAGGTTAATTTCTGAACCTGGGTCATCCGCATTGTTAGCGGAAATCCAACCACCAGGCCAGTGTGCCAGTGTACTTTTCCATAGCTTGAACCCTAAGCTTGGCTGCTAGCAACTTCCCTGGTTGTTCTCTTGCCTCACAGTATTTTGTATTTAATTTGTACAATGCATAATTTGTCTGTCATTGTAATATGTCTCCTATTTGAGTTTTGATCTGCCTGATTTTCTCTCTAGTATGAGGATTTTTAGTGGGGTCCCTGGCTGCATCCAATTCTAATGTTTTTAGGTCCCATTCCAGTGGCTGAAGGGTAGTGTCAAGCAGTTTTTTTTGGTTTCAGATGCATAAGCTGTCATTTGCTCTTTGAAGCATTACTTTCAAAGCTTCCCACTGGGTAGCCTGGGAGCAGTCAGGGGTGTCATTCAGACTATAATAGTCAATGGTAGCCTGTCTGAGCCACTGTGTGATCCAATCTTGCTGTAAAAGGGCCGTATTAAGGTTCCATTTGTTACTTCGACTTACAGGTGATCCCCATGTCAGAGGAAGGGAGACTGGGGCACAATATGACCTTTTGCACATTCAGCACTTTGTATACAACTGTTATCATCAAATTATGTCTCTAGTCAGTACCCCATTGCAACCCATGCTTGTATGTTCTCATGAAACCTATTCTGCTGTACATTGTACCCTATTGTTTTGTTACGTACAGCACTTTTGCTTATTGTACCATCCATCCTCTGTTACTATCCATTCCCCTATCCCCCAGGACACATCTGGAAATGAGCAATGTGCTCAGTATGTCTTCCTGGTGAAACATTTCAATAAATAAATAAAATAAAAAATCTAGTATCAGGATGTTCCCCAGTGATACTCTCGAGGTCTGAAATATCGGGTCAGAGGAGGCCAGATAAACATCAGTACGGCTATAGGAGTCATGAGAGGGTGAATAACAAGTAAAGTCTAAGTCAGTAGGGTGGAGGGTGTGCCAAACATCAAATAAGCCACTGTCTTGCATCAGAGTAGTCACTTGGGTCGATAAAATAGGCTCATAGCTTGGGCCAGGGCCAGTCCTCTCAATAGATGGATCCAGTGCTAAGTTTAGATCTCCTCCCAGGAAAATAGAGATAGCAATCTCAGGTACTGCAGCCAAAAATGACTGATAGAAGGAGGGGTCGGATACATTAGGGGCATATATACTATCCACTACAAGCAGGTTACCCTGAAATTAACCTGAAAAAAGAAGGAATCTACCCTCAGTATCTTTAAATTCTTGTGAGATTCCCAGTTGGAGACCTTTTTTACACAGGATTGCCACTCCCCTCCATCTAGTCGAATAAGCATTGTAAAAATATTGGCCCACCCACATGCAGCCTAACAGAGTCCCTTTCTAACATATGCATTTCCTGTAAGAGAACAATGTCGCAGTTCATATGTTGAAGCGTTTGTAATAGCTTTCTATGTTTTGGGGGGTAGTTAAGACCCCTAACATTCCAGGAAATTACCTTCAATTAGGTGATGACATGGTACAGCAACATATATTCACATTAGAAGTATACTCAATGTCTAAATCCACCCCGGCTCCAATCCCCCACCTAGTCTCCCCCCACACCCAAAAAAAACCACAAGAGATACTCAACCACACTAGAATGTAGGACTGCATGGGACATAAAGTCTACTTGTATATACCAGAACAGGTGAAATGAAAGCAAAGGAGAGGCAGAAGATCTACCCTTTCCCAACAAGTGTTACGGGGATATATTTACATACAGAGTGAAACACAGAAACATAGAAACACAGAAATTCTCAGCAGATAAGGACCACCAGACCCATCTAGTCTGCCTATTTATCCTACCTTTATTGGCAGCCAATGTCCCTATCTGGTAATCAGCTTTAGCCTCTCCTTCCCATCTCTAGGGTTCCCTTATGCTTATCCCATGCATGTTTAAAAACCCCTATTATGGTTGCTCCCACCACCTCCTGGGGTAGATTAGTCCATGCATCCACCACCCTTTCTGTGAAGAAAAGTCCTCACATTTCCTCTTATCCTGCCCTCTTCCAATCTCGTAACATGCCCCCCTCGTTCTTGTACCTCTCCTATATTGAAAGGTGCCACCCCCTTGCACCTTGTTTAAGCCCTTAAGATATTTGAAGATTTCTATCATACCCCCCCCATTCCCTCCTCTCTTCCAGCATATACATACTGAGATATTTTAATCTCTCCTCATATGTCTTCTGGTGCATGCCCTGCACCACCTTTGTCACCCTCCTCTGAAACGCCTCCACCCTGTATATGTCCTTACAAAGATGCAGCCTCCAGAACTGCATACAGTATTCCAGATGAGGCCTCACCAGTGTTTTGAATAATGGTATCATCACCTCCCATCTTCAGCTAGTGATCCTATGCACCCCAACATGCCACTGGCCTTTCCTACAACCTTGGCACTCTGCTTGGTCACCTTTAGGTCATAATTATCCCCAAATCTCTTTCTTCCCTGGTGACCGACAGCAATCCCCCCCTCCCATCCTGCAGCTCTCCCCAGGTTTTCTGCGGCCCAGGTGCATGATTTTGCACTTCTTTGCACTGAACTTCAGTTGCCACACTTTGGGCCATTTTTCTAGTTTTCCTAGGTCCTTCCTCATTCTCCCCACCCAAACTGGAGTGTCTACACTGTTGCAGATCTTGGTGTCATCTACAAAGAGGCAGACCTTCCAGGACCTCTGCAATGTCAGTAATGAAGACATTAAAAAGGACTGGCCCCAGGACTGATCCTTGAGGTACCCCACTGGTCACCCCCTTTCCTTGGATTGAATCCCATTTACCACCACCCTCTGAGTCCTGTCCCCTAACAAGTTTCTAACCCAATTCACCACTTTGTGACCCATACCCAGGCTTCCCAACTTGTGTAACAGCCTTCTATGTGGAACGGTGTAGAAGGCCTTGCTGAAATCAAGGCAGGCGACAACTACCACTCCCCCCGGTCCACTTCCTTCATCACCCAGTCAAAAAAAATTTAGATTTGTTTGACGTAATCTTCCTGCTGTGAATCCATGCTGCCTCGAGTCCTGTGCACTATTGGATTCCAAGTATTTCACAGCCCTTTACTTAAGCAATGCATCCATAATTTTCCCTACTATTGAGCTGAGACTGGCCTGCCTGTAGTTTGTTGCCTCCTCCCTGCTATCATTTTTGTGAAGTGCTAACAAAAAAACAAACTTGACTTCTCTGAGCAGTCCCACTCCCAGTGGAGGCACACTGTTCCCTTCTCCACTAGAAGGTATGGGGTGGGGTTATTAAGCCAATGCTCACATGTGTCCCTGAAAGTCTGAAGAGGAGAGAGAGTCTCCTGTCACCCCTCGATTTCCACACCTGTAGGAAGAATAGGGAAGGAAACCAATGAAAATAAATTAGTGTTTAGGGGTGCGAAAAAAGTGAAATGGGGAAATAGTACCTGAGATGGTTTAAGGTCTGTGTTAAGCAGGAAAAACATATCCCATTGCCAGGAATCTACAGGGTGAAATATCCAGAGACGTCCAGATCAAAGGAGTGAGAAAGAGAAAAGGGAGGAAGGGGTTCATCGCAAACCCAAGTTACATACATAGCAGATTTACTACTCATAAAAAAAGCAAAGGGTAATATAATAAAGTAGCTCCCAAAGTGAGGCATTAAATTTAAAAAGTGTCTGGCACCAAGTGGGCAATTAACACTGATTTAATGACTTAGAACATGAGGAAAACTGCAGTAAATAATATCCAACTGCATTTCCCAAAAAAGACCATGCAACATACAACCAGTAGATCAACAGTTTTGTGCCAATAAGTATTGTTGTGAAATTCAAGAAAATAAATAACATCAGAATTGCACCCTCAAGTGTTACACTAGCACTAAACAGAATACAGAGGGGCTTAGATATGTACATCTGGGGCAGCGCATATAAAGAACACAACACGCTGAGCTGCAAAAGGATACAGTCTGGAGCCCAACTACATCTAGCAAGCCAGGGCCCCACTTCTGTGTCCCTCGATGATCTTGATGAAAAGCAACAGAAGGTGTACAGCGGGGAAGGGGATACATGCTTACAATGTGGTACAGTATGACCAGTGTTTAATAACGAAAAGAATCCTCGCTTGCAGACATCAGAGCCACTGCACCCCTGTAACTGTTTATCGCAGCTCAGCTTACTAGGTGGAAAGTGAAAAATCACCCAACCTGTGCCGAGACCGAACTGTTTACAGGTCTAGTCAGAGTCAAAGGCACGGGAGGCGGGCTGTAAATGCGGTGCCTACTGAAATGGAAAAACGTCCTCAAGAATACAAAATACCCTGGTCCTGGAGAATACTCCAAGTTGCTTTGATCATCCCAGTATAATAAGCTCTTCTGAGCTAGGGAAAGGGAAAGTTGACAAAAACAAGGGATAAAGGGAGGAGGGACCAATTTCAGGACCTGCCAACAAAGGTACAGTTCTTAACAGCCAGGGCATGGAGCATCTCAGTGAAAACAGCTCTAATTCTGTGTCCCTCGAAGTCCACCAATAGAAGGTGTGTTGAGAAGCCCATCAAGGTTTAGTAGTCACCTCTTATAAAGTGGGAGGATAGCTGTCATGCCATCCATGGAGCAGGTTGTGTCCAGAGTACAAATGCCATAGATTTAGAAATGGGAAATATTGTACATAATGGTAGAGGAGTAACCCCAAGGTTGAGACTCCATTACTCACACTTATATCAGTCATGATGGGGTATCCAAGATAGGGTCCACAGCAGCAGAGTGGGTATCCATCTGTTCAACAGGCACAGGAGGCTGACCCAGGCACTGGCTGATGATCCAGAGGGACCAAGGTGCACTTGGAGATATCTATCTGCCTCCTCCAGGGACTGAAATAAGATGGACTGGCCCTCCATCATGATAACTAAAGTAGCCGGATACTGGAGAACTACAACACTCCTTGGTTTCTGAGACCTTGCTTCACTCTGTCAAAGGCATGCTGATGCTCCAGTATTCCTCTCTTATAATTGGGGTAAAAAGAGATGTGAGTCTCTGTAACCACAATGTCCTTCACTTCCCGTGCTTTTCCTTATCTTGAAAATGTAAAAGTTTAAAAATCAAGGGTCAAGGTTTTGCATTGGAACAGTTTGTGGGGTCTCTATGAATCCTATGAGTCTTTTCAATTTCAAAGCCATATTCTGTAGGCAATAAGTGGTCAGTGGAGCCAGCTGGGTAGGTTCTCTTGAAGTTGGGTTCCGTCCTTCCAGACCCTCAGTTAGGCCAATAATATGGAGATGTTTCTCCTTCCCCATCTCTCAAGGTCTTTCATCTTAGCAGTAAGCCAGGCCAATTGTGCTTCTGCATTCTGGAGGTGTAGATCCTGAGCACTACTATACTGAACTACCTCCAAAACTGTCATTTCAACCTTTCCAACCCGATCGGTCAGTTTGGCAAGGCTGGCTTGAGTGTCCACCACTGTCACTTTGATTGCTTCCTCTGAAGCCACAATTTGTTTAATAAAGTTGACCTGCCATATGGGATTGGGGGTTCAAGATGAGCGATTCCTCGTAGTGGCCATCTAGGAGTTGAGCAGTTTTGGTGAGGGTGATGATTTAGAAATCAATTTTTCCTCTTTTGTATATATTGTAAGTTAGCAGGAGACATCTCTTCAGGTTGCATAGTATGTAAGCTTTCTGTTCTAGCTGAAAATGATGGTCTCGCATTGCTCAGAGTACCAGATGGATGGAGATATATGGGGGGGGCACATAGCTGAATACTTAGGCTGCCATTATTCTCCAGCACTCACGTGACCTCCCTTTTGTTTTTTAATTTTTACCACAAATTTTCAAGATACTTGTTTCATGATTCACCTTATAAACATGGCATGTACCATTTATAGTATATTAGATGAAATGTAATTTTGTACCAGAAGTCTGAAAACACGACTTGTCCAGGATTTAAAAAAGTACATGTATCACGTTTATGAGGTGGTGAGGAAAAATGGCTATGTTGAAAGGTTGGAGTCAAAGGGCTTGATTTTCAAAAGGGGACGCAGGGCTTGCATCAAGCCTTATGTCACACCTGATTTTGGTGCAGCTGCACCTGATTTTAGCACATCAGGTGGAGTTGCAACAGTTTGCTCATTGTATGACATTGTGCACCAAAAATGTGGTGCAAGCCCCATAAAGTGTTACCCAAATGGCTCACGTTAGACTAGGGAAAGATGGCCTGACCTGCGGCATTTGGCACTCGGGATTGAAAATCCTGATTGCTGGCCAGGAGAATGATGCAGGCCCTGTGTGCCAAATGATCAGTGCACCTTGGGCTTACAGCATTCTCGGGGCTTTGAAAATAGAGCCCAAAATATTTAAAATTAGTGAAGTTATGAGAGAACGTTGAAATACTGCAATGTTCACTTATAACCTGGACATTTTACTATATTTATACACCACATTTTCAGCATGTCCTTCTTATTACTCACCACATGAACCCAGTAGGTGAAAATCTTCAAATCCCCACCGAAACATCATTATGCACCACAAGTGCAAACACATATTTTGGCCAGGATTTGAAAAATGACAGCTGTCAAGTTTGTAAGGTGATATGAAAAAACTACAGTGTTAAAAATGTGGGGTCAAAATATTTAAAATTGTCAAAGCTACAAGTGAGCACAGAAAATTTTCAAGGTATGAGAATAATGTTGCCATTTTTACATATTTTGACCCCAAATGTTCGGCATAGCCTTCTTATGACCCCACCTTATGAACAAGCATGGTGAAAATTTTAAAATCCAACCCAAAAGGTAATTTCATTAAGTAACTGCAAAATCACCTTTCTGGGCTGTTTTCCATAATTCCACCACCATTGATCATGAGGTGGGATCCCAAAAAGGCCATGTTGAAAATTTGGGGTCAAAATATGAGAAAATTACAAAGTTATGCATCAATGTTAAAACCCCCATTAAAATACATTGGACTGTACCTTAGTTTCTCATATTGCAGTCGGTGGTTCCAGAAGCAAGACGTGTCTTAGATCAGGGAAAGGATCTATGTCATGGGACTTGTTCAGGGAGTGAGGGTGTGTGTGGGGGGGGTGATGCAGGATGGTGCATGCTCAGTGGGAGGTCAGGGTGGGGTGTTGGATCAGCAAGAAACCATTTTCTTTTTTACAGATTTAAAAAAATGATTGAGGGATGTTTTTCCTTACTACAGATGATATTTCTGGAATGACGATCAGCAGGTGGGGGTGTGCCACTAGACACCATGGAAACAACATACAATATGGGATGGTGATTGGAGCCTGGGGGGGGCACTATTAGACAACAGGAAAACAGTGTAATACTAGGGGGATTGTGATCAGAGGGTGGGGGCACCACTAGACATCAGTGAAGTAGTAGAATACTAAGGGGACAGTGATTGGAGGGTGGGGGGCACCACTAGACACCAGGAAAACAGTATAATACATAAGGGACAGCAATCGGAGGATGGAGGTGCCACTAGACACCAGGTAAGAATAGTATACATAAGGTGACCGTGATGAAAGGGTGTGGGACACCACTAGACATCAGGAAAATGGACGGCAGTGTTTTCAGAGCAGCACAAAGAACAAGGTACAGCTGCAGAAGTCAAAAAAGTCCCACTGTTTGTCATACCGAGAACATGGGTCAATGGCCCTTTCGCTAAGCTGGGCACCCAGATTTTTGGGGTGCTCAGAAAGGTATTTCAGGCCATTAATTTAAGAAACAAACATCAGCATCTAGCTAAACAGGTCCCATGTTGCAGGTCCCATTTAGCTAAGTTCTGGTGTTTGTTTTTTAAAATGATGGAATTTTTATGTATTTTCCATGCTTATTAGTTTGAGGAGAAAAGAAACAAGATTGTGGCTCTCACAGCCCAAAAAATACGTCATGCTGTGAGCAGTAAGTAGTGAGAAATCTAAAACAGCCCTGCAACACAGAATTTTTAATGATGTATCACAATGTTATCCCAAAACCCTACTGAGCATGCTCAGAACAGAAAAACACAAAACTTTAAGGCCTTACAATTCTGGAACCATTTAGTAATTTTTCACAAAATCTTTCAGCGGCACTACTTTAGGATATCACTCATGTACCCTGAATGTTTGGGGGAAAATGACATTCCATGTAGACTATAGGCCAGAGCAAAATAAATCCCATGTTAAACTCAGGAAAGAATTAGGCATCTACAGAAAAATAACATATGCAGATCTCAGAAACCACACAAGCTACCATCACAAAACTTTCCGCATATTTAGAGCTTACATCCTAGATGATATATGCAAAAATTCAAAAGATTCTGTCAAATACCATCAAAGCTGTTAAGGTGCAAAATCAGGGGGTTAACATTGAACACCCTACTCAATCCTAACTGTAGGAGCACTACCATGCTTCTATAAATACTGCAAGAAATGGTTCCTAGGGTCTCCCATTAAATTTTACAGACACACAACAGCTCTCAGGAAGTGAGTCTTTTTGGTGTGTGTGACCATGAGTAAAGGACTCCCCATAGCCTAATTTCCAAAGTCCCATCCCACATTCCCTGTGGCGCTCCTTTTGCAGCTTGCTCCCACTTTGGGACAGGAAAATATCCCTAGTTACCACACATTGCTAACTTGACAAACAGCACCAGGTGTCTGTCCCATGTGCCAGCAGGAAAAAAAAGATGGTCCATCCAGTCTGCCCATGGTCCCCTATCTATCCCTGGCACCTAAATGTCATCGAGGGTACTAGCTCTCATCATCCTCCCCCCCCTATTTTCATCCCTGCAACTATTATCCTGAATAGACACAATAGCGTTTGCTCTGTCTCAACCGTTAATTGAAATCATTCATGGTTTTGGCACCTTCAACCTCTGATGGCAGACTGTTCCAAGATTACACTATCCACTCTGTAAAGTAATATTTCCTCAAATCCCTCTTAAATCTACCACCTTTCAGTTTCCACTTATACCTCCATGACCTCTGATCTGTGCTTATGCTAAATAACTCCTCACAAGTCACCTTATTTATTCTTTTCAGGAATTTGAAAGTCTCTATCGTATTATTACACTCCCATCCGGTCTCAAGCGAGTACATGTTTAGTGCCTTGAGTTGATCCTCGTAAGATCTGCTCTGCTGGTCACCCTACATTGTACCTCCTCTAGCCTGTCCTTATTCTTCCTGTGGTGAGGACTCCAGAACTGGGTGCAGTACTACAGGTGTGGCTTACCATTGATCTATACAGAGTTAATATTACTTTTTTTTTCCTTCTACTGGCAATACCCCACCCAATACACCCTAACATCCTATTTACTTTACTAAAGGTTTCATTGCAGTAGCTTGATTGTTTGAGGGTATCGCTAATGATGACTTCTCATAAACATAGAAACATAGACTTTGATGTCAGATAAGGGCTGCTTGGCCCATCCAGTCTGCCCATTTCCCTCCCTATTGGATAAACTGCAGATCCTAGTTTTACCAAAAGCCTACTTCCTCCTACCTCCCAGAAGAATTGCCTTACGTTTGTCCCATGCATTATTAAATTCTCCCACTGTTTTTGACCCCACAACCTCCTCAGGAAGGCCTTTCCATGTGTCTACCACCCCCTCTGTGAAAAAATATTTCCTCACATTGCCCCTGAGTCATCCCCCCTCTATCTTCAAATTGTTCCCTCTTGTTCTTGCACATCTCTTTTTCTGAAAGATGCTACCCTCTTGGACTTTGTTGATTCCCTTGAGGTACTTGAAAGTTTTTATCATGTCCCCCCTCTCCCTCCCTCCCTTCTTTCATTGAGAGTATATATATTAATGTCTTTTAGTCTCTCTTTGTATGGCTTCTGGTACAGACCCTGCCCCATTTTAGGTTCCCTCCTCTGGATTGCCTTCATCCTGTCTATGTCCTTGCGGTGATGGGGTCTCCAGAACTGCATGCAGTACTCCAGATGGGGTCTCACCAACTGACTGTACATAGGGTTAACAACTTCCTGTTTTCTACTGGTGATGCCTCTCCCTATGCATCCCAGTATCACCCAGCTCTCCTTACTGCCTTCTCACATTGCTTGCCTATCTTTAGTTCATCTGATATGACTACCCCCAGGTCCCTTTCCATTTTTGTTGTCGTTAATACCTCCCCCCCCACTGTGCACTCTTCCCATGGGTTCCCAGGTGCATTACTTTGCATTTTTTGCATTGAATCTAAGCTACCATAATTTTGACCATTCCTCCAACCTTGCCTAGTCCTGTCTCATCCTTTCCAGCCCTCCTTGTGTATCAACCCTGTTGCAGATCTTTGTGTCCTCTGGAAAGAGGCATACATTTCCTTCCAGTCCCTCAGCAATGTCACCTATAAAGACATTAAAGAGGACCAGTCCCAGTACCTAACCCTGCAGTGCCCTGCTAGTAATCCCCCTTTCTTTGGAGTGGACTCCATTTACTGTTACCCTCTGTCTCCTGTTGTCCAGCCAATGTTTCATCCAGGTTACCACACTGGGACCCACTCCCAGGCTGGCTAACTTGTTTATTAATCTTTTGGGTGCTACTGTGTCAAATGCCTTGCTAAGGTCTAGGTAGGCCATGTCCACAGTCCCTCTCTAGTCTACTACTTTGCTCACCCAGTCAAAGAAATCTATTAGATCCGTCTGACATGACCTTCCCACTGTGAATCCATGCTGCCTTGAGTCCTGTGTCCCAATGGCCTATAGGTACTCAAAAATTATTTATTTCAGAAGTGATTCCATCATTTTCCCTACCACTGGGATCAAACTAACAGGTCTATAGTTTCCTGCCTCTGCCTTGCTCCCAATTTTGTGAAAGGGAATCACATCTGCCCTCCTCCAGTTCTCAGGTACCACACCCTTCTCCCATGATTTGTCAAAAAGGGTAGTCAGTGGTGCCATTAGTTCTCCTCTTAGTTATTTTAGAATTCTGGGGTGAATCCCATCAGGCCCCATTGCTTTGTTCACCTTCAGTTTTAGGAGTTCTTTCAGGACTCTTTCTTCTGTGAATGGACTGGTATCGACCCCCCTATCCAGTGTGCTTTTAGGTACCTCCTTCTCCTCTTCTTTTTTGAATATTGAGCAGAGGTATTTGTTCAGTATCTCTGCTTTGTCACTATCACCCTCTGCCCACCCCCCCTTCTTTATTAAGCCTCACTGTCCCTCCCCTGGTCTTTCTGCACTCCCTAATGCACCTGTAAAAGGTTTTATTCCCTTCTTAATTGAGTTGGCTATCCTTTTCTCAGTTTGGGCGTTTGCTACTCTGACTGCATTCCCCACTTCCTTCTGCTTTAACAGGTGCAATTCTCTGTCTTGTTCCTTCTGTGTTTCCTTATACTTCCTGAATGCTATCTTTTTACATAGAAACATAGAAGTTGACGGCAGATAAGGACCGCAAGACCCATCCAGTCTGACCATTTCTTTTTCAAGCTTTGAATGTGCCATAGGCCTGTACTCAGTCAATGGCCTATCTATTCATACTTATCTGTATTGCTCCCTTGTGCCTATACCATGCCTGTTTGAAGCCCTGCACTGTATTCATATCCACCACTTCTTGGGGTAGGCTGTTCCATGAATTGACTTACTCTTCATGATTCCCATGTCCAGGTTGGCCCATGTTCTCAATGGTCCTCCCAGCCTTGTCACCCTGACTTCTCCCAGGTCTTACCTCTCTCCCAGAGTCCCCCCCCCCACTGTGCCTTTCTTAACACCTAATTTATTGCACAATTTTCAAAGTACAACAGAGAAAAGATAAACTACAACAAGCAAATATGCAAAGCATAACCAGAAAAATAGTAAGCTAATAAAAAAACTCAAACAGAACAAGGCACAATGGGTGAGAAGTAGATAAAAGCAATATAGCACATTCAAATTTAAATTAACAAAAGAAGAGGGGGAAATCAAGCCTGTGAACGTTGCACAGCAGAGGATGAGACGGCTCCCTCAGAGGAGAGTTACTCTAAATACTAGTCCTATTTAGTCCATCTAGAAAACAAAGAAATATTATTACTATTACATTGAAAGCACAAATTCAGAAATATATCTTCTATTATATGTATTCCCTTCACTGTATTAATCCAGTCAGTGAGCGTAGGCAAAGTGGTAGTCAGCCATTTTATAGTAATGGCTTTAAAGGCTGCCACCACAAAAATGTGGTGGAAATAGTTATTCTGGGCATTACCTATATCGGCCGAAAGAAAACCAAGAATAAAAGATTCAAAAACCAGAGGAATAGAAACATCAACATTACTAGAGCCAGCAAAAGCCACTGAGCTCAAAAAAGACCATATTTTGGGACAGAACCAAAATATATGAAGGTGATTACTTATAGCCACACTGTCACCAACACAGGTGTGATCTACCCTTTAGATAATGAAAGGTTACAGACGGGGTTCTGAAAAATTAATTATAGTTTTCCATCTGAATTCCCTTCAATAAAAAGAAGCCGTTGTCTTATGAATTAATTTCCAAATGTTCTCTTTGTATCGGGCTCAAGAGTACGGGACAGGGCAGATCCCCACCAATCCCAAATAGGGTGAGGGGGAAGTATGAGCCTGTTGCTGTAGAAATACATGTAACGAGGATATAGTATGGGACTCAACTGCAGTCATTCTTTTCTGCTGGAAGTATTTCTGTAAGGTAAGAGACTGGGCAGAGATGAAGAGATCTTTAGAAAGGGTCAAAACAAAATGCTGAATCTGAAAATAACAAAAAAGTTCAGAACGAGGGAGTTCAAATTTTTGTGGTAGTTGGTCAAAACTCATTAAAGTACCTTGTTCCATTAAATCATCTATTGTGTAAAGCCTGTATTGATTCCATAGCCAAAAACCAGGATTCTTCACCCCAGGTGGGAAATTATGATTACCCAAAATAGGAGCGAGATAACCCAGGTTAGCTGCACCCTCAACCAGAGAATTACATTTTTATCCATTCCACAAAGGCGTGTCTTGAGTAATGGTTAACAATTTTAAGCAATCAAAGCTGAGATAAAGAAAGAAGAGGGTCAGACTCAAAGATATCTTGGAAAATCATTCCTCTTCACCATCTAGCCAGCCTACTGTAAGTCTGGAGTAGATTTTTTAAAAGTTAAAACTGGAACAACCTGAGCCGCTAAGTAATAATGCTTGAAATTTGGAAGAGCCAAGCCCCCTCTGGTTTACTTCTATGCAGAATTGATCATCATATGTGGGGATGTTTCCCTTTCCAAATAAACTTATGGATTAACCAATCGAGTTGCTGGCAAAATAGATCTAGGGGCTGAATAGGAAGCATATGAAAAATATATATAAAGGGGTAAAATATTCATATGGATGGCCTCAATTCTTGCTCCAACTGACAAAGTGAGCAAAGTCCATTTCTCCAAATTCTCTTGATTTCCATCAAAGTATACTTGTGTTTTTTATTATATAAAGTGACAAGTAAGTAACAAATCAAGGTGCCAGGAGGGTGAGTAAAAACAACAAAAAAAGGAAACCGCTCTGGTTCTCCAAGGAGTTGGCTATTATAGTCTGGGTAAAAAAGAAGGCTTACAAGCATTTTAAGGCATCAAGGAATGAAAAAGACAAGGAAGCTTATAAGGAAGCTCAGAGGGAAGTGGAGAAAGCAATAAAGAATGCCAAAGCTCAAACTGAATTAAGGATAGCACAAGGACTAAAAGGGGAGGATAAAACCTTTTTTAGGTAGGTAACATTTTATTTTTATACAGACAATACATGTCATTTGGACAAAAAGTACAGTTTACAAGACAGACCTGTGCAATCCCTATCTAAGTACATACTCTACAAAAAAGTTCCATATTAACACACAGACAAACACATCAATATAAATAATACCAAAGTAACAAAATACTAAAATATAAAAAATACTTCCTTTATCGTTATATAAAGGAAGACATCTTATCTAATTCTACAGTACGTTAAAAAAATAATCAGCACTTACAAACATGGATATTTAATTCCTTTATGATATGAACAAATGTAGAATGATTTGTAATTTCCCTTACATCTACAGGAAGAAGATTCCAAAAACTGGCAGCTTGATAAGTTAAAGTCCTATCCTCATATTTGTTTC
The DNA here is from genome assembly GCA_016271365.2 of Neoceratodus forsteri. Taxonomy (NCBI): domain Eukaryota; kingdom Metazoa; phylum Chordata; order Ceratodontiformes; family Ceratodontidae; genus Neoceratodus; species Neoceratodus forsteri. The sequence continues at coordinate 66,870,320 of JADMNL010000023.1, forward strand.
ATGATTTTTCTACAGTAATCTTATTTAAATGAACTGATCCAGTTAATAACCTTTTAGAATATTGTTTCACTGGAAACAGCAATAATGAAATTGGATGATTTAAACAAAGACATTTCATTTTATGAATTAAAGTTAACCAGTGACATAAAAATGTGCGTCCAAAGGCAGCCAATTCACTTTATTCAGCAATAAACAATGATGAGTATGATAGTTCCTCTTTAAAACATATCTGGCCACACGAAAATAGGTTTTATCCAATTTGGCCAATGGTGTTTTATTAGTTTTCCTATATATCAATTCACCATATCTTAACACTGGAATAATTAACTGATTGGCCAACTTTTTCCTGTCTGTTGTTGTAAAACATTCTGTACTTGTCCTTAAAGCCCATACCCTTTTATTAACTTTTTTACCACCACTGTAATATGGCAAGAAAAGGACATTTGCTCATCAAATCTCACTCTCCAATAACTATAATCCTTAACCTGTTCTAATTTAGTTAAATTTTCAGTGTGAATACAAAGTTTATGAATGATAGCACCACTTTTTTAATGAAAATGTCATACATTTCATTTTCTTTGAATTCATGATCAATTTTGACCTGGTGAACCACCCCTCGATCTTTGAGAAGTCAGATTGCAGATTTGATTGCAATACATCTTCTGTTTTGCCAGATGCAATAATTACCGTATCATCAGCATATAACCGAATCTCTGTGTGCTCAGCCACCAGTGGAAGATTATTTATAAATATAAGAAACATAAGTGGTCCCAGGATCGATCCCTGTGGAACACCTCTATTTACACTTCTACTGTCTGATAAGCAACCCTGTACCTCCACCCTCTGAGATCGATTACCCAAATATGATTTTAACCAATTTAAATGGCCATCTCTGATACCTATCTCTTGCAATCGCTTGACCAATAAGGGGTGGTCCACCAGGTCAAAAGCCTTCAAAATATCTACAAAAATTACCGCTGTCTCCATGTTATTTCTTAAAGACCTATTTAATGGGTCGCTAAATTCCAAAAGGGCTGTTGTAGTGGAATAGTTTTTTCGAAAACCAGATTGTTTTGATTTTAACAAACTATATTTGTCTAAATAATCCATAACCTGTACAGAGATACGTTTCTCCAAACTTTTTGATAAAATGGGTAATAAGGCTCTAGGCCTATAATCATTTACTTCTACCACACACCCTCTTATAAATTGATTTTACTCTACTTTCTTTCCAAGATAAAGGAAAATAACCAATTTGAAGACTCCAATTAAATAGCTAAGTAATGATTGGTGCTATATTAAAAGCTGCTAACTTCAAGAACTTGCCTTCAATGCCATCATTTCCAAAGGTTTTATGAATATTTATTTTTTGGAATACTTTATAAACACTAATGACAGTCAAGATTCTGAATCTAAATGGTGGGAGTCCATTATATGAGGATGTTGTTTTAGTTTGTTCCAAATCTTGCTTATAGGAAATTTTACAATTAGGAAGGTCAACAAAAAAATATTTAATACATTAGAAATGTTCTTTGGATTTTCAATAATAATATCACCATGTTTTAACCTAGTTATTTCCTCTGAGGAATTACTATCTGGTTTGGTCAATTGCTTAACCACTCTCTAAAAGTGTCTTGGGTCAGTACTCATATAAATTGTATTTTTGTAATAAGAGATCTTAGAAATTTTAACTAACCTTTTACTCTTATTTCTGAACTGTAGATTTAGTAGTTGCCGTATTGGTCCTTGCAAGAATAGATCCAGAAGCAAATGATTTGATACCTTTTAATGGACCAACATAGATGTAACAAGAACAAAGTGCTCTAGCTTTCGGACCAACCAGTCCTTCTTCAGAAGCTCATGGCAGTTGTTTGGAAAATACAATACTTATAACAGCTAGATAATGCAGAGAAAAACAGAAAAAAATCCCCATTGGTTTAAAATACTCATTAAAAAAAAACAGATGATGTCAGACAAGTTTAACAGTACAATACTGCCCTCAGTCCGAATGAACCTTGGGTTCAGATGTTCCTGGTGCAAGACACATATAAGGAATCCTACTGCACATAAATTTAATTGACATAAGATAACACTGCAGAAGCAGATAACTCCCAAATCAAGCCATGAGTGCCACAGTCAGTATAAGGATGTGATTACCTTTCAGTAATCACATCCTTATACTGACTGTGGTACTATGGCTTGATTTGAGGAGTTATCTGCTTCTGCAGTGTTATCTTATGTCAATTATTATTATGCAGTAGGATTCCTTATATGTGTCTTGTAATCAGGAACATCTGAACCCAAGGTTCATTCGGACTGAGGGCAGTATTGTACTGTTAAACTTGTCTGACATCATCTGTTTTTTTTAATGAGTATTTTAAACCAATGGGGATTTTTTTCTGTTTTTCTCTGCATTATCTAGCTGTTATAAGTATTGTATTTTCCAAACAACTGCCATGAGCTTCTGAAGAAGGACTGGTTGGTCCGAAAGCTAGAGCACTTTGTTCTTGTTACATCTATGTTGGTCCATTAAAAGGTATCAAATCATTTGCTTCTGGATCTACTCTTATTTCTGGCAACATTAAAAATAATCCAGTCCTCTTCCAATTTAGATTTCAATGCTTTTTTCCAAATTTTATTTTTGATTCGAATTTGCTTTAATAATCTATCATTAATCCATGGTAATTTAAAAATGTTATTTTTGTTTTAATTTTTGGTGCATGCAAATCACAAATTTCTTCAAAAGTCTGGGTAAAATATTCTACCACAGTATCAATATCTGGAATTAGTCTGCAACAATTCCAGTTCACTTTACTTATACTGTCCAAAAATCGGGATTCTGAAAACTTTCTAAAGTCTCTAGACCAATTTTGGCTTTCATAGACCAAATTTTGCTGAAACTGGGACCGTGGCATAGTAACCCAGACCAGATTATGATCTCCAAGACATGGAGGTAAAATACTTGAAGCTTCAATTACAATTTGAGTGGAGATCAAGATTAAATCTAAGATAGATCCATTTGTTATATTAGATGTATATCTAGTAGGGCTTTTAATAAGTTGTTTTAACCCTAAAGTGGTAACTATATCTTTTAAGTGTCTCCCCCTTGTATTTTTCCAATCACAATTTAAATCACCCATCAAAATTAAAGGCCTACTTACCACTATATCTGTTATTTTTGTTAATATTATTTCTAAATCTAATATATTTGCTTTTGGAGGTGAATAAACAATTGAAATAACCAACCCTATCTGCCCTACATATACTGCTAAAAATTCTATATTCTTTTCACTGCCTTGTAATAAAATTTCTGAATGACCCAAGGTTCATTTTATGAAAAGCATTACCTCTCCCCCTCTAGATTTTCTATTGCCCTCCATACTTGATAGTTTTGAGTACCAAATTCATCATCATGGTGTTTCTTAGAGAGCCATGTTTCACTTAATCCTAATACACATGGATCATCATTAACCAATAAAGTCACCAAGGTATCATTTTCTGTCCTAATACTACGTGCATTATCATGTAAAATTTTCATTTTTAAGTTTTCAGGCCCAGGATTTGTTTCAGTGTCTCCCTCCAACATTAACAACAAACAGCAAGCCCCAGAAAAATTTGAAATTGAAGTGTTAAACTTAAAAGGATTCAAAGGTCTATAACAGCCTCTTGAGGTGTGCCTTCTCCAATAAACCTGAAATTAATTTCTCCTTAATTTATGAACATTATTTTTCTGTAATTGGTTGCAAGAGATTAACCAATTTATTAAACATTTGTCATTTATAGATCTTTTAGTTATGTTAGACTCTTTTTGAATTGCAACACTCAGGAGGGAACAAAGAATCAAACAACCTAAAAAGTTTAACACCAACATTTTCAATATAATTCTTCAAACAGTTAAAACTTATATCCAAATACAACACTATATCCAAAACACAGCACTATACAATATCTAAATAAAACAGTTAGCCTGCAAGCTAATAGATACCTGATTTTTATTAAAACAAAATAGTCGTGAAAAGAAACCTGCTTCTGACGATGATAAATGTCCAAAAGTAGATGTTATTCACAACTCGCTAGAGGTCAGGAGCAATCATGAAACAGGCCTATCTGTACCACACTGTCTTGATTAAAATTTTTTTGGCTTCAATTTAACTTAAGTTCTCCCAGTTTAAACTTTTATTTTTCTCTTAGGAGTGGCACTCGCGCCACTCATGCTCGCGCCACAGTGCTCGCGCTCTGAGCTGTGCAAGGCTTTTATTATGAGCTGCCTCTCCTCCTCTGTGATGCTGGTCCCTGGTTCTCCTCCCACTGGCTGCTGCAGATTGATTAGCTTTTCTCCGGTTACCAGAGCACAGCAGACAGTTGAACTAAGTCCCCCAGAGGTAGAAGCACTGGCACAAGGTAGAAAAGTGCAGGTATGATGTTACATAGTTCAAACATACAGGTTTACACTTCAAATCTCCCAGGCTGCAGCATGTTGATCTTCAGACTGCAAATGAGATATTATGGTAATAGTTGAGATTGATGGAAATAGCAGCGTACCTGAAATTGAGCTGCACGAGGCTTTTATTACGAGCTGCCCCTCCTCCTCCTCTGTGATGCCGGGCCCTGGTTTTTTTAGGTATACAAGGGAAAATAAAAATAACAATGGGGAATAGTAAGACTAGCGGCTGCAGAAGGGTGTATAGTAGAAAAGGACAGTGAGAAAGCAGAAGTCTTAAACCAATACTTCTGGTCTATGTTCACTGTAGAGAGCTTAGGGGACAGACCAAACCTACAAAGCAGTTACACCCAGGGACCAGGGGTTGATACAAGCCCCTTCACAGAGGGTCACATCTCGCCTAAACAAACTGAAAGTCAACAAAAAGCCATACAGCCAGATGAGATCCACCCAAGAGTACTCTTAGAGCTGCGGAGTGTACGAGCCACTCCCCTAGCAAAACTCTTCACCAAATCACTGAAGAGCAGGATAGTACTTGGAGACAGGAAGAGGGCAATGGTGGTCACACTTCACAGATCAGGGAGGAGGCTGGAAACTACAGTCCAGTAAGCCTCACATCGGTAGTGGGTAAATTGATGGAGACACTATTCAAACAGAGGATAATGGCATACCTGGAAACCAGTGGTCAACAGGACCTAAAACAGCATGGTTTCACAGCAGGTAGGTCTTTCCAAACAACCTGGTAGGCTTCTTCGACTCGGTTACAAGGGCAGTGAAGAAAGAGGTGGCTGGCTGGGTGGGTCAGCAGCTGGCTGAGAGAAAGAACACAAAACGTACAGGTAAATGGCACAGTATCAGCTGAAGGGGAGGTGACTAGTGGTGTACCACAAAGGTCAGTGCTGGGACCTCTACTCTTCAATGTATTTATAGCTGACATCGCAAATGAATTGGATGAAAAGGTGCATCTATTTGCAGATGACACCAAAATATGTAAAAGGGTGGACTCCCCTGAGGGAGTAAGGAGCATGAATTCTGACCTAATGAGTCTGGAGGAGTGGTCAGAGGCATGGCAGTTGAAATTTAATGACAAAAAGTGCGAAGTCATGCACATAGGCAGAAGAAATCCAAAAGAGAATTACTACCTGGGGAGGTGAAGCTAGCTTTCAGCAGCCAAGAAAGAGACCTGAAGGTCATAATACTGTATCAGAAGACTTGAAGGTGGGGAAACAGTGTGACTAGACAATGCTACAGACCAGTGGCTTGCTGGGTTGCACTAGGAGGGAAATCACGAGTCGCAGAAAGGTGATAGTGCTGCTACTCTACACGGCTGTTGTGTGCCCCCACATGGAGTACTGTGCACAGTACTGGAGGCTGCACCTCAAAAGAGATATCGACAGAACTGAGACAGTGTAGAGGAGAGCAACAAATATAATTCAGGGGATGCACCAGATGACATATGAGACTACACTAAGAGAACTCAACATGTACTCTCTGGAACAAAGGAGGGAGAGGGGAGACATGATTGAGACGTTTATGTACATCGAGGGTATAATCAAGGTTAGGATTCAAGAGCTGTTTCAAGTGAAAGAGAGTGGGAGAACTAGAGGGCTCGATGTCAGGCTGAAGAGTGGAAGGTTCAAGGGCAATACTAGGAAGGACTTCTTTACCAAGAGGGTGGTTGGCCCATGGAATTGCTTATCCCAGGAGGCGTTGGGGTCAAAATGGTGAGAGAGTTAAAAAATACATGAGATAGGCACAAGGGTATCATTTTAAAGAAAGGCTACAGGGGGAGCTAGTTCCTACTACAGGATTTTGGGCATACTAGATGGATCTTGTGGTCTCCTTCTGCCGTCACGTTCTACATTTCTATATTTTTATACAGTAAATAGTGCAAATTAGGAGTTATAGTGAGACCTAAGGAAGGAAATCCATCTTGAGTCCATCAAAAAGGAAAAAGGACTTTTTGTCGCTGCTCAAGGAAACCACTTAACAAAATCCAACTGTCTTATTTAGATTCACTTTAAAATCCGAGATGGCACCAAAATTGGATAGTATTTGTAAAAGGATTCAGAGAGATGTGACTGGGTCCTCTAAAAAGGATAGAGTATCGTCATCATAAAGGACAATCTTATGAATACTAGACTCCACCTGAATACCTTTGGTACTAGGATGCTGCTGAACACAGATGTCTAAAGACTCCATTGCCAAAGCAAAAAGTAAAGGGGACATGGGGCAGCCTTGGAAAGTTCCACACTGTAGAGGCAAAACTGGAGAAAATGCACTATTAACACCCACTGTAGCAGTGGAACCCAAGTACAAAAGCCATCAAATTAGAAATAAAACACACACTAAACCCAAAAGTAGCCAGAACCTCTGATAGATATTCCCAGTTCAACCTATCAAAAGCTTTCTCTGCATCTACCAAGAGAGCCATTGTGTATACTTTGGAATGTTTTACATGTTTTACATGAGAAGTAATATTCAATAAACAATGGACGTTGTTATAAGAATTACAGAAGGGAATAAAGCTGGTTTAATGAGAATAATTGATTCTGAGAATGAATGACTGAAGTCAAAGTATGATAATTTCTGCATATTTTTTTATGCTGGTATTAATCTAAGAAATAGACCTGTAGGAGGAGCACAATTCAGGGTTTTTTCCTGGTTTTGGAAGCACCATTATTAAAGCCAGCTTCCATTCGGGGGGAAACATGATGTACACAATAGGAAATAACGGAATAGAGAGGATCAACAAGGGAATCTGCAAAACATTTATAAAACTCAGCAGGAAATCCATCCTTTCCAGCTGCCATTTTAATTTTAAGCCCCTTTAGGACCAAAATAATTTCCTCTCGGGAAACTGGTTGGTCTAATGAGTCCCTTTCCTTCTGGGTCAGAGTCAGTAAATGGAGCAGTTGAAAAAAGTATTAATTTTGGATTTATCCTTAAAATTTTGTTTGGTAGTGTAAAGTCGGGTATAAAAAGAATTGAATACTTCTGCAATATCCCATGGTTTAATCAAAACCTGAGGGGGCGAGGCACCAGAGCAAAGCACTCATATAACTTTAGAGTCGTGTTCTTTTTGGAGTTGAAGTGCCAGGAGACACCCTACTTGGTGTCCCTGAAAATAATAAGTATATTTTGTACAGCAAAGGGAGTTCTCCACCTCCTCTATGGAGATCCTGGACAATTGAGAGCACACGTCCTGAATTTCTCGGAGAAGGGCTGATCCACTGTCCTTTTTGTGTTACCCCTCTAAATCCTCTGGTCACCTCTCTAAATCAAGACACCTTTGAACTTTTTCCTTAAGTGAGTTAAGTAAGCTATGATTTTTCCATGAATGATGGGTTTCATAGCATTCCATAAAGTAGGCAGAGAAACTGAGGGACCATTATTAAATTGAAAATAGTCGGCAAGGGCCTCTTGAATCATATCGTGAAAATGGGTAGATGTTATCCCACTGTGCCTTTCAATGCCGGAGGTGGCGGTGAGTCCCCCTGCCTACCAGGATTTCAGTTCCAGAGTCTGGGGGTACCAGAGTCATTGGGTGTGGGGTCTGCAGAGGCTGGAGGTTATCCAGTGTGACTGGGACTAGTTTTCTGGTTTTCCTCTTTGGGGACGTGACATGCACTGACATCAAGGTGCACTTGCCAACATCTGCCACGTCCCTCCCCCACCTTCTTCAGCTCAGGCTGTCTTTCCTCTGGCTTCCACCAGGAGCCAGTGCAGTGCAGAGTTCATCCCCACCCTGCCCCCGATAAGGAGAGCAAACCTCGGGATGCTCAATCCCCCCCCCATAGACCATCAAACTCCTGAGGTCACTCCTGATCCTGGGTCGGCGCCGCAAGTGGTAGCACTACCGCTACGATGGTGGGCAGGTGGTAATTATGACTTCTAGACCCCTTTCCTCAATTGTGGTACTCAGCATAACCCCTCCCATCCAGTACTCTGTCCTGGGGTTCTTGCTCCCTAGGTGCATCATCTTTCACTTCTTGGCATTGAATTTCAACTGCCAGACCTTAGACCACCTATCTAGTTTTTGCAGGTCAGTCTACATCTCTCTGACTCCCTTGTCACTGTCCACCTTCCCACAGAGCTTTGTGTCAGCCTGTAATGGATTCCTTCTGCAGTGTCACTGATGAACATATTGAAAAGAACGGACCTCAAGACAGATCTCTGTGGCACCCCACTTGTGACCTCCCTGTCTTCTTTGTGACCTTCCTCTCTTCCAGTTTGACCTCATTTACCATGACACTCTGCTGCCTCCCATTCAGCCAGTTTCCTACTGGGGCTGTGCGAATACCTCTTCCCAAATATTTGGCCGAATATTCGGTATTCGGGTCCCAGGTATTCGGTATTTGTTATTCGATATTTGGCCAGAAAATGAGTTTTTTTTCAGGAAACTTTAAATTAGCACTTTAACAACACCATTAATCACCCATTGAACCGGGTGTACCATATACACCTCAATGACACTTCAACCACCAATGCAGAGCTCTCACTAATGCAACACAAGCTACATGCGGCATACTCAATCCACAACACCACACACATAGCACTCTGAAAATGATATCAAGCATTGCATTGGGTCAGCACTGGAGGGTGTTCATGGTCACAGACACAAGGTAGAAGGTGCTTTGGCCATGGGCATAGGAATAGTGGTAGCAGTGGCTGCCATAGTGGTGACAGCTGAAAGGGTGGCTGCTGCAAGAATGGCACCGGTGGTGGTGGGAAGCACACTGGCTCTGGGTGCCATAGTGACAGCAGTGGGAACACTGGTGGTGGTGTCTGCTGCTTCCTGTACAAAGCATATATGCTCTAATGCCCTCCTATTACTGCACAAAGTGATGTGACAGTGAACGTACAGATGGAACAGGTGATAATACCAGTAGTAGTAGTATTTACTGGTGGTACTAGTAGTGGAGAGAAAAATAATTGAGCCCATCGAAAAAAGAGAGACACCTGTCCGTCATTGTCTATGTAGTCTATCTCACCACCTTCTCTGGAGTTGTATTATGTATCAGTAATATACAGTGGAGCAAGACATGATGCAGCTCAATACTTTGCAGTAGATGACATATCACAAAATATTGGATGAAAAGAGATCTTAATTGCCATTGAATTACAATGCTCCATGCAGCATACTACAGCATTGTGAAGTAATTTTGCAAGATACTGCATTGCATACTGTCTGGCGCCACTGTATGAACAATGTTTTATAATCTTGATGCAGTGTTTCATCCTTGGGCATGTTAGTTTTGGATTGTTTTGTTGGAAGGGCATCTCAGTCTCATTTATTATAATATCACTTATTAATGGTGTGTGTTTCTTTAAGCAGTATACTGCAGTGGGTTAAGGTTCTGAGCTGCAGATCTGGAAACCTGGGTTTGAATCCCACAGCCGCCTATGTGCATACTGTGTGATCCTGAGCTAGTCACTTAACTTCCTTGTGCTTCCAGGTCACATATGGAAACAAGCTTCGGCTTAGTGTGCTACTCCTGGTTAAACAATGTTCCCTTTCCCATTCCCTCCCCTTTATGGGTTGCATATTCATAGTGTGGTTGTATGTTCCCAAAATGCTCTCTGACAAAGACCAGGTTCTGGTCAAAGCACCAGGGCTCTACTGGCATCCTACAGCCTTAGCACAAATAAATGTATTGCAGCTTTATGTTCCACTGCTCTTAACTGTATTTTGTTACTGCAACCCCCCCCCCCCGAGTGCTTCCTTCATTCTGCATGGATTGTTTGGGGGTTTGGCAGCCAGGGACAACACCAGCAGTAAGTGCCGAGACGTGCTGTACGTTTGTGGGTCTATCATCCTGTCCCTCACCACTTGAGGCCAGCAGTGCAGATGCTTTGCTGGGGCTGGACCAAGCATGTTTGCAAGGTTACTAAAAACATGATGGATCAGGTCGCTAGTAGCCACTGTGTAAAACACAAACTATTACTACGTAGTGCCTATGTGTGTGATTCTTTACTTAGTGCTCGTGGAACTACATTAATACACCAACCTTAGCAGTTATACTGTGCCACAAAAAAGCAGCAGTAAATAAAAAATACTGATACTAAGAAGGGGGAAGAAAAGGGCAAGCTTTTTAATCAAACATGGAACCGAGCAAGGAACTGACAGATGACATACAGTCAACTCAATGAGACAAGCCTGCCCCACCAAGTGCAATGGTTTAATTAACAAACAACAACAGACAAACAAAGAAATGCATGTGCACAGCTGTGCACACACAAAGCACAGACTCGGGGGGGGGATATATGCTGCCCCCTTGCGGCCTACTAATTTCAGCCCTTCACCTCAGCCAGTGCCTACCCCTCCCCCTTTTTTCTTTTCTACTATCTCCTCGGATGAAGCTCTTAGTGCCCTCCTATCCTTGAACCCCTCTAAAGGCTCTTCACCAGATGAGCTTGATCCTAAACTTCTCTACCTTTCTGCTCCTGCAATTGCTTATCCTATCTCCCTAATCCTTAACCTCTCCTTTATTTCTGCCCAAGTACCCTCATCCTGGAAACATGCTGTAGTCCTTCCTCTCCCCAAGGGAGGTGACACATCCACTACTGGCAACTATCGCCCCATTTCCCTCCTTTCTACCCTTGCCAAACTTCAAGAACATTTAGTTCTTTCTCAACTATTGCCCTTCATCTCCAATTCCTCCTTCATCATCCCCTTCCAATATGGTTTTTGGAAGAACCACTCAACAACCACTTCCCTCCTCAGGCTTACTGACTCCATCCTTTCAGGGACGGATGATGGCCTGATCACCTTGGCCATCTTTGTTGATCTAGTCAAAGCTTTTGACACTGTTTCCCATCCCCTGCTTCTTGATTTCCTCTCCTCAGCTAACCTTGCTCCATCAGCCACCAACTGGTTTAAATCCTACCTCATTGGCAGGACCCAGTCGTTGAGAATTCTTGATTCCATCTACCCATCACTCCCCATCAACACTGGTGTCCCTCAGGGCTCAGTGTTTGGTCCCATAATCTCCTCCATTTTCCTTCATGATCTTCCCACAGTATGCTCATCCTCATCTATCCCCATGTACACTGATGATACTGTCATATAGTTCTGTCAAAAACCCTGTTGTTGTGGAAACCAGCTTACAGCATGACTTCAATCAAGTTCAGCTCTGGTTTGCTTCTCATCAGCTTTTTCAAAACACCAAAAAGACAGTCTCAATGACCTTTGGCACCAGGCAGAGACTCTCTAGGCTCTCGGCCCTTCCCACCTTCCACACCCTTGATGGGACCATCCTGAAGGACACCTCCTCATTTAGATATCTAGGAGTTTGGCTGGATCAGCACCTCAACTTCTCTGTGCATATCAATGCTATCCTGAAGAAACTGTGCCCCAAGCTTGGTGCACTGTACAGGAATCATAGTTGCATCCCTCTGACTGTGAGGCGTGAAATTGTACAGAAGATGCTACTCCCCATCTTTGCCTACTGTGACTTAGTCTATGGTGCTGCTCCCAAATCTTCCCTGACCAAGTTGGACAGTCTGTTTAACTCCTTCTGCTGCTTTGCTCTTGACTACCCTTCCCGCTCCCAGCACTGTGAACTCTATCGCTTTCTAACCTTCCTTCCACTGTCTCACAGGTGCATCTCACACTGTGCTAAACTAACCTCCAAATTCTAGTTTAGAGTGCTCCCCTCCTATCTTTCATCATCTCTCTCCACTCCACCTCCCCCCACCCACTCTCTAAGATCTAATGACACCTGCACCTTGATGGTCCCTCGCCGCTCCACCCTGATCGATCAGACTGGTTTCACCCATCGCTTCCCTAAAATCTGAAATTGCCTCCCCCTGAAATACGACATTCCTCCTCCAACTGCTCCCTTACCTCTGTCCTACACAATTACCTCTCTCTTAGCTGTTCCTGCTTTAACCTTCCTTAAAACCTATCCCCAGTTTCTGCCTTCCTACCCTGACCCTCCCAGCAGTGTCCCTAACATCATGAAGGGGGAATCAGGAAATGGCTACCCTCCTCCTGCCCTTCTGGGTCATATCCTTTTTACTGCAACAGCACTTGAGTACTACCTTGAGCCTGCTCCTGGTACACTCATGCACTGTAATGGTTCTGTTGCATTATTACTGTTTTGTATGTTTATACATTCTTTTGTGTGATTTTGGACATTGATTGTAATCTACCTAATGTTCCACTACTGTTTATTGTGCAATACCTTGTGTTCCAACTGTTGCATAACTTTACAATGTCATATTGTTTGTACTACCCACATACTATTGCAACTGATCATCCTTCACAGCTCTATGTAACCCCTTCCCCCCAGGTCACACCATGAGATGAGCAACTTGATGTTCAGTGGGCTTCCTGGTGAAACATTCCAATAAATGAAAAATAAAAAAATATGTATTTCACACGCACGGGTTAATCGTGTGCAATGGGCTATGGAAGTGGGGGGGAGGGGATCAGCCAACACACTTCTCATGTACAGGGATCCAAGCCTGGAACCAGAGGGCTAACAATAATAATTCAGTAAGTCAAGCCTGACTGGCATAGAACTGAAGAAGTTTATTTCAAAATCTGTGTGCACACGTGGGGCCCAACCTCATGAAAAAATATATTAAGCACACACATGCAGGGCAAAGCCTCACAAAATCAAATATCATACTAGTATACAGCAAATCATGAGCAGTGACCTGCAGGAGGGGGAGTTAGCAGACACCCTCATCAGTCATGCAGGGAACCAAACTCAGGAACAGACTACCGCAAAAAACAAAACAGAAAAATAAAATGTGCTTAGCTCAAAACAATCTCACTGGAGCTATACCAGAGAGCAGCAGAGAAGGGATGTTAACAGACAGCCCTCATATCCGTAAGGCGCATATGGCTCTTATCACAGCAGCAGCAAAATTGGTTATCACCCACTATTGGGTGGACCAACATAGCCTACCTCTTCAAGAATGGCATGCGGAACTACTCCAGGCATTTGAGCTGGAGAAACACATAGCCCAGTGGAATAACCGAGATTCAACTTGCAGAGTCAGATGGGGCCAGCTATTAGCACTGACACCAATCACACATACTGGTCATATAGCTCCCGACAGTTTAGGGAGCTCCTAACTTTCCAGGAGGGAGACCTCACCTATTGGCTTAATATAGTCTCATAGTACAGGAGATATCCGCGGCCTTCATTCATTTAATAGCACTGTTTACATTTACCTATATTCCCACCGGGGGGGGAATTAGTCTTATTCTTTTTCAGATAGGTTTTATTTATTTTCCACTGGGCTTTACACTGTCATGATTGTGTTCCTTAGTTTCATATAGGCCCTACATTTTTTTTCCATGGATGTCTTCCTAGACTACAGCTACAGTATCTTTGCGGTTGTATTTGCTTTCACCTCCCAACATGTCAGGGAGTATTTACCAATGTATATAATGGCTTTTGTTTTCTTTATTTGGCTTTTGTCCATGCTGTAAAAATGGAAAATTAATAAAGTATATTAAATTAAAAAAAAAGACAGCCCTCCTAGTCCCTGTAACCGAGTACAGCGATAAGTACAAAAATACCTGCCAGAAAACCAAACAGCTTTCCTGACACTGACCAAACAAATTATACTGACCTAAAAAAGCCTGTGGAGCAAAAATCTTTCTTTTTTAGCAAGTTTAAGGTCTCAGAAGTACTGCAGAGCAGCTCTCAGAAACCACTGTCTCCCCTCTTCTACCAGCTCAGAGTGAAGAAGTCACATGGTGTGCTTGCCTTTGAACTCCAGAAACAGCTTTTGATTAGCCAACAAAACTCTGCAAGACTTGAAAATCTCACCTAATAGTAGTTCCTGAATAGTGGCTGAATAGTGAACTATTCAGAAAATGCATCCAAATATTCAGGACGCCTACTATTCATGGTATTCGGAAAATACTATTCGGTCCATGCACACCCCTATTTCCTTCCCATCTTACTATGTCCCTCACCACCCCCAGATCCTCCATATCTTTCATCAGTTGTCTGAGAGGCACTGAGTTGAAGGCTTTGCTGAACCTGAAATAAAGTAAATCCACAGCGTGACCCCTATCCAGTGTCCTCATCACCCAGTCAAAGAAAACTGTTAGGTTAGTCTGACAAGACCTTACAGCCATGAGTGCATGCTGTTTATTATCCTGGACACCATTGTTCTCCAGGTAGTCCATGAGGTCCTCCTTGACTAGTGACTCCATCAGTTTCTACTATAAGGACAATAAGGCATGCTTGGTATGGGACAGGAGAGAGGAAGGGGATGCCTGAAAGTGATCTGAGAAACAAGTGATCTATGTATTTTGTGTCCGAGCAATGTACAATGCTTATTTAACTGAAATTTGGATCAAAAGCAGATGGCGTGGCCTATTGAGACCCAATACTGTATCACGTTTTCATGGCAGGTCCCTTGATACAGCAGGGTACAAGAAGTGTTTAGAATTCTTAGTGTTTAGGAAGAAGCCAGAAGGAGAAGGAAGGAAACATATTCAATTCAGTGCTTTAGAGTAACTGGTAATTGGTATTTTCCTTTTAAACTTAGATTGTGGGCTTGTAGTGACACTATACTTTCTTTCTTTGTTGTCTTTACTTATAATTGTTTTTGGGCTGTTGAAAATTTAAAACATAGTGGTGGTGTAATTTCTGTGCTGTCTTTAATAGCTGCAAATTTTATCTTGGCTTGTCTGACTGTCCTGTAGCTGGGTGAAGGGTGTTAATTGTCTGGCCTCTGACCTCAGCTACATGATAACTGGAGGTGAGGCTTAGTCAGAGTTAAAGTAGCAAACAGAGGTTGATTTTCTCAGAAGAAGCCAGAAGGAGAAGGAAGGAAACATATTCAATTCAGTGCTTTAGAGTAACTGGTAATTGGTATTTTTCTTTTAAACTTAGATTGTGGGCTTGTAGTGACACTATACTTTCTTTCTTTGTTGTCTTTACTTATAATTGTTTTTGGCTGTTGAAAATTTAAAACATAGTGGTGGTGTAATTCTGTGCTGTCTTTAATAGCTGCAGATTTTCACCTCCCTCCTCCCTTCCACCAACTCTTAATTATATGCCCTGATAAATCTGATTGACAGGAACTAAACACAGGGTATAGTAAGAGGTGTGAAGTAGAGGGGCATAAGGGGAAGAAGCCCACCCTCAGCAGGACAAGTGCTTTGACTCATTTATTTATTTATTGGTTTCTTTCCTTAAAAAAAATCGGAGGATCAGTTACAGGATTTTAGTACTGTAAATTAACAAAAGAGAACTAAGAGAGTTTCAGTAGCAGACAAGTAGTGGAATTGCAGTATAATGTGGGGAGGGCAATGCAGTGGCTGTGCGCCATATTCAGGCAGACCTTCTGACACTGAGGTGCTGCCCCATCTGCATGCATCTCTAGACTATGGGATGAGGTAACCAGACTCAGAGCGGAAGTAAACTGGGTCAGGAGTACCATCACCCCTATCCAGGGACCATCCAGTCCAATGCAGCTGCCTCAAAGGATGCCGAGAACGAGGAGCACTTGGATGACAGTGGGCTCAGGGAGGGTTAAGCAGTCAGGCAGAGGCACATCCCAGATCCTATTCCTCTCAAGAACTCATATGCCACACTGACAAATGAGGACAACCAAATAGAGGTACCCAGAGAAGTGGAAGGAAAGGATGTGGAGGTTAGCCAAGGAGGTGACCTCAGTGGAGAAAGCAGTGGACCCCAGAGGAGGAGGAGGAAGTGAATCCTGGTGGGGGACTCCATCGTAAGAGGGATCCAGCTAGGAACACAGGAGGGGGAGGACAGGGAGGTGAGGTGCCTACCAGGTGCCACGGCATGGAGGGATGGAAGGAAGATACTGGGGATCACTGGGAAGGCAAGACGGGAGGGTGAGCTGGATGTCATTATCCACCTAGGTACTAATGACTTGGCAAATGGGGAGCCAAAGGAAGTTCAGGAAGAGTTTAGGAAACTGGGAGGGTCTCAAGCAAGTAGCTACTTCTGTCACTTTCTCAGAAGTACTACCTGTGAGAGGCAAGGGAGAGCATAGAGTGCATGCACCAGGAACTTTAACTCATGGTTGAAGAACTGGTGCTGTGAGGAAGGGTTTGGATTCATTGGTGACTGGGGACCCACCTGGAGGGATGGAGGTTTGTTCAAGCCTGACGGCCTGCATCCATCCTGGAGGAATCAAGCACTCAATGATAAGTTTAAATGCTACATTGACAAGCATTTAAACTAGCAAAGGGGTGGCAGGCCAGCAAGGAGGGTACCTACTTGCTCACCCCCACAGCTAGCAGTGGAACCAGTGAACCAGAGGAGTGGCTATCTCTGCAAAGCAGTGTGCAAAAGATGGAGATTAGTGTCCAAAGGTGGATAAGCAGAAAAGGGCAAAATTCAGCAGAAGGGCAGACAGCAAGGAGAACCAGGGATAAATGACAACCAAGGAAGGGGCTGGAGAGAACAGTGAAGCAGGCTAGGGAGGTCAAATCATGGAAAGCCATGTGTGCAAATGCCAGGAGCCTTAGCAACAAGATGGAAGATCTGGAGGCTGTCGGTACAGTCAGACCTGGACATTGTGGCCATCACTGAAACCTGGTGTAATGATAACCATGACTGGGAGATGGCCATACCTGGCTACAACATAGTCAGAAGAGACAGAGGAGGCAGGAAGGAGGATGAGTGGCACTGTATGTGAAAATGACATAAGGGCCACAGAGATCCAGGAGGAACAAATGGGGAGATATACTGTGGGTTAAGCTGGAAAGGAAAATGGGCCAGCTATCCGCACAGGTGTGGTCTATAGACCACCAGCCCAGGAGGAAGAAACAGATAGGGAGTTGATGCAGCCATCCAAAGGATGGCAGACAAGGTGAGGTAGTACTGGTTGGAGACATCAATATTCCAGACGTGGACTGAGCATCCCAGCAGCAGCATCAACTAGGAGCAGATTTATCCTGGAGTCCCTTCAGGTGCCTTCCTCAAGCAACTGGTCATGGAACCAACCTCGCAGAAGGCAATACTGAACCTTCTGCTCACAAACAGGGACAGTGTGATGGGGGTAACAGTGGGGAGCACCTGGGTAACAGTGACCACCAGTCATTGTGGTTTGAAATCACAGAAGCAGAACCAAACCACACAAAAACACGATCCTGGATTTTAGGGGGCAGACTTTGGGAAAATGGGGAGATACTTAAAAGAGGCATTATGGGAATGGGACAGGAATCAGGGGTTGAGGAACAGTGGGCAGTATTTAAAATGGGGATTATAAGAACAACAGAATTATGCATTAAGCAGGTTAGCAAGAGAAAAGGAAGAGGAGACCATTATGGTTTCCAAAGCGGTAGCAAAGAAAGTGAAAGCCAAAAAGATTGCATTCAGGCAATACAAAAAGACACAGGCAGAAGGGATAGGAGAAGTACCAGGAGAAACAAAGGAGGCAGGGAAGGTCAGTAAGGAAGCCAAAGCTCAGACAGAAGAACACATTGCAAAATCAGTGGTTAAAGGGGACAAAACCTTTACAGGTACATAAGGAAAAAAGAAAGACAAAGGAGGGATAGTGAGACTGAAGGGGAGGATGGGAGTCGCGTGGAGGATGACAACAGTAAAGCTGACATATTGAACAGGTATTTCTGCTCAGTCTTTACTGAGGAAGAGGGTAATGGGTCTGAAGGGAGTACAAGGGGTGAGAATGGTGCAGAAATGGACACAAGTCCCTTACACGAGAAAGGGTCCTGAAGAACTGGAAGTAATAAGAGTTGACAAAGCAATGGGGCTAGATGGGGTGCACCCTGTGGTCCTAAAGAACTAAGAGAGGTGGTGGCTGGAACCTCTGGCTATCCTGTTTAGCAATCACTGGAAATAGGGAGGTACCCAAAGACTGGAGGACAGCAGATGTAGTCCCTTATACAAAAGTGGGAACAAAGAGGAAGCAGGAACTACAGACCAGTCAGACCTCGGTAGTGGGAAAAGATCATGGAAGCACTACTGAAGGAGAGATTGGTGGAACATCTGGTTGTCAATGGACTACAGGACCCAAGGCAGCATGGTTTCAGGGGAGGTCATGTCAGACCAACCTCATTGAATTTTTGACTGGGTGACTAGGAGGTGGATCAGGGGAGGGCAGTGGACATGGCCCTATCTGGACTTCAGCAAGGCCTTTGACACTGTGCCACATAGAAGACTATTACACAAACTGGGGAATATGGGTGTGGGCAGGACAGTAGTGTGGTGGGTAGGTAACTGGCTGGGTGGCAGGACACAGAGGGTGGTGGTAAATGGCTGTCACTCCACAGAGGGAAGAGTGACCAGTGGGGTACCACAGGGATCAGTGCTGGGACCGGTCCTATTCATCATCTTCATCAGTGACATTGCGCAGGATCTAGAAGGCAGAATTTCACTGTTCGCTGATGACACAAAGCTCTGTAACAGAGTAGACACACCAGAGGGTGTAGACAGAATGAGAAGGGACCTGCAGAAACTTGAAGAATGGTCAAGGTTTGGCAGTTGAAATTAATGCAAAGAAGTGCAAGATAATGCATATGGGGCACAAAAACCCTGGCACAATATTCAGTTGGGGGTGAGGATATAGCATGCACCAAGCAGGAATGGGATCTTGGGGTTGTCATCTCTGATGACCTCAAAGTGAGAAACAGTGTGACAAGGCATCAGGTAAAGCAAATAGGATGCTGGGATGTATAGGCAGGGCATCACCAGCAGGAAAAGGAGGTCATAATTCCGCTATACAAGACACTAGTGAGGCCCCACCTGGAGTACAGTGGGGCAGTTCTTGAGACCATACCACGTAAGGACATAGACAGGTAGAGAAGGTTCAGAGGAGGGCAACAAAGATGGTGCATGGATTGCATCATAAGTCCTATGAAGACAGGTTGAAGGAACTGAACATGTACTCCCTGGAGGAGAGGAGGAGAGAGGATATGATAGAGACATACAAGTATCTTACAGGGAGAAACAGGGTGCAGGAAAACACTATTTTTAAGCGAAAAAGATGTTCCAGGACTAGAGGGCATGGGATGAAGTTGGAGGGAGGATGATTCAGAGGAAACATGAGAAAGAATTTCTTCACAGAACGGGTGGTGGACAAGTGGAACACCCTGCCAGAGGAAGTGGTGGGGGCTGAAACAATCACGGGATTTAAGAATGCATGGGATAAACATAAAGGAATTCTAGAGGTCAGGGGTAAGGGGAAACAGACTTCTAGGAAAACAAACTGAACTTACAAGCTCAAATGGGCAGACTGGGTGGGCCATAGGCCCTTATCTGCCGACACTGTCTATGTATCTATGTATCTATGTAATGTGGTACAATAAGATATAGCTGTACTAGTTCCTGAAGGATACGCAAACACATGGTACTTACGACACAATAGGAGTTATGACAACACAGGAGGATGGTTACTCAGACCAAGTGACAGGATTCACTACTGCATTCAATTCCATAAAAATCCATTATTTTTCCATTAATATCATGCAAACCCATTAATTTACCCAATTAAATCTTGTTTAATGTGAAATTTGTTCTCCCATTAAATTTCCATTAAGTGTTGCAATTTCATGGATGAAAACCATTAATGTAGTCATCTACGGCATTAATTAACCACTACTGCCTCCCATTAAATGTTTAACAGGTGTTAAAAGTCCATTACATTTTGTTTAATGTACAGTTAATGGTGGTTTTAATACCCATTAAAACACAGCAACAAGCTTTTGATAGCCATTAAAACGTGATCACCTAGTTTCACTGCCATGAAAACTATCACTGTTACCATTAATTTATTAATGGCCATTAAAACTGCCAAAATGAGCTTTTCATTACCATTAAACATTATGGTTATGTCGTGCCAATGCATTAATGACAATTTTATGTGTAAACATATATTTTCCCCTTTATTTCCGTAGGACTGACTGGACTTTGACCTGTGCTTATATCAGATAAGTATACTTTTATTTACTATTGGTCTTATCTGCACTTTGCCCTAAGAACTATGGCTCTTCTGTGACTCCTGAGTAACCTAGCATCCAGAATCGAAACCTACACAGACGTTCCCTCGTCTGGACCAGTAAATACACATGATTTAGTTACTTGACTGGGAGATGGGACATGTGAGCCATAATGCTGAGCCTGCATCTGTTACAGCGGGAGTCCACTGAGATTACATGTCATGTAGTCCCGGTTAATTCACTCTGCAACAACTTGCACCATACTATGAGTTCCACCGTCAATTGGCGCCCTGCCTAATTTGTTCCCAAATTGTGCCCCCCCCCCCCGGAGTTTACTATATAAAATTTATGCCGGGGGTGAATTGTCAGGGAATGATTTGTGGAGTGGGCTGATTAGCACTGGAACAAATAGTGCAGCATGAGTTCTCATGGAGCAGATAGAGTGGGATGAATTAACATGTTGCTGTGCACTGAAGGAGTGGGTGCCATGAACCTAGCCTCATGAGCAACAGTTGAGAGGTATGTTGTCAGCCCCTCCAGATCTGGCCCCTCTGCAACTGGACCCCCCTACCCTCCCTGTAGCAGGACTCCCACAGCCGACAACTAGTGGTGTGCTCACAGCACGTGTGTGGCAGCAACTTTTCCATAAAGAGCACAGGAATGCTGAAGGGGGGAGACAAGGCTGGTCTGTGGGTGGGAAGGGGGTTTCAAATGCAAGAAGGAAGGTCAGCTGATGGGGCTGGAACAGGGTAAGGGTGGGTGGCCCAGTGACAAGGAAAGTAAGGCAACTAGGACTTGAGCTCCTGCAGCCATGGTGTCATGCACCCTATTGCACCCCTTCTAGCCCTGGCAGCAGGCTCTCGATCCCTATCCCCAGCTTCAGGCTTCTCAGGCCTCATAGCCAAGTCATTTGCCTGCTGACTACACTAGTTATGGCTGTAGGCCCCCGATCCACCCAAGTCAATATTCTGGAGGGCAGCATGGTTCAGGTGGTTCTAGGTTGTCCAGATTGGAAAAGAGAGGAAAATGTGTGGGGTTGTGTAGTATGTGGGTCCCCAGGAGGTCCAAGTGGTGAAGGGCGGAGCCATAGCTGGGGAAACCTGATATGATGGGTCCCTTTGATGATTCAGATGTGTAAATAGGTTCAAGAGGTCCTACAGGTGATCTGAAAATGGCAGAGTAAGGCCCAAAGGGAAAACCTTCCACCTACCTACAGTCAGCTGGGCATCCAACCCACACTTCCACCTCTTCTTTCCTCAACCTCTCCCTAGGTCAGGGTGGTGTGTTGGTGGCAGCACAATAAAGCAAGTGCTGTCCGCCTGAACTAACAGTAACTTTTTTTTAAGTTTCTTTTCATGCTGTGGGTGCAATAAAGGATGGCTATGGCCATTAGTTCGGTCAGGGCATGGCTTGGGAGCAAGCGACTGCACAAAGTTGGATCTACTCAAATTTATTTAAATTGCTCCAGAAAGGAAGCATATAGCAATACGGTGTCCCTACTCAAAATTATCGAAATTTATTTAAATCACACTCCTGCATGAAGCATCGGGGAAAGGGCAGACTGCATTCAAATTAAGTAGCTCCCGGAGGTGGAGCAGGGCAGGGAAGACCCTGAATTAGACAGTAAACAGGGCTTAAGCAGCAAAGGCAGGGTAAAGCCCCAGTTATAGGCAAGCTAGCCAGATGGGCTAGAGAATAAGGGTTAGCTAGCCTAAAGTTTTTTTTTGGTTTTATTATTCAGAAATAAGCACCAGTGGGACCAGTTAGGTGAAGTAAGCCCTCAATTATAAAGTAAGAGTGCCCCAGGGTGATAAATGTGACTCGTAGTCAAGTGGCCACCAGTAGCCAAGCTATGGCTAGTGTTGTAGCTGGCTATGGGTAAGAGCAATAAAAATGGAAAACTCTGTATGTGTTCAGATAGATACACCCCCCCCCCCGCTCTCTGTCTTGTTTCTTTTTTGGAGCCTCAGGTATTTCATACCCGCCTTATTGTGCCTCATCCTTTAGAGATGTTACTGCTCCTGGGGATAGCGCTGCACTAATGATATTCAAACATATAGCGCTCACTAAGTGGTGCTGTCTGAATATCAGTCCATATTTGCGCAGTGCTAAGTGGATCAAGTCTGCATGTGGCCACAGGAGATAATGCTACCAGAAATAGGATAGTGCCAAGGCTCCTGTGGGCCACATTCACCCCAGTCATTCAAAAGAACTCATGGGGTATGCGAGGTGCTAAGGGGTCATCTGCATGCCCATTATGGGCCATTTTTATGGTGCTCACCAGCACTTTGGCAGCCCAGTACATTTCAAAATCACTTCTTGGTGGTCCAGTGGTCTTTCCACCCAATTGCATGTTTGCCACTTAACAGAAATGCTCTGGTGGCTCCTTGCCAGCCCTCCATGCACCAAACCAAATGCGCCTGTCATTAGGGCACCAATTTTCAAAGTCACTGCCTCTGCTCCCTGGTGTTGGTATTACTGAGGTGTCGTAGAGGCACAGCCCCCCACAAAAGAACTGGGATTTGCGGTGAAATCTCTGGCACCCTAATGATGGGCGCACTTGGGTGGGCACATTCCCTGCCCAGAACCCTGGTGGTTTAGTGGTGTCCACCCCCAATCGCCTGGTATACCACTTTGTAATATACCCTGGTGGTCTAGCAGTTTGTGCCCCCCCCCAACTCCAATCACAAGGCGCACCTCTTTGTGATATTCCCTAGTGGTCTACCATTCTCCTCCACCCCCCCAGTGGTACACCCTCCTCACCTGCTGAGGACCCCACACACACACCGACTGTCCTTCCCATGAAAGCAGTGGCCAGCAAAGAGGTCCACACCTTCTTGAACAGCTGACAATCACATACATTTCTATGCTTTTATGATCAGTTTCAGCCCATCTACCCCATAAATTTCTAAATACATTAGGACCACTTAAATGCCCCCTCTGCATTTTCAACCCACCTAAGCCAAAGTTATCAAGCCTGCAGACACGTCAGCCAGACACCCAAAGCTTCTTTTAAATAAGCAAAAATGCCCAAACTTCTATAAAATATTACGTACTGTGCCTTTAAATTTCGGTTTGTGACATGTTACTGTAGCTAAGTTTTTTGTGCAGTCCTCATATGAGTGGCTGCAGCCTGTACTTTTGTTTGTATGCTACTGCTGTAAATGAAAACTACTGAGCCAGAGTCATGAGCTTGTTTTCTTGTTAATAATATTATATTAAAATGAAAGGTAAAACAGTTAAATGCTTGCACATTACAAAAAACAATTTATGACAGGCAGATTCTGCAAGATTAGAATGCAAACATAAAGGCTAAAACAACATTTACTTAAGTACTTGAAACTGAATGATTATCTTCCAGTACTGAAAAAGGGGCAGAACTGAGCACTGCTTCCGGTGGCGCTGCCTACCATATCAGAATTTACTTCTGGTGCTATTCTAATGGCTGGAGGAGCATATAGTGCCTCAGAGGGGATCCAAAGTACAGGAGTGTGAGATAAGGTCAGCAGTGAGGTAAGTCTGAAAGAAATCTTTTTTGTTTGTTTACACTGTGGTTTTGGCCACTTGGCCAGGAAATCAAGGTCTAGCCTGCATGCATAAAAACAAAAAAACTGCAGAACTGGTGTTGGAGTGAAAAATGGAACGGCCTTTCAGGGGCAGCTCACTTGTGTGTGCGTGTGGTCAGCCCAGTCTGCTTCTATCATGCAATCCTTCTCACTCCCAGCACATTCCACTGAAGTTCTTTATTTGACGTAAATCACTCTTTTGTGAGATACATATGGCAAGGCTTGGAGGAGTTTTTTTTGGTACTAACTTGTCACCATGGCGATGTACTTCATGCGAGCCTTGCCAAGATAGAAGAAAACATATCCAGTCTTCCCTTACTGATTACTGTTCTGTCTCCATTTTACTGCTGCTGAATTATGGTTTTCAGAGTGACATTTCTGATGAGACTTATGTTTTCAGGTAGAAGATGACGAGAAGACAGTGCAACTTAAATCAGAAAGGGATGGTTATTTTGGTCAGTGGCCTTGCTGCTCTCCTGACAGCTATTTGGGTTTTGGTGCATTGTGTGGGGCCCACGGAGTCTCCTCCTTTTCAATATGCAAAATGACCATCCTCAGGAGTTTGTGGTGAGTGTTCCTACCTTCCTGGACCCATATAGTTACTGGCAGCAAAGTAAAACAAATATCCATGAGAAAGCTAGTGTTTGGAGCAATAATTATGGCAGAGGAAGAAAGACATGGATAAAGGAAAGTAGGGACAGAGCAAAATTAACATTGTTAGAACACTGAATTGTGAACCGAGAGCCCAGGTTCAAATCCCACTTCAGCTGCTTGCATGTGGCCCCGACCAAGTTTTCACCTCCCAGTGTTTCTGTCCTTCCCAGTTAAATAGCAGTAGAAGCTAGAGGCCTACTTTAAATGTGAGTCTACGTGTTAGTTTGGCTACCCTGGGTTCATAACTTGTATAGGTAAAAAAACAACCTAATTCTATCCTTCATGTCCCTCAGTTTCCATCATCTGCTCAAGGCACCAAATTCAAAAAAAACAGAGTTGTTCTGTTACTGAATGAGATCAGATCAGCCCCACCTCCATTTTTTTTTCTTTCCATATTTAGCACTGACAAATGCACAGTATTTTTTTTTCCAATAAGTATTTAAGTTCCAATCTTCCTGACCTGCCCCCTTCTGAATGGTCTGCAGCTTTTACATTAGGTAGGAAAAAATGGGCAGAATGGATGGACCAAGCAATCCTTATCTGCCGTTAATTTCTATGTGTCTCTGTTCTCCCCATCCCTGTCACCCAGCTTCTCTTGGTCATCCATCATCATCTACCATAGAACCATAGGAGTATTCAGTAAGCAGTGTGGTGTGAGCAGGGGGCCGGGCTGCCATCCAACTACAGTCAGGGTTTTTTCCACCCTTTTTCTCTTTGGGCACACAATGTGGGCAGTGGCACACTGTGCTCCATTGTTCTGTGCAAATGGACAGTGGAAGTGCTTAGTCAGCAGTGCATTGCAGGGGACTGGGCTGCCATCTAGCCACAGTCAGGTTTTTATCCACCATTTCTCTCTGGCCCCAAATGTGGACAGTGACTCATAGATGCTGGACTGCTTGGCCCACCTAGTCTGCCCATAAAATCCCCCCAATAGTACTCCCCAAGCCCATATTAGTTGCAGGGGTCAACTTTTACACTCCTCCTTTATCTGTTATACGCATGTGTTCATCCCACGCTTTTTTTTTTGCAATACACTATGCTTTTTTCCTGCTGCCACACCTCTCAGAAACTCAGCCCCATGGCCTTCCTTCCCAGGGCTCCACCACTATGGTGGGCTAATCCCAGGTTTATCCCCTACTGACTGGCAGCCATACTAGTTTTCACAGACTTCAATTCAGCAGCCCGGAAGGCACCCCCACCAGAAGAATCACCTGGCTTGCCCCCTAGGATGCGGCCACAGTGCCGAGCTGTACCAGCGGAAACATGTTGCTCATTCACCAAGAAGGGACTTGGAAACATGACCCAGTGATGGAAAAGTGGGGGCCTAACAGCAAGGCCCTGTGATGGAGAGGTGGGGTGTCATTGAGGGAACCGGCAGCATTTTTACAAGCTTTTGTCCCTGGGAATGGGAGCACAGCAGCAGCACCCAAAGTTTTTACAGCTAGTCCAATGAACTTTGAAAATGGGCTGGAGAACACTGAAGCAGCCACGGCATTGCCCCATGTTGCCACAATACACCACTAGTACTGTGCCCGGGTTTGTGTGATAAGTGTGAAAGCCTAAAGGTGATTGCCATTATCTAGAAGTCAAGAGTGCTGAAACAGATTTTCATCAAAACAGCAAACACATAAAAAGGGCACAGGGACTTAGTTTTTAATGTTTTATGGAGGGGTCTGTGCCCTCCGCACCCCGCTACTTTAGAATTCTCAGCTCCAGGGGGGTGCATGTCGTGGGGGTGAAAACATAACAAAAAAAAAAGTTTGGGCTGGGTGCAACAAAAAGCACCAGTGCCCAGACCCAAACCCAAACCCAGTACCCTGATGACCAATGCCACAAACCCACCCACCATGCCACAGGGTCAGCTTGACACCCACTGAGGCACCACCCTTCACATATCCTCCCACCCCTTGCTGTATGTGCCTGCTCCCCCCCACACGCATACGTATAGTGACATCCTGTCACTATATTCGCCCACCGCCCCACCTGGCCACCCTACCCTCCCGTGGCTGTCCCTGAAATGCACTGGGGAGTGTGCTGCCATTATTGTTGATGCTCATTCCCCAGCGCTAATATCACAGGATACCCTGTGCCCAGAGAGCTGATCTCTTTGCTTCACCATCCGCATTCACATTAATTGGATACTGGTTTGTCCTTTGGGTACAATGGCTACAATCAGGGATTTAACAATGTAATGATCGATTATTTGTGCTGGTGGGAAGCTGGCCATGGCTGGGTCTGGAGAGGTGGCCAGTTGGGTGGAAGGAAGCAGGGTTGGGAGGCACCTGCTCATGTCAGGGAAGGGGTAGCTGAGCTGGCCGTGTCCAGGAGGTTGGACCTGGACTTGTTGGGGGGGGGACAAATTTGCTGCGGTATGTTTTTCTGCTGTGTAGAGACATGAATACAGAGCTGGCTGTCTTGGTTTTCGGGGGTAGTTGAGTAGCTGTTAGGGAAACTGGCACTGATGTGACATCGGAGAGTGGGCAGCTGGCAGTGAACCTGGTGTTGTTGAGCAGAGGAACTGGATAATTTGTGGGGGTCTGTCTTCAGAGTGACACTTGTGTGGGTTGGCCAAACTGGGAGCAGGATGTGTGTCTGTCTGTCTGTCTGTCTGTGACTGGCTGTGTTGGTACCAGGGTAGCGGATCTAGTTGCGGCCTCTTGGGTTGCAGTGTTTTCAAATGGGGTGGGGGGTCAGTGTTTCTGCTGGGGGCTCCTGTGTTGAGGTCAGGGGTAGGAGAAGTAGTTGTTTGCTTTGGTGGTCTGCAGGGACTGGTAGTGTTGGCACAGGGACCATCTCTATTGGGGTTGACAGTGGGGGAACTGGCTGTATTTACTAAGGTGGGGTGATGGCCGTGTTTTGAGTCTGTGTTGGAGCCTGGCTGTGTTGAGGTGGGGACTGGTAGTACTTCTGTATGGGCTGTTTGATACAGGGACAGTCTATGTGGGGGTTAGTGCAGAGGCAGTCTGTTGGGGTAGGGGCAACTGGCAGCATTTCAGCAGGGGCAACAGGTCGAGAGACTGCAGGATGGTCTGGTGTATATGGTACAAATTATGATGTCAGTCTGCGAAGTTTGTACACAGTATCATATTGCACTGGGTGAGGAGTGGGTGTGTGTGTGTTTGTGTTGTACGGGGACTGAGTTTACTCTGTGTGTGTGTGTGTGTGTGTGTGTGTGTGTGTGTGTGTGTGTGTGTGTGTGTCCGCACTTGCCCGCATGTGTGCTGTCTGAAATGTGTACTGCTGAAGCATGCAAGTCAAGCAGTGAGTTTATAAAGCAACTACTTTTTGGTTAAAAACAAATTGAGTGTCGTCTTTTTAAAAAAAAAAGTATGTGAGACTGCAGTTACAGTGCAAAATTGTTTATTTCATGATTTAAACAAATCAGTACTAAGCAAAATACTTTTATTAAATCACTAAACACTGAAAGCACTTGAAATGAAGCAAGCCCCAATAACTGAAATGCAAACTTCCATATGAAAAGTGGCGTGATTTAAATTTAAATTATAGATATGGATGTTTAAATTTCTTGAGTGGCTAATACTTTTTATAAATAACCCACCTTTTGGGAACTTGGTGGTACAAATGACCACTTCCATTGTTGTCTGATATGGAGAGGGCCAGTGGAATGGGAGCAAGTGACATAGAGGGAATGACTGATCGCCTTCTCCAGTGAGTGGGGTAGCTCCCATTGCTCACTACCAGCCCAGGTCCTCTGCCACCATTTGAAACCTTCACCACCAACTCCCTCAGTGTTTACTTGACAGCAGAAAGCCGGAGGAGCACAGGTGCGTGGAAGCGTATGTCTTGTAAAGCTGCTCTGGCAAAACAGAGGTTTCCCTTCTGCTCCTGGACCCCTGATTCACCAAATTGAGGCCCAGAGACACGAACAATGGACCTGGGAGACTACAAAAGATATTTTTTTTGTCTGCCCCCAATGTCAGGACTTTCTGCCCCGGTCACTGTCCTTGCTGCGCTCCATTTCCATATGGCAGAGACTCCCCAGTTGCCCCCTTGGCTTATACCCCAGGGTGGGGCCACAGCACCGGCCAAGGCGCTGCGGACATATGTCAGGTCTGGAGAGCCAGCTGGGAGATGATGAAGGTGCGGCGAGGTGGGCGTCATGAAGATGTTGGCAACAGTGTTTTTTCCCCCCTGTGAGCTTGGAGGTGGGGTCGCACAATAACGACTTGCATCTGCCCTGCCTCCCCTGACATCTGGATGCTGGCTGCTAGTGGTGCCCCCAGCCTCCGACAGGGAACCCTCATGCACCGGACATTCTCCCCACCCTCCCCCAGGAGAAGGAAAGCAGTCCATGGGATGTTGCATCCTTCTCCCCTGGCCGACCCTCTGATGATCCAGATCTGTTCCCAAACCCGGGTCACTGGCATCGCAAGCAGAAATCCAACTGCTGCACCGATCTGCCGGCTACAAAATTTGTTTTTAAAAAGCACATGTAAATAAGCTTTCTGCTGGGAACTGTAGTCCTGCCTTCTCTCCTGTCATTTCCTAGCCCACAAGAACACCAATGCCACCACACTTCTCAACCTTTTGTCGCTAAAATGAGGGACATGGACATTTTCTGGTAACCCAAATGAGGGACGTCAGACCCTCAGAATGAGGGACATCTCCTCGAAACCTGAAAATACAATTTCAGAGCACTGTGAGAATTATTGTGTTTACTTGTACAATGTTTTTGATTCACCATCTTACAATATGATGAATTTCTGCTTTGAAATCTTAAGTTACTGTACATCACAGTCTCTATGTAGGCAGCAGTGTTTCCATAAAAGACAGAACACTTTTAAGGGGTAAAATGAGAGATGTACCTCATAATGAGGGACACTTGAGTGGTATAAATACCAATTTTTGATTTATACAGAAGGGTTAGTAGCCCCCATTAGTCTTCACTAGCCCACCTGAGCTAAGTAAAATACTGGCCACTTGGCCACCGCTATTGACAAAGGGGTTTTAGCTAAGCCCCTTCCCCAAACCTCACTCCCTTTACTGGGATTTTGTTCTTTTATTGCTTTTTTTATTCTAACCTATTTTCTATTTTATTTTGTTACAGGTCTGACAGGGTGAAGGTTCCTAAACCTCATCAGATAAGTGTATTTATGTCTGTCCTGCCCCTTTCTCCCTTTTGAACATCCCTAAAGAGCTGCAGATACTTTGTGACCCCTTTTCTATATTTTATATTACAGTTACAGTGTATATTATCCCTTTGGACTCCTACCTATGGCTTCCTAGGGCAGGTAAGTCCCTATATTTTACTTATTAGTAAGCTATTGGGATGAACATATTGTGGAGACTAGGTCAGTGTCTAATCTGCCACAGGCTAAATATGCTGGAGGGAAGACTACATTGGCTTGGCAGAGAGCTGGAGAGGGTGCTGGCAGAGAGAATGAGAAAGGGGCCAGGAGGGCCTCCCAGTGGGTAACAGGAGGAAATATCAGGAGAAGGACATGAGGTGGAGGGAGGGACAGGAGGGAGTGCAAGTTCACATCTGATAGGGGCTCAAGGGTTAAGACAGGTCAAGGGACAGGGGGAAGAGGCCAACGCAGGACAATATAGTGTTGGCAGGCAACAAGCTTGCAGTGCTGGCAATGATGGTGGAAGAGGGGGAGTTGGGAGAGCACCATGAGGGGGAGACAGGAGAAGAGGAATGGAGGGCACAGAGATCAGGCGGTTGGAGTAGGGTAGCTGGGGATGCTCTATCTTTCCTCCCTTGTCCAACCCCCGAATGGCCCAAGTCCATGCTGAACCCGGGTCACCGGCATGGCATGAGGTAAGGTGCCAAACGCTTCAACCCTCGGTGCCACCAGGCCAGCAAGGTGTTATAATTTTTTGCAGCAGAGAAAAGTCAGAAAATATTTTCTTCTATTATAATGTTAGGACATGTACTGTTATTCATGTTTTGTTTTCCAGGACACAACTACCTAAATCAAGACTGTCCTGCAAAAATGGGGACAGGCAATTACCCTGTTATAAATATCACAGTCTGTTGTCATGGGGATCACTAAGATTTCACAAGCATATATGCACTGTGACATTAAGAGAGGCACATATTTTCTGTACAGACTATCTGGAGGGGGTACTTGGAAAGCAATATTGAAAATGGAAAGAATGAAGAACAGATACCAGATAGTGAGAATTAGGAAAGACAGGGGTGGGTAGAGAAGGTTGGGTGAGCGGGCAGAGGTACTGAATGAGTACCTTTGTTCTGTATTCACAGTAGGGGGGCAGATACCTCACCAGGGTGGTAGAGAGGGAAGGGGGTGACAGATTGAGAAATTACAGAGGGAAGAGTACTAGAAGGGCTGAGTGCACTGTGGGTGGACAAAGCACCGGGACCAGATGGTATTCACCCTAGGTTACTCAAGTAACTGGCAGGACCACTGGCTGACCTGTTCAATACTTCTCTGCACAAAGGATGCATCTTACAGGACTGGAGGTCAGCCCATGTGGTGCCCATTCACAAAGGTGGCCCAAGGACTGATCCAGGCAACTACAGACTGGTGAACCTCACAGCAACTTTGGGCAAGCTCATGGAGACAATCTTTAAGGAGAGACTCGTGACTTTTTGGAGGACAGTGGGCTCCAAGACAAACAGCAGCATGGGCTTATCTCAGGCAGGTCCTGCCAGACAAACCTGATTGAGTGCTATGATTGGGTGACCAGGGAGCTGGGCAAGGACCATGCCGTGGATGTGCTATACTTGGACTTCAGCAAGACCTTCAGTTCAGTGCCACATGGGAGGCTAGGAGGGAAGATAGAAAATGCAGGGGTGGGTACTAAGATGGTCAGATGGATCACAAACTGGCTGAAGGACAGGCAGCAAATGGTGGTGGAGGGGAAACTCATCAGCAACAAGTGGAGTTCCACAGGGATTGGTACTGGGGCCAGTGCTGTTTTAGGCTATTCAAAGCAGATATTTCACACAGGACCCAGAGTAAGATCAGTCTGTTCACAGACTATACCAAGATGAGCACTGTGGTGGATGACATTGAGGAGTGAAGAGGACTGCAGGGACCTGACCAAACTACAGGAGTGGCTGGACACATGGCAGTTAAGGCTCAGTGCCAAGAAGTGCAATGTAATGCACTTCAGAGCAAAGAACAAGAGGAGGAGCTATCAGCTGAGAGTGGCACAGTTGGGGAGCACAGAGGAGGAAACAAACCTAGGGCTGATAATAATGGGGAATATGAACAACTCGGTCCAGTGCAGGAATAAGGCAGCAGCGAAAGCCAACAAGATGCTGGGCTTAGCTGTATTATATGGCAATTATAGCCTATACATCGGCTTTAAAAAGATCAATTGTGACAGTGTTGAAGAAATCAAATACTCCTTATAGTTTATGTAACACCATACACATAAAGACTAAAACTCACTATAACCACACTGTAAGCTGCACTACTGAGGTTTACAAGTTGTAATGTAAACAGCTAAAAATGCAATTAGTGTGTTATTGTCAGATAGATTCAGATTCCATATTCAAGGGAATTGCAAGCTGATGGATACTGCTCTGCATCAGTGTTTTCTGTAACAGTAATTAGCTCATCAAAAAACAACTTAATGGTGAATTCTGGTGTATAACAGTCAGGGTTTAATTCACTACAATTAATGAACCATTAAAATTCCTGGGTTGTAATGGCATATTATGTTATTAATGGCACCATTAAAATTATACAATACCATTAAAAGAAAAATGGCCATTAAAAAAGAGAGAAAAATTTAATGGTGCCATTATTTATGTACCGATTAATGGAATATTAAGGGTATCATTTAATGGGAAAGATAGCATTAATTATGCTATTAATATATAACTATGATTTAATGGCCATTAATACACACATTCAAAATACAGATTAAATTAATGGCCATATTAATGGTAAGATTAATGGCACATTTGATGGCCATTATCTTGCATTAATGGCCAGTAAAATTAATGGTTGAAATCCATTAAAAGAGACTATTAAACTAATTTAATGGCAGAAAATATTAATGGTCGATAGACCATTAAATTAGTGGCACTTAACAAGTAATGGCCATTTATTTCATGGCTAAGTAGCCATTAAATGGATGCTTAACCTAATGGCCATTAAACATTTAATGGCTTGCAACTACATGAAAAACCCATTAAATTTCATGGGATTTTAATGTTTTCACGTAAATCACATTGTTAATTTTGCCATTATTTGTGTACTGATTAACGGAAATTTAATGGACAATTTAATTAATTTGTAATGAGGTTTTTAATGCCACTTTAATGGCGTTCAGTGCAGTAGTGATTAGAGCTACAGCTGTTTAGAGTCACCCCTCTGAATGTGAAGGTCCGAGAAAGAGAGAGAGAGAGTGTTGAAAGGAAGGTATGTGCAAATATTCTACAAGTCAGTACATACTGCGAGGAATGGATAAGAAAGGGGTAAAGAACAGAGAAAGTTGAGATAGAGAGTGAAACAGAAAGCCAGGGACTATGGTAGCAAAAGTCGGCTGGATAATGTAGCAAAAGTTGGGTGCAGTGTGTTACAGAAAGTCAGGGGAAATGTAGTAGAGAAAGTCAGAGGGCATGTGATAATCTGTTCATGAAAGATGGGGTGAATGTGGTAGAGAATGTCAGGGGAATGTGGTAGAGAATGCCAGGGGGGATGTGGTAGTGAAAGATCGGGAAATATGGCAGAGGATGTGGTACAGAATGTCAGGGGGATGTGGTAGGGAATGTCAGTGGGGATGTGGTAGAGAAAGTCAGGAAGCGAAATGGGGTAGTCTAATTTTAAACTTTGTCTCAGCTTGCACTGAACTTTTTTGATGATGGTCAACATCAGAACGTGGTAGGGTCACATGGGAAATCACAGGTTTTTGTGGCAGGGTCATGTGCCTCTTGTGTGGCAACATTGTTCCTCTAAGCCAGCTAGACCAATGATCCAAAAGCCCTTGTTGGCCATCCCAGGTGTGCAGTGCCTGTGCGATGTACTGTCGCCTGGTAGACAAGGGTTCATGTGTAAGGCCAGCAAATAGTGTCTTATTATGCACTTACATAGAAACTAATGGATAGCCCTGTACTGTCCGGACATACTTGGACTAACTGAAACACGGCTCAGGCCAGAGATGCCTGATTCCATGTACAAAATACCTGGCTACAGCTTGTCCAGATTCGATCGCCCCACCAAACAAAAGGGTGGAGGAGTTGCCCTTTATTATAAAGAGCATCTCAATGTCTCTGTACTCCAGTCTTGGATAACAAATCACTGTGAAGCTCTGCATACAGTTCTACAACTAGGTGGTGATAAAAGGCTCAATGTGATCTGTGCCTACAATCCTCCAAAGGGGGCTCTCACTGGCTTAAATGGGCTCTTGGATTATCTGGCCACTCTAAACGGTAGATCTGAAGTCATACTAATGGGAGACTTCAACCTAGACCTATCAGGGAGTCACACCGGTACATAAACTGAAGCTCTCGCCCGACTTAACCTCACTCAATTTATCTCTAGCCCTACATGCATCTCTTCCAACTTGGAGCACCAATCTCTCCTGGACTAGATGGCTACAAATAGAGCAAATAAAATAATTGCTGCAGGGACCTTTTCGGATTCTATTAGTGATCACCTGCCTACATTCTGTATCTGGAATGGCCACTGCCTTAAACCCCCCCAAGAATCATTCAATTTCGGGATTTTGCCAAACTAAACTGAACTGCACTTCTCGAGGATATTAATAATATAGACTGGTCTCCCATCTATCACACTGATGATGTAAACACAGAACTTGAATACCTGATGTCTCAGCTTCTGGCCCTTCAGGATCTGCACATCCCTCTGAAAAAAAGGCATCTTAAGGGCTCCCCTAATAAATGGCTTAAAAAAGACCTCCTTCGAGCTATGATAAAAAGAGTCAAGGCCTGGACCTTGGCAAAGAAGCCCCAACAATCAGAAGACTGGGTTAACTATAAACAACTGAGAAATGCCTGCAAAAAAGATATTCGGAAGGCTAAAAGGAGCTACTGCCTTAAGCTTCTCCAATCTTCAGCGGGTGATACCAGGGGTTTTTGGAACCACATCAAAAATTTCATTGGGTAAAGGCCCAAGACGGCCATTACCGACATGACACTGAATGACGCAAACTGTAACAAGTTACCTACTATTGCTAATGCTCTTAATGCACAATTCTCGGATCTCTCCGAATACACTGAGAAATTCAACTAACCTCTTTCACCTCCTCCTGAGGTGCAACCTTTGCATGAAACCCCTTTTCCTCTCACATTAGTCGTCGCCACTGAAGTGCTGGATCTCCTCAAATCAATATCCACCTATGGATCTGCTGGCCCGGATGGCTACGCTGCTTTTGAAGCAGGCAGCCTCTGCCCTTGCTGTTCCTATTGCAAGAATCTTTAATTTTTCCATAATAACCCAAACGTACCAACATTGTGGAAACCGCTCGAGTGTCCCTGTTCACAAAAAGGGATACCAAAAATATTCAAATTATAGACCAGTTGCCATTCTCTATCCTAAATAAACTTCTAGAAGGCCATCGCTACTCGGGTCACAAATTACCTGCACCTTAACAACCTTATATCCCCTACCCAGCACGGATTCCGAACAGGACACAACACCACAACTGCTCTACTTCAGCTGACAAATGCAGTCCTTACAGCGATGGATAAGAGCCTGCTCACTGGGGCCATATTTATCGATCTCACAAAGGCATTTGACCTTGTGAATTACTCTCTGCTACTTTCCAAACTGTCCCGCCTTGGCTTTGACCTGTCGTCTATCTCCTGGTTCAATAGCCACCTCTCAGGGAGGTTGCAATTTGTCCAAATTGAATCCGCCATCTCAAATCTTTCCCCTACCTCTGTTGGAGTCCCCCAAGGATCTATTCTTGGCCCACTACTTTTCTCCCTTTTCATTAACAACTTGCCCTCCCTTCCCTGATCCTCTTCGTTAATCCTTTATGCCTATGACATGGTGCTTCTTTCCAGTGGTAAAGATCCCTTATCAGTAAGAGCACATCTTCAAGCAGACTTCAACTGCTTGCAGGAGTGGTTACTACAGAACAGGCTCCTAATGAATGCTAAGAAAACTGTAACTATGTTTTTTGGCCCCCCCCCGTCAAGAATCAGATCTCTTACTCCAGACTTATTGATATATTCTCTAGATGACTCCCCTCTTGTATTCATTACCTCCTTCAGGTATCTAGGAGTCACTCTCAACCCATCTCTTGACTTTAACCTCCACATTGCGGCTATATGTAAGACAGTTTACTCAAAACTTGGTCTTGCCTTTAAAATTAGGTCCTCCCTCAATGATGCTGCCTGGCTTGCTATTGCACAAGGATTTCTCCTCCCTGCTCTAACATATTGCTCTCAGGTTTACCTTAAAGCTAGCAAAGAAGCACTCCAGAAATGGAGCACCTGCTATAACAGTATATGCAGAGTTCCTCTCTCCGCTCACAGACTTGCCCATCATTGCCTGCTCTACTCAAAACTAAATTGGATCTCCCCAGACTCACTCAGACACTATTCTGCAGGCTGTACAATTGATAATATGATCAGAACAGGGTTCCCTAAATACCTTGCCGAACTATTAACTCAGCCCTCCTAAGCATACCTCCTCAGGGCATCTGCTCAAACCCAACTTGAAATTCCCAGATATCTCACACAAAAAGGAGAACGATCCTTTACCATATCTGCCCCCCACTTCTGGAACTCCATTCCCTCCCACATCAAACTCTCCAAATCCCACAAGGCCTTTAAACTGAGTCTTCGGGCACACCTATTAGAATCCGACTGCTGCTCTTGTGCTGTAACTTGAGCCTCTCTCCTAGCATTTTCTTCTCCCTATGGCACTTACTGATTTCCTACTGGTCTCCAAAATCTGAAAGTTTCCCACATCCAGCAAAAATCCTATTGTTATAATGCTACTTCATTTAAGTTTTGTTTGCTGTTTGTCGTTTCAATTTAGTCATTGATGTATCATCAGATAAAAATAATTAATGTAATGTTATCTGTTTCTCTTTGTCATTACTGATAATGACTGTACCTGGCTCTATACTGTTCAAATGTTTGTTCTCACCTCATGCTGCATCATGAAATACTCTTTAATGTTGACTCTGGTCTCCCCTGTCTGTACTCTCCCGGGTCGTGCCTGAATATAGGCAACATTGTTGTCTAGTGTACTTACCCGGTAAACAAAAACCAAATAAATAAATAATGCAGATTACCAAGGAAGCATTTCTGCAGTGACAACTGATCAAAGAATGATGCAACTGCATCAGTCACACTCTTCAGATTAGACACAGGAACAAAGACAAATTCAATAACCCTGAATGAGCTGCTGATTCAGAAGCCAAGACTAATACTGTACATAAGAAGGGTTTGTTTAATACATACAGTGGTCAAAAACGTGAAAAATGTTTGCACTAAAAATTGTTAGAAATGCCCCATCCCCCACAAGAACTATCCACTTCAAGAAACAGGATTGAAGGTGATTTTTAGTATTGTTATGTACTTTGGACTAGTAGTACCTACTTTTATGTGTAACCTAATAAAAGCTTTGGTTTGCTGCTATCTGGTGACTGCTCAATAACCGGAGACCTCAATGAGATTGTTGTCTGGGTCTCTGAAGTAGAGCAATATTATTGGACCAACAGCAGCAGTTTTGTCAACAAGGTCTTGTTTAATGGCCACTCCACAAACCTAAGAATAAAAGACAAAAAAAAAACTAATCAGCCAAACGAAAGTGAGCTATCTCATTTTAAACCAAACATGATTATGGTTACAGTACGGCTTGCATTGCATGTTAGAGCTTTTATAAGCTCAGATCAGATGTTTGCCAATCCTGCTGTTTACCTGGTGCTAAGTACAGTTCTCACTCAGTAACAGTACTTAGCACAAGAAGGGCAGCAGGACCAGAAAACAGAACATCTGGGGCCCAATATTCACAATAGCGCAAAGCATGGACCTAAACTTTGAGCTGCACCTTATGATTGCCTGAGAGCCCAAGGGTGCTATATTCAGTTGAACAGCACACCGGTGCTTTTCAGCTGAACATAGGGACATGTCGGCATAGTGCTAAGTCAAGTTGCACTGCCCCAACATGGATCCTGCAGTATGCCTCCAGTGTGAATCGCACCAGAGTGCTACCTGCAATATTCTGAGGGACCTATGCAAATGAGCTCATTGGGCATGCAAGGTGCTATGGGGCCATTTGCATGCCCATTATGGATTCATTTGCATGGGTAGCAAGACTGGTTAGCGCAGAGCCACCGCCACAATTGCCTGGTCCCAGAACTGTGTAGATATCTCTGGTGTCTAGTGGTCCCCTCACCCATGGCCAGCTCCTAATAACATTAAACCTTCCCTGGTGCTTGTGGTCCCCCCTTCCTCTGATCACAAGCCCCTAATCAAATTAAACCTTAACTGGTGTTAGTAGTTCCCCCTAACTCTGATCACTAGCCCCTAATAAGAGCTAAACTTCCCTGGTATTAGCAGTCCCCCCATCGCCAGCCAACAATAGAATTAAACCTTCCCTGGTGCAAGTGGTCCCCCCTCCCTCCAATCACCAGCCCCTAATAAAAGTAAAACTTCCCTGGTGGTAGTGGACCCCCTCCCTCAGATTGCCAGTTCATAATAAATGTAAACCTTCCCTGCTGCCTACTGGTCCCCCTTCCTCCGATCACCAGCTCATAATAGATTTAAACCTTTCCTGGTACCAAGTGTTCCCTCCTCCCTCCAATGGCCAGACCCTAAATAAAAGTAAAACTTCCCTGGGGCCTAGTGGTCCTCCCCTTCTTCTGATCGCAGCCCCTAGTAAAGATAAAACTTCCCTGGTGCTAGTTGTCTCCCCTCCCTCCTATCACCAGCACATAGGAAAACTGACAACCCTCCCTGGCATCTAGCAGCTAACCCCTCCATGTAACTGAACACCCACCTCACCAGTCACCTTACCAATATTCTTGGTGCAACAGATGTGCATACAGTGACCAGTGCAGCTGTTCTTACACCTCCTTGGCCAGCTGTCATGTGTCCAGGCAGGGAGCATGCAACTTATTTATTGGGCAGGGTGATATACCCTGTCCTATAAATAAGATGCATGCTCCCTGCCTGGGCATATGGTGGCCAGATGAGGAGGTGTGAGGAGGGCTGTCCATATGTGCACCCATGACACCGAGGATACTGGGAAAGTGACTGTGGTGGGGGAATGGTTTAGTGCCATGGGGGGCCTCAAGATGCAAGGGAGGGTTGTCAATGCTCCTATGGGCTGGCGATCAGAGGGGGGACCACTAACATCAAGGAAGTTTTACATTTATTTTGGTCTGTTGATCAGAGGGAGGGGTGATCACTAGCACCAGGGCAGGTTTCATTTTATTAGGGTCTGGCAATCTGAGGGAAGGGGGGACCTCTAGTACCAGGGAAGTTTTACTTTTATTAGGGTCTGTTAATCAGAGAGGGGGGACCACTAGATACCAGGGCAGTTATAAGTTTATTACAGCTGGTGATCAGAGGGGGTGTTGCCACAGACCACAGGGGCGGGTGTGCTCCCCCAGCACACAACAAGCTAGTTGGTGGCATTCCTTCAGCAGCCACTAGGGTTACCTGGAGTAAGTCAAGGTTGCGACCAGCAGTATTTGCGCTGTGCAAAAGGACTGTACTAACCTCTTTTGCACAGCACAAGGCTGCTGAATGTGGGGTACCATGGCTATTCACAGCCATGCCCTTCCCTTGCCCACTCACATACGTTATGTTTTGAATGGGTGCTAACCCTCTTTGTCTGTGCAAATGCTCCTTCTGAGCATGGGGATCTGGGGCAAACCCCAGTTTACATCGGTAAAGACCCATTTACGCCTGTGCAAAATTTTGAATGTCGGGCCCCAGAGCTTATAAGAACTCTTAACATGCACTGCAGGCTAGTGAATCTCCCACTGCTGCAGCCCAGCTTTGATGTCAGCTGTAGGGGATTATGGAATTTCTGGTTACAGCAAATGCCAGTTTAGGAGACAGCAGAATCAGCCTGATACAATCTACTATACTGCAGTTAACATTAAAGTCTAAAATGTTTCGCCCACAAAATGCTAATTGGAACCCATTCCACTTTTGATTGTGGGGTTCTTAGTGCTGACTGTTCCCCCTTAACTTAAAGAATTCATGGGGGGGGATCACACACAATAACTGATTTGGGAGGATTACACATTAAGATAACTAGGAATACTAAAATGATTGTGAATATTTTGCTCTGTTCATTGGAAAACACATTCTTCATTTATAAAAACACAGGGTATTGTTTCTCATCGTGAAAATGCAGTAAATATGCTTGAACAGGGCATTGTTCCTTCCAGTGCACTACCCTAGAAAAGCTGTGGTATCCATATCTTGGTGGACAGATAATGGATAATTTGCTGGCATTAGCCAGATTATTTGAACAAATAATGAGTGAACTTGAATGATATTTCTTCAGGTTCTGTGGAATGTGGAAAAAAATCAAAGGAATTCCAAAATTCTGCTAGATTTTTGCATCATCTTTGTTCAGTTCTCATGTAGAATGCTGTGTGAAAACCATGAAACAAGTGCTGTGGAATACAGAGCCACATGAAACTTCTGCACAATTTCTGAATTCTGTGCACAAAGCATAGTTTTGCAGAACTGTCAAATGCAGAATTTAATCCAAGGAATTTTGCAAAAACATTCCACGAAATAACACATATGGCTACACACACAGTTACTCCTCTTTCTTTCAGCTCCTCCCCAAGGGCTCCAAATGCCACTTAATGCCTCTATTTCCCTATTTTGCACCTCTTTTTTACCTGTCTCCCTGCTGAACCCTAAACGATGCCTCCTTTGGCTGATAATATTTGCAAGGGTGCTACCTTGAATCTACTTGCCTCTACCTGTATCATGCAACTACTTAAACACTGTGCCACACCTCTGAGTGCGGTTGTCATCTGCTCCATAGCACTTTAGGATTGATATCTCCTGTTGTATCATTGTCTACCTTAGTTTCATAGCATCCCTGTACACATCTGTTGCTAAAGTAACCCCACCTTTTGTGTAAGCTGACTTGTATATGCTGCCACATATGAAAATACCTGTGTTATACATTTTGTTTCCCATGTCCTGATCAGTGTACTATGACTTGGAACCTTTGTAAATGAGCCTATTTTGGCTCAGAGGTATTAATCTGAATCTGAAATAAATAAATAAAAATATTAATTCCATCATACCTGCACAAATGGAATTTAATGCCACAACAGCTCTAAAAATTATTCACAATGCAATGAGTGTAGCAGATTATCTGAGGAATGTGGTGGGTACTACAAATTACTTGAAGATGTGGTGAACATATCAGATTATCTGAAGACTGTGGTGGGCAACTACAGATTATCAGAGGAATTCAGTGAGTACTGCAGATACTCGGGGGAATACACTGGGCACTGAAGATTAGCTAAGGAATGCAGTGGGTACCACAGATAATTTGAGGACTGTGATGGGTGCCACGGATTATGTGAAGAATATGATGGACATTAAAGATTATCTAAGAAATGTGGTGGGCATCACAGATCATTTGAGGAATGTGGTGGGCACCTCAGATTATCTGAA
Source organism: Neoceratodus forsteri (assembly GCA_016271365.2). NCBI lineage: Eukaryota > Metazoa > Chordata > Ceratodontiformes > Ceratodontidae > Neoceratodus > Neoceratodus forsteri. The sequence continues at coordinate 66,911,482 of JADMNL010000023.1, forward strand.
GAATGTGGCAGACACCTCAGATTATCTGAAGAATGTGGTGGACACCACAGATTAACCAAAGAATGTGGCAGACACCACAGATTAACTGAAGAATGTGGTGGGTACCACAGATTACCAGAGGAATACAGTGAACACATCCGATAATCTGAGGATTGTGATGAGCACCAAAGATTTGCTAGGGAGTGCAATGAGCACCCCTGATTTACTGAAGTATGCATTGGGCAATGTAGATCACCTGAGGCATGTGGCAGGTACTGCAGATTATACCATGTACCTTGAACAACAACCAATGAGATGGGCAGGCTGGCACCTTACCTCCATTACAAATCTACCGATAATCACCACAAAAGGTGCCAGCCAGCTGCATCTTTAAAAAAAAGATAATCTGATGCCAAAATCACGGAACTGTGACCACCATGTTCTTTTCCCGCTAAGTGGACATGATAAAACAGCAGCTCTGTACAATGCAAAAACAAAGCAAAATAAAAGCACTAGCTCTCTGTCCAGATATCTCTCTCTCTCTCTTTCTCTCTCTCTCTCTCTCTCTCTCCCTTTCACACACAGAACACTCACTGTTCCTGCCTCTGTGTCCTGAAACAGTCCTTTAACAGTCACTCATTCTCTCGTGCTGTCTCTCTCTCGGTCACTGTTCGAAAAGTGGGGGTGGGAGACTCTTCACTGCTGGCAGCGTGACAGTGAAGGGACTACATTTTGTGGCATAACAATAAAGTTTAAAAAAATTATTCACACTGCAAAAACACTGTTTTTTTTCTTTTTTTTTTTAAAAAAAAAAAAGAAAAAGTACTTGGTATAATCACAATAAGCCACTCGGGGGATGTGGGTTATCAGGGGATTTACCACAGCTGACGAGGATTTACCCACTCAGCTGCGCTTCATGGGCAGACCACTCCAGCCATGGTAAATCTCCTGATAACCCACACCCCCTCTTGGTTTATTGCTTAATTATCTGAGGTATGCAGTGGACAGAACAGTTTATCTGAGGAATGTGGCGGGCACCACAAATTATCTGAGGAATGTGGTGGGCACCACAAATTATCTGAGGAATGTGGTGGGCACCACAAATTATCTGAGGAATGTGGTGGGCACCACAATTTATCTGTTGTGTGGGCTGGGCATGAGACATCATTTGAGGAATGTGGTGTGCACCATACATTATCAGAGGAATCTAGTGGGCATAGAAATTATCTGATGAATGTGGTGGGCATCATACAGTAATTGAGGGATGTGGTGGGCACCGCAGATTATCTGAGGAATGTGATGGGCACCAATCATTATCTGAGATATGTAGTGGACACCACAGATCATCTGAATAATGCGGTGGGCACCACAGATTATCTGGGGAATGTGGTGGGTACCGCAGTCATCTGAGGAATGCAATGGGCACCAGAGATTATCTGAGGTGTGTGGTGGACACCAGCCATTATCTGAGGTATGTGGTGGACACCAGCCATTATCTGAGGTATGTGATGGGGCAGCAGATCATTATAGGAATGCCATGAACACCATCGATTATTTAAGGTGCATAGTGAACACTGCCAAGTATCTGAAGTATGCAATGGTAACCACTGATTATCCAATCATCTCTAAACTTCAATAAGTGAACCCAAGGCTATGAATTTCAAGGGTACAATCATGGTGACATCATAAAATAATCTTGTTTTAATGTTAGAAACGTCAACTGGAGCTGCATGAAATTTCTGAAATTTTGCTTCTGTTAGTTTGTGGAATGCAGACACATTCTGTGAAATTGACAGTTCACAAAGGTTTTTATGTTTGCTTGCATGCATGTGCAAGAAACATAGTGCCATCATCGGAGTTTTTGGAGGTGTGTCAGCCCTCTTCCAATTCAGTCAGTATGTTTGCAGGCACACCCGCAGTTCTCCAATGCCTGCTGGAGCTGTCTATGATGGCTCCAAAATGCGGTGGCATACAGTTGAAAGAGGGAGCTACGCTTCAGTGAGCAGTGATCAGATATCGTCTGCTCATATGCGCTCCCCTTACACACACACACACACACACACACATATATGCTGCTGCTGCTGCTACCCATGCACACACTGTATAGCCGGCCGGGTGCCCAATCCCCGATCAGCTGATGCTCGCCCCTCGAACACAGTTTCATATGCACGCTTGGAGCCCACCCAGTGCGGTTATAGACATATAGCCGGCGGGGTGCCTCAACTTCATCGCTCCACTGTGTCTCCCCGAGCACAGGGTGCCGCGCTGGGAGCCCACCCCAGTGTGGCAAATGTCCCGCATCATCTTTAAAACAAAAAAAAACCTGTAAAGAAAAAAGCGGTCCCTCGCAGCCCCCCTGCCCCCCAACCCGCACCCACCCACTCGCACCTGCCTCCCCACCCCCCTCACCCCATACTTACCTTGGAGTCCGGCGTGATGATCTTCGGTGGACCGGGAACACGTCTGCACTCTTCAAAGCTGACTGCGAACTAAGGAAATCCCGGTAAGATGTATAATGGGATAGATAGGGTTTTTCAACTTTGTTGCATATCTCAGGCATTTTTTGGAATTTTTGCACCAAATTTTCAACATGGGGTTTTTGGGACCCCTCCTCATGAATTATTGCACTGCCATGACATTACTCAGGCCTGAAGGGTGATTTCTCAGCCACTGCATGAAATCACCTTTCTGGAATGATTAACAAAATGACACTGCCAGTGTTTATAAGGTGGGCTGTCAAAATGCCTATTTTGAAAATTTGGTGGAAAAATTCCTAAAAATGACTGTTTTATGAGTGTGCATTGCGCAGTTCCTACTCACGCTCGTAAGTTTGTGAAATTTCAATATTTTCACTCCAGATTTTTAACATTGCCATTTTACCACACCTTCTTATGAGCAGTACAGCTGTCATTTTTCACATCTCACCCAAAACATGTTTCCGCCCATGTAGAGCACAATGGTGCAGTCAGTGTGCAAAATCAATGTATGGGACACATTAAGAAAATCACAGTGACACTGTTCATGAGCAGAAGTCTTAAAATGGCTATGTTGAAAATTTGGTGAAAAAATTCCAAAATTAGTGTTTTACGAGCATGCGTTGTACAGTTCCTATGCACGCTCGTAAGTTCGCAAATTTTCAATATTTTCATTCCAGATTTTCAACATTGCCATTTTACCACACCTTCTTATGAGTGGTACAGCTGTCATTTTTCACATCTTGGCCAAAATGTGTTTCTGCCCATGTAGCGCACAATGGCGCAGTCGATGTGCAAAATGAATGTATGGGACACATTAAGAAAATCACAGAGACACTGTTCATGAGCAGAGGTCTTAAAATGGCTATGTTGAAAATTTGGTGAAAAAATTCCTAAAAATGACTGTATTATGGCGTGTATTTGCGCGGTTCCTATGCATGCTTTCAAATAAGTTTCTGAATTAATATTTTCACTCCAGATTTTCAACATTTGCCATTTTATTACACTTCCTTATGAACAGTACAGCTGCCATTTTCATATGTCACCCAAAATGTGTTTTCGCACATGTAGCGCACAATGGTGCTGTTGGTGTGCAAAAGCAATGTTTGGGACAGATTAAGAAAATCACAGTTACACTATTCATGAGCAGAGGTCTTAAAATGGCTATGCTGAAAATTTGGTGACAAAAGTCCATAAAATGACTGTGTTATGAGTGAGCATTGTGCAGTTTTCACGCAGCCTCGTAAGTTCATGACTTTGTAATATTTTCAGTCCAGATTTTCACTAGTGGCATTTTTACACACTTCCTTATGAACAGTACAGCTGTCACTTTTCACAACATGGTCGAAGTGTGTTTTCACATTTTCAGCGCAGAGATGCGTGGTCGCTGTGGGAAATCATTGTTCGGGACAGATTAAGAAAATCACAGTGACACTGTTCATGATTGGAGGCACCAAAATGCCTGAGTTGACAATCTGCTGTAAAAATCCCCAACTTAATTATTACGGGTGGCGTTGCACAGATTCTATGTCGCTCGTCACTTCACCATTTTTAAATATTTTTACTGCAGATTTGCAACATTGCCATTTTACACCTCCCATGAACAGTACAGCTGTCATTTTTACATCCTGTTGGAATGTTTTTACACCTGTGGTTCTAAATACGTAGTCGCTGTGCATAAGCAGCTTTCGGCTAACAAACTGATATTCCCCCTGTTCATGAGGTGGGGTCACAAAAAAAACATGTTGAAAATTTGGAGTGAAAATATCAACAAATGCCTGAGGTATTAGGTTTTCCAACCATAACGCCCAACCCTGTAGAGAATGACAGGCATCAGGGGTGTGACTTGGGATTCTTGCCTGTAATGCTTATACCATTCCACACCCTGCAGCCAGTGAGAGGCATCGAGGTATGCCTTGGACTCTTCGGCCCCAAAGTTCACCCCATTCTCCTATATCGCACCCATCTCACCATATTTTCTAATGGAATGGGTTGTGCATAAGGGCCAAAGACCCCAGGGAACACCATGACACTTGTCAGTGTCTGCAGAGTGGGGTGTGGTGAAATGGCATGGCCGTTATGCCTGACAACCCAAAGGCACACCCCAATACCTGTCACTCTCTGCAGGGTGGTAGTGGGGTTGGCTTCAGTTCAATACTTCACTGCCATTCCTATTACGCAGCTCTGTAACTTCTACACTACCACTGCCAATGCCAGCAAGCAAACATTCGGCATTGACAAATGCTTGTTTAAATTGGGAGGCCAAACTACTACAAGGCAAAAATAAAGTGGCACATTGGAATAGGGGGCAGGTTGGGAAAAGGAAACATGTCTTTTTGATCAAATCGTATTTGATCCCGACTTTCCTATACCTGAGTTATGTTTTTACTATTCTGAAAAAATTGGAAACTAGTGTTTTTAGCCTGTTCTTTCAGGCTTTTTTGGGGAGCAGGTTAAACCCCATTAAAAGAAATGTGACTTATCTGCCCATCACTGAAGGTGGTTTGCACATGGTAAACCCTTTGTTGTTTTTTACAAGTATTTTTCTTACCGTCAACCTGAGATCTCTATTGATAAATACTCAGAAGGGCTGGGAACACTGGTTCTATGACTCTTGTCATGTATGGTTTCATCAATGGGAAAGCAATTCTTTGACAGTGCTTAGGCAATCTGAAGGTATACCGACTTATATAAAGCATATGTTTTTACGTCTGAAACAATGGAAGGTGACTACACAAATGGTGTTGAATTCTTCCCATAAGTTTTTATATAAAAGTTTACTCTCGACTATTTGTGATGTTCAGCAGCCTTTTGACAGATGCCCTAGTCAGCACCTTCCTTCCCTTTTGCCCCTTTTGAGATGTACGAGAGAGCCGGCCCATATATGGGATCTCCACTGGCTATCTTGTCATGAACGTGTTAATGTTAAGGCAAATCATAAGCATAAACAGTTACAGGAATGTTTATGTTCTCGACCATTATGTATTACTGTGCAAGAAACTATTTCCCATTTATTTTTTGATTGTTCCTTTATTCAAGATTTTTGGTCTTTTCTGGCTAGGACATGGGCTGTTCTTTGTTTCAGACAGTAACTTATTCTGATGTTATGTATGGTGCTTTCTCTCAACAATGGAGTGCCTGGCATGTGGACACCCTGAATCTTGTTTTTGTGGTTATAAATGGAACATTTGGATGTCACGCTGTTTGCTTACTTTGCAACAAAAAGACTGTACTTTTTTTGAGCTTGAACGCAAGATTGTAATGGATTTATGGAACATTTTTATTTATTTATTTATTTATTTATTTGTTCTAGGATTACAAATACCTTTGAGCCAAGGCTCTTTTACAAAGGTTCCACGTCATTGGTACAATTGAGACAATCATAAGCAAAGATAACAGTTTATAAAATTAAAAAAAAAAGAACAACACAAAGTCTTGTAGATGAAAAAAGAACAATAAGGTGAAACTTTGGGGAAGAGAAAGGGAAAGGGAAAGGAGGAGGGTGAAATCAGGGAGACTAAGTGGATGGGAGAGAAGGGGAGGTAGGTTGGGGGGACAGAGAGAGGAGAGGGGGAAGGCGGATAAGAATAGAGGTAGTGCAGCTGGGTGGCTTTTGTCATGGGCCAGCAGGGGAGGTAAAGATAGGAAGGGGGTGCTGGCAAAGTGCAAGAGTAGATGTGGGTCCAAGGGCATCTTCAGCTATGGAACCAAAGATATGTAGCCACAACAGTCACAGAGGTTGGAGGCAGTCAGTGTAGGCTGAGGCAGGTCTTAAAAGTGCGGCGATAGAAGATGAGATGTCGCTGGGAAGACTGTTGTACCAACTAGTGGCCGAGTAAGCAAGGACCTTTGGCCCTGTGTTGTGAGGCAATGCAGGACTTGCAGAAGCTGAGGTTTCGATCCCTGGTATGTCGGGTGTGGATTCTTGGTTGTATGAGGGCACAGACTCCAGGGGGCAAGGCCAGCAAGATTTTCTTAGTAGTAATACAAGTTTGGTGTTTTATTCGATTGGCAAGATTCAACCATCCAGTTTGAGAATAGAGGTCACAGGTGTGAGTTAGGCGTTGGGAGCCAGTGACAAGTCGACAGGCCTTGTTGAGGACGGTGGATACACGTTTGAGTGCAGTGGTTGTAGCAGAGCCGTAAATGATAATGCCATAATCAATGATGGATATGATGGAGCTCTGGACAGCGACAGTGAGGGCTTCAGGTGTCAGGTGTTTCCTATGACGGAATAGCAGGCCTAGCCGGGAGTTAGCGGCTTTGGTGACATGGTCGATGTGGGCAGTGTAGGAGAGGTGAGGGTCAAGGGTGATCCCGAGGTATTTAAAGTTTTTTGACCTGTTTAAGTGCGGCACCTTGTCTGGTGATAACGGAGAGTTGGAAGTGCTTATGTTTATTATGGGAGCTGCTGAAGATCATGGCCTTTGTTTTTTTTTTTGATTAAGGATCAGTTTGTGCTTTGTGAGCCAATTCTCAACTGAGGAGAAGCCGAGTTGGAGATTTTCTTGCAATTTCTTTGGGTCCTGGTGTGTGGCAAGAATTACTGCATCATCAGCATACAGGTGATATGTTCAGTGCAGGAGTCCGGTAGGGTGTTAAGGAACAGGCTGAAGAGTAGGGGGCCCAGTATTGAAACCCTGGGGGACTCCAGAGAGGACAGGTCTTGAATCAGAGTGCACATCTCCAATTTTTACACGCTGGTGCGGTTTTCAAGATAGCTTTTGAACCAAGAGATTGAATCATTGGAGAGACCAGCATTTTTAGTTGGCTCAGCAGAGAGAGTGGTGAATAGTATCAAGGCTTTGGTCAGATCGATGAAAATAGCACCAGTTAGTTGTCCATTGTCAAGGGAGCTGTGAATGGAGCTGGTGAATTCGAGTAAGGCAGAGGATGTACTATGACCTTTTCTAAAGCCATGTTGCTGTTTACAGAGAATATTATAATTGTCCAGATGCTCGGTAAGTTGGTCTGCTACTATACGTTCCAGTGCCTTCGATAGGGGAGGCAGAATGGAGATAGGGCGGAAGTTCACATGGTCAGCCTTATCACCACTTTTGTGAATTGGGGTAACAGTGGCCATTTTCCATTTGTCTGGGAATTGGCTAGAGGAAAGAGAGAGATTAAAGATTTTGGTGAGGGGCCCAAGTACCTTGTCAAGCGTTAGGGCCAGTAGCTTGAGGTCAAGTGTGTCATTGCTTGTTCTAGATTTGCTGATGGCTTTGGCAATGTAGTTTCAGACTTGATGTTTCTTTAGTGCTTTAAAGTAGAAAGGTGGATGACAGGCGTGGGTGGAGGAGTTGGAGGGGATGGGAGTTGACACGTCTTGGAAGAAGTTGGAGGGGAGAACACTGCTAAGGTCAGTGAAAGTGATGTTAAAAGTGTTCGCAATAGTTTTAGAGTCCAGTGTAGTGTGCCCATTTATGTTGAGAATGTTCGGCGAGGATTTTGACTGCTTCCCAGTGACCTCTTCAATGTTTTTCCAGAAATCCCTCCCATTTCCCCAGGAGTTAGTGAGGGCATTTTTATAGTAGTTAGATTTCTGTTGCCGAATGGATTTGGTGCAGTCGTCCCGTGCCGTTTATAATTCTGGATGTCGAGTTGCTTACCAGAGTTTCTAGCCAGTTCCCAGAGGTGGTCCCTGGATTTTAAGTTTTTTAAGGAGGTCTCCTGACAGCCAAGGGTTACTGAGCGATTTAACTTTACGCTTTTTGAGAGGGGCAAATTTATTACAGGCTTCATTGAAAATGTGAATAAATTGCTCCAGTGCAGTATTAGTATCTGTTGCCTTGAAGATGGGGACCAGTCCTGCAGACTGAGGTGTGATTTGAGGTGGGGTAGCTGACCACGGGGTAGGACTCTGCTGGTGATGATTTTGGAGGGGCTTATAGAATTTGTTTGACCAGGTACAGCTGATGGAAGAGTGGTCACTGAGTGAGTCGGGAGGACTGAGGTTTTCGTGATCCGGGAGGGTGGTTGGTTAGGATCCAGTCGAGCAGGTGCAGGTCCCAGTTCTGTAGTTCTTTCTGGTTGCATAGTCAACCATTTGAGTCAGGTTAGCTGATATAACGGAGTCCTTAAATGACCCACATTCAGCTGAGAGCCAATTAATGTTAAAGTCACCAAGAAGGATGATTTCGGAGTCCGATGAGTGGGATTTGACAAAGTCAAGGACAGCGGTTAGATCAGGTCCCTGTTCTTTGGGAGGTATGTAAACAGTGACAACTGTGAGGGGCCTTATTAGGCGCTAATAGAAGTCTGATGGGAAGAATCTGAGCAGGTGTTCCTGGAAGATTGGAATCAATAGGGTGTCCTCGGAAAGTGTCTTTCACATATAAGGCACCCTCCACCTCTTTTGGACTTACAATCAACCCGAAGACATTGTAGCCAGGAAGGGTGATTGCTGGTCAAGAATCTTTGGGGTGAGCCAAGTTTCAACTACTGACAGAATATCCGGGTTGTGTTGGGTGGTAAAGGCTTGCAGTGCATCAAGCTTGAGGAGTAAACTGCAGATGTTCAGGCACATGATTGAGAGAGTGCCTGCTGGTTTGTATTTGGTTGGAGGTGTTTGGTCTGGGGTTAGGGTGAACAGTCCTGATAGCAGCAGGAGGAGGAGCACAAGTTTCAGGGTGCATAGGCAGAGTTCAGTCAGAGAGGTTGTGTTTCTTTTTGGATAGTAGTATGCCAGGTGGTAATGTGAAATGCAACATTGAAATAGTTGTATACAATTTGACTAGATAGTGCCCAAGGCTCACACATGGCAGGGACAGATCAGTTTCGGTGGTGTGCCTCCAGAGGGAGGATTTGCCCATTGCCAAATGATGTAAAATAATCAAATCCACAGGAAAACGACCAGTAAACTGTTTGATCTATGGTAACAAGACAAAGGATGTGTTAAATTCCTGGAACACTGGCCTGGGGCATATGCAGGAAGTTAAAACCATTTATGATTTTTAATGTACTTTTTTAAGCAGAGATGTGATTCTGGAACTTTAGACAGCTCTTCCTTGGATCACGGATTCTGATGCTGCAGTTACATGAATTTACCAAGAGCTGTTCTTTCTTTTTCTCTCTTCTCTGTAGTGTTTTTTTGATTGTTTTTTTTCTGTTATTGTTATTTATTCTCTTTTATTTTCCTTTGTAAGGTATACTTTGTATTTTTTTTTTGTTTACTGTTGTACGATTTTGTGTTTCAATAAAACTTTCCCCTACTCTTTTCGATAAGTGCCATGGGATCTTTAACATCCACCTGAACTACCACCAATCCAGGCAGATGGGACCTCGGTTTAACGTCTCATCTGAAAGATGGCACCTCAGAAGTGCAGCACTCCTCTCATGCTGCACTACAGTGTCAGTACTGGGATATTAACCCAAGTGCCAAATGCGGGAACTGAACCAGTAGCCCTCTGATCTTCCGGCCTCAGAGGCAAGTGTGCTGCCTACTGAGCCACTGCTGCCCCAGGGAGAGTATGCTTCCATTACCATGACTGAGGACTGAGGGACAAGTCCCAGAGTGGCTGATGTCCAATGACATGGGTGGGCATACCACTCATTATCTTAAAACATACCATGCCAGCTTGCTTTCCCAGTTTCTTCCTCTAAACCAAACCAACTGCCACTTGATAGGATGTGTTTCCTGCACACACTATCCTACAGGCCAGGACTACAAACAACAGCACATGGTTTGCCATGATGTCATGGCCTGGCATTGACTGCTGTGGGTGCTTCCTCTCCCTCTGTAGGAATCTGAGTGTGGTACCTCTGCTGTGTGTCTTGGTCTCCCACATGGAAATGCCATCAGGGTCACAGCAGCGATTTAATCTTCTGTGAACTTAAATGTCTTTACTGACAGTGAGAGATGGCACTGAATATTAAAGTCATTGCCGCATTTCTGTGTGTCTCTCTCTGCATGGTATCCATTACTCAAGTGGAATTCTATGAACTGCATTAATGTACAATAAAGCAAATTAAACGTGGCATTTCCTCCTTGACAAAAATAAAGACTATGTTAACAATTTTGACCAGAGATGCAGATGCCTTTTTGGAGATATCCATAACTTAGTTGAACCTATATTGATATTACCCTGCCACAATTTTTTTGGAATCTTGTGATGTCATGTATGGAAAAGTGCATAACTGCACTGTGGTTAGCGCCAAGTTCCCCATGTGTGCCATCTCATGGGCCATAAAATGGTGGTAGCCTTAAGGGCTGGCTTAGTCAAGGAATGGCTGCCACCTGCATGTAAGCCAGATAGATAGATAGAAAGCGAGAGAGAGAGAGAGAGAGAGAGAGAGAGAGAGAGAAATACTGTCTGTACATAGATAGAGAGATACGATAGATAGACAGACAGACAGATAGAAAGATAGATAGATAGACAAACAGACAGACAGATTGGCAGGCAGGCAGACAGACAGACAGACAAGCAGGCAAACAGGTATTTTATTTATGTGGCATTCTTCCACAAATCTCAATTCATATTAACACTGCAGTATCTGAACCTCAAATGTTGAACATAAAACAAAAGTTACTTAAACAAGGGCAGACTATGATGAAGTACTTTAAAACATCAGCAATGACCATAGAAACAAGCATTCATCAATGCCAAATGTTGTCTTGTTGGCATTGGCATTAGTAGTGCAGGAGTTAGGGAGATGCATGATAGGAATGGCAGTGAAGTATTGAACCGATGTCAACCCCACTCCACCCTGCAGAGACTAACAGGCATTGGGGTGTGCCTTTGGGTCATTAGTCATAACGGTCATGCCATTTCACCTCACCCTACCCTACAGACACCCACAAGTGTTGAGGTGTGCTTTGGGGTGTTCAGGGTTTACACTCACCCCATTCCATAAGGAAAAACGCTGAAATGGGTGCAGTATAGGAAAATGGGGTGAACTTTGGGGCCGAAGAGTCCAAGGCACACCTCGATGCCTGTCACTAGGTGCAGGGTGGGGATGGAATGGCGTGGGCATTACTGTCGACAACCCCAAATCACACCACTGACACCTGTCAGTCCCTACAGGGCAGGGTGTTATGGTCATAAACCCTAATGGCCTGGGCATTTCTTGGTATTTTCACTCCAAGTTTTCAACATGGGCTTTTTGTGTCCCCACTGTATGAACAGTGACACTATCAGCTGATTAGCCGCAAGGTGATTTTCCACAACGACTATGCCATTTGGCACTACAGGTGCAAAAAACAAATTAAGAACAGGCTTTGAAAAACAGCAGCTGTACTGTTCATGAGGAGGTGTAAAAAATGATAATGTTGAAAATGTGGGGTGAATACAGTATATAACAAAACTGGTGAAATCATGAGTGTGCGTAGAAACTGCACAACGCACACCCGTAATGCAATTATTTGGGGGATTTTTTACACCAGATTTCCAACATTGGCATTTTGGGACCTCCGCTCATGGACAATGGCACTGGATTTTCTTAATCTGTCTCGAATGTTGATTTCACACCACGACCACGCCCGCGCCCACTCTGCGCCACAGGTGCGAAAACATGTTTTGGGCAGGATGTGAAAAATGACAGCTGTACTGATCATCAGGCAGTATGCAAAAATGCTGATGTTGAAAATCTGGAGTAAGAAATATAAAAAATTGGTACAGTTACAAGAGTGTGTAGAAACTGCACAACACACGCTGGTAATGCAGTCATTTTGGGGATTTTTTTCACCAGATTTGCAACTCTGTCTTTTTGGGACCTCTCCTTTATGAACACTGTCACTGTGATTTTCTTAATCTGTCCCAAACATTAACTTTGCACAGCTACCATGCCATTGTGCGCCACACGTGCAAAAACACATTTCAGGCCAGATATAAACAATGACAGCTATACTGTTCATAAGGAGATATGGAAAAATGGCAATGTTGACAATCTGGAGTGGAAATATAAAAAATTCTCAAAGTTATGAGCGTGCGTGGGAACTGTGCAACGCACACTTGTAACACACTAATTTTTGGGAATCTTTCCACCAAATTTTCAACAATCGCTTTTTGGGAGCCTACCTCATGAACTGTGACACTATCATTTTGTTAATCGGTCTGAAAGGTGATTCCGCACAGTCCACCTCCACTCCCCACACACATTCCCAGTCAGCGACTGGCACATCCCACCTGTCACCTCCACAGGCAGCCGCTGACTAAGCTCCTTCTAAGTGTATACTATTGTATATAGTATGCACTCAAGGAATGAGCTCTCATTCATCCAGCACGTACTGTATACAGTAGCACACACTCAGAGGGAGCTCTGTTGGAAGCTGGCCATGGAGGTGATACGTGGGATGTGCCAGTCACCGACTGGGAACGGGTGTGTGGGGTTGGACAGGCACAGCTGGGTGGGGGGATGGGGGACCACTTGAATACCAGGGATAAAGGGGTGTGCCTCTGTTGTTACAAATTACAATTACCAGTGAGCTGGTGATCAGGGATTGTGTATTGAGGGGCATGTGTAGCCTTGAGGGGCATTACTTGGGGACTGGGTAGCCCTTCGGGACTGTCATGTACTGGTTTGGGGATTGGGGGTGCCAGCAGCCCATAGAGGGCATTTGTGTGTATTCCACAATAGGGGCTGGGTGGGGAGAGTTTCTGTGGGATCGTGTGGGGGGTGGCTGTTGGGTGCACATGGCACAGTGGTGCACCCCTGGTGGATGCACAGTGCACTTAGACCAGCTATTTGCTGGTCTGACTGTACTTAGACCAATGTCCTCCAGGGGTTCTCTTAGAGTAGCATATGTGCTGTTCTGACAGCCACCCTCCCAGAATATGGCTCAGCTGCTGCTGTAAACCCTCTTGCGCCATGTCGCAGGGGGTTTATGGCTTACATGGTAGCATAGGACCACATCAGCAGAGGCAGCCTGTGATATATCACAGGCTGCATTTTGAAATCCCGATTGACATAACTCATGGCACAAAGTGCTGCTTGCAGCATTTGTTGTGGCGCAACTCACTGTGCGCCAGGTGGAACTGTTCTGGAATTGGGCCTATAGTGTAGAGTATAATGAACTAGTTCTAGAAGGTCATGTACAAGTTAAAGAGGGTCAAGAGAAAAGACAACACAATTGATACAAAGTATTTATATTTTCACTATTCAACAAGGAATGATTTGCATCTGGATTTGAATGACCAGACAGTTTTTGCTTGTCTCAGAGACATCACATAGATAAAGTGTTGCATTAATGTGGAACAACATGGATTCAAGTACATAACAACTTGGATGCAGAGGACTTTAAATACGATGGTTTGTTAGAGGATGTAACAATTAAGCCAAGCAATCTGGAGAGATGGAGGCCAAGATTCCGTAGGTGAAGTTTCTAAAAGCAACCTTTGCCTGTTTTCCAGTGTCACCCAGCTCAAAGCAGTATAAAAATGTACGTTCTGCTAACACCAAGAGCAACATACTTGATCCTTTTGTACAATACCCTCAAGGAGGTCATCTTCTTGGTTGCCAACAAAACTAGTAATTCTACATGTTATACCCAACTCGACTATGGCACATATCCTAGTTTGTCAGCCAGAATATCACCCCCAACTCATTTTCCATAACCCTTTATCCCTCAGGAGCCCTGCTCTGAAAGAAAGAACAGTGAAAATTTCCACAACCATACTGGGTTAGCTATTCCACATATTGACACCACTCCCCATATGAAGTAATGCTTTCTTATGCTTCCCATTGCAGTTGCATTGTGCACTCAGTTTTGTGAGTCATGGGAATTGCTTTACAAAACCTCTGAAGTCAAAGCGGTTTAATGAAACTGATACCAGAAATAAACAAGCATTTGTCAATGCCGAATGTTTGCTTGCTGGCATTGGCATTGGTAGTATAGAAGTTACAGAGCTGCGAAATAGTAATGGCAGTGAAGTATTGAACTGAAGCCAACCCCACCACCACCCTGCAGAGAGTGACAGGCATTGGGGTGTGCCTTTGGGTCGTCAGGCATAATGGCCACGCCATTTCAGTACACCCCACCCTGCAGACACTGGCAAGTGTCACAGTGTTCCTTGTGGTCTTTGGTCCTTATGCGCACCCCATTCCATTAGGAAATACAGTGAGATGGGTGTGATATAGGAGGATGGGATGAACTTTGGGGCTGAAGAGTCCAAGGCATACCTCAATGCTTCTCACTGGCTGCAGGGTGTGGAATGGTATGAGCATTACAGGCAAGAATCCCAAGTCACACCCCTGATGCCTGTCATTCTCTACAGGGTTGGGCGTTATGGTTGGAAACCCTAATACCTCAGGCATTCATTGGTATTTTCACTCCAAATGTTCAACATGTTTTTTTTTTGTGACCCACCTCATGAACAGGGAAATATCAGTTTCATAGCCGAAAGCTGCTTATGCACAGCGACTATGGCATTTAGCACCACAGGTGCAAAACATTCGAACAGGATGTAAAAATGACAGCTGTACTGTTCATGGGAGGTAAAAAAATGGCAATTTTAATAAATCTGCAGTAAAATATTTAAAAGATGGTGAAGTCACAAGCGTACATAGAACACTCAGCGCACACCCATAATATAATTAGGTTGGGATTTTTTTCAGCAGATTGTCAACTCAGGCATTTTGGTGCCTCCGATCATGAACAGTGTCACTGTAGATTTCTTTATCTGTCCCGAACAATAATTTCCCACAATGACCATGCATCTCGCTGAAAGTCTTGAAAACACACTTGACCATGTTATGAAAAATGACAGCTGTACTTAAATAAGGCAGTGTGGAAAAATGCCACTGGTGAAAATCTGGACTTAAAATATTACAAAGTCATGAACTTACAAGGGTGCGTGGAAACTGTGCAATGCTCACTCGTAACACAGTCATTTTATGGACTTTTGTCACCAAATTTTCAACATAGCCATTTTAAGACCTCTGCTCATGAACAGTGTAACTGTGATTTTCTTAATCTGTCCCAAACATTGCTTTCACACACCAACAGCACCATTGTGCGCTACATGTGCGAAAACACATTTTGGGCGGCATATGAAAAATGGCAGCTGTACTGTTCATAAGGAAGTGTAATAAAATGGCAATGTTGAAAATCTGGAGTGAAAATATTAAATTTGCAAACTTATGAGCATGCATAGGAACTGCGCAACACACGCTCATAAAACAGTCATTTTTAGGAATGTTTTCACCAAATTTTCAACATAGCCCTTTTAAGACCTCTGCTCATGAACAGTGTCACTGTGATTTTCTTAATGTGTCCCATACATTGATTTTGCACATCGACTGCGCCATTGTGCGCTACATGGGTGGAAACACATTTTGGGCAAGATGTGAAAAATGACAGCTGTACTGCTCATAAGGAGGTGTGGTAAAATGGCAATGTTGAAATCTGGAGTGTAAATATTGAAAATTCGCGAACTTACGTGGGTGGGAACTGCTACGCGCTTGTAAAACAGTCATTTTTGAATTTTTCACCAAATTTTCAACATAGCCATTTTAAGACCTCTGCTCATGAACAGTGTCACTGTGATTTTCTTAATTTGTCCCGTACATTGATTTAGCACACCGACTGCGCCATTGTGCGCTACATGGGGGGAAACACGTTTTGAGTGAGATGTGAAAAATGACAGCTGTACTACTTATAAGAAGGTGTGGTAAAATGGCAACGTTGAAAATCTGGGTGAAAATATTGAAAATTTGCAAACTTATGGCGTGCATAGAACGTGCGAACGCACGCCAGAAACAGTCGCTATTAAATTTTTCCACCAAATTTTCAAAATAGGCTTCTTGAGAGCCCACCTTATGAACACTGGCAGTGTCATTTTGTTACTCGGTCCCAAAAGGTGATTTCGTGCAGTGACTGCGAAATCACCATTCAGGCACGAATAACACCATGACAGTGACATCATTCATGAGAAGGGGTCATAAAAACCCCATGTTGAAAATTTGGTGCAAAAATTCCAAAAAATGCCTGAGATGTGCAACAACATTGGAAACCCTCTATCTAGCCCATTATACAGCTTACCGGCATTTCCTCAGTTCGCAGTCGGCTTTGAAGAGTGCAGACGTGTTCACGGTCCACTGAAGATCGTCACGCCGAGGTCCGGAGGTAAGTATGGGGTGATGGGGGTGTGGGGAGGCAGGGTGCGCAGTGGGTGGGTGCGGGTTATGGGAGGGCGGCCAGGGAGACTACGTGGGACCGTTTTTTCTTTACAGGTGTTCTTTTTGTTTCCAATGACGACGCGGGATGTTTGCCACGCTGGGGTGGGCTCCCAGCATGGCAGCAACGACGGTTGGGGGCATTCAGCCGATGGGGATTGGGCACCTCGTCGCCTAAAGCATCGGTGCCATGCTGGGGTAGGCTCCAGCGTGGCACCCAGTACTCGGGGTGAGGACAGTGGAGTCGACGGGGATTGGGCACTTCCGGCTATATCATGAGTTGCCATGCTAGGGTGGGCACCCAGCGTGGCATTTGGAAGGCTTTGGCGGGGGTGCAGCACAGCCGGCGGGGATTGGGCACCCGTCGGCGGCTATAGTGTGTCGCGTGCATGCAGGGGCGTGCATGCCTGCGTGTGCATGTGTGTGGGGGGAGCTGCGCATGAGCAATCGATATCTTATCGCTGCTTACTGAAGCATAGCTCCTCCTTTGAACTGTGTGCCACTGCATTTTGGAGCTTGTCATAGACAGCTCCATCATGCATTGGCTTACAGAAGCCATGCCTGCCAACACACTGATTGAATTGGAAGAGCGGGTGACACACCTCCGAAATCTCGGATGATGGCACTATGTTTCTTGCACATTCGTGCAAGCTAACATAACAAACATAATAAATGGTATCTTAATTTTGAAGACCTTTTTTTTTTATGCGTGCATATGTGACGTATGAATGAGGGATCCACTCACTGTAGATCAAGGGAGGCTGCGAAATGGTGCAGGTACATGGGGGGGGTGAACAAAGTGGTAGACAGTAAGCCCTACCAGAGCTTCAGGCTGATGTAGCACAGTGATACATGGGGGGGTTGAACAAAGTGATAGACAGTAAGCCCTACCAGAGCTTCAGGCTGATGTAGCACAGCTGGACTAAGGCAAGGGAGTATGTGAAATGGTACAGGTACATGGGGGGGTGAACAAAGTGGTAGACAGTAAGCCCTACCTGAGCTTCAGGCTGATGTTGCACAGCTGGACTAAGGCACAAGCACCCATGGCATGTTCTTATAGTCCCCATTTATATGTCCATTTATGTTCTTACAGCGCTGATTGCCTAACTGAGCCAAGACGTAAAACAGATACTAAAAATGTCAGGTTTATTTCAGGTGAGCATGTTCTTATAGTCCCCATTTATATGTCCGTTTATGTTCTTACAGCGTTGATTGCCTAACTGAGCCAAGATGTAAAACAGATACTAAAATGTCAGGTTTATTTCAGGTGACCAGGATCATAGTGGGGAGAGGGGGCAAGTGAAACAATGTCCTGACAATGTGCTTAAACTTATTAACCATTGCTGTGTCCAGTATACACGTCCAGAATCCTATACATTCAAATTATGTTTGCAGCCTAAAGGTGCTTAGGTGGATTGGCATTTACATTACTCAGCGGCAAATCTTTTCATACTTTTGTGATCATCGGTTAAGATATAACCACTAACTGATGAGACACTTGGGGCATGAAACTGTGCTACCAGCAAAGTTGCATTTGCAAAGCCCTAAATATTTATCTGTTGATAATGAAATGAAAACTGTCAGCTGATAACATTCAGCCACTATCCATTGCACAGAATAGACATCTCACTGATAGATCTGGAGCAAGGGACATGCACGCAATAACACCACTACAGCTCCAGACACAGAAGAAAGAAGTTCATGCACTTTCATCGCTGTTAACTTTTTAGCATTTTAAAACAGTTACTTAGCATCTGCACTAAGATGTTACACGTCGCTGAACTGAATTGTGACACCAGAATCCCTGCGATCAACATTTGTCAGCAAAAGTGAATTGAAAAAATCAATAGATGTATAAAATGGTAAGTGACATGAGTCAATAACCACATCTCTGCATGTAATACTTGGCTTAAAATTTGAGCACCACCATATTCAGCACCACAGCGTAAAACAGGGATGCCATTTATAATTCAGTTAATGTCAAGCAGTTTTTGAGCCATAAAAAGTATTACTGTATCAGTATGGTGGCAGCAACAGGATCAGGAAATTATGAAATAAAATGCAACAGCACCCCCGTCGGCCATATGTTGTGCGGGTGGAGGGAGTGCATGAGCACCCAGGGGTGGGCTGTTAGGCGGCTTCAGATTCACCAGAGAAAAGGGTGGATTCGATTGTGAGCTATGGTTGAATTTGTGTTTTCTTTCTCTATACCTAGTTTTCGCTATTTTGTTAGGGCACATGTCCAACCCTAAGATGTCTAGGGTCACAAGGTGATGTGACTTCATTGAGCATCTGATTTGAGAAGGAGCTGTGTGATTCTATCTAAATGCCAGCTCACGGCAATTCAGAGAAAAAAAAATATTTTGAAGCTGCATTACCAGACTAAGTGTGCAGTTTAGTTAATTACCACACAGGGGTGTGTATATGACAGCACTAAAAGGCGCATTAAAGTGCTTCAGTCATGAAAACCTCCCCCACTGGCTGCTGCTGAAATGCATAGCAGTATGTTTTCCTTTGTGCATTCTGGCAGTTCTTTGCTTCAGCTGCAGGTAGTACAGTATGCTCAAGTTCATTTGCATAGGTTTTAGCAGCGGGGAGTTCACATTGACAGAGCCTAGCATGAGAAAACGCTTGGAATTACACATACAACGAAGTCTGAGTTTTCACATCAAATGCTGAGGTTTTTTTTTTCTGGAGGATTAGAACCCATGGAGTCCATGAAGGTGTGCTTTGGAGAACTGGCGTGTGTAAAGACTGTTAGGCACCCACACATTTTGGTGGTCCTGCTTTGGCAGGGAACAGTTTATTAAAGTAATGATGTGTGGCTTGTCTCTCTAAACTAGACAAGACTACACCATCCTATCAGGCAACCGACACAGTTGATCTGTGTGTGTGTGGTGGGGGGGGAGCTGCTCACTGAAGCGTAGCTCTCTCTTTCAACTGTATGCCACTGCATTTTCAACTGCTGTCATAGACAGCTTCAGCAGTGATTGGAGAACTGTGACCATGCCTGCAAACACACTGACTGAATTGGAAGATGCTGACACACCTCTGAAAAACTCAGATGATGGCACTATGTTTCTTGCACATGCGTGCAAGCAAACATAAAAATGAAGATAGAATATTTTGTTCACAATAAAGGTTTAATTTTCAGTGTGCAATTATTTTAACCCCTTGATGTATTTCAGGATTACACACTCATGCAGAACTCTGTATTTTTATTTAGACAAAGGGTTCAAATTAAATTCTATGTGTCCAATTTTAAAAGTGCCCTTACAGTGAAGCAAGTGTCATCGCTTTAGGGCTGCCGCAAAATCCAGGTGTGTCAGGGACTCTGCTCTCAATATTGTAAAAGGGTGCCCATGCACCAAAGACCCAGGAGTTACTGTATGCTTGCACCGAACATTTGGTGAACCTGTAGGGACTGATGTAGGGATCCTGCCCACCACCCAGTGCAACACTGAAGGTGCCGTGAAGATGGGGGGCTGAATATGCATGCCAAAGGGGGCTGAGGGCTGAAGAAGCATAGGGGCATCTAAGGGGGTGTCTGGGAGATGGCTGACTAGAAAGGTAGTGATGCACCACCCAGTGGGGGTGCATTTAGCAATGCCAGTCAGTCGTTAGGCTTGGACAACTTTGTGCAGGGTTGGCAGGGATGGAGATTGACCTGGCCCCAAATGGGCACAGACCCAGCACCTGTCTCATAAGTGCCATGATCCCCAATCCTGTAGGTGGGGGCCAGCCTGCTACCATGTGGGGGGGGTGAGCAATGCAGCAGACAATCCAAAGACACACCCCTGATGCCTGTTAGTCTGTACAGGGTGGAATGTAATGGTTAGAAGCCATAACATCCTGGGCATGTGTTGGTATTTGCACTCCAAATTTTAAAACATGGCCTTTCTGTGACCCCATCTAATGAAAGCATTTGGGATCTCTGCTCATGAACAGCATGCCTGTGATTTTGTTAATCTGTCTCAAACATTGATTTTCCACAGTGACCACGCCATTCTGCGCCACATTAAAATGTCAGCTGCACCATTGATAAGGAGGTGTGAAGAGATGGCAATGTTGAAAATCTGGAGTTAAAATATTAAATATTCTCGAAGTTACGAGCGTGTGTGAAAACTGCACATCGCACACTCATAGCACTGTCATTTAGTAGAATTATTTAACCAGATTTTTAACATAGCCATTTTGGGACCTCTGCTCATTCACAGTGACACTATGATTGTCTTAATCTGCCCTGAACATTGATTTCCCACAGTGACCACGTGAATGTGCATCACATGTGCAAAACTACATTTCGGGTAGGATGTGACAAATGACAGCTGTACTGTTCATAAGAAGGTGTGCAAAAATGACAATGTTGAAAATCTGGAGTGAAAATATTACAAATTCTCAAACTTATGACTGTGCATGGACACTGCGCAACGCATGCTTGGAGCAGTCATTGTATGAGATTTTTTAACCAAATTTTCAACATACGCATTTTGGGACCTCTGCTCATGAACAGAGTTTTTGGGATCGTCTTACTCTGTTCTGAACATTGTTTTCCTACAGCGACAGTGCCACTGCATGCCAGATGTGCAAAAACACAGTTCGGGTAGGATGTGGAAAATGAAAGCTGTACTGTTCATAAGGAGGAGTAAAAAAATGGCAATGGTGAAAATCTGGAGTGAAAATATTAAACATTATCGGAGTTAAGAGTGTACGTGGAAACTGCACAACGCACGCTTGTAACACAGTAATTTTATGGACGTTTGTCACCAACTTTTTAATATAGGCATTTGAGGACCTCTGCTCATGAACAGAGTCACTGTGATTTTCTTAATCTGTCCTAAACACTGATTTCCACCAGTGACTGCGCTATTCTGTGCCAGAAGTGTAAAAACACAGTTCGGCCAGGATGTGAAAAATGACAGCTGTTCTGTTCATAAGGATGTGTGAAAAAATGCCAATGTTGAAAATCTGGAATGAAAATATTACAAATTTGTGAAGTTATGACGGTGCATGGAAACCACGAAACGCATGCTCATAACACAGTCATTTAATGGACTTAAAACACCAAATTTTCAACAAAGGCCTTTTTGGACCTCTGCTCATGATCAGTGTCACTGTGACTTTCTTAATCTGTCCCAAACACTGATTTCCCACAGTGACTGCGCTATTCTGCGCCGGAAGTGTGAAAACAGATTTCGGACAGGATGTGAAAGATGACAGCTGTATTGTTCGTAAGGAGGTGTGGAAAAATTCCAATGTTGAAAATCTGGAGTGAAAATATTACAGACTTGTGAAGTTACAAGTGTGCATGTAAACTGTGCAACGCACGCTCGTAAAACAGTAATTTTTATGTTTGCTTGCGCATGCGCAAGAAACATTATGTGACAGCTTAGGAGAGAAGTGGGTTGGGGAGGCACGGCAGTGTGGCATCCAACAGCAGCATTGCATTTGGGAGCCTGGCCTTGGTGCACCAATGGAGGCACAGTGTGCTGATGACACTGGCTTCCAGAAGGTGCACCAAGTTCTAACGTTCTCATCGCAGCAATCACGGGCTGCCTCGTCATAGCAGCCTCAGCAATTGCTTTAATGAGGGATCGACCCGTCATTGCTGGTCGAAACATTGCTGGTGTGATATTGTTTGTGAACATGGCGGCACGTTGATGCCATGTTCACAAACAATATCAAAGAGCCATAGTGCTGAGGGGGTGCCCAATCCCCCTCGGCAGCATGTGCCCCTCCCCACAGATGTGTGTTTTTGCCGATGGGGGCCCCAATCCCTGTCGGCATCCATCCCCGGTATTGACTTGCCGGTGGGGGAGCTCAATCCCCGTTGGTAGTAGTGTCCCACTCTCTGTGTGCTGTGCCGACGGGGGAGTCCACACTCGGTCAGCATCAGCCTCCCTCAAAGAGTAACGTGAGAGACCGAGGGGGTGCTCAATCCCCCTTGGCTCTTGTGCCCCCCTGCTTTTGTATTGCCGGGGGTGCCCAATCCCCCGTTGAGTACACCCCCAAAAAAACAATGTTCAGGTGGCATGCTGGGAGCCCACCCCAGCGTGCTCAATGCCCCAGCAAATGAAAAACCATCCCGCGCTGATTTATTTATTTTTTTTTTGCAACCTGTAAAACAAAAACATTCCTTCCCGGTCTCCTGGCCCATCCCCCACAACCCGTACCCACCCACTCTGCAGCCTGCCTCCCCACCCCCTCACCCCATACTTCCGAGTCCAGCATGACGATCTTTGGTGGACCAGGAACACGTCTGCACACTTAAAGCCAACCATGAACTGAGGAAATGCCAGTAAGCTGTATAAAGGGATAGATAGGTGTTTTTCAACGTTTTAAGCGTATCTCAGGCATTTTTTGAATTTTGGCACCAAATTTTCAACATGGGGTTTTTGGGACCCCTCCTCATGAATTCTATCACTGTCATGGCGTTAATTGGGCCCAAAGGGTGATTTCACAGTCACTGCGTGGAATCACCTTTTGGGACCAATTAATGAAACGACAGTGCCAGTGTTCATGAGGTGGGCTCTCAAAAAGCCTATGTTGCAAATTTGATAACAAAAGTCATAAAAATTACTGTTTTATGAGCATGCATAGCACAGTTTCTACGCACGCTCATAAGTTTGCGAATTTGTAACATTTACACTCCAGATTTTCAACATTACCATTTTATCACACCTACTTATGAGCTGTATAGCTGTCATTTTGCACACCTCGCCCAAAATGTGTTTCCACACATGTAGCGCACAATAGCGTAGTCAGTGTGCGAAATCAATGTTTGGGACAGATTAAGAAAATCACAGTGATACTGTGCATGAGCAAAGGTCTTAAAATGGCTATGTTGAAAATTTGGTGAAAAAATTCCTAAAAATTACTGTGTTACGAGCGTGTGTTGCGCAGTTCCTATGCACGCTCGTAACTTTGCAAATTTGTAACATTTGCACTCCAGATTTTCAACATTGCCATTTTATCACACCTACTTATGAGCAGTATAGCTGTCATTTTTCACATCTCGCTCAAAATGTGTTTCCGTGCATCTAGCGCACAATGGCGCAGTCGGTGTGCGAAATCAATGTTTGGGACAGATTAAGAAAATCACATTGACACTGTTCATTATCAGAGGTCCTAAAATGTCTATGTTGAAAATTTGGTGATAAAAGTTCATAAAATAAGTGTGTTATGAGCGTGCGTTGTGCAGTTTCTACGCACTCTCGTACCTTCGCACATTTGCAATATTCTCACTTCAAATTGGCTACATTACCATTTTTCTGCACCTCCTTATGAACAGTACAGCTGTTCATTTTTCACATCCTGGCTGAAATGTGTTTTCGCACTTCCAGCACAGAATGGCATGGTCGCTGTGGGAAATCACTGTTTGGGACACATTACAAAAATCACAGTGACACTGTTCATTAGCAGAGGTCTTAAAATGCCTTTGTTGAAAATTTTGTGATGAAAGTCCATAAAATGACTGTGTTACGAGTGTGCATTGCGCAGTTTCCACGCACGCTTATAACTTTGCACATTTGTAATATTTTCACTCCAGATTTTCAACATTGCCATTTTTCCACACCTCCTTATGAACAGTACAGCTGTCATTTTTTCACATCCTGGTCGAAATGTGTTTTTGCAGTTCCAGCGTAGAATACTGTGGTTGCTGTGGGAAATCAGTGTTCAGGACACAGTAACAAAATCACAGTGACACTGTTCATGACCACAGTTCGTTAAATGCCTATGTTGAAAATCTGGTGATGAAACTCCATAAAATTACTGTTTTACGCACATACGTTGTGCGGTTTCCACGTCTGCTCAGAAGTGCAAGCATTTTTAATATTCCCACTACACATTTTCAACATTACCATCTCTTCATACCTCTCTATGGATGGTACTGCTGTCATTCTTCACATCCTGCCCGATCTGTGTTTTTGTACATGTGGTGCAGAATGCCACTGTCACTGTTGGAGGTCAGTTTTCAGGACACATTGACAAAATCACACTGCCACTGTTCATGACCAGGGGCCCCAAATGCTTTCATGAGGTGAGGTCACAAAAACGCCATGTTCAAAATTTGTACTGTGAATACTAACAAATGCCTGAGGCGTTACGGTTTCAAACCATAATGTCCTACCCTGTACAGACAGACAGGCATCGGGGTGTGCCTTTGGATTGCCAGCTGTACTGCTCATTCCATCCCACCTCCACCCCCCAGCCACTGACAGGCATCGAGGTGTACCTTGGAGTCTTTGTCCCTAGACTTCACCCCATTCTCCTATGCTGTACCCATTTCAGCGTATGTTCTTATAGAATGGGGTGACTGTAAAGCCAAACACCCTAAGGCACAGCTCAACACATGTCGGTGTCTGCAGAATAGGGTGAGGTGACATGGCTTAACCGTCATGAGTGATGACACAAAAACTTACCCCAAATTCTGTCCATCTCTACAGGATGGAGGTGGGGTTCATGTGAAGTTCAGTACTTCACTGCCATTCCTATTCCGCATCTGTCTAACTCCTGCATTTCTAATGCTAATACCAGCAAGCAAACATTCAGCATTGACAAATGCTTGTTTATGTTGATTGTGCACGTGCGCAAGAAACATATTGCGGCAGCTTTCCAGAAGCAGGTTGTGGAGGCACGGCACTTTTGTGTCCAAGGTTCCCAAAGCCTGTAAAGGCTTGGCCTGCTTTCCCCCAATGCTGTGGCACGCTGCTGCTGACACTAGTTCAGCCAGCATGCTGCCACCTTGAAACATTTCAGCCGCTACAACCAGAGGCCGCCTCATCATTGCAGCAACAGCCATTGAGCTGTAATGAGGGAGCTATCCGTTATTGCTGGGCGGAACATTGCCAAGTGTAATATTGTTTGTGAACATGGTGCAGTTTGCTGCCTTGTTCACAAACAATATAATGAGCCCCCAGTGCCAAGGGGTTGCCCATTCCCCCTCAGCAGCATGTGCCCCCCACAACAGTGTGTGTTTGCTGACGGGGGCCCCAATCCCCATTGGCTGCAGTCCCCACGCCAGGTCAGAGTGCCGACAGGGGAGCCCACTCCCTATGGCATAATGGTCCACCTGCCAAAATGGTCAGGTTATGCCAAGGGGGTGCCCAAATCCCCTCAACTCGTGTCCCCCCCAGCACTGCATATGTGCCAAGGGGGGGCCCAATTCCCCATCAGCTACAGCCCCCCCAAACATTGAGGTGGCATGCTGGGAGCCCACACCAGCATGCCTAACTCCCCTATAAA
The DNA here is from genome assembly GCA_016271365.2 of Neoceratodus forsteri. Lineage (NCBI taxonomy): Eukaryota > Metazoa > Chordata > Ceratodontiformes > Ceratodontidae > Neoceratodus > Neoceratodus forsteri. The sequence continues at coordinate 66,937,293 of JADMNL010000023.1, forward strand.
GGAAAAACCATCCCGCAATGTTTTTTTTTTTTACTTGTTTAATCCTGTAAAAAGAAAACGGTCCCTCGTGGTCTACCTGCCACCCCACAACCCACGCCCACCCACTGTGAACCCTGCCTTCCCATACTCCCCCTCACCCCATACTTACCTCCAGAGTCTGGCACGATGATCTTCAGTGGACCAGGAACATGTCTGCACTCTTCAAAGCTGGCCGCAAACTGAGGAAATGCTGTTAAGCTGTATAATGGAATGAATAGGGCTTTTTCAACTTTGATGCATATCTCAGGCATTTTTTGGAATTTTGACACCAAATTTTCAACATGGGGTTTTTGGGACCCCTCCTCATGAATTCTGCCACTGTCATGGCATTATTCGGCCCTGAAAGATGATTTCACGGTCACTGTGCAGAATCCCCTTTTGGGACAGATTAACAAAACAACAGTGTAAGTGTTCATGAAGTGGGCTCTCAAAAAGCCTATGTTGCAAATTTGGTGTAAAAAATCCAAAAAATGACTGTTTTACGAGCATGCATTGCGCAGTTGCTACGCACGCTCATAACTTCGCAAATTTGCAATATTTTCATGCCAGATTTTCAACATTGGCATTTTTTCACACCTCCTTGTGAACACTACAGCTGTCTTTTTTCACATCCTGGCCAAAATGTGTTTTGTACTTCCGGCACAGAATAGCACAGTCATTGAGGAAATCAGTGTTCGTGACAGATTAAGACAAGCATTTGTCAATGCCGAATGTTTGCTTGCTGGCATTGGCAGTGGTAGTGTAGAAGTTACAGAGCTGTGTAATAGGAATGGCAGTGAAGTATTGAACTGAAGCCAACCCCACCACCACCCTGCAGAGAGTGACAGGCATTGGGGTGTGCGTTTGGGTCATCAGGCATAACGGCCATGCCATTTCACCACACCCCACTCTGCAGAGACTGACAAGTGTCACGTGTTCCTTGGGGTCTTTGGCCCTTATGCGCACCCCATTTCATTAGGAAATACGGTGAGATGGGTGCAATATAGGAGAATGGGGTGAAGTTTGGGGCCGAAGAGTCCAAGGCATACCTCGATGCCTCTCAGTGACTGCAGGGTGTGGAATGGTATGAGCATCACAGGCAGGAATCCCAAGTCACACCCCTGATTCCTGTCATTCTCTATAGGGTTGGGCGATTTAGTTGAAAAGCCTAATACCTCAGGCATTCGTTGGTATGTTAACTCCAAATTTTCAACATGTTTGTTTTGTGACCCCACCTCATGAACAGGGGGAATATCAGTTTGGTAGCCAAAAGCTGCTTATGCACAGTGACTAAGGCATTTAGCACCACAGGTGCAAAAATATTCCGAACAGGATGTAAAAAATGACAGCTGTACTCTTTCATGGGGAGGTGTAAAAATGGCTATGTTGCAAATGTGTAGTAAAAATATTTAAAAAAATGGTGAAGTCACGAGCGTACATAGAAACTGTGCAATGCACACCCGTTATATAATTAGGTTGGGGATTTTTTATAGCAGATTGTCAACTCAGGCATTTTGGTGCCTCCGATCATGAACAGTGTCACTGTGATTTTCTTTATCTGTGCCGAACAATGATTTCACAGCGACACACATCTCTGCACTGAAAGTGTGAAACACACCTGCCATGTTGTGAAAAAATGGCAGCTGTACTGTTCATAAGGAAGTGTTGAAAAATGCCACTAGTGAAAATCTGGACTGAAAATATTACAAAGTCATGAACTAACGAGGATGCGTGGAAACTGCACAATGCTCACTCGTAACACAATAATTTTATGGACTTTTGTCACCAAATTTTCAACATAGCCATTTTAAGACCTCTGCTCATGAACAGTGTAACTGTGATTTTCTTAATCTGTCCTACATTGCTTTCGCACACCACAGCACCATTTACCGCTACATGGCGGAAACTGCGTTTTGGGCAGGATGTGAAAAATGACAGCTGTACTGCTCATAAGGAGGTGTGGAAAAATGGCAATGTTGAAAATCTGAAGAAATATTGAAAATTGGCAAACCATGAGCGCAAGGAACTGTGCAACGATCGCAAAACAGTCATTTTTAGGAATTTTTTCACCAAATTTTCAACATAGCCATTTCAAGACCTCTGCTCATGAACAGTGTCACTGTGATTTTCTTAATTTGTCCCGTACATTGATTTTGCACACTGACTGCGCCATTCTGCGCTACATGGGCGGAAACACATTTTGGGTGAGATGTGAAAAATGACAGCTGTACTACTCATAAGAAGGTGTGGTGAAATGGCAATGTTGAAAATCTGGAGTGAAAATATTGAAATTTCGTGAACTTACAAGCCTGCGTAGGAACTGTCAACACACGCTTTTTAAATAGTCATTTTTAGAATTTTGGCACAATTTTCAACATGGGGTTTGGGCCCCTTCTCATGAATGATGTCACTGTCATGGTGGTATTCAGGCCCAAGGGTGATTTCGCAGTCTTTCTGCTGATCACTCTGTGAAATCACCCTTGGCGAACGAACTGCCATGACAGTGAATCATTCATGAGAAGGTCCCAAAACCATGTTGAAATTGGTGCAAAATTCCCAAAATGCCGAGATAGGCAATAAAGTTGAAACCCCTATGTAACCCATTATACAGCTTACCGCATTTCCTCAGTTCGCGGTCGGCTTTGAAGGTGCAGGCGTGTTCCCGGTCCACGAAGATCGTCGCGCCAGAGTCCGGAGGTAAGTATGGGGTGGGGGTGTGGGAGAGCTGAGTGCGCAGTGGGTGGGTGCAGTGTGGGAGGAGGGTCGGAGATGCACCGCTGGACCGTTTTTCTTACAGGTAAAAAAAAAAGACGCCGTGGATTGCTTGCCACACTGGGGTGGGCCCAGTGTGGCACAAGGACTTTGGGGCGTTCAGCTGAAGGGGATTGGGCACCCCGTCGGCAAAAAAAAAAAAAAAATCACGGGACCATTTGCCACGCTGGGGTGGGCTCCCAGCATGGCACAAGGACTTTGGGGAGGGGACACGTTCAGCCGATGGGGGATTGGGCACCCCCGTCAGCAACATGACTGATTGCCACGCTGGGGTGGGCTCCCAGCGTGGCATCAACTACTGGGGGGGGAGGAGACAGATGCAGCTCAGCCGACAGGGATTGGGCATCCCGTTGGCTCTACACTGCGTGCAGGGGGCACGCACGCCTGCGGCTGGGGGGAGCTGCATGTGAGCAGCTTCTTATCGCTGCTCACTCAAGCATAACTCCCCCTTTCAACTGTATGCCACTGCATTTTGGAGCGTGTCATAGACAGCTCCAAAATGCATTGGCTTACAGGGGTTGCGCCTGCCAGCACACTGCCTGAATTGGAGGAGGAGGTGACACACCTCCGAAATCTCCGATGATGGCACTATGTTTCTTGCACATGCGTGCAAGCAAACATAAAAATGACAGTGACACTGTTCATGAGCAGAGATCCTAAAATGCCTATATTGAAAATTTAGTGTCAAAAGTCGATAAAATAAGTGTGTTACAAATGTGCGTTGTGCAGTTTACACACACACAATCGTACCTTGAACTTTGCAATATTTTCACTCCAGATTTTCAGCATTGACATTTTCCCGCACCTCCTTCTGATCAGTGCACCTGTCATTTTTCACATCCTGGCCAAAATGTGTTTTCTCGCTACCAGCGCACAATAGTGTGGTCGCTGTGGGAAATCAGTGTTCAGGACACATTATGAAAATCACACTGACACTGTTCATGAGCAGAGGTCCTAAATTGCCTCTGTTGAAAATTGTGTGATGAAACTCCATAAAATGACTGTGTTACGAGCGTGCATTGTGCAGTTTCCACGCACTCTTGAAAGTTAGCAAATTAGTAATATTTTCATGCCAGATATTCAACACTGGCATTTTTTCACACCTCCTTATGAACAGTACAGCTGTCATCTTTCACATCCTGGCCGAAATGTGTTGTTGCGCTTCCGGTGCAGAATACCGCAGTCACTGTCGGAAATCAGTGTTTGGGACAGATTAGGATCGAGTTAGTGAGACAAGAGGGTAGTGACCAAGCTCAACAGAGCTCTATTGTGACTGCTCCGTATTTCTTTGTGGCAGGAAAGGGCGGCAATGCAGGCAGGAGCCCAGTACATAAGAGCAGCCTGCAGCGCCGGCAGAAACAGAATGAGCGACTGAGAGAGGGGGAGTGAGTGAGGTCAACAGAGCTCTGTTGGGACTGCTGTAGATTTATTTATGGGCAGAAAAAGGTGCCAACAGGGGCAGGAGCCCAGTACAAGAGGGCAGCCTGCAGCGCCAGGGGAAACAGAATGAACGAGTGAGGAAGGGGGAGGGAGTGAGTGAGCTTAACGGAGCTCTGTTGGGACTGCTACGGATTTCTTTGTGGGCAGAAAAAGGCAGCAATGCATGCAGGGGCCCAGTACAAATTGGCAGTCTGCAGCAGTGGGACAAACAGAATGAGCGAGTGAGAGAGAGGGAGTAAGCGTGCTCAATGGAGGTCTATCATGACTGCTGCACATTTTTTTGTGGGTAGAAGAAGGCGGCAACACAGACAGGAGCCCAATACAAAAGGCCAGCCTGCAGCGCCGGCAGAAACAGAATGAGCCAGTGAGAAAAGGGGAGTGAGCGACCTCAACGGAACTGTGTCTGGACTGCTGCAAATTTCTTTGTGGGCAGAAAAAGTCGCCAATTCAGTCAGGAGCCCAGTACAAAAGGGCAGCCTGCAGCAGCAGGAGACACAGATTGAGTGAGTGAGGGAGGGGGAGTAAGTGAGCTCAACAGAGCTGTTGGGACTGCTGCTGATTTCTTTGTGGGCAGAAAAAGGCAGCACTGCATGCAGGGGCCCAGTACAAAAGGGAAGCCTGCATCGCTGGCAGAATCAGAATGAATGAGTGAGAGAGAGGGAGTGAGCGAACGAGCTCAATGAAGCTCTATCGTGAATGCTGCAAATTTCTTTGTGGGTAGAAGAAGGCAGCAATGCAGGCAGGAGCCCAGTACAAAAGGGAAGCATGCAGCTCCAGCAGAATCAGAACAAACGAGTGAGAGAGGAGGAGTGAGCGAGCTGAACGGAGCTCTGTCAGGACAGCTGTGGATTCCTTTGTGGGCAGAAAAAGGTGCCAACGCAGGCAGAGCCCAGTACAAAATGGCAGCCTGCAGCATCAGCAGAAACAGAACGGGCGAGTGAGAGAGGGGGAGTAAGTGGGGTCAACGGCGCTTTGTCAGGATTGCTGCAGATTTCGTTGTGGGCAGAAAAAGCCGCCAACGCAGGCAGGAGCCCAGTACAAATGGTCAGCCTGCAGTGCCAGGAGAAACAGAATGAGCGAGTGAGATGGGGGAGTGAGCGACCTCAACGGAGCTCTGTTGGGACAGCTGCAGATTTCTCTGTGGGCAGAAAAAGGTGGCAATGCAGGCAGGAGCCCAGTACAAAAGGGCAGCCTGCAGTGCTGGGAGAAACAGAATGAGTGAGTGAGAGAGGGGGAGTGAGCGAGCTCAACAGAGGTCTATCATGACTGCTGCAAATTTCTTTGTGGGCAGGAAAAGGCGGCAATGCAGGCAGGAGCCCAGTACAAAAGGTCAGCCTGCAGCGCCGGCAGAAACGGAATGACTGAGTGAGAGAGGGGGAGTGAGCAACCTCAATGGAGCTGTGTCGGGACTGCCACAGATTTCTTTGTGGGCAGAAAAAGCCGCCAACGCAGGCAGGAACCTAGTATAAAAGGGCAGCCTGCAGTAGTGGGAGACACAGAATGACTGAGTGAAGAAGGGGAGTGAGTGAGCTCAACGGAGCTCTGTTGGGACTGCTACAGATTTCTTTGTGGGCAGAAAAAGCAGCAATGCACACAGGGGCCCAGTACAAAAGGGCAGCCTGCAGTGGTGGGAGAAACAGAATGAACAAGTGAGAGAGGGGGAGTGAGTGAGTGAGTGAGTGAGCGAGCTCAACGGAGCTCTATCGTGACTGCTGCAGATTTCTTTGTGGGCAGAAGAAGGCGGCAATGTAAGCAGGAGTCCAGTACAAAAGGGCAGCCTGCAGCGCCGACAGAAACGGAATGAGCGAGTGAGAGGGGGGGAGTGAGCGAGCTCAATGGAGCTCTGTAGGGACTGCTACAGAATTCTTTGTGGGCAGAAAAAGGCACAAACAGAAGGAGGAGCCCACTACAAAAAGGCAGCCTGCAGCACAAAGAGAAACAAAATGAGAGAGTGAGACAGGGGGAGTGAGCGACCTCAACGGTGCTCTGTTGGGACAGCTGCAGATTTCTTTGTGGGCAGAAAAAGGTGCCAACGTAGGCAGAAGCTCAGCACAAAAGGGCAGCCTGCAGTGCCGGGAGAAACACAATGAGTGAGTGAGAGAGGGGGAGTGAGTGAGTTCAACAAAGCTCTATCATGACTGCTGCGGATTTCTTTGTGGGCACAAAGAGGTGACAACACAGGCAGGAGCCCAGTACAAAAGGCCAGTCTGCAGTGCTGGCAGAAACAGAATGAATGAGTGAGAGAGGGGGAGTGAGCAAGCTCAACGGACCTGTGTTGGGACTGCTGCAGATTTCTTTGTGGGCAGAAAAAGCTGCCAACAGAGGCAGGAGCCAAGTACAAAAGGGCAATCTGCAGTGCCAGGAGACACAGAATGAGCGAGTGAGAGAGGGGGAGTGAGCCACCTCAATGGTGCTCTGTCAGGACAGCTGCAGATTTCTTGGCTTCTGCCAGAGAACAGGCAGATCACCAGGAGGAAGGAGCTGCTGTTATTATAAGTAAACTTCCCTACTGGGACTAAAGAACTTGAACTCCGCTACCAGGACCTTCAATTTAGGGTAAAAACAAACGAAACAAAAAAAAAGTGTGTTTGTTTAAGTTAGCTGAAGTGAAGTGTTATCTGTGCAGTTATCTAGGTGTTTGTCTAGGTGTTTGTCTCAGGTAGCTGAAGGGAATTGTTATCTGTGTCATTAACTAAGTGCAGAAAGACTTGTAAAGTAGGGGGAGTGGCTTAGCTAGAAGGAAGCCAGGTTAAAGCCAGATTTAATCACTGCCCTTGATAGCTTCTGCCAGAGAACAGGCAGAGACACCAGGAGGAAGGAACTGCTGTTATTATAACTAAACTTCTCTACTGGGACTATATTGCCCTCCTTCCCTCCCCAGCACCCCTCGCCCTAAACCAGTTCTAGTTTTATAGGCACAGGATTTGACTGACAACAGGAACTTCCTGTTTGGGAGCAGGAAGTGAGTGATCACAGAGCCACCAAAGACTCACCATCCTAGAAGGAAGAGTAGCTCTCTTCCCCCCTAGCTGCTGGAGGTCTGACTCTGAGCAAGGAAGGAGACTACTGAGAAATATAGGAACTTTCTGTCTCAGAACAGGAAGATCAGGAGCTTAAAGGGCACAGAGGCAGTAAGTAAGTAAGTAGGGAGGAAAAAAAAGACAGAGGAAAGTGTAAGCATTCCATACAACAGTTAAGGGGCCAGAAATAAGATATTATAGGAGTGGTGCAATGCAGTGTCTGTGGAGCAGCAGTCTTCCAGGAGACATTCTAGAGGATACGGTGTTGTCCCATCTGCAGGCACCTCTCTGGGCTGAGGGAGGAGGTTGCTCGTCTCCAGGCTGAGTTGGCCAGGATTTGTGGGACCTCCTCTTCCACCTAGGGACCACCAGTGCCACTGCCATTGCCTCAGAGGTTACCAAGGAAGAGGAGTGGTTGGACCACAGTGGGCTCAGGGAGGGTGAGGGTGGTGGAACAGAGGCACATCCCTCCAGTTGTACCTCGCTACAATTCATATGCCATTCTGGCAAAGTGTGGTTCCTCTATGGAGGTACCCACAGTGGAGACCAAGGAGGATGCTGGGAACCTCCACAAAGGAGATCCACAGGAGGGTGGCATGGGACCCCACAGGGGAAGGAAACAACTCCTGGATGGGGACTCCATTGTTAGGAAGGTAGAACTAGGGGAGGAAGGGGAGAGGGAGGTAAGTTGCCTGCCTGGTGTCATGGCTTGGAGGGACAGGGAGCGCATCCTCAGGATCCCTGGAGCAGCAACACAGGGAAGGGAACTGGATATCATTGTCCACCTAGGGACAAATGACCTGGCTAAGAAAGGGATCAGAGCAGTGCAGAAAGAGTTTGTGGAGTTGAAGAGGGGCATTAGACAAGTAGCATGCATGGTAACCTTCACAGAGGTGCTGCTTGTCTATGGCATGTGTGAGGTTAGGGTGCTCCACACCGTGGAATTCAATCAGTGGTTAAAAAACTGGTGCAAAGCTCAGGGATTTGGCTTCATTGGGGAATGGGGGTCCACCTGGAGGAATGCATCCCTATACTGGCATGATGGTCTGCATCTGTCCAGGAGGGGTACCAGGATCCTAGGTGATACGTTTAAATGCTTCATTGGCAAGCATTTAAACTAGCCAAGGGGGAAGGCACTGGAAAGGAGCAGGGAAATCCTAGCCCCCCCCCAAAAGATCAGGGTAGTAAGTGAGGTAAACACCAAGATAGAGATGTCAATAGGGAGAAGGGCAGGGGTACATGGAGAAAATGACAAACACAATAAAGACCGGGATGGGGCAAAAAGGGGTAAGACCATGAAGAAATGGAGGGTAATGAGTACCAATGCCCATAGTCTGGGCAGCAAGCTCACTGAACCGGTGGCCTTGATGGAAGAGGGATGCCTGGATATCGTAGCAGTCACAGAAACATGGTACACAGAGAACCATGACTGGGATGTTAACATACCAGGGTACACAACCTACAAGAGAGACAGGGAGGGGAGAAAAGGGGGAGGAGTAGCTTTCTATGTAAGGGAAGGGATAAAAGCAACTGAACAAAAGAGTAAACAGGGAGGGGAGGAGAGGAGGCCCTGTGGGTCACCTTAGAGACTGAAAATGGCACCACAATCCGCACAGGGTTTGTATACAGATCCCCATGTCAGGGGGAGGGAATGGACTAGGATATGATAGAAGGCATCCTTAGGATGGCAGAGAAAGGGGAGATACTGTTGATGGGGGGCCTGAATATGCCAGATATTAACTGGAGCACCTTGGCTGCAGCCACACCCAAAAGCAGGGCCATTCTTGATACCCTTCAGGTGGCACGCCTCAGACAGCTAGTTTTGGAACCCACTCATGAGGGAGCAATCTTAGACCTTGTACTCTCAAATGGGGACGGTGAGAGGATCTCAGATCTAGAAGTGGGTAACCATCTGGGAACAAGTGACCACCAAACAGTGTGGTTCACGATAAACTCAGCCACAGAGTCAAGCCATACAAAAGTGAGGGTTCTGGACTTCAGGAGGGCTGACTTTGGCAAGATGGGAGAGTGCCTTAGAAAAGCACTAGCAAACAGGCTAGAAGGAGGGGTGGAGCAACAATGGGGAAACATCAAAACTGCCTTCACAGAGGCAACAAGCCTTTGTATGAAGCAAATAAACAAATCAAAATGAAAGAAAAAGCCACTATGGTTCTCAAAAGAGGTGGCGGTGAAGGTTAGGGAGAAAAAGATAGCATTTAGAAAGTATAAGGAAACACAGAAGGAGCAGGACAGAGAACTGTACCAGTTAAGGCAGAAGGAAGCAGGGAGGGTAGTCAGAATAGCAAAGGCCTAAACTGAGGAAAAGATAGCCAGCTCGGTTAAGAAGGGGTATAAAACCTTTTAGAGGTACATCAGGAGGTGTAGAAAGACAAAGGGATAGATAGTGAGGCTGAATAGAATGGACGGTGGGTGGGCAGAGAGGGACAGTTAAAAGGCAGGGATACTGAACGAATACTTCTGCTCAGTATTCACAAAAGAGGAGGAGGGGGAGGTGCCTAATCCAGTTAACAGAAGCACTCTGGATAGGAGGGGTCAATCCCAGTCCTTTGTCGGCGTGGCTCAGTTGGTAGCACATCCACCTCTGGACCAGAAGGTCGTGGGTTCTTGTCCCACACTGGGATTGGACTTGCACCTAAAAATTGCTGGCATCTGAGTGCAGTATTGGGGGGTGCTGTACTTCTGGGGTGTGCCTTCCTTCGGATGAGATGTTAAACCGAGGTCCCTTCTGCCCATCCTGGTGTTGTCCTGGTGGGTGTCCGGGTGGAAGTAAAAGAACCCAGGGCACTCTTCGCAGAGAACAGGGAACAGTCCTGGTGTCCTGGCCAACATTCCCCTTCCCATAAACCAGTTCATGCAATTATCCAGGCTGTGTGTGGGTGATGATGTGCGATATGGCCACCACCACACATTCAGTCACTTCACTACCAGTCTAGCATTGCTTGTAAAGCACTTTGGGATATTGTGTATGAAAAGCACTATATAAATGCTGATTCTTTTTCTTCTTCTTTCACAGAAGTAAGGGTTCTGAAAGAACTCCTAAAACTGAAGATGGACAAAGCAATGGGGCCTGGTGGAATTCACCTCAGAATTCTAAAAGAATTAAGGAGAGAACTAGTAACACCACTGACTACCCATTTTAACAAATCATGGGAGGATGGTGTGGTACCTGAGGACTGGAGGAAGGCAGATGTGAAACCCCTTCACAAAAGTGGCAGCAAGCCAGAGGCAGGAAACTACAGACCTGTCAGTTTGACCTCTGTGGCAGGGAAAGTGATGGAATCACTTCTGAAGGAAAGAACTGTTGAGTACCTAGAGGCCAATGGGGCACAGGACCCAAGGCAGCATGGGTTCACAGCAGGAAGGTCATGTCAGACAAATCTAATTGATTTCTTTGACTGGGTGACCAAAGTAGTTGACCAGGGAGGGGCTGTGGACATGGCCTACCTAGATTTTAGCAAGGCATTTGACACAGTCCCTCGCAAAAGAATAATAGTCAAATTGACCAGCCTGGAAGTGGGTCCCAGGGTGGTAGCCTGGGTAAAAAACTGGCTGGACAACTGGACACAGAAGGTAATTGTAAATGGAGTCCACTCTGAAGAAAGAGGGGTTACTAGTGGGGTACTGCAGGGTTCAGTACTGGGTCCAGTCCTTTTTAATGTCTTTATAAGTGACATTGCAGAGGGACTGGAAGGAAAAGTATGCCTCTTTGCAGATGACACAAAGATCTGCAATAGGGTTGAAACACAAGGAGGCGTGGAAAGGATGAGAAGGGACTTGGGCAAGGTTGAAGAAATGGTCAGAAGTATGGCAGCTTGGATTCAATGCAAAGAAGTGCAAAATAATGCACCTGGGAAACAAAAACCCAGAGGAAGATGACACAATGTTGAGGGGGGGGCTAGTAACAACAAAATTGGAAAGGGTCCTGGGAGTAATCATATCAGATGACCTAAAGGTAAGCAAGCGATGTGAGAAGGCAGTAGGGAGGGCTGAGGGATACTGGGATGTATAGGGAGAGGCATCACCAGTAGAAAACAGGAAGTTGTTATCCCTCTGTACAGACAGTTGGTGAGACCCCATCTGCAGTACTGCGTCCAGTTCTGGAGATCCCATCTCCGCAAGGACATAGGATGGAGGGAGTCCAGAGGAGGGCAACTAAAATGGTGTAGGGTCTGCAAGAGAAGCCAAATAAAGGAGCTTAATATGTATACCCTTGAGGAAAGGAGGGAGAGGCGGGACATGATAGAAACTTGTAAGTTCCTCAGTGGAATCAACAAAGTCCAAGAGGGTAGCATCTTTCAGAAAAAGAGTTGTGCCAGACCAAGGGGACACAATTTGAAGATAGAGGGGAGACGGCTTAGGGGCAATGTGAGGAAGTATTTTTTCACAGAGAGGGTGGAGAACACATGGAACAGCCTTCCTGTGGAGGTTGTGGGGTCTAAAAATGTGGGAAAATCCAAGAACGCATGGGACAGACAAGGCAATTTTTGTGGGGGGTAGGAAGAAATAGGCTGTTGATTAAATAGGATCCGCAGCTTATCCTGTAAGTAGGGAAATGGGCAGACTAGGTGGGCCAAGTGCTCCTTATCTGCTGCCAAAGTCTAGGTTTCTATGTTTCTTTGAGGGCAGAAAAACCTGCCAACACAGGCAGGAGCCCAGTACAAATGAGCAGCCTGCAGCACCGGGAGAAACAGAATGAGCGAGTGACACAGAGGCACTGAGCGAGCACAACGGAGCAACACAATCAACATTCGGCATTGACAAATGCTTGTTTATCTTTTCAGCAAATCAGCTTAGGCTTTTTGAGAGCCCACCTCATGAACAGCGGCACTGTCGTTTTGTTAATCGGTCCCAAAAGGTGATTTCACGCAGTGACTGCGAAATCACCTTTCGGGACCAACTAACATCATGACAGTGACTGAATTCATGAGGGGAGTCCCAGTAACATCATGCTGAAAATTTGGTGGCAAAACTCCCTAAAATGCCCAAGATATGCACCAAAGTTGAAAAAAAACTATTTATGCCATTATACAGCTTACCGGCAATTCTTCAGTTTGCGGTTGGCTTTGAAGAGTGCACACATGTTCCTGGTCCACCGAAGATCGTCACACCAGGCTCCAGAGGTAAGTATGGGGTTGGAGGCATGGGGAGGTGGGACACACAGTGGGTGGGTATGGGTTGGGGGAGGGAGCCACAGTCAGCGAGGGACCGTTTTCTACTTTACAGGGTTAAAAAAATAATAAAAAACTTTGCGGGAAGGTTTTTTCTTTTAACAGGTACTTTTGGCATGCTGGGTTGGGCTCCCAGTGAGCCACCTGCATGTTTTGGGGTGTGGGGACTTGAGCCAACAGGGATTGGGCACATCATCAGCAAATAAAAGGTGTTGAGTGGGGATGATGCCGAGGGGAATTGGGCACCCGCCTCGGCAAACAACTGGTACGGAATATGATGCAGATGGGGATTGGGCTCCCCGTTGGCAAATGAACTCTGGAGGGGGGCATGATGATGCTGACAGGAGGATTGGGCACCCCCGACATTGACTTTTCTGAGGACTGTGTTAGGCAGATGACACAGCCATGTCAAAGTTTCTATCATGTCCCCCTCTCCCTCCTTTCCTCAAGGGTATACATATTAAGCTCCTTTAGTCTCTCTGATTGAAATGTTACACCAGAAAGAAGAAGAAGAATCAGCATTTACATAGCGCTTTTCATACACAGTATCCCAAAGCAGTTTACAAGCAATGCTAGACTGGTAGTGAAGTGACTGAATGTGTGGTGGTGGCCATATTACACATCACCCACACACAGCCTGGATAATTGCATGAACCGGTTTATGGGAAGGGGAATGTTGGCCAGGACACCGGGAATGTTCCCTGCTCTTTACGAAGAGTACCCTGGGTTCTTTTACTTCCACATGGAAACCCACCAGGACAACACCAGGATGGGCAGATGGGGCTTCATTTTAACATCTCATCCAAAGGATGGCACACCCCAGCAGTACAGCTCCCTCCAACACTGCACTTGGATGCCAGCAATTTTTAGGTGCAAGTCCATCCCAGTGTGGAACGAGAACCCATGACCCTCTGGTCCAGAGGTGGATGTGCTACCAACTGAGCCACGTTGATACCAGGCATGCCCTACAATGAGGTGGAGCTTCCTCATTGCAAAGGATAAAATGTTTTAAGTTGGTGGCACGCTTTTGCACTGCTGTCATAGACAGCATGCAATCTGATTCGTGCCATGGAGTCCAGCCCCAAAAAGCAGTGGTGCCACTGGCCACAACACAACCGCGCCTCCAAAACATGGTATTCTAAAGTTAACACAACATGTTTCTTGCACAGGCGCAAGACAATATAAAACTGAAGATAGAATCATTTGTTCACAATAAAGGTTTTATTTTCAGTGTGCAATTATTTTAACCCCTTGGTGTATTTCAGGATTACACACTCATGCAGCACTCTGTATTTTTATTTAGACAAAGGATTCAAATTAAATTCTATGTGTCCAATTTTTAAAGTTCCCTTACAGTGAAGCAAGCAACATTGCTCTAGGGCTCTGGCAAAATCCAGGTGTGTCACGGGCTCTGCTCTCAATTTTATAAAAGGTGGGGCCCCTGCACCAAAGACCCAGGAGTTACCGTATGTTTGCACTGAACATTTGGTGAACCCATAGGGACTGATGTAGGGATCCTGCCCACCACCAAGAGCAACGGTGGAGGTGGCGTGAAAATGGGGGGCTGAATATGCATACCAAAGGGGGCTGAGGGCTGAAGGAATATGGGGTACCCAATGGCGTGTCTGGGAGATGGCTGAACAGAATGGTGGTGATGCACCACTCAGCGGGCTCACATTTTGCAGTACCAGGCAGTTGTTAGGTTTGGACAACTTTGCGCAGGGTTGGTAGGGATGGAGATTGACCTGGCCCCAAATGGGCACAGACCCAGCACCTGCCCCATAAGTTCCATGATCCTCAATCCTGTAGGTAGGGGCCAGTCTGCTACCATGGTTGGGGGGGGTTGCTGAGTACCAAGAGACTGTTTCAGAGCTGGAGAATGTTCCCCTTCACCACTGTCAGCCCTCACCATGGCATGTACCAGGAATGGGGGGACTGCTTCCTGCCTACAGGGTTGGGGATTGAAGCAGGTGCCAGGGCTGTGCCTGCCTGGGTCCAGGTCACTTTCTGTCCCTACCTCACCTCCACAAAGTGGTCTGAGCCAGACGGTTGCATGACATTACAAAAGGCACCCCACTGGACACTGGGTACCACATCATCAGTGTGCTATAATGCCATCTCCCCAATGCCCCATAGGGCATCCTCGTGCTCCTTCAGCCCCCCTCCCCCTCCTGGTAGGTTGCCCCCCTCAATTGCCATATTGTTCCAGAGTGGAACATGACCCTTAAACCAGCTCCAGGCTGGTCTAAACTGAGCCCCTGTTGAATTGTTGAATTCATGGTGGGGCTTCCAAAATTTCAAAAAAGGTGATGGTGCAAGTCACCTTGAAATCTGGAGCAAGAGCACTTTTGCCACAAAGATAGCGCAGGGCAGGTGAGTTGCAACGCATTCAAATGTTGAGGCAGTCTGTGATTAAAAATAGGGATTGCTGCAGCCTTTGATGCAAGGTTCCACTTGCGTCATACCCATTTGGTGTAGGCACCTCTCTTCAAAGACCTCCTTTTTAAAACCGGGCCCTATGTATGCATAACAAATAAAGCTAGACTCAGTGGTTTGGTCATTGGGGTTTCTCTAGTAACTAGCAATACAAAAGAGTACATTATCCAACCCACCAGTGTAGCGGAAGTGCTACTGCTCATGAAGCAAATAACCCGGGTTCAGAAATGAGCCTGTGTTGTCAGAGGGCTGGCTGGGAGTGGTGAGATGAGCATGTCAGAGGATGCTGTCTACCTCAGAGAGAAAGGGTGCTCATTGTCCACTGCTCTATCACCACCTGGGTGACCCCAGGTAGTGATGCACTGAAGATGATGAGCTGGGGGGTGGAGCCATCACGCTGTGATGTGATCACTCAAAAATGCATCTGCATGTGTTGGGTGACTTCCTCTGCATCCCAAGGGAAGGGAAGAAAACAGGAAAAATCACCAGCTTTGAAGGAGGATATCTGCTCCTGCACTTCACCACAGGCCCCACACCACCAGCTGTGGCACTTGTTCCCACATGACTGACCGAGTCTCTGTCTGGGTAGCCACCCCCATGATGATCCCACCCACCCTCACTGACTACAAATATCCCAAAAGCTCAAACTGTAATTCCAACACAGATGCCATTTGAGTACAAAAGTGGGACTTCTGAACAGTAAACTTTTTGAATCATTGCTGAATTGTGTACTATCATTCCAGGTAGCTAATTTTCACTAGTTTCCAGACGACAGGTTGAAATTGTACTCTTGATCGTGAGCAAAGCATTCCATGTTACACCAGGCCACTTGTTGTTGTTTGCCTTTATCATATAAGGTCTGTAACTGTGGTTGAAAGTAAGAAAGTCTCAGCCTTTGTCATTGCTAGGGAGGCATTTTGTGCCCAGCTTAACCTATTTTTTTATCTTGATTGTACGCATGCTCAAGAAACATGTTGCGGCAGGTTTCTCCACAAGCAGGTTGTGGAGGCGCGGCACTGTTGTGGCCAGTGCCCCCACAGCTTGTAAAGGCTTGTCCCACTTTTCCCAATGCTATGGCTCACTGCTGCTGACACTAATTCAGCCAGCATGCCACCAACTTGTAAAAAATCAGCCGCTGCCGTCTGGGGCCACCTCGTTATTGCTGCCTCAGCCATTCGATGCAGTGAGGGAGCAACCTGTCATTACAGGACAGGATCTTTTGTTTGTGAACACGGCAGTGGCTTGCCGCCATGCTCATAAACAATATTAAGCTCTGCTGCTGAGGGGGTACCCAATCTCCCTCGGCAGTATGTGCCCCCCCGACTGTGTTTAGTTGCCGATGGGGGCCCCAATCCCCGTCGGCTGCAGTGCCCCCAATATTTATATTGCCAATGGGGGAGCCCACTCCCCATCGGCACTATGTTTTCCCCCACATCTGCTGTGTGCTGATGGGGATGCCCAATCCCCATCGTTTACAGCTGCCCCCAAAGGAAGACTCCATTAGCATGCTGGGAGCCCACCCCAGCGTGCCATCTTCTACAAAATCAAAGCGTCCATAATGTCTTTTTTTTGTAATCTGTTAAAAGAGAAGCAGGTCCTACAGCGGTTTCCTGCCCCCTCGCAACCCGCACCACCCACTGCACACCTACCTCCCCACACACCCCTCACCCCATGCATACCTCTAGAGTCTGGCACAATGATCTTCGGTGGACCGGGAACATGTCTGCACTCTTCAAAACTGACCGCAAACTGAGGAAATGCTGGTAAGCTGTATAATAGAATATTTTTTTTTTCAACTTTGACGCATATCTCAGGCATTTTTTTGGAATTTTGGCACCAAATTTCAAAATGGGGTTGTTGGGACCACTCCTCATGAATTCGATCACTGTCATGGTGTTTATTGGCCCGGAAAGGGGATTTCCTGGTCACTGCGCAGAATCCCCTTTTGGGACCAAGTAATGAAACAACAGTGTCAGTGTTCATGAGATGGGCTCTCAAAAAGCCTATGTTGCAAATTTGGTGAGAAAAATAAAAAAAATGACTGTTTTCCAAGCGTGTGTTGCACATTTGCTATGCATGCTCGTAACTTTGTGGATTTGCAATATTTTCACCCCATAATTTCAACATTGCCATTTTTCCAGACCTCCTCGTGAGCAGTACAGCTGTCATTTTTCACACCCTGGCAGAAATGTGTTTTTGCACTTCCGGCGCAGAATATCATGGTCAGTGTGGGAAATCAGTGTTCTGTACAGATTAAGAAACTGACAGTGGCACTGTTCATGTGCAGAGGCCCTAAAATGCCTATTTTGAAAATTTGGTGACGATACTCCATAAAATGACTGTGTTGCGAACATGCGTTGCACAGTGTGTAAGCATGCTCATAAGATCACAAATTTGTAATATTTTCACTCCAGATTTTCCACATTGCCATTCTTCTGCACATTCTTATGAACAGTACAGCTGTCATTTTCCACATCCTGGCTGAAATGTGTTTTCACAGTTCCGCCGCAGAATAGCGTGGTCGCTGTGGGAAATCCATGTTTTGGACACATTATGAATATGACAGTGACACTGTTCATTAGCAGAGGTCCTAAAATGCATATGTTGAAAATTTGGTGACGAACGTCCATAAAATGAGTGTGTTATTTAATGTGCATTATGAAGTTTCCACGCACGGTTAAAAATTTCATAAATTTTACACACATTTCCACCCCAAATTTTCAGCATTGCTATTTTGAAACACCTCCTTATGAACAGTGCAGCTGTCATTTTTCACATCCTAGCCAAAATGTGTTTCCATGCTTCCGGTGCAGAATACCGTAGTCGCTGTCAGAAATCAATGTTTGGGACAGATGAGAATCTAGCGGGGGGGAGTGACCAAGCTCAACTGCTGCAGATTTCTTTGTGGCAAGAAAAAGGCATCAATGCAGACAGGAGCCCAGTACAAAAGGGCAGCCTGCAGTGCCGGGAAAAACAGAATGAGCGAGTGAGAGAGGGGAGTGAGCGAGCTCAACGAAGCTCTGTCAGGACTGCTGCGGATGTCTTTGTGGGCAGGAAAAGGCAACAACACAGGCAGGAGCCCAGTACAAAAGAGCAGCCTGCAGTGCTGGGAAACACAGGATGAGTGAGTGAGAGACAGAGGGAGTGAGTGAACTCAACAGAGCTTAGTTGGGACTGGTGTGGATTTGTTTGTAGGCAGGAAAAGGCAGCAATGCATGCAGGGCCTGAGTACAAAAGGGCAGCCTGCAGTGGTGGGACAAATAGAATGAGCAAGTGAGAGGGGGATTGAGCAAGCTCAACAGAGCTCTATCGTTACTGCTGCAGATTTCTTTGTGGGCAGATAAGGGTGGCTACACTGGCAGGAGCCCAGTACAGAAGGGCAGCCTGCAGCACCAGCAGGAACGGAACGAGCAAGTGAGACAGGGGGAGAGAGTGAGGCCAATGGAGCTGTGTCGTCACAGCTGTGGATTTCTTTGTGGGTAGGAAAAGGTGGCAATGCAGGCAGGAACACAGTACAAAAGAGCAGCCTGCAACACTGAGACAAACAAAATGAGCAACTGAGAGAGAGGGAGTTAGTGAGCTCAATGGAGGTGTATTGTGACTGCAGTGGATTTCTTTGTGGCCAGAAAAAGGTGGCAATGCAGGCAGGAATCCAGTACAAAAGGCCAGCCTGCAGCGCTGGCAGAAATGGAACAAGCAACTGATAGAGGGGGAGTGAGTGAGCTCAATGGAGCTCTCTCGGGACTGCTGCAGATGTGTTTGTGGGCAGAAAAAGCTGCCAACGCAGGCTGGAACCCAGTACAAAAGGGCGGCATTCAGCAGTGGGAAACACAGAATGAGCGAGTGAGGAAGGGGGAGGGAGTGAGTGAGCTCAACGGAGCTCAGTTGGGACTGCTGCAGATTTCTTTGTGGGCAGAAAAAGGCAGCAGTGCACACAGGGGCCAGTACAAAAGAGCTACCTGCAGCGGTGGGAGAATCAGAATGAACAAGTGAGAGAAGGGGAGAGAGTGAGCGAGCTCAATGGAGCTCTAGCGTTACTGCTGCAGATTTCTTTGTGGGCAGAAAAGGGCAACAATGCAGTCAGGAGCCCAGTACCAAAGGGCAACTTGCACCGCGGGCAGAAACATAATGAGCAAGTGAGACAGGGGCATGAGTGAGGCCAATGGAGAGCTATCAAAACTGCTGCAGATTTCTTTGTGGGCAGAGCAAAATGCCCACAGAGGCAGAAGCCCAGTACAAAAGGCTAGCCTGCAGCGCCATGAGAAACAGAATAAGCGAGTGAGACAGGGAGAGTGAGTGACCTCAACGGAGCTATGTCGGGGCAGCTGCAGATTTCTTTGTGGGCAGGAAAATGTGCCAATGTAGTCAGGAGACCAGTAGAGAACTGCAGCCTGCAGCACTGCCAGAAACAGAATGAGCGAGTGACAGAGGGGGAGTGAGCAAGCTCAATGGAGGTCTATCATCATTGCTGCAGATTTCTTTGTGGGTAGGAAAAGGCGGCAGTGCAGGAAGGAGCCCAGTACAAAAAGCCAGCCTGCAGCCCCCACAGAAATGGAACGAGCGAATGAGCGACCTCAATGGAGCTGTGCTGGGACTGCTGCACATCTCTTTATGGGCAGACAAAGCCACCAATGCAGGCAGAAACCCAGTACAAAAGGGCAGTCTGAAGCAGTGGGAGACACAGAATGAGTGAGTGAGGGAGGGGGAGTGAGAGAGCTCAACAGAGATCTGTTGGGGCTGCTGAGGATTTCTTTGTGGGCAGCAAAAAGCAGCAATGCACGCAGGAGTCCAGTACAAAACAGCAGCCTGCAGCAGCGGGAGTAACAGAACGAACAAGTGAGAGAGGGGGAGTGAGTGAGTGAGCTCAACGGAGCTCTATCATGACTGCTGCAGATTTCTTTGTGCCCAGAAGAAGGTGGCAATGCAGGCAGGAGCCCAGTAGAAAAGGACAGCCTGCAGCACCGACAGAAATGGCATGAGAGAGTGAGAGAGGGGGACTGAGCATGCTCAACGGAGCTCTGTCGGGACTGACGCAGATTTGTTTGTAGGCAGAAAAAGGCACCAACAGAGGCAGGAGACCACTACAAAATGGCAGTCTGCAGTGCCAGGAGAAATGGAATGAGCGAGTGAGACAGGCAGAGTGAGTGACCTCAACAGAGCTCTGTCGAGACAGCTGCGGATTTCTTTGTGGGGAGAAAAAAGTGCCAATGCAGGCAGAAGCCCAGTAAAAAAAGGCAGCCTGCAGCACCGGGAGCAACACAATGAGTGAGTGAGCATGGCAGTGAGCAAATTCAATGAAGCTCTATCGTGACTGCTATGGATTTCTTTGTGTGCAGAAAAAGGTGGCAACGCAGGCAGGAGCCCAGTACAAAAGGCCAGCCTGCAGCGCCAGCAGAAACGGAAAAACTGAGTGACAGAGGGGGAGTGAGCTACCTCAATGGACCTGTGTCAGGACTGCTGCAGATTTCTTTGTGGACAGAAAAAGCCACCAACAGAGGTAGGAGCCCTGTACTAAAAGGCAGACTGCAGCGCCAGCAGAAACAGAATGATCGAGTGAAAGACGGGGAGTGACCCACCTCAACAGAGCTGTGTTGGGACAGCTGCAGATTTCTTGGTGGGCAGCAAACCCTGCCAATGCAGGCAGAAGCCCAGTACAAAAGAGTAGCCTGCAACACCAAGAGAAACAGAATGAGAGAGTGAGACAGGCAGAGAGAGCGACCTCAATGGAGCTGTGTCGGGACAGCTGCAGATTTCTTTGTGGCCAGAAAAATGTGCCAACACAGGCAGAAACCCAATGCAAAAGGGCAGCCAGCAGCACTGAGACAAACACAATGAGCAAGTGAGAGAGGGGGAGTGAGCGAGCTCAACAGACCTCTATCGTGACTGCTGCAGATTGCTTTGTGTGCAGAAAAAGGCGGTAACGAAGGCAGGAGCCCTGTACGAAAGTCCAGCCTGCAGCACTGGAAGAAATGGAACAAGCGAGAGAGGGAGAGCGAGGTAGCTCAATGGACCTATGTCAGGACTGCTGCGCATTTCTTTGTGGGCAGAAAAAGCTGCCAACAGAGGCGGGAGCCCTGTACAAAAGGGAAGCCTGTAGTGCCAGCAGAAACAGAATGAGCGACTGACAGAGGGCGAATGACCTACCTTAACACAACTCTGTCAGAACAGCGGCAGATTCCTTTGTGGGCAGAAAAACCTGCCAATGCAGTCAGAAGCCCTATATAAAGGTGCAGCCTGAAGCACTGGGAGAAACAGAATGAGCGCGTGACACAGGGCCATTGAGCGAGCTCAACAGACCAACGCAATCAACATTCTGCATTGACAAGTGCTTGTTTCTTTAGAACTCTGTACATTTCCATTTAAACATGGTCACTGCCCATAAGACAGTATGTGCTCAAGCTGAATGTGTGACATCACAGTCCTCTGATTGTGACATTGTTATCATTTCCATAGTAACAGACTGGGATGTCACAAGCGGAGGATTATGATGTTGGGTGAAGACAAGCAACCTGACCAGATGAAGGTAGGGGACAGGGATCTGGTTTTCTTGTTTGTGGAACTTTCTCAGCTGATAGTTGCACCACAAGTTTTTTATTTCACTCAGTTCGCTCAATAAACCATTGCCTTTGACGACAAGATGCATATGCTTCAGGTAATATTGTAGCCCTTGTAACATTGTGTAGTTTTGTTCTCAAGCAGAAATGGCTGCATTTGTTTCATGTGTGGGGGTCAAGGTTGACCCTAACAGCACCACACATCATTTAGTGGGTATAAGTGTTGGAAGAAATTTCTCTCACAGTCAATAACTACCTGGTCATAGGCCAGTAGCAGGTACATGTGCACTCAAAAAATAATCTGTTCCCAGCTGTGTTCAGCAACACTGCCAGTATCCACAGCATAGGAGTCTTAGTTCTCTAAAGAACAGATTACACCATAAAAGCATCTACAGCTCATAGTTCTCATACTTCTCAGCTATTCCACATTATGAGGAACATCCCTTATTTTACCTCCCAGAACCCCTCAGTCCATGCCTCAGAACTGCCCCACATTAGGAGAGAAGACCTTATTTTACCTCTCTGAACCCCATTGTCCATACATCTCAAATGTCCTAAATAAGTAGAGATAGCTCTCATTGTACCCTTTAGAGGGAGGAGAAAAGGGAAAAAATGTGAGACCCCCCCATTCCACACTCTGTCTGCACAGCAGTGATATTCTCGGGTCCAGCACAGCAGAGGTCCCACAGGTGAACTGGTGTGGCAGATTTGAAAGGTCACCACCCAGAGTGGGGACAGAACAGCCTGAGAGAAGTACCCCTGTAGAAAAATATAAGATTTCCCCACTGAAAATGAGATGGGGTATGGATATCCCATTTCAGCTGGCTTAACCTATGTAAATAAACTGTAGAACTATTGTAAAACTACCTTTTATTCCCCATTATACCCCTCTATCCCAGATTGAATCTGGGAATGAGCAATTTCTGTTCCACATGCCCTGCCTGAAAAAATAATATAAATAAATTGTAAAAAAATACATAAATAATCCAGCACAGTCTCTGACACTATTGTTTCAGTATTAAATTTTAAGTAAGGAGAGAGAGAGAGAGAGAGAGAGAGAGAGAGAGAGAGAAAGAAAGAAAGAAAGAAAGAAAGAAAGAAAGAAAGAAAGAATCTTAAGTGTGATTTTGTATATTAATGAAATAAAACACTTGGAAAAGCTGACAATAAATTTTATTATAGCAATCATACTGAAGAGTACAAAATCTGGACAGAAACGTATTCATTTACCAAACTAGAGTTAACATTAGCAGGCCTTCACATGAAAAAATTATGAAATGAAAAAATACTTAATGTAAGAAGCTTGTTACCTGAAAGACATGTAATTAAATATTAATATAATCCCAGTAATTACGGACCAAGGGTATTTACAGCATATAATTACATGAAATAATTTATATTCACACAAAAAAAAATTTAGTCTCAACCTGTCCTACACATGAGAAACTACAAAATGAAAAAAATACTCAAAGTGGGTATCCCCTGAAGTCAGTGAAAATAAAATTGCAAAGGGGAAAATGGCTGCCAACAATACAGCAAGGCACAAAGGATGACGGGGAAACACAACATTTGCCAAAATGGCATCCTACAGCTTTCACCCCTACTGAAGTTCTGCCCCCGAGTTAGTTATTTAAAGTAAAGGGGTGTGGGGCAAAGCAACCTAACAGAAATGCACTTTCACCATTTTGACCATCACTGTTTATCCGGTCTGAATTTCCACCTCACTGTATTGCAGACAGCCATTTTCCCATCACAATTTTATATTTGCTGACTTGATGTGGAACCCTGAAAATGCACTTTTTTTGAAGATGACACACATGTAATTAAACATTATTATACAGTATACATAATATATTCCATAGCTTGATTGGTCAGCTAAAGTCTTTATCCATGGGTGTATCCTACAATAACCCAAAACTGAGAAAGTGCATTTATAAATAGCAAAACGAAATATAAATACATTATAAAGACATATTTTATACATGTATACATTATATAATCACAATTTGGCACTCTAGGAAGTGGATATTTGGAGGATTTCCTATTTCTCGTGTGCTTAAGTCACTTAGCAGCACCTCGTAACATGCCACATGAGCTTCAGGTAAATCACTCAATAACTTTCACTCGCTCATGACTTACTACTTAAATATGACCCCAATAATTACAGAGTAGGGCTATTTACAACACTACGTAATTATGTAACCAATATTAAAAGATGGAAAAAACTTGTCATTTGGGGTTCTTTGAATTGTCTTACAGTCAAACATTGTTACATAAGTTAGCTGCTCAGTATAC
The DNA here is from genome assembly GCA_016271365.2 of Neoceratodus forsteri. Lineage (NCBI taxonomy): Eukaryota > Metazoa > Chordata > Ceratodontiformes > Ceratodontidae > Neoceratodus > Neoceratodus forsteri. Next base: position 66,961,017 of record JADMNL010000023.1, read on the forward strand.
TGTAATTTTAGTTCACAAAGTTTGCAGTAACAATTTGGTGCCGTTAACTGCTACATGATTGATACTTTTATTGAATGTTTTAGTTCACATAATTCATGAACATTTGTGGAGTCCTGACTTTGTAAAATAGAGAGCAGTGGAATTAGCATGTATCCTTGCTATAGTGACCCCTTGTATAACAAACAAACTTGATGGGCTTGGAGGTGCTCCTTATAACGCGGGATTACTGTAAAATGTCACTATTGCTATGTGTAGAAGGTTGACAACAGCCAGGTGTAGCAATATGCACCTAAGTTCTGTTACTAGCCTCTTCCCTAAATATTTTTAATTATACTTTCAAATCATAAATATAATAAAAATATATGTTGCTATCATGTTTTATATAACATTTACATACACGGGCTGGTGATAATACAGAAAATTAAGTTTTTGTTCTGCTGCTTTGAGTAATTCAGTCACATTCAGTCTTTTCAGTTGTACTGGGTGTCTATGTGGGTATTTATTAAACTCATGTCACTGACAGGCACAGTACTTTAAGAGCAGTAAGAGGCCAGCTTGGAGCAATCCTCCAAGTTCTCCATGCTCTCCACTGTTTCCACAATTGCCTCTATGTTTTCCTTCTCCAGCACATAGGAAGCATTAGTTTCAAACTTTTTGACTAGTGATTCCATGGTTAAAGGGTTTCTCCAGTGTCCATAGAATGTGTCGCACTTGCCTCTTAGAATATCTCCATTGTTCAGAACAAGAATTACCTCTCCATACATCCTGTCAAAATTGGCTTCATTGTCTGAAAGGTGCTCCACTACTACCTTGCTCAGCAGCTCCATCAACTCATAGCGGAGCCGACTGCCCTTACGGAAGGACTCAATATTCACTTCACCATCCAGGAGGGCTGTGCAAGCATTGAACTGGAAAGAATGGCGTGCTTCATGTTCTGATTCTGGGAAGGGTCTGTTGATGTACTTGGAGATTGGAACCCTCAGGATGATGGCATTGATCATGGATGGGGAGAAGGAGCCAGTGTGGTTGGTCAATAAGTTCCTTACTGACACAGCTGCATCAGCAATCCAGTGCATGCCCAGATGAGCTAGGGAAGCGCTTGCAGGCAATATCCTGCTGCTGTAAGAGGAAGACAGGTGCACCTTATGGGAGCAGCAGTGCCCTGGGTTGATAATCACCATAAAATGCATTGAATCCAGCACAACCTGGCACATCGTCTAAGATCAGGGGTTTGCCTTCATCCCTCTGGAGGCCAGCAGGGCAGCCTCAAATCCAAGGCGTGCAGCATTCCCAATATTATATCTCAGTGGTAGGGAAGGTCATCTCACTTATAAATTTCTAGCAGATGATATGAGGGGTTTTTCTCTTACTACTGGTGGGGGGAGAAAGTTTTATGTAAAGTTGTTTCTTGTTTTGTTTATAGCTGTTGTTAATGTTCATGTTGTTGTGATGAATAAGCAAGACATGTTGGGCTTTGTTAAGCTGCCCTATGTTTGCAACACGGAGAGACCCTTGCCTCTAGTGAGCATCGTGGCACCAATGGCTGGTTTCTCAGTCCCCTGACCGGTGAGCAGTTCCAGAATAGGTAACTTCCTAGATCCTATGTGGAGTTACATTTATACTACTTCATTTCTAGTTTTGTTTTTTGCTAGGATTTCTGTCATGAGGGTACTGGATGTTTCTTGTGTGAGTAATTTTTAGTTCTACTAATTATAGAGGGTATTGTTTTCAAATTGGTTTCTATTCCTTCTATTTCTATTAGTGGTACTGTATAGTTTCTTTGTATTCAATTATTTGCTCTATATTGTTGGAGCAGTTACAATTTTTGTTGTAATGAAGTTACCTGGATCAATTCGTATTGTTGCTTGGAGTGGTTCTGGGGTGGAGTTTCACTGCCGAATTCTCTTAATGTAAAGGGGTGTCAGTACTGTAGGATAATGCCTTGGGAATAGAGGTTGGCTTACATGTGGGGCTTCTCAGGCCAATTAGACTTTCTATCTCCTAATATGCCTGGAATACTGTACACACTGTATGTAGGTGGTATACTTGTTTTTGTCTGTTCGTAATGCAAGAGACACACACAGACTTACATGCTAGTTGATAGAATAAGGTCAGTTGCTAGTGTCAGGGCAGACCTGCTCTATTTACTCTTTCCATACCTGGTGGTGACCTATAGAAACTTGCTTATCTCTGGATGGGCTGACCTGCTCCCAGCCTGCTGGCTTCTCTTGAATATTTTTAAATAGATATTTATCCTCTTACTAACAGGTGATACTACCTGTTTGACATGGAACATCAGGGGGTAACTCTCCCAATAATAGGAAGCAGGTTTTAAATCATCTTAAGAGTCTGGGAGTGAAGGCCGTGTTCCTGCAGGAGACCAAACTTAATGGGGGGGGGGCCCTGATAGATTGAAGTGGTAGTGGGTAAGCCAGTCATACATGCCTCAGGCACCTCCAGAAAGAGAGGGGTTGCGATTCTGCTTCACAAGCAGCTACAATGGAAACCCCGGTGTCAGGTGTGTGACCCCAGGGGCAGATGGGTGGTGGTGCTTATGGATACTGGGAGGGACCCTGATCCTGGGCAACATGTACATCCCAAATTAAGACTCGCCCTCCTTCTTTAATAAGCTGGCCCAGGCATTGGGATCCCTGGCCCCCGATGCTGCCCCTATATTAATAGGGGGGACCTTAATTTCACTCTGGACCCATTCCTGGACAGATCCCCCTCAAATACGGAGCCCCACTCCAGGGCAGCAATGGCACTGGCTCAGTTACAACAAGATATGGCGCTTAAAGACATCTGGAGGATATTTCACCCCTCCCAGCGGGATTACACCTTCCATTGCTTCCGTGCATTGCTCCCTCAGTCAGACAGACTTCTGGCTCACCTCCCCAGCTATTACCAGGAACACTGTCGACACTTTCATTCATCTATTGGTCATTTCGGACCTGCCCCTGTGTCCTTTGCCCTCACCTGGGGCCCCATTCTCCCTACCTCTCCGGCATGGAGGCTGGACTCACTGTTACTTTGTGGCCCAGACTTCCCCTCCTTGGCTTCAAAGGAAAGCCTCAGAATTTTTTCAGAATAATCATATAACAGGTACCTCAGTGGTTTCTACATGGGAGGCATTTAAAGTTACCCTAAGAGGGGTGATAATGGGATATGTGGGCAGGCACCAAAAGAGGAGGGAACAGCACCTGAAAGGGCTTGAACAACAGCTCCAGGAGGTGGAAGCTACCTTTAAGGCCCTTCATGTCCCTTCCCTCAGGTCGGAGGCAAGATACAAGGTCACCTTTCTGAAGATGCAAGTGAACGAGCTTGTATCTAGGAAGGCTGAGATCTCTATTGTCAGTCTTAAGCACATATATTGGGAAGGGGGAGAGAAGTGGGGTAAGCTCCTAGCATACCGTCTCAAAAAGTAGCAAGCCGAAAGGTACATTGCTGCCTTAGTGGATGCAGGGAGTAAGACCCATACTTCGATGGAAGGAATCAATCATATAATGATGGAATTTTATTCCACACTGTATGAATCCTCCAGAGCTCCATACCCCAAGGGTGTCCTCCCATTTCTAGAATCCCTACATCTTCCTAAAATCTAGGAGGCTCAGGTCACTGCCTTAGACGCCCCGTAATCTCACCTCAGGAGGCGGCAAATACTGTACTCTCTCTTAAAAAGGGAAAGGCTCCAGGAAAGGGCGGATTCCCCATCGAAATCTGGCAGCTGTTGCAGTCCATAATCTACCCAATATTACAACAGGTATTTAGTGAAGGGCTGCACACTGGGACCCCCCCAGGGAAGCGACCATCACTATCCTGCCTAAAATGGGTAAGAACCCTCTTAAAGCATCCAGCTACCACCCTATATCACTATTGAATGCTGACAGCAAGGTGTTAGCCAAAGTGCTAGCTAACAGACTCAACCCTCTTCTTCCCAGTTTAATCCATCCCTCCCAGGTAGGGTTTGTTAAGGGCCATTTTAGTGCAGATCATATTAGATCACTGGTAAATTTAATTCATAAGGCCACAACACTGTCATCTCCTTCTGCCGCTATAGCAATTGATTTTGAAAAGGCCTTTGACTCCCTTGAATGGGACTATGTTCAACAGGTGCTTTGCACTATGGGCTTGGGGGCCGCCTTCCGGGCCTGGATCGGGGCAATTAACTCCTCTCCAACAGCAAGGATACTCACCAATTCGATGCTGTCCCCCCTTCATATTGGGCAGGGGCACCCATCAGGGATGCCCACTCTCCCTTAATATTTTTGTAATGGCAGTGGAACCTCTAGCTGCAGCTATTAGGCAGAACCCTTTAATCTCTGGGGTCCAGGTGGGAGAAAGGAAATATCCTACTCTCATGTACGCTGATGACCTGTTGCTTCCCATAGCAGATATTGTCACTTCCCTTCCTCCTCTACTGACCACCCTGTGAGAATTTACTACTTTCTCAGGGCTCAAGCTTAATCAGTCCAAGACGGAGGTCCTTCCTTTAAACTCTAAATACACCTCCCATATGATTACTCAGCACAGGCTGTCACGGGCCTCGGACAGGCTCACCTACTTGGGCATCATTATTTCCCCTAATCTGCATAAAATCTAGGACCTGAAGGTAAAATCTCGGCAATTAAAATGGTCACTGCACCTAAAATCATGTACCTTCTCTCCCATATTCCCCTGAAAATACCCCGCTCCTGGTTTACTAAGTTGGACTCCCTGCTAGGATCTTTCATATGGGAGGGTAAGAAACCCAGGTACAGCATAAATAAGCTGAGATCACACTGGACGGAGGGAGCTTGGAGTCTTCCGTGGTCAGAGGGGTATGAATGGGCTTTTCAGACATCTCAGATGCTAAAATGGTTCCCATCGCCAGAGTACAACGCTCCTCAGTGGCTAGGTATGGAAAGAGAGAGGTCTGTTAGCGAGCAGACTTGTCACTGTTGCTGTTTAATCGCCCCCCCCCAAGGGCATCCAATTTCATCCAATTATAGGTCCCTCTCTGGATTACTTGGCCAAGGTACATAGGAAGTTGGGTACCCCCATCTCCCCTAAGACTCACCACACTGTGGGGCAATAGTGAGATCACCATTAGTAAACAACCAATTTCCTGGCTTTCATGGGAACAAGGTGGTTTGTTACTGCTCCGAGACATGTTCATCCCTGGCACAGTTACCCTTGACTCATTTGAAGGGCTGCGGAATACATACGGGATTCCCCCTAGGGATTTCTGGCATTTCCTCCAAATAAAAGTGCAATCTTTGACTACATGCATAAGCAACACCATAGGCAACAAGTCTCCCAGGTAGAGGCTTGGCTGGCCCTAGAAAGAGGTCAGTCAAGCCGAATATACGCTGCCCTTTGGAACACCATCCCATCCCAAGCAGAGGAATCCAAGCATAAATGGAAGCAGGCACTGCATGCCTCTATTACAAATCTGGAATGGAAGACTTGTCTAAAATTCACACATGGGGCATACCCTGATACTAGTAGCCAGTTAATACAGAATAAGATAATCCACTCATGGGACAGGACTCCTGTAGTCCTGGCCAATGCCAAACTGGTTCAGTCTGACCTTTGTTGGAGATGTCAGGAGCTCCCAGGAGACTTGCTCCACATTTTATGGTCTTGTAGGCTGATTCAGGCCCTATGGCAGCAACTTGTGAGTTTGGGTCCAAAATACTTCAGAAACCTGTGCCTCAGTTTCCCGAGCTGCTGTTATTAGGACTCTAGACCTTGGCCCCCCATCTATGCCTCTCAGAGATTAAATTACTTCTGATACTAAGCATGGTGATAAAAAGACTCCTTTTGTGTAAATGGAGGACTCAGTTAATCCCCTCTCTGGGGGAGGTGTTTCCTCCCTGGTTCAGGTTGCCAACTGGTCCAGAATATCGCACACTGTGGCCAACACCCTCCCCAAATATACCAACCTATGGAAACCTTTTACCCTGTACTTGAAACTGAGGGAGGGAATCGGCTGAAAAGACACAACATTATTACTGTAAACCCTCCTCTCATGCTTAAATCTGGTACTGGGGTAGGAGAGATGTTTCTTGTGGTCAGGGGCCCCTGATCTAGTAATAACCTGGAACAATATGAGTAAGTGATAGTATCTTCACTGATAATGGATAGATAGGTTTGCTTTGTTTGTGTTCTCTTGTATTTTGTTGGCCCTGATTGGAGGACAGCGGCCCTGGACCTTCCTAGAGTTCTAAGGCTATGCCAGCACTGCAGGTACCATCAGAAATGGTCTAGGTAAGCTAATTTATGTGGTATTTCAATCAATCAATCAATCAAAATCTTTATTTATCCAGGCAGGCACCATTGAGCAAGGCTCATTTGCAAGGTGGACCTGGTCATGCATATATCAAAGTACAGTACAGAAGCAGGTATACAAATAGCAATAATATACAAGGAAGAAAAAGTATATACAGTGTATATAGTACAGTACAAGATTGAAATAAGTAACAAAATAAAAAAAACAGCATTAATTTACAATTGAAGAAGTCAGCAGAAGTACAATCAACCATAGGCATACAGGGGTTATAAGCAGAGATCTTTTTAGTGACACAGCCAGCAATTACGCATATAGGGGAAAGAGGCCGTGTATGGGGTGGCAGGTTAGAGAGGTAAAGAAGAGGAGGGATATATTAACGATGACTGGGGGAAAATTGAGCTAAAACCACAGAAAGTGACGATGGCTGTCGAGTACTTGTTTATTATGATAATGACAGAGGAGGGGTAGATAATTGGGACACTACTATGGATGGGGTGGAACTTTAGCCAGGTTGGAGCAGACAGGGAAGGGTGGGTGCAGCAGGAAGAGTTAATAGGGAAAGAGTGAGAGCCAGGGGTAGACACATGGTGAGCGTCAGGATGGAAAGGGGGAGTTGTGGAATTAGCGGCTAGCGGTGAGGAAAACATTTGCAAGGTGATTTCATGTAGTGATTGTAGAGCGCCTTGAAGATATTCAGGCTAACAGGGCAGCTCAGCTTCAAGTTCCTTTGTAAACTGTTCCACAATGTGGGTAAAGAGAAGCTTAGAGCAGCTTTGCTGAAACGAGTTTTGACCCTTGGAACTTGGAGGGCAATTAGGGAATAGCTCCTTTGAGCGTAGGTGCCTAACACACTCTGGGGAATACAGTCTGAGACATATGAGGGTAGCTTGTTGGTCACCGCTCTGAAGGCCCATAGGGCAGAGTTTCTATTCCTTCTATAGTGAAGGGAAGTCCAGCCTAACGATGAGTACAGGGAGCAGTGGTGTGTGGAAAGGGAAGGCCAATAATGAACCTGATAGCTCTGTAGTAGAGGGTGTCCTACTTAGCCAGTGCAGAGGCAGTGCAGTGGCTGTAGAGCAGGTCAGCATAATCTATTAAAGTTAGGAAGGTAGCTTGAACCAGTTGAATCTTGGCCTCCTTGTGAGCAGGTGGTTAATTCTGTAGAATAGTTCTAATCTTTGCTTTAATTTCTTCTGTAGTTCTTTGAGATGGTCGGCGAAGGAAAGTTTATGATCGAGCCAAACTTCTAGATATTTGAATTTAGCTACATACTCTAGTGTTTCATCAAGAACAGTGGTAATTTGAGGGATAGCTCCCCCCCAACAGGAATTGCTGCATGCAAGGAGGGGGAGAAGAGCATGGCTTTTGTCTTTTTCGCATTGAGCAAAAGCTTTTTGTTTATGAACTGGTATTGTAGAAGGTTAAATTCAGCTTGGAGGTTTTCACAGGCTGCTTCCGGTGTGGGACGACTCAAGTACAGTACAGTGTCATCCACGAATAAGTGGATGTTGGCAGTTTTGATGGAGTCATTGATGTTGTTAATGTAGACTGCAAAAAGGAGGGGACCAAGGATAGAGTCCTGGAGCATGCCCCTCAGCATAGGTTTTAATGGAGAAAGATCACCTTCAGCTTTAACCTGCTGTTTCCGTTCTCCGAGGTAGTCTGCAAACCAGCACATAGATTTATGATCCAGGCCTAAGGTGCTTAGGGAGGAAAGAAGCAGGCTGTGATCAACTGTGTCAAATACCTTACTAAGATCCAAGAAAATGGCACATACATGCATTTTGTTGTCAAGGTCTAGGAGCCAAACATTGATCACCTTAGCTAGGGCTGTTAAGGTTGCTGTGCTGCTCTGAATCCAGACTAGACCGGGTTTAATAGGCTGGATTCTAGTATACCCCTAGCTGGCCATGCAATATTTTTTCTAGTAATTTAGACAGGATGGGGAGGAGGGAGATCGGTCTGTAATTATTCAGATCGCAGGGGTCACCTGCTTTTATTAGACGGATGACATGGGCTATTTTCCATTGAGAGGGGAGGCTACCCTAGGAGAGTGACATGTTGAATAGGTGGGTGATTGGCACCACAAGCACATGGTAGGCACATTTCAGATAGTATGGCTCTATGAAGTTGAAGCCTGCTCCCTTCCTGGTGTCCATTTGCAGCAGTAGGTCTTCCACCTCTTTTAGAGAGACAGGTAGGAGGGAGAAGGCCTCCTCGGTAGAGGGGGGCTCATGGGTTGGTGGGCCCTGAGCTGCGCGGAGGTCATAGAAACATAGAATTTGACGGCAGATAAGGACCGCAAGGCCTATCCAGTCTGCCCATTTCTTTTTCTACCTTATAAATGTGCCATCGGCCTTTTCTCTGTCAGTGGCCTATCTATTCATACTCATTTGTATTGCTCCCTTATGCCTATCCCATGCCTGTTTGAAGCCCAGCACTGTATTCATAGCCACCACCACTTCTTGAGGTAGGCCATTCCATGCATCCACCACCCTTTCTGTGAAAAAGAATTTTCTCACATTCCCCCTTAATCGGCCCCCCTCTAACCTCATGCTGTGTCCTCTTGTCCTGCTATTTTTCTTATATTTAAACATGTTAGACTCTTTCACCTTGTTAATGCCCTTAAGGTGTTTGAATGTCTCGATCATATCACCTCTCTCCCTCCTTTGCTCAAGGGTATACATATTGAGCTCCGTTAATCTGTCCTCATATGTCTTCTGAAGCAGTCCCTGCACCATTTTGGTTGCCCTTCTCTGGACTGCCTCAATTTGGTTAATGTCCTTGTGAAGGTGTGGCCTCCAATACTGCACACAGTACTCCAGATGGGGCCTAACCAGTGTCTTGTAAAGAGGGATTATTACCTCCCTCTTATGACTTGTGATACCCCTACTAATACACCCTAACACCCCTAGCCTTACCTACTGCTTTAGAGGTCTGCTTGGATGATTTCAGGTCATCAGTGATGATGATGCCCAAGTCTCTTTCTTCCTTTGTGACTGCTAGCAACTCCTCCCAGCCTATAGGTGGCATCAGGGTTTCTCTTCCTATGATGATCTTGCATTTCTTTGCATTAAATCCAGTTGCCACTCTTCTGACCATTTTGCTAGTTTATCCAGATCTCTCTCATTCTGCCCACCCCATCTGGATCATCTACTCTGTTGTAGATCTTGGTGTCATCTGCAAACAGACAAGCCTTACCTCTAGTCCATCTGCAAGGTCACTAATGAAGATATTAAAGAGAAACTGGCCCCAGGACTGACGCCTGAGGTACCCACTTGTGACTTGCATCTCTTCTGACTGTATACCATTTACCACCACTCTCTGTTTTCTGCCCGTCAACCAGTTTGCCACCCAGTTGTCCAACTTCTGACCCACCTCGAGCCTACCCAGCTTATTTATCAATCTTCTATGTGGAACAGTGTCAAAAGCTTTGCTGAAGTCAAGGTAGGTAACATCAACTGTTCCCCCTTGGTCCACCACATTGGTTACCCAGTCAAAGAAATCTATGAGATTAGTTTGACAGGACCTTCCTTCTGGAAACCCATGCTGTCTTGGATCCTGTGCCCCTATGGATTCCAGGTGTTGCACTATCCTTTTCTTAAGGAGTGCCTCCATAATCTTGCCTACTACTGAGGTAAGTCTGACTGGTCTGTAGTTCCCTGCCTCCTCCCTGCTACCAGTCTTGTGGAGCGGGATCACATGAGCCCTTCTTCAGTCTTCTGGGACCTCTCCTGTGCTTAGAGACTCACTAAACAGTTCTGTTAATGGCTCTGCTAGTTCCACCCTTAGCTCCTTAAGTACCCTGGGATGTATGCCATCAGGTCCCATTGCCTTATCCACCCTGAGCTTAGCTCTTGTAGGACCCTTTCTTTTGTGAAGGGAGTAGTGCTCACCTCCCTCCCCCCTGTGTCCATGGTGCTGAGCTGTGGGCCCTGCCCTACCTTCTCTTCAGTAAATACTGAGCAAAAGTATCTATTTAGGATAGATGCTTTTACAGGGTCCTCCTCCTCACATGCGCCTTTTCTCCATTAAGCTTAGCAATACCCCCTCTGGACTTTCTCCTTTCACTAATGTATCTATAGAAAGTCTTGTCACCTTCTTTTACTGTTCGTGCTAGTGTTTCCTCAGTTTAGGACTTTGCCTGCCTTACTGCCTTCCCTGCTTCCCTTAGGGCAGTTTGGTATGCCTCCCTATCTTCATCCCGCTGTGTTCCCTTATATTTCCTGAAGGCCAGCCTTTTGGCTCTGACCTTTTCTGCTACTGTATTTGAGAACCAAAGTGGTTTCCTTCTTCTTTGCACTTCCATTTCTGTCTAACACAATGGGATGTTGCTCAAATATTGCATCCTTAATGCTTGCCCACTTTGCCTGTACCCCCTCACCTGTGTTTCTTTTTGCCAGGGCTAGCTTAACTCTGTTGGCCATCTTATCAAAGTCAGCTCCTCTGAAGTCCCATATTTTTGCCTTGGAATGGGATGATTTAGATGTAGTAGCCAAATTGAACCATACCTGTGATGGTCACTGGCCCCCAGGTGACCTTCTATCTGGAGATCTGTGATTCCTTCCCTGTTAGTCAGTACTAGATCTAGGATAGCCCTGTCTCTTGTGGGTTGTTGTATCAGTTGTTTGAGGCCCTCCCCTGCAGGGAATCCACTATGTGTCTAGTTCTGGCAGATGTTCCTGCTGGTATTGATCAATCTGTATCTGGCATGTTGAAGTCTCCCATTATCAGAACCTCCCCTTTAGCTGTCATGTTTTGTATATCTTCTAACAGTAATGTGTCATTGGCCTAAGTATCAAATGCTAGCCCTGCCATTGCAAAATGGTTATTGAGGGCTTCCAATATCTCCTATCAGTTAGAGATAATGCTGCCACGGACTTCATTTTAGCTGGAATGGAATTATCAGGTGCATGTCCAGACATGTCTTTTAACGTTTTCCCAGAGCTTTGAAGGATTTCTTGAGGCAGAGGCTAACTCCGAACGATAGTAGGCCGCCTTGGCTGCTCTGACCAACTTGGTGCACTTGTTACATGATCTCTTAAAAATACACCAATCCAAGTCGTTCTTGCTTCTTCTGGCTTTTTTCCATAAAGTATCCCTTTCTAACAGGTGAGCTTTGAGCTCAGGCGAGAACCAACAGCAGGTGCTGCTCCTGACCCGCACCTTACCCAAGGGTGCATGCTTATTTAAAGCCTCACTTAAAATATCGTAAAAAATAGTATATGCCCTGTTAACCATTTTGGCTAGGAAGAATTCCTGCCATCACAGTGAATGTTTCAAGTCGTGGATGTAAGCAAACAAATCAAAGTTGCATTTGCACCTCTTGATAGAGAACTTTGCCACAAACTGTGGGTTGTGCACGGGTCTAATAGTGGTGATTATACAATGATCACTAATGTCTGAGAAGAATGTTCTGACATGAGAGAACAGGTGTGGCTTGCTAACCAAAATTACACCTAAGAGGAGCTGTTGTTAGGTTGTTTTTATTTGGGTGAGTAGGCTTGTCAATGAGTTGCACCAACCTAAGTGTCACAAAAGGATTTCAAGGGATCTGATGCACTTGATAGCCAATTGTAGTTCAGGTTGACAAGAATAATGGTTTCAAGGAACTGAGACCCTGTACGGAACTGAAGTGAGACAGGAGATGAGGCCTGGCAGAAGGGGGCCTGTAGCAGCCTATTACACAGAGTGCACTGGAAGGAGAAAGTTCGATCTTTAGGGTCAAGCACTCAAATTCTTTGGGGGAGGATGATGCGTCTATGCATGTGGCTGAGTATTTGTCCCTTACATAAATTGCCACCCCACCTCCTCTTGATTGCCTATCCGCTTGGAAGAGTAAATAATTTGGGATACTGATTTCATTGTCTGGGGTGGCTGGCTTAAGCCAGGTCTCAGTGATCACTAGGACTTCAGGTAGCGTGTGGCTCACCCAGGCCTGGATATGGGTGAACTTTTCAGCAAACTACAGGCATTAAGATGCATAAAGACATTCCTTTGATACCTGCCAGGTCTGATGGAGAAGCAGGAGTGTCTAATGGTCCTGGGTCGAGTTCGACATTGCCTGAGCATAATAGTGAAAGAAGCAGGATTCTTTTAAGGCACTGAACTGTAATTTGTAAACATTATTTTTCAGTGATAGGGAGGCGGTGTTGATGGGTAGGCCTGTACCCACTCCTGTTGTTATACTGGCCTAGTGTTGCAGCCACTAGTGTCCTGGCAGAGAATTTGCCATGAGTAGGAAGTCTCAAGTCTGGATTGGGGAGTAATCTGCAGAGGCAGCTCGGGAGATGTCCCACTTCCCGGCAGAAGCAGCTGAGAAGCCAATATTCCAGAATGGCTACCTGAAAAGAGCTGTTGGACGCAGGACAGGGAGAAGCGCAAGGGTCATTTCACTTTAGGGAGGGATGAGGGTTCTGAAGAATTGAGCTGAGCGCTAGTAAAGCTAGTGACACACGAGAAACCAGCTGTGATTTTCCATGGTAGATCTGAACACCACAACAGCCGACAGTAAAAGCCACTAGAAGCCTAGACCAATTGGCAATCAGGTGTCATAAGTTCAAAATCCTTTTGTTGGCTGAGAGTCGGTTTTGGCGCTGAAAGTACCTGTGGAGCAACTCTTTGAAGCTGAGCCAGTGAGGTGGTTCAAGGCTGCAATCCAGTGTGGCAAGATTGGTCTGTAGCTTTAATTTCTGTTTCTGGCCCTGCTCTAACAGTACAGAATGGGAGTGGGAGCAGGCGGGGCCCCAATCTCCATCAGCTGCAGTGCCCCGATATTTATGTTGCCAATGGGGAGCCCACTCCCTGTTGGAATTATGTCCTCCCTCACTTTTGTTGTGTACCGGCGGTGGTGCCCAATCCCCGTCGACTACAGCTACCCAAAAAGGAAGACTCCGTTGTACGCTGGGAGCTCAGTGAGTGAGCTCAACAGAGCTCTGTAGGGACTGCTGTGGATTTCTTTGTGGGCAGCAATAAGCAGCAATGCACAGGGGCCCAGCACAAAATAGCAGCCTGCAGCGGTGGGAGAATCAGAACTAACAAGTGAAAGGGGAGTGAGTGAACAGGCTCAGTAGAGCTCTATCCTTGACTGCTGAATTCTTTGTGCCCAGAAGAAGAAGACGGCAATGTGAGCAGGAGTCCAGTAAAAGGGCAGCCTGCAGCACTGACAGAAATGGCACGAGCGAGTGAGAGAGGGGGACTGAGCAAGCTCAATGGAGCTCTGTCGGGACTGCCGCAGATTTGTTTGTGGGCAGAAAAGGGCGCCAACAGAGGCAGGAGACCACTACAAAATGGCAGTCTGCAGAGTCAGGAGAAATGGAATGAGCAAGTGAGACAGGCAGAGTGAGCGACCTCAACAGAGCTCTGTCAGGACAGCTGCGGATTTCTTTGTGGGCAGAAAAAGGTGCCAATGCAGGCAGAAACCTAGTACAAAGGGCAGCCTGCAGCACCGGGAGGAACAGAATGAGTGAGTGAGAGGGCAGTGAGCAAGCTCAACTGAGCTCTATTGTGACTGCTGTGAATTTCTTTTGTGCAGGAAAGAGCGGCAATGCAGGGAGGAGCACAGTACAAAGGCCAGCCTGCAGCGCCAGCAGAAACAGAACGAGTGAGTGACAGAGGGGGAGTGAGCTACCTCAACAGACCTGTGTCAGGACTGCAGCAGATTTCTTTTTGGACAGAAAAAGCCACCAACAGAGGCAGGAGCCCAGTACAAAAGGGCAGCCTGCAGCGCCAGCAGAAACAGAATGAGTGGGTGACAGAGGGGGAGTGACCCACCTCAACAGAACTGCGCTGGGACAGCTGCAGATTTCTTTGTGGGCAGCAAAACCTGCCAATACAGGCAGAAGCCAGTACAAAAGAGCAGTCTGCTACACCAGGAGAAACAGAATGAGAGAGTGAGACAGGCGGAGACAGCGACCTCAAAGGAGCTGTGTCGGGACAGCTGCAGATTTCTTTGTGGCCAGAAAAAGGTGCCAACGCAGGCAGAAGTCCAGTACAAAAGGGCAGCCAGAAGCGCTGGGACAAATACAATGAATGAGTGAGAGAGGGGGGGAGTGAGCAAGCTCAACTGACCTCTATTGTGACTGCTGCGGATTGCTTTGTGTGCAGCAAAAGGCGGCAACGCAAACAGGAGCCCTGTGCAAAAGGCCAGCCTGCAGCGCTGGCAGAAACGGAACAAGCGAGAAAGAGAGAGTGAGGTAGCTCAATGGACCTGTGTCAGGACTGCTGCACATTTCTTTGTGGGCATAAAAAGCCACCAACAGAGGCGGGGGCCCAGTACAAAAGGGCAGCCTACAGTGCCAGCAGAAACAGAATGAGCGACTGACAGAGGGCGAGTGACCCACCTCAACACTGCTCTTTCAGGACAGCTGCAGATTTCTTTGTGGGTAGAAAAAACCTGCCAATGCAGCCAGGAGCCCCGTACAAATGTGCAGCCTGCTGCACCGGGAGAAACAGAACGAGCGAGTGACACAGGGCCACTGAGCGAGCTCAACAGACCAACGCAATCAACATTCGGCATTGACAAATATTTGTTTCTTTAGAACTCTGTACATTTCCATGAAAACATGGTCACTGTCCATAAGACAGTATGTGCTCAAGCTGCTTGTGTGACATCACAGTCCTCTGATTGTGACATTGTTATCATTTCCACAGTAACAGACTGGGATGTCACAAGCGGAGGATTGTGATGTTGGGTGAAGACAAGCAACCTGACCAGATGAAGAGTAGGTGACAGGGATCTGGTTTTCTTGTTTCTGGAACTTTCTCAGCTGATAGTTGCGCCACAAGTTTTTTATTTCACTCAGTTTGTTCAATAAATGATTGCCTTTGACGACAAGACGCATATGTTTCAGGTAATATTGTAGCCCTTGTAACATTGTGTAGTTTTGCTCTCAAGCAGAAATGACTGCATTTGTTTCATGTGAGTGGGTCAAGGTTGACCCTAACAGCACCACACATCATTTAGTGGGTATAAGTGTTGGAAGCAATTTCTCTCACAGTCAGTAACTACCCAGTGGTAGGCCAGCAGCAGGTACATGTGCACTCAAAATAATCTGTCCCCAGCTGTGTTCGCAACACTGCCAGTATCCCACAACATAGAGTCTTAGTTCTCTAAAGAACAGATTGCACCATAAAAGCATCTACAGCTCATAGTTCTCATACCTCTCAGCTGTCCCACATTAGGAGGAACATCTCTTATTTTACCTCCCAGAACCCCTCAGTCCATGCCTCAGAACTGTCCCACATTAGGAGAGAAGCCCCTTATTTTACCTCTCTGAACCCCATTGTCCATACATCTCAAATGTCCTAAATAAGTAGAGATAGCCCTCATTGTACCCCTTAGAGGGAGGAGAAAAGGAACAAAATATGAGAGACCCCCCGTTCCACACACTGTCTTCACCCCAGTGATATTCCCGGGTCCAGCACAGCAGAGGTCCCACAGGTGAACTGGTGTGGCAGATTTTAAAGGTCACCGCCCAGAGTGGAGACAGGACAGCCTGAGAGAAGTACCCCTGTAGAAAAATATAAGAGTTCCCCACTGAAAACGAGATAGGGTATGGATACCCCATTTCAGCTGGCTTAGCCTATGTAAATAAATTGTAGAACTATTGCAAAACTACCTTTTATTCCCCATTATACCCCTCTATCCCATAATGAATATGGGACTGAGCAATTTCTGTTCCACATGCCCTGCCTGAAAAAATAATATAAATAAATTGTAAAAAAATACATAAATAATCCAGCATAGTCTCTGACACAGTTGTTTCAGTATTTTTTAAGTAAGGAGAGAGAGAGAAAGAAAGAAAGAAAGAAAGAAAGAAAGAAAGAAAGAAAGAAAGAAAGAAAGAAAGAAAGAACCTTAAGTGTGATTTCTTATATTAATGAAATAAAACACTTAGAAATGCTGATAATACATTTTATTATAGCAATCATACTAAAAAGTACAAAATCTGGACAGAAACTTATTCATGTGCCAAACTAGAGTTAACGTTATAAGGCCTTCACATGAAAAAATTATGAAATAAAAAAATACTTAATGTAAGAAGTTTGTTACCTGAAAGACATGTAATTAAGTATTAATATAATCCCAGTAATTACAGACCAAGGGTATTTACAGCATATAATTACATGAAATAATTTATGTTCACAGAAGAAAAATTTTAGACTCAACCTGTCCCTACATGAGAAACTACAAAATGAAAAAATACTCCAAGTGGTGGGTATCCCTGAAGTCAGTGAAAATAAAATTGCAAAGGGAAAATGGCTGCCAACAATACAGCAAGGCACAAGGATGATGGGAAACACAACAATTGCCAAAATGGCATCCTACAGCTTTCACCCCTACTGAAGTTCTGCCCCCGAGTTAGTTATTTAAAGTAAAGGGGTGTGGGGCAAAGCAACCTAACAGAAATGCACTTTCACCATTTTGACCATCACTGTTTATCCCGGTCTGAATTTCCACCTCACTGTATTGCAGACAGCCATTTTCCCATCACAATTTTATATTTGCTGACTTGATGTGGAACCCTGAAAATGCACTTTTTTTGTAGATGACACACATGTAATTAAACGTTATTATACAGTAGACATAATATATTCCATAGCTTGATTGGTCAGCTAAAGTCTTTACCCATGAGTGTATACTACAATAACCCAAAGCTGAGAAAGTGCATTTATAAATAGCAAAACAAAATATAAACACATCATAAATGTATATTTTATACATGTACCCATTATATAATCACAATATGGCACTCTAGGAAGTGGATATTTGAAGGATTTCCTATTTCTCATGTGCTTAAGTCACTTAGCAGCACCTCGTGACATGCCACATGAGGTGCAGGTAAATCACCCAATAACTTTCACTCAGTCATGACTTACTACTTAAATATGACCCAATAATTACAGAGTAGGGCTATTTACAGCACATAATTAAATTATGTAACCAATATTAAAAGATGGAAAAACTTGTCATTTGGGGTTCTGTGAATTGTCCTACAGTCAAACATTGTTACATTGGTTAGCTGCTCAGTAAACTGTAATTTTAGTGCACAAAGTTTGCAATAAAAATTTGGTGCCGTTAACTGCTGCATGATTGATCATTTATTGAATGCTTTAGTTCACATAATTCATGAACATTTGTGGAGTCCTGACTTTGTAAACTAGAGAGCAGTGTAATTAGCATGTATCCTTGCTATAGTGAGCCCTTGTATAGCAAACAAACAAACATGGGCTTGGAGGTGCTCCTTATAGCAGCGGGATTACTGTAAATGTCACCATTGCTATGTGTAGAAGGTTGACAACAGCCAGGTGTAGCAATATGCACCTCAGTTATGTTGCTAGCCTCTTTCATAAATATTTTTAAATATACTTTCAAATCAGAAATATAATAACAAATATATGTTGCTATCATATTTTAAATAACATTCACATACATGAGCTGGTGATAATACAGAAAATTAAGTTTTTGTTCTGCTGCTCTGAGTAATTCAGTCACATTCAGTCTTTTCAGTTGTACTGGCTGTCTGTGTGGGTATTCATTAAACTCATGGCAGTGACAAGCACAGTACTTTAAGAGCAGTAAGAGGCCAGCTTGGAGCAATCCTCCAAGTTCTCCATGTTCTCCACTGTTTCCACAATTGCCTCTATGCTTTCCTTCTCCAGCACATAGGAAGCATTGGTTTCGAACTCTTGACTAGTGATTCCTTGGTTAAAGGGTTTCTCCAGTGTCCATAGAATGTGTCGCACTTGCCTCTTAGAATATCTCCATTGTTCAGAACAAGAATTACCTCTCCATACATCTTGTCAAAATTGGCTTCATTGTCTGAAGGGTGCTCCACTACTACCTTGCTCAGCAGCTCCATCAACTCATAGCGGAGCCGACTGCCCTTACGGAAGGACTCAATATTCACTTCACCATCCAGGAGGGCTGTGCATGCATTGAACTGGAATGAATGGCGTGCTTCATGCTCTGATTCTGGGAAGGGTCTGTTGATGTACTTGGAGATTGGAACCCTCAGGATGATGGCATTGATCATGGATTGGGAGAAGGAGCCAGTGTGGTTGGTCAATAAGTTCCTTACTGACACAGCTGCATCAGCAATCCAGTGCATGCCCAGATGAGCTGGGAAGCGCTTGAAGGCAATATCCTGCTGCTGTAAGAGGAAGACAGATGCCTCTTCTGGGAGCAGCAGTGCCCTGGGTTGGTAATCACCATAAAATGCATTGAATCCAGCACAACCTGGCACATCGTCTAAGATCAGGGGGTTTGCCTTCATCCCTCTGGAGGCCAGCAGAGCAGCCTCAAATCCAAGACGTGCAGCATTCCCAATATGGAGGGGTTTGGCCTGTGTTGCAGCATTGGCCATGGGGGCCCCTGCCAATGAGGATGCAATGGCTAAGGCATTAATGCACTGAGCGTGGTTCAGAGACAGTAGCTTAGCAACAGCAGCGGCACTTCCCAGGGTACCAACCACCGAGGGAGGATGGAATCTGAAAAAATATGGATAAAAAAACAGTTTTAATAAAATGCATGAAGTATAAAATACAGAAATATGTATTATGTATTCTGGTAACTGCAGCAGAAAAATACATATCTAGATTTTTCCAACCCTGGAGAAATGGTGGGGCATAGCAAATGAGACAACAAGTAAAAACCCGACTGAACGCTTACCCAGAAAGGTCTCTAGGGAGCAGAATGTACTGCAAAATGATTTATTTAATGATGTATAAAATATTACACCTGGAGCAAGAGACAGCGTTACAAACACAAAGAACCCCATGTAACTGGCATCCCTTGTTCAAGAGCAGTACGATGATTTCTTGAATGAAGGTGTACTAGGAGTGGTATTTATTATCATGAGGAAAATACAGTTTTGCTCTTTGAGGAAGTTCCTTGGAGTAATGACATGGTACTGTATTAGAAGACCTACAGAGCTGCAGGAGGCTAAGGTATAGAAAGGGTTACAATTAGACTGAATGATACAGGATGTCGCTGAGTATATGTTTCAGAAATTAACATTGGACATGCTTAAGGACTTGGATATAAAACTCATTTTACGACTGTAATATATGCATCGATAAGGGATGTTGTTAAAGGAATAAACACTGCGGGGTTGGTCCAGCCAGCATAAGGTGGACACCCCATACTATAGAAAAATTCCCAGTGGGCCACAGTGCCTGCTGGCTGTACTCCAAGGTAACATAGCCCCGTAAAGATAGACTATTACCAGTAATTAATAAACCTTTATTCATTCAAGCTGGCTTCCCCTCATTCAAAGTTTCAATAGCCCACCCTGGTCTTCACTGCAGAAATCTCTAAGCTGTCAATATTGATTACTGTGTCAAAATGTAAGAGTTGCATCCAGGACCCCTTTTAAAATCATTCTATTTTTAAAGGGACACTTAGTTATATAATGATATGGCTTTTATCATTTTCCTTGATTCCCTATTTATGTGACCAGGTTTCTGTATGCTAATGGTAGCCATTGAAAAGGAGCCATGTGGCTCAGTAGGGTTTGTCTATGTTCCTGCTTGAATAAATAAAACAATTTGCTGCTACTACTACTACTACTATATTGTAACCCTATAGCTTTTCCTTATTCTGTGTCAGATTTCGATTACCCACTGTAAACTCCCTTCTGACGTGGATTGAATTACACATACAAACATAATAATTTGTCAGCAGATAAAGACCACTTGTTTCACCAGTCTGCCCATTTTTTTGCCTGCCTACGTTGTCACTGCTAGTCCTATTTAACAAGTTTCATATGTGCCTCTCCCATGCATGCTTGAAGCCCACCTCTGCATTTGCTCCACCTACTCTTCTGGAAGACTACTCCAAGCATCCACCACTCTTTCAGTGAAGAAGTACTTGCTCACTTCCCTTCTAAATTCCTCCCTTCTAGCTTCATTGCATGACCCCTTATTTTTGTGCACCTTCTCTTCTGAAATATACTCCCCTCCTGTACCTTATTCCTCCCCATGAGGTATTTATAGATCTCTGTCATGTCCCCTCTCTACCTCCTGTCTTCCATGTCATACATATTGAAAATAAAAAGAATCCTTCTGCTATTCAGCAAAGCATAATCAGAAGCCATTTACCAAGTTGATCTCTTTTATGTATTTATAGGAGATCAGGGTTTCCTTGCAATTTCATAGGGTATATATCTTATGTAAAATAGCTTTGCTGATAGGATCTTGATCTGGTTACATAACCCATTCAATATCTTACAGTTCCCAATGATGCTGTCGGTAGTTTTATACCTATCATATTGTAGACATATGAATATAATATACAAATTACACAGTTAATATATTATCTTTACATAGCCAGTCATACAAATGCATTTTTATGGTTCTGGGATAGTATATGATAACCACCAGAAATAAAACCAAAGTGATATCTACGTGGTTTTGCCACTGACTTGATAAATTCCACATGTGACTGCATTGCCTATCTATATATTTCACTCCTTCTGCTGTCTAAAGAAAATCCTCACCTTTTTGGGATGTTGGTTGCCTCACTGGAGAAGCGCATAAGTCGTCCCTGCACCTCGATGCCTACATTGAAGGCAATGAGAAAGCTAAGGCCATTAGGTTTGGCCTGAGGAGGCAACATCTCTGCAGCAGCCAGGATAGCTGGGAGGACTGCTCCCGAAGGGTGGGTAGCTGGATGCCAGGTGTCATCAAAGTCCATTGAATGAACCTGAGGGGGAGGAAGCCATGTCACATTGGTCAGCACTGGGACATTATAGATCTGCCAGATCTAGATACAGAGCTGGTCTGAAAGATACACTGATTTTGATAGTTTATTGGTGAACTAGTAACTAAAACACTATTAGTTTATAGGATGTCATCAATACAGGATGTAAGCTTCCCAAAACACAGTCATGATATTTCATTTTAAGAAGCACAATACATACATACCCATGTACAGTTTGTAATTACCATATAACTGCAGCAGAAAGCATTGATCGTTACAGATTACTCGGCGCATGCTGTGGCCATATACGTTAATGGAGACAGCCGCCATTGGTTCTGCATACCCCTTCCGATCTTTAATGAGTCTGTAATAAACCCCTATCTGATCATTTCATAAATGAGGTTTTATTTGAAATGGGGTATTCCCAATGAATGGAAAGGAATTATTTTATTACATTACATAAATGAGACTGACATAGTGGATAAGACTCCCACTCAGATCAGACCCCAGTACTGCCTTTTCCATTGATGTCACCTTGTTGTTTTCTGGGTAGAAATGCTTTTTAGTTAAGCTTGATAGCAATAAGTGTTAGTCAGCACAACATTTCATCATCATAGTGTTTAACAGTATTGTAGTTCTGATAAAAATTTTAATACACCCATTTTTTCAGTTCATGCATGTGCATCAAATGTCTTACAATTAGTGACTTTTGAAGGGTATGACACTGTTTGTCCAATGCAGAGTGCTCTTCAAGGGGTCAGACAGTGTCACACCAATCATCAGCTAGACTGATTGTGGTGCTATTTTGCCTGAAGTAGTTTGCACTTGGAAAAAAAATAGCCTCAGCAATCATATGGTGGCTTTTTCCTTTCATCTGCAGGCCAGCAAACAGATGCTTGTGTCCCGATCAGCCTGGTGGACTTCTCCACCCCCCTCACCACCCCACTGGTCCATTCCTTCTGCAGACCCTTTCACCCTCTGGCTGACACCTTAAGCCCTGTTGGGCATAAATAAATTTACAATAGTGCCGCAAGAGTGGCGATTCTGGATAGTGAGAGGACGCGCTTTCCTCCCCTGCCGCCTCCACTTCCTGCTGACTCCTTTTGCTCCTCTTCTACCACCCATGCAGAGTAGACAACAGCCTAAGCTCTGTATGGGCTGGGAGATTACAGTTCCTGAAGGCATGAACTTGCAATCTCATATCAGGATCAAATAGGAGATGCTACTGAAAACTCAGCCAAAAGGAACACACTGACTGAGCTAAATAAATATATTGGAAAAGTCGGGTTGTTATGCTACTCAGACATATGCATGTTGACCCTCCTAAGCAAGTACTTGGTTAGAGGAATGGCTTACCGCTACTCCATTGGTAAAAGCAGCCAGCGTCGGGGAGAGTTTTAATCCTTTCCTTCCATAAATAGTGCTAACAGGATCAGAAGAATACACACCCTGTTGAGGAGATAATATTGTGAAGACTCAAACAAGCAGAATCAACATGTTGACAGTTTGTTTTCCTCAGCTTTGCAGAGAAATGATAATAATTTAGCATCAAGATTACTTAAAAAACTCGGTAAAAGAACATGCTCTAGGAATCATAATTAATAACAAATTAACATCTAAAGAGACGTGTTCATCTATATCAGGAAAGGCAAAAAATGTAATGGATAAAATTAAAAAATCCAGCCGGCCCGGTGCCCTAAAGGTAGAGGCACTGGACACCACAACTCGCGCCGTGCCACCGACCTGGGTACGGGAATGAGCCCAGGTTGTCAGGGGTCTGCAGGGGGAGGAGAGGATCAAGCGTCCATAGACTGCTCTCCTCTCCTGGAGAGGGATAAGGGGATTGTCCTGCGCACGTGGCAACACCCAGTGATGGCTGGATGTACCACAGTCCCAGGACCTACCAAAGGGATACAGCATTGGGCGGTCGACTTCTGGACGTGCGTGGGAGTGCGTACATGATGGGCTGGTCAACACTGCACAGCCCTCACTGGGGAGGAAACCAAAGCAAAAGAATCCCTCCCCCTCCAGTAGGTGAAGGTGGGGCCAGTGGAATGTCTACTGCTGGGCATAAGAAGGCACATCCCGGATCCCCCCCAAAAGGCTACCCCACCAATTCTGTAGATAGGGCACCGGAGGAGATGGTGGTCCTTCCCCAGAGGACGTAGATCTGGGGAGCTTGGGTATGCCGCGTGGATAATGGGGGATAGCCCCCAACCAGAACAGTGTGTACTGCACTTCAGGCAAGACGGGATAACCCCGATTTCTGAGCTACTCACACTGGATAGAGTCTGGAGATAGGGACAGTAGAAATGAATTGGAAAAAAAAAAATTAAAAATCCTTAACTTGTAAATCAGAGCGGGGTAATGATATCAACTTACAAAAGTTATGTTCAACCAATTTAAGATTATGGGTCACAACTTTTTCTCCGCAAACAATCAGGAATATAAAGGTTGTACAGGGAGTGCAGAGACAAGTGACCAGAATGATACCTGGCCTAAGGGGAACATCCTTATCAGGAGAGGTTGCACTGTACAAAATTACATTCCTTACAAGCACAAAAACAGAGAGGGTGATCATCTTCTCCTCTTTAAATTACTTAAATCTCCTGAGCTTATGGCTGCGTGTGGAATTCAGTTCAGTAACACATGGGACAATCTTTGATCACATGACAGGAAGTTACTTGCCCCAAAAACCAAAATTAATAAGAGAAATAATTTTTACGCAGTCTGTACAAATATGGCATGGAACAAACTTTTTCAGTGTATTGCTGATATATCAAGTTTTTATGCAGTTAAAAATAAGCTAGATGAACATTATTATTCCCTACATCGATTGGTATCGCTTTTCCCACTCATGGGGGGGACAATCCAGATGGGCCAGATGGCTCTCTTATGTCCTTTAAACCCAGTAAACCTAGTATCATGCTTGCTGTTAGAATGATGACCACAGTTACCAAGAAGTCCATCAACAGGACAATATTCTTCCCTAACAATCGAACACTCAGACCAAATTCTGCAAACTCCTTGGGTAATTGCAAACTATTTTTGAAGTGACAGCTTTCAGGTGAGTATAGTTGCCTTGCATTTTTGGCAAGTTCTTGTTAAGATCAACATTTATACATCCAAACTACGAAACAACATACTATACTGTGTCCTGTATTTCCCATTTTCTGTTGTCCATTTTCCAGTCTTGTGACATAAGCTTTGACCTCCTTGAGTATATCATGTGCAACCAGCTACTGCATCACTACAGCAAGGCAGAAGTTTATCTATACGTCTGTTTTGCAGCATGCACCCAATTAAAACATAATTTATTTGGGAGTCACATCTCAGCTCCATTCTGGACAACTGATGTGGTCCAAACTGTTGAAGTTGTCTTTCTTGTGTTAAACAATGTCACCACAAAAACTAGCAAAGGAAAGGGGAAGAATTTGGTTTCATGCAGTGCCTTACAGACAAACTGTATGCCAAAGTACTTCCAGGAGAGGGGTAGAGGAGCAATGAGGCTGCCACTTGAGATGTATTCCAAGAGCACAGTGATAGATTAGCGAGAGATGACAGAGACGGTAAAGGGAAACATTCATGCCCAGTGGTCATCATAGTTGAAATGTCAGTGAAAAACTCTTTCAAACAAGGTATTATGTTCATTTGAAGGCGGATGCACTCTAGAGATGCAG
Source organism: Neoceratodus forsteri (assembly GCA_016271365.2). Taxonomy (NCBI): domain Eukaryota; kingdom Metazoa; phylum Chordata; order Ceratodontiformes; family Ceratodontidae; genus Neoceratodus; species Neoceratodus forsteri. Next base: position 66,985,672 of record JADMNL010000023.1, read on the forward strand.
ATGCCTGGGTCTGTTCAATATTAATACTACACTGCAGCCATTTTTAGAACATTGCAATGTCATTGAGGAACAAGCTGTGCCTAACTATACTGAGGCAAGCACAGCTTGTTCGATGACATCACAATAATCTACAAATGTCTGCAATGCAGTATTAATATTGAACACACTCAGGGCTCTACGTCTGTAGATTCCTTCCAGCTGCAAGTTAGCCCAATGCCTCATTTGAAAGAGCTTTGCACGAGCTTTCAAGCTATGATGAGCACAGTTCATGAATGTGTCCCATTAAGTACAGGGAGGTTAATTGACTTCCTCAGGGTCACATAGTGAGTAAGTGACAGAGGTTCAATTCTGGATCTCCAGGTTTCACAACATTGCCCTCCAACCGGTTAGCCAAACCACCTTCAGAGAAATCAGGCAGGTTTTGTTTCCTAGAGTCACTTCAGCCTGTCCCTAATTATGACATACTGTAACATGAACCAATTAACTTAGGTCAAGATGTGAAGGCTGTATGTTGCTTTTATTCAGGGTGTGACTGGAATCTGGACTCATTGCATCAATTGCATTGCAGAAGGTCACCTGTTGAGGCCTTCACATTTTCTGCTTCCTCCTTATGGATTTGTATCAGCCTTCTGGTCGCAAATGTGAATTAGCCAGCCAGCCAGATCATTAATTTTCAAGTATTTTTTTATAAACTTTTTTTATATCCTTTTCAACTTCAATACAGTAATTAAGGTGTGGCAGGTACATTGTTGTACTACAAACACATACATATATATTCATGTTACAGTGTTCAGTCGAGGGCCATACAGTTTATCTGTATTGAAACATATCTGAAGAGCAGTCCCATTCTTACTTTACATATCTTTATCATCTGCTTTTCACTAGACTGAGATGACCTCCTCTCTCTCTCTCTCTCTCTCTCTCTCTCTCTCTCTTCGAATAATACCCCTTTACATCTTATATACTGAGAACAGTGCATCCTAATTTGGAATGTCTCCCAAGCCACAAACATCATCTCAGAACCCTTTCTGAGGACCCTTTACCTACTCACTAGCAGGGAGGAGCAGACCTCTGTCTACCGGGTTAACACATGGGAAACCTTTGAGCCACCAATGCCTCTTCCAGAGGATCCCATATTTGATGGTACAAGTCCTCTTGGCCATTCAGTTTGTACTGTATATGTTCTAGTTTCGTGGCAAGCAGCAATGTAGTAATCCACTGTGCCACCCTGGGCAGCTGGTCTGAGCCAACAATTCTTTCAAATAAAGGGAGCATTTTAATTAACTAATGTAACATGTGGAAACCAGAAAATGCACTCTGAGCTGAAACTCATTTCCAGGCATACCCCAGGGGAATGGGAGCAGGGGGTGTGGCAAACGTAATTATCATGATATCTGCAAACATTATGCAATGCACAATTTATATTAAACGGGTGCAATACATGTGCCCAAGTATAATGCATCCCAGGTGTAAAGATGAGTAGAAACACAACCCCAATGACAGAAGCCTCCCTCCCCTCCTCATAAAGCCAAACTTACGTCTAATCATTGCCCACAAGTCCTTCTCATTTGCAGCAGTACCTGATTAGAACTCCCTGCCTCCCTCCCTCCATCCTGTCCTGCTCCTCACTGCCTTAGTTCAGGTTGAACTTACATGCTTTTCTCTCTGGCGCCATTTCTTGCCCTTGCCACCGCTAATGCATTACCCAGTCTCTCCCTGCTCTTCGCCTCTCTCCTTTTGTATTCTAGCCTAGAACACCCTCCCTCTCCTCACTCCTCCTTCTGCCTTCCCCGTCCCCTTCCTTTAACTCTCCTCCCTCCTTTAAGCATTCTCCCTGCTCTTCTTATTACTTTGCCACTCGCTTATTTCCATGGGTCCATTATTAATTCCCTCTGCTCCAGGACTATAGCCTGGGACCACAAATGTTGTTGCCTCTGCATCTTTTAGTACACAGGGTTGACTGTTATTTCTGCTTTTTTTCTTATGCCTGACTATTTAGTGTAAATTGTTTTTGTTTCTTGCTCCTATTATTTATTGCTAGTCTTGTATTATATTATTACTGTATTTACTATGCATGTCTGCTTTTTAAGTGTGTTCTGTATTTTGCCTGTCTCAGTGAACCATTCTGTAACTTCTTGTATCCCCCCCCCCCTCGGGGCTGACCCTGAAAAAGGGACTGTAATTGTCCCAGTGGACTAACCCAGTTACCAAAACTCAAATAAATGTTCATTGTTGCATCTCATCTTGACTAATTAGTAGTAGTGAGGTTAAAATTATCTACCTCATTTTCTAGTTGAACAATGTTTTCTGCTGTGAAACTGTATCCTTGCTGTTGTAACTCAATTGTCTCACTGGCAAAAGCTATATCTTACTATTGTAAACCATTAATTGTACCTGTTACTGTCTAACCTGTACCCTTGCTATTGTAATCCCATCTTGGGATCTGTGACTGTACCATCTTATTTGTAACCTCCCAGGTCATTTTTGAAAATAGTCATTTCTATGGCTCGCATACCCACCCTGTAAGCAAAAACAAAATGAAATAAATAAACAACATTAAAAGATGAAAACATAATGCTTGGGGACGGCAGTATAATGCAATGGTTAGGAGCACTGAGCCACAAACCTGCAGAACTAGGGTTGTATCCCAGAGCTGCCACATGTACTGTATATTTGTGCGACCATTAGCAAGTCTTCCTTGTGCTCCCAGGATGCACCTAGAAACAAGCCTCAGCTTAGTGTGTCTTTCCTGACCAAAAATTGTAAAATGAATAAATGAAATACTTTTTTACCTGGCAGTACTGAAGAGCGATATCAAAGACTTGAGTTGTGCTGCCAACTAAGCCCACTCCTATGTTGTCCAGAATCATGCGTTTACTCCGGTGGAGGACGATATCCGAGACGTGTTCTGGGCGAACCCCATGGATGAATGAACCAAAACTCCCTGTTACCGTTTCTTCAGGAGCAGACTTCTCCAGAACTGTAAGGGGTAAGTCGTGAAAGGGTTACAAATGGGTTTTCATAGTGCAGAATTAGAGTTGGACAGCCAGCAGTGAAAAACCAAAACAACCAACAGAAACAAAACCAACAACAAGAACAACAAAATCCTCACAAGCAATATAAGCAGAACTACTTTGCACTACATTCTACCCAAAACCTGAATTGCATGCCATTCCATTCTATGTAAGTCTACTCAGCGTAGCAACACTGCAACTGTATGAGCACTGGCAGGGGTCTCCCTTCACCAGAAAGAATGGAAAACAACTCATAGGGGAAAACCTAAGAAAGAATGTGAGAAAACATTCCTTCACTGAGAGGGTGTTGGGGAAGGTGAAACATTTTGTTGGGGAAGGTGGTGGTGCTGAAAACTGTAGAAGGTTTTATAACAGGGGTGGGACAGATGTAAGGGGCTGATTAAAGTGAAATGTTACTGGGGTTGGGGGGAGGAGAGTGGCCAGTAAATAGACTGAGGATGTGGGATAGTTGTGAGTATAATTTCCAGTGTTACCTGGCAGTGTAAGCTATTGAAATGTGATGATATTACTGTGGGGTAGATTACTAAAGCAGGCAAGCAAATTAAATTCATTCAGGCACATCAAGCACAAACAGCAGGAGTTCGTGCAGAGAAACAACATCACAGTATTCAAGTGCCAGGAAAGCAGGGGGTGGGATTGGGACAACACTGGCCTTTTATCATGTACAATGCCTCCATGTGGGTATAACATTTAAATAAATGTTTCTGTTTTATTTAAATCAAATCAAATCAAGCTTTATTTTTATAGCGCCTTTCAGAACCAAGGCACTGTATATAAAATCGAATATAGACAAATATAAATGAGTTAAAACAGAAACAATAAAAATGAATTAACCATAATTAGGGAAGGCTAGAGTAAATAAAGAAGTTTTTAGCTCAATTTTAAACCTGTCAACGGTCAGGCATTCTCTTAACCGATGAGGTAAAGAATTTCACAGGGTTGGAGCTGAAAAAGAAAATGCACAGGCGCCAGAGGTCTTCAGTCGCACCCTGGGAATCTCTAGCAGTCCCTCATTGGTTGGTCGGAGAGGACAGACATGGCAGTAGGGTACCAGGATGTCTTGCAGGTAACCAGATCCCTTATCATGTAGGGCTTTAAAGGTTAGCAAGCCAAAGTTAAAGGTGATCCATCACTGAACAGGCAGCCAGTGCAGCTCGTAGAGCACAGGCATAATATGACTGGACCTAGAGGTCCCAGTCAAAAGCCTGGCTGCCGTGTTCTGCACCAGAGGCAAGCAGTGGATATCATCACCTTGTAGCCCTAGGTAGAGGGAATTGCAGTAATCAAACCGGGTAGTGACAAAGGCATGGACAAATGTTGGAAGATCGTCAAGAGGAACCAAATGTCTCACCTGGGTCATATTTCTCAGATGGTAAAAAGAGTATTTGATGACAGCAGACAGTTAAAAGGAGAAATGTCAGCACTAAGAGCCCCACACCTGGTTGTGGGGCTCATCCCAATTTGGACTTTGTGTGTGAACGCTTTTTTTTTAGTTACTGTTTACTGTAGTATAGTAGGATGTATCAGACTAATTTTGTGTGCTTCCAGGCTGACATTTTCTGTAACTACAAATCCTAGAATCCCTGCAGGCTGCAGATGATGTCAGAACAGGACTATAGTACTGGGAGATTCAATAGTCTGTAATGCATGTTAGAGCTTTTAAAAGCTCTGATCAGTTGTTTGTCCATCCCATTGTTTTTGCTGAGATAAGTACAGGACTCTGTGACTGTATAAAGCCCTGGGAGGACAACAAGATCAGCAAATAAAAGATCAGAGCTTATATAAACTCTAACATACACCGCAGGCTATTGAATCTCTCACTGCTGCAGTCCTGCTCTCACATCAACAGCAGAGCATTCTGGGATTGTAGTAACAGAACATGTCAGCCTGGCAGTATGCAGAATTAGTCTAATACAATCTACTATACTACAATAAACAAGTAAAAACCAAAAAATGTTTGTGCATACAAATTGCAAATTGATGCCAGCCCCTCAGTTGGGTGTGGGGCCCTTAGGGCTGACTGTTCCCCTATAAGGGCCAGTTCCTCTGCATCTTAAAACCCTCATGTCATCACCTAGAGCAGGTCTCACTGTTACTTAGTTTGTGTCATCACTGTCTGTTGCCATGGAAGGTGATATGAAACCATAAATAGGCTCACTATTAAGCCTGATAATCATCAAAGGGTCAGACTTTATTTTACATGCCAGTTTTAGTGTAACTGTAAGGTAGGTAATCATTAATCACAAGCAATGGGGTGATTGCACTGTAATTACACATTTGTTTCATGTAACTACATTGCAACTGCAGCACAGTTACAGTGTGGTTACACAGTAACTACATTGTAGTTAAGAAAACTTAAAGTGTTGCCCAGCAGTCTTTTTAATACAACTTAAGGCACAATTCCCTAAGTGGACTGTTCTATGGGGACATGGACATTGCCCCAGAATTTACTCCAGTCGCCTCCACAAATCATTCTTCAGTGACAAATTAAACAAACAAAGACACACAGTGTAAATGTGAATTGTTTCTGTTAGCAGAAATAAAACAATGCCTATTTTGACATACATCTGCAATGTCTACTCAGTCCTACAAACAACTTAAATGAGTTAATGAAGCCAAACATCAAGACTTACCTTCCACTGCCGTTTTGTGCAAGTTCCTGGTGAGGCCACAAACTGCGGAGACTTTCTATGGAGAGTAAAGGTGACAGCATAAATCATTTGATGACTACAGATTACAAATATAAGTGGCAGTGGTCAGCATGTGGGGAGGGGCAGATTTCTGTAGTGTGTTTATTGTAAAACTGGCACATATCGGATGGACTCCCCTTCATTTCAGATGCCTTCCCTCTCGCCCCACAACTTTCACAAGGTTGAACGGGTCCTGTATGTATAATCTGTTCATTTGAATTCTATCTTTTGCTTTAGCTTTGCTCATTGTAACCCCCTTCCCCACCATCTAGCTCATTGGTCTCTAGGTCTTACGATCTGTTTAAATCTGTATCCTATTTACATGACAAAATACGCAAGAGTTTTTTTTGTTTTTAATAAGGGTAATTTATCACAAAGGAGTGTCTGGTTGAACTAGCAGTCCCAAATCATCTGTTAACAACAGTCTCTGATTTTTCAACAATGTCCATAATTTTGCCTCATATATACTCCTCTGCTTCCCTACAATTTGTGAGTCTATCACTAAAGAGCAGGAACATAAAACAAAAAAATCGTGTTAAACAATGGTGTTAAACAATCTAGTACCCTGGCAGAAAATAGTTTATAAATTATTTAATTGACCTTGTCAAACAGGTCCCTGAATTGCTATTACCATTTGATAAGATAGTTGCCCAGATTTTGGTATGTTGTACCTGATTTGACAAACCTTGTACCCGATTTGTGATGTTGTTAGTTGAAAGGTATGCCCATAACTATTTACATAAAAACCTAAAATACATTTTCAATCGCTGCCTATAAAAAGTGATGATCCCCCATAAAATAAAGTAAAGTGTGTGCACTTGCCAGCCCCAACCCCAGCAGGCTGTGCCCTAGCTACACACTTTCCATGACAGTTCAGAATATAATGACCATCAACCGTCCATTTAGCAGAGACAGATAGAAGGGACAATAATTAATAGACCCTTCGGTAGACACCTCCGTATTGGGAAATATAATCAAAATAAAAATAATATCATTGTATTTGTAAGTCAGGGATACATTGTTGAGTCAAGGGCTATTACGAAGGGTTTTCAGTAACAGTTCAAGGAAGGGCAGAATCTAGTTACAATTAGAAAGGTACAGGTCACACAGTATTGCTGAAGTACATAATAAACCATTCCAACCCATCACATTCCACATGGGGGAAGGGGGGACTATAACACAGCAGTCATGTCTTACTATATAGATTAGTACAATATATAATTAATGATGGGATACATAGAAACATGAAACTTGACCGCATATAAAGGCCTATGGAGTATTTAGTGTGCAATCTAGCATTTTAGTGAAAGGGAGGAACATGTCTCATTCAGAGAGGCAATATTACATTAGACAAGCTGCCAAGAAAAACACAGGCTCAATGCAAAATTATTTAGAAGAAACAAAGTATTTACAAATCAATATTTCAAAGAAAACTATTGCTACCTTCAAGTGAGACAGCATGACGGTGCTCTGATGATGATGATGATATCTGGCTTTGTCTCCTGAAGCTCTCCTTACTGGTGCTGATCTAGATGGCATTCCCAACCTCCTTATATATTCCACTTTGCTGGAGGGTGGGGGGTGGGGGTAGGTAATGACAGCAGAGTTTAGCAACCAAATGACATCACGAAAGTGGAAACAATGCCATTTGGTTAACAAAACAGTGGGAAACTCCTCAGGGTGGAAATTCCTTCCAATTAAGATGGAAAACACTTCTGAGAAGCAGCAATTAAGGCTTTGGGAACAGGAAGGATGTGCACCAAACCTGTGAATTGGTTGAGAAACTTCATCTTCCAGTTTCTAAGCTGCTATAAAAAAAGTATAATTGAAGGAGATCAAGGAAACTGGAGAGCAAAGTCAGAGGGAAGCAAAGAATCTGTGCTCACAAGTACAGAATAATTGTAATATATAGCTGTGTCTTTTTTAAAGACTTCATACATAAAAGTGTCTCTCTGTCTTAGACCTCAGATACATGTGTACTGGAGCTGGCTTACTGGTCAGGTTCTTCAGCTCCTTGTTATAACTGAGACAGGGTAATGCGTGCAAAACCTTATTAATGTCACAGAGTGAGTGTCTGGGAGAACTTTATTTTATTTTATTTATCTGACTTTCGGATTAGCACCTTTCAGCCAGTGGCTCTTTTACATAGGTTCCACACTGAGATAAATACAGGCAATGTACAGTACAGGTAAACAAAATGCAATAAACAGTGCAAGTAGACAAAATGCAAAAAAACAGTGCTAGTAAACAAAATGCAATAAACAGTGAAGTAAACAAAATACAATAAACAGTGCAAGTAAACAAAGTGCAATGAACCATGCAAGTAAACCACACACAATAAACAGTGCAAGTTAACAAAATGCAATACACGGTGAAGTAAACAAAATGCAATATACAGTACAGGTAAACAAAATGCAATATAAAGTAAAAGTAAACAAAAGGCAATAAACAGTGCAAGTAAACAAAATAGAATAAACAGTGCAAGCAAACAATAACTGGTGATTGTTATATACAACATGGAGGCATTGGGAGGGCAAAATTAACTAAATTAGGCAAACATCTAATATATTTACAGATAGGAGTGGCAGAATGAACAAACAGGTGCAAGGTAAGTGAAAACCAGATATTAGCAAAAAATATATCCATGGGGTGCAGCCAGAAGGCCTTGTCAATGGAAGAGGGAGATGGGAACAAGAGGCAGGAAAGCCTCAAGCAAAGTTACGTGCTGGGGCAAGGGACAAGGGACAAGGGAAGAGGGTTCAGCCAGAAAAGTTTGGTAGAGTGTGCAGATGGTAAATCAGAATACAAGTTAGCAGATGGTTTGCAGGGGGTTAATTAGAATACACGTTAGCAGAGAGCAGTTGGGATGTGCAGGAGGAGAGGAGGTGAGCCAAGTTAACGTTTGACAGAATAATAGTAGGGTGAAATAGGGTTTTATCAGGGTGGCAAGGGGAGGTGGGTAGGAAGGAGGAAAGAATAGGAGGATTGGAGACAGACAAGTGAGTACAGCTGGAGGGGAGGGGTACGAGGCGATGGGAAGGGGAAGGGAAGGAAAGGAAAGTGTTATGAAGAATTGCCCGGTGGTGGGAGGGGTCATCTGATTAGGTGAAATAGTCACAGGAGGCAAGAGCAACAAGGTAGTCATGGAGCTTACATTTAAAAGGGACAAGTGTGGCAGAGTTGGCAACCTCACTGGGCAGAGAATTAAACAATTTTGGAGCTCTGAATGTGAAAGGCAGCTGTCCTTGAGATGTGCGACATCAGGGAACTAGTAGGGTGAAATTATCTGAGCTTCTGATGTGGCAGATATTACAGGCCGGGCTGAGGAGATTTTGGACTCTAGGGGGCAGCAGACCAAGGTAAGCCTTCTTTACAGCAAGGCGGGTATGATAGGAAATTCGACCCTGCAAGTGTAACCAATTAGCCTGCTCATAGAGATCACAAGTATATATTCATGGTGCAGCTCCCAGGAGAAGTTGGCAGGCCTTATTCAATGCTTTAGTTACCTGCCTTAGTGCAGAGTCTGATGCGACTCCATAGATCACTAGTTAGTCCATACTCTATTATCGAGATAACTGAGCTTTGAATTGTTAACTTAAAGAGGCACTGTTAGCGTTACTACTCGTTTTTCATGTCAGTTTTTCTTAGAGGTCTATAGGCTCATACCTGTAACATGGTGACTGTAGAATGGCTCCTCATAAACAAAAAGTGACCCATTTATCTATTTGTGCACATTTTCAAATTTTTGCATTTCTGGCAGTCCTAATTGAAATCTCCTCGTCATCGGAAGTCGATCAGTACCAAAAACATGCATGTACTGGGAGCACTGCCCCGACATTACACATTTTAACATCTGTGATGTAACATAATGTGAGGGCAATGAGTTTTAGGTCAAGTGTGTCTCTGCTTGACCTGGTCTTACCGAGAACTTTAGTTAGATATTTTTTGGCTTCATGTTCAGTCACAGCCCTGAAATAGAAAGGAGAGTGTGCCTAAGCTAAGCCTTGCTGACCATTAGCTGAGTAACTGGTGGAGGGATCAAAAACGTTTGGAGGTAGAACATGGCTGAGGTCAGTAAAAGCTGAGTTGAAAGTGTGAGCAATCACTGTGGGATCAAGAGTTACCATACCATCTAGATTCAGCATTGAGAGGGTGGTTCTAGTGTCTTTGCCAGTGATGTCCTTGAGGTTGCTCCAGAATTTCCTTCCATCCTTACATGTGTTGGTAAGGATGTTTCTATAATAGAGAGCTTTTCCTCAGTGGATGGTCCTGGTGCAGTAATTCCTGGCAATTTTATACTGAATGTACATTTGCTTGGTTGCCTGTCGCCTTTACCCAATGACACAGTTGGTCCTGGGATTTCAACTGCTGCAGAAGATCCCCTGACCTTCCATTTTTTGAAAGGGGCATGCACGCCACAGGCTGAATTAAAGATTGTGATGAAGAATTCCAGGGCAGTCAACATCAGCAGAGGAGTCTATTTTTGACCAATCTTGCAGTCATAGAAGGTTACTAAGTACCTCGAGGCACCCACAAATGAGGACCCTGGCTATTGAAGGTTTTAGATGGTGGTTTAATGAGTTTCTTGGTCCATAGACACAAAACTGGAGAATGGTCTCTTATAGTGTTGGGGAGTACTTCTGTGCGTGAGATATGGTCACGGCGGTTAATTAGAACCCAGTCCAGTACTGTGCTGGTCCAGGTCCTGTAGTCCTGAATCAGTTGCATGAAACTGGAAACAGTCAGCACATCCTTGTAGGTGCTTGCAGTAGGCGACAGCCAATTTACATTGAAGTCACCAAGTAATATGACCTCAGAGTTGTGCTTGAGGTTGTGGATGCAGTTTCCAATAGAGCTGAGTCCACTAGTCATCAGTTTAGGGGGCATAGAAACATAGAATTTGATGGCAGATAAGGACCGCTTGGCCCACCCAGTCTGCCCATTTCCTTACCTACTGGATAAGCTGCAGATCCTAGTTAACCAGCAGTCTACTTTATCCTACCCCCAACCCCTAGAATTGCCTTATGACTGTCCCATGCATGCTTGAATTCCACCACTGTTTTTGACTCCACAACCTCCTCCGGAAGGCCGTTCCACGCATCCACAACCCTCTCTGTGAAAAAATATTTCCTTAAATTACCTCTGAGCCACCCCCCCCCTCTATCTTCAAATTGTGCCCCCTTGTTCTTGCACACCTCTTATTTTGAAAGATGCTTCCCTCTTGGACTTTGTTGATTCCCTTGAAAATACTTGAAAGTTTCTATCATGTCCCCCCTCTCCCTCCTTTCCTCGAGGCTATACATATTAAGCTCCGTAAGTCTATCTTCATATGTCTTCCGGTGCAGAACCTGCACCATTTTAGTTGCCCTCCTCTGGACAGCTTCCATCCTGTCTATGTCTTTGCGGAGATTGGGTCTCCAGAACTGCACACAGTACTCCAGATGGGGTCTGACCAGCTGTCTGTACAGAGGGATAATAACTTCCTGTTTTCTACTGGTGATGCCTTTCCCTGTGCATCCCAGTATCCACCCAGCCCTTCTTGCTGCCCTCTCACATTGCTTTCCCACCTTTAGGTCATCTGATATGACTACCCCAGGTCCCTTTCCATTTTTGTTGTTGTTAGTATCTCACCCCCATTGTGTACTCTTCCCCTGGGTTTTTGTTTCCCAGGTGCATTACCTTGCACTTCTTAGCATTGAATCTAAGCTGCCATACATTTGACCATTCCTCTAACCTTGCCAAGTCCCTTCTCATCCTTTCCACCCACCTTGTGCATCAACTCTGTTGCAGATCTTTGTGTCATCTGCAAAGAGACTTTTCCTTCCAGTCCCTCTGCAATGTCGCTTATAAAGACATTGAAGAGGACCGATCCTAATACTGAACCCTGCGGTACCCCACTAGTAACCCCCCTTTCTTCCAAGTGGACTCCATTTACTATTACTCTCTGTGTCCTATTCTCCAGCCAATTCTTTACCCAGGCTGTCATCTTGAGACCCACTCCCAGGCTGGCTAACTTGTATATTAATCTTTTTGTGTGGGACTGTGTCCAAATGCCTTGCTAAAGTCTAGGTAGAGCTATGTCCACAGCCCCTCTCTGATCTACTACTTTGGTCACCCAGTCAAAGAAATCTATCAGATTTGACTGGCATGACCTTCCCACTGTGAATCCATGCTGCCTTGGGTCCTGTACCCCTCTGGCATCTAGATACTCAACAATTCTTTCCTTCAGAAGTGATTCCATCATTTTCCCTACCACTGAGGTTAAACTAAAAGGTCTGTAGTTTCCTGCTTCTGCCTTGCTCCCACTTTTTTAAAGGGGAATCACATCTGCCCTCCTCCAGTCCTCAGGTACCACCCCATCCTCCCATGATTTGTTAAAGAGTGTAGTCAGTGATGTCAGTAGTTCTACCCTTAGTTCTTTTAGAATTCGGGGATGAATCCCATCAGGCCCCATTGCTTTGTCCACCTTCAGTTTTAAGAGTTCTTTCAGAACCCTTTCTTCTGTAAAAGGGCTGGTATCAACTTCTGTATCCAGAGTGTTTCTACTGTTTGTTTTAGGTACCTCCCCCTCTTCCTTTGTAAATACTGAGCAAAAATATTTGTTTAGTATCTCTGCCTTTTCACAGTCACCCTCTGCCCACCCTCCTCCTCCCTTTATTAAGCCTCACTATCCCTCCTTGGTCTTCCTTCGCTCCCTGATGTACCTATAAAGGTTTTATTCCCCTTCTTAACTGAGTTGGCAATCTTTTCCTTGGTTTGGGCCTTTGCTGTTCTGACTGCCTTCACAGCTTCCTTTTGCTTTAACTGATACAGTTCTCAGCTCTGCTCCTTCTGTGATTCCTTGTACTTCCTGAATGCTTTCTTTTTCTCTTGAACCTTCACTGCCACTTCCTTTCAGAACCATAGTGGTTTCTTACATCATTTCATTTCGTTTATTTGCTTCACACAAAGGCTTGTTACCTCTGTGATGGCAGTTTTTATTATTCCCCATTGTTCTTCCACCCCTCCTTCCTGCCCATTGGCTAGTGCATCCTTAGTCACTCACCCATTTTGGTAAAGTCAGCCGTCATAAAGTCCTGTACTTTTGCCTTTGTATGGCTTGACTCTGTTGATGTGTTTATTGTGAACCATACTGTTCGATGGTCGCTAGTTCCTAGATGGCTACCCACTTCTACATCTGTGATCCTCTCTTTGTCTCCATTTGAGAGAACCAGGTCTAAGATTGCTCCCTCTCGAGTGGGCTTCAATACTAGTTGTCTAAGGCATGCCCCCTGTAGGGCATCTAGAATAACCCCACTCTTCGAAGTGGCTGCTGCAACTGCACTCCAGTTAACATCTGGCATATTCAGATCACCTATCAGCAATATCTCCCCTTTTTCTGCCATTCTAAGTATACTTTCTATCATTTCCTTGTCCATTTCCTCCCCTGAGAAGGGGGTCTGTATACAACCCCTATGCGGATTGTGGTGCCATTGCTGGTCTCCAAATTTATCCACAGTGCTTCTTCTCCTCCCTGTTTTCCCTTTTGTTCTGTTGCTTTGATTCCTTCCCTTATGTAAAGAGCTACTCCTTCTCCTCTTTTTACCCTCCCTGTCCCTCCTGTAGATAGTGTATCCTGGTATGTTTACGTCCCAGTCATGGTTTTGTGTGTACCATGTTTCTGTGACTGCCACGATATCCAGATGTTCCTCCTCCATCAAGGCCACTAATTCAGAAAGCTTGTTAATCAGACTACGGGCATTGATACTCATTGCTCTCCATTTTTTTATGGCTTTACCTTCTTTTGCAGCATCCCCCACTGACCTTTCTACCTCAGTCTTTTTCTCATTTAGTACCCTGTTTTGTAGTGAGAGGCTGGGATTTTCCTGCAGCTTATCAGTGCCTCCCCCCTTGACTAGTTTAAAAACTTGCCAATGAAGCATTTAAACCAATTTCTCAAAAGACTTGTTCCCTTCCTGGACAGATGCAGACCATCCTGCCATGGGATGTTGACTACACTATGGTTAGGGCTTTGTTGTGGGCTCTGAGGAGAAGCTTGACAGCAAGGAATGGAATACCAGCATTATTGTTAGGTAGTGTTAGAGCATGCTGCATAAGGGTCTCTTTCCAGTAAAGGGCATTGCCTCTCCCTCTATTAGTAAGCCTATCCAGCCAGAAGACTGTGTGTATCCCGGAATAGGAATAGCATTATCTGGGATGAGGGGGGACAGGCATGCCTCCTGCACAGAGATGACATCTGGGGTGTATTGCATGGCCCAGGCCATAAAGAGCATCAAGTTTCTTGGGAGGGCTGCAGACATTAATGCTAGCGATGGAAAAAGCCCCAGGTCCATGTCTGTAAATAGTAATGTGACGAGGTGGACCTGGATTCGGGGGGATATTCCCATAGATAAGCAGAAGGAGGAATAGTATGTGTTTTAGTAATTGGTTGAGGGACTTTCTATGACGCAATAACACCCTTTTACCCACATGAGATTTAGGCTTATTTTGATGAACAGATTGTACTCTCTAGGGGAGTAGTAAGTAAGTAAGTAAAACTTTATTTGTGTTAGGTGCCCTTCCAGAACTCAGGGAGCCTTAAGCAACATAAATAAAACAATATTACAACCTCTTAAAATAGACTAAAACAATAAATATATACAATCTTACAGTGTTTCTGACATCAGTTTTCCAAAGACCCTTTGAAGGCCTGTCGAAACAAGTATGCCATAAGTGAGTTTTAAAGCCCTCAATGGTCAGGCTATCTCGTATACGACAAAGTAGAGAATTCCACAGGGTAGGAGGCATAAAGGCAAATGATCTTCCTCCCAAAGTTTTCAGGCATGCCCAGGGAATCTCTTGCAATTTCTCATCAGAGGATCGGAGTGGGCGGGTGGGACAATAAGAAGACAGGAGATCTTGCAGGTACTGGGGTCCCTGATTATGTAGGGCCTTATAGGTCAGCAATGTGACCTTGAAGGTAATGTACCACTGTATCGGCAGCCAGTGCAGTTTGCACAGCACTGGTGTTATATGGCTAGATCTACAGGTCCCACTTAACAACCTGTCCATCACGTTCTGCACTAGCTGCAATCGACAGACATATACCCCTGGTAGCCCTAGGTAGAGGGTGTTGCAGTAATCAAAATGAGTGGTGACAAAGGCGTGGACCAAGGTTGAAAGATCTTCAGGCAGGGACCAGGTGCTTTACCCTGGTGATATTCCTCAGATGGTAAAAGGAAGATTTGACAACGGACAACACCTGAACCTTCAGGGTCAGGCTTTCATCAAATATTATGCCCAGGTTATGCACCTGGCCCAAGGCATTTTTAACACCCATGTCCTGGTCATCCTATGATCAGGGCCTACTACCAATACCTCAGTTTTTCCCAAGATTAATCTTAGCCAGCTAGCACTCATCCAGTCCTGTATCTCTGATAGGCAGTTGTTAAACATTGAGACAGTGCCTAACTCCTGTTCAGGCACAAAGACATGTGCAGTTGAGAATCATCTGCATAGCAGTGAAAACTCAACCCGTACCATCTTAAAATGTCCCCCAATGGCAGCATGTACACTGAAAACAATGTGAGGGACAGCACCAAGCTCTGAGGTAACCCACAGGGCAGAGAGCGAGGGGCTGAGGAATGAATCCCCAACACCCCTCTCTGACATCTGCCCTCGAGGAAGGATCGAAACCATCTGAGGACCGCCCTCCTCAGTCCACAGAAAAACAGCAGGTGCTCGAGCAGCACCCCATGGTCCACAGTGTTGTATGCCACTGAGACATCAAGGAGAACCAAGATGGAATGGGCTCTCCAATCTCTGGCCATTAGAAGGTCATTTAGCACCTGCACCAGGGAGGTCTCAGTGCTATGCCTACACATACGTCTTCACTACATCTGAACTGTCATAGACAGTTCACCGTTCCCCCTTCCACAAACACTTACGTAGCATGCTGGGAGCCCACCCCAGCTTGCTCATACACTCCCCTCCACCTGCATACACTGTATGACTGACAGGGGTGCCCAGTCCCCCTGTCGGCTCCACTGCCCCCCCAAACAGACATCTAGGTGCCTCGCTGCAAGCCCACCCCAGCATGGCAAAAGTCAGTATGGCTGACAGGGGTGCCCAATCCCCTGTCAGCTCCACTGCTGCCCCCACCATAAATATAACCTTCCAGCTGCCATGCTGGGAGCCCGACCCAGTGTGGCAAAAGTCCTGCATCATCTCCATGAAGAAGATACCACTCTGGGAGCCCACCCCAGCATGGCAGAAGTCATTATGGCCGATGGGGCTGCCCAGTCCCCTGTCAGCTCTACTGCTGCCCTCCCAAAAATAACCTTCCAGCTGCCACACTGCGAGCCCACCCCAACATGGCAAAAGTCCCGTGTTGTCTTCCTGAAGCAGAAAAAAACAAACAAACTGTAAAAAAAAATGAATAAACATGGTTTCTCTTTGACTGTCTTGCCCCCCCAACCCACGCCCACCTTCTGTGCTCCCACCTCCACACCACCCCCATACTTACATCTGGAGCCCAGTGTGATGATCTTCGGTGGACTGGGAACACATCTGCACTCTTCAAAGCCGACCACGAACTGAAGAAATGCCAGTAAGCTGTATAATGGCATAAAATATGTGTTTTCAACTTTGGTGCATATCTCGGCCATTTTGGGGAATTTTTTCACCAAATTTTTAACATGAGGTTCTTGGGGCCCCACCTCATGAGCACAGTCACTGTCATTTTGTTATTCAGTCCCAAAAGATGATTTTGTGTTCACTGAGCGGAACCTCCTTTAGGGACTGAGTAAGGAAATGACAGTGGCACAGTTCATGAGGTAGGCCCCCAAAACCCAATGTTGAAAATTTCATGAAAAAATTCCCTAAAATGACTGTTATAAGTGCGCATTGCACAGTTCCTATGCACACCTATAACTTTGCAAATTTTTAAGATTTTCAACATTGCCATTTTACCACACCTCCTTCTGAGCAGTACAGCTGTCATTTTTCATATCTTTCCCAAAATGTGTTTTCGTGCATGTAGTGCACAATGGTGTAGTCGGTGTGCAAAATCAATGTTCAGGACAAATTAAGAAAATTACAGTGACACCGTTCATGAGCAGAGGTCTTAAAATGGCTATATTAAAAATTTGGTGACAAAAGTCCATAAAATGACTGTGTTACAAGCATGCATTGCACAGTTTCCATGCACCCTCATAAGTTCACACATATGTACTATTTTCAGTCCGGATTTTCACCACTAGCATTTTTCCACACCTCCTTATGAATAGTTGAGCTGTCATTTTTCACACCCTGCCCAAAATGAGTTTTTCACACTTCCAGCGCAGAAATGTGTGGTCGTTGTGGGAAATCAGTGTTCGGGACAGATTACAAAAATCACAGTGACACTGTTCACGAACAGAGGTCTCAAAATGAATGTATTGACAATCTGCTGAAAAAAGTCCCCAAACTACATTATGGGTGTGTGTTGCACAGTTTCTACATACACTCATGATTTCACCGATCTGTCATACTTTCACACCAGATTTTCAACATTGCCATTTTTACACCTCTCCATGAACAGTACAGCTGCCATTTTTCACATGCTGTTTGAAATGTGTTTTCACACCTGTGGTGCCAAATGGCATGTCACTGGGCAAAATCAGCTTTTGGCTAACGAACTGATATTGCCACTGTTCATCAAGTAGGGGTCACAAAAAAACCATGTTGAAAATTTGGAGTGAAAATGCCAACGAAAGCCTGAGGCAATAGGGTTTCCGACCATAATGCCCCACCCTGTAGAGACTGACAGGCATCAGGGGTGAGACTTGGGATTGTTGCCTGTAATGCTCATGCCATTCCACCCCCACCCACACCCTGCAGCCAGTGATAGGCATCAAGTTGTGCCTTGCACTCTTTGGCTCCAAAGTTCACCCCATTCTATACTGTACCCATCTCATCATATTTCCTGATGGAATGGGGTGAGCATAAGGCCCAATGACTCCAAGGCACACTGTGACACTTGTTGGTGTCTGCAGGGTAGGGTGTGGCAAAATGGTGTGGCCGTTATGCCTGACGGCCCAAAGGCACACCTCAATGCCTGTCAGTCTCTGCAGGGTGGTGGTGGGGTTGGCTTTAATTAAATAATTCACTGCCATTCCTATTATGCATCTCTCTAACTCCTACACTACCAATGCCAATGCCAGCAAGCAAACATTCGGCATTGACAAATGCTTGTTATATTATTATTGCTATTATTAGTAAATAGATGCTGCTCAACTAAAAATAATTTTTACAGAAGCAATAGCATTATAAATGATTTCTCTATTTTAACATTTTTAAAGAATAATTTGATGCAAAAAGACAGCCTGGGATAAACATTGTGATTAAGTAATCTACAGGGGTGCACAGTTAAGACATTGCTCTTCTTTTGCCAGTCTGGCCCTGTTGAATTAGTGGCCAGCCATGGATAAATATTTATTTTATGTTAAAAGTCTGCATACAATAATAGCCTCAGTTAGGTGCAATACCTGGATTATTGGAGGGTCCCAGTGGAACAGTTACAGTAAGGTTATTTACACCTTAAAAAAGCAGTTACAGTTTAAAGTACGAAAGATATGGACAATTACAAACTTATATGCAAAATCAAGGGTAGATACAAATCATAGCACCACTCTTCACATTTAAACAGAGAAAACAAAAGAATACCACCAGTAATTTTAAACTGTATTTTAACATGGAACTGTCCAGTAGGAACTTCCTCCTTACTGGGACAGTCCTGTAACAGTGACTTACAGCTGTTGTTCAGTAATTAATCCAATTTAAATGCCAGAAAATTTAAGGGTACATGGATCCAACCTTATTATATAGGGACACACAGTTAAATTGTAGCCGCTGTTTAAATGCTGCTTATGTTTAAGTCATGTTTAAATAGTGGTTTTCAGGCAGATTTAGAAAGTAAAGTGGGCTTGCAGTTCCTAGGGAAGAATAAATGGGCACATATAAAAAAAATGAATCTTAATCTGTTTGTAATGCCATGTCTCGTCATTGTCACAAAGGGCTTATTGCATCTGCGTAAAAGTCTGAACACAAGATTTATTTGAGAATGTCTTCTGAAAGGTTATTTGCAGCACCCCCAAATGGGGTTGCAGATTTAATTATTTTTAATTTTGCAGGGGAACAAGCTTGATAACATGATGAATATGTAAAAGTAATGAATAGTAAGTCACCTGATTCACAGATCAGAACCAACTGGTAACACAAATAATTCAGGTTAAGGCTGATTCTATATCTTTTGCCTCATAATTGCCAGTATATTCAGAGTGTGATTTTACTTGTACTTAAACTGTATGTTTGAACAGAGAATTTTAGACAGCTAAGACTGTATACCTGGTTCTGTGTTAAAACTTGAAGAATTCTGTGCCTCTGCTACCTAATTGGGATTTTCTGTGAAAGCCATTTCAGTTAATTTCTCCTGTCCACCTCAGCTGTAGCTTCTTTTGTTTCTCCCCTTTGTAGACCCTGCTGGCACCTAGCTCGCTGTCTGTGACCCACCCCCAATTTAACTCCCATTATTTGTGACGCAGCTCATTTGTGAATTTGTAAAGCAGGAAGCCTCCTACTGTTTTCTGAGCTACTTCTAACCCATGCTTGTCCCTTTCTCTCTCAGGTGTCCTTTCATAGCCCATTGGGCTAGCACTGCCTCTGCAGTGACCTCCGACTGGGATCTACATGCCTCCATGGCAAGAAGAACCTGCCACCCACCCCCAAGCACTTGCTTGCTGGTATGGCCTGGACAGCGCGGCAGGAACTCAAAACTGTGAGGCAGTCTCAGTAAATATTCAGACCACGCACCTTCCCCTACCCCCGCTACTCTTTTAATCCACCTCAGACCCCTCCCTCTTGCATTGTTTTCATTGGCGCTTGGGCAGCTTCTTGAAATCTAAAGTACACAGGCCCTCACCTGTGCTTGTGCCATCCAACTCCTCACTTGCCCAACAGCCCGTCCTCCCACAGCTGTTCTCCCTGTCAACTTACCTATAGCAAGCATCCTAACTGTGACTCTTCCCTCCTTTCCCACCTTTTTTACTTTTGCCAGCTCTCCTGCCACCATGTACCTGCTACAGCTCACACTGCTCGCTGTCTTACTGCCATCCCTCCTGATGCTGTTGGACTACTGTGCCGCTGTGCTAGCCCTTCGTCAAGAGCATCTTGTCTTCGCTGTCACCCACTCTTCCCTGCTACACCCCTATCCTCGCTCCTCCTGGGAACTATCCTCCCTCTGCCCTATCACCTTCTCCTTTCTCTCTAACCTTGAACGCTGTCAACTTGGCCACTACCTGGCTCCTCTCTCTGGTTCTCTTGTGGTCTCCTCCTGCCCATATATTCTTTTACTATTTCTCCTTCTCCTAGCCAGTGATGTTAAATGCAACCCTGGTCCACCCAGCTCCAACACTGACCACTCCTGCAACATCTGGGCTGATGCTCCAGGGCTGAAAATCATGCACGTCAGTGTGTGAAGTCTTTCATCTAAGCTCCTCGACCTGGAGGCATGGGTTGCACTTTATAAGCCCCACATTCTCGGACTTCCTGAAACCTGTCTAAAGCCCCACCATGCTGACACCACTTACTAGCTACCTGGATACTCCTCCCTGTGGCGTGATAGGCCATGCAGGAAAAAGGGTGGTGGTGTTGCACTATTCCTTAGGGAACACCTCCCAGCCAATATTGTCCTCTGCTCAGATCCAACCTCACCTAGTACATGTCTCCTATCTGAAATTACCATGGGAGACTGTAAGAAATTTGACATAGGCTGCTGCTACAACCCTCCCTCTGTCGGAACTGTGGGCCTAGACAGCTTCCTCTCAGGTCTGAGCTCTTTATCCCCCCACAGAGATGCAATTTTCCTTGGTGATGTTAAGTTAAACTAGTTGAGCATCCCCCAGTCTGACTATGCCTCCTTCCTAAAACAACACAACCCGGTCGAAACAATTATACTTCCCACAAGGCAAAATCCACTTACAGGCACACTATCAATTCTGGACTGGATCATTACCAGCAGGGATGATTATGAACAGCATGCTGGTACCATGGCAGGCTCCATCAGTGACCACTTCTCACACATTCCCTCTTGACCCTGCAGGACCAACACTTCCCGGTCACCACAAGAAGGGTCAGAGGTGACTGCTCACACTGGATCATGAAAGACCTCCTTACCCTTATGAAGGATAGGGATCGTGCTTGGTCCACTTACAAAGCATCCCCCGCCCTGCCCTATGGGATGCCTACAGGCACTGGAGGAATCTATGCAAACATCTGGCGAAATCCCTCAAAGCAGACCCACTTCTGTAATCTCCAACAGGCTAACCTTGGAGACCCTAGGAAATTCTGGGCATCCATTGGCTCCCTTCTTAATCCCTACCCCAGCAAGGCTTCCCTGCAACTTAACTCCCCAAATGGCCTTATTATGGATCCTCTGGAAGTAGCTAGGGCTTTTATCAACAAGTTCTCCAACCTATCCATGTATCAAAGTAAATTACCTAAGAGCCAACCAAGTAACTTGGTCCACCATCCAACCCCTCTGCCTTCCTCCAATGGGCCGAACACCCAACCCCAGATTCCCACTTTCTTCTTCAAATCTCTTACAAGAGCTGACACAGCTAAGCTCCTCAAAAGCCTTCCAAACCATAGCTGCCCTGGTGCTGATGGTCTGTCCCCATCTTCCTTAGGCTCATCTCCCCAGCCATCATTGAACCACTCACTTGTATCTTTAACCTTGCCCTCTTCTCCTGCTCCATGCATGATCCCCTGGAAGACTGCAAAGGTGATTCCCATTTTTAAAGCTGGGGACTCTCTATCTACAGACAACTAGCGTTCGATCTCCATCCTCCCTCACCTAAGTAAACTACTTGAGAAAGCTGTCCACCATCAACTTGCTGACTACATAGGCAAACACAACCTCCTGTGCAGCCAACAGCATGGCTTTTGAAAAAAACACTTCACCACCTCTGTCTCGCTCTTCTGACCAACCACATCCTTATTAATATGGACCATGATAATGCCACCAGAGCAGTCTTCATTGACCTCTCCAAGGCTTTCAACATGGTAAACCATGCCATTCTCTTCTCCAAACAATGTAGCCTTGGCTGCTTTCAAGAGGCTACTACCTGGTTCAAGAACTGCCTCACTGCCCACTCCCAATTTGTGTGTATTGGCCCTGCCCACTCCCCCACCCTGCCTGTCTCTACAGGTTTCCCTCAGGGCTCCATACTGGGCCCCCTGCTATTCTCTTTATTTATAAACTCCCTCCCCTTGGACTGTCTCAGTTGTCATTCTCTCCTCTATGCTGACGACCTTGTGCTGTGCCACAGTGATAAATCCCCAGACAATATTTCCTCATTTCTCTCTCAAAACTATGCTGCAGCCCATAACTGCTTCACAAATAACCTCCTTCTGGTTAATGTCCAAAAAATCAAAATCTATGCTGTTCAGATCAAAGCCCTTCCTAGCTAAATAAAAACTCACCCCCTCTCAACATCATGTTCCCTGATGGCCAAGCCCTTGAAGACATGTTTATCTACAAATACCCAGGAGTTATACTCCACTCCTCCCTCTCCTTTTCCGAGCACATCTATTCACTAGTTTGAAGATTTCACCAAAAATTAGGTGCTGCCTACAGATTCCGGCAATACTTTTCTCTGGAAGTCTGACTTGCCATCGTACAAGGAAAGCTGCTCCCTAACCTGGACTACTGCTCCTCTATCTATGCCAGGACATCCACCACCCTCATGGTCAAGCTCGCCTCTGCCTATAACAGTGCCTGTCATTTCGTCTTGCTGGCCCCTTTTACCACACGCCACCATGACCTCTACAACTCGCTAGGATGGCTCCTGCTGCAAGGCCATTTTAACCTAGCCCTGTGCTGCATGATGGATACTGCCATCCGTATTGGACAGGTATCACTCCTTGCTCCATTCCTTGCTGTATGAACCTTGCACTGTAGCCTCCGCCCAAACAGCATCCCCCCACCTGAATATCCCCAGGGTATCTACCAAAATGGGTGGCAGAACCTTGTCTGTAACAGCCCCTACACTGTGGAATAGACAGCCTGCCGAGCTCCGCTCCCTTGACACCCACTGCCAGTTCAAATCCCCGATGCCAGACTGCCAATTAGGGGAGCTAAATAGGAGGATGGCAGCATAAAGAACAGCTCAACAACCCAGAGGGACATATCCTTCAAAATCCTTTTATTCCAGTTGGTAATATCTCCTCATTTTATTGCAACAGTTGGGGTACTGGGCAAGATCTCTGAATATAGTGTCATTGGTACAAAAATCTGTCACTTTCTGTGTAAAACTCATCATTTTCCAGAGCAGCCTATTTGGCAAGGTAGGCCTGCAGCATGGCTGAAGTGCGCTTACCTCAATCATGGGAACAGCCTTCAGCTGAAGTGATGTTCAGACAACTCAAGGCCCAGATGTCGTAAGTCACTGTGGTGACCAACTGGAACACCCAGGTGGTCCAAAGCCTGGAGGCAGAATGTTGCACATGGAACAGCAGGTCTCTGCGATAGAGGGGCACATTCAGGACCAGGGTCGGACTGGCCCACCTGGATACCTGGAAATTTCCAGGTGGGCCCCCATCAGTTGGGTAAGTGGTTACCTTCTGAACTCTGAAAACTTTTGCATTTATCACCTTTTTTCTAATTAAATGGGGTATCCGGGACACTGTTGATAAATGTAAGATGCAAACAAAGAACTAGTGTGTCAGATTGAAGTGGAATATTGATATGTGTGTGTCAACCTGGGCCTTCCTCTATTGATTTTCCAGGTTGGCCCTTTCATCTTCTTTCCAGGTGGGCCCTCTGTACCCTAGTCCGACCCTGTTCAGGACCTAAAGCAGCACTATGGGAGCAACAGCAATCTATACAGATGCTGCATAGCAAGATGGATGACCTTGAGAACCGAGGTTGTTGCAACAATCTTCATTTCTTGGGATTCCCAGAGTGCATGGAGGAGAAAGACAGCGAAGGGTTTCTGCAGCTAGCCATCTCTGAAATGCTGCAGTTTGACCCATTGAAACCTCTTCAGGTAGAACACACACATTGCACGCTGGCCCCCATGTCCCAGGCCCAGGACAGACCACGACCTATTATAGCCCATTTTGTGGATAACAGGGAAAAAGAGAAGGTCCTAACCAGAGCCCGGGAATTGCAGCAAGTGATGTGGAGAACAAACAGAATCCATATTTTTCAGGACTTCTCCAGGGATCTGTCAGACAGACGCAGGGCCTATACCAAGGCAAGGCATAAAATGCATAAAACTGGGTTGCACTTTTCCCTGCATTACCTGGCCACAATGTGAGTCATCCATAATGGCATTCCGGTTATCTTCGACTCTCCTGATGGACTTTCTATGGTGCAACTGCCTGGAAGAATTCACCACCATTACCCTGGGAGCCCCGATGGTAACAGTCTGCACAGTCAGGTTGGATCGATGCTTCCCTCTTCAAGTTAGTCGGCCTACAGTCTGGCAAGATCTTAGGGAGCAGCAGTGGGAACTCCACCCAAAATCACACTGAAAGAGGCACTCCTCAAAAAAGCATGGCGGCCAAGAGCATCCCTCGGAGCGAGGGCAGGCTGTCACATCGGAGGCCACGCACATGGATATCACAGCTCCAGACACTCCACAGGCTTTTCACACTGCCAACAAGTATGAAGTCCAGTGTCCCAGCTCTCCGTATCAACACCCAGGCATATTAGGTGCATCCGATGATGGCAGGCCTACTTCTCTGTTGAAACCCAGCTACCTGTCTTCATCAGCAATGCATTACCAGACACAGAACGGAGCTACAGACAGCATGGCACAATGCACATCGAAGGTCTCAAGGTAGGCCTCTCCTACCAGCAGAGATCCTGTTTCCAGTGTGGACCGACCTGAGCAAACTCCATCTTCAGGGCTGACGACTAGCGAGACCTCAGCAGCGTGGTCAGATAAGTAGCTTTCTTTTTCTCTAAAATCCTCGGGGAGCTTCAGGTCTGGGGTGAGGTTGGGGTGGCTATCTCGGTGACTGCGGACAGCAACTTTGTCCACTGCATATGTAATCCTATCCGCACCACCCGAGTTGTGTGACTGCCGGGACTTTCCTACCCCAGTCTTGGTCCTTGACTTGCACTGCCACCATGCAGATGATGTGCCCCACTCCTATACTGGGAGAGATTCGCAGGGGCTGACCAACAAACTTTGATCCTTAAGGCCTGATAAGGTGTTCATGATACATCTCAGTGGCAGGGAAGGTCATTCACCTCTATAACCTCTAGCAGATGATATGAGGGGTTCTCTCCTACTCACTGGTGGGGGGGGGAGAAAAGCCTTATGTAAAGTTGTGTTCCCTGCTTTGTTTACAGCTGTTGTTAATGTTCATGTTGTTGTGATGAATAAGCAAGACATGCTGGGCTTTCTTGCTGCCCTAAGGTTTGCAACACGGAGACCTTGCCCCCCTAGTGAGCATCGTGCACCAATGGCTGGGTTTCCCAGTCCCCGAATCGGTGAGCGGGTCCAGAATAGGCAACTCCCAGATCCTATGGAGTCACCTCCATACACTCATCTAGCTTATTTTTACCAGGACTCCCTGTCATGAGGTACTGTGCTCCCCTCAGGAGTAACTTTAGTCCCACCAACTATAGAGGGCACTGTTCCCTCAAATCATTCCCCCCATCCCTCCATTTCATCAGTGGCACTGCATAGCTCCCCCTTTTGTACTCCACTATCTGCTCCATACTGTTGGAGCAGTTTTCACAACCCTCTTTGGTTGTAACGAGCTACCCGGATCAACTTTCGTATTGGGTTGCTCAAGGGTTCCCGGGGGGTGGAGTTCACCCGCCCTCGAACTCTCCTTAATGCAAAGGGGGTGTCAGTACTGCAGGATAATGCCCTGGGAATAGAGGCTGGCCTACAGCAGGGCTCTGTGGCCAACGAGACTCCTCTATCTCCCCAATATGCCTGGAATACTGTACACACTGTATGTAGGTGGTATACTTGTTTTTGTCTGTTCGTAATGCAAGAGACACACACAGACTTACTGCTAGTTGATAGAATAAGGTCAGTTGCTAGTGTCAGGGCAGACCTGCTCTATTTACTCTTTCCATACCTGGTGGTGACCTATAGAAACTTGCTTATCCTGGATGGGCCGACCTCGCTCCCAGCCTGCTGGCTTCTCTTGATACATTTCTTAAATAGATATTTACTCCCTCTTACTAACAGGTGATACTACCTGTTTGACATGGAACGTCAGGGGGGGTAACTCTCCCAATAATAGGAAGCAGGTTTTAAATCATCTTAAGAGTCTGGGAGTGAAGGCCGTGTTCCTGCAGAGACTAAACTTATCAGGAGGCCTGATAGATTGAAGTGGTAGTGGGTAAGCCGGTCATGATGCCTCAGCCACCTCCAGAAAGAGAGGGGTTGCGATTCTGCTTCACAAGCAGCTACATGGAAACCCCGTGTCAGGTGTGTGACCCCGGGCAGATGGGTGGTGGTGTTATGGATACTGGGTAGGGACCCTGATCCTGGGCAACATGTACATCCCAAATTAAGACTCGCCCCTTCTTTAATAAGCTGGCCCAGGCATTGGGATCCCTGGCCCCCGATGCTGCCCCTATATTAATAGGGGGGACCTTAATTTCACTCTGGACCCATTCCTGGACAGATCCCCCTCAAATACGGAGCCCCACTCCAGGGCCGCAATGGCACCGGCTCAGTTACAACAAGATATGGCCCTTACAGACATCTGGAGGATATTTCACCCCTCCCAGCGGGATTACACCTTCCATTGCTTCCGTGCATTGCTCCCTCAGTCAGACAGACTTCTGGCTTACCTCCCCAGCTATTACCAGGAACACTGTTGACACTTTCATTCATCCATTGGTCATTTCAGACCTGCCCCTGTGTCCTTTGCCCTCATCTGGGCCCCATTCTCCCTACCTCTCCGGCATGGAGGCTGGACTCACTGTTACTTTGTGGCCCAGACTTCCCCCCTTGGCTTCAAAGGGAAGCCTCAGAATTTTTTCAGAATAATCATATAACAGATACCTCAGTGGGTTCTACATGGGAGGCATTTAAAGCAACCCTAAGAGGGGCTATAATGGGATATATGGGCAGGCAGCAAAAGAGGCGGGAACAGCACCTGAAAGGGCTTGAACAACAGCTCCAGGAGGTGTAAGCTACCTTTAAGGCCCTACATGTCCCTTCCCTCAGGTCAGAGGCAAGACACAAGGTCGCCTTTCTGAAGATGCAAGTGAACGAGCTTGTATCTAGGAAGGCTGAGATCTCTATTGTCATTCTTAAGCACATATATTGGGAAGGGGAGAGAGGTGGGTAAGCTCTAGCATACCGTCTCAAAAAGTAGCAAGTCGAAAGGCACATTGCTGCCTTAGTGGATGCAGGGGGTAAGACCCATACCTCGATGGAAGGAATCAATCATATAATGATGGAATTTTATTCCACACTATATGAATCCTCCAGAGCTCCCGACCCCAAGGGTGTCCTCCCATTTCTAGAATCCCTACACCTTCCTAAAATCTAGGAGGCTCAGGTCACTGCCTTAGACGCCCCGCAATCTCACCTCAGGAGGCGGCAAATACTGTACTCTCTCTTAAAAAGGGAAAGGCTCCAGGAAAGGGTGGATTCCCCATCGAAATCTGGCAGCTGTTGCAGTCCATAATCTACCCGATATTACAACAGGTATTTAGTGAAGGGCTGCACACTGGGACCCCCCACCCCAGGAAGCGACCATCACTATCCTGCCTAAAAGGGTAAGAACCTCTTAAAGCATCCAGCTACCACCCTATATCACTATTGAATGCTGACAGCAAGGTGTTAGCCAAAGTGCTAGCTAACAGACTCAACCCTCTTCTTCCCAGTTTAATCCATCCCTCCCAGGTAGGGTTTGTTAAGGGCCATTTTAGTGCGGATCATATTAGATCGCTGGTAAATTTAATTCATAAGGCCACAACACTGTCATCTCCTTCTGCCTCTGTAGCAATTGATTTTGAAAAGGCCTTTGACTCCCTTGAATGGGACTATGTCCAACAGGTGCTTTGCACTATGGGCTTGGGGGCCGCCTTCCGGGCCTGGATCGGGGCAATTAACTCCTTTCCCACAGCAAGGATACTCACCAGTTCGATGCTGTCCCCCCTTCATATTGGGCAGGGGCACCCATCAGGGATGCCCACTCTCCCCGTTACTTTTTGTAATGGCAGTGGAACCCCTAGCTGCAGCTATTAGGCAGAACCCTTTAATCTCTGGGGTCCAGGTGGGAGAAAGGAAATATCCTACTCTCATGTACGCTGATGACCTGTTGCTTCCCATAGCAGATATTGTCACTTCCCTCCCTCCTCTACTGACCACCCTGTCAGAATTTACTACTTTCTCAGGGCTCAAGCTTAATCAGTCCAAGACGGAGGTCCTTCCTTTAAACTCTAAATGCACCTCCCATATGATTACTCAGCACAGGCTCCAACGGGCCCCGGACGGGCTCACCTACTTGGGCATCATTATTTCCCCTAATCTGCGTAAAATCGAGGACCTGAAGGTAAAATCTTGGCAATTAAAATGGTCACTGCACCTAAAATCATGTACCTTCTCTCCCATATTCCCCTGAAAATACCCCGCTCCTGGTTTACTAAGTTGGACTCCCTGCTAGGATCTTTCATATGGGAGGGTAAGAAACCCAGGTACAGCATAAATAAGCTGAGATCACACTGGATGGAGGGAGCTTGGGGTCTTCCGTGGTCAGAGGGGTATAAATGGGCCTTTCAGACTGCTCAGATGTTAAAATGGTTCCCATCCCCAGAGCACAACGCTCCTCAGTGGCTAGGTATGGAGAGAGGGGAGTCTGTTAGCGAGCAGACTTGTCACTGTTGCTGTTTAATCGCCCCCCCCAAGGGCATCCAATTTCATCCAACTATAGGTCCCTCTCTGGATTTCTTGGCCAAGGTACATAGGAAGTTGGGTACCCCCGTCTCCCCTAAGACTCACCCCACTGTGGGGCAATAGTGAGATCACCATTAATAAACAACCAATTTCCTGGCTTTCATGGGAACAAGGTGGTTTGTTAGTGCTCCGAAACATGTTCATCCCTGGCACAGTTACCCTTGACTCATTTGAAGGGCTGCGGAATACATACGGGATTCCCCCTAGGGATTTCTGGCATTTCCTCCAAATAAAAAGTGCAATCTTTGACTACATGCATAAGCAACACCATAGGCAACAAGTCTCTAGGTAGAGGCTTGATTGCCCTAGAAAGAGGTCAGTCAATATATACGCTGCCTCGGAACACCATCCCATCCCAAGCAGAGGAATCCAAGCATAATGGAAGCAGGCACTGCATGCCTCTATTACAAATCTGGAATGGAAGACTTGTCTAAAATTCACACATGGGGCATACCCTGATACTAGTAGCCAGTTAATACAGAATAAGATAATCCACTCATGGGACAGGACTCCTGTAGTCCTGGCCAATGCTAAACTAGTTCAGTCTGACCTTTGTTGGAGATGTCAGGAGCTCCCAGGAGACTTGCTCCACATTTTATGGTCTTGTAGGCTGATTCAGGCCCTATAGCAGCAACCCTGTGAGTTGGGGTCCAAAATACTTCAGAAACCTGTGCCTCAGTACCCCGAGCTGCTGTTATTAGGACTCTAGACCTCGGCCCCCCATCTATGCCTCTCAGAGATGAAATTACTTCTGATACTAAGCATGGTGATAAAAAGACTCCTTTTGTGTAAATGGAGGACTCAGGTAATCCCCTCTCTGGGGGAGGTATTTACCTCCCTGGTTCAGGTTGCCAACTGGTCCAGAATATCGCACACTGTGGCCAACACCCTCCCAAATATACCAACCTATGGAAACCTTTACCCTGTACTTGAAACTGAGGGAGGAATCGGCTGAAAAGACACAACATTATTACTGTAAACCTCTCTCATGCTTAAATCTGGCACTGGAGTAGGAGAGATGTTTTGTAGATCAGGGCCCCTGATCTAGTAATAACCTGGAACAATATGAGTAAGTGATAGTATCTTCACTGATAATGGATAGATAGGTTTGCTTTGTTTGTGTTCTCTTGTATTTTGTTGGCCCTGATTGGAGGACAGCGGCCCTGGACCTTCCTAGAGTTCTAAGGCTATGCCAGCACTGCAGGTACTAGCAGGAATGGTCTAGGTAAGCCAATTTATGTGGTATTTCAATCAATCAATCAATCAATCAATCAAAATCTTTATTTATCCAGGCAGGCACCATTGAGCAAGGCTCATTTGCAAGGTAGACCTGGTCATGCATACATCAAAGTACAGTACAGAAGCAGGTATACAAAAAGCAATAATATACAAGGAAGAAAAAGTATATACAGTGTATATAGTACAGTACAAGGCTGAAATAAGTAACAAAATAAAAAAACAGCATTAATTTACAATTGAAGAAGTCAGCAGAAGTACAATCAACCATAGGCATACAGGGGTTATAAGCAGAGATCTTTTTAGTGACACAGCCAGCAATTACGCATATAGGGGAAAGAGGCCGTGTATGGGGTGGCAGGTTAGAGAGGTAAAGAAGAGGAGGGATGTATTACCGATGACTGGGGGAAAATTGAGCTAAAACCACAGAAAGTGACGATGGCTGTCATGTACTTGTTTATTATGATAATGACAGAGGAGGGGTAGATAATTGGGACACTACTATGGATGGGGTGGAACTTTAGCCAGGTTGGAGCAGACAGGGAAGGGTGGATGCAGCAGGAAGAGTTAATAGGGAAAGAGTGAGAGCCAGGGGTAGAAACATGGTGAGCGTCAGGATGGAAAGGGGGAGTTGCGGAATTAGTGGGCTAGCGGTGAGGAAAACATTTGCAAGGTGCTTTCATGTAGCGATTGTAGAGCGCCTTGAAGATATTCAGGCTAACAGGGCAGCTCAGCTTCAAGTTCCTTTGTAAACTGTTCCACAATGTGGGTAAGAGAGCTTAGAGCAGCTTTGCTGAAACGAGTTTGACCCTTGGAACTTGGAGGCAGTGGGAATAGCTCCTTTGGTATTGGTGCTAACACACTCTGGGGAATACAGTCTGAGACATATGAGGGGAGCTTGTTGGTCACCACTCTGAAGGCCCATAGGGCAGCGTTTCTATTCCTTCTATAGTGAAGGGAAGTCCAGCCTAACGATGAGTACAGGGAGCAGTGGTGTGTGGAAAGGGAAGGCCAATAATGAACCTGATAGCTCTGTAGTAGAGGGTGTCCTACTTAGCCAGTGCAGAGGCAGTGCAGTGGCTGTAGAGCAGGTCAGCATAATCTATTAAAGTTAGGAAGGTAGCTTGAACCAGTTGAATCTTGGCCTCCTTTGTGAGCAGGTGGTTAATTCTGTAGAATAGTCCTAATCTTTGCTTTAATTTCTTCTGTAGTTCTTTGAGATGGTCGGTGAAGGAAAGTTTATGATCAAGCCAAACTTCTAGATATTTGAATTTAGCTACATACTCTAGTGTTTCATCAAGAACAGTGGTAATTTGTGGGATAGTTCCCCCCTGCCAACAGGAATTGCCACATGCAAGGAGGGGGAGAACAGCATGGCTTTTGTCTTTTTCGCATTGAGCAAAAGCTTTTTGTTTATGAACTGGTATTGTAGAAGGTTAAATTCAGCTTGGAGGTTTTCACAGGCTGCTTCCGGTGTGGGACGACTCATAACAGTACAGTGTCATCCACGAATAAGTGGATGTTGGCTGTTTTGATGGAGTCATTGATGTTGTTAATGTAGACTGCAAAAAGGAGGGGACCAAGGATAGAGTCCTGGGGCATGCCCCTCAGCATAGGTTTTAATGGAGAAAGATCACCTTCAGCTTTAACCTGCTGTTTCCGTTCTCCGAGGTAGTCTGCAAACCAGCACATAGATTTATGATCCAGGCCTAAGGTGCTTAGGGAGGAAAGAAGCAGGCTGTGATCAACTGTGTCAAATACCTTACTAAGATCCAAGAAAATGGCACATACATGCATTTTGTTGTCAAGGTCTAGGAGCCAAACATTGATCACCTTAGCTAGGGCTGTTAAGGTGCTGTGCTTTGCTCTGAATCCAGACTGAACCGGGTTTAATAGGCTTCTGGATTCTAATATACCCCTAGCTGGCCACGCAATATTTTTTCTAGTAATTTAGACAGGATGGGGAGGAGGGAGATCGGTCTGTAATTATTCAGATCGCAGGGGTCACCTGCTTTTATTAGACGGATGACATGGGCTATTTTCCATTGAGAGGGGAGGCTACCCTAGGAGAGTGACATGTTGAATAGGTGGGTGATTGGCACCACAAGCACATGGTAGGCACATTTCAGATAGTATGGCTCTATGAAGTTGAAGCCTGCTCCTTCCTGGTGTCCATTTGCAGCAGTAGGTCTTCCACCTCTTTTAGAGACAGGTAGGAGGAGAAGGCCTCTCTGTAGAGGGGGCTCATGGGTTGGTGGGCCCTGAGCTGCTGTGGAGGTCATAGAAACATAGAAGTTGACGGCAGATAAGGACCAAGGCCCATCCAGTCTGCCCATTTCTTTTTCTACCTTATAAATGTGCCATCGGCCTTTTCTCTGTCAGTGGCCTATCTATTCATACTCATTTGTATTGCTCCTTATGCCTATCCTATGCCTGTTTGAAGCCCAGCACTGTATTCATAGCCACCACTCTTGAGGTAGGCCATTCCATGCATCCACCAACCTTTCTGTGAAAAGAATTTCTCACATTCCCCTTAATCGGCCCCTCTAACCTCATGCTGTGTCCTCTTGTCCTGCTATTTTCTTATATTTAAACATGTTAGACTCTTTCACCTTGTTAATGCCCTTAAGGTGTTTGAATGTCTCGATCATATCACCTCTCTCCCTCCTTTGCTCAAGGGTATACATATTGAGCTCCGTTAATCTGTCCTCATATGTCTTCTGAAGCAGTCCCTGCACCATTTTGGCTGCCTTTCTCTGGACTGCCTCAATTTGGTTAATGTCCTTGTGAAGGTGTGGCCTCCAATACTGCACACAGTACTCCAGATGGGGCCTAACCAGTGTCTTGTAAAGAGGGATTATTACCTCCCTCTTATGACTTGTGATACCCTACTAATACACCCTAACACTCCTAGCCCTACCTACTGCTTTAGAGGTCTGCTTGATGATTTCAGGTCATCAGTGATGATGATGCCCAAGTCTCTTTCTTCCTTTGTGACTGCTAGCAACTCCTCCCAGCCTATAGGTGGCATCAGGGTTTCTCTTCCCTATGTGCATGATCTTGCATTTCTTTGCATTAAATCCCAGTTGCCACTCTTCTGACCATTTTGCTAGTTTATCCAGATCTCTTCTCATTCTGCCCACCCCATCTGGATCATCTACTCTGTTGTAGATCTTGGTGTCATCTGCAAACAGACAAGCCTTACCCTCTAGTCCATCTGCAAGGTCACTAATGAAGATATTAAAGAGAACTGGCCCCAGGACTGACGCCTGAGGTACCCACTTGTGACTTGCATCTCTTCTGACTGTATACCATTTACCACCACTCTCTGTTTTCTGCCCGTCAACCAGTTTGCCACCCAGTTGTCCAACTTCTGACCCACCTCGAGCCTACCCAGCTTATTTATCAATCTTCTATGTGGAACAGTGTCAAAAGCTTTGTTGAAGTCAAGGTAGGTAACATCAACTGTTCCCCCTTGGTCCACCACATTGGTTACCCAGTCAAAGAAATCTATGAGATTAGTTTGACAGGACCTTCCTTCTGGAAACCCATGCTGTCTTGGATCCTGTGCCCCTATGGATTCCAGGTGTTGCACTATCTTTTCTTAAGGAGTGCCTCATAATCTTGCCTACTACTGAGGTAAGTCTGACTGGTCTGTAGTTCCTGCCTCCTCCCTGCTACCAGTCTTGTGGAGCGGGATCACATGAGCCCTTCTTCAGTCTTCTGGGACCTCTCCTGTGCTTAGAGACTCACTAAACAGTTCTGTTAATGGCTCTGCTAGTTCCACCCTTAGCTCCTTAAGTACCCTGGGATGTATGCCATCAGGTCCCATTGCCTTATCCACCCTGAGCTTAGCAAGCTCTTGTAGGACCCTTTCTTTTGTGAAGGGAGTAGTGCTCACCTCCCTCCCCCCTGTGTCCATGGTGCTGAGCTGTGGGCCCTGCCCTACCTTTCTTCAGTAAATACTGAGCAAAGTGTCTATTTAAGATAGATGCTTTTACAGGGTCCTCCTCCTCACATGCTCCTTTTCTCCATTAAGCTTAGCAATATTCTCTGGACTTTCTCCTTTCACTAATGTATCTATAGAAAGTCTTGTCACCTTCTTTACTGTTCGTGCTAGTGTTTCCTCAGTTTAGGACTTTGCCTGCCTTACTGCCTTCCCTGCTTCCCTTAGGGCAGTTTGGTATGCCTCCTATCTTCATCCCGCTGTGTTCCCTTATATTTCCTGAAGGCCAGCCTTTTGACTCTGACCTTTTCTGCTACTGTATTTGAGAACCAAAGTGGTTTCCTTCTTCTTCTGCACTTCCTTTTCTGTCTAACACAATGGGATGTTGCTCAAATATTGCATCCTTAATGCTTGCCCACTTTGCCTGTACCCCTCACCTGTGTTTCTTTTGCCAGGGCTAGCTTAACTCTGTTGGCCATCTTATCAAAGTCAGCTCCTCTGAAGTCCCATATTTTTGCCTTGGAATGGGATGATTTAGATGTGGTAGCCAAATTGAACCATACCCTGTGATGGTCACTGGCCCCCAGGTGACCTTCTATCTGGAGATCTGTGATCCTTCCCTGTTAGTCAGTACTAGATCTAGGATAGCCCTGTCTCTTGTGGGTTGTTGTATCAGTTGTTTGAGGCCCTCCTGCAGGGAATCCACTATGTGTCTAGTTCTGGCAGATGTTCCTGCTGGTATTGATCAATCTGTATCTGGCATGTTGAAGTCTCCCATTATCAGAACCTCCTTTAGCTGTCATGTTTTGTATATCTTCTAACAGTAATGTGTCATTGGCCTAAGTATCAAATGCTAGCCCTGCACTTGCAAAATGGTTATTGAGGGCTTCAATATCTCCTATCAGTTAGAGATAATGCTGCCACCGGACTTCATTTTAGCTGGAATGGAATTATCAGGTGCATGTCCAGACATGTCTTTTAACGTTTTCCCAGAGCTTTGAAGGATTTCTTGAGGCAGAGGCTAACTCCGAACGATAGTAGGCCGCCTTGGCTGCTCTGACCAACTTGGTGCACTTGTTACGTGATCTCTTAAAAATACACCAATCCAAGTCGTTCTTGCTTCTTCTGGCTTTTTTCCATAAAGTTTCCCTTTCTAACAGGTGAGCTTTGAGCTCAGGCGAGAACCAACGGCAGGTGCTGCTACTGACCCGCACCTTACCCAAGGGTGCATGCTTATTTAAAGCCTCACTTAAAATATCGTAAAAAATAGTATATGCCCTGTTAACCATTTTGGCTAGGAAGAATTCCTGCCATCACAGTGAATGTTTCAAGTCGTGGATGTAAGCAAACAAATCAAAGTTGCATTTGCACCTCTTGATAGAGAACTTTGCCACAAACTGTGGGTTGTGCACGGGTCTAATAGTGGTGATTATACAATGATCACTAATGTCTGAGAAGAATGTTCTGACATGAGAGAACAGGTGTGGCTTGCTAACCAAAATTACACCTAAGAGGGAGCTGTTGTTAAGGTTGTTTTTATTTGGGTGAGTAGGCTTGTCAATGAGTTGCACCAACCCTAGAGTGTCACAAAAGGATTTCAAGGGATCTGATGCACTTGATAGCCAATTGTAGTTCAGGTCGACAAGAATAATGGTTTCCAAGGAACTGAGACCCAGTACGGAACTGAAGTGAGACAGGAGATGAGGCCCGGCAGAAGGGGGCCTGTAGCAGTCTATTACACAGAGTGAACTGGAAGGAGAAAGTTCGATCTTTAGGGTCAAGCACTCAAATTCTTTGGGGGAGGATGATGCGTCTATGCATGTGGCTGAGTATTTGTCCCTTACATAAATTGCCACCCCACCTCCTCTTGATTGCCTATCCACTTGGAAGAGTAAATCATTTGGGATACTGATTTCATTGTCTGGGGTGGCTGGCTTAAGCCAGGTCTCAGTGATCACTAGGACTTCAGGTAGCATGTGGCTCACCCAGGCCTGGATATGGGTGAACTTTTTCAGCAAACTACAGGCGTTAAGATGCATAAAAGACATTCCTTTGATACCTGCCAGGTCTGATGGAGAAGCAGGAGTGTCTAATGGTCCTGGGTCGAGTTCGACATTGCCTGAGCATAATAGTGAAAGAAGCAGGATTCTTTTTAAGGCACTGAACTGTAATTTGTAAACATTATTTTTCGAGTGATAGGGGAGGCGGTGTTGATGGGTAGGCCTGTACCCACTCCTGTTGTTATACTGGCCTAGTGTTGCAGCCACTAGTGTCCTGGCAGAAATTTGCCATGAGTAGGAAGTCTCAAGTCTGGATTGGGGAGTAATCTGCAGAGACAGCTCGGGAGATGTCCCACTCCCCGGCAGAAGCAGCTGAGAAGCCCAATATTCCAGAATGGCTACCTGAAAAGAGCTGTTGGACGCAGGACAGGGAGAAGCGCAAGGGTCATTTCACTTTAGGGAGGGATGAGGGTTCTGAAGAATTGAGCTGAGCGCTAGTAAAGCTAGTGACACATCGAGAAACCAGCTGTGATTTTCCATGGTAGATCTAAACACCACAACAGCCGACAGTAAAAGCCACTAGAAGCCTAGACCAATCGGCAATCAGGTGTCATAAGTTCAAAATCCTTTTGTTGGCTGAGAGTCGGTTTTGGCGCTGAAAGTACCTGTGGAGCAACTCTTTGAAGCTGAGCCAGTGAGGTGGTTCAAGGCTGCAATCCAGTGTGGCAAGATTGGTCTGTAGCTTTAATTTCTGTTTCTGGCCCTGCTCTAACAGTACAGAATGGGAGTGGGAGCAGGCGTTCAAGTTTTGCAGCCTTGGTGGATGACCCCGGTTCAGCCTGAGAAACAGGCAGAAAAACCCCGGGGATGGTCCTCAGAAAGAGAGGTATCGCAGGTTCACTAGAGCAGAAGAGGAAGTAGAAACTATGATGTGTTTCTCTTTAACAGAAAAGTCAGCTGTTGTAGCCCTCAAGTGACTATGCAGTATAATTTGCAAATGAGAAAGTAGCTTTACAAAAATGGATAGTCCCAGGGTCAGCAGCACTGATAAATGTCTCTAATGAAACAAGGTAAAATGGAGACCAGCAGGAAGAAGTCAGTGAGGCTGAGATCCTCCATTCAGAGTGTTGGCACTGAAAATTCAGAATGTCCAAAGGCACCAAATACCAACGTAACTGAGTGGTATATGGCTTTTGGCTGTTTCTGTAGATTTCTGGGCCCTGCAACGAACTGGAGTTCGGAAGATCCTGGGTGGCAGTTGCAACAGGGGAAGAATGCCTCAGGATCTGCTAATTTGCAGTAGCAGAATCGTGGGTTGCTTCCCAGGACAGGCTTCTAGCTTTTCCTCTGGCGGCAAGGTGCGATCCCCAGGAGGGCACGGCACATCTGAGGGGGTATATGGCCTTTGGCTGTTTCTGTAGATTTCTGGGCTCTGCAATGAACCGGAGTTCGGAGGATCCCGGGCGGAAGTTTCAACAGGAGAAGAAAGCCTCAGGGTCTGCTAATTTGCAGTAGCAGAATCGTGGGTTGTTTCCCAGGACAGGCTTGTAGCTTTTCCTCTGGCGACGAGGTGCGAGCCCCAGGAGGGCACAGCACATCTCTAGAGCACATTTATAAAGCAAAGCATCAGTTGGTATTATTTTCATAGTTAATTTCCTGCTGGATAGCTGTTGTACATCCACTCAGGAAGTAATATATTTAATTGGACACCTGTCTGTTACACTCTGCTCTTTAAGACATGGCCATGCTGTCCCTCTAATTGAACTTATACAGACATATGTAACAGTCTGTAATATCATCACAATGTATCCAGCTGTTTCATTTCATGTAATGCTTCAATAAGTTAAATCAATAAAACTTATTAACCACAAAAAAAAATCCCCACTGCCAGTTCAAATCCCACCTCAAGGATTGGCTCCTGATGACTTCCTGCTGCCTCTGCTTCCATGGGTAGTTCATTCACTTTCACGACTGCACCCCGCCAGGGAATGTGTATATTAGGTCAGGTAGACTCAGTTAAGCTGGCCTGCTTGTGCACTTGAGCTTTAGTACCTATGGTTGTTAATCCTGCTTCCCACCTCTTCACCCCTCCCCCTCTCCACCCCACCCCTTCCCTATACTTTGGTATGCCTTATTCCTCGTTCTACTTATACTTAGACTCCCCTGTTTGTCTCCTATTGTAACTGCTGCTGATAGAACTGTACGTTTATGCGTACCCTTACTTATTTAAAACAATTTTTTTCAATTGTTTAATCAGGAGTGGCACACTAATCTGAAAGCTTGTTTACAGGTGCAACCTGGGAGCACATGTAAGTTAAGTGACTTGCTCAGGGTTACACAGTATGCAAGTGGGGGTGTGGGATTCAAACTCAGGCCTCCAGATTTATAGCTCAGAGCCTTAAACCACTGCGCTATACTGCCTCCAGTGCCTAACTGTTGTATGCTTTATGGAATCCTGTATTTTTTGTTGCTCTTCTATTTGCTATTCCATACACTATTATAATCATCTTGTTTTTTTGGTTTTGTTTGTTTTTGTCAGCTGTTCCATTCTTTGTTGTTTGTTACATTAGTTCCTGTGCCACAGTATGTTGCCGTGGTCATGCCTGAAAATGGTCCCTGAGATCAGCGCACCTACCTGGTTACCAAAGTCATAAATAAATAAAATAAATAAAAATGTGTATGAATTCATAACCTGGAACTGAAGTCCATGACACAGCAGCTACCCTCCGCCCCCCAAACTGTGGAGTAAATTTCTTTTTTTTTTGTTAATATAATTTTTATTAATGATTTTCCACATGGTACAGGGGAAAAGGCAGTCGTAAGTTCATCTTGCTATACACTGTTTAACATGCACAGGTTAAGAAAATAAAAGTTGAATATTGTTGCTTTTAGGGTACAAAACTAGGGTCTCTGGCCATGATGTAAATTATCCATTTAGTCCATTTCAGCGAGCCCAAATCAGTGCGGTCATTCAAAGAGAATGAGATCCTTTCCGCCTTATATATATGTGTTATTATTTCTCTCCATTCAGGTATTGTAGGGATCTGGGGTGAAAGCGAATGTCTAGTTAGTGCCTTTTTTGCAGCTAAGAAGGCTATCCCTAAAAGGTAGCATGAATGAGAGTCCCTTAGCTCTCGTGAAAAGGTTTGCAGTATAAATAGTTCTGGTGTTAGGGTGCTAGGACTCCCAATTTGTTCTACTAGTTCTACCTGGAGGGAAGTCAGGAAAGGTTGTATAATGGGGCCTGACCGAAAGACATGGGAATGTTGTGCCTGTGGTTCAACACAATGGCGCCAGCATTCCGATGCTCCTGTCACTGAATAGCAGGCAGTTATTGCTGGGGTTCGGAAGTATCTTATTATTAATTGCCAGGAAAAGAGTCACCAGCTATGTGAGTATGTGAGTTTAGAGGCCAAAAGACAGCCTCTTTCCCACTGTTGTGAAGATATCTCCATACCCATTTCTTGGTTCTGTTTTCCAGTGTCCCAAGTGTGTTTGCTCCTAAGGTCTCATTAAGTGCCTTATAAGAATTAGAAATAATATGTGGAGTTTCGGTGGCAGTTATGGTGTTCTGCAGAAATGATATTAATGGGGAGAGGTCTTCTAATCTTTGTACTCCTGATGGGAGGGAATAAAAAAAAGTGTCTTAGTTGTAAGTACCCGAAGAAGTCCTCCTGCCTCAGGTTATATTTCCATCTTAACTCTTGGAAGGTAATAAAGTCATTCCCCTTTAGTAGTTATGATATGAAGGTGATATGGAGACGGTCCCACTGACTGAATGTATGGTCCATCTGGGCTGGGGGGAAGTGTTCCAGTAGGTATAGGGGGCATAAATAAATCAAATAGGGAGATAAGGCAAACTGCTTATGGATCGTTTTCCAAGCTTTGGTCTGGTATAAAATCCATGGGCCTGGGTTCAGTTGGGGGTTAGTGTGTTGTGTCTGGTGGAGAACAGCCCTGATCAGGTTATTAAATGGGAATAGTCCTTCTTCAATCTCCCTCCAAATAGCAGGGCTAGTCCGCCTAAGGCGCATAACAATAAATAAAAGGTGTGAGACCCAATTATACAGTTTGAGGTTTGGAAGGGCCAGACCCCCAGCCCGGTCTAGGGAGGGAAAGGATCGAGGTCCTTATTCTGGGACGTTTACCTGCCCATATAAATCCCAATATGGCTTTATTCCAAGCTTGGAATGTTTTAATTAGGATGTATATAGGGACATTTTGAAAAAGGTATAGAGCCCGAGGGAGGATCACCATCCGGATGACCTCCACCCTCTGGAGCAAATTAAGTGGGAAGACACTCCACCTGGCCAGGTCTGCCTGAAGTTGGGAGTAGAATGGGACATAATTGTTTTGCATTGCCTTCCCATCATCATGTGATAGGTGTATACCCAGGTATTTTAGCTTTTCAAGGTCCCATCGGAAAGGGAAGGTCTGTTTAAACGGTGGAGGTGGAACAAAATTAAATGTTAATGCATCTGTTTTGGAGGTATTTACTTTGTACCCTGTGTGTTGCTCATAATCTTCCAATATTTTAAACACAGCTGGTACTGAATGTGTAGGGTCAGAAAGGAAGAGCAAGATATCATCTGCATAGAGCGCAGTGCCCTCTTCCTTCCAGCTGGATTCCAATGATGTGTGTGGACCGCCTGATGGCCTAAGTCAATGGTTCAATAAAGATAGCGAAAAGTCCCGGGGATAAAGGGCAACCCTGGCGAGAACCCCTATATGGGGGAAAGTAGGTGGAATGGTGTCCAGAAACTTTAACACAGGCCTGAGGTGAAGAATACAGAGTCCTAATCAGGGAGACTAGGGGGTGGGAATCCCATCCCTGGCATGGTTGAGAATAGGAAAGGCCAGGAGACCCTGTCAAAAGCCTTCTCAACAGCTAGGCTGAGAAGGACTGAGGGGATTCTGCTAATATGCATTCTCTGGACTATGTGTAAGGCTCCCCTGGTATTATCTGTTGTGGATCTAGAGCTAACAAAGCCTGTCTGATCTAGGCCAATCAGGGAAGGGAGGACCTTATCTAGTCTCTTGGCCATTTTAGACGTAAACATTTTATTACATAAATTTGTACTGATATGGGGCGGTATAAAGAACATAGTTGAGGGTCCTTGTCAGGTTTCGGGATGACTGAGATCACAGCATATGACCAGCTTGGAGGAGGGTCATCTAAGCCCCGCAACACCCCTTCATAAACCCACTCTAATAGTGGGCTGAGCAAATGCCCTGTATACTTATAGAACTCCATACCATAACCACCAGGGCGGGGGGCCTTCATTGTTTTTAATTGAGAAATGGCTGTTCACAGTTCCATCTGGGTTATGGGGGAGGTCAGTCCCTCCTTTTGGTTCCCACTGAGCGTAGGGAGGTCAAGGGAAAAAGAAAGGTTGCAATGTTATTGTGATCTGACAAGTGGTCAGGGGTATACAGTTTTTTGTAGTAATCACAGAATACATGTGTGATGCCTCTCACCTTTGTATGTTGGGTATTGGTTACCGGATCCCTAATGCTGGCTATAGTGGCAAGCTGCCTCTGCTTACGGAGATGGAAGGCTAGCAGGCGTGAGGCCCAAGGACCTATTTCTCCATACTGCTGCCTCAAAAATGCCAGTGCTATTTCTGTTTGCTGCAGGCACAGCTCATCCAGTTCCTGTTTGGTCTGTTTAAGCTGCGCCAACACTGACAAATCACCTTGTTGATGGGCCATTTGGAGGAAGCCAAGAGTTTGCTCAAGGTGTAATTGTCTTTCCTTGCACTGTCTTGTGAGGCAAGCGGTATGTTGTATTAAGTGACCCCTGAGTATCGCCTTTAACGTATCCTACTTGATTGCTGGAGAGGTCTCCCCATCAGGGTTATCCTCTAGGATTTCCTGTATCTTATCTTTTAGGAATTCCCGAAATGGCTCATTTTTAAGGTGGGTCGGGATGAGTCTCCATAGGTATCTCACTTCTTGAGCCCTATTCCCCATGTCGTAATTACAGGGGCATGATCAGAGTGTGCATTGTCTCCAAGGGTAGCCTATCGAAGAAGTCCTAAAATTTCTTTTTGCATATAGCAATGGTCTATCCTAGTGTATATTCCGTGTACAGCTGAGAAGAATGAGTATCTCCTATCTCTAGGGTGGAGGGTATGCCACACATCCAACCAGCCCACCTCTTGTATAAACCGTTAAAAAAAGTATGTGGGGCAGGCTCTCTACCCCTGGTGACACCTCTGGAATCCAAATTAGGGCTTGGGGCAATATCAAAGTCCCCTGCGAGAATCAAGGTCCCCTTAGTCAACTCCAACACCTTCCTCAAAAGGTATCTTATTGTCTGTGTTTTCGACCCTGGGGGGCAAGTAGGTGTTAGCCAAGGTCACCTCATTGTCCTACAACAATCCCTGGTCAATTACGAGGTGACCCTCTGCGTCTACCCATTCCATTGTGGCCCAAAAGGGGGTATGGCTGAGACCAGTATGGCGACCCCTCTCCTTCTACCTCCAGCATGTGAGGATGAGAAAACCTGAGCAAAGCCCTTACCTACTAGCTTTTTATGCTCATTTGCGTTCATATGTGTCTCTTGTACATAGATAATCCCCGCTTGGCTTTTTCTAAACAGAGTGAGCATTCTTGTACATTTGACTGGACTGCCAAGCCCGTTAACATTTAATAACAGCATCTGTAAAGGTGTATCAGCCATTTAGGTCTCTTTATTGTTGGAGAGGTTTGACGGGTCCCTCTGCTATGCCTGAATCCTATGACTCTGTAGTATCCAAAACCTGCTTTGTAAATTAGTGACTGCCTGTGGGGGAGTGAGGGAGATAAACCACCCTCTAACTTCAAACGCTCAAAAAACTTAAGTAATTTAACAACTTGAGTAAACAACCGGGGCAGTGGCTTACCAACTGGGCTTGCCTGCTGAACTATAAACGGCTTCCATGGGGGCTGAGAGCTAAATGCACCCAGGCCCCCTAGTATGCCAAGTATGGCTTCGTCCTGCACATCGCAGGACCAGATGTAAGACGTCTTGGGAAAGAGAAAAGGGGGTTTATAATCATGCCAGATCACCCCCAGGGTTGTAAAGTACCATTATGACAATGCAATTGTTTCCCACTTGAGTGCAGTTTTTCCTGTGCAGTCTAGGGCTGAGCTCATCACACATCATGGGGGACCTTATTATAAGGTGGTGTCCCATGGGTGGGAATAATTAATCTCTTCCAAGGGTCCAGCCAGAAGGTGGGGCCTCTGCACCCACCAGCCCCCTCACACAGCAGTGAGGGAGCACTTAAGGAGGTCGAGGCAACCTCTCGGAGGCAGGTCCTCTCGTATGTCTGGAAGATGGAGCAGGTGGGAGGAGGAGAGGAGTGACTCTCCCTCCATCCCACAGCCCAACCCCACCTAGCCATGACTCTGCTCTCCCCCACAGTGTGAAGAGTGCCCAGAACACCCCAGGAATCTCCCTGAACAAGCAACCCAGTAAATAGCCTATGATAACATTTAATATAAAGTCTGATTGTCCATCTGGGCTGATTAGGTGCCACCGACCTGTTAGGTCCATGGGTCCCCGTGTTTATCGTGGCCCACAGGGAAGCTGGAGGCTGGCCTGTCCCCCCTCTCCCACCCCTGTCACCAACCTGTGCCTTCCTCCCCCACTTCAGCCCTTTCTCTCAACTCCTGGTTTTGGGAGTCACCACAAGGGGATAAACCAAACTAGGGTCTCCAGGCTCCAAAGGAGGCCCCAATATTATGGGGTGCCTCGATGTGGCGATGGCCTCACAGATAGCTTCTTAATGCGGCCACATCAGGAGGAGATACTCAGGGAAGGGTTGAGGTGCACAGGTGCTGACAGGGGAATCGAATAATGGGAGGAGAGGAGAGAGCATGGTCTGCCTACCTGTTAGCAAATAAAGTAGAGTTAATGCTGTTAGTCCCCTTCATGTAGTAGTCTGTCTGGATGTTTTGTTCTCCGGTTTGATTGCTGCTTGTCTTCTCAAACTGGCAATGATTTGTTGGATCGCGGATTCTCCTTTTCTGCGATGTTGGTCCGACGACGATCCTCTGCTCCATGCCTTCTGTGCTAATTTAGCCACCAACGATGAGTTAGAGGGATTTTGGCATGTCGGGACCTCGATTCCCAATTTAAGTAGCTCTCGGGTCGCCTCTTCCGCATTTGCAAAACTTTTGGGGCCTTCAGCGAGGTAAACCACCAGCTTCACAGGGTATGGTGTTTGGAACTTTATCCCTGACTCCTTCAGCTTCCTCAGAATTGGACCATAAGCTCTGCGGTTCATCGCTATAGTTAGGGGATAGTCATTGTCAACATAGATTCTATGGTCTTGATAGACTAAGTTTCCTTTCTGCCAGGATTCATGCAGTACCATCTCTTTCTCTTGGTACCTCAGGAAG
This sequence comes from Neoceratodus forsteri, assembly GCA_016271365.2. Taxonomy (NCBI): domain Eukaryota; kingdom Metazoa; phylum Chordata; order Ceratodontiformes; family Ceratodontidae; genus Neoceratodus; species Neoceratodus forsteri. Next base: position 67,029,934 of record JADMNL010000023.1, read on the forward strand.
CGCATCAGGTTTGCACTTGGGCTGTTCGTTAATTGAGGCCCCGGTGTGTGATGGGCATTGTCCATCTCCAGGGAGCAGCCCTCAGGTAGGTTTAACAGATTTTTGAAATAATGCTGTAAAAGGGGATGGGGTTATTCCCTTCTGCTCCTTCGGGAAAGCCAGAAATTCATAAGTTGTTTCTCCTACTTCGTGCCTCCGCGTCATCCACTCTGTCTTGTAGGCCTTTCACCTCCTGATATCACTGAAGGATTGCTCTTTCGGTATGGTCTACCCGTGAGTCGGTAGTTGTGGCCTGTTCTTCGAGGCTGTTGAGTCATTTTTTCAATTTTACCCACATCTGTTCACAGGGCTGCAAATGTAGATTTTGTCTCTCTACAAAAGTCCCTTCGTTCTCTGAGAACTGTGTCTATTTGTCTAGCAATGTTATTTGAGTTGGTGAAATTGGGCCCCGGAGGATTGCCGCGACCAGACATCTGTGAGCTATCACTGTCTGAGTGTAATCCCTCTGGATCGAAGGGGTCTGGCGGTGATTTCTGATTCTCCAGCTTTCGTTTGGGGCAACCCTGCATTTTTGTGATGATTTGCCCAGTATTTCCTTCTTTAACAGCTGGGAATTAGTGGTTTTATGCCCTGGGGGAGACAGAGCTAAGCGTCTAGGCTGCAGCTGCTGGCATGACGTCACCGGAAGCCCCCTGTGGAGTAAATTTCAATGTGAATTTAGACAGACTGATCACCTTATATATTTTTAAAATGAGCCTCTGGATTTTTTTTTAAGAAATAAAAGTTCATGTTAAGATTGAACAGTTAATTTAATATTTCTATTAGGATTTGTAGCAGAACTAGTACTTCTTATCCTCTACCTCAGGGATGTCAAAATGATACATTTGCAATAACTGATTTTTACTTTCATCAGGTATGTTTTTCTTATTGTAGAAGAATTTTCAATCAGGGATGATTCACATAAAGATCGCTAAAAATTGAACAGCGTGGTAAAAAAGAGCAAGGTCAGACAGTCTCAAGACAAAACCTCGTTCCCATGAAGACTGGTCTGAGACCAGTTTCTGTCTCACACTTACTTCTTCTCTAATGCTTTGCCCTCAAGTGGAGATTTACCATCACAGCTCCACACTGCCATGGATGATCACGCCAGTGAAATGTGAACTAAAAACCATATCAGTGGGCTCAAGATTGACAATGTGCTGTTAAGGCACCTCTTCACTACGAAGTGTCACATAAGCACTATTCTGCATGCCTCGCTCTTCTGTATTTCACAATGTTGACTATGCACTATTGACCACACTCCTTTGGTTCACGTGGACATGACTTGACATGAAACCGTCTGGGGGGGGGTTATTGCCTAAGAAAATTCCAACCAAGTAAACCAAATAATTCTGCCTCTGTTAAAGGGTAAGGCATTCAGTTTGGAAAGATAATTTATAATGATGCGATAAAATGTCAGTATCCGCATAAATTAGCAAGCCTTTATAAATACAATGACTAAATAATAAAAATAGAGAAATAATAATAAATACATCAATACAATAAATAGCAAAGAACTACAATAATTAGATAAATTAATTAAAATAAACTAAGACAATGATCAAAGCAAAGCCATCTTATAAATACAATTATTTGGACTGGAATTTAAGAGACCATGCCATTAGAGGCGTGTCCACTTAACTGGGGTGCAGCTATAGATGACAAGTTGTGTGTTATAAATAACCCACCTCTCATGCCATTGGCTTGCTATTTGTGCCCCCTCTACCCCCCCCCCAGTGAAAATGTCAGCACACGAGATAGTTATATTCTCCAGCACCCTGGCACTTTCTTTCTTTTTCCTTTAAAATCTCTTTTTTGAATGGAAATTAACTGTCATATATAAGACATGGCAGTCTACATACAGCAGTGTTACCCAGAAGTGAAATGCAGTGAATAACAGATAAAACTGTGTTGACTGTCTGTAATAGCCGCAGTCCTCTGTGGTGATCTCTTTTAAAATATTGGGGGTGTTGGAGGACCTGTCCTCACTATGGAAGGTGGAGGGGTTTTGCATGCATTAGTAAATACATTTATTGCATTTACATTTAGAAGTCAGAAAGTGGTAGTAAATGGGGTATATGGCAGTGGGAAGGGGTGCCGAGTGGGGTGCCACGGAGGTCAATTCTTGGGCCCCTCCTTTTCAATATTTACATCACTGACTTAGCAGAGGGTCTGGGGGTAGGGTGTGCCTGTTTGTGGACGATATGAAAATCTGTAATAGGGTGGGCACCCCAGTGGGGGTAGAGGCCATGAGGCAGGACCTGAAGAGACTGGAGGGGTGGTCAGAGACTTGGCAGCTAAAATTCAATGCCAAAAAGTGTGCGGTAATGCATTTGGGATGCAAAAATCCTCAAACAATATACACTCTGTGGGGTGATCAAGAAAACAGAGCAGGAGAAGGATCTACAGATCATAATATTTAGCAACCTCAAGGTAGGAAACAAATGCAGCACAGCAGTAGGAAAGGCAAATGAAATGCTGGCATGCATAGGGAGAGGCATCACCAGCAGAAAGGGGGGAGGTACTGATGCCTCTCTACAAAGCCATGGTGAGATCGGACTTAGGGTATGGGGGGTCAGTTATGGAGACCGCACCTATGCAAGGATATAGAGGGCTTAGCGAGAGTTCAGACAAGAGTGACCAAAATGGTGCAGGGGATGCAGGGGAAACCGTACGAGCAGAGGTGTAAGAAGCTGGATCTGTACATGCTGGAGACCAGGTGGGAAAGGTCAGACATGATTTAAACTTTTAAATATGTAGAAGGGATCAACAGAGAAAAGGAAGAGAGTCTACTTTAAAGGAAGAGGGGGCAAACCAAGAGGACACAGTCTAAGGGTAGAAGGTAGGAGATACAAAGGGAATGTAAGGGGGAAGTTCTTCAATGAGAGGGTGGTGGAGGCTGGAATAAACTGCCAGAAGAGGTGGTAACAGCGGATACAGTGGAGTGATTCAAGAGGGCATGGGACAGACATATGGGGTTGGGAATGGAGGGTTAGGGGAAGGTTGGTGAAGGAGTATGAGTAGGGGAGGACAGGGGCAGACTAGATGGACCAATCAGTCCTTTTCTGCTGACATGACTCTATGATTCTATTGTTGTTATTACTCAGCACAAATCACCACCACACTCAAGTGTGTGTCTGGTCCCAATGTGCACTTTTGGTGCAAAAACATTTTGGTTACACTTGCACTGTACTATAATAGGGTGCTATGCACGATGCCCATGCACAGCGGAAACAGGGCACATTGGCATTCATACACGGGAATATCATGCAGTGGGGTCTGATAGATCCCTGTCAGCATTCACCAAACAGGCACAGGCCAGGTATGCACCCGCATATCCAGTTGCATGGGCAGGTCCATGCCAGAGAGTTTCGGGGGGGTTCAGGGCACACCCAAACTACGTGCCACACATGAAGGCACATAGTGCTGTTCACAGGGAGTGTAGGAGGGTGCCAATTATGCCAGGGAAACCCTGCCATAACCAGTGTATGTGCCCAGTCCCTCTCACACTGCACCCCATCCTGCCCCAGCAGCAGTATGGACAGCCCCCCCACACACACCCAAACACCAGCCCCAGTCTCAGCAGTACAGTGCAGGCCTCCCTGAAAGTCATAAACCCTGGCCCAGTACCATATGGCATCCCTTCCCCAACACACACGGCTGCCCTGTCTCTGTCTGTCTGCTGTAACCCGCCCAACAAATCTGTGTCCTGGTCCCCATATCACATTAGCTCACACCCCACCCCCAAGGCATGTCCACACCGGTCCCATGTGTTGAATAACACAGACCCCCACACACACACACACAGTTACCCCCGTATTGGTGTTGAATAAGAACCCCCTCCGAAACACACACATGCACTGGTCCACACTATCCCTGATCTCTGAACCCAGTACCCGTACCCCTCATCGGTGTTCAGTGGTACCCCCACCCCCCTTGGCACAGGCAACACCACCCCCGTGCCTGCAATATGGTGCAACAGCCCTGAACGGCCAGCGGCACAGGTCTCCTCAGACCTCCTCAGCTGTCAGCAATCCAGCTAATGCTGGGAGCGTGCTGCTAGGCAGTGCACTCCCAGCATCAGTTGGATGGCTGGGGGCCAAAGAGGTGGAGGAGGGCTGTGCCACTGGCTGTCCAGGGCTGCAGTGCCATCTGACAGGTACGGGAATTGGGGGGCGGGGTGCTGTCAGTGCCATGTGGGTTGGAGGGACCACTGAACACCCATGAGGGGGCAGGGTATCAAGTTCAGAGATTGGGATAGTGTGGCCCGGGCTCCTATGTGTGTGTGTGTGGTGGGGAATTCTAATTCAACACCAGGACCGGGGTACCTGTGTGTGTGGGGCAGGTCTGTCTTCTGCAACATCGAGTACTGGAGCAGACATGTTTTGGGTGGGGGTGCTTATGCGATATGAGGACCAGGTAACATGTAACCCCTAGGTTGTGTGACTCCAAGAATTACTACCCCTGCCTTGCCTGGTCAGACCAAAGTTAAGGGGCCTGGGTTTCCAAGATTATGTTATATTGGTTGTCTCCTAGATATTGCAATGACACGATGTCTCAATCCAGAGTTTAACTTTAAGTGGGCTAGCTTTCCCCTGGTACAACCCCCTGGGATGTCATACCACCCATCATAACCATTTGTCACCCCAACACGGTACTCAATAAGGATTTACCCACATTTCAAACATTTTACCATTTAATTACTCTCTCTAATAATATGTTCACAAGGCAGTATCTACGAATAAATAACAGCAAGTTGATTTACAGGGGGAATAGGGCTGAGGAATGGGTAAACAAAGGAGCAGAGGTTATGCAATTCGTATAATTGATATATACAGTATTTACAGAGGATTTGTTTTGTGCTGGTGAAAACCTCCAGCTGGGTGGATACCTGTTATGCAGATTGAGATGTAGTTACACATTTAGCCAATCCATATGACCAGAGCCCTGGCTATCTAAACTAAACTGCTGTTAAATCAGATGGAACACAACATTACACTTTACCCACATTGGTACCAGTTCCCAAATTTGTATTGAAACCCCACAATCTCAATATTTAAATCTGGGTTCCCAGTTACCAAGACAATCCCTTGATGGTTGCAGGCCTAGTGGATAGTGCAGCTGTTTGTTGGCCGACTTGATTTGCAGAAATTGTAATAAGATCTCCCAACATTTACCCTTGCAGAGCCGCAGACTGATATATCAGTCCCAAATTCCTATATGTTCTCATTCTGTTGGCAGCCTAACGGTTAAGTATTTGAACTATTTAAAGTTTTTTCGGAGTGTGTAGGGATTGCCCTGCATGTTACAGTTGCTCACACTAGGTAGGTGTACCCAGCCAGTTAGACTGGGTTGAGCCTAATAAAATTTGGAACATTCATCACATTTATAGAAGTTAGAGCACCTTCCACCAGGGTCCAGGATGGCTACGTTGGTCAGAGTACTCAGAAAACAGTCATTTCCAGGTAAAGAAGTCAAATCCACTAGACTTGAGGTCTCAGTCCCATTTGTGGCACACAGTTGTAGATTGCAGCTCTCCTTGAAGTCTTGACCAAACAGTTCAGAAAAACACTGGATGAGCCCCAGTTCTGAGTGCTCCCCTTCCAGTCCTGTAGGCTCCATGCCAGACAACACGTATCGGCACATCCATACAATTAGCTGGACTCACTTGGGTCCCATAGAACAGTTAGGTCCACCTGCGCTGGGCAAGACAGGTGCAGCAGATGCAAGGTGCAGACCAATTGGACAGTCTCAAACAGCCAAAGTGTCAAAAGGATCCACCCATGCTGGGCTAAGGTTAGGCATTGCAGGATGCAGGGTGCAGACCAGATGAACAATATAAATCAGTCTCAAGGCACTGGCAGCCCCAATAAGCAAGTTTTTTTATTTCTTGCTCCAGTGGGTACAAGAGTACTCACTCAGGCTGCTCATGGTAGAATCTCCACAATGAGGGCTCCGGATGTCTTCAGTCCTCTCACAACTGAGGTCGGATCAGCTCTCTCACAGCTGGCTTGATGTCATCAAGTTGCAGGCCACACTTTTCCCAAGCATGGAACGAGGGCTGGCACCTGGAGGGCATTCTGGCAACCCCCAGGCTAGCAGGTTTTGCATTAACTAAATTACTTTAAACTTTTACTACAAAGAAGGCAAACACACCCTCCAGGATGGAGGCGGTCACACTGGATCACCAGGCCCAGTTGCATGATTGTGGGCCAGAGCCTCCTCCCCTGTGGGGGCTCCTACTCAAATCTGAAATCTGCTGGAAGACACATTCTTTTATGGGGCTCCCCTGAGGCTCCTGATTGCTGATGGTGTTGGATGCTTGGCCTTCAATTGGCTAGATGACCTATCAAAGAAGAAAATGAATTATACATGAACCTCACTCGATGCACGGTTGGTTTACTGTTTTGGTGCCTGAAATAAGGTTCCTGCAGTCCCCCATGAGCACTTGGAAGTTTCCCATGAGCTTTGGCAAATGTCCCACAAGTCCTGGCTTGAAAATCCTAGTTTTCCGATTGGCTGTGGCTGCTTAGAAATTGTTGCATAAACACGCAGTCCCTGAAGCAGAATAGATACAGTCCCAAATACAGTCCTGGTGCAGCCAGAATATTTAGTTAAATGGCCCAATTGCTCCATGGTTTTGTATCGCTTGGTGTGTACTTGCTGTCACTTACCAGCTTTAGTGATTTTATCAGTCTGTTTGCCTGTTGCTGCTGCTAATATTTAAGGATGCCTTGCAGTAGGCAAGCTATTTTTATGAGTCCCAACATTTTACTGGCACAGCCAGATTAGGGCATTTAGTTAAACATTTCTTTCCCCCTTGTACACAGTTTCCCCAACTTACACAGTAGTTACAATTTGAATATGGGTTATGCAATGGCACGTCATTATCAAGAAGCACGTCGTGGATCTCCGGCCACATTGACATTTGTTGGACTAGAAAAGGTGAGGGTTGGCTTTAGGGGCAGTGACCTAGGAACACGCCTCTTACAAAGAGAAGCTTTTTGGATCTTCGAATTGGAAACCTAAACCCCACATGGTCTTAATGAAGACATTCCCTTGCATAGTTATATTTAAAGTATTTTTGGATTGTATATTATTTACACCATAGTATTTTGGAACTAATGTGGCAATTTAATGACCAGGACTATTGCGTGTTTTGGCCACTGGAAGTGCATGACTTGCCGGCTCTGCACTTCCGTGTATTTGTTGCCACTTATTTATAATTCTCCTTCTATTGGATTTCTATTGTATCTGATGCAGTCGTTTTTGGTTAAAAAGAAAGAGTATGACTTGCTGGCTCTGCTCTTTCTCCTTCATCACTGTGTATTTCTATTTCTAATTTTATTTTTATTTTCATTTTCATTCTTATGACATGATTGCTTGGTGTTTTTGCCATGAGCACTAGCTGGAGTTTAAGAGCTGCATGGCACTCCTATTTATGTCATTTTCATACTTGGGGGTTTTCTTCATTTTGCCACTAAGTGGTTCTATGTATTTATCTTTGGTGTCTTTTGCCTATGTCTGTCTTTTCTGTCTCTTTAAATCTGATATAGCCCTTAAGGTTATTTGCTATGTAAGATACTCCTTAAGTGGATCTGGGATGCTCTGAGGAAGACCGCCTACCAGTTGCTACGTAAGCACTCCCAGTTTTTCATTGAGCCATTAATCTCGGCGTCTTGGTCGCACCACGAGTGTGTTTATTAGGTGTATTACGGGCATGTGCCTTGAGCGTTATCATTTCTTTGGCCCTGCACTGGATTTATTTAGCAAAAAAAAGCAGCTAGGTGCTGTTAAAAATGACTGAACTACTGTGGTAGTGCTTTCTGCTTAAACTATTACTTGTCGTGATTTAAAATACTGAAATTCTATTGCTTGCAGCTGAAATCTGTCACTTGAGCCCTGCACAGTTATGGAAGCAGGAGAAGGAGCTTTGTAGTCCATGTCAGGGGTTCTGAGCACTACAGACCTCGAAAACTAACTTTTAAACCTTGGAAATCTTTGGTACAGTGTATTAGTGGGTGGTAGAAAGCCTAAATCAGTTAGAAAGACAAAAGCCATATTTTTAAAGTAATTTTATTATGAGTGTTGGTCCTCTGACCTTTGAAGCTCTTCCGGGGTACGGGAGGGTGTTTTACTATGCCCTCCGGTGAGCGCATTTTAAAAAAAGCAGTTAGGTGCTGTTAAAAATGACTGAACTACTGTGGTAGTGCTTTCTGCCTAAACTATTGCTTGTTGTGATTTAAAATACTGAAATTCTATTGCTTGCGACTGAAATCTGTCACTTGAACCCTGCACAGTTATGGAAGCAGGAAGAGAAGCTTTGTAGTCCATGTCAGGGGTTCTGAGGACTACAAACCTCGAAAACTAACTTTTAAACCTTAGAAATCTTTGGTACAGTGTATTAGTGGGCAGTAGAAAACCTAAATCAGTTGGAAAGACAAAAAGCCGTATTTTTAAAGTCATTTTATTACGAGTGTTGGTTCTATGACCTTTGAAGCTCTTCCAGGGTACAGGATGGTATTTTACTATGCCCTGCAGCGAGCAGGGTGAGCACGTGGCATCACGCACTAAGACGCTACCAAAGACACGCGCCTGCTACAGGTCAGCGGTTAGGCGTACTCATAGAAACATAGAAACATAGAATTTGACGGCAGATACGGACCGCTTTGGCCCACCCAGTCTGCCCATTTCCTACCTACTGGATAAGCTGCAGATCCTAGTTAACCAGCAGCCTACTTTTCCTACCCCACCCCTAGAATGGCCTTATGACTGTCCCATGCATGCTTGAATTCCACCACTGATTTTGACTCCACAACCTCTCCGGAAGGCTGCTCCATGCATCCACAACCTCTCTGTGAAAAATATTCCTTAAATTACCTCTGAGCTGCCCCCATCTTCAAACCAGCTCCTCTTGTTCTTGCACACCTCTTTTTGAAAGATGCTACCTCTTGACTTTGTTGATTCCCTTGAGGTACTTGAAGCTTCTATCATGTCCCCTCTCCTCCTTTCCTCGAGGCTATACATATTAAGCCTTTCATCTCTCTTCATATGTCTTCCGCAGACCCTGCACCATTTTAGTTGCCCTCCTCTGGACAGCTTCCATCCTGTCTATGTCTTTGTGGAGATTGGGTCTCCAGAACTGCACACAGTACTCAGATGGGGTCTCACCGGCTGTCTGTACAGAGGAATAATAACTTCCTGTTTTCTACTGGTGATGCCTCTCCCTATGCATCCCAGTATCCCCCCAGCCCTCCTTGCTGCCCTCTCACATTGCTTGCCCACCTTTAGGTCACCTGATATGACTACCCCCAGGTCCCTTTCCATTTTTGTTGTTGTTAGTATGCCCTCCTCCAGTCCTCGGGTACCACCCCTGGGTTTTTGTTTCCCAGGTGCATTACCTTGCACTTCTTAGCATTGAATCTAAGCTGCCATACATTGACCATTCCTCTAACCTTGCCAAGTCCCTTCTCATCCTTTCCACCCCACCCTGTGCATCAACTCTGTTGCAGATCTTTGTGTCATCTGCAAAGAGACATACTTTTCCTTCCAGTCCCTCTGCAATGTCGCTTATAAAGACATTGAAGAGGACCAGTCCTAATACTGAACCCTGTGGTACCCCACTAGTAACCCTCCTTTCTTCTGAGTGGACTCCATTTACTATTACTCTCTGTGTCCTATTCTCCAGCCACTTCTTTACCTAGGCTGTCATCTTGGGACCCACTACCAGGCTGGCTAACTCTGTATATAATCTTGTGTGGGACTATGTCAAATGCCTTGCTAAAGTCTAGGTAGGCCACGTCCACAGCCCTCCCTGATCTACTACTTTGGTCACCCAGTCAAAGAAATCTATCAGATTCGTCTGGCATGACCTTCCTGCTGTGAATCCATGCTGCCTAGGGTCCTGTGCCCTCTGGCCTCTAGATACTTGACAATTCTTTCCTTCAGAAGTGATTCCATCATTTTCCTATCACTGAGGTTAAACTAACAGGTCTGTAGTTTGCTGCTTCTGCCTTGCTCCCACTTTTGTGAAGGGAATCACATCTGCCCTCCTCCGGTCCTCGGGTACCACCCCATCCTCCCATGATTTGTTAAAAGGGTAGTCAGTGGTGTCACTAGTTCTACCTTAGTTCTTTTAGAATTCTGGGATGAATCATCAGGCCCCATTGCTTTGTCCACCTTCAGTTTTAAGAGTTCTTTCAGAACCCTTTCTTCTGTAAATGGGCTGATATCAACTTCTGTATCCAGAGTGTTTCTACTGTTTGTTTTAGGTACCTCCTCTTCATTTGTAAATACTGAGCAAAAATATTTGTTTAGTATCTCTGTCTTTTCACAGTCTCCTCTGCCCACCCTCCCTCCCTCCCTTTATTAAGCTCACTATCCCTCCCTTAGTCTTCCTTCGTCCCTGTTGTACCTATAAAGGTTTTATCCCCCTTCTTAACTGAGTGGGCTATCTTTTCATCGGTTGGGCCTTTGCTGTTCTGACTGCCTTCCCAGCTTCCTTTTGCTTTAACTGATACAGTTCCCTGTCCTGCTCCTTCTGCGATTCCTTGTACTTCCTGAATGCTTTCTTTTTCTCTTGAACCTTCACTGCCACTTCCTTTGAGAACCATAATGGTTTCTTACATCATTTTGTTTTGTTTATTTGCTTCACACAAAGGCTTGTTACCTCTGTGATGGCAGTTTTTATTATTCCCCTTTGTTCTTCCACCCCTCCTTCCTGCCCATTTGCTAGTGCATTCCTTAGGCACTCACCCATTTTGGCAAAGTCAGCCCTCCTAAAGTCCAGTACTTTTGCCTTTGTATGGCTTGACTCTATTGCTGTGTTTATTGTGAACCATACTGTTCGATGGTCGCTAGTTCTCAGATGGCTACCCACTTCTACATCTGTGATCCTTTCTCCATCTGCATTTGAGAGAACCAGGTCTAAGATTGCTCCCTCTCAAGTGGGCTCCAATACTAGTTGTCTAAGGCATGCCCCCTGTAAGGCATCTAGAATAACCCCACTCTTCGAAGTGGCTGCTGCAACTGCACTCCAGTTAACATCTGGCATATTCAGATAACCCATCAGCAATATCTCCCCTTTTTCTGCCATTCTAAGTATACTTTCTATCATTTCCTTGTCCATTTCCTCCCCCTGAGAAAGGGGTCTGTATACAACCCCTGTGCGGATTGTGGTGCCATTGCCTGTCTCCAAATTTACCCACAGTGCTTCTTCTCCTCCCTGTTTACCCTTTTGTTCTGTTGCTTTTATTCCTTCCCTTATGTAAAGAGCTACTCCTCCTCCTCTTTTACCCTCCCTGTCCCTCCTGTAGATAGTGTATCCTGGTATGTTTACGTCCCAGTCATGGTTTTGTGTGTACCATGTTTCTGTGACTGCCACAATATCCAGATGTTCCTCCTCCATCAAGGCCACTAATTCAGGAAGCTTGTTACCCAAACTATGGGCATTGGTACTCATTGCTCTCCATTTTTTGATGGCTTTACCTTCTGTTGCAGCATCCCCCACTGACCTTTCTACCTCGGTCTTTTTCTCATTTAGTACCCTGTTTTGTAGGGAGAGGCTGGGATTTTCCTGCTGCTTATCAGTGCCTCCCCCTTTGACTAGTTTAAAAGCTTGCCAATGAAGCATTTAAACCGATTGCTCAAAAGACTAGTTCCCCAAATATGTCCAGGTGGAATAACTAACGTATATAAAGGAGGAAGTGTAAACGGACATATTTGGGGTGAATATAAAAAACATAAGGGTATGTGTTGCTGAATAGCACTGTTTATTCAAATAGCTGGATAGGCAATTATGAATAGCTACTTAGGTTGGCTATTCCAACAGGTCAGATCCTAAAGTGTGTATAGCTAAAAACAAAATTTGAAATAACACCAACCAGAATTATTAAAATAATCACATAAATCACATTTTGGTGACTGGTTGTTTTAATCAATATTATAACTTTTGTTTAATAATATAGTCTGTTTAGGATATTGTGATTTAGAAATGAATATCAATGAGGGTACTGTTACCTTACCTACTGGGGAAATAGCAATGACCTGTGTTCTGTGTCAAAATATTTGTCTGGAAACAAGTATAGGATTTGAAGGATTAAAATGCACTCAATGTATTCAGAATGCAGAGCTGAAAAAAAAGATAGCAATACTGGAACAAAGGATTATTGATTTAAATAAAATGAGGTCTTATACTTTGAATTAAATGAGATCAAGAAATCCCATTTAACAGTCCCTATTAATCAATGCATCACAAAGGAAGACTCCTTGAAGAGAGCAAGGGAGGAAAGTGGAGAGAGTAGTGATGACTGGAGTCCAGTAATTAACAAGAGAAAAGCAAAGAAGGGAAGGAGGGCAATGGAATTTCAAATTCCTGTGGAAAACAGATTTCAGATCTTAGATGATGAATTAGAAAATGAAGGAGAAAATAATGTGAATACAATAAATGGAGAGGATTGTTCCAATAACTTAGGGGCACAGAATAAAATCAATCAGAAGAATATTATCACTACTATTGCACAGGTACATAATGAGGAACACTGTAGTAATATTATCAATGAAGCTCCAATGGACAATAACTTAACTGATCCCGTAGTAGTATCTGGATGTTTGACTAATCCCCTAGAGATGAGTGAAAGATCTGACCCAAGACAGGTTATAGTACTGGGAGATTCAATAATTAAATACATAGATGGACATATCTGTAAAACAGATAGACAAAACAGAATGTGTTCAAGTTTTAGGGGAGCTTGGATTAGGGACATTGAGAGAGTAGTTCCTAATATCATTAAAGATGCGGGTATAAATCCACTAGTAGTAGTTCATGTGGGTGCAAATGACATAAATAAATTTACAACTAATGATATCAAAAACAGCTACATATCCCTGGTCAACACCCTAAAGTCATTAAAATCTGAAATATGCCTTTCTGAAATTCTGCCTGTACCACGAGCCTCTGTGAAGACAGAAGCAAAAATAAAGAAAATAAATGAATGGCTAAGGAAATGGGCATTGAATAATAATGTAACCTGTATTACTCATTGGGAAAAGTTTAATAATGATTATAGTCTCTTTAGCTGGGATGGCTTACTTCTTAGCAAAAAAGGAAGTCATCAACTTGGTAAACAACTTTTGTCAGTAATTGAACAATGTTTAAACTAAGTACCTGGGGGGGCAAAGAGGGAGTGATAAAGGGGAGCCCTTGTCCTTGAGTGATGAACTTACATTCTTTATGTGTAACACTAGGAGTTTGAACACCGTTAAATTAACAGAACTAGCTGGTAGAATGGAAAAAGGAAACTTAGATATAATAGCAATTACTGAGATGTGGTGAAGTGAGGTTTCTCAGTGGTCTAATGCCATCCCAGGATATAATTTATATTACAAAAATAGAAGTAATAGAAATGGTGGAGGGACATGTATTTACATAAGGAATACAATCATAACAAAGGACATACCTATATTAATGGAAAATGAGGTGGAAATAGAAGGTTGTTGTATACAGATACAATACCTAAAGAAAAAACTCATATTAATAAATATCTATCATCCCCCCAATGCTGATTTAGTTTATGATTCAAGCTTAGATACAACTCTTAGCAGATCACTCTGAAACATCTGATGTTATAATTATGGGTGACTTGAATTTGTCGGGTATTGACTGGCAAAAACTCACTGCATCCACCAACACAGAACAAAACTATTTGGGAACATTTATAAATCTGGGTTTAGAACAAATGGTCATGGAACCAACTCATGAAAAAAACATCTTGGACCTTATTTTAACAGAGATCCCAGACAAATTTAGTACTATTGAAATAGTAGAACCTTTAGGATCTAGTGATCATAACGCAGTTATATTTTCTATAAAGCAATTCAAAAATAGTTATAGGAAAAATAAATATCGTTATAATTATTATAAGAGTAACTATGAAGAAATTAAGGAAGCACTGTTTAGAAAAAATTGGAACTTGTTATATAAAGATAAGAGCGCAGACGAGTGCTGGCAGCTCTTAAAGGGAATGCTATATGATTTGGAACAAAGATATATTCCTAAGACTAAAATAAATAATTATAAAGGCAAAATCCCAGTTTGGTTGATGCTCAATATACAAAAACAGATAAAAATAAAGGAAAAGGCATATAAAAAATTAAAATTGGACCCCAGTGTAGAAAATAGAAATAAGTATAAAAAAGAACTAAAAATCACTAAATTTTTAATTAAGAAAGAGAGGAAACAGACTGAACATAAATTATCTACAATGGAATACAATGCCAACGTTTTCTATGCATATATAAATAAAAATAAGAATTCAAATCCACCAGTACCCACTATTGTTAATGAAGGGATAGAAACTGATAATGGATCAGACATTGGTAATATATTTAATAAGTACTTTGGGTTTGGTTTTCAAGCAAAGATCATATAAACGATATGGCATATACATATACTAGCACATACGAGGGGATAACAAAGGGGGAAAAAAGAGAGGCAATTAGAGCCTCAAAAGAAACATCGTCACCACGTCCAGATAATATAAATACATTTTTTATAAAACAAACCTTGGATGCACTTTTGTGCCCATTACATACGATTTTTAATAAATCATTTAGAAATTGTGAGGTTCCAGAGGACTGGAAACTGGCCACTGTGATCCCAATATATAAGAAGGGAAATAAAAATAGAGTAGATACTTATAGACCCATTAGTCTGACGTCTGTTTTGTGTAAAATTATGGAAAGAATATTAAAACAAAAAATGGATCAAGAACTAATAACAAAGGGTATAATGGATAATACACAACATAGATTTAGAAGAGGTAGATCATACACAACAAATCTGGTTACTTTTTATGAGAACATTAGTACTAGTCTGGACAGAGGCTTTCCATTGGATGTTGTGTTTCTTGATTTCAAGTAAGCGTTTGACAAAGTAGCACATAATTTATTAACTATGAAATTGATTAAGTTGGGAATTAACAGTTATACTGTTAAGTGGGTCGAGGCCTGGTTGAGGGACAGCTCTCAGAATGTAGGATAGGTGATACAATCTCTGCTAGCATTTCAGTAACAAGTGGAGTGCTGCAGGGCTCTGTTCTGGGTCCTACTCTGTTTGGTTTATTTATCGGAGCTCTACAATTGGGAGTTTCTTGTCAGATAAGTAAATTTGCAGATGACACTAAAATTTCAGCAGAAGTAGATACTGAAATAAAAATAAACCTATTAAAAAAGATTTATTGATTGTTGAAAAATGGGCAAAAGATAACAACATGTGTTTCAATACTGATAAATGTCTGGTTATGCATTTAGGGAAAAAGAACCCCAATGTTGACTATATATTATGTGAGAATGAAATTAAGATGGGATGTTATGAACAAGATCTAGGAGTAATAGTAAACAATAAATTTGACTGGAGTAACCAATGTAATAAAGTAATTCAAACAGGAAATCGTACTATTAGTGCGATTAAAAAAGCATTTATAACACGAAATAAAGAATGTATTATAAAATTATACAAATCATATATTAGACCCCATACAGATTATGCTGTCTCCTTCTGGGCACCATATTTGGAAAAAGATAAAAAAATGATAGAAAGTCTTCAGAGAAGAATGCCCAAATTAATACCAGAAATAAAATATTTATCATATCCAGATAGGGTAAAATCATTGGGATTATATGACTTATAGACAAGACGGGACAGAGGGGATTTGTTGTTATTGTTTAATATTCTAAATGACAAATACCTCATGAAGCTAAGTGGATTAAAATACCTGGATAAAGTATATGGACTGAGATGTAATAATAGGCAAATAAAAATACCAAAGGCAATTACCAACAAGCGGAAATATTATTTTACCATGAGAGCTGCGGTACTTTGGAACTCCTTGCCACAGTAGATAGTTAAGTAAACATCATGGAACCAGTTTAAATTAGAACTAGACAGGCTACTGCTAGGTAGTTAAAATTGATATCCCCCACTATTGTGGGGAAAGTGGTCTCAATGGGCCCAGTGCCTGCTTCCACTTTTAAAAACCGAGAGTAACCAAGAGTAATTGTTTATGATTCGGGTCACGATGGGGTATTTTGTTTATTCTTTATAAGTAACGCTTGCCAACACCCTGTGGATTGCAGCCTTTATAAGAGACTTGGGATTTTGGCTTTTTTTACTCATCTCCTGCATGCCTGTCCTGCTTTGGGTGAGATGTACCTTTTTTATGTGTGATTTTTTTCATGTGTGATTTGCACTTATGTTTCACATCTAATAAAGATAGTTCTGTTTTCAGATAAGTGCTCACCCCTGCTTTTATTTTTTTACTTTAAGGATTTTTCAGCTCTGGGGTATTAGTGCACTCGCCTGTGTTTTGATTGTTAGAGCACCCTATGTCCAGGATATTTTTCAGGTCTGGACTGTTTGGTTCTTTTGAGTTACATTTGATTATTTTAAAATATTTCCCTTTTTTTTGCTTGTCAACAGTTGCCAAACACAGCTTCACTGAGGGCAGAAGAGAACCTCATAAATATGCATGACGATCGGGGCTCTGGCTCATTAATATTGGTGAGCCCCGATTGTAGACACCTCATGGATCTCTTGGTCACTGGGTCCCACTTACCACATGGGGACACTGGGACCACCTAAACACTCTCCCGATTGACCGCAAATACTGAGGTTTGGAGATCAAAGGTTCCACCAGCGCATACATGATCCCCACTGCACTGGAGTGCAAGCATATAGAAGGAGAGCGCGGTTCAAGTGACTGGAGCCCCAGAGGGCTTAAGATACAAGGGGGCTGTTGTTTGGGGCACCAGGGACACAAAAAGACTTGGGCAGAGCGGGAGGACCAGAAAAAAATGTGCAGACATTTAGCAAGCACCTGAGGAGAGCAGCTGAGAATAGGAGTTACATGCTGCAGGTAAGCCCCCAAACTGGCAGAGGGGTTTCACACACATTTGTTGGGGTGGGGACTATGCTTATATGATATGGGGACTGGGGCAGACATTTATACAGTGTGGTGGGGTTATGCTTATGTTATATGGGGACCAGGACAGACATTTGAAGTTGGCGGAGGGTATCCTTATATAGAATGGGGCCGGGGCACACGTGTTGGGGGTACAGCACATAGACGGGGACAGGGCTTTGATGTGTGGTGGGTGAGTGGGGTCTTTCTACAGGACTGCTGGACACAGGGCATGGCTGCGCAGGTCTGGGTGTCTGTGGGAGCTAGTCACGCACCCGGACCCACACCTGCTTGCATAGGTGATCTCCTCAGGATCCCAGGCTAGGCATCTGGTTGGACACCTGCATTGGTTTGCTACTCTGCCCCACCCACCCTCCACAGTCCTGTGCACTGGGGGCAGGGCCAGGGATAGGTGGCGGCCATTTGTGAATACTGGCCTGTGTGCACCTGTCTGTGGAAGCAGAGCTACACAGGTGGGGTAAATGCCTCTGCTGGGTACTTTCTCCGTTTGTGCATAGCCCCCACAGGTTGTATCAGACTGATTTTACTAAGCTCTAGGCTGACATATTCTGTTACTACAAATCCCAGACTCCCTGAAGCTAACATCAGAAAAGTAGACAGCAAGGATCAATTACATAGCCTGCAGTGCATGTTAGAGTTTTTCATAATATTCAATCTGATGTTTTCCAGGACTGCTTTTCTCCATGAGCTAAGATTAGTCCTCTGTGACCACACTTAGCCCATGGAGGATAGCAGGACTAGCATGCAAAAGACCAGAGCTTATATAAACTTAAACATGCACTGCAGGCTATTGAATCTCCAGCTGCTGCCTTCTTCTCTGATATTGGCTTCAGATCCAATCATAGTACCATTACTGCACTTGCTAAAGTAACAAACGATTGGCAAACTGCGCTTGACGCCAAGAACCACATCTGTGCCCTATTCTTAGATTTATCTAAAGCATTCAACACAGTTGATCAAGACCTTCTTCTGCATCTGTTACGCAATATAGGCCTCGCCAACTTGTCTATCAAATGGTTTACTTCTTACTTAATAGGCAGACAGCAGCAGGTTAAAGCACAATGCAAACACTCCCCACTTAAATCTCTTATGACAGGAGTACCGCAGAGTTCCATCTTGGGGCACCCCGCTATTTGCAATCTATATCAATGGTATTGACAGTAACATCTCCTTAGCTAATATCTATTTGCAGACAACACTGTACTTTATATAGGTTACCCTTCCCTTGAAGTGGCCTGCTCATACCTTCAACAAAAATGTTGCCTGCGCCAGCACAACCTACTTCACCTCAAACAGTTGCTTAATGCAAAAAAAACTAAACTCATTTTCCTTCCCCCCCAGGCAAATCCTGTCAGCACCATCCTCTCAGGTGTTAGGCCGAATATTACAAACCTCCTGGGGGGGAACCCCTAGAGCCAGTAGAAAAATTAAAATATTTAAGCTGCTGGATTGACATTAGGCTTTCCTTCACCCTCCACATTGACAAGCAAGCCAAAAAGCTGAGACAGAGGCTGGGCATATTTTATCGGATCATGCATTTACTAACCTTCGAGGCCAATGAAAGATTAGTGCATTCAACATTTCTTCCTCTCCTGGATTATGGTGATATTTTCTGCAGACACTGTCCTGGTGCCCCCCTTTCTAAACCTGGCATTCTGTGCCTCAGATCCCTTAGATTTATCACTAAGTCCCCTATAATACTCACCAATGCTCTCTCTATACCACTCTTGATTGGTCTTCCTTAAATATCAGGAGTCTAACAAATGCTGCTTTATGGGCCTAGACAGCGATAACTGGCAAGCTTCTCTAATATATCTCTAAGCTTGTAGTCCATTCCACTGGAACCTATTCCCTGAGAAGGTATTCCTGTAACACACTTGACACCTCTAGAATCAGAACTTGGTACGGTTCCTCTTCCCTAAGATATGACCTTCCTTCTACTTGGAATAGAATCCAGAGATCACTAAAACTCTCTCAAATTGTTAATTTGTCAACTTTTAAAGCGATGCTCTGTAACCTTCTAACTAGGGTCTATACTTGAGGGGGCAAGAACTCTGGGTTCCCAATTATCACTGTGAGAGGGCCAATTTCATTGGGAGTGATTGGGAGTTACCTCGTCTTGCTCAACAACTAAAGACTATGCCTCATCCATGGGTTTACAATCAGAGCCCAGAGCCCTGGAGTCAGTATACATGTTGATAGGGCATAAATCGGGGTCGGTAGTTGGGTTGTGACCTCTATTTCATATCACCCATGTCTTTTTTGTTTGATCTAGGAGATTATTGAACCAGTTGTGCCACTGTGTAATATAGCCTGAAGTGTGGCATCACCAGGCTGTCATGCTCTCTGGCTGAGCAAGGAGACGTTTATTAATCCAGTGTCTGTCAGCTGCCAATACCAATTTCAAGGTCAGTTTTTGCTGAGCCTTTCCATAGAGCTCTGGGATCTTGACTAGGAGAGCCTGGAACAAAAATAAAAAGTGGACTAGCAACAAAAAGCGGGGAAAGAATCACAGATCTCCAGGTAGAAGGTCACCTGGGGGGCAGTAACCATCACATGATATGGTTCAATTTGGCCACTGGAATTAAATCATCCCATTCGAAGGCAAAAATATGGGACTTCAGAGGAGCTGACTTTGATAAGATGACCAACAGAGTTAAGCTAGCCCTGGCAAGAAGAAATACAGGTGAGGGGGTACAGGCAAAGTGGGCAAGCATTAAGGATGCAAAACTTGAAGCAACATCCTATTGGGTTAGGGAGAAATGCAAGAGCAAAAGAAGGATGAAACCACTTAGGTTCTCCAAAGCAGTAGCAGAAAAGATCAGAGCCAAAAGATTGACCTTCAGGAAATATAAGGCAACGCAGTGGGAAGAAGATAGGGAGACATACCAAACTTTCCTAAGGGAAGCAGGAAATGCAGTAAGGCAGACAAAGGCACAAACTGAGGAAACACTAGCATGAACAGTAAAAGAAGGAGACAAGACTTTCTATAAACACATTAGTGAGAGGAAAAAGTCCAGAGGGGGGTATTGCTAACATCAAAGGGGATAAGGGAGAGTGTGAGGAGGAGGACCAAGGAAAGGCATCTATCCTAAATAGAGACTTCTGCTCAGTATTTATTGAGGAGAAGGTAGGGCAGGGCCCACAGCTCAGCAACATGGACACAGGGGGGAGGGAAGTGTGCACCAGTCCATTCACAAAAGAAAGGTTCCCACAAGAGCTCACTAAGCTCAGGGTCGACAAGGCAATGGGTCCTGATAGCATACGTCTGAGGGTACTAAAGGAGCTAAGGGTGGAACTAGCAGAGCCATTCGCAGAACTGTTTAGTGAGTCTCTGAGCAGAGGAGAGGTCCCAGAAGACTGGAGAAGGGTTCATGTGTTCACACTCCTTAAAAGTAACAGCAGAGAGGAGGCAGGGAACTACAGACCAGTCAGTCTTACCTTAGTAGTGGGCAAGATTATGGAGGCACTCCCTAAGGAAAGGACAGTGCAACACCTGGAATCCATAGGAGCACAGGATCCAAGACAGCATGGGTTTGCAAAAAGAAGGTCCTGTCAAACTAATCTCATAGATTTCTTTGGCTGGGTAACCAGAGTGGTGGACCAAGGAGGTGCAGTTGATATCGCCTACCTTGACTTCAGCAAATCATTTGTTCCTGTTCCACATAGAAGCTTGATTAGTAAGTTAGGTAGCCTTGTGGTGGGTCAGAGGTTGTTCAACTGGGTGGTGAACTGTTTGGCAGGCAGAAAACAGAGAGTGGTAGTGAATGGCATACAGTCAGAAGAGATGCAAGTCACAAGTGTGGTACCTCAGGGATCAGTACTGGGGCCAGTCCTTTTCAATATCTTCATCAGTGACATTGCAGACAGACTGGAGGGTAACGCTTGCCTGTTTGCAGATGACACCAACATCCGCAACAAAGTAGATGATCCAGGTGGGGTGGGCAGAATGAGAAGAGATCTGGAAAAACTGGCAAAATGGTCTGAAGAGTGGCAACTGGAGTTTAACACAAAGAAGTGCAAGATCATACACATAGGGAAGAGAAACCCTGAAGCTACCTATAGGTTGGGAGAAGAGTTTCTGGCAATCACAAGGGAAGAAAGAGACTTGGGCATCATCATCACAGATGATCTGAAATCACCCAAGCAGACCACTAAAGCAGTAGGTAAGGCTAGAGGGATGTTGGGGTGTATTATCACAAGTCGTAAGAGGGAGGTGATAATTCTTCTTTACAAGACACTGGTTAGGCCCCATCTGGAGTACTGCATACACTACTGGAGGCCGCACCTGCACAAGGACATTAACAAAATGGAGGCAGTCCAGAGAAGGGCAACCAAAATGGTACAGAGACTGCATCAGAAAACATACGAGGACAGATTAATTGAGCTCAATATATATATATATATATATATATACCCTAGAGCAGGGGTTCTCAAATGGTGAGGCCAGCCTCCCTGAGGAGGCCCCAACCTGTTCTAGGGGAGGCTCAAGCAAGTCTTGAAAAAGTACTGTATTTACATTTTGAACTTTATAGAGTTTGACTGAAGGGTTAAGACAAACTGAAAGAGGATAATAGTAGGTGAATGCATGTATTTATTCACAAGTCGGTGACCAGGGAAGGTACTGTACACTGAGCCATGGCTTATTTCAGATGTACCCAGGGAAGAACAGTGAGAGAATACAATTCAAAATGTAACTGCAAAATACTTAAGCAATACAAAATGAATGAAAGTGCAAACAAATTAAGAACAATAAACCAACAATGCAAGGAACAGTTGATCAATTAGACTGGCAGTAGAACTGTCCAAACACAAGAGTTAACCATACAGGTACTAGGAATCAGAGCAGGAGGGAGCAAAATGATTCCTGAGAAGTGCTTAAGAGCAGGGTGAGAGGGGGAGAGGCAGAGGTCGGCAGGAAGGTTATTCCAGATAGATGGGCAACAGAAAAAGCAGTCTGACCCACGAAGGTATGGCAGTAAGGGGTAACAGTGGTTCAAGAGTCAAAATATTGGAGCAAGTAGGTTGTCCTGTTTGGGGGGGAGGGGTTACAATAAACTTAATAACATGAGAGCCAGCTATGCAAAGAGGTTTCAATTTATTCCTGAGGTACTGTGAAAAGTAGGCTATTTTTCTATGGGGAGGCCCAAAAATATTTCAGTATTTTGGGGGAGGCTCAAGATCTTTTTCATGGCTTAGGGGAGGCTCACTATGACAAAGTTTGAGAACTGTTGCCCTAGAGCAAAGGAGGAAGAGAGGTGATATGATCGAAACATTCAAACACCTTAAGTGCATTAACAAGGTGAAAGCATCTAACATGTTTCAATATAAGAAAAATAGCAGGATAAGAGGACACAGCATGAGATTAGAAGGAGGCTGATTAAGGGGTAATGTGAGGAAGTTCTTTTTCACAGAAAGGGTGGTGGATGCATGGAACAGCCTGCCTCAGGAAGTGGTAGATATACATACAGTGCAGAGCTTCAAACACTCATGGGATAGGCATAAAGGAGAAACACAGGTGAGTATGAATAAATAGGCCATTGACAGAGTAAAGGCCTATGGCATGTTCATAAGGTAGAAAAAATGGGCAAACTGGATGGTTCTTGCGGTCTTTATCTGCCATCAACTTCTATGTTTCTATTCATCTTTAGAGTATCTTTTCTACCCCCTAGGCTGAGGGGAGAACTTTCCATCTTGCAATATCTGCTTTAACTTCCAGCATCAGCTTATCATAGTTTAGTTTAAATCAGGATGGAAAGTTCAGGTTTATCCTCACTCCTAGATACCGAACTGTGTTGCTTTGTGCCCTTTTAAAAGGAAACCTGTCCCAGAAATTTGCTTGACCCTGTTCACTGATTTTGATGCCGTCAGACTTTTCTGGATTAATTTTATATCCTGAGATGGTCCCAAACTCCTTCAGGTCCTTAATTAGCACCATCACGGAGGTGTCCAGCGATGTCAGGAAGAACAGGGAATTGTCCGCATAAAGAGTAATCTTGTACTCCCTATTACCTGTTTGAATCCCTCTGATTTTTGGATCTTGCCACACCTTTTCTGCTAGTAGCTCGATACGGAGCACAAAGAGAAGAGGAGTGAAGGGGTCACCCCTGTCTGTTACCCTTCATTGTGTGGGATTGTTTAGAAAGTATTCCATTAACTCTGACTGCCATCTATGGGGAGGTGTAGATCTCCACTATGCAGGTCCCGCATACTTCCCCCACCCCATCTCTCTCAGCATTCTGTGCGGGAATCCCCAGTTCACCTGGTCAAAAGCCAGTGTTCTTGTGAAATGTTGAGATGGTGTCTCCCAGCATAGTGTTATAGGAAAACCAGCCAAAATACATTTTTATAGGAGGCAGTATAGCCTAGAGATTAGCATACCAAGCTGTGAACCTGGAACTGATATTTGTGTACTGGGTGACCCTACGCACGTCACTGCACCTCCCTGTGCCCAATGTCATCCCTACATATGAATTTTGGCTTGAGAGCCAATCATAACCAAAAATTCTAACATTAATAAAAACGTTTTATTTGGCGCTACCAACAGCTTTCTTTTGTTACAGAGAAATAAGTGGGTGAAGAGTATGAGGGAAATATCTTGGCATTCTTCCTCTGATTTTTCTGCATCTGTGACAGTAGAGGTTTGATGTCACTGAAATATTGTAATTTCTGTGTTTTTTACTGACTTTTTAATAAAATGACTTGCTGAGGAACATTTACAATAATTTTAGCACTCTTACTTCTTTTGTTTAACATTTTGCTTGAACAATTCAATTTGAAAACATCCATTATTGCCATGTGCTCAGAGACTTAACCATTCTGAGAAAATATTTATTTTCCAGACATTAACCTTCAAAATGTTTAAAACATTGCTTTGAATAAAGGATATATAATGTGTCCTACAAAGAAGCTTTAAAGCTGAACATATAAATTATTTTGTTTTTCCGGATATTATTTTGGAAATCTTATTTAGAAACTCACCTTGGAATCCTCCAATGCTGGACTTGTATTTACAATCAAGGTAACATTTTAGTCTCCTGTTTATTGAGGCAATTTTATTTTCTTTTTCATTTTTGCTTACATTTTTAATCTACTAAATGTACAAGACATGGTTGTCTACTTATAAAAAAAAGTTTTTAAAAAGAGAAAACAAGAAAATGAGATTACACCCCATTGTAGAGATATGAACGTAAAAGAAAAAGCATTTTTTAAAGAAACTGAACTTTACCAGTAATTATTCACCATCAATGAAATTCCAAAAATTGGTCTCACTTAGAATTGTAACTTTAACAAGCATTTGTCAATGCCAAATGTTTGCTTGCTGGCATTGGCAGTGGTAGCGTAGAAGTTACAGAGCTGCGTCATAGGAATGGCAGTGAAGTATTGAACTGAAGCCAACCCCACCACCACCCAGCAGAGAGTGACAGGCATTGGGGTGTGCGTTTGAGTCATCAGGCATAACGGCCATGCCATTTCACCACACCCCACCCTGCAGACACTGCCAAGTGTCACTGTGTTCCTTGGGGTCTTTGGCCCTTATGCGCACCCCATTTCATTAGGAAATATGGTGAGATGGGTGCGATTTAGGAGAATGGGGTGAACTTTGGGGCCGAAGAGTCCAAGGCATACCTCGATGCCTCTCACTGGCTGCAGGGTGTGGAATGGTATGAGCATTACAGGCAAGAATCCCAAGTCACACCCCTGATGCCTGTCATTCTCTACAGGGTTGGGCGTTATGGTTGGAAACCCTAATACCTCAGGCATTCGTTGGTATTTTCACTCCAAATTTTCAACATGTTTTTTTGTGACCCACCTCATGAACAGGGGAATATCAGTTTGTTAGCCGAAAGCTGCTTATGCACAGCGACTATGGCATTTAGCACCACAGGTGCAAAAACATTCCGAACAGGATGTAAAAAATGACAGCTGTACTGTTCATAGGGAGGTGTAAAAAATGGCAATGTTGCAAATCTGCAGTAAAAATATTAAAAAAATGGTGAAGTCACGAGCGTACATAGAAACTGTGCAACGCACACCCATAATATAATTAGGTTGGGGATTTTTTACAGCAGATTGTCAACTCAGGCATTTTGGTGCCTCCGATCATGAACAGTGTCACTGTGATTTTCTTTATCTGTGCCGAACAATGATTTCCCACAGCGACCACGCATCTCTGTGCTGAAAGTGTGAAAACACACTTCAGCCATGTCCTGAAAAATGACAGCTGTACTGTTAATAAGGAAGTGTGGAAAAATGCCACTGGTGAAAATCTGGACTGAAAATATTACAAAGTCATGAATTTACGAGGGTGCGTGGAAACTGCGCAATGCTCACTCGTAACACAGTCATTTTATGGACTTTTGTCACCAAATTTTCAACATAGCCATTTTAAGACCTCTGCTCATGAACAGTATAACTGTAATTTTCTTAATCAGTCCTAAACATTGCTTTCGCACACCAACAGCACCATTGTGCGCTACATGTGCGAAAATACATTTTGGGCGACATATGAAAAATGGCAGCTGTACTGTTCATAAGGAAGTGTAATAAAATGGCAATGTTGAAAATCTGGAGTGAAAATATTAAATTTGCATACTTACGAGCATGCATAGGAACTGCGTAATGCACGCTCGTAAAACAGTCATTTTTAGGAATTTTTTCACCAAATTTTCAACATAGCCATTTTAAGACCTCTGCTTATGAACAGTATCACTGTGATTTTCTTAATTTGTTCCATACATTGATCTCGCACACCGACTGCGCCATTGTGCGCTACATGGGCGGAAATACATTTTGGGTGAGATGTGAAAAATGACAGCTGTACTACTCATAAGAAGGTGTAGCAAAAGGCAATGTTGAAAATCTGGAGTGAAAATATTGAAAATTCACGAACTTAGGAGCGTGCGTAGGAACTGCACAACGCACGCTCGCAAAACAGTCATCTTTAGGAATTTTTGCACCAAATTTTCAACATGGGGTTTTTGGGACCACTTCTCATGAATGATGTCACTGTCATGGTGTTGTTTGGGCCTGAAGGGTCATTTCACGCAGTGACTGCAAAATCACCCTTCGGGCCGAATAATGCCATGACAGTGACATCATTCATAAGAAGGGGTCCCAAAAACCCCATGTTGAAAATTTGGTGGAAAAATTCTAAAAAATGCCTGAGATATGCAATAAAGTTGAAAACCCCCTATCTAGCCCATTATACAGCTTACCGGCATTTCCTCAGTTCATGGTCCACTTTGAAGAGTGCAGGCGTGTTCCCGGTCCATCAAGATCATCGCGCCAAGCTCGGAGGTAAGTATGGGGTGTGGGGAGGCAGGGGTGCAGTGGGTGGGTGCGGGTTGTGGGGGGGCTGGGAGAAGCGCCGTGGGACCGTTTTATTTTGCAGGTAAAAAAAAAAGACAACGTGGGACGTTTGCCACGCTGGGGTGGGCTCCCAGCATGGCATAGGATGGCTGGGAAGGCCGTGGAGCCAACGGGGGATTGAGCACCCCCGTTGGCCATATGATCAGTTACCACGCTGGGGTGGGCTCCCAGCGTGGCACCCAGAACTCGGGGTGAGGACAGTGAAGCCGATGGGGGATTGGGCACCCCCGTTGGCTATTCTATGAGTTGCCATGCTGGGGTGGGCACCCAGCGTGGCATGTGGAAGGCTTTGGGGGGGAGCGCAGCACAAGCCGGCGGGGGATTGGGCACGCCTGTTGGCTATACGTGTGTGCCGGGGTGGAGGGCAGCACGCAGTATGCGTGTGTTTCTGTGTGTGTGTGTGTGTGTGTGTGTGTAAGGGGAGCTGCACATGAGCAGGCAATATCGCTGCTCACTGAAGCGTAGCTCCCCCTTTCAACAGTATGCCACTGCATTTTGGAGCTTGTCATAGACAGCTCCAGCATGCATTGGCTTACAGGGGCCGTGCCTGCCAACACACTGACTGAACTGGAAGAGGGGGTGACACACCTCCGAAATCTCGGATAATGGCACTATGTTTCTTGCACATGCGTGCAAGCAAACATAAAAATGTTGGGCTGTGGAAATAGTTTTGTCTTCTGACAAATTGGAATGACTTCCAAAATTGGACACTATGAATAAACTTGTAAAGTCTCTCACTTTCAGTTTGTACATTTCAAACATTCTTGGGAAATTTATATCCTCCGTAGGGTAATAATAATGGGTGTAATAAGTTAAAATAGCTCCTCAGTGTAGATCTGGTGGCAAGGATACTATGTTATCCCCCAATAGCCATTCTGAGATAAGAAACAAGGAACTCCTGCTGTGCAAGTGCCATGTCCCAGGATAATTGGTGGTGTTGTTACTGGAAATGTTCTTCAGGAAGGGTGTAAAGTGCATCGCCCAAAGGGAGAGAGGTGGAAAGTGTAACATTTACTGTTAGTTAGATAAGGGTAGTCTTTACTAATGACATTCTTAGCTGTTAAAGGATTATCTTGACAATCAACTCTTAATGATGTCTAAGAACAAAAGGACAAGGGGAACATGATGTCATTGACATGAGGCCCATTCCAGAAAAACACATTTTATTTCAACCACTGCAACAAAATGGCTTTCAACCAAATATACGCAACATAGCGTAGCATGGCATAGCACAGCACAGTACAGCACAACACAACATAGTACAACACAACACTTCAGACACCACAAATACACTGTAGTAACAGCAACATGATTTAAAAATAAAATTTCAAGATGCATGTTTCAATGTTTATAGATTCAGGACAAACTGCATTAATGCACCAGTTAGGGTAATTTAACACCACAAAAGCAGAGAAATGTGGCATTAGGGTTTCCCATCCAAACGTCACCCCCTTTCCCCACAGTAAAAGGGAAACAATTTTAGGGAAAAATAAATATTCCTCTCGAAAACAGTTCCTGAGAGGAAAAGGGGGCTCACCAAAATCACAGGGGAAAGTGTACTATTACCCCAGAGATGAAAACAATCATGATAGCACGTCAAAAAATTGAAAAGGAGTCAGCACATAATACTACTAACATACTATTCAGAAGTTTATGCATAATTGCCAATCCGTTTTGCAAGTGGGTAATGTGCACTTTTTCACTTTTTGTGAAACACCCCAAGATGCCTACACCATGCTGAAATTAACAAAGTTGCATGCAAACTCGAGACTGTGGCAGTTACTAGTTATGATGTTGTGGCTTGCATTTTATGCCTACATTTCTACTACCGAATTGGGTGAGATCTTTGCCATTTATAGTGTGTGTTTTAAGCTATTTTGCTATTACTATTAAAATCATTTGGAATATTATGTGCTGACTCCTTTTCAATATTTTGAAAAAGATATTACGGTTTTGGGTCTCCAGAGTCTTGTTGAATTAATGGTGGGATCTTTCTTGGAGGTTGTCACCCCTAATGCTCCCCCTTCCCCCTGTAGGCCCTGTGTGAAGAAAGAAGATCATGTGTGATATTGTTTGCTCACAGAATGGGGTGGGCATTAGGGTTGACAAGAAAGACCCCATCACTGATTCGCCAAGTCTCCAGAGACCCAAAAACCTGTTTTTTTTAATTTGCTGCTTGGGAGGTGGGGTGATAGGGGTCATTTTTGTGGGAAACTCTAATGCCGCATTTCCCTATTTTTGTGGCATTAAGTTACCGTAAGTCGTGCAGCAACACAGCTTTTTGTAAATTTTAATATAATATAAATTGGAAAACAATTTCATTAATGCACTAGTTTGGGTCAAAGTGACAAACGTTGGAACATGTGGCATTAGGGTTTCCAACACTAACATTCCCCACCCACCCTCCAGGCAGCACAGTAGGTGTGGAGTGTGCCTTGGGACTCTCAAGCCTAATGTTTATCCCGTTCCATTTGTAAATCAGGTCAGATGTGTATATTGTATGAGAATGGAGTGTGCGTTAGGTCTGAGAACCCCAAAGCACACCCCACACCTGCTGGGATGTCAGAAAGGGGATTGTTAGGGTTGGAAACCCCAAAGCAATATTTCCCAACTTTTGTCGCTTTGACCATAACTAGAGTATTAACAACATTTTTTGAAATTTATTTTCTTACTTTTCAAGATAGTATAATCGTATCCTTATTTGCTGTGGGAGCATAGGACCTCCTACCCATACATAATGTTTTCAGACAGTGTAATCATATCCTCATTTTCCTTTTACCAAAGAGGCATTTCTCAAAGAAAGCAAATGCAACACTACAGTAATTTGCTCAGGGCCTGATAAACAAAATTAATAGTTTAACCAACTAAATTAATCATGGACAGGAAATCATTTTCCTGGTTTGCTGCAGAGAGCTCTGCCTCATTTCATTAAATCTGCCTACAGTTTTAAGCGTTTTTGTTGATATTTATGATAGCTAGCTGCACTCAATGCAAGTGTCCCCGGCCCTCCCTTGACATTTTTGAAGCCCATTGACCCATAGCACCACAAGCCTCCAGCAATCTGAGCTACCACAGAGGACTGGGAGTGATTACCTGATTTATTTATTATTAAAACTTAAATGTTCCTATTCCCTGGTGTCCAGTGATACCCCCCCCCCACTCTCCAATTGTTCCCCAATCACCATTAATTAGTAGTGAATAGCCCTAGTGTCTAGTGGCAACCCCACTGTCCGATTTCCATTTTCTTAATATATTTTCATTGGGGGGTGCCTCAGGGATCAGTCTTGGGGCCGATCCTTTTCAATAGCTTCATCACTGATATTGCAGATGGACTGGAGGGCAAGGGTTGTCTGTTTGCAGATGACACTAAGATCTGCAACGGAACAGATGATCCAGATGGGGTGGGAAGAATGAGATGAGTTCAGGAAAAACTGGCAAAATGGGAAGACAAACCCTAAACCTACTTATAGTCTGGGAAAGGAGTTGCTGGCAATCACAGGAGAAGAAAGAGACTTGGGCATCATCATCACAGATGGCCTGAAATCATCCTAGCAGACCACTAAAATAGTAGGTAAGGCTAGAGAGATGTTGGGGTATATTAATAGGGGTATCACAAGTTGTAAGAGGGAGGTAATAATCCCGCTTATTTTATTTTTATTTATTTATTTATTTATTTAGTTGTTTAACCAGGTATAGCACACTAAGCTGAAAGCTTTTTTACAGGAGCGACCTGGGAGCACAATGAGGTTAAGTGACTTGCTCAGGGTCACACAGTATGCAAGTAGAAGCTGTGGGATTCAAACCCAAGTCTGGTCTGCTTCACAAGACACTGGTTAGGCCCCAACTGGAGTGCTATGTGCAGTACTGGAGGCCGCACCTCCACAAGGGCATTAACAAAATGGAAGCAGTCCAGAGAAGGGCAACCAACATGGTGCAAGGATTGCATCAGAAAACAAACAAGGACAGATTAACGGATCTCAATATGTATACCCTAGAGCACAGGAGGGAAAGAGATGATATGATTGAAACATTCAAATATCTTAAGGGCATTAACAAGGTGAAAGAGTCTAACATGTTTCAATATAAGAAAAATAGCATGACAAGAGGACACAGCATGAGATTAGAGGGAGGCCAATTATGAGGTAATGTGAGGAAGTTCTTTTTCACAGAAAGGGTGGTGGATGCATGGGTCGGCCTACATCAGGAGGTGGTGGATATTAATACAGTGCAAGGCTTGAAACAGGCATGGGATAGGCATAACATAGGTAACATAGGTAATAACAGAGGTAAACAGACTTTCATCCATGGTGCTCACTTAGTAAGGGCGCAATACAGATGAGTATGAATAAGTAGGCCTTTGACAGAGTAAAGGCCTATGGCACATTTAGAAAAATGGGCAGACTGGATGGGCCTTGCGGTCCTTATCTGCCATCAACATCTATGTTTCTATGTTTCTATGATATCCAGTGGTACTCCCCACTCTCCAGTTGTGCGCCAGTCCCCATTAATTAGCAGTTAATAGCTCTGGTGTCCAGTGGTATCCTCACCCTCTGATTTCCATATTGTTTTTATATATTTTCATTGGTTTCCAGTGGCAACCCCAAACCCCATGGCCCTCATATCCTGTATATACGAAAATGGTCCCTCAATGTCTTGAATTTTTTGGTTTCAACCTGTAAAAAATAAAATGTAAATTTCTGATCGCACCTGCACCCCCACTCAATCTTCCACTGTGTGCCCACTACACCACACCTCCCAGACCCCACCACACACACACACACACACACACACACACACACACACTGACTCACCTGAACTGGTCCCACTCTGAAGATCCACTCTTTGATGAAAGACACATCTTGCTGCTGGAACTAGTGACTGCTGTCTGAGAAGTAAGATAACGGCAGTCAGAAATTCCACTGAAATACATTGAACTGCAGTTACCTTATTTCTCATACACCAGTCGTCGGTTCTAGCAGCAAGACGTGTCTTTGATCGGAGAGTGGATCTTCACAGTGGGAGCAGTTCAGGTGAGTGAGGGTGTGCGGAGAGGACTTGCGTTGCGGGTGCGGGGGTGGGTGCACAGTGGGAGATCAGGTGGAAGTGCAATCAGTGGTGGATTTTTTTTGTTTACAGGTTGAAGAAATACAAGACATCGAGGAACTGTTTTCTTAGTTACAGGATGCAAGGGACATGGGATGGTTGGGAGTACTACTGGACACCAATGAAAATATAAAAAAATATTAAAATCAGAGGGCTGGATGCCACTAGACACCAGGGCTATTAGCTGTTAATTAATGGGGACTGGGGCACAACTGGAAGGTGGGGGGGTACCACTGGACACCAATGAAAATATAAAGAAAAAATATATATGGATATTGGAGGGTGAGAGGTGCCACCTAACACCAGGGAAAGGATTTTGCATCATGGAAAAGGATCCTTTTTCATATCATGAGTCCTGAAAACTATTTTTAATCTGAAAAAAAATTCAAGGGCATTTCTTCAACAGATAAGTGTAGATTCCAGCTGAGAGGGTCCTAATAAGCAAGCTGCATGTGTTGGTTTCTACTCAACACATAATTGTTCTGAGTTATTTGATTTTGTTTCCCTTCCTAACTGTAAAACAAAATGACAGCAGCATGAAAAAAGATTTCTCATTTGCGACACAGGATGATCCATTTATGAAAAAGGATTACCCATTTGCAACAAAGGATCCTTTTCTCGAGCAGGAAATATAACTGGAGAGTGAAATTCCCTTTGAAAATAATGGTCGGGACTGCTGCAGAATTCTTTGTGGGCAGAAAAAGGCACCTATAGAAGCAGGAGCCCACTACAAAAGGGCAGCCTGTGGTGCCAAGAGAAACAGAATGAGCAAGTGAGACAGGGGGAGTGAGCGACCTCAACGGTGCTCTGTTGGGACAGTTGCAGATTTCTTTGTGGGCAGAAAAATGTGCCAATGCAGGCAGAAGCCCAGCACAAAAGGGCAGCCTGCAGCGCCTGGAGAAACACAACGAGTGAGTGAGAGAGAGGGGGAGTGTGCAAGTTCAACGAAGCTCTATCATGACTGCTGTGTATTTCTTTGTGGGCACAAAAAGGTAGCAACACAGACAGGAGCCCAGTACAAAAGGCCAGTCTGCAGTGCTGGCAGAAACAGAACGAGTGAGTGAGAGAGAGGGAGTGAGCAAGCTCAACGGATATGTGTCGGGACTGCTGCAGATTTCTTTGTGGTCAGAAAAAGCTGCCAACAGAGGCAGGAGCCCAGTACAAAAGGGCAGCCTGCAGTGCCAGGAGAAACAGAATGAGCGAGTGAGAGAGGGGGAGTGAGCCACCTCAATGGTGCTGTCTGGGACAGCTGCAGATTTCTTAGCTTCTGCCAGAGAACAGGCAGAGACACCAGGAGGAAGGAGCTGCTGTTATTATAAGTAAACTTCCCTATTGGGACTAAAGAACTAGAACTCTGCTACCGGGACCTACAATTTAGGGTAAAAACAAACAAACAAAAAAAAAAAGTGTGTTTGTCTAAGTTGGCTGAAGTGAAGTGTTATCTGTGCAGTTTATCTAGGTGTTTGTCTAGGTGTTTGTCTCAGGTAGCTGAAGGGAATTGTTATCTGTGTCATTAACTAAGTGTAGAAAGACCTGTAAAGTTGGGGGACTGGCTTAGCTAGAAGGAAGTCAGGTTAAAGCCAGATTTAAACACTGCCCTTGATAGCTTCTGCCAGATAACAGGCAGAGACACCAGGAGAAAGGAGCTGCTGTTATTATAACTAATCTTCTCTACTGGGACTATATTGCCCTCCTTCCCTCCCCAGCACCCCCCAACCTAAACCAGTTCTAGTTTTATAGCCACAGGATTTGACTGACAACAGGAACTTCCTGTTTGGGAGCAGGAAGTGAGTGATCACAGAGCCACCAAAGACTCACCATCCTAGAAGGAAGAGTAGCTCTCTGTCCACCCCCCAGCTGCTGGAAGTCTGACTCTGAGCAAGGAAGGAGACTACTGAGAAATATAGGAACTTCTTGTCTCAGAACAGGAAGATCAGGAGCTTAAAGGGCACAGAGGCAGTAAGCAAGTAGGGATGAAAAAAACAAGGAAAGAGTAAGTATTCCATACAACAGTTAAGGGGCCAGAAATAAGACATTATAGGAGTGGTGCAATGCAGTGGCTGTGGAGCAGCAGTCTTCTGGGAGATGTTCTAGAGGATCCGGTGTTGTCCCATCTGCAGGCACCTCTCTGGGCTGAGGGAGGAGGTTGCTCATCTCCAGTCTGAGTTGGCCAGGATTTGTGGGACCTCCTCTTCCAGCCAGGGACCACCAGTGCCACTGCCGTTGCCTCAGAGGTTGCCAAGGAAGAGGAGTGGTTGGACCACAGTGGGCTCAGGGAGGGTGAGGGAGGTGGAACAGAGGCACATCCCTCCAGTTGTACTTCTCCACAATTCATATGCTGTTCTGGAAAAGTGTCATTCCTCTATGGAGGCACCCACAGTGCAGACTAAGGAGGATGCTGGGAACCTCCACAAAGGAGACCCACAGGAGGGTGGCATGGGACCCCACAGGTGAAGGAAACAACTCCTGGTGGGGGACTCCATTGTTAGGAAGGTAGAACTAGGGGAGGAAGGGGAGAGGGAGGTAAGGTGCCTGCCTGGTGCCATGGCTTGGAGGGACAGGGAGCGCATCCTCAGGATCGCTGAAGCAGCTGCACAGCGGGAGGGAGCTGGATGTCATTGTCCACCTAGGGACAATGACCTGGCTATGAAAGAGATCAGAGCAGTGCAGGAAGAGTTTGTGGAGTTGGAGAGGGGCATTAGACAAATAGCACACACGGTAACCTTCTCGGAGGTGCTGCCTGTTCTATGGCATGGGTGAGGTTAGGGTGCACCACACCATGGAATTCAATCAGTTGTTGAAAAACTGGCGCAAAACTTAGGGATTTGGCTTCATTGGGGAATGGGGTTCCACCTGGAGGGATGCAGGCCTATACTGGTGTGATGGTTTGCATCTGTCCAGGAGGGGAACTAGGATCCAAAGTGATATGTTTAAATGCTTCATTTGAAAGCATTTAAACTAGACAAGGGGGAAGGCACTGGAAAGGAGCAGGGAAATCCTAGCCCGCCCCCCCAAAAAGATCAGGGTATGTAAGTGAGGTAAACACCAAGATAGAGATGTCGATAGGGAGAAGGGCAGGGGTACATGCAGAAAATGACAAACACAATAAGGGCAGGGATGGGGCAAAAAGGGGTAAGGCCATGAAGAAATGGAGGGTAGTGAGTACCAATGCCCGTAGTCTGGGCAGCAAGCTCCCTGAACTGGTGGTCTTGATGGAAGAGGGATGCCTGGATATCGTAACAGTCACAGAAACATGGTACACAGAGAACCATGACTGGGATGTTAACATACCAGGTTACACAACCTACAGGAGAGACAGGGATGGGAGAAGAGGGGGAGGAGTAGCTCTCTATGTAAGAGAATGGATAAAAGCAACTGAACAAAAGAGTAAACAGGGAGGGGAGGAGAGGAGGCACTGTGGGTCACCTTAGAGACTGAAAATGGCATCACAATCCACACGGGTTGTATACAGACCCCCATGTCAGGGGGAGGGAATGGACAAGGATATGGTAGAAGGCATCCTTAGGGTGGCAGAGAAAGGGGAGATACTGTTGATGGGGGACCTGAATATGCCAGATGTTAACTGGTGCACCTTGGCTGCAGCCACACCCAAAAGCAGGGCCATTCTTGATGCCCTTCAGGTGGCATGCCTCAGACAGCTAGTTTTGGAACCCACTCGTAAGGGAGCAATCTTAGACCTCGTACTCTCAAATGGGGATGGTGAGAGGATCTCAAATCTAGAAGTGGGTAGCCATCTGGGAACAAGTGACCACCAAACAGTGTGGTTCACAATAAACTCAGCTATAAAGCCAAGCCATACAAAAGTGAGGGTTCTGGACTTCAGGAGAGCTGACTTTGGCAAGATGGGAGAGTGCCTTAGAAAAGCACTAGCAAATAGGCTAGAAGGAGGGGTGGAAGATCAATGGGGAAACATCAAAACTGCCATCACAGAGGCAACAAGCCTTTGTATGACGCAAATAAACAAATCAAAATGAAAGAAAAAACCACTATGGTTCTCAAAAGAGGTGGCGGTGAAGGTTAGGGAGAAAAAGATAGCATTTAGGAAGTATAATGAAACACAGAGAGAGCAGGACAGAGAACTGTACCAGTTATGGCAGAAGGAAGCAGGGAGGGTAGTCAGAATAGCAAAGGCCTAAACTGAGGAAAAGATAGCCAACTCGGTTAAGAAGGTGGATAAAACCTTTTATAGCTACATCAGGCAGTGTAGAAAGACAAAGGGAGGGATAGTGAGGCTGAAAAGAATGGACGGTGAGTGGGCAGAGAGAGACAGTGAAAAGGCAGGGATACTGAATGAATACTTCTGCTCAGTATTCACAAAAAAGGAGGAGGGGGAGGTGCCTAATCCAATTAACAGAAGCACTCTGGATAGGGGGAGTCGATCCCAGTCCTTTCACAGAAGAAAGTGTTCTGAAAGAACTCCTAAAACTGAAGGTGGACAAAACAATGGGGCCTGATGGAATTCACCCCAGAATTCTAAAAGAATTAAGGAGAGAAGTAGTGACACCACTGACTACCCATTTTAACAAATCATGGGAGGATGGTGTGGTACCTGAGGACTGGAGGAATGCGGAAGTGATACCCCTTTACAAAGTGGCAGCAAGCCAGAGGCAGGAAACTACAGACCTGTCAGTTTGACCTCTGTGGCAGGGAAAGTGATGGAATCACTTCTGAAGGTTAGAATTGTTGAGTACCTAGAGGCCAGTGGGGCATAGGACACAAGGCAGCATGGGTTCACAGCAGGAAGGTCATGCCAGACAAATCTAATTGATTTCTTTGACTGGGTGACCACAGTAGTAGACCAGGGAGGGGCTGTGGACATGGTCTACCTAGACTTTAGCAAGGCATTTGACACAGTACCATGCAGTACATTCAGGGTCGAGAGGGTAGGGGACTGCTGCCCTTCCCACACACCCTCAGGTGCAGTGTCACCGTCTGCCCTCCTAGGAGCGCTGGAGAGGCGGAACCCCGAACAAATCACTAGATCCAGGGTCGAGAGGGTAGGGGACTGCTGCCCTCCCCACACACCCCTCGAGGTCGTGAGTGTCTCATCTGCCCTCCTCAGGAAGCGCTGGAGAAGCCGGAACCTCCCCGAACAAAACACTAGATCCAGGGTCGAGAGGGTAGGGGACGGCTGCCCTCCCCACACACCCCTTGAGGTTGCGAGTGTCTCGTCTGCCTTCCCTAGGAAGTGCTGGAGAAGCCCGAACCCACCCCAAACAAAACACTAGATCCAGGTATGAGACAGGAATTGGAGGCCTTGTTCCTGCATTGGCACCAATTTTTGAAAAGCAGAAAGCCACGGCCGAGCAGCTCAGCACAGGGCCTCTTGGAGCTGTGCTGCAGAGATCTTTAATTCGGCGTACATGTGAAGACTGTTTTTCTAGCATAATATTTTTGCTCCACGTACAGTGATTTCAGAATGTAAATGCAGTAGCTTTAATGAGCAGACTAGATTCCTATATTGATCCACCGTAAAGTGCCTGTTACCTTAAGAGTCTCAGCCTGCATCCATTAGTGTTGCATGCCCGTGCCGAAATATAGTAAATGCATGTCCAGCACGTTGTTTAGACTGTATGCCAGTAGCCAAATTGAAAGTAATATTGTTTGTCTCCACTATTTTTGCACATATTACTGCCCACAGCCTGCTGCCAGCTTTCAGTCACATGCCTGTTTTCACCGAGCCTCACTGAATTGTTAGCTGACTTGTGTCTATGCTTAGTTAATTTGTACTGTACCAGCTAGAACTATCAGGGTCCCTGTTAGTGGTTTCGCAGAAACCTAAACGGCAGTAAAAAAAACTGTCTTGGACACCATTTCTATACCGTGCCTGCTTAACCAAAGGCACATAGCTTAACTCGAATGCAACATTTTCACTGCGACAGAGACTACAAACCACTGTGCACAAAGGAAACCACCGGGTAGTTTTTTATTTCACGCTCATAATCTGAATTAAGGCTATTCAATTGGGAAAGTCTAAATCTTTTGGGGTCACAGGTATAACACAGCATAAACACGTGGGGACAAAGGAACTGAAAAAATAAATAAATAAATAAACATTTACTTGTAAACTTAGATCATCTTGGGGCTAAGCTTTCCCCTTAACTCAAGGGTTTCATAGCAAAGTAACTCACTCAAAGGGGAGCAGGAAATCGTTCTCTCCACCACACAGTCAGCATAGCTCATGTTACCAGGTATTGCACGCTACGCCCCTTCCCCTGTACTATAAATAATCTCTTACCTTTTCTGTTCTCCTTCAGGGTCGAGAGGGTAGGGGACTGCTGCCCTCCCCACACACCCCTCGAGGTCGCGAGTGTCTCGTCTGCCCTCCCTAGGAAGCGCTGGAGAAGCCGGAACCCCCCCCCGAACAAAACACTAGATCCAGGTACGAGACAGGAATCGGAGGCCTTGTCCTGTATTAGTGCTAATTTTTGAAAAGCAGAAAGCCACGGCCGAGCAGCTCAGCACAGGGCCTCTTGGAGCTGTGCTGCAGAGGTCTTGCCCCGCGGGCCGCGGGCTCCCCACCACCCCCTCCACCACCCTTGGTCGACACTCCAATATATAGGTAGTTTGTGTGGTCAGGTGACTCTCAAAAACTTATCAGCCCACTTTCAGATCTGCAGGTTATCAGATCCCACCAGCAGAGGTCACTATCACTAACTTCAGCTGGATACTGCAAGTAAAGCCTGCCAGTCATGCTCATTTTCCTTAGAACCATGTTAACCATTGCCTTTCCTCTTGCATCCCTACCCCCCATCCACACAGCCCCAAAATGACCCTTTTCTCCTAAACTCTAGCTCTGTCTCAACCCCCCCATGTCCCCTAAATACCCCCACTGAGTGCCAGGCTCATACACCGTATCCTGGCTAGTTTTCATACCCCTCTGTCGTCCCCCCATCTTTCACCCCTCGCCTAGCTGCCCTAAATAGCCTAGTAAATGCGTTCTCAGACCACACCAAAATTTCCTCCAACCCCAAGTATAAAACTAGAAGTAAATGGAAATCCACCCTTCATTACCTCACCCTGTTGCTCCTACTGGCGGGTGATGTAGAACCCAACCCTGGCCCTCCGACACACCCCGAGCCCCACAAACTGCCAAAGAAGACTTAGCCTAATTCACCTCAACATCTGCTGCTTATTAAACAAAGCACCGGAGCTGCAAGTCACTGCCCATACCCTCAAACCGGATATTTGTGTAATATCCGAAACATGGCTAAAACCCCATCATGGTGACTCTGAAATAGCCATGCCCGGTTACACAGTATTACGACAGGACAGACTAGGTAACAAGAAAGGCGGTGGCATTGCCATGTATATATCAAACACTTTCCAGTATACCTTTGTCCAACTCTCAGGTCACCCCCACATGGAAACCACGATGATAAAACTTGTCCTGCCTCATACCTCACGGGTGTATGTGGCGAGGGATATCTCTACCCTGCCACCCAGCAACTGCCATCATAGACCACCTGGCCTCTCTTAAAGACATGGCTGCTGCGGTGACCTCTACATCCTTGGGGACTTTAATTACAACTGGCTAGATAAAAGCTGCTCAAAACTATGCAGCAAGATTAAAGCCCTTAACCTCTCCCAACAGATTGGGCAACCCACCCGCCTCAACCCAAAATCACAAAACCACTCCCTCCTGGACTGGGCTCTTACAACTCACCCACACAGGATTATTAAAGCTGAGCTCCTTCCTGATTCACTGAGTGACCACTGTATGATCTACATGATCAGGAAGGTGCACCTACCTACATTTCACCGTCCTCCAAAAACTCTCTGTGAGAGCATACAGTTCTCTCTGCCTCAACTCCCTACTAAATGACCTCGCCTCTACCGACTGGTCATTCATCCAACTGGCACCTACCATTGACCATTCGTTCGACATGCTCAGAAATCAATTTCTTGCTGTATGGGGCTATCATGCCCCTTTGAGAAGCAAAAGGGTAAGGGAAACCCATCTCCCCTGGGTCTCTGCCGACATTAATTCCAGATGTCGCGCAAGAGACCAATCCTGGAAAAAACAAAGGCAAACTGGTAACTTTGAATCCCTACAGCATTACCGAACCCTCCAAAACAACTGTACTAAATCCACAAGGCAGGCAAAAAAGAACTACTTCCGCGCGGCCCTCTCAGCTAACCTTAGCCATCCATCCAAATTCTGGAAATCTATTAAAACTTTGCTTACTCCACCTATCCAACCGCCCTCCCCTTCCCTAACTATTCAGGGCAGAAATATATCCGATCCAAGTGAGGTTGCCACAACTTTCAACAACTTTTTTACCAACTGTGCAAATTTTCTCCTATCAAACCTACAAATTACTTCGACCACATCTAAACCACCTGCGCCCGCCTCGGATTCCCCCCCTGCCCCAAAGTTCTCCTTCTGCCAAGTCTCCACTACAGAAGTCCTAGCTGCCCTACGCTCCCTTGACCCAAATAAAGGTAAATGCCCGTTAGGGTCTGGACAAACTCCATATCTGTCTGCCCCAGCCATTGCAGCACCCCTAGCTGACCTCCTAAACTGTTCCTTCTCCACAGCACAAATTCCAACAGCTTGGAAGGCAGTAGTCATCCCGCTGCCAAGGGTGAAACCCATCCGAACCCGGTAACTACTGCCCTATCTCCCTCCTCCCAACTCTGGCCAAACTCCAGGAACACCTAGCCCTCTCTCAACTCACACAATTCCTTGACACCACCTCCTTCTTCACCCCCTACCAGTCAGGTTTTCGCAAATCACACTCCACCATCACTGAGCTACTAAGACTCACTAATGATATTGCCTCATGCATGGATAAAGGGTTCCTCACCTCGGCCATATTCATTGACCTGGCAAAGGCATTTGATACCGTCTCCCACCCCAAACTCATCACAAAACTGCATGATGCAGGCCTATCCAATCTAGCCACTAGCTGGTTCCAAACCTACCTATCTGATAGGAAACAAGCAGTAAAAATTGGCTCGCACGTATCCCACTCACTTCCAGTCACCATGGGGGTTCCCCAGGGTTCTGTCCTGGGCCCCCTTCTCTTTTCTGTATTTCTAAACGACCTCCCACTGTCATGCTGAAACTCAGCTATACAAATGTACGCTGATGATACCGTTCTATACGCCTCTGGCCCCTCCAGTGAGGCACTAAACTCTGCCTTACTGCAGGATTTCAATGCCGTTCAATCATGGCTTAGCTCAAACCAACTTGTCTTAAATGCTAAGAAAACCGTATCCATAACTTTCGGCATGCAGCCTAGACTCTCTCGACTAGCTGCTCCCCCCACTTTCCATACACTGGACGGAACCATCTTGGATTCCCGCACCTCCTTTTGGTACCTGGGTTTGTGGCTTGATCGCCACTTAGATTTCTCCGTCCACGTTGACTCCCTCCAGAAAACACTACACCCAAAACTAGGTGCACTATACCACAACAAAGGTTGCCTACCCACCTCGGTCAGGAGGGAACTAGTGCACAAAATGATTCTCCCAATCTTCGACTACGGAGATGTGGTCTACTGAGGAGCCCCAACATCCACCCTGGCCAGCTTGGACCCCCTTTTTCATTCCTTCTGCTGGCTCATCCTAGAATGCCCCACCACCACCCAACACTGCGACCTGTATAGAGCCCTAGCTCTCCCATCACTGCACTCCAGGCGCCAGCTACATTGCGCAAATCTCGCAGCTAAGCACTGGTCAAACTCCCTTCCCCTTATCTCAGCTTTGT
The DNA here is from genome assembly GCA_016271365.2 of Neoceratodus forsteri. Classification (NCBI taxonomy): domain Eukaryota; kingdom Metazoa; phylum Chordata; order Ceratodontiformes; family Ceratodontidae; genus Neoceratodus; species Neoceratodus forsteri. The sequence goes on from JADMNL010000023.1 coordinate 67,071,163, forward strand.
CCTTTCAACTCACCCCCCCCGGCCTACTCCTTGAGAGGCACTGACTCAAAACTTCTACAAATCCCTTTCATGCACACCTCAAAGGGCCAATCAACTTTCAAATACAGACTGCCCAAACTCTGGAATGACCTCCCGGCAGAAATCAGACAGTCCTCTACCCCAAGGACCTTGAAAACTCTCCTTCAGGTTCACTTCTCTGACATATGTAACTGCAACCTGCAGTCCAGATTGGCTATCACAAGGCATCGCAATGTGCCATAAACTGTACAATTGTCCAACAACTGATTGTTATTGAATTTTCCCTATGTGTCACTGCCTGCTGTGCACTGGGTTCAAAGTCCCAACTATGTTACAGTTACTCATGCACTCTGCACTAACTATAAGCAATCTAACAAATGCCTAGTCGAGCCTGTAACCTTTCTGGACCTGATGTTCCTCACCCTTATGTACAGAGGTTATTCCTGTAAATTGCACCATTGCCTATGCATCATTTGTATTGTATGTATGTAACTCCCAGGTCGCATTTGAAACGAGTGGATTACCGCTCAGTATGCTTATCTGGTAAATCTTGTAAATAAATAAATAAAAGATTAATAGTCAAATTAACCAGCCTGGGAGTGGGTCCCAGGGTGGTAGTCTGGGTAAAAAACTGGCTGGACAACAGGACACGGAAGGTAATTGTAAATGGAGTCCACTCTGAAGAAAGAGGGGTTACCAGTGGGGTACCATAGGGTTCAGTACTGGGTCCAGTCCTTTTTAATGTCTTTATAAGTGACATTGCAGAGGGACTGGAAGGAAAAGTATGCCTCTTTGCAGGTGACACAAAGATCTGCAATAGGGTTGATACACAAGGAGGCGTGGAAAGGATGAGAAGGGACTTGGCAAGGTTGAGAGGAATGGTCAGAAGTATGGCAGCATGGATTCAGTGCAAAGAAGTGCAAAATAATGCACCTGGGAAACAAAAACCCAGGGGAAGAGGACACAAGGGGGAGGTAGTAACAACAACAAAAATGGAAAGGGACCTAGGGGTAATCATATCAGATGACCTAAAGGTAAGCAAGCAATGTGAGAAGGCAGTATGGAGGGCTGGGGTGATACTGGGATGTATAGGAAGAGACATCACCAGTAGAATACAGGAAGTTGTTATCCCTCTGTACAGACAGTTGGTGAGACCCCATCTGGAGTACTGCGTCCAGTTCTGGAGACCCCATCTCCACAAGGACATAGGATAGAGGCAGTCCAGAGGAGGGCAACTAAAATGGTGCGGGGTCTGCAAGAGAAGCCATATGAGGAAAGACTAAAGGAGCTTAATATGTATACCCTTGAGGAAAAGAGGGAGAGGGGGGGCATGATAGAAACTTTTAAGTACCTCGGTGGAATCAACAAAGTCCAAGAGGGTAGCATCTTTCAGAAAAAGAGTTGTGCAAGAACAAGGGGACACAATTTGAAGATAGAGGTGGGACGGCTCAGGGGCAGTGTGAGGAAGTATTTTTTCACAGAGAGGGTGGTGAACGCATGGAACAGCCTTCCTGTGGAGGTTGTGGAGTCTAAAAATGTGGGAGAATTCAAGAACGCATGGGACAGACAGAAGGCAATTTTTGTGGGGGGTAGGAAGAAATAGGCTGTTGGTTAAATAGGATCTGCAGCTTATCCTGTAGGTAGGGAAATGGACAGACTAGGTGGGCCAAGTGCTCCTTATCTGCCATCAAAGTCTATGTTTCTATGTTTCTTTGAGGGCAGAAAAACCTGCCAACGCAGGCAGGAGCTCAGTACAAACGAGCAGCCTGCAGCACTGGGAGAAACAGAATGTGCGAGTGACAGAGGGCCAGTGAGCGAGCTCAATGGACCAACACAATCAACATTCTTCATTGACAAATGCTTGTTTATTTTTTTCACCAAATCAGCTTAGGCTTTTTGAGAGCCCACCTCATGAACAGTGGCACTGCCGTTTTTGTTAATCGATCCCAAAAGGTGATTTCGCGCTCTGACTGCGAAATCACCTTTTGGGACCGCATAACACCATGACAGTGACTGAATTCATGAGGGGAGTCCCAATAACACCATGCTGAAAATTTGGTGGCAAAATTCCCCAAAATGTCCGAGATATGCACCAAAGTTGAAAAAACCCTATTTATGCCATTATATAGCTTACCGGCATTTCTTCAGTTCGCAGTCAGCTTTGAAGAGTGCAGACATTTCCCGGTCCACCGAAGATCATCACACCAGGCTCCGGAGGTAAGTATGGGGTTGGAGGTGTGGGGAGGTGGGTTACACAGTGGGTGGGTGGGTACAGGTTGGGGAGGGGGCCACAGACAGCGAGGGACCGTTTTCTACTTTACAGGGTTAAAAAAATAATAATAAACATTGCAGGAAGGTTTTTTCTTTTAACAGGTACCTTTGGCATGCTGGGGTTGCCTCCCAGTGTGCCACCTGCATGTTTTGGGGTGTGGGGACTCAAGCCAATGGGGACTGGGCACATCATCAGCAAATAAAAGGTGTTGGGTGGGGGGTGATACCGAGGGGGATTGGGCACCCGCCTCAGCAAACAACTGGTACAGAATATGATGCCGATGGGGATTGGGCTCCCCATTGCCAAGTGAACTCAGGAGGGGGGCATGATGATGCCGACAGGAGGATTGGGAACCCCTGACATTGGTTTTTTTCTGGGGACTGTGTGAGGCGGATGGCACAGCCATGTAAAAGTTTCTATCATGTCCCCCCTCTCCCTCCTTTCCTCAAGGGTATATCTATTAAGCTCCTTTAGTCTCTCTGATTGAAATGATACACCAGGAAAGGCATGCCCTACAATGAGGTGGAGTTTCCTCATTGCAGCGGCTAAAATTTTTTAAGTTGGTGGCACGCTTTTGCACTCCTGTCATAGACAGCATGCAATCTGATTTGTGCCATGGAGCCCAGCCCCAAAAAGCAGTGGTGCCACTGGCCACAACACAACCACGCCTCCAAAACGTGCTATTCTAAAGTTACTGCAACATGTTTCTTGCCAGGGACAAGACAACATAAAAATGAAGATAGAATCATTTGTTCGCAGTAAAGGTTTTATTTTCAGTGTACAATTATTTTAACCCCTTGGTGTTATTTGAAGATTACACACTCATGCAGCACTCTGTATTTTTATTTAGACAAAGGTTCAAATTAAATTGTATGTGTCCAATTTTAAAAGTTCCCTTACGGGGAAGCAAGCAACATTGCTCTAGGGCTTTGGCAAAATCCAGGTGTGTCACGGGCTCTGCTCTCAATTATAAAAAAGGTGGGGCCCCTGCACCAAAGACCCAGGAGTTACTGTATGCTTGCACCGAACATTTGATGAACCTGTAGGGATTGATGTAGGGATCCTGCCCACCACCACTAGCAACACTGTAGGTGCCGTGAAAATGGGGGGCTGAATATGCATACCAAAGGGGGCTGAGGGCTGAAGGAACATGGGGTACCCAAGGGCGTGTCTGGGAGATGGCTGAATAGAAAGGTGGTGATGCACCACCCAGTGGGGGTGCATTTTGCAATACCAGGCAGTCGTTAGGCTTGGACAACTTTGTGCAGGGTTGGCAGGGATGGAGATTGACCTGGCCCCAAATGGGCACAGACCCAGCACCTGCCCCATAAGTTAATTGGCCCTCAATCCTGTAGGTAGGGGCCAGCCTGCTACCATGTGGGGGAAGGGATTGCTGAGTACCAAGAGACAGTTTCAGAGCTGGAGAATGTTCCCCTTCACCACTGTCAGCCCTCACCATGGCATGTACTAGGGATGGGGGACTGCTTCTTGCCTACAGGGTTGGGGATTGAAGCAGGTGCCAGGGCTGTGCCTGCCTGGGCCCAGGTCACTTTCTGTCACTACCTCACCTCCACAAAGTGGTCTGAGCCAGATGGCTGTGTGACATTACCAAAGGCACCCCCACCAGGTGCCACATCACCAGCGTGCTATTCTGCCATCTCCCCAGTGCCCCATAGGGCATCCCCATGCTCTTTCAGCCCCCATCCCCCTCCTGGTAAGTTGCCCCCCAATTGCCATATTGTCCCACAGTGGAACATGACCCTTAGACCAGCTCCAGACTGGTCTAACTTGAGCCCCTTTTGAATTCATGGTGGTGCTTCCAAAATTTCAAAAAAGGGGACGGTGCAAGCCCACTTGAAACCTGGAGAAAGAGCACTTTTGCCACAAAGGCAGCGCAGGGCAGGTGAGTTGCAATGCATTCAAATTTTGAGGCAGTCTGTGATTAAAAATAGGGATTGCTGCAACCTTTGATGCAAGATTCCACTTGCATCATACCCATTTGGTGTAGGCAGCTCTCTTCAAAGACCTCCTTTTTAAAACCGGGCACTGTTTAAGCATAAAAAATAAAGCTAGTCTCAGTGGTTTGGTCATTGGGGTTTCTCTAGTAACTAGCGATACAAAAGAGTACATTATCCAGCCCACCAGCGCAGCGGTAGTGGTACTGCTCATGAAGCAGATGACCCGAGTTCAGGAATGAGCCTGTGTTGTCAGAGGGCTGGCTGGCAGTGGTGAGATGATCATGTCAGAGGATGCTCTCTACCTCAGGGAGAGAGGGTGCTCATTCTCCACTGCTCTACTGCCACCTGGGTGACCCCAGGTAGTGATGCACTGAAGGTGATAAGCTGGGGGGAGGAGCCATCACGCTGTGATGCGATCGTACTAAAATGCATCTGCATGTGTTGTGTGACTTTCTCTGCATCCCAAGGGAAGGGAAGAAAACAGGAATAATCATCAGCTTTGAAGGAGGACATCTGCCCCTCCACCCCACCGCAGGCCCCATACCGCCAACTGTGGCACTTGTTCCCACACAACTGACCGAGTCTCTGTCTGGGTGGCCACCCCCATGATGACTCCACCCTCTCTCATTGACTACAAATATCCCAAAAGCTCAAACTGTAATTCCAACACAGACTCCATTTGAGTACAAAAGTGGGACTTCTGAACAATAAACATTTTAAACCACTACTGAATTGTGTATTATCATTCCAGGTAGCTAATTTTTACTAGTTTCCAGCAGACAGGCTAGTGAAATTGTACTCTTGATCGTGAGCAAAGCATTCCGTGTCACACCAGGCCACATGTTGTTGTTTGCATTTATCATATAAGGTTTGTAACTGTGGTTGAAAGTAAGAAAGTCTCAGCCTTTATCATTGCTGGGGAAGCATTTTGTGCCCAGCTTAACCTCATTTTTTATGTTGATTGCGCACATTCGCAAGAAACATGTTGTGGCAGGTTTCTCCACAAGCAGGTTGTGAAGGCGCGGCACTGTTGTGGCAACACCCACATCCTGTAAAGGCTTGTCCTGCTTCCCCCAATGCTGTGGCACGCTGCTACTGACACTAGTTCAGCCAGTGTGCCACCAACTTGTAAAAAATCAGCCGCTGCAATCAGGGGCCACCTCGTTATTGCAGCCTCAGCTATTCGCTGCAGTGAGGGAGCAACCCGTCATTGCAGGGAGGGATCTTTTGCTTGTGAACATGGTGGTGGCTTGCCACCGTGTTCACAAACAATATTAAGCTCTGCTGCCGGGATACCCAACCGTCTCGGTAGTATGTGCCCCCCAACCGTGTTTAGTTGCCGATGGGGGCCCCCAATCTCCATCAGCTGCAGTGCCCCCGATATTTATGTTGCCAATAGGGGAGCCCACTCCCTGTTGGAATTATGTCCTCCTCACTTTTGTTGTGTACCGACGGTGGTGCCCAATCCCCCGTCGACTACAGCTGCCCCCCCCAAAAAGGAAGACTCCGTTGGCACGCTGGGAGCTCAGTGAGTGAGCTCAACAGAGCTCTGTAGGGACTGCTGTGGATTTCTTTGTGGGCAGCAATAAGCAGCAATGCACGCAGGGGCCCAGTACAAAATAGCAGCCTGCAGCGGTGGGAGAATCAGAACTAACAAGTGAAAGGGGGGAGTGAGTGAACGAGCTCAGTGGAGCTCTATCATGACTGCTGCAGATTTCTTTGTGCCCAGAAGAAGAAGACGGCAATGTAGGCAGGAGTCCAGTAAAAAAGGGCAGCCTGCAGCACTGACAGAAATGGCACGAGTGAGTGAGAGAGGGGGACTGAGCAAGCTCAATGGAGCTCTGTCGGGACTGCCGCAGATTTGTTTGTGGGCAGAAAAGGGCACCAACAGAGGCAGGAGACCACTACAAAATGGCAGTCTGCAGAGTCAGGAGAAATGGAATGAGCAAGTGAGACAGGCAGAGTGAGCGACCTCAACAGAGCTCTGTCAGGACAGCTGCGGATTTCTTTGTGGGCAGAAAAAGGTGCCAATGCAGGCAGAAACCTAGTACAAAAGGGCAGCCTGCAGCACCGAGAGGAACAGAATGAGTGAGTGAGAGGGGCAGTGAGCAAGCTCAACTGAGCTCTATCGTGACTGCTGTGGATTTCTTTTTGTGCAGGAAAAGGCGGCAATGCAGGGAGGAGCACAGTACAAAAGGCCAGCCTGCAGCGCCAGCAGAAACAGAACGAGTGAGTGACAGAGGGGGAGTGAGCTACCTCAACAGACCTGTGTCAGGACTGCAGCAGATTTCTTTTTGGACAGAAAAAGCCACCAACAGAGGCAGGAGCCCAGTACAAAATGGCAGCCTGCAGCGCCAGCAGAAACAGAATGAGTGGGTGACAGAGGGAGAGTGACCCACCTCAACAGAACTGCGCCGGGACAGCTGCAGATTTCTTTGTGGGCAGCAAAACCTGCCAATACAGGCAGAAGCCAGTACAAAAGAGCAGTCTGCTACACCAGGAGAAACAGAATGAGAGAGTGAGACAGGCGGAGACAGCGACCTCAAAGGAGCTGTGTCGGGACAGCTGCAGATTTCTTTGTGGCCAGAAAAAGGTGCCACGCAGGCAGAAGTCCAGTACAAAGGGCAGCCAAGCTGGGACAAATACAATGAATGAGTGAGAGAGGGGTGAGCAAGCTCAACTGACCTCTATGTGACTGCTGCGGATTGCTTTGTGTGCAGAAAAGGAGCAACGCAGACAGGAGCCCTGTGCAAGGCCAGCCTGCAGCGCTGGCAGAAACGGAACAAGCGAGAAAGAGAGTGAGGTAGCTCAATGGACCTGTGTCAGGACTGCTGCACATTTCTTTGTGGGCATAAAAAGCCACCAACAGAGGCGGGGGCCCAGTACAAAAGGGCAGCCTACAGTGCCAGCAGAAACAGAATGAGCGACTGACAGAGGGCGAGTGACCCACCTCAACACTGCTCTGTCAGGACAGCTGCAGATTTCTTTGTGGGTAGAAAAAACCTGCCAATGCAGCCAGGAGCCCCATACAAATGTGCAGCCTGCAGCACCGGGAGAAACAGAACGAGCGAGTGACACAGGGCCACTGAGCGAGCTCAACAGACCAGCATAATCAACATTCGGCATTGACAAATATTTGTTTCTTTAGAACTCTGTACATTTCCATGAAAACATGGTCACTGTCCATAAGACAGTATGTGCTCAAGCTGCTTGTGTGACATCACAGGCCTCTGATTGTGACATTATCATTTCCACAGTAACAGACTGGGATGTCAAAGCGGAGGATTGTGATGTTGGGTGAACAAGCAACCTGACCAGATGAAGAGTAGGTGACAGGGATCTGGTTTTCTTGTTTCTGGAACTTTCTCAGCTGATAGTTGCGCCACAAGTTTTTATTTCACTCAGTTTGTTCAATAAATGATTGCCTTTGACGACAAGACGCATATGTTTCAGGTAATATTGTAGCCCTTGTAACATTGTGTAGTTTTGCTCTCAAGCAGAAATGACTGCATTTGTTTCATGTGAGTGGGTCAAGGTTGACCCTAACAGCACCAAACATCATTTAGTGGGTATAAGTGTTGGAAGCAATTTCTCTCACAGTCAGTAACTACCCAGTGGTAGGCCAGCAGCAGGTACATGTGCACTCAAAAATAATCTGTCCCCAGCTGTGTTCGGCAACACTGCCAGTATCCACAGCATAGGAGTCTTAGTTCTCTAAAGAACAGATTGCACCATAAAAGCATCTACAGCTCATAGTTCTCATACCTCTCAGCTGTCCCACATTAGGAGGAACATCTCTTATTTTACCTCCCAGAACCCCTCAGTCCATGCCTCAGAACTGTCCCACATTAGGAGAGAAGCCCCTTATTTTACCTCTCTGAACCCCATTGTCCATACATCTCAAATGTCCTAAATAAGTAGAGATAGCCCTCATTGTACCCCTTAGAGGGAAGAGAAAAGGAACAAAATATGAGAGACCCCCCGTTCCACACACTGTCTTCACCACAGTGATATTCCCGGGTCCAGCACAGCAGAGGTCCCACAGGTGAACTGGTGTGGCAGATTTTAAAGGTCACCGCCCAGAGTGGAGACAGGACAGCCTGAGAGAAGTACCCCTGTAGAAAAATATAAGAGTTCCCCACTGAAAACGAGATAGGGTATGGATACCCCATTTCAGCTGGCTTAGCCTATGTAAATAAATTGTAGAACTATTGCAAAACTACCTTTTATTCCCCATTATACCCCTCTATCCCATAATGAATATGGGACTGAGCAATTTCTGTTCCACATGCCCTGCCTGAAAAAATAATATAAATAAATTGTAAAAAAATACATAAATAATCCAGCATAGTCTCTGACACAGTTGTTTCAGTATTTTTTAAGTAAGGAGAGAAAGAAAGAAAGAAAGAAAGAAAGAAAGAAAGAAAGAAAGAAAGAAAGAAAGAAAGAAAGAAAGAACCTTAAGTGTGATTTCTTATATTAATGAAATAAAACACTTAGAAATGCTGATAATACATTTTATTATAGCAATCATACTAAAAAGTACAAAATCTGGACAGAAACTTATTCATGTGCCAAACTAGAGTTAACGTTATAAGGCCTTCACATGAAAAAATTATGAAATAAAAAAATACTTAATGTAAGAAGTTTGTTACCTGAAAGACATGTAATTAAGTATTAATATAATCCCAGTAATTACAGACCAAGGGTATTTACAGCATATAATTACATGAAATAATTTATGTTCACAGAAGAAAAAATTTTAGACTCAACCTGTCCTACACATGAGAAACTACAAAATGAAAAAATACTCCAAGTGGAGTGGGTATCCCCTGAAGTCAGTGAAAATAAAATTGCAAAGGGGAAAATGGCTGCCAACAATACAGCAAGGCACAAAGGATGATGAGGAAACACAACAATTGCCAAAATGGCATCCTACAGCTTTCACCCCTACTGAAGTTCTGCCCCCGAGTTAGTTATTTAAAGTAAAGGGGTGTGGGGGCAAAGCAACCCCAACAGAAATGCACTTTCACCATTTTGACCATCACTGTTTATCCCGGTCTGAATTTCCACCTCACTGTATTGCAGACAGCCATTTTCCCCATCACAATTTTATATTTGCTGACTTGATGTGGAACCCTGAAAATGCACTTTTTTTGTAGATGACACACATGTAATTAAACGTTATTATACAGTAGACATAATATATTCCATAGCTTGATTGGTCAGCTAAAGTCTTTACCCATGAGTGTATACTACAATAACCCAAAGCTGAGAAAGTGCATTTATAAATAGCAAAACAAAATATAAACACATCATAAATGTATATTTTATACATGTACCCATTATATAATCACAATATGGCACTCTAGGAAGTGGATATTTGAAGGATTTCCTATTTCTCATGTGCTTAAGTCACTTAGCAGCACCTCGTGACATGCCACATGAGGTGCAGGTAAATCACCCAATAACTTTCACTCAGTCATGACTTACTACTTAAATATGACCCAATAATTACAGAGTAGGGCTATTTACAGCACATAATTAAATTATGTAACCAATATTAAAGATGGAAAAACTTGTCATTTGGGGTTCTGTGGATTGTCCTACAGTCAAACATTATTACATTGGTTAGCTGCTCAGTAAACTGTAATTTTAGTGCACAAAGTTTGCAATAACAATTTGGTGCCATTAACTGCTGCATGATTGATACATTTATTGAATGCTTTAGTTCACATAATTCATGAACATTTGTGGAGTCCTGACTTTGTAAACTAGAGAGCAGTGTAATTAGCATGTATCCTTGCTATAGTGAGCCCTTGTATAGCAAACAAACAAACATGGGCTTGGAGGTGCTCCTTATAACGCGGGATTACTGTAAAATGTCACCATTGCTATGTGTAGAAGGTTGACAACAGCCAGGTGTAGCAATATGCACCTCAGTTATGTTGCTAGCCTCTTTCATAAATATTTTTAAATATACTTTCAAATCAGAAATATAATAAAAAATATATGTTGCTATCATGTTTTAAATAACATTCACATACATGAGCTGGTGATAATACAGAAAATTAAGTTTTTGTTCTGCTGCTCTGAGTAATTCAGTCACATTCAGTCTTTTCAGTTGTACTGGCTGTCTGTGTGGGTATTCATTAAACTCATGGCAGTGACAGGCACAGTACTTTAAGAGCAGTAAGAGGCCAGCTTGGAGCAATCCTCCAAGTTCTCCATGTTCTCAACTGTTTCCACAATTGCCTCTATGCTTTCCTTCTCCAGCACATAGGAAGCATTGGTTTCGAACTTCTTGACTAGTGATTCCTTGGTTAAAGGGTTTCTCCAGTGTCCATAGAAGGTGTCACACTTGCCTCTTAGAATATCTCCATTGTTCAGAACAAGAATTACCTCTCCATACATCTTGTCAAAATTGGCTTCATTGTCTGAAGGGTGCTCCACTACTACCTTGCTCAGCAGCTCCATCAACTCATAGCGGAGCCGACTGCCCTTACGGAAGGACTCAATATTCACTTCACCATCCAGGAGGGCTGTGCATGCATTAAACTGGAATGAATGGCGTGCTTCATGCTCTGATTCTGGGAAGGGTCTGTTGATGTACTTGGAGATTGGAACCCTCAGGATGATGGCATCGATCATGGATGGGGAGAAGGAGCCAGTGTGGTTGGTCAATAAGTTCCTTACTGACACAGCTGCATCAGCAATCCAGTGCATGCCCAGATGAGCTGGGAAGCGCTTGAAGGCAATATCCTGCTGCTGTAAGAGGAAGACAGGTGCCTCTTCTGGGAGCAGCAGTGCCCTGGGTTGGTAATCACCATAAAATGCATTGAATCCAGCACAACCTGGCACATCGTCTAAGATCAGGGGGTTTGCCTTCATCCCTCTGGAGGCCAGCAGGGCAGCCTCAAATCCGAGACGTGCAGCATTCCCAATATGGAGGGGTTTGGCCTGTGTTGCAGCATTGGCCATGGGGGCCCCTGCCAATGAGGATGCAATGGCTAAGGCATTAATGCACTGAGCGTGGTTCAGAGACAGTAGCTTAGCAACAGCAGCAGCACTTCCCAGGGTACCAACCACCGAGGGAGGATGGAATCTGAAAAAATATGGATAAAAAAACAGTTTTAATAAAATGCATGAAGTATAACATACAGAAATAGTTATTATGTATTCCGGTAACTGCAGCAGAGAAATACATATCTAGATTTTTCCAACATTGGAGAAGTGGTGGGGCATAGCAAATGAGACAACAAATAAAAACACGACTGAACGCTTACTCAGAAAGGTCTCTAGGGAGCAGAATGTACTGCAAAATGATTTATTTAATGATGTATAAAATATTATACCTGGAGTAAGAGACAGCATTACAAACACAAAGAACCCTAAGTAACTGGCATCCCTTGTTCAAGAGCAGTACGATGATTTTTTGAATGAAGGTGTACTAGGAGTGGTATTTATTATCATGAGGAAAATACAGTTTTGCTCTTTGAGGAAGTCCCTTGGAGTAATGGCAGTGTACTGTATAAGAAGACCTACAGAGCTGCAGGAGGCTCATGTATAGAAAGGGTTACAATTAGACTGAATGATACAGGATGGGGCTGAGTATATGTTTCGGAAATTGGCATTGGACACGGTTAAGGACTTGGAGTTAAAACTCATTTTACTATTGTAATATATGCATCTGATAAGGGAAGTTGTTAAAGGAATAAATACTGCGGGGCTGCTCCAGCCAGCATAAGGTGCACAACCGATACCATAGAAAAATTCCCAGTGGACCACAGTGCCTGCTGGCTGTACTCCAAGGTAATATAGCCCCATAAAGATAGACTATTACCAGTAATTAATAAACCTTTATTCAGTCAAGCTGGCTTCCCCTCATTCAAAGTTTCAATAGCCCATCCTGGTCTTCACTGCAGAAATCTCTAAACTGTCAATATTGATTACTGTGTCAAAATGTAAGAGTTGCATCCAGGACCCCTTTTAAATCATTCTATTTTTAAAGGGACACTTAGTTATATAATGATATGGCTTTTGTGCGGTCCGTCGGCGCAGCGGTTGTTCACGCTTGCGGCGCCGGCGATCGGGTTGAGAAATGGACCGCGTTTGTCAGAAAGGACCGGCGGGCAGGAAGGATTGAGCATCCTTGGATAGCTCCTTCCCTGGGGGAGGAACAAGGGTAGCATGAGTGCGGTAGCAACACTAAGCGGAAGCTGAACAGCTGCACCACGTCGGCGCAGATAACAGGAAGTCAGGATGGGGCGGACGCAGGTTGTCATTGCACGTCCCCATCCTGTTTAAGAAACAGGAGGATAAAAATCCTGTGCCTGCCGTTTCAATGGCGCTCCGCCCCGGGAGCCCTGATCAGCCTCCAGAAGCTGATCCCCCAACCAGTCACAGTTCCACGGCCTGATTTTGGGGGTCGGAACCATGGCCCCGCTCTCTGGGGGGTAAGCCAGGGATGACCAGGTGATTCAGCTACATATCCGGAGGTGGGGGCACCAGGGGTCCGTGACCGGAGCAGATGGCTGACGGAGGCAACAGGAGCAGAAATAGAAAATAGAAAAAAAAATAAAATAAAATAATGATATGGCTTTTATCGTTTTCCTTGCTTCCCTATTTATGTGACCAGGTTTCTGTATGCTAATTGTAGCCACTGAAAAGGAGCCATGTGGCTCAGTAGTGTTTGTCCATGTTTCTGCTTGAATAAATAAAACAATTTGCTACTACTACTACTACTATATTGTAACCCTATTGCTTTTCCTTATTCTGTGTCAGATTTTGATTACCCACTGTAAACTCCCCTCTGACGTGGACTGAATTACACATGGAAACATAATCATTTGTCAGCAGATAAAGACCACTTGTTTCACCAGTCTGCCCATTTTTTGCCTGCCTACGTTGTCACTGCTAGTCCTATTTAACAAGTTTCCTATGTGCCTCTCCCATGCATGTTGAAGCCCACTTTTACATTTGCCCCACCTACACTTCTGGAAGACTACTACAAGCATCCACCACTATTTCAGTGAAGAAGTACTTACTCACGTCCCTTCTAAATTCCCCCTCTTCTAGCTTCATTGTATGCCCCCTTATTTTTGTGCACCTTCTCTTCTGAAATATACTCCCCTCCTGTACCTTATTGCTCCCCGTGAGGTACAGTATTTACAGCTCTCTGTCATGTCCCCTCTCTACCTCCTGTCTTCTATGTCATACATATTGAAAATAAAAAGAATACTTCTGCTATTCAGCAAAGCATAATCAGAAGCCATTTACCAAGTTGATCTCTTTTATGTATTTATAGGAGATTGGGGTTTCCTTGCAAATTCGTAGCGTATGTATCCTATGTAAACTAGCTTTGCTCATAGGATCTTGACCTGGTTACATAACCCATTTAATATCTTACAGTTCCCAATGATGCTGTCTGTAGTTTTGTACCTATCATAATGTAGACATACGAACATAATATACAAATTACACAGTTAGTATATTATCTTTACATAGCCAGTCATACAAATGAATTTTTATGGTGCTGGGATAGTATATGATAACCACCAGAAATAAAACCAAAGTGATATCTACGTGGTTTTGCCACTGTCTTTATAAATTCCACATGTTACTGCATTGCCTATCTGTATATTTCACTCCTTCTGCTGTGTAAAGAAAATCCTCACCTTTTTGGGATGTTGGTTGCCTCACTGGAGAAGTGCATGAGTCGCCCCTGCACCTCGATGCCTACATTGAAGGCAATGAGAAAGCTAAGGCCATTAGGTTTGGCGTGAGGAGGCAACATTTCTGCAGCAGCCAGGATAGCTGGGAGGACTGCTCCAGAAGGGTGAGTAGCCGGATGCCAGGTATCATCGAAGTCCATTGAATGAACCTGAGGGGAGGAAGCCATGTCACATTGGTCAGTAATGGGACATTATAGATCTGCCAGATCTAGATACAGAGCTGGTCTGAAAGATACACTGAGTTTGATAGTTTATTGGTGAACTAGTAACTGAAACACAATTAGTTTATAGGATGTCATTAATACAGGATGTAAGCTTCCCAACACAGTCATGATATTTCATTTTAAGAAGCATAATACTTACATACCCATGTACAGTTTGTAATTACCATATACCTGCAGCACAGAAAACACTAATCATTACAGATTACTCAGTGCATGCTGTGGCCATATATGTTAATGGAGACAGCCACCATTAGCTCGGCATACCCCTTCTGATCTTTAATGAGCTGCTATGACTAAGTCTGTAATACACCTCTGTCTGATCATTTCATAAATGAGGTTTTATTTGAAATGGGGTATTCCCAGTGAATGGAAATGAATTATTTTATTACATTACATAAATGAGACTGACAGAGTGGATAAGACTCCCACTCAGATCAGACCCCAGTACTGCCTTTTCCATTGATGTCACCTTGTTGTTTTCTGGGTAGAAATGCTTTTTAGTTAAGCTTGATAGCAATAAGTGTTAGTCAGCACAACATTTCATCATCATAGTGTTTAACAGTATTGTAGTTCTGGTAAAAATATTAATACACCCGTTTTTTTAAGTTCACGTATGTGCATCAAACATCATGCAATTAGTGACTTTTGAGGGGAATGACACTGTTTGTCCAATGCAGAGTGCTGTGCAAGGGGTCAGACAGTATCACACCAATCATCAGCTAGACTGATTGTGGTGCTGTTTTGCCTGAAGTAGTTTGCACTTGGAAAAAAATAGCCTCAGCAATCATGTGGTGGCTTTTTCCTTTCATCTGCAGACCTGCAAACAGATGCTTGTGTACCGATCAGCCTGATGGACTTCTCCACCCCCCTCACCACCCCACTGGTTCCTTCCCTCTCCAGCCCCTTTCACCCCTTGGCTGACACCTTAAGCCCTGTAGGGCATAAATAAATTTACAATAGTGTCGCAGGAGTGGCGATTCTGGATAGTGAGAGGAGGAGGCGCACTCTTCCCCTGCCTCCTCCACTTCCTGGTGACTCCTTTTGCTCTTCTTCTACCACTCATGCAGAGTAGACAACAGCCAAAGCTCTGTATGGGCTGGGAGATTACAGTGCCTGAAGGCAAGAACTTGCAATCTCATATCAGGATCAAATAGGAGACGCTACTGAAAGCTCAGCCAAAAGAAACACACTGACTGTGCTAAATAAATATATTGGAAAAGCCAGGTTGTTGTGCTACTCAAACACATGCATGTTGACCCTCCTAAGCAAGTACTTGGTTAGAGGAATGGCTTACCGCTACTCCATTGGTAAAAGCAGCCAACGTTGGGGAGAGTTTTAATCCTTTCCTTCCATAAATAGTGCTAACAGGATCAGAAGAATACACACCCTGTTGAGGAGATAATATTGTGAAGATTCAGACAAGCAGAATCAACATGTTATCGGTTTGTTTCTCTCAGTTTTGCAGAGAAATGATAATAATTTAGCATCAAGATTACTTAAAAACTCCATAAAAGAACATGATCTAGGAATCATAATTACTAACAAACTAACATCTAAAGAGAAGTGTTTATCTATATCAGGAAAGACAACAAATTTAGTGGATAAAATTAAAAAATCCAGCCGGCCCGGTGACGCTGAGGGGTGAGGCATTGGACATCACACGTCGCGCCACACCGCTGACCCGAGTTTGGGAATGAGCCTAGGTCATCGGGGGTCAGCAGGGGAAGGAGAGGAGAGGATCAAGCATCCATAGACTGCTCTCCTCTCCTGGGGAAGGATAAGTGGATTGTCCTGCTCATGTGGCGACACCCAGCGATGGCTGGATGTACCACAGTCGCAGGACCTAACAAAGGGATACAACATTGGGTGGTCGACTTCTGGACATGTGCAGGAGTGCACCCATAATGGGCAGGTCAACACTGCACAGCCCTCATTCCGGAGGAAACCAAAGCAAAAAAATCCCTCCCCTCCAGTAGGCAAAGGCGGGGCCAGTGGCACCGGCCCCACGTCCACCGCTGGGCATGAGGAGGCACATCCCAGATCCCCACCCCACAAGGCTACCCCACCAATTCTGTAGATGGGGTGCCAGAGGAGCTGGGCAGTCCTTCCCCAGAGGACATAGATCTGGGGGGCTTGGGTATGCCGCATGGATAATGGGGGATAGCCCCCAACCGGAACAGTGTGTACCGTGCTTCAGGAAAGATGGGATAACCCTGACGACTGAGTTGCTCATGCTGGAGAGAGTCTGGAGGTAGGGAGAGTAGAAATAAATTGGAAAAAAATTAAAAAATCCTTAACTTGTAAACCAGAGCAGTTAATAATATCAACTTACAAAAGTTATGTTCAACCAATTTTAGATTATGGGTCACAACTTTTGTCTCCGCAAACAACCAGTGATATAAAGGTTGTAGAGGGAGTGCAGAGACAAGTGACCAGAATGTCACCTGGCTTAAGGGAAAAATCCTTATCAGGAGAGGTTGCACTGTACAAAATTACATGCCTTACAAGCACAAAAATAGAGGGGGCGATCATCTTCTCCTCTTTAAATTACTTAAATTTCCAGAGCTTATGGCTGAGTGTGGAATTCAGTTCAGTAACACATGAGACAATCTTTGATCACATAACAGGAAGTTACTTGCCCCAAAAATCAAAATTAATAAGAGAAATATTTTTTACACAGTCTGTACAATTATGGCACGGAACGAACTTTGGCAGTGTATTGTTGATATATCAAGTTTTTATGCATTTAAAAATAAGCTAGATGAACATTATTATTCCCAACATGGATTGGTATCGCTTTTCCCTCTCATGGGGGGGACAATCCAGATGGGCTAGATGGCTCTCTTGTGTCCTTTAAACCTAGTAAACCTAGTGTCATGCTTGCTGTCAGAATGATGACCACAGTTACCAAGAAGTCCATCAACAGGACAGTATTCTTCCCTAACAATCGAACACCCAGACCAAATTCTGCAAACTCCTTGAGTAATTGCAAACTATTTTTGAAGTGACAGCTTTCAGGTGAGTATAGCTGCCTTGCATTTTTGGCAAGATCTTGTTAAATTCAACATCTATACATCCAAACTATGGAACAACATACTGTACTGTGTCCTGTATTTCCTATTTCCTGTTGTCCATTTTCCAGTCTTGTGACATAAGCTTTGACCTCCTTGAGTATATCATGTGCAACAAGCTACTGCATCTCTACAGCAAGGCAGCAGTTTATCTATATGGCTGTTTTGCAGCATGCAGCCAATTAAAACATAGTGTATTTGGGAGTCACATCTCAGCTCCATTCTGGACAAATGATGTGGACCAAACTGTTGATGTTGTCTTTCTTGTGTTAAACAATGTCACCAAAAAAACTGGCAAAGGAAAGGGGAAGAATTTGGTTTCATGCAGTGCCTTACAGACAAACTGTATGCCAAAGTACTTCCAGGAGAGGGGGAGAGGAGCAATGAGGCTGCCACTTGAGATGTATTCCAAGAGCACGGAGATAGATTAGCGAGAGATGACAGAGAGGGTAAAGGGAAGCATTCATGTCCAGTGGTCATCATAGTTGAAATGTCAGTGAAAAACTCTTTCAAACAAGGTATTGGGTTCATTTGTAGCTGGATGCACTCTAGAGATACAGATGCCTGGGTCTGTTCAATATTAATACTACACTGCAGCCATTTTTGGAACATTGCAATGTCATTGAGGAACAAGCTGTGCCTAACTACACTGAGGTAAGCACAGCTTGTTCGATGACATCACAATAATCTACAAATGTCTGCAATGCAGTAGCTAATATTGAATTACACCTGTGGCTCTACGCCTGTAGATTCCTTCCAGCTGCAAGTTAGCCCAATGCCCTCATTTGAAAGAGCTTTGCACGAGCTTTCAAGCTATGATGAGCACAGTTCATGAATGTGTCCCATTAAGTACAGGGAGGTTAATTGACTTCCTCAGGGTCAGATAGTGAGTAAGTGACAGAGGTTCAATTCTGGATCTCCAGGTTTCACAACATTGCCCTCCAACCCGTTAGCCAAACCACCTTCAGAGAAATCAGGCAGGTTTTGTTTCCTAGAGTCACTTCAGCCTGTCCCTAATTATGACATACTGTAACATGAACCAATTAACTTAGGTCAAGATGTGAAGGCTGTACGTTGCTTTTATTCAGGGTGTGACTGGAATCTGGACTCATTGCATCAATTGCATTGTAGAAGGTCACCTGTTGAGGCCTTCACATTTTCTGGTTCCTCCTTATGGATTTGTATCAGCCTTCTGGTCGCAAATGTGAATTAGCCAGCCAGCCAGATCATCAATTTTCAAGTATTTTTTTATAAACTTTTTTTATATCCTTTTCAACTTCAGTACAGTAATTAAAGTGTAGCAGGTACATTGTAGTATTACAAACACATACATATATATTCATGTTACAGTGTTCAGTCGAGGGCAATACAGTTTATCTGTATTGAAACATATCTGAAGAGCAGTCCCATTCTTACTTTATATATCTTAATCATCTGCTTCTCACAAGACTGAGACGACCTCCTCTCTCTCTTTGAATAATACCCCTTTACATGTTATATACTGAGAACAGTGCATTCTAATTTGGAATGTCTCCTAAGCCACAAACATCATCTCAGAACCCTTTCTGAGGACCCTTTACCTACTCACTAGCAGGGAGGAGCAGACCTCTGTCTACTAGGTTAACACATGAGAAACCTTTGAGCCACTAATGCCTCTTCCAGAGGACCCCGTATTTTATTGTACAAGTCCTCTTGGCCATTTAGTTTGTATTGTATATGTTCTAGTTTCATGGCATACAGTAATGTGGTAATCCACTGTGCCACCCTGGGCAGCTGGTCTGAGCCAACAATTGTTTCAAATAAAGGGAGCATTTTAATTAATTAATGTAACATGTGGAAACCAGAAAATGCACACTGAGCTGAAACTCATTTCCAGGCATACCCCAGGGGAATGAGAGCAGGGGGTGTGGCAAATGTAATTATCATGATATCTGCAGACATTATGCAATGCACAATTTATATTAAACAGGTGCAATACATGTGCCTAAGTGTAGTGCATCCCAGGTGTAAAGATGAGTAGAAACACAACCCCAGTGACAGATGCCTCCCTGCCCTCCTCATAAAGCCAAACTCACATCTAATCATTGCCCATAAGCCCTTCTCATTTGCAGCAGTATCTGATTAGAACTCCCTGCCTCCCTCCATCCTGTCCTGCTCCTCACTCCCTTAGTTCAAGTTGAACTTACATGCTTTTCTCTCTGGCGCTGTTTCTTGCACTTGCCAGCGCTAATGCATTACCCATTCTCTTCCTGCTCTTCGCCTTTCTCCTTTTGTATTCTATCCTAGAACACTCTCCCTCTTCTCACTCCTCCTTCTGCCTTCCCCTGTCCCCTCCCTTTAACTCTCCTCCATCCTTTAAGCATTCTCCCTGCTCTTCTTATTACTTTGCCACTCGCTTATTTCCATGGGTCCATTATTAATTCCCTCTGCTCCAGGACTATATAGCCTGGGACCACAAATGTCATTGCCTCTGCATCTTTTTGTACACGAGGTTGATTGTTATTTCTGCTTTTTTTCTTATGCCTGAATATTTAGTGTAAATTGTTTTTGTTTCTTGTTCCTATTATTTATTGCTAGTCTTGTATTTATTGCTAGTCTTGTATTATATTATTACTGTAATTACTATGCATATCTGCTTTTTAAGTGTGTTCTGTATTTTGCCTGTCTCAGTGAACCATTCTGTAATTTCTTGTATTCCCCACCCCAACGGGTTGACCCTGAAAAAAGGATTGTAATTATCCCAGTGGACTTAACCGGTTACCAAAACCTCAAATAAATGTTCTTTGTTGCATCTCATCTTGACTAATTAGTAGTAGTGAGGTTAAAATTGTTATCTACCTCATTTTCTAGTTGAACAATGTTTTCTGCTGTGAAACTGTTTCCTTGCTATTGTAACTCAATTGTCTCACTGGCAAAAGCTATATCTTACTATTGTAAACCATTAATTGTACCTGTTACTGTCTAACCTGTACCCTTGCAATTGTAATCCCATCTTGGGATCTGTGACTGTACAGTCTTGCTTGTAACCTCCCGGGTTGTGTCTGAAAATAGTCATTTCTATGGCTTGCATACCCACCCTGCAAGCAAAAACAAAATGAAATAAATAAATAACATTAAAAGATGAAAACATAATGCTTGGGGAAGGCAGTATAATGCAATGGTTAGTAGCAGTGAGCCACAAACCTGCAGAACTAGGTTTGTATCCCACAGCTGCCACATGTACTGTATATTTGTGTGGCCATTAGCAAGTCTTCCTTGTGCTCCCAAGATGCACCTGGAAACAAGCCTCAGCTTAGTGTGTCTTTCCTAACCAAAAATTGTAAAATGAATAAATGAAATAATTTTTTACCTGGCAGTACTGAAGAGCGATATCAAAGACTTGAGTTGTGCTGCCAACTAAGCCAACTCCTACGTTGTCCAGAATCATGCGTTTACTCCGGAGGAGGACGATATCCGAGAGGTGTTCTGGGCGAACCCCATGGATGAATGAACCAAAACTCCCTGTTACCGTTTCTTCAGGAGCAGACTTCTCCAGAACTGTAAGGGGTAAGTTGTGAAAGGGTTACAAATGGGTTTTCATTGTGCAGAATTAGAGTTGGACAGCCAGCAGTGAAAAACCAAAACAACCAACAGAAACAAAACCAAAAACAAGAACAACAAAATCCTCACAAGCGACATAAGCAGAACTACTTTGCACTACATTCTCCCCAAAACCTGAATTTTATGCCATTCCATTCTATGTAAGTCTACTCAGCGTAGTAACACTGCAACTGTATAAGCACTGTCAGGGGTCTCCCACCACCAGAAAGAATGAAAAACAACTCATAGGGGAAAACCTCAGAAAGAATGTGAGAAAGCATTCCTTCACTGAGAGGGTGTTGGGGAAGGTGAAACATTTTGTTGGGGAAGGTGGTGGCGCTGAAAACTGTAGAAGGTTTTATAACAGGGGTGGGACAGATGTAAAGGGCTGATTAAAGTGAAATGTTACTGGGGTGGGGGAGGGTAGCCAGTAAATAGACTGAGGATGTGGGATAGTTGTGAGTATAATTTCCAGTGTTACCTGGTAGTGTAAGCTATTGAAATGTGATGATATTACTGTGGGGTAGATTACTAAAGCAGGCAAGCAAACTAAATTCATCCAGGCACATCAAGCACCGACAGCATGAGTTCCTGCAGAGAAACAACATCACAGGATCCAAGTGCCAGGAAAGCAGGGGGTGGGATTGGGGTGACACTGGCCTTTTATCATGTACAATGCCTCCGCGTGTGTATAACATTTCAATCAATGTTTGCTCTTTTATTTAAATCAAATCAAATCAAGCTTTATTTTTATAGCACCTTTCAGAACCAAGGCACTGTATATAAAATCGAATACAGACAAATATAAATGAGTTAAAACAGAAACAATAAAAATGAATTGTCCATAATTGGGGAAGGCTAGAGTAAATAAATAAGTTTTTAGCTCAATTTTAAGCCTGTCGACGGTCAGGCATTCTCTTAACCAACAAGGTAGAGAATTTCACAGGGTTGGAGCCGAAAAAGAAAATGCACAGGCGCCAGATGTCTTCAGGCGCACCCTGGGAATCTCTAGCAATCCCTCATTGGTGGGTTGGAGAGGATGGAGGGGGCAGTAGGGTACCAGGATGTCTTGCAGGTAACCATATCCCTGATCATGTAGGGCTTTAAAGGTTAGCAAGCCAACCTTAAAGGTGATCCGGCACTGAACAGGCAGCCAGTGCAACTCGCGGAGCACAGGCATAATATGACTGGACCTAGAGGTCCCAGTCCAAAGCCTGGCTGCCGTGTTCTGCACCAGATGCAAGCAGTGGATATCATCACCTGGCAGCCCTAGGTAGAAGGAATTGCAGTAATCAAGGCGGGTAGTGACAAAGGCATGGACAAATGTTGGAAGATCGTCAGGAGGAACCAAATGTCTCACCTGGGTCATATTCCTCAGATGGTAAAAAGAGGATTTGAAGACAGCAGACAGTTTAAAGGGGAACTGTCTGCACTAAGAGCCCCACACCTGATTGTGGGGCTCATCCCAATTTGGACTTTGTGTGTGCACACTTTTTTTTAGTTACTGTTTACTATAGTATAGTAGGATGTATCAGACTAATTTTGCTTGCTTCCAGGCTGACATTTTCTGTAACTACAAATCCCAGAATCCCTGTAGGCTGCAGGTGATGTCAGAACAGGTGTTTAGTACTGGGAGATTCAATAGTCTGTAGTGCATGTTAGAGCTTTTAAAAGCCTGATCAGTTGTTTGTTCACCCCACTGTTTTCACTGAGATAAATACAGGACTCTGTGACAGTACAAAGCCCTGGGAGGACAACAAGATCAGCAAATAAAAGATCAGAGCTTATATAAACTCTAACATACACCGCAGGCTATTGAATCTCTCACTGCTGCAGTCCTGCTCTCATATCAACAGCAGAGCATTCTGGGATTGTAGTAACAGAACATGTCAGCCTGGCAGTATGCAGAATTAGTCTAATACAATCTACTATACTACAATAAACAAGTAAAAACAAAAATGATTGTGCATACAAATAGCAAATTGATGCCAGACCCACAGTTGGGTGTGAGGCCCTTAGGGCTGACTGTTCCCCTGTAAGGGCCAGTTTCTCTGCATCTTAAAACACTCATGTTATCACCTAGAGCAGGTCTCGCTGTTGCTTAGTTTGTGTCATCACTGTTTGTTTTCACGGAAGGTGATATGACACCATAAATAGGCACACTATTAGGCCTGATAATCATCATAGGGTCACACTTTATTTTACATGCCAGTTTTAGTGTAACTGTAAGGTAGGTAATCATTAATCACATGCAATGGGGTGATTACACTGTAGTTACACATTTGTTTCATGTAACTACATTGCAACTGCAGCACAGTTACAGTGTAGTTACATAGTAACTACATTGTAGCTAAGAAAACTTAAAGTGTTGCCCAGCAGTCTTTTTAATACAACTTAAGGCACAATTCCCTAAGTGGACTGTTCTATGGGGACATGGACATTGTCCCAGAATGTACTCCAGTCGACTCCACAAATCATTCTTCAGTGACAAATTAAATAAACAATGACACACATTGTAAATATGAATTGTTTCTGTTAGCAGAAATAAAACAGTGCCTATTTTGACATACATCTGCAATGTCTACTCAGTCCTACAAACAACTTAAATGAGTCAATAAAGCCAGACATCAAGACTTACCTTCCAGAGCCGTTTTGTGCAAGTTCCTGGTGAGGCCACAAACTGCGGAGACTTTCTATGGAGAATAAAGGTGACAGCATAAATCACTTGATGACTACAGATTACAAATATAAGCGGCAGTGGTCAGCATGTGGGGAGGGGCAGATTTCAGAAGTGTTTTGTTGTAAAGCTGGCACATATCGGATGGACTCCCCATCATTTCAGATGCCTTCTTTCTCGCACCACAACTTTCACAAGGTTGAACGGGATTCTGTATGTATAATTTGTTCATTAGAATTGTATCTTTTGCTTCAGCATTGCTCACTGTAACCCCCCTTCCCCACTATCTATCTCATTGGTCTCTAGGTCTTACGATGTGTTTAAACCTATATTCTATTTACATCACAAAATATGCAAGAGTTTTTTTGTTTTTTTTAATATGGCTAATTTATCACAAGGGAGTTTCTTGTTAAACTAGCAGTCCCAAATCATCTCTTACCAACAGTCACTGATTTTTCAACAATGTCCATAATTTTGCCTCAGATATACTCCTCTGCTTCCCTACAATTTGTGAGTCTATCACTAAAGAGCAGGAACGTAAAACAAAAAATAGTGTTAAACACTGGAATTACAATCTAGTAATCTGTCAGAAAATACTTTATAAATTATTTAATTGACCTTGTCAAACAGGTCGCTGAATTGCTATTTCCATTTGATAAGACAGTTGCCCAGATTTTGGTATGTTGTACCTGCTTTTAACCAACCTTGTACCCAATTTGTGATGTTGTTAGTTGAAAGGTATGCCCATA
The DNA here is from genome assembly GCA_016271365.2 of Neoceratodus forsteri. Lineage (NCBI taxonomy): Eukaryota > Metazoa > Chordata > Ceratodontiformes > Ceratodontidae > Neoceratodus > Neoceratodus forsteri. Next base: position 67,095,445 of record JADMNL010000023.1, read on the forward strand.
ACTATTTATATAAAAACCTAAAATACGTTTTCGATCACTGCCTAGAAAAAGTGATGATCCCCCATAAAATAAAGTAAAGTGTGTGCACTTGCCAGCCCCAACCCCAGCAGGCTGTGCCCTAGCTACACACTTTCCATGACAGTTCAGAATATAATGACCATCAACCGTCCATTTAGCAGAGACAGATAGAAGGGACAATAATTAATAGACCCTTCAGTAGACACCTCCGTATTGGGAAATATAATCAAAATAAAAATAATATCATTGTATTTGTAAGTCAGGGATACATTGTTGAGTCAAGGGCTATTACGAAGGGTTTTCAGTAACAGTTCAAGGAAGGGCAGAATCTAACTACAATTAGAAAGGTACGGGTCACACAGTATTGCTGAAGTACATAATATACCATTCCAACCCATCACATTCCACATGGGGGGGGATCTATAACACAGCAGTCATGTCTTACTATATAGATTAGTACAATATATAATTAATGATGGGATACATAGAAACATGAAACTTGACCGCATATAAAGGCCTATGGAATATTTAGTGTGCCATCTAGCACTGTAGTGAAAGGGAGGAACATGTCTCATTCAGAGAGGCAATATTACATTAGACAAGCTGCCAAGAAAAACACAGGCTCAATGCAAAATTATTTAGAAGAAACAAAGTATTTACAAATCAATATTTCAAAGAAAACTATTGCTACCTTCAAGTGAGACAGCATGACGGTGCTCTGATGATGATGATGATATCTGGCTTTGTCTCCTGAAGCTCTCCCTTACTGGTGCTGATCTAGATGGCAGTCCCAACCTCCTTATATATTCCACTTTGCTGGAGGGTGGGGGGTTGGGGTAGGTAATGACAGCAGAGTTTAGCAACCAAATGACATCACGAAAGTGGAAACAATGCCATTTGGTTAACAAAACAGTGGGAAACTCCTCAGGTTGGAAATTCCTTCCAATTAAGATGGAAAACACTTCTGAGAAGGAGCAATTAAGGCTTTGGGAACAGGAAGGATGTGCACCAAACCTGTGAACTGGTTCAGAAACTTCATCCTCCAGTTTCTAAGCTGCTATAAAAAAAGTATAATTGAAGGAGATCAAGGAAACTGGAGAGCAAAGTCAGAGGGAAGCAAAGAATCTGTGCTCACAAGTACAGAATAATTTCAATATATAGCTGTGTCTTTTTTAAAGACTTCATACATAAAAGTGTCTCTCTGTCTTATACCTCAGATACATGTGTACTGGAGCTGGATTACTTGTCAGGTTCTTCAGCTCCTTGGTATAACTGAGACAGGGTAATGCGTGCAAAACAGTTACCTTATTAATGTCACAGAGTGAGTGTCTGGGAGAACTTTATTTTATTTTATTTATCTGACTTTCGGATTAGCACCTTTCAGCCAGTGGCTCTTTTACATAGGTTCCACATTGAGATAAATACAGGCAATGTACAGTACAAGTAAACAAAATGCAATAAACAGTGCAAGTAAACAAAATACAATAAACAATGCAAGCAAACAACAACAGGAGATTGTTGTATACAACATGGGGGCATTGGGAGGGCAAAATTAACTGAATTAGGCAACCATCTAATATATTTATAGATAGGAGTGGCAGAATGAACAAACGGGTGCAAGGTAAGTGAAAACCAGATATTAGCAAAAAATATAACCATAGGGGTGCTGCCAGAAGGCCTTGTCAATGGAAGAGGGAGACGGGAACAAGAGGCAGGAAAGCCTCAAGCAAAGGTACGTGCCAGGGGCAAGGGACAAGGGAAGAGTGTGCAGCCAGAAAGGTTTGGTAGGCTGTGCAGGGGGTAAATTAGAATACATGTTAGCAGAGGGCAGTTGGGGTATGCAGGAGGAGAGGAGGTGAGCCAAGTTAACGTTTGACAGAATAATAGTAGGGTGAAATAGGGTTTTATCAGGGTGGCAAGGGGAGGTGGGTAGCAAGGAGGAAAGAATAGGAGGATTGGAGACAGACAAGTGAGTACAGCTGGAGGGGAGGGGTACGAGGCGATGGGAAGGGGAAGAAAAGGAAAGTTATATGAAGAATTGCCCAGTGGTGGGAGGGGTCATCTGATTAGGTGAAACAGTCACAGGAGGCAAGAGCAACAAGGTAATCATGGAGCTTCCATTTAAAAGAGACAAGTGTGGCAGAGTTGGCAACCTCACTGGGTAGAGAATTAAACCATTTTGGAGCTCTGAATGTGAAAGACAGCTGTCCTTGAGATGTGCGACATCAGGGAACTAGTAGGGCGGAATTATCTGAGCTTCTGGTGTGGCAGATATTACAGACCGGGCTGAGGAGATTTTGCACTCTAGAGGGCAGCAGACCAAGGTAAGCCTTCTTTACAGCAAGGCCGGTATAATAGGAAATTTGATCCTGCAAGTGTAACCAATTAGCCTGCTCATAGAGATCACAAGTATATATCCATGGTGCAGCCCCCAAGAGAAGTTGGCAGGCCTTATTCAATGCTTTAGATCAGGGGTTCTCAAATGGTGAGGCCAGCCTCCCTGGGGAGGCTCCAACCTCTTCCAGGGGAGGCTCAAGCAAGTCTTGAAAAAGTACTATATTTCAGTTTTGAACTTTATAGATTTTGTGCGAAGGGATAAATAAGGCAAACTGAAAGAGGATAATAGTAGGTGAATTTATGTATGTATTCACAAGTCTGTGGCCAGGGAAGGTACTGTACACTGAGCCATGGCTTATTTCAGGTGTACCAGGAAGGGTAGTGAGAGAATACAATTCAAAATGTAACTGCAAAACACTCAAGCAATACAAAATGAATAAAAGTGAACAAATTAAGAACAATAAACTAACAATGCAAGGAACAATTGCTCAATTAGACTGGCAGTAGAACTGTCCAAGCAAGAGTTAACCATACAGGTACTAAGAATAAGAGGAGGGACCAAAATGATCCCTGAGAAGTTGCTTAAGAGCAGGGGGAGAGGCAGAGGTCGGCAGAAAGGTTATTCAAGATAGAGGGGAAACAGAAAAGCATTCTGACCCATGAAGGTATGGCAGTAAGGGGTAACAATGGCTTGAGAATCAAAATATTGGAGCAAGTAGGTTGCCCTGTTGGGGAGGGGGTTACAATAAGGTTAATAGCATGAGAGCCAGCTATGCAAAGAGGTTTCAATTTATTCCTGATGTACTGTGAAAAGTAGGCTATTTTTTCTATAGGGAGACCCAAAAATATTTCAATATTTTGGGGGAGGCTCATAATCTTTTCCATGGCTTAGGGGAGGCTCACTATGACAAAGTTTGAGAATTGTTGCTTTAGATATATGCTTTAGTGCAGAGTCTGATGCGACTCCGTAGATCACTAGTCCATACTCTTATTATCGAGATAACTGAGCTTTTAATTGCTAACTTAAAGGGGCACTGTTACCTTTAGCACTTGTTTTTCATGTAAATTTTTCTTAGAGGTCTGTAGGCTCATACCTGTAACATGGTGACTGTAGAATGGCTCCTCATAAACAAAAAGCGACCCATTTATCTATTTGTGCGCATTTTCAAATGTTTGCAATTCTGGCGGTCCGAATTGAAATCCCCTCGCCACCGGAAGCCGATCAGCACCGGAAACATACATGTACCGGGGAGCGCTGCCCCAACATTACACATTTTAACATCTGTGATGTAACATAGTGTGAGGGCAATGAGTTTTAGGTCAAGTGTGTCTCCGCTTGACCTGGTCTTACCAAGAACTTTAGTTAGATACCTGTCTGTGGAAGCGGAGCTACACAGGTGGGGTACATGCCTCCCGTTTGTGCATAGCCCCCCACAGGTAGTATCAGACTGATTTTACTAAGCTGTAGGCTGACATATTGTGTTACTACAAATCCCAGAATCCCCTGAAGCTAACATCAGAGAAGTAGACAGCAGTGATCAATTCCATAGCCTGCAGTGCATGTTAGAGTTTTTTATAATCTTCAATCTGATGTTTTCCAGGACTGCTTTTCTCCATGAGCTAAGATTAGCCCTCTGTGACTGCACTTAGCCCATGGAGGATAGCAGGACTAGCAAACAAAAGACCAGAGCTTATATAAACTTAAACATGCACTGCAGGCTATTGAATCTCCAGCTGCTGTCTTCTGCTCTGATGTTGGCTTCAGATCCAGTCATAGTATCATTACTGCACTTGCTAAAGTAACAAACAATTGGCAAACTGCGCTTGACGCCAAGAGCCACATCTGTGCCCTATTCTTAGATTTATCTAAAGCATTCAACACAGTTGATCAAGACCTTCTTCTGCATCTGTTATGCAATATAGGCCTCACTGACTTGTCCCTCAAATTGTTTACTTCTTACTTAATAGGCAGACAGCAGCAGGTTAAAGCACAATGCGAACACTCTCCACTTAAATCTCTTATGACAGGAGTACCACAGAGTTCCATCTTGGGGCACCCGCTATTTGCAATCTATATCAATGGCATTCACAGCAACATCTCCTTAGCTAATATCTATTTACAGACAACACTGTACTTTACATAGGTAATCCTTCCCTTGACGTGGCCTGCTCATACCTTCAACAAAAATTTTGCCTGCGTCAGCACAACCTACTTCACCTCAAACTGTTGCTTAATGCAAAAAAACTAAACTAATTTTCCTTCCCCCCAGGCAAATCCTGTCAGCACCGTCCTCTCAGGTGTTAGGCCCCATATTACAAACCTCCTGGGGGAACCCCTAGAGCCAGTAGAAAAATTCAAATATCTAAGCTGCTGGAATGACATTAGGCTTTCCTTCACCCTCCACATTGACAAACTAGCCAAGAAGCTGAGACAGAGGCTGGGCATATTTTATCGGATCAAGTACTTACTAACAGGAGGCAGTATAGCACAGTGGTCTAAGGCTCTGAGCTGCAAATCTGGTGACATACAGCAGACCAGACCTGGGTTTGAATCCCACAGCTTCCACTTGTATACTGTGTGGCCCTGAGCAAGTCACTTAACCTCCTTGTGCTCCCAGGTCACTCCTATAAAAAAAGCTTAAAGCTTAGTGTGCTATACCTGGTTAAACAACTAAATAAAAAAAAAAACCCTTCGAGTCCAATGAAAGATTAGTGCATTCAACATTTCTTCCTCTCCTGGATTATGGTGATATTTTCTGCAGACACTGTCCTGGTGCCCCCCTTTCTAAACCTGGCATTCTGTGCCTCAGATCCCTGAGATTTATCACTAATTCCCCTATAATACTCACCAATGTTCTTTCTATGCCACTCTTGATTGGCCTTCTTTAAATATCAGGAGTCTAAAAAATGCTGCTTTATGGGCCTAGACAGTCATAACAGGCAAGCTTCCCCAATATATCTCTAAGCTTGTAGTCCATTCCACTGGAATCTATTCCCTGAGAAGGTATTCCTGTGTCACACTTGACACCTCTAGAATTAGAACTCTGTACGGTTTCTCTTCCCTAAGGTATGACCTTCCTTCTACTTGGAATAGAATCCAGAGATCACTAAAACTCTCTCAAACTGTTAATTTGCCAACATTTAAAGTGATGCTCTGTAACCTTCTAACTAGGGTCTATACTTTGGGGGGGGGGCAAGAACTCTGGGTTCCCAATTATCACTGTGAGAGGAACAATTTCATTGGGAGTGATTGGGAGTTGCCTCACCTTGCTCAACAACTAAAGACTATGCCTCATCCATGGGTTTACAATCAGAGCCCAGAGCCCTGGAGTCAGTATACATGTTGATAGGGCATAAATCGGGGTCGGTAGTTGGGTTGTGACCTCTATTTCATATCATCCATGTCTTTTTTGTTTGATCTAGGAGATTATTGAAGCCAGTTGTACCACTGTGTAATATAGCCTGAAGTGTGGCATCACCAGGCTGTCATGCTCTCTGGCTGAGCAAGGAAACGTTTATTAATCCAGTGTCTGTCAGATGCCAATACCAGTTTCAAGGTCAGTTTTTGCCGAGCCTTTCAATAGAGCTCTGGGATCTTGACTGGGAGAGCCTGGAACAAAAATAAAAAGCGGACTAGCAACAAAAAGTGTGGAAAGGATCACAGATCTCCAGGTAGGAGGTCACCTGGGGGGCAGTAACCATCACATGGTATGGTTCAATTTGGCCACTAGTATGAAATTATCCCATTCGGAGGCAAAAATATGGGACTTCAGAGGAGCTGACTTTGATAAGATGGCCAACAGAGTTAAGCTAGCCCTGGCAAGAAGAAATACAGGTGAGGGGGTACAGGCAAAGTGGGCAAGCATTAAGGATGCAATACTTGAAGCAACATCCTATTGTGTTAGGGAGAAAAGCAAGAAAAAAAGAAGGAGGAAACCACTTAGGTTCTCCAAAGCAGTAGCATGAAAGATCAGAGCCAAAAGATTGACCTTCAGGAAATATAAGGCAATGCAGTGAGACGAAGATAGGGAGGCATACCAAACTTCCCTAAGGGAAGCAGGGAATGCAGTAAGGCAGGCAAAGGCCCAAGCTGAGGAAACACTAGCATGAACAGTAAAAGAAAGGGACAAGACTTTCTATTAATACATTAGTGAAAGGAAAAAGTCCAGAGGGGGGTATTGCTAAGATCAAAGGGGATAAGGGGGAGTGTGAGGAGGAGGACCAAGGAAAAGCATCTATCCTAAATAGATACTTCTGCTCAGTATTTACTGAGGAGAAGGTAGGGCAGGGCCCACAGCTCAGCAACATGGACACAGGGGGAGGGAAGTGTGCACAGTCCATTCACAAAAGAAAGGTTCCCACAAGAGCTTACTAAGCTCAGGGTCGACAAGGCAATGGGACCTGATGGCATACGTCTGAGGGTACTAAAGGAGCTAAGGGTGGAACTAGCAGAGCCATTCGCAGAACTGTTTAGTGAGTCTCTGAGCACAGAAGAGGTCCCAGAAGACTGGAGAAGGGTTCATGTGTTCCCGCTCCTCAAGAGTGACAGCAGGGAGGAGGCAGGGAACTGCAGACCAGTCAGTCTTACCTTAATAGTGGTTAAGATTATGGAGGCACTCCCTAAGGAAAGGACAGTGCAACACCTGGAATCCATAGGAACACAGGATCCAAGACAGCATGGGTTTGCAAAAAAACGTTCCTGTCAAACTAATCTCATAGATTTCTTTGGCTGGGTAACCAGAGTGGTGGACCAAGGAGTTGCAGTTGATATCGCCTACTTTGACCTCAGCAAAGCATTTGCTACTGTTCCACATAGAAGCTTGATTAATAAGTTGGGTAGCCTTGGGGTGGGTCAGAGGTTGTTCAACTGGGTGGTGTACTGGTTGGCGAAAAGAAAACAGAGAGTGGTAGTAAATGGCATACAGTTAGAAGAAATGCAAGTCACAAGTGGGGTACCTCAGGGATCAGTTCTGGGGCCAGTCCTTTTCAATATCTTCATCAGTGACATTGCAGACGGACTGGAGGTAATGTTTGCCTGTTTGCAGATGACACCAACATTTGCAACAAAGTAGATGATCCAGATGGGGTGGGCAGAATGAGAAGAGATCTGGAAAAACTGGCAAAATGGTCTGAAGAGTGGCAACTGGAGTTTAACACTAAGAAGTGCAAGATCATGCACATAGGGAAGAGAAACCCTGAAGCTACCTATAGGTTAGGAGGAGAGTTGCTGGCAATCACAAGGGAAGAAAGAAACTTCGGCATCATCATCATCATGATCACAGATTACTTGAAATCATCCAAGCAGACCACTAAAGCAGTAGGTAAGGCTAGAGGGATGTTGGGGTGTATTATCACAAGTCGTAAGAGGGAGGTAATAATCCCTCTTTACAAGACATTGGTTAGGCCCCATCTGGAGTACTGCATGTACTACTGGAGGCCGCACCTGCATGAGGACATTAACAAAATGGAGGCAGTCCAGTGAAGAGCAACCAAAATGGTACAGGGACTGCATCAGAAAACATAGGAGGACAGATTAATTGAGCTCAATATATATATATACCCTGGAGCAAGGGAGGAAGAGAGGTGATATGATCAAAACATTCAGACATCTTAAGGGCATTAATAAGGTGAAAACATCTAACATGTTTCAATATAAGAAAAATAGCAGGACAAGAGGACACAGCATGAGATTAGAAGGAGGCTGATTAAGGGGTAATGTGAGGAAGTTCTTTTCCACAGAAAGGGTGGTGGATGCATGGAACAGTCTGCCTCAGAAAGTGGTGGATATACGTACAGTGCAGGGCTTCAAACACTCATGGGATAGGCATAACGGAGCAATACAGATGAGTATGAATAAATAGGCCATTGACAGAGTAAAGGCCTATGGCATGTTCATAAGGTAGAAAAAATGGGCAAACTGGATGGTTCTTGCAGTCTTTATCTGCCATCAACTTCTATGTTTCTATTCATCTTTAGAGTATCTATTTTACCCCTTAGGCTGAGTGGAAGCACTTTCCATCTTGCAATATCTGCTTTAACTTCCAGTATCAGCTTATCATAGTTTAGTTTAAATCGGGATGGAAAGTTCGGGTTTATCCTCACTCCTAGGTACCAAACTGTTTTGCTTTGTGCTCTTTTAAAAGGAAACCTGTCCCAGAAATTTGCTTGACCCTTTTCACTGATTTTGATGCCCTCAGACTTTTCTGGATTAATTTTATATCCTGAGATGGCCCCAAACTCCTTCAGGTCCTTAAGTAGTGCCATCACGGAGGTGTCCAGCGACGCCAGGAAAAACAAGGAATTGTCTGCATAAAGAGCAATCTAGTACTCCCTATTACCTGTTTGAATCCCTCTGATTTTGGGATCTTGCCACACCTTTTCTGCTAGTAGTTTGATACGGAGCACAAAGAGAAGAGGAGTGAAGGGGCCACCCCTGTCTTTTACCCTTCATTGTGTGGGATTGTTTAGAAAGTATTCCATTAACTCTGACTGCCATCTACGGGGAGGTGTAGATCTCCACTATGCAGGTCCCACATACTTCCCCCACCCCATCTCCCTCAGTATCCTGTGCAGGAATCCCCAGTTCACCTGGTCAAAAGCCAGTATTCTTGTGAAATGTTGAGATGGTGCATCCCAGCATAGTGTTATAGGAAAACCAGCCCAAATACATTTTTATAGGAGGCAGTATAGCCTAGAGATTAGCATACCAAGCTGTGAACCTGGAACTGATATATGTGTACTGGGTGACCCTACGCACGTCACTGCACCTCCCTGTGCCCAATGTCATCCCTACATATGAGCTTTGGCTTGTGAGCCAATCATATCCAAAAATTCTAAAATTAATAAAAACATTTTATTTGACGCTACCAACAGCTTTCTTTTGTTACAGAGAAAAAAGAGGGTGAACAGTATGAGGGAAATATTTTGGCATTCTTCCTCTGATTTTTCTGCATCTGTGACAGTAGAGGTTTGATGTTGTCACTGAAAGATTGTAGTTTCTGTGTTTTTTTTATTTACTTTTTAATAAAATGACTTGCTGAGGGACATTTACAATAATTTTAGCACTCTTACTTCTTTTGTTTAAAAGTTTGCTTGAACAATTCAATTTGAAAACATCCATTATTGCCATATGCTCAGAGACTTAACCATTCTGAGAAAATATTTATTTTCCAGACATTAACTTTCAAAACATTTAAAACATTGCTTTGAATGAAGGATATATAATGTGTCCTACAAGGAAGCTTTAAAGCTGAACATATAAATTATTTTATCTTTCCTGATATTAGTTTGGAAATCTTATTTAGAAATTCACCTTGGAGTCCTCCAATGCTGGACTTGTATTTACAATCAAGGTAACATTTTAGTCTCCTATTTATTGAGGTAACTTTATTTTCTTTTTCATTTTTGCTTACATTTTTAATCTACTAAATGCACAAGACATGGTTGTCTATATTATTCTTTGCTAATTTGAATGTATTATGTTGGAAACTTATAAAGGAAGTTTTTAAAAAGAGAAAACAAGAAAATGAGATTACACCCCATTGTAGAGATATGAACGTAAAAGAAAAATCATTTTTTAATGAAAGTGAACTTTACCAGTAATAATTCACCAGCAATGAAATTCTAAAAAATGGTCTCACTTATAATTGTAACTTTAAAAATGTTGGGCTGTGGAAATAGTTTTTTCTTCTGACAAATTGGAAGGACTTCCAAAATTGGACACTATGAGAAAACTTGTAAAGTCTCTCACTTTCAATTTGTACATTTCAAACATTCTTGGCAAATTGATATTATCTGTAGGGTAATAATAATGGGTTTAATAAGTTAAAATAGCTCCAGAGTGTAGATCTGGTGGCAAGGCCCCAATAGCCATTCTGGGATAAGAAACAAGGAACTCCTGCTGTGCAAGTGCCATGTCCCAGGATAATTGGTGGTGTTGTTACTGGAAATGTTCTTCAGGAAGAGTGTAAAGTGTATTGCCCAAAGGGAGAGAGGTGGAAAGTGTAACATTTACTGGTAGTTAGTTAATGGTAGTCTTTACTAATGACATTCTTAGCTGTTAAAGGATTATCTTGACAATCAGCTCTTAACGATGTCTAAGAACAAAAGAACAACGGGAACATGATGTCATTGACATGAGGTACATACCAGAAAAACACATTTTATTTCAACCACTGCAACAAAATGGCTTTCAACCAAATATACACAACATAGCATAGTACAACACAGCATAGCACAACACAACACAGTACAACACAACACAACACATCACTTCAGACACCACAAATACACCGTAGTAACAGCAACATGATTTAAAATAAAATTTCAAGAAGTATGTTTGAATATATATAGATTCAGAACAAACTACCTTAATGCACCAGTTAGGGTAATTTAACACCACAAAGGTAAAGAAATGTGGCATTAGGGTTTCCCATCCAAACGTCACCCCCTTCCCCCACAGAAAAAGGAAAACAATATTAGGGAAAAATTAATATTCCTCTCCAAAAACAGTTCCTGAGAGGAAAAGGGGGCTCACCAAAATCACAGGGGAAAGTGTACTATTACCCCAGAGCTGAAAACAATCATGATAGCATGTCAAAAAATTGAAAAGGAGTCAGCACATAATACTACTAACATACTATTCGGAAGTTTATGCATTATTGGCAATCCGTTTTGCAAGTGGGTAGTATGCACTTTTTCACTTTTTGCGAAATGCCCCAAGACGCCTACACCGTAGTGACATTAACAAAGCTGCATGCAAACTCGAGACCGTGGCAGTTACTAGTTATGAAGTTGTGACTTGCATTTTATGCCTACATTTCTACTACTGCATCGGGTGAGATCTTTGCCATTTATAGTGTGTGTTTTTAAGCTATTTTGCTATTACTATTAAAATCATTTGGAATATTATGTGCTGATTCCTTTTCAATATTTTGAAAAAGATAATAGGGTTTTGGGTCTCCAGAGTCTTGGTGAATTAGTGGTGGGGTCTTTCTTGGAGGTTATCACCCCTAATGCTCTCCCTTCGCCCTGTGTGAAGAAAAAAGATAATGTGTGACATTGTTTGCTCACAGAATGGGGTGGGCATTAGGGTTAACAAGGAAGACCCCATCACTGATTTGCCAAGACTCCGGAGACCCAAAAACCTGTTTTTTTCATTTTGCTGCTTGGGGAGGTGTGATAGGGGGTATTGTGTGGGAAACTCTGATGCTGCCTTTCCCTATTTTTGTGGCAATAAGTTACCGTAACTAGTGCAGAAACACAGTTTTTGTAAATTTTAATATAATTTAAATTGCAAAACAATTTCATTAATGTACTAGTTTGAGTTAAAGTGACAAATGTTGGAACATGTGGCATTAGGGTTTCCCACCCTTACATCCCTCCCCCCGCCCTCCAGGCAGCACAGTAGGTGTGGAGAGTGCCTTGGGGTTCTCAAGCCTAATGTTTATCCCGTTCCATCTGTAAATCAGGTCTGTTGTGTACATTGTATGAGAATGGGGTGTGCGTTAGCTCTGAGAACTCCAAAGCACACCCCACACCTGCTGGGTTGCCAGGAAGGGGATTGTTAGGTTTGGAAACCCCAATGCAACATTTCCCAACTTTTGTCGCTTTGACCATAACTAGAGCATTAACAACATTTTTTGCAATTTATTTCCTTACTTTTCAAGATAGTATAATTGTACCCTTATTTGCTGTGGGAGCATAGGACCTCCCATCCATACATAATGTTTTTCAGACAGTGTAATCATATTCTCATTTTCCTTTTACCAAAGAGGCGTTTCACAAAGAAAGCAAATGCAACACTACAGTAATTTGTTGAGGGCCTGATATAAAAAATTAATAGTTTAGCCAACTAAATGAATCACGGACAAGAAATCATTGTCCTGGTTTGCTGCAGAGAGCTCTGTCTCATTTCATTAAATCTGCGTACAGTTTTAAGCCTTCTTGTTGATATTTATGATAGCTAGCTGCACTCTGTGCAAGTGTCCCAAGCCCTCCCTTGATATTTTTGTAGCCCATCGACCCACAGCACCACATGCCTCCAGCAATCTGAGCTACCATGGAGGACTGGGAGTGATTACCTGATTTATTTATTTATTAAAACTTACATTTTCCTGTTCCCTGGTGTCCAGTGACACCCCCCACTCTCCAATTGTTCCCCAATCACCATTAATTAGTAGTGAATAGCCCTGGTGTCTAGTGGCAGCCCCACTGTCCGATTTCCATTTTCTTAATATATTTTCATTGAGGGGTACCTCAGGGATCAGTCCTCCTGGGGCCAGTCCTCTTCAATATCTTCATCAGTGACATTGCAGATGGACTGGAGGACAAGGTTTGTCTGTTTGCAGATGACACCAAGATTTGCAACAGAGCAGATGATCCAGATGGGGTGGGCAGAATGAGACGAGATCTGGAAAAACTGGCAAAATGGGGAAGAGAAACCCTGAACCTACCTATAGGTTGGGAGAGAAGTTGTTGGCAATCACAGAGGAAGAAGAAGAAGACTTGGGCATCATCATCACAGATGGCCTGAAATCATCCAAGCTGACCACTGAAACAGTAAGTAAGGCTAGAGAGATGATGGGGTATATTAATAGGGGTAACACAAGTCGTAAGAGGGAGGTAATAATCCCTCTTTACAAGACACTGGTTAGGCCCCATTTGGAGTGCTGTGTGCAGTACTGGAGGCCACACCTGCACAAGGACATTAACAAAATGGAGGCAGCCCAGAGAAGGGCAACCAAAATGGTGTAGGGACTGCATCAGAAAACGTATGAGGAGAGATTAACGGATCTCAATATGTATACCCTAGAGCACAGGAGGGAAAGAGATGATATGATCGAAACATTCAAATATCTTAAGGGCATTAACAAGGTGAAAGAGTCTAACATAGATTCATAGATTCACAGAAGTGTGACGGCAGAAAAGGACTGAACTAGGCCCACCAAGTCTGCCCATTTGTCCAGCTATCTGTTGGACCTGTGCCTCCCCCCTTTAACACTCTCATGTGGTTGTCCCATGCCATTTTGAATCCCTCCACTGTTTCCTCTCCAATGACTGCTTCTGGGAGTCTGTTCCACTTTTCTATGACTCTCTCTGAGTAATAGTATTTTCTGATGTTACCCCTGAACTGTCCTCCCACCACCTGCAGGCCATGGCCCCTCATCCTCTGCCTTCCTTTCATCTTGAAGATGCTCCCCCCTGGCACTCATTTATACCCTTATGGTACTTGAAGGTCTCGATCATGTCCCCCCTCTCCCTCCTCTGCTCCAGGGAGTACATGTTCAAATCTCTCAACCATTCTTCATAGGACAGGTGGCTTAACCCTTTTACCTTTTTTGTCGCTCTCCTCTGAACCCTCTCTATCCTCCCCACATCCTTCCTGAGGTATGGCCTCCAGAACTGGACTCTGTACTCCAAGTGTGGTCTAACCAAATGGGTGTACAAGGTTACTATGACCTCCCTATTCCTACTGGTGATCCCAATTCTGATGCATCCCAGCATTCCACTCCCCCTGGCCACTGCCCTCCCACACAGCCCTTCCACCTTCGGGTCCCCAGATATAATGATGCCTAGGTCCCTTTCTTGCTTCGTCTCCCCCAGCTCTCTTCCCCCCATACGGTGTCCTGCCTTCTGATTTCTGTAGCCCAGATGCATGATTTTACATTTTTCTGCAATGAATTCAAGCTGCCACCTTTATGACCATGCCTCAAGTCTTCCCAAATCTCTCTGCATTTTTTCCACCCCTTCCTCAGTGTCCACCCTATTGCAGATTTTGATATCGTCCGCAAACATACTCACAAACCCCTGAAGGCCCTCCATGATGTCCTCAACGAATATATTGAACAGTATGGGCCCCAGCACTGATCCCTTGGGGACCCCACTCGTGACCTTGCCTTCCTCTGATGTCACCCCATTTATTATGACCCTCTGCCTCCTTTTCCCCAGCCAGTTTCCCACCCATTTGACTACCCCCTGCCCCTGCCCCATCCCCAGCCCTGCCATTTTACACAGCAGCCCCCCATGAGGCACTGAGTCAAACACCTTTCTGAAATCCAAGTAAGCTACATCTACCGCTCTACCTTGATCTATTTCCTTGGTGACCCCATCAAAAAACTCTATCAAATATGTTTGACAGGATCTGCCCCTAGTAAAACCATGCTGTCTTGGATTCATCAGGCTGTTTGTCTCCAGGTAGCTGGTGATCCTGCCTTTACTAGCTTCTCCAGTGACTTGCCTACCACTGATGTCAAGCTCACGGGTCTGTAACTTCCCACTTCCTCCCTTCCTCCCCCTTATGCAGAGGGACCACATTTGCCTGCCTCAATCCTCCGGCACCACCCCTGTTTTAGGGACCGATTGAATAGTGCAGTCAAAGGGTCTGCCAATACCCCCTTTAAGCTCCCCATATTAACACCCCTTAGGTGCAACCCATCTACCTTATTGCCCTGTCACCTTCATGCAGCCTAGTTCTTCCAATATTTCCTCCACGAGGAATGGCCTCATCTCCACCCCATCTTCCCCAGCCATATCATTACCTGCTCTGCTGCCCTCTTCTCCTTCTTCCTCCCTTTTGAACACTAAGCAAAAGTAGGTGTTTAGCAGGTCTGCCTTTTCTCTATCTCCTTGTAGCACCACCCCTTCTTTTGTTCTTAACTGGAGAATCCCCTGCCTAGTCTTCCTTTTTTCATTTACATATCGAAAGAAAGTTTTATCCCCTTTTTGACCCCTCTCGCTATTCTCTCCTCTGTCTGTACCTTTGCCCTCCTTACCTCTACCCTTGCATCTCTCTGGCACACCTTGTATTTTACCCAGTTCGCTTCCATCTGAGTTGTCTTGAACCTCCTAAAGGCTTTCCTTTTTGTCCTTACCTTTTTTGCATCTACCCTTGTATACCACAGAGGTTTTCTCCTTCTCTTATTTTTATTCTAGCTCCTGGCACATATGTCAGTGGCTCCTACAATAGCTTCCTTGATCTTCCCCCACTTTTCCTCCACCTCCATCAACTCCCCCAACCCCTGCAATGCCCTCTCCACTATTTCCCCCATTCTCCTGAAGTCCGTCCTCCTGAAATCCAAGACCTTTAACCTAGACTGGTGAACCTCTGCAGTGTTCCTTATTTTAAACCTGATCGTGTTGTGGTCACTTGTACCGAGATGTTCCCCCTCCGATACCTCTTCCAACCTCCCCCCATTCGTCAGGACAAGATCAAGCGTAACTCCTTCCCAGGTTGGTTCCCTGACCAGTTGATTTAGGAGGACCAACTGCAGGGAGTCCAATATTTCCCTGCTGCTGGTTGAAGCAGCTGAAAGGGTATTCCAGTCTACGTCCAGTAGACTTAAGTCCCCCATCAGCACCACCTCCCCTCTTGCCGCCATTCTCACGAACTTGTCAGCCATACTTCTATCCACAGATTCATGCTGTGCTGGGGGTCTACACACCACCCCTATACGCACTGATTCCCCCTTCCCTACTGCCAACGAGACCCAGAGTCCTTCTGCCTCTCCCCACTTACCCTGCAATTCTGCTGCCCTGATACCCTCCTTTACATAGAGTGCAGCCCCCACCTCGTTCCCTCCCTGTACTTCCTGAACAATTTGTACCCTAGTATCTCCATTTCCCATCCCTGCTCCTGGTGGCATCACATTTCTGTTACCCCCACTATGTCAAGGCCCTCCTCTGCCATTATTGCCATTAGATCAGGGATTTTTCTACCCAAACTTCTGGCATTCGTGCACATAACCCTCCATGCCCCTCTCTCCTCCTTCCCTATATGTTTGTCTCCTTTACCCTTTTGCTGTGTGTGTAGGGCTTTTTGCTCCCCCCACCTCCTGCCTCAACGGCCGGCTTTTCCCTGCCCCCCCCCTGTTTAGTTTAAATTGTAGCTTCTGTCCACATAATCATCCAGTTTACATTTGAGCACTGCTTTCCCCTCCCTGTTTAGGTGCAGCCTATCCGGGGCATATAGTTATTTGATTTTGTTTCCCTTCCTAACTGTAAAACAAAATGACAGCAGCATGAAAAAAATTTCTCATTTGCGACACAGGATGACCCATTTATGAAAAAGGTTTGCCCATTTGCAACAAAGGATCCTTTTTCGAGTAGGATATATAACTGGAGAATGAAATTCCCTTTGAAAATAATGGAAACTTTAAAATATAATAACTTTGGAACGGATTAATATTTTTTCACCAAACCTTCAAAAGGCTGTAAGGCAGGACCTTTGTACCCTAAAAATTTCAGACAAAAATTCTAAACCATTTTTATGCTGTGGTATGACAAACAAAGGGGTATAAAAAAGGTAAACTTTACATTTTTTATACTTTGTATCTTTGCACCCACGCATCCGACCAGAATGAAACTTGCCACATCAAGTGGGCTTTGATCCCTGGTGGTGAATTAAAAATTTCATGCAAATCGCTTCAACAACTGTGAAGTTATTAAAGGGCAAAATTTCAAGTTTAACATAGAAATGACTGTTCAACCCTAACTATAAGGGTGCACCCAAACCAGATAGATAGACAGACAGACAGACAGAAAGGTATATGCTGCCCCCTACTGGAAATAGTGTTGATTAATTTTGTTGGAGTGCCAGTTGACCCGATAACATCATAAATAGTGAAGGCATACGCTACCCCATCTATTGGAAATATTGTCGCTATCTTATGTTCTAGTGCCAAATGATCTGATGACATCATGAGTGGTGAAGCCATGAGTCCCCCTTTGTCTCACCGGCCAATGAGTGCATACTATTTACTGTACATGCTCGGATACAGATCAGTCAGCGGCCTGCTGTGGCAGGGTAAGGAGGGCTGTGCCAGTCACCCAGCATGGGTCAGGAAAGGGTGGTGGGGGGTTATTGCATACTGAGGTGGGGGATGGAGAGACACTACATTATGGAAATAATCATTTTTAATTTTATTGATTACAGTGATCGGAGCCAGGGAGGGGGGGCCACTACATTATGGAAAAGGGGATCGGAATTTCATTAATTTATTGCCATGATTGGGGCTGGGGAAGGGGTCCCTACCCATTCGAATAAGGGATCAGAATTTATTATATTTATTTCAGTGATTAGGCCGAGGGGGGGGGGGTCCCTACATTATGGAAAAGGGGATCAGAGTTTTATTTATTTATCACAGTGGTCATGGCCAAGGGGAGCCCTACCCTATGGAAAAAGGGATTGGAATTGATTATATTTATTTCAGTGATCAGGCCAGGTAGGGGGGGCCCCTACACTATGGAACAGGGGATCTGTTTTTATTTTATGTTTTACGGTGATCAGGACCAGAGGGGGGGACACTAGACTACCAGGCTGATCAGGTAGTGTACATTTTTTCTATGGAGATGGGGCTGGGGGGGATGGGCCCAGCACATTCCCCCAGGCACAGCCATGCTAATTAGCCTATAATGGGCATGCAAATGGCTGCTTTGCACCATTTATTTATTTATTTTGTAATTTTACGGAAACAACCTTTGAGCAGAAACTCTTTTACAAAGGTTCCATGTCTTGAAACACAGAATAAATATACAAACAGATAATAACAGACATATAAATCAGATTGCAGTAAACAGTAGCAAGTAAAAGCAATTGCAACAGCTGTGATCCAGGATTGCAAAATATCTGTGCTGGGGGAAGGTGTCAGGAGTAGAAATTAGGGAGCAGCCTCTTGCACAAGACCTTGTCAATTAGAGAGGAAGATAGGGGTGAAGAGCAAGGGAAGCAGCAGGTTTTAGTGGTAGGGAGTGAGCCCAAGGTTGAGCAGGAGGGAGACAAAGGGGGAAAGATGGATAGGAGGGAGCACTATAGACAGGGAGGTGGTTAAAAGAAGGGAGATCAAGGGTGCGGGAGGAGTTATGCTATGGAGCTGAGAGTAGATAGCTTGGAGGAGGGTAAAAAGGGGGAGAAACAAAGCAGAGCGGCTAGGTAGCAGAGAACAGAGAGGTGGGGCCATTAGGGGAGATCAAGGAGAGAAACAAAGAGGCCAAACCAGGAGAGGAGGTCAGTGGCACCAGTGACAGAACGCCAGGTGCCTAACAGACAGTCACAGGTGCTCCTGCTGATAAGGTAATATTTGAGATCACACTTAAAGTGCTGGTACTTGAAGTGTTGTGTGATATCACTGGAACCTCATTAAGCCACAAGGGGGCCCATTAGGAGAAGAATCATTATCCCAGTGCTGTTCGATGAAATGGAACAGCAAGCACATTCTGTGTTCATCCTTTGGTACCATACTTACAGCTGGCTGATGAAAAGATTTGAGTGATGCAGGGGAGAACCTTACCCAGCAGAGCCTTCTTCCCTAGGAGACAGGTTTGGAACTTGAGTCTATTCCCAAGGGATAGCCAGTTTGTCTGTGTATACATCAAGCAGGTGTGCATAAGGCTGTCAGGAGGCAGTATAGCGCAGTGGTCTAAGGCTCTGAGCTACAAATCTGGTGATATCTAGCAGACCAGACCTGGGTTTGAATCCTACAGCTTCCACTTGCATACTGTGTGACCCTAAGCAAGTCACTTAACCTCCTTGTGCTCCCAGGTCGCTCCTGTAAAAAAGCTTTCAGCTTAGTGTGCTATACCTGGTTAAACAACTAAATAAAAAAAAAAAGTGTCCCTAGTCTTAAAAAAAAAAAAAAATACATGCCTTGTTTAGGGCAATGACAACCCATTTAAATGCTGTGTCCATGGCCGTACCATAGACCACTAGAGCATAGTCTATGATGGATAGAATTGAGTTGTTAATGGAGAGGCAGAGAGCAGAAGGTGTAAGTTTTTTTTCTGAGCTGATATAACACCCCAAGTTTGGTATTGATGGCTTTTCCCCCATATCAATATGTTGTACAAAGGAAAGGGTGTCATCAGTGGTGTCCCCCAGATACTTGAAAGAATGAACTTACTCCAGGGGTGCATTAACATTGTTGTGGATATGGCGGGGTATCGCCTCTTCAGCTGGGGGCTGGAGAGCAGCATGGTTTTTGTTTTCTTATAATTAAGTAACAGCTTGTGTGTGCTAAACCATTCCTCAAGCTGATTGAACAGGGATGATGTGTGAGTTGCTGCTGAGGATAACCGTGTCATCTCTATGCATGTCCAATGGGCTAATTTGAATGTTTTGGCTGAATATCACCTATGGGGGCTATGGTGCATACAAACATGCACCACGCATTCCCCTATGGGCAGTCTTCAGCTCCGCGCCCTGGATGTGCTGCAAAATACACGCACCAAACATCCAGGGTCTGATATTCATATAGAATGTGTGATCTGTTCTCTTCATGTATTCTGTTTGAATATCGCAACAGAGCCAGCCGGCACATGTTTTTTGTGTGACGCACTGTTATACGCATTCATCTGACTAGCAGTGAATATGGGGCCCTCAGAGAAGATTAGAGGAAGTAATGAAAGAAAAGGAGAAAAGCAGACAGAATATTAAAAGATTCTGGAGAAAGAAAAGGAACAACACAACTCAAAGACAGCTTTTGAAGAAAAGTACACTTGCCTTCTTTCTGATTTCCAATAAGTATCATCCATCCAAGCCAAGTCTGTCCTGAAGAATAAAAAAATTTAATAAGACACCCCATTTTTTCCCAAATAATATAAATTTAGAGTAAAGACATTGGGCAAGCTTTTTCTAATTTATTAGCTTGTAGAAGACGTTGTCTTCATTCAGGAAAGAGAGGCTGAATGTCTTCAATCCAATATTTAAGTATGAGTTTTTTTGTTAAATAGAATTGATATCACTAAAATATACATTCAGTCCTGAAGGGATGTGGCTTAACACACAAGTTTAAATAGATAAATTATTAGAAATATTGGGTAAAGAGACAAAAGGTTAGGGATTTTATTTCATAACTCAGTCACATATCTGCATTTCCAGAACATCTGTGTTATGTCTGCATGACGCCCCCTCCCCCACTTAAGACTCTAATAGCACAGACTGCGCAGGTGTACAGCAGTATAATAACAGATTGTTAATAGTTTTATATTAAATGGTCCTATGGTTAGTTGATGAGAAAGTGATATGGATCTGTCTAAATATCTTAACCCAATTCCAAGTTTCCACAGAGTTGCCCAGTAGTTTTGACTATTTCTCATATATCTCTGTGTTGTCTCTATGCACAGATGTTATGAAAAGGTAATAAGAGGAGGATATACAGTACTAGGTTTAAGTCTACATAGAGATATGAAAGATGCATTGAATGCATTAATTTTCAAACTCATCATCCCTGCCATATACGAACATACGAAATTTGCCAGCAGATAAAGGCCTAGAGGTCTATCAAGTTTGCTCGAATGTGCAGCTAGCACCCCTTATTCTGCAGCTGCCCCTCCCTTCCAGCCTTCCCCTTCATTAACCCTCCCCCTTGTCCTGTCCCATCCTCGTTTGAAGCAGTCCACTGTTCTACTGCATACCACTTCAGCAGGTAACGCATTCCACCCAGCCACCACCCTCTCTGTAAAAAAGTGTCTCCTCATCTCCCTCCTGAACCTTCCTCGCTCCAGTCTCATATCATGGCCCCTGGTGTCCCTCCCCTCCCTTACTCTGAACAGCCCCTCTGTACCCGTCTTGTTTATTCCTTTCATGTATTTAAAGGTTTCAATCATGTCACCCCTGTCTCTCCTCTCCTCCAGTGAGTACATGTTCAACTCCTTCAACCTCCTCTCGTATGATAAGTCCCCCAGCCCCTTGATCATCTTTGTCACTCTGCGCTGCACCCCCTCCAGTAACTTAATGTCCCTCTTCAGATACAGACGCCAGTACTGCACGCAGTACTCCAGGTGTGGTCTAACTAATGACCTATACAGTGGCAGAATCACCTCCTCCCTCCTCGAGGATATACCCCTTGCAATACAACCCAGCATTTTGTTGGCCTTTGCAGCTGCCTTCCTACATTGTGCCGAGTTGTTCATTGACCCTGTAATGAGCACACCCAGATCCTTCTCCTCCTCTGTCTGGGCTAGCTGCACTCCCCCTAGCTGGTAACTCCTCCTTGGGTTCTTCATCCCAAAATGCAGCACCTTGCACTTTTTGGCATTAAAGCTCAGTTTCCAGGTGTCTGACCAGGTTTCAAGCTTTGCCAGATCATCCTGCAACCCTGCCATCCCGTGGGTCATCCACCACTGCTCTACCTTGGTATCATCTGCAAACAGACTGATCTTGCTCTTGATGTCCCATGATATGTCTGCAATGAATATCCCAAACAACACTGGTCCCAACACCGAGCCCTGTGGAACACTGCTCGTCACTGCCCTTGGGTGTGAGAGCTCTCCACCCACCACCACCCTCTGTTGCCTTCCCTGCAGCCAGTTTCCTACCCATCTCACCAGTTTTGCACCTGCCCCTGTGCCTACTAACTTCCTTCCCAGCCTTCCATGTGGCACTGAGTCGAATGCCTTACTGAAGTCCAGATACAGGACATCCACTGCATGGCCCCTGTCCAGTTGCCTAGTTACCCAGTCATAGAACTCGACCAGGTTGGTTTGGCAGGATCTGCCATGTATGAAGCCATGCTGTCTGCTGTCCTGTAGTCCTTTGGCCTCTAGGAGGGCCACCAGCCTCTCCTTCAGGATAGTCTCCATTAGCTTACCCACGATGGATGTGAGGCTCACTGGTCTGTAGTTTCCCGGTTCATCCTTGAGGCCACTCTTGTGGAGGGGCACCACATGAGCCATCCTCCAGTCCTGAGGTACACACCCCGAATGTAGTGAGGCATTAAATAGATCTGCCAAAGGTCCTGCAAGGACCTCTGCCAGCTTCTTCAGTACCCTGGGGTGGATGCCATCTGGGCCTGACGCCTTGTCCACCCTCAGTGCCTTCAAACCCTCTCGAACTCTGCTCTCCATGATTTCCCCAGCTGTCACCACTTCCCAACCTGCTTCTGCCATTTCTCCCACCTTGGGTGTCACCCCTCTTCTCTTTAGTAAATACTGAGCAGAAGTACTCATTTAGTACTTCACATTATCCTTTCCTGCTTCCACCCAACCCCTTCCTTCCTAATCCTTACTATGTGGTCCTTACAGCTCCTTTTCTCCCTGATGTACTTAAAGAAGTCCTTTCCCTCTTCTTAATGCCTTGTGCCAGCCTGAGTTCCGTAGATGCTCTGGCTCCTTACTGCCCTTTGTCACCTCCTTCGATTCTGTCAAGTACCTCTCTGTCCCCCCTCCCTGTTTTCTTGTACTTCTAAAGGCAGCTCTTTCCTCCTTACCTTTTCCATGACCTCCTTGCTCAACCAGATTGGTTTCTAGCCCTAGCCTTCTTGCTCTGGGCTTTGTAGCAGGTTTTGTTGCTTCCACTATCCCCAGCTTTATGAGCTCCCACCTCTGGTTAGTGTCCATACTAGATTGAATTCTGGCCAGGTACCCTTTTACCACTTCCCCCATCCTCCCAAAGTCGGCCTCCTGAAGTCCAGCACTATTGTGCCAGATTCCACTCCTTCCTTGCCCATATCCAATGTGAGCCATACTGAGTGGTGGTCACTCCCTGACAGCGGTTCCTCCACTGTAAGTTCTCTCAAAGTCCCATTTGCCATCACAAGGTCAAGGGTATTCCCTAACCTTGTTGGTTCACTGACCATTTGCAGCAGGAAGCTGTCCTGGAAGGCATCGAGCAGTACCTGCTCCCTTCTGTTCCTGGTTGTTGGGGTGCTCCAGTCCACTCCTGGCATGTTGAAGTTCCCCACAATCACCACACTACCCTTCTCGCAGGTCCTCCTGATCTGTCCCGCTAGTTCCCTGTATAACTCCTCCATCTGAGATGGTGGCCTGTACACCACTCCCATTCTAAGAATCCTATTCTTGGAATCCTGGATTTGCATCCAAAGTGACTCCGTACTACCCTCCTCCCCTTCCTCCTTTACACACTTCAGTCCTTCCTTCACATATAGTGCCACCCCCCTCCTTTCCCAATCACCCTGTCCCTACAAAATAACCTTTACCCTGCTACAGACAGGTCCCAGTCATTGTATTGGGTAGCCCATGTTTCCATGATGGCTGCAATGTCCACCTCTCCCTCTGCCATGAGAACCTGTAACTCTGCAGTTTTCCTCCCAAGGCTCCTAGCATTAAGCGTAACCACCTTCCACCCTTTTCCCCATCTCCCATCCTGCCCTCCTTTCCTAGCATCACCAACAGTACTTGCCATTTGTCCTTTGTCACTGTTATGGGGGGTAAGCTCATATGGTTTCCCAACCTGTGGTCTCTGCATATCTCTTCCCCAACTGCCACCCCCCACTCCTAGTTTAAATTCCCAACTTCCTCTATGTACTCCTCCATCCTCTGTTTCAACGCTTTCTTTCCCTCCTCACTCAAGTGTAGTCTGTCCTTGGCATAGAGACTACTGTCCTCCCAGGTCCCTCCCCACCCCCCAGCAGCCCATACCCTTTAGCACAACACCAGGTTCTTAGCCATCCGTTAAATTCCTCTATTCGCAGCTTTCTTGTTGTGCTTGCCTTTGGCACCGGAAGTATCTCTGAAAAAGTTACTGATCTTCCTGCCCCCTCACATAATTGTGCTAGTTCCTCAAACCTCCTCTGGACTGTATCTACTGTCTTGTCAGCCAGGTTGTTTGTCCCAAGATGTATAATTAAATGAGGCTTGTCCTACCCTTCTAGCATATTTTAGAACAGACTGTCCCACCCTTTCTGCTGTCATTTCTGGCATGGCCTCCACCCAAATGCGACTATGCCTCTCCTCCTTGCTACCCCACCTAACTCCTCTTAGTATTGAGTCCCCCAGCACTAAGATTCCACCCCTCTTACTCCCTGCTTGCTTCCATTCATCTCCTTCTCTCATTTCCAGCTCCTCTTCTTCCTCCTGCACATTGTTTCCCCCTTTTACCCCTGTTGCAATTCTCCCAGCAGAACTTCCCCCCGCTCCAGTTTGGTTGAGGCATTTATCAATTACTCTTCTAATTTCATAATTTCCCTCCTCCACCTTCTTCTTCTCTAGCAGTGCACAACTATTTTCTGAAGGCCCTTCACAAATGCCCGCTCCCTCTCTCTTCATAGTAACCTGTTCTCTCCTTTCCACCCAATGACTTTTGCCACTTCTTCGCTTCCCCTCACAAGTCCCTATCTCCTCCTTCCATTTGTCTTTTGTCTCCTGACCTGGTTTCCCCGGCAATTGTTCTTCCTGGCCTGGGCCCCTTTGTCTCTGCTTCCTTCTTCTGACCTCTCCTCACCACTGTTGGCTTAAATCACCCTCCTCATCTCCCTTCTTCCTCCCTCCAGTATTGGGCTAAACCCACCCCAATCTGCCTTACCTGTTTTAGTTCCTCCTGCAGACCCTCAATCTCCTTTCTAAGTTTTTCTGTGTGGTTGCACACTAAACATCCTCCCACACTCCAGGCAATTTTTAGAAAGATTGGTGCACCACAGTTGTTGCAGCCTACCACCCTACCCATTGCTGTCATTGCCCACCAGTGACCCCCACCCTTCAGATACAGGATGCAAACACTCCCCAAGTCTCCCTCTCCCTCCTCTATCAGTGCAAAACATTTTCTTTATTTCCCTTACCTCCTTTGTTGCACACGTTTAGATATATTGAGCAACTGCTTTTTATATTCCTATCCTTCCTATCCACACTCAAAAACAGACTTTAAGTAGCCATTGCACAACCTTCTTCAAACTCCTACTCCTCCTTTCCCCAATGCAATATCAATGCTAAGAAGTAATAATGAAAGCTCCTAGATTTGCATTTACTTCCCTTCCACTGAGAGAGCAGTCACCTCTTCACTTGCTGCTGTTCCTTTCCTGGTATGCCCTCCTACTCCCACACCTTACTATACCCAGTGTTTAGCTCCTGTCAATCAGATTTAACAGGGCATATAATCAAGAGTTGGGGGAAGGGGGGGCTAAAATTTGCATCAACCAAAGACAGCAAAGAATACACCACCACTACATCTTAAATCCTCAACAGCCCAAAAACAATTCTAAGTAAAGACAACAAAGAAAGTACAGTGTCACCAAAAGCCCAGAATCCAAGTCTAAAAGAAAAACAGCAATTACCAGTTACTGTAAAGTATTGAATTGAGTATGCCTCCTTCCCCTTCTGGCTTCTATAACATTCAAAAATACATACATTTCTGTCTCAGCTCTTTACCCTTACCATCAAAAGGTAACTACAATCGCAATAGTGTGTATATATATATATATATATATATATATATATATATATATATATATATATATATAGTTTGAAATGCTTCTTTATAGTTTCAAAAACGTCTTCTCCTTCGGGTAGGCTAAACTCAGTCTTAAGTGTCTAGAAATATTTTAATATTATTGGTTAGGGGGCTCTTTTGTTCCCAAATTTTATTGGATATTGGTTTACCTAAAATTTCTATATTTGGGATGCTCCACAAAGATTGGAAAGGTGATTTGCAAAATCTTTAATTTAAGCATGGAAGAAAGCTGTTTTATCTGACATAAAGAGTTGGAAATTATAGAATTTCTTATGTTTTGCTTGAATTGGGTGAAAATCAAAGTACTGAGAACAATGTGTAGTCATCACAGCAGTTTTCCTTCTATTGCAGCCAATCTGGAGCTAGGTGTCTGTTATTCATTGGCACTAGGAAGTTAGAACTCTTGTTAAATCATACAGCCGAGTACCATTGCATTATATATATGACAAGGCCTCCCTGAGGCGGCTTACTACCAACTCATATCATGCATTGCTTTAGCTTCCAATTGTATAGGTCTTAACCGATCATTAGGTAAATATGTCGATAGCTCTGCCCTGTTTTAGCTACCAAATGTATAGACATTAACCAGTACTCATTGTACTTGTACTCCGTATGATTGCCCACCCACATTTATTCTATGTATGTACTGTGTAAATGTCTATGTTTTATTCTGATGTGGAGCCTTTGGAAACGAGTCTATGACTCAAAGGGTTGTAATTCCGATTTCCTAAATAAATAAATAAAATAAATAAACATAAAAAAACTCAGGTGCTTTAAAGGGACACAATCATCTTTTTTAATATGCTCAGAGTCACAGCTTGACTTTTCAGGGGGCAGTGTCTTTTTTTTTTATAATTTTTTTTTAATTTTATTTTTTTATACAAAGGCAAAGTGACACTCCATAGATAAAAAGGTATAAAGATATACTAATCATGGGCAAACTTGTAGCACTAAGGCAAATTCATAGATCAGAAAGGACATTATTAAACATGAGCAATCCTCAAGGAACATTCATGGCTTCAAATTTAACTTTAAAGTGCAGCCAAAGAGCTTCATATCTCCACATTTGTTTAGCGGTGACACTGACATAATGTATCCATTCCAGGGCATGAATCCCAATAATAGCATTTAGCCAGGCATTGAATTGAGGAGGACCTGGGTCCTTCCATTTTAGAAAGATCTGGTTTTAGGCTTGGGCTAAGCAGATATTAATTAGACTGTGTTTACTGGGGAACAAATTACAATATGGTGAGGCAATTCTTAACAACATCCACATAGGCTTTTGGATTAAGGGAGTTTGAATGGCCTCAGAGATGAAGATCAAGATCAGGTCCTACAAAGGGCAGTATCTTTTAGATATACTGCTTGTTTTGCAGTAAAACTCATATTGCCAAGCATAGTGCACAGAAGTATATTTGCCATTAAACTCACATGCCTTATAAAAAAACAAACTTGCACATGAACAAGCATACTGGTACTTCGGTGCCATATACACATGTGAATGTGCTGGATCTGCAGGTGGTGGGGAAATTGATGGGGATCATGGGTGTAGCCAGGCATTTCAGATTTGTACACCAACCTGCCATACTGCTACCCCCCCCACTGTTATTCATGCCTGCCCCCCCAACGACTCGAGTCCAAGGTTCCTAGCTCCAATCAGATGATTCCCACACTAGAACTGCAGTCTGTCTGCACTGCTAGTGTGGCGCTCACTGCCCACTGGTAAACGCCACTGACTGCACCATGAGTCCAAGACCACGGCAGAAATTTCTTCTCTCTCCCATGCAGGTAGGCAGATTTGCTCCACTTGCCACTCCACATGAAGTCTTCATTCTTTTAGCTGGCTCAGAGTCTGTTCTTCCGTCTGCTGCTCCTCAGTTCTTTTACTGCTTCTCTCGCTCCCAGTACAATTGAACTAATAGTATGGCTTCTAACTTTGCTGGGATGTTTAAACTCACTGCCCAAGACTTGCCACACCCCCTACCAGATGCCACAGCCAATCACTATGCAGGCAGACCATGCGGACCTAATTGAGACCTTCAGCTTCAACGTCCACTGTCCACTCTGCCACCCCCCCAAAACAAAGCTGAAAGAGAAAAGAAAAAGCCTGCAAGGCCAAACAAAGGAATTTAAATGCAATGGACTAGAGAGGGCAGAGCAATGCTGGCCAGCTTGTTTGCTACCCCCTACTACTAAACTTGGTATGCCATGGCTTACTTAGAGTATCAGCAGCTACGGCCTTGGTGGGGATGACTAAAGGGAAGGGGAAATTGTTTAACCAGGAAAGGCACACTAAGCTGGAACTTGTTTCCAGGTGCAGTCTGGGATCACATGGAATTTAAGTTAATGGACATTCATTGCAGACATTTTGGTGGACATCAAGAGCAAAATCAGTCTGTTTGCTGATGACAACAAGATGGGAGTGGTGGTGGATGACCTAGAGCATTGGCAAGAGTTACAGAAGGATCTGTCAAAGCTGGAATCCTAGTCGGACACCTGGCAGCTGGGGTTCAATGCCAAGAAATTCAAGGTGCTGCATTTTGGGGCTAAAAACTCAAAGAGGAGCTACCAACTGGGGTGAGCAATTATCTGTGACTGAGGAGAAGAAGGATCTGGGGGGTGCTCATTACGGGAGCAATGAACAACTCATCACAGTGCAGAAAGGCA
The DNA here is from genome assembly GCA_016271365.2 of Neoceratodus forsteri. Lineage (NCBI taxonomy): Eukaryota > Metazoa > Chordata > Ceratodontiformes > Ceratodontidae > Neoceratodus > Neoceratodus forsteri. The sequence continues at coordinate 67,123,643 of JADMNL010000023.1, forward strand.
GCTGCAAAGGCCAACAGGATGCTGGGTTGTATTGCTAGGGTATATCCTCAAGGAGGGGGGAGGTGATTCTGCCCTTGTATAGATCACTAGTTAGGCCACACTTGGAGTACTGCATGCAGTACTGGCACCCGTACTTGAAGAGGGACACTAAGTTACTGGGAGGGAAGGGTGCAGCACAGGATGACAAAGATAATCAATGATCTGGGTGACTTACCTTATGAGAGTAGGCTGAGGGAACTGAACATGTACTCGCTAGAGGAAAGGAGGTAGAGGGGAGATATGACTGAAACCTTCAAGTATATGAAAGGGATAAACAAGTCTTGTATGGAGGGGCTTTTCAAACTAAAGGAGGGAAGGGACACCTGAGGCCATGATATGAGACTGGGGGGGGAGGTTCAGGAGGGAGATGAGAAGACACTTTTTACTGAGAGGGTGGTGGCTGGGTGGAATGCGCTACTGGCAGAGGTGGTATCCAGTAATACAGTGGGGGGCTTCAAAAGGGGATGGGACAGGGCAAGGGGGAAGGTCCAGGGAGTGGGTCAAGGTGGAAGGGGCTGCTGCAAAATAAGGGCTGCAAGCTGCACAACTGAGCAGACTTGGTAGATCATAAGACCTTTTTCTGCTGGCAATTTTTGTATGTTTGTATGTTTCTAAGTGACTTGCTCAGGGTCACACAGTATGCAGATGGTGGGTGATGGGATTCATGTCCAGGTCTCCAGAGTTGCAGCTCAGTGCCCTTAACCACTACATTATACTGCCGCCTACATTTTCTAAAATTTCATTTTTCCCCAAATTAACAATATTTCAGATTTAAGTACAGTGGGGTGTGCTTTCTGTGAGAATACAAAAGGCAAGAGGAATCAGGATACCAAGATAAACAAAACATTTTAAAAAAGCTGACAGTACCCCTTTAAGCCTTCCTCTGATTTGGGGTTGTGTTGATCTAATGTAACTTTGTCTTGGATGTTTATTGTTCCAGATAAATTTGTTTAAGCAAGAGTACAGGTTCCTGGAACAGGACTTTCATATGCAGCATGGGGTTTTGCTATTATATAATTCGTCTGGTAATAAATTCATTTTAATTACATTCATTTTGCTCTAATAATTTAGGAACTTGTTCTATTTGTTTATATCATTTTCAATTTTAATTTTAAGGTCTGATAAGTTGTTCTTGAAAGTTCTTTCAAGATCTTTGTAAATTATTATTCCTAAGCATTCAACTGCACTCTCAAACCAGTTAAGTCCAAACACTGCAGAACAGCATCTGCTCACACTTCTAAACAGCGTGGTTTTGTATTGTCAGGAGTTGGTGTTGGAAACTTAAACAGTGGATCATGAATTTGGAGGTTCCAGAAGCCTTTGAAGAGGTTGCTGTTACTTTTTCTGAAGATGGGTGGAAGATGTTAAGCAGACAGCAGAAGGAGCTTCACAGGGAGGTGATGGTGCAGAATTATGAGACCATGATTTCAGTTCCAGAAGCCTATGAAGAGGTTGCTGTTACTTTTCTGAAGATGAGTGGAAGATGTTAAGCAGACAGCAGAAGGAGCTTCACAGGGAGTTGATGGTGCAGAATTATGAGACCATGATTTCGGTAGGCTACAACGTCCCATTGCAGCAATTGTTATTACTGTTTGAGTGGGATGAGGAACTCCCTTTTGGTGATGTGAAGAGGGAAGATGCTGCACAGCAGAAGGATCATCCTGAAGTCACTCCCACCATTGGCAGGAGCATTGAGTGCAATGAGAGTTGGAGCCAGCAATCATCACTTGTGAAATGGCAGCTGTCTTACAAAACAGAGAATCTGAATCAGTATCCTCAGTGTGGGAAGAGTTTCCATGATCCTAATCTTATTTCTGTGCAAAAACAGATCCATAAAGGAGAAAGAAAATATAATTGCTCTGAATGTGACAAAAGTTTTACTGCACAGAGAAGCGTCATAATACATCAGCGAATTCATACAGGGGAGAGACCATATAAATGTTCTGAATGTGACAAGAGTTTTACACAACACAGTGGCCTCATAACACATCAGCGAATTCACAAGGGGGAGAAACCATATAATTGTGCTGACTGTAACAAGAGTTTTGCCTGGAAGAGTAAACTGATACTACATCAGCGGTTTCACATGGGGGAGAAACCATATAAATGTGCTGAATGTGACAAGAGTGTTACATCACAGAATAGCCTTAAGAGACATCAACAGGCTCACAAGACTGAGAGGCCATATAAATGTGCTGAATGTAACAAGAGTTTTAAATCACAGAGAACACTCATAATACATCAGCGAGTTCACACAGGGGAGAAACTATATAAATGCATTGAATGTAACAAGAGTTTTGCCTGGAAGAGTTGCTTGATAATACATCAGCGAATTCATACAGGGGATAAATATAGTCAAGGTCTTGCATCATGAAGAAAATAAGCCTAAAATGACTTCACTCATCAAATTAGGAGAAGCCTTCAGAAGGGTAGCAGAGATTGATGTCAATCCACAAGTAGATAAGGAACTGTCAGCAACAGAAAATGCAAAGAATCAGAAAAAGGAGTATAAGGATAAAGACCAACAGAAAAGAAAAAACAATTGGAAAGCCCATAATTATAGTGGAAAATACAGGGAGCTACTGGAGCAACCACAGATCGATCAAGCCCTGACCCATAAGTGGTTAAAAAGAGGAGAATTTAGACCACAAGATGAAAGACTGATAATGGCAGCCCAAGAAAGTGGGCTACGCACAAGATGGTTCTCAAAATCCATAGAAAAAACAGGAGAAACAGACAAGTGCAGGTTCTGTAGTACAGAATTAGAAACAGTTGCGCATCTCATGGCAGGATGTGAAGTACTCATGGCAGAAGGCCTGTATACTGAAAGACACAACAATGTAGCAAGATTGATTCACTGGAAACTGTGCAAACACTATAACATACAGGTAGCAGAGAGACACTGGAAACATGAACCACAAAGAATCACAGAGAATGAAGAAGTGATGATCACATGGGTTCACCCAACACCAACAGCCAAGAAAGTGGAAGCAAGAAAACCCGATATTGTAATACAAGAAAAGAGAACAAAGGTAGCACTGCCGATTGAAATAGCCACCCCTAGTGACTACAGTGTGCTGCGTACAGAGTGACACAAAATCATGAAATACCAAGATATGCAGTCAGAAACCAAACTGATGTGGAATAAGGACACACAAATTGTTCCAGTAGTGCTTGGAGCAATGGGACTAATCAAAAAGAACTTTCAGGCACATTTAAATATGCTACCAATACTTGTGACACCTTATGAACTTCAAAAGGAAGCCATTTTGAGGACGTTGTGTGTGCTGAGAAGAGTGCTCTCAGCAAACATCAAAGATTAATACAGTACTAATTTCTTGGGTTTGAATATGCCCTGGCTAAAGAATGGAGTCCATTCTTGCCACAGTATTAGAAATCCCTAAACATTTGGAGACACTAACCTGGGAGAAACCATATGCATGTGCTGAATGTAACAAGAGTTTTGCCCAGAAAAGTAACCTCATGACACATCAGCGGGTTCACACGGGGGAGGAATCATATAAATGTTCTGAATGTGGCAAGAGTTTTACACAACACAGTAGCCTCATAACACATCAGCAAATTCACACAATACAGTGTGAAACAGGAAACAGACAAGTGCAGGTTTTGTAGTACATAATTAGAAACAGTTGCACATCTCTTGGCTGGATGCAAAGCACTCATGGCAGAAGGTCTGTATACCGAAAGACACAACAACGTAGCAAGATTCAGGGGCCCACCGCTCACTGCCATCCACTTCAGTCTTGACAGCTACCTCTCCCCGCCTTTCCCCCTTCTACCTGCCTACCCCCTTGCCCCCTCTCCCTTTCCTCTCCCCTGGGCATTTCCTGACTTTTATCCCTCCCTCCCCTTTAGAGCTCTTACCCTCACCCTCTACCCTCTGACAATGGCCTTCCTGCCTGCATACCCCCTTCCCTCTCACCTGCAGTGCTTATTTCTAAGATTGCCCTTGGCTGGTATGTCATGCTACCTAACATTTGGCACATTTTAAATTACTGAATTTCCTAAGCCTCAGTCTCTTACTTCTTTTTATTGTGTAACTATGTATTATTATGTTGACCTTTGTATGTATGTATATATACCCCCCATTCCTTCGATGTGGAACCTTTGTAAACTAGCAGTTCCTGCTCAAAGGTATTTGTAATCCTAGATTTCAATAAATAAAATATAAATAAATAAATAAATAAATAAATAAATAAAGTCCCAAATCAGTTAAGTCCCTATTAACCCTTGCTGTACCACAGACTGACATATCAGTCCAGAATTCCATATGTTCTAATCCTGTCTGCAGCCTAAGGGTTAAAACATAAACCCTTAACTTGAGAGGAACTGTGTTTTTGCAATATTCATTTTGCATCTGGAGAAATTCCCAAATCTATTTATTATTTGTAGAGCTTTAGGGATGGAGGTTAGTGGGTTTTGCATAGAAATCAAGAAGTCATCAGTGTAAAGAGTACAAGTATATCCCCACCTTTCGACTTAGTATCCTTGACTGTAGAGTCTTTGTCCAGTTTTCTAAGGGGTCCAGAGAAAGAATGAAAAAGAGTGGGGATAGAAGGAAGCCCTGTCTGGTGCTCCTTTGGAGAGTAAAAGAGGGAGAGAGTATTCCATTAGTGAGGACCGCTGCAGAAGGATTTTTACAAAGAAGGCCAATCCACTATTTTGTTGAGCTCTTTCTGTGAATTGTGTATTTGTATAATTGTTTGTTACTAAATGCTTAATTGCACTCCATTACTGTGTATAACTGGTTGACATGGCAAAATGAAGAACAGACCTGAACCGATATGGGCACAGACAGACAGTCTTTGGGGTGACAGGAGATGGAATTAATGGGACATAACATGGTCTGGTTCTCCCTTGCCCTTTAAAACAAAGACTAAAATATAAAACTGCAGATTTTGTATTTCAGCAGGGTGAACACTGAAGCCAAGGGAAACAACTCCAAGAAAAGCTAAAAGGAATGCAGGAGACAGGGTTTCTTTCAGGGGAGAACTATCGGATTGGAGGAGGGTGACTAGTGAGGTGCCACAGGGATCAGTGTTGGGTCCGAGCTTATTCAAGATATATATGTCTTCCATGACTGGCAATGGCACAGTGTGGCTGTTGAAATTTGCTGATGACACTAAAATAGGGTCAATAGTCAGCAAATGCAATGAGACAGAAAACTCAAGGAGGAATTGCACAGATTGGAAAGATGGGTGGAGGAGCATAGGTTGGAATTCAACACAGAAAAGCGCAAGGACATAGAACAGCTTGAAAGATCCCAATGTCATTATACCAAACAAATCCCTAGCATTAATACTAGACTTGGGGTGCTAGGCCTATGGTCTTTAAGTCTCAGAAGATGCAAGGGGGATTTGCTATGTCTCCACAAAGTTTGGGTGGATGATGACCTATCATTAGAACTGGGGTTAACATACAAAGCCCGGTACACAGAATTCCAGCACTACCCACCACAAACCAGACCAAAAGCAGAAATACTCAAAATCAAAGCAGTTTATTAAGGCAGAAAATAAAGTTCAAACCTCCAAAGTGTAAGTGCACAGACCAGGGACAAACAGGCAGGACCCCACTAGACTTCTACCGGTTTTGCCGAAGCTTCTTTAAAAAGCACATTTGCATAACCTGAGGACACACAACAGGCAACTAGTAGACAATGACCCCGGAGCAAATCTGAGGAAACATGCTTTTCTGCCGAGGACAATAAGACTCTGGAACAAACTGCCAGCTGACGTTGCACAAGAATTTAACTTTGATGGTTTTAAAAGAAAGTTGGATGCTCACTTAAATGAATATAACTCTCACAGTTGCATCCACTGAGTAGTGGGGACATAATTCATGGGCAACAAGCCTTCTGCTGTCCTAAATCCACAGTATAAACTGCAGTATGAACCACAGTAAAAAGGTAATGCACCTGGGCAGAGCTAAAGATAAAGCAATATATACAGAGTAAAAGGAAAGGAGCTCGCAGAAACAAGGGAAGAAAGGGATCTGGGCATTACTATGACTGTTGACTTCTCCTTTGAAAGATAGTGCAGTGAAACAGCTAAAGAATGTTATAACATAGTAGGTTGCATTTGAAGACACGTACAGAGCAGGGACAGGAAGGTCCTGATGCCGCTGTATACATCATTGGTGAGACCCCATTTAGAATACTGTGGTCAGTTCTGGGCACCATATACAAAGGAAGGGAGTAGATCCTTGGAGGGGGTCCATAGAAGAGCTACAAGAGGAACATCAGGAATGCAAGCATTAGGTTATGAAGACAGACTGGATAGCTTGGGACTTTATACATTGGAATACAAAAGGATGAGGGGGATTTATGGTTGGTATATGGTGCATTTGAGAATGAATAATGGGGCTGTGTTTGGAAATGAAAAAGGAGACTTTAAAGCTAGATCTCACATCCTTAAACTGCATAATGAAATTAACAACACGAAAAAGAGGGGTATGTGGTTTTCACAAAGGGCGATGAGTGCTTGGAACAGTCTACCACTGGGAGTGGTTGGAAGTGGAAACATAGAAGAGTTTAAGGCTAAACTGGACAAATACTGTCTAGATAACAATGCAAAGAGTTACAACCTCAGAGGGGATGACAGTAGCAAAAGGGCAAATTGCCTATAGATGCTCAGAACAACCTATGAAACCTTTGAAATGACAGAGGTGGTAGAAAAATTGTGGGACTACATTAAGGGCAATGTGTTGGAAGTAACTAAAATGTGCATAAAACAGGTGGACAAAGCAAGGAGGCATAGGACCAATATGGTACACTAGAGGAGTGGTGAAGGTAGTCAGGGGCAAGGGGATGGCATTCAAGAGATATAAGTCACAAAGTATAGCGTCAAAGAGGGTGGCATATTTATAAAAGCTAAAGGAATCCAAGAATGTCATCAGAAGAGGAAATCAGACACAGTGCTGGCCTTATGTGTCGGTGGGGAGGTGGGCCGCAGGATTAATCATTTGGGGCCATTGAGTGTGTATTTTAACAAGTATTCTTATGGCATTATGATGCTCCTTATACGTCCATGCCGAACCCTGTATTGCCTCTTGTCTGCTGTTTTAGCAGGACACAGTCAGAAAAATAAATTTGCACTTTTTTTGTCTGAGGCCCTATATGAATAGGGCCCCCCAGCAGCTGCTGTGACTGACGATGCTTAAGGCCAGCTCTGATCAGACACAGAGCTTAGCATAGTGATGGGAGTGAAGGATAATGATGAGACCTCCTTTAGATACATCAGAGAGAAACTGGAATTAGAAGAAGGTATGGTTAAGCTGACACGGACTGGTTCTCTAGTCTGCACTATGACCAGTTTTCAGAATCCTTCAGATGCCTGAAAGGGTTATCTCGGTATGTCACCATCACTCAGCGTGACTGTCACTCAGAGTATCTCTAGGTCCGAATCCCACTAGAGACTCTACTTATACAAGACAGTGCTCTTTCCCAAGGGGCAAACAACTCACCACTTTTGTTACAGCAGAGCACTTTGCTTTAGATACAATAACTTTGTAACCTGTCTCTTCAGAAATGGATCACAGAATTGCTCACTTACCCCTTGTGATCAATACCTGAAATGACTCAGTCACTGAAAGCATCACATATATAAAAATAACATTTACTACCCCACTATATTTACACGGTCATGCAGTGAATCAAGAAGTCCAGTCTAGCACAAGCCCACAATCCCGCAGTCTTAACAGCTAACTCCTTGTTGCAGTTATGGTCACTGCAGAGACACTGAAAATCCTCTATAGTGGCTTCCCTTTGAAAGCCATGCTCAGTTAGCAAGATGCGCTGTAAGGGAACACACTCTGCAATACCTTGGCTAAAGAGGGACAAGAGTGCTCCCTCTAAAACTGTCGTTCTAATTTTTTATTTTTAAACACACAATCACAAACTGTGCACAAATAAAAAACAAATAAATACAATGTTTGTGTGTGTTGAGGGGGGAGTGTGAGGAGTTCATCAGAGCAGTGTGTGTGTGTGTGTGTGTGTGTGTGTGTCCCTCTACTGGCAACCAAATTGAATACAGGACAGCACATAAAAGAAACTATTTTAGTCTTGTAACTGAAAACCCTCATTGTTTTCATTTTGACAGTTTTTAAAATTTTTTACTTTTACTTGGGGGACCCATTTCATAAGCAGAATAAGACACTCCGAGGTGTGGTTTATGGCCTGATAAGAGCACTTTCCAGGTACTAACGGCACTCAGCGCAAGTACCTTGTGCCTCATTAGGCACCTGGGGCATGCTCTTATCAGGCCATAAACCACACCTCGTTCTGTCTTATTCCTTACTTAATACACCACTATTTATTTATTTAATTTTTTATTTATTGAAGTCTTGGATGACACCTGTGAGCGAATGCTCGTTGAGAGGTTCCACGTCAGACACATTAACACAAGAAGACGCATTATTGTTACAGTAAATTATACAGAGTACAAAAAATTAAACAGTACATGGGCTGCAATGACAAGCAGTTCACAAACTGTGCTAATGCATCATACATGGTATGCCAGCATCCTGCTGAAGAGAGAGTGAGACAGAGGCAGATTGTTATGGTGAAGTAGGGAGGGGCAAGGGGAGGCAGTGGGAGCTGGGATAGGGAGGGGAGAGTGAAAGAAAGGGCCAAGGGGTAGGGGGTGGGAAGCAAGTGCTAGGGCAGAGATTTAACCTGGTGGGCCAGGAGTTGGAAGTGCTGAGGCAGACTAAAGCTGCGGGCGAAATCTAGCGGGGGCACCTACAGGTACTTTTGTTGATGAGGTGCTGATGGAGTTTGAGCTTAAAGGAACCAAAGGTTGTGGCTCTGGTGATGTCAGGTGATAGACCATTTTTCCACAGGGGGGAACGGTGAGCAAGTGGCTCCGGTGATGTCAGGTGATAGACCGTTTGTCTAAAGAGGAGCCCGGTGAACAAGGGATCGCTGGGCCATAGTTGTGCGGCACCTGGGCACATGGAACACTTCTGTAGTCATACTCCTGGTGTGCCTGGCATGATGATGAGGTGATAGAAGGCTCAGATCTCCTTGAGGAAGTAAGTTTAGTGAGGCCTTTTTTGTGAGTAAGCAGGTTTGATACCATATTCTGTCTTTCAATTGAAGCCAGCCCGATCACGCATAAAGCTCACAGGTGTGGGTGAGTTTTTGGGGCATTAGTGAGCAGATGGCAGGCTTTGTTTAAGGCTATCAAGAGGTGTTGGAGCACCATGTCAGTAGCGGAGCCATAGACAGCTAGGCCATAGTCAATCAAGGTGATGAGTAAACTGTTAATTGCCAAGTTCAGAGCTTCATAGGTCAGGCAATGCATATGCCTGTAGAGGATACCAATACTGGTGTTAAAAGTTTTGGCAGTGATGTCAATGTGCTGTGTGTAAGATAGGACAGTGTGATTCCCAGGTACCTGAAATGGGGGACTAGTTCCAGGGTGTTGCCAGAGTCATTCTGAATTTCCAGGGGATAGCCTTTTAGCTTGTTTTGGGCAGTGGCGAAGAGCATGGTCTTGGTCTTTTTATAGTTCATGACCAGTTTTTGCTCATTGAACCATTTTTCAGCTGCAAAGCCGCTCTGGAGGTTGTATTCCAGAAGTGCGGGGTCAAGGTTGCTAGTAAAGATCACCGCATCATCTGCATAGAGGAGCATGCAGCTATTGCAAGCAGACTGGAGGTTGTTTAGGAAAACACTGAAGAGTAATTGACCAAGTAGGGATCCTTGAGGATCCCCTGATCTGACTGGTTGACTTTTTGATAGGATGTCCTTGATCTTTACTTGCTGTGATCACAGGTTAAGGTAACTACAGAACCATGCTATGGCTTCTAGGGCTAGCCCTATGTCCGAGAGCTGTTCAAGAAGGAGGGCATGATGGACCGTGTCAAATGCCTTTGATAGGTCAACAAAGGAAGCCCCTACAATGTGCCCTTTGTCAAGAGCATTATGTATGAATCTGGTAAATTTCAGGAGAGCCATAATAGTGCTATGTCCAGCTCAGAAACCATGCTGTTCTGGGCATAGGAGCTGATATCGATTGAAGTACTCCACCAGCTGGTTAGCCACAATCCTTTCAAGGGCCTAGGAGAGTGGGTGGAGTATAGAGATCGGCCTGTAGTTACTTTGAAGAGACTGGTCACCACGTTTGTGTACCGGGGTGACTGTGGCAGCTTTCCAGATCTGGGGGAATTTGGAGTGGCAGAGGGATAGATTAATTATCTTTGTCAGTGGACCAAGTACCTCATCTAGTGTCTAAGTTTCTTACATAATACTTCTACGAGAGCCAGAAATGTAAGTTTATTGTCAAGTAACAGGCTAAAGTATTTGAACGTGGGTACTGTTTAAATTTTCTCATGCATGGAGGTGTGGATACTGTTGATTTAGGAATGAGGGTTGGTTTAGGAGAAATGATCATGCATTTAATTTTGGGTGCATGAAGCAGTAGCTTGAATGCATACAGGTTTACCTGTAAGAGGATGAATTTTAATTGTAAGGTACTCATGGCCATGGCTGGGTCTGGGTCTGAGGTATACAATACCATGTCATCTGCATACAAATGAACACTAGCCCTGCTTACGTTATGACTAAGATCATTAATGTAGAGAGTAAATAGAAGTTGGCCTAAAATGGACCCTTGTGGTACACCTTTACAAGAAGCAGACCAAAAAGATGGTCATAGTTGTGGCAACTAAAGTTTAAAAGGATACTGTCAACTTTGCAGAGTAATTTCTGGTCACGTATGACCAGTTTGCCTCTAGGCAGAGACTTGGCAAACTAACTCTTTTGAATGCCCCAACTTATAAAATAATGCAATATTATTACATTTTAAGCCATTTTTTCATATCAAGTTTGGACCAAGTGGTCCACCCAACTTCGGCTGTCAGAAGCTAATCTCCTTCATGAATGCGCATCGCTAATGACGCTGTCATTGACCCTAAACTCATGCATGAAAGCTTTAAAATATTTTCCATGTGTATTCAGTGAAGGATGATATCCAACACAGAATCTGATTCTGAATACAGTATCCCTGCTGCACAGGAGTGCAAGCATATAGCAGGAGATCGCAGTTCAAGCGACTGGAGCCCCGGAGGGCTAAAGATACAAGCGGGTTGTTGTTTGGGAGCATCATGGCTGCAAAAACACTCGGGCAGAGTGGGGCATCAGAAAACAATGTGCAGGCATTTAGCAGGCACCTGAGGAGAGCAGCTGAAAACAGGAGCTACAGGCTGCAGGTAAGCCCCCAAATTGATAGGGATTTTACACACACATTTGTTGGGGGTGTGGGTATGCTCTTCTGTCTTTCGGATGAGACATTAAACTGAGGTCCCATCTGCCTGGATTGGTGGTAGTTCAAGTGGATGTTAAAGATCCCATGGCACTTATCAAAAAGAGTAGGGGAATTTTTATTGAAATCACAACAAAATTATATATACAAAGCAATATAGTATTATAGAAAAACATAAAATATGAAAACAATAGAAATAAAACATGAACAGAAATAAGTATTAAGTCATACAGGAAATTCAAACATAAAGAAAACAGTATCACCAAAACCCCTTCCCTCCCCACTCAAGGAGTAGGGGAATACATATTGAAGAAATAACAAAACAGGAAAAAAATAGTATTGCATCATACAAAATCATAAAAAAAGAAACTCGAAACATAATGAAGTAGTACAGCAGACATAATAAACAACATAAACAAAGCTAATAAAGAAGCTGCCCCACATCAGAACAGCAAAAAAGATGTGCATGACAATGAAACAGAAAATACAAACAATCCAGTGTTACTGTACACAATTCAAAATAGGAATGAAAAATAAAACATAACATTCTGGAAATATACAGCTAATAAAAAGAACACTAACAGAGCATGCCAGAAGTAAAAAAAAAACCAAAACAAAAGAGTCATGCTACAGCCAGCAAAGGACTGAAATCCTAACTCTTACTCAGCACTGTAGCAGTGAAGGGAGTGAAATCACAACCAATTAACCGAGCCCCACGTAGAAGTAAATAAAGAGGGAGAAAGCTTGTGACAGTTTTGTAAGCGTAAAGTATTAATGGAGTTATGAACTATATAAAACAACTCTTCTACAGAAAAATAACATTGCTGAATTGTAAGCCTACAGCAGACAAACCAGATATAAAATTTAAAACACACCAAAAACAACCACATGGTAACCCTATCATGTTTAGTCCACAAATTTGGTAAAATACCAAGACAAAAAATCTCTAAAGTCATGTTAGAAAAGGGGGATGACAGCCACTTCTGATGCACAAAGGACCAAAATGCAACAATGAATGGGCAGTCAAAAAACAAATGACCTATCATCTCCACTGTTACAGGACAGGTATCACGTGGACAATAATGATCAAAAAGCTGTTTATGCTTTAAATTCCACCTCACACTAAACTTGCCATGGAAAGATAACCATAAAACCTCCTACATATAATATGGAATGTGCTGTGAAGTCAACATATTTCCCATAGTATGTTGCAATGACATATCATATAAATCATTAGGGACCGAGTCATGGAAAATGTACGTATAAGAAAAGCATGCAATTATTTTCAACAAAAGGAAGTAATATGATTTTTCGTAAGACCCCACAACTTAATTTTTCCAAAACAAACTTCCAATGTAGGTGGGAGCAGAGTTATAGAATGTTGTCTCGGAATAGGAGAATGTACTAACCAAAAATCAAAAACCGATCCTAAAGAATCCAAAAGCCACGGTGTCCTCTGCAAACCCCGCTTGACTAATAAGGGTCGTATATTGGAATACAAAAACATAGTAAAAAAGGAAACAATAGGGTGAATCATGTTTAAACCCCCAGACTTCCTCTCTTGTAACAATATACTCCTTTTAATCGGGTTTAATCTATTACCCCAAATACAAGGAAAAAAAACAACCTCACATCTGTGTTTCCAGGGATGGAGGAAGACTAAATACCAAACTCGGGTACAAAAAAAGGGGCAACAAAAATGTCTTAATCATAAAAACCCTCTTCAATTTAGATAGCCTCCATGTATTCCAAAGTTTAACCTTGTCTTGTGCCTCATCAAGCTTAAGTTTTCAGTTTTGATACGCCAAATCCCCTGTGCCGAAATGAAGTCCCAGAATAAGACATGTACCTCTAGTCACCGGAATCCCAATAACAGTAGGTACTCCTACATCTTCTACTCTAAGTGGAATACAATGACACTTACTATAGTTAATACTAGCCCCTGTATGTTTCATAAAATCCTGGAGAGCAGTTCCCAACATACAAGCAGATGGCATGTCATTCACCACAAAGCAAATGTCATCCGCATATGCTATACATTTAATTTCCTGATCCATACAAGAAAAGGACACTCCTTGTATTTCTGGATCAGCATAAACACTCCGAATCAAGGGGTCTATAGTGAACAAATATAAAAGAGCACTCAATGGGCAACCCTGATGAACTCCCCGTTTAATGTGACACTTATTCCCCAACCAACCATTACAATAAGCTTGGGATGTCACCAAAGCATAACAGGTCTGGATCCAAGAAATAAAGAGCGAAGGAACCCCATAGTGCTGTAAACAGTTCCATAAATAGGAATGACGGACATTGTCAAAGGCTTTGGCCTGGTCTGTCAATATTTTAAAATCTGCATTAAGCAATGTAATTGGTCTCCAATTCACCAAGTCTTCTCTATCCCCTTTTTTAAACATAAAGACAACAAGGCTGTCAGTCATACTATCAGGGAGGATACCAAAGTTCAATAATTAATTCAATGCTGCAGTAAATTCCTGTAAAAGGATTCAAAAAATGGAGTTATACAACTTATAAGGAATCCCATCTGATCCAGGAGCCGAACCCTTTTCAGCATGGGACAACACTCCAGAAACTTCCAGAGACGTAATATCAGTAACAAGCTAGGCAGCACTATGGGCAGAAAGACAGGGTACATCACATTGATCTAACCAGGGTGCATGGACAGGAGACTCAACATCCGAAGATCCAAACAACATAACGGACATGTGCATCAAGAGCCTGCATAATACTCTCCTTAGTGGTACATCTAAAGCCAGCCTGATTTTTAACACCTTCCATATATTTCTGTTGGTGTTGATGGACACAAAATTGAAATGAATTCATGAAGGCTTTATCACCCTGAGTTCCAAAGCAACGTTCCATATCTAAGGATTTTAAATGGTTATATTGGGTCGTATTCATAAGATTCCAAATGGCAGTCAAAACAGGAAGGACAGACATGTTCCCTTGTGCTACTTGAAAATGCAGTTCTGAAAATTTGGCCCTATACTCTAGGTATAAATCAGATGTATACCTACCATTTAGTTTACCACTGTGTCGAAAATAATAAAAAATATCAAGTCTGGCATCCATCCACCACTCCCTATATGAATCATATAGGAAAACCACTGATTCACAGGCCTCCAATAACGTCATGAAACCATCCTCCACTGTGGGAAGAAGCATAAGACACAAATTTAGTCTCCAATACCCAGGTCCACGATGCATGGGTTCATAACTGGCAACCGTGGCTTCTAGAATAACATGGTCAGATGTAGCAACCAGAAGCGTTTTAGCAGTAACAACTCGCAATGACTCAGATAAAAAACAAAAATCAATTTGGGTGGCTTTTGTACCCTGAAAATAAGTTTTGGGAGAATCACCATATTTCTCAAAAATATCAATCAGTCCAGTCTGAACCAACAGAGCAGACAAATTGTTAGCATCACAAAATATTTTCTGCATCATAAACCTCTATCTTTCCTATATCTGCTACAATTAAAATCACCACAGAGAAAGACACGTTTAGCAGTAAATAAATACGGCCGAATGATGTTAAAAGCCTCAAGCCTGGCAGCCTTAGTCTGAGGAGCATAGACATTTAAAAAATGACATTGTAAACTACAAATAACCAAATCTAACATCAAAACATGTCCAGGGACAATCTCAATTAAATGCACAAATCCAGCTGATGAATTATTAACTGCAGTACCAACACCACTACTGAGCTCAGTGCCAATCAACCAGTAGGTAACACCCCACTGCCAACCCATTGCGGCCCGGTCTAAATCTTCTGTAGTATGTAATCTGGTATCTTGAAAAAATACAACATCATGACTTCCTCCTTCAAACAAATGAGTAAATCAAGTCGTTTTCTATCAGACTGAATACTATTGACATTCAAAGAGGCAATAGAGAGTTTATTAATATCTAGCATACTGTAAATAATAAGAAAGAAAAGCAAAATATAACGCATCCTGAGGGAGCAAGACAGAAAACATGCTAGAAGCAACTTATTTCTTTTTACTCCACTTTGGTGTTCCCAACTTATTCTTTTTCCTTTTAGCAGTGTCAGGGGTCTCTGAAGGCTGATCTAGATCGGACGACCCCTCAGGGAAGGAAGACTGCACAGAGGTAGAATCAGATTCAGTACCAACATCATCCTGAAATACCTGATACGCATTTTGGAGGGAAATAGGGGATTGTACAGGCATATGTGGTACATTAGTCTGAGATCGGAGACTACTTTGCCTGTTAGAGACCAGTGTAAAGTCCCCATCAGGAGGTAAAGGTGGAGGCATAGACACTTTAGCAACATCAGAGTCCTCTGGCTGAATAACAGAGTCCATAACAGGGAAAACTGTCGGAACAGTAAAAGGGCAAGGAGCAGGTGGCTCTACTTCTCATGCCGGAAGCTCCAGCTGTCCAACACACATAGGAGACAGAGGCCGACTGAGGTGGGGGGTGGCCTCTGCCACATCAAAGCCTTAACGACCGTGCTGATATAAAAATCCTGGATGCAAAAGTCACCATTCATCTTATTTTGGGCTGCCCAGGAGCAGTCAATATACTAGTGGTCTGCCTCACACAGGGAACATTTAGGAGGACGATGGCAGTCAGACATGATGTGGCCCAGATCACCACATTGAACACATCTAATAATTTCACAGGTTCTACTAAGATGTCTGGGTGAGCCACATTTTTAGCAATGTTGGGGTTGACCTGGGTAAAAAATAAAACCTTTATCCCTACCCAAGTAAAAACAATTAGGCAAGTGCTGCAGGCCCTCGTCATTCTGCAACAAATTCACCTTATAGCGCCAACCACCATTCCAAAAACCCTCAGTATCCAGAATAGGTTCCAGATTCCCCTGTATAATACATTTTTTCTCAAGCCAGTAAGCAATATCCTCAACGTTCACCCCTTCATTATGAAATAAAACAGTTATCACTTTAAAGGACTGTTTAGTAAGGGGGACGGCCTGAAAATGAGACCAAGCCAGATTCGTTTTAAGCAAAGCATATTTCATCCAAAAACGGTTCAGTAAATCAGGGGAACGAAAGCTGATATAGAAAATACTGTCCCCAGGTGTATGTATTGAAGCATGGATTTTAGCAGGAGAAAAACCCAATAACTGTTTGATCGGAACTTTCCCAACATAAAACCGATCTGGCATATGCTCAGTAGAACCTAAAAACCACAACCTAACAGCATTTCTACACTTAGCTAGTGTAACAGGTTTCTTAAAGAGACTAGCAAAGGTCACTGGGGGTACTGTTAAATGAGGTTGGTCCACAATAGCAGGAGCAGGAGGGAGTTCTGTGTCAAGGTCAGAATTTAATACAGGAGGAGCAGAATCAACCTAAATCTCAACAGTATCCGTCGCCAAAAGTGGCGAAAAATACTATCAGGAACAGATACATCAGCTTGTTGGATGGGAGGAGCAGAAGCCTCAGCAATAACAGGAGAGGCAGAGGAAACTGCAACAGGGAATACTTCCAAGTTAGTAGAGTGTGAATCAGGGACAACCACAGTACCTTCCAGAGGTGAAACTACAACATCCCCTTGTCAAGCGCCGGAAAGCAGCTGATTCCCACCCACCTCAGATACCCCACGAAGTGGAATGTTGGGGTCAGCAATTAAGTCACCTGAATCCAATTGTATCCAACCCACATCAACGAGTGCCTTCTGAGGAGACCAGGAATCAGTGCTTAAAACAAGGTTAGGATTCGGGGTCTGGGGTGGGGAAAAACGTTCCCCAGAAACAATAGGGAGTTGAGACTTAAGTACCTTGGAGCTCATACCTGGGGGACCTGAGGGAGAGTCAACCTCAGGCCTTTTCCATTTCCAAAAGTCATCTTCAGCTAGTAACTGTGCCTTCTGAAAGTCAGCCATAGTGTCCTGTAAAAGTCGTCTTTTCAGTTCAAGATGACTGTGAACATCCATTGAGTGAGGAGAAAGGGGAACCCCATCTTCCGGTAAATCAATGCCAGTGGGCAAGGTAGGAGAAGTAATGACAGGCCCAACCCAAAATCTCGGGTCCTCATGAAGAAGTGAACTACCGGTGACCTCTGCACCGTCAGACGAGATCGCCTGCCACAAGGGTGTCAGTACGCTACGCTGGCCACCGTTAAGGTGCATTCCAGCCGCACCATTCCCCTCGCAATTGATCTACAGGATCTGGTTCTCAGCCATCTCATCACCACTACTGTCTGCATCCATCTGAAGATTGCACACACATTCAGCTGGCTCCACAGTGCCCACTGTCAACAGAGCAGGGGAATTACCCTGGTGTCCTGGCCAAATTTCCCTCATTCACTAGAAATACCACCAACAGCTTAATCTGGTTCAAGGTCAGTTGGCATTCATCTGTATCCCCCTTCCCTGGGTTGTGTCTGAAAATAGGCAGGATTTGTCTAGTGCACTTACCCGGTCAACAAAAACTAAATAAAATAAAATAAATAAAATGCTTATATGATACAGCAGACATTTGTAGGGTGTGGGTGGTTATACTTGTGTTATACGGGGACCAGGGAAGATATTTATAGTTGGCGGGGGAGGGTGTATGCTTATACAGTACAGGGCTGGGGCACAAATGTGTTGGGGAGCACAGCACACAGGCGGGGATGGGGCTTTGATGTATGGTGGGTGAGGGTAGTCTTTCAACAGGACTGTTGAACACAGGGACATGGCCATGCAGGTCTGGGTGCCTGTGGGAGCTATTCACACACCCGGACCCATACTTGCTTGCGTAGGTGATCTACTCAGGAACCTAGGCTAGGCATCCAATTGGACACCCGCCTTGGTTCACTACTCTGCCCCCGGCTGCCCTTCGCAGTTCTGTGCACTGGGGGCAGGGCTGGGGATAGATGGCAGCCATTTGTGAATACTGACCAGTGTGCATCTGTCCATGTGAGTGGAGCTTCGCAGTCGGGTAAGCGCTTCTGGTGTGTAGTTTATGCCCATTTGTGCATAGCACCATAGGTTGTATCAGACTGATTTTACTTAGCTCTAGGCTGACATCTTCTGTTACTACAAATCCCAGAATCCCCTGAAGCTGACATCAGAACAGTAGGCAGCAGTGACCAATTTCATAGCCTGCAGTGCATGTTAGAGTTTTTATAATCTCCAGTCTGATGTTTTCCAGGACTGCTTTTCTCCATGGGCTAAGACTAGTCCTCTGTGACTGCACTTAGCCCATGGAGGATAGCAGGACTAGCAAACAAAAGACCAGAGCTTATATAAACTTAAACATGCACTGTAGGCTATTGAATCTCCAGCTGCTGCCTTCTGCTCTGATGTTGGCTTCAGACCCAATCATAGTACCATTACTGCACTTGCTAAAGTAACAAACGATTGGCAAACTGTGCTTGATGCCAAGAACCACATCTATGCCCTATTCTTAGATTTATTCAAAGCATTAAACACTGTTGATCATGACCTTCTCCTGCATCTGATATGCAATATAGGCCTTGATGACTTATTCCTGAAATGGTTTACCTCTTACTTAATAGGCAGACAGCAGCAGGTTAGAGTGCAATGCGAACTCTCCCCGTTTAAATCTGTTATGAAAGGAGTACCGCAGGGTTCCATCTTGGGGCCTCTGCTATTCACAATTTATATCAATGTCATTGACAGCAACATCTCCTTAGCTAATATATATTTATTCACGGATGACACCATACTATATATAGCTATCCTTTCCTTGACCTGGCCTGCTCATACTTTCAACAAGAATTCCACCTTCTTCAGCACAGCCTACTTCACCCCAAACTGTTGTTTAATGCGAAAAAAACTAAAATCATGTTCCTTTCCTCCAGGCAAACCCTGTCAGCACTGTCCCCTCAGGTGTTAGGCCCAAAATTACAACCCTCCTGGGGAACCACTAGAGCCAGCAGTAAAAATTCAAATATCTAAGCTGCTGGATTGACATTACGCTTCACTTCACCCTCCACATTAATGAACTAGCCAAAAGCTTAGACAGAGGCTGGGCATATTTTATCAGATCAAGCACTTACTCACCTTCAAGGCCAAAGTACGATTAGTGCATTCAACATTTCTTCCTCTTCTGGATTATGGTGATATTTTCTGCAGACACTGCCCTGGTGCCTCCCTTTCTAAACCTGACATTCTGTACCACAGAGTCCTTAGATTTATCACTAATTCCTCTATAATACTCACCAATGTACTCTCTATGCCACTTTTGATTGGCCTTCCTTAAACATCAGGAGACTGAAAACTGCTGCTTTATGGGCCTAGAGAGCCATAACAGGCAAGCTTTCCCAATATATCTCTAAGCTCGTAGACCATTCCACTGGAACCTATTCCCTGAGAAGGTATTCCTGTATCACACTTGACACCTCTAGAATCAGAACTCGGTACAGCTCCTCTTCCCTAAAATATGCCCTTCCTTCTACTTGGAATAGAATCCAGAGATCACTAAAACTCTCTCAAATTGTTAATTTGTCAACCTTTAAAGCGATACTCTGTAACCTTCTAACTGATACCTGCAAATGCTTCAAACCCTGAGCTCACACTTGCTCCCTCTAACTCTGCTTGTCTTGTTTACCCTTTGCTCCCAACACTCCCTCGAATTAGTAAACATTGCACGATTTTTTTAAAACCATGTCTTGTTCACTTCTATTTTATCGTGTTTTGAATATACCATTGAGTTGCATTTGTACTTGTTGGCATTGTACTTGTACTTGTTTTTGCCTGTATTGTCTATCCAGTACCACTTTGCAAACGACTTCGCTCAATAGTGTTTCTCCTGACAAAATAAAGATTGACTGATTGATTGATTGATGTCAGATGCAGGGGATTTGAGGAATTTATAGTAACAGATGTCAGCCTAGAACTATACAAAATTAGTCTGAGACAATCTACTATTCTACAGAAAACCAAAATGTTTTTGCTCAAGAAGTACACATTGAAACCTGCCCCAGACTTGAGTGTGGGGGCCCTTTGTGCTGAATGTTCCACATTCCTTGGGAGGAAAACTGCAGAGTTACAGGTTCTCATGGCAGAGGGAGAGGTAGACATTGCAGCCATCACGGAAACATGGGCCACTCAATACAATGACTGGGACCTGTCTGTACCAGGGTACAGGTTATTTCGTAGGGACAGGGTGATTGGGAAAGGAGGGGGGGGGTGGCAGTATATGTGAAGGAAGGACTGAAGTGTGTAAGGGAAGAAGGGGAGGAGGGTAGTACGGAGTCACTTTGGATGCAAATCCAGGATTCCAAGAATAGGATTCTTAGAATGGGAGTGGTGTACAGGCCACCATCTCAGACGGAGGAGTTAGACAGGGAACTAGCGGGACAGATCAGGAGGACCTGTGAGAAGGGTAGTGTGGTGATTGTGGGGGACTTCAACATGCCAGGAGTGGACTGGAGCACCCCAACAACCAGGAACAGAAGGGAGCAGGTACTGCTGGATGCCTTCCAGGACAGCTTCCTGCTGCAAATGGTCAGTGAACCAACCAGGTTAGGGAATACCCTTGACCTTGTGCTGGCAAATGGGGACTTTGTGAGAGAACTTACAGTGGAGG
Source organism: Neoceratodus forsteri (assembly GCA_016271365.2). NCBI lineage: Eukaryota > Metazoa > Chordata > Ceratodontiformes > Ceratodontidae > Neoceratodus > Neoceratodus forsteri. The sequence goes on from JADMNL010000023.1 coordinate 67,144,517, forward strand.
AACCTCTGCCAGGGAGTGACCACCACTCAGTATGGCTCACATTAGATATGGGCAAGGAAGGAGTGGAATCTGGCACAATAGTGCTGGACTTCAGGAGGGCCGACTTTGGGAGGATGGGGGAAGTGGTAAAAGGGTACCTGGCCAGAATTCAGTCTAGTATGGACACTAACCAGAGGTGGGAGCTCATAAAGTTGGGGATAGTGGAGGCAACCAAAACCTGCTGCAAAGCCCAGAGCAAGAAGGCTAGGGCTAAGAAACCGATCTGGTTGAGCAAGGAGGTCATGGAAAGGTAAGGAGGAAAGAGCTGCCTTTAGGAAGTACAAGAAAACAGGGAGGGGGAGGACAGGGAGGAGTACTTGACAGAATCGAAGGAGGTGACAAGAGCAGTAAGGGAGCCAAAGCATCTACGGAACTCAGGCTGGCAAAAGGCATTAAGAAGGGGAGAAGGACTTTAAGTACATCAGGGAGAAAAGGAGCTCTAAGGACCACAGTAAGGATTAGAAAGGAGGAGGGTTGGGTGGAAGCAGGGTGCAGAAAGGCGGAAGCACTAAATGAGTACTTCTGCTCAGTATTTACTAAAGAGAAGGGGGTGACACAAGGTGGGAGAAATGGCAGAAGCAGGGTGGGAAGTGGTGACAGATGGGAAGTCATAGAGCAGAGTTCGAGAGGTTTGAAGGCACTGAGGGTGGACAAGGCGCCAGGCCCAGATGGCATCCACCCCAGGGTACTGAAGAAGCTGGCAGAGGTCCTTACAGGACCTTTGGCAGACCTATTTAATGCCTCACTACATTCGGGGTGTGTACCTCAGGACTGGAGGATGGCTCATGTGGTGCCCCTCCACAAGAGTGGTCCCAAAGATGAACCGGGAAACTACAGACCAGTGAGCCTCACATCCATTGTGGGTAAGCTAATGGAGACTATCCTGAAGGAGAGGCTGGTGGCCCTCCTAGAGGCCAAAGGACTACAGGACAGCAGACAGCATGGCTTCATACATGGCAGATCCTGCCAAACCAACCTGGTCGAGTTCTATGACTGGGTAATTAGGCAACTGGACAGGGGCCATGCAGTGGATGTCCTGTATCTGGACTTCAGTACGGCATTCGACTCAGTGCTACATGGAAGGCTGGGAAGGAAGTTAGAGGCACAGGGCAGGTGCAAACTGGTGAGATGGGTAGAAACTGGCTGCAGGGAAGGCAACAGAGGGTGGTGGTGGGTGGGAGCTCACACCCAAGGGCAGTGACAGCGGTGTTCCACAGGGCTCGGTGTTGGGACCAGTGTTGTTTGGGATATTCATTGCAGACATATCATGGGACATCAAGAGCAAGATCAGTCTGTTTGCTGATGATACCAAGGTAGGAGCAGTGGCGGATGACCTAGGGGGATGGCAGGGGTTGCAGGATGATCTGGCAAAGCTTGAAACCTGGTCAGACACCTGGCAACTGGGCTTTAATGCCAAAAAGTGCAAGGTGCTGCATTTTGGGATGAAGAACCCAAGGAGGAGTTACCAGCTAGGGTGAGTGCAGCTAGCCAAACAGAGGAGAGAAGGATCTGGGTGTGCTCATTACAGGGTCAATGAACAACTCGGCACAATGTGGGAAGGCAGCTGCAAGGCCAACAAAATGCTGGGTTGTATTGCAAGGGTATATCCTCGAGGAGGAGGAGGTGATTCTGCCACTGTATAGGTCATTAGTTAGACCACACCTGGTACTGCGTGCAGTACTGGCGTCCCGATCTGAAGAGGGACATTAAGTTACTGGAGGGTGCAGCAGAGCAACAAAAGATGATCAAGGGGTTGGGGACTTATCATAAGAGAGGAGGTTGAAGGAGTTGAACATGTACTTACTGGAGGAGAGGAGAGACAGGGTGACATGATTGAAACCTTAAATACATGAAAGGAATAAACAAGACAGGTACAGAGGGGCTGTTCAAAGTAAGGGAGGGGAGGACCACCAAGGGCCATGATATGAGACTGGAGCGAGGAAGTTCAGGAGGGAGATGAGGAGACACTTTTTTACAGATAGTGTGGTGGCTGGGTGGAATGCGTTACCTGCTGAAGTGGTATGCAGTAGAACAGTGGACTGCTTCAAATGAGGATGGGACAGGACAAGGGGGAGGGTTAATGAAGGGGAAGGGTGGAAGGGAGGGGCAGCTGCAGAATAAGGGGTGCTAGCTGCACATTCGAACAGACTTGATAGACCTCTAGGCCTTTATCTGCTGGCAAATTTCGTATGTTCGTATTAATCAAATGGTCTTTTCTGGTTAATCATGACTACCAGTCATGCTCAGACATTGTTTCAGGTGTCCAGGTCCATTAAATCCTGCAACAGCTCAATTTTATCCCATGACATAACCATCATGAGACAGTTTCTTTTTGAGGCACATTTGAAAAATATTCAGTGAAAGATTTTGTTACATAGTAACATAGTGTTGTGGTGGTGAAAGGGGCTTAGACCACATTTAATTTGGTATTGGTTTGTTTTTGGAAACTGGGCAAGCCTGTTGAGGGGTATTAAGTCCATTTAAAGGCGCAAACTGGACAAAGAAACACAACATATAAAAAAGATACCAGGCCTGATTCCAGAGGCATGGCGCAAGTCTCCGTCAATTGCAATTTGCGCCAAATGCAGATATGCCAGGGACCCTGTACCCAGTTGCAGAACAGCCAGGGGCCCTGGCGGCTATATCCACAACTTGCGCTAATCCAACAGGTGATCCAAACAGAAGGTGTACCTGAACAGGGTGTAATTGTTGAGTGTCCCCCCACCCAGCAGTGCCAGTCCACCACACCACACCCATTCCCAGTCGGCGACTGGCACATCCTACCTCTCACCTCCATGGCTAGCCACCGACTGAGCTCCCTCTGAGTGCATACTACTGTACACAGGATGTGCTCAAGGAATGAGGACCTCTGTTGGAGGCTGGCCGTGGAGAGGAGTGGGATCAGCTGGCTGTGCCATGAGGAACAGTGGGGGGAGGAGTGGACTGGCACTGCTGGGGGGAATGAGGGGCCACTGACTACCAGGGATAAAGGTGTGGCTCGTGTTACAAATTACAATTACCAGTGAGCTGGCGATCATGTATTGGGGCTTGGGTGGGCATGTGTAACCTTGAGTGGCATTACTTGGGGACTGAGACTTGGGGGTGGGCATGGTAATGCGCAGGGCTGTCACATAGTGGTTTGGGGATTGGGGTGTCAGCAGCCTGCAGAGGGCATTTCTGTGTATTCCACAATGGGGTCTGAGTGGGGGGTGTTTCTGTGGGATTGTGGGGGGGGGCTGTTTGGTGCACATGGCACAGTGGTGCACCCCTGGTCTATGCACAGTACACTTAGACCAGCTATTTGCTGGTCTAACTGTACTTAGACCAATGTCCTCCAAGGGTTCTCTTGGAACAGCATATGTGCTGTTCCAGCAGTCACCCTTCTGGAATAGGGTGCAAGTGCTGTCGTAAGGCCCCTAGCACCATGTCACAGGGGGTATATGGCTTTCATGGTGGTGTAGGACCACATCAGCATGCAGGCTGCATTTTGGAATCCCAATTGACATAATTCATTTTGCAAAATGCTACTTGCTGCATTTGTTGTAGCGCAAGTCACTGTGAGCCATGTGTAACTGTTCTGGAATTGGGCCTATAGTGTAAAGTATAATGAATCAGTTATAGAAGGTCATGTACAAGCTAAAGAAGTTCAAGAGAAAAGACAACGCAATTGATACAAGCTATTTATATTTTCACCACTCAACAAGTAATTATTTGCATCTGGATTTGAATGACCAGACAGTTTTTCTTGTCTCATGGACATCACATGGGTAAAGTGTTGCATCATTGTGGAGCAACATGGATTCAAGTACATAACAACTTGGATGCAGAGGACTTTAAATATGATGGTTTGTTAGAGGATGTAACAATTTAGCCAAGTGAGTAGGAGAGATGGAGGCCAAGATTCCGTAGGTAAGGTTTCTAAAAGTAACCTTTGCCTGTTTTCTAGAGTCACCCAAATCAAAGCAGTATAAAAATGTATGTTCTGCTAACTCTGAGAGCAACATACACAGTCCTTTTGTACAATACCCTCAAGGAGGTTATCTTCTTGGCTGTCAACAAAACTAGTAGTTCTACACGTTATACCCCAACTCGACTATGGCACATATCCTGGTTTGTCAGCCAGAATATCACCACCAACTCATTTTCCATAACCCTTTATCCCTCAGGAGTCCTGCTCTGAAAGCATGAAAATTAATTGTTTCCACAACTTCTCTGGGTTGGCTATTCCACACATTGACCCCCCTTTGTATAAAGTAATGCTTTCTTATGCTGGATTCCCCGGACTCCTCCAGCCCAAAGGTACGGCGAAGCCGCCCGCCAATTCGTATGTGAGCACCTTTCTCTAGGCACTCACCCATTGGTCCGCTACCCTTTTTCTACCTTTCGTTTAAGAAAAGTGTTCCAGAAGGAGCTGAATAACTTAGAAACCTGCTTTTATTGTATTATTGTTGTTATCACCTTATATCTTACTGCCTGTTGCTTTTAATTAATGTTAAATATCTGTATGTGTTGAGGGTGATTACAGCCCTTTCTAGTCCCTGTAGCTGCACGCCAAACTTAGGGGCGCTTAAGAAATCACTCCTTTTGTCTTGTAAATTTGTAGCCCCATACTGGTTTGTTGGTCCTTTTGTCCTGACCACCCATAACAAGCCTCATCTCTCTCTCTCTGTCTCTCTCTCCCCCTCTGCAGCCGTGAACCCTCCAGAGCTCCAGCTCATCCACCGCAGGATTCGTGGCCAACAGGCAGTCGGCGCACTCATAGCCACCGCCCGAGACCACTTCCCTGGACTCCTCCAGCCCCAAGGTACGGCAAAGCTGCCCACCAATCAGAACGTGAACGCCTTTCTCTAGGCATGCTCCGATTGGTCCGCTACCCTTTTTCTACCTTTCATTTAGGAAAAGTGTTCAAGAAGGAGCTGAATAACTTGCAAACTTGCTTTTATTGTATTATTGTTGTTATCACCTTATATCTTACTGACTGTTGCTTTTAATTCATGTTAAATATCTGTATGTGTTTAGGGTAGTTAAAGCTCTTCCTAGTCCCTGTAGCTGCTCGCCAGACTTAGGGTCACCTAGGAAAACGCTCCTTTTGTCTTGTAAATTTGCAGCCCTGTACTGGTTTGTTGGTCCTTTTGTCCTGGCCAACTATAACAAGCCTCCTTTCTTGTTCCCTCTGCAGCCATGAACCCTCCTGGCTCCAGCTCATCTACCACAGGATTCGTGGCCAGTGGGCGGTTGGCGCTCTCATAGCCACCACCCGAGACTACTTCCCCAGACTCCTCAAGCCCAAAGGTACTGAGAAGCCGTACTTTTTCGCTCACCCATCCATCCCCCCAAGTTTATTACTTTATAGACCATCCTTCCCCGCCCTTTCCTGCCATTGGTTTATCCCCGGTTTACTCAACAATCACTCCTTGCCATGTGGACCTAGGCCTCTAACATTCTTCACCACCACTCCTAGTGGGCAGATCTACCATTTCTGCTGCCATAGGCAAATCTCTGCTTACCTCCACGCGATATTGGTCTGCTAGATCCTCCAGTTGCTGACCTCCCCAATCTCTTCTAACTAGTTCTTTTACATGGAACTGGCCTTACAGAACCACTATTGTTGATCCTTTCTAACATCTCGCATTGAGGACTGCGCACTATAACTTTTCCTATTATAATTACCGGACTAGTGTATCCCCAAACTGCTACTCTACCTATTACTTTAAATTGAAACATGTCTGCTATATTCTGGTTTGGTCTCCTTACCTCCTCTCTCATGGGACCTACAATCCTTTTCCCTCCCAGTGATATTCACCTTCATAAGGCGGTGTGCCTCTTACCCCAATTCTGCTTACAATTAGCACCACTTTGTAGCTCGGGCTGTTTCCCTGCACTTCCACACTTACACTTACTTGAGTTTCTTCTACAAAGCGGGACCAGTACCTCGTCCCCTTCGCAAGAAATACCGTCTCAGCATCCTGGACCTACTACATGCTCATGCCATTCGGCTAGGGTGCTGGGCTATGTATCACTAGGACTCTACAAGGCAAGCATCAGTACTCTGCACCAATGCACTGAATACCTATCTAGCTGCTTAATGGCCAGAGCTTTCAAACTATCTTTTGCTGCCCTATGGAAAATTGTGCCTCTCCTCCTCCTATGCTCAGGTAACGTCAAACTTAATCCTGACCCCGTAAAAGCCCTCTCTTCACCTTCAGAGCTCACGGGACTTAAAGGCATCAGCTTCATGCATGTAAATGTCTGCAGCCTCCTAAAGAAGCTCACTTCTATTGAGGCTTGGGTATTTCACACTGCACCAGATGTACTTGTGATCTCAGAATCTTGGCTTCGGCCTTCCACTCCTGATAAAGAGGTTAATATTCCCAACTATCTGCTGTTCAGAACTGATAGGCAATCAAGGGGTGGTGGGGTTGCCATCTATGTTAAGGATAAGTTCAATATCTCCATTATTGACTCCTCCTCTGTTGCTAATGAATTTGAATACCTAACTATCAAAATTGAAATTTCACCTGCACTGGCCTTCTGTGTCATAGGATGTTATAGACCTCCTTCAGCAGGGTCCCAGCTCCTATCCCACACTACAAAATTCCCTAAAACTGTCCAATATCATTCCATTTGCATCCTTTAAACAGCATTGTACAGTCTTCTTCACAGAGAAATGCAGTTGCTACCGATAGAGCTAGCTTTGTCATCTCACAATCTCCCTCCCAAAAAGTAACCATATATGGCATAATCCTTCCAGACAGACACCCCATCTTATGACACCCAGTAATACCTTCACCATCCTAGTATTACATTATATTGTGTGTTTGCCATGGCCCCCCCACTGGGATATGTATATACTGTATATACTGTAAATATTAGCTTAACTTTCCTGTAACCGGTTTTTATCATGCGAATTTACTGTACATCACTGTGTTTATAAACGTTTTTTTCCCCTGTATGTATAACTGTTTTATATAAGTGTATGATGTGTCTGTTGTGTATCAACTATTGAACCTTGACCTTATCAGGTCCATCTTATAAATGAGTCTTGCTCAATGATGTTCGCCTGAATAAATAAAGATTTGATGATGATTTGTTGATGATGATGATGATGATGATGATCCCACCTCTCTACCATTGTGGGCAGTGGTTCCCTTGAAACTATCATCTTGGGGGACCTTAATTATGACTGGCTGTCTAATGTTTCCTTACCTCTCAAGTCCTTCTGTGACACGTATGGGTTTATTCAACTTATCAATGAACCAACGCATGTTAACAAAAAAAATCCTCAGAACAGTACCTTACTGGATGTCCTTCTCATAAGTAAACCATACTCTTTCTCCCATGTGGGTAGCTTCTCTGTGGATGTTAGTGACCGCTGCTTTATAGCTGGGGTCAGGGCTGATTCCAAACCTCAGTCAGCAGCCAGGTTCGTGACTAAAAGATCCAGGCGGAATTTTGATCCACTTGGCTACACTAATAATTTAAAAACCACCCAACTCTGGCAGAGCTTCTGTCTAGCAAAATCAGTAAGCACTGCCTGTGACAGCTTCCACGGAATTGTTATGAATGCCCTTAATACCTAAGCCCCAATGGTAAAAACTCGTATAAAGGCTAGACCTCAATGCAGGTTCACTAAAGGCCTCAAGGTTGCTCTGTCAAATAGAGATAAGATTTGGAAAAAAGCCCACCTGTCTCATTCCCCCGTAGACTGGTGCCACTTCAGAGCAGCTAGAAATCACTGTACTAAACTAATTAGAGAGGCCAAGGCCAAATTCTTTCATTCAGAATTGGACTCCACTTCAAACTGCCCTACTAAATTCTGAGCCACAATAAAAGATCTATCTGGTTATATGGCAGGCAAAGTGCTTCCCTCAAAAATCAACTCTGACAAGGGTACTATTCAGGACAGAACAGAGATCTTAGTGTCCTTTAACAATCATTTTGCTACTGCTGGCCTTACGTTCGATAATTCTCTTGCTTGTACACTACGCTCACTGGCCACGGTACAGCTGCCAGCAGCTAATACCTCAAACTCTATCTTTTTGTTTCCACCCATCTTCTTGAAAGATGTCAAAGACCTCATTCTTCAGCTGGATATAAAGAAAAGTGCTGGTACTGACTCCTTTGATCCCTTCTTTCTAAAGATTGCTTACCTTGTCCTTGCAGTACAAATAACCCATCTGTTCAATCTGTCCTTATCGCAAGGGTCCGTTCCCCGCTTATGGAAAAAAAAGTGCTGGCGTAAGTCCACTTTGGCACAAGTGGCCTGTGGAATGTTGCTGGCCACTTTGCAGAATACCATATGTCACAACTCCTGGCGTAACTTGCTACTTGTGTCATTCTTTTTGGTGCAGGTCAGGTTACACCATTCATATCTCTTCTAGAATTGGGCCATTATGTGTCCAATTTTAAAAGTGCCTTACATCAAAGCAAGTTGCATCACTCTAGGGCTGTGTCAAACTCCAGGTGTGTCAGGGACTCTGCTGTCAACTTTATAAAAGGTGGGTCTCTGCACCAAAGACCAAGGAGTTACCGTATGCTTGCACCAAACATTTGGTGCACCTGTGAGAATTGATGCAGAGATCCTGCCCACCACCCGGCACAACACTGGAGGTGCCATGAAGATGGGGGACTGAATATGCATGCCAGGAGGGGACTGGGGGATAAAGGAGCATGGGGTACCCTAGGGGGTGTCTGGGAGATGGCTGAATAGAAAGGCACAAGTGATGTACCACCTGGTGGGGGGGTGTTTTGCAGTGCCAGGCAGCCGTTAGGCTTGGACCACTTTATGCAGGATTGGCAGGGATGGAAATTGACCTGGCCCTAAGTGGGCACAGTCCCAGCACCTGTTCCATAAGTGCCATGATCCCCAACCTGGTATGTAGGGGCCAGCCAGCTACAATGCATAGGAGGGGGCTGAGTACCAAGAGACTATTGCAGTGCTGGAGAATGTTCCTCTTCACCACTGTCAGCCCTCAGCCTGGCATGTACAGGGGATGGGGAGACTGCTTCCTGCCTACAGGGTTAGGGATTGGAGCAGGTGCCAGGGCTGTGCCCACCAGGGCCCAGGTCACTTTGTGTTCCTGACTCACCTCCACAAAGGGGTCTGAGCCAAAAGGCTCTGTGGCATTACAAAGGGCACCCTTGTCAGGTGCCACATCACCAGCATGCTATTCTGCCATCTCCCCAATTCCCCCTAGGGCACCCCCAAGCTCCTTCAGCCTCCATCCCCCTCCTGGAAAGTTGCCCCCAATTGCCATATTGTTCCGCAGTGGCACATGGCCCTTAGACCAGCTCCTGGCTGGTCTAACCTGAGCCTCCTGTTAAATTCATGGCAGGGCTTCCAAAATTCCAAAAAAGGGAATGGTGCAAGCCCCCTTGTAACCTGGAGCAAGGGCACTTTTGACGCAAGGATACTGCAAGGCTGGAGAGTCGACAACATATTCCAATTTTGGACGAGCCTGTGTTCAAAAATAGATTGTTGCAACCTTTGATGGCAAGGTGCCACTTACGTCGCCACCCATTTAGTACAGACACCTTGCTTCAAGGCGTCCTTTTTAAAATCGCGCCCTATGTATGCATAACAAATAAAGCTAGACTCAGTGGTTTGGTCATTGGGGTTTCTCTAGTAACTAGCGATACAAAAGAGTACATTATCCAACCCACCAGCGTAGCGGTAGTGCTACTGCTCATGAAGCAGATGACCCGGGTTCAGGAACGAGCCTGTGTTGTCAGAGGGCAGGCTGGGAGTGGTGAGATGAGCATGTCAGAGGATGCTCTCTACCTCAGGGAGAGAGGGTGTTCATTCTTAACTGCTCTACTTCCTCCTGGGTGACCCCAGGTAACGATGCACTGAAGGTGATGAGCTGGGGGGGAGCCATCACGCTGTGATGTGATCACACAAAAATGCATCTGCATGTGTTGTGTGACTTCCTCTGCATCCCAAGGGAAGGGAAGAAAACAGGAAAAATCACCAGCTTTGCAGGAAGACATCTGCCCCCCCCCACCAAAGGCCCAACACCACCAACTGTGGCACTTCTTCCCAGACCACTGACCAAGTCTCTGTCTGGGTAGCCACCCCCTTGATGGCTCCACCCACCCACATTGACTCCAGATATCCCAAAAGCTCAAACTGTTATGCCAAAACAGACTCCATTTCAATACAAAAGTGTGACTGATGAATAATTAAGCAATAAGGCATGACCAAGGGTTATGTTAATGGTCTGTTAATCACCTTCTAGGGGTGTACTGTGGCACGAGGTGTAGCCGAGTGCCACATGCCCCAGAAGGTGATTAATTCACCATTAACATAATCCCTGGGAGTGCCTTATTGCTATTATAATAATAAAAAAATGTAAACAGTGTTAAACCATGTTCAGCATATGGCTAAACTCTACATGTATGTTAATAAAAGATTAACATAAGGCTGTTAGAATGTTTGCAGCCAATCAGAAGGCTCCATTTCTCAGACCATTTTTATAATAAACTTTGAAAATCATCACTGTGCTTCATCTCACTCTGCTGTGACATCATTATCGTTTCCATAGTAACAGACTGGGCTGTCACAAGCAGAGGATTGTGATGTTGGGTGAAGACAAGCAACCTGACCAGATGAAGTGAAGGGGACAGGGATCTGGTTTTCTTGTTTGTGGATCTTGTTCTAAAGAGTCAGGGGAAAGTAAATAAAGAATACATACAAAATATAAAAAGAAATTTGCAATGGACATACATTTTCTAACTCTATGGAGTGGTGAAGCTTCCCTCTAAAGAAATGAACAAATGTTTTATTGTAAAAACCTGAGGTGCAGCCGTCAGCTGTGACACCATTTCAGCATCTCAGCTGATAGTTGTGCCACACGTTTTTTTATTTCACTCATTTTTTTCAAAAACAAATTATCTTTGAGAACAAGACGCATGTTTCAGGTAATATTGTAGCCCTTTTAACATTTTGTAGTTTTGCTCTCGAGCAGAAATGACTGCCTTTGTTTCATTTGTGGGGGTTAAGGTTGTCCCTAACAGCCCCACACATCATTCAGTGGGTTGAGTGTTGGAAGCAATTTATCTCACAGTCAATAACTACCCAGTGGTAGGCCAGCAGCAGGTACATGTGCACTAAAAAATAATCAGTCCCTAGCTGAGTCCGGCAAAACTGTCAGTATCTGCAGCGTAGGAACCTTAGTTCTCTAAATGACAGATTGCACCACAAAAGCCTCTACAGTTCATGCTTCTCATACTTCTTAGTTGTCCCACATTAGCAGGAACATCCCTCACTTTACGTCTTAGAACCCTTCTGTCCATGCCTCAGAACTGCTCCACATTAGGAGAGATGACCCTCATTTTACCTCTCTGAACCCCACTGTCCATACATCTCAAATGTCCCAAATAAGTAGAGATATCATAGCCCTCATGTTGCCCCTAAGAGGGTGGAGAAAAGGAAAAAAAATATGAGAGACCCCCCCATCCCACAGACTATCTGCATGGCAGTGATATTCCTTGGTCCAACCACAGCAGAGGTCCCACAGGTGAACTGGTGTGGTAGAGTTGAAAGGTTACCACCCAGAGAGGAGACAGGATAGCCTGGAAGAAGTACCTCTGTAGAAAAAAATAAGTTTTCCCCACTGAAGATTAGATATAGTATGACTATTCCATCTCAGCTGGCTTAGCCTAGGTAAATACATTGTAGAACTATTGTAAAACTGTCTTTTATTCTCCATTATACCCCTCTTATCCAGAATGACTCTGGGAATGAGCTATTTATGTTCCACATGCCCTACCAGAAATAAAAAAAATAGTAAAACAAAATACATAAATAATTCAGCATAGTTTGTGACACAATTTACCGTTTCAGTACTTTTTTTAAGAAAGAAAGAAAGAAAGAAAGAACCTTAAGTGTGATTTCATACATTAATGAAATAAAACATTTAGAAAAGCTGATGATAAATTTAATAGGAGCGATCATACTAGACGGTACAAAATCTGTACAGAAACGTATTTATGTACCAAACTTGAGTTAACATTATCAGGCCTTCACATGAAAAAATGATGAAATGAAAAAAATAGTCAAAGTAAGCAGTTTGTTACCTGAAATACATGTAATCAAATATTAATATAACCCCAGTAATTACAGATCAAGGGTATTTACAGCATATAATTACATCAAATAATTTATATTAACAGCAGAAAAAAATTTAGACTCAACCTATCAAGTCCTACACATGAGAAACTATGAAATGAAAAAATGGTCGACGTGCATATCCAATCAAGGCAGTAAAAATAAAATTGCAAATGAGAAAATGGCTGCCAATAATACAATGAGGCACAAAAGGTGACGGGCTGACGGCGAAACACAGCAATTGCTGAAATGGCACGTTACAGCTTTCACCCCTCCCAAAGTTGTCCCCCACCCCCCGAGTTGGTTATTTAAAGTAAGAGGGTGGGGGGGGGTAAAGCCCACCAGAGAAACAGCCATCGCTGTTTATCCTGGTCTGAATTTCTGCCTTGCTGTATTGCACACAGCCATTTTCCCCATCGAGATTTTATATTTGCTGACTTGACATGGAACCCTCAAAGTGCACTTTTTTTTTTACATGACACACATGTAATTAGACATTATTATACAGTGGACATAATATATTCCATAGCTTGATTGGTCAGCTAAAGTCTTTATCCATGGGTGTATCCTACAATAACCCAAAGCTGAGAAAGTGCATTTATAAATAGCAAAACAAAATATAAATACATTATAAAGATATATTTTATACATGTATCATTATATAATCACAATATGGCACTCTAGGAAGTGGATATTTGGAGGATTTCCTATTTCTCATGTGCTTAAGTCACTCAGCAGCACCTCGTGACATGCCACATGAGGTGCAGGTAAATCACCCAATAACTTTCACTCGCTCATGACTTACTGCTTAAATATGACCCCAATAATCACAGAGCAGGGCTATTTACAGCGCATAATTAAATTATGTAACCAATATTAAAACAAGAAAAAACTTTTCATTTGGGGTTCTGTGGATTGTCTTACAGTCAAACATTGTTATATTAGTTAGCTGCTCAGTATACTGTAATTTTAGTGCACACACTTTGCAATAACAATTTGGTGCTGCTAACTGTTGCATGATTGATATCTTTTATTGATTGCTTTAGTTCACATAATTCATGAACATTTGTGGAGTCCTGACTCTGTGAACTAGAGAGCAGTGGAATTAGCATGTATCCTTGCAAACTTGACCCCTTGTTATAACAAACAAATATGACGGGCTCGGAGGTGCTCCTTATAACACGGGATTACTATAAAATGTTGCCATTGCTATGTGTAGAAGGTTGACAACAGCCAGGTATAGCAATATGCAGCTGAGTTCTGTTGTTAGCCTCTTTCATAAATATTTTAAATTATACTTTCAAGCCATAAATATAATAAAAATATATGTTGCAATCATGTTTTAAATAACATTCACATACGTGAGCTGGTGATAATACAGAAAATTAAGTTTTTGTTCTGCTGCTCTGAGTAATTCCGTCACATTCAGTCTTTTCAGTTGTACTGGCTGTCTGTGTGGGTATTCATTAAACTCATGGCACTGACAGGCACAGTACTTTAAGAGCAGTAAGAGGCCAGCTTGGAGCAATCCTCCAAGTTCTCAATGTTCTCCACTGTTTCCACAATTGCCTCTATGCTTTTCTTCTCCAGCACATAGGAAGCATTGGTTTCGAACTTCTTGACTAGTGATTCCATGGTTAAAGGGTTTCTCCAGTGTCCGTAGAAGGTGTCACACTTGCCTCTTAGAATATCTCCATTGTTCAGAACAAGAATTACCTCTCCATACATCCTGTCAAAATTGGCTTCATTGTCTGAAGGGTACTCCACTACTACCTTGCTCAGCAGCTCCATCAACTCATAGCGGAGCCGACTGCCCTTACGGAAGGACTCAATATTCACTTCACCATCCAGGAGGGCTGTGCATGCATTAAGCTGGAATGAATGGCGTGCTTCATGCTCTGATTCTGGGAAGGGTCTGTTGATGTACTTGGAGATTGGAACCCTCAGGATGATGGCATTGATCATGGATGGGAGAAGGAGCCAGTGTGGTTGGTCAATAAGTTCCTTACTGACACAGCTGCATCAGCAATCCAGTGCATGCCCAGATGAGCTGGGAAGGCTTGAAGGCAATATCCTGCTGCTGTAAGAGAAGACAGATGCCTCTTCTGGGAGCAGCAGTGCCCTGGGTTGGTAATCACCATAAAATGCATTGAATCCAGCACAACCTGGCACATCGTCTAAGATCAGGGGTTTGCCTTCAACCCTCTGGAGGCCAGCAGGGCAGCCTCAAATCCGAGACGTGCAGCATTCCCAATATGGAGGGGTTTGGCCTGTGTTGCAGCATTGGCCATGGGGGCCCCTGCCAATGAGGATGCAATGGCTAAGGCATTAATGCACTGAGCGTGGTTCAGAGACAGTAGCTTAGCAACAGCAGCGGCACTTCCCAGGGTACCAACCACCGAGGGAGGATGGAATCTGAAAAAATATGGATAAAAAAAACAGTTTTAATAAAATGCATGAAGTATAAAATACAGAAATAGTTATTATGTATTCTTGTAATTGCAGCACAGAAATATATCTTTAGTCTCTTCCAACCCTAGAAAAATGATGGGGAATAGTAATCGAGACAACCAAATTGACATTTGACAAGACTAAAAGCTCACTCAGAAAGTACTCCAGGGAGCAGAATGTACTGAAAATGATTTATTTAATGATGTATAAAGTATCACACCTCAATGAAGTGACAGAGTTACAAACACAAAGAACCCCATTGTAACTGACATCCTTTGTAAAAGAGTAGTACGATGAATTTGTGAATGAAGGTGTATTACAAGTGGTATTTATTATTCTGAGGAAAATATTGAGTTTTGTTCTCTGAGGAAAACCCTTGGAATAAAGACAGGGTATAAGGAGCCCCACAGAGCTGCAGGAGGCTCTGGTATAGAAAGGGGTACCATTAGACTGCATGATGCAAGTTGGGGCTAAGTATATATTTCTGAAATTAGCATGCGACATGGTTTATTTTAATTTATTTATATATTTATTCAATCTTGGATTACAATACCTTTGAATGGGAGACCGCTCTTTTACAAAGGTTCCACATCGCAAAGGGTGGGTATACATACATTGTGGGTTTAGGAGTATCTAGCTAGGTGAGTAAACATAGACAAAAATACATTGTAAATAGGAAACAGAGATGGTTTTAACACTAGGATAATACAGGTAACAGTAGCTGCCTAGGTGGCATTGTCAGGTAAAAGTCAGTAAGCAGCTATCCAGAAAGGAGAGTAGGGGGCACTGAGTGGGGGGGAAGGCATGATAACTATTTAGAGGGAGGTGGGACAGGAGAGTGCAGGGTATTGCAGGGCAAAAATTGGGATAATTCAGGGTAGAAGGACAAAGTAGGAGTAGCGAGGAGATGGTAATAACCTGAAAGGTGAATAAGACCAGGGTCTGAAGTGGGTGTGTGTGGAGTAATTAGAAAGTACAGTCACAGGAGCTTTTCTTCAGTAGGTGTTGTCTTAGCTTGGTCTTGAAAAGGCCCAATCTCTGCGTGGCGTTATGTTCAGTGCCGAGGTTTATTGAGCCAAAGTGGTGCCCGGTAGGCATATGACCTCTGCCCTTGGGAGGTTCTGCAGCGAGGGATGGTGAGAACCTGATGGTCAGAGTTACTAGTGCGGTGTGGGCCTGTGAATAAGCTTAATAGGCTTGTGACTCCAGGAGGCTGAAGTCCGAGGAGTGATTTTTTAGCTAAGAGGCAGGTTTGGTATTGTATCCTGTTTTCAAGTTGTAGCCACCTGGCTTGCTCATAAAGGTCACACGTGTGCATTAGTCAGGGGGAATTGGTGAGCAGTCTGCAGGCTCTGTTTGGGGCTACTGCTATCCTATGTAGTAAGGTGGGAGTGGCTGAGCTGTATATGACCAATCCATAGTCGATGACAGAGAGAACTGTGCTATGGATTGTGGTTTGGAGTGCTTCAAGTGTTAGGCATTTCTTGTGCCTATGTAGGAGCCCAATTCTTATGTTGACTGTTTTGGCCACATTCTCAATGTGTTCTGCATAGGAGAGGGAACAGTCAAGCGTAACCCCCAGGTATTTGAATTGCTCCACTTGTTCAAGTGAAACCCTTGCGCAGTTAGTGATGTTAAGGGATGCTGCTTTGTGTTTGCTTCTAGCACTGCTAAAAAGCATTACTTTTGTCTTTTTATATTTCAGAACCATCTTGTGGGATCTGAATCAATCTTCAGTTTGTTTAAAAGCATGTTGTAGCTGATAGTTTAGGGTGTGAGGGTCATGTTGAGAAGTAAAAATAACAACATCATCTGCATAGAGAAGTATCCGTTAGTCACACGATCGAGGTAGGCTATTTAGAAAAATGCTGAAAAGGAGGGGTCCTAGGATTGACCCCTTGGGGACCCCACAATGAACTGGCAGGGGCCCAGATGTGATGTTTCCAATCTTTACCTGTTGGTAACGATCAGCTAGATAGCTTTTGAACCAGTTAGTAGTGGTGTTAGAGAGGCCTATCGAGGTGAGTTGTTGAAGTAGTAGGGAATGACTGACTGACCATGTCAAAGGCCTTTGTTAGATCAATAAAGGCAGCACCAACAAGGTTACCCTGGACCAGTGCACTGTGTATGCAGCTAGTGAACTCCAGAAGAGCTGTAGAGGTACTGTGTCCTTTCCGAAATCCATGTTGTTCTGGACACTGAATGTTGTATTTATTAAGGTATTCAACCTGCTGGTCATGGGCTATATGCTCCAGCGCTTTTGACAGTGGTGAAAGGATAGAAATAGGTCTGTAATTGGCATGCAGTGCCCGGTCACCGATCTTGTGCACCGGAGTTACCAGGGCTCACTTCCAAGCTTAGGGGAATTGAGCCAGCTGCAAAGATAAGTTCAGTAGTTTAGTAATGGGAGCTAGGATTTAATCAAGTACAAGGGAAATAAATTTGAGGTCGAGTGTGTCACCGCTTTTCCTGGATTTTCCAAGTACCTTAAGAATGTACTTTTTTGCTTGGTTGTAGTTGATAGATTTGAAAAAGAAGGGAAGGGGTTATGTTTGAGTGGGCCCTAGGCTTTGGTTTGAGCTTGGGATGGTTTCTTCAAAAAAACTTGTCGGAAGTACACTGTTAAGGTCAGTAAATGCTTTGTTAAACGTGTTGGCAATAGTCAGGGAGTCAAGAGTAGAGGCGCCATCGATGCTGAGCATTTGTGGAGCCTCTTTATTGACTTTCCCGTTACATCTTTTAGGTTATTCCAATAAGACTTGCTGTTTCCCCATGATGTTTGTAATGCTTCCCTAAAATGTTTACTTTTGGCAGAGCGGATGGTCCGGGTGCAGTCATTCCGTAGTCTGCTGTATTCCTGGAAGTCTGATTGCTTGCCAGAGTTCTGTGCCCTATGCTACTAGTTGTCCATGTTTTTTATGCAACCTATTAAGTCTGGTGTGATCCAGGGCTGTATCTTCCATGGATCTTTGATACTCTGCACTGGGCATGGCAGTCACAAGCAGCACTGAATTGTTTGATGAAGTACTCGAGTGCAGTGTCCATATCCTCCGCTGTGTCAAGGGAGCTCCAGTCAGTGTTGCGTAGCTGCTCCTTAAGGTACTCCAGGTGACCCCTTTTTAGTTTACAATTAGAGATTATTTGGGGGGGGTGCATTAAATTTGTTGGTCCAGCTGCAGGTTACTGGAGAGTGATCACTCAGTGAGTCTGGGTGGACTGTCACGTTGGAGATACGATCTGGGTGGTTTGTGAGGATCCAGTCAAGTAGTGTGCTAGATCCAGTTTTGTAATTTGTTCTGGTGGGTGAGTCGAGTTGTGCAAGATGCAGTGCAGCTACAGTGTCCTTATATGTGCCAGTCGGTGGTGCCAACCAATTGATATTGAAGTCACCTAGAATGAAGGATTCAGAGTTGAGGTGCTGACATCTGATAACCTCCATGAGTTCTTTGAATCCTGGAAATTTCACTTAGGAAGGATGTATACAGTAAGTATAGATAGTGCTTTATTGTGGGCCCGCAACATAATTTTTATGGGGAGAATTTGTGCAGTACCGGTAAGGTGGGGTAAAGGAAGAACAAACCCCTTTATTGAGTCTTTAATGTATAACGCACAGCCCCCTCCACTTTTTGAGATCCTGTCATTCCTGAATAGTGTGTAACCAGGTATCAAGACAGGGAATCCAGTGTTTTTGGAGTGAGCCATGTCTCAATGACTGTGAGTACGTCAGGGTTGTGTTGTAATGCCCAGACTAGCAGGTAGTCTATCTTTTTGAGTAGAGTGCAGATATTTACGTTGGCGAGTGTAATTGTTCCTTCCTTATTATTGTTGCTTGACAATGTGACCCCAGCTGGTCCAGGATTTGGGTGTACATTGCCAGAGTAATCCGTGGTAGAGCTGAGGTGGTGGCACTTGGGTGGTCTAACAAGTACACCAGGAGTAGATGGTTAAGGACTTGGAGTCAAAACACATTTTGTAATTGTAATATATACATCTAATAAGAGATGTCATTAAAGGAAAAAACACTGCGGAGTTGGTTCAGCAAGCATAAAGTGGACATCCTATTCTATAGAAAAACTGTTGTAACCCTAGCTTTTCCTTATTCTACATCAGATTTTGATTACCCACTGTAAACTCTCCTCTGAAGTGGACTGAATTACACATAGAAAGATAATCATTTGTCGGCAGATAAAGACCACTTATTCCATCTAGTCTGCCCATTTTTTCCCTGCCTACGCTGTCATTGCTAGTCCTACTTACCAAGTTTCTTATGGGCCTCTCCCAAGCATGCTTGAAGCCCACCACTGGTTACACTCCACCTCCTCTGCTGGAAGACTACTATAAGTGTCCACCACTCTTTCAGTGAAGAACTGCTTCCTCACATCCCTCCTAAATTCCCTGATTCCAGCGACATTGCATACCCCCTTGTTCTTGTGCACCTTCTCTTCTGAAAAATACTCCCTTCCTGTACCTTATTTCTCCCTGGGACGTATTTATAGCTGTCTGTCATGTCCCCTGTCTACCTTCTGTCTTCCATATCATACATATTGAAAATAAAACAAATCCTTCTGCTATTCAGCAAAGCATAATCAGAAGCCATTTACGAAGGTGATCTCTTTCATGTATTTACAGGAGATCAGAGTTTCCTTGCAAATTCATATGTAAAATAGCTTTGCTCATAGAAACATAGAATCTGTTGGCAGATAAGGACCATACGGCCCACTTAGTCTGCCCATTTCCTTACTCAATGTTGACAGCCCAGATCTTATTTGATCTGACACGCCTTCTCTGCCCATCTCCAGGGTACCCTTATGCCTATCCCATGTGCTCTTGAACCCCCATACTGTTTTAGCCCCCACCAGCTTAGCTGGAATGCTGTTCCATGGTTCCACTACACTTTCTGTGAAAATGTGCTTCCTGACATTCCCCCTGAGCCTTCCTCCCTTCAGCCTCATATCATGTGCCCTTGTCCTTGTGCAGTACTTCCTCTGAAATATGCTTCCCTACTGTACCCTGTTTATACACCTAAAGTACTTGAATGTCACTATCATATTCCCCTAACTCTCTCCCTCCTCCAATAAATGGATATTAAGGTCCCAAAGTCTTTCCTCATACGGCTTCTGGTGCAGCCATGTACCTTTTTCATCACCCTTCTCTGGACTGCCTCCATCCTGTGTCCTTCCTGAGATGTGGTCTCCAGAACTGGACTCAGTATACCAGGTGAGGTCTTACCAGTGATCTGTACAGTGGCATCACCACCTCTTTCTTTCTGCTGGTTATGCCCTACCTATGTATCCCAACATTCTGTTTGCCTTCCCCACTGCTTTTTCACAGTTTGGTTGCCTTTAGGTCATTTGATATGATGATCCTCAGGTCTCTCTCTTGCTTTGTGATGGCCAGAACACCCCCCCCCCAATCCTGTACTCCTATCTTGGACTTCTGTGACCCAAGTGCATTATTTTGCACTTTTTAGCATTGAAACTTACCTGCCATACTGCTGACCATTCTTCCAACAAGCTTAGATCCTTTCTCATCGGATCTTGATCTGGTTACTTAACTCATTCAGTATCTTACAGTTCCTCATGATGCTGTCTGTAGTTTTGTACCTGCTGTAGTGCAGACTTACTAATATAATATATATATATATATTACAGAGTTAATATATTATCTTTACATTGCCAGTCATACAAGTCATTGTAATGGTGCCTGGATAGCATATGATAACCACCAGAAATAGAACCAAAGTGATATCTGCTTGGTTTTGCCACTGACTTTATAAATGTCACATGTGGCTGCATTGCCTATCTATATATTTCACTCCTCCTGTTGTGTAGAGAAAATCCTCACCTCTTTGGGATGTTGGTTGCCTCATTGGAGAAGCGCATGAGTCGCCCCTGCACCTCGATGCCCACATTGAAGGCAGTGAGAAAGCTAAGGCCATTAGGTTTGGAGTCAGGAGGCAACATTTCTGCAGCAGCCAGGATAGCTGGGAGGACTGCTACAGAAGGGTGGGTAGCCGGATGCCAGGTATCATCAAAGTCCATTGAATGAACCTGAGGGAAGGAAGCCATGTCACATTGGTCAGTAGTGGGACATCATAGATCTTCCAGATCTAGATACAGAGCTGGTCTGAAAGATACACTGATTTTAATAGTTTATTGATGAACTAGTAACTAAAACACTATCAGTTTATAGGATGTCATCAATGCAGGAGGTATGCGTCCCAGCACACATGCATGAGATTTCATTTTAAGAAGGCATAATACTTTTTTTTTATCATTAACTATGCTTTATTAAGAATTTAATATCAACAAGAACATGCTAAAGGAATCAACAACAAAATACAATGTGCCAATGTTCATCGTACAATCCGACAGTGGTACATAATCATGAAGTCCCCACCCAAGACAAATACCTTTCATCCCCAAACATACCCACACACCCCCCAAATCCCCACCCCCGATCACATTAGTTGGAAGGGTGGCCTGCAGAGGGGAAAAACTAAGGGTGGCATCTGTGTCGCAGAGCAAACATTGCCACCTGGAGTCGACCGGAACCTCCGGCTCCCCCAGGGACTCTCAAAAGCTAATCTGCTCACTATCACTGTTAGTCCAAGGCATAATACTTAAATACCGATGTCCGGTTTGTAATTACAAAATAAATGAAGCACAGAAAACACTAATCATTACAGTTTACTTGGTGCCTGCTGTGGCCATATACGTTAATGGAGACAGCCTCCATTAGCTCTGCATACCCCTTCTGATCTTTAATGAGCTGCTGTGACTAAGTCTGTAATACACCTCTGTCTGATCATTTCATAAATAAGGATTGATTTGAAATGGGGTATTCCCAATTAATGGAAAGGAATTATTTTATTACATTACATAAATGAGCATGACGTTGTGGATAAGACTGCACCCTGGATCAGACCCCTATAATGCCTTTTCCATTGATGTCACCTTGTTGTTTTCTGGGTCAAAATGCTTTTTAGTTCCCCTTTATAGCAGTAAGTGTTAGTCAGCACAACATTTCATCATCGTAGTGTTTAACAATATTGTAGTTCTGGTAAAAACATTAATACGCCCATTTTTTTTCTCTTCATTTTCTTTCATTCCTGAGTTAAGTGTTTTTGACGTTTTTAAAATTGTTGACTCTCTTGCCCTGCGTACTGTGAAAATAATTAAACACCTTGGTGTGGTGCAGTGCTGTTTACCATCAGAAACTTGTGCTAGCACCCTCCTAATATACCTGCAGTATGAATCCACTATTTACGCTTAGAAAGTAGCCACAACAGAAGAGCATTTTAAAAACAAGCATTTGTCAATGCCAAATGTTTGCTTGCTGATATTAGCATTGGACATGCAGGAGTTAGACAGATGCAGAATAGGAATGGCAGTGAAGTACTGAACTCATGCCAACCCCACCTCCACCCTGCAGAGATGGACAGGCATTGGGGTGTGCCTGTGGGTCATCGCCTGTAATGCTCATGGCATTTCACCTCACCCTATCGTGTAGACACCAACAGGTGTTGAGGTGTGCCTTGGGGTGTTCGGCTTCACAGTCACCCCATTTCATAAAAACATATGCTGAAATGGGTGCAGTATAGAAGAATGGGGTGAAGTCTGGGGCCGAAGAGTCCAAGGCACACCTCGATGCCTGTCACTGGTTTAGGGTGGTTTAGGGAGGCAGTATAGTGCAGTGGTTTAAGGCTCTGATCTGCAAATCTGGTGACATCCAGCAGACCAAACCTGGGTTTGAATACCACAGTTTCCACTTACATACTGTGTGACCCTGAGCAAGTCACTTAACTTCCCTGTACTCCCATGTCGCACCTGTTAAAAAACTTTCAGCTTAGTGTGCTACTCCTGGTTAAAAAAAAAAAAAAAAAAAAGGGGTAGAGGGTGGGGGTGGAATGGCGTGAGCATTACAGCCGGCATTCCAAAGGCACACCCCTGATGCCTGTCAGTCTGCATAGGGTGGGACGTTATGGTTAGAAACCCTAACACCCTGGGCGTTTGTTGGTATTTGCACTACAAATTTTCAACATGGCCTTTTTGTGACCCCACCTCATGAAAGCATTTGGGACCTCTGCTCATGAACAGTGGCACTGATTTTGTTAATGAGTCCCAAACTTTGATTTCCCACAGTGACCGTACCATTCTGCACCAGATGTGTGAAAACACAGATCGGGCAGGATGTGAAGAATGACAGCTGTACCATTCATAGGGAGGTGTGATAAGATGGCAATGTTGAAAATCTGGAATGAAAATATTAAAAATGCTCAAACTTCCGAGCGTATGTGGAAACTGCACAACGCATGCTTCTAACACAATCATTTAGTGGAATTATTTCACCAAATTTTCAACATAGGCATTTTGTGACCTCTGCTCATGAACACTGTCATACAATTTTCTTAATCTGTCCCGAACATTGATTTCCCACAGCGACCACGCCATTGTGAGCCAGCTGCGCAAACACACATTTCAGGCAAGATGAGAAAAATGACAGCTGTACTGTTCATAAGGAGGTGTGCAAAATAGGCAATGTTGAAAATTTTGAGTGGAAATATTACACATTTTGAAAGTTATGAGTGTGCGTGGAAACTGTGCAATGCACACTCATAACATAGTCATTTTATGGACTTTTGTCACCACATTTTCAACATAGGCATTTTAGGATCTCTGCTCATGAACAGTGTCACTGTGATTTTCTTAATCTGTCCCGAGCAATGATTTCCCACCGTGACCACACTATTCTATGTCGGAAGTGCAAAAACACATTTTGGCCAGGATGTGAAAAATGACAGCTCTACTGTTCACAAGGAGGTGTGGAAAAATGCTAATGTTAACAATCTGGATTGAAAATAATACAAATTCACAAAGTTAAGAGTGTGCATTGAAACTGCACAATGCATGCTTGTAACACAGTCATTTTTTGGAATTTTGTCACCAAATTTGCAACATAGGCTTTTTGAGAGCCCACCCCATGAACAGGGACACTGCCATTTCATTAATCGGTCCTGAAAGATGATTCCATGCAGTGACCATGCAATCACCTTTTGAAACTGAATAACGCCATGACAGTGACTGAATTTACGAGGAGGGGCCTCAAGAACTCCATGTTGAAAATTTGGTGCCAAAAGTCAACAAAATTGGCAGAGATATCTGCATAAGATGAAAAAAAACATTTATACATTATACAGCCTTACACATTTCTTCCAGTTCGCAGTTGGCTTTGAAGAGTGCAGGCGTGTTCTCGGTCCTGCAATCGTGCGCATCACGCTCTGGAGGTAAGTAAGAGGTGAGGGTGTGTGTGTGGGGAGGTGTGCAGAGAGTGGGTATGGGTTGGGGAGGGCAAGAAACTTAATGAGGACTGTTTTCTTTTTTACAGGTTTTAAAAAAAAAAGACTACATACAGGACTTTGGCACACTAAGGGTGGGCTCCCAGCATACCACCTAGATGTTTGTTGGAGGAGTGGAGCAGGGACTGGGCACCCCATCAGCCATACAGTGTGCTGGGGAGGTAAGGAGCATGCTGGGTGGACTCCAGCATGCTACCTGGGTGTTTGTTGGGGAGGGCTGGAGCTGACAGGGATTGGGCACCCCTTCTGCCATACAGTGTGCTGGGGAGTGCATGAGCTGAAGGGATTGGGCACCACCTTGGCACACAACAAATGGGGGCACATCATGCCAATGGGGTTAGGCTACCCATCTGCAAATGAACTGGAGGACATGCCAACAGGGATTGGGCACACCCATTGGCTTTACCACAGACTGTGAGAGGCGGCGGCTGTCCTTTGGCTTCGTGGGGACTGTGAGAGGCCAATGGAGAAGCCATTGCCATGTTTATTGAAAAGGGACACCAGAAAACGCAGCTGTAATTGGCTGCTGCAGTCAGGGACCACCCCACAAAAACAGCTGATTGTTGATGATGGAGCGCTTCCTGATTGCAGCGGCCAGTTTGTTTCAAGTTGGTGGCAAGCTGCACTACTGCTGTCATGGAAAGCATGATTTTTTATTTGTGCCACACAGACCAGCCCCAAAATGGGCTGCTGGCATTGGCAACAACACTGCTGTGCCTCCACAACTTGCTACTGCAGCAAGCTGCCCCAATATGTTTCTTGCACATGTGTGCAAACAAACATAATTAGTAATTTTGGACCTCTTTATTGACTAGAGTCATGTTCCAAAAAATATTCTATGATGGCTTTTTTTGCTCTTTCGAGGAAGCAACTGTTTTCTCTCAAAACACCATGTGCAATAGGGGCAGAATTACATAAACCAGCAGCAAAGGATGCAGGGCCAGACGTATCCATTGTGAAACATCTATTAGTTTCATGAATGCAGGCTAATGGAAAGGTAAAATAAAAATCCCAACAGAAACTCATTATAAAACTGGGTAACATCAGAGACAGAGAGAGGCTGTGCAGCCCCTCACCCAACTCTATGTTGAAGTGCGGTGTTCTGCACTGCCTTTCATTCTGTGTTATGCTGTAACATAGCAGGAAGGTTGGGTAGGGCAGTGTTCTGGTGACATTGTAGTGTGTCCCATCACTTGCCCATCATCAGTTTGGAAAAGAGAGGGCTATATGTCATCCTAGAATGTCTCAACTACAGCTGATGTTGATGTCATAGAGGTAGATTAAGGAGAGAGATGAGGAGGTACTATTTCATGGAGAGGGTGGTGGTCAAATGGAACACTCTGTCAGATGAGGTGGTATCCTTCAGAACAGTGGGCAGCTTTATAAGGGCATGGGACAGGGTGAGTGGGGGGTCAAGGTGGGGTGGGAAGAAGGGGGGGCAGCTGCAGTTTAGGGGTGCTAACTGTACAATCGAGCAGACTTGATAGACCATGAAGCCTGTTTCTGCTGGCAGATTCATATGTTCGTATGTCAAATTATGTTCCTTATCTCATTGTGTATTCTGACTTAGTGTTCATTCAGAAACAGGGTGCTAGCAGTAACTGATTATAACAGAGTTACCTTTATCTGTTGTCTACTGCTACTGCCTCCCAGAGACCCCTAGAAAAATGAGATGCTGCTTCTCAGGAGGCTATCATGGTTGGATCAATTTCAGATAAGTAAATTAATAGATAAATATGTACAAGGTCATTGGCAATTCCCCTTCAGAGTATTCTAGAAGGAGCCAGAAGGATGTGGGAGTAATGGCTCCATGAGGGAAAAAACTCACAGAAGGTCTGTTATGGCTTTAGGGCTGTCTCGTTTAACATACGGCAGGTAGGAATGGCAGAAATGATAGGCCACGGGCTGGCAGGTTCTCTGTTTCTGTGGCATTCCCCAAATGTCAACTTCTGTAATAAACAGCAGACAGCAGCATGTGCACACAGAAAACAGATTGGGAGGGGGTGAGGAATGCCTAGGTGCCCATCAGCTGTAACGAAGGCTGGTAAAACTTAACAGCAAATTACAGGCATACTAAGTATCACATTTTAAGTCTAAGCTGGCAGCCATTGCTTGTTTAAAGGTGCACCATTTTGTTTCCTGTGTTGTTGAAGCAGGGATGGGTAAACTCAGGATCTCCACAGAAAGTGTCAAGAACCTGCAATCTCATATCAGGATCAAACAGCAGTCGCTCCTGAAAGCTCAGCCAACAGAAACACGCTTACTGTTCTAAATAAATATATTGGAAAAGTCTGGTTGTTTTGCTACTCAAACATATGATGTTGTTGACCCTCCTAAGCAAGAACTTGGTTAGAGGAATGGCTTACCGCTACTCCATTGGTAAAAGCAGCCAATGTCGGGGAGAGTTTTAATCCTTTCCTTCCATAAACAGTGCTAACAGGATCCGAAGAACACACACCCTGATGGGGACAGAAGATTGTGAAGAGACTCAGACATACAGAATCAACATGTTATCAGTTTTTTTCATTCAGCTTTTCTGAGAAATGATAATAATTTAGCAGTGTATCATACTTGCTGTCAGAATGATGACTACAGTTACCAAGAAGTCCATCAACAGGACAATATTCTTCCCTACCAACTGAACACCCAGAGCCAATTCTGCAGACTCCCTGGGTAATTGCAAACTATTTTTGAAGTGACAGCTTTCAAGTGAGAATAGTTGCCTTGCATTTTTGACAAGTTCTTGTTAAGTTCAATATGTATACTTCCAGCCTGATGAAACAATATACAGTACTGTGTCCTGTATTTTCTATATATTTCCTGTTGTCCATTTTCCAGTCTTGTGACATAATCTTTGACCTCCTTGAGTATTTCATGTGCAACAAACTACTGCATCACTGCAGCAAGGCAGCAGTTTATGTATACATTTGTTTGGCAGCATGCAGCCAATTAAAACTTAGTGTATTTGGGGGTCACATCTCAGCTTTGTTCTGGACAACTGATATGGACCATAGAAACATAGACTTTGAAGGCAGATAAGGACCGCTTGGCCCACCTAGTCTGCCCATTTCCCTACCTAGACGATAAGCTGCAGATCCTATTTAACCAACAGCCTATTTCTTCCTACCACCTACAAAAATTGCCTTATGTCTGTCCTATGCATTCTTGAATTCTCCCACAGTTTTAGACCCCACAACCTCCTCAGGAAGGCTGTTCCATGCATCCACAACCCTCTCTGTGAAAAATACTTACTCTCACATTGCCTGAGCCGTCCCCCCTCTATCTTCAAATTGTGTCCCTTGTTCTTGCACATCTCTTTTTCTGAAAGATGCTACCCTCTTGGACTTTGTTGATTCCACTGAGGTACTTAAATGTTTCTATCATGTCCCCTCTCCCTCCTTTCCTCAAGGGTATACATATTAAGCTCCTTTAGCCTCTCCACGTATGGCTTCTCTTGCAGACCCTGCACCATTTTAGTCACCCTCCTCTGAACTGCCTCCATCCTGTCTATGTCCTTGCGGAGATGGGGTCTCCAGAACTGGACGCAGTACTCCAGGTGGGGTCTCACCAGCTGTCTGTACAGGGGGATAACAACTTCCTGTTTTCTGCTGGTGATGCCTCTCCCTATACATCCCAGTATCCCCTCAGCCTTCCCTACTGCCTTCTCACATTGCTTGCCAACCTTAAGGTCATCTGATATGATTACCTCCAGGTCCCTTTCCATTTTTGTTGTTGTTACTACCATCCCCCCACTGTGAAATCTTCCCCTGGGTTTTTGTTTCCCAGGTGCATTAGTTTGCACTTCTTTGCATTGAATCCAAGCTGCCATACTTCTGACCATTCCTCCAACCTTGCCAAGTCCCTTCTCATCCTTTCCACGCCTCCTTGTGTATCAACCCTGTTGCAGATCTTTGTGTCATCTGCAAAGGGCATACTTTCCTTCAGTCCCTCTGCAATGTCACTTATAAAGACATTAAAAGGACTGGACCCAGTACTGAACCCTATGGTACCCACTAGCAATCCCTCTTTCTTCAAAGTGGACTCCATTTACAATTACCTTCTGTGTCCTGTTGTTCAGCCAATGTTTTACCCGGGCTATCACCCTGGGACCCACTCCAAGGCTGGTTAATTTGACTACTAATCTTTTGTGTGGGACTGTAGCAAATGCCTTGCTAAAGTCTAGGTAGGCCATGTTCACAGCCCCTCCCTGGTCTATTACTTTGGTCACCCAGTCAAAGAAATCAATTATATTAGTCTGACATGACCTTCCCGCCGTGAACCCATGCTGCCTTGGGTTCTGTGCCCCACTGGCCTCTAGGTACTCAACAATTCTTCCCTTCAGAAGTGATTCCATCACTTTCCCTACCACAGAGGTCAAACTGATGGGTCTGTAGTTTCCTGCCTCTGTCTTGCTCCCACTTTTGTGAACGGAAATCACATCAGCCTTCTTCCAGTCCTCAAGTACCACACCATCCTCCCATGATTTGTTATAAAGGGTAGTCAGTGGTTTCACTAGTTCTCTGCTTAATTCTTTTAGAATTCTGGGGTGAATTCCATCAGGCCCCATTGCTTTGTCCACCTTCAGTTTTAGGAGTTCTTTCAGAACCCTTTCTTCTGTGAAAGGACTGAGATCGACCCCCCTCTCCAGAGTACTTCTGTTAATTGGATTAGGCACCTCCCCCACTTCCTCTTTTGTGAATACTGAACAGAGTATTCATTCAGTATCCTGCTTTTTCACTGTCACTCTCTGCCCACCCACCATCCATTCTATTCAGCCTCACTATCCCTCCCTTTGTCTTTCTACGCTCCCTGATATACCTATAAAAGGTTTTATCCCCCTTCTTAACCAAGTTGGCTATCTTTTCCTCGGTTTGTGCCTTTGCTATTTTGACTACCCTCCCTGCTTCCTTCTGCCTTAACTGGTACAGTTCTCTGTCCTGCTCCTTCTGTGTTTCCTTATATTTCCTAAATGCTATCTTTTTCTCCCTAACCTTCACCGCCACTTCTTTTGAGAACCATAGTGGCTTTTCCTTTCATTTTGATTTGTTTATTTGCTTCACACAAAGGCTTGTTGCCTCTGTGATGGCAGTTCCGATATTTCCCCATTATTGCTCCAACCCTCCTTCTAGCCTGTTTGCTAGTGCTTTTCTAAGGCACTCTCCCATCTTGCCAAAGTCAGCCCTTCTGAAGTCCAGAACCCTCACTTTTGTATGGCTTGACTCTGTAGCTGAGTTTATCATGAACCACACTGTTTGGTGGTCACTTGTTCCCAAATGGCTACCCACTTCTAGATCTGAGATCCTCTCACTGTCCCCATTTGAGAGTACGAGGTCTAAGATTGCTCCCTCACAGTAGGTTCCAAAACTAGCTGTCTGAGGCATGCCACCTGAAGGGCATCAAGAATGGCCCTGCTTTTGGATGTGGCTGCAGCAAAAGTGCTCCAGTTAACATCTGGCATATTAAGGTCCCCATCAACAGCATCTCCCTTTCTCTGCCATTCTAAGTATGCCTTCTATCATATCCTTGTCCATTCCTCCCCTGACATGGGGTCTGTATACAACCCCTGTGCGGATTGTGGTGCCATTTCCAGTCTCTAAGGTGACCCACAGTGCCTCCTCTCCTCCCTGTTTACTCTTTTGTTCAGTTGCTTTATCCCTTCCCTTACATAGAGAGAGCTACTCCCCCCCTCTTCTGCCCTCCCTGTCTCTCCTGTAGGTTGTGTACCCTGGTATGTTAACATCCTAGTCATGGTTCTATGTGTACCACGTTTCTGTGACTGCTGCGATATCCAGGCATCCCTCTTCCATCAAGGCCACCAGTTCAGGGAGCTTGCTGCCCAGACTATGGGCGTTGGTACTCATTACCCTCCATTTCTTGATGGCCTTACCCCTTTTTGTCCCATCCCTGTCCTGATTGCATTTGCCACTTTCTCCATTTACCTCTATGCTTCTCCCTATTTACATCTCTATGTTTGTGTCTACCTCACTTAGTACCCTGATTTTTTTTGGGGGGGGGCTAGGATTTCCCTGCTCCTTTCCAGTGCCTCCCCCTTAGCTAGTTTAAATGCTTGCCGATGAAGTATTTAAACCTATCACCTAGGATTCTGGTTCCCCTCCTGGACAGATGCAGACCATCATGCCAGTATAGGCCTGCATCCATCCAGGTGGACCCCCAGCCCCCAATGAAGTCAAATCAATGAGCTCTGCACCAGTTTTTCAACCACTGATTGAATACCATGGTGTGGAGCACCCTAGCCTCATCCATGCCATAGACAGGCAGCACCTCCGAGAAGGTTACTATGTGTGCTATTTGTCTAAGGCCCCTCCCCATCTCCACAAATGCTTCTTGCACTGCTCTCATCCCTTTCTTAGCCAGGTCATTTGTCCCTAGGTGGACAATGACATCCAGCTCCCTCCTCTGAGCAGCTGCTCCTGTGATCCTGAGGATTCACTCCCTGCCCCTCCAAGCCATGGTGCCAGGCAGGCACCTTACTTCCTTACCTTCTTACCTTAGCAAACAGTTGATGTTGTCATTGTTGTGTTATACAATGTCACCACAAAAGCTAGCAAAGGAAAGGGGAAGAATCTGGTTTCTTGCAGTGCCTTACATACAAACTGTATCCCAAAGCACTTCCAGGAGAGGGGGAAGGGAGCAATGAGGCTGCCACTTGAGATGGAGTCCAAGAGCGAAGAGATAGATTAGTGGGAGATGACAGAGAGGGTAAAGGGACACATTCGTGTCCAGTGGCCATCATAGTTGAAAAGTCAAATAAAAGCTCTTTCAAACAACGTATTGGGTTCATTTGTAGCTGGATGCACTCCAGAGATACATATGCCTGGGTCTGTTCAATATTAATACTACACTACAGCCATTTTTAGAACATTGCAATGTCATTGAGGAACAAACTGTGCCTAACTACGTTGAGTCAAGCACAGCTTGTTCGATGACATCAGAATATTCTACAACTGGCTGCAATATAGTATTACTATTGAACAAACTCAGGACTCTATATCTGTAGATTCCTTCCAGCTACAGGTTAGCCCAATGCCTTGTTTGAAAGAGCTGTGGATGAGCCTTTAAGTAAGCTATGATAAGCAGGTTCATGAATGTGTCGCATTAAGTGCAGGGAGGTTAACTGACTTGGTCAGGGTCACATTGTGAGTAAGTGACAGAGGTTCAATTCTGGGTCTCCAGGTTTCACAGCATTGCCCTCCAACCGGTGAGCCAAACCACCTTCAGAGAAATCAGACAGGCTTTGTTTTCTAGATCCAGTTCAGCCTGTCCCTAATCATGACATAACATGAACCAATAAGTTTAATTCAAGATGTGAAGGCTGTATGTTACTTTTATTCAGAGTAAGACTGAAATCTGGACTCATTGCATCAATTGCATCACAGCTTCCCTCTCTGCCCTTCTTCCAAACACTAGACAGGACAAACATTGAGGGTACCTCATCCTTTAGGTACTTGGTGGTTTGGCTAGACCAACACCTCAACTTCTCTGGACATGTGGATGCCATCCTGAACAAACTGCGCCTCAAACTTGGCACATTATACAGGAACTGGAGTTGCCTCCCTCTATCGGTAAGGCATGAGCTTCTCCAAAAGATGATATTGCCTATTTTTGACTACTGTGATGCAGTCCATGGTGCTGATCCCAAGTCCTCCATAGCTCCACAGATTGGACACTCTCTATAACTAATTCTGTTGTTTCGCTCTAAACCCCCCCACACCCATCACTGCAACCTCTATCATAAGCAGTGTCAGTGGCTCCATAGGTAGCACACTCGCCTCTGAAGCTGGGAGATCAGAGGGCTGTGGGTTCAGTTCCTACATCTGGCACTTGGGTTAATATCCCAGTACTGACACTGTAGTGCAGCATGAGAGGGGTGCTGCACTACTGAGGTGCCATCTTTTGGATGAGACATTAAACCGAGGTCCCATCTGCCTGGATTGGTGGTAGTTCAGGTGGATGTTAAAGATCCCATGGCACTTATCAAAAAGAGTAGGGGAATTTTTATTAGAATCATAACAAATCAAAAACAAATCATATACAAGTCAGTATTATATCATACAAAGCCAAAAAAAGGGGTAAACAGGCACATAAATAAGTATTCCATACAGTAACCCCAAACATAAGAAAAACAATCAAAACAACTCCCCTTCCCCACCCCACTAAAAGAGTAGGGGAATTTTTATTTTTATAACATCAAAAACAAATAATGGTAATCAATGTTTAAATCACACAGAATAATATACAAATCATATAGTAAACAAAGCAAAAAAAAATTTCAGTCGCACATTATCAAATCAGTGTGTAAAGAACTATGGATAAAACATCCCCCCCCACCCTACTAAAAGAGTAGAGGAAGCTTGTATTGTTATTATTTCTATAAAAAAACAATAAACTAATCAATTTTACTTTCTTTGAAACAAAAATAAATACAGTACAGTATTACTTCATACTTACTACAAAAGATATAGATTGGAAAACTTAGGAAAATTACAATACCGAAACCCTAATATATACCACATTGAAAACCCTCCACCTGTCCCCCCCCCCTTTTTTTTAAAGGAAAGGGTAAAAAAGAAGTACAACAAAATTAAATATTAGAAAAACTGATTAAATAGTGCTTCATACAATTTCCCTAAATCTAAAGCAAAATTACTCCTCAATAAATGAAACCATCTTAGTAACCTGGAGAATTCCCAGTTATTCTATATACCTAAGTTCCCAATAATTCAAGGTTGTTCCACAATCTTTTCCACTGAACAGAATTATAATTATCTCTTTCTTCCAAGTTCCATTTATTCAAATCAGCATTAATAATAAAAAAAAGTTCTAAATCTGAAATAAACTGTTGTTGCAAAGCCAATCTACAACGACCTATCCAGATCCAAATAAAGAAAATGAGCATGAATAATATGAAATGTTCCAAGGTGTACTGAAAAGAGTAAGGTAGGAACTATTCCAAAATACTGTAAATTTGGGTCCGGGGGAACTGGACCTACCCACTTCCATCTGTTTTTAACTATATCCCAAAATCAAATTACATATGGACATTTAAAATATAAATGATCCATTGTTTCTATTTTTAAAATACATGTCTCCCTAGGACAATAACGTTCCATTAAAGCCTTATGCTTATGATTACCTTTTACATTAATTTGACCACGTAAACCCAACCATACAGTGTCCCACATGCGGACCGGGAGTCTTTTATCCGAAATATATTCCGAAAGTTGTTTTTGCGCTGAGTTAAATCTGTTTGAAACATTTCATACTAATCTGCTCATAAAGTAATTTCCTAGAGAAATGGAGAGTATCACCCATCTGTACTCCCCATATTTTTATTGCATCAGTGACTCCATCCCTCCTCTTTGGTAGGCGAGGACTACGTTTATTTTTATGCAAAAATGTTTTTGTTGCCTACTCTTTTAATACCCCATCTAATGCTTCTTTCCCCCATTTACCCCATAATTAAACCGTTCCCTTCACCAAAGAAATAATATTGTCATAAAGGAAAATCGTGAAAAAAACACCCCAGGATGCACCTTATTTAAAACCCCAAATTTAATTGATTTATATAAAATATTCCGTTTTACCGGGTTCAACCTGCTTCCCCACACACAAGAAAAAAAACAACTCAACAAAGAGGTTTCTAAAGAAGATGGCAGAAAAAAATAGAACTAATAAATAAAAATCCAGGTATTAAAAAGGTTTTTAATAAAAAGATCCGTCTTTTTTGACAACTTCCACCTATTCCACAACTTAACTTTTGTATGACCTATTTCTAAAACTCTCTCCCAATTTATGGGTGCCATGTCTTCTCCACCAAAATATATTCCTAAAATACAACAAGGTTTCCTAGAAACCGAAATATCACATACTGAACTATCTGAGTCTCTAAAACCTGCCACATCCAAACAAAATGATTTGGCTACATTTAGCCAAGCACCTGTAATTTTACCAAGTTCCTGTAATAAATCACAAGCCAACCAGACTGAACTATCATCATTTACCAATAGACAAATGTCATCCGCGTAAGCTAGCACTTTATGCTCTAACACTATGCCCATACCTAAACCATATACATTCAGCGAATTTTAAATTAACCGAAGCAATGGATCTATCATAAATACATATAAAATTGGACTTAACGGACAACCTTGTTGCACCCCCTTCTGGATTGCAATTTTCTGTCCCATCCAACCGTTCTCGTACAGTTTAACATATGCCAAAGCATAGCATAGTTTAATCCGTGGTATAAATAAATCCGGAATACCATATGCAGCTAAACAATCCCAAAAGAAAGGAGTGGGAAACCTCATCAAAGGCTTTCGCCTGATCTAAACTTACTATGTAACCTGCATCTACTGACCCTTTTGGGGAATTTTTACTTTCCATTATTTCCCGTAATAATAATAAAGCTTCTCTCATTATTCGACCAGATACTGAACAAAATTGTGTAGAAATAATTAGTTTTGCCATTACTGATGCCAATCTATTACCTAGTAGTTTAGCAAATATTTTAAAATCAACATTTAATAATGTAATTGGTCGCCAATTTTGAATCTTATCTCGCACTCCAGATTTAAACAAAAAAATCATAAGTCTTTCATACATTGAGGAAGGTAAAGAAAAACTGTGCCAAAACAAATTAAAAACCACTAAAAATTCCTGTGGAATAAACTTCCAAACAATTTTATAAAGTTCTCCAGTCAATCCATCTGATCCTGGTGCTGTATCCCCCTTTAAAGACTTAATAACTTTATCCATTTCTAAATAGGAAAATGGTAAAAGCAAAGAAGCCTGTAAATCTGAGAAGAGCTGAAGTAAAGATGCAGATTTCAATATTTGATCATGAAAGCCTACATCTGGCTCTGAAATCCCAAACACAGATTTTATATACTGTATTCCTCTAAAGTTAACATGATACCCACATTATTAGTAACATATTTCCCATTCAATGTATTCAAGCCATTTAACAATCTTTTCTCTGTTCTTTTTTGACAATTAAGGAAAGGATTCCCTTGTTCCAACTTCCCTTGCATTCCAAATATTTGTTCCTGATTCAATGACAACATTCTATCATACTGATAAAATTCCATACTAGTCTTTACTTTTTGGATTTCTATGGACGCGTCTTCTTGTCCCAAATGATGCTTTGTTAATAGTTCACCCAGTTGTTTTCTTAACTGTAAGTATTTAGAATATTTCAAAATCTGTTGACCCCTCCCTACTTCTTAAAATAACTTTTTAAACACCTTTTGAAATCTTCCCACCATTCTCCCATATCATCATACAAAAACTGGGTAGAAAGTTTATCCTGAATTATCTCAGACAAATTTGACACAACCAAAGGATCCTTTAAAAGCAAAGAATTCAACCGCCAATATCCTGGGCCTGCCATTCTGTGAGGAGGAGATTCAATATGCACCCCCTACCAAAACATGGTCAGAAGATTCAATCGGTACTAGAAACATTTTACCCTGTGGTAATGACTGCTTAATAAAAATTATATCTATACATGAAGAAATTCACCCTCTATAATAAGTAGGTTTTACCGACTGAGTGTTCCCTTCAGAAACCATTTTTAAACCCGCATGGTTTACCATGGTTCGTAAAAATACTCTATCACAATACACTTTGTCTGATGGACCCTCTTTTGACAAATTAATATCAAAATCTTCAGCAAAAAAACAGTTCTGCTAGTATGCAGATATGGTTGTATTTTTTTTTAGTAATTCAGTTCTAAGGGCCTTCGACTGATAACCATAAATATTAATCAGTCTGCAATGAACTGCTTTTATTTCTATATCTAACAAAAAAGGCTCGTCCTGGTCCAATAGCAACCATACGAATACATCGAATTTCCAGTGAGGTGAAACAAAACCCAACTCCACTACAAGTGTCTACTCCTAAAGACCAAAAAGACAAACCCCCTTTCCATTCTTTAGTAATCTGGTTTATATCACTAAGGGATTGTATCCTAGTATCTTGTAAGAAAAAAAAAATCATATGGTAACTGTTGAAGTATTCCAAAAGTAACATAACGTTTTCTCATTGAAAAAACACTATTCACGTTTAAACTTGCAATCCTCAAACAAAATGGATCAGGGAAGAAGAGCAACCAGTTTTCCACTAGATCTGGTCACCCATTTTTGTGGAATTTTAGGTTGACTTGAATTTTGTAGCATTGAAAATCTGGGTTCCAGGGGGGAAAAGGATCTGGATCCGTTCCCTCCATAGGCAAATCTGAATCCGCCTGTTCACCCCATGAGGTGAAAACTGAAAATCTATTTGTTAAGGGTAATGGTGAAAGAGAAATTTCTCCCTTTTTCTGTTTCTGAGACTGGGTCTTTAGAGGAGGCATGAACCCATCCTCTGTTTCAGATATAACCGACTCATCCCTTAGGTTTACAGAGGGAGAGCCCACAATATCAGTACCTACTATCACAGAGGTGTCTGGAATGGGGAAGGCTGGTGTATTTGCTCGTTGACTAAAAAGAAAGGAGTCTAGTGTCACAGTTCTCACAGGAGAACTCTGTGGAGTAACATAAGGGGTCACATTTTCATTTTGTCTGAGTTGTGGCTGTGGTCCACTCGACGTTCTGCAAAGCCGACCCAGGGGTCCATTCAGTATCTGGGTGTATTGTCTCAGAAGTGACGTCAACTACCTGGTTTTGTATCCTTGAAGAGTTTAACCCCGATGGGGAAAGAGACTGTTCCAAGACTGCTTCTAATGGTACCCGTTTACTCCCCGGTAAAGGGCTCACCACTGATCTTTTCCTTTTCTTTTCTTCTAAGTTTAACTTACTTGCCATAAATTCTTGTTCTGCCACCGAAATTATCTCCAACAGCTGTTTTTTCTTTAAAGCTAAATTTCGCTGAAGATTCTCTTCATCCCAATCTTGTATTTCATTCAAATGCTCCATTGAGATAGAGGGCTCCTCAATTTGGATATCTGCCCCCAAAACTTGGCTCTCCATACCGGTAGCGTCCTGTATTTCTATAATGTCCTCCATCTTCTCCATTGTCTCCGCACCACATCCTTCCTCCTCCATGTCCGAATTCACACTGAACGCAGTAGGACTCTTCTGCAACGCTTCGGCACCCTCTGCAGCAAGTAGGGGAATTTCCCCGGTGTCCTGGTGAAATTTCCCTTATTCACTAAAAATACTACCAACAGCTTAATCTGGTTCAAGGTCAATTGGCATTCATCTGTATCCCCCTCCCTCGGGTAGTGCCTGAAATTAGGCAGGATATGTCTAGTGCACTTACCTGGTCAACAAAAACTAAATAAATAAAAATAAATAAATTCTCTCTCCCTTACTCCATTAGAAAATCGACGACTTCTCCACTGTTCCAAATTTGTGTCAACATTCTGGTTTGGGTCCCTCCCCTTATCTCTGTTCCCTAATATCTGCCCTACCTCCTCCGGATCATTGCCTAAGATATTATGGCTCTGGACTACTGGTTATTCCTCGACGCTCGACTACCTATCCTAAATAGATACTTTTGCTCAGTATTTACTGAAGAGAAGGTAGGGCAGGGCTCACAGCTCAGCACCATGGACACAGTGGGGAGGGAGGGAGGTGAGAATTACTCCCTTCACAAAAGAAAGGGTCCTACAAGAGCTTGCTAAGCTCAGGGTGGACAAGGCAATGGGACGTGATGGTATACTTCCCAGGGTACTTAAGGAGCTAAGGGTGGAACTAGCAGAGCCATTAGCAGAACTGTTTAGTGAGTCTCTGAGCACAGGAGAGGTCCCAGAAGACTGGAGAAGGGCTCATGTGATCCCACTCCACAAGACTGGTAGCAGGGAGGAGGCAGAGAACTACAGACCAGTCAGTCTTACTTCAGTAGTGGGCAAGATTATGGAGGCACTCCTTAAGGAAAGGATAGTGCAATACCTGGAATCCATAGGGGCACAGGATCCAAGACAGCATGGGTTTACAAAGGAAGGTCCTGTCAAACTAATCTCATAGATTTCTTTGACAGGGTAACCAAGTAAGTGGACCAAGGGGGAGCAGTTGATGTCCATACCTTGACTTCAGCAAAGCTGACACTGTTCCACATAGAAGATTGATAAATAAGCTGGGTAGGCTCGGGATGGTCAGAAGTTGGTCAACTGGGTGGCAAACTGGTTGACAGGCAGAAAACAGAGAGTGGTGGTAAATGGTATACAGTCAGAAGAGATGCAAATCACAAGTGGGGTACCTCAGGCATCAGTCCTGGGGCCAGTCCTCTTCAATATCTTCATTAGTGACATTGCAGATGGACTGGAGGATAAGGCTTGTCTGTTTGCAGATGACACCAAGATCTGCAACAGAGTAGATGATCCAGATGGGGTGGGCAGAATGAGAAGAGATCTGGATAAACTAGCAAAATGGTCAGAAGATTGGCAACTGGGATTTAATGCAAAGAAGTGCAAGATCATGCACATAGGGAAGAGAAACCCTGAAGCCACCTATAGGCTGGGAGGGGAGTTGCTGGCAGTCACAAAGGAAGAAAGAGACTTGGGCATCATCACCGATGACCTGAAATCATCCAAGCAGACCTCTAAAGCAGTAGGTAAGGCTAGGGGGATGTTAGGGTGTATTAGTAGGGGTATCACAAGTTGGAAGAGGGAGGTAATAATCCCTCTGTACAAGACACTGGTTAGGCCCCATCTGGAGTACTGCGTGCAGTGCTGAAGGCCACACCTTCACAAGGACATTAACCAAATTGAGGCAGTCCAGAGAAGGGCAACCAAAATGGTGCAGGGACTGCATCAGAAGACATATGAGGACAGATTAATGGAGCTCAATATGTATACCCTTGAGCAAAGGAGGGAGAGAGGTGATATGATCGAAACATTCAAACACCTTAAGGGCATTAACAAGGTGAAAGAGTCTAACATGTTTAAATATAGGAAAAATAGCAGGACAAGAGGACACAGCATGAGATTAGAGGGAGACCGATTAAGGGGGAATGTAAGGAAATAATTTTTCACAGAAAGAGTGGTGGATGCATGGAACAGCCTACCTCAGAAAGTGGTGGCTATGAATACAGTGTAGGGCTTCAAACAGGCATGGAGCAAGCATAAGGGAGCAATACAGATGAGTATGAATAGA
Source organism: Neoceratodus forsteri (assembly GCA_016271365.2). Lineage (NCBI taxonomy): Eukaryota > Metazoa > Chordata > Ceratodontiformes > Ceratodontidae > Neoceratodus > Neoceratodus forsteri. Next base: position 67,183,593 of record JADMNL010000023.1, read on the forward strand.
TAGGCCATTGACAGAGTACAGGCCGATGGCACATTTATAAGGTAGAAAAAAGAAATGGGCAGACTGGATGGGCCTTGCGGTCCTTATCTGCCGTCAACTTCTATGTTTCTATGTTACTATTGGACAACAGGCCTTTATATATCTTTTCCCCCAGATTTTGAATGCCCCCCAATCCATCTATCTTCTTCCCCCCACTCCTTATCTTTAGCCCTAAAAAACTACCTCTTGACAAACCGTACCTGCCAGTAACACAATGCCACACTCCTTTCCCTGGGAGAGTGACTCTCTCTGCACTCTTGTTCAACTTGTTGCCCTATCTTTCCTCCTTGCTCTGGCTGCTACTAAATGAATCAACAGCTGCTAACAATTGCACTTATTACTATCCTATAAAATGCTTAGTACTTATACAAAACTGTAACCAGGACTCTTGTCCTAATCCTACGCATTATGTATCATATATTATTAGTCTCCATGTACCTGTAGTTAGTCCGATAGTCATATTCTGTGCATTATTACACCATGTATGTATTTCTGTTATACACATCTCTGTTCACTTGCCATTTCGTCTGTTGAATTTATATTATATCATATGCATGCTCTTCCTCCTGTTACCCTTCCCCCAGGATGCACCACGAGACGAGCAACTTGTTGTTCAGTGTGCCTTTGCTGGTGAAACTTTAAATAAATAAATGAAAAGTGACTCGAAAAAAAGAAAAAGGAAAAGAAGGTTCAGGCCTTCACATTTTCTGCTTCCTCCTTGGTGATTTGTATCAGCCTTTTGGTCACAAATGTGAATTAGCCAGTCAGATCATCAATTTTCAAGTCAAGTCAACTTTATTTGTATGAGGTGCTTTTCAAAACCAAAGCACCTGTACATGATTAAAATTCTAAAACAAACTGTTCCATAAAAACTGTAGTAAAATTAAAAATAGATCAGGGTAGGCTAAATCAAATAGGTAGGTTTTTAATGAAGCTTTAAAGGACTCGGTGGACAGGCACTCTCTCAGCTGATGAGGTAGAGAGTTCCACAGGGTCGGAGTTGCAAACTCAAAAGCTCTGGCACCAGAAGTCTTCAAATGTACCCTGGGAACCTCTAGCAATCCCTCGTCAATGGAACGGAGCAGTCGGAGGGGATGATAGGGGCGCATAGGAGGTCTTGCAGATAGCACGGTCCTTGTTCGTGTAGGGACTTATAGGTCAGCAATGAAACCTTGAAGGTGATTCTCCACCACACTGGCAGCCAGTGCAGTCCACGGTGCACAGGCATAATGTGACTGGTTCTAGATGAGTCAGTCAAATGCCTGGCTGCTGCATTCTGCACCAGCTGCAGGCAGCAGATCTCCAACCCCGGAAACCCTAGGTAGAGAGCATTGCAATAGTCAAGGCGGGAGGACACAAAGGCGTGGCCAAGTATGGGAAGGTCTTCAGGTAGAAAAAGGTGTTTCACCTGGGCGAGGTTCCTCAGATGATAAAACGAGGTCTTGATAACAGCTGACAACTGAGCTTTAAGTGTCAGACTGGAGTCAAGAACAACGCCCAGGTTATGTACCTGTTTGGAGGCCCTCAACTGGCTGCCACCAGATATAATGCTGGAGGAACAGCCAGGAGGAAGCCCCTCTACCCGACAACCTGGGTCCACAACCAACACCTCAGTCTTCTCTGGGTTCAGTCTCAGCCAGTTGGCACTCATCCAGTTCTGGATCTCAGACAGGCAGTTATTAAAGACCGAGACAGGTACAAAGGACATGTAGAGCTGAGTGTCATCTGCATAGCAGTGAAAACTTAGCCCATACATTCTTATAATGCTCCCCAATGGCAGCATATACACCACGAACAACATAGGGGACAAAACAGAGCCCTGCAGTACCCCACAAGGCAGGGAATGAGGAGTCAAGGAAAAAATTCCTGACACCAGTCTTTGAGACCTGCCTGTGAGGAAAGAGTAGAACCATCTGAGGACTGTTCTTGACAGTCCACAGATCAACTGCAGGTACTCCAATACTACCCCATGGTCCACGGTGTTAGATGCCACTGAGAGATCTAGGAGAACCAAGATCGAACAGCTCCTCCAATTTTTTGCCATCAGGAGGTCATTTAGCACCCAGGCAAGGGATGTTTCAGTACTATGCCTCTTCCGGAATCCAGACTGGCGAGGATCATAGATATCGTGGGTGGTAAGATGGTCTTCAAGCTACAGCGCAAATACCTTCTCAATAAAATTGCTTATAAAAGGCAGGTTAGAGACAGGTCTGTAGTTAGCAAGACAGTCTGGGTTGAGGGAGGATTTCTTTAAAAGGGGGGTCACCACTGCCTCCTTCAAGGAGTCAGGGAACACACCCTTCTCCAACAAACACCAGGCAATCTCTGCAAGGACTGGGCTGATAACATCCAAGCACTCCACAAAGAGGTGAGTTGGGCCCGCATCCAAACTACAACAAGTCGGCTGCAAGCCCCTGACAATCTTCATGACATCAGTGATTGCCAGCTGGTGCCCAGGCAGACTGGATGCCTGAGTTCTTCCTCCAATGTTCACAACACTCTATAGAAGGCGCTGGTTGGATCTCAGACCTGATGATGGCAATCTTATCAGCAAAGAATTGAGAGAACTCCTCACACTTCAACTGTGAAAAGGCTCTCCGATTCTGCGGACAGGCTGGATTGCACAGCTTGTCCACAGTAAGAAAGAGCTGAGCTGGTCGATTTATTGCTACAGAAATAAAGGGAGCATTGTAATTAGTTAATTTAACAGGTGCAAACCAGGAAAGGCACACTGAGCTGAAACTCATTTCCAGGTGTATCCCAGGGGAATAGGAGCAGGGAGAATGGCAAACATAATTATCCTGATATCTGCAAACCTTATGCAAGGTGCAATTTATATTAAACAGCTGCAATATATTTGCCCATGTATAGTGTATGCCAGGTGTACAGGTAGGTGGAAGCACAACCCTAATGCCAGATGTTCATTGTTGCATCTCATCTTGACTAACTAGTGGAAATGAGGGTAACATTAAATAAATGAGAGTATAATACTTAGTGGAGGCAGTATTATGCAGTGGTAAGGAGCACTGAGCCACAAACCTGTGGAACTGGGTTTCAATCCCACAACTACCACATGTATACTTGTGTGACCATGAGCAAGTCATTTAACTTCCTTGTACTTCCAAGATGCACCTGGAAACAAGCCTCAGCTTAGTGTGTCTTTCCTGACCAAAACTTGTAAAATGAATAAATGAAATACTTTTTTACCTGGCAGTACTGAAGAGCGATATCAAAGACTTGAGTTGTGCTGCCGACTAAGCCAACTCCTATGTTGTCCAGAATCATGCGTTTACTCCGGTGGAGGACGATATCCGAGATGTGTTCTGGGCGAACCCCATGGATGAATGAACCAAAACTCCCTGTTACCGTTTCTTCAGGAGCAGACTTCTCCAGAACTGTAAGCAGTAAATTATCAAAGGGTTACGGATAGGTTTTCATAATGCAGAATTAGAGTTGGTCCAGCCAGCAGCAAAAAACAAAACAACCAACATAAACAAAACAACCAACAAAATCCTCAGGACTGACATCAGCAGAACTACTTTGTACTACGTTTCCCCCAAAAACCTGAATTTCATGCCATTCCATTTCATGTAATTCTACTCAGTGTAGTAACATTGCAATTGTATAAGCACTGGCAGAGTTCTCCCATCACTAGACGGCAAGGAAAACAACGTATAGGGGAACGTTTCGGAAGGGATGTGAGAAAGCATTCCTTCACTGAGAGGGTGCTGAGAAAGGTGAAACAGTTTGCTGGTGAAGGTGGTGGAGATGAAAACTCTAAAAGGTTTTAAAACTGGGGTGGGACAGATATAAGGGACTGATTAAAGTGAAATGTGACAGGGGAGGGGAGTGGCCAATAAATTGACTGAGGATGTGGGGTAGTTGTGAGTATAATGTCTATTGTAACATGGTAATAAACACAAAATGAAAGGCAGCATTGCGATTGGTTCAAAAGGCAGCAGCTGATCTAAACACAGCGGGTATTAATCCTGTAGTAATGCCCGCAGTTGCTATTCCTGTGACATCCACCAAGGAACAACATTGCATACAATAATCCCTGTTATTGCAGTACTAAATTCAAACCACTAACACAATGAGCTTTGAGAATGCATAAATGAATACGTCCCCCCTCCCACCCACCCGATTGGCACTGTTATATGCGGATAGATAGAATTACTTAAGCAGACACAAAAAATGGAGAATTTTACCTTTCCGTCCCACATGACACAGATAAGTTAAATGTTTATATTAGTTAAGAGAATCTGTGTTCAGTGTTGAAGTGTTTCTCAGTAGTGTAATAGTGTTAAAATGTTTTGATGAGTAGAACAACATCAGTGAAGTGAGATAATAAGAGAAGTGAAATTTGGCACCGCCGACATTGGCAAAATATGCAAATTAGATAGGATTCCATCCCAGCATAAACAACGGATATTGATGAGACAAGATAAGCGAGTAAAATAAAAACATTTTGTACATAGAGTTATTGAAGAAAGAAATACGATTGCACTAATCATTGTGTTGCCTTTCAATGAGAAACCTATTAATGTATAATAAGAATAACACCACTATATGAATAAATATGGTTGCCAGAAAATCAGAAGTAATGTATTTTTTTATTGTAAGTCATATTTTCTTTAACAGTGCATGTATCTCTATTTATAATATATTACAGGTAATAATCCAACATTACCCATTTCCACATTGCCTATTTTACAAGAGCATTAATCTACTCCAGAGTCGGGCTCTACTTGGGGATTAATGCCTAGTTGGTGGTTGGAGGCACTCGGCCCTGCACCCCCTCCAACCAGGCATTAATCCCCTAGTAGAGCCCTCCTCTGTCATTGATTAATGCTTACGTGTTACCTGGTAGTGTAAGCTATTGAAATGTGATGATATTACTGTGGGCTAGATTACTAAAGCAGGCAAGCAAACTAAATTCATTCAGGCACATCAAGCACAAGCAGCGTGAGGTCCTGCAGAGAAACAACATCACAGGATCCAAGTGCCGGGAAAGCAGGAGAGTGGGATTGGTGCAACACTGGCCTTTTATCATGTACAATGCCTCTGCACATGTATACCTTTTAAATAAATGTTTGATCTTTTGATTAAAGGGGAAGTGTCAGCACTAAGAGCCCCATACCCAAGTGGGGGGCCCGTCCCAATTTGGACTTTGTGTGCGAAATCTTATTTTAGTTACTGTTTACTGTAGTATAATCGGTTGTATCAGACTAATTTGGTTTATTTCCATGCTGACATTTTCTGTAACTACAAATGCCAGAATCCCTGCAGCCGATGTCAGAACAAGACTTCAGTGCTAGGAGATTAAATAGCCTGTAGTGCATGTTAGAGCTGTTATAAGCTGTGATCAGATGTTTTTCCATCTGTGTCCCACTGTTTTCACTGAGATAAGTACAGGACTCTGTGACAGTACAAAGCCCTGGGAGGACAACAAGATCAGCAAATAAAAGATCAGAGCTTATATAAACTCTAACATACACCACAGGCTATTGAATCTCTCACTGCTGCAGTCCTGCTCTCATATCAACAGTAGAACATTCTGGGATTGTAGTAACAGAAAATGTCCGCCTGAAAGTAAGCAAAATTAATCTAATACAATCTACTATACTACAGTAAACAACAAGTAAAAAAAGAAAATGTTTTTGCATACAAAGTGCAAATTGGAACCAGCGCCACAGCTGGGGGTGGCACCCTCAGGGCTAACTGTTCCCCTGTAAGAGACAGTTTCTCTGCATCTCAAAACCCTCATGTCATCACCTAGAGCAGTTCTCGCTGTTGCTTAGTTTGTGTCATCACTGTTTGTTGCTATGGAAGGTGATATGACACCATAAATAGGCACAGTATCTATAAGGTCCAATAATCATCAAAGGGTCACACTTTATTTTAAGTGTCAGCTTTAGTGTAACTATAAGGCAGGTAATCATTAATTACGCAATAAGGCATGACAGGGCGTGCGTCGTCACTGAATAACGTCACACCTGGGGTGGGTCGAAGCATGAGCAAGTGCTTCCGCCACCCTAGGTGTGATGTCATTCAGGGACGATGCACATCCTGTAGTGACTTATCGCGATTATTTTTATTTTTTATTTTAAACTGCTATACAGCAATAGCCACAAAATAGATACGTTAACAGCAGAGTTTCACATCTACCCCCCACCCTCTCTCTCACTCTCTCTCTTCCTCCACCCCCCCCCCAGGCTTTGGCTGGATATGATCCCAAGGTATAACAGTCAGGGTTAGCTGACAAGACAATATGAGTGGAGACAGAACAAAAAAGATGGTATGTCTGAACAGAAGCCATGCTCTTAACCAGGGCTAGAACCAACTTGAGTCAAATATAAGGTGTGCATACCTTCCCAGACTCTTTTGTAGGAGGACCGGGAGCCCCTTAGGTTGATTTTAAACTGCTCAGCCCTCAGATTAAAAAGCAGTTCTTGTAACCACTTTGTATAAGTAACTGGGTTTGAGTCTACCCAGTGATGCAAATCTACTTTCTTCAGGGATCAGGAGATCAAACCCATGTACTGTAATATCTACGTTGTTTAACAGAGATGTTGGCAAAGTGCCCGACTAGACATATCTCAGGCGTGAAACAGTTGGTAATGTCCAGTAATGGGTCTGCCTTGATTTTAATGGTATCCCATTAGGATTTGATAGGGGGAGTCCCAGAAGATGTTTGAGAGGGTGCCATCCTCCTTATGACATCTGTTACAGGTTGGTGAGGAAAGTCTGCCCACTTTGAACAATTTAAGAGGGGTCCAAAGCATATTATTTAGGAATTGAAACTGGGTTAACCTTAACCTATCTTGTGTGATGTATTTATAGGTGTCACGCCAAATCCTGCTCCAGTCCCCCTTCCAAAGTGGAAACTGGACCCTCCAGTATTTGTGCACCCCATCAAGATTAGTAAGAGCTCTGTCAAGCAATAGACTATAAATCAAGGAGATTGCATGTGATGCATTAGCTGATAGGGAGAGAGTCTGAAATAATTTAGCTGTAGCTTTACCATTCCTCTGCAGGGCCTTTACATTAGTTAGCAGATGCCTCAGTTGAAAGACCCTGAAGGTTTGCCCCTGGGGAATATTAAGTCTGTTCAAAATTGCTCCTACAGAACTGTAAGTCCCATCTGTGAAGAGATCTGCAACCATGAGACCCTGCAACTGAGGAATCCATTGACTGGAAATGATTTGCCCTCCTATTTTAAAGTTTGGATTCCCCACAATGGGCTGAGCAGTGTCTAATGTATACTTATATTTTAGGAAGGAACAAAGCTGGCCATGTACTCTGATCAAGGTTGCAATAGGGGTATTCAAGAGGGATCAAGGGAGAGCCTTCAATGAAATGTGGAGTAGAGCCTCTGGAGAGACCCCTGTACTTGCTATGAGTTCCTTTTCCAGAATTAGCCATGAGGGGACATACAGGGGGGACTGTGGCACAGTTGGGGCGGAGAGTCACTTCAGGTATTTACCAGCATGGCAGGCCCAGTAGTATAGCCCAAAATGTGGTAACTGGAGCCCATCTTTGTTTTTCGGAGCAGCCAGTTTGTAAAAAGACTTCCTAGGAGGGTTACCCAACCAAATGAATCCCGTAAGTTTCGAGTGAAGTGTTTTAAACCATGTTTGGGGAAGCCAGGAATTCATCATATTTAAGGGGTAAAATATCCTAGACAAAATATTCATTTTAATTAAGTTAATCTGACCCAGAGGGACATTGGGAGAGACCTCCACCTCTCCAAGTCCTGCTGGATCACCTGCAAGAGAGAGCTTCAATTGACCTTGATCATTTTAGCCTCACTGCTATCCAAGTTAATACCTAAATATAACAGGTCTTGGAGGTTCCACTGTATATCAAGGTGCAAAACATCTTGTCTAAGTAATTTATTATTAAGAGGAAATGCCATGGTCTTGTCAAGATTGATTTTGTAATTTAAGAACTGGCTGTATTCCTTAATTATATCCAAGACTACTGGGAATGAGACTTTAGGGTGAACCAGATGTAATAGGATATCATCGGCATAGGCCGACAACTTAAATTCTTGAGAGCCAATGGGTATACCCCGTTCTCCTGGATTAGACCTTAGTTTAACTAGTAAGGGGTCCAAATATATGATAAATAAAAGTGGTGACATGGGGCAGCCCTGCCTAGTGCCCGACTGTAAGACAAAGGAGTCAGAGAACACCTCAGCACAATACAACCGAGCACTAGGGTTCTTATAAAGAGAGGCAACCCAACAGATAAATAAAGGGGGCAAGCCAAATTTAGACATTGTCCTGAATAAAAACTGCCAGTCTACTCTGTCAAAGGCCTTCTCTGCATCCAGGGACATCAGGCCTGTGGGGTAGTCTGAGTCCCTGGACACAGAGAAGATGCGGCTTAACTTGCGTAGATGGTCTGAGGATGCCTACCGGCCATAAAGCCCACTTTTTCCTGTGCAATTAATGGGGGGAGGACTCTTGCTAGTCTGGATACCAACAGCTTAGCCAGGATTTTGATATCATATTTAATAAAAAGATTGGCCAATAACTAGTGACTATCTCTGCATCCTTACCTGGTTTATGAATTACAATAATTAAGGCCTCGAGGAGCCTTTTGTCAGCACTGTCTGACTTCAGGAACCAGGTGAAAAGCTTGAGTAGCCAAGGAGTTAGTTGTTTGGCAAACGTTTAAAAAAAATTAGATGAAAACACCCATCAGGGCCAGAGGCCTTATTGAGTGATAAGGATGAAATGGTAACTTGTATCTCTTCCTCCGTTAATGGGGCAATCAGGAGTGGCTTTTGGTCTTCTTTTAGAGTCAGTAGTGGGACTATGTCCAGATACTCATCCACCTCTGCTCTCTCAGAACAGTTGGGCATGATACTATAAAGCTTTTGATAATACTGTGCGGATTCTTTGGTGATATCTTTAGGTTGTAATTTTTTTTTTTTTTTTAAATTTTCTCTTTATCCTCCTCCCTACTTGCAGCCCCCTCCTCTTCGGGAGACACCTATGGGCTTATCAGCCTTCGCTCACCTACCTGGAGCCGGTGCAGTCCATGCCCCATGGAGCCGTGGCTATACCCCCCAGGCGGGTACGAGGCGGGACACCCTTCCACCCCGACGTTCCGCTAATCTTTGTCGGCATGCTGTCTCCGGGCAGGTAGGGGCATTGAAGGTCGGGCCCCTGGTGCTCCGTCTACCAGGAGGCTGCAAGGGTTTTTTCCTGGTGTTTCTCGACGTGCCAGGTCCGATGACGTCAAGGCGCCGAAGCGCCGACGTCTGGCAAATCGCTCCCTCTGTTGAGCACGGGCTTGCTGTACCTCAGGTCTCCACCTGGGGTCAGACAAGCACCGAGCTCAGGTACCCTCCCCCGGAGAGGGACAGAGCAGTCCTTGGGACGCTCAAGTCCTCCCTCCCGGCTTGACCCTCCAGCTCTCCGGGCTCGCTCCGAACCCGGTCGCTGGCGTCAAGCTGAAATCTGACTCGCCAGCCAAGGGCCGCTCTTTAGGTTGTAATTTCTGACATTATCTGCCAGGGAGCATATCCCCTTGACTATCCTGGAGGATTCAGGATTCTTCAACCTAAGGGCAAGGAGTTTATTGGTTTTTTCTCCTTGGCCAAGGTACAGTGTCTTTATTATGGCATATTCAGCTTTTTCCCATAAAAGCCCATTGTACTGGTCTGTAAGGCCTATAAGCCTCCTCCTGTCTTCCTCAGGTGAATTGGGAGACAAATTCCTTTCCAGGGCACGTATCTGGGATAACAGGCCAAGGGCTTTCCTCTGACTCAACCGTTTCCGGATTGAGGACAGGCGTATAAATTCTCCCCTTATTAAACTTCTTAATCCTCCTCACTCCATGTCTATTTTACCTGTGGAACCTAGGTTACTCTCAGTGTACTGATCTGTTACTTTAGTTATGTACTTAGTAATGCTGTCCTCTTTGAGGAGCTGATTATTTATTTTCCAGATGTTTTTTTTGGGGAGAGTCATGGGAAATATTTAATCTGCACCAAATAACCGAATGGTTCAAGAGCACAACAGATTCAATTTGACTGTCAACAATCCCTGGTAGAAGATAATGGCTGATCAAAAAATAGTTTGTTCTAGACAGGGATTTATCAGCTGCTGACTGGAAGGTGTACTCTCTCAAATTTGGATATAAGGTTCTCCAAGGGTCACAAAGTCCCACATTGTCAACCAATTCTCGAATTGTCCTTTGGGCAGGGGATAGCCCATTGTGTCTTCTCTCTGATTTATCTATATCCGGGGAGAAAGGCAGGCTCCAATCCCCCTCCCCCCGGATACAGGGAAGTTTGGTAAAGGGAGTTAGAGTGGACATAAGGGCCGTGAAGAAAACCGGGGTTTCCACATTGGGTCCGTAAATGCTGCCCAGTAAAATTGAGGACCTATCCAAAACCCTTTTAAGAATATGTAATGGCCCTTGAGGTCCTTAATACATTGCACACACACAAAGGGGGCTTTCCTTGAGATAATAATGACCACACCCCTGTTTTGCATGCTATTCCCAGCAGCAAAGACTTGGCCTACCTGTTGCCTCCTAAATAAATTAGCTCCCTGGTCTAATAAGTGTGTCTCCTGTAAAAAGAAGATATCCACCCTCAGATGTTGGATATGCTTCAACATTTGATACCTTTTTACCTTAGTATGAGCCCCTCTGACATTCCATGAAATAACAGATCATAAATTAGCCATTATGTCTAGCAAAAGGATTCTTGAAAAGACCACGCCATGGTCTATTACTCCAGTTTAAGAAGTCACTTATGGTTAAAACATTCCTGCAGCCCCATAGTGTTTTTAGCTAAATGCGCACCCAGCCAAAGCCTAGCCTTCTCCCCATGCCCCCCTGAAACTCAAAATGAAAAAAAAAGAGATAAAATAGCTCCCACCTTGCTCCCAAAATGCAATGGTAAGCACACAAACAGATATAAGTAGAGTGCACAGCATATTCCCCCTCCCTCCCAACAAAAATGGTTTCAGGTGCATGATGTAGCCCATTCTGTAATAGTGCCTTCTGCTTCCCTCCCCTCCCACTGGTAAACCAGTGCCTTCCAGAACAACCCTGTAATAAACATGCAGATTGTGCCCCGGAAATATTCCCTAGGGCAGTCCCTGGAGGCATCAACCTAAGGTGCCTTGGGCTCTACGTAGCCCCAATAATGGGGACAAGAACAGTGTAGCCCTGTGTCGACAGTGGCCAACCACATTCATGCTCAATCAACAAGTGAGATTAAGTTCTAATACAGCATCAACAGGTACTCTGAAAACGTCAAACCCACAGCCCAGTATCATAAACAAACACAGCATCACAAAAGGGCAAAACATTCAAATGGCAGGAAAACACATGAGACATACAGTGTCAAAACTTTTGGTCCAACTGTTTCCTGCTGAACTCGAATCCTCAGCATCTGTCCATGGTGTCCTATGCAGCCTCAAGGAGCATGGGGCCCAATGTGGTTAGCCCTGATGAACACAGACCTGAGACACCCAGGAGCAAAGAACATATAGGGAGACAATGCTGACTAGTAAATACAAAATGGGATAAGTCAAATTACTTCGTGCAAAGCCTCGCTGTTCACACTGCACAGTTAAAGGGTCTCTCTTTGCTCAAGGAATGAGCTGCAGCATTGGAAAATGGGTGATAGGTTGTACTTTAGGCCCGGGATGCAACCAGTGTGGGGACAAATCCAGCTCAATCATGTCAGGCCTCCTCTAGTGGGGAGCCACTCTGGTGATCAGGACAAGAACAGTGCAGAACCAGAGTCTAACATGTACAGCCAAAGTGTGGCGCATTATAGAAAAGGGACACGTACCGGAGATCTTCTCATCCAGCTGAGACTGTCATCAGCCATATCAGCGATCTCTGAACAGATCAGGCAAAGCTTCCTTTAATACCTCTTCTGCCATTTTGGGGTCTTCATAGGTACTCCAGTTACCTGCTATCAGCACTTGGAGTTTTGTGGGGTAACTCTTCTTAAACTTGATGCTGGCCTGGATAAGTTTAGACACAAGCGGGTGAAAAGCCGATTGCCATTGTCTCACTGAAAGGGAGAGGTTTTGCACCACTCAGAGTTTTGAGCCCTCCCAGGTAATTTCTTGCAACTCCCGAATTTTAGCCAGAAAGTGTTGTTTTTCCAGAGCCTGAATATCAGGGTACGAGGTGGCGCCCCAGGGGTGGCATCAGGCACAGGGCATGATGCGATCACTTGATTGTGTAGGCAGGTCCGAATGGTGAAGGGCCTGCTAGCTTAGCGACCAGCTTCAGGGTGAAAACTAGAGGATCAGCCCCTTCTGCCTTCTCCGGTAGGCCAATGACCACCACGTTGTTTCACCGATTTCTCCCCTCCAAATCCTCAACTTTCACTTCTAGCTTGGCAATTCAGTGTCTGCTGGTGACAGTCTCTGAGTCCATTCTGGTGATCTTTTTTTCAGTAGAGAACATGTGAGCTTCCACATTGCCTGTTCACTTGGTGATGACCTCCAGGGCCTCCAACAGTGATTTCAGTTCTGCAGTAATATTCCAAAACTCCTCCCGGAATGGTTGGAACTCTTCAAGAAATCATTCCACTGTGAGAATATTCTGATCAGAACATTCCAGTGGAGCTTTTGAGGTGTGGAAAGCCTGCATTTTGTTCTTTTTGCTTAGCTTTTCTGGCGTTCGTGGTGGTGTGTGACAGGGCAGCGCTTGACGCATTTCGGTGTCCATTTGCCGTCTGTAGCACTTTTCTTTCCCCCAAGAAATGTTATGCTCAGTCACCACTTGATTCCGCACTTTTTAGTTGAGAAAAGAGCTCAAGAATGCAGAAAATAAGGCTAAATATAACGAGGGGTTGGCAGGAGCGCTCACAGGAGCTCCAGCTCGCTCGGGTGCATCACGTGACTCCATTGCGATTATAATATGACTATAAAAAATCTGAAAAAACTTTAATGATTAATCAATAAACATAACAAATACATCAGTAGTTATAACTTTATTATAATTAATTTCGACATAAAATAGAGATAAAATAGTCCTTTCAAGAGCTTTACTGCATCCCTCCATATTGCTTACACTGACTTTTGTTATAGCTGATTTTATTACCTTGAGCTTAGCAATATTTTTTATACTCCTGCATTTATCTCATTTTTCACTTTGTAGAACTGAACACATTAATATTGACAGTCCCATTTAGTGTCACTATAGCGATATATTGTGCTGCAGCAGAGGCAACCATATTGTTATTTTCTGTGATTCCATTTCTTTTTAACAGGAGTGAAGACTGTCTGAACATGCAGAACAAAAAAAATTAAACAAAAAGACATGACATGGTATGTGTTGTGGTTGGATAGTGGCACACGTCGGGTGAGTCATGAGGCATCGCCGAGTGCCTTCACTTCAACCACCTGAGAAGTGCTGTTATCACACCACAATGTACACCCTGGAGTGTCCTAATGTGATTTTTAAATGGGCTTAAGATGTCTTTTTTGGTCCAAGATGTTTATTTTTTTTGGGGGGGGGTATAGAAATGCACAAAATCAAAAAGGAAACATTTTTATTGCTTTCTTAAAACAGTCCCAGCACATCCCAGCACTGACATGCCATCTCAGGTTTAAATATTATGTACAGCGAAATTCATGTATTTTTAATTTGCTCTTAAATCCTCTAGTTTCCCCCACCCCACCCCCTTTTTACCCATTCCCTCACCTTGAGAAACATAAAAACAGAAGCTGATGGCTGATAAGGACCGCAAGGCCCATCCAGTCTGCCCATCTCTTTTTCTACCTCATGAATGTGCCATCAGCCTTTGCTCTGCCAATGGCCTATCTATTCATACTCATCTGTATTGCTCCCTTATGCCTATCCCATGCCTGTTTGAATCCCTGCACTGTATTCATATCCACCACTTCCTGAGGTAGGCCGTTCCATGCATCCACCACCCTTTCTGAGAAAAAGAACTTCCTCACATTACCCCTTAATCGGCCTCCCTCTAATCTCATGCTGTGTCCTCTTGTCCTGCTATGTTTCTTATTTTGAAACATGCTAGACTCTTTCACCTTGTTAATGCCCTTAAGGTGTTTGCATGTTTCGATCATATCACCTTTCTCCCTCCTTTGCTCTAGGGTATGCATATTGAGCTCCATTAATCTGTCCTCATGTTTTCTGATGCAGTTCCTGCACCATTTTGGTTGCCCTTCTCTGGACTGCCTCCATTTGGTTAATGTCCTTGAGAAGGTACGGCACCCAGTACTACTGAGTACTCAGATGGGGCTTAACCAGTGTCTTGTAAAGAGGTATTATTACCTCCCTCTTATGACTTGTGATACCCCTACTAATGCACCCCAACATCCCCCTAGCCTTACCTACTGCTTTAGTGGTCTGCTTGAATGATTTCAGGTCATCTGTGATGATGATGCCCAAGTCTCTTTCTTCCCTTGTGACTGCCAGCAACTCCCCTTCCAACCTATATGTGGCTTCAGGGTTTCTCTTCCCTATGTGCATGATCTTGCACTTCTTTGCATTAAACCCCAGTTGCCACTCTTCTGATCATTTTGCCAGTTTATCCAGATCTCTTCTCATTCTGCCCACCCCATCTGGATCATCTACTCTGTTTCAGATCTTGGTGTCATCTCCAAACAGATAAACCTTACCCTCCAGTCCATCTGCAGTGTCACTGATGAATATATATATTTTTTTTAACTCTATTTTCCCCCTTTCCCTTACCTCCGAACTCTCTCCGGCGACCTCCTGTTCCACAGTCTCTACCTCCCAACGTGGCTCGGTCAACTCGGGCTCCTCTCTGGTACCGGGCATCCCCTAGGTCTACCCTCCAGGGAAGGGCTGCCCTCACCCAGGGTGCTCTTTCTTGTAGTGTTGAGACATCGGCCAGAGAGGACAGGGGGAAGCCCAAAAACCAAGCCTGTGTGTGGGAGTTTGGTCCACAGAGGGAGGCGCCTTCGCCTATCAGCGATGAGGTTTTTTTTTCCCCTTCTTTTACGCCCACCCCCCTGCCTCCCCCAATGGGCCCCGGCATGCAATGACGCCAGGGAACATCTTGCCATGGCTCCGCAATCCTCTTCTTGAGCCCTGTAGCATTGCGGTATCTCCGGTCTCCACCAGAGGTCGCCCGTGGTGCCAGGCATCATCCCTGGCCCCCCTAAGGAAGGAGAGCAGTCCTCCCCCTCCCCTGCTGACCCCCGGCGAACCAAGCTCATTCCCGAACCCGGGTCACTGGCATGGCGCGACGTGTGGTGCCCAGCGCCTCATCCCTCAGCGCCACCGGGCTGGCCTACTGATGAAGATATTGAAGAGGACTGGCCCCAGGACTGATGCAGTCCCTGAAAAATTCTGGCTGCCATTCTCTTAACTGCCTCCATTTTGTTAATGTCCTTGTGCAGGTGCAGCCTCCAGTACTACACACAGTACTCCAGATGGGGCCTAACCAGTGTTTTGTAAAGAGGGATTATTACCTCCCTTTTATGACTTGTGATAATACACCCCAACATCTCTCTAGCCTTACCTACTGCTTTAGTGGTCTGCTTGGATGATTTCAGGTCATCTGTAATGATGATGCCCAAGTCTCTTTCTTCCCTTGTGATTGCCAGCAACTCTTCTCCCAACCTATAAGACTTTGAAGAAGACTGACCCCCAGGACTGATCCCTGAGGTACCACACTTGTGACTTGCATCTCTTCTGACTGTATGCCATTTACCACCACTCTCTGATTTCTGCCCACCAACCAATTCGCCACCCAGTTGACCAACCTCTGACCCACCCCCAAACTACCCGGCTTATTAATCAAGCTTCTATGTGGAACAGTATTGAAAGCTTTGCTGAAGTCAAGATAACGACATCAACTGCACCCCCTTGGTCCACCACTCTGGTTACCCAGCCAAAGAAATCTTTGAGATTAGTTTGACAGGACCTTCCTTTTGTAAACCCATGCTGTCTTGGATCTTGTGCTCCTATGGATTCCAGGTGTTTCACTATCCTTTCTTAAGGAGTGCCTCCATAATCTTGCCCACTACTAATGTAAGACTGACTGGTCTGTAGTTCTCTGCCTTCTTCCTGCTACCACTCTCGTGGAGCGGGATCATATGAGCCCTTTTCCAGACTTCTGGGACCTCTCCTGTGCTCAGAGACTCACTAAACAGTTCTGGTAATGGCTCTGCTAGTTCCACCCTTAGCTCCTTTAGTACCCTGGGATGTGTGCCATTAGGTCCCATTGCCTTGTCCACCCTGAGCTTATTGAGCTCTTGTAGGACCCTTTCTTTTGTGAAGTGACTAGTGCACACCTCCCTCCCCCCTGTGTCCATGGTGCTGAGCTGTGGGCCCTGCCCTACCTTCTCCTCAGTAAATACTGAGCAGAAGTATCTATTTAGGATAGATGCTTTTATATGGTCTTCCTCCTCCTCCTCCTCCTCCTCCTCACATGCCCTGTTATCCACTTTGATCTTAGCAATACCTCTTTTGGACTTTCTCCTTTCACTAAACTATAGAAAGTCTTGTCACCTTCTTTTACTGTTTGTGCTAGTGTTTCCCCTGTTTGGGCTTTTGCCTGCCTTACTGCTTTCCCTACTTCCCTTAGGGAAGTTTGGTATGCCTCCCTCTCTTCATCCCGCTGTGTTCTCTTATATTTCCTGAAGGCCAGCCTTTTGACTCTGACCTTTTCTGCTACTGTTTTTGAGAACCAAAGTGGTTTCCTTCTTCTTTTGCACTTTCTTGTGTGTTTCAGGTTGTCAGCGTGGCTCAGTTGGTAGCACATCCGCCTCTGGACCAGAAGGTCATGGATTCTTGTCCCACACTGGGATTGGACATGCACCTAAAAATCACTGGCATCCAAGTGCAGTATTGGGGGGTGCTGTATTGCTGGGGTGTGCCATCCTTCGGATGAGACGTTAAACCCAAGGTCCCTTCTGCCCATCCTGGTGTTGTCCTGGTGGGTGTCCAGCTGGAAGTAAAAGAACCCAGGGCACTCTTCACAAAAGAGCAGGGAACATTCCCGGTGTCCTGGCCAACATTCTCCTTCCCATAAACTGGTTCATGCAATTATCGTGGCTGTGGGTGATGATGTGCGATATGGCCACCACCACACATTCAGTCACTTCACTGCTAGTCTGGCATTGCTTGTAAAGTGCTTTGAGATACTGTGTATGAAAAGCGCTATATAAATGCTGATTCTTCTTCTTCTTCTTTTTGGTCTAACACAATGGGATGTTGTTTCAAGTATTGCATCCTTAATACTTGCCCACTTTGCCTGTACCCCCTCACCTGTATTTCTTCTTGCCAGGGCTAGCTTAACTCTGTTGGCCATCTTATCAAAGTCAGCTCCTCTGAAGTCCCATATTTTTGCCTTGGAATGGGATGATTTAGTTCTAGTGGCCAAATTGAACCATACCATGTGATGGTCACTGGCCCCCAGGTGACCTTCTACCTGGAGATAGCCATGGGGGGATGGTAGCAGAAGGACCTTTGACCAAGGGAGGTCCTACAGTGGGGGACTAGGAGGGAGGTTTTAGCAGAATGTCTCAGGGCCCTTCTGTGTGGGACTGTTTGGATGAGAGGGTGTAAGCCATAGGGTGCTTGCTTCTGAAGTATCTTTTTTGCAAGGAGGCAAGTGTGATACTTAAGCCTACCTTCAAAGTTCAGCTAGTCCATAAGTTTGTACAGCTCGCATGTGTGGGTTAAATGGTTATATCCAGAGACCAGGTGGCAGGCTTTATTGAGGGCTAGATTAATGCAGCATTGGACTGTTTGATCTCCAGACCAGTATATCACAATGCCGTAATCCACCAAGGACAGAACTGAGGAAGACATGGCAAGTCAGATGGCCTGGGAGGTAGGCAGTGCTTATGTCTGTATAGGATCACCAGCTTGGTGTTAATGGAGGAGGAGATGTGTTGGATATGTGAGTGGTAGGTGAGGGAAGTGTCCAGGGTGACACCCAGGTACTTGAAAGAGGAGACCTGTTCAAGAGGGATGCCTAGGGAGTTGGTGATAATTAATGAGAAGCTACAGCAAGGGCTCTGGCAGTGTGCAAAGATCATAGACTTTGTCTTGTTGTAGTTAAGCATGAGGCAGTGCTCAGAGAATCAGGTTTCAAGTTCCCCAAAGAAACCCTGTAGGGCAATTTGGAGAGAGTTAGGATGAGGGTGTTTCCAGAACACAACATTTAATTCTTATGTTTATACATTTAATACAGTTTTATTTTTGGGGCCTAACTGAAGGTTTTTAGTGAGTAAAGGTGACAGTCACATTTGTGATGGCAGTCAGGAAAGGCTGGTACTATTGATTGCATTGTGAAGAGGCTACTGGACCTTCTTCCAGTGCTGTCGTCATGGGATATCAACACTGTGTTCTGAGCTCCCCAGCCAACTGGATTTTTATAGCCATATTATAATTACATGCAATGGGGTAACTACACTGTAGTTACACATTTGTTTCATGTAACTACATTGCAACTGCAGCACAGTTACACTGTAGTTACATAGTAACTACATTGTAGTTAAGGAAACTTAAAGTGTTGCACAGCAGTCTTTTTAATACAACTTCAGGCACAATTCGCTAAGTGGACTGTTCTATGGGGACATGGACATTGCCCCAGAATGTACTCCAGTCTCCTCCACAAATCATTCTTCAGTGACAAATTAAATAAACAATGACACACATTGTAAATATGAATTGTTTCTGTTAGCAGAAATAAAACAGTGCCTATTTTGACATACATCTGCAACTTCTATGCAGTCCTACAAACAACTTAAATGAGTTAATAAAGCCAAACATCAAGACTTACCTTCCACAGCCGTTTTGTGCAAGTTCCTGGTGAGGCCACAAACTGCGGAGACTTTCTATGGAGAATAAAGTTGACAGCATAAATCACTTGATGACTACAAATTACAAATATAAATGGCAGTGGTCAGTGTGTGGGGAGGGGCAGATTTCCGAAGTGTGTTTATTGTAAAACTGGCACATATCGGATGGACTCCCCCATCATTTCAGATGCCTTCCCTCTTGTCCCACAACTTTCACAATGTTGAGCGGGATCCTGTATGTATAATTTGTTCATTAGAATTGTATCTTTTGCTTCAGCATTGCTCACTGTAACCCCCCTTCCCCACCATCTATCTCATTAGTCTCTAGGTCTTACGATCTGTTTAAGTCTATATTCTATTTATATCACAAAATATGCAAGAGGTTTTTTTTTTGTTTTAATAGGGAAAAATTATCACAAGGGAGTTTGTTGTTGAAATAGCAGTCCCAAATCATCCCTTAACAACAGTCCCTGATTTTTTCAAGAATGTGCATAATTTTGCCTCAGATACATTTCTCTACTTCCCTGCAATTTGTGACTATCACTAAAGAGCAGGAACTTAAAGCAAACAGTAGTTTTAAAAATTGGAATTACAGTCTAGTACTCTGTCAGAAAATACTTTATAAATTATTTAATTGATCTTGTCAGACAGGTCCCTGAATTGCTATTACCATCCGATTACGCAGTGGCCCAGATTTTGGTCTTTTGTACCTGTTTTTGACCAACCTTGTCCCCAATTTGTGATGTCGTTAGTTGAGAGGTATGCCCAGTACCAGTTACATAAAAAACTAAAATAAGTATTTCAGTTACTACCTAAAAAAATAATACCCAATATAAAAAAGCACAGTGTGTGCACTTGCCAGCCCCCTTCCCCAAGTACACTGTGCCCAACTTCACACTTTCCATGAGAGTCTGGAATATAATGACCATCAACAGTCCCTTTAGTAGAGATGTCCAGAAGGGACAATAATGACCCGTGATAGACTCTTCAGTAGACACCTCCGTAGTGGAAAATATAACAATAATAATAACTGTAATTGTGAGGTGGGGTACATTGTTGAGTCATGGACTATTATCAAGGGTTTTCAGTAACAGTTCAAGGAAGACAGTCAGAATCAAGTTACAGCTAGAAAGGTACAGGTTACACAGTGTTGCTTAAGTACATAATATACCATTCCAATACAGTCACATTCTGGGGCTAAACTGAAACACAGTAATCATGTCCTAGGATATACATTAGTACGATATATGACTACTGATGGGAAACATAGAGATTGGCAGTATGTAAAGGCCTATTGGAACATTTAGTATGTCATCTAGCATAGTAGAGAAAGGGAGGAACATGTCTCATTGTTAAAGAAAATCACAGAGGCAATATTATATTGCACAAGCTATCAAGAAAAACATAGGCTCACAGCAAAAATAGTTTGAAAAAAAAAGTATTGATTTATATTTGAAAGAAAACTACTGCTACCTTCAAGTGTGACAGCATGATGGTGCTCTGATGCTGCTGCTGATGCTTGGCGTCGCCTGTCGCCTGAGGCTCTCACGCAACGGTGCTGATCCAGATGGCAGTCCCAACCTACTTATATACCCCTTTGCTGGAGGGTGGGGGGGAGGTAGATAATTACAGTGGGGTTTAGCAACCAAATTACTTCAGAAATTACATCACGAAAGTGGAGATACAATGCCATTTGGTTAAAAAAACAGTTGGAAAATCATCAGGGTGGAGATTCCTTCCAATTAAGATGGAAAACACTTATAAGAAGGCGCAATTAAGTCTTTGAAACAGGAAGTATGTTTTATTTGTATTTATTTATTGAATATTTTGGGTTTACAACCTTTGAGTCAGAGACTCATTTCCGAAGGCACCACGTCATTAGACAAATATACAAAAGGTGGGTCAACATACATCATTTCAGTACATAAAAATAGTTACAGGAAATAACATGGAGAAACAAGAAACAGTCATAGCCAGGGCAATAGGCCTGACAGTGTCAAAGTACAACAAGGAACTGTGAGAACAAGGAACCAGGAACTACACATAATGGGTAATAGAGCTGGGGCTGGGGGAAGGTGCAGGAGGAGAGTCTATTGTCAGGAGTATAAGGGGTTCATGGACAGTCGCAGCCAATGTAGGTCTGAAGGTGGTCCTTGAGGAAGGTTTTAAAAAGGCTGAGCTTGGATTTGGATGTAATGGGGTAAGGAGTGGTGTTCATCCAAAGTGTGGCTCGGTAGGCAAAGGTTCCCTGCCCAAGTGAGGTTCAGAGGTTTGGGACAAGAAATGGGTATTTAACAGAATTGTGGGTGATTTTTATTAGGGGAGCAGGTGACAGGAGGGGAGCGAGCCTGGGGGGGGGGAGCCCAGCGGAGATCTTTTTGGCCATGAGGCAGGTGTGGTATTTGAGTCTGTTGAAGTTGAGCCAACTGGACTGCTGGTAGATGGAACATGTGTGAGTGTATCTGTCACAGCTTAGTATAAGGCTGCAGGCCTTATTGAGAGTTATTCTAACTCTCTGGAGGGATGTTGTGACAGCTTTGCCATAGATTAGGATCCAGTAGTCAATGAGGGCAAGGATGGAGGAGGAGACAGCAAGGCAGAGGGCATCGGGGTGAGGTAAAGTTTGAGTCGGTGGAGGAAGCCGATCCTGGTATTGACAGCAGTGTAGTGGTGATAATTATGGCTGTGGAAATTAAGAGCGGGGTCCATGTGGATACTGAGGTGCTTGAAGGAGGTAACCTGGTTGAGAGGTTGAGACTGGGAGTTGAAGATACTGAGGGTGTGGTCCTTATGTCGACTCTGAGGGTTGGCTAAAAGCATCGCTTTTGTTTTTTTGTAGTTTAGGACAAGTCTGTGTTCTGCGAACCAGGACTCAGCATCAGAGAAGGCTGTTTGGAGATAGAATTGGAATTGTTGGGGGTCTGAGAGGGAGGTGAACAGGACCGCAAGGCAGACAGGGCAACTAAAATGGTGCAGGGTCTGCAACAGAAGCCATATGAGGAGAGACTGAAAGAGCTTAATATGTATACCCTTGAGGAAAAGAGGGAGGGGGAGGGACATGATATAAACTTTCAAGTACCTCAAGGGAATCAACAAAGTCCAAGATGGGAGCATCTTTGATAGAAAGAGATGTGCAAGAACAAGGGGGCACAGTTTGAAGATAGAGGGGGAATGGCTCAGGGGTAATGTCAGAAAGTATTTTTTCACAGAGAGGGTGATGAACACATAGCATCACCTTTCTGAGGAGGTCGTAGGGTCACAAACAGTGGAGGAATTCAAGAATGCATGGGACAGACATAAGGCAATTATAATGAAGGGTAGGAGGAAGTAGGCTGTTGTTGGTTAACTAGAATCTGCAGCATATCCAATACGTAGGGAATGGGCAGACTAAGTGGGCCAAGCAGTCCTTATCTGCCATCAAAGTCCGTGTTTTTTATGTTTCTGCGTAAAGTATCCGTTGTCCCAAGTGTACCATGGGAGGGTGTTAAGGAATAGGTTGAAGAGGAGGGGCCAGAGAATAGAATCCTGTGGGATCCCTGAAATGACAGAGAGGGATGAGGAGAGAGCAGTGCCTATCCTGACTTGTTGTGTTCTACCTGAGAGGTAGTCGGCGAACCAGCTAGTAGCTTCGAAGGAGAGACCGGAGTTGGTTAGTGCAGCTAGAAGGAGGGAATAAGTAATGGTGTCGATAGCTTTTGACAAGTCCACCAAACTTGTGAATTAGTTCAGAGGCTCCACCTTTCAGTTTCTGAGCTGTTGTATGAAAAGTGTTATTGAAGGAGATCAAGGAAACTGGAGAGCAAAGGAAGAGATAAGCAAAGAATCTGTGCTCACAAGTACAGGACAACTTAAATATATAGTTGTGTCTTCTTAGTGGCTTCATAGACATAGGTGTAGGAACCAGGGGGTGGAAGGGGCGGCAGCCCCCCACTTTTTTATTTTTGTATGGCAAAAACTAGTTTAGAAAAAGTGCCCTTTGTACCCTCATAAGTGCCCATCCAATCCTCTGCCCCCTCAGCTTTTACTATCTTCTGGCACACTTGTTCATAGATAAAAGTGTGACTCTGTCTTAGACCTCAGATACAAGTGCACTGTAGCAGAATTACTTGTCAGGTTCTTCAGCACCTTGCTATATTCGAGACAGGGTAGTGTGTGTAAGAGTTACCTTATTAATGTCACAGAGTAAGTGTCTGGGAGAACTTGGATTGGTTCTTCCAACCCTGCTATGAATTTCACAATTACTGCTGAATTTTCCTAAATCTGTCTGTCCCATACCCAAGGATCGACTTGATCAAACAGACAGAAACATTTAATCTGGTGTCCTCCTGCAGGACAGAAGGACACCCTACAGTTCAAAATAGTAAATTCAGGGGTAACATTAGGAGGTACTTCCTCTCCCAGAGGGTGGTCACCATATGGAACTGTCTAACAGTGGAGATTGTGGACATGAACGCAGTACAGATCTTCAAGGTAAGCCTGGACATATTTCAGCTTACCAAGGTAATCATCTTGTATTCAGGGAGGTACAGGGCTATGGAATCCCTATAAATGTTGTCCCTGACTGTGGAGTGGGAAGGTAAGCCTGTACATATTTCAGCTTACCAAGTGAATCACTTGGTACCCAGAGTAATAAGGGGCTAGAGAATCCCTATAGTTGTTGTCCCTAATTGTGGAGCAGGGGGACAGACCTGATGGACCTAGTGTCCCTTTACTTTGTCAATAAGTGATACCGCTAACCAATACTGTCCACAAGAACAGCAAAAATTAAAAAATGGAAGGGAGATTGCCAGTACTGTTAAACTGGCATATGCCATGGCCAACATCACCAGCATTTTCTTTACAATGCATCTACCCACGATAGCTTAACAATGAGGTCATATCTCATTATCTGTTGGGTCCTGCCTGTTCCCGATTAGGCAGCTGGAAGTGATTAAAGTACAAGGATGCTGGATGACTTGCTCAGGGTCACACAGTGAGTTATTGTGTGTAGTGGGAATAGAACCACGTTTGCACATTTGTGCTCTAAACACTAAGATACATTGCCCCCTGGCATTAGCAAGGCAATGATGGAAAGGAAGCTGCTAGAAGTGTTCTGGCTGTGCCACTACCAGCACAAGTATTTGTAGGATTATCAAGATCAGGCAAGACTTGGGATTCTAGGAGTAGTGGAGCGTTCCAAGCAGGAAAACAGACACAACTGATTTATTTGTTACAGGGTGGTTACCACACCAGCAGTGCTGTAGGGCCAGTCACACTTTGCATAGTTGAGTCATATTCTGACCTGGTACCAGGAGGAACTGCAATGCACAGTTGTGTACAGTACATGAGGCAAATCACAGATGATTCCTGAGATAAGTTTTTTTCTCTTTCGGTTTGAAGTAATTCTTATTTAACATTACCCAGAATGGCCCTGCTTGTGGTTAATGCCGACTGTCTGAAATCATTCCAGACTAAAACAGCCTGCTGAGGTTAGACTGTGGAGTTGTCTCAGCAAGAAACATAGATTTGCAAAACCTCATTTTAGCAAAATCATAGGAGTTTCAAATATTCATTGTACCGAAGATTTCAAATAATCAGACCTGAAGAAAACTTAGTTTTATGGGTTTCTAGGGCTAATGAAGGATATTATAAGCGTTGCTAAGAAACTATAGGAGTCTTGAATGAAATCCCTAACTACCCCTAAATGTAATTACCTCTAAAGTTAGGTAGCCTGTGCTGTTGTGTTATACACCATCTTTTCACACAGTACTCCATAAGAAACCTCAAACTGCTCAGTCATAGAGGCATAGAGACACAAAGGTAATGCAAAAGAAGACCAAGGACTAAATAGTTTTCCCACTGGCTATCTATCGACAAATCACTTCCTAGGGCTCCTGTGCAATATGGGTTCACTTGTCCTTTATGTATGTCCCATACTCTTTTGAAGCCTATTACTCTTCTGGTCTTTATCACCTCTCGTGGGTTGGGAGGTTGTTCCAGCCGTCCACCACTCATTCAGTGAAACATTAAAACATAGACAATGATGGCAGAAAAAGATCAATGGTCCATCCAGTCTGCCCGCTGTAGCCTACCAACCCTGGGACCTATTGTCCATCCAGGGTCTTAGCCATCCCTATCTCCCCATCCCCCTCCCAGTTCCTGTTGTCCCAAGCAACTACTGTACTATGCCCTTCACTCTGTCCCAATCATGCTTAAAACTATTAATAATATTAGCACACACCAACTCGACTGGTAAACTGTTCCATTGTTCCACTACCCTTTCTGTAAAATAATACTTCCTCATGACCTTCCTGAACCTCATTGCTGTCAATATTCACTCTTGCCCTTGTGACCTCAAACTGCTAACTCATGCTAAATAATTCCCCACAGTCCACCTTGTTCATTCCTTTCAAGTACTTGAAGGTCTCTATCATATCCTCCTTCACCCTTCTGGTCTCTGGTGAGTACATGTTCAGTGCCTTTAGGTGCTCCTCATAGGACCTGCCTTTTTGGCCCTGAATCATCTTAGAACTTCTTCCTCATGCCCGTCCTGAAATTGCCCCCACTATATACTTGCCACATCATAGGGGCATGACTGAAGCTCTTAAATAAGCTCATGTGTTCTGCATCCGGCCCAGTGGCACTACACCTCACGCTACGCTGGCAACCCGGGTTGGAGAAAAAGTCTGCGCCATCTGGAGTCATCTGAAGGGGAGCCGGAGTTGAATTGAGCTGCCGTACAGCAGCTCTAGTCTCCTGGGAAGGGTTCAGGATCCACTCCTCTAGGGTACAGTGTCAGGAGGGGAGGACACTGTTAGGCACTTGGCTGAAGCTGTGTCCTCAGCATGACTTCATGCCTGGAATTCGGTCCTGTGCGCCAACATCTTCATGGGGTGGGGATTAGGGACCACTCAGCTACCTTCCCACTTAAGAAAAAATCCCACCCCCCACTATCGTGCAACGTGATCCGCTGGGGGGTGGTAATGGAGCCACGGATGAGTGGTATGCCACCACTGAGCCCTTGCTGGCAAGTGGGTGAAAAAATGTGATATATTAAAAAAAGCTAACGTGTTCTACCTTGTTCACCCCTTTTGTGTATTTAAAGGTTTCAGTCATATCCAGTCTCTCCCTTCTCTTCTCCCATGAGTACATATTCAGGCTGGCTAACTTCTCTTCATATGACCTTCCCTACTCACCAATGATCATTTCTGTGGCTCTTCTCTGGTCAGACCCAAGGGGGCCTATCACCTTCTCGAGGTACAACCTCCAGAACTGGCCTCAGTATTCCAGGTGCATTCTTACAAATGACCCGTAATGGGAGAGTACCACCCTTTTTTTCTGCTGGCAAAGCTCCTCCCTATGCAACTTAGCACCTGGTTGTCCTTTTCTATTGCCCTACTACACTGATCTGATGATCTGAGGTTATCACTAATGATTATCCTCAATTTCTACACCCCTAGCTGATAGCTTGTCTTCAGGTTCCTTTTGCCCACATGCACAACCTCACAGTTTGGAGCGTTAATCTTTAGGTGCCACAACATTGACTTTGGTGATTCTGAATAAAAGGATGTAGTTTGGTAATGAAAACAAGCATCAACAGAGCAAATCAACAACTTTTAAAAATGGAGTCGAGATCCGGTGCACGCACATCAGCGTGAGCGTAGGATCTTGGATCCATTTTTTCAACTTGTTTATTTGCAATGGCAGTTTACAGGGAGTGCTTGTGTCCCTCTGTAGCCATGGTAGTGCAGAGTGTCTTCCCTTACAGCGCATCTTGCTAACTGAGCACAGCTTTCAAAGGGAAGCCACTATGAAAGATTTTCCGGCTCTCTGCAGTGACCGTAACTGCAACAAAGAGTTAGCCATTAAGATTGTGGGCTTATCCTGGACTGGATGTCTTACCTTACTACGTGACTGTATAAATATAGTGGGGTAGTAAATGTTACTTTTATATATGTAATACTTTTAGTGACTGAGTTATTTCAGGTATTGATCACAAGGTGTAAGTTAGCAAGTCTGTGATCCATTTCTGAAGAGACAGGCTACAAAGTTACTGTATATAAAGCAAAGTGCCCGACTGTAACACAAGTGGTGGGTTGTTTGCCCCTTGGGAAAGAGCACTGTCTTGTGTAAGTAGAGTCTTTTGTGGGATTCAGACCTAGAGATACTCTAAGTGAGAGTTGCGTTGAATGATGGTGACATACCAAGGTAACCCTTTCAGGCATCTGAAGGATTCTGAAAACTGGTCATAGTGCAGACTAGAGAACCAGTCCATGATAGCTTAACCATACCTTCTTCTAATTTCAGTTTCTCTCTGATGTATCTAAAGAAGGTCTCGTCATTATCCTTCACTCCCATCACTATGCTAAGCTCTGTGTCTGATCAGAGCTGGCCTTAAGCATCCTCAGTCACATACAGACACATACTACTCATACAGGGCCTCAGACAAAAAATGTGCAGATTTATTTTTATGGCTATGGGTGGAACCTACAGCTATCTTGCTGAAGCTCAGCTGGAAAATGGGATACCGTGGAGCACACAGATTAGTACTTTTCGGTGTGTATTCTTCAACAACAACAACGGCAAATCACTACCCAGCTATATAAAATAGTCCCTTCTCTCTACTGGGTTTCTGGAACTCAAGACCTCACAAGTGCTTTTAACATAAATAACAACATACTGTAGCATCTGTTCCTGCCCCCTTACATGTGTCTAGCAAGCCTGAGAAACTTTGTTGTCTCAGGAGTTGCCAGATGCTTCTAACATAATTAACATCTGATCATTAAGATAAGGACTCTAAAATTACATGTCCTGCTAGTCTAAGAATGTGTTTCTTTGAATCTGCTATGCTGCATGTTAAGGTAAGGCTGCCAGTTTTGGGAGGCAAAGATGTATTTGTTCACAACTGAAAATAAGTATAATGTTGCATTTTCCTGCAGGAGTGCTGGGCACTAATGAAAGTGAGGATTTTTATTTTTAGTTATTTTATGTACGTGCATCTGGCTGTTGCTCTATTTGAAGTCAACACAAGCCCCTCTAATCAGCTTTCATCTGACTGCTGGGGTTGTTCTATATAAAAAGTTGTTTTTTTATTGCTGCCTATGTTTGTCTGTGGGCAGTGGTGCAGTGAGGATGTATTTATTTCTGGTGAAAGGCAAGAGACTAATAGTAACACCCTCTGTTTAGCTACTGGAACAGAAATGGCGCAAGACGTTACAGTGCAGGCTTCCCCACAGTGTGATGTATATAGTGCTGGTGAAAGGTGAGGGAATGACAGCACTGGAGACTGAAGCTGTATGTTTCTCTCTATAGGCAAAGGTGTAGAGAGGGCAGGTACAGTGTAGACTTAGGGAAAGGGAAAACTGGTGAACCAGCAAAAGCACACCAAACCTAAGTTGTTTCCTGGTGTGACCTGGGAGCACAAGGAAGTTATGTAACTTGTTCAGGGTCACACGGTGTGCAAGTTGGGGCTGTTGATTAACACCCAGGTCTCCAGGTCTGTAGGTCAGTGTCCTTAACCATTATTCTATACCAACTCCAACATAAGACTTAATCACTCTGTCACATTTATGTTGCTGGTAAAAGGTGGGGGGCTAGCAGATCTGGAGAGTGAAGCCCTATATTTATCTACAGAGAGAGTGTAATCAAGTACAGGGTATACTGATGCTCCCCCATAGTGTGACGTACTTAATGTTGGTGAAAGCTGTGGGACTAACAGCTCTGGAGACTGAAGCCCTCTGTTTGCCCAGAATGACAGGTATCATGCATGTCTACTCAAATTTGTGATAACCTAATGGTCACTATATGTTGAATATCTTTTATTTACTTAGTATTTTCTCCTGTGTATTGTATTATACAACTTGCACATCTCCGTGGGCCTGTCTGGTCATCAAGATTTAAATAAAATCAATACATGCATACATACGTACATATATACATACATACATGCATGCATATACACATGCATACATACAAAAACACCAGCAGAAACAGGCTCACAGTCTAGCAAGTCTGCATGATTGTGTAGCTAGTCCGTCAACTTACAGTTGCCCCACCCACCCCTCCCTCACCATCATTACCCTCACTCTGTCCCACCCTTTTAAAACAGCACACCGTTCTACTTCTCTTCAGGCAGCGTATTCCACTTGTCTACCACCCATTGTGTGAAAAAATGTCTCCTGATTTCCCCCCTGAATCTTCCTTTCTGCAGTCTCAGCTGGTAACCCCCCTCCTGTATCCCTCCCTCCCTCTTCTAATATGGAAAATCCCTTCTTCATTAGTCCTGTTTATCCTCTTTAAGTATTTAAAGGGTTCAATCATATCCCCACTATCCCTCCTCTCCTCCAGGGAGCTACATAAATAACTAAATAAATAAAGTGCGCCCCCTGTGTAATGTATTTAACACTTGTGAAAAGCGAGGGACTGGTCACTTACAGCACTGGAGATTGAAGCTCCCTGCTTGTAGGGTCATGAACAGGGCAGGTACAGTGCAGATTTAATCACTCTATGAAGTATTTTATTCTGGTGAAAGGTGTGGAACTAACAACACTGGAGACTGAAGCCTTCTGTTTACCCAGATAGAGAGGTGCCATGCAGGTGTGCCCATTGTGTAATACATTTAATGCTGATGAAAGGCAAGGGGCTGACAGCACTTGAGGCTGAAGCCCCCGTTTGTTTGTAGGGCCATGAACAGGGCAGACACCTGAGAATGTGTTTCTGTGAATCTGTTTTCAGCTAATTTATTATTGCAGAGTGACTTGCTATCTTTGGAGACTAATAATTTACTGACATGACTGCCAACAGATAACAGCATCTAACTGCAGAGAAGTTTCAAATTACATTCTTGGTCATCACTGAAACATAGAAATTTTCAGCAGATAAGGACAACTAGGCCCATCCAGTCTGTCCGTAGGCTCTATACATTGTATATGGCCACTGACCCTATGTGATCAATGACTTTACATCACTCCTTCCCTTCTCAAGGTTCCCTTGTGCCTGTTCCAGGCATGCTTAAACCCCTTACACTGTGCTTGCCCCCACTACCACCTGTGGCAGACTATTCTAAGTGTCAACCACCCTTTCTGTGTAGAAAAACTTCCTCACATTACCTCTTAATCTACCCCCCTCCAATTTCATATTGTGCTCCCTTGTTCAAGTACTTTTTATGTTGATTGTACGCATGCACAAGAAACATGTTGCGTCAGCTTTCTCCAGAAGCACTGTTGTGCCCAATGCCCCCACAGCCTGCAAAGGCTTGTCCCCCATCCCCCAATGCCGTGGCATGCTGCTGCTGACACTAGTTCAGCCAACGTGCCACAACTTTCTAAAACATCAGACCTCGGCGCGATGATCTTCGCTGGACCGGAACACGTCTGCACTCTTCAAAGCCGACCGCGAACTGAGGAAATGCCGGTAAGCTCTATAATGTAATAAATAGGGTTTTTTCAACTTTAGTGCATATCTCAGGGATTTTTGGGAATTTTTTCACCAAATTTTCAACATGGGGTTTTTGAGACCCCTCCTCATGAATTCTTGAACTGTCATGGCGTTAATCGGTCCCAAAAGGTGGTTTCGCGGTCACTGCGCAGAATCACCCTTCGGGGCCGATTAACGAAATGACAGTGTCAGTGTTCATGAGGTGGGCTCTCAAAAAGCCTATGTTGCAAATTTGGTGGAAAAAATCCAAAAAATGACTGTTTTATGAGTGTGCGTTGCGCAGTTGCTATGTAACTTCGTGAATTTACAATATTTTCATGCCACATTTTCAACATTGCAATTTTGTCACACCTCCTTGTGAGCAGTACAGCTGTCATTGTTCACATCTTGGCCGAAATGTGTTTTCATACTTCTGGTGCAGAATAGTGTGGTTGCTGTGGAAAATCAGTGTTTAAGACAGATTAAGAAAATGACAATGGTACTGTTCATAAGCAGAGGTCCTAAAATGCCTATGTTGAAAATTTGGTGATGATAGCCCATTAATTGACTGTGTTACAAGTGTGTGGTGTGCACTTTCCACGCATCCTTGTAACTTCGCAGATTTGTAATATTGTCACACCACATTTTCAACAGTGCAATTTTTTCAGACCTCCTTATAAGCAATACAGCTGTCATTTTTCACATCCTGACCGAAATGTGTTTTCACAGGTCTGGCGCAGAATAACATGGTCACTGTGGGAAATCAGTGTTCGGGACAGATTAAGAAAATGACAGTGGCACTGTTCATGAGCAGAGGTCCAAAAATCCCTATGTTGAAAATTTGGTGATGAAACTCTGTAACACGACTGTGTTACAAGCGTGCGTTGAACTGTTTCCATGCATCCTTGTAACTTTGCAAATTTGTAATACTGTCACGCCACATTTTCAACAGCGGCATTTTTTCACAACTCCTTATGAACACTACAGCTGTCATTTTTCACATCCTGGCTAAAATATGTTTTTGCACTCCTGCCGGACAATAGCATGGTCACTCTGGGAAATCAGTGTTTGGGACAGATTAAGATCGACCGAGTGAGAGAAGGGAGTGACCAAGCTCAACTGAGCTCTGTCGGGACTGCTACGGATTTGTTTGTGGACAGACAAAGGCCCCAACACAAGAGCCCAGTACAAAAGGGCAGCCTGCAGCACTGGGAGAAACAGAACGAGAGAGCAAGTGAGGGAGGGGGAGTGAGCGAACTCACTGAAATGCTGTCAGGACTGCTGCAGATTTCTTTGTGGGCAGAAAAAGGCGTCAATACAGTCAGGGGCCCAGTACAAAAGGGCAGCCTGCAGCGGTGGGAGAAACAGTATGAGCAACTGAGACAAGGGGACTTAATGAGCTCAACGGAGCTCTGTCAGGACTGCTGGGATTACTTTGTGGGCAGAAAAAGGGGCCAGTGCAGGCAGGAACCCTGTACAAAAGGGAAGCTTGCAGCGCCAAGACAAACAGAATGAGCGATGAGAGACGGAGACTGAGCGACCTCAACGGAGCTCTGTCAGGACAGCTGCGGATTTCTTTCTGGACAGACAAAGGTGCCAATGCAGCCAGGAGCCCCATACAAAAGCGCAGTCTGTGGGCGCCAAGAGAAACAGAGGCAAGGTGACAGAAGCGGTGAGTGGGCAGGCTCAGCAGCGCTCTAGTGTGACTGCTGCAGATTTCTTTGTGAGCAGAAAATGCGCGCGCGAGGCGAAGCCAGTACAAAGGCCAGCTTGCAGTGCTGGCACAAATGGAATCAAGAGTGACAGGGCAGTGGCGAGCTCAGTGGAGCATGTCGGGACTACTTCAGATTTCTTGTGGCCAGAAAAAGCCGACCAATGCAGGCAGGAGCCCAGTACAAAAGGGCAGCCTGCAGTGCCAGGAGACACAGAATGAGCGAGTGAGGGAGGGGGAGTCAGTGAGCTCAACGGGGCTTTGTTGGGACTGCTGCAGATTTGTTTGTGGGCAGAAAAAGGCAGCAATGCATGCAGGGGCCCAGTACAAAAGGGCAGCCTGCAGTGGCAGGAAAACCAGAATGAGCGAGTGAGTGAGCTCAACAGAACTGTATTGTAACTGCTGCAAATTTCTTTGTGGGCATAAGAGGCAACAGCATGAGCAGGAGCCCAGTAGAAAAGGGCAGCCTGCAGCGCCGGCAGAACAGAATGAGTGAGTGAGAGAAGGGGAGTGAGTGAGCTCAACGGAGCTTTGTTGGGACTGCTGCAGATATCTTTCTGGGCAGAAAAAGGCGCCAACAGAGGCAGGAGCCCAGTACAAAAGGGCAGCCTGCAGCACCAGGAGACCCAGAATGAGTGAGTGAGACAGGCAGAGTGAGCGATCTCAATGGAGTTCTGCTGGGGCAGCTGTGGATTTCTTTGTGGGTAGAAAAAGCCACCAACACAGGCAGGAGCCTAGTACAAAAGGGCAGCCTGCAGCACCAGGAGAAATAGAATGAGCAAATGAGACAGGGGGAGTGAGTCACCTCAATGGAACTCTGTCGGGACAGCTGCGTGTTTCTTCCTCGGCAGAACAAGGTGCCAACGCATGCAGCAGCCCAGTACAAAAGAGCAGCCTGCAGCACCGGGACAAACAGTCTGAGCCAGTGACAGAGGCCCACTGCGCGAGCTCAACAGACCAACGCAATCAACATTCGGCATTGACAAATGCTTGTTCTATATTGGAAACAGTCCCCCACCTGCACCTTGTTTATGCCCTTGAGGTACTTGCAAGTTTCAATCATGTCCTCCTGCTCTCTTCTCTCCTCTCCTATCCTACAGTGAGTATATATTGAGGTCCCTTAGTCTCTCCTCATATGTTTTGTGGTGTACATCCCACACCATCTTTGTCACCCTTCTCTAGATAGTCTCCACCTTGTTTATGTCCTTACACAGATGTGGCCTCCAGAACTGCACACAGTACTCCAAGTGAGGCATTACCAATGTTTTATACAATGGCATCACCACCTCCCACCTCCTGCTAGTGATGCTGCTGCCTATGCACCCCAGCATGCTATTGGCCCCCCCAGCTGCCTTTGCACACTGCTTTGATACCTTAAGGTCATCAGAGATGATAACCCCCTAGTTCCCTTTCCTCCTTGGTGACAGCCAGTCCCGCCCCCCAACCTGTAGCTCTCCCCAGGATTCCCTCTACCCAGGTACATTATTTTGCACTTTTATGCATTGAACCTCAGTTGCCACATAGCTGACCATCTTTCAAGCTTCTCTTGGTCCCTCTTTATTTTCTGCACCTCTTCTGGAGTATCCACCCTGTTGCAGATCTTTGTGTCATCTGCAGAAAAGCAGACCTTTCCTTATAGCTCCTGTGCAATGTCATTAACGAAGACATTGAACAGGACTGGTTCCAGTACTGATCCCTGCAGTACCCCACTGGTCACATCCTCTCCCCAGATTCTACTCCATTTACCACCACCCTCTGTGTCCCATTAACCAGTTCCTAACCCAGTTCACTACCTTATCTCCCATACCCAGACTACCCATCTTGTTAACCAGCCTTCTATGTGGGATGATGTTGAAGGCTTTGCTGAAATCTAGGTAGGTTATGTCTACTGCCCCTTCCCGATTTACTTCCCTAGTCACCCAATTAAAAACAAGCATTTGTCAATGCTGAATATTTATCTGCTAGCTTAGACAGTGGCGAACTAGAGATGCATAAGAGGAATGACAGTGAAGTATTGAAGTGGCCTTATTCCACCCCACCCTGTAGAGAGCAGCAGGCATTGGGGTGTGCCTTTGGGTTGTCAGCTATAATGCTCATGCCATTGTACCTCACCCTACCCTGTAGGCACTGACAAATGTTGTGGTGTGCTTTGGGGTCTTTGGGCATTATACTTACCCCATTCCATAAGGAAATACGCTGACGTGGGTGCAGTGTAGGAGCGTGGGGTGAAGTTTGTGGCCGAACAGTGCAAGACACACCACAATGCCTGTCAGTGGCTGCAGGGTAGGCGTGGGGGGTGGAATGGCATGGCATCTGATGATCCCAAGTCACAGCCCTGAACGCCTGTCAGTCTGTATCGGGTGGGGTGCTACAGTTGGAAACCCTAACACTGTAGGCGTGTAGTGGTAGTTTCACTCCACATTTTCAACATGGGCTGCTTGTCAGGCCACCTCATGAAAAGTGGCACACTCACTTTGTTAGCTGAAACATGGTTTTGCACAGTGGCTGTGCCATTTAGCAACAGAGGGGCAAAAACACAGTTTTGGGCAGGATGCATAGAATGACAACTGTATTGTTCATGAAGAGGCGTAAAAAATGGCAACATTGAAAATCTGGAGTGGCAATATGAAATATTGGTGTTGCAGTGAACATGTATACCAACTGCGTAACAGACATCCGCAACCCAATTATTTGTGGGAGTTTTTTAGGCACATTTTCAACATAGGTATTTTGGGACCTCCCCTCATGAACAGTGGTGCTGTGATTTTGTTAATGTGTCCCAAAAGGTGATTTCCCACAGTGAGTACGCCATTGTGAGCGACATTTGGAAATGCATTTTGGGCAGGCTGTGAAAATGGCAGCTGTACTGCTTGATAAGGAGAGTGTGCACAAATACCAGTGGTGAAAATCTGGCATAAATATTACAAATTCTGAAGTTACAAGGCTGCGCGTGGAACTTCGCAATGCGGCTGCAGTACAGTCATTTTATGGACTTCGGCGCAAATTTTCAAATTAGGCATTTTAGGACCTCTGCTCATGAGCAGTGTCACGTCATTTCCTCAAACTGTCCAAACTGATTTTGCACAGCCACCGTGGCAGTTATGTCGACACACGAAAATACTTTTCAGCCAGGAATGTAAAATGACAGCTGTGCTGTTCATAAGGAGGTGTGGAAAAATACCAATTTGAATATCTGGGTGAAAATATTACAAATGCAGAAGTCATGAGGCGTGCATGCAAACTACTGCTTTGCTTTCGTAAAACACTAATTTTATGGACTTTCAGACCCAAATTTTCAACATAGGCATTTTAGGACCTCTGCTAATGAACAGTGTCGCTGTCATTTTTATAATGTGTCTCGAACATGGACTTTTCACAGCAACTGAGCTATTCTGCGCCGGAACTGCGAAAACACATTTTGGTCAGGATGTGAAAAATGACAGCAGACTGCTCATAAGGAGGTGCAGAACAATGGCAATGTTGAAAATCTGGAGTGAAAATATTATAAATTCACGAACTTACGACCGTGCGCGCAATCTGCGCAATGCATGCTCGTAACACAGTCATGTTATGGAGTATCATCACCGAATTTTCAGCATAGGCATTTTAGGACTTCTGCTCATGAACAGTGTAACTGTCATTTTTGTAATTTGTCCCAAACACTGATTTCCCACATCGACTGCGCTATTCTGCACCGGAAGTGCGAAAACACATTTCGGGCAGGATGTGAAAAATAACTGCTATATGGTTCACAAGAAGGTGTGGAAAAATGCCAATGCCGAACATGTGGCATGAAAATATTGCAAATTCGCTAAGTTACGAGCGTGCGTAGCAAATGCTCAACGCACGCTCGTACAACAGTCATTTTTTGGATTTTTCCCACCAAATTTGCAACATAGGCTTTTTGAGATCCCCCCTCAAGAACACTGGCACTGTCATTTCGTTCCTCATTCCTGAAAGGTGATTCCGTACAGTGACTGCGAAATCACCTTTCAGGACCAAATAACGCCATGACAGGGCAAGAATTCATGAGGAGGGGTCCCAAAAACCCCATGTTGAAAATTTGGTGCCAAAATTCCAAAAAATACCTGAGATATGCAGCAAAGTTGAAAACCCCCTATTTATAACATTATACAGCTTACCGGCATTTCCTCAGTTCGCGGTTGGCTTTGAGGAGTGTAGACATGTTCCTGGTCCACCAAAGATCGTCGCGCCAGACTCCGCAGGTAAGTATGGGGTGGGGGTGTGAGGAGGCAGGGTGCACAGAGGGTGGGTGCGGTTGTGGGAGAGAGACTACGAGGGACCGTATTTGTGTTACAGGGTTAAAAAAAAAAACATCGCGGGACAGTTTTTTTTTTTGTCAGGTGATTTGGCACGCTAGGGTGGGCTCCCAGCA
Source organism: Neoceratodus forsteri (assembly GCA_016271365.2). Classification (NCBI taxonomy): domain Eukaryota; kingdom Metazoa; phylum Chordata; order Ceratodontiformes; family Ceratodontidae; genus Neoceratodus; species Neoceratodus forsteri. Next base: position 67,219,936 of record JADMNL010000023.1, read on the forward strand.
TGCCACTTAACTGTTTGGGGGTGCTGCAGCCGAAGAGGGATTGGGCACCCTCGTCAGCACACCACAAAGGGGAGTTAATTTATGCCGACGGGTTTGGGCACCCCGACCAGCACACAAGGAAAGTGGGGGCAAGAGCTGAGGGGATTGGGCACCCCTTGGCATATCTAACAAATGGGAAGGTTTATGCTGATCGGGAGTAGGCTCCCATCAGCACATGCATTGGGGCCACAGAAAGCTGGCAGAGGATTGGGCACCTCGAAGTCGGCAGTTGGGCAGCTGCCATGCATACATTGTGGCTGAGCATTCAGGAGGTCCACTGCATCTGACGAGCTTTGCTCGGATTGCAGTGGACCTTTACTTAGATGTGCTCGCCACATTATGTATGCATGGTGTGGTGCTGGCATGGAGGCTAATTGGGGAATGAGGGACACACCTACTGATGTGTGCCCTGTATTCGCCAGCAGTGACTGCGCCTTCAAATCTGCACTACCGCAAGATTTTGGCTGCGCAAGCACACCAACATAAAAATCTATCATATTCATTTGACATGACCTTCCTGCTGGGAATCTATGTTTCCTCAGATCCTGGGCACTTCTGGATTTCAGGTGTGCCACTATCCTTTCTTTGGTATGCCCCCGAAAAGCAACATTTGTATGGTGACATGCCTTGATATTGACAACAGCACCATGTTGCTGTAGAAGTGCTGCTTGGACCAAGCAACCTTTTCTCCCAACCTGCACCCCTGCCCCTAACTAACTCCGACCTGGAGTTCGAATTCTAAAGTACAGGGGGTGTGGGGAGCAAGGCTCCCCACTTGGGGAGTTCAGCGGGGCAAAGCCCCCCGAAGAAAAATCACACACCGATGTGTACGGCTCCATGCTGACTACAAATCGCTGTCGACATGGAGCCTGGTGCTGTGATGACAGTCAATGTTTTTCTTGTTGAACCAGCATTGTAGAGCCCCTTTCTTTCAGCACTGTCTCCATGATCTTTCCCACCACTGAGGTGAGGCTGACTGGCCTGTAGTTCCCCACCTCCTCCTCCCCCCTACTGCCACTTTTGTGCAGTGAGACTACATGTGCCCTCCTCCAGTTCTCTGGAACCATACCCGTATTGAGTGACTCCATGAACAGGGCTACCAGAGGTGCTGCTAGTTCCCTTCGCAGCTCCCTTAATATCCTCAGGTGGACACAGTCTCTCTCTCTCCCAATGTGTATATATGTGTAGCAATGATTTACACTATTCCCTTTGAAGAGCTGATTTATGTTAACCCTTTCAGGACCTATCTAATTAGTGACATTGGAACTCTCATGGTTTTATATTTGTAGGAAGGGTAAATGCTAGGCAGCTAATGTTTTAGGGATTTTCAGATGTTGCAAGGGGCATCATAGGGGATTGCAAAGAAATCATAGTAGTGTAACCTGCAGTGTTCTCAGACTGAGCAAAACATTTCCCTGTAGGGCACCCTCTTTTTCTATGGATTTTCCATGTAAAACTGGGAGAAAACTCCTGTACATTTTCCTGCATGCTCAAATCAATACATGTATGCCACTGACTTCATTATGCCTGTCAGTAAAATCACTATAATTACCGGGTAGCGCTTTTTCCCATAGGGAAACCAGGTTATAATTTGCTGTTATAACCAGCTCAGCTGGTTATAACGGTAAACACGCACCAAGTTTCCCTTGGAACAGCCATCCCTCAGTCGCTGTTCTCTGACGTTCACGTTCCGTGAAGCAATCCCATGGCGCAGCACACTTCATGGTCCCTCATATTCGGCGGTAATGTAATTTTTTATTTAAAAAAAAATAACTCTTTTTCTGAACTAAATCACTTGAAAACAGAAGCAAAATAAAAGAAAAACCTGTGCTGTGTTTTCCCGTCAGCCTGATGTTGCAGTCGAGTCCATGCCACAGTCTGTCCCTGCCTCTCGAAACCTGGGAGGACGCTGCAACCGCCGCTCGGTGGTAAGTTTATATTCAAACAAAAATCAAAGTTTCTACACATTTTTTAATAAAATATCCTCTTCCTTTTCCTCCAACAAGTGCAGCAGTATAACTAGGAAGACTGCGGACTGCGCAAAATCCAGAGTGGTCAGCAGCTTACTGAACACTAATCTGTTAGCTTATTTTATTTTTTATAATTGCTGATGTGAAAAAGCACACTCCTGCAATTAAAAAAAATAAAAAATGGGGTGGTGTGTTTAAAACTCGATTTTACACACACCCTCATTGTAGGATGCATTTTATAAACCCCTCGGACTTTGCCCTCGGGGTTTTATGTAGCATCCCACAACTCGGTTGTGTGTAAAATCTCGTTAAACACACCACCCCATATATTATTCTCTATATAACAAATGTTATGGCTGTTTTATGTGTTCTTATTTATTTTGAGTTGTAAAACTCAGCTGCAACATATCACAGAAGCTGTGGAAAAATGTTGGAATCTCTCAAGCTTTGCTCTCAATGTTCACATGTCTCCAGAACCTCCTGATGGTATTATATATAGAATAATGTCTGGGTAGAGGGTTATAATGAGATTTTACACACACCCCCTCCATGGGGTGGAATGCCACATAAAGCCCCGAGAGCGAAGCTCAAGGGGTTTACTAAGGCACCCCACCCCAAGGGTGTGTGTGTAAAATTCGAGTTTTACACACTCGTACCCAGCCTTTATTTTATTTAATTGCTGGGAAGCATCTTCTCACCATATCAACTCTATAAAATAAAGTTATTTCTACAGAGCTGTGGACTGGTTGGGTTTCGGTGTGGTCCGTTGCTCCTGATAAAAACAACTGCTTACTTGTATTTTTTTTCATAGCCAGCTTATCTTAAAAAAAGGTGCCCAGTAAATAACTTACTACAACTAACTCTGAGTGCTGCAAACTCCCTAGCAAACTATGCAGGACTGAGAAATGGCTGCAGGTACCGAGTGAAGGAGCATTGGCTATGCATGCCTAGTGCGAGAGAAACCCGGCACATGTTCACCATTATAACCCGCAGGTTATAACTAGGATTTTCTATGGGAGAAAATGCTCCCCAGTTATTATAGCCCTATTATGTACGGACACAGGATAGCCTGGCTGAGATGCAGTATCTCATATTTAGTGGGATCATACTTTTATCCATTTTTTGCAATGTACTGTTAGAGGTTAACCTGGCTGAGATGCAGTATCTCATATTCAGTGGGGTCTTACTTTTACCCTTGTTTACATCTGTGTGCAGTGTACTGACACAGGATAGCTTTACTGAGATACTGATGGCTGCTGTGTGCAACATGGCGGTGCTGACTTAAACTGTACATATGCGATTATCGCGCATACATAGACGTGTCAGCACTGCCAGTTATGCACGGCTGAGTCAGGGGCAGACTGTGCATGCACAAGACTCATGCATGTGCAGTTCTGTAATCGCTGCAGTATCAGCTACATCTGACTCCGGTGCAGCGAGAACACTGCATATTCTTTTCATTGCTCTTGCCGATGCTAAAAGCTCTCCATAGCCGCATCGGCTCTGACCAGACTTTGTTCTAACTCTGTCCTGCTAAAACAGCAGACAAGAGACAATACAGGATTGGGCACAGACTCCATAAGGAGCATCATAATGCCATAAGGATACTTGTTAAAATACAAACTCAAGACACACCCAAATGATTATTTCTGCTGCCCCCCCAAGACACATAAGACCAGCACTGTGTCTGATTTCTTCTTCTGGTGACATTCTTGGATTCCTTTAGCTTTTATAAATATGCCACCCTCTTTGACTCTATACTTTGTGACTTATATCTCTTGAATGCCATCCTCCTGCCCCTGACTACCTTCACCACTCCTCTAGTGTACCATATTGGCTTCCTATGCCTCCTTGCTTTATCCACCGGTTTTATGCACATTTTAATTACTTCCGGCACATTGCCCTTAATGTAGTCCCACAATTTTTCTACCACTTCTGTCAATTCATGGGTTCATAGGTTGTTCTAAGCATCTATAGGAAATTTGCCCTTTTGCTGCTGTCATCCCCTCCAAGGTTGTAACCCTTTGTATTGTTATCCAGACAGTATTTATCCAATTTAGCCTTAAACTCTTCTATGATTCCACTCCCAGTGGTAGACTATTCCAAGCACTCACCACCCTTTGTGACATCACATACCCATCTTTATCGTGTTGTTAATTTCATTATGCAGTTTAAGGATGTGAGATCTAGCTTTAAAGTCTCCTTTTTTCATTTCCAAACAAATACAGCCCCATAAGTCATTATTCTCAAATGCACCATATACCAACCATAAATCTCCCCTCATCCTTCTGTATTCCAATGAGTAACGTCCCAAGCTATCCAGTCTGTCTTCATAACCTTATGCTTGCATTCCTGTTGTTCCCCTTGTTGCTCTTCTATGGACCCCCAACAATGATCTACTCCCTTCCTTTGTACTGTATATGGTGCCCAGAACTGACCACAGTATTCTAAATTGGGTCTCACCAACAATGTATACAGCAGCATCAGGACCTTCCTGTACCTGCTCTGTATGTGTCTTCAGATGCAACCTAGTCTGTTTTAACATTTTTTAGCCATTTCACTGCACTCTCTTTTAAAGGACAAGTCACCTGTCAATGCCCAGATCCCTTTCTTCCCTTGTTTCTGTGAGCTCCTTTCCTTTTACTCTGTATATTGCTTTATCATTAGCTCTGCCCAGATGCATTACTTTTATACTGTGGTTCATACTGCAGTTTATACTGTGGGTTTCGGACAGCAGAAGGCTTGTTGCCCATGAATTATGTCCCCACTACTCAGTGGATGTAACTGTGAGAGTTACATTCATTTAAGTGAGCGTCCAGCTTTCTTTTAAAGCCATCAAAGTTAAATTCTTGTACAATGTCAGCTGGCGGTTTGTTCCAGAGTTTTATTGTCCTTGGCAGAAAAGCATGTTTCTGCAGATTTGTTCCGGGGACATTGTCTACTAGTTGCCTGTTGTGTATCCTCAGGTTAGGCAAAGGAGCTTCCTAAAGAAGCTTTGGTAAAACCGGGAGATGTCTAGTGGGGTCCTGCCTGTTTGTCCGTGGTCTGCGCACTTGCACTTTGCAGGTTTGCGCTTTAGTTTCTGCCTTAATAAACTGCTGCTATTTTGAGCATTTCTGTTTTTGGTCTGGTTTGTGGTGGGTAGTGCTGGAATTCTGTTACCGGGCTTTTATTTATTTATTGAGAGATCAGAATTACAAACCTTTGAGTCACAGACTCCGTTGCAAAAGCTCCTTGTTACGAAAGTACAAAACAAGAGAAATGGACAATACAATGAAAGGTATTACAAATAAATGCGGAGGGTAAAACAATCAAGAGTCAAGCATGGTCCAAAGGTTTCAAGCAAATTAAGCTATTGCTTACATTCAAATTTCAAGGATGATACAAGGTTTCTTGTATTTTAACCCCAGTTCTAATGATAGGTCATCATCCCCCAAAATGTTGTGGTGACATAGCAAATCCCCCTTGCATCTTCTGAGACTTAGAGGCCATAGGCCTAGCACCCCAAGTCTAGTATTATATGATTTGAATTTAATGCTAGGAATTTGCCTGGTATAATGACATTGGGATCTTTCAAGCTGTTCTATGTTCCTGCCATTTTCTGTGTTGAAATCCAACCTATGCTCCTCTACCCATTTTTCCAATCTGTGCGATTCCTTCCTTGAGTTTTCTATCTTATTGCAGTTGCTGTTGAACCTATTTTAGTGTCATCTGTGAATTTCAATAGCCACACCATGCCATTGCAAGTCATGGAACACACCTACAGTATATCTTGAAGAAGAACAGACCCAACACTGATCCCTGTGGCATCCCACTAGTCACCTCCCTTCAATCTGATAGTTCTCTTCTCAAAGAAACTCTGTCTCCTGCATTCCTTTTAGTTTGTCTTGGAGGTGTTTCCCATGGCTTCAATGTTCACCCTGCTGAAATACAAAATCTGTAGTTTTATACTTTAATCTTTGTTTCAAAGGGCAAGGGAGAACCAGACCATGTTATGTCCCATCAATTCCATCTCTTGTCACCTCAAAGACTGTCTCTTCTTGCCCATATCATTACACCAGACGCTCTACTAGCCAGAATTTTAATATTCCCTTCTGTTGCACTTCTCTGGGACAAAGGTCCTTTGCCTACCGTGCCCTGCTATGGATGAACTCGCTGCACCATGACATCACTTCAGCATCCTCCTAGGGCTCCTTCAAGGTTAAACTTAAGCAACAGCTAGTTGCTGATGCCAGTTGTGACTGCTTCCAATAACCTTCCTTCTTGTGACCAGCACTTATTCTAACCTTATGCTATCCTGACCCTATGCAAAACTGTTCTCAGCATGTAAATAACTGTTCTAAGTTGCTAATCATTTTCCTTTCACATTTCCTCTTGATGCCTTCCACTCTTTCCCCTCACCCCTCTATGGCTTTCCCCCATCCCCCATCCCCCCCCCGTTATATCTCCTGAGATCCTTTGCTCACTTAAAAATGCTTTGTCCCATACCTTCTCACCTCTGATGAGGCCCCTGGGCTGATGCCATCCCTTACCTTGTTGATTATTGGATATTAGGATGAGTCTGTTCTCATTTTCCTGTAAAGGGTACTTTCATAAGACCCCACCCCCTCTAATATGACCCTCTGAATTCCAGGTTTTAATCAATTGTGCACCTTGGCATAAATTGTACAATGCCACATGTACTGGAACATCTCTAGTTATATATTGTTGTAATGTTTTGTATAATTCCTTGTTTTGTTTGTTCTCTGCCTCATACTTTTTCAATATGTATAGTTCGTCTGATGAAGAACCTATGAAATGAGCTTCTTCTCAAAAGTGTTATCCGAAATTTCAATAAATACATAAAAAAATAAATATCAGTTTAGTCTGTTTTTCATTTTGCTATGGCAACCAGTTATTCACAGTAACAGAGTGCAACTATGCATTTAGAAACAAACAATTATACAGATACACAATTCACCGAAAGAGCTCAACAAAATAGTGGATTGGCCTTCTTTATAAAAATCTCTATGCAGTGGTCCTCACTAAAGGGATACTCCCACCCTCTTTTACTGTCCAAAGAGGCACCAGACAGGGCTTCCTTCCATCCCTGCTTTTTTTTTTCATTCTTTCCCTGGACCCCTTAGAAAACTGGACAAAGACCCTTTAGTTGAGGATACTACATTGAAAGATGGGGATATGCTTGTACTCTTTACTCAGGTAACTTCTTGATTTCTATGCAAAACCCACTAACCTCCATCCCTAAAGCTCTACAAATAATAAATAGATTTGGGAATTCCTCCAGATGCAAAATGAATATTGCAAAAACACAATTCCCCTCAACTAATGGTTTACGTTTAAAAAGTGACATTACTGATTTGGGAATTAACTGGATTGAGAGCACAGTTGATTACTTAGAAATAATAATTTTAAAAGATCTTCAAAGAACTTTCAAGAACAACTTATCAGACCTTTAAAGTAAAATTGAAAATGATATAAACAAATGGAAAAAGTTGCCCCTAAATTATAAGAGCAAAATTGATGTAATTAAAATTAATTTACCACCAGAAGAATTATATAGTATCAGCAAAACCCCATGCTTCATATGAAAGTCCTTGTCCCGAACCAGCACTCTAGTGTAAACAAATTTATCTGGGACAATAAACGTGCAAGACAAAGTTTCATTAGAACAACAAAACCCCAAATCAGAGGAAGGGTTAAAGGGATACTGTCAGCTTTTTTAACATTTTTTTACCTTGGTATCCTGATTTCTCTTGCCTCCTGTAGTCTCACAGATAGCACATCCGGTCAATCCACTGTACTAAAATCTGAAAGAATGCTGATTTGGAGAAAAATTGAATTTTAGGAAATTTAGGTGGCAGTATAATGTAGTGGTTAAGGGCACTGAGCTGCAACTCTGGAGACCTGGGTATGAATTCCATCAGCCACCATCTGCATACTGTGGGACCCTAGGCAAGTCACTTACGAACATATGAACATACAAATATTGCCAGCAGAAAAATGCTTTACGGTCTACCAAGTCTGCTCAGTTGTGCAGCTAGCAGCCCTTATTTTGCAGCTGCCCCTTCCTCCCTTGACCCCACTCCCTTGACTGTGCCCCTTGCCCTGTCCCATCCCCTTTTGAAGCCCCACACTGTACTACTGGATACCACCTCTGCCGGTAGTGTGTTCCACCTGGCCACCACGTTCTTGGTAAAAAAGTGTCTTTTCATTTCCCTCCTGAACCTTCCCCCCTACAGTCTCATATCATGGCCTCAGGTGTCCCTCCACTCCCTTAGTTTGAAAAGCCCCTCCATACAAGACTTGTTTATTCCTTTCATATACTTAAAGGTTTCAATCATATCTCCCCTCTCCCTCCTTTCCTCTACTGAGTACATGTTCAGTTCCCTCAGCCTACTCTCGTAAGGTAAGTCACCCAGATAATTGATTATCTTTTTCATCCTGCGTTGCACCCCCTCCAGTAAATTTAATGTTCCTTCTCAGGTACGGACACCAGTGCTGCATGCAGTACTCCAGGAGTGGCCTAACCAGTGATGTATACAAGGGCAGAATCACCTCCTCCCTCGTTGAGGATATACCCTAGCAATACAACCCAGCATCTTGTTGGCCTTTGCAGCCATCTTTCTACATTGTGTTGAGTTTTTCATTGCTCCCTTAATGAGAAACTCCAGATTCCTCTTCTCCTCAGTCACAGAGAATTGCTCACCTCCCCCCCCCCCAAGTTGGTAGCTCCTCTTTGTTTTTTTAGCCCCAAAATGCAGTACCTTGCATTTCTTGGAATTGAATCCCAGCTGCCAGGTGTCTGACCAGGACTCCAGCTTTGACAGATCCTCCTGTAACTCTTGCTGACCCTCTAGGTCATCCACCACTGCTCCCGTCTTTGTGTCATCAGCACACGGACTGATTTTGCTCTTGATGTCCACTGAAATGTCTGTAATGAATATCCATTAACTTAACTCCCATGTGCTCCCAGACTGTACCTGGAAACAAGTTCCGGCTTAGTGTGCCTTTCCTGGTTAAACAATTTCCCCTTCCCTATAGTCATCCTGATCAATTTCCCTTCCGCCTGCTGATCCAACACATTCACATGTGTATATGGCACTGAAGAAACAGTATGCTTGATCACGTGCAAGTTTTTTTGTTTTTTTTGTAAGACATATGAGTTTAATGGAAAATATACTTCCATGGTCTGCACTGTGCTTGGCAATATGTGTTTTACTGCAAAATGAGCAGTATATCAAAATCACACTGCCCTTTGAAAATTCAGGCTGTGGCTCTGAGTATATTAAAGTATTAAAGCACCCGAGTTATGTTTATATTACTTAGCGGTATGGTTTAATAAGATTTCTAACTTCCTAGTTCCAATGAAAAACAGAAACCTAGTTCCAGATTGGCTAACAATAGAAGGAAAACTGCTGTGATGACTAAACATTGTTCTCAGTACTTTGATTTTCACCAAATTCAAGCAAAACATAAGAAATTCCATAATTTCCAACTCTTTATGTCAGATAAAACAGCTTTCTTCCATGCTTAAGTGCTTTATCACATACAAGGTATAAAAATACGAATTCAATCATATGGTCTCCATACAAACAAAACCAATAACCAGAACAGTGCATACAATTTTGTTTAGTCAGACAAAGAAATTAAAAATGATATATACTTCCACTCAATTTTCTGGATCTTTTCTGCATGCACTCTCCCTAAATAACTTAACTGCTCGCTGCTCACATTACAGCCAAGACCAACATGGTAAATATCCCTTTCTTCAGTTCAGACAAGATCACTATTCCAGGTAGCAAATCAACAGTAGCCAGTCTAATCCAGTGAATCCTTCTGGACCCGGGTGTATGAACCCAGCATCCAGCTTTGTCCCACTAGCAACAGTAGCAGTAGTCTTCCAGTGTCAAAACCAACCATACTCTCAAACAACCTTTCTGGACCCGGGTGCATACCCCCAGCATCCAGGTGAACCTATTTGGACCTCTTGATGAGATTCCAAATGCTGGGGCACTACTGCAGTGTGCTGAGGGAGAGTTACACCTCATTGCCCAGTCGAACCCACAATAACTGTACACACACACGCACACCTGCTTTCAGTTTTGGCATAAAAGGCTGCAGCTTTACTAAACATCAAATGTTTTATTTACAGCAAATCAAAATCTCAATGTACAACACAATTACATCCATGTAAGAGACAGTCCCTTGGGGCAGCGAATTCAGGTGGTATGGTGTTTCCAATGGGGGGAACTTTGGCCCTCAAGTCAAGCAGACCTGTCCAGGGCCATGCCTCTCTCTCAGATAGTTCTCCTCCCCACTCAATTGCATTTTGGGGTATCTTTACAATTGAGCAGGGCTGGTGCCCACCCGGAGCAGCCTTCCCCGACCTCCAGCCATGAACCCCTATGATGCCCACCGTGTTCTTGGGTGCCCCTTTTTCCCAGTAATGTACCCGCCCAGGGTTGTGCCACCAGGGGCCTGGGTCACCCAGTACCATGAACGCTTAATTTACCTCACCACCCTGAATTTACGCCACTTCAACGTAAGTAACACATTTTCCCCTTAATGCCCCAGAGGTCTCCCCTGCCTTACCGCTAACTCACAAAATTCCTGAATTGTGGCATTGAGGATGTCATTCCCTATCCCCGACAGATGTACCCCATCCCTGCTATACATGGCGTCACATGTCCTGGGTATTAGGTAGTGACACAAGATGGCTATTCCATAGAGAGAGGCAAACAAGGACAACTCCCTGTTAACCTCTCGCCTGGCTTTCTCAATGCCTTTGATGCTGCAGGCACCTCTCCACTGTCGTCAAGAGATGATCTGAGACCAGGCCAGCCTGCTTGTTGGGAGCAGGGCCTGTAGTTGAGCCAAGACCCACTTGATTTCCCCGCAGAGTTTTGGGGCCCCAAGCTGTACCAAGTCATTCCCCCCAAGTGCACCACCAGTGCCCAGGGTGTTTTTTTGTCCAACCCCATCCTTATCACTATGTCCATTAGCTGTCCCCAATGCATCCCCCCTTTTCCAGCCCAGTGAAGCCTTGTGTGTTCTTTCAGGACCCCTAGCTGTATTCCATACAGGCGGACCAATGCTCGACTGTGGGCCTCCCAGATGTGTGAATGGCCGATGACCCATATATCTGCTGGTATCCTTCTCTCTGCTAGAAGGTAAACAAAAAGAGAGTCATTATTCTTCATCCTAACCACTTCTTGCCAGTATGACTTCTTTACTCTTGCCCTACCTCTGGGCTCTGTTGCAGCCTGATATACCCCTTAAAGGCTGCTGAAGACCACCTACCGATCTTCTTGATCTGTGCCTCCCCCAGGCCCAATCTCGAGGCTTCCATGGCTTCCCCAATTTAAAATCAGTGGCTGCCAAAAACCTCTGGGTCCTTACCCATGAACCACAAACTCTTGCATAGGATTGCTGCAAATCGGTGTCTGATTACTGGGGATCCATCCCTATGCACAAACAAATGCCCCCCCCCCCGCGGGTCTATCTGCCAAGAAAGCCTGTAAGCAGGTGTAAGGGTAGGACTCACTGGTGCTTGAACAATGTAATGTGATCATTGCTGGGGGACCTGTTTGATTTGTTTTTGAACTTTTGAACAATAGGGATACTCTGTTGGGCATCCAGGAGACGTCCTCTAACTGGATGTTGGAAACCCCCACATCTGTTTTTGAGTTCGGCACCAACTCCGAAACCCTGAAAGCCCCATAAAATGCACATGTAATCAAGGACCTGAATAACTGGGCCTTGTACCATGTGCTACATACTGCACCTAATGCTGTCAGTATGTTGGTCAAGTCGCCAGGCCTATTGTCTTCCTGGGGTCTGGCTTCTTCCCCCGGGATTTTTTCCACCTCTCCAGCATTTTGTGGGTTGTGAAGTTGCTGGTTGGGTCCGGGTGGCCCAATGCTAGCCAAATGAAGGCTATTATAGACAAGCGTGCTCAGATAGCAGATGGGGCCTGAAGCAATTGAATAAGGTGGAGCACGCATTCTTGTACCTGTTGTTGTGTTTCATGGGGGGGTCTCACTTACCCGCTGTCCGAAAAAACAGGCAAATGCTGCAAAGCTACCTGAGTATTTCTTTCAAGTCGACGGGGCAACAGCAAGTTGAAACCATCAAAGCTTTCCTGACTCCCAAGTTGCCAGAGTGAGTCCAGTATCAGTGTTGGGGCTGTTTCTGTGTGTGGCACCAGATGTCTGAAGTGTTCGAACTGCAACAGAGACAAGGCATCAGCGATTACATTATCCTTCCCAGGCACATATTTTGCCCAGAACGTGATGTTCCAGGATAAACCGCATAACACAAACACTTGCAATACCCTCATCACATCCTCTGACTTGGAAGATTGTGAATTGATGATATCCATCACTGCCCTGTTGTCCGAGAAGAACAGCACTGCCTGGTTCTCCAGCCGATGTCCCCACACCTGGACTGCTGCTATGACTGGGAACAGCTCTAACAGCGTGATGTTTTTTGTTAACCCCTGCTCCACCCAATTCTGTGGCCACATTCCCACAAACCAGGACCTTTGAAAATATGCCCCAAAACCTATGCCTCTGGATGCATCCGTCACCATGTCCAACCCGTGCTGGTGGTGGTGTCCTTTGTCTTCCCACATGCTTATTCCATTAAAATTAGTTAGAAAAGATTCCCACACCCACAAGTCAGCCTTGAGGCCCCTTGATATTCGTATACAGTGATAGGGTTTTATGGGGCCAGACATTGCTACCCCAGTCTCCTGAGGAGTGGGTGCCCAGGGTTCACTGCCCGGCATGCAAAGTTGAGGTGGCCTAGCAGGGACTGCAATTGCACTAAGGTGGCCTTTTTTGCTCCAATAACCTCCCCCAGCAGCCGTCGAAGGTTTTTTTACATTGTCCAAAGGTAGCCATGATACCATGGCCACGGAATCCAGCTCAATACCCAAGAATGAGATGCATGTGGTTGGACCCTCTGTTTTTACATTCATTTGAGCGCATGCGCAAAGAACGTTTTGGGAGAGTAGCACACTTTGGAGGTGTGCCTCTCCTGTTCAATCCACTGCTCCATTGAGCAGGCGTGGCGGTCCTGCACCAATTGGTGTGGGAGCTGTGTATGACAGCGGTGGTCTTCGATTCAAAGAAAAACACCACTGTCATACACAGCTCTGGTAGGCCTCACCCCCCCAAAGCTTTGGTGCCACGCTGAGAGCCCACCCCAGCGTGGCAAACATCCACCATCCTCTGCCGATGGGGTGCCCAATCCCCGTCGGCTCCACATCCCAAAGGCCTCCCCCCAAAGCTTTGGTGCCACGCGAGCCACCCAGAGTGGCAAGCGTCCGTCATCTTTTTTTTTACCTAGAAATAAAAAGGTCCCACGCGCTTCTCCCTGAACCCCTCCCACAACCCGCACCCACCCACTGCGCACCCTACCTCCCCACACCCCCATCACCCCATACTTACCTCCAGAGCTCGGCGTGACAATCATCACTGGACCGGGAACATGTCTGCACTCTTCAAAACCGACCGCGAACTGAGGAAATGCCGGTACGCTGTATAATGGGCTAGATGTTTTTTTTTCAACTTTGTTGCATATCTCAGGCATTTTTTGGAATTTTTGAACCAACTTTTCAACATGGGGTTTTTGGGACCCCTTCTCATGAATGATGTCACTGTCATGGCGTTAGTCGGGCCTGAAGGGTGATTTCGCAGTCACTGAGCGAAACCACCTTTCAGGCCCGATTAATGAAATGACACTGCCAGCGTTCATAAGGTGGGCTCTCAAAAAGCCTATTTTGAAAATTTGGTGGAAAAATTCCTAAAAATGACTGCTTTATGAGCGTGCATTGTGCAGTTCCTACGCAGGCTCGTAAGTTCGAGAATTTTCAATATTTTCACTCCAGAATTTGAACATTGCCATTTTACCACACCATCTTATGAGTAGTACAGCTGTCATTTTTCACATCTCACTCAAAACGTGTTTCCGCTCATGTAGTGCACAATGGCGCAGTTGGTGTGCGCAATCAATGTATGGGACACATTAAGAAAATCACAGTGACACTGTTCATGAGCAGGGTCTTAAAATGGCTATATTGAAAATTTGGTGAAAAATTCCTAAAATGACTGTTTACAAGCGTCGTTGCTGCAGTTCCTATGCATGCTTCGTAAGTTTGCGAATTTAATATTTTCACTCCAGATTTTCAGCATTGCCATTTTATTACACTTTCTTATGAACAGTACAGCTGCCATTTTTCATATATCGCCCAAAATGTGTTTTCGCATATATAGCACACAATGGTGCTGTTGGTGTGAAACAATGTTTAGGACAGATTAAGAAAATCACAGTTACACTGTTCATGAGCAGAGGTCTTAAAATGGCTATGTTGAAAATTTGGTGACAAAAGTCCATAAAATGACTGTGTTCAGTGAGCATTAGCGAGTTTCCACGCACCCTCGTAAGTTCATGACTTGTAATATTTTCAGTCCAGATTTTCACCAGTGGCATTTTCACACTTTCTTATGAACAGTACAGCTGTCATTTTTCACAACGGCTGAAGTGTGTTTTCACACTTTCAGCGCGAGAATCTGATGGTCGCTGTGGGAAATCATTTTTCGGCACAGATAAAGAAAATCACAGTGACACTGTTCATGATCGGAGCACCAAAATGCCTGAGTTGACAATCTGCTGTATAAATCCCCTACCTAATTATATTACGGATGTATGTTGCACAGTTTCTATGTACGCGCGTGACTTCACCATTTTTTTTAATATTTTTACTGCAGATTTGCAACATTGCCATTTTTTACACCTCCCCATGAACAGTACAACTGTCATTTTTTACATCCTGTTTGATATGTTTTTGCACCTGTGGTGCTAAATGCCGTAGTCACTGTGCATAAGCAGCTTTCGGATAACAAACTGATATTCCCCTGTTCATGAGGTGGGGTCACAAAAAAACATGTTGAAAATTTGGGTGAAAATACTTCAACGAATGCCTGAGGTATTAGGGTTTCCAAACCATAACGCACAACCCTGTAGAGAGAATGACAGGCATCATGGTTGTGACTTGGGATTCTTGCCTGTAATGCTCATACCATTCCACACCCTGCAGCCAGTGAGGAGGCATCGAGGTATGCCTTGGACTCTTTATTTAAGTTCACCCCATTCTCCTATATCGCTTTTATCTCACTGTATTTCCTAATGAAATGGGGTGCGCGCAAGGGCCAAAGACCCCAAGGAACACCGTGACACTTGTCAGTGTCTGCAGGGTGGGGTGTGGTGAAATGGCATGGCCGTTATGCCTGACGACCCAAATGCACACCCCAATGCCTGTCACTCTCTGCAGGGTGGTGGGGTTGGCTTCAGTTCAGTACTTCACTGCCATTCCTATTATGCAGCTCTGTAACTTCTACACTACCACTGCCAATGCCAGCAAGCAAACATTCGGCATTGACAAATGCTTGTTTTCTGTAACTGAGGAAGTTTTGGGGACTTAGGAAAAGTTTTGCACCTTCTGAAGGCTTTGAGAATCCTGCCCCAGGGCTATTCACTACTAATTAATGGTGATTGGGGAACAATTGGACAGTGGGGGTATCACTGGATGCCAGGAAACAGGAAAATTTAAGTTTTAATAATAAATAAATCAGGTAATCACTCCCAGTCCTCTGTGGTAGCTCAGATTGCTGGAGGCATGTGGAGCTATGGGTCAATGGG
Source organism: Neoceratodus forsteri (assembly GCA_016271365.2). Lineage (NCBI taxonomy): Eukaryota > Metazoa > Chordata > Ceratodontiformes > Ceratodontidae > Neoceratodus > Neoceratodus forsteri. Next base: position 67,235,649 of record JADMNL010000023.1, read on the forward strand.
CTAGAAAAATGTCAAGGGAGGGCCGGAGACACTTGCATGGAGTGCAGCTAGCTATCTTAAATATCAACAAGAACGCTTAAAACTGTAGGCAGATTTAATGAAATGAGACAGAGCTCTCTGCAGCAAACCAGGAAAATGATTTCTTGTCCGTGATTAATTTAGGTGGCGAAATTATTAATTTTGTATGTCAGGCCTGTAGCATTTTACCATAGTGTTGCATTTGCTTTATTTGTGAAATGCCTCTTTGGTAAAAGGAAAATGAGGATATGATGAGGGGATGACACCAAAATCGGCCCTCAGTGCAGGTGCTGAAAATCGAACTGACTCAAAAGTCAATTAGGCCTATTCTGCTGGCATTTTAGTATGTTAGTATGATATGACTACACTATCTGATAAAATTATGGATGGATGGGAAGACCTATGCTCCCACAGCAAATAAGGATACCGTTATACTATCTCAAGAAGTAAAGAAATAAATTGCAAAAAACTTTGTTAATGCTCTAGTTATGGTCAAAGCAACAAAAGTTGGGAAATGTTGCACTGAGGTTTCCAACCCTAACAACCCCCTCCCAGTAACACAGCAGGTGTGAGGTTTGCCTTGGGGTTCTCAAGCCTAATGCACAACCCCATTCTCACATAATATACACATCTGACCTGATTTACAGTTGGAATGGGGTAAGCATTAGGCTTGATAACCCCAAGGCACACTCCACACCTACTGTGCTGCCTGGAGGGTGGGGGTGTTAGTGTTGGAAACCCTAACACCACATGTTCCAACGTTTGTCACTTTGACCCAAACTAGTGCATTAATTAAGTTTTTTTGCAATTTATATTATATTAAAATTTGGAAAAAAAAAGGTTAATGCACCAGTAAGGGTAAATTAATACCACAAAAGCAGGAAAATGTGGCATTAGGATTTCCAGTCCAAATGCCCTGCACCACCCCATCCCCCAAGCAGCAAAAGGAAAAAAAAAAGGTTTTTGGGTCTCCAGAGTCCTGGTGAATCAGTGGTTGGGTCTTCTTTGGGAGTTGTCTACCCTAATTCCCACCCATTCTGTGAGCATACAATGTCACGCATGATCTTCTTTCTTCACACAGGACCCACAGGGAGGAGGAAGAGCATTCGGGTTGAATGACCCCAAGGAAGACAACATCACTGATTTACCAAGACTCAGGAGACCCAAAACCCTAATATTTTTTCACTTTTATTGTGGGGGAAAAGGGTGATGTTTGGGTGGAAACCCTAATGCCACATTTCTCTATTTTTGGGGTGTTACGTTACCGTAACTGGTGCATTAACGCAGTTTGTCCTGAATCCATATACATTCAAACATGCTCTTCATCTTGAAATTTTATTTTAAATCATTTTGATATTACTACTGTGTATTTATGGTGTTTATTTATTTAATGAATTTTGTTGACCCAGTAAGCCCTCTGGGCCTAGAAGCCCCTTTTTCAGGGGCGACCAGTGGGAAGGGGGCGGGAAACAGATGGTAAGCAACTGAAATTGAACCAGATTAAGCTACTGGAGAAATTTTTAGTGAATAGGAGAAATTTGGCCAGGAGACTGGGGAAATTCCCCTACTCTTTTTGATAAGTACCATGGGGTCTTTTGTATCCACCTGAACTACCACCAATCCAGGCAGATGGGACCTCGGTTTAACATCTCATCCGAAAGATGGCACCTCAGAAGTGCAGCACCCCCCCTCATGCTACACTACAGTACCAGTATTGGGATATTAACCAAGTGCCAGATGTGGGAACTGAACCCACAGCCCTCTGATCCCCTGGCTTCAGAGGTGAGTGTGCTACCTACTGAACCACTGACTCTGTTTAAAAATGTTATGTTGCATTGTGTTGTGCTGCATTGCGTTGTGCTGTGCTGTGCTATGTTACGCTATGCGTATTTGGTTGAAAGCCAGTTTGTTACAGTGGTTGAAATAAAATGTGGTTTTCTGGAATGTACCTCATGTCAGTGACATCATGTCCCCCTTGTTCTTTTGTTCTTAGACATCATTAAGAGCTGATTGTCAGATGGAGATCCCCCAGAAAAAAGAGGCACAACAACTTTTTGTGGGTACTCGACTGGCAATTTGATTTATTAAACGTCTTAGAATGATTGCATTTTACTTTTCTTACATTTTTAACAGTCCTTCATTTCCAAAACTATCCATTTCACATTCCATCTTTCAAAGATTTACATATTTAAAATCACATGATTCAAACTGTCCCTTTTTCCGTTGTCTTCTCAGGGTCCAGACACTTTAAAAGCCCGATACCCCTTGGTCCTCTTCCTCTTGTGTTCCTCGTTCTTTTGTTGTCCGTACTCTTCTTGGGGTCTGGATGTTTGGAACCCCAATACCCCTTCTCCTAGTCCCCTTGCTGCCCTCCCTTTTCCGGCTGCCGATGGCAACTGTGCCTCATATTAAACCCTTGCTACCTTGTCCTTTTTGCTTGCCTCCATATCCAGGTGTCTGAGCCCAGCCCATGGTTTCTACTTGCCCCCCCCCCCCATTTCCCATTTTAATTTTTAATTTTCTGAAAATTTCATGATTAACCTTGCTTCAGGCTCTCTGTATTTTTTCCTCCTTTTCTACTGCCCTCCTCTGGCAGCTTTCTTTTCTTTCTGCCCCTTCAGTCAGTTGTTCTCTATGTTTTTTGTCCCTTTTTCCTTTCCCATCTTTTTTTGTTGCCCTCTCTTGGCAACCCATGACCATCCATTGCCTCCTTTTAGGCACTCCTGCCTCCCACAAGCCCTACTTCCCTAGGCATCTAAGCCTGTTGGCCCCTTTCTTCCAACTCGCTTCCATCGGGGCTCTCTCCCCTTCCCTTGTCACCCTTTCTGGCGACCCAATTGTTACCTCCTTCCTGCCTTGCCTCTCTCCCTGTTGGCTTCCTTTGCCAACCCATAGATTACATTTTCTTTGTGGGGCTCACTCCCTGTTTCCGTCACCCTATAGTCGGTGACCCATTGTTCTCCTCCCCTTACACCCCAATCCTCCTGTCCCCCCCCCTTCTGCCAATTTCAGGGTGGGTGCTAATCTTGAAAACCCAGCAAAAGAGCGAGACCCCTTCCTCTGCTGGCTCCTAAATACCCTCAAGAACCCCTTCCCTTTTCCTTCTGGACAATCCTTACCTGGCCTCCCTGCCTAGTCATATTAGTTATATCAAGGTATGACATCACGCCCCCTCCCCTCCTTACCTTAGCCCTCCCTCCCCCCTTTCTTTCCTCCTACCCTTCCCCGTCCCCTTATCTGACCTGCCTTTGACTTGCCTAGCCTTCCCTTCCCAACCTCCCATGCCCCCTTTTCTTTTGGGATCCCCCTGATAATTTAGGTTGTCCCTTAGGGGCAACCGCATTTGTCAGATGGAGATCCCTCAGAAAAAAGAGGCACAACAACTTTTTGTGGGTGCTCGACTGGCGATTTGATTTATTAAACATGTCTTACAACGATTGCATTTTACTTTTCTTACATTTTCAACAGTCCTTCATTACCAAAACTATTCATTTCACATTCCATCTTTCAAAGATTTACATATTTCAAATCACATATTTCAAATCACATGTTTCAAACTGTCCCTTTTTCTGTTGTCTTCTCAGGGTCCAGATGCTTTAAAACCCGATACCCCTTTGTCCTCCTCTCCCTCTTGTGGTCCTCGTCTTTTTGTTGTCCGTACTCTTCTTGGGGTCTGGACATTTGGAACCCCAATACCCCTTCTCCTATTCCCCTTGCTGTCCTCCCTTTTCCGGCTGCTGATGGCAACTGTGCCGCATATTAACCCATTCCTACCTCACCCTTTTTGCTTTCCTTGTTTCTACTGGGCCCCCTCCCCCCATTTTAATTTTTAATTTTCTGAAATTTTCCTCCACTAGCCCATCTCCAGCTTATGTGATGGAATGATGGGCTTCCCCCCTTACCCTCTTCTTCCCACTTCTCTATGCTATTCTCCAATTGCAATACATATGTTGCCATCCCTGCCATTGAAAGGTGCACCCCATCCTGTCTGTACATTCCTGGGTTGGGATAGGATATTCCTTTATGTTCTATGTACACTCCCCCCTCCCCTTTAGCCAAGCTGCCACCTTCCTGTTAATTCTCTTCCTGGCCCGTTCCACCCCTTTTATATCCCCGGCCTGCTGCCACACCATCCTGGGCACCATCTCTAACCAGGCTATCCTTGCCTGTGGCCACCACTGTTGAATTGTCCCCATATCCCTTATTATCTCCTTGCACAGCAACCCCATGGACGTTCTCCCAAATCATTACCTCCCATGTGCAATATTAACAGGTTCGGTTTCAGCCATTTCTGTTTCAGATCTTCTAAGGTTGGCATAATCTGTGCCCACCTCATTCCCCTTTCCCCCTTCCAGTGGACCATCATTCTGTCAGGATTCTGTCCTAGCTGTCTCCCTCCTTGATGATTAACAATCCACCTCTCTGAGCAGTAAATGTAAGAGTGCCTTAGTATCCAGATCCATTTGCATCTTCCCCGACCTGTGAAAAGCAAGTGTGGATATTAGACTATTTTTCTCACATATGTCTTAGAGCAGTTTGACCTCCACCTGCCTGCTTTCTTGATTTCTTCTTCAGACCCACCTTTTTCTGCTAGTGTGGATGCAACACCTTTTCTAAATTGAATAAGAAGAATAATTTTGCGTGTTCTACCCTAGGTGTGCCATCCCCTTCTTCAACACCCCCGTTACCTGGAAACATGTCACTGGTTTTCCGTCTATATGTCTAAAGAACTACCTGCTTTTTCCTCTGTCTCTTCACCTTGTACTTCCATAGCGCCGCTACTGGGCATGTTCTCTCACTCTCATGCTTGTCTAATACAATTTCCGCCCCCCTTCCTATCTGGTCTGTTTTTGAATGTCTCAGCTAAATTGTGATCTTCACTTATTGCCAGTGTATTTCTTCTTTCCACAGTCCCCCTACTGCATCTGTTTTGCTGGTCATTACTACCTCGCTGACCCTGAATGCGCCTCCTGCCATCACCGTGAAAATGGCCCTGAATAACAAGGCTTCGAAGGGTATGGTACAAATCTCTACCAAGGTTTTCACCAGCCCTTCAAGTTTGTTCCTAGCAATAGGTTTTCTTATGTCAACCTTCCCTCCTTTTAGCTGTTGCCATCCCATCAACATGCACCGCACCACCTTAAACTTATTCAGCTCGGCCCAACCTTTTGTCCTGCATGCCCATCCCATCCCTGCCAGCTGCACCCCCATTGTGCTACTAGCCATTCCTGCCTTCCACTTATTCACCATGTACTTTGTTACCTGGTCCTGTGAAACTGGCTCACTTACCTTGAACCCTTCCTGTTTCCAGAACTCCTGGAAGGACCCCCACACCCCTTCATATGCTTTCAGTGTGTTGAGGACCAGGAGCTCCTGTATAACAGTCGGGCTCCTTCCAGCCAATTTCCCATACTTTTTCTGCCACCGGTGTTCTCTTTGCAGCTGCTTGTGGTGCCAAGGACCTGAATCTTTCCAGCTGTAAATGGGAAAGGCTGTCAGCTATGTCATTTTTTAACCCCTCTTCGTGCTTGGCTTTAAATGACATGTTTAGTTGTAATCCCCTCAACACTAACTGTCTCAGGACCCTGTTCACCATCTCTGAATGCCCTCCCTGCCTGTTGATAACCTCTTCTATGGCTCTGTTATAGCACAAAAACATAATTTTCCTATTCGTAAGGAGTTCTCCCCATGTCAACTTCGCCACCCACATTGGGAAAATCTCTAGTAGAGTTATGTCCTTTAGCAGCCCCTTCTCTTTCCAAGAAACCAGCCATACCTCCGCTATCCATCTCCCTCGGAAATAAGCCCCCAAACCAATAGCCCCAGATGCATCCGTATATAGATCCAGATCGTTATTTCCTAGCCACTCTTTCTGCCAGAATGTAACCCCATTGTATTCCTTTAAGAATTGTTCCCACACTTCCACATCTTGTCTAATCCCTCATGATAAGTCTACCCAATGGTGCAGATGCTTTTTGCCTACTGTTGCCCTGGCTAACCTCTTGGTGAACACCCTCCCTGGTGCGACCGCCTGGCATGCAAAGTTCAAGTGCCCCAACAGCTACTGAACCTGCCTCAGGAGAACTCTCCTCCTACATTTTACCTCTTGTAGCAAAGCCCTGAGCCTGGCCACTTTCTGTTGTGGTAAGCTAAAGACTTGCTCATCTACATCAATCTCAATCCCCAGGAATTCCAGCTTCCTGGCTGGATCTTCTGTTTCATCTCCCATCAAAGGCACTCCTAACTGCTCACACATCTTCTCAAAGTCCACAAACATTGTCCTTACCTCTTCCTTACACACCCCCATCATGAGGAAATCATCCAAATAGTGCACCATTGCCTTGTGCCCGTATCTGTTCCCAAACGCCCATTGTATCCAGGAGCTGAATGCCTCGAACTTGGCACAGTCTGTGGAACAGCCCATGAGCATTGCCTTGTCAAAGTAGAAGGACCCTTGGAAGCAGAATCCCAACAGGTCCCAATTCTCCTTCCAGACTGGTAGTAGCCGGGAAGCTGACTCTATATCGGTCTTTGCTAGCCAGGCCCCCCCTCTTTGCTCTGATCAATTTCACTGCTTGATCCAGGGTTGCATACGAAACTGTGCTACACTTGTCTGGTATAAAGTCATTCACCGAGGTCCCTTCTGGGTAAGACAGGTGATGAATTAACCTAAATTTCCCTTGTTGCTTCTTGGGCACTAGGTCTAATGGGGAAACCCACCGGTTGAATAATGAGGGTGTCCAGAATGGCCCCTCCATCCTCCTTGCTTCTATTTCTTTCCTTATTTTTCTGAAAGCTATGTCCTCCTTCCCCTTAATGCATGACAATGTTTTGGCTCTCGTGTCTTCCCTCTCCCCTTGATATTATAAACTAAATCCCTTTTCGAGGCCTTCCACTAACATCTGTCCTGCTTTCTCCTCTGGGTATCACTTCATCCATTTTTTTAGCACCCCTACCCTGACCGGCATTCTGGCCAGCCTAAAACTCTCCCCCCAACCTCTCCTACCCTCTCATTGGTTCCCCATACCTCCATTCCCAAACACCCCCTCTTCCTTGAAATCCCCTCCCTCTCCCCGATTGGTATCCCCCCTTCCTCCTTGAAACGGCTTCCCATTTCCCATACTTTCTGTCCCATTGCTCTCCACCGGGTTGCCGGGTGCTGACCTGCACATTTTGAACAAATGTGCCTGAATTTTCAATTACTCCAGCAGCACGATGCCTTGTTGAAACCCCAGCATGCTTTTTGTTGCAGCCCCCTTCCCCTCCTTGTCTATTCCCTTTTTCCATTCCTGTAAAACCTGCTAGGCTCCTTACCCATAGTTCAGAATGGGTCAAATCCCACCTCACTTCCCTTCTGGCTGCCATTTTCTGCCGGCAGGCCTCATCATACTTTAACCAACCTATCCCCATCCTAGCCTTGTAGGCATCTTTTATAGTGGTAGCATACATGAGTAGCGGAATGGCCAGGTCTGTTTTTTTCTCCAGCATGATGGCACTATATATCAAGAATCTTGCCTGCCAGGCATCTATACTCTTCCTCTTGTAACATATCTTCTCTACCTTGTTTCCTGCGATCGCCAAAGCCACCACCATCTCAGATTTTCCTACAGTCTCTTTCTGCGCGTACCTGTTCACCGACTCCTTATCCACTAGTGCAAATAAATCCATGTACTCCTCTTTCCATATCTTTCCTTTTATCATTAGGGGATGTGATCACCCATTGTCATGCCTGGTATCCCCTCATTACCCAATCTAGTTTTTATATTCCCTTCTACCCCTGCAGCCTTAATTTCCTGCAACGTCTTTTCCATTCACTCTAAGCCCTTCTCTCCCATGTCTCCCAGCAAACCTGCTAGATATTCAGTCAAATCCCCCTCTGGGGTCTGCTCACCCATATCCTTACCACTCATGCCCTCGTCTGCGTCCACGAACTGCTCCAGATCTGGCATCTCTCTTGGGGCTCTCTTTTCTGCTGGGCTCTTCCCTGACCCTCCTGCATGCTTGTGACTTCTGCCATCCTGGATAATTAAATACTTAAAGAGGGGTATACAATAAACAAAGTTATCCCTTACCCAGCATTAAAAGCACCCAATATATACCCCCCACAGGTTTTGCATGCACTGTACAGACTTTACACACCCTTTTTGGTTCCCTCTTCCAGTGATGGCCTCACATCTTTTGGCCAGTCACCTTTCTAGCTGAGAATTCCCCAAATCTCCCCCTTAGATATTTTTTACATGCTGCTCCCTACCCTGGTTCACTGCCCTTTCCCACAAAATTCTCAAATTGAGCATTTTTTCTATAGATATAGATAGAGAAAGGGTGAGAGAGAAAGAGAAAAATAATCCATAGATGCATTTTTAATTATCATTGCCTATGCTGAGACTTGCCCTTTAACCACATTTGCAACGTTCTGTTGCAGCAATGCCATTGCAGGAATCACGCCCAACACCACCACATGGGCACTACAGTCCCTGAAGCCGCTACTGCAACAACAGTGGCCCGAAGAATGGCAGTGTGTGTCACCAGAGGAGAATCCTGAGCCCATGTGCTCCTTGTGTGCAGCCCTATCCAACCGTCGACTCCCGGGACCCTTCGTGATCCAGCTGCATCTCAGGTACATTTGTTTTGCTGTTTACACAACAAGATGGAATAAACTCCAATTTTCCCCATGCTTTTTACCCTGCTTGGGATCCCCCTCCAACTGGAGAGCCAAATCCCCCTGCTTTGGTGACTCTGCCCTTACTGACCACAATGCTCCTATCCCCCCCCATGTGGTCCCAAATTCCAAACCTGTATTTTGCCTCTTCAGTATTCTGGCTACGAAGATCAACAGCCATTATACTTAAATTACAACCTTTTTTTTTTTTTTTTGGTATTTCTGTTATTAATGCATCTCCACCACAGGCTTGGTTATAAATGGCCTCCTCCACTAATTATTTTACTCACCCCTGCTGCTGCCTTCTGGCCCACGTGGCCTTGCTAGGCCCTGATGCCCAAACTCCCAGCCATGTGGCCAGGTCTACTTTTTTCCCATTATGCCTTACCTCAAATCCGATCCTTAATTCCTCACATATGTGAAATACAAACAGGGCAGCGGTGCCCTATAACTGTTATATACTCGGTTATTTAGAACAACTCCTATATAAATACCTCCCAAAACGCTCCCTCAGCATCTAATTCATGAGGGAACCTAGTACAAGGTTATTAAACTACCTTTCTACATTTGTCACATGGTCACAGTTCCTGCCCAAAAACAATCCTCTGTGTAGACAATACAGAAAGGAAGAACAGAAGCCAAAGGCAGCTTTCCTTCAGTGTTACTATTACTTTCTAAATTGCCTAAAAATGCACCTGCTGATTCTCTATTTACTGATATATATATATATATATATATATATATATATATTCTTGCCAAGCCTGCTAACATTGTATTTCTACCCATTGACAGATCTTGCCTCACATGGCTCTAAAGTTCCTCTGCTACTTGCTGTAATTCCTGCAATTGTTAACCAAACTGAGCTGTTTCCTTAATGGGGCACTGTCAGATTTTCCCCTTCATGTTTTTTGTAAAAACGAGCAGTATGCCTCTTGGCCACATACCACTCAGTCAGATGCTTAGAATGCCGATAGGGATATAAAATGAGTGGCTTTTTACCTGGTCTTTAAAATTTTACCTAAATAGGTGTTCACTCACCCTGCTCGTACACCATACATACCGGAAGTACTTCAAAATCAGGACCACATGACTGCCACAAGCGTGGACCCGATGTACGATTATTTTCATATGAATGAAGAACAATCATGTTGCGCTTGTTCCTTGCGTATGTCTCAACTATTATATCTATCTGGCACCACAAACTGAGCGCTGGAATATATTATTTTCATTTTTAAGCTGCGGCCAAAATCCCGCGCATGCATACCAGATGCAAGACCAAAAGATCCCGCACATGTGCAAGAGTGTGCCATTGGAGCGCATGTGCGGGATTTCAGCCACAGCTTAAAAATGAAAATAATACATTTCCAGCACTCGGTTTGAGGTGCCAGATAAATGTAATAGTTGAGACATATGCAAGGAACAAGTGCAACATGATTGTTCTTCATCCATACTGAAAATAATCGTGCTCAGGACTGCGGCTTGTGGAGATGTGCAGTCTGACCTACAAATGGTTCCTGAATGTACAGGATTATGGGTGGGCCAGTTGAATACCTAGTTATGGAAAAATTAAGAAACCATGTAAACATCCATTTATTTTATATCCCTATAGGCATTCAACATCTCTAATGGTATGTGGCCAGGCATACTACTCGTTTACGAAAAGAAATGACAGTTCCTTAATTGCAGGTTATGTGCTGACTGTAAAACACCTCTAAGAAGTCCCAGCCCAAAGGCCTGCCACTAGCACACTGAAAGTTAACTCCCTTGCCTAGTTACTGCTCAGGCTGCTCCCATGTGGCCAGGCCTACCCCCTGAAAAACCTTACCTCAGGTAGTTGAATTGCCAGTCAAAGTGCTGAGCTCTGTTAATCTTGAAAACCTAGCAAAGAGGAGGCCCCTTCCTCTGCTGGCTCCTAAAGATCCTCAAGACCCCCTCCCCTTTTCCTTCTGGCCAATCCTCACCTGGCCTACCTGCCTAGTCATATTGGTCACATCAGGTATGACATCACGCCCCTCCCTCACCTGAGCCCTCCCTTCCCTCCCCCTTTCTTACCTCCTACCCTCCCCCGATTTGACCTGCCTTTCACTTCTGCCTTCCTCTCTCCACCCCTTGCCCCCTTTTCTTTGGGATCCCCATGACAATTTAGGTTGTCCCTTAGGGGCAACTGCATTTGTCACCAAATTTTCAACACAGGCATTTTGGACCTCTGCTCATGAACACTGTCAGTGACTTTTTCATAATGTGTCCCAAACACTGATTTCGCACCACAACCACGCTATTCTGCGTCGGAAGTGCAAGAACACATTTTGGCCAGGATGTGAAAAATGATAGCTATACAGTTCACAAGGAGGTTTGGTAAAATGCTAATGTTGAGAATCTAGCATGAAAATATTGTGAATTCGCTAACTTACGAGCGTGCGTTGCGCAGTCGCTACGTACGCTCATAAAACAGTCATGTTTGGGATTTTTCCCACCAAATTTGCAACATAGGGTTTTTGAGAGCCCCCCTCATGAACAGTAGCACTGTAATTTTGTTACGCAGTCCTTAAAGGTGATTCTGCGCAGTGACTGCGAAATCACCTTTCGGGACTGAATAATGCCATGACTGTGCAAGAATTCATTAGAAGGGGTCCCAAAAACCCCATGTTGAAAATTTGGGGCCAAAATTCACAAAAATGCCTGAGATATGTACTAAAGTTGAAAATATCCTATGTATTACACTATACAGCTTACCAGCATTTCCTCAGTTCTTGGTCGACTTTGAAGAGTGCAGACTTGTTCCCGGTCCACTGAAGATCATCACACCGGACTCCAGAGGTAAGTATGGGGTGAGCGGAAGGTGTGGGGAAGCAGGGTGCGCAGTGGGTGGGCGCGAGTGGGGAGAGGGGGGGCAGGGAGACTACGAGGGACCGTTTTCCTTTTACAGGTTGAAAAGAAAAAGAAAACAAAACATTGCAAGATAGTTTGTTTTTTTTTTGCAGGGGAATTGGCACACTGAGGTGGGCTCCCAGCGTGCCACCTAACTGTTTGGGGGGGTGTCTGGAGCCGACTGGGGATTGGGCACCCTCATCGGCAAACAACGGTGGGAAATTTATGCCGACAGGGATTGGGCACCCAGTCAGCACACAAGAAGGGCGCAGAGCCGGGGATTGAGCACCCCTCGGCATTAACAAATGGGGTTATTTCTGCCAATGGGAGTGGGCTTACCCACATTGGCACACAAAAAAGGGGGTAGGGTAAGAGCCGGAGGATTGGGCACCCCCTTGGCATATCACAAATGGGGGGGATGCTTTATGCCAACGGGGAGTGGGATCCCCTATCAGCACATTAACAGGGGGCAAGGGCAGCCGACAGGGGGATTGGGTACCCCCAAAGTCGGCAGTTCGGTGGCCAGTGTGCTGTCATGTACATAATGTCGGTGAGCATGACAAGGAAAGGACCGCTGCGTCTGACGAGCTTTGCTCGGATTGCAGTGGACCTTTCCTTAGATGTACTCATCACATTATGTATGTATGGTGTGGCACAGGCAAGCAAGCTGATTGGGGAATGCGGGACACACCCACTGGTGTGTCCCCTGCATTTGCCCAACAGCGACCACGCCCTCAAAGCCGCACTGTCCCAAGATGTTGACTACGTAAGCACACCAACATAAAAAGTTAGAGTGCTAAACTTATTTTAAATGTTCCTCCACAAGTAATTTTACTTAAAAGTCAGTAAAAAAACAATCACAGACATTACAGTCTTTCAGTGACATCAAACATCTACTGTCATAGATGCAGAAAAATCAGAGGAAGAATGCTAAGGTATTTCCTTCATATCCTTCACCCCCTTTTTTCACTGTAACAAAAGAAAGCTATTGGCAGCATCAAATAAAATGTTTTTGTTTTAGAATTTTGGTTATAATAGGCTCGCAAACCAAAGCTCATATGCTGGGATGACCTTCGGCATAGGGAGGTGCAGTGATGTGCGTAGGGTCACCCAGTACACAAATATCACTTCCAGGTTCACAGTTTGGTACGCTAATCTCTAGGCTACTGCCTCCTATAAAAATGTATTTTGGCTGGTCTTCCTCTCACAGTGTGCTGGGAGAAACCATCTCAATATTTCACAGGGAAGCTAGCTTTTGACCAGTTGAACTAAGGATTACTGCATGGGATGCCGAGGGAGATGGGGTGGGGGAAGTATGTGAGACCTGCATAGCTGAGATCTATGCCTCTCCATAGATGGCAGTCAGAGTTAATGGAATACTTTCTAATCAGTTCCACATAATGAGAGGTACCAGACAGAGGTGAACCCTCACTCCTTTCTCTTTGTGCTCTGTATCGAGCTACTAGCAGAAATGGTGTGGCAAGATTCATAAGTTAGAGGGATTCAAGCAGGTAATAGGGAGCACAAGATTGCTCTTTATAGGGACAAGTCCCTGTTTTTACTTATGTCATTGAACACCTCCATGATGGTGCTGCTTAAGGACTTGAAGTAGTCTGAGGCCATTTCAAGATATGAAATTAATCCAGAAATAACTGAGGGCATCAAAGTCAGTGAACAGCGTCAAGCAAATTTCTGAGACAGACTTCTCTTTAAATGGGCTCAAAGCAACACAGTTCGGTATCTAGGAGCAAAGATAAACCCAAACTGTCCATCCCTATTTAAACTAAACTATGATAAGCTGATGGTGGAAGTTAAAGCAAATATTGCAAGATGGGAATTGCTTTTTATTTTTGTTCCATGCTCTATTAATCAAGATCCTGGAACACTATTGAAAGGCCAGCAAAAGCTGACCTTGAAATTGGTATGGGCAGCTGACAGGCATTGGATTAATAAACATCTCCTCGCTCAGCCAGAGAGTATGGCAGCCTGGTGATGCCAGACTTTAGAGCTATAATACACAACAGCACAACTGGCTAATATCCTAGCTCAAACAAAAAAGACATGGGTGGTATGAAATAGAATCCACAACCCATGTACATAAAAAAGGGCAAAACACCATCCTGGTGTACTAACAGGGTTTTAAAGCTAAGCAAGAAAAAAATAAGAGCATATGAGAAAATGAAATCAAGAAGTATAGCAAATAGTAGAGAACATTATAAACATTTATTAAAACAACTTAAAAAGACCATTAGGCAAGAGAGAACTAAAGCAGAGTGAAAGCTGGCATATTCGAAAGATAATGGCAAAAATGTTTATGCTTATGTAAATAATCAAAACAAAGTAAATAACCAAATAGGCCCACTGGTCAAAGAGGGAAAAGCAATCAAAACAGCCAAAGACATGGCTGGAGCCTTTAATAATTACTTTGGGACTGTCTATAAGAAGGAGGACAATACACATTATAGTATACCACAAAACACATGCCCAAATTTAGATTTGACCTGTAGTACTAATCAATTAATGGAACTGATAAATAAATTAGAAGTTCATAAATCTGCTGGACCGGGTGGTTTGAGTCCAAGACTAATAAAAGAAATAGGTAACAGTATAGTGTATCCTTTGAGTAAAATCCTTAATCATTCTTTCAATTCAGAGCAGGTGCCAGATGAATGAAACAGGCTATTGTTATCCCATTGCACAACAAGCATTTGCCAATGCGAATGTTGATTCCGTTGGTCCGTTGAGCTCGCTCACAATCCCTGTGTCACTCACTCATTCTGTTTCTCCCTGTGCTGCAGGCTGCTCTTTTGTACTGGGCTCCTGCCTGCACTGGCACATTTTTTTCGGCCCACAAAGAAATCTGCAGCTGTCCCGACAGAGCTCTTTTGAGGTGGGTCACTCCCCCTCTCTCACTCGCCCATTCTGTTTCTGCTGGCGCTGCAGGCTGCCCTTTTGTACTAGGCTCCCACCTCCATTGGTGATTTCTTCTGCCCACAAAGAAATCTGCAACTGTCCTGACGCAGGTCCATTGAGCTAGCTTACTCCGCCCCCCTCACTAGTTCCGTTTCTACTGGCGCTGCAGGCTGGCCTTTTGTATTGGGCTCCTGCCTGCGTTGCCACCTTTTTCTACCCACAAAGCAATCTGCAGCAGTCACGATAGAGGTCTGTTCACCTCGCTCACTCCCGTTCTCTCACTTGCTAGTTGTGTTTCTCCCAGCGCTGCTGGCTGTCCTTTTGTACTGGGCTTCTGCCTGCATTGTCACCTTTTTCAGCCCACAAAAAAATCTGTAGCTGTTCTGACAGAGCTCTGTTGAGGTCGCTCTCTCTACCTGTCTCACTCGCTCACTCTGTTTCTCCTGGTGCTGCAGGCTGCTCTTTTGTACTGGGCTTCTGCCTGCATTGGCACATTTTGCCTACAAAGAAATCTGCAGCTGTTCCGACAGAGCTCGGTTGAGGTGGGTCACTCCCCCTCTCTCAGTCACTCATTCTGTTTCTGCTGACACTGCAGGCTGCCCTTTTGTACTGGGCTCCTGCCTTTGTTGGTGGCTTTTTCTCCTTTTCTGCCCACAAAGAGATCTGCAGTAGTCCTGACACAGGTTCGTTGAAGTAGCTCACTCCCCCTCTCTCACTCGCTCGATCTGTGTCTCCCGGCGCTACAGGCTGCCATTTTGTACTGGGCTTCTGCCTGCGTTGTCGCCTTTTCCTGCCCACAAAAATATTTGCAGCACTCCTGACAGAGTTCAGTTGAGCTCGGTCACTCCCCCCCAACCCCAGTCGCTCGATGCTAATCTGTCATAAACACTGATTTCAAACAGCGATTGTGGTATTCTACCCCGGAAGCGTGGAAACACATTTCAGCCAGGATGTGAAAAATGATAGCTGTACTGTAAATAAGGAGGTGTGAACAAATGCCAGTGTTGAAAATCTGGCATGAAAATATTATTAATTTGCAAACTTACAAGGATGCATGGAACCTACACAACATATGCTCATAACACAGTCATTTTATTAAGTTTCATCACAAAATTTTCAACATAGGCATTTTAGGACCTCTGCTCATGAACAGTATCAGT
This sequence comes from Neoceratodus forsteri, assembly GCA_016271365.2. Taxonomy (NCBI): domain Eukaryota; kingdom Metazoa; phylum Chordata; order Ceratodontiformes; family Ceratodontidae; genus Neoceratodus; species Neoceratodus forsteri. The sequence goes on from JADMNL010000023.1 coordinate 67,251,267, forward strand.
GTGATTTTCTTAATATGTCCCGAACACTGATTTCCCACAGCAACCGCACAAATGTGCACTGGAAGAGCGAAAACAAATTTCGCCCAGGATGTGAAAAATGACAGCTGTACTGTTCATAAGGAGGTGTGGCAAAATGGCAATTCTGAAAATCTGGAGTGAAAATAGTGCAAAGTTTTGAAAGTATGAGCGTGCGTGGAAACTGCACGATGCATATTCGTAACACACTCATTTTATGGACTTTCGTCACCAAATTTTCAACATAGGCATTTTAGGACCTCCGCTAATAAACAGTGTCACTGTCCTTTTCATAATGTGTCCTGAACATAGATTTCCCACAGCGACCACGCGATTCTGCGCCAGAAGTACGAAAACTCATTTCGTCCAGGATGTGAAAAATAACAGCTGTACTGTTCATAAGGAGGTGCAGAACAATGGCAATGTTGAAAATCTGGAGTGAAAATATTATAAATTGGTGAAGTTCACGAGCATGCATGCAAGCTGTGCAATGCACAGTCATAACACAGTCATTTTATGGAATATCATCACCAAATTGTCACCATATGCATTTTGGACCTCTGCTCATGTCATTTCCTAATCTGTCCTGAACACTGATTTCCCACAGTGACTGCGCTATTCTGCGCCGGAAGAGCAAAAACACATTTCAGCCAGGATGTGGAAAATGACAGCTGTACTGTTCACAAGGAGGTCTGAAAAATATGCCAAGGTTGAAAATCTGGCATGAAAATATTGCAAATTCACAAAGTTACGAACGTGTGTAGTAACTGCACAACGCACGCTCGAAAAAACAGTCATTTTTTGGATTTTTCCCACCAAAATGTCAATGAAGACTTTTGGAGAGCCCACCTCATAAACATCTGCACTGTTGTTTTGTTAATCTGTCCCGAAAGGGGATTCTGCGCAGTGACTGCAAAAGCACCTTTTGGGACCGAATGACGCCATGTCAGTGCCAGAATTCATGAGGAGGGGTCCCAAAAACCCCATGTTGAAAATGTGGAGCCAAAATTCCAAAAAATGCCTGAGATATGCATCAAAGTTGAACAAATCCTATTTATTCCATTATACAGCTTACCGACATTTCCTCAGTTCGCGGTCGGTTTTGAAAAGTGCAGACATGTTTCCGGTCCACCAAGATCATCGTGCAGACTCCAGAGGTAAGTATTGGGTGAGGGGTGTGGAAAGGCAGGGTCGCAGTGGGTGGGCGCAGGTTGTGGGAGTGGGGCAGGAAGACCACCAAGGGACTACATCTAAATCATCCCATTCCAAGGTAAAAATATGGGACTTCAGAGGAGCTGACTTTGATAAGATGGCCAACAGAGTTAAGCTAGCCCCGGCCAAAAGAAACACAGGTGAGAGGGTACAGGCAAAGTGGGCAAGCATTAAGGATGCAATACTTGAAGCAACATCCCATTGTGTTAAACAGAAAAGGAAGTGCAAAAGAAGAAGGAAACCACTTTGGTTCTCAAATACAGTAGCAAAACAGGTCAGAGCCAAAGGCTTTCCTTCATGAAATATAAGGGAACACAGCGGGATGAAGCTAGGGAGGCATGGCAAACTGCCCTAAAGGCAGGGAAGGCAGTAAGGCAGGCAAAGTCCCAAACTGAGGAAACACTAGCACGAACAGTAAAAGAAGGTGACAAGACTTTCTATAGATACACTAGAGAAAGAAGAAAGTCCAGAGTGGGTATTGCTAAGCTCAAAGGAGAAAAGGGGGCATGTGAGGAGGAGGACCCTGTAAAAGCATCTATCCTAAATAGATACTTTTGCTCACAACTCAGCAAAATGGACACGGGGGGGGGAAGGATGTGAGCACTACTCCCTTCACAAAAGAAAGGGTCCTACAAGAGCTCGCTAGGCTTAGGGTGGACAAGGCAATGGGACCTGGTGGCATGCATCCCAGGGTACGTAAGGAGCTAAGGGTGGAACTAGCAGAGCCATTAGTAGAACTGTTTAGTGAGCCTCTGAGCATAGGAGAGGTCCCAGAAGACTGAAGAAGGGCTCATGTGATCCCGCTCCACAAGAGTGGTAGCAGGGAGGAGGCAGGGAACTACAGACCAGTCAGTCTTAGCTCAGAAGTGGGCAAGATTATGGAGGCACTCCTTAAGGGAAGGATAACGCAATACCTGTAATCCATGGGGGCACAGGATACAAGACAGCATGGGTTTACAAAAGGAAGGTCCTGTCAAACTAATCTTATAGATTTCTTTGACTGGGTAACCAGAGTGGTGGACCATGGGGGAGCAGTTGATGTCACCTACCTTGACTTCAGCAAAGCTTATGACACTGTTCCACATAGAAGATTGATAAATAAGCTGTGTAGGCTCGGGGTGGGCCAGAAGTTGGTCAACTGGTTGACGGGCAGAAAACAGAGAGTGGTGGTAAATGCTACACAGTCAGAAGACATGCAAGTCACAAGTGGGGTACCTCAGGGATCAGTTCTGGGGCCAGACCTCTTCAATATCTTCATTAGTGACATTGCAGATGGACTAGAGGGTAAGGCTTGTCTGTTTGGAGATGACACCAAGATCTGCAACAGAGTAGATAATCCAGATGGGGTGGGCAGAATGGGAAGAAATCTGGATAAACTAGCAAAATGGTCAGAAGAGTGGCAACTGGGATTTAATGCAAAGAAGTGCAAGATCATGCACATAGGGAAGAGAAACCCTGAAGCCACCTATAGGCTGGGAGGGGAGTTGCTGGCAGTCACAAAGGAAGAACGAGACTTGGGCATCATCATCACCAATTACCTGAAATCATTCAAGCAGACCTCTAAAACAGTAGGTAAGGCTGGGGGGGGGTTAGGGCATATTAGTAGGGGTATCACAAGTCATAAGAGGAGGTAATAATCCCTCTTTACAAGACACTGGTTAGGCCCCATCTGAGTACTGCATGCAGTACTGGAGGTCCACACCTTCACAAGGACATTAACCAAATTTAAGAAGTCCAGAAAGGGCAGCAAAATGGTGCATCAGAAGACATATGAGGACAGATTAACGGAGCTCAATATGTATACCCTTGAGCAAAGGAGGGAGAGTGATGATATGATCGAGACATTCAAACACCTTAAGGGCATTAACAAGGTGAAAGAGTCTAACATGTTTAAATATAAGAAAATAGCAGGACAAGAGAGGCAGCATGAGAATGTAAGGAAAATTATTTTCACAGAAAGGGTGGTGGATGCATGGAACGGCCTACCTCAGGAAGTGGTGGCTATGAATACAGTGCAGGGCTTCAAACAGGCATGGGATAAGCATAAGAGAGCAATACAGATGAGTATGAATAGATAGGTCACTGACTGAGCACAGGCCGATGGCACATTTATAAGGTAGAAAAAGAAATTAATTGACTGGATGGGCATTGCGGTCTTTATCTGCTGTCAACTTCTATGTTTCTATGTTTCCTTTTTTACAGGTTAAAAAAATGACTTTGCAGGATTATTTTTCATTTACAGGTGCATGTGGCATGCTGGGGTGGGCTCCCAGCATGCCAACATATCTTCTGTTTGGGGGCAGCTGTAGCTGACGGAGATTAGGCACCCCATCAGCACACAACAAAGTGGGGGTGACATTATGCTGACAGAGATTGGGCACCCTGTTGGCGAACAACAAAAGTGGGGAGTTATATCATGCTGAAGGGAGTGGCTCCCCATCAGCAACGTAAATGTTATGGCACTGAAGCCAACAGGGATTGGGGCCCCATCGGCAAACAAACATGGGAGGCACATGCTGCTGAGGAGGATTGGGCACCCACCACCATGTTCACAACAACATCAGTGTTTCAGTGTTCCACCCTGCAGTGATGGGTCACTCCCTCATTGTAGCGAATGCTGACACTGCAATGATGAGGCGGTCCCTGATTGCAGTGGCTAAAATGTTAGAAAGTTGTGGCACACTGGCTGAACTAGTGTCAGCAGCAGCATGCCATGGCATTGGGGGAAGTGGACCAAGCCTTTAAAGTCAGTGGGGGCATTGGCCATAATAGTGCTGTGCCTCTACAACCTGCTTCTGGAGAAAGCTGCGCAGTATGTTTCTTGTACATTGCAGTGGACCTTTTGTTAGAGTGAAGACCAACACAGTCGAACTGCTGTCATACACAGCTCAACATGTATTGGTCCCCTAGGGTGCGCCTGCTACACTGAGCACAGCATTGGGAGGAGGGTCACACACCTCCAAAGGCACACTGTTGCAAGGCGTTCCTTATGCATGTATAGCGAGACGTAAAAGGGGAGAAAGATGATACATCAAATTACAGACCAGTCAGCCTGACTGCAATTTTATGCAAGATAGCTGAGAGTTTTCTGAAGCTAAAACTGGAAGAAAATATTGAAATCCTGGGTTTGACGGATAGTTCACAACATGGGTTTAGGAAAGAAAGGGGATGGACAGCAAATCATCTGTGCTTTTATGAATATATAAGCAAGTCACTTAAAAATGTACTTATGGATATTATTTTTTTTGACTTTTGTAAAGAATTTGGTATGGTTCTACATTGAAAACTGCTACATAAAATGTCCGAATCGGGAATAGATAGTAGGTCAATAATGTGGGTAAAGAATTGGCTGGAAAATAGAAAACAAATAATGCGAGTATTGGAAGAATGCTCAGTCCCTGTAGAGGTCACCAGTGGGGTACCACAGGGCTTAGTATTAGGACCTATATTATTCTCACTATATATACATCTGACTTAAATAAAGGTATAGTGAATAAGGTTGTAAAATTTGCAGATGACATTAAACTGGGGAACCTGTCAAAACAACTGTTCGACAAAATACTATGATACAGGATATAAAGAAAATTGAGGACTGGTCTATTCAAAATGGAATGCCATTTAGTGGCAATAAATGCATTGTAATGCATTTATGAAAATCAAAGCGAAACACAGACATATACCCTTAATGGTATTAAATTGAAGGTAACCAGCCAGGAGAGGGATTGTGGTGTTGTAGTGGTCAATAAGTTAGAATTTAAAACACATAGATCTCACGCAATAAAAAGGGCTAATTTTTTGATTAAGAACATCAGAAGACTTTCCATCAACAAGTCAATGGCCTGTTTATTGCCCCTCTATAAAACATATGTAAATCCCCATTTACACTTTGGGTCGCAGCTATGATTTCCACACAAAAAGGGGGAGATAGACAGAGTGGAAAAATTCAGTGAGGATTTACCAAACAAATAGGTGGTATGAAAAAGATGACTATGATACCAGACTCAAAAAACTGGAGTGTTCACTTTACAACAGAGGAGGGTTAGAGGTGACCTCTTTCAGATGTTTAATATCATGTCAGATTAGGAGTTAAGGCTAAGTATGGATACCAAGCTCCTGTCCAAACCAAAATATTTAAGGGGACATAACACACAAATTAAACTGGATACAGAAAACAAAATGGGGTTCTTCTCCTTTATACATAGAACTGAGATTATGGAACATGTTATCAGTAGATATTGTCAGTTGTACATCAATTTATTCATTTAAAAAGAAAATTGATATTTTGTTTGTACAGAATGTTTCCAGATGGTCCCACCAATGTGGGAAATGGTTATAATGATCTGAACAGCCTTTTACCATTCTATTTACAGTATAAACACCCAGTGTAAGAGAAATCCCAGATGAATTCACCTTGAACCAAATGGTCAAATTGGGGAGGCTGCCAGAGAACAGGAGAGGGGATCTGGAGTTGGAAAATCAACATAGCACTTCAGGGGCCAAGAAAATAGTATAGTGTCTTGGAAGACCATGCAGAACTGCAGGACCACAATGGTTCATTGTTTTTAATTCTTTATTTTTTTTTACTAGGGTGCCATGCCTGCTCCCATCTGTCAGCTTCCCACCTTGCTGTGTCTCATGCCATTACAACAGCTGCCAGCTCCCAAACATCCCTGACTTTCTTCCAGAGGTAGGGCCACTGGGAGGTTCTTCATCCCCCTAACAGAGATGGGTGAGTGGCTCGGGACCAAGAGCCCAGGCAGCAGTGCGAGGTCCGCTCCATGGGACAGACATCATCTAGCAGAGGTGGAACCTCTGATTTTTCCCCGTTGACCCCGAGGAGGTGTGACACACAATGACGTGGGTGCTCATAGCACAACATCTGTCACACCTCCCCACAGAGCTGGCATCAGTAGCTATCAATCCCCAGCCTCTGCTAGGGAGTGGTATAATACCAGTCACCCCCCCCCACTGAAGGAGAACTGTCACCTGGATGCTCCATCCCTCTCCCCCCTGGCTGGCCCTCTGACTCCCTGGTCCATTCCAGAACCTGGAACATTGGCATCAGAGGCAGGCGGCTCTGCCGCTGCTCTGCCGGGCCAGCTTTTCTTTTCTTTTCTTTTTATGTTTGCTTTAGCATGTGCAAAAACATAATGCCTTCATCAGAGATTTCAGAGGTGTGTCACCTCCTCCTCCAATTCAGGCACTGTGCTGGCAGCGCGGCCCTGTAAGCCAATGCATTTGGAGCTGTCTGATGACACGCTCCAAAATGCAGTGGCCTTCTGATTGAAAGGGGAGCTACACTTGGTGAGCAGCAGTAAGAAGCTGCTCACGCACAGCTCCCAGCCCAGGAGTGCGCACCCCTGCCGCATAGCGTATAGCCGACGGTGCCCAATCCCGTCGGCTCAGCTGCATCGTCTCGATTCCCCAGTAGTTGATGCCATGCTGGGGAGCCCACCCCAGCGTGGCAATCCATCTTGTTGCGACGGGTGCCCAATCCCCGTCGGCTGAACGCGCCCTCCCCCAAAGTCTCTTGTGCCACGCTGGGAGCCCACCTCAGCATGGCAACGTCCCGCTGCTTGTTTTTTAATTTTTGCCGACAGGGTGCCCAATCCCCGTCAGCTGAATGCCCCCCCAAGTTCTGGTGCCACGCTGGGGGCCCACCCAGCATGGCAGCGGATCCCCGATGTCTTTTTTTTTGTTTTTCCTGTAAAACAAAAAGCGGTCCCCGTGCCGCGTCTCCCGAGCCCTCCCACAACCCGCACCACCCACTGCGCACCCAGCCTCCCACACCCCCACCCCATACTTATCTCCGAGCTCGGTGCGTAGATCATCGCTGGACTGGGAACACGCCTGCACTCTTCAAAGCCGACCGCGAACTGAGGAAATGCCGTAAGCTGCATAATGGGCTAGATAGGGGGTTTCAACTGTTGCATATCTCAGGCATTTTTGGGAATTTTGCACCAAATTTTCAACATGGGGTTTTGGGACCCCTTCTCATAACGATGTCACTGTCATGGAGGTTATTCAGGCTCGAGGGTGATTTGGCGCGGTGACTGCGCGGTGACTGCAAAATCACCCTTTGGGACTGAATACCACCATGACAGTGACATCATTCATGAGAAGGGGCCCAAACCCCATGTTGAAAATTGGTGCCAAAATTCAAAAATGACTGTTAATCAAGCGTGCGCTGCAGTTCTCACGCAGTTTCGTAAGTTTCTAAATTTCAATATTTTCACTCCAGATTTTCAACATTGCCATTTCACCACACTGTCTTATGGTAGTACAGCTGTCATTTTCACATCTCACCCAAAATGTGTTTCCACCCTTGTAGCGCCAGAATGGCGCGGTCGGTGTCTTGAAATCAATGTATGGGACAAATTAACAAAATCACAGTGATACTGTTCATGAGCAGAGGTCTTGAAGCATGGCTATGTTGAAAATTTGATGAAAAAGACCTAAATGACTGTTTCACGGTGCGTTGCGCGGTTCCTCATGCCTTTCGTAGGTTTCACCAATTTTCAATATTTCCGCTCCAGATTTTCAACATTGCCATTTTTCCACACCTTCTTATGAGTAGTACAGCTGTCATTTTCATCTCACCCAAAATGTGTTTCCGCCCTTGTAGCGCAGAATGGCGCAGTCGTCGTGCGAACTCAGTGTATGGGACACATTAAGAAAATCACAGTGTCACCGTTCATGAGCAGAGATCTTAAAATAGCAATGTTGCAAATTTGGTGACAGAATTCCTAAAAATGACTGTTTTACCAGTGTCGTTGCACAGTTCCCACATGCGCTTTCGTGGGTTTGCGAATTTTCAATATTTCCACTCCAGATTTCCAACATTGCCATTTTTCCACACCTTCTTATGAGCAGTACAGCTGTCATTTTTCACATCTTGCCCAAAACGTGTTTCCGCCCATGTAGCGCACAATGGTGCAGTCGGTGTGCAAACTCAATGTATGGGACACATTAGCAAAACCACAGTGACACTGGTCACGAGCAGAGGTCTTAAAATGGCTATGTTGAAAACTTGGTGAAAAAATGCCTAAAAATTACTTTAACGAGCGTGCGTTGCACAGTTCCTATGCATGCTCGTAAGTTTGCAGATTTAATATTTTCACTCTAGATTTTCAACATGTCCATTTTATTAAACTTCCTTATGAACAGTCCAGCTGCAATTTTTCATATGTCTCCCAAAATGTGTTATCGCACATGTAGCGCACAATGGTGCTGTTGGTGTGCGAAAGCAATGTTTAGGACAGATTAAGAAACTCACAGTTACACTGTTCATGAGCAGAGGTCTTAAAATGGCTATGTTGAAAATTTGGTGACAAAAGTCCATAAAATGACTGTGTTATGAGTGAGCATTGTGCAGTTTCCACGCATCCTCATTACTTCATGACTTTGTAATATTTTCAGTCCAGATTTTCACTAGTGGCATTTTTCAACACTTCCTTATGAACAGTACAGCTGGCATTTTTCACAACATGGCCGAAGTGTGTTTTCACACTTTCAGTGCAGAGATGCGTGGTCGCTGTGGGAAATCATTGTTCGGCACAGATAAAGAAAATCACAGTGACACTGTTCATGATCGGAGGCACCAAAATGCCTGAGTTGACAATCTGCTATAAAATATCCCCAACCTACTTATATAACGGGTGTGCGTTGCACAGTTTCTATGTACTCTCGTGACTTCACCTTTTTTTAAAATATTTTTACTACACATTTGCAACATAGCCATTTTTACACCTCCCCATGAAAGAGTACAGCTGTCATTTTTTATAGCCTGTTCTGAATATTTTTGCACCTGTGGTGCTAAATGCCATAGTCACTGTGCATAAGCAGCTTTCGGCTACCAAACTGGTATTCCCCCTGTTCATGAGGTGGGGTCACAAACCAAACATGTTGAAACTTTGGAGTTAAAATACCAACGAATACCTGAGGTATTAGGCTTTTCAACTAAATGCCCAACCCTAGAGAATGACAGGAATCAGGGGTGTGACTTGGGATTCTTGCCTGTGATGCTCCGTACCATTCCACACCGTGCAGTCACTGAGAGGGCATCGAGGTATGCCTTGAGCTCTTGACCCCAAACTTCCTCCATTCTCCTATCGCACCATCTCATCGTATTTCCTAATGAAATGGGGTGTGCATAAGGTCAAAGACCCCAAGGAACACGTCACACTTGTCAGTCTCTGCAGAGTGGGTGTGGTGAAATGGCGTGGCCGTTATGCCTGACGACCCAAATGCACACCCCAATGCCTGTCACTCTCTGCAGGGTGGTGGTGGGGTTGGCTTCAGTTCAATACTTCACTGCCATTCCTATTACGCAGCTCTGTAACTTCTACACTACCACTGCCAATGCCAGCAAGCAAACATTCGGCATTGACAAATGCTTGTTTTTTTTAAGGTTTATCAGTTAAAGTTTGGTTTGCTACCTTTCAAAAAGATGGGGCATCACAGCATATTGTAACATGTAATACATAATGAATCCATGTAAAGACCAGAAACCACCTGTCTACTGGGCAATAGGCTAATGTAACAGCAGCCCATATATGTGATGCTCAAGGCTACACTGCTTCTTGTATGTTTGTATGCTGCTTCTTGAAAACAGCAGAGTTTAAAAAAAGTAGCAGGAAGGTACTTTTAAAGATTACTAGTGAGAAGTCATGTGATCTACAGTTAGAGCTCTGCTTTGAAGAAGATTAGAGATTCATATCCCACCAGAGCCAAATTCTCACTGTGTGACCATCAGCAAGTCATTTAACCTGCAAGTGCTCTAGTTTCCTCAGCTGTTTAATGGGTAGAAGCAGGGCCTCACTGAAAACTGAACAATGTATCTCACTTGAGGGTATCCAAGATAAAGAAGCTGTAAAATACAATAGTAGTTTTAGAGGGTATACTAGCACAGTTTCTACTAATGTTATTTGTATATGTTAGGCTAAGATAAATTATAATGCTATCTTTTTTTATTATTCAATTTATTTTTTCAAGAAATTTGTTATTATAATTGAAGGCTAAAAATATAAAAATAAAACCATTAAGAATTAAATATATAATATGGTGCATTAAACAGTGAAAACTAAAATACAAATAAAACAGTGGTAACTGATGCAATAAATAATGGATAACCCATGCCTAGAGAACAAACAAATCCTATAAAGCATCAATGACATTGCAGACTACTACAATCAGTATATATTCAGAATATAGGTAGGGTTATCATTTGTTAATAAATCTTAATGGCATTCTATTATAAAGACCAAAAACTTAAAATGAAGTCCAATAAAGACTGAGAGATTAGAGGAAGCAATGAAAGAAAAGGAGAAAAGTAGACAGAATATTAAAAGACTCTGGGGAAGGAAAAGGAACAACACAACTCAAAGACAAATTTTGGAGAAAGTACACTTGCCTCCTTTCCAGTTTCAAAACTCATCATCCATCCAAGTCAAGTCTGTCCTGAAGAATAAGAAATCTTAATAAGACACCTCATTTTTTCCCAAATAATATAAATCTAGAGTAAAAGCATTGGGCCAGCGTTTTCTAATTTAATAGCTTCTAGGAGACTTTGTCTCCATTCAGGGAAGAGAGGTTGAATGTCTTCAATCCAATATTTACGAATGAGTTTTTTTGTTAACTAGAATTGATATAGCTGAAAAATTCATTCAGTCATGAAGGCATGTGGCTTAACAGATAAGTTTCAATTGATAAATTATTAGAAATATTGGGTAAAGAGACAAAAAGGTCAAGGATTTTATTCCATAACTCAGTCACGTATCCGCATTTCCAGAACATATGTGTTATGTCCGCATGGTGCTCCCCCACTTAAGACATTTATCCTACTCTAAGTAGTCCAGTCTGTGCAGGTGTACAGCAGTATAATAAAAGATTGTTAATAATTTTATATTAAATGGGCCTATGGTTAGTTGATGAGAAAGTAATACAGATTTGTCTAAATATCTTAGCCCACTACCAAGTTTCCACAGTGTTACCTAATAGTTTTTATGTTCATCATGCGCACAATCGAACATGTTGATATGAGAGTTGTTAGAGAGAGGTGTGAGTTCAATAGAGAGTGGTGCCGAAGGGGCTGGTCTGTGGAAGGCAAATCAGCAGACAGTGTCCTGATGACACTGGTTTTCTGAGGAGGTCTGGTCTGGTCATGCACTTCAAAAGATAGAGCCGACGCATTAGCAGCGTGGCTCAATCCTTTGAAGCAGAGGCGGACTGATCAGTTGGGCAAGCATTCTATTTTTTAAAATTCTACCTTACTCCTGTGACCTGTCCCATCCCATCCATGTGATATAATGTGGGTCTTAAATGCTACAATTAAAATAAGCATTTCGCAATGCCAAATGGTTGCTTGCTGGTATTAGCAGTGGAAGTGCAGGAGTTAGACACATGCAGTATAGGAATGGCAGTGATGTATTGAACTGATATTAACTCCACCCCCACCCTGCAGAGATGGACAGGCATTGGGTGTGCCTTTGGGTTGTCACCATACTTGGTCATGACATTTCACCTCACATCCCTGTAGACATTGACAAGTGTTGAGGTGTGCCTTGGGGTGTTTGGGCTTTACACTCACCTCATTCCATAAGAAATAAGCTGAAATGGGTGCAGTATAGGAGAATGGTGTGAACTCTGGGGCCAAAGAGTCCAGGTGCACCTCAATGCCTGTCACTAGCTGCGGGGGGGGGGTGGGGTGGAATGGCGTGAGCATTACTGTCGGCAATGCATAGTTACACCCCTGATGCCTGTCAGACCCTACTGGGAAGGCGTTATGGTCAGAAACTTTCAGGCCCTGGGCATATCTTGATATTTTATTTTAAGTTTTCAACATGGGCTTTTGTGACCCCACTGCATGAACAGTGACACTATCAGTTTGTTAGCGAAGGTGATTTTACACAGTGACTGTGCAATTAACATCACAGATGTCAAAACATATTTCCAACATGATGTGGAAAATGACAGCTGTACACGTTCATGGGAGGTGTACAAAATGGTAATCTTGAAAATCTGGGTGAAAATATAAAAACTGGTAAAGTCATGAGCTTGCATAGAAACTGCACAACGCACACCGTAATGCAATTATTTTGGGATTTTTTCACCAGATTTTCAATATAGGCATTTGGGACCTCCACTTATGAACAGTGTTACTGTGATTTTCTTAATCTGTCCTGAGACAAATTTCCCACAGCGAATCGTTATTCTGAGCTGGAAGTGCACAAACACATTTCAGCCAGGAAGTGAAAAATTACAGTTCTACTGTTAAATGCGAATGTGTGAAAAATGCCAATGTTGAAAATCTGGAATGAAAATATTACAAATTTATGAAATTCACGAGGTGCGTAGAAACTGCACAATGCGCGCTCATAACACAGTCATTTTTAGACTTTTTGACCAAATTTTCAACACAGGCATTTTAGGACCTCTGTTTATGAACAGTGCTACTGTGATTTTCTTATGTCGAACACCGATTTCCCACAGTGACCGCTATTCTGCACTGGAAGTGCAAAACACATCAGCCAGGATGTGAAAAATGACAGCTGTACTGTTTATAAGGAGGTGTGAAAAAATGCCAATGTTGAAAATCTGGAGTGAAAATATTACAAATTCACTAATTTGTGAGTGTGCGTGGAAACTGCGCAACGCACACTCGTAACATAGTCATTTTTGGGAATTTTTTCACCAAATTTGCAACATAGACTTTTTGAGAGCCCACCTCATGAACAGTGATACTTTCATTTCATTAATCAGTCCTGAAAGGTGATTCTGCACAGTGACTGCAAAATCACCTTTCAGGACCGAATAACCAAATGACAGTCACTGAATTCATGAGATGGGGTCCCAAGAACCCTATGTTGAAAATTTGGTGCAGCAATTCAAAATAATGATTGAGATATGCACCAAAGCTGAAAAACCCTATTTATGCCCTTATACAGCTTACTGGCATTTCTTCAGTTAAGTGATCAGCTTTGAAGTGCAGAGCGTGTTTCTGCTCCACCGAAGATCATCGCGCAGCCTCGGAGGTAAGTATGGGGTGAGGGTATGTGTTGGGAGGTGGGGTATGCAGAAGGTAGACGCAAGTTATGGGGGAAGAGAGTCAATGAGGAACCGTTTTCTTTTGTTACAGGTTTTTTTAAATTTTATTTTATATGGACGACGTGGGACTTTTGCGACGCTGGGGTGGGCTCCCGGCATGGCACCAGGAAGTTTTGGGGGGCAGTGGAGCCAGCAGGGGATTGGGTACCCCATTAGCCATACAGTGTGGGGGGAGGACACATGAGGATGCTGGATTCTGCCACACTGAGGTGGGATCCCAGCGTGGCACCAGGAAGTTTGTTTTTTGGGGGAGGTGGTACTGGAGCTGATGGAGATTGGACACCTGTTGGATATACAGTGCTTGGGGGTGTGTGCATGAGTCGAGGATTGGACACCCCTCAGCACACAACAAAGGGCGGGGTGCGCACATACAACCACCTCTACAATCAATGGTGGTGATGTGGAGGCAATTTGCATACTGCTGACGGCAGGGCAGTATGCAAACTGCCCACATGTTACCATCACTGATTGTAGCAGTCATTTGCTTTAAACTGTACACCACTGCACTCTGAATTGCTGTCATAGACAGCTGGGGCAATCATTGGTGCGGTGCAGCCACGCCAGCAAAAACGGTGAGGGCATTGGAAGCGGGGTGCCACACCTACAAAAACTCATATTGTGGCCCTATGTTTCTTGCACATGCTTGCAAGCAAACATAAAAACAGCAGTCAGACACCAGTGAAAGTCTGCAAGTTGTGAGTGGGGAATCGGAACTAGGAACAGCAAGACAATCGAAGACGTTATACTGATTATACCACAGATGACAGCATGTTTTGGCATTTTTAATGAAAATGATCATGCAGACTGCACAGAACTAAGCTGGTATTTCTAGGTTCTGTATATCATTTCTGCAAGCGCCCAAATCCAGCATAGACAAGCAAATACCATTCATTTTATTGAGCAAAATTAGGAATAACACGGACTGTCATTCACAACGTTTAGCTCGATAATATGAATGGTATTACTGTCACTGGTTTTCCATGTCAGCTAGCACTGAAATGAGATACAAAAGCTAGAAACTATGGCTTAGTTCTTTGCAAGTCTGTGTAATCATTTTCATTAAAAATGCCCTCATGGTGAGCCTGGAATGCGTGGACTGTGTGCTTGCAACAAAAAACCCATCCATTGATGTTTGTTGCTGGTGGTCCTAACTGTCCCCAACATGACTCTCCTGGTCACACGCCCCACACACACATAACCACTGGCTCTCCAAGTTGCTCAAACTGGCTCATCTATCATCTTCCATCTTTGACATGAGGCTGCAAAGCAGATGACTAAAACATTCTGCACCTTGACACCACTCTGGTTGTAGTTCCAACTTCTGCTGCACCTCAACCAGATACTGCCAGACCAAGAGACTGTTAATGCCATCTTCCTATATGCATACCTATATACCTTCCCATTTATCTATAATTCCTCATTCTTTTTTTCTGTTACATGTAACTATGGGCATTTGCTACCTCCCCTCCTGCCTGCTGGCCACATTTTCCTTTTATTTTTGTGAAGAAAACCATGGAGGTCCGAACCTTAAGCTTTTTTTTTTTTTTAATATAAACTCTGCTGTCTTTTCCCAGGTTCAAATCATCTAGCTATGCTCCTAAATGCTATTATTCAACTCTGAGCTATACCCACCATGGGCACTAGGTGGCAGCTTTCCATGTACTGAATGTGCCCCAGCACAGCCTGCCAGGGAAATGGAGTACTTCCAAGGAGTTAAAATACATCTTCACCCAACTAATGGGGAATTTCCAGCAAGTTCCTTTCATTGGTTTCCCCATCTAACCCTTACAAAGGACCCTAAAGCAATGTAAGCCTCATTCTACATATTTTTTAATATAAACTAACACTGTCATTTATTAATTGCTTTTTTTTTTAATTATGTCTAGCTAAGGGAGTCACCAGATGGTTCAAGACAGGGTGGATGGGGTGGTTGTCATGTGGCTTTCCACATCCCCCATATAGAGTAGGTAGCTGTCTATGCCTCAATCCCCTGCCCCTCTAGCTGAGATCTTTTTGATTAAACACATATTAAAGGGGCAGGTTTGGCACAATAAAATACTGTATTTATTTGCTCAGTAGTCTTGATATTGTAGAACTCTGTAGCTGTTAAGCCGCCTGCTAAAAAAAAGGCCTGCTACAGGCACTGTAACCAGTATAACTGTAGCCCCAAGGTAACAGGCATGGATAATCAACTATGTTTCCTTTGCACAGACCCTCAATAAATACATGCAGCAAAGTTAACTATTAGTATTTTTCTTACATCTGACTTATCTCCATGGGTGGGGCTCCACCATTTGGCCTCGGCATCCTCCGAAATGATGCCCGTTGGACCCCCACTTCCAGACCTCGTTTTCCCACTCACCAAGCACCTGGGAAGCTCACCCCTATGATCATTCATTCGCCATCCCTGGGATCAATGAATGCACCTTGGTACCCTTAAATGCACCGGGAGATGGGGAACGCCCAACACTGAGGAAAGCGGGCAATTGTGGGAGCAGGGAAGCGGCATACTCAATGGAGCATCTTCCTTCAGTACTTCAAAATTTTCCTTTTTATTTTTGAAAGCTTGGTGCAGTGTCAGAGACACAAGAAATTGATACATAGAAACACAGAAGTTGACGTCAGATAAGGACTGCAAGGCCCTTCCAGTCTGCCCATTTCTTTTTCTACCTTTTGATTGTACCATGGGCCTTTGCTCTGTCAACGGCCTACCTATTCATACTCATCTGTATTGCTCCCTTATGCCTATCCTATGCCTGTTTGAAGCCCTGCACTGTATTCATATCCACTTCCTGAGTAGGCCATTCCATGCATCCACCACTCTTTCTGTGAAAAAGAACTTCCTCACATTATCCCTTAATTGGACTCCCTCTAATCTCATTCTGTGTCCTCTTGTCCTGCTATTATTCTTATATTGAAACATGTTAGACTCTTTCACCTTGTTAATGTCCTTAAGGTGTTTGAAAGTTTCGATCATATCACCTCTCTCCCTTCTTTGTTCTAGGGTATACATATTGAGCTCAGTTAATCTGTCCTCATATGTTTTCTGATGCAGTCCCTGCACCATTTTGGTTGCCCTTCTCTGGACTGCCTCAATTTGGTTAAGGTCCTTGTGAAGGTGTGGCCTCCAGTACTGCATGCAGTACTCCAGATGGGACCTAACTAGAGTCTTGTAAAGAGGGATTATTACCTCCCTCTTCTGACTTGTGATACCTCTACTTATACTCCCCAACATCCCTCTAGCCTTACGTACTGCTTTACTGGTCTGCTTGGATGATTTCAGGTCATCGATGATGATGATGCCCAAGTCTCTTTCTTCCCTTGTGACTGCCAGCAACTCCCCTCCCAGCCTATAGGTGGCTTCAGGGTTTCTCGTCCCTACATGCATGATCTTGCACTTCTTTGCGTTAAACCCCAGTTGCCACTCTTTCAACCATTTTGCTAGTTTATCCAGATCGCTTCTCATTCTGTCCACCCCATTTGGATCATCTACTCTGTTGCAGATCTTGGTGTCATTCGCAACAGACAAACCTTACCCTCCAGTCCATCTGCAATGTCACTGATGAAGATATTGAAAAGGACTGGCCCCAGGACTGATCCCTGAGGTACCCCACTTGTAACTTGCATCTCTTCTGACTGTATACAGTTTACCATCACTCTCTGTTTTCTGCCCGTCAACCAGTTTGCCACTCAGTTGACCAACGTCTGACCCACCCCAAGCCTACCCAGCTTATTAATCAATCTTCTATGTATAAACGGTATTGAAAGCTTTGCTGAAGTCAAGGTAGGTGACATAAACTGCTCCCCCTTGGTTCACAACTCTGATTACTCAGTCAAAGAAATCTATGAGATTAGTTTGGCAGGACCTTCCTTTATTAAACCCATGCTGTCTTGGAGCCTGTGCTCCTAGGATTCAGGTGTTGCACTATCCTTTCCTTAAGGAGTGTCTCCATAATCTTGCCCACTACTGAGGTAAGACTGACTGGTTTGTAATTCCCTGCCTCCTCCCTGCTACCACTCTTGGAGGCGGGATCACATGAGCCTTCTCCAGTCTTCTGGGACCTCTCCTGTGCTCAGAGACTCACTAAACAGTTCTGATAATCACTCTGCTAGTTCTACCCTTAGCTCCTTTAGTACCCTGGGATGTATGCCATTAGGTCCATCATCTTGTCCACCCTGAGCTTATTGAGCTCTTGTAGGACACTTTCTTTGTGTGAAGGGACTAGTACACCTCCCTCCCCGTGTCCATGGTGCTGAGCTGTGGGCCCTGCCCTACCTTCTCTTCAGTAAATACTGAGCAAAAGTATTTAGGATAGACACTTTCACATGGTCCTTCTCCTCACATGCCCCCTTATCCCCTTTGTTCTTAGCAATACCCCCTCTGGACTTTCTCCTTTCATTAATGTATCTATAGAAAATCTTGTCAACTTCTTTTATTGCTCGTGCTAGTGTTTCCTCGGTTTGGGTCTTTGCCCGCCTTACTGCCTTCCCTGCTTCCCTTAGGGAAGTTTGGTATGCCTTCCTGTCTTCATCCTGCTGCATTCCCTTATATTTCCTGAAGGCCAGCCTTTTGGCTCTGACCTTTTCTGCTACTGTGTTTCAGAACCAAAGTGGTGTCCTTCTTCTTTTGCACTTCCTTTTCTCACTAACACAATGGGATGTTGCTTCAAGTATTGCATCTTTAATGTTTGCCCACTTTGCCTGTACCCCCCTCACCTGTATTTCTTTTTGCCTGGGCTAGCTTAACTCTGTTGGCCATCTTATCAAAGTCAACTCCTCTGAAGTCCCATATTTTTGCCTTGGAATGGGATGATTTTGTTCTAGTGGCCAAACTGAACCATACCATGTGATGGTCACTGGCACCCAGGTGACCTACCTGGAGATATGTTATCCTTTCTCTGTTAGTCATTACTAGATCTAGGATAGACCTGTCTCTTGTGGGTTGTTGTACCAGTTATTCGGGGCCCTCCCCCTGCAGGGAATCCACCATGTGTCTCGTTCTGGCAGATGTCCCTGCTGGTATTGACCAATCTGTATCTGGCATGTTGAAGTCTCCTATTATCAGAACCTCCTCTTTAGCTGTCATGTTTTGTATATCTTCTAACAGTAACATGTCTATGTCCTTTCCCTGGTCTGGAGGCCCGTACACTACCCCAGTTTGTATGGCTGTCCCATTTCCTGTTTTGAGGGTGACCCACAGTTCTTCTGGCTCCTTATGTGTATTCTGAATTTCTGTAGCTTTGATATTTTCATTGACATAAGGGCCACTCCACCTCCCACACGCACATTGGTCTCTTCTGAACAGTACAAGACAAAGGTACTGAAGTGTCAAAGTGTGGTTACTAGTAAACCATGTCTCGCTGATGGCTACTATGTCCAGTTTAGCCTCTGTCATTATTGCCTGCAGTTCTGGGATCTTGTTTCCTAGACCGCAAGCATTTGTGTACATGATTTTCCATTAGCCAGATTTTGGTGTGTTAATTGTTGGGTGTGGTCTGGCGTTTCCCCTGTGCATCATATGGGGAGCCAGACCTTTTTCTTTGCCTGGTGATACAAATGAACTACAAACATGCTGAACTCCTGTTTGACCACTAGCTGAGGCGGGAGGGGTATTCTTCCCATTCGATGTATGGGGTGCTGCACCCCTCTCCCCATTTGCTAGTTTAAATATTCTGCAAAGACGTCAAACTTCTGTCCCAATGCACTGACTCCCTCCTTAGTCAGATGCAGTCCATCAAATTTAAAGAACTTTCATTCCCAAAACAGTTGCCAGTTCCTACAAATTTGTGTCCTTTTTCCTGGCACCAGCTCTTAAGCCACATGTTTAGCTCCCTATCTCCCTTCTCTGACCTTCTGTTCATTGTCTCCCTCTCCCAGACTGGCAGGATATCAGAGAGAGGAGATGCTAGATGAAATGGATGATAGTTTGTCAGCCAGCCTGGTCAGGTGTTCCTTGGTCTCCACAACTGACCAGCTGGCTAGATCATTAGTCCCTATGTGTACCAGACCATCAATGTTTTCTCCTGCTTCCTGAACAATTTTAGCAATGCGGTCAGTGTCTCTTCACGCTTATGTACCTGGGAGACATCTGACCATTACCCCTGGCTGGAGATATGTAGCAACTCCTTGAATCATGGAGTCTCCTATAATCAGAAGGTTTTTGGATTTCCTTTTTGCTTTTTTTGTTTTGGTTCCTGTTTTGGGCAAATTTTGTTGTGCTAGCTCCTGTGCTGCAGTGTCCTGCTCTGCAGTGTCCTCTTCCCCTTTGTTTGATTTTGGAGCTAGAGGCAGATACCTGTTTGTAGTTTTATATGTTTTTTGGAGGTAATATGTTGGGCACTGCGAGATGGGGTACCCAATTGCCCTCTAACCACCTGCCAACCTCCTGGACCAACTACCTGTGATCGGGAATTGCTGTTGGATGTTGGGGCAAATGGTGGGCACTTCTTATAATATGTTTCCTCTTGAATATGCAATTTGAGGCACTCAATCTCTGCCCATGCTGCCTGGAGCTGAGCCCTTATATCTCCAGTGGCCCAGCATGTAGGACAGTGTCCTAAATCCAGTAAAACTGCCCTTCTGAAAAGTGTTCCGCAGTACCTGCAGTTAATGATATTCATTCCAGATAAGTTACTGGGTTTATAACCTGGTCAGAGTAATTAGAAGGAAGAAAATGAAAGCAAAAGTTTGATTTTGTGTTTTGTTTGTTTGTCTTTGTATAACTTGTTATAACAAGCTAAATTAATAGTGCCTGTAAATAGGGTCACTGTGTGATACCCCCGCTGATCTGCCCTTCCTGCTTTGCTAGGAAATGTCACGACTGTGCTACCCTATAAAACATACCTTTCAACTGTCCCTATTTGCCCAGTACGTCCTGCATTTAGACCATTTTTCACTTCTGCCTCACATCCCTGGATTGACTGTGTCTTGCCCCAAAATGCCGATTGTGCACCAAACTTGCATGTTACCACAAGGTCCATGCCGACTACTATTCTCTGGGTGCTTAAACTATGCTGCACAGAGCAAGAGCACTGACATCACTGCTTGTTCAACCAATCGCACTATGCTGCTCGGTCCATTCCTATTTTGACACCTCCACCCCAGCAATCTAAACTTTTGAGTCCCCCCTCAGGTCCACGATCTGTGGATAAAGCAGCCTCTCCAGTGCTCTTGGAACTCATTCACCCGAGGAGAGTTCCAAAGCACCGGAGAAAAAATTGGATTGAAGCTGCTGTTTTGACTACCTGGAGGAGGAGAGAGAGAGAGAGCGCTCAGTCAACTGCTGCCATGCTGGGCCACTGAGTCCAATGCTGTGCCTGCCAATCTTTGCTTCCCAGCTTCCTGAGAGCTCTCCCTTACTTTATAGTAAGTAAAAGTAGCTGTAAATACATTATATTTTTTCACTCCGTGACAGTCACCGATTGTCAACCCGGACTCAGAGTGCTCTCATCAGCTGCAGCAATCAACCAGCCTGCCAGCCCGTGACCCATCACCCGACTAATCATACACTTTGCAGTAGCCGCCAGCCAGCAAGAGCAGAACACCAATGTAGAGAAAGAAGTCTTCTTTTTTTTTTTTGAGGTATGTTCAAAATAATTAATGCAGTGTCCAGTGTGTTTCAAGTTTCATGGGTCTGTCTGTCCCGACCCCAAGTTTCATGTTGCTGGTCATGATGACAGTGGCCGGGGTTGTGTGTGGAAAATAATGTTTGTGACCTTAACCTTTGTTTTAAAATAATAGCTATGAGACCAATAAGATGTGTTGGTTTTTATAATGATTGTCTGTGTTTTGCATTTCATAAATACTTAGTGTTGATGTGTTACTTTGAAGTCTGATTGAATAGGAACACCTTGAAAAATAGCTGCCATCTTCCACCAGAAATGGGGGTTTGACTTCACTTCACTCTGATTTTATTGTGTTAGTATTTTCTTCCTACATCAGGCTGCTTGCTTGTAGGAATATGCCAGTCACTAATGCCAAAGAAATGGAAAACACAATACTTATCATGCCAAATAGTTTATTGATATTATAAATCCAATATTTAATAATTCATTAATAGTAAAAAAAAAAGTGGTGTCCTTACTTGTTAGTCTGGATAATATTATATAGAAACTGAATTTAATGTTTGGAAACACTAAAATTGGGGAGTGACTATGCAAATTGCATGCTAATGAAGAGTCCCTGATTTTGGTTGGTTGTCCCTGATTTTCCTGAGGGTCTGTCCCTGATTTGGTCATCAGAGGTTGAGAGGTATGATATAAAAAGAGTGTAGTGTGGGATGGTTGGGGATGGGTGGCTGGGCCCTTCCCCTGCCAAAAATGAAGAACCACGAATGAAAGAAACAGGGAGGTAAGAGCAGAAACAATCAGCCAGCAACAAATACAGTAGCCTGAAAGCTTATCCTAATGATAGATAAAACTGTAAAATCTGTAAAGCACTACCTGTAATAATTTCACAGAACATATACCCTGTAAGAAACACTTTGCTACAGAGAAAAATAAAGCAGTAACAGAAGATATACCTACAAAAGACAATTTGAATCAGAAGATTACAGCAGTAATCTGTAAGCACACACCTGTAGGCACACCCTGTAATAATGCATCAGAAGGTATACCCAGCAACAACAATTTAAATCAGAGAAAAATAAAGCAATAAAATGTTAGCAACAAACAGTAACAATCCCTGTGAGTACAAAATAAAAATAACAACACACAGTAAATCTGCCTAGCCTAAAGAAGTCTTAATCCTTATCCTTGCTCTGGTACGGTTCTATGCTCTGTCCTTTCAAGCAACCTAGAAGAAAAGAGCTCAGGTGAAGCTAGGTGCCTTGACCAGCAAACCTAGTCTTCCACCTCCATCTTACAGTGATCTTACCGGTAGGGAGGGACCATGTGGCAGACGGTGTCTGCTTTCACCACCCAGATGATTTCTCATCTTTCCCTTTTTTTGATCTTTCTGTTTATTAATTTTCTGTTTAAGCAGACAATCAATATCCACAGATCTCACACGGGGTACAGGATTGGAATGACAATACATCATTAGGAAACATTTTTAAAACACATACTAATTCTCTCTGTAATCTTATACAAAATGAATGGGGGGAAGTCCTGAGCAATAATCCCTCGTTATGAATCCAAAAGTGTCTCCAAATCCCAGCCTCTTCATAGGTAAAGACATTTTCTAGAAGGCAGGAATACTGTAGATAGGGAAAACAAACACAATTTTATAGATTGCTTTTAAAACCTGATAAAGCTAGGTAGAACTTGTATACATAAACACTGATTCCCTCTAGAACTCCCAACCACCACAGAATCAAGAATCAATAACTGTTCCCAGCAGATAGTATTATTAGGAAAAAAGAAGTTAAAAAAAAATCTACATTCAAGTATAGGCAGTAACACTCTCAACAGCAGTAAACTATAACAGTTTTCTCCTTATAAACCCCTTAACAAATATCCAGGCCCAACCTTATATATGCCCTTGATAATGGGAGAAAAAGAATGAATAGGGATCACTACAATGACTACAATGACATCAACAACTTGGACCTTCTAAACCCTGCTCAGTATGGTTTCCAACCATACCATAGTACCACCTCAGGACTTGCTAAGGTTACAAATGATTGGTTGAGAGCCTTGGATGCCAGAAGTTATGTGTGCGCTCTGTTTCTAGACCTTAGCAAAGACTTCAACATGGTAGAACACTCCTTACTCCTGGTTGCTTTACAGAATACTGGTATCTGTGACACAGCCCTAGAGTGGTTCTCTAACTACCTCTCTGATCAATACCAACAGATCAAGACTGGGGGGGTCTCTTCCCCCTAAAAACACTCTCTAGAGGAGTACTGCAAGGGTCCATCTTAGGTCCTCTCTTGTTTGCCATTTACATAAATGGACAAGATGCTGGAGTCAAGTCAGCTGACATACATCTCTTTGTGGATGACACTGTGTTGTATGTAGGCAGACCTGCTCTGGAACTCACATGTAGTGACCTCCAAATAGAATTTAACCACTTACAGAACAATTTCCTTTACTCTAAACTTCTGTTAAAATGCTAAGAAAATAAAGGTCATGATCTTCTCCCCTGTAGTAAACTCCGCCTACTCTAGCACGGTGGGAACAGCCCCTCAAATCCACACCTTGCTTGTCAAATCTTTGGACTATGTAGATTCCTCCAAATATCTGTGGGTGTGGGTTGACTCCAATCTTTCCTTCAAAGTCCATATTGAGGAACTCTCCAAAAAGAGGCTTGGGATTTTCTTCAGAATCAGGCATCTATTAATGCAGGAGGGGAGAACCAGGTTGGTTCAAACAACGTTCTTGCCTCTCATCGACTATTCAGACCTTCTGTATGGGCACTGCTCTAGTATGGCCCTTGCCAAACTAGACACTCTGTACCACTGGGTGCTCAGGTTTATTACTGGTGCTCCCTACTCAACACACCACTGTACCCTCTACAACATTGTAGGTCAGGGCTCCCTTAGTCTTAGACGATAAAAGAACACCATGCTCTGGATCTATAGGGCCATCTCTAACAAGCTGCCTCAATATATTAAGGATTGTCTACCTTCTTGCATTCCTGGAAGCAATCTGCTGAGAAGCCAGACTAGTATCACCCTTTACATATCAGAGTTAGGATGCACTTTGGTCGAGCGACAATTAGTCACACCTTACCAGTCCTCTGGAATACTGCTCAAAATTTACTGCAGCTCGTTTCACCTGTATCATTAGTTGCCTTCAGAAATCTTATCCAACAATCATTCATGGAGTCCTGCAACTGCTTGCTTCCAGAACTGAATCTCTGACTCTCCCTCCTACCTGACTGTCACCTCCCCCTACTAATGATAACTTTTCACCCCAAACCCTCCCCCTTACCCTTAGAGCTACCACACCAACTAAAGCAGCTATGACAATCCTGAAGGTAATACAATTGCCCCCTTTCACCCCCTCTTAACCTCTCCTCCCTCCACTATCCTTGGCAAATCCTGTGCCCTCAGTGCCCTTGCTTTATAGTCTTCTCCTAGGCCACGTAACACTTTGCTGGTCTAGACCTCATCCAATATAATATTGTACTCTACTGTCTATCAGAGACCTGCCTTGCACAGAATTTGCACAAAGTGGTATGCTGACTATCTTTGGTGCCACGCCTGTAAATTATACTGCCTTGTTCTGTTTTCAGTGTCAAATCTTACATTGCTATTTGTAAATTATTATACACCACTGTGCCAAGCCACTCCATTCTCACTTGTAATGATTAAACTACCAAGTCCATCTTGTAAATGATCCCTGCCCAATGGTGTTCTGCCTGGCTAAATAAAGATATTGATTGATTGATTGATTGATTGATTGATTAACTGATTGATTGCTTGATTGACAATGGCGGGACCACCCACTTGAGTCGAATGGCGATTACACCCAAATATCGTAAAATTATACAGCCACTATTGTAATCCTCACAGAAAACAATGATACGTCCAAACCAGACTGGATCACTCCACAAGTTCCAGTGATAGATCTCCATTAAAACCAGTAGAGATCTCCTGGGTTACATTAGAAAGGCAAGTCCTGACCTACTACAGAATAGGCCTTGGTATAGTCCTTCAGTCCTCATCCGAATCTGAGCTCTGCAGATCATTGGGTTCTTTCCAAGCTGCAAATTCAAGCTCTATCTTCTCTGTCTAGCATCCACCTTCTTGAGGACTTGAAAATTGCCACATTTTCCCTCCATATATGACCCTGAGTCGGGCTGGTAGCAGGAACGAATGGATAATCCCAAGAGCGCAAAGTCAATGCCTCTTCGCATCAAAGGCCTTCCTCCTAGCATGGATCTGGAATGAAAGATCCAGATACATTTTGATGTCTTTGCCATTGACCTCCAGTGGGTAAGCTGCTCTTGCTGCTGCCAGTACCCAGTCCCAAATTTTAGAGCCTGTAGATTTCAGGATGATAGTACGTTGCTGGTTGGAGGAAGCTGGGCGAATCTTCAGGTTCACTCTATACACTTTGGTGAGTGAAATCCAGGGGAATTCTTCTGTAAGATTTAAAGATTCTTTCATCCAGCTCAGGAGGTAGGGTAATAACATTGTACCCTCCACACCTTCGGGGAAGTTCCACAATTCTAATGTTTCCAGCTCTGAATTTGTTTTCAAGTGACTCCAGACGTTTATGGAGCTGACCATTCTCTTTAGTGATGGTGGCTACTGTGGCTAGGGTTGAAACTACCCTCTTAACTGTTTCTGCCTGGGACCCAGTGAAATGTACTATAGCTGCATTGTGCTTCTCCAATTTTTGCAATGTTTTTTTCAATTTTGGAGTCCATGGCCCACATAGACTTCAGCAAAGTATACCATGGAGGTTCTGAATGCCTCTCAGAGTTTTCTGTGCTACTTTCCTTCGAGGCTTCAGCAGCCTTGCTGCAGCTCATTAGTGGATTTTTAAACTGTCCCTGCTGCTGATTTTTCATTCTGCCCATGTTAAATGTGGTGTCTCCAGATTCAGAAAAACATAGCAAATCGAGTTCTGTCACCAGAATTTAGTAGAAGTTTCTTGGTTTTAATTTTTTTTTAATAAAGCTCTGACACAAGGAAGAAAGAGAATAGAGGAACTGCTGCCAACCTGGAAGATGGCTCTATGGCAACCAAATCTTTTTCTTTAAACAAAAAAAAAAACAAAAAACAAAAAAAAAACACTCTGGCTATCATACTTGAAACAAGGCACAAAGGGAATGGGCAGAGGGAAGGACTTTGGCCCTCCATCTGACCTCCAGCTTGCCCAGTCAACCCCACCGGCACCTCCATCACTTGCAACTGTTGACCATCCCTACTCTTGCTTCCCACACACTGCGTTCTCCAGGGGAACTCTTACCAACAAGCCAGCTACCTACCTTCCCACTGAGTGTGCACCTTGCCTGAACAGTTTCTGGTGCTTAGGGCTGGTCCTTGTCTGTGCTGACATTTCCCATCCTTATTTGCCTGAAGAGAAGGAAGCAAAGAGGGAAAGTCCCTCTGACACTCTCCTTACATAGCATGCTGTTGCTGCTCCTCCCCACCCAGCCTCAAACTGGCCTCTCCCCTGGGAACTCACCTGCCTACCTGCACTACCCCCACCCCTACTGAGCAGTGTCTACCTACTTATCAGCCCTGCCTACCTCTGCCTGCCCAAGTGTCACTCAGGTGACATGCCCACAGACAAACACACGGCCCCTGCTTGTCATTGTGGGCTCTTCTATTTCCTGTGTAGCAGTACTAGTCTGATAACAGTTCTCCTGTAAACACTCCATTTTCCTGGAAAGTACAGGAATCCCTGTTGGTGGGGGACAGAGGCTGTTATCATAGCACTGGGATGCTCTCAAGGGGACCCCTAGGATTATTTTACTTCTACATCCTTAATCCTAACCTGCTACCCTCCAGGAGCAGCACAGTAATTTAACTGTGTTTATATCTATTAACTTAAACCTAATATTCTCCCACTAAATCCATGGGTTGCATTTCTGCAGTATCACATTCCCATGTTTTGTTTTTAAATTGCATTCATTTGGTTTTGCAAGAAATCTTCTTATCGCAGTTGACAGATGGATAGCATATCAACTGTTAAATACAAATATATTGCTTGCAAAGGATTGCACATAGAACACCATCAACAGACATACAGCACAGGGGAGTTAACTCATTAGCAAGGCCATAGGTTTCCAGTTTTTACCAGAAAACCTGGTAATATTCCAGAATTTGAACTACCTGTACACCAATAAAAACAACTAATTTCATGGAATTTGGCATTTTAGACCAGATTAGTAAATCGGCAGAATTTGTAATTTTCTTAGAATTGCTTCTTGCACTGTTTTCAGTTTGCTTCATTTAATGCTGTGTTTATTAAGCCTTATTTTATTCTGATTAATTATACACAGATTAAATGAATGACAATAGAATCCCGGTCAAATCTGGAAATCAGACTAAACAATCACTGGTGCAGTTCCCAGAAATTCAAGTCTTGAAAACTGAATTTCATTATTTTAATTATTGTAAATCAGTGGCTTTGCTCATTAGTTAAGAAAAATATTTAGTTAGTTAGTTTTTGTTAACCAGGTAGGTACTCTAGACAAGAGCAATTGCCTACTTTCAGGCATGACCCAGGAGAGTTACAGACAACAAGATCAGCAAAACAAGGTTGTACAAGTAATACAATACACCAGCAAAGGTCTGTCTTAATACAGAGATAACCTAAGACTTTAAACAGGATATACATATGGGGTGGGATATTCAAAAATGCACCAGACGTCAGTGCAAGGCCAGCGCAGCGCAAATCCAATGCGCAATGGCACAAAGAGTGCGATATTCAAAGGTTGCACATGGTGACATGTGCCAGCGCAGCTCGACTGAATATCGCATGGATGCGCCAGAGTGCAGCCAGAGGTGCACCAGGGAGCAACCCAACATACACAATAGCACAACCATAGATGCGCAAGGGGCCAAGGAAGATGCGACAAAGCACAAGTGGACCAGCCACAGTCACAGCAGGGAGCAAGGCACCAGGGAAGGGAGAGTGGCCGCTGGGGAGGTGGTGGAGCCAGACCGAGAGGCACAGCCGGCCCACAAAGGAACACTGCCCAAGGAATGTGGGCATGTAGCCAGCACCCATCCACAAACACCAGAGTGGTGGACGTATGAAAAGGTGGCACCAACAGCAAAGGGTGGTCTGTCACCAGCCACCCCCCTGCTGGATGGCACACCCCAACCCACCCGGTCCACAGCCAGCCACACCCTGGCACATGGCACCCAGCACACACCACACCACCCGAACAGCCAGCCTATGGCCACCCCAGGGCACAGCCACTGGCTGATAGGTGAACGCCATCATGCATACCCCACAGAACAACACAGGTGCACCACACAGCCACCCACCACGCCACTGCAGCATGGCTCCACTCGTCAGCCACAAAGAAGACATGGACACAGATGAGTTCACAAAGCAAACTGTATAAAATTACTATTTACAATACAAAATGGGGAATGAAGCAGGGGAAACTATATGCAAAGCAGGAACAGGGTAGGTGACGGAGGTATGGGCACAGGGGACAGGGCTATACAATGGGACAGAGGAAGGCAGGGGAAGGGTGGTCAGGTGCAGGAATGGTAACCGCGGCCCCTATGGATGGCCATGTCTCACTGCCGCCTGGTGCTGACCACTGCGCTTCCCCCACAGCAGAAGCTGTCTTGTCAGCCTCACAATCTCCAGGGTGGTGGTGGTGATTGAGATGATACACCACAGGAGGCAGCTGTAGTGTGGCTGTCAACCTCCCCGTTGGACACCAATGGCAAAGGAAGGAACAGGTGATCAGTGCATGTCCAGGGCACCCTAGTCCTCCCATCGTGTGCAGCGGACAGTGAGGACACATGCCCCACGGGTGGCACCCTGGCCACTTGCAGTGGGTGGGCCTACAACTGCACTGACCTGGCATGCCATGGCTGTGCAAAGCGCTGGACACTGCCGCCCAAGGGCCAACTGCCAGCACAGTGGCAGGCAGGTGGCATGGTGCAGTGGTGGAACCACAGCGGCACTGGTGGCAGCCGGATGCACCCACAACCCACCAACAGCTGCCACACATGTGCAATGGCCACCACACAGCACCACACACACCACAGGCTGAACACAGCTGCCATGGCTCAGCACACAGGGGGCCAAGGCCGTACCCCCACCCTGCTGACCACCCTGCACAACAACGTATGAATTCACTGCGCCTACCTGCCTGCCCTGGCACTGTGAGCTCCGGTCCAGCAGCTCCTCCACTCGGTCCTGCAGCACCTGCTGAAGGGCCTGCGGCAGTAATCCACGGCCCGCCAGGTGCCCCCACCACCCTGGCTCTCCTCCAGTCTTCAGGGCCTAGGATGGGAACATAAACAAGCACACATTAGTACACAACAGCACCATAAGCCCACTGCCCTCACCCCCCAAGCACTCCAGCCTGGCATGGCCACAGTGCAGTGGCACAGCACACCCAGTGACTTGCAATGTCAGGCCACAGGGCATGCAGCGACAGTGCCACCCCCCTGGCATGACATGCAGCCCTGCCAGACCCATGGAACACTGGATGTGTACAGACGCAGGTGGAGCACACTTACCTGCACAATGCACAGCCCCCCCTCTGGACAAATGCCTGCAGCGACCTGAGCCTCTCCGGGTCCCTCCCCATCAGGTCCCCATAATGGTGGTGACACTGCTCCCTTAGAATAGAAACATAGGATTTGATGGCAGATAAGGACCACTTGGCCCACCTAGTCTGCCCATTTTCCTACCTAACAGATAAGCTGCAGATCCTAATTAACCAAAAGCTTACTTCCTCCTACCCCCCACTAGGACTGCCTTATGTCTGTCCCATGCATTCTTGAATTCCCCCACTGTTCTTGACTCCACGACCTCCTCAGGGAGGCTGTTCCATGCATCCACAACCCTCTCTGTGAAAAAATACTTCCTAACATTATCTCTGAGCCGTCCCCCCCTCTATCTTCAAATTGTGCCCCCTTGTTCTTGCACATCTCTTTTTCTGAAAGATGCCACCCTCTTGGACTTTATTGATTCCCTTGAGATACTTGAAAGTTTCTATCATGTCCCCTCTCTCCCTCCTTTCCTCAAGGGTATACATTTTAAGCTCCTTTAGTCTTTCTTCAGTATGTCTTCTGATGCAGACCCTGCACCATTTTGGTTGCCCTCCTCTGGACAGCCTCCACTCTGTCTATGTCTTTGTGGAGATGGGGTCTCCAGAACTGCACACAGTACTCCAGATGGGGTCTCACCAACTGTCTGTACAGAGGGATAACAACTTTCTGTTTTCTACTATTGATGCCTCTCCCTATGCATTCCAATATCCCCCCAGCCTTCCTTACTGCCTTCTCACATTGCTAGCCCATCTTTAGGTCATCTGAGATAATTAACCCCAGGTCCCTTTCCATTTTTACTGTTGTCAGTATCTCACCCCCCATTGTGTATTCTTGCTTTTATAGAAACAATATTGCATTGTTGCACCTTGCACAATGGACTTGCACCTGCATAAGTCATGGTACAATGCTGTGACATGCGCAGTGCACCCGTCAACACGCATGCGCCACGGCATGTACCACAACCATTTGTGCAGCGTGCACTAGGAGCGCTATTGGCACCAATTGTGACCTATGTGCTATAAGGCCTAAGGCGCTTGGGCAGCATTGGGCCTATGGCGCTCGGGCGCGATAGTGCATGTGGTGCTTGAGTGCTATAGGGCCTGTGGCGCTTGGGCGCTATAGGGCCTATGGTGATCATGACCTTGTGTGCCGCATACCAGTTACCTGTACAAGGCCATCAGCCACATCCTGCCAGACATCAGTCCTGGGCCTGTCGAAGGGCTGCTGTCCAAATAGGCTGGCAGCATGAGGCTCTACCTGGGCCGCCAGGTTCACTAGCTCTACCTGGCTCTAGTTCTGTGAACGGGGCACTGTGCGCTGTGGCATGCTTCCTCCATGATGAAGCAGTCTAAAATGGCACCCTGTAGTGCTGAAACTCCATGTGGTTGGGTTGGGCGCCTTGCCCCGGAGATGCACTGTCTGCGGCAATCGTACTTCCACGAGGATGCATGGCATGGGCGTGGCCACACTGGTATGTGGGGCAGAGGTCCCTGGGGGGCATAGGGCAGGGCAGGGGTCAGGGTTCAGCATGCACAATGTACGCGTGTGCACTATTGGAGCCATGATGCATGTTGCACAATAGAGACCTGAGGGCACCACACCCCATAGGCCCCATAGCGCCTGAGTACCATTGGCCCAATGGTGCCCAAGTGCCACAGGCCCTATAGCATTCGCATGCCACAGGCCCTATAGTACCCGAGCGCCATAGGCCCAATGACACCTGAGTGCCACAGGCTCTACAGCACCCGAGCACCATAGGCCCTATAGCGCCCAAGCACCACAGGCCCTATAGCATCCGAGCACCACATGCACTATCGCGCTCGAGTGCCATAGGCCCAATTTTGCCCGAGCACCTTAGGCCCTATAGCACATAGGGCACAATGGGTGCCAATAGAGTTCCTAGCACACGCTGCGCAATTGGTTGTGGTATATGCCGTGGTGCATGCATGTTGATGGGTGCACTGCGCACATCACAGCATTGCGCCATGACTTGTGCAGGCGCAAGTCCATTGTGCAAGGTGCAACAACGCGATATTCAGCTGACATATGCAGATTAGCTCATCGGCCTATCCGTGGTGCACTGGAGGAATTAGCATCTCATTACTGTTGTGCATCAGCCCATTTGCATGTGATGCGCTATAAAGGTGTCATAGGACTTCACAGGTCATGGACCGGTATTGCAACCAACTGAGGTAAGTTGCACCTACTGAGGGGATGGACAGCACAGTGGGATGGTCAGCTGGTGTGGGCCACTGCAGCTACTAACCACATGTCACTGCCCACAGATAGCAGCAAGTTCGAACATGAGGAGGGTGAGGAGCGTGGGCCTGTCTGCAAGTGCAGGCCCAACATTACGAAGGCTGAGGCAGATGCCCTGTTTGAGGCATACCTCAACAGGGAGCCTCTGCTGAGTGGTGCAACTGGCACACCCAGGCCAGGGCCGCAGCTTGGGAGGAGGTGACAGAGGCTGTGAACCAGCAGGGCAGCCACCAGTGATCTGCACAGGTGTGCAAGAAGAAGGTGGGCACTGACAAGCATCAGATCAAGGAGAAGGTGGCAGCCATATGGCTGCAAGGTGGGCCACAGGTGGGGGCCAGGCCGACATGCCACAGCTCACACTGCAGGAGGAGCTGTTGGTGGCCACCATGCAGCACAGCACTGTCAAGGGTGTGCCAGGCGGTGGCTTCCAGACTGGAGGGAGCCCATCTCTGCATAGTAGGTACAGCGGCGTCGGGGGTTGGGGTGGAGGCCATAGCATCGGTGGCACTAACACATCTGTGTTCCCTTTCAGCACCGGAACACCAGCATGCAGTGGCAGGGGCAGCTGGCTCTGCCGTGGGTCATGCCCAGCCCTGGAAGACCAGCCATCCACCTCCACTGGCATCCAGGGACCCGAACAGCTGTAGCACACCTCTGCCATCTGGCTGGATGACCTGGGTGTGGTGGCAGACGAGGCCCTGGCTGTGTTCCAGCTGGACACCAGCTACGGTGTTCAGCGTGTGGAGACACAGACTGGGGCAGGGTCTGACACCAATGACGATGTGACTATTGTCCTCGACAGTGGGAAACTTGTCCTGGGGAGACATTCATACCATCCACCATCCCTGGCAGCATGGCCAGTGGCCTGTTGGCATCGGGACAGCTGCCCGCAACTGCTCCTGGTACCGCTGTGTGTGACAGCGGCGCAGCACTGGGGGATGGTGTTGGTGGTAGTACAGCCGCACAGGTGCTGGCCAGTGCACAGGGGCCGGAGGGGAGGCAGCAGCAGACAGCTGGGGACAGTGGGTGGCCGGGCTCAGCATCCACTGCTGGTGCACCTGTCAGTGAGCAGCCCCAAGTGGACCCCACTGTGTAGTGCCCACCTGAGTGGGGGTCAGTGCAGTGCTGTAATACACCACCGGTGGATCGGCAAAATGCCCATGCACCCCCAGGCGCTGACCCCTTGCACGAGCACACCCAATTGCTGTGGACCAACAGGTGCTGCTCATGGCTGGGGTGCGTGCACGCCGAGCAGAGGCATGCCAGGCTGCCGAGCAGTGTGAAAGTGGCATCCCGCAGGTCCAAGAGGCCATACGTCACCTGCGGGAGGACATGACCACAAGCCTGGATCACTTAGCCACTGCAGTAATGGTCGGCCTTGCCCCACTGGCTGCCATGGTGCATGGCCAGGTGCCGCAGACCCCACAGAGTGCACTGTCCACCCCATGGACCTGGTGTCAGGTGACCTCCTTGGTGTCGACACCAGGATCCACTGTTGGCATCCCAGGCATGCCTGGAGAGGGCCTGTTTGGTAGCCTGCAAACCCCTGCAAGGACCCAGTCATGTTCTCGCAGTTCCACCCCTTGGGGACAGTTGCTCCCCTGTGGCCATAGTGCAGCCTGGGTCTGCTGGGCGGCCTTGGTGCGGCTGTCCATGTGTCTGTGGTGGCCATGTGACTGCACAGCGGAGCTGATGTGCCTGCCACCCT
Source organism: Neoceratodus forsteri (assembly GCA_016271365.2). NCBI lineage: Eukaryota > Metazoa > Chordata > Ceratodontiformes > Ceratodontidae > Neoceratodus > Neoceratodus forsteri. Next base: position 67,284,716 of record JADMNL010000023.1, read on the forward strand.
GTTCACTGTCCGCTGCCGCCATTCTGTGTACACATGGGTGTTGTGTGTGTTTGTGTGTGCATGCCACGGATGTGGCATCTGTGGAATGTGCCACACATTGGCCGTGTGCGCACCTGCCCAGCCACTGGCCCATGTGGTGTGTGCATGATGATGCCACCACAGCACTTGATGCACGTGTGCACCAGTGCCCTGCGTCTGATCCTTGCCAGATGCCAGTGCCCAGGCGCATGCCTGCGGGCACCAGTGTGTGTGTGCGTGTGTGTGTGTGTGGTGTGCTGTGCTGCATGTTGTAGCGTGTGGCCATGTGACATGGCCCCATGCCCACCTCTGCACCCAGCCTGTCTGTGCATGAAGCAGGACACGCCCACACATGCCTGTGTGCCGTGCCACTGTGGCCATCCCGTGCATGGGTGTTTATCCACCTACCTGCATGTGCCATAGTGCTCCTCTGCTATTGTGTCTCGGTGCTGGCATGCCATTCTCATCAGCTGGGGATCCCTCTGCACACGGGGGGGGGGCAGCCCACCACTACATGGACCGTCGGCCACGTCATCCCCACTGCTGTTCCCCTCTTCGAGCTTGACAGCTATCCCATGGTCAGTGACCATGTTATGCAGCATGCAGCAGGCCAGGAATAGGCTGAAGGCCATCGAGGGGCTGTACTGTAGGGCATCGCCAGACCTGTGCAGGTAACAGAAATGTGCCTTCAGCAGATCAAAGACACACTCAGTGATGTTCTGTGTGCTGGTGTGTGCCTCATTGTACCTCTCCTTCGCAGGGGATGATGGGCACCAGTAGGGGGGTGAGCAGCCAGAGCTGGAGTTGGTAGCCACTGTCACCTGTGTGGATGGAAATATAGTTAGCCTGGTGTCCTCTGTTGCTGTGCCCCTTGTCCTTCCCAGCTGCACTCTGTGGTGACCCTGCCCTGGCTGCCCCCCCTCCCATGTCTTGGTGTTCCCAGCTGCCTGTGGTCTTGGTATACTCACCCACTAGATGACCAGTAGGGATGTCCCCTTTCTCAAACTTGTGGCACAGTGCTGAGCTGTGCCAGATGAAGGTGTCATGTGCTCCCCCAGGGTGTGTGGCACAGACATTGGTTATGCACCCCCTGGCATCTCTCACCACCTGGTAGTTGATACTGGGGTAGCCCTTTCTGTTGATGTAGGCTACCCTCTCCAGGCCAGGTGGCATATGGATGCCCACATGGGTGCAGTCAATGGCCCCTAGCACACCAGGCATGTATCCTACCCTGTGGAACTCCTGCATGTTTGCTGCATGCTCTCCCTGTGTGCTGGAGAAGTGGATGTATTCCGCATCATATGGCAGCAGGGCATTGAGGAGTTGTGTGAGGAGCCGTGACTCGGCCGACTGGGTTATGCCTGTGGTGTCCCCTGTTGGTCTCTGGAAGGTGCCCCTGGTGAGCAGGCACATGACAGCTGTTATCTGTGTCTCCACTGTCAGGGCGTGGCTCCGTCTAGTGGGTGCCTGCATCTCCTCACTGCACAGCTCACAGAGCTGCCTCAGAATTGCCTGGTTCAGTTGGTACCAGCCCACAATCTCAGTGTCAGCATAGGTCTCATAGCTGATGCGGGGTCGGTACCACCTGTTCGGGGCATACCACTGATGGGCCCTTCCATGGCCACGGCACACTGCCTCCTGCCTCCCCTCACCACTCATTACAGCCTCCATCTGGAATATCGCACTGGCCATGGCCCCTGTTGTCCTGTTCACTCTGGGCATCTGGCTCCACCAGCCCACTCGGCTGTGTGTGGCTGTGCGTGCTGCTCTGCAGGGCCCACTCCTGTGTACCCTGCCCCAGGCTGGCTGTTGCCTGCAGCCTCTGCCTCCCACCTCTGTGGGTGCCTGTGTCGCTCCACTTGGGCCTGGTGGCACTGTCATGCCCACACTCTCTCACACCCCCCATCGCCTCCCTGTCTGTCACACTGTCACTCACACACTCTTTCTCACACTTTCTCTCTGTCTCAGTCTCTGTCTCTTTCTCTCTCCCTGTCCCCTTCCTTGTGGGCAGACAGCCTGTCTGTCTCCCTCTGTCCTGCTCCCATCTGGAACAAGTGCCCTTCCCCTACTTGCTCCCTGTTTTTATAGGCTCAAGTCTGCTCCATGCAAATGCCATTTGCTCCTCGCTTGAGAAATTGGTCGGGGGTTGAATATCACACTGTGCCTCATATTCATGGGTACGCCCCCTGCCCTTGCGCATGCATACATTGCCATTGCGCATTGGAACACTGCTACTTGCACTGCGCAGTTGCTACTGCTGAATATCGCTCTCTGGTGCATTTACACAGTTGTGCATGTGCAACTGCTTTGAATATCCCACCCATGGTCTGAATGCCTACAGCCCAGGAAAAGCTATTAATCTCCGAAAAGAAAGTAAAGACATTCCATGTTTACCATAATGTCCTCAGATCTACATAATCCCTAAGAGGAACAAACAGTTAATGATTCTCAAATAAATTTTTCCCAACCCCCCAAAGAGACATTAAACTGCCTACATAGACTCTAGCTTTGTATGCAACAGTAACATGACAGCGTAAATGACCATGTTGCCTCATACAGGGTACATGGTAAATATTCTGAAAAATATCGTTGATAAACTTTTACCAGCTCAATGAATACATTTTGAAAATGAAATACTTAAGAGTCTGATCAGAAATGATAAATGTCCTGGCTTACATCCCAATCGGTGGTTCAAAAGGTCTAACAGGTTGTGGATTTGTAATTGTGCCACACAATAACCCAGCACCATTTCCTCCACAGAGAAGGAGACAGGAAGCAGTCAATCAGTACAGGCAAGTGGTGAGAAACACCACTATTTTACAGAATTGCAGACTCAAACAAAAAAGCCTAGTCAAATTACTTTAGCAAGCACTGCACCCCCCAGTTTCACGCAAATGTACCCTGAATATCATTCTGTCAGCTAGTTAAGCATATCTGTAACAGTCCCACATAAAGTCACATACACCTAAGTCCAAATTGTTCCCTGTCCAAGGAGGCCTCCCCTTCATATCCTTTTCCAACTCGCTTTCAATTCTGCAAACCAATTTGATAGCATATTTAAAAGTGCTGAAGAGGTAAGACTGGTGAGGGGAGGATAGGTGGGGGTGGGGAGTATTGGAATTAATTGTTTGTTAAATTTGGAAACTGTTGTTGTTTGGATTTTTTTGTACTTTTTTCAAAATATTAATAAAGTGTACAGAATAAAAAAAAAGAGAGAGAGAGAGAGAGAGAAGACTGGCCATTCCAGTACAGAGTCCCAATTTAGCAGGGAGCAACAGTTGATGCAGGATTTTTAGCTGCTGTACTTGACGCCCCACCTCATCAAAAGATTTTCACCACTGACAGGTACTGTAGGACAGGCCAGGGTAGAGGAAAGCATCCAACTCACAATATTGTAGCTTGCACCTTGGTTTCACTGCAGATAAAGCAAGATCGCCGTTACCCACTCCAGTGCAGATTATTAGGAATATTCGTAGGGTGGTCGGAGTCACGGCCACCTACCAAGGTGTAATTTGGTATGCTTTCTTGATTGAAAAAGGGAGGGATAATCTTTGGACATTTGTAACAGAATGGGCAGCAAGAATCAAGCAAATTCAAAGCTGTCCACCCCCTCTGCTGATGCCAGTAGGCCAACAAAATCCCCCTCACTCTGTCCTATCCTTTCTTGAAGCAGTCCACCATTTTCAGGTAGACCAACTCCTCTAGCAACTCGTTCCACTTGGCCACCTCCCTCTCAATGAAAAAGTGCCTCCTCATTGCCCTTCTGAGCCTTCCCCCATCAGCTTTAGGCTATGCCCTCTAGAAGACTTGTTCCCACTAAGGCTAACTATGACTCCTGAGAACCGCATTTAGTGTCCAGCATGCTACTGACAACATACAATATGCCAGGCTTTACAGGGCCATTTACAAGCCATCATGTGTCTATTGTCAGCACTGCACAATGCCTCCATGCAAAAATCTGCAACATAGGTACATAACATAGAATTTGATGGCAGATAAGGACAGTTTGGCCCACCTAGTTTGCCCATTTTCCTACCTCATGAATAAGCTGCAGATCCTAGTTAACTGACAGCCTACTTCCTCCTACCCCTCACTAGAATTGCCTTATGTCTGTCCCATGCATTCTTGAATTCCCCCATTGTTTTTGACTCTACGACCTCCTCAGAAAGGCCATTCCATGCATATACAACCCTCTCTGTGAAGAAATACTTCCTCACATTACCTCTGAGCCACCCCCCCATCTTCAAATTGTGCCCAGTTGTTCTTGCACATCTCTTTTTCTGAAAGATGCTACCCTCTTGGACTTTGTTGATTCCCTTTAGGTATTTGAAAGTTTATATCATGTCCCCCCTTTCCCTCCTTTCCTCGAGGCTGTACATCTTAAGCTCCTTTAGTCTTTCTTCATATGTCTTCTGGTGCAGACCCTGCACCATTTTGGTTGCCTTCCTCTGGACAGCCTCCACCTTGTCTATGTCTTTGCAGAGATGGGGTCTCCAGAACTGTACACAGTACTCCAGATGTGGTATTACTAACTGTCTGTACAGAGGGCCAATAACTTCCTGTTTTCTACTGGTGATGCTTCTCCCTATGCATCCCAGTATCCCCCAGTCCTTCTTACTGCCGTTTCACATTAGTGGTCCACCTTTATGTCATCTGATATGACTACCCCCAGATCCCTTTCCATTTTTGTTGTTGTCAGTATCTCACCCCCCCATTGTGTACTCTTCCCCTGGGTTTTTGTTTCCCAGGTGCATTACTTTGCACTTCTTTGCATTAAATATGAGGTGCCATACATTTGACCATTCCTCCAACTTTGCCAAGTCCCTTTTCATCCTTTCCACCCCACCTTGTGTATCAACCCTGTTGCAGATCTTTGTGTCATCTGCAAAGAGACATACTTTCCCTTCCAGTCCCTCTGCAATGTCACTTATAAAGACATTAAAAGGGACCGACCCCAGTACTGAACCCTGCAGTACCCCACTAGTAACCCCCCTTTCTTCACTGTGGACTCCATTTACTATTATCCACTGTGTCCTGTTGTCCAGTCAGTGTTTTACTCAGGCTACCATCCTGGGACCCACTCCCAGGGTGGCTAATTTGTTTATTAATCTTTTGTGCGGGACTGTGTCAAATGCCTTGCTAAAGTCTAGGTAGGCCATGTTCATAGCCCCTCCTTGGTCTACTACTTTGGTCACCCAGTCAAAGAAATTAATTAGATTTGTCTGACATGACCTTCCTGCTGTGAATCCATGCTGCTTTGGGTCCTGTGCCCCACTGGCCTCTAGGTACTGGACAATTCTTTCCTTCAGATGTGATTCCATAATTTTCCCTAACACTGAGGTCAAACTGAGAGGTCTGTAGTTTCCTGCCTCTGTCTTGCTTTCACTTTTGTAAAGGGGAATCACATCCGCCCTCCTCCAGTCCTCAGGTACCACACCATCCTCCCATGATTTATTAAAAAGGGTAGTCAGCGGTGTTTCTAGTTCTTCCCTTAGTTTTTTTAGAATTCTGGGGTGAATCCCATCAGGCTCCATTGCTTTATCCACCTTCAGTTTTAAGAGTTCTTTTAGAATCCTTTGTTCTGTGAAAGGACTGATATCATCCCCCCCCCATCCAGAGTGCTTCTATTGACTGGATTAGGTATCTCCCCTGCTTTTCCATTGTGAATACTGAGCAGAAGTATTCATTCAGTATCCCTGCTTTTTCTCTGTCGCTCTCTGCCCAACCACCTTCCTCTTTATTCAGCCTCAGTATCCCTGCTTTAGTCTTTCTTTGCTCCCTAATGTGCCTATAGAAGGTTTTATCCCCCTTTTAACTGAGTTGGCTAGCTTTTCCTCGGTTTGGGCCTTTGCTATTCTGACTGCCTTCCTGTTTCCTTCTGCTTTAACTGGTACAGTTCTCTGTCCTGCTCCTTCTGTGTTTCTTTATACTTCCTGAATACTACTTTTTTCTTCCTTACCTTCCATGCACTTCTTTTGAGAACCGTAGTGTTTTTTTCTTTCATTTTGATTTGTTTATTTGCTTCACACAAGGGCTTGTTGCCTCTGTGATGGTGGTTTTTATGTTTCCTCATTGTTGCTCCATCCCACCTTCTTGCCTGCTTGCTAGTGCTTTTCTGATGCACTCTCCCATTTTGACAAAATCAGCCCTTCTGAAGTCCAGTACCTTCACTTTTGTATGGCTTGACTCTACAGTTAAGTTCATCATGAACCACACTGTTTGGTAGTCTCTTGTTCCCAGATGGCTACCCACTTCAAGAACGGAGATCCTCTCTCCATCCCCACTTGAGATTACCAGGTCTAAGATTGCTCCCTCCCTCCCAAGTGGGTTCCAAAACTAGCTGTCTGAGGCATGTCCCCTGTAGGGCATCGAGAATGACCCTGCTCTTGGATGTGGCTACAGCAAAGGTGCTCCATTTAACATCTGGCATATTCAGGTCCCCCATCAGCAATATCTCCCATTTCTCTGCCATCCCAAGGATGCTGTCTATCATTTCCTTGTCCATTTCCTCCCCCTGAGATGGGGGTCTGTATACAACCCCTGTGCTGATTGTGGTGCCATTTCCAGTCTCTAAGGTGACCCACAGTGCCTCCTTTCCTCCCTGTTTACCCGTTAGTTCTGTTGCTTTGATCCTTTCTCTTACATAGAGAGCTACTCCGCTTCCTTGTCTTCCTTCCCTGTCCCTCCTGTAGATTGTGTACCCTGGTATGTTGACATCCCAGTCATGGTTCTCTGTGTACCATGTTTCTGTGACTGCCATGATATCCAGGCATCCCTCTTCCATCAAGGCCACCATTTCAGGGAGCCTTTTACCTAGACTATAAGCATTGGCACTCATTACCCTCCATTTTTTATGGTTTTATTTCTTTTTGCCCCATCTCTGTCCTTACTGCCTTTGTCTTTTTCTGCATTTACCCCAGCCCTTCTCCCTATCGACTGCTCTAACTTGGTGTTTACCTCACTAACTACCATGATTTTTTGGGGGGGCTAGGATTTCCCTTCTCCTTTTCAGTGCCTCCCCCTTGGCCAGTTTAAATGTTTGCCAATGAAGCATTTAAACCTATCACTTAGGATCCTGATTCCCTTCCTGGATAGATGCAGGCCATCACACCAGTATAGGCCTGCATCCCTCCAGGTGGAGCCCCAGTCCCCAATGAAGCCAAATCCCTGAGCTCTGCACCAGTTTTTCAACCAGTTATTGAGTCCCATGTTGCAGAGTACCCTAGCCTCATCCATGCCATAGACAGGTAGCACTTCCGAGAAAGTTACCATGTGTGTTACTTGTCTAGGGCCTCTCCCCAACTCCACAAACTCCTGTTGCACTGCTCTGATCCCATTCTCAACCAGATAATTTGTCCCTAGGTGAATAATGATATCCAGCTCTCTCCCCCTTGCAGTTGCACCCACAATCCTGAAGATTCGTTTCCTGTCCCTCCAAGCCATGGCACCGGGCAGGCACCTTACCTCTCTTTCCCCTTCCTCCCTTCCCAGTTCTACCCCTCCAACAATTGAGTCCCCCACCAGGAGTTGTTTCCTTCTCCTGTGTGGTCCTGTGCCACCCTTCTGTGGGTCTCCATTGTGGAGGTTCCCAGCATCCTCCTTGGTCTCCACTGCAGGTACCTCCATAGAGGAACCATGCTCCACCAGAGTGGTGAATGAATTGTGGACAGAAAAAACTGGAGGGATGTGCCTCTGTTTTACCACCCTCACCCTCCTTGAGCTCACCGTGATCCAGCCACTCCTCTTTCTTGGCAACCTCTGAGGTAGTGGTGGTGGCCTGGGTGGTCCCTGGGTAGGGGAGCAGGTTTCTTGAATCCTTGCCAGGTCAGCATGGAGAAGAACAACCTCCTCCCTCAGACCAGAGAGGTGCCTGCAAATAGGACAGCAACGCAGTCTCCAGAATATCTCTCAGAAGACTGCTGCTCCACAGCCAGTGCATTGCACCACTCCCCACATGTTTGTGTCCCTTCCTGTTACATGTACTTTTTTGTGTTTTTTTTGTTCTTGTTTTAGTGTGTTGAAACTTGTGAGTGTTTCTACCTCCTATTCAGTGTGCTGTGCCTTTAAGGATATAAACAGATGTGTGTTGTTAGCAGTTTTGGGGAAGTGATGTTAGAACCCCTGTCATAGAGGAAGTTATGTGCTTGGGGTGGGTGAGTGAGGGGAAGGGTGGGTGAGAGTAAACCTATGCCCTGCAGGAACAATCAACTATAACTCTGGCCCTCCACCCCAGGGAGTGCCTTTCTTTCCTTTCAGATACCTATTTCACAGAGGTTAAGTAACAGGTCTAGTCACAAATGACTGCAAATCTCTCCCAGCTACAGTTCCTCCCTGGCAAATTAAAGTTAAACTAAGAAAAGTCAACCCCAAAAACAGAATCAATACTAGTTACTTACACAGGTCCAAAAAGTAATAATTAAATTCAGTGTAGTCTAGAAAATAACCTCCTTACGTTAAGGAAGCGTTGGCTGCTCTCTCTGTCACTGTCACAGCAGAGGCACTGTGCAGAGCCATGGCCATTGCCCCCAGCCCATCGGATCCCCAGCTAATAACCAGACCCTTGTAGTCTAGTGCCCCACTTGATCCCTGAATGAATTGAAAGGGTAACATCCTTAGTACTCTAGTGGCCACACCTGTCTGATCCTCCAACAAATAGTAATGTTCCTGGTAGTCCAGCAGTATCACTCATCCTGCCTGACCCCCTTTATAATATTTGTAGCCTGCTCGCCCTTTCCAGACCACTCAGCCAGCAACCGCCACCCCCACCACTTTCTGACTCCTGATTCACCCATAAAGTCGTGTGCCCATTCTGCCATCAGATCTGCAGATAGCAAGGCCTCAGACCATCCATCACACCACCTTGGCCAGTTATCATCTGAATGACAGGGACCGAGCACACACATACTGTTGAAACAGCTGGTTCTGTGTGCCTGCACATCTGTTCTACACTCAAGGCTAAGAAAAGCAAATTATAAAGTCTCCATATTTTCAATGTTTTTACAGGTAAATAATTTTGTTTATGATGTCAATGAAATGTACTTGTCAGATAAATGTAGCTTTAATTGTAATACAGCCAACAATGTAGGTGTAAGAATTGTTGCAACAAGGGGCCAGTGGTACTGCTGGTAGTGAGAGGACAACATCACATCTAGTAATCGGGTCACAGAAACAACTCAGAACAGGGCCAGTAGCAACTGGGAGTGAGGGCAGTACAGAGCTGGTAATGGGGGCCAATGCTCAGGTGGTAATCTGGCAACGACAGCTGATAATAGGGAACAGACACACAGCTGGTAACTGGTGCAGTAGAGAAGAGTAAGAACAGAGGGGTGTACACCCCTGGCCAGAAAGGTGCAACAGCAAAGCAATGATACCAAAAAAAATGTGTGCACTCACAAAAACAGATTTATTCATGCTGAATTATAATTGAATAATAATTAATTGAGTTGCATTTTTCCCATAGGGAAACCATGGCGTAATTTGCTGTTATAAAGGAGTGTTTATAACAGCAAACATGTGCATGGTTTCCCTCGCTCTGCACATGCTCCACTGCACCTTTTCCCTTCAAAATGCTGGCCACATGTTTTCCCCCGATAGACTAAACTTCCACACAGAATCAGACTCAGTGGTAAGTTTAATTTTTGAACAAAATCTGACGGGGGGAAAGAAAACCCTGGCGGAGCGTTTCACCATCTCTGTGAGGACAGGGTGGGTGCTCCAGGACTGGAAGGTGGCGCATATAGTGCCTATGCACAAGGGGGGATCAAGGGAGGTGGCAGGGAAGTACAGGCCTGTCAGCCTGACATCGGTGGTGAGCAAGGTGATGAAGGGCATTGTCAAGGAGAGGCTGTGGGGGACCTGGAAAAGTCAAGGTGCCTGGACGATAGACAGCATGGATTCATCCCAGGGAAATCGTGTCAGACAAACCTTGTGGAGTTCTGTGACTGGGTGATGAGTGCTTTGGACCTGGGTAGACCAGTAGACATCCTCTTTCTAGACTTCAGCAAGGCATTTGACTCTGTTCCTCATGAGGGCCTGTTGGATAAGGTGGAAGAAATGGGGGTGGGGAGCCAGAAGATCAGATGGATAGACAATTGGCTCCGGGACCGGACCCAGAGGGTTGTAGTTGGCGGGATAGTCTCATCCCCAAGGAGGGTCATTAGTGGGATCCCACAGGGATCAGTCCTTGGGCCCCTCCTGTTCAACACCTACGTCTCTGACATAGGGACAGGTTTCAGGAGTGAGATGAGTCTCTTTGTGGATGACTCAAAACTGGGGGCGGTGGTGGATGAGAAGGAGGGGAGGGTGGCCCTACAGGGGGACCTGGAGGCTCTGGAAAGATGGTCTAGAAAGTGGAAGCTGAGGTTCAGTGTGGGGAAATGCAAGGTACTGCACCTGGGTGCCAGAAACCTGGGCCAAGAGTACACCCTGGGGAGGGAATGCTGCAAGCCTCGATGGCTGAGAGGGAACTGGGGTGGTGGTGGATGTCAAGATGAACAACTCAGAGACTTGTAGGAGGGCAGCAACCAAAGACAACAGGATGCTGGGATGCATCGCTAGGGGGATCAACTCCAGAAGGAGGGAGGTGATACTCTATCTGTATAACTGCTTGGTGAGGCCACACCTCAAGTACTGCGTGCAGTTTTGGAGGCCACACTTAAAGAGGGACATTAAACTCCTGGAGAGGGTTCAGAGGAGGAGGACAACCAAAATGATTTGGGGCTTGGGGGACAGGACCTATGGGGAGATGCTCAAAGAGCTAAATATGTACTGTACACATTGGAAAAGAGAAGGGACTGGGGGGACGTGATAGAGGTCTTCAGGTACATGAAGGGGGTAAATAGGGGAGGAGTAGTCAGGGTGCTTCGAAGGAAGGAGGAGGAGGGAGCAACTAGAGGGCATGGGTGGAAGTTGGGGAGAGATTCAGGGGAGAAAGGAGGAGGTGCTACTTCACTGAGAGGGTGGTGGAGCCATGGAATGCGCTGCCCAGGGGGCTGGTGGAGGCAGAGATGGTGGAGGGGTTCAAAAGGGGGTGGGACAGGGACAGGGGAAGGGTTCTGGAAGCAATATCCAGTGCATTGAGAATATCTGGAACTGTTAAGGGAGAAACCAGAGAAGGCAAGGGGGGCAGCAAGGTCAACTCCCACGGTGGGGGCTGACCAAACGAGCAGACATGAAAGACCATTAGGCCTATTCTGCTGGCATTTTAGTATGTTAGTACAACCTGTTTGTACTGCTCACTGAAAAAAGATATTTAAATCAATAGAAAATGGCACCGCGAGGTGCAAGTCACAGACCGGATGCTGAAAACAAACCCGGCGGGCCAGGCAGCAACCTCCGCTCCATTCGTTCATTTTATATAACTGCTGAGGTGAAAAAGGCAAACCCAGCAATTATATAAAATAATATATGGGTTAGTGTGTATAAACTCAAAGTTTACACACACCCTTGGGGTCAGATGCTTTTAATAAACCCCTCGAGCTTTGCTCTCAGGGTTTATGTAGCATCTAAACCCAAGGGTGTGTGTAAACATTGAGTTTACGCACACCAACCCATCCTTTATTCCATATTTCTCAGACCTGTTTTGGTATGCCCAGCTGTGTGTTTTTTTTTTCCACTGGAACAGTGGCACAACCTGTAATGGGCTAGTGATGTAACTAGAAATGGGGGCACTTAATCTTCTCAGAACAGGGGTAGTAGCAGCTGGTAATGACGACAGTACACAGATAATAATGGTCCAGTGACACAGCCCAGAACAGGGGCAGTAACAGCTGGTAATAGGGCAGTAGCAGCTGGTAATAAGAGCAGTACACAGATGATAATGGGAGCAGTATAGCATCTCAGAACAGGGGCAGTGGCAGCTGGTAGTAGGGCAGTAGCAGCTGGAAATGAGGGCAGTACACAGATGGTAATGGGGGTCATGCCACAGCTGGTAATGGGGGCAATAAAATAGCTCAGAACAGGAGCAATGGCAGCTGGTAATGGGAACAGTAACAGCAGACAATGAGGGCAGTACACAGCTGGTAATGGAAGCCATAATACAGCCGGTAATGGGGGCAATAAAATAGCTTAGAAGAGGGGCAGTAACAGCTGGTAATGGGGCAGTACATAGATGATAAATGGGGCCATAACATAACTGGTAACAGGGACACTGAAACAGTTCAGAAGGTGGCTAGTGTCAACTGGTAAAAGGGCAGTACCCACTGGTAATAAGGGCAGTACACATCTGGTAATAGAGGCTATGACAGTTGGTAATGGCAGCACTAAAACAGCTCAGAACAGGTGCAGTGGCAGCTGGCAATAGGGCAGTAACCACTGGTAATGAGGGTGGTACAAAGCTGGTAATGGGAGCCATGACACAACTGGTAATGGGGCAAAAAAATCTCAGAACGGGGGCAGTGGCAGCTGATAAAGAGGGCTATGACACAGTTGGTAATGGGACAATAAGACAGCTCAGAACAGGGGCAGTGGCAGCTTGTAATATGGCAGTAACTGCTGGTAATGAGGGCAGTACACAGCTGGTAATGGGACCATGACACAGTTGTAACTGGGAAATAAAACAGCTCAAACCAGGGCCAGTGGCAGCTAGTAATAGGGCATTAACCACTAGTAATGGAGGCAGTACAGAGTTGGTAATGTGGGCTATAACACAGCTGGTAATGGGGGCAGAAGAACAGCTTAAAACGGGCAGTGGTAGCTGTTGTTAGAGTAGTAACAGATGGTAATGGTACCATGACATAGCTTGTAATTGGGGTCACTAAAACAGCTCAGAACAGGGGCAGTTGCAGCTGGTAAGATGGTAGTAACAGCTGGTAAATGAGGGCAGTACACAGCTTTTAATGGGGGCAATGAATCAGCTGGCAGTGGGGAACTAAAACAGCTCAGAACAGGGGCAGCTGCTATTATGATAGTACCATTTGGTAATGCAGACAGTAAACATCTGGCAATGGGAGCCAGTGACACTGCTGGCAATGGGGGCCATGACACATCCAGTAACAGGGGATTTAAAACAGCTCAGAATAGGGGCATCCGCAGCTGGTAGTAGAGCAGTAACAATTGGTAATGGAGGTCAGGGACACAGCTGGTAATGGTGACAAAGAAACAGTTCACAACAGGTGCAGTGACAGCTGGTAATAGGGCAGTAACATTAGGTGATGAGGGCAGTACACAGCTGGTAATGGGGGCCAGGGACACAGCTGGTAATGGGGACAAAGAAACAGTTCACAACAGGCGCAGTGACAGCTGGTAATAGGGCAGTAACATTAGGTGATGAGCGCAGTACACAGCTGGTAACGAGGGTCAGTGACACAGCTGGTAATAGGAACAAAGAAACAGTTCACAACAGGTGCAGTGACAGCTGGTAATAAGGCAGTAACATTAGGTGATGAGGGCAGTACACAGCTGGTAACAGGGGCCAGTGACACAGCTGGTAATGGGACAAAGAAACAGTTCACAACAGGTGCAGTGACAGCTGGTAATAGGGCAGTAACATTAGGTGATGAGGGCAGTACACAGCTGGTAACAGGGGGCAGTGACACAGCTGGTAATGGGGACAAAGAAACAGTTCACAACAGGTGCAGTGACAGCTGGTAATAGGGCAGTAACATTAGGTGATGAGGGCAGTACACAGCTGGTAAAGGGGGCCAGTGACACAGCTGGTAGTAGGGACAAAGAAACAGTTCACAACAGGTGCAGTGACAGCAGGTAATAGGGCAGCACCATTAGGTGATGAGGGCAGTACACAGCTGGTAATGGGGGCCAGTGACACAGCTGGTAATAGGGACAAAGAAACAGTTCACAACAGGTGCAGTGACAGCTGGTAATAAGGCAGTAACATTAGGTGATGAGGGCAGTACACAGCTGGAAACGGGGTCCAGTGACACAGCTGGTAATAGGGACAAAGAAACAGTTCACAACAGGTGCAGTGACAGCTGGTAATAGGGCAGTAACGTTAGGTGATGAGAGCAGTACAAAGCTGGTAACAAGGGTCAGTGACACAGCTGGTAATAGGGACAAAGAAACAGTTCACAACAGGTGCAGTGACAGCTGGTAATAGGGCAGTAACATTAGGTGATGAGGGCAGTACACAGCTGGTAACGGGGGCCAGGGACAAAGCTGGTAATGGGGACAAAGAAACAGTTCACAACAGGTGCAGTGACAGCTGGTAATAAGGCAGTAACATTAGGTGATGTGGGCAGTACACAGCTGGTAACGGGGGCCAGTGACACAGCTGGTAATGGGGACAAAGAAACAGTTCACAACAGGTGCAGTGACAGCTGGTAATAGGGCAGTAACATTAGGTGATGAGGGCAGTACACAGCTGGTAACGGGGGCAGTGACACAGCTGGTAATGGGGACAAAGAAACAGTTCACAACAGGTGCAGTGACAGCTGGTAATAGGGCAGTAACATTAGGTGATGAGGGCAGTACACAGCTGGTAAAGGGGGCCAGTGACACAGCTGGTAGTAGGGACAAAGAAACAGTTCACAACAGGTGCAGTGACAGCAGGTAATAGGGCAGCACCATTAGGTGATGAGGGCAGTACACAGCTGGTAATGGGGCCAGTGACACAGCTGGTAATAGGACAAAGAAACAGTTCACAACAGGTGCAGTGACAGCTGGTAATAAGGGCAGTAACATTAGGTGATGAGGGCAGTACAAGCTGGAACGGGGGCCAGTGACACAGCTGGTAATAGGGACAAAGAAACAGTTCACAACAGGTGCAGTGACAGCTGGTAATAGGGCAGTAACATTAGGTGATGAGAGCAGTACAAAGCTGGTAACAAGGGTCAGTGACACAGCTGGTAATAGGGACAAAGAAACAGTTCACAACAGGTGCAGTGACAGCTGGTAATAGGGCAGTAACATTAGGTGATGAGGGCAGTACACAGCTGGTAACGGGGGCCAGGGACAAAGCTGGTAATGGGGACAAAGAAACAGTTCACAACAGGTGCAGTGACAGCTGGTAATAAGGCAGTAACATTAGGTGATGTGGGCAGTACACAGCTGGTAATGGAGGTCAGGGACACAGCTGGTAATGGGGACAAAGAA
This sequence comes from Neoceratodus forsteri, assembly GCA_016271365.2. Lineage (NCBI taxonomy): Eukaryota > Metazoa > Chordata > Ceratodontiformes > Ceratodontidae > Neoceratodus > Neoceratodus forsteri. The sequence continues at coordinate 67,299,782 of JADMNL010000023.1, forward strand.
ACAGTTCACAACAGGTGCAGTGACAGCTGGCAATAAGGCAGTAACATTAGATGGTGAGGGCAGTACACAGCTGGTAAAGGGGAGCAGTGACAGAGCTGGTAATAGGGACAAAGAAACAGTTCACAACAGGTGCAGACACAACTGATAATAGGGTAGTAACATTAGGGGATGAGGGCAGTACACAGCTGGTAATGGAGGTCAGGGACACAGCTGGTAATGGGGACAAAGAAACAGTTCACAACAGCTGCAGTGACAGCTAGTAATAGGGCAGTAACATTAGATGGTGAGGGCAGTACACAGCTGGTTAAGGGGGACAGTGTCACAGCTGGTAATAGGGACAAAGAAACAGTTCACAACAGGTGCAGTGACAGCTGATAATAGGGTAGTAACATTAGGTGATGAGGGCAGTACACAGCTGGTAATGGAGGTCAGGGACACAGCTGGTAGTAGGGACAAAGAAACAGTTCACAACAGGTGCAGTGACAGCTGGTAATAAGGCAGTAACATTAATTGATGAGGGCAGTACACAGCTGGTAATGGGGGCCAGTGACACAGCTGGTAATAGGGACAAAGAAACAGTTCAAAACAGGTGCAGTGACAGCTGGTAATAAGGCAGTAACATTAGGTGATGAGGGCAGTACACAGCTGGTAATGGGAGCCAATGACACTACTGGTAATAGGGACAAAGAAACAGTTCACAACAGGTGCAGTGACAGCTGGTAATAGGGCAGTAACATTAGGTGATGAGGGCAGTACACAGCTGGTAACGAGGGTCAGTGACACAGCTGGTAATAGGAACAAAGAAACAGTTCACAACAGGTGCAGTGACAGCAGGTAATAGGGCAGTAACATTAGGTGATGAGGGCAGTACACAGCTGGTAATGGGGGCCAGTGACACAGCTGGTAATGGGGACAAAGAAACAGTTCACAACAGGTGCAGTGACAGCTGGTAATAGGGCAGTAACATTAGGTGATGAGGGCAGTACACAGCTGGTAACAGGGGGCAGTGACACAGCTGGTAATGGGGACAAAGAAACAGTTCACAACAGGTGCAGTGACAGCTGGTAATAGGGCAGTAACATTAGGTGATGAGGGCAGTACACAGCTGGTAATGGGGGCCAGTGACACAGCTGGTAATAGGGACAAAGAAACAGTTCACAAGAGGTGCAGTGACAGCAGGTAATAGGGCAGTACCATTAGGTGATGAGGGCAGTACACAGCTGGTAATGGGGGCCAGTGACACAGCTGGTAATAGGGACAAAGAAACAGTTCATAACAGGTGCAGTGACAGCTGGTAATAGGGCAGCAACATTAGGTGATGAGGGCAGTACACAGTTGGTAATGGGGGTCAGTGACACAGCTGGTAATGGGGACAAAGAAACAGTTCACAACAGGTGCAGTGACAGCAGGTAATAGGGCAGTAACATTAGGTGATGAGGGCAGTACACAGCTGGTAATGGGGGCCAGTGACACAGCTGTTAATAGGGCAGTAATATTAGGTGATGAGGGCAGTACACAGCTGGTAATAGGGACAAAGAAACAGTTCACAACAGGTGCAGTGACAGCTGGTAATAGTGCAGTAACATTAGGTGATGAGGGCAGTACACAGCTGGTAATGGGGGCCAGGGACAAAGCTGGTAAAGGGGACAAAGAAACAGTTCACAACAGGTGCAGTGACAGCTGGTAATAGGGCAGTAACATTAGGTGATGAGGGCAGTACACAGCTGGTAACGGGGGCCAGTGGCACAGCTGGTAATGGGTAGAGACCTGTGTTTTTCTTAAATAACTAAAAATAAGAAATTCAAGATATTAAAAAAAAAAACAAAAAAAAAACGCATGAAAAAGTTTAAAAATTGCTGTTTTTTTCTTTTTTGGCAAAAACTAAATAAATGCTTGCAGAAGTTGTTGTTTAGGCTCCGTTGTTACCACAGAGATGGTCCGCAAGGAAGCAGCAACAGAATTATCTGATTCACAAAACATTGGTCTTCCTTTTGAGCTGTTAATGATTTATGCTATGTACATTTAGCTATTACCAGCTTGTAACTGTTTCTCCTTTCTCCTGCCTTAGCCCCCTACCTGCTTTTAGTTTCTACCATCCTGCTATTGTGACTGTTCTCCTTTTTACTGGTGTAGCCAACTTCCAGTTTCCTTGCTCTTCTGGCTCCCCCTTGAAATATTTCACTTTCTAACCCCAGTGAAACTCAGGTAATCATAATTTTCTGTAGTAAGCCTGGAGGGTTGGACTGCCCGGAGAGAATGGAACACATGCAAATGATGGAATCATCTGCACGTGTCAACTTTTCAAATGCTGCCCTACACCAATTGCCAATGTTCTAAACCTCCTCAGATTTAATTCTCTGCCTGAACAGTTAAGTCACTCGGAATGTCACTCTTCAATCAACTGTTTGATGTGAAGAAACTTATAAAAATATATAAGTATCATTTCTATTTCATTTTCTGCCTTATATGAATTGTTTTACTTTAGCTAAACTTAGTTTTATAGTTATTTAGTTGTTTTTGCCGATTCTTCTTGGTTCGAAATAACCAGGCGGGAACTGGGTTAGTTTTTCATATTTTAGGGTTTTCCTGACACAAATCTCATTTTATTTTTGGTTAAATTTAGTTTTAAAGTGTTTTTTTGTAACTGTAGTTTTCGGTTACTAAACCGCTAGTACCGGTTCCAATTTTTCTATCAGTTCGGTTCCTCCGGTTCCCCTTCGGTTTCAGAACCGACCGTAACTGCAAGTTTTATTATTTAAATCTTTCTTACTTAGCAGTCCTCTTTTTTATTGGTTCAATGGCAGAAAAACCAAAGAAAAAGACTGGTAAGTCCGGTTTTAAGAATTGTATTCAATGTGGAAATGATTTTGAAAAGGTAGATAAGCACACTCTGTGTGTGGCTTGTCTGGGATATGAGCATCTTAAAGAGGATTATCAAATCTGCCTGCTTTCCCTGAAAAAAACTATTGAGAAACACCTGGAACGGCTGAAAAAGAAGCTCTCCAAGGGTCCCTCTGGCTCTGACCAGCTGATACCCTCTGTTATTGTGGTTGAACCCACATCTGTTGCTACTTCCACCCCTGAGACAGGTGATAAAGCTACCAAGAGGATTTCTGAACCAGCTAGTTCCCCAGTTCCCTCTAAACAAAGCGCACAAGCTAAAGCATACAGAACCCCCAAATATTGATCAGGGGACTTCTGTACCTAATAATATCATACCTACTCATCAGGAAATCTCACAGGCTTTAGTCATTCAGGCTTTGCAGGGCTTAGTGGCCCCTGCTCAGCAACCACCTGCACCAGCAGGACAGCCTTGCAGAATTCTCCTTATTGAAGAAAAGGAATACAGCCAGTATGAGGAGGATGAAGGGGAACCCATCTTACCCTAGGTATCCCCAGAACAAGAATTTGGTTCACCCCCTAGAACATCTGAAGATTTTTCTTCTCACTTCACTTTTGTGAGAAAAATGGCAGATGCCCTAGACACCTCCACAAGAGCAGAAGTGGAGGATGAGGAGGAAATAGAGTATCTGGAGATGATGGGTTTGACTCCCACCAAAGCCCTTCTCCTCCCACTGAACACATTCTTTAAAAAAGATGCTCTAAAATTGTTACAAACCCCAAATTCTGTCCCCACTCTAGATAAGAGGATGGACAAGAAATATCAGTTTGAGAGGGAAGGGGCAGGTTTCCTTTTTTCCCAACAGATCATCAAAGGGTCATTCAACAAGCAGCCTGTGATAAGGCTAGAGTCCCTCTGCATTCCATCCACCAGATGAGGACTCTAGGAAAATAGATAGTATGGCTAGGAAAGGGTACCTGTCAGCCTCCCTGGCCATACAACAGGCTAACTTTCAGGCCTATGCTGCCCAGTATCAAAAGTCCCTGTGGCAGTCAGTTTTGGCCATCTCTCAAAAAACTCCCACACCCCTACCTGATGACCTAGTGGAAACAGCTAGGTTTGGGCTAGAGGCAGCTAAGTACCAGTTCCAGATGGCTGCTGATACCAACGACACTGCAGCCAGATGGATGGCAAATACAGTAGCCCAAAGGAGATTTGCTTGGCTGAGAGCCACAAATCTCACTGCTGATACATAATCTAAGGTCTTAGATTTTCCTTTAGAGGGAAATGCTCTTTTTGGAGAATCTATGGTGGCATACATGAAGAAGGTGGATGAGTATAAGGGCACTTACAGAAGCAACTCTCATAGAGAGAGAGCTTCTCCATTCACCAGGGCTTATGGAAGGGGAGGCCGGGGCAGGTCCTTCCACACCATGTCCTTTTGTATCAAAAGTACCCACATCAGGGGTACATTAGGGGCAGGGGTCCAAAGGGGTTCTAGGTGTGGATCTCAAGCACAGCCTCAACCCCAAGCCTAGCAAACCCCCTGAAGTACAGGCCACCTCCTCACTCCCTGTTGGAGCCAGACTTTCCCACTTCCTCCAGGTTTGGCTGAACATCACCACAGACAAGTGGGTCCTGGAGGTAGTGGGTCAGGGTCTGTCTCTGGCTTTCAAATCCCTTCCTCCTCTAGCAGCCAGGGGTTTCAGTGCACCTTCCTGGCAAGAACCTGCTGGAGCAGAGGTCCAGAAACTGTTAATTTCAAAAGTAGTGGAACCTGTCCCAAGCTTACTGAGAGGAAGGGGCTTTTACTCCAGATACTTCTTCACCACAAGGAGAAGTGGGGAGTGGCAGCATATACTGGATCTCATAGCCCTAAACAGGCATCTGAAAAAGCCAAAGTTCAAAATGGTAACTTTGGCATTGATTCTACCAACAATCCAGAAGGGGGATTGGTTGTCATCACTGTACTTAAAAGACACCTAATTCCACCTTCCCATAAGGGAGTCTCACAGAAAATACCAGAGGTTCTAACTCCCTTCAGGTCATTATCAATTTTCAACCCTGATTTTTGGCCTTTCTTCGGCGCCAAGGGTGTTTACAAAGTGCCTAGCACCAGTGGTAGTACACCTTTGAAGACAGGGTGTGGCAGTTTTTCCACATCTGGACAACTGGCTGGTGGTGGGCAAGTCACCAAAACAGGTCACTCAGTATCTAAACCTTACCCAAGGCTTGCTGGAATCCTTGCGGTTCATTATCAGTCTCAAAAAGTCAGTCCCCATTCCTGCACAAAAGTTGCAGTTCATAGGGGCAGAGATAGACACATTGCAGGGTAGGGCCTACCTACCTCTGGACAGGATCAGAAATCTTCAGCCAGTGGAAAATTCCTTCATCTTGAACAGAAGCAAGCCACCAAGACAGTTCTTGCAACTACTGGGTCATATGGCTATGTCCATAGCTACTGTGCTGGGTTCAATGTTTCAAATGAGGGACATCCAGTTCCACCTCAGGGTACTGGAGCCAAAAAAAAGATTCTCTTTCAAAACCCATTCCGGTCACAAGAACTTTGCTGCAAGCTTTGCAGTGGTGGAAGAAAGTACCCAATTTAAAGGAAGGTGTTCCGTTTCAGAAAGAATACCCCTCAGCTATTCTCACAACAGATGCATCCCTACTGGGCTGTGGTGCCCACTTGGGAGACCATACAACCCAGGGTACTTGGTGAACCACAGAGTCCTTCAAGCACATAACTGGAACTCTGGGCTGTTTTTCTGGCTCTAAAATCCTTCTAAGTACTAGTACAGTCAAAGGTGGTACAGGTCAGAACAGACAATATCACCACAATGTACTACATCGACAAACAGGGAGGCACCAGGTCAGGGCCCATTTGCACAGAGGCCATGAAAATTTGGACCCTGGCGTACTCTTTGGGAGTCTCCCTGCAGGCAATCCATCTACCAGGAAAGGACAATACCTTGGCAGATGCCTTAAGTCGAATCAACCAGGCCTTCCACGAATGGACTCTGAACAAACAGGTGATGGAAATAATTTTCCAAAGGTGGGGCACTCCAGAGGTGGACTTGTTCGCATCTCACTAGAACCACCTTTTGCCTCAGTACTGCTGCAGGCCACCAGATCAGGGTACTTTGCCCCTGGATGCCCTGACTCTAGATTGGTCAGGGAGGTTCCTGTATGCTTTCCCTCCCTTTCCCCTGGTTTTCAGGGTGTTACTCGTGCTCCGGTCCCACTCAGCATCTCTAATCCTAATAGACCCGGATTGGCCCAGGCAGCCATGGTACTCTCTAATGCTTTCAATGTCTGTAGCTAAACCAATACAACTCCCTCTGAGGCACAATCTTTTGAACTCTGACCAGGGGACCCTGTTATACCCGAACCTCAAGTCCCTCAACCTCAAAGCTTGGTTCTTGAGGAACTAGGATATGCTGACTTGCAACTCTCTGAATCAGTGTTTCACATTCTGAGGTGCTATAGGGAACCCTCTACTAAGAAAACTTATTCTTCAAAATGGAAAAGGTTTTCAATCTGCTGTTTAACTAAGGATTTGATTCCATTACAGGCTGGGGTCTCAGCTGTTTTGGATTCTCTCTCTCATTTACACTGTCTGGGTCTACAATCCAATTCACTCAAGGTACACCTTGTAGCATTGTCTGCTTACATTTCTGCTGGCAACAGGGTAACACTAGCTTCAGACCCCAGTTTTAGAAGGTTCTTCAAGGGTGTGTCCCATTTGTACCCCCCTCACAGGGCATCTGTGCCAGCATGGGACCTTAATGTTTGCATAGCCAAGCTCATGGGGCACCCCTTTGCACCTATGGCTATAGCTCAACTTAAATATATCACTTGGAAAACTGTTTTTCTAATGGCAATGACTTCTGCAAGAAGAATAAGTGAGCTCCAGGCTCTCTTTGTGGAGCAGGATTATATCTCTTTTCACAGAGATAAGGTCGTTTTGAGAACAAATAGAAAATTCCTATCAAAGGTAGTCTCTGATTTTCACCTTAACAAATCCATTACCGTACCTGTTTTCTTCACTGAGCATTCTACTTCTGGTGAAAGAAGGCTTCATAGTTTGGATGTAAAGAGAGCGCTCAGTTATTATATTACAGCCACTAAGGACCATAGGCAGGACAGGAAACATTTGTTTCTGACCTATGGGGATGTGGGAGAGGTAATCCAGCTTCTAAGAGATCTTTTTCTTGCTGGATAGTTCAGTGTATTCAATTCTGCTATACAAAAGCTGGTAGGGAACCCCCAACAGGGTTAAGGGTGCATTCCACCAGGGGAAGAGCTGCTACTCTGGCAGCTGTGAGAGATGTTCCACTGGTTGATATCTGTAAAGAAGCTACTTGGAAGACAGTACACACCTTTACAAACCATTACAATCTGGATATCAGTCTAGAAATGATGCTAGGTTTGGTACAGCAGTCCTGCAAAGTTGATTTCCTAAGTAAATGTTCTGTGCCCAACCCCAGTGGTACTGCACTGCAGCCTGCAGAAAGTTATGAATACCTGAGTATTACTGTGGTTAGAAGAAAGAATTACTCACCTTAGTAATCTTGTTTCTTCCCAGTGATACTCAGGTATTCATAACTTCCCAACCTACCTTTTTTCCAGAACTCAAGCCTCTGCACTCCTGCATGCTGCACTACCACAAAAGGGTACATCACAATGACTATATATATGTTGCCACATAGTGGTACATGTTGGCAAACAAATCTTATGGTTTTTACCTCTCTTCAGGTGTTTCTGACGTGCTGATTCTTTAAAATGTATGTGTTTTTCTCCAGTTGGAGGTTTCTTCTTATTAAAATTGGGGTTATTTTGAATTATGTCTCTAATCATAAATACTAACAGTTTTTACTACATGGCTTGGCCTATTCAGGCTCCTAGAAAATCTGAGGAGGTTTAGAACATTGGCAGTTAGTACAGGGCAGCATTTGAAAAGCTGTCACGTGCAGATGATTCCATCATTTGCATATGTTCCATTCTCTCCAGGCAGTCCAATGCTCCAGGCTTACTGCAGAAAGTTATGAATACCTGAGTATCGCTGGGAAGAAACAAGATTACTAAGGTGCATAATTTTTTCTTCTGTGCCCCCCAAATCCTCTCCCTCCTCATCCTTCCTGTCCCTGCTGATTCATCGTGTTAACTCTTTCACTGTCCCTCCTCCCCCTCTTGTTTACCCTCACCTCCCTCCCACTGACTCTCCCTTTTCTCCACCATCCTGGTTTCTCCCCCCTTCCCCTCCCCTATCCTCTCCAACTCCAATTCACACTCTCTCTCTCCCCTCACCATGGCCTCTGCCTGCTCTCTTCCCAGACCCCCTGTGTCTTCCCCTGCTCTGTGCTCCCTGCTCACCTCTTCCCCTTCCCTCCTATAGCCCCTGCTCCCTCATTCAACTGCCATGGAAATGCTTTACTACACACACAAAGCTCCTTATCTTTCTATTATTGTTGCTTGCTGGAGACATAAAGCCCAACCCTGACCCTGCCCACCCCCCTCCACCATCCTCTCAAAAGGACTGAATGTGGCATGTTAACATCCGTAGCCTCCTCCTCAAAATTGACATACTGCAACTTTTCATGGTCAACTGTAGTCCTGACATACTGGTTATCTCAGAGTCCTGGCTATCCCCCAAAATTCTTGACTCAGCAGTTGCCATCCCCAGTTACTCACTAACCCGTGTGGCTCACGCCACTAAAGGTGGCAGGATTACCATCTATCTCACCTCTTCAACATGTATCCATATGCTCTCTCTCTCTCTCTCTCTCTCTCTCTCTCTCTCCTCCCCATCAGCCTATGAACTCTTCATCAAAACATCTCTCCCATTCTCCCTATATATCTTCATTGCTGGAGTCTATTGCTGCTCTGGACTGTCTTCCTTGAGTATCATTGAACTTCTCTCAACTATCTCCTCTCATGCTTCAGCCAGTGAACTTCTCATTCTTGTGGACTTTAACAAAAATTGGCTCTCTCCCTCACTATCCAAATTCTGTAATAAAATCAAATTCCTAATCCTTACTCAACCAACCACTGATCCTACCCATCAAAAACACAAATCACTAAACCACACCCATTTGGACTGGGCCCTTGCCTCACACCCACACAGAATTATTGCATCAGGCACCCTACCAGATGCCCTCAGTGACCATCACATTGTCTACTGTGTGCACAAATTTCACTGACAAAAACCCCACCCAAACTCCTGCTAATTCATTCATTCCAGTTCTTAGACCTGTCCTCCCTTCATGAGGACCTAGCAGCTACTGATTGGTCCCCTAGCTCTACTGCCAGCTCCATTGGCTTGGCCCTAAACTTCTTCACATCCTGCTTCCTGGCCACCTGAGACCGCCATGCCCTCTTTAGGAAAACTAGGGTATGATGTTCACATCTCCCCTGGATCTCTGCCGAACTGCTAGCCTGCCTGAGAGCACATAACCCGCTTGAAAAGCTCACAAGACCTCAGGCTGCCAAGCTGGCTACCATAAATATCAAACCTTATGCAATGCCTGTACTAGGGCTACCAAACATGCTAAGGCAGGGTATTTTTCCCCCACTCTCCAAAACAATATTAACCACCCCTCAAAGTTTTGGAAGGACATTCACTCCCTCTTCTCTCCCCTACCCAGTCCTCCATCCCAGTCCTTAAGATGAGAGGTGCCACCGTCTCTGACCCCTCTGCTGTCGCCGATGAATTTAATGACTTTCACCTCTGTTCTCTCCTCTCCTCCTTACCCCTTCACATCCCTCTGCTGATCCACCCAGTCCTCCCACCCCCATCTCCTTCTCACTAGTCTTTCCAGACACCACTCTCAAGGCCCTCCCACTCTAAATCCCCTAAATGGCAAGAGTCCAGATGGGTTGGACCCAAAACTCCTTCATCTCTCTGATTCTGCCACCTGCCTCCCTCTCACTTCTCTTCTTAACCTCTCTTTCTCTATGGCCTCCGTCCCTGTCTCGTGGAAGCATGCCACAGTCATTCCCCTCCATAAAGGTGGTGACTTCTCTGCTCTTGGGAATTACGCCCTGTCTCTCTACTTCCTACCATTGCTAAACTTCAAGAACATGTGGTTCTTTCTCAACTCTCTCCCTTTCTTGACTCATCCTCCCTCCCTCATCCCTTTCCAGCCTGGATTCCACAAATCCTACTTCACCACCACCTCCCTACTGAGGCTGACTGATTCCATTCTATCAGACATGGATCAGGGTGTGATCACCACTGCTATCTTCGTCAACCTTGCCAAAGCCCTTGACACCATAGCCCACCCCCTCTTCCTTGCAAAGCTCTCTGCTGCAGGACTATCCTCCCAAGCTATTAATTGATTCTGTCCCTACCTCCAGGGTAGAACTCAATCAGATAAAATTGGCAACTCCCTGCCCCCTCCCCACCAGCACTGGCATTCCCCAAGGATCTGTGGTTGGTCCCATTCTTTTCTCCATTTTTCTAAATAGCCCACTTTCTGCCTGTACATCTGCATTCATTCATACCTATGCAGATGATACTGTCCTATATGCCTTGGGCTTTTCCCCTGCTGATCTGATAACCAGACCCCAACCAATTTTGACAACATCCAGCTCTCTTTCTGATCTAATCAGAAGGGTTCTAATTCCAAAAGTGCATTAAATAAATAAATAAATAAAAATAATCAACTGTCCCTAAATGCAAAAAAAAAAATGGTCTGTATGACCTTTGGAACCAGGCTAAAGCTCTCTAGACTTCCTGTCATCCGGGATCCCTTATGCCCCATTACCAGCTGTGTTACTGCCCCATTACCAGCTGTGTTACTGCCCCATTACCAGCTGTGTTATTGCCCCATTACCAGCTGTGTTACTGTCCCACTGGCTCAATTTGTCAGGCTGTAGCTAGATGGTTGGGCTGTGGCCCTTTGAGTTATGAGACACAATAACAATCATTTGTAATGCTTATTCATGTGTGCACCAGTCTCTATGTATTGCAGCTTCTGGCAGTGAGACAACAAACAATGCCATTGTCTGAATATTTGAAACATTTGGGTCCCACTGAAAGAGATGAGGCACTCGTATTTTCCTGTAGCAGCAGTTCTCTACTCAGGATGGCAATGGTTAAGTCTCTAGGTCCAAACAATGTGATGAACAGGCCTACAGTGTGACAAAAGTCAATGCCATTGTCTGAATATTTTGAACATTTGGGTCTCACTGAAAGAGATGAGGCTATTGCATTTTCCTGCAGCATCAGTCTTCTAGCCAGGAGGGCAACGGTTAAGTCATTGGGTCCAAACAGTGTGATGAACTGGACTACAGCAGGACCCAGAGCAGATCTGGGACAGGAGGTGGTTCTCCACCATCTCTGCCCCTGTTTGTCCCCCTGTCCTAACATTTTTCTGACCAGGAAGATGGGGGAATATTCAGTTGCCTTCATAGTTTTATTTTTCCATCCACTGTTTATTCTCCTCAGCCAGGACAGGCTGTGTTCCCCTCAAATCTCCCCCCCTGAACCCCACCATTCTCTACCTCCCGGTACTCGCCTGTAAGCTTGTGTTCCCCCGCTGCTGGCGTCAGGAGGAAGGATCCCCTCCCCACCCCAAAATGCACACATCCAGTCCTTGTCCTCCAGGGGTCTGGTTGTGTGGTGGGCAGGGATCGGTGGGCAGGTGTTATGTAAGCCTGTCCTGCCATAAATCTTCCTCCATAATTTAGTTCCCTGCCCCATGCTGGGGTACCCTCATAAGTGTTCACTTGTGGAGGCACATGTATGCCATGGAGTCCCACAGCCCTCCCTTCTCCTACCTCCCCACAGACCTGCACTGGCACTTGGCCTCCACCAGATGGTAGTCATTCAGTGAGCATGCAGACCCTCCCCCACTGGGAGAGGAGATCAGCTGTTCAGTGCTCGATCCCTCTCACTCTGGCTGACTCCCAGCAACCCATGCTTGTTGTTGAACACAGGTCACCGGGGTGGCAGGAGGTAAGGCACTTGAAGCACCATAGCTCTCCATTCCACTGGGTCAGCTTGCCCTCATGATTAATCACTATTGCCCTGGCCGATCGCTCCGCTCGGCCGACATGGGGTTGCTGGAGATTCCAAGAGTGAGTTTAAAAACCTCTGGCAGCAGAGCTTTTTCTCATGCTGCCCCTACTCTTTGGAATTCTCTACCACGCCGGTTACGGGATTGCACCTCCGTGGAGATTTTTAAGAAAGAATTAAAAACTTTTTTTATGGAAAAAGGCCTTTGTGGAGGATTAAAGTGTCAGTATCTGACTGGATTTTATTGTAATTTATTAAGTCTTTTGATGTATTTATGATGCACTTTTATAAGTCTATGTGTGAATGGCTATGTGTATTTTTGTTATTAACTTGTTCAGCACCTTGATAATTTGAAAGGCGCTATACAAATAAAATTATTATTATTATTATTAATGTCATTACCACTTTTTAGTTGTGTTGGCCGGAGTGCAAAGTGACCAGTGACCACCCTCCAAGAGTGCCAGCCCCATCCTCTTTGCAATACAGTTGGCCTCTAGATAGCCTCTGTGTGGGATTCCTCAGCAGAACAGTGAACCCCTGTCTTGAGGTAGCAGCACAACATGGTGATCCTATGCCATGGGACGACTGGAGGGGTTCCAGGAGGAGGATAATATAAGCCACTGGCACACAACAGCAATCCAACTATGGAATCCCACCCAGGACTGCTTATATGGACCACCAGCCTGCCATATAAACAGCTACAAATCAGGGTAATCAAATAGCATCCAAAGCAAGTGTCTGGGAACAAACAGAATTTCTAAATTGCGTCAAAGATGGAGAATGCAAGCCTATGAGAACCAGTGCAAACCAAAAGTTAAGAGACAGAAGGGTTTCCTCTCAACTTATCCTATTGGTTTAGCCACTCATGTACACATTTAATATGGGAAGAGGGTCCTGATAGATCACAGAAAATCAGATCTGGCCAATAAGGGTGCAAGCTAGCTTGTCTCGAAATCTGGTCCAGATCTTTAAGCAGATATTATGGGGAAGGGGATTCAGATCAGAATCCAGTTTGGGCAGCGTGGTAAAGGGCTATGGAATCCCTATAAATGTTGTCCCTGTCTGTGGAGTGGGAAGGTAAGCCTGGACATATTTCAGCTAACCTAGGGAATCACCTGGTACCCAGATTGGTAAGGGGCTGAGGAATCCCAATAGATTTTGTCCCTAATTGTGGAGCAGGGTGGCAGACCTGATGGACATAGTGTCCCTTTACTCTCACTAAGTGATACCACTAACCAATACTGTGCACAAGAACAGCAAAAATAAAAAAATGGAAGGGAGATTGCCAGTACTGTTAAACTGGCATATGCCATGGCCAGCATCTTCAGCATTTTCTTTACAATGGATCTACCCAGGATAGCTTAGCAGTGAGGTCACATCTCAGTACCTGTAGGGCCCTGCCTGTTCCCAGTTAGGCACCTGGAAGTGACTAAAGTGCAAGGAGGCTGGGTGACTTGCTCAGGGTCACACAGTGAGTTATTGTGTGTAGTGGGAATAGAACCATGTTTGCACATTTGTGCTCTAAACACTAAGATACATTGCCCCCTGGCATTAGCAAGGCTATGATGGAAAGGAAGCTGCAAGAATTGTTCTGGCTGTGCCACTACCAGCACAAGTATTTGTAGGATTATCAAGATCCGAAAAGGCTTGGAATTCTAGTAGTTGTGGAGAGTTCTGAGCAGGAAAACAGACACAAATGTTTTATTTGTTACGAGGTGGTTACCACACCAGCAGTGCTGTAGGGCCAGTCATACTTTACATAGCTGAGTGCTATTCTGAGCTGGTGCCAGGAGAAACTACAATGCACATTTGTGTACGTGAGGTAAATCACAGCTGATTCCTGAGATAACTTTTTCCTCTTTCGGTTTGAAGTAATTCTTACTTAACATATCCCAGAATGGCCCTGTTTGTGGTTAGTGCCAACTGAAACCACTCCAGACTGAAACAGCCTGATGAGGTTAGACAGTGGAGTCATTTCAGCAAGAAACATGGATTTGCAAAACCTCATTTTAGCAAAATCATAGGAGTGGCAAGATTCATTATGCCGAACATTTCAAATAATCATACCTGAGGGAAACCTAGTTTTATGGGTTTCTAGGGCTAGTAGAGGATATTATAAGGGTTGTTAAGAAATTAGAGGGGTCCTGAGGCTACCCCTAAATGTGCTTACCTCTGAAATTAGGCAGCTGATACTGTGTTATTTATCATCTTTTCACATCATTCTCTGTAAGAAACCTCTAACTGCTCAGTCATAGAGGCATCGAAACAGAAGAAAGGTGACGCAAAAGAAGATCAAGGACTATCTAGTTTTCCCACTGGCTATCTATCAACCAACCACTTGCTGGAGCTCCAGTGCGATATGGTTTCACTAGTCCTTTAAGTGTGTCCCATACTATCTTGAAGCCTATTACTGTTCTGGCCTTTGCCACCTCTCATGGGTTGGGAGGTTGTTCCAGCCATCCACCATTGATTCAGTGTAAAATAAAAACATACACAATAATGGCAGAAAAAGAACAATGGTCCATACAGTCTGCCCGCTGTACTCTGCCAACCCTGGGACCCATTGTCCATCCAGGGTCTTAGCCATACCCATCCCTGCTATCCCCTCTCAGTTCCTGCTGTCACAGGCAATTACTATGCCCTTCAGTCTGTCCCAGCCATGCTTGAAACCATTAATAGTTTTAGCACGCACCACCTTGGCTGGTAAACTGTTCCATCATTCCACCACCCTTTCTGTAAAATAATACTTTCTCATGTCCTTCGTGAACCTCAGTTCTGTTGATTTCCACTCTTGCCCTTGTGACCTCAAACTGCTATTCATCCTAAATAATTCCTCACAGTCCACCTTGTTTATTCCTTTCAAGAACTTGAAGGTCTGTATCATATCCTACTTCTCCTTTCTGGTCTCTGGTGAGTACATGTTCAGTGCCTTGAGGTGCTCCTCACAGGACCTGCCCTGTTTGCCCAAAATCATCTTTAATCTACTTCCTCATGCCCTTCCTGAAATTGTCCCCTTTAGTTTATATTTTTGCCACCTCATAGTGGCATGACTGAAGCTCTTGAATAAGCTCACGTGTTCTATAGCAGGCCCAGTGGCACTGAGGCTTGAGGCGCTGGACGACACACCTCGCGCTACACCAGTGGCCAGGGTTTGGGAACAAGCCTGGCCATCTGGGGTGGGCTGGGGGAAGGGGAGGGAGGAGTTGGATTGAGCAACTATACAGAAGCTCTCCTCTCTAGGGGAGGGTTCAGGATCCGCTTCTCTAGGGTGCAGTGTTGGGAGTGAAGGACACTGTTAGGCACTTGGCTGAAGCTGAGTCCTATGCATGGCGTCATGCCTGGACTTCGGTCCTGTGCACTGGCATCCTCATGGTGTGGGGATTAGGGACTACGCAGCTATCTTCACACTTACAAAAAAATCCTGCCCCCACTGCCATGCAGTGTGATCCCCCGCAAGGGGGAGATGGAGGCATGGGTGAGCGGTATACTGCCACTGAGCCCTCCCTTCCCAGCAAGTGGGTGAAAAAATATGATATGTTAAAAAAAGCTAATGTGTTCTACCTTATTCACTCCTTTCATGTATTTAAAGGTTTCAATCATATCTACATATTCAGGCTAGATAACTTCTCTTCATATGACCTTCAGTGTTGACCAGTAATCATTTCTGTGGCTCTTCTCTGGTCAGATCCAAGGGGACCTATCACCTTCTTATGGTACAACCTCCAGAACTGGCCATAGTACTCCAGGTGAGTTCTTACTAATGACCCATAATGGGACAGTACCACCCTTTTTTTTTCCTGCTGGCAAAGCCCCTTCCTATGCAACCCAGCACCCGGTTGGCCTTTCCTATTGCCCTATTACACTGAGCTGATTTTCTGAGGTTATCGCTAATGATTATCCCCAATCCCTTCCTTCACTGGTTGATTTCTACACCCATAGCTGATAGCTTGTCTTCATGTTCCTTTTGCCCACATGCACAACCTCACACTTTGGGGCATTAATCTTTAGCTGCCACAACATTGACTTCAGTGATTCTGAATAAAAGGATGTAGTTCGGTAATGAAAACAAGCATCAACAGAGCAAATCAACAACTTTGAAAAATGGAGTCGAGATCCTGCACATGCACATTATCGTGAGCGTAGGATCTTGGATCCCATTTTCTAACTTGTTTATTTGCACTGTCAGTGCTCAATTTGGTTACTCAGCTGCATCTTCTTATTTAGAATCAAATTCCCTGTTGGATATCTTCCTTCACTGAATACACATGGAAAATATTTTAAAGCTTTCACGCATGGGTTTAGGGTCAATGACGGCGTCATTAGCGACGCACATTCATGAAGGAGATGAGCTTCTGACAGCCAAAGTTGGATGGATCACTTGGTCCAAACTTGATATCAAAAAATGGCTTAAAATGTAATAATACTGCATTATTTTATAAGTTGGGGCATTCAAAAGAGTTAGTTTGCTAAGTCCCTGCCTAGAGGCAAACTGATCACACGTGACCAGAAATTACTCTGCAAAGTTTACAGTATCCCTTTAAACATTAGTTGCCTCAACAATGACCGTCTTTTCAGCCTATTAAGATCTTTCAAATTCAATTATCCCTTCTTGTAGGCCCACCCTGCCACAGAGTTTAGTGCCTTCAGCAAAGAAGAAAATGTTGCCTTCTGTCTTTACACCTACTGTATGTCACAGGTGAATACCAGTCTATTCTCTGTTTACTCCTCCCTCTCAGCCAACTGTTCACCCAACTGGTGAGCTTCTCACTCACCCCCAGGTGCCCTATTTTTATGTTTGCTTGCACACATGTGCAAGAAACATAGTGCTACTATATGAGTTTTCATAGTGTGGCATCCCGCTTCCAATGCCCTGAGCATTTTGCAGGCATGGCCACACCGCAGCAATGAATGTCCCAGCTGTCTATGACAGCAGTTCACATGCAGTGGCATACAGTTGAAAGCAAACTACCACTACAATCAGCAGTGATAATGTGTAGGCAATCTGCATGCTGCCATGGGTCAGCAGTAAGCAAATTGCCTACATGTCACCGCCGCTGATTGTAGCGATTGTTGTATGTGCTCCCCCATTTGTTGTGTGCCAAGGTGGTGCCCAATCCCCTGCAGCTCAAATACACTCTCCGCCAGCACACTGTATATCCAATGGGGGGTGCCCAATCCCTGTTGGCTCCAGTGCCCTCCCAAGAAAATCTTCTAGCATGCCCAGCGTGGCAAAAGTCCAGCATCCTCATGTGTCCCCCCCCCCGTTGGCTCCACTGCCCCCCAAGAAACAAACTTCCAAGTGCCACATTGGGAGCCCAGCCCAGCAGGGGAAAAGTCCCATGTCGTCTTTGTACAATAAAAAGAAAACCTGTAAGAAAAGAAAACAGTCCCTCGTTGACTCTCTTGCTCCTCCCCCAACTCGTGCCCACCTTCTACGTAGCCCGCCTCCCTACACACACCCTCACCCCATACTTACCTCTGGAGGCTGGCGCGATGATCTTTGGTTGAGCGGGAACATGTCTGCACTCTTCAAGCCGACCGCGAACTGAAGAATTGCTGGTAAGCTGTATAATGGCATAAATATTTGTTTTTCGACTTTAGTGCATATCTCGGTTATTTATTTTGAATTTGTGCACCACATTTTCAACATGATGCTCTTGGGACCCCAACTCATGAATTCAGTGACTGTCATTTGGTTATTCAGTCCTGAAAAGTGATTTTATTTTCACTGTGCGGAATCACCTTTCGGTACCGATTAACAAAATGGCAGTGTCACTGTTCATGAGGTGGGCTCTCAAAAAGCCTATATTGCAAACTGGGTGAAAAAATTCACAAAATGACTGTGTTATGAGCGTGCGTCGCGCAGTTTCCACGCACACTTGCAACTTCATGAATTTATACTATTTTCATTCCAGATTTTCAACATTGCCATTTTTTCACACCTCCTTATAAACAGTACAGCTGTCATTTTTTACATCCTGGCCAAAATGCGTTTTCGCACTTCCAGCACAGAATAGAGTGGTCACTGTGGGAAATCAGTGTTCGGCACAGATTAAGAAAATCACAGTTACACTGTTCATGAACAGAGGTCCTAAAATGCCTGTGTTGAAAATTTGGTCACAAAAGTCCATAAAGTGACTGTGTTACGAGTATGCATTGCCAGTTTCTACGCACCCTCATAATTTCACAAATTTGAAATATTTTCAGTCCAAATTTTCAACATTGGCATTTTTCCACACATCTTTATGAACAGTACAGCTGTCATTTTTCACATGCCAGCCAAAATGTGTTTTCGCACTTTCGGCACAGTCGCTGTGGGAAATCAGTTTTCGGGACAGATAAAGAAAATCACAGTAACACTGTTCATAAGCAGAGGTCCCAAAATGCCTATATTGAAAATCTGGTGGAAAAATCCCCAAAATAATTGCATTACGGGTGTGCATTGTGCAGTTTCTATGCACACTAGTAACTTCACCAGTTTTTTTTATATTTTCGCTCCAAATTTTGAACATTACCATTTTTTACACCTCCTCATGAACAGTACAGCTGTCATTTTTCACATCATGTTCGAAATGTGTTTTCATACCTGTGGCACCAAATGGCACAATCACTGCACAAAATCAACTTTCGGTTAACTGATAGTGTCACTATTCATGCAGTGGGGTCACAAAAAGCCCATGTTGAAAACTTAGAGTAAAAATGCCAAGAAACGCCCTGGGCATCAGGGTTTCCAACCATAATGCTCTACCCTGTAGGGTCTGACAGGCATCAAGGGTGTGATTTGCGATTGTTGACTGTAATGTTCATGTCATTCCACCCCCAACCTCACCCTGCAGCCAGTGACAGACACTGAGGTGCACCTTGGACACTTTGGCCCCAGAGTTCACCCCATTCTCCTATACTGCACCCATTTCAGTGTATTTCCTTATGGAATGAGGTGACTGTAAAGCCCGAGCACCCCAAGGCACACCTCAACACTTGTCAGTGTCTGCAGGGTAAGGTGAGGTGAAATGTCATAACCGTTATGGGTGATGACCCAAAGGCACACCCCAATGCCTATCCATCTCTTCAGGGTGGTGGTGGAGTTGGCGTCAGTTCAATACATCACTGCTATTCCTATACTGCATCTGTCTAACTCCTGCACTTCCACTGCTAATGCCAGCAAGCAACATTTGGCATTGACAAATGTTTGTTATTTATTCGTCTCACATGAGGGGCTTAGTGAACAGCTTTGCTAAAGTTTAGATACAGCCCATTGACTACTTGACCCTTATCCACTGATTGGGTTATAATGTTGATGAAATTGATCAGGTTTGTTTGACACGACCTTTCCCACAGACACATATGTTGGTGATTGCCCAGGAGCACATTTGCCTCTAAGAATTCTGCAATGGCTGCCATGGGGGGGGGGAGGATTTCAAAGAGAACCTCCAAAGATGCATCTGCCACTATTTTCAAAGCAGAAATGCATCCAGAACTGTTTGACCATCAACTGCATGGCCTGTGCCCAGAGTTTGTATCCAAAAATGAACGCTGCTGCACTTACATCCAATGTGGATGTAATTGCAGGAATTTTAGCTACAAATTGTGACTTTTGTCGTAAACAGACACAACCTCTGAAACTAGCAGCAGGGCTGTTTGGATGCATGAAAATAGGTGCAGACAAAGCATGCACTTGCATCTGCATCTCAGCTTTTTGACCCCTCCTCATGAGTTTACCCACACTGGCCTATAATTTTCAGGATCCTCTCTACTTCTTAATTTTTGGAGGAGACTACCTTATCCTACACGGCCGATGATTTTTTTCTATATGCTGGCCTGCAGAGAGGCGTGGTGTGCAATGACTTAGTGGCATACTAAGCTCTGGACATCTTATATGTCTCCCAAGTTCTCGAGCACCAGCTGTCAGACCGCTGGTCTCCACCAGGGTCAGTCAAATGCTGGGTACTTTCCTCCTCCCCTCCCTCCTCCCTAGAAGGGGAGTAATCCTTGAGATACTCTATCCTATTCCCCAAGCTGGCTGGACCTCCAAAATCCCAGGCTTGCTTCTGAACCCAGGATGTCGGCATCGGAAGTAGAAGCTCTACTGCTGACCCAGAGGACTGGCTGTGTTTATTTTTATTTCTGTAGAAATACTGTATTCCCCATAGTCTTCTTTAGTGTGTATTATCTTGTATTACACAATGGCAAGAAAGAATCTTGGACTGTGATTAGTCAGTTTGGGGCTGGACCCATGGTGTTATCACAGCATAACAACAAAGATCTAGTCACAGCACTGTGAACCAATGCAGATGTCCTCTTTATCCTCTTTTATTGCATATCCTCTTAAGAAACAAAAATATTTTTACACTCTAATAAAAACATTCTTTAACATTTTTTTTAGTTTATTTATAACAACAAGCCATTGTATAATAGGAATAATGCACTCCAGGGTGTGTGTCATGCTGGGATAATGCCACGACTGTGGCATTGGACGCACTCAGCCTGAGGCCTCACGCCCAACCCCCACAGGCATGGCGTTATCCCAGCACGACACTCACTCTGTCATGCATTATTCCTTTAATGTGACATCTGTTGTGAAAACATGGCTTTCCCCTAAAATACCAGATACTGCCATTTTGAAAAGAGGTGGACGATAAGTCATTTACAACAGAAATACACTACAGTGATATATCCTACCCCCACCTCCCAGCAATGACAATCTCCAGGTACTAGCCATCAAACTAATGCTTGGAGCACACAACAGAATGCTTGCCCTACTGTCCCTATACATCCCACCTAAACAGATCACATCTGGCATCAACAACCGGACTACATCTCCATGCTGAACCTAAACACTGAAACAATGCTGTTGGGAGACTTCATTATCAGCTGGGACTCACCTGCTACTAACACCATCAAAGATACCCATGCCAGCATCCACTTCTCCCAACTGGTGGGCAGGCCAGCTTAAACTAATTACAAGATGGGCACCGGCACAATTCTTGACTGGGTTCTCTCAAACTGCTGTTCCCACATCACAGACCTCACTGTGCTCCCTGATTCATTGAGTGACCACTCCCCTGGTCAGAGTCCTCTGGAACAACAACTACCACAAACCTCTGGCCAGAACCATAACAAACTGCCTACTCCAAAAGGGCCTACTTCAGCAGCTAAAGGATGACCTAAAGCAGCAGGACTGGTCGGACCTGTATGGAACCATGGATGTGGACACTACACTAGATCTCTTTATCTCAAAATTCAATGCGGTCTGTGACAAACACACTCCCATCGCAGAAAGAAAAATCAGAGGACCTATAAATCCCTGGGTTTCTCCAGAAATACTGGCGCAACTAAACGCAAGAGACAAACCCTGGAAAATAGCTCAGGCACTTGGCACGCCATCAAACATCCAAAGCTATAAAAGGGCCCACAATGAGTGCACAAAGGCAGTTTGTAAGGCAAAAAGCAAATTCTACTAGGAAGTGCTCACAAACACCTGGAGCCGCAGCTAATCATTCTGGGCAAATCTAAACAATATCACTGGGAAGGACTCTAAATTAGCCCCAGCCATGCTAAATGTCGAAGGCGTCCCTACCTTGGACCCACAGCTCATCATTAAGTCTCTGAACCTCTCTTTCTTGGATCAGCCACTCTTCCATTTCAGACTGGTCTCTGAAGCCGCTCCTTGAAAATACCTTGAAAAGGCACTCCCAAAATCAAGGCACAGTGGGGACTCACTCAAGCTAAAATGTATTCCTCCAACACTAGACAAGGTACTTGGTCCACTGACAAAGATGGTTACTCTCGCCCTCTGCCACTCCAAATTCTCCCAAATCTGGAAAGCTGCCACTGTCAAATGTAGTGACCATTCTCTGCAACTACAGGCCAATCTCTATACTCCCCCCACTCTTCAAGGCCCTTGAAATTATTGTGGCAGACCAGCTGCTGGAGTACGTCAATCAATACCAGCTCCTATGCCCAGAACAGCATGGTTCATCTCCTAGTTCTAACTGTTGGAGGTGCAAGAGTCCAAATGCCAATATCTTGCATATGTTATGGCACTGTCCTCTACTAAAAG
The DNA here is from genome assembly GCA_016271365.2 of Neoceratodus forsteri. Taxonomy (NCBI): domain Eukaryota; kingdom Metazoa; phylum Chordata; order Ceratodontiformes; family Ceratodontidae; genus Neoceratodus; species Neoceratodus forsteri. Next base: position 67,321,706 of record JADMNL010000023.1, read on the forward strand.
CATTCTGGGTTGAGGTACAAAAAGTATGCAATCAGTCAATGTAATTGATATACCCTGTACACCATTAATCTATATTCTGGGCATTTTCCCACCCAAATCCACCTTTAATCGTCAGCAGAGATTGTGGCTTTCTGTAGCATCAAAATGTGCAAAACGTCTGGTACTCAAATATTGGAAAAGCCCTAGTGCACCCTTATTGCTGGAATGGTATACCATGATCAGTTACACTGCCAATAATGAGAGAATTTCACATATTGTTGGATAAACTGGATAATGTTTGTAAAAATATGGGGTCCCTTCTTGCAACTAGCCATTATTTAGAGACTTAATGCGACCATATCCTTTTTATTTTTGGGTGTCAAGTTTAATATTGAGCACTGCTATATAACTTGTAGTATAATATATTTGGTGAATATGTTCTTGTGATTATAGAGTTTATAAACATGTATCGACTCATTTAGAACTTATAGGAACTGGTATGGTTTGAATATTTGTATGAGCTAATAATATAGTCATTGTTGGCTAAATGATTAAGTTATATTTTACACTGTCGTATTTCTGTTAAATTATATTATGCATTATTATTACATTGTGAAAATTGAATATTAAATAGAAATTTATTCTGAAAAAAATAAATAAAATACCAGCTCCTATGCCCAGAACAGCATGATTTCCAAATCGACCATAGCACCATAATGGCTCTCCTAGAATTTACTGGATTCATACATAGTGCTGTTCACAAAGGGCACATTGTAGGGGTGGCCTTTGTTGACCTATCAAAGGCATTTGACATAGTCTATCATGCCCTCCTTCTTGAACAGCTCTCAGACATAGGGCTAACCCTAGAAGCTGTAGCATAGTTCTATAGCTACCTTAACCTGTGATCACAGCAAGTAAAGATTGGGGACATCCTATCAGAAAGTTGACCAGTCAGATCTGGGTTACCTCAAGGACCCATACTCAATCAGTTACACTTCAGTGTCTTCCAAACAACTTCCCGGCTGCTTGCAACAGCCACATGCTCCTTTACACAGATGATGCAGTGATCTTTACTAGCAGCCTCAACCCCACATTTCTAGAATATGACCTTCAGAGTGGCTTTGTAGTGGCTGAAAAATGGTTCAAAGAGCAATAACTGGTCATGAACTATAAAAAGACCAAGACCATGCTCTTCACCAATGCCCAAAACAAGCTAAAAGGATAACCCCTGGAAATTAAGAATGACTCCAGCAATACCCTGGAACTAGTTCCCCATTTCAGGTACCTGGGAATCATACTGGACACTGCCTGTCTTATACACAGCACATTGACATCACGGCCAAAGCTTTTAACACCAGGATCAGTATCGTCTACAGGCTTAGGCATTGCCTGACTTGTGAAGCTCTGAACATTGCAATTAACAGTTTACTCATCACCTTGATTGACTATGACCTAGCTGCCTATGGCTCTGCTACTGACACAGTATACCAACACCTCTCGATAACCTTAAACAAAGCTTGCCACCTGTTCACTACTGCCCCAAAAACTCACCCACACCTGTGAGCTTTATGCGTGATTGGGCTAGCTTCAATTGAAAGACAGAATATGGTATTAAACCTGCCTACTCACAAAAAAGACCTCACTAAACATACTTTCTCAAGGAGGCCTGAGTCTTCTATCACCTCCTCATCATGCTAGGCACTCCCAGGAGCATGACTACACAAGTATTCCATGTGCCCAGGTACCACTCAACTATGGCCCAGTGATCTCTTGCTCACTAGGCCCCTCTTTGGAAAAATGGTCTATCACCTGACATCACCGGAGCCACAACCCTTGGTTCCTTTAAGCGCAAACTCTGTCAGCACCTCAACAACAATAGAACCTGTAAGTACCCCCATTAGATTGCACCCACAGTTTTAGTCTGCCTTAGTACTTCCAACTCCTGGCCCACCAGGTTAGGTCTCTCCCCTAGCTCTTGCCTCCCAACCCCTACCTCTTGGCTCTTTCTTTTGCTCTGCCCTCCCTATCCCAGCTCCCTCTGCCGCTCCTTGCCCCTCCCAACTTTACCATAACAATATGCCTCTGTCTGTCTCTCTCTCTTCTGCAGGATGCTGGCATAGCATGTACAATGCCTCAGCACAATTTGTGAACTGCTTGTCATTGCAGCCCATGTACTGTTGAATTGTTTTGTACTCTGTATGTATAATTTACTGTAACAATAATGTGTCTTCTTGTTTTAATGTACTGTATCTGACGTGGAACTTCTCAATGAGTAGCCACTCATTGGTGTCATTAAATACTTCATCAAATAAAAAATAAAATAAAAAGTGAAGTATTACATAAGGAATAAAACACTCTTATGTGTGGTTTATGGCCTGATAACAGCATGCCCTAGCTGCCTAATGAGGAATGAGGTACTTGAGTCGAGTTTAGCACCTGGCAAGTGCTCTTATCAGGTTATTAACCACACCTCGGAGTGTCTTATTCTGCTTATGAAATAGGTCCCCCAAGTAGAAATTAAAAATTAAAAAAGGAAAAAAAGCTGTCAAAATGAAAACAATTAGGTTTTTCAGTTACAAGACTAAAAACATTTCTTCTTATGTGCTGTCCTGTATTCAGCTTGGTTGCCAGTAGAGAGGGACACACACACACACACACACACACACACACACACACACACTTGCTCTGATTAAGTCCTCACACACCCCCAACACACACAAACACTGTATGTGTTTTTCATTGATACACAGTTTGTGATTGTATGTTTTTTAAAAAAATGACAACATCAGTTTTACAGGGAGCATTTTGTCCCTCTGTAGTCAGGGTAGAGCAGAGTGTCTTTCCTTACAGCGCATCTCATCAACTGAGTGTAGCTTTCAAAGGAAAGCCACTATGGAGGATTTTCAGCAGTTTGTAATCGTATGTTTAAAAAAAATTATATTGGCAGTTTTACAGGGAGCGCTTATATCTCTCTGTAGCCACAGTAGTACACAGCATCTTCCCTTACAGAGCATCTCGCTAAATGAGCACGGCTTTCAAAGGGAAGCCACTATGAGGATTTTCAGTGTCTCTGCAGTGACCATAACTGCAACAAGGAGTTAACTGTTAAGACTGAGGGATTGTGGGCTTGTCCCAGCCTGGACTTCTTGACTCACTATGGGAGCGTGTAAATACAGTGGGGTAGTAATTGTTATTTTTGTATATGTAATGCTTTCAGTGACTGAATCATTTCAGGTATTGATCACAAGGAGTAAGTTAACAAGTCTGTAATCCATTTCTGAAGAGACAATCTACAAAGTTACCATATCTAAAGCAAAGTGCTTGGCTGTAACAAAAGTGGTGGGTTGTTTGCCCCTTGGGAAAGAGCACTGTCTTGTGTAAGTAGAGTCTCTAGTGGGATTCGGACCTAGAGATACTCTGAGTGAGAGTCACACTGAGTGATGGTGACATACCAAGGAAACTCTTTCAGGCATCTGAAGGATTCTGAAAACTGGTCATAGTGCAGACTAGAGAACCAGCCAGTGACAGCTTAACCATACCTTCTAATTTCAGTTTCTCTGTGATGTATCTAAAGAAGGGAGAGGGGGGACATGATAGAAACTTTCAAGTACCTCAAGGGAATCAACAAAGTCCAAGAGGGTAGCATCTTTCAAAAAAAGAGGTGTGCAAGAACAAGAGGGCACAATTTGAAGATGGGGGGGTGGCTCAGAGGTAATTTAAGGAAGTATTTTTTCACAGAGAGGGTTGTGGATGCATGGAACGGCCTTCCGGAGGAGGTTGTGGAGTCAAAATCAGTGGTGGAATTCAAGCATGCATGGGACAGTCATAAGGCAATTCTGGGGGGTGGGGGTAAGAAGAAGTAGGCTGCTGGTTAACTAGGATCTGCAGCTTATCCAGTATGTAGGGAAATGGGCAGACTGGGTGGGCCAAGTGGTCCTTATCTGCCATCAAATTCTATGTTTCTATGTAAGGTCTCATCATTATCTTTCACTCCCACCACTATGCTAAGCTCTGTGTCTGATCAGAGCTCGTCTTAAGCATCCTCAGTCACAGCAGCTGCTGGGGGACCCTATTCTTATAGGGCCTCAGACAAAAAAAGTGCAAATTTATTTTTATGGCTGTGTCCTGCTAAAACAGCAGACAAGAGGCAATACAGGGTTGAGCATGGGATCCATAAGGAGCAGCATAATGCCATAAGGATACTTGTTAAAATGCACACTCCAGGGCCCCAAATAATTAATCCTGCTGTCCCCCTCCCCGACACACAAGGCCAGCACTGTGTCTGATTTTCTCTTCTAGTGACATTCTTGGATTGCTTTAGCTTTTATAAATATGCCACCCTCTTTGACTCTATACTTTGTGACTTATCTCTTGAATGCCACCCCCCTGCCCTGTCTACCTCCACCCCTCCTTTAGTGTACTAGATTGGCTTCCTATGCCTCCTTGCTTTATCCACCTGTTTTATGCATGTTTTGGTTACTTCCAGCATATTGCCCTTAATGTAGTCCCTCAATTTTTCTACCACTTCTGTCATTTCACAGGTTTCATAGGTTGTTCTGAGCATCTATAGGCAATTTGCCTTTTTGCTGCTGTCGCCCCCTCAGAGGTGGCAACCCTTTGTATTGTTATCCAGACAGTATTTATCCAGTTTAGCCTTCAACTCTTCTATGTTTCCATGTCCAACCACTTGCAGTTGTAGATTATTCCAAGCATTCACCACCGTTTGTGAAAATTACATACCCCTCTTTTTCATGGTGTTAATTTAATTATGCAGTTTAAGGATGTGAAATCTAGCTTTAATTCTCCTTTTTTCATTTACAAACACATATAGCTCCATAAGTTATTATTATCAAATGCACCATCTACCAACCATAAATCCCCCTCATTCTTCTGTATTCCAATGAGTAAAGTCCCAAGCTATCCAATCTATCTTCAGAACCTAATGCTTGCATTCCTTTTGTTCCCCTTGTCACTCTTCTATGGACCCCCTCCAAGGATCTACTCCCTTTCTTTTTTTTATGGCGCCCAGAACTGCCCACAGTATTCTAAATGGGATCTCACCAATGATGTATACAGTGGCATCAGGACCTTCCTGTCCCGGCTCTGTGTGTGTCTTTGACCTTCCTGTCCCTGCTCTGTGTGTGTCTTTGAATGCAACCTAGTATGTTATATCATTTTTAACTGTTTCACTACACCGTCTTTTGAAGGAGAAGTCACCTGTCATAATAATGCCCAGATCCTTTTCTTCCCTTGTTTCTGCAAGCTCCCTCCCTTATACTCTGTATATTGCTTTATCATTAGCTCTGCCCAGGTGCATTACCTTTATACTGTAGTTCATATAGCAGTTTATACTGTGGGTTTAGGACAGCAGAAGGCTTGTTGCTCATGAATACTGTCCCCACTATTCAGTGGATGCAACTGTGAGAGTTACATTCATTTAAGAGAGCATCCAAGTTTCTTTTAAAGCCATCAAAGTTAAATTCTTGTACAATGTCAGCTGGCAGTTTTTTTCCAGAGTCTCATTGTCCTCAGCAGAAAAGTGTGTTTCCGTAGATTTGTTCTAGGGACATTGTCTACTAGTTGCCTGTTGTGTGTCCTCAGGTTATGCAAATGATCTTCCTAATGAAACTTCGTCGAAACCGGTACAAGTCTAATGAGGTCCTGCCTGTTTGTCCCTGGTCTGTGCGCTTACACCTTGGGAGGTTTGCACTTTATTTTCTGCCTTAATAAACTGCTTTGATTTTGAGTATTTCTGCTTTTGGTCTGGTTTGTGGTGGGTAGTGCTGGAATTCTGTGTACCAGGCTTTGTATTTTAACCCCAGTTCTAATGATAGGTCATCATCCACCCAAACTTTGTGGAGACATAGCAAATCCCCATTGCATCTTCTGAGACTTAAAGACCATAGGCCTAGCACCCCAAGTCTAGTATTAATGCTAGGAATTTGTTTGGTATAACAACGTTAGTATCTTTCAAGCTGTTCTATGTCCTTGCACTTTTCTGGGTTGAAATCCAAGCTATGCTCCACCACCCATCTTTCCAGGCTATGCAATTCTTGCCTTGAGTTTTCCATCTCATTGCAGTTGCTGACTACTGACCCTATTTTAGTGTCACTGGCAAATTTCAGTAGCCACACTGTGACATTGCAAGTCATGTAAGCCATATATCTTGAATAAGCTCGGACCCAACACTGAGCCATGTGGCTCACCACTAGTCAACTCCCTCCAATCTGATAGTTCGCTCCTCAAAGAGAAGCCCTGTCTCCTGCTTTCATTTTAGCTTTTCTTGGAGTTGTTTCCCTTGGCTTCAGTGTTCACCCTGCTGAAATACAAAATCTGAAACTTTGTATTTTAGTCTTTGTTTTAAAAATCAAGGGAGAACCAGACCATGTTGTGTCCTATCAAGTCCATCTCCTGTCACCCCAAAGAATGTCTCTTTGTGCCCATATCAGTTCAGGTCTGTTCTTCATTTTGCCATGGCAAACAGTTATACGCAGTAACAGAATGCAATTAAGCATTTAGTAGCAAACGATTATACAAATACACAATTCACAGCAAGAGCTCAACAAAATAGTGGTTGGCCTTCTTTATTAAAATCCTTCTGCAGCAGTCCTCACTAATGGGATAATGTCTCCCTCTTTTACTCATCAAAGAGACACCAGACAGGGCTTCCCTCTGTCACCACCCATGTTCTTTCTTTCCCTGGCCCCGTTAGAAAACCAGACAAAGTCCCTACAGTGGAAGATACTAAGTCAAAAGGTGGGGATATACTTGTACTCCTTATACTGATGACTTCTTGATTTCTACAAAAAAACCCACTAACCTCCATCCCTAAAGCTCTACAAATAATAAATAGATTTGGGAATATATCCAGATGCAAAATGAATATCACAAAAACACAGTTCCTCTCAAGTTAAGGGTTTATATTTAAAAAGTGGCTTTACTGATTTGGGACTCAACTGGACTGAGAGTGCAGTTAAATACTTAGGAATCATAATTTACAAAGATCTTCGAAGAACTTTCAAGAACAACTTATCAGACCTTAAAATTAAAATTTTTTATAAACAAATGGAACACGCTGCACCTAAATTATTACAGCAAAACTGATGTAATTAAAATGAATTTACTACCAGAAGAATTACATAGTATCAGCAAAACCCCATGCTTCATATGAAAGTCCTGGTCCAGAACCTACACTCTAGCTTAAACAAATTTATCTGGAACAGTAAACACCCAAGACAAAGTTACATTAGAACAACAAAACCCCAAATCAGATGAAGACTTAAAGGGATACTGTCAGCTTTTTATTTTTATTTTTTACCTTGGTATCCTGAGTCCTCTTGCCTCCTGTATTCTCGCAGGTAGCATACCCCACTGTACTAAAATCTGAAATACTGCTGATTTGGGGGAAAATGGAATTTTGGGAAATTTAGGCAGCAGTATAGTGTAGTGGTTAAGGGCACTGAGCTGCAACTCTGGAGACTTGGATATGAATCCCTACAGCCACCATCTGCATACTGTGTGACCCAGAGCAAGTCACTTACGAACATGCAATGATATGAAAATTGCCAGCAGAAAAAGACCTTATGGTCTACCAAGTCTGCTTGGTTGTGCAGCTAGCAGCCCTTATTTTGCAGTTGCCCCTTCCCCCACTCCCTTGACCCTCTTCCTTGCCCTGTCTCATCCCCTTTTGAAGCCCCCCACTGTACTACTGGATACCACCTCTGCCAGTAGCGCGTTCCACCTGGTAACCACACTCTCAGTAAAAAAGCGTCTTCTCATCTCCCTCCTGAACCTTCCTCTCTCCAGTCTCATATCATGGCCTCAGGTGTCCCTCCCCTCCAATAGTTTGAAAAACTCTCCATGCAAGACTTATTTATCCCTTTCATATACTTGAAGGTTTCAATCATATCTCCCCACTCCCTACTCTCCTCCTGCAAATACATGCTCAGTTTCCTCAGTCTGTTCTTATCAGGTAAGTCCCCCAGACTATTGATCATCTTCGTCATCCTGTGCTGCACCCCGTAGAGTAACTTAATACCCCTCTTCAAGTATGGGTGCCAGTACTGTATGCAGTACTCCAACTGTGGCCTAACCAGTGATCTATACAAGGGCAGAATCACCTCCCCTTCCTTGAGGATATACCCCTAGCAATATAACTCAGCATACTGTTGGCATTTGCAGCCACCTTTCTACACTGTGATGAGTTGTTCATTGCTGCTGTAATGAGCACCCCCAGACCCTTTTCCTACTCAGTCACAGATAATTGCTCACCCCAGTTGGTAGCTCCTCTTTGAATCTTTAGCCCCAAAATGCAGCACCTTGAATTTCTTGGCATTGAACCCCAGCTGCCAGGTGTCTGACCAGGACTGCAGCTTTGACAGATACTCCTATAACTCCTGCCAACCTTCTAGGTCTTCCACTACCACTCCTATCTTGATGTCATCAGAAAACAGACTGATTTTGCTCATGATACCCACCGAAATGTCTACAATGAATATCCATTAACTTAACTTCCATGTGCTCCCAGATTGCACCTGAAAACAAGTTCCAGCTCAGTGTGCCTTTCTTGCTTAAACAATTTCCCGTTCTCTTTCATCATCCCAACCAAGTTCCCTGCCACCAGTGGATCCAGCGCATTCACATGTGTATATGGCACTGAAGTACCAGTATGCTTGTTCATGTGCAAGTTTGTTTTTTTATAAGCCATGTGAGTTTAATGGCAAATATACTTCTGTGGTCTGCACTGTGCTTGGCAATATGAGTTTTACTGCAAAATATGCTGTAAATCTAAAAGGCACTGCCCTTTGTGGGACCTGATCTTGACCTTCATCTCTGAGGCCTTTCAAACTCCCTTAATCCAAAAGCCTACATGTGGATGTTGTTAAAAATTGTCTTACCATATCATTATTTGTCCCCCAGTAAACAATCTAATCAATATCTGCTTAACCCAAGCCAAAAAACAGATCCTTCTGAAATGGAAGGACCCAGGTCCTCCTCAATTCAGTGCCTGGCTAAATGCTATTATTGGGATTCACGCCCTGGAATGGATACATTATGTCACCGCTGAACAAATGCGGAGGTATGAAGCTCTTTGGCTACCCTTTAAAGTTAAATTTGAAGCCATGAATGTTCCCTGATGATTGCTCATGTTTAATAATGTCCTTTCTGAGCTATGAATTTGCCTTAGTGCTGCAAGTTTGCCCATGAATGGGGTGTCATTTAGGCCTCACAACCCCAATGACACATCCCATCATCTGTTAAATCTCAGAAGGATGGAGGTACATGAGGGGGGAAGGGACAACCCTATAGGTCTCATTTCCTTACTTTCCGTGTTTTAACCCTAAATGATGCATTAATTACATTTTTTGCATAGCATTTCCTTACTTTTTGAGAAGGAATAGAGAAGTAGAAAGTCATGCAAGTTGATGGGCCCCACGTTCCCATCACCTTGAAACAAAACAAAGTTTCACTCATCAGAGTGGCATAATTCCATACCTGTTTACATATCAGACACCTAACCACTGAAAATAACCTCCATGGCAGTAAATCTAGGTACCCTATAAATGTGAAGCCACTACCACAATGCAAAATCCAATACGCAAAATGTAAAGTGCGTCACATAATATCTCCACAGCAAATTAATTTTTCCACTACCTAAATGCCTTAATTCACATGTACAGGACATCCCCTCAACAACTTCCAAATTTCAGTTTAAAAGATCAAATCGTGTCTGAGATATAACATTTTAAAGTTTGAGATTTTCATTCATCAGAGTGGTAGAATTCCGCACATGTTTATATTTTTCACACCTAACAACTGAAAATTACATCCATGGCAGTAAGGCTAGCTTTCCTATAAATTTCAAGCCACTACCACAATGCAAAACACTGTCCACAAAACATAAACTGTGCCACGCAATATCTCCACAACAAATGTCTTTTCTGACACCTAAACACCAAAATTTACATCTACAGGACATCCCGTCAACACCCTCCACATTTTGAGTTAAAAGACCAAACTGTTTCCAAGATATTTAATTTTAAAAGTTGTTAAAATTGGTCTATCTGGTCCCTCTAAACCTGGCCATCTTGTCCCTCCCTCGCGATCAAAGAATCTTTGACTGTGAGCCTGCAAATTCTTTGATCATGAGGAGGGACCAGCTGGCCAAAATCCCATTCTTCTTTCGCAAAATAACCATAGAAATTTTTCCCATAGACTTATAATGGAAACTTAAAACTTTTATAACTTTTGAATGGATTAAGTGGAACACCACACAACAGCTGTGCAGTGCCATGGACAAAATCTGAAAAACTATATACATGGGGCAGGTTATTCAAACTGCACCCAAAAAGTGCGCAACAGCAGAAGCAAGCACAAGTCAATTGCGCACATGCACAATAGACACGATATTCAAACATGGAGCAAACCAAATTGTGCAACAAGCCAGCATCTGAATATCGCACAACCTGCACCATAGCGCAACCAGGAAGGGGAAGCTGAGCAGAGATGATGCGCCATAGCACAACAAAGGCAGCCCCGCTGAGCAGTCCAGAGGCGCCATAGCACAAGCAAAGAGACCCCCAGCAGCAGAGCAATGGAACTGCACAACCAGGGAGGTAGGCAGGGGCCCACCACCCATGCCACAGATGGGCACAGGGACACATGGCAGAACCAACAATGTATCCCCACACCCCAAGCACAGCATAACTGGGGGAGGGATGGAACAGCCACCAGACCATGGGGACAAGCAAAGAAAGCACATCCCGGCCATGTTACTTCAGCACACCCACTGGCAAGCTGAGAGTGCCACACAAAGGGGATGGACCACCCCAGTGTCCAGCAGCCCCCCACCATGTGCACAGAACTCCCAGCACTGTGACCCCAAGACACCACCCATGTACAGTGACCAGCACTGCAGGAATCCCCAGGTCCCCCCCCCGGCACACTGCAACCCCGGTGAACCACAGACCTATACCAGCCAAACCCACCATGAGCACCCAGCAGTGGGTGGCAGCACACGGCAATACTGACTGAAAGCCACACCCACACCAGAGACACCATCCCACACACACGCACACACATACCCATCACCATACCAACCCAGATGCCATGCACACCACTGCAACTGAGGACCTATAGCCAGCTGCAAATCAGAGACCACCACAGTTTTCATATCAAAATATAAATGTAATGCTGAAGATGAACAACAAGAACAACAAACAACTATCAACATATTTACAAAGCAGGGGTGGGGGTATGGGTATGAGGTGGGGTGGGTAAGGGGCAGGGGTGAACAACCGGGAGAGGTAAGGTGGGGTGTGCTGTCCTTCAGCTAGTGCCTGGCAGTCTACCCTCCTCCTACCTGGTGCTGTGCCTGTGGCCTCCGTCGGCGCCGCATCCCATGCCGCTGCAAAGCCTGTAGGATGCTGTGGCTGTCGATGGCCACCTGAGTGAGCCTCTGCAGTCCCTGCTTAATTCGTCTCAGGATCCGGATACCTAGGACAAGGGATCAGAGTCAATGGCTGTGACTGTCCACATCCCTGAAACCCACCCATGATGCATGGCATACAGCCAAGTGCCCCGCTCCTGTGATGGACTGCACCCACCCACAGTGACCGTGCACAAGACATGCCCAACCAGGCAGCAACAGCCATGTGTACCACTGCACACACACACACACCGCCCATGTCCATCACAGCACAACCAAGGCTGCCCAGTGACGTGGCTCTGTGGTGAGATGGCAGTGCCACAGCCATGTGCCCAGTGCATGCATGGACCACCAGTGATGCACACACACACAGGCAGTGCCACTGGACAGTGATGACTGTCACATATTGCATGCATGGTAGTGTCATCCATGGAAGGTGGCCGTCCCTCCCAGCATGCAATAGCATCCATGATGTAATGACACTCACCCTCATCAAGCTGCTGCTGCAGGTGCTGCTGTGGCTGCTGCTGCTGCTGCGGCTGTGGCACAACTCCTCTACCAGCCACCCCAGCACCGCCATCCCAGGCCTCAGCCTGTGCCCTCCTCCACTCCTCCACGCCTGTGGGAGACAAATGAAGAGAAACACATCAGTGAGATCCCAAAGCAGACAGCCCCTTGCCCCATTGAGTGTGCCTGCCCACACAACCAGACCCAAACAGCACACACCTGCAAACACATTCACAGCAAACCATAGCCAAATCCACCCCCATGCGCAGGTCACATTACACAGTGTCACCCATGTGGACAATACCGGTGCATACACAGCACACCCACCTGGCCTAGGCACAATGCCCCTCCTGGCACGAGACCTGAGGCGCTCCAGTAGAGCACGCTCCCTCCTCCGCAGGTCACTGTAGAGGTGCCTGCACTGCTCAAGAGTCCTCCTCCGCCCAGTGGCCTGCTCCAGGGCAGCAGCCACCTGCTACCACACATGGGTGTGTGGCACCTGCAGGGACACTCCCCCAAACAGTGTGCCATGGTGAGGCTCCACTACAGCCACCAGGTTTGTGACCTCCAAGGCCCCCCACAGTGGAGCTCTCCTGCGTGCCATTTCCAATATGTACAGTGGCAATATGGCGCTCCACAGCGCGGCAACCCCACGTGGAAATGTTGCGCAATAGAACTCCATTAGTCCCTATCACGCTGTTTGTACAGCGCCGTCGGTCCCCATCGCACTGTTACCAACAGCGATGAAACCATACACATGCCAGACGTACAACGCCAGGGGGAAAGGGTCGGGCACAAGGTCAGAGGTCAGTGATGCAAGGCCACGCACAGCGCCATCGGACGTCTACATGTCCTGAGCGAACGGTCACCCATGTGTCAGTGCCACAGTGGACTATTGCGCAGTTGTGCCACAGCGCCATTTGGTGCCCAGCGCTGTAGCGCCACTGGCACAATGGTGCCATGTCCTGAATTGCTGATCGCGCACAGCACATCATCAGCACGGTAGATGCCTGAGTAAGCTACCTGGGCATGCGCAATGCGATGTACAACACAGTCACGGAAATGCGCCATTGGCTCAGCCGTAGTGCGCAAAGTGCAACGGCGCGATATTCAGCCGACACATGCAAATCATCTGATCTGCCATCCAACGGTGTAGTGACGTGATTTGCATGTCATTAAAGCTGAGCCACTCCTAATTTGCATGCATTGCGCTATAAGTACGCGACATTGGGCTGTGCTGGCCAGATTAGGTTACTGCAGGTGAGGGGTGAGTTGCATGCTGTGTGATGTTCTGGCCAATGGTCATGGGATAATGCTGTAGACTGCACAGTGACAGGTGTCCACTTCCACCCGTACAGACTGACATGACCGAGCAGAGCCAAGGTGAGGGTGAGGATGGTGGGCGAAGGAGGAGGCCCAACTTCACCAAGGCGGAGACAGAGGCCCTCTTCCAGGCCTACCTGGAAGAGGAGCCACTACTGAGTGGACAGTGGGGCACCCCTCAGGCCCGTGCGGCTGCATGGGAGGGGGTAGCTCGGGCAGTGAACCTGCACAGAAGCCACCAGCACTCCATGCAGGAATGCAAAAAGAAGATGGGGACAGACCGCAGAAGGGTAAAGGAGAAGGTGGCAGCCCTCAGGGCGGTACGCGCTGGCACAGGTGGGTGCCAGCCAGCGGTGGCGGAGTTGACCCCGGCTGAGGACCGACTGGCTGCATCAATGCAGCGGAGTGCTATAGAGGGCGTACCAGGAGGTGGATTCCAGACAGGTGGAAGCCCATCACTGCATGGTATGCCATGGTGGTGGTGTTTGGGGGTGGGGGGGGAGGTTGATCACATGCACTAACCTGTCCTCACTTTCTGTTACAGATCCTGTTCATCTGCAGGGGACGGTGGTAGTGGGACCATGCAGTGAGGAAGACCTGCCAGAGTTGGAGGAGGGTCCATCCACCTATGTCGCCAGCCAGCATGCACTGCACCGGCATGCACGCCTGGCTGCCACCTCTGTTGTCAGTGAGTCAGGTGTGGGGGGTGCACAACCTGTGTCTCAGCAGTCTGGCATGCAAGCATGCCAGCACACTGTGACTGTGGCTGTTGCACGTACCTGCACCATTGGTGATGCAGGGACTGCAATGGGCAGTGACACGTGTGTGTCCCATGACGGACACACAGCAGGCCAGCACGTGCCCCTGGACCTGGCTGGTTCCAACGTGTGTGCCAGCACATCAGCACAGTCCCAGGCTGTGCCTGTCAGCACCAGTGGGGCAGCACCGGTGGCTGTGCAGGTCTCTGGCACTGTTTCAGCCACAGCAGTGGAATGAATGGTCCCTGGGACACAGCATTTGGAGGGGCAACAGCAGCAGTCACCTACCAGGTCTGGGGGTACAGGATCTAGCAGTGGCACATGCACACAGCCTGTTGATATGCCCATACCTGGTCCTGGTGAACAGCGCCCACCCTCAAGGGGTGTTGAGCATCAGGATCTTCCATACCCTGGGGGACAGGATGCCGATGTGGCACAGGACCCATTTGACGAGCACACCCGCCTGCTGCGGGAATCAGTACAGCAGCAGAGGCGGGTTGCAACATCCGTGGAGGCACTGTGCATGGCTGTGGAGCAGCACAGCAGGGACATTGCTTTGATCCATGCAGAGATGGTCCAAATGTGGATGGATGTGACCGCCGCCATTGACAGGCAGACCCAGACATTGGTCGCTGTCATGGCTGCATTGAACACACTGATCAGGTGCCCTGTACCATGCACCCACACATGACGCCTCCACTCCCGCTCGCCGCGTCATGCGACACCCAGCCTGTCGACGCCGGGTTCTGATGTGGCCATCCCGAGCACCCCTGGTGCAGGTATGTTTGGCATGCTGCAGACCCCTGTGCGGACAAGGTCGCGATCGTGCAGTGGAACCCCTGGTGGTCCATCAGTGCCACCCCATATGGCCCATGCTCAGCCTGCCAGTGCTGCTGGGTCACGGTGGGGCCGCCCATGCATCCGAGGTGGCCATGGCACAGTGCAACATGACTGACCTGTCCCCCAGTGCGGGCCCAGTCTGGTGCTGCCCTGTGTGCAATGTGTGTCATGGTGGGCTGTGCTGGTGGGTGCCCTTCCCAACACGCCCGACCTGACCCACCTGCACACCCACCCGACTGCTGTCCACAGGTGCGTGTGCATGATGATGCCTGCATTGTACTGTACACCAAGGTGCAAGGGTGCCCAGCATCTGACACACGTACTTGGACAGTACAGGTGGTGGGGGTGGTCTGTGGATCTGTGTGTTTGACATGTCTGTTCCTGCTCTGCTGTGCACCTGCCCATGTACGCTTTGTGCCTGGTGTGTGTGTGTGTGTGTGTGTGTGTGTGTGTGTCCATATGACTGTTCACCCCTCCCTGATGGTGTGTTCATGTGCCTGGACCCTTCCACTCCCCTTGCCATCATGCACCCCTGGTGTGTTACCCTGTGTGCCTGTGGGTTGCACCTGGACAGTGTTGGTTGCACATGGCCCCTTGACTTACCTGTGTCATGCAAAATGCTCCTCCATGATGGTGTCCCGGTGCAGTTGAGCCTGCCGGATCAGTCGGGGGTCCCGCCATCCAAAGGGGGGCTGCTCATCACCATCATCACCAGCGTCGCTGGCGTCCCCATCACTGTCCCCCTCCTCGACCTGTATGGCTATCCCACATTCTTTGGCCATGTTGTGCAGGATACAACAGGCCAGGAATATCCACGGGCCTTTGAGGGCTGTACTGGGGGCACCGCGGAGGTATCTAGACATTGGGCGTGCCTTAAGCATCCCAAACACCGCCCGATGATGTTGCGTGTGGCGGCATGTGCCTCATTATAGCGTTGCTCACGATGGGGTCATGGGGCGCCGGTACGGTGTGAGCAGCCAGGGATGGAGTGGATATCCGCTGTCACCTGTGTGGAAATAGTGGAGATAAGTATCATGTTCAGTTCCATATTGCCCATATCCCTGTGTGCCACTACCATGGCACCTGTGGCATTCCCACCCTTGCCCCAGGTTTGCAATTCCTACATGCATACTCACCCACTAGATGGTGTGTGGGGATGTCCCCACTCTTGAATCGATGGCAGAGTGTGGACTGATACCATATGAAGGCATCATGTGCTCCGCCAGGGTGTGTGGCACAGACATTGATTATGCGCCTACTGGCATCACACACCACCTGCCAGTTAACACTGGAAAAGCCCTTCCTGTTCCTGTATGCGGCCCCTTCAGGGCCAGGTGGCATGCGAATAGCCACATGGGTGCAGTCTATGGCCCCTAGCAAGCCAGGCATACGTGCTACCCTGTGGAACTCCTGCATGTTTGCTGTACGCTCTGCCACGGTGCTGGGGAAATGGATGTACTCCGCAGCATGTGGCAGCAGTGCGCTGAGGAATTGGGTGAGGATGCGTGATGTGGCCGACTGTGTTATGCCTGTGGTGTCCCCTGTCGGCCTCTGGAAGGTACCCGTGGTGAGCAGGCACATGCAGGCTGTTACCTTTGTCTCCACTGACAGGCGTGACTCCGGCCATGAGGGTGCCTGCATCACATCACTGCACAGCTCACAGAGCCGCCTCAGTATTGCCCTGTTCAGGTGGTACTGGCCCACAATCTCAACATCCGAATACAGCTCAAAGCTGAGCGCGGCACGGGTACTGTCCTGTTAGTGGCGTATCGCCGATGGGCCCTTCCACGGCCATGTCCCCTGCAGCATGCCTCTCACCCCTCACTACAGCTTCCATGTGGAAGGTGGCACTGTCCATCTCCTGGCCTGTGTCCCCCAGCTGTTGTTGTTCTGTTCCTCAGCTGTCCTGACTGCTACCTCCACTGCACGGGTACACTGACTGGCCTCCGTGCTCATGGCCCCACACCTTCAGCTGCCACTTTTTGTCTTTACTCCTGGCTGCTGCTTGGCCTACTCTCCCTTGCTGCCTCATGAGCATTCCCTGTCAGGTCCTTGCGCCTCTTCCTTGAGCCTTTTATTTTGGTCATTTCGTCATGGCGCAACTTCCGGCTGATGATCACTGTTGCGCATTGCGCAAGCCTTTGAATATCGCATTGCTCTTTTATTCATGGATCCTCCCCTTCAGTTGCACATGCCTTCATTTGCATTGCACTGTTGCTCAGCATGTTTTCAGTAAAGCGCAACTGCCTCCTGCTGAATATCGCGGGAATACCGGCGCATTTCAGACTTGCGCTGCGGCGCGCAGCCCTGCGCGCCAGCGCGCTTCGCACTTGAATATCCACGCCATGGTTTATGCAACCAGTCCAAATCCTTCAGGGAACATGCAGCCAGTATCCCCGGTGTGCCTTTTGAAGATTTCGTGAAAAAATATTAAACAGTTCAAAAGTTATTCAAAAAACAATTTTCACATTATAGTCAATGGGAAAAGTTAACAAAAAGTTTGAAAGTGTCACAAATGACCCTTATAGTGTCACAAATCTGCCATCTTGTTTTCAGTTGATGGTCACAGAATTGCTTGGCATTTAAATTTGGGACCCTCTAGGGATACAATTCTTGCTGTGTTCACCTAGTCAAGTCATGAGGATGCTAACTATGTCTTTTTGGGGGGTTAAACACCCCAGAAATATGTTTTTAAAATTTTTGTAAACAGTAGTGTCGCAAAGTAGTGTCACACATTTGACACTTTTGTGATTTTTTTTTTGGCTAAAGTGTCGCAAATCACGACACTACTTTGCGACACTATGCCCAAAACAATAGGAAATATTTGCCACCCTGCTGCAAAAGAAGAGTTTGGTCTTTTGGGCTGAAATTTAGGGGGAAGAAAGCAAAGATCACATAGATGTGCCTTTTGTGGGTTGGTGACAAAATATTAGAGGACTGCAAAGTTACGGCACTCTGAAGTTGATGATTTTTCATATAGACTAACATTACAGCATCTGCCGCACCTATCGGGGCCCGTATCTTGAAAACGGTTCGAGATACAGACTTTTTGTCAGAAAAATGCATAACACCCCCCACTATGGGGCTAAGTGCAAAACTAGTCATAAAACTCCTAAATGATATGAGATTTTAATTATTTTTCTATATCATACAGTTCCTGACATATAAGCAATTTAGTATTCCCTAGTGTTCATTTTCTGCTCCGAGGGCCATTACTATGCATTCATTCTTTGTATTTACTGTGTTTCTGAATGCACCTTTTTGGGAAAAAAAGTGTGTGTGTTTCTGTTACTGTTACAGTTAGTGTTTCTGCTTGCACTTCCATAACCATTTGTGTTAGCATTTCCATTTACATCACCATGTGCATCACCCTTTGCGTTTGCGTTACTTTTATCATTTGCATTTCCATTATTGTTTTTGTTTGTGTTTCCTTTTGCTTCACCATGTGTATTACTATTTGCATTTGCATACATGCTTCCGTTTGCATTTCCATTTGCATTTGTGTTTCCTTTGGCGTCATTGTTGGTGCCACCATAAGTGTTTGCATTTCCAATTGTGTTACCATGTGTGTTACCATTTGCGTTTGCATACGCACTTGCGTTTGCATTTCCGTTTGTGTTAGTGTTCCCTTTGGTGTCATCATTGCTGTTACCATAACAATTTGCATTTCCAATTGCATTACCGTTACTATTTGTGTGTTCGTCACCGTTTGCATTTGTGTTTCTGTTGTCCTTAACATTTGCATTTTCGATAGCATTTCCATTGTTCATTGCATTACTATTTCCTTTTGCATCGCTATTGCCATTACTGTTTGCATTTCTGTTTGCATTTGTGTTACTGTTTGCATTTTCATTACCATTTGCATTTGTGCTTCCATTGGCGTTAGCGTTTGCGTTACTGTTTTTGTTAATGTTTGTGTTTCTGTTGCCGTTAGCATTTTTGCTACCCTTTGCATTACCATTTCTGTTTTTATTAATGTTTGCCCTTACATTTCTCTTACCATTTGCATTATCATTTACGTTTGCATCACCATGTGTATTACCATGTGTGCTTGCGTTTACGTTACCATTACTATTTTATTCTACCTCACTGTTTCCATCACCATTTGTATGAACATTACTGTTCACTATTTATAGTGCACATTCTTAAAAAGAAGGGAAATTCATGGCAAAAAATTCAGTTTAATGCATCACTTAGGGTTGTTCCACAGTGACAAAAGCGAGGAAATTCGATGTTAGGGTTGCTATCCCTAGCATCCCATGCCCACCCGTCCCCACCAACAGGCATCGGGGTGAGCATTGGAGTTGTTGGTCCCAACTCTCACCCCATTCTCCTATACTGCACTGCCTCAGCTTATTTACACATGGAATGGGGTGAGAGTTAGGGCCAACGACCCCATCGCACACCCTGATCCCTGTTGGTGGGGACGGGGTGGGCATGGGGTGCAAGGGGTGGCAACCCTAACACTGAATTTCCTTGCTTTTATCACTGTCTAACAACCCTAACTGATGCATAAAATGGAAATTTTTGCCATGAAAATAAATAAATAAATATATATATATATATATATATATATATATATATATATATATATATATATATATTATAGTAGCATGGTAGTGCCACTATAGTTAGGGTTCAGTACCCCTTTTAAGGTTTAATCTGAAATTTGGCAGCTTAATAAATTTCCCACTGTATGATGGATTTGCCTGAAATTTGGAATATACGGTCTGGTGCCTTAGCTCTCTGGATCTGCCTAATTTTGTAACAGTCAGATATACAGTTGCAGAGCTACAGAGCACCAATAAACCCACAAATTACGCATTTTTTTGCATTCTTTGCTCACACCTATAGCCAGCACAATTTGTGCGACCAGTCCAAAACTTTCAGGGAACATGCAGCCAGGATCCCCAATGTGTCTTTCAAATATTTCATGAAAAAATATTAAACGGTTCAAACGTCATTCAAAAAACAAGTTCCCCATTATAGTCAATGGGAAAAGTTAACAAAAGATGCGAAAGTGTCACAAATGCACGTTTTACTTTTGCAAATGACCCTTGTAGTGTTGCAAATCAGCCATCTTGTTTTCAGTTGGTGGTCACAGAAATGCTTGGCATTTAAATTTGGGACCCTGTAGGGACACAATTCTTGTTGCGTTCACCTAGTTGAGCCCTGAGGATACTAGCCATATCTCTTTTGGTGGGGTAAAACACCTCAGAAATATGTTTTTTAAATTTTTGTAAAAAGTAGGGTCGCATAAGCAACACTTTCGTGATTTTATTTGCAAAAGTATTGTGATTTGCCAAAGTACTTTGTGACACTATGCCCAAAACAATAGGGAATATTTGCCAACCTGCTGCTAAAGAACAGTTTGGTCTTTTGGGCTGAAATTTGGAGGGAAGAAAGCCAAGATCCCATAGATGTGACTTTTGGTTGTTTGGTGACAAATTATTAGAGGGCTGCAAAGTTATGGCAGTCCAAAGTTGACAATTTTTCCCATAGGCTAACATTATGGCTTCCGCTGCGCCTTTCAGGGCCTGTATCTTGAAAATGCTTTGAGTTACAGACGTTTCATCAGAAGCATGCTTAATCCCCCACTAGGGGGCTAAGTGCAAAACTAGCCTGGAAAGGCATAAATAATAGGAGAATTAAAACATTTTTCTACGTCGTATGGTTCCTGAGATATATGCAATTTAGTATTCCAAGGGCCAGATATTCAAACTGCGCCATTCTGTGGTGCAAGCGCTTGCACTGCTCAAAAAAGTTGCACAGGGGTGTGGCCGGGGTGATATTCAATGGAGTTGCGCTATTGAGCAACTGCTTTGAATATCGCACCCTGGCCACAGCCACTGTGCATGGCGCGGTGGATCTTGCGCCACCGCAAGTGGTCAGAGTGGAGCATTCAGATGCGGTGGTGCAAGTTCCATTGAGCCATGCGCAAACCTGCAATATTCAAAAGGTGACATGAAAATTGGGCCATAATTCATGCAAGGGCACTGGGGGGCCATTTGCATGTAATTACGGACCCATTTGCATGCCATTAGCATGCAGGTGCACCGATCCCCTATGACTTGTGCCTGGCACCCTGCCAAGCAGCAGCCATCGGGGACCGACGCCCCCTGCAGCCCGCTCACGGGCATAAAGTAACTCCCCCCCGACTGGCCCAATCGCGGGCATGATGTCACACAACCCTCCTCCCCGACTAGCCTGATCGCGGGCAGAACTCACCCCCCACCCCCGACTAGCCCGATCTCAGGCAGAACTCACCCCCCAACTAGCCTCATCGCAGGCAGAACTCACCCCCCACCCTACTAGCCCGATTATGGGCAGAACTCCTCCCACCCACCGACTAGCCCGATTGCGGGCAGAACTCACCCTACCCCCGACTAGCCCGATCACGGGCAGAACTCCCCACTAGCCCGATGCGCGGGCATAACGTCAACCCCAAAGACCAATATCCTGGTGATCTATTGGCCCCCTCCACCACGGAGCCCCATCACCCTGCTCCTCCCGTCAACTGGCGGCGCAGCAGCACCCACCTGCCGCCCGCCAATTGACAGCTCAGTAGGGCTGCACACCATTGGTTCAGAGTAAGAGCCAATGGGCATGCAGCCATACCACCTAGGCAGTCCAGATATGTGAATGAATGAAATCGCCAAATCTGGTTTGCTGCTATAGTATGGGCTGCATGCCCATTGGCTCTTGCTCTGAACCATATGGGCGCTCCCTACTAACTGTCGAGATGGCCAGGAGGCGGGGTGCAGGCAGGTGGAGTGCTGCCGCCCGCCCGGCTGACGGGGGGAGTGGTGTGATGGGGCTCTCTGGGTGGGTGGGGTGGGGCCACTAGATCACCAGGGATATTGGTCTTTGGGGGTTGACATTATGCCAGCGATCAGGCTGGTGGGAGTGAGTTCTGCCCGATCGGCTAGTCAGGTGGTGGGGAGTGAGTTCTGCCCGCGATTGGCGGGAGGAGTTGTTTCACTTCAAGCCCACGATCAGGCTGCTGCGGGGAGAATATTCTGCTGCCAGCGATCGGGCTACGGAGGGGTTACTATTATGCCCATGATCAGGCTGCAGGGGGCAATGGGAACAAGTGGGGGGCCACCAACAGGTGGCAGCTGCTGTGTTTCGCCCTGCAATGCGGCAGCTCACATGTGGGTGGCGCTCAACTTGATCCTTTTTTTTTCGGCGAAGTTGTGCAGGCACAGGTAGAGGGTTGCGCCTGCATAACTCTGCACAGCCCGGCTGAATATCAGGCTGTGCAGTTTATGCATGGTTCCTTCTCCTCCTCCAGCTGAGCATGCCTTCATTTGCATTGTGTTGTTGCTCAGCATGATTTGGGGAGGCGCAATTGCCTCCTGCTGAATATCGCAGAATGGTGCAATTTCAGACTTGCGCTGGTGCAACCCTATTGCGCATGGCTCTTTTGAATATCTGGGCCCAAGTGTTCATTTTCTTCTCCGAGGGCCATTATTGTACATACATTCTTTGTATTCACTGTGCTTCTGAATGCACCTTTTTGGGAAAAAAAGTATGTGTGTTTGCATTACTGTTACAGTTAGCATTTCCGCTTGCATTTCTGTAATCATTTGCGTTAGCGTTTCCATTTACGTCACCGTGTGCATTACCCTTTGCGTTTGCGTTACTGTTACCATTTGCATTTCCATTACTGTTTTTGTTTGCGTTTCCTTTTGCATCACCATGTGAATTACCATTTGCTTTTGTGTATGCACTTCTGTTTGCGTTTCTGTTTGTGTTTCCTTTGGCATCATCGCTGGTGTTACCGTAAGTGTTTGCTTTCCAATTGTGTTACCATGACCATGTGCATTACCATTTGCATTTGCGTATGCACTTACATTTGAATTTCCATAAGTCTTAGTGTTCCCTTTGGCATCATTGTTGGTGTCACCATAACCGTTTGCATTTCCAATTGCATTACCATTCCTGTTTGCGTGTTCGTCACCATTTGCATTTCTGTTGACATTAGCGTTTGGTAGCGTTTCCATTGTCGATTGCATTACTGTTTCCATTTGTGTCACAGTTGCCATTACCATTTGCGTTTCTGTTTGTGTCTGTGTTGCAGTTTGCATTTTCGTTACCGTTTGCGTTTCCTTTTTCTGTTGCCATTAGCATTACCATTTGCGTTACCATTTCTGCTTTCATTTATGTTTGCGCTTGCATTTCTCTTATCGTTTCCGTTATCATTTCTGTTTGCATCACCATGTACGTTACTGTTTGTGCTTGCGATTGCATTACAGTTAGTGCCATTATTTTATTTTACCTCACTGTTTCCATCACTGTTTGCGTTAACGTTATCATTTGTGCTTTTGTGTTTGCATAGTGCAGTGCAAAACAGTTTATACTATTTTTCTGCACTGTCTTACGTGATGCATAGCACAGCCAGTGTGTGGGTGATTGGTCTGAAACGTGCCAGGTAAAAAGACCTTTGTTCAAGGAATATGTCAGTTTTTATTTGTTGAAAAAATGTTGTTCCATTCCAGAGTTATGGTCATTTGAAGTTGGCCCGCTTCACAGTTACTGATTTTTCAGCCACCAGGTCCCCCAATTTAGTGCATTTTCGGCCACGACTTCTGCCATTTTGAGGTAGAAGACTTCTTAAAGGTACAGAAACATAAAAATGTGGGATCTCTGGAACAGTTTGGTCTTTTCACATGAAATTTGGAGGGTGCTGAGTGGATGTCCTGGAGATGTGAATTCTGCTGTTTGCATGTTTGAAAAATAATTTGCTGTGGAGATACTGCATGATGCAGTTAATGTTTTGTGCATAGCATTCTGCATGGAGCTACTGCCTTTAAATTTATAGCGTAGGTAGCCCTAGTGGCACAAAGGTGCCTTGCAGCAGTTTCGTGTGTAAAACATTAACAGGTATGGAATTATGCCACTCTGAAGAATGAACATTTGGTTCATTATGCTTCAATAACTTCTGAACTGTGTGTCCAAGTTGTCTGCCATTTGGAAAGTACAAAGATGTGTAATTCATCTTTCACCGTGCCAATTTACGTGTCTCTGGCACTTACAGTTGCTGAATTGTGCATGTTACATTGTGGTTGTGTTGGGGTCATCAAGCCTAATTCTCATCCCATTCTCCTACACTGCACCTCCTCAGCTTATTTACACATGGAATGGGGTGAGAATTGGGGTCAATGACCCCAACGAACACCCCGATGCCTGTTGGTGGGGATGGGGTGGGCGTGGGGTACAAGGGGTGGCAACCCTAACACCAAATTTCCTCACTTTTGTCGCTGTGGAACAACCCTAACTGATGCATTAAACAGAGTTCTTTGCCATGAATATATATAAATAGACAGCTAGATAGATATATGTGTGCGTGTGTGTGTGTGTGTGTGTGTGTGTGTATATATATATATATATATATAACAATATATATATATATATATATATATATATATATATATATTTATTTATTTATATATATATACAGTATATATATGGCCCAGATATTCAAAGGGTTGCACCATGCTTAATAGGGTTATGCCTCGCGGAAGTCCGAACTTAGCCATTCTGCGATATTCAGGAGGCGACAGTTGTGCCACTGAAAACAGGCTGAGCAACAGTGCAATGCAAATGAATGCATGCTGAACTGGAGGAGGAACCATGCATAAACTGCACAGCCTGATATTCAGCCGGGCTGTGCAGAGCTGTGCAGGCGCAACCCCCAACCTGCGCCTGCACCACTTTGAGCAAAAAAAAAAAAAGAACCAAGTCGAGGGCCACCCACAGGTGAGCTGCTGCATTGCAGGGTGCAACACAGCAGCTGCCATCTGTGGCTGGTCCCCCACCCACTCCCTGTGCCCCCCCTGCAGCCCGATCGTGGGCAAAACAGTATGGAATCCCCACCACCACCCCCCACTGTCGATCACAGGCATAGTTTAAGTCCCCTCCCACCAGCCCGATCGTGGGCAGCAATGTAGCTCCCAGATGTATCCCTGGTGGTCCGTGGACCGTACATCCCGATCGCGGGATGATAATAAGTAACTCCCCAAAGTATCCCTGGTGGTCAGTGGACCGTACATCCCGATCCGGGATATTAATATGTAACCCCCGAGCGTATCCCTGGTGGTCCAGTGGACTGTACATCCAATCGCGGGATGGTAATAAGTAGCCCCAGATGTTCCCTGGTGGTCCAGTGGACCGTACATCGATCATGGGATGGTATTAGGAACCCCGAACACATCCCTGGTTCCTAGTGTCCCCACCCCACCCCACCAGTCCACCACCCGTTCCCCCGGCGGCTGGCGGGGCGGCATCCACCCACCTACCGCCCGCCACCCGCCGACTGACTGCCCGGTGGGACTGCCGCCCATTGGTGCAGTGCAAGAGCCAATGGGTGTGCAGCCCATACTGTACAAGATAGTCCAGTTTTGTGAATGAATACAGGGATTGCGCCACAAAATGGCGCGGTTTGAATATCCAGCCCATAGTATATATCCGATATTAACACATACATTCATTCACAAAACTGGACTATAGCATGCGGTATGAGCCGCATCATGGTTCTTACTGTACCAATGAGCGTCTGCAACAGTCAGTCAGCGAGCGGCGGGGGCAACAGTGGGTGGGATGCTGCCGCCCGCCGGGGTGGGGAGCAGGGTGGGGGCTTTGTGGTGGGTGGATGGGGACACTAGGCACCAGGGATGTGTTCGGGGAGGTTTCTAATACCATCCGCGATCGGGATGTACAGTCCACTGGACCACCATGGATACGTTCGGGGGGGTTACTTATTGCCATCCTGTGATCGGGATGTACGGTCCACTGGACCACCAGGGATATGTTCGGGGGAAGGGTTTACTTTATACCATCCCGCAATCGGGATGTATGGTTCACTGGACCACCAGGGATACATTCGGGGGAGGGGGTTACATATTACCATCCCGCGATTGAGATGTACGGTCCACTAGACCACCAGGGATACGTTCGGGGGCGGTTACATATTACCATCCCGCGATCAGGATGTACGGTCCACTGGACCACCATGGATACATTTGGGGGGCGGTTACTTATTGCCATCCTGTGATCGAGATGTACGGTCCACTGGACCACCAGGGATATGTTCGGGGGGGGGTTTACTTATTACCATCCCGCGATCAGGATGTACAGTCCACTGGACCACCAGGGATACGTTTGGGAGGGGTTACTTATTGCCATCCTGTGATTGGGATATACAGTCCACTGGACCACCAGGGATGCGTTCGGGGGGGAGCCACATTGCTGCCTGCGATCAGGCTGTTGGGGAATTAAACTATGCCCGCGATTGAGCCAGTGGGGGTGGTGGTGGGGATTCTACACTGTTTTGCCCGCGATCGGGCTGCAGGGGGCATCAGTCCTCGACGGCTGCTGCCTGGCAGGGCGCCAGGCGCAAGTCCTCGGGGATTGGAGCACCTGCATGCTAATGGCATGCAAATGGGGCCATAATCAGATGCAAATGGCATCCCCTGTGCCTTGCATGAATTATAGCCCCATTTGCATGTCACCTTTTGAATATCAGGATTTTGCACATGGCACAATGGTACTTGCACCACTGCAAGTTGAATGCTCCACTCTGACAACTTGCGGTGGTGCAAGTTCCACTGCGCCATGCACAGTGGCTGTGGTGGGGGGGTGATATTCAAAGGAGTTGCTCAAGGGCGCAGCTCCTTTGAATATCGCTCTGGACACATCCCTGTGCAACTATTTTGTGCAGCGCAAGGGATTGCACCACAAAATAGCGCAGTTTGAATATCCAGCCCATAGTATTTATCCGGTATTAACACATACATCTATAAACAACAACAGCAGAAATATTAAAAACAGAAAAGCACACACAGTACACAGCTAGGCCACCACAGTGGACCAGCGGGATAGCATGGAAGGATGGACCTGTCACAGGCCACTATGCAACTTGTGTAGGTGAACACAGTGACACACACAGTGAAGTCCCCCTCACCCTCGGGGACAGGGAATGTTTGGGGATGTGAAAACCCTCAACCACCCCAGCACCTGTGGATACGTGGATGGGGGGCATATTGGTCAACCACCTGTCAAAGGTCCCTAGGGAAGACATGCTGCACACTGCCATGTGAAATATACTAACATACTAAAATGCCAGCAGAATAGGCCTAACGGTCTTTCGAGTCTGCTTGATTGGTCAGCCCCCACCCTGGGTGCTGACCTTGCTGCCCCCCTTGCCTTCTCTGGCTTCTCCCTTCCCAGTTTTGGATATTCTTGCTGCATTGGATTTTGCTTCCAGAACATTTCCCCTGTACCTGTCCCAGCCCTTCCTGAACCCCTCCACCATCTCTGCCTCCACCAGCCCCCTAGGCAGTGAATTCCATGGCTCCACCACCCTCTCAGTGAAGTAGCACCACCTCCTTTCTCCTCTGAATCTTCCCCCCTCCAGCTTCCACCCATGCCCTCTAGTGGCTCCCTCCACCTTCCTTCGAAGCACCTTGACTGTTCCTCCCCTATTTACTCTCTTCATGTACTTGAAGACCTTTATTTTGTCCCCCTGTCCCTTCTCTCTTTCAATGTGTACATATTCAGCTCTTCGAGCCTCTCCTCATAGGTCCTGTCCCCCAAGCCCCAAATCATTTTGGTTGCCCTCCTCTGGACCCTCTCCAGGAGTTTAATGTCCTTCTTTAAGTGTGGCCTCCAAAACTGCATGCAGTACTCAAGGTGTGGCCTCAACAAGCAGTTATACAGAGGGAGTATCACTTCCCTCCTTCTGGAGGTGATCCCCCCTAGTGATGCATCCCAGCATCCTGTTGGCCTTGGCTGCTGCCCTCCTACAAGTATCCAAGTTGTTCATCTTGACATCCACCACCACCCCCAGGTCCCTCTCAGCCATCTAGAGTTGTAGCATTCCCCCCCCCCCGGGTGTACACTTGGCCCAGATTTCTGGCCCCCAGGTGGAGTACCTTGCATTTCCCTGCATTGAACCTCAGCTTCCACTTTCTAGACCATCTTTCCAGAGCCTCCAGGTCCCTCTGTAGGGCCACCCTCCCCTCCTCTCCATCTACCACCACCCCCAGTTTTGAGTCATCCGCAAAAAGACTCATCTCATTCCTGATTCCTGTCCTTATGTCAGAGACGTAGGCATTGAACAGGAGGGGGCCCAAGGACTTATCCCTGTGGGGCCCCATTAATGACCCTCTTTGGAGATGAGACTATCCCGCCAACTACAACCCTCTGGGTCCGGTCCTGGAGCCAATTGCCTATCCATCTGATCATCTGGTTCCCCACCCCCATTGCTCCCAGCTTATCCAACAGGCCCACATGAGGAACAGAGTCAAATGCCTTGCTGAAGTCTAGAAAGAGGGCGTCCACTGGCCTACCCTGGTCCAAGGCACTCGTCACCCAGTCATAGAACTCCACAAGGTTTGTCTGACATGAGTTCCCTGGGACGAATCCATGCTGTCTATCGTCCAGGCACCCTGACTTTTCCAGGTCCCCCCCAGCCTCTCCTTAACAATGCCCTCCATCACCTTGCCCAACACCAATGTCAGGCTGACAGGCCTGTAGTTCCCTATCACCTCCCTTGATCCCCCCCTTGTGGCTAGGCACTATATGTGCCACCTTCCAATCCTGGGGCACCCACCCTGTCCTCAGAGAGATGGTGAAAAGTTCTGCCAGGGGTTTCACCAGGGCATCCGCAAGTTATGAATATAAATTTAGGGTGGAGTACCCCATTTAAGGTTAAATCTGAAATTTGGCAGTTTAATAACTTTACCGCTGTAGGCCAGATTTGCCTGACATTTGGCATGCATGGTTTAGTACTATAGATCTATGGACTTGCCAAGTTTCCTTATGGTCAAATGTCTGGTTGCAGTGCTACAGAGTGCCAGAAAATGCACAAATTATGCATTTTTGTGCAATCTTTGCTTGCGTCTACAGGTCGTATGGTTTGCGTGACTGGTCCAAAACCTTCAAGGAACATGCAGCTGGGGTCCCTGATGTGCTTTTCAAAGATGTCATGAAAAAATATTAACGGTTCAAAAGTTATTCAAAAAATAATTTTCCCATTATAGTGAATGGGACAAGTTAACAAAATATGCTAAAGTATCGCAAATGCACTTTTTAATTTCGCAACTGACCCATGTAGTGTCACAAATCAGCCATCTTGTTTTCAGTTGGTGGTCACAGAAATGCTTGTCATTTAAATTTGGGGCCCTCTAGCGACACTATTCTTGTTGTATTCACCTAGTCGAGCCCTGAGGATGCTAGCCATGTCTTTTTTTGGGGATAAAACACCCCAGAAATATGTTTTTTAAATTTTGTAAAAAGTAGTGTCACAAAGTAGTGTTGCATATGTGACACTTTCGTAATTTTATTTGTGAAAGTGTCGTAATTTGTGAAAGTACTTTGCAACACTGTGGCTAAAACAATAGGAAATCTTTGCCACGCTGCGGCAAAAGAACAGTTTGGTCTTTTGGGCTGAAATTTGGAGGGATGAAAGCCAATACCCCACAGATGTGTCTTTTAGTGGTTTGGTGACAAGTTATTAGAGGGCTGCAAAGTTACAGCACTCCAAAGTAAATTATTTTTCCCATAGGCTAACATTACGGCATCTGCCACACTTCTCGGGGCCCGTATCTCGAAAACGGTTTAAGATACAGACTTTTCGTCAGAAGAATGCTTAGTCTCCCACCAGGAGGCTAAGTGCAAAAGCAGCCTGGAAAGTCATAAATAATATGAGATTATACATTTTTTTCTACATCATATGGTTCCTGAGATATGAGGAATTTAGTATTCCAAGTGCTGATTTTCTGCTCCGAGGGCCATTATTATGCATACATTCTTTGTATTCACTGTGCTTTTGATTGCACCTTTTTGGGGAAAAAAGGGTGTGCATTAGTGTTACTGTTACCATTAGCATTTCCGCTTACATTTCTGTAATTGTTTGTGTTAGCGTTTCTGTTTACGTCACCATTTGTGTTACCCTTTGAGCCTGCATTTTGCTTGCATTTGCATTACTGTTGCCATTTGCGTTTCCATAACCATTTGTGTTAGCATTTCCATTTACATCACCATGTTTTACCATTTGCGTCTGCATATGCACTTGCGTTTGTGTTTACATTTGCTTTTGTGTTTCCTTTGACATCATTATTGGTGTTACCATAAGTGTTTGCATTTCCAATTGCATTACCGTGACCATGTACATTACCATTTGTGTTTGCGTTCGTGCTTGCATTTGCATTTACTTTTGTGTTAGTGTTTCCTTTAGTATAATCATTGGTGTTACCATAACCATTTACGTTTCCAATTGAATTACCATTACCATTTGCATGTTTGTTACCATTTGCGTTTGTGTTTCTGTTGGCCTTAGCATTTGTGTTTTTGGTAGCATTTCCATAGTCGAGTGAGTTACTGTTTTCTTCTGCATTGGCGTTGCCATTATCATTAGCGTTTCTGTTTGCGTTTGTGTTACTGTTTGCATTTTCTTTACCATTTTAGTTACCAATTGCATTGCATTTTCATTGCAGTTATCGTTTGTGTTATCATTTTCGTTACCATTTGCGTTTCTGTTGCTGTTAGCATTTGCGCTACCGTTACCATTTCTGTTTCCATTTACATTTGCACTTGCATTTTTCTTACCGTTTGTGTTATCATTTCCGATTACGCCACTGTGTGTGTTGCTATTTGTGCTTGCATTTCCATTAGCATTACTATTTTCTTTTACCTCACTGTTTCCATCGCCGTTTGCATTAACATTACTGTTTGTGTTTTTGCATTTGCGTATTGCAATGCAAAACATTATGTTTTTGCTATTTTTCTGCACTGTCTTCCATGACACATAACACAACCAATGTGTGATTGATTGGTCTGTGCCTTGGCACATAGAAAGACCTTTATTCAGGGAACATGCTAGTTTTTGTTTGGTGAAAAAACGTTGTTCCATTCCAGAGTTATTGTCATTTGAAGTTGCCACACTTTGCAGTTACTGATTTTTCAGCTGCCAGGCCTGCCATTTTAGCACATTTTTGGCCGCAATTTCTGCCATTTGTGGTGGAAGACTTCTTACAAGTGCAGAAATGTAAAAATTGAATATCTCTGGAACGCTTTGTTCTTTTCACATGAAATTTGAAGGGTGTTGAGCGGATGTCCTAGAGAGGTGACTTGCACTGTTAACATTTTGCACATAGCATGCTGCATGGTGCTGCTGGGTTGAAATTTGTAGCATAGGTAGCCCTAATGGTATGGAGGTGCCTTGCAGTGGTTTTGTGTGTAACTTATTAACAGGTGCAGAATTATGCCACTCCGATGAATGCAAATCTGATTCATTAGGCTTCAATAAATTCTGAATCATGTGTCCAATTTGCCTGACATTTGGAATGTACAAAGATTTATTATACATCTTTGACTTTGACAATTGTTCAGACACTGGGACTTTACGGTTGCTTAATTGTGCATGTTACGTTGTTTGCTCATGGTGCTGTGCGACCGTTGAACAGATGTACGCACAATTCTGGACACACGGTGTGCCATGGTACATGTTTTCATTTATGAATTTTCATTTCAGTTAGTCATACAGTTTTTGTGCAGTGAAGTGACAAAAAATTACATGTGTTCGGGCCCTGTGCTCCCACCACCACATCCCATTCACTATTTATAGTGCACATTCTTAAAAAGAAGGGAAATTCATGACAAAAAAACTCAGTTTAATGCATCAGTTAGGGTTGTTCCACAGTGACAAAAGAGAGGAAATTCAGTGTTAGGGTTGCCACCCCTTGCACCTCACGCCCACCCCATCCCCACCAACAGGCATCAGGATGTGTTGGGGTCATCAACTGCACAACGCACGCTTGTAAAACAGTCATTTTTAGGAATTTTTTCAGCAAAATTTCAACATAGCCATTTTTAACACCTCTGCTCATGAACAGTGTCACTGTGATTTTCCTAATGTGTCCCATACATTGATTTTGCTCACCGACTGCGCCATTGTGCGCTACATGGGCAGAAACACATTTTGGGCACAATGTAAAAAATGACAGCTGTTCTGCTCATAAGGAGGTGTGGTAAAATGGCAATGTTGAAAATCTGGAGTGAAAATATTGAAAATTCACAAGCTTATGAGCGTGCGTAGGAACTGCACAATGTGCACTCGTAAAACAGTCATTTTTTGGAATTTTTTCACCACATTTTCAACATAGGCGTTTCCTTAATTGGTCCCAAAAGGTGATTTCATGCAGTGACTGTGAAATCACCCTTCGGGCCTGATTAACACCATGACAGTGCAAGAATTCATGAGGAGGGGTCCCAAAAACCCCATGTTGAAAATTTGGGCCCAAAATTCCCAAAAATGCCTGAGATATGCAACAAAGTTGAAAAAACACTATTTATTCCATTATACAGCTTACCAGCATTTCCTCAGTTCGCGGTTGGCTTTGAAGAGTGCAGACATGTTCCCGGTCAACTGATGATTGTCGCGCCGAGCTCCGGGGGTAAGTATGGGGGGTGTGTGTGTGGGGAGGCAGGGTGCATAGTGGGTGGATGCGGGTGAGGGCAGGGAGACTGCAAGGGACCTTTTTTTATTTACAGTTTTTTTTTTTTTAATTAAGATGACGCGGGACATTTGCCATGCTGGGGTGGGCTCCCAGCGTGGCAGCTGGAAAGGCTGTTTGGGGGGGCTGGAGCTGACTGGGGATTGGGCACCCCCATCAGCCATAACATTTTTTGCCATGCTGGGGTGGGCTCCCAGCGTGGTACCTGGACAGCTTGTGGGGGGGTGTGGGCCGATGGGATTAGGCACCCCGTTGTGGCCACATCTGATGAGTGCATGGGAGGAGGGGTGCATCAGCATGCAATATGCGATGCTGCGTGTGTGTGTATGGGGGTAGCACTCTGCTCACTGAAGCAGAGCTCTCCTTTCAACTGTATGCCAGTGCATTTTGACTGCTGTCATGGACAGCTGCAGCAGTCATTGGAGAACTGTGGCCACACCTGCAAACTCACTGACTGAATTGGAAGACGGGTGCCACACCTCCAAAAACTCAGATGATGGCACTGTGTTTCTTGCACATGTGTGCAAGCAACATAAAAAGTAGCTCACCCCCCCCAGCTGGTGTTGGTCTGACACTGAGCAAGGAAGAAGGAGACTACTGAAGAATATAGGAAGTTGCTGTCCCAGAACAGGAAGGGTGAGAGTTGTGAGGAGAGGAGAGAGTAAGCATACAGAGAAACAGGTGAGGGGACACAAAATAAGACATGATAGGAGTGGTGCAGTGCAATGGCTGTGGGGCAGCAGTATTCCAGGAGACATTCTGGAGGCTGCGATGCTGCCCTATTTGCAGGCACCTCTCTGGTCTGAGGGAGGAGGTTACCCGTCTCCAGGCTGACCTGGCTAGGATTCATGAAACCTTCTCCCCCACTCAGGGACCACCAGGGTCAATGCCACTACCTCAGAGGTTGCCAAGAAAGAGGAGAGGCTGGACCAGGGTGGGATCAGGGAGGAAGAGTGTGGTGGAACAGAGTTGCATCCCTCCAGCTGTACCTCTCCACAATTCATTCACTCTTCTGGTGGATAGTGGTTCTTCTATGGAGGCATCTACAGTGGAGACCAAGGAGGATGCTGGGAACCTTCACAAAGGAGACCCACAGGAGGGTGGCATGGGACCCCACAGGGGAAGGAAACAACTCCTGGTGGGGGACTCAATCTTTGGGGGTAGAAATGGGGAGGAAGGGGAGAGGGAGGTAAGGTGCCTACCTGCACCATGGCTTGGAGGGACAGTAAGTGAATCCTCAGAATCGTGGGAGCAGCTGCACGAGGGAGGAAGCTGTATGTCACTGTCCACCTAGGGACAAATGACATGGCTAGGAATGGAATCAGAGTAGTGCAAGAGGAGTCTGTAGAGTTGGGGAGGGGCCTTAGACAAGTAGCACATACGGTAACCTTCTCGGAGGTGTTGCCTGTCTATGGCAAGGGTGATGCAAGGGTACTCCTCAACAGGGAATTCAATAAATGGTTGAAAAACTAGTGTGGCGCTCAGGGTTTTGGCTTCACTGGGAACTGGGAAGCCACCTGGAGGGATGCAGAACTGTAGTGGTGCGATGGTCTGCATCTGCCCAGGGGGGAACCAGAATACTAGGTCAGAGGTTTAAATGCTTCATTGGCATGCATTTAAACTAGCCAAGTGGGTGGGGGCACTGAAAAGAAGCAGGGAAATCCCAGTCTCTCCCAACAAAACACGGTAATTAGTGAGGTAAACACCAAGGTAGAGAAGTCATTTGGGAGAAGGACAGAGGTAAATGTAAAAAAAGGCAAAGGCAGTAAGGACAGGAATGGGACTAAAAAGGGTAAGGCCATCAAAAAGTGGAGGGTGATGAGTACCAGTCCCTGTAGTCTGTGTAACAAGCTCCCTGAACTAGTGGCCTTGATGGAAGACGATTGCCTGGATATTGTGGCAGTCACAGAAGCATGGTACACAGAGAGCCATGACTGAGATGTCAACATGCCAGGATACAGAATCTACAGGAGGGACAGGGATGGTAAAAGAGGAGGAGGAGTAGCTCTCTATGTAAAGAAAGGGATCGAAGCAACAGAACTCTCCACAATTCCTATGCCATTCTGGCAAAGTGTGGTTCCTCTATGGAGGCACCTACAGTGGAGACCAAGGAGGATGCTGGGAACCTCCACAAAGAAGACCCACAGGAGGGTGGCAGGGGACCCTGCAGGGGAAGGAAACAACTCCTGGTGGGGGACTCCAGTGTCAGGAAGGTAGAAATGGGCAAGGAAGGGGAGAGGGAGGTAAGGTGCCTGCCTGGCGCCATGGCTTGGAGGGACAGGAGCGAATCCTCAGGATTGCCGGAGCAGCTGCACAGGGAGGGAGCTGGATGTCATTGTCCACCTACGGACAAGTGACCTGGCTAAGAAAGGATTAGAGAAGTGCAGGAAGAGTTTGTGGAATTGGGAGGGGCCTTAGTCAAGTAGCACATCACGGTAACCTTTTCGGAGGTGCTACCCATCTATGGCATAGGAGAGGCTAGGTGTTCCGTACCATGGGATTCAATCAGTGGTTGAAAAACTGGTGTGGAGCTCAGGTTTGCTTCATTGGGGACGGGGGTCCACCTGGAGTGGTATGCAAGCCTATACTGGCATGATGGGCTGCATCTGTCCGGGAGGGGAACCAGGATCCTAGGTGATAGGTTTAAATGCTTCATTGGCAAGCTTTTAAACTAGCCAAGGGGGGAGGCACTGGAAAGGAGCAGGAAAATCCTAGCCCCCAAACAATCACGGTAGTAAGTG
Source organism: Neoceratodus forsteri (assembly GCA_016271365.2). Taxonomy (NCBI): domain Eukaryota; kingdom Metazoa; phylum Chordata; order Ceratodontiformes; family Ceratodontidae; genus Neoceratodus; species Neoceratodus forsteri. Next base: position 67,356,801 of record JADMNL010000023.1, read on the forward strand.
TGGCAAACACCAACATGGAGGTGTCGATAGGGAGAAGGGCAGGGGTAAATGGAGAAAGTGACAAAGGCAAGAAGGACAGGGATGGGGCAAAAGAGGGTAAGGCCATCAGGAAATGGAGGGTAATGAGTACCAATGCCCGTAGTCTGGGCAACAAGCTCCCTGAGCTGGTGGCCTTAATGGAAGAGTGATGCCTGGATATTGTAGCAATCCAGAAACATGGTACAGAGAACCATGACTGGGATGTTAACATACCAGGGTACATAACTTTACAGGAGAGACAGGCAGGGGAAGAGGGGAGGAGTAGCCTCTATGTAAAGGAAGGGATAAAAGCAACTGAACAAAAGAGTAAACAGGGAGGAGAGGAGGCACTGTGGGTCACCTTGGAGACTGGAAAAGGCACCACAATCCGCTACGGGGTTGTGTACAGACCCCCATGTCAGGGGAAGAAATGGACAAGGATATGATGGAAGGCATTCTTAGAATGGCAGAGAAAGGGGAGATACTTTTGATGGGAGACCTGAATATGCCAGATGTTAACTGGAGCACATTTGCTGCAGCCACATCCAAGAGCAGGGCCATTCTTGACGCCCTACAGGTGGCAGGCATTAGACAGCTAGTTTCGGAACCCACTCGTGAGGGAGCAATCTTAGACCTCGTACTCTCAAATGGGGGCAGTGAGAGGATCTCAGATCTAGAAATGGGTTGCCATCTGGGGACAAGTGACCATCAAACAGTGTGGTTCACGTTAAACTCAGCTACAGAGTCAAGCCATACAAAAGTGAGGGTACTGGACTTTAGGAGGGCTGACTTTGGCAAGATGGGAGAGTGCCTCAGAAAAGCACTAGCAAACAGGCTAGAAGGAGGTGTGGAGCAACAATGGGGAGTTATCAAAACTGCCATCACAGAGGCAACAAGCCTTTGTGTGAAGCAAATAAACAAATCAAAACGAAAGAAAAAGCCACTATGGTTCTCAAGAGGTGGCTGTGAAAGTCAGGAAGAAAAGATAGCATTCGAAGTATAAGGAAACACAGAAGGAGCAGGACAGAGAGCTGTACCAGTTAAGGCAGAAAGAAGCAAGGAGGGAAGTCAGAATAGCAAAGGCCCAAACTGAGGAAAAGATAGCCAACTCAGTTAAGAAGGGGGATAAAACCTTTTATAGGTACATCAGCGAGCGTAGAAAGACAAAGGGAGGGATAGTGAGGCTGAATAGAATGAACGGTGGGTGGGCAGAGGGGGACAATGAAAAAGCAGGAATACTGAACGAATATTTCTGCTCAGTATTCACAAAAGAGGAGGAGAAAGTGCCTAATCCAATTAACAGAAGCACTCTTGATAGGGGGGTCGATCCCAGTCCTTTCACAGAAGAAAGGGTTCTGCAAGAACTCCTAAAACTGAAGGTGGACAAAGCAATGGGTCCTGATGGAATTCACCCCAGAATTCTAAAAGAATTAAGGAAGGAACTAGTGAAACCACTGGCTACTCTTTTTAATAAATCATGGGAGGATGGTGTGGTACCCGAGGACTGGAGGAAAGCGGATGTGATTCCCCTTCACAAAAGTGGGACCAAGACAGAGGCAGGAAACTACAGACCTGTCAGTCTGACCTCTGTGGTAGGGAAAGTGATGGAGTCACTTCTGAAGGAAAGAATAGTTGAGTACCTAGAGGTCAGTGGAGCACAGGATCCAAGGCAGCATGGGTTCACAGCGGGAAGGTCATGTCAGACAATTTAATAGATTTCTTTGACTGGGTGACCAAAGTAGTAGACCAGGAGGGGCTGTGGACATGGCCTACCTAGACTTTAGCAAGGCATTTGACACAGTCCACACAAAGATTATTAGTCAAATTAACCAGCCTGGGGTGGGTCCCAGGGTGGTAGCCTGGTAAAACATTGGCTGGACAACAGGACACAGAAGGTAATTGTAAATGGAGTCCACTCTGAAGAAAGGCGGTTACCAGTGGGGTACTGCAGGGTTCAGTATTGGGTCCAGTCCTTTTAATGTCTTCATCAGTGACATTGCAGAGGGACTGGAAGGAAAATGTATGCTTTTTGCAGATGACACAAAGATCTGCAACAGGGTTGATACACAAGGAGCGTGGAAAGGATGAAAGGGACTTGGCAAGGTTGGAGGAATGGTCAGACATATGGCAGCTAGGATTCAATGCAAAAGTGCAAAATAATGCACCTGGGAAACAAGAACCCAGGGAAGAATACACAATGGGTGGGGAGGTAGTAACAACAACAAAACAGGAAAGGGACCTGGGGTAATCATATCAGATGACCTTAAGGTTAGCAAGCAATGTGAGAAGGCAGTAGGAAGGGCCGGGGTATACTGGGATGTATAGGGAGAGCATCAGCAGCAGAAAACAGGAAGTTGTTATCCCTCTGTACAGACAGTTGGTGAGACCCCATCTGGAATACTGTGTCCAGTTCTGGAGACCCCATCTCCATAAGGACATAGACAGGATAGAGGCAGTCCAGAAGAGGGCAACTAAAATGGTGCAGGGTCTGCAAGAGAAGCCGTATGAGGAGAGACTAAAGGAGCTTAATATGTATACCCTTGAGGAAAGAAGGGAGGGGGGACATGATAGAAACTTTCAAGTACCTCAAGGAATCAACAAAGTCCAAGAGGGTAGCATCTTTCAGAAAAGAGACTTGCAAGAACAAGGGGACACAATTTAAAGATAGAAGGAGGGCAGTTCAGGGGCAATGTGAGGAAGTATTATTTCACAGAGAGGTAGTGGATGCATGGAACAGCCTTCCTGAGGAAGTTGTGGGGTCTAAAACTGTGGGAGAATTCAAGAATGCATAGGACAGACATAAGGCAATTCTTGTGGGGGGCAGGAAGATATAGGCTGTTGGTTAACTAGGATCTGCGGCCTATCCTGTAGGTAGGGAAATGGGCAGACTAGATGGGCCTAGCAGTCCTTATCTGCCGTTAAAGTCTATGTCTATGTTCTATGTAAAAAGTAAACAGGGAGCAGATGAGGCACTCTGGGTCACCCCGGAGACAAGAAATGGCACCACAATCCACATGGGGGTTGCATACAGACCCCCATCTCAGGGGGAGGGAATGGACAAGGAAATGATAGAAGGCTTCCTTAGAATGGCAGAAAAAGGGGAGATATTGTTGATGGGGGACCTGATTATGCCAGATGTTAACTGGAGCACCTTGGCTGCAGGCACATCCAAGAGCATGGTCATTCTTGATGCCCTACAGGAGGCATGCCTCAGACAGCTAGTATTGGAACCCACTCGGGAGGGAGCAATCTTAGACCTGGTACTCTCAAATGGGGATGGAGAAGAATCTCAGATTTAGAAGTGGGTAGCCATCTGGGAACAAGTGAGCACCAAACAGTGTGGCTCACGATAAACACAGCCATACAATCAAGCCATACAAAAGCAAGAGTATTGGACTTTAGGAGAGCTGACTTTGGGAAAGTGAGAGAGTGCTTCAGAAAAGCACTAGCAAACAGGCAAGAAAGAGGGGTGGAGGAACAATGGGGAGTAATCAAAACACTTATCACAGAGGCAACAAGCCTTTATTGAAAGCAAATCAACAAAACACAACAGAGGAAAAAAACGCTATGGTTCTCAAAAGAGGTGGCAGGGAAGGTTAAGGAGAAAAGGATAGCATTCAGAAAATATAAGGAAACACAGAAGGAGCAGGACAGAGAACTTTATCAGTTAAAGCAGAAAGATGCTGGGAAGGCAGTCTGAATAGCAAAGGCCCAAACTAAGGAAAGGATAGCCAACTCTGTTAAGAAGTGGGATAAGACCTTTTATAGGTACATTAGGGAGAGAAGAAAGACCAAGGGAGGGATACTGAGGCTTAATAAAGGGGAGGGAATGTGGGTAGAGGGTGACAGTGAAAAAGCAGGGATACTGAATGAATATTTTTGCTCAGTATTCACAAAAGAAGAGGAGGGGGGAGGTACCTAAACCAAACAAGAGAAACACTCTGAAGATGGGGGTCGATACCAGTCCATTTACAGAAGAAAGGGTTCTGAAAGAACTAATAAAATTGAAGGTGGACAAAGCAATGGGGCCCGATGGGATTCATCCAAGAATTCTAAAGGAACTAAGGGTAGAACTAGTGACACCACTGGCTACTCTCTTAAACAAATCTTGGGACGATGGAGTGGTACCTGAGAACTGGAGCTGGGCAGATGTGATTCCTCTTCACAAAAGTGGGAGCAGGACAGAGGCAGGAAACTACAGATCAGTTAGTTTGACCTCAGTGGTAGGGAAAATGATGGAATCATTTCTGAAGGAAAGAATTGTTGAGTACCTAGAGGCCAGTGGGGCATAGGACCCAAGGCTACATGGATTCACTATGGGAAGGTCGTGTCAGACGAATCTAATAGATTTCTTTGACTGGGTGACTAAAGTAGTAGACCAGGGAGGGGCTGTGGACATGGCCTACCTAGACGTCAGCAAAGCCTTTGATACAGTCCCACACAAAATATCAATACACAAGTTAGCCAGCCTTGGAGTGGGTCCCAAGGCGGTAGCCTGGATAAAAAATTGGCTAGACAACAGGACACCAAGGGTAGTAGTAAATGGAGTCCACAGTGAAGAAGAGGGTTACTAGCAGGGTACCGCAGGGTTCAGTACTAGGACCGGTACTTTTTAATGTCTTTATAAGTGACATTGCAGAGGAACTGGAAGTAAAAGTATGTCTCTTTGCAGACGACACAAAGACTGCAACAGGGTTGATACACAAGATGGAGTGGAAAGGATGAGAAGGAACTTGGCAAGGTTGGAGGAATGATCAGATTTATTGCAGCTCAGATTCAGTGCAAAGAAGTGCAAGGTAATGCACCTGGGAAACAAAATCCCAAGGGAAGAGTACACAATGGGGGTGAAAAACTGACAACAGTAAAAATAGAAAGGGACCTGGGGGTAATTATATCAGATGACCTAAAGGTGGGCAAGCAGTGTGAGAAGGCAGTAAGGAAGGCTGGGGGGATACTGGGATACATAGGGAGAGGCATCAATAGTAGAAAACAGGAAGTTGTTATCCCTCTGTACAGACAGTTGGTGAGACCCCATCTAGAGTACTGTGTGCAGTTCTGGAGACCCCATCTCCACAAAGACATAGACAGAGTGGAGGCTGTCAGAGGAGGAGCAACAAAATGGTGCAGGGTCTGCACCAGAAGACATATGAAGAAAGTCTAAAGGAGCTTAATATGTATACCCTTGAGGAAAGAAGGGAGAGGGGACATGATAGAAACTTTCAAGTACCTCAAGGGAATCAACAAAGTCCAAGAGGGTAGCATCTTCAGAAAAAGAGATGTGTAAGAACAAGGGGGCACAATTTGAAGATGGGGGGGACAGCTCAGAGCTAATGTGAGGAAGTATTTTTTCACAGAGAGGGTTGTGGATGCATGGAATAGCCTCCCTGAGGAAGTTGTGGAGTCAAGAACATTGGGAGAATTCAAGAATGCATGGGACAGACATAAGGCAGTCCTAGTGGGGGTAGGAGGAAGTAAGCTATTGGTTAACTAGGATCTGCAGCTTATCTGTTAGGTAGAAAAATGGGCAGACTAGGTGAGCCAAGCAGTCCTTATCTGCCATCACAGTCTATGTTTCTACATTTCTATGTAAGGGTGGGAGAGGCTCAACTATTTACAGAACAAGGTCATAACAGCATGGGACAAAACAACGAATACCAATACCACGCTGTTACAAACAGCATGCGGTGAGACCCGTAACTACTTTATTTGTTTCATGTGGGCTTTGCCCCCCATGCCTCCCCAGAACTATTATAACCAACTCTGAGGAGGTGCAGACACAGGGGCAAGAAGTAAATAGTAAAAAAAAATTCCCCTACAGGGACTTAAACCACTTTTCCCCCAAGCCCATCCACTGCAGTAACAGGTGCTCTAGCCACTCCACCATGAAAGTGACTCATCCGAAATCCTGAGCCGCAGTGGTCAAATGCACTTCCTTCTTCGGGGTGAGCGACAGAGGGTAGCGATACTTTTGTATCGCTGTAATTCCCCTTTTGCTATAAAGCCATTCATGATCTTCACAGTGTGGTCTTGCTGTGTGTGGTATTGTCTGCACTATTCTCACCCGGTACCGCTATTTGCACTGAATAGATGGGGGTAATGTTTGAGAGTGGGGTGAGAAAGGGGTATTACATAGCACTACAGGTGCTGGTGTGCCTCAAGGCCCAACAGGGGCTGGTGGGGGCACCTACCTGCAGCATGAGGACATCACCCCCCTCTGCAGGCCCACCAAGACATTAGCAATAGCCCAAACAGTATGGAGCAGGGCCACCTGCTGCACATATAACGCTCAAAGCAGCTCATTTGTCCTTCCCAAAGATGATGTCCACCATAGTCCACCTGCCTGCTGGACTCCATGCTGGCTTCCACCTCCTGGCTGGACATGACCTATAGGAAGTAAACAGCAACTCGAAACAGCAGCAGTGCCAATGGGTTGATAAGTATGCCTAGATAGCCCCCCTAACAATGGTGTGGATGTTCTTCTGTGCATGTGTGGTGTGCCATCCACAGGCTTTGTCACAGTTCTGCATGGAACAGTAACCACAGATGTGCAGTGGATATGCATGCCACGAAGCACAACACTTGTCACCGGTGTGACACCACAACAGGCCCCTGCAGGATGTGTAACCAACAGGCCACAGGGCCATAATGTGGACATGCACATGGCTGTGTGCAGTATGCACAGTAGTCACAGCTACAGTACACCATCCAATGCCAGAAGTTTGTACGGGACAGCCACAGGTGTCAGACCCATGGGAGAGCAGTGGCAACAGCCCCTCCTACAGTGGGCCTGACTGCCTACAGTGGCTCACCAATGCAAACAAGGATGGATGTGATGCAGTGTGAACCAGTGTGTGCAAACTACTCCACCCCACAACCCAACAACATACCCATAGTCCTGCAGTCCTGGGTACAGCTGTGCAGTGGAACATGCAGGTGTTGACACCAGCACTGGCATGCTAGCCACATACTGATAGATATCATACTGCCATAGGAGGAAATGCCCTGAACTAACCCAGCATACTCGGCATGGACAGGGACACAACCCAGTAGGAACAGCAGCTAGGCTATTGAAATAGACTGTGGGCCTGTGCATTGTCCCAGTCACTAGCCCTGTTGAGCAATGGCTGCATAATGCAGTGATGACCCCCGCAATGGATACATGCCTATTGCACCATTGGGCCACAATGATGCACAGGGCACATGGTGCAGAGGTTTCCGCATGTGACCAAGGCATGTACCCATGTCCACACCACAGAGAATGCACAGTGGGGCTGAGACCTATCACTGGGTACATCTGGCAAACCAGGCTGACACAATGGGCCCACACACAATGCGTTTGGCATTGGAAACTGCACAGGCCAAAGGCAGTGGGCGCATGCATGACTGCATGGAAAAATACCATCTGCACAGTGGTCAATGATATGTATACAGAGGGTCACATGTGTAGATGTATTGCAGAGGAACAGGAGATGGATACTGCCAGGGATGTGCATTACAATCAGACAGCACATCAACCTGGTGATATAGGCTAGTTGGAGGAAGCTGTCGGGCAACAGCCGATGGCAACACATGGTGAAGAGCAACACATAGTCATGTCCACTGGCACATGGGACACATGGCCAAAGGTGAGTGCAGTGGCAACACATCCCCCATTGGTTGATGCGAGAAGGCCACGTCCATGCACCACTGCCATGGGTGTGGCAGATGCTGCACTGAGCATGGCTACACATTATTGCACTCACATTGGGTGGCTATGGGCAGACCAATACTCAGGGTATCGCATCTCGGCACAACAGAGTTATATTCAATGAAACACAAACAACAAACTGTCCGAGTACGAGGGACCAGTAACACAACAATATGCTCCAAATCAATGTGAGTATGATAACTGGGGGGTGTGGTGGACATGTCCACTGGACAACAGCAACATACTGTGTACATCTAGTGAACACCAAAGGGGGTGGGATAGCCATGCTGGGGCACACACATGAATGTGACAACATACTTATTGCACACACAGAACAGACTGCAACAGGTGCATGGGTACGTGGGGTTAACAGTGCAATATGCAGCCTGGCCAGGTGGTATCACACACTGGACTATGCAGACAACCCTAAAGCCATAAGCAGTGCATACGCGAGCCACTGCATACACCAACCATCCCAAGAGCCAGATGGGAGGTCACCTGAACATGTCCTTTCTGCAGGCAAACGCACACCACGGACAATGTGGGGGACACATGACCACCCCACCACGACACCTATAGGCATGTGTATAGATGGTCCACATTCAGACCACATGCAGCATGACAGGGACACACTGGGTGCCACATGTGACACGGGGGTCTGCACACATCATGTGAATGGTTGACATGCAGGTGTTGTGAGTCCAACACAGTAATGGGCTACACAGCTGCATTGGGCTTGCCAAGTGGTACTGGTCAGGGCCATGGTGTGCACAGTGCCTAGAGCATGGGGATGGACATGTGTCCCCTATGGTGGGCATCGGGCGTGAAAGGACACGATGTACAGAATGGGTGCATCACATGTGTGACTGAACGATGCAAACCCACATGAGGTGAATGCAAGCATACAGTGGATGCATTATGGTGAGAGTGCAGCACAGAATGGGTGTATCAGTGTGATTCAGACATGCATACTCACGTGGCTGTCTTCGCAGCAACACACATCCCGCATGTAGCTAAATGGCTCCTCCAGCGTCATCCTGCCTCCCTCTCTTCCTGGCCCCCTTGGCCTGTGCCCTGGCCTCTTAGTCTGCAATGAAGAACACAATGACATAGACACATTCATAGCCATGTATTAACACACATATCCCCCACAGTCCATCCAAATACAATGTGGCAATGTGGAGGTGTACTGTACACCCACATGAGAACTCATGCCCCCACAACAAAGGACTACAGTGCACCTAGGCATAATCATGCAATGGGGAGGAACACTGGCCCCCATCCCCATATATGACCACATTACACAGACAGTACATTGATAGTACAGTGTACATGTAGTCAGTGGGGCTACCATGTAATGTATGTGACACCCTACCATCCTGACAGTGGCACCTTGCTATACAATACATAGGCAGCATCCTATGTGCCATGCCCCATGAAGGAGGGTGACATAGAAGTCTGTCAGGATGGTGGTGCACCTCCTATTGGGCACCACTAGTGACCAACTTACATGACGGACAATGGTCCCAGTGTGTGGTACTGTGTGGGCTGCAATGGATACACACAGGAATGTGTGGCACAGATGTAGACAGACATGCAACAACAATGGGAGGCCTTGGCAGCTGGACAACAGTGGCTGTTGGTCACTGTTGTGGCTGTGTGCCTACCAAGGTGGTGTATTGCTCATCCAATGATGTGCCGTAGGAAGATGGGACCACAGAGCTGTGGTGTGGGGGTCATCCATATGTGCAAAAGCACCTAATGGTCACCATGTCCATGTGTGGCACCTACGCGTGTATATGTACACAGGTTCACTGGAACATGTCATCGCAGGACTCCACACAACAGCTGAGTGCGTGTTAGCACTGTGACCCCTGACATGCAGCAGATTCAATAGAATGGATACATGGTAGCATTGTCAACGTTTCTACGATAGGTATAGAATGGGATGCACAGTACATGGTGGACACTGCATGACACATACATCCGCATGGTGCCTGCATACTCTGATGCTGTGGGTGTGCCATGGGAAGACACAGGACCACACAGCTCTGGTGTGGGAGCTGTCCATATGTGCAAAAGCACCTAATGATCACCATGTCCATGTGTGGCACCTACACGTGTACATTTAAGCAGGTCCACCGGAACATGTCATTGCAGGACTCCACACAACAGCTGAGTGCGTGTTAGCACTGTGACCCCTGACATGCAGCAGATTCAATAGAATGGATACATGGTAGCATTGTCAACGTTTCTACGATAGGTATAGAATGGGATGCACAGCACACAGTGGACACCTGTATGACACATACATCCGTACGGTGCCTGCATACCTTTGCTCAGTATTCACAAAAGAAGATGAGAAGGAGTTACCTAAACCAGACAATAAAAGCACTCTGGGGAGGGGGGGTTGACACCAGTCCATTTACAGAAGAAAGAGTCCTGAAAGAACTCCTAAAACTCAAGGTGGACAAAGCAATGGGGCCTGACAGGATTCACCCCAGAATCCTAAAAGGACTAAGGGAGGGCCTAGTGATGCCACTGACCACACTTTTTAATAAATCATGGGAGGATGGGGTGGTACCTGAGGACTGGAGGAATGCAGATGTGATTCCCCTTCACAAAAGTGGGAGCATGGCAGAAGCAGGAAACTACAGACCTGTATGTTTGACCTCAGTGGTAGGGAAAATGATGGAATCACTTCTGAAAGAAAGAATTGTTGAGTACCTAGAGGCAAGCAGGGCACAGGATCAAAAGCAGCATGGATTTACAGCAGGAAGGTCATGTCAGATGAATCTAATAGATTTTCTTTGACTGGGTGACCAAAGTAGTAGACCAGGGAGGGGCTGTGAATATGGTCTACTTAGACTTTAGCAAGGCATTTGACACAGTCACACAAAAGATTGATAATCAAGTTAGCCTGCCTGGGAGTGGATCCCAGGATGGTAGCCTGGGTAGCAAACTGGCTGTACAACAGGACACAGAAGGTAATAGTGAATGGAACACATTCCGAAGAAAGGGGGATCACTCGTGGAGGACCTCAGGGCTCAGTACTAGGTCCAGTCCTCTTTAACATCTTTATAGGTGACATTGCAGAGGGTCTGGAGGGAAAGGTATGCCTCTTTGCAGATGACACAAAGATCTGTAACAGAGTTGATACACAAGTGGGTAGAAAGGATGAGAAGGGACTTGGCAAGGTTGGAGGAATGGTCAGATATATGGCAACTTAGATTCAACACAAAGAAGTGCAAAGTAATGCACCTGGAAAACAAAAACCCAGGAGAAGAGTACACAATAGCAGGGGAGATACTAACAACAACAAAAATGGAAAGGAACCTGGGGGTAGTCATATCAGATGATCTAAAGGTGAGTAAGCAATGTGAGAAGTCAGTAAGGAGAGCCAAGGGGATGCTGGGATGCATAGGAAGGGGCATCACAAGTAGAAAAAGGGAAGTGGTTATCCCTCTGTACAGACAGTTGGTGACACCCCATCTGGAGCACTGTGTGCAGTTTTGGAGACCTCATCTATGCAAGGACATAGACAGGATGGAAGCAGTCCAGAGGAGGGCAACTAAAATGGTGCAGGGTCTGCATCAGAAGCCATATGAAGAGAGACTGAGAGAGCTTAATATGTATACCCGTGATGAAAGGAGGGACGGGGGGACATGATAGAAACGTTCAACTACCTCAAGGGAATTAACAAAGTCCAGGAGGGTAGCATCTTTCAGAAAAAGAGATGTGTAAGAACAAGGGGGCACAATTTAAAGATAGAGGGGGGACGGTTCAGGGGTAATGTGAGGAAATTTTTTTTCATGGAGAGAGTGGTGGACACATGGAACTGCCTTCCTGGAGAGGCTGTGGGGTCTAAAACAGTAGAGGAATTCAAACATGCATGGGACAGACATAAGGCAATTATAGTGGGGGGTGGCAGGAAGTAGGCTGTTGGTTAACTAAAATCTGCAGCTTATCCAGTAGGTAGGGAAATAGGCAGACTGGGTGGGCCAAGTGGTTCTCATCTGCCATCAGAGTCTATGTTTCTATGTTACTCTGATACTGTGTCATGGTAACTGCAACCCTGAATCACGGGGATGCACAAAGAGTGCCTAAAACTACACATTGTAATGTACAGCACCATACAAGTGTGTCTGTACCCATAGACCCATAGCGGGATGGGCGGCCATAGTGTGAGTGTGTGTGCCAGCACACTAGCATGGTGCACATGGGGTCTACATGGCATAATGGTCACCTCTGTCAGTGTTGGGCATGTTTGTGACAGTTATAACAATGTGCCATGTCTAGGGGAGACACAGGCACAATACACTGGTCCTGCAGCCATTCCACCATCAGCCATTGAGTGCCTAGCATTTGATGGTATCTTTCCCTGGCCAGCATGTTGTACAGTGGCACTGCTCAGCATGTTGCCATCCTCTTTAGGTACTGTAGGTGTTGCCCATCGTAGAACATACGTGAACATGTGCCAGTTGATATCTGCAGTATAGAGAGGGTGGTGCATGTCTGTGCCATTCACAATGGAATGGTATGGGGCATGGTGTACTGCAACAGTGCTGTGCCATACAAACATATGAACATATAACATTTGCCAACAGATAAAGGCCTAGTGGTCTATCACATCTGCTCGAATGTGCAGCTAGTACCCTATATTCTGCAGCTGCCTCTCCCTCCCACCACCCTCCCTTGACCCTCCCCCTTGCCCTTTCCTGGCCCCTTTTGAAGCAGCCCTCTGTTCTACTGTATATCACTTCCGCATTCCATCCAGCTGCCACCCTCTTCATAAAAAAGTGTCTCCTTTTCTCCCTCCTGAACCTTCCTCCCTCCAGTCTCATATTATAGCCCCGGGTGTCCCTCCCCTTCCTTACTTCAAGCAGCCCCTCCATACAGGACTGGCGTTAGGCACCTGCAAACCTTGTGCCCACATGGGGCCCCCAAATGTAGTGGCTGCAGGTGGCACAAGTAGCAGGTCTGGCAGCGGGCCCCAGCATCAACATACTAAACAGCCCAGCAGCATACTTTTTGTCTGTCCCACCCACCCCCACCCAGATCACCATAGCATCAATATAAGTAAATAAAATACTGCCCCCCCATCAACATAGCTGAGCAGCATTAGCACCTGGCAAACCCCTGTGTACCGTCAGTTTAATCTTTCATGTCCTCTGCTCCGCTTCCCCGAACTTCTTCCCATCAACAACATATGATGTCCTCGTACAGTTGCCCTTTCGTGTGGTTTATTATAAAGCCTTGCATTTGTTGCTGCTGACTTCCCATTGTTAGCGTAAGTCAAGCCCCGATTTCCCCGAAGGAATGCCAAACCATGCTACACGGTCCACGCCACCATCCTACCTTCAGTTCTATCCCCTGGCAGCTTTGTTTCATGTTCCCCACGTTTCTGTATTGTGCTGCACAGAACGTGCTGATGTGGGAGGAGGTGCTATGCTGGAACCAATCACAGGGCTCCAGTAGGTCCCTTGCTATTTATCGCACCTCCTTCCATTCAGACTTGAACATTTCTGTCTCCCCTCAGGTCCTTATCTGCAGCATAAGTATGGGCCCTCCAGCGCTCGTGGAACTACATACAGCAAAGGACCAGTTCCATAGCGCTGGAGAGAATTTGCTAGTGAAGCCACCATCCAGAGACTTGAGAAAATCAGCCAGCGAGGAGACAGTACCACCGCCCACCAGTCACCCCAACCAGCCCAGAAGGAGCCAAAGACCTTCCACTGCTTCCAGATGTGCTGTTACTGTCTGCTACTGCTGCTGCAATTCATTATTTAAAATAAAAAGAGGCAAGAGCTAAGCACTAGGCAGTCAGCAGCAGCAATTCACTGAGTAGCTTTGCCAGTTGGTTCACAGTGCCCTGAGGAGACAGAAAGACCCAAAGGTGGACTAAGGAGAATTACTTACAAGTAGGTAATAACCAATATGGGATGGGAGCTGGAGACCATGAGATGGTCTGGACCATATAATTTGAACTAAAATTAAAATAAATGTAGTAGTGTGGGATATGGGAGTCTGGAGAGATAGAGAACAGCAGAGCAGAGATAAAACCCACATCTGGCACTTGGGTTAATATCCCAGTACTGACACTGTAGTGCAGCATGAGAGGGGTGCTGCACTTCTGAGGTGCCGTCTTTCAGATGAGATGTTAAACCGAGGTCCCATCTGCCTGGATTGGTGGTAGTTCAGGTGGATGTTAAAGATCCCTTGGCACTTATCAAAAAGAGTAGGGGAATTTTTTATTATAATAACATCAAAACAAATCATAACAACAGTGTTAATCACACCAATACATCAAAGTTTTACATTGTTACATCGCATAATACAGTATAACAGAGAAACATTCATCAGACAAAAAAGAAAAAATACTGTAACAGGACATATACTTACTCCCATGAATTTATAGCAGGTTTTTTTTTTTTTTTTTTTTTAATGCCACTAAGCTCAACTCTAACATGTTCCATCACATTACTTGTATTTAATAAAATAACACATACCTTTCCACCAATTCATAATTGTTCTAGGTGATGCAAAAGTAACATCTGCCATATACACCCGTTGTACAGCTCTACTTATCAAACAACAAACAACATCTAGAGGCATTAATTTCTGATATAACACCCATTGGCATCTAGCCTGCCAAAGGTAATAGATTAAGGTGCAACATAATATATTAAATTTCCAATATCATATTTAGATTGTAGATGTGAACAATTACCTAATACCAAAATGTTATAATCAATTGTACCTAACCATTTCATATCCCATTTAATCATTAAAAATGTCCATAAAGATTTAGCATAAGAACAGTCAAACAAAAAATGTTCCATAGTTTCCTCTACATTTATACATTGTAGATAAGGGCAATTCGTTCAGAATCGCTTTATATTTAGCATTCCTCTCAATCGACCATAAGCCGATAACCATGTTAATTCCACATATAACTGGGTAGCCTAGGATTATTCAATCTTATAAGCACTGCTTCAATATTTTGGGATGGACAGTTCTTAAAAGCAGGTTCACTAGGATATAGAAGTGTCATCACCAAACTATATAATGACTTTCCTGAACAGCTTCGTATATTATCTTTTGTTAGTTTCCATTTATATATTTTCTTAATGATAGGCAGGAAAAAAACAGGAATCTCCAAAGTAGGAGTGGGTTTAGGGGTATCTTGCAACCAAGCCTTTAAGTATTTATTCAGTATGACTGATAATAACCATAAGTCAGTCCTTTGGTCCAAGTCCCATATTGCCTTGAAATTTGAAAAATAAATAAAGTGGAAAAAAAGATGATTGGATCAATCATCCCCAGCCCTCCGCTGCGTCTTGATAAATAGGTATAATGCGCTTAATTGGGTTAAACCTATTACCCCATAACATCTGAAAAATAAACTATAAAGTCTAGTTTCGAGTACAGGTGGAAGTGGAACTACTTGAGCAATATACAACAATAATGGAACAAGAATTTTTTATGACTGCAACCTTTGTAATTTTGGTAATCTCAATGTTTCCATATATTAACTTTAGCCTCAACAGCTTGTAAACCTTTTTCCCAATTCAATAAAGGCAAATTCTGGGGTCCATACCATATCCAAGTATCTTTAAAGGTTCAGTGGATATATGAATACCTTCAATAATTTTAGATTCAGGAAGTTTAGCCCTATAAATAATCCTCTGCTTTTAAAAGGATTCAACTGTGCATTCGAGACCTCAGAATATTGTAACATTGAATCCAAAAATAACACTATTTGATCTGTGTGATGAAAAACAAGCACAAATCATCAGCATAAGCTAAAACTCTGACATTCTGGTGCAATAAAGGAACTATAATCCCATCCCATAATCCTTGGCATGATACATATTTAATCAAAGTATCTATTGCATATACATACATAAGGGGCTCAAAGGGCAGCCCTGCCTTACTCAAGTAGGAATATGAAAACCAGGTCCTATCATAGTACTCAGCATAGGGTAAATCAAGCTAGTGTTATATAGCTCCTGAAGCCAAGTTACGAAATTCTGATGCACCCCGTAATAAGATAAAACTAGGAATAAGAACGGGTGATATACCCTGTCAAATGCTTTTCTTTGATCTACTGATACCATACAACTAGTTTGATTACCCATGTTAACATATTCTATCCAGTCTCTAATAAGGTGGTGTGCTTGAAAGATCGATTTACCTGGTATACTACAATACTGATGAGGGGACAGAACCTGAATTGCAAGTTGTTTCAATCTAACATTTAAAATACTCATCAATATCTTATAGTCTGAGTTCAGTAAAGTGATAGGCCGCCAATTATCCAATAAATACCTATCCCCAGATTTAAATAAAAAGATTAAGAGACCCTCAGAAAACCAAAGCGGAAACTTAACAGAAAGAAGGAAAGAATTAAACACTAACTCTAAACTTGTTGCAAAGGAATCAGGAAATGCTTTATATAATTCTATCGTCAGGCCATCTTTACCAGGTGATGTTCCAGGTTTCAAGTGCTTAATAGCTGTAATAATTTCTTGTTTTGAAATGGGCAATACTAAATTCCCGAGACCTGTAAGATGTTTAGGTTTATCTAATGTTGCTAAGAATTGTTCTATCCGTAAACAACTGGGAGCATTTACAGGTTCATGAGCCTGAAAAATGTTCTATCATCTTTGTCAGCGTCTCCTGCTCTGTAATAATATTACCATTTTCATCTTTTAGACCATCAAGAAGAGTAGTAGATCTATATTTTTAAAGGCCTCATAAGGATCACCTTCAGGACTTTTTTTTCCAATTTAAACAAAGCCTGTAAAGTTACCGCCCTATCGTATTGCCATTCTTTAAGTTGTTGTTTCAGGAACGCAATTTGGTTAGAGTTATCACTTTTAGAAATATTTGCAATAGAAATCTGGTCATACAGTTGTTGCCTCAATTTAAGATAATGTAAAAACTTAACATTTTCCCTAGTTTTACCAATATTTATGAAAAATGATGAAAAATCCTTTTTTGAGTCTGCCCACCATTCCCCCAAATCTTCATACAAAAAGGCCACTGACAATCTAGCCTGTAACAAGAAAGTAAACTTATTTCTAACGTCTGAACACTGAAGCAACGTCGCATTCAATTTCCATCTAGCTCTTGGTTTAACCGGTAATCTCACAGGACTAATTTTACACACCAAAAGCAAATGATCAGAGAAAGAAACCGGAAGAGTAAAGAACTCAAAAACTACCGAATCCGAAAGAAAAATATAGTCAATAGTAGAAGTAAATGTATTTTTTTTTAAAAGTAAAATCTACTCCTCCTCGTTGTCTACTTCTACCATCTACCAAACCAGATCCTTTAATTAATTGTTCTAAAGCCCTAGAATCACAGTATATCTTCTTAACTCCTTCTATCTTTCCTTTTTCCTCAGGTTTATTTTTACCTATCCGTGTCTTAAGTTCACAATTGAAATCACCGCATAAAAAAATTTTATACGAGGTAAACAAATATGGCTTAATCATGTGGAATAAGGCTACCCGTTCGGATTTAATTTGAGAACAGTAAACGTTAATAAATCTGCACGTTAAAGACTTCCATACCCCATCAAGGATCAATAACCGGCCAGGTACTACATCTATTAATTTAATTAAGGAAAAATGAAATGAGTTAAACACAACCCCTATCCCATCAGCTGAATCCTGACGAAGGACCAATAAGAAGGCCCCCAGCACCATTGATGTTGAAAAACCTACTTTGATCCAGAGAATACATCCAGGTTTCCTGCAATAAACAAATCTGCAAATTTTGAGAATGAATATACTCAAATACTAGCTCCTTCTTTTTTATGATTCAAAGGCTGTGTACATTTATAGATCCTAGGGTAATGATCATTCCTCAAGAAAAGGGGAAAAAAAACTGTTAGCTATCTTTTTCTTTTTTTTTTCTTTTTCCTTTATAACCTTCAGAAACTCTCAAAGGAGAAGGGAACTATCTCGAATCATGGGAGTCTAACTCCTGACTATTAAATTCTGTATCACCCCAAGAGGAAGTTAATACCGAAAAGGGATTATTTGATTCAGTTTCAATCGGGGGAGGCCCTAAATTTGATTTTGTATGTCTCGAGGATCTACGTACAGGTACTAATACAAAAGGACGTACCACCCCTTTTCCTTCCGTTACTTCCTGTACCACTTCTGTTTCTAAACTATCTACCAAGGGTAGCTTCAACTGTTCATCCTCTACCACATTTGATCCTGTATCATTTAAAACTGGTACACTTGGTTCCTATGAGATCTGATCTCGGTTTCCACATGTAAAATGATTTTATCTTGTGCCTCTTGAATCAGTAATTCAGGACAACCAGAGGATGGTTTATTTTTGATGCCCATTCACACTCAGAAAAAACATGACCAAACCCTTCACATAAATCACACCGTGTTTGGTTCTCACATTGAAGTACCCCATGTCCAATTTCCCCACAGTTTTCGCATCGGGGCTTGTCACAGGAACTTGACAGATGGGTGCGAGCACCACACCTGTAACAGGCTCTGGGCTGCCCTGCATAGAAACAAACCCCTCTATCTCTTCCTAAAAGGAAGGAGTTAGGTATATGTTCTACTCCTTTCTCTGTTTGCCGAAGTTTTACTTTGAATTTCCATCCCCCGGTCCAAAACTGCTCAGAATCTAAAATGGCTTCAGGGGGGCTTAAGACCTCACACTTCTGCCTCAACCAGTATGAAATGTCATCCACATGCACACCCTCGTTCCGAAACATAATGGTAACAAATTTTATTAATGGTTTTGTCAGGGAATTACAAAAAGGTGTCCATAGGGTGAAAACTTCACTTGATTATATCTTTCCCAGAACAAATCTAATGCTAGGGCAGATCTAAAACTAACATCAAAATTATCCTCTCGGATATATTTATAAATGCGAAAACTTCTCTAGGTGAAAACGTAGGAGTCTTTCAACAAACATTTTCCTACATATCCTCTGTCAGGCCTGCTTTCAAACCACCTTTGTATCTAATTGTACTCATGCCTTGAGGGCAGCCTCCTGTTTAGTTCTAGAAAACAATTCGGACATCAAAGGTTTTTAATTGGTGAAACATGTACTAGACCATCAGTTTGCTGCCCATCAGATTCCAATGGTACCAAATTGTCTAATGCTGTCTGTGGCATATCATGTGGTACCTCACTTCCCCCCCTTCCTGGTTCAGAAACCACAGGCAAAGGCATATTAGGTTTCCAAGCTGGCGTAGCTTGTGAAAAGTTCAAAGTTGGGTCCCAGTCAGGAGATGGGTGCCAGGTTCCCTTGTTTAGTGTCCAACCCGCCTCTCTTAAAGCTTGATCAGGAGACCAAGCTTCCACCTGTGAGGTCTGTGCAGTAGACTCAGTGCACAAGGAAAGTGCAGCCTCAGATGGAACTGTTTGGTTTGAAATGTCTTCCTCAAATCTACCAGCTTTGTTTGGTGCTTCTGGAGGATGTTTAGAAAATAAAGTGTAGTAGTAGTTTTTTTCCATACCAGTCTCTCCCACTTTGGTCATACCAGGCCTAAGGCGTTGATTGAAAAAATCAGAAACTCCATCTTGTTGAAAGGGAGTTGTTTGATAAATACAGGGAGTCTCCCCGTTCCCCACACCAACCCCACTAACAACATCCGTACTAACTGATTGCAAGAGTGCCATATGCGAGTCCTGTAACACCTCCGGTTTGTCCATAGCGGTAATAGCCGCCCCCGATATAGTTGTACTTGAAATTGTTACCTTAGTATACACACAGTCCAGTTGGTCTCTCTTCTTACATTCTCCGAAGGGAATATTACCAAGATTCTGCTCTGCCTTTCGTTGAAAACGCTCTCCGCTCGTCTCGCTGTCCTCCTGAACTTGTTCGGTATACTTCCTCCTCTGGTGTCTCAGAAACAACGTCGTCCGCGTCACCTCTTTTCTCTCCCTCCTGAAGTAAGGAAACAGCCACTAGTATCTGTGGTACCGCCTTGTGTACTTCAACAGACTTCTGGTCAGTGTAAGTGAAAGATTCACGCTCCGTCTCAGAGAATGCTCCCGGAGCTGTCTGCTGCTTTCCCATCGCATCCAAATATTGTGCTGTAAGCTCGGGTTGTAACATACGCGGTGCCGACTGCACCGTTCCGTCAATAAGGCAATCCTCTCTCAGAGGAGCCTCTCCAACATGCTCCGGTAGCGTGGCCATCCGTGCTGCAGTCCAGTCACTACTGACTGAGCTCCCTGTTGCTGCGCCAGCCCCCTACTGCCGAATTGCAGTAGGGGAATTTCCCCGGTGTCCTGGCCAAATTTCCCTCACTCACTAAAAAATACCGCCAACAGCTTAATCTGGTTCAAGGTCAGTTGGCATTCATCTATATCCCCCTCCCCCGGGTCATGCCAGAAAATAGGCAGGATTTGTCTAGTGCACTTACCCGGTCAACAAAAACAAAATAAATAAATAAAACAAATTGCAACAGCTGGCGAGAAGCAGTTTTTGCAATTATATTATTTGTAGTATTGCTTTTAAAGTCATTAATTTGTGTCTGAGACGGAGTCTGAAAAATTGTGCAGTAGTCGGTTGGGCAGATAAGGAAATTTTATTTGCAATTTATTCTATTAATCATCTGTTAGAAATGTAATACTTCTAGTGTCTCCAGGTCATTGTCTGACAAATTGTGCAATAGTTAGATCTATGTACAAATATTACTGGGAGGGGTCCAGGGAAGGGACCCAAGGGAGGGGGTTCAGGGAGGGGCCCGGGGAAGGGGTATAGGGGCCCATCAAGGGGCCAATCTGTGGGGTTCCAGTTATTGAGTTTGCTGGGGGCCCCCAAAGTCCTAAAACCGGCCCTGCCTCTGTACCTGCCTTGTTTATTCCTTTCAAGTGCTTAAAGGTTTCAATCACATCCCCCCGTCCCTCATCTACTACAGCGAGTACATGCTCAACTCCCTCAGCCTCCTCTTGTATGGTAAGTCCCCCAGCCCCTTGATCATCATTTTTGCCCTGCGCTGTACCCCCTTCAGTAACTTGGTACATGCATATGCACTTAACTGTGTATGTAACAGTATTGAATATATGTACATGCCTCCCTAACTGTGGTCTATCCTTTTGTTTCCACAGCACCATTGCATCTTGAGACAGGTGGTGGTGGTCCACAGGTACTGCCATACCTCTCAACCTCCTGCATCATAAATCAGGGACAAGGCTTAAAAAAATCAGGGACAAAGGACCAAAATCAGGAACACTTCCTCAAAATTGGAGATATCCACTCAGGAAGCTGGTAGAATAAAGGGCTTAGTGTAAAATGCATTTTTTAAAGAAGAACAAGTTTGTAACTTTAATGTTTGACATTAGTTTGTGCTTATAACCCCCACTCTTTGGTCACGGAAACACAATTTTTAGGAGGAACAGAGTAAAATTTTGAGGCAAAATCAGGGACGTCCCTGAAAATCAGGGACAGTTGAGAGGTATGGGTACTGCACACTGCACAGCATGGCCCCATACCTGTAGCGACAGACACAACCAGTATGGGGCACTCTGATGTGGCCCTGTACACACAGGAAGAGTCGGATGGTGATGACGATGAGACCATCTCCCTTTTTGCCAATGCCCTCCTCACTGCTGTGGAGATGCTTGCCAGTGACATTGAGGATGACAGCATACTGAATGACAATGTCATCCCCAACACCTCCTCACACCTGTGTGCTCATCATGCCGGTATGACCAGCACTTACTCACCATTACCATGGGGCCCAATGTTCACTCACATACACAGTGCCCGTTTGCATAACAACAATATCACAGCTGCATGTTATACTCACCTTTGGACTCCAAAATGTTCCTGCACAATGATCTCCATGTGCTGTCATCCCGTCAGGGCCAGTCTTGGGTCCCTCCTGTCATATCGTTGATGCTCACCCTCGTGGTGGCTCCCGTGTACTCTGCACTGTTGCCCTCTGGGTCCTGGACAACTATTCCACAGTCTATGGCCAGTTGCGTAGTATACAACATGCCAGGAATATGCCTTAGGCCTTGTACAGGCTATACAGTAGGGCACTCTCACTCCTGTCCCTGTATCTGAA
The DNA here is from genome assembly GCA_016271365.2 of Neoceratodus forsteri. NCBI lineage: Eukaryota > Metazoa > Chordata > Ceratodontiformes > Ceratodontidae > Neoceratodus > Neoceratodus forsteri. The sequence goes on from JADMNL010000023.1 coordinate 67,378,575, forward strand.
GCACATCTTCAGCGTGCTGAAAACATGTGCTGTGTCACTCAGCTGTTCAAATGTGATGCTGGGCTAGTACCATTTCTGTGGGGCATACCACCTACGGGGCCTTCCTGGGCTACCTTGCTCTTCCCTCAGTCTCCTCACATCAGCCATTATTGCAGCCATATGGAAGGCAATCCTAGCCATCCTGCCTGCAGTTCAGCAGCCTGTCTTTGGGTGTCTGGCTGAATTAGGGCTGCCCCTTTTATGCCTAATTTTGTGTGGCCCAAATGTGGGATGTGCGGCACATGCGCTGTGCATTTCTTCTGAATATACACCTGTGTGGTATATGTAGCTGTCCACCCCCTTTTTCTGCACAGCATACATTATCTGTGCATGATTGCACATTTGAATCTGTGCAATGCATTTCACGCTTCTGAATATCATGCATTTTCAGGCATACGCCATGCATTTCCATTTTGTGTCATGCAAGTCTTTTGAATATTGGGGCCAAAGTGCATAGTGGCTGAATTTTAGTATTTTAATTCCCAATCATTCCCGGAAGTAGGACTGACGTCACTTCCAGTCTCTGGGGATAAATTCAGTTCCCTAGCAAATTGAGGCAAGCGCTGGCTAGAGGCGACGCTGGCAGAGGCAAGAGTGTCTGCCAGTGTCATCCAGATACAGCCAGGTTGCCAGTGGACTCGGTCACCATCAAAACCTGTTGGTCAATGCTGCCAAAACAAAGGCCATGCTTTTTGGTTCCAAACTAAAACTCTCTACCCTACACCACAATGGTGACCTTCTCACTGTCAGATCCCCAGGTGGATCTCCCCTTGACACTGTTCCTGCCTTCAAGTATCTGGGGGTATTCCTGGACCCATCACTAACCTATACTGACCACATTGCCTCACTGATCAGATGCATCAACCAGAAGATAGGGCTCTGTTATTGCATGATTGAACACCTCTCACCGGAAGCCCGCCTTGCCATTGCCATTGCCTGTCTCAACCTCCTTCTCCTCCTTGACTATGGCTGCCCGGTGTACTCTCTCACCTCCATTACCACCCTTAACCCCCTGGATACGACCTGCAATCATATATGTCACCCTGCCCTCCACACCCCTCTCCTCACTCACGACTACACTCTTTACCAGTCCCTTAACAGGCTCCCTCCACAAGCACGATTCTCCTACCTGCTGGCCTGGACCATTGCTGATACTTTGCGCATTCTCTCCTATAATCCATTATCCCTTCTTATCCAGCCTAGAACCTACTGCCACAATTTATGTCAGTCTCCATACCTTCAACTAGAATGCCCTAACATAACTATGAGGATGGGCCTAAGAGCCTTCTCTGCAGCTGGACCCTCACTATGGAACGACCTCCCCATATCTCTGAATTCCTCCAACCCACCTCTAAATCAAAATTCCCTATTAAGAATGGATTTTCTGTCCAACCACAACCTGCATCTGCCCACAAGCCACTAGCATGGCTTCACCTCCTTTGCAGCTCACGCTTACCACCTTCTCCTCCAGTGCTCCACTCTCCTCTCCAACCCTGAATACTATTATTCCTTTTGTTGAATGATGCAATAACTTTACCCTGTTTATTTAAATGTTATATACCTTGTTTGCTCAATTTCTGATGTACCTGGTACTGTTCATCTTGTATTTTCTCTGTTAGTTTCACCGCTACTGTTATGTTGACTGTATGATACACACTGCTCTCTCACTGTATTTTTACATTGTATGTGTCAGTTTCTGGCCCAGGCCATACCTGAAAAAGGTCTTTGGATCAGTGCATCGACCTGGTTACCAAATGAATAAATAAATAAAAACTCGGGTATTATTTAACAGTGCCTTCCTGCCTTCCTGAGGAGGTTGTGGGGTCTAAACCCGTGGGAGAATTCAAGAATGCATGGGACAGACATAAGGCAAATCTTGTGGGGGGGTAGGGAGAAATAGGCTGTTGGTTAACTAGGATTTGCAGCCTATCCTGTAGGTAGGGAAATGGGCAGACTAAATGGGCCAAGCGGTCCTTATCTGCCATCAAAGTCTATGTTTCTATGTTTCTATTTTATTCAGCAACTGAAAATGTAGAATAGCACTGTACAACTGATCTCTGGTGAGATAGGTACTAAATATGAATCTTGCAAGAAACATACCAGCCCCCCCACCAAGTGATTTTAGTGTATATACTTGTAAACACTGTAGTGAAATCAAGGAATTGAAAGTTAAGTTACTAGGATTAGAAGTAGAAAATAAGACATTAAAATTGCAGCTAAGTAACACTACAGAAAAAGGCTAAACAGAACATTCAGAGCAGAAAAATGAAGGAATACATAAAAGACCTAGGGAGCCTCAGGAAGGGAAAGACTGCCAATGTATGAATTGAAATAAAAACACAAAAAAGGGTAGGAGAGCTATGGACTTCCAATGGGCAGGTAGATGCATTAATGAAGATAATGGAAGACAAAACTATCGAAGGAAACACAAATGAATCACAGAATCAGGTTGAAACAAGCGGCATGGTAGAATATTCCATATAAACAGGTGTTAACCATATACCAATTGAACCTAAAAAGGGCAACCCAATGGACATATTAAGGGAGAAAGTGTCTCATTAAATAATATCTAAACAGGCAATCTTATTGATATTGATGGTTCTGCATCAGAAACAGGAATTGGTTCTGCAACTAACATCAGTCAGGGAAGTAATTCAACTAAACCTATAAAATCTTTCATTACTGGTGACTCAGTCACCAAATGTACCACTTATGGAAATAAAGCGATGGTGATTAGTAACTTTTTCCCAGGTGCAGGTTAGGGAGATATTTATAAACTTGCTCCAAAGGCACTAAAAGGCATTGAAGGTGAAAAGCAAGTAGTCATACATGCAGGAACTAATTATATTTGTACAAAATCTGAAAGGGAAATCTTACGTGACTATCAAATACTGTACAAGACATTAAATAAAAGAACTAAGGGAAGAACTAGTAACACCACTGGCTACCCTTTTTAATAAATTATGGGAGGATGGGGTGGTACCTGAGGACTGGAGGAGGGAAGATGTGATTCCCCTTCACAAAAGTGGGAGCAAGACAGAGGCAGGAAACTACAGACCTGTCAGTTTGACCTCAGTGGTAGGGAAAATGATGGAATCACTTCTGAAGGAAATAATTGTTGAGTACCTAGAGGCCAGGGGGGCACATGACCCAAAGCAGCATGGATTCACAGCATGAAGGTCATGTCAGACAAATTTAATCAATTTCTTCAACTGGGTGACCAAAGTAGTAGTCCAGGGAGGGACTGTGGACATGGCCTACCTAGACTTTAGCAAGGCATTTGACACAGTCCTACACAAAAGATTAATAAACAAATTAGCCAGCCTGGAAGTGGGTCCCAGGGTGGTAGCCTGAGTAAAACATTGGCTGGACAACAGGACACAGAGGGTAATAGTAAATGGAGTCCACAGTGAAGAAAGGGTGGTTACTAGTGGGGTACCGCAATGTTCAGTACTGGGGCTGGTCCTTTTTAATGCCTTTATAAGTGACATTGCAGAGGGACTGGAAGGAAAAATATGTTTCTTTGCAGATGACACAAAGATCTGCAACAGGGTTAATATGCAAGGTGGGGTGGAAAGGATGAAAAGGTACTTGGCAAGGTTGGAGGAATGGTCAAATATATGGCAGCTTAGATTCAATGCAAAGAAGTGCAAAGTAATGCACCTGGGACACAAAAACCCAGGGAAAGAGTACACAATGAGGGCGAGATACTGGCAACAACAAAAATGAAAAGGGACCTGGGGTAGTCATATCAGATGACCTAAAGGTAGACAAGCAACGTGAGAAGGCAGTAAGGAGGGCTGGGGGGATACCAGGATGCATAGGGAGATGCATCACCAGTAGAAAACAGGAAGTTGTTGTCCCTCTGTACAGACAGTTGGTAAGACCACATCTGGAGTACTGTGTACAGTTCTAGAGACCCCATCTCTGCAAAGACATAGACAGGGTGGAGGCTGTCCAGAGGAGGGCAACCAAAATGGTGCATGGTCTGCACCAGAAGACATATAAAGAAATATTAAAGAAGCTTAAGCTGTATAGCCTGGAGGAAAGGAGGGAGAGAGGGGACATGATAGAAACTTTCAAATACCTCAAGGAAATCAACAAAGTCCAAGAGGGTGGCATCTTTCAGAAAAAGAGATGTGCAAGAACAAAGGAGCACAATTTGAAGATAGAAGGAGGATGGCTCAGAGGTAATGTGAGGAAGTATTTCTTCACATAGATGGTTGTAGATCCATGAACAGCCTTCCTGAGGAGGTCATAGAGTCAAAAACAGTGGGGGAATTCAAGAATGCATGGGACAAACATAAGGCAATTCTAGTTGGGGGGGTAGGAGGAAATAGGCTGTTGGTTAACTAGGATCTGCAGCTTATCCATTAGGTAGGGAAATGGGCTGACTAGGTGGGCCAAGCAGTTCTTATCTGCCATGAGATTCTATGTTTCTGTGTTTAACTGCCAGGTGGTGTTATCTAAGATTCTACCATTCCCAAGGACTAATCATAGATTGCACAATAAGATTCTTACAATCAATAATAGATTAAGGAAATGGTGTCTTTTAAACAGTATCAGAAGTCTTAAAACATGGGAAAAATTCCAAGGGCAAAGAGCTCTATTCACTCGGGATGGACTATACCTTAACAAAAAGGGTAGTAGAGTGCTGGTAAAAATGTTCACCCAAGAAATTACAAGAGAATATTTAAACTAGTATCTGGTGGGGGGGGGGCATAGAGGATCAGCAGCAAACTGTACTCCTACTGCTTACAGAAAAAGGGAAACGATGGTATAAATATACTATCAATCAATGACAGAAGTCTCAACAACAAGATTGATGCATTGGAATAGCTTCTGAAATAATAAAATATTCATATATGTGGCAACATCAAAACTAGGCGGACTAGGGAGAGATGGGGAAAACAAATCCCTGGCTACCAATTATTTCATTGAAACAGATCTGAAAAACAAGGTGGGGGTGTAGCCTTGTATGTGAGTACTCCATTCCAAGCCTAAGAATGCAAAATTGCAATAAATGATAATGACACAGTGGAACAGATATGGGTTAAAATAAATATACCTGTCATTAAACAAAGTGTGATAGGACTCTGTTACAGGTCCCCCTCACTTACACCAGAGCAGAACCTACAGTTTATGAATAATTTAGTCAAAATGGGTACTAGACTGAAAATGATGATCGTAGGAGATTTCAATCTTCCAAATATTACTTGGGGAACAAATCATGGTCATTCTGCACTGGGTAATAGTTTATTAGACTTTGTATTAAGTAATACTATGTGCCAACTGGTTAATTACAATACAGGAGGGAAAAATCTACTTGATATTGAATGAATGAATGAATGACTTTATTGATAGGTCAAAGACCTTGACAATCGTACAAAAATATAGAAATATATATATATATATGTAATATTTTTTTTAACCAGGAGAGAGACACTAAGCTGAAAGCTTGTCTACTGGTGCGACCTGGGAGCACAAGGAAGTTAAGTGACTTGCTCAGGGTCACACAGTATGCACGTGGGGGCTGTGGGATTCAAACCCAAGTTCCTAGGTTATAGACTTACTAGACAAGCATTAGACATAATATAATGTAATCCTCCCACAATTAGTACAGAAGAAAGAACAATTTGCCAACAACTTTCATAAATATTTTAAAGCTAAAATTGATAATATTAGCTTGTTTAATCAACACAGCCTAAGGCTAAGATTTCTAAGTTAAAATTAGAATATCCTTATTTTCATAAAATAAGAACATTTCCTAATGTCAAACCTAAATAAAAATAAATAATTCACTAACTACTGGTATCCTGCTACAATATTTAAGGCATATTCTGGAAATATTAACGAGATAATTGGCAACAGCTCGAATTACAATTTCATCATTAGATGTGAAAAAGATATTCAACAAAACATTCTGGTCCTCAGTCTGTATGGTATGACAAAGTGGCCAGATCCATTTGGCTCTAGGAAGCTTATACCATTTACATAAAAACATAACATGCTCCAAATTTTCTAAAACAGAGCAAGTACATGAGCAATACTTGAAATGGTCAGAGGTTTCTTTCCTATAAATAGCTTCTAACATATTATTTGGGTATCCTTCGAGTTTTTACCTGATATAATCTATTCTTTGATTGATATTAGTAAGAATGTCTAGGTACGGCCTATAATAATGTGCAAGATCATTAGCCCTAAGCCACACTTACATATTCAGTTTCCCAATGTTGGCAAGATCTAGGGATCTATAATATTCTTTAATCTTATTCGTAACATATGTCTGATAATTTAAACTAATATTGACTCCCATATCCCTATATTTCTTCAGATGAACTAAACCCACCTTCTGCAGGATTAGGAATAGCAGTGATAGCCATTCTGATCTCAAATGTACAAGATTAAGCCAGGTATATTTTTTCTTTTTAAGCACAAAAAAGCAAATCTGTTTGATTTGTGCTTGAGAAGGTTAATCCAATAATTGACCATTCTGGCATCAAAATATGCTCTAAGACAAGAGGTTCCCGTTTCTGCCCTGAGCAAAGAAGCAGGGATAGAATTATTTAACCCTAACCTTGCTCTGAGTAATTTATTTAATGGGACCTCTAATTTGTCCAATTTACAATGTTGCCATATTTCAGCGTTAAAAAGTGCCTGTGCATTATATTTGGCCTGTACTGCTGTTAAAAGTGGTTTAATGGAATTTCCACCATACTTTTACTGAATAACATCAGTGAATTAGGCATACTTTTTAATTCATTAAGTGTAGTTTCCAAATGTGTGTTCCATTTACTATCTTTTGTTAGTTGTAGACCTAAATATACATAGCTATCCACAGTATCAATCCTCTTCATCCCTATTTTCCAGGATTTTTTATTTTTCCCCCTGGATCCAAAAATGAGAACCTGACTCTTCTGTACATTTACCCTTAGATTATATTTAAGTGTGTAATTATCCAATATACCTAACTTAGCCTGATGTCCTGCTTGGGTTAAAGAAAACAGGACCGAGTCATCAGCATAAGCTCAGACACGACAGTACTTATCCACAATCTTGATGGAGTCAGTATTAGCAAGATTCAAATCATGTAACTATATATATATATATATATATATATATATATATACACAGTATACACACACTCACACACACACACACACAGAAAAGAAGTGAAGCAATAACACAGCCCTGTTGAACTCCCATATTTGTAGGGAAAATAGAACAAAACTGTCCTCCTTGACCCGCTTTCACCTGAGCCCATGTTGAAGTATAAAATTATCTGATTATTGCTATTAATTCCGATGAGAATCCTTTTTCCCTCATTATATCCCATAACAAATTCCTGGAAATAAGATTGAATGCTGTGCTAAAGTCTATAAATGCAGCATATAGCTTCTGCTTTCTTAGCACAGCATATTTTTCATATAAGTGCCTAACTGTTGTTGAATTTTGTTGACCCGGTAAGCCCAGTGGGCCTAGAAATCCCTTTTTCAGGGGTGACCAGGGGGGAGGGGGGATACAGATGGTAAGCAACTGAAATTGAACCATATTAAGCTGTTGGTAGTATTTTTAGTGAATGAGAGAAATTTGGCCAGGACACCGGGGAAATTACCGTACTCTGTAGACGGGTGGCGCTGTCCATCTGTCTGCAGAGATGGAGGACCTCCATAGACTCCAAGAGACTGACAGGGATGGTTGTGCCGAAGGAGCTCAAGCAGAACCTTTAGAGCAGAATGTGGAGGTTTTAGCTGAGAAAACAGACCAATCTCCAGATGGAAAAATAGAGCAAAAAGCTGCACCTTTAAATTCATCTAGTAAGGAAGCCTGTACTGAAGATGAGGAAGAGTGGCTAAAATGGGATTTAAAAGAGAAAAAACAACAATTGCTGTCATTAATTTCAGTGGCAGAAAGAGAATTTGAAATAAGTACAACAAAGCAGGATGAAGGAAAAAAGAAGCGTAAACGAACAGGGGTAAGTCCCTTGCAAGGCAAGCATAAAAGAATGCCTATAGATTTACCTACTCATTCGGTAAATACAGAAACTTCTTCTATCCAGACTACGAACAGAGAGTTAATAGAAAATTATTTGGTTGTTGATTCAAAAGATTGGACACCTGAGACAGATTTGCAAAGGGCAGGATGGATTATGAGAGGGGAGGAATGGATTCCGGATCCTATAGTTCCTCTACCAGGTTCCCCAACTACCATGTTTTCCCTTTCACAAGATATGAGGACACCTGAATGAAATTTAGAAACAGGAGCTTTACACACACCCACAGTACCTATGCAGGATGGTTCAGAGGTTTTAGCACAAAGGACAGAAGGGACCCAACAAAACCAAAATTTACAAATAAATGAAGTAGGTAACTTTAATGGTGAATTTCAAGACTTACAAACTGATAAGACTGATCAAATGGTAAGAAATGATGATTTACAGGAAGTATTAGAGCTTCAAGATACAAGGCAGTGGCCTACAAGTAAAACGCCAGCCTCTCCACATAAGAATTTTTGTAGGCCTGGTTCTTATGCAGGCCTTTTTCAAAAGCCACCTGAAGCAGCTAAAAGAAGGTATTTAGCACATCTTCGATATAAAGGTCAGGCTCCAATCCCACTTGACAGACTGTGGGTAGGGAAAACACTAATTAAGGATTCTTTGGGATTTCAGCCTACGAAAATATATGCATTTATAAATGCTCCTGGGGACAGAATGTATGATATAAGCTTTTGCTCAATGATGTTACTGGACAAATTTTGGAAACTGTATTATGAGATGAAAAATCAAGAACACTGGGCTGAATTTGTAACAATACCTATCACGAAACCTATGATTAAAACTGTTTATTTATTTAGTTTTTGTTGACCGGGTAAGTGCACTAGACAAATCCTGCCTATTTTCAGGCACGACCCAGGGGGAAGGGGATACAGATGAATGCCAACTGACCTTGAACCAGATTAAGCTGCTGGTGGTATTTTTTTAGTGAATGAGGGAAATTAGGCCAGGACACCGGGGAAATTCCCCTACTGACCGTCAGTAGGAGGCTGTCTGGCTACAGGCAGGATGGCTGCTGCGTGCACACTGGAGGAGTTAGCAGAGGAACCGCTGCGGAGCACAGATAGTATGTGGCGGGAACAGGCTTTGGAGGAACCATCACTGCATTTGATAAGCGACGAAGTTTTTCATGAAGCACGTTCAGAGCTTGAAATTGAGAATACGATGGTAAAGGATTTTGCTATACCTGATTTTGGGTCTGAACCCATGGAAGATCAAGAAGTGGAGCCGCTTGTTGATTTTACTACGGAAACGTCCGCTGGAGTTGCAGAGGGTCGGACTGACGGTTTACGTGACCCCAGCGCTCTGCATGACGAGGTGGAAGTTCCTCGGGTAAAGGCAGCATCAGTTTTGAGCGAGCCTTTTCGGCAATCAACAGGAATCCCAGTGTTGTCTTTGTTATCTGCTAGCCAACTAGAGGTCACGGCTAAAAACACTTCTACAGCGGGTCCGTTTATGGCAACAGAGTTTCCGGAGTCAAGGCAGAAGAATGGTATGGGGGTGAGTAGGACTAATGATTCTACCCTATGTGACAGTTCTGGGTTCATATTTCAATCTTTGCCCATTGTAGCGCGCCCCTCAACCCCATACAGGGCACTATACAGTTTCAATCAAAACCAGGGGATCAAACTGGTTTAACAGAATTTAATTTTGGAGATCAGAGGAAAGGCTTAACAGTGTTCCAGGCTGATAATAACCTGAGGTTACCTAAAACTGAGGCAAAAACTGTAAAACCTCCTTTATCAGAGGTAGACAATCCCAAGGCTGATGTTCCTTTGGCCCATGATGCTTCCTGGTCTCCCCAACGGGCTTTGAAAGCTGCAGGATGGGGTCAATCAAGGGCTGGTGTTTGGACTCCTTCTCAGGATTGGGATCCTGTTTTTGACTTTAAAAAACACGCTCCAGCTTGGCACCCTCAGGAAAGGAAGAGGGGGGCTTCTGAGAGAGAGAGTTTGCCTTTGGTTAATAAAGCTACTAATGTTTATGAGGGTGGAGGTGATAGTAAGGAGACAGGACCAGAAATGAATAAATCTGGAAGGATGGGGCTGTTTCAACTGTTAAACTATTGATGTCAGCACTGTTTGCTAATGCAAAAAGGGAAGCTGCGCCTCGGCGTAACGCAGTTAGGCTCCGTTATAAAGGGGGTTTATCCAACAGACCAGACAGGTATCATGTTGGGAAACTGCTTCTTAAGGATTCCTTAGGGTTTTCTGCACGTGATGTGTTTGCTTTTATCCATATATCAGGAGAGGACAATTTTGATATTAGTTTTTGCTCAGCATATTTATTGGAATTGTTCTGGGAACGTTATGCACAGGTCAAATTTTCCCCAATATGGTCTCCTTTTTTGGTTATTCCCCTTTCTACCCCTCTGATTAAATTTGTCACAATCATGTTTCGTAACGAAGGTATTCATGTTGAAGACATTGTTCATTGGTTGTCCCTAAAATGTGAATTACAAGGGGATCCAGAACCTATATTAGATGCAGAACAGTTCTGGACAGGGGGCTGGAAATGTAAAGTTAAATTGAGACAAACAGAGAAAGGCATTGAGCACATCCCGAACTCTTTTTTGTTGGGGAGGGACAGGGGGGGTTTGTTTTTACAGTGGCCAGCCCTGTGCTTGTTATAAATGTGGCTCAAAAACCCATTTATCTAGTACCTGTGAACGGCCTCGCTGTGATAACTGTGGAGAATTGGGTCATGGTATTATGCAATGTGTTAACCCCACCAGATGTGATCTCTGCGAGACTTATGGCCATGCTTTTAGGGATTGCGTCTGGGCAGCTAAGAATCAAACCTCTAGTAAAAATGTTGATCTGTTAGTTCAACATGCCCAGGAGACAGTCCTCAATGCTGTTAAAAAAGGTCCTGAGGTCTCTTCCAACTTTGAGGTTCCTAAAGTGGATAAGAAAAGTTTGTTGCCCTCCACAGCTATTCTAATAGATGAGGCAACTTCTCCCCCACTTCAGTGGTTCCTTTGCCTGGAGTGGTAGATTATGTCCAGGATCCGGTCTTATTACAACCAGTCTGTTATAAAGATACAGGGGCGAAACATGATGCCACTTTGGTGGCACCCATTGCTTTGCCCCCCAGACGGTATAGTAGGACCTTTAAGGCCGTGATTGCTCCTGCCAAATTGGAGTTAGAAACACATAACACGTATGCGGCTCTTTTCCCTGCTTGGGGTGATTCAGAAATGGATCTGGGAGACTCTGATTCACAAAAATCAGTACCTGGTGGGCCTTGTACTGAGTATAAAGAAAAGAAGAAAAAACGTAGGAAAAAGTAAAGTGTATAATTATTCCTGTAGACTGTTAGATGGGATTTACATGGGCTTCTTTGAACATGCATAGTTTGTTGAATGTTAGGAAATGTAGAGCACTTTTTCAGTTGCTTCATGATAAAAATATTGATCTATGCTTTGTTCAGGAAACCTGGATGTTTTCAAAGATGCAGGTGCTCTCCTTTCAGAATGACTGGCCTTGGGGGCCGTCATTCTGGTCCTTTGGAAGAGATATGGCAGATGGAATTGGAATTCTGTTTGGTAACCCGGTTTTTACTCTCTTTAAATTGATAGATTTGACTCCAGGATGGGTATTAATTCTAGATGGTGCATGGCAGGGTGGACACTTTCAGTTTATAAATCTTTATAACCCTCAAACAAAGGTGGCCAGGATTGACTGTTTTAGAGGAATCCAGCCTTACTTAGTTACGACCTTATCTATCTTATGGGGCTGTGATTTTAACTGCACTATACTTCATAAAGGATTAACAACGAAAAAAATCTATTGTGATTCCAATTTTTTGGCTTCTATGATTTTTAAAGCGGATTTGCATAATTGCAACCAAATTTCCAAGGCTAAGTGTGGTTATACTTTTTATAAGGGGATTAAGGGCTCCACTATAGACTATTTACTTTACTCTAAATTTCTGGTGGTAAAGAATTTCTGTATTTTACTCATTGAATTCTCAGACCATCAAATAGTGCAAGTTGCAGTGGATAATTTCCCTGCGCAAGGCCCTAGGTCTGGTAGATGGATGTTGAATTCATCCTGTCTTCAGGACACAATGGTAAGGAATTCCATTACATTGATTCTAGAAGCTAGATTATCAGTAAGATTTTTGTATGATGATTTGGGTATCTGGTGGGAGGAAACTAAAGCAGATTGTGTGCGGTGGTTTCGATCCTATGGACTCCACAGGAGGAAATCGCAGTTCAGCACTTATCTAAAATTGAGATCTCATCTGCAAATGTTATATTCAATTGTAAATACTACAAAGCAAAATTTAGACACTCAGATTGCAGCAGTTAAACTAGATATGAGAAGGTTTCAATATAATAGGGCTAAATCTATGCGAGCTTTGATTAATAATCACATGTGTAAAACGGTGATTGGTGACCCTTTTACCTTTTGCAAAAATTTGAAAGATTCTACTGCTCTGGAGTTTCTGGATTTTCCTACTGGAAGGGTGTCAGATGTGTCAGGTATTGGTGCTATTATTGAACATTATTTTCGATCCCTGGCCCCATATCGTCCCCTTCAGATCAGGATATTATGGATTATTTACGAACTGTCCCCCCTCCTGGGTTGAATCATAATTTACTAAGAGAGGTAATGCTCCCTTTTTCCATTTCTGAAGTTGAATCAGTGATAGATCATTTGAAAGACTCCACTTCACCAGGTGTGGATGGACATTCGAATCCTTTTTATAAAACTTTCCGAGTTGAGTTGTGTGCATGTTTATGTACTCTTTTAATTATTTTCTCGATAAGAATTTAATCCCGAGCTATTTCACCTAGGCCTGCAGATTTATTTGTTTAAATCTGGAGACAAGAGCATCCAGTAACTGGAGGCCTATAACGTTGTTGAATACAGACTACAACATTTTTACAATTTTGTTAAATAATAGACTAAAACAGCTAGGGTCTATAGTAATTTCGCCATCACAGCACTGTGGCCTTCCAAATAGGAGAATACAGTCTATCTTAACCGTTATAAAGGATACAATTGAATACTTATCAGAATTGGGATTGGGGGGAAGTTTGGTTTCTTTAGACTTAGAGAAAGCATTTGATAGGGTGCATCATAGGTTTCTTTTTTTAACTTTAGGTTATTTTGGGATCCCTGAAAAAATGGTAAAGGTAATCAAAAGTTTGTATAACTCAACCTCGGTAATCCCAGTAATTAAGGGGAAATTGGGGAGCCCTATCGAAATACCTACTGGTGTTCGTCAAGGTTGTCCCTTAGTCCATTATTGTTCATTTTTCCCTGAACCCTCCTCAGAGCAGTCCAATTCAAAAGTTATGGGACGGAATTCAGATTCCTGGGGAGGAGTCCAGACTACGGATTCAGGCTTTTGCAGATGATGTGTGTTTATTTTTTCAACAGGAGGAGCATATTAATTCCTTTCTTCATGAATTTAGAGTATTTGCTAAATTAGCAAATGCCAAACTCAACTATATAAAATCAAAAGGTCTACAGATAGGGTCTGGTTGCATGTGGAAGGCACTTTGCTCTCCAATACCTTTATAGCCTGATCAGGTTAAAATATTGGGTGTGTTATTTGGGCCTCAAAACCTTCCAATGGATAATTGGCAAATAGTTTTGGATAACGTGGAATGGAAAGTTCATAGTTGGAAACGTTTTCGTCTTAGCAAACTTAAAAGGGTTCATCTCCTGAAACAGTTTCTCCTCCCTTGTTTTCAGTATATTGCGGTAATATTTCCGTTGCCTTCCCAATTTGAGACTAAGATTTATAGTTTTTGTTTTCAATTTTTGTGGGGTAACTGACAACCCAATTAAGCGGGCCTATACGTATTTAGAGAAAAACAATGGGGGAGTGGGAATGATAGACCCTGTGGTTTTCTGTTTTTCACTATATTGTACGAGTTCTTTGAAATCTTCTTTGACTTCCTTACCAAAGCACGATGAACAATGGTTTAGAGCAGGTATAGGAAGATATTTAAAATCTTGGACATACTTAGCTCCTAAAATTAATAATCATTTTCCTTTGCCTGACTATTTTATCCATTAGCTAAGAAATTATATGAATGGGAATTAACAAAATCCCAGATTTGTGATAATTCAGTAAAAACATTATATAAGTTAATATTGAAATCGCAAGGTTCCACAGGACCAGTCTTTTGAAATTGCCCCCCTTCATTAACTTCACTCGCAATAGATCAATTAAATAACCCAAGATTACCCTCATACATGTGGGAAACTCAATGGTTAACATTGTATGGTAAACTGAATGTTAGGGGTACGGCTAAGTATAAAGCGAAGGATGAAAGGGGTTGTCCATATGAGCACTGTCAGAATGTGGAAGAGACTATGGAACATTTCTTTTTAGAATGCTCCAATACAGTTCCTCTATGGACTTTCTTAGCTAACTCTTGGGCATTACCTTGGTTACTGAATCCTTCTTACCAGTTTTTGATATTTGGAGACCTCCCCCCCTCATTTGGTATCTACGAAAAACAGGCTGTATGGCTTCTTTTGGCAGTGTTGCGATTTTGTTTATGGCAAATACGGTGCCAATGGGTATTGTACCAAAAACGGACATCTGACTTAGCTTTTTTTATTTATGTATCTAATGAATTACAGAAAATTTATTCTAATGAATTAGAAACCTTTTCAGTTTATTTGGTTAGACGGTGGTGGAGGGGTCTTTCACATCTTATTAAATATAAGTAGATAGGATTTTGAGTTTAAAATTGTATATTTATTCTAAATTTTTTTTTTTTTTTTTGCTTGGTTCAATTTTTTTGTTAGGTTTATTTCACATGTATTGTATTGCAGTTTGTTTTCCTTGTTTTTTTCCTTTTTGTCATTTACATGATTGTACCTCCTTTTGTCAATTGATTCTTATTACAATAAAAACACCCCTACTCTTTTTGATAAGTGCCATGGAATCTTTAACATCCACCTGAACTACCACCAATCCAGGCAGATAGGACCTCGGTTTAACATCTCATCCGAAAGATGGCACCTCAGAAGTGTAGCACCCCTCTCGTGCTGCACTACTGTGTCAGTACTGGGATATTAACCCAAGTACCAGATGTGAGAACTGAACCCGCAGCCCTCTGATCTCCCAGCCTCAGAGGTGAGTGTGTTACCTACTGAGCCACTGACACTGTGACAGTGCTATTCTGAAATGAAGGGGTAGATGTCTCCGATATTATATACTGGTTGGAAAAAAGATTCATGATTTTTGACCATTCTATGCCTATCATGGTTGAAAATGGATTCTGGACTGGGGGGGTGGCATATCCATGTACAATTAAAACAAACAGAGACAGGGATTCAACGTTTACCAAGTTCCTTTTTTGGGGGAGGGATGGGGTATACTATTTTACCTAGGGCAGCCCAAGAGCTGTTATAAGTGTGGATCCTTAAATCATTTGAATAACAATTGTGATAGTATAAAATGTTTTCAATGTGGGGTTTGAGGACATGCAGTATCACAGTGTACAGCTTCACCAGTATGTAATTTGTGTGGGGTTGATGACCATGCTTTTCAGAATTGCCCATGGGCAGTTCATAATTCAGATGAGGTATCTGATCATGATGTAATTTTAAGTAAATCAAGACATCAGAGAGGGCAAAATATATGGTCAGATTACCCCCCCTTTTCAGCCAAGATGACAGGGTAGAGGTTGGGGGGGGTCTCAGTCAGCAGAATGGGTGAACAGAAATCTAGAAAGGGTTTGTCGGTTAATCAGACTCCTTTCTCCTCAAAAACATGGATTAGAATGCCTGAGGATTCAGTAGAAGGAATAGAGACCCCGTATGTTACCCCTTTAGGTTCACCAAAATGGACAGTAGTACAGACTTTGGAAGACCAAAATATTCCTATAAATAAGGGTTTTGAAACAAGAGTAAATTCTGGTATACAGATTGCTATATCAAGCACAGTTCTTTCAGCTGAGATGGAGACAAGCCTAAATTTGTTCAGTACAGATCCTACTTTATCCCCTCTTCCACTTTCAAATTGTTTTGCCCTGTTCTCCACTTGGGGAGATCAGATTGATATAGAACAGCCGATGGAAGAAAGTGAAGTAACTGAGTTATAAACATACAAAACAATTGAATAAAAAAAATATATATCATTAGATGGGCCCCAGAAGAGAATGACAAGATCAAGTATAAAAATTATTAACCCTTCCCCCTGAATTATTAAATCTGAAAGTAGCTAATGTAAATGTTAATAGTATTAAAACTTCTGTTAAACATTTGACAACCTTTGGGATTTTGCAGCAGTTAGATTTTGATGTTTTTTTTCTAAAGACACAAGATTAATTACACAGATAGAAATAGCACAGGCGACAAATGATTGCAAATGGGGTGTTTCATATTAGTCACCGGGGACTGAGACATGTAGTTGAGTAGGTTTCTATTTCCACTCATTAGAAATCTCAGTATTACGATTAGTGGATATTGACCCAGGTCGGGCATTTATTCTAGATGTGAAGATAAATACATCAGTTTATTGTTTGTTGAATATTTATGGCCCTCAAACAAAGGCACTAAGGATTGCATTATTGAAGTTGGTTCAACCCTATCTATATACAAGTAGACAGATTTTCTGGGGAAGGGATTTCAATATAAATTTTAAACAAAATAATGAAGGAGGTAAACAGTATTGTGACAAGAACTTTTTTGAAGCAAGTGTTGGTTTTATCTGGTTTAAAAGATGCATCTGAGAGTGGTAAAATAGCAAGGATACCCACATATCATAGTGGGGTTTTGTCCTCAAAAATCAATTTTCTTTTTCTGAAAAATATGTTACCGATACCTGAAACTTTTAATATACTAATGGAAACCTCTGATCATAATTTAATAGGAATACATATAACAATTCCTAGAAAAAGAGAAGCAGGTTGAGGATTCTGGAGAATTACTGTAGCTCTTTTGAATGATATAAAAATAACCAAAGCCTTTAAAACATTAGTTTTGGATAAAGCTACTACTTTGATTTTATATGACAACATAGAATAGTGGTGGGAAGATTTGAAAGACCTGATTAAAAGCTATTTTCAGCATATCAGGAAATCAAAGGTAGGGTAATCTTATAAGGAATATTTGATATTAAGAGAGAAATTAGGAGAATTACTGACAAAGCAAAGTGTGGAGAAGTCAGATTTAACTGAGGATATTGCTGAAATTAAATACATTATGAGGAAATATCAATATGACCGTCTTAGCTCCCTGCAAAGAGAACAGACTAATGGGATTCAAGGTAAAACAGAAAGTATCCATCTGTTTGATAGTTGTTCACAAAGAAGGAAAAGAAAAGAAATGTTGGGTCTTTCTTCACAAAATGGGACACTGGTAAAGGATAATCAGGGAATATTAGGAGTAATAGGACTTCATGTTAGTAGTACATTTGAAAATCCAGTAGATGATAGCCCTTTTACAGCTAAACTTTTAAAAGCAGCAGCATCTCCTAGATTAACTGAGCAGTTAGGTAACCTTATGATTGTCCCTTTCACAGAACTAGAAATTAGCACAGTGATACAAGGACTATGGAAAGGGGTATCCCCAGGTTCAGATGGTTTACCAGGGGAAATTTATAAACTTTTGTTGAGAATTATTCCGTATGAGTTTTTGTTGGTGTATAATTATTTTCTTCAAGACAATTAGTTACCAACTTCTATGTAAGAGGGATTAATGATTTTTTATATAAATCAGGGGATAATACAAATATAAATAATTGGAGTCCTATTATGCTACTCGATACAGACTTCAAGATTTTTGTGAAATTATTGGGCAACAGGTTGTCACGAGTAATGGGGGAATTAATAAGACTGCAGCAATATTGTTCAGTACCAAAGAGACGGATTACAGAAGCATTAATAGTCATTAGAGAAGTGGTGGAGGCAAAGTTGGGAGGGTCCCAAAAGGGTTTTTTGGTGAGTTTAGACCAGGCAAAAGCCTTCGATAAAGTTTCACATAATTTTTTATGGAATTGTTTAGCTATGTATGGTATTCCGAATAAATTCATAGGTTGGATTAAATTATGTTATGATTTAGCATATGTGATCCCTTATGAAAATGGGAATTATGGTGCATGATATCGAGTAAGAAGGGGGATACAGCAAGGTTGTCCCCTAAGCCCCTTATTATATGTTTTTGTAATCGATCCATTAATCAGAATAATACAACGCTCTCCAAATATTTATGGAATAGATGAAGGTATTTCACAAAAAAATAAGATTATAGCTTATGCTGATGATTTGTGTTTGATTTTGAAAGATACAGGTTCTTTTAAGTTAGTAAATAAACTTATACAAAGAGTAGGGAAGATTACAGGGGCTAGTTTAAATAGCAATAAAACAAAATGTATTGATTTAAGAGGTTAGGTGATTGTCAGGTAGAAAATGCCCCAATAAAGATGCTAGGCATATATTGTGGAGGAGAGGAAATGGCATCGTACAATTGGGAAAAAGCCCTTATAATGGGGAATGAATTAGTAGGGAGATGGAATCACTGGAAGGTGTCTAAGAAAAAAAGAGTTTTTCTAATCAAAACCTATTTAGTACCAATTTTTGTTTATATAAGTGTGATATTTTTGATTCCAAAAAAGTTAGAAGTAGCCTTAATGAGATGTTTTTTCTCCTGCTTTTGGGGAAGCAGATTAAACCCTATAAAGAGAGATTATTTATATAATGATATAAACATTTTGGGGGGTTAATATGATACAACCCGTATTATTTTATTTTACAATCTATCTTTATTCTAATTTACTCCCATTAATGAAAGGTACGGTATGGGGATGGGGAGACAGAGGGTTAATATTACTGTAGGGAATAATGCAAGAATGGAAAGAAAATACATTTCTACATAAAAATAAAAGAAAACCTCAATTAATTAAGAAATGGGAACAAGTGTTTGATGAAATTAAGAAATGGAGCATTGCTTATAACATGGTATTACGCTGTACTTGGAAACAATTGTATTTGGAAACAATGGAGGTGCATTATGTAGAACATCCCTTTATGAGATTTTCTTTAAAAGATCAAGATATGATTGCACAATATATTACAGATGAAAGATTACTGGAACAAATGTGGGATACGGTTTGGTTGGGGGTACATTCAAGAATTAATGTAAAAAATAATCAAAAACACAAAGCAGTACAGGAAAGATATTGTCCCAGGGAAGGATGTGGATTGGAATTAGAAACAAGCCGTCATTTGTATTATGGACATCCATTTATAATCTGCTTTTGGGACATAGTAAAAAACAAATGGAAGCATAATATAGCAATACCTCCGAATTAAAATGTATTGTTTTATGGAATTGTTCCTAGTACAGCACATCAGTATGATATTAGTACTTTGCAAGTGGTATGTGCATATTAGTATATTGGATATGGATCTGTCATTGCCATTTAGTGTTACAGCAAACATTTATTTCTGAACAGGAATTATTTTATATTATAAATACGGAATTAAGTCAATGGAAAAAGGAAGAATCATATCGCTTAGATTTTGATACTTGGAAAATAAAATGGGATGTTTGATTTTCTTTAAAAATTAAAGAATTATTTATTTACGTACAAGACATAGATAAAGTTAGAATTATTAGAGTAAATCAGATAATTTTCATAAGAGTAAGGAAGAGGTTACAGATTAAAAGGTTATTTATTTACATTTTTGTATATTATATGGAAATTCTTGTGTTTTTTTTCCTTATTTATATTTCTGTAAATAATATATTGAAAAAAAAAGGGACACTTTTAAATTTTTCGGTGAGGGGCCGTTAGGTAGAAATGTTTTTCTTTGATATGATCTTGAAATGTTAGTATGCTGGAATAATATTTTTGGGTGTTTGTTTCTGCTTATTATGAATTTGTATGCAGTAATACTTTCCAGTTTTGCTTCCTTTTTTTGAGAAAAAAATTCCCTTACTCTTATAGTGGAGTGGGGAGGGGAAGGGTAGTTTATGTGGTTATATATATTAAAATGTTTACAGTAGGTATAGATGTTTTGTATGAATTTATACTTATTTATATTTGATTTTTCTTTCAATTAATTTGCATGTTTAAAACTGATCTATATATATTTTGTTATGATTCAATAAAAAATTCCCCAGCTCTTTTCGATAAGTGCCATGGGATCTTTAACATCCACCTGAACTACCCCCAATCCAAGCAGATGCTACCTCAGTTTAACATCTCATCCAAAAGACAGCACCTCAGAAGTGCAGCACCCTTCTCATGCAGCACTACAGTGTCAGTATTGGGATATTAACCCAAGCGCCAGATGTGGAAACTGAACCCACAGCCCTCTGATCTCCCGGCCTCAGATGAAAGTGTGCTACCTACTGAGCCACTGACACAAAACAATTATCAGTAGTGCTAAAGCCAGATCCGAATCCTGCCTGTGCATCAGACAGATCTCCTAGATGTACAAACCATTCCTTAAGTCTTTTAATATAAGTCTGAAAAAAAATCTTCCCTAGGTTATCTAATAATGAAATTGGCCTGTACATAGTTGGATCAGTCTTGTCACCTTTTTATAAATTGATATTATTGTTGCTCCTTTCCATGAAGAAGGAAAGGCTAGCCTTTGACGGCAAAAATTAAAATATTTAGTAAGCACTATAGCCTATAAGGAAGGTATACTCAAATACACTTTGGACGGAATCATGTTAGGGCCTGGAGCCTTCTTAGTTTTTAAAGAAGCAATAACCCAATACACTTCAGAGGACAAAAATGTGGGAAATAATAACATATTGTAATCTAGAAGTAGTACTACATTTGCAATATCTGGTGAGAAAAAATGTGTAGAATAATGTGTAAACCAAGTGTCCAATGATATATAAGTATCTATTTCATATGTAATATTATTTGTTCCCCTTGCTACAAGCAACCAGTATGTTTGATAGTCATTGTTGTTTATAGCTGTGAGCATAGTATTCCACTGTTTTTGTTGATATTCTCCATGTTTAAATATGAGGATTGTTTTATATTCTTCATTATTTTTATTTAAATCTCTAAAACCATGAAGAGATCTATATGTGTTAGCCTTTCTTATCTTAGTATTAAGTTCCTTTTTTGCTATTCAGCAATCCTCATCAAACCATTTCATTTTTTTCCTAATGTTTTTATTAACAGATGTAACTTGAAGTATATCTTTAATTTTCTCAAGACAGTTAAAAATATCATGATGCAATGTTTTATAATCCAAATTATCATTAGTGAGCTTTGTAACCACATCCAATAGAAAATCTCTTATAGACAGGACTGCTTTATTCTGCCATTTGATCTTATTGTTACGTGTTTCCAAATGTACTAGTTGTGGAAAAGTACAGGAATGACAATCTGTTACCTTTGCTTGTAAAATCAATGGAAAATGATCATTCTCCCCTCTAATAGGGATTTTTAAGGATTCCCAATGTGTCATATCATCATTCCAAAATATGTAATCAATAATTGAGGGTTCCTTAGTGGAAAACAAGTAAACTCCCCCCTCTAAATCAGCAGAGATTCTGCCATTAATGAGTGCCAGATTATACTGTACAATGGCAGAAACTCTGTTAACCTTTGACCCATCTTATTTATTTTTTTGTCTTTAGTTTTTCTTGGATACTGATGTGCTTCTAAGTAGCACCAATTATGATAACTGCTATCCACATATCCATCATATGGACCAATTCTTGCATTAAAATCTCCACAAAGTAGTAATTCCTCACAAGTAGTTACTGCCCGTCTTTTATGTAAAAAATCATTCATTTGGTCCCATAATGAGAGAGTGAACAATTTAGAATTTGTTGGTGGAAAATACACATTGTCTAGGCAGATGCCCCCCCCCCCAATTGTATATAAAGTACCATAATGTTCTTATTACTATAAAGTAAATCTACAGAGTAACCATTGTTAATTTTAACTAAGGTAGCTAATCCACCTGCAATTCTGCCTCTATTGGCCAATTTCATCCCAGAAATTTGAAATGTCTGATAACCATTTAACAATATCACTTGATCTTTATTGTGCCAAGTTTCCTGAAAACTCATGATGTTAAACTTGGTTACAAAGTCCAACCAATCCTGATCTGTCAATTTTTGGAAAAAAAAAACTGCAATAGTCCATGAAATCAATGAGAATTGAGAGGAATGCCAGTCCAATTGCAGCCTAAACAAGTCATCCAGTCAATCAGGCTGCGTAGCAAGGGGCTCAAACTTGTTAAATGTTGAAACATTAAATGTTATCTTCTCTTGGTTATTACCCTGCTGCTGCTTCAATTTATCTGTTGAATTATGTTTAGGAGCTACCTGTTGAGAATAATCGTCCTGTGGGACTATACATAAGCCCAAAGCATCCAGCAAGCCCATGTTATCAACAATTGTTTTTATATAGGCTTAAAAACTCCACTTTAATGTACATTAGATCACAGTCAGGATCAGATCCTTGCCTGATGGTAGAAATTACATCAGGACTCTCTATAGAAACATTCGATAGCTGTTCCAGAATGCCTATGACTATGTCTTCAAGTCTGTTATTATTCTCATTTTTTGTTCTGCCCAGATCATAAAGACGCAGTATTTTAAGAAATTTAGTTTCCAGTTTTTCACATTCCTTCAGTGCAGTATTTTATTTTCCCTTAACAGAATTGCACTGTCCACTATGTGAACCCCTACTTCATTTAATAATGTGGCTTTATCTAGGATAATTCCTGCTAATTCTGAATTTTGTACCATAATATCCACTCACCCTAATGTTGTGCTATTATTCCATCTAGAGATCTTTTTCAAACCAAAATCCCTATCAGAAATTCTTAGCAAATGTGTAAATAAATTAACTATTGTGGCCTTTAGTTTACCCAAGGTCTCATTTTGGGAAGACTTTAAGCCAAATGTACTAAGCTGATAGGGCTGGTCCTTTGCTATCATATTCATTTTAGTCAACATCTCCCTATTTACATATTCGACCGTACAGCCGAACTTCCTGAAGGCTTCATTGTTTATCCAGATCTGATTTACTATACACGGTGCTGTACAGAATAAAAACAAACAATCCATTCATTTATCATCCTTGTCACTCCAGATTTGTGCAATATCTGAGCAGTAGATATCCGCTCCTATTGCTGCCCTTATTAGGTGCACAATCGTACTCTTTAAATCTGCATAAGACCAACCATAAACCACATTAAGACCACATATGGCTTGGACAGCACATTCACATATATCATATTTACCATTAACAAGATTTCCTTCTAGGTAATTAGATTGTAGGTTTTCAATATTTGTGCACTCTCCTGGTTCCACTCATACTGAACTCTCATTTACTGCAGAAATCTTATCCCTATTACTGCTATCAATTATCAGCCGGTCAAGATTTTGATCTATTTTACCTGGATGAACTATTAGACTTTCTATTATGGGAGCTCTTACTTGCATAGAAAGGTCTTCTCTAATTTCTTACTTTTCAATGATATTACTCTCTTGTTGACTGGTACTATTTTTACAAATAAATACTTCCTCCATTGTTCCCTGTGTAATAATTGAATCATGAAAACATTTCTCAGATGAAGACACCCTCCAGTCTTTATGTGTTTTTTTTTTTTTTTATTTTTGCGTTTGCTTTTCTTCCTCAGGTTCTTGTTTTGCCCTGGCTTTCCCTTTCCAATACCCCCGATTTAGGAGGTGAGATAGGAAAATCTATAGGGGAAAAATCAGGTTGAAGTTGAGGAACAGTCTCCAAAATGAATGAAGGTGAATTTAATAATAAAAATAATAATAAAGCTTTATTTATTTAGTGTCTTTCAAAGCATCAAAGCACTTTACATAAAAACATGAATAAGACAGAATAAAATATAACAGTGCTGTAAAACAGATAGACAATAAGATCTAGCGAATTAGGAAGCAAATGCTTGGCACCATAGAAATGTTTTTAGTGCCTGCTTAAAACTCCCCATGGTCGGACACTCCCGTAGCTGATGGGGTACAGAATTCCAAAGGGCTGGGGTCACATACATAAATGCACGGGCCCCTGAAGATTTTAAAGCCACCCTTGGAATCTCTAGCAACCCCTCGTCAGCCAAGCGGAGTAATTGCTCAGGGCAGTAAGGGGACAAAAGCTCTTTCAACCAGTCTGGGGTGAGTCCGTGTAGGGTTTTATAAGTCAGAACTCCAACTTTAAAGGTGATCCACCACTGAATCAGCAGCCAGTGCAGTTCGCGCAGCACTAGTGCAATATGACATGACCATGAAGTCCCTGTCAACAACCAGGCTGCTGCATTCTGCACCAGCCGCAGGCAACAGATAACCCCCAGTAGCCCTGGGTAAAGGGAGTTGCAATAATCCAGGCACGAGGTCACAAAATCGTGGACCAGCGTGGGAAGATCACCAGATGGAACAAGGTGCTTGACCCTAGCGATGTTCCTCAGATGGTAAAAGGATGACTCGACAACTGCCAACACCTGAGATCGAAGTGTCAGCCTGTCATCAAGCACCACCCCAGGTCCTGAACCTGTTCGGAGGCAAGAAGTTGGAGCCCCCCCCAGGAAAAGTCCCGCGGGTTGACCAGCCCCCAACCCCCCTGTCCTGCAACTCGGATCCACTACCATCACCTCTGTCTTACCCAAGTTCAACTTCAACCAGCTAGAATTCATCCAATCCTGGATTTCATTGAGGCAGTTATTAAATACTGAGAGTGCACTATCCTGGTCGAGTGTGAAAGACAGGTAGAGCTGGGTATCAACAGCATAGCAGTGAAACCTCAGCCCATACTGTCTTACAATGTTGCTGAGGGACATCATGTACACTGTGAACAACATGCGGGACAACACTGAGCCTTGAGGGACCCCACATGACAGAGACAGAGAGAGAGAGAGAAAGGCTTGGAGAAATCAAATCCCCGACACCACCCTCTGAGTTCTGCCAGTGAGGAAGAACTTAAACCACCTGAGGACTGTACCAGACAGGCACAGATGAACCTCAGGTGCTCAAATAGCACCCCATGGTCCACATTGTCAAACGCTAAGGAGAGCTCTAGAAGTACAAGGATGGAATGGCTTTTCCGATCTCTTGCCATCAGAGATCATTGAGCACCCGAACCAGTGCAGTCTCGGTACTGTGCCTCTTACAAAAAACAGATTGGAGAGGTTCATAAATGTTATGGATGGTCAAATGATTCTCCAACTGTACAGCCACTACTCTCCCAATCACCTTCCCAATAAAGGGAAGGTTAGAGATAGGTCTATAGTTGGCAAGGCAGTCTGGATCCAGAGAGGCTTTCTTCAGCAGGGGTGTCACCACCACCTCCTTCAGGGAGCTAGGAAACTCACTCAACTCAAGGGAGTACCAGACTATCCATGCCAGGATCGGGCTAAGGATGTTACAACAACCCATAATCAGGGATTTTGGACCCGGATCCAAACCACAGCATGTAGAGTGCATACCATGGACAATGCACATAATGTCCATGAACTCAAGCTGGTCAAAGGTCCAGGAAAAATGGAGGGGAGCAACCAAGTGCCAATCAATAGCAGCCCACACAGAGTGTGCTGGTTGGATCTCCACCCTGATGTCAGCCACCTTATCCACAAAGAACTGAGCCAGCTCATCACACTCCAACTGTGAAAAGGCTCTTCGAGACTGCAGACAAGCCAGGTTGCACAGCCAGTTCACAGTTTGAAAGAGCTGAGCAGGTCAGTTCTGAGCAGCAGCAATCTCCCCGGACAGGAACTCTGCCTACTTACAGGAGATTGTTGATTGATAGACTTGATAATGATCTAGCATGCTAAGATGGTCAACCTCCAGAGTAGATTTCTGCCAGCAGCACTCTAAACTTCGTCCAAGTTGCTGCATCTCCCTCAAGGTCTCATCAAACCAAGGGTACCGAGGGCAGAGGGAGAAAGGATGAACACAGACAGGAGCGATAGAGTCCAGGGCTATAGTAATGACCTTATTATAGGCCAAAACCAAGGCCTCTGGGCTCCTGCTTGCCACAGGAAGCTCCAATAGGTCAAGCACCGCTGCTAGGCCTTCAGGGCTCACATCCCATAAAGGGTGGTATCTGACCATCTCCACAGGTGAGGCCTACAAAGGGGGGTGCAAAAATTGAATCCCACGGTGTAGTGATCGGACCATCCGACAGGTTCCACCCCCAAATCAGAGACTTCGATCCCCAGGAGGAAAACCAGATCAAGACAGTGACCGTGTTTATGGGTAGCAGAGGAAACCATCTGTGTAAGGCCCAGAGATGTCATCAACTGGAGGAAGTGTTGTCCAGATTGTGAGAGTTCGTCATCAACCCAGGCATTGAAGTTGCCCAGGACCATCAGCCTGGGTGACTCAAATGCCATGTCGATCACAAAGTCAGCTATTTCCTGCAGGAATCACTTCTCATCCCGAGGTGGACAGTAGATGAGGGCTATCCTACAACCTACACCTGCTACTACAGTACACTCAAATGTCCTGGCCTCCTCAACTGGTACACTCACGAGGCTCAATTCGGTCTTGAAACAGAACCACAACCCACCCACCCCCACGGTACATTCTCAAGCAGTGTACCACCGAGTACCTGGCAGGAATCACAGCCTCCAAAATGGGGCCAGCATTTTCATCCGGCCAGGTCTTGGTGATGCAAGCCAGATCAGCTGACCCAACAAGATCGGCAATAATTGCAGTCTTGTTCTTAATCGAGCTGGCATTGCATAACACCACTCGAGTTGGATGAGTCTCCAGGGCTGCCCGAGCTACTTGCCCACAACTAATGGTGGTGCCCTTGGGTATGGAGACCAGGCATGGTGGACCATGTTCCAGAATCCATTTCACCCCAGGGCGTCTTCTGGACCTAACAACCCCAATGCGAGAGCCCCTCTCATTCATCCACCATCGTTCGCACCCCCCGCCCTGACGCCTCTCCCTGCAGGCAATGCCCAGCACTGTACAGTGCTGATAGAGTTAAAATTTCAAGGGGGGAGGGGGAAAAAGGATGGAGGGCAGAGGACGAATAGCATATGACCGGGGGGGGCAGGCTTCCAACACATAATGCTGTCCTAAACAAAAGACACTCCAAAGCTAATATAAAAGGAAGCCTTAATAAAATACACACAAAACAACACCAAAAAACCCCAAAAAATAAATAAAACAGTTCGGCATGCCCACAGCTCTCACTTGAGGAGTGATGAACAAATAATATAAAAACTACCTAACAACAAAAACCCTACCCAACCCTTAAAATTAAACCAAAAATAAACAATTCTATACTAAAATTAAACAAATTATAAAATTAAGATCCAGCAAAATTAGTGATGTCCAAGGACAAATTGAAATCCAATAACTAGCCCAGAATCTTTCACTGATGAGTATAAGTAGTCCTTCTGATGAGCTCTCACCCCACCAGAAAAAAGGAAAAAACAATTCCAGACTATCTCTCACATAGGCAGGATAGAAAAATTGCAGATCAAAAGAGTAATAGACAAATAAAAGGTTAAAGACACTCTCACTGCTGCTGGTCCTTAGGGAGATAAAGATAATCCAAAACATACACCACAGCCAGCGCTCTTTCCAACTCCAGATTCACACTCCTGGAGCCCCTGAACACAAATTTGCCTGTACAGCCATCCCCCAAGAGCCGCCAGAGACATCACCCATGGCCAGTTCAGAGCAAGCAGGCCTTCCAGCCCAGTTGCCCAAGTCTAGGGATTCCCGGGACAATAGTGCCCATTCTCCAAGGACACCAGACACAACTCCCCACCTATGGCTGGTACCACAGAAAACCATCTGGGTTCAGGCTGAATCAAAGGCAAAGTATTCTAGCTTTCCTTTGGGGGGCTTGAAACCAGCCCAGGAGACCAAGAGCCACTGCAGTTCAACAATCCAGGAAGACTACATTTCAGAATCCGTGCTCCAGGATCAACAGAAAACCACTGTCCAGAACCAATAGCTCACACCACGATTTCCAGATTGGTCCCCCTGCAGACAAACTCCCCCCAAACAAATGACCCCAGCTCCCTGGCAACACGTCGCACAGCCTCCCCAAGTTCCTTTCACAGCCAGCTCCACACTCTCAGTGCAAAACCCAGCATTGCCGAATAGCCGACTCATACTCCAGGCCACTCACCCAGTGGACTCTCATCCAACAAAGCGGACCAGCAGCAACGGCCGTGCAGGTAAGAGGACTAATGAAGATGTTTCCTCAACCCCTCAGAATCAAATTTAGGAGCAGGTCTTGTAGTAAAAAGTGTCTTTTGAGTGTTTTAAACTTTTCCGCTCTGGGCTGTAAAACACACTCGGACACAAATAAAACAAAATATAAACTAAATAAACAAAGTAACAAAGTAAGGTAAAACAACAAAATAGAAAAATATGGCCGCCATCTTTTCATAACAGTTCACTTTTAAACTTTTCAAATTTAAGCTTTCAAGTGGAGCAATTTTGTTTAACTTCTGTATCACATCATCTAATCTGGACCCATTTATTGCAATATTTTCTTTTTAATATATCCAGCTCACATTTCAGATTTAGTAAATGATCCATGATCATCAGGTGAGCAGTGTAGGGATTATTGACAGCTGTTTAGAGATCTTTACTCAGAGTAGTAGGATAATTACTCACTGTTTAAGCAGTTGGTTGTTCTGCTATTCTCACCATACCTGGCTGACTAAAACGAGTAAACTGATTGAGGCCATTTATGGTCTCCTGGACCTCACCAGCTATGTGTCTTAAGTCACAATGCCATGCGGGTCTAGGATTGGATTCAGGAAAATATTCTGGGGAAAATTCCAATGAATCTGCTGAACAGTCCTTGGTAGAAGAAGAATCAGCATTTATATAGCACTTTTCATACATCCAAAGCGCTTTACAAGCAATGCTAGACTGGTAGTGAAGTGACTGAATGTGTGGTGGCAGCCATATCGCACATCATCACCCACACACAGCCTGGATAATTGCATGAACCGGTTTATGGGAAGGGGAATGTTGGCCAGGACACCAGGAATGTTCCCTACTCTTTGCAAAGAGCACCCTGGGTTCTTTTACTTCCACCTGGACAACACCAGGATGGGCAGAAGGGACCTGGGTTTAGCGTCTCTTCGAAGGACGGCACACCCCAGCAGTACAGCACCCCCCAATACTGCACTCGGATGCCAGTGATTTTTTAGGTGCAAGTCCAATCCCGGTGTGGGACGAGAACCCATGACCTTCTGGTCCAGAGGCGGATGTGCTACCAACTGAGCCACGCTGACACCTGCTACAGTTAGATGGATATGGACTTCAACCTTTCGAAGCTTCAACAGTAATATGAATTCCTGAACTATTCTTATTTGCTGGTTTAGAAGGACTAGATCCTTGTCCTTCATTTGCTATTTCTAAATCAATTAATGAATTACCTTCACAAGTTATGCTGTCCACTCCCTTTGTTATAGTAGAAGCATTGGGGAATTTACTAGGTTTGTCTCTAGTTGTAATTAACGGGATGAAATGATCTTTCATATCTGACTGCTTGAGACTCCCCTTTTTTTCCCTTATTTGTATAATACAGGAATGTCAGGCTTCTTTGCATCCTCACAGCCTTTTTTTAAGCTATAATTCTTATTTTTAATATTTTTAGACCTTCTAGTCTTTTTATTATTACCTCTGCCCCTTTTCTTTTTAGCTGCCCCCTCATTAGAGCAGATTGTAACAGGAGTTGAGTGTGTGCTAAATGCTGGTTGTAATAAATCAGTTTGGGGATTTTCAATAAAACAAAACTGCATATTAGCACCTGTTTCACCATCCATCTGTGTCCCCATAACACTCAATGTATTTGAGAGATTTGTAACTTCCTCCCCCCCTTTTTCAAAGTCTGCTTCCTGGTTTTAAGACAAAGCGGTAGTCTCTAAACCAGCACCTTCTGTCAGAATATTCTAAAATTACTCCTACAATACCGCATAAATACAGGGATAGCAGCAAGGATAGTATCAGGTCTCTAGGGTTAAAAAACAGAAATAAATATTACACTATTACAATAGCAGCTCCACTAATAGATCAATAAGGATCTTCAAGACACTACACAGATGTTATCCTGTTACAGCCAAATTACATGAAGAATGCCTTTATCCGAAATGGCCTCAAAATATGCTACCCTTAAAATTCAGGAAGTCCATCTCAAGATATCCAAAAAAGAGATCACAAGTCCATGTTCTGGGACGTCTCAAACAGCAAACAGAAATATAAAATACGTATTGAACTTCATGAAATAAGAAAATGGAAGCCGTTCAAGTATAGTTCCAGGGTGTTGTTCCCCACAATTAAGGCCTTTGGGCCCGATTCCAAGAGGGGCTACGCCGGCTAAGCTGAGATACACCAAAACCCATGGCATATCTCGCGACATACGCCAAGCATTATGCCAGCCCATATTCCAGGAGATGCCCCGCGCCACTGCATCTGCGGGCTGTGACAATCGCAAGTTAGGACACTACTTACACCGCAGCCCACTGACACTTGGTGCAACTGCGGGTTACGATGTGCACAAAACCCAATTCCAGGTGGGTGGGTGTCATAACCCACAGTTGCAATTTCCAAAGCCACAGTGGTGTAGGGAAGCTACGACAGCTCAGAGCTGTCAGAAGTGGCATCAATGGCTGGCACCATCGGATGCAGCCATGTAGCACCACTGCAACGGTGCCATGCTGTCCCCCTGGCCCCCACATGTACATGCCCGCCCCAAACCCCCGATCATGAGGGACCCCCAGGGGTCTGGTTCAGTAGCGCCCCCGGATGCCTGAGCCATCTGTCCCGATGCCCCCTGATGTGTGCTGCGGTGGTCCGGGGTGGGGGGGGCTCTGAGGCCAGCTGTCACCGTCATGAAGTTGTGACTTATGGCTCAATATGCCATGCATGGGCTATCACCATACACATGGTGTATCTCGCATGTCGCAATTGCCGGGACCCTGCCATTTCTAGAATGTGGAGTAGGGTCCCTGGCATAGAGGCAACCGGTGTAACTCGCAACCTCGTGCAAGTTACACCATCCATCTTGGAATCGGCCCCCTTGTTTGGAGAAACTCCCCAGCTTCCAAAACTCCAGCCCATTCCACAGCACCCATCCCACACTTTTCCCTCCTTGTAGAACACTACAGGGAAGAAAAGGGTAGAGACCGTGAGTCTAGGTTACTTAACTAAAAGCTAAAATACTACACTCCTTTCTACAGCTTAAATCACATATAAAATTAAAACATTAATAGCCCACCCTGTGCAGGGCTATTCAGCTACTATTAGGCCAATAAAATATGTCGCTAATAAGCTTAATAGCAAATTCAAATAGCCAATGTAGTCAGTCAAATAAACAAAAACATGTGTAATTCAAAATGCTCCAGCATAAAAAAATGATAAAAAAAGAAAAAAAAGGAAAATCTTTAAACTTACTTTCACAGAAGACGGCAGTACTCAAATAACCAGGCATGCATAGGACTGAAAAGTCTTCACTAACTCAGAATGCTCTTAACACTTTGGGTACTGTTTTGAATTATTATTGCCCTGGCCAAGATTTTCAGTTGTGCAGGTGCTCAAATAACTGAATCGTGGAGTCAGTTGGTCTCGGTATCAATCGATAGCACAAAATACTCATACTCTTACATACAAAATTAAAAGCGAACTGACTACTCGCAAAATTTGAGCTACACGAGCTAAAGATGAAAAACGCTCAGTGGTACTAAGGCATAAACAAACTGTGTGGCGTCATTGAGTTCGAACCGAAAGCTGAACGCCAGCCCTTGTCATGTGCAGTTTTTAAAATAAAAAACCACGTGATGTGTTGACTCAAGCCCGCGAAAGTTTAAACATAAAAATTTAAATAAAAATTAAAAATACATATGCTAAAAAGAAATGGTTTGTGCAATTGCAAGCTTTTATAGACTAGGAGGTACTAAATTGATACCACTAGATATGAGTTTACTCAGAATAACCTCTAATGATACCCCGAACAAAACAAAACCCCTTAAAAAATTTCCAGCAGCTTTCCTATGAATTTCATCAGCAAAGGGTAAAGGCTGGAATACACTCCTTTTAAAGGTGGTGGGCTCCATAGGCAGCAATGTATTCATGTCTAAATCCATGTCCTCTTTCACCTTCCAACGGTGTCTCCACCCGTGGCCTGGATACCTGCACAGCTCAGACTGCTATCCTGAAGCCAAACCTGTGGGAAATCAAGAGACAGAAGACAGCCCAACCAACCAGGATGAACAGGCAGCAAGATTCTCTGGCAAGGTTACACACCCATGGCAACAATGGTATACCTGTTCAAAAAACAAGCATTTGCAATGCTGAATGTTTGTTTATTGGCATTGGTGGGGTGTGCCTTTGGGTCGTCAGGCATAAAGGCCATGCCATTTCACCACACCCTACCCTGCAGACACCAACAAGTGTTACGGTGTGCCTTGGGGTCTTTGGCCCTTATGCTCACCCCCATTTCATCAGGAAATATGGTGAGATGGGTGCAGTATAGGAGAATGGGGTGAACTTTGGGGCCAAAGAGTCCAAGGCTCACCTCGATGCCTCTCACTGGCTGCAGGGTGTGGGTGGGTGTGGAATGGTATGAGCATTACAGGTGACAATCCCAAGTCACACCCATGAAGCCTGTCAGTCTCTACAGGGTGGGGCGTTATGGTCAGAATTCCTAACACCTCAGGCGTTCGTTGGTATTTTCACTCCAAATTTTCAACATGGGTTTTTTGTGACCCCCACCTTATGAACAGTGGTAATATCAGTTTGTTAGCCAAAACCTGATTTTGCACAGTGACTATAGCATTTGACACCACATGTGCGAAAACACATTTTGAACAGGATGTGAAAAATGACAGTTCATGGGGAGGTGTAAAAAATGGCAATGTTGAAAATCTGCAGCGAAAATAGTAAAACAAGCATTTGTCAATGCCGAATGTTCACTTGCAGGTATTTGCAGTGGTGTTTGGCATGTATGGTGCTTTACCCTAATGCCCTGTGCGATTGCTGGTATTTGCAC
This sequence comes from Neoceratodus forsteri, assembly GCA_016271365.2. Lineage (NCBI taxonomy): Eukaryota > Metazoa > Chordata > Ceratodontiformes > Ceratodontidae > Neoceratodus > Neoceratodus forsteri. The sequence goes on from JADMNL010000023.1 coordinate 67,411,627, forward strand.
AATAAATTGTCAGCATGACCTTTTTGTTACCCCCATTGTGCGCTACATAGGCGGAAACACGTTTTGGGCAGGATGTGAAAAATGACAGCTGTACTGCTCATAAGGAAGTGTGGTAAAATGGCAATGTTGAAAATCTGGAGTGGAAATATTGAAAATTCGCAAACCTACGAGCATGCGTGGGAACTGTGCAACGCAGCTCGTAAAACAGTCATTTTTAGGAATTTTTCACCAAATTTTTAACATTGCCATTTTAAAACCTCTGCTAATGAACAGTGTCACTGTGATTGTCTTAATGTGTCCCATACATTGAGATCGCACACGGACTGCGCCATTGTGCGCTACATGGGTGAAAACACATTTGGGCAGGATGTGAAAAATGACAGCTGTACTGTTCATGAGGAGGTGTGGTAAAATAGCAATGTTGAAAATCTGGAGTGAAAATATTTAAAATTCAAACTTACGAGCGTGCAGTAGGAACTGCGCGCACGACACTCAAAAACAGTCATTTTAGGAATTTTTTCACCAAATTTTCAACACAGCCATTTTAAGACCTCTGCTCATGATCAGTGTCACTGTGATTTTCTTAATGTGTCCCATACATTGATTTCAACACCGACTGCGCCATTGTGCGCTACATGGGCGGAAACACATTTTGGGCAGGATGTGAAAAATGACAGCTGTACTGCTCATGAGGAGGTGTCGTAAAATGGCAATGTTGAAAATCTGGAGTGGAAATATTGAAAATTCGCAAATCTACAAGCGTGCGTGGGAACTGTGCAACGCAGACTCATAAAACAGTCATTTTTAGGAATTTTTTCACCAAATTTTCAACATAGCCATTTTAAGACCTCTGCTCATGAACAGTGTCACTGTGATTTTCTTAATGTGTCCCATACATTGATTTCACACACCGACTGCGCCATTGTGCGCTACATGGGTGGAAACACGTTTTGGGTGAGATGTGAAAAATGACAGCTGTACTACTCATAAGAAGGTGTGATAAAATGGCAATGTTGAAAATCTGGAGTAGAAATATTGAAAATTCGCAAACCTACGAGCGTGCGTAGGAACTGCGCAACGCATGTTCATAAAACAGTCATTTTTTGGAATTTTTGCACCAAATTTTTAACATGGGGTTTTTGGGACCCCTTCTCATGAATGATTCACTGTCATGGCACTATTCAGGCCCGAAGGGTGATTTGGCGCAGTGACTGCGCAGTGACTGTGAAATCACCCGCCGGGCCAGAATAACGCCATGACAGTGACGCTCGTCATGAGAAGGGTCCCAAAACCCCATGTTGAAAATTTAGTGCAAAAATTCTGAAAAATGCCTGAGATATGCAATAAAGTTGAAACCCCCCTATCTAGCCCATTATACAGCTTACCAGCATTTCCTCAGTTTGCAGTCACCTTTGAAGAGTGCAGGCGTGTTCCCGATCCGCCAAAGATCATCGCGCTGGAGTCAGAGGTAAGTATGGGGTGAGGGGTGTGGGGAGACTGGAGCGAGTGGGTGGGTGCGGGTTGTGGGAGGGGCTGGGAGATGCGCCGTGGGACCGTTTTATTTTACAGGTTTAAAAAAGACGATGTGGGACATTTGCCATGCTGGGGTGGGCTCCCAGCGTGGCAGAAGATAACTGGGGGCCGAGGAGCCGACGGGATTGGGCACCCTGTCAGCAAACTACAGGGGCGAGGGCGATGGGGATTGGGCACCCCGTCGGCAAAAACATGAGCGTTTGCCACGCTGGGGTGGGCTCAGGCGTGATGGCGGCAGGAATGGCAGGGGCGTGGAGCTGACGGGGATTAGGCACCCCATTGTGGCAACAACGTTTTCCACACTGGGGTGGCCCCAAGCGTGGCACCAAAGCTTTGGGGCGGCGTGATGCGCGCAGGGGAGCACGTGACCACGAGGGAGGGAGGGCGTGATGCGGTGCTCAGTATGGCAGCGGTGCTTTGCTTTGAAGCAGAGGAACACCGCTGTCATACAGAGCTCCTGCACCCAGTGGTGCAGGAGCACCACGCCTGCTCAACAGAGCACTGGATTGAAAGGGAGAGGCACACCTCCAAAGTGTGCTACTCTCCCAAAATGTTCCTTGCGCATGCGCACAAGCGCACGTAAAAGATGGTGAAGTCACGAGCGTGTGTAGAAATTGTGCATTGTACACCCTTAATGTAATTACTTTGGGGATTTTTTACAGCAGATTGTCAACACAGGCATTTTGGGACCTCCGCTCATGAACAGTGTCACTGTCATTTTCTTAATCTGTTCCGAACACTGATTTCCCACAGCGACCATGCATTTCTGCGCAGAAAGTGTGAAAACACACTTCATCCATGTTGTGAAAAATTACAGCTGTACTGTTCATAAGGAAGTGTGGAAAAATGCCAGTAGTGAAAATCTGGACTGAAAATATTACAAAATCATGAACTTACGAGGGTGCTTGGAAACAGCACGATGGTCGCTCATAACACAGTCATTTTATGGACTTTTGTCACCAAATTTTCAGCATAGCCATTTTAAGACCTCTGCTCATGAACAGTGTCACTGTGATTTTCTTAATCTGTCCCAAACATTAATTTTGCACACCGACTGCATCATTGTGCGCCACATGCACGGAAACACATTTTGGGGGAGATGTGAAAAATGACAGCTGTACTGCTCATAAGGAGGTGTGGTAAAATGGCAATGTTGAAAATCTGGAGTGCAAATATTAAAAATTTGTGAACTTACAAGCATACGTAGGAACTGCGCAATGCACACTCGTAAAACAGTCATTTCTGGGAATTTTTCCACCAAATATTCATCATAGCCATTTTAAGTCCTCTGCTCATGAACAGTGTCACTGTGATTTTCTTACTCTGTCCCAAGCATTGATTTCTCACACCGACTGTGCCATTGTGTGCTACATGCTCGGAAACACATTTTGTGCAAGATGTGAAAAATAACAGCTGTTCTGCTCATAAGGAGGTGTGGTAAAATGGCAATGTTGAAAATCTGGAGTGCAAACATTAAAAATTCATGAACTTACGAGCGTGTGTAGGAACTGCTCAATGCACGCTCATAAAACAGTCATTTTTGGGAATTTTTTCCCCAAATTTTCAACATAGGGTTTTTGGGAGAGTACCTCGTGAACTGTGACACTGTCATTTCACACATTGGTCCCAAAAGGTGGTTTTGTGCAGTGACCGCGAAATCACCTTTCGGGACCAAATAACAAAATGACAGTGCAAGAATTCATGAGGTGAGGTCCCAAAAACCCCATGTTGAAAATTTGGTGAAAAAGTTCCCAAAATGCCTGAGATATGCAGCAAAGTTGAAAAAACCCTGTTTATCCCATTATACAGCTTACCAGCATTTCCTCAGTTCGCGGTAGGCTTTGAAGAGTACAGACATGTTCCCAGTCCACCAAAGATCATTGCGCCGGACTCCGGAGGTAAGTATGGGGGGGTGGGGTGGCAGGGTGCGTACTGGTGGGGGTCAAGACAGTCATCAAAGGACCGTTTTTTTCTTTCTAGGTCTTTTCCTTTTAGGAAGATGATGTGGGGTGTTTGCCATGCTGGGGTGGACTCCCAGCGTGGCAGCTAGAAGGTTTTTTTGGGGGGGTCAGCGGAGCCAATGGGGGATTGGGCACCCCCATCGGCCATAGAGATTTTTGCTATGCTAGGGTGGGCTTCCAGCGTGGCACCTGGAAGTGTGTTGGGGGGCAGCAGATGGACATTTGCCACGTTGAGGTGGGCTCCCAGCGTGGCACTTGAAGCTGCTTGTGGGGCCAGTGGAGCGGAGGGGATTGACACCTGCCAGTTTTTTAGATTGTTGCCACGCTGGTGTGGGCTCCTCAGCATGACACCTAAAACTCTGTGGGCGGGTGGAGTGCAGTGCAGCCGATGGGGATTGGGCACCCCGTCCTGCCATACTGTGGGGAGCACATGAGCATGCTGGGGTGGCCCCAGCATGTTACTTGTTTGTGGGGGGGGGGAGTAGCTGTCTATGACAGCTCTTGCACTGTAGAGCCGATGTGTAGGCACTCTGCATACTGCCGACATCAGTATACAAATTGCTACATGCTGCACTGCCTTTCTTTCAACTGTATGCCGTTGCATTTGCAAACACTATCATAGACAGCTCTTGCATTCATTGGCATGGTGGGGCCATGCCTGCAAAAGGCAGAAGGGCATTGGAAGTAGGGAGGCAGGCACACCTACAAATTCTGATATGGTGGCACTATATTTCTTGCACATAATAAAACCCACTGTGTAACCCTGCTTTCAGAGACTTCTCCACAGGCTCTGAAGCACGTAGCTAGAACGACCTCCCAATCCAGCCTCCTCCTCAGCAGTCATCTTAGTGTATGTTTTCCTACTTGATATTGTAATTACAAACCTGGATATTGACACCATAAACTGTTAAATAAGGGAACCATTAATGAATAGTGACCATAATATGGTAATGATAGAAATCAAAGAAAACTGGAAAATAATTAAAGGCATCATAAACATGAAATGCTATAACAAAGCACGATATAATGAAATGAGGAAATATCTAGCTGCGTGGGATTGGAAAAATTAGACCCAGACCAATTGCCACTGGATTTAATGTGGGACAAAATAACATTTCATTTGGATTACTGCATTGAGAAATATATACCTGTAAGAGTCAAATATAATAAATAAAGGGAAAGTCCCATCATGGTTCAGCAATAACATCAAAAAAGAAATTGGAAAGAAAAGCAGAGCCTTTAAAAAATATAAACTGAAACCTTCTACTAATACATAGGCCAATTAGAAACAAAGATTAAGAAAATATAAACACCTTACAAAAAGGCAAACAAAAAAGAAGCAGAATTACAACTCACTGTGAAAGTGGAAGATGATAAAAAAGGATTGTTACAATCAGGGTAGTCACTAAGCTGAGCTCCTTACAGTTTTTAAAATATTTGCCATCCAAAGTGGAAAATTTGGTTAAAAAAATAGAAATTTAATTAGATGCCTATATTTTAAAAACTATACAGAGGTCAGCTTAGTGACTACCCTCATTGTAAAGGTCTTTTTGTTGTGAACAACTTTGCTGCTGGGTGTTTTTGTGTAGCTTATAGTTTTCAAGATATTTAGATTTGTTTAGAATGTGTCCAAATGTGCATAGAATTCTACACAGTGTCTTAGGAATACCATAGCAAAGCTGCCAGGAGTTCATTGTGAATGCAGAATAGAGTAGAATTAAGCAGTAAGGCATGACAGGTTGTGTGTGTTATGTAAGCAATAAGACATGAGGGTGTGTACATGGAACATATTATACCACACACCCAGGGGCATCAGCCCCCGGAAATGGGGTAAACTATGTTTCACACACACCCTGGAGTGGCTTATTGCTCTTTTTCAACTTTTTACAGTTGTGAAAAGCATGTTTATATGTAGAAACAATAGATTTACTTGTGTGCATTTATGATAAAATAGTCCTTCTGCCCATTGCAAATTATGTCATAGATGATGTCATTGTATTACTGCTGGACAAAGTTTGTCCTTTGCTGGCATCAGGATTCAAGATATAGAATGTTTGCCACAGAATGTTTCCCATGGAATACATGGATTCAACATTCTGCTCAGTTCCACTGGCAGAATGTTTCTCTCCTAACATATAGCACACACACACACAAAACAAAGGCCTATGTTACAGCCAGATACTCAAATATCTCACTGTCAGGGCAAGCGGAAGATATTTCCCTAATAAGCAAGTAAGGCACTTGAGCGCATAGTTGCGGATCAGCTGGTGAAGTATATGGAAAAATACTCGATCCAGTGCCCCCAGCAGCATGGATTCAGAAAGCAACATAGCACTACCATAGCACTGCTAGAATTCACTGGTTTCATTCACCAATCTCTGGATCAAGGTAGATTGGTGGGTGCAGCCATCATAGACCTGACAAAGGCATTTGATACAGTGAACCACGCTCTACTCCTCAAGCAACTGTCCTCAATTGGTCTCTTGGCAGATTCTGTGTCCTGGTTCAAAAGTTATCTTGTAGGCTGCTCCAAATGGGTGAAGACAGCTAATGTCACCTCTGACCATCAATATGTCCACTCTGGAATACCACAGGGCTCCATACTGGGTCCACTTCTCTTTAGCATCTTTCTTAACAATCTTCCTCGCTCCTGTCACCAGCAGATCCTCCTCTATGCAGATGACATGGTCATATACACTTGCAACACTGACCCTGAACCACTGGAACACCAACTTCAATTCAGCTTTGAGGAAGTGGAGGACTGGTTCCGGAAACACAAGCTGATTCTAAACTACAAAAAAACAAAAGTCATGTTGTTCAGCGGTGTTCACAGCAAACACAGATCCAGTGCCCTAACCATTAGGAACTCCCCTGGCATCCCGTTTGAACAAATTCAACCTTTCAAGTATCTAGGGGTAACCGTGGATAGCTCACTATCATATGCCCAGCACGTTGAGAATGTTGCCAGGTCTGCCAGTATCAAGATAGGGTTACTCCACAGACATTAACACAATATAATGCCTGAAGCCCTTAGACTAGCTATCTATAGTTCCATAGTATCCATTGTTGACTATGGTCCGGTCATCTATGGCTCAGCTTCCACCACTACCCTACGCAGAATATCAGTGGCACTCAATAAAGCATGCTGACTTCTTACTGGAGTAGCATGCCTTTCCCATACATGTGAATTGTATGTGCAAACAGGTTGGCTTCAACTAAATGGGAAGATTCACTATCAGACCTGCTTGCTAACTAAAAAGGCACTTCTCGGGCTCCTGCCTTCTGGTGTTACAAACTTACTCAACCCCTCTTGCAGCTCCCAGCACACCTGTAGCTCAGTCAACCAACTCTTCTCTGTCCCAAGATGCCGAACTACACATGGGCAATGACTGCTTCCACATATAGCACCACTATGGTTTAATGTGCTGCCCAGTGATATCTTTTCCTTACCAAAATTAGGACCATTTAAAGACACTCTTCATCAGCAGCTTACAGCTAACAATTCCTGTGACTGTTTCAACTGACATGGCACTACCTCAGCAGTAGACACATCCTTGTGTACCTTCTTCCCCTTTCTCTGTGAATGACCACTTTCACCCTAACCGCTCTGCCCTATTTCCTGCCTCCTCCCCCAATCCTTCTTTCACCTCACCCCTTTCACCCTCCACCTTCTTTCCACTGTTTATCTTCACTTACAGAACTTGTTCACTCAAATTGACCTACACCTATTTGACAAAGTACCTTGGGCTGCCTCCTTTTATTAGGTTAATTTTGATTTCCTACCAATTCATAGTTTTAATTTTTGTTGCAATGTTAATGTCATATTGTCATTTTAAATACTTTCTTGTCAAAGTTTTATGTAATACCATCCGTTGTATATCTGTCACCCTTCCCACCGACGTGGAACCTTTGTAAAAGAGCTGTTATGTGCTCAAAGGTATTGTAATCCGAGAATGAATAAATAAAAATAAATAAAAATAAAGATAGAAGGGGGATTTTTCTTTGTCAGCGAAGAAACAGTTGTAGTGAAAACTATAAATGACATTTAATGTTTCTAATTTGCGTATGTGTGTAAGGAGAGTGTGATAATCAGAGAAACAACATTTAATTGTAAGCACCAAGTTTGGTCGACAGCGACAATGCCGACCTCCCCCACAGCGACAGCACAATACTGACGCAGGTATTGTGCCGCCTGTTGTAAGGGTGTTTTCTGTCTGTGCCCCACCCCCCATGCGGAAGCTCTGCCCCACACCCCCCGGACTTTAGGATTCCAACTCCAGGTCGGAGTTGGTCTGGGGAGGGGTCAGAACACTGGGGGAAGGCGAAACATGGAAAAAGGACTATTACTGTGAATGTCACCATAATGGTCTTTTTTCCTGTTTCACCATCGGAGTGTCGACAAAAAGGGGTGTACTGCAATTAATTAATTTGTTTTATTTTTTATTTAAGATAGTTTTATTTTTAGGGCCCAGTTGAAGTTTTTTTACCTTGTAAAGGCAGCAGGCATGTTTGTGATGGATGATCAATTCTGGTTGTAGGGGGCCTGATGGAAGATAGTTCTGGTTGTAGGAAGACTGATTTGCTCATTGTGTGATGTGGTTTAGGACCAGGATGACTGTGCATGAAACAGATTTTATACATGGTCACATGATATATTTTGACCAATGAGACTTCTTTTTCTGGGTGCCCATTTTATAATGTGTAATAACATCACTCCTGGGGTGGGATGAGGCACGAGACCCTAACCATTACATTTACTGTTGAGTTTGACACTTTTAACAAAGCTTTATAATAATATATTAGAGGGTTTTCCAGCATATCACATCCTCTTGCTTCAGATTCCCACACCTTTGCCCCATAGAGTAAAACCAGATTTATTTTTGCTTCACCAGCTTTAAGGGCTGGTACAATAGTATTCCCTCCAAACTGATAATTCAATTTAAGCAATACTTTAGCAATAACTTTAGCTTTAGTACATTGCTCTTTTAGGTGTTCAGTCCATTTGGTGCTGGATGTCATTTTAATACCTAGGTATATATCTTCTTTTACTGCTATTATTTGGTTATTTATATATACTTTAGTTTTATAGATACTTGTAGTTTTAGGTCCCATGACCATTATTTTTGTTTTATTAAGATACGGTTTTAGTTCCAAATGTCTACATTTTAGGGTGAATATATCAATTTTCTTTTGTAATCCCACTCTTGATAATGCAAACAAAATAATATAACCAGTGCATGCAATGAGTGTATTGTTTGATTATTTATGCTTGAGGCATCTAAATTATCTATTTCCTCATATTCCAATATATATATATATATATATATATATATATATATGTATTGAATAGGGATGGTGTCAGCAGGCAACCTTGTTTAACCCCTCTGTTAGCTGGGAAAAATTCAGTTAAATCACCATTATTATTGTATCTGACCACTGTGTTTGTATTGGTGTACAACAGAGAGATGGGAATCAAGACTGATGGAGGAAGATTCTTTTTTATAAGGATTTCCCAAAGGGTATTTCTAGTGATAGAATCAAATGCGTGGGAAAAATCCACATATAGAATATGTAATCTAATTTTTCTTACATGTATATATTTTTCTATTAAATGGTTAAAACAGAAAACAATATAAATGGTTGAAAAGTTCTTTCTAAAGCTAGCTTGAAAAGGTGATAGAACAGAATCAGCTTTTAGCTACCATGTACGTTTGTCCAACATGATTCTGGCAAAAAGTTTGGAAGAAATATTCAAAAGACTAATAGGTCTGAAATTGCTGGGGTCATAAACAGATCCTTTTTTATGTATAAGTACTATTGTTATTTGTCCAGTCTTTAGAAATGTACCTATGGCATAAGCATGAGTTGAAAAAATTTGTCAAAATGAGAATCCAAAATTCACTACATTTTTCATAGATTTCATGGTGTATAGAGTCATGACCAAGGGCCTTATTATTCTTTAATTTTAAAATTCCATTTTCTGTATCTTGCTCATACAAAATTAATGGTTCATATATGTCCTCCACTGGTTTAATAGTGGGGCATGTTGCTTCTACTACATCCCCTCTGTTAACAATTTTGCTGAAATGTATGCTCCAATCCTCTCTGGAAACAAATATGGCAGGCGATGGAGAATAAGAATTACAGCCTTTTGACACTCAGGGCCAGATATTCAAAACTTTGTCCCAGGGCTAAATTAGCACTGCCCGGCTGGCAAACTTAGCCCGGAGCACAAAGCAAACTATATTCAAAAGGAAATTTATTTATTTACAATGGGGGTCGGGATACATGCTGGGGGTGGGGGGACCACTAGACTAGCAGGGAAACTATTTTGATTCGGCACTGGGGTCGGGATATGTGCTGGGAGTAGAGGGGCCACTAGACTACCAGGGAAATGATTTATTTTGATTCAGAACAGGGGTCGGGATAAGTGCTGGCGGTGGGGGGGACCACTAGACTACCAGGGAAATTAATTATTTTTTATTTACAATGTGGGTCGGGATACATGCTGGGGAGTGGGGGGACCACTAGACTAACAGGGGAAATAAATTATTTTTTATTTACAACGGGGTCGGGATACATGCTGGGGGTGTGGGGACCACTAGACTACCAGAGAAACTACATAATATTTATTTATAATGGGGTCAGGATACATGCTGGGGGGACCACTAGACTACCAGAGAAATGACATAATATTTATTTATAATGGGAGTTGGGACACATGCTGGAGGGTGGGGGACCACTAGACTACCAAGGAAACAAATTATTTTTATTTAAAAGGGGTCAGGATACATGCTGGGGTGGGGGACAAACTAGATTACCATGGAAATTACATAATATTTATGTATAACAGGGTCGGATATGTGCCAGGGGTGGGGGACCACTAGACTACCAGGGAAATTAATTATTTTTTATTTAAAATGGGGGTCAGTATACATGCTGGGGGGTTGGGGGACCACTAGACTACCGGGGAAAAGATGTCATTGGGTGGATACCGGGGATCAGGACTTGTGCTTTGGCAGGGGGCACCACCACCACATTACCACCGGCACATTACAGACGGCCTTTACTGAGCAGTATTCAGCGCGGTGCTACAGGCTGCACTAATGCCTGTAGCGCGGCACTATACTTTTGAATATGCCGGTTTGCTAGCATTCGGAGCCCCTTCCCTCAGTCCCTCCCTTGCATATATTATAATTTAGCATCAGCGCTAACACCTAGCGCTGGCACTAAATTTCCTTTACAATACAGCAGTTGGGCGCAAATTTGGCACTAGTCCAGCACAGTGGATTTGCACCCCATGCTAACCTTTGAATATCTGGTCCTCAGTCTCTAAATTTTTTATTGTCATTCATTTGGATTGTCTTAAACATTTCACCCCATTGTTTGTTTAAGGCTTCTAATCTCCTATATTGTAAACATTTTGAGTATGATTTTCTGGCCTTATTTAACCAATAGTAGTTATTTTTAATGGGTTTTTTCTGTCCATTTTATTAATCTGTTCAGTTCACTTTTGGCTTCCTGACAATTTTTATCAAACCATGTATTCTTCTCTTTATTACAGTATTTATTTTTCCTATAAATGGCCTTAATAATATCATTTGATTGATAGAAGCACTTTTCCATTATATTTGGGTTTATCAAATCTTGAGTAATTAGCTCATTAAATCTTTCTTCCCAAAAGTCACAAATCTCATCCATTTCCATATTGGAAACTTTAGATCAAAAAAGTACCCTTTTACCACATATTTCCAAGTTTACCTAAGGGGCGTCTATTTCAGAGACTATATTTTCCCCTCATTTAATTTAAGCATTAGCTCCAGAGGCAATATCACTTTCAGCTCTAGTTGTAATAATCAATTTATGGAAAGAGTTATAATTTCCAGGATTACAGAGAATATAGTCAAGTACACTCTGACCATTGTAAGAAAAAAAGTTGCATTTCCAGCCATATCTCCTGGGAGTCTTCCATTAAAGATTAGTAAACCATTTTCCTGTATTAAATTCTGTAATTCCAGTCCATTATCATTTTTGTTTCTATCCATGCTATTTCTTGGTTTACATTCACTTAAATCAACCTGTACTTCCAATATTCTAAGATTATCATAAGTGGCTATTCTGGAATTAAAGTCCCCCACAGTAATCATGATTCCTTGTGGATATTTTTTGAAAACATCATCTATATCTTAAGAAAGATTTGTCCACAATCTTTTTATGTCCATTTTTACATTAGATGGTGGGATATATACATTTATAATATTACATAAATCCCTTCCCCAAGTAATCACTATAATTATATCATCTGCATTCTTTATAAAGACTTCCTTGATTTAGATTTTTCTATCAATTTTAACATAGGTTGTTAGATCTTCACTTAATCTTCCATTTTTTTTAACTGCAGGGGAATGAAATGACAGGTAGTCATTCAAGTTTATAGGTTCTTTCACCCAAGTTTCCTGAAAAAGGATAACATCAAATCCATTTATAAATTGCAGCCATTCATCATCTGCTTATTTTCCAGCTATGCCTGTGATGTTCCATGATAAGAGATTTGTCTTACCCTTGTCCATTATATTACAGTTTTGATTCTGCATGATACTATCATTATGTTTGCTTGCACGCATGTGCAAGAAACATAGTGCCATCATACGAGTTTCTGCAGGTGTGGCACCCTGTCTTCCAATGCAGTCAGTGTGTTTGCAGGCGTGGCCACAGTTCACCAATGAATGCTGAAGCAGTCTATGACAGCAGTTGAAAATGCAGTGGCGTACAGTTGAAAGGGAGAGACGTACTTCAGTGAGCAGCGATAACGTGGTGTTGATTAGCATATTGCCGGCAATCCTGCTTGTCTCGCTTAGCAAGAACTCAGACCCGACTCCAGTCCTACAGCCATTCTTCTCATCCTTCTTCAGTAAAATCCCCCAAAATAAATAAACTAAAAAGAAACCCATTTCTTTACATGTGTTTTTCTTTCAGCACCGAGTAAACATTTTAAATTTAAATGGACCGTAGCTCGCTCCACTCCACTGCTACCCAGCTGACAGTCACACACCCCTAATGCAAATGATGAATTTGGAGTCACACTTTACTGCCCCTGTCATTTCAAAGTATGATGCAAAAAAGTGAACTGTAAATTATAGTTCAACCGCTGGACATTTTTCTAATCACTGAGGATGGAGGAGGATGTGAGGAGACCTGCGCCTAAAGCCAGGCACTGTGTGGGAGTCAAAATACAAAAAAATAAACTCAAGAGGGGAAGGTTATTCCATCTCCGGTTTGGATATGTTCTTAGAAAAAACGGTCTTGTGGACTGTTATGGGAAGGAACAGAAAAGGCATTGGAAATGGGGGTGCTGGGTGGCAAGAGCCGTGTCACTTTTCTGGTCCCAATGAGACTGCCCCTTTGCCCGAAAAGGGCTTGCCCTTTAGACGTAAAAAAAAGAAAAGTGCAATCTGCTGTTTTGCTGTGTCTGAACCTTTTACACTTCAGACACTGCATGCAAGACTCAGCAAAACAGTATGCAGATGATTAACAGCAGCAGAAGGACTTCAAATTCCAGCAGTTCCCCACTGACCCTGCAAGCCTGGAAAATGTAAATGTTCGGCTTGAATCAGCACATCCCGTCCTGCCTGTCACACACAAAAAACAAAAACAAAGCATTACTTGTTAATTGCTTTGCTGTCTGTCTCTGGAAGGGAAATCCAGAAGTGTGAAGTGCTTTTAACAGATAATATAACTTCTGTTGACTTCCAGCTTCCTTTCAAGTGCCCCCGCAACAAGTCTGGAAAATGTCCCTTTACTTCTTTGAATTCGTCATTCACCACCCTGCCTGCCAAAAAAACAAACAAATGAAAGAAGGTGCTCATCTGCTTTGCTGTCTGTGGTCAGAGAGAGAAGAGGTGTCAAGTGGCCAAGCAGAGTAGTTAGTACTGTATAAGGACTCGGCTCCTAATAATACTGTGTTCCGCTCGTCTCTATCCTAAGCACCCCAGTATACATCTACAGTAACTGAGGAGTTGTTGTTTGATGTGCTCTGGATGTCTGCAAAGCCTGGTAAAACAATGGGAATGTCAGAAGCCAGGGGCTAGCAAGGGGATTTAGGAAGGTATAAAAGTAAATAGTCTCAGCAGCTCCTTTCTCTTAGCTAATAACCTGACTTTTCTGGGTTTTGGTTACTTGCTAAATAGTTGCTCCTCTCCTGTTGTTTAAGCCAGGAGCTCTCAAGCTTGGTTTTGGCTTGCCTTAACATTTTCTTAACATAGAAACATAGAAGTTGATGGCAAATAAGGACCGCAAGGCCCATCCACTCTGCCCATTTCTTTTTCTACCTTATAAATGTGCCATTGGCCTTTGCTCTGTCAGTGGCCTATCTATTCATACTCATCTGTATTGCTCCCTTATGCCTATCCCATGCCTGTTTGAAGCCCTGCACTGTATTCATAGCCACCACTTCCTGAGGTAGGCCGTCCCATGCATTCACCACCCTTTCTGTGAAAAAGAATTTCACATTACCCCTTAATTGGCCTCCTCTAGCCTCATGCTGTGTCCTCTTGTCCTGCTATTTTTCTTATATTTAAACATGTTAGACTCTTTCACCTTGTTAATGCCCTTAAGGTGTTTGAATGTCTCATCATATCACCTCTCTCCTCCTTTGCTCAAGGGTATATATATTGAGCTCCATTAATCTGTCCTCATATGTCTTCTGATGCAGTCCCTGCACCATTTGATTGCCCTTCTCTGGACTGCCTCAGTTTGGTTAATGTCCTTGTGAAGGTGTGGCCTCCAGTACTGCACCAGTATTCCAGATGGGGCCTAACCAGTGTCTTGTAAAGAGGGATTATTACCTCCCTCTTACAACTTGTGATACCCCTACCAATACACCCTAACATCCCCCTAGCCTTACCTACTGCTTTAGAGGTCTGCTTGGATGATTTCAGGTCATCGGTGATGATGATGATGATGCCCAAGTATCTTTCTTCCTTTGTGATGGCCAGCAACTCCCCTCCCAGCCTATAGGTGGCTTCAGGGTTTCTCTTCCCTATGTGTATGATTTTGCACTTCTTTGCATTAAATCCCAGTTGCCACTCTTCTGACCATTTTTCTAGTTTATCCAGATCTCTTCTCATTCTGCCCACCCCATCTGGATCATCTACTCTGTTGCAGATCTTGGTGTCATCTGCAAACAGAAAAGCCTTACCCTCTAGTCCATCTGCAATGTCACTAATGAAGATATTGAAGAGGACTGGCCCCAGGACTGATCCCTGAGGTACCCCATTTGTGACTTGCATCTCTTCTGACTGTATACCATTTACCACCACTCTCTGTTTTCTGCCCGTCAACCAGTTTGCCACCCAGTTGACCAACTTCTGACCCACCCCGAGCCTACCCAGCTTATTTATCAATCTTCTATGTGGAACAGTGTTGAAAGCTTTGTTGAAGTCAAGGTAGGTGACATGAACTGCTCCTCCTTGGTCCACCACTCTGGTTACCCAGCCAAAGAAATCTATGAGATTAGTTTGACAGGACCTTCCTTTTGTAAACCCATGCTGTCTTGGATCCTGTGCCCCTATGGATTCCAGGTGTTGCACTATCCTTTCCTTAAGGAGTGCCTCCACAATCTTGCCCACTACTGAGGTAAGACTGACTGGTCTGTAGTTCCCTGCCTCCTCCCTGCTACCTCTTTTGTGGAGTGGGATCACATGAGCCCTTCTCCAGTCTTCTAGGACCTCTCCTGTGCTCAAAGACTCACTAAACAGTTCTGCCAATGGCTCTGCTAGTTCCACTCTTAGCTCCTTAAGTACTCTGGAATGTATGCCATCAGGTCCCATTGCCTTGTCCACCCTGATCTTAGTGAGCTCTTGTAGGACCCTTTCTTTTGTGAAGGGAGTAGTGCTCACCTCCCTCCCCCCTGTGTCCATAGTGCTGAGCTGTGGGCCCTGCCCTACCTTCTCTTCAGTAAATACTGAGCAAAAGTATATTTAGGATAGATGCTTTTACAGGGACCTCCTCCTCACATGCCCCCTTTTCTCCTTTGAGCTTAGCAATACCCCCTCTGGACTTTCTCCTTTCACTAATGTATCTATAGAAAGTCTTGTCACCTTCTTTTACTGTTCGTGCTAGTGTTTCCTCAGTTTGGAACTTTGCCTGCCTTACTGCCTTCCCTGCTTCCCTTAGGGCAGTTTGGTATGCCTTCCTATCTTCATTCCGCTGTGTTCCCATATATTTCCTGAAGGCAAGCCTTTTGGCTGTGACCTTTTCTGCTACTGTATTTGAGAACCAAAGTGGTTTCCTTCTTCTTTTGCACTTCCTTTTCTGTCTAACACAATGGGATGTTGCTTCAAGTATTGCATCCTTAATGCTTGCCCACAGTGCCTGTACCCCCTCCCATGTTTCTTTTCGCCAGGGCTAGCTTAACTCTGTTGGCCATCTTATCAAAGTCAGCTCCTCTGAAGTCCCATATTTTTGCCTTGGAATGGGATGATTTAGTTGTAGTGGCCAAACTGAACCATACCATGTGATGGTCACTGGCCCCCAGGTGACCTTCTACCTGGAGATCTGTGATCCTTTCCCTGTTGGTCAGTACTAGAGCTAGGATAGCCCTGTCTCTTGTGGGTTGTTGTACCAGTTGTTTGAGGCCCTCCCCCTGCAGGGAATCCACCATGTGTTTAGTTCTGGCAGATGTTCCTGCTAGTATTGGCCAATCTGTATCCGGCATGTTGAAGTCTTCCATTATCAGAACCTCCCCTTTAGCTGTCATGTTTTGTATATCTTCTAACAGTAATGTGTCTCTGTCCTCCCCCTGGTCTGGGGGCCTGTAGACAACCCCAGTTCTGATGGCTGTCCCATTTCCTGTTTCCAGGGTGACCCACAGTTCTTCTGGCTCCTTATGTGTATTCTGAATTTCTGTAGCTTTGATATTTTCATTGACATACAGGGCCACTCCACCACCCCTTTTTGTACCTCGGTCTCTTCTGAATAGTACATAGCCAGGTACTGAAGTCTCCCAAGTGTGGTTACTGGTAAACCACATGTCACTAATTGCTACTATGTGCAGTTTAGCCTCTGACATTATTGCCTGCAGGTCTGGGATCTTATTTCCCAGGCTGTGAGCATTTGTGTACATGATTTTCCATTGGCCAGATTTCGGTGTGTTAGTTGTTGGGTGAGGTTTGGCATTTCTCCTGTGCGTCGTATGGGGAGACGTACCTTTTTTCTTACCTGGTGCTGCCAATGAACTGCAAACATGCTGAATCCCTGTTTGACCACTAGCTGAGGGAGGAGGGGCGTTCCTCTCATTTGACGTATGGGGTGCTGCACCCCTCTTCCCATTTGCTAGTTTAAATATTCTGCAAAGACATCAAACTTCTGCCCCAATGCACTGACTCCCTCCTTAATCAGATGCAGTCCATTAAATTTAAAGATGGAGTTAGTGGCATTGCAAACCTGCACTGGACACGGTGTCAGTGATAAATTAATCTGACCATTGTTCATTGTTAGATTTGGTCATTCCTCATCATAGTTACTTTGCTGCTGCTGCTGCTGGAATCGGATGCACTTTTAAGGTAAGGCTGGCAGGCTGCCAATTGTTTTTTTTTCTTGTGGGGGCTGAAGCCAGGATATGGTCTGTCAGATATTAGGTACAGTATATACTACTTTATGGCATGGTAGCATTAGCTTACAGAATAGGGAATTGTTCGATCCAGGGTAAGCATAACCTCTCTGAGAAAATCATTTATTTTAGAACAGTGCCTCAACTGAATAATCCACTTGGAGCAGCACATCTATAGGCACCTTTACACACAGGTTTATGTAACAGAATAACTGTTACGGAAACAGTATTCCATTACATCCCTTGTGTGTAAAGTGTATCTGTTTTGTTCCCTTGGAGAACGTTCGTCCAAACCGCAATCTCTGCTTCTCACGGTTTGCACCAAAGTGTTTAGTTTCATCTGGCTGTGTAAAACAGCCATTCCGGTAGCACTGCAGAAACTGCCATTAGAGCAGCAAACTCTGGGGGAGCCGAAACAAATGGAGGCGGGATTGGCCAGAATACTCATAGGGTGTGAAAGGAAACCAGAACGCAACAGAGTACAACGGCGCCACACAGGTAACACTTATTTCGTTTTAAAAACCTGTGTGTAAAAGCACCTTATGCTGTTATAATGTGAAGGTGAAGGTGAAATGTTTAACCAGGAAAGGCACACTAAGCTGAAACTTGTTTCCAGGTGCAACCTGGGAGCCCAAGGAGTTAAGCGACTTACTCTGGTCACATAGTATGCAAGTTGGGGGCTGTAAGATTCAAAGCCAGATTTGTAATCAGAACACAAAGGTTTTCTGTTTTTCCTTTTGTGAAAAATACATTCTACATTGGAAAATTAAGGAGATGTGTTAAACTAAGACTACTAAAATATCTGAGGCACACAGCAGAGAAAAATATTTAAACAATGCACTGGGTCACTGCCTGTTTATGTCACATGGACATAACTTTTTATTCCACGGCACATAACTGATTTTCCCAAATGTGAGGCGAGAAGATTTTGATAATAAACTCCTCAAGCAGGTGGAGTTTGGTATTATGAACACAGGGTACACTGCCCGTGCCCACCTAGACAAAATGAGATGTGTAGCCTACAGCCTTTCTTGAAGTGACAGCTTCTCCTATATATACATGCTATAGATTTTTACATGCCTTTCCAGGTTCTTTTTGAAATAAGGATTTTTTAAATGACTATTACTTTGTATGTCTTGTACTTTGGTGCTGAAGTCTGTTTTAGGATTAGTTGTGCATCAATTATTTTTCAGCTTCTATATATGGGAAACATATGAGTTTTAGCTTGACAGAGTGGCTGATTTATTTTAGCACTAGTCCTTTCAGGTGGCAGGGTTAGTATTGCTGTATGGTTGTAACTAGTATGTTGTAATACATTTGCATTTTTTAACTTGGCTACTTGGTCAGTCTCTTTGTATGGGGTGGGTGGAGCTGTTAGCCCAATTTTTGATGTTTTGTGCTTTGATTTTTTGTGGCTCTGGCCTCTGTTATAGAGTAACTTGTACTCAATTAAACTCTGTGGTAAAAGTAACTACTGCAATATATTTCTTGTCCTTAATTTGGAAGCTATGTTCAGATTTACAAGTATACCATTTTTGTTCTCTGTTGGGACGCTAAGGGAACCCACAGAATAAACAGTGTAGGAATATATGGCTAGTTTATGGGACTGCTGGGCTTAAATGCATTAGCCTTTTGAACCTTTGATTATCTTTCATTTACCTGGCTCGTCACAGGGACAGTGGAATGCTCTGGCTTATGTAATGTACTATATGTTGAAATGTTTGTCTACCAATGTAAGTAAAGTGTTCATGTGGTTACCTTCCAAATGGATAAGTAACCTGGTTGTTTGAAAAAACAATTGTGGTAGCCATGTTAGTCCAGTGTACAATGTAAAGAGAGCAAACCAACAAATGTGTTGCAGGCGATACCTTTTATTGGACTAACAAAATTATTTCTGAGACAGTCTCACTCTCAAAAATAATTTTGTTAGTGCAATCAAAGTGTCATACAATTATCTCTCTCTCTCTTTCTCTCTCTCTCTCTCTCTCCCTCTCCCTCTCTCTCTCTCTCATTCAATAGGTAACCTGGACAAATCATTTACCCTAAACCATCCTCTCATAAATACGTTGCCCACTTCATGCTGTGAAATGTATTTGCTGCATGATATTTGTTACCTGGTTAAAATAATAAAGAGATTTGACAAAAAAAAAAAGTAAATAACAGGGCAGGGTTGGAACAAATTTTAAGTTCAGTTCAAAAAAGATTTTTTTTTTCTTTAGCAGAGCTACCTCAAGTATGCGATCAATTGAGTTTATAATTCGTTTTGCCTGTTTTCAGTGTTAGTTTGCTGAGCATGCTTCTTTTTGTTACAGCTTGGTTTCCCTCACCCCCCAGGTTTTTTAATTTTTGAGTTGGAATTTATATTACCCATTATTTACCTGATTGGCTGGTCATTTCTAAGCTTAGCTTTCCAGCAGTATTATTTGTGTCCATATAAATTACTTTGATCACTTGCTTTACTTAATCTGTGATTTCTATTTGGTGACTATTCTTATGAGTTTCACTGACTTTGGCTACCTGTTTTCATTACAATAGGTTTTTAAGTTAAATCAAGATGTAGCACACATACATGCATTTTGTAGGACACATTTACATACTGTACATTGTTGTTTTTTGAATTGCACCATTATCTGCATTCTCTGTCCTGTTCATCAGAAATACGGTATCTCAATATCAGCAGTCATTGTTTTACCTGGTACTCTCGTACCCCTTTTTATTTTTATTTTTTACTTTTGTTGTTTGTATGTCACCCCCTCACATTGCAGCCCCTACATCCAGTGCTTCTAGGCACAGGCTAGATCAGACATATCCCCCCTAGCCCTTTCACTTGCTGACCAGATCCCTTCCCCACCCTTAGCAGTCAGTCTCATGCTTTGTTTTGCTTTTTGTTTGTTTTAATTAATTTTTTGTCACTTGAATACACAAAGCCATAGCCATATTAGATGTTACTGTGTTACTGCCCCTGCCTAGCTGAGTCACTGTGGTCCAGCAACGATCTCTTGCGTATGGGCTATGTTGATTTGAGAGTAACACTGCAGTATGTACCCTGAGTGGATGGATTGAGGACTGAGTGGGTCAGTGTTGACTGGAGCCAAGCAAGACTGGAAAACTGATGGCCAACAATGTGGCAGCCCTAACAGTGGCCACTATTATTCCATGGGTTGATGTTATTGCCACCCCCCCCCCGGACAACCCATGGCTACTTACTCTATAATACCAATGCACTCCCATTTAACAACTCCAGAAACCAATTTATTATGTTTGCTCACATGCAAGAATGCTCAAATCATGCAAACATGATCCCTAGTGTCTAGTAGCACCCCTGTCTACCTCACTCATCCTGTGTTAGTTTCTTCTCTGACATTTCCCTTGAAAACGTCCTGCTTTCACATATATGTTGAGTGTCCCCTTGTTTCTTATCCTTGTACATCAGAAAAAGTTGCTTTAGGTCTACTAGTGTCATTCCTTTCAGATGTCTGAAAACTAATCCTGTCACCCTCTAGCCCATTCTTTTTCATGGAAAACAGTTCCACTTTCCCAACTCTGTTAGTTGGCTCTCACATCCCATTATTTTCAAGCTCTTGACTACCTTGGCTGCTTTTCCCTACACTCAGTCGTGTGGCTATCCTTCCTCTGTTATGTGGCCCAGAAGTGTAAACTATACTCAAGCATTGGGGCTGTGACTTGCATTTCTCAGCCATAATGCTCATGCCACCCCCCTGCAGCCACTGACAGGCATCAAGGTGTGCCTTGGGGTCTTTCACCCTAATGTTCACCCCACTCTTCTATACTGCACCCATCTCAGTTTATTTCCTTATGGAATGGTGTGAGTGTAAGGACTAAAGACCCCAAGGCACATTGCAACACTTGTTGATGTCTGCAGGGCGGAGCAAGGTAGAATGGCATGAGCATTATGCCTGATGACACAAAGGCACACCCCCAACGCCTCTCAGTCTTTGCAGGATGGGGGGGTGGCGTTAGTTCATTACTTCACTGCCATTCCTTTTATGCATCTTTCTAACTCCTGCACTACCAATGCCAATGTCAGCAAGCAAACATTCAGCACTGACAAATGCTTATTTTTCTGTAGTCATATATTTTGAGAACTTTGCTTCATCCTTTGTTTTTCTTTGTTTAGAACATTAATATCAATTAATAGGAAACCTACCTTATCCAGTTTCTCTGCCCCTTGTAATAATCTCTCTGTAATTTGCTTTGTCATACATGTTAGGTTAATCTGGGTGCCTATCCCTGTAGGGTACACTCTCTCAGCCTTCTGAATATGGCAGTCTTCTATCTCAATTTCCATGTAGTGCACCCCTTCAGGTCAACACCCGGATGGTGAAACACGAAAAAGGGCCATTACAGCGACAGTCACAGTAATAGTCCTTTTCTGTGCTTCGCTTTCCCCCAGTGTTCTGCCCCCTTCCCAGATCAACTCTGACCTGGAGTTGGTAATCCTAAAGTCTGAGGGGTACGGGGGACTCTGGGAGGTGTGGGGGGTTCAGCCTCCTGCAGAAAACGCTGGGGGAGTGGATGCAACAATACCTGCATCGGTATTGTGCCATTGCTGTGTGGGAGGTCGGCATTTTCACTGTCGACCTCCCTTGGTTCTTCCATTTCCATGATTCCTGCTAAAAGTGCTATGACAAATTACTTTTAAACATCCTCATTTTCCCCATACAACTCATTGATACCAAATAGTGACAGAGTATGTGTTTCCTCAATCGTATTTATTTCCTCCATTTTACTTTGGGAAAAATTCAATTTTAAGTGTGTAAGTATTTCAGCAAAGTTTTCACATGAGATCTCATCAACCCTATTTTCCTTTTTATTTATAGCTTGGATTGTTTTCCAGGTTGTATGAGGTTGAATCTCTAACCCTAGGGTGTGAAGCCTTTCTTGTTTATATCAAGTTTTTTGCTATCTCCATATCCGCTAACATGACAAAAACTGGGCTTTCCTCATCTGATTCGTCTCTATATAGAAAGATTACATAGAACATAGAAACATAGACTTTGATGGCAGATATAAGGACTGCTTGGCCCATCTAGTCTGCCCATTTCCCTACCTACAGGATAAGCTGCAGATCCTAGTTAACCAACAGTCTATTTCTTCCCACAAGAATTGCTTTATGTCTGTCCCATGCATTCTTGAATTCTCCCACAGTTTTTGACCCCACAACCTCCTCAGTAAGGCTGTTCAATGTATCCACCACCCTCTCTGTGAAAAAATACTTCCTCACATTGCCCCGAACCATCCCCCCTCTATCTTCAAATTCTATCCCCATGTTCTTGCACATCTCTTTTTCTGAAAGATGCTACCGTCTTGGACGTTGTTGATTCCACTGAGATACTTAAGAGTTTCTATCATGCCCCCCCCTTTCCTCAAGGGTATACATATTAAGCACCTTCAGTCTCTCCTCATATGGCTTCTCTTACAGACCCTGCACCATTTTGGTTACCCTCCTCTGGACTGCCTCCATCCTGTCTATGTCCTTGTGGAGAACGGGTCTCCAGAACTGGACACAGTACTCCAGATGGAGTCTCACCAACTGCCTGTACAGAGGGATAACAACTTCCTGTTTTCTGCTGGTGATGCCTCTCCCTATACATCCCAGTATCCCCCCAGCCCTCCCTACTGCCTTCTCACATTGCTTGCTAACCTTAAGGTCATCTGATTTGATTACCCCATGTCCCTTTCCATTTTTATGTTGATTGCACGCATACACAAGAAACATATTGCGGCAGGTTGCCAGAAGCAGGTTGTGGAGACATGGCACTGCTGAGGTCAATGCCCCCACAGCCTGTAAAGGCTTGGCTCGCTATTTCCAATGGGGTGGCACGCTGCTGCTGACACTAGTTCAGCCAGCATGCCAAAACCTTGTAAGGTTTCAGCTGCTGCAATCAGGGGCCACCTCGTCATTGCAATGTAAGCCATTTGCTGCCATGAGGGAGCGACCCGTCATTGCTGGGCAGAACCTTGTAACAGTGATATTGTTTGTGAACACGGCAGTGGCTTGCCACCGTTTTCACAAACAATATTAAGCACACACCCTCCTTTCCCAAGAGGGTGCCCCCCCACCATGTTTGTTTGCCGATGGGGACCCCAATCCCAGTCGGCTTCAGTGCCCAAGTGATGTTGCCGATGGGGAGCCCACTCCCCGTCAGCATTATGTAACCCCCCACTTTTGTTATGTGCCAATGGGGGTGCCCAACCTGTCAGTACAATGTAACCCCTTTGTTGTGTGCCAATGGGGGTGCCCAATCCCCCATTGACTACAGCTGCCCCCCAAAGAGTCCATTGGCATGCTGAGCCCACCCCAGCATGCCACATGCCCCTGTTAAAAAAAAAAAAAAAACAGTCCAGCGATTTTTTTTTTTTTACCCTGTCAAAAAAGAAAACAGCCCCTCGTGGTCTTCCTGCCCCTCCCACAAACTGTGCCCACAAAATGCGCACCCTGCCTCTCCACACCCCCTCACCCCATACTTACCTCTGGAGTCCGGCATGATGATCTTCCGTGGACTGGGATCACATCTGCGCTTTTCAAAGCTGACTGTGAACTGAGGAAATGATGGTAAGCTGTATAATGGAATAAATAGTTTTTTTTTCAACTTTAATGCATATCTGAGGCCTTTTTTGGAATTTTGGCACCACATTTTCAACATGAGGTTTTTGGGACCCCTCCTTACGAATTCTGCCGTTCTCATGGCATTAATCAGCCCTGAAAGGTGATTTCACAGTCACTACATGGAATCACCTTTTGGGACCGAATAACAAAACAATAGTGGCAGTGTTCATGAGGTGGGCTCTCAAAAAGCCTATGTTGCAAATTTGGTGGAAAAAATCTAAAACGTTACTTTTACGAGCATGCATTGGGCAGTTTGCATGCATGCTCGTAAGTTTCTGAAAATATTTTCACTCCAGATTTTCAACATTGCCACTGTTCTGCACCTCCTTATGAACAGTACAGCTGTCATTTTTCACATCCTGGCCAAAATGTGTTTTCGCAGTTCCGGTGCAGAATAGCACAGTCGCTGTGGGAAATCCATGTTCGGGACACATTATGAAAATCACAGTGACACTGTTCATGAGCAGAGGTCCTAAAATGCCTATGTTGAAAATGTTGTGATGAAACTCCATAAAATGACTGTGTTATGAGCGTGCGTTGTGCAGTTTCCATGCACCTTTGTAACTTCACAAATTAGTAATATTTTCACGCCACATTTTCAACACTGGCATTTTTCCACACCTCCTTATGAACAGTACAGCTGTCATTTTTCACATCCTGGCTGAAATGTGTTTTCGCTCTTCCGGTGCAGAATACCACAGTCACTGTTGGAAATCAGTGTTTGGGACAGGTTAGGATTGAGTGAATGAGGGAGGGTGAGTGACCAAGCTCAACTAAGCTCTGTCGGGACTGCTGTGGATTTCTTTGTGGGCAGGAAAAGGCACCAAAGCAGGCAGCAGCCCAGTACAAAAGGGCAGCCTGCAGCACCGGAAGACACTGAACAATCAAGTGAGGGAGGGGGAGTGAGTGAGCTCAACAGAGCTCTGTTGGGACTGCTGCAGATTTCTTTGTGGGCAGAAAAAGGCAGCAATGTATGCAGGGGCCCAGTACAAAAGGGCAGCCTGCAGCAGCGGGAGAAACAGAATGAGTGACTGAGAGAGGGGGAGTGAGCAAGCTCAACGGAGCTCTATCGTGACTGCTGTGGATTTCTTTGTGGGCAGAAAAAGGGCTGCAACGCAGGCAGGAGCCTCTTACAAAAGAGCAGCCTGCACCACCAGCAGAAACGGAATGAGCAAGTGAGGGGGGGGGAGTAAGTGAGGTCAATGGAGCTCTATCAGGACTGCTGCAGATTTCTTTGTGGGCAGAAAAAGGTGCCAACAGAGGCAGGAGCCCAGTACAAAAGTGCAGCCTGCAATGCCAGAAGAAAGAGGATGAGCGTGAGAGACAGGGGGAGTGAGTGACCTCAACAGAGCTCTGTCGGAACAGCTGTGGATTTCTTTGTGGGCAGAAAAAGGTGCCAGCGCAGGCAGGAGCCCAGTACAAATGGGCAGCCTGCAGCACCGGGAGAAACACAACTAGCGAGTGAGAGAGGGAGAGTGAGCGAGCTCAATGGAGCTCTATTATGACTGCCGCGGATTTCTTTGTGGACAGGAAAAGGCGGCAATGCAGGCAGGAACCCAGTACAAAAGGCCAGCCTGCAGCGCCAGCAGAAACGGAATGAGCAAGTGAGAGAGGGGGAGTAAGCAAGCTCAACGGAGCTGTGTTAGGACTGCTGCAGATTTCTTTGTGAGCAGAAAAAGGCAGCAAGGCATGCAGGGGCCCAGTACAAAAGGGCAGCCTGCTGCAGCGGGAGAAACAGAATGACCAAGTGAAAGAAGGGGAGTGAGCAAGCTCAACAGAGCTCTGTCATGACTGCTGCAGATTTCTTTGTTGGCAGAAGAAGGCAGCAACACAGGCAGGAGCCCAGTACAAAAGGGCAGCCTGGAGCGGTGGCAGAAACGGAATGAGCGAGTTAGAGAGGGGGAGTGAGCGAGCTCAGCGAAGCTCTGTCAGGACTGCTGCATATTTCTTTGTGCACAGAAAAAGGTGCCAACAGAGGCAGGAGCCCAGTACAAAAGGGCAGTCTGCAGCACCAAGAGAAACAGAATGAGCGAGTGAGACGGGGGAGTGAGTGACCACAACGGAGCTCTATCATGACTGCTGCAGATTTCTTTGTAGGCAGAAAAAGGTGGCAACGCAGGCAGGAGCCCAGTACAAAAGGCCAGCCTGCAGCGCCAGCAGAAACGGAATGATCAAGTGAGAGAGAGAGAGAGAGCGTGAGCAAGCTCAACGGAGCTGTGTTGGAATTGCTGTAGATTTCTTTGTGGGCAGAAAAAGCCGCCAACACAGACAAGAGCCCAGTACAAAAGGGCAGTCTGCAGCAGCAGGAGACACAGAATGAGTGAGTGAGTGAGCGAGGGGGAGTAAGTGAGCTCAATGGGGCTTTGTTGGGACTGTTGCAGATTTCTTTGTGGGCAGAAAAAGGCAGCAATGCAGGGCCCAGTACAAACGCAAGCAAAGGCAGCCAGCAGGAGAAACAGAACAAGGAGTGACAGGAATGGGAGTGAGCGAGCTCAACAGAACTCTATTGACTGCTGCAGATTTCTTTGTGGACAGAAGAAGGCAATGCAGGCAGGAGTCCAATGCTAAAAGGTAGCCTGCAGCGCCGGCAGAAGCGGAATGAGTAGGGCAGAGCTCAACGGGCTCTGTTGGGACTGCTGCAGATTTCTTTAGGGCAGAAAAGGCACCAACAGAGTCAGGAGCTAAGTAAAAAAGGGCAGCCTGCAGCGCCAGGAGAAACAGAATGAGCTGGGTGAGAGAGGGGAGGAGCAAGCTCAACAGAGCTGTGTCGGGACTGCTGCAGATTTCTTTGTGGGCAGAAAAAGCTGCCAATGCAAGCAGGAGCCCAGTACAAAAGGGTAGCCTGCAGCAGCAGGAGACACAGAACAAGCAGTGACAGAATTGGGTGAGCGAGCTCAACAGAGCTCTATCGTGACTGCTGCAGATTTCTTTGTGGACAGAAGAAGGCGGCAATGCAGGCAGGAGTCCAGTACAAAAGGGTAGCCTGCAGCGCGGCAGAAACAGAATGAGGAGTGAGAGAGAGAGAGAGGAGTGAGCGCTCAACAGAGCTCTATTGTGACTGCTGCAGATTTCTTTGTTGGCAGAAAAGGCGGCAACACAGGCAGGAGTCCAGTACAAAGGCCAGCCTGCAGTGCCAGCAGAAACAGAACAAGTGAATGAGAGAGGGGAGTGAGTGAGCTCAACAGAGCTGTGTTGGGACTGCTGCAGATTTTTTTAGGGCAGAAAAAGCTGCCAAATGCAAGCAGGAGCCCAGTACAAAGGGTAGCCTGCAGCAGCAGGAGACACAGAACGAGCAAGTGAGGGAGGGAAGGAATGAGCTCAACGGAGCTCTGTTGGGACTGCTGCGGATTTCTTTGTGGGCAGAAAAAGGCATCAATGCAGGCAGGGGCCCAGTACAAAAGGGTGTCCTGCAGCAGTGGGAGAAACAGAATGAGTGAATGAAAGAGGGGGAGTGAGCGAGCTCAACAGAGCTCAATCATGACTGCTGCGGATTTCTTTGTGGACAGAAAAAGGTGGCAACGCAGGCAGGAGCCCAGTAAAAGAGGCCAGCTTGCAGCGCTGGCAGAAACGGAACAAGCGAGTGAGAGAGGGGGAGTGAGCAAGCTCAACGGACCTGTGTCGGGACTACTGCAGATTTCTTTGTTGGCAGAAAAAGCCACCAACAGGGGCATGAGCCCAGTACAGAAGGCCAGCCTGCTGCACCAGGAGAAACAGAATGAGTGAGAGAGAGGGAGTGAGCCACCTAAACAGAGCTCTGTCAGGACAGCTGCGGAGTTTTTTGTGGACAGAAAAGGGTGCCCACGCAGGCAGGAGCCCAGTACAAAATAGCAGCCTGCAGCACCAGGAGAAACAGAACGAGCGAGTGACAGAGGGGCAGTGAGCGAGCTCAACGGACCTACGCAATCAGCATTTGGCATTGACAAATGCTTGTTGTTGTTGTTACTACCCCCCCCCCACTGTGTAATCTTCCCCTGGGTTTTTGTTTCCCAGGTACATTATTTTGCACTTCTTTGCATTGAATCCAAGCTGCCATACTTTTGACCATTCCTCCAACCTTGCCAAGTCTTGCCAACAGCTTAATCTGGTTCAAGGTCAGTTGGCATTCATCTGTATCCCCCTCCCCCGGGTCGTGCCTGAAAATAGGCAGGATTTATCTAGTGCGCTTACCTGGTCAACAAAAACTAAATAAAAATAAATAAATAAAAGTCCCTTCTCATCCTTTTCATACTTCCTTGTATATCAAACCTGTTGCAGATCTTTGTATCATCTGCAAAGAGGCATGCTTTTCCTTCCAGTCCCTCTGCAGTGTCATAATTAATTTTTACCCCAGTTCAGCATTAAAAAGGTATTCCATTAGTTCTTTTAGCGTTTCCTGAGATTCATAATTTTTTGATATATTCCTTTTAACCTTATAGTAGCTTCTTCTTTCCCAGTTAATTTTATATTGCTCTGTGGGTTAACCCCTGTATTATTTGCTTTAATTTTATTTGGAATTTTATCTACGAGTGTTTGTGATGTTTCTTCTATCTCTTAACTTTTCTCCTTTAAATCTTCTTTCTTTTTTGTTTCAATCACTATTTTGGGAAGATCATCATACAAACAGGGACTTGAGAGCCTTCATCCCTCTTTGTAGGAGGAATATACTACAGTATGTATTACCCCTTTTTTCCTCTTATTTTGTTCTTACTTTTGACCTTTGTCCCTTTTCTTGTTTTTTGTTCATTATTACTTACTTTCTGTGTATTTGGTATTAGCACTGATGAAAAGGACAGCCTCTGTTTGACTATATGGTGCTCTAAATCATTATTTATGTTCTCTGTTTCCATGTAATCTATGTGCTCAGCTACATCACTGTCACATGAGACAGGGTGCATTGTAGGTATGAGAAAAGCAATAAAATTAGCTGAGATAGATATCTCCAGGGGTCATAAAACTACCAAGCTAATTTAGGAAAAACTCCTGATAACAGACAGAGGGAAGGACACACTAAGACTTCACATACAAATCAAAAGACTCTGCACAACATTTGTTTTTACAAATTCGGGGTATACTACACCTTTAAGGAGTTATCTTCTGAATTACCAGGGTCTTTGGCACTTTTAGTTACATGCTCTACCTCAATTGGACAAGTTATTGTGGAATGAAGGGAGGCTAATGTGATGCCTATGCACAAGAAGGGCTCTAAACATGATCCAAAAAATTACAGGCCTACAAGTTTAACTTCTATTTTTGGAAAATTATTAGAAGACTTTGTTGAATGTATTACAGAAGTACATATACAAGAATCAGAAATTGGAAATATATCTCAGCATGGATTTACACCATCTAGAGCTTGTCAAACAATCTATTTCACTTTTTTGAATGGTAAGTAAGGCTTTGGATAATGGATTGTCTGTCAGTGTTATTTATTTAGATTATTCTGAAGCTTTCAATATGGTTC
Source organism: Neoceratodus forsteri (assembly GCA_016271365.2). Lineage (NCBI taxonomy): Eukaryota > Metazoa > Chordata > Ceratodontiformes > Ceratodontidae > Neoceratodus > Neoceratodus forsteri. The sequence goes on from JADMNL010000023.1 coordinate 67,440,801, forward strand.
CGCATAACAGAATAGTTGATGAACCAGTGAGCCTTGGATTTAGTAAAAACATTAGACAGTGGATAGACTCCTGGTTAGAAGGAAGGAGGCAGTGGGTATCAATCAGATGCTATCATTCTGATTGGGGAATAGTGAGTATGGTGGCCTGTGAAATGAGCAAATATAAAATGACGAGCCCAAAATTCAGTGAGGGCATTTCAGTGAGGACGAAATGGTGAAAATGTTTTACCCCTCCCCAAGGTGCTATGACCTTGGAGCTGGTTATTTAAGTAAGGGGATGTGTGGTGAGCATAGCCCCCCCCCCCTCGCAAAAAATGTTGCTGAAATTTCTGTCCTTGCTGACATGCTGTCTCGATTATGGGCTCGCTGTTTTGTATTCGCCCATTTCACATAAAGCTGTGAGTAGTGGAGCGCCCCAAGGATCAGTCCTTGGTCCAACACTATTCAGTTTAGACATGGCTAGACATGGCATTAATGCAGACATCCGAAAAATCATGAATATGTAAATTTATTGAAATTAGGCACATTAGTAGAGAATTCATCAGCCCGTCTAAAACTTCAGGATGACCTAGATAAAATAGTGCACTGGACTAACAAACAAATTATACTTCAATGAGAAAAAAGTGTAAGGTCATGCACTTTGGCAGGAAAAATAAAATGATGACATATTTCTTAAATGGCACCCAGCTAGAGGTAAGCGACAGGGAAAAGGACCTGGGAATAATCATGACCAATAAACTCCTTCACAGAATATAACCCAGGAGCTGGTGGCTACAGGCAACAGAATGTTGGGCTGCATTCTTAAAGACATAAAGAGTAGAGAGAGAGGTGTGATTATTAGCCACTTCCAAAGCCCCAATCAGAGTGTGTCAATTGTTATTATCTCTCCAACTACATTGTCTGTTAGGCTAGTTGCAGTATGATAGTTGCTCAAAACTGCTCTCATATGCTTCTGAGTGTCAGTTCCAAATTGTATTTTTACTAGGGGTCCTCTTGCCTCCAGATATTACTTGAGGGGCTACTGTTTCAGCAATTTTTCATTCTCCATTACATTGTCTGAATTGTCTAGTTAAATTGTTTAAACTATACTGTAGCTTCCAGTATCCCAAACACCCAGAAATCTAATCAAGCTCACCTGAGACTTATCCCACCCCATGCAACAAATCTAGCTCTCAAGTTGCAAACTCCTCCCTTATAATTCACTTGCCTTCACTCTACTCAGACATTTGCCTCACCTGCCCAAGAAGGTCACAACCCTATTTCAACAGCAGCTTGTTTGATGCCCTCCTAACAGCCAATACATCCATCACTCTCTTTTCTCCTTTACCCCATTGCCTTCTGCCTGCTGGGATGGCATACACGGGGCATTGCTTAGGTCTCCTATACTGCTTGTTATTTCTCACTCTGGACACTGCTCTTCAAATATCTGCTGCCCTAAGTACACATGATCTCAAGAATAACACAAGCTATCACATTTCTCAACATTCCTTCAATTTCTCAGTCACTGGACTCATTTCTAAAAGATACATATATGCCCTTGGATTTTACTCTGCCCCTCTACATACCCCCAGTCTTGTAACAGCCACAACATCATTAAACCTTATAACATACCTTCTTCCATTACTTTCTGGGGATGTAGAAACAAACCCTGGGCCACCACTTACTACCCCCACATCCCCTCAGATCTGGGTACACCACAAAGGCATTCGAATCATCCACCTAAACACCTGAAGTATAGCTCAGAAAATGCATGACTTAGAGACGTTTGCCTCATTACACAAACCCCATATTCTTGCACTCTGAGACACCTGGCTCTCTCTTTCAATTAATGACTTGGAAATCTTCCTTCCAAACTAGCCATCCTACAAAAGGACAGACCCTCCAAGAAATGGAGTTGGATTAATGTTCTACATCCACTCCAACATAGAGGCTGAAATTCATGAACCTCTCTACTCCCCGGTGTCACAGTGTGAATGGCTATTCAACAACATCTCAATGGGCCCCAAGAATTTAAAAATCTGCTGTATCTACAACCTTCCCAGAGCAGGACAGAACGGCCTACCTGATCTTTCTCTTATGTTCAATCATCTCTCTCCATCTGAATTAGTAGTATTACAGTAGGTGACCTTAACTTGAACTGGCTAGACAATGAAGCACAGTACAAGTCTCTCCCAGAAATGTCACAGCTGCATCAAATCCAGAGTACCCCTACCAGACTCAATCATAAAGCTGGCAATCACTCTCTGATTGACTGGATTTTGGCAAAAAATCCAGAAAGGATCCTTATGTCTGGCACTTTAAATGACTCAGTCAATGACCATCTGACTGTTTATTGCCAGTGGCAAACTTGTGTCCCCCAAAACCCTCTACCCAGGCTTGTCTCTTATAGGAGCTGCTCTGACTTTGATTCCTACTTCTTTCTAAATGACTTGACTCTTGTCAGCTGGTCTTTCCTGGATGCTGCCCCTAATGCCAACACCGGACTGGATCTCTTTATTGCTTCCTTCACTTCTGTTCTCAGCAAACACGCCCTTGTGCACACTTGTAGAGTCAAACCAAAGAAATCTCCTTGGTTCACCAGCAACATCTTTGCACTCATGCAGAAAAGGGACACGCTTTGTGCCAAGTACAAAAAGTCTCAACTCGCATCAGACTGGCAGGACTATAGGACCCTGAGAAATACTTGCAAAAAGGAACTGCTTAGTGCCAAATCTAAGTACCTAAAAAAACAACAGCTCACTAATTTGGATAACCCCAACAAGTTTTGCCAATCAGTAAACTCCATAATCAGCAATCGCTCCCAACCCCCACCACTGACCTTGATGGTTCCAGACACATTGACCGTAGCACTACTGCAATGATGTTTAACAACTTGTTCTGTGACCTGTCCAAATATAGATCCAAGGGCCCTCCAGCTTTTAACCCAGACACTGACAAAATGAACCCCCTCAAACCCCAATTTTATTTAAAAAGGATAACAGTTTGAGAAGTTTTTAAACTTCTTGCTATACTAAAATCAGATAAATCTGCTAGCCCTGATAGTCTATTACCTAAATTTCTTGAACTAGCAGCTCCACAAATCACGTCCCTTATCGCTAAACTCCTCAACATTTCCTTCTCATCTGGTATGGTGCCTATTCTATGGAAATCCTCAATTGTCATCCCACTTCATAAAAAGGGTAATAAAACATCTTTTGATAGCTATTGCCCAATCTCACTTCTTTCTACTCTTGCAAAGCTACCAGAAAAAATAGTTCATCAGCAGCTAGAGGACCACTTGCAACAATATGGCCTTATCTGTGCTGAACAGCATGGTTTTTGCAAAGGACACAGCACCAACACTGCTCTAATGGAATTCACCAATGCCATTTACCATGCCATGGACAAAGGCCTTGTAACAAGTGCAGTGTTCGTGGACCTGACCAAGGCCTTTGAGCTGGTCGACAATAAGAAACTAATAAATCAGCTTGATGCTGTCAGCCTAGGGCCACCAGCATTTGTCTGGTTCAAAGACTGCTTAACTGACAGAACTCAAGCTGTCAGGACTGGAAACACATTTTCAGGAGTTAATAAAAATCACAAGCAGCATACCGCTAGGTTCTATTCTCGATCCCCTCTTGTTTACCCTTTTCATAAATTTGGACAATTTGCCCGCAGTCTGCAAACCTGTACAGAACCTTCTACATGCGGATGACGCAATTCTCTTTACACATAGTAATGACATTAATGCCATTAACCTTTCACTCAGTTTCTGCCTAGCCAGGCTTCAAAACTGGTTTGTAATGGAAAATATGGTGCTCAACCTTCCCAAGACACAATCCATGTATTTAGGACTAGGCACAGAATAAACAAGGTATCCTCCAGTTTCTGTGTCCTTACCAGCAACGGTATACCCCTAGCTAAGACACAGGGCCCAATTTTAGAAAGCCTTGTGGTCGCCATAAGGGACGTGCGGCAGAAAGTTTAATGCAAGTGGCGACTTGTGTCAAACCTGTACCGCAGTGTGATTTTCAGAAGAAGCCTGCAGTAACCCCTCTGCCTCAAGTCCGTTGCAGCGATGAAGCACAGTTGTGCCAACTCCTCCCTGGTGTAACTTTGCATTCGTAAGGGAGCCAGTTTATGGGGCTTGTGCCACAGCTTTGGCGCAAGCTGCTGTAAACCGAGGCCACTGTCGCAACCTGCATCCAAGTTTCTAAAATAGGGTGCATGTTGCGTCAAACCCTTGGACACAGGTGTGGCAAACTTTGCGGGGACATTTGAAAATTGGGCCCCCTGTCTTTCAAGTACCTCAGGATTCATCTTGACCCTATGTTATCCTTCAAATTCCATTTCCCACAGACCACCTCTCTCTTACATCAGAAGCTAGGTGCTCTCTATCATGTTCAACATTTCATAACTCCTGAGGCCAGAACCTGTATTACACTGGCAAACCCAGTCTCACATTAGATTATGGATTGGTTGTAATTGATGCTGGCCGTAAATCCACACTACAGCAAAAACACACTGTATGCTCTAGGTCATTCTCTCCACCGCCACCCACTCCTACGTGAAAGCCAAGCCCTGCAACCACTCAGCAAGTCTTCAGTCAGCTATGCACTCCTCAGGCGATTCCTCCTTAGTGGAGCGGCCATTTTCTCTGCCGCCGCCAGCTCCTACGTGAACGCCAAGCCCCGCAACTGCTCAGCAAGCCTTCAGCCAGGTACAGGCCCTCAGTTACAGCTGGTGCTTTTTGACTCTTGGTGCTGTCTCCAGGCTGCAGCATGATTGGCTGCTTTCCCTCTCAGGAGCTCATAGACTGGCTCCCTCCAAACAGGCTACTCTAAGCCTCCAGCTATCGCTGCAATCTCAGTCATGTTGCTTCTCGGCTTATCTTTATTTGCCTGCTACTGCTGTAACTATTTTAATTTTTCAGCTGGACTATTTTTGTATTTAATTGTATAAATGGGTAGCATATCTGTTTCTCTGTTATTAGGGATGTAATTCTATGCCTGTTAGCTGTTTTGTACTGACGCAGATTTTAAAGTGCTATACTGCTAGTCTTGTGCTGCTTAGTTTTGCCTGATGTATACTTCCCTCTCTTTTTATTGATGTCTTAATTTACTTTCTTCCCCTTCCACTGCCTCCCAGGCTCTAGCCCCTCCCGTAAGGCCCCTTGTAACTCAGCGCTGACCCACCCTGCATACTTGTCTCCTTTTTCATCTTGCCTGTAGTGGCTAACCTCTGTCCCCCTCCCCACTGTTCATTGATGCTCTGATTTATTTTTGTCCACTGCTGCCTCTTGCAACCTGCCCCCATCCCCAATTCTTAATTAACCCTTCTCTTTTCTTTATTTCTCCCACAGCTAAGCATTCCTCAGGTGCTTTCTCCATAGCGGAGCAGCCGTTATCTTCCCCCCCCCCACACTCCTATGTGAAAGTTGAGCCCTGCAACCGCTCAGCAAGTCTTCATCCAGGTACGGTCCCTCAGTTAGAACCAGAGCTTTTTGACTCTTGGTGCCATCTCCTACCTGATACCCTTGCTCTTAACCTGTTTTCCCCACTTCCTTATTGCTAGCACTTGTGCCTTTCCCAATGGTTGTTTTATGTGGTGTTTTACTATAATTGCTGCTTGAATCTGTTTGACTGTATGCCAAATATTAGCTTTTGCCATTTACAAGTTGTTGTTTACTTCCGGCCACCACTTGGCTTCCCCTTGATCCCTGTTCTCTTCTCCCTCACCTCTCAGCCTTCCTTCACTCAACTCCCTGCTCCTTTCTTCCCCGACCACATCTCCTGCACTCTCCTTTTCCCCTCCCCTCTGCCTCCCCTTCCTTTCTCTACTTGCTTGCCTTGCCTTTACCTCCTCCTGAGTCACCCCTGCCCGTTCGGCTCATCCCACCCTCCCAGCTGAGCATTGTTCCCTATTACCTCCACTTGCCATAACTTACCTCCTCCTACCGACCTCTTCTTCCCTGCCCTGCCATCTCTCGGTTCCACTGCTTTCCGGCTTGGCGTTGTTACCTTTCGCTTCACTGCGTAACTCTTCGCTTCTCTCCTCCTCTTACCGGCATCATCACCCTTGCCCTGCCGTCCTCCCAGGTTCCACCAGCCCAACCGCATTCTGCTACCTTTTGCCGCTGTTGCCGTCTTTTGCCGTAACCACCTGTCACCCCTTTCTCCAACTTGCCATCTTTCGGCTCCAACGACTCGACATGAGTTGGAACCTTGTACTCGCGCTGTCAGTACGGCCGGCTTTTAACCTCACTCCTCCCTCCCTCTCCCGGCCATCCTCCCTCTAACTCCTCCCACCTCCCTATTCCTGCCACCGGCCTCTGTCCTTATTCTTAGCCATTTCTTGCTATCGCCTATTCCCTTGCCCCTCTATCCTTCCCTCTATCCTTCCTCACCTCCTCACCTTCCCCTTTGTCATTTTCCATCTTGTTTCTGGCTTTCCACACCTATCCTCTTCCCTTTCCTAGGTCCTTCAATGCACTTTATGTATGCGCTCAATGGAAAATGTCCTTGAAATGTATTTTGCCTTGTATTTTCCTTTGTCATGCATTGTATCCTGCCATATGTATCTTCCTGGATTTCTGTGCATCATGTATTTTCGTTATCCTTACTGTATCGTTATGTTCTGTAATTTTACCTCCCGGGTCGTGCCTGAAAACAGTCACTTGCTGGCTAGTGCACTTACCCGGTTAACAAAAACTAAATAAATAAATAAAAATAAATCTCCCAGCTGCAGCACAATTAGCTGCTTTCCCTCTCAGGAGCTCACAGATTGGCTCCCTCCCAACAGGCTACTCTAAGCCTCCAGCTATCACTGCAGTCTCAGTTGTGTTGCTTCTCGGCTTATCTTTATTTGCCTGTTGCTGCTGTAATAATTTGAATTTTTCTCCCACCCACCCCCAGCGTTCTTTAAATTTGCTAGCCTACCCACTTAACCCCACCCCGCTCTCTCACCTCCCAATTGCTTTCTGCTATCAATACCCCTCTAGGCCCGCCCTATCTTTGGCTGACAGTAGACTCAGAATTGCAGCTGTAAGCACTAAGAGCTACTTAATGGACATATAAGAGTAATATTTCCCTGGTCCTGGCAGTTAGTCTGCCGCTGACTCCCTGGCAGCACAAAATTATATTAAGCTGCAGTAGAACTATCTGAGTTCTCTTCCTTCCCCAGAACTGTCACCACCTATGAATATTATAAACTTGTACTCCAACTTACTCCCATTTCCTCACTTCACTTCCCTCCCTGATCTACCTACTCCCTTCCCCGCAGTACTACCCACGTTTAGTGACTGATCCCTGCTTCTGACAACTACTAGACTGCTATTATGTTTCTGTGTGCTATGTATGTTGCCCCCAGTAGGGTCCTATACACTGTTCTCCTAGCACTCTGCTTTCCTCCTTTCACCCTTACAACTGCTCACTCATCTACAGTGCCTTACCCCATCACTCCCACTCTGCTCCTCCAAACTATCTACAGCTTGGTAACTACCCCTTCACCAGTCCATGCTAGCTGGTCTTTCTACCCATTTTGACCGTGCAGTACTCTCCTACCTATCCCAACATACTTCACCTTGCTACACATATTGAAATTTCAACCTCCCCCATCCTACCTTCCCTTGCTTACCCTTCCCAAATTAGTTCTCCACCCTGGCATAGGAGTGTGAAACTCCACTTCTTGGTCATCACACTCCTACTTCTATCCTCAGGCAACATAAACCCCAATCCTGGGCCTTGCCCCTTGGGTATTCCCCCACTGTATCTGCAACTACTGACCCACCCATAAAAAAAAACCCTCGCCCTTCCCCGTGGCTTAAAAACACTACATTTAAACATACGAAGTCTACTCCCTAAAATTGACCTGCTTCAACCACTAGTTGCCTCACTTACCCCTGAGCTCATCATCCTGTCTGAAACATGGTTAAGTAATAAAATAGGGGACCCTGCCCTTGCAATCCCCAGATACTCCATATCCCGGCAAGATGGCCCCACTAGGGGTGGTGAAGTGGCAATTTACATCTCCTCATCAATTCAGTTCAACTGCATTCATGCCTCCGCTGTTCCCAAAGCATATGAAGTTCTGATTCTTAAACTTTCCTTACCCTACTCAGTATCTCTCTATGTGGCGGGTGCTTACTGTCAGCCAGGGCCCCCCCCCCATGCCATCACTGAACTTATAAAAAAACATAACCTCGTTCACCCCTGCAGGTGAAACTTACATAATGAGTGACTTCTACCAAAGTTGGTTATCCACCCAACTTACTAAATCATGAAATTATATCTCTGCCCTTAACTTTTCCCAACTCATTGCAGAACCAGCCCACTTAAACCTTAAGTCCAGTAAACACTCCATCATTGATTTGGCCCTTACGTCCCACCGCCACATGGTAATTAAAGCTGTTAGCCTTCCTGATACCATCAGTGATCACCACATGATATTTATGGTACTAAAATATGCAGTACAAAAGTCCCCATAAAAATGCTACTATTCCACTCATAAAAAAATCGCTGAACCTTGCTCCCCTGCTCCAGGAACTAGCCCACACAAACTGGGAGCCAATAGCCACGTCAAATTCTATAGACACAGCATATAACTATTTTCAAGCTAAATTTCTTGAGGTCCGGAACAAACATGCCTCACTACGGGGTACAAGGGTGAGGGGCAACCACCTCCCCTGGATCACCCCTGAACTCCTTGCATGCCAAAGGGCTAGGGACCAAGCTTGGAAAATGGATAAAACAACCATGCTCCCTCATGCCTATGACACCTATTGGGTTCTGCGAAGCATGTGTACAAAGGTCACTCGATTGGCCAAATCTGACTATTTCTGCACAGTCTTCCAGTCCAACATAAATAAACTATCCAAATTCTGAAAGGTAATTCATTCCCTTTTCTCACCCCTCCTCCTCTCCCACACCCTTCCCTAAAATAAACAACTTTCAAATTAATGGCTGGCCAAAACAGCTGCGCCTTACATCAGTGAGACTGCTGCCCTCAACCTCACCCAGGTTGTCAAAACACCGACCCAGCTTCATGCCCACACGGGGACATCAACCCTACTAGACCTAGTTTTCACAAACCACCCCCACAAAATAACCTGCACCTAAGTCCTCCCCGACACCCTTAGCGACCACTCACCAGTACTCTGCAACTGGTCTGGTACCCACCCCAAAACTGTACCTAAAATTACTACACAACAAAAACTAGGACCTGGCAAATTACCCCTTCTGAAGGCCCACCTCAGACAGTGGGACTGGACACCCCTTACTAATACACTCGACCCTGACCACGCCCTTGAACTGTTTGTCAACATCTTTAACGCAGCCTGTGACAAGTTCGCCCCTTTTGCCAAAACTATGACCAAAGGGAACCATGTCCCATGGTTCTTGGACCACCTCCAAGGCCGACTACACCAGCGTGATGCTCTATGGCACCTGGCTAATGAGACCCAACGGCCTCAGGATAGGCAGCGTTATCAGGAGGGCCGAAACAAATGTACATGGGCCATACGCACGGCAAAGGCAAACCATTACAAAGCCACCTTAACCTCCGCCTGGGGAAATGGGCGCAAGTTCTGGAAGAATATAAAAGAACTCTGTGGCAAAGGCCCAAATCTACCACCTGATCAAATATTCATTGATGGTAGCCTCTCCACCGACCCTGCCAGCATAGCCACAGCTCTAAATACTGCTTTCTCTGATCTCTCCCATGTACTGTCCCCTAATTTCTTCAACCCCCCGTCGGACCGTATCATCCCCCACCCCCCACCTATGGCACTGTTTTACCTACGAGTCCTTACTCCGGAGATGGCGAAACCCTACCTTACTAAAGCTTTAAGTAAAACCCACAACAGTCATGACTCCCTAGACCATAGACTTCTCCGCCTCACCCTCCATGAAGTCCTGGCCCCACTCACCCACATACTAAATCGCTCCTTCTGCCAAGGGAAATTCCTCACCCATTGGAAGTCGGCCTATATCACACCTATCCATAAAGGTGGTGACCGAACATCCACAAATAATTACCACCCCATCTCAATCCTACCCCCACTGTCAAAGGCACTAGAACGCATAGTTGCCGACCAACTCACTGAACACCTGAATAAATATAACCTCCTAACCAGACAGCAACATAGCTTTTGAAAGAGCCACAGCACCACTACCACCCTCCTTGAATTTACCTCCCATGTCTACCATGGACTATGGCCACCTTATCGGTGCCATCTTTGTGGACCTATCTAAAGCTTTTAACACAGTCAACCATGCCCTCTTACTACATACCCTGGTCTACACGGGTCTCTCCGATAACACCATAAAATGGTTTTCTAGTTATCTCCCCGACAGAACCCAGAGAGTCAAGATAAGCCCTGTCCTATCACCCTGCCTCCCAATCCAATCCGGTGTTCCACAGGGCTCTATACTTGGCCCCCTACTTTTCAGCCTATACCTCAAATCCCTCCCATCCTCTTGCTCTGGAAATCTACTTCTTTATACAGATGATGCGGTCTTGTTCGCCTCCGACCCGGCTCCCCTCAAACTCCATCAAACCCTCCAGCTTTTTTTCAGTGAAACTGAAGACTGGCTCACCTCCCACTGTCTTACTATCAACTATAATAAGACTAAAGTCATGATATTCGACCATCCTCAAAACCCACACAAATCCCTGTGCCCAATTTTCCTCACTGCAAATCAGACCCCCCTAGAACAAGTATACAACTTTAAATACTTGGGATCTCTAGACCCCTCCTCAACTTTAATCAACATATCCTATACCTAATACCGCTCTTAGCTCCGGGCTAGCGTACTCTGCAGTACAAACACTGCCTCACCCTGAGGCACTACAACTTACCGTGAACTCCTCGATCCTCTCCCTGCAAGACTACTGGCATCCTAATTTACAGTGTCAGCACCTCCACAGCCCTGAGCAGACTCTGGCTAGTGCTCAACAGAGCCTGACGCCTAGTCCTAGGATGTGATCATCTCACTCACTCCTGCTCCCTATATAGCAGCACAAATTGGCTAAACCTGGAAAACAGAATTAGGTACCACACCTGCCTTATGACCAAAAAGATACTACTAAGCCTCATCCCACCCTCCCTAATCCAAATTATACTCCCTGCACCACTAAGCAAAACAACCCAAAGCTCAAGCAAGCAGATACTATGGGTACCCCATGGCCGAACCTCCCAATACCAATGCACTTTCAACTTCAGGGCACCTTCCTGGACAAACTCCCTCCCAATCCATATAACTGAGGAAAGAAGGCTGGGCCCATTTAAATCAATGCTAAGGGAATACCTGCAGGTTTCAAATAGATGTGACTGTCCTTGACACCGGATCTGCCTCGCCTCCTTATAATCAAGCTATTAGCAGCAAATGTACCTGAAACACATTTTATGAAGTAAGACAATCAGCCTTTTTCTGAATCTCTCTGACACCTGTTCTCCTCACTCCTGGCTGTGCTAAATTACCTAAATCTCTCTGTTAGCCTACTAAGAAACAACTTTGGAACCTGTTTATTTTATTATTCATGATTACTATGTAATGTGCTGTTTTCTTTCTGTATACTAATGTCCTGTCCCCTGTGAAATTTTTATGTATTACGTGGAACCTTTGTAAATGAGTCTCTGACTCAAAGGTCTTTCTGATTATCAAATAAATAAAATAAATAATGATCACCTTAGTGTAGCCACAGAATTTAATTCTTATTTCACCTCCTGTGCTTCTGATCTCCTTTCCTCTTTGCCTCCAACCCCTCATGCTAACCGCCCCTTCCTCCTCACTCACTTCTTCCAGACAACCCGATGCTTCCCCCTCCTTCTCCTTCTCTAACATTACACCTGCTGCCACCTTGGAGGCACTCTATGCCCTCAACCCCTCCAAAGGCAAGTCTTCTGATGGGTTGGACCCCAAACTGTTGTACCTATCCAAGCCTGCTATATCTAATCCACTGTCTCTCCTAATTAACTGCTCATTCACCACAGCTTCTATTCCATCTGTCTGGAAGCATGCCACTTTACTTCCCTTGCCCAAGGGTGGTGACCCATCCTCTCCTGTTAACTACTGCCCCATCTCTGTCTTCTTCCTACCTTTGCTAAGCTCCAAGAGCATCTATCTCATTCAATTAACTTTCTATCTTGCTAATTCTAACTTTTTCACTCCCTTCCAGTCTGGTTTCCAGAAGAATCACTCCACCACCATCTCCCTAATTAGGCTCACTGATTCCATCCTCACAGGGAAGGACAGCAGGAACGTTACATCAGCCATTTTTGTTGACCTAGCAAAGGCTTTTGACACCATCTCCTACTCCCTGCTTCTAGACTGCCTCTCCTCTGCTGGCTTAACTGACTCTGCCACTAGCTGGTTCAAAGCCTAAGTAGTAGACAGAATGCAGTCAATTAGAATAGCTGAAATCGTCTCCCCCTCTCCCTATCAACACTGGTGTACCCCAGGGTTCTGTACTGGGCCCTATCCTTTTCTCCATCTTCTTAAACAACCTCACCTCAGTCTGCTCATCCACCTCTATCCACACGTATGCTGATGATATGGTTCTCTTCACCGCAGGCTAATCCCCCATGGACATTGAGACCGAGACTTCAGCATGATTTCAACAAAGTTCTATGCTGGTTCAGCTCCCACCAGCTCTCATTCAATGCCAAGAAGACTGTCTCGATGTCTTTTGGCACTAGGCAGAGACTCTCGTGGCTCCCCTCCCTTCCCTTCCTCTCTCCACACCCTAGATGGGACTATTCTTGAGCATACCTCTTCCTTCAGGTATTTGGGTGTTTGCCTTGACCAACACCTAAACTTCTCTGGACATGTTGATGCCATCCTGAAGAAGTTGCTCCCCAAACTTGGCACATTATACAGGAACTGTAGCTGCCTACCGCTACCAGCTAGGCGTGAAATAGTCCAGAAGATGATACTTCCCATCTTTGACTACTGTGATGTAGTCTATAGTGCCACTCCCAAGTCCTCCCTAACCAGATTGGATTTCCTTCTTAACTCCTTCTGTCGTTTCGCCCTTGATGCTTCTCCTCTCAACCACCACTGTTCTTTCTACCACTCCTTGGCCTTCTCTTCTCTAGACAATTGCCACCACTGCCCACCTCCACTGTGCTAAATTCATGTCTAAATTCTGGTTTGGTTTGCTTCCCTCCTATCTCACCTCCTCCCTATCTATTCCCCCCCCCCAGTCCTATGACTCTCGGCTACTCGCAGTTCCTCATCGGTCTACTTCGTGGGACAGATGGCCTTCTCGCACCACTTCCCTAAGCTATGGAATGCCCTCCCTCCTCAGATTCACCATTCTTCCTCCCCCTACTCTATCTCCTCCGCCCTACAGAATTGTCTTGCAGTAAATTGTACCTGCAGCTAAATCTCTGTTTTTTTCCCCCTGGTTTAACCAGCCCATTGTATCATATCCCCTGTTCTACTAGCTGCCCACACGATGCTGCACTTCATTGTTACTATGCGTAACATTGTATTTTATTCTTTAATTGTACTTACTGCACAGTTCTATAATAATTTCACTGTTTATCTGTATACCTCAATTGTAACTCTATCAACTGTTTAATTGCTGCTCAATGTATGTATGAATAGTTGTTCTGAATTGCCTAATCCTGCGTTCTGGCCCACCTAATTCTGTATTACCTCACCTGTATTGTGCATTGTTACTGCTGCTTGTTGTTATGTATTGGAAACCATATGTTTGATTCTCCCTATGACCCCCCTCCCCCACAGGACACACCCTGAGATGAGCAACTTGTTCAGTGTGCCTTTCCTAGTAAAACATTTCAATAAAAAAATAAAATATGTAAATTTGCCTTAGGTTGCAGGTCCAGTGTTCAACACTGTACAGCTCTCAAATGCCTTAATTGGTTTCCCCTTGACATCAGATTCAATCTAGCTATTGCAACACTAGTAAAGAAAACTATGCATACTGGAACACTTGCATACCTCAGTAACCAAATTCCTCTCATCAACCTTCCTTCTTCCTGCTCTGCAACCCAAAACAACACAATACCCAAGTTTCATACAGATATGGGTCAGCGCTCCTTTAGTTATCATGTTGCTTCAGTTTGGAACTCTCTACCTCCTTCTGTCAAAACATCTTCCTCTCCCTATGCCTTTGCCAAGCTCCTAAAATCACACTACTCCTCAGCCCAAGTCTTCTCTTGTTTCCAATAACCCCCCCCCATCATGACCTCCTACCTTATACTAGCTAATCGCACCCACCGACCAATCTTGGTCACATTTTTTCATTCTCCTCCTCCATCTTCCTCCTTCTTTCTCTATCCTCAATTCTACCTTTGTTTATTACATTACAAGCACTTCTTTATATTACACTGTATATCACATTGTATATTTACAAGTATTAGCAATATGTGCACTCATGTTTCCCTACAACTTGTTGTAAATTAGTATGTATTCACTAATTTGTTTTCCTGCTTGTCCGTGCTTCTACACCCAGGCCATGCCGGAGAAAAGTACTTGATACAACAATGCTTGAGAGAGTTCAATGAAGGGCCACCAAGAAAATAAATGGCATTTTTCATCTATAATACAAGAAAAGATTAGTAGAACTGAATCTATTTTCACTTGAGTTATGATATAGAATGGTCTTTGAACTGCAGTGGCAGACATTTTGTTGATACATCAAGAAACAAATCTTTCCAACTTCATAATCATGCTTCACCCAGTCTTGCCACCAATTTGGCACTTTTTGCTAAAACTCAAACCTCATCTATGTTTCAGGCTCAGGCTGTGTTTTTTAGTTTGACAATTTAAGCAGCTATGTTCACAGACTGCAACCCAGCTGACCATCGAATATCTGTTTTTAAACTTTCAGCTTTTTTATTCTTCTAAAGGCATCCACATGTTTTCCATTATTAATTTTATTTTCATTTTCATGTAATAGACAGTGTACAATATTTTCTCATAGAAGACAGCCACATAAAGATTACCCTCAATTAAAAATTCCTGCCACTTTTCTTCACACAGACACTCATGTGGGATACACAGAGAGCCCACTGTTGCTGCCAAAGTCATGAAACAGTGGAGAACAAGCAATTGTCAATGTCGAACATTTGATGCACTGGAAAATGTCTGCCCCTACACCTCGTGTATGGCCTTGAGGTACTTGAATGTATGTATCGTGTTCCCCCGCTCCCCACAGTCCTCTAATGAATACATATTGAGGTCCTTTAATCTGTCCTGATATGTTCTGTTTTGCAATCCTGTGAACATCTTTCTAGTTCCAGAAAAGGTATGCACCCAAATGTCACATAGAAACATAGAAGTTGACGGCAGATAAGGACCGCAAGGCCCATCCAGTCTGCCCATTTCTTTTTCTACCTTATAAATGTGCCATCGGCCTTTGCTCTGTCAGTGGCCTATCTATTCATAGTCATTTGTATTGCTCCCTTATGCCTATCCCATGCCTGTTTGAAGCCCTGCACTGTATTCATAGCCACCACTTCTTGTGGTAAGCCATTCCATGCATCCACCACCCTTTCTGTGAAAAGAATTTCCTACATTCCCCTTAATCAGCCTCCTCTAATCTCATGCTGTGTCCTCTTGTCCTGCTATTTTTCTTATATTTAAACATGTTAGACTCTTTCACCTTGTTTATGCCCTTAAGGTGTTTGAATGCCTTGATCATATCCCTCTCCCTCCTTTGCTCAAGGGTATACATATTGAGCTCCGTTAATCTGTCCTCATATGTCTTCTGATGCAGTCCCTGCACCATTTGGTTGCCCTTCTCTGGACTGCCTCAATTTGGTTAATGTCCTTGTGAAGGTGTGGCCTCCAATACTGCACGCAGTACTCAGATGGGGCCTAACCAGTGTCTTGTACAGAGGATTATTACCTCCCTCTTACGACTTGTGATACCCCTACTAATACACCCTAACACCCCTAGCCTTACCTACTGCTTTAGAGGTCTGCTTGGATGATTTTAGGTCATCAGTGATGATGATGCCCAAGTCTCTTTCTTCCTTTGTGACTGCTAGCAACTCCTCCCAGCCTATAGGTGGCTTCAGGGTTTCTCTTCCCTATGTGCATGATTTTGCACTTTGCATTAAATCCCAGTTGCCACTCTTCTGACCATTCTGCTAGTTTATCCAGATCTCTTCTCATTCTGCCCACCCCATCTGGATCATCTACTCTGTTGCAGATCTTGGTGTCATCTGCAAACAGACAAACCTTACCCTCTAGTCCATCTGCAGGTCACTCATGAAGATGTTGAAGAGGACTGGCCCCAGGACTGATCCTGAGGTACCCCACTTGTGACTTGCATTTCTTCTGACTGTATACCATTTACCACCACTCTCTGTTTTCTGCCAGTCAACCAGTTTGCCACCCAGTTGACCAACTTCTGACCCACCCGAGCCTACCCAGCTTATTTATCAATCTTCTTGTGGAACAGTGTCAAAAGCTTTACTGAAGTCAAGGTAGGCGACATCAACTGCTCCCCTTGGTCATCCACTCTGGTTACCCAGTCAAAGAAATCTATGAGATTAGTTTGACAGGACCTTCCTTTGTAAACCCATGCTGTCTTGGATCCTGTGCCCTATGGATTCCAGGTGTTGCACTATCCTTTCCTTAAGGGTGCCTCCATAATCTTGCCACTACTGAGGTAAGACTGACTGGTCTGTAGTTCCCGCCTCCTCCTGCTACCACTCTTGTGGGCGGGATCACATGAACCCTTCTCCAGTCTTCTGGGACCTCTCCTGTGCTCAGAGACTCACTAAACAATTCTGCTAATGGCTCTGCTAGTTCCTCCTTTAGCTCCTTAAGTACCCTGGGATGTATGCCATCAGGTCCCATTGCCTTATCCACCTGAGCTTAGCAAGCTCTTGTAGGACCCTTTCTTTTGTGAAGGGTAGTGCTCACCTCCCTCCCCTGTCCATGATGCTGAGCTGTGGGCCCTGCCCTACCTTCTCTTCAGTAAATACTGAGCAAAAGTATCTATTTAGGATAGATGCCTTTACAGGGTCCTCCTCCTCACATGCTCCCTTTTCTCCATTAAGCTTAGCATTACCCCTCTGGACTTTCTCCTTTCACCAATGTATCTATAGAAAGTCTCGTCACCTTCTTTTACTGTTCATGCTAGTGTTTCCTCAGTTTTGGACTTTGCCTGCCTTACCTGCTTCCCTTAGGGCAGTTTGGTATGCCTCCCTATCTTCATCCGCTATGTTCCCTTATATTTCCTGAAGGCCAGCCTTTTGGCTCTGACCTTTTCTGCTACTGTATTTGAGAACCAAAGTGGTTTCCTTCTTCTTTTGCACTTCCTTTTCTGTCTAACACAATGGGATGTTTCTTCAAGTATTGCATCCTTAATGCTTGCCCACTTTGCCTGTACCCCCTCACCTGTGTTTCTTTTTGCCAGGGCTAGCTTAACTCTGTTGGCCATCTTATCAAAGTCAGCTCCTCTGAAGTCCCATATTTTTGCCTTGGAATGGGATGATTTAGATGTAGTAGCCAAATTGAACCATACCATGTGATGGTCACTGCCTCAGGTGACCTTCTACCTGGAGATCTGTGATCCCTTCTTTGTTAGTCAGTACTAGATCTAGGATAGCCCTGTCTCTTGTGGGTTGCTGTACCAGTTGTTTGAGGCCCTCCCTGCAGAATCCACTATGAGTCTAGTTCTGGCAGATGTTCCTGCTGGTATTGACCAATCTGTATCCGGCATGTTGAAGTCTCCCATTATCAGAACCTCCCCTTTAGCTGTCATGTTTTGTATATCTTCTAACAGTAATGTGTCTATGTCCTCCCTCTGGTCTGGGGGCCTGTAGACAACCCCAGTTCTTATGGCTGTCCCATTTCCTGTTTCCAGGGTGACCCACAGTTCTTCTGGCTCCTTGTGTGTGTGTGTGTGTGTGTGTGGTGTGTGGTGTGTGTGTGTCACCATGAACACAAAAGATAATGAACATATATTTCAAATGGCAGTTCATTCAGAACCAATATTCATGTTTTTATAATAATTTGTGGACCTTCCAGATGAGACTCTTCCTCCCCCTTGGCAATTTGTGGCAAGTTGTACATTTTTGGAAGGCTTGGTGTGCAGCCTTGTGTTGTGGGGTGGGGGTGCAGAGCAAGTTACTTACGAGGTATGCATTTTTTTTTTTTCTGGAGACTGGCTTCATTTTCAGAATGGATGCAAGCTTTTATTTGTGGGGGAGTGGATACAAATTTCAAAAAACATGAGCAACTTCAAATTTTATTCTAAGGGGTAATAACTGATAACTAATGAGACTGGGTGACATGGATATAACTCAGCAATAGGGTTGGAGTAGTCTCAGTGAGTGATGATATACTGGAATAGCCCATTCCCAATGATCAGTCAGACTGCAAGATTACCTTTTTTTTTTTTTTGTTTAAAATACCCTGTACATGCACCTCTATGTATACTTCTATTACACCTTTTAACCAGTGACATTTTGGTTTAGTGCCGAAAGCAGATGAAATGCTCCCGGACAAAAAGTCGTGGTCAGAATAGACAACACATCATGCACCAATTGGTTACTGAATATAAATATCGCTGGACAAAATGTCACAAGGGGGAACCAGAAGTTAAAAACTCAGTCAACAGCTGCCACCAGTCTAGCCTGTAAAAACAGACAAGCAACATTGAGAGATGCAAAGGCAAAAAAAAAATGGATAGAGGTGCAGGAAAAAGCAGTATGCAACTCCCAGCAAAGGAATGTGTAAATGAAAAAAAAAAATTCAGTTCTGTGATATTCCTTATGTTGGGATTATGAGTGTCGGCAAATTGGAGTGGGGCTTTTGCTTGTCAGGCAGCTTTTCTGGGTTTCAGGAAATGTCCATTTAATGTTTGGAAACTACATATCACCATAATGTAACAAAATACAGACAAGAAAACACATGCAAACAACAAATATAAGCTGCTAGTGTTGGTTATGCTTGCCATCATCTACTGGAACACAGTGTGCATATATGTATGTATGATTTGGTGAACAGTATTAATTGCTGTTACATGTATGTACGTCATCCAGTTTTGGAAAGGTAACCATTCACCCTGTGCTGTGCAGTGTCCAAGCTACAAATTCCATTACTCATGTGCTGCATATTAGGATACTACATGAAGTACTGGTTTGGCAATTTTTTTTTTGGTTTAGTGTGAAACGTACCTTTATGTTTGCTTGCTCGCATGTGCAAGAAACATAGTGCCACCATACGAGTTTTCATAGGTGTGCCTCCCCCACTTCCAATGCTCTACTCCCTTTTGCAGACGCGGCTGCACCACGCCAATGAATGTCACAGCGGTCTATGACAGCCGTTCAGATGCAGTGGCATACAGTTGAAAGCAAAAAACCACTGCAGTTAGCAGTGGTAACGTGTACGCAATTTGCATATTGCTGTCAGCAGGTAATTTACATACTGCCGTCAGCAGTATGCAAAGTGCCTACACTCTGCACTGCATCTGTATAGCTATCATAGACAGCTCTGTCTACCCAAGTAGCACACTGGGAACCCAACCCATCATGGCAAATGTCCGTATGGTCAACTGGGGGTGCCCAATCCCCCTTTGGCTCCACTGTATGGGTTGTACCCCCCCCCAAAACCAGAGCTCCACGTGCCACGCCGGGAGCCCACTCCAGCATGGCAGAAGTCCATATAGCCAACGAGGGTGCCCAATCCCCCTATCGGCTCCACTGGCTCCCCAAACACAAAAAAAAAAAAACACACTGACGTCGACTGTATCGC
Source organism: Neoceratodus forsteri (assembly GCA_016271365.2). NCBI lineage: Eukaryota > Metazoa > Chordata > Ceratodontiformes > Ceratodontidae > Neoceratodus > Neoceratodus forsteri. Next base: position 67,460,522 of record JADMNL010000023.1, read on the forward strand.
CCCCCCTCCCCAACCTACCCACCTCCTCACACCCCATTTACCTCTGGTAGTAAAGCGCAATGATCTTCAGTGGACCGGGAACACGTCTGCACTCTTCAAAGCTGACCGCGAACTGAAGAAATGCCGTCAAGCTGTATAATGCAACAAATGGGTTTTCTTCAACTTTGGTGCACATCTCAGCCATTTTTGGGAATTTTTTCACTAAATTTTCAATATGGGGTTCTTTGGGACCCACCTCATGAATTCAATCACTGTCATTTTGTTATTCAGTCCCAAAATGTGATTTTGCAGTCAATGCGTGGAACCACCTTTCGGGACTGAGTAATGAAACAACTGTGTCACAGTTCATGAGGTAGGCCCCCCAAAAACCTTATGATGAAAATCTGGTTAAAAAAAATTCCCCAAAAATTACTGTTTTATGAGGGTGCGTTGCGCAGTTCCTACACATGCAACTGAGAATTTTTTTAATATTTTTGGTCCAGATTTTCAACATTGACATTTTTCCACACCTCCTTATGAACAGTATGGCTATCATTTTTCACACCCAGGCTGAAATGTGTTTATGCACTTCCGCCACAAAATAGCACGGTCACTGTGGGAATTTTGTGTTCAGGATAGATTATGAAAATCACAGTGACATTGGTTATGAGCGGAGGTGCAAAAATGCTTGTTGAAAATCGGCTGTACAAAATTCCCAAACTACTTACATTACGGGAGTACATTGCATAGTTCCGACTCAAATGCGTGACTTCAGTTTTTGTAGGTTTTCACCATATACATATACACACACCCACACACCACACACCCACACACACCACACACACACACACACCACACACACCACACACACCACACACACCACACACACCACACACACCACACACACCACACACCACACACCACTTTTCACATCCTGTTCGAAATGATTTTTTTTTTTTGCACCTGTGGCACCAAATGGCACAGTCACTCAGCAAAACCACCCTTCATGTAACGAACGGATAGTGTCACTGTTCATGCGGTGGGGTCACAAAAAAAACCCATGCGGAAAACTTGGGAGTAAAAATACCAAGAAACTCCTAGGGAGTTGGGGTTTTCAACCAGAACGCCCTACCTTGTAGGGACTAACAGGCATCAGGGGTGCGACTTGGGATTGTCGATGGTAATGCTCATGCCATTTCACCCCCACTCCCACCCTGCAGCCAGTGACAGTCACCAAAGTGCACCTTGGACCCTGTGCCCCCAGAGTTCACCCCATTCTCCTATACTGCATCCATTTCAGCGCATTTCCTTATGTAATGAGGTGAATGTAAAGGCAAACACACCACACGGCACACCTCAACACTTGTCAGTGTCTGAAGGGTAGGGCGAGATGAAATGTCATGACCGCCATGGGTGACGACCCAAAGGCACACCCCAATGCCTGTCCATCTCTGCAGAGTGAGGGTGGAGTCGACTTCAATACTTCAATGCCATTCCTATACTGCATCTGTCTTAACTCCTGCACTTCCACTGCTAATGCTAGCAAGCAAACATTCAGCATTGACAAATGCTCGTTATATGTAGTGCTAGTATGTGTTGCAGGATATAATTTATGGAAACAAGGATGTGGGAAACACTTGGTGAGATTAAGGCAACTGTTTTATTTATTGAATAATGTCACCATAGGAATACGTGACGACATTTAGGCAACATTTTATCCGGCAACCTAGTATACTTTACATCGTGACATTTTTACCGCTACCTTTTAAGCAGAGACATTTCATCCTAGTGCCATTGTACTAGCCCCCTATGTCATGTAGTGTGTAGACTGGATGCTTGTGAAAACAGGCAGTTATGTTCACATGCCTCAGTGATTCACACAGACAAAGCATGAAACCACATCTAGAGTAAAAATTAAAATTTATTCAAGTAGATGCAACATGTCCTACCTATTTACAACAACTTGCAATAAACATTACTAGAATGAATATATATGTGTGTATTTGGTATAGAAGCCATAAATTTTACAACATCATGTAGTCCTGCTACATGTGAAAATATTCTATGTAAACAATTTGTAATTTAGTACAAAATTATGCAAGACAGCTATATACAGTTCTTGTTCTACAGGTACCCTTCAGATTTCAGGTGACCGGACCATCATGTGGTTTTCTAGGGTTGTCCAGAAATTAAGAGCTCATGGTGATGCCCCGGCCTAGAAGAACCTAGAACCTGTGACGTATGTCAAGTCACAACATCTTGGTGCCTTCTTACACTTCCAAGTAAGACTGAACATGTGTCAGCAGTAGCACAGGCAAAAACTTGCATGTTGCAAATCAAGCTGTGAGATGAAAGTTTGAACTTTGGATAATGATAAAGGGATTCTGAACATACGACAGCCCATAACTGGTCACCCTACTCAACATTTTAAAGTGCATTAATATACTGTAACACTAAATGTGCTTTACACAATTCCAGGAAGAAAAAAAAAAAAAAATACAAAACCACCACAATTTACATAATATACCCAAATCTTTGCAGAATATTGACAACTAGCTTCCTATACAATAATATTACTGCTCAAAGTGATTTGTGGCAAAACAGTGGTGGTGGTGGTGGTTGGTAAAATGCTGAACTGAAAAGAGACCGGCACATGAGCACCAGAAAACAAAAAGAAAAGTCAACATCTTCACCACCTACTGCTTGGATTGTAATGAAAAGGGAAAATAGTGCTCCAACAGGGAGCTGATTTCTGGTCTTTTAAATACGGTCCCTCCATGATGATCAGTAGAATCATACAATTGGTTTCTAACTGAATAGATTTTTAATTCTCAATGGTAAAGTGGAATTCTCTGAATTCTGCAAATGATTTGCACTGGTTCAGTTAGCTGCTGAAAAATTGGGATTTTGGCTCTTCGCATCTGGAAATGCTTCAGATATTGGACTGCGAATCACATTTGCATTTCCACTTTATACGGTAGGACCACATCCAGTTAGGAGCAAATAAAGCCATAGCAGTGACTCTGGTGGCTTCGGTTCTTCATAATAACAAAAGGATTTGGGAGTCTTCCTCTTTGCAGAAAGACGGACTTGTATGTCTTGTCCCTACTGCAAAGCAACCCCTTGGAAACTTGAACTTTTGGAGAACCCAAGATGCAACACAAGTATGGAACTCTAAGATCTAAGCCCATGGCCTTTCCTCATCACGTAGCAGCCTCTCAACATAATAGTTGTCCTAAGGGCAGACTGTAACAAGACAGCAGACAGACGTGAACATAAAGGCTAACACAGGACAAGGTGTGCAGTTGTAAGGAAATAATGCACCCCTCAGGTGTTTGTTACGCATGAAGGGTGACCGAATTCTAAAACATCTGAGAAGAGCATCATTTCCATATGATCACACCCTTGAGTGCAGGGTGTGCAGTCATAATGGCAGACTGACTAGACCATTGTTTTCTGCCATCACGGTCTGTCCATGTGTTATCCCACTTATGAAATGTGCCATTCTGTGTTAAAAATAATGGTCGTTCAGCCGAGGCGTACAGTTGTCCGAAAACAATTAAACAGTAATGTGATGCGTTTTGAACCAATGAGGTTACAGAATTTAAGGCCCATTTTATAAAAATGCATTATTACGCCTTAATTATATAAATATTTACCAGCAATAAAGTTCATACATTTCATAGTTTGTCATCTTCAATGGAAAATCCCCTGTTAATGAATCCATTCATGGAGTGATTAGTCTCAGCAGGGATTTCGGTACCGCCAGTGGATTTGGGTCCATTGATTGGAATTTCAGTAAAGCCTTCTGTAGGATCAACTGTGTCTTTTGCATCAACTGGCAGCACTGCAGGACTCTCCTGTGAAGCATCGGGAATGAAGCCCCCATTGATATAACCAGCTAGTTTGTGTTTCTTCTGCACATCTTCAAAGATCTGTAGGACCTGCAGGAGTCATGAACAGGTGTCAAGGGAATACAGTTCTGTATTACATTTTCATTTTACTACACAACCCCAAATGTATTCAGATTAGCCACAAGCAGATCAGATCTTATTCAAGCACCATTCCAATATTGCCTTCTGTTAGCATTAGTTCCTGGATCATCCTTATGTGACTATTTTCCAATACCTGTCTGCCCAAAAGGCAGGTCTTAGCCAAGCACCACTGGATTCTATCCAATGGTGCTTTCTCATAGACAGATCAGGATGATCCAGATCCCAAGCCTACACCTACCAAGCTTATAATGCCATTTTATTTTCCATTACTTGTCTGCCCAAATGTATGGACACTATGACTGGACAGCCACTATTCTGCTCAAAGATAAACTATCAGATTTAAAATGTTATACAAAAGGAAAAGATATGGAGAGTGTTAAGATCTACCCGTATAAGAGCAGTCAGACCCCAAATGTAGTTACTCGGTCTAAAATGTACTTATTTTGTGAGATTTTACCACACTGCTAGGCTATATTACCTCCCATGTTATTGTCTATAACTATGCTATTTTTCCATTTGTTAGGGCAGGTAAGCTGCAGTCTAAATCCAGTAGCTCAGTTACAATTCCCCACATGAAAACCTCTGAGGGACAATGTGCCTTTGTCAGTATAGCTACTACACAAATTCCCTGTCTTCCGATCATACCAAGCGATGTGCAATTTTGAAATCAGCCCTCAGAAATACCTCCTTTAGCCAAATAGGTCTACATACCACCCTTCATCACCTCTTAGAATACCAAGATATTTGTCACTGGTACTTTTTGGTTCTGTTCTGGACATGTATATATCTGTCGAGCATGGTTGCTGTGCTCTGTATTGTCATGTGTATGATTATATTTTAACAAATACTTTGGATATTGCCTCCCTTGCAAGTTGCAGCAATCATATTAGGTTATGCATTCTCACACACTTGCACTTGTTCTTTTGGTTCCTCTTGCAGTGTTTAACAATTCTGGGTCTTCACCCCCCCACACAAAAAAAGGGCACATCCTGTGCCAATAGGCTTACCCAGCCACAAAGAACTAAATAAGTGGACTTGGCATGACATTACTGTGCCGAGACAATATAGCTCCACTTCTAAATGTGCACTAGATTAAAGAAAAATACATAGGAGGAAAATTCTGCACAATTTCATTTCCTCCGGTCATGAAAGCACTGTGGCCTCCTGGACAGCATGGCCATACGTGAGTGCAAGGCAGCCCATGTCCCAGAAACCAACTGCCCCACCTTCACAGTGCTTAGCTCACCAGTGCTTGTGGGGAGAAAAAAAAAAAATCTAGATGTGGTAAGGGTTATCCTCATTTGGGTCTGCCCAACTTTGTTTTCTCGTACAGATTTGTCCTTAAGTGTTGCAGAGTATACTTTGCATTTTGCCTTTTTGGTGTTTTACTCAGTCTGTTTCAAGGACATTTAATGATGTTGGTTCACATTGCTCCACAGTGTTAATCATAAATCAAGAAAGCTTCCAGAGCTATGGATGCCAAAAAGAAAACTTTGAAAAACATAATCGGTACAATTCAGCTGGCATTCCATATGTATTCTACACATTTCTCTTCCTCGTTCTTTATTATGGAGTAAATTTGCACGAGTACAGGATTCTTATCCCTTAGTTTTTCTGCCCCTGCAGCTTACTCCCTACTTCAAGTCATAATGCTTTGTTGTCACATCACAATCTGTTGCCGAGGGAGTAACAGATGTCACAAGCAGAGCATTACACCTCCGGTAGGGAGAAAGCAACAGGAATATATTCATTTCAAGAGCAAAGATCCTGTTTTCATGCAAATGACCTCAATAATTAAATGGGAAAGAATTCAAAACTAAGCTGAACTGTGTCTAAATGTAATCTTTTGTTAAAAGGTCTCCCGATGTCCGCTGCTCTTTCAGCATAGAGACCAGCATTATGCCTACTGGTCCTTATCTCACTAGGACTATGAAAAACCTCTACTGTAAAGAGTACCCTGTTTCCACAGGAAAAAAAAAAAACTCACTATAAGTAGACATCATTATCAATGAAGCAAGCATTCAAAACAGCTTTTAAACAGTAGCTGATGCTTACACAGAATTTGGCCTGTATTTCACAAATGTTAGATTTCTCCTCTGCATGATAATTGCAGAAAGTCCCCCCTTCAAGATTTGTATCCCTTACAATTCGTCTGCCACTATAGCTTATTCCCTATTTGAAATTATAATGAGCTGTTGTGACATCACAGTCTGTTGCAATGGGAATAACTGATGTCATAAGTGTTATGACATCATGCTGGGAACAAATAGGAGCTGATGAACCCCCAAGGAACTATCCTGTTTTTATACATACAACTTCAGCAATAAAGGATAAGAAATATGGAGCTAATGACAAAAATAGGCTGTTGTGTCCAAATTAGTTTTTTTCAAAGTTCTTGAGGTGTAAATAGGTCATTGAAGTAGCAATGCAATGAAAAATGCGCGTCCAAAAAGCTAGCTTTGGGTACAATAAAAATATTGGCACATCAGATCTACTTCTGTGGGTACCCCCTATGCAGTGCACCACAAGTTTACTTTCTCAGTCCTAACCTGTGCCAGGTCTATAGGGATATTTCTATGCCAAATACAGCAGCCATTTTATTCCTGAGACAAAAGAATACTCAACATTTTGTGAAACTAGAATATTTAGTGACAGATAAAACTAAAAGATGTTTGGAGTCATTTATAGTGGCAAAAAGTAGGGTAAAAGTGTTTGCCCAGTTTTATTGCATGAATACTTAAAGGTCAACGGAAATGTTCTTATGTGGGAGTTTCACGTTTAGGTTCCTCAAGAGTAACTAGTGCTTTCTGACAGAAAATCTCACATAAGCAGTTCTTCTGCTAGGGACAAACCTCAGTGGGTTAATTCTAGAACATCTACAATGTCGACCTACTTTTAAATATGGAAGAATGACTCCATGTGCTTTTTGATCTGTTGGAAAACAGGGCTGTGCTCAAGTTCAAAAGTGAACAAGGCAGGTTCCAAATATGATGGTCTCTTTATATTAGGGTCTTCCTGGTAAAGTGGGGTGGGGAGTAGGAAAGTGTGTGTCGAGAATGGATACCAAGGGAAGGAGATAAAAAAAGACAAATGTTCTGAACTCACAGGACTGTGCTCTCACCGAGCCAAGTTCCACCACCAGAGGCCATTCACACTGGGATGGACTCCAGTGCAGGATGGTCTACAGTGCTGATGCAGAACACGGTAACCCAAAGTTGTTGCTAGCTACCAATGCAAAGGGTCTTGTAAACTGCACGGGGGGGCCTAAAAAGGGCAGAAGACCAATGTAAATAATTCAGACCCTACCTGTGATTTTGGCACCAACCCTACTCTGAAAAATCCGATGTTGCCCGTGTCAATCTTGGTGCAGTCCACGACTGTGGAAGCAATGTTCTCTGGGGAAGGTCCATCACACAGCACTCCATCCACCTGAAGAAATTTAATGTGTATATTAGGAAGCAGCACAACAAGTTTGAGACAAATCAGAGCATGAATGACATTTTACTTAAATGTCACTTTGGGAAAACAGTTTTTTTTTTTTTTTTTTTTTTTTTTTTTTTTTTTTTTTTAAAAACACACACACACACACACAAAATTAATATTTCTAATTTAGTCTTTGGTAACTGGGTAAGGCCCACTAGGCACAAGTGCCTGTTTTCAGGGGCAACCTGGGAGTAGCAGCAGCAGCAGCAGCAATCGTCTTGTACAGGATAAATGAAAGTACAACTTTACAATGCCATTAGGGCACACCTGTTTGATGGCAACAATTTTATGACAACAGTTTCTTTTAAAAATACAAATACATAAAGTGGTCATTTGAGAGCAGCCCAGACACACAGTAATGGTTCATCTGTTACATGTACAATGGAAACAATTCCTGTTTCATTGCTGTTTTGAACTTTCCACAGTTGTATCTTGGGTTTTGACAACAGCTAGAAGACTGTTTCATGCTAGAGAGGCTTTATCCTGACAAGTCATCGTTCCAAATTTATTTTTTGTTTCAGGAACTATCAGATCTCTGGCCCCTTTTTTCCTTAGGTTGAATTGATGCGAAGAGCCAATTAACTTTTCAGCCAACCCATCAGGGGAACCAGATTTATAAGTTTTATGTACAGAGTTAACCCAGCTCTCTGGTCTTCGGAGCGCTAAAGATGTCCATTTTAAGTTTTTGGACAACAAACAGTGATGAGCATCATATTTACATCTTAATACGAACCTGACCAATTATAATAAGTATCAAGCTCTTGGAGCAGATGTTTATTAGCATGAGAGTAAACATGACACCTGTAGTTGATCAACGGTAAAATCAACTAATTTGCTATGGTCAATCTGTCATCCTTACTCAGTTTACAACTCCTTAATGCACCCATCCTAGAATTTACTTTACTAACCAATCCATTTATGTGCTGTTCAAATGATAATGTTGGATCTATATTTACCCCCAAGTATCTGTACACAGAAACCTGGGTTAACGCACTACCATTTATAGTCTTTATCCACAGGATATTATCTTTAGGCCCCCCCCCCCCAGGTGTCACAAAACTAAATAGCATAGTCAGAGTCTTAGTCTTTTTAGACTTTGAAATCAGGTTTGAGGCGGTGAACCAGATTTATAAGAAAGTCTGACTGTAACCTGGTTTCAACTTCCTCAATATTTGACCCCTCAGAAACCAAGATCACATCACTGGCATAAAGCCCAATAGGTAGACTTTATTAAGCTGGGAAGTACATTTGTGTATACAACCACCAACAAGGGGCCCAATATGGACCCCTGTGGGACACTGGAAGGGGTTCTGAACACCTACCCTTCCACTGCCACCATCTGTGATCTATTTTCCAAGTATGAATGGAACCATTTCAGTGGTTCTTCCGTTAAACCAATCTTCTTCAGTCTGTCAATCAGTACGGAGTGGTCAACTACAAAAGCCTTTGATAAACTGATGAACACTGCACCCACAGACCTAAACCTAGATTCCCAAGAGGGGTGGATATTCAATTTATAAAATTTCGTGAGTGTAGTGCCCATTTACAGACTCCTCCTAAAGCCCGATTGAAAATCATTCAGTTTATTCTATTTCTCCAGGTAGCTCATAAATCGGCTGTGGATCAATTTTTTCAATAGTTTTGAAACAATCACTAAAAGGGCTATTGGCCTATTTGTAGGACCAGCATCGGGCCCCCTTTATGTATGGGGATGATTTTAACAAGCTTCCATAAACTTGGGAAGCAGCTGTCCCGTTAAACTTATTGAAAAGATCAGTGAGGAGCTGAGAGAGTTAAGTGACTTGTTCAGAGTCACTCAGTAAACAAGTGGAGGTTGTGGGAAATTAAACCCAGGTCTGCTGGATATACCACACTCATTGCTGTAACCTCTAGGCTATACTGCTAGCCCCAATCAATTTCATTGCTGGCATCTACACACACACACACACACACACACACACACACACACACACACACACACACACACACACACACACACACACTTTCTTTCCTGCACCCACACTCCACCAATTGTTACCAGTACCATCTTGTCCTTTCCCCTCAGCTCCAATCACCTTTCCCTGTGCCGTCCCCATGGGGGTGATGGCACGGCTATTGAGGGTAATCACATGACCTCAGTCAACCTCACCCATATGCTAATACCGTCAGCAAACTGGATGGTGATTAGGTAGTGATGGGGGGAAGGGGATGAACAGGTGAAATAGTGAGGTTAATCACTGCCCCACGGTGCTTAACAGCACCATCATCTCCACCTCAGATCTGTCAACAGTTCCAAATTCTCCATGCTGCCTTCTCTGCCTTATGATTGTTTCTGGTGACCAGCAGTGTACAGTCAAGCATGCCAGGGCCTACTATGATGGGCAAGCCATAGGACACCAGCAGAGAGTAGCATGGATCTGGTCTAGAGACACACTGGGTCAATAGGTATACAGTATGTACAAACCTGATGGAAGTAAGTTGAGAATGCATAGGCGGAGGGATGAATGGAAAGACAAGAAAGAGCAGCTAACACTTCCGGTTACGCAGGGAATATTTAGATACCATTGGGAGAATGTCTCAAATCATGACCCCTCCCCAAAAAGAAAAAAAGGAAGTCATCATGATTCGACTCCGATTTGACCTAGTCCAGAGTATTGACCAGGTTCTGATCTGCCAGTGACCCAGCTGTGACCTGGTCCGGATAGTGGTTTTGAAGCTTCAGCCTTAAAAACTAGTGGGGAAAGACAACCATTTTAAAAATGAAATGGCATAAAGAAAAGGTGTATAATGAAGGAGTAGGGCAACCTAATTCAGATCTGCCTCTGACCCAGTTCTGATTTAGTCAGAAAAGACTCTGTTTTTTGAAAACCAGAGTACATCAGAGCCTTCTGGAAAGAAATCAGTCAGAATCAGAACCACGCCACAGCAGATTCTTCCCTAGTGCACTGCTTACAGGACAAAATCTTCTTCCAGGTCTTTACTGTTGCAGACAGCTGCAAGGAGCCAATCCACTGTCCCTTAGAGTTGAGCAACACCTGCCATTCCCTCTTGAAGTCACAATCCTCCGTTTATGATATCATAACCCGTTACCATGGAAATGACTGGTGATGCCTCAAACAGGAAAATCGTGAGTCTAGGAGAGGAACAAGCAGCAGTAGCAGACCTCAACTGTCAAGGGCAATAAGCCTGATTTTCATAAAAATGCCCTACATAATAAATGCACCGGGTATGGAAAAGGAATCTGGAATAAACATGAAACATAATACAAATTTTGTCCAGATACTGTGGTTTTACATATTTTCCCTAAAGGCACCAGCTGCTGTTTAAAACCATCAAGCCTTAGGGTCATTTAAAGGGTAGCTGCACCTCAGCATATATAAAATATTATATATCTATATCCATCTCATTTTTTCCTCCCTTCTGATCACTGGCTGCCAAAGCATCTCTTGGGCATAGACTCTCATGACCTCCCCTCCACTGCCCTCCTGAACCCCTCTCCCAATAGAGAAATTGGGTGCTTGGTCCCCCCTCTTCTGCTGGACCCATATAGGAAGAAGCGGGGACCATGGAGAGAGTCAAGTTAGGGTCAAGGCCAGCATTGGGCATGTGGGCTGGGCCACTGGAGTCTCGCAGTCTTCCCTGGCAGCTGGGGGTTTTCCCCTTCATGTTTTGCCCCCGGGGCGCAGACCTACACGGATGTCCAGCACATGACAGGCATGCTTCTGCTTCTGTGCGCTAGATGTCCGCCATCACCCTCCCCAACCCTTGTACATGCATCCACTGCTGCAATGCACCCAGCCTCATTGGGAGCCACCAGAGTTGCGGAATGCACCATCTTCTATCCCCTGAAGAGGACAGCAGTCCTCCAGACACTATCCTCTCCTCTCCTCCTCAGCAGACCAGAGTCCAAACCAAGGTCACTGACATGGAGCAAGATGTGGCATCCAGCACCTCAACCATCAGTGCCACCGGGCCAGCCTCAAAAATATAAAATATTTATATACAGACCAGCTTACTGTTTATAACAAAATATCTTGTTTAGTCAATTCCTCAGTTCTTTATTATTGAGGGCAGCTGCATGAAATCATATCATTACAGCTCAATTCCAGGCCATTTAGACTGTCCCTAAACTCACTTAAAGGAAAAGTAGGTGTCAGCTAGCAAAGAATCAGTTTATTTTTCACTTCCAACATCCTAAAATTCATGCTCAGTGCATTTCTTAGATAACGTTCAGCTATTTTTTTTTTTCTTTTATTAAATGACTAAAATCATTATAGATTACCACTCGCACTATTAAATAGTCTCTACTGAGGTTAATGTTGAATGTACATCTTAGAAATCTATACCGTGCCTGTATTAGGATGATGTTACCACATGCCTCTATGGTAAACACTGTACCAAGATGTTTGATTGTTTCATGCTGGGCATGGCATGGGTGGAACATTTAAGTGTTATAATCCCACATCTTGGTTCAGGAACAAGAGAAAGTGAAGAGAAACATGTATGTTGATTTTTGCAAGACAAATATTATTGGAAAAAACTATATGGTTACCAACAAGGGTTTATGGCACAGATGTGTCCCAAAGCCTTGCAGAATGCAGACTTCCGTCAGTGAAATTGCCCAGAATGGAGATTTCACCTCCATAACACTAAGGAATATTTGAATTCTGCAGAATTCTGAAAAGCATTTCTTTAGAAACCATTAACTACTATTCCAGGGTTTATGGAAAATTGGTGGTTTACACAAACTACAGAATAGGACTCTGGGATTCACATTTTACGCTCAGAATTTTGAAATTCCACTATGACAGAATCTGCACAATTAAGTGGAATTTCTGAAATTTCTAGGGAATTATCATGGGAAAAAAGTGAATGCTACATAACTTTGTTTACCCCAGGTTCCCCGAAGCAACAGTTTGCCTTACCGTGTCACCCAGCTTGGCATACACTTGGTTGTGGTGGGTAGTGTCTGCTTCTCCGGTTGGATTTGCTGACATCACTGCAATGGGCCCAACCTGCACACGACAGAAAAAAAGGGAGTCAGAAAGGCAGTGATGTATCATAATGAGCATCTAACTCTTTCTGCAGGAGACACTACCCACGCAATTCACCACAATATGTCACGTATAGCAGATTTCATACAGGACATACATTCAGAATTAAAATGAAAACAGTAGAAGCAATGCAGAACCACTAAATACTTAAAACACTTAATATCTGGTACTGTCAGAGGCAGAGCTGTATGCCACACACTATACCCACTAAATGAACCAAACGGTCCAAGATCCAGAGATGGGCGACTATCCCTTTTGACATTTTCTACCAGATAATGGTAACCTTACCAAGGTTCCTATTTCTCTTCCAGAACCTACCCTTCCTGTCCCTCCAAGGGGCATGGCAACAGTGATGTAAACATATCTCGATTTGGTATGGGAAAAGGCTGCACTTATGCAGAAGTTGAAATCAAAAGGGGAAGAGGCAGAAACGACCCTACCCAACTTCTGCAGCTACTCCTGGGCAATACACTTTGGCACATGCCAACACAATCTGACTGCAAAGAGAATGGGACCATCTACCCTTTCCAGAGATGAAAGCCATTCTTAACTTGCAAGAGTGCCAGGCAAATCTCAAGGACAGATCCCCCCTTTCACCAGACAGTTAGGATATGGGGAACCAATGGGAGAACATCTCATCTCACTGCCTTCGTGGCACGGTTATACACCTTGGCTCTTTCGAGAATTTCCTCCTGGCCCAGCAAGACACAGGATACCAGGACTGTGAGTCCAGTGTCATTGCAGCACATTTCAGAAACCTGGAATTTCATGCCATACTGTTCTAGGTGACAGAGATATTTGCATTAAGAAAAAAAAAAAAAAAAAAAAAAGCTTTGTCCCTTGCAGTTCACTTTCAGGAGCTGAAATCATGATGCCCCGCTGGTCACCTCACTGCCATTTTCACAGTAGCAGATTGTGATGTTGCAAGCAAGGCATTATGACTTTTGGCTCCAGAAAAAGCCTCAGCTGCAGGTGATCTGCAAGGGACAATGATACCACTTCCATGTAAATGTCCTTCCTAATGACAAATTGGCTTGAAATGTTTGGATTGGGGGCGATTGATGATGGCATCTGTTGTATGTGTTGTGCTTGAGTAATAGACCCCCTTTTTTGTTACAAAACCCAGAAAAATGAGACTGCTTTTGTGGTACTACAGGCTATTCACGGACACCGTTTCACCAAGAAAGGCCCACTGAGTCGAGATAGCTCATTTCCAGAGGTGCCATGTGTGGGGGAGAAGAGAAGAAGGGTACAAGGAAGAAACAGTACAGTATCACATTATACAATACTGTCACTCCAAGTAACAAAAAAGTGGGTGTGGACAAGGAGTAGAATCAATTGCAGGTTACAATATACATAACTTTTCAGCAGTCAGTACAACTCCAAATAAGGCGATACTGGAGAAAAGGCATAGGGTTATGATGGGTTACTAAGCCAGATGGGCTGGTAGTCAACTGAACAGCATAATTTTTTTCACTACACTGGGTTAGAGGAAGGCTGCGGTACACTCACCAGATCAATAAGAAATGTTGTCACTGAGCAGTCTGGGATCCGGACAGCGATGCTCTGTGGTGTTCCGATATACTTGGCAGAGTCCTGCAAGCCAAAACAGTCCAGCCAATTGCCTGTGAAAGAGCAGTAGAGCGCCTTGTCAAACAGCATGCTCAACAAAACAGAAACCTCAGGGACTGACTGACCTAGCACAACTCATTATCGTACAACAGTAAACAAAATTGTGTAGTTGTACAATGGCTTGAGGAACAGAGTTCCGCTCAAACATTTTTGCTGCTGTAATGCTGGAATGTGTATTTGTAAGGTTGCTTTTGATCCACACATCTAAACTAAGCCTACAATTCTTGTTACACAACATAAGCCAGTATACAACATGGAGGAAACCAATCTTGCTGCTGTAGAAGTCACAGTGATTTTTGGAAGGTTAAGCAATTCTTACCATTTTCAGCCTACATCACGGGAGTACAGATGGAAACCAACTGAAATTGAACCAGATTAAGCTGTTGGTGGTATTTCTTTCTTTGGGGGGAATTTGGCAAGAATACCAGGGAAATCCCATGCCATGGATTCTTTAACATCCACCTGACCAACCACCAAACAGGCAGACAGATCATCAGTTTAATGTCTCATCTGAAAGATACCACCTCAGAGGACAGCATCCCCCCTCACACTGCACTGCAGTGTCAGTATTGGGGCGTTACCCCAAGTTCCTAGTGTGGGGACAGAACCCACAACCTTCCAAACATCTGACCTCAAGAGGCAAATGCGCAACCTGCTGAGCCACTGACACTGCAATAACAAACATAACAGTGATGTTCTGTGAAGGATAGGATAGTTGTTGCTTTGCCTTAGGACAGCTGTTTATGCAGAAAAAAATGAATGCTTCTTTAGGCTTACATCGAGACAAGTTTCTTCCATGGTGTGTGCTGGTTTGTCTCATTCTGCTCCCTTCGGACTGCACCCACCCCCTTTTACTTTAGTGCAATCCCAGCTGCGACTTGTATTAAAATATCCAGAATTGTTCCTACCGATTCTAGTGATGGGCAAAAATGGTTCCATCTAAAACAAAAATCAGTTTTTAATATTCAGAACATCCCCTAGAAATGCAGTTTGAGCCACTGAAAACGTACAGTAGTAATTACTGGCATGCTGTTTGCGTGCAAGTGAATTCAGATGTTTATAAATTTCTAAGTTGGAGTAGAGGTTTGAAGAGAACTTTTTGAATTTTTCTGCATTCTTATCAGAACTGATAAAATGGAACCGGAAAGGCATTATCCATCTATCTGCAAAGTTCTAAAATTGGGCTATGCTACTAGATTATGGTGTTAGGTAAAACCCTAAAGGAAGGAGTTGAATTGATTTCAACATGGGCATTTGTACAGGCTAGTTATCCGAATTGTCCATCTCAATTTATTTAACAATTTCTTCTCATGTATATTGATTGAGCATGTATGGGTCCATGGCTGTTCAAGTCAAGTTGCCAAAGTGGCCCTTACCTCTCGGAACAACAAGGCTGATAGAGGAGGGCCACGCTGCCTCCATGAAGTCCCAGAGCAGGGGGCTGAACAAGTGCTTGGCAGGCTCCAACTGCTTCAGGCTTGATATCCACAGAGAGATGGGCCTGTCCTGGGCCTGGATCTTGGCTCTGAGGAGAGAGAAAAAAAAAATCTTTAGTTCCTTCTCTTATTACTCTAGAGACGTTTATGTAACCAGTACAACATCGAGCCTTTCCTATGAGGAACAGCGACCTTCCCAAAATGCTGACACCTTAAAAATCAAGAGTATTCTTCATGCATCAAATGCTGCACTAAGAGCTTTAGAGAAAGTTGTATGATAGACTACTTTCAGAGTCTGGCCTTTGAGACAATTATGTAGTGCATTTTAATTTGCAATGTAATTTCCCCAGAATTTTAGTTTTCAACTTAATTACCCCTATTTTTAATTTGTAATCCATTTACTCGTATTATCACAACTGAGATGCATTTTCTTAAGTGCCATTCTGTCTTGCTAATTTTACTGCTGTGTGGAACCTGGGGGGGTTGTGGGACTTGCTCAAGGTCACCCACTGCATAATGTGTACTAGTGGGGGTTTGAGCCTGGGTCTCAAGAGGTATGCAGCCTTTCTTTAGCGAGAGAGAGAGAGAGAGAGAGAGAGAGAGAGAGAGAGAGAGAGAGAGAGAGAGAGAGAACACACACACACACACCACACCTGTTTGAACAGTGACAGCTCCTTACAAGGTAGACCCTGGGAGTTTATTATACATGGGACCGGCTTTATTGACAGGATGGATGGAAGTTAGGACTCTGGGGAAAACCTCCTCAACTTTTGGAAAGCACCATGGAATCATTACCTTCCACATGGGTTGAAGGGGCCTATGTTTAATGCCCCATCTGAAAGTGGCACCTCACCAGTGCAATTATCCCCCAGTACTGTAGTATAGCATTGTTACTGAGTATTAGCCAAACCCCAAGTCCTTTGTGTGGGACTAGAGTGCACAACCTTCCAATATTCTGGCCCCAGAACTGAGCATGCAACTTACTTTGCCATGGACATAGAGCCACTGGCACTGAAGGGGTACAGTGGTCCTAGATGGAGCTTCCATATGCAGAATTTAAGTCAAACAGGTAGACAGCTGGTAAACACACACACACACACACACACACACACACACACACACCCCTCAAGTGTGCACATGTCCAACCTGTGGAAAGCAATTACTTACTTGTAAGCCTTCTCCACTGCGTCAGGCCGGTTGCAGGCTGCCACCAGTACATAGACTGTATCTGAGGGGATACCACATGTGCCACCATTCTTCAGGATCTCTGAAATGGGGGAAAAAGAAAAAAAAAGTCAATGCAAGCAAGAGAACCCAAATTATGTCACGCTGGCTGTGCACACCAATTTAGCATGGGTCAAACCCCTCTTGTGCTGATGCATAAGCAAACAAACCCCCCACTCCTGAGAAAGGACAGCTGTCCTCCAAACGTGCAATCCTTACCTCCCCGGTTGACCCCCAAACAACCAAAGTCCATTCCCAAACCCAGGTCACCAGTGTGGCATGAGGTGTGGTGCCCAGCACCTCAGCGCCCCAGGCTGACTATAAACTTATGTTTTAAAATACTGATCTGGCAATCTCCCCACCACTGCCAGCCTCCATTGATGCTCAGAAATCAGACAGAGGCCAATGTCAGCAGCACTCTCAGCTAGGGGAAAAATTTTTATCAGCACTAGAATTCTTCAGTTTTCATGCAGACACCACCGATATTGTACCTCCTCCCCAGTGCCTAGTAGTTGTTCTACTTCTGCTAGCAGTGGGTAAGAAGCATGGTACTGATGGTGTTGGAAGCAGATGCCAAGCAGGAGTTACCATCCTGCATGCATACTATTCTGAACATAGAGTCCTTGTGTTTTGTGAACTAGACCTATTAAAGGAAAGAGTAATGCAATGTTTGGAGCAAAACGAGAAAAAAAAAAAAAGGATATTCCTGCACACCTCCCCCAAAGTATTATGAACAGTGCCAAACAGTCTCTTCCCCCTAGTATTCCTTACCTGCTATTTTCCAGACTGAGGTGACCTTCCTTGCTGGGACATGTGGACACTTGGAACTGCCTCCCCCATAGCCACTCAGCTTTATGAAGGGGCTACCCGTAGGGAGCTGTGGGTTTTCAAAACTCGAATTAAAGAGAGTGGACAGGAAGCAGTAGAAACTAACCAGCCCAAAGATGATAGTGACAGCAATATCATAGCCAGCAGGCATTGCGTCAATGGCATCCAACAAAAAACTGATCAAAATTAGCATGAAGGTCAGGGAATAAGGAAACCACGTCTTGCTAAGAAATAATGTGCCAATCACCACAAAGCAGTTGAAAAGTATGAGGCAGATGATACCGACAGCTATATTGAAGCCCCTGGTACTGCCATAGAGCCCACCATATCTAGTTAGCCCCCAAACTATCCACATAATGGCATACAATATAAAGGCGGTGCTTTCCAAGGTCTTACCCCGGGCAAAGGCAACTGAACCCGACACAAGCTGGAGAAGGCCCCCAGCAACAACCACCCAAGGGAGGACCACAGAACCCAGAGGATTCATTGGGTCTACAGTCATGGTGATGGCAAAGGCAGCAAGTACACTACATGCATGGCCAAGCACCTCTGCATCAGCATATCGGGAGTAACCAAGGAATGGTTCCTGAAGGTCTTTTTCTGGTCTCAACTTAAACCAACTTGTGCGGGACAGAAGGGATTTGACCAGCCCTTCCCCAGTTGGGATTTTAACACCACCACCACCAATGTTGTAAAGGTATATTAAGGTCATGATGGCAGAGGCCACAAAAATAGACACACTGACTCCTTGAGGACCACCGTGAAAGAAGCCATTTGGTCGGGCTGCCATGGCAATGCAGTAGGAGGTAAAGAAGAGCAAGTAAAGTCCATCTGCCAGGCTTTTTTGCATCATGAAGACAGCCAAAACAAAGAAGAGTATGGCAAAAACCACTGGGAAAGGGACAGGGAAAGTCAGCTCATTGGGCTTCCAAATACTTAACAGGAGGGTGTAGCCCTCTGCAAATTTTAAGATGGAGGTGAAACCAAAAAACGTGGCAGACAATGTGTCAAAGGAGCGATAGGACATGATGCAGACTCCCACTTGATAAAGCCCTGCCACCCAAAGCCACGGAACCTGGCCCACAAATAACGTGGTGGTCACACCAAAAAGCTTGCAGCCAAACACGCTAGCCGATAGCATGTTCATGATTAAACCTATCACGATGGTGTCATTTTTACTGGTGGTTTTAGTTAGATTCTGAAGCCCAATCTTCTTTTTTGCAAGGTTGGTGCCAGGGAAGATAATTCTCTCTTTGCTAAGGAAGTATAGCACTCGCCCAATCCCAAAGTAGACCCCTAGAGCAGAAACTATCAAATAATTGCTGGCCACTGCAGATCCCCCAAAACTGCTGTCATAATACATTGCTATTTCATGGGCAGTGGAAAGGGATATGGCAAATGCCATCATGGCCAGTATTGCTTCTTTGTGAAACAGCCCCACAGCCCCAATGATGAGTAGCCCCAGGGTGAAAGCTGCTAGCCCGGGGACCAAGGCGTTACGTAGTCCACTGGCCTCGTTCAGAACCTGTTCGCCTTTCAAGATGTGTATGATGCCAGAACCACCCCACAGTGCTGAGACAGTTAAGCACAGAGTCACAAACAGCGGGGCATGACTTAGGCTTTTGCGAACACCTAGAAAACAAAAACAAAAAGGAAGGGAAAAAAAATTAGACACCTGGTAAAGACTTGCCATTAATGAAAAATTAATCAGCCCAGGACAATTATACAACAAAACCTGGAACCTCTTCCAAAATATTTTAAACAACTATTAAACATAAATAATTTCTCTGCTGTGCACCTTCCATGTTCATTTCACAGTTGCTGGCTTGTATTTGCGGTCTTACTTAATATGCATTTTGATAGGTAAATTAATGCATAATGATTGTTACCGAATTCTCCAATGGAACTGGCAGTCTGGAGATTAGAGTAAAGAGCTGTGAATGAGCTTATTAAATGTAGTATACTTGATTCCCACAATCTCCACTTGCATACTGTGAGACTTTGAGCAAGTCACTCAACCTCCCCAGTGCTCTTGGGTCACCCCTGAAAACAGGCACTTGTGTCTGGTGAGCCTTACCCAGTTACAAAAAGGTTTTACTATAATTGTATTGTATCTGGATTTGAAACAAAATCAATAGAAAGTATTCAAGACAAAAGAATTAGGCAAATCATATCATCATTGCACAGCTTAGATACAATATTTATGTGCACTGGTTTGGAAATCACTTTCCAGGCCATACATGCTCAGTCCCGAAATAAAAAAAATTTATAGGTCTGAATTTAAAGTTATTTTCCAAGATTAAGTTATGCCTTCCTTGTGGTAGTAGCAAATGCTGGGGAGTCTAACTGTAAGAATGGATAATTTTCTGCAGTTTGAAGTGGAAGGGATCTTAGTTTGGCTTCACTGAGGTAGTCGGCTAACCCCTTCCACTTCCCAGACGATTGATCCATCCCTGCGCTCAGGCACATAATGTCATGTGCCTAGGCCGAGAGCAAGGGCGTGCAAGTCTATGGGGACAATGTTTAAGAACAGTTTTAAATACAACAATGGCCATTTGCAGGTGATAAATCAAGGGCACCAGATGACCAACAGTGGCCTTTGAGGATTAGCACAAATAAAATTCTAAATATCAATGCTGTGTTTTGCATCAGACATTCAGTTAATTTTGTCACAGATTAATGTGGAAAACATGCAGAAAGTTCAAAGCCAGGCAAAAAACACATCCCTTCAAGCATTTGTCATTGATGCAAGTTACACAATGCAAGATGCAGTCAGGTACTCTTGACAAAGCCCAGGACTTCTGGGTGAAATGCTGGGTTGGGTCATGGAGGTAGATTTTGCTGGTTGCACTTAAATTTTTTACCTACAAATGTATGGAGGTACGTGTTTGGCATTAAACTTTCTGCATTGCTTTATACTGCAATGTGCACCACCAGCTTGGAGCAGTCCCCTTTTGCATGTAATGAGGAAAACATGGCAGATTAATGATTGAAAACCCCCAATGGATTTTCTCTTATGCCTTCAACGACTAGGCCTTATGGGAGTAAACATAACAGCATATCCATGTCACAGGATTAAATGGCATTTGCTAGATAGTTACCCAATGCGACCAATCAAAATGTCCCTGCCTTCACCAGAGACTGATACTGCAAAGCCCGATTTGACAGACATCAAAAGGAGGCAGTGCCAGAGAGCACCCATCAAGAAGGAATTCTGCCATCAGCCAGTCAGGAGTGTATCAATTCCCCCATAACACCCACCCCGAAGGGGCTTATTTTGCATCTATAGAAACTCTTTAAAAAGCAGGCTGCTTTTTATGCCGTCTTGTGCCTGCGCAAGAAACATGTTGAGGTAGCTTCAGAATAGCAGGTCTTGGAGGCGCGGTCCTGTTGTGGCCTGTGGCGCCACCGTTTTTTGGGGCTAGGCTCCATGGCATGAATTAGATTGCATGCCATCTATGACAGCAGTGCAAGAGTCTCCACCACCTTGAAAGGTTTTAGTCACCGTAATGAGGGAGCTCCACCTCATTGCAGGGCATGCCTTTCCCAGTGCAAGTTTCAGTGCAACATGGCGGTGGCTGTGCCATCTGCCTCGCACAGTCCCCAGAAAAGCCGACTTGGGGGGTGCCCAATCCCTGTCGGCTACAGCCACCCCCTTGAGAAGGAGAAAGAAAACACACCATAAGTGACACTCCCCCCCCCCCCAGTTTATTTGCCAACAGGGTGCCCAATCCCCGTCCCCTCAGTCCTGCCCCCATTAAAAAAAAAATTATATATTTTAAAATAAATTAAATAAAAACACAGACACATGCAGGTGACATGCTGGGAGCCCACTGCAGCATGTCAAATGTACCTGTAAAAACAAAAACCTTCCCGCAATGTTTTTCCCCCCTGTAAAAGCAGAAAACGGTCCCTTGCAGTCTGCAGCCCCTCTCCCAACCCACGCACACCCACAGCATCTCCACACACACACACACACACACACACACACACACACACACACACACACACCTGTAATATTTTCACTCCAGATTTTCAAAATTGGCATTTTTCCACACCTCCTTATGAACAGTACAGCTGTCATTTTTCACATCCTGGGCGAAATGCGTTTTCGCACTTCCGGCGCAGAATAGTGTGGTCGCTGTGGGAAATCAGTGTTTGGGACAGATTATGAAAATCAGTGATTGTTCATGAGCAGAGGTCCTAAAATGCCTATGTTGAAAATTAGGTGACAAATATCCATAAGATGACTGTTACAAGCATGCGTTACGCAGTGGCCATGCAGTCATAAGTGCAAGAATTTGTAATATTTTCACTCCAGATTTTCAACATTGTCATTTTTTGCACACCTTATGAACAGTTCAGCTGTCATTTGTCACATCCTGCCCGAAATGTAGTTCCACACATCTGGCGCACAATCACATGGTCGCTGTGGGAAATGAACATTCAGATAGATTAAGATAATCATAGTGCCACTGTTCATGAGCAGAGATCCCAAAATGACCATGTAAAATATTTGGTGAAATAATTCCACTAAAATCAGTGGTACAAGCGTGCGATGTGCAGTTTTCATACGCTTTTAACTTGGAGAATGTTTAATATTTTCTCTTCAGATTTCCCATATTGCCATCTCGTCACACCTCCTTATCAATAGTGCAGCTGACATTTTCATGTGGTGCAGAATTGCGCAGTCACTGTGGGAAATCAACGTTAGAGCCAGATTAACAAAATCACTGGGGCACTATTCGTGAACAGAGGCCCCAAATGCTTTCATGAGGTGGGGTCACAAAAAGGCCATGTTTTAACATCTGGAGTGTAAATACCAACACACGCCCAGGGTGCTGGTGTTTAACTATTACATCTCACCCTGTATAGACTAACAGGCATCAGGGGTGTATCTTTGGATTGTCTGTTCTACTGCTCATGCCATTGGTCTTCCACCTCCACCCTGCAGCCACTGACAGGCATCAAGGTGTGCCTTGGACTCTTCAGCCCCAAAGTTCAACCCATTCTCCTATGCTGCACCCATCTCAACGTACTTCCTTATGAAATGGGATGAGCATAAGGCCAGATGACCCCAAGGCACGACGACACACTTAAGACTCTGCAGGGTAGGGTGAAGTGAAATAGCATGAGCATTATGGCCAGCGACCCAAACGCACACCCCAATACCAGTCACTCTCTGCAGGGTGGGACTGATGTCAGTTCTATATTTCACTGACACTTATTTATTTAGTTTTTGTTGACCGGGTAAGTGCACTAGACAAATCTTGCCTATTTTCAGGCACGACCCAGGGGAAGGGGATACAGATGAATGTCATCTGACCTTGAACCAGATTAAGCTGTTGATGGTATTTTTAGTGAATGAGGGAAATTTGGCCAGGACACTGGGGAAATTCCCCTACTCTTTTCGATAATTGCCATGGGATCTTTAACATCCACCTGAACTATTATGTGTGTCTCTAACTCCTGCACTACCAATGCCAAAACCAGCAAGACAACATTCGGCATTGACAAATGCTTGTTAATACTGTTTTAGAAAGTGACCTTGCAATTTTTCATATTGCTATGATGTGGTCGTTTTATCTTTAGACAAAATGTGCATGGTTTCATGTTGCCATGATGCAAAAGTGTGTTTCTCTTTTTAAAATGCGAGTAACTGACTGAGACTAACAGAAACGTGTTTACACAGCTTATAGCGTGTGGGCACTAATCCAGACTAATGTCTAGAATCCATTTTATAGCAGCTTTCAGAGACATGCCAGAGTAGATGTTTTGAAATTTGACTCCTGCCTGTGCCAACAGTATTTTTTTCCTTTTTAGAAACCCCGCTAATGGCAGCCTTGTGAGAAGTCCCCTCTACAGCTGGTTTGCTGAGTTTCTCAGATGTTAATCCAGATAAAGTGAATTTTGCTTTTGTTACCCTATACTACTGGGTGACTGGGAATAACTACCCTGCTATATGATATTTAACATCCACCCAGATGGGCAGAAGGGAGCCATCTTTAATACACGAGGATGGCACCCACCTTGAGCAGCCCAGCAAAGTTCATGCTGGTTAGTCCTAGTGCCTTGACCTAGCATGGGGCTAGAACTCAGTCATTCCAAAACAGCTTAAAGCAACAGTAGTTCTTCTCCTTCTTCCCCCCTGTCTTTTACCCCTTGGAGTCTGCTTTAGCATTTGTGTGAATTAATAAAAGTAGTGTTTTTTTTGTTTTGTTTTTTTTTAAATCAGCATTCTCAACCATTTTTAAATCATTATCCCATAAGGGCAGAGAACACTGTCTGATGCCTGCTAGTTCATTTACGTCACAATGGAAAGGGATCTTAGGAGTATACTGATAAAACCTGGACCGAGCCATATGAAAAAGAATTGTTCCTTTTATTTCAAATGTAAAATAGTGTTAAACCAAGTTAGCCTGTATGCACTGCAGCAGCAGCAAAGGTACTGCTCCTTATACTAGTGATGTGCGTTCCAGAATGAGTCCTAGTCATCAGAGGGAGGGCCAGGCAAGACGGATCGAGCATCCCAAAGGGAGGGCTTCCACTACTGCTGTGTGACTACCTAGGGTGGCCTCAGTGTTGGTGCGGGCGGAGTACAGGCAAGAGTAGGTGGTGTCGATCTGTTGGAGAGGGGCCGCAGACACCCAACTCTAGCACCTCAAGGAGAGTAGGTCAAAAATGGATAAAAGGAGGAACTTCGGCTGAATGACAGCCCTGCAGCATTCACAGATCCCACACCCTATCAACCTGATCTCTCCCCGGTGACAACATGAAGCTGTCCAAGAGACTTGGGGTGGCCCAAGGGCCCCACTGTTGGGACAAGCCACAGAAGCAACGCAGCGGGGACAAGCAAGCCCCGGAGATGGCAGGGGTTCCAGCGTTGGAAGGACGCCACGGTCCTGAAGGGCCCTCTGGTGAGTCAGAGGAAGGAGCATAGAGAGAAATAAAGTTAACAGTACCGCGTTATTTTATATTGCCGGACTGCCCTGCGGGTTTCTGAAAAAACTAAGCTAACTGAACCTGTACTAAACTCCGACATGTTGCAGTGATACAAGGGGGAGGTGGGAGGGGCACATCCTTTTTAACAACACCGATGTGTCACACACACACACTTGTAGCCATCGCGGGCGCAACGGCGCTAGTCGGTGCCTGTATACTGTATTGTGCGCAGTTTTTCCAGAAGCGCGTAGGGCAGTCCGAAAATATAAAGTAACGCCAGATAAAAAAAAAAAAAACTAGCAAAGATATTTATACTGTCACATCTTTCCAATATAGCTTGCAATTTGAATATTCCAGTTTGTTTTCTCTTTTTGTTCTGCGCGTTTGTATTTTTACTTTAAAAAGTGCACTCGTTGTCCTTCTGCTCTGGCGCTGAAACGGATGTCAAAAAAAGTGGCGATACCGGAGGATTAAGGCCCGATCGCGTCGCTGCGCAGCTTTCACAGACTACTCGGTAATGTGCGAGCGAGTGATACCAGCCGGCGAGAGAGGGAACCCGGCGCTTTCTACACAATTCTACAGGCATGGCACTAAAGTGAAATGATTTCATCTCAGAGCCAATAAATCAGCACAGCGGAGCAACTCGGTGGTGAAATAATTACTGCTGAAACTATTACTGAGCGCAGAATAGCCACTGAGTGTGTGGGGGGCCGAAGAAAGCTGCATAAATCATACCACTGTACCAGACCGAAAACGAAAATTATATCCCCAAACACTGTGTTCTCAAAAATAAAGTCAAACTGGCACACTGCTCAGGTCTAATATTGACTGCTTAGTCCGTCCAGCAGCTTCTTCAGTGTTCGAACTTGTTCAGCTAAAGCAAGGTGCAGCCCTTACCTGTATAGCCCAAGATAGCCGCCAGGATGAGTAGTAGGACCCCCAGGGATGTGGTGGGGATCAAGGGGTTGGGGAAACTGGGCGTGCTGTAGGCGTTCACAGCCAGCAAGAGGGACCCTGCAACAGAAAAAAAAAAATTAAAAAATCCGTCACCATCACGACAAAAACTGAAGTCTTGAAACAGTACCATTATACAAATGCAAAAATGATACAAATATATCAGATGAAAAGATTGAAAAGTAAGAAAATGAATTTAGAACGAAACGTAAATAAATCGAGACTAACGATTTTCCTGCGTTTTCAGCATTGAAAGTATACATAAACCAAATACCCAGAGCCTAAATAGTTTGAGGCTGACTAACGCTCGAGAACCTTTGCTCGTTGAGCTGTTCGTTCTCCTCCCCTGGTTTTGTTGTTTTCGTGTCTACTCTTTAAGGTACTGTTTTTAAATAATGACCCCTAACTATTTCTCGCAACGTTTACTGGCTAGTACATACCTGCCGAGATGGCCAGGATGCCCACCGAGTGATGCAAGGACTCGACGCCTTCGGGCATGTTGGTGGCGGAGGACCTGGCACCGCAGCTGCAGCCGAGAAAGAGGGAGCAGTCAGGCGGTCCGAACTCTACCTGTCAGTACCTGCAGAGACTGTCTCCTTCAGCGGGGATTTACGAAGAGAACGGTTCGTTCCGATTTGCAGCCAGATGAGTACCTGCAGAGAAGACTGCCTCCTTCAGCAGGGATTTACCGAAGAGGTTGAGATTTAGAGGGGTGGTCCGGTCCGACTTGCAGCCAGATGAGTACCTGCAGAGAAGACTGCCTCCTTCAGCAGGGATTCACCGAAGAGGTTAAGATTTAGAGGGATGGTCCGGTCGGAGTGCAGCCAGATTAGTACCTGCTGTGACTGCCTTCTTCAGCAGGGATATACCGAAGTGGCTGGGTTTAGAAGGATGGGTCTGGTCCGAGGACAGCAGATCAGTACCCGCGGATGGCAGAGTGCAAAATATCAGTGCTTGCGGAGCGACCTGCCTCCCTCAAGGATATACTGAGGAGGCGGTGACGTCGCCGCACGTCAAATGACCCTCCCCCTGCGGGGAAAATCCCACACAGGGCACCTAAATTAGCAACATTACCAGCCGGTTTCCTTATTGCTACTGCGCCCTAATTCCAGGAGCGGGAGCTTAAGCCTGTGGCTTAATGATCCAATACAGCAAAACAAGAAAATGTTTCCTTGTGATAATAATATCCTGCTGCAGCAGTGATATAGGGTACTAATGTAACTCCTAGGTGGCGCTATCCCAAGGGCTACTACCCCTACCTAAAGCTGCCAACTTTCTGAGGCCTAAAACTGGGAGGGTCCATCCTGACCATAACCCCCACCCATCCTGTCACTCCCAGGGACACCACTGCATACAATTACATTTTGCTGCTTGCTCTGGGCATGCCCCCACAGTAACACCAGCAGCAAACATCCAGATTACAACAATACATCATCCTGCTGCAGCAAGTTCCAAATTATCATGTACAGAAAGTGCATTAGAAGCAAACTTGTGTTAAATTGCCATCAGACATTGGAGCTGCAGGTATTGCTCCTCCTGATAGTCCCATCCAACCCAGTTACACTCATCTCATTTGCTGAGCAAACTTCACTTCAGTGACTCCCACCACCACACCAGATTGTTTTCATGCACTTCCCTACAGCAGATCACGTTCAGGTACTTAGGTTCACTGCTGCCGGTCTCGTCTCTGTCCGGAGTCTCTCTCAGCTGCTGGCAGGCAGATGTCCACATGTGTTTGTTTGCACTAGTACCCATTCTACTCTAACAGGAAGGAACATGCTTTACTGTGCTCCCATTGACATGCTTCTGGTACAACACAGGTGCAGGGACTGAAGTTGTAAACTGCTGGCCAGCCCGAGCAGCACCACAGTGGTGCTAAAATAACTGTCACTCACAGAGTAGCAGCCAGAAGAAAAAAAAAAAAACTGGGACAAGTAAGCAAAAACCAGGACAAAAGTGACATTTTGCAAAACTTGTGGGGACACTGGGACATGCTGCCTAAAATAGGGACTGTCCTGGGAAAATAGGGAATGTTGGTAGCTTTACCCCTACCTGCTTGGCTAGTAGCAGGTTAAGGGGCCTGGGTAATGAATGGGTGCCTCCACCCAGAGGTCAGGGTTGTTAGTGGTCAAGCCGACCTAGGCACAGCCCTCCAGCACACAGTAACCCCCCCCTTTCCCTTCTAGTGGCCTGAACAATATACAATAATTACTTTCACAATGACCCCTATTCACCAGGCAATTACCCACACTGTTTGCACTTACCACTAGGACTGGTTCCACTAGCTTGACCCTGGGGATACCCTGTAAAACAAGGTTAAGCACAGCAAATAGCAACAGTACAATACTTTTGACACAAACTGGAACCACAGTCAGGTTAAATGCAAACAAAGTTAAATCTGATTTATTCAGGGGACTTGAACAAGGGAGGGGCATAATCAGGTTGATTTGCTTAAAAGGTATATTAATCAGACAGTTATGCATACAATTCGGAGTCCGTACACAGTCACACACTCTGGGTACCCAGGTAGGAAAACGGTGGGCTAGCCAGCAATGTTGCAGCCAGTTGGGGCCCTGAAATGGAAGAAAGCAACATGCACAACACACACTATTTGTAAAACTGAGCCGGAGGGCTCAGTTTGTGATAAAAAAGGCAACAAGACAATCAGATGACAACACTTTTAGATTTAGCTGTTGTTGCAGAGAGGTACTCTGATATTTACTCACGATACCCAATACTGGACACAGGCAGGAAGAAATCGAGACTGCAGTCTGTTGAGCTAGAGTGCCCTGAGAAGTAGGGCCCACACAAATCACAGAGGCGTTGTTCCTGTTCAAGGCGTTGAGCAGGGGGCTGATCCACAGGCCGGTCTCCTGTTAATGATGTCCTCTGCATAGCAGGTATTCTGTCTGAGCCAGTGTAGCAGGGCCCAGGCAAATGGAAATGGATACGGATTCAGTCCGTGAAGCTGGATACAGTCTCCAGCAAGCAAAACACAGTTCAGACACACAGTGGGGAACCAAATCATGACCCACTATAAGCACATAGCACATTCACTTGTAAGGAAATTCCACTGCACCAGGCAAATGGCTCTCCAGTTGCAATTATAGAGTCTCTGCACAATCCTGGAGTTCAGAGGTAGCTGAAAGTCCTGACATGCCGATCGCATTCGGTGAATCTTCGGTCTTCTTCGGATTAAAGCATGGTCATAATTCAAATTCAGTGGCTTAATTCGCTCTACAAATTCGGATTCAGTCCGAAAAAGCACAAGTTCCCTCTCAGGAACCGCAGGCAGACATGCAGGCCAAACTCAGGCCTTTCTACAGTTCTCCCACACGAATACACTGTGGATTGCTGCTTGAACTATCTCGAGCTGTTACTTCTTCACTTCCCAACTCAGATCTAACTGAAACTGCAAGCAGTGTGGGACTTTCCCCAAGATCCAAACGGTTCGGTTGGCTGATCTGTCTGTCAGTCACAACAAGGACTCCCCCTCCAGGTTATTTTAGGCGCCAAAAGCCCAAAACTACAATTCCTACAAGTTTTGTCCCCACCAAGCCCCTGTAGGCAGGCTCCATTTTAGAGTCCCAAATGTACTGATTGGCCCATTCTGCAGTCCGGGACCAAGATGATGGAAACAAACAGAACAGTCCATGCTGCAAAGAAGGCAGGTTAGAACAAACTGCAATATTATCACTACGCTAACAAATGATCAGCAAACAAGTACATCTTCTAACAGAGCTCCCTCTCAGATTAATTATGACAGCAATCAAAGCAGCTCTTAAAGAGACAGTACACAGAGTCTATACAGGCACTCTCTGGCAATACATTTAAACTGCTAAAACGCAGGGCACCAGCCTGGCAGTGAGCATTTAAGCAAGCTCAAGGAAGACTTTTTTGGAACCCCCATTTGAAGGGCCGGGGTTACACTAATGGATAGCTGTCGGTTCCTGGGCACTTGGTCTTTTGTCGTGTTTCATAAAGAATCAAAAATCTCAGCGGCTGTAATGGGCTTTATCAAACTGTTCCTATACTGTTCAAAAATCTTAGACAGAATTTTCTAAGCTATGTAACCTCAGTATCCATAAGATGACATTCTGAAGTGTATAATAATGAAAAGAAAGTGAAAAATTTTCTTGTAATCATTTCTTGTTGTATTAAAGTTTTTCCTTCTGCGGTTTTGAAGTGTAAGGTCATGTACATACAGTAAGTAAGGGTAACCCAACAAGGGAGTACATCCTGGGGGTTGGGGGAGACTGGCAGCGACCAAACAAGAAAGGGACCTGGGTGTGTGAAAAGGCAACACTGAAGGCTTGCAGTGTGCTGGGGTGCATCAGGAGGGGCATTGCAAGCAGAAGGAGGGAGGTGGTACTGCCACTACATAGGCCCCTAGTCAGATCCCAGCAGAAGTACTGTGTCCAGGTCTGGAGGCCACACCTCAGAAAGGATATAGACTGGCTGGAGACGGTGAAGAGGAGGGCTACAAAGATGATTCAAAGACTGCACTACAGATCATATGAGGAGAGACTGAGCGAACAAAACTTTTACTCACTCAAGCAAAAGAGAGAGGGGTGATATGATAGGAACATTCAGGTACCTCAAGGGAAAAAACAGGGTACAGATGCAGGACCTCTTTCAGAGATTGCACAAGAACCAGGGGAATTCAGGGGGAATATGAGGAAGTTCTTTTTTATAGAAAGAGTGGTGTAACCCTGGAACAGTTTGCCCCATGACGTGGTGGAGACTAGAACGGTTGGGGGATTCAATATTGCATCATGGGACAGACACACAGAAACATAGCAACATTGAAATTGTCAGCAGATAAGGGCTGCCTGGCCCATCTAGTCTGCCCATAAGCCCTTGTACTGGATTACTGCTTCCAACCCACCTGCTGCTGTTCTTCTATGGTTCCCCTATGCCTGTCCCAAGCATGCTTGAATTCATCCACAGTGCTCACTCCCACCACTTCCTGAGGCAGACCATTTCATGCATCCACCACCCTCTCTGTGAAGAAGAACTTCCTCACATTCCCTCTTCCAATTTCATGTCATGCCCCCTCGTTCTTGTGCTCCTCCTTCTGTATTGGAAAATGTCTCCCGCTTGCACCTTTTTTATACCCTTTAGGTACTTGAATGTTTCTATCATGTCCCCTCTTTTTCTCCTCTC
The DNA here is from genome assembly GCA_016271365.2 of Neoceratodus forsteri. NCBI lineage: Eukaryota > Metazoa > Chordata > Ceratodontiformes > Ceratodontidae > Neoceratodus > Neoceratodus forsteri. Next base: position 67,491,215 of record JADMNL010000023.1, read on the forward strand.
TTCCAGCGAGTATATATTGAGGTCCCTTAATCTCTCCTCATAAGTCTTGTGTTGCAAGCCCTGTACCATCTTAGTTACCCTTCTCTGGACTGTCTCCAGCCTGTTAATTTCCTTACAAAGATGCAGCCTCCCGAACTGCACACAGTACTCCGTGTGAGCCCTGACCATGGTTTTATATAATGACATCACTGCCTAGTTACAGTTTCAGGCCTATCTTTTACTGGTTCCACATCGAAATAGCGACTCCCAAATGGCGAGGAGTCAACACAGAATATTAGTGTGTGTCATTATTGGCAAACTTTCTATTTGTGGAGGACTTCGTCCTCAATTGGCCCTCCACCCCCTTATTTAATATACCAACTGCAGGAGAGGGCAGACCTCAGGGAGGAGGGGACTGGAAAGTTAGCTGATACAGCACTCGCTATTATTCTGTTCCGATTTGATTCCTCACCATTCAGGAGTTGTTATTTTGACAGGCTACCTCTTTTACCTTCTGCCCTTCCTATCTTTCCCTTTTTTGTATGTTCCTACTTGTGTTCCCCTTTACCTGGTGTAATTCACCTACCCAGCCTACTTTTTACCTTCTGCCCTTCCCAGCAGTGAATGCAACAGTTTTGTTTGCTTGAAAGGAGGAGTTGCTGACAATGCAGTTTGGCCTGGACTAGTGCAGACAATCCTGTACTTGTCTGTCTTGTCAAGTGCAGCTCTTCAATGACTGTTAATAAAGTTAAAAAAGTCCCTAGTTTAGCAGGTGCTAGTCATCAAACTAATATCCCTCTGTGCTCCAGATGGCCTAGTGTGATTAACAGGTCTTTGATAGCTGAAATTACCCGGCTGTGCAAGATGGATCCCATAAAAGACTCAATGTGAGTCATTATCACCACATTGTTAGGGTTTGCGGCTAGTGTCCAGGCTGTGATCAAGGGTGGAGTGTGATTAAGTAACCAGCTTCCAGTGTTCTGCATTTATGTCTCCATGTGTGTGATAATGTCCCCAACATTATTAAGACCAGTGTCCCTATTTTCCTACAATTTGAGTTGGTGTCAGTGTTCTACATTTCAGTGACAAAATGTCAAGAAGCATACAGGGTCTGCCCTGCAGGTGGTGGGTTTCATCCCAGCCTCTCCAAAGTGACCCCTTCTCTTTCTCCCTTCCCAATCTCCTAGAGCTCTACTTTTCCCAGTCACCACTACAGTCTGATGACAGAGGAGGACCCTGTTGCAAACCTCCATTGGACCCTAACTGCCATTACTGGCAGATGTAGGGATCCCCAATTCATCCCAGTGGGTCATGCCAGTCGGTGCCATCCATGTACCCCAATCATATCTTGCCCAACATGTCCTCTCATCCTAAAAACAATGCTTTGGTACATGGATGGTGCAAAACTAAACCCTAAGTAGAAAGATACTTGGAAAGGCTGAAACAGGCATTCCTGGACTGGATAGATCCTCCTTAACTAACCTTCTCAGTTCATCCGTGAAAAAAAAGGGATTTGTTTGCCTAGTGTACGTACCCGGTTAGCAAAAACGAAATAACTATATAAATAGGGACAAGGCATAGTTTCGTGCCTTGGCACTGGTTATACTGAGCTGATTAAGGAGCACTGCTTCACAAATGGTGTTAATGTTAGGGCAGAGCATCTTAAAATCCATACTTGTGTTCCTTGTAACATAGAAACTGTCAGCAGGAAAGGATTGCTTGGCCCACGCAGACTGCCCAGATCTTCCCTGCCTATTCTGTCTCCACGAATGTAGGTAAATACAGCACTGGGAACTTCAGAACATGAAAGTTCAGTACAGGAAAGTTGGGCACCAAAAAATTAAACAGCTGGAAATTTGGTTCACGCTGCCATGGATCACCACTCCAGTGAAACATTATGTTTCAGCGTAGATTTACTATTACAGCCATGCCAACGTGGATCGTCACTCCTGTGACATCAGAGGTGTAAGCGTAGATTTCCTATTACAACATCACATTGCCATGGATGGCTCTACCATGCTGGTTCGACATCTCTAATGTCGACCGGCATTACAGTGACAGGAATCATGTCGACCGCAAATCACGGTCGGCATGATTCCTTGCAGACTCCCAGTTCTGTTTTTCTGTCGGAGGGCTTTGCCCCTCGAACCCCCCATGCGGGGGGCTCTGCCCCCCCTTACCCCCGGACTATAGGATTGTTAACTCTATTTGGAGTTAACTCGGGGTTGGGGTGCAGGACCGGAAGACAGCATCCCCTGTTTCAGGCATATCATCACAGCAACCTGTCGACAAACTGTTGATTTTTCTGACAGGAGCATAGTTCGCTGTGTTGGTGTCACTGTACGGGGGGGCATACCTGATGTATCACCACTCAAGTGAAATTTGAGGTATGAGCGTACTCAGTGTAGATTTACTATTACAACACCACTCCACCATGAATCATCACTCAGTGAAATGCATGACAACATTTCTGGCTGTTTCATTTTTCTGTGGTGAACTTTCCTATACTGAAATTTCCTGTTCTGAACTTGCCAGTGCCGTACTTGCTGTGTCCTGAACTTGCCAGTACCATAGTTGCTGTGCCCTGTCTCTACAGACCCTACCTGGTCTCCATCAATCCTCCCCCCCACTGCCTATTTACCAGTATTCTCTTATGCCTATTCCACACATGTGTGAAGCCCCCCACTGCTTTTGCTCCCACCACCTGTGCTGGCAGACTGTTCCAGTGTGCACCACTCTTTCAGTAAGCAGGACTTTCTCACATCCCTCTTAATCTTCCTCCTTTCCAGTTCATTGCATGCCCTCTTGTCCTGGTGTACCTCCTCATTTAAAATATTCTCCCCTCCTTTATTCTGTTCACCCTGTGAGGTGCTTGTAGGTCTCTATCATGTCCTCTCTTCCTCTCATCCAGAGTGTACATGATGAGATTCCTCAGTTTCTCCTCATAGGACTTTTGGTGCAACCCCTGAACCATTCCAGTTGCCATCCTCTGAACTGCCTTCAGCCTGTCTATGTCCTTTCTGAGATGCAGCCTCCATAACTGGACATGATACTCCAGGTGGGGTCTCACCAGTGGCCAATACAGTGGTAACACCACCTCCCTTCTCCTGCTGGTGATACCTCTTCCTATGCACCCCAGCATCCCACTGGCACTGCCCACTGCTTTCTCACACTGCCATGTCAGATATAGGGCATTAGATATGATAACGCCAAGGTCTCTTTCCTGCTTAATGACCGTCAGTACCTGCCCCCTACCATTTTGTACTCAGTGCCTGGGTTTTTATGTCCTAAGTGCCTGATTTTGCACTTTTTGGCTCTGAATCCCAGCTGCCATGCACTTGACCACTCCTCAAATTTTCTAAAGACTCTGCTCATTCTCTCCACCCCCTCCTGAGTATCCACCCTATTATAGATTTTTGTGTCATCTGCCAAAAGGCATACCTTCCCTTACAGTTCTTCTGCAATGTCGCTTATGAAGACATTGAAGAGAACCGGTCCCAGTACTGAGCCCTGTGGCATCTCATTAGAATGACAGCTATTAACCTCCATCCCCTGTCACCTATCCATTAACCAGTTTTTAACCAAGTTTATCATTTGGAATCCCACCTATAAACAGCCCGGTTCCTTTATTAGTCTCCTGTGTGGCACAGTGTTGAAGGCCTTGCCGAAGTCCAAGCAGGCCATGACCACTGTTCTTCCTTGATCTACTTCCCTGGTCACCAAGTTGAAGAAATCAATCAGATTCATCTAGCATGACCTCCCCTCATAAATCCACATTGCCTTTGATCTTGTAACCCATTGGATCCAAGATACTCCACTAGCCTTCCCTTTAACAGGGTTTCCATTAATATCCCCACTACTGATGTGAGATTCACTGACCTATAGTTGCTAGCCTTCTCCCTGCTGCCACTCTCATGGAATGGGACTATGTCTGCTCTCCTCCAGTCCTCTGCAACCACTCCTGTTTCCAGTGAGCTGTTGAATAAGGCCATCAGTGGTGCAACAAGCAACTCCCTGATTTCTCTAAGCACCCTTCTGTGTGTCGCAGCTGGTCCCATGGGCTTGTCCACTTTCAGACTAGCAAATCACTTTGTGACTCTTTCCTCTGAAAATGGACTTGTGTCAGTTCTATGTGATAACAGTGATCGCGGAATAGCAATTGCTGTTTGGGCGAGAGTACATAGCTGAAAATGAATAACAGCGATGTACACTCGTGGTGAACTAAATACCAGGGTAGCTCCCTACAACAACAGCTTAATCTGAATGTGTCATCTGATTGTCTTGTTGTTTCGTTTCCTTTACGAACAGAGCCCTCTGGCTTTGGATTACAAATATTGTGTACTGTGCACGTTGTGTTTTCCATCACAGGGCCCCAATCAGCTATAACCATGGGCAACTGTCCTGGCTAGCCCATCACTTCTCTACGTGGGTACCCAGAGGTGGACTGTGTGGGGGGACTCAAAGCGCATGCATAACTACTTGATTGATATAACCTTTAAGCTAATTAACCTGATTTTGCCCCTCCCTTGTTCAAGTCCCCTGAATAAATCAGATCTAACTTTTTCTGCATGTAGTCTGACTGTCATTCCAGTTTGTGCTCAAAGTACTGTACTGTTGCTATTTGCTGTGCTTAACCTTGTTTTACAGGGGTTCCCCAGGGTTGAGCCAGAGGAACCAGCCCTAGTGGTAAGTGCAAACAGTGTGGATACTTGTGTGGTGTACCAGGGGTATTGTGAAAGTGATTATTGTATAGTGTTCAGGCCACTAGAGGGGAAAGAGCGGGGGTTACAGTGTCCCGGAGGGCTGTGCCCAGGTTAGCTTGACCACTACCAACCCTGACCTCCGAGTGAAGGCACCTGTTTCAGAACTCAGGTCCCTTAACCTGCTACTGGCCAAGCAGACAGGTGTAGTAGTCCTTGGCATAGTGCCACCTAGGGGTTGCACTGTGTTCACTGGATACAACTTGGGTCCATCCCCCACCCCACCCCACCCCACCCCAGTGTTCCTGCTGCTCCTTGTGGTCTGTCTGAAAATGATGGGTGGCTTCAATAGAGGATGAGACAGAATGAAGGGAAAGTTGCTGGGGGAGGGAAGAGAGCAGCTAAGGGGGGTCAGGGGGAATTGGGAATGGAGGCAGGTCCCACTGTAAACCCAGGTGGGGGGGACTGCACACTTGAGCAGACAAGATAGGGCAGAAGGTCTTTCTCTGTTGTCATGTTCGTATGATCATATTTTCATATGTCTGTCCCCTCTCTCCCTCCATTGTGAAGACTGACTAGAAGTATCCTTTCAGGATGTCTGCTTTTTCCTGATCTTCCTCTGTGCAGTCTCCATCTGCTGTCCTCCTTATCCTCTTTTTCTTGTCCTGGTAATAGACCAATAGACCAATAAAAATTTCATAATGCATTTGATGTCTAAACTGTTAAGATTGTCTGACCCCACTACCCAAATTAATCTTAGATCTGCCATTGGCTCATTTGATGCAGCTCAAACCATTCTGGAAATGCAGCTGTCTCATTGGTCACAGTGTGGGGGCTAAGGATTGCTGTTTTTTGCCAAACTCATCACTGTCCCTTGAGGTGGATGATAATGCTGCCTATTGCATGTGTGTAGAGCCACGGCTGCTTATGGAGTCATCTGGTTCGGGTGAGGGGTGCAGAAAATGGGAGAGAAAGAACCACGGTACAAAACATTGAGGGGGGAGTGGTGCAGACTGTGTGTGTTCCCATGACATGACCTTTTTTAGTGAGGTAAGAAATGATGAAAGAGGTGGATAAATATGCAATACTCACAGAATAGTTCCAGACTTTCAGGTTTCACTGTATAAGTGAACAAAATTCTCCCTTATAATTGTGAATGAGTGCAACCATTTGCTGGTTAGTGCAGTTTTGAGCCTATTCGTCTTGCTGGTTAGTGCAAAAAAGTTAAGGTCAACCCTTGGTAATGCTGTACAATATCTTTCAGCAGCAGTGACATAGAAAATGTTGACAGAAAGAGACCACTGGTCCATCCAGTCTGCCCTGTTATACCCTGGGACCTACTGTCTAGTTGGGGTCTTTGCCTTTGTCTCGTCCCCCTTGCCCCCTGCCCTACTGCTATACCCCTGAATAACTATTAAACCTTTTAAGCTTCACTCAGTCCCAGCTGTATTTGAAACTGTTAACGGTCCTTGCACCCACCACCTTTACCGGTAGACTGTTCCATCACTCTCTGTGTAAAACAAAACTTTCTTACATCTCTCCTAGTCCCCCCCATCACCTCCACCAGCTTTCACTCATGTCCCTGTGTTTTTGATTCGCTGTTCCTGCTGAATATTTCCTTGTAGCTAACCTTGTTATTTTTGGGGCTGGGAAAGGCACACTGGGCCAAAGCTAATTTTCAGGCATGACCCAGGAGTGCAGGGAGGTGAAGTGACTTGCTCAGGGTCACACAGTACACAAGTGTTGATTGTGGGATTCAACCCTCGACCTGCTGGGTCTACAGGTTCACAGCCTGTAGACTATAATGCCCCCCGTATAAGTATTTGAACCGTTAATCAGTATTGTATCTTCTGTTATTCACCAGTTGTCAGCAGATAACATGAATGCAGTCCCCGGCCACTGCCACACATTATGCAGTTGAGTATCCTGCATTAGGGGGCACTGCATGTGTGTCAACACACCCAAAGTTCAACGGGTGAGGCTCGCCCTAGAAAAATCACCTTCTTGATCATGGTAGCTCCCCTGTCAGGTACATATCCTGTACTGTTTATCCTGCAGCATAATGTCATCTTTTTTCACAGTTTTGGCCAGGAAAGACACACTAAGCTGAGACTTCTTTCCATGTCCATCCTGGGAGCACAGGGAAATTAAACAACTTGCTCATGGTCACACACTATGCAAGTGGTGGCTGTGGGAGTCAAACCCAGCTCTCCAGGTTTGCAGTTCAGTGCTCTTAACTTGTATGATACATAGTGAAAGCTTACAGCCCTATAAAATACAGGCTTTTGCTGGCTTATTATGTACAGTCTGCAAGCTGCAACTGCAGTTCATAAAATTAATAATTAACAGTATGCATTAATAAAATGAATAATTAACAGTATTCACACAAATTGCAGTACAAATTACAGGAAAACCATAACACTCAGTAAGAAATTATCCCTGCATCAACTTTTTAGCTAAATCCACATTCCACAGGTAACATTTTTTCAACATGCCACACTTTGTTTTAAAACATAATTTAAAGTGAAAAATGTCTGTCATTTCAGACTTTATATTTAAAATGTATTATTTGTTTAATTTGTATTTTTGCATTATTGTTTTGTCCTCACTGTGACGAGGTGCCTTTGTAAATGAGTCTCTGACTCAAAGGTTGTAAATCCAATTGTACAAATAAATAGATAAATAAATAAAATACAGCTGTTACGCCCTCTTGACTCAAACACTCCTCCAATGCCCATTCCTCTCACAGCATTGGAACAATTTAAGTGTAGTGCTATTTTTTTTATTTATTACAACAATCAGGAATACACCTTTGAGTCATAGACTCATTTGCAAAGGTTCCACGTCAAAAAAAACATAATAAGTTACAGAGGATAGTAAGAGTACATAGGAAATAGTAATACAGCAATATCAAATACAAATTATTAATTTAGGGCAGCGCCAGTCCCATTGTCTAGTGTTAGAAAAGCAGAGACCGGCAAGAGATACATATAAGTCCAGTAATGGAGAGTAATGGGGGGGGGGGGTTATAGGGAAGCTGAGAGGGGAAGGGCGCAAATTGGGGAAAAAGAGAAAAAACTGGGAGGAGGAGGGAGAGATTAGAGACAGTCACAGTACATCAGCAAGAGGAGGGTGTTTTTGAGGTGTGTCTTGAAAGGTCCTAATTGTGTTCCAAAGATGATGGGTGTGTGGAGTTCATTGAGCCATTTAGGTGCCCTATACATAAAGTCCCTTTGGCTGAGAGAGGTCCTACAGTGGGGGACAGTTATGGGAGTCTTTTCAGCAGTTCTTGTGGTTCTGGTTAAGGGGGCAGTTTAGAGTAGAGGGGTGAGCCCTGGAGAAATAAGACTGAGAAGTATTTTCTTTGCTAGGAGACAGGTATGGTATTTAAGCCTCGAGTCGAAATTAAGCAGCTGGGACTGTCTATAAAGTTCACAGGTATGAGTTAGTCTGTCACAGCCTGTGATGAGGCAACAAGCTTTGTTCAGGGTGATTCTGAGGCAGTTTAAGGCTCTCTGGACAGCAGAGCCATATATAACAATGCCATAGTCCAAGGTGGAGAGTAGGGAGGAAGACATAGCCACGCAGTGGGCTTGAGGGATGGAACAAGTGAAAATGGTAAGAACCCCTGTGCAGCATGTTGGCCCCACCTCATCCACTGAAGCTGCATTCACCAACCCAGATGCTCTCCAGATGGCTGGGTAATGTGCACGGATATAGCAGCGGAGCTGGCTGGCCTCCTTCTCCAGAGGAGGAGAGTGTCGTTTGGGATGCTCGATCCTCCTCCCCCCCAGTCAGCTCTCGATGACTCATGCTTGTTCCTGAATGGGGGTCACTAACATTGCAGGCAGTGGTGCTACTGTTGCACCGACAGGCCACAACTGTGCTACTTCTGTCAACCACATTGTTACCCCTTGTCAAAACACAACTGTAAAAAACATTATAGGTTCTGAAAAAAAATTATCATATTGTAATGTTTTCTGTCACATAGCTTATCCTCATCCACTGTTAACAGGGACCTTTCTTCAGTCCTGTATGATTTCTGTCTCTTTTTCTTTAAACTGTATTATAAGGAATAAACTACACCAACCGGTATCTTAATAAGGGTGTTAAGTTGTCTTGGGGTTCTGGCGATAGCTACAAGCCACCAAACTTTCAGCCTCATTATAATCTCCCAAATAGATTTACACTCCTTTTTTTTCTATTTATGCACCTTGCTCCCCCTTGCACTTGGCTCCTACTCAAGCTTCACCGCACCCTAGAACTACACAAACTGGGGAATATGGGTGTGGGCAGGACAGTAGTGTGGTGGGTAGGTAACTGGCTGGGTGGCAGGACACAGAGGGTGGTGGTAAATGGCTGTCACTCCGCAGAGGGAAGAGTGACCAGTGGGGTACCATAGGGATCAGTGCTGGGACCAGTCCTATTCAACATCTTCATCAGTGACATTCACGGGATCTAGAAGGCAAAATTTCACAGTTAGCTGATGGCACAAAGCTCTGTAACAGAGTAGACACACCAGAGGTGTAGACAGAATGAGAAGTGACCTGCAGAAACTTGAAGAATGGTCAGGGTTTGGCAGTTGAAATTCAATGCAAAAGTGCAAGATAATGCATATGGGGCACCAAAACCCTGGCACAATATATCAGTTGGGGGTGAGGATATAGCATGCACCAAGCAGGAAAGGGATCTTGGGGTTGTCATCTCTGATGACCTCAAAATGAGGAAACAGTGTGACAAGGCAGCAGGTAAAGCAAATAGGATGCTGGGATGTATAGGCAGGGCATCACCAGCAGGAAAAGGGAGGTCATAATTCCTTATCTGAGAGACTAGTGAGGCCCCACCTGGAGTACAGTGTACAGTTCTGGAGACCATACCTCGTAAGGACATAGACAGGGTAGAGAAGGTTCAGAGGAGGCAACAAAGATGGTGCATGGATTGCATCACAAGTCCTATGAAGAAGGTTGAAGGAACTGAACATGTACTCCTGGAGGAGAGGAGGAGAGAGGGATATGATAGAGACATAAAGTATCTTACAGGGAGGAACAGGTGCAGGAAAACACTATTTTAAGCGAAAAGATGTTCCAGGACTAGAGGGCATGGGATGAAGTTGGAGGGAGGACGATTCAGAAAACATGAGAAAGAATTTCTTCACAGAATGGGTGGTGGACAAGTGGAACACCCTGCCAGAGGAAGTGGTGGGGGCTGAAACAATCACGGGATTTAAGAATGCATGGGATAGACATAAAGGAATTCTAGAGGTCAGGGGTAAGGGGAAACAGACTTCTAGGAAAACAAACTGAACTTACAAGCTCAAGTGGGCAGACTGGGTGGGCCATAGGCCCTTATCTGCCGACACTGTCTATGTATCTATGTATCAATGTATCTATGTATCTATGTATCAGCTCATCATCTTCTGTGGCTTACCTTGCTCGCAAGTTACCCCCATGATTTGCCCCCTAGTCAGAACCCTCAGAATGGAGCTAGGTCCCTTGGGTGCACATTATCCAGCCATCTGGAGAGCGTCTGGGTTGGTGAGTGCAGTTTCTGTGGATGAGGTGGGGCCAACATGCTGCACAGGGGTTCTTAACATTTTTACTTGTTCCATCCCTCAAGACATGCGCATGCATGCACATGTGCATAGAACAGCGCCAGCTTGCGTCTTGCATCCCCTGAGCCGCTCCATTGCACGGCCACCTATGGTCAGTGAGATATCAGTACAGAAGTGGAGCTGACTGCCCTCCTTCTCCAGAGGAGGAGAGTGTCCTTTGGGGTGCTCGATTCTCCTCTCCTCAAGCCGGCTCTGGATGATCCGTGCTTGTTCCTGAATGGGGGTCACTAGCGTTGCGAGCAGTGGTGCTACTGCTGCACTGACAGGTCAACACTCTTAGAAACATAGAAACACAGACTTTGATGGCAGATAAGGACTGCTTGGCCCACCTAGTCTGCCCATTTCCATACCTACAAGATAGACAGATAGATAGAGAGATAGATATTTTATTTATATAGCACTCATCTCCAGAGACTTTGGGTGCTGTACAATATGACACATATAACATGTTTAGTTTAGTTTAGTTTATTGGTCTAGGAATTAATACCTTTGAGCCAGGGCTCTTTCACAAAGGTTCCACATCACATAGAACATCAAACAAACAAAAAAACATTACATGTATTTTCAGAAAGAAAAGTTACATAATAAATTTGCTTAAACAGTTTCAAGGCAGTAACAATTCAAGAAACAAACTACCTTCCAAGGAGAGGGGGATAATTGGAGGCATTCAGGGAGGAGAAGAGTAGGGAAAGTAGTGGGCAGTAGAGTGAGAGAGGGAGGAAAGGAGGGAAAGTAGAAGAGAGAATTAGGAGGCAGACAGGAGTAGTTAGTGGTATTAGTGGGTTCTTTAGCCAAAGAGGATAGGCCATTATTTAAGGATGGTCAGTGGAGGAATGAGTCTTTAATCAAAGCAATCACAGGTGCTAGTGGTAGAGAGGTGGGCATAAAGCATGGATTTGAAAGCTCCCAGAGAGGTGGAGGATAGAGTAGGTGGGCTTAGAGCATTGTACCAGGTCGGGGCCCTGTACGTGAATGTTCTTTGTCCCTGTGCGGTCCGGTATCTGGGAACCAGAAAAGGTTGGTGTTCAGATCTTGTGGCGGGATGCGTGCCATTATTCAGGCAGAGTAGGTTTTGGATACACAGTGGAGTCAGCCCCAGGATTGATTTTTTTGCCATTATGCAGGTGAGATGCACAAGGCGATTTGATAGTTGCAACCAGCCTGTTTCATAGTAAAGCTCACACGTGTGTGTCAGTCTCTGTGCCCCCGTGAGGAGCCGGCATGCCTTATTTAGAGCGGTTGAGATGCGCCTTAGTGCCGTGGTAGTAGCTGAGCCATAGATAATTAGGCCATAGTCTATAATTGAGATTATGGAACTTTGTATAGAAATCCTCCGTGCAGCTTGGTTTAGGAATTGGCGGTTTCGAAATAGTATTCCTAGACGTTGGTTCACTGTTTTCTCCGTGTTGTCTATGTGGGTTGCAAAGGTAAGACACTGATCAAAGTGATAAAGGTATTTGAAAGTATTTACTTGTTCAAGTGTATTTACAAAAGTTTTAATGGTGAGTGGAGTGTTTCTATTTTGTTTTGGTGATTGGTAAAAGCATGGCTTTTGTTTTATTGTGGTTTAGAACAAGCTTACTATCCGGAAGCACTTTTAACACTAGAAAGCAAGTTGTAAGCTCTGGCGTAGAGGTTTGGCTCTTTGTGAGAAGAGAGAATTACAGCGTCATCAGCATATAAGATTAATTTTTCAGGGCAGAATTCAGGGAGAGAGTTGAGGAACAGGCTAAAGAGGAGCGGGCCTAGGATTGATCCCTGCGGTACACCTGAGAGGACAGGTTTAGAGTCAGAGAGTACAACAGCGATTTTTACAGCCTGTGAGCGATTTGACAGGTAACTTTTTACCCAATCGCTAGGTCCTTCAGCCAGGCCAAGGCTGGGCAATAAAGAGATAAGTAGGCCATGGTGGACTGTATCAAAAGCTTTTGTGAGGTCAATGAAGACTGTACCAGTTTGGTAGCTTTTATCCAGAGCTGAGTGGACTTCTCCAGAGATGTCAAGTAAGGCTGTTGTCGTACTATGTCCTTTCCTAAAACCATGCTGTTGTTTACAGAGTAGATTGTACTTATCCAGGTAGTCTGAGAGTTGGTCTGCCACAATGCGTTCAAGTGCTTTGGAGAGGGGTGGGAGTATTGATATAGGTCGATAGTTCCCTGTTGTGGATTGTCACCCCTTTGTGCACTGGTGTAACTATGAGACTTCCATTTGTTGGGAAATTGACTTTGGCAAAGGGACAGATTAAGAATTTTGGTAAGAGGGTGGATCACTTCGTCCAAGGTGAGAGACAAGATTTTTAGATCTATGGTGTCACTACTTGTTCTGGATTTAGAGCAGGCCTTTTTTATGTATTTGTAAGCTTTGTGCACTTTGATTGTCTTGAAATAAAATTGTGGTTGGCCACTAGAGGTGCTTTGCGATACTAGATTAGACACAGGCAAATCCAAGAAGAAATCTGGGGGGAGGACCCTGCTGAGGTCTGTGAAAGTCTTATTTAGAGCATCTGCAATAGCCTTTGGGTCAGGTGTGGTGGATAACATGTACCATACAATAATACAAATACAAATAATACAAATCTAAATCTAACTACAACAATATACAAAATATAGCTAAAAACAACAGCTTAACTAAACATCACACAATATACTATTTTTATAAAACCCCTTCAGTTAAAAGCCTGATTAAATAAATATGATTTGAGGCCCTTCTTAAAGGCTTCCACTGTGAGAGCCTCGCTAAGATAACCAGGCAAAGAGTTCCACAGGGTAGATGCAGCTGCTGTAAATGCCTGATCACCAGAATGCCACAGCCTAACCCTGGGATCTCAAAGGAGACCACCCCCAGCAGAACGGAGAGCCTGGACTGCGTGGTACGGCATAAGGAGCTCTTGCAGATAGACTGGGCCCATCATGCAGGGATTTATAGGTTAACAGCCCTATCTTGAAGACAACCCTCCACCGAACTGGCAGCCAGTGCAGTTCATGGAGTGCTGGGGTGATAAGTTCGCATCTTTTCACTCCCAACAATAATCTTGCTGCCGCGTTCTGCACTAGCTGCAGTCTGCGAAGGTTGCCTCCAGATATCCCTAGGTACAGGGCATTGCAGTAGTCCAACCTGGAAGTGACGAAAGCATGCACCAGTGTGGGCAGGTCATCAGGCGGGATCAGGGCTCGAATTTGGGCAATATTCCTTAGATGATAAAACCCGGTTCTCACCACGGCTGACACCTGTGCTTCAAGTGTCAGGCCACTATCCAGGATTACTCCCAAATTCTTCACCTGCCTAGAGAGGGCTAAAGGTACACCCCTCAACATGAGTTCAGGGGGTAATGTCATACCCCGTCCTGACGACCTGAGTCCACTACCAGTACCTCAGTCTTGTCTGGGTTTAGTTTAAACCAATTGTGAGTCATCCATGTCTGGCTTTCCTCAAGGCAGCTGTTAAATACAGAGTCTGACACCTGGCTATTGGGAGCACAGGACAGATACAGCCATGTATCATCTGCATAGCAGTGAAAACCCAGCCCGTACTGCCTGATAATGTCCCCCAGTGGCAGCATATACACCGTGAACAACAGAGGTGATAAAACTGACCCCTGTGGAGCGCCACAGCCCAGAGGCTTCGGGTGTGATGAGAAAATTCCCGTGGTCACCCTCTGTATGACCTAAACCAGTTGATGACATTTCCAGACAGGCCACACCAGAACCGCAGTCGGTCAAGTAACACCTCATGGTCCACAGTGTCAAACACCTCAGAGAGGTCTAGGAGGACCAAGATGATACAGTCCCTGCTATCCCTTGCCATCAGGAGGTCATTAAGCACCCTCACCAGTGCCATCTCTGTACTATGCCCCGCTCGGAACCCAGACTGGAAAGGCTCATAGGCAGAGGAAGCAGTGAGATGTCTCTCCAGCTGAATGGCCACCACCTTTTCTATAACCTTCCCTAAAAATGGGAGGTTCGAAACAGGTCTGTAATTGCTGAGGCAGTCCGGGTCCAAAGATGTTTTTTTTCAACAGGGGTCTAACCAAAGCCTCTTTCAAGGCTAAAGGAAAGATTCCACTCCCTTAAGAACTCCAGACTACCCCAGCAACCACAGGACCAATCAAGTCCAAACATTCCACCAAAAGGAGAGTTGGACCTGGATCTAAATCACAGTAGGTTGGTAGCAGCTTAGAGATTATCTCTACCACCTCCCCAACCCCAATCAGCTCAAACTCATCCTACACAGGAGGATTGCTCCGACTCAACTCAGGCCAGACCCTGCAGCCCTTTCGAGAGACGTTCGATCAGACCTCAGTCCTGATGGAGGACACCTTGTCATCGAAAAACAGAGCCAGCTCCTCGCACCTTACGCTCAAACTTACCCCTTCAACACACAGACAGGTAGGATGTAATAACCTGTCCACTATGTGGAAGAGCTGAGCTGATCTGTTTCTCGCTGTAGCAATCTCTCTAGACAGAAAATCCACCTTTTTACAGGAGACTTCCCCCTGATAGTCCACATAATGTGCTCTCAGGGCCAATTTATCCTCCTCCAGACCAGATCTCTTCCAGCGCCTCTCTAACCTCCGACCCCTAGTCTTTAAACCTCGGAGATTCTCATCATACCAAGGAGATCTCCGATGAGTAGACAGGGGTTGGACACGTAAGGGTGCGATTGAGTCAAAGACCGCACCAACCGCCCCATTATAGGCCACTACTTCCTCCTCTGACCCAATCGCACAATCTGCCTCAACACCCGGTAGGTCCAGTACAGCCAAAAGATCCTCTGGGGATACTCCCCTTAAAGACCGGTACTGAACCATCTCCATAAGGACAGGACCATCTGGGGGGGGCCTTAAACGTGAACCCCACGGTGCTATGATCTGACCAAACCACCGGATCTACACTAAGGTCCATAATATCCATCTCGGAAGAAAAAAACAAATCCAGAGTGTGGTCACCCGAGTGCGTTGCTTTCATCACCTTTTGTGTCAAGCCCAGTGCCCCCCGTCGACCCAGGCATTGAAATCCCCCAGTATCAACCACCTGGGGGACTCCAATACCAGGCCCGCGATGAGCTTCTCAACCTCCTGCAAAAAATGTCCAGCGTTACCTGGGGGTGATAGAGCAGAAGGACACTGAGCTCACACCCATACCTCCTTGTGCAGCCACACATTCAAAGGACCCCATAGGACCCACAGGCAGCAATGTGAGGTTCAGGCTAGATTTAAAGCAACTATTCCCTCCCCCAGCCCCTATGATCCTTCCTCAGACTGTGTATCACGGGTATCAGGCTGGCACTGCTGCCTCAAAATTGGGGCAGCATTTTCATCCAGCCAGGTCTCCGTGATGCAAGCCAGATCAACAGAGGATATCAAGTCCACCATTATAGTCGTCTTGTTCCTTATCGATCTGGCATTGCATATCACAACCCGAGTAGGATGAGGTGAAACAGCTGGTCCAGTCATCTGCCCACCCTCTAAGGTGGGGGCTCTTGGGTATGGGGACCAGACAGGGCACACCCTGTTCAAATCCACATTTTGCCGCAGGACATCTCCTTGACTTCACCACCCGAATCCCAGACACACGGCAGCCACTCGGGGACACTTACGCTGGGCCCCAGACTATCCTAAAGCACTACATCTAAAGTAGGCTTCCGACGACAGTACTGGGAGCTCGAAGGGACAAAGTCCCCGGAGGTCATCGCCCGGGTAGCTGCGCCTTACAGGCCCCAAACCCCAACACATTTCTAAAACAAGATAAGCTGCAGATCCTAGTTAACCAACAGCCTATTTCTTCCTACCCCATAAGAATTGCCTTATGTCTGTCCTATGCATTCTTGAATTCTCCCACAGTTTTAGACCCCACAACCTCCTCAGGAAGGCTATTCCATGCACCCACCAGCCTCTCTGTGAAAAAATACTTCCTCACATTGCCCCTGAGCTGTCCCTCCTCTATCTTCAGATTGTGTCCCATTGTTCTTGCACATCTCTTTTTCTGAAAGATGCTACCCTCTTAAACTTTGTTGATTCCACTGAGGTACTTCAAAGGTTCTATCATGTCCCCCGTCTCCCTCCTTTCCTCAAGGGTATACATATTCAGCTCCTTTAGCCTCTCCTCGTATGGCTTCTCTTGCAGACCTTGCACCATTTTAGTTGCCATCCTCTGGACTGCCTCCATCCTGTCTATTTCCTTGTGGAGATGGGGTCTCCAGAACTGGACGCAGTACTCCAGATGGGGTCTCACCAACTGTCTGTACAGAGGGATAACAACTTTCTGTTTTCTGCTGGTGATGCCTCTTCCTATACATCCCAGTATCCCCCAGCCCTTCCTACTACCTTCTCACATTGCTTACCAACTTTAAGGTCATCTGATATGATTACCCCCAGGTTCCTTTCCATTTTTATGTTTGCTTGCATGCATGTGCAACATAGTGCCACCATATGAGTTTTCATAGGTGTGCCTCCCCCACTTCCAATGCCCTGCTCCTTTTTACAGGTGTGGCTGCACCACACCAATGAATGACCAAGCTGTCTATGACAGCCGTTCAGATGCAGTGGCATACAGTTCTGAAAACCACTGCTGCAATCAGTGGTGGTAGCGATGTGAGCAATTTTTTGTGCAAGTCAGCGGTATGCAAATTGCCACATCAGCACTGTATCTGAACTGTCATAGACAGTTAGTTGATGATCCCCCCCCAAAAACACTTAGGCAGCACGCTGGGAGCCCACACCAGCGTGCTTATGTGCTCTCCTCCACCCCTGCACACTGTATGACCAACGCGGGTGCCCAATCCCCCATCGGCTCCACTGCGCCCCCAAAGCAAACTTCCTGGTGCCATGCTGGGAGCCCACCCCAGTGTGGCAGAAGTCTGTGGCCCATGGGGGTGCCCAATTCCCCGTCAGCTTCACTTCCCCACAATAAACTTGCAGGTGCCACGCTGGGAGCCCACCCCAGCATGGCAGAACTCCCACGTCGTCTTTATAAAAAAAAACACCTAGAACAAAAGGAAACCATCCCTCATTGACTCTCCTGCCCCCTCCTACAACCTGCACCCACCCTCTGCATATGCCACCTCTCCACACCCCCCTCACCCCATACTTACCTCTGGAGGCCGGCACGATGATCTTCGGTGGACTGGGAACATGTCTGCACTCTTCAAAGCCGACCGCGAACTGAAGAAATGCCAGTAAGCTGTATAATGACATAAATAGGTTTGTTTTTTTTCAACTTTGGTGCATATCTCAGCCATTTTGGGGAATTTGTTCACCAAATTTTCAACATGGGGTTCTTGGGACCCCACCTTATGAACTCAGCCACTGTCATTTTGTTATTCAGTCCTGAAAGGTGATTTCACGGTCACTGCTTAGAACCACCTTTTGGGGCCAGAAATATGAAATGAAGTGTCTACATTCATGAGGTAGCCCAAAACCTTATGTTTGAAAATTTGGTAAAAATTAAAATGACTGTTTTGACGTACATTGCACAGTTCCTATGCCTCGTAACTTTAGACTTTTACTATTTTCACTCCAGATTTTCAACATTGCCATTTTGCCACACCCCCTTAAGAACAGTACAGCTGTCAATTTTCACATCTTGCCCAAAATGTGTTTTCGCGCGTGTAGTGCACAATGGCACAGTCAGTGTATGAAATCAATGTTTGGTACAGATTAAGAAAATCTCAGTGACACCATTCATGAGCAGAGCTCTTAAAATGGCTATATTGAAAATTTGGTGACTAAAGTCCCGTAAAATGACTGTGTTACGAGCGTGCATTGCGCAGTTTCCACGCACCCTCGTAAGTTCATGAATTTCTAATATTTTCAGTCCAGATTTTCAACACTGGCACTTTTCCACACCTCCTTATGAACTGCACAGCTGTCATTTTTCACACCCTGGCTGAAATGTGTTTTCGTACTTCTGGCCAGAAATGCACGGTTGCTGTGGGAAATCAGTGTTCAGGACAGATTAAGAAAATCACAGTGACACTGTTCATGAGTGGAGGTCCCAAAATGCCTATGTTGACAATCTGCTGTAAAAAAATCCCCAAACTAATTACATTATGGGTGTGTGTTGTGCAGTTTCTACACACACTCGTGACTTCACCATTTTTTACGTTGGCTCGCGCATGCGCAGCCAACATATTGCAGTAGTAGCAGATTTGCAGGTGTGGTCACTGTTGGGTGAATGCAGGACATGCATCAGGAGGTGCATCCCTCATTTCCCAATCAGCCTGCATGCTGGTGCCACACCATGCGTAATTAATGTGGCGATCACATCACATAAAAGGTCCGCTGCAATGCGAGCAAAGCTCGTCATATGCAGCAGACCTCCCGACGTGCTTTCCCTGGTGGTGAAAAAAGATTAACATGATGACACTGCCTGCCATACTGCCAACTTGAATTGCCAATCCCTGTCGGCATGCCCTATCCCAATGTATGTGCTGAAGGAGTCCTCCCCATCGTCATAATGCACCTCCCCATTTGTTATGTGCTATGGGGGTGCCAAGTCCCCCTCGGCTCTTGCCCCCTCCACTTTTGTTGTTTGCCGACTGGGGTGCACATTCCCCCATCGGCTACAGCATCTCCCCCCAAAAAAAAACACTTAGGTGGCACGCTGGTAGCCCACCCCAGCGTGCCAAATCACCCTGAAAAATAAAAACCGTCCTGCGAGTTTGTTTTTTCTTTTTAAACCCTGTGGAAGGAAAACAGTCCCTCACCGTCTCCTGCCCCCCTCCCGCAACCTGTGCCCACCCACTGCGCACCCTGCCTCACCACACATCCCCCCCTCACCCCATACTTACCTCCGGAGTCTGGCGCGATGATCTTTGGTAGACCGGGAACACGTCTGCACTCTTCAAAGCCGACTGCGAACTGAGGAAATGCCGGTAAGCTGTATAATGGAATAAATAGGGTTTTTTCAACTTTGATGCATATCTCAGGCATTTTTGGGAATTTTGGCACAAAAGTTTCAACATGGGGTTTTTGGGACCCCTCCTCATAAATCCAGGAACTGTCATGGTGTTATTCGGCCCCGAAAGGTGATTTCACGATCACTGTGCAGAATCACCTTTTGGGACCAATTAACGAAATGACAGTGCCAGTGTTCATGAGATGGGCTCTCAAAAAGCCTATGTTGCAAATTTGGAGGAAAATTTCCCAAAAATGACTGTTTTATGAGCATGCATTGTGCAGTTTCCATGCACGCTCGTAACTTCATGAATCTGTAATATTTTTACTCCAGATTTCAAAATTGGCATTTTTCCACACCTCCTTATGAACAGTACAGCTGTCATTTTACATATCCTGGCCAAAATGCATTTTCACATGTCCGGTGCAGAATAGCACGGTTGCTGCGTGAAATCAGTTTTTGGGACAGTTTCAGGAAATGATGGTGATACTGTTCATGAGCAGAAGTTTTAAAATGCCTGTGTTGAAAATCTGGTGACAAAATTCCATAAAATGACTGTGTTACAAGCGTGCGTTGTGCAGTTTCCATGCATCCTTGTAACATCGCAAATGTGCACTATTTTCATGCCACATTTTCAACTCTGGCATTTTTTTACACCTCTTTATGAACAGTACAGCTGTCATTTTTCACATCCTGCCCTAAATGTGTTTTCGCACTTGTGGCTACAATGGTGTGGTCACTGTGCGAAATCAACATTTTGGGCACATTACCAGAATCACACTGCCACTGTTCATGAAGGGAGGTCCCAAAATGCCTGTGTTAAAGATGTGGTTAAAATAATCCCAAAAATAATTGGGTTACTGACGTGTGTTGAACAGTTTCTATGCATGCTCATACCTTCACCAATTTTTCATATTTTCACTCCAGATTTTCAAAATTGCCATTTTTTTACATCTCCTCATGAACAATAATAGGAACCTTATTAGTCAAGCAGTGGTTTCATTTTTCCTAATATGCAGTCTAAAGTGTGCAAAATCGTTAAGAAAAGTTGCTACATATACTTGTATGGCGCGCGTCTTCGCGCTGTCCCTGGCTAAACGTCATGATACGCGGAGGGCGTGGGGGCAGAGCAGGCAGACTAGGAAGTGGGAAGGGATCGGCTGGCTGGCAGTTCAGCCAGAATTATGATCCCTTCCAAAACTTTTCAGAACATATTAAATTTTTTACACTTGGCATGCAAGGGCTATCGCTGCCCCAGGGTACTGAGCTGTGAAGCCCAAAGTCTTAGAAAGGTGAACTTACACCTTTACTTTAACATTATCATTCTAATCTGTAGTATTTGAGTTAGTTGAGCAGTTTTGCTGTTTTGTTTAGGGGATAAATACTGTATGTGTATAGCCTGTTTATAGATTAGATAAGTCGCCTGACAACAGTCTGTTGTTTTTGTAATGTGGGCAGCATTTGGAGAAGATATGTACATTTTTGATGGAGGGGGGGCAGCAATTAGAGAGTTTGTGTACAAAACAAAAATTTCTGGCTACACCCCTGAACCACTCCTCTTTCTTGGCAACCTTTCTTGACTCTTATTACATACAGTTGGGTGAATTTTCTCCATTATGTAATATTCTCCAGCAGTAGCTGTAATATATATAAGAATAATATATGGGCAACCATACATAATGAGACAGTGTTTCCATCAAGGGTTTGAAATAACAATGTATGGACCTTAAGAACAAAGCTCAAGAGGTTCATGCTAATATCTCAACCCCAAGATAGAAACTCAGAGTGAATGTTGTACGGTCAGCCATATTTATCTGTTATACTGTAATACGTGGTTTGTGACTTTTTTTTATACATTTAACATTGTGTGAGTGGGCAGAGTGCTGCTGGGGAAGTGAACATGGCAGGAGTGAGCTCAAGGGGAAGACAACTTTCTGTGAGTGAGTAGAGTACTGCTGAAAAAGTAAGAGTCATTTCTTAAACAAACGCTTCTGGCATATTTTTAAAGGTATTTACCCATCTTGTGTAGTGAGCAGAGTGCTGCTGAAATAGTGAAAGCAGAAGGAGTGAGCATGAGGGAGGGAACAACATTGTGTGAGTGAGCGACGTACTGTTGAGAAAGTGAAAGCAGCAGGAGTGAGGGCATGGGGGAAACACAGCCGGTCTTATGATCCAACATGCACAGTAGAGTTGCCACTTCTGGATGAGGAGAAAAACAGATATTAAACCCCCACCCCAAACTACGCCCTGGCTCTACCCCCTTTCTATGGCTGATGAGTGTAGCATCGCATCTTCTCCAAAGCCATTTGTAATGTTAGAGAAGGCTTTAAAAGTGATAGGAAATAATCTGTATACTGTTATTTTTCCATTCATTTAAATTTTTATTCTTTGGTAACAAGGTAAGGCCCACTGGGCAAAAGGCCTATTTACAGGGGCAACTCAGGAGCTCAGGGAGGTCAAGTGACTTGCTTAGGGTCACAAAGCATGCAAGTGGAGGCTATGGGAATGAAACCCAGGTCTGCTGGATGTATCAAGCTT
This sequence comes from Neoceratodus forsteri, assembly GCA_016271365.2. Lineage (NCBI taxonomy): Eukaryota > Metazoa > Chordata > Ceratodontiformes > Ceratodontidae > Neoceratodus > Neoceratodus forsteri. The sequence continues at coordinate 67,512,937 of JADMNL010000023.1, forward strand.
GTCTACACCTCGTTGCTTTAACCTCTGTTCAGCACCATCCCATTTTCTGTGCCACATCAGTCATTTGATATGCTTTGGCCAATTTTTGAGAAATTAATCATTCAGGTCTGCAGTACCCTCAGTTCTGTATTGTGTTCCCTTTTTCTCCACAGCTACTGCTGTTTCTTTTCCGATTTCCAATTCATTCCACGTCAGACACAACATTCCATGCCACTCATCTGAACGGCCTGTACTGATATCATGGAATGCCCAGGTAGTATGAACAGTGGACCTGATTCATGAAGGGGCAAAGGGTACACGCAAAATGTGCGTACACTGCCCGTGGAGATGTGCACCCGCGGACAGGTGCGCTGGGACTGGCATTCACAAATGCTGACCACCTGTCCATGGCCCTGCCTCCCCAGCGCGCAGGTCTGTGCAGGGCGGGTGGAGTCACAGACCGAGCCGGGCATCCAATCAGATGCCCAGCATGGGTCCGCCAGTGGATCCCTTGCCTGGTGGGGCACGTGTTGGCAGTGTGCCCTGCGGATGTCTGAGGGCTGGCGGCTGTGGCAGGGGTGCAATGCCACCAGCTCTTGCCATCGGCACCAATGCGGTGTCCTGTCCCAGAAGGGAGGAGGGCATACCTGCCGACATGGGGTGGAGGGACACATCCTCCCACATCGGGGAGGGGAGATGGCAAGCGTTGCCGCTGGGGTGGGCAGGTGACAGCCATGACTTGGTGATCCTGTGAGGGTGTTGAGGGTGTTTGGGTGGTGCACCACACACACACCACTGTATGTGGGGGGTGGTTGGATGGCATCAGACAGCCGTGGCCCTGGTGCTCTGGTGGGCTGCTCACCCAGTCCTGTGGGGTGTGCATGGGGCATGAAGGGGGGTTATGGCTGGATCTTCCTGGTGTACCTGATGACCCCCTGTGCACCCCTGCAGCCAGCACTACTCGTCTTAGTGAATGGAACACAGTGTTGGCCCACACCCCTTCCCCCCCAGCGCATTGCTCATTGTGTGGCCGGGGAAACAGGCACGTATTTCCTGCATGCCCCCCCCCTCGTGCATCCTGCACAGGGGGCACAGTTGGTGCTGGGTGGCTACTCACCCCATTACATGTGTGTAGCCACTCCACACCATTCGTGCATAGGGCCCAACAACAGCAGCAGCTGCTGAGGACTCAGAAAAATCAATGTAGAGAGAAAGGAAATCAAAATTAGATTATTAATTTTACAAACATGTATTTAAAACATATCAGAATATTGGGCAAACAAAAAGGAACCCAGGAGATCCTGTAAATGTGTAAAAGCTGTTCTAGGGACATGGATATGTTGTTCAATCCACACTTACTGGCAGGTTCCTTGCCACTTTAAATCTTGCCGGAAGGTTTCAAGTTGGCTCCTTCCACCCACCCGGGTGGTAAAACTCTCGGCTCCGCCCCATGATGCCAGATCTTCCTTACCACTTGGAAGCTCAGGTTCCCTCCATAGCGCTATGCGTTTTAGGCCTGTATCCACACTCTTCGGTTAAACCGAAACTCATTCTAAAGTTTAAAAGACTTCGGTCTTCTTTTTCCCTTGTGGCTGTGATGGACAAATCGCCTCCTGGATTTTGTCAGTGCCCCTGTGGGCAGAAGATGTCCTGGACCGATCCACACTCCATGTGCGTTTACTGCCTAGGACTCGGCCGTGACTCACAGGCTTGTGAATTATGCAAATCCTTTTCGGCTTCGGTCTTGGAGGACTGCGCTGCCTGATTGCTCTTGGGGTGACCTGAAAAACGTTATCCTCCGGTCAAGACGAAGGAGGCCCGTTGGGTGGTGTCCACAGCGGCGGACTCGGTAGACCAGCTGGAGCAGATGATCGCCCTCGAGGAGGAGGCGGCCCAGGCCGCATCATCATCTTCCTCAGTCACAGCATTTATCCCGCTCTCCTTGGGCTCTTCCTATACAGCTTCTTTCAAGAAGCTTTGCCAATCTCTCTCCACCAAGGGAGAAGGGCTATTGGGATATTCCTCTCAGTCCAAAAAGAAGGACTCCAAAGGTAAGTCCCACCGTCAACATTCTTGGGAGTGGGAGAGGTCCTCTTCCCCGGATAGTTGACAGTCGACTTCAGTCGAGGTTGCGGCTAAGACCGCTGGCTTCACAGGTCAGCTGTCCGAGACAACCGTCGACGGGGTCGAGATTTTTATCGATCCGTCAGACGGTTTGTCAACTGGAGAAGCCGACAACCCTTCTTCACCAGTCCCCCTGGAGGAAACCGAGGACTTGCCTGTGCCTCCTGTACTAGAGTCCCTGGTTAAGGTCCCTGAACTGAGGGAGGAGCGGGTTTCCACCGCCCTCCTCTGACCCACCCTCGGAATCCCCGAAGGTCTCGATCTCAGTCTCGGACCTCTTCCAGGTCCAACTGGTCCCACCGTCGGCAGTCTAGGTCTCGGCACCATGGAATGCGGCGGCGCTGCTCATCCTTGTCATCCTCTTCAGAGGATAGGCTCTGGCACAAGTTGCGTTTGCGCTACGAGGATTTAATGTGGCAGCAGCTCTTATTGTCTGGGAATAAGCCGACTCTGTCGCCTTCTCTGGCCATTAAGTGGCTGTCACCAGAGCGGCTGAAACAACCCCTTGTAGTGGTCGAGAAGCCAAAGCCAGCACCAGTTGTTCGGCCAAAACCGGCTGCACCACCCATTGTGGTGGAACTGCCGCCTCCACAACCGAAGACTGGGGCCCCGACCAAGGATTCTCGGTCTGGACAGGGTTTGCCCCATAGGTTGTCGATCACCCTCACTCCTGATCAACCTCAGCATGTGGAGGGTGGCTCAGGTGCTCAACAGCTGTTCGCAGACTCCTCGGAGTCTGATGATGACTCCTCCTTGTTCTCCAGGCCACTTGACCTGGAGTCCACTGGGGGTCAGTCGGTGGACGAGAGCCCATACTCGTTCCTAGGTATGCTTCGACTCATCTCAGAATCCACTGGGATGAAGCTCGAACCCATTTCAAAGTGGGCCAAGTATCCCCTCATGGAGATACTGGACTGAGGGGGTTCCCCTACGGAGGCCTTCCCAGTGGCTGAAGCCATTGTTGGCCCGGCCCTGGAGCTGTGGCAGCAGCCAGCTTCTTGTCCAGCACCTTCGGCCAGGATGGCTCAGAAGTATGCTGTCCCTACCGGTTCACTCTCTGGTTTCTCGGAGCACCTCTCAGCGGAGGGGTTAGTGACAGACAGCGTTTTCCAGCATTCCGGGAACACTCGGGATGTGGACAAGCTACCCGATAACAAATCCAAGAAATTGGACTACTCAGGGCGGAAAGTCTATGCTGCTTCCTCCCTAGGCTTTCATCAGGCTAGCTTGGCCATCCTGATGGCACACTTTTCACTCGCCCTTTTGAACTCCCTGGATGAGGTTATTCCTCATCTCCCGGCTGACCTTCAAATGACGGTCAAGCAGGTGCGGGACCAGGGAAGGGCAGTGGCCAAATAGCAGCTCGAAACTTCTTTGTACATAGCTGACTCATGTGCCCGGTCAGTAGCGGCCACAGTGGCCATGCGCTGCAGAGCTTGGCTGCGGATCTCCACCTTCACAGTGGATACCCAGCACAAGCTGGCAGATGTCCCCTTCCTGGGTACCGACTTGTTCAGTCCCAGGGTGGAGGGTCATCTCCAATGGACCGAGAAGTTCAACGCCACCTTGGACTCGGTCACATCTGCCCAGAAGGACAAAGGCCACCAGCAGCAGCATAAGCCCTTTCGTCCTTCAGCCCCTGCGGCACGTCCGGCCCAGCAACACCGCCATCAGGGTCAGCAGGCTCACGCTTGGCACCCCAAAGCCAAGCCTGCTGCTTCCTCCAGCAGGAATCTGGGAGGGAAAGGTCCAGGCAGCTCCTCAGCCAGCCCTTCTCCAAGCCTGCCCAGTGACAGGTTGAGGGGTGTAGCCCCCAACCTCGTCACTCCTACCTGGGTTCCCCCCGTGGGGGAATGGCTCCGCCACTTCCCTTCTGCCTGGTCCATTATCACCATTGACCACTGGGTGTTGGAAGTGGTAGGCAGGGGTCTGCCTCTGGAATTCGAGCAGTCCCCACCCTATCGAGCCATCGCCCCATGGGGGGGCTACGGGTTCCGCAGCCACTCTGTCGGCTTGTCGAGCCAACATTGCTCTGCTCCTCCAGAAGGAGGTGATCACAGAGGTGGTGGACCTTCCTCCAGACCCAAGGTTTGTGTCCAGGTACTTCCTGGTCCCAAAACGGATGGGGGGCTGGCGCCCCATTCTCGACCTAAACGACCTGAACAAGTTCCTAAGGTCTAGCACCTTCAGGATGGTCATTCTGGCTCAGATCATTCCATCCTTGGAACGATGCATGTGGTTCTGTTCTCTGGACCTTCAGGATGCGTTCTTTCATGTCCCAATCCGTCCGTCTCACCCAGCGATTCCTCCACTTCAGGGCAGAGGAATCCCTTTACCAGTTCCGGGCCATGTCCTTTGGTCTCTCTCCAGCTCCCAGGGTCTTCACCAAATGCATGGCAGTGGTGACAGCAATCCTGCGGCACCGAAGGGTCCAGGTGTACCCTTACCTGGATGACTGGCTGATTGCTGCCCCCTCCAGGTTGGAGGTGGAGCAGTCCAGGGATCTGACCCTCCTGATCTGCTCTCAGATTGGCCTCCTCATCAACGAGGCCAAATCAGAACTTGTGCCATCGCTGGTGATTCAGTTCATCAGGGAAGAGTTCGACTCTCTTCAAGCCAGAGCACGGCTCAGGGCGGACAGGGCCGAGGTCCTTTCCTCCTTTGCCCAATCATTTCTGGTTGGGCAGTTGCACCCTGCCCGGGACTTCCTGCACTTTCTGGGCCTCATGGCGGCCTGCACCAGCGTGGTCTGTTGGGCCCGCTGGCATCTGCGTGCCCTGCAATGGGGGCTGGCCCACCAATGGTCACAGCACTCCAGTCCTCTGGACCAGCCAGTGACGGTGACCCAGGAGATGTGGAACGGCCTCCAGCAGTGACTCATTCCAGCTCATCTGCAGGAGGGTATCCCGTTTGTCCTCCCTGAGTCGGTCACTCTGACGACCGACGCCTCTCTGATGGGTTGGGGTGCCCATCTGGGGGAGCTCAGAGCTCATGGCCTCTGGTCCCCTCAGAAGTCTCAATGCCGCATCAACCTGCTGGAGCTTCGAGCGGTCCGACTAGCCCTCACTGCCTTCGCTCCATTTGTACGGGGTCAAGTGGTCCAGGTCCAGACGGACAACACCACGACCATGTACTACCTAAACCGACAGGGCGGGACGCACTCCTTGCCTCTGTGCCTCTTGGTCTCTCATGATCAGCCTGGAGGTGGATCTCCTAGCAATCCATGTGGCAGGAGCTTCCAACAGTCTGACCGATGTCCTAAGCCGGATAGGCACTGCATCTCACGAGTGGTCTCTCCTGCTGGAGGTAGTACAAGATCTGTTCTCCCACTGGGGCACCCCTCAGGTGGATCTGTTTGCCTCCAGGGTGAATGTGTTTCATGCCCACCCCCCCCAGCAGGGTTCGCTGCAGGGGGATGCCTTCTCGAGGCCATGGACCCCGGGCCTCTTCTACGCCTTCCCTCCATTTCTCTTGATCCACAAGGTGCTTCTCAAGGTGAAGCAGGACAAGGCGCAGGTGATTCTGGTAGCCCCAGACTGGCCCCGTCAGTTCTGGTATCCAGATCTCCTCAGCCTCAGCTCCAGGCTCCCGAGGCGGCTTCCAGCCTGCCTGGACCTGATCTCAGTCAACAAGGGGAAGGTACTCCATCCGGACCTTCAATCCCTGCACTTGATGACCTGGTTCCTGAGCGGCTACAGTTCCAGGTCTTGGGTCTTTCCAATGAGGTCCTCAATGTTGTTGATGCATCCTGTAAGGAGTCGACCAGAAAATGCTATGCCTTCAAATGGAAGAGATTCTCCATTTGGTGTAAGGATAATGGGCTGGACCCTTCCTCCTGTTCTTTGGCTAGCATTCTGGACTACCTGTGGTCCCTTTCTCAGCTAGGACTTCGATCGACGACCCTTAAGGTGCACCTGGCAGCCATCTCTGCTTACCGGGCGCAGGCCAGAAAGCAGTCAGTGGCGCAGGAGAAGGTGGCTGGGTGCTTTTTCAAAGGCCTTGATCACATATCCCCTCTGGTGTGAGAACCTCCACCTCCATGGGATCTAGTGCTGGTATTGGCTAAGCTCATGGGCAAGCCATTCGAACCAATGCACAGGTGTGACATCTCTCACCTGTTGTGGAAGACCGCCTTCTTGGTGGCTATCATGTCAGCCAGAAGGATGGGAGAGCTCCAGGCACTTTCCATCGAGTCTCCTTATCTGGTCTTCCACAGGGACAAGGTTGTCCTGCGCTCCCACCCGAAATTCCTTCCGAAGGTGGTGTTGGAGTTTCACCTTAACCAGGTGTTGACTCTGCCGGTGTTCTACCATAATCACACCTCAAAGGCCGAATATAGGCTCCATACTCTGGACCCTAGAAAAGCGCTCTCTTATTATAAGTAGCGGACGGCTGAAGTTCGGGGAGAGGTTTGCTAGCTGTTTGTCACCTACGCTGAAGCCGCATCTGGCAGACCTGCAGCCAAGCAGATGATAGGCAGGTGGGTCACCTCCTGCATAGATCTCTGCTATAGGTTGGCGGGCATGGAGCCTCCCAAAGGGATAAGAGCTCATTCTACCCGCCATACCGCTGCTTCGGTGACTGCTTCCAGGGAAGTCCCTATCCAGGAAATCTGCAGGGCTGCTACCTGGAAGTCAGCACACACCTTCATTACCCACTACCACATCGACCTTGAGTCATGCTGGGATGCTGGTTTTGGGACCTCGGTTCTCCAGTCCTTATTTCCCAAGTAGGGGGTGTGCGCCTTGCCTCCCTCCTCCCAGAGAACTGCTAGGAGTCTGCCAGTAAGTGTGGATTGAACAACATATCCACGTCCCTAGAAATACAGGTTACACACCTGTAACAGGAGTTCTAGGAGTGGTATATGTTGTTCATTCACACAACCCACCTAACCTCCCCGGCTCCAACGCGCAACCTAGCTTCCAGCGGGCTAAATCTGGCGTCATGGGGCAGAGCCGAGAGTTTTACCATCTGGGTGGGTGGGAGGAGCCAGCTTGAAGACCTTCCGGCAAGATTTAAAGCGTCAAGGAACCTGCCAGTAGGCGTGGATGAACAATATATACCATTCCTAGATTCCTGTTACAGGTGAGTAACCTGTATTGTCCTATCACAGCAGGAAAAGACCACACTTAAAATTCAGAGTGGAAAAGATTAGATTGATTTTTAACTTGGAAATGCAGGCAAAACAGTGAATGATTTGATACTATCAGTTTAAGAGTATGTAAGTTCGCAAAATGGCCCATAAACTGGACTACATCTCACAAAACTGGATGAGTGGATAAGGAAACTAAAAACAGGATTATCTGGTCTAAAATCAGACAGGTGTCAAACCTCGTGTACAACAACATTTTTATAATGTGCACAACAACTTTGAATGTGCACAATAATATTTGGGAAGGGGCTGCTTTCCATACATAATACTGTAAAGCCCCAGTTTATTGAATGCCCCCCGTATCAACACAGTCAAGTCGATAAGACATGATATCAGTGCACTTGCATGAGATGGAGGCCAATAGCAGAGGTGGGCTGAGGGTAAATACTGGCTACTGTCTTGAGGTTAGGGGGCGGGGTAGGAATCAGGAGGGGGTGGACCACAAGACTACCAGGAAAATACTTTTCTTTGTAAAAGAGAACCAGGAGGTGGGACCACTGGCATGGGGGAATAATGTATTTTTACTTATCAGTAGTGTGTGCATATATGTGTGTGTGTGTGTGTGTGTGTGTGTGTGGCAGGTGCCACTAGTTAAGTTGTTTATTCTTGGGGGGGGCAACGTAACTCGGGCAAGGTTTAATAAAACATATATTGGCTAGAGCTGGTTAGGTATATAATGCAGGGGTTGATTTTAACATTGTTTTACTAGCCCAGAACCTAGTGCAAATTTATTTATTTAAAATTGATGACCGGGAAAGGCACACTGAGCCGAAGCTCGTTTCCAGGTGCGACCTGGGTACAGAGTGTACACAGAAGTGAAAAGAGTTACAAAAGTGTAGATTACAAACAGTATGCACAAACATTTTTCCATACAGTACAATATATACAAAGTACAAGGTAAATGTACAGGAATGAAGGCAAGATTTCTATTGGCAGGCTAGGGTTTATAAATTGAGACCGTATGAGGCCTCTGATGCGAGCGTTAGGCTCGAGTGGGGGGGGATGGAGTCTGAGAGGAAAACAACTCTGGTCAACATGACATGAAAGACACTGATTGGGGGCTAGCAAAGATAGGTTTGAGTGGAAAAACACAGAGCAGCGACTGGGGAAATGGGGATGGAGTGGGGCTAAGGGGGGCAGAGGGGAAGCACACTGGGTCCTTAGAAGCATTTGGGGCAGTGAAGGGGGGGGAGGAGCCTGAGGAGTTGTCTAATGGATGAAAGAAAGGAGACCAGGTGCAGGTCAGAGGGACGGTTATTCCACAGAAGAGGGAGATGTTAGAAAGAGGCAGCTTGACCAGTAACAGTGTGAGGACGGGGGATGTGGAAAGTGTGTGGGTCCCTGTGGTGAAGAGGGTTATTTAGGGAATTGGCTGGGGTAAGGCGGGAAGTGAGGTGGGGAGGAACGAAACCAGTATTTTGCTATGAGGAGGCACTGTGGATGATTCTCCTGTGGGAGAGCGAGACCAGCAAGAGTGGTGCGTAGAGGAGGCAGTGATAAGTGAGTGGGGGGGGGGAGACAGTGGCAAAGCAGTAGAAAGAGTTGAGAATGATGTCTTATTTGGAGAGAGAAGAGGTTGGGGCCATTCCGTAGACAATCTTGGCATAGTCCATCACTGGCAAGGTTATTTTACGTATGAGTGCGCAACGGTGGGGAGAGGTAGGCTGGCTTTGTGTCGATAGAGAATGGCAAGTTTGAGCCAGAGTTTAGTGCAGATAGTATCAACATGAATGGAGAAGTTGAGGTGGCTGTCCAGCCACACTCCCAGGTACTGAAAGGTGGGACCAGCTCAAGGGTGAGCCGTCCAGGGTGGTGATCGCTGGGGGCAGGGAGGAGGCAAGCTTCTGTCTGTATCCAAAAACCATGGTTACAGTTTTTTGGCATTGGGTTTAAGCTGGTTTTCCAGGAACCAGGACTGGACTCTTGAAGTCATTTTGGAGGTTGGGGAGGACACAGTCATGGGTGGGGCCCGAGGCATAGATGATAGTGTCATCTGCGTAAAGATGCACGTTGGAGGAGAGACAGGCAAAGGAAAGGTAATTTATGAAAAGAGAGAAGAGGATGGGGCCAAGGATAGAGCCTTGGGGGACACCTGATAAGATAGGGAGAGGAGAGGAGAGGAGAGTGTGTCACCTATTTGAACTGACTGCTGTCTATTTTGGAGGTACGAGTGGAACCAGGTGACAGCAGGTTGCGTGATGCCAAAGGAGCTAAGTTTGCAGAGCAGGAGAGGGTGGGAGATGGAGTCAGAGGCTTTTGCCAAGTTGATTAAGATGGCGGCAGTGATTTGGCTATTGTCCATGGCAGTGAGGATGGGGTCAGTAACACGCAGCAGGGTGGTGATGGTGGTGTGGTGTTTTCTAAATCCTGACTGTACGGGTGAGAGAGAACTGTTGGAGGAGAGAAAGTCTGACAGTTTGGACAGTATGAGGGATTCCTGGACTTTGGCAAGGGAGGGGAGGAGAGAGATGGCCTGTAATTTCCCGGTAAGGAGGGATCGCCACATTTATGCAGAGGGAGGATCTTGGCCAGTTTCCAGGCTTTGGGAACAGTGGCTGTGGATACAGAGAAATTCAGTATGTGTGTAAAAGGGGCAACTATAGAGGTGGCAGAGATACGTAGCAGTCTCAGGTGCATTCCGTCAGGGCTGGATTTGGACTGGTTGGGGGTGAGTGCATTATATACTTCCAGTGGTGTGAAGGGAGGAAAGAGGAAGCTGGAGGAAGGGGAGGATGGTTCAGTCAAGTCAGGGGTGGTGGTGGGGGAGTCAGGCAGGGCACAGGAGATGAAGAACTTAATGAAAAGCTCAGCTACCGAAGCAGGGTTTGAGACAGATCTGCCATCGATCTTAAGGACAGGACATGCTTGTTTGGAAGGGGGGGTCAAGAAAGGAGTTGATCAACTTCCAGAAAGACGCAGGGGAGTTTTGGTTCTGAGTAAGTTGTGCTTTAAAGTAACAAGATTTAGATTAGCGGATGGCCTTGGTGCATTTATTTCTAAGATGTCTGTAAGATTGGAGCTCACGTGTAGCATGCGAGGCTTTGTACAGCCTCCATGCCTTGTCCTGGGAATGACACATGGTGATGAGGTCGGAGGTGATTCAGGGGTGGTGGTAGCGTTTTACCCTAATTTTCCTAAGGGGTGCATGGAGGTCCCAGGTATGCTGGAAGATGTTGCAGAACTGGGATAGGGCAAGGTCTACATCCAACCTGGAAAGGACTGGTAGCCAGTCTGTATTAATTAGGTCTTGTTGCAGGGCAGATTCATTGAGGAGGTGTAGGGAGCGAGACCAAATGACTTTGGGATGGGAGTGCGGGGAGTGCATTTTGCGGATGCAATAAGTAATACATGGTCACTAAGGGCATCAGAGAAGATGCCTGAGGCAGAGATTCAGTGGGGATGGGTGGATAAAATCCAATCCAGAAGGGTGTGGTTTTGGAACCAGTAGTTTAGGAGGGTTGGTTTCTGTATTAGCTGGGAGAGATTAAGGGCTTCTATCCTTAGGGTGGTGGGTTTCGCGGATGAGCAGAGCCAGTCGAGATTGAAGTAGCCTAATAGCAAAAGTTCACCTTTAGATGTGCTGGAGGAGATTGAAGAGATGGCCTTGACGACGGAGTTGGGCAAGGTCTTTGGCAGGGCATACAGAGACCCAATGCAGAGGGGGTGGAGGAGGGAAAGGATAGGTGAGCAACAATGGATTCGTGGGAAGAAGGGCAGGATTCCTTGAAAATAATAAAGCATGAAATGGATTGCCTGATGTACAGTACTACCCCCCAACCTCGCTTACCTCAGTCCTGATGGAATAAGTAGTAGTCAGGAATGGCAAGAGAAAAGTTAAGGATTTTGGCAGATAGCCATGATTCTGTGATGCAGAGTATGTGAGGACTAGTGCGGCTAACCCTGTACTTGTCCATCTTGACTAGTGCAGGTTTTTCATGGCTGTTAATGAAGTTAAATACTGTAAATCCCTATTTTAGCAGGCTGAAGTCCTCATTCTGATCTCCTTCAGTGTTCCAGATGAGCTGGTGTGATTAACAGTTCACTAAAATCTATAGTTATCTGGCAGTTCAAGAGGGGGATCCAACAAAAGACTCAATGTGAGTCCTTATCACTTGATTGTTAGAACTTTCAGCTAGTGTGCAGGATGTAATCAAGGCAGTGTTGAGTGCTAAATCATTAGATTCTAGTTTTCTGAACTTGATGATTTGTCCCACATTATTAAGACCAGCGTGCCTCATTTCCCTACATTTTGAGTGTCTGTATCCAACATCTAGTGACAAAATGCTAAGAGGTATTCAGGGTTAGCTGCTGCACAGATGACCTGTACATAGGTGCCCCTTCTGCTGCTAAAGAAGCTTACAGTGACTTTGTGGAAAGAGCTTTAATGCCTGAAGGAGATTCAAGGCCCTACCCATGGATATATGGTCACCATAGCTGCCCTTATCCTCCCAGCTAGTGTTCCTTTAGAGGCAGTCTGACCCATTTTCTTGCTTGAAAAAAGAACAAACAACCTATCCTAGTTACAGAGACTTGCTGACATGGTCAGATGATCCCCTATGAGGGATACCAACTCGAACAGATGAGGAGCTGTGACAGGGCCATTCCCATTTATAGGCATGGGAGTAGGAAGGCCCCATGCTACACAGAACAGTGATATCATGTTGGTGTAAAGGACAGAACCTTTCTAAGAGTCATCCCTCATTAGGAATGGTGCTTGGCACGACAGTGCCTGTGACCCACTCACCTGTCTGGGTGAGCACATAGCCGCCCACAAGACCGACTGAGGCTCATCTATCATGGAAAACCAGATACAAAAATAGGCCTATGGAGGCTGTCCAAAACCTTGTTAAGGTGCCACAGAGGGCAGGTGGGCTAGTACGGGGAGATGCAAATCTGGACTGTCCACAGCAGCCAGAGTACATCTGGGTGCTAATCTATCAGCCCCATCCCATGAAGGGAGCCTCTAATTGCATAGATAGCTGAAGCCAGTACCCTCAAGGAGAAGTATGAGAGGCCTGTGACTGCCCTGTCATTGAAAGGCTAGAATCTGGTGAGTGCCCGCTACTGAAGGAGACAGACCTTCTGTGGCACACCACTTACCGAAGATCTGCCAATGTTTGTGATGAGTCTTATTTGATGATTGTCTTCTGCAGTGCAAAAGCCAGACAACCCCTTTATGGAGGTACCCCTCCTCAACAGTCTTTGCACTTCAGCACCCGTGCTGTCTAGCTGAGGACTTCAGATTTGTGATGAAGACTTGGTCCTTGGCTGAGGAAATCTGGCCAGTGAGGGGGATGGCAATGGGGCATCAAACAGCATTGCTTTGAGCAGAGAATATCAGATTCTCCTTGCCCAGTCGAGAGGCAAATATCCACACTGTGACTTTTAGAACATGACCTTGAAAGGCACGCTTGCAATCATGGGTGTGGGTGGCAACGTAGGCTTTGTCGAAATGCCACGTGACCACAAGGATGTCAGCTACTTTGTCCTGATTGTTGGGGAAGCACATGCAGAAGTGAGTTAGCCAAGTGTTATGGTGAACGAAGAGCCCTCAGGTCCACTTGTTACAGTTCCCATCTCTTGTTGAGGGGCTGGAAAAACACCTGGGTTGTTAATGCCACTTTGCGCAAGTGAGTGTTCATTGGTCAAGCTAGTTTGTCAGCCAGGTAAGTAGTCAAGCTGAGTTCTGTTGCCCCACTCCAAGCTCCCATTTGCTTGGATATGTACTCCAGGGAATTTGGATGACAATCCTAATCATGACTGCCTGACCAAAGACCGGAAGAGCGAAGAATAACAGGGCACAGTATACCACTCTCATGTCCTGCCTGTTAATGGGCATACAGGCTTCTGGGGAAATCATCTGCCTTGACTGACATGGCGACCCTGCCTGGCTTCTTGCCTGGGAGACTTCTATCTGTCGTAATCTATAACTAGGCTTGGCAGTTTGCAATTAATATTGATTTCCGTCGATTTACATCGAGAAGCGCTATTTTGTCAATTTCGATGAAAATCTGTTTTCGTCGATTTCTATTGAAATGCTATTATTTCGTGCATCACTTGAAAACGTTCTGATTAAAATTATAAAGCCTGGTGATTTCGATCGTAAACTGCCCTGCCTCTCATAACTTTACTTTAGCTTGTGATTCCCTATTCCAAATCACAAGCTAAAGTAAAGTACTGAGAGAAAGGGCAGTTTATGATCTAAATCACCAGGCAATTAAAACTTTAATCAGAACGTTTTCACTTGCAAATACTTAGACGTATGGCTGAATCCCCATCTAAAATACCAGGCAATGATGTATTTAATTCCATTAACACCTAATTACTAGTTGCTGCATAGTTCTGTGGTTTCCCGTGCCCTCTGAGCTGATAATAAAATAAATAAGACATGTTTTAATCAGACCTCAGATTTCAGATCAAGCAACACATCCAAACAGTATGGGTCGAAAAAGAAAATGTGCAGATGAGTATTGCTCTGAATTCCCTGAACTGGAATTAAAAACTGTCAAAAAAACTGGTGATGGGGACAGTATTGACATTTTACGATGCAAGATTTGTAAAACCGAAGTATCTGGTCAGGCAAATCGCATTTCTGAGCATTTTAACAGCAAGACACACCTGAGGCTAAAGCAAAGTTTGAACATTATCTCACAGCCCTCAATGGAATTGTTTATGGGGCGCATGAAGCAGAAAAAAGAAGATGCTGCTGACTTCCCACATGATCTTGTTAGGGCTTTGTGTTTTGAAGCAATTCCGATGAACGCAGCCCGGGGCTCCAGCTATCTGATGTGTGTTCTAAGAAAATATGCACCAGCTGGGAGAACATGTCCAAAAAGACGTCAGCTGGAAGAGAAATATATTCCAGAGGTATTCATGCATCACAAAGCAAGAATAAATGAGCTGCTATCTGGTGAGCAATTCTCTATTGTTGTTGATGAAACACCTGAGTTGGCAGGTCTACCTGCTATTAATGTTCTGGGAGTTTTTTACTTGTCTAAAAATAGATCCATAAACTGTCTGCTACTGAAATCTACAGTTGTTATGCAGTGCAATGCTGGTGTAATCTTTAACTTACTCCATGACATGATGAGAGACTATTGCTTGTCTTGGTCTGATTGTGTCTCAATAAACACTGATTCAGCAATGTACATGCAGAGAATGATTAAAGACCTTAGAGACATTTACCCACATTTGCTGCACATACCCTGCATCACACATTTATTGCACGTAGCTATCAACCATGCTATTAAAACAGACGAATTTTGTGATGTAAATGAAATTGTGGTACATTTTCCAGCTCTATTTAAGAGTGCTAATAAACTGAGGAAAGCATTTTTTAAAGTGTGTGCAAACAATGGTGTTCCACTAACCAGTAGGAAACTCCCCCCCCCCGCCCCCAGAGTTGTCCCTTGTCGTTGGTTTTCCTGGTTAGAAGCAGCACAATACATTCATGCGCATTGGGATAGTGTGTGTGACTTTTTAATTAATGAGAAGGTAGAGTATCAGTCTAAAAAAGCCTCCAAATTACGGAGACTAGTAACGGATGATTCCAGTCAAAGAGATCTTTATTGCAAGCTTACCCTTCTGTGCAGTTTTCTAGGAAAAATCCATGTTATACATGTACAGATGGAAACCAAAGCACCACTAATTCACAAAATTGACAGACTATTAAACTTCGATCTGAGTGTGGCAAGCAATGTTAAAAGTTCACTAAAAGATATTGATTTAAAGTCAATGGGATCCAAACGACAGTCCCTGTCTGCAGCAATGCATTCTTTCTCAAGAAATTTTCATTCAAAGCTAAGCACAACACTTGCATGAAATGTGCCTGAAGGACTTTATGGTTCTGGGTCATTGTTTGACAATTGCAGGATGTTTGATCCTTTATAAAGAAACAGCTCTCTGCTGATGTCTCTAAATATGTTTCCATAAGCAATACCTTCCACTGCAAAAAGACTTTGAGCGGGACTTTAGTTTATATATGAAACTTGAGGTTCCTTCAGACCGCACGATCTCTCCGATGGAGTACTGGGAGAGTGAGATGCTAAACCTACCTGTACTTTCCAATGTTGCGTTGCGGGCACTGGCTATGCCAGTTACATCTACTGCTGTAGAGCGTTCGTTTAGTCTGTACAGAAAAGTTCAAGATAAACTCCGAATGCGCCTTTCAGAGGAGAGACTGGGGATGCTAAACATTTTGTACCACAACAAGGATATAACAGGAAGTTTTGATGCATTTAGTGAGACAGATATAAAAAAATTCCACAACTGAATCCAGCACATATTTGCACTGGTATTGTCTTTGTATAACTGTGTGTCTCCATATGTTGTAGTGTCTCTGTGTATGTTGTAGTGTCTTTGTATAACTCTATGTGTCTCCGTATGTTTTTTTACCATAAAGATCGATTTTAATCGAAATAAAGACCTTAAAATAAACAACAATTTTAGCCGTCGAAATTTGTTAAAAATAAAAATCGAAAACTGCCAAGCCTATCTATAACATAGGTGTCATTGACAATGGCATGCCTTACATACAAATGTATGAAAATGCTCACAGATACAGGCCTCACGGTCTATCGCGTCTGCTTGATTGTGCAGCTAGCCCCTCACCTTGCAGCTGACCCACCCATCCCTCCCCTCTTCATACTTACCCCCTCTCACTCTATCCCATCCCTTTTAAAGACATCCACTGTGCTACAGGCTACTACCTCCTCAGGCAGAGTATTCCACTTGTCCACCACCCTCTCTGTAAAATACTGTCTCCTGACTTCCCTCCTGAACCTTCTCCCCTCCAGTCTCAGCTGAGGCCCCTTAGTGACCCTCTCCCTTCTTATCTTGAAGATCCCCGCTGTTCTAGTCTTGTTAATCCCCTTTAGGTATTTAAAGGTTTCAATCATGCCCCCTCATCCTCCTCTCCTCCAGGGAATACATGTTCAGCTCACCCAGCCTCTCCTCCTAGGAGAATCCCTCTAATCTCTGGATCTTCCTTGTTGCTCTATGCTGTACACCCTCCAGCAATTTGATGTCCTGCTTCAGGAATGGGTGCCACAACTGCACACAGAATTCCAGGTGTGGCCTGGTCAGTGACCTGTAGAAGGGCAGGATCACCTCCCTATTTCTAGAGGAGATTCCCCTCGCTGTGCACCCCAGCATTCTATTGGCTTTTGCTGCTGCCTTTCTGCACTAAGCTGAATTGTTCATACTCACCATTATGAGTGTGACGTAGACAGGCAGTTCTGAGTGCTGTATCATTTTTATTAATATAAAATGTATTACTGACTGTCTCTGTTGAAAATCTGATGCTCTTAGAATGACCTCACTCATCCCCAACCAGATTTTAGCTAAAAGATGAAAGGCATAAGAAAAATGCTGACAGCATGTGAGTTCACACACACTCAGTTTTTAGAGAACATGTTTTACATATAAGGCCTTAATTAAGGATCCTGTTGGTCTGAGTTAATTACAGCCGTAGTTATTATAACATATCCATTTTATGACGTTGGAAGGAAAACCCAGGTTATTACATTGAAGTGTGAAATCATAAAGATGCTTTCCTGTTCTGGAAGTGGGAAGCTTATTATGAGATCAAAAGAAGTGTCATTTGAAGGACATGAATTATGCCAAAGTTGCAGAATGTAATACTTTTGTATAAGACATATATTTTCATATATCCTGACAGGGAGGAGCTAGGTGACCTCCTGAAAAGAGGTGGGGTAAAAGCCAGCATTTAATTTAGTCTGTTTTACTTCACAGAGATACATTTTTACCTAGACTCTAACCACGAAACATCTTGGGAGCACTTTTAAGCAAGTATTTAGAGACTAAGTACTGTAGTAGGAATTGCACTGTTTAAAAACCTTGTTCTTTTAATAGATTTGTATATCTTGTGATATAATAGTTCTGTATTGTTGTGTTTTACATATTCTTATCTATTATAGTAAAATTATTTTTAGAACTTACTTGGTCTGTCTTTGACTTCTTTTTATTTGTAAGAAAAGTACATGGTTATAGCAGACAATAGACATAAGCTTGAATGGTGATACCAAACTGGAAAGAGAAGCATTTTAAATCTGAGGTTTTTATCAAAGTTTTAAAGGGTTCATCTCTGTATACCTGGTTAGGTGCTTGTGGGCAAAGATATCTGGCTCCCCGAAGACAGATATATCTGAGGCTATGCATTGGGTATGCTAGCAAGAGGTTAACAGTTTGAATCCTTCCAGAACTTGAGACCAAAGGTTGATTTAAACTCACAAAAACAGACAAGAGGGTTACCTTGTCTGTTACACTGTTCACAAGACTGCACTCAGAGGTTGGCACTTTGGGAGCTTTAGGGCCTGACCTGCTGAGTGGGTTTGTGACAGATTGGTTGGCAATGGTGGCAATATTTTGGTATCACAAGCTTTATTGTTCTGTGTCAGATGAGACCGTAAGCTCTCTTGCAAAGAAAGAAAAAAGGCAGAGTTTTATTTTAAAAAGGAAACAGAACTATATATCACTTGGTGTACAGTCCAGCTCCTACCCATTTTATTTTTTTTCCTAAACTTGCAAGTCAGAGTAGCCGTAGTCAGGGAAGAAGAAGATGGCTTCCGACTACAGTAGGCACACTGTATATTACTTGAAGCAGTTGTGCGGGGACAGGGGAGTCCCATTCAAGGTGACAGCCAAAAAGCAGAACCTCATAGAGGCCCTGATGGTGGCAGATACGCAGTGCAGTGAGTCACTGACCATGACTGAAAATGACAGCAGGGCCACTGTCAGTGAAGGACCACAGCAGCAGGGGATGGTCACCAGTATCCTGAATCCAGAGGTACTCAAACTGCAAATTGAGTTACGCGGGATGGAACTGGAGGCAGAGCGACAACAGAGGGAGGCAGACCGTGAGGAGTGTGAGTGTCAGTGAGCTCCAGAGGAGAAGAGAGAGTGAGAATGCAGAGAGGCAGAGGAGAGGAGCGCCAGTGGCAACACGAACTGGAGAAGCTACGACTCCGACCAGCGGCACCAAAGCAGGTAAGTGGCTTGGGTTTAACTGGGACTGCAGCACTGGGTTACAAATTGAACTCCAAATTTATAGCCGAGTTTAAGGAAGGGGAGGACATGGATGCCTTTTTAAATTCTTTTGAAAAAGTTTGTATTCAGGCTAAAATTTCTAGAGAGTCCTGGAGCTTCCAGCTATTCCCACTACTTACCGGGAAAGCTCGGGATGCATTGGGTCAAATGAACAATGAGGACAGTGATGTTTACAGCAAGTTAAAAGCTGCACTGTTAAAAAAGTTTGAATTAACTGCTGAATCATACAGAGCTAAATTCAGTAAGGCCAGGAGAAGCCCTGATATGAGCTATGAGGAGCTAGCCATGAAACAACGTCAGTTTTTAAAATGGTAGGAAGGAATTGAGGCAACCTCTGTTGATAAAATTGAAAAAGTGATTTTATTAGAACAGTTTTATTGGGCATGCCCAGCAGAGCTAAAAACCTGGCTAGGGGACCAAGATCCAAAAACAGTGCAAGAGGCTGCTGAACTCTCAGACCACTATGCCAAGAGCAGACCTGCTCTGAGAGCAAATGGGGTGGGCGTGGCAGTGCAGAAAGGGAAAAGCACATCTTCAGGGCAGCTAAAACCCTCACTGCCTCCACCAAAACCAGTTAGCCTCACGTTTCAATGAAAATATTTATCTGAGTAAGAAATGCATGTTGGCTGTGTAGGAAACTGGGCATATTGCCAGACAGTGCCCCCAAAAGGCAAGCCATAATACACAACAGGGTGCTAGAAAAGAAGTGGGTTGTTTGTGTGTCCCTGAGAGCATGCCAGTGAACATGATGGAACACATGCACCCAGTCATGGTGAATGGTGTACAGACACAGGGCTTAAGGGACACAGGGGCATCCCTGACATTGGTAAAGGGGAATCTGGTACAGCCTGGTCAGCTTATACCCAATAAATACGTAACTGTACAGGGGTTTACTGGTGAAGAGAAAACATTGCCACTTGCTAGTGTTCTCCTGGACTGGGGTGAAACAGGGGGAACTGTGCAACAGGTGGCTGTAGCCAACACATTAGCAGTGGATGCGATCCTGGGTAACAATGTCCAGCAGGGGGTGGTATGTGCAGTTACTCATAGCCAAGTGGCAAGGGAAAATAGTAGTTCCCTGAACCCCACAGAAACCAGTGTGGAAACCACTGAGAGAATGGTTCCCCAGCCTGTGTCTCCAGATGGGGAGACTGATAAAAAGGGGGTAGAAATTCCCCCAGTAGCAGGTAACCACACAGCTACAGAGGGTTACTCTGAAGAGGCAGGGGTGACCCCTTGTCAGAGGGTTAGGATTGACAGTGATCCTGAGGGCCCTGATGCTAGTGCTAGGGACCCTAGTTTAGTGACTGAAGGGGACCTGTCCCATGCATTGGGACTATGTGAGGGGTTTGCAGCTGCTCAGAGGAGTGACCCTAGTTTAGAGAAGCTGAGGGCTTGGGCAGACTCAGAGGGCATACAGGGAGGTGATGGCAGACATAAGGTTTATTGGGAAAATGGACTTATGTATTCACAGGCAGTACAGACAGAGGGAGGGATGTTAGGCAGGCAGCTTGTCGTTCCCCAGGGGTATCATGAGCAGTTGCTCAAAATTGCACATGATATTCCCTTGTCTGGTCATCTGGGAATCACACGCACTACACAGCAGTTGGCCCAGAATTTCTACTGGCCTAACTTTACCCAGAGCAGGTGAAGGAGTATTGCAGGTCTTGTCACTGGTGTCAAGAAATAGGGAAGGCGGGCAAGAAAACCCAAGCCGCCCTGATCCCCTTGCCCATAGTGGAGGAGCCATTCCAGAGGGTGGGAATGTATATTTTGGGGCCTTTAAATACCCCCACCTCCTCAGGGAAGAGATTCATCCTGACTGTGGTGGATTATGCCACCCGGTACCCAGAGGCAGTCACTCTATCCTCTCTGAGGACAGACGAAGTGGCAGATGCCTTACTTGGGATTTTCTCCCGTGTTGGGTTTCTGCAGGAGGTAATCACCGATCGAGGGGATTCCTTCAAGTCAGACCTGATGAAATGTTTAAGGGAGAAGTGTGGGGTGGTGCAGAGATGCACAACACCGTATCACCCACAAGCCAATGGAACGATTCAATGGTACCCTAAAGTCAATGCTCCGGGCATTTGTTGAACAGCATGGGAGGGACGGGGAGAAATACCTTCCCCTCCTGTTGTTTGCATACAGGGAGGTGCCCCAAGAGTCAACAGGATTTTTCCCCTTCGAACTCTTATATGGACCCCGGGTATATGGGTCCCTAGACTTGATCCGGGAGGACTGGGAAGGCAAGCACGCCACCCAGGGAACTCCCATTGTGGATTATGTCCTTAGGTTTAGGGAAAGGCTGAAGGAGCTTATGGGGACAGCCCAAAGCAACCTGGCAGCTGCCCAACAGAAACAAAAGGTATAGTATGACCACAGAGCCAGAGCTCGCTCGCACATGGTGGATCAGAAAGTCATGGTCATTATTCCGGTCCAGAAAGACAAGCTGCAAGCTGAGTGGGCAGGACTGTACAAAGTGGTTAGGAAGGTAAATGATGTGGAGTTACCTGACCATAGCAGACAGGAAGAATATACCATGTCAACATGATGAAGCCATATGCAAATAGGGCTGACACAAGGATGTAGGCAGGCATACTCACTGTACACATTTGAGTACAGTTTTGTTGAGTGCCTGTCACAAACCATATGCCTTTCTGTTAACATTTTCATTCTAATCTGTAGTATTTAGGTTAGATTAGGCCACAGATGAGTGTCTATTTAAGCTTCTATTGTTTAGGAGAGAGATATATGTATAACCTCTTTAGAGATTAGAAGAATCATCTGACAACAATCTGACTTGTTTGGAAGGGGGTACCATTTGGAGAGGATGTGTAAATTGTTTAATTGTGGGGTGCAACTGTTGGAGACTGTGTACAAAACAGAAATTTCTGGCTACACCCCCTGGGCTGACATGGTGTTCGCAGTGTGTAGTCATGGCTGACCTTGGGCCAGATCCAGAAAGTAAGGGAGGTTTTAGCAGATTTTGTGCCCTTGTTTAGCACCAAGCCTGGACTAACCCCCTTAGTGACACACGATGTGGAGACAGGGACACAGACGCCCATATGGCAAACAGCAAATCGGGTGTCAGAGGCTGTCCAAAAGAACATTAGGAGGTAAGTGGAGGAGATGCTGGATTTAGGGGTAATCCAGAGATCCCACAGCCCCTGGGCCTCACCCGTAGTACTTGTGCCCAAGCCAGATGGCTCAATCCGTTTCTGTGTGGACTGTCATGGACTGAATGCAGTCACAAAGTCCGATGCCCACCTGATGCCCTAGACGGACGTACTCCTGGACAAGTAGGGAGGGGGGACCTACCTTACGACTATTGACCTGACCAAGGGGTATTGGCATGTAGAATTGACAGACAGAGCTAGGGAGAGGTCTTCCTTCATCACTCTGATAGGCTTATTTGCGTTTAAAGTAATGCCTTTCAGAATAAAGAACGCCCCATCCACTTTACAAAGATTGGTGAATCAGGTGTTAAATGGTGCTGAGGAGTACGCCGTGGTGTACCTGTATGACATTGCCATTTTTAGTACCAGCTGGGAGGAACACCTATCCCACCTTAGGGAAGTGCTGGGCAGGATACAGAGGGCCAGTCTCACTGTCAAAGCCGGGAAGTGCCAGGTGGCCATGGGAGAAGTGGCATACCTCAGGCATGTGGTAGGCTGGGGACAGCTCCATCCTAACCAAATAAAGAAAGAGGTGATCCAGGCATGGCCCAGACCTGAAACCCAGAAGCAGGTCAGGAGCTTTCTAGGGACAGCAGGGCACTACAGGAAATTTTTACCCAATTACAGTGCCCTGGCTGCTCCCCTATCTGACCTGAAAAAGAAAAAGATGCCAAAGAAAATTACCTGGGGCCCAGCCTGTGAGGAAGCCTTTACTAGACTGAAGGAGGCACTGTGCAGTGCTCCTGTTTTGACAAGCCCTGACTATAGCAAAACCTTTATAGTTCAGATGGACGCCTCAGATGTGGGTATTGGGGCAGTACTGAGCCAGACATCCAACCAAGGGACAGATCACCCAGTAGTGTACCTGAGCAGGAAGCTATTTCCCAGGGAGCAAGTGTACTCCACTGTGGAAAAGAAGTGTCTTGCCATAGTGTGGGCCCTAAAGAAATTAGAGCCATACTTGTATGAGCAGCATTTTGTGGTGCAGACTGACCACAACCCCCTGGTTTGACTGACACAGATGGGGAAAAACAATGGCAGACTACTAAGATGGAGTCTTGCTTTACAAGAGTATGATCTAAAAATCGTACATAGGGCTGGAGCAAAGAATCAGAACTCAGATGGACTGTCTAGCGTCTATGAGGAGTGAACTGATTTGGGAAGCTCATCCATTGTAGGGGATAGATCCCCCAATTTCAGTCTAGGTGGGGATGAGTGTGACGTAGACAGCCAGTTCTGAATGCTGTATCATTTTTATTAATATAAAATGTATCACTGACTATCTCTGCTGAAAATCTGATGAAACATACATAGAAACATAGAAACATAGACTTTGATGGCAGATAAGGACTGCTAGGCCCATCTAGTCTGCCCATTTCCCTACCTACAGGATAGGCCGCAGATCCTAGTTAACCAACAGCCTACTTCTTCCGACCCCCCCCCCACAAGAATTGCCTTATGTCTGTCCCATGCATTCTTGAATTCTCCCACAGTTTTAGACCCCACAACCTCCTCGGGAAGGCTGTTCCATGCATCCACTACCTCTCTGTGAAATAATACTTCCTCACATTGCCCTGAACCGCCCTCCTTCTATCTTTTAAATTGTGTCCCTTGTTCTTGCAAGTCTCTTTTCTGAAAGATGCTACCCTCTTGGACTTTGTTGATTCCACTGAGGTACTTAAAGTTTCTATCATGTCCCCCTCTCCTTCTTTCCTCAAGGGTATACATATTAAGCTCCTTTAGTCTCTCCTCATACGGCTTCTCTTGCAGACCCTGCACCATTTTAGTTGCCCTCCTCTGGACTGCCTCTATCCTGTCTATGTCCTTGCGGAGATGGGGTCTCAGAACTGGACACAGTACTCAGATGGGGTCTCACCAACTGTCTGTACAGAGGGATAACAACTTCCTGTTTTCTGATGATGATGCCTCTCCTATGCATCCCAGTATACCCCCAGCCCTCCCTACTGCCTTCTCACATTGCTTGCTAACCTTAAGGTCATCTGATATGATTACCTCCAGGTCCCTTTCCTTTTTGTTGTTGTTACTACTCCCCACCCATTGTGTATTCTTCCCTGGGTTCTTGTTTCCCAGGTGCATTATTTTGCACTTCTTTGCATTGAATCCTAGCTGCCATACTTCTGACCATCGCTCCAACCTTGCCAAGTCCCTTTTCATCCTTTCCATGCCTCCTTGTGTATCAACCCTTTTGCAGATCTTTGTGTCATCTGCAAAAAGGCATACCTTTCCTTCCAGTCCCTCTGCAATGTCACTGATGAAGACATTCAAAAAGACTGGACCCGATACTGAACCCTGCGGTACCCACTAGTAACCCCCCTTTCTTCAGAGTGGACTCCATTTACAATTACCTTCTGTGTCCTGTTGTCCAGCCAATGTTTTACCCAGGCTACCACCCTGGGTCCCACTCCCAGGCTGGTTAATTTGACTATTAATCTTTTGTGTGGGACTGTGTCAAATGCCTTGCTAAAGTCTAGGTAGGCCATGTCCACAGCCCCTTCCTGGTCTACTACGTTGGTCACCCAGTCAAAGAAATCTATTAGATTTGTCTGACATGACCTTCCCACTGTGAACCCATGCTGCCTTGGGTCCAGTGCTCCACTGGCCTCTAGGTACTAAACTATTCTTTCCTTCAGAAGTGACTCCATCACTTTCCCTACCACAGAGGTCAGACTGACAGGTCTGTAGTTTCCTGCCTCTGTCTTGGTCCCATTTTTGTGAAGGGGAATCACATCCGCCTTCCTCCAGTCCTGGGTACCACCCCATCCTCCCATGATTTATTAAAAGAGTAGCCAGTGGTTTCACTAGTTCCTCCCTTAATTCTTTTAGATTCTGGGGTGAATTCCATCAGGACCCATTGCTTTGTCCACCTTCAGTTTTAGGAGTTCTTGCAGAACCCTTTCTTCTGTGAAAGGACTGGGATCGACCCCTATCAAGAGTGCTTCTGTTAATTGGATTAGGCACTCCCCTCCTCTTTTGTGAATACTGAGCAGAAATATTCGTTCAGTATTCCTGCTTTTCACTGTCCCCTCTGCCCACCCACCGTTCATTCTATTCAGCCTCACTATCCCTCCCTTTGTCTTTCTCGCTCGCTGATGTACCTATAAAGGTTTATCCCCCTTCTTAACTGAGTTGGCTATCTTTTCCTCAGTTTGGGCCTTTGCTATTCTGACTTCCTCCCTGCTTCCTTCTGCCTTAACTGGTACAGCTCTCTGTCCTGCTTCTTCTGTGTTTCCTTATACTTCCAGAATGCTATCTTTTCTTCCCTGACTTTCACAGCCACCTCTTTTGAGAACCATAGTGGCTTTTTCTTTCATTTGATTTGTTTATTTGCTTCACACAAGGCTTGTTGCCTCTGTGATGGCAGTTTGATAATTCCCATTGTTGCTCCACCTCCTTCTAGCCTGTTTGCTAGTGCTTTTCTGAGGCACTCTCCCATCTTGCCAAAGTCAGCCCTCCTAAAGTCCAGTACCCTCACTTTTGTATGGCTTGACTCTGTAGCTGAGTTTAACGTGAACCACACTGTTTGATGGTCACTTGTCCCCAGATGGCAACCCACTTCTAGATCTGAGATCCTCTCACTGACCCCGTTTGAGAGTGCTCCCTCATGAGTGGGTTCCGAAACTAGCTGTCTAATGCCTGCCACCTGTAGGGCATCAAGAATGGCCCTGCTCTTGGATGTGGCTGCAGCAAATTGCTCCAGTTAACATCTAGCATATTCAGGTCTCCCATCAACAGTATCACCCTTTCTCTGCCATTCTAAGAATGCCTTCTACCATATCCTTGTCCATTTCTTCCCCTGACATGGGGGTCTGTACACAACCCTGTGCGGATTGTGGTGCCTTTCCAGTCTCAAGGTGACCCACAGTGCCTCCTCTCCTCCTGTTTACTCTTTTGTTCAGTTGCTTTTATCCCTTCCTTTACATGAGAGCTACTCCTCCCCTCTTCTCCCCTGCCTGTCTCTCCTGTAGGTTATGTACCCTGGTATGTTAACATCCAGTCATGGTTCTCTGTGTACCATGTTTCTGTGACTTTCACGATATCCAGGCATCTCTCTTCCATTAAGGCCATCAGCTCAGGGGCTTGTTGCCCAGACTACGAGCATTGGTACTCATTACCCTCCATTTCCTGATGGCCTTACTCCCTTTTGCCCGTCCCTGTCCTTTTGCCTTTGTCACTTTCTCCATTTACCCTGCCCTTCTCCCTATTGACACCTCTTATGTTGGTGCTTGCTGCACTTACTACGGTGATTTTTGGGGGCTAGGATTTTCCTGCTCCTTTCCAGTGCCTCCCCTTGGCTGTTTAAAGCTTGCCAATGAAGCATTTAAACCTATCACCTAGGATCCTGGTTCCCTCCCGGACAGATGCAGCCCATCATGCCAGTATAGGCTTGCATCACTCCAGGTGGACCCCAGTCCCCAATGAAGCCAAATCCCTGAGCTCCACACCAGTTTTTCAACCACTGATTGAATCCCATGGTGCGGAACACCCTAGCCTCTCCTACGCCATAGATGGGTAGCACCTCCCAGAAGGTTACCGTGCGTGCTACTTGACTAAGGCCCCTCCCCAATTCCACAAACTCTTCCTGCACTTCTCTAATCCCTTTCTTAGCCAGGTCATTTGTCCCTAGGTGGACAATGACATCCAGCTCCCTCCCCTGTGCAGCTGCTCTGGCAATCCTGAGAATTCGCTCCCTGTCCCTCCAAGCCATGGCACCAGGCAGGCACCTTACCTCCCTCTCCCCTTCCTCCCCCAGTTCTACCTTCCTAACAATGGAGTCCCCCACCAGGAGTTGTTTCCTTCCCCTGCAGGGTCCCCTGCCACCCTCCTGTGGGTCTCCTTTGTGGAGGTTCCCAGCATCCTCCTTGGTCTCCACTGTAGGTGCCTCCATAGAGGAACCACACTTTGCCAGAATGTCATAGGAATTGTGGAGGGTACAACTGGAGGATGCACCTCATTCCACCACCATCACCTCCCTGGGCCCACTGTGGTCCAACCACTCCTCTTTCTTGGCAACCTCTGAGGCAACGGCAGTGGCACTGGTGGTCCCTGGATGGAAGAGGAGGTCCCACAAATTCTGGCCAACTCAGCCTGGAGATGAGCAACCTTCTCCCTCAGCCCAGAGAGGTGCCTGCAGATGGGACAACACCGCATCCTCCAGAACATCTCCCAGAAGACTGCTGCTCCACAGCCACTGCACTGCACCACTCCAAACATGTCTTATTTCTGGCCCCTTAACTGTTTGCAATCCTTACTCTTTCCTCTGTTTTTATTTTCTCTCTCTCCTTACTTTCTGCCTGTGTGCCCTTTAAGCTCCTGATTGTCCTGTTCTGAGACAAGAATATCCTATATTTCTCAGTAGACCACTTACTTGCTCAGAGGCAGACCTCCAGCAGCTAGAGGGGGCCGGAGAGCTACTCTTGCCCTTCTAGGATGGTGGGTCCTTGGTGGTTCAGTGATCACTCACTTCCTGCCCCTAAACAGGAAGTTCTTGTTGTCAGTCAAATCCTGTGCCTATAAAAATAGAACTGGCTTTGGGTGTGGGGGTGAAGGGGAAGGAAGGAGGGCAATATAGTCCCAGCAGAGAAGTTCAGTCACACAGCAGTCCTTTCTCCTGGTGTCTTCTGCCAAGCTATTCGCTGAAACTTTCTAAGGCAGTCTTTAAATGTAGCTTCCTTCTGGCTAAGCCACTCCCCCTACTTACCAGATCTTTCTACAAGTAATTTAAACTTCACGGCAGTTAAGTCCTTTCAGTCACCTGAGATTTACACCTAGATAACTCTTTAGATACCCATTCAGTTCAGTTAACCCAAACACACACTTTTTTTTTTGTATGTTA
Organism: Neoceratodus forsteri; assembly: GCA_016271365.2. Lineage (NCBI taxonomy): Eukaryota > Metazoa > Chordata > Ceratodontiformes > Ceratodontidae > Neoceratodus > Neoceratodus forsteri. The sequence continues at coordinate 67,540,289 of JADMNL010000023.1, forward strand.
GTTTTTTTACCCTAAATTAAAGGTCCAAATACAAAAGTTCTTCTACTTTAGTCCCAGCAGAGAAGTTCAGTCACACAGCAGTCCTTTCTCCTGGTGTCTTCTGCCAAGCTATGCTCTTAGAATGACCTTACTCATCCCCCCTCAGATTTTAGCTAAAAGATGAAAGCCATAAGAAAAATGCTGACAGCATGTGAATTCACACACACACTCAGTTTTTAGAGACCATGTGTTACATGTAAGGCCTTAATTAAGGATCCTGTTGGTCTGAGTTAATTACAACCGTAGTTGCTATAACATATCCATTTTATGATGTTGGAAGGAAAACACAGGTTATTACATAGAAGTGTGAAATCATAAAGATACTTTCCTGTTCTGGAAGTGGGAAGCTTATTATGAGATCAAAAGAAGTATAATTTGAAGGACGTGAATTATGCTGAAGTTGCAGAATGTAATACTTTTGTATAAGATATATATTTTCATATATCCTGACAGGGAGGAGCTAGGTGACCTCCTGAAAATAGGTGGGGTAAAAGCCATCATTTAATTTAGTCTGTTTTACTTCACAGAGACACATTTTTACCTAGACTTTGACCATGAAACATCTTGGGAGCACTTTTAAGCAAGTATTTAGAGACCAAGTACTGTAGTAGGAATTGCACTGTTTAAAACCTTGTTCTTTTAATAGATTTGTATGTCCTGTGATAAAATAGTTCTGTATTGTTGTGTTTTACATATTCTTATCTATTATAGTAAAATTATTTTTAGAACTTACTTGGTCTGTCTTTGACTTCTTTTTATTTGTAAGAAAAGTACATGATTATAGCAGACAATAGACATAAGCTTGAACGGTGATACCAAACTGGAAAGAGAAGTGTTTTAAATCTGAGGTTTTTATAAAAGTTTTAAAGGGTTCATCTCTGTATACCTGGTTAGGTGCCCGTAGGCAAAGATATCTGGCCCCCTGAAGACAGATATATCTCAGCCTCTGCATTGGATATGCTAGCAAGAGGTTAACAGTTTGAATCCCTCCAGAATTTGAGACCAAAGATTGATCCAAACTCACAAAAAACATACAAGAGGGTTACCTTGTCTGGTATACTGTTCACAAGAAAGCACTCAGAGGTTAGTACTTTGGGAGTAGAGAGCCTGACCTGCTGAGTGGGTTTGTGACAATGAGCACCACTAGATCCTACTCCTCTTCCGTGCATATCAGCTGTACCCCTCCTAGCTGATAGCTCTTCCCCAGGTTCTTAGCCCCAAAGTGCAATACCTTGCACTTTTTGGTGTTAAACCCCAACTGCCATGCCTCCTACCACTCCTATAGTTTAGCCAGATCCTCCTGCAGCCCCCTCCACCCTTCAATGTCATCTACCACCTCTCCCATCTTTGTGTCGGCAGTGCAAAAACTGATATTACTCCGGACCGCATGGGCGATATCAGCAATGAAAATCCTGAACAACACTGGTCCAAACACAGATCCCTGTGGCACTCCACTTGTCACATCCCTTGGTGATGAGAGTAACCCCCCCAACAACCACCCTTTGCTCCCTACCCTTCAGCCAATTGGTGATCCAGTTCACCATCTTTGTTCACACCTCTATATATTCCAGTCCCCCCCCCCCAGCCTCCCATGTGGCACGGAATCAAACGTTCTGCTGAAATACAAATACAGGACATCCACTGCATGGCCTTTATCCAGTTCCCTTGTCACCCAATCGTAGTACTCAATCAGGTTTGTCTGGCATGCTGTTGACCATTCTGGAGACCATTGTTCTCCAAAAAGGTCACCAGCCTCTCTTTTATGAGCTTTTAAGAGCACAATCTCTTGAGCGAGATTGTGCCTGTTTTATTTGCCCACTGCCATAGGCTATTAACAATGTCCAAGTCCAGACTGAGTTTGCGCTTGAAGTCCAGGGTCGACTGGTCCCATGTATCTAGAACATATCTGTGTGGCAGACACCTGTGTAGCCAAGCCCATGGCACCTGCCAGTATGTGTTCACTGGCCTGTTGTGATGTGTCCATATTACCCCAATGAACTGGGACAGGGTGTGGACTTAATCCTGTTTTGGTGTAATGAGGACCAGGCCATGATGGTGTTGTGCCTAGGTGGGGGATGCTGTGTGGGGACTAGCTGGCTTTTGTCCTGGTTTATCAAAATGGTTGACTCTACTTGGGGAGGGGGGGGGCCTGTGGTATTCAAAGCTCAGGTGTCCAGGATCATAGTCCAAAGCCTTAGCTGCTACACTATATTGCCTGCTCCAACCATGGTGAATTACCAAGTCCATGTCCCTCTGTGTCTGAGTTGGGGCCTGGCCCGTATAAGCCACTCAACCAAGTGTAGGTGGGCGTGCCCCCTGTTCTTGTGAAGGGATGTGGTGGGCACTGCTAGAGCCCATGTGAATGCCTTGATGCTGAGGCCTTTCTGAATAGGGAAATGTGTACTGAACATGTCGGCTGCTGACTCAGTGTCTGAGGAACCTTTGATGACTAAGACGAATCAGTATGTAGGTACAGTAAGTGTCTTTAGGTCAATGGAAGTGAAAAAAGTCACCTGGTTGAATGGCCATCAAAGACGGCCTGAGAATCTCCCACTTTGGGTTTCTTGCAAGTAACACACTTGTTGGGGAACTTGAGGTCCAGCACTGGGCAAGGTCCGCCTGTTGTCTTGGGGACCAAAAGAACATCAAGTAGAACCTCATGTCCTGCTCATGATGTGGCCCTGGTGCAATGCCCAGTTTTGGTGTGATTGAGCAAGGCAGACTGGGCCATCCTGGTCTCATTTTGTGTGAGTTTCCTGGTATATCCATCAGACATGAGTTCATGGACCCACCTGTCCCCTGTGGTCTGGGCCCCTAAAATGATGTGGGAATGGAAGGGTGGCACATGCGTGGAATAGCTTGCCAGAAGAAGTGATAGTGGTGAAGGCTGTGGGGAGCCCCTGACATGTGGAATACACGCTGGAATTCTGCACAGTGCTAAGGACTGAGAAAAAGACACCTGTTGCTGAACCAAGGCCATGATGTATAGGTCAGACTGAACTGTATTCTGCCCACAGTGCACCACACCTATGATAGAGTGCTGCTTAGGATTTTGTGGTACCATAGTGGTTTGAATGGAGAATGGCGCTATTGCAATCCAACCCTTACAAAATTATTGTAATCACATTGCATTTTATTGTAATTTTCGTGCAGTTCAACGAAGAAAGTCTGCAGTACTACTACTACAGGAATTCAAAGTACAGCACAGTATGACTTCATTTTTTGTTTGCTTGCGCGCATGTGGAAAAAACATTATGTGGCAGCTTAGGAGAGAAGCGGGTTGTGGAGGCGCGGCAGTGTGGCAGCCAATGGAGGCATTGTATTTGGGGGCTTGGCACTGGTCGACCAATGGAGGCACAGTGTGCTGATGACACTGGCTTCCAGAAGTGCCACCAACTTGTAACATTTTCACCACAGCAATCAGGGGCCACCACATCTCTGCAGTGTCAGTCATTCCGCTGCAATGGGGGAGCAATCCGTCATTGCAGGGCGGAACGTTGCATAGTGTAATATTGTTTACGAACACAGCGGCAAGCTGCTGCCATGTTCACAACCAATATTAGATAGCCCCCAGTGCCGAGGGGGTGCCCAATCCCCCTCGGCATCATGTGCCATCCCCCAAAACAGTTTTTGTCTACCAACGGGGGCCCAATCCCTGTCGGCTTCATCCCTCCTCCTTCCAAGTATAATTTGCCGATTGGGGAGCCCACTCCCTGTTGGCATAATTGTCCCTCCATTGGTTTTGTGCCAAGGGGGTTCGCAATCCCCCTCGGCTCTTGCCCCACCCATATGTGCCGACAGGGGTGCCCAATCTCCCATCAGCTACAGCCCCCCTCCAAATAAACACTCGGGTGGCACATTGGGAGTCCACCCCAGTGTGCCAAATGTACCTGGTTAAAAAAAACAAAAAGGACCACAATGTTTTTTTCTTTTCTTTTTTTTTTCTTTTCCTGTAAATCAGAAAACTATCCCTTGTTGAGTCTGGTGGTCCGCCCCTCAACTCACGGCCAACCTCTGAACACCCTGCCTGCCCCCCCCCTTACCCCATACTTACCTCCAGAGCCCAGCACGACGATCTTTCGATCCTTGCTGGACCAGGAACACGTCTACACTCTTCAAAGCCGACCGGGAACTGATGAAATGCCAGTAAGGTGTATAATGGCATACATAGGGTTTTTTCAACTTTGGTGCATATCTCAGGCATTTTTGGAATTTTGGTGCCAGATTTTTAACATGGGGTTATTGGGACCCCTCCTCATGAATTCAGCCACTGTCATGGCGTTATTCGGTCCCAAAAGGTGATTTTGCATTCACGGCGTGGTATCGCCTTTTGGGACCAAGTAACAAAACGAGAGTGACAGTGTTCATGAGGTGGCCTCTCAAAAAGTCTGTGTTGCAAATTTGGTGGAAAAAATCCAAGAAATGACTGTTTTATAAGCGTGCATTGCGCAGTTGCTACGCACGCTCATAACTTCATGAATTTGCAATATTTTCACTCCTGATTTTCAACATTGCCATTTTTCCACACTTTCTTATGAACAGTAGAGCTGTCAATTTTCACATCCTTGCTGAAATGGGTTTTCGCACTTCCGGTGCAGAATTTATTTATTTTATTTATTTTTATTTTATTTAAACAGCAGTTTGGAAAACCTTTGAGCCATAGGCTCATTTACAAAGGTACCTTGTCACAGTAAGACAAACCAAAATACACAGTATAGCAGTACAACACATAAGTATAACAGTAACTTAAGACATAGATACAAACAAGCTGGTACAGGTAGGATGGATGCAAACAATACTAGAGTTATGTTGTAGCGCGGTTGTTGTGGGAAATTAGTGTTCGGGACACATTAAGAAAATCACAGTGACACTGTTCATTACCAGAGGTCCTAAAATGCCTATATTGAAAATTTGGTGACAAAAGTCCATAAAATGACTGTGTTACGAGCATGCATTGCGCAGTTTCCACGCACGCTCGTAACTTCGCACATTTGTAATATTTTCACTCCAGATTTTCAAAATTGCCATTTTCCACACCTCCTTATCAACAGTACAGCTGTCATTTTTCACATCCTGGCTGAAATGTGTTTTTGCACTTCCAGCGCAGATTAGCGTGGTTGCTGTGGAAAATCAGTGTGCGGGACACATTAAGAAAATCACAGTGACACTGTTCATGAGCAGAGGTCCTAAAATGCCTATGTTGAAAATTTGGTGACAAAAGTCCATAAAATGACTGTGTTATGTGCATGCGTTACGTAGTTTCCATGTATGCTCGGAAGTGCAAGCATTTTTAATATTCCCACTACAGATTTTCAACATTGTCATCTTTTCACACCTCTCTATGGATGGTACAGCTGTCATTCTTCACATCCTGCCCGATCTGTGTTTTCATACATGTGGTGCAGAATGGCACTGTCGCTGTTGGAACTCAACATTTGGGACACATTGGCAAAATCACACTGCTACTCTTCATTAGAAGAGGTCCCAAATGCTTTCATGAGGTGGGGTCACAAAAAGGCCATGTTGAAAATTTGTAGTGCAAATACCAACAAACGCCCAAGGTGTTAGAGTTTCTAACCATAATGTCCTGCCCTGTACAGACAGACAAGCATCGGGGTGTGGACTGCTGACTGTACTGCTCATGCCACCCCACCCCCACTCTCCAGCTACTGACAGACATTGAGGTGTACCTTGGACTCTTCAGCCCCAGACTTCACCCCATTCTCCTATGCTGCACCCATTTCAGCGTATGTCCTTATGGAATGGGGTGACTGTAAAGACAAACACCCTAAGCCACACCTCAACACGTGTCGGTGTCTGCAGAATAGGGTGAGGTGACATGGCATGACCATCATGGGCGACGACCCAAATACTTACCCCAATGCCTGTCCATCTCTACAGGATGGAGGTGGGGTTGGCATGAAGTTCAGTACTTCACCACCATTCCTATGGTGCATCTGTCTAACTCCTGCAATTCTAATACTAATACCAGCAAGCAAACATTCGGCATCGACAAATGCTTGATTTATTTAGATTATTTTCCTGGCTTTTCTGGGGAGTTGGCAGGCAGCTCTGCCCACCCCCCCTTAGGAGGGTCACATCAGGGTCATTGAGCCTTCTAGCTCTGTTTCTCTCCCTGTTCCTACTTCGTCCACATGCACGCCTGTGGAGGCACGTGCATGCTGCAGTCCCACAGCAGCCACCCTTTCTTATGTCACTCCCGATCTGCGCTACCCTCAAGCTTCTACCTGGGGGCAGCCTCTATTTCAGAAATGGCGAGATCCCTTCCTGAGAGAAGGGAGCTGCCATGCAGCTGCTCAATCCAGCTCCTGCCCTCCACCCTGACCAACCACAATGACCCAGGTTCATTTCCAGACCCAGGTTGCTGGCGTAGCGCAAGGTGTAGCATCCAGTGCCTCAACCATCAGCACCACCGGGCTGGCTATAGTACAACTTCGTTTTACATTACATTAGTGCAACACTACTGTATGGGGGTGGGTTGAAAATTGCAGGTATCAAAACCCCTGTCTGCTGAATGCACCAAGCTCATTCACCATCATTACTCTAACCTCTAGGTAACCAAAGTACCTTCCGGGGAGGCACTGAGAATTGTGCCCCCCCAACATGGGTGACTGTCCTAGGACATGGAATGCAGTAGTGTATGAATTGGACCAGATCATATAGTGCTGGTGGTGAGCTGTTGTCAGTACCTGGATGAAGACTGGATGCTGCAGGAGGGTCCCAACCTTAAGTCCTGATTTGTCACTCTCCCACATAGGTGCTGCAACAATATGGCAACCACTAGAGTGAGCAAAGGGACAGTTAGAGTAGTTGCTAAGTTGATACTATGTTTGATATCTGGAAGGACCTTCCCAAGATGGCCACCCTTTTCCTCCAGGGGAGCATTAAATTAATCCCCATTTTACCCATGCAAGTGTGTGGAAGGATGCCCGATGCAAAATGGCCACCAATCTTGTGAACCCGACTGTGGCCCTGCAAGAGCTCAGTGTTCCTGGACACTTAAGCATGATGGCCATTGTCCCGTGAGATTGCCTGCTGCAGGAGCACCAGGGCAGCATGGCCATTGATCTTGTGAGATCACCTCACAACAGTACATTGCCCAGCCCTTGCCCGCTGCCCTGGAGGAGTTGGGTGGAAAAAGAGAGGTGCCGTACAACTGAGGAGATACACTGCAGTGACTTTACTAAAGTGGCACACCCGTGACCCCTGCACAGCACAGTCTGAGTGTGGGAACAGACTGGGCACTACTTCTGCGCGAATTTGGCCCCAATATTGCGGCTGCAAGATCTTGGGTGCTCTGAGAAGTGGAGCCTGCCTTTGCATTCTGCAGGGAGGGGGGTGGGGAGCTAGCCGTACCAGGAGGGGGCATCACCAAGATGGTGACTGGCATCGATTTAATTCCAAAAAGCAGGAAAGCAAGGATTGTGCACCCACCCTGGACCCCCCACCAGCCGCCTGCGGAAGAAACCAGGAATCTTAGTTTTTTGGGATATATGCCTGATTCTGGGGGAATCCCTTTGCTTGATGCCATGCCCCAGCAGCGATCCATGGTAGGTGCAATATTCTAACCTCCAGGGTATGAGCCAGTTCATATGATTCTTTTATGCATCCTGTAGCCAGGGCAGGAAGGGGTGGGTGAGTTTCAATTTACTGTAGCAGTCTGCAGTAATGCTGCAGTTCTCTTTTATTGTATTGCAGCAGTTTGTTTAATTTTTTTATAAGGGAAGATTTGACCATAACACCTTGCCCAACAGCTCTAACCTAACTGATACTGTTTTATTTATTTATTGTAGAGTTTCACCAGGAAAAGCACACTGAACAATCGAGTTGCTCATCTCCTGATGCATCCTGGGGAGAGGGTAAGGGAGTTACATAGACAAGATACAATAGGTAATGGCAATGATAAATCAGCACAAATATAGTTCATAGAGACAAGTGCAAGTCATAGAAGTGCAGTACAACAAGGTGAAGCGCATACAGTGAGTAGCATACATTAGTGATTTGTAGACAGACAGTTCTGCTTGGCAATCAGTGGTTACAGAGATAATGACTGACAAAGCATAATGGGTGCTAACTTCAACATCAGAGTAGTAGAGATGTGAGAAAGAGAAAACTAGGAGGTAAGCCCCTAGGTAGGAGAGTAATTACCCCTTTGGGGAGAGGCATGTGTACGTACATAGGTGTTGCTGTGCCATGTAACGGGTATAGGTAGTAGGGGAAAAACAAAAATTATTTAAGAGTTGGTACAATTAAGAGTGAAGAAGTTGTGCAGGGTTGAGGAGCAGAGTGAGAGGATGAGGAGGGTCTTATTTGCTGCAGTAGTGAGCGTGACGCTTGGCCAGCTGGTTCTGATTATTGTACGATACTGGTATTATAAATACGTGGTCTGTGTATGACCATTTCAGTGGGAGAGATTTGGCCTTTAAATTATAAGGTCAGCAGCTGAACCACAGGATGTAATCAAATAGACCAGAACGAAACAATTAATTGGAACATCCTCCAGAAGACAGTTTATTGCCTGCTGCTGCTTGATGTTGGAAACTAAATATGAGTTTTATGACATCAGGGAAATGACGTCATTAGGCTGATTCCTGCTGGCTTTTTAACACCCTGGTGCAAGTGTGGGATTGCTAAGTTAAAAGGAAAAATGTGTAATTAAGGAGTCATATATAGGAAATGTATTTTTTCTTCTAATGTCTCATTATTTAACATACCTCCTGGTAGGAAATCATGTTTATAATTTTAAATTCTAAAACGAGGATCTAGATGTCTCATCAAGTGGGTGTGGAAATAGGGTTGAAAATGCATCAGTGTATCTGAAATGTGAGATATCATCTTGGGCTCTGAAAGCAGAAACATCTAACATTAAATGCACCTACAGAGGTAATATACTAAATGTATTGTGGTAGGAGTTTGTTCTGTATCTTTTTTCCCATTTTCTTTTGAGAGTGTAAGCTCTTGATATTTGTTCTGTATGTAACCCCCCTACTAATGGGGGTTCCCAAAAAGTCTTCCTCGAGCTTGCCTAAATGCTCACTGCCAGGCTGGTGTCCTGCATTTTAGCAGTTAAACGTTATTGACAGAGAGTGCCTGTGTACTGCCTCTTTAAGGACTGCCTAAATTTGCAGTGGTGATTAATCTGGGAGGGGACTGAGTGTTGTTAAGCTCGAGTCCCGCTTGGGCTGCCTGGTAATCGCTCCGTTTCTGCCATCACTAATTGCACAGAGGGAGCTCTGTTAGAAGATTAACTGTTTGCTGAAAACCTATTAGAGTGATAATGATAGTGTAGTTTGTCTAATCTGCCTTCTTTGCAGCAAGGACTGTGTTGTTTACCCCACCATTTGGCCCAGGACTGTGAATTGGACCAATCAGTTCTGGTGGGACCTAAAATGGAGCAGGACTACAGGAGCTGTCTGGAGTCAAAATCTGTAGGAATTGTAGTTTTGGGCTTTTGGCGCCTTTTTGCACCTGAAGGGGGAGCCTTTGTTGTGACTGACAGACAGATCAGCCAACCGAACTTTTGGATTCTGGGGAAAGTCCCAGGTTTGCTGGCATTCGAGTCAGATCTAAGTTGCGAGCTGAAGAAGCAGTCATCTGAGTAGTTTCACACGGGAGAACTGTGGAAAGGCTTAAGTTGTGGCCTGCATGTCTGCCCGTTTCCCTTGAGAGGGAGAGAAGAAAATTATTTTGGACTAAATCCAAGTTTGTGAGAACGAAGTAAGCCACTGATTTTTTTACCAGGCTCATACCTGAACAAGCATCTGTCAATGCCGAACATTCGCCTGCAGGTATTTGCAGTGGTGTTTGGCATGTATGGTGCTTTACCCTAATGCCCTGTGCAATTGCTAGTATTTGCATAATAAATTGTCAGCATGACCTTTTTGTTACCCCCATTGAGTGCTACATAGACAGAAACACGTTTTGGGCAGGATGTGAAAAATGACAGCTGTACTGCTCATAAGGAAGTGTGATAAAATGGCAATGTTGAAAATCTGGAGTGGAAATATTGAAAATTCGCAAAGCTAGGAGCGTGTGTGGGAACTGTGCATTGCACGCTCGTAAAACAGTCATTGTTAGGAATTTTTTCACCAAATTGTCAACATTGGCATTTTAAAACCTCTGCTAATGAACAGTGTCACTGTGATTGTCTTACTGTGTGCCATACATTGATTGAAAATCTGGAGTGAAAATATTGAAAATTCGTAAACTTACGAGCGTGCGTAGGAACTGCACAACACATGCTCGTAAAACAGTTATTTTTAGGAATTTGTTCACCAGATTTTCAACATAGCCATTTTAAGATCTCTGCTCATGAACAGTGACACTGTGATTTTCTTAATGTGTCCCATACACTGAGTTCACACAGCGACTGTGCCATTGTGCGCTACATGGGCGGAAACACATTTTGGGCAAGATGTGAAAAATGACAGCTGCAGTGCTCATAAGGAGGTGTGGTAAAATGGCAATGTTGAAAATGTGGAGTGAAAATATTGAAAATTCGCAAACTTATGAGCGTGCATAGGAACTGCGCAATGAACACTCGTAAAACAGTCATTTCTAGGAATTTTGTTACCAAATTTTCAACACAGCCATTTTAAGACCTCTGCTCATGATCAGCGCCACTGTGATTTTCTTAATGTGTCCCATACATTGATTTCGCACACCAACTGCGCCATTGTGCGCTACATGGGCGGAAACACATTTTGGGCAGGATGTGAAAAATGACAGCTGTACTGCTCATGAGGAGGTGTGGTAAAATGCCAATGTTGAAAATCTGGAGTGGAAATATTGAAAATTGCAAACCCACTGAGCTGCGTGTGTGGGAACTGTGCAACGACGTCATAAACAGTCATTTTAGGAATTTTTTCACCAAATTTTCAACATTGCCATTTTAAAACCTCTGCTAATGAACAGTGTCACTGTGATTTTCTTACTGTGTCCCATACATTGATTCGCTTTACCGACTCACCATTGTGCACTACATGGCGGAAACACGTTTTGGGCAGGATGTGAAAATGACAGCTGTACTGCTCATAAGGAGGTGTAAAATGGCAATGTTGAAAATCTGGAGTGAAAATATTGAAAATTCATGAAACTTAGAGCGCATAGGAACTGCACAACGAGACCGAAAACAGTCATTTTTAGGAATATTTTCACCAAATTTTCAACATAGCCATTTTAAGACCTCTGCTCATGAACAGTGTCACTGTGATTTTCTTAATGTGTCCCATACATTGATTTCACACACCGACTGCGCCATTATGCGCTACATGGGCGGAAACACATTTTGGGTGAGATGTGAAAAATGGCAGCTGTACTACTCATAAGAAGGTGTGATAAAATGGTAATGTTGAAAATCTGAGTAGAAATATTGAAAATTCGCAAACCTATGGCGATGTAGGAACTGCATAGCATGCGCTAATAAACATAATTTTTGGAATTTTTGCACAAATTTTTCAACATGGGGTTTTTGGGACCCCTTCTCATGAATGATGTCACTGTCATGGCACTAGCCTGAGCCTGAAGGGTGATTTTGCGCAGTGATCATGTGAAATCACCCTCGACCTACCATCACTCATGACAGTGACATCATTCGCGAGAAGGGTCCCAAAACCCATGTTGAAAATTTGGCAAAAATTCCCAAAAATGCTTGAGATATGCAATAAAGTTGAAACCCCCCTAACTAGCCCATTATACAGCTTACCAGCATTTCCTCAGTTCGCAGTTGCCTTTGAAGAGTCCAGGCGTGTTCCCGGTCCACCAAAGATCGTCGCGCGTGATCCGGAGGTAAGTATGGGGTGAAGGAGGGGTGTGAGGAGGCTGGGTGCGCAGTGGAGTGAGTGCGGGTTGTGGGGGGCTGGGAGCCAGCGCCGTGGGACCGTTTTTTATTTTACAGGTTTAAAAAAAAAGAAAGACAACGTGGATGTTTGCCATGCTGGGGTGGGCTCCCAGCGTGGCAGAAGATGCTGGGGGCGAGGGCACGCCAGAGGGGATTGGGCACCCCGTCAGCAAAAAAACGAAGAGCGGTTGCCACGCAGGTGGGCCCCCAGCGTGGCAGCAGGATGGCTTAGGGGCCGTGAGCCGACGGGATTGGGCACCCCATCGGCAAACAACGCTGCCACGCTGGGTGGGCTCCAGCGTGGCATCAAAGCTTTGGGTGGTGGGTATGATGCACGCAGGGGAATGCGTGACGCGAGGGGGGGACGGCATGACGCGGTGCTCAGTATGGCAGCGGTGGTTTGCTTTGAAGCAGAGGAACACCGCTGTCATACAGAGCTCCTGCACCCATTGGTGCAGGACTGCCACGCCTGCTCAACAGAGCACTGGACTGAAAGGGAGAGGCACACCTCAAAAGTGTGCTACTCTCCCAAAACGTTCCTTGCGCATGCGCGCAAGCGAACGTAAAAAGGCCGAAGATTTTGCTGAATGCAATTGGCCTGTCAGGATTTCCATCCAAAACTGGCTCTATGATCACAAACTGGTTCGAGATGCAAAGAAAACAAAAGCCATGCTTTTTGGTTTAGCTTCTAAACTTAGAACCTGTCCCACATCCCTTACGGTCCTTGGCGTGGGTGGAACTAAACTGGACTGTGTCACGTCATTTAAGTATCTCGGTGTCCTGCTGGGTCAATCCCTGGATCTAAACCTTCATATTCAAACAGCTTGCAAAGCAGTGAATACCCAACTGGGTGCTGCGTACAGGACTAGTTACATGCTAACGCTGTCTGCTAAACTTGCCATTGCAAGGAGAATTCTACTTCCTACTCTTACCTACTATGCACCCATTCTGGCTGCTGCCAAGAAAACCTTTCTTCAGAAGTGAGATTTTACATACAATGACATATGCCTCTATGCATCCTTGAGATCAATTGATAAATCCTTCTGAAAAATCCCCAGATGCCTTACCTTAAAGGTTCACTGTCAGCTTTGACCCTCGTTTTTTGGAAATTTACCATCACTAGCTTGCAATGCACATGACTGTTGCATTGTTTCTGAGAAATGCATGTAAGTGAAGCACAAAGGATTCCGCTTACCAATTTTCACTAAATATGACTTAGTTGTACTCCTGCTGTCCCGAGTGAAAGTCTCTGTGAACCGGAAATGAGTTTATGTAGAGAAGGTGCCGGGAACGCGCGTCTACATGTAGCACTATCACGGTGTGCATATTTTATCATGGGCATCGAAAAAAACAAAATCTCTGTTAGGGCTAGTTCCTCTAAACTTATGTTGGTATCTGATACTTAAAACCGAGGGCTATTTCTTGTGTAAATGCTATTCAACACTGGTGCCCAATCACGCATGCGCGCTTGGCAGCTCATGCTCGGCGCATGCGCGGGATCTTTAACCTGGTGGCTGCTGCGCGTGCGGTGTTGGACACCCGGTGGTTGAATGGTGTTTCCAAAAAACAACCCTGGGTTTAATATCGAATACCAAGCCAGAGGAACTACCACTCCTGAGGTTTTGTTTCCGAAGAGCTGACAAAATATCCATGCCATGATAGCACTGCGGGTAGTCGTGTTCCTACCTCATAAACTTCACTTCGATACTGCGGAGACTGGCAGACAGCAAAAGCAACTAAAGTCATGTTAGCAAAATTGATGGCGTAATCCTTATTATCACTGTACATCCTCAGAAACAATGCAACGGTGTAATGCATACAACTAGTGATATTAATTTCAAGAAAAAGAAGAGGCTAAGCTACAGTGCTCTTTAAAAGGAACTGGAGCTTTTCGACATATGGCACCTCAGTTCTGGAATACGCTTCCTTCCAAACTTAGGCAGATTAGGTCCCACCGACACTCTAAGACTGTACTCAGGCGACATCTCCTGCAGTCTGAGCTTTGTACCTGTTTTGACCCACCTTAGCTCACTCGGAGGCTCCTCTACCTCACTTAACCCTGCACCACTGTTTCTGGCACTTATCTTGACCTTGCTAAATGGATATTGATTAATAACATCGACCTCAGTGACTCCGGTGAGCCCAGCCAGTTTCTCCCTTTCTTCCTATTTTCCTATATCACCATTTATAAGTTATCTTCAGCCACTCTCTCCCCTATGCAATTCCCCTCCTTGCCTTTCCATTTCCTTATACCGTTCCCACTGGCTACACCCTCCCCTACTTAGGACATCCTAAACAGTTCTAATCTGCCCCACCCCACCCTGCTCTGCAGTGGCTCCTTTTGCTTTACTACCTATAAACTACAATTTCAGCTCTAAAGTTGATACCTCCATTCTCCATTCATTGTACTTTTATGTATTAGTGTATAACCTGCTTATATAATTTATTTATGCTGGCTGTATTATTGTCCTACTGTTATGTCTCCAGTTTCTCCTTTTTGTAACTATGGTAGGCTATTACTACCATGGAATGTATAATGCTACCTGTACTGTCCTGTAAGGATTATGTCTTACCATTTTAACTAGTTGCAATCTATATACTATGTTCTGTCTCTCACATATGCAATGTTTGTTTCCTCCCTCATTGGATATGTTCTGTAATTGTTTTCATCATGTTCTGTACTCTCCCAGGTCGTGCCTGAAAATAGTCATGTTGTTGACTAGTGCACCTACCCTGTAAACAAAAACTAAATAAAAATAAAAATAAAATAATACAAAGGATATACATGCATACATAGTGCAAGTGGATACGTTTCTATTGTCATCCCCTGGATGACTGCTGGGGAAAGTACATACTGCTGCACAGTGCAGGTAAGCTTGTATTACATTCACGAGCATATCAACCTAGTCTGTAAGGTGGTAAACACTCGCATAGGGTTGCTCTACAGATAAAGGCACTGCCTGACACAAGATGCCCTCCAGCTAGCAGTAATCAGCTCATTCCTTTACATCGTTGATTACAGGATGATAATTTATGGCTCAGTGACTGAGACAGTAGTTAGCAGTCTCAGACTCACACTCAGCAAAGACTGTAGACTGGTGGCTGGTGCACACAGGCTCACCCATACATGTGACCTTTACACATAAATGCAATGGCTAAACTTTAAGGGCCATCTTGCCTACCATTCCTGTCTGCTGGCCAAGAAGATCACACTTGGCCTCTCCCCTCCATCAGTTCAGAATACCCTCTCATGTGCTGTCTCTCCCCATGACACGAGGAATGCCTCCAAGACCACCTTCCAAGTCCCTTTCTGTAGGACTGCACGGGGTCGTGAGCATTTAGGTAGAGGCACCAGTCTGGTTAAATGGCCTTCCTAACACTGTCCTGGAGTAGCACAAACTAGGCCCATTCAAAACCAAGCTCAGGAACCACCTCCTTGCCAAAACCAGTGTGAATGTTACTAGACCTAGACTAGGCTGGCTGTCGTCCTAACATCCAAAAACTCGTGAATAGGGCTTGTTGTCTGGCACTTGGGGCAGATCGATGGACTCACACTCCAGCACTGTACTCTGAGACGGGCTGTCTCCACTGTACCTAAGAGCCCAATACCAAACATGCCTGATCATTAAAAAAGCACAACTAGGACTCATGCCGGAATCCATAAGCAGTCTGTTCAAGAGGGCTGTGCACACTAAACAAACAAGAAATGTGACAAAAGGAGGACTACAAGTCTCTTTCAAGCGCACATCACTGGCCCAAAAATCCATTACTTTTAAGGGCCCCAAATGGTTTAATGAGCTACCCGAAATGCTGACAGTAAACACAAAACTGAGTCTGTTCAAAAGGGGGCTACGGTCCCACCTAAGAATGTAACCACCTGTAACTGTGCAAGAAAATAATTTGACATATTCCTCCTGCCTTATCCCCAACTTCCTCACCTCTTCCCCTCTCCCTCCCCCCCTCCTTCAACTTACAACCCTCCTACACCACCTTTCCCCTTTACTCCTGTCCCACACCACCTCTAGCTACTTTGACAATGCCAGTCTGGCTGCTTAGCCTTTCCCCCCATCATCCCCAAAGCTTAACATGGACCTATTATTGACATGTCTCACTATTCCCAGTGTATCCCTACCCTGCAACAACTTGACATAAGGTAATTTACTTTACTTTTAAGATGTACCTGAAACTAGCAAGTCTTGTACCTCATGTGCCATTTTAATGATGTTCATGATGCCTACCATGTTTCTCTTTTTTCACTGTTATCTTAATTTCTACTTATTGTATTGCTGTGTTTTGTCCCTGACTTGGAACCTTTGAAAATGAGTCTTTGACTCAAAGGTATTAATCCCAATCAAAATAAATAAATACATAAAATATCCAGCATCTTATTCTCCCCACGAGCAACCTGCCGTGACTATAGTATGCCACTCTTTGACTGCTACAGTTCCCTCATTGTTTAATTTTCAGGCCTCTGATATTATAACTCCTGTCAGGAAACTGCCTATGTCCTTTTTGGACTGTCTAGCCCTGTTGCACTTGCCTAGCCCTGTTGTACCTGTTGTCGTATCATGTCTTGTTAAATATTTTACCATTGCTCATTTTACTGAATTTGTATGTTCTCTTGCACTTACCAGTCTAACACCTTGTACTCTGTAATGCAATTTTTTTCCCCACAGTCTTTCTCATACTTCTTCTTTTTCGGCAGGGGAAGGGCCCAGCCACCCACCCCCATCCCCAACCACCCCACACTACACTCCTTTTATAGGGTAATGCAGTCGTGACATTTTTCTTTTTCTTCCTTCTAATCACTCTGACCAGGTTATAAACCCAGCAACTTATCTGGGATGGATATCATTAACTGCAGGTACTGTGGAACACTTTTCAGAAGGACAGTTTTACAGGATTTAGGTCACTGTCCTACATGCTGGGCCATTGGAGATCTTAGGGCTGAGCTCCGGGCAGCATGGGCAGAGATTGCGCACCTCAAATTTCATATTCAAGAGGAAAATTATTATAAGAACCACCCGCCATTTCCCCAACACCTAACAGAAGCACCACGACCGCAGAGGGTAGTTGGTCTGGGAGGTTGGCAGGTGGTTAGGAGGGGCAAATCGGGTGCCCCATCGCTCGGTGCTCTCCAACATATTACCTCCACAAACCATATAAAAACTACAAACAGGTATCTGCCTCTATATGTGAAATCAAACAAAGGGGCAGAGGACACTGCAGCACAGGAGCTAGCACAATAAAACTCGCCCAAACCAGGAACCAAAACAAAAAAAGCAAAAACGAAATCTAAAAAACTTCTGATCATAGGAGACTCCATGATTCGGGGAGTTGATACCTATATCCAGCCAGTGGTAATTGTTAGATGTCTCCCAGGTACATCAGCGTGGAGAGACACTGACCGCATTGCTAAAATTGTTCAGGAAGCAAAAGAAAACACTGATGTCCTGGTATACATAGGGTCTAATGATCTTGCCTGCTGGTCAGTTGTGGAGACCAAGGAACACCTGACCAGGCTGGGTGACAAACTATCAACCATTTCATCCGACATCTCCTTCTCTGAGATCCTGCCAGTCTGGGAGAGGGGCCAGATGGACAGAAGGTCAGAGAAGGGGAGACAGGGGAGCTAAACATGTGGCACAAGGGCTGGTGCCAGGAAAAAGGATACAAATGTGTAAGGAACTGGCAACAGTTTTGGGAGGGAAAGTTCTTTAAATTTGATGGACTGCATCTAACTATGGAGCGAGGGAGTCAGTGCATTGGGGCAGAAGTTTGACATCTTTGCAGAATATTTAAACTAGCAAACGGGGAGAGGGGTGCAGCACCCCATACGTCGAATGGGAAGAACACCCCTCCCCCCTCAGCTAGTGGTCAAACAGGAGTTCAGCATGTTTGCAGTTCATTTGCATCACCAGGTAAGGAAAAAGGTCCAGCTCCCAATATGACACACTGGGGAAATGCCAGACCTCACCCAACAACTAACACACAAAAATCTGGCCAATGGAAAATGATGTACACAAATGCTCGCAGTCTGGAAAACAAGATCCCAGACCTGCAGGCAATAAAGACAGAGGCTAAACTGGACATAGAAGCAATTAGCGAGATATGGTTTACCAGTAACCACACTTGGGAAACTTCAGTACCTGGCTATGTACTTTTCAGAAGAGACCGAGGTGCAAAAAGGGGGAAGGGGGGTGTTGAGTGGCCTTGTATGTTAATGAAAATATCAAAGCTACAAAAATTCGGAATACACATATGGAGCCAGAAGAACTGTGGGCCACCCTGGAATCAGGAAATGGGCAGCCATAAGAACTTGGGTTGTCTACAGCCCCCAGACCAGGGGGAGGACATAGACACAGTACTGTTAGAAGATATACAAAACATGACAGCTAAAGGGAAGGTTCTGACAATGGGAGACTTCAACATGCCACATACAGACTGATCAATACCAGCAGGAACACCTGCCAGAATTAGACACATGGTGGATTCCCTGCAGGGGGAGGGCCTCAAACAACTGGTACAGCATCCCACAAGAGACAGGGCTGTCCTAGATCTAGTACTGATTAACAGGGAAAGGATCACAGATCTCCAGGTAGAAGGTCACCTGGGGGCCAGTGACCATCACATGGTATGGTTCAATTTGGCCACTACAACTAAATCATCCCATTCCAAGGCAAAAATATGGGGCTTCAGAGGAGCTGACTTTGATAAGATGGCCAACAGAGTTAAGCTAGCACTGGCAAAAAGAAATACAGGTGAGGGGGTACAGGCAAAGTGGGCAAACATTAAGGATGCAATACTTGAAGCAACATCCCAATGTGTTATAGAGAAAAAGAAACATAAAAGAAGAAGGAAACCACTTTGGTTCTCAAAAACAGTAGCAGAAAAGGTCAGAGCCAAAAGGCTGGCCTTCAGGAAATATATGGGAACACAGCGGGATGAAGATAGGGAGACATACCAAACTTCCCTAAGGGAAGCAGGGAAGGCAGTAAGGCAGGCAAAGGACCAAACTGAGGAAACACTAGCACAAACAGCAAAAGAAGGTGACAAGATTTTCTATAGATACATTAGTGAAAGGAGAAAGTCCAGAGGGGGTATTGCTAAGATCAAAGGAGATAAGGGGCGTGTGAGGAGGACCATGAAAGCATCTATCCTAAATAGATACTTCTGCTCAGTATTTATTGAAGAGAGGTAGGCAGGGCCCACAGCTCAACACCATGGACACAGGGGAGGAGGTGAGCACTAGTCCCTTCACAAAAGAAAGGGTCCTACAAGAGCTCGATAAGCTCAGGGTGGACAAGGCAATGGGACGTGATGGCATATATCCCAGGGTACTAAAGGAGCTAAGGGTGGAACTAGCAGAGCCATTATCAGGACTGTTTAGTGAGTGTCTGAGCACAGGAGAGGTCCCAGAACACTGGAGAATGACTCATGTGATCCCGCTCCACAAGAGTGGTAGCAGGGAGGAGGCAGGGAACTACAGACCAGTCAGTCTTATCTCAGTAGTGGGCAAGATTATAAAGGCACTCCTTAAGGAAAGGACAGTGCAACACCTGGAAACCATAGGAGCACAGCATCCAAGACAGCATGGTTTTACAAAAGGAAGGTCCTGTCAAACTAATCTCATAGATTTCTTTGACTGGGTAACCAGAATGGTGGACCAAGGGGGAGCAGTTGATGTTTCCTACCTTGACTTCAGCAAAGCTTTCGATACTGTTCCACATAGAAGATTGATTAATAAGCTGGGTAGGCTCGGGTGGGTCAGAAGTTGGTCAACTGGGTGGCAAACTGGGTGACGGACAGAAAACAGAGTGGTGGTAAATGGTATACAGTCAGAAGAGATGCAAGTCACAAGTGGGGTACCTCAGGGATCAGTCCTGGAGCCAGTCCTCTTCAATATCTTAATCAGTGACATTGCAGAGGGTAAGGTTTGTCTGTTTGCAGATGACACCAAGATCTGCAACAGAGTAGATGATCCAGATGGGGTGGGCAGAATGAGAAGAGATCTGAATAAACTAGCAAAATGGTCAGAAGAGTGGCAACTGGGCTTTAATGCAAAGATGTGCAAGATCATGCACATAGGAAATAGAAACCCTGAAGCCACCTGTAGGCTGGGAGGGGAGTTGCTGGCAGTCACAAGGGAAGATAGAGACTTGGGCATCATCATCACCGATGACCTGAAATCATCCAAGCAGACCACTAAAGCAGTAGGTAAGGCTAAGGGGATGTTAGGGTGTATTAGTAGGGGTATCATAAGTCGGAAGAGGGAGGTAATAATCCCTCTTTACAAGACACTGGTTAGGCCCCATCTGGAGTACTGCGTGCAGTACTGGAGGCCACACCTTCACAAGGACATTAACCAAATTGAGGTAGTCCAGAGAAGGGCAACCAAAATGGTGCAGGGACTGCATCAGAAAACATATGAGGACAGATTAACGGAGATCAATATGTATACCCTAGAGCAGGGGTTCTCAAATGGTGAAGCCAGCCTCCCTTGGGAGGCCCCAACCTGTTCCAGGGGAGGCTCAAGCAAGTCTAAAAAAAAGTACTGTATATAAATTTTGAGTTTTATATATTTTGTGTGAAGAGATGGAGCAAATTGAAAGAGGAGAATAGTAAGTGGATTTTATGTATTTATTTATTAATAAGTGACAAGGGAAGGTGAATAAGCGAAGGTTAATTTCAGGTGTGCCCGGAGAAGGGTAGGTGGTGAATACATTTCAAAAGGTAACTGCAAAACAATCAAGAAATACACAATGAACAATAGTGCAAACAAATATGAACAATAAACTAGTAATGAGTGCTGGTAATTGATCAATTTGTAGACTGATGGCAGAACAGCCCAAATACAAGGGTTGAGTATAAAAGTGCTAAGAACAACAGCAGGAAGGAGCAAAGTAATCCCAGAGAAGTTGCTTAGGATCAGGGAAGGAGGGGATGAGGCAAAGTATGTAGGAAGGTTATTTCATATGGAGAGGAAACAAAGAAAGTAGTCTGACCCATGAGCACAGGAGTTCTTTTTCAAAGGTTCCACATCAGTATAAGACAAATAACTGAATGTGAGCCAGGTACTCAAAGGGGTTTCAGTTTATTCGTGGTGTACTACATAAAGTACAGTATGCTATTTTTCTTTGGGGAGGCCCAAGATTATTTCAGTTTTTGGGGGAGGCTCAAAATCTTTTCCATGGATTTGGGGAGGCTCACTGTGACAAAGTCTGAGAACTATTGCCCTAGAGCAAAGGAAGGAGAGAGGTGATACGATTGAAACATTCAAACACCTTAAGGGCATTAACAAGGTGAAAGAGTCTAACATGTTTCAGTAAAAGAAAAATAGCAGGACAAGAGGACACAGCATGAGATTAGAGGGAGGCCGATTAAGGGGTAATGTGAGGAAGTTCTTTTTCACAGAAAGGGTGGTGGATGCATGGAACGGCATACCTCAGGAAGTGGTGGATATAAATACAGTGCAGGGCTTCAAACAGGTATGGGATAGGCATAAGGGAGCAATACAGATGAGTATGAATAGATAGGCCATTGACAGAGCAAAGGCCGATGGCACATTTATAAGGTAGAAAAAGAAATGGGCAGACTGGATGGGCCTTGCGGTCCTTATCTGCCGTCAACTTCTATGTTTCCATATTCCTATATGTATTGTAACTGTAGAACAATTTGTGAACGCTTTGACTTGGAGCCTTTGTACAAGAGTCTCTGGGCCCGATTCCAAGACACATGGCGCAAGTCGCCAGCATTTGTGACTTGCGCCATATACTGATACACCGGGGACTCTGCACCCATTTCCAGAACAGGCAGGATCCCTGGTGACTACGTCCTGTGACTTGCAGCACCCCAGGCAATATGCGAAAGGGAAGGCACACCTACACAGGTTGCTGCAAGTTGCAGTAATGCCCTCTGACTGGGCACAAGTCTCCCCACCCTGGATCCCTCAATGGCAAGGCCCCCCCAAAACCCTGGTTCCCGACACCATGTCAGTGCCCCGCAGGGCTATTCAGGCAACCCCCATCCTCCCCACCCCGATGGAAGCAACCCAGAATTCCAACAGTACCACAATATCCCTGGTAGTCTAGTGCCCCCCTCACCTAGCAGTGCCAGTCCAGCCCCACCCCCCACACCCGGTCCTGGTCGGCAGCTGGCATGCCTGCCTCTCACCCCATGGCCAGCTGCCGACTGGGCTCCCTCCAGGCATGTAGTACTGTATACAGCACTCGCTCAGTGATCATTTCATTGAGCGCATATTGTATACAGTAGTACACACTCGGAGGGAGCTCAGTTGCTGGCTGGCCATGGAGGTGAGAGGTGGGTATGCCAGTTGCCGACCAGGACCAGGTGTGCAGGGGACTGGCACTGCTGAGTGGGGGGGCCACTAGACTACCAGGGATATTGGGGTACTGTCAAGATTCCAGGCAGCTGCCATCAGGGCAGGTGGAAGGGGGGTACTTGAATAGTCCTGCAGGGCATTGCTATAAATCTGGGGACCAGGCATTTGGGAAAGCATGCAGAGCCCTGTGGGGCTTGGGAGTGCAAGCAGCCCACAAAGGGCATCATCGGGTTGCACATGGGGAATGGATGTTGGGGATTTTCTGAGCTTGTGGGGGGGTGACTGTAGGGGGCACAGTGGGGCACCCCCAGTGGAGGCAAGGTACACATAGACCAGCTATTAGCTGCTCTTACTATACTTTGATGGATGTCCTCTGGGGTTCTCTCAGAATAGCAACTGTGCTGTCCCGGTGGCCACCCTCCTGGAATAGGGCGCAACTGCTG
The DNA here is from genome assembly GCA_016271365.2 of Neoceratodus forsteri. NCBI lineage: Eukaryota > Metazoa > Chordata > Ceratodontiformes > Ceratodontidae > Neoceratodus > Neoceratodus forsteri. Next base: position 67,562,973 of record JADMNL010000023.1, read on the forward strand.
GCATAAACCTCCTAGCGCCATGTTGCAGTGGATTTATGGGGTAACTGTTAGCATACGCCACTCTGGGAGGCAGCCTGCAACATGTCGCAGGCTGCCTTTCAGAATATGGAATAGCGTAACACATGGCGCAAAGAGCTACTTGCACCATTTTTTTGGCACAAGTCACTTTGCATCATTTGTAAGCCTTCTGGAATCGGCCCTCTGACTCAAAGGTTTGCAATTCCAAGATTTAAATAAATAAAATAAATTCACAGTGACTGGCACAAAAAACATTTCTATACCTGATATCTAGTAATAAAAATATTGCATAATTGTCTATGTCCCAGGTCTACTCAGCTTGGCTGACCACACCCCCTCAAAGAAATCTTTGAGGTTCCACTCAAGCATTCCTTTTCTGATGAAACGTAGGGGGAGTGGAGTATTTTCCAAGAAACAAAACTGACACACCAGAAGTTGTTCTCCAGCAATAATATGTTGGCACAAGGCTCAAGTTACCCATGACATCACTTCTCCACACCTAACTGTTCCCAGTTCTTATATGTAATTATTTGGAGCAAAATATGTATATGTGTGTATATAATAAATAAATTCATAAAAAAATTATTTCAATAGTGCAATTAGCAGTTTACTCTGACTGTAAGTAGGCAATAATCCCAGATGAATAACCTAGTGTCAAAATGTTCTGTTTTGCCAGTCCTGGAAACAGTCATAATGGTATTTACTCACCTGGTAAAAGTGATTATACCTGTGACCTTTCTAGTGCTCCTACATTCCTCACAAGTGGGTAATCTTCCATCAATCCTACTGGCTGATGCACCTGCAAATGTTATGCCTATTCCCCCTACTTACCAGCAATTGTCCTACCTATCAGGCTGTTGTTTGGCCTCGCCTCCCAGCTACATCATTCTCCTCCTCACCTTGGACAAGGTCTGTGGCAGCTGCTTCCACCCCCCCCATGCCTCCCTACCCCCTCGCACCCGCCTCCCAGCCACTAGCCTTCACCCTTTTTAGCTTGACAGGGCCTCTGGCTGCCTCCTCTAACTTTCCAGTTTCCATTGCTTATCACCCTCCTCTCTGTTTCACCTTGTTTCACCTTTTAGTTATGTCTCTTTGACAGTTATAGCTGTTTACTTACTCTGACTGTATTGGTTGATTTGATATTTTGAAACAATGTATTTTTGCCTCCCCTGTTTGTTTGTATCCCCGACGTGGAGCCTTTGCAATAGAGCTGTTTGTGCTCAAAGGTATTATAATTCAAGACAATAAATAAATAAAACAATCGTAAATTTTGGACTGCCAGAGGCCAAGCCCCCAGCCAAGATAAAACTGTCTAGTGAGATACTTCCCTAGCAGAAAAAGATAAAACAGAGCAAAAATCAAAACAAGCAAGCACCGTCACATAAAAGAATGACCAGCACGCAGATATTTCATTGCAAAGGTCATGTACTAGAAAAAAGCCACAATCTGTCATACAACAGTTTATGGCCATATGACATTGTTTATCATATAAAAATATATATGTGCTAGCATAGTCAATCACTATATGAAAGTAAACAGAAGAAAAAAACATTGAAATGGCAGGCTCAGCTCTACCTAAAAAGACAGGGAAGAATCCCCAACTGATTCTGGCAGCACAGGTTCCCACTTCATCCGAAAGCAAGAGGGAATCTGAGCACTAGAATGGTTGCAGGGATAATCACCTTTATCAGGTGAGTAAATACTGTTATCCTTTGTAACCTTTCTAGCACTCAGACATTCCTCACAAATTGGACTTTTTTAGCAGTACCAGGAAAATCCTGGGTGGGAAGACAAAGACTGTGTTACGGGAACCCAAAGCAGTGTAAAGCACAGCCCTACCTACAAACATACATACACACATACGAAACTGCCAGCAGAAAAAGACCATTTGGTCTATCGAGTCTGCTTGATTTTGCAGCTAACACCCCGACTCTGCAGCTGACCCTTCTACCCTACCACTCCCATGACCCTCCCTTTTGCCCTATCACAGCCCCTCTTGAAGCATCCCACTGTTTTACAGGCTACCACCTCTGCTAGTAGTGCATTCCACTCTGCTACCACCCTTTCCATAAAGAAATGCCTCCTCATTTCCCTCTTAAACCTTCCACCCTCCAATCTCATGTCATGGCCCCGAGTGTCTCTCCCCACCCTCCCCTTGAACAGTCCCTTGGTGCCTGTCATGTTTATTCCTCTCATGTACTTAAAGGTCTCAATCATATTCCCCCTGTCCCTCCTCTCGTCCAGAGAGTACATGTTCAATGCCCTCAGTCTAACCTCATATGGTAACTCCCCCAGACCCTGGATCATCTGTGTTGCTCTGCGTTGCACCCCTTCCAGCAATCTAATTTCCCTCTTTAGGTAAGGGCACCAAAACTGAACGTAGTACTCCAGGTGGGGTCTGATCAGCAATCTGTATAACGGCAGAATCACCTCCCCCCTCCAAGAGGTACACCCCTTGCAATACAACCCAGCATCTTGTTGGCCACTGCTGCTGCTTTGCTACACTGTGCCGAGTTGTTCATTGCTCCATTATGAGCAGCCTCAGATTTTTCTCCTCCTCAGTCACAGCTAGCTGCACCACCACCCCCCAGATGGTAGCTCCTTGTTGGATTCTTTGCCCTGAAATACAGCACCTTGCATCTTTTGTCACTGAAACCAAGTTGCCAGGTATCAAACCATGTCTCCAGCCTTGTTAGATCTTCCTGCAGTTCCTGCTACCCCCCTTGGTCATCCACCACTGCTCCCATGTTGGTGTTGTCCACAAGTAGACTGATCTTGCTATTTATGCCTACTGAGATGCCTGCAATAAATACCTCAAATAACACCGGTCCCAGCACTGACCTCTGTGGGACCCCGCTCGTCACTGCCCTTGGGGATGATAATTCTCCTCCCACCACTACCCTCTATTGCCATCCCTGCAGCCAGTTCTCTACACATCCCATCAATTTTACCCCTGCCCCTGTGCCCCTTAGCTTACATGCTAGTCTTCCATGTGGCACCAAGTCGAATACCTTACTGCAGTCCAGGTACAGGACATCCACCACATGCCCTTTGTCCATTTCCCTAGTCACCCAGTCATAGTAATCCACTAGGTTGGTCTCGCAGGATCTGCCCTTGACAAGGCCGTGCTGCCGACTCTTCTGCCCCCCACTGACCTCCAGCAGGGTCACCAGCCTTTCCTTCAGGATTGTTTCCATCAGTTTCCCCACTATGAATGTGAGATTCACTGGTCTATAGTTCCCTGGTTCGTTTTTGGGACCGCTTATATGGAGTGGAACCACATGAGCCATCCTCCAGTCCTGAGGTACACCGCTGGAGTCAGAGAGGCATTAAATAGGGCTGCCAATGGGACCTAGCAGGACCTCGCCAATCCTTTTCAGTATGGGGTGTATGCCATCTGGTCCCTGTGCCTTGTCCACCCCTCAGTGCCCTAACTCTCTAGCACACTACCTTCCGTGATTTCCTGTCCATCACCCATCACCCTCTGATCCTATCCTCCCCCAAACGTAGGTATTCCCCTGCTTTTCTTTAGTAAAAACAAGCATAAGTAGTAGTTAAGCGCTCCTGGCTTTTCTCCCTTTTCCACCCATCCCCCTCCTTCTTAATCCTTACTATTTGGTCCTTACAAATCCTTTTCTCCCTGATGTACCTGAAGAAGTATTTTTCTCCCTCATTAATTCCCTTCACCAGCCTGAGCTCCCTTGATGCCTTTGCTGCCCTTACTTCCCTGGTCACCTTCTTTGCTTTCTTCATGTACTCCTCCCTGTCCTCCCCCCCTCCCAGTTCTCCTGTATCTCCTATAAGTGACTATTTTCCTCCTCACCCTGTCTATGACACCAGCTAGGTTTCATCGCTTTAGCCTTTTTACTTTGGGCCTTGCTGTAGGAATTTGTTGCCTCCACTATCCCTAGCATAAGGAGTTCCCACCTCTGATCCATGTACATATTAGGCTGAATTCTGTCCAGGAACCCTTGCACCACTTCATCCATCGTTTTGAAGTCAGCCTTTCTAAAGTCTAGCACCTTTGTGCCAGATGCCCCCCTCCCTCTTACCAGCTGCAACTGGATCCATACTGTCCGGTGGTCACTGCCCGCCATTGGTTCCTCCACCCTCAGATAAATTCTCCTCAATATACTCCCCAAGCTTTTGCTTCAGTACTTTCTTCCTCTCTTCATTTAAGTGCTGTCTATCTTTAGCATATAGACTGCTGTCCTCCCAGGTCACCCCCACCCTCCTACCAGCCAATTCCCTTTTTCCTGACACCAGGTTACCAGCCATTCATGAAACCCCTGAATCCTCAGTTTCCTTGCCATACTTGCCCTTTGGACTGGAAGTACCTCCGAGAAGGTAACTGATCTTCCTGCCCCCTCGCTGGACCAAATTCCTCAAACCTCCTCTTCACTTCATCTGCTGTCCCATCAGCCAGGTCATTCATCCCCGGGTGCAGAATAAGATGTGGTTTTTACCTGCCCTTTCTGGCATATTTTAGTACTGATTGCCCCACCCTTTCCACCTTCATTCCTGTCATGGCTTCCACCCAGACCCAGCTATGCCTCTATCCCTTCCTACCCCACCTGACCCCTCTCAGTATTGAGTCCCCTAACACTAAGATCCCACCCCTTTCTCCCTTGTCACCCCTCCTGTCCTCCCTTCCCCTCCCTGTCCTAGCTCCTTCTTCCTGCTGCACACTGTTCCCCCCATTGCCTCTGTTATACTACCCTTGTCAGTACTCCCTCCTGTGCTCATTTTATCTTGACACACATTAGGTTCTTTTCCCTTCTCACCCTCCCCCCTTCTTCCACAGCACCTTCTCCTCCATCCTTAGTTCTGTCTGCTGATGCTACATTCAAGCTGTAATGGCAGACAAGGTCTGTACAGGGGATCAGTTAGCCTCTGCACAGAGGTCCTGTACATAGGTGCCCCTTTTGGTCACCCAAGAAGTAGAATTTTGCCCTGGTGGAATGTACCTTAATGGCCAAGGGGGTCCAAGGCTCACACCTTGGTAGGTGGCCACAACAGCTGCCCTTATCCACCTAGCTAGTATTCCTGCAGAGACACCCAGAACCACTTTTCTTCCTGAAAAGAAACAAGAAGCCTTTCTGGCTGGTGGAAACCTGCGGGCATGGTGCGATGCCCCTTATTAAGGTACCATGTCATGTGGAAGAGGGGCCACAACAGAGTCACTTCTGCTATTATGCAGGGCTATTAGGGAATCTCCTGTTCCATGTGGAACAGGGTTACCACCTTTGTGTGAAGGGCAGAAACCCATTCCTAGAGATATTCCGACAGTATGAAAGGTAAGAAACGATGCCTGGTACGAGGTCGCCTGCAGTTTGCTCACCCACCCGGCTGAGCGTAAAGCCATCATACAGACTATTCTGAGATTCTTGTAGTACGGAGAACCAGGGACAAAAAAATCCAATGAAGGCCATCCCAGACCAGGCTAGTTTGCGACAGAAAGCAGGGGTCCCACAAGTGACTCTGTAATTTGCAGAACCTGCAGCAGTTTGCTTGAGAGTTCAGCTTACCTACTGCGCGAGTGCCTGATATTACCCATAGGTTGTGTTCTGCCCAGCTTAGTGTTGCAGTAACTCTCTGAGCACTGCACTGCCTCGAGTTTCCTTTGGTTGTTGATGTGTGCCATCTGACACTTGGTTGTCTGTCCTGAGCAGCACTGTCCGACCAGTGACTAGAAGAGCAAAGAATAACAAGTCACGGTATATTGCTCTCATCCCGAGCACACTGATGGGCAGATGAGTTTCTGGGGAAAACCACCTGCCTTGAGTGATGAAGCAGCCCAACGTGGCTCCCCTGCCTAAGGGGCTTTCATATCTCTGTGCCGTTGTCGTTAGGCATTTTTGACAATGGCATGCCTGTTTAGTCCACCACAGTAGACCTATCAGAATGTCTGAGTGTGGAAAGAGTCTGTATTCACAGTTCCCATACCTCTAGAATGTGTGTCTCTGGAGAAGGCACCTGTACTGCCAATCCCATGGCACCATGACTATCATTGATGCCATGAGCCCTGGCAGCCTAGTTATGCACACCCTAGCCTATCTGGATGTGTTTGTATTGACTCAATGAACAGGGTCAAGCTGTGGGCTTTCTCCTCTGTTGCAGTCAGTAGGGGGAGGCACGTGGTGACCTATGCGCCAGGGTGTCTTTTTTGTTTTTCCCCCAATTGTTTAACCAGGTGAGACACACTAAGCTGAAAGCTTGTTTACAGGTGCAACCTGGGAGCACAGGGAAGTTAAGTGACTTGCTCAGGGTCACACAGTATGCAAGTGGGGGCTGTGGGATTCAAACCCAGGTCTCCAGATTTGCAGCTCAGAACCTTAAACCACTGAGCTATACTGCCTCCTTGTCTTGTGTGGGTACTAGGTGGCTTTTGTTCCAAATTTTATGAAAGTGTTTGAGCATAAGGCCGGCCCGGTGGTGCTGAGGGCTGAGGCACTGGACGTCTTACCTCACACTATGCTGATGACCTGTGTTCGGGAGTGAGCACAGGCCACCAGAGGTCGGCAGGGGAGGAGAAGGATTGAGCGTCCAAGTGACTGCTCTCCTCTGGGGAAGGGGTCACCAGCTGTTGGCACTTCACTGGCCCCAGACAGTGGCAGGGGGGCAGTGCTCCGACCCTGCAACAAGGGGAGGAGATGGTGCAGATGCCTGGAGGAGCACGTGCAGACGCGTGTGTGCTCTCTCCGTTGGTGTCATTGCATGCCCCACCTCCTAGGGGAAAAAAGTGGAAAACAGGTCCTGGACACGCAGCATGAAGCTGTTCTTTGCAGGCGCTGCCCCCGAGAAGGCACCTCTGTGGCTGGATACGTGTTGGGTGGGTCGAGACACTCCCCACCACCCTACCACGATGGCTAAGTCGTGGGAGCTCAAGGGAGGGAGTTTGATCCTTGGGGGATGGTGCTGAAGGGACAGTAGATAGGGGCAAGGAGTGCTAGCCAGGACCAAGGAAGAAATACCATATAAAAAAAGAACAAATTTTTGACCATATTCAGTGGAGACTGTGGGATTCAGACCCAGGCCTCTGGGTACATAGCCCCAAGCCTTAGCCACTCTCCCATTTTTGTATTGGAAATGTCAGCCACTGACATTAACCCAGAGGGATCTTTGATGACTCGGTATGTGGAGGTAAGCGTCCTTTAGGCTGATGGAGGTGGGGAAATCACCTGGTTGAATGGCCATTGAGATGGGCTTAAGGGTCTCCCTCTTGACTTACTCATAAGTAACATACTCATTAGGGAACTTGAGGTCCAACAGAGTTCACCTGTTTTCTTGGAACCATAAATAGCACAGAGTGTCCTGCCACGTCCTGCTTGTGCCACGGTACAGCTGCAATGGCCCGGGTTTGGGAAGATTGAACAAGGTATGCTGGACCACCTCAGCCTCCTCTTGTTTGAGTCCTGTGTCATATCTGTGGGTCACAAGTTCCTGAACTTATCTGTCCCTTGTGGACTGGGCCACTGAAATGATGTGGGAATTGTCCAAGGAACTAGATGAAGAGAGAGACTGCAGAAGCTCAACATGAATTCCTTGGAGGAGATGATTCGAAAATATGACGAGACTGAGGTCTATATGTACCTTACAGGGGTGAACTGGGTACAGAGGGAGACTCTTTCACATGATGAAGAGCACCCAAACACAGGGGCATGCCATAAAGCTTGAGGGGAACAGGTTTTAAGAGGGGTGTGAGGACATACTGCATCACAAAAATGATAGTGAGATAGCACAGTCTGCCAGCAAATGTAGCAGGGACGAGGACCATGGAGGAGTTTCAAACATGTGTAGCATACTATTGGAATGATACCGAGTGCTAGGGCTCCCAGCTCTACAGGGACTCCTATATCTTAGAGGGATTTGGAGCCATCTTCGGAAATAAATCTCCCCATAGACTTGCATTGGTTATATGGCAAATACAGCAATTAGGCTTCACTAGGAAATAATGCAATCTATAGGAACAACACAGGAAATTGCCCTGGAGTTACTGGGGAAAATGCCCACTCAATCTGGGAGCACTGAGACCAGTTAGGGCCATGGTTCATGGTGTTCTAGGTTCAGAAGAATCCAGTGCCACATACAAGATGGCCGCTGGCCTTGCGAGAGTGACTGTGCTAGAATTCGTTGCTCACTTCCCACGAGATTGTGAGCTGCGGGAACACCGGGTCAGTATGTCCGCAATTCTAATGAGATGCCATGAGATTCAAATACCTGGCCAACGCTCACCACCTTGAAGGAATTGGGCAGAAAACGAAAAAACGTTACTGCAACTAGGGCTGTGCGCTGCCCTGGTTTAGATGAGGAGCACACTCCAAGAGCCCCGTTTGACCAGTTTAGGAGGGATACAAGGACCAGCCCTCCATCCATGAGAACACGGATCCAATATAGCAGCTGCAAAACCTTGAGCGTTCATGAAGAGCATGAGCTGCTGCCCACCTGCCTGCAGGGAAGGGCACTTCTAGAGATGCATGAAGTAAACTGGACACTGTTGTCTTGGCTGGGGGCTTGGCCTCTGTCAGTCCAAAATTTACAGTTATGCTTCAGCCAATAGGATGGAAGAATTATCCATTTGTGAGGAATGTCTGAGCACTAGAAAATTTGCAGGGGATAATAATTTTATGTGTAAGAAGCAGATATACAATTGACTTACAATGGTTTCCTATAGCAGCAAAATGTGGTTATAGCATGGATAAGGTACAGTCTATACATTATATTTTAAGTACAAACACAGATTTTCAACACAGTTTTATCTTAGTTCAGATTCCCCATATCCCTCACATTGAGAGGGGCACTCATTTCCTATTGTACACAATAACAGTTACCATCAATGCCTGCCTCACAGTAAGGAGGCGGTAGTAATAATGGGAGATTTCAATCAACTCCTGCACTTGGGAGCAAGTACTGCTGGAGGCCTTTCAGAGTGCTTTCCTGGCCCAGGGTGTCTCGGAACCCACTAGGAAGAGAGCTGTACTGGACCTGGTGGGTATGTTCAGGATGTGACAATGGGACAGCCACTTGCAGACAGTGACCACCATGCAGTGTGGTTCCACCTGGACATGGGCAGTGAGATGACCAGAACCAGGACAATTGTTTTGGACTTTAAGAGGCCTGGCTTTGGTAGGATGGGAGAAATTGTAGAAAGTCAGCTTGCTAGGACCAGAAGGGAAATTAATGTAGAATAGAAATTGAGAATAATAAAGGAAGGACTGAGGAAGGCCACTAGTAAATGTGCCAGAATCAAAAATAAGAAAATTAAGGCTGAAAAGCCCAGCTGGTTCAGAAAGGAGGTGGAAAAAGCTGTAGGTGACATGCAGAAAGCCTCCCAGAAGTACAAACATAGTCAGGGAGAAGAGGATAGGGTGGAGTACTAAGCTAAGCTAAGCCAAGAGAGGAGAGCAGAGTGGTTAGAGTGGCAAAAGCCAGAAAGGAAGTACAGTTAGCACAGAGAATAAAAATGGGAGAAAGCCTTTTTCCAATATATAAGGGAAAAAAGGAACACCAAGGATGAAATAATCAGATTAAAAAAGGAGGGTGGTTTGGTAGTGGGTAGTGAAGAGAAAGTGGAGGTACTTAACAAGTGCTTCGGTTCAGTCTTCACTAGAGAGAGACCCAGTACCACAAGGGAAGAGGGGGATGGATATAGGGAGGGTGGAGGTCATGAACGGCATCATTCATACTGATGGGGTACTTAAGGACCCAAAGGCTCTGAAGGTGGATAAATCCTTAGGGACAGCTGGGGTGTACTCACGGGTCCTAAGAGAACTGGCAGAGACTCTGACGGATTCCCTGCAGACCTGCTTAACACCGCTCTGGAATCAGGGATCGTACCTCAGAAATGGAGAACTGCACATGCGGTGTCTCTCTGCAAAAGTGGGCCAAAGGATGAGGGAATTACAGGCTAATCAGCCTGACCTCAGCAGAAGGCAAGCTGATAGAGACCAGCCTGAAGGGGAGACGGGTGAGGTTTCTGGAGGATAATGAGCTCCAGGAGGTGAGGCAGCATAGGTTTGGCTCAGGGAGGTCCTGCCAGACAAACCTAATTAACTTCTTTGACTGGGTCGCCAAGACAGTGGACATGGGCCAAGCAATTCATATCCTGGGCTTGTTTTTACAAAGCACAGAGAATGTTGCAAGCCCCTGGTGTGCCGATCATCTGGCGCATGGGGCTTGTGGCATTCTCTCGGCTGGCAATTGCGATTTTCAATCCAGAGCGCCAAATGCCGCACATCAGACCAGCTTTTTCCTGGTCTAACTTGTGCCATTTGCAGACCATTTTTATGGGGCTTGCACCAAACCTTTGGCACAAGCTGCTGTAAACTCAGGAAACTGTTGCAACTGTGTCCAATGTACTAAAATTGGGTGAAGTGGCATCAATAGAGTTTGGCACAGGTACACCAAAAAATGAGTTTGATGCAGAGATTGATGCAAGCCCTGTGCCACCCTTTGAAAATGGAGCCCCCTGTATCTGGACTTCAGCAAGGCCTTCCACTCTGTACCTCGCAGGAGACTGGTCAGGAAGCTGGAAGACCTAGGGGTAGGGGCAATGCTTGTTGGGTGGGTCAGACGTTGACTACAGGACAGAAGCCAAAATGTGACCGGGGGGGGGGGTTCTCAGAAGCTAGACTTGTGACCAGTGGGGTCCTACATGGCTCTGTGCTCGGTCTGGTGAGTTTAACATATTCATAAGAGACATCATGGATGGGGTCGGGGTAAGATATACCTGTTCACAGATGACACAGAGCTCTGTGGGAGGGTGGACATGGAGGGGGGAGATAGGAACTCAGGAAAGACAAGGCTATGCTAGCGAAGTGGTCTGGCATTTGGCAACTGGAGTTCAATGCTAAAAAGTGTCAAGTTGCACTTGGGGTGAAAAATCCATGGCCTAAATACTGGTTGGGTTGTGTGCAGGTAACCAGGTCAGAGGAGGAAAATGATGTTAGTGTAATTGTCAGGAGTGACCTGAAACACTCAGCACACTGCAGGAAGGCTGTGGCCAAAGCAAATCAGATGCTGTGCTGCACAGCCATGGGAATCACCAGCAGGAAGGCGGAGGTTATTTTGCCACTGTACAGGTCACTAGTGAGACCACACCTAGAGTACAGTGTGCAGTATTGTTGCCCTTATCTTAAGAAGGATATCAACTTGATGTAAATGGTCCAGAGAAGGGCAATCAAGATGACCCAGGGCCAGCAAGGCAACACCTACGAGGAGACGCTGAGGAGACTCAACATGTGCTCCCTAGAGGACAGAATGGGGAGGGGGAACGTGACTGAGACCTTCAAAAACCTTAAAGGTATGAACAGGATGAGCACTGAGGGCCTCTTCGTCCTTAGTGGAAACAAGACCACTATGGGTAACAGCCTAAAGCTGCTGGGGGAAAGGTTCAGAAGGGAGGTGAGGAGACACTTTTTCACTGAAAAGGTGGTTGCCAAGCGGAATGAGTTGCCAGAGGACGTGGCATCCCTAAAAATGGTGGACAGCTTCAAGAGAGGTTGGGATAGGGTGGGGGGAAGTTGCAGGTGGGGGAAAAGAAAGGGTATTTGACAGGGTTCAAGGGGGATATGGGAAGGGGACAGTTCCCTCTGTAAATGCAGTGGGAACTGTACATTCGAGCAGACTAGATAAACTGTAAGGCTTTATCTACTGGTACATTTGAACATTCATACATATGAGTAGCTGAACCCTGTTATATCAAGCCTACATATCTGGTCAGTACAGTGTATAGTCACCCATGCCATTGGGTCTCCAAGTTTGTTCAGGTACAGCATGGCATTGTCTGTGAGCAGTGTGGATTGTGCAATTTGCCTGTGGGACTAAATTGGGTGGGAGGGGGCAAATACCATGCACAAGCCAACAAGCAGTTTGCTCCAAGCCAGAGGGCCGACATGAGAAAAGCAGCCTGAGCCCACTCAGGTGTTAATGTGGGGCCAATATATTCCAGTCCTGAAGGAGATCCAAACCCCTCCTTTGTATAGCTCTGCACAGGGATGTCATGCTAAGAGTGTTTCTGGAGGGCACGTAATTAAAATTTATTCAAGGGAGTACTAAGATATACTTTTACAGTCCTTCATTACAAAAACAATTCGTGCATGGGAAGTTGGGGGGCATGTACTCTCCCCCAGATTTTATGGGCATAAGAGCCCTGGCACTACAAGGGACCGGATGTAGTCTGGCACCTTCCCTGCATATTTATTCATGATGTGTAGCAGATGAAGTCATCTGTGATCACTTAAATCCAACCAGTTTAATCTTCTGTATAGTGTGCAATGGTGGCTGTCATGGGGTGCTTTTAGAACAAAGCAAGAAATCCTATTGTGGAGAAGTCAGCCTGTTCTGGACTGATTTGTTAGTCCCATTTTACAGATTTTCCCCTTATTTTAACAGAGGAGTTACCATTGTGTTCACCATGTGCAGTCATGTATGAGTAGGAACACAGGCTTTATTCCTCTGCAGGGACCCCATTTTTGGTCCAAGTTTTCTTTTCTACAAGATTTCTACAGTGTAGATTCCCCCTGAAATGGTGTTCAAGCCATATGGCCAGATACAGAGAATACTGGATGGGCAACTATGCACAACCAGTGTGTTCTGCCACAGAGGGATTCTGATGCCCTCTGACCTTGAGAGTGAAACTCGAGAGGTCCATGGGAATCCGAACCCCCGAGGTGGCAGAACACACTGGTTATGCATAAAGTTGCTCATCCTATATTTTTTATACTGTGTAGTAGTATGTGAAATATGTGCATTGTGGTTTTTACTCTTTCACAGTGAAAATGACTTGTGCAGTCTCTAGAGGTTCTAGAATGCTGCTGCACCACAGAAGGGTACAATCACATTCCATGACCTTTGAACTGTAGTACAACAGCATTTGAAAGGGATGGATTTCTATAAAGAACAATGCTGTACTATACACTATGGCTCAGATATTCAGACTGCGCCCAGAAAGGGCTCAATGGATTGCTCCGCGCAACTGAGTTGGCCGGAGAGCAAAAGTACTATATTCAAATGAGATGCGCTACCATGCAACTCATCTGAATATGGTAAAATATACCTGCAGTGCAAATGGAGGACACTGTCAATGCTCTGGTGCATCCCCCTGCATGGTCTGAATACCTGGAATGGGGATGTGTGGCGCATCTTCAGATGCACTGAGTGCAAATTCCAGATATTCAAATTAAAACATGCAAATGGGGCCATGCAAGGCACAAATAGCGCCATTTGCATGTCATTATGGCCCTGTTTGCATGTCTGGGGTAGGGATGCACCCGGCAGAATGCGCCAGGCACCCTGCAATTTCTATGTGTCATGAAATTATTCCACAACCACCTGGTAGTCTAGTGGCCCCCCTTCCATCCCCGTCCATGAATAATAATAAATATCCCTCATATCCCTGGTAGTCCAGTGGTACCCCCTCCCATCACCATTCATGAATAAAACAATATACTACCTCGTATCCTTGGTGGTCTAGTGGCCCCCCTCCCATCCCCATCCATGAATAACAATAAATATCCCTCATATCCCTGGTAGTCCAGTGGCACCCCGCTTCCATGTCCATCCGTGAATAAAGCGATATACTCCCTCCTATCTCTCGAGAAGCAGGGTACCCACCTCCCATTCCCAAACACAATCACAGTATAATAGAATAAATGCCAGTATCCCTGGTGGTCCATTGGACCCCCCACCCACTGAGGGACCCACAGCTCAGTCAGCGGGCAGCCATGGCAGTATGTGGAGGGATGTACTGCCCGCCAACACCGTGGCCGAGTGGTCAGTCTGGAATGGGGGAGCAGGGTGGGGTGTGGGTCCCTCTGAAGATGGGGGGTTGGCAGGGTCCACTGGACCACCAGGGATACTTGGATTTATTCTATTACACTACGATCGTGTTTGGAAATGGGAAGGGGGCACCACTAGACTACCAGGGATACGAGGGGATATATTATTTTATTCACGAAATGGGATGGGGGGTACCACTAGAATACCAGGGATACAAGGGGGTATATTATTTTATTCACGAATGGGGATGGAAGGGGGGGTACCACTAGAATACCAGGGATATGAGGGGGTATATTGTTTTATTCATGAATGGGGATGGGAGTGGGAGTACCACTAGACTACCAGGGATACGAGGGATATTTATTTATTATTTTTCATGGACAGGGATGGAAGCAGAGTAGCCACCCATGGGCTGGCAGCTGCTGTGTTGTGCTGTGCAGTACAGCAGCCCACCAGTGGGTGACTTTGACTTATGCCTGAATGTTCCAGGCATAACTTTGTGTGACACACCTCTGGGATGTGCAGGCGACTGCGCCACACATCTCAGCTGAATATTGCAATGTGCCGCATATGCAGGGGCACACCCCCTCTGGATGTGTTGCATACATTATCTTTGCGCTGCGACACATCCTGAATTGCACGGCACATCCCCACCTTTTGAATATGGCCCAGGGGTGCAATTTAACTCTGTTGTGCCAGGCGCATCTTCTTGGAATATCCATGCCTATATTTGCATACAGTACTAAGTTGGAGCTCATGGTGGACTAGGGTAGCGATAATCATTGGTTGGTTACTGCACCTGAGTTTTCTCTGGGACCCAAAGACCTTTATTTGGGTTTTGTCTGTATTTAATGCCATAAATAGATTATATATATATATATATATACATATTGTATATGTAACTACATTTATAGAGGTGCAGCAGTGCCTGTACATGAGGGTTGAGTTTGACGTTAAACCCGAGTTTTTACACCATAATAATGGGGCCACCCAAGGATGGAATAATCTGAAATTTAAAATGCATGAAGTTAGCACAAGGATCTATGGAGCCTATACAATTGGTATTGGTCTGTTCAGTGGTTTAAAAGTTCTAAAAGGCTGAGACACATAAAAATATGGACATTAAGACCACTTTTCTGGTTCACTGATAGCACAAAAGGGATGTCCAAAACTAGACTTGGGAGTTTGGCAAAAAATCCATTTGTTTTTTTTTTTTCACGAGGGCGGAGGTGGCAGAGTGGGGAGTGTGAGAACCCTAACCCTCAGGTTTGGCAAAAATAAATAAATAAATAAATAATTCTAGGTCTTTGAAAAAATTACCCACAAAAAAAACAAACCCTGTGAGATGTGAACTGCAGATGCTCAAAGGCTTAATTTTTTCTCCGTTTTTTCTCAGGGTTTTTTTCTTCTAAGTCATAATGTTTTCTTTTTTATGTTTTCCCAAAATTTCAGAGGCAGGGGAACTTAATACCCCTTCACCTGATGAACACCCAAGTGGCAAATTTGATGCCTGCCCAATGGGCGTGTTGTGTCACATGGGGTCCACATGGCTCTGTGTGAAGCAAGCTAGAGGTCAGGGGCAATCCCCTCCTGCCAGTGCCGCAAATGTGGCGATCTAGATGGCAGTCAGATTTCTTTGTAATTTCGTTTAAGGCACACAAAGCTGTGTTAGCTTGTTTCCAGGTAGGGTTACCACCTTTTAAGAAGCCCAAAGTGGAACATTTCTTACTGAAACATGATTTTTTTGCAGGACAATATGTAACCTCAACCAACACAACACATTTTTTCTCTAAATAATCAGAATTAAGACTAAGTGTTGTAGTTTTTTATGTGTTCCCTAGTGTTTCTTATCTTTTTAAGGTATTTTAGTTAAGGTACTATAGTTTGCGCAACATTTAGAGAAAAGTCTGAAAATATTTTTTCTACTATAATGTCAGGACATTTAGTATTTTTCATGCTTTTTCGCAGGACACAGCTGCCCAAATCAGAACTGTCCTGCGAAAATAGGGACAGGTGGTGACCCTATTTCCAGGTACTTTCTGGGGAGGGGATGTTGCATGGACCTGTTTGATTTGCCGGGGTATAGTGGCAATGACAGTGGGAAAACTCCCCTACTCTACCTCGATAAGTGTCGTGGGGATCTTTAACTTCTGCCTAGACAGTAACCAGAGACAGGCAGAAGGGACCTTGATTTATCAACTCATCCGAAGGACAGCACCTGAGCAGCGCAGTGCCCCCCCCCAATACTGCACTACAGTGCCAGTTATGGGTATTACCCCAAGTACCTAGTAGGACTAGAACCCATGATCATCCACTCCTATAGCCCCAGAGGTGAGCATGCTACCTGCCGAGCCACTGGCACTGATGCTTCTAAAGTGCACATGCTCATTAATAAATAACTTCTGGAGCACCATTAAGCAATCTCTCAAACCTCTACAGAGCCTGGAGGACCTGTCCAAACCACAGACCTGTACAATTGGCTCTGTAACCCAAAAAAGACGTCCCCACCCATATGCAACATGCCATCTAACTCTTGCTGCAGTAGCGAAAAACACAGATCCTGAAATTCTGGTTAGGCAAACATGCACCCACCTACCCAGAACGGCTACTGGACATCTTGTAAGTTATCAGACTCAAACAAATGGCCCACTATCTAAGATGGGTGTCAAAAGCAGTCTAGTGAAAATATAGGATACGCAATGACCTTCTGTCTGTTACTGACAATGGCAAATTTGAACAAGACACTAAATGGGTATCCCAGTGATTCATGATAACCGCTCAAGCTTTAGCATCCAAAGCAGCTGCATCCTTGAAGACAACTACACAGAGCCCCCTAAACGCAACAGTACCAGAAGGTGCCCCCCTTCCTATATGCTCTAGAGGGTAGATATGATGCACAGTTTTGAGCAACAGTACATTTTTATTCAACAAAATTAACAAAGACCTGGCAGTTTAGTCTAGAGGTTAGAATAATGAGCTGTGAATGAGTGTGGTACTTCCAGAAGACCTCGGTTTGAGTCCCACAAACTCTGCTTGTATACTGTATGGCTCTGAGCAAGTCACTTAACCACCCCAGTGCTCCCGGGTTGCCCCTGGAAGACAGGCACTTGGGCCTAGTGGGCCTTACTCGGATACCAAAATACTAAAATCAAATAAATACTACAAAGAGAAATGGCCAAATGCATACACCAAGATAACTATTACAGAGCAATGAGACATGCCTTTGGTTTTCACAGTTCTGTTGAGAGATAAGTACAGTAGATGTCAGCAGTAGTCAGACATGAATGAGCTCTACAGTCATTAAATCATCAGGAAATGCACAACGTATTTAGAATTCATAGGTAAAGGAAATGTGCTATAATTACTCGCCTGTAAAACAAAGGTGTGACTCTTGTTTCAAAGAAAGCTTTTTCCATGACTGATCAGGGTCAGATTAGAACTGACAAGTTAGTGTGCTGTCTGAAATGAATAAAAGTACTGAACTATTACTTATACAGGAAGTATTTTTCCCCTTTTTATGTTGCTTGCACGCATGTGCAAGAAACATAATGCCATCATCCGAGTTTTTGGAGGTGTGGCACCCGTCTTCCAATGCAGTCAGTGTGTTTACAGCATGGCCCCAGTTCCCCAATCACTGCTGCAGCTGTCTATGACAGCAGTTGAAAATGCAGTGGTCATACAGTTGAAAGGGAGAGCTCCGCTTCAGTGAGCAGAGCTCCCCCCCACACACACACACACACACACACGCACGCATGCTTACTGCGTGCTCATGCGCCTTCCCCCTCTCCCCCACACTGTACGCCAACGGGGTGCCCTAACCTCCGCCGGCTGCACGCCTCTAAAAGAGCCAGGTGCCATGCTGGGAGCCCACCCCAGCATGGCAAATGATGTTATGGTCGACGGGTGCCCAATCCCCGCCGGGCTCCAGCCCCTCCAACAGCTTTTCCAGCTGCCACGCCTGGGAGCCCACCCCAGTGTGGCAAACGCCCTCGCTGCCTTAGTAAAAACCTGTAAATAGAAAACTGTCCTCGGCGCTTCTCCTGCCCCCCTCCCACAACCTGCACCCACCCACTGTGCACCCTGCCTCCCCACACCCAATACTTACCTCCGGAGCTCGGCGCGACGATCTTCGGTGGACCAGGAACACGTCTGCACTCTTCAAAGCCGACCGCGAGCTGAGGAAATGCTAGTAAGCTGTATAATGGGATAGATAGGGTTTTTTCAACTTTGTTGCATATCTCAGGCATTTTTGGGGATTTTGGGCCCAAATTTTCAACATGGGGTTTTTGGGGGCCCTCCTCATGAATTCTTGCACTGTCATGGCATTAATCGGGCCCGAAGGGTGATTTCAAGGTCACTGCGTGAATTCACCTTTCGGGACCGATTAACGAAATGACACTGCTATTGTTCATAAAGTGGGCTCTCAAAAAGTCGGTGTTGAAAATTTTGTCAAAAAATTCCTAAAAATGACTGTTTTACGAACATGCGTTGAGCAGTTCCTACGCACGCTCGTAAGTTTGAGAATTTTCAATATTTTCACTCCAGATTTTCAACATTGCCATTTTACCACACCTCCTTATGAGCAGTACAGCTGTCATTTTTCACATCTCACCCAAAACGTGTTTCCGCCCATGTAGCGCACAATGGCACAGTTGGCATGAGAAATCAATGTATGGGACACATTAAGAAAATCACAGTGACACTGTTCATGAGCAGAGGTGTTAAAATGGCTATGTTGAAAATTTGGTGAAAAAATTCCTAAAAATGACTGTTTTACGAGTGTGTGTTGCGCAGTTCCTACGCACGCTCGTAAGTTCGCAAATTCTTAATATTTGCACTCCAGATTTTCAACATTGCCATTTTACCACACCTCCTTATGA
This sequence comes from Neoceratodus forsteri, assembly GCA_016271365.2. NCBI lineage: Eukaryota > Metazoa > Chordata > Ceratodontiformes > Ceratodontidae > Neoceratodus > Neoceratodus forsteri. The sequence goes on from JADMNL010000023.1 coordinate 67,581,650, forward strand.
GCAGTACAGCTGTCATTTTTCACGTCGACCAAAATGTGTTTCCGTGCATGCAGTGCACAATGGCGCATTCTGTGTGTGCAATCAATGTTTGGGACAGATTAAGAAAATCACAGTGACACTGTTCATGAGCAGAGATCTTAAAATAGCTATGTTGAAAATTTGGTGAAAAAATTCCCTTCAGACGTTCTGCAATATTACTAATGAAGACAATGAACAGAACTGGCCCCAGGACCGATCCCTGCAGCACCCCACTGGTCGCCCCCTCTCCCTAGACTGCACACCATTTACCACCACTCTCTGCCTCCTGTCTCTTAGCCAGTTTCTAACCCAGTTTACCACCCTTTCCCCCATGCCCAGCCTACCCAGCTAGTTTATCAGCCTCCTATATGGGATGGTGTCAAAGGCTTTGCCTAAGGGAAGCAGGGAAGGCAGTAAGGCAGGCAAAGTCCCAAACTGAGGAAACACTAGCACAAACAGTAAAAGAAGGTTACAAGACTTTCTATAGATACATTAGTGAAAGGAGAAAGTCCAGAGGGGGTATTGCTAAGCTCAAAGGAGAAAAGGGGGCATGTGAGGAGGAGGACCCTTTAAAAGCATCTATTCTAAATAGATACTTTTGCTCAGTATTTACTGAAGAGAAGGTAGGGCAGGGCCCACAACTCAGCACCATGGACACAGCCCTACTTGACTCCTCACTAGGCAAATTGGATCACAATGTCATTACCTAAAAGAAACCTCTTTCACTGGCCACCCTCTTAGTTCCCAGCTCGCACCACTACACCCTCAGATCCTCCAACACAGTGTAACTAGCTGTCTCCAGATTGTGATCCAAGTATGGTTCCATGGCCTTCGCCTCCACAGCTCCTGTACAATAGAAATCCTTCCCGACTGCCCTTCACTCCTGCATCAATAAAAGCACTTTCAAGAAACAGCTCCTCTCCTTATTAATTGATTGATCCACTTACACTTGTTCCTAATTCTTCCTAGTATCTCTTCCCCCCACTCTGCATCGTGTCCTCTCTCCTACCCTACTCACCCTTTCCCCCAATCTTGTTTCTTCTGCCCTGCTTCCTTCCCCAGTCTTGTTTCTTCTGCCCCTCCCAACCTTTACTTAGCCATCCTTAGCTGCACTGGCTCTTGATTGCTTCAATTGTTTGCCTCACTATGTAATATGTATTAAATGTTTATTGTATTCTTTGTACTGGTGAAGTATATTATCCTTCTATTACTTGAAATGCTACCGTTGTCTTTTTTGCATTCACTGTATTGTATTGTATCGTATTGTATTGTATAGCATTATATGGCACTGTATTGTATTGCATTATATCGTATTGTATTGTATTGCATTATATTGTATTGTATTGCATTGCATCGTATTGTATTGCATTGTATCGTAATGTATTGTATTGCATTATATCATATTGTATTGTACTGTATCGTATTGTATTGCATTGCATTGTATCGTATTGTATTGCATTGCGTTATATCGTACTGTATTGCATTATATTATACTGTATTGTATCATATTGTAGTGCGTTGCATTATATCGTATTGTATTTTATTGCATTATATCGTATTGTATTGCATTGTATCATGTTGTATTGTATTGCATTATATCGTATTGTATTGTATTGCATTGTATCATATTGTATCTGTCCCGGGTCATACCTAAAAATAGATAAATGTCTGCCTAGTGTACCCCACCCGGTTAACAAAAGCCAAATAAATAAATGAATAAAAAAGGTGACATTCTTTGTGAGGCCTGTTGCCTCATGACCTTGGCAAGGACCCTTCATACCAGGTGCCACAAAATATTCCCAAAGTTTGCCCCTTCCCCACCCCAGAAGCATTCGTAAAAAGCTGCAGATCAGATTTTGTGACTACATCCATGGACCAAACTGTCACCCCACTGAATGCAGCCATTGTATGTACTGTATGAGACACAGCCCTTGTCCCCTAACCATGATGAATTTTGAAACAATTGTATATGTATCACTATACCTTCCTGTGTAAGAATTTAAATTGATGAAATTAATTACTATTGGTATATTGAGCAAAGAACAGTATGTTATCTTTATATGGGGAGGTGTGGGATTTTTCTTTATTTAATTTATTTATTAGGTATGTATTTGTTTTTACCAAGGATAGGCTGGCTCAGTTGCACCATCTTGGTTTCAGTGGGGTTCTGCATCCCATCTACTGTATTCCCACAGCTGGGTGGACAGGAGTAGTGGGGGTTAAATGACTTACTAAAGGTGGCACAGTATTTTTTATGCCCCGTCAGCCCCACCTACCGAGCGCCCCAGCCCCATCACTCCAGCATCTACTGGGACTTAACTACTGCCTCTTTCCCAGGGCTTGCCCCGCTGGCTGGGTCGCTAGTTCCCGAACCCGCCATGGAATTGATCCAATTTTGGCTGTGTGCCTGGCTAGTGAGGTGCGGGACCTGCAGACACTTGGCACCATCCTAACACTGGTCTTTCCTGTTTCCCATTCCTTGGGAGGCATTGCATGCAATAGTATCACAATGCATATCACACATCTCACGTGAGGTGCATCAATGCCTGCCTTGCACCCCCCCTTACATGGTGGCCTGTGTTTCCTTTCCTCCAGCTTCAGCTAGGGGCCAGGCAAGCACTGGGCTCTGCCCACCCTCCCCCCAGAAGAGGAGAGCAGTCCTATGGACACTACAATCCTCCTCCCCCTAGCTAGCCCTCCAAAGTCCCAAGTTCGCTTATGAACTCAGATGATCGGCATCACAAATAGTAGCGCTACCGCTGCACCAGCAGGCCCACATACTGTCAGTATTTTTTTAATATCATTTATTGTTTCTCATGTTCTGATGTCTCCTTCCCACAGGTGGGCCCATCCCCCAGTATCTCTGGCACTTACATTTGTGGGTTTCAACCCCATGGGTTCATTCTCCCCTGTAGTGGAGCCAGCTTTGCTGTGTCCAACCTCCGCCCTTTCCATCTTATGGAGGCAGGAGTTCCTTTGAGTGGCCAGTAGTTGAGGCAGAGGCCTGAACATGGTGGAAACACATTGCATACAACATGCAGTTTCTCTTTTCTGGTTGCTGCCCACTAGGACACTGGTGCATGCAGAGGTCCAATCAGGCATGCAGACCTCAGCCAGCATCCTCCCTCCCACACATGCTGCCTACTACACTATCACCTGTGGTCGCTGAAGTAGCAGTAAAGCAGTGGTGGACCTCTGGCCTTCAAGAAAGAACTCGTCCTCTGGGATGCTCCATCTTCCTCCCCGGTTCATTCCTTAACTCGTGTCAGTGGCATTGTGAGTGGTAGGGGTACCGCTGCACCGACAGGACAACCTGCATAGTTAGTATCTGACTGCAGTCCAACATCAACAGTAACCACATGACAATGAATGAACGGGTACATAGCTATGTGTGTGGGGGGACTAACCTTAAATCAACTTACAAGGATTTGCACACTGTAGAAGCCTTTCGGGTGAAGTGTCTGGGCAACCTTTCCCCACTTGGTGATTGGGTCCTTACTCGGACATGTATTCATCATAGCCTTGGCAATAGATTTCTCAAAAGTTGACCTACAGTACTTTGATCTACTTTTGATCTACTCTGTATGGAATATTTATTGCACTGCTCGCTGTGGTCACGATGCACTAATGTAAATATGCTGTATATATTTTATTGTGTATATATGCTGCATTGATTTCCTCTCACTTACTTTGTATAGATATTGGCACATGTTCTTATGCTTTGTACCTTAGACCCGGGTCGCCCCTGAAAAAGTGACTGCATTGTCTCAGTGGGCTTACCCGGTTACCAAAATTCAAATAAATAAATAAATACTTTGCGTCTGAGTTTGGAATTTCATGCTGTGAGTTGCTGCATATCTAATTTTTGGAATCCCAGTATTTGATTCCAGTTGGACCCACCCTATGATCTTCTCATTCCCAAACCTGTACCTAGATACCACACCACATTGCCATCTCTGTTTTCATATTCTAAGTGAAGGGAACTTCCTTGACATTGTTCTAAACTGCTGTCCTTAGAATGTAGCTCTAGATTGCAGGCCCAGATCTTTACATTATCTGTCCCAGTAATGGATACTACATTTGACTCTAACTTCTTAGGCAGTTACCTGCCCATCATCCAGAGGGGGAAGGGAAGAACCACCATTTTCTTTGAGTTTTACAGTTTTAGGCCAGGAAAGGCACATTGAGCCAAGATTTGTTTGCAGTTGCATGCAAGGAACACAGGAAGGGTAAATGACTTGCTCAGGGTCACACAGTATCCAAGTGGAGCTTGAGTGGGTATCAAACCCAGGTCTGCTGGCTGTACCATGCTAGTCCACAGCTCTTTGCACTAACCACCAGACTGCACTGCCAGCCCACTAGGGCTCTCATTCAACATTAGGTAGAACTGGCCAGTCAAGATGATCCAGGAGGCTGTAGACAGATTCTATGTTTGTATATTTTAGAGGGTGGTAGCCTCTAACTTATTAAAGTACGAAGACACCCATGCTAGAAACATAGAAACATAGAAATTGTTGGCAGATAAGGACCACTAGGTCCATCCAGTTTGCCCATAAGTCCTGTATTTGATTACAGGTATGACCACACTGCCCTTTCCCCAGTCAAACTCTGGGGTTGCCCCTGCAATGATTGTCTGTTCTTGCAGTTCGAAGATATGTCACTTCCTCTGAAAGAAACTATCGGTTTTGAGCAGGTAGCTGGGCCCTCAGAGTTAACACTTCCAAGGGCTTCAAGGGGTTGCAGGAAGTTCTGTTGGTTAACTAGAATTTGCAGCTTATCCAGTAGGTAGGAAATGGCCAGACTGGTGGGCCAAGGATCCTTATCTGCTGTCAAAGTCTATGTTTCTATGTTTCTTGACAGCTGATTAAGAAACAAAGGAGGAGGAAGAGTAGCAGTTTACTGGAAACTTCTATTCAGCCTCATCCTCAAGGCAGTTAGCATATTATGCTGGGAGTGGTCGTTGCTCCAGTTCTTTTGAAACCCAAATGGCCCTGACTGAGATTAACTGCACCTTCCCCTTTGAAGCTCAGAGCTGGTACCTACAGCAGTAGCCTTCCCATTAAATGTAAATGTTGATTTACGCTATTTACAGGAACAACAATTACCTGCACCTGCAGGCATCCATGGGTCCCTTCTAGATATTATTACCACCTACTGGCTTCCTGGAAGGTGATTAAGAAACAATGGTGTATAGACCAACCAGTTTCATTTGGTCCAGAAGGCCATGGAAAACTTCCCAAGCATCAGAAATGGAGTCATGGTAAAATATCCTAATATGACCAGAATATAATCCTTTGCCAACTCTGCTGCAGGGGCGCCATACTAAGAAAATTCCTGTTGAGGGGCACACATTTAAACTTGGTCTAAGGGGAACCCTTAAGTACATGTTTACATCATTCCACAGTCCAAAAACACAACTTGATGAAAATTTGGTGCATGTGCATCCCCCACACACACACACATATATCAGGTCTATGGGCACTGCAGCCCTGAATGTCTGATAAAAGTCTGCCCCGTTAATTTTTGACTTTGCTGAATTCCCACAGAGCTAGCTGGAAAAAGACATTGATTGACTGGAGATCTTCTTTCATTTCTAAGTTTATATGTTCTTATGAACTTTATTTCCAGTATTTCTGACTCCTCCCGCCACAAGTGACGGCTTCATACGGTCTGATGACTGCATTAGCTACAGTGAGAAAGGGGCAGTGCAGGTGAAGGAAGGGGTGTACTTCCTAACCTGGATTTGAGCCCTACTGCCCCCACAATTCATGGTTCAGAGATCAGGAGGTTGAACCTCTTGCGATAAATGACCTTTGGGAGTGGGGTTGGGGGGTTGAGACCAAGTAGGGTCGGAGTGGGTTCTATTAAAAGACACTGTCAAATCCTGACACAGGTCCAAGATCATGACAGTGTTTTTGTTTTGTTTGTTTTTTTCATTTAAAAAAAATTTCAGAGTGGGAAGATGCAGGGGAGGAAAGCGAGAGAGGACAGGGTTCAATCAGGGGCTGGCCACGGGACTAGGACCTGGTAACCTGGGGAGGGTTAGAGAGTTTTTTTTTCCTGCTAATTTATGTTATTGTCTTTGATAATAAATGCCAAAGAAGAAATACTGAGTACCTAGGAGTGGCAAGCATGAATACTTACTAAGTATTAAGAAAAGCACACCGAGGTCCGAGGCCAGCATGGTAGGGCAGTGGGAACACATCTGCTTGCCACACTGGTCACCAAACTTTGGGAAGGGAGTCAGGTCACTTGGGGGCCGGCAGGTGAAGTGTACCAAGGACAGCTGTCCTCCCTCAAGGAGGGTGGATGACAGAGGAAAAAACCCTGCACCACCGCTGTGCTGGCACCCCTGCATTCCCACCCAAGACCATCACAGCAGGCCACCCACCACACGTGGTTCTGGGCAAGTGGTGGGTAATTGGTAATTCATTGAGAAAGTTGTTGATGGGGTGAGGGAGGATAGCATCCAGCGAGCTGCAGAATGAGAAACTGCTTGACTGAAAAAAAGGTACACACTAGTAATGGCCTAGTGGTAGCAAGTGATGATAAACCGTGTCATTTTCTTTTTTTGTTATTCTTTGGTAATCTGGTATGTCCTACTGGGCTCAAGCGCCATTTACAGGGGCAACCTAGGAGCACAGGGAGGTTAACTGACTTGTCCAGAGTCACACAGTATGTTAGTGGAGGCTGTGAGAATCAAACTCAGGTCTGCTCAATGCAACAGGCTCATTCTCAGCTCATTAGTCTAACTTCCAGGCCATACTGCCAGGTGTGAGACTCAATTCTGGGTCACGCCATTGCATATTCAGTTTATACAAGATTAGTTTACATGTTATAACTTAAATGATCATTTTTATGTTTGCTTGCACGCATGTGCAAGAAACATAGTGCCATCATCTGAGTTTCTGTAGATGTGGCACCCTATCTTCCAATTCAGTCAGTGTGTTTGCAGGCACGGCCACAGTTCACCAATGAATGCTGCAGCTGTCTATGACAGCAGTTAAAAATGCAGTGCCGTACAGTTGAAAGGGAGAGCTCTGCATCAGTGAGCAGCGATAAGATAGTGTTGATTAGCATATTGCCGGCAATCCTGCTTGTATACGTCTCTGCTTTCTGTTCCTTTCTTTTCTTTTTTTTCCCTCATTGGTGCCCAATCCCCCGTCGGCTCAATGAACCCCCCCAAATAAACAAACTTCCAGTTGCCACGCTGGGAGCTCCATCCCAGCGTGGCACATCTGTATGGCTGATGGGGTGCCCAATCCCCGTCAGCCCCATCCCCAAACAGCCTTCCAGCTGCCACGGTGGGAGCCCACCCCAGCATGGCACAAGTCCCAAGCCATCCTCCTAAAAAGAAAAGAAACACTAGAAAAGAAGAAAACAGTCCTTCGCTGATTGTCTTGCCTCCCACCTGCTCGCCCACCCTCTGCGCATCCACCTCCCACATCCCACCTCACCCATACTTACCTCTGGGGTGGCATGATGATCTTGGTGGACTGGGACTACGTCTGCACTCTTCAAAGCTGACCGCGAACTGAAGAAATGCCTGTAAGCTGTGTAATGGAATAAATTGTTTTTTTCAACTTTGATGCATATCTCGGGCATTTTTTGGAATTTTGGCACCACATTTTCAACAGTGGTTTTTTAGGACCCCTCCTCATGAATTCTTGCACTGTCATGGCGTTACTCTGCCCCAAAAGGTGATTTCGCGGTCACTGCATGGAACCACCTTTCGGGACAGATTTATGAAATGTAAGTGTCACAGTTCATGAGGTAGGCCTCAGAACCCCTATGTTGAAAATTTTGTGGAAAATTCCCAAAATGTCTGATTTACGAGTGTGTTGCTTAGTTTCTATGCACGCTCATAAGTTTGCGAGTTTTTAATATTTTCACTTCAGATTTTCAACATTGCCATTTTTTACACCTCCCCATGAACAGTACAGCTGTCATTTTTCACATCCTGTTCAAAATGTGTTTTCGTGCCTGTGGTGCCAAATGGCGTAGTCGCTGAGCAAAAGCAGATTTCGGCTAACAAACTGATACTGCCATTGTTCATCACTATCTTTTTTCCCATTTTCTTTTGAGAGTGTAAGCTCTTGATATTTGTTCTGTATGTAACCCCCCTACTAATGGGGGTTCCCAAAAAGTCTTCCTCGAGCTTGCCTAAATGCTCACTGCCAGGCTGGTGTCCTGCATTTTAGCAGTTAAACGTTATTGACAGAGAGTGCCTGTGTACTGCCTCTTTAAGGACTGCCTTAATTTGCAGTGGTGATTAATCTGGGAGGGGACTGAGTGTTGTTAAGCTCGAGTCCCGCTTGGGCTGCCTTGCAATCGCTCCATTTCTGCCATCACTAATTGCACAGAGGGAGCTCTGTTAGAAGATTAACTGTTTGCTGAAAACCTATTAGAGTGATAATGATAGTGTAGTATGTCTAATCTGCCTTCTTTGCAGCAAGGACTGTGTTGTTTACCCCACCATTTGGCCCAGGACTGTGAATTGGACCAATCAGTTCTGGTGGGACCTAAAATGGAGCCGGACTACAGGAGCTGTCTGCAGTCAAAATCTGTAGGAATTGTAGTTTTGGGCTTTTGGTGCCTTTTTGCACCTGAAGGGGGAGCTTTGTTGTGACTGATAGACAGATCAGCCAACCGAACCTTTGGATTCTGGGGAAAGTCCCAGGTTTGCTGGCATTCGAGAGTCAGATCTAAGTTGGGAGCTGAAGAAGCAGTCATCTGCGTAGTTTCACACGGGAGAACTGTGGAAAGGCGTAAGTTGTGGCCTGCATGTCTGCCTGTTTCCCATGAGAGGGAGAGAAGAAAATTATTTTGGACTAAATCCAAGTTTGTGAGAACGAAGTAAGCCACTGATTTTTATGTTTGCTTGCACGCATGTGCAAGAAACATAGTGCCTTGATCGGAGATTTCGGAGGTGTGTCACCTCCTCCTCCAATTCAGGCAGCCAGCTGGTGGGCGCGGCCCCTGTAAGCCAATGCATTTGGAGCTGTCTATGACACGCTCAAAATGCAGTGACACTTAGTTGAAAGGGGAGCTATGCTTGAGTGAGCACCGATAAGATATCGGCTGCTCACGCCAAGCTCCCCCACGCGACAGACAGACGGCGCGCCCAGAGTGAATAGCCGACGGGTGCCCAATCCCGTCGGCTGGGCGCCCCTCAAGTCCTTGTGCCGCGCAGAGCCCCCCCAGCGTGGCAAACCGTGCCGCGATTCTTTATTTTGCGCAAGGGAGTGCCCAATCCCCGTCGACTGAACGCCTCACTCCCAGTCTTGTGCCACGCCTGGGAGCTCACTCCAGCGGCAAATGTCCCATTTACGCTTTTTGCTGACGGGTGCCCCAACTCCCGCTGCTGAATGCCCTGCCTAAGTCTTTTTGTGCCATGCTGGGAGCTCACCCCAGCGTGGCAAACATCCACACGTCATCTTTTTTATTTTAAAACCTGTAAAATAAAATGGTCCATGCCGCACACTCCCCGGCCTCCCACAACCCTGCACCCACCCACTGCGCACTCAGTTTCACACCCCCACCCCATGCTACTCTCAGACTCCAGCGCGATCTTCGTGGATCGGGAACACGCCTGTACTTTCAAAGCCGATCATGAACTGAGGGAAATGCCGTAAGCTGTATAATGGGTTGGATAGGGGGTTTCAACTTTATTGCATATCTCGGGCATTTTGGGAATTTTGCACTAAATTTTCAACATGGGGTTTTGGGACCCTTCTCATAGATTATGTCACTGTCATGCGGTAGTTCGTGCTGGCAGGGTGATTTCGCCGTAGTGACTGCGCAGTGACTGCGAAATCACCCTTGGCCTGATTACCACCATGACAGTGACATCATTCATGAGAAGGGGTCCTAAAACACCATGTTGAAAATTTGGTGCCAAAATCAAAAACACTGTTTTTACTAGGGTGCGCTGCGCAGTTCACGCAGGCTCGTAAGTTCGTGAAATTTCAATATTTTCATTCCAGATTTTCAACTTTGCCATTTTACCACACCTCTTATAAGCAGTACAGCTGTCATTTTCACATCCCACCCAAAATGTTTCCACCCAGTAGCACAGAATGGCGAGATCGATGTGCTAAATCAATGTCTGTGACAATTAAGAAAATCACAGTGACACTGTTCATGAGCAGAGAGTCTTAAAATGGCTATTTTGAAAATTTGTGGAAAAATTCCTGAAAGTGACTGTTTTGACGAGGGTGCATCATGCAGTTCCTACAAGACACTTGTAAGCCTCGCGAATTTTCAATATTTTCACCCAGATTTCCAACATTGCCATTTTATCACACCTTCTTATGAGCAGTACAGCTGTCATTTTTCGTACATGTCACCCAAAGCGTGTTTCTGCCCATGTAGCACATCGGCATGTCGATTGATCGTGAGATCAATGTACGGGACAAATTAAGAAAATCACAGTGACACTGTTCATGAGCTCAGGTGTTAAATGGCTATGTTGAAATTTGTGAAAAATTCCTTAAAATGACTGTTTTACTGACGCATTGCACAGCTCCTATGCTGCGCTATATGAAGTTCAATTTTCAATATTTTCACCCAGATTTCCAACATTGCCATTTTACCACACCTTCTTATGAGTAGTATATGTGTCTTTTTCACATCTCACCCAAACGTGTTTCCACCCATGTAGCACACAATGGCACAGTCGGTAAAAGTAAATCAATGTAATGGACAAATTAAGAAAAGTCACATGACACTGTTCATGAGCAAAGGTCTTAAAATACATATGTTGAAAAATTTGGTGAAAAATTCTATAAATGACAGCTTTATGAGGGTGCATTGGGCAGTTCCCACGCACACCGTAGTTCGCGGACTTTTCAATATTTTTACTCCATATTTCCAACATTGCCATTTTACCACACCTCCTTATGAGCAGTATAGCTGTGTTTTTCAACATCTTGCCCAAATGTGTTCCCACCATGTAGTGCACAATGCAGTGATCTGCAAAATCAATGTATGGGACACATTAAGAAAATCACGGTGACACTGTTCATGAGCAGAGAGTCTTTAAAATGGCTATGTTGAAAATGTAGGTGAAAAATCTTAAAATGACTGTTTAACGAGGCAAGTGCTATGCAGTTCCTATGCATGCTCGGAAGTTTGCAATTTAATATTTTGACTCAGATTTTCAACATTGCCATTTTATTACACTTCCTTATGAACAGTACAGCTGCCATTTTCATATATACGCCCAAAATGTGTTTTTGCATACGACGCATAATGGTGCTGTTGGAAAAGGAGAGCACGTTTAGGAACAGATTAAGAAAATCATGTTACAATGTTCATGAGCAGAGGTCTTAAAATGGCTATGTTGAAAATTTTGTGACAAAAGTCCATAAAATGACTGTGTTACGCAGTGAGCAATGCGCAGTTTCCACTCACCGTCATAAGTTCATGACTTTGTAATATTTTCAGTCCAGATTTTCACCAGTGGCATTTTTTCACACTTCCTTATGAACAGTACAGCTGTCATCTTTTTCACAACATGGTTGAAGTGTGTTTTCACACTTTCAGCGTTGAGATGCATGGTCGCTGTGGGAATCATTGTTCGCACAGATAAAGAAAATCACAGTGACACTGTTCATGATCGGAGCACCAAAATGCCTGAGTTGACAATCTGCTATAAAATATCCCCAACCTAATTATATTAATGGTGTGTCGTCATCAGTTTCTATGTACGCCATGACTTCTACCCATTTTTTAAATATTTGTACTGCAGATTGCAACATTGCAATTTTATCTCCCTACGAACAGTACAGTTGTCATTTTTAGCATCCTGTTCGAATGTTTTTGCACCTGTGGAAAGCAAATGCCGCTTCCTTGCCAGTAAGCAGCTTTCTGGCTAACAAACTGATATTCCCCTGTTCATGAGGTGGGTCACAAAAAAAAACATGTTGAAAATTTGGAGGAAAAATACCAACAATGCCTGAGGTATTAGGGTTTGCAACCATAACGCCCAACCCTGTAGAGAATGAGCGTGTCAGGGGTGTGACTTGAGATTCTGCCTGTAATGCTCATACCACATTCCACACCCTGCAGCCAGTGAGAGTATGAGGTATGCCTTGACTCTTCAGCCCCAAAGTTCACCCCATTCTCCACATCGCACTCCATCTCATTCTGATTTCCTAATGAATGGGGTGCGAGGCGCCAAACACCCCTAGAACACCGTGACACTTGTCAGTGTCTGCAGGGTGGGGTGTGTGAAATGGCAAGGCCGCTATGCCTGATGACCCAAATGCACAACCCAATGCCCGTCACTCTGCAGGGGTGGTGGTGGGGTTGTTTCCAGTCCAGTACTTCACTGCCATTCCTATTACGCAGCTCTGTAACTTCTATATTAACACTGCCAATGCCAGCAAGCAAACATTCGCATTGACAAATGTTTGTTTTACCAGGCTCATACCTGAACAAGCATTTGTCAATGCCGAACGTCGCTTGCAGGTATTTTTGTAGTGGTGTTGTATGTATGGTGCTTTACCCTAATGCCCCTGTGAGTTGTTGGTATTTACAATAAATTGTCATCATGACCTTTTGTTACCCCCATTGAGTGCTACATAGACAGAAACACGTTTTGGGCAGGATGTGAAAAATGACAGCTGTACTGCCTATAAGGAAGTGTGGTAAAATGGCAATGTTGAAAATCTGGAGTGGAAATATTGAAAATTCGCAGTTAGAGCGCAGTGTGGAACTGTGCATTGCACGTCAGAAACTGTCATTGTTAGAATTTTTTCACCAAATTGTCAATATTGGCATTTTAAACCTCTGCTAATGAACAGTGTCACTGTGATTGTCTTACTGTGTGCCATACATTGATTTTGTACACCGACATTCATTGTGCACTCATATGGGCGGAAACATGTTTTGGGCAGGATGTGAAAATGACAGCTGTACTGCTCACATGGAGGTGTGTAAATGGCAATGTTGAAAATCTGAAGTGAAAATATTGAAAATTGCGAACTTACGGTAGCCATGAGGAACTGCACAACACATGCTCTAGAAACAGTTATTTTAGGATTTGTTCACCAGATTTTCAACATAGCCATTTTAAGATCTCTGCTCATGAACAGTGACACTGTGATTTTCTTAATGTGTCCCATACACTGAGTTCACACAGTGACTGTGCCATTGTGCGCTACATGGGTGGGAAACGCTGGGCAAGATGTGAAAATGACAGCTGCAGTGCTCATAAGGAGGTGTGGTAAAATGGCAATGTTGAAATGTGGAGTGAAATATTGAAAATTACGAACTACATGAAAGGCTCATAGGAACTCGCGCAATGAACACTCAGAAACAGTCATTTCGAGAATTTTGTCACCAAATTTTCAACACAGCTATTTTAAGTACCTCTGCTCATGATCAGGGTCACTGTGATTTTCTTAATGTGTCCTAATATACTGATTTCAAGATACCAACTGGCGCCATTGTGCGCCATACATGGGCGGAAACACTTTTGAGCAGGATGTGAAAATGACAGCTGTACTGCTCATGAGGAGGTGTGGTAAAATGCCAATGTTGGAAATCTGAGGAAATATTGAAAATCGCAAACCTACTTTGAGCGTGTGTGGAACTGTGCAACGCACGCCCAGAAAACAGTCATTTTAGAATTTTTCACCAATTTTCAACATTGCCATTTTAAAACCTTCTGGTAATGAACAGTGTCACTGTGATTTTCTTACTGTGTCCTATACATTGATTTTCAAGATCTCGGACTGCACCATTGTGCACTAGATGGGCTGAAACACGTTTGGGCAGGATGTGAAAATGACAGCTGTACTGCTCAAAAGGAGGTGGTAAAATGGTAATGTTGAAAATCTGGAGTGAAAAATATTGAAATTGCGAAATCCCTACGAAGCCGCAAGGAACTGCACAACGACACCTTTAAAAAACAGTTATTTGTAGGGAATATTTTCACCACCAACATAGCCATTATAAGATCTCTGCTCATGAACAGTGACATCAGATTTTCTTAATGTCCCATACACTGAGTTCACACACTAACTGCGCCATTATACGCTACATGGGTGGTAAAAACATGTTTTCGGGAAGATGAAAAATGACAGCCGCACTGCTCATAAAGAGGGTGTGGTAAAGTGGCAATGTTGAAAATCTGGAATGGAAATATTAAAATTTGCAAACTTATGAGAGTGCGTAGAACTGGCGCGAACGACTCAGAAACAGTCATTTTAGGAATATTTTCACCAAATTTTCAGCACAGCCATTTTAAGACCTCTGCTCATGATCAGTGTCACTGTGATCTTTCTTAATGATGTTCCATAAGACATTTCACTACACCGACTGGCGCCCATTGTCGCTACAAGTGGAAACACGCTTTGGGTGAGATGTGAAAAATGACAGCTGTACTACTCATAAGAAGGTGTGATAAAATGGTAATGTTGAAAATCTGGAGTAGAAATATTGAAAATTACTAACCTATGATGCTGCGTAGGAACCGCGCAACGCAGCGTCAGAAACATAATTTTTGGAATTTTGCACCACTAACATGGGGTTTTGGGACCCCTTCATGAATGATGTCACTGTCATGGTGCTATTCAGGCCTGAAGGTGATTTGCACAGTGATCATGGCGTATCACCCCTTCGCCTGAATAACACCATGACAGTGACCTATTCATAATAAGGGTCCCAAAACCCCATGTTGAAAATTGGTGCAAAAATTCCCAAAATGCTTGAGATATGCAATAGAAGCTGAAACCCCTATCTAGCCCATTATACAGCTTACCAGCATTTCCTCAGTTCTCAGTCGCCCTTGAAGAGTCCAGACGGTTCCCGTCCACCAAAGATCGTCAGCTACCGAGGTCCGGAGGCATGGGGTGGGGGTGTGGGAGGCTGGCGCGAAAGTGAGTGGGTGCGGTTGTGGGAGGCTGGGAGGACGCGCCTGGGACCGCTTTTATTTTATAGGTTTAAAAAAAAATGACGACGTGATGTTTGCCACGCTGGGGTGGGTTCCCAGTGTGGCAGAAGATGTAGCCGAGGAGCCGACGGGGGATTGAGCAATGTCACAGCAAAAAACGCGAACGCTTGCCACGCTGGGTGGCTCCCATGTAGCACCAAAGCTTTAAGCGGGCGTTGATGCACACGGGGAATGCGTGACGCGAGGGGATTTGCATGATGCGGTGCTCAGTATGGCAGCGGTGGTTTGCTTTGAAGCAGAGGAACACCGCTGTCATACAGACTCCTGCACCCATGGTGCAGGACATCCACGCCTGCTCAACAGAGCACTGGACTGAAAGGGAGAGGCACACCTCCAAGTGTGCTACTCTCTAGAAAAGATTGCTCTTGTCGCAAGTGAACCGTAAAGGCCAAGATTTTTGTTGAATGCATTGGCCTGTCAGGATTTCCAGCTGCTTTGAATCCCCGGTTTGTGCAGAGACTTTGCGATCGTGACTGGAGAGTGGTTTGCCTGGTACAGTAGAATTTCCTTACATGTAAATGTGCTGTGTATTGAAAGTGGGTAGTGATTTGGTTCCCCACTGTGTGAACTGTGTTCTGCTTGCTGGTACCATAGAATCCTTTACATATAAATGTGCTGTGTATTGAAAGTGGGTCATGATTTAGTTCTCCACTGTGTGAACTGTGTTCTGCTTGCTGGTACCGTAGAATCCCTTACATGTAAATGTCCTATGTATGAAAAGTGGGTCGTGATTTGGTTCTCCACTGTATGAACTGTGTTCTGCTTGTTGGAAGCTTTATCCAGCCTAATCGGACTGAATCTGTGTTCATCTCCATTCAGCCTGGGCCATGCCAAGCTGGCTCTGCCAGACTACCCCACTGGACAGAGAAAGCCACCGGCGAGAGACCTGCCTGGGGATCAGCTCCCTGCTCTACGCTTGAACGGGAACGATGCCTCGGTGAATCATGTGGGCCCTGCTTCTCCTGGCACTCCAGATCAACCACCTGCTGTCTCAATTTTTGTCCCACCTGTGTCCAGTCTTGGGTATCATGAGTAAATATCAGGGTAGCTTCCTGCAACAATAGCTTAATCTAAGAATACCAACTGATTGTCTTGGTGTTTCTTTTTCTTCACGAACTGAGCCCTCTGGCTCCGGATTACAAATGGTGTGTACTGTGCATGTTGTCTTTTCCATCACAGGGCCACAACCAGCTGCAAACGCAGGCCTACCCCGGTCAACTGTCCTGGCTAGCCCATCTCCTCTCCACCTGGGTACCCAGAGGGTGTGACTGTTTAAGGACTCTGAAGTGCATGCATAACTGTTTGATTGATAGAGTCTTTAAGCAAATCAACCTGATTATGCCCCTCCCTTGTTCAAATCCCTTGAATAAATCAGATCTAACCTTTTATGCATTTAATATGACTGTGGTTCCTGTTCGTGCTGCGAGTACTGTACTGTTACTAGTTGCTTTGCCTAACCTTGTTTTACAGGGGGTCCCCAGGGTCGAGCTAGAGGAAACTGCCCTGGTGGTAAGTGTAAACAGTGTGGGTACTTGTGTGGTGTACATGGGGTTTTGTGAACGTAATTACTGTGCAGTGTTTAGGCCACTAGCAGGGAAAGAGCGGGGTTACAGTGTCCCGGAGGGCTGTGCCCTGATTAGCTTGACCACTACCAACCCTGACCTCCAGGTGGAGGCACCCATTACAGAACCTAGGCCCCTTAACCTGCTACTAGCCAAGCAGGCAGGGATAGTAGCCCTTGGGATAGAGCCACCTAGAGGTTACATGTATTTTATCTTACTTATTTTCACATTTTAGTAAAATACCATTTTCTTAAGATACTGCCTGTGTCTTCCCAGTTTTCTTTTTGCATGTGGAGTGCATGTACTTTTAAGTCTGACAACTGTTTAAAAAGGCTTGATGGTGTTCCTGAACTTGGAGAAAGGTAAGAATATACCTAAGGTCTCTTATAGAGTTTGAGGGATCATTTTGGTGACCTGGCTAGGCACCCCTGGTGAAAGATTGTACTGCAGTACTGAAGAGAGTACAAATCTGTGCCTGTAATTGGGTATGCTAGCATAAGGTTTACAGTTTGAATCCCCCCAGAACTTGAGGCTAAAAGGTGATTCGGACCCAAAAGCAGACAGTAGGGTTACCCTGTCTGTTATCTGTTGACACTGTTGTACTCTGAGGTTAGCACTGTGGGAGCAGAGGGCCTGACCTGCTGAGTGCGCTTGTGACAATGAGTTCCAAAGTTTAGAGAAGTGGTACGAGAAAGCTGCCTGTCCTGCTGAGGTGGATCAGTGAGGGGCTACCAAAGTGCGAGTGTCCTTTGATCTGAGTGAGGGAGAGGGAAGGGATGGGGTAGATAGTGAGTTGGAGAGATATGAGGGGAGGGACCCAAACCAGAACTTGGAGAAAGTTTGCAGTGATGAGCACTTGAATGCTGCTGGAATGGTCACCAGCACAGAGACACTGGCAAAGACTGCACACCCTCTGTTAGTAAGGAACTAATTGAGACACATAAGGGTTAACTCAGGCACCAGGCCATGCTGGGACCGAAGATAAGATCATCCCTACAACTGGTGCTTTGGAGATCTAACCCTTACTCTGCTGGATGTTACTGAGAGACACACAACAAAGGTTGTTGGCTAAACTAAGGAATCCTCTTGTTTGATGATTACAAACAACATATTACTGGCACCCGTATCTGAAAAGGGACATTAAGTTACTGGAGGGGGTGCAGCGCAGGGCGACAAAGATGATCAAGGGGCTGGGGGACTTATCATACGAGAGGAGGTTGAAGGAGTTGAACATGTACTCACTGGAGGAGAGAAGAGACAGTGGTGACATGATTGAAACCTTTAAGTGCATGAAAGGAATAAACAAGACAGGTACAGAGGGAATATTCAAATTAAGGGAGGGGAAGGACACCAGGGGCCATGATATGAGACTGGAGGAAAGAAGGTTCAGGAGGGAGATGAGGAGACACTTTTTACAGAGAGGGTGGTGGCTGGGTGGAATGCATTACCTGCAGAAGTGGTATGCAGTAGAACAGTGGACTGCTTCAAACGAGGATGGGAGAGAACAAGGGAGAGGGTCAATGAAGGGGAAAAGGTGGAAGGGAGGGGCAGCTGCAGAATAAGGGGTGCTAGCTGCATATTCTAGCAGACTTGATAGACCTCTAGGCCTTTATCTGCTGGCAAATTTCGTATGTTCGCATATGAGACAGACCCTCCCAGGGACTCCATACTGTACACAGTAAGTAGCTCTTGTTTCAGAAAAAACAGGTCCAGCTCCTCATAATGCTGCCTTCAGAGTGCCAGTGTGGAACAGTAATCACACACAGATCTGCTAAATGCACCCAGTTCATTAACATATTTGTCTCCTAAGCTCCTGTGGACTGTTCCCCTGGGTCTTAGTGGCTGTGGTACCTGGACTCCTGATGAACGCTGCCTGACTTGAAGTGGACGCTACATGAGGGCCCAGTCCTGAGGGAGTTGCTGGTGGGGACACTATATGAGGGTCCCAGCCTGCACAGGGGTGTAAGGTAGGATGCTACATGAGAGTCCAGCTTAACTTGTTCCCTTGCTCTATGCCCTGGGAGCCTTGTTCTTTTTAATGTGATACTAGCGGCATGCAGAAAGGAGAAATCTTAAGGTTATCACGTGCTTTTATCTGTCGATGGTGCTATATAAGAATAGGAAAGAGTAAGGAAAAGTAACATTTTGTTAAAAAATTATCTGAGAGTTTGGGAGTGATCAAAGATCATGAACACTCAGATGCACAAAGTAAACTGACACTGTTATCCTGACTGGGGGCTTGGCCTCTGGCAGTCCACATTTACAATCATGCATTATCCAGTAGGATGGATGGAGGATACCCCCTTTTTGAGGAATGTCTGAGCACTAGAAAGATTATAGGGGATAATGTGCCTCTAGGGTTTCCAACCCTAAAACACCAATGCCTTCCCTAAAGCAGATCAGGGGCAGCGTCTTCCTAGGGGTTGTCAGCCCCAAAGCTCACCCCATTCTATACACTCAAAAACATATACACCTAATGGGTGAGCTTTAGGGTTGACAACCCCTTGGAGAGACTCCACTAGTTTAGCTTTAGAAAATGGCAGATAGAGGCTTTAAGGTTGAAATCTAACGTCTTTTCTCTACTTTGTTGCTTTAGCCTGAACTCTAACTGGTGCATTAAGGCTTTTTGAAAATAATCCATCTGTCTGTAACCCCTAGGTCGTGCTATCCTATGGGCTACTTCCCCTGCCTGTGTGACTAGGCACAGATTGAGGGGCCTGAGCTCTTTGAACAAGTGCCTCCACCCGGACGAATAGTTCTGGGGTAGCGTAACTTCTGTTGGTATAGCCCTCCGGGATACTGTAACCCCCCACTGACCCTTCTAGTGGCCCACACAGTTAAGCAAAATAACATTCTCATATACCACATGACAGTAATACTGAACCCACACTCTTTGCACTTACCACCAGGGCTGGATCAGCTGCAAGTTCCCTGAAGACCTTTGTAAAATAAGACCTGTAATGCAACAGTTCAATGGCAGTACAACACCCTCACCAAAAAAGATACACATTAGCCAGGTTAAGTGATTTATTCAGGGGGAAGTGAACAGGGGTGAGGTATGAATTTAGAAGATGATTAACAGATCTGATTATTTCAGGCTGAAAATGCACGCAGAATGAGTCCCTTCTTTGCAGTCACACAACTTTGTGTACCCTGTTGTTAAGCAGGCTAGACTGAAGCATTGCCTGGGGTAGACCAGCATTGCAGCTGTTGTTGGGTCCCTTAGTAAAGAAAATAATTACATGCACATCAACCTAGCATTTGTAATCTGGAGCCAGGTGGCTCAGTTTGTAATAATAAACCCAAACAAGTAAATCAGATGACACACAATGATTGCAGCTCTGTTGCAGGGAGCTACCCTGTTTAGTACTCACGCTACCCAGACCAGGAGGCAGGACTGAAGAGATGAAGACCTATGGCTGTTGTTCTGAATTGTCAGGGGAAGCAGGGCTGACATGACTCACCGTGGTGGTCGCTGCCTGATCGATGGTGCTGAGCAGGGGCTCAAATCCCTGAGAGGGTCTTTCGTCAGAAAAGTCTCTGTGGTGGGAGCGGCAGTCTAGGCCATGATGGCAAGGCCCAGACAGAGTGAGCAGTTCAGAATCTGTCCATGATGAATGCTGGAGCAACTTCCAGCTAGCATAACACAGCTAGGGGTGGGGAACCAATCATGACCCACACATCACATTCAGCACATTTATAAGCAACACAATAATTAGCCACAGATCGGATAACAGTCCAGTTGCAAAAAAGCAGGGTCTCTGTGCATACCTCTCAATCCATGACGCACTTCGGTACCTGGCAGGCCGATCGCGTCTGGAGCAAGTCTTTGGTCCCAAATTCAGGCAATGATTACACACTTTGGCTTCAGACGTGAACCTCAGTTCAGTTTATTGGATTTAAGTCTGATTAACTGTTAAAGCTTCTCCTCACTGGAAGATGGTGGCAGACGTGCCTAACACAGCCTTCCCGCCAATTTCCCATGCTACTACGCAGGAGCAGCTGCTCAAATGGCTTGAGCTGTTCACTCCTTCACATCCAGCTCTCGGCTTTCCCAGTGATCCAAAAGGATTGGCTGGCTGAGGGAACTGTCTGTCACAGCAAAGACTCCCCCTTCAGGTCCATTTAGGCGCCAAACCTTAAAAACTACAATTCCTACAGAAATTCAATCCCACAAGACCTCAGGGAACAGTCTCCATTTTGGGTCCCCCTGAGGTTCCGATTGGTCCAGCTCTGGCAGTCCAGAACCAAAATGGTGACTTTATGCAAAAAAGTCTATACTGCAATGGAAGGCAGATTAAACAAACTCTTATATTATTATTAATAAAGCAGATAAACAGTAAACAGTCACTTTTCCTAACAGAGCTCCCTCTGCGCACTTGGTGACTGCAGAATGGAACTAAAATACCACTTGCCTGGCTGGTCACGAGGCTTAAACTACTCGGACCCAGCCCAGACCAATTTCTAGCACAGCATAATGACTCTCTTAAAGAGACAGGCATGGAAGCTTTCTATAGCGCTCTCATACAGACACATTAAACTACTGCAGACACTGAATATCATCCTGGCAGCGGGCATTAGGCAAGCCCAGGAAGACATTGTAGGAACCCCTATTTGTAGGGGGGTTATATATCTATCTATCTATCTTTAGAAAAATGGGCTTAGAAAATCCTCACTTCTAATTGGCCAGTTCCCTAACCAGAGCCCTGGTCTATCTGACTATTGATCCCTGTCAAAAACAAGTGCCAATTTGGAGTGCCCCATTACTTGGAGTGTGATTGGGCATCCAAAATTTTCAAAATTGCCAGCCGCCATTTTTTTCTTTCAGTAAATGAGTCCTACAGTAGTGGCCAAACTCCCCCTGATGTAAACAAAATTACAATTCAGTACAGTTATTGGGAAGCATACAGGCTGCCTGCAAAATCACAAACTCAACTGACCGAGACAGAGAGGGCTAGCTCCAGTAGTGGTAATGCATGTAAAATCAGCAGTGATTTCTCATTTTCCAGACCGCATATGCTCTCTTACTTTAGGTTCCTCACTTGCTCGAGTCATTTCTCCCTGCTCCCACCTCCAATGCCCCCACGATCTCCAACTTCAAAACCACCCTTTGAAGCCAACTCTTTAACACTCGCAGCTGCTCCTGTATCTAAATGTGGCCTCGATCTCTCTCCACACTTGACAATGCCCACTGGGCGGCACTCCACCTCTCTCCCACCACCTTCTCCCCCGTGCATCTTACCTCTGTTAAAACCAGTTTGTGCTAGCTGTATCAATGTAATTGTACTAAATTGTATAATGTATGAAATCAATACAGTATGTGTAACTCTAATTTCAGTTACTTGTATTCTGTAACCTAAATTTGTTATGTTTGTCCTCAATTTGACGAGGTACCTTTGGAAATGAGCCTTTGGCTCAAAGGTTGTAAACCAATTTACAAATAAATAAATAAAATAAATTTGTTAACCAAGGGAGTGTCTCGTATAAGTTCAATAAACAGTAGCCATACATTTAAAACAAGCATTTGTCAATGCTGAATGTTGTCTTGCCGGCTTTGGCATTGGTAGTGCAAGAGTTAGAGAGATGCACAATAGGAATGGCAGTAAGTATAGAACCGACATGAACTAGCCCACCCTGCAGAGAGTGGCATGCATTGGGGTGCATTTGGAGTCACTGGCCATAACGCTAATGCCATTTCACTTAATCTACCCTGCAGACTCTGACAGTGTTGTATTGTGCCTTGGGGTCATCATGCCTTACGCTCACCCCATTTCATAAGAAAATATGTTGAGATGGGTGCAGCATAGGAGAATAGGGTGAACTTTGGAGCCAAAGAGTCCAAGGCACACCTGGATGCCTGTCAGTGGCTGCAGGGTGGGGGTGCAATGGCGTGAGCATTACAGCTGACAATCCAAAGGCACACCCTGATGCCTGTTAGTCTGTACAGGGTGGGATGCTATCGTTAGAAACCCTAATGCCCTGGGTGTTTGTTGCTATTCGCACTCCAAATTTTCAACATGGACTTTTTGTGGCTCCAACTCATGAAAGCATGTGGGACCTCTGCTTATGAACAGTGTCCCTGTGATTTTGTTAATGTGTCCCGAACATTAATTTCCCACAGTGGCCGCATCATTCTGCACCACATAAAAATGTCAGCTGCAACAGTTCATAAGGAGGTGTGAAGAGTTGGCAATGTTGACAATCTGGAGTGAAAATATTAAAAATGCTTGACGTTACAAGCATGCATGAAAACTAGGCAACACATGCTCATAACAGTCTGTTTTTTGGAATTCTTTCACCAAATTTTTAACATAGGAATTTTGGGATCTCTGGCTCTGCTCATGAACAGTAGCAATATAATTTTATTAATTTGTCCTGAACATTGTTTTCACACAGCGGCCAAGCCATTGTGTGCCAGATGTGCAAAACCACATTTTGGGTAGGATGTGAAAAATGACAGCTGTGCTGTTCATAAGAAGGTGTGCAAAAATGGCAATGTTGAACATCTGGAGTGAAAATATTAAACATTTTCGAACTTACGACAGTGCGTGTACACTGAGCAATGCACGCTTGTAACATAGTCATTTTGTGGAAGTTTTTGACCAGCTGTTTAACATAGGCATTTTGGGACCTCTGCTCAGTGTTACTGTGATTTTCTTGCTGAGTCCCGAACATTGTTTTCCTACAGCGACTGCGTTTCTGTATTAAAACACATTAAACGCAGGATGTGGAAAATGAAGCTGTACTGTTCATAAGGAGGTGTGAAACTGGCAATGTTGAAAATCTGGAGTAAAAATATAAAAAATTTTCAAAGTTACAAGCATGCATGGAAACTGCGCAACGCAAACTTGTAAAATGGTCATTTTGTGAAATTTTTTCACCAGATTTTCAATATGGGCATTTTGGGACCTCTGTTCATGAAAAGTGTTACTATGATTTTCTTACAGTGTCCCAAACATTGTTTTCCTACAGCGACTGCACCACTGTGCGCCGGATGTGCAAAAACACATTTCGGTCAGGATGTGAAAAAGGAAGCTGTACTTTTCATAAGGAGGTGTGAAAAATGGCAATGTTGAAAATCTGAAGCAAAAATATTAAAACTTCTCAAAGTTACAAGCGTGCATGGGAACTGTGCAGCGCACGTCAGAATACGGTCATTTTGAATTTTTCACTCAATTTGCAACATAGGCTTTTTTGAGAGCCCACCACATGAACAGTGGCACTGTTATTTTAGCATGAATCTTGAAAGGTGATTTGCACAATGACCGCAAAATCACCTTTCAGGATCGAATAACACTATGACAGTGCACAAATTCATGAGGAGGGGTTTCCAATAACCCCATGTTGAATATTTTGTGCCAATATTCCCCAAAATGCATGAGATATGCACCAAAGTTGAAAAAACCCTATTTATGCCATTATACAGCTTACAGGCATTTCTTCAGTTCGCGGTCGGCTTTGAAGAGTGCAGACGTGTTCCCGGTCCACCAAGATCATCGCGCCTGGCTCTGGAGGTAAGTATGAGGTGAGGTGTGTGTGTGTGTGAGGAGGTGGGGTGTGCAAAGGGTGGTTGAGGGTTTGGGGTGGGAGCCATCAACAGCCAGCAAAGGGACCGTTTTCTTTGTTTTCAGGTTAAAAAATAAATAAATCACCACGGACCATTTATGTTTTAACAGGTTGTCTACTACCTGGGGTGGGCTCCCAGTGTGGCACATTGATGGGGGTCATGTTACCCACGCTGGGGTGGCATCCGAGTGAGGGTGTGGTACCTAGTCGGGGCAGTGCCAGGAAAATGGGAGTTAACATTCCGACAGAGGGGTTGGGCACCCCCGTCAGCAAGGCTGTCTGCCTTTGTAGGCATCATTGATGCCGAGGGGATTAGGCACCCCAGCACACCACAGCAGGGGAGGGGCATATGTCAACAGAGTTTGGTACCCCAGAGGGTTAGGCTACAGAGGGACTGTGAGGACGGCGCGGCTGCCACCCACCATGTTTATTGAAATGTTACACCACAAAAGGCACGCCCTGCAATTGCAGCTGCTAAAGCGTTTTAAAGTGGTGGTATAGCTTTTGCACTGCTGTCTGAACAGCGTGCAATCTAGTCATACCATGGAGCCCAACATGAAAGACAATGGCGCCACACTGGCCACAGCGACCAACGCCTCCAAAACCTGCTATTCCAAAAGTTACGGGCAGATGTTTCTGTGCAGGCACAAGACAACATAAAAACTGAAGGTAGAAAAAAAGGAAGCCGTCAGTCCGATCAGCTTCACCTGACCAGCGATGGGCAGCCCTGTTTTCAAACGAGTGGCACGTGCTTTTCCACAGCAGCTCAGAAGTGCTGCTTAACATGCTGTTTGTCTTACACTGGCTACCTACCAGAAACTAATACACCTATCCACTGCTTCCCAACAGCAATGCATCTCTTTCCTTCTCATCTGCTGCACGTCTGTTTCCTTCCTGCTGAGACTGCTCCTCATCTCTCCACAGCTTTCCGGGATTGGCAATCAGGAGCTCCAGAGATGGAAAAAGGACAGGGTTTGTGTCACACACAGTGGCGGTCCCAAAGACAGTGTTCTTTCTCTATGTTAGCTCCCGAAAACGCTATGTGTGTGTGTAGGGGGGATGAGGAGGAAACTCTGACAACCATCTCAGAGGTACAAGTACAGAGACTCCAGTGGCACAAAAGTCCCCAGATAAAAAAAAAATCATTCCAATGCAGGTGGAAGAATTATTTTATGACAAAACTTATTTTAAGCTAATTTTTTATTAACAATTTTTATTCAGGTTTTCTTTTTTACAGTGCTGATTTTCTAAGTGCAATAATACCCTCCAGGGTGGGCAGTATTGTGCTATACCAGACCTTCCAGGGGCTATAAGGCCCTCCGCCACCTCATTACACCCCTGGGTGGTACAGTATAGCACAATACTGCCCACCCTATCAGGTATTATTGCTTACATCCATCTATCCATCTATCATACCTCCATAGTGCAAAATGCCTTTTTTGATTTTCATTATGGCCTGTCCTAACAATAACATTTTTTTTTAAGTGACAGTGGTTGGATTTCCGCTTGTGACACCAGTGACCTGGGTCATCGGAGGGCTAGCCAGGGAGAAGGATCAAGTGTCCCACGGACTGTTCTCCCTTCTCCGGGGGGGGGGGTGTGGGGTATGTCCAGTGCTGGAGGGACCCCTGGCAGAGGCTAAGGGTGCCACAACAGCCAGCATCAGCAAATTCCTGAGGGGCGGGATGGACGCAGGCATCATTGCATGTTCCCACCCCTCCTTACAGGGGAAAAAAAATCACCACTCCAGTGCCTTGATGGCGCCAGCCTCGCCGTGCCCACAATTGCTCCCAGGCTGACTCCCCTTGACCTATCCCATACTCTGCGGTGCTTTGGAGCCAGTGCCGCAGCCCCGCCCTGGGGGGAAAGCCAGAGGGTATTGAGGGGAGCAGCGACTCATGTGGGTAGTGAGGGTCGTCGAGGGCCATGACCTGGGCAGAGGTACTGGTGCTGGATGGGGCCCAAAAAGTAATAAATAAAAAAAAAAAAACATTCTTTTTTAAACATTAATACAGTTAAATATATTTTACCAGGTAAACAAAGAGAGCCCCTTAGGCTTATTTCCAGTTGAGACCTAGGGGGAGGGAAGGGAACATGGAAGACTTTTGGAATGCAAGAATGCATAATTTAATAGCTACCTATCAAACAGGTCTCAAATGGTTAAATTTGAATTAGTTATGTCAGACTGAGCAACAATAAGCATTGGTGTGCCCCAAGGAGCTATCCTGGGGCCACTTCTTTTCTCACTCTTCATCAATAATGTTCCTGGTGCACTGAAAAACTGTTCATCTCTCCTATATGCTGATAATCTTGTCATACATACTAGTGAAAATGAAGTTGCTGACCTTACCTCTGCCCTCTCTGCTGATTTCAAAAACATCCAAAACTGGCTCTATGATCACAAACTGGTTCGAAATGCAGAGAAAACAAAGGCCATGCTTTTTGGTTTAGCTTCTAAACTTAGAACCTGTCCCACACCCTTATGGTCCTTAAGTAGGTGGAACTAAACTGGACTGTATCCACGTCATTTAAGTATCTACGGTGTCCTGCTGGATCAATCCCTGGATCTAAGCCTTCATATTCAAACAGCTTGCAAAGCAGTGAATACCACCAACTGGGTGCTGCGTACAGAACTAATTTACACGTACTAACGCTGTCTGCTAAACTTGCCATTACGAGGAGAATTCTACTTCCTACTCTTACCTACTATGCACCCATTCTGGCTGCCAAGAAAACCTTCTTCAGAAGTGAGATGTTACATATAATGACATTTGCCTCTATGCGTCCTTGACAGCAATTGATAAATCGTTCTGAAAAATCCCCAGATGCCTTACCTTAAAGGTTCACTGTCAGCTTTGACCCTCGTTTTTTGAAAATTTACCATCACTAGCTTGCAATGCACATGACTGTTGCATTGTTTCTGAGAAATGCATGTAAGTGAAGCACAAAGGATTCCGCTTACCAATTTTCACTAAATATGACTTAGTTGTACTCCTGCTGTCCCGAGTGAAAGTCTCCGTGCACCGGAAGTGAGTTTATGTAGAGAAGGTGCCAGGAACGCTCGTCTACCTGTAGCTCTATCACGGTGTGCATATTTTATCATGGGCATTGAAAAAAAACAAAACCTCTGTTAGCACTAGTTCCTCTAAACTTATGTTGGTATCTGATACTTAAAACCGAGGGCTATTTCTTGTGTAAAATACTATTCAACACTGGTGCC
This sequence comes from Neoceratodus forsteri, assembly GCA_016271365.2. NCBI lineage: Eukaryota > Metazoa > Chordata > Ceratodontiformes > Ceratodontidae > Neoceratodus > Neoceratodus forsteri. Next base: position 67,608,978 of record JADMNL010000023.1, read on the forward strand.
CAAATCCAGCGTATGCGCAGCAGCGGCTCATTATCGCGCTTGCAGGGGATCTTTAACCTGGTCGCTGCTGCACATGCGCGGTATTTGGACACCAGTGTTGAATAGTGTTTCACAGAAAATAACCCTCGGTGCTAATAACATACTAAGAAGCTTAGAGGAACTACCACTCCACAGAGGTTTTGTTTTTTCAATGGCCATGATAAAACATCCATGCCATGATAGCACTGGTAGATCGTGTTCCTGCACCTTCTACTTCACTTCGTGCACGGAGACTTTAACTTGGGACAGCAGGAGTACAACTAAGTCATATTTAGCAAAAATTGGTAAGCGTAATCCTTTGTGCTTCACTTATATGCATTCCTCAGAAACAATGCAGCAGTCATGTGCATAGCAAGCTAGTGATGGTAAATTTTCAAGAAAAGAGGGGCTAAGCTGGCAGTGCCCCTTTAAAAGGAACTGGAGCTTTTCGACATATGGCACCTCAGTTCTGGAATACGCTTCCTTCCAAACTTAGGCAGATTAGGTCCCACCGACACTCTAAGACTGTACTCAGGCGACATCTCCTGCAGTCTGAGCTTTGTACCTGTTTTGACCCACCTTAGCTCACTCGGAGGCTCCTCTACCTCACTTAACCCTGCACCACTGTTTCTGGCACTTATCTTGACCTTGCTAAATGGATATTGATTAATAACATCGACCTCAGTGACTCCGGTGAGCCCAGCCAGTTTCTCCCTTTCTTCCTATTTTCCTATATCACCATTTATAAGTTATCTTCAGCCACTCTCTCCCCTATGCAATTCCCCTCCTTGCCTTTCCATTTCCTTATACCGTTCCCACTGGCTACACCCTCCCCTACTTAGGACATCCTAAACAGTTCTAATCTGCCCCACCCCACCCTGCTCTGCAGTGGCTCCTTTTGCTTTACTACCTATAAACTACAATTTCAGCTCTAAAGTTGATACCTGCATTCTTCATTCATTGTACTTTCATGTATTAGTGTATAACCTGTTCATACAATTTATTTATGTTGGCTGTATTATTATCCCACTGTTATGTCTCCAGTTTCTCCTTTTTGTAACTATGGTAGGCTATTACTACCATGGAATGTATAATGCTTCCTGTACTGTCCTGTAAGGATTATGTCTTACCATTTTAACTAGTTGCAATCTATATACTATGTTCTGTCACTCAAATATGCAATGTTTGTTTCCTCCCTCATTGGATATGTTCTGTAATTGTTTTCATCATGTTCTGTACTCTCCCAGGTGTGCCTGAAAATAGTCATGTTGTTGACTAGTGCACCTACCCTGTAAACAAAAACTAAATAAAAATAAAAATAAAATAATACAAAGGATATACATGCATACATAGTGCAAGTGGGTATGTTTCTATTGTCATCCCCTGGATGACTGCTGGGGAAAGTACATACTGCTGCACAGTGCAGGTAAGCTTGTATTACATTCACGAGCATATCAACCTAGTCTGTAAGGTGGTAAACACTCACATAGGGTTGCTCTACAGATAAAGGCACTGCCTGACACAAGATGCCCTCCAGCTAGCAGTAATCAGCTCATTCCTTTACATCGTTGATTACAGGATGATAATTTATAGCTCAGTGACTGAGACAGTAGTTAGCAGTCTCAGACTCACACTCAGCAAAGACTGTAGACTGGTGGCTGGTGCACACAGGCTCACCCATACATGTGACCTTTACACATAAATGCAATGGCTAAACTTTAAGGGCCATCTTGCCTACCATTCCTGTCTGCTGGCCAAGAAGATCACACTTGGCCTCTCCCCTCCATCAGTTCAGAATACCCTCTCATGTGCTGTCTCTCCCCATGACACGAGGAATGCCTCCAAGACCACCTTCCAAGTCCCTTTCTGTAGGACTGCACGGGGTCAGTGAGCATTTAGGTAGAGGGCACCAGTCTGGTTAAATGGCCTTCCTAACACTGTCCTGGAGTAGCACAAACTAGGCCCATTCAAAACCAAGCTCAGGAACCACCTCCTTGCCCAAAACCAGTGTGAATGTTACTAGACCTAGACTAGGCTGGCTGTCGTCCTAACATCCAAAAACTCGTGAATAGGGCTTGTTGTCTGGCACTTGGGCAGATCGATGGACTCACACCTGCGCACTGTACTCTGAGACGGGCTGTCTCCCACTGTACCTAAGAGCCCAATACCAAACATGCCTGATCATTAAAAAAGCACAACTAGGACTCATGCCGGAATCCATAAGCAGTCTGTTCAAGAGGGCTGTGCACACTAAACAAACAAGAAATGTGACAAAAGGAGGACTACAAGTCTCTTTCAAGCGCACATCACTGGCCCAAAAATCCATTACTTTTAAGGGCCCCAAATGGTTTAATGAGCTGCCCGAAATGCTGACAGGAAACACAAAGCTGAGTCTGTTCAAAGGGGGCTACGGTCCCACCTAAGAATGTAACCACCTGTAACTGTGCAAAAAAATAATTCGACAAATTCCTCCTGCCTTATCCCCAACTTCCTCACCTCTTCCCCTCTCCCTCCCCCCCTCCTTCAACTTACAACCCTCCTACACCACCTTTCCCCTTTACTCCTGTCCCACACCACCTCTAGCTACTTTGACAACACCAGTCTGGCTGCTTAGCCTTTCCCCATCATCCCCAAAAGCTTAACATGGACCTATTATTGACATGTCTCACTATTCCCAGTGTATCCCTACCCTGCAACAACTTGACATAAGGTAATTTACTTTACTTTTAAGATGTCCCTGAAACTAGCAAGTCTTGTACCTCATGTGCCATTTTAATGATGTTTATGATGCCTACCATGTTTCTCTTTTTTCACTGTTATCTTAATTTGTACTTATTGTACTGTATTTGAATTGCTTTGTTTTGTCCCTGACTTGGAACCTTTGAAAATGAGTCTTTGACTCAAAGGTATTAATCCCAACCGTAATAAATAAATAAATAAATAAATACACACATACATACATACATACATACATACATACATACATACATACATACATAAATAAATAACACATCCAGCATCTTATTCTCTCCACGAGCAACCTGCCATGACTACAGTATGTCACTCTTTGACTGCTACAGTTCCCTCGTTGTTTAATTTTCAAGCCTCTGATATTATAACTCCTGTGAGAAAACTGCCTGACTATGTCCTTTTTGGACTGCCTAGCCCTGTTGCACTTGCCTAGCCCTGTTGTACCTGTTGTCGTATCATGTCTTGTTACATATTTTACCATTGCTCATTTTACTGAATTTGTATGTTCTCTTGCACTTACCAGTCTAGCACCTTGTACTCTGTAATGCAAATTTTTTTCCCACAGTCTTTCTCATACTTCTTTTTCGGCAGGGGAAGGGCCCAACCACCCACCCCAATCCCCAACCACCCCACACTACACTCCTTTTATAGGGTAACACAGTCGTGACATTTCCTGTTGTAACCCCTAGATGGCGCTATCCCAGGGGCTACTACCCCTGCCTGATTTGCCACTAACAGGTTGAGGGGCCTGGATCCAATGGTGCCTCCATTCCTAGAGGTCAGGGTTTGCAATAGTTAAACTAACTGGTCACAGCCCTCTGGGACACTGCAACCCCCTTTCTTCCCACTAGTGGTCCACACAATATATCAGAATTACCTTCACAGTATACACTTACCCCCAGTCTGGTTCCGGCACTGGGACCTCTTGTGAAATGAGATACAGTGCAACAATCACAGTACAGTACTTTAACATAGACAAATACCTCAGGCAGTATAACTTTGCTGAAGCAGGCAGCTCTGATTTATTTGGGGGGATAAACAAAGGACAGGGAAATCAGGTTAATTAATATCACTCTAATAATCTACTATGGCTCTGTGCAGGGCCATCCCTATCAGTTACTGTCCCTGGGTACGCCAGCCTAGTGGCTAGTCCAACCATGGGCAGCTGGTAGGGCCCTTTCACACAGAGAAAGGAGAATTAAACAGTCAGCAGTACAGTAATTCCATTTGGATTTAATGTGGCAATTCAACAGGGAGCGACCTCAATTAGTACTCCACGACCTCCAAATAAGATAGGGTCCTTCAATGTCAACAGGGCTCACTTGAGGTACACAAACCTCTTCACACATCCATATAAAAGAAAGCACTATACCAGGCAGGCTGCATCTGCATCCCGATCGCAATTACTGCACACCGGAGAACACACAGCAGATTCAGTTCCTGACAGACCGATGTAGCATTTTCAGGAATTCCTCCAGTCTTCTACAGGTGAGCCTGGTTTCTACTCTTCAGAGATCCTTTGATTCTTTTCACAGGACGGATTCAGTCCTAACAAGCTGTTACACAAGCTGCAGACCGGAACTCTGGGCCTTACACACGTTTTTTGACTAAAACTGCACTGAAAAGCACAGGCCTTTCCTTCTTCACTGCCAAAGCTCAACTGACACTCCAACTGAAAAAACTGACTTCCTTTGAGTTCCTCCCAGTTCTTGACTGGATTGGCTGTCACTCACAATAGACTGCTGCTGTTGGTCCAAAAGGCACTGAAGTCTAAACTACATCTCCCAGAGTCACTGCCCATACAATCCTCTTGTGGCTGGCTCAGATTATGAGTCCAAGTTCTGATTCGTCCAAGGCACCATTTTGAGCTAGCTACCCCACACTGATTGGTCCAGTTCAGCAGTTCAAAACTAGAATGGGAACTAGCAGACACAGTTCTGACTGCAAAGAAAGCAGGTTAGACAAACTGTAATTTCATTATTACCTAAATAATTTCTGGCAAACAGTTACATCTTTCAGATAGGTTCCTTTGCACCCTAGTGACTGCAAAGAAAGAAGTAAATTGGCAGCAGTTCGAGTGGTACTCAAACAGAGAAGCACACAGTCCCCCCATACAAACTAATTATGTCTGCAAGCAGACAGCTCTTAAAGAGACAGTGCCAGAGGTTCTAAAAACACTCACTGATAAATGGCTTAAACGCCAAACACCATTCAGGCTTGGAGCATTCAAGCAAGCTCCTGGAAGTCTTTTGGGAACCCCCATTTGCAGGGGGGTTACACTGTGCCAAAGCAGGAAGGGGCGGATCAGTGGGGTATCCACATGGTGACCTCATTTACAGGGGCACTAGTAATTTAACTTGTTATAACAAGTTATACAAAAACAAACAAACACAAAATCAAACTTTTGCTTTCTTTTTCTTCCTTCTGATTACTCTGACCAGGTTATAAACCCAGCAACTTACCTGGAATGGATATCATTAACTGCAGGTACTGTGGAACACTTTTCAGAAGGACAGTTTTACAGGATTTAGGACACTGTCCTGCATGCTGGACCATTGGAGATCTTAGGGCTCAGCTCCGGGCAGCATTGGCAGAGATTGCACACCTCAAATTTCATATTCAAGAGGAAAATTATTATAAGAACCACCCACCATTTCCCCAACACCCAACAGAAGCCCCACGACCACAGAGGGTAGTTGGTCTGGGAGGTTGGAAGGTGGTTAGGAAGGGCAAATCAGGTGCCCCATCACTCGATGCTCTCCAACATATTACCTCCACAAACCATTTAAAAACTACAAACAGGTATCTGCCTCTATCTCTGAAATCAAACAAAAGGGGCAGAGGACACTGCAGCACAGGAGCTAGCACAATAAAACTCGCCCAAACCAGGAAACAAACAAAAAATGCAAAAACGAAATCCAAAAAACTTCTGATCATAGGAGACTCCATGATTCGTGGAGTTGACACCTATCTCCAGCAGCGGTAATTGTTAGATGTCTCCCAGGTACATCAGCGTGGAGAGACACTGACCGCATTGCCAAAATAGTTCAGCAAGCAAAAGAAAACACTGATGTCCTGGTATACATAGGGACTAATGATCTTGCCAGCTGGTCAGTTGTGGAGACCAAGGAACACCTGACCAGACTGGGTGACAACCTAGCAACCATTTCATACGACATCTCCTTCTCTGAGATTCTGCCAGTCTGGGATAGGGGCCAGATGGACAGAAGGTCAGAGATGGGGAGATAGGGAAGCTAAACATGTGGCACAAGGGCTGGTGCTAGGAAAAAGGACACAAATTTGTAGGGAACTGGCAACAGTTTGGGGAGGGAAAGTTCTTTAAATTTGATGGACTGCATCTGACTAAGGAGGGAGGGAGTCAGTGCATTGGGGCAGACGTTTGACATCTTTGCAGAATATTTAAACTAGCAAATGGGAGAGGGTACAGCACTTCATAACGTCGAATGGGAAGAACACCCCTTCCCCCTCAGCTAGTGGTCAAACAGGAGTTCAGCATGTTTGCAGTTCATTTGCATCACCAGGTAAGGAAAAAGGTGTAGCTCCCCATACGACGCACTGAGGAAATGCCAGACCTCACCCAACAACTAACACACCAAAATCTGGCCAATGGAAAATGATGTATACAAATGCTTGCAGTCTTGAAAACAAGATCCCAGACCTGCAGGCAATAAAGGCAGAGGCTAAACTGGACATAGTAGCAACTAGCGAGACATGGTTTACCAGTAACTACACTTGGAAACTTCAGTACTTGGCTATGTACTTTCAGAAGAGACCGAGAAAGCAAAAAGGGGGAAGGGGTGCTGAGTGGCCCTATGTCAATGAAAATATCAAAGCTACAAAATTGGATTAGTACATATGATCTAGAAGAACTGTAGGCCACCCTGAATCAGGAAATGGGACAGCCATAAGAACTGGGGTTGTCTACAGCCCCAGACCAGGGGAGGGACATAGACACATTACTGTTAGAAGATATACAAACATGACAGCTAAAGGAAGGTTCTGACAATGGGAGACTTCAATAAGCCACATACAGACTGGTCAATACCATCAGGAACACCTGCCAGAACTAGACACATGGTGGATTCCCTGCAGGGGGAGGGCCTCAAACAACTGATACAGCAACCCACAAGAGACAGGGCTATCCTAGATCTAGTACTGACTAACAGGGAAAGGATCACAGATGTCCAGGTAGAAGGTCACCTGGGGGCCAGTGATCATCACATGGTATGGTTCAATTTGGCCACTACAACTAAATCATCCCATTCCAAGGCAAAAATATGGGACTTCAGAGGAGCTGACTTTGATAAGATGGCCAACAAGTTAAGCTAGCACTGGCCAAAAGAAATACAGGTGAGGGGGTACAGGCAAAGTGGGCAAACATTAAGTATGCAATACTTGAAGCAACTTCCCAATGTGTTATAGAGAAAAGGAAACGTAAAAGAAGAAGGAAACCACTTCGGTTCTCAAAAACAGTAGCAGAAAAGGTCAGAGCCAAAAGGCTGGCCTTAAGGAAATATAAGGGAACACAGCGGGATGAAGATAGGGAGACATACCAAACTTCCCTAAGGGAAGCAGGGAAGGCAGTGAGGCAGGCAAAGGACCAAACTGAGGAAACACTAGCACAAACAGTAAAAGAAGGTGACAAGATTTTCTATAGATACATTAGTGAAAGGAGAAAGTCCAGAAGGGGAATTGCTAAGATCAAAGAAGATAAGGAGGCGTGTGAGGAGGAGGAGGAGGACCATGTAAAAGCAACTATCCTAAATAGATACTTCTGCTCAGTATTTACTGAAGAGAAGGTAGGGCAGGGCCCACAGCTCAGCACCATGGGCACAGGGAGGAGGGAGGTGAGCACTAGTCTCTTCGCAAAAGAAAGGGTCCTACAAGAGCTTGATAAGCTCAGGATGGACAAGGCAATGTGACCTGATGGCATATATCCCAGGGTACTAAAGGAGCTAAGGGTGGAACTAGCAGAGCCATTATCAGAACTGTTTAGTGAGTCTCTGAGCACAGGAGAGGTCCCAGAACACTGGAGAATGACTCATGTGATCCCGCTCCACAAGAGTGGTAGCAGGGAGGAGGCAGGGAACTACAGACGAGTCAGTCTTATCTCAGTAGTGGGCAAGATTAAGAAGGCACTTCTTAAGGAAAGGATAGTGCAACATCTGGAATCCATAGGAGCACAGCATCCAAGACAGCATGGGTTTACAAAAGGAAGGTCCTGTCAAACTAATCTCATAGATTTCTTTGACTGGGTAACCAGAATGGTGGACCAAGGAGAGCAGTTGATGTAGCCTACCTTGACTCCAGCAAAGCTTCGATACTGTTCCACATAGAAGATTGATTATTAAGCTGTAGGCTCTGGTGTCAGAAGTTGGTCAACTGGTGGCAAACTGGTTGACAGGCAGAAACAGAGAGTGGTAAATGGTAGACAGTCAGAAGCGATGCAAGTCACAAGTGGGGGTACCTCAGGGATCAGTCTGGGGCAGTCCTCTCAATATCTTCATCAGTGACATTGCAGAGGGTAAGGTTTGTCTGTTTGCAGATGACACCAAGATCTGCAACAGAGTAGATGATCCAGATGGGGTGGGCAGAATGAGAAGATATCTGAATAAACTAGCAAAATGGTCAGAAGAGTGGCAACTGGGCTTTAATGCAAAAAAGTGCAAGATCATGCACATAGGGAAGAGAAACCCTGAAGCCACCTGTAGGCTGGGAGGGGAGTTGCTGGCAGTCGCAAGAGAAGAAAGAGACTTGGGCATCATCATCACCGATGACCTGAAATCATCCAAGCAGACCACTAAAGCAGTAGGTAAGGCTAAGGGGATGTTAGGGTGTCTTAGTAGGGGTATCATAAGTTGGAAGAGGGAGGTAATAATCCCTCTTTACAAGACACTGGTTAGGCCCCATCTGAGTACTCATGTGCAGTACTGGAGCCACACCTTCACAATGACATTAACCAAATTGAGGTAGTCCAGAGAAGGGCAACAAAATGGTGCAGGGACTGCATCAGAAAACATATGAAAACAGATTAATGGAGCTCAATATGTATACCCTAGAGTAAAGGAGGAGAGAGGGATACTGATCGAAACATTTCAAACACCTTAAGGGCATTAACAAGGTGAAAGAGTCTAACATGTTTCAGTAAATAAAATAGCAGGACAAGAGGACACAGCATGAGATTAGAGGGAGGCCGATTAGGGGTATTGTGAGGAAGTTCTTTTCACAGAAAGGGTGGTGGATGCATGGAACGGCCTACCTCAGGAAGTGGTGGATATGAATACAGTGCAGGGCTTCAAACAGGTATGGGATAGGCATAAGGCTGCAATACAGATGAGTATGACTAGATAGGCCATTGACAGAGCAAAAGCCGATGGCACATTTATAGGATAGAAAAAGAAATGGGCTGACTGGATGGGCCTTGCAGTCCTTATCTGCTATCAACTTCGATGTTTCCATATTTCTATATGTATTGTAACTGTAGAACAATTTGTGAATGCTTTGACTTGGAGCCTTTGTACAAGAGTCTCTGGGCCCGATTCCAAGACACATGGCGCAATTCGCCAGCATTTGTGACTTGCGCCATATACTGATACACCGGGGACTCTGCACCCATTTCCAGAACAGGCAGGATCCCTGGTGACCACGTCCTGTGACTTGCAGCACCCCAGGCAATATGCGAAAGGGAGGGCACACCTACACAGGTTGCTGCAAGTTGCAGTAATGCCCTCTGACTGGGCACAAGTCTCCCCACCCTGGATCCCTCAATGGCAAGGCCCCCCCAAAACCCTGGTTCCCGACACCATGTCAGTGCCCCGCAGGGCTATTCAGGCAACCCCCATCCTCCCCACCCCGATGGAAGCAACCCAGAATTCCAACAGTACCACAATATCCCTGGTAGTCTAGTGCCCCCCTCACCTAGCAGTGCCAGTCAGCCCCACCCCACACCGGTCCTGGTCGACGCTGGCATGCCTGCCTCTCACCCCCCATGGCCAGCTGCCGACTGGGCTCCCTCGAGGCATGTAGTACTGTATACAGCACTCGCTCAGTGATCATTTCATTGGGCGCATATTGTATACAGTAGTACACACTCGGAGGAGCTCAGTTGCTGGCTGGCCATGGAGGTGAGAGGTGGAAGTGCTAGCTGCCGACCAGGACCAGGTGTGCAGGGGACTGGCACCTGCTGGAGTGGTGTGGCCACCAGACTACCAGGGATATTGGGGTACTGTCAAGATCCAGGCAGCTGCCATCAGGGCAGGTGGAAGGGGGGTACTTGAATAGTCCTGCAGGGCATTGGTATAAATCTGGGGCATGGGTATTTGGGAGGGCATGCGGAGCCCTGTGGGGCTTGGGAGTGCCAGCAGCCCACAAAGGGCATCATTGGGTTGCACATGGGGAATGGATGGTGGGGATTTTCTGAGCTTGTGGGGGGGGGTGACTGTAGGAGGCACAGTGGGGCACCCCCAGTGGACGCAAGGTACACATAGACCAGCTATTAGCTGCTCTTACTATACTTTGATGGATGTCCTCTGGGGTTCTCTCAGAATAGCAACTGTGCTGTCCCGGTGGCCACCCTCCTGGAATAGGGCGCAACTGCTGGCATAAACCTCCTAGCGCCATGTTGCAGTGGATTTATGGGGGTAACTGTTAGCATAACGCCACTCTGGTGGAGGCAGCCTGCAACATGTCGCAGACTGCCTTTCAGAATATGGAATAGCGTAACACATGGCGCAAAGAGCTACTTGCACCATTTTTTTGGCACAAGTCACTTTGCATCATTTGTAAGCCTTCTGGAATCGGCCCTCTGACTCAAAGGTTTGCAATTCCAAGATTTAAATAAATAAAATAAATTCACAGTGACTGGCACAAAAACATTTCTATACCTGATATCTAGTAATAAAATATTGCATAATTGCTATGTCCCAGGTCTACTCAGCTTGGCTGACCACCCCTCAAAGAAATCTTTGAGGTTCACTAAGCATTCCTTTCTGATGAAACGTAGGGGAGGAGTATTTTCAAGAAACAAAATCATTACTACCAGAAGTTGTTCTCCAGCAATAATATGTTGGCACAAGGCTCAAGTTACCCATGACATCACTTCTCCACACCTAACTGTTCCCAGTTCTTATATGTAATTATTTGGAGCAAAAGATGTATGTGTGTATATAAATAAATTCATAAAAATTATTTCAATAGTGCAATTAGCAGTTTACTCTGACTGTAAGTAGGCAATAATCCCAGGATGAATAACCTAGTGTCAAAATGTTCTGTTTTGCCAGTCCTGAAACAGTCATATGGTATTTACTCACCTGGTAAAAGTGATTATACCTGTGACCTTTCTAGTGCTCCTACATTCCTCACAAGTGGGTAATCTTCCATCAATCCTACTGGCTGATTCACCTGCAACTGTTATGCCTAATTCTCCCTACTTACCAGCAATTGTCCTACCTATCAGGCTCTCGTTTGGCATCATCTCCCAGCTACATCATTCACCTCCTCACCTTGGGCAAGGTCTGTGGCGGCTGCTCCCACCCCCCTATGCCTCCTCCCTACCCCTCCTCCCGCACCCGCTCCCAGCCTCTAGCCTCTACCTTTTAGCTTGACAGGGCCACTGGCTCCCTCCTCTGACTTTCCAGTTTCTCTTGCTTATCACCCTCCTCTCTCTGCTTCACCTTGTTTCACCTTTTAGTCATGTCTCTTTGACAGTTATAGCTGTTTACTTACTCTGACTGCATTGATTTTCTATGTTTTGAAACAATGTATTTTTTTGCCTCCTCTGTTTGTTTGTATCCCCCCCCCTTTGACGTGGAGCCTTTGCAATAGAGCAGTTTGTGCTCAAAGGTATTATAATTCAAGATAATAAATAAATAAAACAATCGTAAATTTTGAACAAGCCCCCAGCCAAGATAAAACTGTCCAGCGAGATACTTCCCTAGCAGAAAAAGATAAAACAGAGCAAAAATCAAAACAAGCAAGCACGTTACATAAAAGAATGACCAGCACGCAGATATTTCATTGCAAAGGTCACGTACTAGAAAAAAGCCACAATCTGTCATACAACAGTTAATGGCCATATGACATTTTTTATCATATAAAAATATATATGTGCTAGCATAGTCAATCACTATATGAAAGTAAACAGAAGAAAAAAACATTGAAATGGCAGGCTCAGCTCTACCTAAAAAGACAGGGAAGAATCCCCAACTGATTCTGGCAGCACAGGTTCCCACTTCATCCGAAGCAGGGAATCTGAGCACTAGAATGGTTGCAGGGATAATCACCTTTATCAGGTGAGTAAATACTGTTATCCTTTGTAACCTTTCTAGCACTCAGACATTCCTCACAAATTGGACTTTTGTAGCAGTACCAGGAAAATCCTGGGTGGGAAGACAAAGACTATGTTACGGGAACCCAAAGCAATGTAAAGCACAGCCCTACCTATGAACATACATACACACATACGAAACTGCCAGCAGAAAAAGGCCATTTGGTCTTTCGAGTCTGCTCAATTTTGCAGCTAGCACCCCAACTCTGCAGCTGATCCTTCTACCATACCACTCCCATGACCCTCCCTTTTGCCGTATCCCAGCCCCTCTTGAAGCATCCCACTGTTTTCCAGGCTACTACCTCTGCTAGTAGTGCGTTCCACTCTGCTACCACCCTTTCCATAAAGAAATGCCTCCTCATTTCCCTCCTAAACCTTCCACCCTCCAATCTCATGTCATGGCCCCGAGTGTCTCTCCTCACCCTCCCCTTGAACAGTCCCTTGGTGCCTGTCATGTTTATTCCTCTCATGTACTTAAAGGTCTCAATCATATTCCCCCTGTCCCTTCTCTCCTCCAGAGAGTACATGTTCAACTCCCTCAGACTAATCTCATATGGTAACTCACCCAGTCCCTGGCTCATCTGTGTGGCTTTGCATTGCACCCCTTCCAGCAATCTAATTTCCCTCTTTAGGTAGGGCACCAAAACCAGACGTAGTACTCCAGGTGGGGTCTGATCAGCGATCTGTATAATGGCAGAATCACCTCCCTCCTCCTAGAGGTACACCACTTGCAATACAACCCAGCATCTTGTTGGCCACTGCTGCTGCTTTGCTACACTGTGCCGAGTTGTTCATTGCTCCATTATGAGCAGCCTCAGATTTTTCTCCTCCTCAGTCACAGCTAGCTGCACCACCAACCCCAAGATGGTAGCTCCTTGTTGGATTCTTTGCCCTGAAATACAGCACCTTGCATCTTTTGGCACTGAAACCAAGTTGCCAGGTATCAAACCACGTCTCCAGCCTTGTTAGATCTTTCTGCAGTTCCTGCTACCCCCCCCCCCACCAGGTCATCCACCACTGCTCCCATGTTGGTGTTGTCCACAAGTAGACTGATCTTGCTATTTATGCCTACTGAGATGCCTGCAATAAATACCTCAAATAACACCGGTCCCAGCACTGACCCCTGTGGGACCCCGCTCATCTCTGCCCTAGGGGATGATAATTCTCCTCCGACCACCACCCTCTATTGCCATCCCTGCAGCCAGTTCTCCACACATCCCTTCAATTTTACCCTTGCCCCTGTGCCCTTTAGCTTACATGCTAGTCTTCCATGTGGCACCAAGTCAAATGCCTTACTGCAGTCCAGGTACAGGACATCCACCACATGCCCTTTGTCCATTTCCCTAGTCACCCAGTCATAGTAGTCCACTAGACTGGTCTTGCAGGATCTACCCTTGACAAAGCCATGCTGCCGACTGTCCTGCCCCCCACTGACCTCCAGCAGGGTCACCAGCCTCTCTTTCAGGATTGTTTCCATCAGTTTCCCCACTATGGATGTGAGACTCACTGGTCTATAGTTCCCTGGTTCGTTTTTGGGAACGCTCATATGGAGTGGAACCATGTGAGCCATCCTCCAGTCCTGAGGTACACACGCTGAGTCCAGAGAGGCATTAAATAGGGCTGCCAATGGGCCTAGCAGGACCTCGGCCAACTCTTTCAGTATGGGGTGTATGCCATCTGGTCCCGGTGCCTTGTCCACCCTCAGTGCCCTTAACCCCTCTAGCACACTACCTTCCGTGATTTCCCTGTCCATCACCCCATCACCCTCTGATCCTATCCTCCCCCCAAACGTAGGTATTCCCCTGCTTTCTCTTTAGTAAAAAACAAGCATAAGTAGTAGTTAAGCGCTTCTGGCTTTTCTCCCCCTTTTCCACCCATCCCCCCTCCTTCTTAATCCTTACTATTTGGTCCTTACAAATCCTTTTCTCCCTGATGTACCTGAAGAAGTATTTTTCTCCCTCATTAATTCCCTTCACCAGCCTGAGCTCCCTTGATGCCTTTGCTGCCCTTACTTCCCTGGTCACCTTCTTTGCTTTCTTTATGTACTCCTCCCTGTCCTCCCCCCCTCCCAGTTCTCCTGTATCTCCTATAAGTGACTATTTTCCTCCTCACCCTGTCTATGACACCCCCAGCTAGGTTTCATCGCTTAGCCTTTACTTTGGGCCTTGCTGTAGGAATTTGTTGCCTCCACTATCCCTAGCATAAGGAGTTCCCACCTCTGATCCATGTACATATTAGGCTGAATTCTGTCCAGGAACCCTTGCACCACTTCATCCATCGTTTTGAAGTCAGCCTTTCTAAAGTCTAGCACCTTTGTGCCAGATGCCCCCCTCCCTCTTACCAGCTGCAACTGGATCCATACTGTCCGGTGGTCACTGCCCGCCATTGGTTCCTCCACCCTCAGATAAATTCTCCTCAATATACTCCCCAAGCTTTTGCTTCAGTACTTTCTTCCTCTCTTCATTTAAGTGCTGTCTATCTTTAGCATATAGACTGCTGTCCTCCCAGGTCACTCCCCACCCTACTACCAGCCAATTCCCTTTTTCCTGACACTAGGTTACCAGCCATTCATGAAACCTCTGAAGCTTCAGTTTCCATGCCATACTTGCCCTTTGGACTGGAAGTACCTCCGAGAAGGTAACTGATATTCCTGCCCCCTCACAAACTGGACCTAAATCCTCAAACCTCCTCTTCATCTCATCTACCATCCCATCAGCCAGGTCATTCATCCCCAGGTGCAGAATAAGATGTGGTTTTTACCTGCCCTTTTTGGCATATTTTAGTACTGATTGCCCCACCCTTTCCACCTTCATTTCCGGCATGGGTTCCACCCAGACCCAGCTATGCCTCTATCCCTTCCTACCCCACCAGACCCCTGTCAGTACTGAGTCCCCTGACACTAAGACCCACCCCTTTCTCCCTTGTCACCCCTCCTGTCCTCCCTTTCCCTCCCTGTCCTAACCCCTTCTTCCTACTGCACACTGTTCCCCCCCATTGCCTCTGTTATACTACCCTTGTCAGTACTCCCTCCTGTGCTCATTCTATCTTGACACACATTAGGTTCTTTTCCCTTCTCACCCTCCCCCCTTCTTCCACAGCACCTTCTCCTCCATCCTTAGTTCTGTCTGCTGATGCTACATTCAAGCTGTAATGGCAGACAAGGTCTGTACAGGGGATCAGTTAGCCTCTGCACAGAGGTCCTGTACATAGGTGCCCTTTGGTCACCCAAGAAGTAGAATTTTGCCCTGGTGGAATGTACCCACTGGCTAAGGCGGCCAAGGCTCGCACCTTGGTAGGTGGCCACAATAGCTGCCCTTATCCGCCTAGCTAGTATTCCTGCAGAGACACCCGGAACCACTTTTCTTCCTGAAAAGAAGCAAGAAGCCTTTCTGACTGGCGGAAACCTGTGGGCATGGTGAGATGCCCCTTATTAAGGATACCATGTCATGTGGATGAGAGGCCACAACAGAGTCACTTCAGCTAGTATGCAGGGCTATTAGAGAATCTCCTGTTCCATGTGGAACAGGGTTACCACCTTTGTGTGAAGGGCAGAAACCCGTTCCTAGAGATATTCCGACAGTATGAAAGGTTAGAAACGATGCCTGGTACGAAGCTCTGCAGTTTGCTCGCCCACCCGCTGAGCGTAAAGCCACTATACAGACTATCTGAGATTCTTGTAGTATGGAGAACCAGGGACAAAAAATCCAATGAAGGCCATCCCAGACCAGGCTAGTTTGCGACAGAAAGCAGGGGGTCCCACAAGGGATTCTGTAATTTGCAGAACCTGCAGCAGTTTGCTTGAGAGTTCAGCTTACCTGCTGCATGAGTGCCTGAGATCACCCATAGGTTGTGTTCTGCCCAGCTTAGTGTTGCAGTAACTCTCTGAGCACTGCACTGCCTCAAGTTTCATTTGGTTGTTGATGTATGCCATGGAAAACTTGGTTGTCCGTCCTGAGCAGCACTGTCCGACCAGTGACTAGAAGAGCAAAGAATAAAAGGTCACCGTATATTGCTCTCATCCAGAGCACACTGATGGGCAGATGAGTTTCTGGGGAAAACCACCTGCCTTGAATGATGAGGCAGCCCAACGTGGCTCCCCTGCCTAAGGGGCTTTCATATGTCTGTACCATTGCCATAGGCATTTTTGACAATGGCATGCCTGTTTAGTCCACCACAGTAGACCTATCAGAATGTCTGAGTGTGGAATGAGTCTGTATTCACAGTTCCCATACCTCTAGAATGTGTGTCTCTGGAGAAGACACCTGTACTGCCAATCCCATGGCACCATGACTATCATTGATGCCACAAACCCTGGCAGCCTAGTTATACACACCCTAGTCTATCTGGATGTGTTTGTTTCGACTCAATGAACAGGGTCAAGCTGTGGGCTTTCTCCTCTGTTGCAGTCATCAGGCGGAGGCACGTGGTGACCTATGTGCTAGGGTGTCTTTTTTGTTTTTCCCCCTAATTGTTTAACTGGTTGAGACACACTAAGCTGAAAGCTTGTTTACAGGTGCAACCTGGGAGCACAGGGAAGTTAAGTGACCTGCTCAGGGTCACACAGTATGCAAGTGGGGGCTGTGGATTCAAACCCAGGTCTCCAGATTTGCAGCTCAGAACCTTAAACCACTGAGCTATACTGCTCCTTGTCTTGTGTGGGTACTAGGTGGCTTTTGTTCCAAATTTTATGAAAGTGTTTGAGCATAAGGCGGCCCGGTGGTGCTGAGGGCTGAGGCACTGGACGTCTTACCACACTATGCTGATGACCTGTGTTCGGGAGTGAGCACAGGCCACCAGAGGTCGGCAGGGGAGGAGAAGGATTGAGCATCCGATGGACTGCTCTCTCCTGGGAGGGGGTCACTAGCTGTCAGCGCTTCACTGGCCCCTGGCGGTGGCAGGGGGTCAGTGCTCCGATGCTGCAACAAGGGGAGGAGATGGTGCAGATGCCTGGAGGAGCACGTACAGATGCGTGTGCACTCTCTCCGTTGGTGTCATTGCACACCCCACCTCCTAGGGGAGAAAAGTGGAAAACAGGTCCTGGACATGTAACATGAAGCTGTCCCTTGCAGGCGCTGCCCCTGAGAAGGCACCTCTGTGGCTGGATACGTGTTGGGTGGGTCGAGACACTCCCCACCACCCTATCATGATGGCTAAGTTGTGGGAGCTCAAGGGAGGGGGTCTGATCCTTGGAGGATGGTGCTGAAGGGACAGTAGATAGGGGCAAGGAGTGCCAGCCAGGACCAAGGAAGAAATACCATATAAAAAAAAAGGAAACACTTTTGACCATATTCAATGGAGACTGTGGGATTCAGACCCAGGCCTCTGGGTACATAGCCCCAAGCCTTAGCCACTCTCCCATTTTTGTATTGGAAATGTCAGCCACTGACATTGACCCCGAGGGATCTTTGATGACTTGGTATGTGGAGGTAAGTGTCCTTTAGGCTGATGGAGGTGGGGAAATCACCTGGTTGAATGGCCATCGAGACGGGATTAAGGGTCTCCCTCTTAACTTACTTGTAAGTAACATACTCATTAGGGAACTTGAAGTCCAGCAGAGTTCACCTGTTTTCTTGGAACCATAAATAGCATTGAGTGCCCTGCCATGTCCTGCTTGTGCCACGGTACTGGTGCAATGGCCGTGGTTTGGGAAGATTGAGCAAGGTATGCTGACCACCTCAGCCTCCTCTTGTTTGAGTCCTGTGTCATATCTGTGGGTCACAAGTTCCCGAACCTATCTGTCCCTTGTGAACTGGGCCACTGAATTGATGTAGGAATTGTCCAAGGAACTAGATGAGGAGAGACTGCAGAAGCTCAACATGTATTCCTTGGAGGGGATGATTGGAAGATGTGAAGAGACTGAGGTCTATATGTACCTTGCAGGGGTGAACTGGGTACAGAGGGGAGACTCTTTCACATGATGAAGAGCACCCGAACACAGGGGCATGCCATGAAGCTTGAGGGGAACAGGCTTTAAGAGGGGTGTGAGGACATACTGCATCACAAAAATGATAGTGGGATAGCACAGTCTGCCAGCAGATGTAGCAGGGACGAGGACCGTGGAGGAGCTTCAAACATGTGTAGCATACTATTGGAATGATACCGAGTGCCAGGACTCTCAGCTCTACAGGAACTCTTATATCTTAGAGGGATTTGGAGCCATCTACAGAAATAAATCTCCCCATAGACTTGCATTGGTTATATGGCAAATACAGCAATTAGGCTTCACTAGGAAATAATGCAATCTACAGGAACAACACAGGAAATTGCCCTGGTGTTACTGGGGAAAATGCCCAATCAATCTGGGAGCACTGAGTGCGAAGGATTGAAAGGGAAACATCTGTGACCAATTAGGGCAATGGTTCATGGTGTTCTAGATTCAGAAGAATCCAGTACCATATACAAGATGGCCGCTGGTCTTGCAAGAGCGACTGTGCTAGAATTCATTGCTCACTTTCCAAGAGATTGTGAGCTGCGGGAACACTAGGTCAGTATGTCCACAATTCTAATGAGATGCCATGAGATTCAAATGCCTGGCCAATGCTCACCACCTTGAAGGAATTGGGCAGAAAAAGAAGAAGTGTTGCTGTAACTAGAGCTGTGCGCTGCCCTGGTTTAGATGAGGAGCACACTCCAAGAGCCCCGTTTGACCAGTTTAGGAGGGATATAAGGACCAGCCCTCCACCCATGAGAACACGGACCCAATATGGCAGCTGCAAAACCATGAGCGTTCATGAAGGGCACGAGGTGCTGCCCTCCTGCGTGCAGGGAAGGGCACTTCTAGAGATGCATGAAGTAAACTGGACACTGTTGTCTTGGCTGGGGGCTTGGCCTCTGGCAGTCCAAAATTTACAATTATGCATCAGCCAATAGGATGGAAGAATTATCCATTTCTGAGGAATGTCTGAGCACTAGAAAGTTTGCAGGGGATAATAATTTTATGTGTATAAGAAGCAGATATACAAGCCACCCACACACATACTAACCTTTCTAAACTGATGTTTAACTAAATAAATAAATAAACTCATCTGGCAGAACTGGTTCTTACACTCAATGCTTTTTCTTTTAATAACAGTTTTTTTCAGCAGGTCAGTGGAGTTGCCATGGGTACCAAGATGGGTCCCAGCTTTGCTAATCTGTTTGTGGGTAGGGTGGAGGAACGTTTTTTTCTCTCATTCACAGGGACTGTGCCTGAACTCTACAAACGCTACATTGATGACTGTGTGGGGGCCACCTCCTGCTCCAGGGAGACCCTCCAAGTCTTCCTTGACAAGTTCACCATGGCCCATCCTTCCCTTCAGTACACTGTTGAAGTATCCTCCTCTACACTGCCTTTTCTGGATATCCAGCTCTCAGTCCAGAACACTGGTCTGAAGACATCAGTCTATTACAAACCCACTGACTCTCACAGTTTCCTCCTCCATAGCTCCTTCCATCCTAAACATGTCAAGAATGGCCTGCCTTATTCACAGTTTCTTAGACTTCACAGGTTATGCAGTGAAGAGGATGGTTTTGCTGAGCAGACCCAAATAATGCATAGTTTTTTTATCAACAGGGGATACTCTAAAAGCACAGTGGACAGAGCACTCTCCCGGGTCAGTAACATGCCCTGTAACCTTGATCCCCGCAGGAGGGATACTGTCGCACAAGAACAACGGCGAATTCCACTAGTTCTTCCTTTCCATCAGAGCACACCTTCTCTACACAGGATCATCACTAGTAACTTTCCCATTTTGCAAACTGACCCTAACATTCGCGCTTCCTTTACAGAACCACCTATTGCCTCCTACCGCCGGCCATCTAACCTGCACAATCTCCTGGTTAAAAGCAGCCTACCCACTCCGAACAGTTCCTCCCCCCCAGGTACCAAACCTTGCAACAGGGCTCACTGCTACACCTGCAAATTTATTTCCAGTGTGACTGAGATTCGAGGGCCTACAGATGTTTTTCGCATCACCAAGGAGTTCTCGTGCACCTCCACTAATGTGGTGTATTGTATTCTTTGCAGGAAGTGTTCAGCTATTTACATCGGAGAAACTGGTAGGCATCTTGCTGACCATTTCAGGGAACATTACAGAGCAGTCAGGAATAGTGAAACTGCTAAACCCATTGTATCCCACTTTATCTCCAGGGACCACAATGTCAATGACCTTTCTGTTTGTGTCCTTCAGCAGGGCTTCCGGGATCCTAACCATAGAAAACATGGAAGCCAAGCTGATCATCCGCCTTGGCTCCCAGCAGCCCTCTGGTTTAAATGATAGACTTATTTTCCACTAACATCTTTCAGCCATCCCTTTTTTGCCTTAAAGTCAATTTGTTTTTGTACTCATTTATTTTTCATTTTCACCATATGTTTCCATTTCTGTCTCCTTCCCACACATTTGTCACCTTTCAGCCTTCTTACAAGGCCCTGTTAATTAGTCTCCACCTGGGAAATTCCCCAGCTCTTTCTCTCCCATTATGCTTTATCTTTCCCATCATCACCTTTTTGTTTCACAGAATGTCTCTTAATCTTACCATTTATCACGTCTTCTCCCTTAGCCTCCCCCTTCTTCTTTCTCCACATATATATCTCTCTCATTTTACCTCTCCTCTACACTAACTTGTTTTTTTTCTCTTTTAGATATTTCCTGAAGAAGACCTAAGATCGAAACGTAGATTTTTAACTCTATTTTCTATTTTCAGCGTGCATTTAATATAATCATTTTGTTTTGCTTTTAGACCACATGCTGATGCAGCGCCTTGTTTTTGTTTTTTTACAGATATACAATTGACTTACAATGGTTTCCTATAGCAGCAAAATTTGGTTATAGCTTGGATAAGGTACAGTCCATACATTATATTTTAAGTACAAACACAGATTTTCAACACAGTTTTTTCTTAGTTCAGATTCCCCATATCCCTCACATTGAGAGGGGCACTCATTTCCTATTGTACACAATAACAGTTACCATCATGCCTGCCTCACAGTAAGGAGGCGGTAGTAATAATGGGAGATTTCAATCTACTCCTGCACTTGGGAGCAAGTACTGCTGGAGGCCTTTCAGAGTGCTTTCCTGGCCCAGGGTGTCTCGGAACCCACTAGGAAGAGAGCTGTACTGGACCTGGTGGGTATGTTCAGGATGTGACAATGGGACAGCCACTTGTAGACACTGACCACCATGCATTGTGGTTCCACCTGGACATGGGCAGTGAGATGATCAGAGCCAGGACAAGTGTTTTGGACTTTAAAAGGCCTGACTTTGGTAGGATGGGAGAAATTGTAGAAAGTCACCTTGCTAGGACCAGAAGGGAAATTAATGTAGAATAGAAATGGAGAATAATAAGGGAAGGACTGAGGAAGGTCAGTAGTGAATGTGCCAAAATCAAAAATAAGAAAATTAAGGCTAAAAAGCCCAGCTGGTTCAGAAGAGAGGTGGAAAAAACTGCAGGTGACATGCAGAAAGCCTTCCAGAAGTACAAACATAGTCAGGGAGAAGAGGATAGGCTGGAGTACTAAGCTAAGCTAAGCCAAGAGAGGAGAGCAGAGTGGTTAGGGTGGCAAAAGCCAGAAAGTAAGTACAGTTAGCACAGAAAATAAAAACGGGAGAAAACCTTTTTCCAATATATAAGGGAAAAAAGGAACACCAAGGATGAAGTAATCAGAGTAAAAAAGGAGGGTGGTTTGGTAGTGGGTAGTGAAGAGAAAGTGGAGGTACTTAACAAGTGCTTCGGTTCAGTCTTCACCAGAGAGAGACCAGTACCACAAGGGAAGAGGGGGATGAGAATAGGGAGGGTGGAGGTCACGAACAGCATCATTCATACTGATGGGGTACTTAAGGGCCTAAAGGCTCTAAAGGTGGATAAATCCTTAGGGATAGCTGGAGTGTACTCACGGGTCCTAAGAGAACTGGCGGAGACTCTGACGGATCCCCTGCAGACCTGCTTAACACCGCTCTGGAATCAGGGATCGTACCTCAGAAATGGAGAACTGCACATGTGGTGTCTCTCTGCAAAAGTGGGCCTAAGGATGAGGGAATTACAGACTAATCCGCCTGACCTCAGTAGAAGGCAAGCTGATAGAGACCAGCCTGAAAGAGAGACGGGGGAGGTTTCTCGAGGATAATGAGCTCCAGGAGGTGAGGCAGCATAGGTTTGGGTCAGGGAGGTCCTGCCAGACAAACCTAATTAACTTCTTTGACTGGGTCACCAAGACAGTGGACATGGCCAAGCAATTCATATCCTGGGCTTGTTTTCACAAAGCACTGAGAATGCTGCAAGACCCTGGTGCGCCGATCATCTGGCGCATGGGACTTGTGGCATTCTCTCGGCTGGCAATTGCAATTTTCAATCCTGAGCACCAAATGCCGCACATTAGACCAGCTTTTTCCTGGTCTAACTTGTGCCATTTGCAGACCATTTTTATGGGGCTTGCACCAAATCTTTGGCACAAGCTGCTGTAAACTCAGGAAACTGTTGCAACTGCGTCCAATGTACTAAAATTGGGTGAAGTGGCATCAAAAGAGTTTGGCACAGCTACGCCAAAAAATGAGTTTGATGCAGAGATTGATGCAAGCCCTGTGCCACCCTTTGAAAATTGAGCCCTCTGTATCTGGACTTCAGCAAGACCTTTCACTCTGTACCTCACAGGAGACTGGTCAGGAAGCTAGAAAACCTAGGGGTAGGGGCAAAGCTTATTGTGTGGGTCAGAAGTTGACTACAGGACAGAAGCCAAAATGTGACGGGGGGGGGGGGATTCTCAGAAGCTAGACTTGTGACCAGTGGGGTCCTACATGGCTCTGTGCTCGGTCTGGTGTGTTTAACATATTCATGAGACATCATGGATGGGGTCAGGGGTAAGATATACCTGTTCACGGATGAGATAGAGCTCTGTGGGAGGGTGGACATGGAGGGGGGAGATAGGAACTCAGGAATGACAAGGCTAGGCTAGAGAAGTGGTCCGGCACTTGGCAACTGGAGTTCAATGCTAAAAAGTGTAAAGTTATGCACTTGGGGTGAAAAATCCAGGGCCTAAATACTGGTTGGGTTGTGTGCAGATAACCAGGTCAGAGGAGGAAAATGATTTAAGTGTAATTTTCAAGAGTGACCTGAAACACTCAGCACACTGCAGGAAGGCTGTGGCCAAAGCAAATCAGATGCTGTGCTGCACAGCCAGAGGAATCTCCAGCAGGAAGGCAGAGGTTATTTTGCCACTGTACAGGTCACTAGTGAGACCACACCTGGAGTACAGTGTGCAGTATTGTTGCCCTTATCATAAGAAGGATATCTCAACTTGCTGTAAATGGTCCAGAGAAGGGAAGTCAAGATGACCCAGGGCCAGCAAGGCAATACCTACGAGGAGACACTGAGGAGACTCAACATGTGCTCCCCTTGAGGACAGAATGGAGAGGGGGAACGTGACTGAGACCTTCAAAAACCTTAAAGGTATAAACAGGGTGAGCACCGAGGGCTTCTTTGTCCGTAGTGGAAACAAGACCACTATGGGTAACAGCCTAAAGCTGGTGGGGGAAAGGTTCAGAAGGGAGATGAGGAGACACTTTTTCACTGAAAAGGTGGTTGCCAAGTGGAATGAGTTGCCAGAGGACATGGTATCCCTAAAAATGGTGGACAGCTTCAAGAGAGGTTGGGAAAGGGTGGGGAGAAGTTGCAGGTGGGGGAGAAAGGGGGTATTTGACAGGGTTCAAGGGGGATATGGGAAGGGGACAGTTCCCTCTGTAAATGCAGTGGGAACTGTACATTCGAGCAGACTAGATAAACTGTAAGGCTTTATCTACTGGTACATTTGAACATTCATACATATGAATAGCTGGACCCTGTTATATCAAGCCTGCATAACTGGTCAGTACAGTGTGTAGTCACCCATGCCATTGGGTCTCCAAATTTGTTCAGGTACAGAGCGGCATTGTCTGTGAGCAGTGTGGATAGCGCAATTTGCCTGTGGGACTAAATTGGGTGGGAGGGGGCAAGTACCATGCACAAGCCAATAAGCAGTTTGCTCCAAGCCAGAGGGCCGACATGAGAAAAGCAGCCTGAGCCCACTCAGGTGTTAATGTGGGGCCAATATATTCCAGTTCTGAAGGAGATCTAAACCCCTCCTTTGTATAGCTCTGCACAGGGATGGCATGCTAAGAGTGTTTCTGGAGGGCACGTAATTAAAATTTATTCAGGGGGTTACTAAGATATACTTTTACAGCCCTTCCTCCATTAAAGAAACAATTCTTGGATGGGAAGTTGGGGGGGCATGTACTCTCCCCCAGATTTTATGGGCATAAGAGCCCTGGCACTACACGGGCCAGGATGTAGTCTGGCTCCTTCCCAGCATATTTATTCATGATGTGTAGCAGATGAAGTCATCTGTGATCACCTAAATCCAACCAGTTTAATCTTCTGTACAGTGTGCAATGGTGGCTGTCATGGGGTGCTTTTAGTACAAAGCAAGAAATCCTGTTGTGGAGAAGTCAGCCTGTTCTGGATTGATTTGTTGGTCCCATTCTACAGATTTTCCCCTTACTAAAACAGAGGAGTTAGCATTGTGTTCACCTTGTGCAGTCATGTACGAGTAGGAACACAGGCCTTATTCCTGTGCAGGGACCCCATTTTTGGTCCAAATTTTCTTTTCTACAAGATTTCTACAGTGTAGAATCTCCCTGAAATGGTCTTCAAGCCATATGGCCAGATATAGAGAATACTGGATGGGCAACTGTGCACAACCAGTGTGTTCTGCCACAGAGGGGTTCTGATGCCCTCTGACCTTGAGAGGGAAACTCGAGAGGTCCATGGGAATCAGAACCCCCGAGGTGGCAGAACACACTGGTTATGCATAAAGTTGCTCATCCTATATTTTTTATAGTGTGTAGTAGTATGTGAAATATGTGCATTGTGTTTTTTACTCTTTCATAGTGAAACTGACTTGTGCAGTCTCTAGAGGTTCTAGAATGCTACTGTACCACAGAAGGGTACAATCACATTCCATGACCTTTGAACTGTGGTACAACAGCATTTGAAAGGGATGGATTTCTATAAAGAACAATGCTCTACTATACACTATGGCTCAGATATTCAGACTGCGCACAGAAAGGGCGTAATGGATTGCTCCGCGCAACTGAGTTGGCCGGACAGCAAAAGTACTATATTCAAATGAGATCCGCTACCATGCAACTCATCTGAATATGGTAAAATATACCTGCAGTGCAAATGGAGGCCACTGTCAATGCTCTGGTGCATCCCCCTGCGCAGTCTGAATACCTGGAACGGGGATGTGCGGCGCATCTTCAGATGCACTGAGTGCAAATTCCTGATATTCAAATTAAAACATGCAAATGGGCCATTAGCCATGCAAGGCACAAATGGCGCCATTTGCATGTCATTACGGCCCTGTTTGCATGCCTGGGGCAGGGATGCACCCGGCAGAATTTGTCAGGCACCCTGCAATTTCTATGTGTCATGAAAGCATTCCACAACCACCTGGTAGTCTAGTGGCCCCCCTCCCATCCCCGTCCATGAATAATAATAAATATCCCTCATATCCCTGGTAGTCCAGTGGCACCCCATTTCCATCCCCATTCATGAATAACAACAAATATCCCTCATATCCCTGGTAGTCCAGTGGCACCCCGCTTCCATCCCCATCCATGAATAAAATGATATACTCCCTCCTATCCCTGGTAGTCTAGTGGTACCACTTCCCATTCCCAAACACAATCACAGTATAATAGAATAAATGCCAGTACCCCTGGTGGTTCATTGGACCCCCCACCCACTGAGGGACCCACAGCTCAGTTGGCGGGCAGCTGTGGCAGTATGTGGAGGGATGTACTACCAGCCAACACCGTGGCCGAGTGGTCAGTCTGAAATGGGGGGAGCAGGGTGGGTGTGGGTCCCTCTGAGGATGGGGGGTTGGTGGGGTCCACTGGACCACCAGGGATACTTGGATTTATTCTATTACACTGCGATCGTGTTTGGAAATGGGAAGGGGGCACCACTAGACTACCAGGGATACGAGGGAATATATTATTTTATTCATGAACGGGGATGGGAGGGGTACTACTAGACTACCAGGGATATGAGGGGGTATATTGTTTTATTCATGAATGG
Organism: Neoceratodus forsteri; assembly: GCA_016271365.2. Lineage (NCBI taxonomy): Eukaryota > Metazoa > Chordata > Ceratodontiformes > Ceratodontidae > Neoceratodus > Neoceratodus forsteri. Next base: position 67,635,184 of record JADMNL010000023.1, read on the forward strand.
GGATGGGAGTGGGGGTACCACTAGACTACCAGGGATACGAGGGATATTTATTTATTTATTCTTCTTCACAGACAAGGATGGAAGGAGAGTAGCCACCCACGGGCTGGCAACTGCTGTGTTGTGCTGTGCAGTACAGCAGCCCACCAGTGGGTGGCTATGACTTAAGCCTGAATGTTCCAGGCATAACTTTGTGCGGCACACCTCCGAGATGTGCGGGCAGCTGCGCTGCACAAAACGCACATCTCAGCTGAATACTGGATGTGCTGCATACATTATCTTTGCGCTGTGACACATCCTGAATTGCACGGCACATCCCCAACTTTTGAATATAGCCCAGGGTGCAATTTAACTCTGTTGTGCCAGGCACATCTTCTTTGAATATCTGCACCTATATTTGTATACAGTATTAAGTTGTAGCTCATGGTGGTGTAGGGTAGCGATAATCATTGGTTGGTTACTGCACCTGAATTTCCTCTGGGACCCAAAGACCTTTATTTGGGTTTTGTCTGTATTTAATGCTATATATATATATATATATATATATATATATATATATACTGTATATGTAACTACATTTATAGAGGTGCAGCGGTGCCTGTACACGAGGGTTGAGTTTGATGTTAAACCCCAGTTTTTACACCATAATAATGGAGCCATCCAAGGATGGAATAATCTGAAATTTAAAATGCATGAAGTTAGCACAAGGGTCTGTGGAGCCTATACATTTGGTATTGGTCTGTTCAGTGGTTTAAAAGTTCTAAAAGGCTGAGACACATAAAATTTGGACATTAAGACCACTTTTCTGGTTCACAAAAGGGATGTCCAAAACTGGACTTGAGGGGAGTATGGCAAAAATCCATTTTTTTCATGATGGCGGAGGTGGCAGAGTGGGGGTGTGTGAGAACCCTAACCATCAGGTTTGGCAAAAATAAATAAATCAATAATTCTAGGTCTTTGAAAAAATGACCCACAAAAAAAACAAGTCCTGTGAGATGTGAACTGCAGATGGTCCAAGGCTTAATTTTTTCTCAGTTTTTTATAGGTCATAATGTTTTCTTTTTTATGTTTTCCTAAAATGTCAGGGGCAGTAGAACTTAATACCCCTTCACCTGATGAACACCCAATTGGAAAATGTCATGCCTGCCCAGTGGGTGTGTTGTGTCACATGGGGTCCACATGGCTCTGTGTGAAGCAAGCTAGAGGTCAGGGGCAATCCCCTCCTGCCAGTGCCGCAAATGTGGCCATCTAGAGGGCAATCAGATTTCTTTGTAATTTCTTTTAAGGCACACAAAGCTGTGTTACCTTGTTTCCAGGTAGGGTTACCACCTTTTAAGAAGCCCAACATGGAACATTTTTTACTGAAACATGATTTTTTGCAGGACAATATGTAACCTCAACCAACACAACACATTTTTTCTCTAAATAATCAGAATTAAGACTAAGTGTTGTAGTTTTTTAGGTGTTCCCTAGTGTTTCTTAGCATTTTAAGGTATTTTAGTTAAGGTACTATAGTTTGCGCAACATTCAGAGGAAAGTCTGAAAAAAATTTTTACTGCTATAATATCAGGACATTTAGTATTTTTCATGCTTTTTCACAGGACACAGCTGCCCAAATCAGGACTGTCCTGCGAAAATAGGGACAGGTGGTGACCCTATTTCCAGGTACTTTCTGGGGAAGGGATGTTGCACAGACCTGTTTGATTTACAGGGGTATGTTGGCAATGAAAGTGGGAAAACTCCCCTACTCTACTTCAATAAGTGTCATGGGATCTTTAACTTCTGCCTGGACAGTAACCAGAGACAGGCAGAAGGGACCTTGATTTATCAACTCATCCGAAGGACAGCACCTCAGCAGCGCAGTGCCCCCCATACTGCACTACAGTGCCAGTTATGGGTATTACCCCAAGTACCTTGTAGGACTAGAACCCATGATCATCCACTCCTATAGCCCCAGAGGTGAGCATGCTACCTGCCGAGCCACTGACACTGATGCTTCTAAAGTACACATGCTCATTAATAAATAACTTCTAGAACACCATTAAGCAATCTCTCAAACCTCTACTGAGCCTGGAGGACCTGTCCAGACCACAGACCTGTACAACTGGCTCTGTAACCCAAAAAAGACATCCCCACCCATATGCAACATGCCATCTAACTCTTGCTGCAGTAGCAAAAAACACAGATCCTGAAATTCTGGTTAGGCAAACATGCACCCATCTACCCAGAATTGCTACTGGACATCATGTAAGTTATCAGACTCAAACAAATGGCCCACTATCTAAGAGGGGTGTTAAAAGCAGTCCAGTGAAAATATAGGATACACAATGACCTTCTCTCTGTTACTGACAATGGCAAATTTGAACAAGATGCTAAATGAGTATCCCAGTGATTCATGATAACCTCTCAAGCTTTAGCATCCAAAGCAGCTGCATCCCTGAAGACAACTACACAGAGCCACCTAAACGCAACAGTACCAGAAGGTGCCCCCCTCCCTATATGGTCTAGAGGATAGATGTAATGCACAGTTTTGAGCAACAGTACAGTTTTATTCAACAAAATTAACAAAAACCTGGCAGTTTAGTCTAGAGGTTAGAGTAATGAGCTGTGAATGAGTGTGGTATTTCCAGAAGACCTTGGTTTGAGTTCCACAAACTCTGCTTGTATACTGTATGGCTCTGAGCAAGTCACTTAATCACCCCAGTGCTCTCAGGTTGCCCCTGGAAAACAGGCACTTGGGCCTAGTGGGCCTTACCCGGATACCAAAATACTAAAATTAAATAAATACTACAAAGAGAAATGGGCAAATGCATATACCAAGATAACTTTTACAGAGCAATGAGACATGCCTTTGGTTTTCATGGTTCTGTTGAGAGATAAGTACAGTAGATGTCAGCAGTAGTCAGACATGAATGAGCACTACAGTCATCAAATCACCAGGAAATGCACAACGTATTTAGAATTCATAGGTAAAGGAAATGTGCTATAATTACTCGCCTGTAAAACAAAGGTGTGGCTCTTGTTTCAAAGAAAGCTTTTTCCATGATTGATCGGGGTCAGATTAGAACTGACAAGTTAGTGTGCTGTCTGAAATGAATAGCATTACTGAACTATTACTTATATCGGAAGTATTTTTCCCCTTTTTTTAATTAGATCTTCTCCCTGGCAATGCTTGGTATGAGGTGCGCAACAGCCTTCCACCTGAAGGCTGGCATAGGTAGTTCTGTTCCTCTTCAGCCCTGTGACCTCAGTGTCTGCGACATCACAACTGACCAAACAGGGCCAATCACCAGCTGTAAGATCAGTCACCTGTGATGTCACAATAAGTAAGGTCACAATGCTGATAAGTTATGAAGAGGTATGTAACAAGATACCATGGGTCAGATTTTACAAATAGTAATATTACCACACACCCCAGGTGCGCTAAAGATATTTGTGGCATTCTAAAGGGTGTTTCTATCCCAGGCCGCAATTGACCCTTGTTACACCATCTTTTTGTCGTCTAGCTTATGAACAAACATATTAACATACAAACATGCCAGAAGAAATGGGCCACTACAGTCTATCTAGTCTGCTTGAGTATGCAGCACACTGTTTATTCTGCTGTAGCTGCCACCACCCATTCCCTCCTGGGACTTAACTTCCCCTCCCCTTCCACAGAATCCACAGAATTGACCTTCCCTTTGACCCTGTCCCACCCCTTCTTAAAACTGTCCACAGTTATGCAATAAGCAATTTAGCAAGGGGAAAAGGAAGAGGAGGCCATTATGGTTTTCCAAGGAGGTAGCAGAGAAAGTGAAAACCAAAAAGATTGCATTCAGGCAATACAAAAAGACACGGGCAGAAGGGGATAGGGAGAAATACCAGGAGAAGCAAAGGTAGGCAGGGAGGTCAGTAAGGGAAGCCAAAGCTCAGACAGAAGAGCACATTGCAAAATCAGTGGGTAGAGGGGACAAAACCTTTTACAGGTACATAAGTGAAAAAAGAAAGACAAAGGGAGTGATAGTGAGACTGAAGGGGGAGGATGGGGGCTGCGTGGAGGATGACAACAGTAAAGCTGACATATTGAACAGGTATTTCTGCCTAGTCTTTACTGAGGAAGAGGAGGGTAATGGATCTGAAGTGAGTACAAGGGGTGGGAATGATGCAGAAATGGACACAATTCCGTTTACACTAGGAAGGGCCCTGAAGGAACTGGAAGGAATAAGACTTGATAAAGCAATGGGGCCAGATGGGGTGCATGCCAGCATCTTCAAAGAACTAAGAGAGGTGGTGGCTGAACCTCTGGCAATCCTGTTTAGCTGATTACTGGAAACAGGGGAGGTACCCAAAGACTGGAGGACAGCAGATATAGTCCCCTTATACAAAAGTGGGAACAAAGAGAAAGGGGAACTACAGACCAGTCAGCCTCACCTCGGTAGAGGAGAAGATCATGGAAGCACTACTGAAGGAGAGACTGGTGGAACATCTGGTTGTCAATGGACTACAAGAACCAAGGCAGCATGGTTTCATCAGGGGGAGGTCATGTCAGACCAGCCTCGTTGAATTTTTTGACTGAGTGACTAGGGAAGTGGATCAGGGGAGGGCAGTGGACATGGCCTATCTGGACTTCAGCAAGACCTTTGACGCTGTGCCACGTAGAAGGCTATTACACAAACTGGGGACTATAGGTGTGGGCAGAACAGTAGTGCAGTGGGCAGGTAACTGGCTGGACAGCAGGACACAGAGGGTGTTGGTAAATGGCTGTCACTCCATAGAGGGAAGAGTGACCAGTGGGGTACCACAGGGATCAGTGCTGGAACTGGTCCTATTCAACATCTTCATCAGTGACATTGTCCAGGACCTAGAAGGCAGAATTTCCCTGTTTGCTGATGACACAAAACTCTGTAACAGAGTAGACACACCAGAGGGTGTGGACAGAATGAGAAGGGACCTGCAGAAACTTGAAGAATGGTCAGGGGTTTGGCAGTTGAAATTCAATGTAAAGAAGTGCAAGATAATGCATATGGGGCACAAAAACCCTGGCACAATATATCAGTTGGGGGGTGAGGACATAGCCTGCACCAAGCAGGAAAATTATCTTGGGGTTATCGTCTCTGATGATCTCAAGGAAGGGAAACAGTGTGACAAGGCAGCAGGTAAAGCAAATAGGATGCTGGGATGCATAGGCAGGGGCATCACCAGCAGGAAAAGGGAGGCCATGATCAGGGCCACTGGAAAATTGTGCCCGCAATTTTTTTGCGGAATCCGCAATTTTCACCATTCTCCGCAAAAACGGACATGTTCCGCAATTTCTTGCAATTTTTGAGTTTTTGTATTGAACTGTGTAAAAAGTATTAACATTTTTAATAAAATACTTTCAAATACATTGACAATTTTGCATGCAGACTTGGGTTTGGCTGAAACAATGCAATGCAAAGTAAGGCAAAGCTTTTATATGACACTGATTTATTTTAAATCCTTGTCTTGTTTGGTTTCAAAATCCACTGGCCAAGCATGAGTCCACTTAAACACTTAACGTTTGTTTTGTGTTCAAGCAGTCCATCAGAAAACTTTTTGTTGCCACACAAACAGAAGATGGGAGAAAAAGTGCAAATTACCCCTTTCACCTAAATGGGGTGCTAACTATGAAACCTTTTTGTAAGTGGCAGGGCAAGTTTTTCCTTGTGATCATACTTTCATTCAGACTAGTTTTGATTCAAACAGCTGCGGATTTTTGGATGGTCCTGCCAATTTTAAACTTGAACAAGCTAGTTTCAAACAGTGATCTCACTCTTAGCAACTACCCCCTAGATGCTCACATGCAAAGACTACAATAAAAGCCTGACTAAAGTCTAAAAACAAGCTTATAAAACACGAAATGTATCTGATTCTGAACATTTATCTTTAACTAAACAGAATCACTGCAGCCAGAGTAAAACAAAGGCAAATTACAGGGTACCCTGACTACTGTATGATGCAGTAAAAATATATTGGTATTTTTTTTTTTTTTTTGCAATTTTTGGTTACTGCATAAGGCCCACCAGGCACAAGTGCCTGTTTTCAGGTACAATCCAGGAACACTTAGAAGGTTAAGTGATTTGTTTAGAATCACACAGGATGCAAGTGGAGGTTGTGGGAATCAAATCCAGGTCTGCTAGATGTAGTCAGCTCAGTCACAGTTTGTTACTCTAACCTCTAGCTTATACTGCCAGCCCCAATAGCCCCCAGATTTAATGTTTAAATATGTGAGTTCAAAAATAGTGTACAGCACCTACAGTACAAATTATGATTATTAAACACTTTAACAACATTTTACTAAAACTCAATTATTCACCACTCTATCTGCTTATTTTTTCTTGTACAAAAGTGGGTAAATAGCTGGCAGAGCACTGTAAACAGCTGTTGATTACGCTTCATTATTCTACAACCAGAAACAAAAATATATATTTCTTCTAGCTTTATTTAATATTGATTTGCTGTGGCTCACTTTCTAGAACTATTTAGCACTGTATGAGGCGCTTTCAAATTTTGGAAGATAGGCAATGCTTATGATAGCTTATCAGTTTAGTATTCTTTTGACAAACATAAACTTTTCTTTATGTTTTATACATATTCAGGTGTCAGTATATTCATTTAGTAATTTATACTGACTAATATATGCTGCAGAAAACATTTAAAGATTTATTGTGAAGCACTCTGGGTCTATAGCAGTACCCCCGCAATTTCCCGAAATTTTTGCAAAACACTCCGCAATTTTTGGTAACCTTTTCCGCAATTTTCCAGTGGCCCTGGTCATGATTCCACTATACAAGACACTAGTGAGGCCCCACTTGGAGTACAGTGTACAGTTCTGGAGACCTTACCTACGTAAGGACATAGACAGGGTAGAGAAGGTTCAGAAGAGGGCAACAAAGATGGTATATGGATTGCATCACAAGTCCTATGAGGACAGGTTGAAGGACTTTATTTATTTTATTTATTTATTTATTTATTTAGTTTTTGTTGCCCGGGTAAGTGCACTAGACAAATCCTGCCTATTTTCAGGCACGACCCAGGGGAAGGGGATACAGATGTATGCCAACTGACCTTGAACCAGATTAAGCTGTTGGTGGTATTTTTAGTGAATGAGGGAAATTTGGCCAGGCGGGAAATTCCCTACTCTTTCGACAAGTGCCATGGGATCTTTAACATCCACCTGAACTACCATCAATCCAGGCAGATGGGACCTCGGTTTAACGTCTCATCCGAAAGACGGCACCTCAGAAGTGCAGCACCCCTCTCATGCTGCACTACAGTGTCAGTACTGGGATATTAACCCAAGTGCCAGATGTGGGAACTGAACCCACAGCCCTCTGATCTCCCGGCCTCAGAGGTGAGTGTGCTACCTGCTGAGCCACTGACACTGACTTGAATATGTACTCCCTGGAGGAGAGGAGAGAGAGGGGTGATATGATCAAAACATGTAAGTATCTTACAGGGAGGAATAGGGTGCAGGAATACACTATTTTAAGCAAAAAAGATGTTCCGGTACTATAGGGCATGGGATGAAGTTGGAGGGAAGAGGATTCAGAGGAAACGTGAGGAAGAATTTCTTCATAGAATGGATGGTGGACAAGTGGAACACCCTGCCAGAGGAAGTGGTGGTGGCTGAAACAATCATAGGATTTAAGAATGCATGGGATAGACGTGAAGTAATTCTGGAGGTCAGGGGTGAGGGGCAACATATTTCTAGGAAAACATAAAGTGAACTTACAAGCTCAAATAGGCAGACTGGGCGGGCCGAAGGCCCTTATCTGCTGACACTGTCTATGCATCTAGTGTTCAGTGAGATCACTTCCTCTGGCAATTTGTTTCACTTTTCCACCACCCTTACTGTGAAACAGTGCCTCCTCATATCCCTTCTAAATCTTCCCCCCACCAGTTTCAGGCTGTATCCCTTGTGGTCCCGGCCCCTTTTAAGTTAAACATGCTCTTTTCCTCTAACCTTATTCATACCTTTTATGAACGTTTCTGTTAGGTCACCTCTTTCTTTCCTATCCGACAGAGAGTACATGGTGAGCTCCCTCAGTCTCTTCTAATAGGGTTTGTCTCCCAAGCCCTGGATCATCTTGGTCACCCTTCATTGCACCCCCTCCAGCAGTTTATTATCCTTCTTCAAATATGGGCACCAGAACAGCACACAGTATTCCAAGTGTGGTCTAACCAGGGACCTGTACAATGGCATGATAACTTCCTCACTCCTTGACTCCTTGAGGTGATACCTCTGGTGATGCACCCAAGTATTTTGTTTCCTTTGGCTGCTGCCTTATGGCACTGAGCTGATTGTCTCATGCCCCCCATGACAATCACCTCTAGATCTTTTTCTTCCTCAGAAGTGGTTACCTGCACTCCTCCCAGTCAGTAGCTAGTCCTAAGGTTCCTGGCTTCTAGATGCATTACCTTACACTTCTTAGCATTGAACCCCAACTTCCAGGTGGCTGGCCAATGCTTGAGCTTAGCCAGGTCCTCCCTGAGATCCTAACTCCCCACCTCACTGTCCACTCTTGTATAGATCTTAGTGTCATCTGCGAATAGGCAGATTTTGCTGATGATCCCTTCTGCGATGTCTCCAGTGAAGCGTGCATCCATACCTAGGACCTTTTATGTGGAGCTTGCACAAGCTGCCCTAAATCAGGTCAACTCTCACAACTCTGCCCAACATTATGAAACTGGGTGCAGTTGTGGCAGTCAGCAGTGCCGCAGCCATGGCGGTGCAAGGGTTTGATACTGGGCTAGATACAAGCCTTGCGCCAACCTTCTAAAATCCAGCCTGTATGTCAGTCTTCAGGTAAGTGCTGCTCAACACACCTAATACCATCAGGTAAAAAAAAAAACTTCTGATGAGAAAATGGAAAAAGAAAACTGCATCAGAAATAAAATGTAACAACTGCCTACTTTTTAAAGCAAATAACATTTGTGCCTGCTATTGCTGGGGCTACTTGCTCTTTAAAGGAAAACTCCACCCTCATATCTTCTAAATGTTATTTGTTTCCTGTCAATAGACAACTCTTTTTATGTAGCTGTTAAGGATGTATGCAAATGCTTTAGTCTGTTTTCACAGTTCATACTAGGCCCTGTTACTGTTCTGGGAGTCTCCAATTCATGGTTGTTGAAATCTTGTTGTACCTGAGACCTGCATTAGCATATGAGAACATGATGCGTAATCACACTTTAAACTCCCCAGTTTGCCTGCCTGCTTAATTAGTCTTAAAAGAAACAAGCTGCAAAAAGGTGTGGAATACCACATTTACATTCAGTGAGCTTTGCAAACTGTTTGAGTTATAATGCAGATTTTTTTCCCTTTAAACTTTACTGTTAATGAGTTTCCAGAGAGTTTTTGCAGGGTATTTGTTCTTTCAGCATAAAGATTCATGGCATAAATGGGTGATCTGACATCATGTTCTCATATGCTAATGCAGCTCTCAGGGACAATGCGATTTCAACAGCCATGAAATGGAGTTACCCAGGGCAGTCACAGGGCCTAGTATGAACTGTAAAAACAGACTAAAGCATTGCTTACATCTTTAACAGCAACACACCAAGCTTGCCGTCTCTGGCAGGCACAACACTTCCTAATCCTGTCTTCTCCTATCCACTTAACCGACTGTGTCCATAACTCTCCTAGCCCTCATATTTGTGGTGCCATGGCACGCACCTTATACTCAAGTCTTTTCTTATTCCTAACCATGTTATCCATAGTGGCTCATAACAACAAAGAACAAGGATCAGGTCCACCTCTGGAAATTTCCAATCCTGTATCCGGAACGTCATTCTACTGCACCTCGCCTTATTTAATATGTCCACCTCCCTTTATCCTCGGCTCATATCCTTCACCCTTACTCTTTCTGCTCCCTTCATATATGTCGATCAGAGCACTCTCCTTAGCTTTCCTTCACTGCTGCCTTAGCATTATGTTACACCCATCAATACCTAGCAGAAGGTCGCAAAGGAAAAAAGCTCTCCTATCCTGCTAAAACTGGACCCAGAAACTGCTTCTCTTGCTCCTTCTCTGTTCAGGTAATGTGGAGCTAAACCCTGGACCCCCATTACCACTTGCGTCTCCCACAGAATTTACATCTGCACCCGGACTTCAGTTAATGTTAGTCAACACATTGAGCCTCGCTAAAAAGTTTGATCAGCTCCAAGTATGGGCTGCCCATACTGAGCCAGACCTCATTATTATAACCGAATCTTGGCTCAAAAAGTCAAACAGTGATCAACAAGTCTCCCTTCCTGACTACAATCTGCACAGGGCAGATAGGGAAGCCAGAGGGGATGGTGTGGCCATCTACACTAAATCTAAGTTTACAATCAGTGATATTCACTGTAAATCTAAACCTAAGGAGTACGAAATCGTATCTCTCAAATTACACCTTCCATCCACTTAATGTCTCACTGTTATTGGTGGTTATCACCCCCCATCTGGTGGCACTGACATCCTCACCATACTTAAATCCTTAATCGCTTCCGCCATCACTGAAACTTTAATACTTGGGGATTTTAATATGGACTAGCTTACCCCCAACTCGCACAGTCTGAAATCCTTCTGTGATGAAGTCAGCTTAGCCCAGTTAATCAGTGAACCCACTAGAACCAATACATACAATCCCAGCAACAGTTCTCTTCTTGATGTCATACTCTCTATGCATCCCCACAAAATTCTTCACTCTGCAGTCTTCCACAATGACATGAGTGATCATGGGGTGGTTGTTTGTACAAGATCACAAATTATAGCCCGGCAGCAACCAACTCATAACTAAGCAGTCCTTTCACAAGTTTAATTCATCGGACTACTTATCTGACTTGAGCAAAATTAGATGGCAAGACCTCTACCGTGCCAAAATGATCGATGAAGCTGTCACTATCCTTAACAACAACCTCACCCTGCTGGCCAACAAGCATGCCCCTTTGATCAAAGTCAAGGTGCATAAAACATCCAACCCATGGTTTACATCAGATCTCAAGGCTACACTCCAATGCCGTGATTACCTCTGGGCTAAGGCTAGAAAATCCAAAAGCCCAGCTGACTGGCAAGCATTCAGAGCCACTAGAAACACCTGCATTAAACAAATCAGAGCAAGCAAAGCCAACTATTATGTCTCCAACCTTGAACAGGCAAAAGGGAATTCCCCAAAAATCTGGAAGGCACTCAAGTCCATCAAAGGTCGGCCTGTAGCCCCCTCCATCCCTCTGAAGATTCTCAGCAATGGTAGGGCTGTGGAAAACAGCTACCTAATCCTCGAGGAAATCAACAATCACTTTGTAACTGCTGGCCTAGCTTTCAACTCTTCGCCTTATGAAGCCTGTTGTGGCAACCCAGATTGTAATAACATTGACTCTCAAACTTCGACCCACCCGCTCCAGTTGTACCCACTTAGCTATAAAGAAGTTGAAGATTCACTTCTTAACATAGACATTCGAAAAAGTGCAGCAGACAATGGTCTAGAACCTTTTTTTCTTAAACTAGGCTATCTTGACCTCACCACCCCTATCCTCCACATATTCAGTCTTTCCATTTCCACTGCCACTGTTCCCTCCTGCTGGAAATCTGCCCACGTCCTCCCATTATTCAAGTCAGGGGACCCGTGTGACCTAAACAACTATAGGCCCATCTCAATCTTACCTGTCCTCTCCAAAGTTCTCGAAAAGCTAGTTTACTCCCAAATGAAACTCCATATCGAATCATCTTGGATCCTTAACCCTGCACAATCTGACTTCCGGACCAACCATGGTACAGTCACTGCTCTAGCCAAAGTTACCAATGAATGGATCACAGCCATGGACTCCAAGAAAGTTACTGGCGCAGTATTTTTAGGTCTCAGCAAAGCGTTTAACACTGTTGACCACAATCTGTTAGTCTCAAGCCTAATAAAAGTAGGTGCCACCCCCCTTGTTGCCCAGTGGTATACCAGCTACCTATCTGGAAGGACCCAGAAAGCAACAGCTGGTGGCCTCTTTGCTGCATCCCTCCCAGTTGTCAGAGAGCCACACAAGGCTCCATATTAGGTCCCATCCTCTTCTCCCTGTACATCAATAAACTTTGTGCACATATATCCCAGTCCATTTGCATTTCTTTGCTGATACTATACTGTATACATCAGGCCCTACACTGGCTGAAGTGAGGGATGTACTCCAAGCCGACTCCAGGGACATGACATTATTCGGGCCCGAAGGGTGATTTCGCAGGCACTGCGCAGTCACTGTGCAAAATCACCCTTTAGCCTCAAATAATGCCATGACAGTGACATCATTCATGAGAAGGGGTCCCAAAAACCCCATGTTGAAAATTTGGTGCAAAAATTCCAAAAAATGACTGTTTTACGAGCGTGCACTGCGCAGTTCCTACGCAGGCTCATAAGTTCATGAATTTTCAATATTTTCACTCCAGATTTTCAACATTGTCATTTTATCACACCTTCTTATGAGTTGTACAGCTGTCATTTTTCACATCTCACCCAATACGTGCTTCCGCCCATGTAGTGCACAATGGCACAGTTGGCATGCAAAATCAATGTATGGAACACATTAAGAAAATCACAGTGACACTGTTCATGAACAGAGGTCTTAAAATGGCTATGTTGAAAATTTGGTGAAAAAATTCCTAAAAATGACTGTTTTACGAGCGTGCATTGCGCAGTTCCTATTCACGCTCATACGTTTGCGAATTTTCAATATTTGCACTCCAGATTTTCAACATTGCCATTTTACCACACCTCCTCATGAGCAGTACAGCTGTCATTTTTCACATCCTGCCCAAAATGTGTTTCTGCCCATGTAGCGCACAATGGCGCAGTCGGTGTGTGAACTCAATGTATGGGACACATTAAGAAAATCACAGTGACACTGATCATGAGCAGAGGTCTTAAAATGACTGTGCTGAAAATTTGGTGAAAAAATTCCTAAAAATGACTGTTTTATGACTCTGCGTTGCGCAGTTCCTATGCACGCTCGTAAGTTTGCAAATTTTCAATATTTTCACTCCAGATTTTCAACATTGCCATTTTACAACACCTCCTTATGAACACTGCAGATGTCATTTTTCACATCTTCCCCAAAGTGTATTTCCGCCCATGTAGCGCACAATGGCACAGTTGGTGTGCGAACTCAGTGTATGGGACACATTAAGAAACTCACAGTGTCACTGTTCATGAGCAGAGATCTTAAAATGGCTATGTTGAAAATCTGGCAAAAAATTCCTTCAAATAACTGTTTTACGAGCGTGCGTTGTGCAGTTCCTACGTATGCTCGTAAGTTTGCCAATTTCCAATATTTTCACTCCAGATTTTCAACATTGCCATTTTACCACACCTCCTTATGAACACTGCAGCTGTCATTTTTCACATCTTGCCCAAAACGTATTTCCGCCCATGTAGTGCACAATGGCGCAGCTGGTGTGCGAACTCAGTGTATGGGACACATTAAGAAAATCACAGTGACACTGTTCATTAGCAGAGGTTTTAAAATGGCAATGTTGAAAATTTGGTGAAAAAAATCCTACAAACCTATGAGCGTGCGTGGGAACTGTGCAACACACGCTCATAAGTTTGCGAATTTTCAATATTTCCACTCCAGATTTTCAACATTGCCATTTTACCAAACTTTCTTATGAGCAGTATAGCTGTCATTTTTCACATCCTGCCCAAAACGTTTTTCCGCCTATGTAGCGCACAATGGGGGTAACAACAAGGTCATGCTGACAATTTATTGTGCAAATACCAGCAATCGCACAGGGCATTAGGGTAAAGCACCATACATGCCAAACACCACTGCAAGCAAACGTTCGGTATTGACAAATGCTTGTTATGTAACATGCTAATGCTTGCCCATAATTCTGTACTTGAATTTGTATTGGTTTTTTGATTATGCAATCTGTAACTACCTGTCTGTGTCGAAGGACCTCCTTGTGAATGAGCTTGCTCAACGGAGTTTTCCTACAGTAAACTTGAACTTGAACTTGAACATGAAAAGAGTTGTCTATTGGCATGGAAACAAATAACGTTTAGAAGATATGAGGGTGGAGTTTTCCTTTAAGGACAGAAGTCCCCAGGAAATGGGAACTATAAAAACCCTAATTAGAATATTAGTGATTTCCCTTACCTAGTATGGCTCAGTAGGCAGCACAGTCGCCTCTGGTGTCAGTAGGTCAAGGTTATGGGTTCTAGTCTCACACCCAGTACTGTACTTGGGGTAATACCCATAACTAACACTCTAGTGTCATAGAAGGGGGTATTGCACTGTTCAGGTGCCATCCTTCAGATGAGATGTTAAGCCAAAGTCTCTCCTGCCCATCTCTGTTCACTGTCTAGGTGGCAGCCAAAGATTCTATGGCAATTATCGAAAGAGTAGGGGAGTTTCACCAGCGTCATGGCCAAACTTTCCCCTGTTAATAAAACAGGTTCATACAAACCAGTTGCAGGGCACTCCTGGAAGCAAGCTATCATAGCTTTAGTGTGACTTTCATGGTCGAAAACTACAAATATTGAGGATAGTGTATGATTAATCATACACAACAAGGATGTTTTCCACTCGAGAGGTTTCCATGGTAACAGTAGACCATGAGAGTGTAGCTTGAGAGGTCTCATTACCATAGAAACCTCGAGAGTAAAAAACATCTGCGTTGTGTATGATCGATTATACATTGTCTTTTATAGTTTATGGTCAACCATAGATTGATGGGTTTGTTCTTACTTTTGTGTTTTTCCTGACGGCCACTGTCTTCCAGGTCCCACTCTCACCACCACAGCCATCTCAGATAAAGAAGGTTAGCAATGAGCGCATGCATGAAGGCATTCCAAGTTGTTGTGCTGCAGTAGCTACACAGCTAGTGCAACACAACACAGACAATGATGTAGCTACTGCAGCACAACAATGTTGTCCAAGGGACTGATTTCCATCCCTAACAACGTTCTACCTTACATTATAAATTAATTAATTCTAAGTCAGTTACCATGGCGATATCTACAGTTGTGGGTTGTATGAAAAAATTACTCACCTTAGTAATTATGTTTCTTTTAATGGAGTTTTGCTGTATTCTGACAGTTAGCCCCAGCACTCAAACTGCCCAGGAGAGTAGATGATTAATTTTCTATGCAGAGCATAGAACATTGAGCGAGCTTGGTTCAAACCTCTGTCTGCTGCACTTTGAAGTGCAACTGTCAGATTTTTATGAGCTAATACTAATTAACTACTATGTGGAAATTGTAAAATCTTTACTAGCCAAATGGAAACCAAATATTTTGGATCCCCAAAAGACTCTAGTCAAGAAATCACAAATCAAAAACCAGGTAGTGAACAACTTAAGACTGTTAAATTAATAATATAACCTACTCCCCTTCTTTAAAAGGAGGGAGTACCCAAATGCACCCCTGGGGTGCAACACTGCATCTGCCAGCCCACTTACAAAAAACAGGTTCTGAGAGGGGAGGTAGGGAGGGAGGTCAGAATACAGCAAGACTCCATTAGAAGAAAAATAATTACTACGGTGAGTAATTTTTTCTTCAAACAACATGAAGTCTTGCTGTATTCTGACTATTTCAGACTACCAAGCAATACCTCCATGGAGGAGAAAATCGAACCTACCTTGGGAATAGGCTCTGCAGTACTGCTGTACCAAACCAAGCAGCACTCCTAGACTGAATATCCAGGGAGTAATGCTTGGTAAATGTATGGACTGTTTTCCAGGTGGCTGCTTTACATATCTCTAGCAAAGGAATATCCCTGGCCGCAGCCAGGGAAACAGCTATACCTCTACTCGAATGAGCCCTCAGGCCTGAGGGAGGTATTTTGCCTAGCTTCTCATAGCAGAATTGAATACAGGAGACAATCCACCTGGCAATAGTTCTCTTAGTGGCAGGTTTGCCCTTACCCACTTCGCCATCAGTGAGAAACAACTGAAGGGAGTCAAACCTGTAAGCCTTTGTACGCTCAATGTAGTAACTCAGAGCTCTTTTAACATTCAAATTGTGTTATTTCTCCTGAAGAAGAATGATCAGTGAAGAACACAGGGAGAGACATAGATTGGTTCAGATGAAAATCTGAAACCACTTTAAGTAAAAACCCTCCTATTAGTTCTAAGGACCACCTTATCTCTATGGAATGAGATAAAATCAGGCTCCACTGACTGTGCTAGCAATTCACTGATATGTCTGGCAGAGGTAATAGCTATCAGGAACACAATTTTCCAAGTCAAGTACATAAGCTCTGCTGAAGACAAAGGCTCAAAAGGGGGGTTGCATAAGCTGAGCAATGCAAACATTAAGATCCCAAGCAGGGGTAGGATCCCTAAAGGGGGCTTAATATGAAGCAATCCCTTGAAAAATGTACAGAATACATGGTGAGATGACAGTGAGGAAGGCTTTCCCATTGACAGAAAAGCAGAAACAGCTGACAAATGTACTTTGAGAGTAGCTGGTCTGAGGCCTAGGCCATTAAGATGAACCATATAATCCAGAACTGTAGACAATTCAGCAGTGTCTGGGGATATATGCTTCTTGGAACACCAAATGCTGAATCATTCCATTTGGAGTTGTAAGTTTTTCTGGTGGCAGGCTTTCAAGAGGCTTCGAGAATATCCAGAACCCCTTGGGACAGATGCAAATCTGCATACTCTAATTCTTCAAGAGCCATGCCTTGAGATTGAGCGACCAAAGGTTGGGGTACCAAATCCTCCCCTGAGAGGAGGTTAACAGGTTGTTATTCCTGGGAACAGACAGGGGAAGATGGACTGCTAGGGACAGAACAGGGGGTACCAAGGTTGCCTAGCCCAGTCTGGAGCAATCAGAATCACTTTGCAAGGTTGTGACCTTACCTTGACCAGAACCTTGAACAGTAGAGGAAAGGGAAGGAAGGCATATAGAAATGTCCCTTACCAGTTCAAAATCAGAGCATCCAGAGGGACTGAGCCCAATACTGGGGGCCTGCAACAAAACAGAGGAAGTTGGTGATTGTCTGGGGCTGCAAAGAGATCTATCTCTGGGGTGCCCCACCTTGAAAAAATCACTTTCAACACCAGAGGGTCCAGGGACCATTTTTGGCGGCCCTGGGAGATCGTGCTCAATGCATCTGCTAGCACATTGTCCTTTCCTGGAAGGTGGACTGTCATGAGAGAGGTCTGCAGAGAATAAGCTAGGGACCACAATTTCATGGCTTCCACGCACAAGGCCGTGGACCAAGTGCCTCCTTGCTTGTTGATGTACCACATAGTGGTGGTGTTGTCTGTCCTGACCTGAAACACCTTGTTCTGCACTGACTGAGAGAAAGCTTGCAGGACCAGAAAGAGCACCCTGAGTTCAAAGAGATTGATATGAAGAAGGGATTCCTGCAGGGACCACAGTCCCTGGGCTTTGAGAGCCCCCAGATGGGCTCCCCACCCCAATAGAGAAGCATCCGTGGTTAGGACCACAGAGTGAGACTGAGTGACGAATGGGAATCCTTGCCTGAGGTTGCCCTGATCCTGCCACCATTGGAGAGCCTGGATCAGATTCTGGGTCACTGGAACTAGTTTGGTTAGAGAATCTTTCTTCTGAGACCAAAAGTCCCTCAGGTGAAACTGAATGTCCCTCATCTGAAATATGGCCACTTGGACCACTGCTGTAGAAGCTGCCATGTGGCCCAGAAGTTGAAGAAAGTGCCTTGCTGGCCGAGAGACCAGAAGGTGGAATGAAGAAGCCAGCTCTACAATAGCCCTTGCCCTTTCCAGGGAAAGAAAAACTCTTGCTTTGACTGTATCCAACTCTGCCCCTATGAAGGTGAGGAGCTGTACAGGCTTGAGAACTGACTTGGGAAGACTGAAAAGGAATCCTAGGGAAGTGAGCACTTGCTGAGTCACTTGAATGTCTGACTTGACTTGGTATGGGGACTGACCCACAATGAGCCAGTCGTCCAGATATGGAAATATGAAAATATTTTTCCTTTTAAAAAAGGCAACTACTACTGCTAGACATTTTGTGAATACCCTTGGAGCTGATGTCAGACCGAAGAGCATAGCTTTGCACTGATAATGGCCTGAAGGCAATTCAAACCTGAGGTACTTTCTGTGGGAGCACCTGATGGGAATGTGAAAGTAGGCATCTTCTAGTCAGGGGGAAATTTTAATGGCTCCCATCACCTTAGAGGAAATCACAGAAGCTATTCAAGGTCTCACCCTGGACAAGGCCCCTGGCCCAGATGGGTTCTCTCCAAATTTTTACAAAGCTTTAGGTAGTGATCTCACCCCTGCTCTGTTAAAACTTTTTAACTATATTCTTCCTTCAGGCCCCCTAGATTCTTCACTTCTGGAAGCAGTCATAATCCTTATACCTAAGCCTAATAAATCAACCCTAGATCCCGCCAATTATAGGCCAATTTCTTTACTTAATTACGATATTAAAATCCTGACCAAAATTCTGTCTTTGCGAATTAAGCAAGTTTGGCAAACACTCCTAAGTACAGAACAGGTAGGCTTTGTCCAGGGGAGATCAGCTTCTGATCACATAAGAACTCTCTCACACATCTTCTGTGCAGCCCAAAACTCCCAATCTCCCATGGCCTTAGTAGCCTTAGATGCCGAAAAGGCTTTCGATCGAGTTAGCTGGGAATTTTTATGGGCTACTCTGCATAAGATGGGTTTCCCAATTCAATTTATTCAGTGGGTCCAAGCGATTTACAAATCTCCTTCTGCAAGAGTATATTGCAATGGGGTGTTCTCTCCCAGATTCCCTTTATACTCGGGTACCCGTCAGGGATGCCCTCTCTCACCCTACTCATTTAATCTTTACCTGGAACCCCTGCTAGCTCGCATTAGATCCTCACCCTCTATCACCGGTTGTCTTGTTGGCCAACAAATACTTACTATGTCGGTATTTGCTGATGATATTCTGCTGCACCTATCGGATCCAGTTAGCTCTATCCAGGAAGTTTTGGAAATTATCAATCAATTCAGGGAAGTCTCCAACTACAAGTTGAATTTGTCCAAATCTGAAATATTTCTGTTGAATTCCCTCTTATTCCAGGCGGATGTTGTCCATTTTGGGATGAAATGGACACCTGACCACCTTAAATACCTGGGAATATATCTAGCCCGCGATATCAATATAGTTAAGAAACTTAACCTTGACGATTTGCCAGACAAAATCCAAGGGGACCTCGCCAGATGGTCTAACCTTCCTTTATCTTTAGGTAGCAGAATAAGTATAATCAAAATGAATATACTTCCATGTATATTCTATCCCCTCAGTCTGCTTAATATTTGGCTACCTAAGGCCTTTTTCCGGAAAATTCACACCGTGGTCATTAAGTTCATCTGGAAAGACAACCGCGGAGAGCTTTCTTTAAGTTATGTTTGCCCAAAGCCAATGGTGGCCTTCGCTTGCCCAATTTTGAATTTTACTATTGGGCTAGCCACCTGTCCAAAATGGGCAAATGGCTCTCCCCTTCTTCAGATTCTTACCGGCCTTTCTGGTTGCAACTGGAGATTAATTTGTTGAAGTCTCATAACATAAATCCTCACGCTGCCTTTTTTTGCAAACCCTCAGCTCTTCCCGCCTCATTGGGTGAATCAGTAATTAATACCTCTATTAATCAGTTTTGCACTTCGGTTGGAATGCAAAATACCAAAGATCCTGCCCAACCGCTAGTTCTTAACCCCAATATTAAATTAGGCTCATATTGGTTGCTCCCCTCCTGGCTACCGCAAATTCGAGACTGTGTAGTAGGCGACCTCTTTCTTCAGGACTCTATCGGCTCTTCTCGAGACCTGATGGCCAAGTTTAACATCCCCTCCCAAGCCATATTTAAGGTATTCCAGCTGAGACATCTCATAGTTAGTGTTTTTGGACCTGTGAAAAGGACACCTGGTATACACCTTCTTTTAGACTTGCTCAAGTCTTGGGATAACGAACCCCACTCCATTGCTAAACTTTATTTACATCTACTCCTCAGTAAAGCTCCGGATATCCTATCTGGCTCCAAGGTATGGGACACGCTGCTTGGTGACACTCCCCGTCCTTGGGCTCAAGTCTGGGCTGATTTACACCGTTTCCTCTCTTTAGATAGGAATAAACTTATACAATTTTATATAGTTAACAATATGTACTATACACCAGTAAATTTAGTTAAGTATGGGAAAATTAGTTCCCCCGAATGTATCAGATGTGGTACTAGTTCGGGGAATATTTTACACATTTATTGGGTCTGTGTCAAAGTAGCTCCTTTGTGGCAACACATCCGGGACAACCTTAATTCACTTTTAGGCCTACAGGATTTATTCACTCCTGAAATTTGTGTCTTGGGCATCTACTCCTCTATCAAGGTTAATGAAAGGAAATACCACATGGCCCTCATTTCGATGGCTGTTAAAAGGTTAGTCCTTCGTCACTGGGTTGACCAATCGGTTATTACTTACCAGGAATGGGTGGCGGAAATGTCACTCAGTTTTAAAATTGAAAAGTTGATTGCCAGTACCAGACATGATCTTTCTGCCTTTCATAAAAAATGGGGTAAACTCTACTCCCTGTATCTTCATTAAGACCCCTTATGGAGTCTTCATTCCCCCTCTCCCTTCTCTGTGCGTGTGAGCCCCCTTTTTTTTTTCGGAAGTCATGATCTTGACCAATGGCCCACCTTGGATGCTTCTCTCTTCCCCTCTTTCTTTTCTTTGTCTCTTTGCTACCCTGTCTCTTTTCTTTTCTTCCTTCTGGTGGCGGCATCCTCCCGAAGGAGAATGCAGGGGGAGGAGTCGGGGTAGTTAGTGTTTGTTCCCTCTTATTTTACCTTGCCTTTTACCATGTTGTATTTGTTACGTGTGAAAACTGAATAAAACTTAAATTTCAAAAAAAAAAAAAAAAGTAGGCATCTTTTAAGTCCAGGGAGGCTAGCCAGTCCCCTGGCCTTAGAGAGGGAAGGATAATTCCCAGAGTCACCATTTTGAATTTTGGTTTTAAAAGATGTTTGTTCAGGTATCTTAAGTCTAGGATGGGTTGCCACTCCCCTGTCTTTTTTGGGGTAAAAAAGTACTTGGAGTACAGACCTTTGCCCCTGTGCAATGTAGGAACTCTGCCTCTAGGGTAATGGTTTTGGAGATGCTTGCAGGTGGAAAAGATCTGGCCCTCCGCTTTGGAAATTTCTTGAAGCTGAGAACCAGCCCCTGGCTTACCACCTCCAGGACCACTTGTCTGAGGTAATAGATATGCATTCCTGGATGAAGTAAGCCAGCCTGCCTCCTTACAGGAATGGGGGAGTCGACCCGGGCTGACACATCAGGGTGTCTGCTTGGCAGGAGCCTTAGGTTGAGGGATGGATGCAGCCCTGCTCACTCCCTTCTGCCTCTCCTTCTGAAGAACCTCCTTTGAGGAAAGGGAGAAGAGGCCTGTGCTTGGTAGAAAAGCCTATGGAAAGGCCTGCCCCTGCCCCTAGCCTGCTGCCTTTGAGGAGTTGCCTGCCTTTCCTTGGCCTGTGCACTCCTATAGGTGGTCCTATACTCATTCATCTTTTTCATGTAATTCTCTGTTTGCTACCCAAACAGAGAATTACCCACCACAGGGAAATCCATGGCCTTAGCCTGGGTGTCCTGTGAGAGAATAGTACATCTGAGCCAAGCCATTCTCTGAAGAGCCACAGATTTAGCCATGACTTTAGATAACACATCATTGGAGACCACAGCAGCATGGAACTGTACCTTAGATGCCTCAATCCCATCAGCAGCCACCCCCTCCAGCTCCAAGGCTAGCTGGGAGGGGGGGGAGGCCTGCTTAGCCAGTGCCAGTACAGTGTCCCACCTGGACTTCTGGTACCTGGCTACATGGGCCATATAATTAGCCTGCCTGAGTCCCAAGGTGGATGCCATGTACAGTTTCTTTGCCATGGCATCCAGCTTCCTAGAGTCTTTACCTGGGGGGTGTGAAGCCAAGGGTATGTTAGCCTTATCACAGGCTGCTGCCTGCAGAACCCCAACATGGCTGCATTGTTGATACAAGTACTCTGTACCAGAACCTGATAAGATGTACCTTTTGTCCATCCTTCTGTCGACAAGAGGTACATAATTTGGAGTTTTTAAAACCTTTTGTGTCTGTTTCCCAAAAGACTTATGAAGGGGAATAGACAGTCTCATGGACTCTGGGATGTCCATAATCTCCACATAATCATGTTCCTCTTGTTCCACTACAGCTTCTTCCACAGGAAGCTGGAGGGTTTCTGCCACTTTTCTGTAAAACATGTAGTGGGAAGAGGACTCAGAAAACCTAGAAGTATAATCACCAGAAGGCCAGTCTGGGGAAATGTCTGGTTCAATGGGCTCAACCTGACCTCTCACACTATCGTCATCATCATAATCTTCAGCCTCCTCCAAATCCGGTTCATAGAAATCTTCAGGGGCATAATCTGGAACCAGAGGAACCGACTGAACCGAGTGCCTGCCAGAAGGCACCGGATCAGACGGAAGTGGATGAAGCAATTCTACAAGCCTTATTGCATTGGTAATCTCTTTGGCGGTTGGAAAATGGGTCTCTTTACTTTTTCTTTTTGTAGGAACTGATCCCTCAGGATCAGCTCTCCTCTTGCCCGAAGAAGTATCGCCCTGGTCAGAGGGCATTCCCTCAGGTTCAGTCGGAACCGAATCGGGTTGGCCATCCAGGTCAGCGGACTTCACTGCCTCCTTATCCCTGAGCCTACCTAATCTTTATTCCAGGGTAGACTTAGGGAAATTTTTACAGATTTGGCAGTCTGAAATGAAGTGGTCAAACCCCAGACAATAAACACAGGTGGTGTGGGGATCAGCCTTAGCAAAGACCTCCCCACACACACTGCAGTGTTGAAACCCAGTGGGCCCAGTTTTTCTTTTGGGTTTCTCAGACATAGCCATCCTAACAACAAACTTACCCTTTTTAGGGCAAACAACCAGGCAAGACACCCTTATTGGTTTCTAACCGTGTCACGGGTATTAGAAAAAAACACAAGAAAATGCAGTTTTTTTAGAACCGATAACCACACTCTAAGTTTAAAAACAAAGACAGAATATATAAATCACTAAACAGCCGGTTCAGTCGAACCAGTCGAAAAGTAAATTTTACAATTTCCACAAGTTTACTATGTCTAGTTCACTACCTAGTACTTACTGTACCACAGACAGAGAACTGAACCGAAACTTGCAAAAAATAATCGGTAAAACCAAGGACTTTGACTTATGAACCATGAGCAAAGGAGAAATCTCTGGAGCGGCCGTTCAGTTAGGCGGAGTAAAGAATCTGACAGTTGCGCTTCAAAGTGCAGCAGACAAAGGTTTCAACCGAGCTCGAGCTCAACGTTCTATGCTCTGCATAGAAAATTAACCATCTACACTCCAGGGCAGTTTGAGTGCTGGGGCTAACTGCAATAGTCAGAATACAGCAAGACTTCATGTTGTTTGAAGAACAGGCGCTGTAAAGGGTGATGATGAAAGCATGGCTCATTATTCATATCAGGAAATGATAGTTTACATGTGCATATGAAATGCTTAAACATGCATATTAAAAGAAATTTAGAAAATTCAATAAAATAATATCTAAAAAGTAGATTTTTGTTCTTGTTTTTAAATGCTATGCTAAGAAACTCTTATAATTAGAAGAGTTTCTCATACTCAAGAAAAGGTTCAGTTCTGGTGGGATGAGCTGATGGTTCCTCATGTATTGAATATGGTGCTGTGTTGTACTATGTTGTGTTATATGGTATTGTGTTGTGTCAGGTTGTAGTGTAGTATGTTATGTTATTGTGTTGTGGTGTTTCGAAGTGCATGTTGTGGTGTTGTACTGTGTTGTGCTGTGTTGTGTTGCATTGTATTGTAGTGTACTGTGTTGTATCGTATTGTATTACTGTAACTGAGGTTGATTCTAACTTAAGGAACTCCTGCAGTCAAGAGAGAGACTGACATACTGCGACAAATCTCTAGTGGCATCTGTCTTTTGTTTTCTTTCAATGCCCTTTACTATCAAGACTTCATAAATGCTCACATTTCCCAGAACAGACTGTGCCCATTGCTAGCATCTCCAGCACACCCAGTTTCCAGTCAGGAGCCTTCGTAAAGCACTTGTAGCATCCAAAGAAGTTTCCATGGGCACTGTTGTGCAGTCCCACCTTGCTAATCACCTGCATTTTTTCCTACCAAGCTAAACATGATAAGATTAAACCATGAATACTCTGGGCAGTTAGGTTATATTATTAGAAGTAAATGTTCTCTCTGACATTAAACTGATGGCCGATGATAGTCGGATCACGTATCACCATTATTTTCTTAGCTCCAGAACTGACGAATAAGACAAGTAGCACACACAGTATCCTTCTCAGAGGTGCTGCCTGTCAGTAGCATGGGTGAGGCAAGGGTACTTTGCACCATGCAGTTTAACGCATGGTTGAAAAAATGGTGTGGAGCACAGGGGTTTGGCTTCACTGGGGACTGGGGTTCCACCTGGAGGGACATCAGCCTATACTGGCAGGATGGTCTGCATCTGTCCAGGAAGGGAACAAGTCTTTTGGGCAATCGGTTTAAATGCTTCATTGGCAAACTTTTAAACTAGTCAAGGGGGGAGGCACTGATAAGCAGCAGGAAAATCCCAGCCTCCCCCTACAAAACAGGGTACTAAATGAGAAAAAGACCAAGGTAGAAAGGTCAGTGGGGGATGCTGCTACAGAAGGTAAAGCCATCAAAAAATGGAGAGCAATGAGTACCAATGCCCATAGTCTGGGTAACAACCTTCCTGAATTAGTGGCCTTGATGGTGGAGGAACATCTGGATATCATGGCAGTCACAGAAACATGGTACACACAGAACCATGACTGGGACATAAACATACCAGGATACACTATCTAAAGGAGGGACAGGGAGGGTAAAAGAGGAGGAGGAGGAGTAGCTCTCTACATAAGGGAAGGAATAAAAGCAACAGAACAAAAGGGTAAACAGGGAGGAGAAGAAGCACTGTGGGTCAATTTGGAGACAGGCAATGGCACCATAATCCGCACAGGGGTTGTATACAGACCCCCCTCTCAGGGGGAGGAAATGGACAAGGAAATGATAGAAAGTATACTTAGAATGGCAAAAAAAGGGGAGATATTGCTTATGGGTGATCTGAATATGCCAGATGTTAACTGGAGTGGAGTTGCAGCAGCCACTTCCAAGAGTGGGGTTATTCTAGATGCCCTACAGGGGGCATGCCTTAGACAACTAGTATTGGAACCCACTCGAGAGGAAGCAATCTTAGACCTGGTCCTCTCAAATGGAGATGGAGAAAGGATCACAGATGTAGAAGTGGGTAGCCATCTGGGAACTAGCGACCATCGAACAGTATGGTTCACAATAAACACAGCAGTAGACTCAAGCCATACAAAGACAAAAGTACTGGACTTCAGGAGGGCTGACTTTGCCAAAATGGGTGAGTGTCTAAGGAATGCGCTAGTAAATGGGCAGGAAGGAGGGGTGGAAGAACAATGGGGAATAATAAAAACTGCCATCACAGAGGTAACAAGCCTTTGTGTGAAGCAAATAAACAAAACGAAACAATGTAAGAAACCACTATGGTTCTCAAAGGAGGTGGCAGTGATGGTTCAAGAGAAAAAGAAAGCATTCAGAAAGTACAAGGAATCACAGAAGGAGCAGAACAGAGAATTGTATCAGTTAAAGCAAAAGGAAGCTGGGAAGGCAGTCAGAACAGCAAAGGCCGAACCGAGGAAAAGATAGCCAACTCAGTTAAGAAGGGGATAAAACCTTTTAGTTACATCAGGAGCGAAGGGAGACCAAGGGAGGGATAGTGAGGCTTAATGGGGTGGGGGTGGAGAGGTGACTGTGAAAGGCAGAGATACTAAACAAATATTTTTGCTCAGTATTTACAAATGAAGAGGAGGAGGTACCTAAAACAAACAATAGAAACAATCTGGATACAGAAGTTGATACCAGCCTATTTACAGAAGAAAGGGTTCTGAAAGAACTCTTAAAACTGATGGTGGACAAAGCAATGGGGCCTGATGGGATTCATCCCAGAATTCTAAAAGAACTAAGGGTAGAACTAGTGACACCACTGACTACCCTCTTTAACAAATCATGGGAGGATGGGGTAGTATCTGAGGACTGGAGGAGGGCAGATGTGATTCCTCTTCACAAAAGTGGGAGCAGGGCAGAAGCAGGAAACTACAGACCTGTTAGTTTAACCTCAGTGATAGGAAAAATGATGGAATCACTTCTGAAGGAAAGAACTGTCGAGTACCTAGAGGCCAGAGAGGCACAGGACCCAAGGCAGCATGGATTCACAGCGGGAAGGCCATGCCAGACGAATCTAGTAGATTTCTTTGACTGGGTGACCAAAGTAGTAGATCAGGGAGGGGCTGTGGACATGGCCTACCTAGACTTTAGCAAGGCATTTGACACAGTCCCACACAAAAGATTAATACACAAGTTAGCCAGCCTGGGAATGGGTCCCAAGATGATGGCCTGGGTAAAGAATTGGCTGGAGAATAGGACAGAGGGTAACAGTAAATGGAGTCCACTCTGAAGAAAGGGGGGTTACTAGTGGGGTACCACAGGGTTCAGTATTAGGACTGGTCCTCTTCAATGTCTCTATAAGCGACATTGCAGAGGGATTGGAAGGAAAAGTATGTCTCTTTGCAGATGACACAAAGATCTGCAACAGAGTTGATGCATAAGGTGGGGTGGAAAGGATGAGAAGGGACTTGGTAAGGTTAGAGGAATTGTCAAATGTATGGCAGCTTAGATTCAATGCTAAGAAGTGCAAGGTAATGCACCTGGGAAACAAAAACCGGGGGGAAGAGTACATGATGGGGGGTGAGATACTAATAACAACAAAAATGGAAAGGGACCTGGAGGTAGTCATATCAGACGACTTAAAGGTGGGCAAGCAATGTGAGAGGGCAGTAAGGAGGGCTGGGGGGATACTGGGATGTATAGGGAGAGGCATCACCAGTAGAAAACAGGAAGTTGTTATCCGTCTGTACAGACAGCTGTTGAGACCCCATCTGGAGTACTGTGTGCAGTTCTGGAGACCCAATCTCCGCAAGGACATAGATAGGATGGAAGCTGTCTAGAGGAGGGCAACTAAAATGGCGCAGGGTCTGCATCGGAAGACATATGAAGAGAGACTAAAGGAGCTTAATATGTATAGCCTCGAGGAAAGGAGGGAGAGGGGGAACATGATAGAAACTTTCAAGTACCTCAAGGGAATCAACAAAGTCCAAGAGGGTAGCATCTTTCAAAAAAAGAGGTGTGCAAGAACAAGGGGCACAATTTGAAGATAGAGGGGTAGGGGCTCAGAGGTAATGTAAGGAAGTATTTTTCACAGAGAGGGTTGTGAATGCATGGAACGGCCTTCCGGAGGAGGTTGTGGAGTCAAAAACAGTGGTTGAATTCAAGCATGCATGGGACAGTCATAAGGCAATTCTAGGGGGTGGCGGTAGAACGAAGTAGGTTGCTGGTTAACTAGGATCTGCAGCTTATCCATTAGGTAGGGAAATGGGCAGACTGGGAGGGGCCAAGCGGTCCTTATCTGCCATCAAATTCTATGTTTCTATATTACTCAATAGTGTGGGATTTATTGATATGTTTCTTTATAAGATTTACCAGGGAACATCTACTAACAGCAGTACAGCATGGGCCTGATTCACAACGTTTCCAGCATGGCACAAGGGACTTGCGCCAAAAAGAATGGTGCAAGGTGCACCTTGCACCAAAAGATATGCCAAGAGTGGGGCCTGCACCACCCCTGCGCCTAAACATGAGCTGCAATCAGGCTTAGTGCATGTGTGACGCAATCTGCCACAGTCCCCTAAATGCGATTCACCAAACTCCTCCAGAAGACAACTTTCTAAATACCCTTAGACCAGCCAGGGCTAGTCTAAAGGTACTTAGAATAAAATTTTCTGGAGAAGTGTAGCCCATTGGGGCACCGTACCATGGTCACCCAACACACACACCCAGCCCTGACATCCCTGTCATTTCGTTTAGAATTATAAACAATCCTGGTGGTCTGGTGGACCCTTCCCCTGCCCCGATATGCCTGTTACCCCATTTATATTAACATTGTACCCTGATGGTCTAGTGGTCCCCCCAACCCGATATGCCCGTTACCCCATTTATATTAACATTGCACCCTGATGGTCTAGTGGCCCCCCCACCCCAATATGTCTGCTATGTTGTTAAGACAAATAGTTAACCCACCCTCCACCTGATATTCTCCAGTATTGTGCGTTTAGTGCATAATGTACACAGGTGGTCTAATGGTCCCGTGCACTGCACTGCACTGCACTGTCACTGAGCACTTGTATCACAATACAGTACACACTGTGAGTGTATACTGTATTATAATATGAGTGCTCAGTGACAGTTCAGTTGGCATCGGCTGAGGTGGTGTGCGGAGGGGCATGCCGGTGCCGACTTGGGATATGGTTGGAGGGGTGGACACTATGTGGCAGGGTGGAGGGGATGCAGGACCACTATACCACCAGGGTACATTATGCGCTAAACGCATAATACCGGGGCATATCAGGAAGAGGGTGTGTTAACTATATGTTCTAACAAAATAGTAGTAGGCATATCAGGGTGGGGGGAGGGACTGCTTGACCATGAGGGATGAGGGTAAGGATGCCTGCCATGTCCGCAAGAGGTTGCGGCAAACCCTTCCCATGCATTGGGCATTCGTCGCATAGGAGAGGTTGCTGCAAGTGTGGGGACTTAGGCGCTGAGACCCCACCTGTACCTGAATATGGTGCAGGGTCCCTTGCATACTGGGCTTCGGAGCACGCTGCTGTTTGTTGCAGCTTGCACTGCTCTAAGCCCCTTTTGTGATTCGGGCCCCTTATTTCAAGAGGCATTCAGATAAAAAGGTGCTAGGCAGAAAAATGGAAGCAACACAATAGTACAAGAAAAGTACAATAAAGTGAGAAAACCACTTTTACACAGCAGCAGAAAACATAGAACATGGCAATCTATTGAAGGGTGGCAGGTTTCACTGGCATGGGAGTGTGGAAAGCCACTGAGGTGTAAACTGTTTCAAATTTAGTAGCAGGAGACCAGAGAACACCACTGTAGTGTGGACCATTTCACTTTTACTGGAATGAGACCGGAGAACACCACTGTAGCATGAACCATTTCACTTTTACTAGAATGAGACCAAAGAATGCCATTGTAGTGTGAACCATTTCACTTTTACTTGAATGAGACCAGAGAACACCGCTGTAGTGTGAACCATTTCACTTTCACTGGAATGAGACCAGAGAACACCACTGTAGTGTGAACCATTTCACTTTTAGTGGAATGAGACCAGAGAATAGCACTGTAGTGTGTGAACCATTTCACTTTTACTGGAATGAGACCAGAGAACACCACTGTAGTGTGGACCATTTCACTTTTACTGGAATGAGACCAGAGAACACCATTGTAGAGCAAACGGTTTCACATCTACTGGAGTGGGACCATGGAACACCACAATAGTGCAAACTGTTTCACATGTACTGGAATGGGACCAGAGAACACTGCTGTAGCATGAACTGTTTCACATTTACTGGAATGAGACCAGAGAACATGGTTGCAGTGCAAATTGTTTCACATTTACTGGACTGGGACCATGGAATACTAGTATAGTGTGAACTATTACACATTTACTGGAATGGGACCTTGGAACACCATGCAAACTGTTTCACATTTACTGGAATGGGACCGTACAAACATACGAAGAAGTCAGCAGAAGAAGGCCATTTGGTCTATCTAGTCTGCTCATATTTCAAGGTCCACAGCTTGAGCTATTGTCCCTGCCCCCTTCCCACTCCTCACATCCTTCCTACACATGATCCTTACCTTCCCCAAGCCTATCACAGCCTCTCTTGAAGCTGCCCACTGTCTTCAATGAGACCACCTCTTTCGGCAGTGTATTCTAAGTATCCACCACCCTCTTCTTGAAGAAGTGCTTCCTGACCTTCCTCCTAAACCTCCCCCCCTCCAGCTTAAGACTGTGCCCCCTTGTATTATGGTTGCCACTCAGCTTAAAGAGACCCTCCTTATCCATCTTATTTATCCCTTTCAAGTACCTGACGGTCTCAATCATGTCCTCTCCGCTCTCTCTCTCTCTCTCTCTCTGTCTCTCCTCTCCTCCAGTGAGTACATGTTCAGTTCCCTCAATCTCTCCTTGTATGCCTCACCCTGCTGACCCACTATCATCTTTGTAGCCTTCCTCTGTACCTTCTTCAGCAGTTTAATGTCCTTTATGAAGTGTGGGCACCAGTACTGAACTCCATACCCTAGATGTGGCCTCACTAGTGACCTGTACAAGGGCAGTATAACCTCCTCTCTCCTACTACTGATCCCCCTAGATATGCATCCAAGCTTCTTGTTTGCCCTTGCTGCTGCTTTCTTGCACTGCGTGGCATGCTTCAGGTCACTAGTGATCATCACTCCCAGGTTCTTCTCCTCCTCTGATACAGATTATCTGGACTCCAACCAGGTAGTACTCAGTCCTGAGATTTTTGGCTCCAATATGCATAACTTTGCATTTCTTGGCATTGAAGCCAAGCTGCCAGATCCTAAACCACCTCCCCAGCTTTTCCAGATCATCCTATAGTTCCTGTATCCCTTCAGCTGTGTCCACTCTCCCGAAGAGCTTGGTGTCATCCACAAATAGACACATTTTGCCCTTAATGTCATCCCCAGTGTCATTGATGAAGACATTGAAGAAACACCGGCACCATCACCGAGCCCTGTGGGACCCTACTGGTGACCTCTCTGGTGCTAGATAACTCTCCTCACCCAGTTTTCCACCCATCTGGCCATATTTTCCCCAACCCCAAGATCCACCAACTTCCTGATCAACCTTTTGTTGGGCACAGAGTTAAAGGCCTTACTTAAATCTAGATAGAGTGTGACTACCGCTTGGCCCCTTGTCTACTGTCTTAGTGACCCAAACAAAGAAGTCAATCAGATTAATTTGACATGATCTCCCCCTCCCCCATGAACCTATGCTGCCTCACATACTGGAGACCATGCTCCTCTAGATATTCTACCAACCATTCCTTAAGTATGGTCTCCTTGCATTTGCACACAATTGAGGTCAGACTGACTAGTCTGTAATTCCCTGGGTAATCCTTGGGACCACTTTTGTGGAGGGGCACTACATGTGCTGTTTTCTAGTCCTGCAGTACCATGTCTGACTCCAGTTAACTATTAAATAGGCCTGCCAGTGGCCCTGCCAGCTCCTCAGTCAGTTCCCTTAGTACCCTTGGATGTACTTGTAACTCCCCTCCCAAGACAGGAGCTAACCTGGGACTCCTGCTACCTCCCAATACCTTCTACAGCTACTGCTCACTGCCTTGCTCCCCCGGCTCACTCCTGGACTTCTCCTAGGGACATGGAGCACTACAGACAATGTCGGCGCCTCAATGTGCCTGAAGAGAGAGAGAGAGATGTGGCCGGCAAGCCACTAGTGTGATTGCTTGCCTGCCCCCTTGAACTATCGTACAGCAATGCGGGGAGCACAGGGACAGGCTGCAAAGTTGTTTCGGTGCCCCAGAGCGCCTATGAGGAGCCATGGAAGATGCACCGTTCACAACTCCTCTCCCCAGCCCCATCTGACATCAGTGGGGGCTGGGGGAACCAAACAAATAAAAATAAAACTGTTTAGAGGCTCCCTAACTCAATCCAAACCTCCAGTGGGTTAGGGAGTATGGGGACAAAATGGTGCTCACAGGGACTACATGTCTCAGAATGCATTGCGGCAAGGGTGCCATTTTTTTTATACTGCTCCTGCTGGGGAGCTCAAGAAACAAAGCTCCCGGCAGGGCTTCAGTCCCCTCAATGTGCTTCCTTGCTCTAGCGACCTCCAGAAGGGACCAGGAGGGTCCTCGCCATGCAGCCAGATGCTGCTAAGACTGTTTATTTTATTTGATAATGGACTGAGATGAACAGTACTATATGGGGGCAGTCATATTGGACATGGTCTGCCTGAAGACAGAGAAGAACCCAATTAGTAGCTGCAGTACAGCCAATCAAGGCATGGAGCTTGAGTCTCCTGTGGACCAATGAGGTGTTGTGATTCAAATTAACATTCTGGGGTTGACAGTTTCACCCTGCGTCTTTTCTGTGTGAGAGTTTTGAAGAGAAAACAACTGATTTTTGACAGCTGCTGCTTCTGTCCCAGCCTAAAACCATTTAGTTTGTGCCAAAACGAACTAAGAACTTTAAAACTTGTTGCCAACTGCCTAGTAAATCCCAGACAAGGAAGATTTACCTCAGTTTAACTGAACTGCTGTGTTTTGGCAATCAAAATTGCTGAGACTGCTGAAAGAAGTATTTATTTGTGCTTAGGTGAGGTGGCAAATCCACTGCCTCACTGTCCTGTTACAAGAGACTGTGATTTCTGGCAGGGGACCTAAGCTCTGAGGTCCTGCCTAACTGCCTGCCTGCCTACCTGCACTAGACACATGGTGGATTCCCTGCAGGGGGAGGGCCTCAAACAACTGGTACAACAACCCACAAGAGACAGGGCTATCCTAGATCTAGTACTGACTAACAGGTAAGGGATCACAGATCTCCAGATAGAAGGTCACCTGGGGACCAGTGACCATCACATGGCATGATTCAATTTGGCCACTACAACTAAATCATCCCATTCCAAGGCAAAAATATGGGACTTCAGAGGAGCTGACTTTGATAAGATGGCCAACAGAGTTAAGCTAGCATTGGCAAAAAGAAATACAGGTGAGGGGGTACAGGCAAAGTGGCAAGCATTAAGGATGCAATACTTGAAGCAACATCCCATTGTGTTAGGGAGAAAAGGAAGTGCAAAAGAAGAAGGAAACCACTTTGGTTCTCAAAAGCAGTAGCAGAAAAGGTCAGAGCCAAAAGGCTGGCCTTCAGGAAATATAAGGGAACACAGCGGGATGCAGATAGGGAGGCATACCAAACTGCCCTAAGGGAAGCAGGGATGGTAGTAAGGCAGGCAAAGTCCCAAACTGAGGAAACATTAGCACAAACAGTAAAAGAAGGTTACAAGACTTTCTATAGATACATTAGTGAAAGGAGAAAGTCCAGAGGGGGTATTGCTAAGCTCAAAGGAGAAAAGGGGGCATGTGAGGAGGAGGACCCTGTAAAAGCATCTATTCTATATAGATACTTTTGCTCAGTATTTACTGAAGAGAAGGTAGGGCAGGGCCGACAGCTCAGCACCATGGACACAGCTCTACTTGACTCCTCACTAGGCAAATTGGATCACAATGTCATTACCTGAAAGAAACCTCTTTCGTTGGCCACCCTCTTAGTTCCCAGCTCGCACCACTACACTCTCAGATCCTCCAACACAGTGTAACTAGCTGTCTCCAGATTGTGATCCAAGTATGGTTCCATGGCCTTCGCTTCCACAGCTCCTGTACAATAGAAATCCTTCCCGACTGCCCTTCACTCCTGCATCAATAAAAGCACTTTCAAGAAACAGCTCCTCTCCTTATTAATTGATTGATCCACTTGCACCTGTTCCTAATCCTTCCTAGTATCTCTTCCCCCAACTTTTCACCTTGTCCTCTCTCCTACCCTATCCACCCTTCCCCCCAATCTTGTTTCTTCTGCCCTGCTTCTTTCCCCTAGTCTTGTTTCTTCTGCCCCACCCAGCCTTGCTACTTAGCCATCCTTAGCTGCACTGGCTCTTGATTGCTTCAGTTGTTTGCCTCACGATGTAATATGTATTAAATGTTTATTGTCTTCTTTGTATTGGTGAAGTATATTATCCTTCTGTTACTTGAAATGCTACCATTGTGTTTTTTGCATTCACTGTATGTTATTGTATTATATTGTATTGTATCGTATTGTATTGTATTGCATTATATAGCATTGAATTGTATTGCATTATATCGTATTGTATTGTATTGCATTGTATCATATTGTATTGTATTGCATTATAACATATTGTATTGTATTGCATTGTATCGTATTGTATTTTATTGCATTATACCGTATGGTATTTAATTGCATTATATCGTATTATATTGTATTGCATTGTATCGTATTGTATCTCTCCCCGGGTCATACCTAAAAATAGGCAAATGTCTACCTAGTGTACCCCACCCATTAACAAAAGCCAAATAAATAAATGAATAAAAAAGGTGACCTTCTTTGTGAGGCCTGTTGCCCCATGACCTTGGCAAGGACCCTTCATACCAGGTGCCCCAAAATATGCCCAAAGTTTGCCCCTTCCCCACCCCAGAAGATTCATAAAAAGCTGCAGGTCAGAATTTGTGACTACATCCATGGACCAAACTGTCACCCCACTGGATGCAGTCATTGTATGTATGAGACACAGCCCTTGTCCCCTAACCATGATGAATTTTGAAACAATTGTATGTGTATCACTGTACCTTCCTATGTAAGAATTTAAATTGATTAAATTAATTACTACTGATATATTGAGCAAAGAACAGTATGTTATCTTTATATGGGGAGGTGTGGGATTTTTATTTATTTAATTTATTTATTAGGTATGTATTTATTTTTACCAAGGATAGGCTGGCTCAGATGCACCATCTTGGTTTCAGTGGGGTTCTGCATCCCATCTACTGTATTCCCACAGCTGGGTGGACAGGAGTAGTGGGGGGTTAAATGACTTACTAAAGGTGGCACAGTATTTTTTTATGCCCCCCCCCCCGGTCAGCCCCCACCTACCGAGCGCCCCAGCCCCATCACTCCAGCATCTACTGGGACTTAACTACTGCCCTCTTTCCCCAGGGCTTGCCCCGCTGGCTGGGTCGCTGGGGTTCCCGAACCCCCGCCATGGAATTGATCCAATTTTGGCTGTGTGCCTGGCTAGTGAGGTGCGGGACCTGCAGACACTTGGCACCATCCTAACACTGGCTTTTCCTGTTTCCCATTCCTTGGGAGGCATTGCATGCAATAGTATCACAATGCATATTACACACTCACGTGAGTGCATCAGTGTCTGCCATGCACCCCCCTTACATGGCGGCCTGTGTTGCCTTTCCTCCAGCTTCAGCTAGGGGCCAGGCAAGCACTGGGCTCTGCCCACCCTCCCCAGAAGAGGAGAGCAGTCCTATGGACACTCAATCCTCCTCCCCCTAGCTAGCCCTCCAAAGTCCCAAGTTCGCTTATGAACTCAGGTGATTGGCATCACAAATAGTAGCACTACCGCTGCACTGGCAGCCCACATACTGTCAGTATTTTTTTAAAGTAATTTATTGTTTCTCATATTCTGATGTCTCCTTCCCACAGGTGGGCCCATCCCCCAGTATCTCTGGCACCTACATTAGTGGGTTTCAACCCCCATGGGTTCATTCCCCCTGTAGAGAAGCCGCTTTGCTGTTTCCAACCTCCGCCCTCTCCATCTTATGGAGGCAGGAGTTCGTTTGAGTGGCCAGTAGTTGAGGCAGAGGCCTGAACATAGTGGAAACACACTGCATACAACATGCAGTTTCTCTTTTCTGGTTGCTGCCCACTAGAACACTGGTGCATGCAGAGGCCCAAACAGGCACGCAGACCTCTGCCAGCATCCTCACTCCCACACATGCTGCCTACTGCACTATCACCTGTGGTCGCTGAGGGGCGGGTAAAGCAGTGGTGGCCCTCTGGCCCTCAAGAAAGAACTCATCCTCTGGGATGCTCTGTCTTCCTCCCCTGGTTCATTCCCTAACTCGTGTCAGTGGCATTGTGAGTGGTAGGAGTACTGCTGCTCTGAGAGGACAATCTGCACAGTTAGTATCTGACTGCAGTCCAACATCCACAGTAACCACGTGACAATGAATGAACGGGAGCATAGCTATGTTGGGGGGGGGCTAACCCTAAATCAACTTACAAGGATTTGCGCACTGTAGAAGTCTTTCAGGTGAAGTGTCTGGCAACCTTTCCCCACTTGGTGATTGGGTCCTTACTCGGACATGTATTCATCATAGCCTTGGCAATAGATTTCTCAAAAATTAATCTACAGTACTTTGATCTACTTTTTGATCTACTCTGTATGGAATTTTTATTGTACTGCTCGCTCTGATCACGATGCACTAATGTAAATATGCTGTATATATTTTATTGTGTATATATGCTGAACTGATTTCCTCTCACTTACTTTGTATAGATATTGGCACATGTTCTTATGCTCTGTGCCTTAGACCCGGGTTGCCCCTGAAAAAGTGACTGCATTGTCTCAGTGGGCTTACCTGGTTACCAAAATTCAAATAAATAAATAAATACTTTGCATCTGAGTTTGGAATTTCATGCTGTGAGTTGCTGCATGTCTAATTTTTGGAATCCCAGTATTTGACTCCAGTTGAACCCACCCTATGATCTTTTCATTCCCAAACCTGTACCTAAATACTACACCACATTGCCATCTCTGTTTTCATATTCTAGGTGAAGGCAACTTCCTTGACAATGTTCTAAACTGCTGTCCTTAGAAGGTAGCTCTAGATTGCAGGCCCAGATCTTTACATTATCTGTCCCAGTAATGGATACTACATTTGACTCTAACTTCTTAGGCAGTTACCTGCCCATCATCCAGAGGGGGAAGGGAAGAACCACCATTTTCTTTGAGTTTTACAGTTTTAGGCCAGGAAAGGCACTTTGAGCCAAGATTTGTTTGCAGTTGCATGCAAGGAACACAGGAAGGGTAAATGACTTGCTCAGGGTCACACAGTATCCAAGTGGAGCTTGAGTGGGTATCAAACCCAGGTCTGCTGGCTGTACCATGCTAGTCCACAGCTCTTTGCACTAACCACCAGACTGCACTGCCAGCCCCCTAGGGCTCTTATTCAACATTAGTTACAGTAGGTAGAACTGGCCAGTCAAGATGATCCAGGGGGCTGTAGACAGATTCTATGTTTGTATATTTTAGAGCGTGGTAGCCTCTAACCTATTAAAGTACGAAGACACCCATGCTAGAAACATAGAAACATAGAAATTGTCGACAGATAAGGACCACTAGGTCCATCCAGTTTGCCCATAAGTCCTATATTTGATTACAGGTGTGACCACACTGCCCTTTCCCCAGTCAAACTCTGGGGTTGCCCCTGCAATGATTGTCTGTCCTTGCAGTTCGAAGATATGTCACTTCCTCTGAAAGAAACTATCGGTTTCTTGAGCAGGTAGCTGGGTCTCTCAGAGTTAACACTTCCAAGGGGCTTCCAAGGGGGTTGCAGGAAATTCTGTTGGTTAACTAGAATTTGCAGCTTATCCAGTAGGTAGGGAAATGGCCAGACTGGGTGGGCCAAGTGATCCTTATCTGCTGTCAAAGTCTATGTTTCTATGTTTCTTGACAGCTGATTAAGAAACAAAGGAGGAGGAAGAGTAGCAGTTTACTGGAAACTTCTATTCAGCCTCATCCTCAAGGCAGTTAGCATATTATGCTGGGAGTGGTCGTTGCTCCAGTTCTTTTGAAACCCAAATGGCCCTGACTGAGGTTAACTGCCACATCCCCTTTGAAGCTCAGAGCTGGCACCTACAGCAGTAGCCTTCCCATTGAATGTAAATGTTGATTTACGCTATTTACAGGAACAACAATGACCTGCACCAGTAGGCGTCCATGGGTTCCTCTTAGATATTATCATCACCTACTGACTTCCTGGAAGGTGATTAAGAAACAATGGTGTAGACCAACCAGTTTCATTTGGTCCAGAAGGCCATGGAAAACTTCCCAAGCATCAGAAATGGAGTCATGGTAAAATATCCTAATATGACCAAAATATAATCCTTGGCCAACTCTGCTGCAGGGGCGCCATACTAAGAGAATTCCTGTTGAGGGGGGCACACATTTAAACTTGGTCTAAGGGGAACCCTTAAGTACATGTTTACATCATTCCACAGTCCAAAAAACACAACTTGGATGAAAATTTGTGGGAGCATGTGTCATCCCCCCCCCACACACACACATATATCAGGTCAATGGGCACTGCAGACCTGAATGTCTGATAAAAGTCTGCCCCTCGTTAACTTTTGACTTTGCTGAATTCCCACAGAGCTAGCTGGAAAAAAAGACATTGATTGACTGGAGATCTTCTTTCATTTCTAAGTTTATATGTTCTTATGAACTTTATTTCCAGTATTTCTCTGACTCCCTTCCCGCCACAAGTGACGTGCCACCAGCGCTAATACGGTCTGATGACTGCATTAGCTACAGTGAGAAAGGGGCAGTGCAGGTGAAGGAAGGGGGTGTACTTCCTAACCTGGATTTGAGCTCTACTGTCCCCACAATTCATGGCTCAGAGATCAGGAAGTTGAACCCCTTGCAATAAAAGTCCTTTGGGACTGGGGTAGGGGGGTCGAGACCATGCAGGGTCGGAGTGGGTTCTATTATTTATTTTTTATTTATTTATTAAATTCTCAGATTGCAAATACCTTTGAGCAGAAACTGCTCGTTTACAAAGGTTCCACGTCAAAGGATGAGGGTCAACATACATACAGAGGTAGTAAAAGAATGCACAATAAACAACCAAAACAACTAAAAGAAAAAATAAAGATACTCAGTTATAGCATACTTTGAGATAATATTCATATAACGAGCAGCTTGAGTAGGCAGCTGGCTGCGGTAACAATAAGACATTGTCAAATCCTGACACAGGTCCAAGAGCCTGACAGTGTTTTTGTTTTGTTTTTTTTCATTTAAAAAAAAATTCAGAGTGGGAAGATGCAGGGGAGGAAAGCAGGAGAGGACAGGGTTGAATCAGGGGCTGGCCACGGAACTAGGACCTGGCAACCTGGGGAGGGTTAGAGAGTTTTTTCCTGCTAATTTATGTTATTGTCTTTGATAATAAATGCCAAAGAAGAAATACTGAGTACCTAGGAGTGGCAAGCATGAATACTTACTAAGTATTAAGAAAAGCACACCGAGGTCCGAGGCCAGCATGGTAGGGCAGTGGGAACACATCTGCTTGCCACACTGGTCACCAAACTTTGGGAAGGGAGTCAGGTCACTTGGGGGCTGGCAGGTGAAGTGTACCAAGGACAGCTGTCCTCCCTCAAGGAGGGTGGATGACAGAGGAAAAAACCCTGCACCACCGTTGTGCTGGCACCCCTGCATTCCCACCCAAGACCATCACAGCAGGCCACCCACCACACGTGGTTCTGGGCAAGTGGTGGGTAATTGGTAATTCATTGAGAAAGTTGTTGATGGGGTGGGGGAGGATGGCATCCAGTGAGCTGCGGAATGAGAAACTGCTTGACTGAAAAAAAGGTACACACTAGTAATGGCTCAGTGGTAGCAAGTGATGATAAGCTGTGTCATTTTCTATTTTTGTTCTTTGGTAATCTGGTATGTCCTACTGGGCTCAAGCGCCATTTACAGAGGTGACCTAGGAGCACAGGGAAGTTAATTGACTTGCTCAGAGTCACACAGTATGTTAGTGGAGGCTGTGAGAATCAAACCCAGGTCTGCTCAATGCAACAGGCTCATTCTCAGCTCATTAGTCTAACTTCCAGGCCATACTGCCAGGTGTAAGACTCAATTCTGGGTCACACCATTGCATATTCAGTTTATACAAGATTAGTTTACATGTTATAACTTAAATGATCATTTTTATGTTTGCTTGCACGCACGTGCAAGAAACATAGTGCCATCATCTGAGTTTTTGTAGATGTGGCACCCTATCTTCCAATTCAGTCAGTGTGTTTGCAGGCACGGCCACAGTTCACCAATGAATGCTGCAGCTGTCTATGACAGCAGTTAAAAATGCAGTGCCGTACAGTTGAAAGGGGAAAGTTCCGCATCAGTGAGCAGCGATAAGATAGTGTTGATTAGCATATTGCCGGCAATCCTGCTTGTATACGTCTCTGCTTTCTGTTCCTTTCTTTTCTTTTTTTTCCCTCATTGGTGCCCAATCCCCCGTTGGCTCAATGAACCCCCCCAAATAAACAAACTTCCAGTTGCCACGCTGGGAGCTCATCCCAGCGTGGCACACATCTGTATGGCTGATGGGGGTGCCCAATCCCCCGTCGGCTCCACAGCCCACCCCCCCAAAAAAATCTTCCGACTGCCATGCTGGGAGCCCACCCCAGCATGGCACAAGTCCTGCGTCATCCTCCTAAAAAGAAAAGAAACACTAGAAAAGAAGGAAACAGTCCTTCGTTGATTGTCTTGCCCCCCCCAACCTGCGCCCACCCTCTGCGCATCCACCTCCCCACATCCCCACCTCACCCCATACTTAC
This sequence comes from Neoceratodus forsteri, assembly GCA_016271365.2. Classification (NCBI taxonomy): domain Eukaryota; kingdom Metazoa; phylum Chordata; order Ceratodontiformes; family Ceratodontidae; genus Neoceratodus; species Neoceratodus forsteri. The sequence continues at coordinate 67,675,328 of JADMNL010000023.1, forward strand.
CTCCGGAGGCCGGCACGATGATCTTCGGTGGACTGGGACTATGTCTGCACTCTTCAAAGCCGACCGTGAACTGAAGAAATGCCTGTAAGCTGTATAATGGAATAAATAGTTTTTTTTCAACTTTGATGCATATCTCAGGCATTTTTTTGAATTTTGGCACCAAATTTTCAAAAGGGTTTTTTTGGGACACCTCCTCATGTATTCTGGCACTGTCATGGTGTTACTTGGCCCCAAAAGTTGATTTCGCAGTCACTGCACGGAACCACCTTTCAGGACCGATTTATGAAATGACAGTGTCACAGTTCATGAGATAGGCCCCCAGAAACCCTATGTTGAAAACTTGGTGGAAAAATTCCCACAAAAATGTCTGATTTACGAGCGTGTGTTGAGCAGTTTCTTATCATATTCTGTCATATCTGTAATATTCTTAATAACCCAGCACAGTGCATAAAGGGTAAGTACACACCACAAAATGGAAGAAAAAAAAATATTTATATAGATTTATTACATATTGTATATTATAAGGGAGAGGGACATGTGGGGAGTGGTGCAATGCACTGGCTGTGGGGCAGCAGTTTTCCGGGAGACATTCTGGAAACTGCATTGCTGTCCTATTTGCAGGCAACTGTCAGCTCTGAGGGAGGAGGTTGCCCACCTCCAGGCTGAACTGGCAAGGACTAAGAAGGCCTCCCCACCCAAAGAGCACCACTGCCACAGAGGCTGCCAAGTATGAAGAGCAGTTGGACCACAGTGGGTTTGGGAGGGTGCAGGTGGTGGAACAGAGGTGAAGCCCCCTAGTTGTACCTCTACACAAACCATACGCCAGTCTGGCAGAGCAAGGTTCCTCTATGATGGCACCCTCAGAGGAGACCAAGAAGAATGCTGAGGACACCCACAAGGGAGACCCACAGAAGGGTGGCAAGGGACACCACAGGGAAAGGAAACAGCTTCTGATAGGGGACTCAATAGTTAGAGGGGTAGACCTGGGGAAGGGAGAGGAGAGGGAAGTAAGGTACCTGCCTGGTGCCGTGGCTTGGAGGGACAAGAAGCAAATCCTCAGGATTGTAGAAGCAGCATCACAGGAGAGGGAACTAGATATCATTGTCCACCTTGGGACAAATGACCTAGCAAGGCATGGAATCAGTGCAGTGCAGGATGAAATTGTGGAGTTGGGGAGGGGCCTCAGACAGGTAGCAAACACGGTTACCTTCTCAGAGGTGCTGCCAGTCCATGGCAGGGGTGAGGCTAGGGTACTACACACCATGCAGTTTAATGAATGGTTGCAAAACTGGTGCAGAGCACAGGACTTTGGCTTCATTGGGGACTGGGGGGTACTCCTGGAGAGATGAAGGTCTATGTTGGCACGATGGTCTGCATCTGTCCACGAAGGGAACCAAGATCCTAAGTGACAGGTTTAAATGCTTACTTGGCAAGCTTTTAAACTAGCCATGGGGGGAGGTGCCAATAAGAGGCAGGAAATTTCAAGCCTCCCCCCACAAAACATGACGGGTAGTAAGGTAAACACTGAGGTACAGAGCTCAGCAGAGGGTAGGGTGGGGTAAATGGAAAAATAGACAAGGGCAAAAAGAGCAGGCATGGGGGGAAAAAAGGATAAGGCCAACATTAAATGGAGGGCAATGAGTACCAATGCCCATAGTCTGGGAAACAAGCTTCCTGAGCTAGTAGCCTTGATGGAAGATGAACAACTGGATATTGTGGCAGTCACAGAAACATGGTACACGGAGAACCATGACTGGGATGTCAACATACCGGGGTACACAGTCTACAGAAGGGACAGGGAGGGGAAAAGAGGAGGTGGAGTAGCTCTATACATAAGGGAAGGGGTCAAAGCTACAGAACTAAAAAGTAAAGGTGGAGAACAAGAGGCACTCTGGGTCACCTTGGAGACAGGGAATGGCATCACAATCCACACAGGGGTTGTATACAGACCTCATCTCAAGGGGAGGAAATGGACAAGAAAATGATAGAGGACATTCTCAAAATGGCTGAAAAAGGGGAGATACTGTTGATGGGGGACCTGAATATGCCAGATGTTAACTGGATGACATGTACTGCAGCCACATCCAACAGCAGGGTCATTCTAGATGCCCTGCAGGGGGCAGGTCTTAGACAGCTAGTGTTGGAACCCACTCAGGAGGGAGCAATACTAGACCTGGTACTCTCAAATGGAGAGAGGATCACAAATTTAGAAGTCAGTAGACATCTGGGAACAAGCGACCACTGCACAGTGTGCTTCACAATAAGCACAACCATGGAGACAAGTCATACAAAAACAAGCATACTGGACTTTAGAAGGGCTGACTTTGGCAAAATGGGTGAATACCTGAGGAATACACTAGCAAATGGCCAAAAAGGAGGGGTGGAAGAACAATGGAGAAAAACCAAAACTGCCATCATAGAGGCAGCAAGCCTTTGTGTGAATCAGATAAAGAAAACAAAGCGGAGTTAAAAAACACTATGGTTCTCAAAAGAGGTGGCAGGGAAGGTTAAGGAGAAAAAGGCCTCATTCAAAAAGTATAAGGCATCACAGAAGGAGCACAACAGGGAACTGTATCAATTAAAGCAGAAAGAAGTGGGGAAGGCAGTCAGAATAGCAAAAGCCCAAACCAAGGAAAAAATAGCCAATTCAGTTAAGAAGGGGGATAAAACCTTTTATAGGTACATTAGGGAGCATAGAAAGGTTAAGGGAGGAACAGTGAAGATTAATAAAGGAGAGGAGAGGTGGGCAGAGGGAGACAGTGAAAAGGCAGAGATACTGAATGAATACTTTTGCTCAGTATTCGTAAAAGAAGATGAGGAGGAGTTACCTAAACCAGACAATAGAAGCACTCTGGGTAGGGGGGTTGACACCAGTCCATTTACAGAAGAAAGAGTCCTGAAAGAACTCCTAAAACTCAAAGTGAAAAAAGCAATGGGGCCTGATGGGATTCACCCCAGAATCCTAAAAGAACTAATGGAGGACCTAGTGATACCACTGACCACACTTTTTAACAAATCATGGGAGGACAGGGTGGTACCTGAGGACTGGAGGAGGGCAGATGTGATTCCCCTTCACAAAAGTGGGAGCAAGGCAGAAGCAGGAAACCACAGACCTGTAAGTTTGACCTCTGTGGTAGGGAAAATGATGGAATCACTTCTGAAAGAAAGAATTGTTGAGTACCTAGAGGCCAGCGGGGCACAGGACCCAAAGCAGCATGGATTTACAGCAGGAAGGTCATGTCAGACGAATCTAATAGCTTTCTTTGACTGGGTGACCAAAGTAATAGACCAAGGAGGGGCTGTGGATATGGCCTACCTAGACTTCAGCAAGGCATTTGACACAGTCCCGTAAAAAAGATTAATAATCAAGTTAGCCAGCCTGGGAGTGGGTCCCAGGGTGGTAGCCTGGGTAGCAAACTGGCTGTACAACAGGACACAGAAGGTAATAGTGAGTGGAACACATTCCGAAGAAAGGGGGAGTCACTAGTGGAGTACCTCAGGGCTCAGTACTGGGTCCAGTCCTCTTTAACATCTTTATAGGTGACATTGCAGAGGGTCTGGAGGGAAAGGTATGCCTCTTTGCAGATGACACAAAGATCTGTAACAGAGTTGATACACAAGGGGGGGTAGAAAGGATGAGAAGGAACTTGGCAAGGTTGGAGGAATGGTCAGACATATGGCAACTTAGATTCAATGCAAAGAAGTGCAAAGTAATGCACCTGGGAAACAAAAACCCAGGAGAAGAGTACACAATAGCAGGGGAGGTACTAACAACAACAAAAATGGAACGGGACATGGGGGTAGTCATATCAGATGATCTAAAGCTTGGTAAGCAATGTGAGAAAGTCAGTAAGGAGAGCCAGGGGGATACTGGGATGCATAGGAAGGGGCATCACAAGTAGAAAAAGGGAAGTGGTTATCCCTCTGTACAGACAGTTGGTGAGACCCCATCTGGAGTACTGTGTGCAGTTTTGGAGACCTCATCTACGCAAGGACATAGACAGGATGGAAGCAGTTCAGAGGAGGGCAACTAAAATGGTGCAGGGTCTGCCCAGAAATCATATGACGAGAGACTGAGAGAGCTTAATATGTATACCCTTGATGAAAGGAGGGACAGGGGGGACATGACAGAAACTTTCAAGTACCTCAAGGGAATCAACAAAGTCCAGGAGGGTAGCATCTTTCAGAAAAGGAGATGTGTAAGAACAAGGGGGCACAATTTAAAGGTAGTGGGGGGACAGCTCAGGGGTAATGTGAGGAATTTTTTTTTCACAGAGGGAGTGGTGGATGCAAGGAACCGCCTTCCTGGGGAGGTTTTTGGGTCTAAAACAGTGGGAGAATTCAAACATGCATGGGACAGACATAAGGCAATTGTAGTGGGAGGTGGCAGGAAGTAGGCTGTTGGTTAACTAGAATCTGCAGCTTATCCAGTAGGTAGGGAAATGGGCTGATTGGGTGGGCCAAGTGGTCCTTATCTGCCGTCAAAGTCTAAGTTTCTATGTTTCTATGTAGTTTCTACGCATGCTCGTAAGTTTGTGAGTTTTTAATATTTTCGCTTCAGATTTTCAACATTGCCATTTTTTACACCTCTCCATGAACAGTACAGCTGTCATTTTTCACATCCTGTTCGAAATGCGTTTTCGCGCCTGTGGTGCCAAATGGCGTAGTCACTGTGCAAAAGCAGATTTCGGCTAACAAACTGATATTGCTACTATTCATGAGGTGTGGGTCACAAAAAAAACATGTTGAAAATTTGGAGTGAAAATACCAACGAACGCCTGAGGCGTTAGGATTTCCGACCATAACGCCCCACCCTGTAGAGAATGACAAGCATCAGGGGTGTGACTTGGGATTGTCACCTGTAATGCTCATACCATTCCACCCACCCACACCCTGCAGCCAGTGAGAGGCATCGAGGTGTGCCTTGGACTCTTTGGCCCCAAAGTTCAGCCCATTCTCCTATACAGCACCCATCTCACCATATTTCCTGATGGAATGGGGTGAACATAAGGGCCAAAGACCCCAAGGCACACCGTGACACTTGTCAGTGTCTGCAGGGTAGGGTGTGGTGACATGGCGTGGCCATTATGCCTGATGACCCAAAGGCACACCCCAATGCCTGTCAGTCTCTGCAGGGTGGTGGTGGGGTTGGCTTCAGTTCAATACTGATGCCCTCCGCCTGGCTGTCACCTCCTCTGTCATGTCTCTCATTGACTATGGCCTTCCGGTCTATGGCTCAGCAGATCAGACTGCCCTCAACAAGGTTCGCCTCACAGTTAATAAGGCCTGCAGACTTATCACTGGTGCTCCCAGACTCACTCACACATGTGAGCTGTACACCCTGGCTACCCTACTCAACCTGGAAGAGCGACTCATGTATCAGACATGCCAGCTCACCTTTAAAGCCCTGCGTGGCCTATCCCCCATAGGCCTATCCAGCTCCATTTGCCATACTGCACCGACCCTGATCACGTGTAGCTCGTCAAGAGCTGCTCTAGTTATTCCGAGAGCCAGGACCTCTCAAGGTCAGAGGCCATTCCCCTACCGTGCGCCCCACTGGTATAACTCCCTCCCTGCCAGTGTCTCAAACTCACTAACCTTAGTTTGCTTTAAGCCCAGGCTCAGAAACTTCCTGCTTAGCTCTCGCAAATGCAACTGCCGCTAGCCTAGTATAAAAAAAATATATATATATATATATATACTCTGTTTGACAATGCTCACTGAGCGGCTCCCCCTTCCTTTCCCTACTAATTCCTCCTCCCCTATCTCCCTCCCTTCTACTCCCACCAGCTCTCCCCTGACCATAAGTTTTGCACCTTTTGTTATCTTTTGCTTCGTTGGAGATTGTATTCTATTGTAACAAAATTGTAATTGAACTGTAACTTTTTTGTTTGTAAGTACTGTGTCCCTTGTACTACTGTTCTGATGTCCTCTTTGTGATGAGGATACCTTTGTAAATGAGCCTCTGGCTCAAAGGTTTCTAAACTGATGTTTAACTAAATAATAAATAAAATACTTCACTGCCATTCCTATTATGCAGCTCTGTAACTTCTACACTACCAATGCCAATGCCAGCAAGCAAACATTCAGCATTGACAAATGTTTGTTTTTCTATGAAACTTTAACAGATTTTCTTTCCAGTTTTTACCATTTTGGTCCAGTCCAGGTCTAGCGGTCTGGTCAGTTATGAGTGCTCCCGCTGTACCCATGACCTTCGCATTCAGAGGCAGATATGTACCAACTGAGCCATGCCGACACCTGTTGCCAGATTTTCAAGCATGGAAAAATTGCACACGAGTGGAAAAAACATTACGCAAGGGAGGGTTTCCTTTTGCAACTGCAAGATTTTCCACATGTGCTCAGTTTTCAAAAAGGTTGCCTTTTTTGCAGCTTTTCCACAATTTGTCAGTCTGCACATATTTTATTGTGCAGCTTCAGGAAAATGCTACGCCTGGCATTCCCATGTGTGACATTGTTTCCGCAGCTGTGGGGAGAAAAGGAAAATGCCACCCATATGCATAAAATGCAGAAAATAGCAATTTCACAGGTGCAGGGATTTTCCTGCACACCAAGGAGCTGCGCACAGGGACTAAGTCACTGGCCAGGTCAGGTCCATTGAAAATCAGGGCCCTGATTTTGCTGAACTTTCTCCACCTGGCATAACCACTGGCTTCATCTGGTTTGTATATCAGTTTGTATCTGTATCTCCCCCTTACCCCAGGACAAGGCTGAAGAAGCAGCAGGGGCGGATCCAGAAGTCCTATAAATGGGGGAGCTCAAGTCAGATAAAAAATAATATGCCGGGGGTCTGGTGGGCCGCCTATGCCTCCAGAAATTTTTTAACATTTTGGTGCATTCTGGTGCATTTTGGAGGGTATTTCTAATGCAATTTCTACTCATTTCCTCCTTCCCCATGCTTTTTTAGTTGCACCCTAGCACCATCCCCAGAGTTTCCACAGTCCACGTGACAGTATGTTGCCCAAAATACCCTTCCACCCCAAAAAAACCCCACAAAATACCAAAAGACTGCAGCTGGGCAGCAGCACATCTGAAACACATAAAAATGAGAAAAGTTGAAAGAGACTTGGTGATAAAGACAAACTGCAGACAAATTAAATGACAATCCAAGTAAGCAAGTTCACAAACGTCACTCACTCAAGCACATTACGACATTACCATAAAGCCAACCCATCCCAGTTTGTCATGCAGTACAGATTAACGTATCCCCCAACCTTATCTCAGTAAAAAAATAAATACAATCACTATAGAAATATGGGAACAAAGTCACTTTGCTATCTAGTTTCTGAAAATATCATTTCAAGTCTGCTTGCTAGTTTTGCAAAACATATGTTATTCTATAGAACAATTCATTCCAAACAAAACACATTTTTAAATAAATACAATATGTTTTATTGTTTTAAAATGTCCTTTACTGGGATAACCCCATGGTATGAGGTATCTCATTTTTATGATAGGCCCAAGAAGTCAGTAAACAAACAGAAAAATAGTTTTTAAACAAATATAAATATGCATTTTTTTTATTAGCAACATTACTTATTTGTGTACATTACAACTTCCCCCAACACGTAGAACTACATAAACTAAATATTTGATTCTATCACTTTTTTTTCTGGTTTTGTAACTGTCTGTGTCAATGAGCCAAACAAGGTCTTATGACTTCTGTTGCTAATTTTGCTCTCCAAGCATGCAGAAACTCCTGCACATGCCATAATATACAACAGCACACCTTCAACGTCCCTATGACTATTAATTCCCTCTGTGCTCATTCACACGGTACAACCATGACTGAAAAGACAACACAGATTAGACATACAGTACATGCTGAAGTTTTTACCTCAGTTCAAAGGTCTCATGTACCAGTTTCTTCCTCTCCTGGTTCATGCTGTCACTGAGACCAGACTTGCCCCAGCATTAGTTTTGTACCATTCCTAGCATGCTACAGGAGGGCACTACTCTCCCACTCCCTCTCCTGCAAATCCACACCAAAATCAAATTGCCATATAGGACAAAACTACCAGTGACCTTAAACAATTTTAATGTCATGAATTTAAGCTCCCCATACTAGAAATTAATAACACTAGTACTACATTTATTACACACCCAGTTTGATGGAACACTGATGTCCTGTGCGATCCCAGCAGCTACCCCCCTCTCCCCGCTAGTTTAACCAGCATATTTTAATTAGCCATTGACTGCATTGAATTATTTGACTTCACCATTGGAAATGAATCTGACTGAGCCTGGAGCAAGAACTTAAGTAAGTACGGTAGTACTACCGTATTCATTTCTGTAAGGACAGGGACATCATCACTGGACACTCACACCTCAGATACTCTGATTTGCAAACAAGTTAAACAACTTAACTTTTCTAGAGGTGTGAGTGAGAGAGAATAGAGAGGATTATCATGGGACACCAGTAAGGTTGCCACCTGTCAGGTTTTTTACATGGCGATCAGGTTTTCGTGGTCTCTATCAGGAAATCTGGTTTTGCTCTGTGCTGGTCAGGTTTTTAAACCATTTTGAACACTCACATACTTTTGAAACATATCATTCATTCACCTACACGTCCAGATTACAAACAAGTTCTCTTGTCAATATAGCCCTTTGTTTGTGAAAGCAGTCACCCTGGGAGGTGTAAAGTATGGCCATTAACACCATTAGCACTTACTTAACCTAATCTTTTCCTCTGCAGCAAAGCTGCCCCCACCTTTTGTAACAGTAACAGAGCCAGTTGTCCTCCACTTTCATTTGCTGGTAAACATTTTCATCTCTAACAACATTTAGGCATTTTTAAATGTTTTAAATTAATTTTTTTCCTCAAGAAAAAGCATGGGCCCCCAAGGTGCAGGGGCACAGTTTGCACCTCGCTAAGGCCAGCTAAGCTGGAGGACAGAGGAGACCTGTGTGGCTCAGGCAGCTTTCATGGAGGCATTAGTGTATACTGATAAAGAATGCAGCACAGTGTATTACTAATAGAGGAGCTCCATGATGGGGGAGCTATAGCACCCTTAGCCCCCAAATCCGCCTATGAGCACTCCGATAAGCTCTATATAGCTGTGCACTGCTCTGCACTGTTAATGCTTGAATTATATTTTACTGGATTTTGATTTCTGTTAATACTGTCTTGCTAGTATTTTAGAGTTCAAAGTTCTCTGATTTAATCTAAGTGCCTGTAGAGTGTTCCTTCTCAAGACCCAGCAGCGATCTCAGCTCAGGTCTTAAACTCACACCCCTCTTTTTCACCGTTTTACTTCGATATTGTGTTTTAATTAGCCCTGCTCTTGCTCTCTCAGACCTTCTGGCACCTTGCCTAACATTTTGATCTGCAACCTACCCCCTGTTGCATTTCATTTTAGCTCCACGAACAGCCCCCACCCCCCTGCCTCTCTTATGTAATTTCCCCCTGTCCTTCTCTTTTCAGTTGGTCCGAGTGCCACAGCCATGGTTCTCTGATGAACTCGACCCATCAGACTGCCATCCATGGTCTGGGTCTAAAGCCATCAGCCCTTCACACAAGCCCATGTATGGAATCTTCCTCGGGGACTGATTACCTCCAGGAAGGGAGCCCTAGGAGCTTGATTTTTCGGCCCACCCATCTAGCCCTGGCACTATTTAAATACACTTAAACCCCGCCCCTGCTCACTACCTCACTCCTATAGGCTACTGCCAGCCAGCTCCTCAAGCTTAAAGTGACAGCAACACTATTTACTGCCAAGCACGTTCACTATCTAGTGTAACTCCTCCTTCTAGCTCGCTCATCTCTCCACACTCTTTCTCTGCCTCTCTGCTTCTCTAATTCAAAGTGACAGCTACCCCTATCACTTGCCAAGTGCATTTCCATCTCGTATTGCTCCCCCGACTTGATCTGCCCACCCCTTTCTCACTGCCTGTCTGCCACCCAAACTCAAAGTTTCCAGTTCCTCCATTTCCTGACAAGAGTATTCTCCCAGCTAGGATTCCTCCTCCCTCTAGCTCTGTTCTCTCTCCTCCATTTTCTCCCTGACTAGTGTCAAGCAGGTACCTAATTTCTAAAATATCATTAATATACCTGCATAATGTGTCAGTTAGTCACATTTAACACATTCATAATGGTGGTAATAAGCCTCGCCCCTCATTTTGACCACCTAACCTCACAGAATAGCCTTCACACATATTCAAACACAGCTCATTGTGAATCCCTATTCTATCAGCATAGCCCGAAAACCACGTCTGCCCCGCTTGTCCATCCGACAGGGAGTGTGCTAACATCACATGGCCTGGCACCTGTAATCCCACCAGGCACCTACCCCCACCACCACCAATACTCTGCTTCATACCCTATGGAACAAATACCCTCAAAAGATACTATTGCACTCCGAGTTACTGCTGTCTAGGGTTTGGTCACATCTGATAATTGGCTCTTTCCCTCTCCCCTTCCCTTTCTTCACCTCCGTCATTTCCACACTTCTCCCAACCCCGGACATGACTTTGCACTCTAACTCCTTCCTCCCTCTTTCATCCCCTCTAACCCTTCTCAACAACTGAGCCATCTAATCTCTATCTCCTCTCCATCTGTGGCTGTCCCTCAACATATGCCTTCTTGCCTCTATCACCTACCTTCTGCCCCCCAACCTTCTCTTGCTGCTAACACTAATCATCTTGAATCCCTCCCCTTCTAAAGCTACCGACTAGTCTAGCCGTGTTTTCTTTCTTTTTTTTTTTTAGATTCTCTTTATCACTCCTCAAGTCCGGAACTCTCTCGGGCTTACCCCACTGGCCAGATCGCTCTACCACCCGCCATCCCTTCTGTCATCTTCATAGTTGTTACCACTCTCTGAGGTCATGATCTCCCTAACAGCCCCAAAGGGGCAGTGATGGGAGACCTGCGGCACTGGAGGAAACCGTCGCCTAACTGGTTGAGGAAGGTTTTCCTCCTCTTGTCACGCCCTCTTTCCACCTCCAACTCCCCGTGCGTGGTGCACGCGACCTGACTTCTTGGCACATGGCCACCCTGCCAGCATTGGACACGCTATGTACATGCTGCCCAGCACTCTGTGGCACCCCCGATCTCCATCGGGGGTCGCCGGAGCGCCGAGCTTGCCAACACCCTCCCCTTGAGATAGGAGAGCAGCCCAGCGGGCACTCAATTATATCCCTCCCCTGCTGATCCCCGGCATCTGAGCTCGCTCCCGAACTTGGGTCACCGGCATGGAGTGTGGTGTGACGTCCAGCGCCTCAACCCTCAGTGCCACCAGGCTGGGCCAGCCATGTGTTCTTGATCCTTATAATGGATCACCTTACAATACTATTTACTTCATCTTTGTTCATATTGAAATTTTACTGTATCATCTGACCTATACATTTCTTACTGTCAATGTTTTATGCTGTACTTATTGTATATACTATATTTTGTTGTATTCTGTTGTTCACTGTTCCTATTGACAAATCCAGGTCCACTCGAAAATGAGCATTGCTCAATGGTGATCGCCTGGTTAAATAAAGATTTTGATTGATTGATTGATTGATAAATACCAAGAATATACAATACAAAATCTATAACCATACATAAGCAACAAGGTATCTGAAGTGGCAGGCTTCTGATCACTCAAGCCTTCTCTGCCTGTGCTGCCCTACCCACTCCTTGTGCAACTAAACCCCCTTCCTCATTCTATCGCTCCCGGCGTAAACTCTCCATCTGCCTCCCTCTGACCAGAGCACTTCTCCTACTACTCCTAACAGGGAACATACATCCCAACCCAGGCCCTGCCCTCCCACCCACCCACCCAGCTCACTGGTCTTCAAGTAGCCTCCATGAACATATGCAGCCTGCTGAAGAGATTTGACGCCCTACAGTGCTGGGCCTTGGCTCATCAACCAGAAATCATAGCCCTGGTTGAAACCTGGCTGTCCAAATCCACCCCTGACTCATTTGTCTCCCTCCCAGGCTATACCTTATACCGGGAGGACCGAGTAGGCAAACGAGGGGGAGGCTGTGCAATCTACACCAGGGACACAGTACCTGGACACGCACTCCCCACCCCTGCCCTTATAAATGGGGCCCAGGCTCTTACCCTCAAACTCACCCCAGACCCCTCTAGAAGCCCTCTCTATCTCACCACAGCCTATGTTCCCCCAAAGAACCATCACCCGGCCCTGGTATCTTTAACGGACTACCTGGCTACCCTCCACCATAAGGTAGAACAAATCCTAGTGGGGGACCTTAATGTAAATTGGCTCAGCACCTCCTCATCCGTGATCAGAGACTCATTTGCTGCCCAAGATCTGATGCAACTCGTCACCCAGCCCACGAGACTTAACCCTAAGAGAGGTACCAGCACCCTTCTGGATGTTATTATAACTAACCGACCCCATAAAATCCAAAACATCCAGGTCCTCCCAGACTCCCTAAGTGACCACTCCCCTATCCTATTTCATTGGGTAGTCCCCAATCCCAAACCCAAAGCCCAGACCACCCTCCGAAGGCGCCTCCACCCTGGTGGGCTGAAAAAACTTAAAGTACTCCTCATCCAGATAAACTGGTCCCCCATTCAGCATGCAACCAATATTGACACTGCCCTCGACTTCTTCACTCACACCTTCAACATGGCCTGTGATCTCTTTGCACCCTTCACCAAAATCCGTCCAAAAACAGAACGCACCTCAATAGCCTAGCCCTTCTACAATTACTTAGAACCGGGATAACTCTGGCACCTTGCCACCGAAACTGGTCGCCTGTCTGATAGGCAAGCCTACAATGCTTCCCGGAATAAGTGCTCATGGGCTATCAGGGAAAGCCAAGGCAGACCATTACCAGGCCCCTTACCTCCTCCTGGGGCCTGCAGCCCGGACTTTCTGGGATAATATTAAGCAACTTAATGGTAAAGCTTGCTCCCCTGCCCCATCCCAGCTCACTAGAAATGGCACTACCTCCACCGAGCCTGCCACCATAGCTAACTGGTTCAACACCACTTTCACTGACCTTAGCTCAGTCCTCCCTAGTAATTTCTTTGACCCTCTCCCAACCAACCTCCCCCTGTCCTCCAGCACCCCAGCTTCCACCTGCGCAAGATTTCCACCCGGGAAGCCAGACCCATCCTAATCAAAGCTCTCAATGGCAACAATCCGGCAGTGACTCACTGGACCCCAGCATCCTCAGGCTGGTGCTAGATGAAGTCCTTGCCCCACTCACCAGCCTAATTAACCAGTCACTCTGCCTGGGACAATTTCCCACAGCTTGGAAAACAGCCATTATCACTCCTATTCATAAAGGGGGTGACAGGTCATTGGCCAACAACTACCGGCCAATCTCCATCCTCCCCCCCCCCAAACCCCTGGAGAAAGTGGTGGCCATTCAAATCACTGATTATCTGGCTAAGCATAACATTTTATGCCCAGAGCAACATGGCTTCCGTGCTGGTCACAGTACCAGCACTGCCCTTATTGAATTCTCCAACTTTCTACACTCCTAGCTGGTGCAGTGTTCATCGACCTCTCAAAGGCTTTCGACACCGTCTCCCATCCACTTCTGCTGAATGCACTCTGCCACACTGGTCTCTCAGCTGGCCCCCTAGCATGGTGCACTAGCTATCTTGACACTTGATCTCAGTGTATAAAAATTAATAGCACACTCTCCGATACCCGTCCCATTCTCTCTGGGGTCCCCCAAGGCTCCATCCTGGGCCCCCTTTTCTTCTCGCTCTATCTGAACACCCTGCCCAGTGCATGCCCTGGCAAAATTCTACTGTATGCAGACAACGCTGTCCTTTTTGCCACCCACCGCAATCCCATCTCCCTACAGGACTCCCTACAGCAGTCTTTTCAACAGTGCCGAGGCTTGGTTTAAGGAGCGAGACTCCATCAATCTTATTAAAACCAAAGCTATGCTCTTTTCCCACCCCAAAACAAAGCTAGCAACCACCCACTCTATATCCTTCAAGTACCAATCAGCCACTGGAACAAGTCTGCTCCTACAAATACCTTGGGGTTACCTTGACTCAGCCCTCACATTTCACAACACATCGATGCCCTAACATCCGCCACTAACACACGGCTTGGCATCCTCTTCCACCATAGAACCTGCCTTCCCCCAAATGCTCTCCGGCTCGCTGTTACATCATCCGTTCTGTCCCTTGTAGACTATGGTCTACCAGTATATGGTGCTGCCGACACCACTGCACTCAACAAAATTCACTTAACCCTGAATAAAGCCTGCAGATTGATTACTGGTGCCCACAGGCTCACACACACCTGTCAGCTGTATGTCAAGGCTAATCTGCTTACCCTGGATGAACGGCTCCGATACCAAACCTGTCTCCTCACAAAAAAAACCCTACTCGGGCTCTCTCCCCCTGGGGTAACAGCATCCATCCACCAGAGCCCTCCCACTATTGCAACACGGTCTTCCTACAAGACCACTCTAATGGTCCCCAGATCAAGAACCAGCCGTTGCCAGAGGTCCTTCTGCTATAGAGCCCCAACCTGGTTTAACTCTCTCCCTGCCCCCATCACCAATGCCACCACCATCTCCAAGTTCAAAACCACCCTTCGGAACCACATCATCAGCACTCGTAACTGCTTCTGTCTCTGAACATAGCCTCCACCTCTGCTTCTCTTGACAACGCCCCCCGGGCAGCTCTCCACTTAGCCATCCCCACCACCACTTCCCTGTACATCGTGCCTATGTTTAACCTGGCCAGTGCCAGCTGTTTCAGTGTTTACCAACTAGATTGCTCACTTGATACCAACTTGTGTAACACCTGTTATCAATTACATGTAACCTGTAACCTAATTGTATTTGTCTGACCACAGTGTGACGTGGCGCCTCTGTTGAACGCCTATTGTTTTGCAAATCTATGCAATGTAACCAAAAACACAATGTATGTCTTTATGTGACGAAGTACTTTTGGAAACGAGCCTCTGGCTCAAAGGTTGTAAACTGATTCATAGAAATAAATAAGATTGTCCTGGCTATTGTTGCTGCTCTCGTGTAATCTCCACCAAAACCCTGGCCCAGTGCAGCACACTCCAGCTCAACATAAAAACCATAAGGGTTTAACAATTACCTCCATGAACATATGCAGTCTCCTGGCAAAAGTTCAACTCACTGCAAGTGAGGGTAACCCAGCATCAACCTGACGTTCTCTCGGTAGACGAGACGTAGCTCACACCAAGGGTAGCTGACACCGTAATCCAGATTCAAGGGTACACATCCTTCAGACTTGACAGAGTAGGCAAACGTGGAGGTGGATGTGTAATTTACATAAAAGACCACATCCAGGGGGGTAATGCTTCCTCCAATCAAAACCAGCAGCAACACCCAAAAACTGGCACTAAAAATACTCCTAGGCACACAAGGAAAAAGCCTAACAATACTGTCAGTATATATCCCTCATAAGGATCAATCTTGTGGATTCAAGGTGGTCCTTGACTACCTCACCAATCTCCACCACAATACCAAGCTTCTCATAGTGGGAGATTTCAACATTAACTGGAACTCCCCAGATGCGGTGCAGTACAGAGATGCCCTATGCTCCATTAACATGACCCAGCTAGTTGACTACCCCACTCGCCAAAACTATCAAACAGGCACTAGTACATTAATTGACTGGCTAATCACCAACCAGCTGGAGAGAATTTCCTGCACTGAGGTCATCTCAGATTCCATCAGTGACCACTCTCCCATACTCTGTACCTTGTCCAACAAATCCCCCAAGATCCCTGCCAAGACAGTCACAACAAGGGTATTAAAAAGGGGGAAACTGGGTGCAATAAAAGCTCACCTAGAATGCCAAGACTGGAATGCTATCCAGACTGCTATGGATGTAGACATAGCTCTTGAGAGTTTTATTCAAAAATTCAGTGAGTCTTGCGACATATTTGTCACTTACTCAAAACGCAAAGTCAAAGACGTATCTAAATCATGGGTCTCACCACAACTTCTCGAGCAGATGAAGGTCAGAGACAATCTCTGGAACATAGCAAAAATACACGATCACAGGTAGACTTATAGGCCTACAAAACAGCCAGTAACGAGTGTACCTGGGCCGTAAGAATGGCTAAATGTCAACATTTCAAAAGTGAGCTGGCTAACACCTGGAGTGATAATCGTAAATTCTGGGAAAACATTAAGACCCTTAATGGCAAACCAAATAAATCTCCCCCCACTGTGCTAAATGCTGATTGTGTCCCAACACAAGACCCCAGTAGTCTCAGTATCATCGCCAACACATTCAATAAGGTCTTCACCGACCTCCGCAATGTGCTGCCGTGTGACTTCTTCAAACCCCCTGGCACCAATAGCTCAGAGAAGAAGGACTACTCTCCCCCTTGACAAGCCCCCCCTTCTACTTCAAAATTGTCACATTAGCTGAGGCCAAAAAATACCTCTCACAAGTTCTTGGTAAGGCGAGAGCAAATAGCAAATTGCTTGACCATAAACTCGTCAAATTCACCTTAGACGTGTTATATAGCAGCAGTGAGGAAGGCTGCATCTTAATTGCATCAGGTAATGACCGGGAGTGGGTGACACTGGATCAAAACAGGTACAAAAAACTACCAGTTTTGACCTGTTGTATTTTTTTTTACTTGATCAAATATATAGCATTTTCCTTCTCCCAGTCATGCTGTGGGCTAGACACACCTTGTATTATAAGTAATGATAGAGTCATAGAAACTTAGAATGTGATGGCAGAAAGGATCGCTGGGCCCACCCACTCTGTCAGTCTTTTTAATGATAAAATAGTAAAAATACTATTTCTTTTTATTTACTGTTAATTTAATAATGTATCATCATTGTTTGATGTATATAATTAATGGAGACTTTTATCAATAAAACAGAACAGGTACAAGGGGTTCTCAGCTGGTGGGAGAGACTGGTTTTGAATTTGAACGCTTGTTGGCTGGCAGCATTCTGAAGGTGGGGAAGGGACTTATTCAGTCATTTTTATCTAGCTGATAAAATCCTGATAGCTCAAGAGGAAATATTGGGAAAAAAAACACAGGCTGAGTCAGGATTGGGTACAATAGAAATATCTATGGTTAGAAACAAGGAAGAACTGTCTTTGTATTGTTTGGGCTGGGGCTGGTGAAGCCTAATTGGTATCCATGGCATCAAGCTCTGGAAAAGTCCCTTTTTCATCATCAATTAAACAAATGGGCTATACTTGCTCCCCTCCTCCTGACCCACAAATGACAACCTGCTGCAGTTCTGCTCAGTGTACTTTTGTAACCCCTCCCGGTGCTCCCATGGCCTGGCCCAACCCCTTAAGACATTTACAGGTTGCTACACATACAGTACAAAAGGCAAGGAGGGAGCTATGCCTACTGCCCACATCAGTCTGACAGAGAGGTTGAAACTTTCTTTTTCTCTCCTTGTGCGCTTGTGATCACAGCCTCTGATCTTGGTGATTATTTAGACTAGGGGACACATAGTGCCCCTCTTTCAGAATTCAGTGGATTACGGTAATATGTCCTCCCACCAACATCTGTGTGCTCCGCCCCGCACACAGGTCTTGCAATCAGTCTGAAGGCTCCAAAGCAAAGCTGTTGAAGTTCAGTAGTAGAGAAGTCAGGATTAAAATGGTGCCCTTGCAGAGTTGCTTTTTTATAGAGGACTGAGTTGCCATCAACATAGAACTCGATAAAAAAGCAAATCTGTAACAGCACAGTAATAAAGTTATAATATGTGCTTAGCATACAGAGGTTTGTGCATAAATATGTACTTTTCCTTCCTTTTGTGGGGGTGCTCCACCCTCCACCCCCCGGGTCCTCAGTGGTGATTAGAGCTATTATTTGTGCATAAAGAAAAATATAAATATTGTTTTGAGAGTTCCATGTGCCAAGTGCATAAATATGTACTTTTCCTTCCTTCTGTGGGGGCACTGAGCCCCCCCAACCCCTGGGTCCCCAGTAGTGCTTACAAATAGTATTTGAGTATAAATAATTACATAAAACATGTCTTGAGAGTTCCGTGGTGCTTAGACATTTAAATTGAGCATAAATATCTACATTTTCTTCCTTCTGTGGGGGGCACTTCGGCCCCCACACCCCCTGGGTCCCCAGTGGTGCTTAGACATTAGATTAGATCAGACATTAGAAATGATGTGGAGCACAGGGGTTTGGCTTCATTGGGGACTGGGGTTCCACCTGAAGGGACACCAGCCTATACCGGCAGGAGGGTCTGCATCTGTCCAGGAAGGGAACAAGTCTTTTGAGCAATAGGTTTAAATGCTTCATTGGCAAGCTTTTAAACTAGTCAAGGGGGGAGGCACTGATAAGCTGCAGGAAATCCCAGCCTCTCCCTATAAAACAGGGTACTAAGTGAGAAAAAGACCAAGGTAGAAAGGTCAGTGGAGGATGCTGCAAAATAAGGTAAAGCCATAAAAACTGGAGAGCAATGAGTACCAATGCCCGTAGTCTGAGTAACAAGCTTCCTGAATTAGTGGCCTTGATGGAGGAGGAACACCTGGATATTGTGGAAGTCACAGAAACATGGTACACACAAAACCATGACTAGACGTAAACATACCAGGATACACTATCTACAGGAGGGACAGGGAGGGTAATACAGGAGGAGGAGTAGCTCTTTACATAAGGGAAGGAATCAAAGCAACAGAACAAAAGGGAAAACAGGGAGGAGAAGAAGCACTGTGAGTAAATTTGGAGACCGGCAATGGCACCACAATCTGCACAGGGGTTGTATACAGATACCCCCTTCTCAGGGGGAGGAAATGGACAAGGAAATGATAGAAAGTATACTTAGAATGGCAGAAAAAGGGGAGATATTGCTGATGGGTGATCTGAATATGCCAGATGTTAACTGGAGTGCAGTTGCAGCAGCCACTAAGAGAGTAGTTATTCTAGATGCCCTACAGGGGGCATGCCTTAGACAACTAGTATTGGAGCCCACTAGAGAGGGAGCAATCTTAGACCTGGTTCTCTCAAATGGAGATGAAGAGAGGATCACAGATGTAGAAGTGGGTAGCCATCTGGGAACTAGCAACCATCAAACAGTATGGTTCACAATAAACACAGTAATAGAGTCAAGCCATACAAAGGCAAAAGTATCGGACTTTAGGAGGGCTGACTTTGCCAAAATGGGTGAGTGCCTAAGGAATGCACTAGCAAATGAGCAGGAAGGAAGGGTGGAAGAACAATGGGGAATAATAAAAACTGCCATCACAGAGGTAACAAGCCTTTGTGTGAAGCAAATAAAATGAAACGATGTAAGAAACCACTATGGTTCTCAAAGGAAGTGGCAGTGAAGATTCAAGTGAAAAAGGAAGCATTCAGGAAGTACAAGGAATCACAGAAGGAGCAGGACAGAGAACTGTATCAGTTAAAGCAAAAGGAAGCTGGGAAGGCAGTCAGAACAGCAAAGGCCCAAATCGAGGAAAAGATAGCCAACTCAGTTAAGAAGGGGGATAAAACCTTTTATAGGTACATCAGGGAGCAAAGGAAGACCAAGGGAGGGATAGTGAGGCTTAATAATGGGGACGGAGGGTGGGCAGAGGGTGACTGTGAAAAGGCAGAGATACTAAACAAATATTTTTGCTCAGTATTTACAAAGGGAGGGGGGGAGGTACCTAAAACAAACAGTAGAAACACTCTGGATACAGAAGTTGATACCAGCCCGTTTACAGAAGAAAGGGTTCTGAAAGAACTCTTAAAACTGAAGGTGGACAAAGCAATGGGGCCTGATGGGATTCATCCCAGAATTCTAAAAGAACTAAGGGTAGAACTAGTGACACCACTGACTACCCTGTTTAACAAATCATGGGAGGATGGGGTGGTACCCAAGGACTGGAGGAGGGCAGATGTGATTCCCCTTCACAAAAGTGGGAGCAAGGCAGAAGCAGGAAACTACAGACCTGTTAGTTTAACCTCAGTGGTAGGGAAAATGATGGAATCACTTCTGAAGGAAAGAATTGTCAAGTATCTAGAGGCCAGAGGGGCACAGGACCCAAGGCAGCATGGATTCACAGCGGGAAGGTCATGCCAGACAAATCTGAAGATTTCTTTGACTGGGTGACCAAAGTAGTAGATCAGGGAGGGGCTGTGGACATGGCCTAGCTAGACTTTAGCAAGGCATTTGACACAGTCCCACACAAAAGATTAATATACAAGTTAGCCAGCCTGGGAGTGGGTCCCAAGATGACAGCCTGGGTAAAGAATTGGCTGGAGAATAGGACACAGAGAGTAATAGTAAATGGAGTCCACTCTGAAGAAAGGGGGTTACTAGTGGGGTTCCACAGGGTTCAGTATTAGGACTGGTCCTCTTCAATGTCTTTATAAGCGACATTGCAAAGGGACTGAAAGGAAAAGTATGTCTCTTTGCAGATGACACAAAGATCTGCAACAGAGTTGATGCACAAGGTGGGGTGGAAAGGATGAGAAGGGACTTGGCAAGATTAGAGGAATGGTCAAATGTATGGCAGCTTAGATTCAATGCTAAGAAGTGCAGGGTAATGCACCTGGGAAACAAAAACCCAGGGGAAGAGTACACGATGGGGGGTGAGATACTAACAACAACAAAAATGGAAAGGGGCCTGGGGTAGTCATATCAGATGACCTAAAGGTGGGCAAGCAATGTGAGAGGGCAGCAAGGAGGGCTGGGGGGATACTGGGATGCATAGGGAGAGGCATCACCAGTAGAAAACAGGAAGTTATTATCCCTCTGTACAGACAGCTGGTGAGACCCCATCTGGAGTACTGCGTGCAGTTCTGGAGACCCAATCTCTGCAAAGACATAGACAGATGGAAGTTGCCAGAGGAGGGCACTCAAATGGTGCAGGGTCTGCACCGGAGACATATGAAGAGAGGCTTAAGGAGCTTAATATGTATAGCCTCGAGGAAAGGAGGGAGAGGGGGCATGATAGAAACTTGCAAGTACCTCAAGGGAATCAACAAAGTCCAAGAGGGTAGCATCTTTCAAAAAAAGAGGTGTGCAAGAACAAGGGGGCACAATTTGAAGATGGGGGTGGCTCAGAGGTAATTTAAGGAAGTATTTTTTCACAGAGAGGGTTGTGGATGCATGGAACGGCCTTCCAGAGGAGGTTGTGGAGTCAAAAACAGTGGTGGAATTCAAGAATGCATGGGACAGTCATAAGGCAATTCTAGGGGGTAGGGTAGGAAGAAGTAGGCTGCTGGTTAACTAGGATCTGCAGCTTATCCACTAGGTAAGGAAATGAGCAGACTGGGTGGGCCAAGCGGTCCTTATCTGCCATCAAATTCTATGTTTCTATGTACTGCATAAAATGACTAAATTGTTCCTTGCTACAAGAAATATGAAATGAAACATTGCGTTATTAAATATAATGTTTACTGGAATGCACATGTGGCAGTTTGTGGTCGTATTTCTCCCTGTCGCACTTCATTCTAGAGACTGTCCCCTAAAGTAAATAAATGCCCTGATCTCCACTGCCAGTCCACCTCCTAAATTCTACTCTCAATGAGTTTAGTCGTGAATCTCTTGCTTTGTGGGTTGTAGGGCTGTTAAGGTTAATGTTAAAAGGCAATTGGTTACTGAACAATTACTGATTCCTGACTCAGAAAAGTAACCCACTACAGATTTCTGAATAGCTTAAAAAGTTCTCTGTTACAGATTTGTTTTCAGATTAATTTTGTGACCAAAAAGGGGTAAATCTGGAGATGTTGGTGACTTCTCAGTGGATATAAAGCAGCAGTGCATGTTACACTGAGCATTTTGACCTAAATTTTCTTAATTTCATTTTAGATTGCCCCTTTCTATGGCTTGCATGATACCCCTTCTTTCCTTATTTGAAGTCTGTTTTAGAACTTCAAAAAAAAAAAAAAGAAAAAACACAATTCTTTTGATGTGACTTTGGCCAGGTTTTTATCAGTATTCTGTGCTGTTTTTGTACAACTGTTGTCCTACACCACATAGAGTCATGCATGCAAGTTTAAGTCAAAGAAAAGTAATGTTCAACAAGAAGTATTCAAAAAAATTGAATACATGTATACAACCTGGACCAAGGCTAGTGCTCCTTCTATTAGTTCAAAAATGATATGAAAAGAGTATCCCACAAGACTGGAGACAACGCTGAGCCGGAGTCTTAAAAAGAATAAAATCACAGGCCAAATTGTTCCCACTAACATGCACTGCTGCATCAGTTTGATGGTTTCCTCCGCATGAAGGATGGATGCGGAATGCTGGGCCACGTCTACTGGAAGACCGGCCATACATAATTGTTCTGTCCCACCATGTACAGATGGGGAAAAGTAACTAAAATGTGCTTTTAAAAAGTTATGAGATTATTCATTCAGAACAGATCCTCTTATTTAAGGTGATTCCCTCCTGAAATGTATTGTGTGGAACATTGATTAGATTGGGTAAAGAGCAGGGCCACTGGAAAATTGCGGGTGCAATTTTTCCACAGTTTCCGCAATTTTCACCCTTCTTCACACAAAATCCGTAATTTCTTACATTTATGGAATTTTTGACTAAAATTGTATAAAAATATTTAAATACTCAAGGAAATCTACTCAGATATGCTAACAACTTAGTACCCAGACTTGGATTTGACCAAAACAATATAGTGTGAGGTGAGAAGGGGTCAAATGTGACTCTGCTTTTATGTGATTCCCTTCCCTGCTTTGGTTTCAAAATCTTCTGGTCATGCATATGTAGACTTGAACACTTTTAACATCTGTGCGAAAGCAGACTGTTAGAGAACTTTTTACTGACACAGAGACTGAAACAATATGTGTGAAAAGAGGTGCAAAGTGCCCCATTCACCTAAATGAAGCATTGACCACAGTGCTTGTTTTTGAATGATAGGGTAGATTTTCCTTGTATAAATACTTTCAATCTGAAAGGATTTTGATTCAAATGTGACAGGAGTTTGGATGGCCTTGTTAATTATAAACCTGACTGTGCTTCTAAGGGGGTTGGTAACAGTGATTCCTTACATGTCAGTTCTACCACAACTGCATACTCACATACAAAGCATATAAAAAGCAAACATTTCTGAAAACATGCTGAACAGGTTAAGTATAGTTAAACATTTACCTTCAAATAGGCAAAATAATTGCAACCCACGTAAAATCACTGCAAACCGAGTAGAACAAAAGTACCATGTATTGAAAACTATAGTATGATGTCTGAAAAAACTACTGGTATGAGTTGATACTTTTATCAGCAAGAGGATACTGGGATGTATAGGGAGAGACATCAGCAGCAGAAAACAGGAAGTTGTTATCCCTCTGTACAGACAGTTGGTGAGACCCCATCTGGAGTACTGTGTCCAGTTCTGGAGACCCCATCTCCACAAGGACATAGACAGGATAGAGGTAATCCAGAGGAGGGCAACTAAAATGGTGCAGGGTCTGCAAGAGAAGCAGCATGAGGAGAGACTAAAGGAGTTTAATATGTATACCCTTGAGGAAAGAAGGGAGAGGAGGGACATGATAGAAACTTTTAAGTACCTCAGTGGAATCAACAAAGTCCAAGAGGGTAGCATCTTTCAGAAAAAG
The DNA here is from genome assembly GCA_016271365.2 of Neoceratodus forsteri. Lineage (NCBI taxonomy): Eukaryota > Metazoa > Chordata > Ceratodontiformes > Ceratodontidae > Neoceratodus > Neoceratodus forsteri. Next base: position 67,698,821 of record JADMNL010000023.1, read on the forward strand.
AGACATGCAAGAACAAGGGGACACAATTTAAAGATAGAGGGTGGTTCAGGGCAATGTGGAAGTATTATTTCACAGAGAGGGTAGTGGATGCATGGAACAGCCTTCCTGAGGAGGTTGTGGGGTCTAAAACTGTGGGAGGAATTCAAGAATGCATGGGACAGACATGAGGCAATTCTTGTGGGGGGTAGAAAGAAATAGGCTGTTGGTTAACTAGGATCTGCGGCCTAACCTGTAGGTAGGGAAATGGGCAGACTAGATGGGCCAAGCGGTCCTTATCTGCCGACAAAGTCTATGTTTCTGTGTTTCTATGTTTCTTATGATTTGAAACTTTTATCTTGTGATTTTAAAATGTACTTACAGTGCTGATTAAGAACAGTAGTTATTTTAACAAAATAAACATTTTTCTTACTAGACCTTTATTAGGCATCCTGGTTATCTGTTTTTTTTTTTTCTTGCACCAAAGCAACTAGTTTAAACAGGCTTCATTATTTAACATCTAGAAACTGGGAAAATATGTTGTTTCAGAATGCATTCAGTATAGACTAACTGTAAATTACTGAATAAAATCTAGTTAGCACTGCATGACTTAGATGTCTTAATTTTTAGAAGATATGCTACATAATGATTAATTTGCAGTGCATTTCAAAAACACACACCTTTCTTCACATCAAAAGCATTTTCAAGAGGCAATACATTAATCTAAACAATTTGTGTGACCAATATATGCTGCTGCAAACAAAATATTTATTAGGGGGCAGTGGGGATGTATAGTGAACCCCCGCAATTTTCTCGCAATTTTTGCAAAAAAGTCCCCGCATTTTCAGGTAAAGTGTTCCGCAATTTTCCAGTGGCCCTGGTAAAGAGTAGGGTGGTTAAGAGCTTCAAGCACTGGCTTAGGAACTGGGAGACTGCAGGTTTGAACCCCACTAGAGCCAACTACTTAGTCACCTTAGGTAAGTCACCAGCTGCTGCAGAAATTGCAAATCTTACCTGGGGTAAACAAACTGTAAAAATGGGTAGAAGCAGGACCCCATAGAAAATGAGATATTGCATCTCAGCTTCACTATCCTGGGTACTTAGATTGTACTAATTAACAGTTTACTGTAATACTGTGCATGCGTGGTATGTTAACCCTTATTCTGTCTAAGTCACTGATGTATTTATGTAATTGTTTGCAGAACTTGCAGGCAGTGCCCTAATCATGGTGAAATGTGTGGCGGTGATCCTGGCTGGCTGCGGAGTCTATGATGGCAGTGAGATCAACGACTCTTCAGCTGTCATGGTGTATCTCAGCAGAGCAGGGGTGGAGGTAAGTCAGCGAGGATATAAATCGGCTACCAGCTTGCCAAATGGCCCTGTAAAACAAACAAACAAACAAAAACAAAAGTCCCACGGGGGGTGTTTGTGTGTGTTGGTCTGTGTTTTTTGTTTTTGTTTGTACCTGTCAAAAAAAGAAAACTGTCCCTCACGGTCTCTGCCCCCCTCCCACAACCCGCACCCACCCTCTGCGCACCCTGCATCCCCGCCCTCACCCCATACTTACCTGCAGAGTCTAGCGCAATGATCTTCTGTGGACCAGGAAACCATCTGCAACCTGCGCCAACCCTCTGCCCATCTGCCTCCACACACCCCCACCTCACCCCATACTTACCTCAGGAGGCTGGCGCGACAATCTTCAGTGGACAGGGAACGCGTCTGCACTCTTCAAAGCCGACCGTGAACTGAGGAAATGCTGGTAAGCTGTATAATAGCATAAATAGGGTTTTTTCAATGTTGGTGCATATCTCAGGCACTTTTTGGAATTGTGGCACCAAACTTTTAACATGGTTTTTGGGACCCCCCATGAATTCTGCCACTGTCATGGCATTATTCAGCCCTGAAAGCTGATTTTGCTGTCACTGTGCAGAATCACCTTTTGGGACCGATTAACGAAATGACAGTGCCAGTGTTCATGAGGTGGACTCTCAAAAAGCCTATGTTGCAAATTTGGTGGAAAATATCCCCAAAATGACTGTTTTATGAGCGTGCATTGCGCAGTTGCTACGCATGTTCGTAACTTTGCGAATATGCAATATTGTCATGACAGATTTTCAACATTGCCATTTTGTTACACCTCCTTGTGAACAGTTCAGCAGTCATTTTTCACATTCTAACTGAAATGTGTTTTTGCACTTATGGCGCAGAATTGCGCGGTTGCTGTGGGAAATCAGTGTTCGGGACAGATTAAGAAAATGACAGTGACACTGTTCATGAGCAGAGGTTCTAAAATGCCTACGTTGAAAATTTGGTGACGATACTCTATAAAATGGCTGTTACAAGCGTGCATTGCGCAGTTTGCACGCGTCCGCGCAACGTCACAAATTTATAATATTTTAATTCCAGATTTTCAGCACTGCCATTTTCCCCCACCTACTTATGAACAGTACAGCTGTCATTTTGCATATCTTGGCCCAAATATCTTTTCGCACTTTTGGCGCAGAATAGCACAGTCGCTGTGGGAAATCAGTGTTTGGGACAGATTAAGAAAATGACAGTGATACTGTTCATGAGCAGAGGCACTAAAAAGCCTATGTTGAAAATTTGGTGATGATAGCCCATCAAATGACTGTGTTACAAGTGTATGTTGTGCAGTTTCCACACACCCTTGTAACTTTGCAGAGTTGTAATATTGTTACACCAGATTTTCAGCACTGGCATTTTTTCACATCTTCTTATGAGCAGTACAGCTGTCATTTTGCACATCCTGACCGAAATGTGTTTTCGCTCTTCCGGCACAGAATAGCATGGTGGCTGTGGGAAATCAGTGTTTGAGACAAATTAAGATCGAGCAAGTGAGAAGAGGGAGTGACTGAGCTCAGGTGAGCTCTGCTGGGACTGCTGTGAATTTCTTTGTGGGCAGAAAAAGGTCCCAATGCAGGTGACCAGTACAAAAGGGCAGCCAGCAGCAGTGGGAGAAACAGAACGAGAGAGCGAGTGAGGGAGGGGAGTGAGCGAACTCAATGGAGCTTTGTTGGAACTGCTGCAGATTTCTTTGTGGGCAGAAAAAGGTGCCAACTGAGGCAGGAGCCCAGTACAAAAGGGCAGCCTGCAGCGCCAGGAGAAACGGAATGAGCGAGTGAGAGACGGGGAGTAAGCAACCTCAATGGAGCTGTGCTGGAACTTTAGAGTTGCCCACCCTGCCACCCAGGGTTCTCCGTGGTCCTATATTACAGCAGGGTCTGTGGAGTGGAGACAAAGCAATGAGTAGATATGCCCACACCTCCTTATGAACAGTACAACTGTCATTTTTCACATCCTGGCCGAAATGCTTTTGTTTGCACTTCCAGCGTAGAATAGTGCGGTCACTGTGGGAAATCAGTGTTCGGGACACATTAAGAAAACCAGAGTGACACTGTTCATGAGTAGAGGTCCTAAAATGCCTATGTTGAAAATTTTGTGATGAAAGTTCATAAAATTACTATGTTACGAGCGTCCATTGTGCAGTTTCCACACACCCTTGTAACTTCACAAATCAGTAATATTTTCATGCCACATTTTCAACACTGTCATTTATTCACACCTCCTTATGAACAGTACAGCTGTCATTTTTCACATCCTGGCCAAAATGTGTTTTCGCACTTGCGGCACAGAATACCACGGTTGCTGTGGGAAATCAGTGTTCGGGACAGATTAAGAGCAATTGAGGGGGGGAGTGACCAAGCTCAACTGACCTCTGTCTGGACTGCTGTGGATTTCTTTGTGGGCAGAAAAAGGCCCCAACGCAGGAGCCCAATATAAAAGGGCAGCCTGCAGCAGCAGGAGAAACAGAATGAGCAACTGAGAGAGGAGGAGTGAGCGAGCTCAATTGAGCTCTATCGTGACTGCTGTGGATTTCTTTGTGGGCAGAAAAAGGCAGCAATGCAGGCAGAAGCCCAGTACAAAAGTGCAGCCTGTAGCACTGGCAGAAACGGAATGAGCGAGTGAGAGAGGGAGAATGAGCCAGCTCAATGCAGCTCTGTCGGGACTGCTGCAGATTTCTTTGTGGGCAGACAAAGACACCAACAGAGGCAGGAGCCTAGTACAAAAGGGTAGCCTGCAGCGCCAGGAGAAACAGAATGAGCATGTGAGAGAGGGAAGGAGACTAAGCGACCTAAATGGAGCTCTGTCAGAACAACTACGGATTTCTTTGTGGGCAGACAAAGTTGCCAATGCAGACAGGAGCCCAGTACAAAAGTGCAGCCTGCAGCGCCAACAGAAACGGAACAAGCGAGTGACAGAGGGGGAGTGAGCAAGCTCAACAAAGCAAAGCAATCAACATTTGGCATTGACAAATGCTTGTTTTATTGGGCCAGCAAAATTGCTTTCAAGAGTTACAATCTCTTCAGACCTGGAAAGCAGGCACTTGGATTAATATACCAATACTGACACTACAGTGCAACATTTCAGGTTATCACATTTACATCAAAGTAACACTTCCTAAAGGTAGTTAGTGAATGTATACCACTTATAAAACTATTTACAAATATTTCTAAGCATCCAAATCATTACTTTATGGTCTTTAGTTTGTAAAGATATTATTCAAAGTCATTTAAATCTAATAAAGGAAAAGCCCTTCCGTCGCAGTTTTGTTTCATGCTTTCCCACTTCCCCATCCCAAATAGCTTGTAATGCCTTTTCATGTCAATCAATCGCTTTATTTAACCACATACCACTTTGAACATCATAAAGGGCATTTGTTGCTGACGTAGCACCCACTGTACTCTTGCATTCCATAACCAATATTGTAATACTGCAAGAAATACTGACAATGTCCCAGAATCACTTTGTTAGTCTATTGGTATAATCTCCCAATATCAGTGCCTCATACGTAATATTTTGTAGCCATGGCAATCTCCACACCATGGCCAGAAACACCCAAAGGTTACGGGAATAAACACAATGCAGGGAAAAATGCTCCATTGATTCCTCCGGGGCCCCACACCCCAGAAATGGACAAGAGTGCTCCTCCATAGGTTTATGCTTATGATTACTCCTAACATATAATCTCCCATAGGCACTTAACCATACTTTCTCCCATATATGGTCCGGGATTCGTTTTTCATTTAATAATTTTATTACTTTGTCTCTATGTTGTGGCTGATAGTTTTTGAATTCTGGGTTGGAAGGTCCAATCCTATCCAGGACATATTGATATAAATGTGTCTTGGATGAAGTCAAAAACAATAATTTAGAAAACTTCCATTTGAAAAGCTTCTGTATTGTAGATTTCAGAAAAAGAGATGTGTAAGAACAAGGGGACACTATTTAAAGATAGAGGGGGGACGGCTCAGGGGTAATGTGAGGAAATCTTTTTTCACAGAGAGAGTGTTGGATGCATGGAACTGCCATCCTGGGGAGGTTGTTGGGGCTAAAACAGTGGGGGAATTCAAACATGCATGGGACAGACACAAGGCAATTGTAGTGGGGGGTGGCAGGAAGTAGGCTGTTGGTTAACTAGAATCTGCAGCTTATCCAGTAGGTAGGGAAATGGGCAGACTGGGTGGGCCAAGTGGTCCTTATCTGCCGTCAAAGTCTATGTTTCTATGTCAATGTTTTCAGGATCAGTAACTTTGCAGAGAATCTCAGGGCAGGATCTACCCATTGCATCATGAAATGTTTCCAAACCATTTACGGACCAGGGGAATTTCCCCAGTGCCCTGGCCAAATCCCCCTTCCCCCATTCACTAAAAATATCACCAACAGCTTAATCCGGTTCAAGATCAGTTGGCATTCATCTGTATCCCCCCCCTCGGGTCGTGTCTGAAAATAGGCAAGAAATTGTCTAATGCACTTACCTGGTCAACAAAAATTAAATAAAAAATAAATAGCATGTCAAATACTGAGGTCAGATGTGGAGTCAAATAAGACATGTTATAGCTTAAACATCCAAGCACTACAAAGTCAAACTGTAAGAATCCCATTGTCCTTTTAAGAGTGCCTGCTACAGAAATGATTTCAATATTTTTCATTAGTCTCTGGTAACGCTATAAAGCCCACTAGGCACAAGTGCTTGTTTTCAGGGGCAACCTGGGAGCATGGGAGGAGGTTTAAGTGACTTGCTCAGAAGTAAGTGGTGGCTGTGGGAATCCAACTCTTGTTCAGCTGGATGTACTAGGCTCATTCACAGCTCGTTACTCTAACCTCTAAGATGTACCGGCAACCCCAAATAATACGATCCCACTGGGAATCCAAGAAGCATCTACTGCAGCAGCTGAGTCAGTCAATATCAACGTGATAGTTTCATTTTGGTCGGGTGGGGGGCTGAGATGGTGTTTTCAAGGATGAAAGGAGAAACATTTGAAGCAATTTTTTTGGTGGGGTGGGGGTGGGGTGGAGATATGAATTCCTCTGGTAATATTACAAAAAAGCCAGGATAATGTCAGACCATTTTCCATTTCAAATGTTGTTCCTGAATATTCTTGACATTTTGTCAAAATAATAATTTCCCAAACTGAGGTTCATGACTTCAGCGAGGGAGAAGAAAGTGAGACACAAAGATCCGGTTTTCATGCAAATTGCCTCAGTAGTAGAGGTTAAATAGTGGAGATGGAGGTTTAATGCACTTTAACTTGCATTGTCTTAATATTTCATAAATTCTGAAAAAAAAAGTACAGTCAATCTAATTATTAGACAGTCTGGGGAAGGGATGGATTTGCAGGAATCCACTTTGTCTGACCTAGATTTCCAAGAAAATGACTTTAATGATTGGAGTTGGTCCAAACTGGCTTAATTTTGGCTTTGAGGGGCTTCTAGGTTTTGGACACAGAAAAGAATCTCCATTTAAGCAGTTTTGATTTTTTCCACTACAGATTAGCAGTTTGTGTACACATCATGAAGCTTGAGACCAAGAACCTTTATGCAATTTTTTAGTTTGAAGAAGAAAATCACTAAATCAGCATTTGTTTTTATCCCCCCCAGGTGGCCAAATGCAAAGACGGCTGATGCCATGAAGGAACTGGGCTGCAAGCATGTGAACAAGCACGTCCTCGAGGCACACGTGGATGTCAAGAACAAGCTGATGACGACCAGTGCCTTCATGTGCAATGCTCCAGTCCATGAGGTGTACGACGGCATTGGAGAGATGGTCAAGAAGGTTCTGAAACTCATGTAGACCTCGAAAAGTCTGAAATAAAACACACAGAGCTGGGGATGGTCTGCTAGTGGATCTGACTGTCCAAGGCTTATTAACAGAACTGGGTCAGCAGTATTTTGTATCTATCTCTCAAGTTCATATGGGACATGAAATAAACGTTGTGGTGATGATGTACACAGAGCTAGGGATGGGCCACCAGTGGTCTGACTGCTTATCCTAGGCTTGCTAACAGAACTGGGTCAGCAGTATTATTTGTAATCTCTCACAGTTCTTGTGGGACATGGAATAGACATTGTGGTGGTAACGTACCCTCCAGGAATGGGTTAAATAGCTGAATTCTCAACCAGCAGATCCCAGAATTCCTCCACTATGGACAGGGCCCCTGGTGTTCTGCAGCAGAATTTTCTGATTTCTGCGGCAGGGCTCCTTGACTTCTGTGGCAACATTTTCTGATTTCTGCGGCATGATTTATTCATTTCTCTGGCAGAATGCAGTCCTGTTATTGGCTAAATATGATGTGATGTCATCGATGACATCATATGCTGAGCATAGAGGAGGAGTTTCAGGATAAACGAGGTGGGAAAGAAATCCTGACACTACGGAAAAACAGTATATTTATATGAAAATTCACCAAAAACAATGAATTCTGCGGCACTATATATATTCTGCGGCAAGATGCAAATTCTGCGGCAAATTCTGCAACCGTAGAACCGCAGAATTCCAGGGGCCTTGACTATGGATTTCTAATGTATGTTGACACGCCATGGTGTTCTGGTTATTTATAGGTGTCATTAGTGTATCACTAGTCAATCTTTAAAAATGCATTTAGATCGAGTTTATAATTTTTTTCTTTTTCTTTACAAAACTTAAATGATGTCATTTCACAACTGAACCCATGAAAGGCTTGAGTTGGAACTTGCTTTTGAACAAGAACCACTGAAAGTTTAGTATTAGCAGTATTTACCCTTCTGATTATGAAACTTCAAGATGGCCACATCATGCACTACTTTTGTTTCTTGGGATAATGTCACTGACTGACGGATATAAGAAGCGACTTCTTCTACATTAGGAAGTATTGCTTAAAGAGAGCATCTGATGGACTGCAGAAAAAGACTGAAAAACATTTAGACATGGCTTGTATCAGTTCAAGTTCTGTGGTGTCATACACAGTTGGGGATAGTAGGCCGGGGGGGGGGCACAGAGGTTCCCTGTAATGCCACCACAAAAAACTACAGGCCTGCATAGCTGCTCTGGGAGGAGTCTCCCTTGGTGGCCATGTTGCAATGCAAAAGAGAGAACCACCAGAAGTTTGCCGTAAACAGGTTTTGTGATTGCAAACAATATAACATGTGGCCCCAACATTAGGCCCAGTAGTGTGCCAGGTGCATGGCACACTGCCATACCAAAATGTCCGTAGCAGAGGTGCTACTGCTTCAGTTGCCCTCATGACCTCTCAACCCCAAACCTTAATGTCTACTTGTGGGCTGAGGTGTCAGTGGTATGGTTTTATCCTTACAGTTCTTCCCTCATGGTCCCGTTACCACGTTGATCATCTAGGGAATTAAATTCATTCCCTGGTGTCCAGTGGACCCGCCCAAGTTTCTGAGGAGTTGAATTTCTTTCTTAGTGTCCAGTGGTCACCATGTCCATCCAGCTGGGTAAATTGAATTCTCTGGTGTCCAGTGTAAGCCCTCCTTCCTATCCCCAGTCCCCCCATCTGCAATAGTCAAATCATAATGGATCCTTTGCCTATCTCTCTCCCACTTCACCACCACATAGTTCCATGTCAGTCATTCACAGCTGCAGCATGCCTAACAGTACATCCACACTACCACTGAAAATGTTCTAAAACCATTACAGGATTTTACTTGTGTAGTGTGGACAGGGCCAAACAGAGTTTTGAAACCATTACAGAAACCGTTGTTGAAACCATCTCACAACAGGTTTCTGTAATGGTTACAAAAACACTTTCTGTATAGTGCAGTGGTTTAAGGCTCTGAGCTGCAAATCTGGTGACATCCAGCAGACCAGACCTGGGTTTGAATCCTACAGCTTCCACTTGCATACTGTGTGACCCTGAGCAAGTCACTTAACCTCCCTGTGCTCCCAGGTTGCTCCTGTAAAAAAGCTTTCAGCTTAGTGTGCTGCTCCTGGTTAAACAACTAAAATACCAGTGTAAATGCAAACCGTTTCGGTAATGGTTTGGACCCTACAGAGAGGATTTTCGAGGGTAGTGTAGACAGGCCATTAGTTATCAGTGCAGATCTGCTTTCAGGAGTTCTACACTTTGCAGCATGTAGCATTCTGCAGTGGCTGGGGGGGGACCTCTGTAGCATACTGGACCCCCCCCTTCCTTGTGCCGGCAGACACAGTTGCTTTGCCAGCATATGGAAAGGCTTATGGCTCTTTACTGTTTGGCAAAAAGGGGTGCAAAGGTGAACTGTGCCACACACTGGTCATTGCAAACATTCTGAGGCAGCACAGTGTGCCTCCATGGGGCCCCTTATCTCCCCACTTGTTTTATTATTCTGAGGACATTTGCATGAACACTGTATCTTTGTGCCTTAAAGCTGCTTATCTGCAGCCATATGTTCCTTGTGATATCAGAGCCTGTAACTGTGGAATTTACTATGATGTCACAAGCAGGCCACCATGGCCTCCAACAGGGACTAACAGGCTCAACTCTAGGGGGCAAAGGCGCTGTTTTTTAAGTGTCCTCAGTAATAAGAAATTGGGACTGAAATGCAGAAAAAAATCCAATATTAATTGAACTGCATCGGAAGTTTTTTTTTCCAAATTGTTCCTGTGACACTAGTGGCTCTTTATCATTTTCCAGTTATGTACATTTTATTTATAGGAACGATTATTCAATTTCAGGAGTGTTTGTCTTAAACAAAACAAAAAGTTGAGTTATATAGATGCTGTCCATTCTGTTTCAGATTATTTGGACAGAGCTGAGTGACAGGTAATCAGATACATCCAGATAGTGCCTGTTCAATACTCCTGATACCCTGGTGGATCTGACGATGCACCATAGTAATCTATCCAAGTCTCCCGACACTCAGGGTAATCAGATAACCATGCACTGCCCTCTGAGTCCTTGTAACATTTAAGATGGAACTTTATACAGCAAAAGTGGCAAACCAAAAAATGCTTTTATGACTGTTTTTGTAAATAAAGAAATATAACAAAAACACATTTTGTCTTTCTTGTACCATGAAAATATTATAAAGGGAACAATGAGAGGGCTCCACCCAATTGCAAAACATTTGTTGAAGCAGGTCTGCACTGAAAGGTGAGTATCCTAGCCGGACTATCCTAGGTCAAAAAAACAAACACTGTGCACTCGTAGAAACAGACATAGCCAGCCTGGTGGTGCTGGGGGTTGAGGTGCTGGTCGCAACACCTCGCACCACGCCAATGACTCTGGTTCAGGAATGAGCCTGGGCCACCGGGGGTCAGCAGGGGGGAGAGGAAATAGAGAGTGTCCAGAGAACTGATATCCTCTCATGGGGTTGGGAGGGGAAGGCCTGTTGTCCAGCTCATTGACTGCCCTCTGGCACTGGCTTGAGGACCGTATGGGTCGGGAGGTACATTCCGATGTCATTGCATCTGCAGGGGAGGGAGAACAGGAGAAGGAGGGTGGAAAAGAGCCTGACAGGCTCTGTGGTGGTCCGCCGCTCCCGAGGGCTGTCCCAGACTTCTGGATTGGGTCTTCATGGGGGAGCTGGCAACCTCCTGGCCCCGCCCGTGGGTGCAATCCGCGTGGGAATTTCTGGGGACTGAAGGGAGTGGCAGGATTGGAGAGAGCCCTCCATCAGGAGGGCCGAAGCTACTGCCAGGGCTCCAGAAGGGGACAATGGAAAAAAGAAACTAACAGATATGTGTATGCATGTGCTCACACACATAGTGTTTTCTTACTTAGATGTTACTGCTGGATTCAGTGAAAGGCTAGGTTTCTGCACTCTGCAATCAGGTTGCTGCAGGTGTGTTACTTTGAGGGACTTTGTGACCGTGTGTTAGTGGCATGTCAGTTCTGGGATGAGCTCAGGAGTTGCCCAGACTGAAAGGCAAAGATAAGGGGAAAATCATGGAGGCGCGGGGAAAAAAGAAATGGGTGAGCTTGTTGGATTGCTAAAAGAAAAGTGTGAGGATGGGTATGGTTGTTTGCAACTGATAAAAAGGTTAGGAGTGGTGGTGACAGTGATTCTGGGATGGGCTACTGAACCCCCCAAAAAACGCTGTAACTCTCGTCTCCCACTGCCAGCTTTCTACCCCTCAATGTTCTCTGTGCCCCTCCCATCTGTAGCTGCTCTTCCCCAGTGCCCAGTACTGTGAGGGAGGCAGCATACAAGTATTACCAAGGCAACTGGCGGATCTGGGGGTGGAACATCACTGCTGATACCATTAGGCAGTGAAGCTTATGCGCAGGTATCCTATTGCTATTGCTATACTTGGTCCCGCTCCTACTGGAATAATGCAAGAAGTGGTTCCTAAGGTCTCCCATTTAACCTTCCAGGCACACAACAGCTGCCAGAAAACCTGGTGCCTATTCCATGTGCTGTAGAAGCATAGACCATGTCATCAGAAAATGACTGCCAGTCTGCCTATGGATCCCTATCTATCCTCAGCACTTTTATCGAGGGCACTAGCCCTCATTATCCTCCGCCTTTATGATCCTTCCTGCTACTATTTCCTTGAGTAGCCATGATAGTCTTCACTCTGTTGCAACCATGATTAAAGCCATTTATGATTTTTGTCACCTATCACCTCTGAGGGCAGACTATTACAAGGTTCCACCACCCTCTCTGCAAAATGATACTTCCTCATATCCTTCTTAAATTGTCCTCCTTTCAGTTTCTATTCGCACCCCCTTGGCCTCGATTTTTGTGCTTATGCTAAAAACTCCTCACAGTTTTCCTTATTTATTCCTTTCAGGAATTTGAAGGTTTCGATCATATCACACCCTCCTGCCTGGTCTCCAGCGAGTACATGTTCAGTGCCTTTAGCCAATCCTCAAAAAATTTGCCCTGGATCCCTTCTCCAATGTCACCTATGAACATGGTGAAGAGCAGTGGTGCCAGGACAGATCCCTGTGGCACCCCACTTGTGGCCTTTCTCTCTCTCTTCAAATATGACCCCATTTACCACAGTCCTCTTCTGCCTTCCACCCTCAGCCAATTTCCTACCCATCTTACTATCTCCCTTGCTGCCCCAAGATTCTCCATCTTTTTCAGCAAATTTGCTGAAATTGAAATTGAGTAAATCCACAGCATGGCCCCCATCAAGTGTTCTTTTTAGCGGAGAACTACAGACCAGTCATTCTTACCTCAGTAGTGGGCAAGATTATGGAGGCACTCCTTAAGGAAAGGATAGTGCAACACCTGGAATCCATAGGGGCACAGGATCCAAGACAGCATGGGTTTACAAAAGGAAGGTCCTGTCAAACTAATCTCATAGATTTCTTTGACTGGGTAACCAGAGTGGTGGACCAAGGGGAGCAGTTGATGTCGCCTACCTTGACTTCCAGCAAAGCTTTTGACACTGTTCCACATAGAAGATTGATAAATAAGCTGGGTAGGCTCGGTGGGTCAGAAGTTGGTCAACTGGGTGGCAAACTGGTTGACGGGCAGAAAACAGAGAGTGGTGGTAAATGGTATACAGTCAGAAGAGATGCAAGTCACAAGTGGGGTACCTCAGGATCAGTCCTAAACCAGTCCTCTTCAACATCTTCATTAGTGACCTTGCAGATGGACTAGAGGGGTAAGCTTGTCTGTTTGCAGATGACACCAAGATCTGCAACAGAGTAGATGATCCAGATGGGGTGGGCAGAATGAGAAGAGATCTGGATAAACTAGCAAAATGGTCAGAAGAGTGGCAGCTGGGATTTAATGCAAAGAAGTGCAAAATCATGCACATAGGGAAGAGAAACCCTGAAGCCACCTATAGGCTGGGAGGGGAGTTGCTAGCAGTCACAAAGGAAGAAAGAGACTTGGGCATCATCATCACTGATGACCTGAAATCATCCAAGCAGACCTCTAAAGCAGTAGGTAAGGCTAGGGGGGTGTTAGTGTATTAGTAGGGGTATCACAAGTCATAAGAGGGAAGTAATAATCCCTCTTTACAAGACACTGGTTAGGCCCCATCTGGAGTACTGCATGCAGTATTGGAGGCCACACCTTCACAAGGACATTAACCAAATTGAAGCAGTCCAGAGAAGGGCAACCAAAATGGTGCAGGGACTGCATCAGAAGACATATGAGGACAGGTTAACAGATCTCAATATGTATACCCTTGAGCAAAGAAGGGAGAGAGGTGATATGATCGAGGCATTCAAACACCTTAAGGGCATTAACAAGGTGAAAGAGTCTAACATGTTTAAATATAAGAAAAATAGCAGGACAAGAGGACACAGCATGAGATTAGAGGGGCCAATTAAGGGGGAATGTGAGGAAATTCTTTTTCACAGAAAGGGTGGCGGATGCATGGAATGGCTTACCACAAGAAGTGGTGGCTATGAATACAGTGCAGGGCTTCAAACAGGCATGGGATAGGCACAAGGGAGCAATACAAATGACTGAATAGATAGGCCACTGACAGAGCAAAGACCGATGGCACATTTATAAGGTAGAAAAAGAAATGGGCAGACTGGATGGGCCTTGCGGTCCTTATCTGCCATCAACTTCTATGTTTCTATGTTCTTGTCACCCAGTCAAAGAAAACAATTTGGTTAGTCTAACAAGACATCCCTGCCACAAATCCATACTGTTTACAATTTTTTGAGGCCACTGCTCTCCAGGTAGTCCATGAGGTCCTCCTTGACTAGTGACTCCACCAGTTTCTACTATAAGGACAATAAGGCATGCTTGGTATGGGACTGGGAGAGGGAAGGGATGCCTGAAAGTGATATGATAAACAAGTGATGTATGTATTTTGTGCCAGAGCAATACACAATTCTTATTTAGCTGAAATTTGCATCAAAAGCAGATGGTAACCACATGAGATACAATACCATATCTCATCTTCATGGCAGATCCCTTGATACAGCAAGGTGCAAAAGTGTTTGGGTTGTAGTACAGTAAGATATGGCCATACTAGTTCCTGTAGTATACACAAGCACAAGTTACTTACAGTACAAGAGGTTTCATGACAACGGAGGAGGACAGTTACTTGGACCATGAGTGACCGGATTAGAGCTACATTTGTGAATGTGCAGATGCAACAGAGAGCTGAAAGGAAGGTATGTTCAAATATTCCATAAGTCTGTAAATACTGGGAAGGGTGGATAAGAAAGGGGTAAAAAATAGAGAAAGTTGTGGAGGTGTGGAACAGAAAGTCAGGGAAAACATTAGCGAATGTGGGGGGGGTGGAGATAAAGTAGAAAAAGTTGAGGGAGTTGTGGTAGACAAAGTCAAGGGGAATGGGGTAGAAAAAGTAAGGGCGGATGAATGTCAGGGGGGATAAAGTAGAGAACATCAGAGGGCATGTGATAATGTGATCGAAAAAGAAGGGAGAACATGAGCCGGCATGGTGGCACTGAGGGTTGAGGAGCTGGATGCCACACCTTGCACCGCACCGGGGACCCAGGTTCAGGAATGGACTCGGGTCGCTGGGGGCTATCAGGGGGAAGGAAGGATTGAGCATCCTGTGACAGCTCTCCTTCCTTTGGGGTGGGTGAGGGATATGCGCCGTGCTGCAGTGACACCCAGCGGAGGCTGGGTGTCCGGCAGGGTATGGGCATCTACATGGGAGAGGAGCCGACGGACGTCTACACATTAGTGCGCCGATGTCAGTGCACGTCTGGCTCCTCAGAGGGTAAAATAAAGAAATGCAGAACTGCCGGCTGCCTTCATGATGCCAGCCCTTGGCTTCTATCAGCCTCCAGGGTGGCTCTGCCTTGCCCTATCCCCGTTGACCGCGGAGCTGTTTGGGGTCAGTTCCACAGCCCCGCCCTTGGGGTAAGCCAGGGGGTCTCAAGGTACGGGTGCAACTGATCTGGAGCTGGGAGTAAGGGTCCATGACCGGGCGGATCTCGGGCAGCTGGCAGTCACCCAAAAAAAAAAAACAAGCATTTGTCAATGCTGAATGTTTGCTTGCTGATATTGGCATTGGTAGTGTAGGAGTTAGAGAGCTGCATAATAGGAATGGCAGTGAAGTATTGAACTGAAGCCAACCCCGCCACCACCCTGCAGAGAGTGACAGGCATTGGGGTGTGGCTTTGGGTCATCAGGCATAATGGCCATGCCATTTCAAGACACCCTACCCTGCAGACACCGACAAGTGTCTCGGTGTGCCTTGGGGTCTTTGGCCCTTATGCTCACCCCATTCCATCAGGTAATACGGTGAGATGGGTGCTGTATAGGAGAATGGGGTGAACTTTGGGGTTGAAGAGTCCAAGGCACACCTCGATGCCTCTCACTGGCTGCAGGGTGTGGAATGGTATGAGCATTACAGATGAGAATCCCAAGTCACACCCCTGATGCCTGTCAATCTCTACAGGGTGAGGCACTATGGTCGGGAAACCATAATGTCTCAGGCGTTCGTTGGCATTTTCACTCCAAATTTTCAACATTTTTTTTTGTGACCCCCCACCTTATGAACAGTGGCAATATCAGTTCATTAGCCGAAAGCTGATTTTGCACAGCGACTACGCCATTTGGCACCGCAGGTACGAAAACACATTTCGAACAGGATGTGAAAAATGACAGCTGTACTGTTCATGAGGAGGTTAAAAAAATGGCAATGTTGAAAATCTGCAGTGAAAATTTTTTAAAAAAACTGGTGGCGTCACGAGCGTGTGTAGAAACTGGGCAGCGCACACTTATAATGCAATTAGTTTGGGGATGTTTTACAGCAGATTGTCAACACAGGCATTTTGGAACCTCCGCTCATTAACAGTGTCACTGTGATTTTCTTAATCTGTCCTGAACAGTGATTTCCCACAGTGGCCACGCATTGCTGTGCTGGAAGTGCGAAAACACATTTCGGCCATGGTGTGAAAATATTAGAAATCCATGAACATATGAGGGTGCGTGGAAACTGCGCAATGGTCGCTCGTAACACAATCATTTTATGGACTTTTTTCACCAGATTTTTAACATAGCCATTGTAACACCTCTGCTCATAAACAGTGTCACTGTGATTTTCTTAAGCTGTCCAGAACATCGATTTCGCACACCAACTGCCCCATTGTGCGCTACATGCGTGGAAACATGTTTTGGGCGAGATGTGAAAAATGACAGCTATACTGCTCAAAAGGAGGTGTGGTAAAATGGCAGTGTTGAAAATCTGGATTGAAAATAGTGAAAATTCACTAACGTACGAGCGTGCGTAGGATCCGCGCAACGCATGCTCGTAAAACAGTCATTTTGGGGAATTTTTTCACCAAATGTTTAACATACCCATTTTAACACTTCTGCTCATGAACAGTGTCACTGTGATTTTCTTAATCTGTCACGAACATTGATTTCGCACACCGACTGCGCCATTGTGCGCTACATGCACGGAAACACATTTGGGGCAAAATGTGAAAAATGATAGCTGTACTGCTCATAAGGAGGAGTGGTAAAATAGCAATGTTGAAAATCTGGAGTGAAAATATTGAAAATTCGCCAACTTACGAGTGTGCGTAGGAACAGGGCAACGCATGCTCGTAACACAGTCATTTTATGGAGTATCATCACCAAATTTTCAACATAGCCATTTTAGGACCTCTGCTCATGAACAGTGCCACTGTCAGTTTCTTAATCTGTGTGGAACACTGATTTCCCACACCTACCGTGCTATTCCGCGCCGCAAATGTGAAGACACATTTCGTCCAGGGTGAATAACGACAGCTGTACTGTTCACAAGGAGGTCTGAAAAAATGCCAATGTTGAAAATCTGGGGTGAAAATATTGCAAATTCGCAGTATTCTGGCGTGCGTAACAACTTCACGTAAGCGTTAATAAAACAGTCATTTTTGATTTTCCCACAAATTTGCAACATAGGCTTTTGAAGCCCATCTCATGAACACTGGCACTGTCATTTCATTAATCAATCCTGAAGGTGATTCCATGCAGTGACCGCAAAATCACCTTTCAGGGCCGATTAACGCCATGACAGTGAAAGAATTCATGAGGAGGGTCCTAAAATCCCATGTTGAAAATTTGGTGCCAAAATTCAAACAATGCCTGAGATATGCATCAAAGTTGAAAAGCCCTATTTATTCCATTATACAGCTTACGGCATTTTCTCAGTTCGGTCAGCTTTGAAGAGTGCAGATGTGTTTCGGTCCACGAAGACCGTTGCACGGACTCTGGAGATAAGTATGGGGTGAAAGGGGATGGGGAGGCAGGGTGTACAGTGGGTGGGTGTGGGGTGTGGGAGGGCCAAGGGGAGACCGCCCGGGGGACGTTCCTTAGATTACAGGTAAAAAAAAAAAGACATTACGGGATTTTTTACAGGGCAATGTGGCACGCTGGGTGGGCTCGCATGCCAACCAAGTCTTTGTTTGGGAGCCACTGTAGCCAATGGAGGATTGGGCACCCCCTTCGGCACACAACAAGGGGGGGGTACATTATACCGACGGGTATTAGGCACCTTCATTGGCACACTCCAAAAGAGGGGGACATTATGCCGATGGCAAGTGGGCACCCCATCGGCAGACAAGAAAAGTGGAGGGGGCGTTACATATTGCTGACGAGGAGTGGGCTCCCCTGTCGGCAACATACATCTGGGGCACTGCAGCTGACGGGGATTGGGGCCCCCATCGGCAAACAAACATTTTGGGGGAAGCACATGCTGCCAGTGGGATTGGGCACCCCCTCGGCAGAGGAGGGGGTTAATATTGTTTGTGAACAGGTGGCAAGCCGCCGCTGTGTTCATAAACAACATCAGGGCTGCAAGGTCCCGCCCTGTAATGACGGGTTGCTCCCTCATTGCAGTGAATAGCTGACGCTGCAATGACGAGGCGGCCCCTGATTGCAGTGGCTATTTTTTCACAAGTTGGTGGCAAGGTTCCAAACTAGTGTCACCGGCTGTGTCCCTCATTATTAGTGGACATCACACATGCCCCAAAATGCCGTGCCGGTATTGGCCTCAGCAGTGCCGCACCTCCAGAACCTGCTTCAGCACCAAGCTGCTGCAATATGTTAGAGAATGTCGGGGGATGTGGTAGTGAAACATGAGGGAATGTGATAGAGCATGTCGGAGGGGGGATGTGGTAGAAAATGTTGCGGGGAACATGGTAGAGAAAGTCTGGGAGAGAAATGTGGTCGCGAACATTGAGGAAGGTGATGGGCACTACAGATTATCTGAGGAATGTGGTGTGTGATGCAGAAATGTGGTAGTCTAATTATAAACCATGTCTCATCTTGCACTGAGCTTTATTGGTGATGTTCAGCATCGGACTGTAGTGGGGTCAGATGGGAAAGTTATGTTTTTATAGGAGGGATTTGTGCCTGTTGTGTGACAACATTGTTCCTCTAACCCAATAGTTCTCAGACTTTGTCACAGTGAGCCTCCCCAAATCCATGGAAAAGATTTTGAGCCTCCCCCAAAAATTGAAATAATCTTGGGCCTCCCCAAAGAAAAATGACATACCGTACTTTGCACAGTACACCATGAATAAATTGAAACCCCTTTGAGTACTTAGCTCACATTCAGTTCTTTGTCTTATACTGACTTGGAATTTTTGAAAAAGAGCTCCTGTGCTCAAAGGTGTTATCTGAATAACAAATAAATAAAATAAATATTATTATTCAGCTTATTGTAACCCCCCATCCCCCGACCAACCTACTTGCTTGGCTATTTTCATTTTTGAACCATCATTACCCCTTGTTGCAGTACCTTCATGAGTCAGACTACTTTCTCTGTTTCCTCTGTATATGGAAATAACCTTCCTACATACTTTGCCTCTCACCATCCTTCCCTGCTCCTAAGCAACTTCTCCAGGGATTACTCTGCACCTTCCTGCTATTGGACTTAGCACTTCTATGCTCAACCCTTGTATTTGAGCTGTTCTGCCATCAGTTTACAAATTGATCAATTACCATCACTCATTATAGTTTATTGTTCATATTTATTTGCAGTATTGCCCATTGTATATTTCTTGATTGTTTTGCAGTCACTTTTTGAAATATATTCACTCCCTACCCTTCCTGGTACACCTGAAATGAGCCTTAGCTCATTCGCCTTCCTTGTCACCTATTAGTAAATAAATGCATAAAATTCATCTACTGTTTTTATCCTCTTTCAGTTTGCATCATCTCTTCGCACAAAATGTATAAAACCCAAAATTTAAATACAGTACTTTTTTTGACTTGCTTGAGCCTCCCCTGGAAGAGTTTGGGGCCTCCCCAGGGAGGCTGGCCTCACCAATTGAGAACCCTTGCTCTAACCCAACTCCCCAATGATCCAACAGCCCTTGTTGGCCATCCCGGGTGCGCAGTGGCTATGCAGTGTACTGTCATCTGCCAGACACAGGTTCATATGCAAGGCCAGGAAATGGAGTAATCTTATGCACTTACACAGAAACTAATGCAAGTTGCCAAGAAAGCATTTCTGCCGTAGCAACTGATCAAAGAATGATGCAACTGCATTGTCACATTCTTCAGATTAGACACAGGAACAAAGGCAAATTTGATAACCCTGAATGAGCTACTGATTCAGAAGCCAAGACTAATACTGTACATAAGAAGGTTTAGTTTAATGCATACGATGGACAAAAATGTGAAACATGTTTGCACATAAAACTAGTTAGAAATGCCCCATCCCCCACTAGAAATATCCACTTCAAGAAACATGGATGAATGTGATTTATGGTTTTGTTACACACTTTGAACTAACGGTTCCTACTTTTATGTGCAACCTAACACAAGCTTTGGTTTGGTACTATCTGGTGACGGTGCAATAACTGGAGACCTCAATGAGGTTGTTGTCTGGGTCTCTGAAGTAGAACGATGTTAGTGGACCAGCAGCACCGGTTCTCTCAACAGGGCCTTCTTCAATGGCCACTCCACTGACTTAAGAATAAAAGAGAAATAAATACCTAATCGGTCAAATAAAAGTGCACTGTAAAATGTAAGTAAAGAAGGTGTTTTTACACACAAACTGCAAATTGGGACCAACCCCACTTTTGGGCGTGGGGTTCTTAGTGCTGACTGTTCCCCTTTAAGAACCAATTGAGGGGTCACAAGCTGTAATTGATTTGGGAGGGTCACACTTAAGATAACTAGGGATATTTAAATGACTGTAAACATTTTGCTCTATACATTGGAAAATATGGCCATAATGTACGAAAGTGTTGGGCACTGGTTCTCATCATGAAAATGCTATAAAAAAGCCTGGACAGGTAATTTTCCATTATGGGGTACTATCCCAGGACTGCTCTGGAACCGTTATCTTGGTGGATAGGCCCAGAATACGGATAATTTGCCTGGATTTTACAAATAATTTGAACATATCATGAGTGAAGTTGTGTGGTATTTTTCTTCAGCTTCTGTGGAAAAAATAATGACATTCCAAAATTCAGTTTCATTTTCACATGATTTCTGTTTAGTTTTCATGCAGAATTCAATATGAAAACCATAAAACAAATATTTTGGAATGCAAATCCATGTGAAAGTTCTGCACACTTTCTGAATTCTGTACAAAATGTAGTTTTGCAGTACTGCCAAATGCAGAATTTATTCCATGGAATTGTGTATAAATATTCCTTGGGATAACACATATGGTAGAATGTTAATTCAGTCATAACTGCAGAGATGAAATTTAATGGCACAACAGCACTAAATAAATATACAGATACCTCATTATCCAAACGCCAGATAGCCAGTATATTAACAATCTGATGGGCACCTCAGATTATCTGAGCGATGTGATGGGCACCAAAGACCAACTGAGGAATATGATAGGCACCATAGATTATCTGAGAAAGGTGATGGGCACCGCAGATTATCTGTATAAAGTGGTGGACACCACAGATTATCTGAGGAATGCAATGGGCATCAGAGATTATCTAAGGAATGTGATGGACACTACACGTTATTTGAAGAACATGATGGGCATCACAGATTGCATGAGAAATGCGGTGGGCATGGCAGATTATCTGGCGGAATGTGATGGGCACCACAGATTGAGCAATGCGATGGGCACCACAGATTATCTGAGGAATGTGATGGGCACAACAGATCATATGAGGAATGTGATGGGAACCAGGGATCATCTGAGGAATACTATGGACACCACAGATTATCTGAGGTATGCAATGGGCATCAGAGGTTATCTGAGGAAGGTGATGGGCACCGCAGATTATCTGTGGAAGGTGGTGGACACCACAGATTATCTGAGGAATGTGATGGGCACCACAGATCATATGAGGAATGTGATGGGAACCAGGGATCATCTAAGGAATATGATGGGCACCACAGATTATCTGAGGTATGCGATGGGCACCAGAGGTTATCAGAGGAAGGTGATGGGCGCCACAGATTATCTGAGGTATGTGATGGGCACCACAGATTATCTGAGGAAGGTGATGGGTACCACAGATCATCTGTGGAAGGTGGTGGACACCACAGATTATCTGAGAAATGTGATGGGCATTAGAAATTATTTGAGGAATGTGATGGACACTACACATTATTTGAGGAATGCAATGGGCACCACAGATTGCATGAGCAATGTGGTGGGCATGGCAGATTATCTGGGGAATGTGATGGGCACCACAGATTATATGAGCAATGCAATGGGCACCACAGATTACCTCAGGAATGGGGTGGGCACCACAGATTATATGAGCAATGCAATGGGCACTGTAGATTAGCTGAGGAATGTGATGGGCACTGCAGATTATCTGAGGAATGTGATGTGCACCACAGATCAACTGAATAATGCAGTGGGCACCACAGATTATCTGAAGTATACAGTGGACACTACATCTGAGGTACATGGTAGACACTGCCAAGTATCTAAAATATGCAGTGGGCACTGCTTATTATCCGATCATCTCAAAAATACAAAAAATGAACCCATGCCTCTGAAGTTCAAGGATAGAATCATGGTGATCTCAATAAAGAATTTCTTTTTAAAGTTAAACACGTCAACTAGAGTTGCATGGAACATCTGAAATTTTGCTTCGGTTAAAGTTTGTAGAATGCGGGTATATTTTGTGAAATTCTGCATTTTGTGACATTGACAGTTCACAAAAGTTTCTCCTCTTGTGACTTGAAAGAATTTTCCCTTGACTTGAGTGTTTTTCATGTAATTTAAGGATGGTGCTTAGTGGCAAAATATTACTTTTTCCCAGCATGGAAGGAAAAAAAATAACCACTGCTTTGTAGAATTCTGCCGAATGTTTCAAATAGTCTATGAAGTTCCACAAATACAAAATATACAAATTTCGCTTGAACTTTGCACGTACGAACATTTCGCACAGCTCTGACATCAACAGGGTAAAAGTCCCTGTTGTTGTCCTCTGTCACTGCCCAAATATTCCACAAGGAATCTTGTAAAGCAGTCTTTACTAACCTTAAGGTGCTCTGCAATAGTCTGCAGTGGAGTGTCACTGATCAGACACAAGGCTATAGATCCAGGCATGGGCCTCTGGGCTTTGGGTTCAAATTCCTTTCCAGCTACATTGAGGTTAAATTTCTGGTTCCCAAATTTCAGTGCCTTTCGGTTTCCCTACAGACAAAGTGTGTTTACAAGAAATTCATTACAAGAAGCCTTTGATGACAAGTAACTACAGCAAAGGCTTAAAATGGCACACCAACAGTGAATGGAATACAAATTCGGGAAACAGAGGGGAGTGGCATGGCTGGGCAGAGGTGTTCCAGCATATACGAGGCCTCCATGCCAGAATCTGAAACGTCTTATGAACCTGTACTAGGCTATAAGTAAGCAGTAACCCAGTGGTGGAGCTAGAGGAGGGGCTGCAGGAGCGGTAGCCCCTCCTGGCTACCCTAGTGTGAGTAGTGGTGCCCCACAACTATCTTTATTCACTGTTTAGTGCCCATTGTGGAGCCGATAACTGACTGAATGGCCCCGGCTCCCAAGTGCTCCCAGACCTGGCTCCACCACTGCAGTAACCCATAACGATGTGTGCAGTAAGGCAGATCTCACCACGCATCCCTAGTGGGCTGTGAAGTATGAATCACAGCTGAGTCCTTTCTAACCCCTGAGAAGTGTAGCAAAGTCTGTCTTATTTCATGCAGATGATAGTGAAGGATTATGGCCAGCTTGCTTTGTTGTGCTGCTTTCAGAGACTGCTCGGTAATTTATCTCATAGAGCTGCGCGAGTGAGTGACAAACAGTTGAGACGTTATACACGCAATGCAGACAACACAGACTGGCAGTGAGGCAAACCACACCATAAATAAACAAAGCTGATACCATATGAAATGCAGTCAAATTTTTGATCTCAGTTGAGTGGAAGTCACAAAAATACAGAAAATAGTAAATCAGGCATTGGCTTATTTGCAGTAAAAATACAGAAACCCCACTACAGCAGAGTTTCTTTCTTCTGTGGAGGCACTCCACTCCCCATCCCCCCGGGTTCTGTGTACTACGTTGCCGCACTACTATTTATTGTATCGAAGTTCTACAATATACTCGATATCTGTTATTAATATATGTTGTTGTTACCACTGTTTCTTTCTTCTGTGGGGCACTTCGCCCCCCACACCCCCTGGGTCCTATGTGTTACGTTGCTGCACTATTACTTATTGTATCGAAGTTCTACAATATACTTGATATTGGTTATTAATATTTATTGTTGTTACCACTGTTTCTTTCTTCTGTGGGGGCGCTCCGCCCCCCACGCACCCCCGGGTCCTATGCACTATTATTTATTGTTGCTTTCTACATTGCTGCACTATCCGTCTTTCGGATGAGATGTTAAACCGAGGTCCCATCTGCTTGGATTGGTGGTAGTTCAGGTGGATGTTAAAGATCCCATGGCACTTATCGAAAAGAGTAGGGGAATTTTTTATTGACAAAACTTCAAGAAAAGTAAAACAGATACATTGGTAATACACAATAGTACAGAAAATGAAAATCAAAACCCAAAGGGAAAAGGAAAATTAAGCTAAAAATAGGAGAGAAAGGAAAACAAAAGAAAATAACAGGAAACATCAAGTCCAAATAATACAGAAAAACTCATGTAACAGGAAAGTCATTATCCGTCACCCAAGGTAAATTCCTCCAATGCGACATCAAGTGGGTGTGATGATATCTGTCTCTTTCATATCTGTAAACAGTCAATAATTCAGATTTGATTTTATGCAAAAGTTCTTTATAAGAAACATCTTTCTGTTGTAAGGTAAAAAGACACCTGTTTTGCCAGATAAACCATTTAAAAACAGCAAATATAACATGCAAGGTGCCAGCATCCCATTTACCCCAATGAACAGGATAAGAACCATAAACGAGAACATCATAAGTAACAGAAGCAAAAACAGGTTCATTCCAACTAGTGGCAACATAACTCCAAAAGTTGGAAATATAAGGACAAAAGAAAAATAAATGATGCATTGATTCAAGAACTTGAAAGCAACCAGGGTGAGAACAATAACGATCTTGTAGTTGTTTATGAAACTGATTGCCTTTGACATCCAGTCGTCCATGACCACATAAGCAGGTAACATCCCAGAGCTTAGGAGGAATCCTGGTATGAGCAATCAAGGACTGCACCGACAAAAGCAATTCCGCAGGACAATTGGGAAATAACAATGGTACCGAAAAACAGGACTCTAGTACTGAGTGATACAAAGATTTTTTACTTTTAGAAAGCAGCCAATCACTAGATATTTTCCACAATCGTAGTTTGAGGAAAACTCTACGGAGATAGGGTGGAACCGGAGAGGAAGTAGCAAGACGGCCCAGCCTACCAGATACCCAGTCGGTATACCAAATCCCCATAGCCTGTAAGGTAAGACCAGACAATAATTTGGGAAAAAGTTTCAATAATGGTAAAAAATTTGTAAACAAGAATTGACAATAAAAAAAGAGCAAGGGATTAATCATGTTCAGACCACCCCGGGACACAGGTAAGTACAAAACATTGCGTTTAATGGGATTGAAACGACTACCCCAAACAGCTTGAAAAAAAATACTGAACAAAGTCGTTTCCCTTTGTATAGGTGGGGGAAAAATATTACTGGAAATAAAAATATTGGAATTAAATAGGTACGTATCAAGTGGACACGCTTAAGTTTAGAAAACTGCCACTTATTCCAATTCTGTACCATCAACTTACCTTTCTGCAATTGAATATCCCAGTTATAGACCGCCGGCATAGAAGACCCAAAAACAATACCCAAAATTTTGATAGGGGTCAAAGTAAAATGGATACCACACATAAGAGACTGGTCGGGGACAGCCCTACGTAAATCAAACCCAGAGCATTTAGGCATATTCAAAGACATACCAGAGAGAGAACCAAAGGAGTGGCATAAATCCACAACCAAAGGAACAGATGAAGCAGAAGAAGTGCAAACGCAGATATCATCCGCATAAGCAAGGGCCGAAAAGGAGATAGAAACCCCAGGCACTTGAATAGGGGGTATGAAAGTGTTCAAAGTACACAACAAAGGATCAATACTATAGATGTATAATAACGGACTAAGTGGGCAACCCTGTCGAACACCCTGCTTAACTGGAAGCATAGGCCCAAGATGCCCATTGACCAAAGGGGATACTGTAGCCGTTTTATATAATTTCTGTAACCAAGAAACAAAAGTAGATGGAATACCATAATGGAGTAAAGTGAGCCACAGAAAGTCATGATTCATGGAATCAAAGGCCCGTTGTTGATCAAGAGATAAAATAAAGCCAGGTAAGCCCAATGAAGCAGAATTATCAAAAATCCCACGCAAAAAAAGCAACTGGTCAAGTAGAGATCTGTTAGGAAGTGCACAAGACTGTGCCGAAGAAATTAAATAAGAAGATACCGTTAACAGTCTTGTATTTAAAATTTTCATCAGGAGCTTCAAATCAACATTCAATAGGCTGATAGGCCTCCAGTTGGAAAGGAGCTGTTTGTCACCTTTCTTAAATAAAAAAATCAAAACTCCCCTCATCATTTCCAAAGGAGAGTCAGAATGTATCAATAAATCATTATAAACATCAGCAAGTTCTTGGGAACAGATAGGGCCCAACAATTTATAAAATTCAGTAGTAAGACCATCCAGACCCGGAGCTTTTTTGCATGAGAGAGTGTTAAGAACCGTAAGAACTTCCTGTGGCGAAATGGGAGCAAGCAATGCATCCAAAAGAGATTGCGGACAATCCAGAACAGCAACATTGCGAAGATAGGCATGAGCTAAATCCAGATCAACTGGGCTTTCTGAAAAAAGAGTCGACGCATATGAAAACACCACAGTCATCATATCCGATAGTGACCATTTAACCCGACGTCCTGCCCCATGAGACTGGTAAAAACCTTATTACCTAGCCTCACCTTGTTACCCAAAAAGGGGCAAATAGTGGCAAAACTACGCTCCGTACCGAAATGTTGTTGAAACTTTAAAACTTGGGACTGGCGTCTATGAAAGGGAGCCATTTTGTCCTTGACAATATTGATTTGGGGTGAAAAATCATGTTTCGTAGTCTGGGTCAGGGACATAAGCTTCTGTAAATGTTTCTGAAGTTGTAAATAAGAAACATAAGCAGCTGAACTTTGGGATTTCCCAAAAGATTTCAACAGGGAAACAACATCTGATTTAGTATCTAACCACCAAAGCAAAGGGTCATCGTACATATCATACAGTGATTTCCTTGCCATTAGAAAAGCCTGCAAATGTTCCAAAACATCTTGGCAGAGAAGCAATTGAGAATTAAGTTTCCAGAGACCTCTGCCAAAGGAACAGGCATCTGGAGACCCAACCCGTATGCACAGAGCATTGTGATCAGAAAATTCCACCGGGGTAACCCATGCAGAATGTAATGGTAGTGTCTTATTAATAAAGAAAAAATCAATCCTCGTGGCCAATGCACCTCTGTGAAAGGTAGGAACAGGAACCACATGAAGAGAAGCATAAGCATCAATCAGTCCAGCAGTGTGAACCACTCCGCTAAACATGACATGTCACAAAAAAGTTTCATCTAGTTTTTACTCCCTTACCCCTATCTTTGTTGGACAGGTCAAATTAAAATCTCCACCCAGAACAACATTATGGGAGGTATGCAAGAAAGGTTGTAAAGTTTAAGCAAATCCACCCTGGTTGCTTTAGTTTGGGTGTATAGACATTTAGCAATCGATAACATGTCCCAGGTACAACATCTAAAAGTAATACTGCCGGAACTAAATCAATTAGCTTTAAAAGTTTTACTTCTGAGGAAAAAAGGATTGCCACACCCGTACAGCTGTCGAGGCCTAGTGACCAGAAAGAAACCCCCGCAGACCAGCGCTGAGAGGCACTCATAAGTTCAGCCATTGTATGGAGACGTGCATCTTGTAGAAAAAAAATATTACAGTGCAAAGTTTGTAAGAGGGAAAAAAAAGCAGCCTGCCTTAACTGATTTTTAATGCTGTTCACATTAAGAGGACAAAAAGTCAAGGAAGAAATCATTTAATCCTTCATGGTGGTTTGCGTTTATTCTTCTTCCCTTTTTTAGAGACTGCAGCAGTAGTAAGTTGAGGGAGGGGTGGGGGCAGAAGACCCTCAGAAGGTACTTCCACTGATTGGTCTATGGGGTCAACTCCAGACTGTGAGGATTCCGAATCAGCATCAGACACATCCTGTGCTAAAGAAGGGCATGAAATCTATTAGTAGTGGGGGTATTCGCAATTTAGGAACTTTAGAAGCAGGTTGAGCAAGGTAAGACTTACTCCGGGTTGCTCTAGTAGGAAAAGAAAGGACCTGGGGAGGTGGGGGGCCATAGAAAGGTCTTCAATAGGAAGAGAGGTTAGAGGGAGGGTCAGGTAATGGCACATCAGGGTCTGGTGCCAACAAAGGCGGGGAGGCAGGAGGGGGGGGGGAGGAGATTCCCGAGAGACAGGAGGGGTGTATGCAGAGGAAGGAATCCCAGCAAAAAGGGGAGTAGTACAGGATGAAGAAGGGGTGGTTCTGGAGCGTTGTGCAGTAGCTATCAATAAACGTTGATCTTCAGGATCCTGAGTGTCCGAGTGTTGGTGAGTAGCCACGGGGCAAGTGGCATAGGTGTGTCCACGAACGGCACACAAAGAACAAAGAGCTGGATTACGACAATGTTCACTAACATATCCTAGGGAACTACAAAGGTTACAACGCAATTGGTCACAGGCACTACTAATATGACCAGGGCTGCCGCACCTGTAACAGGATTTAGGCTGACCAGCATAAAACAGTACCACCCTGTCTTGTCCTAAAAAACACAATTAGGAAGATGTTGTAAACCATCTGCAGTAGAATGTAACAATACCAGATCCTCCATCCCCAGTCCAGATATCTTCTGAGTCAAAATTGCCTCAGGTTGGCCTAACAAGGTACATCTCTGCTTTAACCAAAAACGGGTCAGTAACGCTTAACACTCTCATTCCTAAAAGGACAGTGACAGTTTTATGTGCTGGCCCGTAAGGAAAAACTTCAAAGGGGACCAAAGTGGAGTTTGTCTCACTAAATGGAAACCAGCCCAAAATTTCTCCAAACCACTATGTAGCTTAAAACTAATATCGAAAGTTTTCTCACCAGAAACATGTATTAATGCATACAATTCAGCAGAAGAAAAATGCAGACTATTTTTTAACAATGATTTCACCACATATTTCCTATCAGGAAAAACCTCCAATCCACCTTTATAAATCAGCCGAACTGCATTATGTCTTTTAGCAGTATAAGAGGAGGAATGAAACAGGGAGGCATAGGAGCGGGATGCAGGACGTTCCAACTTCCGGGCCAGCCAAAGAGTCTAATGAAGGGCCCGCGGCATTGCGAGACTCCCCTGGGTCAGGCAAAACACCTGCAACAGAAGGGTCTAAATCCTGATTCGGAGTCGGATCCTGAGGAGGTGCCTTTCGTTGTGGAAGAAACCTGAGTGCAGGAGACTGAGGAAAAGAAAGTTCAGGGGGCAAAGACAAAGGAGAAGCAGAAACTTCTTCAAGACGAATGTCAGAATCAGCAAGGGGAGCCACTTGAAAAGCTGGAGAGTCGTGCAACAGTGCAGGAGAAGTGGCAGACTGCTTCTTTGAAACCCCAGGCATGGTGATTGGGGAAAAGCCTGAGACCCATTCTTCAGAGTCTGAACGCTGCGCCCATCCTGCAGATTTCAGGGCTTTAGAAACCGACCAAGAGGCGTCGGCATCGGCAACCTGATCAGCCCAGGAATGGGGTTTGTCAGCCTGAGAGCGTTTGACTGCTGATTTGTAAACTCATGGACAATTTGCAGCAAAAGAAAAGACTGATGCTGCGCTCTGGTCTGTGGGCAAAGTAACATAAACAGTACCTGATGAGGAGAGACCAGAAGAATTGCTGTTCCGAAATTCAACAGGAGCAACAGTCGCCCGAGAGCTGGTATCAGTCACAGAATGCGTAGCAACCTCGCTGTCAGCCGACACAGGTTCAGCTGTCTTTGGAGTCTCAATCGGAGGCTCTGCAGTACTCGGTCGAGTAGAATGAGCAGAGAGAGTCGAAGAGGAAAACTGAAAGGTTGAAGGTAAGGTTTCCAAAACGAAGTCGTGGTAGAGAAGCCACATAATGAATCCATAACAGTCGGAACTTAAGAAGGAGTAGGCAGTGCTGTAATCAATGCTGGCTCCATCGGAGCTTCGAAAAAAACATCAGAATCAGCAGTTTCCAGTGATGTAGAAGAAAGAGGCCCCACGGTCTGCAGCCCGTCCTGCTGCAACGAAAGCGACTCAACAACTGAGTCTTCCATCCTGAGAGTCAGCAAGTCCCCTACTGGCCACAGAGCGCCAGCAGAGTAGGGGAATTTCCCTGATGCCCTGGTCAAATTTCCATCTTTCACTAAAAAAAATACCACCAACAGCTTAATCTGGTTCAAGGTCAGTTGGCATTCATCTGTATCCCCCTCCCCCGGGTCGTGCCTGAAAATAGGCAGGATTTGTCTAGTGCACTTACCCGGTCAACAAAAACAAAACAAAAAAAAATTATTACGCTTTGTAATTATTTATTTAATTACAACTTGTATGTACAACTTAATTATGACTCGGGTATGGACAAGAAGAGGCGTGACTATCTGTTGTCACTTAAGCCGCAAGCCTGTTACTGTATACCTTTCATGCTTGCTTGTGCAACTGGCCGTAGTCGTTCACTATGATCTTTCATGCATTGGAGTGTGGTATTGTGTTTATAAAATGGCTCCTTCTGGCCAAAAAATGTCTGACTGTGATGCTTTGTGAGTTAAAAAATCCTACTTTGCTTGAAAACTAGCCACGTGGCACATAGGTTATTATGGAGCATAGGAGACATGCTGTCCATACTGCTCGTTCAGTTTGTTCTCGTTATACCCTGTATGTTTTTAGCTGTTAGGCATTTGTCCAGACTTGTTTTAAATGCTTGTATGGTACTGCTAGCCACCACCTCCAGTGTCAGACTGTTGCAAATTTTTTTTATTTACCGTTTATTCTTCCCCATTGCCTGATGCCCCCTTCAGTCATAACTCCTCCTCCTCCATGTTATCCTTACCTTCTCTGGGACTTGCTTCCAATGTCCCATGGTCACTTCCTAATGACAAGGCTGTCAAGGTTGTGAGACTGTATGTAACAGAGAGCCCAGCCAGTGAACCACAGCCTGAGGACATTGGGCTTCGTCCTGGAAAGTGTCAGAATTTTCTCCTCCAGAAGGTTACGCAACCTCCCTGGGACAGTGGCCAGGGTGTCTCTAGTGCACATGCAATGGGCATGCACAGAGGCAGGCCACTAGTTCCCCCCCATGCCATACCAGGTCATGTTTGGCACCTTAGAATCTCTAGGAGGTCCTTGGGCAGTGGACCACAAGCATTCACCCACTCCAAGAGGAGGCAAGTGTCTGCTAGGATGTTTTTATTTATTTAGAAATTGGTAACTGGGAGAAGCACACTGAGCTAAGGCTCATTTCTAGGTGCGACCGGGGGACACAAACTGGGAGAGAAGTATGGTATAAACGATACAGAGACTGAGCATGGTCACAATGTATATTTGAAGAAGTACAAATTAAAAATATACTTGAGCAGTGCAATTAACCAACTACAAGGTTGCAGTAGCAGAAAAAATGTTTTTTGTTTGTTTTGTTTTTTTTGTTAATGATGCTCAACCTCATCTCCCCACAATACCTCTGTAGCCCGGTCTAATTCTTGAACTTATGTTGCAACTGTTGCAAGCGGTAGTATTATGCTGCACTGATGGACCAGCTGCAATAAGACCACACTCACTGCACAGTCATTTGATGGGGTTCAGCCAATCACATTCTTCCTTTTTCTCACAGCTATGCAAACCAAAAGTGAACAACACGGCAGTGACGGAGATAGAGGGGGGGCTGCCCCACCACCATCTTTATTCACTGTTTAGTGCCCATTGTGGAGCCCATGATTGACATGAATGGCCCCTTCTGGCTCCCAAATGCTCCCAAACCTGGCTCCGCCACTACAACACGGGCACCCGAAGAAGACACATGGAGACATCCTTATAGTCTGAAGAGACAGCCTGACTATCCCTATAAATTTTTTTTTATTTATTGAAGCTAGGAATCATACCTTTGAAATATACAACTCTATACATAGGTTCCGTGTCAAAAACAAGTACAGTGCACACAGACAGTAAAGGTACAGGGTATACAAGCAAGAACATTGTTACTGATAATCAAAACAGTTCATTACAATCAACAAAGTACGAGAATAACAAGAAAATGGCTATATAGCAGGTCTCAAGCTGGTAATGAAAAACCCTTGTCAGAAAGAACAGGAGGACAGACAATGGTGTGCCAGAAGGGGAAAGGATGAGGGGAAGAGAGAAAGCTGGTCAGTGGGTGTGGGAACGGTGGTATTAAGCTAGGGAGAAGAAGTGGAGTGAGAGGGAGAAAGGGTGGGAGGAGGCATGGTAGTGGTGAGAGGCAGGAGGAGGGGGTAGAAGGTGGCATGGCAGAGGGCAGTAAGTGCTAGGTGTGACCTATAGGGTCAGAGGAGAGCGGGGGTGCAGACTAAAGTGCATCAATCTCAGTACCTTGGAGGAATTAGTGGTAGCAGTCACAGTTGGATCTTGAAAGAAGATGAGATCAAAGTTTGCACTTGAAGAGTCCAGTTGAGGTGGAAGAACTTATTTCAGGCTGGAGTGAGTTCATCCAAAGCGGGGGCACTGTGGGCAAGGGCACACTGCGCAAGTGCAGTACAGCATCTAGGGACTCTGAAGACTTGATTGTTAGAGCTTCTAGTGTTTTGAGTGGGCTAGTGTCGGCTGAGAAGATTGATGACCCCAGTAGGCAACATGCCAAGGCAGATCTTCTTGGTTAACAAGCAGGTTTGGTAAAATATCCTGTCCTTTCGCTGAAGGCAATTAGAGTGTAGAGATCACATGTGTGTGTTAAATGCATGGCCCCTGTGAGAAGTCAACATGCTCTGTTCAGAGCCATCGAGATGCTGCGAAGGGTCATGTGATTGGCTAAGCCATAGATGATCAGGCTGTAGTCAGCAATGCGGCCTGATGAGATTCATCCCAGAATTCTAAAAGAACTAAGGGTAAAACTAGTGACACCACTGACTACCCTCTTTAACAAATCATGGGAGGATGGGGTGGTACCCGAGGACTGGAGGAGGGCAGATGTGATTCCCCTTCACAAAAGTGGGAGCAAGGCAGAAGCAGGAAACTACAGACCTGTTAGTTTAACCTCAGTGGTAGGGAAAATGATGGAATCACTTCTGAAGGAAAGAATTGTCGAGTATCTAGAGGCCAGAGGGGCACAGGACCCAAGGCAGCATGGATTCACAGTGGGAAGGTCATGCCAGATGAATCTGATAGATTTCTTTGACTGGGTGACCAAAGTAGTAGATCAGGGAGGGGCTGTGGACATGGCCTAGCTAGACTTTAGCAAGGCATTTGACACAGTCCCACACAAAAGATTAATATACAAGTTAGCCAGCCTGGGAGTGGGTCCCAAGATGACAGCCTGGGTAAAGAATTGGCTGAAGAATAGGACACAGAGAGTAATAGTAAATGGAGTCCACTCTGAAGAAAGGGGGGGTTACTAGTGGGGTACCGCAGGGTTCAGTATTAGGACCGGTCCTCTTCAATGTCTTTATAAGCGACATTGCAGATGGACTGGAAGGAAAAGTATGTCTCTTTGCAGATGACACAAAGATCTGCAACAGAGTTGATGCACAAGGTGGGGTGGAAAGGATAAGAAGGGACTTGGCAAGGCTAGAGGAATGGTCAAATGTATGGCAGCTTAGATTCAATGCTAAGAAGTGCAAGGTAATGCACCTGGGAAACAAAAACCCAGGGGAAGAGTACACAATGGGGGGTGAGATACTAACAACAACAAAAATGGAACGGGACCTGGGGTAGTCATATCAGTTGACCTAAAGGTGGGCAAGCAATGTGAGAGGGCAGCAAGGAGGGCTGGGGGATTCTGGGATGCATAGGGAGAGGCATCACAGTAGAAAACAGGAAGTTATTATCCCTCTGCAACGGACAGCTGGTCAGACCCCATCTGAGTACTGCGTGCAATTCTGGAGACCCAATCTCCATAAAGACATAGACAGGATGGAAGCTGTCCAGAGGAGGGCAACTAAAATGGTGCAGGGTCTACACCGAAGACATATGAAGAGAGACTGAAGGAGCTTAATATGTATAGCCTCGAGAAAGAGGAGGGAGAGGGGACATGATAGAAACTTTCAAGTACCTCAAAGGAATCAACAAAGTCCAAGAGGGTAGCATCTTTCAAAAAAGAGGTGTGCAAGAACAAGGGGCACAATTTGAAGATAGAGGGGGCGGCTCAGAGGTAATTTAAAGTATTTTTTCACAGAGAGGTTGTGGATGCATGGAGCGGCCTTCTGGAGGAGGTTGTGGAGTCAAAAACAGTGGTGGAATTCAAGCATGCATGGGACAGTCATAAGGCAATTCTAGGGGGTTGGGGCAGGAAGAAGTAGGCTGCTGGTTAACTAGGATCTGCAGCTTATCCTTTAGGTAGGGAAATGGGCAGACTGGGTGAGCCAAGTGGTCCTTATCTGCTGTCAAATTCTATGTTTCTATGTCGATAGAGCATGCCTACTCTTACATTAATTGCTTTAGTAGTATTGGCAACGTGTGTGGCATGGGACATATTGGAGTCAATAGTACTGCCCATCTCTTTGAAGTGCTGTACTAGATCAAGGGAGGCACCCTTATTGTTCCTAATGGATAGCGGAAAGGATTTGTGTTTGCTTTGAGAACTTGCAAACAACTTGGACTTGGTTTTATTGTAATTCATCACCAACTTGTGATCCTCAAACCATTTTTTAGCCGATGAAAAACTTTGTTGCAGGGTTGACTCCAGAAGCTCTGGCTGTGGGTCACTGGTATAAATGACAGCATTATCTGCATACAGAAGTAAGTGGCCATGGCAGAAGTCAGGGAGTTTTTAATGAAAATAGTGAAAAGAAGTGGGCCAAGAATGGATCCTTGGGGAATACCTGATCTGACTGGTCTGGGATCCAAGAGGATGTCACCGATCTTAACTTGTTGTGATCTGTGACTTGGGTAACTGCAAAACCAGTGAGTTATCTCAGTGGAGAGCCCTATGGTAGTGAGCTGGTTGAGGAGAAGTCCATGATGCACAGTGTCAAAGGTTTTGGATAACTCTGTGAAGGTAGCACCTACTAGATTTCCTTGTTCGAGAGCATGATGGATAAAGCCAGTGAACTCCAAAAGGGCAGTGACAGTACTGTGTGGCAGGGGCTGGTAAGTGCTAGGTGTGACCTATAGGGTCAGAGGAGATTATCTACCTATGTTAGATGACATGATATATTTTAAGAGTAAAAACAAAAAGGTTTTGTAAATCTTAAAAAGAGGGACACCCCAAATTGACTAGCCCAATAAAATTATTATAAATTATAAAATTATTGTTGGGTGACTTATTATGTTTTAAGTTTAAAGAAAAGATTTTGTAAATCTAAAACAGTGGGACGCCCCCCATTTGAAAAGTGGAACCTTCCACGTTATCAAACATTATATGTGAAGCCCTCTTATGTCAATAAGAGGTTTTCTCGTGCGGGCAAATACTCCATGGTGATTGGCTGGATCAGCGCTGATGATGAATAATTAATTTAGTTAGTCTGAGTGCATGTTGCTGCTGCTGCTGTATTGTCACATTCCATTTTTCTCTATGTGACTTGTCTTTTTTATCATTCAGTTGGTGTAGCTGCAGTGGTCTCACTAGTGCCATCTTCCTGTCTCTGGAAAACACCAGTAGAACCAGCTGCAGGAATGAGTTAGTGAGAGAGAAACATATTTCTTGTGCCTGTCCTGTGCAGTTCTTCTGTTCTTCCTTTCCAAGAATTAAATCTGCTGGACAGATCAGATAAAATATTACACCTGTGTGAATGTAGCACTGGAGCAGGGAGGGTGGGATGGAAAAGACGTGGGAGAAACTGAAGCTGCTGGCCTATTCAGTGCAACAGATCCTTAGCTGTTGTGTGACATGCTCTGTTTTTGCATTAACTACCCCTTTTTTTGTTGCTTTGCCCAGCCCATCCTGCAGAACTGGATACGTTGACTCACTCACCATTATCTACAGCTGATACCATACTCCGCTGCTTGTGACAAGTACTGTGCCAAGAAATGCAGAGTTATGCACATTGGAGCCAAGAATCCCAGGACGGGGTACTACATAATAGGGGTCAGGGTATCTCCAACAGAAGAAGAGAAGGACCTGGGAATGATGATCACTAGTGACCTGAAGCACCCCATGCAGTACAGGAAAGCAGCCACAAGGGCAAATAAGATGTTGGGATGCATAGCCAGGGGATCAGTAGTAGGAAAGAGGAGGTTATACTGCCCTTGTACAGGTCACTGGTGATGCCACATCTAGAGTATATGATACTGGTGTCCACACCTCAAAAAAGGACATTAGACTGCTAGAGACAGTTTGGAGGAGGGCAACAAAGATGACTGCGGGTCAGCAGGGTAAAGCATAAGAGGAGAGGTTGAGGGCATCCTACTAAATGACCTGCCAAACTCCTGCTCCTCCTCCGCCATCCACATGTATGCAGATGACACAGTCCTCTTCACCTTCGGCCGGACCCCTGAAGAAGTCACCTCCCAAACTTCAAACCAACTTCTGCAAAATCCAACACTGGTTCAATAGCAACCAACTCTCCCTAAATGCTAAGAAAACCAACTCTATGACTTTTGGCACCAGACAGCGCCTATCCAAACTCTCCTCCCCTCTGAGATACCACACCCTAAATAACACCGTCCTCGTAGAAGTTCCCTCCTTCAGGTATCTTGGGGTTTGGCTTGACCACCACCTCTCCTTTACCACTCACGTCGATGCCATCATTTCCAAATTACGCCCCAAACTTGGTGCCCTCTATAGAAACCACACTAGTCTCCCATCTCTTGTCAGACATGAAATTGTTCAGAAAATGATTCTACCTTCCTTCGAATTACTGTGATGTAGTTTACAGCTCCACTGCACAGACCACCATAGCCAGACTAGACCCCCCTTCAATGCTTTCTGCCGCTTTGCTCTCGATGCCCCCACGATCACATCACTGCTTGCTTTATCGTTCCCTGTCCCTACCTCCTCTGAGTAACCACTGCCTAATTCATATTGCAAAATTCACTTCTAACTTCTGGCTCGACTTCCTCCCACCCTATCTCCCCTTACCTACCTCCTCACACACCCTCAGGTCTGCTGACCCTAGATTACTGTTCATCCTTCACTGTAGGACCACCACTGGCCAATCTGCATTCTCTTACCTCTTCCCTAAACTCTGGAACGGCCTGCCCACCCAGATCCATCACTCTTCATCCAAACTCTCCCTTTCCTATGCCCTCGCTAACTTCCTTGCACCTAATTACTACTGCTCCTGACCACCCTCCCGTTAGCTTCTCCTCCCCTGCTCCCCCCCCCGCGCCTGATCAGTGGCCTGGCCATTGCCTGATTGTCTGGCTTATATACTACCCTACGCACTATTCCCTTTCTATTACCTACTCTTCCCACTCTCAATTTCTCCCTCTCCCCTCTACCTAAGCTCCCCAGCCCCCCTCCCTCCTCACCTAACCTCTCCCTTATACATCTACACTTCCTCACCCTCCTACTCTACCCTCTCTTGCTCTCCAAATCCTTCCTTCCTACTTGATTGCTTCTCCCTTAGCTCAACTTCCATACTGGCTCCCAAGTTCTGCTACTACTACCTCTGTTCTATAAACTGGCACTTATGTATTTCTTGTGTTGCCTTGATGTGTACCCATGCTTTGTATAATATGCCCTACGATCATGTTCTGTACTGCTCTTACCCTGCCGGGTAACCACGATTTGTACAACCTGTATTTGCTGTGCTGTACTGCTTTGCCATGTATCATATTCAGATGTAATCCCTCCCAACTATGTGCATTATCCATATTGTGCTACTGTAAGTTCAACGACTGTATGTATATCTGTCTCCTCTGTAACCCCCCTCCCCCAGGTCGCACCATGAGATGAGCATCTTTTTGCTCAGTGTGCCTTTCCTGGTGAAATATTTTCAATAAATAAATAAATGTACTCCCTGAAGGAGAGGAGGGAGAGAGGATACATGATTGAGACCATCAAGTACTTGAAATGGATAAATAAGGTGGATAAAGAGGGTCTCTTCAGGCTAAGTGACAACCAGAACATGAGGGGGTACAGCCTTAAACTGAAGAGGGAGAGGTTTAGGAGGGAGGTTAGAAAGCACTTCTTCACGGACAGGGTAGTGGCCAGTTGAAAAACGTTACCGGAAAAGGTGGTCTCATTGAAGACAGTGGGCAGCTTCCAGAGAGGCTGGGATAGACATAAGGGGAAGGTAAGAGTCATGGGTGGGATGGGTGGAAAGGGTGGGTGAAGTTGGGAGGGGGGCAAGGTCAGTAGCTCAGGCTATGGACCCTGCAAGATGAGCAGACTAGCTAGACCAAATGGCATTATTCTTCTGGCTTCTTTGTATGTTGGTATGTGACATCCCAACATGTCACCATAGAAATGGCTTTGATGTCACAAGCAGAGGGGTACAATGTCACATGTTGACAAGCAACCAGAGTAGCTGAAGTCCAAGTAACTGAGATTTCTGTTTTCAAGCAAAATCCTTAAACTTGTAAAGAATAAGGGGTGAGTAAACGCGTGAAATGTGCGAATTATAACATGAATGCTGCCTAAATATTTAGTTTTTAAAGTTTCCTCAA
The DNA here is from genome assembly GCA_016271365.2 of Neoceratodus forsteri. NCBI lineage: Eukaryota > Metazoa > Chordata > Ceratodontiformes > Ceratodontidae > Neoceratodus > Neoceratodus forsteri. Next base: position 67,737,223 of record JADMNL010000023.1, read on the forward strand.
TAATGTCAGATAACTGTTAAGTGGCTACGTGCTAGGGGATATTGCACTGCACAGTTTGATTGGCTGAAACCTACTCAATATTGAGATAATAAACTGCTGCCTTTTGATAATTTGCATACTGTTATGTGAATTAGTCAAAAGACAAACATTGACAATATGACGCTGATAATTGTTCTATAAAGTTGAATTGAACTGGCTTGTGTTAACAGTTCATGCCCACTGAGATATTTTTTTAAATGTTTTTTTTGGAGGGAGCACAAAACTACCAATAATTTTTAGGGACCTCCCATAATGTGTAAGTTATATATCCTGGAAAATATCCCTACAGATTCTGGGTTGAAACAAGAGTTATACATTCTGGTGATATTCCTATGGATTTTGAGCTGAGGCAAGGGTTATATATTCTAATGATATCCCTAAGGATTCTGAGCTGAGGCAGATCAAAAGTGTTTTAAAATGTGGGGGAGTAACCAAATTGCATGCACAAATATTTTGAAACTCCATGTTACAACCCCACTTCCTCAAAAAGGTCAACTTAAAGAAACTAGATTAATGATTAAAACAAGCAGGGTACTGTAGATAGAAGACTGTGGACATATATATACGTCCAGAATCTATATACGTTCACACATATTCAGTTTTCAAAGGGTTAAACAGAGATTTGTAAACAGAAGCCCCAGGTTTGAATCCTGCTAGAGGCACTTCATACTACCATATGAAGAAGCCAGCGGAATAAGGCAATTTGGTCTATTTAGTCTGCTTGTATTGCAGGGTCTTCAGATTAAGCTATTGATCCTCCCTTTTCCCCAAACTTCCTCTCCCTTCCTTCTGCCTCTCCCTTGAACCTTATTTTGCTGTTAATTCTATCCCAGCCTCTCTTGAATCTGCCAACCAGCTTCAATGAAGCACCTCTTGCAACAGTGCACACCAATATGCCACCACCACCTCCATGAAAAAAATGCTTCCTAGCCTCCCTCCCAACCCCCAGCAAAGACTGTGTCCCCTCATGTTTTGGTTGCCACTTAGCTTTAAGAGACCCTGCTTATCCACCCTATTTATCCCTTTCAAATCTTGAAGATCTATTGGTATAGGGTCCTCAATATGTGACCCTGAGCAAGTAATTTAACTTCTCAATGCTTCAGACCACCCAGCAGCTAAGAAAATGAGTAGAAACAGGACCCTACTGAAACAAGGTACTGCATCTGAGCAGTGCTGTCCTGGGGTAAATAAAGTCTGAAAACAAAGAAGTAAACCACAACAGTGAAACCATCTTCCCTTTTTGAAGGAAAAATGCAATGAACCTGAAGTTCTCCCTGCTTGTATCCTAGAGGACCTACCTTAAATGTGACAATGTCCATCCTCAAGACCCTGGAGTAGAAGGCAACCGTGTCCTCAATATTCTTCACTGTCAGGACTAGATGGTCAATTCGGAATGGAGGCCGGGGACTGCCACTATAATGATGACACCACATTGGGGCACTGTATCTCAGGGGCTAGGGAAAGTGTTCAGCAAAGATATAGTTAGAAAGGCTCACTAATAGTTTAGAGAGCCTCTGATGTTACAAAGGAAATTCTGGAAAACCTAACAGTTACAATGAAACATCATTTCAAAATTTCCCATGTTTAGCTTTTCCTACATTTATATTTAAGTAGGCAATACAGTGCAGTGGGTTAAGGCACTGAGCTGCAGATCTGAAGACCTGGGTTTGAATCCCACAGCTGCCTAGGTGCATACTGTGTGATCCTAAGCAAGTCACTTAACTTCCTTCCTTGTTCTCCCAGGTCACATCTGGAAACAAGCTTCACCTTAGTGTGCTACTCATGGTTAAATAATGTTCCCTTTCCCTTACCTTCCTATTATTTATTACAAAGGAATATAGAAACTAAGAATTTATCAGCAGTTAAGGACCTCTTGGCACAACTAGTCAGCTCAGTTTGCCACTGCCTGTACTGTCACCGCAGACCCCACCTGATCTCTGGCTACCCTCTCCATTTCCCAACTGAGATTCACTTGGCCTATCCCAGGTATTTTTTTTTTTATTAAGGATCCTGGAAGACACCTGTGAGCAGCTGCTCGTTGAGAAGGTCCACGGTCCACATCATTATGTTAACTGAGGAGTCACAATCATGATGGACAAAATACAGATTTGATAGGCACATATATATATATATACACACAAAATATAGAGTACAAACAATACAGTTGGTGGCTCAGACAACAGATAACAAGGTGTGCTGAGGCATTGTACAATGTATGCCTGCGTCCTATAATGTGACAAAGACAGAGGAGGGGGATAATGTGATAGTGGAAGTGCTAAGAAAGGCAGGAGTTGGGGTTAGGATAGGGCATGGGTGATGAGGTGATTGATTGTGTAGGGGGGTGAGGCAAAGTGCTGCCAAGAGACTGTCCTGGAAGGATATGAATTAGAAAGTGCTGGGGGTAGTCCATTGGTGCGCGTGGTGATTTAGCAGTGACACATACAGAAGCTACAATCAGTGAGGTGCTGATATTAGAAGCTCACCACTTTTTTCAACCCCACTACCTCCACTTGAAGACCATTTCAGGCATCCACCACTCTTTCAGTGAGGAAGTACTTCCTCACATTTATTTATTTCTTTAGTTTTTGCTTACCCGGGTGGGTGCACCAGCCATAAAAATGACTGTTTTCAGGCCCGACCCAGGAGGTTACAAAGTCAACAAATACAAAACAAGGTATGAGGTAAGGATGGACATCTTTCCTAACTTCTCCTCCATCCAGCTTCATTGCAGGTCCCCTTGTTCTTGTGCACCTTTTCCTGTGAAAAATATTCCTCTCCTTTAACTTGTTCAACCACATGAGGTATTTATAGGTCTCTACCATATACCCCCCCCCTTCCAAGGTGTACATATTGAGATCCCTTTGTCTCTCCTAATAGAGCTCCTAATGCTGCCCCTGCACATTTTAGTTGCCCTCCTCTGGACAGGTTCCACTCTTTGTCCTCCTTGAGATGTGGTCTCCAGAAATGGACACGTGCTCCAGCTGGGGTCTCACCAATGATCTATACAATGGCAACACAACTGCCCTCCTTCTGCTTATGATACTCTTTCCTATGCACCCCAGCATCCCACTGGACCTTATCATACTGCCTTGCCACCTTGAGGTAATCAAATATGATTACTCCCAGGTCTTTTTCCTGTTTGGTGACCATCAGTACCTCTCCCCTGTTATTATACTCTACCTCTGGGTTTCTCTGCCCTAGGTGGATGATTTTGTACTTTTTCATATTGAAACCCAGCTGCCATACCCTTGGTCACTCCTCTAGTTTTTCCAAGTTTCTGAACATTCTCTCTAACTTCTCTGGGGTGTCCACTGTATTGCAGATTTTGGTGTTATCTGCACAGAGGCATGCCTTCCCTTCCAGCTCTTAGTACTGAGCCCTGGGGTATCCAGCTGGTCACTCTTCACTCCCTCAAGTGAATTCCATTTTCCATCATCCTTTGTCACCTATTCATCAACCAATTTCGCACCCAATTTACCACCTTAGGACCCACCCCAAACTGACTAGTTCCCTAATGATACTTCTATGTGTTATGATGTTGAAGACATTGCTGAGTTAAAATAGGCCATGTCCAATATCCACCACCCACTCTAATCTATTTCCCTGGTCACCTGACGCTACCACTCCACCACCACCCCGTGAATCTACGCTGCTTTTTGTTCTTTAACTCACTGGATTCAAGATATTCCAAAATCCTTTTCTTTAAAGTTGACTCCATTAGCTTCCCCACCACTGATGTCAGATTGATAAGCCTATAGACACCAGCCTTCTCCCTGCTACACATTTATGAAGCAGGACTACATCCGCCCTCCTCCAGTCCTCTGGAACCCCTCCTGTTTCCAGTGAGTCGTTGAATAGGGCCATCAGAGGTGCAGTCAGTACCTCCCTGAGTTCCCTCAACACCCTTGGGTGCACCCCCATCTGACCCCATAGCTTTCTGCACTTTCAGATTTTTATTTATTATTTATTTAATTTTATTTCTATTTTTTTATGAGGAAAGGCACACTAAGCTGTGACAGCTTGTTTCCAGGTGCATCCTGCAGATGACACCTCCACAGTGCAGCACCCTCCTCGTAATGCACTACAATGTTAGGTCTGGGTTTTAGCCAAGTGCCTGGTGTGGGACTTGCAAGTCCTTTCAATACTCTCTCCTCTGTAAATTGACCTCTGTCTACCTCTCTACCTCCCCCAGTGTTCTGCTGCCTTTATGTGGTCCATCCCTTTCCCTTCCACTGTGAAAACTGAAGGCAAATATCTATTCAGTATATCTGCTTTCTCCTGACCCTCCTCTGTGCAGTCCCCCCTGCCATTTTTATGTTTGCTTGCGTGCATGCTCAAGAAACATAATGTGGCAGCTTAGGAGAGAAGCGGATTGTGGAGGTGCGGCACTATGGTGGCCAGTGCCTCCACTGCATTTGCGGGCTTGGCCTTCTTTATCGAATGCAGTGGCATGCTGCTGCTGACACCAGTTCAGCAAGCCTGCCACCAACTTGAAAGAAACTGGCCGCTGCAATGAGGGAGTGCCCCATCATTGCAATGCATGGCTGAATGAATGTGGCCTCTGCAATGAGGTTGTGCCCCGTCATTGCAGGGCGTGTAGTGCCAAAACATTTTTGTTCACCCCATTCCCTCTGTTCTCTATTGAGGCACCAGGAGTGCAAGTAAGCCCTCCCACTGTGTGATGTCCATCCCACTCCCTCTGTTCCCCATCCCGGTGCCCAGAGTGCACGTAAACCCTCCTGCTTCCTCCCACTGCATGCTGTTTGCCCCACTCCCTCCGTTCCCGGTCCTGGCATGTAAGTAGACCCTCCTACTTCCTCCGACTGCATGCTGTCTTCCCTGCTCCCTCATTCCCCGTCCTGGCACCAGGAGCTTGTTGTTTCTGTTGGGGTATGTTGCCTGCATGCGAGGCCTATTGGGGTACCACTTAATGTCATGTGGTTGCTGGTTTTATGAAGGCACACTGAGCAGGACAACACATTCAAGTGGTCCCTGGCTGGGATATATATATATATATATATATCTACATGTGGTGTTACTGCTGTGTTGAATACCTTGCCAGCAGTCCATCTGGAAAGGTCAAGTACACCGAGCAACATACACTCACAAGGAAATTGTGCTTTTTCAGTTATTTACTTATTCTAAAAATTCAATGGTAAAATTATCCTGCCTTAAGATTCAGACCTTGAACAGGGACAAAATGAAGATAATTCACTGTATATTTTAACTTTTTATTATCAATTTGTACTGAACAACACTGCATGACATTTAAAGCAATATCAGCAGAATAATGCAACCTGGTGTAGATGTATTTATTCAGTATGCAGCTATATTGGTTCCAAACTGCAGAATTTGATATATTGTCAGATCAGCATGTTCCAGCTCTTACCTGATGATATTGATACAGCTTTCTTGTTTGTTTTTGGCTAGTTCCTCCATTGTTCTTTGCAGCACAGTGATGCTCTTACCTCGCCACGCTCTGCCCTCCGTATCCGCCCCCCGAGAACCGCGCCTCCCATCAGCTATCTCCTCTCTCCATTACATACTGCTGTAGATGTACCGGCATCATTCAGGAGGCTGCGTGCCAATGCAGACTGCATTGCTAGCCAGCCGCCCCTCCCTGACCCCTTGCCGCTGCTGTTAGTGTCTTACAGCAGCAGCATGTACACATCCAGCCTTGACAGTGTATGTTGGGGGCAGCAATGTGGCAATCTGTACAACTGGGGGCCATGTGTGTGCATGTACAGGGGGTCAAAGAAGAAGGGGACTGAATCAGCTCCCTAACCTGCCAATCACATAGGGTGAAGGTGAACCAACCTGCTGCAGAAGCCACCAGTAGCACTGAAGAGCGTGTGCATGTGTGTTTGGGGGGGGGCAGAAAAATGACTGGGAAACCAAGGAGGTTTCTAAAATAATGCCTACAATCGGATCTAAAACTGAAAAGATCTGCACACACATATATTGTGGGGGAATCCGATATCTGGCGAGGGGTGCAGCTGAGTAAGTTCCCCTGGCTACTTTGCACAGTGACTGTACCAGATCTGAAAGCATGTACACATACAACGGGAACACCCAATGGCTGTGGAGGCAGCTGAGTCAGGTCTCCACTCACAAGCTGCGGAGGGTGGTAGCACTCAGAATATATTGAAACCCATGTTCATCGGCATTTTTGGAAGTAAGTACCCGATTTTGGTAATCCGATGGGAAATTCTATGCAATTTTCTCATTTATTTACCCCTTTTCATTCAACAAATGAGGATGAGAAGGAACCCTGCATAAGTAAAAGTGGAGGGGGGTTGGGGAACTTAGTTGGGTCCCCAGCCTGCTGCACACTCCTTGCACTAACACTGAAGGGATGTGCACACACCATTGGGGGATTGGGAGGAATCAGTGAGTGTGTGTGTGTGTGTGGGGGGGGGGTGAATTCAGACCTCCAACCTGTTGCAAACTGCAACAGGGATAGAAAAACAAGCATTTGTCAGTGCTGAATGTTGCTTGCTTATATGTGCTATTTAGATATTTGGAAGTGATAGTACCATGCCTAAGAACTGTCATGTGCCCCTCCCTCACTCAAGACATCCACTGTGTCTTTCTGTTCAGTAATCACAGAAGAGGGGGAAGGGCAAGGGCCACAGCAGTATAGCAGTTGCCAAGGTGGTGAAGAGGTGGGCAATAGTCCATTCACAGGCAAAAGAGTCCTGCAGGAGCTGACTAAATTGAAGGTGCACTTAGTGATGGGACCAGATGGCATACATCCAAGGATATCAAGAGAACTGTGAAGGGAGATAGCAGTATCTCTGGCAGCCATGTTCACTGAGTCATTCAATATAAGGGTAGTACCAGAGAATTGAAGCAGGGCACATGTGGTCCCTCTACACAAATCCGGCAGCAGGGAGGAGGCAGGGAACTATAAGCTGGTCAGCCTCACCTCAGTAGTAGGGAAGATCATGGAGATATTGCTTAAAGAAAGGATAGTGGGGCATCTAGAAGCCATCGGAGCCCAGGACCATAGGCAATATGGATTCACAGTGGGGAGGTCAAGTCAGACAAATCTGGTTGATCTCTCTGACTGGATGACAAAGGAAGTAATAGATAAATCAGGGTGGGGCAGTGGACAATGCTTACCTTAATTTCAGCAAAGCCTTTAACACCGTCCCACATAGGAGGATGATAAACTAGCTGGGTAGGCTGGGCATGGAGGAAAGGGTGGTAAACTGGGTTAGAAACTGGCTAACAGACAGGAGGCGGAGAGTGGAGGTAAATGGGGTGAAGTCTAGGGATAAGGGGTGACCAGTGGGGTGCCACAGGGATTGGTCCTAGGGCCAGTCCTGTTCAATGTCTTTATTAGTGACATTGCAGAAGGGCTGAAGGGAAAGGTCTGTCTGTTTGCAGATGGCACCAAGACCTGTAACACAATGGATACCCCAGAGGGGGTGGAGAAAATGTGGAGGGACCTGGGGAAGCTTGAAAAATGGTCTGAGGACTGGCAACTGAACTTTAATTCAAAAAAGTGCAAAATTATGCACCTGGGACACTGAAACCCTGGGGAAAGCTACAGGATGAGGGGGGGGAGGAGTTGCTGACAGTCACAGAGAAGGAAAGGGACCTGGGGGTTCTTATTTGAAATGACCTGAAAATGTCAAAGTGCTAAGGCAGCTGGGAGGACCAGTGACATGCTGGGGTGCATAGGTAGGGGTATCACCAGCATAAGGAGGGAGGTAGTGATGCCATTATATAAAACCATGGTCAGGCTTCACATGGAGTACTGTGTGCAGTTCTGGAGGGTGCACCTTCGTAAGGATATTAACAGGCTGGAGATGGTCCAGAGAAGGGAGAATGAGATGGTACAGAGCTTGCAACACAAGACTTATGAGGAGAAATTAAGGGACCTCAATATGTACTCACTGGAAGAGAGGAGGAAAAGAGGGGATATGATAGAAACATTCAGTTACCTCAAGGGTATACGTATAACTACTGAGAAGCAGGAGACAGCTGCTATAGACACGTGCCAGCTTCTGTGTGATATTCTTTTGTTCTTATAAATCAGTAATCTCCAGTATTTCAGTAACCACATGACCATACTGCCTTCTTTAGGCAATGTTATGCTGGTTGATGCTTGGTGTCAGATGGCAAACAGAGGGCTCACCAGATTGTGTTGCCATTTGAAAAATTTCATAGAGTGTGGTTGTACTGGTAAGCATTTTGGAAAGCTGGTGAAGGTCTCACAATTTTTATTATGATTGTATCTCCTTATGTCTATCCCCTTTGGTCCCCCCATACCCACACCCCAACAGTCACCAGCGGCTACAGCTGCAGCCTTCTTCTTGCCAAGATGGTGGGTGAGCAGCTGCCTTCACAGTCTGTGAAATCTGACATCTTTCAGTGCCACTTTTTGGTCATCTTCCAACACAGGTGAGGCACTGCCAACACAAAACTAACTCAGGACAAGCAGCTTTCAAAGTGGGGAAGAAATGGGGTGAGCAAGAGTCAAGTACGCATTCAGATTCAGCATTGATTTTAAGATCAGCATACCGTGTGGACACTGCAAATAGAACCCCAGCTCTTTAAGGAGCCTTATGAAGAGTAAAGACTTCTTGAAGTACTGGGGTTCTGTTTATGGTACTGTAAGTGGGCTGCATCTAATTTGATAATTTACTGCACCTTACATCTGGATGTATGGTAGGCCCAACTTTAAATAAACACTGCACCTGAATTAATACATGATGCCATAGAAACATAGAATTTGCCAGCAGAAAAGGACTGCTCAGCCCACCCAATCTGCCCAAGTGTTCTCTACCTACTTGTAACTCCTGCCTGTATATGTTACTGCATGTCTTATTCTGCCTGCGTCCATCAGGACATCCTTGTGAATGAGCTTGCTCAATGGATTTTTCCTGCAATGAACTTGAACCTATTCCATCTCCATGGCCCTATTGATCTCAGTTGACCCCCTCCTTCCCCTTTTCTAATATACCCCTATGTTTATCCCATGCATGCTTCATGACCCCTACCATTTTATCCTCCACCACTTCTCCTGGCAGTCTGTTCAAGGTGTTTACCACCCTTTCAGTAAATAAATACTTCTTCATATCTCTCCTGAACTCCCCCCCCGGCTTCATTGTATGTCCCTTGGTTTGGGTGCTCATCCTCATTTGAAGGAACCTCACCACCTGTACCCTGTTTATCCCGTGAGGTACTTTGTAGGTCTTGATCATGTCACCTCTCACCCTCTTCTCTTCCAGAGTGTACATGTTGAGATTCTTCAGCCTTTCCTTGTAGGGATTCCTGTGAAAATTCTGAACCATTTTAGTTGCCCTCCTCTGGAAAACCTCCACCCTATGTCCTTTCTGAAGTGTGAACTCTAAAACTGGACACAGTACTCCAGCTGGGGGCATACCAGGGAGTGATACAATGGCAGCACAACATCCCTCCTCCTCCAGCTGGAGATGCTACTCCTTAGGCACCCCAGAATCCAATTTGTCCTGTACATAGCATTGCCACACTGTACTGCCACCTTAAGGTCCTCTTATATAATACTAATTGCCAGCAGATTAGGCCTTACTGTCTATCAAGTCTGCTCGAACCTCAGATCCCTAGTTAGGTGCCGAGGCCCTCCCCCCCTTGTGTTCCAGAAACCCCTATCATCCATCCCCACCCCCACTGGGCCAGGCCATCATCTGATACATCTGCTTTCTGTGTCTGTTCCACCACCTCTTGAAGCCCTCCACTGTGGATCTCTGAACCAGCTCTCCAGGCAGCGCATTCCAAGGGTCCACCACCCTCTCAGTGAAAAATCTCCTCCTCTTTTTCCCCTCGGCCCTCACCTTTCCACCTTCCAACTTCAAACCATGCCTTCTGGTGATACCTCCCTGCTTTAGTCTAAAGATCCCCTCCATGTTTACCCTATTTATTCCCTTGAGGTACTTGAAGACCTCAATCATGTTCCCCCTGTCTCTCCTCTCCTCCAATGAAAACAGGCAGAGCTCCTCAAGTCTGTCCTCATACGTCAAATCCGCTAGCCCATGTATCATCTTAGTTGCCCTCCTCTGTACCCTCTCCAGGAGCTGTATGTCCCTCTTCAAGTGTGGTCTCCAGTACTGTACACAGTACTCAAGGTGTGGTCTAACCAGTCCATTGTTCAGCGGCAGAATCACTTCCCTGCTCCTAGAGGTGATCCCCTTTATGATGCATCCCAACATCCTGTTTGCCTTGCTAACCACACTCCTGCACTGCTCAGAGTTATTCATGCATGCATCCACCACGACCTCAAGGTCTTTTTCCCCTGTTGAGGCCTCCAGCACCTCTCCTCCCAGGGTGTACCTGTGTTTAGGATTTCCCTGCCCAGGATGTAACACCTTGCACTTGGTGATATTGAAATTTAATTTCCATGTGTGAGCCCAGCTTTCCAAGGTGTTCAGGTCTCCTTGCAAGGCCACTCAGTCCTCAAGGAACCTTTCACGTCTAGTGAGTATCAGTACCTCCCCCATCCTATACTCAGCATCAGGGTTCCTATGCCCTAGGTACATGATTTTACACTTGTCGGCATTGAACCCCGACTAAGTAAGAAAATAGAATTGATTTGAATGAATTGCAACCTTTTAAGCAGCTTTTCAGGGAGTGGGCGTGAGTGTGTGTGTGGGGGGGTCTCTGCTACTATATTTGATTTTGATTTTGGCCTCAAATCAGATGCACTCCTGTAATCAGATAAAACACATTTAAGAAAGACTCATAAGAAATGTGATAAAGTCTTTGTACATTAGCCAGGGCTGAGCTTGCTGAACCCTTAACACTGCATTGCAGATAGGAGAGATGCAGCCTGTTCCTAATTAATGAACTTCCCACTGGTCACCTGTGAGCCTCTTATGGGCCAGAGCTTACTACACAAGCATTTGTCAACGCCGAATGGTTGATTGCTAGCATTAGCAGTGGAACTGCAGGAGTTAGACAGATGCAGTATAGAAATGGCAGTCAAGTATTGAACTGACGCCAACTCCACCCCCACCCAGCAGGTATTGGGGTGTTCCTGTGGGTCATCACCCTTAACTGTCATGACATTTCACCTCACCTTGCCCTGCAGACACTGACAAGCATCGAGGTGTGCCTTGGGTGTTCGGGCTTTACATTCACCTCATTCCATAAGGAAATATGCTGAAATGTGTGCAGCATAGGAGAATGGGGTGAACTCTGGGACCAAAGAGTCCAAGGCACACCTCGATGCCTGTCCTGGCTGCAGGGTGAGGGTGGGGGGGGGGGGGAATAGTTTGAGCATTACTGTCGACAATCCCAAGTCACACCTCTGATGCCTGTCAGTCCCTACGGGGTAGGGTGTTATGATCAGAAACCCTAACGCCCTGGGCATTTCTTGGTATTTTTACTTCAAGTTTTCAACATGGGCTTTTTGTGATCCCCTCCGCATGAACAGTGACACTATCAGTTCGTTAACCAAAAGGTGATTTTGCACAGTGACTTCGTCATTTGGCGTCACAGGTGGGAAAACATATTTTGAACATAATGTGAAAAATGACAGCTGTACTTTTCGTAAGGAGATGTAGAAAAATTCCAGTGTTGAAAATCTGGAGTGAAAATATTACAGATTCGTGAAGGTACACGGGTGTGTGGAAACTGCGCAATGCACGCTAGTAATACAGTCATTTTATGGACTTTTGTCACCAGATTTTCAACATAGCCATTTTAAGACCTCTGCTCATGAACATTGTCACTGTGATTTTCTTAATCTGTCCTGAACATTGATTTCCACACCGACCATGCCATGGTGCGCTACATCTGCAAAAACACATTTTAGGTGAGATGTGAAACATGACAACTGTACTGTTCATAGGGAGGTGTGGTAAAATGAAATGTTGAAAATCTGGAGTTGAAATGTTGAAAATCTGGAGTGAAAATATAAAAAATTCTTGAAGTTATGAGTGTGAGTAGGAACTGCACATCGCACACTTGTAAAAGTCATTTTTGGAAATTTTTTCATCAAATTTGCAACATAGGGTTTTTGGGGGCCTACCTCATGAACTGTGACACTGTTATTTGATTAATCAGTCCCGGAAGGTGGTTCCACACAGTGACCATGAAATCACCTTTCGAAACCGAATAACAAAATGACAGTGACTGGGTTCATGAGGTGGGGTCCCAAGAACCCCACGTTGAAAATTTGATGAAAAAATTCCTTAAAATGGCCGAGATCTCCACTTAAGTTGGAAAAACCCTATTTATGCCATTATACAGCTTACTGGCATTTCTTTAGTTCGTGGTCAGCTTTGAAGAGTGCAGGCGTGTTCCCAGTCTACCAAAGATCATCATGCCAAGCTCCGGAGGTAAGTATGGGGTGAAGGGGTATGTGAGGAGGTGGGGTACACAAAGGGTGGGTGTGGGTTGTGCGGGGGTGCTACAGACAGCACGGAACCGTTTTCTTTAATTTTACAGGTTATTTTTTTTTAAAAAAGGACGCCGGTGCTGCAGGATGATTGGCATGCTGGGGATGGGCTCCGAGTGTGCCACCTAGATGTTTGCTGGGCAAGGGGAGTGGAGCTGACAGAAATTGGGCTCCCTGTCGGCCATACACTGTGCTGTAGGGGGGCACATGAGCTGAGATGGGATTGGGCACCCTCTTGGCACATAACAAATGGGGAGGTGCATTATGCCGATGGGGATTGGGCTATCCTGTCAGCAGATGAACTGGGGAGGAGATCATGCCAACAGGGGGATTGGGCCCCCCCCGTTGGCTTTTATTTTCTTTATTGAAATATTTCACCAGGAAGGCACACTGAATGGCTGGCGGCAGCTTTCTGTCAGCTTCGTGAGGACTGTGAGAGGCCGATGGAGAAGCCGTCATCATGGAAACACCACACAATGCAGCTGTGTAATTGGCTGTTGCAGTCAGGGAAGCCCGCAGCAAAAACAGCTGATTGCGTAGTGACAGGGCACTCCCTGATTGCAGCAGCTCAGCTTCTATAATCACAGTGGCCTGCTCATTAACTGCCCTCATCGACGGCATGCTCCTCTATTGGCCGAGTCAGAGACCAGACCCTGAACAGGCTGCTGCCATTCAGCACAACACTGCCGCGCCTCCACAACCTGCTTGGGAAGGAAGCCTGACACAATGTGTTTCTTGCACATGCGTGCAAGCAACACAATGACTGGGAAACCAAAGAGGTCCTAACCTGAGGCCTACAGTCAGATCTAGAACTGAAAAGATCTGCATTCACACACACATACATTGTGGGGGACTCAGAAATCTAGCCTGCTGCACACAGCATCAGCATCGGGGTTCCTGTGCCCTAGGTACATGATTTTACACTTGTCAGCATTGAACCCTGACTAAGTAAGAAAATAGAATTGATTTGAATGAATTGCAACCTTTTAAGCAGCTGAAGGCATATGCACACATGAGGGACCAAAATGATGGAGAGAGGGGAGGGGGCAGCTGAATCAGTTCCCCAAGCTGCTTCACACAGTGACTGCACCAGATCTGAAGGGATGTGCACATACAATGGGAAGGGCCAATGACTATGGAGGCAGCGGAATCAGGTCCCCTTCCCCAAGTTGCTGCACATAGCACCAGCAATGGAGAAATGGGGGTGTGGGGGGTGGTGACTCTCAAAATAAAGAGTGGAACTCATGGTCATCTGCATTGTTGAAGTAGGTACCCCTGTTTCAGTAATCAAATAGGAAATTCTATACAATTTTCTGATTTATTTACCCATTTTCTTTGAGTCAGCAAATGAGGATGAGAAGGCACCTTGCATAAGAAAAAGTGCAAGGGAAGAGAGGCTCAGTCAGGTTCCAAATCTGCTACACACTCTGTGCCGTAGCACTGAAGGGATATGCACACACCATTGGAGGATTGGGAGGAGTCAGTGTTGGGGGGCTAATTCTCTCCAACCTGTTGCAAACAGCACCAGTACTGAGGGGATGTGTCACACAATTGTGGGTTGACTGATGTAGGGGGAGGGCCTGAATCAGGACCCCAACCCGCTGCACACAGCACCAGCACTGAAGGGATATGTATACACACCATTGCGGTGATGGGGCTGAACCAGATCTTCAATCTCTTGCATACGGCACCAACCTAGAACTTTACAGGCAGTAAAAAGACCAGTGGTCCATCAAGTCTACCCAGACCTACCTACACCAAACCAGTCTATCAGTGGCTGAGTTAGGCTGAGGGTCCTATTGGCAACCCTGCCTTGTTCTCTGGCTGCTCCTACAGATGCCCTCACCAGCCCCTTATGCCTTCACCACCCTCCTCTGACTCCAGTTACCATGTTTATATTAACCATCTCACCAGTAGCAGCTCTAGCGCAACTAGTTACCAGGGCACTGCTGGTTAACAACAGACGGCAGCCAGGGCACTGATACACTGTTACTATGGGGAAAGCTCTGCCACATATGGGGCACCAACTTGGGCCCAGTATTTGTTTACCAGGGCGCATGTTCTGGGCTACCCTGGTGAAGAGCCGCCACTTCATCTCACCTGTCAAGCACTGCCACTTGTCAACTACCCTCTTTGTGAAGAAGTACCTTCTCATATCCCTCCTGAAGTCCCCCCGCCCCCACACACACACAAACACTAGTTTGTAATTGAGCTCCCTTGTTGCAGGCCTCTGATAGTGCCTGAATAAGTGTACGCAACCAACCCTGTTGATACCTTTTAGAAATCTGAATGTCTCAGTCATGTCCAGGTGGTTGCACTACAGAAGGGGGGAAGCAAGGAGGCGGCCGAAAACTACTGCCCTGTCAGTCTCACCTCGGTATTGGGAAAGGTAATGGAGACGTTAATAAAAGAAAGGGTGGTAGACTACCTAGTGGCCAGTAGTATGCAGGACGAAAGGCAGCATGGCTTCATGAATGAGAAGTCATGTCAGACCAACCTGATAGAGTTTTTCGATTGGGTGATGCAGGTAGTAGACCAAGGAGGGGCAGTGAGTGTGGCCTATCTGGACTTCAGTAAGGCTTTCGACACCATCCCACACAGAAGGCTAACAAATAAGCTGGAGAGCTTAGAGGTGGGCCAGAAGGTAACTAGGTGGGTAGAAAACTGGTTGACAGGAAGGAGCCAAACAGTGGTGGTAAATGTGGTACATTCCAGGATAAAGGGGATAACAAGTGGGGTGCCTCAGTGGTCAGTACTGGGACCCCTACTTTTTAACATTTATATCAGTGATATAGCAGAAGGACTAAAGGGTAAGGTATATCTATTCGAGGATGATATGAAGGTCTGCAATAGGGTGGACACCCAAGGTGGAGTGGAGGCCATGACCCAAGACCTGAAGAAGCTGGAGAGGTGGTGGGAAACCTGGCAACTAAAATTCAAAGCAAAAAAGTGTGCAGTGATGCACCTGGGGTAGAAAAACATTCAAGCAGCTTATAGCTTATACCCTCGGGGAGACGGAAATCAAGGAAACAGAGCAGGAGAGGGATCTGGGGATTATTATATCAAGCAATCTTAAGGTAGGGAACCAGTGCAGCAAGTCGTTGGGAAAGGCAAATGGTATGTTGGCCTGCATTGGAAGGGGCATAACTAGCAGAAGGAAGGAGATGCTAATGCCGCTGTACAAACTAATGGTAAGGCCGCACCTGGAGTACAGGATACAGTTCTGGAGACCGCACCTACTTAGGGGCATTGAGGGAAAAGAGAGGGTTCAGAGAAGAGCAACCAAGATGGTGCATGGGATGTGGAGAAAAACATATGAGCAGAGGTGGAGGGAGCTGAATCTATGTCCACTGGAGACTAGAAGGGTGAGGGGGACATGACTGAAACTTTGAAGTATTTGAAGGGGATCAGTAAGATGAAGGAGGGGAGCTTGTTCAAAAGGAAGGAGCGAGCTAGAACAAGGGAGCATAGCCTCAGACCGGAAGGAGGGAAATACAGAAGCAATGTGAGGGGGAAGTTCTTCACACAGAGGGTAGTGGAGGCCTGGAACAGGCTGGGGTTGGGAGGAGAGAGGAAAGTTTGGAGCCAGTAAAGGTAGGGGGAAGGGATGGCTATAAGGGTGGACTAGATGGGCTGGTGTAGTCCTTTTCTGCCGGCAAATTTCTGTGAATCTGTGAATGTCTCCCCCCTCTCTTAATCTGGCCTTTATACATGTTCAGCCACTCAAATTTGTATGTTTGCAATGATTTCCCCTGCTGTCCATATTTCATCTTGGTTGCCCACCTCTGCACATATACTGTGCAATATAGCAAACTTCTGATATTTAACAAAGCAGTTACAATAAATGAGAGCAATGCTTAGAATCAATAAATTTGAGATATGTAATAGGCTTACTCAAAATATGCACTTTATAGCTTCATGTCTGAGTGGGCAGGTCCATAACACAGATGTGGCAGAGCATAAGTCAGTTGTGAAAGTCCTGCTTCATCACAAGTGAGGATAAACTACTTTTGAGTCAGTCAAGTGCATATTCACTTTATGCAACAACAGTTTACCAGTTATAGCTTTTGAATCTGCTGTTTGTATGAAGATGTAACCGTTTCTTTTTGATTTCAACTGCTGGCAACATTGCAGTACATGGCTATTGAGATGTTATCAGCATTGTGAAAACTACTCTCTTGTTGGTTCAGTAGTCTTTGTTCTGCACCCAACATGGCTAGATACCATCTGTGACATGTCCAACCCATACAATAACATGATATCTTGTGAGTTGGGTATTACATATCCCGGTTTATCTTGTCATTCGTCTCTCCACTGGGGTTGTATAATTAATATGGCGCAATTGAAATCCTAGACATTAGACAATGGGCAACATTATTTAAAGTTGGGGATACAATTAATCATTCGTTTAAGAGAACTGAAATGAACGTGCGCCGTCCTACCAGCGCAGTAGTAATTCTACTGCACAGCTGGTAAAGCGGATTGGGAACAATGCTGTGACGTCGGAGGGCTGGCTGGGGAAGGATGGTTTAGTGTCCCAGCAGACACTCACCTCCTTGGTGGTGGAAGGGTGTGTGTCAGTCTCTGCAGGATGGGGGTGGGGGTTGGCGTTAGTTCAATACTTCACTACCATTCCTATTATGCAACTCTCTAACTCTTGCAGTATCAATGCCAATACCAGCAAGCAAACATTTGGCATTGACAAAAGCTTGTTAATTTCACAAACCCTCCTCTTGTCTTCCTCTTCTCACTTATGTGCCTAAAAATGGTCTTAAAACATAGAAAAATAGGATTTGATGGCAGATAAGGACTGCTTGGCCCACCCAGTCTGTTCATTTCCCTACCTAATGGATAAGCTGCAGATCCTAGTTAACCAACAGCCTACTTCTTCCTCCTACCCCCACCCCCTAGAATTGCCTTATGACCGACCCATGCATTCTTGAATTCCACCACTGTTTTTGACTCCACAACCTCCTCCGGAAGGCCCTTCCATGCATCCACAACCCTCTCTGTGAAAAAATACTTCCTTACCTTACCTCTGAGCCGCCTTCCCCCCACATCTTCAAATTGTGCCCCCTTGTTCTTGCACACCTCTTTTTCTGAAAGATGCTACCATCTTGGACTTTGTTGATTCCCTTGAGGTTCTTGAAAGTTTCTATCATTTATTTATTTATTTATTGATAAATATCAGATAACACCTTTGAATCAAAGACTCTTTTACAAAGGTTCCACGTCATACATAAGAAGAGACAACAGTGTACAGAGTAACAAGTAACATAGTAGTTAAACACAGCAGTTACAGAATGGTTGCAGATGATTACAGAAAATACAAAGAATACAGAAAATAGCAGCTGGGAATAAAGGTTGCAGGTATATGCATAGCATTTCAGGGCGATGGCACTAGCCATGCCCACACATTATTCATTGGCCAAGGCTGGACAGAGATGTCCATTGTCATGGTATAGGCATGCTCAGGGGCAGCAGACCAGAGTTAGATCTGTAGACATGGGAGATGGGAGGTGGTAGAAAAATGGAGGGTCATGTTTAGGGGCAGTCACATACTGATCCTAGGGTAATAAGGTCCCTTAGTTGGTACTTGAACCGACCAAGTTTGGGTTCAGTGAGAAGGGAGTTTGGGAGTGAGTTGAGCCAGGTTGGGGCCAGATATTATGTTCCTTCCTCTTCCTCCTTTCCTCGAGGCTATACATATTAAGCTCCTTAAGTCTCTCTTCATATGTCTTTCAGAGCAGACCCTGCACCATTTTAGTTTTCATCCTCTGGACTGCCTCCATCCTGTTTATGTCTTTGCAGAGATTGGGTCTCCAGAACTGCATGCAGTATTCCAGATGGGGTCTCACCAGCTTTCTGTGCAGAGGGTTAACAACTTCTTGTTTTCTACTGGTGATGCCTCTCTTTATGCATCCCAGTATCTCCCCAGCCCTCATTACTGCCCTCTCACATTGCTTGCCGACCTTTAGGCCATCTGATATGACTACCTCAGGTACCTTTCCATTTTTGTTGTTGTTAGTATCTCACCCCCCATTGTGTACTCTTCCCCTGAGTTTTTGTTTCCTAGGTGCATTAATTTGCACTTCTTAGCATTGAATCTAAGCTGCCATTCATTTGACCATTCCTCCAACCTTGCCAAGTCCCTTCTCATCCTTTCCACCCCACCTTGTGTATCAACTCTGTTGCAGATCTTTGTGTCATCTGCAAAGAGACATACTTTTCCTTCCAGTCCCTCTGCAATGTTGCTTATAAAGACATTGAAGTCCTAGTACCGAACCCTGCGGTAGCCCACTAGTAAATCCCTTTCTTCAGAGTGGACTCCGTTTAGTATTACCCTCTGTGTTCTGCTCTTCAGCCAATTCTTTACCCAGGCTACCATCTTGGGACCCACTCCTAAGCTGGCTAACTTGTATATTAATCTTTTGTGTGGGACTGTGTCAAATGCATTGCTAAAGTCTAGGTAGGCTATGTCCACAGCCCCTCCCTGATCTAATATTTTGGTCACCTAGTCAAAGAAATCTGTTAGATTCATCTGACATGACCTCCCCGCTGTGAATCCATGCTGCCTTGGATCCTGTGCCCCGCTGGCCTCTAGGTACTCGACAATTCTTTCCTTCAGAAGTGACTCCATCATTTTTCCTATCACAGAGGTTAAACTAACAGGTCTGTAGTTTTCTGTTTCTGCCCTGCTCCCAGTTTTGTGAAGTGGAATCACATCTGCCCTCCTCCAGTCCTCAGGTACCACCCCATCCTCCCATGATTTGTTAAAGAGGGTAGTCAGTGGTGTCACTATTTCTACCCTTAGTTCTTTTAGAGTTCTGGGATGAATCCTATCAGGTCCCATTGCTTTTTCCACCTCAGTTTTAAGAGTTCTTTCAGACCCCTTTCTTCTGTAAATGGGCTGGTATCAACTCCTGTATCCAGAGTGTTTCTATTCTTTGGTTTAGGTACCTCCCCCTCTTCATTTGTGAATACTGAGCAAACATATTTGTTTAGTATCTCTGCCTTTTCACAGTCATCCTCTGCCCACCCCCTCTCCTTTATTAAGACTCACTATCCCTCCCTTGGTCTTCCTTCACTCCCTGATGAACCTATAAAAGGTTTTATTCCCCTTCTTAACTGAGTTGGTTATCTTTTCCTCTGTTTGGGCCTTTGCTGTTCTGACTGCCTTCCTTTTGCTTTAACTAATACAATTCTCTGTCCTGCCCCTTCTGTGATTCCTTGTACTTCCTGAATGCTTTCTTTTTCTCTTGAACCTTCCCTGCCACCTCCTTTCAGAACCATAGTGGTAGTGTTTCTTAAATTGTTTTGTTTTGTTTATCTCCGTCGCCTTCAGCTGGTGCAGAGTGCTGCAGCCCGGGTGTTGACTGGGACAAGGTGATCCAGTCATATTACACTGGTGCTGCACGAACTGCACTGGCTTTCTATACAGTAGCGGATCACCTTTAAAGTCATTTTATTGACTTTCAAAGTCCTTCACGATCAGGGTCCGACCTATCTGAAAGAACTTCTGGTGCCTTATTGCCCCTGTCGATCGCTCCACTCGGCCGACGAGGTGTTGTTAGAGATTCCAAGAGTGAATTTAAAATCTTCAGGTAGCAGAGCATTTTCTTATGCCACACCCACTCTTTGGAATTCTCTACCATGCCGGTTAAGGAAGTGCACCTCTGTGGAGATATTTAAGAAAGATTTAAAAAAGTACCTATGGGATTTAGCTTGTCTTGATGATTGGTGGAAATTATTTATAAATATTTGTTATTGTTTGGATGATTGTATGGCTTGTTCTAACTAAATGTTGTTTTGATGTATTTTTATATGTTTTAAATTAATATCTTATACTGTGTTTGATGTAAAGCGCTTTGATATTCTTGAAAGGCGCTTTAAAAATAAAGTTATTATTATTATTATTTGCTTCACACGAAGGCTTGTTACCTCTGTGATGGCAGTTTTTATTATTCCCTATTGTTCTTCCACCCCTCCTTCCTGCCCATTTGCTAGTGCATTCCTTAGGCACTCACCCATTTTGGCAAAGTCAACCCTCCTAAAATCCAGTACTTTTGCCTTTTTATGGCTTGACTCTACTGCTGTGTTTATCGTGAACCATACTGTTCGATGGTCGCTAGTTCCCAGATGGCTACCCACTTCTACAGCTGTGATCCTCTCTCCTCTCAGTCTTGCACTCTTTAGTTACTCCTTTGGCTATCCTTCCCTCAGTGTGTCCCTTTGCAACCCTCACCGCTTTCCCTGCTTCCCTCTGTCTTTCCTGGTACACTTTCCCAGCCTCTGCCTTCGGCATCTCTTTGTACCTTCTGAATGCTACACTTTTAGCCTTAACCTTTTCAGCCACTTCCCTCAAGAACCATAGTGAATATATTTTTTCTTTTGGTTTTGCTCACTTGTTTTGCACAAAGATTTATTGCCTTCCCTATGCCATCCTTTAATCTGGCCCTGGCTTTTCCCCCCACTAGGTTTTCTCTGCTCTCCCCCTTTTTATGTTTGCTTGAGCGCATGTGCAAGAAACATGTTGTGGCAGCTTGCTGCAGAAGCAGGTTGTGGAGATGAGGCAGTGTAATGGCCGGTGCTGCCACTGGGTTTTGGGGCTTGTCTGTGTGTCACCAATGAAGGAGCAAGCTGGCTATGACAGTAGTCTGCAAGCGTGCCACCAACTTGAAATGATTCTGCCACTGCAATGAGGGAGCACCCCTTATTGCAGGGCATGCCTTGTCTGGTGTAACATTTCAATAAACGTGGTGGCGGCTGTCACCGTCTGCCTCTTACAGTCCCCAGCAAGTCAGCTTTGGGGGTACCCAATCCCCCTGTTGGCATGCCACCTCCTCAGTTTGTTTGCCAATGGGGCAGCCCAATCCCCATCAGGATATGAGTCCCTTTGCTGTGTTTTGTCTGCAGAGGAGGGTGCCCAATTCCCCCTTGGCATCATTCCCCCTAAAACACAGACACGCTTACCAATGGAGGGCCCAATCCCCAATGGCTTCAGTGCCCTGTACCCAATCTGCTGAGGGGGTGCCCAGTACCCCTCAGCATCATCCCCCCTCAAACACAGACACACTTGCTGACAGGGTGCCCAATCTCCCTGTCGGCATGCTTAACCCCCCCATCACGTTGGCATTTTTTCTGCCTTCCCCACCCCCATTGTGCCACAATGGGAGCCCACCAGTGTGGCTAACATGACCCCATAAACTTTTACACCCGTAAAAAATAAAACAGTCTGCTGTGTTTTATTTTTTTTATAACCTGAAACATAGAAAACAGTCCCTCGCCATTGGGTCCACTCCCCCAACCCACACCCACCCTCTGTGCACCCCAGTTCCCTGCACCCCCCCAACTCCATACTTACCTCCGGAGTCTGTTGCAATGATCTTTGGTGGGGTGGGAACACGTCTGCACTCTTTAAAGCCGACCACGAACTGAAGAAATGCTGGTAAGCTGTATAATGGCATAATTGGGGGCTGTTCAACTTAGGTGGCTATCTCAGCCATTTCTGTGACTTTTGGCCCCAGATTTTCAACGTAGAGTTCTTGGGACCCCACCTCATGAACTCAGTATCATCATGTCGTTATTCGGTCCCAAAAGGTGATTCCACGGTCACTGCGCGGAATCACCTTCCAGGACGGAGTAACAAAATGACAGTGTCACTGTTCATGAGGAGGGCTCCCAAAAAGCCTATGTTGCATATTTGGTAAAATAATTCCCAAAAATGACTGTGTTACGAGTGTGCATTGCGCATTTCCCATGCATGCATGTAACTTCGAGAATTTTGAATATTTTCACTCCAGATTTTCAACATTGCCATTTTTCAACACTTCATCATGAACAGTACAGCTGACATTTTTCACATCCTGCCTAAAACATGTTTTCGCACCTGTGTTACACAATGGGTGCAGGCGCTGTGCGAAATCAGCATTCAGGACAGATTACAAAAATCACAGTGCCACTGTTCATGACTGGAGGTCCCATAATGCCTATGTTATAAATGTGGTGTAAAACAATCCCCAAAATAATTGCATTATGGATGTGCATTGTGCAGTTTCTATGCACGCTCATGACTTCACCAATTTTTTTATATTTTCGCTCCAGATTTTCAGCATGACCATTTTTTTACACCTCTTCATGAACAGTACAGCTGTCATTTTTCACATCCTGCCTGAAATGTGTTTTCACACCTGTGGCGCCAAATGGCACAGTTGCTGTGCAAAATCACCTTTCAGCTAATGAACTGATAGTGTCATTGTTCATGCGGTGGGGTCACAAAAAGCCCATGTTAAAAACTTGGAGTAAAAACATGAGGAAGCGCCTAGGGTGTTAGGGTTTCCGACCATTATGCCCTACCCTGTAGGGACTGACAGGCATCAGGGGTGTGACTTGGGACTGTCGACAGTAATGCCCATGTCATTCCACCCCCACCCTGCAACCAGTGTCAGGCATTGAGGTGTGCCTTAGACTCTTTGGCCCCAAATTCCACCCCATTCTCCTATACTGCACCCATCTCAGTGTATTTCCTAATGGAGTGGGGTGAGTGTAAAGCCTGAACACCCCAAGGCACACCTCAACACTTGTCAGTGTATGCAGGGTAGGGTGAGGTGAAATGACACGAGCATTATGGGCGATGACCCAAAGGCACACCCCAATGCCTGTCCATCTCTGTGGGGTTGGGGTGGTGCTGGCATCACTTCAGTACTTCACTGATATTCCTATTTGGCATCTGTCTAACTCCTGCACTTCCAATGCTAATTCTAGCAAGCAAACATTCGGCATTGACAAATGCTTGTTTTAATTTATCCTCCTAAAGTCCGGGATCCTCATCTTTGTGTGGTTTGCTTCTGCTGCCGTCCTTATGATGAATCACACTGTACAGTGATCACTAGTCTCCAGCTGGCCTCCAACCTTGACGTCTGCAGTACTGTCCCTGTTAGTGAGCACCATGTCCAGTTTTGCCCCATCATACACTGAGCTCCCTAACTAGTTGCCGGACAAACACCCTGTGCAGGGAGTCTAGGATGTCTCTGCTTCTAGATGAGGTTGCAGCTGGGAGAATCCAATCTACATCTAGCAGATTGAAATCACCCAACAACAGCACCTCCCCTTTTTCTGCCATTATGCCAATGGCTTCCTCTGGTCCTTTATCCAATTCTTCCCCCTGTGCTGGATCTCTGTAGATCACCCTAGTGTGAATAGTGGCTCTTTATCACTCAGGAGATCGTGTACATGACAGTAGGATTCTCAGTTACTTGGTCTTCATCCTATCTGGCTGTTCATCTGCAAGTGACATCATAATCTTCTGCTTGTGACATCCTAACTGTTTGTTTAAAAAATGATTAGGGTGTGGCAACCAATGGATTACAGTGGTAGTCAAACAAAAGGTAACAATTACTGAGGTAAAGCTGGGGTGTGCTGAGACAGAATTACATTACAGCCACTTCAAATTGTAACTTGAGTGCCTCAGCATAACCTCATTTTTATGTTGGCTCGTGCATGCGCAGCCAACATCTTGTGGTAGTAGCAGATTTGGAGGAGCAGTCACTGTTGGGCGAATGCAGGGCATGCATCAGAAGGTGCATCCCTCATTCCCAAATCAGCCAGCAGCAGCAGCAGGTGCTGACCTCACGCATCCCTAATGTAGCCACGAGAACAAAGAAAAGGTCCGCTGCAATGAGAGCGAAGCTCTCATACAGCGTGACCATAACACACCTCCTAACGTGCAGGCAAACTGCCTGTCACAATGCTGATGGGGGATCCCACTTCCCGTCAGCATCATGCGGCCCCCCAACAGTTTTTCTTTGCTGATGGGGGTCCCAATCCCCATCAGTGTTTATCCCCATCCCAGTGTATTTTGCCGACGGAGGAGCCTACTTCCAGTTGGCATAATGTTCTTCCCGCTTTTGTTACCTGCTGAGGGGTGCTTAATCCCCTTAGTAAATTGGCCCCCTCAGGTATGTAGCAATGTGAGTGCTCAATCGCCCATAAGCTGGCAAAGAACTCTCCAAAACACTTAGGTGGCATGCTGGGAGCCCACCCAGCGCCAAATACCCTGTAAAAAGTAAAAAAGTCCCCGCAATGTTTTTTTTTTTTAAACCTGTAAAAAAGAAAATGGTCCCTCACAGTCTCCCTGCTGCCCCCTCCCACAACCCATGCCCATACTTACCTCTGGAGTCCGTCGCGACAATCTTCGGCGGACTGTGAACACTTCTGCACTCTTCAAAGCTGACCACGAACTGAGGAAATGCAGGTAAGCTGTATAATGGCATAAATAGGGGTTTTTCAACTTTGTTGCACATCTCAGCCATTTTTGGAAATGTTGGCACCAACTTTTCAACATGGGGATATTTGGACCCCTCCTCATAAATTCAGGCACTGTCATGGTGTTATTCGGTCCAGAAAGGTGATTTCGCGGTCACTGTGCAGAATCACCTTTTGGGACTGATTAATGAAATGCCAGTGCCACTGTTCATCAGGGGGTCTCTCAACAAGCCTATGTAGAAAATTTGGTGGGAAAAATAAAAAATGGCTGTTTTACGAGCGCTTGTTGCGCAGTTTCATCTGCACGCATAACTCTCTCTATAAATTTGTAATATTTCTCCAGATTTTCAAAATTGGCATTTTCCACACCTCCTTTTGAACAGTACAGCTGTCATTTTACATATCCTGACTGAAATGTGTTTTCGCATGTCCGGCGCAGAATAGCACGGTCGCTGTGCGAAATCAGTTTTCGGGATGGTTTGAGGACACGGTTCATGAGCAGAGGTCCAAAAATGCCTATGTTGAAAATTTGGTGCTGAAACTCCATAAAATGACTGTGTTACAAGCATGCAATGCGCAGTTTCCACGCACATTTGTAATTTCGCAAATTTGCAATGTTTTCATGGCAAATTTTCAACACTGGCATTTTTTCACACCTCCTTATGAACAGTACAGCTGTCATTTTTCACATACTGCCCAAACTGTGTTTCCGCATGCGTGGCGCACAATGGCATGGTCGCTGTAGGAAATCAACTTTTGGAACACATTAACAAATTCACAGCACTACTGTTCATGAAGGGAGGTCCCAAAATTCCTATATGGAAAATGTGACTAACAAACTCCTAAAAGTAATTGGATTATGGACGTCTGTTGTGCAGTTTCTATGCATGCTCATGACTTCACCAATTTTTCATATTTTCATTCCAGATTTTCAGTGTTGCCATTTTTTTTACGCCTCCTCATGAACAATACAGCTGTCATTTTCCACATCCTGACCAAAATGTGTTTTCGTCCCTGTGTCACCAAATGGCGTAGCCACTATGCAAAACCACCTTTCAGCTAACAAACTGATTGTGCTGCTTTTCATGAGGTGGGCTCACAAACAGCCCATGTTGAACATTTGGAGTGAAAATACCAACATACGCCTATGGTGTTAGGGTTTCCAACTGTGGCACCCCGCCCTGTACAGACTGACAGGTGTCAGGGGTGTGACTTGGGATCATCGGCTATAATGCTCATGCTATTCCACCCCCACCACGCAACCACTGACAGGCATCGTGTTGTGCCTTGCATTGTCTGGCCACAAAGGTCACCCCATTCTCCTATACTGCACCCACCTCAGCGTATTTCCTTATGGAATGGGGTATGACCCCAAAGCACCTACAACACTTGTCAGTATTTGTGTGAGGTACCCAACCATTCCCCAATGCCTGTCGCTCTCTACAAGGTGGGGTTGGCATCACTTCAATACTTCACTGCTATTCCTATTATGCGTCTCTACCTCTGGCACTACCAATGCCAATGCCAGCGAGACAACACTCGGCATTGACAAATGCTTGTTGTATGACTACCGTTGTGTATCACTAGCTGACAATAACTCAGATCAAGTGATGGAGACTGTATTTTCATGCAGAATTCATAAGCTCTTTTTTTTAGGATTTTTGGGCAGGAAAGGCACATGGAAGTGGTGCTTTTTTCCTATTTGAATCCTAGGAGTGAGTGAGTTGCTCAGAATGTGCTTTTACATTCAACTTTTCATTGGAGCAGTGTCATTTGAATTGGCTTCTTCCACTCTGATTGAACCTCCAGCCTCATCTCTTTACATGCTGCAGCTGTGTAGCATTCCCAGTGGCTTTCCCATGTCTTGGGGGCATTTCTGGTGGGGGGCGGGGTTAGTGAATGGCAGTGGCACCAGTGCAGGTGAAGCAGTGGGTTCACATGTTTGCAAAAAACGCCTGCACCGCTGGCACCAGTAGTGTAAAATCCCTGAGGGTAACACAGTATGTAAGTGGAGATTGTGGGATTCAAACCTGGGTTAGCTGGGTCTCCCAGTACACAGCCTGGGGCTCTAACCTCTAGGCTATACTGCCTCTATAAGAAGAAGGTAGATATTTGAAATATAAACTGAGTTTTGTCTACTTCTTTTAGTTTTTTGAAACTGTCCTTGTGATGTTGGAGGCTTTAAGCAACACAATCCCATCTCTTTAAAGTTCTTTCACAGAAAGACTTGGTGGGTATTTAGAACAGACGTTTGGAGCAAGTAGTATCACCCAGTACTGTGACTGTTTATATTCAGATGCAACAAGAAGTTTGAAGAAAAAGGGGTGAAAAGGTCTTCCAGATGAGCTGTAGCGAGAAATTTGAGGGACAGATGTGCTTCTTTCTTCCCTAAAGATTTACATTATCTGTATGCATGTATGCAAAATGCAGTTCAGAACCTCGGTGGCAGCCTCATACATGATCTGATATATGATGGCTACTTCCATTCATTTGTTTTGTTATAACAGAAAGATAGAACAAGCATTTGTCAATGCCAAATGTTGTCTTGCTGGCATTGGCATTAGTAGTACAGGAGCTAGAGACGCATAATAGGAATGGCAGTGAAGTATTGAATTTACGTCAACCCACCCCCATCCTGCAGAGACTGACAGGTGTTGGGGGTGTGCCTTTGAGTCATCAGCTATAACACTCATGCCATTTTATCTCACCCTATCCTGTAGACACTGACAAGTGTTGTGGTGTGCTTTGGGGTCTTTGGGCATTATACTTAGGAGCTCACTACCCTGGGTTGTGACATCCTACCATGCCCCGTACTTTATAGCATTCAATCCCGGGGCTCACACATACTCCTTTTCTCCATCCACCTTCTCTACATCCAGCTTTACCAACTCCTTTCTGTGCACCGTGCCCTCCTAGCCTTTCTCCCCCTACTTCCCTCCCTCTCTTCCCCCCTACCTTCACCTCTACCTGGTGTATATTTTTATTTTTATTTTTTTCTTCCGTTACTTCCTCCTGCAACCTTAAATAACCTGCTTTATCTTCCTATAGACACTTCTATGTATGTAAATACCGTGTAATCTGTACAATATCTGTATAATTCT
Source organism: Neoceratodus forsteri (assembly GCA_016271365.2). Lineage (NCBI taxonomy): Eukaryota > Metazoa > Chordata > Ceratodontiformes > Ceratodontidae > Neoceratodus > Neoceratodus forsteri. The sequence goes on from JADMNL010000023.1 coordinate 67,765,015, forward strand.
ATGTACATATGAACTTCTTTTTCTTCCTCTCTGTAAAGAGTATTATCTGTATTGCCTTGTAAATACCTGTGTTGACCTGTATATACAATTGTTCATGCTTCATCTTGCAAATGAGCTTCTGCTCAACGATGAACGCCTGGTTAAATAAAGACTTGATTGATTGATTGATTGACTTACCCCATTCCATAAGGAAATACACTGAGATGGGTGCAGTATAGGAGAATGGGGTGAACTTTGGGGCTGAACACTACAAGGCACACCTTGGTGCCTGTCACTGGCTGCAGGGTGGGTGTGGGGGTGGAATGGCATGAGCATTACAGCCTATGATCCCAAGTGACACCCCTGACGCCTGTCAGTCTCTACAGGGTGGGGTGTTACAGTTGGAAACCTCAATGCTGTAGGCATTTGTTGGTATTTTCACTCCACATTTTCAACATGGGCTTTTTGTGACACCACCTCATGAAGAGCGGCACTATCAGTTTGTTAGTCGAAAGGTGATTTTGCACAGCAACTGCGCAATTTGGTGCCACACATATGAAAACACATTTTGGGCAGGATGTGAAAAATGATAACTGTGTTGTTCATGAGGAGGTGTAGAAAATGGCAATATTGAAAATCTGGAGTGAAAATATGACAATTTGAAGTCATGAGCATGCATAGAAACTGCGCAATGCACGTACGTAACCCAATTGTTTTGGGGATTTTTTTAACCACATTTTCAACATAGGCATTTTGGGATCTCTCCTCATGAACAGTGGCACTGTGATTTTGTTAATCTGTCCCAAAAGTTGATTTCCTACAGCGACCACGCCATTGTGTGCCACAGGTGCGGAAACACATTTCGGGCAAGATGTGAAAAATGACAGCTGTACTGTTCATAAGGAGGTGTGAATCTAGCATGAAAATATTGCAAATTTGCAAAGTTACAAGGGTGCATGGAAACTGCACAATGCATGCTTGTAACAGTCATTTTATGGACTTTCATCACCAAATTTTCAACATAGGCATTTTAGGACCTCTGCTCATGAACAGTGCCACTGTCATTTTCTTAATCTGTCCCTAAAACTGATTTCCCACAGCAACCGTGCTATTCTGCACCAGAAGTGCAAAAACATTTTTTGGCGAGGAGATATAAAATGATAGCTGTACTGTTCATAAGGAGGTGTGGAAAAATACCAATACTGAAAATCTGGAGTGAAAATATTACAAATTCACGAACTTATGAACGTGCATGGAAAATCACAACTCACGCTTATAAAACAGTCATTTTATGGATTTTTTTCACCAAATTTGCAACATAGGCTTTTTAAGACCCCACCTCATGAGCAGTGACACTATCGTTTCATTAATCAGTCTTGAAAGATGATTCTGCACTGTGACCGTAAAATCACATTTTGAGACAGAATACCACCATGGCAGTGACTGAATTTATGAGGAGGGGTCCCTATAACCCCATATTAAAAATTTGGTGCCAAAATTCCCCAAAATGCCAGAGATAGCACCAAAGTTGAAAAAAAAAACATTTATGCCATTATATAGCTTACCAGAATTTCTTCAGTTGATGGAGGACTTTGAAAAGTGCATACATTTTCCCGTCCACGCAAGATCATCGCATTGGCTCTGGAGTGTGCGGGCATGGGGTGGGGGGTATGGGGAGGCAGGGTGCACAGAGGGTGGGCATGGGTTGGGGAGTGGCCACCAGACTCAACGAGGGACCATTTTCTGTTTTACAGGTTTAAAAGGAAAAACATCACAGGAAGGTTATTTTTTTTAAGGGATGTTTGGCACACTAGGGTGGGCTCACAGCATGCCACCTGAGTGTTTTGGGGAGCTGTAGCTGATGGAGGGATTGGGCACCCCTGTCAACACATACCGAGTAGGGGGGCATTATGCTGATGGGGAATGGGCTCCCCCGTTGACAAACTGAACTGGGAATGGGGGGACTGAAGCCAATGGGGACTGGGCCCCCCATCAGCAAAGAAAGACTGTTGGGGTTGCACATGATGCTGAGGGGGATTGGGCACCCCCTCAGCACACAAAATGGGAGGGAGGGCATTCTGCCAACAGGGAGTGGACTCCCCATTGGCACATGAACTGGGTCAGGGCATGCTGACACGGGGAATGGGCACCCCTGAAGTTGGCATTGTGGCAGGCAGCGGTGGCAGTCACTGCCACATGTTTATTGGAATATTTCATCAGGAAGAGCACATCGGGAGGCATGTTATTGTGCCACTGCATGACGAGTTTGCCTCTATTGCAGTAGCACTTTTCTTAGATGTGGTGACCACTTTACATATTGCTGGTGTCAGTGCCTGCATACTGGCTTATTGGGGAATGAGAGACGCACCTACTGATGTGTGCCCTGCATTCGGCCACAGTGACTGCACCTCCAAATCTGCTACTACTGCAAGACGTTGGCTGGTGAGCAAGCATGAGCCAACATAAAAATAAAAGTTCACAGCAGAGAAGGACCACCAGGCCCATCCAGTCTACTCATTTACCCTACCTTTATTAGCGGCTGCTGACCCTACTTGGTCAACCGCTTTAGCCTCTCCTTCCCACCTCTTTGGTTCCCTTATGCCTATGTCATGTATGTTTAAATCCCCCCCCACCATGCTTGCTCCCACCAACTCCTATGGCAGGTTATTCCATGTATCCACCACCCTTTCCATGAAAAAAAAAACTTTCTCACATTTCCCCTTATCCTACCTCCCTCCAGTCTCATATCATGCCCCTCATTCTTGTACTTCTCCTATACTGAAAGATGTATCACACCTGCACCTTTTTTTTTTTTACAATTCTTTTTCCCTCTGGTCAATGCTTGTAGGGACTTTCTCAAGCATCCTGGCCTGTTCCTGCCCACCTGAGATCCCCCCAAGCCTGAGTTTTCCCCCACAGTACTCCTACCCCTTGCACCTGCATTTCAGCTTGGACACCCCTGGCTTGTGCCCCCCAAGGTGGGACCACCACTCCATTGTCGGTGCTCCTTGATGTCTAGAGTCTGCTGCAGGCAGGGCTTGGGAAGGAGGGAATTAGGAGACTGAGTGAGTGGAACTGGCAGAGGGCATGGGGGGTCAGGTGCTGTCACCTACCCTACAGAGCAGGGTTTTTCCTTGTTCAAGATTTCTCCACCCAGAAGCATGCACGTGCAATGATGTCCACTGCAGGTGGGCACGCACCTACACCTGTCTGCAGACATCCACTGACACCTCTCCCCAACTTGTAAGCAATCCCAGGCTGCAGTGCACCCAGCCTCTGCTGGGCATCTCTAGCACTAGGGAAATGCTCCCTGCCCTCCCCCAGATGAGGAGAGGAGAGGAGAGCTGTTGTTGGATGCTCAATCTTCTCCTCCCCGGCCAACCACCGGCAACCCACACTCACTCCAGAAACAGGGTCGCCGGGGTGGCATGACGTGTGGCGTCCAGCGCCTCAACCCTCAGTGCCATCGGGCTGGCTCCCATACCTGCACCTTGTTTATGCCTTTTAGATACTTGAAGGTTTCCATTATGTTTCCCCATTCCCTCCTCTCATCCAGTGTATACATAGTGAGCTCTTTTAATCTCTCCTCATATGTCTTCTGGTGCAAGCCCTGCACCATTTTAGTCACCCTTCTCTGAACCACCTCCACCCTGTCTATATCCTTACAAAGGTGCGGCCTCCATGTACACAGTGTTCTAGATGAGGTCTCACCAGTGTTTTTGGACCAACAGAGATGTTACAAAAACAAACAGATCACAAAGTAAGAATACAGTACTTGTCACAGGACACAGATACTGCCCCTTGCAGTTCCAATTGCAGACTCAGCATTGTATATGGCTGTCAGCAACCTGTGCTAGCTAATGCAGAGAAGGAAACCTTGCAGTGGATCTCCAGAGTTGCTCTGCACAACTGTGGATTAATGCTAACTTAATCCATGGGCAGGCAGAGCCACTTCACCAATAGCATGGCTCGTTTTCCCCAACCCATATTATAAGGATTGATATTTAATGATTACTAGCCTTCTTTGTATAGTTATTTCTTTATTTTTTGAAATCTCTGAATAAGCCTTTGAGGACAAGTTCGTTACATAAGTTCCATGTCAGAGGATAGCATTTGGGCTGTGTAAAAGACTGATTTCTGACATTTGTATCAGTTCGCATATCAGTGTTCAAAAAATATTTTACTTTACATTTTTGACTTTTTTTCTGTTGTTAATGGTGACATAAGACCAATGATTTGAGATGTTTCAATAGAATTTGCAGATTTATCAAGAAAATATGCACCCATGTATTGAACAGTGGCAGTCACAAATGTTTCATGTCAGCCTAAATCAAGTAACACTACTTTATGTGGTCACACACAAATACAAATATTTAAGAGTGATAATAGTGTTTGTAAAGTATTTGTAAAAAGTGCTGTATTTGTCACAAATAGTATTTGTTTTGCATAGCCCTAGATATCATACATTGAGACATTGTACAGATTGATAAGAGCAAGTAGCAACACTTACAGAGATAACATTAGAACAAGTAGTGTTATAACTATGCATTGCTCTCATAGATATTTTAAAATAAGAGGGCTAAAAAGTTGGGCATGGGGGTAACAAGGGAAATGGGTGGACAGAAAGGGAACCTGGTGGAAGGGCTTAGCAGCCAATGACAGGAGCTTAGGAAATAAGATGGTAGATTTGGAGGCCATCATGGGGAATGAAGGACTAGATATAGTAGCAATAAGTGAGACCTGGTGGACAGAGCAACACGCCTGGGAGATGACTATTTCAGGTTACAGACTGTTCAGAAGGGACAGGGATGGTAAGGGAGGTTGCTTTATACATCAGGGGAGACATAAGCATAACTGAAGGACAACAGGAGGATGGGGAGACTGAGCTAATGTGGGCAATGCTAAGCAGGAGGATGGGAGAATCCTTGCAACTGGGGTGGTATACAGGCCACCTATGCAAGGGGAGGAGGGTGATCAACAGTTCATTCAGGCAGTCACATGGCTGGCCCTAAAAGGGGAACTACTACTGGTAGGGGACCTAAATCTCCCAGATGTAAACTGGGAAATCCCGGATGCACCATTGACAAGGAGCAGGGAGATACAAGCTGTGCTGCAGGGGGTATTCCTTCAATAGCTAGTCATGGCACTGACAAGGGGCAACAATCTGCTGGACATGGTTCTGACAAATGGGGAGAGTATGGAGGAGGTGCAGTTGGGTGAAGTGTTAGGTATTTTGCTGGGCTCTGTTGTACACCCTCTGACTTCATTATTATGATCTAATGAACCCATGGTTACCTGCAGGAAATCATAACCCTTCTGGGGAATGTCAGGAGATCACTATATCATAACAAAACATACAATACCCCTCTTACAGATTCTACGACTAAAGAAAAGACAATAAGAAGAAACAGAGGCAGTCATAAAAGCAACATAAGGTTCTTTTAGTATCCTACTAGCTTGCCTTATAGGACAGTCATTATACATTGCATTCTAATTCTGTAACATACGTACCCAGGACTCTAGTTCTCTCAAACACTGCAGTGTCATGTAGGGTCTGCCTGCAATTTCCTTGGGGGGGCATGGGGAAAGGGGTTTTATACCCTGATAAGATCTTAGTCTGGTGATAGATAGCCAGATCCTGTGCATGTGATGATCGCACATACTTTTACTTCTATTGGTCAGTTTGGGGGGGATCTCAGTTGCCCTTTTGAATGCTGCAACTGTAGCATTCAAGTCATAAGAATACACTTATGACAATGATGTATTCTTATGGATAAAACATTTTGTAATGTATCATCATGCTGTCTGAATGATCTGTTCATATAAATTATTGCTGTGTTTGCACATGACACCTTAGCTGTAGAGAGCACTCCCCGGGTAACTACAGTAAATCATTATATTTCTGACATTATCACAGCAAAATAGCAGTGCAATTCTAGCCCTGAATATCATTCATGGTGTTTTGTCTCTAGCCTACAGGATTATATGTAGGGTAAAGGTCATGGTTCAGAAGCAATGCAGTTTCATAGCTTGTATCTAGGTTCTATGCAAGAATAAAGAGTCACCTAGTCTTATGTGTATGTAAACCTATACTAAACTTATGTAGATGTTCCCTAGCTGTGTGTGTGTGTCCCTAGCTCTATGTATAATGTGTGTCCCCCAACTGTGTGTGTGTGTGTGTGTGTGTGTTTGTGATGCTCCAGTTATGGTTGTGGGCTATGTACTTGTGTGTCATCTGCATGGGATGAACATACATGTAATTATAACATGCCTTATGTACATGATGTGTGTGTGGATAAGCTCATAGTCATGCTGTACCTTGTGTATGTCATGTGCTTGTGGGTGGGCATATTCTTACAATCCCCCCTTGTTACCTGCAAGCATACAGATAACACAGAAAGAAGAAAAAAAAAATTAGTGAACAGAGAGTGGATAGATTGGGTAGCATAGTGAAACTTGAGGTGAGATCAATAAAAGTTGGGAGTGTTTCAGAAGCAAAAAGTAGTAATAAGTATGAAAATAAAAAAAACTTGAACAATAACAAATCCCTTAAATGTGAACTCCAACCATGTTTTTGCAAGTGCAGTGTGTGTATCTCCATCATGAAACATAGTTTGCAATGAATCATCTGTCTTCTGAACACTTTTTTTAAATTTGAATAATGTGTGTGTCTTTCCTTTTCATTACCCTTTTAACACCAAAGTGCAATTGATCTATGTGAACATTAATAACTGATAAGTATTGGTAAGGCTGTAAGAAACTCACGCCATGCACGGATTTCACAATCGCCGTGTATTACAGGCATTACCGTGAAATTGACTAATTTCATACTTTTACCGTGTTTCGGAAACGTTTTGATAATGTATTTAAAAAAACACTATTTTTTGCTAGAAATCTCAGCCACTATGCTTCAATTTCAAAGACAAGACTACTGTCTGCAAGCATAATGTGCTATGTAATTAGTTGTAAACTGTTTAATTGTCTTCTCCGGGCTTCTCTATGTTGTCTAAATTGCTGCACTTTGTTCCCGTGTTCTCAGTTAGAATGATGTTTAAATGGTGTTTAAATGTGTTGCTGACTGGAAGAGTATCAACTTCTCACATCAGGTCTGGCGTTCATGTCTGTGCAAAAATAACTAACAATTAAAAGAATAAGATGAAGGAACTCACTCTTACAAGAGCCGGATCCTCCTAAAGTATGCCCCCTTGTAGTAATTAAAAGTTCTCCTAGGTTGTATTAAGGCACTGACCCCGAAGCTCAAAGAGCTGGGAATTACTGCAGAGTAAATGCTGTAAAGTACAGTTGTTTTATTTCATTTACAGCAGGGCACCCAGTTCAGACATCTAGGTTTGCAGGACTGTTATAAAAGATATGGGGATTGAGGGTGGGTGGCGTACAATGATCCAGCACTGTGCACAAAGGACTAGATAATAATTTACAGGAGCAATTTATGCTGCTGTAACCACCCTCTCCATTGTCCGTGAAAAGTGGCATATTTTGCTGTGCAGGTGCCGTGAAAAACAGTCATTTTCACCGTGAATTTTTTACAGCCTTAAGTATTGGCTTTTATATTTTAAATGAGTGGGTTCGGTATCTGTATAATCTTGGTCATGGAGGGGCACCGGGGTAATGACTGTATGGCTAATAATATTACGTTCATGGGGTGTAAAGCAGAAATTGTGTGTTGTCACATTATAACCATATTGTTATAGACATAAGTCATATGGCTAGTAACCACACAGTGTAAACCTTCAGAATTGTAGGTAACTCAAACTTCATGTACAGGCCATTTGGTAAGTCTGATGGGGCACAAAATTGAGGAGTTGGTCAGTTTAGTAGAAAATGGAACTTTAGCAACCTTGATGAAAGCATTGCAGCTGTGCTTGATTGAAGTCTAGACTGAAGAGATGTCTGAAGAAGTGTTTTCTTTGCTGAAGTCAGGGATTGCTCCTCCCCTAGGTTTGTCTTCATGCATGGTACCCCGAGTATTAGCATTGTTGTGGGTATCAGTGCTGGCTGGCGAGGAAACAGTGTGCTGGTTTCCATCAGTTGTATCAAAGTTCATATCGACTTGGTCAATAGTGACCTTTTCCAAAGTCTGGTTTGTATCTGCACACAGGTTTGACGATGGTAAAGACATCACATCTGCACAGGTAGTGGTAGCCCTTTCTGGTGCAGAAGTCTGTATGGGGGGGGGCTACCCAGGCATTCAGGTGATGGTGATGAACAAGGAGATCTGGTAGCTTTATGAATGTCTTCTTCCAAGTGCCCAAGTGATCATACCTGGAAATGAACCAGGTCTTGGTTTTGGTTCTGGGGGTGGAACTTGATCCTTCAGGTCAGGGTCTCCTTCCAAGGTTTAGACATCTGGGAATGGCCTCATGGTACTGGAACCGACGTCTCCCTCTGGTCAGGTTCTTGGATCAGATCTCCTTGACCTAAGCATGGCAACGGGATCACAAGTAGGTAGACCTGGAATAGACCTACCCAGGATTACCTTCCATTCATGGATTTTGGCATTTATTATTTCCAATATCTAAATATAGAAAATAGGCCATCTGTTAAAAATACATGTCCCTTCCCCAATAAGTGGGGAAGGGGTTATATAGTTGTATACTTAAAACATTTTAAACAGCTTCAACTGATTTGCATGGCACCATTTCTCAGTTGGCTGTGTTCTCTTTGGGCTAAATGCTCCTAGGTATTCAGTAGTGTGGGGCCCTGCTATTGAGGTCTTGAGTACGTATCTGGTATGCTTCAAGGAGGTCTTATAACACGGCACTATAAAACCTAGAAGTGTTGGTACTGGAGCAGAATCTAAATTTTGCCATATTATGATTGGTGAGATTTAAAATCACTGGCACGTGCATAAATTGCACATTATGTACAAGAGTACCTGGGAGTAATGATGCAACCAGACCAGTTGGTCTGTGTTTCTGCAATGGACAGTGGGTGGGTTCTTCCTCTGTTGGGGGAACAGCAGTTGGAAACATGACAGTGCTAGCAATGGAATGAAGTGCACAATGTTGTCTAAAAGTACCATTTGGAAACTGAGCAGAAAAATGTGGGTTTATGAGTGCAGTGTGTGTTTATAGACCTGTGTTTTGTGCTTGGGCCTAGTGTAAAGACAGGGTACCAGTAGGTGGAGCTTGTGTATGTCTAACAAAATAAACAAAACTGTAAACAACAAATGGATTATTTTGTAGACATTTTTTTCTTTGGCTTTGGAGCGATATTGGTATACTTCCTTTATTTCTGGATCTGTCAGCTATGGCTCAGTCAGGTTCAGAGTGACTTTTGTTTTGTTGTTTGCAGCCACCGTAGATGTTGCACTGGAAGGGGGCATGGTTCATATCACCCCCCCCCCCGAGCTCCTTTTTTGGTGAAAGAGGCAGCTCGGTAATTGTAGTAATGGAAGGGTTTTGTGTGGGTTGGCCAATGCTGGAGCAGAGGTCAGACAACAAATTAGTAAATTTCCACCAATGTTACCTATAACAGTTTTACATAGAGGTCAGATGACACCCAATTGACAGTAGGGGTGTGGACATTTAAAGGGGCACTGTCAGCTTTGCTGGACAGTTTTTTTTTATGTATGGATGCAGTGTGCCTCCTAGCACACACATACAACTTACTGTCTCTAGAATTCCCTTATGTGTGGCAGTCATAATAAATTGTCTTACTTTTGCTTATTTTTTGATTAGAAGCTGGTCGCTCAGCCTGACATAAACTCACCCATGCACTGGAAACATTATCTCAACAAGACCACGTGGCTGTTACGAGTGCAGTCCCGAAGTGTGACTTTTGGAGATGCGAGGTGCAAAACCCAATTCCTCTAGTAGATTTGCCTTTATTTAACCCCTGTTGCTGCATATCACCAAAAAACAGGCATAGAGAGAGGAGCAAATTGGTTTTTAAAACCGTGACCAAAATCCCATGCATACACTAGAGCATCAGGTTCTTACACATGAGTGGAATCTTTACTCATGCCACGCTCGTGCATGTGAGGGATTTTGGTTGTGGTTTTAAAAAGTAATTTACTCCTCTTTCTGTGCTTGTTTTTTAGCAGTATACAGCACCAAGGATTAAATAAAGGCAGATCTACTAGATGAACTGAGTTTTGTACCTCGCATCTCCAAAAGTCACACTTCAGGACCACGCTTGTTGCAGCCGCACAGTCTTGGTGAGATAATGCTTCTGGTGCATGGGTGAGTTTACATCGGTCAAGCGACAAGCTTCTAATTAAAAAATAAGCAAAAGTAAGAAAATTTCTTATGATTGACACACATAAAGACATACCAGAGACAATAAGAGGCACACTGCATCCATACAAAAAAAAAACTGCCCAGCAAAGCTGACAGAGCCCCTTTAACCACAAAAGTGTTTTGGCAAATTTTATTTGCCGGCCAGTTATTACCTTAAAAGGTGTATGCTGAATATATATACTGATGGGGTAGCCCTAGAGTATTTTAATGTTTTTTTTTTACACTTTTAACAGCATTACATTTTAAAATAGTCTACTTCGTACATTAACAAACATGGTTTGTAGGGTATTGAGTGTTGTTACCCCTACCCCCCGAGGGGTGGGTCTTATGTCTTGTTTCAGTCCCTGGCTAGAGGACCCTTTTTTTCTCATAGAGGAAGGAAAATAAAAAAATTAAAAACACAAAGATCAAAGTCTTGTAGACCATTCTCTCTGTGATAGAATAGCATTGATTTTTAAAATGCTGCTGCATTAGACTTATACTGATGTACGCCTTTGGCTACCTCTACCAACTGTGCCATTGGTAGGGTAGATGATGTTGTGGCTGCCAGATACACCTTACTTGAATCCTAAAAATTAAATAAAATTAAAATCAAAATGGAGAAAAAAAGGCGTCCTTTTTTCTCTCTGATTTAATTTACAAAAACACAGTCTTAACTGAGTCACACAAAATCCTGTACATTTTAATTACATGTTAAATGAGTCACACCATGCCTGTAACAAAAAGTGTTAAAACAAGTCAATATTATTTGGAGAAACTCCCTATTGATCTTGGATGTCATTCCTAGATTGTATGCCCCCTGGTGTGTTTTAGGGGCATGGCAGGTTAGTGAATTTGGAGAAAAAAAAAAATACATAGTTCTAATATTTTTTCCTTTTAGCAATTAAAACTGCATAGCAAGTGGCCTTGCTGTCTTTTTTCTGTGAGCTGTCAACGTAAGCAGCTTGTTATGGATGCTGGGACATTAGAAAATCCATGTTTCCTCCCCCCGCCCCCGATTGCCTTGATTAGCAAGGGAATCACATGTGAATTTTACTAGGAAAAATAAATAAATAAATAAATATAAGCCATGGTGATGAACATTTGTGAAGGAAGATTATACACAAGGGTTTTGCGTTTTTAAAAGATAAGCCAAAAGGAACTGGCAACAAGCCCAGGAGAAAATGTCTTTCCTCCTTCTTTGGATAGAGGACAAGCATGAAGCGTATGCTTTTGTTAAAAAAAAGGTAACATTTTAAAAATAACTAGTTAATGTGTGCTCTTGAAACACATGCATAAAAGATAAAAAGAATGTTGTTTAGCCAGGACATGCACACCATATCCAAGCTTTAGAGGTATGTGGTATGGGAATACAAGGAGGTCAACTGACTTGCCAAAGGTCACACAATATGCAAGTGGAGCTGAAGGGATTCAAACCGAGGTTACAAGGTTTGTATCCGAGTGCTATTGATAACTGCATTCTACTAGAAGTCCACAGGAAGTTTATGCCTCCCGTGGCAAATACTGTATTTGGCAAAAATGAACACTGCATAGTAAACTGTAAAATGAAGTAGCTTATTAAAATGGAAGGGGCTTTTTTATTTCTAAACATTAATGCTTTGTTTACATTTTGACCATACAAAACAAAATATGTGAAAAACTATAATAGCATTTAAAAAAAAAAGCTTTAGCTTTGGATAACGGAGGATACGAGAGAACACAGCTGTGTTATCAGATAGTTAGTCATGCCTCCTGGCCTGGCTAGCTGCCATGACTGATGACATTGTGTTAGGCTGATGGATCAGCCAGTTAAAACACACACACACACACACACACACACACACACACACATTTAACACATTTTCCTTTTTTTAAAGGAGAGAAACAAAAAAAAACAACTTTTTAAAACCAACAAAGGCATCTCAAGCTGCTATCAAACCACACTCATATTACAAGTTCCTTGCACAGACTTAATCTTTCTGTGTCATACATCAGACCGTCCCTAACTGCCTTCACATATAGCTCAAACCAATTACAACATCCTTTAACCACTTCCATTTCTTGCACATAAACCAACCAATCAAATTCTCTCTAAACAAGTCCAATTATAAAAAAAAAAAATTGTGAATAGGGATTCTCCCCATATCTTTCTAGGAACAAGATTTATAAAACAATACACATATTAAACAGCAGCAGAGGCAGCTGAGCCCTCCCGCACTGACTTAATCTTAACTACTGTAGCTCACATATAACCTTGATGCAGTAAAATCACATACAAGCATCTTCATTATTTAATTTAACCAAGAAGGAAAAACAACTTTTCACACTGTTCATTTAGGCCCTGTCCACACTCACAATCACAAGAGTGTACCAGTTTCTGTAACAGTTTCACTTTTACCATTACCATGTATCTGCACTCTCCCTTCAGCGTTCTGCCCAGAGGTGCACTCTCCATCATATTGCGTCCACACTGGAGTCCTCCAGCATTGATTCCAACAGCCGCCATCATCCATATTCGGAGAAGTGACACACAGAATCCCAGAATGCTGTGCATCACTTCTCAATGTATCCCAGCATGGCACAGTAAATGGAAAACAAGCAGAATGGCATGCCATGGGATCAATGACTCTGGGCTATCACTAGCCCCCCCGAAGTATCTTGTATGGCTGTCTGGTTGGCATGAGGCACTTATCACCTGTTGCATCTGCCCATTAGCCCACCTGTCACTGCTTCCTGGTTCCCATGCGCTCAGCAGGTGCTGAGCTCCATCATGAGATGCCTGATGCCGCCATGGAGGACCAGGGTTTAGATGAACCCACACACGCCTATGCGGACTGGTGCGTGCACTGCTGTGTAACCGTTTTCTGCTGCCAAACATTCCTGCTACCAATCTCGAGACTACCTTCTACCAGGTCTCGAGATTGGAAGCAAAACCGCATTGTGTACCATTACCAATGAGGACATGCACCATTTTTGTAAGGCTCTGTAACTGTTGCACTCCACGGTAATGGCACAAACTTGTGAGTGTGGACAAGGTCTTACATGGCACTTTTAAAAACTGCTAGTTTTCAGAACATTTAGATAAAACAAGAATAAAACCAAACTTATTCTGTGCAGCTTGCAGTGTGTACTTGTAGTGTATGTTGTTTTGCTCTGAGTTATCAGGCTCAGAAATAGAAAAACAGGTTCTTAGAACAAAGAAACAAAGCATAGTTTGACTTGCCATTCTCTTTTAGAAAGAAGAAGAAAAAAAGTATAGTGGTACAGTTTAATATTTAAAGATTGCATAGGACAGTTATGTGAAAAGTTATGTAGCATATTACGTTCAAAACATTGAAGTTAGAGGAACCAGCACTGCTGGTAAGTACAACAGTGTGGGTAATTGCCTGGTGAATAAGGGTCATTGTGAAAGTAATTATTGTATATTGTTCAGGCCACAAGAAGGGAAAGAGGGGAGTTAACAGTGTCCTGGAGGGCTGTGCCCAGGTTAGCTTGACCAATAACAACCCTGACCTCTAGGTGGAGGCACCCGTTTCATTACCCAGGCCCCTTAACCTGCTACTAGCCAAGCAGGCAGGGGTAGTAGCCCTTGGGATAGTGCCACCTAGGGGTTACATTTTAGAGGCTCACCGCTGGGATTTTGTGCCTTCTAGTGGCCATAAATTACAAATTATTGTTAAAGATTAATGGCTACTCCAGTAGAAATGGCAGTACACCAGTTGGCCGGGTGGTGTACTGGGCAGGAGATTGACCCCCAACATGCTCTGCTTATACTGGATATCCCCCTGGGTACCAGTAGGAACACTGTAGAGGGAGCACTCTCCAAAGTTGAATGTTTAAAAAACCCTGTGGTGGTGGGTCGACAGGCTGATTTGATCACCCAAACTTTCATAGCCTTGGTAGAGTGCAGTGACCTTGTGGACAGCTCTAAAGTGCCACAGACTATTGCTTCAGAAGGGGTCCTAGCCACCTGGCGCATGATAACAAAAGACAGTAAAGACCCTAGGGAGGATGTGTTCCCACCAATATCTGAGACTTTTGAGGAGAAATTTGCTAAGTTGTTGCTGGAGGAAGGGAAAACTGTAAAGGACTTTAAGAAACTATTCCTGCCACCTGGGGGTGTTCCTTCCCCAACACCCCCTTCCACTCCAGCACCTGTTACTGCCCTGCCTTCTGTGCTCATGCCAGTGCTGGCCCCTATATCTCTACCCACCATTAGTCACAACTCCTACTGAAGGCTGAGAATCTTCTCGGTCACCCTCCTCACCCCCCAAGGGAAAGATGACTGGGAGATCTGGATCGACTATGTTTCCCCCTTGGTACCCAAGTGGCAGTGTGCGGAGGCTGATAAGTGGAAAAGAACCATAGAACATTTGAGGGGCCCCACCTTTGAATCCATTATATTTTTGAGGTCCACAAACCCTGATGCATCTGCTCAGAAGTACCTATCTGTACTTGAAGGCAATTTTGGGACCATTGAGTCAGGGGAGACTTTGATGTGGAAATTCCAAGGTACCAAACAATGGAAGGGGGAAAGTTTGTTTGTGTGTGTTACTCGCTTAGAAAGAACTCTGCAGAAAGCTTACCGGAAAGGTGGGGTAGCAGCCAGTGATTTGAACCATGTGAGATTGGGCACATACTGCAATATGCCAAGCATTCTAAACTGCAGATTATCCAGTTAAGGCTCCAGGATAGGAGAGGAGAGGTAACCCACCTGACTACTGTGACTTGATAAAAGAACTCCAGGAGGTAGAAGGTGAAGAGGGAGATTGTAATTATGGGGTGAGTGCAACCCAAGTGATCATAGCACCGGAAGGCCCTTTCGAAATGGAGACCACTACAAGTGTCCTGCTGTGGGCTAAACGGTGGGGGGGAGGAGTTGCTGAAGGAAGTCAGAAAAGTACAACTGGGTGTGTTCGCTGAGGTATCCCCTGCTGACAGAGACCCTGGCCCCTGTCAGGACATGACTGTTATGGGGGTGGGGGTGCAACCTCAGGCATCCTCTACTGAGGGTGGCTTCTCAGCTGAGCTCAAGGAATTGACTGCCACCCTAAAGAAATTTTTGAGACATGGTACACTACCAGCAGAAGTCAGATCACAATCTTCCGTCAATGCTCCAGGATCCCCTGCTATGTTTTCCCTAAGGATGCCCTGAGATCCTGTCATTTGTCATAATTGTAGCAAGGATGGCCATATGAAGAGGGAATGCTGGTCTCAGAAGGACTTAGAGAAAGTGGTGAACTTGGCTTCAAGGAGAGCTTTGGAAAATGAGTCAGTGGTCAAGGGGTGCACAAAATGACTGCAATGAAGGCTTCGGACATCCTAACTCAAACCCCTCTGTGGCTAAATTGTCTGTCCAGGCCCCTGCTGTTGTCCATCGAGAATGGTCCAAAATAGTGGGCCCTTCAATGAAGACTACTGTGGCTGTGAATAGTATTCCTACTCGGGCTGTGCTTGACAGTGGGTTGCAAGTGACCATTCTATTTCAGGACTGGTATGACAAACACTTATCTGATGTGCCATTACAATCCCTGGAAGACCTACATGTGTGGGGGCTGAGCGACAAGTCTTATCCCTACCTAGGATATGTCCGCCTTTGGTTGTCTTTTCCTGCAACTGTAACTGGTGTAGAGAAGCAAGTAGAGACACTGGCCCTTGTGTGTCCCCCACCAGACTATATGATGGGGTTCCCCTGTTAATTGGAACAAACTCCCACATGTATGGAAGACTAACACAACTCTACTATGAGAAACAAGGGCAACTGACTGGATGGGCCCTAAGAATTCCAGCATTAGTAAAAAGGGCATATGACTTACAACAGAAACCCAATGAAGAGGACCCAGATGAGCCAGTGGGGATAGTTTGAAAAAAGGAACCTGACTCCTTGGTATTGGCCCCAACGCCCAGTGCACAATTCATGGAGAAGTCCATCTAAATAGAAATGTAAAGAACAAAGTATTAATGTTGGATCCACCAGGTGATGGAAAATTGGCAGAAGGATTATTGGTTAAACCCAGCATCTTGCCTGCCCATGCCCATGCCTATGCACAATGAGTGATGGTCTAGATTCGAAATGTGTCAGATCAGGAGGTCCGGGTGAACAGAGGGTGCACTCTAACTATAGTACACTACGCAGACACTGCAGTATTACCCAATAACAAGTACTCTGGCCAAAAGGAGAGTGTGACCCCGGACTTAAGTGACTTTGGTGATTCCCCGGTACCTGCTGACTGGAAGGCTAGGATTAGCAATAAACTCACCCAGAGAGACCAAGTGTTTTCATTAAAAGAATGGGACATGGGGTGTGTCCAGGGTGCAGAGCATCATATATGCCTGCATGATGACTGGCCATTTCGAGAGCGATCCCGCCACACCCCAGCGGACATAGATGATGTGAGGAGACATCTGCAGGAAATGCTCGCTGCTGGCATGATACAAGAATCGCGGAGCCCATATGCCTCTCCCATTGTGGTTGTGCATAAGAAGAATGGGTCGGTGAGGATGTGTGTAGATTATCGAACCCTGAACCGTCAGACTGCCCTAGATCAGTACACCATGCCCCATATACAAGATGCCCTGGATTGCTTAAATGGGCGCAAATGGTTCTCAGTATTGGATCTTCGCAGTGGATATTACCAGATTCTGATGGCCCCAGAGGACTACAAGAAAACAGCCTTCATCTGTACTTTGGGGGTTCTATGAATTCCTGAGAATGCCACAGGGGATTTCGGGCACCCCAGCCACCTTTCAATGACTGATGGAACATGTGGTGCGAGATGTGAACTTCCTGGAATGTCTAGTGTACCTAGATGATGTCATTGTGTTCAGACGCACATTAGAGGAGCATGAAACCCAACTGTTTAAAGTGCTGGACCGATTGGAAGACTTCAGCCTCAAGCAGTCAATCGACAAGTGCCAGTTTTTTCAAACCTCTGTGAAGTATGTGGGACACATACAGTGGCGTGAAAAAGTATTTGCCCCCTTCCTGATTTTCTCTATTATTGCATATTTGTCACACTGGATGTTTTCAGGTCTTTAGACAAAATATAATATTAGATAAAGGGAACCTGAGTGGACAAATAACACTTTTTTTTTTTACTTATTTCATTTATTTAATAAAAAAAGTTAACCAACACCAACTGGCACTGTGTGAAATGAGCCCGGGAAGTCGGGGGTCGGCAGGGGCCTGTAGGGATGAAGCATCCAAGAGACAGCTCTCCCTGCCCGGGGGGATGTAGGGACAGCATCGCTCCTGAGCGACCCCTGGCGATGGCTGTGGGTAGCCAGGAATTTCACGACACAGCTGAAATGGCAAGGGGCCAGAGCTTGGCGGATGCTGGTTCATCATTGCGTGACCGAGCTCTGCTGGGGCGGGACAAAACAAGTGAAAATCCCTGGAGTGCCTGATAGGCAAAGACAGGTCCAGTGATCAGTCCCCACATCCAATGCCGGGCCTCCCAGTTCCACAGGGCCACTCCCTCCGGTCCCTGGACTAAATTCTAGATAAAGCGCCAGAGGAGTCGGTGGTCCTGCCCTGTGGGGACTCAAAGCCGGGGGGTTTGGCGGCCAGGTGGTGCAGTAGGGGAGGTGGAATCTGGGGGCTTCAGGCAGATGGGAAAAAGACCAATCGAGCACCCTGTCACAGAGAGTTCAGGGCTCTGGTGTAGGAGGTATAATGAAAGTTAAAAAAAAAAAAAAGACCATGAGGATGATTTGAGACTGGTCACTTTTGCCAGCAGGAATCTGACCCCGTCAGAGCGAAACTATCCTGTGCACAAGCTGGAGTTCCTTGCTCTAAAATGGGCTATCGTTGATCAGTTTCATGAGTACCTCTATGGTGCAAAGATATCGGTGAAGACCGACAATAACCCATTGACCTAAGTACAGACCAGCTAAGTTAGATGCCACTGGGCACCGGTGGGTCTCTGCCTTATCAACCTATGATTATGCTGTTGAATACAGACCAGGACTGAACCATATTAGAAACATAGAAACATAGACTTTGACGGCAGATAAGGACCGCTAGGCCCATCTAGCCTGCCCATTTCCCTACCTACAGGATAGGCCGTAGATCCTAGTTAACCAACAGCCTATTTCTTCCTACCCCCCACAAGAATTGCCTTATGTCTGTCCTATGCATTCTTGAATTCTCCCACAGTTTTAGACCCCACGACCTCCTCAGGAAGGCTGTTCCATGCATCCACTACCCTCACTGTGAAATAATACTTCCTCACATTGCCCCTGAACCGCCCTCCTTCTATCTTTAAATTGTGTCCCCTTGTTCTTGCACATCTCTTTTTCTGAAAGATGCTACCCTCTTGGACTTTGTTGATTCCACTGAGGTACTTAAAAGTTTCTATCATGTCCCACCTCTCCCTTCTTTCCTCAAGGGTATACATATTAAGCTCCTTTAGTCTTTCCTCATACGGCTTCTCTTGCAGACCCTGCACCATTTTAGTTGCCCTCCTCTGGACTGCCTCTATCCTGTCTATGTCCTTGTGGAGATGGGAATCTCCAGAACTGGACACAGTACTCCAGGTGGGGTCTCGCCAACTGTCTGTACAGAGGGATAACAACTTCCTGTTTTCTGCTGGTGATGCCTCTCCCTATACATCCCAGTATACCCCCAGCCCTCCCTACTGCCTTCTCACATTGCTTGCTAACCTTAAGGTCATCTGATATGATTACCCCTAGGTCCCTTTCCTGTTTTGTTGTTGTTACTACCTCCCCAACCATTGTGTATTCTTCCCCTGGGTTCTTGTTTCCCAGGTGCATTATTTTGCACTTCTTTGCATTGAATCCTAGCTGCCATACTTCTGACCATTCCTCCAACCTTGCCAAATCCCTTTTCATCCTTTCCATGCCTCCTTGTGTATCAACCCTGTTGATGCAGTTGATGTTCACATTGATGCTGATGTCTTGTCATGAAGGCCCACTTCCAAGAGTGATTGGGTCAGACTGTCTGAACCTGACATCCGAGCATTGTGCCAGAAGTTTGACAGAGATGAACAGATGTCTGCGGACACAGTAGACTGTCTAGTAGATTGCTTGGGCCCTCCTGATACCTGCATACATGCTGCCTATTGCCCTTTTTTCTGCTCTAGATATTAGTGCACTACCTCAACTTGACAATGACAGTATTCAGTGGGCTCAATCCCAAGATCCTATGCTTCAACCCGCACTTGATGCCCTGAAGGTGGGGAAAGAAGTGTCTAAATTGCGTTCCCCTGACCTGCAAAGTGCCCAATTGTTTAAAGAAGGCCCCAGGTTGAAGTTATTCAATCAGTTGTTATGCAGAGAGACAGTGGATCGTAGTGGTCAAGTAGACAAGCAACAATTGGTCCTGCCCACTGCCTTTAAACACTTGGTACTGAGGTCCCTCAACAATTACATGGGGCACCTCGGTATTGACAGGACTCTCGACCTGGTACGATCTCGATTTTACTGGCCCAAGATGGGGGCTGATGTTCAGCACCATGTAAAGACCTGTAGTCGTTGCCTCCGAAGAAAAGATCTGCCTCAGAGGGCTGCCTCCCCTTGTCAATATCACTGCCAGCGCCCCCATGGAACTGGTCTGCGTGTGTTAGTGGCTATGGATCATTTCACACAGTATGCACAAGCTTTTCCAACTAAAGATTAAAAAGCCTGTACCGTGGCCAAGGTGCTAGTGGAAAATTCTTCATGCACTATGGTGCCCCCAGCGGATCCACTCTGACCAAGGCAGAGACTTTGAAAACAGGCTAATCAAAAAAATGCTCTCTCTGTGAGGGGTGTGGAAGTCAAGAACCACCCCTTATCACCCGCAGGGGTACCCTCAAACAGAATGTTTTAACCGCACTCTTCTAAACATGCTGGGCACCCTCCATCCAAAAGACAAGCACAAGTGGAGCCAGCAGATTAGCACTTTGGTACATGCATACAATTTCACCAAAAATGATACTACTGGGTTCTCCCCCTACCGCCTGATGTTTGGGAAGGAGGCCCGAGTGCTAGTTGATGTCTGCCTTGGGGTCTCTCCAGATGGAGTCCGAGCTGAAAACTACCTGCACTATGTACAGAAACTGAAAGCTCAATTGAACCATGCATATCAACTGGCTCAGACAATGCCCACCAAGAGAAATGTCGCCAACAAAGAGAGGCACGATAAGAAAGTAGAGGCTCAAGAGCTACGGCATGTGTTGTTACTCAATTTGGGACTACATGGCACACACAAAATTGCTGATAGGTGGCACCATCTTCTTCATGTAGTAGTTGAAAAGTTGGATGATCTACCAGCGTACAAGGTACTCCCAGAGAATAACTACAAAGCTGTCAAGACCATGCACCATAACCACTTGCTGCCTATCGGTCAAGTTATTATTGAAGCTGAGCCAGCTGACATTGCCTCCCCTGGGCTGGTGACTCATGCTGCTGCAAAAAAAGAGACAGAGTCAACCTATCCCAGTAGTTACAGATTTTAGGTTTCCCCCGCAGCAGGCCCAGAATGATAGTGGCTGTCAGTCTACCTCTGAAGAAAGTTACTATGGTAATGCCTATTATCCTTCCGATGAGCTGAGTTAGTTGTTTCATGGAAATCCTATGCAGGATTTTTCTTTTTTTTTTTTTTTTTTTTTTTTAGTATTTGTTGACCAGGTAAGTGCACTAGGCAGATGCTGCCTATTTTCAGGCACGACCCCGAGGAAGGGGGGATACAGATGAAATGCCAACTGACCTTGAAACAGAGTAAGCTGTTGGTGGTATTTTTTTTTAGTGAATGAGGGAAATTTGGCCAGGGCACCAGGGAAATTCCCCTACTCTGCTTCCTGTGAGCAGGGAGGACCTGCACAAAAGACTGTCACTATTTGTTTAGAAATGAAGGTGTTAGTTTGAACGATATTACAGTTTGGCTGAAACAAAGATGGACAGTGCTCTCTGTCCCTGAAGCTATTTTTGATTCGGAAAATTTGTGGATGGGAGGGTGGAAGGTTAGGGTTGTGCTCTGGACAACTGATACTGGTATTCAACACCTACCCAACAGTTTTCTGTTAGGCAGAGATAGGGGAGTTTTGTTCTATTCTGGACAACCTAAAGCCTGTTATAAGTGCGGTTCCACCTCTCATCTCAGCAGCATTTGTGACACTATTAAATGTACTGTTTGTGGTGGTCTTGGTCATGCAGGCTCACATTGTACTGAAGAACCTCTCTGTGTTTTATGTGAAGACCTGGGAAATACTTTTCAGCAATGTTCCTGGGCTGCCCATAATTCTTCTACTTTAGCTGATGGAGAGGAGCAACGGCTTAGTATTACAGTGGCCCAATGCTCTAACATTAAGGGTCCCTCTTCTTTTACTTCTACAGTTGCCTCCTCCTACTACTTTAGCTGAATCACATAGCGTTGTTTCCACTGCCACTGTAATAACTGCTGGGGAGGATTTGACTGAGCCTGTCCCACAACCTGTTGCATTTTCTCTACCTCCCCACCCTCCTTCTTCCCCAGTTCTTCCTAGCTGTTCTACTTCAGGTGGCTCTTCTATGGGACCCCCCGGCTCCATTAGAAACAATGGAACCTTCCCCTTCTGACCATTTTACTACACCTTCTAGAATTACAAGGGGTTCAAAAAAGTTTGGTTCACCTTCCTCTAAGGCTCAGAGGGTAGAGACTCTCCCTTTGATGAATAAATATGAATTGCTGTGACATACTTCTGAAAACACAGACTCTGACTCTTCTGTCCAGTCCTCTCACCCTAAACTTACTACAGATACTGAAGTCCCTATCGATAATGTGGGGTCCCAAAAACGGAAAGCCAAGGCCAAGACAAAACATAAAGAATGTACCCCAAGAAAGGGTAGACAGAGGTGATTGCTATGCATATGTCTACTTCTTTTGCAATACATACTGTTAATGTTAACAGTGTAAAAAAACAACATAAGAGGGATTTATTTTTTTTGGTTTTGTCTTGCTTTTCTGCCTGCCGGTCTCATACTTCTACAAGATGTTAGATTCCATTCTTTGCCTGAAATTTCTAGGGCCCAAAAATCCTGGCATTTAGGCCCCTTCTATTGGTCATTTGGACAGAAGACATGTTCTGGGGTGGGTATTTTGTTTCATCTTCCTAATGTCTCTATTATTAAGATTTTAGATTTATACCCTGAGAGAGTATTATTGATAGACTTTAGGTTCCTTTCTATCCCTTTTCGGATTATCAATATTTATGTCCCACAAACCAAGTCGCTTAGGATTGAACTCTTGAAAGTGGTTCGACCCTATCTTTACACCTCTGTGCACGTCATTTTTGGTGGTGATTTCAATTGTGGGTTGTCCACTAAGGACAGGTCCTCAGTCTCAAAAACCACAACATTATTTTGTGATACCACTTTTCTCAAAAATCTTTTATTTTCTGCAAAACTGAAGGATGCTTATCTTTCTCTCACACAGACACATACCCCTACCTTTCATAAAGGCTCTTTAGCTACCCGGATAGATTTTTTTTTGTGTCCTCCTTTTTACAAACTTCTGCTGCTGAAGTACACGTGACTCTTTGGGAGTGGCAAGATAAGTAGCTTGTCACCCAATTTAGGGCATTTTTATCCAGGCCTATGACTTGTAGTTGGTGGAGCAGGAGACCAGTTAGCATATTATGCTGGGAGTGGTTATTACTCCAGTTCTTTTAAAACCCAAATGGCTGTGACTGAGCTTAACTGCACCTTCCCCCTTGAAGCTCAGAGCTGGCACCTACAGCAGTAGCCTTCTCATTGAATGTAAATGTTGATTTACGCTATTTACAGGAACAACAATTACCTGCACCAGCAGGCATCCATGGGTTCCTCCTAGATATTATCACCACCTACCGGCTTCCTGGAAGGTGATTAAGAAACAATGGTGTAGACCAACCAGTTTCATTTGGTCTAGAAGGCCATGGAAAATTTCCCAAGCATCAGAAATGGAGTCATGGTAAAATATCCGAATATGACCAAAATATAATCCTTGGCCAACTCTGCTGCAGGGGTACCATACTAAGAGAATTTCTGTTGGGGGGCCACCCATTTAAACTTGGTCTAAGAGGAACCCTTAAGTACATGTTTACATCATTCCACAAGCCAAAAAGTATAACTTGGATGAAAATCTGTGAGGGCACGTGCCCCCCCACACATACACACAGACCGGGTCTATGGTCAATGCAACCCTGTATGTCTGATAAAAGTCTCTCCCCCACCTCTTTAATTTTTGACTTTGCTGAATTCCCACAGAGCTGGCTGGAAAAAAAGACCTTGATTGACCGGGGTCTTCTTTAATTTCTAAGTGTATAAGTTCTTATGAACTTTATTTCCAGTATTTCTCCGACTCCCTCCCTACCACAAGTGCTGTGTGGCCAGCACTAATACAGTCTGATGACTGCATTAGCTACAGTGAGAAAGGGGCAGTGCAGGTCAAGGAAGGGGGTGTACTTCCTTACCTGGATTTGAGCCCTACTGTCCCCACAATTCATGGCTCAGAGATCAGTATTGGGAACCCCTTGCAATAAATGGCCTTTGGGACTGGGGTAGTGGGGTAGGGACCAAGTAGGGTCAGAGTAGGTTCTATTAAAAGACACTGTTAGATCCTGGCACAGGCCCAAGAGCCTGACAGTGTGTTTTTGTTGTTTGTTTTTTCATTTTGAAAAAGGTTCAGAGTGGGAAGATGGAAGGGAGGAAAGCAGGAGATGACAGGGGTGCATCAGGGGCTGGCCATGGGACTAGGACCTGGTAACCTGGGGAGGGCTAGAGAAGGTTTTTTTTCCTGCTAATTTATATTATTGCCTTTGATTTTGGTTAAATAATAAATGCCAAAGAAGAAATACTGAGTATCTAGGGGTGGCGAGCACGGATACTTACTAAGCATTAAGAAAAGCACACCGAGGCCAGCATGGTAGGACAGTGGGAACATGACTGCTTGGCACACTGGTCACCAACTTTGGAGAGGGAAGGAGTCAGGTCACTTGGGGGCCAGCAGGTGAAGCATACCAAGGACAGCTGTCCTCCCTCAAGGAGGGTGGATGACAGAGGAAAAAACCCTGCACCACCGTTGTGCTGGCCCCCTGAAGGCCCACCCAAGACCATCACAGCAGGCCACCCACCACACATGGTTCTGGGCAAGTAGAGGATAATTGGTCATTCATTGAGAAAGTTGTTGATGGGCTGGGGGAGAATGGCATCCAGTGAGCTGCGGAATGAGAAAATGCTTGACTGAAAAAAAGGTACACACTAGTAATGGCCCAGTGGTAGCAAGTGATAATAAGCCGTGTCATTTTCTTTTTCTGTTCTTTGATAATCTGGTATGTACTACTGGGATCAAGCACCATTTACAGGGGAAACTTAGGAGCACAAGGAGGTTAACTGACTTGCTCAGAGTCACACAGTATGTTAGTGGAGGCTGTGGGAATCAAACCCAGGTCTGCTTGATACACCATGCTCATTAGTCTAACTTCCAGGCCATACTGCCAGGTGTAAGACTCAATTTTGAGTCACGCCATTGCATATTCAATTTATACAAGAATAGTTTACATTATAACTTAAATGATCAGTTTTTTTCTGTGAAACTTCAACAGGTTTTCTTTCCAGTTTTTACCATTCTGGTCCGGTCCAGGTCTGGCGGTTTGGTCATTTGTCAGTGCTCCTGCTGTACCCACGACCTTTTCACTCAGAGGCAGATATGCTACCAACTGAGCCGTGCCAACACCTGTTGCAAGATTTTCAAGCATTGAAAAATTGCACACGTGTGGAAATAACATTACGCAAGAAGGGTTTCCTTTCACGACCGCAGCATTTTCCACATGTGCTCATTTTTCCAAAAAGTTGCCTTTTTGCAGCGTTTTGCACAATTTCTGTCAGCCTGCACTTATCTTTTTGTGCAGTTTCAGGAAAATGCTACTCCCAGCATTCCCAGGTGTGACATTGTTTCCACAGCTGTGGTGAGAAAATGAAAATGCTGCCCATATGCATGAAATGCGGAAAATAGCAATTTTCACAGGTGCAGGTATTTTCTCACACACCAGGTAGCTGCCCACATGGACTTAATCACTGGCCAGGTCATGTCCTTTGACAATCAGGGTCCTGATTTTGCTGAGCTTTCTCCAGGTGGCATAACCACTGGCTTCATTTGGTTCGTATGTCAGTTTGCATCTGTATCTCCCCCTACCCCAGAACAAGGCTCAAAATAGGCAGAATGGCCTAGTCCTCCTTTCCCAGTCAACAAAAACTAAATAACCCCATGAGATGCAGCATCTCAATTGCATGGGGGTCCCGGGGACAATGACAGCAAACTGCACTATAACTTAGCACAATAGAAAAAGGTACAAACAATATATAATTATAGGGTAACAACACAAAGTAAAAGCAAATAAAATACAAAATGTAATTAATTACAGCATAGGATATGTGGAATAGCAGCAGTGAGGAAGGCTGCAACTCAAATGCATCAGGTAATGACCGGGAGTGGGTGACGCTGGATAAAAACAGGCACAAGAAGCTAGCAGTTCTGACCTGTTGTATTTTATTTACTTGATTAAATACGTGATGTTCCTTCTCCCAGTCATGCTGTGGGCTAGACATGCCTTGCATTATAAGTAATGATAGAAACACAGAAACATAGAATGTGTCGGCAGAGAAGGGTCACAGGGCCCACCCACTCTGCCAGCCTTTTTAATGATAAAATAGTAAAAATACAATATTTTTTTTATTTACTGTTAATTTAATAATGTATCATCATTGAATTTTATAATTAATGGAGACTTTTATTAATAAAACAAAACAGGTACAAGGGGTTCTCAGGTGGCAGAAGAGACTGGCTTTGAATTTGAATGCTTGTTGGCTGGCAGCATTCTGAAGGCAGGGAGGGGACTTATTTGATTATTTTTTATTTAGCTGGTAAAATCCTGATAACCCAAGAGGAAATGGTAGGAAAAAAAAACAGGATGAGTCAGGGCTGGGTACAATAGAAACATCTACGGTTAGAAATAAGGAAGAACTATCTTTGTATCCTTTGGGCTGGGGTTAGTGAAGCGTAATTGGTATCCATGACATCAAGCTCTGGAAAAGTCCCTTTTACATCATCAATTAAACAAATGGGCTGCACTTGCCCCCCCCTTCCCCCTCCCCCCTCCTGACTCACAAATGACAGCCTGCTGCAGTTCAGCTCACTGTTATTTTGTAACCCCTCCCGGTGCTTTCATGGCCTGGCCCAACCCCTTAAGATATTTACAGGTTGCTACACATAGCATAAAAGGCAAGGAGTGAGATATGCCTAATGCACACATCAGTCTGACAGAGATTTAAACTTTATTTTTCTCTCCTTGTGCGGTTGTGATCATAGCCTCTGATCTCCACCACCAGTCCACCTCCTGAATTCTGCTTTTGAACTTGCAGTGAGTTTAGACATGTGAATCTCTTGCTTTGTAGAGCTGGTAAGGTTAATGTTAAAAGGCAATTAGTTATTGAACAATTAGTGTTTTAAAAGTAACCCACTACAGATTTCTGAACAGCCTAAAAAGTTATTTGTTACAGATTTGTTTTCAGATTAATTTTGTGACCAAAAGGGGAGTAAATCTGTTACGCTGAGCCATGCCTCTCAACCTTTTGTCCCCCAAATGTGGAACATTGCCTCTCAAAATGTGGAACACTTAATCAAATCCTTACCTAGGAAGCTCAGAACACTGTTAAAATGTTTGCATCTATGTTCAGAAAGTCTGTTATCATTTGAATAATATAATTTTTGCATCATTTACTATAGATGTTTGCTTTAAAATCTTAATACTGAATGTGTAACAGGGAGCTTTTGTGAAGTAAAATGAGTAACGTTCCTCGTAATGTGGTACAGTTGAGAGGTATGCGATGAGCATTTAACCCAAACTTTCTTTGTTCCATTTTAGATTACCCCTTACCTATGGCTTGCATGATACCCCTTCTTTCTTCATTTGAAGTCTGTTTTAGCACGTTTAAATAAAATTTAAATAAGAAAGGGTGCTCCTTTTGATATGACTTAGGCCAGGTTTTTATCAGTATTCTGAGCTGTTTTTGTACAACTGTTGTCCTACACCACAGAGTCGTGCATGCAAGTTTAAGTCAAAGAAAAGTGATGTTCAACAAGGGGTATTCAAAACAAAAACTGAATACTTGTGTACAACCTGGACCAAGGCTAGTGCTTTTTATTTCAAAGATTTTATGAAAAGAGTATCCTACAAAACTGGAGACAAGACAGAGCTGGAGTCTTAAATAGAATAAAATCACAGGCCAAATTGTTCCTGCTGACATGCACTGCTGTGTCCGTCTGATGGTTTCCTCTGCATGAAAGATGGATGCGGACTGCTGGGCCACATCTGCTGGAAGACCAGTCATACATAATTGTTCTGTCCCACCATGCACAGATGATTTGGCGGGGGGGGGGGGAGAACTAAAATGTGCCTTTAAAAAGTTGTGAGATTATTCATTTGGAACAGATACTCTTATTTAGGGTGGTCCCTCTTGAAATGTATAATGTGGAATGTTGATTAGAATGGGTAAAGAGCAGTGTGGTCAACAGGTTCAAGCATTGGCTTGGGAACTGGGAGACTGCAGGTTTGAACCCCACTAGAGCCAACTACTCTGTCACCTTGGGTAGGTTACCAGCTGCTGCAGAAAATAAAATCTTACCTGGAGTAAACAAACTGCAAAAATGGGTAGAAGCAGGACCCCATAGTAAATGAGATATTGCATCTCAGCTGCACTATCCTGGGTGTATGTATGTGTATGTGTGCCCTTCTTCTGTCTGAGTCACTGATGTGTTTATGCAATTGCTTGCAGAACTTGCAGGCAGTACCCTAATCATGGTGAAATGTGTGGCAGTGATCCTGGCTGGCTGCGGAGTCTATGATGGTAGTGAGATCCATGAATCTTCAGCTGTCATGGTGCATCTCAGCAGAGCAGGGGTGGAGGTAAGTCTGCGAGTGTGTACATCGGCTATTTACAGAACTGTTACCCCAAAGAGGGGAAGCTTTCTTTCCTCCTTATTTCTTTGAGTTGTTAATTCTGTTCTTTTCCTCACACATTTGAATATAAATGTTGTTCCCCTTGTCTCCCTGAAAGTAGGAAATCTGTTCTTTAAGTTGCACAACAGATATTCGGACCTTGATAGCCTGTGGCACTCAATGGTGCAGTTCTCAGATGGGATGAACTGCTGGGTAACTGTTTCCCCTCACAATTGGCCAGCAATAGAAATTGTTGGCAGATGAGGGCTGCTTGGGGCCACCCTCCCGTGGGGTGTGTGTGTGTGTGTGTGTGTGTGTGTGTGTGTACACACTGGGGTGGGTACCCAGCATGCTACTTGTTGCGAGGAGATGAAGCTGTCTGACTGCTATTTCAGTGCAGTGCCGACATGTAGGCACTTTGCGTGCTGTCAGACGGCAGTATGCAAAGTGCTTAGACGTTACCACTGCTGATTGCAGTGGTTTTATGCTTTCAACTGTACACCACTGCATCTGAATGGCTGTCAGACAGCTCCTACATTCATTGGCGTGGTGCAGCTGTGCCTGCAAAAAGCAGCAGGGCATTGGAAATGGCGGAGGCACACCTATGAATTCTTGTATGGTGGCACTATGTTTCTTGTACATGCGTGCAAGCAAATATAACAAAGGGATATACAGACAACAGAAGTTGTCTGTAACCTGGACATGTAGCTGAAACAATGAATGGTGACAGAATTTGTTTATAAAGTATGTGACCACTCAAAATGGTTCAAAAACCTGATCAGCACAGAGCAAAACTGGATTCCCTGATAGGGACCATGAAAACCTGATCACACTGGTGGCAACCCTAGCGCCCTTCTCCCTGCTACCAGACATACCTCTCAACTGTCCCTGATTTGTTTTCAGGGGCATCCCCCGACTTTGCCTCATAAAATTTATGTTTTTGTGACAGAACATTGGTGACTCTTAAATGCAAAATAATGTCAAACATTAGAATTACAGGCTTGTTGTTCTTTAGAAAATGCATCTTACACTAATTCCCTTGTTCTGTCAGCTTTCTGAATGAATAGTACCAATTTTTTAAGATGTATCCCTGATTTTGAGTCTTTGTCCCCAAATTATTATTTTTTTTTTTTTTTTTTTTTAAACTGCCTCCCTGATTTGAGGAAAGAGGTTAAGAGGTATGCTACCAGAATACATCTGCCCTCCTACAGTCCACCTGAACCACTCGATGAGCTGGTAAATAGAACCTGCAGAGGCACAGACAGTACCTCCCTGAGCTCCCACAATATTTTGAATGCACCCCATCTGGCCCCATTGCTCTGTTTTACTTTTAGATTAGTGAGTCCTTCCAGGACTTCTCTGAAAAAGGACTGGTGTCCTCCCTCCTCCCTCCTCCCTCCCTCCAAAACTCCTGTTGCATTTTTGTGGCCCCTCCCCTTCTTCCTCTGCACAATGAATAAAAGCACTTGTTCAGGATGTCTCCCTTTTCCTGTCCCCTCTCTGCACCACCCCCTTCCCTTTTTAATGTCACAATGTTTCCTCTTCACTTATGTACCTAAAATGTCTTGTCCCCTTTAATTGCCACTTGGGTATTGTCTCTTCAGTTTGTGCCTACACACATCTTACTGCATTCTCCGTTTTCCCCTGATAAACATCCCTCTGTCTCCTTATACATTCTGAATGCTACCCTTTTAGCGTTTGCCTTTTCAGACACCTCTTATGATGTTTTGCGTGCACGCGCAAACATATTTGGTTAGTAGAGCTTTCAGAAGTGTCAGTGTTGTGGTGTATACATGTCGTGCTTTAGTAGGTGCGTCCCTCATTCCCCAATTAGCCAGCATGCTAGCGCTGACACAAGTATTAAAGTGCCACCAACTTGAGAGAAATGTGCTACTGTAATCTGAGACCAGCTCATTATGCAGCGGCACTGATGACACTCCTCCCGTATGTGCCTTTCCTGGTGAAACACTTCAGTAAACATGGCGGTGGCACGCAATCCTGGAAGACGGCCAACATCGGGGATGTAATCCCAGTGTCTGTATGTCTGCCACCTTCCCCCCATTGTGTGGCACACTGGGAGCTCACCTCAGTGGGTCAGTGGTCACAGAAAGCTGACCCCATCAGCATGTTCCTCCCCCCACGCCCCACCTCCATTGTGTGGCCAACATCACCCCAAAGGCATGGAGCTCACCCCAGTGCATGCAACATTTGTTTTATTAACCTATAAAGAAAATCGCCCCACAGCAGTGTCCTTATTTGTTTTGTTTTTTGTTTGTTTTGTACTGGGGGAGGGGGCGGTCCATTAACCGGTGCCCCTTTTTTTTTTTTTAATTTGGGACCCCATCTCATGAACACATGCACTGTTAAGATGTTCGGCCCCGAAGGGTCATATCGCAATCGCTGCATGGAATCTCCTTTCGGAACTGATTAACGAAACTGTACCACTGTTCATGAGGTGGGGTCCCAAAAAGCCTATGTTGCAAATTTGGTGAGAAAATTCTAACAAAAAAAAAAATGACTTGAGCACGCATTGCGCAGTTTCCAAGCACAGTCGTAACTTCGACAAATTTTAATATTTTCACTTCAGATTTTCAACATTGCCATTTTTGTTACACCACCTCATGAACAGTATGGTTGTCATTTTTCACATCCTGCTCGAAATGTGTTTTACACCTGTGTCGCCAAATAATGCAGTCACTGTGCAAAATCGCTGTTCGGCTAACAAACTCATAGTACCACTGTTCATGAGGTGGTGTCACAAAAAGACCATGTTGAAAATTTGGAGTGAAAATACCAACAAACGCCCAGGCCATTAGGGTTTCTAACCATAATGCCCCACCCTCTAGAGACTGACAGGCATTGGGGGGGACTTGGGATTTTCAGCTGTAATGCTCATGCCATTACACCCCCCCCCCACCCTGCAACCAGTAACGGGCATCGAGGTGTGCCTTGGACTCTTCGGCCCCACAGCTCACCCCATTCTCCTATTCTGCACCCATCTCAATGTATTTCTGTATGGAGTGAGCGTAAGGCCTGAATACCCCAAGGCACACTGCGACAGTTGTCTGTGTCTGCAGGGTAGGATGAGGTGAAATGGCATGAGCAATATGGCCGAAGACACAAAGGCACACCCCATTGCCTGTCAGTCTCTACAGGGTGCTGGTGGGATTGGCATCAGTTCAGTACTTTACTGCCATTCCTATTGTGCAACTGTCTAACTCCTGCACTGCTAATGCTAGCAAGAAAACATTCAGCATTAACAGATGCTTGTTCCTCTTGTGTTTGCTCACTTGTTTGATGCAGAGGTTTATAGCAATCACTATGCCCTCTTTTAGTTTGCTCACTGTTCCTCCATCCCACCTAGGTCACACCCCTGGCCTGGTCATCCCTGAGGCATTCTGCCATCTTTATAAAATGTGCCCTTCTGATGTCCAGTACCCTTGTCCTTGTGTGGTTCGATTCCACAGCTGTCCTCCTATTGACCCACACTGTATGGTGATCAGTGGTCCCCAGGTGGCCTCTTACCTTGACATCTGCAACACAGTCCCTGTCAGTGAGTAGTGGCAATGCAGTGCTTTGCACAGTGCACTTGATAACTGGACAACTGTGGTAAAATGATGCTGTTGCCTGACCACATCCTCACCCTAGTAGAGGGACGCACTGCACTCCATGGCTGTAGTGGCTCTTCCGGCAGGCCAAGAAGGTTCAGCTGCTTGAGGAGAAGCTGCAGCTAGGAGTTCTCTCCAAGGCATGGCATAGAGGAGATGGAGGGGGATGAGAAAACCTTGTCCCAGCCATCTCTGTGATAGCTATCAGTACTCTTGCACCCTGTGCCACCGAAAGACGTTGTACAAAGGTGTTGGAGTTGGAGACTGCCCAAAGAAGGGAATAAAATTCTTCTAGTAGATAAAAAGGCAGTGTGATGCAGTGGTTGGAGAAGAGCACAAGTCTGTGAGCAATTTAATTCCAGGATTAACTCCCACCACAGAAATTGACTCTATGTGACCTCTTGGTGATTCAGTTCCACTCCCTCTACTGGTCAAAAGTCACTGTGTGGTGATTGTGCACTGCTGCTAGTTTGCTTGAAAGTATGCATTATGAGATTGAAGAGTGCATACTGAGTAACTTGACAAACCTGGCGGCACACAATGCATGAAACGGGCAACGTTGAACTGAAGTATGCCTGTTTTTTGGCATGATGCCTTCACATATAAGAATCCAGTATCTACAGACCTAATGTAAGGACTGCTCAAATATCGAAAAGGCCTGATTTCATATTTCAGGCATAACAGTGGAGAAATGGGTACTAAACAGACCATTTCTTTTCATCAGGGGCTCCCCAACTGTAAAACTGTCAAAGCAGAGACATTTATGTCCTTGGCTTTATATTTTATTTGAATTTTGATGACTGGGTAGGCCCACTGAGACAGAGTCCTTTTTGAAGGGTGACCCAGAGAATAGAATCTTACTGCTGCATGCAAAGAAATTGCAGATTTGGCAATTCTCTGAAAACTGTTTGCCTAGGATTGGACCAATGACAGAACAGCTGCTGTCCCGGAAATGAATGTCCTGCTGAGGGTTCTGGCCAGTGGCAACACAGCTGTTCCACGAGGGCTGTCCTGTGACTGGTTCTGCCTAGGTTATGACTAATGGTGGTCCAGCTGTCATGGGGATGGGTGTCCTACTTATGTTTCTGCTAAGATTTAAGCTAGTGGTAGGACAGCTGTCCATGGAGAGGCTGTGACTGACGGTTCTGCCCAGGATAAGAGCCATGGATTCTGCCCAGGTTTTAGCCAATGATAGGAGGGCAGCTGTTCCAGAAATGGCTGTCCTAAGCATCGGTTCATTCTAGGTTATGGCTGATGATAGGATGGACTGTCCCAGGAATTCCTGTCCTGATGGTTATGGCCAGTCATGGCACTGATTTCCTTGAAATGGCAGATGATTATGTCTCTTGTCATCTAAGACAAAATAAATGAAATCATGATTACTGGTTCAAAACAAAAATCTTATTATTCAGTGTGGCACCCTAGTGATTTTCATTTTCTTGTAGGAAATGTATTCAGTAACTGTTGTCTTTTTGTATAAGATTACAGGAAAGTAACTGAACCTCCCACCCCCCCCCTGGAAGGGAAGGATACTTTTCTTCTTGGCAAAGTGAGAGCTTTTAAATAACAGGATTGTTATATGTTTGTAGAACAAGACCACAGCTTAGATGTCTTGTCTGTCTTTGGTAGGGCTAGCATAGTAATATAAGGTTGTACTCTAGGCCCATGATTTCTGACCCCCATGTCCTGCCTAAAAAGCTAGTATGAAGAGGTATGCGGTGCAAACATGTACAAAGTTAAAGGGTTCCATTGCCGTACCTACCCTCCTACCCCAGGGCATCCAGCGATTGTTTTCCCCTTGATGAGCAGAAATTTTTCCAGCCTTAACATGAGGCCTGTACTGCCTTCATGTCCACTGTCTTTGCTGATAGGCTGCTCCATAAGCTCGCCACCCTCTGGGAGAAGTGCTTCCTAAAGTTAGCCCAGAATTTATACTGCCTCTGAGCATCAGGGTGTATCGTTGTGGTCTGCTAGAGTACACCCGATCAAAGATCTCTTTCTGATCTTGTCCATACCCTGTAGTATGCATAAGACTGAGATCATGTCCCCTCTCTACCATCTTTTCTCCATATAAACGTGTTGAAGGAAAACCACATGTGAGAAGTCTATATACACATTACGTGCATTGGGTTCTTGTTTATTTGATTTTATCCTAGCATTTGGTCCCTGTGTCAGTTGCAAGGTGTGTGTGTGTGTGTGTGTGTGTGTGTGTGTGTTTTGTTTTAAATTTTTCCTTTTCTCCACCATTTGTCTGTCGCTGATATCCACCTGGTCACGGTGCCTTCGTGCTCCCTGACATACTCCTCAGAGGGTGGGGTCGTTCCACTGGCCAGATGCCGAGATCAATGTTACTATCTGGGGGAGCCAGTCGGGAGGCTAATTTGAAGCCAAAGGCAGGCTTCATGGAGGCAGCAGACTTTTGGGAGTGTTTTCCCTTATCAGCAGAGGTGCAATGACATCCAGCGTCTGCCCAGCTCCCTTGGAACTGCTGCACAGTGGTAGCTTGTGTTACCCCGGCCTCCGCCAGAGAGTCCATCAAAACACAGGAATGCGGAACCCATCCCCGGGAGAAGGAGAGCTTTCCATTGGATACTCCATCTTTCTCCCCGCTGGCCTTCCAGTGACCCGAAGTCCATTCTCAACCCAAGTCACCAGTGTCACAAGCAGAAATCCAACCGATGGGCCGGCTGCTGCCTGTCTCTTCTTGTACCTTTTGTCTTGCATTATGCCCATTGCTGCACTTGTGGTAAAGGGCCAGTGCTTGTGGATATAGGCCTTTAATTCATACTTGAAATTCTTAGTAATCCCCCTTTGAAAACTATAATTTGCACCCCTCTGTGACCCTAACCAATACACACAAACATGTTGCCCTCATGGTCTCTTATCACTGCTGTGGATATTCCCATGTTAGCTTTCAAAGTGTAATACCTTCCTCGCTAACACACCAATGTGTCTATTTTCCAGGTGCAATTTTATGCCCCAAATGTAGACCAGATGCATGTCATAGACCATATACAGGGAAAACCCACTGAGGAGAAGCGGAACGTCCTTGTGGAGAGTGCACGGATAGCCAGAGGAAATATCAAAGACCTGTCCGAACTCAAAGTTGGTGAGGTCCATGCCCTTATCATCCCAGGTAAGTGGGTTTCTATGGCAAGTAAGGTAGAGGTGACTAAGTAAGGTGTGTGCCCCAATTGAGTACCTGGACTTCACAGTGCAAGCCCAGTCTAAAAGAGTTTAGTACACCCTCTAAAAATATGCAGTATCCAGTTGCTACTTTCTATATCTGAGGCACTCTGTTAGATGTTTTCTTTTTCTACTTAGATTTTCCACCTGACAGTACTAGGAGGGATGAGTAGAACACGCAGGATATGAGGCTGACATATTGAGCTGAATGGAGAAGGGGGGCTGGGGAGTGGGAAGCTAGTTTCTAATGACATACTTAATGCATTTAGTTACATTGTTAAAATGGTGTTATGCAACATTTAAGTGACACACTTGCCACATATATGTGTACAACACTGAACCACAGATTTGAGATGCATATAAAATGTAATGACAATTGTCTGTTATGACATTAAAACAGAAACATATTACTGACAACTTCAGGCTCACATGCCAACCAGTTTCCATGACCAGAAGGGACTAGGTCACCATACCATGGTCATGGGCTATGAGCTAATGGGTGGGGAGCCCCATAAATGTGGGGCACTTGCCATATTTGTTCTTCGTTCCTTGCTAGGTTTTGTGACTTGACTGTGACATTCCAAATGACCAAGAAGAGCCTCTCCCCTTCTGCCAAAGGCTGGCCACTGGTTGTCACAGTGAGTCTCCTCTCACTATGCAGAGAAACAGCACTGGATATATCGTGGCATCTTCTGCACAGTCGCCAGATTGGGTGATCACATGGTACAACCAGGAGTTGAAGTGTACAGAGTAGTATTTGAGTATATGGATAATTTAATCATGAAGAAAGCCATTTCATGAGTTGTCGGCCCATGCGTTTATAAACTGATTTGGTTTAGTTAGCTCAGCTGTGTTCTTTGCTAATTGGCTGTCCTATAGTCGGTTCTATGTCATAAAGGCGATCACCATTAGGACAAGTGAACATTGCCAAAAATAAATTTAGGTGATTTAACTTTTGTGGTGCTCAGCAAATGGTGTGTGTGTGTGTGTGTGTGTGTGTGTGTGTGTGTGTGTGTGTTTAAATGCGGGGGCTATGCCCCCTACACCTTTTCCTCCCCCACCCCCACTAAAGGATTAGTCTGTTCTATGTCATAAAGGCAATCACCGTTAGGACAAGTGAACATTGCCAAAAATAAATTTAGGTGATTTAACTTTGTGGTGCTCAGCAAAATGGGTGTGTGTGTGTGTGTGTGTGTGTGTGTGTGTGTGTGTGTGTGTGTGTGTGTGTGTGTGTGTGTGTGTGTGTGTGTGTTGGGGCTATGCCCTACACTTTCTTCCCCACCCCACTAAAGGATTCTCAACCCAGGGAGGTGTATGTTTGGGGGCAAAAGATGAAAATAAATTTAATGGCCAGGCACAACAAAACTAATGCACGCCCAGAACCAAACCCGGCACCCTCGCAACCCTAGCCTGCCACCAACCCACAGGGCCAGCTTGGCAACCCACCGCAGCAGTAAGCCTCACAAACCCTCCCTCCCCTTCCACCCATCACACAGTGTGCTCACCCCCCCCACACACACACACACACACTCATACATGTACATATTGCAACATCCTATTGCTATATTCACTGCCCCATCTGGTCGCCCTCCCTGTCCAGTAGCCCTGTGCAGATGGCACGGTTATTGAGTCACTCCCTTGAAAGGGCTGAATAGCCACCACCCTCATCACAGGCTACCCTGTAGTAATCAGTTCAGAGATTTCTATATCCCCCCCCCCCCCAAAATCTGGTTTATTTTAAAATTAAGGCAGCAATCATTTAATAGAACCTTAAGACAGAGTGCTGTGTGAGTAAATGTCCGTCCACTTCCTCCTCAAAGTTCACCAAAATGCCTGCTGCCTAGGTTAAATGTATGGATGATTTAGAATGTTTATATCTCTTAACTGCCGACACCTACAGTGCTTTGTCTGCAAGAGTTTCATGGGCTTTGTAAGCAATGGCCCTTGATGGGGCATGGGTTTCTACAGAATTTATGCATGCCCAGGGTGAATTGAAAGGCACAAGGCCGATGGCAGAGTGCATTTCAGTGCACCCAGGAAGAGCATTAATTGTCAAGAAACCCCTGCCCTCGAGTGGGTCATGGTGCTTATAAAACAGAAAATATATTGGGGGAAGAGTTCTGTAGTTGGCCTGTTGCTAGGCAGAATATGTGAGCTTCTAATTTTATTTATTGAAATGTTTCACCAGGAGGGCACACTGAACAACAAGTTGCTCGTCTCACGGTGTGACCTGGGGGGAGAGGTTACATAGGGTTGTGAAGGATGATCAGTTACAATAGTATGTGGGTAGTACAAACAATACGGTATTGTAGGACTGCAACAGTTAGAACACAAGGTATTGTACAATAAACAGTAGTGGAACATTGGGTAAATTACAATACATGTCCATAATCATACAAAAGAACATATGAACATACAAAACAGTAATAATGCAATAGAACCATTTATAGTGCACGAGTGTACCAGGAGCAAGCTCGAGGTAGTAAGCAAGTGCTATTGTGCTAATGAAGGTCAAATGTCTTTAACTGATCATGAGAAATGCATTTAGTTTGCAGAAACCTATGTCCTGTTGTGCACTATTGCAAAAGTGGTGGGGGAAATTACTTTAAATGGAGGAAAAAATGTTTTTTTGTTTAGTTTAACTGTGATATTTCTAGGAAATCAACATGCTGGTGATGTTTCAGCTACAGTGTTAGGATTGCTCACTTAAACCCCATAACAGACTACATGAGAATCTACACTTTTTTTTGTCTTTGGGAACCGGGTAAGGCCCACTAAGCACAAATGCCTGTTTTCAGGGGCGACCTGGGAGCCTTGGGTGGTTAAGTGACTTGCTCAGAGTCTCACAGTATGCAAGTGGAGGTTGTGAGAATCAAACTCTGGTCTGCTTGATGTACCAAGCTTGTTCACACCTCGTTCCTCTAACCTTTAGGCTATACGGTCAGCCCAACTTGACTTTAGAAAGGGACCAACACTGGGTCCGAACATAGCTGACCACAATGGCATCACCAAGGACAGTGTGGCACAAATGCTGTGTGTTTATATATTTAAAAAAAAAAATGGTGTGTGATGTGGGGGCTTTGCCCTTCTCCCCCACCCCTTCATACTTAAGGCTCAGGGAATGTTAGAGCCTGTGGGGCCATGGAATACTGTTTCCATGGCCCCTGGCACAATTTCAAAGCCCAGAATCTGGCAATATATTCGAAGACCATGATTAGAACCCGGGTCTCCACTGCCTCCCGGCCGAGCTGCTCCATACCCCAGCCCTCCACACCACGGGAGCAGCTCAGCCAGCCTCCAGTATTTTGCTGCCCTTGTCCTGTGGCAGCACCACGGACAGCGACCAGGGGAGTGCATATGGCAAGCGCTCTGTCCATGGTAGTGCTACTGGAACTAGTGCTCTCTTGCCTGGTGCTATTCCTGTAGCGCTAATCTACCCAGGAACCCTTCACTTCAGGCAGCTGAGCAGCTGCTGGCTAAAGCAGAGACTCTGTAATACAAAAGAAACCCCATGGGAATCTTCCACCCATGTCAGCCTGTTCACAATTTACATACTGCTATCCAAGATCCTTAGCCCTGTGGACATTTTTGGTAAAGAAATCAAATCTTCTTGTGTGCAGTTTTTATTATGTGCCCTCAAGAGGTGTGCAACCTATTAACCCAAAGATGACTTTTTTTCCATTCTGTACAAACACCCATGCTGTATTCATCTCCATTTTCCCTGTGTTAGGTGGTTTCGGAGTGGCTAAGAACCTGAGCTCCTGGGCAGTGAAAGGGAAGGACTGCACTGTCCACAAACTGGTGGAGGATACCATCAAAGCATTCCATGCTGCAAAGAAGCCAGTTGGTCTCTGCTGCATCTCCCCAGTGCTGGCAGCTAAAATTATCCCAGGATGTGAGCTCACTGTCGGCCATGACACAGAGTGTGAAAAGTAAGTATGATGTGGGATCACAAATCATGTTCAAGGAAGTGGAGGGGGAGGTCACTTGGAGAACCTGGAAAGTAGCCCAACATTTTGATTTCAAATGAAAGTGTGGGGGGGGGAGAGTCTCTGGGAGAAAAGATTCTTGGATAGTTTAAGCTACATAAAAACACACCTGCTGATGTGCACTTAGGGTTGTGTGTACAAACCAAAGGTGAGCAATCATGGTACTATAATGCTGCAAGTGGATACCGCTAGTGTAATTGTAAGAGTGTGACTTTGCACACCAGTACAGTGCCTCACTTTATTCTGTTTCATGAAAAACGCTGCACCCCCCATTCTGCGACTGAAAATCATTCCACATTTTCAAATGAGAACTCTTATGATTATAAGAGGACCTCTCATGCAAGGAGACTGTCTGTGCTGATTGGCTGAAACCCAATTAAAAGGTGCACTAAAATTGGGTCCGGCCTCTGCTCTACCCAGTTTTATGGCTGGGAGGGACTAAAGGGACAGTTTGGTAAGCCACTGCTCAGTCACATAGCAAGGGAGTGGTGGTGGGACTCTAACCTGGGATCTCGCAATTCACAGATTTCTAATAAAAGAAGTGGACTACACTGCTCCTATCCTACACTTTAGCACACTAGTTATTGACATACTGTACTTCCAACGATGTGAGTTGGTGAACACATCTCTACAGAACTCTGGGGATCTATGTGCAAATTCTGTTGTGCTTTAAAAGAGAATAACAGAATTATATCCTCACATGCCTTGGGATGTGGGATAACACTACCATCATTTTCAAACACTTCATTAAAGGAAAGTACACTGATATTTACTTATTTACAGTTTTTGGGACTGGAAAGGTACACAAGTCAAAGCTTGTCTCCAGGTGCATCATAGGAGTACAGGGTGGTTGTGATTTGCTACAGGGACACACAGTATGCAACTGGAAATTAATTTTTTTTTTTTTGGGGGGGGGCAAAATGATACAAAAAAGCATTTGTCAATGCCGAATGTTGCTTGCTTCTATGTGCTGCTTAGGTATTTGGAAGTCATTGGAGTGCAAATATTGAAAATTTGCGAACTTACGAGCGTGCGTAGGAACTGCGCAACGCACGTTCGTAAAACAGTCATTTTTTCACCAAATTTTCAATGCAGGCATTTTAACACCTCTGCTCATGATCAGTGTCACTGTGATTTTCTTAATGTGTCCCATACATTGATTTTGCATACCGACTGCGCCATTGTGTGCTATGTGGGCGGAAACACGTTTTGGGCAGGATGTGAAAAATGACAGCTGTACTGCTCATAAGGAGGTGTGGTAAAATGGCAATGTTGAAAATCTGGAGTGAAAGTATTGAAAATTCGCGAACTTATGAGCCTGCGTGGGAACTGCGCAACGCACGCTCGTAAAACAGTCATTTTTGGGAATTTTGGCACCAAATTTTCAACATGGGGTTTTTGAGACCCCTTCTCATGAATGATGTCACTGTTATGGCATTATTCAGGCCCAAAGGTGATTCACAGAGATGAAAATTTGGTGCAAAATTCCCCAAAATGCCTGAGATATGCAACAAGTTGAACCCCAATCTAGCCCATTATACAGCTCACCGGCATTTCCTCAGTTCATGGTCGGCTTTGAAGAGTGCAGGCGTGTTCCGGTCCACGAAGATCGTCGCTGGAGTCAGTGAAATGTAGGGGTGTGGGGGTGTGGGGAGGCTGGGTGGCGCAGTGGGTGGGTGCGGGTTGTGGGAGGGTTGGGAGGCGTGCCGCAGGACCGTTTCGTTTTTCAGGTTAAAAAAAAAAAAACAAAAACAAACAAACAAAATGTTATGGGACCGTTTTCCACACTGGGGTGGGCTCCTAGCGTGGCACAAGGATGTTTGGGTGGGGGCATTCAGCCGACTGGGTTGGGCACCCCGTCGACCGATATTGCCATGCTGGGGTGGGCTCCCAGCATGGCACAAGGGATGGGGGCATTCCGTAGCGGGATTGGGCACTGGCCAAAGGACTGCTTGCCAAGCTGGGGTGGGCTCCCAGCATGGCACCTACTCCTGGGGACGCAGCTCGCTGACGGGATTGGGCATGCTGGGAGCGCACGGGTTGCGCAGGTCGGGGGAGTTGCGCAAGCAGCCGATATCTTATCGGTGCTCATTCAAGTATAGCTCCCCTTTCAACTGTATGCCACTGCATTTTGGAGTGTGTCATGCACAACTCCAAGATGCATTGGCTTACAGGGGCCGCGCCTTCCAGCACACTGACTGAATTGGAGGAGGAGGTGACACCTCCGAAATCTCCGATGATGGCACTATGTTTCTTGCACATGCATGCAAGCAACATAAAAAGGAAAGTGTGCCACCTACTGGCACCAGACAATGACTTCAATGGGTTTTCATTCAGAAAAAATGTAAAGAATGATTAGGAAATGAAACTAGAAACCTAGAATTTGACAGCAGATAAGGACCTCTTGGCCAACCCAGTCTGCTCATTTGTCCTGTCTGCACTGTCATTGCAGATCGCACTTGGTCTCTGGCTTCCCCTTGCTTTCTAACTAAGATTCTCTTGTGCCTATCGCATGCTTAAAGCACACCACTATTTTTTTTTTCCCCACCGCCTCCGCTGGCAGACTGTTCCAGGTGTCTGACACTCTTTCAGTGAAAGAATACTTCCTTAGATCTAAATTTTGCCCACTACAGCTTAATTGCATGTCCCCCTTCCATAATTTTTTTTCTGAAAAACACTCCCCTCTATACTAAGAGGTATCTTTCATATACATTGTATCCCTAAGCACTTTACAAGGCAAAGCGTTCAATACTGGCATTGTAGGGATGGACAACCAAAATAGAATTTGGATTCATACACACTACATGGAAACATAGAATTTGACAGCAGAGAGGAGCAGCTAGGCCACCTAGTCTGCCCATTTTCCCTACCTGTTTCATATACACTTGAGATTCTCAATGAGCCATATACAAGTGCGCTACAAAGCAATGTGTTAGATACTGGTAGTGTAGGGTTAGTGGAATGGAGCAGAATTATGGTGTGCCTGTCGGATACATTGTATCCCAAAGTGATTTACAAAAGATACTGGTAGTGCACAATCTGTGGAATAAAATTTGGATTTGCATAGTACCTTACAACATATGTGGGGCTCCCTTCATGTAGATAAAAATCTCATTGACCACGTGAGCTGCCCAACTGTGAAGATATATAAAGGATAAGTCTCGATGGATATCTTGGCCAGCTGGGTATGTCACAAAAGGTTCGGAACTCATTTAGAATGTTCTGCCTCAGTAACATTACTAACCGTATTCAAATGCAAATAACTTTAAAACAAAAAATAATAGCATTGTACTGTGAGCAAGAGTTGTTCAACACAAAAAGATCTACAAAATGAGTGGTGTTTCATTTTAGATACCCCTTTTTGTATTTGGCAAAAAAGCACAAAATCCTTCATTTTTTGCAAAAAACATAAATAATTGAAACTTAGACCCACAATTGTAGTATAAATCGAAATATGACATGGGTGGCAGTGAGATTGTAGAAATGTCTTCAGTCGCTGTCATTGAACTCTAGGTATCGCCACTCATGGGATATCCAGAGTTCCATGGCTCCTATCTCGCACTCACCCGTGTCATATCCCATATTTATATACACTGAATTCCAAAAACTTTACAAAGAAATTTGTTAGATACTGGTAGTGCATAGACTGCAGAATAAAATCGGGATTTAGTGCCTTTCATGTGTGGTGTATCAATTATATTTTTTTCTCTTGGGCAATTCTATTTACATGGCACCTTTCAAATCCCAAACATTCAATAGATGTAGTAGTCACTGGGTGAGCAGAGGGAGACTGGGAGGTTACAGGGTGTCCATGTTCCTTGGGATTCTCCTGGTAAGAGCTTTCCTGAGTTCATGATTTCTACCTTGTCAAAGATTTAATACTGAATCGAACTAAATCTCCCCTAAATCCAACCCTCTCCTCAAACTCACCTATCGTTATCTTAAATTATAATTATGTATAGGTTTTATGAACGTATGCACTTACTTACTACTACCTACATTACTGTTGTATCTTGTACTGTTTTAATCCTCTGCGCTACCTAGGCACTGCCCAAACTTGCCACAGGTGGATGTTGGTACTGTAAGGCCTCACCTCCTCCCTCCCTTCACTTGTCCTCCATTACGCAAGATGTCCATGGCCAGCGACTCACCACGGCCCTTATGCCCAGCCTCAGAACCATGAGCCGGCTGCACCTACCCGCCTCTACCGCTAAAGCCGTATTTCAAGCCGCCTTCTACTCCCCACCGCCCCTTCCATTTCTTCTTCTGACAGCGGTACCATGAACCTGGCGTCCCTCTAGCTGCCACGGGATGTCTCTGACATCCTCTCTTACTCCCTGGGCACCCTGCTGCTGCTCTGGCTGGCTGCTGACGGCCGACAGATTCGGCTCCTTCCACCCTTCCTCCCATCTCTTATCCTCTCGTCTACCTGGGCACTGCCCAAACTTGCCACAGTGGATGTTGGTAAAATAAGGCCTCACCTCCTCCCTCCCTTCTCTTGTCTACCATTTGCCGTAGGCATGTCCAAGGGCCAGACTGCCACTGCCTCATGCCCAGCCTCGAACCACGACCTGCTGCACCCCACACGCCTCCCACCGCCAAAGACGTATTTCATGCCGCCCTTTCCTCCCGTCCACCCCTCCCATATTCTTCATCCCTGACTGTGGGGCCATGAACCTGGCATCCCTCTAGCCTACCGCCGGGATGTCTCTGGCATCCTCCCTTACTTCCCCTGGGTCCCCCTGCTGCTGCTCAGGCTGGCTGTTGCCGGCCGCCAGGTTACGGCTCCTTCTACCCCTCCTCCTGACTTTTCTCGCTGCTGGGTGCTCTATATGTT
The DNA here is from genome assembly GCA_016271365.2 of Neoceratodus forsteri. Lineage (NCBI taxonomy): Eukaryota > Metazoa > Chordata > Ceratodontiformes > Ceratodontidae > Neoceratodus > Neoceratodus forsteri. The sequence continues at coordinate 67,808,812 of JADMNL010000023.1, forward strand.
TCCCATATATGGCCCACCCCACCCCCTCCTGATATGCACTGGCCGACTACTTCTCCCGCTATTCCTGTTGCCTGCACCCTTCCCTGTCACTCCACATCATCCTGCCTGGCTGGGGAACCACAAACCCGGCAGTCTCCATACGCATTCCCCGGTAAAGCCGTAAGCAGTCCTTTTGGCCCTATACTCCCTTCCTTACCTGTACCAACACTCCCCTGTAAACACCTCCTTGCTCTTGGCCTGCTGGTCACTGCTTAGTATAGCCTAAATCATGTTAGACTAGCTGGAACCGCCTCTATATGTCTGGAATGTACTTGTATGGTTGTTGCCTCAATTGTATTGTTGCTTCCATGTGTTATGATGTATTGTACTCTCCCGGGTCATGCCTGAAAAATAGTCACCTGCTGGCTAGCGCACCTACCCGGTAAACAAAAACTAAATAAATAAAATAAACTGTGAGACTGGAGGTCAAGGCAAGGAATAGGTGAAGCACAGGGCGGTTGAGGGCTTGCTCAGTGTCATAGTGATGGATACTGTCCAACGAGGAAAAAAAACAGAAATGTTGCAGGCAATATCTTATTTATTTATTTTTTTAATTAGAGCAGCAAAATTGTTTTTGTGACTAGTTTTAAGAGTTAGTTTGTTTAGATCTATGAAATCGGAGCTAAATCACATGTCAAATACTGAGGTGGTTAGATGTGGATTCAAATTGGACATGTTATAGCTTAAACATCCAAGCACTACAATGTCAAACGGACTAAGAATCCCATTGTCCTTTTAAGAGTGCCTGCTGCAGAGACCACTTCAATATTTTTCATTACACTCTTTGGTAAATGTAAGGCCCACTAGGCACAAATGCTTGTTTTCAGGGGCAACCTGGGAGCTGGGGGGAAGTTTAAGTGACTTGCTAAGAAGCAAGTGGAGGCTGTGGGAATCCAACTCTTTTTCAGCTGGATGTACTAAGCTCTTTCACAGCTCATTACTCTAACCTCTAGGATGTACTGGCAACCCGAAATAATACGATCCCACTGGGAATCCAAGACACTTCCACTGCAACAGCTGAGTTGGTTAATATCAACGTGATAGTTTCATTTTGGTCGGGGGGGGCTGAGACTGTGTTTTCAAGGATGAAAGGAGAAACATTTGAAGCATTTTTTTTTTTTGGGGGGAGTAATTCCTACAATATGCAAAAAAAGCTAGCATAATGTCAAAATGGATCATTTTCCATTTCAAATGTTCCTGAATATTCTTGAAATTTTGTCAGAATACTAATTTCCCAAACTGAGGTTCATGACTTCAACGAGGGAGAAGAAAGTGAGACTTAAAGATCTGGTTTTCATACAAATTGCCTCAGTAGTAGAGATTAAATGGGAGAGATGGAGGATTAATGAACTATAACTTGCATTGTCTCAATATTTCATAGATTCTGATAGATTTCTTTGACTGGGTGACCAAAGTAGTAGATCAGGAAGGAGCTGTGGACATGGCCTACCTAGACTTTAGCAAGGCATTTAACACAGTCCCACACAAAATATTAATATACAAGTTAGCCAGCCTGGGAGTGGTCCCAAGATGACAGCCTGGGTAAAGAATTGGCTGGAGAATAGGACACAGAGAGTAAAAGTAAATGGAGTCCACTCAGAAGAAAGGAGGGTTACTAGTGAGGTACATGAGGTTCAGTATTAGGACTGGTCCTCTTCAATGTCTTTATAAGCGACATTGCAGAAGGACTGGAAGGAAAAGTATGTCTCTTTGCAGATGACACTAAGATCTGCAACAGAGTTGATGCACAGGTGGGGTGGAAAGGATGAGAGGGACTTGACAAGGTTAGAGGAATGGTCAAATGTATGGCAGCTTAGATTCAATGCTAAGAAGTGCAAGGTGATGCACCTGGGAAACAAAAACCCAGGGAAGAGTACACAATGGGGGTGAGATACTAACAACGACAAAAATGGAAAGGGACCTGGGGGTAGTCATATCAGATGACCTAAGGTGGGCAAGCAATGTGACAGGGCAGTAAGGAGGGCTGGGGGGATACTGGGATGCGTAGGAAGAGGCATCACCAGTAGAAAACAGGAAGTTATTATCCCTCTGTACAGACAGCTGGTGAGACCCCATCTGGATTACTGTGTGCAGTTCTGGAGACCCGATCTCCGCAAAGACAGACAGGATGGAAGCTGTCCAGAGGAGGGCAACTAAAATGGTGCAGGGTCTGCACCAGAAGACATATGAAGAGAGACTTAAGGAGCTTAATATGTATGGCCTCGAGGAAAGGAGGGAGAGGGGGGACATGATAGAAACTTTCAAGTACCTCAAGGGAATCAACAAAGTCCAAGAAGGTAGCATCTTTCAAAGAAAGAGGTGTGTAAGAACAAGAGGGCACAATTTGAAGATGGGGGCGGGTGGCTCAGAGGTAATTTAAGGAAGTATTTTTTCACAGAGAGGGTTGTGGATGCATGGAACGGCCTTCCAGAGGAGGTTGTGGAGTCAAAATCAGTGGCGGAATTCAAGCATGCATGGGATAGTCATAAGGCAATTCTGGGGGGTTGGGGTAGGAAGAAGTAGGCTGCTGGTTAAGTAGGATCTGCAGCTTATCCAGTAGGTAGGGAAATGGACAGACTGGGTGGGCCAAGCAGTCCTTATCTGCCATCAAATTCTATGTTTCTATGATTCTGCAAAAGAAATGCATCCTGTCAATCTAGTTATTGGACAGTCTGAGGAAGGGATGATTTTGCAGGAATCAACTTTGATTTTTGACCTAGATTTCCAAGAAAATGACTTTAATGATTGGAGTTGGTCTGAATTGGCTTAATTTTGACTGGGGGAGGGGGGTTCTAGGTTTTGGACACACAGGAAAGGCTCTCCATTTAAGCAGTTTTGATTTTGTTCACTGCAGATTAGTAGTTTGTGTATACTTAGTATGGTAATGTGTACACATTATGAAGATTGAGACCAAGAACTATTATGCAACTTTTTAGTTTGAAGTAGAAAATCACTAACTCAGCATTTGTCTTTTTTACCCATCCTTTCCAGGTGGCCACATGCAAAGACTGCTGATGCCGTGAAGGAACTGGGCTGCAAGCATGTGAACAAGCACGTTCTCGAGGCACATGTGGATGTCAAGAACAAGCTGGTGACAACCAGTGCCTTCATGTGCAATGCTCCAGTCCATGAGGTGTACGACGGCATTGGAGAGATGGTCAAGGAAGTTCTGAAACTCGTGTAGAGCTTGAAAAGTCTGAAATAAAACACACAGCTGGGGATGGTCTGCCAATGGATCTGACTGTCCAAGCCGTATTAATAGAACTGGGTCAGCAGTATTTTTGTATCCATCTCTCAAGTTCATATGGGACATGGAATAAACCTTGTGGTGATAACACACACTGAGCTAGGGATGGGCCACCAGTGGTCTGGCTGTGCATCCTAGGCTTGCTAACAGAACTGGGTCAGCAGTATTTTGTAAACTCTCACAGTTCTTGTGGGACATGGACTACACACTGTGGGGGTAATGTACCTATCAGGAATGGGCTAAATAGCTGAATTCTCAACCATCAGATCCCAGAATTCCTCCACTGTGGATTTCTAATGTATGTTGACACTCCATGGTGTTCTTGTTGTTATTAGGTGTCATTAGTGTATTAATAGTCAAGAATCTAAATGCTTTAGATAGATGTTTTATAATATAATTTTTTCTTTTACAAAACTTAAGTGTCATTTCACTGCTGAACCCATAAGTTGGAACTTGCTTTTGAACAAAAACCTCTGAAAGATTATTATTAGCAGTATTTACCCTTCTAGTTTATGCACTCCTGTTGCTTCCTGGGATAATATCACTGACCTAAACAAGAAGCAACTTCCTCTACACTAGGAAGTATTGCTTAGAGAGCAGCTGATGGACTGCAGAAAAAGATTGAAAAATATATATTGTATCAGTTCAGAGTTCTCTGGTACCATACACAGTTGAGGATAGTAGGCCTCGGGGTGGGGGGCATACAGGTTCACTTTAACACCACTGCCAAAAACTGCAGGCCTGCTTAGCTGCTCTGGGAGGAGTTTTCCCTCGGTGGCCATGTTGCAATGCAAATAAGGACTGCCAGATGTTTGTTGTAAAATGGGTTTTGTGATTGCAAACAATGTAACATGTGGCCCCCACACTGGGCCCAATAATGTGCCAGTTGCATTGCACACTCATACGCAAACGTCCATACCAGAGGTGCTGCTACTTCAGTTGTCCTCATGACCTCTCCACCCCAAACCTTAATGCCTACTTGTGGGCTGAGGTGTCGGTGGCATGGTTGTCTCCTCACAGTTCTTCCCTCATGGCGCAGTTGCCCTGCTGACCATCTAGGGAATTAATTTCATTCCCTGGTGTCCATTGGACCCCCAACTTTCTGAGGATTTGAATTCCTTTCTGGTGTCTGTGGTCACCATGTCCATCCAGGTGTGTAAACTGAATTCTCTGGAGTCTAGTGGAAGCCCCCTTTTCTATCCCCAGTCCCCCCCCCCACATGCAATAGTCCAATCAAAATTGATCCTTTGCCAATCTCCCCCACTTCACCACCACATAGTTCCATGTCTGTCATTCACAGTTGCCATATGCCTAAGTCATCAGTGCAGATCTGCTTTCAGGAGTTCTTCACTGATGCTACACTCTGCAGCATGTAGCATTCTGCAGTGGCTGGAAGGAACTCTATAGCGCAAGCCTTCATTAGTATACCGGCCCCTTCCCCTTCCCTGTGCCGGTAGACCGGTCTCTTTGCCAGCATATGGAAAGGCTTATGGCTCTTTACTGTTTGGCAAAAAGGGGTGCAGAGATGAACTGTGCCACACACTGCTCATTGCAAACATTCTGAGGCAGCACAGTGTGCCTCCATGGGGCCCTTTATCTCCCCACTGTGTGGTGCTTGTTTTTATTATTCTGAGGACATCTGCATGAAAACGGTATCTTTGTGCCTTAAAGTTGCTTATCTGCAGTCATGTTTCTTGTGACATCAGAGCCTATTACTGTGGAATTTACTATGATGTCACAAACAGGCCACCATGGTCTCGGACGGGCTAACCAGCTCAACTCTAGGGGACAAAGGTGCTGTTTGTGTCCTCAGTAATGAGAAATCGTGTGACAGACATGCTGAAAAAAATCCATTATTGACTGAACTGCATCTAAAGGTGTTTGTTTGTGTGTGTGTTTGGTTTTTTTTTTTTTCTCCAACCTTGTTCCCGGGACACTAGTAACCATTTTTTCCGTTGTGTACATTTCATTTATAGGAATATTTTTTTCAATTTCAAGAGTGTTTGCCTAATTAAATAAATAAATAAATAAATAAATAAAATATTTTGAGTCGATGGTGTCCATTCTGTTTTGGATTGTTTGGACCGAGCCAACTATCTTCAGAAATGGTGCAGACATTCAGCTGACTGATGGGTAATTGGATACATCCAGATAGTGCCTGTCGATTCAAACAACATGAAGTATTGCTGTATTCTGACAATTGCAGTTAGCCTCAGCCTTTAAACTGCCCTGCAGAACAAAGGGTTAACTTTTTCTATGCATGGCATAGAATGTTCATCTCTAGCTCGGTTGATGTCTCTGCCTGTACCTCTACCGGTAGCTGGTGGGCAGTATGGGTCATTAGGCAAGTTCTGATGTCCTTGCATCGGCAGGGGAGGGAGGGAGGACAGGAGAAAATGGTGAAAAGAGCCTGGCAGGCGTCGTGATGGTCCAAGACTTCTGAGGGCTGTCTCCCGTTTCTAGATTGGGTTGGGGTGGTGGAAGCCAGCAATCTCCTTCCTGGCCCCACTGCAGGGTGAACTCTGCAGGGGAATTTCCAGGGACTGGCAGGAGTGGAGAGAGTACCTCCATCAGGAGAGGAGAAACCCTATATGGAAAAGAGAAACTAACAGATGACACACAGTCACACTCTGCTGGATTCAGTAATAGGCTGGGTTTCTGCACTCTGCAATCTGGCTGCCGGTGTGTTACTTTGAGGACTTTGTGACCATGTGTTAAGTGGCATGTCCATTCTTGGATGAGCTTAGGAGTTGCAAAACATGAAAGGAGAAGATGAGGGGAACCTCTTGCAGGTGCGGGGGGGGGGAATGGGTGAGCTTGTTGGATGGCTAAAGACGTGGGAGGATGAGTATTTTTTTTTTTTTAACTGATAAGGTTGGGAGAGGTGGTGACAGTTATTCTGGGATGGGCTACTGAACCCAAAAAAGCTACCCGAACTCTTGTCATCTCCCATTGCCAGCTTTCCACCTCCCATGTCCTCTGTCCCCCTCCCATCTGTGGCTGCTCTTCCTCAGCACCCAGTACTAAGAGGAAGGCTGCACACAAGTGTTACCAAAGCAACTGGCAAATCTGGGGGTGGAACATCACTGCTGATACCATTAGGCAGTGGACCTTATAAGCAGGTATTCTATTGCCATAGCTGGTCCCGCTTCTATTGGAATAATGCAAGAAGTGGTTCCCAAGGTCTCCCATTAAAGAGCAGGTACCTACTGTCAGGCACCCAGCTCCCCTCAAGCATATGTAATAGTAGATCTGCTCTACTGTTGAGGGGCATTAAAATTACTATGTGCTTCCTTCTGGTTAAAAAGTTATAGCACGCCATATTTGCAACCCCATAAAAACAAAGCCTTGTCTAACGCACCTTTTGTGACGTCAGAAAATGAAGGCTGCTTGTGTGTGCTCCATAGCTCTACATTGGTGCCATTTGTCAATGACGTTTAGTACTATTTAGAGTTGCCACCTGGAACAATGATAGTGACCCCTCCAGTAAATGGGGACTGTTACTCCAGCAGCTGCTTTGATTTGACTACATGGCACCTCTAAATAGTACTAAACCCCATAGACATCGCATACATACAAGTTAATGACATGCACCCTCAGTATTTATTTTCTGACATCACAAACGGAGGCGTATCAGACAAGGCTTTGTTTTTATGAGGGTGCAAATTTCGAATGCTATAACTTTTTAACCAGAAGGAAGTGCATAGAAATTTTAATACCCCTCAACAGTAGAGCAGATCTACCATTATATATGTTTGAGGGGAGCTGGGTGCTAGATAGTAGGTACCTGCTCTTTAAATCTTCCAGGCACACATACAAACATATGAAATTGCCCGCAGAAAAAGGCCCACAGGTCTATCGAGTCTGCCTGACTTGTATAGCTCTTAGTTTCATATTACTACTACTGCTGCTGCCCCAGCCCCACCCAAACCCTCCCTTCTCCCCTTTGTGTTCTGCCTGTACTAATTCTGCCCTTGACTCTATCCCAATCATGTTTAAAGCTATCCACTGTCCTCCATTTGATTAACTCCTCCGGAAGTGTGTTTTCTCATCACCACACTCTGCAAAGTAGTGCCTCATCTCCCTCTTGAACATTCCCCTTCCAGCTTCAAACTGTGCCCCCAGTCCCCCCCAAGTGAAGCAATCCTCCTCTCTGACTTTGCATGTTTGTCTTTCAAGTACTTAAAGGTCTTTCTCGCTCCCTCTCTCATGTCCCCTTTTTCCCTTCTCTTTCAAAAAAATACACGTTGAGCTCCCTCAATCTTTCCTCATACAGCAACTTCCCCAGTCCCATGATCATTTTCATAGCCCTGCACTGCACCCCCTCCAGTATTCTCATGTCCCTTTTATGTTCTGCACACGCAGTGCAGACAACATATTGGGATTGCTTGAAGTGGAAGAGCAGGTTTTGGAGGTGTGGCCAGTGGCGCCACTGCTTTTTTTTAAGGCTGGGCTCTGTGGCACAAATTAGATTGCACGCCATCTATGACAGCAGTTGCAAAACGTGCCACCAACTTGAAATGTTTTAGCTGCTGCAATGAGGGAGCGACCTCTCATTGCAGGGTGTGCCTTGCCTGGTGTAACATTTCAATAAACCTGGGCAGTGGCTCACTACCTGCCGCTCACAGTCCCTAGGAAACCAACGTGGGAAGGGTGCCCAGTCCCCCTCAGCATCAAGCCTCCGAGCACAGATATGCTTGCCAGTGGGGGTGCCCAATTCCCCCCCGTCGGCATGTTGACCCCCCTCCCCATTTTCCTGCAACTGTCCCCCACTGGAGCCCACCCAATGTGGCCAAACCTGGGGGGGGGGAAAAAGGTCCACGGTGAATTTTACCTGAAACAAAGGAAAAGGTCCCTTGCCATCCTGTCCCCTTCCCCAGCCACCCTCTGCGCACCCCACCTCTTCTCACCCCATACTTGCCTCCAGAGTCTGTGCGACGATCTTCGGTGGACCAAGAACAGGTCTGCACTCTTTAAAGTTGACTGTGAACTGAAGAAATGCCGGTAAGCTGTATAATGGCATAAAATTTTCTTTTTCCCCCAACTTTAGTGCCTATCTCATCCATCTTTGTGAATTTTGGCACCAAATTTTCAACATGGGGTTCTTGGGACCCCACCTCATGAATTCAGTTACTGTCATCTTGTTATTCGGTCCCGAAAGGTAATTTCACGGTCACTGCGTGGAATCACCTTTCGGGACCAATTAACGAAACAACAGTGTGACTGTTCATGAGGTGGGCTTCCAAAAAGCCTATGTTGCAAATTTGGAGAAAAATTTCCAAACAAATGGCCATGTTATGAGCGTGCGTTGCACAGTTTCTACACGCTTGTAACTGTGAGAATTTTTAACATGTTTACTCCAGAGTTTCAACATTTTTCATACCTCCTTATGAACAGTATAGCTGTCATTTTCCACATCCTGCCCAAAAATGTGGTTTTGCACATCTGGCGCACAGTGACGCAATCACTGTAAGAAAACAATGTTTGGGACATAGTAAGAAAATTGCAGTAATACTGTTCATAAGCAGCTGTTCCAAAAAGCCTTTGTTCCAAATTTGGTGAAAAAATTCCAAAATATGACCGTTATGAGCGTGCGTTGCACAGTTTCCATGCATACTTGTGACTTCGAGAATTTTTAATATTTTTTACTCCAGATTTTAAACATTGCCATTTTTTTCACACCTCTTTATGAACAGTACAGCTGTCATTTTCCACATCCAAAATGTGTTTTAGCACATCTGGTGTACAATGATGCAGCTGCTGTAGGAAAACAATGTTCTGGACAGAGTAAGAAAATCACAGTAACACTGTTCATAAGCAGAGGTCCCAAAATGCCTGTGTTAAACAGTTGGTGAAAAAATTCCACAAAATTACTATGTTACAAGTGTGTGTTGCACAGTGTCCACGTACAGTCATAAGTTCGAGAATTTTTAATATTTTCACTTCAGATGTTCAACATTGCCATTTTTGCAACCTTCTTATGAACAGTACAGCTGTCATTCTTCACTCCCTGCCTGAAATGTGGTATCACACATCTGGAGCATAATGGCACAGTCACTGTGGGAAATTAACATTTGGGACAGATTAAGAAAATGATACTGCTACTGTTCATGAGCAGAGGTCCCAAAATGCTTATGTTAAAAATTTGGTGAAAGAATTCCAGGAAAAGACTGTTGCAAGCGTGTGTTGCAGTTTTCATGCACACTCGTAACTTTTTAATATTTTCACGCCAGACTTTCTACATTGCCATCTCTTCGCAGCTCCTTATGAATGGTGAAGCTGACATTTTTATGTGATGCAGAATGGTGCGGTCACTGTGCGAAATCAATGTTCGGGACACAAAATCACAGCAACACTATTCATGAGCAGAGGTCCCACATGCTTTCATGAGATGGGGTCACAAAAAAGCCATGTTGAAAATTTGGAGTGCAAATACCAATAAACGCCCAGGGTATTAGGGTTTCTAACCATAACATCTGACCCTGTACAGACTAACAGCCATTAGGGTGTGCCTTTGGATTGTTTGCTGTAATGCTCATGCCATTTCATCCCCACCACCACCACCCCCCTGCAGCCACTGACAGCCATCCAGGTGTGCCTTGGACTCTTGGGCCCCAAAGTTCACCTCATTCTCCTATGCTGCACCCATCTTAACATACTTCCTTATGAAATGGGATGAGCGTAAGGCTCGATGACCCCAAGGCACAACGCGACACTTGTCAGAGTCTGCAGGGTAGGGTTCGGTGAAATGGCATGAGCTTTATGGCCAACGACCCAAAGGCACATCCCAGTTCCTGTCACTCTCTGCAGGGTGGGGTGGGGTTGATGTCGGTTCTATACTTCACTGAGATTCCTATTATGCGTCTCTCTAATGCCTGCACCACCATTGCCAATGCCAGCAAGACAATATTCGGCATTGACAAATGCTCGTTGAGGTATGGGTAGCAGTACTGCACACAGTACTCTAAGTGTGGCCTCACCAGTGATCTATACAAGGGCAGGATGACCTCCTCCTTTCTAGAGGTGATCCCTCTGGCAATGCACCCCAGCATCCTATTTGCCCTTGCTGCCACCTTCCTACACTGAGCTGATACCGTCATGTCCCCTGTGACTATTACCCTGAGGTCCCATTCCTCCTCTGAAGTTGTTACCTGCACTCCCCCCAGCCAGTAGCTGGTTCTGGGATTTCTTGCTCCAAGGTGCATGACCTTGCACTTCTTGGCGTTAAACCCCAGCTGCCACTCCCTAGACCAGTGTTGGAGTTTAGCTAGATCCTCCCTGAGTGCCTGTCTCCCTTCCTCATTGTCCACTTTGGCACAAATCTTAGCGTCATCTGCAAACAGGCTGATCTTAGTCTTGAGCCCCTCGGCAATGTCTCCAGTGAAGATGTAATAGGGCTAGTGGGTAGTGGCAACATGAACCTGGTTCTGTAGATTTCACACATACATACTTTGTGTGGCTGATGACTTATTTGCAATGTCATTCCAAATAAAATACTTCTTGCTTCAGAAATAACAGAAAACAAAATTAGTTCTCTTACTGAACTACAGTACTCTAAACAGGAGTACAGCCACAGAGTGGTACTATCTAAGAACAATGTGACCACTTTCTTCTGTGCACAATGACTATCTCACCAGCATCATTCTTGTAAGCTTTGTATAAGACTAGAATAATGACATCACTGGTCATCTGATCCGACCCCGACACCAATACAAGAAATAAACTATTCTAATACAAAGAGAGGGGCATCAACAGAGACCATATCAAATATCTTTATTTTATAAATGCAGCACATCACTTAAAAAATAAAAGAACAGCATATAAGCATACTATTTCAAAAGTGCATATGTAAGGATCACGTAAGGCTTTTGCCCCTCCTATTGAATGTGACCTCACCATATCAGGACTATAAGACTAGCCCGCCAGGGGCAGCTGGCCCTAAAGGGGGTCCCACTTCATGCTACTCCTGTAGTTGCACAGGTCCACAGGTACATTTAGCCTTTGCTGAAATTCTACATGGATATCTCTTAACAAAAAGGTCTTGCTTATTTCTTTTTCTCCCCAACTACAGATGAAAAACCCTGTCATTGGCCACCTGGTATCTTGGTTATCCATTTGGGTGTTATACTCAGAAATTATGGGTTATCTGAAATTATTATGGGCTGCAAATGCCCCAATTTGTTTGTAAAGAAGATTACAGTTTCCTACTGGTTTTCTTTTAATAATGTGGGCACTCGCCCTAATGTACAGTTTTCTTGTGCCTTTGTCGAATATGGGGCTGTCCAGAGTGCTCGGTACTTTTCTGCCTATTGAACTGAGTTGAGTGCTCGAAACCATGCCGCACTACAGAAAAACTCTCAGTGGTCTGACTTATGCATTCCAGGCTTTTGCAAGTGCCAGAATGCCTACAAATAACACTGCCAGAGCCCTTGCAGGCTCAGGAAAAGTGTAAGAATTTCCACTTTTGTGCCAAACGTGTTTCTAGCTCGGGTCAGAAATGACACCCGTAGACCAAGAACAATGTTACAGCGCCCGTGGCAAAACAATTTCAAATATACAGCTACTATTTCGCAGCCAACCCGACAACCTGGTAAACTACATAATTAATTTTTGTAATTCATTAGCTTATCAGGAAAGAAATTCAAAAAGGTAATGGGGAAAAACAAATGTCCTAACGTAGGGAATGAACTGGAAAGTATTTTCTTGGCAGCACAATTCATTTCCATAATTCTCTATGTACTTTATTTATTTATTTATTCATTCAATTTTGGTAACTGGGTAGGCCCACTGAGCCTCAAAGGTTCCTTTTTCAGGGGTGACCCAGAATTAGTTACAGAAGGATACAAGTACAATAATGGAAACAAGGTCACAGTGCAGAATAACAGAAGAGAAAAATTAAGTACATGGATAAGCAGTGCTGACATTGTGCCAAAATTAATTACAGGAGAAGACAGTTACACGAATAGGCAAGGGTAGCAGTGTTGCATTTCAACCAACATTATCACTCTTCTTACTGAGTGGACTTCATTTTCTGCGCCCAAGGACACCAGGGAATATCTAGACCGTAATACTAGGTCACAATTTGGTGCCTCAGCATTTTTGTCCTTCATTTACCAAATATAGAAAGTTTCTTACCACATGGACTAAAAGGGAAAATTAGAGGGATTAGAGAGAGGGAAGATACCACAATAGGAGGCCACCCCATCGTGGTAGAAAAATGAAAAGGTCAAGAGAGACCACAGAATATGAAGAATTTACTACTGCAGTCGTTTTGGAAACAGGGTATAGAGGAGGATGATGTCCAATAGTAATCGGGGGGGATTAAACTATACTGTCACAGAAAATATTGAACAAAACAGGGCCCAGCACTGAACACTGCGGTAGCCTACTTCTTATTGGCCTTGACTTGGGTGTCTCCCCCACCCCTTACAACTCCCCTCTGTTGTCTGCCCTGCAACCATTTCTCAACCCACCCACTAGTTCCCCCTCCCCCATGTCCCTCAGCCTGATCATTAACCTCCTCTGGGGCACCAAGGCAAAAGCCTTGCTGAAGTCAGGTACAGGACATCCACAGCATGACCTTCATCAACTGCCCTAGTGACTCAGTCGAAGAAGTTGATCAGGTTAGTTGGGCACGATCTTCCTGAGACAAACCCATGCTGTCTCTCACCCTGTAGACCATCGATCAGGTTAGTTTGGCATGATCTTCCCAAGACAAACCCATGCTGTCTCTCCTCCTATAGACCATTACTATCGAGAAAGGTTATCGACCTCTCCTTTAGAATGGTCTCCATCAACTTCCCCACTATGGAAGTCAAGCTTATTGGTCTGTAGTTGCCCAGTTGGTCATTTGGTCCACTCTTGTGAAGGGGCACCATATGAGCCATCCTCCAGTCCCTTGGTACCTTCCCTGTCTCCAAGGAGGTGTTGAGGTCTGTCAGAGGGCCTGCCAACACCTCCACCAATTCCTTCAGGACCCTTGGGTGTACACTGTCTGGTCCTGGTGCCTTGTCCACCTGCAAGGTTTTAAGGTCCTTCAGAACTCTATCCTCTTGGATGACCCCATCTGTTATCTCTGCCCCCTCTTCACCCTTGCCCCCTTTCCCCTGAGGTATTGTGCCATCCCTTTCTTTTGTGAACACCTAGCAGAAGTACTCATTGAGTGCCTCTGTCTGTTCTTCCCCATGTTCCACACATCCCCCATCCTTGCTGATTCTAACAATATCATCTCTACAACTCCTCTTCTCCCTTATGTATTTAAAGAACCCCCTTTCCCCCGTTCTGATCCAATGAGCCAACTTCAGCTCCTTTGCTGCCTTGGCTACTCTGACTGACCTGGTCACCTCCCTAGATGCCTTAGTGAACATCTCTCTATTCTTCTCACTCCCTGATTTTTTAAACTTAATGAAGGCCAATCTTTTTTCCCTCACCTTCCACTCCACTTCCTTGCTGAGCCAGCTAGGTTTTTTGAACCTGGACTGCTTACTCTGAGATTTAGCACACGTTTGTGGCCTCATTAAGCCCCTTCCTAATGATTGCCCACTTCTGTTCAGCAGCCATCACTGGACTAATGTTTAGCTAAATACCCCTCTAGGATGCTGCCCATTCTGGAAAAATCTGCCTTCCTGAAGTCTAACACTCTTGTCCTGGTCTTAGCCGACTCTCTCCCCGTGTTGAGGAGGAACTACACTGAGCGATGGTCACTTCCTGCTAAAGGGTCCTATACTATCACATCCTGGACTTGATCACCATTTGTTAGCACCAAATCCAGTATGTTCCTCTCTCTAGTACGACAGCTGCAAGAAAACCTGTTGCCTATGCCATGTGCTGTAGAAGCATAGACCATGTTGGCAGAAAAAAGACTGCATGTCCAGCCAGTCTGCCTGTGGTTCCCTATCTATCCCAAGCACCTAACTGTTATCAAGGGCACTAGCCCTCACTATCCTCTTCCCTATGTTCTTCCCTGCTACTATTGCTCTGAGTAGCCACAGTAGCCTTCACTCTGTCCCAACCATGATTAAAACCATTTATGATTTTGGCACCTACCACCTCTGATGGCAGACTATGCCAAGGTTCCACCACCCTCTCTGCAAAATAATACTTTCTCATGACCTTCTTAAACCTTCCTCCTTTCAGTTTCCACTCATGCCCCCTTGGCCTCGATTTTTGTGCTTATGCTAAATAAAACTCCTCATAGTTCACCTTATTTATTCCTTTCAGGAATTTAAAGGTTTCCATCATATCACACCTCTCCTGTCTGGTCTCCAGTGAGTACATGTTCAGTGCCTTTAGCAAGTCCTCATAAAATCTGCCCTGGATTTCTTCTCCAATGTCACCTATGAACATGGTGAAGAGTAATAGTGCTAGGATAGATCCCTGTGGCACCCCACTTGTGACCTTCCTCTCTTCAGATTTGACCCCATTTACCACAACCCTCTGCTGCCCCCCAGCTAATTTCCTACCCATCTTACTATCTCCCTTGCTGCCCCAAGATCCTCCATCTTTTTCAGCAAATTTGCTGAAATTGAAATTGAGTAAATCCACAGCATGGCCCCCATCCAGTGTGATCACCCAGTCAAAGAAAACTATTACGTTAATCTGACAAGTCCTCCCTGCCATGAGTGCATGCTGTTTACTATCCTGAAGGTCACTGCTTTATAGGTAGTTCATGAGGTCCTCCTTGACTAGTGTCTCTGTCAGAGTTTTTGTTATAAGGACAATAAGGTATGCTTGGTATGGGATGGGGAGAGGGAGGGGATGCCTGAAAGTGATCTGAGAAACAAGTGACGTATGTATTTTGTGTCTGAGCAATATACAATGCTTATTTAGTTGAAATTTGCATGAACAGCAGATGGTAACTCCATGAGATACAATACTGTATCTCATTTTCATGGCAGGTCCCTTGATATAGCAAGGTGCAAAAGTGTTTTGCTTGTAGTATAATAAGATATGGCCATACTAGTTCCTGTAGGATACACAAACACAAGTTATTTACAGTACAAGAGGTTTCATGACAACAAATGTGGATGGTTACTCGGAGCATGAATAATAGGATTAGAGCTACAGCAGCTCAGAGCTGCCCCTCTGAATGTACAGGTGTAACAGAGAATTGAAAGGAAGGTATGTTCAAATATAGCACAAGTCCGTAAATACTGGGAAGGGTGGATAAGAAAGGGGTAAAACATAGAGAAAGTTGTGGGGGTGTGGAAAAGAAAGTCAGGGAATACAGTAGCAAATGTTGGGAAGGGAGAGATAAAGGAGCAAAAGTTGAGGAGTTGTGGTAGACAAAGTCAAGGAGAATGGGGTAGAGAACGTCAGGGGGGAATGAAGTAGAGAACATCGGAGGGCATGTGATAATGTGATAGCAAAAGAAGGGAGAACATTGTTGAAAATGTCGGGGGGATGTGGTAGTGAAAGATGGGGGAATGTGGTAGAGAATGTGGTGGGGAATTTGGTAGAGAAAGTCGGGGACAGAAATGTGGTCATGAACATTGGTGCAGAAATATGGTTGTCTAATTTTAAACCATGTCTCATCTTGCACCGAGCTTTACTGGTGATGTTCAGCATCGGACTGTAGTGGGGTCAGATGGGAAAGTCTCATGTTTTTATAGGAGGGATATGTGCCTGTTGTGTGACAACACTGTTCCTCTAACCCAACTCCCCAATGACCCAATAGCCCTTGTTGACCATCCCAGGTGCGCAGTGGCTATGCAGTGTACTGCCATTGCCAGACACAGGTTCATGTGTAAGGCTAGGAAATGGAGCAATATTATGCACTTACACAGAAACTAATGCAAGTTGCCAGGAATGCATTTCTGCAGTAACAACTGATCAAAGAATGTGCAACTGCACATAGAAGCCAGAATAAGACTAGCACAAATTACATTCCTACCTATACTGGATTATGTTGACTTCATTTATAGACATTGCCCATCAACAATGCTAAACAAACTGGACACCCTTTACCACCGGGCTTTAAGATTTATCTTAAATATACCCTGTAGTACACATCACTGTCGTCTATACCAGGTTTCGGGATGGACCTCACTCTCAACTAGAAGAAAAGGATAAAGGAAATTCCTAGAGTGAAAACTACCCTTGGCTCAGCAGCAATCAACTTCTCACTTCCATCACTTTGGAACACTATGCAAGACTCATTAAAATTATCCTCACTTACAAGCATTTTCACATTCAAAACTCTATTAAGGGATTATCTGAAGGAATCATGCAACTGTTTCAGACGCCGATGACCCCTAAGCCCCGGGTGCCACTCTCAAATCCTACGCCTAAGTATCTCATCCACCCCACATTCCTAACAACAGAAACCTAGGACCTACAAGCCTAGTTTCCTTGATCCAAGATGGCCCTGCCTATTCTTTACCTTTTACCTGTTCTAGCCTCCCTTTTGGCTGCCTACTCTTTCACCCCAATTTCTACCCTATTCCTTAATGCCTCCTTATTTTTTATAATTTAGGTATGAGCTGTTACTTAGCAGAGACTATATGGGATTGTTGTCTCTCCTCATTTCAGTAAAGCTTATCATTATATACCTTTGCATGTTAATTGTTGACCGGTATGTATAGGCCCATATTGACCGTCACCTTCACAATGTTTTTTCTTTTTTTTTTTTCCACCACTGTCCACCATAATTGTAATCTTATGAAGCGTACTGTATTGTATTAATGCCCAGAACCACCTTGAAAATGAGCTTGCTCAATGGTATTTATGCCTGATTAAATAAAGTTATTGACTGATTGATCACATTCTTCAGATTAGACACAGGAACAAAGGCAAATTCGATAACCCTGAATGAGCTAGTGATTCAGAAGCCAAGACTAATACTGTACATAAGAAGGTTTAGTTTAATGCATACGATGGACAAAAATGTGAAACATGTTTGCACATAAAAATTGTTAGAAATGCCCCATCCCCCACTAGAAATATCCACTTCAAGAAACATGGATGAATGTGATTTATGGTTTTGTTACACACTTTGAACCAACGGTTCCTACTTTTATGTGCAACCTAGCTCAAGCTTTGGTTTGCTACTATCTGGTGACGGTGCAATAATTGGAGACCTCAATGAGGTTGTTGTCTGGGTCTCTGAAGTAGAGCGATGTTATTGGACCAACAGCACCGGTTCTCTCAACAGGGCCTTCTTCAATGGCCACTCCACAGACCTAAGAATAAAACAGAAAGAAATAACTAATCGGTCAAATGAAAGTGTGCTAACTCCTGTTAAACCACTCACCACTATGGTTAAAGTACTGCTTGCATGTTAGAGCTTTTATAAGCTCAGTTAAGATGTTTCCTAGTCCTGCTGTCCTGCAGGTGCAAAATGCAGTCCTCAGTGACTGTACTTAGACCAGGGAGGACAGCGGGACCAGCAAACAAAATATAAGATCTTATAACATGCACGGCAGGCTGTTGAATCTCCCACTGCTGCAGTTCAGATGTGATAGCTGTAGGGGATTATGGGATTTCTGGTTACAGCAAATATCCATTTGGGAGGCGACAGAATCAGCCTGACACAGTCTACTATACTGCAGAAACAAGTAAGTAAAAAAGAAAAAGGCTTTTGCACACAAACTGCAAATTGGGACCAGACCCACTTTTGGGTGTGGGGTTCTCAGTGCCTGCTATTCCCCCTTAACTTTAAGAACCCATGGAGGCATCAAATATGTGTAACCCACCCCCCAAATGATGTGCTTAACTAAAGTTGTCTCCCAGGACCTAGCAAGGTTCTTCTGCCACAAGAGTCCCAACTGGTTTTCTGCTGTTAAGAGCCTCGCAAGTCCAGTGCTGTAAATATACTAGAGTGTAAATTATTGCTGCCATTCTTACTCCTGCATGAGTGTGTGAATGGATGCCACCGCGCTACCACTTTAAGAGGTTCGGTCCTGTTGCCATTGCAGTGTATAGCCTGTGCTGGGTCCAGGAAGACAAGAGCCTGTGATAGGCTGGGCAGTACCCCGTTAAGATTCATTGTACAGTTGCATAACAGTATATATGAAGCTGTATTGAAAGTTGTGTTTTTTATTCCTAAATCCAAACTTTTATGTTTAAAATGAACTGTAAATGTGGAATGTTTACTTCTTCGGCAAGGGAGTGCCATGTTTGGTCCTGGACTTTGCATTTGGACCAATCAGAACTTCAGGGGTCCAAGTTGGGTCCTTGTTACAGTGCTTTCTGGGAGAAACTGTGGACTTTTCTCTTGGTGTCCAATTTAACCAAATGGAGCTCCGGGACAGCGACTGACAGTTTGGTAGCCAGTTGGAACACAGAGATCCTGGTCTTCAGTCTGAGGATTGCTTTGAAGACAGAGAGATCAGCTCAAGCTCTTGAGTAAGAGGGGAGTCTGTGTGGTTTAGCTGAGATACGCGGGGAAAAGACCTGTCTGCCTCCCTACGTGGCACGTTTGGACTGCCTCAAAGCAGAAAAGGCAATTTTGTTATCCAGGCTGAGAAAGAGAGTGGTTCATTGAACAAGTGAATCCTGGCCAAACTGTCTCGAAGTTGGAGGAGTTGCTGTTAGAATTATTTAAGGGGCTGTGGTGAAACGTAGAGCCTGTACGGGTTGCGAGTGTCTCCTGCCACGTTTCAAGAAAAGGAGGAGACCTTCCTGATTTGTATCCAGCTCACAGTAAAGAGACTGCAAACCCAGAAGTGGGTGAGCTAAGTGTGCTGTGTAAACTGCATCAGAGACTGCCTTGTATGTGCTGGGCCTGTGCCATGAAAAGTTCACAAGACTATAGTCAGCAGATCCAAAGCCAGCCTGGCCAAAGAACAGTTTGGGGAGTCAGCCGCTGCAGAGAGACGAACTGCAAGTTGTGTCCGCCTTCATGAGAAAGGCCGTGAAGTGGAGGTGAGTCGTGTCAGCCCTGGTTCCCATGTTCATCCCTGGCAAGAGAGAGTCCAGCCTGACTGCAGCTATCATCTTTACTGGTCCTGGTACCGTGAGTAACCTCAGGGTCTTAGCACTGCAAACTATAATACAAAGAAATTGCCATCTGATTTACCTTTAAAGTTTGTGTTGTGGTTTGACTGTATTTGCAAGCCATCAGGCCTGGGGATTACAATTTCTTTGGGGGTTTAACAAATAGTGTAGTTGCCGTATTGGTCCTAGTAAGAATAGATCCAGAAGTAAATGATTTGATACCTTTTACTGGACCAATATAGATGTTACAATGAAAGAATAAAAAGCGCTCTAGCTTTCGGACCAACCAAGTCCTTCTTCAGAAGCTTTATGACAGTTATTTATAATTGTCTGTGTATGTTAAATAACATGTTTGGTATAAACCCAAGTGCGTGTCCACTGGTTGGGGGTGTGGATAAGTACAAGGTCCCAGGGGGTTGTGCTAGCGTAACATCTAACCCACCTGAAATTTTCTGTGGGTAGAGGCCCCATGTCAATAGCATTATTATTAGAACCCAGGCCCCTCAACCTGCAGTTAGGGAAGCAGGCAGGCGTAGTAGCTCATTGAGAGGTGGAGCCCAGGTTACATACAGTAACTGATTTGGGAGGGTCACACATTGAGATAACTAGGAACATTACAATTATTGTAAACATTTTTGCTCTATACATTGGAAAATCCGTCCATCATGTATGAAAGTGTTGGCCATTGGTTCTCATGAAAATACAGTAAATATGCTTGGACAGGGCATTTTCCATTCCAGAGTACTATCCCAGAACAGCTCTGGTATCCTTATCTTGCTGGCTAGGCCCAGATAATGGATAATTTGCCAGGATTATAAAGATAATTTGAACATATCCTGAGTGAAGTTGTGTGGTATTTTTCTTCGGCTTCTGAGGAAAAATCAGTGGCATTCCAAAGTTCTGTTACATTTTCACATGATTTCTACTCCGTTTTCATGCAGAAATTCTTGATAAAACCATGAAACAAATGCTGTGAAATACAGAGCCATGTGAAACTTCTGCACAATTTCTGAATTCTGTGCAAAATGTGGTTCTGCAGCACTGTCAAATGCGGAATTTATTCCATGGAATTTTGTAAAAATATTCCATGGAGTAACACATATGGCAGAATGTCAATTCCACCATAACTGCACAAATGGCACAACAACACTAAAAAAATATCCAGATACCTCATTATCCGAACTCCAGATAGCCAAGGTAGCCAGTATATGAGCAATGTGACGGGCACCTCATACTATGTGAGCAATGCAATGGGGGCATCAGATTATCTGAGCAGTGCAATGTGCACCACAGCTCAGCTGATGAATAAGATAAGCACCGTAGATTATCTGAGGAACGTGATGGGCACCACAGATTATCTGAGGAATGTGATGGGCACCACCCCCTCCCTGCCAGCCCCCGCCCTCCCCCGATACTCAGCCCCATATACTTGTCCCATGCCTTCTTGAATTCCTCCACCGATTTAGCCCCCACCAATCTGTCAGGTAGTCTGTTCCAGGGCTCTACCACCCCCTCCGTGAAGAAATGCCCTCTAACATTGCCCCGTATCTTTTCCTTTCAGTCTGAGGCTGTGCCCTCTAGTTTTGACCCCTTCCTTTCTCTTAAGTAAACCCTCTTCTCCCATTTTATTGAATCACTTTAAATATTTAAAAGTTTTAATCATGTCTCCCCTTTTCCTCCTTGTCTCAACATGTACAGCTCCAGTTCCTTACACCTCTACTTGTATGACTTTCCCTGCATACCCTGCACCATCTTGGTTGCCCTTCTCTGAACCCTCTCCACTGCACCTATATCCTTGTGGAGAGGTGGCCTCCAGAACTGAACCCCATACTCCAGGTGCGGCTTCACCATGGCTTTGAAAAGGGGTATTATTACCGCCTTCTTTCTGCCAGTAATGCCTCTGCCTAAGCATGCCAACATTCCATTGGCCTTTCCCACCACCCTGCTACACTGGATTCCTACCTTAAGGTTCAAGGAGACTGTGATCCCCAGATTCCTCTCCTGTTACTTTAATTTCCTCCCCACCTAGGGCGTACCTTGCTCTTCTGTTTCTACTCCCCAAGTGCATCACAGCGCACTTCTTGGCATTAAATTTCAGCTGCCATGTCCCAGACCATTTTTCAAGCATCTTTAAGTCCTCCCTCATGTTCTCCACCCCACCTGGGGTGTCCACCCTATTGCATATTTTCATATCGTCAGCAAATATGCACACCCTCCCCCTCAAACCCTCAACAGTATCACTGATGTAGATGTTGAAGAGAAGCGGACCCAAAACTGACCCCTGTGGCATTCCACTCTTCACCCTTACCATCCCGGAGTGCACACCGTTTAGCACCACCCTCTGAGTTCTTCCTGACAACCAGGCCTCCACCCAGCTTGTTACTTCCCCACCCAACCCCAGGCTTTCCATCTTGCTCACCAGTCTCCTGTGGGCCTTACTGAAGTCCAGATAGACCACGTCCACTGCCCCCCCAGTCAATCACCTGAGTCACCCAATCAAAAAATTGAATTAGGTTTGTCTGGCAAGACTTCCCTTTTGTGAAGCCATACTGTCTGCTGTCCTGCAAGTCACTCTCCACCAGGTTATCCACCACCCTCTCCTTGATTAATGCCTCTGTTACCTTCCCCACCACTGACGTGAGGCTGACAGGTCGGTAGTTCCCCTTCACCTCCTTACTACCGCCCTTGTGTAAAGGCACTACGTCTGCCCTCTTCCAGTCCTCCAGCACTCTCCCCATATCCAGGGACAAGTTGAAGGGCCTTGTCAAGGGTGCAGCCAACTCCTCCTTCAATTCCCTGATCACCCTGGGGTGTAACCTTCCAGGCCCCATTGCCTTGTCTACCCTCAATCTTTCCAGCTCTGCCCTAACCCTATCCACAGTGAATGGACTGAGATCCACCCATTTGCCCTCCTTTGCCTTCTACTTTAGCTCAGGTCCCCTACTGTCCTACTCCTCCATGAATACCAAGCTAAAGTACTTATTTAATAACTGCTTTTTTACAGTCTCTTTCCAATTTTATTTCTCCCTCCCCCCTCAGCATAGTAATCCCCTGCCTTGCCTTTCTCTTCTCCCTCACATATCTGCAAAAGGTTTTATCCCCCTTTTGGCCTTTTTCGCTATTTTCTCCTCGGTATCTGCTTTCGCCCTTCTGATCTTCTTCCCTGCCATATTCCTCTTTTCCCTATACTCTTCCTTATCTTCCTCACTGAGTGTCCTCTTAAATTTTCTGAAAGCCCTCCTCCTTTCCCTGACTGCCCCCGCAACCACCTTTGTAAACCAAAGCAGTCTCTTCCCCCTTTTGCTCTTCCTAACCTTTTTTGTGCACATTTCTGCAGCTTTCAGTACCCTTCCCTTGATAGCTTGCCATAACTCCTCCACTGCCCCTATATTCTCCATACCCTCCATTGTCTCCCTTACTGTACTATCCTTCACATCTTGTCAAAGTCTGTGCGTCTGAAGTCCATGACTGTAGTACTGGTTTTACTTGTCTCCCTCCCTGCCCTGACCCTGAACATTACCTTGCTGTGGTCGCTGTTGCCCAAGGCTTCTCCCACCTGCACCTCCTCCACACTCTCCCCATTTGTCAGGACCACATCCAGCAGGTTGTTGCCCCTTGTCGGCTCCCTGACTAGCTGTTGAAGGAACACCCCCTGAAGCACAGCTAGTATCTCTCTGCTCCTTGACAATGCTGCATCTGGGATTTCCCAGTCTACATCTGGGAGGTTTAGGTCCCCTACTAGCAGTAATTCTCCTTTTAGGGCCAGCCTTGTGACTGCCTGACTTAACTGTTGATCACCCTCCTCCCCTTGCGTAGGTGACCTGTATACCACCCCCAGTCACAAGGATTCTCCCATCCTCCTGCCTAGGGTTGCCCACAGTAGCTCAGTCTCCCCATTCTCCTCTTGTCTTTCAGTTACACTTATGCTTTCTCTGATGTATAAAGTAACTCCTCCCCTTCTTACCCTCCCTATCCCTTCTGAACAGTCTAACTAGGGATAGTCGTTTCCCAGGTGTGCAGCTCTGTCCACCAGGTCTCGCTTATAGCTACTATATCTAGTCCTTCGTCCCCCATAATGGCCCCCAAGTCCACCACCTTATTTACTAAGCTCCTGGTGTTGGCTGCTAAGCATTTCCGCCAGGTTCCCTTGTCATCCTCCCTTCTCTGTTCTCCCTGATGCCCAGTATTTTAGCACTATCCTGGGGGGAGGCTGGTAGCCCCCCATTTCTCCTGTCTTGTGATGTGGACTCCCCCCAATCTAGTTTAAATTATAGGTTTCTCCTGTGAACTCTCTTAATTTGCTTTTTAGCACTGCTGCACCCTCCCTATTCAGGTGCAGTCTGTCTGGAGCAAATAAACTCTCATCCCCCCACATGGATCTCCAGCCTCCTATTAACTCATACCCCATTTGTTTGCACCACCCCACTAGCCACTCATTGAACTCCCTAATCTTCAGCCTCCTATCAGTACTTGCCTGTGATACTAACAGCACCTCAGAGAAAGCCACTGATTTGAACCCCAGATTGCTGGGCTACAAGTGCTCTAAATCGTGCCTGCACCTCCAACAGGCTTTTTCCCGCCAGGTCATTTGTTCCCAGGTGGTAAATCAGGTGTGTTTTCGCATCCTGCTGTTTCTCCCTTGAGGGGATATAGTATCTGAGGAATGCAATGGGGACCACACATTATCTGAAGAATGCAATGGGCACCACAAATTATCTGAGGAATGTGATGGGCACCACAGATTATCTGAGGAATGTGATGGGCACCACAGATTATCTGAGAAATGTGGTGGGCACAAAAGATTATCTGAGAAATGCAGTGGGCACCAGAGATTATCTGAAGTATGTGATGGGCACCAGAGATTATTTGAGGAAGGCAATGGGCACCACAGATCATCTGTGGAAGGTGGTGGACACCACAGATTATCTGTGGAAGGTGATGGACACCACAGATTATTTGAGGAATGGGGTGTACACCACAGATTATTTGAGGAATGCGATGGGCACTGCAGATTATCTGGGGAATGTGATGACATCACTGATTATCTGAGGCATATGATGGGCACCACAGATTATTTGAGGAATATAATGGGCACCACAGATTATCTGAGGAAAGTGATGTGCATCACAAATTATCTAAGAAACGCAGTGGGTAACACAGATTATCTAAGGTATGGGATGGGCACCAGAGATTATTTCAGGAAGGTGATGGGCACCACAGAGTATCTGAGGAATATGAAAGACACCACAGATTATCTGGGGAATGTGACTGGCACCACAGATTATCGGAAAAATGTGGTGGGCACCACAGATTATCTGAGAAATGCAATGGGCACCAGAGATTGTCTGAGGTATGTGATGGGCACGACAGATTATCTGTGGAAGGTGGTGGACACTACTGATTATCTGAGGAATGCTATGGGCAACACTAATTATCTAAGGAATGGGATGGGCACCACTGATTATCTGAGAAATGCCTGTGATGGGCATCAAAGATTATCTGAGGAATGTAATGGGCACCACAGATTCTCTGAGAAATGAGATGGGCACCACAGATTATCTGATAAATGCAGTGGGCACCAGTGATTATCTGATGAATGCAATGTGCCCCACATATCTGTGGAATGTGATAGGCACCACAGATCACCTGAGGAATGCAATGGACACCACAGATTATTTGAGGAATGTCATGGGCACCACAGATTATTTAAGGAATGAGATGGGCACCACAGATTATCTGAGCAATGCGATATGCACCACATAATACCGGAAGAATGTGATGGGAACCACAGATCATATGAGGAATGTGATGGGAACCAGGGATCATCTGAGGAATACGATGGGCACCACAGATTATCTGAGGTATGCAATGGGCACCAGAGATTGTCTGAGGAAGGCAATGGACACCACATCTTATTTCTGAAAGGTGGTGAACACCACAGATTATTAGAATGTAATGGGCACCAGAGATTATCTGAGGAATGCAATGGGCACTATACACTATTTGAGGAATGCGAAGGGCACCACAGATTATATGAGCAGTGCGATGGGCAATGCAGATTATCTGGGGATGGGAACCATAGATTATCTGAACAATGCGATGAGCACTGCAGATTATCTGGGGAATGTGATGGGAACCACAGATTATCTAAACAATGAGATGGGCACTGCAGATTATCTGGGGAATGTGATTAATACCACAGATTATCTGAGGAATGCAATGGGCACCACACATTATCTGAGGAAGGCAGTGGGCACCGCCACCACTGATTAGCTGAAGTATACAGTGGACACTGCAGATCATCTGAGGTACAAGGTAGACACTGCCAAGTATGTAAAGTATGCAGTGGGCACTGCTAAGTATTCGATCAATTTTAAAATACAAAAAAATGAACCCATGCCTCTGAAGTTCAAGGGTACAATCACTGTGACATTAATAAAGAATTTCTTTCTAAAGTTAGACACAACAATCAGAACTGTGCAGAATTTCTGAAACTTCACTTCTGTTAAAGTTTGAGAAATGCAGACACATTTTGTGAAATTCTGCATTTTGTGAAGTTGACAGTTCACAAAGATTTCTCCCCCTGTGACTTGAGAGCATTTTCCCTTGCCATGAGTGTTTTTCCCGTAACTCGAGGACGGTGCTCAGTGGGAAAATATTACTTTTTCCCTGTGTAACCCCTAGATGGCGCTATCCCAGGGGCTACTACCCCTGCCTGATTTGCCACTAACAGGTTGAGAGGCCTGGATCCGATGGCGGGTGCCTCCACCCAGAGGTCAGGGTTTGCAATAGTTAAACTAACTTGGTCACAGCCCTCTGGGACACTGCAACCCCCCTTTTTTCCCACTAGTGGCCCACACAATATATCAGAATTACCTTCACAGTATACACTTCCCCCAGGACTGTTTCAGGCACTGGGACCTCCTGTAAAATAAGATACAGTGCAACAATCACAGTACAATACTTTAACATAGACAAATACCTCAAGCAGTATAACTTTGCTGAAACAAGCAGCTCTGATTTATTTAGGGGATATAACAAGGACAGGGGAATCAGGTTAATTAGCTTATCACTTTACTCATCTATCTATGGCTCTGTGCAGGCCTATCCCTACCAGTTACTGTCCCTGGGTACCCAAGCCCTAGTGGCTAGTCCAAACCGTGGCAGCTGGTAGGGGCCCTTTCACACAGAGAAAATAAAATTAGTTAAACAGTCAGCAGTACAGTAATTCCATTTGGATTCAATGTGGCAATTCAACAGGAGCGACCCTGAATTAGTACTCACGACCTTCAAACAAGATAGGGTCCTTCAATGTCAGCAGGGCTACTCTTGAGCTCCACGAGACTCCTCACACATTTATATGGCAAACTGCAACAGGCAAAAGTCCTTTAATGGCAGCAGGATTCACTTGAGCTACACAAGCCTCCTCACACATTTATATGGTGAACAGTAACAGGCAAAAGTCCTTTAGTGGCAGCAGGATTCACTTGAGCTACACAAGCCTCCTCACACATTTATATGGTAAAAAGAAAGTACTATACCAGGCAGGCTGCTTCTCTATCCCAATCGCAATTACTGCACAATACCCAGGAGAACACACAGCAGATTCAGTTCCTGACAGACCGAGTGCAATTCAGCAATTTCTCCAGTCTTCTACAGGGTGAGCCTGGTTTCTACTCTTCAGATATCCTTTGATTCTCTTCACAGGACGGATTCAGTCCTAACAAGCAGTTACATAAGCTGCAGACCGGAACTCGGGCCTTACGACGCTTCCGACTAAAACTGCACACCAAAAGCACAGGGCTCCTTCCTCTTCACTGCCAGAGCTCAACTGAAACTCCAGCAGACAAAACCGGGCACTTCCTTTGAGTTCCTCACAGTTCTTGGCTGGATTGGCTGTCACTCACAATAGACTGCCCCTGTTGGTCCAAAAAGGCACCAAGTCTAAACTACATCTCCCAGAGTCACTGCCCATACAATCTTCTTGTGGCTGGCTCAGATTACGAGTCCAAGTTCTGATTCGGCCCAAGGCACCATTTTAGAGCTACCTTAACCCACACTGATTGGTCCAGTTCAGCAGTTCAAAACTAGAATGGGGAACTAGGCAAACACAGTTCTGACTGCAAGAAAGCAGGTTAGACAAACTGTATTTTCATTATTACTCTAAATGATTTCTGGCAAACAGTTACATCTTTCAGATAGGTTCCTTTGCACTCCTAGTGACTGCAAAACTGGAGTGAATTGGCAGCAGCTCAAGTGGTACTCAAGCAGAGAAGCACACAATCCCCCCATACAAACTAATTATGTCTGCAAGCAGACAGCTCTTAAAGAGACAGTACCAGAGGCTCTAAAAACACTCACTGATAAATGGCTTAAACGCCAAACATCATTCAGGCTTGGAACATTCAAGCAAGCTCCTGGAAGTCTTTTGGGAACCCCCATTTGCAGGGGGTTACACCCTTCCTGGTCTGGGAAAGCTTGACTCTGCCAAGCAAGTACCCATAAGTTTCAACTGCAACCATATACATTTGCATTAGGCTCACACATGTAATCATCAGTCAATATATCATTTTACCAAGAACACATTTCTGAAACATTGCAGTACATCCTCTTTACACAGTATTACACACATTGTGCCATAACTCAAGTTATTACCTCTTGTACATGAAACCTGAAGAGAAGTGGGCCCTTCCTATCGGTTACCTTGGGGCTGGGCAGGGGCAAGGGCACCATACTTAGAGGGCAACACAAGTAACTTGGAGTCAGCACTGACGCTCAGTTTGGGCAATGAGCTCGGGGACACATACACTCCTTTATGGACAACATTGAGAGGCAGGTCCACTGGCCGGCCCAGGGAATCATAACTGAGGTGCACCACAGGCTTTACAGCTCGACCAGTCTTTCTAAGGGGAACTGTTACAGGCTCTGCACTCTGAGCCTCAATTTCAGCATTGTCCTCACTTGTCAGGGGAGTCTCCATGGGGGTAGAGAGGCTAGAACTTGGGGCACTTTCAGCTCCAGGAGTTACAGTTTCTGAGTCCACAACATTTGGGCTGCATGGAGAGCTTTCAGACACTGGCAGTGGACTGTCAGGGCACTCAAAATACTCTTCTTGTTCGGGTGTATCACCAGTCTGCCCCAATCTATCATTTTTCCTCCCTGAAAGCTCAAACAGTTCAACCATGCACAATGATTCCATTTCATCTGATCTGATGCTTTGCACTTCACTTTCTGGGAGCATTGGCTCCAGGGACGAAGCTGGGGGCTTAGACAGTCCAGAAGGCCCAGCTTCGTCTCCAGTATTGACTAGGGGATTGCCCCAAAACAATTGACTCAGTTCGTAAGAAGGATAGTATTCAAAGTCACTCTCACTTTCTTCTGATATGGACTGACAGTCATGCTCAACTGGGACTTGTGGAGAGGAACACTTTAACTCTGCTTCTGTAGGTGCAGACGTTCTTGATCTTTTCTTAGCAGCAGCTCTAGTCACTGGTCCAGAGGGGGCATCTTCTAGGGGCTCAGACTCAATGAAGATTTGTCCAATGGGCAGTAAATGATTTCTATGCATTGTTTTTACATCTTTTGAATTATTCTCAGGCCTTACCTTGTACACTGGAAGATCATCTAGTTTGCCCACTACAATGTGAGGGAGATGGTGCCATCTGTCAGCAATCTTGTGTTTGCCATGCAGTCCCAGATTTCTTAGCAATACCTGATCTCCTCCTGGAGTTCCTGTGCTTTCACCTTTTATCATACCTTTCTTTGTTGGCAGATTTCTTTTGGCAGCCATGGTTTGAGCCAGTTGGTACGCATGAGTTAGCTGGGCCTTTAACTTTTGCACATACTGTAAATAGTTGTCAGCTTGAACCCCATCAGGAGAGACCCCAAAACATACATCTACCGGTAGTCGAGCTTCTCTTCCAAACATCAGGCGGTAGGGGGAGAACCCAGTGGCATCACTTTTGGTGCAGTTATAAGCATGTACCAGGGTGCTAATTTGTTGGCTCCATCTAGGCTTGTCCTTTGGGTGCAGGGTGCCTAGCATATCTAGCAAAGTGCGGTTGAAACGTTCAGGCTGTGAGTCCCCCTGTGGGAGGTAAGGAGTGGTTCTGGACTTTCGCACTCCCCACAGAGAAAGCATCTCTTTGATCAGACGACTCTCAAAGTCTCTCCCTTGATCAGAATGGATTCTTTGTGGAGCCCCATAGTGAACAAAAAAGTTTTCTACAAGTACTTTGGCCACAGTGGATGCTTTCTGGTCTTTGGTGAGCAGATTAGCATGCCGACCCACCACCACAGGGTTTTGTAAACCTTCCACCTTGGAAAGTACTCCCTGTACAGTGTCCGTATTGATACCCAGGGGGATGTCCAGGATAAGCATAGCATTTTGGGGGTCAGTCTCCTCCCCAGTACACCACTCCACCAGCCAGTGCACAGCCACTTCTGTCGGGGTACCCATTTTTTTTTCTTAACAGTGGTTCGTAAATATGGCCACTAGAGGACACACAATCCCAGCGGTGAGCCTCAAGATGTAACCCTAGATGGCGCTATCCCAGGGCTACTACCCCTGCCTGATTTGCCACTAACAGGTTGAGAGGCCTGGATCCGATGGCGGGTGCCTCCACCCAGAGGTCAGGGTTTGCAATAGTTAAACTAACTTGGTCACAGCCCTCTGGGACACTGCAACCCCCCTTTCTTCCCACTAGTGGCCCACACAATATATCAGAATTACCTTCACAGTATACACTTACCCCCAGGACTGTTTCAGGCACTGGGACCTCCTGTAAAATAAGATACAGTGCAACAATCACAGTACAATACTTTAACATAGACAAATACCTCAAGCAGTATAACTTTGCTGAAACAAGCAGCTCTGATTTATTTAGGTGGATATAACAAGGACAGGGGGGAATCAGGTTAATTAGCTTATCACTTTACTCATCTACCTATGGCTCTGTGCACAGGCCTATCCCTACCAGTTACTGTCCCTATCCCTACCAGTTACTGTCCCTGGGTACCCAAGCCCTAGTGGCTAGTCCAAACCGTGGCAGCTGGTAGGGGCCCTTTCACACAGAGAAAAGAAAAATTAGTTAAACAGTCAGCAGTACAGTAATTCCATTTGGATTCAATGTGGCAATTCAACAGGGAGCGACCCTGAATTAGTACTCACGACCTCCAAACAAGATAGGGTCCTTCAATGTCAGCAGGGCTACTCTTGAGCTCCACGAGACTCCTCACACATTTATATGGCAAACTGCAACAGGCAACAGTCCTTTAATGGCAGCAGGATTCACTTGAGCTACACAAGCCTCCTCACACATTTATATGGTGAACAGTAACAGGCAAAAGTCCTTTAGTGGCAGCAGGATTCACTTGAGCTACACAAGCCTCCTCACACATTTATATGGTAAAAAGAAAGTACTATACCAGGCAGGCTGCTTCTCTATTCCGATCGCAATTACTGCACAATACCCGGGAGAACACACAGCAGATTCAGTTCCTGACAGACTGAGTGCAATTCAGCAATTTCTCCAGTCTTCTACAGGGTGAGCCTGGTTTCTACTCTTCAGATATCCTTTGATTCTCTTCACAGGACGGATTCAGTCCTAACAAGCAGTTACATAAGCTGCAGACCGGAACTCGGGGCCTTACACACGCTTCCTGACTAAAACTGCACACCAAAAAGCACAGGGCTCTTCCCTCTTCACTGCCAGAGCTCAACTGAAACTCCAGCAGACAAAACCGGCACTTCCTTTGAGTTCCTCCCAGTTCTTGGCTGGATTGGCTGTCACTCACAATAGACTGCCCTGTTGGTCCAAAAGGCGCCAAGTCCAAACTACATCTCCCAGAGTCACTGCCCATACAATCCTCTTGTGGCTGGCTCAGATTACGAGTCCAAGTTCTGATTCGGCCCAAGGCACCATTTTAGAGCTACCTTAACCCACACTGATTGGTCCAGTTCAGCAGTTCAAAACTAGAATGGGGAACTAGGCAAACACAGTTCTGACTGCAAAGAAAGCAGGTTAGACAAACTGCATTTTCATTATTACTCTAAATGATTTCTGGCAAACAGTTACATCTTTCAGATAGGTTCCCTTTGCACTCCTAGTGACTGCAAAACTGGAGTGAATTGGAAGCAGCTCGAGTGGTACTCAAGCAGAGAAGCACACAGTCCCCCCATACAAACTAATTATGTTTGCAAGCAGACAGCTCTTAAAGAGACAGTACCAGAGGCTCTAAAAACACTCACTGATAAATGGCTTAAACGCCAAACACCATTCAGGCTTGGAGCATTCAAGCAAGCTCCTGGAAGTCTTTTGGGAACCCCCATTTTCAGGGGGGTTACACCTGCATGGAAGAAA
The DNA here is from genome assembly GCA_016271365.2 of Neoceratodus forsteri. Lineage (NCBI taxonomy): Eukaryota > Metazoa > Chordata > Ceratodontiformes > Ceratodontidae > Neoceratodus > Neoceratodus forsteri. The sequence continues at coordinate 67,840,396 of JADMNL010000023.1, forward strand.
AACAATAACCACTGCTTTGTGGAATTCCACCAAATGTTTCAAATAGTCCATGAAGTTTCACAATTACAAAATATACAAATTTCTCTTGAACTTTGCACGCACAAAAATTTGCACAGCTCTAATGACGACAGGGTGAAAGTCCCTGTTGGTGTCCTCTGTCACTGCCCAAAAATTGCACAAGGAATCTTGTCAAGCAGTCTTTACTAACCTTAAGGTGCTCTGCAATAGTCTGCAGTGGAGTGTCACTGATCAGACACACGTCTATAGATCCAGGTGTGGGCCTCTGGGCTTTGGGTTCAAATTCCTTTCCAGCTTCATGGAGGTTAAATTTCTGGTTCCCAAATCTCAGTGCCTTTCGGTTTCCCTACAGACAAGTAAGTCATTATAAGAAGCCTTTGATGACAAGCAGATACAGCAAAGGCTTAACATGGTGCACAAACAGTGAACAGAATACATATTCAGGAAGCAGAGGAGAGTGACATGGCTGGGCAGGGGTATTCTGTAACATACGAGACCTCCAAACCAGAATCTGAAACACCATGTAACCCCCCCCCACACACACACACAGACACACAGACACACACAAATCTGGGGTTTACCTAATGTCTTCCTGGGCTCCTCAATGCCCACTGCCAGGCTGGTGTCGTCATTGTTTGATCTTGCTCATTTACGTGTGAGTGCCATGTTGAGCCTCCGTGCCTGTCCCTTTAAGAGACTGTCTAATCTGTGTGTAGTGAATGGTCTGTGCTGGGTCCGAGTGATTTAGGGCTTGTGACTGGCCAGTCATTGTTCTGATTTGCTCCATGCTTCAGTAGATACCTGTGCAGAGGAAGTCTGCATGGAAACTGTGCTTGTTTACTGCTTATATGCTGTTTTATTAGAAATAGAGAAGTTTGTTTAACCTGCTTTCCTTGCAGCTTATCTTTCTGAATGGAAGTCACCATGTTATGTCCGGGACTTCTAGTAATTGGACTAATAGGTCTACAGAGGACCTAACATGGGTCCTGGCCAAAGTGCTTCATGGGAAGGAAAACTGTAGTTTTTAGGTTGGTGCCAAAACTAGCCTGGGGGCCCTAACTGTGACTGACAGTTTCCTCAGCCAACTTAAATCCTTGATTTACAAGGGAAATCCCCAATGTGACATGAGACAGTGGATAAGTTAGTGCTGGAGCTTGAAGTGTAAACAGCTTGAACTTTCAAGCAGCTCTTCCCTAAACGGAGCATAGGGGAATGGGCGGGAAGAGGCCTACCTTGCCTCCCTGCCGCCTTTCTCCTGCTTGAGACTGCCTGATAGCAGAAGTTGGATGTGTTCCAATTTAAGTTGGAACTGAGGCAGAAAGAAGAAAAGAAGTTTACCAGTACCACTTGTGTTTTGGACTGAAGATTTGCTCCTGTGAAGTGATCGGTCCAGCTTGTGTGCGAGACGAATTTTGGATCGAGAGGTTTGCTCAGTGAAACTGCTGGATTAGCAACCGGACTGTATCCAAACTGTACAAAGTTAGTGTGGCTTATTTTGAATGTGCTGAATGTGTTTCGTGGGTCAAGACCTGCTTGCCCGTGACCCAACCTGTTATCCAGCTGGAGGCTTCACCAGCAAGAAGACAAACGAACTTTGCCAGTTTGATCATCCTGCCTGGGCCTTTGCCAATCCAGCACAGAACGATTGCCCTGCACCAGAGACTGTTTTGGTGAGAGACCAGCTTCGGGGATCCAGCCCCTATGCAACAACAACTCACAGGTTACAGCCACCTGGAGGAAAGGCTGTGAAGAGGAAGTGCATCGTGTCGGCCCTGCTTCCCCGTGCTCATCGGTGAACACCACAAGGTCTCCATATCGCCTGCTTGTCTACAGACATCTGGTAGTGTCAGTACAATCAGTGTAGCTCCCTGGCCCATGAGTATAGGCAAGCATACTCCAAGCACTCCATGGTGTGCAATTTTATTTAAGAGGGGTAGCAAATAGGGTCTGAACTGTTTCCTTTTTCCATGACAACTAACAAAGAAAATACTGAACCTTTCTGTAATTTTATTCATAGGAGTCAAAACTAGAAGAACTGATCACCAATACTCTCTTTGCATCCCAAAGACAATACAACTTTACAGGCTCTGGGCTGGTATGTGGGTGTCTTAGGGAACAATGCATGGCATTTGTATTTACCCATGCATGGCAACAACCACTGTCATGAGATACAAAAGTTGTATTTATTGTGCCAAATGAGGCAATAAACACTGTCCTGGTGTACATTTGTATATTGTCTGGCTACACCCTGGGGAGTTGGGGAGGGGGGTAGTTCACCCTAACAAGGGGGGGGGTAGCAGTGAGTCCACTTGGTGTGCAGATCTGAAATCCCTGGCTACACCCCTGCAGTCCCTGCAATGAGTATTTGAATCATCTGTGGTTCCATCTGATTGCTTTAACTTTCTAGGTTTACAAAGGATTGAGTCAACCAGCTCAGATTACAAATAATCTGGGTGTTTTTCATGTTAACTGCTTTTCTATCCATCAAGGGCCCCAGCACCTTCTGCAATGTCGGCCACCCCCGGACAATGCCTCTGGCTAGCCAGATATTCCATCCTGGGTACCCAGTGTTGTGGGACTGTTATTTGTGGCAAAAACGTGCATGCTATACCTGAATCAAATCAGAGTACAAATTATTTGCCTGTATTCACTCTCCCTTCCTTGTTCACGACCCCTAAATAAACCTGATTGTCTATTTCCACATTTAACCTGGTTGTGTGCATATTATTAGTGAGGATACAGTGTTGACAGTGTATATCTATATTGCTGACCTTATTTTACTGGAGGTCTCCAAGGAAATTGCTGCAAGTCTAACCCTCATGGTAAGTGTGAAGGGTGTGTGCTGTTATTACTGTGTTATACGGGCTGCAGATTTAATGCTGTACCAGGTGCTGGGCCACTAGGAGGGTTGGTGGGTAGTTATAGCTTCCAAGAGGGCTATAGCAGGATAGACAGACACCCTAATACCATTACTCTGGGTGGAGGCACCTTAATATACTGAATCCAGACCCCTCAACCTGTACATAGCCGAACAGACAGGAGTAGTAGCCCTTGGAATAGCGCCACCTAGGGGTTAAAATCATATGAATCTGTTCCTGGCTGTAAGTCAGCAGTAACCCACAACTGCGTGTGTGGTAAGGCAGATCTCATTGCACATCCCTGGTAGGCTGTGAAGTATGAGTCACAGTGGAGCCTTTTCAGCCACCCAGGAAGTGCAGTAAGGTCTGTCTTATCTCATGCATTGTAGTGTGTTACAGTGTTTATAAAATGGCTCCTTTAGGCAAAAAAAAATTCTGACCGTGATGTCTTGTAAGTTAAAAAAATGCTACTTTGATTGATAACAAGTCATGCAGGAAAACAAAACTTTTTTTTAATTTTGTTTTTTTTATTTACTGTTTATTCTTCCCCAGTGCTTGATGTCTCTTGAGTCTGACACCCTCCTCCCACCCCATCATCTCCTTCCTTACCTTCTCTGAGACTTGCTTCCAATGTCCCATGGGTCCCCCCCCTCACCCCACTGGCGAGGTTTTCAGAGTTGTGAGACTGAATTTCACAGAGAGCCCAGTCAGTGAACCACAGCCTGAGGTCACTGAGCTTCATCCTGGAAAGTGTTGGAATTTTCTCCTCCTGACGGCTACGCAATTTCCCTGGGACAGTGGCCAGTGTGTCTCTAGTGGGTAAGCAACAGGCATGCACTGAAACAGGCCACTATTCTCCCCCCCCCCACCTTGCCATGCTGGGTCATACTTGGATTCCTAGGATCTCTATGAGTTCTTGGATAATGGACCACAGGCATTCACCCACTTCTAGAGGAGGCAAGTGTCTGCTGAGATTTTATTTATTTATTTAGAAACCTAAAACTGGGAGAAGCACACTGATTCAAGTCTCCTTCCAGTGATGATGGCGACTGAATAGGAGCGACCATCAAAATTGCGACTCATATTGAGCGCTTTCCTCCTGGGCTACCCTGGAAGGATAGCAACCCTACAGAAAAGCGAGAGCACTACACGGTGAGAGGAAGGGGGAGATAGCGAGGAGCAGAGGAGGGACAGGGAAGGGGTTTTAAGAGACTGATGTACCTGCTGCCACCCGGCTAGCCGTGTGGTGTGGTGGTGTGGGTGGCTAGCTCAGGTGCAGCAGGTACAGGGTTTGGGACCGGTGCCGGAAATTCTAGCTGCCTGTGGCTACAGCACTAATTTTCCCCAACATGCACCCCCTGGAGTTGAGAACCCTATGCCCCCCCACACACACACACAAAAACACTTTTTTCTTTTTCCTGATGTCTGGTCACCTGAGAGTGTATTTCGCCGATTTGCTTTTCATCAATATACACGCGCCATAATAGCGATCTCTATTTTGCGATCGCTATTATGACATGGAACCCTCATTTCCAGGTGTGACCTGGGGACTGGGAGTACAAACTAGGAGAGAATGAATGGTAGAAAACAATACAAAGACGGAACAACAACAGCATGGCCACATCGTACATTTGACACAATGCAAACTAAAAGTTACTTGAGCAGTGCAATTAACAAACTACAGGGTACTGTAGTATTAGCAGAAAAATGTATTTATTTTTTGTTAAGGATGCTCAGCCTCCTCTCCCCACAAGACCTCTGTAGACCGGTCTAATTCTTGAACTAACGTCACAACTGTTGCAGCAGTAGCATTACAGCTTCACTGGTGGACCAGCTGCATTAAGACCAAACTTACTGCTCGGTCATGTGATGGGGCTCAGCCAATCATATTCTTCCTTTTCCTCACTGCTCTGCAAACCAAAGGTAAACAACACTACCAACCTAAGACAGCACATGCAGACACCCTTTATAGAACAGAGATCTCTCTAAACACCTCCCAGCTCACTCATGTCTCACAGCCCGCACTTTCCCAATCTCATTCCCTCTGGCACTGGGCCTTCCTTGTGACTCCTTTCCTGCTTCACATCTCCACTGGTACAAGACATTTTCCACTACCATCGGACAGTGGCCCATTAGCCTGCCAACTTCCTCTCCCGGTCGCATGCCTGCAATACTAACTGCCTATGGTGCCCTCTTTCTCTTATTGTTACCGCAGCCAGCTGCCTACTCAAGCTGCTCGTTTTATGAATATTATCTCAAAATATGTTATAACTGAGTATCTTTATTTTTTCTTTTAGTTGTTTTGGTTGTTTATTGTGCATTCTTTTACTACCTCTGTATGTATGTTGACCCTCATCCTTTGACGTGGAACCTTTGTAAATGAGCAGTTTCTGCTCAAAGGTATTTGTAATCCGAGAAATTAATAAATAAAAAAAAATAGTCTGAAGAGACAGCCTGACTATCCCTACAAAATTATTGCAAATTATCCAACTATGTGTTGGATGACACAACATATTTTAAGAGTAAAGAAATTGTTTTGTAAATGTAAAAAAGAAGGACACCCCAATTTGACTAGCCCTATGAAATCATTATAAATGATCAAACTGGGCCGGCCCGCTGGCACAGCGGTAGGGTTGCTGCTCGTGGCGCCAGTGACCCGGGTTTGGGAACTGACTCGGGGAACTGGAGGACCAGCCAGGGGGAGGAAGATTGAGCGCCCAGAGGCTGGTCTCCTCCTCCGGGTTGGGTGGGATGCGGGTCCCGCTGTGATACCGCCACCTGGGTGACCAAAGGTGGTGGTGCAGCAAGGACTGCATGTAGCAGGGAGGGAGGACGTCTGCCGGGAGCTGGAGCATTAGCACACTATGACGTACATCGCTCCTAGACTTTTCTAGTGCACAGACGTCCTACGGGATGGGCGTAAAAGGAAAATATCCTCCGGTGCTCCCTGTAGATGGAGCTTCAAGCCCCGATCCCAGGGCCCCTGCTGGCACGGATGACAGATGCCCGATGAAATCACAGTCACTCGGGGAAGTGGAAGGGGGGCCCTGCCTCGTACCAGCCTGGGGGTCAAACCAAGGCAGTGTGGGGGGATGACTGCACCCGATGCCGACAGACGAGCAGGGATGCACAAGGCCATAGGAGACTCCTGAAGGTGAGGAAGCACTGGGGTGAGAAGGGGGTGTAAAAAGAAAATATAAAAAATAAATAAATAAATGATCAAGCTATTGTAGGGTGACTTATATGTTTTAAGTTTAAAAGAAAGGTTTTGTAAATCTATAAACGAGGGACACCCCTGTTTGAAAAGTGAAACTTTCCACTTTATCAAATGTTGTGTGTGAAGCCCTCTTATGGTAATAAGAGGTCTTCTCATGCAGGCAAATCTATCATGCTGACTGGCTGGATCACTGCTGATTTATAATAGATTTAGTCAGTCTGAGTTCTTGTTGCTGCTGCTCTGTGTCATCACATTCCATTTTTCACTATGTGGCTCCTCTTATTCATCAATCTGTTGGTGCTGCTGCTGTAGTGCTCTTACCAGTGTCAGTCTTCCTGTCTCTGCAAAATACCAATATAACCAGCTGCAGGAGTTAAGTTAGTGTGTGAAACATGGGCCCAATTCCAGAACGAATGGTGTAACTTGCATGCGGTTGCGAGTTACACCATTCACCTTTCCGCCAGGGACCCTACGCCTCATTCCAAGAGCGGCAGGGTCTTGGTACTTGTGACATGCAGGATATGCCAGGCATAGGCTACCACCATATGCATGGCATATAGAAACCGCATGTTGTAAATCGCAGCATAGGACAAGCAGCTCCCCAAAGGCCTCCCGCCCCCGGACCACCTCGGCACACACCAGAGGGTATGGGGGGATAGGACCGATGGCACAGGCATCCAGGGAGTGCACCAGAAATGGACCCCCAGGGATCCCCGATATTTGGGGGGTGGGGAGCAGATGTATGCCTGTGGGGGAAAGGAGGGCCCAGCTGCACCGGTGTTGTGGCACCACGGGGTGGAAGTCGATGGATAGCACCGTCGGCTGCCACCTAGAGTAGCTCCAGGCTGTCCTAGTTTAGCCCTGCCAGTGCCCTTTCTGGAATAGCACTTGTGGGTTACGACAGCCGCCCACCTAGAATTAGGCGATGTTGCTGTCATAACCCGCACTTGCACCATGACGTTGCAGGCTGCAGCATAATGGGTGGCGTAACCCACGAATGTCACAGCCCGCGGCTGCCATGGCACAAGTCGCAACTTGGAATAGAGGCTGGCATAAAGTATGGTGTTAGTCACGAGATATGCCATGGGATTTGGAGTATCTCACCCCATATTTCTTGTGCCTGACCTGTGCAACTCTTCTGTTCTTCCATTCCAAGAATTAAATCTGCTGGACATATTAGGTAAAACATTACACGTGTGTGAATGTACACTGGAGCAGGGAGAGTGAGATAGAAAAGATGAGGGAGAAACTGAAGCTGCTGGCATTTTCAATGCAGTTGATCCTGAAGTGCTGTGTGACATGCTGTGTTCTTGCACTGATTACACATTTTTTATTGATTTGCCCAGCCCATCCTGTCAGAACTAGAAAAGCCGTCTCACACACCCTTATCTACAGTTGCTATCAAAATCCTCTGCTTGTGACAAGTTCTATGCCAAGAAATGTAGAGTTATGCACATTGGGGCCAAGAATCCCAGAATGGAGTGCTACCTTGGAGAGGTCCAGGTATCTGCAATGGAGGAGAAGGATCTAGGAGTGATGATCACTAGTGACATGAACCATTCCATGCAGTGCAAGAAGGTAGCAACAAGGGCAAATAAAATGTTGGACTGCATAGCCAGGGGGATCAGCAGTAAGTGAGAGGAGGTTATACTGCCCTCGTACAAGTCACTGGTGATGCCGCATCTAGAGTATGGAGCACAATACTGGTGTCCACACCTCAAAAAGGACATTAGACTGCTAGAGATGGTCCAGAGGAGGGCAACAAAGATGACTGTGGGTCAGCATGGTAAAGTATATGAGGAGTGGTTTAGGGTACTGAACATGTACTCCCTGGAGGAGAGGAGGGAGAGAGGAGCCATGACTGAGGCTTTCAAATACTTGAAATGGATACATTCGGTGGATAAGGAGGGTCTCTTTAGGCTAAGTGGCAGATGGAACATGAGGGACACAGTCCTAAGCTGGAGGGGGAAGTTTAAGAGGGAGGTTAGGAAGCACTTCTTCATGGAGAGGGTGGCGGCCAGTTGGAATGTATTACTGGAAGAGATGGTCTCATTGAAGACAGTGGCAGCTTCAAGAGAGGCTGGGATAGACATAAGGGGAAGGTAAGGGTCATGAATGGGATGGATGGAAAGGGTGGGTGGAGTGCAGCATCAGTAGCTCAGGCTGTGGACATGGAACCAACTCAGCAGAAGGCAATACTGGACCTTGAGCTCACAAACAGGGACAGCGTGATGGGGGTAACAGTGGGGGAGCACCTGGGAAACAGTGACCACCAGTCATTGTGGTTTGAAATCACAGAAAGAGCAGAACCAAACCACACAAAAACACGTATCCTGGATTTTAAGGGGGCAGACTTTGGGAAAATGGGGAGATACTTAAGAGGCATTAAGGGAATGGGACAGGAATCAGGGGTTGAGGAACAGTGGGCAATATTTAAAATGGGGATTACAAGAACAACAGAATTATGCATTAAGCGGTTAGCAAGAGGAAAAGGAAGAGGAGACCATTATGGTTTTCCAAAGAGGTAGCAAAGAAAGTGAAAGCAAAAAGATTGCATTCAGGCAATACAAAAAGACGAGGCAGAAGGGGACAGGAGAAGTACCAGGAGAAGCAAAGGAGGCAGGAGGTCAGTAAGGAAGCCAAAGCTCAGACAGAAGAACACATTGCAAAATCAGTGGGTAGAGGACAAAACCTTTACAGGTACATAAGTGAAAAAAGAAAGACAAAGGGAGGGATAGTGAGACTGAAGGGGGAGGATGGGGGCCGCGTGGAGGATGACAACAGTAAAGCTGACATATTGAACAGGTATTTCTACTCAGTCTTTACTGAGGAAGAGGAGGGTAATGGGTCTGAAGGGAGTACAAGGGTGAGAATGGTGCAGAATGGACACAAGCCCTTTACACAGAAAGGGTCCTGAAGGAACTGGAAGTAATAAGAGTTGATAAAGCAATGGGGCCAGATGGGTGCACCCAGGGTCCTTAAAGAACTAAGAGAGGTGGTGGCTGAACCTCTGGCTATCCTGTTTAGCCGATCACTGGAAACAGGGAGGTACCCAAAGACTGGAGGACAGCAGATGTAGTCCCCTTATACAAAAGTGGAACAAAGAGGAAGCAGGGAACTACAGACCAGTCAGCCTCACCTCGGTAGTGGGGAAGATCATGGAAGCACTACTGAAGGAGAGATTGGTGGAACATCTGGTTGTCAATGGACTACAGGACCCAAAGCAGCATGGTTTCACCAGGGAGGCCGTGTCAGACCAACCTCATTTAATTTTTGACTGGGTGACTAGGGAGGTGGATCAGAGGAGGGCAGTGGACATGGCCTATCTGGACTTCAGCAAGGCCTTTGACACTGTGCCACATAGAAGACTATTACACAAACTGGGGAATATGGGTGTGGGCAGGACAGTAGTGTGGTGGGTAGGTAACTGGCTGGGTGGCAGGACACAGAGGGTGGTGGTAAATGGCTGTCACTCCACAGAGGAAAAGTGACCAGTGGGGTACCACAGGGATCAGTGCTGGGACCGGTCCTATTCAACATCTTCATCAGTGACATTGCGCAGGACCTAGAAGGTAGAATTTCACTGTTCGCTGATGACACAAAGCTCTGTAACAGAGTAGACACACCAGAGGGTGTAGACAGAATGAGAAGCGACCTGCAGAAACTTGAAGAATGGTCAGGGGTTTGGCAGTTGAAATTCAATGCAAAGAAGTGCAAGATAATGCATATGGGGCACAAAAACCCTGGCACAATATATCAGTTGGGGGGTGAGGATATAGCATGCACCAAGCAGGAAAGGGATTTTGGGATTGTCATCTCTGATGACCTCAAGGTAGGGAAACAGTGTGACAAGGCAGCAGGTAAAGCAAATAGGATGCTGGGATGTATAGGCAGGGGCATCACCAGCAGGAAAAGGGAGGTCATAATTCCACTATACAAGACACTAGTGAGGCCCCACCTGGAGTACAGTGTACAGTTCTGGAGACCATACCTACGTAAGGACATAGACAGGGTAGAGAAGGTTCAGAGGAGGGCAACAAAGATGGTGCATGGATTGCATCACAAGTCCTATGAAGACAGGTTGAAGGAACTGAACATGTACTCCTGGAGGAGAGGAGGAGAAAGGGATATGATAGAGACATACAAGTATCTTACAGGGAGGAACAGGGTGCAGGAAAACACTATTTTAAGCGAAAAAGATGTTCCAGGACAAGAGGGCATGGGATGAAGTTGGAGGGAGGACGATTCAGAGGAAACATGAGAAAGAATTTCTTCACAGAACGGGTGGTGGACAAGTGGAACACCCTGCCAGAGGAAGTGGTGGGGGCTGAAACAATCACGGGATTTAAGAATGCATGGGATAGACATAAAGGAATTCTGGAGGTCAGGGGTAAGGGGCAACAGACTTCTAGGAAAACAAACTGAACTTACAAGCTCAAATGGGCAGACTGGGTGGGCCATAGGCCCTTATCTGCCGACACTGTCTATGTATCTATGTATCTATGTATCTATGGACCCTGCAATATGAGCAGACTAGATAGACCAAATGGCCTTATTCTGCTGGCTTCTTAGCATGTTCATATGTGACATCCCAACACGCCACCATAGAAATGGCTATGATGTAGGATTACAGTGTCGCATGTTGACACGCAACAAGAGCAACTGAAAACCAACGAACTGAAATTTCTGTTTTCATACAAAATCCTTACTTGTAAAGAATAAGGGGAGAGTAAACACATGAAATGTGTGATGTGAATGCTGTCTAAATATTTTGTTTTAAAGTTTTCCCAGTGGTATCAGAGAACTGTTAAGTGGTTACGTGCTAGGAGATACTGCACTGCACAGCTTGATTGGCTGTGAACTTATCCCATAGATTGCTGACACCTGCTCAATATTGTTACAATAAACTGTCACATTTTGCTAATTTGCATACTGTTATATGAGTTAGTCAGAAGACAAACATTGACTGTATGACGCTGATAATTGCTCCATAAATTTAAATTGAACTGGCCTGTGCTAACAGTTCATGCCTAGAGAGAGATATCTTAAAATGTCTTTTTGGGGACCAGAAAATTACAAAGAATTTTTAGGGACCTCACCAGAATGTGTATGTTATATGTTCTGAATGATATATCTATAGATTCTGGGCTAGGGCAAGAGTGATATGTTCTGGTGATATTTCTATGGATTCTGGGCTAAGGTAAATTGTGTCAAATAAAGTGTTTTAAAATGTGTGGTAGCAACTGAATTACACATGATTCAAGAACTGGTGCTGCGAGGAAGGGTTCGGATTCATTGGTGACTGGGAACCCACCTGGAGGGATGGGGGCTTGTTCAAGCCTGACAGCCTGCATTCATACTGGAGGGGAATCAAAGCACTCAATGAAAAGTTTAAATGCTACATGGACAAGCATTTAAACTAGCCAAGGGGGGTGGCAAGCAGGCCAGCAACGAGGGTACATAACTGCCCACCGCCCACCCCCATAGCTAGCAGTGGAACCAGAGAACAGGAGAAGGAGGAGATATCACTACAAAGCAGTGTGTGTAAAAAAAGGAGATAGGCACCCACGGGGTAGATAGGCAGAAAAAGGACAAAATATAACAGAAGGGTAGACAGCAGGGAGAACCAGGCATAAAGGACAACCAGGGAGAGGACTGGAGTAGAACATCAAAACAGACCAGGAAGGTCACATCATGGAAAGCCATGTGTGCCAATGCCAGGAGCCTTAGCAACAAGATGGAGGATCTGGAGGCTGTCATGGTGCAGTCAGACCTGGACATTGTGGCCATCACAGAGACCTGGTGTAATGATAACCCAACTGGGGATGGCCATACCCAGCTATAACATATTCAGAAGAGACAGGGAAGGAAGGGAGGAGGAGTGGCACTTTATGTGAAAGATGGCATAAAGCCTACAGAAATCCAGGATGAGCAAAATGGGAGGGAGGGGGAAGGGGATACTGTGGGTTAAACTGGAAAGGAAAATGGGGTCAGCCATCTGCACAGGGTGATCTATAGACTGCCAACCTAGGAGGAAGAGACAGATAGGGAGTTAATACGAACATATGAACATAACGAAATTCATCAGCAGAAAAAGGCTTTATGGTCTACCAAGTCTGCTCGGTTGTGCAGGTAGCAGCCCTTATTTTACAGCTGCCCTCCTCCCTCCCCTGACTTTCCCTCTACTCTATCCTATCCCTCTTGAAGACCCCAACTGTTTTACTGGATACCACCTCTGCCGGCAGCACGCTCCACCTGGCCACCACCCTCTCGGCAAAAAAGTGTCTTCTCATCTCCATCCTGAACCTTCCTCCCTCCAGTCTCGTATCATGGCCTCAGGTGTCCCTCCCCTCCTGTAGTTTAAAAAGCCCCTCAGTACCAGTCTTGTTTATTCCTGTCATGTACTTGAAGGTTTCAATCATATCTCCCCTCTCCTTCCTCTCATCCAGTGAGTACATGTTCAGTTCCCTCAGCCTTTTCTCATGTGGTAAGTCTGTCCCCAGCCCTTCGATTATCTTTGTTGCCCTGCATTGCACCCCCCTTCAGTAGCTTAATGTCCCTCTTCCGGTACAGGCACCATAACTGCACACAGTACTCCAAGTGTGGCCTAACCAGTGAGCTATACAAGGGTAGAATCACCTCCTCCCTCCTTGAGAGTATACCCCTAGCAATACAACCCAGCATCCTGTTGGCCTTTGCAGCCACCTTTCTACATTGTGTTGAGTTGTGCATTGCCCCCGTAATGAGCACCCCAGATCCTTCTCCTCCTCAGTCACCTCCAACTGCTCGCCTCCCAGATGGTAGCTCCTCCTCAGGTTTTTAGCCCCAAAATGCAGCACCTTGCATTTTTTGGCATTGAAACCCAGCTGCCAGGTGTCCTGCCAGGACTCCAGCTTAGCCAGATCCTCGTGCAGCCCTTGCCAACCCCCTAGGTCATCAACCATCGCTCCCATCTTTGTGTCATCAGCAAACAGACTGATTTTGCTCTTGATGCCCACTGAAATGTCTGTAATGAATATCCAAAACAGCACTGGTCCCAACACACTGAGCCCTGTGGAACTCCACTCGACACCACCCTTGGGGTGATAGCTTCTGACACACCACCACTCTCTGCTGCCTCCCCTGCAGCCAGTTTACCACCCAGACCACCAACTTTGTTCCCGCCCCTGTACCTTGTAACTTACTTCCCAGTCTCCCATGTGGCGCCGAGTCGAATGCCTTACTGAAGTCTAGATACAGGACATCCACTGCATGGCCCCTATCTAGCTGCCTAGTTACCCAATCATAGTACTCTACCAGGTTGGTCTGGCATGATCTGCCAGTGACAAAGCCATGCTGCTTATTGTCCTGTAGCCCATTGGCCTCCAGAAGGGACACCAGCCTCTCTTTCAGGATTGTCTCCATCAGCTTTCCCACAATGGATGTGAGGCTCACTAGTCTATAGTTCCCCAGATCATCTTTGGGGCCACTCTGGAGAGGTATCACATGAGCCATCCTCCAATCCTGAGGTGCACTCCCTGAATCTAGTGAGGTATTGAACAGATCTGCCAAAGGCAACACTAATATCTCTGCCAGTTCTTTCAACACCCTGAGACGAATGCCATCTGGCCCTGGTACCTTGTCTACCCTCAGTGCCCTCAATCCTTCCAGTGCTCTGTCCTCTATGATCCACACTCTCTCCCTCCTTATCTGCCTTCAGTACTCCCCTTGGGTATCTCACCCCCTTTTCCTTGGTAAATACTGAACAGAAGTAGTCATTTAGCACTTCTGCCACTTCCACCACTCACTTCCACCCATCCTCCTTCCTTCCTAATCCTTACTATTCTGTCCTTGCAGCCCCTTTTCTCTCTGATGTACCTGAAGAATTCATTCTCTCCCTCCTTAATGTCCTGCACCAGCCTGAGCTCCATTGATGCCTTTGTTGCCCTTACAGCCCTTGTTACCTCCTTCACTTCCTTCAGGCACTCCTTCCTGTCCTCCCCCTCCCTGTCTTCTTGTACCTCCTAAAGGTGGATCTTTTCCTCCTTATCTTTTCCATTATTCTATTGGTCACCCAGCTAGGTTTCTTAGCCCTCAACTTCTTACTCCTAGTCTTGGCGCAGGTTTTCATTGCCTCTGTTACCCCCCTCTTAATGAGCTCCCACCTCTGGTTAGTGGCCATACTAGGGTCAATTTTGGCCACATACTACTTTACTATTTCCCCCATCTTCCTGAAGTCAGCCCTCCTGAAGTCCAACACACCTATGTCAGACACTATTCATTCCTTACCCATAGCCAATGTGAACCATACCGAGTGGTAGTCGCTCCCTGTCAGTGGCTCTTCCACCCTCAGTTCCCTCACAAACTCCACATTTGCCAGCACTAGGTCAAAGGTGTTCCCTAACCTGGTTGGTTCACTGACCATCTGCACCAGGAAGTTGTCCTGGAATGCATCTAGCACTACCTGCTTCCTCCTATTATCTGTGGCTGTGGTACTCCAGTCCACTCCCAGTAGGTTGAAGTCCCCCACTATCACCCACTCCCCTTTCTGCAAGCCCTCCTAATTTGTCCCGCTAGTTCCTTGTCTAATTCTTCAGCCTGAGAGGATGGCCTGTAAACTACTCCCATCCTGACAGTCCTATTCTTTGAGTCCTGGATTTGCACCCATAGTGCCTCACTACGGATCTACAATGCCGGTTCGACAAATATTTTGTTGACCGACATCACAGTGATGGATTTATGTTGACCGCAAGTTGCTGACACAAATCTGGCAAGAGACCTGGTTCTTTTTCTATCGGGGGGCTTTGCCCCCGAACCCACATGCAAACTTATGGATTATCAACTCCGAGTTGGAGTTGATTAAGGAAGGGGTGCAGGACTGTGGGAAAGAGTGCCGGAGTCTTGGGTGGACTATTACAGCGAACTGTCAGTGTTGTCGGCATTAACGTGTTTGCTGTAACAGTGTTGCTGTACAGAGGACATACCCCTCGGTACTACCCTCCTCCATCTCCTCTCTCGTGCACTTCAGTCCTTCCCTCACATACAGCTCCATGCCCCCTTTCCCCTTTACTCTATCCTTGTGGAAACTCCTGTACCCTGGTATTTCCAGGTCCCAGTCATGGTGCTGGGTGGCCCATGTTTTGGTAATTGCCGCCATGTCCAACTCTCATTCCGCCATGAGGGTCTGAAGCACCACAGTTTTGTTCCCCAGGCCCTGGCATTCAAGGTGACCACCTTCCACCCCCTTATCTTCTGCTCTCCCGCCTTCTTCCACCTCCTTTTAACATTCTCCCTAGTACCTGCCCCTAATCCCTTGTCCCTGTCCTGGGGGGGTCATATGACTTCCCTTCCCAGCTCTGCCTGACTCCTGTCCACTTTCCACCCCCCACTCCTAGTTTAAATACCCAGACTCTTCTATGTAATCACTTATCCCTTTTTTCAACACTCTCTTGCCCTCTCGTTTAAATGGAGTCTAGCTTTCGAGTAGAGACTGCTGTCCGTCCAGGTCCCCCCCACCCAGACACCAGCCCATACCCTCTGGCCTGACACCAAGTTCCTAGCCATTTATTTAATTTCTCGATCCTCCCTTTTGTTGCAGTGCTCACCCTCTGAGAAGGTTACTGATCTTCCCACTCCTTCGCATAATGAGCCTAGCTCCTCAAACCTTCTCTGTACCTCTTCCACCATCCTATCAGCCAGGTCGTTTGTCCCCAAATTCAGAATTAAATGAGGTTTCTCCCTACCCCTTTTAACAAATTTCAGTACAGATTGCCCCACCCTCTCTGCTGTCATTCCCGGCATGGCCTCCACCCATATACAGCTACGCCTCTCTCCCCTGCTACCCCATCTGACTCCCCTTAGCATTGAGTCTCCTAACACCAAGATTCCACCCCGATTTCCATCCACATATTCCCCCACCTCCCTTCCCCTACCCTTCAATGCCTCTTCCTCCTCCTCCTGCCCATTAGTTCCCCCTTTCACCCCATTACACTTCCCCATCTGTAATTCCCCTACTCTTCAATGCCTTTTCCACCTCCTGCACATTAGTTCTCCCTTTCACCCTGTTACACTTTCACCATCCATACTCCCCCCCTTCCATGTCTCTTTCATCTTGGCTACTAACCGTTACATCACCAGGCTCTCCCCTTTTCTCTTCGTCACTTCCCTCCAGGACTGCCAACCAATTTTCTGCAGACCCAGCTCTTAGGTCTACCTCTGCCTTTCCCATACTAGCCCTTCCCCCCTTCTGCCTCCTTCACCCTCTCCCCTTCCCCGTTACCCCCATCGCCTCCCTGTTCATCTCCCCCTTCCCTCCTCCCCTCTAACTGCTTCTCCACCCTGTGATTCTGTTCTGACCTATGACTTTGGTCCCCCCAATACAATGCTCCACAGCCTGGGTCTCCCTA
Source organism: Neoceratodus forsteri (assembly GCA_016271365.2). Taxonomy (NCBI): domain Eukaryota; kingdom Metazoa; phylum Chordata; order Ceratodontiformes; family Ceratodontidae; genus Neoceratodus; species Neoceratodus forsteri. The sequence goes on from JADMNL010000023.1 coordinate 67,856,874, forward strand.
GTTTAGAGACCCCACCTCATACTTCCTCCCTCTCCTCCACCATGACAGATTACATTGCCCTCCCTCCTCATCTTTCCTACTGCCACCATGTACAGTTGGGCCATAACCCACCGTGGCCCGCCATGCCATCCACAGCTCCCCCGTAGTCCCATGATCTCTTCTTTAAGCTTCCCTGTTTGGATGCACACTAAACATCCCCCGCTCTCCCTGCCATTTTAAGAAAGAATGGTGCTCCGCAGTTGTTACAGTCCACCACCCTTCCCAGTTCTCTATTCACCCACAAGCACCCCCCTCCCATACTTGATGAAGAATCCCCCTCCCTCTCCCAAGCCTCCTTTCTCTTCCTCTACCAAACCTGGACATGTTTCCTCCTGTACCCAAATCCTTTCACTTATGCTCTTCGTTTAAGGTGGTTGAGCAGCCTATTACAAGCCCTTAACCCATCCAAAGGATGGCGGACAAGAGGGAGATGGTGCTGATTGGAGACTTCAATATTCCAGACATGGACTGGAGCCTCCCAGCAGCAGCATCAACAGGGGGCAGATTTATCCTAGACTCCCTTCAAGGTGCCTTCCTTAAGCAACTGGTCATGGAACCAACTCAGCAGAAGGCAATACTGGATCTCATGCTCACAAATGGGGACAGTGTGATGGGGGTAACAGTGGGGCTTACCTGGGGAACAGTGACCACTGGTCACTGTGATTTGAAATCACAGAACCAAACCGCACAAAAACACATATCCTGGATTTTAGGAGAGCGGATTTGGGGAAAATGGGCACTTGCATGAAAGAGGCATTAATAGGAATGGGGAAGGGAATTGGGGGTTGAGAAACAGTGGGCAATATTTAAAAAAGGGATTACAAGAGCAATACAATTATGTGTTAAGCAGGTTAACAAGGGGAAAAGGAAGATGAGGTCGTTATGGTTTTCTAAGGAGGTAGCGAAGAAAGTTGAAAGCCAAAAAGATCACATTCAGGCAATACAAAAAGACACAGGCAGAAGGGGATAGGGAGAAGTACCAGGAGAAGCAAACAGAGGCAGGGAGGTCAGTAAGGGAAGCCAAAGCTCAGACAGAAGAGTGCATTGTAAAATCAGTGGTTAGAGGGGACAAAACCATTTACCAGTAGATAAGTGAAGAAAGAAAGGCGAAGGGAGGGATAGTGAAACTGAAGGAGAAGGATGGGGGCAGTGAGGAGGATGACAACAGTAAAGCTGACATACTGTACAGATATTTCTGCTCAGTCTTTACTGAGGAAGGGGAGGGTAATGAGTCTGAAAGGAGTACAAGGGGTGGGAAGGGCACAGAAATGGACACAAGTCCCTTTACACAGGAAAGGGTCCTAAAGGAGCTGGAAGGAATAAGAGTTTATAAAGCAATGGGGCCAGATGGAGTGCACCTCAGGGACCTAAAGGAGCTAAGAGATGTGGTGGCTGAACCTCTGGCAATCCTGTTTAGCCAATCACTGGAAATAGGGGAGGTACCCAAAGACTGGAGAACAGCAGATGTAGTCCCCTTATACAAAAGCAGGAACAAAGAGGAAGCAGGGAACTACAGACCAGTCAGCCTGACCTCAGTAGCGGGGAAGATTATGGAAGCACTACTGAAGAAGACATTGGTGAACATCTGGTTGCCAATGGACTACAGGACCCAAGGCAGCATGGTTTCACCAGGGCGAGGGCATGCCAGACCAACCTCATTGAATTTTTCGACTGGGTGACAAGGGAGGTGGATCGGGGGAGGGCAGTGGATGTGGCCTATCTGGACTTCAGCAAGTCCTTTGACATTGTGCCACATAGAAGGCTGTTAAACAAACTGGGAATATGCCAGGCAGGTTTGGGGAGGCAGGACAGTAGTGCGGTGGGTGGGTAATTGGCTGGGTGGCAGGACACACAGGGTGGTGGTAAATGGCTGTCACTCCACAGAGGGAAGAGTGACCAGTGGTGTGCCACAGGGATCAGTGCTGGGACCAGTCCTATTCAACATCTTCATCGGTGACATTGCAAAGGATCTAGAAGGCAGAATTTCCCTGTTCTCTGTTGACACAAAGCTCTGTAACAGAGTGGACACACTAGAGGATGTAGACAGAATGAGGAGGGGCCTGCAGAAGCTTGAAGAATGGTCAAGGGTTTGGCAGTTGAAATTTAACACAAAAAAGTGCAAAATAGTGCACATGGGGCACAAAAACCCTGGAACAAAATATCAGTTGGGGGGTGAAGATATAGCATGCACCGTGCAGGAAAGGGACCTTGGGGTTGTCTTCTCTGATGATCTCAAGGTAGGAAAACAGTGTGACAAGGTGGCAGATAAAGCAAATAGGATGCTGGGATGCATAGGCAGGGGCATCACAGCAGAAAAAGGGAGGTCATAATTCCACTATACAAGACACTAGTGAGGCCCCACCTGGAGTACAGTGTCCAGTTCTGGAGACCTTACCTATGTAAGGACATAGGGTGGGAAAGATTCAGAGGATGGCAACAAAGATGGTACAGGGATTGCATCACAAGTCTTTTGAGGACAGGCTGAAGGATTTGAATATATACTCCCTGGAGGAGATGAGGGAGAGAGGGGATATGATAGAGACATACAAGTACCTCACAGGGAAGAACAGGGTGCAGGAAACACTATTTTCCAGCAAAAAAGATGTTCCAGGACTAGAGGGCATGGGATGAAATTGGAAGGAGGGCGATTCAGAGGAAATGTGAGGAAGAATTTCTTCATGAAAAGGGTGGTGAACAAGTGGAACACCCTGCCTGAGTAAGTGGTGGGGGCTGAAAGAATCACAGGATTGAAGAATGCACAGGATAGTTATAAGGGAATCTTAGAGGACAGGGGTAAGGGACAACAGACTTCTAGGAAAACTTAAAGTGATCTTACGAGCTCAAATATGCAGACAGGGTGGGTCATAGGCCCTTATCTGCCAACAGTATCTATGTATGTGCAAGCCCCACTCTCTAAAAAAGGACAACTGAAAGAACCTAGATTAATGATTAAAATAGGTAGTGTGGTCTAGGGGCTTAAACACTGATTTGGTAAACAGGAGCCCAAGGTTCGAATCCCACCAGAGTCACTTCATACCAACATACGAAGAAGCCAGCAAAATAAGGCCATTTGGTCTGTCTAGTCTGCTTGGATTGCAGGGTCCTCAGCTTAAGCTACTGGCCTGACCCTGACCCCCCTTCCCAAACCTCACTTCCCTTCCTTCCACCCCTCCCTTGACCAATATTTTCCCCTTAACTCTGTCCCAACCTCTCTTGAAGCTGCCCACCATCTTCAATGAGACACCTCTTCTGGCAGCACATTCCAACATGCCACCACCATCTCCGTGAAGAAATGCATTCTAGTCTCCCTCCTAAACCTTCCTCTCCTCCAACTTAAGACTGTGTCCCCTGTGTTTTGGTTGCCACTTAGCTTAAAGAGACCCTCCTTATCCTCCCTATGTATCCCTTTCAAATCTTGAAGGTCTACTGGTATGGGGTCCTCAATGTGTGACCCTGAGCAAGTCACGTAACCTGTCAGTGCTTCAGGCCACCTAGCAGTTAGAAAAATGAGTAGAAGCAGAACCCTACTGAAAATAAGGTACTGTATCTGAGCAGTGCTGTCCTGGGGTAAATAAATTCTAAAAAAAAGATCAACCACAACAACGAAATCAGCTGGCCTTTTCTGACTGAAAAATGCACTGAACCTGAAGTCCTACCTGCTTGTATTCTAAATGACCTACCTTAAATGTGACAATGTCCATCCCCAGGACCTTGGAGTAGAAGGCAACCGTGTCCTCAATATTCTTCACTGTCAGGACTAGGTGGTCTATTCGGTCAATTCGGAATGGAGGCTGGGGACTGCCACTAGAACCTTGACACCACATTGGGGCACTGTAGTCAGGGGCTAGGGAAAGCATTCAGCAAAGATATAGTTAGAAAGGTGCCCTAATAATTTAGAGAGTCTCTGATGTTACAAAGGAAATTCTGGAAAACCTAACAATTACAATGAAACAGATTCCAATATTTCCCACACTTACCTACCTGTTGTTCATTACACAGAAATATAGAAACAAAGAATTTGTTGGCAGATAAGGACCTCTTGGCCCAACCAGTCAGCCCAGTTTGTCACTGCCTGTACTGTCACTGCAGACCCCACCTGATCTCCGGCTACCCACCCCCGTTTCCCAACTAAGATTCTCTTGGCCTATCCCATGCATGCTTGAAGCCCACCACTGTTTTCAACCCCACTACCTCCACTTGAAGACCATTCCAGCATCTACCACTCTTTCAGTGAAGTATTTCCTCACATCCTACCTAACATCTACTTCTTCCAGCTTCATTGCATGTTCCCTTGTTCTTGTGCACCATTTCCTCTGAACGATAGTCCCTCTTTTACCTTGTTCAACCCCGTGAAGTATTTATAGGTCTCTACCATATCTCGCCCCTTTCCTGTCTTCCAGGGTGCACATACTGAGATCCATTAGGCTCTCCTCATAGGGCTTCTGATGCTGCCCCTGCACCATTGTAGTTGCCTTCCTCTGAACAATTTCCACCCTGTCTATGTCCTTCAGGAGATGTGGCCTCTAGATATGGGCATAGTACTCCAGGTGGGGTCTCACCAATTATCTATACAGTGGCAACACAACCTCCCTCCTTCTGCTGGTGATACCCCTACCTATGCACCCCAACATCTCGCTGGTCCTACCTACTGCCTTATCACACTGCCTTGCCACCTTGAGGTCCTCAGATATGATTGCCTCCAGGTCTGTATCCTGTTTGGTGACCATTAGTACCTCTCCCCCATATTATACTCTGCCTCTGGGTTTCTGTGCCCTGGGTGCATGATTTTGTACTTTCTCATGTTGAAACCTAGCTGCCATACCTTTGACTGCACCTCTAGTTTTCCCAGGTTTCTAAACATTCTCTCTAACACCTCTGAGGTGTCCACCCTATTGCAGCTTTTTGTGACATCTGCCCGGAGACATACCTTCCCTTCCAGCTCTTCTGCACTGTCACTCATAAAGACATTAAAGAGGACTGCACCCAGTACTGAGCCCTGAGTTACCCTGCTGGTCATTCTCCCCTCCCTTGAGTGAATTCCATTATTCACCACCCTCTATCACCTACCATTAACCAATTTTGCACCCAATTTACCTCCTTAGGACACACCCCCAAACTGCCCAGTTTCCTAATGATACTTCTGTGTGTCGTGGTGTTGAAGGCCTTGCTGAAGTCTAAGTAGGTCATGTCCACTACCCCACTCTGATCTATTTCCCTGGTCACACAGTCAAAGGATTGTATCAAGTTCACCTGACATGACCGCCCCCCCTTCGTCCCATGAATCTATGCTGCTTCATGCTCCTTAACCCAAGGATTCAAGATATTCCACAATCCTTTTCTTCAGAGGTGACTCCATTAGCTTCCCCACCACTGTTGTCAGATTGATCAGCCTATAGACACCAGCCTTCTCCCTGCCACACATTTACGAAGCAGGACTACATCATCCCTCCTCCAGTCCTATGGAAACCCTGCTGTTTCCAGTGAGTTGTTAAATAGGGCTGTCAGAGGTGCAGCCAGTACCTCCCTGAGTTCCCTCAGCAACCTTGGGTGTACCCCCATCTGGCCCCATAGCTTTCTCCACTTTCAGATTTTTATTTATTATTTATTTCATTTTATTAATCCTTTTTTTTATGAGGAAAGGCACACTAAGCTGTGACAGCTTGTTGTCAGGTGCGTCCTGGGGGGTGGGTTGCGTGAACCTGTGTTACTGATGGGGAAATTTTGGCCACGACGCTGAGGAAACTCCCCCACTTTTCATTGATAACTAGCATGGGCTCTTTTACTTCCACTTGAACAGTGACCAGAGATGAGCAGAAGGGACCTTGGTTTAACATCTCGTCCAAAAGATGGCACCTCCACAGTGCAGCAACCTCCTCGTACTGCACTACAATGTCAATTATGGTTTGTGCTTTTAACTTTTTATTTCTATTTTCTACTGACATCAGGAGTTCATACATCAGCAAATGGTTTAGCAGTAGTTCTGCAAACATTTAAACTTACATTATCCGAGAAGCCATGTTTCAAAGCAGCATATATGTGTTCCACATTGTTCCACATATTATAAGCACATATGGGGAGAATGCAGGTTAGTGGATCCTGTTGCTGTATAAAATCCCACCCCTGTTATGATGGGTGGCATTTTGCTTCCTGTAATCAGGTTGGCATCCAGCCATGAGGAGGGGGGTAGTCTATGTCAGGCTGGCCGGTTCCCATGTGAAATAGAGACACAAATAGTGGGGATCCCGAGGAGGGCGGGAGTAGAGGGAGAGAAGACCCATCCCCACTCTGTCCTCAGGGCATCAAATCTGGTTGTTTCTCAAACGCCAGGAGAAACCAAAGGGTCCACCTGTTCATCAGACCTGGCACCTTATTCTTGTAATCGGGTCGTGAGGTATTCCATTTCATATATATATATATATATATCATAAATTGTAGATTCCCAATGATCAATTTGGGGGGGAGCAGGCTTTAGCCACAGTTTAGATATGACTTTCTTAGCAGCTGCTAACAGGATGCAAAGCAAGTAAATTTGATGGGCACTCTGGATTTGTTTTAGAATATGTAATCATAAGGCCAGCTCCAGGGTTAGAGTTTCTAAGACTTGGAATAGTTTTCCTAAGGTCTCTCCCACCTCCCTCCAAAAGTGGAATAGCATTGGGCAAAAGCAGAAAATGTGCGAATGTGTTGCCACCTCACACCCACATCCCTGCCAGCATGAGGAGTCTCCTGCGGCTGAATATTTGGCCGTGATTTGATGTGTAAAAAAGAACCTTATGGCTGCCTTCTAAGCAAACTCTCGCCAAGTATAACAATCTGTTGTTTTTATGTTGGTGGCGCTAGATAAAAGATCCAGTCTCTTGGTGTCAGCTCTATCATCAGCTCTGACTCTCAGTTTACTTGCACATTGTCCATTTCCTGGGTAGGGGCGTTTAGTATACCTTTATAAAATCTAGAAATCAGATATCAGGGGGGCAGGATCACCTACTAACTGGAGTAGAAACATAAACAGAGGGGGCGGGGAGAGGCTAGAGACATCTAACCCTAGCTCCTCATTCAGGAAGTGGCGGACCTGTAGGTAATGGAAGAAGTCATGGCTAGGAATGGAGAATTCCTTCTGGAGCTCTCCAAAAGATTTAAGCACTTCCTTATCATAAAATTGGAAAGTGTGGATCAGTCTGAGTTTCTGCCATCTCCTGAATGCACTATTCATAAGGGAAGGAAGGTAGCCAGGATTACATCCAGGGATGCCTATCCATTTGGCTCCAAATTGGTTTTCTGAGCAGGCCAAAAATTTAGTCCATCTCCGAAGTATTGCTTTAGTAAACTTAGAACACTCCCCTGATGAGGAAGAAGGTCTAGACTGAAATACTTGGTCCCTAGTTAATGGGAAACTTGCCAGAGAGTGTTCAGCTCTGTCAGCTCAGGGAATCGGACTGAGGTGAGAGCCACTTAACCAAGTGTGCCAGGCTTGATGCCAGCAAGTAGTTATACAGATCAGGGAGGGCATGGCCACCCCTCTCCTTGGGAAGGTGTAATGTTTTAAAGGAAAGGAGTGCTCGGTCCCCAGCCCACAGAAAGTTGGACAGCAGTCTATTCCATTTCTGGCCATCCCCCATAACATTGGGAGCAGAACATTCTGGTTTAAATAAAGCACCCGGGGGAGAAAGTTAATTTTTATTGATGAAACTCGAACTCCATTCAAAAGTGAGATAGGGAGATGAGTCCAGCATTTTAGAGCTCCATGTATCTGAGAAAACAAGGGTTCATAGTTGACTTCAATTATGGGTTTTAGCCAAGTGCCTGGTGTGGGACTTACAAGTCCTTTCAATACTCTATCCTCTGTAAATTGACTTGTGTCTGCCTCCCTCCCACACTGTTCTTGTTGCCTTTATGTAGTCCATTCCCTTCCTGTCCACTGTGAAGACCGAACAGAAATATCTGTTCAGGATCTCTGCTTTCTTCTGATCCTCCTCTGTTCAGTCCCCCCATGCCCTTTTTATTCTGATAATCCCTCCTCTTGTCTTCTTCCTCTCACTTGTGAACCTAAATGAAAGGTTGTGTCTCCTTTAGTTACTCCTTTGGCTATCCCTTCCTTAGTTAGTGCCTTTTCACCCCTCCGCATTCTCTGCTTCCCTCTGCCTTTCCTGGTACACTTCCCTAGCCTCTGCCCTCGGCATCTCTCTTTGTACCTTCTGAATGCTACCCTTTTAGCCTTAACCTTTTTAGCCACTTCCCTCGAGAACATAGCGATCTCTTTTTTCTTTTGTTTGTGCTCACTTATTTTGCACAGAAGTTTATTGTCTTCACTAAACAATCCCTTAATTTGGCCCTGGCTATTCCCACCCACTAGGTCGTCTCTGAGGCACTCACCCATTTTTTTAAAAATCTGTCCTTCTGAAGTGCAGGGCCCTCATCTTTGTGTGGTTTCTTCTGTTTCCATCCTTGTGACGAACCACATTGTACAGTGATCATTGGTTCCCAACTGGCCTCCCACCTTGATGTCTGCAGTACTGTCCCTGTTGGCGAGCACCAGGTCCAGTACTGCCTCATCATGAGTTGGCTTCCTACTAGTGTGTGTATATCACTTTAAATTTTGCATAGTAAAAGCTGAAAAATATTTTAACCTGATGCATGGAGTGTTGGCTTTATTTTACTTACTGTGACTTCTTCTTTACCAGCACCCAATCTGAGGACTGTGGGCGCTGCTTCTTCTACTTGGATATTCGACTTGTTTGGTAGACACCCCAGCCAGGCCACTGGGATTAAGTGCATGAGTGTGGAGAAGGGTTCCGTACACTAAGAAAAGAAGTACCTTGAATCGGAATCACCTGTTAAAAGTTTAAACTCAGAGGAGATGGCATTTTCTTTGGCCAACACTAGCTTGGCAATGGAGGAGAACTTCAATGAATTTAAATGCTGGATTATCATCTGCACCTACCTTCAGCTGGCAGAATGGAACAGATGAAGGTACCATTAAATCTATTTTTTTCAAAATTAGAGAAAAATCTACTGAAAGAAATAACATTACACTATGATATGATTTCACTGAAAAAATACATAGAAAAAAAACTGGATCCCTAGAGGTCTAAGAGTTACCAAAATGACAGCCTGCGGTCTGGAAAATATGTATTTTAAAGGAAGATGGGAAGCTAATTTGCGTAACAGCTCTGCTGAGTTTGTAAAAATTTGGATAGATGAGGATGAATATCAAAGAGCAGAAGTGCTTAAATTGATTGAAGAGCTACAGACACAACTATCCTCCTGTAAAAATGCTGATTTAATCAAAGAATTGTACAGGAAACTGATAGAAAAAGCTAAAAAAAATTGGAGCAGGAACTAACTTAAATGTAAAAAAAAAAAAAACTACAAAGGAATGAAAGAGACTATGTGAACAATAAGTGTTTATTTATTTAGTTTTTGTTGACCGGGTAAGTGCACTAGACAAACCCTGCCTATTTTCAGGCACGACCCGGGGGAGAGGGATACAGATGAATGCCAACAGACCTTGAACCAGATTAAGCTGTTGGTGGTATTTTTAGTGAGTGAGGGAAATTTGGCCAGGACACCAGGGAAATTCCCCTACTCTTTTCAATAAGTGCCATGGGATCTTTAACATCCACCTGGACTACCACCAATCCAGGCAGATGAGACCTCGGTTTAACATCTCATCCGAAAGATGACACCTCAGAAGTACAGCACCCCTCTCAAGCTGCACTACAGTGTCAGTACTGGGATATTAACCCAAGTGCCAGATGTGGGAACTGAACCCACAGCTCTCTGATCTCCTGGCCTCAGAGGCGAGTGTGCTACCTACTGAGCCACTGACACTGCTAAAATCCTGTTTAAATAGGATAATTACACATGTTCCCTATTGAGAGGCAGAAGGAGGATGAGAAGTAGAAATAAAAACACCAATAAAACTGATAATCGAACCAACACAGCTGCAGCTGCAATATTAAGTCAGCTATTGTTTCTGCGTCTGCCTCTAACTCAAGATGAAGTGTCCTGAAGTGTCCACTTCTCCAGTAACGATTCAATCAATGAAGAATCATCAGTTACAGCTCAGTCTAATTCAAAAAAAAGAAAAATACAAGATGTGGAAAACGTGGAAGATGGCAGCAGGTGAACTCTCAAGAATGGGACAGTTTAACTGTTGTGAATTTAACCGGCAGAATATTCACAAATTCTGAGTTATTTTTTCTTAGCCATGGATGTCATTTGTGCCTGTACATCCTATTAATTAATTTGAAGTATAATGCAACCTTTTTAAACCATTTAGGAAATGAAAACTAAAGAAACATTTTGCTAATCTAGCTAGTTTCAATGCATATCATGTCTGAACAGCAATGGGAATATCGTGAAGACCATTACAGCAACAAAATCAGCAGTTCATTACAATGGTCCCTGGTATTCCCTACACTGCTGTCTCCAGGGATAGCACCCTCTCCCCAAATCAACTCTGACTCGAAGTTGGTTGTCTATAGTGCAAGGGTGCGGGGGGCATAGCCCCCCTGCAAAAAACAGTTGCTTTCCCTGATGGCATAATGCCAGCTGTCGGCATTCTGCCGTCACTGCAATGCCGTTCGACACAATTCCTGTCACTGCAGCATGGTGGAACCGTTTCGATATATCCACTTCAAACAGTGAGGAGAGCTCAAGTGGCTCTATTGATTCCTAAAGGAATAATGCCTGACGGGGTGGGTGTTATGCTGGGATAACATCCCACCTCGGGTGGTTGGACCCGAGGCCACTGGCCAGGCATCCAACACCCCAGAAGGATGTTATCCCATGTAACACCCACCCTGGAGGCATTATTCCTATTACACAATGGCTCATTGTTTTATACAGAAAAAATAATTTTAAAGCATTTTATTTAGTGTTTAAAAATATTTTTTTAAGAAAAGATGCAAACAATCAATGTGGTGGTCAAGCATATCATCAGCAGGGATGTTATGCCAGGATAACATCCCTGCTGTGATGGCCAACTGACCAATCAGGAGCCAGGATTCTTTTTTGCCATTGTATAATTTGATATTAGGCAGCCTGTTCTAGATATACCAATAATTGATGCCATGTCTAAAAGGGACTTGAATGATTTATTAACGGCAGCAAATTTGAATGTAGAGAATTGGGATGAACTAAGAGGTTGTAGGACAGCTAATACAGCTGTTACAGACTCTGCAGCTCAGCCCCACACTAATAAACAAGAGCCGCCCCTGCTGGTGCAGGAGACCCTACCAACACCTCCCAAACCCTCTTCTTTGTCCTACCTTGCGGAGCACCCTGCTACGAGCCTGAGAGCATGGGGGATTTTCAAAATTGGTGCCGTTTTTCTGAGTCTTCCCAGATTGGTCCACCTCTTCCATTCACCTGAGCCCTCCTGTCTTAAGGACAGCGAGTGAGCGATGGACACCAAGGACACAAGCTGATGGAGGGGTAGCGAGGGAGACCTGTGCTGGAGGGTCCCCCTCCCTTCGCGCTTTCACCCGCTGCTGATTCCCAAGTTGAGGTGCCGGCTTGAGACGCAAGCTCCAGCGGGCCTCCTCGGGGGACACACTGCAACTGAATTTTTCGCCCTCCCACCCACCCCTTTCCTTCTCCCATTAAATCCCGCTTGCTCGCCCATGTTGTGCCCTATCAGCTCGCAGGGGAAGGGACTGTATTGAAACTGAATTATCTCTGCCATTGTTCTGAAATACGAGCTGTTGTGCTTCTCTCCCCTAGCTAACAGGAACTTTGACCTAGCCTGCCTTGCACTACTCTGCGACTCTTGCCACTGATAACTGAGCTGTTGGACTGTCTCCTTTAGCCCCTGCTAAGAGCCTAGGTCTGCCTGGTCTTGCTCCTCGTAGTGACTCTTGCCACTGTCTGACTACTGGGAGAGTCTGTATTGTATTTTTGTTAACAGCCTAGGTCTTCCTGGCCCTGAATTGTATTGAATTTTGCTAATGACTAATGGGAGGGTCCGTATTGTATTTTCGTTAACAGCCTAGGTCTTCCTGGCCCTGAATTGTATTGAATTTTGCTAATGACTAATGGGAGGGTCCGTATTGTATTTTCGGTAACAGCCTAGGTCTTCCTGGCCCTGATCCTTTACGTGACACTTCCCACTGTTAGACTGTTTAGATAACTGTATTGTAATTTTTTTATTACTATATACTCTCTGGACCTGCATTCCCTGCCTTTAGTGGCCCCCTCCCAACTACTGTGTGAACTGATTGATCTACCCACTGCCCTTCACACTTGACCATAGGTCCTTACTGGTTTTAGCTTCCTCTTTTCCCCCTTAGGTACCCCTACTCAACGCATCCCCAGATGTGGGGCTCTGGTGAACAGCTGGGCCCCGCCTCAAAAATGGTGTCTCAAAAGGCCCCAGGGGTAACACACTGCCTCCCCCTCCCTGCTCCGCAATCCTTGCTGTTCTCCTCCTGGGACTGGTGTCCCTCCATATTGCAACTGCCCCTGGCATGTGTGGTGACCGTGTATGGTCTCCCCCCCGAAGAGATAGACTATACCTTCTCTAATCACCTGGCTGACATGGCGAGTTCCCGCTACCCCACAAGTGGACTGGTACCAGGAATCATACTGTATCATACCAGGGTCAGGTGGCGGCTAGCCCGTAAGCCTTTGACGTGGTATTCCTCTCCCGCTTTTCCTACTGATCCTAGCCTTGGCTGGAGACATTGAACCCAACCCTGACCCCATCCCCCTGGTCTCCAAAATTCCTCAGGAATGGCGGCTGGGCAAGGGGTTGAAAGTGGCTCATCTTAATATTCGGAGTCTACTTCCCAACCTGGATGAGCTCGTTGCCTGGGTCTCTCTCTCTATAAGCCCGACATACTTGGCATAATGGAGACCTGGCTCAAACCCTCGATTCCTGACTCAGCCTGTGGGCTACAAGGATATGAGTTCCTACGGCTGGACAGGAGTGGGAAAAAGAGGGGTGGAGGTATCCTGATATACTACAGGAGCCACCTTAAAGTATCACTGGTGAATCACCAACAATCTTTGCTGTCTCCCTGTGAGCTGCTTCACACTGTATTCCTACTTGGCAATGCAAAGAAATTACACGTTGTGTGCACCTATAACCCCCCAAAGGGAGGGCTCCAGGGACTCACTCACCTTCTGGACACCGCTAGCCACTGGGCTGGCGATAACAAACTCTTAATCCTGGGTGATGTGAACCTAAACTGGGCCGGAGGAAATGTTAAGCAGTTCGAGTCCCTGCTTGCCACCCACACCTTGACACAACTCGTGCAGGAGCCTACCCGATGGTCAGCTAATGGATCCTCCAGCTCCCTACTGGACTGGATCCTGTCAAACTGCCCTGACAGGATCTCCTCAGTAGGGACACTATCTGACTCCATCTCAGACCACTCTCCGGTCTTCTGTGTTTGGAAAATCCCCTCCCTAAAGGTTCCTCACAAAGTCATCCACATCCGAATGCATTCATGGAGGAACTAAGGCTCACGGACTGGTCAGGAGTGTACAGAGCTCCTGATCCCTCCACTGCCGTAACTCTGTTTCTCAACTCCTTTGGGGAGCTGCAAGACAAGCATGCCCCTTTCATAAGAAAGAGGGTCAAGGGGTCAGCCACAAAGTGGCTGCATGGGAGCCTTCTTGCTCTTATGCACGCGGGATAAGTGCTGGGCCCACTACAAATGCTTCCCCGACCAGACCCTGCTACAACAATACAGAAAACTCAGAAATGAATGTAAAAAAGTCACCAGGGTGTCCAAAAGTGATTTCTGTAAGACTGCTCTTCTCAGATCAGCTAACAACCCTAGAAAGTTCTGGGGTAATATCAAAACCGTGGTCAGTGGTCAATCCAACTCTGGAGTTACCGACATGATTATTGGAGGAGCTTCCTGCAACAATCCGCATACGATTGCTAACGCTCTCAACTCCCACTTCACTGACCTATCTGCCGTCTCCCCACATATCTCTACGGCCAGGGGCAACAACTGCCCTGCACCCATGGACTGGCAGGTGCCCGACCCTCCCAGACCTCCCTTCCTCCTTAAGGCGGTGTCAGAAAATGAGGTGTTGTCTCTCCTCACTGGCCTCTCCCAGCACGCCAGTCCTGGTCTTGACAACCTGGAGCCCAGGCTTCTCAAACTTGGTGTCCCTTATATTGCATCCACGGTGGCCCACATCTTTAACCTGTCCCTTGCCATGGGGGAAATTCCTGATATCTGGAAGGTTGCCAGGGTTGTCCCCATGCTAAAGCAGGGAAACCCCAAAGTCTCCGACAACTATGGCCAATTGCCATCCTTTCGGCCATCAGCAAGCTCCTTGAAAAGGTGGTAGCCAATCAATTCTCGGAGTATATCCAAACTCATGAACTGCTGTCTCCCACCCAGCATGGCTTTCGCAAAGGGCACAGCACAACCACGGCTCTGATCTCTGTCTCCTGTAGTGTCAGAACAGCCTTGTTGACCATGACCTGCTCTGCACTCAGATGAGGTCCCTTGGCCTGTCTTCCCCGGCCCTGAAATGGGTAACTGACTACCTGCATGGTAGAAAACAGTTAACCAAATTCAACAAAGTCCTCTCCACTCCCCTACCAGTGACCTCTGGCATCCCCCAGGGCTCTGTACTGGGACCCCTTCTCTTCTCCCTGTTTATTAACAATCTCCCAGATGTAGTTACCAGATGTAGGGTCACCCTGTACGTGGATGACCTGGTCCTCCTTGCTCACTCCCGAGACACAGCCACCCTAAACCTCCATCTATCTGAGGACTTCATGAATATTCAGGCTTGGCTCACCAAACAGAAGCTGGGTCTCAACCAGAAAAAAATGCAGGTCATGCTATTCGGCTCATCAGCCAAAATTTGCACCTCTCCAGTCCCTCTGCTAATCAACTGCGCAGACGGTACTTCCCTTCACACTGTGACCCCATCTAATATCTCGGAGTGATGCTTGACCCCCAACTGGATCTAGGGTGTCACATCCTCAACATCTGCAAAGGAGTAAACTGCAAGCTGGGACTGGTCTATAGGGCCAAACACAACCCCACCCCTGCTGCAGTCCTGGCTCTTGCCAGGAGAGTGTTACTCCCTTCCCTAAGCTATGGACTCCACCTATTTGCGCTCACCTCAAAAGCCCTCCTTACTAGATGGTATATGACGTACAACAACATCCGCCGTTTCGCTCTGGCCTCACCTTGCCTCACCCATTACTGTGAACTCTATGATAAATTAGGCTGGCTATCCCCGACCAATCACCTAAACTTTGGTATAGGGTGCCACGTGAGCAAAGTGATCAGCACCGGCTCACCCCCGGGGTTGGTTCAGCTCCTCTCCCTAGATGACCGCTCATGCTACCCCCTAAGGTCCCAGGGCCCAGGGATACTAAATGTACCCTCCACCCGCACCCTTATGGGTGATAGGGACTATGCCGCTAATGCTCCTAGGCTCTGGAACTCCTTCCCTGAGCAGGTACGCACCGCCCCTTCCCACAAAAGCCTTCGGACCTCCTTGTGGGAGCACCTTAAGCTGGCCTCACACTGTGAATGCCTAAAGCCTCCCTAGCTATAAGCCCTGGACACTGGACACTGTAGTCCCTCTGGCACACTGCTCCAGGAATCACAATTAAATAAACCAAATCGGTTGCCAATTTCCCTGACCAGCTCTTCTTCTGCACCACTTTTATGCTTCGGATAGTCAATGTTGTTCAATGTCAACTCACTGTGTATTCTAGCCCCACCGTCTTACTCTACCTGCCCTGTATATTGCCCGCAGCTTTATCAACTTATTGTACCCAACCTCCAAGTGTATAAGTAATCATTTCAACTAGTATGAGATGTAATTGTTCACCTAACTTTTGCTGTATTGTTGTACCCTGTATTACCTGTTTGTACTCTCCCGGGTCATTCCTGAAAATAGGCATACAACTTGCCTAGTGTACTTACCCGTTTAACAAAAGCTAAATAAATAAATAAATTTAAAGAAAAAGTCCACTTTTCTCCCCCCAAATCCTGGTAGTAAGGCAATTAAAGTATTTCAAGATTCCACACCAAGGGATGTGGACAAAGCTATTGAAACACACAAAACACTGCCTCATTTGAATAATTTAACTCCACTAGAAAGAGTAGCTTTAAAAGAAATCTGGGATATTGGTATAGCCTAGAGGTTAGAGCAACAAGCTGTGAACGAGCTTGGTACAGCCAGCGGACCAGACCTGGGTTTGATTCTCACAACCTCCACTTGCATACTGTGTGACTCTAAGCAAATCATTTAACTGCCCAGTGCTCCCAGGTTGCCCCTGAAAACAGGCACTTGTGCCTAGTGGGCCTTACCCAGTTATCAAAGACTAAAATAAAAACGAAAAATATGTCTGACATAATGATAAAGCCAACAGAGGGGGCAATGCTGTTATTTTAAATAAGGAATACTATGTTGCGGAGGCTTTAAGACAATTGAATGACACCACCACTTATCAGGCTCTGTCTCACAACCCAACATCTTTTCAAAAAGGTAAATTAGAATTATTTCTAAATTTAGCTGTGGCAGAAGGATGAATTGAGGCATCTGAGTTTGAAATACTGAATTGTGAATTTCCAATTACTCTATGTTTTTATCACATCCCTAAGTTGAGCAAAGATAGCCACAATCCACCCGGTAGACCCATAATATCAGGAAACAGGTCACTTATGGAGACATTAGCATCATATGTAGATGGGTACCTGCAGCAGGAGGTAACCAAGTTAAAATCTTATATTAAAGACACCTCAGCCGTTATACAGGAATTGCAATTATTTGTGTGGAAGGAAACTAATTTGTGGGTCACCATTGATGTTACTTCTCTCTACTCTGTGATTAATCATGATAAGGACATTTTTGCAGTCAAAACAATGCTGGAACGATCTTCCTTTAACTACCCAGTCACGTTCATTTGCATTGCTTGGATCTGATTTTAAAAAGTAATTTCTTTTTGTTTGATGGCAAATATTACTTGCAAAAACAAGGGACCGCAATGGGCTCCTCAGTCGTTCCATCCTACACCAACCTACTAATGAGTTGTTGGGAGGATGGGGCGATATATATAATCAAGGTATCAACCCTTTCAAGCACTGTATTAAGAAATACATCTGTTTCATTGATGACCGTCTCATAGTTTGGGAGGGCACGGAATGTGGTCTTTTTTTTGGGGGGGTACTGCTAATGGGAACAATTTAGGCCTTCAATTTACTGCACAATATAACGAACAACAAGTTTCATTTTGGGATTTGTTACTAATTGGTAATCCAGAGGAGACAGTAAAAACCAGGGGATGTCACAAAAAGACGGCAGGCAACAGTATCCTGCATACTCGTAGTGCACATCTCAGACATACAGGACATGATCGCCTCTTTTGGCAACTGGTCCGGTTAAAGAGAAATAGCTTGGATCATTATGATTTGTCAAAAGTTAAAGATGAGCTATTCACCAGACTGACAGCAAGGAGTTATCCAGAGGTGGTCCTACAATCAGCATTACATGGAGCAGAAAAACTGAATAGGCAAGTACTTTTGAATCATAAGGAACAAAAAGAGAAACCTGAACAAGTTATTTTTATGTTGATTGTGCGCATGTGCAAGAAACGTTGCGGCATCTTTCTCCACAAGCAGGTTGTGGAGACATGGCACTGTTGTGGCCAATGTCCCCACAGCATGCAAAGGCTTGTCCCACTTCCTCCAATGCCATGGCATGCTACTGCTGACACTAGTTCAGCCAGCATGCCACAACCTTCTAAAAAAGTAGCTGCTGCAATAAGGGGCCGCCTCGTCATTGCAGTGTCAGCCATCCGCTGCAATGAGGGAGCAACCCGTCATTGCAGGGTGGGATGTAAAAACCCCGATATTGTTTGTGAACATACCGGCGGCTTGCCACCGTGTTCACAAACAATATAACCCCCCCACCATCTTTAGTTGCTGACGGGGACCCCAATCCCTGCCGGTTTCAGTGGCCCAGTGTTGATTGTGTCGGCGGGGGAGCCCACTCCCAATCAGCATTATGTCAAACCCCCCCCCGCTGTTATTGTCTGCCAATGGGGTGCCCAATCCCCGTCGGCATAATGTGAACCCCCCCTTTAGTTGTGTGCTGATGGGGGGTGCCCAATCCTTTGTCAGCTGCTGCTGGCCCCCCACAGCGAAAGAGGCCGGTGGCATGCTGGGAGACCACCCCAGCATGCCACATGCCCCTGCAAATGCAAAACGGTTCCGCAACATCTTTTTTTTCCCCCTTACCCTGTAAAAAAGGAAACTGTCCCTCGGGTCCAACGGGTCTGTGGCCCCCACCCGCAACCTGCGCCCACCCACTATGCACCCTGCCTCCCCACACCCCATACTTACCTCTGGAGTCCGGTGCAATGATCTTTGGTGGACCGGGAACACGTCTGCACTCTTCAAAGCCGACCGCGAACTCAGGAAATGCCGGTAAGCTGTATAATGGAATGAATGGGGTTTTTTCAACTTTAATGCATATCTTGGGCATTGTTTGAAATTTTGGCACCACATTTTCAACATGGGGTTTTTGGGACCCCTCCTCATGAATTCTTGAACAGTCATGACGTTACTCATCCCCGAAAGGTGATTTCTGGGTCACTGCGTGGACTCCCCTTTTGGGGCCAATTAACACAACGACAGTGCCAGTGTTCAAGAGGTGGGCTCTCAAAAAGCCTATGTTGCAAATTTGGTGGAACAAATCCACAAAATGACTGTTTTACGAGAGTGCGTTGCGAAGTTGCTACGCATGCTCGTAAGTTAGCGAATGCGCAATATTTTCAAGCCAGATTTTCAACATTGCCATTTTTCCACACCTCCTTGTGAACCATACAGCTGTCGTTCACATCCTGGGGGAAATGTGTTTTCGCACTTCCGGCGCAGAACAGCGTGCGACACTGTGCATGAGTAGATGTCCTAAAATGCCTATGTTGACAATTTGATAACAATACTCCATAAAATTACTATGTTACAAGCGTGCACTGTGCAGTTTGCATGCACGCTTATAACTTTGCGAATTTATAATATTTTCACTCCAGATTTTCAACATTGCCATTTTCCCACAACTACTTACGAACAGTGCAGCTGTCATTTTTCCCATCCTGGCCGAAATGTGTTTTTGCACTTCCGGCGCAGAATAGAGTGGTCTCTGTGGGAAATCACTGTCTGGGACAGATTAAGAAAATGACAGTGATACTGTTTATGAGCAGAGGTCCTAAAATGCCTGTGCTGAAAATTTGGTGATGATAGCCCATCAAATGACTGTGTTACAAATGTGCATTGCACACTTTCCATGAACCCTTGTAACTTCACAGATTTGTAATACTGTCACGCCAGATTTTCAATACTGGCATTTTTCACACCTCCTTATGAGCAGAACAGCTGTCATTTTTCATATCCTGACCGAAATGTGTGTTCACAGTTGCGGCGCAGAATAACACGGTTGCTGTGGAAAATCAGTGTTCGGGACACATTAAGAAAATGACAGTGGCACTGTTCATGAGCAGAGGTCCTAAAATCTCAATGTTGAAAATTTGGTGCCGAAACTCCACAACATGACTGTGTTACAAGCGTGCATTGAACTGTTTCCATGCATCCTTGTAAGTTCGTAAATTTGGAATATTTTCACACCACATTTCCAACAGTGCCATTTTTTCACACCTCCTCATGAACAATACAGCTATCATTTTTCACATTCTGGCTAGAATATGTTTTTGCACTCGTGCCGGAGAATAGCATGGTCACTGTGGGAAATCAGTGTTTGGGACAGATTAAGATCGAACGAGTGAGAGAGGGGAGTGACCGAGCTCAACCGAGCTGTGTCAGAACTGCTGCGGATTTGTTTATGGGCAGGAAAAGGCCACAATGTAAGTGGCCAGTACAAAAGGGCAGCCTGCAGCACTGGGAGAAACAGAACGAGAGACCGAGTGATGGAGGGGGAGTGAGCGAACTCACCGGAGCGCTGTCAGGACTGCTGCAGAATTCTTTGTGGGCAGAAAAAGGCATCAATGCAGGCAGAGACCCAGTATGAAAGGCCAGCTTGCAGCAGTGGGAGACATAGTATTAGTGAGTGAGACAGGGGGATTGAGTGAGCTTAACAGAGCTCTATCAGACTGCTGCAGATTTGTTTGTGGGCAAAAAGAAGTGCCAATGCAGGCAGGAGCCCCGTACAAAAGGGCAGCTTGCAGCGCCAGGACAACCAGAATGAGCATGTGAGAGAGGGAGACTGAGAAACCTCAACGGAGCTCTGTTGGGACAGCTGCAGATTTCTTTGTGGACAGACAAAGGTACCAATGCAGCCAGGAGCCCTGTACAAAAGCGCAGCCTGCAGCGCCAAGAAAAACAGAATGCGTGAGTGACAGAGCAGTCATGAGCGAACTCAATGGAGCTCTATTGTGACTGCTGCGGATTTCTTTGTAGGCAGAAAATGCGGCAACATAGGTGGGAGCCCAGTACAAAATGCCAGCTTGCAACACCGGCAGAGACGGAATAAGTGAGTGAGAGAAGGGGAGTGAACGAGCTCAATGGAGCTGTGTCGGGACTGCTTCAGATTTCTTTTTTGGGCCAAGAAGCTGCCAATGCAGGCAGGAGCCCAGTATAAAAGGGCAGTCTGCAGTGGTGAGAGGCACAGAACGAGCGAGTGAGGGAGAGGGAGTGAGAGAGTGAGCTCAACGGAGCTCTGTTGGGACTGCTGCAGATCTGTTTGTGGGCAGAAAAAGGCAGCAATGCATGCAGGGGCCCAGTACAAAAGGGCAGCCTGCCGTGTTGAGAAACCCACAAGAAGCAAGTCAGAGAGGGGGAGTGAGCAAGCTCAATGGAGCTGTATTGTAACTGCTGCAAATTTCTTTCTGGGCAAAAGAAGGCGGCAATGCAGGCAGGAGTCCAGTAGAAAAGGGCAGCCTGCAGCACTGGCAGAAACGGAATGAGCGAGTGAGAGAGAAGGGGAGTGAGCTAGCTCAACGGAGCTTTGTCGGGACTGCTGCAGATTTCTTTGTGGGCAGAAAAAGGTGCCAATGGAGGCAGGAGCCCAGTACAAAAGGGCAGCCTGCAGCGTCAGGAGAAACAGAATGAGTGAGTGACACAGGGGGAGTGAGCGACCTCAAAGGAGCTCTGTTGGGACAGCTGTGACTTTCTTTGTGGACAGAAAAAGGTGCCAATGCAGGCAGGAGCCCAGTACAAAAGGACAACCTGCAGCACCGGGAGAAACATAATGAGTGAGTGAGAGAGGGGTAGTGGGCGAGCTCAATGGAGCCCTATCGTGACTGCTACGGATTTCTTTGTTGGCAGGAAAAGGCAGCAATGCAGGCAGGAGCCCAGTACAAAAGGCCAGCCTGCAGCGCCGGCAGAAACGGAATGAGTGAGTGAGAGAGGGGTAGTCAGCAGGTTCAACAGTCCTGTGTCAGGACTGCTGCAGATTTTGTTGTGGGCAGAAAAAGCCACCAACAGAGGCAGGAGCCCAGTACAAAAGGGCAGCCTGCAGCACCAGGAGAAACAGAATGAGTGAGTGAGAGAGGGGGAGTGAGCCACCTCAACGGAGCTCTGTCGGGACAGCTGCAGATTTCTTAATGGGCAGAACAAGGTGCCAACGCAGGCAGGAGCCCAGTACAAAAGAGCAGCCTGCAGCACCGGGAGAAACAGACTGAGCAAGTGACAGAAGCCCAGTCAGCTTACTCAACAGACCAACACAACCAACATTCGGCATTGACAAATGCTTGTTGTTACTACTTGTAGCCCCCTTTCCATGGATTTACGTACCATTATTAAAAGCCATTGGCATCTTTTAGTGCTAGATTGAGACTTAAAATCTGAGCAGGAAGCAGGCCCCTTGATTACTTTCCAATGAGGCAAACAGTTTAAAGGACATGCTAGTTAATAGTGAATTTGAAACACAGGGGATACAGACTGGATGGTTACATACAAAGCCAAATTGCTTTTATCTGTGTAAACAGTGTATAACTTGTAAGTCTGCTAAACAATCAAAAACATTTAAAAACCATTAACCCTACGAGTATGACAAAAGTGCAGATCTAGCATTTTATATCTTGTGATACAAAGTATGTTATTTATGCTCTGTGGTGTTCGTGTGGGTGCACTTACATTGGGCAAACCACTAGGATTCTTAAAGAGCATATCTTGGAACATTTTATTTTTATTTATTTATTTAGTTTTTGTTGACCGGGTAAGCGCACTAGACAAATCTTGCCTATTTTCAGGCACGACCCGGGGGAGTGGGATACAGATGAATGCCAACTGACCTTGAACCAGATTAAGCTGTTGGTGGTATTTTTAGTGAATGAGGGAAATTTGGCCAGGACACTGGGGTAATTCCCCTACTCTTTTTGATAAGTGCCAAGGGATCTTTAACATCCACCTGAACTACCACCAATCCAGGCAGATGGGACCTCGGTTTAACATCTCATCCGAAAGACGGGCTATAAGGACATTGGATGTGCAGCATCCTGTCAGAAAACACCTTAGTGAGGCACTGAATAGGAGTTATCATAAAATACAGTACATGGGCATAAATTATGTCCCTTACAGACCCCAGGGTGGCAATATATGATTACTCCTGGACAGAAAGGAATCCTTTTGGATTTTCAGTTTGAAAACTTTGAAACCAAATACGTTCAATGATCAAATGGAATGGAAACCGTTGATATAAGATTCATCTAATAATTGTGCCTGTATAGAGGCATATGCACTTAGAATAAATACGTTATAATAAAAATAAACATAACATCAGATTTAATCCAGCATCCATATCCTATAAGGAAAGGGAACATTGTTTAACCAGGAGTGGCACACTAAACTGAAGCCTGTTTCCAGATGTGACCTTGGAGCACAAGGAAGTTAAGTGACTTGCTCTGGATCACACAGTATGCACCTAGGTAGCTGTGGGATTCAAACCCAGGTCTCCAGATCTGCAGCTCGGAGTCTTAACCCATTGCACTATACTGCTTCCATATATAGCTCTTATTCTTATTTAGTTTATATTATTAAAGAATTGTATGAATTTTAATGCAAACAATGTTTTTTTATAAATGTGCTGCAACATTTCAATATATATAGTAAATGGACAAGGGCTATTTTGAATGGCAGAGAAACATTATCTGTGGTTCATAGCTCAGTGCTTATGTTCCATACTGTAGGAGAATGATGTAGATGGTTGATAGATGCAGAGGCCAGCTGGTAAGTAGACAATGGTTGGCAGGTACTAGTAGTATGGAATGATTTGTGCTTAGGTACTTCAACATGAACATGATATCAAGTCAATGATTATAGTACGTATGAATCGGATAGTATGAGTAATGAGCTTGGATACTTGAACTGAGAATCGTTTGTTATTATTTGATGGTTTTGGCCTTTTTCTGTATCCCACCTGTAGGGAAGAAGCTTAGTCTATTATTATGAGACCCCCAAAAAGAAATGATATCAACTATTTGTTCTATATCCGACTGATGAATGAGACGAGCAAGAATACACCTTCAATACTATGAGTAGATGATCACCTCCTCCAACTCTGGAGAGTGTGACCAGTAGCACGCAGGAGAGGAAAACCCCCCTTGGGGGGAACCTCTGAGGACCCATGGCTACTAACCTGCCCGTCCTTCTGGGCATACCAAAGGAGAGAGATCCTAAATAACAAATTAAATTAATCGGCTAATCTGAACTCTAGAATTGTAGAACTTGATCCAGAGAAACGAAGAACTGAAGAAATACCGAATTGTAACATGTCCGGTGAACAATCATCCTCCTAATAAACTCCAAGTTCAAATCCATATACAAGTCAGAATGATATGATAGTGGATATATTGAAAGGTCCGTCTTCAGGCTTCAGTTGATAGAAGGCATGAGAATTGTAGGATGGTGGAAATGAAGTTGATGACTGACAAACTCAGTACAGGTGACAAAACGAAAACAGTTGCATCCAAGCTTTGACGCAAGCGAGGCAGGAAGAAATAGAAGTAGCACGACTTCCAGGTTTCTACTAATATAGGGCTCATATAGCACATGGAATGCAAGAAGGCTTGCAGCAAGGCTACCGACTGGCAAATCCAGTTCCGGTAAGAACGATAGGAGTAGAGTATATTCTTGGGAGATGATATGGGGCAACGGCTGTAGAGCTGAGCTGGAATCATGGCAGGCTGTAAAGGATTACTCCGAGGCACTGGTGCGAGGTTAAGCAGCATCCAAGAAGTAGAATATGATGAGCCCAAAAAGTAAGTAAGGCAGATGGACCTCGAAACTGAAGAGAGGGGTAGTAGGTAGCAAGTAATGAACCAAGTTAGGCAGGTGAGACGAAATAGAACGTGGCAACTAGCCCCTTGGGAAGAGCACAGCTTAACCGAGAGCAGGTGAGGAAGTAGAGAGGTGGCTGGTCCCAGGTAATGGGAAAGTGCAGCCAGACCTATGGAAGTCTACTGGTAGAATAAAGCATGGCAGTTAGTCCCTCGACGAGATGCGCAGCTTCTCCATCAGCTGGAGAGGTAAGCAGAGAGGCGATTAGCTCCAGGTAACAGGAAAATGCAGCCAGACCTACGGAGGTCAGCCAGTATGGACAGAGTGCGGTATACGGCCTCCAGAAGACATACCTTGAGTCAGTTTAGAGCAGAGTAGTACTGCATTTGTAAGGCAGACTTAGAGAATGGAATGGTGCTGAGGACTGACGTATCCAGTAGATCAAGGATGGCAGGGATCACATGGAAGAGACCGTGGCAGAGAGATGGCAACTTGACGAGAGGAATAACATCTGAAACTGTAGGTATGCAATGTTTGAGGCAGCAATAACCTGACGAGACCTGAATAGTCGAGCATAAGAGTCCTAGATGGAGATAACTGAAGAGGCTGAGTCAAATGTAGTAGTGTTGTCACAGGGTCCAAAAAGCGGGAGAGCGCAATCAGGATAAGGAAGGTCTTCAGGAGAAGCTCAACTAAGTGTCCTGGAAAGGGTGAAGCAGCAGTAATTCCATACAGCGGAAGCAGCAGGGCAAAGCATCCAAGAATAGATGATGATCGAAGAAACGGCCAGATGTGAATCCATAGGAAAGGAGCTTCCGGCTGGCTGACACGGCAGCATGAAGGTGTATAGTAGAATATGTGAAAATACAAAAATCACACATGCCCACACAATGCAAAGCATCATGGGCTGCATATGCAAATCACCACAGAATGTTATGCTGGTCCAACTTTAAGCAGAATCGCATGGTGCCGAAAGGCCTCTCACACAGTTTGCAAAGGGTGCTAACAGAAGACAGTAGTAATCACCAGGCCTGAGCTGGGTGAGGTAGACGTAGAGCAAGTAGGTAAACCTCCAAGCCCGATGGGCGAAGGCAGGTCATAGAAGCAGGTGATTAGTAGGTAAACTTCCCAGCCCGAAGGGCAAAGGCAGGTTGTAGAAGCAAGTGATTAATAGGAAACCCCCCAGCCCAATGGGCAAATGCAGGTCGTAGAAGCAGGTGATCAGTAGGTACACCTCCCAGCTCGATGAACGAAGGCAGGTCTTAGCAGCAGGCGAGTGTAAAGCAGTAATACATAGGTAAAAAGGCCTCCAGGCCCATAGAGCACAGATCCAACTAAATGCAATGGCCAACTTCTGGTCCAGTTGGGTGAGGCAGGTTGCAGAGCAGAGGTAGAAAATGCAATTTGAAATGTCGAACTGCATGCAATGCAAAGGGTCGCATCCAGGTATGTAGAGAGCGCAATAAATATGTAAGCTTAGGTTAGATGGATGCCAGTTCATGAAGGGTGCAGTAGATTGTAATGGCAGGTTAGTCGTGATGACTTCTTAAGCTCTGGGAGGGCGAAGTAGGTAACACAAGCCAGTAAGGTAAAGAAGTTAACCTATATAAGTCGTAGTAGTAAGCAAGCTGCATGATACAGATGTAGTAGGAGGGAAGCAGGGCAAAAGCATCCAAAGAATAGATGATGAATGTCGAAACATCAAATTGTGAATCCAAAATAAAGAGCCCTTGGCTAGCTGCAATGGCAGCAGGGAGGCTGAGGAATAAGCGAAACATTAGGCCCCGGGCTGGTGAGGCAAGTGGAGTAGAAGTAGTGTACCCTTGGCTTGAATGGCGAAACAGGTCATAGAAGTAGGCAAATATGATGCAGCTGGACCCCACAAAGTCAATAGGTAACGTGAGCAAGGAGGCAGCTAGACCTGCGAAAGCTAACATGCACAGTAGGACCTTTCATAGGTAAGTCGATAAGGTAAGTAGGGTAGCTGTTAGCCCCATGTACGGTAGCATGCGCAGCTGGATCCCACAAAGGTCAGCTGGTAAGGTAGGAGAGAGGTATAACGAGGGATAGACTGATATCTTGAAGTGGAACTAAAGGATCGAGGGACACCAAAGAATTGGATTGAAGCCAAGCATAATAAAGTTACATGTTGCCAGAATTTAGGAGCATTAGAATGTGGCCTTGGGTAAATAGAAATTTCAGTAAGCTATGATGCCATCTAGTGGCTTAATGCATAAGGAACATACGATTCATAGCTGGAATATATACAGATACGAGGAGTGGTGCGGGAGCTGGTCAGGTATTAAGTAACCGTCAGCTGTAAAGGTAAGTAGAGGGGACAACTGCAAATGCTTGCTGTCCGATGTGCCCCCCCCCAAAAAAACAATAATAGCACAGTCCAATTCAAGTGCTGGAAGGCATAGGCATTACTCAGTAGGAGGTCATTTATCTGAAATGGGCAGAGAGGCTAGAGAGCAGGAATGAAGGGAGTCACAAATTAGGGCTACAGCTTTCTCCAAACTGGCCGAGCAATCTCAGGTAGACTAAAGCCATCACATACTAGCAGGAGCCCGAATAGAAATGCAGGTATCCCCATGGGCCGCCAGGTATAATATGGAGCTCCTAATGTGAGCGCCCCAAGGCTACAAGGCAGGCCAGCTGGAGGGTGATGCCGTAAACGAGGAGGAGAGAGAGGCATGTAGGAAAACGGTATGGCAAGTTAATCCGGTGAAGTCTGGTGCACCGCCGTGTAAGTGGTAAATGAATCCGGTGCTTCAGGTCCAAACCCAAGAACAGAAACTGCCAACACAAAGGAGCCCCAGGAGCGAGTGTAGTCAGCGTGTGGTAGCAGGCAATGGCGTGGTCATGGAGCGAGAGAGAGCTCTCAGGGAGGATTACGAGGCACAAAAGAGCAGGATGTCGGGTCCGAGGAAGGCCTATGCAGAGGAATGAAGCACTGAACTGCAGTTGCTCGGCTGGAAGCAAGGCTACCTCAAAGAAAAGGAGAGCAAAAACAGGAAGGGAGGCTGGGAAGAAAAGAAGATGAAATCAGAATGACAATGGGCAAAGCAGGCAAGGGAGAGCGGAGGGAGGGGTGGGGGGGAAACACAGGCAGAAGCCAGCTCTAGGATGCAGCATGGAGCGAGAGCGGCGACTGTGACTCGCTCTAAGCAGAGCGGAAGTCTGCTGCTACTGTAGGTTTATGTAGAAACATAGAAACATAGAACATAGACTTTGATGGCAGATAAGGACCGCTTGGCCCACCTAGTCTGCCCATTTCCCCTACCTACAGGATAGGCCGCAGATCCTAGTTAACCAACAGCCTATTTCTTCCTACCCCCCCACAAGAATTGCCTTATGTCTGTCCCATGCATTCTTGAATTCTCCCACAGTTTTAGACCCCACAACCTCTTCAGGAAGGCTGTTCCATGCATCCACTACCCTCTCTGTGAAAAATACTTCCTCACATTGCCCCGAACTGCCCCCCATCTTTAAATTGTGTCCCTTGCTCTTGCACATCTCTTTTCTGAAAGATGCTACCTTCTTGGACTTTGTTGATTCCACTGAGGTGCTTAAAAGTTTCTGTCATGTCCCCCTTCTTTCCTCAAGGGTATACATGTTAAGCTCCTTTAGTCTCTCCTCGTACGGCTTCTCTTGCAGACTCTGCACCATTTTAGTTGCCCTCCTCTGGACTGCCTCTATCCTGTCTATGTCCTTGCAGAAATGGGGTCTCCAGAACTGGATGCAGTACTCCAGATGGGGTCTCGCCAACTGTTTGTACAAAGGGATAACAACTTCCTGTTTACTGCTGGTTATGCCTCTCCCTATGCATCCCAGTATACCCCCAGCCCTCCCTACTGCCTTCTCACATTGCTTGCTAACCTTGAGGTCATCTGATATGATTACTCCCAGGTCCCATTCCTTTTTTGTTGTTGTTACTACCTCCCCCCAATTGTGTAATCTTCCCCTGGGTTCTTGTTTCCCAGGTGCATTATTTTGCACTTCTTTGCATTGAATCCTAGCTGCCATACTTCTGACCATTCCTCCAACCTTGCCAAGTCCCTTTCTCATCCTTTCCACGCCTCCTTGTGTATCAACCCTGTTGCAGATCTTTGTGTCATCTGCAAAGAGGCATACTTTTCCTTCCAGACCCTCTGCAATGTCACTTATAAAGACATTAAAAAGGACTGGACCCAGTACTGAACCCTGCGGTACCCCACTAGTAACCCCTCTTTCTTCAGAATGGACTCCATTTACAACTACCTTCTGTGTCCTGTTGTCCAGCCAATGTTTTACCCAGGCTACCACCCTGGGACCCACTCCCAGGCTGGTTAATTTGACTATTAATCTTTTGTGTGGACTGTGTCAAATGCCTTGCTAAAGTCTAGGTAGGCGTGTCCACAGCCCCTCCTGGTCTACTGCTTTGGTCACCCAGTCAAAGAAATCTATTAGATTCGTCTGACATGACCTTCCCACTGTGAACCCATGCTGCCTTGGGTCCTGTGCCCCACTGGCCTCTAGGTACTCAATTACTCTTTCCTTCAGAAGTGACTCCATCACTTTCCCTACCACAGAGTTCAAACTGACAGGTCTGTAGTTTCCTGCCTCTGTCTTGGTCCCACTTTTGTGAAGGGGAATCACATCTGCCTTCCTCCAGTCCTTGGGTACCACACCATCCTCCCATGATTTATTACAAAGAGTAGTCAGTGGTTTCACTAGTTCCCCCTTAATTCTTTTAGAATTCTGGGGTGAATTCCATCAGGCCCCATTGCTTTGTCCACCTTCAGTTTTAGGAGTTCTTGCAGAACCCTTTCTTCTGTGAAAGGGCTGGGATTGACCCCTCTATCAAGAGTGCTTCTGCTAATTGGATTAGGCACTTCCTCCTCCTCTTTTGTGAATACTGAGCAGAAATATTCATTCAGTATCCCTGCTTTTTTACTGTCCCCCTGTGCCCACCCACCATTCATTCTATTCAGCCTCACTATCCCTCCCTTTGTCTTTCTACGCACTCTGATGTACCTATAAAAGGTTTTATCCCTCTTCTTAACCGAGTTGGCTATCTTTTCCTCAGTTTGGGCATTTGCTATTCTGACTTCCCTCCCTGCCTCCTTCTGCCTTAACTGGTACAGTTCTCTGTCCTGCTCCTTCTGTGTTTTCTTATACTTCCCAAATGCTATCTTTTTCTCCCTGACTTTCCCAGCCACCTCTTTTGAGAACCATAGTGGCTTTTTCTTTCATTTTGGTTTGTTTATTTGCTTTACACAAAGGCTTGTTGCCTCTGTGATGGTAGTTTTGATGATTCCCCACTGTTGCTCCACCCCTCCTCCTAGCCTGTTTCGAGTGCTTTTCTGAGGCACTCTCCCATCTTGCCAAAGTCAGCCCTCCCGAAGTTCAGTACCTTCACTTTGTATGGCTTGACTCTGTAGCTGAGTTTAATGTGAACCACACTGTTTGATGGTCACTTGTTCCCAGATGGAAACCCACTTCTAGATCTGAGATCCTCTCACTGCCCCCATTGGAGAGAACGAGGTCTAAGATTGCTCCCTCATGAGTGGGTTCCAAAACTAGCTGTCTGAGGCCTGCCACCTGTAGAGCATCGAGAATGGCCCTGCTCTTGGATGTGGCTGCAGCAAATATGCTCCAGTTAACATCTGCATATTCAGGTCTCCCATCAACAGTATCTCCCCTTTCTCTGCCATCCTAAGAATGCCTTCTATCATATCCTTGTCCATTCCCTCCCCCTGACTTGGGGGTCTGTACACAACCCCTGTGCGGATTGCGGTGCCCTTTCCAGTCTCCAAGGTGACCCACAGTGCCTTCTCTACTCCCTGTTTACTCTTGTGGGGGAGGAGCTCTTCCCCCATATAACTACGGGCTGCGCCCTTCAATTAGATTATTATTTTTAATAAAGTAATTGGAAGTTTTCTTTGTAAACTTCACTGTGTTGATGCACTTCATTAGTACTCACAAGTAACCCCCCCCCTTCCCTATTTGTATTCTTCACCTTATATACCATTATGGTATCACATTCTTAAATTCATTAATGCAATAGTGGTGGTGATAATACTGGCACATCGGCTCTGAAAAGACAGGAGGCAGAGATGGAACAGATGCCTGGTGTGCCTCGTGTGGAAGCATGCGTTGCTTGGCCATTGGAATCATTGCATGCATATGGCTCTGCACTTGAGGAACAGGAACTAACGGAGGCTGAAAAACAATTCTCTGACTGGCAGGATGATATTGTTCCATCGCAGGTGCTGCACCCATCCAGCTGGCACCTCAAAAACAACATCCCAAGAGGTAAGTACCAGTGGCCACC
This sequence comes from Neoceratodus forsteri, assembly GCA_016271365.2. NCBI lineage: Eukaryota > Metazoa > Chordata > Ceratodontiformes > Ceratodontidae > Neoceratodus > Neoceratodus forsteri. Next base: position 67,887,456 of record JADMNL010000023.1, read on the forward strand.
GGGGTGACAGGGCTGGGGTGGCCGGTGAAAGGGGGCTGGTCGGTGGCGGCGAGAAATAAAAAAAAAAAGAAACTGACATTATCATGACAAGAAGGGGATTGGGTGAGAGGGAAGAGGATAGAAGAAACAGATAAGGCCATTAACATTCACAGCAGCAGGAGACAAGAAGATGTTGCCAGAGAAGGTGTTTAAAAGGGCCTAATTTATTTACTGTGGAAACATCAGAGGGCAGACCATTCAGCCACAGAGGGGCCCTGTACATGAAGGCCTTCTGGCCCATCGAAGTCCTGCAGAATGGGGCTGGGAAGGGGGTCTTGGATGAGCTCCAGGTTGCTCAAGTTGTGGGGGCAGGAGTTAGGAGATAGTGGGCAGCAGGTGGAGAGAGGCCAATAGCTATTTTTTTTAGCAAGCAGGACTGTCTGATATGAGGGCCTACCCTCGAAGTTTAACTAGTTTTTTTTTTTAAACTTTATGTTTATTAGTTTCATAGTAAACATACAGTCACTTTTCCTGATGCAGTACATAAGGGTACACAAGACTTCAACATGAGGGCTCCATCCCTCTTAATACATGCAAATAAAAGAACTGGCTGACATCAATAAGATACATCAAAGTGGGAAACCCAGTATAACAATTATTTTCTGCGTTTGATACTCATATTCATGCTGTGTGATTAAGCCCATGAGCTACATGCTTAATTAGACTTTTTAATCGCTTTCTTTTCATACACTCCACTTCCTATTAAGGAAAATCATGAGACAGCATACTTAATCTCTATAAGTGTAACTAAAAGGTACTTTAAACAAGCATTTGTCAATGTCAAATGTTTGCTTGCTGATATTAGCATTGTACGTGCAGGAGTTAGACAGATGCAGAATAGGAGTGGCAGTGAAATATTGAATTCACCCTAGTCCCACCTCCACCCTGCAGAGATGGACAGGCATTGGGGTGTGCCTGTGGGTCGTTGCCCATAATGCTCATGGCATTTCACCTCACCCTATCCTGTAGACATCGACAAGTGTTGAGGTGTGCCTTGGGGTGTTCAGCTTTACAGTCACCCCATTCCATAAGGACATACGCTGAAATGGGTGCAGTACAGGAGAATGGGGTGAAGTCTGGGGCTGAAGAGTGCAAGGTACACCTCGATGCCTGTCACTGGTTTCAGGATGGGGGTCTGATGGCATGAGCATTACAGCCGGCAATCCAAAGTTACACTTCTGATGCCTGTCAGTCTGTACAGGGTGGGACGTTATGGTTAGAAACCCTAATGCCCTGGGCATGTGTTGGTATTTGCACTACAAATTTTCAGCATGGCCTTTTTGGGACCCCCACCTCATGAAAGCATTTGGGACCTCTTCTCATGAACAGTAGCATGTGATTTTGTTAATGTGTCCCAAACTTTGAGTTCCCACAGCAACCGTGCCATTCTGCACCAGATGTGGGAAAACACAGATCAGGCAGAATGTGAAGAATGACAGCTGTACCATTCATAGGAAGGTGTGAAGAGATGGCAATGTTAAAAATCTGTAGTGAAAATATTAAAAATGCTTGAAGTACTGAGCGTACATGGAAACTGCGTAACCCATGCTTGTACCACAGTCATTTAGTGGAATTATTTCACCAAATGTTCAACATATGCATTTTGTGACCTCTGCTCATGAACACTGTCACTATGATTTTCTTAATCTGTCCGAAACATTAATTTCCCACAGCGACCGCGCCACTGTGCACCAGATGTGCAAATGCATATTTTGGGCAGGATATGAAAAATGACAGCTGTACTGTTCATAAGGAGGTGTGGCAAAATGCCAATGTTGAAAATCTGGAGTGAAAATATTACAAATTTGCAAAGTTACGAGGGTGCATGGAAACTGCGCAACACACGCTTGTAACATAGTCATTTTATGGACTTTTGTCACCAAATTTTCAACATAGGCATTTTAGGACCTCTGCTCATGAACAGTGTCACTGTGTTTTTCTTAATCTGTTTCGAACATTGATTTCCCACAGGCAATTCATTCACATATCTGGAATGTGTAGTATGGTATGGGCGTGCAGCCCTACCAAGCTGTCAGTCGACAGGCGGCGGGGTGGCAGGCAGGTGGGGTGCTGCCGTTCGCAGGCTGACATGGGGGGAGCAGGGTGGTGGGGCTCAGTGGGCGGGTGGGAGAGGGTACCACTAGACCACCAGGGATATTGGACGGGGGTGTCTCTTCTTAAAACAGATGCCCGCGATCGGGCAGACAGCGGGATCTTGGGGGGTCTTTTCTTACAACAGATGCCTGCGATCGGGCACAGTGCTGTCCACTGGACCACCAGGGATACAGGACGGGGGGTTTTCCTTATTAAATCAGATGCCCGTGATTGGGCAGAAAGCGGTCCACTGGACCACCAGGGATATTGGACGGGTTTTCTTTATTATTAACACAGATGCCCACGATCGGGCACATAACGGTTCACTGGACCACCAGGGATATAGGACTTTTTTTTTACGAATGCCCGCGATCGGGCATGGGGGGGCCGCCAGGTGCAGCCGGAACTTGGGTGGCCACCCACAGGTGGCAGCTGCTGTGTTGTGCCCTGCAATGCGGCAGCTCACCTGCAGGTGGCCATCAGGTGTTCCTTTTTTTTTTGGCTTAACTTTGTGCTGGCGCAAGTAGGGGTTGCGTATGCATAGCTCTGCACATCCTGGGCTGAATATCGGGCTGTGCAGGTTATGCGTGTGAATGCCCTCCCCCCCACCTGTGCCTGCATACATTACTGATGCGCTCCAGCACATCGGGATTTGTGCGGCACACTTTTCTCTTTTGAATATCGTGCCGGGGTGCATGATTGGGTTGCACATGGCGCAACACTGTTGCGCCATGCGCAACGCTTTTGAATATCTGGGCCACTGATTTCTTCAATTTCCATTGTCTTAGTTTTTTAAAGCAATCCAATGCATAGGATGGAATTTTGAGATTTTGTGTGATTTTTGGGGGTAAGTCCACCCATTTAGCCATAACCTCTCCTGCAGCTCTTTCAACCCAAAATTCCCACAGGGCTCTTTTTTCTCTGTTCCCATTCTGAAGAATATTAAAAATAAAAAATGAATAAAAAATGCTATGGGGTTAATCATCCCAAGTCCCCCTTTCTGGACAGACGGATATGTAACATCTCTTTTAACGGGGTAAAGTCTGCTACCCCATAACATTTGGAAAAAGGCACTAAGAAGCCATGTTTCTATAAGTGTAGGAGGAGCATATACATAACTCAAATGTAGAAATATTGGAATTAAAAATTTCTTTATAAGCAACACTGTCTTTTTCTTTCCCAGTTTCTATGCATATCCGAACCTTATTCTTACAGACAGCTAATCTTTCTTCCCAATTAAAGGAGGTTCCATCTGGCACATTAAACCCATACTCCAAGGATTTTCTGATGCACCACTGTTGTGCTAATGCCTTCTATATTCTGCACCTTTTCTGACTCTGAGTCTAAGGGTATAGATATGCTTTTTTTTATATTTATTGACTCTTCTGGTATGGCAGCAAAATTATGAAAAATCTGGATCACGTTTCTCCTGGCTACTTCATTTTGAACAAATAAGACCACATCATCTGCATATGCTGATATTTTTCAGGAATCAAACAATTGTTTGTGGCTAATCCTATAATCTGGTTATCCCATTTTATTTGTCTAATAATAAGGTCCAGGGCAAAAGTATATAATAGAGGGCTTAATGGGCATCCTTGTCTCATGCCTTTTTTCTGAGAAATGAATTCACCTAAATAGCCATTAATCTGGGGTTTGAAACCAGTTTCTTTATGTAATTTAGAAATCCAGTTAATGAATATGTGGGGCATTCCATATTTCTTCATGACCTGAAATAAGAAATGATGAATCACTTTATCAAAGGCCTTCGATTGATCTAGAGAAATCACATACCCTGAAATCCCTTGAGCTCTTTTAGCCTCAAATATTTCTCTTAAAAGGAACAGATTTTGTTGAATACTCCTACCCAGAATAACACGTCTGTGATGTGTCTACTAACTCCTGAGTTTTCCTCTGTAATCTAATGCTTATTATTTTAGCAAGTATTTTGTAGTCCGTGTTTAGGAGGCTAATAGGCCACCAGTTGTCTAAGGAAAATATATCCCCTATATATATATATATATACCTAAAAATAGATAATTCCAAAATCCTGACAGATCTCAGTTCCTTGGAGTAAATCACTGCATACCATTGTCAGAAGAACACCAAGTTCTGTAGAAAAGGTTTTGTAGAATTCGTTCGTAAGCCCGTCTAATCCTGGGACAACTCCCAAATTCAGATTTTTTTATAACTGCTGCTATTTCATCCTGAGATTAAGTATTAAGGCTCTACCTGGAGAAATGTCAATACTTTAGTAACTGAAAAATTAGAAGAAGATTTAAATAGAATTCCAAGGCCATCTGCAGTCTCCTCCCCAAAGGTCCAGTATGAGGGCTCCTAGACCCAACCTCTCTGGACTTGCCTATTTTCAGATAGAGATTTTAATCTTGTTTCTTGTAAAAGGATAATGTCTGTTTGAACTTTATCCATATTATGAAAAAAGGCTGTTTGTTTTCTGTAGTTTTTAAAACTACATATATTTAGGGATGACATTCTGATTGTAGCTATAGAATCCTTTTTAAGTTTGTTTTGGGGTGTTTACCCACTATCATCTTGTGTGGCCATATTTTTCCTTTTCTTCCCTTCCTTTTTTTCTTTTCCTTTTTCTTTTTTGCTGTAGTCGGGGGTCTTTTAATGGCGTCCTCATCATCAGTGTGTTGTGCAGAGGCCTCAGAGTCCAAATCTGACTCATCCCCTCCCTCCTGTAGTACTGTAAAAGCATTGTAGGTTTGCACCTCGCAAACCATCTGATGTTTTTTAGCTGTGACTCTTGCAACTCTCCTAATCTGGAATTGGTTCTTGCTACTTATTGGGGGTTCTATCTGATGTTGAAGGCCCTGTGGTCATTGTTCCTCTACCTGAGAATTATCAATTTCAGTGTCCTAAACTTCCATTTGAGGTGGGCCCTCTCCCTCCTCCGACTGATCAGCATGTGGTTCCCTTCCTTCCTGATTGCTGGTTGCTCCATTCCCCTGATGAGATATAGTTTCTCTCCTATTCTGTTTATACTGGGCTGTTTGGACAAAATTTTCCTGATTCTACCCTTCATCTCTGTTTCTACTTGCCCAAGGACACTGATGATAGGCGTGGTCTTTCTCATCGCACAAGTTGCATTGAAAAACATCATCACAGTTTACACTAGGATGACCATAACCCCCACACAAACTGCATTTTAACAGAGCGCATGTGCTACTTAAGTGAGTATGTGCTCCACACTTGTAGCAGGCCCGTGGTTGCTCACCATAGAAGCAAACCTTCCTGTCTTTACCCAGAAAGAAACAGTTAGGAAGGTGCACTATATCTGAATTAACCTGAAACAATTTCACCTTAATTTTCCAACCCCCAGTCCATAATTCTTCTGTGTCAGTAACAGCCTCAGGAGGAGACGAGATGCTACACCCTTTTTGTAACCAATGGTAGATGTCACTAATACTAACGCCCTCATTCCTAAACATTATAGTAATTGTCCGAATAGCCGGTTTAGTTAAAGGCATTACAAAAAAAGGGGTCCATAGAGGGGGTTTGTTTTAATGAACTGTATTTATGCCAGAATTTCTCAAGCCCTGCATTTGTCTTGAAACTTACATCAAATGTATCCTCGCCTGATATATGTATAAGAGCATAAATTTCAGCAGCTTGGAAATGCATGGAGTTCTTCAGTAACTGTCTTGCTATGTAATAGCTATCTGGGTGCTCCGATAAGCCACCTCTGTTCCTGATCTGGACAGCATTCCATCTAGGGGTCTCCTGTAATTTATTTTTAAACAAATCAGATAGAGTAGACCCTTTATTAGTAGCACCATTTGATTGAGGCCTTTCACCTGAGGCCCCCCCGGGTCATCAGCAGGTTAGTCGGGATACTTATCCCTACCTCCTGTAGATCCCTCTAAAGGAGTCTGAGTTCTGGAATTGTTTTGATTGTTAGTACTGCTAAAACCAGGTGCATGTCTTAAACCCTGAGCACCCCTTCCTAATTCTGTGCTTTTGTTTAAATTACCCTGTTACCTCTTATTTTGCAACCCCACATTATTTCATCATTTACCAGAAACGTTTTCACCCTTCTCCATAATATTCCCCCCAGTCTACAGGATCACTTTGTCCATTAGCCTGTCTTTGCAAACCCTGAACATTGTTGCATTGTACCTTGTCTGAGCTCAGAAGTTCCGATGCAGGCCTGTGAGAGCGCTTTAACACACCGTGAATGTCGTCATTAAATGAATCATCTGGAATCCAACTACCCACTTGCGTCTGTTTCCATCCAGCACTTGCTAGTGCATTTTCAGCTGACCAGTTATCCCCGCTACCAATGCCATCAGATTGGAGCCCAAACTGTTGTCGCACCAACTGCGATGTTGTTTCCGCTTGCAGGGGGAATTTCCTCGTCGATTCATCTCCCAGAAGTGGCTCCTGTGCCACAGCAAAAATCTGACCCTCCTGCCTTAAAAATACAGAGGGATTTTCTCCAGAGTCATCAATATCTATCTGTGCTATTAGCCCAAATGCTTGGGCCTCAGGTACCTTGTCAGTTAATCCTTCTGGTGACTCCATGGAGTCAAGTATCCTGTTATCGGTTAGGGAAACACTTTCCTTTACTTGCCCATGAATAAAGTCTCCAGAATTGCTCATATGAGCAGTCATTGCATTATCTTGAGGCAGAATCTCCTGCACACTCTTTTCCACAACCTCCTCCATATCCATCTCAGCATGAACTGAGACCTCCATCAGCGTGACACAGGTTTCCCCTACTGGAGAGCAGGGGAGTTTTCCTGATGCCCTGGCCAAATTTCCCCTATGGAGTAAAAATACCACCAACAGCTTAATCTGGTTCAATGTCAGTTGATTTCCATGTGTATCCTCCCCGCCCCCCTCCCCCGGGACGGGGCTAAAAGTAGACAGAACTGTCTAATCCTCCTTTCTAGGTCCAAAAAAATAAAAAAAATAATAATAATAATGTTTTGCCTATTTATGCTGCTGTATGATTGTGTGACATTTTACCCTTTTGCCCCACCCCCTGTACTGTACCTTCTCTTCTGGTGACACCTGGCAATGAGCCTTAGGTCAGCATGCTTTTCCCAGTCACCAATTTCTAAATAAATGGCAAGGCAGTTTTAATCCCAGAGGCTCTGGGCACTGTACAAACAAAATAAACAAATAAAATACAACCAAAACTCAAAATAAATATCAGAAAACATTAAATTCCATAAATTATAAAATAAAAAATATTTGCCTAGAAAAATTTAAAAGCATGGTAGCCAGGAACTGAGATTGAAACCTTGACATACCGATCTCTCTGAAAAAGCTAGGTCGGGGAAGGCCTGTAAACAAGATAACTAAAAAAAAGAGATTAATAAAACCTTCTGGCCCTGCCATCAATATCTCAGAGCCTTACTCTGCCCATCTCTCTTTGTTACACATTAGCACCATCGAGCCAATGTCCCCAGAATGGACCAACCTCGTCTACTTCAAAATCAAATCTAAAGGGATCTCAAGGCTTTTTATTTCTGAACATCTTTTTGAGCCCTAGTGAGTAACTGTCATGCAGTTAAAAACACACCAATGACTAATTGATATTTTTGAGCCATGCAAAATGGTTTTCAGGGGAGGAATTGGATTGTTCTTTATTTTATACCTGGCTAAGTTTGGTCTGGGAAGGGTCTCTTTTATTTTTTTTTAATTTTTTTGTTGTAAAAATGATTCTAGCTCTCCTTAAGTCTGGCCCAGGAACAGTTTTAAATGTAACTACCTCGAGAAGATGTCCCACCACTCCCCTCCACATTTCTCAACAGTATATTTTACCTGCTACTCACAAAACACCTGTGGGGGATATCTCTTTCATTGCTTCTCCCTCATGCAAGCCATAAGCACATGACTGGACACACATATTAAAATAAATAAACTGAGCCTGGTGGCGCTGAGGGTTGAGGCGCTGGATGCCGCACCTCGTGCTACGCTGGTGACCCGGGTTCGAGAACAGACCCGGGTCATCAGGGGTTGGATTGGGGGAGGAGGATAAAGCATCCCAATGGATGCTCTCCTTCTCCAATGGGGTGGGTTGCCTGGTATTTACCCATAGCTCTTCTGCTGGTGGAAGCACAAGTGGGGGGTGCATATGGCTCTACAGAGTCGAGGGAGAGAGAATGCTGTTAGGTGCTTGACGTCGGTGTGCGTCTGCACACTGTCCATCTGTATGAACGTCCTTCATGCCGGTACCCTCAGGGGATGAGGAGAAAATGGGGGGAAAATGAATAAACCCCTGGTCAAAACAAGCACACTAACAGCAGGGGATCCCGAGGTGACCTGGCAGATGGAGTCACAGGGGGTACAAGGCCCCCTCCAAAGGGCCGAGGAGCCAGGGCAAGTAAACAAATAAAAATAAACTGGAAACCAACCTGGGAGAATGGAATACCCTGATCAGTCTCATCCAAGGGAAGTGGACGTCAGGCAGGATCTATACACTTTCATTCTACCAAAGAAGATATTACTGGCAAAGTGAGACAGGTGGGAAAAAGAGCTAGAAACAGCCGTAGATACAAACATTTGGAACAGTCTAGTGCATAATGTTTATAAAACTTCGAGAGAGGTCAAGGGCAGAGTTATCCAATATAAAACTTTCTACTACCATTATTATACCCCTAAATTTCTAGCTAAAATTGACAATCTAGGCAATGATTGCTGCTGAAGATGTAGCAATAATAAGCTAATCTCTCACTTAGTCTCCTGACATATCCCCACCTAAAATCATTCTGGAATGAAGTACTCCTAGTCTGTTCCAAATTGCTACATTAAAGTCTTAAACCTGAACCTTTCCTTTGTATACCAGGAGACCACTCTTTCATATTACCTCTGTTGAAGTATTGCCAATTTTGGATACTTGCTGCATGTCTGGGTCTCAAAAGACTCATACTAGCTAGGTGGAAAACCCCTAGAGTACCCACCTTCCAAGATTAGGTTGTTACTTGGGCTTGCTTGCTTATAATGAAAGATTAAGCTATTTCACATTAGGCAACCCATATGAGATATGAACACATTTGGGATCCCATCCTTGAATTCCTACAGAAGGTCTGAAAACACTTTAATGCCATCAATTCCATAAAGCGAATATCTTCATTTTGTTGCTCTAACTATATTATACGCCAATAGATATATCTGTCTTACACTTTTTCAGATTGTTATTTGACAATTCATCCATCCTGGTATTATCTTACTTGTCCTTATGTACAGCTTACCTGTTAGACCAACAGATCTATTAACCTATTGGACATTTAATTCCTTTGAGTAATGCTTGCTGACTTAGGTAATATATTGTATTAATGAAACTTTAACAAGCATTATCAAGTAAAACAAGCATTTGTCAATGCCGAATGTTGATTGCACTGGTGTGTTGCGTTCGCTCACTGCCCCTCTGTCACTCGCTCAGTCTGTTTCTCCTGGTGCTGCAGGCTGCTGTTTTGTAGTGGGCTCCTGCCTGCATTGGCACCTTGTTCTGCCCACTAAGACATCCACAGCTGTCCCGACAGAGCTCTGTTGAGGTGGCTCACTCCCCCCCTCTCTCACTCACTCATTCTGTTTCTCCTGGCGCTGCAGGCTGCCCTTTTGTACTGGGCTCCTGCCTCTGTTGGTGGCTTTTTCTGCCCACAAAGAAATCTGCAGCAGTCCCAACACAGGTCTGTTGAGCCTGCTGAGTCCCCCTTTCTCACTCACTTGTTCCATTTCTGCCGGTGCTGCAGGCTGACCTTTTGTACTGGGCACCTGCCTGTGTTGGCATCTTTTTCTGCCCACAAAGAAATCCACAGCTGTCCCGACAGATCCCCGTTGAGGGCGCTCACTCCCCCTGTGTCACTCACTCATTCTGCCTGGTGCTGCAGCCTGCCCTTTTGTACTGGGCTCCTGGCTCTGTTGACGCCTTTTTCTGCCCGCAAAGAAATCTGCAGCAGTACCGACAATGCTCCATTGAGCTTGCTCAGTCCCCTTCTCTCACTCGCTCATTCCGTTTCTGGCGGCGTTGCAGGCTGCCCTATTCTATTGGGCTTCTGCCTGCATTGCCGTCATTTGCAGCAGTTATAATACAGCTCCATTGAGCTTGCTCACTCCCCCTCTCTCACTCGTGCATTCTGGTTTTCCTGCCACTGCAGGCTGCCATTTTGTATTGGGCCCCTGCATGCATTGCTGCCTTTTTCTGTCCACAAACAAATCTGCAGCAGTCCCAACAGAGCTCCGTTGAGCTCACTCAGTCCCCCTCCCTCATGCATTCATTCCGTTGTCTCCTGCCGCTGCAGGCTGCCCTTTTGTACTGGGCTCCTGCCTCCATTGGTGGCTTGTTCTGGCCAGAAAGAAATCTGAAGCAGTCCTGACACAGCTCCATTGAGTTCGCTCACTCCCCCGTCTCACTAACTCATTCCGTTTCTGGCCGCGCTGCAAGCTGGCCTTTTGTACTGGGCTCCTGCCTGTGTTGCTGCATTTTCTGCCCATAAAGAAATCCGCAGCAATCACAATAGAGTTCTGCTGAGCTCACTCACTACTGCTCTGTCACTCACTCATTCTATTTCTCTTGGCGCTGCAGGCTGCGCTTGGGTACGGAGCTGCTGGCTGCGTTGGCACCTTTGTCTGTCCACAAAGAAATCCTCAGCTGTACTGACAAAGTTCCATTGAGGTCGCTCAGTCTCCATCTGTCACGCGCTCATTCTGTTTCTCGTGGCGCTGCTAGCGGCCCTTTTATACGTGGCTTCTGCCTGCATTGGTGCCTTTTTCTGCCAACAAAGAAATCCACAGCAGTCCTGATAGAGCTCCATTGAGCTCACTCAGTCCCCCTGTCTCACTCACTCATACTGTTTCTCCCACCGCTGCAGGCTGGCCTTTTCTACTGGGCGCCTGCCTGCATTGATGCCTTTTTCTGCCCAAAAAGGAATCCGCAGCAGTCCTGACAGTGCTCTGGTGAGTTCGCTCACTCCCCCTCTCCCACTCACTCTCTCATTCTGTTTCTCCCAGTGCTGCAGGCTACCCTTTTGTACTGGCCTGCTGCGTTGGGGCCCTTTTCTGCCCACAAACAAATCCAGAGCAGTCCCGACAGAGCTCAGTTGAGCTCGGTCACTCCCCCCCCCCACTCATTCTATCTTAATCTATCCCAAACACTGATGTCCCACAGCGACCGTGCTATTCTCCGTCAGGAGTGCAAATATATTTTAGCCAGGATGTGAAAAATGACAGCTGTACTGTTCATAAGGAGGTGTGAAAGAGTGCCACTGTTGAAAATGTGGCATGAAAACATTACAAATTTGCGAAGTTACAAGGGTGCATGGAAACAGTTGAATGCACGCTTGTAACACAGTCATGTTATGGAGTTTTGACACCAAATTTCCAACATAGTGATTTTAGGACCTCTGCTCATGAACAGTGCCACTGTCATTTTCTTTATCTGTCCCGGACACTGATTTCCCACAGCAACCGCATTATTCTGTGCCGCAACTGTGAAACACATTTCATTCAGGATGTGAAAAATGACAGCTGTATTGCTCATAAGGAGGTGTGAAACATTTCCATTGTTGAAAATGTGGCATGACAATATTACGAATCTGCAAAGTTACAAGGGCGTGTGGAAAGTGTGCAACACACACTTGTAACACAGTCATTTGATGGGCTATCATCACCAAATTTTCAACATAGGCATTTTAGAACCTCTGCTCATGAACAGTATCACTGTCATTTTATTACTCTGTCCCGGACAGTGATTTCCCACAGCGACTGCTCTATTCTGCGCTGGAACTGCGAAAACACATTTCGGCCAGGATGGAAAAATGACAGCTGCACTGTTCATAAGTAGGTGTGGGAATATGGCAATGTTGAAAATCTGGAGTGAAAATATTATAGATTTGTGAAGTTATGAGCATTTGTACAAACTGCACAACGCACGCTCTTAACACAGTCATTTTAAGGAGTATCGTTACCAAATTTTCAACATTAGCCATTTCAGGACCTCTAGTCATGAACAGTGTCACTGTAATTTTCTTAATCTGTCCCGAACACTGATTTCCAACAGCAACTGCGCTATTCTGCGCCAGAAGTGCGAAAACACATATCCGCCAGGATGTGAACAATGACAGCCGTACTGTTCACAAGGAGGTGTGACAAAATGCCAGTGTTGAAAATCTGGCATCAACATATTGTAAAACAGTCATTTAGGGGATTTTTCCAACCAAATTTGCAACATAGGCTTTTTGGGAGCCCACCTCATGAACACTGGCACTGTCATTTTGTTAATCGGCCCCCAAAGGTGATTCCCACAGGAACCACAAAAATCACCTTTAGGGGCCGATTAACACCATGACAGTTGAAGCATTCATGAGGAGGGGTCCCCAAACCTCATGTTGAAAATGTGGTGAAAAATTTCCAAAAAATGCCTGAGATATGCAGCAAAGTTGAAAACCCCCTATTTACTCCATTATACAGCTTACCGGCATTTCCTCAGTTCGCAGTCAGCTTTGAAGAGTGCAGATGTGTTCCCGGTCCACTGAAGATCGTCGCGCCAGACTCCAGAGGTAAGTACAGGGTGTGGGGTGTGGGGAGGCAAGGGTACACAGTGGGTGGGCGGGTTGCGGGAGGGGGCCTGGGAGGCAGCGAGGGATGCGTTTTCTTTTACAGGTTAAAAAAAAAAGACAACGCGGACAGTTTTACCTTCACAGGGGCATTTGGCACACTGGGGTGGGCTCCCAGTGTGCCACTGGAATCTACCGGGGGGCACTGTAGCCCGATGGGGGATTGGGCACCCCGTCGGCTAAACAACAAAGGGGATTCTTTTCTGGCGGGGATTGGGCACCCCATCGGCAAATAACAAAGAGGAATAATTCCTTTTTACCTACAGGGATTGGGCACCCTGTTGGCAGACACTGAAATGGGGGGGGCACATTATGCCAACGGGGAGTGGGCTTCCCCGTTGGCAGATAAACATTGTGGGGTGGGGGGGGTTATATTGTTTGTGAACAGGGTGGCAACCAGCCGCCATGCTCATAAACAATATCAGGCTTGCTAGATCCGCCCTGCAATGACGGGTCACTCCCTCATTGCAGCAGATGGCTTATGCTGCAATGATGAGGTGGCCCCTGATTGCAACGGCTGATTTGTCACAAGTTGATGCGAACATTCCAAACTTGTGTCACCAGCAGCCTGCAACGGCATTGGGGGAAGCGGGACAAGCCTTTGCAGGCTATGGGGTGACCACAACAGTGCCGCACCTCCACAACCTGCTTCTCAGCAAGCTGTGCCAATATGTTTCTTGTGCTGCGAGCAATCAACATAAAAAAAAATAAGTTTCAGGCTTAATGCACAACCAACAGGCAGGGGAAACTCTGAACTAATACAATTAAGAAACCTGCAGCTACAATATGATTTATATGCTGACCTAGTTTTTAACAAGCCACCTGAGCTTTGCCCCCACACCTGTTTGAACTCAGTACTTGTTGCTACCTCTGTTCCCCTTGCTGTGTAAAGACATTTCTAGTTTGTACACCTAGCTAATGTGCCTATTTAATCTAAAGTTAACTCTCTCTGTTTACCTTCTTGCACACCCCTTGCAAATGGAGTCCAGTCCGGATCAGAATCTGGAGAACAAGCATTTGAGTACTTTTCTTTCCCTCTAGATTTCTTTTCTTTTCTTTCTTTTTTTTTTTTTTGTCACTCTTAGTTGTTTGTTAACTGGGCCAACTGGATTATCTGTGGAAATGAACCTTTGATCCTCTCATGACAAAAGCCAGACAGGAGCCATTGCTACTGTAATTACCTGTACAGATGCCACCCTACCACCTGCTACCGTACTTACTGGTGATTCTGGGAACTGTACTATTTCTAAGGATTGTTGGTGGAGTCTAGAAAGCAGCTATGCTTTTCTTCATGGCTGTTATGTAAAACACAGCCTTGATGCCTATGGACAGTGGGGGGGGGGGGCATAAGCCCGGCTTGAGCTCCCTTTAAACTTATTTTGAATAGGTATTAATCACTTTCCCGTGCCCGGATATACCCACTTCCCCTTCCATACCTTAGCAAATGACACAGGACCCAGTTTTATTTATTTTAATTTTGGTAACCGGGTAGACCCACTGAGACCATGACAGTCCCTTTTTCAGTGGTGACCCGGGATTAATCACAGGTAAAACCTTCCATAAATTTACATACATTACAGGCAGACATTTTGTAAATGTGCACAGTTTACAACAGACAGTATTACAGAGACCATGATCGGTGTATTTCTGACATTACAATGTCTATATTACAAAAAAATGTTGTAGGTGCCGTATTGGTCCTTTTAAGAACAGATCCAGAAACAAATGATTTGATACCTTTTATTGGACCAACATAGATGTTACAGAAAAGATAAAATATAACGAACACAACCCGCACATACCACACAGGATGTGTGTATGTGTGTGAGTGTGTGTGGTGTGGTGTATGTACACACGTCTGTGTGGGGGGAGCGTTGCATGGGACAATTGTTATTTGGCTAGGACACTTTGTTTTCACATATAGCATACATTTACTTCCTTCTACTAGTTGTCAGTGGTTGGATTACACACTGCCACATTTTTAAATCTGCTCATATTAAGATGCATATCTCATTTACTTGGGGGTTCATAAAAGGTGTCATTGCTTTGGGTAACGATTAATATTGGTGTGAATGATGCTGTATTATGACTCTTGCACATACAGTATATCTCATTCCTACTAGTTACAGTATCTTTCCCAAGGAGAGAGAGAGAGGGAGAGAAAAGGGAAAAAAAGGGGGGCCTGGAGGATTTCATCCTTGGAAGTTTTCATTTAGATTCCTTAGATTGATTCTGTACATTTTTGTTATACACTGACTCTGTGTTGAAATCTGCACTTATCAGGCTCATGGTCTCATTTTCTTGGGGGGTCCTTGACAAGCATTTTTAATTGACACTTACAAGTGATACTATCATGCATCATGTATATATACAGTATATATATGTGTATATATATATGTTTACTTTGGGGTTCTTTTTCAACTTGCAGTTATACCTAATTTCAGGATTTTGTCTCTCATTATCTGTTCTTTAATACACCAGGACACTTGGAATGTAAGTTGTAACCTCATCTTACATGTATTAGACAGAATGCTAGCCCAAGGTTTTTTTTTTAGCACTAGAATGCTTTCTTAGCATACTGAGATATACAAGCATTTGTCAATGCCAAATGTTCGCTTGCAGGTATTTGCAGTGGTATTTGGCACTTGGACATGGCTTAAAAAAATCAGTGACAAAGAAGTACAAGCATTTGTCAGTGCCGAATGTTGCTTGCTTCTATGTGCTGTTTAGGTATCTGGAAGTAATTGGAGTGCAAATATTGAAAATTCGCGAACTTACGAGTGTGCGTAGGAACTGCGCAATGCACGCTTGTAAAACAGTCATTTTTAGGAATTTTTTCACCAAATTTTCAACATAGCCATTTTAAGACCTCTGCTCATTAACAGTGTCATTGTGATTTTCTTAATGTGTCCCATACATTGATTTCACACACCGACTGCGCCATTGTACGCTACATGGGCGGAAACACATTTTGGGCAGGATTTGAAAAATGACAGCTGTACTGCTCATGAGAAGGTGTGGTAAAATGGCAATGTTGAAAATCTGGAGTGAAAATATTGAAAATTCACAAACGTACGAGTGTGCGTAGGAACTGCGCAACTCACGCTCATAAAACAGTTATTTTTTAGGAATTGTTTCACCAAATTTTCAACATAGCCATTTTAAGATCTCTGCTCATGAGCAGTGTCACAGCGATCTTCTTAATGTGTCCCATACATTGATTTCGCACACCGACTGCGCCATTGTGCGCTACATGGGTGGAAACACGTTTTGGGCAGGATGTGAAAAATGACAGCTATACTGATCATAAGGAGGTGTGGTAAAATGGCAATGTTGAAAATCTGGAGTGAAAATGTTGAAAATTCGTGAACTTATGAGCCTGCGTAGGAACTGCACAACGCACGCTCGTAAAACAGTCATTTTTTCCGAATTTTTGCACCAAATTTTCAACATGGGGTTTTTGGGACACCTTCTCATGAGTGATGCCCCTGTCATGGTGTTATTCAGGCCCGAAGGGTGATTTCACACAGTGATTGCACAGTGACTGCAAAATCACCCTTCGGGCCCGAATAACGCAATGACAGTGACATCATTCATGAGAAGAGGTCCCAAAAACCCCATGTTGAAAATTTGGTGCAAAAATTCCCAAAAATGCCTGAGATATGCAATAAAGTTGAAAACCCCCTATCTAGCCCATTATACAGCTTACCGGCAATTCCTCAGTTCGCGGTCGGCTTTGAAGAGTGCAGGCGTGTTCCTGGTCCACGAAGATCATCGTGCGAGCTCCAGAAAGTATGGGGTGAGGGGTGTTGGAAGGCAGGGTGCGCAGTGGGTGGGTGGGTTGTGGGAGGGGCTGGGAGAAGCGCCGTGGGACCATTTTCAATTTACAGGTTTAAAAAAAAAAAAAGACGACGTGGGACATTTGCCACATTGGGGTGGGCACCCAGCGTGGCAGAAGGATGGCTGGGGGGGCGTGGAGCTGACGGGGGATTGGGCACCACCGTCGGCAGACGACACGGGACATTTGCCACGCTGGGGTGGGCTCCCAGCGTGGCAGCAAAGATTTGGGGGGGTGGCGTGATGCGGTGCAAGCACACAGTGGTGGTTTTCATTGAAGAGAAGACCACCTCTGTCATACACAGCACGGTGTCCGATTGGTGCAGGACTGCCACACCTGCTCAATGGAGCAGGGGATTGCAGAGGAAGGGCACACTTCCAAAGTGTCCCATTCTCCCAAGATGATCCTTGCACATGCTCGCAAGCGAACGTAAAAATGTATGTGAGAAGAACTCTCTGGTTGCTGAGAATTCTTGATAAGCTTTGCCCTTCTGAGGCGCCTCAGTTAAAAGCAGACTGGTGTTAATTAGCTTCTCTGACGTAATCTTCTGTTGTGTTTTAAATGTATATGTTAAATCAATGAGAATTATTTCTGTTTTTTCAACATAATCTGGTGTTAATAGCATGGGATTTTCAAAATAACTGCCATAAAGCTTCTGAAGAAGGACCGGGTAGGTTCAAAAGCTAGAGCACTTTGTTCTTTTCTGTAAGATCCATGTTGGTTCAATAAAAGGTATCAAATCATTTTCTGGGCAATGTTTACGTTAGAAATTTCAGTTTTAGTTTCGATAATTTTCAACACCCAACATATGTTAGTTCTTAGGTGACATTCATGGTTTCAGACAAATTGCAGTAAGCATATTGGTAGTCAGCGAGGATTTTCAGTTTTCAACGGTTGCAGGTGCATTAGTTAAGCTCTAACAGATGAGCCTTAAGTGCCTTTTAAAACCTCCCGAGGGAGTTACATATCTGTACATTTGCTGGAAGAGCATTCCAGAGAGGCGAGATGCTGGCCAAGAATGACCTCTGTCCCTGGGATGACCAGACTTTAGGTACATTGAGGAGCTGACAGCTTGAGGATCTGTGGGACCTGCTATTTTGTTTAGCAGATAACATTATAGCCAGGCTTGGTGGGGCATTATCTGACCTGAGCTTGAAAGATAGGCATAATGATGGGTACTCAAGTCGCCTTTCCAATATTGGCCATCACAGGACTTGGAGCCCCTGGCAGTGGTGCTCTCTTGGCTGAGCCTCCACAGCAATCTGGCACACCCAATGATATAGGGTACTAAGTTTTTGCATTTGCCCATGTTTTATCGTGAGTAGCACTGGTGGCCCATACAGCAGGGTGGCTAGTAGGGCTCCAGTTGCAATCCTTAGCCGGGAGTCCTGTGTAAAGAAAGGGCCAAGGCGGTACAGTAGTCCAAATTTCTGATTCACAGTCTTAGTCAGTAGTTCAATATGTGTCTTGAAAGTGCAGTTCTGGTCTAAAGTAATGCCTAAGTACTTTATTTGTTTCTACTACCTCAACCTTTGTGCCATTTGAAAGACTGGGAGTTAGGATAGAGGCTCTATCAGGCACCAGGCTTGTAGGGCAGAATAGTATAGCCTTATTTTTATTTTCCATTTAGTACAAGTTTATTGCTCGCTGACCAACCGTCGAAGAGTTGCACGTCACCTGTCAATGAACTGTTCAAAGAGCTCAGGTCTTTGGAGGTCCTGTAGAGCACTGCATCATCTGCATATAGGATTATGTTCACATCACCACAGTGATCAGGCATGTTATTTATGAAAATAGAAATAGTAAGGTCCCCAGGATGGATCTCTGGGGGACCCCGTCAAGAATTTGGCCATTTTCAGATTGTGCACCCTGCCATCTGACAATTTTGCGGGGAAGGCTGAGTTCATTCAACAGTTATGATATTTACATGTACAAGTTTGCGCTGTTCAGTTTTCCATAAAACTTAATCTTGAATTTATACAATTTGACTTACATACTACATATATTTTACCCTGGGCAGCTGATAAATTTAGGCCCTACCAGAACAGCCAAGCCAAGAGCAACTCACTACCCCCACTGGCCTGCTCTCATCCATGGCATTTCCCTTTATGACAGATTCCAGACTCACTAGGCCATAACAGAGCAGTGCTGACCTCACAGGGCCTCACTGCCCTGATGATGGCCCACTGTGCTCCACTGTTCCAGCCCATGTTGCAACTTGATAATAAAAATGTGTCTGAGTGCATCCTCACAAGGCCACCCACTTCCAACTTCCAATTACTTTTACCCTTTCTGGCCTGAATCAACCACAACCCTTTCCAGTTTTTCCTCGCACACCAAAAATAACCAGCCTTTATTATAGACTAGGGTGGAAGGGAGGGCTTCCTTTGCTTGGTGGTCAGAACAAAAGATGTCATCCCCTCTTCAGTTTCGACCTTAAATACCTTCCTAGATCCCACCTCTCCAGTGGCTATTTCCTAGCTTCAGGCCCAGCATGGGGTCAAAGATTACTGGCCTGACCTTCCCTGGTGTGGCCACCTGGGAAGATTGGACCCCAGGATTGGTCCAGTGGCACTGGGCAAGAATCCTCCCAGAGATAGCCAGGAGGAGCAATTTCAATATAGGAAATACTGTATATGAGAAAAGAGAGGTTGTGCAAAGCTGTGCAGTCTGGAAATGAAAGTTGTGAGCAAATTCTTTAAACAGTGATAAACATGAACAGGAATGCACAGAAACTCGGTTCTGGTACCTTACATGCTGCAGAAACAAAGTTCCGATACTTCTTCCCACCTATATTGAAAGTGAGATTCTTACACCAGCAACATAATGACAGTTTCTGGGCCTGGGCTACCAAATGAGACACCAATATCCTTTAGTTGAACGGGTAGAACATCTGCCTTCAGGACTCAGGTCCCAGGTTTTACTCTTAGCAAGGAATTGTACTGCGTTCACTGAAGTAGAGGGGGCAGGCAGAACAGAAAACTACAAATGTGAGGGACCTGTCCCCCAAAAATGAGCCAAATCCCAAGAGATACAGTATAACAGGCACTGTTCCTTAAAACTGTAAGGCAAAGACTGAAGGACATGTACCACAGTTATTATTTCCTCTGGAATCTCCTTTCGTGAAGTTTGAAGGATATGTCTTGTTCTCTTTGTGAGACAACAATGACCGATGATGCAGTATGCACTCAAAGTGTTGAAGCATGTTTATGGAACCACTAAGTGGCATTATTCTAGGGGCTACTACCCTGCCTGTTTGACTATACACAGGTTGAGAGGCCTGAGTTCTCTAATGAGTTGCCTCCCCCCAAAGAAATGGTATTGAGGTTGCTTATCTGCTCTGGTATAGCCCTCTGGGAAGCTATAACCTTGTTTTGTTACCTTGGGGGTGAGTTTAATCTGTGTGTAAGGAGGAATCATTTTGCTAATGAAAAACGTAGGTATATAAAACAAGCAAGTGTAATACAGTTTAAGAACAGAATAAATAGTATAGGTGTTGGGGGTTTGCTTTGCATACTTCTATTGATGCAAAGTGGAGATATTGAGGCTAATCCAGGTCCAAAGAGGGGAGGCATTATTACTTTTTATCATGAGAATGCAAGAAGTGTTGTATATAAAATGGATGATTTTAGAGCTTGAGTATCAGGTAAAGAATATGATGTAATTGCTATATCAGAAACATGGCTTCATTTGGGTATTGGGAATGATGAAATTAATTTAAAGGGGTATAGAGTGGAAAGAACAGATAGGAAAATGAGGGGTGGAGGGGTAATGTTATACTTGAAAGATAATCTTGGTCCTTATAAGGTGTTAGTATCAGAATGTCATGAAGGAATAGACTGTTTAGTAATTGATTTGCTTAAAATTAAACTGATTGTGGGAGTGTTTTATGCTCCCCCCAAAACAAAATTTAAACATTATGATTCACTTACAGATTTTCTTTTGGTCAAAGTAAAGGATAAAAAGATAGTTTTTACTGGTGACTTTAATGCTGATTGGAAACAGGCTAGAGGTATTAGGTTAAAAAAGAGTTTTGAATGTTTGGGGTTAAAACAATTAATTGATAAGCCAACAAGAACTACGCATTTGAATAATCAGGGAACTATTTTAGATCTTATATTTGTTTCCCAGGAATTGGATGTAGAGTCTTGGGATGTTTTGCCTATAAATCTTGGGGATCATAAGCCCACTACATGTAAAATAATGAATCAGATTTTGCCAGCCCCAAAAGAGAATATAAAATGGGAAAGGGACTACAAAAGATTTAATGAGACTCAATTTAAAGATTCGCTTAGGGGCTTTAATTGGAATAGATTATATTTGATTCCTGATATTAATTTAGCTATACAGGAATTTAGTGAATCCTTATTGACAGTGATAAATAAACATGCTCCAATGGTACAGAAAAGAAGGAAAAATAAAGAAGATCCATGGATTTCAGATAAAATAAAATAAAAAAAAGAATTAAGGGTAAGAAATAGAATATGGCAGAAAGCTAGGAAAACTAAGAATTTAGATGATTGGGAAAGTTTTAAAAGTTGGAGGAATAAATGTTAAAGGAATATTAGGATGGCGAAGAGTAAATATTATTTGAATAGATTTGATAAAGTAAATGATTCAAGAAAGTTTTGGAAAGTTGTTTCTGATTTAAAATATAGTAATAAAAGCAATAAGGTAGAAAGTATATTACAGGAAGGAAGTGTGATAGAAGATCAAGCCAATATTGCTACTATATTAAACCATTACTTTCTCAAATTATCTGACCTGGACATTTTGCCACCAAAAGAATTAACTGCTGATATATCTGTAATAGAATTAATTGCTGAACAAAAACAGAGGTATGGGATACAGCAAGTTGATAAGTTTAATTTTAGACCCCTAAGTATAGCTGAAATAAGAAATCAACTACAAAATTTAAATGTAAGTAAGGCAGGTGGTTTAGATGGAATTGAAGCTAGATACTAGAGGATTGGTGCAGATATTTTGGCACCAATAGTAACATATCTTTTGAATTGGAGTTTAACAAGTTCAGTAGTCCCTGATATGTGGAAAGTGGGAAAGGTAATTCCAGTTTTTAAGGGAAGGGATAGTAATGTGCCAGCTAATTATAGACCAATTACGATTCTTCCAATATTATCTAAAATATTGGAACGTAGTGTTCATTCACAACTTAGTCATTATATGGAAATGAATGAAATATTATCAGATAAACAACATGGGTTTAGAGTAGGGAGGTCCACGGGCACCGCCCTACTGGATTTCCAAAATCTGGTGGTAACATCACTTGATGATGGAAAGGCTACTGGGGCGGTGTTCGTGGACCTCAGCAAAGCATTTGATTTAGTTCAGCATAGAAAATTGTTAGAAAGGCTTTGGTTAGTAGGGTTAGAGGAAGGTCCATTAACATGGATAGCATCATATTTGGCAAATCGTAGACAATGTGTCATAAATGGTGACCATGTGTCGAACCTTGGAGAAATAGATCGTGGTGTTCCCCAGGGATCGATACTAGGCCCGTTGTTGTTTAATGTCTATGTAAATGAGCTGGCGCAAGCAATAAAATATGGGAGGTAAGATTATATGCGGATGATACAGTTCTGTTGGTTTCTGCAGATAATATGAGAAATGTTGAGTTACAGCTGCACAGCGATTTAATCTCATTAGAAAATTGGATGGATAACTCTGGCCTTCTAATTAATGCAAAGAAAACCCAGTGTTTTATGTTTAGTTTGGGGTATAAGTTGAATAAACAATCACAGTTAAATATTCATTTGATAAATAGTGTTCAAGTTGAGGAAGTTAAAGGTTACGGATATCTGGGTATGTACATTGATTCTGGTATGACATTTGAAAGTCATGTTGATATGCAGATAAAAAAAGTTAATCAAAGATTGGGTGCTTTTAGAAGATTAACAAATGTATTGCCTAAATTAGCTAGAGAAAAACTTGTTAAGCAAATGTTAATTCCGGTACTTGATTATGGGGTCAATATATATGAATGCTTCACAGAGAGTGCTAAAAAAAGTTAATCAAACAGTTTATAGATTGGGAAAATTTATTATTAAGGGTGAATATAAAATGCATCATTGTAAGTTATATGAAAGGTTAAACTGGTTGCATCCTGAGACACAGAGAAAGTATACCTGGTTAATTAATTGTCATAGGTTAATATATGCTAAAAGTAATCATCCATTAGTTAAGTATATTAAGTTGCAGACCCTGGATAGTTATAGTCTATGTACAAGAAATTCAGATAATAGGGTTCTATTACTTAAATATTGTAGTAATATAGGGGAAATGAAATTACAGAATATACTTGCTTCATCATGGAATAAATTGCCTAAGTATTTGCAGAATATAGTTATCCTTGTTAGTTTTAAAAGTAAATTATTTGAATATTTGCAGAGTGAATGTGAGTGTGTACGTTATGGATGTTATTTATGTCATAATTGTGAGTTTGTATTTTGTGTAATTGATGTTATTTATGTATTACTCACACAGGACTTGATTGTAAACAGTGTTTTTGCACTAAACAAATATTCCTGTATAAAAATAAAGTTTTAATCAATCAATCAATAACCACCCACCAACCCTCCTAGTGGCCTAGGATATAACACAGTTGTAAATTTACAATCAACAGGCAGCAGTAATAATGTGCTCACATCCTTTTCACTTACCACCAGGGCTGGGCCTGCAGCAACGGCCTGGAGATCCCCTGGAAAATAAGGTTAGCCCCCACTTGCATACTGTGCGACCCTGAGCAAGGCACTTAACTTCCCTGTGCTCCCAGGTTGCACCTGTAAACAAGTTTTCAGCCTAGTGTGTCTCACCTGGTTAAATAATTGGGAAAAAAAAATGCAGCAATACAATGTTAATACTGTAACCCAACTAATAATATGCACACCTGCCAGGTTAAACGTGAAAAAAGACAATCCAGTTTATTTAGGGGCAATGAACCGGGGGGGGGGGGACATGAATCTAGCAAAATTATTAGTAATCTGATTTAAATCAGGGTTTTCTGGCATGCACTTTAAGTCCCAGTTATACAGTTCAGCAACCCTGGGTACCCAGAATGTTGTGCAGGCTAGCCTGAAGCATTGCCCAGGTGGCCGGTGCTGCAGCTGATGCTGGAGTCCTTGGTGGAAAAAAAGCAGTTAAACATGCACACAACCCAATTATTTGTATTCTAAGCTGGTTGGCTCAGTCCTTTACAAAACCCAATAAATGAGACAATTAGATGGTACCACAATTATTTTCGCTTTCATTGCAGGGAACTACCCTGATTTGTACTCACGTTACCAGGATCTGGCTGCACTGCAGGCAATATGTAGATCTCGTGGTGATGATCAATGAGCAGGGGAAAGTTGGGCCACCATGACACACCTCCAGATGGTCGCAATCTGCTCAATGGTGTTAGGCAGGGAGCTGCTCTCTCGCCGAAGTGGTCTTTGGTGCAGGAGTAGTGACCTAGGTCAAGCTGGCAGGGCCCGTGCAGGGTGAACGGTTCTGGCAAAGTTCATAGAAACATAGACTTTGACGGCAAATAATGTCCACTTGGCCCACCCAGTCTGCCCATTTCCCTACCTATTGGATAAGCTGCAGATTCTAGTTAACCAACAACCTACTTCCTGCAACCCCCCACTATAATTGCCTTATGTCTGTCCCATGCATGTTTAAATTTCCCCACTGTTTTAGACCCCACAACCTCTCCAGAAAGGTGGTTCCATGCGTCCACCACTCTCTGCGTGAAAAAGAATTTCCTCACATTACCCCAGAGCCGTCCCCCCTCTATCTTTAAATTGTGCCCCCTTGTTCTTACACATTTCTTTTTCTGAAAGATGCTACCCTCCTGGACTTTGTTGATTCCTTTGAGGTACTTAAAAGTTTCCATCATGTCCCCCTATCCCTCAATTCATCAAGGGTATACATATTAAGCTCTCAGTCTCTCTTCATATGGTTTCTGATGTAGACCCTGCACCATTTTAGTTGCCCTACTCTGGACTGCTTCCATTCTGTCTATGTCCTTGCATAGATGAGGTCTCCAAAACTGCACACAGTACTCCATATGGGGGTCTCACCAACTGTCTGAACAGAGGGATAACCACTTCCATTTTTACATTCACTTGCACGCATGTGCAAGGAACGTCTTGGGAGAATGGGACACTTTGGAAGTGTGCCCCTCCTCTGCAATCCCCTGCTCCATTGAGCAGGCATGGCAGTCCTGCACCAATCGGACGTGGTACTGTGTATGACAGTGGTGATCTTCTCTTCAAAGAAAACCACCACTGTCTGCTTGCACCGCGTCATGCCACCCCAAAATCTTTGCTGCCATGCAGGGCCCACCCCAGTGTGGCAAGCGTCTCGTCATCTGCTGACAGAGGTGCCTAATCCCCACGTCGGCTCCCGCGGCCCCAGCCATCCTTCTGCCAGCTGAAGCCCACCCCAGTGTGGCAAACATCTTCGTGCGTCTGCTGGCGGGGTGCCCAATCCCCCATCGGCTCCACAGCCCCCAGCCACCTTCTGCCACACTGGGAGCCCACCCCAGCATGGCAAGCGTCCGTCATCAATTATAAAAACAACCTGTAAAGTAAAAATGGTCCCACAGTCTCCCTGCCCCTCCCACAACCCACACCCACCCACTCGCACCCTGCCTCCCCACACCCCATCCCATACTTATCTCTGGAGCTCAACACGACGATCTTAGTGGACCGGGAACACGTCTGCACTCTTCAAAGCCGACCGCGAACTGAGAAATGCCAGTAAGCTGTATAATGGGCTAGATAGGGGTTTCAACTTTGTGCATATCTCAGGCATTTTGGAATTTTGCCCAAATTTTCAACATGGGGTTTTGGGACCTTCTCATGAATGATGTCACTGTCATGGCGTTATTCGGGCCCATGGGTGATTCCATGATCTGTGAAATCATCCTTCCAGCCAAATAACGCCATGACAGTACATGATTCGAAAGGTCATCCATGTTAACAATGTAAAAAATAACTATTTTAACATGCATTGCAGGTTTCACAGCAGGCTCATAAGTTCACGAATTTTCAATATTTTCACTCCAGATTTTCAACATTTCCATTTTACCACACCTCCTTATGAACAGTATAGCTGTCATTTTTCACCTCCTGCCCAAAACATGTTTCCGCCCATGTAGCGCACAATGGTGCAGTGTGTGTGTGAAATCAATGTATGGGACACATTAAGAAAATGACCATGACACTGTTCATGAGAAGAGGTCTTAAAATGGCTATGTTGAAAAATTTGGTGAAAAATTCCTAAAATTGACTGTTTTACTGACGTGGCTGCGCAGTTCTCATTGCGCTCGTCAGGGTTAGCGAATTTTCAATATTTCTACTCAGATTTTCAACATTGCCATTTACTACACCTTCTTATAGAGCAGTACAGCTGTCATTTTTCATATCTTACCCAAAATGTGTTTACACCATGTAGCGCACAATGGCGTCGGTATATTGCGGAATCAATGTATGGGACACATTAAGAAAATCACAGTGACACTGTTCATGAGCAGAGGTCATAAAATGGCTATGCTGAAAATTTAGTGAAAATTCCTAAAATTACTGCTTCTTACGGCGTTGTACAGTTCCCACGCGATGTCAGTCTGCTATGAATTCTCAATATTTTCACTCCAGATTTTCAACATTGCCATTTTATCACACCTCCTTATGAGCAGTACAGCTGTCATTTTTCACATCCTCCCAAAAATGTGTTTCCATACATGTAGTGCACAATGGCGCAGTGGAATTATCTTGAAATCAATGTATGGGACACATTAACCAAATCACCAGTGACACTGTTCATTGGCAGAGGTCTTAAAATAGCTATGTTGAAATTTGCGAAAAAATTCCTAAAATTACTTTGGTTTTACAAGCGCATGCAGTGTCTTACGCACGTCAGAAGTTCGCGAATTTTCAATATTTGCACTCCAATTACTTCCAAATACCTAAACAGCACATAGAAGCAAGCAACATTCAGCATTGACAAATGCTTGTACTTCTTTGTCACTGATTTTTTTAAGCCATGTCCAAGTGCCAAATACCACTGCAAATACCTGCAAGCGAATGTTCGGCGTTGACAAATGCTTGTTCTACTTGTGATGCCCCTCCCTATGCATCCCAATATCCCCATGGCTCTCCTTACGGACTTCTTACATTGCTTACCCACCTTTAGGTCATCTGATATGACTACCCCCAGGCCCTTTCCATTATTGTTGTTGTTAGTACCTCCCCTGGTCTTGTGTACTCTTCTAGATTTTTATTTCCCAGGTGCATTACCTTGCACTTGTTTGCATTGAATCTAAGTTGCCATATGTCTGACCATTCCTCCAACCTTGCCAAGTCCCTTCTCATCCTTTCTACCCCCCTTGTGTATCAACTCTGTTACAGATCTTTGTGTCATCTGCAAAGAGGCATACCTTTCTTTCAGACCCTCTGCAATGTCACCTATAAAGACGTTAAAGAGGACTGGACCCAGTACTGAGCACTGAGGTACTCCACTAGTAACCCCCCTTCCTTCGGAATGTGTTCCATTCGCTATTACCTTCTGTGTTGTGTTGTGCAGCCAGTTTGCTACCCAGGTTACCACCCTGGGACCCACTCCCAGGCTGGCTAACTTGATTATTAATCTTTTTGTGCGGGACTGTGTCAAATGCCTTGCTAAAGTTTAAGTAGGCCATATCCACAGCCCTTCCCTGGTCTATTATTTGGTCACCCACTCAAAGAAATCGATTAGATTTGTCTGACATGACCTTCCTGCTGTTAATCCATGCTGCTTTGGGTCCTGTGCCCCGCTGGCCTCTAGGTGCTCAGCAGTTCTTTCTTTCAGAAGTGATTCCATCATTTTGCCCACCACTGAGGTCAAAGTAACAGGTTTGTAGTTTCCTGCTTCTGCCTTGCTCCCACTTTTGTGAACGGGAATCACATCTTCTCTCCTCCAGTCCTCAGGTACCACCCCATCTTCCCATGATTTGTTAAAAAGTGTGGTCAGTGATGTCGGCAGGTCCTCCCTTAGTTCTTTTAGGATTTTAGGGTGAATCCAGTCAGGCCCTATTGCTTTGTCCACCTTGAGTTTTAGAAGTTCTTTCAGGACTCTTTCTTCTATAAATGGACTGGCATCAACCCCACTACCCAGAGTGCTTCTATTGTTTGGTTTAGGTAACTCCTCTTCTTCTTCTTTTGTGAATAGTGAACAAAAGTATTCATTCAGTATCACTACCTTTTCACTGTCTCCCTCTGCCCACCTCCCCTCTCCCTTATTAATCTTCACTATCCCTCCCTTAACATTTCTATGCTCCCTAATGTACCTAAAAAAGGTTTTATCCCCCTTCTTAACTGAGTTGGCTATCTTTTCCTCGGTTTTGGCCTTTGCTTTTCTGACTGCCTTCCCCACTTCTTTCTGCTTTAATTGATACAGTTCCCTGTCGTGCTCCTTCTGTGATTCCTTATACTTTTTGAATGCAGCCTTTTTCTCCTTAACCTTCCCTGACACCTCTTTTGAGAACCATAGTGTTTTTTTATTCTGCTTTGTTTTCTTTATTTGTTTCACCCAATGGCTTGTTACCTCCATGATGGCAGTTTTGATTTTTCTCCATTGTTCTTCCACCCCTCCTTTCTGGCCATTTGCTAATGCATTCCTCAGGTATTCACCTATTATGCCAAAGTCAGCCCTTCTAAAGTCCAGTATCTTTGTCTTTGTATGGCTTGTCTCCATGGTTGTGTTTATTGTGAAGCACACTGTGCAGTGGTCGCTTGTTTCCAGATGTCTACTGATTTCTAAATTTGTGATCTTCTCTCCATTTGAGAGTACCAGGTCTAATATTGCTCCCTCCTGAGTGGGTTCCACCACTAGTTGTCTAAGGCATGCCCCTTGTAGGGCATCGAGAATGACCCTGCTCTTGGATGTGACTGCAGTCCATACTGTCCAGTTAACATCTGGCATATTCGTGGTCCCCATCAACAGTATCTTCCCTTTTTCAGCCATTTTGAGATTGCCCTCTATCATTTTCTTGTCCATTTCCTCCCCTTGAGACGGGAGTCTTTATACAACCCCTGTGCGGATTGTGATGCCATTCTCTGTCTCCAAGGTGACCCAGAGCGCCTCTTGTCCTCCCCTTTACTTTTTAGTTCTGTAGCTTTGATCCCTTCTCTTATGTAGAGAGCCACTCCACCTCTTCTTTTACCCTCCCTGTCCCTTCTGTAGATTGTGTACCCTGGTATGTTGACATCCCAGTCATGGTTCTCCGTGTACCATGTTTCTGTGACTGCCACAATATCCAAGTGTTCCTCTTCCATCAGGGCTACTAACTCAGGAAGCTTGTTTACCAGACTACGGGCATTGGTACTCATTGTCCTCCATTTAATGTTGGCTTTATCCTTTTTTACCCCACTCCTGCTCTTATTGCCCTTGTCTATTTTTCCATTTACCCCTGTCCTGCCCTCTGTCAAGCTCTGTACCTCAGGGTTTACCCTACTACCTGCCACGTTTTGTGGGGGGAGGCTTGAACTTTCCTGCTTCCTATCAGCACCTCCCCCCTTGGCAAGTTTAAAAGCTTGCCAAGGAAGCATTTAAACCTGTTACCTAGGAGCTTGTTTCCCTTCCTGGACAGATGCAGACTCACCTAGGAGCTTGTTTCCCTTCCTGGACAGATGCAGACCATCATGCCAGTATAGACCTTCGTCTCTCCAGGTGGACCCCCAGTCCCCAATGAAGCCAAAGTCCTGTGCTGTGCACCAGTGTTGCAACCATTCATTAAACTGCATGGTGTGCAGTACCCTAGCCTCACCCCTGCCACAGACTGGCAGCACCTCTGAGAAGGTTACCATGCTTGCTACCTGTC
The DNA here is from genome assembly GCA_016271365.2 of Neoceratodus forsteri. Lineage (NCBI taxonomy): Eukaryota > Metazoa > Chordata > Ceratodontiformes > Ceratodontidae > Neoceratodus > Neoceratodus forsteri. The sequence goes on from JADMNL010000023.1 coordinate 67,916,875, forward strand.
TGAGGCCCCTCCCCAACTCCACAAATTCATCCTGTACTGCACTAATCTCATGCCTAGCTAGGTCATTTGTACCAAGGTGGACAATGATATCTAGTTCCCTCTCCTGTGATGCTACTGCAATCCTGAGGATTTGCTTCCTGTCCCTCCAAGCCATGGCACCAGGCAGGCACCTTACTTCCCTCTCCTCTTCCTTCCCCAGGTCTACACCCCTAACAACTGAGTCCCCTATCAGAAGTCGTTTCCTTCCCCTTGTCACCATTTTGTGGATCTCCCTTGTGGATGTCCCCAACATTCTTCTTGGTCTGCACTGAGGGTGTCATCATAGGGGAACCTTGATTTGCCAGACTGACATATGATTTGTGTAGAGGTACAACTAGGGGTCTACACCTCTGTTCCACCACCCTCACCCTCCCAGAACCCACTGTGGTCCAACTGCTGTTCACACTTGGCAACCTCTGAGGCAGTGGTTGTAGAACTGGTGCTCTTTGGGTCTTCTGCTGGTGAAGCCTCCAGCTGGTGTAACAGTTTTGGTCATGGGGAACCAAATTATGACCCACAAAACACATTTGGCACATTTAAATCAATTATTACTTTGGAAAACAGTTCGGATTCCGTCTGGTTGCTAATTGACAGCTTTACTGTGCAAACCTTTCAGTCCGAGTCTGTTTCTCTCACAAGCTGGGCCAATCACTTCAGGAGCAAGTCTTCGGTCCAAATCACAAATTGAACTAACAAACTTCGTCTTCTTTTATGCCACAATTCCAAGATGGAAGTCGTCAGGTCCGACTTCTGCAAATGGCAGTTCAGTGCAGGAGAAGGTAGCAGGAAGGCAAGTCTAGCCCCCTCCCAACGATTCCCCTATGCTCCTACTGGGAGCAGCTGCTCAAAGGGCTCAAGCTGTTCACCTTCAACCTTCAACTCTAACTGATATCCTGTCTCTTGGCACACAGGGCATTTCCCTTGTCAATCTAAAGGTTCAGTTGGTTAAAGGAGCTGTCAGAATTAGTTTGAATATTTTAATTGGACAGCATTTGGGCGTCCAAGTTTGTCACCCCTTTTTTCCCCACAAGTCTCTGTCAATGTCCCAGGAGTCTCTTTGTTAAGCCTGGGCTTCCGATTGGCTGATGGCTACAAACATGGAGGCTGCAAATCAGTTTCTGTGCAGTCTATACCTTGTCCCCAGATATAAAGTCCTGGTCCAGCCAGCAGTTTAACTTTTGTGAAATAATAGCCATACATATACATAGCCCCAACAGTGCTCTCTCAAACACATTCATTATTTAATATTTATTTTGTCCACCTCTGCTGTCACTGCCTCTGACATACTAACCCTCTAGGTGGCAGGCAACAACCTCATTAATATTAGTGTGGGTCTCATTTACATCAGCTACCTATAGGCTGGGAGGGGAGTTGCTAGCAGTCACAAAGGAAGAAAGTGACTTGGGCATCATCATCACTGATGACCTGAAATCATCCAAGCAGACCTCTAAAGCAGTAGGTAAGGCTAGGGGGGTTTTAGGGTGTATTAGTAGGGGTATCAGTATCACAAGTCGTAAGAGGGAGGTAATAATCCCTCTTTACAAGACACTGGTTAGGCCCCATCTGGAGTACTGTGTGCAGATTGGAGGCCACACCTTCACAAGGACATTAACCAAATTGAGGCAGTCCAGAGAAGGGCAACCAAAATGGTGCAGGGACTGCATCAGAAGACATATGAGGACAGATTAACAGAGCTCAATATGTATACCCTTGAGCAAAGGAGGGAGAGAGGTGATATGATCGAGGCATTCAAACACCTTAAGGGCATTAACAAGGTGAAAGAGTCTAACATGTTTAAATATAAGAAAATAGCAGGACACGAGGACACAGCATGAGATTAGAGGGGGCGATTAAGGGGAATGTGAGGAAATTCTTTTCACAGAAAGGGTGGTTGATGCATGGAATGGCTTACCACAAGAAGTGGTGGCTATGAATACAGTGCAGGGCTTCAAACAGGCATGGGATAGGCATAAGGGAACAATACAAATGACTATGAATAGATAGGCCACTGACAGAGCAAAGGCCGATGGCACATTTATAAGGTAGAAAAAGAAATGGGCAGACTGGATGGGCCTTGCAGTCCTTATCTGCCATCAACTTCTATGTTTCTATATATATGAGCCCCGCTTTTAACTTTATTTTTAAAATGTCCTTTGGGGCTTTTCTTTAACCCCCTTTTGGTCACTGGTCCCTGTTTAACTTAGCAGGGGCACTGGGACCAAGAAGTACTCCCTGAATGACCGCAGAACCAGTGGTCAGTAAACTAAAAATGCTCCTGTGTGCATGTGCAGTTGCTGGCGGTTCAGTATCATGCCAGCAACTCTCAATCAAGGATTAAGTCTGAAAATGGGCTAAAGCAAGTAATGGGCTGTGTTGGGGGGATGACGAGAACACCAGGGGGACAAGTGGACTAGGGCCAGGTGGCAGGTGTGCCGGGAGGAAACGAGCGGATGCTGGAGGTAGTGGGAGGACCCCGGGAGGCATACAAAAAAGGTGCACCTCACATGGGGGGCATTACACTTACAAAATGGGGCCAACTTCTGTAAGCTCCCCTTCAGGAGTTTACTATGTAGGGGCCCTTTAATTGTGGGCTGTCCAGGGTTCAGTTCCGCTTGCAGATGGGTGAAACTAGTTCTGGGAGTCCTTTAAATTGGGTGGTTTTGTGCCTTTTAGGGAGATCCATGAGGCCCGGGAGCAGAAAGCAGGGCTCCCTGGCCCAAGTGCCAAAGTTCGGTTGCAGGGCCGCGGTTCGGGGCCAGGGTGGGGTGATTGACAACCTGATCCACCACCCTAACCATTCTGGTCTCAACAGTAAAAGGTAGAGGTTGGAAGTCTTGGCTGCTGTAGACCATAGAGTTTTGGGACCTTCCAGCGAAGAGATGGGAGCTGGGGCCCAGAGAAAACTCTGTGGCTTGCCCCATGACCCTCAGCAATGAGGTAGGCCTCAGTGGGTGTCCCAAGGAAGTCTTCTGGTTGCCATGGGTCAGGCATGGAGCAGTGGTGAGAGCCTGCGCCATGGCACGCACTGGTGGCAGCCTGCCTCTGGTGTCCCTGATTTAAGCCTGTGTCCAGTAGCGGGATGTACATCTGAGGAGTTTGGAAGGAGCGGCTCCATGAGCATCTTCTAGGCCTCTGTGGCCTGTTCAGAAGCTATACAACATGTGGGGCACTGGGCTGTGGGGTCGGCATCCCTGGAAATGAGCTGGGATAGGGACATCCAGGCCGGTGACTGAGAGCATCTCACACCTTCTCAGGGAACATGGATTCTGGCTGAGTAGGACCGCAATGTGGAGTACAGAAGGGAGAGACAGGAGTGCTTCAGGGTTATTGTGCTGCAGCTACCATCAGAAGGGAGTTACAACTCCCAGAGGAAAAAAACTAAAATATTGTGTTGTGAAGATCTTTGAGTCTGCACTGAACTGTTCTTCGCTGCTCCATGGAGCATGTGACCTGTTTGATCCATTAAATCAAAAGTTTTTATTTTCTAACTGTGCCTGGTCATTGGACTTATTTCCTGAAAAGATTTTAGTGTGCTACCCAGTTTGCCCCCTAGCTCCCCTTGGAGGAACCTCTGTATCCTGCTCCCCAAGAAGATTATCTGCACCCGCCTGCTGCACCCCCCAAAGTCACCTGCTCGGCGGCACCACCATAACCCAGGTATGAACTATTTTTCATTCTTGGATTGTGTTCTTTGTTGAGGAGTGCCCCCTTCCCATTTATTTTACATCAGGTATATCCCTAGATGTGGGGAGGGGTGCTTACAATGTGGGGACTTGTCATGGATCTGATTTTGGGGTGCAGCATCAGTGCGGTGGAAATTGCAGCATTCATCTGGCATTATGGTTTGGAATTAGGAAAAGATCCGGAACCACCATCTTGGTCCCAGTTCTGGCACCTTTATTGCTGCTGCACATGTTTTGGAGTGTGACTGATGCTGGAGTTCTGTAACCTAATTGGGGAAGGCAGTGGGAGGCAGGGAGGAGCCTATTGTTCCATGCTGGAAGGAGTGCCTTCTTGCCATCATGGGAGAGACCATGAAGACTGTGTGGCAGAGATGGTGCATCTAGAAAACTGTTATATGTAGTACATCAGAGGGCCTAATTTTTTCATCATTGCTGGTGCCTCGCTGAAAACATGAAAGAAGATCACTGTGCCATCCTCCCTTCTGTCATGGCTATGGGAACTGGTTGAGAAGAGCAAAGAGAGAGACACCACTGTGTGATCTGCAATCATTCTGGAGCTGATATCAAGCGCCTGCCAGTCTGCTTCAATGGCTCCCATGGCACAGCTCCTCCTCTGTATAGTCCTCCGCACCCTTTGTGCCATCCTGGGAGTAGCCTCCCATGCCTGTGCTGCTAGGTACCCATGCTTCCAGCTTGGAGAACTGGGAAGAGATGGAAAGACTGTGAGTGAGGTGACCCGCAAGAAGAAGGGAGCTAGACATCTGCCCAGCCCTTCCCCTCCAGTTAACCCTGCCCTTCCCTGTGGCAGAGGGAGAGGCCGCGGGTGGGATAAGGAGGAAAATCCAGTAATAGTTCCTGAATCAGATGTTGCACACATGGTGGTAGGGACCATGAAGGCCACCCCAGTACCTCTTGGTAGCCCAGGATGAAGATCAGCCAGATGTGGTAGTCGAGGAGGTGTTATCAAAGAAGGGCACTAGCCAGCAAAGTAAGTGTGTGGAAGGGGTCGATGCTGTTCCCACAACTCCAGGTGCTACTAAGGTGTCCCTGATTTTTGAGGATCAGCTGTAGGAATGGGACATATCCAGGCCCTACCAGTTCGCAAGTTTGCACTATCCTGATACTATTCCTCATGTGTGTAATCAGAAGAGGTGGAATATGTTCACAGACAACACAAATATAGGAAATAGGGTGGACACCAGAGGAGTGGAGAAGATGAAGACTGACCTTGAGTCTCTAGAAAAGTGGTCAAATGTGGCAACTAAAGTTCACTACTAAACAAGCATATGTCAATGCCGAATGTTGATTGCATTGGTCCATTGAGCTCGCTGAGTGCCCCTCTGTCACTCATTCATTCTGTTTCTCCTGGTGCTGCAGGCTGCTCTTTTGTACTGAGCTCCTGCCTGTATTGGCATCTTTTTCTGCCCATAAAGAAATCCACAGCTGTCCTGACAGAGCTCTGTTGAGGTGGCTCACTCCCCCTTTCTCACTCGCTCATTCTGTGTCTCCCAGCACTGCAGGCTGCCCTTTTGTACTGGGCTCCTGCCTGCATTGGCGGCTTTTTCTGCCCACAAAGAAATCTGCAGCAGTCCTGACACAGCTCTGTTGAGCTCGCTCACTCCCCCTCTCTCACTCACTTATTTTGTTTCTGCGGGAGCTGCAGGCTGGCCTTTTATACTGGGCTCCTGCCTGCATTGCCACCTTCTTCTGCCCACAAAGAAATCTGCAGCAGTCATGATAGCACTCCGTTGAGCTCGCTCTCTCCCCCCCCCTCTCTGTTGTGTTTCTGCCAACACTGCAGGCTTCCTTTTTATACTGGGCTCCTGCCTGTGTTGGCACCTTTTTCTGCCCACAAAGAAATCCGCAGCTGTCCCGACAGAGCTCCATTGAGGTCGCTCACTCCCCCTGTCTCACTCGCTCATTCTGTTTCTCCTGGCACTGCAGGCTGCCCTTTTGTGCTATGCTCCTGCCTCTGTTGGCACCTTTTTCTGCCCACAAAGAAATCTGCAGCAGTCATGATAGAGCTCCGTTGACCTCGCTCAGTCCCCCTCTCTCATTCGCTTGTTCCGTTTCTGCAGGCTGCCCTTTTGTACTGGGCTCCTGTCTGCATTGCCGCCCTTTTCTGCCCACAAAAAAATCCGCAGCAGTCATGATAGAGCTCCGTTGAGCTCGCTAACTCCCCCTCTCACTCGCTTGTTCTGTTTCTCCCACTGCCGCAGGCTGGCCTTTTGTACTGGGCCCCTGCATGCATTGCTGCCTTATTCTGCTCACAAAGAAATCCGCAGCAGTCCCGAAAGAGCTCAGTCGAGCTCAGTCACTCCCTCTCTCTCACTTGCTCGATCATAATCTGTCCCAAACACAGATTCCTGACAGCAACTGTGGTATTCTGTGCTGGAAGTGCAAAAACACATTTCTGCCAGGATGTGAAAAATGACAGATGTACTGTTCATAAGGTGTGAAAAAATGCCAGTGTTGAAAATCTGACGTGAAAATATTACTAATTTGTGAAGTTACTAGAGTGCATGAAAACTGCACAACGCACATTCATAACACAGTCATTTTACAGAGTTTCATCACAAAATTTTCAACATAGGCATTTTAGGACATCTGCTTCTGAACAGTGTCACTGTGATTTTCTTAATGCGTCCCGAACACTGATTTCCGACAGCGACCGCAATATTCTGTGCCGGAAGTGCGAAAACACATTTCGGCCAGGATGTGAAAAATGACAGCTACACTGTTCATAAGGAGGTGCAGAAAAATTGCAAAGTTGAAAATCTGGAGTGAAAATCTTGCAAAATTATGAAGTTGCGAGCGTGCGTGGAACCTGCGCAACGCACGCTCGTAAAACACTAATTTTATGGACTTTCATCACAAAATTTTCAACATAGGCATTTTAGGACCTCTGCTCATGAACAGTGTCACTGCCATTTTCTTAATGGGTCCTGAACACTGATTTCCCACATCGACCGCGCTATTCTGCGCCGGAACTGTGAAAACACATTTTGGCCAGGATGTGAAAAATGACAGCTGTACTGTTCATAAGGAGGTCCATAAAAATGGCAATGTTAAAAATCTGGAGTGAACATATTGCAAACTGGCGAATTTGCCAGCGTGCGTAGCAACTGTGCAATGCACGCTCATGAAACAGTCATTTTTTGGATTTTTACAACCAAATTTGCAACATAGACATTTTGAGAGCCCACCTCATGAACACTGGCACTGTCGTTTCGGTAAGCAGTCCCAAAAGGTGATTCCGCTCACTGACTGCGAAATCACCTTTCAGGACCAATTAATGCCATGACAGTGCCTGAATTCATAAGGAGGGGGCCCAATAGCTCCATGTTGAAAATTTGGTGCCAAAATTCCAAAAAACACCTGAGATATGCAAAAAAGTTGAAAAAGCCCTATTTTTGCCATTATACAGCTTACCGGCATTTCCTCAGTTCGCGGTCGGCTTTGAAGAATGCAGACGTGTTCCAGGTCCACTGAAGATCATCGTGCCAGACTCCGCAAGTAAGTATGGGGTGAGGGGGCTGTGAGGAGGCAGGGTGCTCAGAGAGTGGAGTGCGGGTTGTGGAGGGGGCAGGGAGAGCGAGGACCGCTTTTTTTTACAGGTTAATCCAAAAAAACATCGAGGACTTTTTTACAGAGCCATTTGGCACACTGAGGGGCTCCCAGCATGGCAACAGAGTGTTTTTTTTGGGGGCAGCTTTAGTTGATGGGGATTGGGCACCCCCATCAGCACAAAAGGGGGACGCAAAGTCGAGGGGGATTGGGCACCCTGCACAACTGTACTGCTTTTTTCAGGGTATTACACCAACAGGGAGGGCTCCCCTGTTGGCAAACGAAACTGAGGGGACATAATGCCAACGGGGAGCGGGCTTCCCATCTGCAACATGAACATATATGCATACTGAAGCTGACGGGGATTGGGGCCCCCGTTGGCAAACAAAAACTGTTCTGGGGGGGCGCATGCTGCCGTGGGGGATTAGGCACCTCCTCAGCAGTGGGGATTAATGAATATTGTTTGTGAACACGACAGCAAGCCACCGCCATGTTTACAAACAATATTATACTTGGCAACATTCCACCTAGCAGTGACGGGTCTCTCCCTCATTGCAGCAGAATGCTGATGGTGCAATGACGAGGCGGCCCCTGATTGCAGTGGGCGAGACATTTCAAGGTGGTGGCACGCTGGCTGAGCTAGTGTCAACAGCAGCGTGCCATGGCATTGGGGAAAGCGGGCCAAGCCTTTAAAGGCTGTGGGGGCACTGACCACAACAGTGCTGCGCCTCAACAACCTGCTTCTGGCAAGCTGCCGCAGTATGTTTCTTGCGCATGCGTGCAATCAACATAAAAATGCAAAATCATGCACCATGGAAGGACTAACCCAGGAGTGGATTACTACCTGGGGGAGAAAAACTGGGAGCCTCTAAACAGGAAAGAGATCTGGGAATAATTTTAATAGATGATCTAAAAAAGTCCCAGCAATGTGAGAAAGCAGCACTGCAAGCAAATGGTATGTTAGGATATATAAGCAAGGGGATTACAGCAGAAAAAAGGAGGTCATCCTGCCACTCTACAGATCGCTGGTGAGGCCACACCTGGAGTACAGTGTACAATTCTGGAGACCACACCTTAAAAAGGATATTACCAGACTGGAAACATTGCAGAGGAGAGCTACTAAAATGATTCAGCGACTGCATGACAAATCATACGAGGAGCGACTGTGTGAACTAAACATGTACTCCTGGAGTAGTGAAGGGAGAGGGGAGACATGATCGAGACTTTCAAATTCCTAAAAGGAGTAAACAAGGTGCAGGTCTAGGACCTGTTCCATATCAAAAATTACTCAAGAACCAGAGGGCACAACATGAAGCTAGAGGTGGCAGAGTCAGAGGCAACACAAGCAAGTTCTTCTTCACCGAGAGAGTGGTTGATCCAAGGAACTGCCTTCCACAGGAGACAGTGGAGGCAAAAATGGTGGAAACTTTCAAGAAAGCATGGGATAGATACAAGGGCATCATTTTTTTTAATGTTATTTTTACCTCCTCCTCTGCGGAGCGGGATGGAAGGTCTTCCGGCCGCCGGCACCCACACCCCTGGACCCGGGTCTGGTCAGTGACTCGCTCTCCTCCACACAGGCTGGCACGCACACTATCTCCCCCCTTTGGGAACCTAGATCCATACCTGGGGGGGCGCACCTCTCTAGACCCCGGGGATGCGGTGCATGGCCATCAGCTGCCATGACCACCCCATGATTTTCTGCCTGGTTTTTCACCCTGGAGCCGGATGTGCAATGATGTCAGTGCACCTTAATGCTGACGTCCACTGCACTCCAACCCCCTGCTGTGCACCACTCCTGTGGTGCCCCTGACTTCCGTCAGGTGCCACTGCAGAGTGACACAATCCCCATGTCTACCCCAGAGAGAGGAGAGCTGTCGTGGGACACTCCATCCTCCACCTCCCCTGCTATCCCCCAACGAACCGAGTCCATTCCCGAACCCAGGTCACTGGCATGGCATGAGGTGTGGCATCCAGTACCTCAACCCTCAGAGCCACTGGGCCGGCAATACAAGGGCATCATAACAGTAAAAAGCAGTTAAGGGAAGGGTTAGGCTTATGGGCAGACTAGATGGGCCACATGGCCCCCTTCTGCCATCACTTTCTCTGTTTCTATGGATTCTTTGAGGCCTTCTGCCCCCCACTACCACCTTCACACCACCAGATGTTGGCTTGTAAAAGGGACTGCACCAAGAACCAGTGACAGGAGTATCCCTGACTGGACTCAAGCTGAAAGGTGGGTCAGGCACTGCATCACAAAGGAGTATCCAGAGGAGACCTACCCCCATTTATGTGAGAGGATATGGGATGTTATTGAGGAGAGACATGAAGACTGGGTGTTCCAGGGGGCCCTGGATAAAGTTCAACAGTGTAACCAAGTGGATCCCTCTGACACTTGACCTCGCCATCAACAAGTCATTGACCATGCCAAGAAGTTGTGCATCACTGCAGTGTGGACGGGAGTGCATTGTTCAAAACCCTCACTATGGTGCATGATGCAGAAACGCAACACACAAACTATTACATCATTAGTGAAGATTCTTTCGGAGAAGAAATAACAAAGCCAGACCCCAAGCCGTATTTTGCGTTTGACCTAGCCTAGATACAGCAAATGGATCTCCCTCATACTCTCTGGACTGTGTTAATTCTGTTGGACTTTAGTCTGGACTGGCCCCACCATTAAGCAAGCTTGGGTCCCCTCTGCTCAGGATTGCAGTAAATGCAGATTTTGTTATTGTTTGTTAAATTGTTTGTATGTTTGCTCCACTGTTGGGGTTGCCTTGAGTTGTAGTGGATTGAATTAGCCACTTTTTATGGGCTGCAACTTTGTACTCTTATGGACACTCACCGTTTGTACCTTCCATCATTATGGCACAAGTTTATTCATTAGACTGCAGTCTCTGAGTGCGTATTGCCTGAGTGGAAAGTGAGAGGTGGTGTATGGTCAGGGAGTGGGAGAGTGTCTGTGGTGAGTGGGTATGCCTGGGGTGTTACGTTTGGGGTGGAAAGAAGGAAAAAAAAATGTGCCTCTTTATCTGTTTTAAACTGTTGTTGCACCCCTGTTTGTGGTTCTGATAAACGCTGTGTTTTGTGACTGTCGGAAGCAGTAATCCAGTACAAGGGCTTATGGGCAGACTAGATGGGCCAGGAGGTCCTTATCTGCCAACAATTTCTATGTTTCTATGGTTAAAATAATGTTAAAATAATGGTTTTGCCTAGTTTTGGCCTCTTGGTGGCAGCAGCATGCTTTGGTTAAAGGCAAAGGCAAAGGCAAATTTATTTAAAAAGACACCCAATCCCAAAGGCTCTGGGCGCCGCACAGAAATTTTTTACAGCATTTCATACCGCAGACAAATATAAAATAGTACTAATAAATATAAATAAGCAAAATTATACCCCAAAAGCTTGCTGAAATAGGAAGGTCTTCAGGCAAACCTTAAAGGCAGTTATCGTGGGGGCCTCCTTAACTATAGCTGGTAAAGAGTTCCAAAGGGCGGGGGCAGCGACACTAAAAGCTCGGTCGCCTGCAGATTTTAATCTCGCTCTAGGAACAGCTAGGAGGCCACCACTAGGAGAGAGGAGATTATGGGAAGAGGAAGATGGTACCAGGAGAACTGACAGGTAACCAGGGCCCTGTCCATGTAGGGCCTTATAGGTGAGAAACCCCACCTTGAAGAGCACTCTCCACCTGACAGGCAGCCAGTGCAATTCGCGCAACACAGGTGTAATGTGGCAGAATTTACTTTGCCCAGTCAAAAGCCGGGCAGCAGCGATTTGCACTAGCTGCAGTCTGCGAAGAGAGCCCCCAGAGACCCTGAAGTAGAGGGCATTACAGTAGTCAAGCCTAGAAGTGACTAAGGCATGTATCAAGGTAGGGAGGTCCAGAGACAGAACAAGGGGCTTAATCCTGGCAATGTTACGAAGCTGGAAAAAAGAGGAACGGACCACGGAGGATATCTGAACCTCCATGGACAAATTCCTGTCAAACATCACGCCAAGATTTCGCACCCAAGGGGAGGCCATCAATGGCGTAGCTCCTAGCACAAGTCCAGTTGCGGAGTCAGAGGCCAACCCATCACGAACTCTGTTCAACTCCACTACCAATACCTCAGTCTTGTCAGGGTTTAGTCTAAGCCAGCTGGAGGCCATCCAGTCACCAATCTCAGCCAGACAGATATTTAGCACATCCACTGTGTTTGGTGTTCCTGGGGCAAAGGATAAGTATAGCTGAGTATCATCAGCATAGCAATGAAAACTCAAACCATACTTCTTAATGATCCCCCCCAGGGGCAGCATGTATGCTGCTAACAACATTGGGGCTAATACAAAACCTTGACTGACTCCACACAAAACGGGGCAGGGAGTAAATGAGAAATTTCCCATCACAACCCGCTGTCCCCTATTTGTGAGAAAGGACTCAAACCATTTGATGACAGTACCGGTGAGTCCACACAACTCCCTCAGGCGGAGAAGCAACACACAATGGTCCACAGTATCAAAAGCTAAAGAGAGATCGAGAAGGACAAGAATGGTCCTGTCCCCTCGATCTCTAGCCTTGAGGAGGTCATTCTGCCCCCGAACTAGTGCAGTTTCAGTGCTATGTCTGGCCCGGAAAGCTGACTGGAAAGGATCATATAACTCGTGAGTCATGAGATGTTCCTCCAACTGAAGCGATACCACCTTCTCAACAATCTTCCCCAAAATGGGAGATTGGAGATGGGACGTAATTTGCCCTGACCTCTGGGTCCAAAGAAGATTTTTTAATAGGGGTCTCACCAGACTCCTTCAAGGCATCTGGAAAGACACCCTGACTTAAGGAGCACCGGACAATCAGGGCAAACACCGGGCCAACAGAGTCAATGCATCTCATTAAGAAATGCGTTGGCACTGGATCCAGTTCACAAAAGGTATGCTTCAGATTGACTGCCACCTCAATAACATCACGGATCTCCACTGGCCTAAACTCTCCCCAACCAGGCGGAGTGCACTCAGCACACAACTGGTGACCACTGTCAGCAATGATGCTGCTGGCTGAAGAAACCTCCCGTCGGATCAAAGACACCCTGTCCGAGAAAAAGCGAGCAAAATCCTCACAATCCTGATTTGAGGAAATTCTTCCAGGCTGAAGACAGACAGGATGAAGAAGTCTATCAACAGTCCGGAAGAGTGAGGCTGGTCGGTTTCTCCCAGCAGCAATCTCCCGAGACAAAAATGCTGTCTTCTTTCGGTTGATTGCCTCCTGACATGCGCATAATGCGCAAGCAGGACCAGTTTGTCTGTCTCCAGGCGTGACTTCCTCCAGCAGCACTCTACTCTCCGACCCATCTTCTTCATTTCCCTGAGATCTCCATCATACCAAGGAGACCTCAGGTATGAAGCTCTGGGTCATACACGGAAAGGTGCGAGGGAGTTGATGGCATCAGATAGCACCTTATTATAGATGTCCACTCCGACGCCAACAGCTCCGATGCATGCACCACCCACACTAGATAAATCAACTGCCACCATAAAACCCTCAGGAGTAAGATCACGTAAAGGGCGGCAGCGAATCATCTCAGCAGGGGAAAGACTTACGGCGGGAGCCCCAAGCGTGAACTTCACCGTGCAGTGATCAGATCAAAATACCTGATCAATCATAAGATCACCAATTTCAATCCCCAGTGAGAACACCAGATCCAATGTGTGGCCATCACGATGAGTAGGCACACCAATAAACTGCAACAGCCCCAACAAGGACATATGCAAAAATTCGCTGGTGCACCTCTTAGTTCTATCATCAGCCCAGACATTGAAATCCCCCAGAAAAACACATCTGGGGGAGTCCAACGTCTCGCCGGCAACAAACTCGACAAATTCGTGCAGGAAACCCATCGGGCCAGGAGGGCGATAGATGAGGAGAATCCTGCAACCAAAACCAAGTCCTCCACGAATGGCCACACACTCAAACGAATCTGGGGTTTCCACTGGGTGCATGGTGAAGGTCAGGCTAGATCTAAAACAAATAGCTACACCGCCACCCCTGCGATTTTCTCTGGGGCAGTGCACAACGGTATATCCTGGGGGAACTGTAGCCTCAAAAACAGGGCCAGCATCATCTCCCACCCAGGTCTCCATAATGCAAGCCAGATCGACCGAAGAAACCAAGGCAGCAATAATTGCTGTCTTGTTTCTGATCTACCTGGCATTGCACAGCACTGCTGTCAGAGATGTAGAGGGTGGTGTAGCCCCTCAGGTTGCCTGACCACTCGGTCTGGTGGTCTCCCTGGGAATGGGCACCAACCACGTCTGGCTTCGCCTAGATGCCCTAAATAATCCAGGGCGTCTCCTGGTCCTAACCACATCTATCCTACCATCAACCCGTTCCTGGTCAACCCACAGCCCGCAAGCCAAGAAATCCCTTTCAGTCCCCACTTCCCTGCAACGCCAGGTAATAGTAGCAGACACAGGGAGAGGGAGAAAGGGATGCAAAGCATGCAGCTGTGAGTTCCTGTAGATAATCCTGACCCCCACAGGTCGCCCTACAGACCCCCTGCACATTTCTAATTTAAACAAGCAGACAGATAGAATTTAATTTAGACTAAACTCAGACAGTTAAAACATTCCTTCCTTAGATAATCTAACAAATAAAATTTAAATCATACAGTAAGCAGGCCCACTACCCTCCTCTCATTTAAAACAAAATAATTCTGGCACCGAGTGGCGCTCGCGCCACTCACAACACTGCACTATGCTCGAGACTTGCAGCGGCGCCTTTATACAGACTCCACCCCGCCCCCTCCACAGCAAAATGTGCTCCCCACTCACTCCTCCAGCTCCAGCTGGTCTCAGGCAAATCAGCACGGCCTCTCACGCCGCGCCCTAGCCAATTCAGAGCCACCAAGACAGGGAGCAACAAACAGCAAGCAGGAGGCAAGTCCTGACCAGGTACACAGTTCCAGCCGCTAACAAGCGGCGTCCCACAACACAGAGGAAGTCCAAAAGGTAAAAGAGCTGCCGCTCACGAGCGGTACAGAAATGTAGAAGCACAACAACACAATTAACTGTGAGAGAAATGGGGGGGAGGGGGGAAGGGAGTCTGGGATACTGCCCCTGTACTCTGATCATTTTTGGGGACATGGTAGATGGATCGCCAGGCTTGGAGTAAGTGTGGCCACTTTGTATTGAGATTTATGGGTTCTGCCCATTAGGTTTAATGTGGGGTACCCACAGTTGTGGCAGTGTTGCAATAGTAACCAGGGCCTACTCTTGGGTTGGAGAGTGCACATATCCTCCCCAGGGTTGGGCTTTTTGGGCAGCTGCTGAGCTGTTCACAAGGAGATGAACAGTTTAACGGGTAGGCGAATGTAAACCCCCCTTCAGGAGCTTACTATGTAGGTCCCTTGAATTGTGGGCTGTCCAGGATTCTGTTCTGCTTGCAGGCGGGTGAAGCTAAGTCTAGGAGTCCTTTAAATTGGTTGGTTTGGTGCCTTTTGGGGCGATCCAGGAGGCACAGGAGTGGAAGATAGGGCTCCCGGGCCAAAATGCCAAAGTTCAGTTGCAGGGCCAAGGTTCAGGGCTGGGATGAGCAACTGACATCCTGGTCCACCACCCTATCCATTCTGGTCTCAACAGTAAAGAGTAGAGACTGGGAGTCGGGGCCACTCTAGGCCATGGAGTTTTGGGACCTTCCAGTGAGGAGATGGGAGCTGGAGTTCAGAGGAAAGTCTGCGACCTGCCCCATGACCCTCAGCAATGAGGCAAACTGCAGAGGGTGTCCCAAGGAAGTCTTTTGGTTGCCATGAGTTGGACATGGAGCAGTGGTGAGAGCCTGCACCATGGGAGGTAGTGGTGGCAGCCTGCCTCTGGCGTCCTCGGTTAAAGCCTGTGTCCAGTAGCGGGATGTTCGGCTGAGGAGTTTGAGAAGAAGTGGCTTCATGAGCATCTTCTAGGCCTCTGTGTCCTGTTCAGAAGCCATACAGCATGTGGGGCACTGGACCGTAGGGTCACCATCCCTGGAAATGTGCTGGGATTGGGACGCCCAGGCCAGTGAGTGACAGCATCTTACACCTTCATAGGGAACATGGATTCCAGCTGAGTAGGACCTCAATGTGGAGTGCAGGAGGAAGAGACAGGAGTAAGTCAGGGTTACTGTGCTGCAGCTATCATTAGAAAGGAGTTACGGCTCCCAGAGGAAAAAACCTAAAGTATTGTGCCGTGAAGATCTTTGAGTCTGCACTGAACTGTTCTTCCCTGCTCCATGGAGTTTGTGACCTGCTTGATTCATTAAATCAAATTTTTTTTTTTCTAACTGCATCTGAACATTGGACTTATTTTCTGAAAAGATTTCAGTGTGCTTCCCAGTTTGCCCCTTAGCTCCATTTGGAGGAACCTCTGTACCCTGCTGGCCCCGAGAGGACTCTCTGCACCCGCCTGCTGCACCCCCCCAAAGTCGCCTGCTCGGTGGCACCACCATCACCCAGGCCCTAAAATCTAAAGATGGTGGCCACGATGTGCTAGCCACACCACAGCAGTAGTAAATGTAGTTTATTTTATTAGTTTTTATGTTTATTTTGCGGTTTTATTTTTTTTTCTGGTTATTCGTTATGTGAAATATCTGCCGGTAGATGTCGGTAGAGATAGCAATAACGCGTTGCTATTTTTTATATCATTACCTTACGAGATTGAACAGATGTTTAGGAGTAAGATTCAAGACCTTTTTGGATTACTCTGATTTAAGACTGGGAAGTTCTTTATTGTTTTATGATCCAGAGCTGGGAGTCTGCTGACCGGGACTGTGAGCAGACAGCTGGTTTCGTGTTGCTTTGGGACTGTACTATGGATTTTTGTGGAGTGCCTGGAAGATATGGCCCGGAGTAGTAGTATAGTGACTCTGAGGCTGGGTTTTTGTGAGACTCAAGTGGTTCCTGTCTTCAGGCTTTACAGACTGCAGCATCTCCGGTGTTGTTTCCGGAGTGTTGGCTGTTACGGTGAGCAGGCTGAACTTGGTCTGAACCCACGGTGGTTTACTGGGGCTGCTGACTGTGAGGGGAGATCGGGGCTGGTGCTGTCGGAGGACAGGCCCCAGTGTGCCTGTGGTTCCTGGTTATTTTTTGGTGTGCAGGCTGGAGAGCCTGCTCGCTTGGACCCAGTTATGGGTTGACTCTCCTGGTAACCTCTCAGGGGACAACCGGGGTGAGAGTTTTCTGCAGCTGGGTAGCTCCCATTTATGTGAAAATCTGAACCAATTTGAAGATCTGAAGTGATTTTTTGGCTGCAGCGGAGGTCTGATTATATTACCGTAGAACTCATGGAATAGTGAGAATGTCATCCTCTATTTGAGAGCAACCCAGGTCAGACTGTTTCTTTTCCTTATATGTACTTTGGTGAAGCAGTGAGAGTGATTTGTTTTCTTTATCAAGAACAATTGTGTGACTGTTTAAATACTACCCTGCCTATGTGAGAGATAGACTTGGGAACTAAATCTTCAGGGGCGAGAGCTCTGAGGGTTTCTACTATCCTAAGTTCTCAGTGGTATATAGGCGGAAAAGTGACTGGGGCTCTGTGCCCAGACCGTTTGAACTTTTCCTGAGGATCCAAAACCTGTTTGAAGGGGAATGGACAGTTGTTTTATTTTGGTTTTTGTTACGTGCTCTCCCTTGCTACATGAGAGGTGGGAGGGTTTTTTTTTTAGTTTAATTTAGTTTTAAAATAGTTTAATTATTGTTTTCTTGTTAGATATTTGTTGTATAAGTTATTTTAAATAAGCTAGTGGCTTTGATAGTGTTAATCAAATTTGTTGATTGACAGTAGTTTTTAAATATTTTGGCAGCATGTGTTGGGACCGAGCTTCTGTGGGCAGGCGCTACTCCCCCTCTAGGCTGAGGGACTTGCGCCCCTTCAACAGCCCCCCGTTGCAACCTGAGGTGTATAGGCATTGTTGTGCCTTGGGGATTGCACGGAGGAGGCGGGGGGGGGTTCTTCAGCTGGGGAGGGGCGGAGTGGGCGGATAAGGGTGGTAAGGTTAGGGAGATGCCCTGGGGCGAAATGGGTCCAGGATAAGGGTTTGCGATGCCTGGTTCCCATACCCAAGGGTTCCACTGATAGTGGGCAAGTGGCCCGCTCCTCCAAGGCCTCTCATCCAACCCAGGTGGTGTTATGCAATGCCAGGTCTGTAAAGAACAAGACAGCAATTATTGCCGATCTTGTTGAGTCATCTGACCTGGCTTGCATCACTGAGACCTGGCTGAAAGAGAATGCTGGTCCCATATTGGAGTCAGCTATTCCAGCTGGGTACTCGGTGATATATCACCCGAGATTGGATCAAGGTGGGGGGCGCAATTTATTTTAAATCGGAATTGGGCCTTGTACAGGATCCAGTGGTGACCCCTAGATCCTTTGAGTGTATCATGGGAGCAGGTGTGGGCAGCAGAATCTTACTCATCTACCATCCACTCGATGATGAGAAAGTTTTTCTGCAGGAAGTTGCAGACTTCATTGTTGACCTGGTGTTGGAGCCCTCCAGGTGGTTGGTCCTTGGAGACTTCAATGCCTGGATCGATGATGAACTCTCGCATTTTGGTCAAAACTTCCTCCAATTGATGATTTAGTTGGGCTTTACACAGGTTGTTACCGCTGCTACCCATATTCAGGGTCATTCTCTGGATCTGGTGTTCACCTTGGGGATGGAGATCATGGAATTGGTGGTAGAACCAGTTGGGTGGTCTGACCATTATTCTATAAGGTTCAATTTCACAGCCCCCCATGAGACTAACCCCTTTGGAGATGGTCCAGTACTGCCCTTTGAGGGGAGTTACCCCTGAGGGTCTGATGGTGATGCTGGACCTATTGAGTTGGCCTACGGAGTGCATGGAACCAGATGTCTTAGTAGTGCACTATAATAACATGGTGCTGAAGGCTCTGGATTCCATAGCTCCTGTCTGTGTTTGCCCCCTCTCCCTCTGCCCTCAGTCCCTTTGGTTTGATGGAACATTGAGGGAGCTGAGGAGAGTGGGGTGAAGATTGGAACGCTGCTGGTGGAAATCCGGCCTGGAAGGTGACAGACTTAGATTGATGGCCCATTATACGGACTATCAATCTGAAAGCTCCCATAAGAAGGCAGAGTTCCTGTCCAGGGAGATAGCTGCATCAAGAAATCAACCAGCTCAGCTCTTCTGGACCATGAACAGACTGTGCAATCCAGTCTGTCTACGGGGTCGGGGAGCTTTTTCACAAATAAAGTGTGACGAGTTTGCTCAGTTCTTTGATGATAAGGTGTCATTGATCAGGTCGGAGATCTGCAATACGCATTCTAATGAGCATGGCAGTGATCAATGCGAGGTTACAGCCCTCAGTCTGCCTGGACAGATTTTGACCAGCCAGCGATCACGGATATCATGAAGATTGTCCAGAGCTTGCGACCGACTTGCTGTAGTTTAGATCCTGGTCCTATGCACCTCCTTGTGGGGTGCATGGATGCGATCAGACCAGTCCTTGTTGAGATAGTCTGGTGCTCTTTGGACCAAGGGGTGTTTCCTGAGTCTCTAAAAGAGGCTATCATGACACCCCTTTTGGAGAAACCTTCCCTTGACCCAGACTGTCTCGCTAACTACAGACCGATCTCTTACCTGCCCTTTTTGGGCAAGGTTATTGAGAAAGTAGTCACGTTGCAGCTCAATGACTTTCTTACCACCCATGAAGTCTATGATCCTGTCCAGTCCGGTTTCAGGAAGAGGCATAGTACCGAGATGGCGTTGGTTCGGGTACTAAATGATCTCCTAATAGCGAGAGATCGAGGAGCCGTTCGATCTTGGTTCTCCTTGATCTCTCTGCAGCATTTGACACCGTGGACCATGGGATGTTTCTAGAATGCCTGCAGCTGCTCGGTGGACTGTCAGGGACAGTCCTCAGATGGTTCCATTCTTTCCTCATGGGCAGAACTCAGAGGTTAGTATCAGGAATTTTTTCCTCTGCTCCCTTTGCTCTGCCCTGCAGGGTGCCGCAGGGTTCTGTGCTTTCCCCATGTTGTTCACGGTGTACATGCTGCCGTTGGGAGACATTATAAGGCATTATGGGCTGAGTTTTCACTGCTATGCAGACGATACTCAGCTCTATATGTCCTTTGTATCCGAACAGAATGACGCATTAACGATCTTTAACAACTGCCTCGCTGAGATTCAGGACTGGATGAGTGCTAACTGGTTAAGACTGAATCCGGGCAAGACTGAGGTGTTGGTGGTGGACCCGGGTCACGTGCAGAGAAGTTGACTCCTGGGTTTCCCTCTGGCCTTGTGTTAGGGGGTAACCAGTTGAGACCTTCTGAACAGGTGCAGAATCTGGGCGTAATTCTTGACAGCGAGCTGACGCTGAAGACACAGGTGTCAGCCGTTGTCAAGTCTTCCTTTTACCATCTGAGGAATATAGCCCGGATAAAACATATTGTTCCACACGATGGCCTTCCTCTTTTGGTTCACGCCTTAGTTTCTTCGCGTCTTGATTACTGTAGTGCTCTATAGCTAGGGTTGCCGGGGATGGATCTCCATCGCCTGCAGCTGGTGCAGAACTCTGCAGCCAGGTTGTTGACTGGGTTACCAAGAACTTGCCATATCACACCTGTGCTGAGTGAACTGCACTGGCTGCCAGTGTGGTGGAGAATCACCTTCAAGGTTGCATTGCTGACCTATAAGACCCTACACGGTCAGGGACCGGGCTACTTGCAAGATCTCCTTCGACCCTACCGCCCTCTCCGCCCACTCCGCTCCGCCGATGAGGGATTGCTAGAGATTCCCAGGGTTTGTCTTCAGTCATCTGGGGCCAGAGCTTTTTATTTCATGGCCCCAACCCTGTGGAATTCTCGACCTCATCGGATTAGAGAGTGCCTGTCCACAGAGTCATTCAAGGCATCTTTGAAGAGCTATTTATTTGAATTAGCCTTTGAATAAGTTATCCTGTTGCCTTTTAATTATTTTATATTTGTATTTATTGTGATGGATGTTATTTTGCTATGTATCTGCACTTTGATATTTTGAAAAGCGCATCGCAAATAACTTTTGATTTGATTTTGTAAGAACTATTTATTCTTGGATTGTGTTCTTTGTTGTGGAGTGCCCCCTCCCCATTTATTTTACATCAGGCATACCCCTAGATGTGGAGAGGGGGGCTTGCATGTCACTATGTGTAGCATCGTACTGCAGAATCCCCTACGGGGGGGGGGGCAATAGCACTTACTGTAGTTATCTTATGATGCTTTCAAAAGTGAAGTCTGTGAATGCGAGGAAGACTAGGGACTGTTGGGGGAGAGTGAAATGTTTGCAATGAGATTAAGGTTATAACATGCTAACATACTAAGCTGCCAACAGAGTAGGCCAAAAGGTCTATTGGTCTGTTTGAATTTGCATCCTGCTACTGGACACAGGCTTTAACCGTGGAAGCCAGAGGCAGACTGCCACCACTGCCTCCTATGGTGCAGGTTCTCACTACTGTTAAATGCCCAACCCATGGCAACCAGCAGACTTCCTTGGGACACCCTCCATGGCCTACCCCGGTGCTTGTGGTCAAAGGGCAGGCTGCACACATAAGGTGTGTAACCACCCTGCTCCCTGGGGTTACTAGAATCCCATCAGTGTCAGTGCTAGGTAGGGAAGGCAGCTGGTTAATAACTAGTTAAATGGTTTTCACCTGCTCCCTCTCTGTTTACTTGGTCTCAGCTGAGAGGAGAGAGGTGATGTCATTTAGAACTCTTGCAGCAGCATAAGCCACGGTAGCTAGCTGTGAGTGGGGAGTTTTTGAATTTTCAGTTAGGTCTGAGTCAGAGAATGGTGTGAGCAGTTGGAGGAGTGAGGAGCTGCAGTGTGGGCTCTGTGAGGAGAGCCTATTTTCTCACCCTAGTGCTGAGACCCATCTACCTGCCTGTAGAAGTGGTGAAAACCGTGTAGCAGGAGTTCCTGATTTTTTTTTTCATCCCCAGTGTGATGAGAAGGACTGCAGAATGGAGCCAAGGGGCAATCCCCTGACTTTGATCCAGAACATTGAAGCTGCCTGTTTGTACAACCGTGAGTAATCTGATTTTGGGTATCCCAGGAGGAATGCGCCTGTGTTTTCTTTTGGGGCGTTACTCTGATAAAGGGACATATGCACCAAGTTCTGTTCTGCATGAGAATGTTCTCATCTTTTCCTAAAGTTGGCTGACAATCGTGGAGTCCCCAGTGAGACTTGACACATTGTTCAGTACTTTAATTTACACTCAGAAGCACTGTGTTTCAAATGTGGAATGTGACAGACATTCCAGGATGCATAGTTCTGCTGCTTTACTAGAAGTTTGAGGTGTAATTCTGAAAGAATGGCTAGGTATGGACTGTGGAAGCCAAAGGTGGGCAGCCCCCCCCCCCATCTGGAGTGACCAGTTCATCACTACAGGTTCCATAAGGGTGCCTGCTTATTCAGGACATGGTGGCCACAGCCTGAAGAAAAAGTTTATCCCTGTTGAGGATTGTGCTAATTTTGAGCACCAGTGCACTCTGTTGTGGCCAGTTGTCACATTGCCAAAGGTTTAAATCCTATGCCATATGGGAAATGTTCTAAGTTGTGGCCATTGCCACTGGAAGAAATGGTAGTTTACTCACCTGGTAAAGGTGATTGTGTTACTGTATATCCATAGCACCTCCGATCCATTACCTTAGGGTTAGGTACGCCTGATAGGCTGCTTGATGCACGTGTGACCTAAGGTTCAAATTTCGGTCTTCCACCAAGCCCCTTCCCCTCCTAGGTGTCTTCAGTTTCGATGCTTTCATAGCTGTAAAATAATTCGTTATGTGTATGCACAGACAGTAATAACGTTCTCAGATTCGTTAGGTTCTAAGAAACTACTTTATTCTGTCATCCTAATACATCTTGTACATTTTGTACATATTGAGCCACCTTAATCTTAATTGTTATTAGTTGCTTTATCATGCTCCCTCAGGTGGTGGGATGAGGTGCCATGGATATACAGTAACACAATCACCTTTACCAGGTGAGTAAACTACCATTGTGTTATCTGTATATCCATGGCACCTCCGATCCATTACCTTAGGGTGATTCAAAAGCAGTGCCCTACTAATATGGGATGGGACAGCATGATGTGTTATTGTGGTTATATTGTGTACCAATGTTCAAATAGTCTCTTAAATGTCCTTCATTGTGGCTGTCATTAAGACCTTATGTCCAAAGGAAGACTTGGCTGTAACATCTGTATGCAGTCTATAGTGTCTTGTGAAAGTATGTATAGTGGACCAGGTAGCCGCCAGCGCAAATCTCCTGTGCCGTGGCTGAGTTTCGCTCCACCCAGGAGGTTGCTATTGCTCTTGTAGAGTGGGCCTTGATTCCCATTGGTGGGACTTTGTTACTTGCCTTGTATGATTCTGTAATAGTCCTCTTTAACCATGTCGCTAGTGTGGCCCTGGCTGCCGCAGATCCTTTCTTATGTCCTGACGTCATGATGAATAGCCTCTGTCTTTCGGATGTTTGCTGTTCTGTCAATGTATTCCGTAAGTGTTCTTTTTGACATCCAATGTGGAGGTGTTCCGCTGTCTTACGATCCTCATAGAAGGTGGGTAGTAGAATTGGTTGACTGTTGTGGAAGGCAGAGTTGATTTTGGGAATAAAGGAGGGTACCGCGATGAAGCATCACACCCTGTTGTGTAAATGTTGTGAATGGTTCCTTGCATGAGAGTGCAGTTAACTCTCCGATGCGGCATGCTTCGCAGATTGCTACTAAGAATGCTGCCTTTAGCCCTACCCAATAATCGGTGATGTGTGTAAGGGGTTCAAATGGCAGGTTGGTAATGGCATTCAGCACCAGAGTCAGGTCCCACAGTGGAACACCATGTCTTATGCGTGGTATTATGTTGCTAGCTGCTTTTAAGAATCATATTATATCTGGCTGCGATCCTGGATAGGTTCCCTCAATCGTACCTACTACCGCCCCAATGGCAGATAGTTGTACTCTTAATGAGGCTAGTGCTAGCCCCTTGTCCAGTCCCTGTTGCAGGTATAGCAGGATGTCTGCCATGGATATTTGTGAAGGACATATATGTCTGCTTTCACACCATACCCTGAATATGTTCCACTGTCTTGAATATGTTGAAGTTGTTGTGGCCCTGCGGGATTGTAGCATAGTGTCTATAACTGTAGTGTGGTATCCTGCATTCAGCAATCTCTCACTTTCAGGAGCCAGGCTGTGAGTTGTAGGTTGCCTGGCGACGGGTGTGTTATTGGTCCCTGTATGAGGATGTCCGGCCTGTCTGGTAATCTCAGGCTGTCCATTGCCATTGCTACAATGGTGGCGAACCATGCCCTCCTCGGCCAGTACGGTGCTACTAGGATGATTATCCTGTGTGACTGCCGGACCTTCCCCAGCACTTGTGCTATTAGGGGGAATGGTGGGAACACGTATGAATAGTCTTGCATCCACGGGATTGATAGTGCATCTATTCCTTAAGATTGGGGGTTCTCGGAACCTGGAGAAGAGCCTGTGTACTTGTTTGTTCCTGTTGGTGGCCATGAGATCCATGGCTACTTCCCCCCATTTGTGTTGTATCATTTGGAATATTGTTGGGTGTAACTGCCACTCTCCCGGGTGTATTTGCTCCCTGCTGAGCCAATCTGCTATCGTATTCAGTTTGCCTGCCAGATGTATGGCTGTCAGGTGTTGTAGGTGAGTCTGTGCCCATGTCATAATAATCCGTGTTTCAGGGAGTAGTCTCCTGCTCTTGGTACTGCCTTGTTTTGATATGTAGGCCACTGTGGCTCTGTTGTCTAATCTGATTAGTATCGACTTCCCTTGAATCTGTATCTTGAATGAGAGTAGTGCATGGCGCACCGCTCACATTTCCAATACGTTGATTAGTAGTTTCTTTTCCATATGGGACCATATGCCCTGTGCTGCTTGGTGTCCCATTGATGATCCCCATCCCCGTAGATTCGCATCCATGTCTATTGTGACCTTGTGTACTATCTCCAGGAGAGTTCCCTTGGTCAGGTTCTCCGTGTTTGTCCACCACCGTAGTGATGTTCTTGTCTTGCTATCCAGTGTTATCGTGTTGTGCAAGTTTTCCTCTGATGGTGAACCGTATTGTAATAGGAGGGTTTGTAGGGACCGCATAAGCCATCATGCCCATGGTATTAGGTCTATGCATGATGACATGCACCCTAGAACTGTTGACACTAGGGCTATTGTTGGTGTTGCTGAATGGAGTAGTTTGAGTGTGACTGCTCTGAGAGTCTCTATTCTGGCTTGTGTTGGTCGTACGAGTCCCTCCTTTGTATCTATGTCCACTCCCAGATGTTCTATGCATTGTGATGGTGTTAGACAGCTCTTCTTGTCGTTTATCACCCATCCGTGCTGTTGTAGGGTGTGCATTGTTTTGTTGATGTCCCTTCTTGTCTCCTGTGGTGACCTGGCTCGAATTAGCAGGTCGTCCAGGTAAGGAATAATGTGTACTCTTTGCTCTCTGAGCTTTGCTGCAAGCACTATTGACACCTTGGTGAATACCCTTGGTGCGGATGCTAGGCCAAATGGTAGGGATCTGTACTGGAAGTGTTGTCCCAGTATTTGAAATCATAGATATTTTCTGTGGACTTGCCTCATGAAGATGTGTAGACAGGAGTCTTTGAGGTCTATGGATGCTAGGTAGTCGCCAGGTCTTATTGCCCTTAGTGTGGAGCGTATGGTCTCCATCTTGATGTCTTGTGTATGATATACTTGTTGACTACCTTGAGGTCGAGGACCGGTCTGAGGTCTCCTGTCTTTTTTGGTACTAGGAAGAATATTGAATAAATTCCCCTTCCTATTTCCCCTTGTGGCACTGGTTGTATCGCTCGTGCTGTTATCAGAGAGTCTAGTATGTCCTGTACCTGTGTTGTGGACCACTTTCATTTTGCTATTGGGGAGATTATCCAGTGTTCTCTCAGAGGTCGTTCTCGGAATTCAATGGAGTATCCTTTGGTGATGGCTTCATTGACCCACCTGTCTGTCATAGTATTCGACCATATTCTGTTGAACAATTGAAGTCTGCCTCCTAGGGGTACGTGCTGAGTCCATTGCAATGATGGTATCTGTTGAGATCTTTGTCTGGGGTAGTCATTGAGTTGGCCTTCTGGTATTCCTGCTTCTGTTAGAAGTGCATTTTCCCCTATTGTGTCCCCCTCTGCTCCGGTGTGATGGAGCTCCCTTGTATGGGTAGGTACTCTGTTGACCATACCCTCCTGTATATGTGGTATGTTTGCCCCCAAAGGACTGGTTGTATCGTCTGTCTTCCCTGGGTCTTTGTCCGTAAGGTCTAGCCCTGTGAGACGGTAGGTAACTGGAATCTTTGTCACTGTCTTGGTCCTTTCCCTGTCCCCTGCATCTGAGGAATTCTTGTAGTCCGTCTCCGAATACTCTTTCTCCCTGGAAAGGAAGCTTGTGTAGTCTTGCTTTGGATTCGTTATCCGAGTCCCATAGTTTCAGCCACAGCACTCTCCTGGCCCTATTGGCTATAGTTGCTGACCTGGTATTGAATTTTAATGAGTCCACCGACATGTCTCCCAGGTACTTAGCTGCCTGTAGAGAGTACTGCAGTAGCTCCTCCTCATGAGAGTCTGGTGTTATTTTCTTCTCAATTTCCTCTAACCATCGGATCAGTGCCCTGGACATGTAGAAGGCTGTGGTAGAGGTTCTCAGTGTCTGGCCTGAGAATTCATAAATTTTCGTTAGCAACTCCTCCATTCTCTTGTCCACTGGTTCCTGTAGTGCTGCTGTCCCTTCGGCGGGAAGTACCGTTCTCTTGTTTAATTCTGCTATCTTTGTGTCTATTTTGGGTGCGGAGCACCATGTCTTTACTTGTTCATCCTGTAAAGGATACATTCTCTCAAGTGCTCTCTTTTCTGGAAGTCTGGTAGGATCAGGAGATGTTCATTCCTTTAGAATTATGTTGTTTAGGGCTGGGCATACAGGAAAATAATTCTCTTGTTTGGGCGGCATCCAGAGCATTGGGTCCAGGTCGCTCTTTTGGGTTGGTTGGGCTGTTTTGAAACCCAGTTTATGAGGTTTGATATATTGTCTATGGTGAATAGCTTGGATGTTATAAAAGGAGTTTCCGTCTTTGAGGGCGTGTCGTCAGGTAGCGGTTCTTGGTTGGAGTCATGGTCGTTATGAATTGGAGAGCCTATAATCTCTTCCTCCCCCTGATCTAGTTTCTCTCCCTGTGATTCTTCTGATTCATCAGGGTTAAGGTGCTGCGAGGTACGTCCGTGGTGTGGCAACTGTGCCCTATCCTGCCTGGGTGCCTTGTGACTGGGGGCTCCAGAAGTGGATGGTTTGTGTTTACTTAGGGACGTCATGCGTTCCAGCACCTGTAGCATAAAGGACTGTTGACTTTCCATCATTGCTGCCGTGGCTCTCTGGAGAGCCACCGTAGCTGAGTCAACCTGCCAGTCCTATCTTGTCTTGGTTAGAGTATCCGTGCCCTGTGTGGGATTCTGCCCCTCACATGGCAGACAGTATAGTCCTTTCTGGTGGGGTGGTATAGGGGTCTTGCATGACATGCATTCCCTGATTACGGCCATCTGCAAGACAGATAAGGAGTATTTTAGGTGTTTGCAGCAATTATGTTGAGTATATAACTGAAAAAAACAATATTATTGCAGAGTTCTATTAATATGTAATTTTTTTCCCCACATGCTTATAGTTGCATGTGTTAAAAAAAACAACTCCTCTCAATAGGTAGACTTGGCTAATTTATGTGGGGTACTGGAATAAGCCTTAGAAATGGTCCCGTAATGAATTACCCCTTTAATACAGGAGATATGCTGTAGCTTGGTAAAGAAGAATATCCCTTTAAGAGAGTGGCCCAATTGCAAGGTGATTTATTTCCATCTGGCCACTTAATTTGATGAGCTCCCACATCTGGTGTAGCCCTTTTAAGATTATTGCCCCTTTAAATGCACCACTGAGTCCCGATATGCCATGCCCTGACATGGCAGATCTGTAAGCAGCACGCATGCGCGAGTGTCACGCATGCACAGAGACTCGCTTTCGGTGTGCCTAAGATGGCGCGGTGCCTATTAGTCCCTTGGGTCCCAGCATCCAGGAGAGGGAGAGGAAGGAGGTATATTTGCGGGGAAGGGGGGGCTACACGGATCAGAAATGGTGTCACCATGTTGGAGGCACTCACAGAGTACCGCTCTGCCTGTCTACCGGAACCAGAGCATAGGCAATCGGAGGCATTCACCGAGTACCACTCTGCAGATCTCCTTTGGGCTGGAAAACTGGTAAGGAAAAAACGAGTGTGCTTAACGTGTGAAATCACTGTGAATAGCTACTGAGAGGAGGATTGAAACATTAGGTGTATGAGGGCACCTGGATTCGCTCCGCTACATGAGGGGAGCAGATTACAGCTGTACTAATGCCCGTTTTTGGCTGTGTGTACACTCCGCTACATAAAGGCAGTGTGCTACACCTAGCCAAGAGAGAGAGAGAGAGAGAGCCAGAATCCTGCCTTATTAGCCCTGGGGGAGTCGCTACGTAAGGGACTCCACCCATAGGACCAAGTTGGATAGGCGCTTGTTTTTAAATATTTTGTGAGTCTACCCTGTGCTTTCCTGTACTAGAGATGTAGTTCTTCATACTCCCTGAGCTAGAGGATTCTTTAGAGCCAGAAACGATACGCAATTAGATGCAGGTTTGCTCTTGTTATCTCAGTTTACCTTTAGTGTGATAGCCTTACGCCTAAGCTTCTGAAAAATTGTACTGCTATCCTGCTTCTGACTATCCAATTCCAGAGTAGTCAATTCTATACTGTCTATGCCAATAATTCTTAATGAAATATATATAAATATCTTGATAGTGTGATTCTTTGTACTGGAGCTTGACAAGAGTGCTGCTAGCCTGTTCGATGCACATAAGAAACTGAAGACACCTAGGAGTGGAAGGGGCTTGGTGGAAGACCGAAATTCGAAACTTAGGTCACGTGTGCATCAAGCAGCCTATCAGGCGTACATAACCCTAAGGTAATGGATTGGAGGTGCCATGGATATACAGACAACACAATGTGTATTTCAGCTGAGTCTTTGCTGCTGAAGAGAGTTCAAGGTCTTATGCAATATAGGATGTGTAGAGTTTCTGCTAGCTACAGACTTTGTTCTGCCATTGCCTTGTGCCACAAAGTATAAACCCTTGGGGGTCCACCTTTGCTTTTGTGTACCATTCTTTGGAATAAAGCCACACTCTAGAATGCCATCCTGGTTTGGACATTCTTGTTACTGCTTCCTGTGTGGAATTACTGGGTCCCCCTCCAGAAGTACT
Organism: Neoceratodus forsteri; assembly: GCA_016271365.2. Taxonomy (NCBI): domain Eukaryota; kingdom Metazoa; phylum Chordata; order Ceratodontiformes; family Ceratodontidae; genus Neoceratodus; species Neoceratodus forsteri. Next base: position 67,945,462 of record JADMNL010000023.1, read on the forward strand.
GACCTAGCATGGCCCCTAGCAAAAGTTATCTCCTCAGGACCTGGGATTAGTAATGGTTAGTTGTCTGTAATATTGTTTCTGTACCTCCACCCCACTCTTACCCCTAGACAGAAATGTGGGAGGTGAGCTAACTACTTAAACAAGTGGCTGGTGGGGGGTTACAGATTAATAAAAATTAAGTCGCACACTGTATAGTTACTTATCAAATAATGTGTAGTATTACCAAAATGCAGAAAAGGTATAAAGCAATTTTTTAATTCATTTTTTTATGTTGATTGCGCACATGCGCAAGAAACATGTTGTGACAGGTTTCTCCAGAAGCAGGTTGTGGAGGCGCAGCACTGTTGTGGCCAATGCCCCCACAGTCTGCAAAGGCTTGCCCTGCTTCCCCCAATGCCGTGGCACACTGCTGCTGACACTAGTTTAGCCAGCGTGCCACAACTTTCTAAAATCAGCCGCTGCAATCATGGGCCGCCTCGGCATTGCAGCATCAGTCATCTGCTGCAATGAGGGAGCGACCCGTCATTGCAGGGCAGGATGTAAAACCCCTGAGATTGTTTGTGAACACGGCGGCAGCTTGCCGCCGTGTTCACAAACAATATAACCCCCCCACCATGTGTAGTTGCCGACGGGGGCCCCAATCCCTGTTGGCTTTGGTGGTTTTTTCTTGCTGACGGGGGAGCCCACTTCCCATCGGCATTCTGTCCCCCCCCACTTTTGTTCCTGCCAACAGGGTGCCCAATCCCTCGTCAGCTGTAGTGTTCCCCTGTTTGTTTTGTTGCTGACAGGGGAACCCACCCCGCTGGCATTCTGTTACCCCCTTTTTGTTCCTGCCGACGGGTGCCCAATCCCCGCCGGCATAATGATACTCCCGCCCATTTGCCGACAGGGTGCCCAATCCTCGCCGGCTACTGCTGCCCCGGTCAAGAAAGCCTGAGCTGGCACACTGGGAGCCCACCCCAGTGTGCCAGATGCCCTGCAAATTAAAAAATGGTCCCGCGACATCTTTTTTCTTTTGTTTGTTTTTATCCTGAAAAGGAAACTGCCCTCAGCACTCCGCCTCTGCCTGCCACCCAACCTGCACCGACCCACTGCACGCCCTGCCCCCCACACCCCCTCACCCCATACTTACCTTAGAAGCTGGTGCGACGATCTTCGTGGACCGAACACGCCTGCACTCTTCAAAGCCGACCGCGAACTGAGGAAATGGCGGTAAGCTGTATAAAGTAATACATAGGTTTCAACTTTACTGTATATCTGCATTTTTAGAATTTTTCCACCACATTTTCAACATGGAGTTTTTGGGACCCCTTCTCATGAATTCTTGAACTGTCATGGCGTTAATCGGCCTGGAAAGGTGATTTCGAGGTCACTGCGCGGAATCACCTTTTGGGGCTGATTTACAAAACAACAGTGCCAGTGTTCATGAGGTGGGCTCTCAAAAAGCCTATGTTGCAAATTTGGTGGAAAAAATCCAACAAATGACTGTTTTACGAGCGTGCGCTGTGCAGTTGCTACGCACGCTCGTAACTTCATGAATTTGCAATATTTTCAAGCCAGATTTTCAACATTGGCATTTTGTCATACCTCCTTGTGAACAGTACAGCTGTCATTGTTCACATCCTGGCATAAATGTGTTTTCGCAGTTCTGGCGCAGAATAGCGTGGTCGATGTGGGAAATCAGAGTTCGGGACAGATTAAAAAAATGACAGTGCCACTCTTCATGAGTAGAGGTCCTGAAATGGCTATGTTGAAAATTTGGTAACGGTACTCCATAAAATGACTTCGCAACGCACGCTCGTAACTTCGCGAATTTATAATATTTTCACTGATGAAAGCAGACAGAAAACCAGCACCATAACCAAGGCTCATGTAAACAGAGTCTCACTCGAGACTAATAGTTCTTTAAATGACTCACCAACTCCAGAATCATGAATGACTGTATCCACAGTATATTTTAATGATCCAAAAAGAGTAAAATCCACGGTGCAATACAAAGAAGAACAAGCAACTCAGCACACAGCTATACACTTCCTGGTGTGATGTCTCGTCATCTGACGCGTTTCGCCCAATCAGGGGCTTTCTCAAAGGTATTGAGACACTGTTACACCAGGACCTTAAATAGAACAAAATTTAAAGGCATACTACCACCAAACCCAAAAGGACACATCATATAAAAACTAAAGAACAAGGAAATTAAAATAAAATCTGCATGTATGTAAACTGTTAAATCATTATTGTGTAAACAATCTAGCTGGTATTTATAATCTCCAGTGATTCAATAACAGATACATTTTGCACCAAGCATGAAATGCAGCATTTTTATAACGCTAAACTATATTGCTTTCATTGACATTGTTAAAATCAAACCTGTAAAGTGAGAAAGATTGCACCCAGTTTTGTAAACTCAGGCAGCAGGATATGCTGGTGCAAATCTGTATAGAAAAAGAAGGGTATGGCCATGGGTGCGAGTTTTGCACCTAACTATGCCAATCTTTATGTGGCAAAATGGGAAAATGATGTTGTACGAAATCACAATAATCCATTTCTACAAAAACTTGATTTGTGGAAACACTTTATTGATGACATACTGATCATATGGAAGGGTACACAGGTTGAACTTATGTCGTTTGTAAGGTACCTTGAAGAAAGTAATGGCAATTTAAAGTTTAGTACTAATGCTGATTTGCTGATTCAAGTGAGACTCTGTTTACATGAGCCTTGGTTACGGTGCCGGTTTTCTGTCTGCTTTCATTATTACTGTTTAAACCTGAGCACGACCTGCCTAGGTGCATCACGATCTTTGTGCACCATAATATTTTCACTCCAGATTTCCAACATTGCCATTTTCCCACACCTACTTATGAACAGTAAAGTTGTCATTTTTCCCATCCAGGCCGAAATGTGTTTTCACACTTCTGGCACAGAATACAGCAGTCGCTGTGGGAAATCACTGTCCAGGACAGATTAAGAAAATGAGAGTGATACTGTTCATGAGCAGAGGTCCTAAAATGCCTATGTTGAAAATTTGGTGATAATAGCCCATCGAATGACTGTGTTACAAGTGTGCATTGCACACTTTCCATGCACCCTTGTAACTTCGCAAATTTGTAATATTTTCATGCCACATTTTCACCAGTGGAATTTTCCCAGGTGCGTCACGATCTTTGTGCACCATAATATTTTCACTCCAGATTTCCAACATTGCCATTTTCCCACATCTCCTTATGAGCAATACAGCTGTCATTTTCCACATCCTGACCGAAATGTGTTTTCACAGTTCCGGCGCAGAATAACACGGTCGCTGTGGGAAATCACTGTTCAGGACAGATTTAGAAAATGACAGTGGCACTGTTCATGAGCAGAGATCCTAGAATGCCTATGTTGAAAATCGGGTGACTAAACTCCATACCATGACTGTGTTATAAGCATGCGTTGAACTGTTTCCACGCACCCTTGTAACTTCGCAATTTTGTAATATTTTCACCCCACATTTTCAACAGTGGCATTTTTCCACACCTCCTTATGAACAGTACTGCTGCCATTTTTCACATCGTGGCTAAAATGTGTTTTTGCACTCCTGCCGCAGAATAACACGGTTGCTGTGGGAAATCACTGTGTGGGACACATTAAGATCGAACGAGTGAGAGGGGGGAGTGACCACGCTCAACTGAGCTCTGTTGGGACTGCTGCGGATTTGTTTGTGGGCAGATAAAGGGCCCAACACAAGAGCCCAGTACAAAAGGGCAGCCTGCAGCACAGGGAGAAACAGAATGAGAGAGCTAGTAAGGGAAGGGGAGTGAGCAAACTCATTGGAGCTCTTTCAGGACTGCCGCAGATTTCTTTGTGGGCAGAAAAAGGCATCAGTGCAGGCAGGGGCCCAGTACAAAAGGCCAGCCTGCAGCGGTGGGAAAAACAGTACGAGCGAGTGAGACAGGGGGACTGAGTGAGCTCAACAGAGCTCTGTGGGGACAGCTGTGGATTTGTCTGTGGGCAGAGAAAGGGCGCAACATAAGAGCCCAGTACAAAAGGGCAGCCTGCAGCACTGGGAGAAACAGAACGAGAGGCAAGTTATGGGGGGGGAGCGAATTCACTGGAGCTCTTTTCAGGACTGCTGCAGATTTCTTTTGTGGGCAGTAGGGTCAGATCAATGCAGGCAGGGGCCCAGTACAAAAGGCCAGCCTGCAGCGTTGGAGAAACAGTACGTGAGTGAGATGGGGGACTGAGTGAGCTCAATGGAGCTCTGTCAGGACTGCTGCGGATTTCTTTGTGGGCAGAAAAAGGCGCCAATGCAGGCAGGAATCCCGTTCAAAAGGGCCGCTTGCAGTGCCAGGTCAAACAGAATGAGCGTGTGAGACAGGGAGACTGAGTGCCCTCAACAGACCTCTGTCAGGACAGCTGTGGATTTGTTTGTGGGCAGACAAAGGTGCCAGTGCATGCAGGGGCCCAGTACAAATGGACAGCCTGCACTGACGGGGAAACCAGAATGAGCGAGTGAGAGAGGGGGAGTGAGCGAGCTCAAAAGAGCTCTATTGTAAATGCTGCAAATTTCTTTGTGGGCAGAAGAAGGCGGCAACACAGGCAGGAGTCCAATAAAAAAGGGCAGCCTGCAGCGCCGGCAGAAACAGAATGAGTGAGTGAGAGAAGGGGAGTGAGCGAGTTAAACAGATCTTTGTTGGAACTGCTGCAGATTTCTTTGTGGGTAGACAAAGGTGCCAACAGAGGCAGGAGCCCAGTACAAAAGGGCAGCCTGCAGCACCAGGACAGACAGAATGAGTGAGTGACACAGGGGGAGTGAGCGACCTCAACAGAGCTCTGTCGTGACTGCTGCAGATTTCTTTGTTGGCAGAAAAAGGTGCCAACGCAGGCAGGAGCCCAGTACAAAAGGCCACCCTGCAGCGCCGGCAGAAATGGAACGAGTGAGTGAGAGAGGGGGAGTCAACAGGCTGAACAGACCTGTGTCGGGACTGCTGCAGATTTCTTTGTGGGCAGAAAAAGCCACCAGTACAAAAGGGCAGCCTGCAGCACCAGGAGACACAGAATGAACGAGTGAGAGAGGGGGAGTGAGCCACCTCAACAGAGTTCTGTCGGGACAGCTGCAGAATTCTTAGTGGGCAGAACAAGGTGCCAATGCAGGCAGGAGCCTAGTACAAAACAGCAGCCTGCAGCACTGGATGAACCAGACTGAGCGACTGACAGAGGGCCAGTGAGCGTGCTCAACAGACCAACGCCAATCAACATTCGGCATTGACAAATGCTTGTTGAAACAGTCATGTAATTTACAGTGTCAAAGCAAAAAAAAAGTGTCGACATACTCTATTGGCATTAAAAATGATGTGAACAAGCTGCATTTCTCAATTTAAAGCTGTGTCATAACTAAAAAAATATATATCCACGACATTGGCATTTTTCACACCTGTTCCTTTGCCCCCTCCTCTCTCCCCATTTACTTCTTCCTTTTGGTTCCTTACTACTCCTCCCTGTTACCCCTTCTTTCACCCACCTCCACTCCTCCCCTACCTCTGCCTTTCTCTGTTTACAGTTGCACCACTTACTTACTGTTTTGCTGTTGTCTGCACGTTATCTGATTGTATCACTGTGTCTCATCTCCTTGACTAGCACTTATATTGTTAGAATCTGATGTACCATAATACGTTGTGTCCGTTTGTGTCTACTGTACCTTGGTTCCTTGGTAATTATGGCTTAAATAGCTGCACTTTTGTACTTTGTTCCTCCTTACCTGTTGCCAGTCATGAATTAATTTGTTGTACTACCTCCTCTGTATCCCATCATACTTTATAGTTTCTCTATTAGTATTGGATTGTTTTATATAGTATATACCTTGTTCAAAATCGTATCCGTCTATCAATTACTTGACTGATTTGTCCTGTTCCATTGCTGTATTTTGCTTTACTAATGTGCTGTATATGCTTCTGTTTCTCCTTTGCTATGTTGTAACCTCCAGGGCTGTGCCTAAAAATGGGCATTTTTTGCCCAATGCACCTACCTGGTAAACAAAAACTAAATAAAGTAAATAAGTAATTGCAGAAATGTGGTTTTGAATAGTGCCGATATATTCACAGTATTATCGGCACATAAAAACTGTATTGACATCGCTAATTCTAAATGCCTGGACTCCAAGCTTTTGTTTAAAAAAAAACAAGTTTCTAGCCCCAACAGTTCAAAAATGAGACCTTTCAGAACATAATTTGTTTAAAATGGATTAGCTTTGGAACTGTTAAGGCTAGAAACATTTTTTTTTTTAATGAAAACTTGGAGACAGGTAAGTCGATATTTCTATGTGAGATATTGATACAGGCAGGGTGGGAGGCAGTATAGCGCAGTGGTTTAAGGCTCTGAACTGCAAATCTGGTAACATCCAACAAACTAGACCTGGGTTTGAATCCTACAGCTTCCACTTGCATGCTGTGTGACCCTGAGCAAGTCATTTAACTTCCCTGTGCTTCCAGGTCGCTCCTGTAAAAAAGCTTTCAGCTTAGTGTGCTACTCCTGATTAAACAACTAAATAAATTAAACAACTAAAATTACAGCTCCCATACTGTATATCAATATAGTCACTGCAAAAAATTGATATTAGTGCAGACATTAGAGTTGTAGAACACAAAGAAGGGAAATTAAAAACATTAGGGATTTGTTTCTCCCGAGTATTGGTGAATCAGTGGTGGGGTCTTACTTAGGGTTGTCAACCCTAATGCCCACCCCTCCCCCCAGCCTGGTAGCCTCTTGTCTGATGCACAAGATACAGCTCCAAACTAGTGCTTCATAGTGATACAGTGTGGCCAACATAATCTGTCAGTGTTATCTATGTGAAGACATCACATTTGACCTCATCTGATCAGGGGATGGGGTAGGCATTAGGGCTGACAACCCCAAGTAAGACCCCACCACTGATTTTCCAATACTCCAGAGACCCAAATCCCTAATGTTTTTCATTTCCCTTCAATGTGTGCTTTGCGTTCTACAACACTAATGTCTGCAGGGAAGGCAATAAGCAGGGGAAGGCAGAAAGGCAGGCAAAGGCCCAAACTGAGGAAACACTTGCATGAACTTACTGTTCCACCTAGAAGGTTGATTAATAAGCTGAGTAGGCACGGGGTGGGTCACAAGTTGGTCAACTAGATGGCAAACTGGTTGGCGGGCAGAAAAGAGAGTGGTGGTAAACGGTATGCAGTCAGAAGAGATGCAAGTCACAAGTGGAGTACCTGAGGGATCAGTCCTGGGGCCAGTCCTCTTCAATATCTTCATCAGTGACATTGAAGATGGACTGGATGGTAAGGTTTGTCTGTTTGCAGATGACAACAAGATCTGCAACAGAGTAGATGATCAAGATGGGGTGGGCAGAATGAGAAGAGATCTGGATAAACTGGCAAAATGGTCGGAAGAGTGGCAACTGGGGTTTAATGCAAAGAAGTGCAAGATCAGAGAAAGAGAAACCCTGAAGCCACGATAGGTTGGGAGAGGAGTTGCTGGCAATCACAAGGGAAGAAAGAGACTTGGGCATCATCATCACAGATGACCCGAAATCATCCAAGCAGACCACTAAAGCAGTAGGTAAGGCTAGAGGGATGTTGGGGTGTATTAGTAGGGGTATCTCAAGTCATAAGAGGGAGGTAATAATCCCTCTTTACAAGACACTGGTTAGGCCCCATCTGGAGTACTGCGTGCAGTACTGGAGGACGCACCTGCACAAGGACATTAACAAAATAGAGGCAGTCCAGAGAAGGGCAACCAAAATGGTGCAGGGACTGCATCAGAAAACATATGAGGACAGATTAGTGGAGCTCAATATGTATACCATAGAGCAAAGGAGGGAGAGAGGTGATATGAGCGAAACATTCAAACATCTTAAAGGCATTAACAGGGTGAAATGTTTTAGTATAAGAACAAGCAGTTGTCAATGCTGAATGTTTGCTTGCTGGTATTAGCATTGGAAATGCAGGAATTAGATGCAGAATAGGAATGACAGTGAAGTATTGAACTTCGTGCCCAAACCACCTCCACCCTGCAGAGACGGACAGGCATTGGGGTATGCGTTTGGGTCATTGCCCATAACGTTCATGCCATTTCACTTCACTCTATCCGGCAGACACCAACACGTGTTGAGGTGTGCCTTGGGGTGTTCGGCTTTACAGTCACCCCATTCCATGACATACACTGAAATGGGTGCAGTACAGGAGAACGGGGTGAGCCCTGGGGCCGAAGTGTCCAAGGCACACCTCAGTGCCTGTCACTGTCTGCAGGCTGGTGGGGTGGGGGTGGAATGGCAGAAGCATTACAGTCAGCAATCCAAAGGCACACCCCTGATGCCTGTCAGTCTGTACAGGTTGGGATGTTATGGTTAGAAACCCTAACACCCCGGGCATTAGTTGGTATTTGCACTACAAATTTTCAGCATGGCCTTTTTGTGACCCCCACCTCATGAAAGCATTTGGAACCTCTTCTCATGAACAGTGGCACTGTGATTTTGTTAATGTGTCCCGAATTTTGAGTTCCTACAGTGACCATGCCATTCTGTGCCAGATGTACGAAAACACAGATCAGGCAGGATGTGAAGAATGACAGCTGTACCATTCATAGGGAGGTGTGAAGAGATGGCAATGTTGAAAATCTGTAATGAAAATATTAAAAATACTCAATCTTCCGGGCTTACGTGGAAACTGCGAAATGCATGCGTGTAACACAGTCATTTAGTGGAATTTTTTGCCAAATTTCAACATAAGCATTTTGTGACCTCTGCTCATGAACAGTGTCACTATGATTTTCCTAATCTGTCCCAAACATTGATTTCCCACAGTGACCGTGCTATTCTGCACCAAATGTGTAAATGCATATTTTGGGCAGGATATGAAAAATGACAGCTGTACTGTCAACAACGTTCAAATTCTGGTAGCAAGTATAGGGTAAGGAGGGGTGAGGTGGTGGGTGCTCAGTGGGAGAAACATAGAAACATAGAAGCTGATGGCAGATAAGGACCAAGAGGGTCGGGATGGAGTCGGGGGATGGTGGGGATGAGGGACAGTTTTCTTTCTTTCAGGTTAAAAAAAAGATGTTGCGGGAGCCTTTTCATGTTGCAGGAACCAAAAAAAATTAATAAACTATTTTGGGACACTGGGGTGGATTCCTCAGTGTCCTACACTGCTCGGGGGTTTGTAAATGCCAACATGTGGATTGGGCCCCCAATGTCAGCAACAATTAATAAAACAACAGGCTGTGGAGAGGTGACATTTGACACCGGGGTGGGCATCCCAGTGTTGGATCATACAAAACTAAATAAATAAATACACTGCCACCAGGGATTGGGGCCCCCAGTGTGCAGATACGTAAGCAATAATACTCAAAAGGGTGGGCGGTACTGAGCAATACCGGACTTCCCAAGGCCTTATAGCCCCTGGAAGGACTGGTACTGCCCATACCACCCACCTTGGAGGGTATTATTGCGCTTTGAAAATGGCAAACTATGACATTTAGCTGAGATTTAAAAAAAAAAAACATTTAATTTTGAAAATATTCAGTAAGAATGAGCTTTATGTCTCTTTGTTGTAAGGTAGTCCCTTTATTCCTGTTGTTGTATCTCCTCTTGCCCCTCCACCACCACCGAACCATTTTGTTCAATGTGTCCCCCCCCCCATGACCAGCAGCTCAGTAATAAGAGGTAGATGTTTCAATTGTTTTCCCTACCTGACCAGTTTCTTGCTATAGTTGTTTTAGGAAAATATAAATAAAAAACAATACCATTTTGTGGTGTTCTTGCTGGACTTGCTCACTCAGGAGTAGGGGTGTTACTACACGTGTGACCTTGCACAACCCTGCGGCGTAAAAACAGAAAGTGAATGCACTGCAGGAGCTGCGATGTGGCATGAGAGCTGTTTAAAAGTTTTTTTAATTTTCAGTTATACAGAGGAGCACTTTTTTAATTTCCAGCACAAAGTATGTGCTGTGACTTCATTAGTGTTTCTATCTGTGGTGGTGGTGGATCGGTATCAGCAGGTGACCGGTTCATGTGGAGTTACGGGTGTTGACGTGGAGTTACAACATGAAGCACATTGGAAGGAGGTTTGAGGTGAATGAAATCTGTATTATTCTGAACAGATTTTTTTTTTTAGGTTTATTTTTTTTTTTATGTAGCGAAGACCTCATTTGTGTGTGTGTGTGGGGTGCTGGCCAGCCACCAGTTCATCCAGTAAGCCGCATACAAAAAATGGTGGCTGGTCAGTTTGAAAATTCAGGGTACCCAATGATACTCCAAGTAATGGGGCACCCCAAATTGGTACTTGTTTTTTAGTGGGCTCTATCGAGATATACCCGTCCGCTGAAGTTATCCTCCCAGTCAATCAGAACACCGGCATTTATTTTGCCATTTTCTAAAATATATTATGGCACAGCACAGTCAGGATGGTGGAGCTATAATAAAAAATAATAATAATAAACTTTATTTTTATAGCGTGATTCTAAAACCACAGAGCTTTACATAGTTAAAATACACATAAATAACAGAGTAGACAATCCATAAAATACTAATGATACAGAGTGCAAATAGATCAGATAAAATAATTACCGAATGCTTGCTTAAATAAATGGGTTTTCAGGGCTGCCTTGAAGCTCTCCGCAGTCCTGCACTCTCGAATGTGACGAGACAGAGAGTTCCACAGGGTGGGGGCACCGTGCATAAAAGCCTGGGCCCCGGATGTTTTCAGACGAACCCTGGGAACCTCTAACAACCCCTCATCAGTTAAGCGGAGAGGGCGGCCAGGGTTGTAGGGAGTCAGGTGTTCTTGCAGATAGCTGACAGTAGCCCCGTCCCTGACATACGAGTCATGACACAGCAGGGGGTTGATATATAATACAGCTGTCCTTTGTTAGTAAATGACAGCTGTGTTGTATAGTGCAATGAAGTGTGGTCACAAAACTTCAGTTACTCTTAGAACCTTGCTCACAAACAGAACTTTTTTTTTTTTTTTTAAATTTCTCTTTATTCTCCCTACAACACCGGAGCCCTGCTCCATCGGGAGACACACATGCACTAGCCTTGCTTCGCTTCCCTACCTGAAATCCCTGTTGGACCCCCATGGAGCCGTGGCTATACCCCCAAGGCAGGTACGAGGTGGGGCCTGTACACCCCAAGAATAAAAATTTCATAGGGTCCCTCCAGTAATCAGGCAGGCAGGAGCCATTAGGGTCTGTGCTTGGCACTCCTTCTCAGTACTCCAGCTTATTTTTCTCCTGTTCTTGGAGGAGTGGCACGCACCCAGACATCATGGCATCACCGCTGACGTCACCACCCCCCAACCCTCTCTGTGTGCATCTGCACTTGCTGTGCTTCCAGCTTCCGAGGCCAGTCAAGTGCCGAGCGTGAATCCCCCCTCCCTCCCGGGAGAGGAGAGCTGTCCTCTGGATGCTCAATTCTTTCCCTCCCTGCTGACCCCTGATGGCCCGGGCTCGATACCGAACCCAGGTCACTGGAGTAGCGTGAGGTATGGAGTCCAGCACCTCAACCCTCAGTGCCACCGGGCCAGCAAACTGAACTTTTTTTTGTTAATAATTTAAAAAAATACTTCACAGTGAGAGGGAAATACAACAAAAGCACATACCTTGTACCAACCTCTATCAAACCTGAAAGTTTCAGATTTTAAAGCCTCATATTATTTTAGCTATCGGGGGCACAAAAAGTCTTAATATTTTCAAAAACAGTGATTTTTATGGGTTTTTTTTTGCACCTCTGTAACCTTGCCCCCACTGGACCAATCTAAAAGACGTTTTCAGGATCAAGATATCCTGGCACCCAGGCTATGCGTTCCAAATTTCATGTAAATCAGTTGAAGGTGTGCAAAGTTATTAAAGTACAAAAGCTGGGGTTAAACATGAAAGTACTTAATCAACCCTGATAAACAAGCGCAATTGCACCTGTATAATTAAAACAATGGCCCTTATGCATGTAGGGGTGGGAAGGACGTGCCTCAGGCACGCATCCTGCCTGCACAGCTACGCACCTGTGGACAAGTGTGCATTGGTGGCATTCACTACTACTGGACACCTGTCCGGGGCCCTGCCCCCCCCAACACGCAGGTCCACACAGGGCAGGCACGGGCAGAGTCATAGGCTCAGCCAGGTATCCAGTTGGATCCCCGGCATGAGTCCAACAGTGGATCCCTTATGCGGTAGGACACACATTGGCAGCATGCCCTGCAGATGTCCAAGGGCCAAGGCCGGGTGGTAGGGGAGCAATGCCGCCGGCCTCCAATGGCACTCCAGTGGTGCAGTGGAATGGGGAGGCTTGTTGGGTGGCAGGGGGAACAGTACTGCCAGTAGTGGGAGGGGGTTCACATGCAGTGCCGCTTGGGGGCAGCAACCTTGTGCTGGTGCCCCAGTGAGGGATATGGGTTTTGTGGGGAGGGCTGCCACACTCACCACTGTGTGCTGGGGCGGATAAGTGGCATGGAGCAGCCGTGTGCTGTGGCCCCAGAGTGTGGTTGGGCTGTCCACCTTGTCCTGTAGCATGTCCCAGGGTATGCATGGGGCATGTAGGGTGTTTACGGCAGGGTTCTTCCTGACATACCCTGTGCTCCCCTATGCACCCCCATGGCCAGCACTATGCACCTTAGTGCATGGCGCATGGTGGTAGCCTGCCCCCGGCACTTTGCTCTTCATGCATCCGGGAGATCGAGGGTGCATGTGTTGCACGCCTGCTGTAGTGCATCCTGCATGGGGGGTGCAATGGGTGCGGAGTGGCTATGCACCCCAGATGCACAGTGTGTAGCCACTCTGCCCCGTCATGCATAGGGGCCATTATGCAGTTTACTAAATTCTTAAGGTCCTGTTATTTTTAACAACATATTGTACAAACATATGAACATACGGAGAAGCCAGCAGAAGGAGGCCATTTGGTCTATCAAGTCTGTTTGTGTTGTAGGGTCCACAGCTTGAGCTACTGCCCTGTCCCTCTCCGCACTCCTCCCATCCTCCCTAACCATGACCCCTACCATCCCCCCATACCTGTCCCAGCCTCTCTTAAAGCTGCCCACTGTCTTCAACGAGATTACCTCTTCTGGCAGCACATTCCAAGTGTCCACCACCCTCTCTGTGAAGAAGTGCTTCCTGACCTCCCTCATAAACATCCCACTCTCCAGCTTAAGACAGTGCCTCCTTGTGCTATGGTTGACACTCAGCTTAAGGAGACTCTCCTTATCAACCTTTTTTATCCCTTTTAGGTACTTGAAGGTCCCAGTCATATCCCCTCTCTCTCTCCTGTCTTCCAGGGAGTACATGTTCAGTGCCCTCAGACTCTTCTCATATGCCTTACTCAGCTGATCAGCTATCATCTTTGTAGCCCTCCTCTGGACCTTCTCCAGCAGATTAATGTCCTTTTTGAGGTGTGGACACCAGTACTGAACTCCATACTCTAGATGTGGCTTTACCAGTGACCTGTACAAGGGTAGTATAACCTCCTCTCTCCTACTACTGATCCCCTAGATATGCATCCCAGCATCTTGTTTGCCTTTGCTGCTGCTTTCTTCACTGTGTGAAGTGCTTCAGATCACTAGTGATCATCACTCCCAGGTCCTTCTCCTCTGATGCAGATACTCGGACTCCAGCCAGGTAGTACTCTGTCCTAGGATTCTTGGCTCCAATATGCATAACTTTACATTTCTTGGCATTGAAGCAAGCTACCAGATCCTGGACCACCTCCCTAGCTTTTCCAGATCTTTCTGTAGGTCCTGTATCCCTTCAGCTGTGTCCACTCTCCCACAGAGCTTGGTGTCATCCACAGATAGGCACATTTTGCCCTTAATGCCATCTCCAATGTCATTGATGAAGACATTGAACAACACCAGCCCCAGCACCGAGCCCTGCGGGACCCCACTGGTTGCCTGTCTTGTGCCAGATAACTCTCCCCCTGCAACCATCCTCTGAGTTCTGTCCTTCAGTCAGTTTTTCACCCATCTTGCCATCTTTTCCCCAACCCCAAGATCCACCAACTTCCTGATCAACCTTTTGTGGGGCACAGAGTCAGTGGCCTTGCTGAAATCAAGACGGAGGATGTCTACAGCTTTGGCCCCTGTCTACTGTCTTAGTGACACAGTCAAAGAAGTCAATCAGATTTGTTTGACACGATCTCCCCTCCATGAACCCATGCTGCCTCGCATCCTAGAGACTATGCTCCTCTAGATATTCCACCAACCTGTCCTTTAGTATGGTCTCCATGCGCTTGCCCACAATGGAGATCAGACTGACCAGTCTGTAATTCCCTGGGTCATCCTTGGGGCCACTTTTGTAGACTGGCACTACATGTGCTGTTCTCCAGTCCTGTGGTACTACACCTGTCTCTAGTGAACTATTAAATAGGTCTGCCAGTGGCCCTGCCAGCTCCTCAGCCAGTTACTTTAGTACCCTTGGATGTACTCTGTCAGGGCCTGGTGATTTGTCCACCTTCAATGCCAGCAGCCCCTCCCTCACTGAATCCTCCTCCTCCTCTGTCACTACATCTGTGTTCCCCTTCCCCCCGCTCCACTTTTCCCTCCTGAATACACTGGTCCGTCCTTCTCCCTGGTGAAGATGGAACAGAAGTACTAATTTAGTATCTCTGCTTTTCCACCATTATCCTCCACCCACTCCACCTCTTTCTTAAGTCTTCCTTCTTGTCCCTTTTCTCACTTGTATAGTGAAAGAAAACCTTCTCCCCTTCTTAATTCCTTCAGCTATCTGCAGCTCCTTCTGTGCCTTTGCTTGCCTGACTTTCTTGCTTGCCTCACTAGCTAACCTTGGGTAATTTTCCCTATCCACCTCTCTCTTGGTCTTCCTGTATTTTCTATAGGCCAGCCTCTTTTCTCTTACTGCCTGGGCAACCCCAGAACTGAACCAACTGGATGCTTTGGCCCTTATGTTCTTACCCCTGATTTTAATGCACTCGTTTGTGGCAACCAGTATTCCTTCCTCAATGATGGACCACCTTTGGTCCACCCCCATATCTGCTTTGATACCCATCAGATGGCTCTCTAGCACTTCACCCATTTTCCTGAGTTCCACCCTTCTAAAATCCAAGATTTTGGTCTTTGTCAGGATGCTTTCCCTGCCCATATCCAACTGGAACCACATTGTGCAAAGGTCACTTTCTCCTAGTAGCTTCCTGACCATTATTGCCTGTACATGCTCCCCATTTGTGAGCACCAGATCAAGAATTGCCTCAGCTCTTGTTGGTTCAGTGATGCCGTGAGTCAGGAACACACTCTGTAGTCCTTTCAGGATCATCTGACTCCTAACACATGCCATGGATGGTATGCTGCAGTCCATTTTGGACAGGCTGAAGTCCCCCACAATTACCACCTCTCCTTTTCCTGCAGCTTCCGATGTTTGTGAGCTCAGTTCCCTGTCCCTCTCCTCATCCTGACTGGGTGTTCTATAAACCACTCCCGACCGCACCTTTCTCCCTCTATTGGACCTTAACTGAACCCATAATGCCTCCACATCCCCTTCCTCTGACTCCTCCCTCATGCAAGTTATTCCCTCCCTGATATAAAATGCCATGAATTAACATGTATATTAGGAGCAAATAAAAACTGTATCATTAGGATCTATGCTGGCGGTTCTCACACCCATCAAACACTACCCTCTCTCACTCCCACCCTCCTGTTCCACAACTGCCCACTTCCCCCTTCCACCACCTACTACCTCCCCTTGACAAAGCCTCACCTTGGCTGCTAAAACATGCATTTCTGCAGACTGGGAGCACCCTGTCTGAACTGTAACATGATTGTTAAAGACTGTACTGCACTTAATTAGTGCTGCATTAATATGTTTTTTCCCTGGAAGTGTGGTCCTGTTTCTCCTTACTTCTTGTACCCTGCTTAATATTGCAACTGCACACTAATACCACTTGTTAGTTGATGTCTTTCTGTTCTGCAATGTTTCATCACCTGTAAATGTCTTGTATTCCTTGTTGACTTGGAGCCTTTGTAAATGAGCTGCCGGCTCAAAGGTATTAATCTGAATTTGAAATAAATAAAAATATGCTGACTGGACTTCAAGTTTTCATTAAAAAAACAAACACATTTTTATGATTAATAGTGCAAACATTACAGCTTTTGAAATATAATTTCAAACATTGTAAAATATCATAAAATATTATTTTTGGAAGTGGTCATAAAATACTAGTGATTGTTCCATCTAAGAATAAATGCATTATTTTCCAGCTAGTACAAAACACAATACAAGCAAGTAATTCTATCCTGCAGTAGTGGTAATCCAGGAGCTAATGTTAGGTCAAAAGTTATCACGTAGCACACCCAGTATTCGGAAGGTCTGTCACTTAGTCCAGCTAGGGGAATACCTAAGGAATATTTCTAGACCTGTTGTACTATGGATTTATGCTATCATTAGTTAGCTATGCCGGCGTGAATTGTACGGTGTGCATAGCGGTCTTGGTACATGGGTATATGGGATTGCCCACATGATAACTCAAAAATCGATTGCAATAGGATCACTAAATTTGTTGTACACATTCATCTTGACATACTCTGGCTATACAATACATCTGGGGTCAAAAGGTCAAAGATCAAGGTCATGGTCAGATATATATCATAGGGCTATTATGATAACTCAAGAACTGATAATAATATAATCATGAAATTTGATATGCATGTTCATCTTGACATTTCCAAGATGAGCTGTATATTTGGGGACAAAACGTTAATGATCAACAACTGTCAAAGGTCAAGGTCAAGTGGATGTTGTACAATGTGAGTATATTGTGGGTCTGAACCTTTAATGAGTGCTATCTATTCATGTGTGCACATTTTAATAAGACAATTTACACAGTCTTCAAATCACAAGAGGATGAAATGTAGTGTTATTTGTTATAATTGCAAGTACACGTTTTCATAACACACAAGGTTTTAGCAAACTTTTTTATGTTTTCAGATTAACTAAAGATGGACAGTCATAATAGATGTGATGATGAAGTGCCTGTTCATCTTCTGCCTTAAAAGCGCATCAAGAAGATTGATTGGAGCAAATGCATTTTATGCCTGTCAGACAGCAGAGGAACTGTTAGCAGTGTGACAGAAACTGGTGTCTTGAAGTTCATAGAGGCCATACAATGTAGAGAAGCCAAAGTCCATGAAAGACTCAAGTCTGACTTTGATAGGATCACTGAACTCAGTACTGTATGGCACAGAAACTGTTGTGCCAAATATACCAGTGCAGATAATCTTACATTTGCATAGAAGACATTGTTCTCCTGTTCTTCTTGAGATAAAACAAAAAAACAAAAAGGGAATAACTGCCGACCATTGCTAGATCAGCAAGGTCCTGATCATATGGGATGGATTGGTCAATGTGCATGTTCTAGCAAAAGAAAACACACAAGAAAGTCAAGAAACTATTCTCAGTTGCTACATTTTCTGCATGCAAGACTTTACAGCAAGCTGCAGAGGAAAAGGGAGATGTTGAAATGCTCACCAAAATTCAGGATGTTGACCTAACTGCTGCAGATGCAAAATACAATGAAATATGCAGAACTCTGTACATAGCAAAGCGAAATGTGAGCTTTAAGTCATACAAAGAACATACTGATGAGGACTTGTACTTGCAGGCATTCCATGAGCTATTGACAGAGATACAACCAGGTATTAATGCAGGAAGGGCTTAACCATAACATTCCGTTAGGTCACTTCAAGTCTTATCTGGAAAAGAAGGGTATTGCAGCAGACAATTACCGCTCCCAGCAACTGAAGAGCAGGTTGCAGATTCACTTTCAGGATTCACTGGTATTTCACCAGCAACCAAATCTTTCCAAATTGGAACTTGTTTACTCTAGTGACATATCTTTACAGGATGTAATTAGTGCAGCTTCCACTGCATGCTCCGGGAAATCATAGTCCCAGGAGACTTTAGAATATGCAGAAGGCACAGGAGCTAAGAAGGACAGAGGCAGTTCTATTCAGGTGCTCTTTCATGCAGCACAGATACTGAAGGTAGATTTGGAGAACTGCAAGGGAATCAACATCAAACCAGTTGATACTGAAAATTTCACACTCGGAAAGTCAAAGGAAATTATTGCACAAAACTTTTACTGGTTTCTACGATGGATCATTACAAAAAAGGCTCTAGATGTAGAACAGTTTGGTGATCTCCACTCAGAATGCAAGAATAAAGCAGATGAAAGGCATATAATCATGATAAGTCAGAACATTGGACATCGTGCATCACATGGAAGACAAAAGATGCTGAAGCACATTAGCTTAGAGACACTTTACAGGTTCCAAACAGGCTATCACCATTCTGAACCGCATGGGACATAATGCCTCTTACAATGACATTGAGGTGATAGATATGAACCTTGCACTTGAAGTGCTAGCTCAGTCAGAAAGCCATGGCATTGCTATCCTAACAAACATTGTTCCAAACATGTTCATTCAAATGACAGCAGATAACAATGATATCATCAAAGAAACTTTGGATGGTAAACAGACAGCACACTCCATCAACTTGGTGATGTATCAAAGCAGACAATTTAATCCAAAACCAGAGAGAGTTGTACATACAGAACACTCCATCAGAAAAAGGTCTTTGATAACAACAGATCATGTACAGCATATTATGGAGTGTGGGGTGTTTGTGAAGAGAACAACTGTAACATCCTTCACTGACAGTGTTGTGAGATTGTGGCACCAATGTAACAGGTCCCTCCAAGATGGTATCTTAAATATGGAGATTGCATGGGCTATTGTTTGAATGTTCACCACAAAGTTATTTGAGGTGATCTTAACTCCATGTCAAACCCAAAGAGGCAGACTGTACCCAGCTTGAGTGCTTCAATGCACTTGTGTCTGAGGCTAACCCGCCTCTTACACAAATTGGCTACTGTCCTATGATTGCTGGATTTCCAGCTGAATTCAGTACTGTGTACAGTCATGAAGCAAGTTCAGACAATGATGAAAGCACTAGGACAGAAGGATTCAATCATTACATTTGACTTAGCCATTTATGTGAAAGCAAAGGAGATACAGTGGCGGTATGCAGAAGAGTTCAAGGACACTATGATCAGAATGTGAGGCTTTCACATCGCCCTAAACTACTCAGCACTTATAGGGAAGCAGTTTGAAGACTCAGACTTACAAGATCTCCTCATAGAGTCCAGCACATATGGTAGTAGCACAGCTTCAGCTCTGCTTAAAGGAAAGTCTTATAATCGAGGGGTGAGAGCCCACAAATTGGTAATGGAAGCAATCTTGCGCCTGCAATGGCAGTTGTTCTTGGAATGGGTTCCAGACAAGGGAGAGCATCAGGACAGCCTAAATGCCACAGAAGTGGAAAATCTCAACTGCAAAATCAAGGTGTGCAGAAACAATGCTAAAAAGGGTGAAATGCTGCATGAGAACTTCAGGAGTTGTGCAGAGACTTGAATGAGCTTCAGCAGCTGCTCACATCTTTCAAAGCTAAAACAAGCTCAAAATCATATCTCTTTGCTTTCTGGAACTCATATATTCAAGTGATACAACTTTTACTCGCATGCATTTGAGCTGAGAGAAATGGGAACTGGCTGTTGCGCACTTCTATTCCATGGACAGAACCAATTATGCAAGATGGCTGTCCATATATCTTGCAGACATGAGCCAACTCCAAAACACCCCCCCAGGTGTATGAAGAGTTCATGACAGGAAATCACTCAGTCACTCAAGTCAACCTTTCAGTCAGGTATAGAAAGATATGGCCCTAGAGCAGTCTGTTAACCTTGATTCCAAGAAACAAGGTGACATCAGCGGAATCACTCAACAGCCATGAGCTCTAGAGAGATGGTTTCTCATCAACCATGAGAGGGCAGCCATCACAACTACCACAAAGCACATGTGTGACTTGCAGGAGAGTGAAACAGTTGGTACTCAAAAGGAATTAGGGACCCAGCAACTGAAGAGGGATGAAGCTGATGCACAAAGGCTTCTGTCAGTGTTCACAACAAAACTAATGCCAAACCCATTCACTCTTCCAGATAATTATGACAGCGAGTGTCTCCCACTTGTGAACATTGCAACTGGAGTTGTAGTACCAGGTGAAATGATACACAATCTTGTGTGCACTGAAGATATTGGTAGGTAGTATATAGAGAGATTTATCCAAAAACTTTTGAACACTCAAAGAGCTTTCGGGACACCTTGCCAAGCCTGAAACTGAAAATGTTTGCAATGCTAGAACAGAGGAAAATGGTCAAAGTTAGAGATGAGAAAATACAAATTATTAATGCTGACTGAGAACTTTTTGGAAGACTGATTGTTGCAGTGAAGTCCAGAGATGTTGAAATAAAAGAAGTTCTGACCTAGGAACTCTCTGCTATTCCCTTTGCCTTGGCACATTCAGATGGCACTCTCGGAGAGAACACTAAGGGCCCCATATTCAGAAGTGGCAGGCTGCATCATGCAAGTGCTTGTGCCACACAACTCATGCACCAGCACAAAATAATGGTATATTCAGAAGTTGTGCCATAGTATGCGATTGCACATGTGTGACTAAATATCCCAAATATGCGTGATCGCGCAGTGGGAGATGTTCAGCGTGGCAGGTGCCCAGAGCCCAGTGCAGAACTTATGGAAGTGTGCGATGGGAAGCCACTTGCACGATGTGCAGATCTGCAATATTCAGCCAGGATATGCAAATGACCTTATTGGACAGTCAGCACCCAAACAGCACATTTGTATGTCATTTCTGGAATGCATTCAGGCCATCTGCATGCCATTGGCATGCAGAGTTCCAGCATTACAGGGCGGCAGCACCACTTCACAAAGGTGAGCAGGAGGTACTGCAGCCTAGCAGGCAGGCGAGAATGCATGTTTGTTTGTGGGTGGATTACATTGGCCTAAGTAAAGTGCTACGTACTCCCCAACCCCTTAGCACCCAAATGTGTGCCAAGGTGTGTGACACACGCAGCAAACATGACAGTGCAAGCTCGGAATACTGTGAAAATAAATGTGCCAGTGACAGTGTTGCTCCTGTGTGTTGTTACCTAGCAACTCATATCTTCATATAATTCTGCATAACAGTCCCAGTGGTCAGTGTGTAATGTCACCCACTCTCTGTGGGTCAGAGGGTGTCTGAATGATAACATGAGTGCTGTATCCCGTACTGTGTGACAGTTGTTTACAGTGCTTCTACTCATGGCCATGACTATGCCCTAGCTGGCCACATGCACAACACTGGAAGTGTTCAGTGTCCTTGAGGCATGCCCCTGCTGCCTCCAGGCCACAGGGGGTGCCACCCCTGTCCCACACTGCTGACATCTGTGCACTGTCCACCACCAGTACACCACAGTGACCCTAACCAGGGCCCCTGTGGCATTGTCACACCGCAGGGATGGCATCAGTGACATATATGTGGTTCCTGGTGGCATGGGTCTGGCACAGGCTTGCTGTGTGCACCTATGGTGTTCCAACACGGGTATGTGCCACTGGTCGTTCCCTGACCTATGCCATACAGCCACCATTACTGCAATGCATACATAGAAACAAAGAAACATAGAAGTTGATGGCAGATAAGGACTGCAAGGCCCATCCAGTCTGCTCATTTTTTTTTCTATCTTATAAATGTGCCACCGGCCTTTGCTCTGTCAGTGACCTATCTATTCATACTCATTTGTATTGCTCCCTTATGCCTATCCCATGCCTGTTTGAAGCCCTGCACTGTATTCATAGCCATCACTTCTTGAGGTAGGTCATTCCATGCATCCACCACCCTTTCTATGAAAAAGAATTTCCTCACATTCCCCCTTAATCGGCACCCCTCTAATCTCATGCAGTATCCTCTTGTCCTGCTATTTTTCTTATATTTAAACATGTTAGACTCTTTCAACTTAATGCCCTTAAGGTGTTTGAATGTCTTGATCATATCACCTCTCTCCCACCTTTGCTCAAGGGTATACATATTGAGCTCCATTAATCTGTTCTCATATGTCTTCTGATGCAGTCCCTGCACCATTTTGGTTGCCCTTCTCTGGACTGCCTCAATTTGGTTAATGTCCTTGTGAAGGTGTGGCCTCCAATACTGCATGCAGTACTCCAGATGGGGCCTAACCAGTGTCTTGTAAAGAGGGATTATTACCTCACTCTTATGACTTGTAATACCCCTACTAATACACCCTAACACCCCCTAGCCTTACCTACTGCTTTAGAGGTCTGCTTGTAGGATTTCAGGTCATCAGTGATGATGATGCCCAAGTCTCTTTCTTCCTTTGTGACTGCTAGCAACTCCCCTCCCAGCCTATAGGTGGCTTCAGGGTTTCACTTCCTTATGTGCATGATCTTGTACTCCTTTGCATTAAATCCCAGTTGCCACTCTTCTGACCATTTTGCTAGTTTATCCAGATCTCTTCTCATTCTGCCCACCCCACTTGGATCATCTACTGTGTTGCAGATCTTGGTGTCATCTGCAAACAGACAAGCCTTACCCTCTAGTCCATCTGCAAGGTCACTAATGAAGATGTTGAAGAGGACTGGCCACAGGACTGATCCCTTAGGTACCCCACTTGTGACTTGCATCTCTTCTGACTGTATACCATTTACCACCACTCTCTGTTTTCTCCCTGTCAACCAGTTTGCCACCCAGTTGACCAACTTTTGACCCACCCCGAGCCTACCCAGCTTATTTATCAATCTTCTATGTGGAAAAGTGTCAAAGCTTTGCTGAAGTCAAGGTAGGCGACATCAACTGCTCCCCTTGGTCCACCACTCTGGTTACCCAGTCAAAGAAATCTATGAGATTAGTTTGACAGGACCTTCCTTTATAAACCCATGCTGTCTTGGATCCTGTGCCCCTATGGATTCCAGGTGTTGCACTATCCTTTCCTTAAGGAGTGCCTCCATAATCTTGCCCACTACTGAGATAAGACTGACTGTTCTATAGTTCCCTGACTCCTCCCTGCTACCACTCTTGTGGAGCGGGATCACATGAGCCCTTCTCCAGTCTTCTGGAACCTCTCCTGTGCTCAGAGACTCACTAAATAGTTCTGCTAATGGCTCTGCTAGTTCTACCCTTAGCTCCTTAAGTACCCTGGGATGTATGCCATCAGGTCCCATTGCCTTATCCACCCTGAGCTTAGCAACCTCTTGTAGGACCATTTCTTTTGTGAAGGGAGTAGTGCTCACCTCCCTCCCCCCTGTGTCCATGGTGCTGAGCTGCGGGCCCTGCCCTATCTTCTCTTCAGTAAATACTGAGCAAAAGTATCTGTTTAGGATAGATGTTTTTACAGGGTCCTCCTCCTCCTCACATGCTCCCTTTTCTTCATTAAGCTTAGCAATACCCCCTCTGGACTTTCTCCTTTCACTAATGTATCTATAGAAAGTCTTGTCACCTCCTTTTACTGTTCGTGCTAGTGTTTCTTCAGTTTGGGACTTTGCCTGCCTTATTGCTTCCCTGCTTCCCTTAGGGCAGTTTGGTATGCCTCCCTATCTTCATCCTGCTGTGTTCCCTTTCCTGAAGGCCAGCCTTTTGGCTCTGACCTTTTCTGCTACTGTATTTGAGAACCAAAGTGGTTTCCTTCTTCTTTTGAACTTCCTTTTCTGTCTAACACAATGGGATGTTGCTTCAAGTATTGCATCCTTAATGCTTGTCCACTTTGCCTGTACCCCTCACCTGTGTTTCTTTTGCCAGGGCTAGCTTAACTCTGTTGACCATCTTATCAAAGTCAGCTCTCCGAAGTCCCATATTTTGCCTTGGAATGGGATGATTTAGATGTAGTAGCCAAATTGAACCATACCATGTGATGGTCACTGGCCTCCAGGTGACCTTCTACCTGCAGATCTGTGATCCCTTCTCTGTTAGTCAGTACTAGATCTAGGATAGCCCTGTCTCTTGTGGGTTGTTGTACCAGTTGTTTAAGGCCCTCCCCCTGTAGGGAATCCACTATGTGTCTAGTTCTGGCAGATATTCCTGCTGGTATTGACCAGTCTGTATCCAGCATGTTGAAGTCTCCCATTATCAGAACCTCCCTTTAGCTGTCATGTTTTGTATATCTTCTAACAGTAATGTGTTCATGTCCTCCCCTGGTCTGGGGCCTGTAGACAACCTCAGTTCTTATGGCTGTCCCATTTCCTGTTTCCAGGGTGACCCACAGTTCTTCTGGCTCCTTATGTGTATTCTGAATTTCTGTAGCTTTGATATTTTCATTGACATACAGTGCCACTCCTCTCCTCCCCCCCCTTTTGCACCTTGGTCTCTTCTGAACAATACATAGTCAGGTACTGAAGTCTCCCAAGTGTGGTTACTGGTAAACCACGTATCACTAATTGCTTCTATGTCCAGTTTAGCCTCTGACATTATTGCCTGCAGGTCTGGGATCTTATTTCCCAGGCTGTGAGCATTTGTGTACATGATTTTCCATTGGCCAGATTTCGGTGTGTTAGTTGTTGGGTGAGGTTTGGCCTTACCCCTGTGCATCGTATGGGGAGACAAACCTTTTTTCTTACCTGGTGATGCAAATGAACTGCAAACATTCTGAATCCCTGTTTGACCACTAGCTGAGGGGGGAGGGGTGTTCTTCCCATGCGACGTATGGGGTGCTGCACCCCCCTCTCAGCATTTGCTAGTTTAAATATTCTGCAAAGATGCCAAACTTCTGCCCCATTGCACTGACTCCCTCCTTAGTCAGATGCAGTCCATCAAATTTAAAGAACTTTTGCTCCCAGAACTGTTGCCAGTTCCCTACAAATCTGTGTCCTTTTTCCTGGCACCAGCCCTCGAGCCACATGTTTAGCTCCCCTATCTCCCCTTCTCTGACCTTCTGTCCATCTGCCCCCCTCTCCCAGACTGGCAGGATGTCAGAGAGGAGATGCCGGACGAAATGGATGATAGTTTGTCACCCAGCCTGGTCAGGTGTTCTTTGGTCTCCACAACTGACTGGCTGGTGAGATCATTAGTCCCTATATATACTAGGACATCAATGTTTTCTCCTGCTTTGTGAACAATTTTAGCAATGTGGTCAGTTTCTCTCCATGCTGATGTACCTGGGAGACATCTGACCATTACCCCTGGCTGGAGATGGGTATCAACTCCCCAAATCATGGAGTCTCCTATAATGAGAAGTTTTTTGGATTTGCTCTTTGCTTTTTTTGTTTTGGTTCCTGATTTGGGTGAGTTTTGTTGTGCTAGCTCCTCTGCTGCAGTGTCCTGCTCTGCAGTGTCCTCTGCCTCTTTGTTTGATTTCAGAGATAGAGGCAGATACCTGTTTGTAGTGTTTATATGGTTTTTGGAGGTTATATGTTGGAGAGCAGAGAGTGATGGGGCACCCGATTTGCCCCTCCTAACCACCTGCCAACCTCCTGGACCAACTACGCTCTGCGGTCGAGGTTTTTCTGTTGGATGCTGGGGAAATGGCGGGTGGTTCTTATAATGTATTTCTCTTGAATATGAAATTTGAGGCGTGCAATCTCTGCCCATGCTGCCTGGAGCTGAGCCCTAAGATCTCCAAGGCCCAGCATGTAGGACAGTGTCCTAAATCCTGTAAGACTGTCCTTCTGAAAATTGTTCCACAGTACCTGCAGTTAATGATATCCATTCCAGATAAGTTGCTGGGTTTATAACCTAGTCAGAGTAATTAGAAGGAAGAAATGCAAATGGTTTGATTTTGTGTTTTGTTTCATATAACTTGTTATAACAAGTTAAATTACTAGTGCCCTGTAAATAAGCTCACCTTGTGGATGCCCCACTGATCAGCCCCTTCCTGCTTTGCCACAGAAAATGTCACAACTGTGGTACCCTATAAAAGGAGTGTAGTGTGGGGTGGTTGGGGATGGGGGTGGGTGGCTGGGCCCTTCCCCTGCCAAAAAAGAAGAACCACGGACAAAAGAACAAGGAGGTAAGAGCAGAAACAATCAGTCAACAACAAATGCAGTAACCCTGAAAGCTTATCCTAATGTCAGATAAAACTAAAACCTGTAAAGCACCACCTGTAATAATTTCAGAGAAGATATACGCTGTAAGAAACACTTTGCTACAGAGAAAAATAAAGCAGTAACAGAAGATATACCTTGCAAAAGACAATTTGAATCAGAAGATTACAGCAGTAATCTGTTAGCACACACCTGTAGGCCCACGTTGTAATAATGCAGAAGAAGGTATACCAGCAACAACAATTTGAATCAGAGAAAAATAAAGCAATGAAATGTTAGCAACAAACAGTAGCAATCCCTGTGAGTAAAAAATAAAAACAACAACACACAGTAAATCTGCTTAGCCAAGAGAAGTCTTAATCCTTTTCCCTTGCTCTGGTAAGGTTCTCTACTCTGCCTTTCAAGCAGTCTTAGAAGGAAAGAGCTCAGGTGAAGCTAGGTGCCTTGGCCAGCAAACCAAGTCTTCTACCACCATTACTGCAATGCATCCTGCTCACAGTTGTCCCAGACTGCACCATAAGTGTATGCCTCTACCGGGTGGCACTCTGACAGCCACATGGGTGCGGGCCATGGCACCTGGTACTTGTGCCGCATTGTAGTTGTCTGCTGTAGTGGTGCACTGGGGGCACACCTGACTAGCATGTGGCAGCTAGAGATGAAGCAAAATTAAATGTTGCCAGCAAAAGTCCAGTAAAATCATGAATCTCAGCCCACAAAATATTTTGTGGGTGCGAAATACAGAATTTTGCATGTGAAATGTGGAATTTCACCTGCAAACGGTGGAATTTTGCTAATGAGTGATGAAATTCCACATTTAGTGGGCAGAATTTCACATGTTGTACTTGCACAATATTTTGTGAAATGCACGAATTTTGCAAAATATTTCGCAGAGTGAAATTTGTGGATTTCGTTCATCTCTAGTGGCAGCTGGGCATCCCTGACCTGGGTGTGGTAAGGTGGTGGCTGACTGGGCGGTGCTGGTGGTGTCATCCAGCAGCACCCACAGGTGCCCAGCAAGCTGGAACAGCGCAACTGTGGCTTTGGGTATTACCATCCTGGCATGACTGCTATGTGTGAGTGCCTGGAGCACATCTTGGTGCACCTCCGAGGGCTGTCTTAGGGTTGTCTGTCTGCAGTACTGCAGCCTGCCTGTGGGTGGGTGGCTGGCTGATTTAGGCCAGCCCCTAACATACCTAACTTTGCGTGGTAGAGTTTTGTGATGCGCTACACGTGTGCTGCACATTTTGGCTGAATATACACATGAGCAACATTTTCAGGTGTCTGCCCCCTTTTTATGTTGTCTTGCACACGCAGCACAGATAACATATTGTGGTTGCTTCAGTGGAGAAGCGAGTTTTGGAGGTGTGGTTCTGCTGCAGCCAATGGCACCACTGCTTTGTGTGGCCAGGCTCTGTGGTGCCAATGGCATAGCATGCTGTCTATGACAGCAGTTGAGAAACGTGCCACCACCTTCAGAGAAATTAGCTGCTGCAATCAGGGAGTGCCACGGGTGGTCCCTGATTGCAGCAGCCAATTACTGCTTGCCTCATCTGGTGTCCCCTTCAAGCAACATGGCAGCGGCTTCCTTGTCAGCTTCTCATAGTCCCCACAGAAGCTGAGGTACAGCCGCCGCCTTTCACAGTCCCTCTGAAAGCCAATGGGGGTACCCAGTCCCCCTGTCGGCATCCCCCCATCCTAAGTTAATTTGATGATGGGTTTCCCAGTCCCTGTTGGCATAATGTACCCCCCATTTCTTGTGTGCCAAGGGTGTGCCCAATCCCCCTCAGTTCACGTGAGCCCCCCCAACTCTGTATGTGCCGATGGGGGTGCCCAGTTCCCATCGGCTACAGACCTCCCTCCCATCAATCACACAAGTGGCATGCTGGGAGCCCACCCCAGTGAGCAAAAATACCTGTAAAAATAGAAAACCTTCCTGCATTGTTCTTTTTTCCCTGTATTCCGTTTTAAACTGTAAAATCAAAAAACTATTCCTCGTTGTGGTCGGTGTCCCCTTCCCCTTCCCCAACCCACAGCCACCCTCTGCGCACCCACCTCTCCACACACCCCCACCCCATATTTACCTCTGGAGCCCAGGCGAGACAATCTTCGGTGGACTGGGAACATGTCTGCACTCTTCAAAGCCGACCGCGAACTGAAGAAATGCCAGTAAGCTGTACAATGGTATAAATGTTTTTTTTTCTACTTATGTGGATATTTCGGCCATTTTTTTTTACTTTTGCCACCAAGTTTTCAACATGGGGTTTTTGGGACCCCTCCTCATGAATTCAGTCACTGTCATGGCATTATTCGGTCCCGAAAGGTGATTTTGCAGTCACTGCATGGAATCACCTTTTGGGATTGAATAATGAAATGACAGTGCCGCTGTTTATGAGGTGGCCTCCCAAAAAGCCAATGTTGCAAATTTGGTGAAACAATTCCAAACAAGCATTTGTCAATGCCGAATGTTTGCTTGCTGGCATTGGCATTGGTAGTGTAGAAGTTACAGAGCTGCATAATAGGAATGGCAGCAAAGTATTGAACTGAAGCCAACCCCACCACCACCTTGCAGAGAGTGACAGGCATTGGAGTGTGCCTTTGGGTCATCAGGCATAACGACCACGCCATTTCACCACACCCTACCCTGCAGACACTGACAAGTGTCACGGTGTGCCTTGGGGTTTTGGCCCTTATGCGCACCCCATTCCATCAGGAAATATGGTGAGATGGGTGCTGTATAGGAGAATGGGGTGAAGTTTGGGCCCGAAGAGTCCGAGGCACACCTTGATGCCTCTCACTGGCTGCAGGGTGTGGGTGTGGGTGGAATGGTATGAGCATGACAGGCAAGAATCCCAAGTCACACCCCTGATGCCTGTCATTCTGTACAGGGTGGGGCATTATGGTCGGAAATCCTAATGACTCGGGCATTCATTGGTATTTTCACTCCAAATTTTCAACATGGTTTTTTTGTGACCCCCACCTCATGAACAGTGGCAATATCAGTTTGTTAGCCGAAAACTGCTTTTGCACAGCAACTATGGCATTTGGCACCACAGGTGCAAAAACACATTCCGAACAGGATGTGAAAAATTACAGCGGTACT
Organism: Neoceratodus forsteri; assembly: GCA_016271365.2. Lineage (NCBI taxonomy): Eukaryota > Metazoa > Chordata > Ceratodontiformes > Ceratodontidae > Neoceratodus > Neoceratodus forsteri. Next base: position 67,974,448 of record JADMNL010000023.1, read on the forward strand.
GTTCATGGGGAGGTGTAAAAAATGGCAATGTTGAAAATCTGCTGTGAAAATCTTAAAAAAAAGTGGTGATGTCACGAGCGTGCATAGAAACTGTGCAACGCACACCCGTAATGTAACTAGTTTGAGGATTTTTTTTTTACAGCAGAATATCAAAAAACAGGCATTTTGGGACCTCCGATCATGAACAGTGTCAGCGTGATTTTCTTTATTTGTCCCCGAACAATGATTTCCTACAGCACCACCACGATTTCTGTGCTGAAAGTGTGAAAACACATTTCAGCCATGTTGTGGAAAATGACAGCTGTACTGTTCATAAGGAGGTGTGGAAAAATGCCACTGGTGAAAATCTGGACTGAAAATATTGCAAATTCATGAACTTACGAGGGTGCGTGGAAACTGTGCAATGCTCACTCGTAACACAGTCATTTTATGGAGTTTTGTCACCAAATTTTCAACATAGCCATTTTAAGACCTCTGCTCTTGATCAGTGTCACTGGGATTTTCTTAATCTGTCCCAAACATTGTTTTTGCACTCCAACTGTACCATTGTGCACTACATGTGCGGAAACACATTTTGGGCGAGATGAGAAAAATGGTAGCTGTACTGCTCATAAGGAAGTGCGGTAAAATGGCACTACTGAAAATCTGGTGTGCAAATATTACAAATTCGCAAACTTGCCAGCGTGCGTTGGAACTGCGCAATGCACGCTCATACAACAGTCATTTTTAAGAATTTTTTCACCAAATTTTCAACATAACCATTTTAAGACCTCTGCTCATGAACAGTGTCACTGTGATTTTCTTAATGTGTCCCATACATTGATTTCGCACACTGACTGCACCATTGTGCGCTACATGGGCAGAAACACACTTTGGGTGAGATGTGAAAAATGACAGCAGTACTGCTCATAAGAAGGTGTGGTAAAATGGCAATGTTGAAAATCTGGAGTGAAAATATTGAAAATTTGCAAACTTATGAGCGTGCGTATGAACTGCGCAACACACGTTCGTAAAACAGTCATTTTTAGGAATTTTCCCATCAAATCTTCAAAATAGGCTTTTTGAGAGCCCACCTCATGAACACTGGCAGTGTCATTTTGTTAATCATTCCACAAAGGTAATTTTGCGCAGTGGCTTCAAAATCACCCTTCTGGCCCGAGTAACGCTATGACAGTGACAGCATTCATGAGATGGGGTCCCAAAAACCCCATGTTGAAAATTTGGGCCCAAAATTCCCAAAAATGCCTGAGATATGCAACAAAGTTGAAAAAACCCTATCTATCCCATTATACAGCTTACCGGCATTTCCTCAGTTCGCGGTCGGCTTTGAAGAGTGCAGACGTGTTCCCGGTCCACCGAAGATCGGCGCCAAGCTCCGGAGGTAAGTATGGGGTGGGGGGTGGGGAGGCAAGGTGAGCAGTGGGTGGGTGGGCTGTGGGAAGGGCAGGGAGAAGCTCTGAGAGACAGTTTTGTATTTACAGTTGTTTTTTCTAAGACTACGAGGGACGAAGACTACTAGGAAGGCTTACACGCTGAATGGAGTCCAGCGGCAGCTGGAAGGCTGTTGGGGAGGGGCTGGAGCCAATGGAGGATTGGGCACTTCATTGGCCATAACATCAATTTGCCATGCTGGGGTGAGCTCCAGCGTGGCACCTGGATGCTTTGGGGGGCGTAAGCAACAGGGATTGGGCACCCCTTTGGCCATAAAACATTTTGCCACACTGGGGTGGGCTCCAGCGTGGCACCTGGATGATTTTGGGCGGCAGCCGATGGGGGATTGGGCACCCCGTCATTATACAGTATGTGCTGGGGGACTAATGCCAGCACACAATATGTGTGCGTGTTGAGGGCAGGAGCTCTGCTCACTGAAGCGGAGCTCTCCCTTTCAACTGTATGCCACTGTATTTTCAGCTGTCATAGACAGTTGGAGCAGTGATTGGCGCACTGCGACCGTGCCTGCAAACACACTGACTGAATTGGAAGAGGCTGACACACCTCTGGAAAACTCAGATGATGGCACTATGTTTCTTGCACATGCGTGCAAGCAAACATAAAAATTACTGTATTATGAGCATGCGTTGCGCAGTTTCTATGCACACTCATAACTTCACCAATTTGTAATATTTTCAAGCCAGATTTTCAACATTGCCATTTCTTCACACCTCCTTATGAACAGTGCAGCTGTCATTTTTCACATATTGGGCAAATTGTTTTTTTTTGCACTACCGGCGCAGAATAGCGCGGTTGCTGTGGGAAATCAGTGTTCAGGACAGATTACGAAAATCACAGTGACACTGTTCATGAGCAGAGGTCCTAAAATGCCTATGTTGAAAATCTGGTGACAAAAATCCATAAAATAACTATGTTTCAAGCGTGTATTGCGCAGTTTCCATGCACACTTGTAACTTTGACAATTTGTAATATTTTCACTCAACATTTTCAACATTTTCAATTTTACACATGTCCTTATGAACAGTATAGCTGTCATTTTTCAGATCCTGATCGAAATGTGTTTTTACACAACTGGCGCACTATGGTGCGGTCACTGTGGGAAATCAACGTTCGGGACAGATGAAGAAAATCATAGTGACAGTGTTCATGAGCAGAGGTCCCAAAATGCCTATATTGAAAATGTGGTGAAATAATTCCACTAAATAACTGTGTTCCAACCATACCTTGCACAGTTTCCATGTACGCTCATAAATTTGAGCATTTTTAAGATTTTCACTCAAGATTTTCAACACTGCCATCTCTTCACTCCTACCTATAAATGGTACAGCTGTCATTTTTCACATCCTGCCCGAACTGTGTTTTCCCACATCTGGTGCTGAATGGTGTGGTCGCTGTGAGAAATCAACATTTGGGACAGATTAATAAAATCACAGTGCCACTATTCATGAGCAGAGGTCCCAAACACTTTTCATGAGCTAGGGGTCACAAAAAGGCCATGTTGCAAATTTGTACTGCAAATACCAACAAACCCCCTGGGTGTTACGGTTTCTAACCATAATGTACCACCCAGTACAGACTGACAGGCATTAGGGGTGTGCCTTTGGATTGCCAGCTGTAATGCTCATTCTATACCACCCCCCCAACCCTCAAGCCTCTGACAGGCATCAACGTGTGCCTAGGACTCTTCGGCCCTAGAGTTCACCCCATTCTCCTATGCTGCACCCATTTCAGCGTATGTCCTTATGAAATGGGGTGACTGTAAAGCCGAACACCCCAAGGCACACCTCAACACTTGTTCAGTGTCTGCAGGACAGGGTGAGGTGAAATGCCATGAGCATTATGGGCGAATAGGGTAAGCATAAGGGCAGAGGACCCCAAGGCACAACGTAATACTTGTCGCAGTCTGCAGGGTAGGGTGAGCTGAAATGGCATGAACGTTATGGCCGACGCCCAAAGGCACACCTCAGTGCCTATCAGTATCTGTAGGGTGGTGTGGGGTTGATGTCACTTCCATACTTCACTGCCATTCCTATTATGCATCTCTCAAACTCCTGCACTACCAATGCCAGTGTCAGCAACGCAACATTCGGCATTGACAGATGCTTATTATATGTAGGGATCAGATAAGAGGAATGGAGAAGCAATCCATAGGGGAACAGGGAGGTGTGGGAAATGCTGTGGATATACATTGTGTTGGTTGAAGGGGGAAAACATTACACAGACAGTTGTTTACATGCCCTCAAACCAGTCAGAAGCAGGAGACCAGTTTCCTGGAAAGAGATCAGGAGAGTTGCTGGGATAGGGAAAGTGATCCTGACGGGTGACCTAAATATACCTGCCATGGACTGGGCCATGGTGGTGACAAAGAACACATATTTGGGCATTGGTAGACACATTCCAGGATTGCTTGTTAACGTAACATGTCAGGGATCACAGCAGACAGGAAGTTATCTTGGTTTGGTTCATGACTCTAGATGATCATGTGAGTGTCAGGGCCCCTTTAGTTGCCAGTGATCATAACATGGTGTGGTTCTCCATAAATCTTCTGTCAAGACACAGTAAAATCCAAGAAATGTATTGGACATCATAAAGTAAACTTTGGAAAAATTACTAAGCTACTGCCAATTCCAAGGGAGTATGAAGGGTGGATAGGGAGGAAGGAAAGTGGGAGGCCATAAAACGAGCAGTCCTGGAGGTTACCAAGAGCTACATGAGAATGATAGGTAAAGCAAGGAAATACAAGAGGCCTTTCTGGTTCAGAGAGAGTCTAATGAAGCTATAGTTAAATAGAGAAAAGCCTTCAGGGCACATAAGAAGGAACAGACAGAGGCAAGCAGGTCAGTCTACCAGGGCAGCCTGAGGGAAGCAGAAATAGCCTTGGGGAGACCCAAAGCTGAGGCAAAGCTCTAAATCAACAGACAGCCAAAGAGAATGATAGCACCTTCTTCAGGTACATCAGGGAGAAAAGGAAAACTACGTAAGGCATTGAGGGACTAAAGACAGCCAGGCGAGGGTGCAATGATAAAAGCACAGGTGGATCTCCTTAGTGAATTCTTCACCGTTGTATTCATGGTGGAAAATTGGGGACCTCTCCCCAAGTGATCAGTCAGACCAGCAGGAGAGACTGAGGAAAGGGGACAGGAGCTGGTCATAAACTCAGTTACTAAAGATGGGAGTTCAGCAGGCTTCTGGAACTGAAAACAAATGTGGCACCATGCCCTGATAGACTCCACCCTAAGTACTCAAGGAGGCAGTGGTGGCACTGGCAGGTCTTCTAGAAGATCTGTTTAATTGCTCCTTGGCAGTAGGAGTACTTCTGAAAGACTGGAGGGAGACACATTTCATCCCACTACACATGGGAGGGGATAATGGGAACCCAGGTAAATACTGGTTGGACAGTCTGACCTCTTTAGCAGGGAAACTGCTAAAGACAACCATTAAAGAGTGGATGGTAGAAATCCTTGCGTGGAACGACCTGTCCTGCTGTCCCCTGATCATTTTATTCACCCTCTTGTGCACCCCCTCTGGCAATTTAATGTCTTTTTTTAGGTATGGGTGCCAGTACCTCACTCTATATTCCAAATGATAACTTACCAGTGATCTATATAATAGCAGAATAACCTCGCTGCGCCTGCTACTGAACTCCCTTGCAATGCAACCCAGCATCCTGTTGGCCTTCACCACCACCTTTTTGCATTGCATGGACTGCTTCAGATCACTAGTAATTGCTGCTCCCAGGTCTTTTTCTTCCTGTGACTCGGCTACTTGTAATTTTCCTATGTAGTACTCTGCTCTTGGGTTTTTTGCCTCTATGTGCATCACCTTGCACTTTTTGGTATTAAACCCCAACTGCCAAATCCCTGACCATTTATCCAGTTTGGCTAGGTCCTCCCTTAGCTCTTCTATCCCCTCCTGAGTGTCCACCCTCCCACAGAGCTTGGTGTCATCTGCTAATAGGCACATTTTGCCTTGAATGCCCTTCCCGATGTTGCTTATAAATATATTAAATAATACGAGGCCCAAAACCGACCCCTGTGGAACACCACTGGTGACCTCTTTTGTACTGGAGGTTACGCCCATTACCATCACCCTCTGTGTCCTACCCCCCAACCAGTTTTCAACTCATCTTACTATTTTCTCCCTCACCCCTAGCCCCCTCAGTTTTATCAGTCTTTTCTGTGGCACTAAATTGAAGGCTTTACTGAAGTCCAGATAAATGACATGTACTGCCTGACCCTTGTCCACTGCCTTCGTGACACAGTCAAAGAACTCTACAAAATTCATTTGACATGATCTGCCAGACACAAACCCATGTTGCTTACTATCTTGCAGGCCATTTTCCTCCATGTACCTCACCAGTCCCTCCTTCAGTATGGTCTCTATACGTTTGCATACTATTGAGGTCAGGCTGACCGGCCTGTAGTTGCCCAGATCCTCCTTGGGACCACTTTTGTTGAGTGACACAGCATATGCTGTTCTCCAATCCTCTGGCACTACTCCTGAATTCAGGGAACTATTAAATAGAATTGTCATTGCGCCTGACAGTACTTCGGCCAATTCCCTGAGTACCCTGGGCTCATCCAGCCCTGGGGTTTATCCACTTTCAGAGCCCTCAGTCCCTTCTTCACTCTTTCTATCCCAATGACCCCTATTGGATCTGCCCCGTTCCCTCTTTTCTTATCGCTGCCTGTGGCATTGGTCTACCCCTCTCTTTCTTAAACACAGAGCAGAAGTATTCATTTAATATTTCTGCTTTTGTCCCGCCCTTCACCACCCATTCGCCCCCTTTTTTAAGTCTTACAGTGCCGTCCTTCTTGTCCCTTTTTCTTTGATGTACTGTAGTTGAAGAAGGCCTTTTTTCCCCCTCTTTATCCTTCTGCTGTCTGGAGCTCTTTCTGACCCCTGGCTTTCTGTACCTCCTTTTTTGCTATTTTGGCCAGCCTTTGGTATTCCTCATCCTTCTCTATCCTAACAGTTCTTCTACTTTTCCTGTAGGCTGTCCTCTTTTCCCTTATCACCCTAGCGACCTCCCTACTGAACTAGCTAGACCATCTTGCCCCCTTCCTCTTCCCTCTCATTTTTATGCAACTGTCCATGATGTTTTGAATGTCTCTTCTGATTGTTTTCCAGAGTGTTTCCACTTCCATACCCTCATCTATGTTTCCTAGTTGCTTCCTAATCAGTTCCCTCATTTTGTTAAATTTTACTGTCCTGAAGTCCAGCACCCGTGTTGGGATATCTTCTTTTCCCATGTCAGTCTTGAACCACACTAAGCTGTGGTCACTTCCACCCAGGGGTTCTCTGATGTCAACCTTCTGAATGTGCTCACCATTAGTAAGCACCAAGTCCAGGATTGCTTCCTCACTGGTTGGACCCATCACCAATTGTGTCATGAAGCCCTCCTGAACTGTGTTAAGGATCACCTGACTTCTGGCACAGGATGTGGCGGGAGTGTCCCACTCTATTTTGGGCAGGTTAAAGTCCCCAGTTACTACTACTCCCCCCCGCCATGTCATTCAATTGCGCACTAAGCACCCTGCCCATCTCTTTGCACTACTTAGGCAGTGTATATACCACCCCTACCCTAATTTTCTTACCCTTATTGCTCTGCAGCTGCAGCCACAATGCGTTACTGTTCCCCTTTTCCATTTCCTCTTCCCTTGCACACACTATCCCTTCCCTGATGTATGCTGCAATCCCGCCCCTCTTTCCTGCCTCTCTGTCCCGTCTGTAGAGCTTGTACCCTGGGATCAAGAGGTCCCAGTCATGATGGGCTGTGGCCCAGGTTTCTGTAATGGTCGATATATCCATTTTACTTTCAGTGAATAGGGCAAGTAAGTCCGCTCTCTTGTTCCCTATGCTATGTGCATTCAGTAATACCACTGCCCACCTTCTCCCTTATGTACCATCTTTTATTTGCTTCTCTTGGTTTTCCCTGTTCATCCCCCCTCCCCTCTACCCCCATTATTACATTTCTCATGCATTCCCCTACCCTTCCTGCCTTCATTGTGGGGAGACTTTTTGGCCCCCCTTTTCTGTCCCTCCTTAGCAGTTTAAACCCAGTTCTTCTGCCGTGTATTCACCTAACTTATCCTTTAGTGCTCTTTTCCCTTCCCAGTTAAAGTGTAGCCTGTCCTGGCTGTATAGTCCCTTATTTGATCATGCTTCTTCCCCTTTTCCTATAAAGCCATACCCCTCCTCACTGCACCAAGATTAACAAAATCACAGCGACAAGGTCCCAAAAGCTTTCATGAGGTGGGGTCACAAAAAGGCCATGCTGAAAATTTGGAGTGCAAATACCAACAAACGCCCAGGGCTTTAGGGTTTCTAGCCATAACGTTCCACCCTGTACAGATTAACAGGCATCAGGGGTGTGCCTTTGCATTGTCTGCTGTAGTGCTCACGCCATTGCACCCCCACCCCCATCCTGCAGTCACTGACAGGCATCAAGGTGTGCCTTGGACTCTTCAGCCCCAAAGTTCAACCCATTCTCCTATGCTGCACCCATCTGAACATACTCCTTTATGAAAAGGGGTGAGTATAAGGCCCAATGACCCCAAGACACAACACAACACATGTCAGACACTGCAGGGTAGACTGAGGTGAAATGGCATGAGCGTTATGGCCAGCGACCCAAGGGCACACCCCAATGCCTGTCACTCTCTGCAGGGTGGGGTTGTCGTCAGTTCTATACTTCACTACCATTCTTATTATGTGTCTCTCTAACTCCTGCACTACCAGTGCCAACACCAGCAAGACAACATTCAGTATTGACAAATGCTTGTTCTGTACTGCATATAATTTGGAAATGCGTGACGCATCTCTCCCTTTCGAATATCATGGTTCCACGCATTTTCTGGGATGCACTTCACATCTCCATTTTGTACCGAGCATCTTCTTTGAATATGAGGGCCCAAGAGTGCTTTGTTGCCTGAACTTGAGAAGTTGAAGTTTACCCAAGGCTCCCCCATTCAGATAGGCTGGTGTCTACAGGCTATATTGTGGATGGCATGGCCACTGTGCAAATGGTCAAAACTGGAGGAGCAACTACATTTGGAGACTTAGCTGTGAGTACTGGGAGGTCCAAACAGCACCACTGAGTCAGGAGGGCTGCAACAGAGTCAACATAGTTTTTGACCGATATGACAGAAAAGATTCTGTAAAAGCAGAGGAGTGTACCAAAAGGGGATCATTGGCTGCACTTGAAGTAAAGGTTGCTGGTGCGAACACTCCTGTCCCAGTGCAGTGAAGGAAGTATAGTAGCAATCCAGTCAACAAGGCTAATCTAGCCACATTCCTCTGTGAAAGGTGGTGTAACAGTGGTCCCGAGATATTGCCTACTGGCAAGAGCATCATTCTTGCTGGTGGATTCAAGGATGGTATGGATGCTGTCTCAATTTCTTTAACTCAGTCACAGTTTCTGGATGAGCTCAGATCTGATCATGAGGAAGCAGACATACGCATGATGCTGCATGTACTTTTTATGTTGATTGCACACATGTGCAATAAACATGTTGCGGCAGCTTGCTGCAGAAGCAGGTTATGGAGGTGCGGCGCTGTTGTGGCCAATGTCCCCACTGCCTTTTGAGGCTTGGCCCACTTTCTCCAATGGGGTGGCACGCTGCTGCTGACACTAGTTCAGCCAGTGCGCCACCACCTTGAAACGTTTTAGCCACTGTAATCAGGGGCCGCCTCATCATTGCAGCGTCAGCCATTCCGCTGCAATGATGGAGCGACCTGTCATTGCAGGGCGGTACCTTGCATGCCCCCGACCCAGTTTGCCGACGGGGAACCCAGTCCCTGTTGGCATATTGTCACCCCTTCCCCATTTGTTGTGTGCCAAGGGGGTACCCAATCCCCTTCTGCATCATGCACCCCCCAACAGTCTTTCATTGCCAACGAGGAGCCCAATCCCCATTGGCATAATGTCCCCCCACAATAAATTGTGTGCAGAGGGGTGCCCAATCCCCATTGGCTCCTCCCCAGTATATGCCGACGGAGTGCCCTAATCCTCCGCTGGCTACAGCCCCCAAACCACTCAGGTGGCATGCTGGGGAGCCCACCCCAGCGCAAGCAAATGTTTCTGTAAAAAGAAAACTGTCCTATGGCGTTTTCTTCTTTTTTTTAAAACCTGTAAAGAAACGGTCCCTCGTTGAGTCTGTGCTCCCACCCCCAACCCGCACCCACCCTCTGTGCCCCTGCCTCCACACACCGCCTCACCCTATACTTACTACCAGAGCCCAGCGTGGTGATCTTTGGTGGACTGGGAACACGTCTGCACTCTTCAAAGCCGACCGCGAACTGAAGAAAAGCCGGTAAGCTGTATAATGGCATAAATAGTTTTTTTTTCAACTTTGGTGCATATCTCAGGCATTTTTGGGAAATTTGGCATCAAATTTTCAACATGGGGTTATTGGGACCCCTCCTCATTAATTCAGCCACTTTCATGGCGTTATTTGGTCCCGAAAAGTGATTTTGCAGTCACTGCGTGGAATCATCTTTCGAGAATGATTAATGAAACAACAGTGCCAGTGTTCATGAGGTGGACTCTCAAAAAGCCTATGTTGTAAATTTGGTGGAAGAAATCCAAAAACTGACTGTTTTACGAGCATGCGTTGCACAGTTGCTACGCACACTCGTTACTCCGCGAATTTGTAATATTTTCACTCCAGATTTTCAACATTGGCATTTTTCCACACCTCCTTATGAAGAGTACAGCTGTCATTTTTCACATCCTGGCCAAAATGTGTTTGAGCTTCTGGGCGCAGAATAAGCGCGGTCGCTGTAGGAAATCAGTGTTTGGGACATTAAAAACCATAGTGGCGCTGTTCATGGGCAGAGGTCCTATGTTGAAATTTTGTGATGAAAGTCCATAAAATGACTATTACAAGTGTGCATTGTGCAGTTTCCACGCACCCTTGTAACTTCGTAAATTAGTAATATTTTCACGCCAGATTTTCAGCACTGGCATTTTTTCATACCTCCTTATGAAGAGTACAGCTGTCATTTTTCACATCCTGGCCAAAATGTGTTTTTGTGCTTCTGGCGCAGAATTGCGCAGTCGCTTTAGGTAATCAGTGTTTGGACAGATTAAGATCGAGCGAGTGAGAGGAAGGGAGTGACCAAGCTCAACTGAACTCTGTTGGGACTGCTGCAGATTTCTTTGTGGGCAGAAAAAGGTGCCAATGCAGACAGGAGCCCAGTACAAAAGAGCAGCCTGCAGCGGCTGGAGAAACAGAATGAGTGAGTGAGACAGGGGAGTGAGCGAGCTCAACGGAAGTCTATCGGGACTGCTGTGGATTTCTTTGTGGGCAGAAAAAGGCGCCAATGTAGGCAGGAGCCCAGTACAAAAGGGCAGCCTGCAGCACCGGGAGACACAGAACGAGCGAGTGGGGGGGGAGTGAGCGAGCTCAACGGAGCTCTGGCAGGACTGCTGCAGATTTGTTTGTGGGCAGAAAAAGGCGCCGATGGAGGAAGGAGCCCAGTACAAAAGAACAGCCTGCAGCACCAGGAGAAACAGAATGAGTGAGTGAGGGGGGGGGGAGTGAGTGACCTCAGTGGAGCTCTGTCAGTACAGCTGTGAACTTCTTTGTGGGCAGAAAAAGGTGCTAATGCGGGCAGGAGCCCAGTATGAAAGGGCAGCCTGCACGCCAGGAGAAACAGAACAAGTGAGTGAGAGAGGGGGAGTGAGCGAGCTCAACAGAGCTGTGTTGGGACTGCTGCAGATTTCATTGTGGGCAGAAAAAGGTACCAATGCAGGCAGGAGCCCAGTACAAAAGGGCAGCCTGCAACTCTGGGAGAAACAGAATGAGCGAGTGAGAAAGGGAGAGTGAGCGAGCTTAACGGAGCTCTGTCGGGACTGCTGAGGATTTCTTTGTGGGCAGAAAAAGGTGCCAACGCAGGCAGGAGCCCAGTACAAAAGGGCAGCCTGCAGCGTCGGAAGAAACAGAATGAGTGAGTGAGAGAGGGGGCATGAGCGAGCCCAACAGAGCTGTGTCAGGACTGCTGCGGATTTCTTTGTGGGCAGAAAAAGGCACCAACGCAAGCAGGAGCCCAGTACAAAAGGGCAGCCTGCAGCATTGAGAGAAATAGAATGAGCGAGTGAGAGAGGGGGAGTGAGCGAGCTCAATGGAGCTCTGCTGGGTCTTTAGAACTGCCCACCATCCCGCCCAGGGTCCTCTGTGATCCTATATTACAACAGGGTCTCTGGAGTGGAGACAAAGCAATGATTGGATACTGTACGTTTAGGATTGCTGTAATAACACAGATTTAGTTGTTCTGTTTATTTCTCTAACTGAGCTAAGTACTGAGCTATACTAAAAGGGGAAGGAGGGAGTCAACAGAGATCAGTAGGGCTCTGGAAGTGGAGTAGGTTTAAGTTAATTGCAGGAAAAATCCATTAACCAAGCTCATTCACAAGGAGGTCCTGATGGACACAGGCAGAATAAGACATGCAGTAACACATACAGGCAGGAGTTACAAGTAGGTAGAGAACACTTGGGCAGACTGGGTGGGCTGAGCGGTCCTTTTCTGCTGACAAATTCTGTTTCTATGGCACCATGTGTTAATTCAGGTGCAGTGTTTATTTAAAGTTGGGATTACCAAACATCCAGATGTAAGGTACAGTAAATTATCGAATTAGATGCAGCCCACTTACAGTACAATAAACAGAACCCCAGTGCTTCGAGAAGCCTTTACTCTTCATAAGACTGCTTAAAGAGCTGGGGTTCTATTTGCAGTTTCCACACCAGTATGCTGATCTTAAAATTGACGCCGCTTCTTAATGAGTACTTGATTCTTGCTCACTCCATTTCTTCCCCACTTTGAAACCCGTTTGTCCCGAGTTACTTTTTGGCCGGCAGCGCCTCGCCTGTGTTGGAAGATGACCAATAAGCAGCACTGAAAGACGTCAGACTTCAGACTGTGAAGACAGCTGCTCACCCACCATCTTGGCAAGAAGAAGGCTGCAGCTGTGGCCACTGATGACTGTTTGGGTGTGGGATGGGGGGACCAAAGGGGACAGACATGAGGAGATAAAATCATAATAAAAATTGTGAGACCTTCACCGGCTTTCCAAAGCGCTTGCAGTGAAAGAACACCCCCTGAAGTTTTTCAAATGGCAACACAATCTGGTGAGCCCTCTGTCTGCCATCTGACACAAGGCATCAACCAGCATAAAATTTCCTAAAGAAGGCAGTGTGTTCATGTGGTTACTGAAATACTGGAGATTACAGATTTATAAGAACAAAAGAATATCACACAGAAGCTGGCACATGTGCCTATAGTAGCTGTCTCCTGCTTCTCAGTAGTTATATTTATACCCTTGAGGTACTTGAATGTTTCTATCCTATCCCCTCTTTCCCATCTCTCTTCCACTGAGTACATATTGAGGTCCCTTAATTTCTCCTCATTAGTCTTGTGTTGCAAGCGCTGTACCATCTCATTCGCCCTTCTCTGGACCATCTCCAGCCTGTTAATATCCTTATGAAGGTGCTACCTCCAGAACTGGACACAGTATCCATGTGAAGCCTGACCATGGTTTTCTACAATGGCATCACTACCTCCCTCCTTATGCTGGTGATACCCCTGCCTATGCACCCCAGCATGTCACTGGCCCTCCCAGCTGCCTTACCACTTTGACATTTTCAGGTCATCTGAAATAAGAACCCCCAGGTCCCTTTCCTTCTTTGTGACTGTTAGCAACTCCCCCCCCCCATCCTGTACCTTTCCCCAGGGTTTCTGTGTCCCAGGTGCATGATTTTGCACTTTTTTGAATTAAACTTCAGTTGCCAGTCCTCAGACCATTTCTCAAGCTTCCCCAGGCCCTTCCTCATTTTCTCCACCCCCTCTGGGGTATCCACTGTGTTACAGATCTTGCTGTCATCTGCAAACAGGCAGACCTTTCCCTTCAGCCCTTCTGCAATGTCACTAATGAAGACATTGAAAAGGACTGGCCCCAGGACCAATCCCTGCAGCACCCCATTGGTCACCCTCTCTCCCTGGACTGTGCCCCATTTACCACCACTCTCTGCCTCCTGTCTGTTACCCAGTTTCTAACCCAGTGTACCACACTTTCCCCCCATGCCCAGCCTACTCAGCTAGTTTACCAGCCTCCTATGTGGGATGGTGTCAAAGGCTTTGCTTACATCAAGGTAAGCGTTGTCCACTGCCCCACCCTGATTTGCTTCCATTGTCACCCAGTCAAAGAGATCAACCAGATTTGTCTGACATGACCTCCCCACTGTGAATCCATGTTGCCTATGGTCCTGGGCTCTGATTGCTTCTAGATACCCCACTATCCTTTCTTTAAGCAATGTCTCCATGATCGTCCCCACTACTGAAGTGAGGCTGACCAGCCTATAGTTCCCCACCTCCTCTCTACTGCTGGATTTGTATAGAGGGACCCCATGTGCCCTCCTCCAATTCTCTGGTACCACCCCCTGTGTTGAATGACTCAGTGAACATGGCTGCCAGAGGTACTGCTATTTCCCTTCACAGTTCTTTTAATATCCTTGGGTGTATGCCATCTAGTCCCATCGCTTTGTCCACCTTCAATTTAGTCACTTTCTGCAGGATTCTTCTGCCTCTGAATGGACTATTGTCCACCTCTTCATGCCTTTGCAACTGCTGTACTGCTGTACCCTTGTCCCTCCCCCTCCCCCTTCCCCTCTTCTGTGAATACTGAACAGAAAGACACAGTGGATATCTTGGGGGGGCTCATGACAGGTCTTAGGCATGGTACTTTCACTTCCAAATACCTAAACAACACATATAAGCAAGCAAGCAACATTCGGCATTGACAAATGCTTGTTTAGATATGTCAGGGAAAAGAGGAAGTGCAGAGAACATATAGTGAGGATCAAGTGGGAAGGGGAATGGGTGAAAAGGGAGAGGAACAAGCGGAAATGCTGAATGACTACTTCTGCTCTGTTTTCACTAAGGAGAAGGATGGATCACTACCACCATGGACTGGGAGGGTGGCGGAAGGGAGGAGGAGGTGACAGACAAAATAATAATAGGGAGTAGAGTGCTAGAGGGGCTGAGGGCAGTAAGGGTGAACAAGGTACCAGGCCCTGATGGCATCTACCCCGGGGTGATAAGGGAGATGGCGGAGGTGTTGGCTGAGCCGTTTGCAGATCTGTTCAGCACCTCCCTGAAAATGGGTTGTGTGCCTCAGGACTGGAGGGTGGCCCATGTGGTGCCCATATACACAAGATTGGGCCTAGGGAACAGCCAGGAAATTATTGGCCTGTCAGTCTCACTTTCATAGTAGGGAAACCTATGGAGACGATAATGAAGGAGAGACTAGTGTCATTCCTCGAGGGTAATGGCCTCCAGGATGAGCAGCAGCACGGGTTCATCTCCAGGAGGTCTTGTCAGACAAACCTAATAGAATATTATGACTGGGTAACAAGGGAGCTAGATGGGGGTCATGCGGTAGATGTCCTGTACTTGGACTTCAGCAAGGCCTTTGATACAGTGCATCATGGGAGACTGGGGGAAGCTGACTGCCGAGGGGGTGGGGAGAAAGCTGACAAACTGGATAGAGAACTGGCTACAGGGGAGGATGCAGTGGGTGGTTGGTGGGGGGAGCTCTCGACACCCAGAGCAGTGAAAAGCGGTGTGCCACAGGTCCAGTGCTGGGACCAGTGCCATTTGGGCTCTTTATCACAGATATTGCACATGGAGTTAGGAGCAGAGTTAGTCTGTTTGCAGAGGACACCAAAATGGGGCAGTGGTGGACGAAGAGGATGGATGGAAACAATTGCAGGGGGACCTAACCAAACTGGAGGCATTGTCGGAGAGGTGGCAGCTGGAATTCAATGCGAAAAAGTGCAAGGTTATGCACTTCAGAGCAAAATACCCTAGGAGGGACTACTGGTTGGGTGGAGTGAAGCTGGGGACCACTGAGGAGGAGAGGGACCCGGGTGTTGGTAACAGGGAGCATGAACAACTCAGCCCACTGCAGGAAAGCAGCAGCTAAGGCAAACAGGATGCTGGGGTGTATCGCAAGGGGCTTCTCGTCCAGGCATAGGGAGGTGATCCTGCCCCTCTACAGATCCTTGGTCAAGCTACATCTGGGGTACTGTTGTGAGCGGGTGTGGATAGTGACAACACTTGACACAAGCTATCTTTAAAACTACACCAATTGATGTAGTGACTTTTATTAAAGCTAACAAAATAAAGAAAACTTCAGGAAAACAAGCAAATAAACTTAATTCCAAAAGAAATGGCTTTAGATACTCTTCTCTGAAGAAGAAAAAAATGTTACAGAGTGGTACTAGCTCCCTCTCAGCACGACCACCATCATCTGTGCTCCACAACCTATCTGACCACATACTGAGTCCAAGTCTTTTTATATACTGAAAACCATGACATCATCAATCATGTGATCTGCCCCAATCTAATACAGAGAATAATCCTATACTAATACAGGAAATGGGGCTTCAGACTCTGCTAGATCTATCACACTTGAAGAGTACTACAATAATCTTTACAAACTATAAAATAGCATTATTCATAGGAGAAATAAATAGAGATAAATAAGCAAGGGTCCTATAATGACCCTTGTCTCTTCCTCCAAATAATGACATCACCATAAATGTATAATAAATAGAGTCCACTAGGGGGCCTCCAGCCCTTAAGGAAACTCATTTTCATCTGAGCAGGCATCAAGGGCACATCTGAGCAGGCCTCAAGAGCATACAGGTACCTCCTTTATTTCTTGCTTAAATTAACTTGAAAACAAAACATATATTAAGTGTGACCTGAAGCAGTTCCTACTAGAGCTTTATCATAAACAACTACAGTACAATGGCTTATTTCCAAGAAGAATTTACTTTAGTTTTAGGCCCCAAAAGCCTCCAAAAGTGTAAGTCTGTATGCAATACAATTTAAGCCCTAAACGAGAGAACAGCACCAAGTTAGCAGTACACATGTGGGAAGTATAGGGCAAGGGAAAAGTACTGATGAGAAGAGTGCATATAATTAACAGGGTCTGTTTGGGAATGTGAATGCATTTATCAAGTGGTGCAAAGCAACCACCCCTTTTCTATATTCCAACCAAGCTTTGCTTTACTGCATTTTACTTGAACAGTATGAATTCTTTTCCAAGCTTCCCTTTTTTAAAACAGAAAGGGGCATAGCTTAATTTGATTACTTCCCAATATTTGTTTAGCCAAAACAGGCAGCTAGATCAGCCTCTACAGTGTCACCACCTAGACAAAAGTAGAAAAGCAGCGGGGTAGAAAAGAGAGAACACCACAACAGGATGCCACCCCATTGTGGTAGAAATGTGAAAAAGGTCAAATGAGACCTAAAGAAAAGACGAGTACTACTGCAGTAGATTTGTTCTTGAAATAGGGTCCAAGGTAGAGAGGAGTGTCTATTGGTGATGGGGGGGTCCACAAAACTGTCACACACCCCCAAGGTTAAGCGAAAGACAGTAATAGCAAACATAACTGGTTTTTAAGACAGCCTACCCTCTTTGAGTGGGTAGGATGGAGTTTTCACCCACCCTGTCTTGAAAGCTCCACCCCAGGGCACCCTAAAAAACAAAACATGAACATGCCCAAGTCTTTCTAAAGAGGACCATTGTATCTTCCTTCATTAGTTTATCATAACAACTAAATATTTTGCCCTGGAGTGTCTGTACAATTACTTGAACAGTGACAGTCATACATTTTCTAGAACCACCAAATGTTTATGCTTTATTATTGGCTCCTAGATGAGAGAGGGAATCTGCATTTACATGGGCAGACCCAACCCTGTGCTTTACTGTAAATTTGTAAGGTTGGAGAGATAAATACCATCTCATTATTCAATTATTTTTTTCCTTCATTTGCGAAATAAAACACAGAGGGTTGTGGTCTGTTACCAGCGTAAAAGGGGCACCCCATAAGTAAAATCTCAAGGTTTCGATTGCCTATTTGGCAGCCAAACACCCTTGTTCAATGGTGAAGTATTTTTGCTCCCATTCATGCAGTTTCCTAGAAATATATACGATTGGGTGTTCCTCCCCATTGATGGTCTGGCTCAAAACTGCACCAATACCAGTTCCAGAGGCATCTGAGGGGACCTCAAAGGGGTGGTTAAAATCGGGGCTTCATAACACCGGTGAGGAGCATAAAGCTGCCTTAATCTGAATGAAGGCCTTCTCACATTCGGGTGTCCACTTGACCCAATTACTTAAATTTATTTTTAGTTAATTCTGTCAAAGGGGTTGCCACAGTAGCGAACTGTGGGATAAATCTCCTGTAATAACCTGCTAACCCTAGGAAAGAACGTACTTGCTTCTTTGTCTCAGGTATTGGGCATTGGGCTACTGCTTCAACCTTTGAGACCTCAGGTTTAATGTATCCGTTACCCAAAATAAATCCTAAATATCGGGTCTCCAGCATGGCAAGTGTACATTTAGAGGGATTAATTGTCATCCCCTGCTTGCTGTATAGAGGTTAAGACAGCTTTTAGATGTTGTAAATGGGTTTCCCAATCCTGGCTAAAAACAACAATGTCATCCAGGTAAGCTGCACAAAAATTATGATGGTGTGCCAGCACCTGATCCATGAAACGTTGAAATGTAGCCGGGGCCCATGTAGTCCAAATGGCAAGATTTTAAACTGGAAAAAACCCATTGAGGTGCTGAAAGCTGTCTTTTCTTTAGCAGACTCAGCCAAAGGGATCTGCCAATAACCCTTTGTTAAGTCAAGGGTGGAGATATACTTTAGCATTGCCAATGCGGTCCAATATATCATCCACCCTTGGCATGGCATAGGCATCAAATTGTGCCACTTGGTTTAGACCTCTAAAGTCCAGGCACAATCTTACGCCACCCTCCTTCTTAGGTACAATTACTACAGGGGATCCCCATGGACTTTGTGATGGTTCAATTATGTCCATTTCTCTTAATTTTTGTACTTCCCTCTGTACATCTGCCCTGCTCCTTTCAGGGAGACAGTACGGTTTCTTCCTGATTGGTCTAGATTCAGTATAGATTTGGTGTTCCACTCCTTTAGCTAGGCCTGGTCTACTGGTAAAGGAAGTGCTAAATTCCTGTATCAAAGACTGTAATTCCATTTGTCGTGACTCGTCTAACTCAGGATTTACTTGTATGGCTTCAATACCAGTCTCTCCTTTTAACCATCCATATGCTGTTTCCAATTCTGACTCATGAAGTTTGGGCATACCCATCAATTGTATCCCCCAAGTGGATCTCTCATGCCACCTTTTAATAGATTGGCATGGTAGATCTTTTTACCTGCCCTTTTATCAGGTGTTTCTACTTCATATGTCACTGGGCCAGTTTGGCGTACCACTTTGTAGGGGCCCTGCCACTTCATCAATAATTTGTGAGTGGAGGTGGGTAATAGTAGAAATACCTGGTCACCTGGTTGAAATGATTTTTTTACTGGATGTCCCTTTATCATACTTATCCTTCTGATGTTCTTGTGTTTCTTTCCCTGCTTCATGAGCTTTTGCAGTATAAGTGACTAATAGGAGGCAGTATAGCGCAGTGGTCTAAGGCTCTGAGCTGCAACTTTGGTGACATCCAGCAGACCAGACCTGGGTTTGAATCCCACAGCTTCCACTTGCATACTGTGTGACCCTGAGCAAGTCACTTAACCTCCTTGTGCTCCCAGGTCGCTCCTGTAAAAAAGCTTTCAGCTTAGTGTGCTATACCTGGTTAAACAACTAAATTAAAAAAAAAAAAAATCTCCTCCTTAACTGCCTCATGTACTGAGTTATCCCTTGAAATTTTAAATCCTTCCCTTCTTCCCAGCATTCCTTGACCACATTTAATAAACCTCTAGGGGTTCTCCCAAACAATAGGGAAAAAGGGGAGAAACCAGTGGAGGCTCGTGGTACCTCACGGTATGTGAACAGAAGAAAGGGTAGGTACATATCCCAATCTTGAACTTCATCGTGTATGAATTAATTCAGCATACGTTTCACGGTTTGATTGAATCTTTCCACCAGGCCATCAATCTGAGGATGAAACGGTGATGTACGTACAGCTACTATTCCCAACAAATGGTACAGTTTCTTTAGAAGCTCTGCATTAAAATTTGTACCCCGGTCAGTTAAAATCTCTTTGGGAATCCCTACCCTACTGAATAACTTCACTAGTTCTTCAGCTATCCGGGGAGTGGTCACAGATCTCAAAGGAATAACTTCAGGGTATTTGGTGGTGTAATCACACACCACCAATATAAATCTATTCCCTTTACTACTTTTGTTCAAGGAACCCACTATATCCATACCGACCCTCTTGAAGGGGGCTGTTACCAAGGGTAAGGGTATTAATGGAACAGTGTCCTTCTTGGTCCTTTGGGCAGTTAATTGACACTCTGGGCATTCTTGACAATATTTGGCGATATCACTATGGATCCCTGGCCAAAATAACCTTTGTAGTATCCTACTAGCAGTTTTGTCCCTCCCTGTGTGTCCTGCCCAGGGTATATTGTGGCCTAAGGCTAATATGTCTTGGCAATAGCAAAGGTGTACTATCAGTTATTTGACTTGTTCTTGAGTACCTGATTTTGTACAAACCCTATACAATAAATTCTTTATCGCTTGAAACTCCAGGACCCCTTGCCTAACCTCCTGTCCCACCTGTTGAAAAAAAGGAATTAAGGTTTTGTCATTCTTCTGTTGGATACACATATCAGCTTTCACATATAGCAGTTGTTTGTCCTGTGTTAGACCATATTTTTCTTTAACCCACTCATTTTGTTTTTTTTCTTCTGGCCATCTTAGACAATCTAGATTTACCAGGACTTTCCAATACTTCTTCAAAAGGAAATACTTCCCCCAATAATGGTTCTCTTTTGCTCTGTGCCCTGGTAGTCTTACTGCTGTGGCCTGAGGTTTTGTTGCATAGTCTGTGGGCTTATTACCACCTCTCCGAAAAGGTTGATGTGCAGATAAAAAATCCTCTGCTAGTGTCACAGCCATTTCTGCAGATTCTGGATTATGCTCTTTTATCCAGATTTGTACATCAGTAGGTAATATTTATAAAAATTGTTCCATAACAAATGTCTCTATAATGTCAGTTCTGGATTTTCCCTCTGGCTGGATCCACTTTAAACAAAGTTCTCTGAGCCTAATATAAGTTTCTCTTTGGGGATCATGTGCCTGGCATTTTAAAGCACAGAACCTTTACCTATATGTCTCTGCGTTAATGTCATAACACTTCAATATTTCCTGCTTTACTAGGTCATAGTCCTCTGCCAAATGTGGGTCCATATTACTATAGGCCAGTTGTGCTTTCCCTGATAGATATGGTGCCAGGCGTACTACCCACTGTGTCTTTGGCCAATCACAGACCTTGGCCACCCTTTCAAAAGTGGTCAAATAGGCCTCAATGTCATTTTTAGCAGTCATTCTTGTGACTTTTATACCTTTAGGGTTGTTGTTACTCTGTCTTCCCCCAGTTCCATTTCCTGCTCCCAAAGATCTAAACAGCTGCATAGTTTCAGCCCACCTTAAATCTTGTCGCCTTCTGTCTCGATCCTGTTCTTGGGCATCTAGGTCTCTCTGACGTTCAATTTCCATCTATCATACCGCCAACCAATGTAGGAGTTCTGAGCGGCCTTCAGGGGGTCGCTCATATGGCTCCTGGCATCTCTCCTGTTGTTCCTTCTCTTCTCCACTAGCAGTTTGGTCCTTTGGCACTCTCCGTCTGACATCTGTGTCCAGACCGGTATACAGAGGTTCACCTGTCCTCTCTGTCTGAGAGCATGTCACGGTGCCCATTTTCTTCTCATCTGTTCCTGATGCCATGGTTGTCACTTGTACCAGGTCTGGTACCGTTCTGGTCTCCCACTCTATCCCTTGGACAACCAGATCCCACTTCTAACACCAAACTGTGAGCGGGTGTGGGTAGTGACAACACTTGACTCAAGTTTTCTCTTGAAACTATACCAATCGATGTAGTGACTTTTATTAAAGCAAACAAAATAAAGAAAACTTCAGGAAAACAAGCAAATAAACTTAATTCCAAAAGAAATAGCTTCAGATACTCTTCTCTGAAGAAAAAAAAAAAACAAATGTCACAGAGTGGTACTAGCTCCCTCTCAGCACGACCACCATCATCTGTGCTCCACAACCTATCTGACCACATACTGAGTCCAAGTCTTTTTATATACCGAAAACCATGACATCATCAATCATGTAATCTGCCCCCTAATCTAATACAGAGAATAATCCTATACTAATACAGGAAATGGGGCTTCAGACTCTGCTAGATCTATCACACTTGAAGAGTACTACAATAATCTTTACAAGCTATAAAATAGCATTGTTCATAGGAGAAATAAATAGAGATAAATAAGCAAGGGTCCTATAATGACCCTTGTCTCCTCCAAATAATGACATCACCATAAATCTATAATAAATAGAGTCCACTAAGGGGCCTCCAGCCCTTAAGGAAATTCATTTTCATCTGAGCAGGCATCAAGGGCACATCTGAGCAGGCCTCAAGAGCATACAGGTACCTCCTTTATTTCTTGCCTAAATTAACTTGAAAACAAAACATATATTAAATGTGACCTGAAGCAGTTCCTACTAGAGCTTTATCATAAACAACTACAGTACAATGGCTTATTTCCAAGAAGAATTTACTTTAGTTTTAGGCCCCAAAACAAAGCCTCCAAAAGTGTAAGTCTGTATGCAATACAATTTAAGCCCTAAACGAGAGAACAGCACCAAGTTTGCGGTACACATGTGGGAAGTATAGGGCAAAGGAAAAGTACTGATGAGAAGAGTACATATAATTAACAGGGTCTGTTTGGGAATGTGAATGCATTTATCAAGCGGTGCAAAGCAACCACCCCTTTTCTATATTCCAACCAAGCTTTGCTTTACTGCATTTTACTTAAACAGTATGAATTCTTTTCCAAGCTTCCCTTTTTTAAAACAGAAAGGGACATAGCTTAATTTGATCACTTCCCAATATTTGTTTAGCCAAAACAGGCAGCTAGATCAGCCTCTGCAGTATCACCACCTAGACAAAAGTAGAAAAGCAGCGGGGTAGAAAAGAGAGAACACCACAACAGGATGCCACCCCATTGTGGTAGAAATGTGAAAAAGGTCAAATGAGACCTAAAGAAAAGACGAGTACTACTGCAGTAGAGTTGTTCTAGAAATAGGGTCCAAGGTAGAGAGGAGTGTCTAGTGGTGATGGGGGTCCACAAAACTGTCACAACTGTGTGTAATAGTGGCGGCCATATCTGAAGAGGGATATAAAATTACTGGAGGGGGTGCAAAGGAGGGCAACAAAAATGTTACGAGGGCGGAAGGGAAGGCCTATGAAGACAGGCTGCAGGAGCTGAATATGTATACACTGGAGAGAGGAGGGATGGGGGGATATAATTGAAATATTCAAAAATTTGTAGGGGGTAAATAAGCCTAGCACCGAAGTGGTGTTTAAACTGAGACAAGGTAGGGCAACAAGGGGACACAGGCAAAGATTGGAGGGTGGAAGATTTAGGAGGGAGATGAAGAGGCACTACTTCACTGAGATGGTGGTGTCTAAATGGAATGTGCTACCAGAGGGCGGGGTGGTATCACGTATGACAGTAGGAAGTTTAAGAAGGAGTGGGACAAAGCAAGAAGGGAGGTCTGGGTGGTGGGGGCTGTGACAGGTATGGGAGTGACAGTGGGGGAGGGGGTTGGGGCAGCTGTAATCTAGGATGCTAGTTGCACACTCGGGCAGACTTTGCTAGACCGGTTGGTCTGTTTCTGCTGGCAGTTTCATATGTTTGTATGTATGCACTCCATGCCTCTGAATTCCACACAAGAGTAGTAATACAGTCCCCTGATACAGATGTTGCTGTACTAAGTGAGTATGTATATTGCTTACTTCACTGTCCTGAGCTGCGGTTTCACAAGGGAATAAAAGACAAGCTATGCTACATACCAGTGCATCATGCTGTAGACAGGCTAGGTCCAGCACTATGCTCCGACCTCCCAGGCTTTCATTCACATACAGGCTTTTATAGCACTAGTGCTTTCTCCGGACTAGGGAAGAAGGAAAAAACCTTTTCAACTGCTAAAGGAATCCGAATGTTATCAACAGAGCTTGGCATAGCTTGGGGGAAGTGTGGAACTGTCCATGGAGAAAGTGAGGTCCTGTGGGAAGTTTGTATGTGCCATGTATGCCTCAAAGAATGCTGGTACTACAGCTGATGACACCTGATACTGACTTTTCTGTCAAAAGCGACAAAGAAATGAAAATCTGTCACCTACATCCAACAACCTTAAACACAATATAGAAAGGGCCAACTTCCAAGCACTCGTGTGGAAACTTTCATTGCAAGCAGTTCCGAACCTTCCATCGCTGAATGGGCATTATACAATGGGGTATGAAAATCCTGTAACCTCGTTGGTCAAAACACATCACATGACCTGATGAATCCTCCAGTATACCCACTGTAAAAATTTTATATCACTATAAAAACAAAACAAGCATTTGTCAATGCCGAATGCTGTCTTGCCGACATTGGCATTAGTAGTGCAGAAGTTAGAGAGATGCACAATAGGAATGGCAGTGAAGTATTGAACTGATGCCAACCCCACCCCCACCCTGCAGAGACTGACAGGCACTGGGATGTGCCTTTGGATCGTCAGCCATAGCGCTCACGCCATTTCACCTTACCCTACCCTGCAGACACCGACAAGTGTTGTGGTGTGCCTCGGGGTCTTCGGGCCTTACTGTGCAGGACCAGTGGGTGACACCAGGGGTGGGGGTCCACAGGATATGGCAGCCCATACCAGTCCACCAGAGGCTGCCATTCTCTCTTCAAAACAAGCCAGAAATTTGCCATAATATCAGACCAGTGCCAGTGACACCCCCAGCCCATACCTCTTCACCCAGGACTGAGGGCCAGTGGAGAATGGGCTGTACTTGCCCCGGTATGAACTGGACAACCAGTCAGAGAGGGGCACATAGGTGGTACGACAGCCCCAAAGTAGATGCCCTCTGTGTCAGCTGCACTTGCTTCCCTGGCAATGTGCAGGATCATGCAGTTGTCTGTCCCCTTGCCTGCCCCCAGCCTGCCGCAGAGATGGGTCTTGTGACCATGATTTGGGCATGGAGTAAGCATACAACAATGGCTCTTGATGCTGTGGGGTGCCCCAAAGATGCACATCCTGTGCATGGGGGGCCTCTGCAGCTGTCCACCCCCCTTTGCAACAGTGGAGCAGCTGCAGGCATTGTGTGGAGCATGCCCTTATTTCAAAGCATATTACATATAGAATAAAGCATGGGGTGGCGTGTGTAATGAGAATTTTACACAAACCTGAGGTGTGGGATGCTACATAGACCCCGAGGGCAAAGCCTGAGGGGTTTAGTAAAGCATCCCACACTGATTATTGCGAATGCGTTGTTACGAGCATGCGTTGCGCAGTTGCTATGCACCTTGTAAAACAGTCATTTTATAGAGCATTGTCACCAAATTTTCAGCACAGGCATTTTAGGACCTCTGTTCATGAACAGTATCACTGTCAATTTTGTAATGTGCCCTGAACACTGATTTCGCACAGCAACCGAGCTATTCTGTGCAGGAAGTGCGAAAACACATTTCAGACAGGATGTGAAAAATGACAGCTGCACAGTTCACAAGAAGGTGTGGTAAAATGCCAATGTTGAGAATCTACACGCAATAAAGACAAATGCTTAACGAGTGTAAGCACGCTATGCAGTTGCTAAGTAACGCTCATAAATCAGTCACTTTATGGAGTATTGTCACCAAATTGTCAACACAGGCATTTTAGGATCTCTGCTCATAAAAGTGTCACTGTCATTTTCATAATGTGTCCCAAACATAGTTTCGCTACAACCCGCTATTCTAGCGAATGCGAAATTTATTGTAGGTTGGCAAAAAAAATGACAGCTACACAGTTCACAAGAAGGTGTGGTAAAATGTCAATGTTGAGAATCTGGCATGAAAATATTGTGAATTCGCTCACTTACGAGTGTGTTGCGCAGTTGCTACATACGCTCCTAAAACAGTCATGTTTTGGATTTTTCCCACCAAATTTGCAACATAGGGTTTTTGAGAGCCCCCCTCATGAACAGTCATACTGTCATCTCCTTATGCAGTCCTGTAAGGTGATTCCACGCAGTGACTGCGAAATCACCTTTTGGGACAAATAACGCCATGACAGTGCAAGAATTCATGAGAAGGGGTCCCAAAAACCCCATGTTGAAAATTTGGGGCCAAAATTCGCAAAAATGCCTGAGATATGTACTAAAGTTGAAAAAACCCTATCTATCCCATTATACCGCTTACCGGCATTTCCTCAGTTCGCGGTCGGCTTTGAAGAGTGCAGACGTGTTCCCGGTCCACCGATGATCATCGCACCAAGCTCCAGAGGTAAGTATGGGGTAACGGAGGTGTGGGGAGGCAGGGTGCGCAGTAGGTGGGTGCAGGTGGGGGCAGGGGGGGGCACGGAGACCACGAGGGACCATTTTCCTTTTACAGGTACTAAAACGAAAAGAGAACATCGCAGGACAGATTTTTTTTCCAAGGGGTTTGGCACGCTGGGGTTGGCTACCAGTGTGCCACCTAACTGTTTTGGGGGTACCCAGCTGACAGGGGATTGGGCACCGCCAGCAAACAACACGGCGGGATGAATTTATGCCGACGGGATTGGGCATCCCGTCCAGCACACAAAGAAGGGTGGGGACCAGAGCCGAGGGGGATTGGGCACACCTCAGCATTAAACAATTGGGGTTATTTCTGCCGACGGAGGTGGGCTCCCGTCTGCACACAAGGAAAGGGGGCGGGGTAACAGCCAAGGGGGGATTGGGCACCCCGTCGGCATTACACAATTGGGGTGCTTTATGCTGACGGGGAGTGGGCTCCCCCATTGGCACACTGACAGGGGGCAGGGGCAGCCGACAGGGGGATTGGGCACCTCCGAAGTCGGCAGTTCTACAGCCGTGTCCCGCTATGCACATAATGGCAGCGAGCATGGCAAGAAAAGGACCGCTGCATCTGACGAGCTTTGCTTGGATTGCAGCAGACCTTTCCTTAGATGTGCTCGCCCCATGATGTATGCATGGTGTGGCGCCGGCATGCAGGCTGATTGGGGAATGTGGGATGCACCTACTGGTGCGTGCCCTGCAATCGCCCAACAGTGACTGCGCCTCCAAATCTGCACTACTGCAAGATGTTGACTTGCACGCAGGCGTGGCAAGCCAACATAAAAACAAGTTGAACATTGTATAATAGCAATATATCATGACAGAAAGTGGGTATATGGGTTGATTTACCACTTCTGGTGTGGTTAAATCACTCGGCTGTGCCTCGTGACCAAACCACACCAGGCGTGGTAAATCCACCAATATGCCCACTCTCTGTCATGGTATATTGCTTAAATAATCCACAACAGGCTATGCATTTTTTGAGAATTAATGCATGCTCCAGGTGAACTGAAAGCACAAGACCAAGTGACTTTCAATACACCCTGAAAGTGCATTAATTCTCAAAAATCCCATGTGCTGGAATGGATAATTGCGCTTATAAAAAAATTTTTTTGATATTTTTTTTTTCACTTTCCTGTAGTTAGGTTGTTGCTATATAGAATATGTGAGTTTTGTAACTGGAGGCAGTATAGCGTAGTGGTTTAAGGCTCTGAGCTGCAGACCTGGAGACCTGTGTTTGAATCTCACAGCCCCCACTTGCATACTGTGTGACCCTGAGCAAATCACTTAACTTCCTTGTGCTCCTAGGTCACACCTGGAAACAATTTCCCCTTTCCCTTTCCCTAACAAAGGCTCAGTGCCATTGAATGAGTCAGGAAGGTGCATTTCTTTGAAGTAACCTATGCACCGTTGTGGGGTTTTGTGTTTAAAATGTGGAAAAGATTTTAATATAATTGAAAAAAAGGTTTTATTTTCATTTAGTTAGGCAGTTACTAGGTAAATTAGGGCAGGTTAATTATGAACTATGCATAATTAATGAATAGTCAGGTGATGTGTTTAGACCATGAGATTGCCACAATTCTAAAGCCCATTGTATAATTTATTTCCTCCCTCTCTGGAAGCTCTCTCAGGACTGCACTGTTCATCTGTCCCTCCTTAACTGCTGAAAACACAATACTGCGATCCGATTGGAAGATGAGGCTGTCAGTCACAGTTCTGATGTTCCAATTGGCCAAAATTGGCACCAAGCACCCTGCTCACTACTTCTTCCAGCAACCATAGCAGAAGGGCCCTTACTAGGACCTTTTAAGTTCTGATTGGCTAGGATGCAAGGTCAAAGTAACAAACATGGCTGCTGGATGGCAGAAAGTAAACAGTCCAACTTCAAAGTCCTTTTTTAAATACAACAGTTTAGTTTTAAGTTTAAACATTCTACAGCTGACCGCGGCAGGCATCGGGACAGCACAGCTGCACAAAGAGCTCCCCCGAGGAGCTGGAAGGATGCCGAAAACCCCACTGATTACCTCTGAGGCCGACCCCCCCCCCCAGCACATGCCGACCACAGCAGGTATCAGGACAGCACAGCTGCACAAAGAGCTCCCCCGAGGAGCTGGAAGGACGCCGAAAACCCCACTGATTACCTCTGAGGCCCCCCCCCAAGCACACTGCTGACCGCGGCAGGCATATGGACAGCACAGCTGCACAAAGAGCTCCCCCGAGGAGCTGGAAGGATGCCAAAAATCCCACTGATTACCTCTGAGGTAAAGAGAACCTCTTCTCTCTGTCTGGACGCCTGCAGGGGGGTGCTACCTGCTGGACTGTTTTTTGACCTTTGTTCTCCTGTTCACTGCTGGGTGGGCTTGTTTGTATAACTGATGCTAATGTTTTATACTAGGGAACTGCTAGGTGCCCTCGAGTTGCCTCGCTGATTTCACCTTCATTCAGCCAGAAACGCTAAACCTCTAACATATACCAGTGTTGCTCAGTTGTGCTTTGTAACTTAAAAGTATTGGGATAGCTGGGTCCTATTGTGACCCCATATTGGAACAATAACGCATGTGTAGAATAGGACTTCTTTGTGTAGTCGCAATATTTCTCCGCTGCATAGTAGTTAGAGGTTTGTTTTCTCACTACATAGGCCGACCCCCAAGCACTGCCGACCGCAGCAGGCATCGGGACAGCACAGCTGCACAGAGAGCTCCCGAGGAGCTGGAAGGACGCCGAAAACCCCACTGATTACCTCTGAGGCCGACCCCCCCCCCAAGCACACTGCCGACTGCGGCAGGCATCGGGACAGCACAGCTGCACAAAGAGCTCCCCCGAGGAGCTGGAAGGACGCCGAAAACCCCACTGATTACCTCTGAGGCCGACCCCCCCCAAGCACACTACCGACTGTGGCAGGCATCGGGACAGCACAGCTGCACAAAGAGCTCCCCTGAGGAGCTGGAAGTACGCCGAAAATCCCACTGATTACTTCTGAGGCTGACCCCCCCAAGCACACTGCCGACCACGGCAGGCATCGGGACAGCACAGCTGCACAAAGAGCTCCCCCTAGGAGCTGGAAGGATGCCGAAAACCCCACTGATTACCTCTGAGGCCGACCCCCCCCCCCCAAGCACACTGCCGACCGTGGCAGGCATCGGGACAGCACAGCTGCACAAAGAGCTCCCCCGAGGAGCTGGAAGGACGCCAAAAACCCCACTGATTACCTCTGAGGTAAAGAGAACCTCTTCTCTCCGTCTGGACGCCTGCAGGGGGGTGCTACCTGCTGGACTGTTTTTACCTTTGTTCTCCTGTTCACTGCTGGGTGGGCTTGTTTGTGTGACTGATGCTGATGTTTTATACTAGGGAACTGCTAGGTGCCCTCGAGTTGCCTCGCTGATTTCACCTTCATTCAGCCAGAAACGCTAAACCTCTAACATATACCAGTGTTGCTCAGTTGTGCTTTGTAACTTAAAAGTATTGGGATAGCTGGGTCCTATTGTGAACCCATATTGGAACAGCCACGCATGTGTAGAATAGGACTTCTTTGTGTGAGTCGCAATATTTCTCCCGCTGCATAGTAATTAGAGGTTTTGTTTTCTCCACTACATAGGCCGACCCCCCCCCCAAGCACACTGCCGACCGCGGCAGGCATCGGGACAACACAGCTGCACAAAGAGCTCCCCCGAGGAGCTGGAAGGATGCTGAAAACCCCACTGATTACCTCTGAGGTAAAGAGAACCTCTTATCTCCATCTGGATGCCTGCAGGGGGGTGCTAGCCCGACGATGCTTTGCGTCGTCTGCCCCGGCCGCCACAACCACCCACCCACGAGCGGCGGTCAATTTAAGGATCCACCCCGTGACATCACTTCCTGTTGCTCAGGACCTATCTCCCCACTTTCCCATTTGCAGGTTATACCTGGTGGCCACTAGAGGGACTTATGTGCTCTCTCTCTCTCTCTCTACATCCTACTGCTCTGATAGTGCCCCTGCCCCCTTGGCCCTACTCCTACTTCTCCCACTAGTACTATCTCCTAGGAAGAGTCATTGAGCATCTCATTCAGGCCAACCCCTGACTGCCTGGCTTGCTGTACCTAAACCTGGGGATCCCATCCAGGTCCCTTCCCACTACCCTGGGATAGTATTTGAACCTGCCATCCTCTACTCCCAGAGGCAGTTCATCGTTATTGTTGCACCAAAGTAGCCCTTACTCCTCCACTTTTCCCCCACCTCCCATTTTCTCCATAGCTCCCCAGTACTACATCTCTTGGATCATGCTCACCACAATTCACTGGTCCTGTCTCATGCTCTGCCTGTGTCTGTCACCACCATCAGTGCACTTGCCCACTTGCTTGTCTGCTACTCCTCACTGTGCCCTGGCACCCCTCCCTCCCCATGCTCTTCAGCTTGCTCTCATGCCCCTTGGGACCTCTGTGTGTCTCGGTCCTCCCTGCCCTCCCCCCAGCTTCCTCCTCGCTCCCTCTTCGGACACACATGGGTGTCTTCTTATTCTTGCTTTCCCTTCCTGTACCACCCTGCCCACCCCCTGCTCCCTTAAGCTCCACTCCCCCTCGTGTCGGTCGTAGAAATACCTTTCGCCATCTCACGGCCAGGGTGTTAGTTATGCTACTACTCCTATCAGGGAACATTCATCCAAACCCTGGCCCGGTTCCCAAGAGTTCCCCCACTGGCCCCCCGGGCCTAAATATGGTCTCCATGAATATCTGTAGCCTCCTAAAAAAGTTTGACTCACTACAATGCCTGGTCACATCTATTAGCCCTGATGTTATCACTCTGGTTGAGACCTGGCTGTCGAAATCCACCCCAGACTCCCTAGTCTCCCTTCCCGGTTTCACCCTCTTCCGGTCTGACTGTGCTGGGAGACGGGGTGGCAGCTGCGCTATTTACATCAAGGAATCTCTCTCCGTACTGGCCCTACCTGCTCCCGTCCTTGACTCCAGGGCCCAGGCTCTTACTCTGAAACTGACTCCTGACCCTTTAAAGGGACCCTCTATCTGACCACTGCTTACGATTCTCTCCAGGACCAAACGCAGGCTATTGCCTCACTTATGGAGTACCTTTCTCACTACCCCTCCGCCAGACCAAATTCTGGTGGGTGATTTAAGCGTCCAACTGGCTCAGCCCTTCCTCCTCCTCCTCTACCCGTGACTCCTTTGCTGCAGTAGATTTAACGCAACTGGTTACTCACCCTACTAGGACTAACTCTAAGAGAGGCTCCAGTACCTTGCTTGATGTGGTACTCACCAACCACCTTAATCAGATCCTCAATGTACAAGTCCTCCCTGACTCTCTCAGTGATCACTCCCCCATTCTGTTTCACTGGTCATCCACAGTCTCCAAACCCATAGCACAGTCCACACGCCAACGGCGCCTAATACCTGGTGGACTGAAAAAACTTTAGGAACTTCTGTCCCAAATTGACTGGTCTCCTATTCAGTCAGCACCTGACATTGACACAGCCCTTTCCTTCTTTATCCAGACTTTTAATAAAGCCTGTGATATCTTTGCCCCAATGACGACCCACCGTACTAAAAGGCAGACTGCTCTCTGGGTAACCCCAGCTTTGATCCAACAACTCAAACATAGGGACAACTTATGGCACCGTGCCATTGAGACTGGCTGGCCCAGCGACAGGCAGTTGTATGCTGCCACCCGAAACAAGTGCACATGGGCCATCAGAAAGGCCAAGTCTGAGCATTATCGGTCCTCGCTCACTGCCTCATGGGGGAATCCCAGAACCTTCTGGGATAACATTAAACAGTTAAATGGGAGCACACGCTCCCCCCACCCTCCCAGATCAACATTAATGGCATTATCTCCTCAGACCCAGCCCTTATAGCCAACCACCTCAATACCTCCTTCACAGACCTTAGCCCTATCCTCCCTACTGATTTTTTCAACCCTCCCCCCCAGCGCCAGCCGTAAATCTTTCTAGCCCTTATTTTCTCCTCCGCCGTGTCTCTGCCCAAGAACTTAAACAGCATCTTGTCAATGCCCTCAAGAGTAATAGTATGGGCAGTGACACCCTGGATCCATGTATCCTTAGGCTGGTCTTAGACACAGTCCTTACCCCGATCACTTGCCTCGTCAATCAATCTCTCTGCCTGGGGAAGGTTCCTACTGCCTGGAAAATCACCACAGTCACCCCCATTCTTAAAGGTGGTGATAGGTCTGTGGCTGGAAACTATCGGCCAATCTCCATTCTCTCTCTTCTCTCCAAAGCCTTGGAAAAGGTGGTGGCTTCTCAAATCTCTGACTACCTCACTAACTACAATGTCCTCTGTCCTGAGCAGCACAGTTTCCATGCAGGCCACAGTGCCAGCACTGCCCTCCTAGAGTTCTCCAACTTTCTCCACTTCCCCTTAGACACAGGTTCTCTGGCTGGTGCTGTTTTCATAGACCTCTCTAAAGCTTTCGACACTGTCTCCCACCCCCTCCTTCTTGATGCCCTTAGTCGCTCCAGTTTTGCTGCTGGGTCTGTCTCCTGGTGTGCCAGTTATCTGTCTGACCGCTCAGAGCGTGTAAAAATTAATGGGACCCACTCAGACATCTGTCCCATCTTTTCTGGGGTTCCCCAGGGCTCCATTCTGGGCCCCTTACTTTTCTCCCTTTACCTTAACACCCTTCCACGCTCCTGCTCTGGTAACATATTATTATACGCTGAAGATGCGGTCATCTTTGCCTCAGATCGTAACCCTATTGCCCTCCAGGACTCACTGCAGAAGTCTTTTGCTGAAACCGAGGGCTGGTTCAAGGAACATAGACTGGTGATAAATCTTGAAAAAACCAAAACCATGATCTTCGCTCACCCTCAAAACAAGTCCTGCAACTTCAAACTTCTCATTCACTCTGGGTCCTCCTTCTCACTCGAACAAGTTTGCTCCTATAAATACCTAGGGGTCCATTTTGACCCCTCTCTCTCCTTCCATGGACACATATCTGCCCTTGCCACTGCCACTAATATCCGATTGGGCATCTTACACTGGTATAAAAACCTGCCTCCCCCCTGAGGCTCTTTGACTTGCAGTCACCTTTTCCATCCTGCCTCTAGTGGACTATGGGCTGCTGGTGTATGGTGCTGCTGATCAGACCGTGCTCCATAAAATTCACACTATTCTAAACAAGGCCTGCAGGTTAATTACTGGGGCGCCTAGGCTAACTCACACCTGTCTGCTATACTCTAAAGCCCTGGTGCTTGATCTTGACGAGTGCCTCAAATATCTGACCTGTATCCTTACTAAAAATACCCTCCTTGGGCTATCCCCGCCAGGTCTGACCGCCACTATCCGCTGCTCTGTCCCACTAGTTCATACCTGGACCTCTGGGAAATCCTCTCTTGCTATTCCTAGAGCTAGGACCTCACACGGCCAAGGAGCCTTCAGCTTTAGGGCCCCCTCTTGGTTCAATATGCTGCCCCCCTCCATTTCCAAAGCCCCAACTATATCGTGCTTCAAAATGTCCTTACGGAACCACCTTTTTAACATCCGAAGCTGTAATTGCCACTAGTCTAGGCCGTACTCAATATTTATGACAAAGCTTCCTACTAAGCTGCCTAGTGTTAACCTAGCTCTGTTATTGTTGCATCAATCCTGCCTGTACCAACTTGTTGTATCTCTGTACTTATTGCTGTCTTAATTTACTGTTGTACTGTGTTTTGTTGTCTTACTGTGACAAGGTACCTTTGTAAATGAGCCTATGGCTCAAAGGTTTTCCAAACTGCTGTCAAAATAAAATAAAACAGCTCCCTTTGTACTGTTGAGTGACTGCAGAGTCTGAAAGAGTGTTCCCCGGCTGGTTGCGAGCTTCGGATTCTTGGACCCAGCACAGGCTATGTACAATATACACAGTGACTGAGCTTTTTAAAGCTACAGCATGACAGCAGCAACTCATACATTCACACAGGAACTATGGACACAGCAATACTTTAAGTTTACGCTTACATCACTGGGTATTAACCCAGGCTCACAGGCAGCACACAGAGCTGGAACATGGCCAGGCAAAGGGCAAAGCAGGTGCCCAATGAGATGACTTAAGGTAAGCCCCAGCACTTTGGGGGGAGGGTTACATTTATTTAAAAAGTGTTTTCTGAACACTGCAAGAAAATATTAAGTGCAAAACTGGAGTCTGTATACCAAACTAAAATGTAAGGCTGTTTGAGTATGTCACTCTGACTGTCCCCCTTTATTCATTTTCCTGATTGGCCCCCAGTTCCCAATTTCTCAGTGGGCTCTCTGCATCCTAGTCTGACACTGGAAGTGCTCTGCATGCCTATTGACAGCTCCACCCCTTAAACTCTGTCTCCTTTCATTGTTGTCACTGGACCATTTTTGAAATCCTGGATCCGTTATTTGCTAATCTGGCAATATCTCGTAAGCCTACCTCTTCTCTTCGGCCTCAGTTGTTAGTCTGTTCTGCTTCTCTCTCTGAGCTGTTGCATATATCAGTGTTCATATTCCGACTGTAAACTTTTTTGCAATGCACAAAATAGTATCAAAGATGCTATATAAAATTGCCTTGTCTATAATAATTAACAATTATATGCAAAATAAGTAGTTAGTCATTCGAACAATAGTATAGGTCTGTGTGTAGAACTTGGGGTGGGGGAGTAGCTGAAAAGAGAGAGAGAGATAATAGGAACAGTAGGCAAGGGAGCACAGATACAGTTTAAGTACAAGTAGATAAGTTCCCCATTGAACTCTTCAGGGATCTTGGATGTAGAGAGTTTTGTGGGAAAGGTAGAATTTGACTCCAATTTTTCAGTGTCATTTATGACAAAAAAAGAAATACCACATAGTGAAGTTTTCTTTTGTCTGTATTTCTCCTAGTTTTCTCACTCCACGTTGGGAAACAATTTCATTCTGAACATGGCAGTGGTGATGAGAGTCTCGTTCATTCGTTCATTCCTTCATTTTCTCCAGGAGGAGCACGCTGTGCTGAAGAGCTTATGTCCCGATGTGTCCACGGCAGTAGGTAGGGCTACTGGGATGTTGTGCTACATAGGGAGGGGTATCACCAACCGAAGGAGTGAGGTGGCCACTGTATAGATCTCTGGTGAGACCTCACCTACAGTACTGGGTCCAGTTCTGGAGACCAGATCTCTGGAAGGACATAAAGTGGAGGTGGTCCAGAGGAGAGCAACTAAAATGGTGCATGGTCTACATGAAAAGCCCTATGAAGAGAGAGACTAAAAGACCTCAGTATGTACACCCTGGAAGAGAGGAGGGAAGGGGGACAAAATAGAGACGTAAAAATACTTAATGAGGTTGAATAAAGTACAGGAGAGTAGTAGTCTTTAGAGGAAAAGGTGCACATGAACAAGTGGACTTGCAATGAAGCTGGAAAATTTTGGAGAGATGTGAGGAAGTACTTCTTCACTGAAAAGAGTGATGGATGCCTGGAACAGCTTTCCAACGAAGATGGTAGTGCAAAAATAGTGGTAGGCTTCAGGAATGTATAGGATATGCACAAGTAGATCTTAGTTGGGAAGTGGGTGGGAGCTGGAGATCATGTAGCATCTCCAGTGACAATATAGGCAGGGACAAATCAGCAGACTGGGTGGGCCAAAAATGTTCTTCTCTGCCAACAGATTCTATGTTTCTGTGTCCTGGAGTATGCAGTTCGCTTGTGAAACTGAAGAATAGTGGGAGATCCAAATAAAAACTTCTCCACTATTGAACAAAAAGAAAAGGCAGATTAAAAGAGGGAAGGGAGTGAAAGAAAAACTTGAGAATGAAGAGCGAGATAGAGAGAAAATGAAAGAACAAGAGGGTGACTGAAGGGAAAGAGAGAGAGAGAATGAAAGGAGAATTGGTGATTGACTGACAAAGAAGAAAGAAATAATGAAAGAACAAAGAGGAAGGAAGGAAGGGAGGGAGGAGGGAGGAGGAAGAAGTAAAACATGAGCACAAAAAAAATACTAAGCAAGAAAGGGGCACCACTAAAGGGGTTGGGGTGAGAAAGAAAAAATTGTATTCCTTTGTTAGTGGGGTAGGGTGGAGAAATGGAAGTGAAAGGGATCAAATAAAGAAATGAGAACAGGAGATGAAGAGAGAAAAATGGGAGAAAACAAAATAGTCCCCAGTTTGCTAGAGGAAGTGAGCTCAGCCTAACACTAGACGGACAATTGAAAGTCTACTTTTAGCCTATTGTAAATAATATTGCTCTTGCTCCTCTGATTGATTTTGTAATGTACACTCCCCCTGCCCTCCTCCCTGGGCCTAACTCCTCTACAACCTTATGAAGCCCTATTTATTTGTAGCCATCTTCTGCTTTGCCTAGACATTGTGCTGAAATTGCCTGCTAGTTCTGAGTTATTTTTGTGTGTTGTAATTGTTTATAATAACTGGTTGATAATGATTATCAACTGTGGGCAGAAGCTGTCAAACTCCGTTATACACTGGTGATTATATGCATATGTGTATAATGGAGTTTAATTATACACATATCATACATATGTGTATAATAACCAATGTATAACGGAAGTTGGTTAAGCACCTTTTGCAAAAATTCTAAATTAAAAAAATAAAATCAAGGGAACCAGTTTTATACAAAATAAAACATGAGGAAGTGTGTGTCAACTCAGATTTTATGCACACCCTCAGTGTTCGATGCCTTTATAAACCCCTTAAGCTTTGCTCTCGGGGTTTATGGGGCTTCGCACACCTCGGGTGTGCATAAAATCTTTGTTATACACACTTCCCCATGCATTATTCTATATATTATTAGCTTTATTTTATTTATCACCTATGTATAATTTATTTTCCTGTACTTAACTTTCTAGTGCTCATTAATGTCTCCTGATGCTTTGTACTTGCTGTATCCTGTGCCATCTCCATGACCCCGGTCGTGCCTGAAATCAGTTCTTGGACCAGTGCAACTACCCATTCAACAAATAAATAAATCTCCATAACATAGGAAATGGGGGGAAGGGCTAAGAACCTCAGTGAATTATGGGGGTGGTGCATTATGTGCACTGCTGAAGCTGCTTGCCTTCTTTTTTTCATATTTTTAAAGTCCTCATAGGCTGAGAAAGTTTGCATGACATCGCTATTAAGCTTACATTTTTTAAATGATTTAGAGGTGCCTGCTAGTAATCCCACAGCCTCAGAATGGCTTCATTTTTGCACCCTGTAATACTTATTGCAATCCTCAGCTCTTTGGTCCTTCAGTAATTAGAAACATAGCAAGTTGCCCAGCAGAAAAAGCCCAATGGTCCATTGACTCTGCTCAAAGACATTATGACACAAGAAAAGGTTCTAGGGACATGGATATGTTGTTCATCTACACTGTCTGGCAGGTTCCTTGCCGCTTTAAATCTTGCCAGAAGGTCTTCAAGCTGGCTCCTCCCACCCATCCGGGTGGTAAAACTCTCGGCACCGCTCCATGACGCCAGATCTTCCTTAACCACTTGGAAGCTCAGGTTCCCTCCCTAACGCTCTGCATGATAGACTGGATCCTAATTCTTCGGTTCGCCCGAAACTCATTTTAAAATTTTCAAGACTTCGGTCATCTTTCTCCCTTGCGGCTGCGATGAACAAATCGACTCCCGGATTTCAACGCTGCCCTTGTGGGCAGAAGATGTCCAGGACGGACCCACACTCCACGTCGTCTACTGCCTCAGCCTAGAACACGACCGCAGGCCTACGTCATGCGTCGTTTTGACCCAGCGTCCTGGAGGACCGCTGCCCAGTTACAGCTTGGGTGCCCCGAGAAGCGCTACCCGCTGGTTAAGTCGAAGGAGACCCATTGGACGGTTACTGCGGCGGCTGGCTCGGCTGAGCAACTCGAGCAGATGATCGCCTTCGAGGAGGAGGTGGCCCAGGCTGCTTCATCCTCTTCCTCAGTCGCGGCATTTATCTCGCTTTCTCTGGGTACCTCGTATTCAGCTTCATTCAAGGAGCTTTGCCAGTCCCTTTCCACGAAGGGAGAGGGGCCATCGGGACATTCCTCTCGGTCCAAAAAGAAGGACTCAAAGGGTAAGTCCCATCATCTGCGTTCGTGGGAGCGGGAGAGGTCTCCTCCCCTGGACAGCTGACTGTCGACTTCGGTCGAGGTTGTGGCTAAAGCCGCTGGCTTCACGGCGTCCCCATCAGGCCAGCAGGCCGAGACAGCCGTCGACACAGTCGAGATTTTCTCGACCCGTTGGATGGGCTGTCGACTGGTGAGGCCGACAACCCTTCTTCACCAGTCCTCCCGGTGGAGGCCGAGGACCTGCCTGTGCCCCTGGTGCCGCAGTCCCCGGTTAAGGCTTCCGAGCTGAGGGAAGAGCAGGTGTCCCCCTCTCCTTCCCAGACCCATCCTCGGAAACACCGAGGATCTCAGTTTCGGACATCGTCTTGGTCCAGCCGATCCCACCGACATCGGTGGTCTCGGTCTCGGCACCGAGGTAAGCAGCGCCGCCGCTCGTCCTCCTCCTCAGAAGAGGAGAGGCTAAGGTGCAAATTGCGTCGACGCTACGAGGACCTGATGTGGCAGCAGTTACTTCTGTCCGGGAATAAGCTGACGCCGTAGCCTTCCCCGGCCATCAAGTGACTGTCACCCGAGTGGCCGAAACAACCCCTCGCTGTAGTCGAGGTGCCCAAGCCTGGGCCGGTTGTTCGGCCGAAACCAGCTGCCCCACCGATTGTTGTGGAACCTCTGACTCCACAACCGAAATCTGGGCCGCCGACCAAGGACTCTTGGTCGGGTCAAGGCCTGCCCCACAGGTTGTCGGTCACCCTCACTCCCGACCGTCCTCGGCAGGTGGAGGGTGGCTCAGGCCCCAGGCAGCTCTTTGCGGACTCCTCCGAGTCCGACAACGACTCCTCCCTGTTCTCCAGGCCCATTGACCTGGAGTCCTCCGGGGGCCAGTCGATGGATGAAAGCCCATCGTCCTTCATGGGTTTGCTTCGGCTCATCTCGGAGTCCACCAGGATGCAGCTCGAGCTCGTGGCCAAGTAGCCCCTGACGGAGATACTGGACCGAGGGGATTCACCTACGGAGGCCTTTCCGGTGGCTGAAGCCATTGTTGGTCCAGCCTTGGAGCTCTGGCAGTGGCCTGCTTCCTGTCCTGCACCTTCAGCCAGGATGGCCAGGAAGTATGCGGTCCCTACCGGCTCTCTGCCCGGGTTTTCAGAACACCCCTCTGCAGAGGGGTTGGTCACAGACAGCATTTTCTAGCATTCCAGGAACGCTAGGGATGTGGACAAGCCCCCAGACAAGGAGTCCAAAAAGCTGGACTACGCCGGGTGCAAGGTGTACGCTGCATCCTCCCTTGCCCTCTGCCAGGCCAGCTCGGCCGTGCTGATGGCACACTTCTCCCATGCCCTCATGGGCTCCCTGGATGAGGTGATCCCTCATCTCCCGGCCGACCTGCAGACCATGGTCCAGCAGGTGCAGGACCAGGGTAGGGCAGTGGCTAAGCAGCAGCTCCAGACGGCTCTGGACATAGGAGACTCCTGTGCCAGATCGGTTGTGGCCGCGGTAGCCATGCACCGCAGACCATGGCTGAGGATATCCACCTTCACGGCGGATACCTAGCACAAACTGGCGGATGTCCCCTTCTTGGGGACCGACCTCTTTGGCCCTGGAGTGGAAGGTCACCTCCAGTGGATCGAAAAGTCCAATGCCACTCTGGACTCGGTCACCTCTGCCCAGAAGGACAAAGGCCGCCGACAGCAGCAGCCCAAGCCCTTTCATCCTTCTGCACCTGCATGCACATCCGGCCCAACAGCACCAGCACCAGGGCCAGCAGGCTCGCGCTTGGCATCCCAAACCCAAGCCCGCGGCTTCCTCCAACAGGAAGCAGGAAGGTAAAGGCCCAGGAGGTCCCTCGGCCGGTCCCTCCTCCAAGCCTGCCCAGTGACGGGTTGAGGGGTGTCAACCCCAGCCTTGTCACTCCCCCTCTGGGTTCCCCCATGGGGGGACGGCTCTGCCACTTCCTTTCCACCTGGTCCGCTATCACCACGGACCGGTGGGTGTTGGAGGTGGTAGGAAAGAGCCTGCCTCTGGAGTTCGAGCAGGACCCACCCTTCCGAGCCATCGCCCCTCAGGGGGCTACGGGGGCTGCAACCTCTCTGTCGGCTCGCCCAGCCAATATTTCCCTGCTCCTCGAAAAAGAGATGATCAGTAAGGTGGCGGATCCTCCTCCAGACCCAGGGTTTGTGTCCAGTTACTTCCTGGTCCCAAAACGGACGGGGGGCTGGCACCCCATTCTAGACCTGCATGACCTGAACAGGTTCCTAAGGTCTTGGACCTTCAGGATGGTCACTCTGGCT
Source organism: Neoceratodus forsteri (assembly GCA_016271365.2). NCBI lineage: Eukaryota > Metazoa > Chordata > Ceratodontiformes > Ceratodontidae > Neoceratodus > Neoceratodus forsteri. The sequence continues at coordinate 68,014,589 of JADMNL010000023.1, forward strand.
CAGATAATCCCATCCTTGGAACGAGGCATGTGGTTCTGTTCTCTGGACCTTCAGGACGCGTTCTTTCACGTCCCAATCCGTCCATCCCACCAGAGATTCCTCCGCTTCAGAGCAGAGGGATCCCTTTACGAGTTCTGGGCCATGCCCTTCGGCCTTTCCCTAGCTCCCAGGGTCTTCACCAAATTCATGGCGGTGGTGACAGCATTCCTGTGGCACCGAAGGGTCCGGGTGTACCCCTACCTTGATGACTGGCTGATTGCAGCCCTCTCCAGAGTGGAGGTGGAGCGGTCCAGAGATTTGGCCCTCCAGGTTTGCTCTCAGGATGGCCTCCTTATCAACGAGGCCAAGTCGGAACTCATGCCAAAGCAGGTGATAGAATTCATCGGGGCAGAGCTCGACTCTTTATGAACCACAGCACGGCTCCTGGTAGACAGAGCCGAGGTTCTTTCCTCCTTTGCCCAATCATTTCAGGTTGGGCAATCGTGCCCTGCCTGGGACTTCCTGCACCTCCTGGGCCTCATGGCGGCCTGCACCAGCATGGTCCGTTGGGCCCACTGGTACATGCGTCCCCTCCAGTGGGGGCTGGCCAGCCAATGGTCACAACACTTCGATCTGCTGGATCAGCTAGTGACAGTGACCCAGGGGATGTGGAACACTCCCCAGTGGTGGACCGTTCCAGCACATCTGCAGGATGGCATCCCATTTGTCCGCCCCGAGCCGACGGTCTCGCTATTGACCGATGCCTCTCTGATGGGTTGGGGTGCCCATCTGGGGGAGCACAGAGTGCATGGCCTCTGGTCCCCTCGGGAGTCCCAATGCCATATCAACCTGCTGGAGCTTCGAGTGGTTCGTCTAGCCCTCACCACCTTCGCTCTGTTTCTACGGGGTCAAGTGGTTGAGGTCCAGACAGACAATACCACTACCATGTACTACCTAAACCGCCAGGGCGGGACGCGCTCCATGCCTCTGTGCAGGGAAGCTCTCCGCATTTGGTCACTCATGTGCAGCCTGGAGGCGGATCTCCTCGCTATTCATGTGGCAGGAGCCTCCAACACCCTGGCCAATGCCCTAAGCCGGATAGGGGCTGCGTCTCACGAGTGGACTCTCCTGCCGGAGGTAGTACAAGATCTCTTCTCCCACTGGGGCACGCCTCAGGTGGACCTGTTTGCCTCCAGGGAGAATGCGAAGCTGAGACTGTTTCATGCCCCCCCCTCAGCAGGGCTCGCTGCAGGGGGATGCCTTCTCGAGGCTGTGGACCCCAGGCCTCTTCTACGCCTTTCCCCCATTTCCCTTGATCCACAAGGTGCTTCTCAAGGCGAGGAGGGACAAGGTGCAGGTGATTCTGGTAGCCCCAGACTGGCCCCACCAGTTCTGGTATCCAGATCTCCTCAGTCTCAGCTCCAGGCTCCCAAGGCGGCTTCCAGCCCGCCCGGACCTGATCTCAGTCAGTCAGGGGAAGGTATTCCATCCGGACCTTCAATTCCTGCACCTGACGGCCTGGTTCCTGAGCGGCTAGAGTTCCAGGCCTTGGGTCTTTCCGACGAGGTCCTCAACATTGTTGAGGTGTCCCGTAAGGAGTCAACCAGAAAATGCTATGCCTTCAAATGGAAGAGATTCTCCATTTGATGTCAGGGCAAGGGCCTGGACCCTTTCTCCTGTTTCTTGGCAAGCATTCTGGACTACCTGTGGTCCCTTTCTCAGCAAGGGCTTCAGTCGACGACCCTTAAGGTGCACCTGGCAGCCATCTCTGCTTACCGGGCGTGGGCTGGGAAGCAGTCAGTGGTGCAGGAGAAGGTGGTCGGGCGCTTTTTCAAAGGCCTTGATCACATATCCCCTTCGGTGCAAGAACCTCCACCTCCATGGGATCTACTGCTGGTATCGGCTAAGCTCATGGGCAAGCCATTCGAACCGATGCACAGGTGTGACATCTCTCACCTGCCGTGGAAGACCACCTTCTTGGTGGCTATCACGTCAGCCAGAAGGATAGGAGAGCTCCAGGTGCTTTCCATCGAGTCTCCTTAACTGGTCTTCCACAGGGACAAGGTTGTCCTGTGCCCCCACCCGAAGTTCCTTCCGAAGGTGGTGTCGGAGTTTCACCTTAACCAGGTGTTGACTCTGCCGGTGTTCTACCCCAATCACACCTCGGAGGCTAAATATAGGCTCCATACTTTGGACCCTAGAAGAGCGCTCGCTTATTATAAGGACTGGACAGCTGAAGTTCAGGGAGAAGTTCGCCAGCTGTTTGTTACCTATGCTGAAGCCGCACCTGGCAGACCTGCAGCCAAGCGGACAATAGGCAGGTGGGTCACCTCCTGCATAGATCTCTGCTATAGGTTGGTGGGCATGGAGCCTCCCAGAGGGATAAGAGCTCATTCTACCCACCATACTGCTGCATCGGTGGCTGCTTCCAGGGACATCCCTACCCAGGAAATCTGCAGGGCTGCTACCTGGAAGTCAGCACACACCTTCATTACCCTCTACCACATCGACCTTGAGTCACGCTGGGATACTGGTTTTGGGGCCTCGGTTCTCCAGTTATTATTCCCTAAGTAGGGGGTGTGCGCCTTGCCTCCCTCCTCCCGGAGAACTGCTAGGAGTCTGCCAGACGGTGTGGATGAACAACATATCCATGTCCCCAGAAATACAGGTTACTCACCTGTAACAGGAGTTCTAGGAATGGTATATGTTGTTCATCCACATGACCCACCCGACCTCCCCAGCTTCTATGCACAACCTGGCTTCCAGCGGGCTAGATCTGGCATCATGGGGCGGAGCCGAGGTTTTACCACCGGGTGGGTGGGTGGGAGGAGCCAGCTTGAAGACCTTCCGGCAAGATTTAAAGCGGCAAGGAACCTGCCAGACAGTGTGGATGAACAACATATACCATTCCTAGAACTCCTGTTGCAGGTGAGTAACCTGTATTTACTTGCTATAGTACTTCTAAAGGATGATGTATACTATCCTCCACACAAACAGCAGCATCTGCCACAGTACAGTTGCCCTGGAGACAAACAGAATCCCAGTACACCCAAAGCACTCTGTATGTTGATGCAGCATAACTTAGCACAACGCTATGCATCCTTTTTTATGTTCCTCATGCGTGCAAGCACAGATGAACATACTGATATGAGAGTTGCTAGAGAGAGATGTGAGGGGTGGCAGCCCAATGGCCAGCGGTGCTGCAGGGGCAGGTCTGTGGCTGGCAAATCAGCAGGCAGTGTCCTGATGACACTGGTTTGCTGAATGGGGCTTGTCTCGGCAAACATTTCAAAGGACAGAGCTGATGCTGCGTGCAGCTCTGTCCTTTGAAATGCAAGCCCTTCAGCTGCGGCTTAGTGTGTCTTTCCTTGTTAAACAATGTCCCCTTTTCCTGCTGCCACTTAGTGTGTCTTTCCTGGTTAATCAATTTCCCCTTTCCCTTTCCGACACCAGGATGCCCACTCCCGGTGCCCCCCAACCCATCTATATCCCTAGCAGACATCGGAGTGCCCAATCCCCTTGTTGGCATCCCCCCTTCCCATTACTATTGTGGCACATTGGGAGCCCACCCCAGTGTGCCTAAATTTATATTTCGTTTGTATTACCTGTAAATGAAGAAAACCTTCCCTCGCAGTGTTTTCTTTTTTTCACCTGTTAAAATGAAAACCGACTCTCATTGTCTCCCTCATCATCCTCCCATCCTGACCCTCCCTCTATGCACCCACCTCCCCGCACCCCCCCCTTACACCATGCCTACCCTCCAAGGTTGGCAGATGTGATCTCCTGCAGAGCGGGACATGTCTGCACTCTTCAAAGTCGACTGGAAAACTTAAAGAATGAAAGGTAAGCCATATAAAGGGAGTCAATGGGGGGTTTCAATTTATGTTGATATCTCAGCCAGTTTTAGGAATTTTGGCCCCAAATTTTCAATATGAGGTACTTGGGACTCAACCTCATGAACATGTCACTGTCATTTCCTTCCTTGGTCCCAAAAGGTAATTTCACAGTCGCTGCGTGGAATCACCTTTTGGGACTGAGTAACAAAATGACAGTGCCACTGTTCATGAGGAGGGGTCCCCAAAAGCCCATGTTGCAAATTTGGTGAAACATTTCCAACAAATAACTGAGTTATGAGCGTGCGTTGTGCAGTTTCTATGCACACTCATAACTTCATCAATTTTTAATAGTTTTACTCCAGATTTTCAACATTGCCATTTTTTGCGCACCTCCTTATGAACAGTGCAGCTGTCATTTTTCACATCCTGCCTGAAATGTGTTTTTGCACCAGTTGTGCAGAATAGAATGGTCGCTGTGCGAAATCAACTTTCAGGTTGGAGTAACAAAATCACAGTGCCACTGTTCATGAGGGGAGGTCCCAAAAAGCCCATGTTGAAAATTTTGGTGAAAAAATTCCAAACAATGACCGTGTTACAGGCGTGCATTGCACCGTTTCTATGCACGCTTGTAACTTTGCCAATTTCTCATATTTTCAAGTCAGATTTTCAGCATTGCCATTTTTTAAAATCTCCTCATGAACAATATAACTGATATTTTTCACATCCTGCCCAAAATGTGTTTTAGCTCCCTCGGCACCAAATGGCGCAGTTGCTGCATGAAATCACCTTTCGGGATTGAGTAACGAAATGATAGTGCCGCTGTTCATGAGGCAGTGTCCCAAAAAGCCCATGTTGCAAATCTGGAGCGAAAATACCAACAAACATCTGAGCCATTATGGTTTCCAACTGTAATATCCTCCCTTCCACCACCACCCTGTAGAGATTGACAGGCATTGGGCATGTGCCTTGGGATCGTCGGCCGTAACACTCACACCATTTCACCCCCCCCAACCTGCAGCCAGTGACAGGCACTGGGTTGTGCCTTGGAGTCTTTGACCCAAACGTTCACCCCGTTCTCCTATACTGCACCCATCTTAGCTTATTTCATTATGGAATGGGGTGAGCATTAGGGCCGAAGACCTCAAGGCACACAGTGACGCCTGTCAGTGTCTGCAGGGGTGGGGGTGGAATGGTGTGAGCATTACAGCCAATGACCCAAAGGGACACCCCCAAATCCTGTCAGTCTCTACAGGGTGGGGTGGGGCATTAGGGTTGGAAACCCTAATGCCTCATTAAAGAAGTAAATCAGGGAGGGACGTTTGATGTCACCTACCTTGATTTCAGCAAAGTCTTTGACAACGTCCAACACAGAAGGCTGATTAACAAGATGAGTAGTCTGGCAATGGGGCACAAGCTGATAAACTGGATTAGAAACTGGCTGATGGACAGGAGGCAGAGGGTGGTGGTGGTAATGGGATCCAATCTGGGGAGAGAGGGTGACCAGTGGGGTTCCTCAGGGATAAGTCCTAGGACCAGTCCTGTTCAATGTCTTCATTACATACATTGTGGAAGGGCTAGAAGGAAAGGTCTGTCTGCCTGTTTGCAGATGACTCCATCTGTAACAGAGTGAATACTCCAGAAGGGGTGGAGAAAATGATCAGGGACATGGAGAGGTTTGAAAAATGGTCTGAGGAGTGGCAACTGGGGTTCAATACAAAGAATCCCAAATAATGCACCTGAGAAGAGGGAAACCTTGGTAGAGTTACAGGAGGGGGGAGAGGTGCTGATGATCACCAAGGAAGAAAGGGACCTAGGAGTTATCAGTTCTGATGACCTGAAGGTGTCAAAGCAGAGCACAAATGTTGTAAGGATGGCCAGTGGCATGCTGGAGTGCATAGGCAGAGGTAACACTAGCAGAAGGCATGAGGTGGTGATGCCATTGTATAATGCACTAGTGAGGCCTCACCTACAGTACTGTGTGCAATTCTGGAGTCTGCAAATATGCAAGGACATTGACAGGGCGGAGCTGGTCCACAGAAAGGCAACCAAGATGGTACATGGCTTGCAACACAAAACATATCAGGGGAGATTAAAAGGACCTCAATATGTACTTATTGGAGGAAAGGAGGGAGTGGGGGAACATGATAGACACGTTCAAGTACCTTAAGGGCATAAACAAGGTGCAGAGGTGGACATCTTTCAATGCATCAAACATTCGGTATTGACAAATGCTCATTTTTTATCCTTAAAAAAAAGAAAACCGTTCATCGTTGTCTGCTGTGTAACCCCCCCTTCCCTAAACAGTATACAGACACTGGGGGTGCCCAATCCCCCAGTGTCTTTCATCTGTCCATCCATTGTTGTGTGCTGTGTAACCCCCCTCCCAAAACAGTATGCAGACACTTGGTGTGCACAATCCTCCAGTGTCCTCATCTGTTCAGCAAACTCCTGAAAAAAAAAAACTGTCCCTTGTCATTCTTTTCTCTGTAAAAAAAACTGTCCTAGCTGCCTGTTCGCTGTTACCCAACCCCTACCCTCCCACTCAGCCCCCACACCCTGTACCCCATGCACACCACTGGAGTCCATCACCATAATCTACCTTGGACTGCAGGCATGTCTTCACTCTTCAAAACCTAATCGTGATCCGCAAACTAAGGTAAGCGATTCAATGTATTTCAATTGGGCTTTTGGCATCAATGTATTTCAATAGGATTTTGAACTTAGTGGCATAATTTGGCCATTTTTAAACATTTGTGCCCCAAATTTTCAACATATGTTTTTTTGGGACCCCACCTCACAAACAACTTCACTGAAGCAATTTTCAAGCATCCTCTCCCCCCATGACACCAGTGCACATGACGAGCATTCGGCATTGACAAGTGCTTGTTCCAAATATTCTTCAAGACTGCAAAGCACAGTTCCCACATGCTGGCCACAGAGGTGAGAGGTGGGCTGTGCCAGTCGCTGGCTGAAAACAGGTCGGGGGAGGCACTGCAGGAATGTTGTCTGTCTCTGTTGACTGAAGGGTGCTTAGATTTTGATGGTTTCTACAATAGTTGCTTGAGACATTCCCACTGCCTGTCTGCATCAGGAAGGGGAAACTGCAAAGGTGAGGTGCCAAGCTCCTAGGGATTTACTATTTTGTTTTTATTTTAGAATTTTGGACTGGGAAAGGCACAATGAGCTGCATGATTTTCCAAGTGCGACCTGGGAATGACTTGCTTGGGTTCATACAGTATGCAAGTGGCAGTCGTGGGATTCAAACCAGATTAACAGAGTGTCTAGGTTCACAGCTTGGTGCTTTACCCTCTAGACTATAGTACCTCCACTATTAAACCATACTGTTAAGATGGAGATTGCAAGCTGGCTGTTATTTGCATACCCCTACTATTTTCTTTGGCAAATGGATTTTATTTTTATTTATTTAAGATTTGTTAACCAGGTAAGAACCCAAGGACAGAAATGCCTATTTTCTTTTTTTTTTTTTGTACTTTAATTTTTATTGAGCTTTAAAACACTGAACAAGCCAGTAATAAGCACATTAATAGATTCAGGATGGATCATAATTACAATCATGTCAGTACCCAGATAAAACAATCTACTACATTTGATATCACATTCGGGAAAGCATCAGTTAGTATTAATACTATTAGTTAACAGATATGCCAACCAAGCCATGTCATGTGGAAAGTTAAGGCATGTATATATAATAAAGGACAAATGTGACCTAAAAATAGTCACTATTTCCACTTAACCAGGTGTACGACCCATATAAATGTGTGTTTCATTCTCAACCAGAAACAAGAACATTATGTGACTGTTAGCCCTCAATCTCAACGTCAAGCTTCCCACTCCCCTGGATAGGATTTCAATTCAATTCCCAAAAACTGTTGGGGGGGGGTACTTCTCTTAAGTTTACTCACAGAATGGTAATCAAACCATAACAACAAAGACCCTTGTACACTCCTAACTCTTAAATTGTTTCTACACAACAGTCCCACTACTTTAGTGAGTGGAAAAGGTCCAAAGGATTAAACTTGAGTAAGTCCAACTCCTAATTCAAAAAAGTCAGTCATATTAAAACAGAAAATAAGTGTTCAGATTTAGACTCTAAATGACCGATTCTGAATCGAGTTCCTCCTCTCTAGCATCCGGTACTGCTGATTGGAAGTTGGCCACAATCTTCTCCACCCTCTTTTTTGCTTCATTACGGTCTGAAAATTTAAATGTTTTTCCACTGTAGGTTATGTGGAGCCTCGCAGGGGCAAGGAGCGAGTGTACAACACCTAAAGCTTTTAACTGCTGCCTTAGCGGGTCAAACATCTTATGGCAGTTGCGAGTAGCAAATGACCAGTCCGGGAAAAATCTAACATCGTAACCATCATACTGAATTGGATGATTCAGTCTAGCCCAATTCAGCAGATGGTCCCGCATCTCCATTCCGGTTGTGACAATCATAATGCTGCAAGGGGTGTCTTGATTTAACTGGTGAGTTCTGAAATTGACTCGATAGGCTTTCTGAATGTCTGAGCCCTCAAACCCCATATCCTCGGGTAGAGTATCCATAAGCCATGCCCTCAAAAATATAACCAGGTTCTCACCTTCTGTATGCTCCAGGAGGCCTATCATGTGGATATTCATGGCCCGAGCTGTATTTTCTAGTGTCTCAAGGCAGGTTCGGAGGTGCGAGTTCTCAGTGGTAAGTTGGGCAACAGCTGTCTGTGTTCGCATGGATCTCTCATCCGCATCCTTCGCTGTGGTGACTGCCGTTTCAGTTTTCTTATCCTGCATTCCCAGTCATTCCAGGATATTTTCAACTTTCTTGTCTATGTCGCCCACTGCCATCAATACTCGTTCCCAAGGTGGCGATTCTCCTGAGGTGCTGGCGGGAACCTGGCCTGATTGCTGCATCGAGGTTTGGGACTGCTGCTTAGTTTTTGATGTTTGCCCGCTTGCTGTTCCTTTCTGGCACCCCATGTTAAAGTTTGGTACTGATCTGTTTGTCCCAAGTAGCTGAGCCTGAATATTGTAGTTAACGTTGTGAGAAGGGCTAATTTAATTAAGTTATTAAGGCCAAAAGTCACGTCCTAGGAAGAGCTGATACAAAACACGACCAGACTGGTGCTTGGCTCTCTGGTGCCCCCCAGAAATGCCCATTTTAAAGGGTGACCCAGATACAAACATATACATAAAATAATGTATTTATTTATTTAGTTTTTCTTAACTGAGTATGGTGCACTAGGCAGTAAAATGCCTATTGTCAGGTACGACCGGGGAGAGTACATCATCAGGATTTTGCAGGGCTACAGAAACAAACAGGCAAGACATTACAAGCTACAAGATGACAATGTTCATAGATACATAGAGTTGAAGGAAGAACAATAGTGCAGATTTTAGATATGCATAGTACAGCATACAACTGACAATGAGTTAAGTATTTAAAATATTGTAAGACAATAATGCAATAAAAAGAAAAGTCAGAAGGTTCATAATGAACTTAACTGGATGTGTAATCAGTAATATACAATCAGCCAACACATTTATAATTTGAGATGGCAAGGCAGAACGTACTAAAAGCAGATTTAGAAACATAATTAGAATGTACTTGTTGAATAGTGTTTGGTAAAGTGTTCCAATTTTTTTATGGCATGAAATAAACAAACTCTAGCCAGAGTCAATATGGCTGTGGCAAGATTGAAGAAGCTCCAAGTAACGACCGCCATAGGTGCGACTGAATGCCATCCCACTTACACCATGCAAGGAAACCTTCAGCATTGACAAATGCTTGTTTTTTGTTATCTTTGCATGTCTTCCAGCAGTCTAACTGAGATGAAGACATAGGGCCCGATTCTAGAAAGGGTTACGGCTGGCGTAAACTGACTTGCACCACAAAAATGGTGCAAGGAGCAGTTTACTCCAGGAGTTGCGACATTAGGTATTCTGCAAAGCAGCCTGCGACATGTCGCAGGCTGCTTGTGCCGAAGTGGACTTACGCCACCAGTTACACCATATGCACCCTACGACATGGTGCTAGGGGGTTTACAGCAGCAGTTGCATCCAATTCTGGAAGGGCAGCCTCCAAGTCCCGGATATTGCTATTCTCGAACAACCCCTGGAGGACATCCGCCAAAGCACATTTATACCAGCTAATTGCTGGGGTAAGTGTACTTTGCGTCCTCTGGGCATTGCATAATGTGCTGCAAGTCTCGATCCCCCAAAAGTGAAATATGCCCGGCAGGGGTTTGGAACCATACATCAGGGGATCGGGCCTTGGGGGGGCATTACAGGCCTACATATTCACAAGGAAGAACAAATAGGCAGACTCAATGGGCCTTGTGGTCCTTACCTGCTGTCAACTTCTATGTTTCTATGCCCCCAATCCCCAAAAGAAAATCCCCGCAGGGCTAGAACCCCCCCAAATCCCTGATCCCCCAATATATGTGTTAAAGCCCCACAGGGCTAATCATGCCCCCTTCCCAAGCCCTGATGTATTTTTAAACCCCACAGGGCTAAACATGCCCCCAAAGCCACAATTCCCAGCGTATGTTACAAAGCCCCACAGGGCTAATCATGCCCACTTCCCAAGCCCTGATCTTCTGATGTGTGTTTAAAGCCCCACAGGGCTAATCATGCCCTCCCAAGCCCCGATCGCGAGTCTACCCGCAAAGGCAAATGTTTAAAAAAAAAAAAAACAATCCATAACCCGTTTTCCCTGGTAGTCTAGTGGCCCCCCACCCGACTGAGCTCCTTCTGAGCATGTACTACTGTATATAGTATGTGCTCAATGACTGACCGCATACTATACACAGTAGTACGCACTCAGAAGGAGCTCAGTCGGTGGCTGGCCGCAGAGGTGAGTGGTGGGCTGTGCCAGTCAGCCTGGGCTGGCTATAGGTCAGGAGGGAGTGGGGTGGACTGGCACTGCTGGGTGGGGGTGAGGGTCACTAGACTACCAGTGAAAATAGGTTATGTATTGCTATTTATTTAAAACATTTGTCATTTGCAGGGTGGGCTGGCGATCAGGGATCGGGCTTGGGGTGCATGTTTAGTCCTGCAGGGCTTTCTCTACATTGAGGGATCATGGCTTGGGGAGGCAAGATTAGATAAATTAGCCCTGTGGGGCCTAGTAACATACATTGGGGATCGGGCCTTGGGGTGGTCATTACAGGCTTTGGAGCAGAGGTTGCGCCTTCTGTGTACCATGCTGCGGCTTGCGACAACCTGTACAGGTACGCCCTCTGTTTGGTGTACCCGTACAGTTGGCGCACATCGCAGGACTTAGCTGCGGGAACCCTGCCCGATACAGAATCGGGCGCAGGGTCTCTGGCACAATGGTGTTTTGTGCAAGTCGCCTTTGGTGTGACTTGCGGCAACCCCACTAGAATCAGATCCATAATCTCTGATTGTACACTGCAGTCAATAAACATTTTAATATAATTCCTCTTGCTTTGTGCTGTATATTAGAATGTAATCCAGTCTATAGTTTTAATTTCTGACATAGAAACATAGACTTTGACGGCAGATAAGGACCACTTGGCCCACCCAGTCTGCCCATTTCCCTACCTACTGGATAAGCTGCAGATTCTAGTTAACTAACAGCCTACTTCCTGCCACCCCCCCACTACAATTGCCTTGTGTCTGTCCCATGCATGTTGAATTCCCCCACTGTTTTAGCCCCAACAACCTCCCAGGAAGGCAGTTCCATGCATCCACCACTCTCTGTGAAAAAGATTTCCTCACATTACCCTGAGCCGTCCCCCCCTCTATCTTTAAATTGTGTCCCCTTGTTCTTACACATCTCTTTTTCTGAAAGATGCTACCCTCCTGGACTTTGTTGATTCCCTTGAGGCACCTGAACGTTTCTATCATGTCCCCCCGTCCCTCCTTTCATCAAGGGTATACATATTAAGCTCTCTCAGTCTCTCTTCATATGATTTCTGATGCAGACCCTGCACCATTTTAGTTGTCCTCCTCTGGACTGCTTCCATCCTGTGTATGTCCTTGCGTAGATGAGGTCTCCAAACTGCACACAGTACTCCAGATGGGGTCTCACCAACTGTCTGTACAGAGGGATAACCACTTCCCTTTTGCTACTTGTAATGCCCCTTCCTATGCATCCCAGTATCCCCCTAGCTCTCCTTATTGACTTCTCACATTGCTTACCCACCTTTAGATCATCTGATATGACTACCCCCAAGTCCCATTCCATTTTTTTGTTGTTAGTACCTCCCCTGCTATTGTGTACTCTTCTCCTGGGTTTTTGTTTCCCAGGTGCATTACTTTGCACTTCTTTGCATTGAATCTAAGTTGCCATACGTCTGACCATTCCTCCAACCTTGCCAAGTCCCTTCTCATCCTTTCTACCCCCTTGTTATCAACTCTATTACAGATCATTGTATCATCTGCAAAGAGGCATACCTTTCCTCCAGACCCTCTGCAATGTCACCTATGAAGATGTTAAGCGGACTGGACCCAGTACTGAGCCTGAGGGTGCTCACTAGTGAACCCCTTTCTTGAATGTGTTTCACTCACTATTACCTTCTCTGTCCTGTTGTGCAGCCAGTTTTCAACCCAGGCTACCACCCTGGGACCCACTCCCAAGCTGGCTAACTTGATTATTAATCTTTTGTGCGGCACTGTGTCAAATGCCTTGCTAAAGTCTAGGTAGGCCATATCCACAACCCCTCCCTGGTCTATTACTTTGGTCACCCAGTCAAAGAAATCTATTAGATTCATCTGACATGACCTTCCTGCTGTAAATCCATGCTGCTTTGGGTCCTGTGCACACACTTCCTCCTTGTACAAACTTGTCATAATAGAAAAATAACTTAATCACTGTTTTAACTAATAGCATGTTCAGCAATAACAGTAGCAAGTCCAAATCTCAGACCTGAAGTAAGAAAATGTAGTGATATGAACATACGAACACACAAAAATGGCAGCAGATACAGGCCAACTGGTCTATCATGTCTGCTCTGTTATGCAGCACACAGGTTAGACTCCTGCTGCTGCCCTCCCACACCTTGCTTCCTTCTTGTCCCCCCTCAATTTCCCACTGACTAGTATCTTGCCCTTGACCCTGTCCCACTCCCTTTTGAAGCTCTCCACTGTTTTAAGAGATACCACTTCCTCAGGAAGTGTGTTCCACCCCTACCACCCTCTCCGTGAAGTAATGTCTCCTCACCTCTCTCCTGAAACTACCCCCACCAACGTCAGGCTGTGTCTCCTAGTAATTCCTTCTCCCTTTTATCAAAACATGCCCTCTGTACTAACCCTGTTGATGCCCTTTAAGTACTTGAAGGTCTCGTTCATATCACCCCTCTCCCTTCTCTTCCTCAATGAGTACATGTTGAGGTCCCTCAACCGATCCTCGTAAGATGATCTGAAATGTGTCATAGAAAACATGACAGTAAAATGTGGTACATCAGATGTATGGCACAACAAAAAACAGTATTCTGCAGTCTTATGTGTACAAAGTTGTTACCTGGCTTGAGATAAATGAATCACCTGCTTCAAATCCGACCAGAGCCACTTACATGTGATGACTCAGGAGCACTTGTGTTAGATCAGGGTTGCTTTCATCATGTTCATGGCCACTGTTGCAAAATAGAATCTATGCACACATATTTGTTTTTTTAATCTGAGTTGAATACATTTTGCTGTAGAATGTATGTCCATTTTCCTGTTGCAGCAAGGGTAAACTGGTTCCAATGAGATACATTATGTAAATTACGAATACATGAACATACGAAATTGCCGGCAGAAAAAGGTGCACAGGCCTATCAAGTCTGCCCGGTTGTACAGCTCTTAGTTTCATATTACTACAGCTGCCCCAGCCCCACCAAAACCCTTCCCTTTCTCCCCTTTCCTTGTCTTTCCCCCCTTTGTGTTTTTGTCTGTACTAATCCAGCCCTTGACTCTGTCCCATCCCCGCTTAAAGCTATGCAATGTCCTCAGTTCTGTTAAATCATCCGGCAGTGCATTCCATCTCGCCACCACTCTCTCTCTCTGTAAAGTAGTGCCTCCTCATCTCCCTCTTGAACCTTCCCCCTTCCAACTTCAGACTGTGCCCCCTAGTGATCCTTCCCCCTTTAAGTGGAACACTCCTCCCTCTCTGACTTTGTTTATGTCTTTCAAGTACTTAAAGGTCTCTATCATGTCCCCTCTTTCCCTTCTCTCTTCCAGCAAATACATGTTGAGCTCCCTCAATCTTTCCTCATACGGCAACTCTCCAGTCCCATGACCATTTTTGTAGCCCTGCGCTGCACCCCCTCCAGTAATCTCACATCCTTTTTGAGGTATGGGCACCAGTACTGCACACAGTACTCCAAGTGTGGCCTCACCAGTGATCAATACAAGGGCAGGATTACCTGCTCCTTTCTAGAGGTGATCCCTCTGGCAATGCACCCCAGCATCCTATTTGCCCCTGCTGCTGCGCTTCTGCACTGAGATGATACCTTCATATCCCCTGTGACTATTACCAGGAGGTCCCTTTCCTCCTCTGAAGCTGTTACATGCACTCCCCCCAGCCAGTAGCTGGTCCTGGGATTTCTTGCTCCGAGGTGCAGGACCTTGCACTTTTTAGCATTAAACCCTAACTGCCACTTCCTAGACCAGTGTTCGAGTTTAGCTAGATCCTTCTTTTTTTTTTTTTTTTTTAAATTTAAGTTTATTAGTATTCATCGGGTACAGTTAAAAATGAGCAATCCAGACAAAACCAGATCCTTTCACAAATGTACAGTCCATTTCAAAGTATAGACAGTGAGAAACACAGAATATAGGAAGTGACCCACATCAATATATCTCAGATGGTGGGCTGACATGTTCAGGTTCATTGGGGGACAAGCCGCCTGCCCCCAACCCGACAAGGTGAGGCCTTCCTGAGTAGCTGTCCCACATTGAGATTGCTTTAGGAGGTACTACTATTTAATTTAATTTTATTTTAATCTTATTTTTAACCCTGGCCAGTGCTGGTTCCTGGGCAGGGACTTAGAAGGACCGGGCTGGGAAGCCCCTTTCCCCGCCAAATCTCCCATCTTGTCCACCTCCGACTTAAACCGCAGCCTACAATTTATCTTATAAGTTATCTCCTCCATAACTGCCACCTCCTGCACCACCCCAATCCAATCGCCCAGGCCGGGAGGATCTTTTCTCAACCACAGCCTAGTGATTGACCTGTGGGCCGCCGCCAAGAGGAGGGACCAGAGATACAACGTGTCTGCTCCAGCCAGGTTTTGGGGGGGATCCCCCAGAATGAGGTTTGTCCAATCCGGGGGAAATTCCAGAGCGAACAGTTCCACAAGTGCCTGAGCCACCATTCCCCAGAAGGGCCCCAGCCGAGGACAGAACCAGAGGACATGCAGGTAGCTCGCCCGAGCCTCTCCACACGACCTCCAGCAGCTCGGATCTCTATCCGGGAGTCCTCTGCTCAGGGACAAAGGGGAGTGGAAGAAACATATCCTCACCTTCCAACTAAACTCCTGCCAGAAGGGAGAACAGGTAGTTCTGGAGGCCAGTTTAAACACTGAGTCCCAATTGACTCCCCGTAGACCCGCCTGCCCCTCCTCCAACTATCTCCCCCTGATCCCTACCAAAGGATCCTTTCGAAGCCCCGTCAGGGCTCTGTACAGTGAGGAAATAAGCCCGATGAAATCTGCGAGGTCAATATTTTGTGAGGCTTTCAGGGGCGCCTTTCACCCAGCAGATCCCTCCTCGACACTGGAGGATATAGTCCCTGCCTGCAGGTATCTATAATGGTCTGTGTTGCAAATCCATATTCTCTGCTTAGGGTTCTAAAGTCCATTACCTCCCTTCCTGTCATAAACTGTCTGATGTAAATTAAACCTCTTTTCTCCCAAGTCCTGAAGGTGTGGTCCAGGAGGGATGGGGTGAAATCAATGTCCCACGACAGCCTATACAGTGGCCAAAGGGAGGTTTTCAGTTTGTATTTCTGCCATGCCCTATGGGTGGCTTTCAGAGTATCCCTTACAGCCATTAGTGAAGGAGTGGGGTGAGCTAGCTAGATCCTTCTTGAGTGCCTGCCTCCCTTCCTCATTGTCAACTTTTGCACAAATCTTAGTGTCATCTGCAAACAGGCTGATCTTACTCTTGACCCCCTCTGCAATGTCTAGAATTTAGACATTGAACAAAACAGGGGCCCCAGCACTGAACCCTGCAGTACCCCACTAATTACTGGCCTTGGCTTGGATGTCTCCCCCCTTACAACTACCCTCTGTTGTCTGCCCTGCAACCAGCTCTCAACCCACCCCACCAGTTTTTCCTCCACCCCCATGTCCCTCAGCTTGCTCATTAATCTTCCGTGGGGCACCAAGTCGTAAGCCTTGCTGAAGTTCGGGTACAGGACATCTACACCGTGGCCTTCATCAACCGTCCTAGTGACCCAGTCGAAGAAGTCAATCAGGTTAGTTTGGCACAATCTTCCTGAGAGAAACTCATGCTGTCTCTCAACCTGTAGACCATTGCTATCCAGAAAGGTAATCAACCTCTCCTTTAGAAAGGTCTCCATCAAATTCCCCCCCACTATGGAAGTCAAGCTTACCGGTCTGTAGTTACCTGGTTGGTCCTTGGGTCCACTCTTGTGAAGGGGCACCACGTGAGCCATCCCCAAGTCCCTGGGTACCCTTCCCATCTCCAAGGAGGTGTTGAAGAGGTCTATCAGAGGGCCAGCCAACACCTCTGCCAGTTCTTTCAGGATCCTTGGCTGTACACCGTCTGGTGCCTTGTCCACCTGCAAGGCCTTAAGGCCCTTCAGAACTCTATCCTCTTGGATGACCCCATCTGTTATCTCTGCCCCACTTCACCCTTGCCCCCTTACCCCTGCAGTTTTGGGCCATCCCTTTCTTTTGTGAACACTGAGCAGAAGTACTCATTGAGTGCCTCTGCCTGTTCTTGCCCTTGTTCTGCCCATCCCAATCCCTCTTGATTCTAACAATGCCATCTCTGTAACTCCTCTTCTCCCTTATGTATTTAAAGAACCCCTTTTCCCTCTTTCTGATCCTCTGAGCCAACTTCAGCTCCTTTGCTGCCTTGGCTGCTCTGTTTGACCTGGTCGCCTCCCTAGATGCCTTAGTGAACACCTCTCTATCCTCCTCATGCCCCACTTTTTTGAACTTAATGAAGGCCAGTCTTTTCCGCTCACCTTCCACTCCACTTCCTTGCTGAGCCAGCTAGGTTTCTGCATGCAGAGGGAATAACAGAACAGAATTTAAAGGACACTTAAACCCTATTTTTGTACCTGAAATTCCAGTTAAAATGGATCCCAGAGTGAAGCAGAATAGACAGTGTCCAATTACAGAATGTACCTCCTTAGCATGGAGTCAGTTTAACCATGCTTTAACAGGAACATGGACACACATTGATAACAATGTTTTAGTACTGACGTTTGGAGTTGCATGGCCTAGCAGAGCATTCTTTTATCAAACAGGGCTCATGCACTTATAAACGGATACTTATTTTGGACCAGTAAAAGAAAGCAAACAAAAAGAAACAAAAAAAATCTGTTCGTCATTATACCCTCTGTATGACAGATTTTGAAGTTATAATTCATTTTGAACTACATAACTTAGACATGTGGGAGTGTTGAGAACAGGAGACAGTAAAGATTCCTACATGACTCCCAGCTTCAAGGCTGGGATTTTTTTTTTGGGAGGGGGCTGGATTTACTTCTTACATTGCTCTGTCTCCCACATAACACATGTGCCTAATTAGTCATGTGCTACTGGATCAGTATTCAGTCAAAGTAAGGAGATAATGAGTTAACCCCTAGGCTGCTGAAAGAACTAGAATGAATCTACTTGACTTGAACTGGACAGATGCTCATTCTGCAGCTCTGCAAGGGTTAAATGACAGCAGCTTCAAAAGGTTTTTTTGTTTATATCCTAAGAGGTTAGGAAGCACAGTAGCATCCCCCCTGCCTTTAAGGCAGGGCAACCAATAGCAAAAATCAGAGGCAGAGCACACTATTTTGCAGTTGATGGAAGGATACACTGAAAACTCCTAAAAGATGTGTTCCACAGCAACACCTTTTTTTCAAGGGAAAGCCGGATGGCTATAGGCTCTGCCCACAGCCATAAAAAGATAAGGCTCACTTTGCTCAAGGCCATTTTATAGGGTGACCCGGGAACACAGGAAGGTTAAGCGACTTGCTTAGGATCACACAGTAGGCAAGTGGAGGTTGTGAGAATCAAACTTCAATCAGTCAGATCTATGAAGTACATTCACAGCTCCAGTCATATCACCATAATTTAGTTGAGAACATTGTTTATTCTGTGCAACACCATCTAATATCTCCCCAGCCCCACCGATTCTCTGGTAAAGAGAGTAATTTCCTACATCTATAAGATTTGTTCCCGCAGTAAAATAAAATAAAATAAATGAACTTAGGAGCTGTAATGAATGTGTGTAGTTATTGCTGGAAATATGGTGCAGATACACAGACGTTTGAGCCGAAGAGTGCATGTTGACCTTGAGGATATGTAATCAGAGAGAAGCAACATAGATTTCATACACATTTTATTGCAAGTAAGTCATGAGTCATGATATTATTACATTTTAAAGTGAAACTGAAGATAATGTTAAAAAACTGCATCTTTAGCACAGTGCCTCTTCTTTTTCATTCAACCTTCTACCACCCAACTTCCCAAACAGTTTCCATAAAAAAACACAAGTTGTATAACAATACTAACTCTTTTACTTGGTGGTCTAGTGCTGTATGCCTTCTGATGAAGGGGCAGCATTGCCCCGAAGCGCTGAGGCTGGAAAGGGTTGTGGAGCCTTGAAATTTGCTGTATTCGATATTGTAGCTCTTTTTGCTTACATTTGTAATTTTTATTTTCTTTTGAAAAAATAAACATATTCTCCTTGAATTTTACTTGGAGTGCTGGATGTAATTTTAATTTCTTGGGCTGTACAGGTGGTGGCTGGAATTCCTCATCCCACCCTGGTTGTCTCAAAATTTTCAACATGGCCTCTGAAGCCAGCAGCTTCTTGGCATCCCAAGAAATATGGTAAGGAGGCGATGCCATGTGCGCGAACACACACACACACACACGGACGTACACACATACACACACATCTATTTCGGTGATGGTAAAGGCTGTACACAACAAAACACCACATGACCCGTGTTCTTTTTTCAGTGCACAGTGTTTGGGGCAAAATATGGACATTAATTTCCTCCCAAAATATTGTAGTTCAAGCCTCATCATTTTGAAAATATTACTCCAACGGATTTACTGGGAGGCAACATTCAACCCGATACATGTAATACATAAACCTCAGCAAAAGGTACTTATGTTTTTTCTGTGTGTATCATTTTCCCCACCAGAAACTACAAGGCTCTTGGAAAGGTTCTCGCTTAACTTTCTGTTATCTTACTACTTTTTTTTAAGCTTTATTTTTATTCAGCTAGGATAGTCACAATAAACTGTACAGTTCTTGGTTCTGAGTGTAGACAAGTAGATAAGCAATATTACAGTGGAATAATGAACTTATCATCCACTGTTACTCCATTTGGAGGGTTAGCGTAATGTCCATAATGATAAAACAACATTCAGTGCCCAAATTAACTTGATGCTGTGTAACTGTGGATGGCCATTCAGAAATAACTCATGCAGAAAGTCTGCCAGGTGAAGCTGGCCCACCAGTGCAGTGTTGGTGCTACCACTTGCGACGCCAGTGACCCGGGTTTGGGAACGAGCCCGGGAGCTGGAGGGCCAGCCAGCCGGGGAAGGGAAGCTCCAGCATCAGATGGACAGCTTGTTTCTCCTGGGAGGAAGGGGGGACAACGGCCTTGTGCTGGTCTGACCTCTGGTGAAGGCCAGAGGTACAGCAGCCTGATGCCACTACATAGAAACATAGATTTTGATGGCAGATAAGGACCGCTTGGCCCACCCAGTCTGCCCATTTCCCTACCTAATGGATAAGCTGCAGATCCTAGTTAACCAGCAGCCTACTTCTTCCTACCCCCAACCCCTAGAATTGCCTTATGACTGTCCTATGCATGCTTGAATTCCACCACTGTTTTTGACTCCACAACCCCCTTCGGAAGGCCGTTCCATGCATCCACAACCCTCTCTGTGAAAAAATACTTCCTTAAATTACTTCTGAGCCATCCCCCCTCTATCTTCAAATTGTGCCCCCTTGTTCTTGCGCACCTCTTTTTTTGAAAGATGCCACCCTCTAGGACTTTGTTGATTCCCTTGAGGTACTTGAAAGTTTCTATCATGTCCCCCCTCTCCCTCCTTTCCTCGAGGCTATACATATTAAGCTCCTTAAGTCTCTCTTCATATGTCTTCCGGTGCAGACCCTGCACCATTTTAGTTGCCCTCCTCTGGACAGCTTCCATGCTGTCTATGTCTTTGCGGAGACTGGGTCTCCAGAACTGCACACAGTACTCCAGATGGGGTCTCACCAGCTGTCTGTATAGAGGCATAATAACTTCCTGTTTTCTACTGGTGATGCCTCTCCCTATGCATCCCAGTATCTCCCCAGCCCTCCTTGCTGCCCTCTCACATTGCTTGCCCACCTTTAAGATCATCTGATATGACTACCCCCAGGTCCCTTTCCATTTTTGTTGTTGTTAGTATCTCACCCCCCATTGTATACTCTTCCCCTGGGTTTTTGTTTCCCAGGTGCATTACCTTGCACTTCTTAGCATTGAATCTAAGCTGCCATACATTTGACCATTCCTCTAACCTTGCCAAGTCCTTCTCATCCTTTCCACCCCACCCTGTGCATCAACTCTGTTGCAGATCTTTGTGTCATCTGCAAGAGACATACTTTTCCTTCAGTCCTCTGCAATGTAGCTATAAAGACATTGAAGAGGACCAGTCTAATACTGAACCCTGCGGTACCCACTAGTAACCCCTTTTCTTCAGAGTGGACTCCATTTACTATTACTCTCTGTGTCCTATTTTCCAGCCAATTCTTTACCCAGGTTGTCATCTTGGGACCCACTCCTAGGCTGGCTAACTTGTATATTAATCTTTGTGTGGGACTGTGTCAAATGCCTTGCTAAAGTCTAGGTAGGCCATGTCCACAGCCCCTCCTGACCTACTACTTTGGTCACCCAGTCAAAGAAATCTATCAGATTTGTCTGGCATGACCTTCCGCTGTGAATCCATACTGCCTTGGGTCCTGTGCCCTCTGGCCTCTAGATGCTCAACAATTCTTTCCTTCAGAAGTGATTCCATCATTTTCCTTACCACTGAGGTTAAACTAACAGGTCTGTAGTTTCCTGCTTCTGCCTTGCTCCCACTTTTGTGAAGGGGATCACATCTGCCCTCCTCCAGTCCTTGGGTACCACCCATCCTCCCATGATTTGTTAAAGAGGGTAGTCAGTGGTGTCACTAGTTCTACCCTAGTTCTTTTAGAATTCTGGGATGAATCCCATCAGGCCCCATTGCTTTGTCCACCTTCAGTTTTAAGAGTTCTTTCAGAACCCTTTCTTCTGTAAATGGGCTGGTATCAACTTCTGTATCCAGAGTGTTTCTACTGTTTGTTTTAGGTACCTCCCCTCTTCATTTGTAAATACTGAGCAAAAATATTTGTTTAGTATCTCTGCCTTTTCACAGTCACCCTCTGCCCACCCTCCCTCCCTTTATTAAGCCTCACTATCCCTCCCTTGGTCTTCCTTCACTCCCTGATGTACAGTACCTATAAAAGGTTTTATCCCCCTTCTTAACCGAGTTGGCTATCTTTTCCTCGGTTTGGGCCTTTGCTGTTCTGACTGCCTTCCCAGCTTCCTTTTGCTTTAACTGATACAGTTCTCTGTCCTGCTCCTTCTACTTCCTGAATGCTTTCTTTTTCTCTTGAACCTTCATTGCCACTTCCTTTGAGAACCATAGTGGTTTCTTACATCGTTTCGTTTTGTTTATTTGCTTCACACAAAGGTTTGTTACCTCTGTGATGGCAGTTTTTATTATTTCCCCATTGTTCTTCCACCCCTCCTTCCTGCCCATTTGCTAGTGCATTCCTTAGGCACTCACCCATTTTGGCAAAGTCAGCCCTCCTAAAGTCCAGTACTTTGCCTTTGTATGCTTGACTCTATTGCTGTGTTTATTGTGAACCATACTGTTCGATGGTCGCTAGTTCCCAGATGGCTACCCACTTCTACATCTGTGATCCTCTCTTCATCTCCATTTGAGAGAACCAGGTCTAAGATTGCTCCCTCTTGAGTGGGCTCCAATACTAGTTGTCTAAGGCATGCCCCCTGTAGGGCATCTTGAATAACCCCACTCTTCGAACTGGCTGCTGCAACTGCACTCCAGTTAACATCTGGCATATTCAGGTCACCAATCAGCAATATCTCCCCTTTTTCTGCCATTCTAAGTATCCTTTCTATCATTTCCTTGTCCATTTCCTCCCCCTGAGAAGGGGTCTGTATACAACCCCTGTGCGGATTGTGGTGCCATTGCCGGTCTCCAAATTTACCCACAGTGCTTCTTCTCCTCCCTGTTTTCCCTTTTGTTCTGTTGCTTTGATTCCTTCCCTTATGTAAAGAGCTACTCCTCCTCCTCTTTTACCCTCCCTGTCCCTCCTGTAGATAGTGTATCCTGGTATGTTTACGTCCCAGTCATGGTTTTGTGTGTACCATGTTTCTGTGACTGCCACGATATCCAGATGTTCCTCCTCCATCAAGGCCACTAATTCAGGAAGCTTGTTACTCAGACTACGGGCATTGGTACTCATTGCTCTCCATTTTTTGATGGCTTTACCTTCTTTTGCAGCATCTCCCACTGATCTTTCTACCTTGGTCCTTTTCTCATTTAGTACCGAGTTTTGTAGGGAGAGGCTGGGATTTTCCTGCTGCTTATCAGTGCCTCCCCCCTTGACTAGTTTAAAAGCTTGCCAATGAAGCATTTAAACCAATTGCTCAAAAGACTTGTTCCCTTCCTGGACAGATGCAGACCATCCTGCCAGTATAGGCTGGTGCCCCTCCAGGTGGAACCCCAGTCCCCAATGAAGCCAAACCCTGTGCTCCACACCATTTTTCAACCATTTATTAAACTGCATGGTGCAAAGTACCTCGCCTCACTCATGCCATTGACAGGCAGCACCTCAGAGAAGGATATTGTGTGTGCTACTGGTCTTAGGCCCTCCCAATTCTACAAAGTCCTTCAGCACTGCTCTAATCTCATGATGAGCCAAGTCATTTGTCCCTAGGTGGACAATGACGTCCAGCTCAGACTCCCGTGCAGCTATTCTCGTGATCCTGACGATGCGCTTCCTGTCTCTCCAAGCCATGGCACCAGGCAGGCACCTTACTTCAGTTTTCCCTGCTCCCACCAGTTCTATCCCCCTAATAATTGAGTCCCCCACCAGGAGCTGCTTCCTTTCCTTGTGGTGTCCTCTGCCTCCTTCTTGTGGGCCTCCCTTGTGACAGTTGTCCTCAGCCTCCTTAGTCTCCTCTGCAGGTGCATCCATAGGGGAGCTATGCTCTCCCAGAATGGCGTATGGATTGTGGAGTGAAACAACTGACTGGGTGTGCCTCTGTTCCACCATCCTCACCCTCCCTGAGCCCACTGTGGTCCAACTGCTGTGCTTTCTTCGCAACCTCTGAGGTAGTGATTGTGGCTTTGGTGCTTCCTGGATGGGGGAGGTTCCCTTCCTACTGTCCAGTGTGGCCTGGGGGAAGGTTTCCTTACTACTGTCCAGTGTGGCCTGAAGATGGGCAACTTTCTCCCTCAGGGCAGAGAGTTGTCTGCAAATAGGGCAGCATCTCAGCCTCCAGAAAGACTCCCAGAAGACTGTTGCCCCACAGCCCCACTGAAGGGGAAAAGCGTGGCAGGACATCAGTGTAAGTGCCTTGATGTCATAGGTTACAGAAGGGGAAAAAATCAGGACATGGCGGAGCACACCGGCAAGGATAGCACCCCTCGGTGGACCACATGATGCAGAGTACGGGGTAGAAGCTCCTCTGTATAGCTCCAGCCTCCCGACTTGATAAAAGTGTTTTTTGGAGCGTTTAACAAGCCTAAAACCCTATATTTTTAAGGTCTACTACCTTCCTAGCATTGAGTGTTCCTGTTGGGGGAATCTGAGAGAGAATGGGATTTTGTATGAAACAGGCGCCGCAAAAACATACCCCGCCAGTTACTCTGGAAAAGGCCCCGAAGAAATCACGGGCCTTGAGTGGAACTGATAAGCCAGAGGTCGCAAATCAGGGCACGGAGCAGGAGCCGCTCACATTAAACAGATTCTTAGAGGAATTCAAGCCCTTTCGGGAAGAAATAAAAGAAATGGCATCAGAGATGAAATCTCTATCTAGAAAGCTTGAAGAGATCTCAGTCTTAACTATGGATAATATCACCAGGATCTCCTCTTTGGAGAAACAAGCAGAGAGGTTCGAGCCTGGGATGGCTGCTATGCGGCAGAAACTTGCACGTTTTGAAGCTAAGCTGGAAGACCCTGAAGGTCGTAGTCGTAGAAATAATATTGTGATCCTGGGGCTGCTGGAGGTAGAAGAGGGTCAGAACACCATAGCATTTGTCCAGAAGTTGGTGGAGAAGATCGCTGGCCCCTCGCCCTTTGGGGCTAAATACATAATTGAGAGAGCCCATAGATCCCTGAGGCCGAAGTCCCCCCCCCCCAGAGCCATGCCTCGCCCTGTAATATGCCAATTTTTGAATTACTTGGAGAGGCAGCATTTGTTGTCCAAAGTTAGAGAAATCCAGGAAGTGAGATGGGAACAAGTCAAACTCAGTCTGGCGCAGGACTTGCCGGGCTCTGTCCATCTGAAATGCAAAGCATTTCATCCAGTCGTCTCTAAAATTATTGCAGCTGGTCTGAAGTTTCGTATGGCATACCCGGCCAGGCTACAGGTGCAAGTAGCCGGTACCTGGGCTTCTTACGAGGATCCTGAGGCTGCGATTGCGGGCCTAAAGCTGTCCCTACCTGATCTTTTCAGGAATACTTGAGAGGCCTCTCGCCAGGTCAAGGGAAGAGATCTGGTTTGAAGATATCTGGATGCCACTTGGAGAATTCTTCGGGGACAAATATACATAGTTGCTGAATTTCCATCTAAGCCTGTTTAGTGGGCTTAAGGGACACAATTTCTTTAAATATTTTCTGGACTTTATATGGTTGCTTACGATTTAGTTTTATCTGGGACTCTGATTTCTTTTAAAATGACTGTTTAAGTTTATCTTTTCAGGCACTGGGGAGAGTAATTTTGTAATGTTTTGGTTAGTACCTCCCTTGCAAGCATGCGAAGGGGATTTGGTCCAGTTAAGGCCTTTGGTGCATTACCCATTGGGTTTTAATGCCCATCTTTCAGTGGGTTGCCTGGAGAGGCTCTCAGGGCATTCTCTTTACAGCGCCTTACTATGCGCTTTCGTTCCTGTACCACCAGAGGGAGCTCGAACCTCTTTGTAATAGGGCCCAATGATTTCAATGGCCCGCGATGGGGGGTCTGCCTAGTATAAGGACACTATTATGAACGGGGCGTGGCTGAATCTGTTTGGGGGGGGGCCAATGTTTCCTGTGCGGGTGAGTCCCGTGTGGGAACTGGATATATAGCCTGTGGTTTGGTTTTAATAGCAGTTATCAAGATGCGTTCCTTTCAGCAGGCAAGGCTTGAGGGTTGGTAACTCTCACTAGTCCTAGCGCCCTAGTTCTATTAAACAGTGTTACTCCCATGGGTCATCTAGAGTGAATCACCTGTGGACCTCATATATGGTTACTGTTACTTAGGTCATTTACCTCCTGTTGTTTTCATGTAGGAGGGCTCAAAGATCTCTCTTCTCTTTTCTTTTTTCTCAGGGTTTGGGGGTAATGTCGGGGGGCTGGGGGGAGAAGGAAGCGTAAGCTGTTGAACGTTGTTGGTGACAGTTGGGGGGTGGAGAGGTGGGGCAGAAGGCAATAGTTTGGGTTTATTAACGCTAGTTTGTGATTGGGTGTTACTGGAGGGGGTAGAAGGGTTAGTTTGGGCAGGATTGGGGGTTTGGGGGCGGGAGGATGGCACAGCAGTTTTAGAGGAACAGGGGTACGTTGATCATAATAGTAGTAGCTGTCAAAGGTTAACCTCGGGATTGTTTTGTCAACAAAGATGGCTAGTAGTATTAACCTACTGTAGCTACGTGGAATGTGAAGGGGGTTAGGAGAAAACCTAAGCAATATCAGGTGCTTAAACACCTGAGCTTGCTGCGTGTGCAGATTATGTTTTTACAAGAATCTCACCTGCTGGATACTGAGGCACCACAACTCAGGAGACAACAGGTGGGGCAGGTCTTTAATGCCTCAGGCTCGACCACTAGTTGTGGGGTCATGATGTTGGTTAATAGAGATGTTCCATTTATTCCCACTCATGTTTTTGGGGATTCAGAGGGAAGGTATGTTCTAGTTCAGGGTACCCTTTGGGCCATGTCACTCTTGCTTGGCAGCATTTACGGACCAAATGCAAACGATCCCACCTTTTTCGCGAAATTGACTTCCATTATTCTCCCCTTACTCCCTATTCCCATTATCATGGGGGGAGACTTTAATCTGGTTTTGGACCCTAACATAGACAGGTCTGGGAACGTGTCGAGGGGACTGTCCCCGGGACAAAGAGCTTTCAAGGAATTACTGGATCAATGCGGATTGTGTGACGTATGGCGTGTTTTGCATCCCAATTCCAGGGAATTTACTTTTAGTTCACCAGTACATGGCTCACAGTCTCGCATTGATTATCTTCTGGTCTCTCATGAGCTCTTTCCGGGTGTGTCATCCGCCTCGATTCAACCAGGTCCTGTATCTGATCATTCTCTGGTGTTATGTAATCTGGCTTTCCCTAATATTCCCAAGAAAGAGACCCGATGGAAACTAAATGAGCGGCTATTGATGGAGGAGAAATACTGTCGTCTAGTGAAAGATCAGATTGATTTTTTTTTCTCTACTGACCCTTTAGAAAGTGCTACGCCGGACATTATATTGGGAGCTTTTAAGGCTTATATTAGGGGTATTCTCATTAGTTTAGCTACAAAGAGGAAGAGGGCTCAGGAAGCAGAGTTATTATTATTATTGTCTCAAATTCAGGGACTAGAATCTAGACAGCCAAACAATATTTCCAAGGAGGAGAGGCAGAAATTATTAGTAGTTAAAGATAGATATTTAGAATTATTAAGGGTGAAAGCGGAGTTGGCTATCATTCATACCAAAGCAAGTTTCACGGATCAAGGAGAAAAAGCGGGGCACTTGTTGGCCTTAAGTTTAAAACAGCAGGAGACTGCAAGGTTTATACCTCCTATTAGGGCACAAGCAGACGGTTCCTTGAGAGTATCCCCTTCAGAGATTGTGCAGGAATTTGCTACTTAGAACGAGCAGCTATATAGGGACATGGATAGCCCTCCTCCCATAGAGGATTTGGAAGAGTACCTTAGGGATTCTAGCCTGCCTTCCCTGGCAAATCCCCAAAAAAAATTTATCCTCTCCTCTATCACAGGAGGAAATTTCGGCTGTTGTAATGGCCCTGCCCTCGGATAAAGCTCCAGGACCGGATGGGTTTTCCGCTTTATTTTATAAAGTTTTCAGGGAGCAATTATTGCCTGTACTCCACCGGCTCTACCTTCACATTCTCTTCAGGGCTGCAGTAGACACTCACTTGTTTGAAGCCTTAATAGTCCTATTACCCAAACCAGACAAAGACCCCGAATTGGTTCAGAGTTATAGGCCAGTTTCCCTATCGAATCAGGATGTCAAAATTCTTTTGAAGATATTAGCGGATAGGCTAACCCTGGTTCTCCCAGATCTGATTGGTATGTCTCAGGTTGGGTTTATGAGGGGACGTTCATCCTCAGACCATTTACATACCCTCTCGCACGTCTTCTTGGAGTCCAGGGACATCACTTTTCCCGCGGGTTTGGTCTCCCTGGACGCCGAGAAGTCATTTGACTGGGTAAACTGGAATTACTTATTCCAAGTTCTCAGAGCTTTTGGGTTTCCTGCCATTTTTATAGGCTGGATAAGGGCGCTATATCGGTCTCCCTCTGCAAGGATTTCAGGTAATGGGGCTTTTTCAAAATCTTTCTTGATACATTCAGGTACAAGACAGGGTTGTCCCCTTCCCCCCTATTATTTAATCTTTATTTGGGACCCCTTATTCAAAATATTCTTAATAACGCGTGAATACAAAGTATTCCGATCCGGAATAATGTGGTGAAGATAACAGCATATGCTGATGATCTCCTTCTCCATTTGGCCAACCCGGTAACTTCTATCCTGAATATGCTAAGTGAGATAGTCAAATGTAGCCATTTTTTGAATTATAAGTTGAATGCAAACAAGACGTCCTTTTTTCCCCTTAATCACAAGGTTTTTAAGACAGACATTATCCCCTTGGGATTGTGTTGGTCTCCCCGTGTTATCAAGTATTTGGGTATCAAGTTAACATGTAACACTTCCCTATGGTTTAAAGAAAATTTAGAACCTCTTTCTCAGATGATTGTGCAGGACCTAGAGAGATGGGATAAGCTTCCGATTTCACTATGGGGCCGCATTAATATAATAAAGCTGAATGCATTTCCCTGTATTTTTTATTCCCTGTCGCATCTCAACTCGTTTGTTCCTGTATCCTGGTTTTAGAAAATGCATAAGCTTTTCACTAATTTTATATGGTCTAATAAACACTCCAGGCTGGCTTATCACAAATTAGCTGCTGCCAAAAACAAAGGGGGGTTTACGGATTCCTCATTTGGCAATTTATTATTGGGCTAGTCATCTCGCTAAGTACCTGAAATGAGTAAGGCCGAGTCCGGAAAATCTGAGACCAGCCTGGCTTAATATTGAATTAGACTATATTCAGGCTATGAACCAGGGGCATCACCAGGGGTACAAAGTTGGGGAGGTTAATGCCCCTTAGTCAAAATCCTAACAAAGCTAGGGTGGTCCGGGGGCATGCTCCCCCGGAAAATTTTGAAAATTTACCTTCAAATGGTGGCTCTTCCTGCATTTTAGTGGTGAAAAATATGTTTGAGAAGCCTAGTTATCAGCCATATATTTAATATGGTACATGTGGAAAAATGTGGTTACTGGTCCACCGAGGACAGGTTGCAGGAGGACCCCAGAGCAAATGAGAGACCAGAACAGCCAGACACACTAACCATTATCCCAGCAGATCTGCTGTTTAATACAATAGATGGAGCCTAACACACAGGGCTCACAGTATGCAAAGTAATGAGTAACCTACTGGAAAACTGCTATTTAATACAATAGACAGAGCCTAACACGCAGGGCTCACAGTATGCAAAGTAATGAATATTGAGTAACCACCTACTGGAAAACTGCTATTTAATACAATAGACAGAGCCTAACACACAGGGCTCACAGTATGCAAAGTAATGAGTATTGAGTAACCTACTGGAAAATTGCTATTTAATGCAATAGATGGAGCCTAACACACAGGGCTCACAGTATGCGAACTAAAATTAGTATGCTACTGGAAAACTGTTTTTTTTATAAAACAGACTGTTCCCCTTGTTCACAAAAAAAAGTGTCTGAAATTGAACTGGCTAACCCCTTGCTTGTGATGTTAAGCTTGCCACAATACAAACCCGAGGCAGGGTCAGGGTATAAGGCAATTTAGGAAAAGAAAAGTTCTGCTATTTTTATTCTAAATTTGTGAGCCTAAAAACATAAACCACCAAAGTAATGTTCTTCAGTCTTTCTGAGCTGTCAGCTCTTCACTAGTAAGTGTAGTACTTAATTTACTCAGTAAAATAGTAAATGTGGAAATAAGTTGCAAGTAAGAAAAAAAATAAACATATATGCAGTAGTTGGTAATGCTGCTGTATGGCAGCACTCACAGCAGGTTGTCTGTGTCTGAGCTTTTCAATTTACCCCAAGACACACACAAACACAACCCCTCCCCTTGTATTTCACTCAGAG
Source organism: Neoceratodus forsteri (assembly GCA_016271365.2). Taxonomy (NCBI): domain Eukaryota; kingdom Metazoa; phylum Chordata; order Ceratodontiformes; family Ceratodontidae; genus Neoceratodus; species Neoceratodus forsteri. The sequence continues at coordinate 68,044,288 of JADMNL010000023.1, forward strand.
AAAAAAATGTAAAAAAAATAAACACTACACTATTTATTTAGCTCTCAAGCCTCTTAGCCCAACAAGTGAACTGAGTATATTCAATGTTTGATAATAACTTTCTAGAAATATAGATTGCATTCCGGTTTGAATCTCCCAAATAGTGCCTCTGCTCTGTTGCTTGCTCTGCCTCTACCAACTACAACACAACTGCGTCACTAGTTTTTCTTACTGCACACAACGGGACTACTAGTGAGTACCACATGTGTGTTGGAGAAGCACACCACATGTTTGTGCACTGATTGGCTCACTGTGCAAGCAAGCTGCTGTGCTGTTGGTAGATAGAGTATGAGGCGGGTGCCAGTCACAGAATACAAGAATGAACCCTCCCTGTTCTCCTCCTGTCTATCATCCCCCGTCCTCCAACAACTGACGCCATTTCATTAAATCTCCCAGTCAGTCTGTCAGATCTGCTGGCGATGCCCCCACCCACCCACACACACCAGACAACTCATAGAAACATAGAATTTGATGGCAGATAAGGACCGCTTGGCCCACCCAGTCTGCCCATTTCCCTACCTACTGGATAAGCTGCAGATCCTAGTTAACCAGCAGCCTACTTCTTCCTACCCCCACCCCCTAGAATGGCTTTATGACTGTCCCATGCATGCTTGAATTCCACCACTGATTTTGACTCCACAACCTCCTCCGGAAGGCCATTCCATGCATCCACAACCCTCTGTGAAAAAATACTTCCTTAAATTACCTCTGAGCCGCCCCCCCTCTATCTTCAAATTGTGCCCCCTTGTTCTTGCACACCTCTCTTTTTGAAAGATGCTACCCTCTTGGACTTTGTTGATTCCTTTGAGGTACTTGAACGTTTCTATCATGTCCCCCTCTCCCTCCTTTCCTCGAGGCTATACATATTAAGCTCCTTTTGTCTCTCTTCATATGTCTTCCGGTGCAGACCCTGCACCATTTTAGTTGCCCTTCTCAAGACAGCTTCCATCCTGTCTATGTCTTTGCAGAGATTGGGTCTCCAGAACTGCACACAGTACTCCAGATGGGGTCTCACCAGCTGTCTGTACAGAGGGATAATAACTTCCTGTTTTCTACTGGTGATGCCTCTCCCTATACATCCCAGTATCCCCCCAGCCCTCTTTGCTGCCCTCTCACATTGCTTGCCCACCTTTAGGTCATCTGATATGACTACCCCCAGGTCTCTTTCCATTTTTGTTGTTGTTAGTATCTCACCCCCCATTGTGTACTCTTCCCCTGGGTTTTGTTTCCCAGGTGCATTACTTGCACTTCTTAGCATTGAATCTAAGCTGCCATACATTTGACCATTCCTCTAACCTTGCCAAGTCCCTTCTCATCCTTTCCACCCCACCCTGTGCATCAACTCTGTTGCAGATCTTTGTGTCATCTGCAAAGAGACATACTTTTCCTTCCAGTCCCTCTGCAATGTCACTTATAAAGACATTGAAGAGTACCGGTTCTAATACTGAACCCTGCGGTACCCCACTAGTAACCCTCCTTTCTTCAGAGTGGACTCCATTTACTATTACTCTCTGTGTCCTATTCTCCAGCCAATTCTTTACCCAGGATGTCATCTTGGGACCCATTCCCAGACTGGCTAACTTGATATTAATCTTTTGTGTGGGACTGTGTCAAATGCCTTGCTAAAGTCTAGGTAGGCCATGTCCACAGCCCTCCCTGATCTACTACTTTGGTCACCCAGTCAAAGAAATCTATCAGATTCGCCTGGCATGACCTTCCGCTGCCAGAATCCATGCTGCCTAGGGTCCTGTGCCCTTCTGGCCTCTAGATACTCGACAATTCTTTCCTTCAGAAGTGATTCCATCATTTTCCCTATCACTGAGGTTAAACTAACAGGTCTGTAGTTTCCTGTTTCTGCCTTGCTCCCACTTTTGTGAAGGGAATCACATCTGCCCTCCTCCAGTCCTCGGTACCACCCCATCCTCCCATGATTTGTTAAAAGGGTAGTCAGTGGTGTCACTAGTTCTACCCTTAGTTCTTTTAGAATTCTGGGATGAATCCCATCAGGCCCCATTGCTTTGTCCACCTTCAGTTTTAAGAGTTCTTTCAGAACCCTTTCTTCTGTAAATGGGCTGGTATCAACTTCTGTATCCAGAGTGTTTCTACTGTTTGTTTTAGGTACCTCCCCCTCTTCATTTGTAAATACTGAGCAAAAATATTTGTTTAGTATCTCTGCCTTTTCACAGTCTCCCTCTTCCCACCCTCCAAATAGTGCCTTTGCTCTGTTGCTCACTCTGCCTCTGCCTCGCGCTGATGACTCCAGTCCTTGCTCAGCGTGACATGCAAGCCAGGAGCCTCCTCCACGAAGTACTGCTGCTGAGTGCAGGCTGCTGCCTGTGTGCTGTGCTATCATGCCAGCAACTGCCACTGATATTCCCTGTCCTGAATCCATCCCTCCTCTCTCTCTCTCCCCCCGAGTCACTCTCCAGCAAGTCTCCTTGATCCTTCTCCTTCCTTCCTCTTCGCTGTAACCCGTCCCATGCCTTCCCCGAATCCGCACCCCAGTGAATTTAGTTATGCAGACTAGAGTAGAGGAATAGAACACAGACAGACAGGTTGAAGGAACTGAACATGTACTCCCTGGAGGAGAGGAGGGAGAGAGGGGATATGATAGAGACATACAAGTATCTTACAGGGAGGAACAGGGTGCAGGAAAACACTATTTTTAAGCGAAAAAGATGTTTCAGGACTAGAGGGCATGGGATGAAGTTGGAGGGAGGATGATTCAGAGGAAACATGAAAGATTTCTTCACAGAGCAGGTGGTGGACAAGTGGACACCCTGCCAGAGGAAGTGGTGGGGGCTGAAACAATCACGGGATTTAAGAATGCATGGGATAGACATAAAGGAATTCTAGAGGTCAGGGGTAAGGGGAAATAGACTTCTAGGAAAACAAACTGAACTTACAAGCTCAAATGGGCAGACTAGGTGGGCCATAGGCCCTTATCTGCCGACACTGTCTATGTATCTATGTATCTATGTAACACTGACTGACTCTGAGCACCCCCGTCACTTGCTGGCACATGTTTGTGATGGCAAACAGCAGAGTACCACACCAAGGTGTTTCATTTATTTATTGGGGGGAGGGGGGTGGCAGGAGATCAGGGACATTTATAAACTTCCAAACCCTGTATCCATTCTGGAGTGAAATAAAAGGACAACAGAAACGGCTGGATTGATGTGTTTTGCCAGTGTGATTAGTTCATTTTACTGTAATACAGACCTCACTAAAGCTTGATGTTTAAAAACTCTATACCACAAAATGGTTTGCTGACTACAAAATACTGCTCATTTAACCTCTGTCTGTCTGTGCTAAACCTCAAACTTTTTTGAGCGTGATTCTAGTGTTAACCTCATTCTTCTTTTTACTAACCCGATTTTGCAGTCTGCCATGTTGTTTACAGAGCTGAATAAAAGCAATGTGAGGTGGTGTTTAATCTTGGAGTCAGCGCTCCTAGGTATAGTCCATAGTCAGAATGAAAGGTGCTGTATGTAGCCAAAGTCTATTCTTTTTCTTTTCTATTACAAAAATGCATTTTGATGCAGCACATTTTTTTTGCCCTCTGTAAACATAAATGTACCATGCTTAATTCATTGTGGCCAGGCAGTGAAAGTGTCCCCAAACTCTACTACCCTAACCTTGTCCTTTAGTCTCAAACACACTTCACTTACTTGCACTGCACATCAGGAAGGGATAGCGATTCAGTTTGTGACCGACTGGTGAGTCGTGATGTTTTCCTCCCGTCCCGTCGCTCACTCGCTCAGCTGAACTCTTAAGTTCTGTACAGTTCTCCCTTTATCCATCACACTTTGCAGGTACCATGACCACAACAACAGCCGGAGCCTGTCACTGGACCACTAGCAACCACCGACTATCTCGGGGAGGGAGGACTGACCACTTGACCATGACTCATACTTTGTCTACTTAATTTAAAAGTATTACGACTCGGCTCATGCTGCTGGCGGCTACATCACTCACTCGCTACTGGCAGCAGGACAAGCAGGTGGCTGCCTGGCTCACAGTTTTCGTATTTTAAAAGTCTACTACTCCTCTCTCTGCCTCTGGCTAGCCTTAGCCTATAAATGTATAACTGCCATCTGCACTGCAGCAGAAACAGTTAGTGCCGAAGTCTATCATGTTTTCATCCGTTTGTTGCTCTCCAAGAAAGCCGCATCACAGATGCGGCTGCAGAATTTAAACAGTTAAGAAACAGAATTTAATTTATTTTCTTAGTGCAAATGATTGGGGGGCTTTAACTTAGACTGGGGGGGGGGGCTGTAGTCTCCCCAAAATCAACGTGGTGACGCCACTGCTATGAACATGGATCCCTCGACCATGCTCTTTGTAAAAGTCTCCCTTTTACAGAATGTCAGTAAATGCCCCACTCTCATGACCTCATTGAAGGTTCACTCGCAGCTGTGTTCATTTCTAAGATATAATCTGAGTACAGACCTGTCTCAGTCCATCTGGAATTCTCCAGCTTTCACCATAAATAAGCAGGTAATTTCTTCTACATGGTTACCTCAGTTAGGTGAACGGATAGCCTCCTCTTTATTGGATGGCTCAGGGGCTTGGCTCTCGGTAACCGAGATTCTCAGAAGGTACAACATTCCTGACTCCCAGTCATTTAGGGTTTGTCAATTGAAGCACTTGTTAATCACGGTGTTTGGTAAAGTCCCTCCCCGCCCATCAGTTTTTGCATTGGTACCTGAACTCTCTTCCCTTCTTGAATCCCCAGGGATTATCTCTAAAATATATCAGGTATTGTATATATGGCAGTTTGGGAGTGGCAACGGTCCCACTAGTTTTTGGAATCCATTTTTCCCACAGTCCACTTTCAGTTGGTCAGCTCTCTGGATGTTTTGTCACAAATACGTGTCCCAAGATAGATTACGTCTCATGCAATTCCATATTTTGCACAGTATGTATTACGCGCCAGTTAAACTGGCTAAATGGGGCCTTCTCGATTTTGGCAGGTGCACTAGATGCTCCCAGGAAGCTGGGACGCTTTTTCACATATTCTGGTTGTGCCCCAAGATAGCTTCGTTATGGGATTTAATTAAAACCCGCCTGAACCCCTTATTGGGATTACAGGACATTTTACTCCGGATATTTGTCTTTTGGGAGATTTGTCTTCTATTAAGGTTAAGATTCGGAGATCTCACATTTCCATGATTGCACTCTCAGTCAAAAAAATTTTTCTCAGGCATTGGAAAGATGGGAATTGTCCAGCATATCAGGAATGGATACAGGAAATCCTTGCTAATCTCCGTACAGAGAAGGCCATAGCAAGCCTTCAGAACAGGTTACATAAGTATAAGTCTATATGGGATCCCCTTCACACTTTAATTATTACCACTAGGATTTAAAGTGTAATTGGTGCACATGCCATCATATTAAGTATGAGATCATCACGGTTAACTAGCTACTACAGTATTCGAGGGAACTGCTGTGCGGAGTGGGGGGTCAGGGGCAGTGTTGGATTGTACTGCTAACTGGCTGTTCATACTTGTTTCACTGCCTCCTGTATTGTGGAAATTTTGTGAATAAAGTGTGAATTGAAAAAGGATAGCACCCCTTGCCACTCGACCTGCAAGGCTACAACAGGGGACCTGACAAAAACAAGAAAGATTTGGGGGTTCCCTCCACCCCAACTCCACCTGGGGGGATAACCAAGGCTTCATGGGGGTGCCTGACCAGTGGATCGCAATCGAGATGGGTTGGTGGAGCTCGGCCAGGTACCGGGGGATAAACGGCAAGTTAAAAAAAAAATTCTGCGAGGTGCTCCAGCACCATAACGTCAGATAAATGAGATGTATTCTGCCACAAACAAACATTTTGTGAAAATGCAACCTGAAAGAAAATCAAACTACTTGTTGTGCAGTACAACATAGAAACATAGAATCTGTCGGTAAAAAAATGATCCATCAACCCATCATGTTTGTTTATTGTTTGTTTGTTTGTTTAGATTTTGTTGACCTGGTTTGCGCAGTCCTACTTAACAACTGTTGAATGACAGAGCTCTAGAGGCTCGCCTCCCTCTCCCTCTCTATTTCTGGTGGGGTCTTTACCAAGCCCTTGTGTCTTCCCCACTCTCATTTGAATTCCACCACTGATTCCCCACAGACCACCTCCTCTGGCAGTTTATTCCACCCCTTCCCCACCCTCTAAATGAAAAAGTACTTATTGGCATATCTCTCCTAAATCCCCTTCCCAACACCAGCAGTTTCATGGGGTTGCCCCCAATGTTTGTGATCCCTCTCAGTCTGAACGGTTCCCCACTATCCACTGTATTTACCCCGTGGAGGTATTTGTAAGTTTCAGTCATGTCCCTGCTTTCCCTTCTCACCCCATGCATGTACATGTTGAGGAGATCCGCAACCCTAACACAACTCTGTGTTACAGAGCCGATATTGTGGATAACCTGTGGATTACCTGCACATTTGTGATTTCTTATTGCACTGGACTGCTTGTTTGCTGTTTAAGGTTTGCCTTTGCATCAGTGCTGGTTTCTGCAATAAAAGTAAGTGCCTCTTGCATTATCTATCGATTACTGGTTTGGTTTGTGTGTCCCTTGACTGCAATAACTTGTGGGCTTTTGTTTGTGTTGGGGCTGGCTGCCTCCATTATTTACACCAGCCCTGAACCACTTCAGTCATGGATCCATCTTGAGTGGATCAGATCTACCAACCTGTCCTCGTACGTCCTTTCCTGCTGTTACTGTAGCATTTTGGTTACCCTCCTCTGCACGGCCTCTACTCCATCTCTGCCCTGCTTTAGAGGCAGATGCCTAAACAGCAGACAGTGTCCAGGTAAGGAAAGCAATGTCCTATACAGTGCAGCAGAACAAGTGAAATGGCAGTCAGTGCAAAGCAGGGCCATCTACAGGTGAGACATTGCAAAGGGCATTGCTACTGTGTTGGACACCAGTAATAGGAGAATGACCTCTGGCAGTAGTTGTTGAGACTGCACTACATTAAGACAAAAGTTAGTCTTACCTCCCAGCTGGGGGAAATATCTCTTTAGCCGAATGGTTAGAGAAGCTGCCTTTGGAACTACGAGTTCAAGGTTTGATTCCCAGAAATGACTGGAATGGTATCTGCAACAAGGGTTAAGGGAGCATCTGCCCAAAAGAGTGAGCAGACAAACCACTATGGACATAGTAATTACAGAAGGTGGGGACAGTTCCACTGGGGACGTTCTTGTTCAGTATGGCTGTCTTCTTCACTGAAGGCATTAAGTGTAGAGGCTGGAGATCAAATCAGCTTGCTACTAGACAATTATTTTTTATGCAGAATGAGCTATATAGAAGAGTATTGTAAGAAAAATTTTAAAAATGTATTTTTTGATGACACAGGTTCATACCCCTCCAGAGCCACTGAAAAGTATAAAAACGTAAAGATGTAATTCTGTCCTTGAACTCTAGGGGCATGTAAATATAGACAGAATGACTATTTAAGGGAGGGTTAATCAAGCATACTCCACCCCCTGAGGAAGACCACACCCCTGGTCAAAGTGCTGGGGAGTGAGTTTGATTGTGGGCAAACCTTATTGTAAGGAGCAGCTCGCATTGTGATTTCTGAACCCATGCTGGAACAAAATACTTTGGATTTACATTGAAGTTTGGTCGATTGGTTCATTTTCACTTGGAGTGCAGGATTATGTTGGAATTGCTACTAGACAATGGACTGGGGAATGGTGGAGAAATACTGCAAGAGATCGTCCACAGTGAAATCCAGTGTGAGCCCTGCTCCTGGATAACAGCGAGAGATGAGGCTGTCAAAGTCCTTGTACTGCTGCAAGAACTCCTGCTCCATCGCACGCCACACCACCTACAAGAACAGAAACACACACATTTCAGTGAAGGCTATATCTATGAAGGCTAACCCCTATTAATAACAATCAATGTGAAAGGGGAATGTAGACTGCAGGGTCTTTCAAAGTTGGAAAGACCAGGAAAAGCACCTTCACATTAGGTACAGTCCTTACCTCTAGGTGGCAGCAGTGCTAAAATATCCCTGCCTAAACCTGGCTGTCTGTATCTTGTTATGCTTGACTTCACCGCCTGTGACATCACTTCCTGTTTCAAGGTCACATGAAATGGCATCTGACTTGATTCAAGACCGATATCTCGTTTGAAAGACCCTCACACGGGCTTTCAAACTATGAGGCACCCAACATATCTACATTTCCATTAAACATTGACCTTTTTTTATTTACAATATCTATTCAGTATTTGATTTGCATTGTCTCCTTCCAGATGCAAACTATCTACTTCTGCTTTCCTGGCCACATTTCTTCACACAAATGTTGACAGTCCTACACACCCTGTTAAGCACGTGGGGGTGGAGGTTGGCCATGTCTTCACATATAAATAGTGACAGTCTACACACACACACACACACACACACACACACACACACAGTTACACACGGGGGATGGCAGTTGGTGGTACACACACAGTTAAGCACATGGGGTGGTGGTTGGCTGTATCGCTACATACAAATGTCAATCTACACACATGCACGCACACACACATGCACTTACTTAAGCACATGGGGTGGAGGTTGGACGTGTCTACATACAAATGCTGACACTCCTTACACACAATTAAGAACATGGAGATGAAGATGGCCATGTTTCTACATACAAATGTTGACACACACACACACAGTCACACACAGTTAAGCATGTGTAATGGTGGTTGGTCACATCTCTACGTATAAATTCTGACACTCCCTACACATGCAATTAAACATATGAGGGTGAATGTTGCCCGCATTTCTACATACAGATGCTGATACTCCCTACACATAGTTAAGTACATGGAGGTGGAGGTAGGCCATGTCTCTATATACAAATGCTAACATTCCCTACACACAGTTAAGCACATGGGGTGGAGGTTGGATGTGTTGCTACATACAGATGCCAACATTCCCTACACACGCAGTTAAGCACATGGGGATAGAGGCTGGACACATCTTCATACAAATGCTGACCCTCCCTAAACACACAGTTACTCACATGGGGTTAGCCACAACTCTGCATACAAATGTTGACAGACCACACACACACACACACACACACACACACTTACTTAAGCACAAGGATGGAGGTACAGGATGATTCATGTCTTCACATAAATGTCGAACGTCACACACACACACACAGCCAAACATACGGGGTGGAGCCTGGACATGCCTCTACTATGCTGACAGTCTACACTAAAATAAGCAGATGGAGGTGAAGGCTGTACATGTCTCTTCATCGATACCAATGCATGCAATAATCATACACAGTTACACACATGGTGGTGCGGCTGACTTGGTTTCTTCATACACATGCTGACAGTCACTACACACACAGCTAATACACGGAAGTGGTAGCTGGCTGTGTTTTTTCAAACAAATGCCAACAGTCACTTCATAGCTAAACTCTGCTTACCAGCAGCAGGTTCTCCTCCTCAGAGAGATGCTTCACAACCTGCTTGTACACTAGTTCCAGGGACTTCTTCACCTCCCTTCCAGGGTACTTCTCAATCACCTTCCTCAGCTCCTGCTTACTGTAAGCCAGCTGGAAGCTGACTTCATCGTCTTTCACCCCCTGGGCCACTCGACCTTTCACTCCGTCAAAGAAGCACTGTAAAGGGGAAGGTGATTTTCATTATCTGTGAAGCAGGCAACACCACTTCCAAAGCAAAACTGCATGGTCTTTGGCGGGTAAGAGCACATATCATTTTGTTGAGGGGGAGGGTATCACCCCTTCCCTGTCTTTGAGTTTGCATGAACACATAAAGTGCTCTGAACCATGGGAGGTAGCTTTGAAAACCGCAGCATTTAGACAAAATTCAATTTATAGTTCATGTTTTCTGTGTTTATTAGTTGGCTTTGCTCTGTTTCCTAATGAAGTTGCTTCCTTTTGCCTACCTGCCTGACTCCAGCCCCAGTACCACCTCTCTGGCCCTGGTCATCCTTCAGCTGCTGCACACAGTGCTCCTAGGGACCTTCGCCTCTCCCATGAGGTACCTGTGCTCCCTGTTTGCAGGATGCAACACGGGAGGAAATTCACAGACTGAGCTACAGGCTACTGAAGAGTCAGTGGCTGGATAGCAGAATGACATATGGCTGTGCTTCTGCTCACCCCCCCCATTATCCTTTCCTACCTCCCTTGCTTAGCATCACCCTGCTGTGCTGCTGCGTTTGCAGTTGGGGAGGTACAGCATGATGTAGCTCACAGTGCCAGTACTGCTTCAAGTCCCAACTGGGGGTCTAATTTAATTGTAAGATTTTGCAAAGATATGTTCATGAAAGTCACAAAACTTTACTAAAATCTACATTTTTGTACACCCTCCAGCAAGAAACAGTACAAAAGAGTTAGCTTGCTAGCACAGCGGTAGCACTACCGCGTACGATGCCGACAACCCAGGTTCAGAAATCAGCCTTGATCACTAGAGAGCTGGCCGGAGGAGGTTGGGTAAGCATCCTATCAGGATGCTTGCCTCCTTGGGGAGGGAGGGCTCTGGTTTTTGCTGCAGTACCACCACCTGGGTTACCAAAGGTAGCGTGCAGGCAGGAGTCAAGGATCAGGGACGGTGGACACTGGCATGCTTATTGCACGTGATCCAAGCATCAGAGTGTGCATTCATGGAAGAATGCTCCATGGGCGTCAGGCAAATTATGGCAGAAAAACTGGAAACACACTGACTTCAGCAAGATGATACCCTTCTCTCACTGTAGGCTCTGCACCACTGACTGAGTTGCTCTCCCAACACTGGACTCTAACTTCGCTGGGGTACGGTCCCCTCCTCCCCAGCAGCCTGACTCTGGAGGCTAAACCAGGAAGGAACACAGGAGAGGTATGTCCTGGAGAAGGTGGGTGACTTGGCTCAGTGAGCAGCAGGATCGATGTGTGCAAGTCAGGACTGCAGGGGAAGACTACAATAAATAGATAGAAACATAAAGGAATGGTTCCTTTCTCACAGGACCACAAGGCCACTTCAGAAGCAGCATAATTTGAAAGTCTCGCACAGTAGAACTAACTGGGGACACTGCTATATATGGTAGCATTAAACTCCTGCAACACTAGCCCCAGATGTAGCATAATACACATTCTGGTCCTGTTCTGTGGGATACCAGGAGACCGTCCCACAACTGCCCCACCCCAACAAATGTAAATCCACACACAAATTCCCTCTACAGAATATAAAACAATGGTGTTTATTCAGTTATAATTTGAACTTGCTCTTTTGAAAATTTTAATAATCATGTTTTGTAATAATGTAGTTTAAAATAAGGTTATGAAAAAAGTTCTGGTGCAAGGCCATAGTCACAAAATGCAATAACAATCATGCAGGACATCTTAGAAGAAAACAGTGGATATTTTCCGAACCTTCCTTGTCATATCCCAAGGCCTGATTTGCATTTTCACCTTAAATTAAAGATTTGAAAAATACCTCCTGATGTAGTGTCTTTTCAAACTCTATCACCCACCACTACCGAACTCTCTCCGGCGTCCTCCCTGCTGCCTTCTCTACCTCCTTGTGTTGCTTGGATCCCTCTCCATTCCTCTCTAGCACAGGGCATCCCCTGGGTCTGCCCTCAAGGGAAGGGTCGCCCCCACCCAGGGCGCTCTATCTATTAGTATTGAGCCACCGGGCTGGAGAGGGGGAGGGAAGCGGAGGGGACTGGGCCCCACAGTGGAGTTTTTTTTCCTTGGTTTGCGCTATGTCCCATGTGGATCCCAGCTGCAAAGACAATGCACGCTATGGCCCCACCCCCTGGCATATGCTCTGTCATTGGTCAGCAGGGTATATTAGCATAAAGAACGCAAGGGATGCATGTGGCAGCCACGAGATGGATGTGGACACTTTTGAACTGGAAGCCATGGATGAAAATAATGAACTTAAAAATGACATCAGGAGGGGTTCTCCCATATCGGTGCGACAGTCATTTTGTTGATGCTGATATTAGCGAAGAAAATATGTCACCTTCCATTAGGGCACCAGGCATTGTGGGTCACGGGACATGTAGCACCAAAGCATTGTCCCAGGAAACAGTCCTGTTAAGCCCCCTGCACCCCCCGAAAATGAATATGACGACCTCTGGGGCAGGCATGTTTTTTGTTCTTTTTCCTAAAATGCCTCCTGTCCCATGTGACAGTGATGCATCTGGGATCATAGATTCAGTAAGTACTGGTTTAGAGTCAACTTTACAGTCGGTAAAGGTGATCTAACTTTGGGACACAGTTGCCAAAAAATGCACTACCAAAATGACGCATGCTTCAAAACTCTGACACGTGTAATTTTATAGCTGTAAAGTGTTGTAAATGCATCAGTGTTTGACAATGGGACGCAAACATTCTGATGCATTTATCACGATGAAGCTGCATAAGACAAAAATATGTAAGTGTTGTGTCTGTACTTTCGAAATTCCAGGCTTCCGGACTAGGGTTACCACCTTTAAAGAAGCCCAAAGTGGGACATTTCTTACTGAAACGTGATCTTTCACAGGACAGTACGTAACCTCGACCAATGCAACAGACTTGTTTCCTCTATATAAGCAGAATTAAGGCTGAGTATTGTAGTTTCTTAGTGGCTTATATTGTTTCTTATCATTTTAAGATATTTTAATTAAGGTATTATAGTTTTCTGCAATGTCTAGTGGAAGGTTAGAAAATATTTTTTTCTACTATAAAATCAGGACATGTAGTATTTTTCATGTTTTTGTGCAGGACATAGTTGCCCAAATCAGGACTGCCCTGCGAAAATCAAGACAGGTGGTAACTGTATTCCGGACCCGTCATGCTTGCCCCCCCCCACCTCCCAATGCTTCACAAGCAGACAAGCAGAGCTGAAATATGTATGTTGCTCAAACATACTGTACACTTATTTTGTTTGTTAAATCTTTTTATTGTGAGTGTGATACAGCTTTCAGTACATCCCAGGGTGTTATACAGAAACAGTGTAGTGACAATGATATATGGTCTCAAGTACATTCATAATTAGTCAGTTATAGAGCATATACAACATCAGAGTTACTAAAACTGACCAATGCCTACCACAAAACAGGACACAGCATAGGTCTGGTACATCCTAGACACCTCAAATTGCAGCTAGCATTAACACTGCAGGTGATAAGTTAAGCATACAGCATAGGTCCCAGAGCATAACATACCCACTGGCTGATTGACAAATAAGAACATAGCAGACCTACCATCTCATAGATTAAAAATATCTGTTCCACACACTGTTAATCAGGAATTAAACCAGCTTCTTCTGCTGCAATCCAGGGTTCCCATATATTACAAAAATGTACTGTCCTGCCCTGGGCATTCAATTGAGCTCACTCCAACAACATCCAGGATTTCGCATTTTGCACCCATTTGGCAATCGAAGAGCTCTTAGTTAACATCCAGGTTTGTACAATTGTTCTCCTGGCGTTGTTTAGAGCAATGGACCATGGGGGCTTAGATAATTTGTGATTCGGGTGAGTAGGATTCGCTCACTGCAGTAGTTCCACTGGGGACTTAGATGGGGACTATCCCAGCACTTGGGACATAATATAGTGGACTTGGTGCCAGAAAGGGGCTACTCTAGGGCACATAAGAGCTAAGTGGTGAAAGTCAGCCTCCTCCACCTGGCATTTAGGGCATAGGGGTGATCTGGACTCATCCATCTTAATGCAGCCATTTAGAAGTTGCATACGCCTTGTGCAGGAAACAGAGCTGGATCTGCTGCAGCTTATTGCTGCTTGAACAGTGGATATAATGTGAGCATGCGAATGCCCTGGTTCTATGGTTCAGAGGGAGAGATAAGTCTGCACTCCATTTCTCCATACTGGGGTTATGCTGTTGGGGATCCAAACTTGTAAGTAACCGATAGTAAATAGATCGGGGTTTCCCTGCTGGTTGCGGGTTAAACTCCTCTTCCTCAAACGAGGCGGGGTCTGACCAATTGCATGCAGCTGTAAGATTATCTCCACACTTGTGTCTAACCCGTAAATATAAAATAAAGTCTCCTTTCGGGATGTTCCATTGAGAGCAAATCTGAGCAAAGCTCTTGAACACCCCTCCTTCATACAATTGGTTAATCACCACAAGCCCCTTGCTTCGCCATACCCACAATCTCTGCAGCATCTCAGTACTATATCGATCCCCTTGTCTCATAAAGCTAAGTATACTAAGATTGGGGGAAGTACCAGTTTCAAAACCTGTTCTCTTATGGGCCAGGGTCCAGATTGCCAAGGTGGTGATGGTAAAGGGATTATTGGCACACATTTCTCCCAACCCACTCAGATTCCCAACTAACAAGTTATTTGAATTTCTATAGTTACCATTTAACATATCCTCCTCCTCCAGTCCCATCCATGAGCATTCAGAGCTCGATTCTCCAGTGGGGATAAAGGCTAGCTGGGCAGCCCAGTAGTAAAATCTAAAATTTGGGAGCCCCCTCTCCCCCCTCCACGGGCTTCCTGTGTAGCAGGCTTCTCTGAATCTTTGCCCACCCTTTTTGCCATAGAAATTTATGTATGATCAAGTCTAAGTATTTAAAATGGGTTTTAGGAATCTTAATAGGTAGAGTTTGGTAGAAGTATAAGAATCTGGGTAATACCGACACCTTAATAAAACCCACTCTACCCAACAATGAGACGGGCAAGGCCGTCCACCTCATACAATCCTCAGCTAAATAGTTAGTAGTGGTTTTAAGTTCAATTTATATAAATCCCCTACAGAGGTGGAGAGTTTTACTCCTAGGTACTTTAAAGTTGACACTAACTGGATCCCGTCCAGGTGGGAAATCAGCTGCACTCGGTGCTGGGTACCTATTGGCATCAGCTCACTCTTTGACCAGTTAACCTTATGACCTGAGATGGCCCTAAAACAGCGCATTGGGTCGTGTAGGGTCGGCAAGTCTTCATCAGGGTTCTTTAAATGTAATAACTGGTCATCAGCATACATTGCTATTTTATGCTCTCTACCACCTCCCCATATCCCCCTAATCCCTGTGTGGGCTCTCAAAGCTGCCCCCAGTGGATCTAGGGATAGCACATATAGTAAAGGGGATAGCGGGCATCCCTGCCTTGTACCTCTGCCCAGCTGGAAGGGGCTAGACAATACACCTCCAGCATTAACCTGAGCTAGGGGACTCTGATATAGTGCCCGCACCCATGATCTAAACTTAGGACCCACTCCTAGGCAGTCTAGAGTGTAAAATAAGTAGCCCCACTCCACATGGTAGAAAGCCTTCTCTGCCTCAAGGACCACCACCGCTCCATGCATTCTCTTGGTGTGTGCCCATCTTAATATGATATTAAGTGTATGCCGAATATTATGTTTACCCATACGGTCTTTAACAAATCCAGACTGGTTTGGGTGGATTACCGATGGGAGGATCAGCTCCAGTCTGGAGGCCATGGCTTTTTCTAAAATTTTATAGTCTGCTGTGAGCAGTGAGATGGGTCTATACAAGAGACAGAG
Organism: Neoceratodus forsteri; assembly: GCA_016271365.2. Lineage (NCBI taxonomy): Eukaryota > Metazoa > Chordata > Ceratodontiformes > Ceratodontidae > Neoceratodus > Neoceratodus forsteri. The sequence continues at coordinate 68,059,801 of JADMNL010000023.1, forward strand.
GGCAGGGTCCTTACCCGCTTTGGGCAAGACTATTATTGTGGCAGACCGTGTGAAGGGGGGCAACTCTCCCCCTACTAGACCTTCCTCAAGAGCATCAAACTTTGGTTCTAAAATAAACCCCTCAAAGGTTTTATAAAAGTCAGTTGGCAAGCCATCCGGCCTGGGGGCCTTACTACTCCTCACCGCTCTGAGAGCAATTTTTATTTCTTGTACAGTTAGAGGAGCATCCAACTGCCTGGCATAATTATCACTAAACCTGTCAAGGGGGGCTACTGCAAAAAACTGATCAGAATTCTCCCGTCTAGGAGTGCACTCAGAAACGTAAAGCTTTTTGTAATAAGCACCAAAGGCATCCCCGATGTCTTTAGCCCCTTTTACCATGTCTCCCTGGTCATTCTGAATTTGAGTGATCGTTTTAACTGCTTCCTTCCTCTTGAGCTGCCAGGCCAAATATTTCCCAGCCCTATCTCCATCGAAGTATTGCCCTGCATTAGCTAAAAGAATATTATGCTCGAGTTGAACACTGGATAGGGAGTTGAATTTCCATTTCAGCCAAATTATATAGGACTGCAGTGGGTTAAGCACGTGGGTCCTCTCACATATCTCAATCTTATTCGTAAGGAATTCCAATTCTTTAGTAGCAGCTTGTTTTATTTGTGCTGCAAAGGCAATAGTATGCCCTCTTGTGTAGGCCTTTACAGCCTCCCAACGTGTAGAGTGTGAGGTGTCCCCTTTCCAATTAAATGTCAAAAATTCCTGTATTGCGGCTCCCACGTACTTCACATATTCCTGATTCTGTAACAATAACGAATCCAGGTTCCAGGTCCCGGTTCCTGCAGTAAGCCCTGTACCACTAATTCTCAAATAAATAATGGAGTGCATGATCAGAGATTAAAATGCGTGTAGACCCTACCTCCCCCACCCCTGCAATCAGGGCACTAGAAATTAACAGTCTATCAATATGGGCGTAGGAATGGTGGGCGTGGGAATAAAAACTGTACTCCCATCCCAATGGGTGCATATGCTGCCAGGCATCTAAGAGGTTGAAATCACCCTGCAGGGCTTCCAGTGCTCTTGCATTATGAGATTTTGGGACTGGGGATGTATTGGATCTATCCAGAATCGTATCAAGTACACAACTGTAATCGCCACCCAATATCCAGGGATCATCCCAGCTTGACATATCCATGGCTAGTTTTTGGAAAACACCGGGATTATCTACATTTGGAGCATATAGAACCTATCAAAATCGGACCTTTACCTGGGACTTCTACCTTTGCCAAGGCATTGTGGATATAGGGGTCTACTGTTTGTTCCATGATTTGAATAGGAGAGCCCCTAGGTAGCCATAGAGAGGCACCACGAGCTTTAGATGAAAAAGTCAAGGATACCCACATGCCGCCCATGAACTCAGCAGTTTTTTGAGATTCTGAGGGTGAGAAATGATTCTCTGACAATAATACCTATAATCCCTTACATCTGTGTATCTCTGTCATGAATCTCTTATGCTTCATTATGGACTTAAGACAATTAACATTCCAAGATATGTAGCCAATATCATCCCCCACCATTAAACACCAGTCTAATACAATGCAACCTGCTAATATGTAACCAGAAAGCCTCCACACTCTTTTCCCCAGCCTTTCCATCCTCCTCTCCCCAACCGGAAACCACCCCATATACCCCTCATATGTATCCCTCAACAAACGGCAAATTATTTGAGCCAGACAGAAAGCCCTTAAAGAAGGCTTCAGGTTAGTATGCACCAGTGACAGCAAAATTTGGTGCTTCCGAAGTGCCGCCTCCCCTTCTCTCACAAGTGAAAAGGGCATTCGGCTCCAATCCCATGCTACCCTATTCCCCCCACCCACCCTCCACCCAAACATTCCCTCCTCCCCCTTACCCCTACATCAGAAACCGACTTCAGCTTCAATCCAAATGGGACTGAGCCCCCCCCCCACATAAAAAGACCCACCAGCGTTCCCATTACAGATATTAGGCAGGGAAAACTAATCCTGCCCTTACCATTAGCCATAAAGGTGGAAAAGAGGAGGGGTGGCGGCTGATGCCCTATGGTAGCAACCAAGGAAGCTATATGCTTTAGCATAAGACCAACTCTGAGCTCTAAAATTTAACCATAAGCAGAACTTGTCCCCAATGAACACAGAGACATTATAACAGCCAGAAACTAGGTATGCAGGATTTGTCTAGTGCACTTACCCGGTCAACAAAAACTAAATAAAAAAAATAAAATATGGCTGACCCATAGCAATTCTCCCAAAGTCCCCTGGGTCCCAAATAAAGCACTTAAGCAAGGCAAAGTTGAGTCCAGTCAGCAAGCATGTAGGTAGCGTTCCAAATAATAATTGCACCGACCCCACTGTTACCTGTACCCCCAGGCATGGTCGGGCCAAGGAAATACAAGAGTCAACTATTCCTTCCAAAGTCATACTTCAGACTTCATAGTGGGTCTGCATATTACCCAGTATGGCAATAGATAAGCCACTGATCAAGCTCCCCAGGCCTCGTATTACATTACTCCACCTTTCAATGTTCAAGCAGCCCATAGCTCCAATCGTTCAGACCTGCTACTCTGTAAATACCAGCTTTATTGGTCCCAGCATTGAGTTTCAGAAGCCATATAATAAAGAACAAATGAAGGAGCCCCACCCGCTGTTACCCGAGTCCCAATACCCAGTCGGGGATAGCACTCTGGGGGCTGCAACTTCCTCAATCTTGTCCCAAAACATCAGGGCCCTGAACAGCAAGGTAATCCTTTTCTTTCGGCCGAGGTAGAAATAAGAGCCCCAGGAGATACAGCACCACTAGGCCAGCCATACATGCAGTAACAGCAACCGTATCCGAGAAAAACTTAGGTTTAATAATACTTGGCTCATTGGTCGTTAGAACCCCTTCACTCTCTCCTGGTCTCCTCTTCCTCTAGCCATTTTTCTGTGAGTTGGTGACAAGTGAAAAAACATGGATTCTGTCCAGGCCTATCCACCAGTAAGCAAGCAGGGTATGCCAAGGAAAATGTCCAGCCCATTCTGTACAGTTTATTCTTTACTGGGTTGAATTTCTGTCTCCGTGTCTACAACTCATGACTGTAGTCCTGATACATGAATACTGATGAGTTGCCAGCCTTTAAGGGGCACACTTCCCTGGCCTTCTGTAGTACTGTCTCTTTGTCCCTAAACCTCAGATATTTAATGAGGCAATGTCGGGGACGCTCTCCGAGTTTGGGAGGAGGGCCCACCCGATGGGCAAGCTCAATCTCATACCCTGTGGCTTCCTCCGGTAGGCCTAACTGCTTTATTAACCACGCATGCAATCCCACATTAGGATTCCGTCCCTCACAGCCCTCTGGTAGTCCAATGATTCAGAAATTTGACCTTTGAGAGCGGTTTTCCTGGTCATTTAATCGCTCTCGGAGATCAGCAATTGTAGACAGTAAACCATTTCTCTCGGCTGAGGCTCCCGCACATGTGTTTTCCATTTCACGGATCCTCCATTCTAGTTCACATATTTGCGATGTGCGGGTGGCCGTAGTTTCAGTCAAAGCGATGACCACAGTTTGCAGATGGGTAAACTGCATATTCAGATTATGGAATCCCGCCTTTATATCCTGCATTTGCGCTAAGGTTTCGGGAACACCTGCCAGAGTTTTTGTAAGGTCCATTGCGCTAAGTTTGATCTATGTGCCGTCACTGCTAGCACGCGGAGAAGGAGGCCTAGAACCATGGGGTAGGAGTCACCTCTAGCAGTCGATGCCCTTCCCAAATTGAAGTTTAGCTTGCCGTTTTTTTGATTTAGTAGAAGCCATCTGCCCAGAGAACTAGAATATCACCAGAGAGTTAGCCCCAAATTAATGCTTTAGCTGTAAAGTAACTTTTAGGAACCACCACCCAGGGAGCCCGTTTAGCAAGCACCCTCCATGCTTGCCAGCTAGCCATGCCCCCCACTGTATACTTATTGACAGTAATTCCATACACACACTACATTTCTTTCTTTTAATTTTAATCAAGGTTTTTCTCCCTTAGTCTGCTCGGGCTGAGTATTACAGGTCCCATCCACACCCCCTCTGCTTAGCATTCTGCCTTAACCCAGCCAGGTTCCTTGGAGACCAATAGATTGCTCCCAGTGCCAAGGCTAGGGAGGGTAAGGTCATTCTCCTCCCACCCAAGACCCACCTCCAGTTGCTGGGTCCTGGCCAGGTGGTAGTAGGGAGCAGAGGGCTGCCAGACAGGACATCATGAAGCCCGAGCTGCCCATTTTCCACTTTTCTCCCTTGTCCCAGGGTCACAGTAAGTGCACATGTATAGAGTCGTGTATATGCCCCAAAATAGCAGCACCCTCCATCCCACCTGACCACAATCTGTCTCCCGAGCATTGGCACTACTACCAGGCCCCCACCTGGTGGCAGCCAAGAGCTGTGTCAACCCATCACCCCAGACCAGGAGAGGAGAAGACAGCTGCCAGGTGGCTGCTTCATCCTCTCCCACCCCTCTGTCCCTGCTGACCCCCAGCAACCCATACTCATTCCCAAATTCGGGTCAACGGTGTGGTGAGAGGTAAGGTGCTTACACTGCCTCAGCCATCTGCACCACTGGGCCAACCCCACCCTACAGTTCTTGAGAAAAGATCAGAATCATCTGCTTTGAGAGGAGTTCAGTCCATACAGTGGCGTCCCCCTGGATGAAACCCAATTCTACAACATTTTGCAGCACTCTGTAGAATGCTGCAGCAGACCTACTGAATAAAGCAATGTAATTTCAATGGCAATTAGTCCCTTTTGTCATTCAGGAAAATGTGACACTGCCAGGATGGCATGAATGCCACAATTTCCTGCATGACAAAAGGTACTCAATGCCATTGAAACTACACTGCTTTATTCAGTAGGTCTGCTGCAGCATGCTTTAAAAGTGGGTTTCATCCTGTGAGATGCCACCGTAACTCAGCTTTCTTATTTTTAAGTAGAATTAGAAATGTGGGGATAGTTTTTTATGTTTGCTTGTGTGCGCAGCGCACAAGAAACAGATTGAGATACTAGAGTATTACAGAGGTGTGGCAGTGTTGTGGCCAATGCAGTGGATGCTTTAATGGGCACATTCCTCGGCCACCAATTAATGCTGAAGCTGCCGATGATGGCAGTTTCTGAGTGAGCACCGCACTTGAAAGAAATCTGCCACTGCAATCAGAGAAAGTCTCGTCATTGCAGCAGCAGTTCCCACTCCCTTCCAACCAGGCACACAACAGGACAACAATTTTAAATGTTAGCTCCCTCTCTCCCACTGCTGCTGCCCGCCCAGCACCCTCCACTCTCCATCCCCTGCTGACATTCGGGTGCTCAGTCCCCATGTCAGTATGTATCGCCCTCCCCCAATTAATGTGGCGCACTGGGAGCCCAACCCGGTGTGCTAAAAATATACTTCTTTGATGTTTCCAACACCAGGATGCCCACTTCCGGTGTTGGATGTGCTGCCCACCATGCCCCTAGGTTCTCAGCCGACCTCAGGGTGGCCAATACCCGGGTCAGCATTGATGCCCCCCCAACAGTACTCTGGTACACTGGGAGCCCACTCCAGTGTGCCAAAATACATTTTGTTAATATTTCTCCTGTAAAAAAGAAAACAGTCCCATAACGTTTGTTTTTTAAAAACCTGAAAAGAAAAGCGATCCCTCGTTGATCCACGGCACCCCCACCCATGCTTACCTCTGGAGTCGACAGTAGCAATCTTCTGTGGATCGGGAACACGTCTGCACTCTTCAAAGACCAACCGGGAACTAACAACATGACAGTAAGCCCTATAATAGCAGTCAATGGGGGGTTTTCAACTTTGGTTGATATCTCAACCAAGTTTTGGAGTTTTGGTCCCAAATTGTCAACATGGGGCTCTTGGGACCCCACCTCGTGAACACTGACACTGTCATTTTGTTTCTTGGTCCCGAAAGGTGATTTTGCAGTCGCTGAGCAGAATCACCTTTCAGGACCAATTAACAAAATTACAGTGCCACTATTTATGAGGCGGGCGCCAAAAAGCCCTTGTTACAGATTTGGTGAAGAAACTCCCAAAAATGACTGTGACGAGCATCCGTTGAGCAGTTTCTATGCACGCTTGTAACTTTATCAATTTGTCAGATTCTCACTCCAAATTTCCAACATTGCCATTTCTGCACACCCCCTTGTGAACAGTACAGCTGGCATTTTTTGCATCCTTCTTGAAATGTGTTTTTGCACCTGTGGTGCAGAATGGCATGGTCACTGTGAGAAATCAACTTTTGGGACAGATAAATGAAATCACAGTGCCACTGTTCATGAAGAGAGGTCCCAAAAAGTCCATGTTGAAAATTTGGTGAAAACATTTTAAACAAGCATTTGTCAATGCCGAATGTTTGCTTGCTGGCATTGGCAGTGGTAGTGCAGAAGTTACAGAGCTGCGTAATAGGAATGGCAGTGAAGTATTGAACTGAAGCCAACCCCACTACCACCCTGCAGAGAATGACAGGCATTGGGGTGTGCCTTTGGGTCATCGGGCATAACAGCCACGCCATTTCACCACACCCTACCCTGTAGACACCGACAAGTGTCATGGTGTGCTCTTGGGGTCTTTGGACCTTATGTTCACCCCATTCCATCGAGAAATATGGTGAGATGGGTGCTGTATAGGAACATGGGGTGAACTTTGGGGCCGAAAAATCCAAGGCGCACCTCGATGCCTCTCACTGGCTGCAGGGTGTGGGTGGGGGTGGAATGGTATGAGCATTACAGGCGACAGTCCCAAGTTACACCCCGATGCCTGTCAGTCTGTACAGGGTGGGGCGTTATGGTTAGAAACCCTAACACCTCAGGTGTTTCTTGGTATTTTCACTCCAAATTTTCAACATGGTTTTTTTGTGACCCCCACCTCATGAACAGTGGCAATATCAGTTTGTTAGCCGAAAGCTGATTTTGCACAGTGACTATGCCATTTGACACCACAGGTGCGAAAACACAATTTGAACAGGATGTGAAAAATGACAGCTGTACTGTTCATGGGGAGGTGTAAAAAATGGCAATGTTGAAAATCTGCAGTGAAAATATTAAAAAACTGGTGAAGTCATGAGCGTGCGTAGAAACTGTGCAACGCACACCCATAATGTAATCAGTTTGGGGATTTTTTACAGCAGATTGTCAACATAGGCATTTTGGGACCTCCGCTCATGAACAGTGTCACTGTGATTTTCTTTTTTTTTTTTTCAAATTATTTAACCAGGTGGGACAGACCAAGCTGAAAGCTTGCTTACAGGTGCAACCTGGGAGCACAAGGAAGTTAAGTGACTTGCTCAGGGTCACACAGTATGCAATTGGGGGGCTGTGGGTTTCAAACCCAGGTCTCCAGATTTGCAGCTTAGAGCCTTAACCCACTGTACCATACTGCCTCCTGTTTTCTTAATCTGTCCCGAACAGTGATTTCCCACAGTGACCATGCATTTCTGCACTAGAAGAGTGAAAACACATTTCGGCTATGGTGTGAAAAATGACAGCTGTTCTGTTTATAAGGAAGTGTGGAAAAATGCCACTGGTGAAAATCTGGACTGAAAATATTACAAATTCATGAACTTATGAGGGTGCGTGGAAACTGTGCAATGCTTGCTTATAACACAGTCATTTTATGGACTTTTGTCACCAAATTTTTAACATAGCCATTGTAACACCTCTGCTCATGAACAGTGTCACTGTGATTTTCTTAATCTGTCCCAAACATTGATTTCACACACAGACTGTACCACTATGTGCTACATGCAAGGAAACACATTTTGGGCAAGATGTGAAAAACGACAGTTACACCACTCGTAAGGAGGTGTGGTAAAATGGCAATGTTGAAAATCTGGAGTGAAAATACTAAAAATTTGCAAACTTAAGAGTGTGCGTAGAAGCCGGGCAATGCACGCTCGTAAATCAGTCAGCTTTGGGAATTTTTTCACCAAATTTTCAACATGGGGTTTTTGGGGGCCTACCTCATGAACTGTGCCACTGTCGTTTCATAAATCGGTTCCAAAAGGTGGATCTGCGCAGTGACCGTGAAATCACCTTTTGGGGCCAACTAATGCCATGACAGTGGCAGAATTCATGAGGAGGGGTCCCAAAACCCCCATGTTGAAAATTTGGTGCCAAAATCCCAAAAAATGTCTGAGATATGCATCAAAGTTGAAAAAACCTGTTTACTCCATTATACAGCTTACCAGCATTTCTTCAGTTCGCAGTCAGCTTTGAAGAGTGCAGACGTGTTCCCAGTCCACCGAAGATCATCTCGCCAGAGGTAAGTATGGGCTGAGGTGGTGTGAAGGTGGATGAAGGCAGGATGAAGGGGGCAATAGCAAGACAATCAACGAGGAACTGTTTTTTCTTTTCAGGTCTTTTATTTTCTTTTTAGGAAGATGATGCAGGACTTGTGCCATGCTGGGGTGGGCTCTCAGTGTGGCAGCTGGAAGATTTTTTTGGGGGGTCAGTGGAGCTGATGGGGGATTGGGCACCTCCATCGGTCATATAGATGTGTGTCACGCTGGGGTGGGCTCCCAGTGTGGCAACTGGAAGTCTGTTTCTTTTGGGGGGGGTTTAATTGAGCCAACGGGGAAGTGGGCACCCCGTCACCATTCTCACTTATGCCACACTGGGGTGGGATCCCAGCGTGGCACCTAGAACTCTGTGGGGGGGGAGCGTGGAACCTACGGGGGATTGAGCACCCTCGTCAGCCATACTGTGTGCAACGGACGAGGGGTGCTATTCAGAGACACTCAGAGGGTTGGAGAATATTATTACAATACTGATCAGGTGTGCTAACAGACAAATGTGCCTACTTTTTCAGTCTCTTTGGGGTTCTGTTTTCCTGCTTTTGTTAATGCCGCTCCTACCCTGAACTCTGACTCAACATTCCAAGGATGGCAATTAGATCTTTTTTTGGAAACATTCCAAGGATGTCATTTCAGTCACTTGCCTTGTCCTGGAAAGATAGTCCTAGGAAAAGTTCACTTCAAACTGAATTTATGTTCCAGGAAGAGAAAGCAGAGACGTATACAAGCAGGATTGCTGGCAATGTGCTAATTAACACTATCTTATCACTGCTCACTGAATCGGAGATCTCCCTTTCAACTGTACACCACTGCATTTTCAACTGCTGTCATAGACAGCTGAGGCATTCATTGGTGAACTGTGGCCACGCCTGCAAACACACTGACTGAATTGGAAGATAGGGTGCCACACCTACAAAAACTCAAATGATGGCACTATGTTTCTTGCACATGCGTGCAAGCAAACATAAAAATGCCATAAATGGGCTGAAAAATGACACTGCTCCAGGAACTGATGGCATAGGAGCAGAAGTTTATAAAACTTTTATTGAAAATCTAGCTCCAGCCCTTGAGATTGTCCTTAACTGTATGTTGCAAGAAGGGAATTTGGCAAACTCTATGAATGCAGCTACGTTAATCTTATTATACAAAAAAAAGGGGAGAAAGAAGTCTTACAGAATTGGAGACCTTTGAGTCTGCTAAACACAGACCTAAAGATTTTGAGCAAGATCCTGTTGAGCAGACTAGTAACCATAGTGGACAAGGTCATCAGTCCTTACCAAACCCGTGCCATACCTAATAGAGGTCAGTATGACAACCTAATCATACTTAGAGAGATATTTCACAAAGCTGACAATATGGACTTACAAGGATACATACTTGGAATAGACTAAAAAAAAGCTTCTGATAAAGTTTCACATCAGTATCTATATAAAGTACTTAAAGCCTACGGGATACCGGATGAATCTGTGAACTGGATAAAAATATGTATTTATTTATTAAATTTTGTTAACCGGGTAAGCCCACTGGGCCCTGAGGGTCCCTTTTTCCGGGGTGACCCAGAGTTAGTTACACATAGTTTTGCACATACAGGTCAGTAATACAGTGTAGGACATGTCGTACAGGATTACAAAGTCAGTATACAATTTTAGTGGAAGAGGGCAGCAGGTACATTACATTACTGAATACAACAGAACAGTGCAGTACGTATAATACAGGGTAGTAAGGACAGTATATAAGTTCTGTTAGGAGGGCAGTAGGTTGATTACAGTGCAGAGTTCAGCAGTGACAGAAGAAGGATGTGGAGTGGTAAGTGCTTTTAAATGCACACAAGAGGTTCCATGTAGGAGTAGAGTACCAGTTTGTGCCACCCTTAGTCATTACCCTTGTGGGGGAGCAATGTTGCACTAACCCAGTTGACACTAGGTGATGTAGACTAGCCATCAGTGCAGGGGCAGGAACTAGGGTCGAGGAGGTGAGCGCACAATCCCTTTTGGAATTTGGCTAGGGTGGGTGCCTCCTGAAGGTGGCTGGGGAGGTTGTTCCAAGATACAGGGGCCAGGTGAGTAAAGGATTTGCTCCCGGTGACAGAGCAGGCCAAAGGAATTTTTAGTCCGCTTTGGGACAAGTAGTCTGATCAGTCCTGCCGGAGGCTGTGCATCGAGGAGATTGCAGGTCCAGCTAAGTAGGGGGTATTGGAGCCTGTTGTTCAGGGATGGCCAATTGAGGGCTGTGAGGATATCACAGTGATGGGTCCTCGGGTGGGATTTGGAGGCAAAGTGAGCAATTTTCTGATATGAGGTCTGTAATCTGCAGTAGTCTTGTTTAGCGATGCTGAGTAAAATGAGAGCTGCATAGGTTAGGGTTAGGAGGAGGATGCTTTGTGCGATTGGCAGCCTGGTCTCTGGTATCATGTTGTGGCTTAGGCGATAGAGGAGACCCAGCTTTTGGTGGATGTCTTTTTATTACCAAGTCCACATGGGGCTTCAATGTGAGCCCCTGATCTAATGTGAGGCCAAGATATTTGACAGATTGTACTGCCTCTATTTTGGAGCTAGATATGGTAGTGAGTGGGAGAAGATGGGCCCAGGAGGGATCCAGGGATTTTGGTCTGAGCAGCATCGCCTTTGTCTTGGTGGGATTAAGGTCCAGACGATTCTCAACTAGCCAAGTCTCAGCCTTGGTGAAGTCTGCCTGTAGCATGGGTCCTAGGTTGGCTGGGTGGAGCTCTGTTTGGTACAATACTGCATCATCAGCACACTGTACTAAGGAGCTGCCCCAGCAGTGGCCATGCAGGTCATTTGTGAATAGGGGGGAGAATAACTTCCGGCCCAAGATGGAGCCCTGAGGCACCCCTTTAGTTAGTGGTAGGGGTTCAGAGGTCACCCATCTCCACTTGACCTGCTGGGAATGGTCAGTGAGGTAATTATGGAACCAGCTGAGGGAATGTTGCTCGAGTCCAAGTTGGCTAAGTTTTGTTAGTAGGAGTGGGTGATCTACCAGGTCAAAGGCCTTGGATAGGTCGATGAACACAGCCCCAATGTGGGCACCCTTGTCCAAGGTGGCCCTGACATAAGAGGTAAATTTAATGAGAGCAGTGTCGGTCCCGTGCTTTTGTCTAAAGCCATGTTGTGAGGGGGCCAGGAGCATGTTGGCTTCCAGGTAGTCTCTTAGTTGACAATATACTAGCCGTTCCTGAATCTTTGCCAGATGACATAGAATGGAGATGGGTCTATAATGGCCTATCATTTCCCTGTCTCCTCCCTTGTGGATTGTGACTACATGGGCCTGTTTCCATATTAGTGGGACTGTTCCTTCCTGCAGGGATCTGTTTATTAACCGGGCTACAGATAGGGCGACGGCTGGGGCAGCAGCCCTAAGTAGTCTAGGGTCCAATCCGTCAGGTCCTGGGGACCCATTGATTTTTAAGGATTGCAGGAGGGGCAGCACTTCCTTGGTCTGTACTGTCCACAGGTAAAAGTGGGCAATCAGAGGGTCTTGGGATTCAGTGGCCAGAGGACCTGGTGAGCTATGTGTAGAGCAGGATCTGATCGCCCCCAGATCGGTGAAGACGCAACTGAAGGCTGAGGCGGCCTCCCCTCCATCCGTAAGTGATATATCATTGCAGATTATGTTACCCTACTGGGGTGTTTTTGTGCCTTTTAGCAGGGAGTTGATGCTAGACCAGAAGGACTTAGGGTCAGATAGGGTTTGCCATTGGAAGGATTTTAAATAGTCTCGTTTGGCTGATTTGGAGACTGTTTGGCACTGGTTCCACAGTGATCTGTAGACAGCGAAGTCTGCAGGGCTAGCAGATCTCCTTGCCTTTTTCCATGCCTTGTCTCTGGCTATCATCAGAGATTTTAGCTCATGTGTAATCCATTTGTGGCACTGGCCCTTTGCTCATCTTCTCCTAACCAGTGCATGTAAGTTGGCCACCGCAGTGACGGTACACTGGAAATACTGAGCTGCATCGTCTGTATTGCCTAGGAGTCTTAACGGTGACCAGTCAGTATTCCTCAAGGAGCTCTGGAAGGCTTCAGCAGAGAATCCAGAGAAATCCCTGGCCGTAATGAGCCTGGGTGGAATCCTGGGAGGCCGATTTTTCCAGATGCAGAAAGTGGGTGAGTGATCACTTAGGGCATCCGACATCACGCCAGTCACTTGTATGTTGGTGGGGTTGGAGGCAAGTATCCAATCAAGGATGGAGTGATTCCCTGTTTTTTGGTTGTGCCTTGTGACCTCAGTGATCACCTGGGTCAGGTTAGCATCAAGAAGTATGGCTTTGTAGTTTTGCTCGGTGGAGGGTTCTCACTTCAGGTTGAAGTCCCCAAGGACCAGCAGCACCACCCCCCTCATTCCCAACATTAATGGATGGTTGGCTACAAATGTGAAAGTAAATAAAGGGGTGCAGTAGGGATGCCCCATCAGTCCCTTGCTCTATGTGTTTTGTACAGATACTTTTTTCAGGAGAATAGAGCAATGTCTGCAGATTAAATGGCTGGCTTTAACTGTAACATTCCCCTCCATCAAGATGCTAGCATATGCAGACGATCTGGTGATATGTATAGATCCCATAACAAAAGAAGATTCACTGATTGAGATCTTTCAAGATTTTACTGATTGGTCAGGTTCCAAAATTAATAACTTCAAGAGTAAATGTGTGGCACTTAGTGATACTCCACCACCTGAAAAAGATACATTTGCAGGTATAAAACTACCTAGAGGTGAGATTACTATTTGAGGCATTACCTTCGGAGGGGAAGATCTGGCTAAACATCATTGGGAAGCAGGAATACAGAGAGCCAATAAGATGGTAAACTTTTGGAAAGGGCAGCAGATTGCAAAAAGAAAAAGAATCTTGTTAATCAAAACTCTTTTACTACCAGTATTCTTCTATATTAGTCATATTTTCCCTCCTCCACAGTCTCTAGTTATTGCCCTGTGCAGTGTTTTCTTTCAAGCCTTGTGTGGCAGCCGGTTAAACCCGGCCAAAAGAGAAGTCACTTACAGGAAACTAGAGGAAGGAGGCTTAGATATGGTAAACCCTGGAGCATTCTATAGCAGTATTTTTTTGACATACGATTTTGGTAATGCCCTAAAGCCAGAGGACAAAATACAGAAGGACCAGGTAGCAAGTTGGATTAGCCACTGTTTGACAGTTTGGTCCCAGAAAAAATCAGGGTCCCTGCATAGAATCCCTGGGCTCCCAAAGGATGGCCTAGAGCAAATGAGAAATCTGATCAAATGGGATATTACCAGTACTTGTTTGCAAGTTAAAAATGGAAAGGAAATATGTAGACACTTTATACAGAAAGAGGGCAAGGAAGAGGTTTCCCTAGGAGTCTGTCCTCAAGAGAAGCTGCAGTTTAATCTGGGCATGTTAAGATAAACAAGCATTTGTCAATGCCGAACATTCGCTTGCTGTTATTTGCAGTGGTGTTTGGCACGTATGTTGCTTTACCCTAATGCCTTGTGCAATTGCTGGTATTTGCACAATAAATTTTCAGCATGACCTTTTTGTTACCCCCATTGTGTGCTACATAGGTGGAAACACGTTTTGGGCAGGATGTGAAAAATGACAGCTGTACTGCTCATAAGGAAGTGTGGTAAAATGGCAATGTTGAAAATCTGGAGTGGAAATATTGAAAATTACGCAAACCCTGCGAAGCGTGGGGCTGTGCAGCATGCAGCTCGTAGAAACAGTCATTGTTGGAATTTTTCACCAAATTTTCAATATTGGCATTTTAAAACCTCTGCTAATGAACAGTGTCACTGTGATTTTCTTAATGTGTCCCATACATTGATTTACGCAACCGACTGCGCCATATAGTACTACATGGGTGGAAACACATTTTGGCAGGATGTGAAAATGACAGCTGTACTGCTCATAAGGAGGTGTGGTAAAATGCAATGTTAAAATCTGGAGTGAAAATATTGAAAATTCATAAACTTACGGCGTGCGTAGGAACTGCTAGCACTCGCTCGTAAAACAGTAATTTTGGAATTTTGCACAAATTTTCAACATGGGGTTTTGGGACCCTTCTCATGAATGATGTCACTGTCATGGTGTTATTCAGGCCTGAAGGATGATTCGCGCGGTGACTGCGAAATCACCCTTCTGGCCGAACTAACTCATGACAGTGACATCATTCATGAAGAGGTCCCAAAACCATGTAATTAGTGCAAAATCAAAAATGTCTGAATATGCAATAATGTTGAAACCGCCCTATCTAGCCCATTATACAGCTTACCAGCATTTCCTCAGTTTGCGGTCGGCTTTGAAGAGTGCAGACGTGTTCCTGGTCCACGAAGATCGTTGCCGAGCTCCTGAGGTAAGTGTAGGGTGAGGGGGTGTGGGAGGCTAGGTGCACAGTGGGTGGGTGGGTGTGGGTTGTGGGGGACTGGGAGAAGTGCCGTGGGACCGTTTTTGGTTCACAGGTTTCAAAAACAAAAAGACTCGTGGGGCACTTGCCAAGCTGGGGTGGGCTCCTAAGCGTGGCACAAGGATGGCTGGGGCCAAGGGCCGAGCGGGAATTAGGCACCCCCATCAAGCTAGCGCGGACGTTTGCCACGGTGGGCGCACAGCGTGGCAGAAGATGGCTGGGGGGGGCCGAGGCCGACGGAGGATTGGTACCCCACCGGCAAACAGCAGTGGGGCGTTTGCAATGCTGGGGTGGGCTCCCAGCGTGGCAGAAGATGGCTTGGGGGGGCGTGGAGCCGGCCGAGGATTAGGCACCCCATCGACTGACAGCGGACGTTTGCTCACGCTGGGGTGGGCTCCCAGCATGGCAGAAGATGGCTGGGGGCCGAGGAGCCGACGGGATTGGACACCCCATCAGCAAACAACGTGGGACATTTGCCATGCTGGTGGGCTCCCAGTGTGGCACCAAAGCTTTGGGGGTGGCATGATGCGGGGGCGGTGTGACGTGCTCTGTGTGACAACGGTGGTTTTCTTTGAAGCGAGTACCACCACTGTCATACACAGCTCCCGCACCCATTGGTGCAGGACCGCCATGCCTGCTCAACCGAGCAGCGGATTGAAAGGGAGAGGCACACCTTCAAAGTGTGCTACTCTCCCAAAACGTTCCTTGTGCATGCGCGCAAGCGAACATAAAAAGGCTACCTGATTTTGCATGGGACTCTGTTTGGCTTAGTTTCTACAGTAAACTGAATGTGAGAAATAACAACAAGCACTCACAGATTCATGATAGGTACTGCTTAAGACAACCATGTATACAAATATTGGAAACTCAAGATCACTTATTCCTGGGATGCGAGTATGTAAGACTATTTTGGAGATATCTAGCGAAAGACTGGGGGAACCTCTATTTTGCAAACTGACATATTCAACATTGATATATGGGAAATTTGATGGGGGTTGGGAAAATATTGTCCTGAAACTTCATACACAGTATTAGTTGTAGTCAGGTATTATATCTGGAAAGCCCATTGAGTGTGGGTAACACAGAAAAGGCAAGTGGCCCATGTTGAGTTGTACAGAAATATTGTATCTCCAGAAATAATGGGCATTAGATGCCAAGAGATACAAGGATGAGAGGCTCAAATTATTATGGTTAAATTGTGAAAAATGGGCTAAACCCCCATGAACAAACATTGTAACATTAAGACTTGTTATTTTTAGGTTTTTTTAAATACTGAATTGTATGTTCTGGAAGTATTGATTTCTTCCCTTTAATAGGTAAAATATGTAAGAACAGCATGTATGAATTTATGTTATGCTCAATATGTTTATTTTCTGTCTGTAGTCCTTTCAAATAAAAATTCCCCTACTCTTCCAGTAGGGGGAACCGCTGTCTGTCAGGATGACCACTTCTCCTGGAGTTGCAGAGAGAAAGGACATGCAGGAGTTGGCTGAGCAGGCCTCCTCCTCTACTTCTTTAACTCGAGAGGCTGAACAGTTTTTCGATGTGCCAGTAGTGCTGGAATTGGAATAGGAGGCAGCTAGTATGCTGCCACAACAAGGCTCTCAGAACAAGCTCCCAGAGCAGAGACGTGTGGTAGGCGAATCAGTCCTGTTCATGCCAAAGGAAATAAATGAAGGAGTACCTGCTGGGCTGCTGGTCAGTAATGAGTTACAGGATCTTGAGCAGCTACTCATGTCCGAAGAGCAGCGCTTTCTATTGTGGATACAAGAAATTCAGCGAGCACTTGCAGCTCGCGATCTGGAGAGGCAAAGGCATAGCAAAGTGTTGCCTAGCAACCAGACTGTGTAGGCCCAGAGACAGCCAACCGATACAGTGAGCACAGCTTCTGCTCTATCTGACAAGCAGGAGATTTGCACAAATGCAGAAGAAGTTGGTGAAACAAGGTGAGACGTCAATCAGGAGGGCAGAGGACTTGCAGCACAATCATTCTTCTTCAAAGCAGGTACGAGCAGAAAATGCTTTTTGTGTTTCAAGGTAGTAAGCATGAAATGTTACAGACCGTCCCATTGGGAATGACATATGTGGGAAGTATAGCGCCTGGCCTAAAATGGGATGATAGAGCAAATATTGCACCAACAAGCACCAGACAATGGTCAGTCGAGTCAGCACTTAGATCTGCAGGATGGGAAAGGGATGAACAGTCTGGGCAATGGGTGTCAGAACTTCAACCAATTGCTATGCACCAAGAAAGCACTTCAGCAAATACATCTGTACCAGTATTATTACAAACTGAGATAAGTAACAATGGAATGGACATTCAGGGTATTCATTTGGATCCATTGTCTGCAAGCCCTCCCCCCCCCCGCATCTCACACAATGCTTGCAATTACCTTGAACCTGTGTTTCCGACTAGAACATGGAATTGTGCAGCACCGGGTAATGAGTCTCATGCTGGATCATCACTGTGTCTCAGGCCTCCTGAAAATGGTCAAGGGTGCCTGATGCTACTGAAGGATCTCATTCAGAGGGAACTAGGCCAAGATCCTATGACTAATTCTTTAGAGCACCCACATAGCCTGCAAAGAGGCACAGTGTGGTGCGTCTTTTGTATAGGGGAGGTATGGACATTTTTCCGGACAGAAAATTTGTGGCAAGAACTTTATTAAAAGAATCTATGGAGTTTACAGCAGCTGAACTATACACCCTGATACATATGTCTGGGGAGACAACTTTTGACCTCAGTTTCAAACCGAGTTCAGGGTTACAAAAATTTTGGACAAAATATTGTACTTTAAAAACTCATCCTTTGTGGGCCCCATTTGAAGTGATTCCACTGACTAAACCTGTTAACCACACAATCACTGTATTGTTTAGAAATTAGGGGGTCAGCATAACAGACCTTTTGTATTGGCTGAAACAGTGTTGCATAGTGTTAGGTAATCCTAATGCAATACTGGATGAAGATCAGATTTGGACAGGGGGATGGCGCATCCGAGTGATCCTAAACAGTGCAGAGATGGGACTTGAACATCTGCCTAACTGTTTTTTTCTAGGCGGGGATAGAGGAGTATTGTTCTATGCTGGCCAGCTCAAAGCCTGTTATCGCTTTGGGCCTGTGGGGCACATCAACAGTTTATATGATAAGTTGAAGTGTACTATATGCAACAAACTAGGTCATATGAGTGGTTTCTGTAGAAGTAAACAAAAACATAATTTGTGCGAGATATGGGTCATACTTACCACACATGCCCTAAGGCTGCGCATAATGAGCCAGACCAGGCAGTGCCTTTTGATAGCACTAACACAGAGCGAAAGTGCAAGACACTAGGCCCCTAGACAGCCTCCACATGCTGTGCCCCCTCTGGCCTCTTCTACAGTGGATATTGATCCCAGAGAAGTGGTACTCCCTCCCCCAGCTATTACCATTGAAGTGCAGCAGGTTGGTGCAGAGGACAATGAAGTTGTTAATCCTGAAACTGACACTCCCTTAGAGCAGCCTGAAGAGGTCCATATGGAAGTATCTCCCACTGTGAGCAACCTAGAAATGCCTCCAAATTCCCATCCCCAAAAAGAAAAAAAAAAAAAAAAACGGTCTCTAGGAGAAGGCAAGCATTGGAAGTGGCTGCTTCCAAAATTCCGAAAACTACCGACTTCACCACTCCTAATAGGCCAAGGTGGCAGCTACCTCAGGGGAATGAGTCTGACACTTCTTCCTTATGGTCATCCTTACATGACTCAGAGTCAGACATGGACAGACCACCTCCCTCTGATAAAGGGGACATGGAAGAGGGGTCTCAGTCTAAAGGAAAGGGCAAACAGACACGTACCAGGGCCACCAAGCCTAGGAACAAACAACCTCCTTGAGAGTACCTAGTAGTATGTGACAAGATGTTTGTTTTTTTTAAACACCCTTTATGGCCTCTTCAGTTTCCTTTTATACCATTAACACAAATAGTGTTAAGGACCATAAAAAGAAACAAATTGTTTTGTCATACCTGAAGTCTCTCTCTCTCTCTCTCTCTCTCCGGGGATTTTTTTCATCCAGGACACCAGGTTGCACACAACTCTTGAAGTGAAACAAGCCATACAATTGTGGCGAGTAAGGCCTTCTTATTGGTCCATAGGAACAGAATCATCTTCAGGTGTAGCTGTACTATTTAATACCCTGCCTTTTATACTAATACAATTAATTGACTTGGTACCTGGGAGAGCATTAATCTTGGATGTGAAAATCTGTAACATCTTATACAGACTGGTGAATATCTATGCTGCACAGTCAAAGGCAGCAAGAACAGAACTACTTCAGGCAATTCAACCCTACTTGAATTCATCACAAAATGTGATTCGGGGGTGGGGGGGATTTAATTGTGGCATGTCCTTATCAGATAGAGGGAGCAACACTAAAACAAGAAATATATTTTGTGACATGCCTACTTAAAATCCATTATTCAAACAGCACAGTTGAAAGATGTATGTATTTCGGTTACGAAACATCCACACCCAACTTTTCAAAAGGGACCCTTGGCTACTAGAATAGATTATTTTTTTATATCTGATAAAATTTCTATTCAATCTGCAAGGATGTTGCCAGCTGAATTTTCCGATCATAACATGATCCATGTTATACTAGGTCAGGAGTCTAATCCAAAGAATGGGCCAGGGGATTGGAAATTTAATTCATCACTTCTGCTTCAGGAATCTTTAAAAACAAATTTACAGTATTTTATTCAGGCGAGGAAAGTAGTTCTCATTATGTATACTGGCAGCTCCCTTTGGTGGGAAGAGACACTTCTAGATTTGGTCTCAGTTTTCAAAAAATGTAGTAAGGATCAGAGGAATACTACCTCCATGAAATAGTTTCATAATAGAAAACTATGACAACATCTTTTGACAATAGCCTACACAACAGGACAAAACCAAACAAATCAAATTCAGCAAATCAAAAAAGAGATGAAACGATATCATTTAATGCAGGCCCAAAGTTTACAGTATCAGCAGCAAAAATATGGTACCAAAGGTAAAAGGTGTTTGGTTTGTCCCTTTTGAGCACTGCAAGAATAGAATTCAGAATAAGCAAATGGGTGGACAAGTAGGTGCAGATCAGGTGGTACAAACAACGCCACAGGGGATTTTAAATATAGCCACAAAATACTCCATGAGCCTTTTTCAACCAGATGATTTAGATTTACCAGATCCGGCAGCCTTTTTCCTGGCCCATACAGTCCCTGATATATATCTTTAGAAATCAAGTCTCAGATAATGGTACCGATCACTCCAGATGAAGTTATGTTTGCCATTTCATCACTGGCCACTGATAAGGCTCCAGGAGGAGATGGGCTCACTGGGGAATCTATAAGTGTATAGGAAAGAACTTGGTACAGAATTAGCAGAAGTCTATACTTACACACTGGAACACCAGTCTCCGTCATTAAGAATGGTGAATGGGAGACTTACGTACCTTTTTAAGAAAGAAGATGGTCAGAACATTATAAATTGATGACCTATTAATCTCCTTAATATAAATTTTAACATTTTGAACAAAAGATTATTAGTGGTGGCACAGGAGCCAATATCAAAAGCACAAACTTGTGCTGTCCCAGGGCATTCTATAGCAGAACACTGGATTTTATTAAGGGAAATTTTTGTCCAACATCAGGCAGGAACCCTGACAAGTTTTCTGCTCTCACTAGATCAACTAAGGACATTCAATTTGGTTAGTCAATCTTTCTTTTGGGTAGTACTAGAACATTAAGGGATCTCTCAGGCATTTATATCTTGGATTAGAGGTCTATATAAATATGCCACAGTTACTCCAGTGATAAGTGGATGGATGGGTAGGCCCAATGCTCCCAATATTGAGAGGGGTGCAACAAGGCTGCCCATTAAGCCCACTGCTTTATGTGTGTTGTATAGATCCCCTGCTGTGTGCCTTAAATTCATCACAGACCATTAGGCAAGTGACTACACCCAATTATACGGTTCCCTTTGTAGCTATTGCTTATGCGGATGATCTCTGCACAACAGTACCTAATGTTGCAGCTGCTCAAGGAGCCTGAGGTATTTGTCAGCTCAGTGTCAGGGGCAAAATTACATACTCACAAGTGCTCTGGTTTTGAGTTAGGATGGCCCTTAGTGCCTACTGATGAAGTAGCAGGGATTACCTTAAGTAAGGATAACATAAAGTTGTTGGGGATTACATTTGGGACACAGCAAGATGATTTGGAAAATTGGAACAGTAAACTACAGCAAGGGAGAAATCTGGTGGCCCAATGGAATAAATGGAAGCTGGGGAAAAAGAAGAGTGTATACCTGGTCGAAATGTATTTAGTGCCCTTATTCTTATTTATTAGTTACATTTTTCCTCCCCCAAAGAATCTGGAAGCTTCCCTACTTAGTGTGTTTTTCCAAGCAGTCTGGGGTAGCATTGTTTGTTTACCTATTACACAGGGAGGTTTGGGAATGGAAAACCCTTATTTATTTATTTAGCTTTTGTTGACCAAGTAAGTACACGAGACAAGACATTTGCCTATTTTCAGGTACAACCCGGGAGGGTACAATGAAATACAAGTTCATACAGAGGACAACATGATACAAGTTAGGTATTACACAGAATCAGGTAGAACCAGATGAACGTAACACAAGCAGTCAGTAAACACAGTTAGAATAGAAAAAAAAAACATATACATAGAGTCACCAATGCTATGAACAGTGCATTATACAATTCTATACTGCTCAGCGTTGTTGTTTTCTACAGCTTTTCCATTTAGGCTAATATAAGGTCTTTGCTGCAAGATACAGGTCAAAGCTGGGTACCAAGATTTTATTTTTCTTGTCACTTCTGGTATCAAGAATGGGAAAGGGGCAGACTGGGACCTCTTAGCAGATGCACTTTAGTTTCCTTGTACATTGGAGAAACTTTTTGTAAAAATTAAAAGCTGGCCTGGTCCGGACAGATTTTCAGCTTTTTTTTATCAGCAATTCAAAAATATTCTTGCACCTTTATTGCAGGAGCTATTTTCCTTTTGGTGTGATCAAGGGATCAAGGACCAGACACCATTCTAGGCTAAGATTATTCTGTTGCCAAAACCAGGCAAGCCCACTGACGAAGTGGGTAGCTATAGGCCGATTTCATTGTTAAACGTGGATGTTAAAGTCTTTGCTAAAATTTTGGCCAACAGACTAAAACGAGTTTGGCGGACTTTATTGAGTCCAGAGCAAGCTGGTTTTGTGGAGGGTTGCTCTTCAGCTGATCACTTCCGCAAGTTGTTTTACTTGATTTCTGAGTCTATGGACCCTGCGTTGGATGCGTCATTAGTTTCTTTAGATGCAGAGAAAGCCTTTGACAGGGTAGAATGGGCTTTTATGTTCGCTACCCTGTCAAAGCTAGGCCTTCCAGATAGATTTATTCACATGGTTTGCGTTTTATATTCTTGCCCTGTAGCTAAAATCCAATGCAACAACTTAATTTCCGAGGCCTTTCCCCTCTCTAGAGGTACTCAGCAGGGTTGCCCTTTATCACCATACCTTTTTAATTTATACATTGAACCATTGATTTGTTCCATTAAGTCCAATAGAGAGGTGAAGGGGCTATGGATTGGAGGCACCGAGTTTAAACTATCTGCATTTGCAGACAACTTATTGTTACACATCTCGGACACTATTTCTTCCCTTCCCAAAGCTCTTGATTTAATTGATAAGTTCAGTAAGTGTTCAGGATACAATTTAAACAAGGCCAAAACGTCAGTTTATGCTTTGTCCCCTCTTCTTCATAGAAGTTGGTGCCTCTCCCTGGGGCTTCGTTGGCAAACCAACTCAATAACCTATTTGGGGATTCAAATATCTAAGAATCTAGAGAACTTAGTTGATTTAAATCTTAAACCTTTAGTTAAAACTATTAAGGAAGATTTGGTCAGATGGTCAAAGCTCCCACTGACTTTTGGAAGAGCCAACACGATAAAAATGATGGTTATGCCCAAACTTTTTATACTCTATCTAATTTAAATGTGTATTTGCCAAAGTCCTTTTCAAGCGCTATTTCAACAATGTGCGGCTTTCCTATGGAATGGGAGACCCCCCAGAAGAAGTTACCTCAAACTTACTCGGCAGCGACGTCTCGGAGGGCTCCAACTACTGGACTTTTATGCTTATTACCTTGCGATCCACCTGGCGAGGTCGAGTGCCTGGGCGTGCGATGAGGACCTAACATACCCTGGCATTCACCTAGATCGTTTATTTGTTAGTGGTCTTAAGCTGTATTTGGAGTCTTTACTTTATGTTCCATGGGTTAAAGTTCCAAAAAGGGCGAGGGATACCCCATTAGGATGGGACATTAAAGCCTTGCAACAGTTCTATGCGAAATTTCAAATCTCACAACGATATGACTTATCTCAACCTTTAGTAGGAAATCTGAATTTGATCATCGGAAAGCAACCTATATCTAGATGGGGTATTGAAGGGGTAACGAAGTGGCGGGTTCAGGATCTCTTTCAGAACAATAGGCTTCTTTCACCTCAGGCTCTGGCGGAGAAGTTAGGTAAATGTCAATCCTACTTAAAATTAAGCCAAATTTTAAGCTGTGTCAAGTCGTATTTTGGTAAGAGGCTGGGGCAAAATATTTTGGGACCTATGTTTGTGGAGTTGAAAGGGTATACGAAAGCGGGTAAGGTGATATCCAAAATGTATAAGTATATTATAGTCAAAGACTCTTTGAAAGTGTCACCAGTTCCGATATACTGGGAATTAAATCTGTCTTTAGGTAAATCAGCAGAAATTTGGGAGAAGGCTTGGTCGATATCTATAAATTTGTTAAGCAGGATAGATTAAGAGAAGTTCAATTTAAGTTACTTCATAATCTATATTTCTCACCAGCTAAGCTTTCAAGGATGAGTAGTCGCTTTACAGCAAATTGTATTGACTGTAATAATTCTCTGGCTACCAGCTACCACAAGTTTTGGACCTGCCCTAAGGTGGTGGGACTGTGGCATTTGGTGAAGCAAATGATTGGTCAATTCTACGATCTGGACGGATTCTTCACTCCAGAGGCTTGTATATTTGGTGTGTTTGATAAAATACATAGTAAATTAACTAAATCTCGATTAGCTATGGTAGCAGCAGTAACTAAACTGATAATTCTGCGCCACTGGAGAGGTGATTGGACTCCTTTGGGTACGGAGTGGTGGGAGGAGTTTATGAGCGCATTGAATGCAGAAAGATCGGCTCTTTCTTTGTATAATGCTTCACCATTATTCTTGCAATGTTGAAGCTATTCCAATGTTTGAAGGATAGGTACGGTATTAGCGTTAAAACTTACAATACTCGCTTTTAATTACTGGAAGGATATCGACCCCAGTCTGGTACATTATTGGGTGAATCTCTCTTCCATGTTACCTCCTTTGAAGACTTAGTTATATTACTTATATTTGGGTCTTATTTTGTTTGTTTTCGAGGTTTCATTATGTTTGTACTCATTATATTAGGGAGTCAGCCGTAGGGATAGCTGCCAGGGGTGGGGGGGTTTTAGGGGTTTTGTTCTGCTTTGTCATTTCTCCTTTTTTTTCTATTTATTGTTTTATGGTGCCTCTGTATTATGTACCCGCATGATATATATGTTATGTTTGATAAACTTCAATAAAGTTCGGTTATTTGCAAAAAAAAATTAAAAGCTGGAAAGTCACAAGTATAATGGCATTGACCAAACCCAGAAAAATGTTATATGATTGGGTACAGGAAAACAATTACAGAGAACTGGAAACATTTCCAAAATGCCCCCCACAGTATTTATCTGATCTACATGACTTGTTCAGAGAACAGCGTGTCCCAGTTAGAATATGGTACATACACTGGCTTAGCTGTCATTTGAAAATTAATGTCAAGGACAATCAGAAGCATTTTATTTATTTATGCAGTTTTTGTTGACCGGGAAAGTGCACTAGACACATCCTGCCTATTTTCAGGCACGACCCAGGGGAAGGGGATACAGATAAATGCCAACTGACCTTGAACCAGATTAAACTGTTGGTGGTATTGTTAGTGAAAAGCATAAAGTTCTTGAAGATAGACTCTGTACTAGAGCCCTTTGCGTACAACAATTGGAAACTTTGGATCACTTGTTTTTTACTTGCTCTGGCATTCTCTGGGTTTTGGGGTGAAATAGCCACTACTTGGAATGAGCCCTGGTTTGCCTCTGTTACGTTTGAAGACTTAATGTATGGTCATTACCATGGGTCAATCAATAAGTGGCATGGCAGTTCATTATACGCAGCAATTTTGTGCATAAAATGCTTTCTGTGGAATGCCAAGTGTTTATTTAGCCTGCAGTAGAAGCAGATTCTGCATTCTGAACTAACAGAGAAGATCACATCAGAACTGAACCAGATTTAAACACAGGAAGCTAAGAATATATTGGCTAGGGTGTTAAGGGCAGCATGGCAGGCACAACATGCCATGGATCACAGATTCGGATGTTCCAATAACTTGAATGTTTTGGGCGTATTTTCTCCTTTTGTAAATTTTTTCACCCTTTGGTAAATGTATTTTATAATATTGATCTATTACATTATATTTCACTTGCATATAACTGAGGTTAAAGCTTGTGTTATTTTTTTTTGATTTTCTCTCGATATTGTACTAAAAGAGAAGTGACTGTTTTTTTTCTCCCTGTTCTTACTTGTGTTACATTGAGATCTGTGTGTTTGTTTTGTTATCCTACTGTACAATATTTGTGATGGTTATATGTTTGCTTTTCCTTTCCCCTAATAAAAGCTCCTACTCTTTTCATGAAGTGCCATGGGATCTTTAACATCCACCTGAACTACCACCAGAACAGGCAGATGGAACCTCGGTTTAATGTCTCATCTGAAAGACAGCACCTCAGGAGTGCAGCAACCCCTTCTTGCTACACTGCATTGTCAGTATTAGGATTTAATCCATGTGCCTGGTGTGGGGAAAGAACCCACAGCCTTCTGATTTTCTGGCCTTAGAGATGAGTGTGCAACCTGCTGAGCCACTGACACTGACTTGGGTCATTGGCTGTATGCTCACCCATTCACCCCCCACCCTGCACTGGCGGCATCGAGGTGTACCTTGGGTCTTTGGCTAACGTTCACCCCAATTCTCCTATATTTCACCCATCTCAGCTTTTTTATGGAATGGGGTAAGCATAAGGCCGAAGACCTCAAGGCACACTGTGAAACCTGTCGGTGTCTGCAGGGTGGGTTGAGGTGGAATGGCGTAAGTGTTATGGCCGACGACCCAAAGGCTCACCCTCAATGCCTGTCCGTCTCTGCAGGGTGGGGGTTGGGGTTGGCGTTACTTCAGTACTTCACTACCATTCCTATTATGCATCTCTCTAACTCCTGCACTACCAACGCCAATACCAGCAAGCAAACATTCAACATTGACAAATGCTTGTTTCCCTACTGAACTACTTTGAGTTCTTACTTTAAAACAAGCCTGCATTTTAATTTTTTAGGGTGCCTAGTTGTTGCTGACTACCCACTCAGTAATTATTGTTTAGTTATTGATTGGTTCTAGAATCCTTCAGGCCAGTGATATTAGTTGGGGATGAGGAGCCTGGACTTTCATTGTGAAATTCAGCTCAACTGATGACACTGGGATACAGAATAAATCAGTGATTACAAAATGATTATCTGAAAGGAAAAGGCAGCATTAGCAAAGGTCCCTGAAAAAAGGTGGGAAAAACATTACCATCAGGGGGAACAGTCAGCAATAATAGCCTCACACAAGTGTGGGACTGGTCCCAATTTGCACCTTGAGTGCAAAATTTTTTTTACTGCAGTAAGTACATAGTATCAAGCTGACCTTGTTGCCCTCCTAGCTAACATTTGATTTAACCAGAAATCCCAGATTCCCCTGCAGCTGACATCAGTGGAGGGCTGCAGCAGTGGGAGATTCAATAGCCTTCACTGCACATTAGAAAATTTAGAAGCTCAGGTCCGATGTTTGCTCCTCCCATTGTCCTCCCTGGGTTACATACAGTGTTTTGCAACTGTACATACTCCAGGGAGGACATTGGGAACAGCAAACACAAGATCAGAGCTTATAAAAACTCTAACCTGCTCTCCTGGTTATTAAATCTTTGACTGCTACTGCCCTGCTGTCAGGGTATTCCAGGATTTACAGTTACAGAAAAAGTCAGTTTGCAAGTCAGCAGAAACAGTCTGATAGAATGTACTATACTGCATTAAACAACAAGTAACAAAACATTTTGCACACAAAATGCAAATTAGGACCTGCCCCACATTTGGGTTTGGGGCTCTTGGGGCTGACATTTCCCCTTTAAATTGAGATTGCAGGAAAAGTTGTTTTTTTTAAATTGAATTTAGCAATTCAAATTTTGCAACTTCAGCATAGTGGAAAAAGGTTTGCATAGCATCTTTTTGTGCACTGATAGGTTACATCAACCTAATGGGATTGTAAAGGTCACCCTGGTGTGTTGATATTGCCACCGTGCTATTAATCTGCAGCTCCTGTTTATAAACAAGAAACAAATAACATAGGCATTCAATTTATATAGAACCCTTCATCCACTCTGTATCCCAATGTGCTTCATAAAACAATATGTTACATACTGCTAGTGTAGGGACTGAGGACTACAATAGATTTTGGATTTTTATAGCACCTTTCATACACGCTGTATCTCAAAGTGCTTTACTAAACAGTGAGTTATATACTGGCAGTGCAGGGATTGAGGACTAACGTAGTAATTGACGGCAGATAAGGACCACTAGGCCCATCTAGTTTGCCCATTTTCCCTGGCTGCATCAGCGACCGCTGACCCTACTTGGCCATTTGCTATCATCGCTATTCCCCCATCTAGGGTTCCTTTATACCTATCCCATGTATGTTTGAATCCCCTACCATGCTAGCACCCACCAACTCCTGGGTCAGGCTATTCCAAGCAATTTTCAATTTATTCAGAAAGAAGTTTAAAAAGTGCTGCCAACATTCAGTTGCACCGTTGACTCTGAAACCCCGACTGGTTTCGTGAACTAGTACGTCATTAGGGGGTGGTCCAGACATACAGACATCATGCACTTAAATACAAAAATGCTCTTAAAGGTGTATACCTTCCAGCATATATAAATACTAAACCTATAACATACAATAAAGTGCTAAGTAACATGCATACATTTACTACACCAATAATCTAATACATCAAATATCTAAAAATATGTATCTCATATCTAAGACATTCTGTACATCTACACCTAAAAATACTAAATACCATCTTGCCACTTATGCAAGAAAACAAGAGATGATATTGCAGGCTCAGTGCTTTATATTTGTTTTTTCCTTTTTGCATTTGGCAAATCCAAAGTCAAATAGCCTCAGGCCCCTCCTTCAAAAGTCCCAAATGAATATCAAATCAAGACTCACATTATTATCCACTACTGAATAAATAATGTGAACCAGAGTCTCCAAAAATAGAACATTGATGGCTCTTGCTTGCATTTACATTCTTTTACATGCACTCAGTAGAAATACAATATTATTGTTCTTATCTCATCGCACTAACAGACAGAACTATTTTCTTAATTTCAAACAGGGTATTAGCTCTAACCAGGAGAGGAGTCGCAGCCGTGGCCCAAGAAGATGTAATGGTAACGAGGGAGAATAATTATGGCTCTGCATTAAAATCTATCCTCAGGAACCACAGAGACTCACCAACATATACTTCCAATAGTGAGTCTGAGCCTGAGACTGAGGATCCTTTTTTACGGCAGACCCAGTACCCCTTGGATCAGTGCCAGATGTAGCCTCAGGTACGCTTCGAGATACCAACACAGCAGATGACCAAGGTGTTGAGAGGATCCAGGGGCTGACAACAGCAGGAAGTACTATATCAAGAGAATGGGGATAGAGGACCAGACAGGGAGGTAGAAGACACACGAAATCGAGGAAGGGGCAAGAAAAGGAGATTATAGAAAAAGAGAACATTGTGATTAATATCTCACATGTGGATTTGACTGCGGATCAGCTGTCTGTTTTACAGAAAGGACTTTCTTTTGTGCCCACGCAGGACAGCAGACCATTTGAGTTATACATTGAGTTGCACCGTTTCACTCGGATTTTAAATCTGAGGGAGTTCTTTAACAGAACTAAGTCATCGACCCAAAGGCATGAGATTGAGGACCAACCCCTGATGACGTGCTAGTTCACGAAACCGGTCGGGATTTCAGAGTCAGCGGTGCAACTGAATGTTGGTGGCACTTTTTAAACTTCTTTCTGAATAAATTAAAATTGAGACTCAGCAGTGGCGAATGCAGTTTTTTGCAGCATGCTATGGTTGCTTTTTTACTGCACCATCACTCCAGTGGAACTGTTTTTGTTGTTCGCAGTGGCCTAAAAGCCTTGGTATGGTCAAGGTAGTGGCTAAGTGCCCTCTTGACATCCAGGCTATGCAACTTCCACTCACCTGAGCTGGAATGGTCAGTGAAGAAAACTCATAGGGAGACTGATTGGTTCAAGTGCAAATCAGAGACCAGCTTGGGAAGGAACTTCCTATTGGTCCTGTGCATTACCTTGTCCTTGTGGAAGGAAATATAGTTGATCTCTGTACATAGAGCTTGCAGCTAACTGACCCTCTGGGTAGAAGTGATGGCTACAAGAAAAACAACCTTCCAGGTGACATATTTTAAGTCTGCAGTTGCCAAAGGTTCAAAGGGGGTTCCATGAGCCTAGCTATGCAAATGTTCAGGTGCCAGGAAGTAACAGGCTCCCTGAGTGGTGGATGAAGGTGAAGGAGCTCTTTAAAGAACTTCTTGAAGATAGGAGGACACTGACCCTTTCTTGTCAGATGAAGTATATGCTGCAATGGCAGACAGATGGACCTTGAGAGTGGAGGGCCTTAGCCCCAGTGAATTGAGGTATATCAGGTAATCCAGGAGTACTGGCAGTCCAGCCTGAGAGGAATTGATATCCCTTTGCATGCACCAGAGGGAGAAGCATAGGTCTTCCTGATTGAGAGTTTCCTAGAAACGCTGAGGACCTGTAGGACTTCTTCAGAGAGCTGCACAGTCAAGAACTGTAGGTCTTTAAGAACCAGGCCTAGAGATGGGGAGACTTGAGGTTTGGGTACAGAACTCTGCCTGCGAGGCAGTTAGGAGATTGTGCCTCTGAGGAAGGTGGATCAGCTGTGCCACTGATAGGGCTAGCTGGAGGGAGTACCATGGCTGTCTGGCTCAATCTGGTGCCACCAGTATCAGAGATGCTGGTTGGCTCCTCAGCTTGATTAGGACCCTGAGGAGTGGAGGGAAGGCATAGAGGAACTCCCTGACCAATTCAGTGTCAGGGCATCCAGTGGCACTGTTCCTTGAGCTGGGGGCCTGCAACAAAACTGGGGTAACTGATAGTTCTCTAGTGAGGCGAAGAGATCTATTTCTGGAGTGCCCCACCTTCTGAGAACTGATTGCAGGACCTGCTTGTTTAGAGAACACTCATGATGGCTCTGGCTAATTCTGCTGAGTGAGTCTGACAAGGCATTGTCCTTGCCTGGCAGATGGATAGCAGAGAGGGAGACCTGCAGTGAGTAGGCTAGGCTGCACACTTTCATGGCCTCTGTGCATAGTGGACTGGACTTGATACCTCCTTGCTATTTTATGTAATACATGGTTGTGGTGTTGTCTGCCCTGACATGCACCACCTTGCCTTTTATCTGAGGGGCAAAGGACTATAGAGCTATCAGGACTGTCCTGAGTTCTAGCAGGTTAATGTGTAGCAGTGATTCCTAGGGAGACCAGGTGCCACTTACTGTCAGGTCTCTGAGGTGTGCCCCCAAACCGAGAAGTGAAGCATCTGTGGTCAAAACAACTAAGGGAGCCAGCTCCTGGAAGGGCTTCCCTTCCCTGAGACTGTCTGAATCTTTCCACCGCTCCAGGGCCTGGAAGAGGGGCTTTGTGACAGGCACTAGTTTGGACAAAGAGTCCCTCCTTTGTGACCAAAAGGACTTGAGGTGGAACCAGATGTCCCTCACTTCGAACCTGGAACCTGGTACTACAGCTGTGGTGGCTGCCATGTGGCTCAAGAGCTGCAGGAAGTGTCTGGCTGGCCTGGGTTTGCCCAGCTTGAAGGAGTGCACCAAGGGTAGCAAGCTGTTTACTTTCTCGTGGAAGGAACGTTTTGCCTTGCAAAGTGTCCAACTCTGTGCCTATGAACTCCAGGACCTATACAGGCTCCAGCTGTGACTTTTATCTGTTTATTAGGAACCCCAAAGATTCCAGAATGCTCTGAGTAAGAGAGAGGGACTCTCTGGTATGCTGGGGGGACTCTTCCATGACCAGCCAGTCATCCAGGTAGGGGAAGACTATGACAACTCGTCATCTGAGATGTGTCACTACTACAGCCATACACTTTGTGAATACCCTGGTCACAGAAGTAATCCTGAAAGGGAGTGCTGCAAACTGGTAGTGGCCTGAGGGAAGTCTGAACCTCAGGTACTTTTCTGTGACTGGGCTTGATGGGTATGCAGAAGTAGGTGTCTCTGAGATCCAGGGATGATAGCCAGTTTCCCTTTTGCAGAGTGGGGGTGATCATGGCCAAAGTGACCATTTTGAATTTTGGCTTTATTAGGTGCTCATTCAGGTGCCTGAGATCCAAAATTGTTCACCATTCCCTATTTTTCTTTTGTGTGAAGAAGTATCTGGATTAGAAGCCCTTCCCTATTTCGAATGTGGGGACAGGTTCTACTGCAACCATCTGCAGCAGTTTCTGGACTTCTAGTTCCAAGAGGACTTTTGCTGCAGAAGTTGCAGGCCTGAAGAGACTGCTGTGCAATCTGGGGAAAGTTTTAAAGGTCAGGGACATTCCCTGACTCACTACCTTTAAGACCCACTTGTGTGTGGTAATGGCTTGCCATGCTTGAAGGAAGTGAGCCAACTGACCTCCTACAGGGGAGTGGGGTGGTGACTTCTACAAATGCATCATGGGGTCTGTTTGGGCTGGGTCCTGGCCCCTGATGCTTACTCTGTTCACTTTGTGGAATTCTTGCCCCTACCCTGAAATAACCTCTGGTTTTTTGGTAGTCTAAACCTACCTGGGCCTGAAAGAAAAGCGTTGAGTATGTAGCTCTCCCTCTGCCTCCCCTACCTTGAGTATTGTATGAAGTGGAAGGCCTGTCTTGGGCAGAATTACTCCTAAAAGTGGACTTGTACTCTTCCACCCTTTTATGGCTATGGGTGGAACCTACAGACATTTTGTTATCTGTAGCTTTGAAAATGGAGTTTCGTGGAACACATTTTTTGGACTTTTCAATGTATCCTTCCACATCTACAAATCATTATGACAACTAAAATAAAATAATCCCTTATTTCTGTTTTGAATGTTGGAGACATAACTCCAAGCAGCTTATCTGATGGCCATTAGGAAACTGAAACAGCTTGTTAAATATTGGTTGTCTATTAAACTAGAGATTTGTTTACACCCTTCGAAATGCAACAGCTTGCACATTTAAATGATTAGCATTTAAACATTTTTTGCTACTAACTTCAGTTGAGGATGAATATCTTTCAAGAAAGATTTATACCTCATAAATTTTACCCTTTCCCAGCAAATTTTGTAAAGATTCACACTGTTTTTAACCTCTCAAGACCTATCTGATAAAATGCCTGGTCTTCAATTAACTACCCAGACTAAATACATACATTTCTTTTTGACAGAAGGACTGCAGCCTGCTTCCC
This sequence comes from Neoceratodus forsteri, assembly GCA_016271365.2. Classification (NCBI taxonomy): domain Eukaryota; kingdom Metazoa; phylum Chordata; order Ceratodontiformes; family Ceratodontidae; genus Neoceratodus; species Neoceratodus forsteri. The sequence continues at coordinate 68,092,214 of JADMNL010000023.1, forward strand.
AAACATAACAGATAAGAGCTACTGAGATCTCTTATAGTAAGAGTGTGTGTGTGTTTGGAGGAGGGGTGGAGAAACAGTCGAACTCATCTAATGAATTAACTGCTGACAAACCATGAGTGATACAGAAGCAAATGATCTGATACCTTTTATTGGACTAACGTAGATGTAACAAAAATAACTTATACCATCTATAAAAATCCTGATCAAACAACTGCAAACAGAAGACTGTTTTTTGTCATTTTACAATATGATATACTGAGTGTGTATTTGCGGAGTTGCTGGATCAGAGCCTTGATAAAATAATAACATTTACTTCACTTATTCAAGATTCCATCAGGTGGACAGAAAAAAATCTATGAGAATTTGTCTGAAAACTAACAGCTATAAGATGCAAAAATAGCATTTGTGTGTGTGTGTATATATTTTTATATATATAGATATAGATATGTAGCCTAAGAATTAGCAGTGTTAGTGGCTCAGTAGGTAGCACACTCACCTCTGAGGCCGGGAGATCAGAGGGCTGTGGGTTCAGTTCCCACATCTGGCACTTGGGTTAATATCCCAGTACAGACACTGTAGTGCAGCATGAGAGGGGTGCTGCACTTCTGAGGTGCCGTCTTTCGGATGAGACGTTAAACCGAGGTCCCATCTGCCTGGATTGGTGGTAGTTCAGGTGGATGTTAAAGATCCCATGGCACTTATCCGAAGAGGGGAATATCCCCGGTGTCCTGGCCAAATTTCCCTCATTCACTCAAAATACCACCAACAGCTTAATCTGGTTCAAGGTCAGTTGGCATTCATCTGTACCCCTTCCCCTGGGTCGTGCCTGAAAATAGGCAGGATTTGTCTAGTGCGCTTACCCGGTCAACAAAAACTAAATAAATAAAATCTTGGGACAGGTTGGTTGCCTTGAGCCAAGCCATTCTCCACAAGGAAATGGCCAGGGCCATAAATCTGATTGCTGTGTCTTTGGCATCTCCTGCCATGTGAAAGTGGCATTTGGTTGCATCTATTGCTGTCCTGTCTGTGTCCATAAGGTCTCAATTCTGCTCAGCTCAACTCATATTTTATTTCTAAAAAGCACAAATCAAATCAATATCTAAGCGCTCGTACAGAACAATGAAAAAAAGAAAATTCAGCAGTTAAAACCATAAATGACAATTAAAACATCAATATCATAGTATTCCGTAATCTCCAGTTCAGTCTGCAGCTACATCCCCAGTGACCTTGTCAGCCATAGAAAGGACAGATGACCACAGGGCTTTCTGGTACTGCGCTGTGTAAGCCATGTAGGTGGCTTGTATAAGCAGCAAGGAAGCTGCAAGGTACTCCTTCCTCCCCATGCTGTCAAGCTTTCTGAACTCCTTGTCTGGAGGATGCTAAGACAGGGGTATCCTGGCCTTATCACAGGCCGCAGCCTGGACAACACCCTCATTATCAGGGTGGACAAAAAGGAACTCAGCATTTGTTCTGTCTAGCTGGTACTTTTTGTCAATCTTTTTGTTTACCCCAGGTATGGAAGTGGGAGTTTGCAAGCTTTTATTAGCAGTCTTCCTGAGAGACTTGTGTATAAGCAGCAACAGTCTCTTTGTGGGGACTAAGCCCATCATGTCTAAAAACTCTGCCTCCTCCTCATCCTCCAAGGTCTCCTGGATAGCAAGGTCTAGGGTATCGACCGTCTGCTGTACAAAGGCATAATGGGAGGTATAATCCTCCTGTCCCCTGGAGGATCCAAAGTCCTGCTCCAGGGAGACTTCAGGTTCAATAGATTCCTTTTCCTCCTCCGGTTCCTGATAGAGGAAGTCCGGTTCCTGGGTGGGAGGGACCAGGGCTTGAACCAGTGGTTGAACTGGGGTGGCCAAGCTAGAAACAAGGGAACTGGCAGTCTTTAAAGCCTGCAAGACCAGTAACGCCTTGGCTATGTCCTCTGCTGAGGGCATTGCTGGTTTACTCGCTGAGAGCTCCTTTGCTTTTTCAGCTGGAGGTGCAGTGGTATGTTTTTCCTTATGCTTTTGTTTAACAAGAACCAGTTCTGCTGGCCTCTTGGACTTAGAGATATCATCTTCATGGGATTTAGGATCCCCAGAGTCCTTAAGCCTATACTTCCAAAGGTGGGAAGCTTCTTCTGAGGATTTAGATGGAGACAAGGAGGAAGCTATTTCTTTGAGTTTTTTTGGCTCTTTTCCTTAAAGTTTTAGGGCAAAATGCACTGCAGATTTGACAGTTGGCGAAGATATGACTAGGATTGAGACTGAGACCGAGACAGATCATGCCTGTCAGCTTTGTAATGATCAAACCACACTCAATACAATTTTCAAAACCAGTAGGTCCTGTTTTCATTTTGGGTCTCTCTGACATGCCCAGTTCATCAAGAGACAAAAATAACAGTGGAATCAAAAGCAGAAGAAATGCTGTTGATTCCCAAAACACAATAAAACAGCCCCCAACTGTCAGCAACACAAGATTGCAGTTGGTTTCCAGGAACTGATAAAATGACAGAAACACCTAAATATTCGCTACAGCTCCTAAGGAAAAGGAACCAGAGTGAAAGAGCTAAAAATGCAAAAAGGCTCGGAAAACTTGCTGAGGAGACAGTTCACGTCAGTAGCGGAACTGAATAAAACCTTAAATGAACCCAAAACTAACTGACTAACCTGAAAAATACTAGGGGCAGCATTAATATTTATTTATTTTACCAAAGTACTTTTTTTTTTAAAGGAAAACAACAAAGTTTCACAAGATGCTAAGGCGAGCTCTCCAATGTGTCTTACTAGGCAGGTGGAGGAAATGAATCTGAACAGTTTAAAATGCAGCAGTATCTAGGGGCAGCGGTTTGAATTGTGGCATGAGCTAATGATACATTCCATCATTTACATATGTTCCAATCTCTCTGGGGCAGTTTTACATAGGAGGCTAACTGCATTAGTTAAGCACACTGAGGGATTCCTGGGGTTTGAATTTGGATTTATAAAGTACCTTTTATACATACTGTATCGCAAAGTGTTTTACAAAGCAATATGTTAGATACTGGTAGTGCAGGGACTGTAAAATAGACTAGAATTCTGATTTATAAAGTGTCATTCATACACCCTGTATCCCCCTGTGCTTTACAAAGCAATGAGTTAGATACTGGTCATGCAGGGACTATAAACTAAAATTTGGATTTATATAGTGTCTTCCAGAGATGCTGCATTCCAAAGTGCTTTACAAAACAATGAGTAAGACTTTGGTCATGCAGGGATTGTAGAATAGAATTTGGATTTATAAAGCACCTTTCATAAACACTGTATCCCAAAGTGCTTTACAAAGCACTTAGATATTGGTCATGCAGAGGCTGTGAAATAGAATTTGGATTTATATAGCAACTTTCATGTACACTGTATGTAAACATAGTTTACAAAGTAATGAGTTGGATACTGGTAGTGTAGGGTAGAATATAACTTTTATGTATATTGTGCCTTTCATACACACAGTATTCCAAAGTGCTTTACAAATGATGAGTTAGATAATGGTAGCACAGAAACTATAGAATAGCATCTGTGTTTATTTATTGCCTTCTAAGCACACTGTATCCTAAAGTGCTTTACAAAACAATGAGGTAGATACTTGTAGTGAAGGAACAGTATAATAGAATAGAAGTGCCTTGTAGACACACTGTATAACAAATCACTTTGCAAAGCAATGAGCTAGATGCTAGCAGGAAAGGGACAACCAACCCACATAAGAACACCATACTGTATACTGTACCTACATTAAGTTTCTCCAACGGCTGTCCCAGTTGTAGCTTGACGTAGCTGTTCAAATACTGTGTGTACTTCTGTTTAGCCTCTTTCTTTTTGGGCTCCAAGCTCAGGATCTTCCTTTCTGCCAGAAAACAGAAGATCCTATGGAAGTTCTCCATCATCACCACGTCCGAGCTGCTCTTCAGGTGTGAGAATGTGAGACTCTCGACTGCAAGAAGCACAGAGCACAAAGTGTGTTTGAATGGCCAGGTCACACTTTTATGAAGTAACAGTTACCATGCATGCACACAAGGAAGGCACACAACCATGCCGTGTTACGTTTGTTTAGAGCATCTGTCAATTTTTTTTATATAAGGTTGGATAGGGGAACAATAGATACATAGACATTGAAGTTGTCAACAGCCGCTCTCCACCTGAATATACAATATGCAAACCCTCTGATTCGGAGATCTCACTTTCTTATGCATTTCGAGTTGTGTTTATAAAATGCATTTTTTTTTAATTATCTTTATTAGGCCCTGCCCAGTGACACTAGTGGATGGTGGTAGCAGGCAACCTTGTAACCATGTAGAAGACCAGAATTTGCAGCTTCAACCTGATGACACACACTGGGCAGATGGAGTCATGGGGACACTGTAAAAGTAGTGTGCTTGAGTTCTTAGGAAGGAAGTCCTCAGTTATTGTTGCTACAGTGCAGTCAGAAATTCAGGAGCAAATAAAACTGGCTTCTGAATTTAGATGTCTAGTATCATTTAAATAAAAATCCAGCAATGCCCCCAAATGTGTTGCCCAAATAAGGCATGCATACTTAAAATGTATTTTCCTAACTCTTACCTTCATTAGCAAGCATTTGACAATGCCAAACATTTTTTCTTGTATGCTGCTGCATGTTAGAACGACAGTATCTTGGGGTTATAGCGAACCTTTCTTACCCTCAGTACCCCTTGTATAATAGGGACACTTTTAGTTGAGCACTACCATTCATTTATATCAAAGACTGCTTTAACATGCAAAACGCTCTTTTTAAAAATCGGCCTCATAGACTTCAATGGGGCACATCCCTGCACTCTCCTGATGAGACGTCACAAAACATTTGAGTGTGGGGGCGTGCACAGCAGATCTGGAAGTGGAAGGGATCGGCAGACTATCTATGGGGTTTAATTTACAATCCCTTCCTTTCCAGAATGGAGCACTTGCAAATTTTTAATTATTGTCTCAAAAGACTTTCGCCATGATACAGCAATGGGATATGGTATTAAAAAGCCCATTGCTATATCCTGAAATATATCTTCGACAATCTCTTTAAGATCAAGACAGGTGGAATTATTTAAATCCCATCCAAAAGATGATTTGGCAGAGAAACTGCAAAAACGTGTTTTAGAGGGGATTTGAAAAATGATACATACCATGTTCATGAAGTAGGTTAACACACACAGGGGATGTGTTGAAAATTAGGGGCCAAACTGTAGAAAAATAATAAAGTTGTGAGTAAATTTGAGTAGCTCAAATCTCTCTGTGTCTGCATCCCCTTTTCTCCTCTTGCCCCTTCCATTGTTCATTCTCTAACATATTCCTCTAATCAGCTTGTACTGTGTATGCTAAAGTATTTTTTTTTGTTCAAAGTTTGACATTACTGTACTGCATTATACTGGCTTATGCCACTTCATAACTTGTTTGTCATCCTATGTAACTTGACTTGTTGGTACACAAACGACGTGGAGCCTTTGTAAAAGAGCCATGGCTCAAAGGTAATAATTCCTAGAACAATAAACTTAAAACTTAAATGTTGGAAAATTCAACATTTCTTCATAGTGTCATTGTTTTTTGACATTTTGACCCCAGATGTCATGGTGGTCTCAGATATGGCTTAAAGGGAAACAATGGAAAAGACACAGCTTTCCTCAGACACTACAGAAACTCTCAATTAGTGCTTTCAGACAGTAACAACTTTATTTACTGATTTAGAACAGTTACCCACAACTTCCACTTCCTGTTGCTGGCAGCAGCCATTTCATGAGCAGCAGTGAGCTTCCTGAGCTCTCTGTATGCTAATATGCATGTTTGACCTCAGCTATTGGTTGACAGGACATATTAGCATAAAGTGAGCTCAGGAAGCTCTCTTCTACTCATGAAATGGTGGCTTCCAGCAATAGAAAGTGAAAGCCGAAGGCCACTGTTTAAATCACCAAAAATCAATTAGAGTAATTTTATTTTTAAATGTTACTGTCTGAAAGCACTAATCAGGAATTTTGTAGTGCCTGGGTAAAGCTGTACCTTTCCAATGTTTCCTCTAAACTGACACCCCTGATTTATTTATTTATTTATTTGCGTTTAACCAGAAGGCATACTGAGCAGGCTGCTGCTCGGGTTAAATCGTCCTGGTGTGCTGTAGCGCACTCTGGGAATGACAGCAGCTGTCATTCTCTGAGTGCGATACTTACAATCATGCTGCTAGGGAGCTCAGTCGGGGCTGGCTGCTGTGGTGTGGGTGGATTTGGCAGTCGCTGACTGGGTATGGGTCACGGGGGGAAGTGGGGTGGTCTTGCACCATCAGGTGGGGGGCCACTAGACTACCAGGGAATGTCCAGTATGTATATTGTATGTACTGTGTAGTATATGGATGACTTGGAGTTCAGGTCAGGATTCGAACTGGAGGGATCCTTGGGACACTTACAGTGGTGGGGTCCTCTAGCTCTGCAGGGCTATGTCAGCCCTTTCTGGGGGATTGGGGCATGGGGAGTGGCACTTGCACCCTGCTGGACAGTGGTTGTGGCTTGCAACAAACTCACCAGGTACACCCTCTGTTTTGCGTACCTGGCTATACATCGTAAGTCACAGGACTTAGCCATGGAGACCCTGCCCCATCTAGAATTGGGTGCAGGGTCCTTGACACAACTGACTTTGGTGGCAACTTGCACCAGTCTTCTAGAATAGGCCCCATGGTGCTTAATCACTTGTTTTACTTGTTACACCAATCCTCTTCGGAGGTCATCATAATGGGAGACCTCAACTCAATTGGTTCTCTGAATGCTTCAAACCACTAAAAGAAATCTGCAACTCATTTTGGTTTACTCAACTAATAATGGAAGCCACCCGTCCAAATGTGAAGACTCCTGAGCACAGTAGTTTACTTGATGTTATCTTAGTAAACAAACCTCATCTCTTCACTCATTCAGGTGTTCTTTTCAATGATCTGAGTGATCACTGCCTAGTGGCTTGTGTAAGATCTGCTCCAAAACCTATGTTCACGTCTCAGTATATATTCAAGAGAAGTTGCCACAACTTAGACTATCAAGCATTGATTTCCGACTTGCAGCACTCCAGCTGGCAAGAGTTCGATCTAGCCCCTACTGTGTCCAAAGCATACAATATGCTCAATAATCTACTCCTAAGCATCATAAATCGACATGCCCCACCGATCAAAATACGCACTAAGAAAAGGTCATGTCCGTGGATCTCCTGTAACCTTAAGACCTCCTTACTTAATCAGGATGCACTCTGGAAACAAAAGCTCACAAAACTAAATCTCCAACCGACTGATCTGCTTTTAGGGCAGGTAGGAATCAATGTACCAAACATATTAGAGCTGCTAAAGTCACCAACTTTTGCAACAAACTAGACTCTTCATCCATCTGCTCTGCAAAGCTTTAGCAAACCTTAAAAGACATTTGAGGGACATAGATCCACTAACTCCCTCCCCGCCAAAATTATATCTGGAGACACAACCACTACCGATAAACAAGCTATACTTGAACTCCTTAACACTCATTTTGTCACTGCCAGGCTTGCCTTTGACCCTTCACCCGCTGGAAAATTATGCAATCAGCTCAGTGGACAGGCCCTAGCCAATGTTGTCTCCACCCCCTACAATGCTGCTTCCTCCTTCTCCTTTTTCGATGGTTTTCTGAAGAAAGTGGAAGACCTTTTACTGCAGTTGGATTAAAAGAAAAGCACTGGTGCTGACTTTATCGGCCAGTACTTCCTGAAATTAGGCTGCCATATACTATCACTTGCAATAATGCACCTTTTTAACATGTCTCTAGCTCAAGATGCCCTCCCTGACATTTGTAAAACAGCCCACAACATACCACTCTTTAATTCTGGTGACCCCACTGACTTAAACAACTACAGGCCTATTTCTCTGCTCCCAACCCTATCCAAACTCTTCAAAAACATAGTTAACTCATAGCTAAGGAATTATTTTGACTCCGAAGATCTACTCACACCAGTACAGTCTAGCTTTAGACCATGCCACAGCACTATTACTGTATTAGCCAAAGTCTCTAATGACTACTTTAATGCACTGGGTGGCAAAAAAACATGTATGTGCCTTGCTCCTTGACCTGAGCAACATCTTCGACACAGTGGATCATATTCTTCTGTTGGACATCCTACGTAATGCTGTCCTGGATCTGGCTGCTTTGAAATGGTTTGATAGCTATTGTGAGGTGTGGGTTTTTAAAGAGGATGCTGTTCCACAGTTGTAGATATTCAGAAGCAAAGATTTTATTGAAGCTGAACAATTACTGCAAACTTCAGACGACAAAAATAAATAACATAAAACTTCTTCAAAATAAACACAAGTTTCCAAGCAGCATCTCAGACACTAGAAGGAGCTAGTGATCATCGTACTGGGGTCATAGTACATCTGTACCCCACCAGGCTATCTACAGAACTGAATAAAGCCAAGGCTTATAAACCAGAAGGGGAACATGTGACTTGTTTAACTACACCCTATGCTTTTCAAAATTATCTTTAAACAACATAATAAGTCTATTTTCATTTCTGAGCACAGAATAACATTTCCTTTTAAGTTGTCATGTTGTCAACATCAATATAAAGAAACAACAACTGGTCAATAAAAATTTAGTTTCAGTCAATGCAGGAGTGACTCCACCTCCTAGTACTGTGCCTTTAAATACGGAAGGTGACTAGCCGGCCAGCTGTATAGTACAGAATAGGAAGTGAGACTCCACACAGAGAAATAGGTAACCTTCTAGTAGGGAAACATTTGTTTGTTTTATAAATTATTCCAAAAGAATAAATTAAAGGCATTCAATCCACTTTTTAGAAACATTTTAACTTAAGTAGAAAACACAGAAAAAAAACACTTTTGTTTAACGGGGGGGGGGGTTAAAGCCAAACAAACCAGTGTTATACAATTCGTTTATACAGGCCTTCTTTCATTTTTGTAGCTTGTTTAAGTCATGAAATAGTCATTTTGTAGTCTCTACTGAATGAATTCATTTTTGTATGCTGCAAATAGTGTAAAATGCAGGCCGTTTATTTACTCAATATGAAGCGCTTAGCGAGTTACTGCTGCCATTTAGAATGAGTTCCAAACCAGAAGGAACCCTTCTTAACTGCAAACAGGTTGAAAGGTATTTTAAAGGGGTTTTATATGCACAAAACCAAGATATTCAGTGTTTGAGACACTCGGGAGGCAGGAACCCTTCTAAAGTGGCGTTCAGAGTGTTTGACCAGGTAAAGAGGGTGGTTTCTGCCACATGGGCTGCTCGCACGATCGAGGAGCCACCACGCTAACCTATACAGGCTAGTTCTGCCTCACAGATGCTTTCAAAACATTTTGGGACTATATTTACAGTATTTCCAGAGAACAACTAGTGTAGAAAGCAGTTCTGACTTATTCTATATGTTTACAAGGAGGGGACAAAAAGGGGGGTTACCTAACGCTAAATGGGATGCAAACCAAGACCATACGAGGGTTTGCATACATAAAGGGGCCATTACAGGACCCACATCATGGATATAACTAAATGCTTACAATTCCAATATCCAAATGAAATGACATACTCATTTTAAACAACTATTGTGTTTCTGCATACCTCACATTAGAAAGGTTCTGAAATGGGGGGGGGGGGCAACCACAGAAAGGGCTGTGCAGATCTTCATATACCAGGGCAAGAATACTTAAGGGATAGAAAGAATGTTATAAAGGTGGCCTGCCTATATAATGTGGAAAGAAAGATGAGGAATTACAGCAAGAAAGGAGGAGAGTAAAAAGGGCTGTTGCAACAGACTTAAAAAAAAAAAAATTAGATTTGCCTGGCATATGGAGGTATCTGTCACATTCCTCCCCACTCAAGAAGAAACCAATGAAATCTTTCAATAACATCATCATTGGTTTCTTTTACAGTTTCTGTAACAGAACAGATCTCCAATTTCATTTTTGAAAGGGGAGATAGAGCTTCAGCCCTCCCTCTCCCAAAGCTCTACTCCGGAGTCTCTTAAACAAAAATATTCTTTGAGAGATACCAAACTAACAGTATCTCATACTCATTACTTTCATTACTTACTTTAACTCTGGAGTCTATTACCAGATTATCATCTGCACCATAACATGAGAGATAATCAGCGTTAAGGTGTTTTTTTTCCTTCTTGGTGTTGTATTTCAAAATTGTAGGGTTGCCGGGCCAAACACCAATGCATGATGCAAGGGTTTTTATCCTTCATTATGTGTAGCCAACATAACAGGTAGTGATCAGTAATTATCAAAAATGTTCTGCCCCATAAGTAAAATTTAAGAGCATTTATGGCCGGACGAATAGCCAAACATTCCTTTTCTATCGTGGAATATTTAGTCTCTCTCTTAAATGTAATTTTCTACTGATAAATATGATGGGATGTTCTTCTTCCCCATTGAGTTGGGACAAAACAGCCCCAATACCCTGACTGGACGCGTCTGTTTGTACTATGAATGGTTTCTGGAAGTTTGGACTATGTAAAATGGGATGAGAACACAATTTTGCCTTCAAAAGGGTGAATGCTTGCTCACACTGTACATTCCACTGAATCTTTTCAGTTTATTCTTTTTTGTAAGTTCAATTAATGGACTGGCTATGTCTGCAAAATTGGCCACAAAACGTTGATAGTATCCGGCTAGTCCTAAAAAAGACTCTCACTTGTTTTTTTTGTTTGAGGTCGGGGACTGTTGGCAATAGCACCTACTTTACCTATTTCAGGCTTTACTTCACCATTCCCAATAATAAAGCCTAAGTATTTGGTCTCTTACATGGCCATCGAACACTTACTTGGATTTATAGTCAGTCCGGCCTTCTGTATAACTGATAATACAGTTTGAAGGCGTATCATATGTTCCTCCCAAGAAGGACTAAAAATAATGACATCATCCAATAGGCTGCACTATAGTCCATGTGGGAATGTAACAGATGATCCACGCATCTCTGGAAAGTTGCTGGAGCACCATGCAAACCAAAAGGGATTTTTGTGAACTGAAATAAGCCTAAGGGGGGTACTAAAAGCTGTTTTATCTTGTGAGACCTCATCTAAGGGTATTTGCCAATATCCCTTTGATAAGTCCAGTGTGCTTATGTATTGAGCATTACCCAATCTATCAATAATATCATCGATTCAGGGCATAGGCTTATCTGTATTTACTTCTATGTGATGTTCAACTCCTTCAACTTTCCCAGGTGTTGAAGTAAAAATGGTCTGGAACTTAGTAAGGATATTCTGTAGTTCCTTTCTTTGCTCAGAACTTAATCTGTTATTAATGGTCACATCCATCATTTCTCCTAAACCATCTAAGTGCCCATAAGCTAACTCCAATTCATTTTCATCCTTTCCCGGGTACACAAATAAAGATGTTTGCTTTCTGTCATGCCAGAGTTTTAAAAGATTAGCCTGCTAGATCTTATATTTTTGTCTTTTGTCTGGGCAGATAATTTCATTGTTCACCGGTCCAGTTTGTCTACGGACAGTATAGGGCCCCTGCCACTTCATTAATAATTTATTCTCTGTACATGACAACAAAAGGAATACCTTATCACCAGGCTGGAAAGTTTTAAACCCAACCCCTTTGTCATAGTACTGTTTTTGAGATATTTGATGGCGTATATTACTTTGTTGGGCCTTCCTAGCACACTTTGCTAGCTTGTGGTGCAATTAAGTAATATAGTGTAGTGTAGACATAGGTACAGTAACAAACTTTGTTCCTTCCCAGCTCTCTTTTATTATGTCCAACACCCCCCTGGGATTTTTACCAAATAGTAGCTCAAAAGGAGAGTACCCTGTGGCGGCCTGGGGGACCTCACGATAGGCAAACATTAAGAATGGTAAATACCTATCCCAGGATTTGCCTTCCTCCTCTATGAATTTTATTAACATTTGTTTTAATGTTTCATTAAAACATTCCACCAGTCCATCAGATTGAGGATGGTAGGGGGACGTAAAAATAGAGTGTACACCCAAGGTCTGGTAAAGATTTTGTAATACTTGGGAACAGAAGTTGCTGCCCCTGTCTGTCAGTATTTCTTGAGGTATACCCATTCTAGAAAATACTTTTACCAACTCCTCAGCAACCTTTTCAGCTGTAATCGTATGCATAGGTATAGCCTCCGGATATTTTGAAAAGTAGTCACAAATAACCAGAATAAAGTGGTTTCCTTTTGCGCTTTTAGGCAAAGGACCTACTATATCCATGGCTATATGGGCAAACGAGGCATCTACAGAAGGTAAAGGCTGAAGGGGTACTTTGTCTTTAAGGACGGGTCTTACTTTCTGACACTGTTCACATGATCTACAACACTCAACTACATGATCATGTATACCCGGCCAGTAAAATCTGTATAATAACCTCTGTAATGTATGTTCCTTTCCTTGGTGACCAGCTATAGGAATGCCATGTGCCAGTCCTAGCAGTTGATCCCTATAAACAGTAGGCACCATTAATTGTAAAACAATCTCCTCAGTTTTTGGATTAATACACTTTCTATACAAGAGTCCCTTATGCAGTACTATACTGTGCTCTGTTTCTGGTTCTTTGCCCACCTGTAAAAAAAAAAAAAAAGTTTTAGTGTACTATCATTCACTTGGGCTAGTTCAAAATCTGTTTGTCTCTTTAAGTCCTTCAAACCAACAGTATCTTTAGAGTCTCTATGGAACAGCTGCCACGTCTGTTTGTCTTGACGTTTTTCCCTTTTTGGTTTTCTTGTCCTGCCAGGAAGCTCAAATAAATATTCTTCAAAGGGAAATGAATGTTGTAAGATTGTGTCTCTTTTTTCTTGAGCTCGGGTAGTCATTGCTCCTATATTTGTAGTAGTGGCAAGTAATTGGGAAAAGTCCGGGTGATCATGCCGAATGATAACTGGCACAGGGAGATGGGAAACCACACTAACCTCCATTGTACAAGTAACAGATTGGACTTAAATCTCTACCTGTAGTATTGGATACATATGTGTGTCACCATGAATGCAGATTACTTGTGTTTGTGTTTGAAAATCAGGAACTGCGGGTAACATAAAGCCCTGATCAGGGTTTGTCTGCTACCGGAATCTAATAAACTGACCATGTCCTTTCCATTTACTTTGACAGGTATAATATACTGTCCCCAATTGGCCAGCACCAAATGAGTAGGGCTGGTTTTCTTCTTCAGGCAGAGCCTTGCAATGTGCCCTTTCCCTTGACAAGAATGACAGGTTATCTCAGCATTAGGAGATTTGGCAACATTTACACTTTTAGCAGTTCCACTAGATGTAGAAGTAGTAGCCAAGGAGGGCCTCAACGTAGAATGGATTGTACGGGTCCCAGGATACCCTTTGTTCCTATTTGGACTTGCAATCAAGTAGTCTTCTGCTAACTGAACTGCCTTTTTAGCTGTCTCTGGTCGATGTCCTCGAACCCACATCTGAATGTCTTGGGGTAGGATAAGTAAAAATTGTTCTAAAACAACTGCCTCCAACATTTGTTCTTTGGTATTGGTGGAAGGTTGCAACCACTTGGTACATAAGTCCTTTAATCTGGTGAAGGCCTCCTGTGGGGTATCTGAGGACTGGAATTTTAAAGTCCGAAATCTTTGTCTATATGTCTGTAAACATATGTCATAATGCTTTAAAATAGCTTCCTTTACAGCATCATAATCTTCACTCATTGCACTGTCCACATTGCCATAGGCTAAATTGAGCTTTTCCAGTAAGATAAGGTGCAAGACGTATCACCCATTTTCCTCTAGGCCATTGACAGGCCTGTGCTATGCGTTTAAATGTAGTCAGATATGTTTCTATATCATCTGGTGCACTCAACTTAGTAAGTTTTATGTCCTTAGGATTATCACTTGGTGGGGGGGGTGGTCTACCAACACCAGTAGCTTGTATGGCTCTCTAAGTATCTGCCCACCTGGCCTCATTGCGCTGCATGTCCCTTTCCTGCTGTTTCTCCAAGGCAATTTGTTGGATGCATAGCCATTGCAGTAGATCTTGTGCATCTGCAGTAGGGGTTTCTCTCTCCAATTCCTCCTTCTCACCATCTTCCATGGATACACCAACCACACCATTCTCTTCAGGCTTCACAGTTTTCCATCTAACATCAGGTATTCTGGTCATCAAGGGCTGTCCCAACTTCTCTGCCATGGTTCGAGTCAGCACACCCACTGGTATTTCCTCCAGGGACATCCATGTCCTCCTCCAATACTCTGAGCAGTATTACTGGAATAATCTCACTTCTGACACCATATATGAGGTGTGGGTTTTTAAGGAGGATGCTGTTCCACAGTTGTAGATATTCAGAAGCAAAGATTTTATTGAAGCTGAACAATTACTGTGAACTTCAGATGACAAAAATAAATAACATAAAACTTCTTCGAAATAAACATAAGTTTCCAAGCAGCATCTCGGACACTAGACAGAGCTAGTGATCATCATACTGGGGTCACAATACATCTGTACCCCACTGGGCTACCTACAGAACTGAATAAAGCCAAGGCTTACTGTATATACCAGAAGGGGAACATGGGACTTGTTTAACTCCAACCTATGCTTTTTAAAATTATCTTTAAACAACAGAATAAGTCTATTTTCATTTCTGAGCACAGAATAACATTTCCTTTTAAGTTGCCATGTTGTTAACATCACTATATAGAAACAACAACTGGTCAATAAAAATTTAGTTTCAGTCAATGCAGGAGTAACTCCACCTCCTAGTACTGTGCCTTTAAATATGGGAGGTGACCAGCCGGCCAGTACTATAATACAGAAAAGGAAGTGAGACTCCACACAGAGAAGCAGGTAACCTTCTATGAGGGAAACATTTATTTGTTTTATAAATGATTCCAAAAGAATGAATTAAAGGCATTCAATCCACTTTTTAGAAGCATTTTAACTAAAGTAAAAACACAAAAAAAAGCACTTTTGTTTAACCTTTGTTTATCAGGGAAGGGGGTTAAGGCCAAACAAACCACAGTGTTGTACAATTGGTTTATACAGGTCTTCTTTCGCTTTTGTAGCTTGTTTAGGTCATGAAATAGTCATTTTGTAGTCTCTACTGAATCAATTCCTTTTTGTATGCTGCAAATAGTGTACAGTGCAGGCCGATTATTTATTTACTCAATATGAAGCGCTTTGCGTGTTATTGCTGCCATTTAGAACAACCTTTCTTAACTGCAAACAGGCTGAAAGTCACTTTAAAGGGATTTTATATGCACAAAACGAACATATTCAGTGTCTGAGACACTCGGGAGACAGGAACACTTCTAAAGCGGCGTTCAGAGTGTTTGACCAGGTAAAGAGGGCAGTTTCCGCTGCTCGCATGATTGAGGAGCCGCCACTCTAACCTATACAGGCTAGTTCTGCCTTGCAGATGCTTTGAAAACATTTTGGGGCTGTATTTACAGTATTTCCAGAGAACAACTAGCCTAGAAAGCACTACTGACTTACTCTATATGTTTACAAGGAGGGGACAAAAAGGGGGGGTTAACTAATGCTAAATGGGACGCAAACCAAGACCATACGAGGGTTTTCATACATAAAGGGGTCATTACAGGACCCACACCATTGATATAACTAAACGCTTACAATTCCCATATCCAAATGAAATGACACTCATTTTAAACAACTATTGTGTTTCTGCATACCTCACATTAGAAAGGTTATAAAACGGGGGGCCAACCAAAGAAAGGGCTGTGCAGATCTTCATATACCAGGGCAAGAATACTTAAGGGATAGAAAGAATGTTATATACTGTAGGTGGCCTGCCTATATAATGTGGAAAGAAAGATGAGGAATTACAGCAAGAAAGGAGGAGAGTAAAAAGGGCTGTTGCAACAGACTTAAAAAAAAATAGATTTGCCTGGCATATGGAGGTATCTGTCACAGCTATCTCATTGGTTGTCATCAGCAAATCTAAGCGGACGGTAATTTCTCCCCATTGAAGACTCTGCCGAGAGATGTCCCTCAGGGTTCCATCTTGGACCCACTCTTGTTTACCATCTATAATAATAATATCAACACCGGTATAAACTCTGCAAATATCCACCTATTTGCCAACGTTATGGTTATTATGTTGATTGCGCGCAAGAAACATATTGCTGCAGCTTACCGCAGAAGCAGGTGGTGGAGGTGCAGCACTGTTATGGCCAATGCCCTCACAGCTTTTGGAGGCCTGGCCCGCCTTTCCCAATGGGTGGCACCCTGCTGCTGCTGACACTAGTTCAGCCAGTGTGCCACAGCTTTGAAAGGTTTCAGTTGCTGCAATCAGGTGCCACCTTGTCATTGCAGCGTAAGCCATTCCACTGCAATGAGGGAGCAGCCCGTCATTGCTGGGCAGAACCTTGCTACTGTGATATTGTTTGTGAACATGGAGGTGGCTTGTTGCCATGTTCACAAGCAATATTAGTGAGCCCCCAGTGCCGAGGGGGTGCCCAATCCCCCTTGGCAGCATGTACCTCCCCCACAACAGTGGTTGTTTGCCAACGGGGGCCCCAATCCCTGTCTGCTTCAGTCCCCTTCGTGCATTCAGGTTGCCGACAGGGGAGACCACCCCCATCAGCATAATCTCCCCCCTCCCAGTTTGATTTGCTGACAGGGGAGCCCATTCCCCATTGCCATCATGTCTCCTTTGTGACAAAACATAGGAATGTGCTGAGGGGAGTGCCCAATCCCCCTTGGCTATTGCGCGCCCCCAGTATATGCTGACGGGGGTGCCCAATCCCCCGTCGGCTACAGTCGCCCCCCATAAGTATAAGGTTGGCATGCTGGGAGTCCACCAGCATGCCAAATGTCCATAAATGTCCCTGCTAAAAATAAATAAATCCCACAATGTTTTATGTTTTTTTTTTACTGTAACAAAAAAGGGTCCCTCATAGTCGGCAGCCCCTCCCAACCTGCACTCACCCTCTCGCACCCCACCTCCCACGCCCCCCCACCCCATACTTACCTCCGGAGCCCAGCGCGACAGTTTTCAGTGGACGGGAACACGTCTGCACTCTTCAAAGCCAACCGCGAACTGAGGAAATGCCGGTAAGCTGTATAATGGCACAAATAGGGTTTTTTCAGCTTTGACGCATATCTCAGGCATTTTTGGGAATTTTGGCACCAGATTTTAAACATGGGGTTTTTGGGACCCCTCCTCATGAATTAAGCCACTGTCATGGTGTTATTTGGCCCTAAAAGGTGATTTCGCTGTCACTGCACAGAATCACCTTTCGGGACAGAGTAACAAAATGACAGTGCCAGTGTTCATGAGGTGGGCTCTCAAAATGTCTATGTTGCACATTTGGTGGAAAAATCCAAGAAATGACTGTTTTACGAGTGTGTGTTGCGCAGTTGCTTCGCACGCTTGTAACTTCACAAATTTGCTATATTTTCACTCCAGATTTTCAACATTGCCATTTTCCCACACCTCCTTATGAATGGTACAGCTGTCATTTTCCTCATCCTGGTCAAAATATGTTTTTGCTCTTCCGGCGCAGAATAGCGCAGTCCCTGTGTGAAATCAGTGTTTGGGACACATTATGAAACTTACAGCGACATTGTTCATTAGCAGAGGTCCTAAAATGCCTATGTTGAAAATTTGATGATGAAAGTATAAGCGTGCATTGCGCAGTTTCCACGCACGCTCATAACTTCTCCAATTTGCAATATTTTCACTCCAGATTTTCAACATTGCCATTTTTCCGCACCTCCTTATGAACAGTGCAGCTGTCATTTTTCACATCCTGGCTGAAATGTGTTTTCGCACTTCCAGCACAGAATAATGCGGGCGCTGTGGGAAATCAGTGTTCAGGATGCATTATGTAAATCTCAGTGACACTGTTCAGGAGCAATTGTTCTAAAATGCCTATGTTGAAAATTTTGTGATGAAACTCCATAAACTGACTGTGTTACGAGTGTGCATTGTGCAGTTTCCACACACCCTTGTATTTTCGCAAATCTGTAATATTTTCACGTCAGATTTTCAACACTGGTAATTTTTCACACCTCCTTATGAACAGAACAGTTGTCATTTTTCACATCCTGACTGAAATGTGTTTTTTTGTGTTTCCAGTGCAGAATACCTCAGTCGCTTTTGGAAATCAGTGTTTGGGACAGATTAGGATCATGCGAGTGAGAGAGGGGGAGAGACTGAGCTCAACAGAGCTCTGTGAGGACTGCTGCAGTTTCCTTTGTGGGCAGAAAAAGGCACCAGTGCAGGCAAGAGCCCAGTACTAAAGGGCAGCCTGCAGTACTGGGAGAAACAGAATGAGCGGGTGAGGGAGGGGGAGTGAGTGAGCTCAATGGAGCTCTGTTGGGACTGCTGCAGACTTCTCTGTGGGCAGAAAAAGGTGCCAACAGAGACAGGAGCCCAGTACAAAATGGCAGCCTGCAGCGCCAGAAGAAACAGAATGAGTGTGTAAGATAGGGGGAGTGAGTGATCTCAACAGAGCTCTGTCGGGACAGCTGCAGATTTCTTTGTGGGTAGACAAAGGTGCCAATGCAGGCAGGAGCCCAGTACAAAAGGGCAGCCTGCACTGCCAGGAGAAACAGAACAACTGAGTGAGAGATGGGGAGTGAACGAGTGCAACGGAACAAAGTAATCAACATTCACCATTGACAAATGCTTGTTTATATAGCCAGACCGACTCATGAATTGGTTTGCAGGAACCTCCAACTTGACTTTGACAGACTACAGATGAACCTCCTTCACCTGAAATTACTACTGAATGCCAAAAATACAAAGGCAATGTTTTTCTCGCATTCAGCCAGAGCAGCACATTCCCCAGTACTAGACACTCTTCCCAAAAATCACTACCCCCCTAGACGAACCACTAGAATTTGTGACAAAGTTTAAATATTTGGGTGTGTGGGTTGACCACAAGTTGTCATTTTTATATCACATAGAAGACCTTACAAAAAAGCTGAAACAGTGACTCAGAATCTTCATTAGGAACAAATGCCTACTCACTGAGGAAGCCAAAACTAGACTAGTACAAACCACCCACCTACCTCTCCTTAACTATGTAGACATTCTGTATGGACAAAGTGCTAGCTCTGCTCTTTCTAGGCTAGACATACTGTATCACCATGCACTTAGATTTATCACTGGTGCACTCTACTCTATGCACCACTGCTCCCTTTACTGTCTTGTTGGTTGGACCTCTCTTAATAATAATAAATAATAAAATGTATTTGTAAAGTGCAATTCAGCATGTAACAAAGTGCTGTACAGAATTAAAAACATAAATAAAACAATAAAATACAACAATGAGTCAGAATATACTAATCACCAAAAGCAAGGTTAAATAAATACGTTTTTAATGCCGTCTTAAAGCTCTCCAGGGTCAGGCACTCTCTGATCCAATGAGGTAGAGAATTCCACAGGGTCAGGGCTGCATAACTAAAAGCTCTCACACCTGATGTCCTCAGTCAAACCCTGGGAACTTCTAGCAATCCCTCGCTGGCTGAGTGGAGGGTTCAGAGGGGGCAGTAAGGAAACAGGAGCTCTTTCAGGTAGCCAGGACCCTGACCATGAAGGACTTTAAAGGTCAGTAAACCAACCTTAAAGGTGATCCACCACTGGACAAACAGCTAGTGCAGTTTGCGCAGCACAGGAGTAATATGACTGGTCCGGGAAATCCCTACCAGTAGCCTGGCTGCAGCGCTCTGCACCAGCTGCAAGCGGCGGATATCAACCCCTGGAAGCTCTAGGTATAGGGAGTTACAATAGTCAGGTAGTCAATCTTAATCTCAGGTGGCAAAAAATGCAGCTATTTGGACCTTCAGAGCTATTACTCAAAGGCTACCTCCATTTATTTCTGACTGCTTGTCTATCAGTGCACCTAGAAGCTATGCCCCAAGGAGGTTATCCTACATAACACTTATTATTCCCAAAATCAGAACCAGGTTTGGTAGCTCATCCATAGGTCATGCTCTGCCCACTCTGTAGAACAAACTTCAAAAAACCTTGAAATTGACTATCCATGTAAAGCTGACAATCTTTAAGATCATGCTTAATCAGTCCTTCACTGAGACCTATAAGTGCAATCGTTGATGGTACACTTAGTTTGGAATGATCAGAGCTGCTTTACCTACAATACTTCCCAATCTTAGCTCACTCACTGTGATGCTTGGCCAGCTGGTTATGATTGCTGTATGATATTTGTACATAGAATGTGTTATTGAGTGTCTCTCATGAGACAGCCTGTGGGATGACCCCCACCCCCCGTTTCAGTTAAAATGACAGGATATATGTTAAACAGTAGAGCTCTGTAATGTGATTAACTTCCAAGACATTGCATTTTATGACCTGTTGCTTCTTTGAAGCTAGGGAACTAAAATATACATTTTATGACATCTTCAGAGGAAGAACAGTTAATTTCAACTGGTGTTAAAAAGCTATATGGCATCTAGGTAAGAAAACTTCAGAGTGGTAAAAGGTCTCTTTGATATGGGCTGGGAACAGGAACTGCTCAAAGATCACAGGGAAGGAACCGGGAAATCACAGACTTATAATTTGAGAAATTAGTTTTTGCTGATGTCCCCTTATTTAATATACCTCCTGATAGGACATCCTGTGTGCAATATTTTTTTTATATTGAACAAGGAGGAGCTAGGTGACATCATGGAAGAGGTGGGTATAGAGACAGTTTAAACTATTCTGTGTCTGATCTTTAGAGACACATTTCTTTGTGGGCTGTTAGAAACAGCATCTAACTTTAAGCACTGTAAGAAGGCATACATTAGATAGGAAAGTCTAATTGTAGTGTGGTAGGAGTTTGTGTTTGTACTTTAACCGTGTTCTTTTAAGTGATTGTATGCTTTGTGATATAGAGTTCTGTGTTTACATTTTACATATTTTTTTATCCATTTTTTTAGTAAACCTCTTATTTTAAAGAGACTGCCCGGTGCGCCTCCGAAATTCTTTCTCTTGCATGTGAAGTATAGATAGTTTAAGTGGACAACTGTTCCTAAGCTTAATTGGGTTACTGAACTGGAAAAAGGTAAGAAATACCCAAGGTCTTTTATAGAGTTTTAAAGGTTCATTCTGGATACCTGGTTAGGTGCCCTTAGGTTAAAGATATCTGGCATTCTCTGAAGAGCAGAATTATCTGAGCCTGTACATTTGGGTATGCTAGCATAAGGTTCACAGTTTGAATCCCCCCAGAACTTGAGGGCAAAGGTGATTCAAACCCAGAAGCAGACAGGAGGCTTACCCTGTTCTGTTACCTGTTCACAGTACTGTGCTCGGAGGTTGGCACTGTGGCAGCAGAGGGCATAACCTGTTGAGAAGGTTTGTGACAGATTGGTTGGCAGCGGTGCTGATCATTTTCGTAACACAAGCTTTAAATTGTTCAGTGTCTCAGCCTAATACTGTACAACTCACTTGCAAAAAAAAAGGCAGTGATTGAATTTTGAATAAAAGGAAACAGAACTATATCATTTTGCTTACAGTTCAGTTCCTACCTGTTTTATTTTTTTTCTAAAGTTCAAGTTAGAGTAGCTGTAGTTAGGGAAGAAGATGGCTTCCAACTATAGTGGGCACACTGTAGACTACTTGAGGCACTTGTGCAAGAACAGAGGCGTCCTGCATGAGGTGAAAGCCACCAAGCAGAACCTCATGGATGCCCTGATGACAGTAAATACTCAGAGCATCAAGTCATAGACTGTGACTGTAAAGGACCAAACCTTGAGCATGGAAGGGCTACCAGCCAGTGCAGTGTCCAGATCTGATGAGCATGACAACAGGGAAAGTGCCAGCGAAGGGCCACAGGAGCTGGGGAAGGTCACAAGCATTCTGGATCCAGAATAACTCAGGCTGCAGATTGAGTTGCACAGAATGGAGCTGTAGTTCCAGGAGAAGAGAGATCAGGAATGGCGAGAGGCAGACCGTGAACAGTGAGAGGTGGACTGTGAGGAGCATGAGCGCCAGAGGCGACATGAACTGGAGAAGCTATGACTCCAACCACCCACACCAGAGCAGGTAAGTTGCTTGGGTTTAACTGGAACTACAGGACTGGGTTACAAATTGAATTCCAAATTGATAGCCGAATTTAAAGAGGGGTAGGATATGGATGCCTTTTTAAATTCCTTTGAAAAAGTTTGTATTCAGACTAAAATTCCTAGAGAGTCCTAGCGCTTCCAGCTAGCCCCACTACTTATCGGGAAAGCTTGGGATGCATTGGGTCAAATGGACAATGAAGACAGTGATAACTACAGCAAACTTAAAGCTGCGCTGTTAAAAAAGTTTGCTCTAACTGCTGAATCATACAGAGTTAAATTCTGTAAGCTCAGAAAAAGTCCTGACATGAGCTATGAGGAGCTAGCCACAAAACAATGTCAGTTTTTAGAACGTTGGTGGGAAGGAATTGAAGCAAACCCTGTAGTTAAAACTGAAAGTGCTGTTCTGTTAGAACAGTTTTTTGGGGCATACCCCACAGAGCTGAAAACCTGGCTGGAGGACCAAGGTCCCAAAACAGTGCAAGAGACTGCTGAACTCTCGGATCACTATGCCAAGAGCAGACTTGCTCTGAGAGCGAATGGGGCAGATGTGACAGCGCAGAAAGCATGCCTTCAGGGCAGCTAAAACCCTCAATGCCTCCACCAAAACCAGTTAGCCCCAGGTTTCAGAGAAAAGATTTCTCTGAGAATAGAAATGAATGTTAGGCCTGTAGAGAAACTAGGCACATTGCCAGACAGTGTCAC
Organism: Neoceratodus forsteri; assembly: GCA_016271365.2. NCBI lineage: Eukaryota > Metazoa > Chordata > Ceratodontiformes > Ceratodontidae > Neoceratodus > Neoceratodus forsteri. The sequence continues at coordinate 68,114,889 of JADMNL010000023.1, forward strand.
ACAAGGGCAAGCAATACGCAACAGGGGGCTAGGAAAGAAGTGTTTTTTTGTGCGTTCCTGGAAGCATGCCTGTGAACATGAGGGAACACATGCACCCAGTCACAGTGAATGGTGTACAGACACAAGGGTTAATGGACACTGGGGCATCTCTGACATTGGTAAAATGGGATCTAGTAGCGCCTGGTCAGCTTATGCCCAATAAATATGTCACTGTACTAGGGTTCACTAGTGAAGAAAAAACATTGCCACTCGCAAGTGTTCTCCTGGACTGGGGTGAAATGGGGGAACTGTGCAACAGATGGCTGTAGCCAAAGCATTAGCAGTTGACGTCATCCTTGGCAACAATCTCAAAGAGTGGATGGTGTGTGCAGTTACCCATAGCCAAGCAGCAAGGGAAAATTGTAGTTCCCCGAACCCCACCGAAGCCATTGTGAAAACCACTGGGAGTTCACTTCTCGGGTGTTGGATGCACTCAGCCTGCGGCCTTGTGCCCAACCACCCGAGGTGTGATGATATCCCATGATAGACCACAGCCTGTCATGTATTATTACTTAAATATATGCAATACCTGTGAATGGAAGTGTGTTTAGGAATAGTCAGGCCAACCATGTGAGCCTACAGCTCCGTGGTTAGAGCATCAGGATGGTATTCAAGAGGTCTGGATTCAAGTCCCAGTAGGTCACATTAAGTTTTTCTTACTGCAGTTTGTAATAGGTATATGCTAAAAGTGAAAAAAATGCATTAAAAAACTATTATCAGAAGGCTGTGGGTTCCATCCTTACACGAGACACTTTGGTTAAATCCCAGTACTGACACTGTAGTGCAACATGAAGAGGGGTGCTACACTCCTGAGGTGCCATCTTTCAGATGAGACGTTAAACCGAGGTCCCATCTACCTGTTTTGCTGGTAGTTCAGGTGGATGTTTGAAGATCTCATGTCATTTCTCGAAAAGAGTAGGGGAGCTTTACTGAATAACCACAGACAAAATATGCAAATCAGAAGCATACAGAAAAGCAAACACTAATCCCAGAAAAGGAAAAGTAATATAAAAACTAATAAGTAGCTCTTCAAGTACTTAAAACCCATAATACTGAGTCTAACCTAAGAGACATGAGTCTTACCTGCCTGCTCCTGGCAGTTCAAAGGCAAATACATAATCATATTTTTAAGCATATTTTTGAAAGAAGGTAAAACCCCTCCACCACATCATTATTTTAAACTTGGGTTGCATTTTCTTTTCTTTTATATATATATATATATACATATATATATATATAAATCTAACAATGCAGATTCATAAACTTTGCTAAATGTAACATAGGGCATTTGTTGCTGAATTAAAAACTGACATCTGCTTTACCATAGGTAATATTTAACGCAAAACAAAAATACTATCATAGAGCTGCTATGAAAGTTTCTTAGCAAAGAGGGGAAATTTCCCAAAATCAGACTTTCATAAGTTAGATGAGCCAACCAAGGCAATTGGCATTTTTTGCCAGGAAAAGCCACAAACTAGAGACATACGAACAATTGAAAAAAAAAGTGATCCCGCGTTTCCAATTGTAAAGTGTAAGCGGGATACAAACAATTTTTATCTTATAGTGCTTTAATGCTTTCTATTACCCTTCACCCCTAATCGCCCATGTGCACACAACCATTGTACATCCCACATCCTCTTAGGTACCCTTTTACTAGTCAAGGTTTTAAGCACAAATTTATTTGCAGAAGGGGGCAATTCTTAAATTCAGGATCTAATGGGCCTATACGCCCTAGGATCCAAGCATAGGTAGCTTTCCTGACTCCCTGAATAACCATTAGTTTTGGAACTTCCCATTTCAACAATGTCTGAAAAGTGCTGATATAAAATTCTGGAATCTTGGATACTTTTGTGACCTTAGGGGCCATGTCGTCCCACTTACTTAATATTGGCTCAAGAGAAATCAATCCCCATTTAGCCACTAAGGAGTGATGTTTAAATAGACACGTCAATTTTTTTGACCAAAAATAGATAGGGAAAAAACTACCAGGTTTACCATGTTGTGACCCCTTTCCTCAAACGTAGATAGATCACTTCCCTTTTGCTGGGATTCAGCCTGCTGCCCCATAAAAGTTGGGAAAAAGCTATAAAGTTCAGTATCAGAAACAACAGGTAAAGGAAACACTGCAGCGACAATATAAAACAAGCATTTGTCAATGCCGAATGTTTGCTTGCTGGCATTGGCAATGGTAATGTAGAAGTTACAGAGCTGCGTAATAGGAATGGCAGTGAAGTACTGAACTGAAGCCAACCCCACCACCACCCTGCAGAGACTGACAGGCATTGGGGTGTGCATTTGGGTCATCAGGCATAACAGCTCGCCATTTCACCACCCCACCCTGCAGACACTGACAAGTGTCACGGTGTTCCTTAGGGTCTGGCCCTTGTCACCCCATTTCATTAGGAAATACGGTGAGATGGGTGCGATATAGGAGAATGGGGTGAACTTTGGGGCTGAAGAGTCCAAGGCATACCTCGATGCCTCTCACTGGCTGCAGGGTGTGGAATGGTATGAACATTACAGGCAAGAATCCCAAGTCACACCCCTGATGCCTGTCATTCTCTACAGGGTTGGGCGTTATGGTTGGAAACCCTAATACCTCAGGCATTCGTTGGTATTTTCACTCCAAATTTTCAACATGTTTTTTTGTGACCCCACCTCATGAACAGGGGAATATCAGTTTGTTAGCCGAAAGCTGCTTATGCACAGCAACTACGGCATTTAGCACCACAGGTGCAAAACATTCGAACAAGATGTAAAACGACAGCTGTACTGTTCATGGGGAGGTGTAAAAAATGGCAATGTTGCAAATCTGCAGTAAAAATATTTAAAAAAATGGTGAAGTCATGAGCGTACATAGAAACTGTGCAACGCACACCCGTAATATAATTAGGTTGGGGATATTTTACAGCAGATTGTCAACTCAGGCATTTTGGTGCCTCCGATCATGAACAGTGTCACTGTGATTTTCTTTATCTGTGCCGAACAATGATTTCCCACAGCGACCATGCATCTCAGCACTGAAAGTGTGAAAACACACTTCAGCCATGTTGTGAAAAATGACAGCTGTACTGTTCATAAGGAAGTGTGAAAAAATGCCACTGGTGAAAATCTGGACTGAAAATATTACAAAGTCATGAACTTACGAGGGTGCGTGGAAACTGCGCATTGCTCACTCGTAACACAGTCATTTTATGGACTTTTGTCACCAAATTTTCAACATAGCCATTTTAAGACCTCTGCTCATGAACAGTGTAACTGTGATTTTCTTAATCTGTCCTAAACATTGCTTTCGCACACCAACAGCACCATTGTGCGCTACATGTGTGAAAACACATTTTGGGCGACATATGAAAAATGGCAGCTGTACTGTTCATAAGGAAGTGTAATAAAATGGCAATGTTGAAAATCTGGAGTGAAAATATTAAATTTGCAAACTTCTGAGCATGCATAGGAACTGCGCAACGCACGCTTCGTAAAACAGTCATTTTTAGGAATTTTTCACCAAATTTTCAACATAGCCATTTTAAGACCTCTGCTCATGAACAGTGTCACTGTGATTTTCTTAATGTGTCCCATGCATTGATTTTGCACATACGCGCCATTGTGCACTACATGGTGGAAACACATTTTGGGCAAGATGTGAAAAATGACAGCTATACTGCTCATAAGGAGGTGTGGTAAAATGACAATGTTGAAAATCTGGAGTGAAAATATTGAAAATTATCTAACTTATTTAGCAAGCGAGGGAACTGCGTAATGCACCGTAAAACAGTCATTTTTAAGAATTTTTCCACCAAATTTTCAACATAGCCATTTTAAGACCTTTGCTCATGAAGAGTGTCACTGTGACTTTCTTAATTTGTCCCATACATTGATTTCGCACAACGACTGTGCCATTGTGCGCTACATGGGCGGAAACACGTTTTGGGTGAGATGTGAAAAATGACAGCTATACTACTCATAAGAAGGTGTGGTAAAATGGCAATGTTGGAAATCTGGAGGAAAATATTGAAAATTGTGAACTTACGAAGGCAGCATAGAGCTGTGCAATGCACGCTGTAAAACAGTCATTTAGAATTTTTACAACAAATTTTCAACATAGCCATTTTAAGACCTCTGCTCATGAACAGTGTCACTGTGATTTTCTTAATTTGTCCTGTACATTGATTTACTTTAACGACTCGCGCCATTCTACGCTACATGGGTGGAAACACATTTTGGGTGAGATGTGAAAATGACAGCTGTACTGCTCATAAGAAGGTGTGGTAAAATGCCAATGTTGAAAATCTGGGTGAAAATATTGAAATTTCACGAACTTACGAGCCGCGAGGAACTGCGAACGCGACCGCAAACAGTCATTTTTGATTTTGCACCAAATTTTCAACATGGGGTTTTGGGACCCTTCTCATGAATGATGTCACTGTCATGGTGGTATTCAGGCCTGAAGGGTGATTTCACAGTCACTACATGAAATCACCCTTGAAGACTAACACCCAACGTTACATAATCGAGAAGAAGTCCAAAACCATGTTAATTAATGCCTAAATCCAAAAATGCCCCAGATATGCAATAAAGTTGAAACCCCTATGTAACCCATTATACAGCTTACAGCATTTCCTCAGTTAGCGGTCGGCTTTGAAGAGTGCAGACGTGTTCCCAGTCCACCAAAGATCGTGTGCCGGAGTCCGGAGGTAAGTATGGGGTGGGGGTGTGGGGAGGCTGGATGCACAGTGGGTGAGTGCGGGTGTGGGAGGGTTGGGAGGCGCGCCGTGGGACAGTTTTTATTTTACAGGCTTAAAACAAAAAAAAGACATCGTGGGACATTTGCCACGCTGGGGTGGCTCCCAGTGTGGCACAAGGACTGAGGGGCATTCAGCGCGACGGGATTGGGCACCCCATCGGCAAAATAAAAAATCAGACTGCACCGCTTGCCACGCTGGGGTGGGCTCCCAGTGTGGCACCCAGCAACTGGGACGAGCTCAGCCGACGCCGGGGATTGGGCACCCCGTCAGCTATACAGCACGGGGGCAAGCACGCCTGTTCAGGCATTGGGAGTTGCGGCTGCGAGCAGCCGATATCTTATCGGTGCTCACTCAAGCATAGCTCCCCTTTCAACTGAGGTCACTGCATTTTGGAGCGTGTCATAGACAGCTCCAAAATGCATTGGCTTACAGGGGCCGCGCCCGCCAGCCCACTGACTGAATTGGAGGAGGAGGTGACACACCTCCGAAATCTCCGATGAAGGCACTATATTTCTTGCACATGCGTGCAAGCAAACATAAAAAATGGAAACAAAAATTGCTTTATAATAAAAACCCTTTTCATTCTGGACATTTTCCAGCCCTTCCACTTCATAACTTTTGCTTCTCCAATCTGTAGTGCCGTCTCACAATTATCTATATTCATCTCTCCTGACCCGTGAATTATACCCAGTATTTTTATTGATTCCTTTGTAATTTGTATGCCGAGGGTGTTAGACCACACCTCCGAGGACTGACCTAAAAGCAAACATCTGTTTTTACCCAAATTCAGCTTTGACCCAGATACCCTAGAGAAAGCTTTGTTTTCCAAAAGAAGTTCCTCCAAAGTAGTTCTATTCCTAAGAAAAATGCCAAATCATCTGTGTGCACCAAAGCAGTAACCCTATCACCCAGAAGAGATCCTGAAATACCTCTAATACATGCATTTACTGCCACTCTGAATAAAAGGGTCAATAGCAAAGACATACAACATACAATTTCTCTCCCCCTTGCTGGCTCTCCAGCAGCCCAGGCTCACTACTGAACCTGGGTTACTGGCTCCCGGCATAATTTTTAACTCTGCAGGCTCCATCTCTGTTTAGTCATATCAGACTCAGTGGGTATGCGGGGGGCATCTGAGAGGCCATGTCAGGTGCCTCTTCCCCTGGTTCCTCCTCCATTTGGGCATCCACCTCAACTGAAGCTCCTTCAGTTGCAACAGGCTGGACCCTGGCCTGATCTTGCTTGTCCGTAGGGATAGTTATGGTAGGGGGGTCCTGCCTAGGAATAGGCCTGGATGTGAAATGATTATCTTGTGTTTCAACACACTGAGCTTTTTTTATCAAATCAGGATTTGCACTTCTTGCGTTGTTCTTGGAACCTCAAGGACCATCCTGGAACATGTGCCCATAGTTATCACAGAGGTTACATTTAACATGGTTATTACATTGGGAGCTTACATGCCCACATTCTCCACATAGCCCACATCTTATAATGTCACACACATTTGAGAGGTGTGACCGAGCCCCACAACTGTAGCAGGCCTTAGACTGTCTGGGGTAGAAACAGGCCCCTTTGTCTTGGCCTAGGATGCTGGGTTATGAAAACCACCCCCTCCTTGGTGTGCAGTAGTTTGACCTTGAACCTTCACCCCCCCCCCGTCCATAAGAATTCAGAGTCGATAATAGCCTCTGGGGTGCACAGTATGCTGCATCTTTGATTCAAACAGTGGGCTTTATCCCCCACATGAACTGTTTCATAGCGGAATCTAACAGTGATATTTTTGATCGTAGGTTTAGTTAATGGGATCACCACAAAGGGTGTCCAGAGGGGAGAAAATTTACACTGGTTGTATTTGTTCCAGAATCTTTCCAGGCCTTGCATGGACCTGAAGCTGATATAAAAGTTGTCCTCGCCTGTGATGTGAATCGGCATATATCTCAGAGGCCATAAAATGTAAGGATTCCTTCAATAGTGTTCTGCCCACGTATAATCTATCCAGCTTAACATTCATGCCTCCTCTATATCTGAGGTGGACAGCATTCCTCCTAGGGGTAGTTCAGCTCTCTCGGAGAAATCCTGAAACCTGGTGTTGCCCCGAGGTGGTGAGGAGGGAGGTAAACCCAGGTCTGCCCCTAGATGATGCTTGTCTGTGAGCCTCAGGCCTAGCAGACTGAGTAACTAGTTCTGAAAACGTTCTTGGTCCCACTGCAGTAGATGTGCTCGGACCTGCCCTTAAGTCCTTTTCCACAACCCCCCCTCCAAAGTTGTTGGACGCTTGGGCCACTGAAGGGTCCTAAACTATAGCAGTATCACCAGACCTGGAAGGAGACATGCTCCGGAGGCTGGTCGGGAGCTCAGTGCACTGAGCTGTACTCTCCCCATCAGGTCTATCAACCCCCCTGTTTTTTTCCTGTCAGTTTTTAACAGTAAAACAGAAGATTCCTGGTTTTCATCCAGGTTTACCCAACTCTGGGTTGGTACCTTCTGCTGCTTACTACCCTGGATGGGATTTTCTGATACATCAAAGGATACCCAGTCCGGCTCCAGCTCCCAGATCCCTTCTGTAGATAGTTTCCAGCCTGTACCACCAAGATCTGTTCCAACTGTTCAGATGCTTTGCCTATATCCAAATCTGATGTTTGCTGAAAATCCTCCTCAGTGTTGAGGTCTGATTCTGATTTGGGCTGCAAGCGGTCCACTGGACCACCAGGAATATTGGACTTATATTTTTATACAGATGGCCACGATCGGGCTGCGAGCAGTCCACTGGACAACCAGGAATATGGGAGGGTTAAATATAATACTTAAGTCCGTGATCAGTTATGAAGCAGTCCACTGGACCACCAGGGATATTGGACGATTCTTTAAATCTACATATGCCCGCGATCAGGCATAGGGGTGCATTGCTGCGCTGTGCAGGGGGTGTTGATCCCCGACGACTGCTGCCTGGCAGGGTGCCAGGTGCAAGTCACCAGGGATTGGCGCACCTGCATGCAAATGGGGCCATAATGACATACAAGTGGCCCCATATGCGCCTTGCATACATTATGGTACCATTTGCATGTGCACTTTTGAATATTGCGGTTGTTGCACATAGTGCAATGGAACTTGTGCAAGCGCATCCCCCTGCTCCACTCAGGCCACTTGCGCTGGCACAGTGCCACTGCGTGTGGCCAGGGTGCAATATTCAATGATGCTGTGCCATGGCACAGCTCCATTGAATATCGCTCAGTCAATGTTCCTGCGCAGGCAAGTTCTGCTGCGCCCAGGCTTGCACCACAGCCTGGCACAGTCTGATTATCGGGGCCTGTGTATCCCAAATACAAAAAATTCTCCAATACAATACAAAACTCAAAACATAAACAGAAATATACAACAGGAAAAAAACAGAGAGAAAAAAAAGAAATACAAGCAGATTCAAAATAGACAATCCACATATTTCCAAATATAGCAAATTGCCTCCTGTCCATCTTCAAATATTCAGTAGATGTAATCCTTCATATTGCCATCTCAATTTGTGAAATAATGACAGAATTCGGCAGAACAACATGTTGAGTATAATAGTGACACTGAGTTTGCCAAAGGAGGAACTTTATACAGGCAAAGATCACGTTAAGTGTGCTAGGGTGATATCTCCTAATAAATCCTGAATAATTCCCCAAAATCAAAGATTCACATGTAATAGGACCCCAGTTCCATTTTCTCCCTAAATCAAGCCAGAAATGTACAATATACTGACAGCTGATAAAAAAATGTTCCAAGGAGTCCAACAAACCTTCACATATTGGTCTTAAATAGTCCCTCTCTTTCACAGCCTTATGTTTCCAATTCCCTTGTACCCCCAATTTACCATAACAACAAAGCCATAATACATCCCACATATGAACTGGAAACCGAGGGTCTCTTAAAAGTTTAAGAGCAAACTGCAATCTAGGTGGACAACAGTTCGGAAAATCCACTTGAACCGTAAAGTTAATTTCCATAATCCTACACTAGATCTGTTTCCTATTCAATAAAAATGCCTCCTCGTTTCATAAGTTCCATTATTTCAATTTTCTAAAACCAGGAACTGCAAACTCAGGAATACCTAACCCTCTAACACCCTTAACTCCCAGATCCCCCCAATATTGAAAAAAGAACTAAACAGCTCATCCGTCCAGCCAGCCCATATATCCTCAAAATCACCTGGGCCATCATGCAAAATAGAACTAAAAAAAAAAAAAAAAGAATAATAAAATACCACTGTATTTATCATGGCTAAATCCCCATCCCTAATTTGCAAATAAGTAAAGTCCCCCTTAATGGGGTTTAATCTATTGCCCCAAAGTATTTGAATAAAACAACTCAGTAACTGAGTTTCAAACGTAAGAGAAAAACGTAACTAATATATAAAAATATAGGAAGAAGACATTTCTTTATAATTAAAACTCTTTTCTTTTTAGAAAGGGCCCAGGATTTCCAAATTTGTACCTTCCTTTCTCCTATCACTAATTTGTCTTTCCAGTTCAAGAAGGCAACATTACCATTCCCAAAATAAACCCCTAGAACTTTAATCTGGGAATGAACTATGTTCACGGATTCAAGCATTGGAACCAGAGTCCCATGTCTCAATTGCAAACCTATACATTTGTCATAATTAAGACCAACCCCCAAAAATCCTGAAAACTCTTCAACATTTTTAATGCTCTGACACCCGAGACTGAGTCCTGAACCATGAGACAAATATCATCTGCATAAGCAGAGACTTTTTGAGGAGAAATGTCAAAGGCCGGCGAAATTCCACGTACTAACTCATATGAACATACGAACATACGAAATTTGCCAGCAGATAAAGGCCTAGAGGTCTATCAAGTCTCCTCGAATGTGCAGCTAGCACCCTTATTCTGCAGCTGCCCCTCCCTTCCACCCTTCCCCTTCATTAACCCTCCCCCTTGTCCTGTCCCATACTTGTTTGAAGCAGTCCACTGTTCTGCATACCACTTCAGCAGGTAACGATTCCACCCAGCCACCACCCTCTCTGTAAAAAGTGTCTCCTCATCTCCCTCCCTGAACCTTCCTCGCTCCAGTCTCATATCATGGCCCCTGGTGGCCCTCCCCTCCCTTACTTTGAACAGCTCCTCTGTACCCATCTTGTTTATTCCTTTCATGTATTTAAAGGTATCAATCATGTCACCCCTGTGTCTCCTCTCCTCCAGTGAGTACATGTTCAACTTCTTCAACCTCCTCTCATATGATAAGTCCCCCAACCCCTTGATCATCTTTGTCGCTCTGCACTGCACCCCCTCCAGTAACTTAATGTCCCTCTTCAGAAAACTCATCATTTAATTCATCAAAATTCATTCATTCACTTATCTGGACTGCCTTGTACGGTATGGGCTGCATGCCCATTGGCTCTTGCTCTGAACCAGTGGGCGTGCAGCCCTACCGGGCAGTCAGTCGGCGGGCGACGGGGTGGCAGGTGGGTGGGGTGCTGCCACCCGCCCGACTGGCAGGGGAGCAGGGTGGTGGGGTTTTGTGGGTGGGTGGGGTGTGGGGCCACTAGATCACCAGGGTAGGTGGTCCTTGGGGGGTTTGAACTCTTTGCTGCCCAGCGATCGGGCTTCCGTGAGTCCACTGGACCACTGGAGAGATGTTTTGGGGGCTGAACTCTTTGCTGCCAGCGATCGGGCTTCACGGTCCACTGGACCACCAAGAGATGTTCTTGGGGGGTTGAACTCTTTGCTGCCTGCAATTGGGCTTCACAGTCCATTGAACCACCAGGGAGATGTTCTTGGGGGTGAATCTTTGCTGCCTTGATCGGGCTAGTGGGGGGTGGGGTTTATTTTCACTTATGCCTGCGACGGGCCAGTCAGGGTGGAGGAGTTTAACTTATGCCCTTGATCGGCCAGTCAGGAGTAGGGATTATTCACTTATGCCCGCGATTGGGTCAGTCGGGGGGTGGGGGGGTTACTATATGCCCACGATTGGGCTGCAGGAGGGGCACAGGGAGTATGTTGAGGGCCACCCACAGGTGGCAGCTGCTGTGTTGCACCCCTGCAATGCGGCAGTTCACCTGTGGGTGGCCTTCGACGTACTCCTTTTTTTTGCTCAAAGTTGTGCAGGCGCAGGTTGGGGGTTGTGCCTGCACAACTCTGCACAGTCCACTGAATATCGGGCTGTGCAGTTTATGCATGGTTCCTTCCCCTCCGGTCCAGCATGCCTTCATTAGCATTGTGCTGTTGCTCAGCTTGACTTGGGGGCGCAACTGCCTCCTGCTGAATATGACAGAATGGCGCAATTTCGGACTTGCGCAGGCGCAACCCTATTGAGCATGGCGCAACCCTTTTAAATATCCAGCCCAGAAACTAAATGAGGAATTAAAAAAGGTATATTCTGTCCCCATGGCTTTAAAGAAACTGGTTTTGAACCTAAAAAATGAAATAGATGGGAATGAATGACATCCAAAATTTCCACATCCGAAGTTTTCAATCTATCACCACTACCATATATACCTGTCATAACTTTATGAGACACTGTATCCTTGCAGGCAGCATAAGGACCTGAATACGGCTGTTTATTCGTGCCATATCTAAAATCTGCATTCAGAAAGGCCGCCCCAGCAGAATGATAGGAAAACATTTTGGTTTTAATCTCATCCAACTGAGATTTAATCCTGCTATCTGAAACATTAGGTAAAGACATTAATTTATAGAACTGATTTCTCAAATGCACATAATGTAAATAGTCTCTATTACCAGTAAACTTTCCAAAATCAATAAAAAACTTTTTAAAGTCAGCTTTGGTATCCACCCACCAATGCACCCAATTCTCACACAGTTCAGTCACCGATTTTCTATAAAAGAATAATTCAGACAATTTTTGTTTTATGTCTGGCTGTTGTAGTAAATAAGTATTCAACTTCCATCTCCTTTTAACTGCAGGAAATTTAGGAGGAATATTTTTTAAAGAGATGTCACACAATTACAAAACATGGTCAGTAAATTCAGAAAAGGAAAGCTGACATTTTTGAGGATACAAAAACTGAAATACAAAAATAAAATCTATACGAGTAGATAAAGCACTTCTATAATACGTCGCCCCTTTATCCTGATGTAAAATCCTATATGCATCCTTAAGGCCTGCAAGTAATAGAGTGTCTCGAAGGGCATGTGAATCACAATATACTTTTTTCTGAACATTATCTTTAATTCTTAAATCTAAACCACAATTCATACCCCTCCCCCAAAATTATGTGTTTCTCGGTAAAAAGAAAAGGTTTAATACTGGTTAACACTTCCATCCTAGCCGCCTTACTTTGTGGAGCACAGGTATTTATCAAATGCAAGAAAAAACCATGCCAACAGCAATCTAATAAAAAAGCTTGTCCAGGGGCAATATCCACAATTTTTTGTACCTCAATATGAGATTCATGGAATAAAATCCCCAGAACATCTGCAGCATCCTCCCCAAATGTCCAGAAAGAAACTCCCCAGGGCCACAATTTCTTAGTATGAGAGACAACTTGTAAGGAATGCAACCTAGTTTCTTGCAAAAATATAACATCAGCTGTAATATCCTTACAAAAGGATAAAACTGCAGCTCTTTTTTTGATGTTCTGAATATTCCGATCATTGAGGGATGCTACATGTAGAGAAGCCATATAACAAAATAGTGAAAGTTACTCCTTATCCTTTTTCCTTTTTCTACCCACTTTCTTTTTAACCCCCCTACCAAGCAGAGTGGTTTCATCTTTACACTCCATTTCTGAGACAACCTCAGACCTGGATGAGACATCAGATTCAGACCCAACATCCCTATCTTGGAGTAACTGAAAGGTATTTTGGAGTGGGATCTGTACAGATTGGGCTTTACACTTACTCCCAGACCTAGTCACCCTTTTAGGGAGTTGAAATTCAGCTCCTGTGGGGCATAGGTTGTTGTAGATCATGTACTGCTTCAGAAGATTTTGAAGAAATAAATTCCTCAGGTGTATTAGAAGGGGGACCATCCTTACCCTGAGAAGGGTCTTAGCCAGTCTGATCAGGATCAGGAGCATGAGCATCAGATGGGCTGGCCTCCCTAGCCTGGGATTCCTCCTCAGCTGGGGAAGAAGGCCTCTGGGGCCTACATCTATCTTGGGCCTGATTAACAAGGGTATCCTTATCTGGACCACCAGACCTATTTTGACCTGCCCAGGGACACTGATGGTACGCATGACCCTGCTCATCACACAAATTACAGCGAAATGTATTCCTGCAAACAGCACTGTCATGATCATAGTCTCCACATAAGGCACATCATACCCTATCACAGGTACTACTAAGGTGCCTACCACTCCCACACTTATAGCAGGCCTTCGGCTGACCAGGATAAAAACACATCCCTGTGTCCCCACCTCCCCCCCCCCAAAAAAATGTTCAGGATATGACAAACTTAATTTTCAACCATCTATAACTTCACCTTAAACCTCCAATTCCCAGTCAAGATGCCTTCTGAATCCATAATGGCTTCAGGAGGGCCCAAAACATCACATTTTTTTCCCTGCCAAAAAAGAATATCCCCCCATATTTACACCCTCATTTCGGAACAAAATATTTACAGTTTTAAAGAGGGGTTTAGTTAAAGGAATTGCCCAGAAAGGTGTCCACAAAGCAGTCATTTTAAGGGATTCATATTTTTTCCAAAAAGCATCCAAGCCCATAAAAATTGTAAAGCTAATATCAAAATAGTCTTCACCCCTAATACTGATGAGAGCAAAAATATAAACTGCATGAAAGGACATTGAATCTTTTAAAGTCCTGGCCATATAAGTCCTGTCCAGATGCTCCTGCAGGCCGCCTCTATACCACAAACGAACAGCACTGCGATGAGCAGCCTGCTCAACTTTATTGTTTTTAAAAAAGTCAGAGAAAAAAGGCCCACACAGGCGTTTTCCTCCACTCAGGGAAGGGGGCTGGGAGAAATGTCGAAGAACAAAGTCCAAGTGTCCGAAGAATAAAGTCCACAGGGTCCAGGCACAGCATCTAGCTTCCCCTTCTCCACACCCAACCCCTCATACCTAGGGTTACCACCTTTTAAAAAACCCAAAGTGGGATATTTCTTACTGAAACATGATTTTTTGCAGGACAATATGTAATCTCGACCTATGAAACAGACCTGTGTTCTCTAAATAATCAGAATTAAGACTAAGTGTTGTAGTTTTACAGCTATTTCTAATGTTTCTTATCATTTTAAGGTATTTTAGTTATGGTATTATATTGTTTTGCAACATTTAGAAAAAATTCAGAAAATATTTTTTCTGCTATAATATCAGGACATGTAGTATTTTTCATTTTTTTTTGCAGGACACAGCTGCCCAAATCAGGACTGTCCTGCAAAAATAGGGACAGGTGGTAACCCTACTCATACCCTGAAGCCCAAGAAGAAACATCGATTGAAGGCATTTCAGTAGCTGGAGTTGCAGAAATGCCTACATGACCTGCCACAGAGGGCTGAGAAATAATGTTAGATGTACCTGAAAAATCAATCCAGTCAGAGTCATGAATCCAGCTACCATCTTCCCTCTGAATCCAGCCAGCCTTCAAAAGAGCCGTATCCTTCAACCAGTCATCCCCCATAAAGAGATCATCTTGCCCCAAAACAGAAATTAGTTTCCGCATTCCAGCAGCGTTCCTCTCTGATGCGTCATGAACTACTGACGCAGTACCCTCGCTTCTGTCAGCCACTCGCTGACTCACTAAATGAATTCTGGCACTGTCAGACTGACAGGAATCCCTGTCAGGCAGAGAAATAGCTTCAGTTAGACAATCCTTCTCCAGGTTCGCCGCAGTAACCTGAGGCTGCAGTTGTCGGGATGATGAAATTGCCATCTCTGCTACCTCATTTCCATGAGGTACATCAATTGGGACTGCAAAACAACCATCACGAAATTCTGAAGACATTTCAGTATCCCCACGAAAATCCACAGCCGAGGTTGGGGATAAAACCACCAGTTGCTCAGAAATCACAACCTCCTCATACGCCATCCAAACCCAGATTGCCGTCCATTCCCCAGGACAGCAGCTTCCTCTACCAATGAGTAGGGGAATTTCCTCGTGTCTTGGCCAAATTTCCCCCCATTCACTAAAAATACCACCAACAGCTTAATCTGGTTCAAGGTCAGTTGGCATTCATCTGTATCCTCCTCCCCGGGTCGTACCTGAAAATAGGCAGAATTTGTCTACTGCACTTACCCAGTCAACAAAAAGTAAATAAATAAACTAACCAAACTTGCCTTGTTTCTGTCAGTTCCCAGTCAGCATTGGAAATAGCAGGATGTGCTGGTTATTGGTGGAGGACTCTACAGGTAACTGAGGGATGTTGGTTGTGTTGGCTGGCGAATGCTGAGGGGGGCAGGGTTGGGAGAGATGGTGAAGGGCAGCAGGCAATGTTGATAGACCATTTCCTTTGTTATAGGTTGCATACAGTAAAAAGATATAAATGATAGCAAAAGGCCAAGGCGACGAGGGACCACTATTATTAATTACAGGGGCAGGAGGGATTTCTTCATAGGGTGGAGGAATAGTAGAGATGATCAGGAAGAGGGCTAGATGCCAGCAGCAGTGGGTGGGACTTCCTGTTGAAACTGGGAGCACCGGGGACTTGATCAGGAAGAGGATGGGATGACTGCTAGCAGCAGCTGGGAGTTCATCTTGGGACAGGGACACAATTGGGAGGAGGGCAGGATGATTGGCAGTAGTGGGTGGAAGTTCTTGTTGAACAGGAATATTGATTGGAACAAGAATGAGAAGAGAGTGGGGTCTATGGCAGCACTGGAACTTCCTGTTGGGACTGGGACACCAGGGACATGATAAGGAGGGGGGTGGAATGATTGGCAGCAGTTGGTGGGAGTTCATGTTGGGACAGGGACACAATTGTGAGGAGGGTGGGATAATTGGCAGCAACAGGTGGAACTTGTTGAACTAGGGGCATGAGGGACATGATCAGGAAGAAAGTGAGATGATCGTCAGCAGCAAGTGAGAGTTCATGTTCAACGGGGGTATCGGGACACAACTGGGAGAAAGGTAGGATCCATGGCCACAGTGGGTGGGACTTAATGTTTGGATGGGGGCATGCTGCTGATCAGGCTAAGGCTGTATGAAAGGATGCAGCCTCACTGTGATCGGTGTGGCTGCATCCATTCATATGTGAGAAGTTTACACCCATCAGCCAGCTCAGTAACATCAGCAGCAGCCTTGCCAGGATTGTGTGCGCACATGCACACCTCCTGAAGGCTCAGCTGCATTGACTGTGTACAGCACACACCTCCTTGCCACTGCTCTATCCCAGCTTCTCAAGACATTTGCTTCGCACATGCATGCATGCAAACAAAAAAAGGTGGTAGCTGGCTGCAGGTATGAGCTACAAAATGAGTAAATGTGGCACCGCTCCCAAGGTCACCACATTCACCAAGTCCTAAACTGTTACAAATTCTTAAATTCTAATAATGAGTTGCACTATCATGCTATCGTCAGTACAGCCCTCTTGAGTTTTTCTTTCCATTCAAGATTTGTGCTTTTCTCTCTGTTATCAGCAGAGCCTCCATCTGGAGTTAACCCTCAGGCTGCCACAGAATTAGAACATATAGGAATTCTGGACAGATATATCCATCTGGGTTAATATACCTCAGCAAGAACGCTTCATCTGTGCTACCAACTGGGAAACAAGTTACTAGGAAAAGGGCAGGCACCAGGCTCAAAGTAACAAGTTCAACCTACACTTACTCATAAATTGCAAATTATCATCAACAGATGGAGCCTTTGAAAGTACTGTAGTTCCAGCGTGTCAGGGCAGCTGTCAGAACAGTGCCAGAGCTTCTGAGGATGACTCTTTGAAGAGTCATCCCTTTGTGATTTGGTTATGCCCTGCTGGAATGTCAAGTAAGTCAAGATTAAAAGACAGAGTAACTCACTGCTGTTAAAGATGGCTGTAATCACTCTGCCATAAGCTTTCTCCAGGTCTCCACGGAGCTCAGCTGTTTGGAAAACATCTTCAGCCAAATTCACAAACTCTTCAAAGCTAGTAGCGAAGGACAGGATACCAATCTTAGTCTTCTTGGGCACTTTGTATTCTTCTGTTTCTTTGATCAATGCAGACTGGGGGAAAACAAAGTAGTTGTCATTTTGCAAAACACATGGAGCATAAAGGTTTGGGTCAAAATTAGGGGATTATTAAACTCCTAAATTATCTTAAAATTTGTAGAAAAATGAATGTTCAGTAGAAATAAATTTTGATTTGATTCGCATCAGTAAGGAGATGAAGAAATGGTGTATTATCCAGTTCCGTCGTTGTATTCTACTCAGCACCATTACCTGCCGACAATTATCTTCATCCAATCAAACCAGCTCAAGGTTTAGTTTGTTTGGCTCAAGATACCCAAATAGCTCCCCATCCCCATTAAACATTAAATGTTATAATAATTAAAAAGAGCTTCCCCCCCAACCCTGACTTCCCATCTCTACCACCAGTCCAGCGTTTTTAACATGGTTTTGGAGGAAGGGGTGCATACTGGCTCCCTCAATCCATGTCCTGTTAGTGCCAGCCCTGGTGGAAATCTTAATTAATCATTGGCAACATGGGGGGTTGGTCTTACTATGATCTGCCTTTGTTTCCCCTGACCTGCAACTTCTTGATGTGGCAAGTCAGGTCTAAATTCCCCCTCACTGTCACCTCTCCTAATAAAAGTGCTCTTCCTACTCTACAGTACTGCCACTGCTGCCTTGCCATATACTGATTTCAAACCCTAGGAAATCTTACTGTATTCTGACTAATGCAGTATGGTCTCATCATAGGACTGCCCTGAAGCCAAAATGGTTAATAGAACCTATGCAAATGATGGAATGCTAGGCTGGAGCTTGGTTTTTCAAACCACTGTCCCTGGTTGCAGTTCTTCAACTGTCAGATTCTTTATTCTGCTTGCCTCTGTAAGATGTCTCTGGAGAGCTCTACTTCATTAGCTTGAAAATGTTTTTCTCAGTTTTTTTTTATAAAGTACTGTTTATTCATTTTGGATTTTGAAGCACTGTCCTTGGTATTCAGGAAGCATTAGTTAGATTTAGCTTATTTTGGGTAAGTTGTTCGGTTCCTTTTCGGTTCCCCTAACCGGGAAGGAACCGACATTTCTTTTTTTTTTAAGTAAATTTCAGTTTAAATTAAAATTTCTGACTCGGGAAGTAAGTAAGTTATTATTTATTTGTTGTTTTACCGGGGTAACTCCTGGTTCTTTACTGCTTGGTGTTAACCAGAAAAAAAAGAGAGAGAGATAGGTTTTCTTTTCTGATTATGTCACAGAAAACCAAGAAAAGAACGAGACCTACCATTTTCCAGCATTGCAATGAGTGCAGGGAACCTTTTGGTAAAGCTTATCCTCATTTAATCTGTGTCTTTTATCCTGGGTTTGAACACCTTAAGACAGATTGTGAGATTTGTAAGAATTTTCTGCAGTCAACGTTTGAGAGGCAATTAAAAAGACTGCAGGAAAAAATGACTGAAAAGGCTGCGGAACTGGCCATAGATAAACTGGTTCCTCTTCAGAAAAGAACTGGAGGAGCTGCCCTCTGAATAGGGTGAAGGCTCTTCAAGTAAAAAATGTACCACTGATACTGCCACTGAACCGGCTGTTGCAGGCAAAAAGTGAAAAAAAAAAGAAAAGCATACTGGACAGGAACCGTAAACGAAGAAAGCTGTGGCTCCAACTGCTGAGGAGATTGCTAACGCGATCAGAATTATCCATTCCTTGCAGTCTGGAATTCCAGTTTGGGTTGAAAAATGACCACTGCATACAATGGTCCAAATCCCTGGTTCAACCCAGGTTCCTGGTTCATTTGACTCCGGTTGTGACCGTTATGGGGAAAAAGAGGAGGAGGAGGAAGAAGAGGAAAAGGAGGATGAGGACTATGGACAGTCCATTGAACTTGGCATCTCCCTGGATCCTCACTTCCCTGACTCCCCTGATAAGGGAACTAAGGATTTTAACTCATAGTATTCCTTCATGAAACAGATGGCTCAGACCCTTGCTCTCCCCACTCAGGAGTTCACTGGAGGGTGAAGAGGAAGAGGACTACAGGGAGATGATGGATGTTCCAGCATCAAAGAGATTGCTGTTTCCCATCCACAATCCCTCAAGAAACAGGCCCTAAAGATTTTGCAGGCTCCCAATTCAGTATTTCCTATGGAAAAAAAGGTGGACAAAAAATACCGGGTTGCCAAATGAGGAGCAGAATTCCTGTTTGGGCACCCTAGCCAAAGGGAGTAGTGCAGGCTGCAGCTTGTGACAAAGCTGGCATCCTCCTGGCCTCTCACCCTCTGGATAACTATTCTAGGAAGGTGGATTCAGTGGTAAAGAAAGTGTACCTGGGGTCATCCCTTGCCATTGGGCAGGCCTCCTATATGTCATGTGTTGCTAGGTACCAGAAAACTCTTTGGAGTATGGTCCTAGAGATTGCAAAGGCTGTTCCATCTCTCATGGCAGCAGTTTTGGAGAAGGCCATCAAGAGAGGCATTGAAGCTGCCAAGACACAATTTAGGATGGCAGTGGATGCCAATGACACTGCATCCAGACAAACAGCAGCATTAGTGTCCCTCAGAAGATTTGCCTGGCTTAGAACCACCAGTCTGACTCAGGATACACAGACCAAAACTTTAGATGTCCCTGTGATCCTATAGCTCTGTTTGGAAAAGAAACAGAAGCATATACTGTATGAAGAAAATGGATAAGTACAAAGCTGTCTACAAGAGTGTTACAGCAAAAGAAAGGGCATCCACACCCCCAGAAACACCAGAGTAGAGGTGGCAGGGGCAAGACCTACTACAGGCCTTTTTTTTACAGCCTCAAGCTTTACCCCAGTACCTACAACAGAGGAGATGCTTCAGAGGCAGGGGCAGTGGCAGCACTAGCCCCATTACATAGCCAGCAGTCCAGGCAAAGCAGACACCCTGGGGTGCCTGCCCGGGTCACCTCCCCAATCCCAGTAGGGGGCAGGCTGGCACTTTACCTCCAGGAGTGGAAAAACATCACCACAGACACGTGGGTCCTGCAAGTAGTGTGCCAGGGTCTTGTCGTCAGCTTCAATTCATACCAAAGCTGAGGTCAAGGGTCTTCAAACCCTCTACCTCATCAGAAACAGCTTTGTTAGAGAAGGACGTATCCAACCTTCTGGCACAAAGGGCAATAGAGCCAGTTCCCTTGGCACAAAGGGAAAAGGGTTATACTCAAAATATTTCCTCACAATAAAGAAAACAGGGGAGTAGCAACCCAATCTGGATCTCAGACATCTAAACAGACACTTGTCAAAGCCAAAGTTCAAGATGGTGACTCTGGCTGCTATCCTTCCAGCTCTAAGGCAGGGACACTGTCTGACATCCCTGGACTTGAAGGACGCCTACTTTCACATTCCTATCAGGCAATCCCACAGTTGTTCAGTCCTTTGCCAGCCTAATAAAGGGCAAGGTGATGCAGGTCAGGACAGACAACACAACCACCATGTACTACATAAGCAAACAAGGGGGCACAAGGTCAACCCCACTGTGCACAGAGGCCATGAAAATCTGGAGCCTGGCATATTCCTTAGGGGTGTCCCTCTCAGAAGTCCATCTTCCAGGGAAGGACAATGTCTTAGCAGATGCCCTCAGCAGAATCAATCAGAACCACCACGAGTGGTCGCCGACCAAACAGGTCCTGGAGATTGTCTTCAGGAGATGGGGCACTCCAGAAGTGGACCACTTTGCAGCTCCAGACAATCATCAGCTATAACAGTTCTGCTGCAGACCTCCTGTCAAGAGCTTAATCCCTCTGGATGCACTACTGCTGGATTGGACAGGGAGGTTCCTGTATGCCTTTCCTCCCTTTAAGTTGCTGCTAAGGATACTGAACAAGCTCAGGTTCCAGCCGGCAACAATGATCCTCATTGCCCCAGATTGGGCCAGGCAGCACTGGTATTCATTGATTCTATCCATGTCAGTAGCCAAGCCAATCAGCCTCCCTAGGAGGCACAACCTACTGACCTCTTCTCAGGGCAGGGTCATGTACCCCAACCTTCAGTTCCTCAGGTTCAAGGCCTGTCTCTTGAGGACTTAGAGTATGTAAATTTGCATCTGTCAGAAGGAGTGATGAAGATACTCAGGTTATCTAGAGAACTGTCTATTAGAAAAACCTATTCCTCCAAATGGAAGAGGTTTTCCATCTGGTGTCAGGGAATAGTTATAGACCATAATCAGTCCAGCTTGCCAGTGGCCTTGGAATACCTAACCCATCTCCATTCTCTAGGTTTAAGGGCCTCTACCCTTAAGGTACACCTGGCAGCTGTTTCAACTCACCTGTCAGCCAACAAGGGGTTGTCCATAGTCTCCAAGCCAGTGTTCAGAAAGTTTTTCAAGGGGGTTACTGCATTTACATTCCCCACATAGGGAGCTTACATCCATGTGGGATCTCAATATATGTATTGCCTAACTTATGCAGCCCCCTTTGAGCCCATGTCCTTGGCAGAACTCAAGTACGTGACTTGGAAAACAATGTTACTAGTGGCTATTGCTTCTGCCAGGAGGTTTAGCGAGCTCCAGACCTTATCCACAGAGCCTGGCTACATTGCTGTCCACAAAGACAAAGTTGTTCTAAGGACTAATAGGAAATCTCTGCCCAAGGTGGTATCCAAATTCTACCTCAACCAGTCCATTACATTGCCTGTCTTTTTTACTGATCATTCCACTTCAGGGGAATATAGACTGCATAGCTTGGATGTAAAAAGGGTTATCAGCTACTAACTTGATTACATAAAGGGCCACAGGCAGGACCGTCTTCAACTTTTCCCCACCTATGGAGAAGTGGGGAAGGGAAAACTGGCCACTAAAATGTCTATTACAAGATGGATTGTTGCTTGCATCCAGTTCTCTTACAGCAAGGTGGGCAAGCAGCCACCCACAGGCCTCAGAGCCTATTCGGCCAGGGGTATAGCTGTTTCCTTAGCAGCTGCTAGGGATATTCCTCTGGTGGAAATCTGTGAAGCAGCTACCTGGAAAATTGTCCACACGCTAACCAAGCATTACTGCTTGGATGTTCAGGCCAGAGGAGATGCCAGGTTTGGCACAGCAGTCCTGCAGAGTCTGTTTCCTAAGTAGGTTCTGTACCCACCTCCAAAGGTACTGCTTGGGTAGCTTGCATTAGTCAGAATACAGTAAAATTTCCTGGGGTTAGAAGAAAAAATTGTTTCCCATAGTAATCTTGTTTCTTCTAAGGAAATCTTACTGTACTCTGAGCTCCCTCCCTCCCTACGTCTCCTGCTAGAACCTGAGGGTCACTGGACTCCAGCTGTACATGTATCGTTGCAAACCTGTGGGTATTGTGTTTTCTTGGGCATCTGCGACTTGATTCTTTAGGATGCCATTCTGATTTGTTTAGGGAGCGGTAATTAATATGGGGGGTAGCTTTTTAATTAGTAGTAGTATAATCAGATAGTTCACTATGCATGCTTCGTAAGAATCTGATGGTTGAAGAACTGCAACCAGGAACAGTGGTTTGAAAACCAAGCTTGAGCCTAGCATTCCATCATTTGCATAGGTTCTACTAACCATTTCAGCTCAGGGGAAGTCCTATAGTGAGACCATATTGCATTAGTCAGAATACAGTAAGATTCCCCTGGAAGAAACAAGATTACTATGGTTAAGTAATTTTTTCTTATTTACCTGGACCAGTATCTGGCAGGGCAGCTATGGCAGCACCACGCAGAACAGACCTTCTCAGTAGTAGAGCAACAGTGGTGGTATCAGGACCCACCCTGCCGGGGCAGACAACAGCAGATCAGGGTAATACTGGGAACCATGCAATTAGGAACACTTAAGTCAACCAAAGAAAACCAATCAGAATCCAGAAATCATGGAACACCAAGTTTATTTGGCCAAAATGAGGAGGTCACAAACACAGAACCCCAGTGCTTTGAGGTGGAGGCTGCTTCATCAGGCACAGGAGTTGCAACAAATATGTAGTTTTTAAATACCTAATAGATGGCACTAACTAATAATGAGGTCAAACAAGTGGTGCTGCACTTACACCTTCTCACCGTTTATGGCTTTTCTGTCTTTAACCCGCCCTCATCCCTCCCCCTCATCCCACTTCTTCCCTTCTATTTCATTAGTAATCTGACCACATCATTAGTTAGTGCCATGTATTAGGTAAACACTGAATATCTGTTGCAGCTCCTCCCCCTAATGAAGAGGCATCTGCCTTGAAACACTGGGGCTCTGTGTTCACACACTTCTTCATCTGTAGCCAAATACACCGGTTGCTAGGATTTTCAGATTCTGCGCTGGATTCTCTTCAGTTCACTTGGGTGTTCTCAGATGAGTGGTTTTGAGTACTGTACCATTGGTGAGCACTGGACCTGATGTTGCATTTCTTTTCCTTTGCTTGTACAGGACAATGCTGGGGGCCACTGGACCCCCCTCAACAGTGTCTGGAAGAATGAGACCGTTACCTGTGTAAGCAGTGACAGGACTCCGTAAGGGATCAGTCCACTACATAATATAGATCCCCTATCAGGGTAACCAGAAACAGGATGGCATTTGAATTCAGGCGCTCCCCCCCCCCCCACTGACAATTTAAAGGTAAGGAGATTGCAGGGCCAGTGAGCTAGAAGCTCTGGTTTAGTTCTGCATTTATTTATAAAGTAGCCATCAGTGGAATGGGCACACTGCATGTCAAAGTGATGAACCTGAATGCAACAAACAATGTAAAAAGTTCAAGACATCGGGCTCCTGAGAGGTTAACACTGCTTTACTTACGATGCACTTGTCGAAGTTGCGTTTGGCCAGTACCAGGATGTTCCTGAGGGTGGCGCTGAGGAAGGATGAGGGGTCAGTATTCTGCACAGTCAGCACATGGTTGCTCATCGTCACCAGGACATGCAAGGCGCTGAATGTGTGCATTTTGTCACACAGGTTCACCAAGCCTCGGAGTTCGGGTTCAATAGTATCGAACAGTTCATTCATGCAAGCCATCAGTCTGCCAGGTCTAGGAAACACAAACAGACACCCCAGAACAAGATCATAACTCAAGTTCGGCAGTCTTGAGCTATTTGTATAACCAGTCACTGCAACAATGAAACACAAGCAGTGGGCTCAACAGTGAAAAACAGTCTGGTGAACCAGAAGCACAACATGGGAAAGATGACTAAATTCTCAGATACAACAATGCTATAGAGATACAATTGTTACCCAACAAAGAGAAAAGGTAAAGCACTCATAGGGGGATTCATTTTAAGTTGTTCTGCAAGAGGTCACTGGACAGACGTCTGCTCTGTTAAATAAATAATTTTGCTAATTTTTAGTTTCTCTGTGAGTATGTTACCTATTTTATGTTTGATTGCAGAATGCAGATAAGACACGTTGGTATAGCTTTGTGAAAAAAGGCAGGTTCTGGAAGTATTTCAGGCTGTGAGCCAATGAGGTTACTGGAATTGAGACCGAAGCCAATGGTGGTTGATCTGGTTGATGATACAGTAGTGACGGAACCAGGTTTGGGGACCAGGGGGCACAGCAGCCATCCGGGGCACCAAGATGTCAGAAAGTGAGCATCAGTTTGAAACTGTGATGTGGTCTACTGCATAATCAGAGGGTTTTATGTATAATGGGTAATACAGCAAACAACCTTCTGGCAACTTGTGAGAGCTGTATTTCACATACACAACTAATGATCCCATCTGTGCTGGTACACAAGATGTGTATTAAGAGAAACACCAGTAACATTTTAAAATATTTTTGTCTATTTGGCTTATTGGAACAGTAATTGTTTCTCTCCCCCCTCTCTAACTCCCCACCCCCAAACCCAGTATAAAAATGTTGCCCTGAGTTCGACAAGAAGGACGGAACTGAAACAAACTGTAAGAGTCTAGAGAAAGATGAGCATTTCTGAGTGGTGAGGCTGTAGATAAAGGCTGAGAGTGGTGTTTAACCCACATCACTGGCTCCAGACCCCCAGAAGTTATGGGGGTTTAGAAACACTCTGGTGCATTTTGGGGTTTATTGAAAAAGAGATAAACACTTTTTTTAGGTCTCAACCCACATGTGAGTCCAGGAGGTAAAAATCTGATAATCCTCAGGATTTGTTATGTTTTTTAATTAAAGACTGGAGTGCAGATGAGAAAAGACTAATTTTTATGTTTCCTTGCATCTGCACAAGAAATATCTTGCAGTAGAATGACTTTCAGAGGTGTGTCAAGGAGGAGTCCAATGCACAGCACTATACAGCGGGCTCGTCCCTGACAGACCAATGAGAATGCAACCAGACTATGACACTAATCCGAGTTTCACCGCTGGAAGCCATACTCTAGTTGAAAGAAATGAAGCACACCAATGAGAGTGCTTCATTGCTTTCATTTGCATAGTGCTGCCGGCCCTCACCCTCCAGAGTTTAATTAAACCCTCCCACTCCCTCCCACTGCTTGCTATCCTCCCTGCTTCCCCCATTCCCATCTGAGCCCTGGCATGTAATGAAACCCTCCCACTCCCTCCCTCTGCTGTGCTGTGCTGTCTGCCCTGCACCCTCCGCTCTCCATCGCTCCACCGTGTTCTCTGTCCACGGTCCTTGCTCCTCTGCCCCCCCCCCAGGCTTCCACATTAGCCATGGTGCAGCTTTCCTTTTTTTTTTTTATCACAACAGTATTTTTGCTATCTCCGCAGACCTGGCAGGGGCTATGACCCCCCCCGCCCAGAGGGCTACGTCCTCTGGCCCATCAGGGCCATCATGGGTCCTGGTATTTTCTTCCTTCTGGTTTTCTCCTGCTCCCGCACCTGTGCAGTGGATGCAGCAGCTGTCTCCACCTCTGTGGAGGCAACCAAGTACCCTGAGTGTGGGACGAACCCCTCTTGTTGTGCTGATGCATGCTGCACAAACCCCCCTCCCTGAGGAAGGAGAGCAGTCCTCCGGATGCTCAATCCTTACCTCCCCTGGCTGACCCTTGAGTGACTCGAGTCCATTCTCAAACCCAGGTTGCTGGCGTGGCACAGGGTGTGATGTCCAGCACCTCAATGTGCAGCTAGCACCCCTTATTCTGCAGCTGCCCCTCCCTTCCACCCTTCCCCTTCATTAACCCTCCCCCTTGTCCTGTCCCATCCCCTTTTGAAGCAGTCCACTGTTCTACTGCATACCACTTCTGCAGGTAACGCATTCCACTTAGCCACCACCCTCTCTGTAAAAAAGTGTTTCCTCATCTCCCTCCTGAACCTTCCTCCCCCAGTCTCATATCATACAGAAATAAAATGTTGAAATAACAGAGAATTACTTCAATCCTGTCCTGCAGTGCAGTATACATATTATCAGTGTTTACTTTCATTAATTCAGCCGATGCCTGGGGTCATGTCAAGATCTTAGGCTGCTTTTTTTTGAAAGAAAAACAAAAAGGTTGCAGCAGACCATGCATGTGCCTCAGAAGTGTATTGTCATGAGAAGTTTTATAATGATTATTATTCTCAGTGGGAAAAGTAGGGATGCTATATCCTTCTGTAACTTCTGTGATGGCCCTTAAAGGTTAATCCCAAAGAAACCCTTTGTCCCCCCTCCCAACACTTATTTAAGAAAAACAAGCATTTGTCAATGCCGAATGTTTGCTTGCTGGCATTGGCATTGGTAGTGTAGGAGTTACAGAGCTGCACAATAGGAATGGCAGTGAAGTATTGAACTGAAGCCAACCCCATCACCACCCTGCAGATAGTGACAGGCATTGGGGGTGTGCCTTTGGGTCATCAGGCATAATGGCTATGCCATTTCACCACATCCTACCCTGCAGACACCGACAAGTCATGGTGCGCCTTGGGGTCTACGGCCCTTATGCGCACCCCATTCCATCAGGAAATACGGTGAGATGGGTGCAGTATAGGAGAATGGGGTGAACTTTGGGGCTGAAGAGTCCAAGGCACACCTCGATGTCTGTCACTGGCTGTAGGGTGTGGGTGGGGGTGGAATGGTATGAGCATTGCAGGCAACAGTCCCAAGTCACAGCCCTGATGCCTGTCATTCTCTACAGGGTGGGGCATTATGGACAGAAACCCTTATGCCTCAGGCATTTATTGGTATTTTCACTCCAAATTTTCAACATGGTTTTTTGTGACCCCCACCTCATGAACAGTGGCAATATCAGTTTGTTAGCTGAAAGCTTCTTTTACGCAGCGACTATGGCATTTGGCACCACAAGTGCAAAAACACATTCTGAACAGGATGTGAAAAATGACAGCTGTACTGTTCATGGGGAGGTGTAAAAAATGGCAATATTGAAAATCTGCAGTGAAAATATTGAAATAGATGGTGAAGTCACGAGAATGCGTAGAAACTGTGCAACGCACACCCGTAATGTAATTAGTTTGGGGACTTTTTACAGCAGATTGTCAACACAGGCATTTTGGGACCTCCGATCATGAACAGTGTCACTGTGATTTTCTTTATCTGTCCCGAACAATAATTTCCCACAGCGACCATACATTTTTGCGCTGAAAGTGTGAAAACACATTTCGGCCATGTTGTGAAAAATGACAGCTATACTGTTCATAAGGAAGTGTGGAAAAATGCCACTAGTGAAAATCTGGACTGAAAATATTACAAATTCATGAACTTACGAGGAAAGTGCGCAATGCTCACTCGTAACACAGTCACTTTATGGACTTTTGCTACCAAATTTTCAGCATAGCCATTTCAAGACCTCTGCTCATGAACAGTGTCACTGTGATTTTCTTAATCTGTCCCAAACATTGCTTTCGCACACCAACTGCACCATTGTACGCTACATGTGCGGAAACACATTTTGGGCGAGATGTGAAAAATGGCAGTTGTACTGGTCATAAGGAAGTGTGGTAAAATGGTAATGTCGAAAATCTGGCGTGCAAATATTAAAAATTCGCAAACTTGCGAGCGTGCATAGGAACTGTGCAACGTGTGCTCCTAAACCAGTCATTTTTGGGAATTTTTTCACCAAATTTTCAACATAGCCATTTTAAGATCTCTGTTCATGAATAGTGTCACTGTGATTTTCTTAATCTGTCCCAAACATTGATTGAGCACACTGACTGCGCCATTGTGCGCTACATGCACAGAAACACATTTTGGGCAACATGAAAAATGACAGCTGTACTGCTCATAAGGAGGTGTGGTAAAATGACAATGTTGAAAATCTGGAGTGCAAATATTAAAAATTCACAAACTTATGAGCGCATGTAGGAACTGCACAATGCACGCTGGCAAAACAGTCATTTTTAGGAATTTTTTCACCAAATTTTCAACATAGCCATTTTAAGACCTCTGCTCATGAACAGTGTCACTGTGATTTTCTTAAGGTGTCCCATATATTGATTTCACACACCGACTGCGCCACTGTGCGCTACATTAGTGGAAACACATTTTGGGGGAGATGTAAAAAATGACAGCTGTACTGCTCATAAGGAGGTGTGGCAAAATGGCAATGTTGAAAATCCAGAGAGCAAATATAAAATTGGCGAACTTACAAGTGTGCATAGGAACTGTTGCAACGCGCTCATAAAATATGGTAATTTTAGGAATTTTCCACCAATTTGCAACATAGACTTTTTGAGCCCACTTATGAACACTGGCACTGTCGTTTCGTTAATCGGTCCCAAAAGGTGATTTTGTGAAGTGACCGCAAAATCACCCTTTGGGCCTGATTAACGCCATGACAGTTCAGCATTCATGAGGAGGGGTCCCAAAAACCCCATGTTGAAAATTTGGTGCCAAAATTCCAAAAAATGCCTGTGATATGCAGCAAAGTTGAAAACCCCCTATTTATGGCATTATACAGCTTACCGGCATTTCCTCAGTTCGCGGTTGGCTTTGAAGAGTGCAGAAGTGTTCCCGGTCCACCAAAGATCGTCGTGCTGGACTCTGAAGGTAAGTATGAGGTGAGGTGAGGTGGGGGTGTGGGGAGGCAGAGTGCATAGAGGGTGGGTGCGGGTAGGCAGGGTGATTGCCGAGGGAACTTTTTTTGTTTACAGGTTTTTTTTGTTTTTTTTTTAGGAAGACAATGCGGGATGTTTGCCACACTGGAGTGGGCTCCTAGTGTGGCAGCTGGAAGGCTGTTTGGGGAGCCTGGGGCCGAAGGGGGATTGGGCACCCCCCGTGGGCCATAACAATTTTTGCCATGCTGGGGTGGGCTCCTAGCATGGCACCTGCAAAGCTTTTGGGGAGGGAGCACAGCAGAGCCGATGGGGGATTGGGCACCCCCGTCGGCCATACAGTGTGTCGTGGGGGGGTGCATGAGCACACAATATGCGTTCGTGAGTGTGTGTATGTGGGGGGGGGCACTGCTCACTGAAGCAGAGCTCTCCCTTTCAACTATACGGCACTGCATTTCCAACTGCTGTCATAGACAGCTGCAGCATTCATTGGAGAACTGCAGCCACACCTGCAAACACACTGACTGAACTGGAAGACTGGTGCCACACCTACAAAAACTCGGATGATGACACTATGTTTCTTGCACATGCGTGCAAGCAAACATAAAAACAGGACTGAATACATTTTACTCTGGCTTACTGCTGAGGAAATCATGCCGTTTTCCACAGAAATTATTTTTGGTTTTCAGTGTAGCACAGTCCTCAATGGCTGTGTGTGTGTGTGTGTGTGGGGGGTGGTGATTAAAATGGTGTCTGGGAACTACTCCTCAGTGCTGTCATTAATTCTGAAAGTAGTGCCTAAAATCTGCTCAGCTCATTTCTGTAAAGCCAAAATAGAATACCAGAATGCCAGAATAGGCTAACAGTATAACCTAGAGTTTAGAGTAACAAGCTGTGAATGAGCTTGGTACATCCAGCAGACCTGAGTGTGATTCCCACAACCCTCACTTGCATACTGTGCAACACTGGTTACCCCTGAAAACAGGCACTTGCACCTAGTGGGCCTTGCCTAGTTACCAAAAAAATATACAGAAGCTGGCTGCTTCCACATTAAAATGTACATTTCATACTTTGTTTTCTAGACAATTCAAAGAATAACTAGCTATTTTAGCAAATATTTTTGTTTTTTTTTATAAATGGAATTTATTTCCTGGGCATTTCAAAAATGCTGTGAAGGATTTGCTGAGGAAGGGAAATAAGAACACATGCACACTCACAGCTGAAGGACCTGCCATTCGCATTCCTATAAGGACTCTTTGGCCAAAACAGGTCCTGTATGAGAAAAAGTAAAGCAAACAGTCTATTAACAAAAAAACAGACAAAAAAAATAAGCATTTATCAACGCCAAACGTTCGCCGCTGGTACTGCTATTGAACTTGATCTACGGTGCAGATGCCCGTGCCGGAAGACTAATATGGGCTGGGCTTGGGGGGATGCAATTACAGTATGACAGCAACAGACATCGATTGATATATATTTTTTTTACAGTGTTTATTTAAAAAAAGGTTAACCTACAAGTGAGGGTTTTTTTTTATTTCAGGGGGAGACACTGGGGGATTGGGCATCTCCATTGTCAGTGTTACGAGCAGCCCCCAGAAGCTCCGGGGTTTTAGATGCTCTGTGGTGCATTTTAAGGCTTATATGGAAGATAAAGCAAAGTTCTGTTAGGTCTTCCCCACCCTGACTCCAAGGTAAAAATATAATTCTATGGCTGGCCTCAGGTACCTAGAGACTGCAGCTGAGCCTGTATAACCAACTATGTGTATATGTGGTGTGTGTGTGTGTGTGTGTAAAATGCTGGGGGACAGGCAGACTGTGAGCACATGGAGATCAATCAGCTGTGATTGCTGATAGTGCTGATTTATGAATGTGCCTGTCGGCATTATTTTGAAGTCCACACACTTCCATGCCTAAACAGTGTCATAACCAGCCTTGCTGATTATTGGTCAAGCCCCTTGTAGAACCTCTTGCATTGGACCATTGTGACACACCCCTCAAAACCCTGTAGATAGCAAAATGTTCAACTTGCGCTAGCATGCGCAGTGAACATACAAAGGCACACACATCAGTATTGGTAATGACCATTCTATTGAAACAGCACTTACAGCGAAAACTCTGCTCAGTGTTTATTGTATTTCTGTATATCAAAAACTGGTTTGGAAAACTGCTCTTTATACTACAACAAGTGCCCTTCCGAACTAAAGCACCTCCATCTTTTACAATCTTCTGGCACCCCTGCTCAACTGGTAAAACTTTTTCCAACTTTGTATTACTTTTTTTTTTAAGGAAACTTTTAAGCTACATCCAAAACAATTTCAGGTACCAAAATTTCCAAATTGCCTGTGTAACCCCCATGCCACGTATAGCAAGTTGTACACCCCCTATAAAATCTGGCACTAGTACCCGCATATGGCATACCATTTAGTTTTAGCAGAAAATTCAAAGGTTGGTACCACCCTTGGCATTAGGATGTATACCAGGCTCATTCCTAGAGGAAGAGGGGTTGGGGTACAAGAACAAAACACATGAACCTTTGTAAACTACAACCAGGTCCAGGGTGGAGGTTGCTAGGCATATGCTAGATCTAAACTGCTGAAGGGACCCCAGGAATTCCACACCTGAAGCAAGAATCAGATTGTCCAGAACAGGAACTGGGATTGTGCAGCATGGCTTTATTTAACAGATGGCAAACTAAAGCAGGTAGTGGACCCCCATGGGTCAAGGCAAGACAGGTATAACTCACAAACTCACCTTGCATGCAGTACAGTTCGAGAACACAAACTTCTTTCCCATTCCCAGTGGTGCACATACATAGAACTAGCCACACACCTGAACACTTTTTCTTCCATGAGTGCAGTTACATGGAACACTAAACCACACACTCAGAACTATTTCACTCTCTGAGTTGAAACTGAACATGTCCTTCACACACTTGGGTGAACACTGGCCATTTTCTTCACTCACTTGGGTGAACATTGAGATTTCATTTCACACACTTCAGTGAACACTGAATTCCCTTTCACACACTGGGGTGAAACACTGAATTTCCTTTCACATACTGTGGTGAAACACCAACCATTTTCTTCACTCATATGGGTGAAAAGAGGCATGGACGTGTGTGATCCAGCCTTCTCTAAGGGCACACACGCCCCCCAGAAACAAATCCCCTAATTTTGGAGAACTTGTTTCCTAAAACAATACTTACTGACGAGTTATTCCTTCCACTGGGCATGGAACAACTAAAAGACACCTTTTACTGGGTAGTAGGTCAGAACAGTCTCTCACAAGTCCTTTCCAATGGCAGCTGAAAAAAACAGGATCTTCAGGGGTTTGCCCCTTTGACCCACTAAGATAGCAGTTCCTTCTACTTCATTTGGAGTAGAAATCAGGACCTCCTGCTGTAGAAAGGTCTCCACCATGTCACTGGAAGCTGGAAATTATAATCTAAACTAGTTCAAGAAATTCTGGGCCCTTGACTCAAAGCCCACTGGCAGACCTCCTGCCCCTCTCCAATTGAATCCAACTCAGCACTAACTGAACATTCTAAGGCTCCCCAGAGCAGTTGTGTCAGAAAAAGGTTATGCAGCTGCAAGAGTTCCAAATGACATAATCATTCTTCTCTCAGACTAGCTAAGTAATGATGTCATTGTTTTTCCATTCAAAATTTATTAAGGTTTTACAATACAGAGAACAGATCTATTATGTACATGACTTAGTCAACAGATATTCAATTACATGAAACAAATCTAGTCTCTCTTCCCCCTTCCTCCCATCCTCCCCCCCTTTATACCCTGCACAGAACTATAACCTAAAACCACATCAGTTAGAGGCAAATGTATCACTACCAAGAGGTTGTAGGGAGTACAAGGATTGTAAGGGACCCCAAATTTTGTTAAATTTCTTCAACGTATTCCGAAGACTTGCAATGGTCCATTCCATCCTGAGATTTGCTAAATGTTCTTGTAACCATTCTGTATAAGTAATCTCCATGTTATCTTTCCAGTGTCTCAGGACCACCTTTTTAACAGACATCAATATTAATGCCATATGATATTTTCTATTAAGAAATGGAATAGTCGAAAAGTCCCCTAATAGGCATATTTCTGCAGTGAATAGGCCAGACAAACCTAAGCGAGGATCCGCCCTTTGTTCAGTAATGTCCCATGGGGGGCTACTTTTGAACAGCTCCCAAAAATATGAAGTAGGTTCCCTTCCTCCTTCTTGCACCTGTGATGCTTGGACAGCTGGTTCTGATCACTGTATGATTTTTTTGTAATATAAAAATGTAGTGTGATTGTCATGAGGAATCCTGGGTCTGGGAAGACAAAACCCCCCAGAGTTCAACTAAAAGCTGTTATCCTAAAAGCCAGGTGATAATTACAGGCTAGAAGAGACTTAAATTAAGGATCTCCTGTTTATCTAGCTTAATTGTAGTTGTCAACTGCTAGGATATGAAATCATACACTTTTATGACGTTTAGAGGAAAAATGCAGGTTATGTCACTGTGGTGCAAAGTCATAAATGCTCTTTGATGTCTGTAAAGAGCAGGATGCTGCTCATGGATGAAAGAAAGGCTTTGGAAAATTACAGACTTGATTGGGAAGTCAAGTGGGGACATGAGTTTTGCTGAGGTCACCTTTATTAATTTACCTTCTGCTGGATAGACATCCTGATTGTATAATTTTTAATAAACAGAGGAGGAGCTCGGTGACATCATGGAGAAGGCAGGCTCAAGACAGTTGTTTTAATTATGCTGTGAGTGACCTGTAGAGAACACACATGTTTGGACTCTGAAAAAGCAACATTAGGCACTGTTAGAAGAATACATTAGGTAGACAGGCCTAAGTGTATTATTGGTAGGAATTTGTACTTTTTTAAACCGTTTTTTTAAGTGATTTGTATGTTTTGTGATATATGGTTCTGTATTTACATTTTTATCTATTTTTAAGTAAACGGCTCATTTTAGAGACTACTTGGTGTGCCTTTGAAATTCTTTCTTTGACAAGTGAAGCATATATGGTTAAAGCTGACACTGGGCAAAGCTTACTGGTTAACCAAACTGGAAAAGGTAAGAGTTTATTCTGAGGTCTTTAATAGAGTTTTATGGGTTCATTTTGTACAGCTAGTTAGGTGCTCGTAGACGAAAAATATCTGGCCCCTGAAGAGCAGAATTATCTGAGCCTATACATTGGGTACACTAGCAAGAGGTTCACAGTTTGAATCCCTCCAGAACTTGAGATCAAAGTTTGATTTGAACCCATAAAACAGACAGGAGGGTTACCCTATTCTGTTAACTGTTCACAATACTGTGCTCGAAGGTTGGCACTGTGGGAGCAGAGGGCCTGACCTGCAGAGTGGGGTTGTGACAGCACCTAGTACAAGTGGGGGAGGATATAATACCCAACCTAGCTAACTTTTGCAGTGAATAATAAATATAGTATTATATTTTAAACTGCATTAATCGGAGTCTATCTTGTTTGAGGAATTTATGGCAGTTCTGCCATAGGAGAGGCCCGTTCAAATTCTTTTCGTGGAACAAGGAGGACCAAAAAGACTTACCAAAGACTTATTGGTTATCAAAGACTAAAAAAAACCTGTGGGGGCAAAGCTGTTAGGGCAAGTCCAACTATAAAGGGTACCATATATTTTGGAAACCGCTTGTGGGAAGCCTGCTAATGGGCCTATTTCTGTCTGGAAAGAGAAGTTGGCATGTTGTGGGGGAGTGACTCCTATGGCCTTTATCAAAAGGTGGCATAATTGGAAGACCTTAAAAATACTAGTGTTCGGAATATTGAACTTAGTCATAACTCCAGAGAGGAGAGCCACTTCCCGTCTTCTTTAACAAAGTGTTTGAGTTGGCAATCTCCTAACTGCGGGAGCCAGCTCAATAGGAAGGTTTTGCCTTCTATCTGAAAGTTAGGATTGCCCCTTAGTGTTTGAGCTAGGTCTATTGTGTGGTTATACTTTAGAAAGGAACACAACTGGGAATGAGCCCTAATGGATGTTGCTATAGGAGAGGTACGCAAAGGCAAGGGTAGGGATTGCAGTTTTACATGTAGCTTAGCTAATGGGGAGAGGTTCAGTTCTTTTATTAAGGCTAGTTGTACCTTAAGCCAAACTGGGGTAAAGGGGAGATGAGACTGGGGTCTTCCATAGTCACCCATCTAAGATAGTTATTAGCTTGGCTGGCCCATAATAAAGCCCTATGTGTGGTAGCCGTAACCCTCCATTCAGTTTGGGGGCAACCAATTTATGAAATGCCATTCTAGGTGTTTTGCCCACCCAAAAAGATGCTATGAATTTTTTCAAACCAACTCAAGGGGAGCCAAATATTCAGAAGATTAAGGGGGTTAAAGAGTTGGGGAAAAACATTAATTTTAATTATATTAATCCTTTGCCAAAGAGACATGGGGAAAAGGGACCACCTATTTAGGTCTTGGCTGATTGTGTGAACAAGTGGATCCAGATTAAGCTGTTGAAGCCGAGATAGATCCCTCATGAGTACAATTCCGAGTTATCTCATGGAATCGGATGTCCAGGAAAGCCCAAAAGTGGAAATTTCATGCTTTTGTACCTTATGGTTAAGGGGGAAGACTACTGTTTTTTCCAGAATTTAGTTTATAATTAGAAATTTTACTAAACTCCTCAATGGTTTTCATCATTGGTGGAATAGATATCACTGGTTGAGATCATTGGAGAAGATCATCTGCATAAGCAGAAACCTTGAGTATTTGGCCGTGCAGGGGTATACCTTGAATCTCCTGATGTTCTGTTAATCGGCATATGAGGGGTTCTAAATAAATATTAAAGAGAAGAGGGGACAAGGGGCAGCCTTGTCTTGTACCTGAATATAACAGGAATAGATCTGAAATTATCCCACTGCTAGAAATTTGTGCCGTCTGAGAATTTTTGAAATTTAGAGGGAAAGCCAAATGCCTTCAGGGAGCTTAATAGGTAATTCCAATTAACCCTGACAAATGTCTTCTCTGCATCCAGGGAGACCAGAGCTGCTAGAAACTCAGCGTCCCTGGAAGCCGAGAAGATGTGTGTAAGGGTACGCAGATGATCCACTGAAGACCTGTCTTTCATAAAACCCACCTGTTCCAGTTCTATGAGATCTGGAAGAACCTTGTTCTCATGATCCGCCAAAAGTTTAGATAAGATTTTAATGTCTTGGTCAAGAAGTGATATTGGCCTATAGCTTGTCACTAATTCTGGGTGTTGATCAGGTTTGGGCTGGAGGACAAGCAGAGCTAGAACAGGGATTTGTCAGAGTCAGTGCCAGAAAGAATATGTTGATAAAGTGGTAGGAGAGCAGGGATTAACTGTTTGGTGAATATCTTACAAAAATTAGAGGACAAACCATCTGGTCCAGGGGTCTTAACTGAGGGAAGATCTTTGATTACTCTAGTTAACTTGGTTTGAGAAATATAGGTTATAATGGAAAGTTGCTGTGGGTCAGAAAGGATGGGCAAATGAGACTCTGATAGGTATGCATCCAGAACTTGCTCAAATGGGGGATTTGCCATTGGACCATAAAGCTGCTTATAATAGTAACTACATTCCTCAACAATTTCAGCCGGAGAAGTTTTTAAGGAGTTGTCTACTGTAGAGCGGACAGCTGCAATTAATCTAGAGGACTTCTGCTGTTTAATTCGTAGGGCAAGCATACAATCTGCTTTCTCCCCCTGGTCAGTATAGGCAGCCTTAGTTTTAAGGCTTGCGATCTTGGCTTGTACTCTTAGAAGATCTAGGTACAAATCCTTTAATTTTATTAACTCTTGCCTATACTGTTCAGAGGAGTGGGAGGTAAGCTTGGATTCTTTGTTTCGAATTTGAGAAAGGAGGGACATTAATTGTTTTTCTGGTTTTTTCTTCCTATGAGAGGCCAGTCCCATCAGAATCCCTCTCAAATATGCTTTAAGTGTGCACCACTCTACATCGGGTTTTCCTATAGAATTACAGTTAATTGAAATAAATTGCGTAATTTGGTCCGCGATATATTTAACCAATTCCAGGTCTTTTAAAAGTTATTAAGTTTTTATCGGTTTCCTTGTTTAGGAAGAGATGGAAAAAAAGATCTGTCAGTAGACCAGTGAATGATCTGAGGGTGGTCCTGGGCAGATGGTAGAGTCCAACACTCCAGGGATAAGAGATTGAGAGATGAGCAAGTAATCAATACAGGAGGAAGTCCCATGTACTTGGGAAGTAAAAGTGTATTCTCTCTCAGTGGAGTGCAGGATTCTCCATATGTCACAGAGACCAATTTGGTTTAACAGTTCTCTGAATGCTTGTTGTGCAGGAGAAAGGCCTTTGTGGGAAGTGCCAGACCGGTCCAAGGCCGAATCAAAGGTGATGTTCAAATCCCCTCCAATAATTATTGGAATATTTAGAAATGGAGTTAAAGCACTGAATAATTGTACAAAGAATCCAGAGGTATCAATGTTTGGGCCATGTACACTACCCAATAAAATCTCCAGTGTATGTAATTTACCTTTAACTAACAAAAATCTACCCAACTGGTCACTGATGATTTGGGTGGGGTGAACGGTACGAATCTGTTTATCAAAATCATCACCCCCCGACTCTGAGTATTCCCTTCTACTGAAAAGACTTGTCCTACCTGCTGCCTCCTCATTTTAGCCACCTCAGAGTTAAGTAAGTGAGATTCTTGTACAAACATAATATCTGCTTTCATAAGATTTAGATGTTTCTAAATTTTGTACTGCTTATTCTTTTGCCTGGCTCCTTTGACATTCCATGTAATCATCTGAAGATCCCTAGCCATTAGATATCATTACAAATAGAGAAATGTCTTGGTAGTCCTTTAAGAAATGATACACCCAACATACCTCTATCAATGAAGGTTCTGTGCGTCCCACCCCCCCAGCAACCCCTAACCATTCAATCTGCCCCCAAAACTTATCTCTACAAGAACTAAGCACAAAGAAACCCAGTGTTCCCTCACTCCCACCCTCCCAAACCCCCACCCCTCTTATTATGGCCCATGATAAACAGTCCACCAAGTTTACGCCTCTCCACCCCAGCCACCCACTCCTATTAAATCCTATTAAGTTCTAGAAATATAACTTCGTTATCTAACTTAATCCAAGTCCAACATTAAAAAAAAAGTCTAGAATTTTCAACAGGGTATAACATTTATATACCTTCCTAACAGGTATAATCAGCTTACTATTAGTAATTGAAACCTAGTAGCCTTACTTGAAAATATTGGTAGCACATCATAGTATTCAGAAGTTAGCATAAAAAGAAGAAAAAGGAGATGCTTTAGCTTCTATGGAAACAGAAAACATACAAAGGAGAATCTATCTCCGAGGAAAATAAACATTGTTCTTATTCCTGCAACAAAGAAAAAGTTCAGTGTAGCGCTCATAATTAGGCTTCTAATCATCTATGAGGAAAAAGCTTGCATTAGATCCAGTAGATGGTAGGAAACTGAGAAAACATTAAAATAAAATTCGATGTCCCTGGCAGTAATTTCATAAGGACATTAATGGAGGCAATCAAAATAAGGACAAATGCAGAAAGAGCAGTCTCTGACACCCTCTAGTGGTGATTCGTGCTCCGTATGAAACACGAGATTAGCTGCAGTTGCATCGTAATCCTGCATTTGCTGAAAATGTTCCATGAGTTATGTAAAGTCTCAGAGATACTGCTGCTTCCGAGGACATGGTACTACACTTAGATGGGCAGTTTGGGGTAATTACCACCACGATCAAACCTGTCTGTAGAGTTGGATATACCCTAATGGCTCCTAGGTAGCAAGTTAAGTATTCGTAAACTAGGACTTGCTCAACTCCAATCCGCAAAGCAGAAGACCAAGTCAGTTCAAATGATAATTTCTCCTTAATGGGGGCATAAATTTAGAGCTTCGATGGAGGTGATAAGATATTACAGAAATCGCACTTGGTCTTGCAACATACCAAAGCTCAGCGCAGCATTCTTATTTAGGGTACTGAACAATTATAAGGAAAAGCTTGCATTAATTCCAGAAAATGGCCAGAAACGAAAAGAATATGAAAATGGAATGCGATGTCCCTGGCAGTGATTTCTTTAGGACAAGAAGAGCAGATTCTGGCTCCCACTGGTGGCTATTTGCTCCATGTAGGAAACTCGATTTTAATTACAGGTGCACAACAATCATGCATTTAAGTGGTTTACTGATAACGCTCCATGGGCTGGTGAAAGTCTCCAAGTCAATACAGCATCCGAGAGCATGGCACTTCGCCTGTTTTAGCAGCTTGAAGTAATTGCCATCGCAATCGGCCCAGTCCACAGAGATTACTTTTAACTGGAGGGTTCAGAGGCAACAAATAGTACATTCAGATGCCAAAACTCATTCAACTTCATCCCTTACCAAGGTAGGGGTCTGTGTCGAGCCAAATGGTGAGATTTCTTTAGAGTGGGCACATTTTTAGAGCCCCGAGGTAAATAATAGGGTGTTCATCGAAAAAGATCTGGGAGCGCTGTTTTCAGGCTAGCAGTTGCTAGATCAACTTTGTCATAGGAAACCCAGAAGCCTGAGAGGAGGACTTGTAGTAGGGCTGGATACCCCATCCTAAACTTGACTCCAGCTGCCACTAGCTTGGTAACAAGCGGGTGGAAGGATGCCCGTTTTTGTCGCACAGAAAGTGGGAGATCTTGGGCTACCCTAATTTTCGTTCCCTCCCATGTCAGTTCTTGAATGTCCCATGCCTTTGACAAAAAAATTATACCGTTCTTGATAATTTAA
This sequence comes from Neoceratodus forsteri, assembly GCA_016271365.2. NCBI lineage: Eukaryota > Metazoa > Chordata > Ceratodontiformes > Ceratodontidae > Neoceratodus > Neoceratodus forsteri. The sequence goes on from JADMNL010000023.1 coordinate 68,154,327, forward strand.
AAAACGAAAGATAAAGGTACAGGGTGGTGCACCTGAAGCTGACATGGGGCGAACCGGATGATGGGCTCTCTCGATTATATATTTGGGCTCAAATGGAGAGGGTCTGGTGATTTTTTCTGCAAATTTTTGTGCAAATGCGATCGGGTCTACGCCTTCCTCCTTTTCAGGTAAACCTATCAGCACCGCATTGTTGCGGCAGCTGCTACCCTCTAAGTCCTCAACTTTATTCTCTAATTTAGTTATGCGCTGATGAAGGAGTACCAGTTCGGGCTCAATTTTATCTTGCCTGCGTTCCATGGAATAGATACAGGACTCATTGACTGAGATTTGCTTGGTGACATCCTCCATGGCCTGGGAGAAGGATTTAATTTCTCTGGTGATTTGTTGCATTTCCATTTTAAAAGGCTTGAATTCCTCCAGAAATCTTGCTAATGTGAGTGGTTCTTGATCCGGATGGAGAGCAACCATGTTATGCATTTTTACAGCTGCGGAGGCCTTAGGCTTTTTCTGGTCCTTCTCCGGAGTGGCTGGTGGGGTATGTTTAGGCATAGCTTTTTTTCATTTCCACTTCTGTAGACCCCATCAGAACAGTAAAGCACACTCTGTAAGATAATACTACCGATGCAGGTCCACAAATCGAAGACAGTTGGTTAAATTAGGTGAAATCAGATGGTCGGGCAGCTGGAGGTTTTGGAGGAAGCTGCTATCCAGTGCTCTGCATCACGTGACTCCTGTAATGATGTCATTGTGTAACAAGCCCCTACTGAGCTCCCTATCAGCTACCTGCTACTTGCTTAACACTAACACTAACACTGATAGGATTCTAGTAACCCCAAGGGACTGGGTGGTTACACCTGCATAAGAAAATAAGAATGAATAAAAAGACCTTAGATATACAGTGTTCATATATTGCCACCTAGGTAGCTGCAGTGGTTCGTGTCATGCAAAATGTCTGTAGCCATAATCTCAATTTATACTGCCCATTTCTACACTGGTGTAGATGGCTTGGAGAGCCGCATCAGTGTACATTTGCATGTGTAAACTGCACAGGCATCCAACCAGTGGGGCTCTTTTGTTCCTCTCCCAGACAAAGGCAGTAAAGTGGTGTAGGTGGTTTCAAATACTGTGCAAATGATGGCCACTTGTCACTTCCCTGCCTGAAGGTGATTTAGCATCACAGCACACCCCACAATGCAGTTCCCAAGACACTGGTGTAACACCGGTGTGGATGCCAATGTCCTTAAGTGGACTCGGAGTACACCGCTGGCTTCATAAATGACCAGGTGCAGACTCACACTGATGTATAACAGGTTGGTCAGTGTAAATGGAGTTATAATTAAATAACAATTATCACCAGTATATTTTATGGACTGTGCATGGTATCAACAATTTTTACTTATTTGCAGACCAGTGTAATAAGTAAATACCTCTTCATTCCACTGGATTCATTTTATGATGCACAGAAAAGAAGATTTCATCCGGGGTGCATGTACTAAATATTATATATAATATCCAGTCAATCTTGAATCGGAAGAAGCAGGATATGAGATGCACCCCTCACTCCAAAGGTGCTGCTCCTAAGAGTTGTTTATGAAAAGCAGCAGGAGAAGCACACACACTAACTTGAATTAAACAAAATAATTTATTGAGACTTATACCAGAGCAAACTCCCCTGCACATTGCCTCCTCTGCATGGAGGCTTCTTCAGGGGGGCCCTTGATGGAATTGATTTGTGTGCTTAACCTTGAAAGGGAGATGGCAGGATATGATTCTGACATCAGAGGGTTAAGGGGCAGGTCTTAGTGCGTGTTTCTATCTTAATTTTCTTTTCTTCGGTAATCGGTTAAGGCCCACTAGGCACAAGTGCCTGTTTTATGGGATGATCAGGGAGCACTGGGAAGATTAAATGACTTGTTCATAGTCACTCAGTAGGCAAGTGGAGGTTACGGGAATCGAACTTCACAGCTCGTTTCTCTAACCTCTAGGCTATACTGCTAGCCCCAATGTTTAAAAAAAAATTAAAAAAAAGAATATAAATATATATTTTTGAAAGTTCTTAAATGTTGACACACCAGCTGACTCCCTAATGCTTAGCAGTGGGAGACCATTCTGCCAGACTGGTAACCTAGATTTCTCCCAATGCTTGAGACATCAGTAGCAGATAGGCATGGAGGGCTACAGTTCTCCTTGGACAGTCTCCTTCCAGAAGGGTAGGTTGTTTCATGCAACAGTATAGACTCCAAGTGGTGGCTTGGTTGTACATCTAGATACAGTACATAGAATTTGCCGGCAGATGGGGACAACAAGGTCCATCAAGTCTGTCCCTGTTTTTTCCTACCCCCCCCCACTTGGAATCGCTTGTTAACTTACTGATATGTCTATCCCATGGTGATCTAAACTGCCTGACCATCTTTGCCTCCACCAACCCCTGAGGCAGTCTGTTCCATGGGTTCACCACCCTTTCAGTAAAAAAGTACTTTCTACTACTACTCCAAAACATACCACCACCCCTTAGTTGCATGTCAAGCCTTTTTGTCTTACTGCAACTGTTAATCTGGAAGAGGTCCTGTGATTGTACCTTGCTGATACCCTCTAAATACTTGAAGGTCTCAATCATGTCCTCCCCCTTCTTCTTCCAAGGAGAAGAGGTTTAGTTCCCTCAGTCTTTCCGTACATCTTATGGCATAGGTCATGAATCATCTTAGTTGCCCTTATCTGCACTGTCTCCAACCTACCAATATCCTTTTTGAGTTGGGGCCTCCAGAACTGGACACAATACTCCAGGTGGGGCCTCACCAGGGACCTATACAGTTTTATTATAACCTCACACTTCCTGCTAGTGATGCCTCACCCTATACAACCCAGGAAGCCACTCGCCTTCTGTGTCGCCTTCTTGCATTGCTTCCCTATCTTTAAGTCATCAGAGATAATGACTCCCAGGTTGCGCTTCTGCTTTACAGCTGTTAGCTTCTCCTCTCCCAGATGGTACTCCGCCCCTGGGTTCTTCTTTCCCATATGCATCCCCTTGCACTTTTTCATGTTGAACTTTGACTGCCAGTCTCGTGACCATCTTTCCAATCTTAACAGGTCCTTTTTCATTTTTTGCAACCCCTCTGGTGAATCCACTCTACCGCAAAGCTTCATGTTGTCTGCGAACAGACCATCAGCAATGTCACTGATATACACATTGAACAAGATTGGTCCCAGCACTGACCCCTGTGGAACCCCACTTTTCACCATCCCCTCCCTTGACGATGCTTCATTGACTAACACTCTGCATCCTGCCATTTAGCCAGCTTCTCACCCAGGCTATTATTTTGTGGCCTACTCCTATGTGCTTGAGTTTGCTAATCAATCTTCTGTGGGGTACTGAGTCAAAGGCCATGCTGAAGTCAAGACAGACTACATCGACTGTGCCCCCCGGTCCACTGTTTTAGTGACCCAGTCAAAGAATTCCACTAGGTTGGTTTGGCTGGACCTTCCTGCAGTAAAGCCATTTTGCTTTGGGTCCACCTGCCTGCTCACTTCTAGAAAAGTCAGAATTTGCTCTTTTAGAAGGGATTCCATCATCTTACCCACTACTGAGGTGAGGCTGACTGGACCGTAGTTTCCAGCCTCATCCCTGCTCCCGCTCTTGTGCAGTGGCACCACTGTAGCACTTTTCCAGTCCTCTGGGACTACCTCGTTTTCCAGAGATTTGTTGAAGAGTGCAGCTAGCGGAGCCACACATTCTTTTCCATCTATGGTGGCATGGGGAGCACTGCACTACTAGACACTCCTCCCCCGAATTCTGCTGTGTGGATGATCCCAAATAGAGATGGATGGGCCCCTTAGAATAGGAATAGTACTTGCCCATCACCCTAGATGATGGTCAGTGGGAGGCCTTTCCTATGACACTAAACCGCAGTGCTCTTGACCTGCTCCTCCTAGCCTTCTTTCCCAACTGAGGAGGGTACTTTTTCCTAATGGCAGCAGGAAGATCCCCACCAGGGATATTCTTGAGTGAACTGGACAATGGTGAAAAAAGAGGGAGAATATAGACAGACCCCAGTAGAGGGATGGTAAGCCCATTGGGCAGCAGGAATCTTATATGGGAAGGCCCCAAGGAGTGGAATGGCAGAGACGTGATGGAACATAAATAAACTTTACAAAAATGCTGACACACTGAACTAAAAATAGCATAAAATGCAATAATAATATGCAAGTTTCAAGATTGTTTAAGCCAATGTCATTGAGCCAAAGTGCATTTGCAGTCATGCCTCTACATGCAGTACATTCACACCACTGTGACATTATTATATATATATATATTAAATACAGTACAAAAGCACTTATAAAAAGTAGCAGCACATAAATATATGTAGCCAATACTTTATAAATTAAAAATGTTTGTCAAAACAAGTATAGTGTAATTGATACTGACAACAGTTAAGTATGTGCAAATATGTATAAAACAAGTTTGGAAATGTTTTCCACACCAAAATGGGGTGACAGAATCATGTTAGAACTTCCTTACATTTGTCACACATTTGGGGTAGTGATGGTAAATACCAGACTTTTGTTTTGGAACCAGGGGGCTTCTTCACTGTAGTCTTAAAATTTAAGGGAGGGAATTCCATACCTGAGGTATCCAAAAACTAAAGGCATTCCTGGCTCTTACTGCACATAGGGAAACCAATTTCAGAAGACTCGCATTTCTGAAAGATACATATTTTCCCTTTATTACCAACCTCTCAGATAAGTAATCAAGAGCTTTGTTTTCCATTTATTTTAGTAAAAATTATATTTTATGCAAGCTGTGTTTATCTTTAAGGGACAGCTAGCCTAGTTATGTTTCCTTGCGCGTGCACAAGAAACATCTTGCTTTGCTTCAGAGAATGGCATTTCAAAGGTGTGTCAGGGACTGCACCAATGCGGTGCAATCTACATTGGGCTCTTCCCTGACAGACCAATGACCAGACAAGCACAGTATGACACTGATTCACAGTTTATTGGCGTAAACTTTGTGCACTTGAAATGACTGAAGCACTCCAATGACAGAGAGTGCTTCAGTACTTTCATTTACATAAAGCTGTGGCAAGCAGTTGAGCAAATTTATGTACATCATTGCACTAAGCCTCACTTGAAGCAACTTATTGGTGTCCCCCTGCCCAGGAAAAAACAATATATAACACAGCTCTCACATCACTGTTTGCCAGGCCAACATGTCATGCTGCCCTGCTGTGTGTTGATCTGCCTGTTTGGATTGCAATTCGCATGCCTGGGTGAGTGGGTTGTGGACCGCAGCTGCCGGCTATGAAGTCTGCGCTAATACTGCACCCACCTCGTGCTAGCTCTCAAGACAGAGACCCACTGAGTCTGCAGCATGGCAACTGGTGCCAACAGCAGCGTGCTACAGGCAGTAAGTTGGCAGCAGCTTGATTCATTGACAGTTGCTGGGGGTCAGATGATAACAGAAGGACGACGATGAGCATACAAATAGAGGTGAGAAAGAAGTAAGTGCCTCAGCTGGGACTTGAATCCAGGCTGCCCAGAATACCATTCTGATTGCGGTAACCAGTTGTGCCACTGAGACAACTGGAACCTGGGCTGTCCCCAAGTACATTACTCTTTCTCAAAAGCACAACCCAATGGCAAATATTTACTTGTAACAATCACACAGGAGTGCAGTGTGCATATTTATGGAACACAGACAGAGGTGAGAAAGAAGTAAGTGCCTCAGCTGGGACTTGAACCACTTGTTGCCACTGGGCTGTGCATTTGAGAAAGAATAATGTGCTTGGGGACAGCCAGGTTCCAATTGTCTCAGTAGTGCAGCTGGCTAATGCAATCGGAATGGTATTCCGGGCGGCCTGGGTTCAAGTCCCAGCTGAGGCACTTACTTCTTTCTCACCTCTGTTTGTATGTGTTCCATAAATATGCACACCGCACTCCTGTGTAATTGTTACAAGGGATGATGAGCATGCACACAGCGTGAGTGTGTGGACATGGCATGCAGAATAAGCATTCATGCTCAGTTTTACCTTACAATTGGTTCACTGGTCCAGCTGTATGTGCTGGCTGTATCACAACCTGGGACACAGGGCCTGTCCTGACACCCAAATGCCACTCCAGAACATCAGTGAGTCATGGGTAAGTTCTTCTGATCTGTCCCATTGTCAGTCCAGGCTATTTTAAACATCATGAAAAAGAAAATGTGCAGTTGCAATGGTTCTTGGGTAAACTAGAACACACACACACACACACAGAAACATGCACGTACACACACACGCACACAAACATGTACACAGACACACACACACACGGATCAGTTTGCAGCTCATTCCTCCTGTACCCTACCTACCATCTAAACCCAAGTTAAAATTACAGTCACTCTCGATTAATCCCCTAGACGAAGACATGAGGAAACTTCTATTGCTGAAAGATAGATACTTGGAGTTACTTCAAGATAAAGCAGAAGTAGCTATTATTCGTACAAGAGCTAGTTACACCAATCAGGGGGAAAAGGCAGGACGCATATTGGCACTGCGTATTAAGCAACAGGAATCAAGGAGATTTATCCCTCCTATCAGGGCAATGGCTGATGGATCTTTAAAAGTTTCTCCCACTGAAATAGTTCAAGAATTTGCCAGTTACTATACAAACTTGTACAGTGACATGGAGCACCCCCTTGCCCTGAGAATACGGAGAGTTACTTAAAAGATTCTCATTTTCCCTCTCTCTCTGATCGATACAGGGATTTTCTGATTGTTCCTATTTCTCAGGAAGAAATTGCCAGTGTTATAAGTGAACTACCAGCAGACAAGGTCCCAGGCCCCGATGGATTCTCCTCCTTATTTTATAAAGTCTTCCAGGACCTTCTATTACCAATACTTTACCGTTTATTTTAGCATATCTTAGCTGGGGTGGAGACCGATCCACACCTCTTTGAGGCCTTGATTGTTCTGTTCCCCAAACCTGATAAGGACCTTGAGCTGGTTCAAAGTTATAGACCTATCTCACTTTTAAATCGGGACATTAAAATTCTCTCCAAAATATTAGCCAATAGACTAATGGTAGTTCTTCCTGACTTAATAGGTATAAACCAGGTAGAATTTATGAAAGGGCATTCATCCTCTGATCACTTACGTACCTTGTCACATGTCTTCTCGGCTACCAGCGACGCTGAGTTCCCTGCAGGCTTGTTCTCCCTGGACGCCGAGAAGGCATTTGATCGAGTGAACTGGAACTTTTTGTTCCGAGCTCTGGAGGCTTTTCATTTCCCTCTGTTTATTTCCTGGATTGCTACACTGTATAAAATCCACTGCAGAATCTCTGCGAATGGGGCATTTTCCTGACCCTTTTTACGCTTCATTCAGGTACTAGGCAGGAATTGCCCCTCTCCTCTGTTATTTAATTTACATCTGGAACCTCTTATTCAAAATATTCTCAACAATGTTTCTATACAAGGTGTGAGAGTTGGGACATGAAATTAAAGTCACTGCATATGCGGATGACCTGTTAGTACACTTGTCTCATCCCGTATCTTCAGTTCCGACTTTGCTAAGGGAAATAGCAAGATTCAGTGACCTGTCCAATTACAAACTGAATGCTAGTAAATCCCTATTTTTCCCATTAAACTACAAAGTTTTCAAAAATGACATTAGTCCTTTTGGTTTATGCTGGACTTCTAGGTCATTTAAGTACCTGGGTATTAAACTTTCTCGTAACCCTCTAACATGGTTTAAAGAAAATCTGGACTCCCTATTGCAGGTGATTACCCATGACCTTGAGAGGTGGTCTAAACTTCCCATTTCACTATGGGGCCAGATCAACATAATTAAGATGAACTTATTTCCTAGAATCTTCTATCCACTATCTCTCCTTAACACCTTCATTCCTTTACTCTGGTTTAAAAAGACGCATGGTGTATTCATTAGATTCATCTGGGCCAACAGATATCTTCATTTGGCTTATCATAAATTGGCAGCCCCAAACCTGGAGGGGGGTTTGCGAATTCCCCATCTGGCCATATATCACTGGGCTAGTCACCTTGCGAAATGTTTGAGATGGGTATCTCCCAGCCCAGAAGATGAGCAACCGGTTTGGCTTAAAATTGAACTGGATGCAATTAAGGCCAAGAATTTGGACCCTCTTGCATTATTTTTCCTTAAGTTTTCCCAAGTACGCATGATCGAAGAGTGTCCCATAATAATGACCTCTTTAAAGATTTATTTTCAATTGTGTTCTTTTTTACAATATTCCCCTCACCAGGACCTGGCTCAGTCTATTTGGAACTCCCCATCATTCACTATTAATAAGAACCAAATTTCCCATCTTTGGTTGCCCCAATTGGGAGAGGGGAAGCTTTTCTCTTTTACGGATGAAGAGGGGCATTGGTTATCAGTGGAAGATATTATTAAGAAATCTCTTATCCAGGTTTCTTTCCATTTTAAGGCTTTACAATTAAAGCATTTACTTGTAATTACCTTTGGTAATACTCCTCCTTCCCAGACCATATCTTCTTTGATACCCGAAGTTTCCCCACTCTCTGGTTCTTCAGGTGTAATCTCTAAATTATATCAGGTTTTGTTTCACAAAAAGTATGGGGGTCCATTTGGGCCTTCAAGACTCTGGAATAATTTTTTCCCCTCAACTTTATTTGGATTGGCACTCTCTGTGGAGTTCATGTCATAAATTTATTTCTCAAGACAGATTGCGTCTCATGCAATAGCATATCCTGCATAACTTGTATTATACCCCGGTCAAATTACACAAGTGGGGCTGCCTGAATTCTAATATGTGCAATAAATGTTTCCAGGAAGAGAGTACACTGTTTCATATGTTTTGGTCCTGCCCTAAAATCTCCCCCTTTTGGTATTCAATCAAAACTTTCCTTGACCCCCTGCTGGGCCTTCATGAACACTTCACTCCCGAGATTTGCCTGTTGGGGGACCTGTCATCTATCAGAGGTAAGGTACGAAAGTTCCACATCTCTATGATTGCTTTATCAGCTAAGAAGCTTATTCTTCGTCACTGGAAAGACAGGTCCTCCCCTTCTGTCCAGGAATGGGTAGAAGAAATTTTGTCCAATCTGCGCACAGAAAAAGCGATTGCTAGTCTCCATAATAGATTGGCAGCATATACTAAAATCTGGGCTCCCCTTCACTCATTAATCTCGCTGGTTCAAGTCTAAATCTATCTTAGGCTTCATGGTCTTGTAAGACTTTAAGTAGGTAGCTTGGCATTGACTGGTACTGGGTTGGGTTACTGCAGTAAGGGGAGGGTAGGGTGGGTTAGGCAGTTATTCCTTTACATTGTATAGGAGTGTTTTTGTCACTGTCACTTAACTGCCTTTTATTGTGGAAAATGTATCAATAAACTTTAAATAAAAAAAAAAATTACAGTCACTGCTACTGCTAAGGGACTGGAAAATTTCAAATCCAGCTGTGCTCAAAATATACCAGCTTTTATTTATTCATTTATTTTGTAGCGGCGCTGCAACTGAGTTGAAAGGAAAACAGAGAGGATATATATATATATATATATATATATATATATATATGTGTGTGTGCAAGATTTGTGGTCTGAAGGGGGTAATTGAAATCCTTCTAGCCAAGGAATTGGCTGAAGTTTCTTGCACCCTAGACTCCCAGACTGGGCTACTAATGTGGCTTGTCCTGGGTGTTTTATTGGGCTACGTTATCTCCTGTGGTGTTTTCCCAGTTGAGAGTGAGGGGGCCCTAACTCATAGTGGAAACTGTGGATTTGGTTGACTTGGACTCTGGATGTTCTCTGGATGTTCCCCGAATTTGCCTTCTCAAATAAGTTTGCGTGGATGAGTAGACTGACTGTGCTTTCTACGTATGATCCCCATGGATTCTGGTTCTCCATAACCCGTGGATATAATTGACTTTGTGTGCTGTGGAGCGAGGACTTCTTATTTTCCTCCTTGACTTGCTTTAAGTTTATTTTTTACGGACAATGAGGTGGTGAGAGGACCTTGTGTCCATTTATTTTCTGAAGTTTGATTGTTTTTCCTATACTCCCTGGTTGTGAGAGGATTGGGGGTGGGGATGTTTTATTTTATGTTTTTGTTTTTTAGTTTAAAATGTTATTTATGATTTGATTTGTGGAATACATTTGTACTTTGGCAGTGAGAGTGCCAAAGTAATCTTTTCCTCCTCTGGTTGTGAGAGAGCTAAGGGTAGTAAATAAATATATATATAAATATATATATATATATATATATATATATATATATACACACATACATACACACACATACATACAATATATATTATACTTACCGGTAAACAAATGTTTAAAATAAAAATGCATATATATATATATATTTTTATTTTATTTTATTTTAAACATTTGTTTACGGGTAGAATCTAATAAACTAAAGCCGTTTTCATGTACGACCCAGGGAATATATATATATTTATTTATTTATTGTTTAATTTGGGTGGTGAGAGAACCCCTTATATTTATTTAAGTCTAAGGAGGATCTCAGTTGCCCTCTAGCTTGGCCCAGATCCAATTTTCTGTTGGGGGTGGGGTAGCTTTTTTATTTATCTTGTTTATTAAGTTTTCTGAAATTATTTTGGGTGATTTACTGTAAGTGGGTTTATTGTTTGGCTTTAATTGTTTTGTAGCGGCATGTGTTGGCCTTCAATCCCCACGGTGGTGCACTATTCATCCTCCTTTCTTCGCGCCCTCCACCCTTTTTATTCTCCCCCTCTCCAATATGAGATGTATCAGTGCTGTAGAGCACTGGGAATTACTCGTAGAAGAGGGAGGAGGGTGGGGGACTGCGAACAAGGGAGGATGGATGAGGGGGGCCACCGTATTAGGGTACTCAGATCCAGAAGGTGCCCTGGGGCAAAATGGAATCCAGATCATGGTTCACCATGCTTGGTGTCCATACCCAAGGGCACTACTGAGTTTAGTAGGCAGATGGGCCCGACAGCCTCTGAGGTTCGTTCAGCTCGGGCGGTGTTGTGTAATGCCAGGTCCATCAGGAATAGGACTGTCATTATTGCTGATCTTGTTGGCTCAGTGGACTTGGCTTGCATCACCGAGACCTGGCTGGATGAAAATCCAGGCCCCACTTTGGAGGCTATGACTCTGGCTGGGTACTCAGTGATACAGCGCCCGAGATTGGATCGCAGGGGTGGGGGGGTTGCAGTCTGTTTCAAGACTGAACTGGGCCTCACGAATGTAGTAGTTGGGGAGACTGAGTCCTTTGAGTGTAAAGTGGTTGCAGGTATAGGTGTTCAAATCGTTCTCATCTACCGTCCACCCAGGGATGGGAAGTGAGTCTAACAAGAAGTAGCGGACTTCATCGTCGACATGGCGTTTGAGTCGCCCAGATTGATGGTTCTGGGTGACTTTAATGCCTGGGTCGATGATGAACTCTCGTAATTTGGTAATCAGTTCCTCCAATTAATGACTTCTTTGGGCCTTACACAGGTGGTTTCCACTTCTACCCATAAATCTGGACACTCTCTGGACTTAGTCTTCCTACTAGGGATCGAAACATCTGACTTGGGGGTGGAACCATTCGCTTGGTCAGATCACTACACCATGAGGTTCAGTTTTTGCACCCCCCTGAGAAGGCCTACCCCTGTGGAGATGGTTAGATACCGCCCTTTGTGGGATATTACTCCCCAAGGCCTTGCAGCGGTCCTTGACCTCTCGTGCCCCGCATTGGTGAGCAATAGTCCAGAGACCCTCGTGTCAGCCTATAATACGGCTGTTACGGAGGCTCTGGATTCTACTGCTCCTGTCCGTGTGCACCCCCTATCCCTTCACCCCAAGTCCCCCTGGTTTGATGGGACATTGAGGGAGATGCGGAGACAGGGGCAAATGTTAGAGCGGTGCTGGCGTAGGTCCGCCCTAGAAGCCGACCACCTTAGATTGATGGACCACTATTCAGTCTATCAATCTGCAATCATCCATAAGAAGGCAGAATTCCTGTCCAGGGAGATTGCGGTTGCTCGGAATCGACCAGCTCAGCTTTTTCAGACTGTAGACAGACTGTGCAACCCAGCCTGTCTGCAAGTTCGGAAAGCCTTTTCGCAATTAGAGTGCGAGGAGCTTGCTTGATTTTTTGCAACTAAAGTGGCTGACATCAGGGCGGATCTGCAACCAGCACTCTCTAGGGGGGATGCTGTTGAACAGTGTGAGTTCTCAGTACCTCAGTTTTCTTGGAGTTCCTTCAGTCGGCCAGATTTCATGGATGTCATGAGGATTATCCATAGTGTGCGCCCTACATGCTGTGGTTTGGATCCTGGACCAACCTCCCTAATTTTGGATTGCAGTGATATCATCGGTCCAGTCCTTGTGCGAATAGTCTGGTGCTCCTTGGAGTTGGGTGAGTTCCCTAGCTCCCTGAAAGAGGCGGTGGTGACACCACTCTTGAAGAAAGCTACCTTGGACCCAGACTGTTTCACAAACTACAGACCCATCTCTAACCTACCCTTTATTGGGAACGTGATTGAGAAGGTAGTAGCAGCCCAATTGGAGGACCATTTAACCATCCATGATATCTATGAACCCCTCCAGTCCGGTTTCTGCAAAAGACATAGGACCAAGACAGTGCTGGTTTGGGTGCTCAATGATCTTCTGAGGGCGAGGGATCAGAAGAGATGTTCCATCTTGATTCTTCTTGATCTCTCTTCAGCCTTTGACACCATGGATCACATGGTGTTGATAACACACCTGAGGCATATTTGCGGAATATCAGGAACCGTCCTTCGATACTTCACCTCATTCCTCACTGGGAGATCGCAAAGAGTTGTGTCCGGGGTTTTTTCCTCGGGCCCAATGTCTTTGTTGTGTGGAGTGCCTCAGGGTTCAGTGCTGTCTCCCTTGCTATTCGCGGTGTATATGCTGCCCCTCGTAGACATTGTAAGACGGTATGGGCTGAGGTTTCACTGCTATGCATATGATACCCAGCTATACCTGTCTTTTGCACCCAACCAGGATGGAGCTCTCTTGGTGTTCAACAACTGTCTGAAAGAAATCCAGGAATGGATTGACTCTAGTTGGCTGAAGTTGAACTCAGAAAAGACAGAGGTGTTGGTTGTGGACATGGGTCGCCAGATAGCGGGGTCGTCTGTTGGTACGCCCTCAGAAATTTTTCTTGGTGGCGTCTCACTCCCGACCTCGAAACGGGTGTGTAACCTGGGGGTGGTCTTGGATGACAGGCTGACACTGCAGTCACAAGTGTCGGCAGTCGTCAAGACTTCCTTTTACCATCTCAGGAATATCGCCAGAGTTAGGTACCTAGTTCTGTCTGACGACCTGCCAACGTTGGTCCACGCCTTTGTGTCCTCAAGTCTGGACTATTACAACTCCCTTTACTTTGGTCTTTCAGGGGTTGAAATACGTCGTCTGCAGCTAGTGCAGAACACAGCAGCCCGGGTTTTGACTGGTTCCAGTAGGTCCTGCCATATTACCTTGGTGCTGCACGAGCTGCACTGGCTGCTTATACGATGGCGGATCACCTCCAAAGTCAGTTTACTGACTTTCAAAGCCCTTCACGGTCAGGGTCTGGCCTATCTGAAAGAACTTCTGATTCCTTACTGCCCTGGCCAATCGCTCCGCTCAGCCGATGAGGGGTTGCTGGAGAGTCCAAGAGTGAATCTTAAATCATCTGGTTGTAGGGCATTTTCTTATGCTGCGCCCACTCTCTGGAATTCTCTACCTTGCCGGATATGGGAGTGCACTCCCGTGGAGGAATTCAAGAGGTGTTTAAAAACCCACCTTTGGCAAATGGCCTTTTTAGAAAATTGAATGTTCTGAACTTCATGATCTTATCATAGTCTTTATTTGTGTTTGATAGTTGATTTTAATGTTTGATTTGTATTAAGCTGTACAGCGCTTTGAAAAATGAAAGGCACTATATAAATAAAATTATTATTATTACACACATATATATATATATCTATAGTGGGTGGATATCTGACCCGATAAAATAATCTGGTTAGATAGCCAACATTTTCTGCAAATCCAATCAGATATTTCTCCTTTAAGAATTCGGATTAGCGGTGCAAACAGAGAGAGAGAGATTTTCATGGTCCTGGTGGCAAACAGCAGGATGTCAGGCTTAAGCGAGAGACACAGATAGACCAAAAGAGGGGGTGGTACAAGGGAACAGCACAGAGTATGAGAGGAGGTTGTTTTGGCATTTTTCGAAACGTAAACACGCTGTAGTTAAAAACAAAAGAAACTGCTCAGTTTTGAACAGTAAAGGGACTCTGATTAAAAACAAAATAAGCTGCTCAGTTTCACGCAGTATAATGGGTTGTTTGTACTGTTTCATTTTGGTGTGCTTTTTGATTTGAATGTGGATAGTATAGGGCAGCCTTCGGGGAGGGAGCAAAGCAGGCTCAATAAATTGGGTGGGAGTGAACATTTAGCAAGTTTACCAAACCAAAGTGTTGTGGGCTATGTGAGGAGTATAATAGAATTTTACTAGAATAATGCTCTCCTCACTTCTCTTTCCTACCACCCGCCCAGATGCCTGCTCGCTCACTGTCCACGACCAAATTAACATACTCTGTTTTCCTATTTTAATCGGGTGAAAATGTCAGCTTATCTGACCCAATAAATACCTGAATCTGGTCAGATAGTGCCCGGCCATTATCTGGATCCAACATCCGGCAATTTTTTGATATCCACCTATTTATATATATATATATATATATAGAGAGAGAGAGAGAGAGAGACAGAGAGTTTACACACAGGAGGTTGAAAGTTCAGGAAGTATTACATGTAATTTTGTGCTGATTGTTTCACACTGTTTATTCATCAATGCTACGTAATCCCAGGTCGCCCCTGAAAAAGGGACCTCCGGGGCTCAGTGGATTTACCCAGTCACCAAAATTTAATAAATAAATAAATAAATAAGCCACGCTATAGTGAAATTTGGGCCAGTACTGCTGGAAGGTCAAAACTGCAAATTTAACTGTACTCAAGAGTAAAGAGTATCAAATACAGGCTTGCACACTGATTAGACTGCAAAGTCTTTTTAATGCCTTTGACCAAAAAATGCAGAAAACAACCTGCAAAATACCAGAACAGAATACCAGAGTACTCAATGCCAGTCACAGAAAGGACAATTACCACAGTGCTATGCCCTATGGCTTCGTCAGGGGGCACTGGCTGTAATTTCACTTTGGAGTTGCTTCTCTTTGAACTTCCATGCCTCTAACTCTCCCTCTCCCCTTCTTTCCCTTTCCAACCCATTTGCAGTACCATTCTACAGAAACAAGCATTTGTCAAAGCCGAATGTTGTCGCGCTGGCATTGGCAGTGGGAGTGGCGGAGCTAGAGACGCATAGCGCTGTGATTTTGTAAATGTGTCCCAAAAGGTGATTTTGCATAGCGAGCACGCCATTGTGTGCCACAGCTGCGGAAAGATATTTTGGGCAGGCTGTGAAAAATGTCAGCTGGACTGTTGATAAGGAGGTGTGTACAAATGCCAGTGGCGGAAATGTGACATGAAAATATTGCAGATTGACGAAGTTACAAGAGTGCATGGAAACAGCACAATGCACGCTTGCAACACAGTCATTTTAGGGACTTTCAGCACCAAATTTTCAACAGAAGCATTTTAGGACCTCTGCTCATAAATAGTGCCACCGTAATTTCCTGGAACTGTCCCGAAAGATGATTTCACAGAGCGACCGTGCAATTCTGCGCCGGACGTGCGAAAACATATTTCAGCCAGCTGCACTGTTCATAAGGAGGTATGGAAAAATGCCAGTGATGAACAGCTGGAGTGAAACTATTACAAATTCACAAAGTTACGAGCGTGCATGCAAACTGCGCAACGCACACTCGTAAAACACTCATTTTATTGACTTTAGTCTCCAAATTTTCAACATAGGCATTTTAGGACATCTGCTAATGAACAGTGTGACTGTCATTTTCATAATGTGTCTCGAACATGGACTTTCCACAGCGACCGTGCTATTCTGCGCCAGAACTGCGAAAACAGATTTCGGCCAGGATGTGACAAATGACAGCTTACTGTTCACAAGGAGGTAAAGAAAAATGACAAAATTGAAAATCTGGCATGAAAATATTGCGAATTCGCAAAGTTACGAGCGTGCATAGCAACTGCGCAACTCATGCTCGTAACAGTCATTTTATGGAGTATCATCATCAAATTTTCAACATAGGCATTTTAGGATCTCTGCTCATGAACAGTGTCACTGTCATTTTTGCAATCTGCCTCAAACACTGATTTCCCACAGCGACCGAGCTATTGTGCGCCAGAAGTGCAGAAACACATTTTGGCCAGGATGTGAAAAATGACAGCTGTACTGTTCATAAGGAGGTGTAGAAAAATAATGTTGAAAATCTGGTATAAAATATTGCGAATTCACAAGTTACAGTGTGTGTAGCAACTGCATAGCCTTACCTACGTCTAAACGAACTTATTTTTGGTGTTTCCACTAAATTTGCAACATAGGCTTTTTGAGAGTCCACCTCATGAACACTGTCACTGTCCTTGTGTTAATCAGTCCCAAAAGGTGATTCTGCGCAGTGACTGTGAAATCACCTTTGGACCGATTAACGTCATAACAGTGACAGAATTCATGAGGAGGGGTCCCAAAAACCCATGTTGAAAATTTGGTGCAAAAAGACCAAATAATGCCCGAGCTATACACCAAAGTTGAAAAAAACCTGTCTATCCCATTATACAGCTTACCGGTATTTCCTCAGTTCGCGGTCGGCTTTGAAGAGTGCAGACGTGTTCCCGGTCCACCGAAGATCGTCGTGCCGGTCCGGAGGAAGTATGGGGTGAGGGGGGTGGGGAGGAGGGTGCGCAATGGGTGGTGCGGTGGTGGTAGGGAGACTACGAGGGACTGTTTTCTGTTTACAGGTTAAAAAAAACATCGTGGGACAGTTTGTTGCATTTCAGGGGATTGGTATGCTGGGATGGGCTCCCAGCATGTCACCTAACTGTTTTTGGGGGTCTGCAGCCAATGGGGATTGGGCACCCTCGTCAGCACACAATTGGGGGTTGGGATTTATGCCCGTGAGATTGGGCACCCGTCGGCGCACACAAAGGGGAGGCGCTGAGCCGAGGGGATTGAGCCCCCCTCGGCATTTCACAATGGGGGAGGGGTTCTTTATGCCGACGGGGAGTGGGATCCCCATCAGCACACAAGTAAAGGGGGTTAGAGCCAAGGGATTGGCCACCCCCTCAGCATATAACAAATGGGGGTGGGTTATTTATGCCGATGGGGAGTGGGCTGCCCCGTCGGCAGTACAGCGGGCAGGGCAGGAGGTAACTGACGAGGATTGGGCACCCCGAGTCGGCAGTTCGAGGCGAGTTACCACCATATGCATAATGGCTGAGCACGGAAGAAAGGCCCGCTGCGCCTGACGAGCTTTGCTCGGATTGCAGCAGACCTTTTCTTAGATGTGCTCGCCACGTTATAGTATGCATGGTGTGGCGCCCGCATGCAGGCTGATTGGGAATGAGGGAACACCTACTGATGCGTGCCCTGCATACGCAACAGAGACCGCGCTCCCAAAGCTGCACTGTCCCAAGATGTTGGCTGCGCAAGCGCGCAACATAAAATGAACAAGCATTTGTCAATGCTGAATGTTTGCTTGCTGGCATTGGCAGTGGTAGTGTAGAAGTTACAGAGCTGCGTAATAGGAATGGCAGTGAAGTACTGAACTGAAGCCAACCCCACCACCACCCTACAGAGAGTGACAGGCATTGGGGTGTGCCTTTGGGTCATCAGGCATAACGGCCATGCCATTTCACCACACCCCACCCTGCAAACACTGACAAGTGTCACGGTGTTCCTTGGGGTCTTTGGCCCTTATGCGCACCCCATTCCATTAGGAAATACAGTGAGATGGGTGCGATATAGGAGAATGGGGTGAACTTTGGGGCCGAAGAGTCCAAGGCATACCTCGATGCCTCTCACTGGCTGCAGGGTGTGGAATGGTATGAACATTACAGGCAAGAATCCCAAGTCACACCCTTGATGCTTGTCATTCTCTACAGGGTTGGGCGTTATGGTTGGAAACCCTAATACCTCAGGCATTCATTGGTATTTTCACTCCAAATGTTCAACATGTTTTTTTGTGACCCCACCTCATGAACAGGGGCAATATCAGTTTGTTAGCCGAAAGCTTCTTATGCACAGCGACTACGGTATTTAGCACCACAGGTGCAAAAACATTCCGAACAGGATGTAAACAAGCATTTGTCAATGCCGAATGTTTGCTTGCTAGCATTGGCAGTGGTAGTGTAAAAGTTACAGAGCTGCGTAATAGGAATGGCAGTGAAGTATTGAACTAAAGCCAACCCCACCACTACCCTGCAGAGAGTGACAGGCATTGGGTTGTGGCATTGGGTCGTCAGGCATAACGGCCACGCCATTTCACCACACCTTCTCCTGCAGGCACCGACAAATGTCACGGTGTTCCTTGGGGTCTTTGGCCCTTATGCGCACCCCATTCCATTAGGAAATACAGTGAGATGGGTGCGATATAGGAGAATGGGGTGAACTTTGGGGCCGAAGAGTCCAAGGCTTACTTCGATGCTTCTCACTGGCTGCAGGGTGTGGAATGGTATGAGCATTTCAGGCAAGAATCCCAAATCACACCCCTGATGCCTGTCATTCTCTACAGGGTTGGGCGTTATGGTGGGAAACCCTAATACCTCAGGCATTCGTTGGTATTTTCACTCCAAATGTTCAACATGGTTTTTTTGTGACCCCACCTCATGAACAGGGGGAATATCAGTTTCTTAGCCGAAAGCTGCTCATGCACAGCGACTACTGGCATTTAGCACCACAGGTGCAAAACATTCCCAACAGGATATAAAATGACAGCTGTACTGTTCATGGGGAGGTGTAAAAAATGGCAATGTTGCAAATCTGCAGTAAAAATATTTTAAAAATGGTAAAGCCACGAGCGTACATAGAAACTGTGCAACGCACACCCGTAATATAATTAGGTTGGGGATTTTTACAGCAGATTGTCAACTCAGGCATTTTGGTGCCTCCGATCATGAACAGTGTCACTGTGGTTTTCTTTATCTGTCCCGAACAATGATTTCCCACAGCGACCACGCATCTCTGCGCTGAAAGTGTGAAAACACACTTCAGCCATGTTGTGAAAAATGACAGCTGTACTGTAAATAAGGCAATGTGGAAAAATGCCACTGGTGAAAATCTAGACTTAAAATATTACAGAGTCATGAACTTACGAGGGTGTGTGGAAACTGCGCAATGCTCACTCGTAACACAGTCATTTTATGGACTTTTGTCACCAAATTTTCAACATAGCCATTTTAAGACCTGTGCTCATGAACAGTGTAACTGTGATTTTCTTAATCTGTCCCAACATTGCTTCGACACCAACAGCACCATTGTGCACTACATGTGCGAAACACATTTTAAGCGGCATATGAAAATGGCAGCTGTACTGTTCATAAGGAAGTGTAATAAAATGGCAATGTTGAAAATCTGGAGTGAAAATATTAAATTTGCAAACTTATGAGCATGCATAGGAACTGCACAACGCACGCTCGTAAAACAGTCATTTTTAGGAATTTTTTCACCAAATTTTCAACATAGCCATTTTAAGACCTCTGCTCATGAACAGTGTCACTGTGATTTTCTTAATGTGTCCCATATATTGATTTCGCACATCGACTGCGCCATTGCGCGCTACATGGGCAGAAACACATTTTGGGTGAGATGTGAAACATGACAGCTGTACTACTCATAAGAAGGTGTGGTAAAATGGCAATGTTGAAAATCTGGAGTGGAAATATTGAAAATTCGTGAACTTACGAATGTGCGTAGGAACTGCGCAATGCACGCTCGTAAAACAGTCATTTTTAGGAATTTTTTCACCAAATTTTCAACATAGCCCTTTTAAGGCCTCTTCTCATGAACAGAGTCACTGTGGTTTTCTTAATGTGTCCCATACATTGATTTCGCACATCGACTGCGCCATTGCGCGCTACATGGGCGGAAACACATTTTGGGTGAGATGTGAAAAATGACAGCTGTACTGCTCATAAGAAGGTGTGGTAAAATGGCAATCTTGAAAATCTGGAGTGAAAATATTGAAAATTCACAAACTTACGAGGCTTGCGTAGGAACTGCATAATGCGCTAAATAAAACAATCGTTTTTGAAATTTTTCCACCAAATTTTCAAAATAGGCTTCTTGAGAGCCCACCTTATGAACACTGGCAGTGTTGTTTCATTAATTGGTCCAGAAAGGTGATTTCACACAGTGACCGTGCAGTGACTGCGAAATCACCCTTCGGGCCCAAATACGCCATGACAGTGACATCATTCATGAGAAGGGGTCCCAAAAACGCCATGTTGAAAATTTGGTGCACAAATTCCAAAAAATGCCTGAGATATGCAGCAAAGTTGAAAAAACCCTTCCTAGCCCATTATACAGCTTACTGGCATTTCCTCAGTTCGTGGTCAGCTTTGAAGAGTGCAGACGTGTTCCCGGTCCACCGCAGATCGTCGTGCCGAGCTCCGGAGGTAAATATGGGGTGGGGGGTGTGTGGGAGGCAAGTGCGCCAGTGGGTGGGTGCGGGTTGTGGGGGGCAGGAAGACTGCGTGGGACCGTTTTGCTTTACAGGTAAAAAAAAAAAAAAAAGACGGGAGCGTTTGCCATGCTGGGGTGGGCTCCCAGCATGCCAGAAGGCGACTGGGGAGTGGAGCCGATGGGGATTGGGCACCCGTCGGCCATGGCATCTGTTGCCACGCTGGGGTGGGCTCCCAGCGTGGCACTACTCGGGGGAGAGAGTGAAGCCGACGGAGTTGGGCACCCCTGTTGGCGATAGCATGGGGGAGAGACAGTGAAGCTGACGGGGATTGGGCACCCCGTCGGCTATATACATCGACTTGCCACACTGGGGTGGGCACCAAAGCGTGGCATTTGGAAACTTTGGGGGGATACTTGGCACAGCCACTCGGCTATCACGTGTGTGCGGGGGAGGGCAGCCGCAGTATGTATGCGTTTCTGTGTGTGTGTGTGTGTAGGGGGAGCTGCGCATGAGCAGGCGATATCTTATTGTTGCTCACTGAAGCGTAGCTCCCCATTTAACTGTATGCCACTGCATTTTGGAGTTTGTCATAGACAGTTCCAGCATGCATTGGCTTACAGGGGCTGCGCCTGCCAACACACTGACTGAATTGGAAGAGGGGGTGACACACCTCCGAAATCTCGGATGATGGCACTATGTTTCTTGCACATGCATGCAAGCAAACATAATAAATACAAACCAGTATTTCAATACATAAAAATGTATTTTCAGTTTTCAGTTCACCCACCTCCTGAACAAATGACACAACGGCATGCTGGGCACTATTCTATCATTCTCTCCTCACCTTGACTATTCTCTGTTTAATTAAGAGTATATATTGTTTTTCTTTTACAGTTGTGTAACCACAGTACATATACATTAAACATACAAAATACCTGACTACTTCTGTCAATCCAACTATGTTTCTGTGTAATTATATTTTGTTAGCATTTCTTAATGTTTGATTTTCATTGTTGAAATGTTAGCATTATTTCTGACTACCATGCTATTTGATTCAATAATATTAAAATGGATCCATTTACCACACACAAACACACACCAGGAAATGAATTGTCGCACCTCAGCATGCCTTTCCTGGTCCGAATTAATTGATTCAACTAACACAATACACCCCTGTCACAAACACCATGCAAAGAAACATTGATCATTGACAAATGCTTGTTATTTTCACTTATACCAGTGGCCAGAGAAAGTCAAACAGCTGGTAGCCCTGATCTGTGTGGCAAGGGCCCCACCTCATTCTTCTCCAACTTCCTAGCCTTGCTCTCCTGTTTTCTCCTTAGAATAATTTTTTTTATTTACTAACTTTTTTTACAGAAATTTTTTCTCACTAATGTGACTTGCAGCATCTCCCCTCCTCTCTTTCTCAGCAGCTGGCAGTCCTGATGAGCTTCAGGCTTCTCCCACTCAGACAGGCCCACTACCTTACGTTGCCCCTCCTGTCCTATCTAGTCTCTCAGCCAACACTCTGGTTTTAATTTTTTAATTATATTAATAAGGCAGTGATCCAGATTTAAAAAAAACACAGAAAAAAGAGAAGGCTAACCACAAAGTAGGAGAATAGTGATCATCTGACCCACTATCTGACCATAAAAGACAGAGCATCTCGAACTCGAGCACGCATGCACCAAGCTTCCAAGCTGCAGACTCTGACAAGTGCTGATCTCCGTTGTGTGTGTGGGACAGACTGTGATCAAACTGACAGCATCTGAGTTTACTTGGTGATGTGTGCGCACACTCTCATTGGTCAATCCCAAGAGTTCTATGTTAACTGTGAAGCAATCACAGTTGGAGGCTGGCTATGTGATACAGGGGTGGGGGTGGGGGGTCTGGGTCTTGGAGGAAGGAGTAGACTGGCGGATAGCTGGAAGGCAGGCAGGGAGAAAGGATCTGACTCCAACCATGGGGCAAGAAAAGTAATATAAGCAAATCTTTAAAGTTTAATGGGCCAGGAGGCCAGCAGCAAAATCACAACATTAAAGGGCCATTTTTTTCCACAATGGAAACTAAGTTTGCAGTTGAAGCTGAGACAAAACACCAGTTTTACAAATAGCATCAAGACACTGAGACGTGGCAAAGAAAATAGGGACTGTCCCTTAAAACCGGGATTTCTAGTCACCTATCTTGGTGAGGGGCACCAGTTTCACAGCCTGGGACCCAAGAGGGAGACTGCTACCTGTCCCCCTCAAGCACTGCTCTGGATGCAGGTTTTCCACCAGAAAGCACTTTCCAAAGCAGTTTTGCTGCTCCATTAAGTCTGCTGAGTTCTGCTGTTTTAATGATTCTGGCCAGCCAATGACTCCTTTTTTGACTCTTCCTCCCTCATGCCACTTAATTTTTACCATTATTATTTCAGACAAGGTGCAATGGTACCCTTGCTGGCTCCTCCATGTACTGGACCCTGACACCTACTCTGGGGTTGGGATGGTGCCCTTGTCCACCATTGGTGGTTCCTTCACATTCCCAACACTTCTGCTCTGGGGTCGGGGGGAAAAAATGATGCCCTCTTCTGCCATTGGCAGCTCCATTCCACTCCTAACCCACTGCCTGTTCTGGGGTCGGGAAACAATGCTGTCCTCTTCTGCCACTGGCAGCTCCTTTCTGTTCCAACCCTGTTGCCTGCTCTGGGGTTGAGAAACAGTGGTGGCCTCATCTGCCATTGGCATCTCCTTTCCGCTCCAACCCCGCTGCCTGCCTTTGGATCCGGAAACAATGGTGCTCTCATCTGCCATCAGCAGCTCCTTTCTGCTCTCAACCCTGCTGCTTTCTCTAGGGTTAGGAAGCAAATATTGATGTTTTTTTCTATGCTCCTGACCCCGCTGCCCACTCTAGGGGCAGGAAATAATGGTGCTTTCCCGTGTCATGTGGAGCAGCTCTTCCCCTGTCCCAATCAGGCTTCTCCTGTGCCATTTGGAGTGTCTCCCCATCCCTGCTAGCATTCCCCCACCTTCTTCCACCCTCCTTGCACCCCACCACCCACCTTCCCCCAACTGGCGCTCCTCTCTCTCGATGCCAAATCCTCAATATCCTTTGACACACTGCTCCTCTGACCACTGATGGCATTGAAATGAATGTTTCCTATTCATTTCAAAGGGTTTTTTTCTTTCAGTCATAACTGTTTTTGGTTTTTAATATTTTCTACCTACTTTTTTTCCTGTTGATGACTTTCTTTACCCCCAACCTCACAAACCCTATGGGTGTCAATATGTAAATCTCCCCCAAAATGTAAACACTCATTTTGGGGGATTTGAAAGTAGGCACTCACAGGGTTCATGAGGGTGGGACTAAAACAGAAGGTAAACATATTAAAATCATTAATTTGGACCCCGATCTGTAGATGAAGTTGTTTGCCTTCGTGTGTATAGCACTTTTGGAAATGCATCTATTTGTGCGTGCAATTATTTTTTTATATTTTTGCAACAAAATCTTGTGGTGTTTTTGTACTCGCCCTGGGGTTTGGTGCCAAGAGTGCAGATGGTTTCCCAGTTTTGTGAGCTTATGTTTATCGACTTTCAGTTACGGCCTGTGTATATTTCTTCGTTGTATGTAAAATACTCTGAATGGCTTTCACCTCTGAAGTGAGCTATATGAATAAAACCATAACAATCTAAAACGGGTAAAATAATTGAAGATTCTTAATTATGGGTTTGCGTAAATTTTAA
Source organism: Neoceratodus forsteri (assembly GCA_016271365.2). Lineage (NCBI taxonomy): Eukaryota > Metazoa > Chordata > Ceratodontiformes > Ceratodontidae > Neoceratodus > Neoceratodus forsteri. The sequence continues at coordinate 68,178,595 of JADMNL010000023.1, forward strand.
TCATAGATCTTATATTTTGTATTATACACTATAACCAAGGTCACAGATTTATGGTGGTTAAAATAATGAAATTCCATTTTCAAGAGCTGAAATTCTGGGAGCTACACCAGTAATTGTTTATCTAATTTCTGGATTTTACCAGGATTCTACAGTCATTCTTTTAGTACGTGTATACATAATCAGAATAAAAGAAGGCTTAATATACAGAACATTAAATGAAGCAAACTGAAAATAGAACAGGAAGCACTTAAATATAAGTTTTATAGAGCTACTGATCTGGTATAAAATCTTTTTTTACTGGCGTGCAGGAGTCCAAATTCTGGAATTTTACAAGGTTTTCTGGTAAAATCTGAAAACCAGTGGCCTTGACTATAACACATTCCCATCTCATTGTCTAAAATTCCAACAGCAGTCCAATCTAAAACCTCCAATACCCCCTCCCCCCCCCACCAGCTGCTCCATTGCACCATCAGCGCAGTACTTATTAACCCTTTAATGGCTCAGGATCCAAAACAGTGGGACATCGAACAAGTGAAATTCCTTACTACAGGGAGAGCCTTAAGGATAGGTGAACTAGGCAGTCGTCTAAGGCGCCTAACAATAGGGGTGCAAAAAGTGCATTGCTGTTAAATAAAAACAAACCTGAGGGATGACTTAATTTTTTCCTTTTTGTGGGGTGCTATTTTAAAGTTTGCCTAGAGGCACCACATACCCTAAGGTCATCCCTGGGAGGACCAGGCACCCTGAGGGGAATTCCAGGCCCTGGAGAAAGTTCAGACTCTGGGGCCCCTACCAGCTCACTGTCCCTTTCCTGCATACAGTGTGCTTGGTGGCCTGGGCCCCTCTTGGTGCTGGGGCTGGGAATTATTCCCTGCTCCCCCACCCTCTCAAGGGCCCTGGGGAGGACCATGCTGTGACAGCCTCTATGTTTGAAGGTAAACAACAAAACTGTACTTAGCTCTCCAGTACTGATATCAGACATTCTAAACAGAACTGGAATAGACATCCTGTGCCTGATGTGTAGAAATACATGGGTAAAGAAAAGAAAATACAACTTGTAAAATTAAAACAAAAAATGCAAAAAACTGTAACACCATAATTTTCCATGCTATATTCTTGAAACTGCACTGTTACCACTAGATAGTGAATAGGGCACTGCTAATACTGTATATGCTGAATACTGTGTGCTGTTTTACAAACTTTCTGCTACCATTTTCTAAAGAACAGTGCCAATCCCATTTTGGACCCTCAATCTTTTTCTCTCAGCTGCACCGACTGCTGGGGTTGTGGACTAGGGTTGATTCGTCAACGGGACCTACTCGCCCACCTCTGCTTCCCGCTCGAAGACCCGTGACCTGAGCGACCAGACAATTCACCATGCCGCGCCTCCGCTGGGACCTATTGGAGGTGCGAAAATTCAAAAAAGGCAACCTGCCTATTGGTAGTCCAAGCCAGTGACACTCAAGCAGCCTGGACAAAAAGCTGTGAGCTTGAGAGCTGGCTTATTCCGACCGTTCATCAGCAGGGAGAGGAGAGGGTGGCTGGGGCTGCTTGACTCCCCCCCCCATGGATTCCACGGACTACCTCTGATTGCTAAATGCCAGTACTTTTGTTCAAACTCACCGGCAAAGCTCTTCTACCTCAGGGTCGAGGCAGCGGCAAGCAAGGGGTGCTTACTGGGTGGACCTCCCCCAACGACCAGGACCCTCAATCTTTTTCTCTCAGCTGCACCGACTGCTGGGGTTGTGGACCGGGGCTGATTTTTCGGCCCTCCTGCCCACCCGTTCCCTCCTCCCATTAAAAGCTCCCATGCCACTCCCACTTCTTGTAGGGAGCAAACCAGGGCTGGGTCAGCTTATCTCAGGGAAACCCCCGCCTTGCTGAGTAATACAGCCCATCTGGGATACAATAACAATTGAGCACTGCCCAGACTGGACATAACTGTTCTCTCCAAGCTTTCTGTATCCTGACTAGAGGGTCTATCTAATTCGCTAAACTAATTACACAGCCTGAATGATTGTCTATTTTCCCAGCTGAATTTTGTGTTAGAGATATTTATAGGGGGGGCTGAAAGCAGCTAGCTGATACTGAATCTGCATCATCTACGAGATTGTTAAGTGCTATAAGCAATCCAGTTATTTCTTGGATAATCTGCCTGATATTCTATTTTTCCCACGAGATGTATAAATGTGTATTAACTTTACTTAAGGGGCTAGGATTTTAACATGCTGAATTGCACCTGTAACTGCTTGATTACCCTGTTAACACTGCATCTCCAGCTAGAGAGCCTCCCTTCTATTGACTGATACAAGTTTGCCTGGCTTCGGCTTCTCAGATAGCTTGTGCACCCAACCCACCTGCCTGCCTAAAGGGTGGTGGCGAACAAATTCACTCTCTGGAGGACCCCTTAGTAACAAGTGCTCCTAAGATCACTGGCCCTCCAAAATTCTGATGCACCCACCCCAGGGATAAGACGTCTATGACTCAGTGTCCCCACAAGATTGGGTACTGCTGACTCGAGGTGCCCAGAAGAAATCTCGGCCACACCCCTGATCAGACTCGCCAAGGACTCGGTGCCCTTACGTGACTGGTTACTGCTCATTAGTTGAGCCCCCTTGACACAGGGTAACTTTTACCTAGGGGCCAAACCATCCCCTCCACCCAGCTATCCCTCCTCTCCACCTGGCCTCCTGACCAGCATGATGCCCCCCATGCTAGGACCTCCCTATCTCAGCTGCCCAAACAGAGGGCTCCTCCTGGCCGTCCTGTACCTCCTGTTCCTCCACTGGGCAGACATGACTATTAGCTCAGGAGAACAGGACTCAGGAAGTACCCCTACACTGAACCCTCCCCCTCGACATTCCTGGCACCACTGCTACCCCCTTCCTCATAATAACATGGAGGCACTCCTGATTGCCCATGTATTCTGCAGGAGAGGCATTTTGTACTCAGCATTACTCACCGCCAAACGGAGACTCTGCACCAAGTCCTTATCCCTCAGTGGTCTCCCATTTGCCTTCTTACTACCCTCCTGCTCATGGCTGGGGACATCCAACCTAATCCTGGCCCCCCACCTTACAACCTCCTGGTCTCCTCCCTGCTAGACCCACACTGGGTGTCCACCAAGGGCCTGCAGATCACGCATATGAATATATGTAGCCTTAGACCAAAGATGCAGGAACTTCAAGCCTGGCTGGACTGGTACAACCCGGACATCCTGTCGTATCTGAAACCTGGCTCAAGCCTCATATTCCCTCCCCTGAGGTTGCAGCCCTTAGTTACCTCTCCCACAGAAAAGACAGTGAGAAAAAGGGGTGAAGGTGTCCTAATCTACACAAAAGACACCCTTAACACAGTGCAGGTCAACCTGCAACAGCCCACTTGCACGGAAGGTGAATCGATCTTCATACGCATCACTCTTGGTCCATCTAAGCATCTCAATATTGGATGCATATATAACCCCCCAACTAACGTGCGCTCATCTCTAGAGGCAGTCCTAAGGGACATCGCTGAAGAGGTCACCTCTGAGCTAATCATTCTGGGGGACTTCAACCTAAATTGGGCCCCTCAAGACAACCACTCCCTAATAGGGCTGGTTCAGGAAGCTAACCTTGAACAGGTAATCACAGGGCCCGCCCGAATGAACTATAAAACGGGAAACCATTCCACGCTTGATTGGATGCTTACTAGCAAACCCTCCAATATAAAGGTGGCGGGCACCTTAGCGGATGCCCTGAGCGACCACTCCCCAATCTTCTGCACCTGGAAAAACAGGGCCCCCAGAGTCCGCCCACGAATCCTGGCAGCAAGGGATTTCTCAAACTTTCAACCTGAACACCTGATTGGCTGCCTAAACAGCATTGATTGGAGTCCAATCAAACTACTCCCCTCACTGGATGAGGCTGCTGCCTTCTTCCAGGGAGCCATTACTATGGTGGCCGATTGCCTGGCCCCTGTGAAGATATTCCGCACCAAGGGGAGCTGCTACAAGTGGATCACTCCTCATGTGAAATCACTTATGAAAACCCAGGACACAGCTTGGAAAAAATACAAGCTCTCCTCCCTATCGGCTGACCTCACCTGCTATAAGTCGCTTAGAAATAGGTGCAAACTGGCCATTAAAGGGTCCAAATGAGACTATCTCACACATCTACAGAAAAAGAACCTAGGCAACCCTAGACTCTTTTGGGCACATATAAATGGGCTAATAAAGGAGAGCGGCAAGACCGCTCACTGCCCCATAGAGGTCAACGGTCAACTAACTAATGACACTAGCATCGCTATGGCTCTCAACTGCCAGTTCACAAACCTGGATCTGATCAAAGTGGGCCTGCCACCCTACCTCCCAGTCTCGATTGACCCCCTTCCCCACAGACTGGACCACCCAACCTTCCACATCAGGCTAATAAAACCTAACAAAGTCCTCCCTTTATTAAAATCCCTCAAAATATTGGGAACTGTGGGACCTGATGGCATCCCCTTCAAATACTAAGGGAAGGGGCCCTTGCACTCACCAGGCCCCTTACCTGGCTCCTCAATTGATCCCTTATCAAAGGTGCCATCCCTGAACAATGGAAAATGGCCCATGTAGTCCCTGTCCACAAGGGAGGTTCAAGGGAGTCTACCAACAACTACACGCCTATCTCCCTACTTTGTAGTCTTGGTAAGGTCCAAGAGAGATTAATTTACGGACAACTCCGTGACTGCCTAGAGCTCCATGAATTACTTGCCCCCTCCCAGCACAGATTCAGAACCAATCATGGGACTGACACCGCGCTAATCAAGTTCTCCACAGATGTTCTCAGAGAACTGGACAAGGGGAACCCCACTGGGGCAGTCTTCATTGATCGATCCAAGGCATTTCGACCTTGTTAACCACAACCTACTGCTTTCCAAACTGAGCCAGGTTGGGCTAGACAGCCACTCCCTATCTTGGTTCAACAGCTACCTCACCGTGAGGTCACAGATGGTAAAATGGAAAGACTCCCTGTCGAAGCCTCTCCTTCTAACTGATGAGGGTGCCCCAAGGGTCTATCCTTGGCCCCCTTCTCTTCTCTCTTTTCACCAACAATCTCAGTAAACACTGTGGGGGTAGCTCAGTGGTACAGTACTTTTATTGTTTTATTTATTTATCAAGTCTAGGATTGCAAATACCTTTGAGCCATGGCTCTTTTACAAAGGGTCCACGTCGTACGTCAGCATGTGGATGATGCAGTCATCTACTGCCCCTCCTCTAATCTGGGAGATCTCAGCTCCAGGCTACAGGATGACCTGGGATACCTAGAGAAATGGCTTGTCACCAACAGAATGATCGTTAATCCTAACAAGACCAAGGCCTTGCTGTTTGGCCCAAGAACCCTCGGTCGGGACAGAAGCCAACACCTCCGACTGACGACCACGTCAGACAAAGAACTTGAGGTGGATGAATCTATAAAATACCTTGGCCTTACCCTGGATCAGTGCTTCTCCCTCAAGGATCACATTGACCAGGCAACCAAAAATATTCACGCCAAACTCGGGACCTTGTACAGGCTGAAAGACCAGCTGCTACTTGCGGCCAGGGCCTCCATCGCCACCAGCGTCCTGCTCCCGACCCTCCCCTATGCGGCCCCTGTGGTACAGGGAGCAGCCAGACAAGAGATGAACAGACTACAAGTTCTCTATCACAAGGTGGCTCACTTCACCACCCAATCTGGCCCCAGGACCCACCACTGTGACACTTTATCCCAGCTAAACTGCCCCTTCTGGGAGGCCCGGCTCCAATATCCCCTACTCTGCCATACCCATAAATTACTCAGCCCCTCCCCTCCTCCCAGCCTCACTGGACTCATTGCCCAAAAAAGTAACCCTAGGCTCCTCCAAACAATGGACAGAACCCTCCTTGCAGTGCCCAGGATTAGAACCAAAGCGGGGGCACGTCGTTCGCCATCACATCACCCATCCTATGGAACTCTCTGCCCCCAGGTGTCCAGGATGCTACCTCTACCAATATCTTCCACACAAGGCTGAAGTTTCATATTATGGTCACCTCCAAATGCAACTGCTAAAGAAAGAGGCTCCTAAGCGTAAGCCTACCCCTCGCCCTCTCAGGGAAATACCTCCAATATCTACACCCATCTGTATAGCCTACCCGGGAAATGTAACCTGTTGAAATGCTACTATGTATTACCCCATGCTATGTTTCGATGTGTCTTATGAAATGTACTTGAACTGTATGCAATCTCATGTATTATTCCATGTAATCCCCGGGTCACCCCTGAAAAAGAGACCTTTGGGGCCCAGTGGGCTTACCCAGTTATCAAAATGTAATAAATAAATAAAATTGTGCTCTTGCTGTGTCCCAAAACAACAGTACAGCACTGAAATTGCAGTAATTCTATTTTCTGATAACTGTGTAGATGCCCATTTTTCAGAGATGGGAAAACCAATGCTATTTTTCTGAAAATTCCTCTGATGCAGTTGCCTGAAAATTGCACTTGTCTTTTTCTTTAAATTGTGTCTTTGTTTTCAACTTTTACACTATCACAGTGCTGAAAAACAAAGCCACCATTTTCTGAAACCTGTTCTGATGCCACTTCCCAAATATTGTGTCAACAGCTGGCTGATATTGCTGACGCTGTTCTACAAAAATGACATCACAACTTGCCACAATTATGTTTTTTTAAACCCCACCACCATTGCGAATTGTGATGCCACCTCTTAATTGCCAAGCAAAATACTGTAAAAACCCATATATTATAAAGTTAAAAAAAAACATATATTTTTTTTTGATCAGGAGAGGCACACTAAGCTCCTATAGCTTGTTTGCAGGTGCATCCTGGGTGGCGGGTTGCATGGACCTCTTCTATTGATGAGGAATGTTGGCTGATAAGTTCTACCAGGACAGGAAGCAAAGATGAGCAAAATGAACCTCGGTTTAACATCTCATCTGAAAGTTTTGGGTTCTACCCCAAATACTTGGTGTGGGGCTAGAACCCTGAACCTTCCAATCTTCTTACCATAGAGGTGAGCATGCTACCTACTGAGCCACTAACACTACGAATGGGTTACGGCAAATTACACACATGCAAGTGATAGCATCTTTTTCTGAACTGAACAGGAACACATATTTTATTTATTAAAGTCTAGGAATTACAACTCTTTGAGTCAGGGACTCATTTACAAAGGCTCCACATCATACAATGACAAAGTCAAATACAGAAGATAATGATAACAAATACAGGGAATAAAATACAGAGGCATATTTCTTAACAAACACTTAGAGCAACACCATAGGTGTGTACCATACAGTTACACAATAGAGTCAAGAACTAACCAGCAGAGGAACTTGTCATTACAGGGAACCGGGGTTATCTGCAATCACATTTAGAGCTGGACATAACGTAGTGTCGTAACTCAGTTGTAAAAGGTCCCAGCCTGGGTATAGATAGGGTAGGCCCAGGGACTGAGTTCATCCAGAGCAGAGCACTGTACCGGAAGGACCTTTGACCAGCACTGGTATCACAATCAAATGCATTTAAATGTTTGTAAACTACACATTGTATTGGTGGACAGGAAAGATTGTAACAGAACAATTGCCCCATTAAAACCTACCCACTTCTAAAAAGTAGAATATAACCAATCATTTAAAAAATAGTTCCTGAGATCACAAATTACAGCTAGCGTGTACTTATGATAAGGTCAGCAGGATTCAGTTTTGATGTCAGTGTCTTTGATAGTTGCATAGTGTTATACTTTCATGTTTACTAAATATGTTTATTTTTTACATTTCAGTCTTGTTTCTGTTGTTAATGATGACACAAGACAAAGCTATGAGAGTTATCAATAAAATATATAGAAACATAGAAACATAGAATTTGACGGCAGATAAGGACCGCTTGGCCCACCCAGTCTGCCCATTTCCCTACCTACTGGATAAGCTGCAGATCCTAGTTAACCAGCAGCCTACTTCTTACCCCCACCCCCAGAATTGCCTTATGACTGTCCCATGCATGCATAGTCATACGTATGTGACACCAGCCTCAGCCAAGCTCTCTTAATGCTTTTTTAATTTAGAATTTTTTAGAGCCCTAGTCAAAAATTGCAAATAAATAAATCTGGGACCAGAAAAGGCACACTGAGCTACAATTCATTTCCAGATGTGACCCAGGTGTACAGGGAGGTTAAGTGACTTGCTCAGGGTCACAGAGTATGCAAGAGGCCATTGAGACACCTAACCCCTGGTGAAGTGGTCAAGTTATTTAAAACAAATGACCCAAGACCATCCAAGGGCACTGACAACATTGACTTCAGAGTTCTCCGTCTTGTCCATGACTCCCTGGCCATCCCTCTTACTAACATTCTCAACCACTCCCTCTGCACGTGGTCCTTCCTAAAAGCTTGGAAGTGCACCATTATTAAACTTCTTCACAAATCTGGTTCCAAGGATCTAGTATCCAGCTACCATCCCATCTCCCTTCTTGCCCCTCTCTCCAAAATTTTAGAGAAAGTGGTCCACAGGCAAATGTCGGAATTCCTCTCCAAATACGACCTGCTCACAGAGGCCCAGCATGGGTTCCGTGCTCGATATAATACCGAAACTGCCCTCATCAAGTTCACCCACTCCATAGACAAAGCTAACAACGAAGGCTTCTACACTGGTGCTGCATTCATAGACCTCACTAAAGTCTTCAACCTCATTAATCATGAAGTCCTCCTCCGTAGCCTGGCTGGCCTCCATTTCTCACCTGAGGTCTGCCTCTGGTTCAGGGATTACCTTATGGGCAGATCCCATCGCACCATTATTGGCGGTGTCCTCTCTGAATCCTGCCCCATCAAATACGGCATCCCCAAGGGTCTATCCTGGGCCCTCTTCTCTTCTCTCTGGTCGTTAACTCCCTGCCTGACATTTGCACCACCTCAGAACTCATTCTCTATGCTCTTTTCTGTCAGGACAAAAAAAACAATGCTCTCATGAAGAAACTCCAATTTGCTTTCACAAGACTTCACACCTGCTTCACATCCCAAAGTCTTGTACTCAGCTCTCAAAAAACTAAATTCATGGTCTTCTCCAGCCCCCGCAAACCCCTTGGCTTTGATCTCTCCCAATATGACAATCTTGGTAACTCCATTGAAAGAGTCAGTGAATTCAAATACCTTGACTTACTCCTGGATAGCCACCTCACTTTCAATGTTTACACTAGCCTCACAATCAAAAAAAGCCCACCAACACCTCAGTATCCTCCACAGAACCAAGCATTACTGTAACAGGGAATCCAAATCCCTCTTAGTCTCCAGCTTCCTCCTTCCTATTTTCGACTGTGGTTCACTTTTCTCCCCCCCCCCCACCTCTCCAGCAAATATTTTTCCAGACTTCGAAGCTCCTACCACAATGCTATCTGCTTTGCCTCTGGTATCCCTAAACTCACACACCACTGTGACCTTTATAAGCTCACCAATTTACCCTCCATTGAGGCCCACCTCAACTGCAAGATGGCCACCTTCTTCTTCAAACTCTCCTGTGGACTGCTCCCTGATTGCCTCACTTCTCTCTTCCAGACAGCGACCACCACCAGGACCACTAGACTGTCCTGCATTCTCTCTTTCAATGTTCCTTTCTGCCGGACCACTCAAGGCCAGAAAACACTCTCTTTTTATGGGACCCAAGCTATTCACAGTACTTTATATCGGAAGACCCTCTCCAGAAGCAGCTTGCAGGGATCTGCAATAGAAATTTAATCTTCTACAACTACAACTACTGCACCAGAAACTGCTTCTGAATGCCAAGAAAACAAAGGCAATGCTTTTTTCTCCCTTTTCATACATCAATAACCCCACAACTCAAGGTAATATTCCCTAGAGCCACACTCTTCTTGGCGAATCGCTGGAATATGTTACTAAATTCAAATACCTGGGGGTGTGGATAGACCAAAAGCTTTCCTTTTGCAATCACATTGAGGATCTCTTAAAGGACCTTAGGCAGAGGCTTGGCCTCTTCTGTAGGATCAAAGATTTTCTAACACTGGATGCTAGGAAGAGACTGGTCCAAACTACATTCCTTATCTTATTGGACTACGAAGATTTCCTTTACAGCCAAGGCCCCGTGTCTGCAATGGCTAAATTAGACACACTCTACCATCGGGCCTTGAAGTTCATAACTGGTCTCTCATACTCCACACATCACTGCTCCCTTTATGCCGCAGTAGGTTGGTCATCCCTTAACTACAGAAGACAGAGGAATGCAGCTCTCTAGACATTTAGGGTCATCATGAAGATGTTGCCTCAGTACATCTCGGATTGTCTTCATCTAGGTGTGATAGGTAAATATGCCTTAAGGAGTTCCTCTGTTATCACCCTTGCAGTACCAAAGTTCAAGTCGCGCTTCGGCAGGTCTGCCATATCACACGCTTTACCCTCTCTCTAGAACAACTTGCAAAAAACCCTGAAGTTGGCTTACCCAATCAAACTATCAGCCTTCAAAGCACTTTATTCTCTCTCTATCAAGGAATCCTGTAACTGCTTCCCCTGATGTTACCTTCCCCTAGCCTCAGCTCCATCTGCTCCAGTGCATCCCTTTACTGGTGCTTCATTCCCACTCCTCTTGGGCAATGTTACAGCCTATAAGAACTTACCTGACTGCTCCTTCTTTCCCAACCCTGTGTTTTTTTCCTTATCGTTAGTTCCTTTTCCATGTCCCCCTGGCTCCCACCTACACTCCTTGCTTACCCCCCTTGACACCATCATGGGGTTTTTCTTTCTACTCCCTAACTGTTGCCACCCTCCCCCCTGCAATTGCTACATGCCCTTGTGGGCATGTACCATGTACTCTTTCCTTACTGGCCCTCTTGCATCCCCTCCCCACCCTCCCATGCCCCACAAGCTCCTTCAATCAGTAATTGTGTTCAAGGATGCTTCAAATACACACTGTAATTATAGTTGCGTACGTTTAACCTGTATATACTGTACTGCAGTTGCTATACTTTTTAGCTGCATACTCTTCATGGTCTTAGCTTAATGTCTCTTTTTAATACTCCATTTTGTGTGTATTATATACCTCCCGTGTATAATTCTTGTGGCATCAGGACTACGCCGTCTGAGTACACTGAACATCAGCTTTTACTGATTATCTGTTTTATACTGCTGTATTATTTTATTCTGCTTTTTTATTTTTATGTAAAGTGCCTTGACAATTCGAAAGGCGCTAAATAAATAAAATTATTATTATAATTACTGCTCTATGTAAATACTATGTAAGTATGAATTCATTTTGTATATATTGTTTACCCAATTATGATGTAACTGAGTATTCCTTTGTATGTATTGTTAACCTCTCCTTTCCAGGTCCATCTTAAAAATGAGCTTGCTCAACGATGTTCGCCTGGTTAAATAAAGATGTTGATTGATTGATTGATTTACCTCTCTCCCTTTGGAACTAAAACTCTGTCCCTCCACAAATGCCTTCAAACACAATATCAGGAGACATTTCTCTCCCACCTGCACCTGCTCGCAGACCTAATCTGGCTCCCCTTCTGCACTTTTTCCCCTCACTGTCTGGTTATCCACCTCAGGCACTTCCCTCTCTTTCTAGCACTTTAGTATTGTTAATCCACCTAGGCTAGTTTTTAGATTGCACTTACATTTTTTGTTTCCCACTGTTATATTGTATTATTGTTAAACCCTCACTGAATGCTTAATGTCATCTTGTATTTGTTAATTCACCAAGGCTAGTTCATGGTTTGCCCTTTAGTCTATATTATTCTAATTTTATGTACCATTTTATTAACCCTCACTGTTAGTTAAATGCTTAAGCTTATGTCATGTCTCATGATTGTTATATGTAACTGGACACTTGTGTAAACGGGCAGCAATGCTCACGTACCTTTCCAGTATAACCAATAAAAATGAAATGAAATAACCAATAAAATGAGGGTTTCAAACCCAGATGTGCTGTGTCTCCTCATTCACAGCATGGTGCTGTAACCACTAGGCAATACTGTCAGTCTACGTAATGTATTCTAAGACAAATAGATACCTTACGTATGATATCTGTATCTCTATTTGTAAGTAGTGAACTATTTGTGTGCATTCCTGCCATTACATACCTGTGTTGCATACTGCTAACTAGTGTGGTAAATGTTAAAGGTCTTATTGTAAGAGTAGCACAATTCCCTCAGTGTCATGGCCAACATTCCCCATGTCAATAAAACAGCTCCATGTAACTCATTCCCAGGGACACACCTGGAACAAGCTGTTACAGCTCAGTGTATCTCTCCTGGTCAAACATTACAAATAAATAAATAAGACAGCTCCATGTAACTCACATCCCAGGGACACACCTGGAATGAGCTGTTACAGCTCAGTGTGTCTCTCCTGGTCAGACGTTATGTAAGCAACAATACCCAACAAGGTGGGCAGTATTGGGCAATACCGGACCACCCAGGGGCGTAATGAGGCCCAACACCGCAGGCGGAGGGCCTTATAGCCCCTGGGAGGTCCAGTATTGCCCAATACCACCCACCCTGGAGGGTATTATTGTGCTTAGAAAATGGCAAACTGTGGCATTTAAATGGGATTTAAAAAAAAAAAATTGAAAATATACAGTAACAATGAGTTTTATGTCTCTTTGTCGTAAAGTAGTCCCTTTATTTCTGCTGTTGTATCTCCTGCTGCCCCTCCCCATCAGAGAACCATTCCATTCAATGTATCCCCCCCCAACACCACCACCGTGAACAGCAGCTCAGGCGTAAGATTTGGATTTTTCTATAGTTTCCCCACCCCACCAGTTTCTTACAATGGTTGTTTTGGGGGGGACATTATTTTCTGGTGTTCTTACTGGACTTTCTCACTCGGGAGTAGGGGGGTGTTACTATACATGCGACCCTGGGTGAAAACAAGAAGTGCACTGTGGGAGCGACAATGTGGAACGAGAGCTGTTTTGTTTTTTTACTCTTCAGTTACACAGAGGAGCAGTTTTTTATGTTGGCTCGTGCATGTGCAGCCAACATATTGTGGTAAAGTCAGATTTGGAGGCTGTTGGGTGAATGCAGGGCTGGGGCACACATCAGTAGGTGCGTCCCTCATTCCCCAATAAGCCAGCAAGCTGGCGCCACACCATGAATACATAATGTGGTGAGCACATCTAACGAAAGGTCCAGTGCAATGCGAGCAAAGCTCATCATACACAGCGGCATCTCCTGACGTGCTTGCTCTGGTGAAAAAGTAAAAACATGGTGGCACACGCCTGCCATAATGCCAACTTCGTGGGTGCCCAATCCCCCTATCGGCATGTCCTGACCTAATGTATGTACCGATGGGGGAGCCCACTCCCATCAGCATCATGCACTCCCCATTTGTTTTGTGCCCAGGGGTTCCTAATCCCCTCAGCTCTTGCAACCCCCGCTTTTGTTGTGTGCTGATGGGGTGCCCAATCATCGACTATAACATCCCTTCCCAAAACATTAGAAGCGGCACTGGGGCCCATCTACCACTGTCTCAAATCCTAAAAAAAAACAACTTCCACCCAATGTTTTTTTCTTTACCCCTAAGAGAAAGCAGGTCCCTCGGTTTCCCTGCCCCTCCCACAACCTCTTGCACCCTCTCGCACCCTACCTCCCATACCCCTCACTCTATACTTACCTCCGAGTATGGTGGCGATCTTGGTGGACCGGGAACATGTCTGCACTCTTCAAAGCTGGCTGCAAACTGAAGAAATGTTGGTAAGCTGTATAATGGCATAAACAGGGTTTTTTCAACTTTGGTGCATATCTCGGCCATTTTTTGGAATTTTTGAGCCAAATTTTCAATATGGGGTTATTGGGAGCCCTCCTCATGAATTCAGTCACTGTCATGGCGTTATTCGGTCCAGAAAGATGATTTTGCGGTCACTGCGGCGGAATCACCTTTGGAATGAAGCAACAGGCCGACGAATGCCACTGTTCATGAGGGGGTCTCTCAAAATGCCTATGTTGCAAATTTGGTGAAAAAAATCCCAAAAAATTGATGTTTTATGAGCGTGTGTTGCACTGTTTCCACGCATACTCGTAACTTCATGAATTTGTAATATTTTCACTCCAGATTTTCAAAATTGGCATTTTTCCACACCTCCTTATGAATAGTGCAGCTGTTATTTTACATATTCTGGCTGAAATGTGTTTTCGCACGTCCGGAGCAGAATAGGGCGGTCGCTGTGTGAAATCAGTTTTCGGGACAGTTTGAGAAAATGACGGTGACACTGTTCATGAGCAGAGGTCCTAAAATGCCTATTTTGAAAATTTGGTGCCGAAAGTCCATAAAATGACTGTGTTACAAGCGTGCGTTGCGCAGTTTCCATGCACCCTTGTAACTTCACAAATTTGCAATATTTTCATGCCAGATTTTCAACACTGGCATTTTTCACACCTCCTTATCAACAGTACAGCTGTCATTTTTCACAGCCTGCTCAAAATATGTTTCTGCACCTATGACGTACAATGGCGTGGTCGCTGTGGGAAATCAACTTTTGGGACTGATTAACAAAATCAAAGCGCCACTGTTCATGAGGTGAGGTCCCAAAATGCCTATGTTGCAAATGTGGCTAAAAAGCTCCCAAAAATAATTGGGTTATGGACGTGCTTTGCGCAGTTTCTATGCATGCTTATGACTTCACCAATTTTTCATATTTTCACTCCAGATTTTCAACGTTGCCATTTTTTTACCCCTCCTCATGAACTATACAGATGTCATTTTCCACATCCTGCCCAAAATGTGTTTTCATCCCTGTGTCGCCAAATGGTATGGCCGCTTTGCAAAACCACCTTCCAGTTAACAAACTGATAGTGCCGCTTTTCATGAAGTGGGCTCACGAACAGCGCATGTTAAAAATTTGGAGTGAAAATGCCAACACACGCCTATGGTGTTAGGGTTTCCAACTGTAACACCCCACCCTGTAGAGACTGACAGGCATCAGGGGTGTGACTTGGGATCATCAGCTGTAATGCTCCCGCCATTCCACCCCCACGACCACCCTGCAGCCAGTGACAGGCATCGTGGTGTGCCTTGCACTGTTCGGCCACAAAGTTCACCCCATTCTCCTATACTGCAACCACCTCAGTATATTTCCTTATGGAAAGGGATAAGTATAACTCCCAAAGACTCCAAAGCACACCACGACACTTGTCAGTGTCTACAGGGTAGGATGAGGTACAATGGCATGAGCCACCCCAAAGCACACACCAACACTTGTCAGTGTCTACAGGGTAGGGTGAGGTACAATGGCATGAGCGTTATAGCTGATGACCCAAAGGCACACCCCAATGCCTGTCGGTCTCTACAGGGTGGGGGTGGGGTTGGCGTCACTTCAGTACTTCACTGCCATTCCTATTATGCGTCTCTAACTCTGGCACTACCAATGCCAATGCCAGCGAGACAACATTTGGCATTGACAAATGCTTGTTTAATTTGTGGTACAAAGTATGTGTTGTTACTGCATTAGTGTTTCCATTTTTGGTGGTGGATCATATCAGAAGGTGACTGGTCAATGTGGATTTACGGGGGTCGATGTGGACTTACAGCGTGAAGCAAACTGCAAGGAGATATGAGGTGAACAGATTTTTTTTGGTATGTTAAGGTTTTTAAATGGAACAAAGCCCGATGGGGGGTTGGGGTGTTGGCCACGCCAGTTCGTCCGGGAAGCGGCATACAAAAAATGGCGGGTGGCCAGTTTGACAATTCGGAGTGTCCAATAATACCCCAAGTAATGGGGCACCCCAAATTGGTACTTGTTTTTTAGCAGGCTCTATCGAGAAATACCCATCCGCTGAAGTTACCCTCCCAGCCAATCAGAACATCAGCATTTACTTAGCCATTTACTAAAAATAAATTAAATGAATGTGCAAACAAATTCAAGTTACTAGGTTCAAAGCGGTTTGGCAAATTCAGAACCTTTTTCTATTCTCATTGGAACCCGGTGATTCAGACTCCATTCTTGCTTCTTTACTTACTTCATCTCAGCCTCTTCAAATACTGCAGTGCCTGCACCACTGTGTCTTCCTGAAGGCAACAGCTAAAAGATGGGAAATAATGTTTGTGAGGAAATAGAACTGATCCCTTTTTTTAGCAGAGCTCAGCCAGTTAGTATGATCGATGAATAAACATGGGAAGCAATCTCTTCCACAGATCCACACTTCTGGGAATTCTAATCCACAATCCTTTCAGGAGGAGGGTGGACAGTGACTTAGGTGCTTAATCAACCAAGGAGAAGCCCATATGGAAAAGATATACAGTATGTTATAAATATATTTTATTAATTTATATTTCAAATGTATTTTCAAAGTAAGTTTTAAAATATGTTTTAATCATATGTCTGAAATACATGCATATTGTATCAGATTGGCTGATTTGATATATCTCATATGCATATATGGGTGTTTATATATATATATATATATATTTATTTTATTATTTATTTCACAGAGAATCCTTTAGGCAGATGCTTATTCTCAAAGGGTTCAGAGTCTGAAACAACATTAATACATAAAGTCACAAATATACATTACATAATCATTGATATACACTACAGCAAGTGGACATATAATTCAAGCAACAGAACACAAAATTACATAGTTACATTATAACAAAGCAAGCGACAATGAAGGGTGCAATAAACAAAGTTTACTTTGTTGGGTTACAAGGCAATTCATTTGAAGCATTTACAAATATCAGTTTCAGAGAGAGGTATGCAGTCTAGATTTGAACAGAGTCACAATCTCTAATAGAGCTAGCAAGGTCATTCCAGTGCTTGGCAAACCAGTATGGGTAGGAGTTCTTACCCAACGTAGTTCTCCTCCTGGGAAGCAGCAACGTGTGGCTCACCATATCTCTAGTAGTATACCTACTGTGTAAAAAAGTGAACAGAGACCACAAGCCTGCGGAGAGTAGGCCATGCAGTGCTTTGTAGCCTAGGACAAGGGTGTGGTAGAGGAGCCTCTGGTTGAGGTTTATCAGGTTTAGTCAGGAATACAGGTCCCAAGTCAAACATCAGTTACAAACATCTGGAGCAAGGTCATTTAGTTTTATGGCCCCGACCCTGTGGAATTCTCTACCTCGTTGGGTGCGAGACTGCCTGACCATCCAAAGTTTTAAAGCTGCCCTTAAAACTTATATTTTTAGTCTAGCATTTTCTGATTTTTTATGCCGCTGTTGTATTTATTATTTTTAATTCTTATATTGTTATTTATTGATGTGTTTTAATTGTTATTGCACAGGCGTCTCGGTTTTAGAAAGGTGCCTTTTTACAAATAAAGAATTGATTGATTGATTGATTGATCAAGTGCTAAGTAGCAAGCCCTGTTAAGCAGTCCCCTCACCCGGTTTAGCACCCTATCATTAGCAGACCCATAGACCACAGCGCCATAGTCGATGATGCTAAAGATAAAGCTTTGAACAACGAGGTTTTTTTTTTACCTCTGGTAAGAAGTTGCTCCTGTGTCTATATTGGAATCTGATTCTTGCATTAACTGTCCTTACTAAGTGGCCTGCATGGTTAGAGAATGTTATGGCACAGTCCAGAATCAGTCCAAGGTATCTGAAAGTTTCATTTGCTCAAAAAGAACACCTGTATTGGTTGAGATTGTGAGACTAGAGGATAGGCCTGCCTTGCTGCAGTTGCTAAACAATATGCATTTTAGTTTTCTCGCTGTGGTGAGATAAGGCCATATCTTATTGTTTTGGGTCATGTTTTATATAATTTTATGTATATAATGCATCAGAGATGCCATAGTGGCCAGTGTAAGTGCAAGGGATCATGGGTACATGTATATGGGCCGTGTTGAATGATGTTGTAATTCTTGCTACTGAGCAGGAATCTGTCAGCTGCTAGCGTTAATTAACTTATTTAAAAGGATACAAAAGAATAATTAAGCCTAGCTGGTAGGCCAGGTAGCCCAATTTGTTTGTGAAAGGGGCAGGACCTCATGAGAAGCTGTGATGTCTGGACCCCCCTTTGTTTGAGAGGTCCATGCTGACTTAATCTTGTTACCAGCTGAATGGGTTACCATTTAAGTAAATGACTGTACTGAGTGTAGTGAAATTGCTATCATCTCCCAGGAGGAAGGCTGGATGTTTCCTCAGAATTCTATTTTAAACTGGTTGACCTCTGAGTTTTTTTCCCCTCTTATATTCAGAACTGCATATCTGTGTTTTGTAATAAAATGCTAACATCTGATTGGCTGTGTAGCCAAAGAAACAGAATGCTAGCCAATCACAGGGCAAGCCACTGTCCACTGGACCTGCCCTTTTAAAACCCCTTAAAACAAGAATGCAGAGGAGTAGCTGAGCTTTTTTGTTTGAAGCGTTTTGCCTTCAGCCTTTTTGAGAACTTTGGGACCCTGCCATCTGCTTGGAGAGCAGAGACAATTTCTCCTGGACAAGAGTCAAGACTTCAGCTGCTACTTCTAAAGGACATTTTGCACTTTACAATTCAGCAACCTAAGGACACTGAGGTAGAACTTTAAAACTAGAATTCTCAAAGTTTAGATTTTTGTTGTATACTTTCCATTTTATTTCCCATATCCTGTAACCAACAACTACAATTATTTGTCTTATGTTATTTACTGTCTTTTTTATTAATTGAATTAGTAAAGCTTTTGCCTTCTGCCTATATCATTTATGTGTGTGCTGCCGTGATAAAAGTTGTTCAAATGATACCACACCTGTGTGACTGTTTTAAGGCCAAGCACTACCAAAGTGAAGTACCACTGGGGACTTTGTGAAGAAAGGAGGGGAGGAAATACTAAGGGTCTCAGGAGGAGCCTGTGGGGGAATTGAACTGAGCTCTGCGTTTTGGGGGAAAGACACATAATAGGTTGTAGAGGACCCCCCCGAAGCCTATACTCACCTGTGGCTTTCTGGTTTGTGGTGCAGTGGCTGAGAGGTTTCTGCCCCGGGAACACAGACTTGAGGCTGTATTTGTATCCCCTCACATGAAGAGAGGGTGCCCTGGGATTCTGTGGCACATGTTCAGTTGTGAAACAGTGAGCATGCTAGAAAGATGGAGAAAGGGTATCCCTGACCCCCCCCCCGACACCAGACAGATTTTCTGTGATGCAGGAAGAAATCCCGCCCTATGGGAGTGGGCTGGTGACACTTGCATTCATGACTAGCAGGCTGCTGGCAAGTCAGGCTTGGACCAAATTAAAGTCATCCTGTGGTCTCTTCTTTAGGTGGTCAATGTTCCTGTCATTAGAGAAGATGACTGCATTATCTGCGTACAGAATTATATGGGAGGAACTGCAGGCAGAGGGTGGATCATTAATGAATGGACTGAATAACAGAGCCTCAAGTATTGATCCCTGCGGGACATCAATATTGACTGGTCTGACATCTGATATGGCAGCCCTACATTTAACCGATTGGGTTTTACCAGCCAAATAGTCCATGAACCAACCAACTGTATCTGTCCAGAGGCCAAGGGATGACAACCTATGACACAGGAGAGTATGGTTGACAAGATCGAATGCCTTTGTTAGATCAATGCAGATAGTACCACACAGTTCACTCCAATGAAGAGCGCTGTGAACTGTCTCACTGAGTTCCAACAGAACAGTCATAGCCCTGAAGTTCTTCCTGAATCCATGCTGCTCGTTGGCCAGAAGATTATTTTGACTAAGGAACTCTACCAGCTAGTTGTTAACAGTTCTCTCGAGAGCTTTGGATAATGTTGAGAGGATGGAGATGGGGCAATAGTTGACAGGAAGGTTGGGATCACCACTCTTAAGTACCGGAACCACATGTGTCTTTTTCCAAATGTCTGGAATTTTATCAGTGGCGCATGATAGGTTGACGATTTGCTGAAGGGGGTAGGCAACCTCCCTAAGACCAAGTTTCAGAAGTTTCGTATCAATGATATCAGGACTCCCACTTGTCTTAACTTTCCTCCTAGACAAGTAGCAATATACCTTCGACCAAGTAAGACATCTGAAGTAAAAATATGGTCGGTTAAGCTCACCAGGTGATTCATCTTATACAGCAGAGGGGGTGTTAGGAATATAGGCCACCAAGTCACCAAAAGCACTATTGAACACATCATCTATAGCTATGTCACCAGAGACAGTGGAATCACCAAGTATGGTAGATTGGAGGAGGGATTCTTTAGTGTTCCCTAGGAGCTCATTAATGCTGCCCCATAGCTTCTTTGGTTGCTTAAGTAGGTTTAGTTACTGGGATTTACAGTAATTTACATTTGCTTTCCTGATGTGAGTTTTCACCAGGTTTTGTAGGTCTGTATATTTCTGGAGAAATTTACCCTGGTCATGTTCCTGTACAAATTCCAGATTCTGTCTTTATTTTTGTTGAATCTCATAACTGGGAAAGACACACTGAGCCAAGGCTCGTTTCCAGGTGTGACCCAAGGGAAGGGGGAATGAGAAAAAAAGTAAATTCAAAGGGTAAAATATCATCAATGTGTAAAAAACGCAGCCTACAGGTATTTATGAATCACCAGGGTTATTAAGCAAAAGTAGTCAATCGGGAATTTACATAATTAAGCAATATGACAATGAATAAAGTAGCTATACACAGAAAAGGGGGTAGTGCTAAGCATACAAAGAAATGAAAAGCAAAAAGAGGCAAGAATAGGAGATGGGAAAGAGAAACAGTAAAACAAATACAGGGAAAGTGATCAGGCAAAAGAAGTAATTAGGCAAAAAAATATAAGGTGCAGACTAGCCAATTCCTGTACAAGAGCAAGATGGAACAAAAAGAAGTGTGAGATGGTTCTGAGAGAGAAATAAAGAGACAAACAAAATCTAGAAGAGACAGAGTTCCAAATGGAAGGAAGATGAGTGGACAAAGTGGACTGTCCGGAAGCAAATTTGGAATATGGGATAAGGAAGGTGCAGGAGTCCCAAGAACAAAGAGCATTGAACGAGGTGAGGTTTGAAGAAAGAAGAGGTAAGGAGGAAGATATGAAAACCAGTATTTAGATGTGAAAGAAGCACAGTGAATGAGGTGACAGGAGGCAAGAGGAGGTAATGAGAGGCCAGTGTATATAGGGAACAATGATCAGTAAGTAAGAGATCATCGGTAGTGAAGTGGCAAAAGGCGCGGCAAAGAGTATCCATTCTGACAATAGAAGTGGAAGGAGCATCAGCATATACCACATCCACATAATCAAACACAGAAGTACCATCTTAGTAAATATTTTCTGGTGAACTGGGAGTGGTAGACAATCTACACTGCAGTAAAGGGCGCCAAGTTTGGCACGGAGCTTCCTGAAGATGGCATCAATATGAATGGAGAAGTCAATTCAACCATTCTGCCACTCACCTGTATTTGGATCTGGAATCAGTATCAATGGAAGAGCCATCCAGGGAAGAAAAGACAAATGGGAAGGGGACCCTAGCAAGATTATGGCTTGTGTCAAAGGTCATGGACACAGTCTTCTTGGTACTGACCTAAACTTTGTGTGCTTGGAACCAGCATAGGACATTATCAAAGTCATGCTGAAGTGATGTTTCCAAGGCAAGGACCAAAGCACTAGAGGCAAAAAGTACAGTGTTATCTGTATAGATGTGAATATGTTTGCTGACACAGGCAGAGGGAAGGTTATTAAGAAAAACTGAAAGGAGAATAAGACCAAGTATGAAGCTATGCGGAGCCCCAAACTGTATGGGGGGGAGACAAGACATTACTAACTTGTATGAACTGGAGGCAGCCAGAGAGGGAAGATCTGAACCAGTTGACAGCTTGAACACAAAGTGACACACAGCTTATTCAGAAGGAGGGGGTGGACTGCTGAATCAAAAGCCTTAGCAGGGTCTATGAAAATACCAGCAGTTATGTGTCCATAGTCCCTTATGTTGAGGATGGAGTCAGTAACCTGTAGGAGAGAAAGAACATGGTAGAGTGACTTTTAATGGAATCCAGGCTGGAATGGAGTGAAGAAATCAAATGAGTGAAGAAAACTCACAAGTTAGGAGTAGAAAAGTTTACCATGTGGCTTGGCAAGTGTAGGAAGAAAGAAGAGGGGTTGAAAGGTGTCAGGAGAGGAAGGATCCCTGCATTTGTAGAGAGCAAGAACCTTGGCAAATTTCCATGACTGAGGTACAGAACTGCTGTAAAAAATAGAGGTTAAGTAGGTGCGTAAGAAGCATGACAATAGGTGGGGCAGAAGGGTGGAGAAGTTAGGGTCCAGCCCATCTGCACTATGAGATTTGGAAGGGAACAGGAAGGGCAGAGTATGTAAAGTATCCTGTGGAGAAATGGGAGAGAAGTCAAATCAAAGGCCAGATGATGAAAGACAGGGAGTAGAGTGAGGTAAGAGTGGTGGAGGAGTCAAGGGTTGCAAAGGAGGAAGAAGAGCACAAGTAGTAAAATATTTTTTTAAATGAGAAGCAACCTTGGGGGAGCTGAGATAGGGGTTCCAGACACGACTGAGATGGGAGAAGAGGACTGGGAAGAAGGATCAAAGAAGGAATTAATCACCTTCCAGAATTTGGCATGAGACTTAAGAATATTCTGAAGGCGGGTAGCAATGGGTATGCACCGGGGAATAGCCTGCACAGCTCTCTGTGTCCATGCCACATTCCCAGTGGATCACCAGGGGACCTTGCACAATGAGCTACAGTGTGCTTCCCTCCCCAGAGGAAGCAAACATTCCCTGGAACACTCAAGCTCCTCTCCCCACAAGCCCTCTGGTTATCTTGGCTCATTCTTGATCGCAGGTCATCACTGTCACAAACGGCAGTGCTGCTGTACTAAGAGGCTGGCATATATTCACTTTTTTTTATTATTAACATGTTTTTTCAACCACAGCATCAAGGACAGCAACACAGCATGCCTATACACAGTGTAACACCTTCTGACACCGGAGAGGGAGCTCAGTGTCAGCATCTCCATGCCCTTCCACCAATGAGCCCCCTCTATGGCTGATGTTGTGGTGGGATGAAGACATACCTTATTCTTTTAATCATATTTTATATTATTTCATGTATATAATGCATCAGGGACCCCCATGGTGGCCCAGTCTAACTTGCAAGGGACCATGGGTACAAAGAACACATGGGCTCTAGAATGATGCAGTTCCTTGTGCTGGCCAGAAACTGTTAGCTGCTTAGTCAGGGAAGGAGTCTGATTAAACCATTTAAAAGAAAACAAACAGGCTAATTAAGCATAGCTGGGAGGCCATGTATCCTAATTTGCTTGTGAAAGACTCAGGCCTCTGGAGGAGCCATGATGTCTGAGGAAACTTTTGTCCTGAGAGGTCTGCCCTGAGTTAATTTAATTACAGCTAAATGGACTAGCATTTGGGTAAATTGCTGTCCTCAGCTTTGCTTGATTGTAGCCATGGGGGTGGGGGGCTGGATCCGCTCCTGGAATTCAGGCTGAAACTGGTTTGCCTCTGGGTCTTTTGTTCCCTGCTCAGAAATGAACATTTTTTTTGTAATAAAATATTAAAACCTGACTGGTTGTGTAGCCATGGAAAAAGAATGCTACCAACCACAGGGCTATCCAGTATCACTGGACCTGCCCTTTGAGAAAACCTCATAAAACAGGGGTGCAAGACTTTATCAGTGCCTTTTTGCCTTCTGCCTTCTTGCCTTCTTGCCTTTTTGCCTGTTGCCAATTCAAGTTACATGCGAAGGAACTGTTTGCACTTGGGACCTTGTCCTGCTGAAAGAGAGTAGACATTTTCTTTTTCAAGAAATTCTCCTGGACCACAAGAACCAAGAAATGCAGCTACATTTCTAAGGACACTTTTCACTTCAAATTCAGCAACCAAGAACCTGGCGCGATAGAATTTTAACCTCAGAATTTTAAAGTGTAGGTTTTTATTGTATATTTCCATTTTCTTTTCCATATCCTGTAACCAATGTTTAAAGTTATCTGTCTTTAAGTTATTTACTGTATTTAATAATTAATTAGTAAAGCCTTTGGCTTACTTTAAGATAATTTTGCCAGTGTCTTGTGTGTGTTGTTTTGGGAAAGGGTTGTTCAAACTATACTATGCCTGTGTGACTGCTTTAAGGGCCAAGCACTACCAAAGTAAAGTACCACATGGGACTCTGTGGACGAAAGGAGGGGAGGAAGTATGAAAGTTCTCCAGGAGGAGTCTGTGGGGGTTTAAACTGGTCTCTGCATTTTTTGGGAAAGACACATGATAGGGTAAATAGGGGATTCCCCTTGGGCCTATACACACCTGTGGCTTTCTGGTTTATTGTGCATTAGCCGAGAGGGTTCTTTCCGGGAACACAGACTCGAGACTTGTATTTGCAACCCCTTGCATGGAGAGAGGGAGACTTGGGAATTCTCTGGCATACGTTCAGTTGTGAAACAGTGAGCATGCTAAAAAGACAGAGGAGGAGGAGTATCCCTGACCCTGATCACAAGGGGATTCACTATATTCCAGGGAATCCCTACCCCACAGAAGTGGGCTAAAGACAGATGTCATGTGGGTGGGGGTTAAAACAGGGCACTAAGTGCCAACTAGAGATGCCTGGATGCTGCATTTTCCCATCGGGAGCACTAATCGGGGATATCACCAGAATCCAGGCCCAGACAAATATACCTAGATTATGGAAAATTTGATTGAATAATCTCAGATGGTTAGAATGGTCAGATGGTTGAGCAGTGTCAGTGGCTCAGCAGGTAGCACACTCGTCTCTGAGGCTGGGAGATCAGAAGGCTGCGGGTTCTATCTCCACACCAGGCACTTGGGTTAATATCCCAATACTGACACTGTAGCGCAGCATGAGGAGGGTGCTGCACTCCTGAGGTGCCGTCTTTCGGATGAGACGTTAAACCGAGGTCCCATCTGCCTGTCCTGGTGGTAGTTCAGGTGGATGTTAAAGATCCCATGGCACTTTTCAAAAAGAGTAGGGGAAGTTTCCCCGGTGTCCTTGCCAAATTTCCCTCATTCACTAAAAATACCACCAACAGCTTAATCTGGTTCAAGGTCAGTTGACATTCATCTGTATCCCCCTTCCCTGTGTCGTGCCCAAAAATAGGCAGAATCTGCCTAGTGCACTTACCCGGTCAACAAAAACTAAATATAAAATAAAAAGAATAAGGTGTCTCAATAATGAACTAGTGCATGAAGTTCTGTTTATCCAACTAGGACGATTTATTAGGATTGATGAAACACCCCAACCGATCGCTCCTGGAATCATGAAAGATGTTGCCCCCAAAACTCCACACTCTCCAGTCATTCTGTTAAAGTGGAATACACAGTAGGTGTGTAAGGTATCTAGTCCAAAGGCTCATAGTAAGCTCTTTCAAATGAGATACCATAGGGGTCTACATTTTGGAGATATAAATGCCTGAGCCAGGCCTGTATTAAACAAAGACAGCAGCCATTTCACTAAACCTTGTGACAGAAAATGATGTCAAAGTTGTGAAAGCTGTGTCTTGCTAAGCAGAGCTTCAACAACCATGACTTTGCGTTGCTCCCCTTTAACCAACACATTGCAGACTTTCACATGGATATCTCAGGATAGCTAACACCTATAAGTTAGATCAAAAGCTCATATGGCAGAGCATTTCTTGGTCTTTCAGACTGTGAGGGATCCTGCACACGTATGTTACTCCTTTGGAGACAACACCCAACACATGTGTGCTAAGATGTTGTCACTGCCCACGCTGATGGCCAATAAATGAAATACACGTTTTAGTTACCTCAGTCTGCAGATTTTCACTGGCCTCTTCCTCAATGATGCCAAAGAAACGAACAAGGAACTCCTGCTCCTTGATACACATGGGTTCCAGTTCCATCAGCACCTGCTCCAGGATCTGCAGACATCAATAAAGCAATAGGCAAGACAAGACAAATGTACTTGTTAGGCACCAATCCAAGGCTCTAGCCACCATTCAGACAGCAACATTTAAAATAATTTAGCAATACATCAAACGCAAAAACACAGTTTCAGCATAACAGACATATCTAATAGTTAGTAAATTAAAGGTAATACATTTTTTCTTAGGTGGTCCCAAAGGCCTGATTAAAAAGATGTGTTTTAAGTAAACTTTAAATGCCCCAAAAAAGGAGTCTTCTCTGAGTGAAGCTACAAGTGCATTCCACACCACCGGAGCCGCCATACAATAAGCTCTGTCTGCTGAAGATTTCAGTCGGTGTGTGGAACCATGAGGAAACCACCTCCATGGAACAAACAGGGCAGATGGGAATGCATTCTGTCAGAAGGCCTTTTCGATAGGATAGGACACCTACTGGACCTTGGTCAAGAATCAACATCTGCAGCTGACCTGAACATTGTGCACAGCCATACAGGGGGAAGTGGGTTTGGGAATCAACTGCAGATTTCCTTCTCAGGTGGGAGTATCATGAAGGTGGGGGGGGGGGTGCGCTAGTGACTCATGTTGCTGCCAAACACTCTATAGTGGCTGCAAAGTCAAAAGTACCATCTTCTAAGGGACTCTTATCTGGAGCTCAGTGTACCTGTTCAAATTAAATGTTGTTGCTTGACCTGACTCAGTTGTAACAATTGTAACTATTTTACTGTGAGATAAATCTGTCTGATGGTTCTGTAACATATTGTATATCTCCTGCTGACACCTGTTTAGTACTAGTTACATTTGTTGCTTTAATCCTATTTTTTTTTTCCCCAATTGTTTAACCAGGAGTAGCACACTAAGCTGAAAACTTGTTTACAGGTGCGACCTGGGAGCACAGGGAAGTTAAGTAACTTGCTCAGGGTCACACAGCATGCAAGTGGGGGCTGTGGGATTCAAACCCAGGTCTGCAGATTTGCAGCTCAGAGCCTTAAACCACTGCACTATACTGCCTCCCACATGTACGTACCATGACTATTGCCATTGTCTCTGTTATTTGTTGTTGATTTATATGCTATGTGCCATCTGAAGGGCCCAGGTCATGCCTGAAAACAATCCCTGGGACGAGAGTACTTACCTGGTTATCAAATAAATAAATAAATAAAACAGGCGAAAATCATTCTCAAGACTGTGGAGTTGGGGAGGGATATATATATATGCTCATATTTAGGGTGGACATAACTAGTAAGACTGTTCCTGGTACTTTGGGGAGTCTGTTTCCTGAGGGTTATGGACTTGGGGCACAGTTCCTGGTATTGCTCACAAACTGGTGCCATTGACACCCCATACAGCAAGTTGCCTGTCCTACATCAGTGCTAACAGCACTACACTGTGGGGCAAGGGAATTCCCCAATGCAGATTTCTGTAATAAGTGATAAAATCCTGAGAAAATAATAACAAAACACACACACACGTACACACACACACACACACACACACACACACACCATTTACACGAAAACATAGACGATGATGCCAGAAAGAGACCATCGGTCCATTCACTCTGCCTGGAATTTTTCTAGTTGCCCAGCAACATGACCAACATGAGTTCTGACAAGACAGCTGTACTGAGTGTCTACTGAATTGCAAGAAACAAAGATGACAGCTTAAAATTCCCATTGGCCGGCCCACCAGCGCAGCGGAAAGATTCACCGCTATGACACCAGTGACCCAGGTTTGGGAACGGACTCGGGCATCGGAGTGCCAGCTGGGGGATGGAAGGCTCAAGCATTCACTGACTGCTCTCCTTCTCTCAGGGGAGGGTGGGATAGAGGACAGGTGCCTACTGATCCCTAGCAGAGGTTGAGGGTACAGCAGTGCTCCGGGTCCCACTGTCTAAGGAGAGTGACAGACGCTGGCATTTGCCTTGTGCCCTGCACATCACGCTCATGGGAGAAAAGTGAAAAATGGAGCACTGGTTGATCGGGTGACGGCCTCCTGGATCCTCGCCACTGGAGCTCCCAGACCTCCATCAGCTGCCTCAGCAGCACCCAGGACCATTGGAACATCCAGTAAGGCTCATTCCCTATGTAGGTAGGGGCCCCGCCTGATGAAAGGATACATCAGAGTACCCTGGGTGACTGCGATGCAGAGCAGTGTGGTCGGGAGCAGCCGGAGCGAGAAGGTCCTTGAGAGGCCTGAAAGAGGGATCAGCCATTCTGAGGGGTGGGAGCATAAAAAAAATTCCCATTAGCTTGAGGGAGGTCAACAAGCAGAACAACCTACCCCCAGTAAAAAAGACTTCTAAAGCAAACACCATTCAGGCTCTCAGACCAGGACTAGACAAATTTCTGAGGGAGAATGGTATTGAGGGTTACACAGCATGCACTGAGGGGTAACACAGGACTAGACAGAGTCCTGGAGGAGAATGGCATTGAGGGTTACATAGCATGCATAGAGGGTAACACAAAACTAGACAGATTCCTGAAGGAGAATGGCATTGAGGGTTACTTAGCATTAATTAGGGGTAACTCAAGACCAGACAGATTATTGGGAGATAATGATACTGAGTGTTACAAAGCATGAGTAGGGGTAATCAAGGACTAGTCAGATTCCTGAGAGAGAATGACATTGAGGGTTACACAGCATGAGTAGGGGTAACACAGGACTACACAGATTCCTCAGGAAGAATGGCACTGAGGGTTACACAGCATGAGTAGGGGTAACACAGGACTACACAGATTCCTCAGGAAGAATGGCACTGAGGGTTATACAGCATGAGTAGGGTAATATGGGACTGGATAGATTCCTGAGAGAATGGCATTGAGGGTTACACAGCATTAGTAGGTAACACAGACTGGCTAGATCACCAAGGGAGAATGGCACTGAGAGTAACACAGCATGAGTAGGGGTAGCACAGTACTAGACAGATCCCTAAGGGAGACGGGCATTGAGGGTTACACAGCATGTGTAGGGGTAACACAGGACTAGACAGCTTCCTGAGGGAGAATGGCATTGAGGGTTACACAGTGTGAGTAGGGGGAACGCAGGACTAGACAGATTCCTGAGGGAGAATGGCATTGGCGGTTACACAGCATGGGTAGGGGTAACAAAGGACTAGACAGATTCCAGAGGGATAATGGCATTGAGGGTTACACAGCAGAAGTGGTAACACAGGACTGGACAGATTTCTGAGGGAGAATGGCATTGGGGGTTACATAGCATGGGTAGGGGTAACACAGGACTAGACAGATTCCTGAGGGAGAATGGCATTGGGGGTCACATAGCATGAGTAGGGTAACACAGGACTGGGTAGATTTTAAGGGAGAATGGCATTGGAGATTACACAGCATGAGTAGGGGTAACACTGTGGCTGTTGAGCTTGGATATGTGTCTATACTAAAACTAGGTATAGTCACTGTTATACAGCTGTAAGAGCAGAAAAGATGGGCCCTACACTCCTCCCAGCCTCGTAATACCATGCTACCATGTTGAGTAACATTGCAACATTCCGTTACGCGGACCATTAGTTAGGGGATAATGTATGTCACAGTTTGACCATCTCTGAATACTTGACCATAGCTCTGTAACAGAGTACCTGCAGCAGAGCACCTGCTGGCTGTTCGCTGGTATCAACTGTTGTCGTGTAGTGCCAGTATCAAAATAAATGTGGTGGGATGTGGTCTATCTCTAGCCAGTGATTCAGCGAACAGCTTTCAAGGTGCGACACAAAATGGCAAGCCTGTAGAGCCTGCATGAAGGGGTGACCATACCATGAATTCCAGCCAAAGGCAAAACTCCCGTACATGAAGGGTTGACATGGAGCCTGCAGCACCAGCAACCTCTGTAGTGGGCTGCAGAGGTACATCTTGTCCGCAAAGGGCACTATATTGCATGAGATTGTGGCCATAAAGTAATGTTGAACAGCTCTGCAGGGTAGAGGGAGGCATTTGAAAAAAAATCAAGGTAAGCCCTCAGTGCCATGTTCATGGATGATTCCACTGGTCCCTCCCCCTGGCAATAGTGAGTCCTGTGCTGTAAACTGGTGTCAGGGCAGGGAGATGCTTTCAGGGGTGGGGATGGCCAACCTGCCTCTGAGCCATGGGCAAAAGCAACACTGGATGCAAAGAAAGATTACCAATAAAAATGGAATTTATGGAAGTCTGGCCCAATACCACAGAGGAAGGGCTCCAAGCTGCCACCTGGGTGACCAGGATTTGGATATGTACTTGGGCTCTCCCCCCAATCAACAGTAGGGGATAGGGCTCACTCTTGAGGAGAGAGGTTCCTACTATACTCTAAGATCTTCATGAGTATTTGCAGTGACAGAAGTCAATCAACCACCCTCCTAGTTGGAAGACCACATGTGCTTATGGTAACACTGAAACTGTGGTGACAGGGATGGGAAATCAAGTGAAAATGAGCATTTGCACTGTACAAGAGTGGAGGTCAGGGGCTAGCCACCAACAAATTTATGACACACCGGTATCCAATTGCATGCCATGTGGTATTGGGTCCCAAAGAGCAGATCCTGGATCAAAAATTCGTCAACACTTGTCCCCGAATACCCAATGACAGATTACATACCCTGGTCTGTCATTGGCTATTTACTCCATAAGATGCTGATACCAAGTGTCATGCTATCTTCCTTATGCTATAATGTTACCAAATAATTTGAAAAAGAAAAAGCATTTCAAGAATATTTTTGGTAGAAAAGGGGGATATGGTAACTCAGTGGTCACTTTCATAGAGGGTCCCAAAACATGGTCAGAAGAGAGACGGTGCATCCCCTCTACTGCATTGTGTGGATCCATTCAGGGATGAGTAAGGCTTTCCATCTTGAAGCCCACAATTGCCCAGAGCTCATTCTCTTGTAGTGGTACCAACTTTATTTGGGCACCTGACCACAAAGATGCCTCTCTTTTTTTTTCACTTTCTTTTTCTGCTTAGTGCTGTCTGGGCTCCCTTTTGGGCCTGTGCAACCAGCCATTACTCTTATCCCTGCATGTAACTTTCTTCTTCTGGCACCTTTGGCCCAACTAGTTGGGCAATCCCATAGATTTCCCCCGGGAGGTGTGTCAGTGGGACAGGGATCCCACCCAACGAGTCTATGGCCGGTGAGAGGCGAAAGAAAGGCTACATGAGGCTGGAATGTATGGGGCAAGTCATCCTAACCAGATAGGGCTAATTCCTTCCTATTATTGTACTAGGTACAAGGGTGTCAAGGCAGGAGCGTAAATGCACTGTGCCTACATGCAACATCTTCAGGGTCTCCACCCTCCCCTCGCATCACCTGAGCACCGCTATTGCACTTCCAGCTGTGCTCACCTAGGTGGCAGTGTTGCAGCTTTGCATGCTACCCTGTCTCCCTGGAAGACAGCATCCTTTGGGATGCTCAGTCCTCATCCACATGGCTTGTGCCTGATAAAATGGACTTGTCTCTGACCCTGGGTTACCAGCATCGAAAGTGTCAGCTCTGCTGTGGGCTGGCAGTCTGGTTAAAGATGCCTCTCCTCTGTTTAATATTACCACCTTGGTGGGAGTCAAGGGGAATGAGTGTGTTCTTGGGTCAGACTTGGTTCTGCATGGGGTGGTGAAAAAGCCAACTGAGATTCAGAACTGGATCCTGGATTTTAAAATGTCTGTTATTTTTGGACTCATTTCAAGCTGCGGCAGAATGGAGAATTTTCTAGAAATTTTGCAGGCATATTCAGATGAAAGACATTTATTTTTTCTACCTGCAGTGATCATGTTCAGACATTTGCAAAAATGTGACCGGAACTGCATAGTGAATGCACTGGTACGTTGCAAGTGGGCTGCACGTTGCAGAAAAGCAGCAAGTGGAGCAGAATCCTACAGATGTTCTGCCAGGATCTAGTAACTTGTGAAGGTGTTTGGTGCTTGAAAAATATGGCCTTGAATCAATGGAGAGTTCACTCATCTACCAGATTTCAAACTGCCATAGGATCTCTTTTACTTTTCATTTGAGGGCTAATATATAGAATAATTTATATGTAGCCCATCTTAGGAAGGCCATTCCTTTAAAGAGCACTTTGTCTGATACTCTCATCCCCACCCAAGAACGATCTTTGTAACCCCCAACT
The DNA here is from genome assembly GCA_016271365.2 of Neoceratodus forsteri. Lineage (NCBI taxonomy): Eukaryota > Metazoa > Chordata > Ceratodontiformes > Ceratodontidae > Neoceratodus > Neoceratodus forsteri. Next base: position 68,210,436 of record JADMNL010000023.1, read on the forward strand.
TGCAGGCTGGATAAAAACATTTTCTAACAGCATTTAGGAAGGGAAGGGATTATAGAAGGGGGGGACATGATAGAAACGTTTAAGTACCTCAGTGGAATCAACAAAGTCCAAGAGGGTAGCATCTTTCAGAAAAAGAGATGTGCAAGAACAAGGGGACACAATTTGAAGATAGAGGGCGGCTCAGGGGCAATGTGAGGAAGTATTTTTTCTCAGAGAGGGTGGTGGATGCATGGAACAACGTTCCTGAGGAGGTTGTGGGGTCTAAAACTGTGGGAGAATTCAAGAATGCATGGGACAGACATAAGGCAATTTTTGTTGGGGGGTAGGAAGAAATAGGCTGTTGGTTAAATAGGATCTGCAGCTTATCCTCTAGGTAGGGAAATGGGCAGACTAGGTGGGCCAAGCGGTCCTTATCTGCTGTCAAAGTCTATGTTTCTATGTTTGTATTTTGGCTCCATGGAGCCAAGAGCCCTATTCAGAGCGCCACCCCTGCACTAGCATGTTTTATGATGTAATAGTCAGGAGAGCAAAAAGGCCCCAACCACTGATTTTAACAGGGCTTCTCTTTTAAAGACTAATTTTGAGATTTTAATGGCCCGATTGAAACTAGTCAAGGCCACTGCTCAAATAAGAAGGCAAAAGTGTTATAAACATATACCAGTATGCTGGCCCGGTGGTGCTGAGGGTTGAGGTGCTGGACGCCACACCTCGCGCCATGCCAGTGATCTGGGGTCTGGAGCGACCTCGGGTGCTGGAGGGTCATCTGGGAGGGAGGAGGATCGAGCATCCCAGGGAGTGTTCTCCTCCTCCGGGGAAGGTGGGAAAGGATTACCATGGACGCAGTGGCTCCTGGTGGTTGATGTATGCCGTGGTCAGCTGTGGGACGGCATTGGCCAACGCCGGATGTGCCGTGCATAGATGCGCATATGAAGCATCCCTGGCATTAGTGTATGCCCGTGCCATCGGGGGGAGAACCAAGCACAGAAATCCTCCATGCGCACAGTGAAGGTGATCGATTGGTATCGCATCAGACGCACTCAAATTAGCTCCCCTAGTGTCCGTCCCCTGGCCTTTTGCGGTGCAAGTGAGGCACCCACCAGAAATGTGGCTAGGGAGGGTAGACATAGGGGTCAGAGCCTGGCTGCGGCTGGGGTGAGGATGAAGAGATAGCTGGATGGGGGGGAAGAACCATAGGTACAATCACTCCCCCAGCCGAGGAGAAATAAATAAATAAATAAAATAAAGCAAAGCATTAAAAAAAAAGTGCATACCGGTGTAACCCCCCTACAAATGGGGGTTCCTCAAAAGCCTTCCTCGAGCTTGCCTGAAAGCTCACTGCCAGGCTGGTGTCCTGCGTTTTAGCAGTTTAAATGTGATTGCCAGAGAGTGCCTGTATAGCCTCTGTGTACTGTCTCTTTAAGAGCTGCCTGGATTGCAGCCATAAGTAATCTGAGAGGGAGCTCTGCTGAAAGATGTAACTATTTGCTGAAAATCATTTAGAGTGATGATGATAATGTAGTTTGTCTTATCTGCCTTCTTTGCAGCAAGGACTGTTTTGTTTATCTCTACTATCTTGGTCCTGGACTGCCGAATTGGACCAATCAGTACTGGTGGGACCTAAAATGGAACCATATTACAGGAGCTGTCTGGAGTCAAAATCTGTAGGAATTGTAGTTTGGGCTTTTTGCGCCTTTTTGCACCTGAAGGGGGAGCCTTTGTTGTGACTGACAGGAGGATCAGCCAACCGAACCTTTTGGATCTTGAGGAATTTCTCAGGCTGTTGCAGCTAGTTTCAGGTTTGAGCTGAGAAGTGAAGAAGTAACAGCTCAAGTGATTTTGAGCAGCAGTTCTGTGTAGTTTTGCATGGGAGAACTGTGAAAGGGCTGAGTTTTGGCCTGCCTGTCTACCTGCTGTCCTTGAATGGGAAAATAGAGTTTATTTGGACTGAATCTGAGTTGTGAAGTCTATTTAAGCCACTGGACTGTGACCAGGCTTCAACCTGAAAAAGACTGAAGATTTGCTGAATGCAATCAGCCTGTCAGGATTTCCAGCTGCTTTTGAATCCCCGGTTTGTGCAGAGACTTTGCCATCGTGACCGGAGAGCGGTTTGCCTGGTACAATAGAATTTCCTTACATGTAAACGTGCTGTGTATTGAAAGTGGGTCGTGATTTGGTTCCCCACTGTGTGAACTGTGTTCTGCTTGCTGGAAGCTTTATCCAGCCTAATCGGACTGAATCCGCGTTCATCTCCATTCGGCCTGGGCCATGCCACGCTGGCCCTGCCAGACTACCTCACTGCACAGAGAAAGCCACCGACGAGAGACCTGCCTGGTGATCAGCCCCCTGCTCCACGCCTGAACAGGAATGATGCTTTGGTGAATCGTGTGGGCCCTGCTTCTCTTGGCACTCCAGATTAACCACCTGCTGTCTCAATTTTCATCCAGCCTATGTCCAGTCTTGGGTATCGTGAGTAATCATCAGGGTAGCTCCCTGCAACAATAGCCTAATCTAAAAGTGTGTCATCTGATTGTCTTGTTATTTTCTTTTCACGAACTGAGCCCTCCGGCTCTGGATTACAAATAGTGTGTGCTGTGCATGCTGTTTTCTTCCATCACAGGGCCCCAACCAGCTGCAATGTTCCTGGCTAGCCCACCATTCTCCATCTGGGTACCCAGAGTATGTGACTGTTTATGGACCCTGAAGTGCATGCATAACTGTTTGATTGACAAAGCCTTTAAGCAAATTAACCTGATTACGCCCCTCCCTTGTTCAAGACCCTCAAATAAAATCAGATCTAAATTTTTTTGCATTTACCCTGACTGTGGTTCCAGTTTGTGCAAGAGTACTGTACTGCCATTATTTGCTGTGTATAACTTTGTTTTACAGGGGGTCCCCAGGGCTGAGCCAGAGGAAAGCCCTAGTGGTAAGTGCAAACAGTGTGGGTACTTGTGTGGTGTATCAGGGGTATTGTGAAAGTGATTACTGTGTATTGTTCCAGCCACTAGTAAGGAAAGAGGGGGGTTAAGGGGGGTTACAGTGTCCCGGAGGGCTGTGCCCATGTTAGCTTGATCACTACCAAACCAGACCTCCAGGTGGAGGCACCCATTTCAGAACTCAGGCTCCCTAACCTGCTACTAGCAAAGCAGATAGGGGTAGTAGCCCTTGGGATAGTGCCACCTAGGGGTTACCCCAGTTTAACAGTTACTGTGAAGTACAGGGGTGGAAGAACACCAAGGGGTTCTGGTAATATCCTATAATTATGACAGTAAAGTCACCAGAACACTGAGGAGTCGTAGCAACCCAAGATCTTCTCAGTTGCATACTTCATTTTTTATTAAAGATTGTTTGTCAAACAAAATAAAAATTAATTAGTATTACTTTATTAAATTAATTAGTATTGTATAATGAAGTGTATTGACAAGCAGTATAAGCACTAGAATGGACATTCTGTGCCTGTGTGGTGTACACAGATACACTGACTCTCTGCTCTAGAACATGGCATTCATAGTTCTGTTGTATAGGCAGTCACAGACAACTGAACCATGTGAGCCATGATAATGTCATCATTGGTGATCGCACACCATAGGGCCATCCTTTTAGTTCTATGGAATAGATGGAGATGTTTGAGCTGGTGTGTTTAAGCAGGATGATGTGACATGCCCTGAAGCTCAAGGGTGGAAAATTCAGGGGTAATGTTATGATGAACTTCTTCTCCGGGTGGGCAGTTAAAATATGGAACAACCTACCAACTGAGGCCATGGACAAGAAGACAGCACAGGCCTTCTGGGCGAGCCTGGTCAACGTTGTACTTACCATGGGAATCACTAAGCACCCTGAGTAGTATGGTGGGTGGGAAATTCCTAGAAATGAGTCCTTGTTTGAGCAGTATCCTTGTGGGTCCCTGTTTATGAAGGAGGGTGGCAGATATGATAGACCTTGAGTCCCTTTGGGCCTTCAATTACTGTGTATTACAATGACTCTGGTTGTAACCAAGGCCATTACTGCACTCAGCAGAAGCTGCTAAGTTCTAAAGAATGGACATTTCTTTAAAAGAACGTTCCTGTTCACAGTGGGAACCCATTCTGCACATTCCAAGTTGTTCTGCACTTTCTGAAAAAGTAATTCTACTACTGCTCGTAACTCTAGTGACCCAGGTTCAGGACTGAGTCTGGGGTGTTGGGGCCGGCAGGGGAGGATCGAGCATCCCAGCAGCTGCTCCCCTCCTCTGAGGAGGAATGGATGCCATCTTTGCTGCAATATTGGCAGCTGCATGACCACAAGAGGCAGTGCAGCAAGGTGCCATGAGGGAGAGGGGTGGATGCTGACCACTGATCCAGGCTGTGCATCCATTCCATCCGCATGTGCAATTTGGTCCCCCTCACACACTGGCTCCCTCCAAGGGGCAGGAACCATGAAATGAAGAAAGACACCATAGAGTGGCTTGATGAAGGGGCACACTCGGGCCCTGGCCCTGACGACCAGCCACTCACCTTCCCTGCAGGTCCTCAATTGAGGGTCAACAGCTTGCCTGGAAATCCCCCAACCTGGTGAGCCTTGCCTCAGAAGGGAAGCTGGGGGGGGGGTCAGGTGGTAAACATTGAATAATATAGGGTACAAGGTAGAGTGGGAGCCACCTGATGGAACAGCAATGGAAATGAAGTACAAAGTAGAATTTAAAAAATATTCGAGAAAGTAGAAAATCAGTAACGGGAAAAGTCCCACAGAGAGCAGCAAATGAGTAACGGGAAAAGACCCACACTAGAAAAACCACAGCACACTTGACTTTTCAGAGACATTTTCTTGCAAACTTTTCTAAGGTTCTTCATAGTGGGACATTTTGATCCTTGTTTTACTATTTTATTCCCTTTTGGATCATTTAAGAGGGAATATATTTATTTATCTAGAATTTGGCAACTGGGAAAGGCACACGGAGCCAAGGCTGGTTTCCAGGTGCAGCCTGGGGAAAAGGGGGGGGGTGGAGCAAAACAGCAGTAGACAACAGCAAAACAACATCTGAACAGACAGACGAGCAATGTATTACAATAATAGAATAAATAAAGAGGATTTGCACGTACCACAATTAATCAAAGCGCAGTGAACTGTAGCAGTGCTTAGAATCACGACCAAAAACTTGCATGGGTTAAAATCAAGACTTCAAGGGTAACCGGAAGAAGGGTAGCAGGAGCAAATTGGGGGGTTTGAAGTTTGAGCAGGCATTTGAAGGAGTTAAAGGATGCGGAGAGATGGAGGGAGGGAAAGAGTTTGTTCCAGAGAGAGGGACGGCTGTAGGAGAATGCAGACTGTCCAGCAGAGGAGCATGGGTAAGGAATGGCAAAAGAGCGATGGTCCCTAGAGTGGAGGGAGTGGGAGGCAGTGGAGATTCGGGATAGGATTGAGGAGAGGTAGGAGGGAAGGGTGCTGAACCAATATTTGGAGATAAAAATTCAACATAAACTTTTCAGACTGGCTTTGGTGGGGCTCAACGTAAGAGAATTCAAGTATGGTGCCATTTAAAAGGTTGATTTTTTCTGTTTTTAATTTCTTCTGTATTTTTGGAAGCATGGGGGGGAGTAGGAAACAAAACTTACTGCTATGGGCACAACCCTAAAGGGATGTTTGTGGCCTAGTGACTATATTAGTAAATCTGAGAAACTAAGTACGGTTCATTTTACGAAGGAACTGGAAGGGGGACAGGATCAGATCTACAGTACAGTAGCTTCTTGTTTTACATTGTTTTTCATGGATTCTACTTGGTAGAATGTTTATTTTCTTTCTTACTACTAAGGGGCTAGCAGGGTATTGTTTGGGGCTGTTGGAATTTTGAAACCTGTTTTGGTAGCTAAAAGTGGGCTCATTTGTTTGGTTTACGGTGTGGCAGGCTGCATTTGTAGAGGCCTATTTCTTCTCTTTTAAACATAATTGGTGTAATTTAACTGGTCTGTTTCTTTGAATTGGAGACCTATATCTTATAATTCCAAACCTATTTTGATGTATTGTTGGTGAAGCTGTTTGAATTGGTGTCCTGTTTCTTTGGGTAGAATTTATTCATTGTTGCTGGCTTCACTAGCTGCAAAGTTTTGAGTGGGGGAAGGGTGCTAATTTGTCTGACTAGAGGCCTCAGCTACCTGATTGTTTCCAGAGGACTTGGGCTGGTCCCAGCCACCCACCCCTGGTCAATTATTCCCTTTGTACTAGGGGTTCTGACATCACTTCCTCAAACAGGCAAAGGATTTGCACCTGTCATAACAGAAGCAGACATCCAGGAAAGGAACTGCAGCAAGTGAAGAGGTGACGGCTCTCTCAGTGGAAGGGAAGTAAATGCAAATCTAGGCGCTTTCATTATTACTACTTCACATAGTTATTGCATTGGGTAAAGGGGAGTAGGAGTTGAAGGTGTGCAATGACTACTTAAAGTATTTTTGAGTGTGGATAGGAATATACAAAGCAGTTGCTCAACATATCTAAACGTGTGCAACAAAGGAGGTAAGGGACATAAAGAATGTTTTGCACTGATAGAGGGGGGACAGTGGGGACTTGGGGGAGTGTTTGGTATCCTGCATCTGGAAGGGTGGGGGGTCGCTGGTGAGCAACGACAGCAATGGGTAGGGTGGTAGTGCAACAACTGCGGTGCACCAATCTTTCTAAACATTGCCTGGAGAGTAGGAGGATGTTTAGTGTGCAACCACATAGAAAAACTTAGAAAGGAGATTGAGGGTCTGCAGGAGGAACTAAGACGGGCAAGGCAGATTGGGGTGGGTTTAGCCCAATACTGGAGGGAAGAGGAAGGAGATGAGGAGGAAATTTAAGCCAACAGTGGTGAGGAGGCTCAGAAGAAGGAAGCAGAGACAAGGGCCCAGGACAGGAAGAACGATTGCCGGAAACCAGGTCAGGAGACAAAAGTCAAATGGAGGAGGCAATAGGGACTTGTGAGGAAGCGAAGAAGTGGCAAAAAGTCATGGAGTGGAAAGGAGAACAGTTACTATGCAGAGAGAGGGAGCGGCATTTGTGAAGGGCCTTCAGAAAATAGTTGTGCACTGCTAGAGAGGAAGAAGGTGGAGGAGGAAATTATGAAATTAGAGGAGTAATTGATAAATGCCTGGACCAAACTGGAGCAGGGGAAGTTCTGTTGGGAGAACTGCAACAGGGTAAAGGCATAATAATGTGCAGGAGGAAGAAGAGGAGCTGGAAATGAGGGAGGAGATGAAAGGAAGCAAGCAGGAGTAAGAGGGTGGAATCTAGTGCTGGGGACTCAATACTAAGAGGAGTTAGGTGGGGTAGCAAGGCGGAGAGGCAAAGTCGCATTTGGGGAGAGGCCTTGCGGAATGACAGCGGAAAGGGTGGGACAGTCTGTTCTGAAATATGCTAGAAGGGTAGGGACAAGCCTCATTTAATTATACATCTTGGGACAAACGACCTGGCTGACAAGACAGTGGATATAGTCCAGAGGAGGTTTGAGGAACTAGCACAATTATGTGAGGGGCAGGAAGATCAGTAACTTTTCCGAGATACTTCCGGTGCAAAAGCCAAGCACAACAAGAAAGCTGAGAATAGAGGAATTTAACAGATGGCTAAGAACCTGGTGTTGTGCTAAAGGGTATGGGCTGTTGGGGGTGGGAGGGACCTGGGAGGACAGTAGTCTCTGTGCCAGGACAGACTACACTTGAGTGAGGAAGGAAAGAAAGTGTTGAAGCAGAGGATGGAAGAATATAGAGGAAGTTTGGAGTTTAAACTAGGAGTGGGGGTGGCAGTTGGGGAAGATATGCAGGGACCACAGGTTGGGAAATCATATGAGCTTACCCCCATAACAGTGACAAAGGACAAATGGCAAGTACTATTGGTGATGCTAGGAAAGGAGGGCAGGATGGGAGGAGGAAAAGGGTGGAAGGTGGTTACCCTTAATGCTAGGAGCCTTGGGAGGAAAACTGCAGAGTTGCAGGTTCTCATGGCAGAGGAGAGGTGGACATTGCAGCCATCACGGAAACATGGGCCACCCAATATAATGACTGGGACCTGTCTGTACCAGGGTACAGGTTATTTCGTGAGGGACAGGGTGACTGGGAAAGGAGGGGTGGCACTATATGTGAAGGAAGGACTGAAGTGTGTAAGGGAGGAAGGGAGGAGGGCAGTACAGAGTCACTTTGGGTGCAAATCCAGGATTCCAAGAATAGGAGTCTTAGAATGGGAGTGGTGTACAGGCCACCATCTCAGATGGAGGAGTTAGACAGGGAACTAGCGGGACAGATCAGGAGGACCTGCGAGAAGGGTAGTGTGGTGATTGTGGGGGACTTCAACATGCCAGAAGTGGACTGGAGCACCCCAACAACCAGGAACAGAAGGGAGCAGGTACTGCTGGATGCCTTCCAGGACAGCTTCCTGCTGCAAATGGTCAGTGAACCAACCAGGTTAGGGAATACCCTTGACCTTGTGCTGGCAAATGGGGACTTTGTGAGAGAGCTTACAGTGGAGAACCGCTGTCAGGGAGTGACCACCACTCGGTATGGCTCACATTGGATATGGGCAAGGAAGGAGTGGAATCTGGCACAAGAGTGCTGGACTTCAGGAGGGCCGACTTTGGGAGGATGGGGGAAGTGGTAAAAGGGTACCTGGCCAGAATTCAATCTAGTATGGATACTAACCAGAGATGGGAGCTCATAAAGTTGGGATAGTGGAGGCAACCAAACCTGCTGCTGCAAAGCCCAGAGCAAGAAGGCTAGAGCTAAGAAACCAAGCTGGTTGAGCAAGGAGGTCATGGAAAAGGTAAGGAAGAAAAGAGCTGCCTTTAGGAAATACAAGAAAACAGGGATGGGGAGGACAGAGAGGAGTACTTGACAGAATCAAGGAGGTGACAAGGGCAGTAAGGGGAGCCAAAGCATCTACGGAACTCAGGCTGGCACAAGGCATTAAGAAGGGGAGAAGGACTTTTAAGTACATCAGGAGAAAAGGAGCTGTAAGGACCACATAGTAAGGATTAGGAAGGAGGGGTTGGTGGAAGCAGGGTATGATAAGGGGAAGCACTAAATGAGTACTTCTGCTCAGTATTTACTAAAGAGAAGAGGGGGTGACACCCAAGATGGGTGAAATGGCAGACGAGGGGGGAAGGGTGACAGATGGGGAAATCATGGAGGACAGAGTTCGAGAGGGTTTGAAGGCACTGAGGGTGGACAAGGCACCAGGCCCAGATGGCATCCACCCCAGGGTACTGAAGGAGTTGGCAGAGGTCCTTGCAGGACCTTGGCAGACCTATTTAATGCCTCACTACATTGGGGTGTGTACCTCAGACTGGAGGATGGCTCATGTGGTGCCCTCACAAGAGTGGCCCCAAGGATGAACCGGGAAACTACAGACCAGTGAGCCTCACATCCATCGTGGGTAAGCTAATGGAGACTATCCTGAAGGAGGCTGTGGCCCTCTCAGGGGCCAAAGGACTACAGGACAGCAGACAGCATGGCTTTTACACGTCGATCCTGCCAAACCAACCTGGTCGGGTTCTATGACTGGGTAACTAGGCACTGGACGGGGACATGCAGTGGATGTCCTGTATCTGGACTTCAGTAAGGCATTCGACTCGGTGCCACATGGAAGGCTGGGAAGGAAGTTAGTAGGCACAGGGGCAGGTGCAAAGCTGGTGAGATGGGTAGGAAACTGGCTACAGGGAAGGCAACAGAGGGTGGTGGTGGATGGGGAGCTCTCACACCCAAGGGCAGTGACGAGTGGTGTCCCACAGGGCTCTGTGTTGGGACCAGTGTTGTTTGGGATATTCATTGCAGACATATCATGGGACATCAAGAGCAAAGATCAGTCTGTTTGCTGATGATACCAAGGTTGGCGGTGGTGGATGACCTAGGGGGATGGCAGGGTTGCAGGATGATCTGGCAAAGCTTGAAACCTGGTCAGACACCTGGCAACTGGCTTTAATGCCAAAAGTGCAAGGTGATGCATTTTGGGATGAAGAACCCAAGGAGGACTTACCAGCTAGGGGAGTGCAGCTAGCCCAGACAGAGGAGGAGAAGGATCTGGGTGTGCTCATCACAGGGTCAATGAACAACTCGGCACAGTGTAGAGGCAGTTGCAAAGGCCAACAAAATGCTGGGTTGTATTGCAAGGGTATATCCTCAAGGAGGAGGAGGTGATTCTGCCACTGTATAGGTCATTAGTTAGACCACACCTGGAGTACTGCGTGCAGTTCTGGCGTCCGTATCTGAAAAGGACATTAAGTTACTGGAGGAGTGCAGTGCAGGGCACAAAGATGATCAAGGGTCTGGGGACTTATCATATAGGAGGAGGTTGAAGGAGTTGAACATGTACTCACTGGAGGAGAGGAGAGACAGGGGACATGATTGAAACCTTTAAATACATGAAAGGAATAAACAAGACAGGTACAGAGGGCTGTTCAAAGTAAGGGAGGAGGGCCACAGGGGCCATGATATGAGACTGGAGCGAGGAAGGTTCAGGAGGGAGATGAGGAGACACTTTTTACAGAGAGGGTGGTGGCTGGGTGGAATGCGTTACCTGCAGAAGTGGTATGCAGTAGAACAGTGGACTGCTTCAAACGAGGATGGGACAGGACAAGGGGGAGGGTTAATGAAGGGGAAGGGTGGAAGGGAGGGGCAGCTGCAGAATAAGGGGTGCTAGCTGCACATTCGAGCAGACTTGATAGACCTCTAGGCCTTTATCTGCTGGCAAATTTCGTATGTTCATATGTTCGTAGATCCCCTTCATTGCTGACATTAGTGTGACTCATGTTATTGTATGAGTGATGCCGTTACTCTCCCCCAGAGGGTGCTATACTCTAAGCAGTTTCTGTCATGTATCCTACTGTAAGGTACATGATTGTACTGATCTGCATATGGATTGCTGTAATTATATGTTTTAATGCTGGTCTTCAAAACTAATAAACAGAATTTAAAAAAAGCATCAATTTAAAAAAAGGAACAGCCTCAGAAACGAGACTCGTGTGTGTGTGTGTGTGTGTGTGTGTGTGTGTGTGTGTGTGTGTGTGTGTGTAACCTTTTATAATTACTGCGTACCTTGTCTACCTTTCCTCGTTCTGACTCGTCGAGATCCCCTCCTGACAGCTCGGTTATTGACAGCCTGTGACGGAACTTCTGTAGACTGGTGGTAGAACCAGTCAGCTTGTCAAAGCCTTCTGGGAAGCCTGAAACAGAAGAGTCACAGAGAGCATGTCAAAAAATGAACCTTGGCAAGTTAATATGCTTTTTCAAGAGAACCGGAGTCCAGCATGATTTAGGAAAGCCAGAAATTCAGCATGGCATATTTCATTAGGGCTCCAGTACTTAAGACACTTTTGTTAAACCATTTTCTATTTTATCCAGAGTTATTGTTGCTGTTCCTAAATCTTCCATGGTTTCCTTAGAATTTTCCATGGAAAATATCTTGAAGGACCTCATAATGTATTTATGTACACATTCCACAGTTTCCATAGAATTTATAGTTAGGTTTATATATACAATCATTAGCTCTCCTTCACTGGGAATGAACAGATTCCCAGTGCCGAGTTAATTTGGTGATGTCAGGACATGGCACTGAAGAGTGAGTGCCTTCCTGATGTTACTGACCTAACGAGGAATTGAGAATCCAGTGAGTTCTCAATGGGGGGGGGGGGGTGGTACATGTTATTTTTTATAATACAATTTGGGCCTGTTTTTTCAATAGGAAAATAGAGTTTAATGAGGTTCAAACTGCCAATTTTGAATCAGCGCCCAATGCTGTCTGTTGTCCATGACAGCTAAACTCAGCTCGCACTTCCATAATACAACTTGCGATCACTGCTGTAATTGGTTTAGAGAGCAACCTTGTTCTTAGTTTTCTGAAATACTAAGAACAACAGGTTCTATATTTCAAAACAGGAAGAACAACGTTTTGAAAACACCACAAAAATAGGCTGAACGTGTATTATAAGGTTTTCTGCGATTTCAGTGATATATAACATGAAGCCTGTGGTTTACTTCCATGGAAAGTGCAATTTTCTAGAATGACGAGGAATGTTTTTTTTTTCTGCTGGCATAATGGAATGGAAATAGACCTGCATATTGAACCAATGGACTTTTTCTGTGGAATACCCAGATTCTGCCAATGTGGAAGGGTACGTTAATGGTAGAATCAGGAGGAAGCCCTCCAATGGCATTCCGAATGTCTCCTATCTGTAGAATTCTGTTTTGGGATTTTCTCTTTCAGTTCTCTAAAAATACTCAATTCTACAAGAGACATTCCACCAGGAAGGGTGGGGGTGGTGGATTCTGGAAAACTTTGGGGGGGGGGATCAGAGGCACATTCCTCAACTGGTACAGTACCACTACAAAATTCTTTCACCAGTCTGGCAGAGCAGGACTGACAAGGGGAGGCACCCATGGTAATGGCCAGGGAGGATGTGGGAGCCTTTCATAGTGGTGACCCCAAGGAGGGTGGGAGAGAACCCCAAAGGAGCAACTTCTGGTGGAGAACTCGAATGTCAGGGAGATAGATTTGGGAATAGGAAGGGGGCACAGAGGGAGGTTAGTGCCCACATGGTGCCACGGCCCGGAGGGATGGGAAACATCTCCTAGGTATCACTAGGGCAGCAGGTAGGAAGGGGAGAGCTGGATGTCATTGTCCACCCAGGACAAATGACCTGGCTAGGGATGGGGTTGGGATAGTTCAGGCGCAGTTTAGGAAACTAGGGAGTGGTCTTGGACAGGTGGCATGCTCAGCAGCTTTCCCTGGGATGCTTCCTGTCTATGACGGGGGCAGAGGATTCTCTGCACCAGGGCCTTCAACTTATGACTGAAGAAATGGTGCAGAGAGGAGAGGTTTGGCTACATTGGGGATGGGGGACCCACCTGGCAGGATGAAGAACTATACAGAGGTGATGGCCTGCATCCATCCAGGAGGGGAACTGCAGTTTTCAATAGCAAGTTTAAATGTTACTTCGATGAACATTTAAACTAACTGATGGGGGTGGCAGAAGTAATCAGGGAGGCAGAAACTGCACCCCCCTCCCCCATAGGCTGAACTAGAGATTAGGGAGATCCCAAGGGGAGAGAAACCCCCCAGGCTATCTGCACTGGCTGCCAGTGAATTGGCGGATCACCTTCAAGGTCAGATTATTAACATAGAAACATAGAAGTTGATGGCAAATAAGGACCGCAAGACCCATCCAGTCAGCCCATTTCTTTTTCTACCTTATGAATGTGCCATCGGCCTTTGGTCTGACAATGGCCTATCTATTCATACTCATCTCTATTGCTCCCTTATGCCTATCCCATGCCTGTTTGAAGCCCTGCACCATATTCATATTCACCACTTCCTGAGGTAGGCCATTCCATGCACCCACCATCATTTCTGTGACAAAGAACTTCCTCACATTACCGCTTAATCATCCTCCCTCTAATCTCATGCTGTGTCCTCTTGTACTGCTATTTTTATGTTGGCGTGCTTGCGCAGCCAACATCTTTCGGCAGTGGGGATTTGGAGGCGCGGCAGGTGTTGGGCTAATGCAGGGCTCGCATCAGTAGGTGTGTCCCTCTTTCCCCAGTCAGCCTGCATGCCGGCACCACACCATGCATGCTAATGTGGTGAGCACATCTAAGAAAAGGTCCACTGCAATCTGAGCAAAGCTCATCAGATGCAGCGGACCCTTCCTACGTGCTCGCCACATTGTCAACATGGCGGGCGGCCGCCCACCCAACTGCCAACTTCAGGGTGCCCAACCCCTGCCGGGTTACTCTGGCCAATTAAAATTCTGACATGGGGAGCCCACTCCTTCGCAGCATAAAGCAGTTCCCCCATTCTTAAAATGCCGAGGAGGTGCCCAATCCCCTCGGCTCTTGCCCCCACTTTCCTTGTGTGCCAACGGAGGTGCCCAATCCGTCTGTAAATTAACCCCTCCCCTTTTGTTGTGGTGCTGACAAGGGTGTCCAATCACTGGCCGGCTGCAGCCCCCCCAAACAGTTAGGTGGCATACTGGGAGTCCACTCCAGCGTGCCAAGTCCGCTGAAAAAAAAAAACTGTCCCGCGATGTTAGTTTTTATTTTCCCCTATAACATAAAAACGGTCCCTCATAGTCTCCCTACCCACAACCCGCACCCACCCACTGCGCACCCTGCCTCCCCACACACCCCCTGCCCATACTTACCTCTGGAGTCCGGTGCGATGATCTTGGCGGACCGGGAACATGTCTGCACTCTTCAAAGCCGACCGCGAACTGAGGAAATGCCGATAAGCTGTATAATATAATAAATAGGTTTTTTTCAACTTTGCTGCATATCTCGGACATTTTTGGGAATTTTTGCACCAAATTTTCAATATGGGTTTTTTGGGACCCCTCCTCATTAATTCTGTTACAGTTATGACGTTAATTGGTCCCAAAAGGTGATTTCGCAGTCACTGCGTGGAAGCACCCTTTGGGACAGATTAATACAAGGACAGTGGCAGTGTTCATGAGGTGGGCTGTCAAAAAGCCTATGTTGCAAATTTGGTGGAAAGAATAAAAAAAATGGCTGTTTTCTGACATCGTTACGCGGTTGCTCACGCCGCCGTAACTCACAAATTGCAATATTTTCATGCCAGATTTCAACATTGTCATTTTCTCACCTCCTTGTGAACGAGTACAGCTGTCATTTTTCACATCCTAGCCGAAATGTGTTTCGCAATTCCAGCGCACAATATCATCGCTTGCTGTGGAAATCAGTGTTCAGGGCAGATTACAAAATGACAGTTACACTGTTCATGAGCAGGGGTCCTACAATGTACTATGCTGAAAATTTGGTGGCCGATGCTCCATAACTTGACTGTGTTACGAGTGTGCGTTGCGCAGTTTGTACGCACACTCGTAAGTTCACGAATTTATAATATTTTCACTCCAGATTTTCAACATTGCCATTATTCTGCATCTTCTTATGAACAGTGCAGCTGTCATTTTTCATATCCTGACCAAAATGTGTTTTCACAGTTCTGGCACAGAATAGAGTGGTCGCTGTGGAACGTCCATGTTTGAGACACATTATGGAAATGACAGTGACACTTTTCATTAGCAGAGGTCCTAAAATGCCTATGTTGAAAATTTGGGACCAACAGTCCATACAATTAGTGTTTTAAGAGCGTGCGTTGTGCAGTTTGCATGCACGCTTGTGACTTTGTGCATTTGATATATTTCCACTCCACATGTTCAAAATTGGGATTTTTCCACACCTCCTTATGAACAGTGCAGCTGTCATTTTACATATCCTGCCTGGAATGTGTTTTCGCACGTCCGGCACAGAATCGCACGGTTGCTGTGCGAAATTAGATTTCAGGGCAGTTTGAAGAACTGACGATGACACTATTCATGAGCAGAGGTCCTAAAATGCTTATGTTGAAAATTTGGTGCCGAAAGTCCAGAAAATGACTGTGCTGCAAGCGTACATTGTAGTTTCCACGCAGCCTTGCAACTTCGTACATTTGCAATATTTTTATGCCTCATTTTCACCACTGGCATTTGTGCACACCTCCTTATCAACAGTACAGCTGCCATTTTTCACAGCCTGCCCACAAATAATTGGGTTGCAGACGTCTGCTGCGCAGTTTGTATGCATGTTCACTGTGTAACCCCCCTACAGATGGGGGTTCCTAAAAGCCTCCTAGGAGCTTGCCTAAGTGTTCCCCCTGCCTGCTGGCGTTTGGCGTTTAAGCCGTTAGAATGGCACTGTGAGTGCTTGTAGAGCCTCCACATACTGTCTCTTTTAAGAGCTGTCTGCTTGCAGACATAATTAATGCTTATGGAGAGGGACTGGTGTTTCCCTGCTTGAATCCCACCTGGGCTGCAGTGTAATCACTCCATTTTGCAGTTGCTGAAAGCGCAAAGGGAGCCCATCCGAAAGATGTAACTGTTTGCCTGTAGTCATTTAAAGCATTAATGAAATTACAGTTTGTCTAACCTGCCTTTATTGCAGCTGGGACTCTGTGTGTGCTGCCCCTCCATTTTGTACTTGAACTGCTGTGCTGGGACAATTGGGTTAAGGGAGCCCTAAAATGGAGACTGCTTGGGAAAAACCAGAATTGGGACTCTCACTGGAGCCGGATTACAAGGGGAATGTATGGCTAGTGCTTATGGGAATTGTAGTTTGGACCTTGGCGCCTTTTTGCACCAACAGAGGGAGCTCTGAAGTGATTGACAGCCAACCTCCAACTGGACCTGTTGGATCCTAAGGGAAATGCCCTGAACTGAAGCTGGAGAGGCAGATCGTCAGTGGCAGTGATAGCAGTAGGAGCTCTGTATTTTCTGCGGTGTACAGTTCACGTAGGGAGCGTGAGAGGACTTGAAGTCAGCCTACAGCCATTGTAAGTGATAGTCGGACTGAATCCAAGTTCCTGAGGAAAAGGAAGGCTGAAGAGTGGAAACCAGGTGCACCCTGTAGAAGACTGGAGGTATTGCTGAATTGCGCTCGGTCTGTCAGGAACTGAAGCTGCTGTGTGTGCTCCTGGGTATTTTGCAGTAATTGCGATCGGGTTCGAGGAGCAGCCTGCCTGGTATAGTACTTTTCTTTTACATATGAATGTGCATAGTGCTTGTGGGGAATCGCTATTTCCTGTCCCCTGTACTGTGTGCTGCGTGTTGATGCTGGAAGCAAACTCCAGCCTGTCCTGGACTAAATCCATTTGCTATCAACTGCCTTGGGGTCCAGTCACAAGGACCTTGTCTCCATGCCCTGTTTTTTCTGGCAATCCAGGAGAACATCCACCATCCGGTTCTCAGCTTGGGTATTGTGAGTACAAATCAGGGTCTTCCCCTGCAGCCTGTTATCAACTGTAAGTGAGTCATCTAATTCTTGTTGTTTCACTTCTTCATGGACTGAGCCATCCGGCTCTGGATCACAATTGGGTGTTGTGCATATATTTTCTTCTACAGGGCCCCATCCATCTGCACCTGCCAGCCAACCCTGGGCAACGGACCTGGCTAGCCCCACCCCAACCTGGGTACCCAGAGTGTGACTTTTCAGACCCTGTATGTGTGCACAGTACTGTGATTTTAATACTGCAAATTACCCTGATTTCCCCCTCCCGTGTTCCATGCACCTAAATAAACCAGATTTGATGTTATTGAACTTTATACTGTCTGAAGTGTCGGTACCTAGAGAACAAGCACTGTATTGGGCTGTGGATGTTGATTAACCTTGTTTTACAGGGGGTTCTCTGAGGCATGTGGCAGAATCAGTCTCGAGGGTAAGTGGTACTTTATGAGTGAACAGTGTGTATATGTGGGGTATTGGGACTGTAACTCCTGTGTACTGTGTGAGCCATTAGTGGGAATAAAAGGGGGTCTCAGTGCCCCAGAGGGCTGTGACCAAGCTAGTCTAACCACTAAAAACCCTGACCTCTGGGTGGATGCACCTGTCATAGAACCTAGACCCCTCAACCTGTCAGTAGTCAAACAGGCAGAGGTAGTAGCCCTTGGGATAGCGCCACCTGGGGGTTACAATTGCTTCACCAATATTTCATATTGCCACTCCAGATTTTCAACATTGCCATTTTTTATGCCTCCTCATGAACAATACAGTTGTCATTCTCCACATCCTGCCCAAAACTGTGTTTTCGTCCCTCTGTCACCAAATGCCACAGCTGCTGTGCAAAACCACCTTTCAGCTAACAAAGTGATTGTGCCGCTTTTCATGAGGTGGCCTGACAAGCAGCCCATGTTGAACATGTACAGTGAAACTACCACTACATGCCTACGGTGTTGGGGTTTCCAACTGCAGCACCCCAACCGGTACGGACTGACTGGCGTCAGGGCTGTGACTTGGGATCATCGGATGTAATGCTCATGCCATTCCACCCCCCCACGCCCACCCTGCAGCCACTGACAGGCATCGTGGTGTGTCTTGCACTGTTCAGCCACAAACTTCACCCCACGCTTCTATACTGCACCCACGTCAGCATATTTCCTTATGGAATGGGGTAAATATAATCCCCAAAGACCCCAAAGCACACCATGACACTTGTCAGTGTCTACAGGGTAGGGTGAGGTACAATGGCATGAGCATTATGCCTGATGACACAAAGGCATACCCCACTGCCTGTCGTTCTCTACAGGGTGGGGGTGGGGTTGGCACCACTTCAATACTTCACTGCCATTCCTATTATGTGCCTCTAGCTCCGCCACTGCCAATGCCAGTGTGACAACATTCGGCACTGACAAATGCTTGTTCTTATACTGAAACATGTTAGACTCTTTCACCTTGTTAATGCCCTTAAGGTGTTTGAATGTTTCAATCATATTACCTCTCTCCCTCCTTTGCTCTAGGGTATACATATTGAGCTACGTTAATCTGTCCTCATATGTTTTTTGATGCAGTCCCTGTTCCATTTTGGTTGCCCTTCTCTGGACTGCCTCAATTTGGTTAATGTCCTTGTGAAGGTGTGGCCTCCAGTACTGCATGCAGTACTCCAGATGGGGCCTAACCAGTGTCTTGTAAAGAGGGATTATTACCTCCCTCTTCTGACTTGTGATACCCCTACTAATACACCCCAACATCCCCCTAGCCTTACCTACTGCTTTAGAGGTCTGCTTGGATGATTTCAGGTCATTGGTGATGATGATGACGATGATGATGCCCAAGTCCCTTTCATCCCTTGTGATTGCCAGCAACTCCCCTCCCAGCCTATAGGTGGCTTCAGGGTTTCTCTTCCCTGTTTGCATGATCGTGCACTTCCTTGCGCTAAACCCCAGTTGCCACTCTTACGACCATTTTGCTAGTTTATCCAAGTCTCTTCTCATTCTGCCTACCCCATCTGGATCATCTACTCTGTTGCAGATCTTGGTGTCATGTGCAAACAGACAAACCTTACCCTCCAGTCCATCTGCAATGTCACTGATGAAGATATTAAAGAGGACTGGCCCCAGGACTGATCCCTGAGGTACCCCACTTGTGACTTGCATCTCTTCTGACTATACCATTTACCACCACCCTCTGTTTTCTGCCTGTCAACCAGTTTGCCATCCAGTTGACCAACTTCTGACCCACCACAAGCCTAGCCAGCTTATTAATCAATCTTCTATGTGGAACAGTATCAAAAGCTTTGCTTGGTCCACCACTCTCTGGTTACCCAGTCAAAGAAATCTATGAGATTAGTTTGACAGGACCTTTCTTTTTGTAAACTCATGCTGTCTTGGATCCTGTGCTCCTGCAGATTCCAGGTGTTGCACTATCCTTTCCTTAAGAAGTGCCTCCATAATCTTGCCCACTACTGAGGTAAGACTGACTGGTCTGTAGTTCCCTGCCACCAGTCTTGTGGAGCGGGATCACATGATCCCTTCTCCAGTCTTCTGGGACCTCTCCTGTGCTCAGAGATTCACTAAACAGTTCTGATAACGGCTTTGCTAGTTCCACCCTTAGCTCCTTTAGTACCCTGGGATGTATGCCTTCAGGTCCCATTGCCTTGTCCACCCTGAGCTTATCGAGCTCTTGTAGGACCCTTTCTTTTGTGAAGGGACTAGTGCACACCTCCCTCCCCTCCCCCGTGTCCATGGTGCTGAGCTGTGGGCCCTGCCCTACCTTCTCTTCAGTAAATACTGAGCAGAAGTATCTATTTAGGATAGATGCTTTTACATGGTCCTCCTCCTCACATGCCCCCTTATCCCCTTTGATCTTAGCAATACCCCCTCTGGACGTTCTCCTTTCACTAATGTATCTATAGAAAGTCTTGTCACCTTCTTTTACTGTTTGCGCTAGTGTTTCCTCGGTTTGGGCCTTTGCCTGCCTTACTGCTTCCCTTAGGGAAGTTTGGTATGCCTCCCTATCTTCATTCTGCTGCGTTCCCTTATATTTCCTGAAGGCCAGCCTTTTGGCTCTTTCCTTTTCTGCTACTGTTTTTGAGAACCAAAGTGGTTTCCTTCTTCTTTTGCACTTCCTTTTCTCTCTAACACAATGGGATGTTGCTTCAAGTATTGCATCCTTAATGCTTGCCCACTTTGCCTGTACCCCCTCACCTGTATTTCTTTCTGCCTTAACTCTGTTGGCCATCTTATCAAAGTCAGCTCCTCAGAAGTCCCATATTTTTGCCTTGGAGTGGGATGATTTAGTTCTAGTGGCCAAATTGAACCATACCATGTGATGGTCACTGGCCCCCAGGTGACCTTCTACCTGGAGATCTGAGATCCTTTCCCTGTTAGTCAGTACTAGATCTAGGATTGCCCTGTCTCTTGTGGGTTGTTGTACCAGTTGTTCGAGGCCCTCCCCCTGCAGGGCATCTACCACGTGTCTAGTCCTGGCAGATGTTCCTGCTGGTATTGACCAATCTATATCTGGCATGTTGAAGTCTCCCATTATCAGAACCTCCCCTTTAGCTGTCATGTTTTGTATATCTTCTAACAGTAATGTGTCTATGTCCTCCCCTGGTCTGGAGGCCTGTACACAACCCCAGTTCGTATGGCTGTCCCAATTCCTGTTTCCAGGGTGATCCACAGTTCTTCTGGCTCCTTAAATGTATTCTGAATTTCAGTAGCTTTGATATTTTCATTGACATAAAGGACCACTCCACCCCCCTTTACACCTCGGTCTCTTCTGAGCAGTACATAGCCAGGTACTGAAGTCTCTCGAGTGGTTACTGGTAAACCATGTCTCATTAATGGCTACTATGCCCAGTTTAGCCTCTGTCATTATTGCCTGCAGGTTTTGGATCTTATTTCCCAGACTGCGAACATTTGTGTACATGATTTTCCATTGGCCAGATTTTGGTATGTTAGTTGTTGGGCGAGGTCTGGCGTTTCCGCTGAGCATCGAATGGGGAGTCGGACCTTTTTCCTTACTTGGTGATGCAAATGAACTACAAACATGCTGAACTCCTGCTTGACCAATAGCTGAGGGGGGAGGAGTGTTCTTCCCATTCGATGTATGGAGTGCTTCACCCCTCTCCCCATTTGCTAGTTTAAATATTCTGCAAATATATCAAACTTCTGCCCCAATGCACTGGCTCCCTCCTTAGTCAGATGCAGTCCATCAAATTTAAAGAACTTTTGCTCCCAAAACCATTGCCAGTTCCCTACAAATTTGTGTCCTTTTTCCTGACACCAGACCTTGAGCCACATGCTTAGCTCCCCTATCTCCTCTTCTCTGATCTTCCGTCCATCTGCCCCCTCTCCCAGACTTGGCAGGATCTCAGAGAGGAGATGCCGCACGAAATGGATGATAGTTTGTCACCCAGCCTGGTCAGGTGTTCCTTGGTCTCCACAACTGACTGGCTGGCGAGATTGTTAGTCCCTATGTGTACCAGGACATCAATGTTTTCTCCTGCTTTCTGAAAAATGTTAGCAATGCAGTCAGTGTCTCTCCACACTGATGTACCTGGGAGACATCTGACTATTACCCCTGGATGGACATAGGTATCAACTCCCCAAATCATGGAGTCTCCTATGATCAGAAGTTTTTTGGATTTGCTTTTTGCCTTTTTTGGTTTTTGGTTCCTGTTTTGGGCGAGTTTTGTTGTGCTAGCTCCTGTGCTACAGTGTCCTGCCCTGCAGTGTCCTCTGCCACTTTGTTTGATTTCGGAGACAGAGGCAGATACCCATTTGTAGTTTTTATGTGGTTTGTGGAGGTGATATGTTGGAGAGCACCGAGTGATGGGGCACCATACCATGCCCCTCCTTACCATCTGGCAGCTTTTTGGACCAACTATCCTCTGTGGTCGAGGTGCTTCTGTTGGATGTTGGGGAAATGGCGGGCGGTTCTTACAAAGCCCTACATGGACCCATCTACCTGCAAGATCTCCTTGTTTCCTACCACCCCCTCTGTCGGCTCTGCTGTGCCAATGAGGGATAGCTAGAGGTTCCCAGGGTCCATTTGAAGACATCAGGAGCTCACTCTTTTGCCTGCGTGGCACCGACCCTGTGGAATTCTCTACCTCATCAGATAAGAGACTGCCAGACCACTGAGAGCTTTAAATCAGAATTAAAAACCTTTCTTTTTACCCAGGCATTCCCTTCTGACATTTAGTATTTGAATACATTGATTGTTTTAAGTCTAGATTGCTCTTTTAATGATTGTAACTGTTGCTTTTAAATAGTTTTAAATTTTGTACAGCGCTCCGATCTTTTGTAATTGCGCTATATGAATAAATAAAGATTGATTGCTTGAAAGTAATATAGGAAACAGAGTGATAGTAACAAAGGGGAAGGGGAACAGGAACATTAAAAAGAGAGGAGGAAAGATGGGGGGGCACAAAGTAAAAAGGGGGGTAACAAGCAGAGTGCTAACAATATCTGGAAGGCCATGCGTCTGAATGCTAGAAGTCTAGGAAATAAGATTCCAGACCTAGAGGCCATCATGGCAGAGGCCAACCTGGATATAGTGGCCATTACCCGAGTCATGGTGCACCAAAAGTCATGACTGGGACATGGCCATACCAGCCTACACTCTGTTCAGGAAGGACAGGGTGGGAAAGAATGGAGGGGGTATGGTGCTTTATGTTAAGAAAAGCATAAAAGCAAAGGACATAGAGTGAATTCAGGGTGGGCAGAGGTACTATGGGTCACCCTGGAGTCAGGAAACGGAGCCACTATTTGCACCGGCATGATCTACAGACCTCTGGCAAAGGGGAAGGAGTTCTATTAGATACTGTTGGAAGCCACTGACAAAATTGCAGAAAAGGGAGAGGTGCTGCTGGTGAGGGACTTCAGTCTACGGGATGTGCATTGGAATCTCACAGCTGCGGCTTCAGCTAGAAGTAGGGACACCCTGGACTCCATGCAGGGGGAATTCCTCAGTCAACTAGTCAGTGAGACCACTTGTGATGGGGCAATACTGGACTCACAGGGACAGTGTTGAACACGTCAAGGTGGGAGGCCATCTGGGAACCAGTGATCACAGTACAGGGTGGTTCAATATAAGGACAGCAGCAGAATCAAGCCATATGGGCAAGGGTCCCGGACTTTAGAAGGGCAGATTTTATAAAGATGGGTGAATGCCTCAGGGCTGACCTGGCTGGGGGGGGGGGTGACCTGGGAAGTAGAGGAACAGTGAGCCAAGCTAAAATGGGGCACACTGAAAGCAACAAGCCTCTGCATCAAGCGAGTGAGCAAAAGCAAGAGGAACAAATATTTGTCAATGCCGAATGTTTGCTTGCTGGTATTAACATTGGAAATGCAGGAGTGAGACAGATGCAGAGTAGGCATGGCAATGAAGTATTGAACTTCACACCAACCCCACCTCCACCCTGCAGAGATGGACAGGCATTGGGGTATGCGTTTGGGTTGTCAACCATAATGTTCATGCTATTTTACCTCACTCTATCCTGCAGACACCGAGAAGTGTTGAGGTGTGCCTTCGGGTGTTTGGCATTACAATCACCCCACTCCATAAGGACATATGCTGAAATGGGTGCAATATAGGAGAATGGGGTGAACTCTGGGTCCGAAGAGTCCAAGGCACACCTCAATGCCTATCACTGGCTGCAGGGTGGAGGGGGTGGAATGGCATGGGCATTACAGTCGGCAATCCAAAGGCACACCCCTGATGCCTGTCGATCTGTACAGGGTGGGACGTTATGGTTAGAACCCCAACACCCTGGGCGTTTGTTGGTATTTGCACTACAACTTTTCAACATGGCCTTTTTGTGATCCCCACCTCATGAAAGCATTTGGGACCTCTTCTCATGAACAGTGGCACTGTGATTTTTTCAATGTGTCCCGAACTTTGAGTTCCCACAGCGACCGTGCCATTGTGTGCCAGATGTACGAAAACACAGATCAGGCAGGATGTAAAGAATGACAACTGTACTATTCATAGGGAGATGTAAAGAGATGGCAATGTTGAAAATCTGTAGTGAAAATATTAAAAATGCTCAAACTTCTGAGCGTACAAGGAAACTGTGCAACACATGCGTGTAACACAGTCATTTAGTGGAATTATTTCACCAAATTTTCAACATAGGCATTTTGTGACCTCTGCTCATGAACACTGTCACTATGATTTTCTTAATCTGTCCTGAACATTGATTTCCCACAGCAACTGCGCAATTTTGCGCCAAATGTTTAAAAGCATATTTCATGCAAGATGTGAAAAATGACAGCTGTACTGTTCATAAGGAGGTGTGATAAAAATGCCTATATTGAAAATTTGGAGTGGAAATACTACAAATTTGTGAAGTTATGAGGGTGCATGGAAACTGCACAATGCACACTTGTAGCACAGTCATTTTATGGACGTTTGTCACCAAATTTTCAACATAGGCATTTTAGAACCTCTGCTCATGAACAGAGTCACTGTGATTTTACACACGAACATACATACGAATCTGCCAGCAGAACAGACCAATCGGTCTATCTAAGTCTGCCCAAGTGTGCAGCTAGTATCCTAGATTGCAGCTGCCCCAGCTTCCTCCCCCTCAGTTCCTCCCCACTTGTCCCAGCCCGTGCCCCCCAACTCTTGCTTTATCCCACTCCTTCTTAAAGCTATTGACTGTCCTACATGTTACCACCCCCTCTGGCAGCGCATTCCAACTAGACATTGTAGTGCCCCAGGGAAATTGGGGGGCACCACAGAAAACGGTGGACTTGGGGGCATCACAGAAAATAGGGGATCCTCAGAGACATGAGGGGTCAGACAGTTATGGGGAACCTGGCAGCTTAATGGGAAACCCTTGAAAAACTTAGGGGACCCTCTGAAACACAGAATAGGCCCCACTCCAGCAGACAGTTCTAGCAGTCTAAATTCAGGGTTTTAAAAGAAAACCATTTTTTTCTCTTTTGTTCTTCCTTCCACTGCTCAAGACCGACACCTAGTCAGCCAAATCCAAACCAGCTGGGCCACATTCCTGTCCCACAGGAGAGAAAGAAGCTAGGCTGAGCCCTCTCAGCCAATCCCTGTGGCCAGAGTAGATTCAAATTTGGAGACTTTTTTTTTAAGTCGATGACCCAGCCTCAGGAGGCTGACCTCTGGATGAAGGAGCCAATCCCCTGGCAGGTAGCCAGGACTACCCCAGCCTAGAGGAGTCTCTGCACAGGCTGGAGAGAGGCGAGAAGGACTTTGACCAAGGAGGGTGAAGGACAGTAAGACAATGGATGTCGGCTTCCCTGTTAGGAGGTTGAAGCGAATCCCCTGGGTCCCTTCAGTGTAACTCCCTCCAGAAGATCTCCAGTAGCAGATTCGGTCAGTTTTTTGCAGAAATTTGCTGTCTAGTTGGGTCCCCCAGTGCGGCGAGTTAGTCTATTTGGCCAGGAACAGACCCAGTGGACCTTTTATGCAGCAGTCTCCAGGAGAAGAGGCCTTATCACTCCTTTGTGGTTGTGCATTACCCAGGGTACAGAAATCCTTGTTGAACTCCAGGGGCTCCTGCACACACTTCACACCTCACACCTCATCTAGGATTTCTCCGGTGCCTCTTCCTCGACTCAGGGAGGGTCCCCGGGAAGCTCCGTATCACCTGCACCCAACTCCAATGACCTCCACCAACTCCAAGTGTTTGCCACAATGCTCCAGGTTCGAGTTGCTGGTCGTAAGTGGTATCCAGCTGGTAGCTAGGGCCCACAAAAGTGAGTCAGGTTAGGGGCTGCCCTGGCTCTAGCTTGAGGGACTAAAGTCATCCACCGAACTCAGAGTCACGCTGCCCATTCTCCTGCATAGACATTGTCCCAAGGTGGCAATAGTACCGGTGCCCTATACCAAGGCCTTGCTGAGGATTGCTAGGCTGTGTGCCTCATCCCCTAAGGTGGCGTAAGTACCAGTGGCCCACACAAGAGGCCACACTGAGGGTTGCCACGCTCTCAATTGTACTGTCCATAGGTGGCTCGTGTTCCAGTGATGCATCAAGAGGTCACACTGCAGATTACTGGATTCTGAAGCTGCAGGGGTGAGGTGGCAAGGGTTCCGGGGACATACCCAGAGGTCGTCCAGTGGATCATCACACCCAGCATCCTTTCCTCGACTGGCGATCACCTGCCCAAGGTCACTGCAGCTGACAACTCCAGATAAGGGTTCTCTTTATCCACAACCAAGCGCTTCCCTTTCAACGTTGCCTCAGTAGCACCAGAGGTCACCTTCTTCACAGGGCCAGGAGGCCTACAGTGATTTACTCTGTTTCTGGTTCACTGGGAGACGCCCCATTTTATGGCCTGTATAGGAAGTGCTTCCTTAGGCTCACCCGCAGCAGTCGACTGACCAAAATACTAGTAACCCAAGCTTGGTGCATCAGATTGCTACATCATTAGGACTGTTAGTGAATGCTAAGTCGTTTCTGTGTGCTCCAACTGTTGCTAATAAACCTTGCATATTGGCTCTAGACTATGCCTCCAGCCTCTCCTTCCAGATTTATCTGGCATCACCCTAAACTATAGGGGTACAAACAACCACAGCTCATCCACCACAACACCACACTCTCAGTGAAGTAGGGCCTCCTTATTTCCCCCTTGAAATGTCCCCTTCCAGTCTTAGTCCACACCACCTCGTCTCTCTTCCACTCCTCAGTTTAAACACCCCATCGGCACTAGATTTATTTACCCCCCTCAGGAATTTAAATGCTTCAATCATATCCCCCCATCCCTCCTCTCCTCCAGTGTGTACATGTTCAGCTCCTTCAGCCTAACTTCATATTCCTTTCCTTCCATCTCCTTTAACATTTTTGTTGCCCTCCTTTGCACCCCCTTCCAGTAACTTTATATCTCTCCTCAGGTATGGCCTCCTGTATTGCACACAGTACTCCAGGTGCGGTCTGACCAAAGATCTGTAGAGAGGTAGGATCACATCCCTGTGTCTGGATGAGAACCCCCTTGCAATGCACCCCAGCATCTTGTTTGCCTTCGCTGCTGCTCTCCTGCACTGAGCCAAGTTGTTCGTGCTCCCAGTTACCAACACCCCTGGGTCCTTCTCCTCCTCTGTGATCCCCAACCTCAACCCCCAAACCAATACTCCCTCTTCAGGTTCTTAGCCCCGAAGTGCATCATTTTACATTTGTTTGCGTTGAATCCTAGCTGTCACTCCACTGACCATGTCTTTAGTTTGGTTAGGTCCCCCTGCAGTTTTTCCCATCCATCCTCTTTGTCCACCACTGCCCCCAATTTGGTATCATCTGTGAACAGACTAACCTTGCTCCCCAGTACATGTGCTGTATCGGAGATATAGAGCCTAACTAGCACCAGGTCCAGCAGTAACCCCTTCGTCACCCTGCTTGTCACTGCTCTGGGTGCCGAGAGCTCCCCCCCACCCTCTCACCCTCTGCACCCTTTCCTGTACCCAGTTCTCTATCCATTTAGTCAGCTTTTTTCCCACCCCCAATGCCATCAGCTTCCTCCCCAGTCTTCCATGAGGCACTGTATCAAAGGCCTTACTGAAGTCCAAGTACAGGACATGTACCGCATGGCCCCTGTCCAACTCCCTTGTCACCTAGTCATAATACTCTGTTAGGTTGGTTTGACAAGACCTCCTCGAGATGAATTTATGTTGCCGCCCATCTTGGAGGCCATTACTCTCTAAGAATGCCACCAGCCTGTCCTCCAGTATTGCCTCCATAAGCTTACCCACTATGGATGGAGACTGACAGGATGATAATTTCCTGGCTCCTCCCTAGGCCCACTCTTGTGTATGGGCACCACATGGGCCACCCTCCAGTCCTGGGGAACACACCCCATTTCCAGGGAGATGTTGAACAGATCTGCCAGAGGCTCAGCCAACAGCTCCGCCATCTCCCTCAACACCCTGGGTTGGATGTTATTGGGACCTGATGCCTTGTCCACCCTTACTTCCCTCAGCCCCTCTAGCACCCCACTCCCTGCGATCACTTTGTCTGTCACCTCCCCCCCTTTTTCCACCCCCCCCCAGCCCATGCTGGTAGTGGACCATTCTTCTCCTTAGTGAAAATGGAGCAGAAGTACTCATTTAGAATTTCCGCTTGCTTCTCCCCCTTTTCCACCCAATCCCCTTCCCACTTATCCTTACAATATGTTCCTTGCACTTCCTCTTTTTCCTGACATACCTAAACAAGCATTTGTCAATGCCAAATGTTGATTGCGTTGGTCCGTTGAGCTCGCTCACTGCCCCTCTGTCACTCGCTTGTTCTGTTTCTCCTGGTGCTGCAGGCTGCTGTTTTCTAATGGGCTCCTGCCTGTGTTGGCACCCTTTTCTGTCCACAAAGAAATCCACAGCTGTCCAGACAGAATTCTGTTGAGGTGACTCACTCCCCCTCTCTCACTCACTCATTCTGTTTCTCCTGGCGCTGCAGGCTGCCCTTTTGTACTGGACTCCTGCCTCTGTTGGTGGCTTTTTCTGCACACAAAGAAATCTGCAGCAGTCCCAACACAGGTCCAATGAGCTTGCTCACTCCCCCTCTCTCACTCGCTCGTTCTGTTTCTGCCAGCGCTGCAGGTTGGCCTTTTGTACAGGGCTCCTGCCTGTGTTGCCGACTTTTTCTGCCCACAAAGAAATCCGCAGCAGTCACGATAGAGCTCCATTGAGCTCGCTCACTCCCCTTCTCTCACTCGCTCGTTGTGTTTCTCCCAGTGCTGCAGGCTGCCCTTTTGTACTGGGCTCCTGCTTGCATTGGCGCCTTTTTCTGCCCACAAAGAAATCTGCAGCAGTGCTGACAGAGCTCCACTGAGCTAGGTCACTCCTTCTCTGTCACTCACTTGTTCCGTTTCTGCCGGCGCTGCAGGTAGCCCATTTGTACTAGGCTCCTGCCTGCATTGCCGCCTCCTTCTGCCCACAAAGAAATCTGTAGTAGTCACGATAGAGCTCCATTGAGGTGGCTTACTCTCCCTCTCTCACTCGCTCATTCTGTTTCTCCCCACACTGCAGGCTGTTCTTTTGTACTGGGCCTCTGCATACATTGCTGCCTTTTTCTGCCCACAAAGAAATCCACAGCAATCCCAACAGAGCTCCGTTGAGCTCACTCACTCACTCCCCCTTCCTCACTCATTCTGTGTGTCCTGCTGCTGCAGGCTGACGTTTTGTACTGGGCTCCTGCCTGCATTGGAGGCTTTTTCTGCCCACAAAGAAATCTGCAGCAGTCCCAACATAGTTCCGTTGAGCTTGCTCACTCCCCTCTCTTACTCGCTCGTTCTGTTTCTGCCGGTGCTGCAGACTGGCCTTTTGTACTGGGCTCCTGCCTGCATTGCTGCCTTTTTCTGCCCACAAAGAAATCCGCAGGAGTCACAATAGAGGTCCGTTGAGCTCACTCACTCCCCATCTGTCACTTGCTCATTGTGTTTCTCCTGGTGCTACAGGCTGTCCTTCTGTACTGGGCTCCTGTGTGCATTGGCATCTTTTTCTGCCCACAAAGAAATCCGCAGCTGTCCCGACAGAGCTCAGTTGAGGTCGCTCACTCCCCTTGCCTCACCCGCTCGTTCCGTTTCTCCTGCTACTGCAGGCTGTCCTTTTGTACTGGGCTCCTGCGTGCATTGCTGCCTTTTTCTGCCCACAAAGAAATCCACAGCAGTCCCAACAAAGCTCCGTTGAGTTCACTCACTCCCCCTCCATCACTCGCTCATTCTGTGTCTCCCGCTGCTGCAGTCTGCCCTTTTGTACTGGGCTCCTGCCTGCATTGTCGGCTTTTTCTGCCCACAAAGAAATCTGCAGCAATCCCAACACAGGTTCGTTGAGCTTGCTCACTCCCCTCTCTCACTCACTCATTCCGTTTCTGCCGGTGCTAATAGACTGGCCTTTTGTACTGGGCTCCTGCCTGCATTGCCGCCTTTTTCTGCCCACAAAGAAATCCGCAGCAGTCATGATAGAGCTCCGTTGAGGTTGCTCACTCCCCCTATCTCACTTGCTCATTCTGTTTCAACTGGCAATGCAGGCTGCACTTTTGTACTGGGCTCCTGCCTCTGTTGGTGCCTTTTCCTGCCCACAGAGAAATCTGCAGCAGTCCCAGCAGAGCTCTGTTGAGCTTGCTCAATCCCCCTCTCTCACTCATTCATTCCGCTTCTGCTGGTGCTGCAGGCTGCCCTTTTGTACTGGGCTCCTGCCTGCGTTGCCGTCTTCTGCTCACAAAGTAATTTGCAGCAGTCACGATAGAGCTCCGTTGAGCTCGCTCACTCTCCCTCTCTCACTCGCTCGTTCTGTGTCTCCCTCTGCTGCAGACTGCCATTTTCTACTGGGCCCCATGTGCATTATTGCCTTTTTCTGCCCACAAAGAAATCTGCAGCAGTCCCGACACAGCTCCGTTGACCTCACTTACTCCCCCTCTCTCACTCGCTCATTCCATTTCTGCCGGCACTGCAGGCTGTCCTTTTGTACGGGGCTCCTGCCTGTGTTGCCGCCCCTTTCTACCCACAAAGAAATCCGCAGCTGTCCCGACACAGCTCCGTTGGAGGCTCACTCCCCCTCTCTCAGTCACTCGTTCTGTTTCTCCCACCGCTGCAGGCTGCCCTTTTGTACTGGGCCCTGCGTGCATTGCTACCTTTTTCTGCCCACAAAGAAATCCGCAGCAGTCCCAACAGTGCTCCTTTGAGCTCACTCACTCCCCCTCCCTCACTCGCTCGTTCTGTGTCTCCTGGTGTTGCAGGCTGCCCTTTTGTACTGGGTTGCTGCCTTCATTTGTGCCTTTTCCTGCCCACAAAGAAATCTGCCACAGTCCCGACAGAGCTCAGTTGAGCTCGGTCACTCCCCCCACTCGTTCGATCCTAATCTGTCCCAAACACTGATTTCTGACAGCGACTGTGTTATTCTGCGCCGGAAGTGCGAAAACATATTTTGGCCAGGATGTGAAAAATGACAGCTGTACTGTTCATAAGGAGATGTGGAAAAATGCCACTGTTGAAAATGTGGCATGAAAATATTACTAATTTGCGAAGTTACAAGTGTGCGTGGAAACTGCACAATGCATGCTCATAACACAGTCACTTTATGGACTTTCGTCACCAAATTTTCAACATAGGCATTTTAGGACCTCTGTTAATGAACAATGTCACTGTCATTTTCATAATGTCTCCTGAACACAGATTTCCCACAGCGACCGCACTATTCTGCACCGGAGCTGCGAAAACACATTTCGGCCAGGATGTGAAAAGTGACAGCTGTACTGTTCACAAGGAGGTATGGAAAAGTGCCAATGTTGAAAATCTGGCGTAAAAATATTTCAAATTCGAGAAGTTACGAGCGTGTGTAGCAACTGCACAACACACGCTCGTAAAATAGTCATTTTTTTGGATTTTTTCCACCAAATTTGCAATATAGGCTTTTTGAGAGTGTTTTTTGTATTGTTCGTAAGGAGGTGCAGAACAATAGCAATGTTGAAAATCTGGAGTGAAAATATTATAAATTTGCAAACCTACGAGCATGCGTGCAAATGGTGCAACGCACACGCATAACACAGTCATTTTATAGAGTATCGTCCCCAAATTTTCAACATAGGCATTTTAGGCTCTCTGCTCATGAACAGTGTCACTGTCATTTTCGTAATCTGTCCCGAACACTGATGTCCCACATTGACCACGCTATTCTGCACCGGAAGTACGAAAACACATTTCGGCCAGGATGTGAAAAATGACAGCTGTACTGTTCACAAGGAGGTGTGGAAAATTGCCAATGTTGAAACTCTGGCTTGAAGATATTGCAAATTCAAGAAGTTACGAGCGTGTGTAGCAACTGCACAACACACGCTCGTAAAACAGTCATTTTTTGGATTTTTTCCACCAAATTTGCAACATAGGCTTTTTGAGAGCCTGCCTCATGAACACTGGCACTGTCATTTCATTAGTTGGTACCAAAAGGTAATTCTGCTCAGTGACCGAGAAATCACTTTCTGGGGCCGAATAATGCCATGCCAGTGGCAGAATTCATGAGGAGGGGTCCCAAAAACCCCATGTTGAAAATTTGGTGCCAAAAGTCCAAAAAATGCCCGAGATATGCAGCAAAGTTGAAGAAACCCTATCTATGCCATTATACAGATTACTGGCATTTTCTCAGTTCGCAGTAGGCTTTGAAGAGTGCAGACTTGTTCCCAGTCCACCGAAGATTGTCGCGCTGAGCTCCGGAGGTAAGTATGTGGTGGGGAGTGTGGGGAGACAGGGTGCGCAGTGGGTGGGCGTAGGTTGGGAGGGGCTGCCAGACTCGATGAGGGATCTTTTTTTTGCTTTACAGGTACAAAAAAAAAAAGACATTGCGGGACGTTTTATTTTTGACTGGGGCATTTCTGGACATTTGGCATGCTGGGGTGGGCTCCCAGAATGCCAACCAACTGTTGGGGGACCAGCTGTAGCCGACAGGGGATTGGGCACCACTCTCAGCACAAAAGCAGGGGGGTGCAAGAGCCAAGAGGACTGGGCACCTTAGCACAACTCTCCCGCTACTGTTTGGGGAGGGACTTATGCCGACAGGGGAGTGGGCTCCCCCATTGGAACATCAAAGTGGGAGTGGTGAAATAATGCCAATGGGGAGTGGGCTCCCCCTTTGGCAACTCATAGCACCGGGGATGGAAGCAGACAGGGATTGGGGCCCCTGTCGGCAAAAACACGCTGCTGTGGGGAGGGGCACATGTTGCCGAGGGGGATTGGGCACCCCCTCGGCATGGGGGGCTCTCTCATATTGTTTGTGAACATGGTGGCAAGACGCCACCATGTTCATAAACAATATCAGAGTACCAAGGTTCCACCCAGCAATGACAGGTCGTGCCCTCATTGCAGCGAATGGCTTACACTGCAATGACGAGGCAGCCCCTGATTGCAGTGGCTAGTTTTGGGTTGTGGCACGCTGGCTGAACTGGTGTCAGCGGCAGCGTGCTTACGGCGTGGAAAGAAGCAGGCCAAGCCTTTAAAGGGCTGTGGGGGAATGGCCATAACAGTGCCGCGCTCCACAACCTGCTTCTGGAGGAAAGCTGCCTCTATATGTTTCTTGTGCATGCGCGCAATCAACATAAAAAGTCCTTTTCCCCTCCCTTTATGCCCTGTACTAACCTTAATTCCCTGGAGGCCTTAGCTTTTTTCACCCTCCTGGCCACCTTGCTTGACCAACTCCCATAAGCCTCCTTATCCTTTCCCTTTCCTGTTCTCCTGTACTTCTGGTATGCAGCCCTCTGTGCCCTCACCCCTAGCAGCAATTCCTTGTTCAGCCAGAATGGTTTCTTGGCTCTGCTCTTCTTACTCCTGGCCCTGGTGCAGGCTACTGTGGCTTCTGTTAGCCCAATCTTTATGACTCCCCACTTTTGTTCTGCATCCATCCCTGGCCTTATATCCTGGAGTCTGCCTTGCAGTATTGCTCACATCCTCCCAAAGTCCACCACCTTAGTGCCCGTGCCTCCTGTCTCCCTGCCCAGTGTGAGAATGAGCCACTGTTTGGTGGTCGCTACTTGCTAGTGGGTTGTTCACCCTTACCTCCCTAACTACCTCCCCTTTACCAGTACTAGGTTCATAGCCTTGTAGGCCCACTTACCAATTGCATCAGAAGGCCATCCTGGAATGCATCAAGGAGCACCTGCTCCTTGGTACTGCTAGCGGCCGGGGTGCTCCAGTCAACCCCTGGTAGGTTGAAATCCCCCACTATCACCACACTCCCCCTTCTACACACCATTGTTATCTGCTTTACCAACTCTCCATCCAGTTCCCAGATTGGAATGGTGGTCTGTACACCACTCCCAGATTCAGCTTTCTGCCCTTGGAATCCAGGAGCTGCACCCAAAGTGCCTCTGTCCTCTCCTCTTCTCTCTCATCCCTTATGCATTGGATCCCTTCCCTCACATAGAGTGCAACCCCCCAGTCCTCCTGTATATCCTGATCCCGGGATTGCCAAGTCTCAATCATGGTACTCTGTGGCCCAAGTCTCTGTTGCTGCAGCAATGTCCACCTTCCCCTCTGAAAGGAGCACCTGAAGCTGTGCAGTTTTGTTCCCCAGGCTTCTTGCATTGACAGAGACCACCTTCCACCCATACCCCTCCTTCTCCTCACTCTTCTCCTTGGCCTGTGTCCGTCCTCCCAGTAGTCCGTACCCTTTTTCCTCCTTATTCTTACCCGGTTGTGGTGCCTACTGTATTACACTCAGACCAGTCTGCACGCCCCCACCTGGGGTTACTACGCCTCCACCTTTACCTATATCTAGGGTGGTGAGCTCATTATGCTCTCCTCTCCGGACCGTTCTACCAGCCTCAGTCTTTTGGCCACCCCTCCCCCTCCACTAGTTTAAATCCACCCTAGTTTTTTTATCATGTCACTATTTCTCCTCTAGCGGAGCAGGCTCTAACGACCTCTGGCCGCCGGCTCCCGCACCCCCGGAAACAGGTCGTGCGTGCAAGAGAAACTTGCCTTTCACCCAGGATCAGCCATACCCCTGGGGGTGCGCCACTCTCATGTCAAGAGGTGCAGAGCATGGGCATCAGCCGGCTAGATCGCCCCGCTATTTTCCCCCTCCATTTTCTCCCAAGGAGCTGGACGTGCAATGGCTTCAAAGGCACGTAGTGCCGATGCCCGGCACACTCCCCCCTCTCAAGCATGCAACTGTGTGCAGCTGGCCTCTGCCAACCGCCACTGTAGTGCGATGCCATACACCCACCCAGAGGAAGGAGAGCAGTTGTGGGACACTCAATCCTTCCTCTCCCCAGCCAGCCCCCAGCAGCCCAAATCCGTTCCCAAACCCGGGTCGCCAGGGTGGCACAAGGTGTGGTGTCCAGCACCTCATCCCTCAGCACCACTGGGCCTAAATCCACCTTAGTAGTGATATACCCCTCTAGTCCTGCCTTTAATACTCCCTTCCTGCTCAAGTGTAGCCTGTCCCCCACGTACAAGTCACTATTCCCCTGACCCTACCACAGTTAGTCACTAACCCATAATTTTTGGTGTGGCACCAATCCCTCAGCCACTTGTTGAACTCCTCAATCCTAACCTTTCCTCCCCATGCTTGTACATGGTACCGAGAGTACCTCCGAGAATGCCACCGACTCCCCCACCCCCTTACACTGCCTGCTCAGCTCCTCGAACCTCTCCCTCACTACTTTCATAGTCCCCCCCCACTAAGTCATTTGTATCCACATGCAACACTAAATGAGGTTTCTTCCTCCCCCCCCTCGCTGCATACTTGAGCAGTGCCTGCCCTGCCCCTCCTGCACTCAACCCGGGTATGGCTTCAATCCAAATATGCCTGTGCATCCCTCCCTTCCGCCCTATCTCATCCCTTTCAGTATAGAATCCCCCAGGATGAGTACCCCCCCTGTCCCTTACCCACTTTCCCTTCTAATGCCCCTTCCACCACCCCAGTATTAGTTCTTCCCTGCCCCTTACCCCTACCAGCTGCACTCTATGTGACTTCTGTATCTGCACCCCCTAATTCTGCCTCACCCCTTTTCTCTGCTATATTCCCTCCATTCCTTTTGTACCCCTTCCCAGCCTGACTACTTCCTACTGGGCTTCCCATGTCAACCTCCCCTCCTCCCCTGCTGATTTCCAACCCCTCTCCTATCCCCACTGTTGTCGATTTAGAGCCCCATTCCCTTCTACCCCGATAGTGATGCCCCTCCCATCCTTCCCCCTTCCCGTAGCCTTCTCTCCTCCAGTCACCGCCCTCCTTCCTTACTAGCCCCCCTTGTACCCTTTTGTCCTTGCTATCTCTTTCCCTACCTGTTGCCATCCCTCTAATGCCCACTTGTCCTCCCCTTCAGTATGTTCCTGCCTCCCTCTCTCTCTCTCTCTCTCCCATAGCAGAGGCTTGCATCTACTCTAGCCAATACCCCTTCTACATCTCTTCCCCACTGGATCCCTCCTACTTGTTCCCATCCATGCACCCCTGGTCCCACCCCTGGTCCCTCCCTACCCGCAGCCATCTGCTCTCTCCCCTGGCACTCCTCGTGGTCTCTTCCTCCCCCATCAGGAGGACCCCCTTCCCTTGGGCACTCCCTTCCTTCTCATCTCTTTTCTGCTAGTGCCTCTAATACTGGAGTCAGATTCAGTCCCTAGTTTTTCTTCCCCCATCCCTCCCCTTGCCATCCCCTAGTTCCCCAACCCCCAGACAGGGTGCCC
Source organism: Neoceratodus forsteri (assembly GCA_016271365.2). NCBI lineage: Eukaryota > Metazoa > Chordata > Ceratodontiformes > Ceratodontidae > Neoceratodus > Neoceratodus forsteri. The sequence continues at coordinate 68,246,332 of JADMNL010000023.1, forward strand.
ACCATACACATCTGCCATCTGCCCTGCCACTTGGACTCCTCCCTAACCTCCACAGTTCCTCCCTCAAACTAGCCAGTTGTCTACAGACCATACACTTCCCCACTCCATCCTTCAAGCCCTAGTCCAGGATCATGGCAGACCCACACCCTGTACACCCCACCACCTTTCCAAAGATGCCCGCCCTATTGTCATACGGAACCTGCCCCATTTTGACCCCCATCTTATGTTATGGTCTCTTACTCCCGGTTTCTGTACCCTACTACAACTGTAAGGCCCCTATTTACTCAAATTCCTGTTCCCCTCACACTAGTCCCCCTACTGCCCCCTTGCCAACCGTTAGATACTGTATTACTGTAGCAATCCTAAAGCCTCCTTGTCCATTTTACACCCCTCAGCTACCATACTTTTTGTTCTCAGCCTTCATATAGTTTCAGTTAGCCTAGTTAGAAATCCTATTGCACTCCAAGTATTACTCAGCTCAGTTAGAGAAATAAACAGAACAACTAAATCTGTATTATTACAGCAATCCTTAAAGTATCCAATCATTGCTTTGTATCCTCCCCAGAGACCCTGCTGTAATATAGGATCACACAGGAACCTGGGCGGGAAGGTGAGCAACTCTAAAGTCCCAACAGAGCTCACTCACTCCTCCCTCTCACTCATTCATTCTTTTTCTCCTGGTGCTGCAGGCTGCCCTTTTGTACTGGGCTCCTGCCTGTGTTGGCACCTTTTTCTGCCACAAAGAAATCCGCAGCAGTTCCGACAGAGTTCCGTTGAGTTCGCTCACTCCCCCTCTCTCACTCGCTCATTCTGTTTCTCCTGGCACTGCAGGCTGCCCTTTTGTACTGGTCTCCTGCCTGTGATGGCACCTTGTTCTGCCCACAAAGAAATCCACAGCAGTCCCGACCGAGCTCCATGGAGCTCGCTCACTCCCCCACTCCCCCTCCCTCACTCGCTCGTTCTGTTTCTCCCGGCGCTGCAGGCTGTCCTTTTGTACTGGGCTCCTGCTCATGTTGGTGCCTTTTTCTGCCCACAAAGAAATCTGCAGCAGTCCCAAAAGAGCTCCATTGAGCTCTGTCACTCCCCCTCTCTCACTCGCTCATTCTTAATCTGTCCCGAACACTGATTTCTCACAGTGACCGCGCTATTCTGCGCCAGAAGTGTGAAAACACATTTCAGTCAGGATGTGAAAAATGACAGCTGTATTGTTCATAAGGAGATGTGAAAAAATGCCAGCGCTGAACATCTGGCGTGAAAATATTACAGATCTGTGAAGTTACAAGGATGCGTGAAACTGTGCAATGCATGCTTGTAACACAGTAATTTTATGGACTTTTGTCACCAGATTTTCATCATAGGCATTTCAGGACCTCTGCTCATGAACAGTGTCACTGTCATTTTCTTAATCTGTCCCAAAAACTAATTTCCCACTGCGACCGTGCTATTCTGCGCCGGAAGTGCAAAAACACATTTCGGCCAGGATGTGTAAAATGACAGCTGTACTCTACATATGCAGGTGTGAAAAAAATTCCAATGTTGAAAATATGGAGTGAAAATATTACAAATTCACAAAGTTACAAGCATGCATGGAAACTGTGCAACAAACGTTCATAAAACAGTCATTTTTTGAATTTTTTTCACCAAATTTGCCACATAGGCTTATTGAGAGCCCACCTCATGAACAGTCACACTGTCATTTTGTTAATCAGTCCCGAAAAGTGATTCTGCGCAGTGATCACAAAAATCACCTTTTGGGACTGAATAACGCCATGACAGTGATTGAATTCATGAGGTGTCCCAATAACCCCATGTTGAAAATTTGGTGCCAAAATTCCCCAAAATGCCCGAGATAGGCACCAAATTTGAAAACATTATATTTATGCCATTATACAGCTTACCAGCATTTCTTCAGTTCACGGTCAGCTTTGAAGAGTGCAGACATGTTCCCGGTCCACCGAAGATCATTGCACTGGGCTCCAGAGGTAAGTGTGGGGTGGGGGTGTGTGGGAGAGGCAGGGTGTGCAGAGGGTGGCTGCGGGTTGGGGAAGGGGGCACGAGACATCCTGAGGGACTGTTTTCTTGGTTTCAGGGAAGAAAAAAAAATGATGTCATGGGAAGGTTTTTGTTTTTTAGGTTTGTTTTTTGCACACTGCGGTGGGCTCCCAGTGTGCCACCTGCATTTTGGGAAGGGGGTACTGAAGCCAGTGGGGATTGGGCCCCCCATCAGCAAAGAATGGTTGTTTGGGGGGCATGATACCAAGCCGGATTGGGCACCCCCTTGGCACACAACAAATTGGGGGGGCATTATGCTGATGGGGAGTGGGCTCCCCCGTTGGCAAATGAACTGGGTTGGGGGCATGCCAACAGGGGGATTGGGAACCCCCGTCACCTTTTATGGTGCTCTGAGGCAGCTGACAAAATGTTACACCAGGCAAGGTACTGCTCTGCAATGACGGGTCGCTCCCTCATTGCAGCGGAATGGCTGACGCTGCAATGACAAGGCAGCCCCTGATTGCAGGGGCGAAATCATTACAAGTTGGTGGCACTCTGCAGAACCAGTGTCATCAGGACACTGGACCTGCATTGGTTGAGCACTGCCAAGTCCAACAATGCAGTGCCGGCATTGGCTGCCACAGTGCTGCACCTCCACAGCCTACTTCTCGACTAAGCTGCCATATAATGTTTCTTGCACATGCACACAAGCAAACATAAAAAGAGGTCGCTATGGTTCGCAAAAGAGGTGGCATAAAAAATAAAGGCCAAAAGGGTTGCATTCAGAAGATTCAGGGAGACACGGTGGGGGAGGATAGGGAGGTGTATTGGGGGAAGTAGAGGGAAGCAGGGAAAGCAGTAAGGAGTGCAACGATGCAAACCGAAGAGAGAGAATTAACCCAGGTGATATCAAAAGGGGACAAAATATTTTTTAGATATGTAAGAACAGAAAGATCAAGGGAGGGATTGTAAGGTTAAAAGGGGGTAACTCTACAGAGGGGGACCAGAAAAAGGTAGACATCTTAAGCAAATACTTCTGCTCAGTATTCACAGTGGAAGAGACATGGGAGGGACCACAAAAAAGTAACAGAAACCTTGAAAGGGGTGGGGGTGGACACTAGTTCTTTAACGGAGCAGAGTCCTGAAGGCACTCACCAATCTGAAAGTGAACAAAGCAATGAGGCCAAATGAGATGCATCCAAGGGTGTTGAGGGGGCTCAGGGTGGTACTGGCTGCATCTCTGACAATCCTATTTAATAGATCACTGGATACTGGAGTGCTTCTGGAGGATGTCTGGAAGAGGACCGCTGTAGTTCCACTTCACAAAAGTGGTAGCAGAGAAGAAGCTGGAAATGATAGGAGTCAGCCTGATAGTTATGGAGAGAAAGTAAATGGAAACACTGTGGAAAGAAAGGATTGTGGAATATCTTTAATCTAATGGGCACCTCCCAGCAGAGACTTACCAATCGGGGCGGGGGGGTGGATTCGCATAAGGGGCATGACAACTAGGAGATCTTTGGAGGACCTCCACCAACTGGAGGAAAAAGGGAAGGATACAGGCACCGGAGGGGAAGACAACTCAAGTACTGAACAGTGGGACATTTAAAATGTTAAAGGGAAACTGCAGCTAGGAATGAAATTAATGCTGTTTATTGGATAAGGCAGTCCGAAAACTGTTTCAAGTTTGGGGTACTTGTAAGAATATTTACATTTGGGAGGATACTACTGTGATTGGGCCATTGGGAAATGAAATAGCATCTAAGTTATTGTACTTGTGGTACGTGACACCTAGAAAGACAGTACAATTAAGCTACTAGTTTTTATAGATACAGTTCAAAGTGGGGCATGTAAGAGGAAATTACAAGTATACTATTGAAAGTGTAGGTACTGTTTAGACTAGAAAGTATTGTTTAGATTAGGATGATATTGCACTTAACGTCCAATTGCGTTTAACCTACGGAAATCGTAAGGACTGCCTAGGGTAGAAAGTTATCGCATTTAATATACAAATGTATTTAAGCCACTAAGTGTAGTGTATAGGGTGGTAGTGGGTCAGGGAACCTCAAAACAAGAGGAGTATTTATAATCAGAAAAGCAGGGTGTAAACTGTGGAGGTTTAAGGGACACTGCACTGGACAGGGCAGCTGGGGAAGGATTGTGGGTTGTAACAATTGTGGGGTGGCTGTTTTTATGGAGATGCTGTGGAGGAAGTGGGATGCCCAGTGTGTGTAAGCATAGGAAAACCAAGTATGGAAATAGGATGCTGCACTAAGGTCCTACAAGAAATGAAAGGAGGCAACATAGATGTGATTCAGAGGCAAACTGGACAAGGAACAGATGTACAGTGGCTAAAGAATATCAGCAACGAGGAGAGACAGGAATGAGACAGGCGAGGGCAAGGGGCAAGTCAGAAGCAGGGAAAGCAATACCAATATGAGGGAGACAGAGTGGAGGGGTGGAAAATGACAGGGAAAGGGGGACAAGAACATGGAATTCAGGGCAGGAGCTGGAGAGCTCAGGAAATCTCCGGCTCAGGGTGCCTACATACAATAGATATGCAATACTGGCAGAGGTTACTCAAGTGGACAATGCAACAGAATCAGGGTTGCAGCAGAATACCAGAGAGGTAATGGGAGAAGAAAGTCAGAAGGTAACTCGAGAGGGCCAGGAACCTGACATCTCGATGGAAAGGGATAGGGAAGACAAAAACACAAAAGTGACAGGAAAGGAAATGAGCATTAAGGGGAAGAGAGGAAAAAGTAAAATGAAACTGGATGCTACAGGGGACAGAAACCATGAAGGGAAAGGTCCAAACAGGAATCAGGTGGAAGAGGGAGACAAGGAGACAAGAAGAGAAACCATGGTCCATGAAATCGAGCTACCAAAAATAATGAGTAATCATTACACGGGGAGGAAGAAGGGTATGGAGAATGGTCACTCTGGAAAAACTAAAATAATAGTCTATGGGGATTCAATAATAAAGGGACTACAATGGGGAAGAAGTGAGGACCCACACATAAGACCAACAGTGGTGTGTGCACCTGGGATGAAGGCTGGTAGAGCAACACAAAAGGTACATGAGCTGATAAGTGGGGCAAGGGAAAAACTGGACTTGATACTGCACATTGGGACCAATGATTTAGCAGGGGAAGAGACTGGGGTGGTGCAACATAGATTTATGGACTTGGCTGCGGCGTGTAGGCAGTCCGTGAAAACACTGACCTTCTGAGACAATTCCTGTACCAAGGGCAAGCACAGTTAAAAAGAAGAGGATAGAGGAATTTAATGGATGGCTAGGCCGGTGGTGCAAGGAGGAGGGATACAGTCTCATAGGTAGGTGGGGAGACACATGGCTAGACAAGAGACTCTACAGCAAGGACAGGCTACACCTGATCTGGGAAGGGAGAAAGAAAATCAAAGCCAAAATGGGGGAATACATGGCAAAGGAACTGGGTTTAAACTGCTAGGGGGGGAGGCAGAAAGGGAGGCCGGAGCGCCTCCCACATTAGTGGAGACAAGAAAAGGTGCAAGGATGGATTTAGACACAGAAGAAAGTGAGGAGAGTAAGTCAGGTAAGACTAAATCAAAATATATATATATATATATATATATATATATATATATATATATATATATATATATATACACACACACATACACATACACATACATACACATACACCCACAGAAATCCAAGAGGAATTATAAAGTAATATTGAATATCTATGTTTGTTGTATTTGTGTCGAGCAAAATATGGAATCCTGGATAGTACAGAAGGGAGGATTGTGATGATGGTTGTAAGGGAACTATCTTAAGGATGTAATGGTATTGGTGGAAATGCTATCCCTATGAACCAATCTGAGTCCTCCTATAAAAAAAAAAAAATAACAAAAAAGAGTAAATCAAAAAAAGAACATGGGCACAGCAGAGACAAAGTGGAGGGTGGTAGTGCTGAATGCGTGTAGTCTTGGGAACAAGATGGCAGAACTGCAGGCACTCTTAGCAGAAAGCAGGGTAGACATCACAGCCATTACAGAGACCTGGGCAACAGCACACCACGACTGGGACCAATCAGTTCCAGGTTACAGGCTATATAGGAAGGACAGGGAGACAGGCAAGGGTGGGGGGTGGCGACATACATAAGGGAAGGTATTGTTTGCGCAAGGAAGGAAGAGTTTGAAAAAGGGAGCATGGAGGCACTATGGCTTCAGCTCCAGACAAATAAAGGAAGGAAGATAAGGATGGGGGTCATATACAGACCACCCAGACAGGGTGAGGATAAGGACAGGGAGTTATGCACACAGTTAACAGAAGCAGCAGAGAAGGGGGAGATAGTTGTAACGGATGACTTCAACCTGCCCAAAATGGACTGGGTCAGTCCCACAACATCCTGCGCCAGAAGTCAGGTAATCTTGGATGCGATCCATGATGGAGTCATGGTGCAGTATGTGACTAGTCCCAGCGGGGGGAAGCAATTCTGGGCCTGATGCTTTCTAATGGTGAGCACATGCAGGACGTAGACATTGGGATCCCTTGGGTGGAAGTAACAACAACGCAGTGTGGTTCAACCTGAACCTGGGAAGGGAAGACATCCACACAAAGACAAGAACGCTAGACTTCAGAACAGCAAACTTTCAGAGAATGAGGGAAATGATTAGAGGACCTAGGGAACTCGGAGGAAGGTTTGGGTGTTGAGGAAATTTGGAACACAATCAGAGGGGCCATAAAGAATGCAACAAACAGCTGCATAAAAATGAGAGGAAAGAAGACAGGAACTAGACAGCCAAGCTGGTTTAATAGGGATGTGGCTAAGGTAGTGAAGGATAAGAGGGCTGGCTGGGTACAGGAAAAGTAGAAGGACAGCTATGGCACAGATCGAGGAGGAGTACCAAAGGCTGGCTAAACTAGCAAAAAAGGAGGTAACACAGGCAAAAGCAAAGAAGGAACTCCAGATAGCGGAAGGGATAAAGGGGGGATAAGGCCTTCTTTCACTGTATTAAAGAAAAGAGGGACAAGAAGGATGGCATAGCCAGGCTTAAGAAAGGGGAAAGGATAGTGGTGGAAAATGGGGCAAAAGCGGAGGTATTAAATGAATACTTCTGCTCTGTTTTTACCAAAGAAAAAAGGGGTCCAATACCACACAGTGGGAAGGGTAGGGAGGGGGCTGGTGTGGACCCAATATGGGCCCATAGGGACTGAATGGGCGAGGGAAGGGCTAATGGCATTGAAGGTGGAAAAATCCCCAAGGCCTGATGGAATACACCCCAGGATACTAAAAGAGATGGCAGAAGGTCTGGCAAGCCCACTGACAATGATATTCAATATATCTCTTGACACGGGGTGGTGCCAGACGAGTGGAGAACAGTGCATGTGGTCCCACTTGGTATGCACCCCCAAGAGTGACACCAACACAGTGCTCTACCATCCCGTCAACAAAATTGACAGGTTGCTGACAGATCGCTGTGTTGGTGTGCCTGACACAGGGGCACTCTGTCTCCCGGTCCTGCACCCCCTCCCCAAATCAACTCCAACTGGAGTTGATAATCTAAAGTATGGAGAGTAGGGCTGAGGCCCCAGCATGGGGTTCGGGGGTGAAGTCCCATGAAAAAACAGAACTGGAGACAAATGGGATTTATGTCAACCACAACTTGCGGTTGACGTAAATCCTGTCAATGTAATGCCGGTCAACAAAAGTGTTGTCGAACCAGCATCTATCTTAGAGCCATGCCACTCCACAAGAGTGGCCCCGACGAGGATCCTGGAAACTACAGGCCTGTCAGCCTGACCTCGATTATGTGTAAATTAATGGAGACAATATTGAAGGAGGGTCTGGTCAAGTTCTTAGAGGAAAATGGCTTATTTAAACATTTGCTGACCGAGAGAGGCACACTGAGCCAATGCTCATTTCCAGGTGCGACCCGGCGGAGGGGAGAGTGGGGAGTACATATAGTTGAAACACTAGACCATTTAATTGCATGAGGTTTTACAGTCAGGTTCAGCAGGATATGACAACAAGTTCCAGGTCTTCATGAATCTGTTGTTGTACAGGGCTTACAGGACAGTAAACAGCATGGGTTCATGGCAGGCAGATTGTGTCATACGAACCTGATTGAGTTCTTTGACTGGGTCACTAGAACAGTAGACAAAGGCCAGGCAGTGGATATCATATATCTGGACTTTAGCAAGACCTTTGACTCTGTGCCACACAAAAGGTTGCTAATGAAGCTGAAGGATTTAAGGGGTGGGGGAGAGGCTGGTTAGATGGGTTGATAACTGGCTAAGCAGCAGGACACAGAGGGTGGTTGGGGGGGAGTTCTCCAGTACCAGGGAGGTTACCAGCGGGGTTCCACAGGGGTCAGTGTTAGGACCAGTGTTGTTTAGCATCTTTATTAGCGACATAGGGAAAGGCATTCAGGGAAAGATATGCATGTTTGCAGACAGCACCAAGCTCTGTGGGAGGGTGAACACCCAAGAAGGGATAAAGGAGCTGAGGGAAGACCTACCCAGGCTAGAAAGATGACTGGGGATATGGCAGCTTGGGTTTAACGACAAAGCATGCAAGGTGATGCACATAGGGGCAAAGAACCCAAGAACAGAGTACTACATTGGAAACGTTCAGGTTACACCATTGGAGGAAGAAAAGGATCTGGGGGTGATAATTTCTAGTGACTTGAAACACTCGATTCAATGCAAAAAAGGCAGTGGCAAGGGCAAATAGAATGCTGGGATGTATAGCAAGGGAATTTAGCAGTAGGAAGAGTGAGGTCATACTGCCACTCTACAGGTCATTGGTGAGGCCATATTTGGAATATGGAGTAAGATTTTGGCATCCACACCTAAAGAAGGACATAGACATGCTGGAAAGGGTCCAGAGGAGAGCAACTGAAATGACAGAGGGGCAGCAGGACAGATCATATGTAGAGAGGCTGGGGGACCTGGGGATGTACACTCTGGAAGAGAGGAGGCAGAAAGGAGATATGATTGAGACATTCAAGTACTTGAAAGGAATTAACAGAGTGGAATGCGAGGGCCTATTCAATAAAAGGGCCAACACCACCACCAGAGGGCACAACCTAAAACTGATGGGGGGAATGGTTCAAAAGGGACGTAAGGAAGCACTTCTTTACAGAGAGAGTGGTGACAGCATGGAACAAGCTGACACAGGAGATGGTGAAGACAAAGTCAGTGGAAGCCTTCAAAAGAGTCTGAGACAAATATAAAGGATGGTCAGGTGGCCTTGTCAGGGAAAAGACAAAATATAAGGGTGGAGAGCGGGAGTCGGGGTAACAGATGTAAACTTAAGGCCAGAACAAAACCATATTATTTTGAGCAGACATGATAGACCAAGAGGTCTCCGTCTGCTGGCTATTTTCTTATGTTCTAATGGGTTACAGAATCCAAAGCAGCATGGATTCACAGGAGGGAGGTCATATAAGACAAATCTGATAGATATCTTTGAGTGAGTGACCAAGGAATTAGATCAGGGAGGAGTGGTGGATGTGTCCTAACTGGGTTTCAGTAAGGCTTTCAACACTATTCCACATAGAAGACTAGTGAGCAAGCTGGGTAGCTTAGGGTGGGTAAAAAGGTCATAAATTAGGTAAGAAATTGGTTTGGGGATAGGCAACAGAGGGTTGTTGTAAACAGAGTTCACGCCAAGGAAAGGAGGGTAACCAGTGAGGTATCTCAGAGATCAGTGCTGGGTCCGGTCATCTTTAATATAAGTGACATTATAGAGGTGCTGGAAGGGAAGGTTTGCCTCTATGGGGACGACACCAAGCTCTGCAACAGGGTGGACACTCTAGGGAGGTGGAAAGGATGAGCAGAGACCTGGGAAAACCTTGGGCTCTAATACTAATACTAATATATCGCTAGGCCTCTTGTGTTAGTGTATCTCTAGAGGGTACCTCGCCTGTTGATGCTGGGTAAATTGACTACCCTGGATTGTGTTTTACTGCATGACCTACTGTGAACGCCGGGTTTATCTGACCTAAGATTTATTGATTTATTGTTCTTCTCCATTATATGTTAATGTTTCTTCTCTATTGTATCAATATGATGTTGTGTATCTCACTGTGTACTCTTCTCACCTCTGTACTATTGACGTGGAGCCTTTGCAAAGGAGTCTATGACTCAAAGGTTGCAATTCCGATTATGTATTAAATAAATAAACTCAAGGAGTGATCAAGGGTATGACAGTTGAACTTCAATGTGAAAAAGTGCAAAATAAGGCATTTAGGGCACAGAACTTTAGGGGCAGAGTACAAAATGGGTGGAGTGGTACTGGTGGCAACCAAGCAGGTAAGAGACCTAGAGGTAATAATACCCGATGACCAAAAGGTGGCCAGGCAGTGTGACAAGGCAGTTGGGAGGGCTAGTGGGATGCTGGGGTGCATAGGAAGGGGTATCACCAGCAGAAAGAGGGAAGTGGTGTTGTCCCTGTATAGATCACTAGTAAGAAGTCATTTAGAGTACAGTGTCCAGTTCTGGAGACCACATGTCTGACAGGACATAGAGTGGAGGTGGTCCAGAGGAGGCAATTAAAATGGTGTTGGACCCGCCTCAAAAGCCCTACAGGGAGAGACTAAAGGACCTCAACATGTACACCCTTGAAGAGAGGAGGAAGAGGGGGATATATGACTTAAATACCTCACAGGGGTAAACAAGGTACAGGAGGGAAGTACGTTACAGAATAAAAGGTGCTCAAGAACAAGGGGACATGATATGAAGCTGGAAGGGGGTAGTTTCAGGAAAGATGTGAGGAAGTACTTCAAAGAAAGAGTGGTGGATTCCTGGAACAGTCTTCCAATGGAGGTGGTGGGATCAGAAACAGAGGAGGGTTTCAAGAATGCAAGGGATAGGCATAAGGGAATCATACTGGAAAGGAAGGGGGGAGGGAGAAAGAGCAGTAGATCAAGCATGGTCTGCAATGAGAATGTAGGTAGGGAAAAACTGGCAGACTGGATGGCCCAAGTGCTCCTTATCTGTGTCAGAGGCTATATTTCCTTTTACGGTTCTCATTTTCCATGATATGTAATGACATCACCAAGATGTAAGAATTCTTATTGAAGTTTCAGGGCCAGTTTTTTAGTGGACAAATCTCTTGTAATGGTGGCCCGTTCATGCATTTGCACAGTGGAGGTGCCAAAACCCTGTGTGATATAGCAAGATTCCAGTTTCCTGGAAAACACTGACAGCTGGAATTAACAGGCGTCGACCTCTATATTGTAAATTATCTCTGTTATGTTGTTGTAATGCACCTCTCTGTGACGTGGAACCTTTTTAAATGAGTCCTTGACTCAAAGGTACTTTCCGAATTCTCAAATAAAAAATATAAATAAATATTAAATATGTTAACATTCCTGCAAAATTGAGTATCAAGATATTTCATTCTACACATGGGGCCCTGAGTCTGGAGCATTATAGAGTATTAACAGCATGTCATCTACCTCTTAAAAATGCCATATAAGCCACCCATAATAATGTAGCCATGATACCTCTGGGGTATCGTTCATATCAAAATACAACTCTGTGACTGAAAGCCCAGCCACTGCAGAAGTTTTTTTTAAGAGTGGTGTTACAATGCCATCTACTGGCTGATGCTGCCAATCTCAAGTCTCACGTATTGAAAGAAAGCACAGTATGGTCAGAGATTATCAACTCATGTGTTGTATTGTCTCGGATCTTTGCGTCTGCTAGGCCTGAAAATGGGAAAATGTCTAGTTGGATTGTACATTTTGTACAAAGCTGAATAATATGTATAGTTTTTGCTGGAAGTATAACACACCAGGCATCCACTAGTGACAAGTCTTTCATCATTTGCCCAAGTGCCACCCTACTCCCACTGACCTTGCCTCCTTTCTCAGTGGGGTTTCTATCAAGCAACTGGTCTATACAAATATTTATGTCCTCACCTATCACCAGGGAACCCTCCCCATCTCCAGTAGCTTCTGGGACAGCATACTACAGAAACCTGTTTTGTCCTGGTTTATGGCATACATGTTTTTTTCCATAAAGTTTTGTATCGTCCTTGGCAGAATGGGCGGCTTCTCAGACACATTCCTGTGCACTGTAGCCATCTCTTCCCTCCTCTAGTTAGGAGGAATCCTTATCCCCGGTGGATCCCCCCACCACCACCACAGCAGGGCCAGGAGGGGAGGGCCTCAGGGCATAAATTGATGACCTCTGTCTCCTTGCAATATTTTTATTTTATTTATTAAATCTTGGATTGCAGTACCTTTCAGTAATAAAACTCTTTTACAAAGGTTCCACATCAGTACTAGTAGGACATAGACAGACAATGTTATACAACAGGAAAACTAAATAAGATAACAACAGAGTTTACACAATTAGTAAATACATAGTAGTTGAGATTAAAGTAATGGTTGGCAAAATTAGTAAATCAGTAATGCCCCTCTATCATCCTTTTGTGCCCCTCGCCATCTGCATGACTGTAAAATTAAGGCCTCTCCTGCACAGTATCACTATCCTCTCCATTTACTGCTATATGTGATGCAGTATATTTGATCTACACAGGCCCTCCTGAGTTTCCTGGCCTCTGGCTCTTTCAGATTTATTTCCTGTAGTAGCGTCATGGCACAATGCAAATTTTTAAGAGTCAACAGCACCTTAGAGCTGGCCTAACCCACACACTCCAGGAAGTAACATTTATCAATTTAGCATCCCCTGTTTGTACTGTTTCCATTGGCCTCCTGTAACACCATGAAATCCCAACCTGCATGTGCCCCTAGTATCCTGTGCAGTTTTCCCACTGAACATGCCTGCCTGGAGCTATAACAGACCCAGTTCCACCAGTTTCATGTTCACTTACAACCCCCTTTAGTCTTAAAGCAGCAGTATTTTTAGTCAGCACCCCAGTCGGGGCACAGGGGCAAGGCATCAGTCCACATCCCCCAGATCACCCCAATCAGGGCCCGGGATAGGGCGTCAGTATCCTTCCGTGAGATCACTTTACAAGCTATTGCTAGCAGAATGCACATACTTACAGGGATATACCTCAGTGATGCATATACTGTAGCTCCAACTGTTTACTTCTCTGTGGCAATGGCAGTATTTATTTATTTATTTAAAAAGCTTTACCAGGAAAGGTATATTGAGCAGTGCTCCTCATTTCTAGATGCATCCTAGGTTAGGGGGGAGGGGGGGAAGAGGGGGCATACAAAATCAATATACAGTACCAACCAGCAATGTATTACAAATACAATACAACAGAATGAATAATCTTGCAGGGCATACACAGAAGGCAATAAAAGTGCAAATTACAATGTTGCATTACAGCACAATATAAGACCACGACAGAGAGAGACTGCAGGAAGGTATGTGCTGAGGTCCTAGAGAAAAGGGGAATTAGGAGCACGAGCACAAAGGAGAGGTAAAGCTCTGGAGGAGGAAGGAGAGGCAGTGAGGGGAGGAGGCTGAGTGAATAGTGAGAGGGAGGTAATTCCAAAACGTGGGGAGACGATAAGAGAAGACTGACTGGCCAATGGAGGAGGACCTGGAAGGGAGGGCAAAGGTATGATGCCCAAGGTTACAAAGGGAATAAGAAGATGAGCATGAGGGAGAGAGGTTAGGTAAGGAGGCAGGGATCTGAACCAGTACTTGGCTGTGAATTTGACACAGTGGGTGAGATGCCTGTTGGGAAGAGAGGGGAAGGTGAGGGACATATAGAGGTCACAGTGGTCAGTGTGGAGAGGACAGTCAAGGGCGAAACAGCAGAAGGAGTGAAAGTGAGTATCCAGTCTGGAGCGAGAGGACTTAGGGGCAACACTGTAGACTATGTCACTATAGTTGAAAATGGGAAGGATCATTCTCCGAAGAAGAACTCGGCATGCCTGCAGTGGGTTACAGCCTCGGTTTCTACAAAGTGCACCAAGCTTGGGGTGTAGTTTCTTGTGGATGGCATCCAAATGGCCAGAGACGTTGAGGTGTTGGTCAAACCAAACCCAGAGGTACCTAAAAGAGGTAGCATTCTTAATCTTTGTTCCACCAAGAGTGTGGAAGGATGGGAGGGATGGGAGCCAAGAGAGTCTCTGCCTTGTGCTAAAGGTCATAGAGACTGTCTTCTTGGCATTCAGGAACAGCTGATTTGAGTGGAACCACTGCTGGACATTTTTGACGTCCAGCTGTAGTCTGGCTGCCATATCAGAAGGGGAGGGGCCTGAGGTGTTCAGGACCATATTATATATATATATATATATATATATATATATATATATATGAATTAAAAGTGGACTTGAAGGCAGAGGGGAGGTCCTTTAAGAAAATGGAGAAGAGTAGGGGACCTAGGACAGAGACCTGTGGGACCCCAGTTCTGATAGGGAGGGGAGGGGATAGGGAGTCACTGACTCTAACTGATTAGGTGCAATCTTGTAGGTAGGATCAGAACCAGCTTACTGCGAGGTTCAATATTGCAGCACCAGCAAGCTTATTGAGGAGGAGGGGGTGCAATACAGTGTTGAATGTTTTGGCAAGGTTGACAAAAATTGTTGTAGTGAAAAGACCCTTATCCATACTTGAGAGTATAGAGTCAGTAAGTCTTAGGAGGGAGGTGGTGGTTGAGTGAAATTTATAGAACCCAGACTGCAAGGGGGTGAAAAATGAGGAGGAGTCAAGGTAGGGGGAGAGCTGAGACAGAACAATGTACTCCTGAGCAAGCACAGGAAGGAAGGAAGGCAATTGAATGGTAATTTCCACGATTAACAGGGTCACAGCCTTTAGGAAGAAGGATAGCTGTGGTATGTTTCCCTGCAGCTGGGACAGTGGCTAGTGAGAAGGAGAGATTGAGGAGGGAGGCAAGAGGGGAAGCAATAGCAGGGGTAGAGAGGGAGAAAAGTATGGTGTCTAGACCTTCTGGACTCTTTCCCTTAGCCAAGTTTAGAGCCAAGAGGGCCTGGAGTGTGCCAGCAGGAGAAACTAGAGAGAAGGAGGGTAATGAGTGAAAGGAAGGGGGAAGAGGAGGGGGAGAATGAATAGGTGGAAGGAGGAAGGGAGGAGAGTTAGGAGGCAATGCAGGAGGTAAAGAAGGTGTTAAATATTGTAGCAACAGAGAGGGGTTTTTGACTGGGGACACTGTTCACATTGAGGCCAGGTATGGGAGGTTGCGAAGGAGGGGAGAATAGGGCATGAACTACCTTCCAGAATTTGGAAGAGTGGCTGATGTTTTCTTGGAAAGAGTTGTAGAAGTACTCTGGCTTCACAAGACGGGTAGCCCTTGTAAAAGCCTTGTGGTGGAAACAGTAGTTTCTCATCAGAAGGGGAGCTTGTGGTCTTGCGGCACTTCCATGCCTGATCACGGGCACGCATGCAGGTCATTAGTTCTGCAGTGACCTGGAGGAGATGGGAACCCTTCACTCTGGATTTTCTTATAGAGCGTGCATGTCCCAGGTATCAAGGAAATTAGAGGTGAAATAGTTGAGGGCAGTATCAATGCAGGAGGTTGAAAGGATAGACCAGTCTATTGTTGCCATATCATTTAGCAGGGGGGGCAAGGTCCAGGGACCTAAAGGATTGGAACAGTAGAGGTTTGGGGGGTGCCTTAGGTCGATGAATTTTGCGGATGTAGTATATCAAATGGTGGTTACTTAGGGCACCAGGGAGTGTACCTGCATTGATAATACGGTGAGGGTGTGACGTAACAGCCTAGTCAATGAGTACAGTAGTACAGTCAGTATAGTGTAGAGGTTTAAGCAACAAGCCCTGAACAAGCTTAGTACACCCACCAGACATGGGTTTGATCCCTACAACCTCAACTTGCATACTGTGTGTCCCTGAGCAAGTCACTTAAGCTCCCCAGTGCTCCCAGGTCATCCATATAAACAGGTCTTGTGCCCAGAGCCTCATGGGTTACCAAAAAATAGAATAACAGAAAAATAATAAACATTCTGTAAATTGTGGCACATACTGTTTATTTAGATTTTGTTAACCTGGTAGGTTCACTGAGACTAAGAGTCCCTTTTTCAGGAGCGACCCATAATTAATTTCAGTGATCTCTTTTATCCGCCAACTTTGGTACACCCACATTTTAGTGGATAAAAGAGAGCAGTGGATAATAGAGGGTAAGCTTTCCAAGTGTGGTTTAATAAGCCACAACACCATACCATATGCTTGAATGTGTCTGTAGCCCCCTCTCCGGCACCATCCGGAAGAGAGACACTATTCCTACCTGGGTGGTCACTAGCCAGGATAGGGGCCCAGGTTCCCATAGCTATAACAAGGGGGTTCTTTCCCAAAATCTAAAACAAAAATGGCAGTGTCTCCACCACAGTACATTTTAGTGGGCCTGGTTACCTGCGGTACAACCCTCTGGGATGTTGTACCAACCCACCTCTCCAACAGTTACCCCAGGCATGGGCTTACCAGGTTTGAACCTCCCCACATTCAGTTAAAACATGTACCTTTTACATTTTGTCCAATTACATACTGACTAAAATTAGGCTCTGGAATCCATTTTCTGCTGCAGAACAATAACTTCATGGTTTATTTATGGGGGGGGGGGGTTAGGAATGGGGAAAGCAGAATACAGTTCAAGTAAGCATTTCAA
Organism: Neoceratodus forsteri; assembly: GCA_016271365.2. NCBI lineage: Eukaryota > Metazoa > Chordata > Ceratodontiformes > Ceratodontidae > Neoceratodus > Neoceratodus forsteri. The sequence goes on from JADMNL010000023.1 coordinate 68,262,885, forward strand.
TTTGCATTTTCCAAATCACATTTCAATCAATCAAAATCTTTATTTAACCAGGCAATCACCATTAAGCAAAGCTCGTTTTCGAGGTGGACCTGGAGTTTTTCAAGAAAAACAATATAACGAAAAATACAATACACAGTATACAAAGACAAAGAAATTATATAATATATACAATAAATAACAGTAGGAGGCATTTCCAGTAAGTAATGTATGTTTAGATATAGGTCAATGGATACATAATTATAAACAGATCACAAAAAAGGAAAAAATATATACATGAATAAATACATACCAGTCAAACAGGTACATCAGATATAAACAGAACACAACATACCCTGAAAATCAAAGGCCCAGGCGGACCTGACGGAATTAACTCCAGGCTGCTCAAGGATGGTGCCCAATCCCTCACCAGACCTTTGACCTGGCTCATAAACAGACCTATGCAGGAAGGCACCGTTCCACACCAGTGGAAACAAGCTAACGTGGTTCCCATCCACAAGGGTGGCTCCAGGGAGCACACAAGTAACTACAGACCAATTTCCCTGCTCTGTCTGCTTGCCAAACTGCAGGAAAGACTAATAAATAGCCAACTCCACAACTGTCTGGTGACTCACCAACTCCTGGCCTCCTCTCAACATGTTTTTCGAACTAACCATGGTACGGACACTGCCCTCACGAACCTCACGACAGACATACTCACAGCCATGAACAAAGGGTCCCCCACTGGCAAGGTATTCATTGACCTGTCCATGGCCTTCGACCTTGTTAAGCACAATCTCCTGCTAGTAAAACTTAAAAAGATAGGTCTTGACCCCCTGGCTTTGAAGTGGTTCGAGAGCTATTTATCTGGTCGCACTCAGAGAGTTAGCTGGAAGGGTGCGCTATCTGACCCGTTACCCCTAAAGGAGGGAGTACCACAGGGCTCGATCCTTGGCCTCCTACTTTTCTCGTTGCTTTCCAATGACCTTACCCTCCACTACGGGGGAAGTGCAGTAGTACAATATGTGGATGACACCGTTATTTACCGCTTCTTGGATAGCCTGGGGGCTCTCAGCCCCTTACTCCAATCTGACCTTACATCACTGGAGAACTGGCTAAAAACTAACAGAATGATTTTAAACACAGGCAAAACAAAAGCCATGCTATTCGGGGCCAGATCCTTAGGGCAAGATAGGACCGGCTCCCTACAGCTTAAGTCACTGGCTGGGACCAGCATTGAAGTTGTGCCCTCCTTAAAATACCTAGGGCTTACACTTGACCAAGGTCTCACCTTCAAGAACCCTGTGGATCAAGTGACCAAGACCATCCATGGGAAACTAGGCATCTTGTATCGGATTAAGAATCAGTTTATACCGGAAGCCAGACGCTCCATTGCTTCTAGCATCCTGCTCCACACTCTGACCTATGCAGCCCCTGTAATACAGGGAATGGCCAAGCTGGAGGTACACTAGATGCAGATCTTATATAATAAGGTAGCGCGGTTCGCTACCCTGGATCACTCCAGAACCCACCACTGTGACACGCTTGCCAAACTACAGTGGCCTTCTTTTGTAGCATGTCTACCATACCCCCTCCTCTGCCTAGCACTTAAATTACTCAGCCCTATAGCTCCACCCAGCATCTCTTCGACCTTAGCCCCAAAAAATAACCCCCGAACCCTGAGGTCCACAGGGAGGGCTCTACTAGAAACCCCCAGGGTCAGGACCAGCGCAGGCCAGAGATCATTCTCCTCCACAGCCCCTCATCTGTGGAGCAAACTTCCACCACAGATACAGGAAGCCCCCTCGCTCATGAACTTCCGAACCAGGCTCAAGGTGCATCTACACAAGGCAAGCACTTGCCTATTTCATGGCACCTGACAGACCCCCCAACAGACTTAGGCCTATCACCACACCTACAAGGGCTGTGCCAATCCATTTTGGAAAGTTTGCCTCTACTGTTATGAATCAATGTCTAAAACTGTAACTATTGAATCTCTGTGTCAGTTAATTCCTGTTTACTGTCTGTTTCACCAAGTTTATGGCATTACATGTTATACCACTTAATGTACCTCTGTGTCGCCCCTGAAAAAGGGACCTTCGTGGCCCAGTGGGCCAACCGGTCATCAAAATTCAATAAATAAATATACCTTATATGTAATGATCCTGAATGGGGGTGAAGATTACAAGGCTATCCTAGAAGGTATTTTTTGAAGGAAGGGATTTGGACAGGCTAAAGATACTGACAGGCTCAAGGTTGGAAGGGGAATGGTTGAGGGAGAAGCATATGGAGTTAAGATGTGGGGACAGCCACAAGAGTTAGGGTTAAAGGTTCAGCCATTGAGGGGGTTCCAAAAGGGGAAGAGAAGGATGGGGGGATTGGAAATTGGCAAGTCTATGCTGATTCCTGGGTCCATCGAAGCGGGAGTGAAGGACGAGGAGAGAGCAAAAGCAAGGGGTAAGGGGAAGGTGGGGCAGAAATTAGCTGATGCCAATCATAGTGAAATCTGTAATAGCAAGGACTCGTGGTACGCTAGGGTGATGAGAATGTCATGAGTCAGGGGAAACAGATGCAAGGCTCCTTATTCTGACGTAGGTATAGAGATTTGAAAATTGCTAAGGTGATAGGGTGAGTTAATTTCAAGGTTTTTTGCAGCTTATTCCACATCTGAGGTAATATGTAGCTTATGACTGCTCTGCCAAAACATGATTTTGGCTTAAATACATACAAGGAAATAGGAGGTACTACTCAGAGCATACTTGCCAAGAGTGCATAGCGGTAGACAGACAGAGGTGTACTGGGGCAGTTTTTTTATAATTGCTTTGTAAGTCCAGAACGCGACATTTCTCTGTCATCTGTAGCTAAGGGATGTCCATCCCACTGCAGTATACAGGGAACAGTGATGGGTGGAGTACATAAGACCTGTGATAAACCTTAAAGCTTGGTGATAAAGCATGTCGAGTTTGGCGAGTGCACCTGCAGTACCCTGGCTATATAGGAAGTCTGCATAATCTAGTAAGAATAGAAAGGTAGTTTGGACCAGTTTCAGCTTGGCATCTCTTGTAAGAAGATTGTTGATCCTAAAGAAAAGAACAAGCCTCTACCTAAGTTTCTTCGACAGCTGTTCTGTATGATCAATAGATGAGAGTTTATTGTCCAACCAGACCACCAGATATTTGAACTTTGTTATGTAGTCCAACTGCTCACCTAGGATAGTGGTGATCTGTGGGAGCATCCCGGCGATAGCAGGGTTAGATGCATGAGAAAAGGGAGAGAGGAACATTGCTTTGGTTTTCTTAGTATTTAGAAATAACTTCTGGTTTAGAAGCTGAAGTTACAGCAGACTGAATTCTCTTTGAAGGGCTTTGTAGGGGAAGGGCTACTAGCATAAAGCACCGTGTCATCCGCATATAGATGTATTTATGCTTCTTTGATGGTAGCGTCGATATTGTTGATATAAATAGAGAAAAGCAAAGGTCCCAGAATGGAACCTTGTGGTACACCCCTCAACAAGGGTTTTGGAGGGGAGACTTCTCCTTCTGCCTTTACTTGCTGAAGTCGGCCAGAAAGATAGTTAGCAAACCATCTTAAGGATAGGGAGTCCAAGCCAATATTCTAGAGGGATGAAAGAAGCAGGCTGTGGTCAACAGTGTCAAACGCCTTACTTAGGTCCAAAAACACTGTGCAAATGAAGTTCTTATTATACAGTTCAGTTTGCCAGTCATTGGTCACTTTGGCAAGAGCAGATATTGTACTGTGCTGTGCTCTAAAGCCTGATTGTATTGGATTGAGCAGCTCTGCCAATTCCAGATGGTCCCGTAGTTGAGCACCCACAATTTTCTTCAGTAACTTAGACAGGATTGGAAGTCAGGAGATTGGCCTGTAGTTATTGAGATCACTGGGATATTCTGACTTAAACAAAGGGACCACAAGTGCAGTCTTCCAGATGGAAGGAAGATCTCCCTGAGACAGGGATGGGTTAAAGAGATGTGTAATTGGGACTGCAAGGACACAGTAGCCAACCTTTAAGAAGTATGGGTCCATGAGGTCAGCTCCGGTGCTTTTTCTGGTGTCTAACTGTAGGAGGAGGTCTTCAACTTCTTTCAGGGATGTAGGCTGAAGGGAGAATAATGTGCTGAAGATGGGTTTATCATGAGTATCCTCTCCAAGTTGTTTTTGATGGAGACAGCTGGCAGGAGAGGAGTCAAAGGCTAGCCCAGCAGTAGCAAGGTGATTGCTGAATGAGTCAAGGACAGTTGGTCTATCGGAGATTACAGTGTTGCCAATTAATATTTTAGCAGGTATGCGATTCCCAGCAGTACGGCCTTCAATCTCTTTGATTGTATTCCAAAATTTAGAGGAACACCTTGAAGCTAGCTCTAGCTATGTATGGTAAAAATTTGCTTTTGCTTCCCTCACCAACTTGGTACAACGGTTCCTTGCCCTACTGAATAGATTCCAGTCATAAGAGAGATTAGTTTTTCTGGCATTTCTCCAAAGCACATCCCTGCTCCGCAGAGCATCCTTCAGATCCTCTATAAACCACCAGCAGCTTTTTTCCCTGGTACAGGCTTTCACCAGATGATCATGCTTATTTAGAGCCCACTCCACTAGAGTGGTAGCAGGGAGGAGGCAGGGAACTACAGACCAGTCAGTCTTACCTCAGTAGTGGGCAAGATTATGGAGGCACTTGGAAAGGATAGTGCAACACCTGGAATTCATAGGAGCACAGGATCCAAGACAGCATGGATTTACAACAGGAAGGTCCTGTCAAACTAATCTCATAGATTTCTTTGACTGGGTAACCAGAGTGGTGGACCAAGGGGGAGCAGTTGATGTTGCCTACCTTGACTTCATCAAAGCTTTCAACACTGTTCCACATAGAAGATTGATTAATAAGCTGTTTAGGCTCGGGGTGGGTCAGGAGTACACCAACTGGGTGGAAAACTGGTTGACGGGCAGAAAACAGAGAGTGGTGGTAAATGGTATAACAATATCTTTATCAGTGACATTGCAGATGGACTGGATGGTAAGGTTTGTCTGTTTGCAGATGACACCAAGATCTGCACCAGAGTAGATGATGCAGATGGGGCGGGCAGAATGAGAAGAGATCTGGATAAACTGGCAAAATGGTCAGAAGAGTGGCAATTGGGGTTTAACGCAAAGAAGTGCAAGATCATGCACATAGGGAGGAGAAACCCTGAAGCCACCTATAGGCTGGGAGGGGAGTTGCTGGCAGTCACAAAGGAAGAAAGAGACTTGGGCATCATCATCATCACAGATGACCTGAAATTATCCAAACAGACCGCTAAAGTGGTAGGTAAGGCTAGGGGGATGTTGGGGTGTATTAGTAGAGGTATCACAAGTCGTAAGAGGGAAGTAATAATCCCTCTTTACAAGACATTGGTTAGGCCCCATCTAGAGTACTGTGTGCAGTACTGGAGGCCACACCTTCACAAGGACATTAACCAAATTGAGGCAGTCCAGAGAAGGGCAACCAAAATGGTGCCAGGACTGCATCAGAAAACGTATGAGGACAGATTAATGGAGCTCAATATGTATACCCTAGCGCAAAGGAGGGAAAGAGGTGATATGATTGAAACATTCAAACACCTTAAGGGCACTAACAAGGTGAAAGAGTCTAACATGTTTCAATATAAGAAACATAGCAGGATAAGAGGACATAGCAAGAGATTAGAGGGAGGCCGATTAAGGGGTAATGTGAGAAAGTTCTTTTTCACAGAAAGGGTGGTGGATGCATGGAATGGCCTACCTCAGGAAGTGGTGGATATGAATACAGTGCAGGGCTTCAAACAAGCATGGGATAGGCATAAGGGAGCAATACAGATCAGTATGAATAGATAGGCCATTGACAGAGCAAAGGCCGATGACACATTCATAAGGTAAAAAAAGAAATGGGCACACTGGATCGGCCTTGAGGTCCTTATCTGCCATCAACTTCTATGTTTCTAACACAATTTCGGAGAAAATGTTGTATGCCGCAGTCAAAGACTTGGCTAAATAAAAATCCTACCAATGCAGGGAGCCTTTTAGCTCTGTGATATACCCACAAGGATCAAAGTTACATATACACCTTTTAATAGAAAATTTAGGAGCAATTGTAATTTTGTGGGTTGACCGTACACATGCAATCAAGCAATGGTCACTAATGTCGGAGAAGAAGACACCAGCATAAGAAAATAAATGGGGTTTGCTAACTAAGATGATACAGTAGAGCCCGCTTATAAGAACATCATATTTGCCAAGAGAAAATGTTCTTATAAGCGGGCTGTTACTATAAGCGGGCTTACATTAAACGATTGTTGCCGCATACCGCTAGGTGGTGCCTGCCCCACGCAGTATGTGGTAAGCCCAAATAAGACAAACAATCAAGTTAAAGTGTAAAAAAAAAACTTTACTGTGTGACAGATGCCATTAATTTAATAAAGGAGTCGAACTGATTAAATGCTTACTCTAAGCCTTCTGCTCTGCACTCTAACATACTGCTCAAATCCTTCCACTGTCATAGCATCAGGAGTGCTGATCTTGGCGAGTGGGGTTGTTCGGGGGTGATATTCACACCGAAACCTGCCTTTTTGAAGCACTGTCTGCAGTCATAGCATCAGGAGTGCTGATCTTGGGGAGTCGGGATGTTCAGGGCTGACATTCAAGGTCTCAGACACAGAGGAATGTTTAACAATTGCTCTTTGATTAGCCAGCAATGAGATTTAATAAATGTGTGGTTCGCTAGGATAGGGACTGATAGCAGCTCATTAAATGTTAATGTGTGTGATTTAGTTGTCATTAGAAATGGACATAGTCATTATTTGCTACTGAGTAAGGACAAATAAGATCACTTAAGATCAAAGAAGATATGAGGCATGGCTGTAGCGGAGTTAATGAGGTGTGAATGGCAAATTGAACAGCTAGCATCAACTGAATGAATGACTAAAGCAGTATGAAATAATGTTCCCAGGACCTCACAGAGTACATTGTTTGACAAAAAAAATGTTCTTATAACCGATCCAGATGTTCTTATAAACGGGCTTTGCTCCCATTGAAAATAATGGAGCAAGATCCGTACATGAAGCAAATGTGATTATATGCGGGATGTTCTTATATCCGATGTTCTTATAAGTGGGCGGCACTGTATCTAACAGAGTACTTTTTATGTTGATTGCGCGCATGCGCAAGAAACATGTTGGGACAGCTTTCTCCACAAGCAGGTTGTGGAGGTGTGGCACTGTTGTGCCCAATGCTCCCACAGCCTGCAAAGGCTTGTACCCTGTCCCCCAATGTCATGGCACACTGCTGCTGACACTAGTTCAGCCAGCGTACCACAACCTTCTAAAAAATCAGCCGCTGCAATGAGAGAGCGACCCGTCATTGCAGAGCGGGATGTAGGGCTCCTGATATTGTTTAGAACAGCGAAGTAAGCGGCTTGCCGCTGAATTCACAAACAATATTTACCCCCACTATATTTATTTGCTGACGGGGAGCCCACTCGCCAGCATAATGCAACCCCCCATTTAATTGTCTGCTGATGGGTGCCCAATCCCCGCCGGCAGAAAGGAATCCCCTTTGTTGTTTGCCGACAGGGTGCCTAATTCCCCATCGGCTACAGCTGTCCCCCAAAAACAAGACTTCGGTGGCATGCTGGGAGCCTACCCAGCGTGCCACATTCCTGTAAAGTTGAAAGTGGTCCCGCAACGCTTTTGTTTTTTTTTGTACCTGAAAAAGGAAACGGTCCTCGTAGTCTCCCTGCCCCTCCCACAACCCGCACTCCACCCACTGTGCACCCAGCCACCCCACGCCCTCACCCCATACTTACCTCCAGAGCCCAGCGTGACGATCTTCTGTGGACCGGGAACACGTCTGCACTCTTCAAAGCCAACCGTGAACTGAGGAAATGCTGGTAAGCTGTATAAGGTAATGAATAGGGTTTTTCAACTTTAGTGCATATCTCAGGCATTTTGGGGAATTTTTCACCAAATTTTCAACATGGTGTTTTTGGGAACCCTCCTCATGAATTCTTGAACTGTTGTAGCGTTAATCAGCCCCGAAAGGTGGTTTTGCGGTCACTGTGCGGAAACACCTTTCGGGGCCAATTAACAAAATGACAGTGCCAGTGTTTGTGAGGTGGGCTCTCAAAAATCCTGTGTTGCAAATCTGGTGCGAAAATCAAAAAAACGACTGTTTTATGAGTGTGTGTTGCGCAGTTGCTACACACGCTCGTAACTTTACAAATTTGCAATATTTTCAAGCCAGATTTTCAACACTGGCATTTTGTCACACCTCCTTATGAGCAGTACAGCTATAATTGTTCACATCCTGGCCAAAATGTGTTTTCGCACTTCTGGAGCAGAATAGCGCGGTCGCTGTGGGAAATCAGTGTTCAAGACAGATTAAGAAAATGACAGTGACACTGTTCATGAGTAGAGGTCCTAAAATGCCTATGTTGAAAATTTGGTAACAATACGCCATAAAATGACTGTGTTACGAGCGTGCATTGCACAGTTGGCACGCATGCTCATAACTTCACGAATTTATAATATTTTCTCTCCAGATTTTCAACATTGCCATGTTCCCAGACCTACTTATGAACAGTACAGCTGTCAGTTTTCCCATCCTGGTCAAAATGTGTTTTCGCACTTCCAGCTCAGAATAGAGCGTTCGCTGTGGGAAATCACTGTTCGGGACAGATTAAGAAAATGACGATACTGTTCATGAGCAGAGGTCCTAAAATGTCTATGTTGAAAATTTGGTGATGATAGCCCATCAATTGACAGTGTTACAAGTGTGCTTTGTGCACTTTCCACGCACCCTTGTAACTTCGCAAATTTGTAATATTGTCACACCACATTTTCAACAGTGGCATTTTTTCACACCTCCTTATGAACACTACAGCTGTCATTTTTCATGTCCTGGCTAAAATATGTTTTTGCACTCCTGCCAGAGAATAGCACGGTCACTCTGGGAAATCAATGTTTGGGACAGATTAAGATCGACTGAGTGAGAGGGGCGCGTGACCAAGCTCAACTGAGCTCTGTCGGGACTGCTGCGGATTTCTTTGTGGGCAGACAAAGGCCCCAACACAAGAGCCCACTACAAAAGGGCAGCCTGCAGCACTGGGAGAAACACAATGAGAGAGTGACTGAGGGAGGGGGAGTGAGTGAACTCACCGAATCGCTGTCAGGACTGCTGCAGATTTCTTTGTGGGCAGAAGAAAGTGTCAGTGCAGGCAGGGGCCCAGTACAAAAGGCCAGCCTGCAGCAGTGAGAGAAACAGTACGAGCGAGTGAGACAGGGGGACTTAGTGAGCTCAACAGAGCTCTAGCAGGACTGCTGCGGATTTCTTTGTGGGCAGAAAAAGGCACCAATGCAGGCAGGAGCCCCGTACAAAAAGGCAGCTTGCAGTGCCAGGACAAACAGAATGAGCGATGAGAGAGGGAGACTGAGTGACCTCAATAGAGCTCTGTCGGGACAGCTGCGGATTTCTTTGTGGACAGACAAAGGTGCCAATGCAGCCAGGAGCCCCATACAAAAGCACAGTCTGCAGCACCAAGAGAAACAGAATGAGCGAGTGACAGAGCGGTAGTGAGTGAGCTCAGTGGAGCTCTATTATGACTGCTGTGGACTTCTTTGTGGTCAGAAAATGCGGCAATGCAGGCAGGAGCCCAGTACAAAAGGCCAGCTTGCAGCGCCGGCAGAAACAGAATGCGTGAGTGACAGAGGGGGAGTGGTGCGAGCTCAATGGAGCTGTGTTGGGACTTCTTCAGATTTCTTTCTGGCCAGAAAAAGCAGCCAATGCAGGCAGGAGCCCAGTACAAAAGGGCAGCCTGCAGCACCAGGAGACACAGAACGAGCGAGTGAGGGATGGGGAGTCGGTGAGCTCAACGGAGCTCTGTTGGGACCGCTGCAGATTTGTTTGTGGGCAGAAAAAGGCAGCAATGCACGCAGAAGCACAGTACAAAAGGGCACCCTGCAATGGCAGGAAAACCAGAATGAGCGAGTGAGCGAGCTCAGCGGACCTGTATTGTAACTGCTGCAAGTTTCTTTGTGGGCATAAGAAGGCAGCAACGCAGGCAGGAGCCCAGTAGACAAGGGCAGCCTGCAGTGCCGGCAGAAACGGAATGAGTGAGTGAGAGAAGGGGAGTGAGCAAGCTCAACGGAGCTTTGTCTGGAGTGCTGCAGATTTCTTTGTGGGCAGAAAAAGGTGACAGCAGAGGCAGGAGCCCAGTACAAAAGAGCAGCCTGCAGTGCCGGGAGAACCAGAAGGAGTGAGTGAGACAGGGTGAGTGAACAACCTCAATGAAGCTCTGTCAGGACAGCTGTGGATTTCTTTGTGGGCAGAAAAAGCCACCAACACAGGCAGGAGCCCAGTACAAAAGGGCAGCCTGCAGCATCAGGAGAAACAGAATGAGCAAGTGAGAGAGGGGGAGTGAGACACCTCAGTGGAGCTCTGTCAGGAGAGCTGCAGATTTCTTCCTCGGCAGAACAAGGTGCCAACACAGGCAGCAGCCCCGTACAAAAGAGCAGCCTGCAGCACCAGGACAAACAGACTGAGCCAGTGACAGAGGTCCACTGAGCGAGCTCAGCAGACCAACGTAATCAACATTTGGCATTCACAAATGCTTATATTAGGGTTATTCTCATTAGGATGAGTAGCTCTGTTAATCAGCTGTGACAACCAGAGGGAATCACAGAACGTTTTAAGGGGTGTGAATGTGCTGGAAAGCCAGTCTAAGCTGAAATCCCCTAGTATGATATACTCTGATGAGGCTAGACCTAGGATGTTAACTAGATGTTTCAGCAACTGCATTCCAGCTGACGGAGGCCTGAAGCACCATATTATATAAAGTGAAACTCCGTCTGCATTTCAACTTTTAAAGACAGACTTTCAAATTAGTTTTGGACAGAGGTAGAGTCAATAACTGAGACAGGGAATTTATCCTTGGTGTATATGGCTACACCACCACCTCTGGTCCGCCTGTCAGCTCTAAATAGAGAGTAGGAGGGAATGTTTACTTCATTGTTGTTAGTTGCAGGTCTAAGCCAAGACTCTGTGACTACCAACACATCCGGGGAGGTATGACATATCCAAGCCTGTATTGATGTTATTTTGTTTTAATAAGTTGCACACATTGACATGCAAAAAACTTAACCCCTTCAGGCTATGTAGGTCAGCTGGGGATTCAGTGGCTGCTGGGGGGCCTGGATTAAGCTCAACATTACCAGAACACAACAGAAGTAATAGCAAAAGCTTCCTGCATAATCCTGGGAGGAATTTGGACAGTTTAGCCCTTTTTCGTATGCAGGGTTCATAAGAGTTAGCTGATGGAGCCCAAAGGCTAGCTCCTCGCTGACCTAAAGCTGTGTATAATAATACCTTGGCAGAGAACAACAAGGGAGGTTGGGGAACGAAGGTGGAAAGGGATGTCCCACTAGGGGACAACTCTATAATAGTTCCTGCCTGCCATGGCAGATGAAGGGCTTGCTGCAAGATGGGGAATTTTAGGGCATATATAAGCTGTTCAACAAGGTTGAGGATGTCCAGGCAGGCCAACATGGTATGAGAACCACACTCTGTCCTAGGAGACGTCTGACTAAATAAATTTGATCCCAGGAAACAAAAGATAAGCAAGGACAGGCGAGACGGCTGATATAGCGCCCTAATTGTGGGAAGAGCAACCAGTATGCACTGGTAGAATTACTGTAGCAGTGTGTACCTAAATTCAAATTATAGCTTCAATCAGGCAGGATAATACACTGAAGCATTAAGCAGGCTAAGAACCTAAAAGCAATGGGAGGAGGGAACTAATATCGACCGTGATTAGCCAATAGCAGATGCTCTAGGAGAAGTAGGTGGGGAATGTGAGCATTTAAAGGTGGCCTAGGGAGGGGCTGGGGGGCGAGCAAAAAAGCCCCGGAGTTTGAAAATCACTACAGAGGTCCATGTCTGTCTCCGCACAGCCTAGGAAGAGCAGCGGATGTGCGCTGAGTTCTGTACCTGATGTCTGTCTCAGCCGGCGGGTGGTGCAGGCTTCAAGTTCCTTGCGCCATGGAGGCGCTTCTGCTAGTTCCTGACCATGGCAGCAGTCTCAGCCCAAGGGGGCTAAAGGGTGCCTGCAGAAAGAGGGGCACGCAGGAATTTGATAGATCTCTGAATTGGTGGGAGGGTTCTAGAGCATAAAGGCACACAAAAGAGCTGAACACTGAATTGTGTCCTGAATTGGGGGGCGGACTCAGGCAGCAGCAAGGTGCCAGCTAATTCAGGCTCCGAAGGAACACAAAAGGATTGGAGATGGGGCAGACAAGGGAGATCAGACAAAGAATAGTAAATAAAAGAAAAAGTGTCTTTTAAGATCAAGGGCTGGAGCCATGAGACTCGAGGGAAGGCCATATGTGGCACAGCTTAACATCCACACTGGATTCACATACTTAAAAAGTTTAGCTGGTGCACCCAAATCAGAGCAGCTAACAGTGTAGAAGGGAGATACAAAATTAAATATTTTACATGGCAAGCACTAAATCTGCTATTGTGAATTGCAACAGTTATGGCCATGGACCCAACAAGAGCTGAGGCAGAGATAATGTCAGCGCCTAGTTGCAGGCAGCTCACTGCGTGTCCGACAGAATCAGGTTCAGTGAGGGAAGTGACAAGCATTCAAAAATTAAATAGCAGAGTAACAATAGGATTAAGGTAAAATATATAAAACATTGCAGGCTACAAGAGTTTTACATAACAGTACAAATCCAGGACTTAAAATTATGGGCAAATTCAGCCGGTCAATCAGGGAGCCCTGAGCAGGCAAGCAGCCAATTAGAGCTTGTCCCTGAAAAAGTGCTGGAGTTTGAAAATCACTACAGAGGTCCATGTCTGTCTTCACACAGCTAAGGGAGAGCCGTGGCTGTGCGCCAAGTTCCGTACCTGATGTCTTTCTCAAGGGGTGGGTGGTGCAGGCTTCAAGTTCCTTGTGCCGTGGAGGTGCTTCTGCTAGTTCCTGACTGCGGCAGCAACCTCAGCTCAAAAGGGCTAAAAAGTGCCTGGTGTCTGTCTCGGGTGGGGCAGGTGGTGAAGACTTCATTTGCCTTTTCATACTAGTCCTTATCTCTGCCTCCTGCCCTAGTGGCAAACATATTTACAGTGCCCATGTGCAGGACAATTCCTGCTATTTACCCATGGTTCTGCAGATTCAGTCCTTAGATGGCACAGTTCCTGAAGTCCTGGTGGCAAACACAGCAGAACCAGGTACAAAGTCTGAACAGGGGGGCACAGAGGCTGCCACTTGCTCTCTCTTTCTCTTGCTAACACATCTTGTGCAGCTTGTCCCCTTCAGCCCATTACAGTCCCCGTTGCAGGGCACGTGGGCAAGGCCTGCCAACTACAGGGGCCCCAGACTGAGGAGTGGCCCTGCGGCACGGCTCCCTCCAATCAGAGTGTCCTAGCACTTAGGTACAAGACACATGATCCTCTGCAGCAGCAAACCCCACTTGATGGGAACTAGCAAGTTCCCCACCTGGCCCTGGGGGTCAACAGAAACTATTCAGCACATTCTCTTCTGCTTCTGTTTCTCTCTTTCTCTTATCTCTCTGCCACGGTGTGTAGCCACAGCAATCTGTTTCTTTTCCTTGCTGTATTTCAGGAGCAGACAACAGGTTTCCGACTCAGAAAGGCACCTGTCCATCCTTCTGCTTTCACAGTCTCTTAACCTGGACACAGCCACATTCTCGCTCTGGCTCACACACACATCATCACCTGCACTCACAGTCCTTTTTCTCACCGTGCAGGTATTTAGCAATTCTCCGAGCTGAAGAGGCACACTCTTCCTTTTCTTTTCTCAACACATTTATATTACCTTGTTCCTCATCCTCTGTACTCCATCTTTTCCCAGGCTTAGACACAACCTTCATTCTTTTTCCAGGCTCAGAACACAACCATGGTCTTTTCCAGGCTTAGACTCAGCCTTTGTCCTTTTATTCATGCTCAGGACACTACCTCTCTCTTGCAATCTGCAGCTTTCCCTTCTCCATTCAAGCTGTACTTTTCTCACCACTGTGGTGCAGTTTTAGAACAACACAAAACTTTCAGCATCCTGCAGCTTTCCCTTTTTCACTCTGCCAATATACGTCTTCCTTTTCCCAATGGGGCAGGCACTCCCTGCCCTGGGGGACAAATTGATGACAGCCCCCAGGCAGGCCCATCATGCAGCCCCAATCTCCCTAGGAGCAGGAGCCCCCCCTCCCTCTGGAAAAGCTGCCACTGAACTGACTCAAAATCCAACTGTGCCTGCTTTATTTGGAGCCCTTTCCTCGCTCCCCATTGGCCACTGTTCTTAGGTAAACATTAATATGTTTGAAGCTCCCTTGATGTTTCATTGGTGCAGAAAAAAGGCATCAAAACATTCCCCGGTATTTTCCCCCCAAAGTCCTTTTCATCAGTCCCAGAGTCCTTGGCAAGAATCCTGGCTCAGTGGTTGGCTGGCTGGTGTCTCATGGCTGCAAAACATGGTGGCCAATGTAAACAATATCCCAACATTTTAGCAGTATCCCAGGTTTCAAGTGTCCCTGCAGCTAAACAGTAATCTTCTATTTATTTCCTCACCATTTGACAGCCACCCCTGTGCCCTGTTATCCGACTGCAGTGCACCTGTAACCCTGCAGTCTTAACCCTCTTACAGTTGCTGCTGCCAATTTACATAGCCCCTAGGTAGCCTCACATATTGCCCTACTTTATTCCCTGACTGCAATCCATGGAATCATTTTCATTTGCTTACACCCCCACGGACTGGCAGCCTTTCCATTTCCCTTGCACACCATTGCTTTATTTAAAGAAACACAAAATCACACATACCCCCATAATACAAAGCATCATGGGTTGTATATGCAAATCACCACATAATACTATGCTGGTTCTACTTTAAGCAGAAATGCATGGTGCTGAAAGGCCTCACATAGTTTGCAAAGGGTGCCAACAGAAAGACACAGACACGTGTTTCATCCTACCAGGACTCATCGATGAACCTCATCTGTATGACACCCCAGTGAAATGAACCAGCTACCCTAAGATGGTCTATCTGGGTTATGTTGCGGTGAACCCAATAAAAACCAAAAATAAGTTAAAAGACCAAGAACCTGCAGTGGTTACCCCAAAGGGCATTGGCCGGGAAGCCAAGTTTCAAAGAAATATAAAAATCACACATACCCCCATAATGCAAAGCATCATGGACTGTATATGCAAATCACCACAGAATATTATACTGGTTCAGATTTAAGCAGAAATGCATGGTGCCAAAAGGCCTGTCACACAGTTTGCAACAGGTGCCAACAGAAAAACACAGACACACGTTTTGTCCTACCAAGACTCATTAGTGTGCCTCGTCTGTATGATACTTGAGTGAAATGAACCAGCTACCCTAAGATGGTCTATCTGGGTTATGTTGTGGTAAACCCAATAAAAACCAAAAACAAGTTAAAAGACAAAGAACCTCAGTGCACAAGCACTGAGGCAATGGTTACCCCAAAGGGCATTGTCCAGGAAGCCGAGTTTCAAAGAAATACAAAATCACACATACCCCTATAATGCAAAGCATCATGGGCTGTATATGCAAATCACCACAGAATATTATGCTGGTTCAACTTCAAGCATACATGCGTGGTTTAGTTATTTGGTTTATTTGTACATTTATTTTATTTTATTTATTGAATTTTGATGACTGGGTAGACCCACTGAGCCCCGAAGGTCCCTTTTTCAGGGGCAACCTGGGTTACAGAACAGTACAAGACAGTGCAAAAACTATTTCTTTATTTTGGTCCCCTTTCCAGCCTGTCGCTAGTACTTTCTCTATGCCTCAGCACTAGACAGCCTCCCTGCTCATTAATATTCATGTGACACCTCATTGGTATGCATGAGGCTGCTCCCCATTCTTGAGAGCGAATGGCGCTCACAAAAAGTCCTTTTTCTCTTCTCTCACTGTCTCTCCACCCCAGCACAGGTCCCCAGCCTCTCTCTTGCTTTGTACTGGGACCAGGACCACCGGAGAGACAGCCCAAAATGGCTTCAGAATGGGTGAAAGAATGTATACTACCGCACATGCTCAGAGCTCACTGGCACTGCAGTGCCATCTCAAATGCCAGCGGCTCCAAGAACTTGCTCCTCCAGCCCTAGTCTCTCTCTGAAACCATCACGGGGGCCAGCAAGAGAGGACAGAAGACACAGGGGGCAAGCCAGAAATGGGACCCAGGACAAAAAAAGAATGGGGAGTGGAACAAAACCCCCGGAGTAATAAGCCTTTTTTGGGGGCTCACAGGTAAGCCTCTGACAGGGGGTTACTTGTCTGTTTACTAAAAAACCATATGAATGAATTAAAAGAAACACAGTTTTGTACTTAAATTTAATAAAATGTATTTATACAGCTTCAAACAGTCTGTGATACAATTAATGGCATACATAAGTACAGTACATAGCATAAGTGACTAGCTACCTTTCAAGACAATTGTGACCTGCTCAAATTAGACCAATTGCCCAAGCTGGATAATGACCTCCTCCCCCAATACTCTGACTGATTAACTTTTAAAATAAAGAAACTGAGAAATAGGAAACAGCTTTAATTACAGCTTCAGATGGCTTGGTCATGTTACCCCCTCCACCAATACTCCAATTGACCATTGGAAAACGGGAAACAGCTTCAGTTACAGCTTCACTTTTTGTCTGTTGGGAGATCGCTGAAATGCACAACAGCGCCGCATGTACAAAACCAAACTGGCTAATAACCCCCTGTCCAATACTCTGACTCATGAACTCACAAGCTTTTTTGTGTTTGCTTGCATGCATGTGCAAGACACATACGTCAGCTTTCTTCACAAGCAGGTTATGGAGGCGCGGCAGTGTTGTGGCCAACGGCAACAGTCTGTTTTTGGGCTGGTCTCTGCCATGCCAATAGAGGAGCATGCTATCAATGACTGCAGTTAATGAGCAGGCCTCTAGATCAAAGAAAGTGAACCACTGCAATCAGGGAGCACCATGTCAGGGAACTATTAGCTGTGATGCCGGGGCGTTCCTGATTGTAGCGGTCAGCTTTCAGATTGTATCTGGCAGGTGTATAATCAGCAACAAGCCAACTGTCCTCCAGACCAATGGGCCGCTCTTCATCCCCCGCCCATTAGACAAACTCACAAATGTACGTGCATGCAGGTCATTGGCAAACATAGCGCCTTCTCATCTGTTTTAGAAACAATGTTGCTGGCCAGTTAAGTAACCTGTGTTTTAATGCATAGTGGTTATTTACTTTTTAAAGAACATTGTATTGGTATGTTTGCCTGTTGCAGGTGTTCTCTGTGAGTCTTTTGTGTGAGGGTGCTGGTTGCTATTTAACTTAATATACCTGTATTGTGAATCTTGTAAGGGCTCGATGTAGTCAGTTTGATCAGTCTGATTTCACCTGGAGAATACACGGTTGCCTTTTTTGCTCTTGTGTAGTAAGAAACGCAAGCTTTATTGGCAGTCCGCACAGAGAGTAAATGTACAGCAAAACTGCTGCCCTGAAAAGAAAACTAACTACAGGCATCATACACAGATAAACATGCAAAGGCACAAGCTACTAAACTCATTAGAACAGGCATCTAAGAAGATGTAAGCAAGGTAAACCGACTACATGGTCAGGCAGATCTATTGAACTATTTCCAGGTGTGCTGATTGAAAATCGTTCATTATTAATGCCAGAGGTATTTTTCGGAACACAGATCATAAAGTCATTGGTTGCTTTTAATTAAGTGTGAATGAAGAAGTTTACATGCTCTTTTGGGTGCATTGGTAAAAAATGTTGGCTAAGGTGCAGTGCCCGGGTGCAGTGCTCGGAGAGGAGGTCACAGTACTGAGCTGTAATAAAGCCTTCTTCTCGGGATTATAGATTTCGTTACTTCTCTGTTTGACATTCTTCACCCAATGGAGCTTGACGTGTAATGGTAGAAAAGAGAGCTGGCTGCAGATATCCATCAGGCTCTTCAGCTTAAGGTATGTTTTGGTTGATCGACAAGTCACTTATTTATACAATTTTTAAGAAAGGTTAAGCTAGCAATTTTTAAAAGTAAGCATCGCAATGTTTTAGGGTTAGTTTTTAGTTCCATTTACAGTGCTTCACTAAAAACAAGATACGCTTCTTTATTAAAACTTAAAAGTCTCTAATGTCTTTTCCGCAGAGCATGAAAAGTTTTGGAGTTCGTATATATGACTTAAAAGCTGGCAAGCAGTGCTATTTCACACATCTGTCTAAGAAGAAGCTCCTTGTCAAGTTGCAATAATTACACTGTGAGAGTGAGACAACTCTAAACAGGGGTTTGGTTTGGTTTTATATAGTTGGACAAAGACGCATAGGGAACCACAGGGCTTTACAATCCACGAAAAGTTGGCAGCAGTCTTTGAACATCAACAGAGACTGAGGAAGAGAGATGGGGTGGGGGAGTAAATGGAGAAAAAACAACAGAGATGAATTTGAGCACAGGAATGGCAGATTGACTAAAGTGGTAGCCGAGGGATTAAGCTTGGGTCTCCAGGTTCGTAGATCTTTGCCCTAGTAAGTTCTGTTGCTTCCCCTCTGTCGATCTTTTTTTTTGTTTTGGGGGGTTGCTGTACTAGTATTTGATATAAGTTTATTTGCGAATACCATTGCTGCTGACTCTTGTTTATAAAGCAAAACAGTCAAGAAAATATATTCAGCTGCAGCAACAATAATGTGACTTGGCCACTGATGGATGGTGCAAGTGTTTTTACAGTTTACCTTTCTGGTTCACTAGCTGGACCCCAGGCTCCACACAGGTCTGACACTCTTGTCCTGCCCCTACCCCCAACCTTGTCACCCTGTCTTCTCCCAGTGCTTCTTAACTTCCTAGCAGTCACCCATGGTATCCCCTCTCCATGTGGAGGGTGGTGGCAGTGGATCAGGTCTTACCACAAACGCCTTGGTCTGCGGGTGTGGGGTCTGTGGGCAGAGCAGCATGTGTTGTAGGACTGTGACTGGGGGTTTTCTGCATTTTTCACCCCAACCACTTAGAGATGCCAGCTGAGCAGTGCAACGTAGAGCATCAGTGGCCACCTCAACCAATCGTAAACTCTCCCCTGCCACGAATTTGTTTAAACCTGCACTGCCAGCATGATCTTCTATGTGGCAATCACATGGTGGAGCAGAGTCTTCTTCCCTCCCCCGAGGAGGAGAGCATCCTGCGGGATCCTTGATCTTCCTCTTGATGGCTGACTGACAATCTGGATTCATTCCCGAAACCAGGTCACCGGTGTAGGGCAGGTAAGGCACATAGCACCTCAGCCCTCCACACCACCAGGGTGGTGAAAAGGCTATTTGCTAAGGCTCAACAGTTTGAACCTTGTGGTCTCGAGTTTTCTCTCATTGGTCAACAAGACTGTTTGCCCAGTGTCCACAGTATAGCTAACATAAAAAAAAAAACAAGCACACACATAATAACACCTTCTTCACACAGACACACTGTTTCTACTGTCCTGTCTCTGACAAGAAAGTGTTGGTCAGTAAAATTTAAAAAAATGTAAAACTTTGCTTCCCTCCCTGCCCTACTTGCCATGCCATTCAATAGGGGACTTAAGAGTCAGTCACTTTCTATCAGCTCAATTACATTTTTTGAGTGTAACGTTTAGAGTAAACAAAGTGGCACCAAGAAGCTCACATTTTGTGTCATGCACTAATAAGAGGAAAAACCTCTGATCTGGAATCAGTTAATTGAATTCATCCCCCTAGCTACCCTCCTCATGCCATGTTCAAAATAAACTGATGATCAGCTACTCAGCTTTATTTATTATAGCAGGGTAAGTGTTTTTCTTTTTACCATAAAGCTTTTTGTCTTCCTCAGGTCAGGCGGGCAGCTGTTCAGCCCTGTGCCCATCTCCCATGACCAGCTACCACCTGTCCTGGAGGCTTGAATCCCCTGTGGATTTCCCCCATGGTGGGGCCAAAGGAGGGAGGACTGTCCTCCACCCTTGAACACAATCCAGAAGTACCCCAGGGAACGAGTGGCAGTGTGGGCCAAGGAAGAGCAGGCTGGGCTTCATTGAGCCTGCCTGACTTCCATTTTTCATTTTTCTTCCCCCTGGGCTGTGGCAGCACGCATGAACTGTGGAATCGCAGTCTCCACCCTTCAAAATCTCTTGGAGCCTGCACTACCCCCAGGTCTCCACCTAGTAGCAGTCAAACCGAGATGGCTAGGGCACCCCTTCCTCAGAGGAAAGAGCAGTCCCTGGGACAATCAGTCCTTCCACCCCCCCCCCCGAACCCCAACAACCTGAGGTCCTCCCTGAACCCAGGTTGCCGGCATGGTGGCAGGTGAGATGCAAGTGCCTCAGCCCTCCATGCCACTGGGTCAGCAGGATGAGTGTTTTTCACTGTCCCCATCCCCAAACCTGAATGAACTCTGTGACCAACCAAACAAAGGAAAGACTGCTAGTGTGTTGCACAGCTTGGTGTATTAAATAATTATTTCATATCACACAGACTCAAATTCAACTATGCACGCACAGAAACACTGCTAATAGTCAACTCCCCTTACTGGTGAGACTATACTAGCTGATGATGTCCTGAGCTGACCTTGCTTCCAGTCTCCGGCCCTCTTATAAAACATGAATGACTCAAGATGAGTAAAGGAGATCAAAGATTTCTTAAGCTCCAGACCCAGAGTTAAACTAAAAGGATATAGAAACATAAAAATTGTTGGCAGGTAAGGACCACCGGGCCCATCTAGTCTGCCCGTAAAGCCTTGCACTTGATCACTGCTTCTGACCCACCTGCTGCTGTACCTCTACGGCTTCCCATGCCTGTCCCAAGCATGCTTGAATCCATCCACTGTGCTCGCTCCCACCACTTCCTGAGGCAGACCATTTTATTCGTCCACCACCCTCTCTGTGAAGAACTGCCTCACATTCCCTCTTAACCTACCACCTCCCAATTTCATGTCATACCCCCTTGTTCTTGTGCTCCTCCTATATTGGAACATGTCCCCCCGCACCTTGTTTATACCCTTGAGGTACTGGAATGTTTCTATCACGTCCCCTCTCTCCCTCCTCTCTTCCAGCAAGTACATATGCTCCAGACACATTCAAAATCACACATTTTCACGACCTGTCCCTGAGACCATGTCTAAAAAAAATGATCCATGGTCGTGCCCTCTACCTTCCATTCCTGTTACTCAATGAGTTAGCCTGCAATCACTTGGCTGTCAGTTCACTAAATTTCACATTAAATTTATAATTTACACCATCTATCAGTAGTTGATTCATGTTATTGTTGTTGCCAACTTAATACCTTCTCTGGACCATTTTGCTTTTTAAGAACCTCCTGCCACCTACCAGAGCCCAGTCTGAGCCTGATTGTGAAGTGAAAGTGTGCATCTATGTGTGCACACATGTAGTCCAGACCACTCCTCAGACGTGTGCACAGATAACCAAGGTGCAGAGTGTGGGGTTGCTAGCCCCATCCAATAATGAACAAAATCCAAGCAATCTCTGCACTCGTGTGCCAAAAATGTTGCAAAACAGACACCAACCTTCCTTCTCTTTCCACAAAGATGTGAATTTTTATTGTATGATGTCAGGATTCACAGGTAAATCTTACTGCTCCAAAAATTCCAAATTACAGGCATTGTAAGTGCATCCAACAAACACTGTTACCCAGCGCTTCGACCACATGTGTGGTCTTCCTAAGGGATCTCCTTAGGAAGACCACACATGATAATATTCTTCAGTATAGACTGAATATATTATTTAGTCAATAATTACCTGAAGATCTGACAATAAATCCCACATCTTTAATGAAAAGAAAGTTGGTGTCTGTTTTGCAACGCTTTTGGCACATGAGTGCAGAGATTGCTTGGATTATGTGTGCACACAGTCTGTATGCAGCTATTGTGAATGCATTCGGGTTATGTGAATGAATAGTAAATGTACAATATTTTATTACTTTTGTCTAGTTTCAATTTATTGATTGTCCTGTTTTTGCTTTTGTGTGCATTGAAAAGTTCTTATTTATCCAAAATGTGTTATTTGTTTGTTTTGTTTGCGTACTTAAGAGGGTCTGGAAAAGGAGGCAAATTTACGTACATCAAAAAATGGGCATCCCACACTTTGGCCATTTGTCACACAATTTTGTGCCACATTGGCTGGTTGGGAGGTATGCCTATATGCACTACCAGAGTGGTTTAGGGTCAAGTTCATAGGATTGAAAATAGCGTGAGTAGAAAGCGCATGGCGCGGTCAGTAGAAAATGGCACGGTCCAAGACCACTCCAGATTATATAAACAGACTCCAAAACTGCACACACTTTTATGCCCATGTGGTGTTTGACCATGTGTATATGCTGCCGCTATTTTTTTTTACCTCCCTCCAGCAGGGCAACCTGCTGTATGTCCAGCCACCACCTTCCACCTTCTGGGAGTCAGCAGGCTCACTCGCATGTCGGGCCTAGTGCTGCCACTCCCGTACCTGCAGAGGGACTCCACCTATGCCCCCCCCTTGCTGGACCAGGACCAAGCCCACAGCACAATTCCACAACAGGCCCCCCAGGTGGTGTTTAATATGGCCAACAAGCTGCTCGGTCCCTGCTGCATTTTTCTTCCTGGTAGATGCCCTTTGGAATGCAGACGTGCAATGACGCCAGAGGCACAATGTGCTGACGTTCGCTGCACTTCAGCCCTAAGTACACCACTCTATGCAGTGCACCAGATTTCCACTGGGGGCCACTGCAGAGTTGTGAAGACCCCATCCCTCCCCAGGGATAGGAGAGCAGTTCTCCGAATGCTTAATCCTATCCCTCCCCTGCTGACCCCTGATGGCCTGAACGCGTTTTGATGCTGCTGTCTTGACTGGATACCATCAGAGTTGGCCTCCTCCCAGAGAGTTCCAGCACTTTCTTTTTGAGGATTTCCACTGTCACTGCAGGGAAACAGTGGACTTCACTCTCAGTTTCCAATGTGGAACTCAATATTTCATCTATGCTTCTAACCATGGCGTCTCCCAGTATCATGGACCATCTCTTTCCCCTTTGGGCCTCCCTCCCTCCCTTCCGTGGCTTATTTCCAATGAATGAAGCCCTCTTCCCCAGTGCACTGGCCCCAGCTGCCTTCTGGTAGGATTTCAGGGGCCTCCTCTCACAAGTACGGGCATTTGTTTGAGGTAGGCACACCTTGCACCTTTAATATCCTCTCGTCTCCAGTCTTCCCTCCTTCCTAACTACAGTTTATTTGCGCCTGTTGGATCTCTGGGCCCTCTGCAGCAATGGAGCCTGTAGTCCCCTTGGTTGTTCATTGGCCCTGGCTCTCAAGTCCTGAATTTTCAGTTCAGTACAATTCAAAATTGTGTTTATTAAAATACAGACTTGGACGATGAAAAATCATTGGAGCACACAACTCATTTACTTTGGCATCCATTTCATAAAAAATTGTTACACGACAGTTACTAATACTTGCAATACACACGCAGGCATCCATTAACACAGATTTCCAACACTACAAAGTTTTTTTTTTTTTTATTATTATTCTTTAGTAACCGGGTAAGGCCCACTAAGCACTATGTCTGTTTTCAGGGGTGACCTGGGAGCACTGTGGAGTTAAGGGACTTGCTCAGGGTCATTCAGTATGCAAGTGGAGGTTGAGGGAGTCAAACCCAGGTCTGTTGGATACAGTGGATGTACTATGCTCACTCAGAGCTCGTTAGTGTAACCTCTCTAGGCCATACTACCAACCCCAAATACGTAGTGACACACGTACATATTTTGTTCTTGTGCCACTAAACAGCTAAACATACTCCAAGAGTACACGCTAAGGGACCTAGACTTTGACAAATTTCATAGGCATGGTGTTCCATAATTTTAGACCACTAATGCCAGATGTGCATCTTCCTTTAGTAGATCTACAGCGAAGGCCATAAACTTCAATTCCACCACAGGACCGCAGTCCTTCCTTGATGGACCGCACAGAGATGAAGTCTGTTATGTAACTAGGCAGCTAATGCTGACTACATATCTAGACCAATATCAGAGTGTGGATTTGCCTCCTCACAATAAGTGAAGAGCATCCAAGGCTTTGCTACAGGACACACCAGCGTGTATCAAAGAGTCGGTCCATGATAAATCTTGCTATGCAAATGCATACAGTATGTAACTTGCCCAAGACCATTTTTTGAACCCCCCCCCCCAAAATAAATAATGTCCCTGCAGTCAAATACAGATATTAACATGGTATTACTCACCTTCTGCCTAGTCTGAAATGGTAATGCCTGTCATAGCATGCAGAGAGACCCTAATCTTGGGGTAGCCTTCTTACTCATTTCCTGAACATGAACCTCCCAGTCAGTCCTGCCAAAATTCCTGTCACTCCAGCTTGTCGCTGGCCTAGTTTCCCCCTTTTCTGTGTCCTGCGCTCACACTGGCCTCTACATAGTTGGCATACTGCAGACAACTGGACCTGTAAGCCCAGTCACCAGTCTCCTAGCATCAAGCCACTGCTGACTGCTCAAACCCAGACAGAAATCATTATCTACCTCACATTTCTTTGTGGGGCAGATTTATTGACAACATCACTGTCCTTTGGCAGGGGGACCTGCCCTCCCTCCCTCTCCTCTTTTGTGAATTTTCTTAGCACCAATGAAATTGGTTTGTGCATCACATATTCTTATGATTCAACCAAGATTGTTTTTTATCTATGCCTTAGTGGTAGGGAGGCTCCCAGTTCAACTGCGAGTCAAGCCAGACTCCTAAATATTTGTATAGGCACCATTTTTAAGTTTACCAAGTTCTCAGATTTTTATTAGAACAGGGGCTAGTTCTTCAATAATTTTTTTGCTGGACTAAGTAGCATTAACTGTGTCTTTTGGGATTAGTAATTTTATTTTAGTAATCTTTTTTTTTTT
This sequence comes from Neoceratodus forsteri, assembly GCA_016271365.2. NCBI lineage: Eukaryota > Metazoa > Chordata > Ceratodontiformes > Ceratodontidae > Neoceratodus > Neoceratodus forsteri. Next base: position 68,287,779 of record JADMNL010000023.1, read on the forward strand.
TGGTCAATTGTATTTATCCTCCTGTGGTGGGTCAACTTCTGCATCTGCCAAGTCTACCAAACTCGGAGTTCTTCAGGTGCCTGTAGTGCCATGCGTGCCCCAGCGGATCCCTAGAGTTGATCTAGGGGCATCATCCATGCCGGCCCCCATGATTTCCTCTGTTTTTTTCTCCCCGTAGCTACTACCCAGGACCCCCGTAAGCGGTGGCGCATGTGCATGGAGGCATACATGCGCACTGCAGCTCCAGACTGGGTCCCTTCTGCCCTCCCCATCAACCTAACATTGGAGCTCCTCGTGGGTGGCACCATCCCTCTGGCCTCCACCAGGGGGCGGCCAAGCTCTGAGAGAGCTGGGATTCTCTTCCCGAGGTGCAGCACTGCCAGCCAGCAACGTCTCACATCCTCTCCACACCCACCCCCTTGCCGGCCTCCGACAACCTTGGCTCATTCCCGAACCTGAGTCGCCAGCGTGGCGCAAGGTCTGGCATCCAGCACCTCAACCCTCAGCAAAACTGGGCCGGCCTATTTTACTGATCTTGAACATTATAAAGGGCTACTTGTAGGGGTTCCTCAGCCTCACTCCTGTTCTCACCCTCACAGTATAAATTTGGGTTGTCCACATAAAGGTGGATACTGCACATTGTAAGATCTACCTCGATATCATTAAGAATAGTGAGAAAAGGAGTGTGCCCAGGACAGATCCCTGTGGGACTCCAGGACCCTTATTACCTCTTATTTTGCCCTGCAAATTCCACCAGCTGATTCCTTTTGGACAGATACCCCTTAAAGATGGAGTATGGCCAAAAGTACTACATTGCAGCATTAGAATCAGCATATATTGATTAAACCTCATAACAAAAATTAGATCTCTGAGTTACTTTGTTTAATAGTTATGAGCCATTTTGTAACCTTGATTTTACTCCCTGTTCAAAAAAGTCAGTTTCAGTGAACACGTACTGATGATGTCATAACCAAAGCTCACAGCCTAGTCCTCCATGTCAGCAGCCTATAGAACTTATTTCTCCAAAGTTTAAGAAACTGAAGTTGCAGTAATCACTTGAAAAAAAAAAAAAACTGACTGTCAGGGGTGTAACTTGGGATTGTCGATAGAAATGCTCATGCCATTCCACTCCCACCCAACCCCGCAGCCATTGACAGGCATCGAGGTGTGCCTTGGACTCTTCGACCCCAAAGTTCACCCCATTCTCTTATACTGTACCCATTTCAGCATATTTCTTTATGGAGTGGGGTGAGTGTAATGCCCGACCACCCCAAGGCACACCTCTACATTTGTCGGTGTTTGCAAGGTAGGGTGAGGTGAAATGGCATGAGCATTATGGCGATGACCCAAAGGCATATCCCAATGCCTGTCCATCTCTGCGGGGTGGGAGTGGGGTTGGTGTCAGTTCAATACTTCACTGCCATTCATATTCTGCAACTGTCTAACTCCTGCACTTCCAATGCTAATGCCAGCAAGCAAACATTCGGCATTGACAAATGCTTGTTTTAAATGTTATTTCACCAGTATCCAATCTTTTCATGTTGTCCCCTGCACCAATATTCCAACTGACCACCGGAAAATGGGAAATGGATTCAATTGCAGCTTTACTTTTCCTTTGTAGGGAGATTGCTGAAATGCACAGCTGTATGTACTGTACTGTAATTGTCAAACTGCCAGTGCCGCCTATAAAGAGCTCCCTGTAAAAATGAAAATTACGTACCTACCGTAATTCTTTTTTTTTTTTTTTTTGGAGGGAGGAGTTGGCACCAACAGTGCCACCCACGTGGCCAACGCACTGCATGGCGCACAAGGGTTGGCCGTTAGGTGCCGTAGACTTCTCCTCCATCCCAGTTCTGTTTGGCCGGAGAGGAAGAAACAGTTATAGAGAAATGAAGCGAAGCAAGAGAGCTGAGGGATGGACAAAGAAAAGGATATAAACTGAAAAAGGCATAAGCCGACTAGGGGACAGAGAGAAGAGAATCCTACTCCAAGTGGCCATGGGGCCTCAGTCCTTGGGTAGTCTCAAGAAGAAGAGAAAGCAAAGGATGGAAAGAAGAAAGAAAGAAGAGATATAAGTAAAGGATAAAGGGGGAAGGAAGGAGGGTTCTCTGCCATGATATATTGGAAGACCACTGGCTTGAAAAAGTTCCAAAAACACCGCAGGAATGAAGACAAGGGAGCAAGGATCCCCACCAGTTGCAGGGGGCTATTGAACCAAGGTATGAAGGGGATTTAGATGGCCTTGTAAGCCTTGGCAGAGACAGATATCTCTTCCCCCCCTTTGTCCGTAATTGTTTTGAATATCTTGAAGCCTATAGGTCTCACAGACTGTCTCTTGGGGGGGACAGTCCTGCTCAAAAGAGGAGTGAGTCCAGACTTAGATGGAAAGAAAGAAGTGGAAAAAACAGTAAATAGTTTTCCCACAGGAGTACTGGCATAGTCCCCACTTCAGGTGAAGAGAACCATGGGACATTTAAGCCATGAGAGAAAAAGAGGAAGAAGGGAGGAAAATCCCATGGACTCTCCTAGGAATGCACTGAAGAAGTTAACAGCCAGAGGGTGACACAAGCCAGAGAATTATCCCAGCTCATAAGGGGGACACCCTAGTGCATCATGAAAAGAATCCCAGGGTATTTCCTCAGAGGTTAGGGTGAAGACCCTACTCGTCATCCTTCAGGTTGAATGCTCTGTGACTTTAAAGAAGGAAACAGAGAGCTCTGAGGTACTGGGGAACTCGGACTCCAATTATCCTCTAGGAGGAGGAAGGCGAGCAGGGTGGAGGCGACGCCCAAGAAATGAGGCCCATGAGGGGATGGTGGGAGGGAATCAGTAATGAATGGTGAAGATACAGGAGAAGATCAATTATTATGGTAGGTACATAAGTTTCATATCTTCCCTTGTCAATCTTCACCATTCATTACTGCTAGGTGAGTACCAAGCCCCCCGGAGGGGACCTGGAGCAGCCCTGAGAGAACAGATTCCCTTAGCCTCCTGCAGGTGAGGCACAGAAGAGGGAGACCCTAAAGCTGTACTAGACCAACAAGGTCTAATGCTGGTCAGGATGAGGAGGTGTCCCCTGTGGCCGGGGGGACTGGAGGTACCCCTGTAAGGCCCTCATTGCCCTGCGAGAAAAGAGATGGGTCCCCCAAAAGGCAGAGGAGATCACTCTATGGCAGGCAACGGGTGACAATCTGAATAGATGAAGCCATGCCGTCCGCCTAATACAGATTGCTGTCCCTGCATGTCTGGACACCACCTCACTGGCATTGTAAGATGCCCTTGCCTGGTGCTTTGCAAGCTTCAGACCCTGTGCAGAGAGGGTGATGGCCTAACTAGATTTCTCCTAATCAGGTAGAGATACTAACACCTGTGCTAGCATAGACCACAGGCGCCTGTTATAGGCAGTGTGGTGAGCCTGATGAGAACCGATATAATGCAATGCATGAGCTGAAGAGAACACCCTTCTACCTCACCGGTCAAATTCTGCGGAATCTGGATCCAGGGGTCGGTCGTGCACCAGGCACTGAAGCCCGGAAGGAGTATCTAAGGACATTAGTCCTGAAGATGGGTGAGGTAGGGAACCTAGAGACTTCTGAGGGGTGCAATACCTTCTCATGCAGTTTGCTGGAGCTGGAGGAGAGGTGGATGGAGACTGCCAGGTGCAGATATATGCTTCCTGGAAGGGAATAGGCCAGGAGGGCACCACTAGGTGGTGAGCACTGAACTCACGCAGAACGAGTGTGTCTCTTGCTCGGTATTGATTCTGATAATGTGAGATATATTGAGCTCCTGAACCAGCCTTGAGAGGAACCGCTGATATTCAGAGAAATCGGCATCGGAGGACAGGTGGACAGATCGTTCCTCTCCCTCAGAGGAGGGAGATGAGAAGAAAAAGGAGCTTGAATGTTCAGGGTCCTCCTGCGGTGGGGGAGACAAGCAGAAGACCTGTTCATCCATGGCTCTCATGTACATAGGGAAGGCCGCCGTAGTGGCCCTGAACATCTCCCAGGTTAAGGGACCCATAGGACCCACATGGCCTGGGGGGGATGCCTGCAGAGGGATGGGAGAGGGGCATCTAACTGACAGTTTCCAGCCTCTGCCAGGGCTCTAAGACCCAGCCACCGGCCACACAAGACAGGGGGACCCATGGGTTGATCCAGGCAGAGAAGACTGTAAATCTGAAAACAAATCCCAGATGAGCCCTGAGGGAGAATCTCCCCTGTGGCATGACTGGGGTTGCATGGGTCCAGAAGGGCAACCCTCCGCACTGCCAACTAAGGGCATCTCAGAGACCTCATGGGAAAGGTGGGGTTCAGTGCTCCAACTCCTCCCCACTGGGAAGTGGAGGGGGCCCACACACCTCACCCCATCCCCTCAACCATTTGGACTCTGAAACCACCCACTTCCTCATTCCCAGTGAAGCAGGGCCCCCCCGATCCCAAAGGCCCCCCCCGAGGGAGGTCACAGAAGAGGGGGGTCCCAGTCCCCACCTGGAGGGTCATGGCAGCACCAGAAATGACAGCTGCCACACCCACCCCAGGAGAGGTCACCATACCAGGTAACCCCAGGCTGTTGTCCCGAATAGGCCCCCCACGAATGGCCTCAGCAAAAGGGACCTTTGGAACTATGGGCTCCGGGGAATCTGGGAGGGGAATGCTGGGCCGCCTGGTGCTGTGTCTCAGAGGGCTCTCCGACTCCAAGGAGTTGGAGTGCCAATCCGGGTTGGCCTGTGAGTCATCCTCCTCCAAAAAGGAACAGACCAGGCAGACCCCCAGACTAGTGATCCTGGGAAGGCCCTTGGGGATGGCGCCGAAAGCGGCACCACCACAGGACACGGCACAGCCCATAGCACCATCCCAATCACCGGCACCATGAACGGTGCCAGTATCCAGGACAACATGGTGGGTGGTGCTGAGGGTCCACCAGTGCCAGGCCCAGCAGCTGTGGGCCACAACACCGGGGGAGCCTGCACTTCCATGGAGGTGACTGCTGAGGCAGTGCTAGCAACCCGGCTCCGCAGGGAACCAAGTCGCCCCTCTGGTACTGCAGAAGAAGCCTCATCTTCGGCAAGGCAAGAATCAGAGGAGGCTTCCTCCTCACCGGGCCATATAGACCCAGGAGGGGACCCAGAGGAAGGGTCAAGAGTTCTGGCCTTGGTGACCCTCGAGCGACGCCATCCTCCGAAAGTCTTCAGAGCCCTGCCAACTTTAAACATGCAGACTTCGATAACATGGTGGTCTGTGGAGAAGCAAGAGTTGCAATTGTCCATGTCATGATTGGATCCCAGGCACTGTAGGCAAACATCATGCCAGTCCGTAACAGAAAAATGCTGGCCACGGGGCACCGACGCATGGGGGCATGGCCCACTTTGGATTTCTTACTAGCCCCCAAACCTGACATGATGCAAAATAAACAGTAAAACTACAGCAAAAAGACCCAGCACCATCTATAGAAAAACAAGGAAAGGTCTTACTGGCAATAAACTGCGTCGAGTGGTAAAGAACCGGGATGGAGAGAGATCGACTGATGACTAAGACCGATGTCGCAGAGAAAAACTGACACTTGCGGAACAGGTGCTACCTCTACAGCAGGAGAAACAGAACTGTAATGGAGGAGGAGCCTACGGCGCCTAATGACTAACCCTTGTGTACCGCTCAGTACATTGGCAGCACCATCAGAGCCAACTCCTCCCTCAAAAAAAAAAAAACTCCCATAGCAGGTGCGTGCCTCTGGCTTCACCCAGCAGTAATGAATGGTGAAGACTGACAAGGGAAGATCTACCAGTGCTATCTGTAAAAAGTACAGTTACTTAAGAACTTACCGTAACAGTAGATCTGCGAGAGAAGCTCTTGCAGTAGGCCACATTGGTAGGACTAAGCAGTCAGGCACAGGACTACACAGAAAATTTCTAGCTAGCAGTGTACCACAGGAGACCACTCACCACCGACATCAGCAACTGACATCAGCCGTTGACGTCAGCCTAGATCCTATAAAGCTGGGCGGTCCTCCACACCTACCTCAGTTCTCCCACCGGAGACCTCAAATAATCAGCGAATGGAGAACCAAGAAGGTTCCTCAGAGCCAAAAGAAAGGCAGAAGCAGAGTGAGAGGAACAAAGAGCAGCGGGGGAAGGAGGGAGGGAAAGCAGGGCCTGCTGCAAGAGCTTCTCTTGAAGATCTACTGTTATGGCAAGTTCTTATGTAACTGTACTATCTTACTTTGAAGAAGGCTCTTGCAGCAGGCCACTCCAGTAGGACTGAGTCCCAAGTTGTACCAGGTATCACCAGGAAAACAACACTGGAAGGAGGACAGATCAGCAATCAAAAGCTCAGGAAAGAAGGCCTGAAGTACTGCCAGGCCGAAATTGGCTCTGTGCCTAGAGACAATGTCCAGACTGTAATGACTGGTGAAAGTGCTGACAGAACTTCAGGTGGCAGCTGCACAAATGTCAGCAGCAGACACATTTCTGAAAGAAGGCATAGAGGTGGCCATACCCAATTGTTTCACCAGGAGTAGCACACTAAGCTGAAAGCTTGTTTACAGGTGTGACCTGGGAGCACAGGGAAGTTAAGTGACTTGCTCAGGGTCACACAGTATGCAAGTGGGGGCTGTGGGATTCAAACCCAGGTGTCCAGATTTGCAGGTCAGAGCCTTAAACCACTGTGCTGTACTGCCTCCCTGCAGGTCAGAGCCTTAAACCACTGCACTATACTGACTCCCCCTGGTGGACTAGCCCTTGACCAGTCCTGGAAGGGTCTTGTTGTACTTGCGGTAGCAATAAACAATACAATTCACTAATCACTTACACAAGCACTGTTTAAACAGGGTGCCCTCTTTCTTCGGGGCGAACGAAACAAACAACTAATCAGATTTCCGGAAAGGCTTTATGCAGTTCGTACAGTACCGTAAAATCCTATGTACATCCAAAGTAGGGAGCAAGACCTTCCCCTCATTGGAATATGCAAGAAAATAAACTGGAAGGTGGTTGGATTGATTCAAAGTAAACTTCAACACCACCTTGGGAAGAAACTTAGGATTAGTACACAAAGACACCCAGTCTTTGTGAAAAAACAAACAAGGCTCCTAACACATAAGAGGCTGGAGCTTGGAAATCCTTTGAGCAGAAGTAACAGCAACTAAAAAGAGCACCTTCCACAACAGAAAGCACAGCTCACAACGTGTGGCCAGTCCAAAGGGAGGTAAAGTGAGTTTTTCCAACATAAAGCTGAGGTCCAATGGAGGGACCAGGTCCCGAATGGGAGGCTTCAGATGAAAAATGCGCTGCAGGAAGGTTCAGAACACTTCCAACTGGGCAACAGCTTTGCCCTTGATAAGTGCATGATATACAGAGATGGCAGAAAGATGCTCCTTGATTGAGGAGTACCTTAAGCTGGAGTCCGAAAAGGAAAGAAGGTACTCCAACACCTGATTCACTAGGCAGGTGAAAGGGTCCAATTTGCGAGCAGCAGTTCAAAGGGAGAAACACTTCCATTTCATAGTGTAAGTGGCTCTGGTGAAAGGCTTCCTAGCAGCCACCAGGACATCTGTGACCCTAGGTGACACTCCAAAGCGGGCAATAGCTAGGTCCATAGGAGCCATGCATGGAGATGCAGGGACTTGAGAGCCAGATGAACTAGAGTGTCCTGGTCCTGGGAAAGCAAGCCGGTGCACAGGGGTAGGGGCACTGGAGGTTCCAACACCAGCTGCTGAAGCAAGGGGAACCAAATCTGATGTGACCAGGAGCTATGAGAATCATCTCCGCCCCTTATAAATGGAGCTAGAGCAGAACCCTCTATAGAAGTTGGAAGGGAGGAAAGGCATATAGAAACCTCCCCTTCCAAGAGAAGGACAATGCCTCTTACCAGAAAACTCCAGGCCTGGGATCAAGCAAGCAGAAAAGTGGCAGTTTTGCACAGAGTGGGGATGCAAAGAGGTCCAATTCTGGTTGACACCACCTGTCAAAGAGATCTTTGACCACTGAGGTTAGATGGTCCCACTCGTAAGCCAGCGACCTGGAGTGGCTGAGACTGTCGGCCAAGATGTTTTATTCACCTGGAACATGGATGGCAGAGAACTCCAGACCATGCTTGATGGCGCAGTACCAGACTCTCATCACCTCCCGACACAGGGGATAAAAATGTCTTCCCCCCACCCCCCACTTGTTGACGTAATACACCACACATGTTGTCCATCTGCACCAGCAGTGGACCGGGGTTGAGATCAGCCTGAAAGGCCTGCAAAGCATAAAGGACCGCTCACATCTCCAGGACATTGATATGGAGACCCTGTTCTATGTCCATCCAGGTACCCTGGGTCTGATGATTGGCCAGATGAGCACCCCATCCTAGACCGGATGCGTCACTCGTGAGAATCTGATAGGGGGTCGAGAGCTGAAAGGAGACTCCCTGAAGGAGGCTGGCTGGATCCAGCTACCATGACAGAACCCTCTGGACTGGGTCAGAAATCAGGACCAACTGGTCCAAGTCATTTGTGCGTTGGTCCCATTGGATCTGCAAAGTCCACTGAGGAACCCATATGTGCAGGCGGGCTAGGGGAACCAAGACTATAGCAGCCACCACATAGGAACATAGGAATGTGATGGCAGAAAAGGCCCACCAGGCCCACCTAGTCTGCTCATTTTGCCTAGATATTCACTAGGCCTTTACTGCAGTCCTTCTCCCCTGTCCCAAGGAGAGAGGCAGGACTTCAACAGATTGACTGAGATCCCCAAGGCCTAGAACAGGCAAAAGGTATAGTCCAGAGTCTGAACAGGCAGTCCCTGAAGGGGCTATTAGCAGCCAATCATCCAGGTAAGGGAACACACAGAAGCCCAGCCTCCGTAGAGCTGCCGCCATGACTGCCAGGCACTTGGTAAACACTCTGGGGATGGAAGAAAGACCAAAAGGAACCCTGGCGGGGACCTACCGGCTGGAGAAAACCAGATGGACCTGCTCCATCAGCCCCTCCACCCTGTCTCTGGGCAAGAAGGCCTTGCCCTGGGCAGTGTTTAGGACTGCGCCTATGTATTGAAGGCACTGGCAAGGAGAGAGGCAGGACTTCAACATATTAACATTGATCCGCAAGGCCTAGAACAGGCAAAAGGTACAGTCCAGAGTCTTAACCAGGCGGTTCCTGGAGGGGGCTGTTAGCAGCCAATCATCCAGGTAAGGGAACACATAGATGCCCCTGTCTCCTTAGAGCTACTGCTACAACTGCCAGGCACTTGGTAAACACTCAAGGGGTGGAAGAAAGGCCAAAAAGAAGAGCCCAGAATGGAAAATGGTCTCCCTGAAAATGGAAGCAGAGGAAGCACAGATGGGCATGAAAAATCTGAATGTGCAGGTAAGCATCCTGCATGTCCAGAGAGCAGAGCCAATTCCCCTGGTGAAAAAAGTATAACAGTCCCTGGAGAGTGACCATCTTGAAGCTTTTGTACTCAATGTACAGATTCAGATGGCTGAGGTCCAGGATGGGCCGAAGATCCATGGTCATTTTGGGAATGAGGAAGAAGTGGGAGTAAACCCCCCTTTCCTATTGAGCCAGAGGGATGGACTCTATAGTTCTTTTTCATAGAAGAACCTGAATCTCCTCCCAGATGAGGGACAGGTGGGCCATTTGAGTGTATTGGAGGATTTTCTGGAGGCCATTCTAGAAACTCCAACATGTGTCCGTGCTCTATGATCTGAAGCACCCAATTGTCTGTGGTCAACCCCTGCCACCCGTCCAGGTGGAGGGAGAACCAACCACCGACCACCTCCTCCAGAGTCTTGGCCAGAGGGGGAGTCGACTAAGGAGTCAGGAGGTGGGGGCTGGTGCTGGCAGGGCACCCACAGGTGCCTGAGGGGCTCTGGGGGCCACAGATGAAGGGGCCATTGCGGTCTTTCACTTGTTCTGGCCTTTGGCAGATTGGTTGTGAGACTGTGTACGGGAGGACCGACGAAAATACTGACACTGACCTGCTCTAGGTTGAGTGTCGTAGAGCAAATGAACTGACTTAAGCGTACACCCTGACTCCTGCAGGGTGGAGATAATATCCTGGACATCCCACCCAAAAAGACAGAGCCCCGGAAGGGGTTGTCCAAGATGCTGGCTTGTACATCCAAAGCAAAGCCAGAGACCTGAAGCCAAGAATGGCACTGGAGGAAGACCCTAGCAGCAGCCCCATGCCCAGTGGCATCCACGGCATCGTAAGCAGCCAGAAGAATGTGGTTACCAATGGTGTACTGACCAAACAATGAAACTATTATGACAAAGTCCCTCACAGCGACAATTTAGATAGGTTTCAAAATTGTCGCTGTGGGGGACCTGAGGGCGAGATTTCACTCTTTTGCCATGTGTTGCCCCCTCCCCCCTTCAAATCAACGACTCGGAGTTGATAATCCTTAGAAGGGGGATACAGGGGGCGCAGCCCACACATTGGGGTTCGGGGGCACAGCCCCCTGAGAGGAACACTCCAATGTCAGACTGGCGAAATTTCGCCTGTCGACAATGGGGATCTCACTATGCCGAAGTTTGATAATGATGCTGTTGATTCGACATAGGTAAACCATTGCCAACGTCCGAGCCCGACTTCAGAAGTGTTTTATTTATTTCTTTTTATCTGGAAAATGTTTCACCAGGAAAGACAACATGAGCTGTAAACAGCTTGTTTCAGAAGCGTCCTGGGGGAAGGGGTTACAATAATTGGGAGAACATCAAATACACAGAATACAACAGCAATACGAGTACAATTACTAAAACAACAGTGAGTACAGGTAACAGAGCAGAGTGACCCAAACCAACTGGTGAGGGTGTACAAACCAATTATGGATTCACAAATGTTGCAGCAGACCAAGAGCGATGCTCCTGTAGGGGATAGGCTAGAGGATGATTGACACAGCTGAAAGTGCTAGGGGAGTAGGCAGAGCATAAGAACGGAAGTGCTAATGTAAACACAAAGGAGGGCAGTTATTTATTTATTTATTTATGAGACAATTGGGGCAGAGTGAGGGTGATGGGTAGAGGGTGGGGAAGGGAGGGAGATTCAGCCAAGATCTATGACCCTCCAGGATGATGATGAGAACCCTGCAAGGGGCATGACTAGGCAGAAAGGGAGAAGAGAAAAAGGGGAGGGAGGTAGAAAGGCAGGGGGGGAACTGGAGAGGAGGAAAGTGACAAGTAGTAGGAGGAGGGTGGGTGGGTGAAGGAATAGGAAGGGAGGGAAATGAAGAGGGTAGCAGAGAGAGTCAGTCTGATCCCAACAGAACCCTGCAAGAGAGGTCAGGATTGGGGGTGGGGGGAGGAAAGGAGTCAGGAGGTGGGGTGGGTGCTGGCAGGACAGCCACAGGTGCAGGTGCCAGTGGCAGTTAGGCGAGCTGCGTCTTGGTGGGGTCTTCTGGCAACACCTGCACCAAGTCCCTGGCCTTGTCTCAGAGGACATTCTGATATTGGACCATACAGGCCAGGTAATTAATGGTCCAGATAGCCAGGGTAGTAGAAGCGAACACTCACTTACCCAGGTGGTCCAGCTGCCGAGACTCCCTGTCTGGATGAAGGGCACTAAGAGGCTCTGGCGTCTTGGTACATTCATGCACAGCATTTATGACCACTAAATCAGCCTTGGGGTGACTCCCTAAGAAGGTTTTACTGGCAGAGGCGTGGTAAAGGTGGTCCGCCTTCTTGGGCAATGGAGGGGTGGAAGAGGGGCGATTCCATGCCACCCTTATGACGTCTTCATAGGAGTCAATCATGGGTGGCGCCACCACAGGGCGGGCATCCCACTGCCTTAAATATATAGCCAGGTGATGCCGCTCTGGGTCCTGCTCCTCCATTTCCCAGCCCATAATGGACTGGATGTTGTACTTGACGTCCATAAACGCTGGGTTATCAAGGGGGATTTAGGGACCTCCCTAGGGGGTCCTCCCCATCTGAAGTCTCCCTGAGCAAGGAGGAAGACCTGGAACAGTACAAATCATCCTCATTGGTCTCCCTGTCTGAGTCTGATGCCAGTGACATATGCTCATCCCAGCGATGGCCAGAACTGACGTCAGTTCGGGACTCAGAAGACCCCAATGTCTGGGGTTCACTAGGGCCAGCCCGGTCCAGATCCTGAGGTGGTGGGTCCCAGGATGGATGCTGGGGGGATGCCCGGGTAGGCCCTTGAGAAGCAGGGATCTGCCTCTGGACAAAAGACCACCACACTGAAAACAAGGCATTATAGTCCACTGGGGGTGGAATATTATACACCAGTGGGTAGGAATAAGAAGGTGCCGGGTAAGGGTATGACAGCGGCAGTGCCGGCATTGGGTACCCGGGGATAGGGCCGCCTGGCGTCGGCTGAGGTTCTGGCATTTGGCCAGTGGGCATCAGCTACAGCGTGGGTTGTGGCAGAGGTGACACCGGCATTGGGCCTGCAGGCTAGGACAGCTGCAGTACAGGCAGCGGCCCAGCAGACATCGGCCAGGAATGTTTGAGGGAAGGGTCCGCCGGCACAGGCCTAGCTGGAGAAGCAGGCTCCTGGGGAAGGAGATCCCCTTTGCAAAGGCAGAGGCAATGCCGGAGAAGAAGAGGTGGTGGTAGCCTGCTGCGGGCGCTGCCTAGAAGGACTAGCATTGGCCCCAGAGGTAGGGACCGATGATGGCAGTGCCATGGCTGGGTTGGGGGGGGTTGACAGTGGAGGAACCAACACCTGAAGAACCAATACTGGCCAAGCCACCATGGAAGATATGAGCCAGAACATCAGGGACTTGGGGTAGGAGATGAAGTCCCTACTCCATGGAGCCACTGCCCAAAATAGCGATGAGGGTGGGCACCTGAGCCACTGGGAGCCTGGAAGAAGAGAGGGCTGACAAGGCTGAAGGGTCTGACCCCCTGTGGGAGGAAGACCCCATCGTGGTTGAAGGTTTATAGGGTGACTGCTAGTGGGAAGCAGACCAGTCCCGGTGTTTTTCCTGGTGCTTGCGCTTCCCATCGGATTTCTGAGAAGAAGATGAGGCCCCAGAGGACTGTGCCGGCGTGGCCAAAGAGCTCCTGGCCTGCAGCTCCTTTTCCATCCTGACCAACTTCTGCTTCAAAAGGTGGCTCTCCAGAGTTTTTAGACAACGTCTCCGAGTGGTCTGACTGAATTCTTGGGAAATCTGGCAGGCTTCAGTGTTGTGGCTGGGGCCTAGGCAGATGAGATATGCAGAATCTTTTTCAGGATTGGTGCAAGCCTGGACATCGGTTGGGAGGTTGTTCCACAGCCTAGGAGCCACAGAGACAAAGGCCTTTTTGCCAGCAGTTGTTACAGTTCTTGCAGAACAGTGAGAAGCAACTGGGAGTAGGACCAGAGGATTCTCCTGTGACGTTTAAGTTCCAAGGTTAGGGGGAAGGAAGTGTACCATTTTGTGTGCCAGGCAGAGTGTGGAACACTGAATTATACTTCCCAAGGGGGCCAGTTTAACATGAATAGTGCCTTGTAGTAGTGCTCCCTTTTACCAGCATCCACAGCAAAATGGGGCACATGGTGATGTAAAAGTTTAAGCTTAGTGAGCTCAGTATCTTTGAGAGACAGTAGGATGGGGTACCATACAGGAGGGCAGCAGTAAAATACTGTTAGTTAGGGATACTCTGGCTTCAGAGGTGAAGAAAGATTTTAACTGATATAGGAGCTCTAATTTTTGGTTTAATGGTTTGGGCACCCAGTCAACATGAGGCTTAAACAATATTTCCTGACCCAATATAACTCCCAGGTACTAGATAAAATTTACAGTCTCTATGGGGTCACCATTCAGAGAGCATATTTTTAGCAATCTGCTAAGGAGGAAGAGAGCCAATCAGGACAGATTTATTTTTTTTGCATTTAACAGTAACTTATTTGACTTAAACAACAATTCCTGTCTATGGAAGTCAGCTTTGAGACCTGACTCAACTGAGTCAATGTCTGGGTGACTCCTGCATAGCACCACAACATCTGCATAGAACAGAGCCTTGGCACTGTCACAGTGTTTTGGTAAGCTATTCATAAAAAAAGAGAACAGCAACAGGCCCAGGATAAAACCATGAGAACCCTATAGAAACATAGAAACATAGAATTTGACGGCAGATAAGGACCGCTTGGCCCACCCAGTCTGCCCATTTACATACCTAATGGATAAGCTGCAGATCCTAGTTAACCAGCAGCCTACTTCTTTCTACCCCAACCCCCTAGAATTACCTTATGACTGTCCCATGCATGCTTGAATTCAGCCACTGTTTTTGACTCCACAACCTCCTCCGGAAGGCCGTTTCATGCATCCACAACCTCCTCTGTGAAAAAATATTTCCTTACATTACTCTGAGCCAATTCCCCCATCTTCAAATTGTGCCCCTTGTTCTTGCACCTTTTTTGAAAGATGCTACCCTCTTGGACTTTGTTGATTCCCTTGAGGTACTTAAAAGTTTCTATCATGTCCCCCTCTCCTCCTTTCCTCGAGGCTATACATATTAAACTCCTTTAGTCTCTCTTCATATGTCTTCCGGTGCAGACCCTGCACCATTTTAGTTGCCCTCCTCTGGACAGCTTCCATCCTGTCTATGTCCTTGCGGAGATTGGGTCTCCAGAACTGCACACAATACTCCAGATGGGGTCTCACTAGCTGTCTGTACAGAGGGATAACAACTTCCTGTTTTCTACTGGTGACGACTCTCCCTATGCATCCCAGTATCTCCCCAGCTTACTGCCCTCTCACATTGCTTGCCCACCTTTAAGTCATCTGATAAGACTACCCCCAGGTCCCTTTCCATTTTTGTTGTTGTTAGTATCTCAACCCCCATTGTGTACTCTTCCTCTGGGTTTTTGTTTCCCAGGTGCATTACCTTGCACTTCTTAGCATTGAATCTAAGCTGCCATACATTTGACCATTTCTCTAACCTTGCCAAGTCCCTTCTCATCCTTTCCACCCCACCTTGTGCATCAACTCTGTTGCATATCTTTGTGTCATCTGCAAAGAGACATACTTTTCCTTCAGTCCCTCTGCAATGTTGCTTATAAAGACATTGAAGAGAACAGTCCTAATACTGAACCCTGCGGTACCCCTAGTAACCTCTTTCTTCAGAATGGCTCCATTTACTATACCCTCTGTGTCCTATTCTACAGCCAATTCTTTACCAGGCTATCATCTTGGGACCACTCCCAGGCTGGCTAACTTGTATATTAATCTTTTGTGGGACTGCCAAATGCCTTGCTAAAGTCTAGGTAGGCTATGTCCACAGCCTCTCCCTGATCTACTACTTTGGTCACCCAGTCAAAGAAATCCATTAGATTCGTCTGGCATGACCTTCCCACTGTGAATCCATGCTGCCTTGGGTCCTGTGCCCCTCTGGCCTCTAGGTACTCAACGATTCTTTCCTTCAGAAGTGATTCCATTATTTTCCCTATCACTGAGGTTAAACTAACAGGTCTGTAGTTTACTGCTTCTGCCCTGCTCCCACTTTTGTGAAGGGGAATCACATCTGCCGTCCTCCAGTCCTCAGGTACCACCCCATCCTCCCATGATTTGTTAAAGAGGGTAGTCAGTGGTGTCACTAGTTCTACCCTTAGTTCTTTTAGAAGTCTGGGATGAATCCCATCAGGCCCCATTGCTTTGTCCACCTTCAGTTTTAAGAGTTCTTTCAGAACCCTTTCTTCTGTAAATGGGCTGGTATCAACTTCTATATTCAGAGTGTTTCTATTGTTTGTTTTAGGTACCTCCCCCTCTTCATTTGTAAATACTGAGCAAAAATATTTGTTTAGTATCTCTGTCTTTTCACAGTCACCCTCTGCCCACCCCCTTCCCTTTATTAAGCCTCACTATCCCTTCCTTGGTCTTCCTTCGATCCTTGATGTACCTAAAATGTTTCATCCCCTTCTTAACTGAGTTGGCTATCTTTCCTCGGTTCAGGCCTTTGCTGTTCTGACTGCCTTCCCAGCTTCCTTTTGCTTTAACTGATACACTTCTCTGTCCTGCTCCTTCTGTGATTCCTTGTACTTTCTGAATGCTTTCTTTTCTCTTGAACCTTCACTGCCACCTCCTTTGAGAACCATAGTGGTTTCTTACATCGTTTGTTTATTTGCTTCACACAAGGCTTGTTACCTCTGTGATGGCAGTTTTATTATTCCCACTGTTCTTCCACCCTCCTTCCTGCCCATTTTCTAGTGCATTCCTTGGCACTCACCCATTTTGGCAAAGTCAGTCTTCCTGAAGTCCAATACTTTTGCCTTTGTATGGCTTGACTCTATTGCTGTGTTTATTGTGAACCATACTGTTCGATGGTCACTAGTTCCCAGATGGCTACCCACTTCTACATCTGTGATCCTGTCTCCATCTCCATTTGAGAGAACCAGGTCTAAGATTGCTCCCTCTTGAGTGGATTCCAATACTAGTTGTCTAAGGCATGCCACCTGTAGGCATCTAGAATAACCCCACTCTTAGAAGTGGCTGCTGCAACTGCACTCCAGTTAACATCTGGCATATTCAGATCACCCATCAGCAATATCTCCCCTTTTTCTGCCATTCTAAGTATACTTTCTATCATTTCCTTGTCCATTTCCTCCCCTGAGAGGGGTCTATCTATAACCCTATGGATTGTGGTTCGTTGCCTGTCTCCAAATTGACCCACAGTGCTTCTTCTCCTCCCTGTTTACCCTTTTGTTCTGTTGCTTTGATTCCTTCCCTTATGTAGAGAGCTACTCCTCCTCCTCCTCCTCTTTTACCCTCCCTGTCCCTCCTGTAGGTAGTGCATCCTGGTATGTTTACATCCCAGTCATGGTTCTGTGTGTACCATGTTTCTGTGACTGCCATGATATCCAGATGTTCCTCCTCCATCAAGGCCACTAATTCAGGAAGCTTGTTACCCAGACTACGGGCATTGGTACTCATTGCTCTCCATTTTTTGATGGCTTTACCTTCTATAGCAGCATCCCCCACTGACCTTTCTACCTCGGTCTTTTTCTCTGTTTTGTAGGGGGAGGCTGGGATTTTCCTGCTGCTTTCCTGCTGCTATCCACAACATCTTTAAGGAAGGAGTGACTACCTCCCCTTTTAACCAGCTGCTTATGGCCAGTTAGGTACAGTAGGTACTGAACCAGGAGCAGGACAAACTAACAAGACCTATTCCCCTTGAGTTTATGCAGAAGCAATTCTTGACTGATTAGCTCAAATGCCTTATTCAGACTTATAAAAATGGCACCAGTAAATAGTAGGCTACAAGAAGGTGTGCCATGAGCCATACTAGGGTTGTGTCCACGCCATGCTTCTTCCGAAAGCCATGTTGGACATCAGAGAGTGGATTTTGCTGCAAGTCTGGAGCTGGTTTTAGATCAGTCTTTCTAGGATTCTGAATAGGGTGCAAAGGATGAAGACTGGCCGGTTCTGCTCCACAGGTTACTTAGCACCCCATTTATGTACGGGAACTACGTGGGCCATTTTCCATATGTTAGGTAGGTCACGCTGCTAGAGGGACATATTAAATAGTGCTGCAATGAGGAAGCAAGAAAATGAGCTCCAAATTTTAGCAGTCTGGGTTCTAACTTGTCATGGCTCACAGACCCTTTCGCTTTTATCCTCAGTAGTTGGACTAGCACTTCCTGTCGGCAGAACAGCTTAAAGTGAAATGCAAGCCAAGATTTTTTTTTTGGGAGGTGGGTCAGGACCTGACGGAGAAGGGTCCAAGAAAGGACCAATGAGGGGTACCTTAAAGTCTGTTAGATTTGTAAAGAATCTGTTGAAAGCACTGGCTGTAAGGACGACGTCTCTGGTAGATTTGGTTTTAAACAGTATGTCCGGGGGGGGAGGTATTCACTTGCCTCTGAGAAGGCTATTAATTTGAGACCAAAACTGTTTGGGGATTTGCAGATTTTTGGATGGCAAATTCTTTAAATACAAACCCCTTGCTTTTTATGTTGATTGCGCGCATGCTCAAGAAACATATTGCAGCAGGTTTTCAGAAGTAGGTTGTGGAGGCACGGCACTGTTGTGGCCGATGCCCCCACAGCCTTTAAAGGCTTGGCCTGCTTTCCCCAATGCCGTGGCACGCTGCTGTAGACACTTGTTCAGCTAGCATGTTACAACCTTGAAAAGTTTCAGCCATCAGAATCGTCACTTGGCCATTGCAGCGTAGCCATTCGCTGCAATGAGGAGCGACCCATCATTACTGGGCGGAACTTTCCAAGTGCAATATTGTTTGTGAAAATGTGGCAGCGTGTCGCGTGTTCTACAAACAATATTAGTAACCCCAGTGCGGTGCCCAATCCCTCGGCAGCATACCC
Source organism: Neoceratodus forsteri (assembly GCA_016271365.2). Lineage (NCBI taxonomy): Eukaryota > Metazoa > Chordata > Ceratodontiformes > Ceratodontidae > Neoceratodus > Neoceratodus forsteri. Next base: position 68,306,023 of record JADMNL010000023.1, read on the forward strand.
CCCCACAACAGGTTTTGTTTGCGGCGGGGCCCCAATCCCGTCGGCTTCAGTAGGCTGTGCCCTTGATGTTGCCGATGGGGGCCCATTCCCTGTCGGCATTATGTCCCCCGTTTCATGTGCTGATGGGGAGCCTACTCCCTGTCAGCATAATGTCCCCAAAACACCCAGAACATTAGTGCCGACGGGTGCCCTGTCCCCATCGGCATGATGTAGCCCTCCCTTTGTTGTGTGCCGACAGGGTGCCTAATCCCCCATCAGCTACAGATGCCCCCCCCCATGAATGAGTCCATTGGCATGCTGGGAGCCCACCCCAGCGTGCTACATAGCCCTGAAAACAAAAAAACTGTTCCTCTGTGTCTTTTCTTTTGACCTGTGAAATAGGAAAGGTCCTCGGCAATTTCCCTGCCCCCAACCCGCGCCATCCCACGGCACCCTGCCTCCCCCACACCCCTCACCCATACTTACCTCCGAGTCTGGCGTGACAATCTTCGTTGGACCGGGAACACGTCCGCACTCTTCAAAGCCGACCGCGAACTGAGGAAATGCTGGTAAGCTGTATAATGGAATAAATAGGGCTTTTCCAACTTTGATGCATATCTCAGTCATTTTTTGGAACTTTGGCACAACATTTTCAACGTGAGGTTTTTGGGACCCCTCCTCATAAATACTGGCACTGTCATGGCGTTAATCGGCCCTGAAAGGTGATTTCACAGTCACTGCACAGAATCACCTTTTGGGGCTGAGTAATGAAACGACAGTGCCAGTGTTCATGAGGTGGGCTCTCAAAAAGCCTATATTGCAAATCTGGTTGAAAAAATCCAAAAAATGACTGTTTTACGAGCGTGCATTGCGTAGTTGCTACGCACGCTCGTAACCTCATGAATTTGCAATATTTTCACTCCAGAGTTTCAACATTGGCATTTTTTCACACCTCCTTTTGAACAGTACAGCTGTCATTTTCCCCATCCTGGCCAAAATGTGTTTTCACACTTCCGGTGCAGAATAGCGCAGTCGCTATGGGAAATCACTGTCCGGGACAGATTAAGAAAATGACAGTGAAACTGTACATGAGCAGAGGTCCTAAAATGCCTATGTTGAAAATTTGGTGATGATAGCCCATTAAATGACTGTGTTACAAGTGTGCATTGCGCACTTTCCACGCACCCTTGTAACTTTGCAGATTTGTAATATTGTCACGCCAGATTTTCAACAGTGGCATTTTTTCACACCTCCGTATGAGCAGTACAGCTATCATTTTTCACATCCTGACCGAAATGTGTGTTTGCAGTTCCGGTGCAGAATAACGCGGTCGCTGTGGGAAATCAGTGTTCGGGATAGATTAAGAAAATGACAGTGGCACTGTTCATGAGCAGAGGTCCTAAAATCCCTATGCTGAAAATCTGGTGACGAAACTCCATAATATGACTGTGTTACAAGCGTGCAGTGAACTGTTTCCATGCACCCTTGTAACTTCGAAAATTTGTAATATTTTCATGCCACATTTTCAACATTGGCATTTTTTCACACCTCCTTATGAACAGTACAGCAGTCATTTTTCACATCTTGGCTAAAATATGTTTTTGCACTCCTGCCGGAAAATAGCATGGTCACTGTGGGAAATCAGTGTTTGGGACAGATTAAGATTGAGCAAGTGAGAGGGGGGAGTGACCGAGCTCAACTGAGCTCTGTCGGGACTGCTGCGGATTTCTGTGTGGGTAGAAAAAGGCCCCAATGCAAGAGCCCAGTACAAAAGGGCAGCCTGCAGCAATGGGAGAAACAGAACGAGAGAGTGAGTGAGGGAGGGGGAATGGCGAACTCACCAGAGCGCTGTCAGGACTGCTGCGGATTTCTTTGTGGGCAGAAAAAGGCATCAGTGCAGGCAGGGGCCCAGTGCAAAAGGGCAGCCTGCAGCGGTGGGAGAAACAGTATGAGTGAGTGAGTGAGACAGGGGGACTGAGTGAGCTCAATGGAGCTCTATCAGAACTGCTGCAGATTTCGTTGTGGGCAGAAAAAAGCACCAATGCAAGCAGGAGCCCCGTACAAAAGGGCAGCCTGCAGCGCCAGGACAAACAGAATGATCGCGTGAGAGAGGGAGACTGAGCGACCTCAATGGAGCTCTGTTGGGACAGCTGCAGATTTCTTTGTGGGCAGACAAAAGTGCCAACGCAGCCAGGAGCCCCGTACAAAAGCGCAGCCTGCAGCGCCAAGAGAAATAGAACGAGCGAGTGACAGAGCGGGAGTGAGCCAGCTCAACAGAGCTCTATCATGACTGCTGCAGATTTCTTTGTGGGCAGAAAAAGGCGGCAACACAGGCAGTAGCCCAGTACAAAAGGCCAGCCTTCAGCGCCGGCAGAAATGGAACAAGCGAGTGAGAGAGGGGGAGTAAGCGAGCTCAGTGGAGCTGTGTCGGGACTGCTGCAGATTTCTATGTGGCCAGAAAAAGCCGCCAACGCAGGCAGGAGCCCAGTACAAAAGGACAGCCTGCAGCGGTGGGAGACACAGAACGAACAAGTGAGGGAGGGGGAGTGAGTGAGATCAACGGAGCTCTGTTGGAACTGCTGCAGATTTGTTTGTTGGCAGAAAAAGGCAGCAATGCATGCAGGGGCCCAGTACAAAAGGGCAGCCTGCTGTGATGGGAAAACTAGAATGAGCGAGTGAGAGAGTGGGAGTGAGCGAGCTCAACAGAGCTCTATTGTGACTGCTGCAAATTTCTTGTGGGCAGAAAAAGGCGCCAACAGAGGCAGGAGCCCAGTACAAAAGGGCAGCCTGCAGCGCCAGAAGAAACAGAATGAGTGAGTGAGAGAGGGGGAGTGAGTGAGCTCAACGGAGCTCTGTCGGGACAGCTGCAGATTTCTTTGTGGGCAGAAAAAGGTGCCAGTGCAGACAGAAGCCCAGTACAAAGGCAGCCTGCGGCACAGGAGAAACTATAATGAGTGAGTGAGAGAGAGGGTGAGTGAGGTCAGCAGAGCTCTTCATCGCGGACTGCGGATTTCTTTGTTGGCAGAAAAGGCGGCAATGCAGGCAGGAGCCCAGTACAAAAGGCCAGCCTGCAGCGCCGGCAGAAATGGAACGAGTGAGTGAGAGAGGGGGAGTGAGCAGGCTCAACAGACCTGTGTCAGGACTGCTGCAGATTTCTTTGTGGGCAGAAAAAGCCACCAACAGAGGCTGGAGCCCAGTACAAAAGGGCAGACTGCAGCGCCGGGAGACACAGAACGAGTGAGTGAGAAAGGGGGAGTGAGCCACCTCAACAGAGCTCTGCCAGGACAGCTGCGGATTTCTTAGTGGGCAGAAAAAGGTGCCAATGCAGACAGGAGCCCAGTACAAAAGAGCAGCCTGCAGCACCGGGAGGAACAGACTGAGCGAGTGACAGAGGGGCAGTGAGTGAGCTCTACCAACCAACGCAATCAACATTCGGCACTGACAAATGCTTGTTTAAGATTGGCCTTATAGGTTTTGTTGTGTCCTGTAGTTTTGCCAGTTAGGATACCGGCATTACACTTTAAAAGTGTCCCAGACTTTGTCAGCTTTTTTCATGAGCTTGTGAATATCAGGTGTAAGCCATTCTGAGCATAAGCCCTTGACTCTTGTTTGAATCATTGGGGCATATCTGCTAAAAATGCTAAGGAGACAATGTACTAGACAGTCAAGGGCAGTACAGTATTGACATTTTTAAGTCTCGTAATTTCTTCCCAGGTGACAGTAGCAGGGTCCTCCAGCAAGGCACTTTCATTAAGCTAAGAAAAGTCCCTGACCATTGTGATTCTTGGAGGGGGTTTAGGGAAACCATTACTCTAAATACAAAAAGTTGGGGAATGATCACTGAGAGAGTCAGCTAGTATTCCAGATGTTCTTTTTTTTTTACTTTAAATTTTTTATTGATATTTTGAGCAAGTTACAACAACAAATAAATTCCAGATGTTGTGATTCGATCTTTTCTGTTGTCCAGGAAGCAATCCAAGAGGGAGTGGTTACTGATTTAGCACTGTACCAGGTAGGTTCGGTAATGATTTGTCTAAGGTGCTAGTCATGCAGGGGTGCTTTGAAGCTGCAGGGGTCATCATTAATCTAACTGAGGTTAAAATCACAGATGATTATTGTCTCACTCAGTGAAAGGGATCCCAGGCAAGCAATGAAGTCATCATAGGCTGGTCTAGCCACAGAGGGAAGGTTGTAAACACAACCAAAGTACAAGGGCTTATCGTCCCCTAACATGAGTTTCACTAGCAGACATTCACAGTAAGACTGATCCAGTGCTGGCAGGGTGACTTCTGTCATCCCGAGGGTGTCCCTAACATACAGGAGGATGCCGCCTCTTGTTTTGCTACATTGATCCTTCCTGAATGTAGAATACCCAGGAATAATTACTTCATGGGAGAGCCTGGAGGGTTTAAGTCATGTTTTGGACATGGCTAGGGCATGCAAGTTATATACTGTATCAATAACCCAGACGCACTATCCATGCAATAATAGCAATCTGCCCAACAGCTAAAACATGCACTATAGAAACAGTATTCAGCTATCAGTCCTACATTATAAATTATGACATCATTCTTAGCCATTCAGGATTGTTTATTTGTAAACATTCCAGGTATTCTTACAACTATAAAAGACAAGTAACTGTACCTATAAACATATAACAGTTTAGAACTTTACTAGGAACAGCCTGGCTGGTGTCGGGCCATCATCTGTTATTGGGACCACGATGCAGTACATATCTGAGAGATTAGAAGAGTTTACATTGCACTGCCCATTTTTTCATATTCCACTCTTTTCAACTACTTCTGTTCTGCAAATATCTGAGCCTCAGCTGAGGGCTTGAATTTGCGTGTAGCTCCGTTAACATAAACCCTCAACATACCAGTAAACAGCTGGCCCGGTGGCGCTGAGGGTTAAGGCGCTGGACGCCACACCTCATGCCATGCCAGCGACCCAGGTTCAGGAATAGACTTGAGCCGCTGGGGATTGGCAGGGGAGGGAAAGGATAGAGTGTCCAGAGGACTGCTCTCCCTTCCTGCTCTTTGGCGGCCCCTGGTGGAAATCAGGGGGCGGCACAAGGAACATGTGGTGCTATGATCAGGAAGTGGAGTGGGGGCAGACTTCGACACGTTACTGCCAGGATATTACTGCATGCCCGCACTCCACAGGGGAAACCACCATGCTTAAAAAAATACCCCCGGAGGATCGGAGAGGCGACGAGGGCTCCGGGGACCCAGCCCACATCCCCAAGGCCGGACCATCCCTCCATCGGCTCCATACAACCCTCGGCCAGGATGAACCCTCTAATTTCAGAAAGATCACCAGGTTGGTGAAGCAGACCCTCCCCCAGTGGGTGAGCCGGGGAGCTGGAAAGTTCTGGTGGTGGGTAACGGAGGGAGGATTTTCATGGCGGGGAGTAGAGGTGAAGGAGAAGGATCATAGAGGCGAAGGGTCAGAGATGCCTCAGTCCAACAGGTGAATAAACAGACTGTACAAAAAAAAAATATATATAGTAAAAATCAAAGAGTAGTGGATTCCAGCCTTTCATAGTAATCTCTTGGCTCCATTTAACTGCACACACTGGTCCATAGTCTCCTTTAGGTAGTCCAGATAGAAAGAAATCCTGGTGCCATCCAGCAAACACTGACTTTTCTCTCTTGCTTCCTGCATTACTTGATCATTAAATGGGAACAGTCAACACAAAGGGCCCCCACACTCAAATGTGGGGCTGGTCCCCATGTGCACTTTGCGTGCAAAAACAATTTTGGTTTATTTACTGTTTACTGTAGTATAGTAGATTGTATCAGACTGAACTTGCTTAGTAATCGGCTGGCATCTTCTTTTACTACAACTCCCAGAATCCCCTGCAGCTGACATCACAGCAGTAGGCAGCAGTGGAGATTCAGTAGCCTGCAGTGGATGTCAGAGCTTTTTTAATCTCCGATCAGATGTTTTCCAGGTCTGCTTCTCTCCAGGGGCTATATCTCATGGAGGACAGTGGGACCAGCAAACAAAAGACTGGAACTCTGTCATGCACTACAGGCTACTGAATCTTCTCACTGCTGCCTTCTGCTCTGATGTGGTAACAACATATCGGCTGACAACTAAGCAAAATCAATGTAATACAATCTACTATACTACAGCAAACAGGGGGCTGGCACTGCAGCATAGAGGTTAGAGTAACACACTGCAAATGAGATTGGTACATCCAGCACACCTGGGGTTGATTTCTACAACCTCCACTTGCATACTGTGCGACTCTGAGCAAGTCACTTAACCTCCCCGGTGCTCCCAGGTCAACCCTGAAAACAGGCACTTGTGCCTACTGAACCTTACCTGGCTACCAAATAATACAGTAATAATAATTAACAAAAAAAAAAAGTAAGTAAGCCAAAATGTTTTTGCACCACAAAGTGCACATTGGGACCAGCCCCGCTCTTGAATATGGGGGCCATTAGTGATGACTGTTCCCCTTTGACTGTGAAGCAATGGAGCCTAGCTATTAACATAGAAACATAGAAACATAGAAGTTGACGGCAGATAAGGACCGCAAGGCCCATCCAGTCTGCCCATTTCTTTTTCTACCTTATAAATGTGCCATCGGCCTTTGCTCTGTCAGTGACCTATCTATTCATAGTCATTTGTATTGCTCCCTTATGCCTATCCCATGCCTGTTTGAAGCCCTGCACTGTATTCATAGCCACCACTTCTTGTGGTAAGCTATTCCATGCATCTACACCTTTCTGTGAAAAAGAATTTCCTCACATTCCCCTTAATCGGCCTCCCTCTAATCTCATGCTGTGTCCTCTTGTCCTGCTATTTTCTTATATTTAAACATGTTAGACTCTTTCACCTTGTTTATGCCCTTAAGGTGTTTAAATGTCTCGATCATATCACCTCTCTCCCTCCTTTGCTCAAGGGTATACATATTGAGCTCCGTTAATCTGTCCTCATATGTCTTCTGATGCAGTCCCTGCACCATTTTGGTTGCCCTTCTCTGGACTGCCTCAATTTGGTTAATGTCCTTGTGAAGGTGTGGCCTCAATACTGCACACAGTACTCCAGATGGGGCCTAACCAATGTCTTGTACAGAGGGATTATTACCTCCCTCTTACGACTTGTGATACCCTACTAATACACCCTAACACCCCTAGCCTTACCTACTGCTTTAGAGGTCTGCTTGGATGATTTTAGGTCATCAGTGATGATGATGCCCAAGTCTCTTTCTTCCTTTGTGACTGCTAGCAACTCCCCTCCCAGCCTATAAGTGGCTTCAGGATTTCTCTTCCCTATGTGCATGATTTTGCACTTCTTTGCATTAAATCCCAGTTGCCACTCTTCTGACCATTTTGCTAGTTTATCCAGATCTCTTCTCATTCTGCCCACCCCATCTGGATCATCTACTCTGTTGCAGATCTTGGTGTCATCTGCAAACAGACAAGCCTTCCCTCTAGTCCATCTCTGAGGTCACTAATGAAGATGTTGAATAGGACTGGCCCCAGGACTGATCCCAAAGTACCCACTTGTGACTTGCATCTCTTCTGACTGTATACCATTTACCACCACTCTGTTTTCTGCCAGTCAACCAGTTTGCCACCCAGTTGACCAACTTCTGACCCACCCCAGACCTACCTAACTTATTTATCAATCTTCTATGTGGAACAGTGTCAAAAGCTTTGCTGAAGTCAAGGTAGGCTACATCAACTGCTCCCCCTTGGTCCACCACTCTGGTTACCCAGTCAAAGAAATCTATGAGATTAGTTTGACAGGACCTTCCTTTTGTAAACCCATGCTGTCTTAGATCCTGTGCCCCTATGGATTCCAGGTGTTGCACTATCCTTTCCTTAAGGAGTGCCTCCATAATCTTGCCCACTACTGAGGTAAGACTGACTGGTCTGTAGTTCCCTGCCTCCTCCCTGCTACCACTCTTGTGGAGCGGGATCACATGAGCCCTTCTCCAGTCTTCTGGGACCTCTCCTGTGCTCAGAGACTCACTAAACAATTCTGCTAATGGCTCTGCTAGTTCCTCCTTTAGCTCCTTAAGTACCCTGGGATGTATGCCATCAGGTCCCATTGCCTTATCCACCCTGAGCTTAGCAAGCTCTTGTAGGACCCTTTCTTTTTGTGAAGGGAGTAGTGCTCACCTCCCTCCCCTGTGTCCATGATGCTGAGCTGTGGGCCCTGCCTGCCTTCTCTTCAGTAAATACTGAGCAAAAGTATCTATTTAGGATGGAATGCCTTTACAGGGTCCTCCTCTCCATGCTCCCTTTTCTCCATTAAGCTAGCAATACCCCTCTGGACTTTCTCCTTTCACTAATGTATCTATAGAAAGTCTTGTCACCTTCTTTTACTGTTCGTGCTAGTGTTTCCTCAGTTTGGGACTTTGCCTGCCTTACTGCCTTACCTGCTTCCCTTAGGGCAGTTTGGTATGCCTCCCTATCTTCATCCCGCTGTGTTCCCTTATATTTCCTGAAGGCCAGCCTTTTGGCTCTGACCTTTTCTGCTACTGTATTTGAGAACCAAAGTGGTTTCCTTCTTCTTTTGCACTTCCTTTTCTGTCTAACACAATGGGATGTTGCTTCAAGTATTGCATCCTTAATGCTTGCCCACTTTGCCTGTACCTCACTGTTATCCATCACTGTTTCTCTCCAGATTTGGGTGGGGGGGGGATTGGACAGCTCAGTGAACCCTTTTTAAACTGGAACAGCATACTCTCCAAAAAAGTCTGCAAGCTTATGGGTGGTGGCCAGGAGAAAGCCAATCATTTCGGACTTTTCTAGTACCTCGATAATTCTTATGGTTTTGATCCTCCTCCTACAGTCCAGATGTATCTCTCTGTCCTCTGCATGCTTCTGCACTTCCTGTGCACTATAATATGGATGGCCTGCCATATGTCTTTGATCCTCTGCTCTCTCTCCCATTCATGTGTTGGAACCCGTAACCTGGGCTTTCAGGCAGCTTAATGTGCCTTTTTTCCAGCAAGACATCTGCTGTGAGGGAGGTGAGGGTCGCTGCAAATCCTGTCATTTCGGCTAACAGGGTCTCCATACACGTCCATGCCACAGCTGTTTCTAGGGAACTGGGCACACGTGGGGAATTGAATTTGTGCCTTTCTAAGGTGAAGAGAATTGCTAGTGCCCTTAAGTGTGTGATTGTGGGTCCTTCTGCATTCCAGTGACCCGCACAAACGTTTTCACAAACTTTTTAGTGCTAGAAATAAAGTTGTCAAGGGCAGAGGCAAAAATTCCTAGACTGCCATCTTAAAGCCAAACAACAGCGCCCCCTAATGGAGTTATTTACAATGCAAAACACCCTTCTTTGCATTATTTGCAAATCTTCATCACTGCCTTGTGTGAGGCTAGAAGGACATGCTGGGCAGTTAAATTCTAAGATGGGACATACTAAACTCTCACACATGTTCACAAGGCCACTCTGAAATCATGTTTTATTTTTTTTTATTTGTAATTTTTGACCAGGAAAGGCTTACTAAGCTGAGCTAGCTGGAAAAACAGCTGTCACTGACACTCAGAAAGTATAGGATTCTTTGCTTTTGCAACCATATATTAGGAATACCACTTTAAATCTGCTGTGATCATGACTTCTGTTTCAATAGTGTCCTCATTAATAATTAAACTTTGCCTTTTCTGACCTTGTGTCATACTCATGCCCAACACCATTGCTGGGTGGTTTTAAAAAAATCAGCAGAAATGCAACAGAAGATGCAACTCTTTTCACGTGCCAGTTGGCAGCGTAACGTGGCAGATCACCCTGCGTGTTGTGAGTGCTTGGGTTACCAGAAGTGTTCGTAGTTAGCCCCTCAAGAAACCAGTCCCTACTCACCAAAGCATTTGTAGTTAACCCCTCCAGGATGTCCCTACTCTCTAAAGTGTTTATAGTTAACCTCTCAGGATACCAGTCCTTACTCACTGAAGCATTTGTAGTTAACCCCTCTGGATGCTGATCCCTACTCACTGAAGCATTTGTAGTTAACCCCTCGGGATGCCAGTCCTCACTCACTGAAGCATTTGTAGTTAACCCCTCGGGATGCCAGTCCTCACTCACTGAAATGTTGGTAGTTAACCCTTCTGATAGCTGTCCTTACAAACATTTATAGTTAACCCCTCAGGATGCCAGTCCTTACTCACTGAAGTGCTTGTTATTAGCTCCTTGGGATACCAGTCCTACCCATTGAAGCATTTGTAGTTAACTCCTTGGAATGCCAGTCCTTACTTGAAGCATTTGTAGTTAACCCCTCTGGACACTAGTCCTTACTCACCGAAACGTTTGCTCTCTTTTGCTCCAAGCAGCTTGAACTTTGCCAGCTCAAAAAATTCTTTAATTTGTCTTTCATACAGCTTTTTAAGGTTCTCTGCATACACCTGTGGTGAAATCAATAATTATTTTTAGGGCACAACAAAAAAGACATAGACAAAAGATGCAAAAATGAGAAGGCAGCAGTAAGACATAACACTGCATGTAAGTTTGGGCCACCAATCGTAGGTTTTGGCTATATCTTCCATCATGCCTTTCAATGCACTGAAGAAGAGCAGTTATTGCCCTCAGTAACCTGTGCCTCAAGTGTCTTATTGCACTTACGAATGACTGCACAAAGTAAAAGCAGTGTGTGTGTGTGTGTGGGGGGGGGGTTAAAGAAATGCATTTTTTCGATTAGGTGGAAAATCCCACCCCATGTACTGTAATTCTTGCAAGATTATTACATATGTTAAAGTTTTTTTTGGTAAATCAAATTCTACAGGCAGTCTTAGCCATGTTTTGGAGATATTTCTTTTACAGTTGTATCAGGGGCTATATATTTGGAATTTAATACCAGTACAATTAAGACGAAACTTGGGACCCACAATATTTGGTAAAATTCAAAACTGGGTTCTGCATCAGGTGAATCAACTCTTGATATGCTGCCTCACTCGATCTTGATTATGGTTGAAATATTTTGCACAAAGGCCCAGAGTCCCATCTATGTTTGCCTTACTTATTTATCTATTTATGGTCAAGGACTCAAAACTATAAATATTTCCTGCTGAGATATGCTTGTATTATATGTCATTTTGCCACATGGTAACATTTGTCCTTATGTAATACTCCACAATGTTATATTTGATACCTGGATTTTCCATTTATGTAACCAGCTCTTTTGCGTGCTAATAGTACCAAGTGAAAATGAGGCATATGGCTCAGCGGGGATTCTTCATGTTCATGTTTAAAGAGACTTACGTAGCAGTCACGATAGAGCTCCATTGAGCTTGCTCACCTGGTCACATTTGCACCTGCCTGATCGGTGCCTTACCCCTTCAGAATGATCCCCCTGCTGCTATTGCCCAAAATACTCCAAGTTGTAAGTTATATCCCTCATAAAATTACCCCACTGGGTCTCTCCTACTTCCCATTTTCTTTAGCCACCCACACTCCACCCCCACACTCAGCAAAGTTATGACGTGATGCCAGGGAAAGTGTGGGGATGAGCTCCATTTTATTCTATGGAGGGGGTACCTTTTGGGTCATTTTTATGTTGATTACGCACACGTGCAAGAAACATATTGCGTCAGGTTGCTAGAAGCAGGTTGTGGAGGCACAGCACTGTTGTGGCCAATGCCCCCACAGTCTTTAAAGGCTTTCTCCAATGCCACAGCATGCTGCTGCTGGCACTAGTTCAGCTAGCATGCCAACACCTTGAGAAGTTTCAGCCGCTGCAATCAGGGGCTGCTTCGTCAGTGCAGCGTCATCTGCTGCAATGAGGGAGTGACCCCTCATTGCTGGGCTCCCTTGCATTCTCTGCCTGTTTGCTGAGGGAGTGCCCAATCCCCCTCAGCATCATGTCCCCTCCCCTGTTTTTTTTGCCGATGGGGTTGCCCAATCCCCATCAGCATGTCCCCTCCAAGTTCTTGTGTGCGGAGGGGGTGCCCAATCCCCTCGGCTCATGAGACCCCCATACCAGTATGTGCTGGCGGGGTGCCCAATCCCGTCAGCATGATGTGGTCCCCCCTTTTGTTGTGTGCTGATGGGGTGCCCAATCCCCAGTCGGCTACAGTGCCCAAAGAGAGTCTGTTGGCTCGCTGGGAGCCACCACAGCTGCCACATCCCCTGAAAAAAAAACGGTCCTTAATGTTTTAATTTTTTCTCCGTAAAATGAAAACGTCCCGCCGCCTCCCTGACCCTCCCGCAACCCACGCCCACCCACCGCGCACCCTGTCTCCCACACCCCTTACTTACCTCCAGAGTCCGCATGATGATCTCGATGGACTGGGAACATGTCTGTACTCTTCAAAGGCGACCACGAACTGAGGAAATGCTGGTAAGCAGTATAATGGAATAAATAGGGTTTTTTCAACTTTGATGGATCTCTCAGTCATTTTTTAGAACTTTGGCACCAAATTTTCAACATGGAGTTTTTGGGACCCCTCCTCATGATTTCTGCCACTGTCATGGCACTGATCAGCCCGGAAGGTGATTTTGTGGTCACTGCACAGACTCACCATTCAGGACTGATTAATGAAATGACAGTGCCAGTGTTCATGAGGTGGGCTTTCAAAAAGCCTATGTTGCCAATTTGGTGGTAAAAATCCAAAAAATGACTGTTTTACAAGTGTGCGTTGTGCAGTTTCTACGCACGCTCGTATGAATTTGCAATATTTTCACGCCAGATTTTCAACAGTGGCATTTTTCCACACCTCCTTGTGAACAGCACATCTGTCATTTTTCACATGCTGGCCAAAATGTGTTTTTGCACTTCCAGCGCAGAATAACACAGTTGCTGTTGGAAATCAGTGTTTGGGACAGACTATGGAAATGATAGTGACACTGTTCATGAGCAAAGGTCCTAAAATGCCTATGTTGCAAATCTGGTGCCAATACTCCATAAAATGAGTGTGTTACGAGCGTGCATTGAGCAGATTGCACGCATGCTCGTAAGTTTGCGAATGTATAATATTTTCACACCAGATTTTCAACATTGCCATTGTTTTGCACCTCCTTATGAACAGTATAGCTGTCATTTTTCAGATCCTGGCCGAAATGTGTTTTTGCAATTCGGTGCAGAATAGCACAGTTGCTGTGGGAAATCCATGTTCAGGACACATTATGAAAATGACAGTGACACTGTTCATTAGCATAGGTCATAAAATGCCTATGTTGAAAATTTTGTGATGAAAGTCCATAAAATGAGTGTGCTACGAGAGTGCATTGCGCAGTTTCCACGCTTGCTTGTACCTTCTCAACTTTGCAATATTTTCACTCCAGATTTTCAGCATTGCCATTTTTCCACACCTGCTTATGAACAGTGCAGCTGTCATTTTTCACATCCTGGCTGAAATGCGTTTTCACTATTCCGGCACACAATAGTACAGTTGCTGTGGGAAAACAGTGTTCGGGACACATTAAGAAAATCACACTGACACTATTCATGAGCAGAGGTGCTAAAATGCCTATGTTGAAACATTTGTGATGAAACTCCATAAAATGACAGTGTTACAAGCATGCGTTGTGCAGTTTCCATGCACCCTTGTAACTTCGCAAATTAGTAATATTTTCACGCCACATTTTCAACACTGGCATTTTTCCACACATCCTTATGAACAATACAGCTGTAATTTTTCACATCCTGGCCGAAATGCGTTTTCACGCTTCTGGCGCAGAATACCACAGTCGCAGTCGGAAATCAGTGTTTGGGACAGATTAGGATCGAGCGAGTTGGGAGGGGGAGTGACCTAGCTCAACTGAGTGCTGTCGGGACTGCTGCAGATTTCTTTGTGGGCAGGAAAAGGCGCCAATGCAGACAGGAGCCCAGTACAAAAGGGCAGTCTGCAGCGCCGGGAGACACAGAACGAGCAAGTGAGGGAGGGGGGAGTGAGTGAGTTGCAAATCTCAGGCCTAGATTTACTCTCAGGGATTTTGAAGACAGGATTCCTGTGCTACTTTTGCCCGTCAGTATTCTGTAGAATATGATTGGCAGGGTCAGCCTGATTGCATGGTAGCTGTGAACAGTGACTGACATACTCCTGACCAGGTTTCTCATCACAAGCCTAAGGTGCCAACATAAGCTGGAATGAGGACCGATTATCCCAGAGGATACATTGCTCCAGCAGGGAGAAAGGGTAGTACGTCTACAATATAACCCCTTGACTGGTCACAGGTGTCAGTGAAGTTAAGAATGCTTGAGCAAGGGTGGGACCGTATGTTGTGTCAGGCTCTCTGATCCATGGATGTGCCACTGCATCCCTGCCAACAGGGCTTACGGGAAACACCAGGACAATGGGTCAGGGCAAGAGGTAGCTGATGCCCCGCCAACTCAGCTAATCTGTTGGACGGCCCAGGGTCTAAGGTCCTGCCTGGCTGCTCCTCCCACTCTCCCATCAGACTCAAGACAATGTCACAGAGTGGTTCAAAGAGGTAAAATGAGGGATGTCCCTCCTAATGTGGGACAGTTGAGAGGTAAGGACAGAGGGGTTCTGAGGGGTAAAATGAGGGATGTCCCTCCTAATGTGGGACAGTTGAGAGGTAAGGACAGAGGGGTTCTAGAGTGTAAAATGAGGGATGTCCCTCCTAATGTGGGACAGTTGAGAGGTAAGGACAGAGGGGTTCTGAGGGGTAAAATGAGGGATGTCTCTCCTAATGTGGGACAGTTGAGAGGTAAGGACAGAGGGGTTCTAGAGGGTAAAATGAGGGATGTCTCTCCTAATGTGGGACAGTTGAGAGGTAAGGACAGAGGGGTTCTGAGGGGTAAAATGAGGGATGTCTCTCCTAATGTGGGACAGTTGAGAGGTAAGGACAGAGGGGTTCTAGAGGGTAAAATGAGGGATGTCCCTCCTAATGTGGGACAGTTGAGAGGTAAGGACAGAGGAGTTCTAGAGGGTAAAATGAGGGATGTCCCTCCTAATGTGGGACAGTTGAGCAGTAAGGACAGAGGGGTTCTAGAGGGTAAAATGAGGGATGTCCCTCCTAATGTGGGACAGTTGAGAGGTAAGGACAGAGGGGTTCTGAGGGCTAAAATAAGGAATGGCAATTCTCTGCATGGCTTTGTATGGGAGCCCTGCCAGACAGGTGCACTGCAAAGAGGCAGTGGTGTTGGGAGTCTGACTCAAGGTTGGAACTCAATTATAATGGGGAGAAAAAGAATTTGGCGAAGGAGGATACTAAAAATAGAAATGGTGTTTGACCCTGAGGCCACTAGCTGTTTTCAAAAATGCTTGAGTATTTACTTTATCTAAGTGTGTTCGTAGTCATCTGAGGATTAAAATAAAAATTAGAGAGGGGAGGGCAGCTTTAGCACATGCCTTGAATTTCGTAGGACAGTGTAGAGTTTTGGGCCTCTTGTTCTAAGGTCCCAGGTTTTCCTCCGTGGATCCATGCATTGAAAACTGCTCTGTTCTCTGTGTCAATGCCCTAGGAAACATGATGAATAAATAGACAAGAAAACGGCTTGGCTGGCCTAGTGGCACAGAGGACTGAGGTGCTGTGGAGCACCTTACCTCATGCCATGCCATTAACCCGAGTTCGAGAATGGGCTTCGGTTACCTGTGGGCTGGCAGGGAAGGGGGGCTGAGAGACAGAGTGAGTGACTGACAGGCAGCTCTCCTCTCTCAGGCAGGCGTGGTTCACCTTCCTGGCTCTTGGCTGCCACCTGCTGGAGGCTTACTGGTAGAGCCGATGCTACGGGATGGGGGGCAGACTGACATCTGGTTGGGTGGAAAGAGACTGCAGTTCCAGAGCACAAGTGCACCTCTACACACATGCGCTTCTGTGCCGCTCCATGGCTCTGGGACAGAGGGGAGAAAACACAGGAGGAAACCAAGAGGGCCGGGGGATCATGAAGCCCTGCCCAAGGTGTCACAGCCTGCTCTGCTGGTCAGTGGAGGGATTCTAGATGACAGTCACCAGGGGGAAAGGACTGCTCTCCCCCCACTGGCCCCACTGCAGGGCAAAATCTGCTAGGGAACACCCTCTCGCCCCAAAAGGAAAGAGGCAGCTGGCCAGCCAATGGCACTCCAGGACATGGAGGATAAAAACCTTTATTTAAAAAAAAAGAAAAAAAGTTCAAACTGTCACTTTATAAACCCCATTCAATGCAATAGCAATCAAAACATTCATAATAGTACTGAAGTTAAGATGAAATACTGTACTTTAGCATTATCTGTGTTAGTGTATTGAAGTTCCTCTTGTAACTTGCTGATCAACCATCTGCTGTAAGTGTTAATTTCTCTTGAGTACTCAATAAATGTGTTTACAAAATAAAACAGAATTCGGGTTTGCTCTGTGGTGCCAGACTGGTGACCTGGGTTTGAGTCACAAGCTTGGGATGTCATAAGCCATCAGGCTGAAGCAGGACTGAGTGTCCAGCTGGCTTCTCATTTCCACAAGGAAGGGAGGGCTCCTGATTCCAAGCCTTGACTGCCCCACCTAAGTGGTCCAGGGGGACTGGGAGTCAGGGTGAAGCGGCATGCTGAGTGAGTGGATACCGACCAAGTGTCCTCATGTCAGGAGGGATTTACTGGAGACACTTGTTTGATGGCACCAGTACAGGACAGAAACTGTGGAAAAGTAGCATGTTCTGGGTGAGCAGAAGTCTGTTCCCCACATCCACATGGGCTGTTCTGATAACACCCCTGTCGGCCCTATTATTGTCCAAGTTGGACTTGATCTTCTGGTTAGTATCGCCATGCCCACCATACTTTCTGGCCCAGGGAAAAAACAGAAAACCAACAGAATTTCGGGGAGAATATTGGGGTCAGTTCCTCACCACCCCAAGTTATACCTCTACCAACTCTACACAGTTTGCTCAACCCCCATTGCCAATCTGGATTGTGGAAAAATTGGTAAATCTGGTAGGGAGGTGTATAAAAATAACAACAAAAATGGCGCACACACTAGTGATGGATGATCACAATGTATTTAACAATACAAGCCAAGGAAAGCAACCTGGCTAAGTTTGTCTGGTAGGGGAGGTGATTTCAATTCTTCGTAAAACAAAAAGTAATTGTGCCCCAGCCCTCTTCCCAAACAAAACTATAACCTCCTACAACTGAGAGAAACACTGCATATATATGCCACACATTCCTGGATGACCCCTTTTTCAGGGCTTTACCTTAGGCAGGTCCCAAAATAATGCATGGTTTGTGGTTCCAAGCCACGTCATTAGCTGGGTGTACTGCAGCAGATCATCATGGTAAGGGGTGTGCTTCGGCAGGCTGAGTTCTCCCGACTGCTGGGTCAAGGCTGGTCCCACATCATTGCCCTGGGAACAGGAACACAGAAACAGGTCACAACTGCGAATTATAAATCATGACATCATTATCAGCCGATCAAGATTATTTTGAAACTGTCCAGGTACTCTTATAACCACAAGAGGGTGCTACATGCTAATAGTGCTAAAATTCTGAAGCTGTAGATTATTGGCATAGTCCATTTCCCCACACACAGAAGTTTCTCCGATTTTGTACAAAGTAAGCATTTCAATTTTAAATTCAAGCTCCAGTCTTTAAAAATAAATCTTCAGCCAGCCCAATGGTGCTGAGGGTTGAGGCGCTGGATGCCATACCTCACGCTATGCCAGTGACCCAGGTTCGGGAATCAGCCTGGGTTGCTGGGGGTCAGCCGGGGGGAGGGATGGAGCAGGATTGAGCAGCTGTTTGGCAGCTCTCCTCTCCCAAGGAGGGACTTTGTAACCCCCCCACATTCCTACTGCCCCCAGGTGGAGGCCTGAGGGTAGTGCAGGTGGCACGCAGGGAGGAACTACAGAACTGCGGTGTGCACATGCCTTCACACATGAACATGCAACTGTGGCATGGGGGAAAGAAAATTTCATAAAATGGAGCTGGCAGGCTCTGTGAAGTTCCTTCCCGTGGTCCTGGTGATGGGGTTGCAAGTTGGAACGGATAACAGCCCTCCAAGGGAGGGCCAAAGCCCGACTGCCAGCTACTGGGCAGATAAACAGAATAAAAAAAAATCATCTTCAACTTGATTTATAATACAGTTATATTTACATTTCCCATGTCTCTTAGGTTATATGAGTTTCTTCTTAAGTCCTTTGTGTGCCAGAACTACTCAGCTTCACTCCACAGTTCTCTCACTGAAAGAATTCAAATATGTGCTCCTGTATTCATTTATATGTGCTTTGTGAGTTGATTTCTATGGCACAAGAGTGTTATCTTGAACAGTTTGGGCATGAGGACCACAAAGGAAAGTTGACTGATTCAGTTTGCCCAAACTGTGTGAGAGGATGATTCTGTACCCCAACAGACATCTCTCTCACAGAACCTAAAACATTATTATGAAATGGGTAGAAAGAATGCTGGCTCCTGACTGACCAAGAGGTACTTTCAACTGGGCTGTTATTCCCTAGCACAACAGTTCGGCTAAGAGTAGCGCAAAAAAAATATGATTCACTGACCTATGCAGTCAGTATAATGTTATGCTTGTGCAACTGTGTTAGTTTGGTTTTGGCCATTCGCACTCTCTGTGCCAGAGGAATTACCGCCTTGTAGGTTTAAGAAAGGCAAGGAACCCTCAGAGAGGGTTCCACCCCTAGAGGTGCCACGGGATGATTTCCATGACTAAAAGTACCTTAGGAATCCCCAAAAGAAATGTGTAATCATCCCCAAAGAAGGAGGCAACATGAAGCACATGAGCAAGCAGTAACTGTGACATAGGAGCAGTAACTGTAACGTAGTAGTAGAGAAGCATAGGCAGTTTGATAATGCAGTGAGATGCTCAGTTGGGTAATGGAATGACTGCCCAGGTTTGCGTAGCATGATACTGATGGTTTACGTTGAGATTAGGGGATCCGCTAACTAGAGAGAGAATGGCAGGACATCCTCCACCTCCATTCATCAACGTAACCTACCTAAAGAAACTAGAGGAAACAACTAAGCTAACTAAGTGTTATGACCTGAGGCAATGGAGGAGAGAAACAAACTCCTATGATGAGAAAATCTCTGGGGATCCAAGGCCTAGGTCGCCTTCCCTCCAGGCTTGGGATAGTTTATTTAGTGATGGCTCTGCAGCTGCAATTTGGAAAACCCAATTGAAGGGAGATGGAAAATATTCCAATTTGGAGGAAGGCTCTCACTCAAACCTTCTAGCGGGAATGACGTAGAAGGTTGCGAGAAAACTCTGCAACAATATGTGCAACCAAGGCACTGGAGAAGAGCAACGACTGCTGAGGCACTCACCTGGCCTACCCACCCTAAACTCAAACCAGGTGAACCAGAGGCAGTCATAGGGAGAATGTGTTGAAGGTGCCTTGTTACGGAAACCACCAAAGTCAATGGCTAACTATTATAGTGGAACACTAGAGCCAAAGGAGATCATTATACCCACCCTTCACCGCTAGTCTTAAATTCTACACCAGGAGCTGCTGTCATGTAGCAGGCAGCTAAAGCCAAGCCTGGGATGAGGATTTTCCCAGCTATGGGCCAGATGAAAAGGATCCCGCTCCAAGTTGGACACGTTCAAGATGCGGACTAAATGCAGAGCGAGACCTTCGACTGCAGGAACGCTGCACCAGACAGAATGGTTGGCATGCCCCAGAAATTGATTGAGAGATGAAAATCTGGTGAGTTGAATGAGCACAGCATGCTAAGATCATAATGAACATTGAATGCTGAGACCTTGCAAGGTCGAATGCAGATTGAGTAGAGCAGAAACCGAAAGGCTGAAGCCGTGGGGATGGCAGTAGGTATGAAGCAATGGTTTGCGTAAGCAAGGAGCAACAGTTGTGTAAGCAAGTGTGGACCTGCACATAGGTCAGTAAACAGAGTAGTAATAAGTGGACCTGCATGTAGGTCTGGATAATGTAGGGCAAACAGCACTGAATAGTGGGGCAAGCAAGCCAGGCATTTCAAAGCCAAATCAAGGTGACAAACTCTGAGGATTTTCGGCAGCAAATATAGGATTTAGAACAGAAATAATTAGCCACATCAGCCATGACCCCCCAAACACCTCCCAGTCCCCACTGTAGGACAAACAAGGAAGCTAAGGAAGGGCCGAGAACCACATGCAGATATAAAAGCTAATTTAATAGCATCAGGAGGAGCTTTAGCTAACCTCAGAGTAGAACAAGGTACAATAGCAATGGGAGTAAATGAAGAAATAGCAGTAAGCAATTAGGCCTGTGCAGCAGTAGTGAAAACAATTGAGCACGCTGAGTTGTAACTGCAGTAAACAAAATAAAAGGAGGCACACTGCTCTGGAAGCACTGTCACCAGGCAGTGCAATGAGACTGCTGCAATGAGGTAATTAGAACAAGCATGAGTGAGCTGTATAGCTAGGTTCAAGTAAATCTGAGTCAGGTGAAAGTAATCGAGTATGCAACATGGAGCAGCTATAGTTGATCTGAAACACGCAGATCAGGTTTGCAGGTGCAGTACAAGTAATTTGAGAGTTGTGAGTAACTGAAGCAAGCAGTATGTACTCTGGAGTAGCAGTATCCTAGGAGCTTAGAAACAAAGCCCCCTCCCTCCCAAAAGGAAGGAAGCACACACAGCTGAAGGCAAAATACAAACCAGAAGCAGGAAAATAAAACAGAAGCCCTGCAAAGACAAGCAGGAGCAGGAAGGGGGGTGGGGGCACAGGCCCCAGCCAGTCAGGGCGGCCCAAACAGCTCAGAGGACAAACCAACAGAGCCTTCGGCTGCAAAGAAAAAATGCTTGACAGTGAGGCTGAAAGGAACTGCTTATATAGCTCAGGAAGTGGGAGTGGTTGGCTGCTTGGCCACTGAACTCCAGGCAAAGCTTTTCCAATTAAAAACGATATCCAGTTTACTAAAAAGGACCCATTTCATAATTGCAATAAGGTTCTCCAGAGCGTGCATTAAGGTGGGCTAACAGCACTTCTCGGGTGGTGGAAGCACTCGGTTTCACCTTTTGCTCAAACTCACCTTAGGTGGGCTGTTATTCCACCATAATGCACCCCCTGTCATGTTTTATTGCTTAATTATAAATCCTCTCCCACCTCAGAAGTGGTTCACTTCACTATAGCGTTCCCCGTGTGAGACAGTTGTATGCAGAATATGAGGGCCTGCGCTTCTGATCTAAGATCGGCTGAAATTGCATGATTAATTTATGAAAAACATAGGAGTCCTCATTAGTGACTCTCAAACAATCCAGTGCAATAAGCCATACAGTAAGGCAACAATGATGCTTTGCATGCACTGGGAGGGGATTGGACAGTACAAAGAAGTAGGTGAAGTTATTGGTGAGCCCTCACCAGGATTACTGAGCCCAGTTCTGGTGTCCACACTTGCAAAAAGAACAGGGATAAGCTAGAGTATATACAGCTTAGGATCACCCAGATGATCCAGGACCACAAGGGCAGATCCTATGTGTAGGGGCTTGAGGCCAGTAACTTATTCTCTGGAGATCAGAAGTGAGAGTGGCAACGTGATATAGAGATGTACGACCTCCTGAGGGAAGTTAACAGAGTGAACTGTGAAGACCTATTCAACAGGAACAGTAGCACAGCCATGGGAGGCCATGAAGGAGGCTAGTCAGATGAAACTCCAGGAGGAACATGGAAGACCTACTTCATCGAGAAGGTGGTAGAGTCATGGAACACATTAATGACAAAAGTGGTGTGGATGGTGTCTATATTCGGGTTCAGACATGGCTGGGAAAGGTTTAAAGTGTGGATAATTTCAGGAGGAGGAGTGAGGGAGGTGGGGAGGATCTGTGGGGGGGAGAGGGAGGGAGGATCTGGGGTAGAAATCCCCTTCAAAACATTAGGTCGAGGGCAACGTAGGAAACTATGAGCAGACTAGATGGACCCTTGATCTTTATCTGCCGACAACATCCATGCTTCTCTAAGACTGGTTGAAATAATGTAACTCATTAAGAATAACCTTAAGAGGCATAGCAACTGTGAATATAGACATATAACAGCAGTGGCCAGCAGCTCCCTTCCTCACTTGGGAGGGTGGCAGACCAGTCAATTGTACCGTTCCATACTTGAGAGGGGGGTCTGACTGCACCCTTCCTCACTTGGGAGAGCGGAGAAGGGGCTGACTGCCCTCTTCCTCACTTGGGAGAGTGGAAAAGTGCAGATTGGCCCCTTCTTCTCTTGGAAAGGCAGGAGAGTGGACGCCACCCAAATCAACAACGATATCTCTGCTTGGTTTACAAGCAGAGGGTACAAGGACACTTGGAGGACCATGTCCTCCCTCCTGAGGAGACATACCCCTCGCCTCTGCAACCCCCTTTACCCCCCCAGCAGGCACCCAGTGTGAGATTCTGGGAATTGTGCATAACTCCTCGCCTCCCAGGAGGAATTATGATGAGACGATGTAGTAGGAGTGTCACGATATGAAAATTGTCATGGTATGATAACCTTAAAAAAATTATCACAGTAATTGTATTATTGGGATATTCAATCAATCAATCAATAAATCAATAAATCAAACTTTATTTAACCAGGCTTTACACCTTTGAGCGAGCTCCTTTGCAAGATGGTCCTGGACAACACAAATACAATTGACAGCAATACAGTGGCAAGGGTATACAGCTACACAACAAATACATAGAGTAATTTACAGTCATTGATACATCTAAAGCATATTACTGGATATACAAGCTACGGCGCAAGGACTAACATGTAATAATACAACAAAAGCTGATGGCAGGTATATGCTAAGGAAAGGGAGTGGGGCGGTGGTAAAAAGAGGGAGGAGCTGTACGTTTAGGAAGAAAAGGGTAGAGGTAAAGGGGGAAGGAGCAGGAAGTGCTAAGTTGCCATGACAAGCCAAGTATGGTAGTGAATCAGCAGTAGTCTTGAGCAATTATCTGAAAGATAAGCACGTTTCTTTCAGTACAGGTATGAGAAGGGACTTAAAGATGGATATCCCCGGTACCATAACAATCTTAAGTGCCTTCTGCAGGGAATTCCATAAGGAAGGAAGAGCAAAGCTAACAACGGCATTGCCGTTTCATGTTTGGATCTTAGGAGTATTGAATGTGACACACATGTATCGTCTCAGACAGTAGGTCCCCGTGTTTCATGTAAATAGGCTGGAGATGTAGGGAGGAAGTTTATTTGTAATTGCCATGTGAATCCAAAGAGCTGCATTCCTCTTAGTCCTAATAGTGAGGGAGGGCCAGCCAAGCATCTCATAGAGCGTACAATGGTGGGTGTATAAAGGAGCACTAGATGTGAATCTCAAGGCACGGTGGTATAAGGTGTCTAGTTTACTTAAAGCTGATATAGGGCAGTGGCTACAGAGGATGTCTGCATGGTCTAATACAGGTAGGATGGTTGCTTGGACTAATATCTTTTTTTGTCTCATAGGTGAGAAGATGTCTAATATGGTAAAAGATGCCCAAGCATTGTCTCAGCTTTTTAGCTAGTTCATGCAGGTGTACTGTAAACTTAAGCTTGCTGTCTAACCAAAAACCCAGGTATTTAAAGTTGTCAACAATTTCAATTGGTTCACCAAGTAAGGTGAGTATTCTATGGTGCTGTACAGTTGTTGCTGGTGAGTGCGATTTAGGAGAGGTAACCACAGCTTTTGTTTCATTAGCATTAAGGAGCAGCTTTAGCTGCAGTAGGTTTTTTGCAGGATGTCGAATTTGTGTCGAAGCTCCCAGAATGCAAGCTTGGGGGAAGAACACGCTGTGTATATCATCATGTCATCCGCCAAATGATGTATGTTTGCCTTGGGTATTTGAGAGTCTATGTTGTTGATATATATTGCAAAGCCTATGGGACCCAGGATAGAGCCTTGCAGCACTCCACGTGGTAGGATTTTAAGTAGTGAAAATTCTCCTTGGGCTTTGATTTATTGCATTCTGTTGTTGAGGTAACAACCAAACCATTTTATAGTGGTATCGTCAAGTCCAAGGCGGCTCAATGTGGATAGTAGTATGCTATGATCAATGGTATCAAAGGCCTTGCTTAGATCTAAAACACAGGGTATAAATATGCTTTTTAGCATCCAGTGTGTTTAGCCAATCACTAGAAACTTTGGCAAGGGAGGATACAGTGCTGTACGTTAGTCTTAAGCCAAACTGTACGGGATTTAATAGATCCTTAGTTTCCAGGAAATCTCTTCTTAGCTGCTGGTTAACTAGCTTCTCCAGCATTTTTGATAGGGTGGGGAGTAGTGAAATCGGCTGGTAATTGTTTAGGTCACACTTATTCCCAGACTTAAAAAGGGGAATAATGTGTGCGACTTTCCAGATTACTGGGAGGTCACCTGATGATAGGAAAAGATTGAAAAGATGTGTGATGGGAGCGGTTAAGTGATAATGTCCTATTTTCAGAAAAAGGGCTCTAAGAGGTCTGCTCCAGCACTTTTCTTATTGTCCAGTGCCATCAATATATTCTCAACCTGCTTAAAGGTTACTGGGCTAAAACAAAAGGGGGACTTCAAGTTCCTCATGCTGACAGACAAAGGAGCATCCTCGGTCAGGGACTGTGCAGCTAGCCTACTGGCAGGTAAGACACTGAACACTAGAGTCCTGCTGTGGCAAAGTGATTATTAAGTTGTACCAGGATGTCAACCGTGTCAGTATATGTGACGTCTCTAACAACTATCTTGGCTGGCAGAGGAGAGGATGGTGATAGGCCCTCGACCTCCTTTAGGATACTCCAAAATTTGGCGGAATTGTTTTTGTTTTCTTCAAGGGTAGATTGGAAATAATGAGCTTTCTGAGTTCTAATAAGTTTAGTACATGAATTTCTAGCAACGCGGAATGCAAGCCAGTCTGAGTCAGTTTTCGTTTTCACAACCTATCTCTACCCTTTAGAGCTGCTTTTAGAGCAGGCGTGAACCAGGGGCATGACCATTTTGTGGTCCTGAATTTGGTAAGTGGGACATGCTTATCAATCACACCCCTGATAAGGTTTTGGAAGATGTTGTAAGCCTCAGAGATTGATATAGACAAGTAAAAGTCCTGCCATCTAATTTTACTTAGATTTGATAGGAAGGCGGCCTGGCTGAAATTTCTCAGGCACATTTTGACCTTAAAGGTACAGGCTGAGATCAGCTTGGGAGTACACCTAATACACGCTACCGCACCATGATCGCTTACAGCATTATGGAATACTCCTGTGTGGGATATATTGTGGGGCTTGTCAACAAGAATTAGATCCAGACGTGAACTACAATCTGGGTTTTTGCTATTAGGGCGGGTGACGTCAGGGGTTATTTGTGACAGGCCATGCTTATCACAAAACTCCTTCAGGGTTTTGGAGCAGTCATCCTTCCAGTTGAGATTAAGATCTCCCAAAATAATGCATTCAGAGTTAGAATTCTCCAGTTGCTCTTGGAAGTGGGATAGAATTCTGAGGTCACCAGTCGGCAGTCTATAGCAGGCAGTTATTTAATTATTTATTTATTTGAATTTTGATAACCTGATGGGCCCACTGAGACAGTCAAGTCCTTTTTTCAGGGGCGACCTGGGGAATAGGGACAATTCCAAAAGTAGAATACAAATACAGAGGGTGCATACAATTTCAACAATAGATACATTGATACAGCTGAGATGACTTCCTCAGAGGAGAGGGTTACCTTCACAGTCAGGCTCTCGAATTCCTTTGGAGTACAGGAAGAGTCAATAACTGTTGCTGTGAACCTCTGCTTAATAAAGATAGCAACCCCCTCCTCCCCCACTCCTAGCTGGTCTATCGGACCTGAAAACATTGTAGCCAAGGATTTTGATGCTTCGGTCTGGAGTGTCGCTCCTAAGTCAAATTTCTGAGATCACAAGTATATCTGGAGACGTGTGAAATGCCCATGCCTGGAGCATGTCCATTTTTTTTTTTTAGCAAACTGCACACATTTACGTGAAGGAAGCTAATGCCTTTAAGTTGAGGTAGCTCTGAAGGGGTCTCTAAAACTACAGGGGGACCAGGATTTAGCTCAACATTCCCAGAGCACAATAATAGGAGAACTATCAATTTCCTAAGTCTGGTTATAAGCCCTTTGATGATGCGTGTTTTATGTTGTTTTGAAAGTGTGGTTTTTGACAGTGGTCTGTAGGGGGCAGTTGAATGCCTAGTGAGGGACATTGCATATAGTGCCGTTCTAGCAGGTATTGATAGAGATGCCTGGTAGTAGTTGGTAGGCATAGAATGGTGAAAAGGTGCAGCAAGTGTTACAGAATCCATTCAGTAGGTTCTGAGGCAACCATATCCATAATGAGTGCTACATTCAACAGACCATGGTTAGAGGAAGTTACTGAGGTTTTGTGGATGGAAGTAGGCAAGAGAAGGAGAAAGCATCCACATAGGAAGAGGGGCTATGTATATGCCATCATGTGTGTATGTACGGAGCTTTTCCCTTTCAGTACTGGGGAAGGTGATTGACTCTTTAAGGCTCAGATAGGGCTGGGACAAGTAGTGTATTTAATTAAGGCTGGGGCGGGGAAGGGAAGCAGGGCCAAAAATCCCCAGTGAGTGAACACCTCGGTGCAGAAGCAGGGTTCACTTTATCTGGTGTGGGTATTGTAGAAGAGACCCTGCACATGCTAACATTTTGAAAGAAAATGGAAGAAATCTAAGAAACTGAATTTTTCATATGTTATGACAATATATCATGGTTTATACTGTATGTGTGGACACAAATCCAATGTCATAAAAACTTTTATCTTCATATATGCATGATAAATTTTAGAACCCAGAATTTATCATGCATATGTTGGAAAAATACTACCTGTGAATCATCCCCCTCAAAAAAAAAAAACACCAGCCTATTGTATAAACAGGATATGCAGTGGGGGCCTGTGTAATTCATTATTTATCTATACTTGAGCAGTTTGACCTTGGGCACATCACTCAATGGCTTATGCCAGTTGTGAGGTTACCAGAGGTCAAACTGCTCTTGTGTAGATAAATGATGTGTCACACAGGTCCCCATTGCATATCCCTTATATTGTCTATCATAAAAATGGTTACTATGATACAGGAAAACAGATATGGTATCAGGATCATCAGTGAAAATTAACGTGGTTATTGTTATTTTACAACACGTATATCATGGCATTCCTGTGCTGGGGTGGCAGCAGGCCAGCCCACCTGGGCATTTACATTCCGTTTACCTGCTGACCGAAGATGCTGCTGATGTGGCTAACAAGGTGCTTCTCGAAGATCTGTCGTAGGCTCTCAAATTTTATCAGCTGCTCGGCTACAGCCTGTAGTTTGCGATGGCCTGGAAAAAGTGAACGGACAAAGAGAATTAATGGAGCTGTGTTGAAGGTAGAACTCCACCCTCAGAACTGGTGTCAACTCGCAATTCCGCTTGCAAAATGCTTTTCAGAATTTCGTGTTAAATTTTGCAGAATTCCAAAAAGCATTTCTGTGTAAACTGCAGAATAATTTGCTGTGGATCACGTAAACCATGGAGTATTTTTATCCAGATTGTGGAAAAATAATACGCAGTTTATGTAAACTGTGGATTATTAATCTGCAAAAAACATTTTACATACAAAATGTCAGAATTCTGCCACTAATAGAATTTCATGGAATTTTTCAAAATTATTTGGCATTCCCTACTGTCGGAATTTCAACATCCGGCACAGTCCTAAGAATAAGAAATTAGTCCCAGCTGTTGCCACACTGGGGTGGAGCCAAACAGTGGCACTGAAACCAACGATTAGTTCACCTGAATGTTCAGGATATTGAATGGTCAACATACCAACCAGATACAGCACAGAAAGGCAGCATATTGTGCAAACAGTTGGGTTTTGATACTTCTTGACATAACTAAGATTTGAGTATGTGTGAAGAACATCAGGCAACATTTCTGATTCCTGTACCAAACATTTAACAGGGAGACAGACTTGACGGACCAATGGACTTCGTCTCAGTCCAATTGTGTACAGTACCTTATACCTACTATATGAAGAGTGGGCCATGCGGGGCACCAGGCTAGCACAGGGTTTGCTTTACATCAGAAAACTCCTTTCATTTCTTTTAAGGAAAACACAGAACAGTCTACCTCCCTCCTCCCACAAATAGTGCTTTTTCTGCTTGTCATCCCTCCACTCCTGGATGTTCCTGAACTTCCTGGACCTCTTTATAAATTCACTCCTTCTAAAATATGGATGGTCACTTTCCCAGAATGAGAGAGTGACGTTCAAATCCCGATATGCCATTAATCTTCCTGCAACTTTCTGTTTCTATATGACATCAGAAATTGATATGATCGTCCTTCTGACATCAGATCTGTGGTATTATTAGGGTTCATACTAGGAAACATGTAGATGCACAGAAGGCCTAAAACTAGAAGCCCATTATTATACATCTCCTACCTTAGCAGGGTTAATGCCTTCCCATAGAGTTAAGTAAATCATCAAATATCATTTTAAAATTACTGAAGGAACAAACTTCTACAACATCCTTTGAAACAGTATTCCACAAATGAATAATTCTTTGGGTAAAAAAATTCTTCTCATATAGCTTTTTTGGTTAGTAAATTTAAGATGGAAACTATGACTTCTTAGTGAGATATCCCTTTGGACAAGAACTAAGCCTAAGCCAGTTAATAGAGATTTGTCCCTAACAAGTTTGAACATTAGCAGGAGGTCACCTCTTTGTCTCCTAAGTTCTAAGGAGTAAAAATTTAAAATCCATAGTTTATTGTCGTAGCTTATATTGTTTAGGTCGTCAACCATCCTAGTGCTTCTCCTCTGGACTCCCTCTAATTTATTAACATCTTTGCGTGGGAGGGTGGGGGCCACAATGGGGAGCAATAATCAAATACTGGCCATACATATACTTTGAGTAAGGGGATCAGGCAAGCCCTATTCCTTGAAGTAACGGATCTCTTAATACAACTAATGAGTTTATTGGCCTTTTTGGTTAGTTCCGTACAGTGTGTGCTAAACTTAAGGTAATTTGAAACAACTACCCTCAATTATTATGGGATGGAGAGTTTCCTGTATCATTGAAAACTAACAGCCAAGATACCATCACTAACAAGTCCTGTAATTCCATCTTGGGAATCTGGTGCCATCACAGATCACTCAAGCTTTGCTCCTGCAGTTTATGATGTCACCAGAATCCTTCTATGGAATTACAGCCTTGTTACTAGTGGTTGCCTACTATTGTGTACATTACTCAAGCTTTGCTCTCATGGTTTATGATGTTACCAGAATCCCTTGATGGAATTGTAGCCTTGTTACCGATGGTTTCCTATCTATTATTCTATCCATTACTCGAGCTTTGCTGTCATGGTTTATGGTATCATCAGAAGCCTTTGATGGAATTACATACAGGATAATGCCTGATTTACATGTGATAACCATGGTGTAATCACCTCGAGTGTTTGCTAGGGCATCAGTAAACCTCGAGAGTGCAGCTCAAGAGGTTTACCATTGTCCTAGCAACCACGAGAGGTGATTACATCATGGTTATCACCTGTACATAAGGCATTGTCATTTATAGTGTATGGGACCTGACATTAGAAGTTACCCTCCCCCGAACACAAGTAATGTAGCCTTATCTTATTGATGAATCTGAATTACGGCCATATGATTGTGTAGGAAAAAATTTATTAGGATACATGGACTGAATGACAGCGGGTCGAAATGGCACCAGAGTTAAAATCTCTATCATACATGGAGAGTTTGCTAGACTCAATAACAGTAAACTGTGACAAAGGAATGTTATTTGAATACTGTACTGAGACTAATAATCACATTCTCGGTGAGTAGAATATTGAATACCACTGGCATTCCATTTTGTAAACTCACTGCTATGACATACATGAGAGGGGTTTATAAGATTCTGACATCACAACAGTGGGATTACAAGGTTGTAAACAGCTTACTTTCGGTGGGTAAAAAGAGCTATCCATACATTATACAATAATTAACCCCACTTCATTGAGAATGAGAAGATTCTGAATGCTGAGTTAGTTTGCTGACATCAGGGCATGAAAGCAAAGGTTGAGTGCCTTCCTGATGTCACTGAACTAACAAGGCATTGTGAATCCAGTAAATTAACGCGAGGGAGGATGTTATTTTTATAATACAATTAAAGCCTGTTTTTCAATAGGAAAATATGGTTTGCTGAGGTTCAAACTGCTGATTTTGAATTGGCATCTGATGCTGTCTGACAGCTCAGCTCGTGCCTTCATAATGGAACTTGCGACTACTGCTGTAGTTGGTTTAGAGAACAACCATGTTCTTCACATTCCAAAATGTTATGAACAACAGGTTCTACATTTCAAAGCATTAAGAACAAAGTTTTGAAAACACCAGAAAAAAGGCTCACTGGGTGGGATATTCAAAAGGGTTGTGCCATGCGCAATAGGGTTGCGCCTGCGCAAGTCCAAAATTGCGCCATTCTGTGATATCCAGCAGGAGGCAGTTGTGCCACTGAAAACATGCTGAGCAACAGCGCAATACTAATGAATGCTTGCTGAACTGGAGGGGGAGGAACCATGCATAAACTGCGCAGCCCGATATTCAGCCGGGCTGTGCAGAGTTGTGCAGCCGCAACCCCCAACCTGCGCCTGCACAGCTTTGAGCCAAAAAAGGAGTAAGTCAAGGGCCACCCACAGGTGAGCTGCCGCATTGCAGGGCCAACACAGCAGCTGCCACCTGTGGCTGGCCTCAACCTACTCCCTGTGCCCCCCTGCAGCCGATCACGGGCAAAAGTGTCAAAAATCCCCCACCCCGGACTGGCCGATTGCGGGCAACAGCATAAAATCCCCTGACTGGCCCGACCGGCGAACAAGCGCTTAAATAACCACCCCACCAGCCCGATTGCGGGCTGCAAAGTGTCCCCCCCAGAACATATCCCTGGTGGTCCAGTGGACCGCTAAGCCCGATCGTGGGCTGAAGATGTTTAAACCCCCCCCCAGAACGTATCCCTGGTGGTCCAGTGGACCGCTAAGCCTGGTGTTGAATGAATTAATTCATTCACATATCTGGACTGCCTTGAATGGTATGGGCTGCACGCCCATTGGCTCTTGCTGTGCACCAATGGGCATGCAGCCTTACTGGGCAGTCAGTCGGCGGGCGGTGGGGCGGCAGGCGGGTTGGATATTGCCACCCGCCGGGGAAGGCGGGTGGTGGGGCTTCGTGGGTGGGTGGGGTGGGGACACTGAATCACCAGGATATGTTCGGGGTGAAACATCTACCACCCGTGATCGGGCTTAGCAGTCCACTGACCACCAGGGATACATTCTGGGGGTTTACATCTTCAGCCCGCAATCAGGCTTAGCGGTCCACTGGACCACCACGGATATGTTGGGGGACACTTTGCTGCCCGCGATCGGACTGGTGGGGGTGATATAAGCTTTTGCCCGATCGGGCCAGTCAGGGAGGGGATGTTTATGCATTTGCCAGATCTGGCTGCAGGGGCATCGGTCCCGATGCTGCTGCCTGGCAGGTGCCAGGCGCAAAGTCCTCGATCGGCGCATCTGCATGCTAATGGCATGCAAATGTAAATATAAACAGATGCAAATGGCCCCTGCGCCTTACATGAATTATGGCCCCATTTGTGTGTCACCTTTTGAATATCGGAAATTTGCACATGGCGCAATGGTACTTGCGCCACTGCAATTTGAATGCTCCACTCTGACCACTTGCAGTGGCGCAAGTTCCACTGTGCCATGCACAGTGGCTGTGGCCAGGGGGTGATATTCAAAGGGGTTGCTCAATAGCGCAACTCCTTTGAATATCGCCCCGGCCACACCCCTGCGCAACTATTTTGTGCAGCGTAAGGGCTTGCGCCACAAAATAGCGCAGTTTGAATATCTGGCCCACTGTGTATTATATCCTCGTTACTGATTATTTTCTATTATTCTATTCACTGTACAAGCTAGAGACCATATAAATGAGCACCTGCCATGGCTGTTTTTGACTTCTGCCATCACTAGCCTCTGCTTGTTGCATCACAGAGTGTTGCTGTAGAGGCAATTATGATGTCACAAGCTGAGGTCCATGATGTCCAGTGTAGACAAACAGCCAGCCAAAGGGGATGTTAATCTGCAGATAACAATGTGAAATATAAATGGAAAAATATCTAAAAATTATGTTGTTTTAAAGTACTGTATGTCATAAGACATCAGGGACTCCTTAATGCTTAAAAACAATGAGTACCTGGTTGAAGCTTGATGTTCACACAGTTGGATAACGCCTCTACAGCAGCTATACAGGCCTTTATCTTCTTGTCACTGGAGAAGTCTCCGCTGCTTAATGTTCTGCAGTGTTGCTCGCTGAGGTCTGAGCTTATCTGCAAAATACCAAACCTGTTTCACAGTGGTATGCGGTGACTTTGTTAGCAAGACATACAACAACTGTGGGTCCCCGTACCAGAATGAAAATCAGATTACAGCAGCAGGTGGCATCTGCACCTGACCTTGGGCATGGGAGGTCCCAGAGGCCTGGAACTGATGAAATGCCCCCCCAGCTGTACTTCTGGTTGGTGGCAGTGCAAAGATTTCACAAGCTCTTATCTGCAGCCCTCGCCTAGTCGCTTGATGCCATTTCAGCCAGGAGGGGGGACACAAACTCCCTGCAGCAAGATAAAAGGGGAGATCAGAAGAGCCCTAAGAATTTTGGACAGTTCGGTGGTGCCCCACCCCCTTCTCTATGCAGCAGGAATTTCCTGGAGTGAATGATATCAGTAGCGGTTGCTACACTATCAAAAATTTCTAATTTGCCAAAAATGCATTTCTTTTTTTATTTATTATTTACATTTTTCCTCCACCTCCGCAGAGCTTGGCAGGCAGCTCCGGCCCTCCCTTGGAGGGACTCGTTCTCTGGTCCCAATTGCCCCACCCACCCATGCCCCAGAGTTCCCCCATGGATTACCACCCATGATGGGGCCAGGGAGAGGAGCACTGGATTTACTCCCCACCCCAGAGCACAATCCAGAATTAGGGTTCACTGGTGCGGTAGCCCATCGAGCCGTCATAGAGCCTACCAGCTCCCAGTATTTTCTGCCACTTTTCTCCTGGCCCCTGTACATGCAATGGGTGAAGATGGTTGGACTATGCCTCCAAGGGGCCCTCCCCTTCTGATGGCACGCATGTGCTGATACCCAGCCACCGCTGGGTGTCAGGCAAACAGCGCACCATACTCTTCCCCCCCTCCCTGAGGAAGGAGAGCTGTCTATGGACACTCAGTCCTTCCTCACCGCCACCAACCCTGAATGACCCGAGTTCGTTCGAGAACCCGGGTGACCAGCGTGGTGCAAGGTGTGGCGCCCAGTGCCTCAACCTTCAGCACCACTGGGCTGGCCAAAAATGCCTTTCTAACATAGCAGGCAGCACCAGAGATTAAAAACTCTACATATATGACACCCCCAGCCCCTCCCACACAGATAGAAGTGCCCTGGAAAACCCAGTATTGTTGGAATTACATTGAGCCTCCCCATTTTATAAGTCAAAATGACTAAGGTCCTTGTCCATCTTCTCCTCTGCCTCCCATCCCTGCTGCCCGCCTGCCCCTCTCCTTACCTTATATAGTTGTTGGCTCATTTTCTGAGCACAGCTCCTCGACGATCAGATTCCCCACCACTTCACTGATTACAGCAGATCCTCCAGGGCTCCTTGGCTGCTGGTTTCCACTACCGTAGTGGCAGCTGCCCGCCACCACCACTGCCAGGACAAAAACTAGTATGCCAGCATTTTATATGCAGTACCTGGGTCATCCATAGCTTGGATCACACAGAGCACACAGCACTCCACAGCTTAGAGGAGCCAGCGCTGTACTTGAGAATTAATTACTGCCCCTGCCTTTTGGGTCCTGACAGTTAGCTGCTCCACGGAATGACAGCCAAGCCTTCATGCCTCTGTTCCAGCCCTAATTCAGTCCTTCAGTTGCATGCCTTAGCTACTTTTTCCAAAGCAGTGCTGGTCGCAAGGTCAGCTGAATGATGTCACTGTTGCCTAGGCAACCTGATGCAACTTAGAGTGTTGCACGCCATTGACCAGAACGGCTGCTGACACTGGAGCACCACTGGCACTCCCGATCCCCCTTTTAAAGTATGTGACTGAACCAAACACTAATTCGTAATTTTATACATTTTCTAGAGCATGCAGTGCATGCATTGTATACAGTGACTGTACACCACTGCTGTTTCACCATTACAAACTGGAGAGGCCCAGATAGTACTATCTGGTTTGGATCATTATTTGCGCAGTGCTCTAGTATTCTTTTCTGAGTCACTAGGCTCACATAAAAAATAATCCTTAGATAATCCCACTCGATTTTTTCAGGTAATGATCTTGATGTTTGTGTATCCAGTCCTGGCAATAAAACCCAGGCCCCAAATGTCCACTAACCAAAGGATCAGGAAAACACCTGGGATTATTTGAGTATCTTTAAAAAGAGGGTACAGTACTTCCTCTAATGTTCTGAATCTCTAGCCTATAATGGGAGTCTGGATGATGACCCCAACAAAATCAACAGCTATTATCATTTATAAATGGTGTCTGGTCAGTTTTGACTCCTCATTGATCAGGACTACGTCACATGGTACAGTGGACTCCACATTAGACGGACACTGTTAATGCGGACAATCACTTTGCATGGACAGAACAGTATTGCTGAAACCAAAATCTATATGTAGAAAGTAAAATTAGTGCTTTAAGGTGGACTATGCACGCCGCGTAGCATGGACATTTAATTACGGCAATTACAGCTAATCGAACCCCACACACGCTCTAGTGGTGATAACTGGTGTTAATTAGAGCTGTTACTTAATCTGTCTTGGTCATTACACCTCATTTCAGAGGTGTTGCTTTGTCTGTGCACAATGGCTTCTTCAAAGCGCCCTGGCATTCCTCTGGCTAGAAAAATTGAACTGATACGGCAGATTGAAAGTCTCCACTGCATGAGCATACGTAATCTTGCTGCTCATCTCTCTCTCTCTCTCCCCCCAAATCAACTGTGTCAAACTTAATTCAACAAAAAGAAAGGCTTCAGACTGAATGGCACGGCAACCAAAATCCTGAAAGGAAATGAAAGAGGGATGGTAAGGACCGAGAAATAGAGGAGGGCTTACTGCTGTGGTTTGCTGAGGTTTGTCACAGAGACGCTATGGTCAGTGCACCTTTGCTGCTACAAAAAACTAAACAGCTTGCAGTTGCTCTTGAAAAACCAGAACTCAATCTGACTGATGTATGGCTTCAGCGTTGGAAAGTCAGGAACAACATTTGCTTTCGCCTTGCGCACGGCGAAAAGCAAAATGCTGATGGGGAGGGGGGCTATCTCTTGGGTGAGAGATGTCTTACCAGATCTGCTTGATGACTACGGGCAAAATGAATTTTTAATGCTGATGAGACCGGCCTGTTCTTCAGGTGTGTCGGCAGAGGCACACTGTCATTTAAAAATGAAATGCCGCAGGGTCAGGAAAAAGCAAAGGAGCGTGTTTCTGTCCTGGTTTGCTGCAACATGACAGGAACTGAGAAGTGTGAACTCCTAGTTGTTGGGAAGTCTGCCCAGCCAAGATGTTTCAGGGGTGTTAGCCACTTGCTCATAATCTACAAGCATAATCGGACCACTTGGATGACCGGGGAAATTTTCACTGACTGTGTCAGGGGATGGGACTGCAAACTACGTGGGCGAAAGATCGTCCTTCTCTTGGACAATTTTAGTACTCATCCTGATGTTACAGGCCTTCAAAACATAAAACTGGCTTTTCTCCCAACGAACACGACCTCCATTATTATCAAGGGGTGATCTACTCCTTGAAGCGGCATTATGTGCGGGAGATGCGAGGTCGTGTTCTGGCAGAAATGGAAAGTGGGGCTGATTTAACAGCTGTTGATTGTGTAAAACAGATCACCCTACTGGATGCAGTCACAAAGCATCTAACTGTTAGAAAGCACGTCCCCGATCCTTCTACTCTCCTACCCAGCACAGATTTCCTCACCAAAGTCACAAAGCATCTAAATGTTAAAAAGTATGTCCCCGATCCCAATCCTTCTAGCCACCTGCTCAACACAGATTTCCTCACAAAGGCATCTAAGCACTGATTTCATCAAAAAAAAAAAAAAAAACACCACTTTACACAAGATAAAATTAAGGAACGCTGTTCGCGCTCAAGTAAAATAACTTGCTCTAGCTTCAGCAGACAGCGGTTTCTACGTACAAACTATTCATGCACGGAATTGTCTGCCTCAACCAGCATGCACAGTACTGCAGTAACCTTGCATACACTCCTGCTCAGAAGACATGATGGGGGTGCATTAATCAAGAGCACAACCAGTTGGGGTCAAAAAGGTCAGTATGCAAATTACATAACCACAGAGTCAAAAAGGTCACAATGCAAATTAAACAACACAGCAACATCAGAAACAAATCAAATAAAAAAATGCCCCTCCCTCCCCAAAGCAACACTGCTGAAGAATCACTAGCTGTAAAGGAAATCTATCCAATGGCTTTGAAAAAAACAGTGCTTCTTCCGCATAAATCCAAACCCAAAAAGTCTCAGTGCTGCTCACACAAGAAAAACATTTTAAACACCCAATAAAAACACAAACTATATTTCAAAACAATGATTCTACTCAACAGAAACATTCATACATACATCACTGAACAATCTGAAAAAATGTCTGCAAACATTGCTCTAAAAGGTAATAAAATACTACGTACCTAGAAAAAAAGGATAGGTCAAACTCTGCCTGCTTGAATCTCAGCTGCCCAGCAGTGCACCTGAATAAGGTCACATAGTAGCAGCCATTTAAAGATATGCACCAAATTACAACACTACTACACTGCTAAAAAGATAACACTTCTAAATATATTATAAACAGAATAAGGCAGTTCCATCAGGGGGATTATGGTATGGTAACTTACCTCTTGCTGGTTGAAGTCCCTTGCAGTTTGGGCTCAATACTCCAACCCACCACCTGGTACACTACCATAGAATAATGCCCTGTCTGCCATGCCTTATTCATTACCTATCTTTGATTCATAGCCATGGCTTATGTTGCACATCTCTGTTTTTTAGCCATGGTTATTAATCGAGGACAATCTCTAAATGAGGGCAGCTTGTAATCATTTAC
This sequence comes from Neoceratodus forsteri, assembly GCA_016271365.2. Lineage (NCBI taxonomy): Eukaryota > Metazoa > Chordata > Ceratodontiformes > Ceratodontidae > Neoceratodus > Neoceratodus forsteri. Next base: position 68,342,966 of record JADMNL010000023.1, read on the forward strand.
AAGTGATTAGTACTCAGTAACGCACAAAAGGCCAGGTAAAACTGGCACGGACAGTTTCTCTGACAACTCCTGACAACTGTGCCAGCACTTAAACTGACAACTCTGACAAGGATGCCAAAGTGAAAATCATATGATCCCAGTTCAAGCTTGCTTCTTCCAAGTGGGTCAAGACCGAAGGGAACTGTTCATTTGATGTTTCGCTAAATATTGATGAAAAGCAGCTCCAGCCAGAAGTGAAGAATAAAATCTCCCTCAGCTTGAGGAGAAGCTGTCACTTGCTGACTCCATTAAGAGCAATAAAAACAAGGTGCAAGCTGGATGGTGGGGGCTGTAAGTGTAGGCACTCCGATTGAGAGAGTCATCTTGCGTCTTGGATCTCCCTGCAGTGCAAGCAGCAAATGAGGTATTCCTTAAACAATCCCTTATCAGTACTGTAACCCACCCCTTGAGCTGAAGCATACCTAGACTTGTTATGCCACCCCAGAACTCTGACGGCTGTTTCTCCCTGTTCACTCTGGCCCCAGGAATGCCACTCTAAGAGGATCGGAGGAGCCACAGAATGACCGACGCACGACTGCATGGGCAATGTGTGCACATTCGAGCAGCCGCCTGCTCAAATGTCCAAGCCGACTTTGCAGCTCAAATGTTTTTGCACTAGAAGCGCCTGTCCACCACAGTAGTCTTGACAGCTGAATCTGAGGCCAGCCACCACATCTCCCTTAGTGTGGTCTGGCCCAGAGACATCAGTGGGCATCAGGGGGCTTGGAGACTCTAGGAGGTGGTGAAGGAAAAAAAAAAACTGGATTTGACAACTTTGGCACGCAGCACTTTAAGAAGATGAATGGACTGCACAGCACTACTGAAGGGAGGGAGAGCTGAGAACAGAGCTCCCGATGGGGAGCACAAAGCCTTAACACCAAACCACCACTGGATAGTTAGGTGCAGGTGAGCTCAGATCAGGGGAGAGGTAGCTACAGAAAGTCTGGTGGTTGCCTATAAAATAGATCTTAACCTACAAAAACTCTTTATGGAAAATACAGACACCATTTTGTCATACCCGGATGTTGCTGCCAGTCAATCAGCCATCTCTTTCTTGCTCACTCCGGCCCCAGGACTACCACTTTAAGGGGACCGGAGGAGCTGCAGGACAATGAGTTCAGGGATCTCAGCAGCTAGCATCCCAATGGATTGTGGAAGGATGATACAATAGGACCCTCCCAAATAGACTGACAGGCTTTTTGAGTCACTCAGGGTGCAGGACCAGGCAAAAGGACTGACGGACAGCCGTGTCTGCCCAGTTAGAGACTGAGTGGAAGGAAAGAAAGGGTTGAGCCATTCAGAAGTGGGAGGCAGTTCAGTTGGGACACTGAGCAGTACAGACTGGTTGTGCTGCTAGGGAGCTGGGGCCTACCCAGACCTGCTCCATGTGGATCTTGCCCAGGGCCCACTCCTCAGAAGTTCTGTGAGCTCTCTCCTGGGCTCAAACATCAAGAGAGAAGCTGAGATTGTGCAAGAAGGGCATCAACTGAGATAGCAGCTGAGATAGTGCCAGAAGGGCACCATGATTGATAGAGGCCTAAACAGGCCAAATGTCCTCCGAGCCCTCTCCAGCGCTTATTCAGCGAATCCTTGGTGAATCTTCTCCTGGATTTACTTTTTCCCAGAGACTGTTCCAGACAAGCCTTGCATGGAAGAAATTGCTGCTGTGTGGAGACAGAGACCTACATCCTGCCTAGACTCCTCCAAAGCCAGGCAAGAGGCTTGGAAGCCCTTATATAGTGGGGTGGATTGGGGAACAGAGAAACACAGGTGCATGCTTGAGTACAGGGTACGCTCAAATCATAGAGGAGTCGGACCATGGGATTGCCCCCGGGGATGGGCTTCTTGGGAACTGAGAAGCCACTACATAGTACTCCTGCATCCTGAGAGTTGTGCTAGAAGAACTGCATCCTGAGAGTTTAGCCAGAAGGGCTGAGCTGTTGTTGCCTGTTCAAAAGAATCTGAAATTGCTGTTTATCCTGCTCCTGTGTGTTGCTCCCTGCTCCAACTGAACTGCTGCATCCACGGGTCACGTGAGTGCTGGAGTTGCTGGCTGGATCTTGTACCTCTCCTTGTTTGGATTGCAGTTGTTTGGTTTCCAGGCCATTTGTTGGAATTACAAGTTCACTATATTTGTGCATGCCCAGTGTAGCCTGATGGGGAGTTAAAATGTAAGCTTGCTAACTTTCCTCATGTGCACCACCAAAAGAACCCTGGCAACATAACACCCAGGCCTGCATCGGGACTCTACTGTAGCTCTTGGGTACCCTGAGTTTGTTTGGTATTTGTATTATACTTGCATCTGTAGTTCTACTACCGATACCAGGTAAAGAGTATGCTACACCATGTGTAAATTAAGTCATCTGTTTGTGCCCCTTGCTTGGGTGGGTGCGTCCTCAACTGTTTTGGGTCTGAGAGGATGATATTGACATACATTACTGAGGTTCTTGGGGTGTATTGATATACTGGGGGGTGCTGAATGTGGCTTGCAGTGATTTAACTTTCTTCTCCAGCTGCCAGGCCTGTAGTAGCAGCGAATAACAGCACTGTTAATTGAATTTCACCATTGTGTGTGTGCCCTCAGTTTGTACACTCTAATTGATAATTTATCATTATCCGTCTTGGGACAAATCCCCCTACTGCAGGAGAAAGAACAAACCCATACCCCTTTAACCAGGTATGCCCTGTACAGTCATCAGGCAGGGATGTGAACCATCTCACTGTGCTGACTGGGGGGGGGGTCACAGTACCTTACAGTGTAACAGAGTTATTATTTTAATCTTCAGTCTTCTGAAAATAAAGGACACTGTCAACCTTTTTTTTTTTTGCATCATACTATTTCTAGCTGAAAGCCCATGTTTTATTATTTCTGACCTTTTTCTAAAATTCAGTGGTGTTGCTGGTGGTTCAGTCTGTTTCCTTTCTTAGTAGAACTGAAATGCATGGTAATGATGTAATTATACCCAACCTTGTTCTGCTTCAGAGCCCTGATCCAGTCTTACTGCACACTTCCTGAACATTAGAAACATACCAAACAGTGCAGGCACGCATGATGCATTACAAAAAATAATTCAGAGCACCACGCTACATAGCTGGGACAGGGTGCACGTGAGGGCTGCGTGCCCTAGACATGAAATTAACAAACAAATTCACCATGCACTCCAGAGCCAGGAGGAAGAATTATTCCTCCAGTGAAGGTATTCAAGAGACACAAATCCAATTTATAAAGATGCAAAAAATAATGGATTTATTTCCAAATACAGGAGGAATGATAGCAGCAAGAACTCTGTTGCAAGGTCCCCGGTGCTTCGCCAGTTAAGGCTTCATGAGGGGGATGGACGTTGTTGATGTTAGTCTCAGTTTATACCTTGAAAATTTAAATTCTATGACATCACAGGATTGGACCAATCACATTACAGCATACAAAAACTCTCAAAAATACAAACTCAGAAGTTAAATATTAAAATAAAAATTGGTATACATTATTCTACATACCATTCTGTACTGGTTAAAATGTAAATTTTCTACGAATTTTGAAATAAATTGTATCAGCCAATCAAAAAGCCATATTTTTTTTATCAATTTTGGCAAAAATTTACCTTAAATATATTGTGTGCTTGAAAAACCAGTAAGGCAATGGCATTTAATGTATATATCAACTCATTCGGCCATGTTTTAAGCCACAGAACTAGTGAAAAGGCAATAATGAAGAAACAATTGTCTCTGTCACTAGATCCTAAAAACAGACATATATTTCACTTGTTTCTATTATTTCTATTAAGGTAACATTTAAAACCAAAAATAAATTTCAGTTTCAAACATGATTTTAGTTTCAAAAATAAATTGTTAAACTATATGGTATTATCTTTAACATAAGAGGTAGATAGAAAGGGATGAAGAGCAGAATCCACTGGGCCATGCCATGAACATAGCTTGGTCACCTATGGAAGGCAGGATTTCACTGCACTCACTAATCACCTATAGAGAAGAGATACAAGACAGAAGAAAAAGTGAGTTACATTTCTTATTGAACATCACAGTATCTCACAGAAATATCTCATAAAGGCCTGATTTCAAAAAGTCTGCTTATATACAATAGGTATTAAAGCTTTTTCTTATAACAGCTATACAAAAAAATATTTATTCAACAACACCACAGTTTTCAATTATATACATATGAAAAAGGAGGAAGACAGGGAGAGGAAAGCAGGGGATGGGGAAGGGGAAGGAGTGGTAGTAGGGGAAGGGGGGGGGCCGAGAGGTAAGAAAGATCCAAATTCACTTAGGCTGAACTATTGACATTCAAAGACAAAGCATTACTATCTAAAGAAAAGGTTTGGGATCCCATTCTCTGTTTAAACCATCCGGTGCTAATGCTTTTAATACATAGATCCAGAACATTTCTCTTTGTTCTAAGCTATTCAGACAATCCCCTCCTCTCAGTCTGCTTTTCACTTGTTCCAGACCTGTGAATCTCAGGGATACAGGATCGCCATTATGTAATTCAAAGAAATGAGTTGCTACAGGGCTTGTTAAATCCGCATTTCTAATGTCCCTGACGTGTTCCTGTATCCTCGTTTTCAGAGGTCTGATGGTTCCCCCTATATAAAGTTCCTGGCAAGGACACCAGAGTGTATAGACCACAAAGGTAGTAACACATGATATGAACTGCCTGATCTGTACAAGTCTAGTATTAGTTGGTGCTCTAAACATTTTGCCTTGTTGGCAATTATCACAGACATTGCATTCCCACACTATACATTCCTGGTGGTTTTATAGAAAGCCACGTAGTATTTTTCTTTGCATTTAACTGGAATTGGCTGTGTACTACAGTAAGTCATCCCTTAGACTTCTCCCCTTGGAGAATGCAACTCGAGGTTTAGCACCAATTTTTCCACCCAGTACTTGGTCATCTAATAGAATTGGCCAATATTTGGTTACAATATTGCCTTTCGTGACTGCCACTCTGTTATACTTGGTCACAAAATTAATTGTGTTTTTATCTGAATCTTTCTCTTTTGTTTTGGGTCTCAGAAGCTCCTCCTTATTAAGACTGCTTGCTTTTACTATAGCCTTATCCACTACTTCTTTACTGCAGCCTCTACTCAAAAATCGATCCATAATTTGATTTGCTTGTATGACAAATGTGTCATAATCACTACAATTTCTGAGCAGTCTGATTAATTGACTATAGGGGATGGATTCTTTTAGTGATTTGGGATGGGAGCTTGTAGCTAACAAATAGTTACTTGTCGCCATTTCCTTTCCAAACCCTTTGGTCATTATTAGATCATCTTCCCCCTTAGTTAAGATCAGATCCAGATATTCAATCTCTGTACTGCTGCATTTGTATGTGAATCTCAAGTTCCTGTTGTTATCATTATTAAGCCAAGTCATAAATGCTGCACATTCTACCTCAGTTCCCTGCCAGATACTTAATACACAGTCAATAAATTGGCTCCATTTTAAGCTGTTTTTTTTTAGATGGCTTTCTTTGTGTGTCAAAAATCATGTTCTCTTCCTAGTGTCCCATAAACAGATTTGCAAATGAGGGAGCCATGGCTGCTCTCATTGCAGTACCTCATTTCTGTAGGTAATATGAGCCATTAAATTCAAAATAATTCCTCTTCAGGACATATTCCAGTGCTTCTTGAATTAAGTTAAGTAGCATGTCTTCACTTAAATGGTCTTTGTGGAGAAAATGTTTACATGCCTCTAACTCATCTGCATATCTGATTGACGTACACAGAGACTCAACATCTGTTGTGACCCATAACATGGTGTTCTCCCACTTAAATCCCTGTAGTTGTTCCAAGACATGCATTGTGTCTCTTGTGTACAATGGTAAGCATTGGACACTTCTCTTTAAGAAAAAATCAATAAATTGGCACGTTTTCTGAGAGGGAGCCTATTCCCAACACTATAGGCCGGCCAGGGGGGTCCTGTACATTTTTGTGGATTTTTGGCACTATAAAAAAAGTAGGGGTTAGGGGAACTTTAGGAAAGAGAAACTGAAATTCTACTTCTGTAATCTCTCATTCACTTTTTGCCTTCTCCAGAACAGACAACAATCCTAGTTTGTACTGAGATACAAGGTTCACAGGTAATACTTGATAATTACCAGTGTTGTTCAATAGCTCCGATAATTTTGTGTGATATTTTTCCCTGTCTAGAATTGCAATTTTGCTCCCTTTGTCAGCAGGTTTGATTATTAGCTCACTGTTAGACTTCAATTTATCCAGTGCTTGTTTTTCCACCCGAGACAAATTTATTCAAATAATATGGTCTTTGCTCACTTTATACCTTTTTTATTTCCCTCAGCACTGTATTTCTATATGCAGAAATGCTTGAGTTCAAACTTTGAGGGCAAAATACAGATTTCAATCTAAATATCTCTTCTCTCATTTGTTTTAGTTTGGATGCATTTACATCATACAGTAAAAAACATTTAAGTTTCTTTTGTTACTTACTGTAGTCAAATTCAAGTTCTCATAAAATAAGTCAGGCAGTATCTCACAGTTCTGAATATCCACAGTATCCCACACTTCCATACTGCTGTCCTCCTGAATTTGATCCATGGATTCCTGAGTAGTTCATTAATTCTCTTGTTCCATGTTAGAGAAATCTAAGAGTGAAGGCATACTTAAATCCTCATGTTCCATTTTCCCATGTCACCTGTAGAATATCCCATGGTGCTGTTTGGATTCTCCTGTCGTTTGAAGAAGTATTTCTTTAATTCCACTTTTCTGAACAACTTTTCTAAGTCTATTATAATTTCAAATTCATTTGGTTTAGTGCTAGGGACAAATGATAACCCTTACTTTAGCAGGCTTATTTCTCCCTCTGATAGTTCCACTTTGCGTAAATTAATTATTTGCCACTCCTTGTCTTGGGACTGGTGTCTGGATCATTTACCACCCCTTTTCCCCTTCCGTATCCTTTTCAATTTTTTTGACTTCTTATTTTAGTTTTTATCCCTATCTTGGGGTCTCTCTGAAAAAGTTACTGCAGTGCTAGGTTTTGGGCTAGCTGTTCCTGTTTCCTTAGTGATACTTGTTTGGTCCGCTGGTGTCTGTGCAGACTCTGTCTTATTCTTTGATTTCCAGCTTTGCCTGCTACGTGGCCTTAATCTAGATCTTGATCTCACTCTGGAAACAGATCATTCCACTGTGAATCTTGACCAGTTAAATCACCTTCCCTCTTTGTAATCTAATGTATCTCTCTCTATTTTGTGCTGCTTTCTTTTTATGATCTCACTCTCTTGAGTTTTGAATTTATTCTGTAAAGCTATATCTAACTGTTTGAAATCGGGGTGGTTTAAGTATTTTTTCAAAGCAGTTTTTGTTTTTGCTATTTCTTGGATCAATTTCAAGTACTTCACTGAATCATTTTTAATTATTAGTTTCACAAATAACAAGGCATGCGCTGGTGCTGCATTTTTCCATTCCTCAGTTGCAACAAAGTCTTCAAAACCTCCTGAGGGCACTCTCATAACTCTCAGACCTCTTGGTGCTATGTTACTATCTAAATACTGTTGCAGGCTGCTTATGTTATATGTAAAGTTTATCTGGGAAAATAGCTGGTGTTCCAATGTCTTGAATAAAGCTTTTAGCTCACCTGTTTCAGTCAGGCCTTCGCCTACTCCTGGTACCAATAGTTTCTGTTTAATTTTGGCCAAGCGAGTCAATAAATCGTCAGTCGCACTCATGCAAACAGGCTGGATCTCATCAATGTCCTCATCAGACGAGCTGCTCTCGATTCCGTGATTCATGTCACTTTTTGAATAAAGTTCCAGAGCAAATAGTTTTCCCTCAGTCTGTGGGTAGAGATCCTAGTTGCAGATTTTGAGTTTTGGACTGAAAAAACAAGCTGTTGTGCCTCCTTTCCCGGTACTTTCACCTCTAATTGCTTACTGAGAAGTGACGATCGAGCTGCAGTGCAAATGCTTGCAAATACAAAAAACAATTCAGAGCACCGTGCTACATAGCTGGGACAGGGTGTGGGTGAGAGCTGTGTTCCCTAGACATGAAATTAACAAACAAATTCACCACGCACACCAGAGCCAGGAGGAAGAATTATTCCTCCAGCAAAGGTATTCAAGAGACACAAAATCCAAGTTATAAAGATGCAAAAAATAATGGATTTATTTCCATTCTTTACTGACAATGTATTATGTTTCTGGCAGGGAACTGAGGTAGAATGTGCAGTATTTATGACTTGGCTTAATAACAACAACAGGAACTTGAGGTTCACATACAAATGCAGCAGTACAGAGATTGAATATCTGGATCTGATCTTAACTAAGGGAGAAGATGATCTAATAATAACCAAAGGGTTTAGAAAGGAAATGGCGGCAAATAACTATTTGGTAGCTACAGGTTCCCATCCTCTGTAGTCAATTAATCAGACTGTGCAGAAATTATAGTGACTTTGACACATTTGTCATACAAGCAAACCAACTTAGGGAGCGATTTTTGAGTAGAGGCTACAGTAAAGAATACTGGATAAGGCTATAGTAAAAGCAAGCAATCTTAATAGGTAGGAGCTTCTGAGACCCAAAACAAAAGATAAAGATTCAGATAAAAACACAATTAATTTTGTGACCAAGTATAACAGAATGGCAGGCATGATAGGTAATATTGTAACCAAATATTGGCCAATTTTATTAAATGACCAAGTACTGGGTGGAAAAATTGGCACTGAACCTCGAGTTACCTTCTCCAAGGGGAGAAATCTAAGGGATGACTTAGTACACAGCCAATTCCAGTTAAATGCAAAGAAAATTACTATATGGCTTCCTATAAAACCACCAGGAATGTATAGTGTGGAAACTGTAATGTCTGATAATTGCCAACAAGGCAAAATGTTTAGCGCACCAACTAATAGTAGACTTGTGCAGATCAGGCAGTTCATATCATGTGTTACTACCTTTGTGGTCTATGCACTCTGGTGTCCTTGCCAGGAACTTAATATAGTGGGAACCATCAAACTTCTGAAAACGAGGATACAGGAACATATCAGGGACATTAGAAATGCGGATTTGACAAACCCTGTAGCAACTAATTTCCTTGAATTACATAATGGTGATCCTGTATCCTTGAGATTCACAAGTCTGGAACAAGTGACGAGGGGATCACATGAATAGGTTAGAACAAAGAGAAATGTTCTGGACCTATGTATTATAAGCATTAGTACCAGATGGTTTAAATAGAGAATGTGATCCCAAACTTTTTCTTTAGAAGGTAATGCTTTTCTTTAGATAGTATTGCTTTACCTTTGAACGTCAATAGTTCAGCCTTAGTGAATTTGGATCTTTCTTACCTCTCTCGGCCCCTCCCCCTTCCCCCACTACCACCCCCTCCCCTTACCTAATCCCAGCTTTCCTCTCCATCTTCTTCCTTTTTTCATACGTATATAATTGAAAAATGTGGTGTTGTTGAATAAATATTGTTTTTGTATAGCTGTTATAAGAAAAAGCTTTTAATACCCATTCTATATAAGCGGATTTTATGAAATCAGGCCTTTATGAGATATTTCAATGAGATATTATGATGTTCAGTAAGAAATGTAACTCACTTTTTCTCCTCTCTTGTATCCCTTCTCTATAGGTGATATGTGAGTGCAGTGAAATCCTGCCTTCCATAGGTGACCAAGCTATGTTCATGGCGTGGCCCAGTGGATTCTGCTCCTCATCCCTTTCTATCTACCTCTTATGTTCAAGATAAGACCATTTAGTTTAACAATTTCTTTTTTTAAACTAAAATCATGTTTGAAACTGAAATTTATTTTTGTTTTAAAATGTTACTTTAATAGAAATAATAGAAACACGTGAAATACATGTCTGTTTTTTGGGGTCTAGTGACAGAAACAATTGCTTCTTCATTATTGCCTTTTCACTAGTTCTGTGGTTTAAGACATGGCTGAATGAGTTGATACAAACATTAAATACCATTGCCTTACTGTTTTTTTAAGCACACAATATATTTAATGTAAATTTTTGCCAAAATTGATAAAATAAAAATCACGCTTTTGATTGGCTGATGCAATTTATTTGAAATTCGTAGAAAATTTTCATTTAAGTCAGTACAGAATGGTATGTAGAATAATGCATACCAATTTTTATTTTAATATTTAACTTCTGAGTTTGTATTTTTGAGAGGTTTTGTATGCTGTAATGTGATTGGTCCAATCACACATGATGCATTAGTTTGCTCTCCTCCCATTGCATCTTGAGTGGCTCGACTGTGTGGGTGCACTCCCAAGTCCAGGAACAATGCAGTGGAAGCTGATTAAGGAATGTAAACAAACACAATTTGGTGTGATAACACCAATATGGGGGGCAGTCTAGTTTTTCACTTTTAAAAAGAAAAATGGACCCGGCCCAGTGGCGGTGAGGCATTGGACGTCACACCTTGTGCCACTTCAGCGACTCAGGTTCGGATACGGACTCGGGTTGCCGGGGGTAGGCAGGAGAGGGACAGGATGAAATATCCGTAGACAGCTCTCCTCTCCCGGGGGAGGGCTATGGGGTTGTACAGCATCCTGGTGCCCCCGATGGAGATTGGGGGTATTACAGGACAGACGACTAACCTGAGAGGCAAGTGCGGCTGATGCCGGCAGGGTTGCCATGTGCCATGGCATCATTCACATCACGCTTGAGGGAGGGGGGAAGCACACTCATGGGGACAAAAGCGGAAACACCCTCTACGGACTTGCGAGGATGATGAGGGCTCCAGTGGCAAGGCCCATATCCAAAGGCCAGCTCAGTGCACTGGAGACCTTCCCAGGCACCAACCCGATGTCCAGGTAGGGCCTTGAGTCTGCAAGGTCACCATAGGTGGGCGAGCCCTCCCCCAGGAGTTACTTGATTGCTAGGGGACTAACCTGGCTGGACTCAGGTGGAGAGAATGCCGGCAGCGAGGGTTCAGGCAGGGAGTGAGAGACATTTGCAGAGTGAGCTCCTTGAAAGTATGCCCAGGACCACAGAGTGAGAAATAGAATTGAAAAAGAAAGAAAAAAGGAATTTAAATCAAACAGCCAGCTATATCAGCACATTCTACATAACGTAAACAATCATAAAATGTGTTTTTTAAACTAGGGAGAGTTTGAGACCTGAGGGAGGATGACTGTGTCCTATTAAAACTTATAAAGTGCATTCCTTGGAAATGAGATGAATTCTGTGGAACTATGATGCTCTATGGGTTGTCAGGGGGTTAAGGTACATTTCACCTCTAGGTAGCTGGTTCAAATCTGGCACAGGTCAATATTATTTGATGGCTGTTCGGTGGCTGATGTAATATGAGTTATGGTGGGTTTTGGTCCAGTTTCTGGCAGACAGGCATCCACATCATATAAACAGCAACACAACTTGCACCGACTGGCATTTGTGTTCTCACTGTCATAGGAGACCAAGTAAAGCATGGGCATGGAGCCTGAACTGCCCTCTAACCTATGTGGTGGTCCCTCCCTGGTAGCTGGCGCACACTGGTGAGGCAGTGGAGGGAAGCCGAACTCAGTCACCTGTGCTGTACCTATCATGTAGATGAATAAAGAACGTTATTCTCCACAGATGTCCTTCTGGCACGAACTTTTAGTACTGTACAAAAAAATTCCAAAAAAGAAATATTTCCAAATATAAATGGGCGCTTCTTTACCTTCCACATATTAAAATCATTGTTCTCACCGTCAGAAAGGAGACCTCCTGCGTTAGCTTCTGTTGGTTGGCGCAGATGAGTTGCAGCTGGGAGTTGCTGTGGTGAAGGTGATCCATCTGTTCCTTCACAGTGCTCAGCAGTTCGTCGTACACCTGCAGAGTTGCCTCCAGCTGGGACACGTCACTCAGAGCCTCATCAATGAGAGCCATCAAACTGGTTACCTGCTCCTCCGACGCAATGATGGACTGGATGTTGGCCTGGGGATGACAGCACAGTGAGAATGCACCAGGAAAGGGCACTTTCAATGGCATTCTAAATTATCAACATCAGTTTGTTCCAAGCAGCACTATCTAGCAGTGAATCCTAGTCATAGCAGAGTCAAAGCAGTGCTGGGTAATTGTAAGAGCAGACTAGACCTCTAGTGCATGCGCTTGAGATAGCAAGTATGGCAGTCAAAGGAGCATTCTCGCCTTCCCAAAAGGGGTAATGTTCCCTTAGCTGAATGGTCAGAGTTGCTGCCTTTGGGACTCAGGGTCCCAGGTTTGATTTCCAAGGCTGGAGAGGTGGGTCTGCCAAAGAGAGAGGACAAGCATAACAGTTGCTTTCCAAAAACCATCCCCTGACGTTGTTGAACACAGTGGCACCAGAATAGTTTGCAACTGCTTTCACTGTCAAACCTTTATTTGTGTAAAGGGAAACAAAGGTGTCGGAGTCCCTCAAAGTTCTTTTAAACAAGATGCTGGACTTACCTGTAGGTGTCATCCATCTGGCTATGTCTGGGTCTGCCCTATTTTAAATTAAGGTAGCAGCCATTCCATGGAACCCTGATACAAAAAAGTGATGCCATGGCTGGGGAAGCTCCGCCTCACAGCATAGTAATATAGTAATTTAAACTCAGAAGGGACTTTGGGTCCATCATGGCCACCAACCCATCCCTGTTTCATAAGCAAGGGGTGAAATAAGTATGCTGTGAAAACAGGCAACAATTTATACAGGTTTTCTACCCTCCTACTACCCAGGGTGCCTGCTGATTCTCTACCCTCCTAATACCTAGGGTATCTGCTAATTCTCTACCCTTCTACTACCCAGGGTACCTGCTGATTCCCTACCCTCCTACTACCCAGGGTACCTGCTGATTCCCTACCCTCCTACTACCCAGGGTACCTGCTGATTCCCTACCCTCCTACTACCCAGGGTACCTGCTGATTCCTACCTCCTACTACCCAGGGTGCCTGCTAATTCCCCTACTCTCATACTACACAGGGTACCTACTGATTCCCTACCCTCCTACTACCCAGGGTATCTGCTGATTCCCTCCCTCCTACTATCAAGGGTACCTGCCGATTCCCTACCCTCCTACTACTACCAAGAGTACCTGCTGATTCCCTACCCTCCAACTACCCGGGGTACCTGCTGATTCCCTACCCTCCTACTACCCAGAGTATCTGCTGATTCCCTACCCTTCTACTACCAAGAGTATTGCTGATTCCCTACCCTCCTACTCCCCGGGGTACCTGTTGATTCCCTACCCTCCTACTACCCAGGGTATCTGCTAATTCCCTACCCTCCTACTACCCAGGGTATCTGCTAATTCCCTACCCTCCTACTACCCAGGGTACCTGCTGATTCCCTACCCTCCTACTACCCAGGGTACCTGCTGATTCCCTACCCTCCTACTACCCAGGTACCTGCTGATTCCCTACCCTCCTACTACCCAGGGTACCTGCTGATTCCCTACCCTCCTACTACCCAGGGTACCTGCTGATTCCCTACCCTCCTACTACCCAGGGTACCTGCTGATTCCCTACCCTCCTACTACCCAGGGTACCTGCTGATTCCCTACCCTCCTACTACCCGGGGTATCTGCTGATTCCCTCCCTCCTACTACCAAGGGTACCTGCTGATTACCTACCCTCCTACTGCTACCAAGAGTACCTGCTGATTCCCTACCCTCCTACTACCCAGAGTATCTGCTGATTCCCTACCCTTCTACTACCAAGAGTACCTGCTGATTCCCTACCCTTCTACTACCAGGGTACCTGCTGATTCCCTACCCTCCTACTACCCGGGTACCTGCTGATTCCCTACCCTCCTACTACCCAGGGTACCTGCTGATTCCCTACCCTCCTACTACCGGGGTACCTGCTGATTCCCTACCCTCCTACTACCCAGGGTACCTGCTGATTCCCTACCCTTCTACTACCAAGAGTACTGCTGATTCCCTACCCTCCTACTCCCCGGGGTACCTGCTGATTCCCTACCCTCCTACTACCCAGGGTACCTGCTGATTCCCTACCCTCCTACTACCCAGGGTATCTGCTGATTCCCTACCCTCCTACCATCCAGAGTACCTGCTGATTCCTACCCTCTACTACCCAGGGTGCCTGCTGATTCCCTACCCTCCTACTACCAGGGTACCTGCTGATTCCCTACCCTCCTACCCGGTTGCCTGCTGATTCCCTACCCTCCTACTACCCAGGGTACCTGCTGATTCCCTACCCTCCTACTACCCAGGGTACCTGTGATTCCCTACCCTCCTACTACCAGGGTACCTGCTGATTCCCTACCCTCTACCACAGGGTACCTGCTGATTCCTACCCTCCTACTACCCGGGGTATCTGCTGATTCCCTCCCTCCTACTACCAAGGGTACCTGCTGATTACCTACCCTCCTACTGCTACCAAGAGTACCTGCTGATTCCCTACCCTCCTACTACCCAGAGTATCTGCTGATTCCCTACCCTTCTACTACCAAGAGTACTGCTGATTCCCTACCCTCCTACTACCCGGGGTACCTGCTGATTCCCTACCCTCCTACTACCCAGGGTACCTGCTGATTCCCTACCCTCCTACTACCAGGGTACCTGCTGATTCCCTACCCTCCTACTACCCGGGGTACCTGCTGATTCCCTACCCTCCTACTACCCAGGGTACCTGCTGATTCCCTACCCTCCTACTACCCAGGGTACCTGCTGATTCCCTACCCTCCTACTACCCAGAGTACCTGCTGATTCCTTACCCTTCTACTACCCAGGGTACCTGCTAATTCCCTACCCTCCTACTACCCAGGGTACCTGCTGATTCCCTACCCTCCTACTACCCAGGGTACCTGCTGATTCCCTACCCTCCTACTACCCAGGGTACCTGCTGATTCCCTACCCTCCTACTACCCAGGGTACCTGCTGATTCCCTACCCTCCTACTACCCAGGGTACCTGCTGATTCCCTACCCTCCTACTACCGGGTACCTGCTGATTCCTACCTCCTACTACCCGGGTACCTGCTGATTCCTCCTCCTACTACCAAGGGTACCTGCTGATTACCTACCCTCCTACTGCTACCAAGAGTACCTGCTGATTCCCTACCCTCCTACTACCCAGAGTATCTGCTGATTCCCTACCCTTCTACTACCAAGAGTACTGCTGATTCCCTACCCTCCTACTACCCGGGTACCTGCTGATTCCCTACCCTCCTACTACCGGGTACCTGCTGATTCCTACCCTCCTACTACCGGGGTACCTGCTGATTCCCTACCCTCCTACTATCCAGGTACCTGCTGATTCCTACCCTCCTACTACCGGGTACCTGCTGATTCCCTACCCTCCTACTACCCAGGGTATCTGCTGATTCCCTACCCTCCTACTACCACTGGTACCTGCTGATTCCCTACCCTCCTACTATTACCAAGAGTACCTGCTGATTCCCTACCCTCCTACTACCCGGGGTACCTGCTGATTCCCTACCCTCCTACTACCAAGGTATCTGCTGATTCCCTACCCTCCTACTACCAACGGTACCTGCTGATTCCCTACCCTCCTACTATTACCAAGAGTACCTGCTGATTCCCTACCCTCCTACTACCCGGGGTACCTGCTGATTCCCTACCCTCCTACTATCTGTCGTACCTGCTGATTCCCTACCCTCCTACTATCTGGGGTACCTGCTGACTTCCTACCCTCCTACTACCCGGGGTACCTGCTGATACCCTACCCTCCTACTACCCAGGGTACCTGCTGATTCCCTACCCTCCTACTACCAAGGGTATCTGCTGATTCCATACCCTCCTACTACCCAGAGTACCTGTAGATTCCCTACCCTCCTACTACCAAGGGTACCTGCTGATTCCCTATCCTCCTACTATCCAGTGTACCTGCTGATTCCCTACCCTCTTGCTACCTGGGGTACCTGCTGAATTCCTACCCTCCTACTACCCAGAGTACCTGTTGATTCCCTACCCTCCTACTACCCAGGGTACCTGCTGATTCCCTACCCTCCTACTACCAAGGGTACCTGCTGATTCCATACCCTCCTACTAAACAGAGTACCTGTAGATTCCCTACCCTCCTACTACCAAAGGTACCTGCTGATTCCATACCCTCCTACTACCCAGAGTACCTGTTGATTCCCTACCCTCCTACTACCCAGGGTACCTGCTGATTCCCTATCCTCCTACTATTCAGTGTACCTGCTGATTCCTTACCCTCCTGCTACCCAGGGTAGCTGCTGATTCCCTACCCTCCTACTACCCAGGGTACCTGCTGATTCCCTACCCTCCTACTACCCAGGGTACCTGCTAATTCCCTATCTCCTACTACCCAGGATACCTGCTGATTCCCTACCTCCTACTACCCAGGGTACGTGCTGATTCCCTACCCTCCTACTACCCAGGTACCTGCTGATTCCCTACCCTCTTGCTACCTGGGGTACCTGCTGAATTCCTACCCTCCTCCTACCCAGAGTACCTGTTGATTCCCTACCCTCCTACTACCCAGGGTACCTGCTGATTCCCTACCCTCCTACTACCAAGGGTACCTGCTGATTCCATACCCTCCTACTAAACAGAGTACCTGTAGATTCCCTACCCTCCTACTACCAAAGGTACCTGCTGATTCCATACCCTCCTACTACCCAGAGTACCTGTTGATTCCCTACCCTCCTACTACCCAGGGTACCTGCTGAATCCCTATCCTCCTACTATTCAGTGTACCTGCTGATTCCTTACCCTCCTGCTACCCAAGGTAGCTGCTGATTCCCTACCCTCCTACTACCTAGGGTACCTGCTAATTCCCTATCTCCTACTACCCAGGATACCTGCTGATTCCCTACCTTCCCACAACCCAGGGTACGTGCTGATTCCCTACTCTCCTACTACCCAGGGTACTTGCTGATTCCCTACCCTCCTACTACCCAGGGTGCCTGCTGATTCTCTACCCTCCTACCACCCAGGGTGCCTGCTTATTCCCTATCCTTCTACTACCTAGGATACCTGCTGATTCCCTATCCTCCTACTACCAAGGGTACCTGCTGATTCCCTGCTGTCCTACTTCCTAGGGTACCTGCTGATTCCCTACCTCCCACTACCCATGGTACCTTCTGATTCCCTACCCTCCTACAACCCAGGGTACCTGCTGATTCCCTACCCCCAAACTATCTAGGGTACCTGCTTATTTCCTACCTCCCACTGTAAGCAGAAATGTGTCCAGACATAGTTTAAAGGTCAGTACTATCTTAATGCCCACTGTCTCTCCTGGTAGGCTGTTCCATAGGTTCACTACCCTCTAGGAGAAAAAGTGTCCCCTAATGTTACCCCTAAATGTATCCCTCCCTGAGCTTCAGGGCATGTCCCCGCTTCCTACTGTGGGACAGCAGATCAGATATATCCATCTACAGTTGCCAGGTTTGGTGACTCAGCCTAAACTGCACTTACCTGACTGCAATGTACTTTTTATATTGTGGAGATGGGACAGAAAGAGACTGCTCCTGGAATGGCTAGTGCACAAGTAAACTCAGAGCACACAAAAACAAAAAAAGGGTAATCAACAACCTGTACATGGTTTAATAATGTTGAAAGCTGTCCAATGAGAATCTGTGCAGAAGTTCACTTTATTCAAGATTCAGTGCAACACACCAACTCACAAGGATCTAGACCCCTGACGTTTTGCACATGCGGATGTGCTTAACCATGGGATCTAGGGCTGGGAGAAATTTAACTTCCAGAAGTGAAATTCTGGTAAAATGCCAATTTTGCTTCTGTGAAATTTCATGAAATTTCTGAGAACATTTTGCAAAATGTTGCCAAAATTGTGATATCAGTTATTACCATCTAAGTTGAAAAGAATTTAGTTCAAATTACACTTGTAACTCCTAAGTGGCGCTATCCCAAGGGCTACTACCCCTGCCTGCTGGGCTAGTAGCAGGTTAAGGGGCCTGAGTTCTGAAACAAGTGCCTCCACCTGGAGGTCAGGTTTGGTAGTGGTCAAGCTAACCTGGGCACAGCCCTCTGGGACACTGTAACCCCACTCTTTCCTTACTAGTGGCCGGAACAATACACAATAATCACTTTCACAATACCCCTGATACACCACACAAGTACCCACACTGTTTGCATTTACCACCAGGGCTTTCCACTGGCTCGGCCCTGGGGCCCCCCTGAAAAAAAAGGTTATACACAGCAAATAACAGCAGTACAGTACTCATGCACAAACTGAAACCACAGTCAGGGTAACTGCAAAAAAGAGTTAGATCTGATTTATTTAAGGGACTTGAACAAGGGAGGGGCGTAATCAGGTTAATTTGCTTAGAGTCTCTATCATTCAAACAGTTATGCATGCACTTCAGGGTCTATAAACAGTCACGCACTTTGGGTACCCAGATGGAGAATGGTGGGCTAGCCAGGAACGTTGCAGCTGGTTGGGCCCTGTGATAGAAGAAAACAACATGCACAACACACACTATTTGTAATCTGGAGCTGGAGGGCTCAGTTCATGAAAAGAAAACAACAAGGCAATCAGATGACACACTTTTAGATTAGGCTATTGTTGCAGGGAGCTACCCTGATGATTACTCACGATATCCAAGACTGGACACAGGCTGGACAAAAATCGAGAGAGCAGGTGGTTACTGTGGAGTACCAGGAGAAGCAGGGCCCACACGAATCGCTGAGGCATCATTCCTGTTCAAGTGTGGAGGGGGGGAGGGCTGATCCCCAGGCAGGTTTCTCATCGATGACTTTCTCTGTTCAGTGGGTAGTCTGGCTGGGCCAGTGTGGCAAGGCCCCGGCTAAATGGAGAAAAATTCGGATACAGTCCATTTTGGGCTGGATACAGCTCCCAACAAGAAGAACACAGTTCACACAGTGGGGAACCAAATCATGACTCACTTTCAATACATAGCACATTTACATGTAAAGAAATTCTACTGTACCAGGCAAACCGCTCTCCGGTCACGATCGCAAAGTCTCTGCACAAACCAGGGATTCAAAAGTGGCTGGAAATCCTGACAGGCCGATCCCATTCAGCAAAATCTTTGGTCTTCTTCAGGTATGAGCCAAATCAGTGACTTACTTCTCTCTCACAAACTCAGATTTAGTCCGAAAATAATTCTCTTTTCTCCCTCTCAGGGGCATCATGCAGCCATGCAGGCCAAAACTTAGCCCTTTCAAAGTTCTCCCATACGAATCCACTCAGGATTGCTGCTCAAAAAACACTTGAGCTCTTCTCATTTCACTCCCAGCTCAGAACTAACTGAAAATTGCAAGCAGTCTGGGATTTCCCCAAGATCCAAAAGGTTCAGTTGTCAGTCAAAGCAAGAGCTCCCCATTCAGTTGCAAAAAACGCACCAAAAGCCCAAAACTACAGTTCCTACAGGTTTTGACTCCAGACAGGTCCTGTAGTCCGACTCTGTTTTAGGTCCCACCAGAACTGATTAATCTAATTCAGCAGGCCAGGAGCAAGATAGTGGAGATAAACAAAACGCTCCTTGTTGCAAAGAAGGCAGGTTAGACAAACTGCATTATCATTATCACTCTAAATGATTTTCAGCAAATAGTTACATCTTTTAATAGAGCTCCCTCTCAGATTACTTATGACTGCAATTTAAGCAGCTCTTAAAGAGACAGTGCACAGAGGCTATACAGGCGCACTCTGGCAATCACATTTAAACTGCTAAAATGCAGGACACCAACCTGGCAGTGAGCATTTAGCCAAGCTCAAAGAAGACTCCTCGGGAACCCCCATTTGTAGGAGGGGTTACACCCTTCCCTGCCTGGAGAAAGCGTGGTATCTGCGTCACGTCTGTACCATCTTGCATTAGTTAACATAAACTTACTACTTTATTATACATTTTTACTACACTTTATAATACTATATCCATTTTGACAATACATTAGGCATATTTCACACAAGTCAGTTGAACATTACTATACTAAATCAGGTAATAACATCTTGTACATTAAATAGAGTAAGAGGGGGCCCTTCCCTATCAGCTAACTTAGGGCTGGATGGGGAAGAGGCACCATGGTGAGACAGCAGAACAAGTAACCTGGAATGGGCCATCAAGCTCAATTTGGGCAGTGAGCTCAGTGAAATATAAACACCTTTGTGAACCATATGGAAAGGCAAGTCCACAGGCCTCCCTGGTGAATCATAGCTGAAACGCAATACTGGCTTGACAGCTCAGCCAGTCTTTCTGGGGGGAACAATCACGGTCTCTGTACTCTCAGCACTGGTTCTGGGACTTTCAACACTTGGGAGGGGTGCCTCTGCCTGGGTAGAAATGTCCAATCTTGGAGCACTGTCAGCTCCTTGCTCTGTAGGTTCTGTTTCTACAACACTTAGATCATTTTGAAGAGGCCCTGGTACAGAAGGGAGGTTATCAGCACTCTCATAGTGTTCTTCAAGTTCTGGCATGTCACCAGAAAGACTCATTCCATCAGCCCTTCCCTCAGGCAAATCATACAGTTCCACAATACACAGAGACTCAGCATCCTCAGACGTGATACTTTGCACTTCACTTTCAGGGAGCATTGGCTCCAAGGATGAAGCTGTGGGGTTAGGCAGTCCAGAAGGCCCAGCTTCATCCCCACGATTAGTCATGGGATTACCCCGAAACATCTGGCTCAGTTCTTAAGAGGCATAGTCTCACTCACTTTCGTCAGAAGTGGACAGACAGTCACTATCATTCCGGGCCTGCTGCGAAGCAAACCTTAAATCTGTGACCACTGGGGAAGGTTGGCTCTGTCTCTTTCTTGCAGCAGCATGAGTCACTAGTCCAGGGGCCTCAATTTCTGGGGGTTTAGCCTCAATCATGACTTGGCCGATAGGTAGCAAGTGGTTACGGTGCATGGGCTTGACAGCTTTGGAGTTGTTCTCTGGGCGCACCTTGTACACAGGTAAATCATCCAACTTTCCAACTACTACATGGGGAAGATGGTGCCACCCGATCAGCAATTTTGTGTTTACCATGCAGTCCCAAATAGCGTAACAACACACGGTCTCCAGGTCGAAGCTCTTGAGCCTTTACTTTTTTATCATGCCTTTCTTTGTTGGCCAGATTTCTCTTGGCGGCCATTGTCCTGGCCAGTTGATAGGCATGGTTCAATTGAGCTTTCAGTTTTTGTACATATTGCAAGTAGTTTTCAGCTCGGACCCCATCTGGAGAGACCCCAAAACAGACATCAACAGGCAGCCGGGCCTCTCTCTGGAACATGAGGCGGTAGGGAGAGAACCCGGTAGCATCATTTTTCGTACAATTGTATGCGTCTACCAAGGTGCTAATCTGCTAGCTCCATTTGTGCTTGTCTTTTGGGTTGAGGGTGCCCAGCATGTCTAGAAGGGTGCGGTTAAAACGTTCTGGTTGACTGTCTCCCTGCGGGTGATAGGGGGTGGTTTTTGACTTCTCACCCCCCCATAGAAAGAGCATTTCTTTGATTAGTCAACTCTCAAAGTCTCTGCCCTGGTCAGAGTGGATCTGCTGGAGGGCACCACAGTGGACGAAGAAATTTTCCACTGGCACCTTGGCCACGGTGGATGCCTTTTGATCTTTGGTGGGAAAAGCTTGTGCATACTGTGTGAAATGACCCGTAACCACTAACACATTGCCAATGTTCCGCTGATCAGGTTCTAAACACAAGAAGTCTATGGAGACTAGTTCCATGGGGGCGTTGGTAGTAATATTAACAAGGGGGGCTTTCTGAGGCAGGGCTTTGATTTTCAGGCAGTGACTACAAGTCTTTACATGGTGCTCAACACTGGCCCATATTTTGGGCCAGTAGAAGCGAGATCGTACCAGGTCAAGGGTTCTGTCAATACCAAGGTGCCCCATGTCATTGTGGAGGGACCTTAGCACCAAATCTTTAAAGGCCATGGGCAGGACCAATTGTTGCTTGTCTACTTTGCTACTATGATCTACTGTATCTCTATACAACAACTGATTGAACAACTTCAACCTGGGGCCTTCTTTAAACAATAAAGCAGTTCGCAAGTCAGTGGAACGTAACTTAGACACATCTTTCCCCACATGCAGGGCATCAAGTGCTGGCTGAATCATAGGCTCTTGAGATTGAGTCCACTGGATGTTGTCATTATCAAATTGAGGTTGTGCACTAATGTCTAGAGCAGAGAAGTGGCAATAAACAGCTGGTATGTAGGTGTCAGAAGGGTTTGAGCAATCTACTAAACAGTCCACTGTGTCCGCAGACATCTGTTCATTGCTGTCAAACTTTTGGCACAATGCTCGAATGTTAGGTTCAGACAGCCTGACCCAATCACTCTTGGAAGTGGGCCTTCATGATAGGACGTCAGCATCAATATGGTTCAGGCCTGGTCTGTATTCGACAGAATAATCATAGGTTGATAATGCAGAAAGCCACCGGTGCCCAGTGGTGTCTAACTTAGCTAAAGTCTGTACATAGGTCAATGGGTTATTGTAAGTCTTCACCAATATCTTTGCCCCATAGAGGTATTCCTGAAACGGGTCAATGATGGCCCATTTTAGCGCAAGGAACTCTAACGTATGCACAGGATAGTTTCGTTTGGATGGAGTCTGGCTCCTACTGGCGAAAGCTACTGGTCTCAGGCCATTCTCGTGGTCTTGATACAGCACCGCTCCTAGACCCTGTAGACTAGCATCTGTATGCAGCACATAGGGTTTGGTGGGGTCAGCATAGGTGAGGATGGGGGGCATGGGTAAGCTGGTATATCAATCAATCAATCAAATCAATCAAAACCTTTATTTTACCAGGTGAACATCATTGAGCAATGCTCATTTTCAAGATGGACCTAGGTATATGATCTCATGAAAGGCTGCTTCACAGTTGGGCATCCAGCAGGGCCCGAAGAGTTCACCTGGGCAGAAGCATACTTTTTCTGGTTCTTTAGCAGCCCCTTTTTTGTGTTTACGATTGGTAGGAGGGTAACCCTGGGTAAGGTTTAAGAGTGGGTGAATCACCTTGGAATAGTTTTTTATGAACCTGCTGTAGTAGCCACAGAACCCCAGGAAACACTGTAGTTCTTTCAGATTATGGGGCCAGGGCCAAGTAATCAGTGCTTCAACCTTACAGGGATCAGTCTCAATCCCTTTTGTAGATACTATGTGCCCCACATACTTCACAGAAAAACTGGCACTTGTCAATGGACAGCTTGAGGCCAAAGTCTTCCATTCGGTCTAGGACTTTAAACAGTCGGTTCTCATGCTCCTCTAAGGTGCTTTCAAACACAATGACATTGTCCAAGTACAGCAGGCATTCCAGCAAATTCATATCTCATACCGCACATTCCATCAGTTGCTGAAAGGTGGCTAGGGTCCCAGATATCCCCTGTGGCATCCTCAGAAACTTGTAGAACCCCAATGGACAGATGAAGGCTGTTTTCTCATGGTCTTCTGGGGCCATCGGGATTGGTAGTATCCGCTGTGAAGATCCAACACCGAGAACCATTTGCTCCCATTCAAGCAGTCCAGGGCATCTTGTATATGAGGCATAGTGCGTTGGTCTGGGATGGTCCGCTGGTTCAGAGTTTGGTAATCAATGCACTTCCTCACAGACCCATTCTTCTTATGCACAACCACAATGGGAGAGGGGTATGGGCTCCTGGATTCTTGTATCATGCCAGCAGCGAGCATTTCCTGCAGGTGTCTTCTCACATCATCTATGTCTGCTGGGGCTAGGCGTCGGGACCTCTCTCGAAATGGCCATTCATCCCACAGGTGTATGTGATGCTTTACACCCTGGACACATCCCACATCCCATTACTTCAATGAAAACACTTGGTCTCTATGGACAAGTCTCTTGCTAATTCTAGCCTTCCATTCAGCTGGCAACAGGGAGTAACCAAAGTCAAACAAGTCTGGGATCACTCTCTCTTTCTCACAAGGGTGCTTGTTGCTGGGCAAAACTGCAGTGTCTGCACAGTGTACCATAGCTAGGGTGCACCCTCTGTTCACCTGGATCTCCCGATCTGACACATTGTGAATCTGGACCATCACTCGTTGTGCATAGGCATGAGCACAAGGAGGCAAGATGCTGGGCTTGACCAGTAATCCTTCTGGCAATTTTCCATTGCCTGGCACATCCAACATCAGTATTTTGTTCTTGACATCTTTCCGGGGGCGGTCCTCCCCTTGAATAGTACACTGGGCGTTAGGGGCCAGTGCCATTGAATCTGGATCCTTCTTCCACACAATTCTCACTGGTGCATCCTGGCTGACTTTCTTGGGTTTCTGTTACAAATCATAGGCCCTCTTGATCAGAGCCAGAATTCTCAGGGCCCTCCCAGTCCATCACCCTCGTTTCTTGTGACAGAGTTGCGCCAGTCTCCCAAACACATGGGTTTGTTCCAATTAACAGGGGAACCACATCATACAGTCCAGTGGGGGGACACACTAGGGCCAGTGTCTCTACTTGCTCCTCTACACCAGTGACAGTTGCAGGAAAAGACAACCAGAGGCGGACATTTCCTAGATATGGAACCCACCTGTTACCCGGGGTTACTAGAATCCCAGTAAGACCTAGTGGTAGGCAGGGAAGGCAGCTTGTGAAACTCCAGTTAAATGGATTTCACACTGTCTCACTCTGTTCTCAGTCTCAGCTGAGACTGAGGGATGACATAATTGAGAACTGTCGCAGCTGCATAAGCCACACTGGAATGTTGCAGTTGGAGGTTAGAGTAGAACGTTGGGGAATTTGAAGTCAGTCTGTGAGTTCAGTAGAGTCTGGGCAGTGAGTAGAAGAGGTGCTGTGCTGTAAGCAGGCCCTCAGAGCTCTAAGCTCTGTCAAAGAGCTATTTATTGTTGTATAGGTGTGTGTGTTCTCACCTAAAGAGGAACACAAGAAGAGCACATTGAAGTGGTGGAGACTGCTTTCAGTGGTTCAGGGCCCCATCCCTGCGGGGATGGGGGGGAAGGAATCAGTCTGCTTTCAGGGGCAACCCCCCCAGTCCAGCTAGGGAAAAGAAGCTGCCCGATTTAAGTTCGTGCTGAGGCACAAGAAGCTCTGGATGAGAGTTCTTTGAGGAGAAAATGCCTGAGGGGCACCTGCAACCAAGGGGTGAGTTTGCTCTGCTAAAGGGCCATGTGTTTTCACCTGAATCAAGATGAAACTAAAAGGACTGTTACTGTGGGGTCAGGAAAAGACAGCCAAGGACAGTTTGGAAGATGTGGAGATTGGACTGTTTAACTCTGGGGGTCTAGATTAATGGACACAGCCTCTTAATAAGTATGTCCAAGTTCAGCACAAATGGAATGTAAAGACAGTAGACTGAATGTGGAATACATTTAAAAAGAATCTACACAGCAAAGTGTTTTAAAGGATGAGGTGTTACAGTCCAGAGAAATGGCCGGGTATGAATTATGGGAGCGAGAGGTGGGAGACCCCCCCATCAGTAGTAACCAAATTCACCTCTACGGATTTGCTCTGGGACACCTGTTACTTTCTCTCAGGTACTTGGCCAGTGCCTGAGGAAAATACCCAGACGTGGGATTGATGAGGAAATTCCCTTACGGAGCAGAAGTGTTCAAAGGTGGTTTAGGGAGCCACCAGTAAATGCTTCCATGCTATATAGATAGTATCCAAGTGGTTGGCAAGGGAGCCAAGCCAGGGAAAATCCAGAACAGCATACAAGTTCGGGCTGTGTACCCAGTGTGTTTCAGAGCCTGAGGGCTAAATTGATGAGGTTGTGTTCTGGTCTCCTTAAATCTGCATTACCAGTAGTGTAGCCCCGTGGGGGTCCATCTATGCTTTGTTTATTCTGTTGGATGTGAATAAAAGCCACACTTCAGAATTCTACTTCTGGTTTTGGACATTACAGTTATTGCTTCCTTTGTCCGGAGTTACTTGGGTGCCCCTGTTGCAGAGTAGCCAAACCTAGCCAATGTGCTGAGTGACATATTCCTCCCCGAACCCAGCCCACCAGGTAAAGCTGTCAAGATAGAAACAGCATACCTGGGTGGGGGTTAAATGGATAAGACTTGTCGCTCAGCCCCCACACATGTAGGCCTTCCAGGGACTGTAGGGGCACATCAGATAAGTGTTTGCCATACCAGTCCTGAAACACAATGGTCACTTGCGACCCACTGTCAAGCACTGCTCAAGTAGGAATAGCATTCACAGCCACATTAGTCTCCATTGAAGGGCCCACTATCTTGGACCAGTCTGGAGGAACAACAGAAGGGGCCCTGACAAAAGATATAGCCACAGAAGGGTTTCAGTTAGGATGGCCAAAGCTTTTCCTGCAGTCATTTCGTGCACCCCTTGACCACTGACTAATTTTCTGAAGCTCTCCTTGGAGTCTGTTTACTACTCTTTCTAAGTCCTTCTGAGACCGGCATTCTCTTTTCATATGGCCATCCTTTCCACAGTGGTGAGAAATGATAGACTCCTGGGTCATCCTGGGAGAGAACATCGTATGAGGAACTGAAGCAGTAGTAAGAGATTGGGGTCTAGTATCTGCTTGCAGAGGTGAGAGTGGTGCAACGTGTCTTAACAGTTCCTTTAGAGTGGTAGTCAATCTGGTGATCTCAGCCTTGGAGCCACCCTTGGTAGTAGATGCCTGAGGGTGCATCCCCACCCCCATGGCAGTCGTGTGCTGAGAGGAACCAGAATCCTGTTCGATGGGGGGAACCCTTTCAGAGGTGCCTACTTTCAACTCTCGGACTTCCTTTAATAGCTCAACTTTCAAAAACTGGGCCCAGGGCAGGAAGTCCTTTGCATTCTCAGAATGTTTGTTAGTTGCCAGCTTTTGCAACTGAACCCCACTTGGCTGATCACTTTCTGTCACTTGCACAGTGGTAGCAGATATTGGTGCAGTTTCCCCTCAGGGTCACCTTTGTTCAACCTCCCCAAATTTAAGAAACATAGAAACATAGAATTTGATGGCAGATAAGGACCGCTTGGCCCACCTAGTCTGCCCATTTTCCTACCTAACAGATAAGCTGCAGATTCTAGTTAACCAACAGCTTACTTCCTCCTACCCCCAACTGGGACTGCCTTATGCCTGTCCCAAGCATTCTTGAAGCCCCCCACTGTTCTTGACTCCACGACCTCCTCAGGGAGGCTGTTCCATGCATTCACAACCCTCTCAGTGAAAAAATACTTCCTCACATTACCTTTGAGCTGTCTCCGCTCTATCTTCAAATTGTGCCCCCTTGTTCTTGCACATCTCTTTTTCTGGAAGATGCTACTCTCTTGGACTTTAATTCCCTTGAGGTACTTGAAAGTTTCTATCATGTCCCCTCTCTCCTTTCTTTCCTCAAGGGTATACATATTAAGCTCCTTTAGTCTTTCTTCATATGTCTTCTGGTGCAGACCCTGCACCATTTTGGTTGCCCTCCTCTTGACAGCCTCCACTCTGTCTATGTCTTTGCAGAGATGGGGTCTCCAGAACTGCACACAGTACTCCAGATGGGGTCTCACCAACTGTTTGTACAGAGGGATAACAATTTTCTGTTTTCTACTATTGATGCCTCTTCTTATGCATCTCAGTATCCCCCCAGCCTTCCTTACTACCTTCTCACATTGCTTGCCCACCTTTAGGTCATCTGATATAATTACCCCCAGGTCCCTTTCTATTTTTACTGTTGTCAGTATCTCACCCCCCATTGTGTACGCTTTCCCTGGGTTTTTGTTTCCCATGTGCATTACCTTGCACTTCTTTGCATTGAATCTGAGATACCATACATTTGACCATTCCTCCAACCTTGCCAAGTCCCTTCTCATCCTTTCCACTCCATCTTGTGTATCAACCCTGTTGCAGATCTTTGTGTCATCTGCAAAGAGACATACTTTTCCTTCCAGTTCCTCTGCAATGTCACTTATAAAGACATTAAAAAGGACCGGTCCTAGTACTGAACCCTGCGGTACCCCACTAGTAACCCTCCTTTCTTCACTGTGTACTTCATTTACTACTACCCTTGTTCCTGTTGTCTAGCCAATTTTTTATCCAGGCTACCACCTTGGGACCCACTCCAAGGCTGGCTATCTTGTGTATTAATCTTTTGTGTGGGACTGTATCAAATGCCTTGCTAAAATCTAGGTAGGCCATGTCCACAGCCCCTCCCTGGTCTACTACTTTGGTCACCCAGTCAAAGAAATCTATTAGATTCATCTGACACAACCTTCCCATCGTGAATCCATGCTGCCTTGGGTCCTGTGCCCCACTGGCCTCTAGGTACTCAACAATTCTTTCCTTCAGAAGTGATTCCATCATTTTCCCTACCACTGAGGTCAAACTAACTGGTCTGTAGTTTCCTGCCTCTGTCCTGCTCCCACTTTTGTGAAGAGGAATCACATCTGCCTTCCTCCAGTCCTCATGTACCAACCCATCCTCCCATGATTTGTTAAAGAGAGTAGTCAGCGGTGTCACTAGTTCTACCCTTAGTTCTTTTAGAATTCTTGGGTGAATCCCATCAGGCCCCATTGCTTTGTCCACCTTCAATTTTATTAGTTCTTTCAAAACCCTTTCTTCTGTAAATGGACTGGTATCAACCCCCATCTTCAGAGTGTTTCTCTTGTTTGGTTTAGGTAACTCCCCCTCCTCTTCCTTTGTGAATACTGAGCAGAAATATTTGTTCAGTATCCCTGCTTTTTCACTGTCACCCTCTACCCACATTCCCTCCCTTTTATTAAGCTTCAGTATCCCTCCTTTGGTCATTCTTCGCTCCCTAATGTACCTATAAAAGGTCTAATCCCTTCTTAACAGAATTGGCTATCCTTTCCTCGGTTTGGGCCTTTGCTATTCTGACTGCTTTCCCAGCCTCTTTCTACTTTAACTGACAAAGTTCTCTGTCCTGCTCCTTCTGTGATTCCTTATATTTCCTGAATGCTGTCCTTTTCTCCTTAACCTTCCCTGCCACCTCTTTTGAGAACCATAGCATTTTTTTCCTTCGTTGTGTTTTATTGATTTGCTTTACACAAAGGCTTGTTGCCTCTGTGATGGCTGTTTTGATCACTCCCCATTGTTCCTCCACCCCCTCCTTCTTGCCTGTTTGCTAGTGCTTTTCTGAGGCACTCTCTCATTTTCCCAAAGTCAGCCCTCCTAAAGTCTAGTACTCTTGCTTTTGTATTTCTTTCATCAGCTCGTCATAGGAGGGTGGTGATTCCAGATGGGTGGTGAGGCACAACTGAAGCAGTAACAGTTCCAAAAATGGAGCAGATTTAAGGATTCGGACCAGCCTAGTTCGATCTAATTCATTTGACGGCAAACTACCCTTTCTGAGGCACTCTTGTAGCAGCTTTTCAAGCCGAGGTACATACACAGGCAATGGTTCCCCTGGGTACTGCTGAGCATTTCCTACTCTCCACCACAGATCCTCATCTGAATCCGGGCTCCCATACAACGTTCTCCAGTGCATCAAGATAGTCCTGTGCGGTTGCTTTAAGGTTATTGGCCCACTTAGCACAGATGGTAGCCAGGACAGAACCTCAGAGGTTCTCACTCAACCTCTTTCATTTCTCTGCTTCTGAGCATTGCCATTCAAGTATTAGAGGGGCAACATAGTCTATCCAGGTCTCCCAGTCATCCTCCACTGGAAGGGTGGGGAGGGTGCCTGAGAAGATTCTCAGGCTTCGGTAGGAGTCATGACTAATGGCAGGTACAGATATAGGGGCCAGCATTGGCATGAGCACAGAAGGTGGGGCAATAATGAGTGCTGGAGTGGTAGGGTGTGTTGGGGAAGGAAACCCCCCAGGTGGCAGGAATAGATTCTTAAATTCCTCTACGGTTTTCCCTTCCTCCAGCAACAACTTAGCAAATTTCTCCTCAAAAGTCTCAGATAATGGTGGGAGCTCATCCTTCCCGGGGTCTTTACTGTCTTTTGTTATCACTCTCCAGGCAGTTGGAACCCCATCTGGGGCAATAGTCTGTGGCACTTTATAGCTATCCACAAGGTCAATACACTCTACTAAGGCTATGAAAGTTTGAGTGATCAAATCAGCCTGTCGACCCACCACAACAGGGTTTTTTAAACATTCAACTTTGAAGAGTACTCCCTTTACAATGTCTTTACTGGTACCCAGGAGAATATCCAGTATAAGTACAGCATTTTGGGGTTCAATCTCCTGCCCAGTACACCACCCCACCAACTGGTGTACAGCCATTTCTACTGAGGTAGCCATCAATCTTTAACAATAATTCATAATTTTTGGCCCACTAGAAGGCACTGAATCCCAGTGCTGAGCCTCCAAGATGTAACCCCTAGGTGGCTCTATCCCAAGGGCTACTACCCCTGCCTATTGGCTAGTAGCAGGTTAAGAGGCCTGAGTTCTGAAATGGGTGCCTCCACCCGGAGGTCAGGGTTGGTAGTGGTCAAGCTAACCTGGGTACAGCCCTCCAGGACACTGTAACCCCCCCTCTTTCCTTACTAGTGGTTGGAACAATACACAATAATCACTTTAACAATACCCCTGATACACCACACAAGTACCCACACTGTTTGCACTTACCATCAGGGCCTTCCTCTGGCTCAGCCCTGGGAACCCCCTGTAAAACAAGGCTATGCACAGCAAATAACAGCAGTACAGTACTCATGCACAAACTGAAACCACAGTCAGGGTAACTGCAAAAAAGAGTTAGATCTGATTTATTTAAGGGACTTGAACAAGGGAGGGGGGGGTAATCAGGTTAATTTTCTTAGAGTCTCTATCATTCAAACAGTTATGCATGCACTTCAGGGTCCATAAACAGTCACACACTTTGGGTACCCAGATGGAGAACAGTAGGCTAGCCAGGAACGTTGCAGCTGGTTGGGCCCTGTGATAGAAGAAAACAACATGCACAACACACACTATTTGTAATCTGGAGCCGGAGGGCTCAGTTCAAGAAAAGAAAACAACAAGACAATCAGATGACACAATTTTAGATTAGGCTGTTGTTGCAGGGAGCTACCCTGATGATTACTCACGAAACTCAAGACTGGACACAGGCTGGACAAAAATCGAGACAGCAGGTGGTTACTGTGGAGTACCAGGAGAAGCAGGGCCCACACGAATCGCCGAGGTGTCATTCCTGTTCAAGTGTGGAGCAGAAGGCTGATCCCCAGGCAGGTCTCTCGTCAATGGCTTTCTCTGTGCAGTGGGTAGTCTGGCTGGGCCAGTGTGGTAAGGCCCCGGCCAAATGGAGAAAAATTCGGATACAGCTCCCAGCAAGCAGAACATAGTCCACACAGTGGAGATCCAAACCATGACCCACTTTCAATACGCAGCACATTTACATGTAAAGAAATTCTACCGTACCAGGCAAACCGCTCTCTGGTCATGATCACAAAGCCTCTGCACAAACCAGGGATTCAAAAGTAGCTGGATATCCTGACAGGCCAATCACATTCAGCAAAATCTTTGGTCTTCTTCAGGTATGAGCCTGGTAGAAAATCAGTTACTTACTTCGTTCTCACAAAGTCGAATATAGTCCGAAATTAATTCTCTTTTCTCCCTCTCAGGGGCAGCAGGCAGACATGCAGGCCAAAACTTAGCCCTTTCACAGTTCTCCCATGCAAATCCACTCAGGATTGCTGCTCAAAAAACACTTGAGCTCTCCTCATTTTACTTCCCAGCTCGGAACTAACTGAAAATTGCATGCAGTCTGGGATTTCCCCAAGATCCAAAAGGTTTGGTTGGCTGATTCGGCTGTCAGTCAAAGCAAAAGCTCCCCCTTCAGTTGCAAAAAAGGTGCCAAAAACTCAAAACTACAGTTCCTACAGATTTTGACTCAGACAGGTCCTGTAGTTGGGCTCTATTTTAGGTCCCACCACAACTAATTAATCCAATTCAGCAGTCCAGGACCAAGATAGTGGAGACAAACAAAACAGTCCTTGCTGCAAAAGAAGGCAAGTTAGACAAACTACATTATCATCATCACTCTACATAATTTTCAGCAAATAGTTACATCTTTCAATAGCGCTCCCTCTCAGATTACTAATGACTGCAATTTAGGCAGCTCTTAAGGAGACAGTTCACAGAGGCTATTCAGGCACTCTCTGGCAATTACATTTAAACTGCTAAAACACAGGACACCAATCTGTCAGTGAGCATTTAGGCAAGCTCAAAGAAGACTCCTTGGGAACCCCCATTTGTGGGGGGTTACACAACAAATTAGGTATGCTGACTTTACCATGGTCCATACACATATGTGGATCTCTGTCGTTAAAGGTGACTGAGTTAGAAGCCTCTAAACATTTGGACATTTTTAAATTACATTTCGCAATTATTTAAACTATAATTTATTTGTCCAAATTGCAGCACATTTGGTATGATGACTTTAGCAATGTCCACACAGAAGTGTACCAAGTTTCAGGTCACTGTCTTTAAAGGTAACTGAATTATAAGCCCCACAATTTCAGAAATTTAAAAGTTGTATTTCATAATTTTGTAAACTATAGAATTTTAAGCCCTTGTAACTTTTAAACTAGAGAACAGTATATCACCAATTTTGTTGGGTTCATTGAGCCTAAATATTAGGCATGGAGGCCACCCCCCCCCCCGACCAGCAGCACAGCATTGCAATACCATTCTCACGACCCTGGTTTGGAAGTGAGCCCAGGAAGTTATGTTGGGAGGCAGGTCGTGGCCGAGACAGCTACTGCACAGCAGTTCAATTTGGTCAGGGAGGGTTGGCGGGGGGGGGGGGTCCCACCAGCACAGAAATCCCAGCAGCTGGGCCACGGAACTTGCTCCTGCTGCAGGGAAGCTGTGGTTGTGTGTGGCTGAGAGGCACTGCCCCCACCAGGGTTGATGGGAAGGAATTTGAAGAAAAATGCATTAGCCAGCTGAATGATGATTGGGTTCAGCCTGATCAGGGTATAGCCCATGAACTGCATATATCCCTGAGAGAAGAGCTGCCTGCCAGGAGAAACAAGCATTTGTCAATGCCGAATGTTTGTTTGCTGGTATTGGCATTGGTAGTGTAGAAGTTACAGAGCTGCATAATAGGAACGGCAGTGAAGTATTGAACTGAAGCCAACCCCACAATCACCCTACAGAGACTGACAGGCATTGGGGTGTGCCTTTGCGTCATCAGGCATAACGGCCACGCCATTTCACCAAACCCTACCCTGCAGACACTGACAAGTGCTATGGTGTGTCTTGGGGTCTTTGGCCCTTACGCGCACCCCATTCCATCGGGAAATATAGTGAGATGGGTGCGGTATAGGAGAATGGGGTGAAATTTGGGGCCAAAGAGTCCAAGGCATACATCAATGCCTCTCACTGACTGCAGGATGTGGAATGGAATGAGCATTACAGGCAAGAATCCCAAGTCACACCCCTGATGCCTGTCATTCTCTACAGGGTGGGGCGTTATGGTCGGAAACCCTAATGCTCAGCCATTCGTTGGTATTTTCACTCCAAATTTTCAACATGTTTTTTTGTGACCCCACCTCATGAACAGTGGCAATATAAGTTTGTTAGCCGAAAGCTGCTTTTGCACAGCGACTACGGCATTTAGCACCACAGGTGCAAAAACACATTCTGAACAGGATGTGAAAAATGACAGCTGTACTGTTTATGTGGAGGTGTAAAAATGGCAGTGTTGAAAATCTGCAGTGAAAATTTTAAAAAAACTGGTGAAGTCACGGGCATACATAGAAACTGTGCAACGCACACCCGTAATATAACTAGTTTGGGGAATTTTTATAGCAGATTGTCAACACAGGCATTTTGGGACCTCTGATCGTGAACAGTGTCACTGTGATTTTCTTTGTCTGTCCCAAACAATGATTTCCCACAGCGACCATGCATTTCTGCGCTGAAAGTGTGAAAACACATTTCGGCCATGTTGTGAAAAATGACAGCTGTACTGTTCATAAGGAAGTTAGGAAAAATGCCACTGGTGAAAATCTGGACTGAAAATATTACAAAGTCATGAACTTACGAGGGTTCATGGAAACTGAGCAATGCTCACTTGTAACACAGTCATTTTATGGACTTTTGTCACCAAATTTTCAACATAGCCATTTTAAGACCTCTTCTCATGAACAGTGTAACTGTGATTTTCTTAATCTGTCCCAAACTTTGCTTTTGCACACTGACTGCACCATTGTACCGCTACATGTGCGGAAACGTATTTTGGGTGAGATGTGAAAAATGGCAGCTGTACTGCTCATAAGGAAGTGTAATAAAATGGCAGTGTTGAAAATCTGGCATGCCAATATTAAAAATTCACAAACTTGCGAGTGTGCATAGGAACTACGCAATGTGCACGCCTAAAACAGTCATTTTTAGAAATTTTGTCACCAAATTTTCAACATAGCCATTTTAAGACCTCTGCTCATGAACGGTGTCACTGTGATTTTCTTAATCTGTCCCAAACATTGACTGCAAACACCAACTGCGCCATTGTGCGCTACATGCTGGGAAGCACATTTTGAGCGACAAGTGAAAAATTACAGCTGTACTGCTCATAAGAAGGTATGGTAAAATGGCAGTGTTGAAAATCTGGAGTGCAAATATTAAAAATTTGCGAACTTACGAGCATGCATAGGAACTGCGCAATGCACGCTTGTAAAACAGTCATTTTTAGGAATTTTTTCACAAAATTTTCAACATAGCCATTTTAACACCTCTGCTCATGAACAGTGTCACTGTGATTTTCCTAATGTGTCCCATAAATTGATTTCGCACACCAACTGCACCATAGTGTGCTACATGCGCGGAAACACATTTTGGGCAAGATGTGAAAAATGACAGCTGTACTTTTCACAAGTATGTGTGGTAAAATGGCAATGTTGAAACTCCAGAGTCCAAATATTAAAAATTTGCGAACTTACGAGCATGCGTAGGAACTGCGCAACGTACACTCGAAAAACAGTCATTTTTACGAATGTTTTCACCAAATTTGCAACATAGGCTTTTTGAGAGCCAACCTTATGAACACTGACTCTGTCATTTTGTTAATCGGCCTGAAAGGCATTTCGTATAGTGACTGCGAAATCACCCTTCAGGCCCGATTAACGCCAAGGGACAGTTCAAGAATTCGCGAGGAGGGTCCCAAAACCCATGATGAAAATTTACGCCAAAATTTAAAAATGCTTATCGGCATTTCCCAGTTCCAGTCGGCTCTGAAGAGTGCAGGACGTGTTCCTGTCCACACGAAGATAGTCATGCAGCGCTCTGGAGATAAGTATGGGGTGAGGGGGTGTGGGGAGGTAGGTGCAAGTGGTGGGTGCGGGTGGGCTGGAAGAGTGCTGAGGGAACATTTTCTTGTTTACAGGTTTGTTTGTGTTTTAAAGGAAGATGACATGGGACGCTTGCCATGCTGGGGTGGGCTCCCAGTGTGGCAGCTAGAAAACTGTTTTCAGGGGGGCTGGAGCTGATGGGGGTTTGGGCACCCCGTCAGTCCTCTGGACTTGTGCCACACTGGGTGGGCTCCCAGTGTGGCAGCTGTAAGGCTGTTTGGGGGCTGGAGCTGATGGGGGATTGGGCACCCTGTCGGCCATACAGACATGTACTACGCTGGGGTGGGCTCCAGCATGGCACCTGGAAAGCTTTTTGGGGCATGGAGCCGATGGGGGATTGGGCACACTGTCGGCCACGCAGTATGTGCGTGGGGGGGTAGTGCGTGAGCATGCAATATGCCTGTGTGCGTGCGTGTGGAGGGGGGAGCTCTGCTCACTGAAGCGGAGCTCTCCCTTTCAGCTGTATGCAACTGCAGTTTCAACTGCTGTCATAGACAGCTGGAGCAGTGATTGGAGAACTGTGACTGCGCCTGCAAACACACTCACTGAACTGGAAGATACTGACACACCTTCGAAAAACTCGGATGATGGCACTGTGTTTCCTGCACATGCATGCAAGCAAACATAAAAACAATACAGGAAAAAAGTGGCTGTGTGTGTGTGTGAACTTTCTAATCTCTTGCTCTAAGGCTGGCTAAGTTATAAGCAGACAAAGATTTCAAAATAGCATCAAATTAAAGTTGAATTTTATGAGCTTTTGTGAAATTGTGGAATGTTGTTATACTTCTGTTGAAGCCATGTCCATACATTTTGCCCAGTCATACACTTGAGTTGCTATTGTAGAGGAAGGTGACAGCTGGGTAAAGTGACCATAAGGTAGCATTTATAAGAGGCTCCGTAGTAAATGTGCCAAGTGTCAGGTCACTGTCTTGAGTGACGAACCATGAAGAATAGTCATGGAAATCACAATACACTAGCATACCTCTCAGCCCCGTGCCACATAAATCAGGGATACGACTTATAAAATTCAGGGACAAAGACCTGAAATCAGGCACATCTTAAAATTTGTTAATACGCACTCAGAAAACTAACAGAAAAGACGGATTAGTGTAAATTGCATTTTTTTGCACTTGTCCCTCTTGTCAGCCCCAGGGGATGCCGCCTACAGTCCCCGGTATTCAGCTGGGTCCCAGCGTACCGGGATCCCAGCATCATAGTGCTTGACACCAGGGACTTTTTCTAGTTTTCGTCCCTATTGTTTTTTTAGTCCCAACCCCTAGAGGGCAACGGTGTATAGGACATTCGTCCAGACTGACGACGTGCTTATGCATGTCATAGTCAAGCACCTAATGGATAGTGGAAACATCTTCAACCCTGTCCAATTGGGTTTTAGACCCAAACATAGCACTATGTCAGCTCTTGCCAAAGTGTCTAACGACTGGTTAAATGCCCTGGACAGTAAACAGCACATCTACGCACTCTTCCTTGACCTTAGCAAAGCATCTGACATGGTTGATCATGTTATACTACTTAATTCAGTGGGTTGCATCACTTTAACCCCCAATGCAATAAAGTAGTTTCACTTTTACCTCACAAATCGGAGACAGAAAATTAAAACCCTAGGTGAACTTTCTATGTTAATAATTCTACCCCAAGGCGTCCCGCAAGGTTCGATTCTGGGGCCTATCCTCTTCGCTCTATACATCTACTGGATTGACTCTGGCCTACTAGCAGGAAGCATTCACCTCTTTGCAGATTACATCGTCCTCTACACAACCCTTCACTTGATCTTGCTTACAAGGAGCTACAACAGGACTTTATCATACTCCAACATAACCTGCTGAATCTGAAGCTCTTATTAAATGCCAAAAAAGCAAAAGCCATGGTTATCTCCCCATCCTCTACCCTCAATATGATGACCCCTGGTACCCACCAGATTATCACCCTCCTTGGTGAATCCTTAGAAACAGTGGACAAATTCAAACATCTGGGAGTCTGGTTGGATGACAAACTGAACTTCAATGCACACCTAAGTGAGTTATCAAAAAAGCTAAGACAGCGACTTGGTATATTCCACCGTATAAGACACCTACTCACCCTGAAAGCCAGAAAGAGGCTGGATTAAACAATCTTTCTTCCCCTGCTTGACTACGCCGACTTCCTTTATAGTCACTTCCCTCAACATGCGCTCCAAAAGCTTGATACACTCTAGCATCGCACATTGAGATTTGTTCTCAGCCTGCCCCTACAGACTCACCATTGCTTGTTGTAACAAGCATTAGACTGACCACCCTTCTCCCCGAGGAGGCAAATAAATACCCTCATGTGGCTTTTCTGGGCTTTGTCAAACAAACTACCAGCCTATATATGTGAACTCTTCGAGTACTCAAAAGGTACCTATGGCCTAAGGACATAAGCGTAGTTTGACTTTGACATTTTGGGGGGGCAGGGGGATGAATTTTTGGGTAATTAATTTAAAATTACTGAAAAAAGTGTCAGGGCAAATTTGGAGGGCCAACACCCCCCTGTCCCCCCCAAACTATGCCTATGCCTAAGGAACTCTTCTCTTATCCTCCTTAAGCCTCTAAGGATCAGGACATGTCTTGGATCTACTGCCATTTGTTCATTTCTACCAATGCTCTAGAATAACATGCAAAAAGCACTTAAACTCTCCCTTCTGCATAGCCCCTACATGTTCAGACAGCTGCTCAACCGATGCCGGAATATGATGTGTGGCTGCTTCAGGTAAGCACTTTCCATCCGTTCTAACAATCCCCTAGTTCCCAATCGACCTGGCCTCTCTATTCCCCTCTGTCAGACGGCTTCCCATTTGGGTAACTACCCTTCCATTCTTTCCACCCTCTTGCCCCTAACCAGCTCCCTTGGGGCCTCCGCCTTGATAGACTGCCCTCCTCGCTCTCCAGTATATGTCTTGATACCACCTATCTTCCTCCGACCTCCCCGGTGTCTCCCCTCCACTCCTCCTCCTCCTGTACCATATTAGGTTTTACCAGTATATGTTGAATTGTCCATGTATGTATTTGCCTTCCAAGCTTATCTCCAAAGCCTATTGGCCTTGTATTTATTAATGCTCTGTATTACTGCCTGGTATACGTGAATTGTTTGTTTTGTAAATGAAAGTGTCCTATGTGTCCAGGACCATCTCCAAAATGAGCTTGCTCAATGATGTAAATGCCTGGTTAAATAAAGTTTGATTGATTGATTGATAATGGTGCCCTCTCCTCCCTGACTTAGAGAGATGTTTTTGCCTCACCAGCCATGCTTCCACCAGTGGTAGAACGAAGGGTGCACTTGCAACCCGAAGTGTCCCCTCTTCCCCCTGCAGGAGCAGAGCATTCATTGGGATGCTCTATCCTTCCCCTCCCACCTGGCTCCCAATGGCCCTTGGATTGTTCCAGAACCTGGGTGGACAGTGTGGCAGGAGGTAAGGCACCACTGCTTCAGCCCTCTGTGCCACTGAGCAGGCTTAAGTTGCATTTTCTGATGAACAACAAGTCTGTAACTTTAAAGTTCCATATTGTATGCTTATAATCCCAACTGCTCAGTCACAAAAACACAAAGTTTATGAGGGATATTGGACAATTTTGATGTAAAATCAGGGACATTCCTGAAAATCAGTGGCAGTTGGGAGGTATGTGCACTAGCCTGAATTCTTACAAGATGCCAGATAACCAGAAGAGCTCACTGACTGAATGACTTGTGGAAACACATGCACGTGCAGCATTGTTTCTGTGCAATGCCTCCCGCTGACTCTTTAATAAACCTGTAGATAACGATGTATATTGTATAGTTTTACTATTTAAAAACAACGGCACCAAGTGACACCAAGTCTCAAGCCTTACAACTAGTTGCGATTTAGGCCACTGTGACAGAAGTATCTGGATATCTGTAGCCATGCTGGAGCATGATGCTGGGTATCACTGTTAAGGAAGTGTTGGAGGGGTATTGCAGGAACATGATGCTAGTGTCAAATCTTGAGTGTATACCTGAAATAGCAGAGGAGCTATAAATATCCAATGAAGAGTCAGGGTGGGAGGAAGAGCTAGATGTCATTGTCCACTTGGGGATAAATGACCTGGCTGTGGAGAGGCTAGATGCAGTTCAGGAAGAATTCAGGAAACTGGGGAGGGGATCTTAGGCAAGTAGCACAATCTGTTGCTTTCTCGAGATGCTACCTGTCCATGACAAGGGGGATGACTGGAGTCTCTGCACCAGGGACTTCAGCGTATGGTTGAGGAAGAGGTACAGAGAAGAGGGATTCGAATTCACTGGGGCCTAGGGCTTGACCTGAAGGGATAGAGGCCTGCACAGGGGTGATAACCTATATCCCTCCAGGAGGGGAACAGAGATCCTTAATTAACAGTTTAAATGCTACATTAGTAAGCATTTAAACTAGCCACGTGGGGAGGTGGAATAAGGCAGGAAGGCATAGTCTGCTCCCCCACATGCTTACAGGGTGAGCAGTGGGAATCCCAAGGGTGGGAAGTCCCACAGGGAACAAACACAAAAGGAAACTAGGAGGAAGTGGGAAGAGGAAAGATAATAGTGGAGGAAAAGGGGAAGGGCAAAAGAGCAAGAAGAGGGATGATGGCAGTATAAAATGGAGAGCCATGTGTGCAAATGCTCGCTAGTCTTGCCAATAAGATGGTGGACCTAGAGGCCACCATGGCAGCAGGAGAGCAGGGCATAGTAGTATAACCCCCAGGTGGCGCTATCCCAAGGGCTACTACCCCTGTCTGACTGACTACTGACAGGTTGAGGGGCCTAGGTCCAATGGCGGGTGCCTCCACCCAGAGGTCAGGGTTAAAACTGTCTGGTGTGACTTGGTTACAGCCCTCTGGGACACTGCAACCCCTTTTCTTCCCACTAGTGGCCCACACAATACATTAGGAACATCTTCACAATGTACACTTACCCCCAGGACTGGCTCTGTCGACTGGACTCTGGGGACCCCCTGTAAAATAAGATGATACAGTGCCAAAGCCACAGACCAATACTTTAACATAAATGAATACCTCAGACAGTGTAACTTTGCTGAAACAAACAAATCTGATTTATTTAGGGGGATATAACAAGGACAGGGGGAAATCAGGTTAATTAGGTTAAACACATTAATAATCACAGTACTGTGCGCATATTCAGAGTCCCAAATTGTCACTTTCACTGGGTACCCAGGATGGGGGCTAGCCAGGATCAGGTGCAGCTGGTTGGAGCCCTGTGATGGAAAAAAAACACTTGCACAATACCCATTTGTAATCCGGAGCCGGATGGCTCAGTTCGTGAAGAAATGAGAAAACAACAATTAGATGACACACTTGCAGTTTGATAAACAGATGTCAGGGAGCTACCCTGCTTTGTACTTACAAACTCAGTGCTGAGAACTGGATGGAAGGCAGATTGTCCTGGATTGCCAGGAGGAGCAGACCATGTGGACAAGATCCTTGTGACGGAACCCTACTTCAGTTTAGAGCAAATGGATGTAGTCTGGATTAAGCTGGGGTTTACTTCCAGCTTCAGGCACTCAATTCACTGTACAGGGGATTTGAAACATGATTCCCCACAAGCACTACACACATTTATATGTAAAAGGAAAGTACTATACCAGGCAGGCTGCTTCTCTATCCCGATCGCAATTACTGCACAATACCCGGGAGAACGCACAGCAGATTCAGTTCCTGACAGACCGAGCGCAATTCAACAATTTCTCCAGTCTTCTACAGGGTGAGCCTGGTTTTCTCTCTTCTGGTGCTTCTTTCTCCTTACAACTCTGATTCAGTCCACACTGGCACTCACAACAGTTGTAGGCCAAACTTCAGAGCCCCACACGAGCTTCTCGTGCGAAAACTCAACAGCGCAGGAGCCTGGAGCTCCTTCCCTCTTCACAGTCACAACTCATCTGATCTTTCCAGTAGACAGAGCCAGGCATTTCCTTTGAGTTCCTCCCAGTTCAGTTGGCTGGTTTGGCTGTCACTCACAGTAAACCCCCCCTGTTGGTGGAAAAAAGGCGCCGAAGTCCAGACTACAATTCCCAGAAGCATTGGCCATACAGTACATAGGTGGCTGGCTCCACAATGAGAGTCCAAGTTCTGATTTGCCAGCAGCAGGCTCCATTTCAAGGTCCCCCCACACTGATTGGTCCAGTTCAGCAGTTCAAAACTAGCATGGGGGACTAGGCAAACACAGTTTTGACTGCAAAGAAAAGCAGGTTAGACAAACTGTATTTTCATTATTACTCTAAATGATGTCTGGCAAACAGTTACATCTTTGAAAAGTGCTCACTCTGCCCACTTAGTGACGGCAGAAGCGTAGCGATTTGGCAGCAGCTCGAGTGGGACTCAAGCAGGGAAACACACAGACCCCCATCCAAATTAATTATGTCTGCAGGCAGACAGCTCTTAAAGAGACAGTACCAGAGGCTCTAAAAGCACTCACAGATAAACGGCTTAGACGCCAAACACCATCCAAGCTTGGAGCATTCAAGCAAGCTCCTGAAGACTTTTGGGAATTCCCATTTGCAGGGGGGGTTACACCAACAATTACAAAGACCTGGTGCAGTGAAAACCAGGACTCGGAGGTAGCCATACCAGAGTATGTGCTATTCAGGAGGGACAGGGTAGGAAAAAAGGGAGGAGGGGTGGCTCTTTATATGAGAGAGAACATAAAAGTCACAGAAATACAAGGGGTGCAGAGTAAAGCAGAGGTACTGTGGGTCGCCCTGGAGACAGGGAGAGGGGCTACTATTAGGATAGGGGTGATCTACAGACCTCCAGCATAGGGAGAGGAAGGACATAAGGAGATAAGGATATGATAGATGAAATATAAGGGATAGCTAACAAGGGTGAGGTACTGCTAGTGGATGACTTTGATCTACCGGATGTGGATTGAGCCTACCTGCTGCAGCATCAGTTACAAGTAGGGAAATCCTAGACTTCCTGCTGGGGACATTCCTCAGGCAACTATTTAAAGAACCCACTCATGAGAGGACATTACTGGACCTGGCACTGTCAAACAGGGACAGTGTCAATAACATCACAATGGGAAGCCACCTGGGGACCAGTGATCATCATACGGTGTGGTTCAGCATAAGGACAGGGCCAGAACTGAGCCACACTAAAACGAGGGTCCTGGACTTGAGGAGGGCCGGTTTCTAGAAAATGAGAGAGTGCCCCTGGGAAGCCATAGCAGGAATAGGGAATAACAGTGGGGTAGAGGAAAAGTGGGCAAGAATAAAGCAGGCCACTGAGAAAGC
This sequence comes from Neoceratodus forsteri, assembly GCA_016271365.2. NCBI lineage: Eukaryota > Metazoa > Chordata > Ceratodontiformes > Ceratodontidae > Neoceratodus > Neoceratodus forsteri. The sequence goes on from JADMNL010000023.1 coordinate 68,385,363, forward strand.
AACAAACCTCTGTGTCAGGCAGGTTACTAAGAGCAAGAGAAGAAAGAGACCACTAAGGTTATCCAAGAAGTAGCAGAGAAGGAAAGGAAAGAAGCAGGCATTCAAAAGGTACAAGACAACACAGAAGGAAGAGAATAAGGAGAGTTATCAGGAGAAAGAGAGGGAGACAGGGAAGGCAGTTAGGAAAACTAAAGCTCAAATAGAGGAAAACATTGCCAAATCAGCAAAAATGGGGATAACATGTTCTTCAGGTACATAAGTGAAAAGAAGGAATGCAAGGCAGAGATAGTAAGACTAAAGGGGGGAAGGGGAGTGTGGAAGAAGGCCAGAAGAAATCTGACATACTGAATAAGTACTTTTGTTCAGTATTCACAAAGGAAGGGATAGGTGTTAGGCCACAGATAGTGAAGAATGGCATTTAGGGAAGGGAGGTGGACACTAGCCCTTTTACGGAGGATAGAGTACTCATTGAACTAGCAAAACTAAAAGTAGAAAAGGCTATGGGACCGGACGGGGTTCACCCTAGGATACTAAAGGAACTAAGGAGGAACTGTCTGCACCTACGTTGGCCCTGTTCAATCTTTCACTGGATACAAAGGAGGTTCTGGGGGACTGGAGGAGGGCGGATGTGGTCCCACTTCACAAAAGTGAGAACAGGGAAGAGGCAGAAAACTACCAACCTGTAAGCCTGACTTCGGTGGTGGGCAGGGTTATGGAAACTCTACCTAAGGAAAGGATTTGGGAATACCTGAACACCAGTGAATTGCAAGATCCGAGGCAGCATGGGTTCACAGGGGGTAGAATTTGCCAAACAAACCTGATATTTTTGACTGGGATACCAGGGACGTGGATCAGGGAGAAGTGGTTGATGTGGCCTACCAGGATTTCAGTAAGGGTTTTGACATTGTTTCATACAGAAGGCTGGTATACAAGCTAGGCAGCATAGGAGATGGTCCAAAGATAGTAAAATGAGTACAAAGTTGGATGAGTAACAAAATGCAGAGGGTGGAGGTAAATGGAGTTCACTTGGAGGAAGTTAAGATAGCCAGAGAGGTGCCACAAGAGTTAGTACGTGGACTGGTCCCATTTAATTTCTTTATTAGTGGCATTGCAGAAGGGCTGGAAGGAAGGGTATGCCTGTTCGCAGATGATGCAAAAATCCGTAACAGAGTGGACACACGGGGGAGGGGGATGAAGAAAGATCTGAAAAAACTGAAAGACTGGTCAAGGGTTTGGCAACTGGACTTCAATGCCCAAAAATTTAAAATTACGCACATGGGGGCACAGAAACCCTATGGCAATGTATAATTTGGGAGGGAGGTGTTAACAATAACAAAACAGGAAAGAGATCAAGGAGTCATTATATCTGATGACCTGAAGGTAGCAAATCAGTGTGATAAGGCAGTAGGAAATGCTAGTAGGATGCTGGGGTGCATGAGGAGGGGTATCATCAGCAGAAAAAGGGAGGCAGTGTTACCCCTATATAGATCAATGGTGAGGCCACACCTGGAGACTGTATCTAGTTCTGGAGGTCCCATCTCAGGAAGGACATAGACTGGGTGGAGGCGGTACAAAGAAGAGCAACCAAAATGGTGTATGGCCTGCATCAGAAGCCCTACGAGGAAAGACTCAAGAAATTAAATATGTACTCACTGAAGGAAAGGAGAGAAAGGGAACACAGATATAAACATTCAAATACCTCAGGGGTCTCAGTAAGGTACAGGAGGGTGGCATATAGCACAGAAAGGGATGTTCAAGGACAAGATATGAAGCTGGAAGAAGGAGACTTAGAGGGGATATGAGGTAATATTTATTCACGGAAAGGGTGGTGGATGCCTGGAACAGCCTCCCAGCAGAGATGGAGGGTACTGAAATGGTAACAGGTTTTAAACACGCATGGCATAAACACAGGGGGACCTTACTAACAGGGCTGGGGGGGGTAAGGCCAGAGATCAATTAGGGTCTATGGTAGCACAGTAGGTAGGGACTTTTGGGCAGACTAGGTGGGCCAAAAGGTCCTTTTTTGCTGAAAACTTCTATGTTTCTATGTAAATATTCTGAAAATGTTCACACAATTTAACAAATAACTACATTGTGAAATTTTGAACTCCCATAACTTACAATTTACACTACCAATTACCTTTCAATTTAGCAGTATCTATAAATTTTTCATGAACGCATGCATTTAAATTTTCAATTATTTTGTTCCAAAGGTGGCTAAGATATAAGCACAGAAATATTTTCAGAAATTTTCAAATTAATAATACATTGCCAGACTCTGAGCCCTTGTATCTTCCCTGCCCCTCATCCAAATGTCATGAAACTTAGTATACTGTATGGCCCCTTCCCATCAATATGCATGCCAAATGACAGATTTCTAGCTATAATACTGACCGAGTTAGGACCAATTTAAGAATTTCCAAAATTTCCACAGAATTTCATGAAATTTCACGACATTTTCATGGAATTTCAAAATAATCCATGAAATCAAAATTTGCTAATTTTGTCCATCCCTTATGGGATTGCATGAATAAAGTTAGCTCTTGCACAGATTCTCGATGGTCTGCATTCGACTTTACTAAACCACAGACAGATTGCTGGTTGCCCTTTTTTGTTTTTTGATATTGAGGAGACCAAAACTGAATGCAGGTCTTCATGTGGGGCCTGACCGGGGCTTTCTAAAGTGATACAAGACCCCCACTCTCCTGGCCACCCCTTTTGATGCACCCCAGAATCTGCCAGTCCTCTTGACAGTAACCAAGAACTTCCACATATGTGTGTGGAACCTCTGTTACAAATGTGACGTGGTCTCCGTGGTAGGATTAATACATTGTTGATTGACATCAATCAGTAATACCTTAAACATTTCAAGAAACCACACCCAAACAAAACCATTTCCACGGCACCTACACATGAGACTTTCTTTGCAGTGTAAAAGTGTCTCATGTGTAGGGGACAGAACACTCTGTTCGAAAGCGTTCCTTCACTCCATAACGGAAAAAAGAGGTACAAGCTTTCTGGGCTCTGATTGAAAATGAGACAGTAATGTAAACCCTACTAGTGGTGAAGATATTGGGTACATAAATAATGTTATTTTGAAAGAAATATTTATTTCCACTTAGAAAATGTTTTTTTTCACTTAGGGCACGTTATTACTTGTGCTCCTTTCCTTTACGCATGAGATACTTATTCTGTAAAGAGTGTCTCACGCACAGATGCCCTGGAAATGGGCATGTTCAAGGAAACATTTGTAAAATTGTAATATATTATTGATCAATCTTGATCAATAATATATGAATACCGCTGCTGAGACCACTCTTATGCTTGTAACAGTGGTCTCACTTACATCTATAGGGCATCAGAACCGCTCACCTTCAGTTTGCGGCTCTCATACCCTAAAAGCACATGAGACCACTCTTACAACTGTAAGAGTGTTCTCAGTGGTGGTATTAAGGGAAAGGGGAAATTGTTTAACCAGGAAATGCACACTAAAGGCACACTAAGCTGGAGCTTGTTTCCAGGTGCGACCTGGGAGCGCAAGGAAGTTAAGTGACTTGCTCAGGGTCATACAGTATGCAAGTAGAAGCTGTGGGGATTCAAACCCAGATCTGGTCTGCTGGATGTCACCAGACTTGCAGCTCAGAGCCTTAGACCACTGCGCTATACTACTTCCATACTTACATGTTATCATATTATTTCCAGTTAAATTTATTTTATAAATAGAACACATAGAACTAGCATTTGTCAATGCCGAATGTTGTCATGCAGGCATTGGCAGTGGCGGAGGTGGAGACGCATACCACTGTGATGTTGTTAATGTGCCAAAAAAATGATTTTGCATGGGGAATACGCCATTGTGTGGCAGAGCTGCGGAAACGCGTTTTGGGTAGGCTGTGGAAAATGGCAGCTGGACTGTTGATATTGAGGTGTGCACAAATGCCAGTGGTGAAAATGTGGCATGAAAATATTGCAGATTGACGAAGTTACAAGGGTACTCGGAAACTGCACAATGAACGCTTGCAACACAGTCATTGTATGGACTTTCCGCACCAAATTTTCAACATAGGCATTTTAGGACCTCTGCTGATGAATAGTGTCATCGTCATTTTCTCAAACTGTCCCGAAAAGTGATTTCACACAGTGACCATGCAGTTCTGTACCGGACATGCAAAAACACATTTCAGCCAGCTGTACTGTTCATAAGGAGGTATCGAAAAATGCCAATGATGAACAGCTGGAGTGAAAGTATTACAAATTCACAAAGTCACGAGCGTGCGTGCAAACTGCACAACACGTGCTCATAAAACTCTCATTTTATTGACTTTCATCCCCAAATTTTCAACATAGGCATTTTAGGACATCTGCTAATGAACAGTGTCACTGACATTTTCATAATGTGTCTTGAACATGGGCTTTCCACAGCGACCATGCTATTCTGCGCCTGAAACAGATTTTGGTCAGGATGTGAAAAATGACAGGTGTACTGTTCATTAGGAGGTGTAGAACAATGGCACTGTTGAAAATCTGGAATGAAAATATTATAAGTTTGCGAACTTATGAGCGTGTGTGCAAACTGCGCAATGCACGCTCGTAACAGTCATTTTATGGAGAATTTTCATCAAATTTTCAACACAGGCATTTTAGGACATCTGCTCATGAACAGTGTCACTGTCATTTTCGTAATGTGTCTCGAACAGTGATTTTGCACAGCGACCACGATATTCTGTGCCGAAAGTGCGAAAACACATTTCGGCCAGGATGTGAAAAATGACAGCTGAACGGTTCACAAGAAGGTGTGGTAAAATGCCAATGTTGAGAATTTGGCATGTAAATATTGTGAATTTGCTAACTTCACGAGCATGTAGTAACTATGCGAACGACGTCAGAAACAGTAATTTTTTGATTTTCTTCCACCAATGTGCAACATAGGCTTTTTGAGAGCCCCCCTCATGAACAGTGGTAATTTCATTACTCGGCCCAGAAAGGTGATTCTGGCATTTCTTCAGTTCACGGACGGCTTTGAAAAGTGCAGACGTATTCCCGGTCCAACAATGATCATCGCGCCGGACTCCAGAGGTAACTATGGGGTGATGGGGGTGTGGGGAGGCAGGGTGTGCAGATGGTGGGTGTGGGTGGGGGCCAGGGAGACTACGAGAGACTGTTTTCGTTTACAGGTGGAAAAAAAAAACATTGCGGAGCAGTTTTTGTATTTCAGGATTTGGCACGCTGTGGCGGGCTTCCAGTGTGCCACCTAAATGTTTGGGGGTCTGTAGTTGATGGGGATTGGGCATCCTCATCGGTACACAACAGGGGGTGGAGAGTAATGCCGATGGGATTAGGCACCTGTCGGCACACAAAGCGGGGAAGCGAGCCAAGAGGTTTGAGCACCCCACACATTTAACAATGGGGGCATTTTATATGATGACAGGGAGGGGCTCTCTGTCGGCACACAAAGAAAGTGAGGGGGTAAACCGACAGGGGGATTGGGCACCCCTGAAGTCGGCAGTTGGGCGGTCGCTCACCCACCACGCTGATAATGTCGGCAAATAGGAAGGGTCCATTGTGTCTGATGAGCTTTGCTCGGATTGCAGCAGACCATTTCTTAGATGGTGAAGTCACGAGCGTACATAGAAACTGTGCAACGCACACCCGTAATATAATTAGGTTGGGGATTTTTTTACAGCAGATTGTCAACTCAGGCATTTGGGGACCTCCGATCATGAACAGTGTCACTGTGATTTTCTTTATCTGTCCTGAACAATGATTTCCCACAGTGACCACGCATCACTGCACTGAAAGTGTGAAAACACACTTCAGGCATGTTGTGAAAAATGACAGCTGTACTATAAATAAGACAGTGTGGAAAAATGCCACTGGTGAAAATCTGGACTTAAAATATTACAAAGTTGGACAGCCAGAGGGCGCTGTGCTGAAGATGGCTGCTTGATTCTTCATCTCCCTGGATTCACCAAATATCATCATCCATCCTATAGATTCCAGACTTTCTACCTTCACCAACATCTGAGATCTTACTATATGTACATCGCAGAACAGCTCTGGTACAGTATTTTTATTGCCTCATAATTACTAAACGAGTTATCTACAGCTTTTCAATTTCTCTATTAAGGCCTACAATAATGGCAGACCAATCTCCACATAACAGTTCTCTTAATAGAGTGGAGGCAATGTTTCAGCAACTAATAAGTGAAATCAATGTATTAAAATTGCATCTCAACAAAATATCAATAATATGCAGGCACTTGATCAGAAAATCAGCTACTGATGTTAAAGCATCTCAAAATGAAGATTCCATTAACACATTACAGGCTACCATCAGGGAGCAGGACAGGAGTTATTAGGAACCTTCAGGACAAAATAGATGATATTGAAAATAGAAACAGGCGTAACAACCTTAGATTTCTCAGATTTCCTGAAGGTGTTGAACTAGGAGACACCAGTGCTCTTCTAACTCATGTACTTCCTTCTTTGCTTAAATTACCAGCTGGCCAAGACCTAATCATCGAGAAATCTCACACATCTTAAACTGGCAGGCTCAGACTGACCAGAAACCCAGGCCCATCATTGCCAGATTTCTAAACCACCACATACTGAACTGATTCTTCAAAAAGCTAGGCAATTAGGTACACTTACTTGGCAAGAAAACAGAATCCTAATTTTCAGAGACTATTCTAAGAATTATCTAACAAGCGAAAAACACAACCCCATTAAAACAATCCTTCATCAGCGTGGAATTAAGTTTGCTCTGCGTTACCCTGCAACAATGAGTCTTTTTGAATGATTCTACCAGAGATTTCAGTACCCCAGAATCTCTCTCTGAATTTCTGAGTTGGACACAGCCCGCACTTACATTGCCTTGCTATGCTAATGCAGCTCGTTCCTGCTCCAGCACAAGCACTTCGCAATTACAATGTCTTGCCCTTCCTGCTGAAACTGTCCTTCAGGTCCCTGAGAAACCTGCAGCCATCATATCTGCCACTGTAGCTCCTGCCAGAAGCTCCGCACGCATACAAGAGAAAAAAAAGCATCTGGTTCTTCTCTAAATAATAATACCTGCTGTTTAAATAATATTTCCACCTCTCCAGCTTCCCATGTGGAACGTCACATCAGTTTTTCTACTCCTGTTACCTTGTCTAACAAATTCTCCCCACTCCAAGAAGATCTGCTCCAAGAAGATCTGCACTCATCTTGGAGGATCTGAGACAGTCTGTATCCGACCCTTTACTCAAGACCAGAAGAAGCTCAACAGGTAATGACTCTCCCGATTCTTCCTGGCTGATCTTGTCCAGCTCTCCTTTAATTCATCTGAACCACCCAAAAGAAAAGGAGAAGAAAATCGAAGAGCAAGGCTACCTGAGGCTTTTCCCACTAAAAAAAAAAAAATTTTGTAATAAATACTATGGCCCATAATTAGATGTGATATAGCAGTTTCTCACCAGAATCCCTCCTCTTCACACCACCTCTCTCGATTCTTTCGGTACATTTACATAAAGTGCAGTCTCTATCGCACCAACAGGTTTGGAGCACTTAAATGCAGTAAATCGCTATCGCTGCTGAGAAGCCTGTATCTGTCTGTGGGAGGTGAGCCAATTGACACTGGAGGTATTTAATCCATAGGAGTTACTCTCAATGTATTCAATGGAAAAAAATAAATGAGAGAAAGAATAAATATTACAATGTTTGTAAGATCTCTTCTAATTAATCCTTGTGTGGTGCCAGACATTCGATATATAATTGCTATTTACACTCTAATTTTTATAAGCTTTGCGCCACCATGTGGTCAGGCGCATACATACATATATAGAGTTCTGTATTTCATATCAGTGTGCCCTTAACCCCTACTATTATAGCATTTTTCCACATAAATCCTATCATTTGGAATGTGGAGGATGATTAGACAAATACTCTAAAATCATTTACTTATTTAATATTTATTTTGCATCACTTCTGATATGTAGTGCATCAGGTGCATTCCCATTATATCTCACAGATTTTGCACCAAAGTATGCTTCCAATTGTATTTCTATACATTGAGTTTTTCCGCTTTTCACATTATTCTTCATCCCATTTCTTCCAAATCATTGGAACTTATAAAATGATTCCAAATACACTGATGCACTATGAACCTATAGTATATACTGCATTCCCTAACCTAGCTTATGTGGATTAATACACATCGGGCATCCTTTATCTGGCCTACACTGTTTCAGCATTATCTGCCATCATGTTGGTATACTTTATTTAATATTGGACTTATTGCTAGGTCCAAGCTAATTCATTATGTTTGGAATTTAACACTACTACATAATTATCTTTTATTTGGTAGAATGATGTTTTGTTTTTTCCAGGGTAATGCTTTAATTACCTCAGCACAAATCTCAATTACACTTCTTTAATATACTGTTATATAAAGTTTAGTATTTTAAGATTATAGGTAGTCGTATCTTGAGATTCGCTAATTACTCTACACGCCTAGTAGTGTAGAGGAGAGCCCTGTATATTTACTCCACTCTTATTGCTCTACATTTCATAAAAGTTTCAAATTAATATTCTTGTTACTGAGTTTATACTAACGTTTGTTGGTTCTAATGTTTAATTACTTGATATTCTTATCTCTATACTCTCCCTCTACGAGACAAAATGAATACAAATACTCAATCATCTCGAACCCATACTTGTTAAGGGCCCTGCATACATTTGTTTATTATATATATTTACCTTTTGAATCTGTGACATCCTCCAAATTAATGGTATTGAGTCCCTCATTCCTATATGTAACTAATTACCTTATATCCTAGTACCATGAGTGATCTAATCTTACATTCATGGAATGTCAAGGGACTCAACTACCTTGTAAATGTAAGCAAGTACTTACCTATCTTAAAAAGCATAAACACATATTGCTTTCTTACAAGAAACTAAACTTTATCAGAGGATGTTGACAGACTTAAAAGGGACTGGGTCGGTCAAGTATATGCGCCATCTTCTCCATCCAAAAAACATAGGGTTGCTATCTTAATACATAAATCTCTTAATTGGCCCCCATAAAAATCATTAGAGACCCGATGGTAGGTGGAGTATAACCTATTAAACACCACAGCAGGTCCGCTTTATGTTTGTGAATGTATATACACCCAACTTTGATTCACCCATTTCTTCCATAATCTATCCCAACAAATTATGATTAATAATAAAATAATTCACCTATTCTTATTGGTGGTGACTTTAACTTAGCACTACAAACATATTTAGACAGAAGTAACTCATCACATGATGCCCACCCCTTAGTATTAATGCTATAACAATGCTTATGAAGGATTTAGGTCTCTCTGACATTTGGAGACTACATCATCCCAGACAACGAGATTACACCTTTTATTCCTCTTTACATAAATCATATAGTAGGATTGATTATTGGTTCTCTTCTCCCCTCATTACTGAAAAAATTATTGATACATCGATTCTCCCTATTGTTATATCTGATCATTCCCCTATCAGTTTGCATTTACTCTGGGGTCCACCTTCTTCTAAATCCCCATCTTGGCATTTAGACCCACTTTTACTCAGAGACCCTGAATTCACTCCTTGGATTAAAACCCAGATTCAAGATTTTCTTTCTATTAACGATACTCCAGATATGTCTCAAGGTACTATCTGGGAAGCATTAAAGCCACTATTAGAGGTAAAATTATTAGTTATGCAGCGCATAGAAAGAAATTAAGAGAACAACAATTAGCTAATTTAGAAAAATCCCTTAAAGAAAAAGAAACCCAATACTATAAATTAAATAAACCCAGTCATGATGCACAGCTTCATCTGGAAATTCTACAATTAAGAATTAAAATTAACGAGTTGATATCCAGGAAAGCTGAACTTGCCCTTTTTAGGATTAAACACGGTTATTGGGAACAAGGGGATAAATGCAGAAAGTTGCTCTCTTACCAGCTAAAAACTCAACAGATGCAGAGACATATAGCAGGTCTAAAAGATCCATCAGGTCAGACACACACAGACAACCTTTCAATCAATCAGATATGCAATCCTTTACCATCAACTATACTCGGAACCTAATACTACAAATCCCAACCTAATACAACATTTTCTGGAAAAATTGAATCTACCCCACCTATCCCTCAGGACAAAGCTGTGCTTGATAAACCAATCACTTTACAGGAAATCCAAACAGCTTTATCATCATTAAAACGGTAAAGCACCTGTCAGTGATGGGTTCCTATTGATTTTTATAAACCCTATCTGACACTCTTTGTCCTGTATTAGTCAATGTATTCCAAGAAGCAACCTTAATAAAGAAACTCCCATGCACAATGACCGAAGCCATCATAACAGTCTTACCAAAAAAGACAAAGACCCTTTACTTCCTTCAAACTATAGACCAATCTCACTTCTTAATACTGATGGAAAATCTTTGCCAAATTATTAACTCTCCGCTTAGAATCTTTAATGACTAAACTCATCCATACTTCTCAATCAGGATTTATCAAAAATAGAAACAGTTCCGATCATCTTTGGCTCATTACTCAATTTAATTCACAAAGCAAAACTCTTAAAACCCTGCAGCTGCATAGCCATTGACTTTGAGAAAGCATTTGACTCTCTCAATTGGGAATATCTATATCAGGTGCTATCTCATTTTGGCTTTACAAATAATTTTTGTGCTTGGATTCAATTATTGTATACCTCCCTTCAGCTCGAGTTCTCACAAACTCTATTTTGTCCCTCTTTTACTTTAGCAAGAGGCACCAGACAAGGATGCCCTTTATCACCTTTCATTGTTTATACTTGCTATGGAACCTCTTTTCTGCTCCTACGCAATCCGTACAGTTAAAGGCATTACTATCGGTAACTCTCATTATACTTCACTCTCATTTGCAGATGATCTCCTTATTTTACTTGAAAACCTCGAAAGTTCTGGGCAACCTTTAGTTAAACTACTGAATGACTTCACCTCCCACTCGGACTAGCTCTAAACCTTAACAAATCTGAAACGCTACCACTGAATACCCTTTGTAGTCCCCTCATGAACAACTCATTAGGCTTTAGGCCCCCAAGGTATATCTTATCTTGGCATTCGGATCACCCGACATTGAATAAATTATGGGATGCTAATCTTCCTCTGTTAACCAGTATCCAAACAACACTTGATAGATGGAAGCTACTTAAACTTTCTTTTAATGGTAAATTTCCACCATTAAAATGTCAATAACTCCTAAAATATTATACCTATTTTCCAATATCCCTTTGATACTTCCTCTAGTTTTCTTACCAAAATAGACAAAATTATTGGCAGCTTCATTTGGGAAGGCAAAATACCTAGATTTAGTCGTAATAAACTTAGATCCCATTGGTCAAAAGGTGGCTTTGGCTTTCCTTGGTTCCAAGCCTACTTATGGGCTTTCGTACATCTCAAACAATTAAATGGTTTAACAAACCCAACATCCAGTCTCCTTTATGGGTCAATATGAAAACATCCTTATGTCCTGGTAATGTGGTGACTTCTTTCCTTTTAACACCCTTACCTCTTCTTTAAAGTCTCACCCTACCATAGCTGCTTTCTATATTCTATTGGAAAATCATTCACAAGCATATTAAATCTAACCCCAAACCCTTAGCTTACACCCCATCTGGGGTAACCACCATATATCTTTTGATAATCACCCCATTTTTGTCGTACCTGGAAAAATAAGGGTATTCTCTTTTGCAGGATATACTTGAACCCAAGTCATTAAAGTTAAAATCTTACACTCGACTCATTAGGCATATGGAATCTTCCCCATCAGATTTTTGGAAATATCTACAGCTTCGCATCGCATGCAACTCTTACCTCACACCCTTCTCTATCAATTCTCTGTATGATAAGCACATCTCTAAATGGATAAAACAACATCCAATTTAAATAGCACTGTTTACAAAGATATTTGTGATATCCTTCCTGACTACTCTGTCAATGCTAAAACAGATGGAGTACTTTGCTACAATATAATATCACCAATGCACAATGGTCCAGATGTTGGCTCTCCTGTCACAAATCTTTTAATGATAAACGCAGTTCCCTCATTCAAACCAAGATCCTTCATTTGTGGTACAGAACTCCTGTTGTATTACAAAAATGGGTTTATTGAACAATAACAATTGTTGGCGCTGCAGTTCCCCAATGGGATTTATTGCATATCTTATGGCACTGTCCTCATACAAAAGATCTGGCACTGTACTCACAGATTTGCAATGAAAGTGGTAGGTCAACCTTTACACTAGACCCTAAACATTGCATTCTTGTATATTTAATCACCGTTTTATAAAATTTCATATTCCCAGAGCAGATGGTTAAATATACTCTTCCTTCAAGTTAAACGCACAATCCTCATGCATTGGAGATCCAACATAATCCTACCCTTCCGGTATCATTAACCAACTATTGCAATATGCCTCTCTGGACCGTATGACATATATCTTGTCTGACCAACTCATGTTATATAACAATTGTTGGCAGGGCTTTTTAATTTTTGGAATCAACTAAATCTTCCAACACCAATGTATGGACTTAATATATATGGATTTTCCCTTTTACTGATACATCATTGTAGTCTCGCTTTTCCCCTTTTTTATAGTTTTCTCTCTCTTCTTAACTTTCTTATATATCTTTTCTTCCTATACTCTGTTCTCAATCGTTCTTTATTACTCCACAATCCTTTTACTTAATGTACTTTTTACCCTTTGCAGCATCATATATAATTATGTAACATTTAATATAAACTGTATCTAATCATACTATCCACTTTAAGTTCACTACAAATGTCAAGTATATGCTAATTACATGACCTGTATTGTTTACTATATTTTAAACCAAAAGCTCCTTGTATTATTGTAGCAATGTTCTTATTATATGCTGCCTCAATTTCTTTAAAAAAATCCTCACATTGTACTGTACTGTAAGAGGTTTGTCTGTATATCTTATGAAAAATTAATAAAAAGTTTAACTAACAAAAAAATATTACAAAGTCATGAACTTATGAGGGTAATGGAAACTGCACAATGCTCACTTGTAACACAGTCATTTTATGGACTTTTGTCACCAAATTTTCAACATAGCCATTTTAAGACCTCTGCTCATGAACAGTGTAACTGTGATTTTCTTAATCTGTCCCAAACATTGCTTCGACACCAACAGCACCATTGTGCGCTACATGTGCGAAAACACATTTTGGGCGGATATGAAAAATGGCAGCTGTACTGTTCATATGGAAGTGTAATAAATGGCAATGTTGAAAATCTGGAGTGAAAATATAAAATTTGCAAACTTATGAGCATGCATAAGAACTGCGAACGATGCTTCTCAGAAACAGTCATTTTAGGAATGTTTCTACTAAATTTTCAACATAGCCATTTTAAGACCTTCTCATGAACAGTGTCACTGTTATTTTCTAATGTGTCCCATACATTGATTTCGACATCGACTGTGCCATTGTGCGCTACATGGGCGGAAACACATTTTGGGCAAGATGTGAAAATGACAGCTGTACTGCTCATAAGAAGGTGTGGTAAAATGGCAATGTTGAAAATCTGGAATGAAAATATTGAAAATTAAGAAACTTACGAAAGCATGCGAGAACCGCGAACGTACCGTAAAACAGTCATTGTTAGGAATTTTTCACCGTCTTTCAATATAGCCATTTTAAGACCTTCTGCTCATGAACAGTGTCACTGTGGTTTTCTTAATTTGTCCCATACATTGGTTTCTCAAGACAATCGACAGCGCCATTGTGCGCTATACATGGGTGGAAACACGCTTTGGGGTGATGTGAAAATGACAGCTGTGCTACTCATAAGAAGGTGTGATAAAATGGCAATGTGGAAAATCTGGAGAAAATATTATTGAAAATTCGTTATTTCATTAATCGTCCGAAGGTGGATTTCAAGGTGAGTGAAACCCTTCGGCCCAAATAACGCCATGACAGTGACATCATTCATGAGAAGGGGTCCCAAAAACCCCATGTTGAAAATTTGGTGCAAATATTCCAAAAAATGCCTGAGATATGCAACAAAGTTGAAAACCCTCTATCTAGCCCATTATACAGCTTACCGGCATTTCCTCAGTTCGCGGTTGGCTTTGAAGAGTGCAGACGTGTTCCCGGTCCACCGAAGATCGTAGTGCCGAGGTCCGGAGGTAAGTATGGGGTGAGGGGGGGTGTAGGGAGGCAGGGTGCGCGTGGTGGGTGCAGGGTTGTATGAGGGGCCAGGAGACTACGTGGGAACCGTTTTCTTTTACAGGTGTTATTTTGTTCACAATGACTATGCGGATGTTTGCTATGCTGGGGTGGACTCTCAACATGGCACAAGAACGGTTGGGGGGCGCTCAGCTGATGGGGATTGGCACCGTGTCGGCCAAAGCATCGATTGCCACACTGGGGTGGACTCCCAACATGGCACAAGAACGGTTGGGGGGTGCCGCCGATGGGGGATTGACACCCGTGAATGCCAGCATCAATTGCCACACTGGGTGGGCTCCCAGCGGCACCCAGTACCGGGAGGACAGTGGAACCGACGGGGATTGGGCACCCCCGTATATCATTGGTTGCCACGCTGGGGTGGGCACCCAGCATGGCATTTGGAAGGCTTTGGGGGCGGGTGGAGCCGCACATAAGCCGACGGGATTGAGCACCTCGCCGGCTATACAGTGTGTGCGCAAGTGGGAGCATTACGCCCGCGGGGCGGTGTGTGTGGGGGAGCTGCATGAGCAGGCGATATCTTATCGCTGCTCACTCAAGCATAGCTTCCTTTGAGCTGTATGCTCACTGCATTTTGGAGCTTGTCATAGACAGCTCCAGCATGCATTGGCTTACAGGGCGCCGCTGCCACACACACTGACTGAATTGAAGAGGGGTGACACACCTAAATCTCGAATGATGGCACTATGTTTCTGCACATGCGCAAGCAAACATAAAACTGCCATCACAGAGGTACAAGCTCTTGTGTAAAGCAAATAAACAAAACAAAACGATGTAAAAAACCACTATGGTTCTCAAAGAAAGTGGCAGTGAAGGTTCAAGAGAAAAAGAAAGCATTTAGGAAGTACAAGGAATCACAGAAGGAGCAGGACAGAGAATTGTATCAGTTTAAACAGAAGGAACCTGGGAAGGCAGACAGAACAGCAAAGGACCGAATTGAGGAAAAGACAGCCGACTCAAGAAGGGGGATAAAACCTTTTATAGGTACATCAGGGAGCGAAGGAAGACCAAGGGAGGGATAGTGAGGCTTAATAAAAGGGAAGGGGGGTGGGCTGAGGGTGACTGTGAAAAGGCAAAGATACTAAACAAATATTTTTGCTCAGTATTTACAAATGAAGAGGGGGAGGTACCTAAAACAAACAATAGAAACACTCTGGATACAGAAGTTGATACCAGCCCATTTACAGAAGAAAGGGTTCTGAAAGAACTCTTAAAACTGAAGGTGGACAAAGCAATGGGGCCTGATGGGATTCATCCCTGAATTCTAAAAGAACTAAGGGTAGAACTAGTGACACCACTTAATACCCCCTTTAACAAATCATGGGAGGATGAGGTGGTACCTGAGGACTGGAGGAGGGCAGATGTGATTCTCCTTCACAAAAGTGGGAGCAGGGCAGAGGCAGGAAACTACAGACCTGTTAGTTTAACCTCAGTGATAGGGAAATGATGGAATCACTTCTGAAGGAAAGAATTGTCGAGTATCTAGAGGCCAGAGGGCACCGGACCCAAGGCAGCATGGATTCACAGTGGAAGGTCATGCCAGATGACTCTAATAGATTTCTTTGACTGGGTGACCAAAGTAGTAGATCAGGGAGGGGCTGTGGACATGGCCTACCTAGACTTTAGCAAGGCATTTGACACAGTCCCACCCAAAAGATTAATATACAAGTTAGCCAGCCTGGGAGTGGGTCCCAAGATGACAGCCTGGGTAAAGAATTGGCTGGAGAATAGGACACAGACAGTAACAGTAAATGGAGTCCACTCTGAAGAAAGGGGGGTTACTAGTGGGGTACTGCAGGGTTCAGTATTAGGACCGGTCCTTTCAATGTCTTTATAAGCGACATTGCAGAGGGACTGGAAGGAAAAGTATGTCTCTTTGCAGATTATACAAAGATCTGCAACAGAGTTGATGCACAGGGTGGGGTGGAAAGGATGAGAAGGGACTTGGCAAGGTTAGAGGAATGGTCAGATGTATGGCAGCTTAGATTCAGTGCTAAGAAGTGCAAGGTAATGCACCTGGGAAACAAAAACCCAGGGGAAGTGTACACAATGGGAGGTGAGATACTAACAACAACAAAAATGGAAAGGGACCTGGGGGTAGTCATATCAGATGACCTAAAGGTGGGCAAGCAATGTGAGAGGGTAGTAAAGAGGGCTGGGGGGGATACTGGGATGCATAGGAAGAGGCATTACCAGTAGAAAACAGGAAGTTGTTAGCCCTCTGTACAGACAGCTGGTGAGACCCCATCTGGAATACTGCATGCAGTTCTGGAGACCCAATCTCCGCAGAGACATAGACAGGATGGAAGCTGTCCAGAGGAGGGCAACTAAAATGGTGCAGGGTCTGCACCAGAAGACATATGAAGAGAGACTTAAGGAACTTAATATGTATAGCCTCGAGGAAAGGAGGGAGAGGGGGGACATGATAGAAACTTTCAAATACCTCAAGGAATCAACAAAGTCCAAGAGGGTAGCATCTTTCAAAAAAGAGGTGTGCAAGAACAAGGGGGCAATTTGAAGATGGGGGTACCAGAGGTAATGTAAAGAAGTATTTTTCACAGAGAGGGTTGTGGATGCATGGAACGCCTTCCAAGGAGGTTGTGGAGTCAAAAACAGTGGTGGAATTCAAGCATGCATGGGACAGTCATAAGGCAATTCTAGGGGTGGGGGTAGGAAGAAGTAGGCTGCTGGTTAACTAGGACCTGCAGCTTATCCATTAGGTAGGGAAATGGGCAGACTGGGTGGGCCAAGCAATCTTTATCTGCTGTCAAATTCTATGTTTCTATGTTTCTGCCGGTGCTGCAGGCTGGCCTTTTGTACTGAGGTCCTGCCTGTGTGGACGCCTTTTTCTGCCCATAAAGAAATCCGCAGCAGTCATGATAAAGCTCTGTTGAGCTCACTCACTCCCCCACTCTCACTCGCTCGTTGTGTTTCTCCCAGTGCTGCAGGCTGCCCTTTTGTACTGGGCTCCTGCCTGCATTGACACCTTTTTCTGCCCACAAAGAAATCTGCAGCTGTCCTGACAAAGCTCCGTTGAGGTCGCTCATTCCCCTGTCTCACTCACTCATTCTGTTTCTCCTGGTGCTGCAGGCTGCTGTTTTGTACTGGGCCCATGCCTCTGTTGGCGCCTTTTTCTGCCCACAAAGAAATCTGCAGCAGTCACAATAGAGCTCCGTTGAGTTCGCTCACTCCCCCTCTGTCACTCACTCATTTCGTTTCTCTCGCTGCTGCAGTCTGCCCATTTGTACTGGGCCCCTGTGTGCATTGCTGCCTTTTTCTGCCCACAAAGAAATCCGCAGCAGTCCCAACAGAGCTCCATTGAGCTCACTCACTCCCTCTCCCTCATTCGCTTGTTCTGTGTCTCCTGGCGCTGCAGGCTGCCCTTTTGTACTGGGCTCCTGCTTGCATTGGAGGCTTTTTCTGCCCACAAAGAAATCTGCAGCAGTCCCAACACAGCTCCATTGAGCTCGCTCACTCCCCCTCTCACACTTGCTCTTTCCGTTTCTGCCAGCACTGCAGGCTACCCTTCTGTACTGGGCTGCTGCCTGCATTGCCGCCTTTTTCTGTCCACAAAGAAATCCGCAGGAGTCATGATAGAGCTCCATTGAGCTCGCTCTCTCCCCCTCTCTCACTAGCTCGTTGTTTTTCTCCCAGTGCTGCAGGCTGCCCCCTTGTACGGGGCTCCTGCCTGCGTTGGCACCCTTTTTCTGCCCACAAAGAAATCCGCAGGTGTCCCGACAGAGCTCCGTTGAGGTTGCTCACTCCTCCTGTCTCACTCACTCATTCTATTTCTCCTGGCACTGCAGGCTGCCCTTTTGTACTGGGCTCCTGCCTCTGTTGGCACCTTTTTCTGGCCATAAAGAACTCTGCAGCAGTCCCAACAGAGCTCCGTTGAGCTCACTCACTCCCTCTCCCTCATTAGCTTGTTCTGTGTCTCTTGGTGCTGCAGGCTGCCCTTTTGTACTGTGCTTCTGCTTGCATTGGGGGCTTTTTCTGCCCACAAAGAAATCTGCAACAGTCGCGACACAGCTCCGTTGAGCTCGCTCACTCTCTCTCTCTCACTCACTCATTCCATTTCTGCTGGCGCTGTAGGCTGCCCTTTTGTACTGGTTCCTGCCTGTGTTGCCACCTTTTTCTGCCTACAAAGAAATCCGCAGCAGTCATGACAAAACTCCGTTGAGCTCACTCACTCTCCCTCTCTCACACTCTCGTTCTGTTTCTCCCACCGCTGCAGGCTGCCCTTTTGTACTGGGCCCCTGCATGCATTGCTAACTTTTTCTGCCCACAAAGAAATCCGCAGCAGTCCCAACAAAGCTCTGTTGAGCTCACTCACTCACTCACTCTCCCCCCCTCACTTGCTCATTCTGTGTCTCCCCACACTGCAGGCTGTGCTCCATTAAGCTTTCTCACTCCCCCTCTCTCACTCGCTCATTCCATTTCTGCCTGTGCTGCAGGCTGCCTTTTTGTACTGGGCTCCTGTCTGCGTTGGTGGCTTTTTCTGCCCACAAAGAAATCTGCAGGAGTCCCGACACAGTTCTATTGAGCTCGCTCACTGCCCCTTTCTCACTCGCTCATTCCGTTTCTGCTTGGGCTGCAGGCTGGCCTTTTGTACAGGACTCCTGCCTGCATTGCCACCTCTTTCTTCCCATAAAGAAATCTGCAGCAGTCATGATAGAGCTCCGTTGAGCTCACTCACTGCCCCTTTCTCACTCGCTCATTGTGTTTCTCCCAGCACTGTAGGCTGCCCTTTTACTGGGCCCCTGGGTGCATTGGCACCTTTTTCTGCCTAGAAAGAAATCCGCAGGTGTCCCGACAGAGCTTCGTTGAGGTCGCTCACTCCCTCTGTCTCACTCGCTCATTCTGTTTCTCCTGGCACTGCAGGCTGCCTTTTTGTGCTGGGCTCCTGCCTGTGTTGGCAGCTTTTTATTCCCACAAAGAAATCTGCAGCAGTCCCGATACAGCTCTGTTGAGCTTGCTTACTCCCCCTCTCTCACTCGCTCATTCCATTTCTGCCAGTGCTGCAGACTGGCCTTTTGTATTGGGCTGCTGCCTGTGTTGCCGCCTTTTTCTGCCCACAAAGAAATCCACAGCAGTCATGATAGAGCTCTGTTGAGCTCACTCACTTCCCCTCTCACTCGCTCATTCTGTTTCTCCTGGCGCTGCAGGCTGCCCTTTAGTACTGGGCTCCTGCCTGCAGTGGCACCTTTTTCTGCCCACAAAAAAATCTGCAGCTGTCCCAATAGAGCTCTGTTGAGGTCGCTCACCCCCACTGTCTCACTCGCTCATTCTGTTTCTCCTGGTGCTGCAGGCTGCCCTTTTGTACTGGGCTCCTGCCTCTGTTGGCACCCTTTTCTGCCCACAAAGAAATCTGCAGCAGTCCCCACAGAGCTCCATTGAGCTTGCTCACTCCCCCTCTCTCACTTGCTCGTTCCATTTCTGCTGGCACTGCAGGCTGCCCTTTTGTACTGGGCTCCTGCCTGCTTTGACGCCTTTTTCTGCCCACTAAGAAATCTACAGCAGTCACAATAAAGCTCTGTTGAACTCGCTCACTCCCCCTCTGTCACTCACTCGTTCTGTTTCTCCTGCCATTGCAGGCTGCCCTTTTGTACTGGGCCCCTGTGTGCATTGCTGCCTTTTTCTGCCCACAAAGGAATCCGCAGCAGTTCCAACAGAGCTCCATTGAGTTCACTCACTCCCCCTCCCTCACGCACTCATTCTGCATCTCCCAGCACTGCAGGCTGCCCATTTGTACTGGGCTCCTGCTTGCATTAGGGGCTTTTTCTGCCCACAAAGAAATCTGCAGCAGTCCCAACATAGCTCCGTTGAGCTCGCTCACTTCCCTTTCTCATTCGCATGTTCCATTTCTGCCAGCGCTGCAGGCTGGCCTTTTGTACTGGGCTGCTGCCTGCATTGCTGCCTTTTTCTGTCCACAAAAAAATCAGCAGGAGTCATGATAGAGCTCCACTGAGCTCGCTCACTCCCCTCTCTCACTCGCTCATTGTGTTTCTCCCAGTGCTGCAGGCTACCCTTTTGTACTGGGCTCTTGCCTGCATTGGCACCCTTTTCTGTCCACAAAGAAATCTGCAGCTGTCCCAACAGAGCTCCATTGGGGTCGATCACTCCCCCTGTCTCACTCGCTCATTCTGTTTCTCCTGGCGCTGCAGGCTGCCCTTTTGTACTGGGCTCCTGCCTCTGTTGGCACCTTTTTCTGGCCATAAAGAAATCTGCAGCAGTCCCTACAGAGCACCGTTGAGCTTGCTCACTCCCTCTCTCTCACACTCGCTCATTCTGTTTCTTCCACCTCTGCAGGCTGCCCTTTTGTACTGGATCCCTGCATGCACTGCTGATTTTTTTCTACCCACAATGAAATCTGCAGCAGTCCCAACAGAACTCCATTGAGCTCACTCACTCCCCCTCCCTCACTCGCTCGTTCTGTGTCTCCCTGCTCTGCAGGCTGTGCTCCGTTGAGCTTTCTCACTTTCCCTCTCTCACTCGCTTGTTCCATTTCTGACAGTGCTGCAGGCTGCCTTTTTATAGTGGGCTCCTGCCTGCACTGACACCTTTTTCTGCCAACAAAGAAATCTGCAGCAGGCCCGACACAGCTCCATTGAGCTCGCTCACTCTCTGTCTCTCACACGTTCGTTCTGTTTCTGCCGGCGCTGCAGGCTGGCCTTTTGTACTGGGCTCCTGCCTGCGTTGCCGCCTTTTTCTGCCCACAAAGAAATCTGCAGCAGTCAGAACAGAGCTCTTTTGAGCTCACTCACTCCCCCTCTCTCACTTCCTCTTTCTGTTTCTCCTGCCACTGCAGGCTGCCTTTTTGTACTGGGCTCCTGCCTGCGTTGGCAGCTTTTTCTGCCCACAAAGAAATCTGTAGCAGGCCCGACACAGCTCCGTTGAGCTCGCTCACTTCCCTTCTCTCACTCGCTCGATCCGCTTTCTGCCGGGCGCTTGCAGGCTGGCCTTTGTGCTGGGCTCCCTGCCTTAGTTGGTATCTTTTTCTACCCACAAAGAAATCGGCAGGTGTTCCAACAGAGCTCCGTTGAGCTCACTCACTCCATCTCTCTCACTCGCTCATTCTGTGTCTCCCACCGCTGTAGGCTGCCCTTTTGTACTGGGCCCCTGCATGCATTGCCAACTTTTTCTGCCCACAAAGAAATCTGCAGCAGTCCCAACAGAGCTCCATTGAGCTCACTCACTCCTCCTGTGTCTCCCCGCGCTGCAGGCTACAATTTTGTACTGGGCTCCTGCCTTTTCCTGCCCACAGAGAAATCTGCAGCAGTCCCAACAGAGCTCAGTTGAGCTCGGTCACGTCCCCTCTCTCACTCGCTCGATCCTAATCTGTCCCAAACACTGATTTCTGAAAGCGACTGTGGTATTCTGCACAGGAAGTGTGAAAACACAGTTTGGGCAGGATGTGAAAAATGACAGCTGTACTGGTCATAAGGAGGTGTGAAAAAATGCCAGTGTTGAAAATCTGACATGAAAATATTACTAATTTGTGAAGTTACAAGGGTGCGTGGGAACTGCACAATGCACGCTTATAACATAGTCATTTTATGGAATTGAATCACAACATTTTCAACATAGGCATTTTAGGACCTCTGCTAATGAACAGTGTCACTGTGATTTTCTTAATGTGTCCCGAATACTGATTTCCCACTGCGACTGTGCTATTCTGCGCTGGAAGAGCGAAAACACATTTTGGCCAGGATGTAAAAAATGACAGCTGCACTGTTCATAAGGAGGTGTGGAAAATGGCAATGTTGAAAATCTGGAGCAAAAATATTGCAAAGTTGCAAAGTTACGAGTGTGCATGGGATCTGTGCAACACACGGTCATAACACACTCATTTTGTAGACTTTCATCACAAAATTTTCAACATAGGCATTTTAGGACCTCTGTTTATGAACAGTGTCACTGTGTTTTTCTTAATGTGTCCTGAACACTGATTTCCCACAGCGACCGTGCTATTCTGCGTCGGAAGTGTGAAAACACATTTCGGCCAGGATGTGAAAAATGACAGCTATACTGTTGATAAGGAGGAGCAGAAAAAATGGCAATGTTGAAAATCTGGAGTGAAAATTTTGCAGATTGGCGAAGTTACTAGCGTGCGTAGCAATAGCACAATGCACGCTCGTAAAAGAGTCATTTTTTGGATTTTTCCCACCAAATTTGCAACATACACTTTTTGAGACTCCACCTCCTGAACACTGGCACTGTCATTTCATTAATCAGTCCCAAAAGGTGATTCCAGGCAGTGACCACAAAATCACCTTTCGGGGCCAAATAATGCCATGAGAGTGGCAGAATTCATGAAGTGGGGTCCCAAAAAACACATGTTGAAAATTTGGTGCCAAATTCCAAAAAATGCCTGAGATATGCATAAAAGTTGAAAAAAACCTATTTATTCCATTATACAGCTTACCAGCATTTTCTCAGTTCGCGGTCGGCTTTGAAGAGTGCAGATGTGTTCCCAGTCCACCGAAGATCATCACACCAAACTCTAGAGGTAAGTATGGGGTGGGGTTGTGTGGGGAGGCAGGGTGCGTAGTGGGTGGGCGCGGGTTGTGGGAGGGACAGGAGACCATGAGGACTTTTTTTCACGGGTAAAAAAATCTCAGGACTTTTTTTCTTTTCCAGGGCATGTGGCACTCTGGGATGGGCTCGCAGCATGCCAACAGAGTGTTTCTTGGGGGGCTTTACCCGATGGGGATTTGGCACCCTGTCAGCACAAAAGGCGCAACAGCTGAGGGGATTGGGCACCTGGTACTAATGTACTGGGTGTTTGGGGGCATTATGCAGACAGGATATGGGCTCCCCATCGGCAAATCAAAGTAGGAGGGGAGGACATAATGCCAGTAGTGGGCTCCCCCTGTGGCAGCTGTAACTAAGAGGGGACCAGGCCATGGGGATTGGGGCCATAAATCAGCCCTGTTGTTGGGAGGGAAGGAACATGCTGCCGAGAGAGATTTGGCACTCCCTCGGCACTGGGGAGTAATTAATATTGTTTGTGAACAGGCAGCAGGCCGCCTGCCATCTTCACAAACAATATTACAGTTGGCAAGTTCCGCCCAGCAATGACGGGTCGCTCCCTCATTGCAGCGGTTCTGCTGACGCTGCAATAATCGAGGCAGCCCCTGATTACTGCAGCTGAAACGTTTCAAGGTTGTGGCATGCTGGCTGAACTAGTGTCAGCAGCAATGTACCACGGCATTGGGGAAAGTGGGCCAAGCCTTTAAAGGCTGTGGGAGCATTGGCCACAACAGTGCCATGCCTCCACAACCTGCTTCTGGCAAGCTGCCGCAATATATTTCTTGCGCATGCGTGCAATCAACATAAAAATGGTTCTATCAGCTGCAAGAATCTTTTGCAACATATGTAGTGAAAAGCATTTCCCAAAGAACTAAAAAGTAACACCAATGCCAAGCATTAAGTTTTGTGTCAAATCCCTCCTCTTCAGGGTCAGAAATATATGTTAAAACTACAGCCAATACCATTTTTACGATTGCAAGAGTGGTCTCACATGCATTCTTAAGGTGTGAGAACTGCAAACAGAAAGTGATTGGCTCTGATACTCTGAGAATGTAGGTGAGACCAATCTTACATCCATACGAGTGGTCTCTGTGGCGGTATTACTGTATTACTGATTGCGCGTGATCAATCATTTTTTAATAAACCTTATCTTAGCATGCCTGTTCCCAGGGCAGCTGTGTGTGAAACACTCTTCACAGAAAAAGTGTCTCACATGCAGAGGAAAGGAGTGCTCCAATTGGTCTGGAGTGCTACCTCGATCTATAATGCCAGATGTAGGAAGGACAGTAGTTGTCCAATAATATTTTTTATTAGACTAACCAGAAAATAAATGTTCAAAAGGTCACTGTGCTCCTTTTGTAGAAGTGGTTTGCACTGAACAAGGACTGAGTAGTTGCTGGCACGTGTGACTGCTTGTGCAGCTTGGTTGAGCCTCTGCTTACACTCTTACTGTACCTTCTACAGGGACTGCTACCCTGCTGAGGTGCCATAATCATGCAGTAAAGTGTTCCACCAGTTGAGGTGTCGCAGTGATGAGGTCCTGCAGATTAAAGGCACCGTAGGGAAGAAGGACCAGTCCCAAGGAAAGAGAAGTGCTTGCTGGAGGAGGAGTAGGGAAGGATGGTGGTAACAAAAACTCTAAGCATCCAAGGAAAGTTTAAGCATGAGCTGTTTTAAGTACTGTACTCCTTGGGGGAGGAGAAGTCATGGTGGGTGCTGCCCGCTGCCCCTCAGTACCATGGAAGAAGTACTCAAATTATTTCCATATGGTTTAGGGACCAAAACAGGAGCTTTCTTCAGGTGTAATGAAAAGTAGCCAGCGTCTCACAGCTTATATGCATGAGGTCTAATGACTGAAGCCTGTTTTACCAAAAACAAAACAAAAAAGACCAGAAGATCGGAAGGCTGTGGGTTCTGTCCCACACCAGGCACTTGGGTTAAATCCCAATACTGAGACCGTAGTGCAGTGTGAGGAGGGTGCTGCACTCCTGAGGTGCCGTCTTTCAGATGAGATGTTAAAGTGAGGTCCCATCTGCCTGTTCTGGTGGTAGTTCAGGTGGAAGTTAAAGATCCCATAGCACTTCTCGAAAAGAGTAGGGGAATTTTTATTCATATCACAAAAGAACATATAAACAAATCAGTATTACCTCATACAAAATTAGAAAAGGAGAAAACAGAGACTCAAAAGAGTATTACTTCACACTTCGAAAAACCATGAATATGCAAACATAAGAGGGAGAAATCATAAATACAAAGGCATGTTAAGTCATACATAAACCCCAGTCAGAAATAAAATTACTAAAAAAATACCACCCTTCCCCACCCTACCAAAAGGTAGGGGAATTTTGGACGATAGCGAACCTCAAACCAAAACTAAATATAAAATAATCAATAATAAATCATATCAACCAATATATCATTTCAAGAAATCAGAAAAGTAAAGCAACCATACTGTTTAAAGGAGGGAAAAGAAAAAAACTATTTGAGAAATCCTTTCCCATTTTAGTAACTATAATCCTTTCTTGTTGGTATTATAATATCCAATGAATAGAGTTCCATCTTGACATAAAGACTTTTGAATCCACATTCATTTTTTCATGCAGTTTCTGAACATTAATCGAGTTCTCTATCATGTAAAACAATTCATCAGATGAAAAATGCAGTTGTTGAATTGTCAGTCAACAGCGTACAAACCAAATATGAAATTTAAAACAAAGAACTGCCACATCATTGATCTGTCACGTTTTGTCCATAGAAAAGGTAAAATACCTAAACAAAGGATTTCCATCATTAAATGATAAAATGGTGAAGTAGGCCACTTCCCATGTAGCATCTGCCAAAAATCCTGAATAAAGGAACAATCCAAAAATAAATGCGACATCGTTTCAACAATACACACATAGGTATCTCTAGGGAAATATCTATCCGTCATCGGCCTATGCCTTAAGTTCCCCATCACATTTAATCTCCCATGAAGGGAAAGCCATACGACGTCCCACATATGGTTTGGTATCCTGAGAGATTCCAACATAGTCCCTACTGATGCTTTATCTTGTGGGGAATATGCATCAAAATGGGCTATATCCTGAAAAAAATTTAACACAATTTCTTCATACAATTCCTTTCTACTAAAGGTAATCAAATGCTCCTTCGCTAAACCCCATAACTTAATTCTCCCAAAGCAGATTCTAAAAACCTCAGGGAGACCCTATAAAGATGGTTGGCAGGGTAATTGTGTATGGTCAGGCCATGCAGAATAAATGTCACCCAATGACTCTAACACCCAAGAAGCCCATAAATTTAAACCATGGGACAAAATTGGCTTTATATTAACGTAAGCAAACATTATAAAAAAAACCACAATAGGTTGAATCATTTTTAAACCTTCATTTTTTTTTTCTCTGAGAAGCAGGTACCATTTAATTGGGTTCACTTTGCTCCCCTGTATACAGGAAAAAAAACAAGCATACATTTTGGTCTCCAACTGGGGAAGGGGACAGAAAAATGTACTTAAATAGAGAAATTCAGGGAGCAGATATGTTTTAACCATTTGAACTCTTTTCAACTTCGATAATCACCATTTATTCCACCCAGCTACTTAAAAAAAAGCAGCCTGTAGCATAATATTCCAATTCAAAAAGGCTAGATCTCCACCTCCAAACAGTAAACCCAATATGACACAAGGCTCTCTAAACACCGAAATACCTATGATGTGTGCCTCTTGCACATTCTTGGTCTGAATAAGAATGCATTTACATTTATCTAAATTAATGCTTGTCCCCTGTGTGGGCCATAAATTCTTGCAAAACCTGTCCCAATATACGGGCCGACGGAAGAGCTCCCACAATAAAACAGATATCATCCACACACGATACACTTAATATCAGGTCCCGTACTGGAGAATGAAATGCCCTGTATGCCCATCTCTTCATTCACCATATGTATTAAAGGATCTAAAGTAAAAATATACAAAAGCGAGCTCAGGGAGCAGCCTTGTCTAATACCCCTTGTAATGCAACACTTCCATCCAAGCCACCCATTGCAATAGGATTGTGCTGTTGCCTTAGTATAACAGGTCAGGATCTACTGTACAAAAGTAGGTGGTATCCCATAACTACCCAAAGAATCCCAAGGATACTCATGTTGCACTTTATCGAAAGCTTTGGCCTGATCCAGACTAACCAGTAAGCCTATAAGTTCTCCCGTACCAGCCCTCTGTAAAATTTCCCTTAATAAAATAAGACCATCAGATAGCCTACATCCAGGTATAGAACATGTTTGGGATGGGTGAATTAACTCAGGGGCACATAGTAGTAATCTACTATTCAAAAGCTTTGATATTAATAATTTAAAATCTGTATTAAGGAGAGTAACTGGACGCCAGTTATGAAGGTCTGTCCTTTCTCCTTTTTTATACATAAAAAGAACTAGGCCTTCTGTCATACTGTCCGGTAAAATGCCTGAGTCCAATGTCTCCTGCAAAACCCCAGTAAATTCATGCAGCAACACCAAGAATATAAATTTATAGAGTTCATAGGGAATCCCATCTTTCCCAGGGGCAGTGCCGATCTTGTCTGTAAAAATGTAGTTTTAACCTCTAATGGTGTAATAGGGGAACTTGAGAGACCTATATGGGTCTGGGAGACTTGTGGCAAGGATCCCAGTCCCAGCCAATCTCCATGTGTCTGTGTGGGTACATCAGATGGACAAAAGAACATGTGCACATGCTTGTCTATTGCCTGCATAATATCTGACTTTGATGTGCACATCTTCCCTGTTGTTTACGAATAGAAGTGATATGCTTTTGCTGTCTTTTTTGGGCACAGAATTGGAATGGATTCATAAAATTCTTGCCCCCTTGTGTCCCAAACCTCCGTTCTTTATCTAAGGATTTTAATCTGTCGTATTGGGTATCATTTAGCAATTTTCTGACTGTAACTAACTCTGGGAGAACAGACCCATCCTCCTGAGCCACCAGGGAGAGTAAATCTTGAAACTGTGCCCTACACTGTTTGTACTTATCAATTTTATTTTTACCATTAATTTTGCCTATAAGTTGAAAATATTGTTTGATGTCTGATTTTGTGTCCTCCCACCACTCCCGAAGTGTGTCATATAAGCAGGTAACTGATTACCGAGCCTGCAGTAATGAAATCGAACCTTCCTCAGCTGTTGGGAGAGACAACAGTTCTAAATGAAGTCCCCAGTACCCCGGGCCCTCATGCCTCGTCTCATGGCTAGAAACCGTTACTTCTATAATAGCATGATCTGATGCTGAAACTGGTAGTGTTGTGTCTTTTAATACCTGTAATGATTCAGACAAAACCCAAAAATCAATCCTTGTGGCCTGGGTGCCATGACAAAAATGTTTTCTTTGGTGATCCTGAGAGGGCCATCACATCAATCAAGCCTTTTTATGTAAGGAGATCATTCAAACAGTTAGCATCACAGTAAAGCTTTCTAGTCTGTAAACCTCTGTCCATCCTATATCTGCTACAATTAAAATCACTCCCCAGAAAAACAAATTTTGATGTAAATAGATAAAGCTGCAAGGCCCGAAATGCTGCAATTCTTTTGGTCTTAATTTGGGGAGCATACACATTAATTAAACGACAATGTAAGCCACTAAGAACCACATCAACTACTAGCACCCGGCCTGGTACAGTATCTACAAGCTGCACCACATGAGCAGGTGGATTACTGATGTAAATTCCCACTCCGCTGCACAAGTCTT
The DNA here is from genome assembly GCA_016271365.2 of Neoceratodus forsteri. NCBI lineage: Eukaryota > Metazoa > Chordata > Ceratodontiformes > Ceratodontidae > Neoceratodus > Neoceratodus forsteri. The sequence goes on from JADMNL010000023.1 coordinate 68,413,890, forward strand.
CTCCTATCGACCAGTAGGGGACCCCCCATCTCCACCCCACTGAGGCCTGTCCCTTCCTTATCAAAGCATGGAGGCGAGTATCTTGTAGGAACACCACATCTTGCCTGCCCTGTTTGAATAAAGAATATATCAACAATCTCTTTCGCTCTGACTGAATGCTATTGACATTTAGCAATGCTAAAGTAATATTATAAATGCCAGTCGTAAACATGGAAAAAAATAACAGAATAGAAACCATATTGCAACCCTGTTAGACTAAGTGAGAAACCATTCTACTTTTTCTTCACCCATTTTCTGGATCTCAGATGGGATTTCTTCTTTTTAATCGGGTCAGAGTCCTCCAGAGATTGTTCCATATCAGATGCCCCCTCTGGCTGAGAGGACTGGACCAACGTAGAGTCGGATTCCGTCCCTGCATCCAATGCCTCATCTCGTAATACCATATACTGGTTCTGTAACGGAAGGCCAGATGTCTCTGTAGATGTTTTTGTAATGTTCCTTATTCTCATACTTCTAAGTCTGGTGGAAACCTTCATAAAGACCTCTTCAGGAGGTAAAGATGGGGGCATGGAGGTAGAATTGGAAGCTGTGTCCGGTCTAGGAGGGTCAGGTTTTACCAAGTCAGAGCCCTCAGAGGATTCCTCAATGGCTTGGTGTTCTGTCGCTGGGCCTTGTGTAGGTGGTTCCGTATGCTCAAGTGGAATATTGGGTGAAGTGCGACCGGGGGTCCTGCCGTTGTGTTGCCCTCACTGCAGTATTGATGTAAAAGTCCTGGATACAAAAATTCCCATTAGTGGTATTTTGGGCTGTCCAAGGGCACTCTGTAAAAGAGTGATTTTCATCACATAAAGAACATTTGGGGGGATGGTGACAATCGGACATTAAATGCCCCAGCTCGCAACATTGTACACATTTTAAGGTGTCGCATGACCTGTTGAGATGTTGTCCTGAGCCACATTTGTAGCAGTGGTGGAGTTGTCCTGATAAAATATAAACCCTTTGTCCCACCCGAGATAAAAACAACTAGGGATATGTTGTAAACCATCCTCAGATTGTATCAAATTGACTTTATATTGCCATTCCCCCATTCCAAAAGCCCTCCGAGTCAAGGATGGGCTCTGGATTCCCTTGTATCTTGCATTTTTTCCAACCAATATGATATATCCACGACGTTCACCCCTTTGTTCCGAAATAATACTGTAATGACTTTGAAGGATTGTTTCGTAAGGGGGGGTGGCCTGAAAATGAGACCATGCAGGGTTTGTTTTAATTAGAGCATATTTCATCCAGAATTTATTTAGCAGGTCTGGTGTTCTAAAACTAATATCGTAGATATTGTCCCAAGGGGTGTGTATTAAAGCATATACCTCATTCCAGGAAAACCCCAGCTAGCTGCTTGAGTAAAACCTTCCCCACAAAAAAAACGATCTGGCATGTTATCAGAAGGCCCCAAAAACCTTAGTCGAACCGCATTTCTGCATTTTGCCAGTGAAACCAGTTTATGAAATAAACTTGCAAAGGTTGGTGCAGGAGCAGTTAAATTCGACTGTTCTCCTTCTTAACTCAGGGGAGATATAGGGACTGGTAGAGCCTATGGAGGTATTTGATTTTCCCCCATACTGGGGACAGTCAAGAAAATATCCTGGGATAAGCCCTCAAGGGGTGAAGATGAGACAGGACTTTGTAACACTGGGTCGGTCTGTTCTTCACACTCGGGAGCAATGTCAGGAGTGATGATCAGAACTGGAGGGACATCCACAGTTTTGGGATTCAGCCCTTGTTCAAGTACCAGCTCTATAAGTTTACTAGCACCCACTACTTCACTCTCAACCCCAGATACCCCAGTGATCAAAATCGAAGGGTCGGCCACCCACTGTTCTGATTCTAATTGAATCCAGCCAGCTCCTTCAAGAGCAAGTTTAGGGGACCACGAAGGCTGAATATGTCCTACCAGTAGATTAGGGGTCTGAGGAGAGAGAGACTTCCTTCATCACTACGTGGGACAGTAGAAATAAAGATTTTTGATGCAGTACCTTCAGTCACAGCTGGAGAGCCCAACTTCGGTTGTTTCTTTTTCTTCATCTCATCTCGGCTTGAACCTGTACAAATCGAAACACTGCTGCTGCCTCTTCCATAAGCCAATGTTTGTCTTCTAAAAGTAGCCCAATATTACTGTCCTCGCTCAGCTCCATATCTAAAGGAGCATCCATAGAGCATCCATGCTACCTCGCACTGAGCTCTGTAGTTTGGAATCCAAAAGCAGTAGGCCTTCTGACGTCTTTTTTCTACCAATGCTCAGAGCATTGTCTGACGTTGATCCAAAATGCGGGGAATCAGGTATGCTATGCTGGCCACCAGCTGGGTGCATCCCAGCCATACCAATACCCGCGCTGTCAGGTTGCTGCTGTCATGCCTGTGCCGGACCTTCTCCACTGTCCTCCTCCATCTGAGACCTGCACTCTTCCGACTCCACAGTGCCACCTGTCGAAAAGAGTAGGGGAATTTCCCCTGTGTCCTGGCCAAATTTCCCCCATTCTTTAAAAATACTACCAACAGCTTAATCTGGTTTAATGTCAGCTGGCATCCATCTGTATCCCCCTGCCCCGGGACGAGGCTGAAAATAGGCAGAATTCTCTAGTCCTCCTTTCCCGGTCAACAAAAACTAAATAAACATCTGGGCTGGCAGTATAGCCAAGAGGTTTGAATGAATAACGAGCTGTGAATGAGCCTGGTACATCCAGCAGACCTGGCTTTGATTCCTGTAGCCTATACTTAAATGTTGTTTGACTCTCAGCAAGTCACTTAACCACCTCAGTACCTTCGGGATGCCACCAAAAACAAGTGCTTGTGCCTAGTGGGCCTTACCTGGTTACCAAAAGATTATTAAAAAAAATAAATTGTTATATCAGAAATGTCTGTTGAAAGGAGGCCACATACATTTGCCTTTGAAGACTGGTATAACATGAACATAGACAACATGGTTTTACCAGCGAAAGGGCATGCTAGACAATCCTGATTAACTCTTTCAGTTGAGTGACAAGAGCAGAGGACAGTTGTCAGGCTGTAGATGTACTATATCTGGATTTTAGTAAAGTCTTTATCTCCATCCCTCATGAAAAATGGGGAAGAAACTGAGTGATTTGAAGACTGGGGAAAGACAGCTAGGTGTGTAAAAAGTAGCTGAGTGGAAGGACTAAGATAATAGTACTGAAAGAAAAGGCATCATGGACTTAGAAAGTCACACACTGGATGTCCCAGGGATTGGTCTTGATTTGGGACTGGTTCTCTTGAATATGTTCATGTGTGATGTAGTGGAGGGAGTCCAAGGAAAGATGTGCCTCTTTGCAGAGGTACCAAGATCTGTGGTACAGTACACTTCAAGTGAAGGAATCTGAAGATGGAGCTACAGAAGCTGGGGGGAGGGGGTAGAATCAAGTGTGGCAGTAGTCATCTAATGCAAGGAAGTGAAAAGTTATAGACATACAGGTAGGGACCCAAACCCAACATCGGAATACAGAATGGGGTGCAGGATGGGCAGCTCTGTGGAAAAAGACAGATGTCAGGGTTATGATCATGGATACTTTGAAGGCACCAGCACAGTGCAATAAAACAATGAGAAAGGCACGTTGAACGCTGGGATGCAGAGGTAGGGGGCTCAGTAGCAGAAGGAGGGGTGACCTAACAATTCTCACGTACAGCTCACTAGTCTGACTTCATTTGCAATACTGTGTACAAATTTGGAATCTGCACCTAAAGGAAGATAGGGACAGACTGTAAGAGGTATAGAAGAGGGCTGCAGTGATGATCCAGGGGCATTAAACATAGGAATTGGTCTATTCTACTGAGGGACAGTGATGTAGCTGCTTCTATTAGTAATAAGCCTAGAGTTGCCTTCAACAGGAGTAAGAAACTTAAGGATAGACTGGTTCATAGTAGAACTAGTACACCTCCAAAGAATACATCAGCTTGGCTGCCCCAATGTCCTTGTGGTTATTACAGATGCAATCGCTGTAATATTTGCAAATTTGGTGTTCCCACTAAAAAATTCATACATCCGAAATTGTCTGACATTGAAATTGACATTAGGGAACCTATTACTTGTGACACGTCTTGTGTGGTATGTATTTTGGTGCACCTGCAGTTTGCTCTATATAGGTAAAACCATTAGGCCCTTGAAACAGAGATTACAAGAACACATTCGTTCCATCACTAGTGGTAAGCAAGATACTCCTGTCGGTGTACATTTTGCAGATGTCCATAGATCAAAACCTGACGATATGAGATTTTTATTTATTTAGTTTTTGTTGGCCAGGTAAGTGCACTAGACAAATCCTGCCTATTTTCAGGCACAACCCGGGGGAAGGGGATACAGATGAATGCCAACTGATATTGAACCAGATTAAGCTGTTGGTGGTATTTTTAGTGAATGAAGGAAATTTGGCCAGGACACCAGGGAAACTCCCCTGCTCTTTTCGCGGGTGGCGCTGTCCGTCCATGCGAGGAGATGGAGGATCCCAGTCGATCAGTGGAGTTGGTGGAGGAAGGTTGTGAGTACGTGGCTCCGACCTATACAAGTAATGAGAATGTGTCTGCTGAAGATATTCAGTCTCTAGATGCCCCTTCTGATACGATTCCGGAGTTGGAGAATTTGGAACAAGATTTGGATATGGATGATGCAGCTGAATTAGTTTTGAAAAATGAGCTTGAAAGAAAAAAACTGTATCTTTTGGATCTCATTAGTTTGGCAGAAAAAGATTTTCATTCATGCCAGCAGAAGTTGGAAGTCGAACGGAGCAAGAGGAAGCATTCTCCTGTAAGCCCTGGTCTGGATGGTGGGAAACGTTTTGGTCAACAGGTTGGCAATATTACGAACTCTGTTTTGGTTGGGGACACTGTTTTACTTGAAACGACCGGACACTTGTGTTCTTTGGCATCTTGGACCCCCGGTGAGGCACTACAGCAGGTGGGCTGGGTATGGACTGGAGGAAGATGGGTCCCTGATCCCACAATACTTGTCCCTGGGGTTTCTATTCCGCCTCTTCCTGTACTGAACGAGCTGCATATATTACTTACTGATGTGCCTAATTCTGAGTCCCTGACTCCAGGTATTGCGAATGCGCAGCCCCAGGGTGAGGCTAGTGTTTTTCCATGTAAGCAAGATGCCACGGTTGACCAGGATATTCAGCAGTCCTTTTCGTCTTTGTCGCCTGTTCTTGCAAACTCTACTACAGTTATGCCTACAATGAATACAGTGTCTGGATCTAGTTCATCGCAGTTGGTGGGCGGTAAAACTATGTTCGAGACAGTGGGCTCTTCAAGCACTTTGGGACACAAAAAGACATCCTTTGCTGGCTTGTTTAAGAAGCCAGTGGAATCTGCCAAACGCAGGTTCTTAGTGCGATTGAGGTATAGGGGGCAGTTACCGGTAGCTCCTGACCATATTTGGGTGGGGAAAGTTTTGTTAATTAATTATATGGCGTTCTCGCCTACCTAAGTATACGCACTGATTCATCCTCCGGGAGATTGTTATTATGATGTTAGCTTTTGTATGGAGATTTCCCTGTATAAATTCTGGAGGATGTATTATGATTTACAGAATAATGAACATTGGAAAGACTTCCAGGCTATCCCAATTACAAAGCCTACTGTTAAGACGGTTACAATTCTTTTCCGAAATGAGGGTGTGAATATATCCGATATTCTGTTTTGGCTAGAGAAGAAATGCTATGTGCAAGATAAGCCTAGACCTATTTTGGATGAAAATGGTTTTTGGACTGAGGGTTGAACCGTTTGTGTATGTCTAATTCATGATGCTGAAGGGATACAACACTTGCCTAGCTCTTTCTTTCTGGGAAAGGACAGGGGCATTATTTTTTATGCTGGTCAACCGAAGAGCTGCTTTAAATGTGGTTCTTTCTCCCACTTGAATACTGCTTGTGCTCAGGTTAGGTGTTTTCATTGTGGGATGCTGGGCCATTCTATTACAGAATGCACCGCTCCCCTAGTCTGCAACTTACGTAATGACCTGAATCATGTATTTTCTGATTGCCCTTGGAAACATTCTGATGTTACTGAATCCTCTGACCAGGAACATTTCTTGGCACAGGCCCGTAATTCTAGTGGTGTGTCTGATAGTTTGGAACCTGACCCTGTACTTAGAGGTAGACGTAGGGGTAGGGGGAGGGGTGGAGTGATTCCTAATGATAGATGTTCTAGCTTACGATCTGGCCGTGATTCAGTGATTCTGGCTTCTTCGCAGGAGGTCTGTTTGCTTCCTAGTGTGAGCTCTTGTGGGGATGACATGGTTACTCCCTTTGCAACTCCCCGAGGGTCTCCTATTAGGCCTACTTTAGGGCAGGAGTTAGAACCTAGTAGCTCCCCATTTCTGAAGGTGCAAGACAGCGTAGGTGATGAGGAGGCAATACAGGTTTCTCAGGGTGATCTGTTACCTTCAGTGGGTGGTGTGCCTAGTATTACTCCGGACTCTCCCTTGCCCCTAGTGAATAGGTTTTCGATCCTGTCTACATGGGGTGATCAAGTAGACAATGCGCTCCCTGTTGTGGATCAGGATCTCTCTGTGCCTAGTATGGCTTCCTCTCTGGGTACCCCTGGGAGTTCTGCTAAACAGAAACATTCTGATGCTGTAAAACATGATACTAGATCTAGCAATAAATTGCCTAAACCCCCCACCCCTTAGGCCCCTTTTCCACTTACAGTAACTTCTTTAACTGTTAATAGCATTGATCCTATGTTAAACGCCAGTCGACGTTTGGGATTCTTTCCTTTTTAAATTATGATGTGTATCTTTTGCAGGACACTCGCTTATACACTATTTTGGAGACTAATAATGCTAGCAGACTTTGGCGTTGAGGAGTATCGTATTGGTCTTTTGGTATAGAACCTTGTAGTGGGGTTGGTGTTTGCTTTACTACATTGGATGTTACGCTTATTCGGTTGGTCGACATAGAACCCAGCAGGGCGCTGCTGGTAGATGTTAGGGTATGCGGCATTACTTGCAGGTTGATTTCTGTTTATGGCCCGCAGGTGAAATCCTTGAGGATTGAATTATTATATAAAATTCAGCCTTTTTTGTATACTAGGGGTTTATTGTTTTGTGGTGGGGATTTTAATATTAACTTTTTGCAGAAGGGGACAGTGGGTAAACAATATTGTGATAAGACTTGCTTGACTTCCATTCTCACTCTGGCTGGTTTGAAAGATTCACATCAGGTTGGGAGAGTTTTGGCAAAACCTACTTATTTTAGAGGTAATTTGACCTCCCGTATTGATTTTATTTTTGTTCAGAAATCTTTAAAGATTGATCACCTGATTTATGATCCGGTTGAGTCTTCGGATCATGTATTGATTGGGGTAAGGATAGACTCTTTTCAGGGTCGGAACAGAGGTCCGGGATTTTGGAAACTGAATTCTTCTTTATTGAGTGACGCTTCAGTTATTGCAGATTTAAGAATGCTTGTCTGCTACCAGGTTACCACTATTGGGTTATATGAAGATAGAGGAAGTTGGTGGGGGGCTTTTAAAGCCTGCTTGGTTGGTTACTTTCAGTTCCATAGTCGTTCGGAGGCTAGATCGAAGCATGAACGGTATTTGTTGCTTCGTCGTTCCTTACAGATACTCATTTCTAGACAATATGAGTATGGTTTGGATTTGTCTCGAGATATTACCCGGATAAAGATGTCTATGCTGCCGTTTCAGTATGACCGTATGTCATCTTTACTTAAAGAGCAGTCTTTTGGGACTCAGGGGAAATCGGCTCAGGTGAATCCCTTTTAGGCATGTCAGTCGAGATCAAACAGTCGCCTGTTTTCTGGTTTGCGTAGGGAAGATGGCATATTGTTGTTGGATAACGCAGGTATAATGGAATTTTTGGATTCACATGTTGAGAGAACATTTGGGACCCCCCACCCAGTTTCTTGTTTTACCTCTCAATTGTTGGAGGCAGCAGACCTTCCACAAGTTGATTGTGCTTTGCAGTCTAGTCTGGTAGCTGCTTTTACTGAGATGGAGCTGGGTGCAGTGATTGATTCTCTTAAAAAGGGGATCTCACCGGGATCCGATGGATTACCAGGTGAATTGTACAAGTTGTTGTGGACTATTATGCCTGTAGAGTTACTGGCTTTATATAATTTGTTTCTTTCGGATATGCTTTTGCCTACTCAGATGTACGAAGGGTTGTTAATTTTTTCTCTTTAAGAAGGGGAACTGTTTGGACATTCGAAATTGGAGACCTTTAACTCTATTGAATGGTGACTTTAAAATATTCTCTAAGCTTTTAGGGAATAGATTGTCTCTTGTGATGCCTGCTTTGATTAATGAACAACAATTTTGTGCAGTATCTGGGAGGAAGTTGACAGACGCCTTGATTTTTCTTAGAGAGGTTACGTCTTTATGCATGGATTCGGTGGGAGGTCCAGGGTTTTTTTTGTAAGTTTTGATCAATCTAAGGCTTTTGATGAAGTGTCACATGTTTATGTATGGGCCTGCATGAAGGCGTTTGGTTTGCCACTTCAGTTTGTGAATTGGGTGCAGCTATGCTATGCATTAGCTACTGTTGTCCCTTTAGAAAACGGGTGGAGGGGTCAACCCCATAGTGTTTTGAAGGGTGTTAGGCAGGGATGTCCGCTTAGCCCCTTACTGTATGTTTTGGCTTTAGATCATTTATTGCGGATTATTAGTAAATCTCCTTTGATTAATGCTATCACTACGGACACTTACAGCCTGCCGAAGCTTATTGCCTATGCTGATGATATTTGTCTTGTTTTACCTGATAGTAAGGCTATAGAGCTGGCTTATGATCTGCTTCATTCTTTGGGAGAGATCACGGGTGCCTGTATTAATGCAGATAAAACGAAATGTATTGATATTTCAGGGTTTCCTAATAGTCTGACTTTGGTAGGGCATTTTTGGTGGAATGTGAACCTTGTAAGATTTTGGGACTTTATTTTGGTGGTAGGGAGGGTGCTTCGGATAATTGGAAGAAGGCTTTACAGGATGGTAATGCTAGAGTTTCTCAATGGAATAGACATAGATTGTCAAAGAAGAAATGTATTTATTTGATTAAATCTTATCTTCTTCCTGTGTTTTTATTTATAAGTAATGTGTTTTATATACCTAAGCCATTGGAAACACCTTTGCTGCGTTGCCTTTTTAGCGGGGTTTGGGGTAGCTGTTTAAACCCCATTAAGAGAAATACGTTATATTTGGATATTAAGGAGGGAGGTTTGGGGATGATTCACCCAGTCGTGTTTTTTTTACAAATTTTCTATATATGAACTTGGTCCTTGTGGTACGAGGCATCTCGAAATTATGAGTTATGCCACCGACGTCCCAGTTGAAAGGGGTTTTGGGTGAATGGCAGGAAGGTCGGTTTTTACATTTCAATAAACATCGTCCTCCTTTGCTGGGCATTTGGAGGTCGGTGTTTGATAAGGTAAAATGTCGGGATATACGTTGGGAAGTGGTAAAGAAGCTTCATAGAAAAGCCTTGTATGCCTCAATTTTGGGGAATTTTTTTTCTGATACTCCGTTTACATCCCTTCCTGTGGCAGTGAGTTCGAATCTGGCTAGTTATTTAACTAAGTCCCGTATTCCACAACAGATGTGGGACACTTTATGGTTGGGTGTACGTGGTAGGGTTAATGTCCGTAGTAATCAAAAGCACAAATCCATGCAAGAGCGATTTTGCCTGAGGGATAAATGTATTGCCCTTTTGGAAACCATGGATCACTTGTATTTTGATTGTTTTTATGCCAGAGAATTTTGGGATGTCCTTAAAGAACGCTGGAAAAACAATTTAGCTTTTCCACCTTTAAAGGTTAGCTTGTACTATGGCTTCTTTGCTACTGAACGACCGGTGGGGCTGGTATGGGACTCTACAAGTTCTCCATGTTTATTTTCTATATTGGTTGTGGATTAGTCGCTGCAGACTTTTGCTACAACAGTTTATTTCTCCATTTACTTTGGTCATAATGATAGAATCTGAAGTGGGAAAGTTGAAGTTGGCAGAACATGATTTTTTTTCTTTGTCTAGATAGGGTTCTTTTTGGGATGGTTTTGATTTTCTATGACTTTTTTGTGGGTATATTACCCATTGTTATTCTGTATTTGTGTTTCATCTGGTGAAGTCACTGAGGAATACGGAACAAAATTTTTTTTCTTTTCATGATACCAGTTATATAGAATGTTGGGGGAGTAGGGGAGGGGGGGTTTGTATAAGTATTTTCTTGTTTGTTTTGTGTTGCTGTGTATGACTATATGTATATCAGTGTTTTTTCCTTTTTCTTATTTTTGGATGTACATGTAATTAAATGTTTTTGCACATACTTTTATGATGTTGTTGTTATGATTTCAATAACAATCCCCATACTCTTTAGTGGGGAGGGGTGGGTTTATACTGTTTCTATTATGTTTCGGATAGTTGTACGATTTTATACTTATTTATGTTTTTTTTGATTCCTTATTAAGCTAATGAATGATATACTTTTGTTTTGTATAATTTTGTTATGATTTGTTCAGATTTCAATAAAAATTCCTACTCTTTTCAATAAGTGCCATGGGATCTTTAACATCCACCTGAACTACCACCAATCCAGGTAGATGGGACCTCGGTTTAATGTCTCATCTGAAAGACAGCACCTCAGAAGTGCAGCACCCCTCTCATGCTGCACTACAGTGTCAGTACTGGGATATTAACCCAAGTGCCAGATGTGGGAACTGAACCCACAGCCCTCTGATCTCCCAGCCTCAGAGGTGAGTGTGCTACCTACTGAGCCACTGACACTGCTATTTATGGGAATAGAGCATGTTCCACCCATGAGAAATGGGGGAGACAGATCAAATTTGCTTTTACAGCATGTAAGCATGTGGATTTACACTTTACCTAGTGTTAAACCACAAGGACTTAATGACAAATGGGATATGAAACCATTTTTGAATAAAAAATGAAACAGAAGTAATGGTTTCTGAATTGTCCGTTATTATTATTTTTGCTGCTAATGTTATTAGAAAATATGTTTAAAACATTATATTTTATTTGTTGAATAACTCTCTTTCCCCTTTTTTTGTGTCCTTCCTAGGTCTGCTTCCATTTCATTTCATCTGGCTGCCTTCCAGCTGCTTTGGTCCTCACTTACAGGGAGGTCCAAAGTTTAAGTAATACAGTTGCCTAGCAGTTTATCTTCTGCCTGTTGCCTTGCTATGCTGGAGGTTTGGTCCATTTTTGATATCATCTCATTGTTTGTTACATCCTTTCCTTCAGTGTTTGGTATGTCAAATCATTATTAAATTTGTAGATACATTATTCATGTTGATATATTGCGCTTAAAATAGGCTGCTCCATCTAGTGACTAAAACTTGGAATTGCACTGTTTGCTGTAATCACAGTGAGTTGTTTTTCCTTCTTTTATTATTAACATGTGTCTTTCATTAAGATGTAACTACTTCATTGGACCCTGTATATAAGATCATGCATCACCAGTTATGTGTTAACCCCCGATGAAGACTGATTTGAGTCGACGCGCTGGGTATAGTGAACTTTTGTTTTGTAGCCTATTGGTCTTATAATGCATTTGCATTACCATTAAATTTTCACTTTGTTTGCATCTGAATTTTGGTTGGAGCTGGAGTGCTGATTTTCTAGACTATGATTGTTTGTGGGTTGGCAGCCCTAAATACAGCACCTCCCTTTGTTCTTCCTGCTGATCGCAGTACACTCGTTTGTTGTATTTATTGTAGCAGTAGGGGAGATCTTATTGGAAATGTCTGGAGGCTCTGAACATATTTACCCTTGAGGGTAGGAGGAAATGAGGGGCATAACTGAGACATTTAAGTTCCTCCATGGAATACTAACGTCTAGTATTCCTCCATGGAATACTAGACATTAGTGACTTGCTGTCAGTTACATACCTCTCAACCTTTTGTCCCCCAAATGTGGAACATTCATTGCCTTTTAAAATGTGGAACAAATGAGCAAAATGTGGAACACTTAATCAAATCTTTACCTAGGAAGCTCAGAACACTGTTAAAATGTTTACATTTATGTTCAGAAAGTCTGTTATTAATAGAATAATATAATTTTTGCATAATTTACTATAGATTTTTGCTTTAAAATGTTAATATTGAATGTGGGACAAGTCCTCACAATGTGGAACAGGGAGCTTTTGAGAAGTAAAATGAGGAACGTTCCTCATAATGTGGTACAGTTTAGAGGTATGCTCAGTTATACTTCTACAAGAGATAACTCCATGACATTAGCTGGTTGGGGGTGTCAAAAAAGATGTCAGAAAGTACTTTCTTTACTGAAAGGGTAGTAGCTAAGTGGAAAAAACTTTCAAATGAAGTAATTCATCCTGAGATGATCAGAGGGTTGAAGAAGGGGTGGGACAGGCAAATGAGAAAAATACTGTTAGGTATAATGGGGGCAGGGAGAACATGGGGACCGATAGAGTTCCCACCGTTAGGCAGGGAAGGGCAGAGTGTATGGGCCAATCAGATGTTTTTTCCTGCTGACACTGTCTGTGTTTCTATGTAAAACATCTAGCCCTGACAGACAAGGATTATGTAGTTAATGAAGTAATCAGGATAATCGGACAGGTCCACACTAAAGTAGGCTCAGAAAGTTCTGTTTCCTACAAGTAAACAATGCCTTCTGTAGAAACACTATGGTACAGAGTAGTTTCAGTGAAGTTGCTAGAAGGGATTATTTAAAAGTCAGTCTGGGTTTTTCAGTGGGAGAAAAAGCTTATTTTATGTTTTGTTATCAGTTCCAAAAAGTCTTATAAATCTCAGACCTGATATAGTACACGGTTCCAACTGACTGTGATGGTCATTAGGGGTATACACAGTCAGCCTGTCAAACCACCCCTAAAAAGTGCCGTACCCAAAAGGCTGGAACTGTCTGCAGGGAGTGGATTCTCCTTGCAACTGTGCCACATAGCCTCATCATGTAAATGAGTAGTCCAGATATTTGTGGTCACATACTGGGTGTGCAACAACCACGATGAGGATTTTGGCATTTGTAAGGGGCTAACCATGAAATAGCAACAGTTGTATGGTATCCCTGCATTCAGTGAACTCTTGCCATGGGCATCCCCCACTCTGTCCCTGTAGTGTTCTATCCCACGTCAGTCTTCCCATGTGGGACAATGGTACCAAAAAGCTTTTATCAAATGACATATTTCCAGGTGCCCAGTGGATCCCCCTCCTTCTGAGCCCTGCTTCTATCTGTTTGAGTGATTGTTTGCCCTAAGCTGTCCCCCTCTGGCATAACAGAAGTCCCAACTTGCAGTGCAGTGACCAGCTGTAGAACTCCTTTCAACAGCTCCACCTGTGTAGGGGTCACTGTTCCTTGCAACTGGGGGTTATGAGGACATTGGTGAGTCACTGTGCATACCCACTGGCTTATTTACATTCCACTACCCTACTAGGCCCCTGATCTCAGCAGCAAGTTCCATACAGTCTCTACTGATGCTGCAAACTGTACCTCAGCAAACTGATATAATTAGACCACACATGTGATGATTTCTAAGATAAACACTTCATTAGCTTCATTAGTAAAAAAAAAAATAAAGAAATGACACATGTAACAGCAAGCAGTAGCTGACTGCCATGCTCGCCCATACAGATACAGTTTGCAAAGTTACTGCAGAGTGCACAGAACTTGATACTGACTGTTTTCACATTTGGGACAGACTGGTCCGGCACTGTGGCTTTTGCAAACCTGTCTTGGAGTTTGGGCTCTTAATCTCCCTGAGTAACCTTTCTCAATGGTCCCTGATGCTCCATTTGAGTGCTGTCACTTTGAGATCCCTCATAAAATTGTCTCCCTGGCAAAAACCTTTCATCTATTGGAGTCTGGGATGGCGGGGGGGGGGCATTTAGGAGGGATGTGAGAAAGGTTTACTTTATGGAGAGACTGGTTTAGCCATGGAGCAGCCTATCAACAAAGGTGCTGGGTGCAGCAATCAATAACGGGTTCAGGCGTGGCTTGGACAGAGTAAAGGGCTTCATAGTTAAGTTACTCAAGTGGGAAACAGTAAGGCTGTGAGCGAGGGAGAGACTTGAGAAAACCCCATGTCTAGGCAGTAGGTCATGGGATAGGGTAGGGTAGAACTGGGCAGACTAGAATGACCAATGCTCTTTTTCTGCTGATGTTGGCTATGTTACCATGTCTGTTTTCTGGGTAGCCAAAAGTGCATTTATAGCTTCATTTTCTGAATGTTTGTCCTGTTTTGCCTACATACCATGCATGCAGGCATATACAGCATATAGTCTGCGAGATCCCATTGCTGGTACGGCACGTAAATGCTCCTGTTATTAAAGGAATAATGCACGACAGGGTGTGTGTCGTGCTGGGATAACGCCATGCCTGCGGGGTTGGACACGAGGTCGCAGGGCCGAGTAAGGCCCACTGCCCCAGGCGTGGCGTTATCCCAAACGACACACACCCTGGAGTGCATTATTCCTATTATACAATGGCTCGTTGTTATACAGAATAAAAAAATAATTTTAAAGATGTTTTTGTGTGGAAAAATATATATATTTTTTTTAAGAGAAGATGAAACAATCAATCAAAGGCTCCATAGAATGCTCATCTACAGGTTCACAGTGATGCTGAAACTAGACCTGTGGCGTCGTGCTGGGATAACGCCATGGGTCCAGCCCCAAACTGACCAATCACAATCCAAGATTCTTTCTTGCCATTGTATAATCTGTATTCCACCTCAGTGTGTGGGCAATAAACAAGAGTCACATCATTGTGCTTGTCTTACACATGGGTGTATTGCATTCCCTTGATCCAGGAGGATCTTCCTGTGTAGTGAGAGTTTTATTGTTCACTACTAGCTCTAATGTGGTGGACATGCACTCCAGCGTAACCTGCTCTCTGGTCTTCCATGGGGATTGTGCAATTAGTATTCTGACATCCTGTTTTTATAACCTTTATGTATGTTTGACTCTAATATTTATATATTGTAATGATCTATTTTTATATGATCAAACAATAAAAGATGACTTGGTGAAGATTGCTCCCTACAGTTCTGCTTAGGGTGGATGTTTGTATGCTAGGACTGGTGATTCATAGAATATTTCAGATAACCTGTCATCATACTGTAGGAGGGGCTGTCATTTTTTCACACCTCCTTATCAACAGTACAGCTGTCATTTTTATGTTGGCTTGCGCGTGTGCACCAGCCAACATATTGCATTAGTAGCAGATTTGGAGGTGCAGTCACTGTGGGCGAATGCAGGGCACGCATCAGTAGGTGCGACCCTCATTCCCCAATAAGCCAGTATGCAGGCACCACACCAGCAATACTTAATGAGGTGAGCACATCTAAGAAAAGGTCCACTGCAATGAGATCCAAGCTTGTCATGCAGCGGCACCAGAGCATGCCTGCCGATGTGCCCTTCCTGGTGAAAGTAGTCCAATAAACATGGCGGCAGTGACTGCTGCCACCTGCCACAATGCCGACTTCAGGGGTGCCCAGTCCCCCTGTCGGCATGCCCTGACCCAGTTCCTGTGCCAACGGGGAAGCCCACTCCCCGTCAGCATAATGGCCTACCTCCCATTTCAGTTCTGTGCCGAGGGTGCCCAATCCCCTCGGTGTCTGCCCAACAGTCTTTCTTTGCTGATGGGGGCCCAATCCGTTGGCTTCAGTCTCCAGTTTAATATGCCCCCTTCCAGTTTGTCGCTGATGAGGGTGCCCAATCCCCTCGGCTCTTGGCCCCCCTCGTATGTGCTGACAGGATGCCCAATCCCGTCAGCTACAGCCACTAAAACACTCAGGTGGCATGCTGGGAGCTCACCCCAGTGTGCCAAATGCCCCTGAAAAAAAGTCCCATGATGTGTTTTTTCTGTTATTTAAACCTGTAACACAGAAAACAGTCCCTCGCAGTCTATCCTGCTCCCCGCCCCAACCGCACCCACCCTCTGCGCACTCCTGCCTCACACTCCCCACCCCATACTTACCTCTGGAGCATGGCGCAATGATCGTCAGTGGACCGGGAACACATCTGCACTCTTCAAAGGTGACCACGAACTGAAGAAATACCGGTAAGCTGTATAATGACATAAATAAGGTTTTTTCAACTTTGGTGCATATCTCTGCCATTTTTGGGAATTTTGTCACCAAATTTTCAACATGGTGTTATTGGGACCCCTTCTCATGAATTCAGTCACTGTCATGGCATTATTCTGTCCCAGAAGGTGATTTCACAGTCACTGCACAGAATCACCTTTCGGGACCGATTAATGAAACGACAGTGCCACTGTTCATGAGGTGGGCTCTCAAAAAGCCTATGTTGCAAATTTGGTGGAAAAAATCCCAAAAATGACTGTTTTACAAGCGTGTGTTGCCTAGTTTCCACGCACGCACGAAACTTCATGAATTTGTAATATATTCACTCCAGATTTTCAAAATTGGCATTTTTCCATACCTCTTTATGAACAGTACAGCTGTCATTTTACATATCCTGGTCGAAATGTGTTTTCGCACGTCCGGTGCAGAATAGTGCGGTTGCTGTGCGAAATCAGTTTTCAAGACAGTTTCAGGAAATAACGGTGACACTGTTCTTGAGCAGAAGTCCTAAAATGCCTGTGTTGAACATTTGGTGACAAAATTCCATAAAATGATTGTGTTACAAGCGTGTGTTGCACATTTCTATGCACCCTTTTAACTTCGTAGAATTTGCACCATTTTCATGCCACATTTTCTTTTTTTTTTTTTTTTTTTTTTTTTTTTTCTTTTTTTTTTAACACTGGTATTTTTACACCTCCTATGAACAGTACTTGCTACATCTTTCCACATCCTGCCCTAAATGTGTTTTTTATGTTTAGTACACAATGGCGTTGTCACTGTGTGAAATCATCGTTTGACACATTAACAGAATCACACTGCCATTGTTCATGAGGGAGGTCCCAAATGCCTATGTTAAAGATGTGGTTAAAATCCTAAAATAATTGGGTTACTGACATGTGTTGCACAGTTTCTATGCATGCTCATACCTTCACCAATTTTTAATATTTTCACTCCAGATTTTCAACGTTGCTATTTTTATGTTTGCTTGCACGCATGTGCAAGAAACATAGTGCCATCATCGGAGATTTCGGAGGTGTGTCACCTCCTCCCCAATTCAGGCAGTGTGCTGGCAGGCGGGCTCTCGTAAGCCAGTGCATTTTGGAGCTGTCTATGACACGCCTCAAAATGCAGTGGCTACAGTTGAAAGGGGAGCCACGCTTGAGTGAGCAGCGATTAGCTGCTCACTGCAGCTCCCACCCCAGCCGCAGGCGCGCGCCCTGCACGCAGTGGATAGCCGACGGGTGCCCAATCCCTGCCAGCTGAGCTGCATTGTCTCCTCCTCCCCAGAGCTGAGGCCACGCCTGGGAGCCCACCCCAGCGTGGCAATCATTTCATTTTGCCGACGGGTGCCCAACCCCCGTCGTGTTGAACGCCCTGAGTCCTGTGCCACGCTGGGAGCCCACCCCAGCATGGCAAACGGTCCCACGGGGTTTTTATTTTTTTCCCTCCTTTTGCCGATGGGGTGCCCAATCTCTGCCGGCTGAACGCCTCAAAGTCCTTGTGCCATGCTGGGAGCTCACCCCAGCGTGGCAAACAGTCCCACAACGCCTTTTTTATTTTTTTACCTGTAGACAAAAACGGTCCAGCGCAGCGCCTCCGACCCCCTCCCACAACCCGCGACCCACCCACTGCGCACCCAGTTCCCCCACACCCCCCACCCCAAACTTACCTCTGACTCCAGCGCAACGATCTTCAGTGGACCGGAACACGCCCTGCACTCTTCAAAGCCGACCGCGAACTGAGGAAATGCCGTAAGCTGTATAATGGGCTGATAGGGGGTTTCAACTTTATTGTATATCTCAGTTATTTTGAATTTTTGCACAATTAACATGGTTTTGTGATCTTCTTTCAAGATTAGTCACTGTCATGGCGCCTGGCCTGAGGGTGATTTCACGCAGTGACTGCGAATCACCCTTCGGCCTGAATACCGCCATGACAGTGACATCATTCATGAGAAGGGGGCCCAAACCCCATGTTGAAAATTTGGTGCCAAAATTCCAAAATGACTGTTTAACGAGCTGCAGGTTATGCAGTTCCCACGCAGGCTCGTAAGTTCGCGAAATTTCAATATTTTCACTCCAGATTTTCAATATTGCTATTTTACCACACCTCCTTATGAGCAGTACAGCTGTCATTTTCACATCTCACTCAAATGTGTTTCCCATGTAGCTAGAATGGCGCAGTCAATGTGCCAAATCAATGTACGGGACAAATTAAGAAAATCACAGTGACACTGTTCATGAGCAGAGGTCTTGAAATGGCTATGTTGAAAATTTGGTGAAAGAATTCAAAATGACTGTTTTGATTGAGCGCATGCTATGCAGTTCCCGCCACGCCATAGGTTTTAATTTTCAATATTTCCACTCCAGATTTTCAACATTGCCATTTTTCCACACCTTCTTATGAGTAGTACAGCTGTCATTTTTCACATCTCACCCAAAACGTGTTTCCACCCATGTAGTGCACAATGGCGCAGTCGGTGTGTGAACTCAGGGTATTGGACACATTAAGAAAATCACAGTGTCACTGTTCATGAGTAGAGATCTTAAAATGACAATGTTGAAAATTTGGTGAAAGAATTCCTTAAAATGACTGTTTTACGAGTGTGCGTTGCACAGTTCCCACGCACGCTCGTAGGTTTGCGAATTTTCAATATTTCCACTCCAGATTTTCAACATTGCCATTTTTCCACACCTCCTTATGAGCAGTACAGCTGTCATTTTTCACATCCTGCCCAAAACGTGTTTCCGCCCATGTAGCGCACAATGGCGCAGTTGGTGTGCAAACTCAATGTATGGGACACATTAACAAAACCACAGTGACACTGTTCATGAGCAGAGGTCTTAAAATGGCTATGTTGAAAATTTGGTGAAAAAATTCCTAAAAATGACTTTTACGAGCGTGCGTTGCACAGTTCCTATGCATGTTCGTAAGTTTGCAAATTTAATATTTTCACTCTAGATTTTCAACATGTCCATTTTATTAAACTTCCTTATGAACAGTACAGCTGCAATTTTTCATATGTCACCCAAAATGTGTTATCGCACATGTAGCGCATAATGGTGCTGTTAGTGTGCTGAAGCAATGTTTAGGACAGATTAAGAAAATCACAGTTACACTGTTCATGAGCAGAGGTCTTAAAATGGCTATGTTGAAAATTTGGTGACAAAAGTCCATAAAATGACTGTGTTACGAGTGAGCATTGTGCAGTTTCCACGCATCCTCGTTAGTTCATGACTTTGTAATATTTACAGTCCAGATTTTCACTAGTGGCATTTTTCCACACTTCCTTATGAACAGTACAGCTGCCATTTTTCACAACATGGCCGGCAGTGTGTTTCACACTTTCAGTGCAGAGATGCGTGGTCGCTGGGAAATCATTGTTCGGCACAAATAAAGAAAATCACAGTGACACTTCATGATCGAGGCACCAAAATGCCTGAGTTGACAATCTGCTATAAAAAATCCCCAACCTAATTATATTACGGTGTGCGTTGTACAGTTTCTGGTGTACGCCTGACTTCACCATTTTTAAATATTTTTACTACACATTTGCAACATAGCCATTTTTACACCTCCCCATGAAAGAGTACAGCTGTCATTTTTTACATCCTGTTCAGAATATTTCTGCACCTGTGGTGCTAAATGCCGTAGTCACTGTGCATAATCAGCTTTCGGCTACCAAACTGATATTCCCCCTGTTCATGAGGTGGGGTCACAAAACAAACATGTTGAAAATTTGGAGTGAAAATACCAACGAATGCCTGAGGTATTAGGCTTTTCAACTAAATCGCCTAACCTCTAGAGAATGACAGGAATCAGGGTGTGACTTGGGATTCTTGCCTGTGATGCTCATACCATTCCACACCCTGCAGTCACTGAGAGGCATCGAGGTATGCCTTGGACTCTTCGGCCCCAAACTTCACCCCATTCTCCTATATCGCACCCATCTCACCGTATTTCCTAATGAAATGGGGTGCGCATAAGGGCCAAAGACCCCAAGGAACACGTGACACTTGTCAGTCTCTGCAGAGTGGGGTGTGGTGAAATGGTGTGGCTGTTATGCCTGACGACCCAAACGCACACCCCAATGCCTGTCACTCTCTGCAGGGTGGTGATGGGGTTGGCTTCAGTTCAATACTTCACTGCCAGTCCTATTACGCAGCTCTGTAACTTCTACACTACCACTGGCAATGCCAGCAAGCAAACATTTGGCATTGACAAATGCTTGTTTTTACATCTCCTCATGAACAACACAGTTGTCATTTTCCACATCCTGCCAAAAATGTGTTTTCGTCCCTGTGTCGCCAAATGACATAGCTGCTGTGCAAAACCACCCTTCAGCTAACAAACTGATAGTGCTGCTCTTCATGAGGTGGGCTCACAAAAAGCCCATGTTGAAAATTTGTAGTGAAAATACCAACACATGTCTATGGTGTTAGGGTTTCCAACTGTAGCACCCCACCCTGTAGAGACTGACAGGCATCAGAGGTGTCACTTGGGATCATCGGCTATAATTCTCATGCCATTCCACCCCCACCCTGCAGCCAATGACAGGCATCGTGGTGTGCCTTGCACTGTTCGGCCACAAAGTTCACCTCATTCTCCTCTACTGCACCCACCTCAGCGTATTTCGTTATGGAATGGCGTAAGTATAATGCCCAAAGACCCCAAAGCACACCACGACACTTGTCAGTGTCTACAGGGTAGGGTGAGGTACAATGCCATGAGCGTTATAGCTGATGACCCAAAGGCACACCCCAATGCATGTCAGTCTCTACAGGGTGGGGGTGGGGTTGGCGTCACTTCAGTACTTCACTGCTATTCCTATTATGTATCTCTAACTCCGGCACTACCAATGCCAATGCCAGCGAGACAACATTCAGCATTGAGAAATGCTTGTTTGTTATGAAAATAAGTGGGTAAAACTATTCTCAGCTGGCAGTAGCTAATGTTCTGCCCTTCTCCCTTTTGATGGCTTTCTTGCATTTAACACTGCACCATTCCTGAGAAATGTCATTTGCATCCTCATCTTCTCTGAAATGTTTATTTTGATTGGACTTTGGTACACTACACAGGTCATGACAATCCTTGTTTTGGTTTACACCCCCACCCTCATATTGGTGTAATATCACAGTTTCTGAGTTTTCTAAAACCCCACTTGTCAGCGATAGGTTAGGACTACTTTGTCTCTCATGGAATCTAGCAGCCATCTGTTGCTGACTGTGTTCCATTTGTGCTAACCTTGAGCTAAAGTGGCTGATTTCTGTTTCCATTTGCCCATTCTTCAAGCATGTCTTGCATATATGTTCTGTGGGTAGGATACTGGTTTTCACTATTGTATACATATTACATGCTGTGCATTGTATCCCCACATCCCCATCCAAAGTCATTATGGTGCACAATATACTAAGGCCTAAGTAGATTACCCTTCTAATATGTATTTATTAAATAGCTGATATATATTTCTTAACTGAGTGTTTTGTAAACCGCAACTGTCATAAATCCATATACAAGATTTCACTCACCCAAATATATAGCTGCCCCCTTTCAATCTAACGCCTCAGGAGTTCTACCCACAAATGTTCTCTCTGTCCTTGCATACCATGCAAAACACACACAGACGCACGTGTCTTTGCAAGCTTCACCATCCGCTCACCCTGCTTGGCTCACGCTGCTCACCGCAGTGCTTGCTCAAGTACCCTGCTGTGACCCCGGAAGTAGCTCCCGAGGTCACATGGTGAGGCAAATGTCAGATTTTAAAAGTACAGTTTTAAAATATATTTTAGCCTCAGTTCTAAGGTCTATGTATTAAACAAACTGTTCCAGCAAGACTGGAGACAGTATTTATGTCTCAATTAGCAAGTAGTAATTTGTTTCACACTGCAAAAAACTACAGTACTAGTCCTCTTCTTGTTCCTGTGAGGGACTCAGGGCTCCAAATGTGCAAAATAAGCAGTAAGTTTCATTTAAAACAATACAGCCAAAAGTAGTGAGAGCTCCCAGAGGTGGAATAACAAATCTAGCAACTCTATAACACGAAGTACTCCACTTCGCGTTGTGGAGTACTTCGCAGATTCCGCACTGCTCCGTGAATCACTTCACGGAGCAAACTGGGGTCACTTCGACCACCACTAATTGAGATGAATGGCCTGCTGGACCTGGGGCAACACTGATTTAACAAAGGGAGGTCCTGCCAGACAAATCTAATAGAGTTTTTCGACTGAGTAACTGAGGAAGTGGACCAGGGCAGAGCAGTGGATGTGGCCTATCTGGACATCAGAAAAGCCTTTGAAACAGTCCCTCATAGAAGGCTAATAAACAAACTGTGCAACCTAAAATAGTACTAAGGGTGGATAACTGGCTTACTGGTAGGAGTCAAAGGGTGGTGGTAAACAGGGAGCACTCTGGCAGGGAGAGGTGATGAGCAGGGTGCTGCAAGGTTGGTGTTGGGGCCAGTCCTCTTCAGTGTTTTTATTGGTGACATTGCAGAAAGGCTGGAGGGGAAGGTGTGCCTATTTGTGGATGACACAAAGGTATGTAATAGAGTGGACACGATGGGGTGGTTAAAAAGATGAGGGAAAACCTTAGGAAACTAGAGGAATGGTCTGACGCATAGCAGTTGGGATTCAATGCAAAGAAACGCAGGATCATGCACATAGGGCACAAGACCCCAGGGGCAGCTTACAAACTGGGAGGGGAGGTACTGACAGTCATGAAGCAGGAAAGTGTCTTGGGAGTTGTCATTTTGGAGGACCTAGGAGAGACTTGGCAGTGTGACAAGGTAGTGGGAAAGGCTATCCAGATGCTTGGATGCATAGGGAGGGGTATCACAAGTAGAAAGAGGGAGGTGATTTTGACCCTGTATAAGACACTAGTGAGACAGCACCTCAGATACTGCGTCCAGTTCTGGAGGTCCCATCTACAGAAGAATATAGACAGGCTGGAAGAGGTGCAGAGGAGGGCTACTAAAATGGTGCAGGGCCTGCAGAAGACCTACAAGGACAGACTAAAGGAGCTGAATATATACTACCTGGAGGAAAGGAGGGAGAGGGGGGAGGACATGATAAAGATATACAAATACCTCACTGGTATAAACAGAGTACAAGAAGGTAGCATCTTCCAAAGTAAGAGATGCGCCAAGACAAGGGGGCACAAAATAAAGTCAGAGGGGGGACGGCTTGGGGTAACATGAGAAAATATTTTTTCACAGAGAGGGTGGGGGACACCTGGAATAGCCTCTCAAAGGAGTGGTAGGGGCTAAAACAGCCACAAGATTTAAGGAATAGGACAGACATAAGTGTATCCTTCTGTCTGTCCCCTTGGAGACAAGGAGGGTGCTACAGAGGTCAGTTTGGGCATCAGGCCTCACATTAGATACGGATAAATAGGGTAGACTTCGTGGGCCAAGTGGTCCTTATCTGCCATCAACTTCAGAAAAGGTCTCTTTGCTCATCCAGTCTGTGCAGCCTTCCAAACTATTCTGCTTTGCCCGAGTGGCAGTCCTTCCCTTTCTAATTGCCCCCATTTCCTAGGTAAATCCACCTGCCTGTCCCATCTGTGCTTTTAGCAACTGATTGATTTGGCCTGTACCACTTCTTCTGGTAGCTTATTCCACTTAACCACTACCTCTTCTGTGAGAAAGTGCTTCTAGACATCCTTTTTTGAATCTCCACCCACCAGCATTAGTGAATTCCCTCTCATTCCTGTGTTTGAACTCAAGAATAGTTCTTCAGCATCTACTCTATTTTTCCCATGCAGACACTTACGTGTCTCAATCAGCCCTTTCCCTTTCCCTTTCTTTCTCGAGGTGTACATGTTTAAGTCCTGCAGTCTCTCCTCGTATGTCAAATCCCCATAGACCATGGCACCATCTTATTTGTCGCATTTAAACCAGTCCTATTGCAGACCCACGGGTGCTCAGCTTAGAAGCCGACAAGGAAGCCATCCGGTGAAGCTCTACACAAAACCAGGTCACAGATCCACGGGCGCTCAGCTTAGAAACCAGCAAGAAAGCCTGCTGGTGAAGCTCTACACAAAACCAGGTCACAGACACATGGGTGCTCAGCTTAGAAGCCGGCAAGGAAGCCTGCCAGTGAAGCTCTACACAAAACCAGGTCACAGACCCGCGGGCGCTCAGCTTAGAAGCTGGCAAGGAAGCCTGCTGGTGAAGCTCTACACAAAACCAGGTCACAGACTCACAAGCGCTCAGCTTAGAAGATGGCAAGGAAGCCTGCCGATGAAGTTTTACACAAAACCAGGTCACAGACCCACGGGCACTCAGGTTAGAAGCCGGCAAGGATGCCTGCTAGTGAAGCTCTACACAAACCAGGAATGCAGCCTCTCACTTGTTTTTGAAAGTCCACAGGCTGCCTGCAGTGGAGTGAGGCACCACTATTGGTTGCAGCCTTTACCCTGCTTTCCTCTGATTGGAGCAACTTCCAGTGCAGGCATTTCTTTGCGTTTGTGGCATGTGTAGTTAGAAAGGACTTTTATTTAAAACTGTAGAGCTTAAGCTTCTCCTGAAACTGCTTTCTTCAGATATATATTTTTCAGTAGCACACACCTAAAAACAGTTTAAGTTATGAGTGCATTGTTGTACATCTGATGATGTCGTCATTATGTTTACAAAACTGCTTAGCTGAAATTAAGTACATCTGATGCAGTCATTTCATTTCAAATCTGTGTAGCTGAATTTAAGTAAATCTTATACAGTCATTTTGTTTAAATCTGCATAGTTGAATTGAAGCTGCTGTACATATGCCAACAACGATCGGCATTTGAAATATCTAGATCTGTTATCCAGTGTGGAAATGTGTTAAAGCTGACTTTTGTGTACTTTTTACCTCCTACCTCCTTATCTTTCCTTGTTACTGCTAAACTCTTTCCTGTACTTCTGGTACACTGCTTCTTTCTGTAAACCTGCCCACTTGTCCCAAACCCTGTCCTGATTGAGTATATCCCTGTTTCATTTACTGCTTTTCTATCTGTGTAGTTTGCTACCCTCACAAGTATAATTTTCTTTCCCCTCTCTTCTAGCATCTCTCCTCAGTGCCCCTCCTCCTCCTCCTATCTCAATTAAGCTAATTAGCACATCACGTCCCTTCTTGATAGTAAAACAAAAAACAAAGCTCCTTCGACCTCTGTATAGACTGGCACCATAACCTGTGATGCCCAGAAACCTTCATGTCTGATCTCCCAAACTTGCTTTACCTCCCGTAGTGCATGCCCAGTACTATTGTCTTAACGTAGTCCAGTCCTAGCTCTCCCCCTAGCTTTCTCTAAATAATACCCACTCCCTGTGTTTTTTCCTTTGGTCACAGACCAGCAGGGGCTCAGCTTAGAAGCTGGCAAGGAAGACTGCCAGTGAAGCTCTAAACAAAACCAGGTATGCAGCCTCTCGCTCATTTTCGAAAGTCCACAGGCTGCCTGCGGTGCAGTGAGGCACCACTGTTGGTTGCAGCCTTTACCCTCCTTTCCTCTGACTGGAGCAACTTTCAGTGCAGGCATTTCTCTGCGTCTGTGGAATGCGTAGTTCGAATGGACTTTTATTTACAACTGCAGAGCTTAAGCTTCTCCTGAAACTGCTCTCTTCAGACATATATTTTTCTCCCGCCCACCGCCCAAGCCCGATCAGCTATTAAATACCACTCCTCCCCAACAAGGCACCACCCACTTAGCTACTCCTCCTCTGACTTCCATCCTTCCTGCTTACTCCACTTTAAAGTAACATCACCAGTTTATCCTAATCTCCCTGCCTGGACCCTATACCATAGACACTCCTGGAGAAGCTTTACAGCCTATGCTCCTATAACTTGCTACTACTCTCCCATTACCTACCACTGACACTTACTGTTGTTAAAATATATATCTACAATGCTACCCTTGCTGTTCTGTCCTATTTTAGCATCACTCCTGAATACGGCACCCCCATCACCACTGCCTACATGCAACATAGATATCAGAGACATCCCATCAAGCACACTGTGCTCTGACTTTTACTCTGTTGGGTTACCCACTGTGACCCCCACACATGTGTGTACCAGATCGTGCCCCCCCGGAGTACTACAGTTTCCTACTATTTCTATCACCTATCTGCAACAGACTTCCAGATAGAATTGCCAAATGGCAGGGACTTAAACAAAACAAACTCCTTGCTCGATACCTACTTAGGATTATTCTGCTTTTATTACTTCTTTCAGGAAATATCCACCCCAACCCAGGTCCCCAAGCAGGACCCCCCGCTCATATAGCTCCCTGTACTCGCTCACGTTAGCATCAATCAATATCAGGAGGCTCCTGCCCAAACTTGACCAGCTCCAAGTCTGGGTATCCATATATAAACCGGATACCTTGGCACTCAGTGAAACCTGGCTATCACCCAAGGTGCCAGACAGCTCTGTTGCAATCCCTGGCTACACAATCTTCAGGTTTGACCATATAGGGAAGCGAGGAGGTGGCTGTGCCATTTATGTATTGGAATCCCTCACAAGCCATGTCCTCCCAATAGTCCCACTAACCAGTTTGTCCCAAATGCTTGCAGTGAAAATCATCCTTGGTCACCAAAGAAAATCCCTTACAATCTTATCCATCAATATTCCACCACGGGATCAGGCCTCCGGCATTAAAATGATTATTGGCTACTTTGAAAAACTCTCGTACCGCACTGAGAAAATAATGATGGGTGATTTCACCATTAACTGGATTGCTCCAGAAGCTGACCCATTCAAAGATGCTCTAACATCAATTGACATCTCCCAGATGGTTACCTGCCCTACACGAATAAACTACAGAACTGGCACCAGCTCCCTACTGGACCAGATTCTCACCACCCATCCCAGTAGAATCTTTAATGTGCGTGTCCTGTCTGCCACATTAAGTGACCACTCCCCAGCACTCTGTCAGTGGTGCAATAAAGTGCTCAAACCTAAAACCAAGTTTACCTACCTCTGTATACTAAAAAAAGGGAAGCTCAAAGAATTTTTAAATGCACTCTCGATGATTGGTCGTCCCCCCCCTTAACTACTGTACATGACCTGTATTAATACTGCACTAAACTTCTTTATCAACCATTTCAACTTAGTTTGTGACCAGTTTGCCCCCTTAGGAAAATAAAACCTAGGGGAACATCTAACACTTGGATCACCCCTGCCCTATTAACAATGATGATAAATAAAGACAATCTGTGGCACGCTGCAATGGGATCCAGACGCCACACCAATATGCTGAAATATAAAGCTGCCAGAAACCAGTGCACCCAAGCAGTGCGGAGAGCTAAGCAGGTGTACTATAAAGGGGCACTAACAGACAGCTGGGGTAATAGCAAACAATTTTGGGAAAACATAAAAAAACCTAATGGGAAAACCAAACAAATCTCCACCTACAATGATAGAGCTCAACGGTTCACTTACCCAAGATCGTAAGTTAATTGCGGACTCCTTTAATACTGCCTTTACTGATCTCAGTGGAATTCTCCCTCCCGATTTTCTAACTAGTTCCCCGCTGACCTCTAGCAACATGAATACTTCCACTCCTTCACAGTCCCCCCCCTTCTATTTCAGGAAGATACTCCCGCATGAAGCTCGTAGATACCTAGGGAAGGTGCTTTGCAAAGCCAGAACAAGCAGTGACACCCCTGACTTAAAACTTCTCCGACTCGCACTTGAAACTGTCCTACAACCCCTCACCAAACTCATAAACCTCTCACTCACCCTCACCCTCAGGCAGTTCCCCGGGCTTGGAAATCTGCCACCGTTACACCTGTGCATAAGAGCGGAGACCGTACCCAGTTCTTCAGTTTCCGACCCATATCAATTCTCCTCCCACTATCCAAAGCCTTGGAGCGAATAGTAGCTGACTAACTGACTGAACACCTAGATAAGTACAACCTCCAGTGTAAACAACAGCATGGTTTCAGGAAGGGACATAGTACGTCCACTGCCCTGCTTGACTTTACAACTCACATTCATAAGGCCCTTGATGCCAACCAGCTACTTGTTGCAGTGTTTGTAAATTTAACAAAGGGTGTTTGATACCATTAATCACCAACTACTCCTACACTCACTCTCTGCCCTAGGGCTATCCGCTGATGTCATCAGCTGGTTTGAAAGTTACCTGGTGGGTAGGGTCCAACGGGTTAAAATTGGAGATACTCTCTCTCTGACTGCCTCCCAGTACACTCAGGGGTCCCACAAGGATCCATCCTTGGTCCGTTGCTTTTTAGCCTTTTTTAAAATGATCTCCCTGCAGCATGTGATGCCATTATGATCCTCTATGCGGATGATGCTGTTCTTTTCTCCACGCATCATAGCCCTGCCCAACTATCCACCAACCTGCAATCCAGCTTTAACGCAGTTGAAAGGTGGTTCAATCAACAAAAACTGTTGATGAACTACAGAAAAACAAAGGCCATGTTGTTTGCCAACACCCACAGCAAACACACAACGGCTGACCTACACATCCTAAACAATAAACGCCTCCATCTTGATCAAGTCCAGGAGTTCAAACACCTTGGCATTACTCTGGACAGCCCGCTTTCCTACACTATCCATGTCAAAGCAATCTCTGGAGCTATTAACTCCAGAATAGGTACCCTCTATCGCCATCGAAACTGTCTTACTCAAGAGGCAATGCATGTTGCTGTAAACAGCTCAGTCATATCGTTAATTGACTACGGTTTAATCACCTATGGCACGGCAACGGACACCACATTAAGTAGAATCAGGACAGCCCTGAATAAGTGCTGTCACCTTGTGACAGGTGCTGGTAAAAGAATCCACACCTGTGAGCTGTACAAGCAGTCAAGCTGGTTGCACCTCCAAGGCAGGATAGCATATCAAACATGCCTCCTGGCCAAGAAAATCAATCTTAGCCTAACTCCTCCGTGTACATGTGGCCTCCTATCACCAATAACAGCCACATGTTCCACCCGCAATTCTGATAAACTCTCCTTCCCTTTCTGTCGCATAACCCAAGCCCAGCGTGTCTTTTTCACTAGGGCACCCACCCTAATGAACCGACTGCCTCCTGAGGTCCTGTCCGAGTCTAGGCTTGGACCTTTCAAACGCAGTCTTCACCAACATCTTAGGAGTCGCAGTCACTGTGACTGCACTTAGTAGCCTCCCTCTGAGTGTCCAAACACTCTGTCCTCCTATCCAACCACTCAACTTCTACCTCTCTCCCTCCCTTTCTCATCCTCTTCCCCTCGTCTCTCCTACTACCTCCTACCACCCTCTATCTATACCATATACCATTGTTTTGTCCACCCACTCAATCTCTCCACCACCTTTTCTCGTCCCTTTTTCCCTCGCCTCTCCTCTACTACCTCCTGTCCTCCCTCAGTTTTTACCACCTACCATTGTTTCCTTGCCATACCCCTTTCCCCTGTTGGTGCTATACCTCCATCATGCCCCCATCACCTCTGACCTCTGTTCCTGCCTACCCAGCCCACAAAACCTACTCTCCACTGCCACTATCAATACCCCCTGGAGGCCCCATATTTCAACTGCAGTTAACTATGACACCCGCACTCTATGACAAGGTCCACCTCAGGACCGTTTCCGTTTTTCTGACCATATAACTCTATACCTTGTTTATTTCCCCCCTTTCAATGCTACATCCTCTATCATCTAAATTACCTATTTAAGTTTGGAAACTAACTTGACCAATTAACCTTGCTCTTTATATCTTGTAATTCCCTGTACCTTGCATTAACTGCTATTTGTCATTGTTTTGTACTACTGACGTAGAACCTTTGTAAATGAACCACTGGTTCAAAGGTATTTTGTAATCCGAGATCTTAATAAATAAATAAAATAAATAAATGTCCCCTAAGCAAAATATAGTCTACAGGAAAAAGTATGATGTCATCCAGGACATTATAGAGCAGTTTATGATACAAGCTAGAAAATGCATTTTTAAGACTGAATATGAATAATAGTTGGTTGTTTGCCAACCCCCTCACCTGCACCCTCCTACCTGACATGGGAAAAGAAAACATGAGTATTGAAAAGATGCAAAACTACAGCAGCTGTCAAGGTCTGCTTCTCATTACACAAAGGACTTCAAAAGACAGACCATAATTTTCACATCTTTAGAAAAAAGAGTTCACTTTTCTTTTCATTTCACTAGAAGTACGCTTTTGTGCGACTGCCTGGCTTTCAAAAGGTAGGAAGCTTTCTTGGTTTCTTCTTTGTGCTAGTCACCTCCTGACTCCAGAAGTAAAGAGTATTAGCTGAAAGGATTCATGAACCAGACTGGAAAATTAAGGACGTGTTTTTTTCCCCCTCAGAGAAGGTTTAATTTGTTTGAAGTTTTATTCATTGAGATAGCACTGTGAGATCAGGTGACATTGCATGCTGTTATCAGGCCCCGTGAAAGGAGAATTCCTCAAACCACAAGGGTGGTTGACCCAGCATGTTCATTTAGTTATTACCTTGATGGAACTTCAAAGGGTGGACTTAGGCACTGGGTAACTCTCACAGAACTCACACATAGCACTGCATGTTGAAACAGCCATGCTGTATGTTTATTGCCATACTCTAGCAATGGTTTCAAGTCTGATCTGGAACAGAGGGGCACATTATCTTTAGTTATTGGGGGTGCCCTGGAGAAGGGCACACTAATGTGAAGTAAAGCAAAAATGTCCAATCAATCTGCTTCATTTATGGGTGCTTGCGATTCATTTATTGACCCCTGGTACCTTTATGGGTGCTTGTAATGCACTGATGATGCCCCCAGTTCCTTTATGGGTGCGTGTGATGCATTTATTGACCCCCAGTACCTTTATGAGTGTTTGTGATGCATGACTTGGGCCCCTAGTTCCTTTATGGGTGCTTGCGATGCATTAATTGGGCGCCTTGTTTCTTCAAGGGGGTTTACAATGCATTCATGGAGCCCCCAGTACCTTTGTGGGTGCTTACGTAAGACACATTCATGGAGCACCCAGTACCTTTATGGGTGCTTGTGATGCATTCATGGAGTCCCCAGTACCTTTGTCAGTACTTCTGATGTATTCATGAAGCCACCAGTAGCTTTGTGGGTGCTTGCGAAGCATTAATTGGGCCCTTTGTTTCTTCAAGGGGGTTTACAATGCATTCATGAAGCCCCCAGTACCTTTGTGGGTGCTTATGTAAGACACATTCATGGAGCACCCAGTACCTTTATGGGTGCTTGTGATGCATTCACGGAGTCTCCAGTACCTTTGTGAGTACTTTTGATGTAATCATGGAGCCACCAGTAGCTTTGAGGGTGCTTGCAATGCATTCATTGAGCCACAGTACCTTTATTGGTGCTTGTGATGCACCCATGGAGTCCCTAGTTGCTTTGTGGGGGCTTACAATGCATTCATGGAACCCCAGTTCACTTATGATTGCTTGTGACACATTCATTAACCCCCCAGTTCCTTTATGGGTACCCCCAGCACATTCACTGAGCCCCCAATACCTTAGTGGATGCTTGCAACTCATTCATGGAGCCCCCAGTTTCCTTTTGGGTACTTTCAATCCATGGACCCCAATTCCTTTATGGGTGCTTGCAATGCGTTCACTGAGTCCCTAGTTCCTTTACGGGTGCTTGCAGCATGTTCATAATACACAGGTCACGATATTGTATTTATGGAATTGGAAAACTCTCAGATTTAGGTATTATTTACATGTAGCCAGTCACCCACACACACTGCATTCTTATGGGCCCCAACTCACAAGGTGAGGAACCATGCAGGGTTCTAATTTGTTTACAGGCACTGGGTCTAGCGGGAGGCTCCTGAAAGCTACTGCTAACTGCAGT
This sequence comes from Neoceratodus forsteri, assembly GCA_016271365.2. Classification (NCBI taxonomy): domain Eukaryota; kingdom Metazoa; phylum Chordata; order Ceratodontiformes; family Ceratodontidae; genus Neoceratodus; species Neoceratodus forsteri. Next base: position 68,445,773 of record JADMNL010000023.1, read on the forward strand.
AACTACACATTTACAAATGTCTATATCCTCATGGAGGAAGCAGACTCAAGCATATTAAATATGTATTGACTACAAGATACTGACTTTGTCCCCAAATAAGGACATAGATATTTACAGTTACACAAACTACATAGGGCTTGCTCCTAGGGTCCCTGAATTAAAATGAGCCATCTACATATATGTTACTGCCCACTACAAAATATATACAGCATTTACACAGGGCTGTTCAGTGGGGTCCCTGCTTTGGGGGGGGGGGCTCCACACCTATATAATAGCCCTCTAAAACTATTCACAGGCTGATCTATGTAACTGCTGCTATACCGAGCTGGGCACTGTACTATACCTTTAACTCGACCCATCCTCTGGTGCACTCAGGTTCTGCTGTTACTCTCTCTGATTTTACATGGGTAATTCTTCCAAGGCTTCCCTGCAACATACCCTGGGCTCCAGCTGACTGTGGGGTGAACTTTCGTGAGCTCCCCAGGGCACAGACATATACCTTGAAGGGCCACGCTCGGTACAAATATGTGACACCCTCATTCAGAGTAATCTCAAAGGCTGATAATGGAGGTTTCCTCCTTGACTCCTCTTTGGCTTCATATGCATGGCCTAGGCTTCCATTCTCCAGCACATTAAAACCTGGAGCGGGTTTTGGCCCTGACCTCTCCATCTACACTCTCATCCTGCAGGGCCTACAGATTCTCCATTCTCTTTACTGCCATTTCTCTGTTCTCAGAGGTCATGTGCACACTGGTTCTTTTAATCTTGCCCTCTCTTTCACTGTTTCTTTAGCTTCCTATCTGCCTCTGTCCAGAAAGTACCTCCGGGGGGGTGGGGGACTGAGAAGAAGCTGCAGGACTCCTTGCTTCTTCTCTCTAGGCCTGGTTATCTGCACACCTCCTTAGCTTAGGGCACAGGGAGGATCTGACTCCATATGCGTGCCTTTTATTAAGGATGGGATGGGCAGGTAGTCCTCCCCCCAGCTTTTGCATAAGCTTTCACACATGCAGACTTGTGCATTATGCATCAGTCTATCAAAGTCAAGGGGGAAGGACAGCCTGGAATCTTCCAGAGCTGTGTGCCTCTGCTTTAAACTTTAACCATTTTGTAATCAGGCTCAAACTTGCAAAGGTGAGAGCCTGGTTACATAACCTAACCTGTATTTATACTATGGTAAAAGTGACAACAAAAATCTCTGGGTATGATAACAAGCGATATCAGATATGTTGAGATTTATGAAAATCGATCTTCTTCGAGGGGATCTCTTGTAGTAGGTCATACACTTGGGTGTCCGCCAGAGGGCGCTCTCCTCGATAGTACCTTTCACCAGCAGTGCTGAATGGGGGCCACCCATGGTGACGTCAGGTCATGCATAGGTATAAATACATGGGCAGCCCCAAAGGTCTCAGTTCTATTCCCACTGCCTCCCAGCTCACTTCACATGCTGCTTTCGATGCTAGTGTGTCGATGCTTTCATCGACAAGGAAAGTTTACAGTTTTTTGGTTTTCCTACGTCCAGTTTGGACTCCCTTTTCCGCAAGTGCTGCTGTGGAAGAAAAATATTCCAATACAATAATCACTCTCTCTGCATCGCTGTCGGGGAGTTGCCCACAACATCCGCTTCTGTGCTCATTGCCAGGAATTCAACCAAGCTACACGTTGTCGATGACTCCAGGAATGAAATCCTACCTCATGGAGTAGAAGGTAGTTCTCCTCAAAAAAGGAATGCAGTCCCACTGCTCACCTCAGCTACCATCGATGAGCTCCCAGACCTCTCAATGAAAGCACCTTTCACCAAAGCACAAGCACCAAGACAAAGACAAGGCCTCGAGTGGACATGGTAAGGACTCTCAATCGTCTACAGCTTCCACCTCTGTTCGCTCATCGATGGCTCTGGCCTCTCCCACTCTGATTCAAAAGACCCAGATGGTCCTCACGGCTCTGGTCCAGAGTATGGAAGCCTCCCACACTGACCAACACTCAGCTCCATCGACGACCTTTTTGCCAGTCATGCCGTCAATGACACTTACAGAGGCTTTGTCAAGTCCTGGCTATTGCCCAGGCCCCCTCTGTCTATGACTTCCCAGTCTTCGTCGATGATCCGCCCCTTCATCATGGGACCAGGTTCTTTATCGACTACTGCTTTTAAGCATTCATTGACATTGGCTTTTTCAACCCCTATTAAATGATCTGTCAGCATAGATCTGGGGTTCACTTCATTGGCTTTACTGTCTTTACCACCACCATCCCAGCCCGTCTCTAACTGGGGCTCAGCAGGTCTGGCATCAGCCATGGCTTCTCAGGCTTCAGGCTCTCAGCTCCATCCACAGCCCCAGCCCAAACTCCTTTGTCCTTTTCAGCCTCGTCAATTCCCACCATTGACGTGGCCTCAGTGGTCCAAACTGTCCTGGAGGTCACAAAAGTCATGCAATAACCTCCTCCGCCTCCCTCGTCTCCCTCGCCCCCACCTCGCAAGCAGATTCACTCCGAGCCAACTTCTCCTCTGTCCTTTCAGCCACTGGAAGAGGGGGATCTGGACTGTTTTGAGGAGGAAGAGGAGGAGGAGGATCTGGCTGATGATGATGATGGGGTACACACCCTTTCTAGTGCCTCTACTTTGTCCTTGGTGGGGGAGGAGCCTGGGATCTATACCCTGTGCTTTCCTCTGGATGACCCCAGTTTCCTGGACATTATGGCCCAATTGCAACAGGTCATGGGGTTCACAACCACCGACCAGGACAGGCACCACCAAAACTTGGCAGATTATTTGGATTTACCGGAGGACCCAGTCATTGTGGATCCTACCCTCATCCAGGCCTACCAGGATGTCGGTTTTGCAGCTTGGCACCACCCTTCCATGGTCCTTCTAGTTGCTAAGAAGGTGTTTCACCTTTACCAGGCTCCCACTGACCACCCCTTTTTTTGCCTCGGCTCCACAGGCAGATTCAGTGGTCATCAATGCTGCACATGATCGGACCAAGCGCCCTAAGCACTTGAACTCTCTGCCTCTGAACAGAGAACCCAAAAATTGGATCTGATGGGGAAAAGGGTCAAAGCCTCATCCAGCCTTGTTATGCATATCCTAAATTATATGGGGCATATGCTAAACTACCAAAAAATGCTTTGGACTGCCGCCTCAGAAGTAGCAACGAAGCTTTCCCAGTCCACTGACACTGATCAATTGCTTGCTACTCTTAGAATGGGTACTAGTCTTTCTCAGCATCTCCTCCGTGTGGGTTACGATGCCATGGATGCCTCTGCCCATACCTCAGTGATGGATATTACTCTTCACTGCCATGCCTGGCTCCGTGTTTTCAGCTATACCCCGGATGTGCAACAGACCTTCTTCAATGCTCCCTTAAATGGGCACAAACTTTTTGGTTCAGACACTGAAACTATTCTTAATGACTTACAAGCCTCAGGCCACACTCTTCATACCATACACATGATGTACCATACTCCGCTGGCTGTCTCACAGTGGAGGCCATACCAGTCCTTTCGATTTCAGCTAGCTTCTTGCCAGTGTGATACAGCCTGGCAGTCCACAAGAGGCCATCAGCAGCCCCACCCTCTTGGCTGTACCTCCGCCGCTGCCCCCAAAGGTGCCCGGACTGCCCCTGCTGGAGCTGTTGCCACCCCCTCTATCCTTTTGACTCCTCAAGCAGCCTCCCCTGCCCTCCTCTGCCAGCCTCAGAGGCAGTGGGTGGTCACTTTTCTCTACATTTGGAGGCCTGGCTAATGGATTGCATCAGACAAATGGGTCCTGCAGATTATTAATATGGGCCGGCCATACTCTGGAACTTACAACCACCCCTCTTCACACCCACCTCAGATCCTGTCCTACCCACCAGAACACGTTCCGGTTCTCCTGGAGGAATTTGTTTCTTTGATTCAGATGCAGGTGATCCATCCTGTTCCTCTCAAAGCTCTGAGCAAGAGCTTCTACTCCCATTTCTTTCTGGTGCCCAAGCGCACAGGTGATTTCTGCCCTATCCTGGACCTAAGAGACCTCGACTGGTTCATCCAGTACAAAAGATTTCATATGGTTGTCTTGCCAACAGTCCTGCCTCTGCCTCTGCTAAATCATGGGGACGGCTCTGCACCTTCGACATGAAGGACGCCTACCTTCATATCCATATCCATGCAGCCCATTGCCAGTACCTCCGGTTCCAGCTCCTGGGCTTTCATTACCAGTTCTGTGCCCTGCCCTTCGGACTGTCCTCAGCACCAAGGGTCTTCACAAAGTGCCTGGCAGTCATGGCTGCCGCCCTTTATCGCCAGGGTCACTATGTGTTCCTGTACTTGAACGACTGGCTCATCAAAGCTTTATCACGAGAAGAGTTGCTACGCTCCCTCGCCTGTACCCTCAAGCTCTTCCGGGGTCTCAGCATCACTGTCAATGTCAACAAGTCCCACAGGGAGCCATCCCAATGCTTCCAATATATTGGCACCATCTTGGATACGGGGCAAGACTGTGCCTTTCTGCCAGAAGACAGGTGTCAAAAGCTCATCTCTCTGGCACAGCAATGTCAAGTGACTTAGTAAATCACTGCATGCCAGTATATGCACCTCCTTGGTTACATGGCCGTGGCCATTTCCACCCTGCCATACGCTTGCTTACACATGCACCTGGTCCAGTGGCCACTTCACCGTCAATGGCACCAAAGGACTGGGGACTTCAAAGACTCCATCTGGGTGACCCCTGCCCTCCATCAAGCCCTCTCTTGGTGGCTAGATCCAACACACCTGCAGATTGGTGTACCCTTTCAAACCACCACTCCCTCATCCCAAATCCTCACAACAGACACCTCTGCATTGGGTTGGGGTGACCATCTTGGTCCTCACTAAACACAGGGACTCTGGGGTCCTGACACCACATCTCTCCACATAAACCTTCTGGAGTTGCAGGCCATCCGTCTGACTCTTCAGGCCTTCCAGACAACCCTTGCTGGTCCAATCCAACAATATTTGTATGGTATACTATATCAACAAGCAAGGGGGTACGATGTCACAAGCTCTGTGCCAGGAAGCCATGAAAGTTTGGAATCGGGCTGTAGCTCACCACCTTCATCCGATGGCAGTTCAAGTTCCTGGAGCCGAGAACGTCCTTGCAGATCACCTCAACCATCTTGCACATGGCCAAGAGGGGACCTTGGTGATGGAAGTCCTCCACGACATATTCCTTCTGTGGGGCACTCCAGCCATCGATTTATTCACCTCTGTGGATAATCACAGACTTCCCCGCTTCTGCTCAATCATTCCAGCCTCACAGAGCAATTCCCTGGATGCTCTGGGCCTGTCCTGGCATGGGCACTTCTTATATGCCTTCCCACCTGTTCCTCTCCTCCACCACGTACTACTCAAACTCCAGCTGGAGCAGGACTTCATGATTCTTTTCACCCATTTTGGCCCCGGCAGATATGGTTCCCCCTCTTCCAGCAACTGTCAGTCACAGATCCCCTTCCCCTTCCTCTCCGATCGGATTTCCTTACGCAGAACCAGGGAATCCTTCTCCACCCCAGTCTCTGGTCCCTTCACCTACATGCTTGATTCCTGAGGACATCTTTATAGGCTGGCAACACGTCTCTGCCTCTGTGGTCACCATTCTGCTGGCCTCTAGGAAAGCATTGACCAGAAAGACATATGCTGCCAAATGGAGACGTTTTGCCATCTGGACGGCTGACAGGAGCTTGAATCCATTGCCTACTATCCTAGAGTACCTTGCCACCCTGTCCAATCAGGGTTTAAGCTACTCTTCCATCAAAGTCCATTTAGCCGCAATCTTGGTTTTCCATGAACCTATTGGGGACTGGCAGGTCACCCAGAAGGACTTTGCCAAGACGTTTCTGAAGGGCAAGCTCCATCTCAAGCACCCCACATCTGAAATCCCATTCCACCCTGGGACCTCAACTTCATCTTAGAAAAATTAACCCTTGAGCTGTTTCAACCAGCAGCTTTCTGTAACATGCGTTTCCAGGCCTGGAAGGCCCTTTTCCTGGTGGCTGTCACATTGGCCAGGCACATTTCGGAACTTCAAGCCCTCATGTGCCATGAGTCATACCTGGTCTTCCACAAAGAGAGTCTCACTCTGCACCAATTCCATGTTCCTTCCAAAGGTGGTTTTGGACTTCACACTCAACTAATCAAGTAACTTATCTGTCCTCTACCAGGCTCATTTTAACCCAGGAGAATCTCTTCTCCGCACCCTGGATGCACACTGCATTCTGCGTTATTACCTCACTTGTACTAAGTCCTCTTGTAAATCCAAGCCACTCTTTGTTGCCTTCACTCCTAGCAGGGAAGGAAGCCCTGTCACAAAGCAGTCCTTGTCCAACTGGTTAGCCCATTGTATCACCTATTGCTACACTAAATACAACAAGCCTCTCCCTGGAGCTGTGTACGTACACTCCGCCAGGGCTGTATCTGCCTCTGCTGCCTGCTTCAGGGGCGTCTCCAACATCAGTGATGCCACCACTTGGTCTAACATCTATACATTTATTAGACACTATAGTCTTGATTTGGCCTCCAGGTGCCACACCTCCTATAGCCGCGCCATCCTGCAGGGTTTCCTGCCCCAACCGCCCTTTCTGTTTGACTGCTTAGGAATCATCCCAAGTGTATGACCTACTGCAAGAGATTCCCTGGAAGAAGATTGTACACTTTCCTACTTACTACAATGGAAGATCTTCAAGATGATCTCTTGCAGCAGGTCACATTCCCTCCCTCCTTCCCTCTCCTTCTCTGGGCGAGCTGTCTTCTGCTTCTATACTCATCATCCTAATAGGTGATGTCTCTGGCCTCCTTGGTTCCCCTCAGTGTCCTGCTCTGCGAGCTGGTCGCCGGCCAGGAACTGAGGCTGCTAGGGGCCGCCCACGTATTTATACATATGCATGACCTGACATCGCCATGGGCAGCCCCCATTCAGCACTGCTGGTGAAAGCTACTGCTGATGAGAGCGCCCTCTGGCAGACACCCAAGTGTATGACCTGCTGCAAGAGATCCTCTCAAAGATCTACTGTTACAGTAAGTACAAAAACTGTACTTTTCTTAGTGTGCTGCCTAGACTTTCTTTGGAGAGGGTCCTTTTAAAATACAATGTATCCATACATCAGAAGTAGCAAATTTGTAGAACAAAGAAGAGGATAAACAGTCACTTTGAAGGCAGTCAAGCATTATAAAGACAGACTGCCCAGCAGAAGCACATTAATCTTTTGGACAGCTGCGAGAGCATGGTGCACGCAGAATCCTTACAATCCCACACTGCATCTGGCGGGGGGGGGGTGCTTGGAATGTTGTGTTGGTTAGGAGCTTAGCTTCTGGGGAGGGAGCAAGTGGGGCTAGCTGGTATTCCCTGCCAGCCAATCAAGAAATGGCAATTGCATGTGGATGTAAAGGTCACCACTCCGCCCACCTTCCCAACCAGAAGAAGGGTACTGCCAAGGTAATCTAATTGACAAGGTGGGGTCAAGGGTATGTTTATTATGGAGTATGACACTTGATTTCTGCATTACTGTAATTTAATATTGCTTATCTTTTATATTGCCTAATTTCTCCCTTAGTTGTAAAATGTATACGTGCATAAGCTTATAAATGTGTAATTTTGTACCACAGTTTCCAGTACAGGATGATGTCTGTAAATAGGCCCTATGGATCGAAACATCGTTACCTGTTTATAAACATACTTTTACTACTACTATTACTATCCTTTTTCCAAGAAAAGGGAAAAACCAGGAGTAACAAGCATTTGTCAATGCCGAATGTTTGCTTGCTGATATTAGCATTGGACATGCAGGAGTTAGACAGATGCAGAATAGGAATCTCAGCGAAATATTGAACTCACGCCAACCCCACCTCCACCCTGCAGAGATGGACAGGCTTTGGGGTGTGTCTTTGGGTCATCGCACATAATGCTCATGGCATTTCACCTCACCCTATCCTGTAGACACTGACAAGTGCTGAGGTGTGTCTTGGGGTGTTCGGCTTCACAGTCACCCCATTTCATAAGGACATACGCTGAAATGGGTGCAGTATAGGAGAATGGGGTGACGTCTGGGGCTGAAGAGTCCAAGGCACACCTCAATGCCTGTCACTGGCTTCAGGGTGGGGAGTGGGGGTGTAATGGCTTGAGCATTACAGCTGGCAATCCAAAGGCACACCCCTGATACATGTCAGTCTGTAACATGGCCTTTTTGTGATCCCCAAGTCATGAAAGCATTTGGGACCTCTGCTCATGAACAGTGGCACTGTGATTTTGTTAATGTGTTGCGAACTTTGATTTCCCACAGCGACCGTGCCATTCGGCACCACATGTGCAAAAACAGAGATCTTGAGTTGTTCAAAGCAAATGTTAGTTGAAAACAGCTGTCTCGGACACAAAAATATCAACCGACTTCCTGCAGGTCAAAAACTGGGTGTTGTGTCTACCACCTTTTAAGAAGCCCAAAGTGGGACATTTCTTACTGAAACATTATTTTTCACAGGACAATATGTAACCTTGACCAATGCAACAGACTTGTTTTCTCTAAATAATCAGAATTAAAACTAAGTGTTGTAGTTTTTTAGTTGTTTCTAGTGTTTCATATAATTTTAAGGTATTTTAGTTAAGGTATTATAGTGTTTTGCGACATTTAGAGGAAAGTCAAAAAATATTTTTTTTCTACTTTAATGTCAGGACATGTAGTATTTTTCATGTTTGTTTTTGCGGACTGAGCTGCCCAAATTAGGACTGTCCTGTGAAAATCAGGACATGTGGTGAATTTAGTTGTGTCAGACAGACTAAGTTTAAATACAGGAGAAAGCAAGCTGAATAAACTCAACACATCTGCACACTGAATGCGCAGGATATATCATTGCAGGAATGCCAACCCAGTCATAAAGCAGCATTATAAATTCATTACAGCTCGGAGCAGGGAGACACAGTACAAACAGTAATTCAGTGACCCTGGACTACAGAACACCAATCTAACAGTGTAAACTGCACAATTGCAACTGACTCTGTCCTATTTTGACTTACCCACCCACTAGCAATTCCATCCAACCAGGGATATGTTCCTCCTGGGCAAGAATCTATCAGCGGCTGGCCTGCTGAAGCCTTGGTTGAGAGCAGAAACCCAATGCACTTTATGCTGCAGTCATTAAGCAAAGAGAAGAATGAGAGAGCTGGCCTGCAGGCATGTAACTGGCTAGAGCTGGAGGAAACTGTTGGATCATGGGCTGACAGATTGAGTCTGCACCTCCCCTACATCCCAGTGAACCATTCTGACAAAATGTCTCCCCTGTAAACCCTGCCACATGATACCGCAGTTGTTATAGTCTCCTGGCCGGGATCACCCATGTGGACCAAGGATATTGGTGGCATCATCTGATAATGTGGGAGCACATACATTTGGTTATTGGAATGGGCAGAATGGATCAGCATGGTGGAAGAAGGTTCCCCCAGGCCGTCAGATGTTAGTATTAAAAACAGAAGCTTGGAAAATGGAAATGTGAGAAACAATGGGGATTTGGGCCATGCATGACAGTCTTAAGGAAGGGAAGCAGTAGGCCAGCCGATTGGCACAGCAGTAGGGCTAGCACTAGTGAAGCCGGCAATCCGGGAAGGGAGAGGAGCAAGGATCCCAGAGGAGACTCTTCTATGGGGGAACAGGGCAGCTGGCTCCACTCCAATGCTTCAGTCTGGGCAGTCACAGGTGCCAGTGCAGTCAGAAGTCATTAAATGGGTGGAAGGATGACAGCTGGTGCCATGCCACATGTGCTTGCCCACACGCCCCCTTGTCCACTAACATCCTAAAGGCCAGAAAGGAAAAGGGAAGAACCCAGCATGCAGGATGAACTGTTGGCCCCTTAAAGGCCCCACACAGGGCAACCCAGGCACTGACCCCAAATGGATCTTGTATGAAAGGTCAGGAAGCTCCCTGCCACAGGGAGCAAGCCATGAAGAAATGGGAGTCATATAAGCCCAGGAGAAGCTGGATCACAGGACTAGGGGATGGCTGAAAATGGGGTGCGTGTTAGGACAAGGAGCAAAACAGATGAAGGAAGGAAGGAGGGAGGAGGGAGGGAAGGAGGGGAGCAGTGACCGTAGCACTGATCTTGGTAGTGCTTAGATGTTGCTGCTCCTCTACTTAGTCTGCAGCCCACTCTGTAGTTCTTCCCCAACCCCTTTAGCCATCCACTAGCTTGCTCCTTGCCACAGGGTAAACCATATTTGGACTGCATCTGGGGTACCTATGGCAATGAAACCTGCACCACTCTCAAATGGTCAGGGATGCTCTCCTGCAGCCAGTACCACCCACACTTCAGTCACCCAGTCCTTTGTGTACCAGACTCATTTTTGAACCTGGGTTGTCAGCATGAGCACAACATGCTACCGCTGACCATTGGACTGCCCACTACTGAGCAAGGATTTGTGCTCACTAACACCTTAGTCTGTGACACTTACAGAGTGCTGTGCACAGCATAACGCTTGTCAGACAGTGTGATGTCATGCACTGCGCCCACTGAGACTGGCACCACCACTATAGTCTTTCTCCACCCACTCAAACCTCACTCTTAGCTCTGTTTTTGGGCCATCACATCAAATATGTTTCGATCCATACGTGGTGCTTCCTCGGTTGCATAGTGCATCCCTTCTCCTATTGTGGCATGGATTCCTGGTATCCAGCTCTCTTTTAATCATCAGTATCTCTGGACTTCTGTCAGCTGCAGAGGAGCCCAGTACCTCATTTAAAAGAGCTTGCCGTGGAGTTTCAACTTGTGGTGGGCACTCTTCATAAATATTCCCCTTTAATCTCACTGTGCACTATACCTCTCAGTCTCTCAGCATTACAGTGCACAGCACTGGCTTGAAAAATTCATTGTAAATGGCCAGAACGTGTAGTACTTTCTTATTTTAAAGAATAACATGTCTAAGAATAGCGGGCCCCATATATTTAGTGGTAAGTAATGTTTCTATAAAGTTAGTGCAGTGTTTTAATAGTTTGCATGCCCAGAAATAGCCTTAACATTATGAGGAACATCAGTAAAACTTTGCAAAGCAAGGGTTAAGTAGGAGTGTAAAAATCACAGTGCTATGCAAAATTCATAGCAATTGCGAGATATGCTGTTTATGCCAAATGGCTACTCACAGAAGTTCTTGAACAGTAACGCTCTTTGGGATACCATGTGTATGAAAGGCACTTTATAAAGCTGAATTCTTTTCCTTACAAGAGTCAGTTTTAAAGGGGAAGCAAACACTGCCAGGTCACACAAATTCTGAAAGCTCATGGAAAGGTCTTTCAAACTAGGTTTTGGGCTTATCAGTAGGTGGTAGGAGTTCTGAAATATAAATATATCAGTAATCTCTAAATAAAATCAAGGCAGCCATCATTGCATGGAATCTTGAGACACAAAGTGATGTCACTGAGGGGCAAGCTATAGTTAACAGCATACAGCTTTCCCTCAGTGACATCATTTTCTAACTTAAGAATCTATGAAATGGCTGCTGCCTTGATTTAGTTTACAGAGAATTTAGATTTTGTTACTTTAAGACTCCTGATACTTACAAGCATTCCCAATACCTTATGCGAAAGACCTTTTTATGGGCTTTCAGTAATTGAGTGACCGCAGAAATGTTTCTGTCTAGGCCAGCCAGGTGTTGAACTGGGCTGAGGTGCTGTGTGCACCTTACCTTTTCCCACGCTGGTGACCCAGGTTCGGGAATGGACTCGGGTCACCAGAAGTTGGCTGGGATGGGAAACGATCAAGCATCCAAGAGATTGCGCTCCTCTCTCAGAGTGGGGAAGGTGTGTCACCCAGCATATTACTGCCACCAGCTGGAGGTCTGGTGGCAGTGCTGCATAAGTGACAATAACTGGAGGGTGCCGGAGCGTGAAGTCGGTCATTTGCATCTCCACACACATGCTAGATGGTCTTACAGCAAGGGTCAGGGACAAGAAAATGGGAAAAATGGAGGTTTGTGCTTTGTGAAGCCCTCCCCATGTCCCAGCAGTCTGCCCCACCGCCCTGGTCCAAGACATCACTGGATATAACTACTGGGGTGAGGACAACCCTCTGCCTCCTGCCCCAATGCAGGGGTACTCGCCTGCGACCAGAGAGAGGTAAGGGACAACCACTTGGAATGTGGACAGGGCTGATAAGCTACCCAAGACCTGCCAAGGAGGATACAAACCTTTGTGGCAAAAAGAAATGTTTCCTTCTCCTTTAACATTATTTTGTTAGTTCAAGGCATAATGCAAATTGTAATTAAATAGAGCAGTTACCCACCCCCACCTTGTCTGTGCCAGCTGGTGTAGAGAAAGAACAACTCCATGGTTGGTACTCTTCACTCACTTCAGGAAGCTTTCACCTTTGCCGGAAGTTCAAACGTGCCTGCATCTACCGATTCAGGGTACTCACAACTGCTGATTCAGAAACTTACTTGGAGCTCTGATTGCCTTCCTGCCACATACAGGTAGGTCAGGAAGCAAGCATACATGGAGTTCTGAGCACATCATGGGCACACTCAGCTCTCAGTGAGGGTGTGGGCTACAGGAAGTTTGGGCATCCCCAGCCAGCTGACCAAATGGGTGGCACTGGCTGTGGAGGCAGCCATGTAGCCCTGTTCATCAGGGTAGCTATGGGACAGAGGGGAATCAAATGGAGCACAAATCAGGGGAAGAGAACAACAATTGTACTGCTTATGTGCACTCTTTGCAACAATTGTACTGCTTATATGCACTCCTTGCAACGACTGAACTGCTTACATGCACTCCTTACAGCAACTGTACTGCTTACATGCACTCCTTGCAACAACTGTACTGCTTACATGCACTCTTTGCAACAACTGTACTGATACATTCACTCCTTGCAGCAAATGTACTGCTTACATGCATTGCCTACAACTATTGTGCTATATACATGCACTCCTTGCAATAATTGCTCTGCTTTACATGTACTCCTTACAGCAATTATACTGCTTACATGCACTACTCGCAACAACTGTACTGATACATGCACTCCTTACAGTAACTGTACTGTTTACATGCACTCCTTGCAGCAACTGTACTGCTTACATGCATTGCCTATAGCTATTGTACTGTTTGCATGCACTCCCTGCAACAATTGATCTGCTTACATGCGCTCCTTACAGCAATTGTATTGCTTACATGCATGCCTTGCAACAACTGTACTACTACATGCACTCCTTACAACAACTGTACTGCTTACATGCACTCCTTGCAACAACTGTACTGATACATGCACTCCTTACAACTGTACTGCTTACATGCACTCCTTGCAACAACTGTACTGATACACACACTCCTTACACCAATTGCACTGATACATGCACTCCTTACAACTGTACTGCTTACATGCACTCCTTACAGTAATTGTACTGCTTACATGCACTCCTTACAGCAACTGTACTGCTTACATGCACTCCTTACAACTGTACTGCTTACATGTACTCCTTGCAATGGCTGTACTGATACACACACTCCTTGCAATGACTGTACTGCTTATACACACTCTTTGCAACAAGTGCACTGCTTACATGCACTTCTTGATTCCCTCTCATATTACCTTTTAAAACCTCCCTTCAAACTTTTTCCACTCCCCCTGCTCTTGCCATTAACCTTATCCTACTCTTTACCAGTATTCTCAGATTCACTTTCCCATGCCCCTGACATTCAGAACTGGTATTTATTTGGCAATGCTTGTTTTGTTCTTTTTGCAAGTTCCTTTTTTTTTTGCCCAACCCTATTTTTCCTTTATTTCATTGATTTTTTTTTTTCTGCTAGGGCTGCAGTTGATCTTCAATTCATCTTGTATATTGTACCAGCTGTATATTGACTATACTTCAGATATATAAGGGAAAAAAAAGGGCCATGAAAGAGGGCATTGTTAAACTTAAGAAGGGGTAAGGGGGTAGAACTAAGTAGGGATAAAGCAGTCATTTTAAATGAATGCTCTGTCTTTACCAAAAAGAAAGATGGGCAAGTGACACAAAGGGAAGGTTGGCAGAGAAAGGGAGAACGATGAATGTATGGTAGAGGATAGGATCACGGTGGTCTGGGACATGAAGGAACTTGAAGTGCTGAACATGGAGAAGTCCCTGGGACTGGATGACATACACATCAAGGTACTCTGTAAATTGGCAGCAGAGCTAGTGGGACCATTGATAGGCATTTTTAACAGTTTGCTGAATACAGGGAAGGTGCTAGTGGAGAGAAGAACAGCACCTGTGGTGCCGTAGCATAAGAGCTTGGCTAAAGATGACCCCAGGAATTACAGGTCTGTCAGATTGACATCTATGGCAAGTAAGCTGATGAGACCATCCTGAAAGAAATAGGGGCTATCGGGATCTAGGGAGGTCACCAGCGGTGTCCCTCAGGGGTCAGTGCTGGGATCTGTGTTGTTTAATGTGTTCATTAATGACATAGGGGAGGGTGTTAGGGGCAAGATTTGCCTCTTTGCTGAAGACACTAAGCTGTGGAAGGGTGGACACCAAAGAGGGGGTCACTCATCAGTGTGCCTTTCCATTTACCAAATTTCAAATAGAACAATGAATAAAATTGAGCAGAAACTGTGCTTGCCTTTATCTTATACCTTATATGACTGTCCTGCGAAATCCAAGCTGGCTGTGACAGCAAACTAGTGAAAGCGTCTGTAGCCAAGAGTATTTTTTTTTATTTAATATGTATTAAAATGTTTTATGAAACATACAGTTCATAACTGGACATAACAATACAGGGCAGTGCAATGCAGTACTACCCTTTCCTTCCTCCATTTTCCTCCTGTTAACTTGCCCTGCTACCTTACCTAGTGATAAAACAAGTTAGGATCAACCCTTGTTTCCTTATCCTCTCTATATATATCTGATGAGAAATTATTGGGAGGCAGTATTGAGAAATATTTGGGAGGCAGTATAGCCTAGAGGTTAGAGCACCAAGTGGTGAATCCGTACACCCAGCAGATCTGGATTTGAAATCCACAACTACAGTACCACCTACATACAATGTGATACTGAGCCCGAAAAGAGGTAGTGTACTGCCTAAAATTAACACTAGTAGTTAAAAGCAGTCAGCTATTACCTTTCATATATGAGGTACATTTTCTTTTACCTTTGGTAAATTAGAAGATTTTTTTTGCTTGGTGTCAGTAGGTGTGTTTTGTGAAGCAGTACTCTGCCTGGCAGCTGACATAACTAGCTCTGTTCCTCCCATTACATCATCAGCACTGTGACCTAGCACTGACTGTGACATCACAGCTACTCAGGAAGAGCCACTCAGCAGCTGCTAGGTCGGTCACCTGTGACATTATTGTCTGCAAGGTGCAAGTGTTGATGATGTAGTGAGGGGAATAGAACTAGACGTGATAGCTGCCAGGCAGAGCGTGACTCACCATGCTCAGCATAATACTATCACGTGGAAAACTTTCTAATGAGCAAAAAGAAACAGAAAAATACTTCAAAAATAAAAAGTTACACTTGGTTACTTAAAATCTGTAACATTTTCCTGTCTACTGTTTTTGGTTCTATTTTCTCTTTAACCCTTGTGGGTTCCGTAGTCAAACCTGGAAAGGAAATGTGGCTCAGTGTTCCTTTCCTGGCTAAAAATCATCACTGTTGTCACTGTTGCAAAATAAGTAGAAAGAGCCACAGCCAAAGACAGCTCCTACGTATCATTATAAAATTTCAATTTACCACCGTCAGCTAGGAACCTGTTTTTTGGAATACCTTACTTTCGCTGACAACAATACTCTCCAGCAAGCCATTCGACAGATTCACCACCCTCTCTGTGCAAAAATACTCCCATTTGTTGCCCCCAAGAGGCAGTATAGCACAGTGGTCTAAGGCTCTGAGCTGCAAATTTGGTGACATCCAGCAGGCCAGACCTGGGTTTGAATCCCACAGCTTCCACTTGCATACTGTGTGACCCTGAGCAAGTCACTTAACCTCCTTGTGCTCCCAGGTCGCTCCTGTAAAAAAGCTTTCAGCTTAGTGTGCTATACCTGGTTAAACAACTAAATAAAAAAAATAAATAAATAAAAATAAATCTGCCACCCAGCACATGTAATACATGCCTTCTAGTTCTTGAGCTAGGAGCTATAAATACCAAGTGCAGGTCACACATAAGAGAAGGATCATTAATTACTTCATAGAATAACAAAAAGTCATCTGTTTTTCTTCTGTCTTCCAGAGTATACAACTTTAAATTGCTAAACCTAAATCAGAACTAAAAAGACAGAGTGCCACATGTTAACACCACTAGGGGGCAGGCACACTTTCCTTCATTGTACTGTAATTCAAAATATCTAAATCAGCTGAAATGATTTGGGGAAGGAAGGGAAGGGGAGTTACCAACCAAATTTCCTGCAAGCACTAGCTTTTTCTGGCTTTCTGAAATAAGCAAGCATAAAAGGTAGAATTATGTTGTCATGTTAGTATGTAATTTGCCCATCAAAGTAGTTCAGCAATTATTTTTTTTTGAGAATTACTTTTTGCCCTGTTAACTGGGTTTTAGAATCAGATGTTTTTCCAAAGCAGAAGAATTTCTGAGGTACAATGAGTGCTTAACATTTTCTTCCTGTAAATAGATAGGTTGGCAACTCTACCTTCAAAGTTTGATCACACAGGGGACAGGAGAGGAGAGACCGTCATTTATATACAGTAGTTCCATAATATAGCCATGGATTCAGTCAATTTTGCTGTGGGGGAGGGGTGGAAGTCAAAACCTCTGATCCTTTCATGAGTCCAAATTTGTCCTTCTGGTTTTTGGAAGTAAAAACCACTTCCTAGTCCTGAGACCAATACTTGGAATGTTCACATAACTAATAGTGGTAGAAATACCCATTCATTAGCCAGCGTATCAGCACAGCAATAACGTTACTGCCCAAGACATTGGTGACCCATGTTCAAGAACAAGCATGAGCTGTTGAGGGCCAGCTCGGAAGGATCAAGCATGCCAAGGACAGCTCTCCTTCCTCAGTGATGTTGCTCTCACAGTGTGACTGCCTCCCGGTGGAGACCAGTTGGCGGCACAGCTGGAAGCACCAGAAGGGAGTGGGGTCACGGCGGATGCCTGTCATGCATGCATGGCCACATCTTTGCACACTGGCACCCCCTGGGGACAAACAGGATGTTTGAAAGAAAATATTGGCCATCCAAGCTGACTCCCCTCCCCACACACACAAACATGTTCTCACATGATCAACATGGCTAGTTGTTGCCCACCATAACCATCCTGCCCAAGTGGCAGATAACCGGTAGGTTTGTGAGAAGGTCAGTGACGGGACTGTGGGGGTGCCGCTGGATGTGACTGGCTTGAGAAACAGCTCTATAGAAAAACAAAAAGGAAATACCCATCCACTCAGAAATTAAAATAACCATTTTTGGCTATCATACCTGGAAAACTGGATGCCACATGCAGTAATTCCCCAGCCCCCCCCCCTGTGAAGCAGATATTACCTCCTTCTTTTCTAAACTGAATTTTACTGAGTTTCAGTGCAAAGCCAACATTTTAATACAAGTACAGACAGATATGATATACACAAACCAGCCTGCAGTAAACTGACTGAGATACATGTGTTGTGTGCTTGTCATCATTTCATATTGTCATGTGGTCCTTGAAATTATACCTACGGCACCTTTTTATCATTACATTGGTAATGCCCGATTCCAGGGAGGGTTGTAGAGGGTCTCTGTTCTACTGATCCTCTCTGCCCAAATGACCTCTTGTTGTAACCAGAAAAGGCACAGTGAGCTGAGGTTCGTTTCAGGGCGACCTGGGGTGCGGGAGACATATGCATTCAGTGGAAAAGTGCAGTCAATGTAAACCAAACAGTATATAGGCAAGTATGAGCTACCAGGGCAAAATAAACAGTGGGATACAGACAACAGTACAGTGAAATTAACAATCAGGCAACATTTACAAACTATATTGTGCAGTGTGCAATGTACTGAAAAATAATGTAGATGAGTTACATCATAAGAATAATAAAATATAACCGACAGTTGTGGTGAATTCAGGATGGGGAGAAGGCAGTATTTAGGAATAACCAAAGCCAGGACAGCTTAGCAGTCACAGAAGTACATTAGTGAGTGAGGAAAGAGGACACTCTTCATGATATACACTTCCTCTGTACTGGTTTTTATGTTTGCTTGCACACATTTGTAAGAAACATAGTGCCACCATACGAGTTTTTGTAGGTGTGGCACCCCCTGCTTCCAATGCCCTGATCGTTTTTGCAGGTGTGGCAGCAGGGCACCAATAAATGTCCGAGCTGTCTATGACAGCAGTTCAGATGCAGTGGCATACAGTTGAAAGAGAAAGACCATTACAATCAGCAGTGGTAATGTGTAGGCAATTTGCATACTGCCATGCTGACAGCATTATGCAAATTGCCTACACGTCACCACCTTAGCAGTCATTCTCTTTCAGTTGTACGCCACTGCATCTCTCGGCATGATGTGCCACCCCCATGTGTCGTGTGCTGAGGGGGTGCCCAATCCCCCTCGGCACATGCATACTTCCTCCCTAAGCACACTGTACGTCTGATGGTGTGCCCAATCCCCATCAGCTCCAGTGCCCTTCGAAAAAGCAAACTCTAAGGTGCCACACTGGGAGCTCACCCCAGTGTGGCAAAAGTCTGGTGTCATCTTGTGCTCCCCTGCACACTGTATAGCCAATGGCATTGCTCAATCCCCCATTGGCTCCACTGCCCCCCCAAACAAATTCCAGGTGCCACTCTGGGAGCCCACCCCAGCGTGGCAAAAGTCCCGTGTCATCTTTTTTTTTTTTTAAAAACCTGTAACAAAAGAAAACAGTCCCTCGTTGACTCTCTTGCCCCCAACTCACACCCACCCTCTGTGCACCCCACCTCCCCACACCCCATACTTACCACCAGAGCCTGGCGCAACAATCTTTGGTGGACCGGGAACATGTCTGCACTCTTCAAAGCCGACCGCAAACTGAAGAAATGCTGGTAAGCTGTATAATGGCATAAATAGGGTTTTTTAAACTTTGGTTCATATCTTGGTCATTTTTTTGAATTTTTGCACAAATTTTCAACATGGGGTTATTGGGACCCCATCTCATGAATTCAGTCACTGTCATCCGGTTATTCAGTCCTAGAAGGTGATTTCCTGGTCACTGTATGGAACCACCTTTCAGGACCAATTAACAAAACGACAGTGTCACAGTTCATGAGGTTGGCCAAAAACTCTAGGTTGAAAGTCTGGTGAAATCCCCAAACTAATTACATTATAGGTGTGCATTAAGTAGTTTCTACGCGCTGCGTACCTTCACCAGTTTTAATATTTTCACTCCAGATTTTCAACATTGCCATTTTTTACATCTCCTCATGAACAGTACAGCTCTCATTTTTCACAACCTGTTTGAAATAGGTTTTCGCACCTGTGGCACCAAATGGCGCAGTCGCTGTGCAAAATCACCTTTTGGCTAATGAACTGATAGTGTCACTGTTCATGCGGTGGGGTCACAAAAAGCCCATGTTGAAAACTTGGAGAAAAAAATACCAAGAAATGCCAGGGGTGTTAGGGTTTTCGACCATAACGCCCTACCCTGTAGGGACTGACAGACATCAGGGGTGTGACTTGGGATTGCCGACAGTAATGCTCATCCCATTCCACCCCACCCCACCCTGCAGCCAGTGACAGGCATCGAGGTGCACCTTGGATCCTTTGGCCCCACAGTTCACCCCATTCTCTTATACTGCACTCATTTCAGCGTGTTTCCTTATGGAATGTAAAGCCCAAACACCCCAAGGCACACCTCCGCACTTGTCAGTGTCTGTGGGGTAAGGTGAGTTGAAATGTCATGACCGTCATGGGCGATGGCCCAAAGGCATACCCCAGTGCCTGTCCATCTCTGCAGTGTGGGGGTGGAGTTGGCGTCAGTTCAGTACTTCACTGCTATTCCTATACTGCATCTGTCTAACTCCTGCACTTCCACTGCTAATGCCAGCAAGCAAACATTTGGCACTGACTAATGCTTGTTATTATTGGGTCCTTCGGCAGGAGGAAGGCCGGGCATTACTCACACCTAGTGATGGCTCCTACCTGGGTCTTAAAGGGGACAGGAAATCTGTGCTAATTAGCAGCTGTTAGTAATGTTACTACTAACAGAAACAAGCATTTGTCAGTGCCAAATGTTGCTTGCTTCTATGTGCTGTTTAGGTATTTGGAAGTCATTGGAGTGCAAATATTGAAAATTTGCAATCTTACAAGTGTGCGTAGGAACTGTGCAACGCACGCTCATAAAACAGTCATTTTTAGGAATTTTTTCACCAAATTTTCAACATAGCCATTTTAAGACCTCTGCTCATGAACAGTGTCACTGTGATTTTGTTAATGTGTCCTATACATTGAGTTTGCACACCGACTGCGCCATTGTGCGCTACATGGGTGGAAACACGTTTTAGGCAGGATGTGAAAATGACAGCTGTACTGCTCATAAGGAGGTGTGGTAAAATGGCAATGTTTGAAAATCTGGATGGAAATATTGAAAATTCGCAAACTACAGTGCGTGGGAACTGTGCAGCGCACACTCGTAAAATAGTAATTTTTAGGAATTCTTTCACCAAATTTTCAACATTGCCATTTTAAGACCTCTGCTCATGAACAGTAACACTGTGATTTTCTAAATGTGTCCCATACATTGATTTCACGCACCGACTGCGCCATTGTGCGCTACATGGGCGGAAACACATTTTGGGTGAGATGTGAAAAATGATAGCTGTACTACTCATAAGAAGGTGTGGTAAAATGGCAATGTTGAAAATTTGGAGTGGAAATATTGAAAATCAGCAAACCTCTGACGTGCATGGAACTGCTAGCATACGCTAAATAAAACAGTCATTTTAGAATTTCTTAACCAAATTTTCAACATAGCCATTTTAAGACCTCTGCTAATGAACAGTGTCATGGTGATTTTCTTAATATGTCCCATACATTGATTTCACACACCGACTGCGCCATTGTGTACTCGGGGCAGAAACACATTTTGGGCAGGATGTGAAAATGACAGCTGTACTGCTCATAAGGAGGTGTGGTAAAATAACAATGTTGAAAATCTGGAGTGAAAATATTGAAAATTTGCGAACTTATGAGCCTGCGTAGGAACTGCTAGCGTCGCTCGTAAAGTCATTTTAGAAATTTTTACCAAATTTTCAACATAGTCATTTAAGACCTCTGCTCATGACCAGTGTCACTGTGATTTTCTTACTTTGTCCGTACATTGATTTCACACACGCTACGCCATTCTACGCTACATGGAGGAAATACATTTTGGGTGAGATGTGAAAAATGACAGCTGTACTGCTCATAAGAAGGTGTGGTAAAATGGCAGCGTTGAAAATCTGGAGTGAAAATATTGAAAATTCGCGAACTAAGAGCCTCGTAGGAACTGCGTAACAGCTCGTAAAACAGTCATTTTGGAATTTTGGCACAAATTTTCAACATGGGGTTTTGGGACCCCTTCTCATGAATGATGTCACTGTCATGGCGGTATTCAGGCCCAAAGGGTGATTTACGTCACTGCGTGAAATCACCCTTGGTCGGGCTCTTGCCATGACAACATCGTATGAGAGAAGTCCAAACCATGTTGAAATAGCAAAATTCAAAAAATACCTGAGATATGCAACAAAGTTGAAACCCCTATCTAGCCCATTATACAGCTTACTGGCATTTCCTCAGTTCGCGGTCGGCTTTGAAGAGTGCAGATGTGTTCCTGATCCACTGAAGATCGTCCGCCGGAGTCGGAGGTAAGTATGGGGTGAGGGGTGTGGGGGAGGCTGGGTGCGCGGTGGGTGGGTGCGGGTTGTGGGAGGGGTTGGGAGACACGCCGTGGGACGTTTCGTTTACAGGTTAAAAAAGACATCGTGGGACGTTTGACACGCTGGGGTGGGCTCCAAGCGTGGCACAAGGCGTAGAGGCGTTCAGCCCGACGAAGTTAGGCATCTCCGTCAGCCATGGTATTTGTTGCCACGCTGGGTGGCTCCCAGTGTGTGGCACAAGGGCGGGAGGCGTTCAGCCGGCGGGGACTGGGCACCCCGTCAGCCAAGACTGCTTGCCACACTGGGTGGGCTCCCAGCATGGCACCTACTACTGGGGGGCGCTGACTCAACCGGCGGGGATTCGGCACCCCATCAGCTATACAGTGTGTGCGAGGCGCGCCTTTCCCTGCGGGGGGCGCTGCGTGTGAGCAGCCGATATCTTATCGGTCCTCACTGAAGCATAGCTCCCCCTTTCAACTGTATGCCACTGCATTTTGGAGCGTGTCATAGACAGCTCCAAAATGCATTGGCCTACTGGGGCCGCGCCTGCCAGCACACTGACTGAATTGGAGGAGGAGGTGACACACCTCCGAAATCTCCGATGATGGCACTATGTTTCTTGCACATGCGTGCAAGCAACATAATAAATGACTTGCCTCTAAATGAGCCATATTGAACTGTACCTGAATAAACACCGATGTGAAAAACTGTGTTTTCAATTGTTTCCTTTTTATGGACAACATTCTGCACAGTTCCCTTCACAGAACCAGTAATTTGGAGTGGTTACTATGTCATGGTTTGAGTACAGAATGCTAAACATGAGCTATTGTCCTATAAGAACCATGTTTAGAGTTCTTTCCTCAAACCATGACATAGTTAAAATTCCAGACCACTGGTTTCATGAAGAGAACTGTAACAGAATGCTGCCCACAACAACAAAATGCAAAATGTAGTTTTTTTGCATCACTTTTTATGCAGGTACAGTTACGTATAGATAATTTAGGCTTATGGATATAATTTCGACAACTGGGAACGTCAAACAGCTGCAGATTAGAAATCATTTCCTGTCCTCTTTAATCTGGTCTCCTACTGGCAGTAAGGAAATTCACCACTGTCGAGGCTCATTTCTCCTCTTCTAAGTTGGGAACCATCTTTTTATGTTGTCTTGTGCCTGTGCAAGAAACATGTTGCGGTAACTTTAGAATACCACGTTTTGGAGGCGTGGCTGTGTTGTGGCCTGTGGTGCCACGGCTTTTTGGGGCTGGGCTCCGTGGCATGAATTAGATTGCATGCTGTCTATGACAGCAGTGCAAAAGCCTGCCACCACCTTGAAAGGTTTTAGCCACTGCAATGAGAAAGGTCCACTTCATTGGAGGGCATGTCTTTCCCGGTGTAACATTTTAGTGTGACATGGCGGCAGCTGAGCCGTCCGCCTTGCACAGTCCCCAGAAAAGCCAACATGGGGGGGTCCCGAATTCCCCTGTCACCATCATCTTGCCCTCCTCCCCAGTTCATTTCCCGATGGGGGAGCCCAATCTCCGTTAGCATCATCCCCCCAAAAAGACTCTTTTATTTGCCAATGGGGTGCCCAATCCTCGTTGGCTTCAGTCTCCCCCCCCCAAAAAAAGCAGATGACACCCCCTTCCCAGTTCATTTGCTGATGGGAGGAGCCCAATCCTCATCTGCATCACCCCCCAAAACACTCTTTTATTTGCGGCGAAAGTGCCCAATCCCCATCCGTTCCAGTCCCCTCCCTAAAAAAAAACACACAGGTGACATGCTGGGAATACCCCAGCATGTGAAATGCACCTGTAAAAAAAAAAAAAAACAACTTCCCACGATGTTTTTATTTCCTGTAAAATAGAAACTGTCCCTCACAGCCTGCAGCCCTCCCCAACCTGAGCCCACCCACTGCATGCCCCCTCCCCTCACCCCATACTTACCTCCAGAGCCCGGCGCAATAATCTTCTGTGGACCGAGAACGTCTGCACTCTTCAAAGCCGACCACAAACTGAAGAAATGCTGGTCAGCTGTATAATGGCATAAATAGGGTTTTTTCAACTTTGATGTATGTCTTGGGCATTTTGGGGAACTTTTTCACCAAATTGTCAACACGGGGTTATTGGGAACCCTCCTCATGAATTCAGTTACTGTCATTGCGTTATCCAGTCCTGAAAGGTGAGTTTGCGGTCACTGCGCCGAATCACCCTTCGGGACCGATTAATGAAACGACAGTGCCACTGTTCATAAGGTGGCCTCTCAAAAAGCTTATGTTGCAAATTTGGTGAAAAAAAATCAGAAACAATTACTGTTTTATGAGCATGCGTTGCACAGTTTCCAGAGGTTCTAAAATGCCTATGTTGAAAATTTGGTGCAGAGAGTCCATTAAATGACTGCTTTACGAGCGTGCATTGCTCAGTTTCCGCACACGCTCCTAACTTCACAAATCTGTAATATTTTCACTCCAGATTTTCAACATTGGCATTTTTCCACACCTCCTTATGAACAGTACTGCTGTCATTTTTCACATCCTGGCCGAAATGTGTTTCGCACTTCCGGTGCAGAATAGCGTAGTCGCTGTGGGAAATCAGTGTTCAGGACAGAGTAAGAAAATCACAGTGATACTGTTCATGAGCAGAGGTCCTAGAATGCCTATGTTGAAAATTTGGTGATGAAAGTCCATTAAATGACTGTGTTATGAGTGTGCGTTGCGCAGTGTTCATGCACCCTCGTCATTTTTCACATCCTGGCTGAAATGTGTTTTCGCACTTCCAATGCAGAATAGTGTGGTCACTGTGGTAAATCAGTGTTTGGGACAGATTAAGAAAATCACAGTGACTCTGTTCATGAGCAGAGGTCCTAAAATGCCTGTGTTGAAAATTAGGTGACAAACGTCCATAAAATGACTGTTTTACAAGCGTGCATTGTACAGTTTCCACACACGCTCGTAACTTCGATAATTTTTAATATTTGCACTCCAGATTTTCACCACTGCCATTTTTTTACACCTGCATTTGAACAGTACAGCCTTCATTTTCCACATCCTACCTAAACTGTGTTTTCGCACATCCAGAGCGCAGTGGCGCACATACTGTAAGAAAACAATGTTCAGAACACAGTAAGAAAATCACAGTAACACTGTTCTTTAGCAGAGGTCCCAAAATGCCTATGTTGAAAATTTGGTGACAAAATCCCATAAAATGACTATGTTACAAGCGTGCGTTGCGCAGTGTCCATGCACAGTTGTAAGTTTGACAATTTGTAATATTTTCACTCCAGATTTTCAACATTGTCATTTTTGCACATCTTCTTATGAACAGTTCAGCTGTCATTTGTCACATACTGCCCAAAATGTAGTTTCGCACATCTGGCGCACAATCACGCAGTCGCTGTGGGAAATCAATGTTCAGGCACATTAAGATAATCATAGTGCCACTGTTCATAAGCAGAGATCCCAAAATGGCTATGTTAAAAATTTGGTGAAATAATTCCACTAAATGACTATGTTACGAGTGTGCAATTTTCACACACGCTCGTAACTTCGAGAATGTTTAATATATTTACTTCAGATTTCCCACATTGCCATCTCTTCACACCTCCTTATCAGTGGTGCAGCTGACATTTTCATGTGGTGCAGAATGGTACGGTCACTGTGGGAAATCAACGTTTGAGACAGATTAAGAAAATCACAGGGGCACTGTTCATGAACAGAGGTTCCAAATGTTTTCATGAGGTAGAGTCACAAAAAGGCAATGTTTTAAAGTTTGGAGTGCAAATACCAACACACACCCAGGGCGTTAGGGTTTCTAACCATTACATCTCACCCTGTACAGACTAACAGGCATCAAGGATGTGTCTTTGTATTGTCTGCTGTACTGCTCACACCACTGGTCCTCCACCTCCACCCTGCAGCCACTGACAGGCATCAAGGTGTGCCTTGGTCTCTTCAGCCTCAAAGTTCAACCCAGTCTCCTATGCTACACCCATCTCAATGTACTTCCTTTTGAAATGGACTGAGCTTAAGGCCAGATGACCCCAAGACACAACATGACACTTGTCAGACTCTGCAGGGTAAGGTGAGGTGAAATAGCATGAGAGTTATGGCCAACGACCCAAATGCACAGCCCAGTACCTGTCCCTCTCTGCAGGGTGGGGTGGGGTAGATATCAATTCTATTCTTCACTGTTACTTCTATTATGCGTCTCTCTAACTCCTTCACTACCAATGCCAAAGCCAGCAAGACAACATTCGGTATTGATAAGTGCTTGTTTAACAAAGATCCCCTGAAGCCTCAGCTTCATAGTTAGCTTTTCCATGTCTAGAGTGCTACAACTTGTTTTTTCCCCGCTCTGGAAGAGAGTGTGGGGCAGCAAAACAACCTGCGAGTAATAGCCATGGAGAATGCTGCAGTCACTAGATATCTACCATCGGGAGGACTCGGCCCCCCTAAGGGGCAAGTCTAATTCTCCCCTTCATTTAGACACTTTTACCATATTTTACTTCCAAAATCGAGTCACATCAAGCCACAGGTGTATCCCAAAGCACTTTAAAAGCCAAGAACTGATGTGTCTGCAATTTAGGGATCATGGGGCAGACAAGTAACAACCTTTCCAGCTGATTCCAATAGTGCTCTGTAATCATTTGGGGTGTGTATATGCATATGTGTGTGTGTGTGTGTGTTACATGTGTGCACGTGCGTGTGTGCATGCATGCGTGTGTGTGTATGTACTAGATAGGCCCCTATGAGTCACATGCCTACTGTTGTGCTGCAATCAGCCTCCCCCTCAACTTGATGCAACTGTGGGATTTTGGAGTGAATTTTTTTAAATGTATATTCTTTTCAGTTGTGAGTGTTAGAACCAGCCATGTTCTAGGGCAGCATTCTTTATTTTTTTGTTAAAAAATAGAAATCCATCACGGTGCACAAATGGCTACTAGTAACTGTACCTTCAGAGGAGCCAGATGGAACCTTTTTATCATGGCTTCTAGCACCAAAGTCAGTTTCTAGGGAGGAATGACCTGCAGAATACAGGGGCAAGGTGTGTGATATGTTTCGATGACTGTGAACCTAGGAGGTATGCGTCTAGATATTCCGGTACGGTCAAGTGCCACCACCGGAGCCCAAGAGGAACAAACTGATAACTTCTTATGCAGACTCTACCAGATAGACTCCAAGGCATCAACAGGCAGGTGTCTGAGGGTCTGATCTCCAAAGGTAAACACGAGCAGAATGTGAAAGAGACTGTAAGTGGCCTTATGCAAGTAAGTCATCCTGGAGTGCGTTAGGGTAAGAATTACACCTTGGGGCAAATCTAGTTGTCAAGAGCCTCTGTGCTCAGGAACCAGGCCTAGAGTTAAAACCTCTGAGGATATGGGGCAAGATTGTGCTCTACAAAAGGTCCATCCTATGTGGGAGCAGGAGTGGATCACACAGGACCTGGTAAATAAGCTCCAAACACTATACTTTTCAGGGGCCGCTCTGAAAGAATGAGAATTCAGGTTGCGTGCTCCCTGTGCAACTTCCATATAACCTAGTGGCTCATGGATCACGGTGGCAAGACGTACGGTCATGCATCCGACTACAGCAGGGAATATGCAGAGGAGGCTTTGTGATTGCCTTAATACCCATGAGGTCTATAAGTCAATGCCCCCAACATCAGCAGATTGTGTTGCATGCACCCAGATGGAATATCTACTCTCCCAGGTGAGGGAGTTGACAACTGACCCAAACAGCTGTGAGACAGGAAAGTTCAGTGCATCACAGAGAAGCTGAAGGTGCCAAACAAGAAATGGTCTGCTAGCCCTCTGTATCATACCATAAAATGAGGACTTTGGCACTCCAGAACACAAGTAACACAGACTTAAGTTGACGCTGTAGCCTTGAAGTTTATTCAGGCATCAGTACAAAACCTGGAGATAGATTAGCTCCCCAGGGCTTCAGCCATTCTCAATGGAAGTCACAGAAGGCTACTAGTCTGCCCCATCTGACATGGGCTCTGCAGAGCCTGGCGCTCAGGGTCGGATTGGCCCACCTGGATACCTGGAAATTTCCAGGTGGGCCCCCTCAGTTGGGTACCTGGTCACCTTCTGAACTCTGAAAACTTTTGTATTTATCATCTTTTTTCTAATTAAATTGGGTATCTGGGATACTGTAGATAAATGTAAGATGAAATCAGAGTTAATGTATCAAATTGAAGTGGAATACTGATATGAGTGTGTCACCCTGGGCCCTCCTGTATTGATTTTCTAGGTGGGCCCTTGTGCCCTCTTTCCAGGTGGGTCCCCTGTACCCCAGTCTGACCCTGCTGGCGCTTCACTCAGTTGACCACTGTCTGTCAGAGTGAATCATTCCCATTAGAATTTCCAAAGCTGTGCCCATCCAGGAAGCATCATGCCTTTGATGAAGGGCTGGTGATCTTCCTCCAGAGCTACTTAACCACTTGGTTTCTTGAAGAGAATGGGGGCATAACCCAGGGTAGGTTCTGCTCTACAGCAGAACCATGTCCCCCTCATCTGAGGGCCAGGTGCAGCTCCGGCCGCTCTGGCTGCAAACAGGTATGCCGGGGAGAGGGAGGGTGTCTGACTGAGAGGTGGGCAGGTGAGAAGCCGCTCCAGTGACTATGGCTGCAAACAGATATGCCAAGGGGGAGGGAGGGTGTCTGACTGGTAGTACTCCCAGGAGGAAGCATAGGTAGTGGTTAAGGGCACTGAGCTGCAAACCTGGAGACCTGGGTTTTTATCCCATCAGCCTGCACTTGCATACGGTGTGATCCTGAACAAGTCACTTAACTTCCTTGTGCTCCCAAGTCACACCTTGAAACAACCTCCAGCTTAGTGTGCCTTTCCTGGTTAAATAATTTCCTCTTTGCCCTTCCCCTGTCTGAGGGTGCAGACTTTGCCTACCAACTGAGGCATGAGAATCTTCATTGTAAAGTACAATTTTGAGGAGTTGGATGTGAAGCTTGTCTCCAAAAAAAAATCTCTGTGCTCTGCAACCATGATGTGGGTTCAGGAGAGGGATCTGAGCTTTGTAAGTCTTAATGAGTGTAAAAGGAAGGGCACAGACTGCTCAGAGGGAACCTGCCAAGGTGAGAAACCTAGTAGCACTCCTGTAGGTGACTCATGGAGTGCAGTGGGAGCCTGTCACACAGGTGCTTAGCCAGAATGTGCTCCTGTCGGAGGCGGAAAGTACAGTTTGAGCCTTAGCCTGGTAGTACTCCTAAGTCCTTGAGCGCTAGTATGTGAGGAGGTCAATACAGTTAGTAAAAGGTAACTGTTTAACTCAGACATTATAGCATACACCGTTGCTGATAAAGGTGACTTGCTTAGGACCAAACAGCAAGTGATGTTGGCAGGATTTGAACCTCAGCATGTTGCCACCAAGGCCTGTGTTCTGACTGCTTGTCTACACTGCCTTTCTCAGGACCACATAATAAATGATGTATGAGATTTAAAGGAAGTTCAGTATGCTGCTTTCAAGGCCTGTACGCTGATCATTAGGCAACACTGCCTTCCGGCACTCCATGCCCTGGAGGGGACATTTGTTTTTGTTTTTAAGAGGCTCGCTGACTCAAAAATAAATCAAGGGACTGGTGCCAGTGGGCCTGGAGAAGAAGAACAACAAGTGTGCCAACCTGTTGGAGATCCAAGGAGTGTCCATCTCAGCAACCTGACTGCAACTGTGCAGATTTTGTGCCAAAGAAACCACTGCTAGGAATGAGGAAAGGCTGCAGCAGCGCTCAGGTTCATGGCACGAGCAATATAGCTGCCAACTCAGATGCACATGAGGAAGGCACTGCATGATGAAGGAGTGAGAAACAAAGACCATCAGCTGACAATACAGGCCTGATATTGACCTCCAAAAATGCCAGATCAACAGTGATCAAGGTGCACCAGAAAAAGCCAAGACCCACACCAAGCACACCAGCAAGAAAAATGGCACCAACTGACACACAAGTCCAGAAGTTCAGGATTTCACACAGCATTACTCATGGTCCCTGAGAATCACTACTTTGGCAAACTCCTGTTACCTAAACATCCCTTGCAATACATGACCTGCTCTGGCCTCCCAAAGTGGCAAAGCCAGGATTGGGCGGTCTTAAGTGCAGGAACCCACTCCCCTAGTTATGATGATTCCAGACTATGACCAGTCTCCAGGGGCACTCCCTCTCAGAAAAACATTGGAAGGCCCATCTCCTACTTGGGCTCCATGAGGGGTACCTGTGCCTCCCAGCACAAAAGGAGTGGGACTCTAGTGGTCCCAGCAGGCACCACCACCCTGGGCTCCACCATCTCATGTCTCCAGAGGCACTGGTGGTCCAATGAATTTTCATGATGGTCTTCTGTTGCTGGAGACTCCAGACTGTACAAGTAAAAATTAAAAAAAATGTTTCCTTGCAAGGCAGGGATCTTTCTACCAGCCAGCTAGGACAGATTTAAAGAGTGATGGGCTATGAGTAAAGGGACATGCCTTACATTTTCAGAAATTTCAATCTGTCCCATCTGAAAGGGAAAGATGGCCCATACTACTGCCTGTCCATAGGAGCTGACACACAGCCCAGACTTCAGATTTCTGCTTACTTCATGGAAATTTGTGGAATTTCTGGGGAGAAATCTTCATGGATTCACAGACCTCCATGGAGTATTTATCAGTGTATAGTCAATAGTTGTGTTTACACGGCAGTAGCACTGCAAACTTACAACTGCAACAGCACAGTTCCGACCACCTGCCACCCGCGGTCTGCCTGTCTATGCGGCCCCTCTTTGCACCACTACAATCTGTGCTTGTGATGGTCTGTGCATGGGGGGGCTGGACATCTCTTCACCGATGTACGCAGTGATGTAAATGAGCACGTGAATGTGCATGCTCTAAGTCACGTCACAGCTGTACATTTCAGCAGAGATTTTATAATGTTGCAGCCCTTGTTTTTTTAACAGCAGATACTTTGCTGCACTCAAGAAACTTTCTTTCTGTGGGGAAATTATTTGGCACAAAGCACTTGCCGAGACGGAGATTCATTCATGAACGAGTCTTACAATAGTTCGGCTGTGCATACGCCAGAGCCATGGGGAAGGACTGGGTTGCCACGGCACAGACAGTCCACACTGCCAATTAAGCTGCTGTGAGCAGCTCACGACGCTCAGCATTCCCAGCTTGGCAGAGAATCTGAGATCGTCTTAATGAGTGGCTTACCCCGATCGGGTACGTGTCAACACAATCACATTTGCATAGGAGCAACCCGAGCACATGGGTTACTCCAGTGCAAATATGACCATGTAAACAGAGCTAATGTAACCTCTCATCCTGTGTAGATGTCATTTTGCATCTCTACATGTATTTTCATGGAGGACCATCTCAGCAGAAAGCATACTTCCGTATCTTTCCCTAATACTCCACATGTTCTCCGTGGATTTCCATGAAATTCCTGAACCCTCCAAGAAGCCTTTGCAGAAACCTTACATATGGAGAGTTCACAGCTTTGTTCCAGGTTCACAGCTGTATCTCTGGGTTCACAGCTCTGAGCTTTAATCACTAGGGTACACTGCCTTGTTACTACATGGCATCACCAGACTACTGTAGCTGGCAATAAAAACGATAGTTTTTAGCCAGATAGCAAATAAAGAAGCAGCAATATTTGCCTTTAGAGGAAATAAACACCATCATCATTTTAAACCACAGTTCTGTTTCCGAGTGATATATGGCACTAACAGATGTAAAAAAAAACCAAAAAACACCAGAACAGCGATTCACACCTGAGCTCAACCATCATTACTATTTCCTGTTTGCTAATATTTCTACAGTGTGGTAAGTTACAAGAATTCAATCAAGAAAGATAGGTGTAAGGTTTTTCCAGTCATTATATTGCAACTCAAACAGAAGCAGGTTATTACAAAAAAATAAACCTTTTTTTCCCTTCATGTTATCATGTTTGATGCAGAATTGTGCAAGTCAATCATATTGAAGTAGTAAGGAAACAGGCAGATTCTGGAGGACTACCAGACTGTGAGCCAGTCATGTGGCTGGTTTGCAAAGGGACACTATTACCCACCCCCCAACCAGTTTTTGTCCTCAGCTAATGCAATTCTATGCTACAGAGGTCTCAACAATGTCATATTTTGACAACATCCATTTTTCTGTTGCTTGCACGCATGTGCAAGAAACATAGTGCCATCATCGGAGATTTCGGAGGTGTGTCATCTCCTCCTCCAATTCAGTCAGTGAGCTGGCAGGCGTGGCCCCTGTAAGCCAATGCATTTTGTAGCTGTCTATGACACGCTCCAAAATGCAGTGGCATACAGTTGAAAGGGGGAGCTACGCTCAGTGAGACACCATAAGCGAGCCCCCCACACGCAGGTGTGCGTGCCCCGCGACGCCCCTGTGTAGCTGACGGGTGCCCAATCCCCGCCGCTGAGCTGCTGTCGCCTCCCCTCAGAGCTGGCGCCACGCTGGGAGCCCACCCCAGCGTGGCAATCAGTTCTTTGGCCGACAGGGTGCCCAATCCCCATCAGCTGAACGCCCCATCCTGTGTCACGAGGAGCCACCCCAGCGTGGCAAGCGATCACCGGCGTCTCTTTTTTTTTTTAAACCTGTAAAACAAAAACGGTCTGCTGACATCTCCCGCCACACCCTCCCACAACCCGCACCCACCCACTGCGCACCCAGTCTCCCCACACCCCCCACACTCCCATACGCTCGACTTCGGTGCGCATCTTCGTGGATCGGGAACACGCTGCACTCTTCAAAGCCGACCGCGAACTGAGGAAATGCCGGTAAGCTGTATAATGGGCTAGATAGGAGGTTCAACTTTATTGCATATCTCAGGCATTTTGGGAATTTTGCCCAAATTTTCAACATGGGTTTTAGGACCCTTCTCATGAATGATGTCACTGTCATGGCGTTATTCAGGCCCAAAGGATGATTTCGCCGCAGTGACTGCGAAATCACCCTTTGGGGCCGGTCACCACCATGACAGTGACATCATTCATGAGAAGGGTCCCAAACTCCATGTTGGTAATTGTCAAAAATCAACAAAATGACTGTTTCTGAGCGTCGTTGCGCAGTTCCTCGCGGGCTCGTAAGTTCGTGAAATTTCAATATTTTCACTCCAGATTTCAACATTGCCATTTTACCACACCTTCTTATGAGTAGTACAGCTGTCATTTTCACATCTCACCCAAAATGTGTTTCCGCCCTTGTTACGCAGAATGGCTGATCGATTATCTTGAAATCAATGCAGGACAAATTAAGAAAATCACAGTGACATTGTTCATGAGCAGAGGTCTTAAAATGGCTATGTTGAAATTTGGTGAAAAATTCCTAAAAATGACTGTTTTACGGCGTGTGTTGCGCGGTTCCTCACGAGCTAGTAAATTCACAAATTTTCAATATTTTCACTCCAGATTTTCAACATTGCCATTTTACCACACCTCCTCATGAGCAGTACAGCTGTCATTTTCACATCCTGCTCAAATATGTTTCCGCCCATGTAACGCATAATGGCGCCAGTCGATGTCTTGAACTCAGTGTATGGGACACATTAAGAAAATCACAGTGTCACTGTTCATGAGCAGAGATCTTAAAATAGCAATAATGAAAATTTGGTGAAGAATTCCTAAAATGACTGTTTTACGGGTGTCGTTGCACAGTTCCACATACGCTTTCGTGGGTTTGCGAATTTTCAATATTTCCACTACAGATTTTCAACATTGCCATTTTACCACACCTCCTTATGAGCAGTACAGCTGTCATTTTTCACATCCAGCCCAAAACGTGTTTCTGCCCATGTAGCGCACAATGGTGCAGTCAGTGTGCAAACTCAATGTATGGGACACATTAACAAAATCACACTGACACTGTTCATGACCAGAGGTCTTAAAATGGCTATGTTGAACATTTCGTGAACAATTTCCTAACAACGACTATTTCCACGAAAGCGTGCATTATGCAGTTCCTACGCACGCTCGTAAGTTCGCAAATTTTCAATATTTGCACTCCAATGACTGCCAAATACCTAAACAGCACATAGAAGCAAGCAACATTCGGCATTGACAAATGCTTGTTAGAACAGTAATATAGAAACATAGAATTTGTCAGCCGAAAAGGACCACTTGGCCCAACCAATCTGCCCGGATGGTCCATGCCTAATCTGTCTCCACAGGCCCTAAAATGGTCTCTGGCAACCTTCCCTCCTCACCGCTTGTTTTCTAATACACCCCCTATGTCTATCACACACATGCTCAAAGCCCCCATCACTGTTTTTGCCTCCACCACTTCCACTGGTAGTCTGTTCCAGGCATCTACTACCCTTTCAGTGAATAAATATTTCCTTACATCACTCCACAGGGAGGGCCGCAAAGTGAAGTTGAGTGGTTCTGTCTGCCCTGTTTTACAAAAGGAGTCTCTTATACCATAAGTGACACCCTTTGGATGTCCTATTGCTGATCTCAGCTGTAGTTGAACAGTCTGTTGCCGTGTTGATCCTTGTACAAACAAATGAACAAAATGGTGATTTGATACCTTTTATTGGACCAAAAGGAGAGTCACAGAAAGCTTTAAGCTTTCAAACTTACACCAAGTTCTTCATCAGAAAAAAACTCCAAACTTCAAAGTTCTGATGAAAGAACTCTGTGTAAGGTTGAAAGGTTAAAACATTCTGTGACTTTCTTGCTGGTCCAATAAAAGGTATCAGATCACCCTTTTTGTTCATCTGTATTTGAACACAAATGGTTTAACATCACTTTTTGTGTGACTGAGGTGAAGTATAGGTAGCGTGCAAAAGCTACTACGCCTTGCCCTGAGGGGATACGGGGGGATATCAGTGTTAACTCCGGGCATAGAATATGAAACTCTAACATGGTGAATATAAAATGAAGTGGAGCACCATATAAACAGACTTGAAATCAAAAATGAACAGCTAGGGGTTGTAAACAGCTGCAGTAATTAATTGCGTATGAGCCATGTTTCTAGTATGACCCACTGCATTAAAAAACTATCACCACCACATACACACACACAGCACATTAATTTAAAAAAAGGCCATTCCCTGTATTCCGGGGGGGAAGTATCTCTTGAAACAATCTTACATTTGACAAGACGTTTGCAAAGCAGCAATTTTGACATCGTCTCTCTCTGCCCTATTACAATGAGACACAAATCTCCAGGCCTGGAATTGCAGAGCACCTTCCTACAATGCACTTATTATAGTTTATCCCTTATTGTTTATCTAATACTTGTTTAATGTCACTTTTATTTAAATTGTACTGTACCTTGTTTTCTGTTTCCCCGAACTGTGTTCCTTGACTGTTCTGCCTAATTAATGTAACCTCATGTTGCATTTGTCCGAAACAGGACGCTTGTGAAAATGGGCAACTTTTGCTCGCTTGCCTTTTGAGTATAACCAATAAACTGAACTGAACATTGACTTGCAGTTCAGAAGGCATGGCAGGTTTGGTTCACTTCTATACTTCCAAACCCATTTCCAGTATATCCTCGTACCCACCTCTGTAGGCACAACATGGCACTGTGGCACAAAATGGAGACAGCTTGAAAATGCCAGGTGGTATAAACATGTGAGATTTGTCAGGTTTCCCCTCAAATTCCATCTTTACTACTGCACTGGAGCTGGTTCATGATTTTTGTTTTGCTTGCACGCATGTGCAAGAAACACATTGTGTCAGGTTTCTTTCACAAGCGGGTTGTGGAGGCGTGGCAGTGTTGTGCTGAATGGCACAGCCCATTCAGGGGCTGGTCTCTGCCTCAGCCAATAGAGAAGCATGCTGTCGATCACTGGCAGTTAATGAGCAGGCCACTAGATCAAAGGAACTGAGCCGCTGCAATCAGGGAGCGCCTCGTCATTACGCAATCAGCTGTTTTTGCTGTGGGGCATCCCTGACTGCAGCAGCCAATTACAGAGCTCCATTGTGCTGTGTTCCCATGGTGATGGCTTCTCCATCGGCCTCTCACAGTCCCCAGGAAGCCAACGGAAAGCCGCCACCTGTTGTTCAGTGTGCCTTCCTGGTGAAACATTTCAATAAAAAAAATTAAAAAAAGCTGACGGGTGCCAATCCCCTGTCAGCATGCCCCCTCAATTCAATTTGCTGGCAGAGGCCCACCCCCGTCGGCATAATATTCCCCTCCCAAATTTGTTGTAGGTGCCGAGGGGTGCCCAATCCACCGGCTCTTGTGCTACCCCCACACTTATATGTGCCAACAGGGTGCAAATCCCCTGTCGGCATGCCCTCTTCCTGGTAATTTTACCAATGGGAGCCCACTCTCCATCAGCATAATGCTTCCCCCAATTTCTTGTGCAAGGGGTGCCCAGTCCCCTGGCTCTTGTTCCCTCCAGCACTCGGTAAGTGCTGATAGGGGTGCCCAATCCCCCATTGGCTACAGCCCCCTAAACATTCTTCAGGTGGCATACTGGGAGCCCACCCAGTGTGCCAAAGATAAATATGACCCTGTAAAAAAGAAAACCTTCCCGCAAGGTTTTTTTTAACTTATACTGTAAATTAGAAAATGGTACCTCATTGATTCTGGTGGTCCCTGCCCCCTCCCCAACCCGTGCCCACCCTCGCGTACCCCACCTCCCCACACCCCTACCCCATACTTACCTCCAGAGCCCGGCCGATGATCTTCGGTGGACCGGGAACATGTATGCACTCTTCAAACCCGACCGCGAACTGAAGAAATGCCGGTAAGCTATATAATGGCATAAATGGTTTTTTTTCAACTTTGGTGCATATCTCGATCATTTGTTGGAATTTTTTCACCAAATTTTCAACATGGGGTTCTTGGGACCCCACCTCATGAACTCAGACACTGTCATTTTGTTATTCGATCCTGAAAGGTGATTTCGAGGTCACTGCACGGAACCACCTTTCGAGACTGAAAAATGAAATGCCAGTGTTACAGTTCATGAGGTAGGTCCCCAAAAATTTGGTGAAAAATTTCCCCAGAATTACTGTTTTACAAGTGTGCGTTGCGCAGTTCTTATGCAGGCTTGTAACTTCGAGCATTTTTAATATTTTCACTCCAGATTTTCAACATTGCCATTTTACTACACCTTCTTATGAACAGTACAGCTGTCATTTTTTATATCTTGCCTGAAATGTGTTTTCGCACATGTAGCGCACAATGGCGCAGTCAGTGTGCAAAATCAATGTTCAGGACTTATTAAGACTATCACAGTGACACTGTTCATGAGGTAAGCCCCCCAAAACCCTATGTTGAAAATCTGTTGAAAAAATTCCCCAAAATGACTGTTTTACAAGCATGCGTTGTGCAGTTCCTATGCACACTTGTAACTTCAAGCATTTTTAGTATTTTCACTCCAGATTTTCAGCATTGCCATTTTACCACTCTTCCTTATGAACAGTACAACTGCCATTTTTCATATCTCACCCGAAATGTGTTTTTGCTCATGTAGCACACAGTGGCTTGGTCAGTGTGAGAAATCAATGTTCGGGACAGATTAAGAAAATCACAGTGACACTGTTCATGAGCAGAGGTCTTAAACTGGCTATGTTGAAAATGTGATGACGAAAGCCCATAAAATGACTGTGTTACGAGAGTGCATTATGCAGTTTCCATGCACCCTCATAAGTTCACGGATTCGTAATCTTTTCAGTCCAGATTTTCAACATTGGCATTTTTCCACACATCCTTATAAACGGTACAGCTGTCATTTTTCACACCCTGGCCAAAATGTGATTTCGCACTTCCAGCGCAGAATAGCACGGTCGCTGTGGGAAATCAGTGTTCAGGATAGATTAAAAAAATCACAGTGACACTGTTCATGAGTGGAGGTCCCAAAATGCCTATGTTGAAAATCTGCTGTAAAAATCCCAAACTAATTACATTACGGGTGTGATTGCACAGTTTCACGCATTAATTTGTGACTCTTCACCAGTTTTTTTTATATTTTCAGTTCAGATTTTCAACATTGTCATTTTTTACACCTGCACATGAACAGTACAGCTGTCATTTTTCACATCTTGTTCAAAATGTGTTTTCACACCTGTGGCGCCAAATGGCGCAGTCACTGTGCAAAATCGCCTTTTGGCTAATGAACTGATAGTTTCACTGTTCATGCGGTGGAATCATAAAAAGCCCATGTTGAAAACTTGGAGTAAAAATACCAAGAAACGCCCAGGGTGCTAGGGTTTTTGACCATAATGCCCTACCCTGTAAGGACTGACAGGCGTCAGGGGTGTGACTTAGGATTGTCGAGAGTAATGCTCATGCTATTCCACCCCCATCCTGCAGCCAGTGGCAGACAGCAAGGTGCGCCTTGGACCCTTTGGCCCCAGAGTTCACCCCATTCTCCTATACTGCACCCATTTCAGTGTATTTTCTTATGACGCGAGTGTAAAGCCCGAACACTTCAAAGCACACCTCGACACTTGTGTCTGCAGGGTAGGGTGAGGTGAAATGTCATGACCGTTATGGGCAATGACCCAAAGGCACACCCCAGTGCCTGCCCATGTCTGCAGGGTGGGGTTGGAGTTGGCATCAGTTGAATACTTCACTGCCATTCCTATACTGCATCTGTCTAACTATTGCACTTTCACTGCTAATGACAGCAAGCAACACTTGGCTTTGACAAATGCTTGTTTAGAGAGGGCTTTGAACCTTCCTTCAGTCAACTTTCCACCAGTCTTGAAAGCCCTTCTGTCCTGATTCGATGTCCTCAGAATCGGCAAGGTGAGCATGCTTTAGCAGCAAATGATGCCAATAAGATACCAGATCAACAAACCCAGGGAGAACCTGCAGCAGTGAGTGCCAGGCTGTTTTTTAATATCGACAGATATAGCATAATTCAGTTGGCAAGGGCAACGGGTGATTTGGAATAGAAAAATGTGAAGATTTGTATCTATCCTGATATTTCTTCAATCACCCAAACCAGGCATATACATTTTCTAAACCACACATCAGAGTTTATTGATGCTGCAGATAAATGTACAGTACAATATCCCTCTCGCTACAAAAAGGTCTGGAATAGGCCCACCTGTGCCTGCTTCTAGCCAATCCCAGAGTCACATCCCTATCTTCCAATCCTCACCCTACAAGGTTATGTAACTAAGCAATCCTAGCTATTCCTCTCAGGTTCTCCTCCTATTTGTTCATCCTATGTACTATATGTCAGTAACTGCTCTAAAGCACCTTGTAATTTATGTCATCATTTCTTCTCAATTATACAGTCACCATCATGTTTTCCAACTGTAATTATTTCTGCATTGATGCATAGCCAAGTTGGTGTATTATGGCCTTTTATGTACCCTTCTGTATATATCTTTTTTGTAGTTTATGAATCCTGTATTACAAGTATCCAGTTGTAGATGTTTCTGCAGAGATGCACTGCCCATTCCAGCCACATTCTAATGGCCTCAGAAGGTATTAGTGGGTACCCATCTGTATATATTCTTCTGTATAATGTGTAACCTGTATATGTATTTTTAGGGATGTAAGTTTGTCATGGATGAGGTTTTAATGACTCATTGTTTGTTCATGAAATCATTAGTAAACAGTAGTAAATGTTATGGCACTGTCATCATTGCTGCATTCTGATGACACTAGTGAAAGTCATGGAAGTCCTGAATAAAGATCAAACGTCATGGAATCAATGACGTGTATGACTGCCATGACAAACTTACATCCCTATAGTATTTTTATTTTTTAAGCATTTAATATGTAGTACGTGTTCCTTTATCCCTCTTCCCTGTGTCCCCAGGTCGCACCTGGAAATGAGCCTTGGCTCAGTGTGCCTTTCCTGGTTACCAAATGTTTAAAAAAATTTAAAAAATAAATAAAAATATGTATATTTTTTGAAACAGACGAATTCAAACATTTTTAGCAATGGTTGCAAAAGATACCAGAAGAAGCAAAGCCCTTGCAATCACCAGGTATGCCCAAGCTCGAGTCAGGCGCTGATTTTATTTTTCTCTGGCTACCACTGAAACATGAGCTGTCTTTGATCACTTTGGTCTGGGTTATGACTATGAATTGGACCACAATGTCTTGGATATCTGAACTGCATGCCAATACTATGTGACTTGACTAGGTTGTGTGTAATTTTACCTTCTGTCTCAAGATGTGATCTCTCTTTAAATCATCTTTGTATAATCTTTTAAATTCAAGTTTACAGTGGTATTTTTCAATTTGTTTTCCCTTTGAAGGACTGAGGGTAAAATCTGACACAACCCTTCCCCCTCCTTTGTAGAGTGAAAGTGGGTCTTTTTCTTTAAGCAGGTATTTTTTTCTTCAGTGTTATGACTACATTGAAATATGCCAGGTGTATATAGCGGCACTACTTTGGTGCAGTCACTAATTTTTGTGTGTGTTTTTTTCATAACAGAGTGAAGGAGGTGGTAAGACCTCACCTGGAGTACTGTGTCCAGTCCTGGAGACCACATCCTCAGAAAGACATAGATAGAGTGGAGGCGGTCCAGAGTAGGGTAACTAAAATGGTGTAGGGTCTGCATTAGAAGCCCTATGAGGTAGAAAGATTAAAGGACCTAAATACGTACACCCTTGAAGAGAGGAGGGGGGATATGATAGAGGCCTTTCAATACGTCACAGGGGTAAACAAGGTACAAGGGGAGAAATATTTTTCAGAAAAAAGTGTGCTCAAGGACAAAGAGACACGACAAGAAGCTGGAGGGGGGCAGATTCAGGAGAGATGTGAAGAAGTACTTCTTCACAGAAAGAGTGGTGGATTCCTGGAACAGTCTTTCAGCAGAGGTGGTGGGGGTGAAAACAGTGGTGGGATTCAAGAATGCATGGGATAGGCATAAGCAAATCTTAGGAAAAGGGAAAGTAGGCTCTGCAGTGATACTATAGGCAGGGGAAAATGGGCAGACTAGGTGGGCCAAGCGGTGCTTATTTGCCAGCAAATTCTATGTTTTGCTAAAAATAGCTAAATATTTTCTTCTGAATATTTTGCTATTTCCTGTGGCTTATGCCTGCACCTAAAGTGTAAAGTAATAACGTAAACTAAATTTTTCTTTCTTGTAAAGTATTGCTGTCGCCTAATTTCATATGAGCCAGTTTAAAGTTGCAGTGTAACATTTTGTAGTATAACATTTATTTCAGTATAACCTTTTATAATAGTTAGACTGAATGTTAAAGTATAGCTTTTTACAGACTGCTTCAGTGTAATTTCTTATACTATATAACCAAATGTGTTTACTTAAATAGTTAGCTATGACAGTTTCTCACAAAACCTAGTTAAAAGTCTTGTGATGCCTGTCTTGTGATGATTACACAACACTTTACCTTATCATTTTGTAATGGTCAGCATTTAGATGTCCTGTAGTGAACTGGAACAGGATAGTATGGCCTTATTAGGATGGCATTACCTGTTTATGGACAGTGTGCACACAAAGAGCCTTCTAAATGAAGTCAATACTTATGAAATTGTACAAGAATTATATGTGATAAACACCTTGTGATGTTTTGCGTAATACAGTTATTTCTATGCTTTGACTGTTATTCACCACACCCTAAGATTAATAGGTTATTTTGTTACATGATTGGCCTGTACTAGGGAGTTAGTAGTTTTTAAGATAAGAAAACTTTACATAAGCATTGTATAAAACTTGAATAGCTAGCGTCAAACAAAAGCCAAATACCTGTATTGAGAAGTATACCAAAATACTTGTATTGAAGTCTCACAAACAGAAAATAAACCAGAAGGAAACATTCATTTCGTGTGGCTTGAATTATTTGGAGATAGAAAAACACAACACAGCTACCTTTTTACTCCTTACAAAAGTCAATGAAGTTTTTTTTTTATACTTTTTTTTTTTTTTTTTACTTTTAAGACACATGAACTAGGCATACATCATTATCTACTCAGGCAGTGGCTTATACAAGCGTAACTACAGAAGTGTAAACAATTTCAACTGATGCGACAATTTGATTATGCAAAATCTTCTATAAGTACAGTATAAAAGCTTAACTTTATACATTGGAAGGGAGCTTTTCTTCTCCCCCCATCCTGAGAAAAGGGATTCTTATTAAAATATAAATCTTTGATTCCCCCCCAAGATCTTAATTATACTCAAACTATCTGCCCCTATTCAAAATTTCCCAGGAAGGGAGGAAGGGAACATGTCATGCAGGGCTGGCCCAATTGAAATATCAAACGTGATTCAGCATCAATTCCAATCTGAAGTACTCCCCCACCCCTAAGGCACTATGTCCGATCTTTTTCAGAGATTAGAAGAAACCAGGAAGTCCACCTGTTTGTCAGTTTTAGTACCTGATTTTGTAACTTAGCTGTAAGATGCTCCATTTTATAAATAGTATAAATGGTGGATTCCCACTGTGAGATTTCTGGAGGAGTAGGTGTTAGCCACAGGCGTATTACTTTTTTTGCCACCACTAGTAGTATAGTTAATAGATAAATGTGTTGTTTCCCTGGAAATGTTTAGGAAGGTGCAAAAGCAATGCTATCTTGGAGATCAAAGCTCCAAGGGTTGGGAAAAGGCAAAACAGTGCATCTCCCACTTCTCGCCAGAAGGTGGTCAGCCCTGGGCATAGCCAAAAGATTGTGTGAGTGTACTGCTGCTTTGCAATCGCAGCCCCTCCAGCCAGATGGGTTCCCTCGAGAAGAGTATTTGGCGGTGACCTCAGGTGTGCGGAAGTGTCTCACTACCACTTTCCAGGCAAAATCTCACCATGTATGTTGGTGGTTTGATGTTGGCATTTCCAAATTAACAGCCAATCTTTTGGGGACCAGTCCAAGACAAGTTCAGCCTCTCAATTATTTTGAGTGGTCTCCATCTCAAAGGTTGGAGTCCCTTGTATGGCTTTATAAAATGTAGAGACTAAATATTCGGATATCGCTTCCCTTGTACTTGCAAAAGGAGCTGAAATATTGGGGACATGGAATATCCTCGATATTCAAACCCAGCTTTCCCCCGAGGAAATACCGCATTTGTAAATATCTCAAAAAATCATGCCTGGGTGGTGAAAACTCAGTCTGGAGTTGTTGGAATGTCTTAAAGGTACCATTTTCATAAAATTGTAAAGCATGTACCAATCCCTGTTCCGTCCACCTTAATCCACTGTCATCTCATGCGGGGGAGAAATCCAGATGACACCTGGGGACTCATCTCAGAAACTGGGTCCAACTACTCAGGATCTCCTTTGTAAATTTGGAGCATCTACCCTCTGGGGGTCTCTGATCAAGTTGGAATATGAACTCAACGTTTAGGGGGAATGTTGCCAATAAGCCTTCTATTTTTGCCCAGCCAGAGGGAGGTGAATGTGGGGAGAGCTACCCAATCAGGTGGGTTAGTGAGGCCACCAAGGAGTAATGCGAAAAATCCAGAAGGGATAAACCTCCTCTGTCTTTCTGCAACTGTAATTTTTTAAGAACTATACAGGGTCTTTCACCCCAACCCCATAAGTATGCGGACATAATTTTATTCCATCGGATCAATTCTCTGCGCGGAAGTGGGAGTGGTATATTGAGCATTAAATGCAGGATTTGGGGAAGAATCACCATTTGTATTGACTGCAATCACGGAAGTAGGGAGAGAGGTAAATGCGTCTGCCTTTTAAGTTCGCCCTGTGTTTGTGAGAACAGCCAATCGTAATTAAGCTTATTAATTTGGTCTAGGTTGGAAGAGAGATGCATACTCAGATAAGTAATGTATGTACGATCCCAGCGACATGGGAATTTTTCCCTGAGCATTTGTGATAAAATCTGTTGAATGATCAGGGCCTTGGATTTATCCTGATTGATTTTATATCCTGCTATCCATTCAATCTGTGTTATTTGTTCTTGTAGGATAGGTAGGGAAGTCTCCGGCTGTGTAATATAAAGCAGTAGGTCATCGGCATAATATGCCAATTTGTGCTGGATCCCATTTATAGTATACCCCTGGATATGGTTATCCTCTCTGAGGTACTGTGCTATCAGTTCTGCATACAAGGCAAACAGACATGAGGACAAAGTGCATCCCTGACGGGTTTCCCAAAGGAGTGGGAATCGGGGAAAGGGAACCGTCAATCTTCACCATCGCTTCAGGGGAGGTGTAGAGACCTTTAATATTATCTATAAATTCCGGGGAGAAGTCAAATTTAGCTAAAGTATATTGTAAAAACTGCCGCTAGACCCAATTAAATGCCTTTTGGGCATCCAAACTTAAAACTAATAAAGGATTGAGACTAGCGTGGGCATGCTCCAGAATATATAAGGTCCTTTTGATATTATCAGTTGTTTGTCAGGTTTCAATAAAGCCTGATTGATTTGGGTGTATGATTACTGCAAGAATATGATCTAATCTGTGAGCTAAAATACGCGTGTAAATTTTATAGTCCTGAATAAGGACCGAGATTGGTCGGTAAGATTCACAAAGGTGTAGGGGTTTCTGGGGTTTCAATATTGCTGAAACAATTGTCTCTATGAGGTTAGATACTCTGACATGGAATGGTTCGCTTTCATGGCAGCCAGTGGGGGGGGGGGTATGTAAGAGTTCTAAGGTATCCTTGGCTCTTACATTTCTTCAGGTTTTTGATAGTGTTAATTAACTCCTGGGAAGAGATAGGAGCAATCAGATGTTCCTTGTGGGGTTCTGTGAGAGTCGGGAGTTTTAGAGAAGAAATAAATGTGGACATGGTGTTGGAATCTAGCAGTGGGGTGGCCTTATACAAATCCTGATAGAATTGCTTAAAGCTTGCCAGAATTTGTTCCATGGTGTATTTGAGATTACTGGATTTG
Source organism: Neoceratodus forsteri (assembly GCA_016271365.2). Classification (NCBI taxonomy): domain Eukaryota; kingdom Metazoa; phylum Chordata; order Ceratodontiformes; family Ceratodontidae; genus Neoceratodus; species Neoceratodus forsteri. The sequence continues at coordinate 68,490,280 of JADMNL010000023.1, forward strand.
GGATCTTTTATTTTATGGACAGTGAATACCTGTATCTGTTTACGTAACCTGTAGGCCAAAACCTTAGCTGCCCTAGCCTCCCCCCCCCCAATAATATATCTGGCATAGCCACGCCAGGGCCTGTTCAGTTCATACAGTCAATAAATGCTGAATTTCCTGCTGGACCTGTGCCAACTGTTCAGAGACACTGAGATCCCCCTGCAAGTGTTGGTCCTGCAGTCCTTTGAGACGGACCTGGAGGTCTCGTAGTCTAGCCTCTCCCTGCTTCTTTTTCCTTGCTGCATAAGAAATAACATGATCCCTGAGGACAACCATAAGTGTATCCCATAAAAGCTGAGGGGAAACCTGGGGCGAGGCATTATCAGCCAATATCTCTGGGATCTTTACTTTCAAAAGTTCCTTGAATTCTGGGTCCCTCAACAAGGAGGGATTAAACTTTCAGAGTGTGTTCCGTCTTGGCCTGCTCAGGACCACTTCCAGTGTTATAGGGGCATAGGGAGAAGGAAGAATATTGAGGATGCCTGCTGAGTGGATTAAGTCCCTATGTTCCCCTGATATACATAAATAGTCCAATCTTGAATTCAATGTTTGTATAATAGCAATAAGGAGAGATGGGGTATATAGTGCTTGTGTAACTTTTAGTACTTTTTGTGGCTTTACTCTATTCCCACCCTTGAGTAGTAGGTATATAGGTAGTAATCTGTAGGGAATAGAAGGCCCATGAACAAGGGTGAGAAGAGCACCGGAGAAGGAGGAGGAGGGGATGGAGGTGGACAAAAAACACACCCTAAGCAAAGGAGGTGTGTTACAAGAGGGCTTAAATAGAGGATGTGGGAGGAGCTATTCCCCACATTGAACCTTGGGCTAAGCCCTCCCGTTCAATGTTTGTGGAGCAGCAATAGGGAGAGATGGGGTACATAGTGCTTGTGTAACTTGTAGTACTTTTTGTGGCTTTACTCTATTCCCACCCTTGAGTAGTAGGTATGTAGGTAGTAATTTGTAGGTAATACATGGCCCAAAAGATACCTCCTCCAACTCATGGAGAGTGTGACCCCCTGGCACTCAGGAGAGGAGACCCCCCCAGGTGGAGGAGACCTCTGAGAACACATGGCCGGAGGTCTGCCCATCCTCTGGGCATACTAAATGGAGCAGGACCTAGGTTCTAGTAACCATAGCTAATTTGGGGATAGTGAGCTGCTTGGAGAGACAATGATCCATCCTCGATCCATGGATGATGCCGATTGTATGATGATCCTGAGTTTGAAGAGTAGGTCTTTTCTGCATGAGCGATAGACTCCGAAGTATGAAGTAAATCCAGGTGAAGGATGGCGAAGGAAGTCCAATTTTCCAAGGTGATGAATGATGCTTGTTCCACGGAATTGCAAGGGTGTAATGAGCAGAGGAAGCATGACTGGATCGATAAGGTACTAAACTGGGAATGGTGGAAATGCAATGGTACAAGATGTCATTGGTGAATGATCTAACCTGTGAAAGGTCTGAATGTCAAGGTATGGTCTGGAGGCAAGGATTTCAGTAATGAAAGGGGAGTCGCTAAGAAAGCATTCATGAAGTAGGAAAGAGCAGAAGAGAGTCTTTGAGTGCCCTAGAGATGATGGTTCATTCTTGATCCAAGGACAATACAGACTGAATGATGATCCTGAGGATGGAGGGTACTTCTTTTCCATAGGGATGATAGAATACTATGTGCAGAGCTGATTCAGTTAAAGAAGGGCTAATGTAGCCCATATTTCCAAGGTGATGAAAGATGCATGTCCAAGAGGATTGTAGGGGCGTAATGAAACGGGACAGCATAATTTGATCGATATAAAACCAGACAGTATGATGTTGGATTTGCGATGATTTGTAAAGTTATGGGTGACTAATTCAATTTGTGTAAGGTTTGATGTTCAAAGTAGTCTGGCGGTAAAGAATTAGTGAGCGATAAGTCACTAAGTAAGCATCCCAGAGCAAAATGAGTAAAGGAGAGATTGAGTGACTGAGGAGAGTAATACCATAAGTGATTAGTAAATAAATAGAAGAAAAGTCGCAGAGCAATCCAGATGGTAGCGTAATGTATATAGGAATTGATTGGACATTCGGTATGAGGTATGGATGGCTTCTTTGGTCATGAGATTTGTGACTTGATAAGTAAATACTCTGCTGGTACGCTGCTTGAAGTAAGTGTGGGTATTTCTGTGGTGTGATCATCTGGGAGATGCACTGTGGTGGCACAGGTTGGTTAAGTGTACAGGTAATCCTGATGCTGAAGTACTGAGAGAAGATTGGAGGCAGATATAATAAAGAGTCTGTAAGCTGGATCGGCAGTGAGATCGATTAGTGCAGGATGTTATAGAATCTTAGTGCTACGGCTGATTAATGCTAAGTGGGAGGCAAGGCTGAGCTGGTGAATTTGTCTTGATTGTTACTAATTGCCAGTTAGAATTTGGGAGAGCCAGTTCTCGGTGATGGTCTTTATAGCAGAGATTAACTAAGGTAATTCGAGAAGAAGAGTCTGTAAGGTCCACTGGAAGAGCAGTTAACCTGGCTTACAGTACTAGATGAAAGGGTGTGGATGAGTGTAGTGTGGAATGGCGATGTCCAGAACCGAAGACGATGGTTTGGATGGTGTGGAGGTAGTAATCTGCTAGGTGGTGAAGATCCCACATTGAATGTTCTGGAAGATACCTGTGAAATTTGAAAAACGAGCAATGTCTGTTGAGAAGTAGGAGTTGAGTAACTTGGCGAACAGAGACGGTGTTGGAAGATGAGGTTGAGAAGGAAAAATGGATAACATCCTTAGTCGAATGGGTTATCTTGCAATTTCTGGTATCTGTAGAAGTGATGCTGACTATGATGTCAGAGCATAGCTGAAGGATTTAAGTCCTTTCCATGTATGAGGATAGTTAGTGAGAAGAGGCAGACTGGGAAGTCACGGCGATTGAATGGACGGGATTCGGTTTGTACAACCAAGAGAGGTGGAGAAGATCGTCCTAATGTCCAGGCTAATGGGATTCAGTGAATGCTATCGCTGACAAGGGTGCCCAATCCCCTGTCGGCTCCATGGCCCCCCCAAACAACCATCCTTGTGCTACACTGGGAGCCCACCTCAGCGTGGCAAACGCCCCATCGCCGCCCTCCTGTTTTTTACAAAAAACAACCTGCAACACAAAACGGTCCCTCACTGTCTGTGCCCCACCAGCCACCCGGCGCGCACCCTGCCTTCCCACCCCATACTTACCTTCTGGACTCAAGCACATTTATCTTTCAGTGGACCAGAAACACGTCTGCACTCTTCAAAGCCGACCGCGAACTGAAGCTGTAAGCTGTATAATGTAATAAATAGGGTTTTTTCAACTTTGCTGCATATCTCAGGCATTTTTTGGAATATTTGCAACAAATTTTCAATGTGGAGTTTTTGGGACCCCTTCTCATGAATGCTCTCATTGTCATGGCGTTAATAGGGCCTGAAGGGTGATTTCGCAGTCACTACGTGAAATCACCTTTCAGCACTGATTAATGAAACAACACTGCCAGTGTCCATAAGGTGGGCTCTCAAAAGCCTATGTTGAAAATTTGGTGAAAAATTCCTAAAATGACTTGTTCTGACGGTGCACAGTTCCTCATGCGCTCTGAGAGTTAGTGAATTTTCAATATTTTCACTCCAGATTTTCAACATTGTCATTTACCATACCTCCTTATGAGCAGTACAGCTGTCATTTTCACATCTCGCTCAAAACATGTTTCCGCCCATGTAGCGCACAATGGCGCAGTCGGTGTGCGAAATCACTGTATGGGACAAATTAAGAAAATCACAGTGACACTGTTCATGAGCAGAGGTCTTAAAATGGCTATGTTGAAAATTTGGTGGAAAAATTCCTAAAAATGACTGTTTTACGAGCTTGCGTTGCGCAGTTCCCATGCACACTCGTAAGTTTGAGAAATTTCAATATTTTCACTCCAGATTTTCAACTTTGTCTTTTTACCACACCTCCTTATGAGCAGTATAGCTGACATTTTTCACATCTCACCCAAAACATGTTTCTGCTCATGTAGCGCACAATGGCGCAGTCAGTGTACAAATCACTGTATGGGACACATTAAGAAAATCACAGTGACACTGTTCATGAGCAGAGGTCTTAAAATGGCTATGTTGAAAATTTGGTGACAAAATTCCTAAAAATGACTGTTTTACGAGCCTGCGTTGCGCACTTTCTATGCACGCTCGTAAGTTTGCAATTTTCAATATTTTCACTCCAGATTTCCAACACTGCCATTTTACCACACCTCCTTATGAGCCGTACAGCTGTCATTTTTCACATCTTACCCATAACGTGTTTCCGCCCATCTAGCGCACAGTTGCGCAGTTGGTGTGCGAAATCAATGTATGGGACACATTAAGAAAATCACAGTGACACTGTTCATGAGCAGAGGTCTTAAATTGGCTATGTTGAAAATTTGGTCACAAACTTCCTAAAAATGACTGTTTCATGAGCGTGCATTGCGCAGTTCCTACGCACACTTGTAAGTTTGCAAATTTTCAATATTTGCACTCCACTGACTTCCAAATACCTACACAGCACATACAAGCAAGCAACATTCAGCATTGACAAATGCTTGTTCTACTTGTGATGCCCCTCCCTATGCATCCCAGTATCCCCCTGCCTCTCCTTACTGACTTCTCACATTGCTTACCCACCTTTAGGTCATCTGATATTACTACACCCAGATCCCTTTCCATTATTGTTGTCGTTAGTACCTCCCCCGCTATTGCATACTCTTCTCCTGGATTTTTATTTGCCAGGTGCACTTCTTTGCATTGAATCTAAGTTGCCATATGTCTGACCATTCCTCCAACCTTGCCAAGTCCCTTCTCATCCTTTCTACCCCCCCCTTGTGTATCAACTCTGTTACAGATCTTTGTGTCATCTGCAAAGAGGCATACCTTTCCTTCCAGACCCTCTGCAATGTCACCTATAAAGACGTTAAAGAGGACTGGACCCAGTACTGAGCCCTGAGGTAGTCCACTAGTAACCCCCCTTTCTTCAGAATGTGTTCCATTCACTATTACCTTCTGTGTCCTGTTGTGCAGCCAGTTTGCTACCCAGGCTACCACCCTGGGACCCACTCCCAGGCTGGCTAACTTGATTATTAATCTTTTGTGCGGGACTGTGTCAAATGCCTTGCTAAAGTCTAGGTAGGCCATATCCACAGCCCCTCCCTTGTCTATTACTTTGGTCACCCAGTCAAAGAAATCGATTAGATTTGTCTGACATGACCTTGCTGCTGTGAATCCATGCTGCTTTGGGTCCTGTGCCCCGCTGGCCTCTAGGTACTGAACAATTCTTTCTTTCAGAAGGAGTAGAATGAAGGTCTATGGGACAGCGGGATGTCGAGAGGAGTCAGTCGAAACAAAGGGTTCCTGTGACTGAAGGGAAGTGGTGAACTGGCAGGACAGAGGCAGACAAGTTGAAGGTTCCATGGGTGAAGTTGCAGGCAGAGCTGAGAGGTGGAAGGCAGGTGGAGTGGAAAGGCCCCATTCCCGAAGGGAAGCAGTGACCTGCATTGGGTAGAGGAAGCAGACATTGGACACAGTGAGGAAGCTCAGGTTAAGGACCAGGCAAGGTAGGCTGGAAACAGTACTGCAGGCAAGGAGACTTGGAGATCGCTAGCAGTAGGAGATCCAGTTCCCAAAGGGATGTGGCGTCCATTAGTAGGTCAAGAATGAATACAGATGAATTGTGGAAAGTAAATTCAGGCATCCATTCATGACTGTAGAGGCAATATGATCCTGACTGAATGTAGCAAGGAAATAGTACGGTGAGAAGTACATATGTGAAAAGTTCCACTCCACCAGACAGATGTAGATTGATGAGAGCACATGGGGTGAAGAAGCTCTGTTCCTGAAGGGAAGCAGCAGCTGGTATGAGGTATAGAAGCATGGTAAGACTCAGTAGCATACAGAGATCACTCCCATCCCCAGTAGTTGGGGCGAGATAACCTTCACTCAATGCTGTCCAGCAGAGTTAGGGATGGAGGATGTCAGGTTGGTAAGTAGTAGGATGCAGTGATTGTAACGGACTCCCATCCCTGGTAGACAGGGGAAGCCTACCTTCACTCAGCACCTCAGAAGGTGTGAGTTAGGGATGGTGGCTGGAATACTGCTGGTATTGGCTGGTCGATGTACAGCACTGCTGTAGAGAGAGGAGAAGAAGTAGTAATGGAGCTGGTATGGGACATTAAAGTAGTAATTAGTATATGAAATTGTAGGTATAGTAGCCTAGTAGAAGGAATGAGAAACATGTAACAAGAAGGATATGGTAAACACGGATGACAAAGGTAAATAGGGTAAGTGCTCTGAAACGTATTATGAGGAAAAAGCTAGGGAATATTATGCGGAGGTCAGCTGCTGAATCACGTATTATTGTTTTGAAGCTGCATTTCTGAATCGGACCTTTCCTTTGCTGAGGAAAGCTAAGCCATCTGTAGTGTACAGTAAAGGCTGTGAGTAAGTTCTGCTTTCTGTTGCTGGCTGAGTTAAGCAGTACTATGGTTGGTCTGTTGGTATAGAATGGGACATCCAAGGGGCATATGACGTTCATGCCTTTTTACTGTATAGAATTGCCTAATGCCCCCCATTTGTTATTACCATGAACAATGGAAAGGGTACTGATGTAAATGAAGCAGATGTGAACCTAAGCACTGTGGGATATCTAATAGCTCAGTGGGGAGCAATGTGAGAGACTGATAAGTATCCGTGGAAAGTATCGAGCAGAGAGAACCTCTGAAGGACAGGAGTCAGCAAAAGCCGTCCTTATGTGGTAGGAGCTTGAGATTTAGCAGTGCCCACTAGTAGACCAAGAAGAGACAAATCAATTCAAATTTTGCTTTCTGTTCCCTTGGGGTTTCTAACCAAACATTAATTAGTGTAGCAACACAACTTGCTATGCAAAAGCATTGAGCAGTGCACCACTCCATTTGTTTAATGCACACATTTAGAGACTTGCATAAATAGCATTGCTGAACACCAAAATAATTGTAGGCTGTTCTGAGCTAGTATTTATTTGTGAGATTTAGGTACTGGGAGCATGAGTAGTGAATGCGACCAGAAATTTGTACGTTTAATTACTTACTGATGGGCCATTGGTACCTGTAGTAGTAGTAGTAGATTCCTGTTGTGGCCGAGCAGTAGGAGAGGATGAGCATGATAGTAAGCCAAGTGATGAAGATTGAAGCAGAAAAGTAATGATCCATGTAGGAGAGCTGTAAGGTAAGAGATCCAGAAAGAAATGGCAAGGATGTGCACTGGAATGGAATAGCTTGCAAGGCATCTAGAGGAGGAGCGTTCAAAAGCAGGTAAAACATTCGGGAACTCAGGCCAGGTACTGATGAACACTGGCGTCATCTGTGGCCTGTATCTGAAGGGGAGCTAATGCTAAAGAAAAGCGTAGCGGAGAAGGAGAGAGCTGGGATGCGTGGCAACCACCAGTAGGGCTGACAAATGCCCAAAAAGAATGTGGGAAAGAGAAAGGAGGCCCCCATTACAAAGGATGGAGTGAAAGGGAGCGGGGTGGCACCAAGGCAGCGGGGAAAGAGACAGACAAAACAAGGGGAAGCACATTACACAAGGAGGCGGGGGTGGGGGGGAATGAGAGAGAGAGAGAACAAACCAGGCAGCAGAGTGTACGGAACGAGCACAGCCACACAAGCCACGCAGGAACCCAAGGAGAAAACACTCCCTAAGCAAGGGAGGTGCGTTAGAGGAGAGCTTAAATAGAGGATGTAGGAGGAGCTATTCTCCACATTGAACCTCAGGCTATGCCCTCCCATAGTGCTTATGAGGATGAGAATAAAAGGAAAACTTCCTCTGTGAGGGGTGCAAGAAATGCCAGGTGTCCAAAACTAATATCTCGAAGCAGGCTGCGAAGGTATCTTTGCCCTGCGGTTTGTGGGGAGGGGTGTACAGCTGATGTGTCCAATGAGGGATTCATGAGACAGTTAAAGTCTCCTCCAACTATCAAAACACCTTTCTGATGGGTGAGAATAAAGTCCATCATTTGTTGTATACTGGATGCCTCACTGTTTGGAGGGAAACATACGCTGCAAATTGTTAAGGTATGTTCACAGTATGTCCCCACCGCCAGGGCAATCCTACCTTCCTTATCAGTGTAACTCTCCTTGTCCACAAATGGAGATGTCTTAGGGACCAGAATTGTTACCCCCCTGCACCTACTGCGTTTACAAGTAGATTTGATTAACGGAGAAAAACCAAACCCCAGTAGTTTTTGGTGTTCAAGCAAAGTTAAATGAGTTTCCTGTAATAGGAGAACATCGGGCTTGTGGCTTTTAAGGGCCGTTGGGGCCTATACCTCTTAATAGGGCCAGTCAACCCATTCATGTTATGTGAAACTCTCTGAAAGGGCAATGTCATGACATCAGTTCTGTATGAACATATCTACTCACTCCTCTCTAAATAATTAGCTAGTACTGTACTGATTTCTGCCAGAGTCCGATAATGCCCACATCTGATGCCACCCAGATTTTTTTTACTGGTATAAACTTCAGTGTCTGTGAAGAAACACAAAAATTAAAATTGTCCTAACCACCTAACCAACTGTGGATACTTAAAGAAACAACAAGGCCTTTGTGACTTGTTTAACCAATTTGTAAATGATTTATCTGAACTACTAAAACTATTGAGAACAGTAACCTTAACGTATAAACTGACTTCGAAAACCCAGGCTCCCAACTTTGGGAGCCAAGGAATGGACAGAGAATTAAACTGCCCATGTGGCATCTTGGTACCCAGTGAATGGGGGTATCCCTTGGGGAAACACTCGCCCCAAAAACGGAATTAGGATAAAAATAAGTGAGGTGAGGTTTTATAGAAATAAGGGAAAAAATAAGTAGGATGGAAGGTAAACCTGAAAAAACTAATACCGGGGAGAAAAAGTGCAGTGGGTTAAGCCAGCGCATGGCAAATAGGCCTCCCCTCCCAGCATAATGAAATTTACTCACCTGGTAAAGGTGATTATTTGAGTACCGTTTATAGTACTCCGCAGTCAAAACCAGTGGGTAGGTTGATGCACAACCCAATCAAAATTAAACTGGGCGAGGACATCCCCCTTGGGCGAGGACATCCCCCTAGTCTCATCTGAAGATCTCCAGTGTGAATCTTCCTTAGCAATAAAAAATGAGAAGACATACAAGCCGAAACAAGAAACAGAGAAGGAGACAAAACAGTAGCATCGCATTTGTGCAATGTCCCCTCTGAGTAGTGCCTGATAGCCCTTACTATGCTGTAGGTTATCACATAACATCTCCCCAGACCTTGTTTATTATTCCTTTGTCTTTATTGCATTCTAAGAAAGTCAGACTTGAAACAATTATATGCCAGACCCCCCCTTTTTTTCTTTTTGAAAACACAATCTTTGAACACATATATTGTACTAATCACATTCGGTAATCCCAACATGTGGAGTTATCTGCTGTCCCGGGTGGGTCTGCAGAGTACTATAAAGGGTACTCAAATGATCACCTTTACCAGGTGAGTAAATACATTATATCTCGTACCATTTATAGTACTCCGCATTCAAAACCGGTGGGACCTTAGTAGCAGTGTAGTTAGAGGAAAAATTATTCTTGGGTGGGTGAAAGAAGCCAGATTAGGTTGTTACTAGGTAGTCTGAGTTTCCATCCTTAGTACTGCTCTAGCAAACACGGTCCTTTTGGCAGACACCACGTCTAGCCGATAATGTCTGGTAAAGGTATGAACTGAGGACCATGTTGTTGCTGAGTAAATGTCCGACACTAATACCTCCCCTCTCTCTGTCCAGGATGTCACTACTGCCCTGGTAGAGTGTGCCTTGATCCCTTCTGGTGGTTCTTGACCTGCCGCTCTGTAAGCCTCGGTAATGGTCTGCTTAATCCGTCTAGCGATGGTGTCCTCTGAGGCTGCCTGCCACACCCTCTGTCCTGTGGTCAGTACGAAGAGCCTATCTGTCTTGCATATGCTGCTTGTCATACTGAGGTACTTCCTCAGTTGATGGCCTACATCCAAAGAGTGAAACTCCTCTGTGTCTGGTGTCTGGTCTGTACCTATGAATGGTAGTAGAACTTCATGATCCATATGATATGGAGTGGTCACTTTAGGGAGGAATGAAGGGACCGTTCTGAGTATGACCCTATCACTGTGAAAGGTTATGAAGGGTTCCCTGCATGATAGAGCTTATATTTCCCCTATCCTCCTAGCAGAGCAGATTGCCACCAAGAAAACTGGTTTTAGAGTACAGCAGTGGAGTGTATCTTGTTGAAAGGTGATATACTGTAGTGCATCTAGCACTGTAGTCAGTTGCCAAGGTGCACACCTTGGTCTGACTCTTGGTGATGCTAATGTGACTGCCTTAAGTAGCCTGACTGTGTCTGGATGTGAACTTATGTGGCCTACCTCTGGTACAGTAGGGGACCCCTTATGGAGGAAATTGCTGAGGCCTGAACTCTGAGTGATGCCAGGCTCAGGCCCTTATTCACCCCTTCATTGAGGAAGTCCAGAATCTGTGGTAATCCTGCTACTGAAGGTGAAGTCCCCTTCTCTCTGCACCATTTGTGAAAACATTTGCCATTGTCTTTGATAAAGTGTGTTGGTAGATTGTCTCCAGGATTGCAACAATCAGTCAAGTGTTAACAGTCTGTTCCTTTCAGTAACCAGGCTGTCAGACTCAGACTCACTGGATTTGGGTATAGAATTGGGCTTTGGTTCAGGAGGTCCAGCCAGTGGAGCAGGTCCATCAATGACCCCAATGGCCATTGCTTGAATTAGTGAGTACCATTGTCTCCTGGGCAAGTTCAGGGCCACAAGCACTACTGATGCCTCCATGTGTCGTACTTTGTGGAGACTTTTGCCTATCATGGGAATGGGTGGAAACACATAGGCCCTCTTGAATCTCCATGGTGCTAAGAGTGTGTCCACTTCTAGCGCTCTTGGATCTGAGAATCTGGAGTGGTAGTTGGCTAGCTGAGCATTCTGCTGTGATGCCATTAGGTCTACTTGCAGCAGTCCCCATTTCTCCAGAAGTATTTGAAAAATTCTATCATTGAGTCTCCACTCTGACTTGTTGTTGGTGACTCTGCTCAGCCAGTCTGCCTCTGCATTGGATGTGCCTGCCAGGTAGATTGCAATGATTGACTGTAGGTGTCACTCTGCCCAGAGTAGAAGCTGGAGAGATTCTTTTATCATGGACTTGCTTCATGTGCCTCCCCTGTTTGTTTAAGTATGTAACTGTTACTAGGTTGTCACATCTTACTAGGACTGCTTTGTTAGTGATGAGAGGTGCCAAGAAAATCAGGGCTAGTCGTACAGCTCTTATTTCCAGAACATTTATTGGGAGTGTGGCCTTGCTTTGAGTCCATAATCCCTGGGTGACAAGGTTTATGTAGGTTGCACCCCAGCCCGACAAGCTCACATCCGTGGTGATCACTTCCGTGGGGGTTTGAGCAAGTGGGTATCGTCACAGTATGTTCTTTTTCAAGGTCCACCATCTCAGGCTGGAGAGTATCCGTTTGGGGGGGGGGGGGGGTGCTATTCGGAATCTGAAGTTTTGTGCTGTCTGGTCCCATGACTGTATTAGGTATCTCTGTAGGATTCACATGTGCAGCCTTGCCCCCAACACCTGGAGGTGGTTCCATACTGCTCTGTTGGGTCTGCTGATGAGGCCGGTCACCAGTGTGCGAATCTTGCATATTTTCTCCTTTGTTGGGATCACCCTATTGTGTTGTGTATCGATTACTGTGCCTAAGTGTGTGAGAGATTGTGAAGGGGTTAACTGGCTCTTCACTGTGTTGATTATCCAACCGTGTTGTTGGAGACAATGTATGGCCAGGTGGGTGCTGTATTGTTCTTGTTCTGCTATTCTTGCCCTCAATGTCGTGGCTCAATTGGTAGCATGCTTGCATCTGTGGCCAGATGATCAGATGGTCATGGTTTCTAGCCCCGCACCAGGTACTTGGGTTAATACCCATAACTGACACTGTAGTGCAGCATGAGGGGGGGGTGCTGCACAACTGAGGTTTCATCCTTCAGATGAGATGTTAATGTCCACTATCCAGGGAAAGTAAAAGATCCCATGGCACTTATCAGTGAAGAGTAGGGGAGTTTCCACAGTGTCATGGCCAATATTCTTCTGTCCATAAAACAGGTCCATGGATCCCATTCCCCAGAATGCACCTGAAAACAAGCTGTCACAGCTAAGTGCACCTTTCCTGGTCAAACATTTTAAATAGGTAAGTAAACAAACAATCTTACTGTTCTTAAATAGGCCTTAGCACCTGAGTGCAAACCAGAAGCACCCACAGGGATAATGAACAGGCTTGCATAGATGGAAGAAAAATAATACTGGAACCAGTACTTAGAAAATGTTTCTACTAGGAAAAATAACTTACGTGTTCAGCGTAGTTCTCCTTTGAAAATTCTGACTGTTCTATTGTACATGAGGGATTCTCTGCAGTAAACCTTACCCTTTTAGAATGCTGTCAGTCAATCAGAATGATACAGTTCCAACCATTTAAAGTGGGGGGCAGAAGTACCATCTGGTAATCTAACCCTAGCAGGGTTATGGGACATGAGGCATAGCCAAGGTAGATTAACAAAGGTAACTCAACCCCTGGAATTCCTGACTGCTATTATTAAACTAACGTTTTTGTTAATTAAAAGTGGATAAAGCTAAGGATGTAAGTGAGACCTCTCTTACAACTGTATGAGTGGTCTCAGTGTTGGTATTAATATACTATTGATCACGATCGATCAATAATATATTAAAACTTAAAAAAATTCCAGGAAAGTGGCCATTTCCAGGGTAGTGTGCATGAGAAGACTACGTGTGCCAAGTGGTCTTTACCTGCCAACAAATTCTATAAGCCACTCTTCACACAGAGCCTCACGCGCAAAAGAGTGCTCCAATTAGTCGGGAGCACCCCTCAATCTATAATAAAGGGGGAGAAAAGCTTGTGTGAGTAGGCAAATATTTCTGCTTAGTCTTGTAGTACTGAGTTTATTAGGCAACAGCTTTTGATCAGCAGGTGCTGCACTGTGATGTTGAATCAGTACAAAATGAGGCTTGATTAGCCAGAGACTTACCTCATCCAGGACCTCGAGGTCTCTGCTCAGCCGTTCTGTGAAGGCCTCAGCATTGGCAACAGAATGTTGGCACTCTTCCATCAACCTTTCAATGTCCGCTGACTCCTTCACTGTCAGCTCCTGGTACTCCTCACCCTCCTCCTCCTCTTCTTCCTCCACCCCAACACTGACTCTCCGCTGCTCTTCAGGGTGTACATGCTCTGGGAGGACAGCAAAGCAGATACCATTAAGAGGTCATGTGAAGCATCATTCTGATCTGTTCAGCTTTGATGGATGTCTGTACTAAAGTTCATACAAACAGTTCATGTAGACCCTAGCAACAGGTTTAAATTGTAGATGCAGGTTATATTTCTGGAGCCATAAACAGTAGGTAATGCAGACCTATATTTATGGCTACTGCTTCAGATGCCTGGGAATAGTATAGAACAGAATTTTCTTTTCTACAGCACGTTTCATATACAATGAAATAAAGCAATCCACAAGGATATGTGTGTGTAGCAGGTCAGGATGGAGATTTGGGTTGGCCAGGTTTGTCCTAGTTCAGTTGGGAGGGACCGCCCAGGTTAAATGAAGTTCATTAACTCATGAACTTTCATGAACATTCATGACTGGTTCATGAATGTTCATTAAAGCTCCCCAAGTGTTCTTCAACTCTGCCCATGAAACAAGTTCCAGAACTGTCCACCAACACAACGTTCATGAAGTTGCTGAACCTTTAAAGGACCAGGATGCACCAAGACAAAAAATCTATTTGCCTAACGAATTCGCAGTTTGGAATACCCTGTCTTGTAAAGTTATGTAGCATCACAAAAAATCAGAACTTTTTAGTTTAGGATTGGAAAATATACTGTAGGTTCTACAAGGCAATTAACTATTTGAGCACACCCAAAAGAATTATTATTTAAATTCACTACATTTTAAAAGAGTTTCAGATTCTGCTGGTTGTACAAATAACAATTGGACCCTTGTAGTTTTGTCAGGCAGGGAAGCATTCCACTTGAAAGAAAAACAACAGAAAAAAATAAGTATAAGGTATGTTACTAATTCTAAAATGCATGGTAAGCAAATTAATTCATTAGAAATTGTTGGGTTTATTAAAAGAATTCAATTGTCATTTAAATGTTTAGGTTGTATGATGCAACAACTTAGGATTGAACAGGTCATCCTCCAATTTGTACACAGAGCTAAAATCATTTGAGTATAGGGTTACACACATTTGCCTGATGAGTTAACTACTGTTTTTTATTTTAATTCATGTTTTTTTTTTTTTGTTCCTGATTCCCCTTGGCTCCTCGCTCAAGCTCCCACCATATCCCAGCCCCATCTCCTAGGACTTACCTCTCCCCACGTTACCCCCATGGTTTGCCCCCCACGATGGAGCCCTCTGGCTAGGTCAGTTTCTTCAGGTGCCTATACCCAGTCATTCAGGGAGATGCCCAGGTTAGCCAGTGCAGGGCTGCGGGTGCAGCGGCACTGTCATGCTGCACAGAGGGTGGGGGAGGCGTTTCCTTTTCTGTTCCTTCCCTGCCCTGAGACGTAGGCAGCTCAGGTGCACATGCACCAGCATGCAAGTGCGCATAGTGCGGCACCACCCTGCATCTCCCATAGCCACTCCATTGCACTGCCACCTGTGGTCGCCCATGTAGCAGTATAGCCACGTGGCAGGTTGTCCACCCTCCCTGGAGGAGCAGAGCATCCTTTGGGATGCACAGTCCTCCCCCCAACCCGGCTGACCCTTGATGACCTGTGTTCATTCCCAAACGTGGCTCACTGGCATCATAAGTCGTGGTGCTGCCACTGGCTGAAGGGCCGGTCATGAATTAACCACTATTGCAAATGCAGGGTGTTTCTGATCTCCAAAAATATTAATGGATTTTGTCCATAAAAATTCTGTGGAGGAATTTCTTGGACTTTTATTAACCTTTATGAACCTTCATGCTCATGAACTTTCAAGAATGCAATAGTGCCATTTAATGACTGTGCACAATTCTTGAACATTTGTGAAATATTTGATCCACAATTGATGAATGTTCATGAACTGAATTCAGTAACAGTTCTTGAACATTCATGAATGTTTCATGATCATTTCAGCTGGGCACATCTGACTTTCCCTGGTCTGACACACACTGCTGCTATGCCTCTGCAGAGGGTAATTGAGCACATGCTGTCATCTGCAACCTCTGCCCCTCTTCCAGCTCCCTCCTTCTCAACTACAGCCAGCAACAGGCTGAAGATCATAAAGTCTCTAACTCAAAACTGGAATGTACATAGGCTTGCAATCCAGTGCTGGATACATGGGGTGATGAATGTTAATTCATAAACACAACCACAGAACCTGCCCCCTAAATGGCCCTCTGTGGATTCCAGGGCTCCCCCATGGAAAGGGGTGCGAGAGATGAATGACAGAGTAAACAGGCTGTGTGAAGCCCAAGCTGATGAGGTCACTGTGTGCCCCCACATTGAATGGGACTACTCTGGCTAGAAAGGGTGCTGTCCCTCTTCCTCCCTTCCAGGATCCTGAGCATTAGTCCGCCTTAATAACTGCACACAAAGGGCAAGAAAAGTTTTGCATTGGTAGAGTTCCACTGCACTCCTACGGTTCCTACTGCATGTATTGGATTTTCAAACAGTGTGCCTTTCTGTGACCCCCTTCCCTGCTTAACATCAGCCTGTGGTCATTTTCCTACACTCCTGGTATGAATGGGCAATAGTGAGTACACAGAGGAGGAGGGAAACTAGCATCCTGTCCCACACAAACACACTCATACCTACATACACAAACACTCATAAACACATTCACATAGACGCACACACATACAGTACATACAGGCACACAAACACACTTGTGCACAAACATGCACACACACATACATACAGACAGACACATAAACAGACATGCATGCACATACACAAACACAGAAATACATGCAGACAAACACACACATCAACACACAGACATAGGCACACACCTACACACACGCCTGCAAACACATACACAATATACAAGCCCACACGCTCAGGCACCAATACAAAAACACACTCACACACACATTCACACACATAATTGGATAACCTAATCATTTTACATACTAGCAGGATGGAAGCTTATTTCTCATTGTCGGTGCAGGTTACACAAGTCATTCCGTTCTGCTGCATTCAGTTGCTTTAAGCCTACAATGCCTGAGTGCTCCTGACACCCCCTTTACCTAGTCAACTGTCTCTTCCATTTAGCAGAGTGGTCATTCATTCATGGATCTCAGCCTGAACCATTCCCCCCCCAACATAACATCCGCCACTCGTCCCTATGAGTTTTGGCAAGAAATGGAGCTGTCTGGGTGAGTAGATTATGGTTCACTAGAAGCTGATCTGATAGGTACAGGAAAAATATCAAAAGTTGGACTCAGGAGAATGTTCTATATTCCCCCGTTCAAGCTTATTACTAGTACACTACACTTCATTCATTTACTGTGGCACTTTATACCAAATACATGCATTCAGGCTTTTTAACTTTCTTTAATCTCTCTCTCTTACTTTCTTTCCTCCTCTGGGGGCCTTTTACCTTTTTGACATGCTGCTCTCACGCTCTCTCACTCATTCACACTCTCTTTTTCTCTCTCTCTCTCTCTCTCTCTCTCCTTTTCTCCTCTTCCTCCTCCTCTCTTGGGACCTAGGGTTTTTCAGTTTCTCCAGTATCTCTATCTAAATTTAGCCCCAACTCTAGAGATTCTACTGTTTCAGCAGGAGATGTTGATGCACACACCCCACTACCTGTAAAATTGTGAAGGCTGGAAGTGGCCTGATCCCTGTCTTAGGCCGTAGTGTTGATACCCTCATACCAGCTGTTATGCAGTGACTGATTACTGCTATGCAACAGCCCCAACCCCCAAAAAAAAAAGGCTTGAATCAGACCAGTTATCTTCCAACTGAATTAGTTGAGCTGCTGTTTATCCTAAGAGGCAGACATGACAGAGAGTACCATTTTGGAAAGATGGTGATGGACAAAGGTTGCAGTAAGTTGGTGGCACAAGTCGGGCAAACAAAATCTAGAAAATGAACATGCAAAAAAAAATCATCCATTTAAACACTTGCACAACTTCATGCTACTTGCATCCACTCCCATTGCTTGCCAGTGCAAAGCACCAAAATCCTACCTAAACAGCCTACAGCCATGACATACCACGCCATGAATGGTAAACCCACAGACTGCACACTAACAAATCAGTCAGCACACCCTTTACGCAGCAGTAAACTCGAAGCTCAGCACTTAAAGAAAAACACATTTTAAACAAGCTTGCCACACAAACCAATCCATTAACAACTGCTTACATACAAAGAAAAACTCTAATCCCACTGCACTGTTCTCGAGGACATCTCTAACACATGCTCTAAAGAACCGCCACTGACGCCTCATTATACTGACACTTCCACTGCTCATGTGCATGTGAGCATGAATATGCAAATATGGATGAGTTCACACTGATGCACATGGGCATGCACATTTACAAAAATACTTGCGTGCACAGCAGCATGCATGATGGGTACGCACACGCATGTGCCACCTAGTATGGGCATACACGCAATGCTAAAGTTCATGACTGCAACCCGATACACAGACTGTTCAATTTTCTGCCATTTTAGCATATTATATAAAACAAATTATGCCAACGTCTGCTGTAACTGTGAAATAATATGATCTCAGGACCTAATGGGACCTAACGAGCTCATCATGGTAACTCGCCGTTTGGGCTTGTGGCCTTATGATCTTCTTAGCTCCTCAGTGGTATATCTTACTTGTACACCACACTTTAAACTACAGTAATACAGAGTAGCATTGCTATTGCACAAAACTGAAACCCTCAGAGTTTGGGAATGTGCTATTATACTTTTTTAAACCAATGCTCGCAAAATATGGAAATATACCATTAGGGTTGTCAAGTCGAACTCCCACCCACTTTGCTCCCATCCCCTTTTTATTTAAGACCAGTCTACAGGTATGGAGCCATGAGTCAGTGGTGTGGTACTGTAGACATGGCCAACAGATTAAAAATGTGTAAACAGCAACCCTAATCCCCATCCTATCCCCTACCCTTGTGACTCAAGGCCAAGCTATAGGTCTGGATTTGTGCCATACAGGTCTGGTGTTTTAATACATGTCCTGCTCAGTTTTGGACTATAATAAGAGTACTTGTGGAGCACAGCTAAACAGTTTTACATTCATTTATGATGTTGCTCACTTTGCACACTGTACTGTAGACCCTGTGCAAAGCAGCAGACTTGTTGCAGATTTATAAGTACAGTACTAAACATATTGCACGCTAGTCGTTCTTTAGAATGCATACTTTGAACTACTCAAAGCATGGTACATATCTGCAACGTCTATACTATTTTACACAGTGTCTTATTGAAGCAGTATGAAACAATGTATAAGTGGATGGTACATGTCTTACTAGGCAATATGTGAAACAAAAAGCTGCTGTTAAATGTACGTTATACTACATACAGCATTCATAAGGCCATATGCAGTCACCATACAATTGTGTGCTAACTCCGCAGCTTAGCACTGGACCAAAGAGGCTCACATGAACCAGTATGGTTTCTAGCATGAAGCTGGATCGGTAGCTTGAGCAAGCTAAGGATGTGGATCGTAATCATGATTTTCTGCATACTAAGTAGCATGCATGTGTGGGTGCTCGTGTGTGCATCCACAGCCTGCACAATTTTCAGCCATTCTGATCTATTATATAAAACTTATGATGGCAGAGTCTGCTGTAGCTGTGAAATAGTATGATCTCGGAACCTAATAGGCCCTAATGAGCTCATAATGTTCACTCGCCCTTTGGCATGTGGCCTTATGATCTTATTAGTTCCATGATGGTATAATTTCTTTGTTCACCACACTATGCTATCATTTCCTCATTCTTTCTTTCTCTCTCTCACGAACATACATACGAACATACAACAGCAGAAGAAGGCCATTTGGTCTATCAAGTCTGCTCGTGTTGCAGGGTCCACAGCTTGAGCTACTGACCCTGCCCCCTCTCCCCATTCCTCCCATCCTCCCTTCCCATGACCCTTACCCTTCCTCTATACGTGTACCAGCCTCTCTTAAAGCTGCCCACTATCTTCAGTGAGATTACCTCTTCTGGCAGTGCATTCCAAATGACCACCGCACTCTCTGTGAAGAAGTGCTTCCTGACCTCCCTCCTAAACCTCCCACCCTCCAGCTTAAGACTGTGTCCCCTCATGTTATGGTTGCCACTCAGCTTAAAGAGACTGTCCTTATCAACCTTACTTACCCCTTCCAAAGTACCTGAAGGTCCCAATCATGTCCCCCCCCTCTCTCTTAAGGAGGCAGTATAGCGCAGTGGGTTAAGGCTCTGAGCTGCAGATCAGGAGACCTGGGTTTGAATCCCACAGCCACCTAGGAGCATACTGTGTGATCCTGAGCAAGTGACTTAACTTTCTTGTGCTCCCAGGTCGCATCTGGAAACATGCTTTGGCTTAGTGTGCTAATCCTGGTTAAACAATGTTCCCTTCCCCTTCCCTCCTGTCTTCCAGGGAGTACATGCTCAGTGCCCTCAACCTCTACCCGTATACCTTACCCTGCTGACCAGCCATCATCTTTGAAGCCCTCCTCTGGACTTTTTCCAGCAGGTTAATGTCCATTTTGAGGTGTGGGCACCAGTACTGAACTCCATACTCTAGATGCGGCCTTATCAGTGACCTGTACAAGGGCAGCATAACCTCCTCTTTCCTACTACTGATCCCCCTAGATATGCATCCCAGCATCTTTTTTGCCTTTGCTGCTGCTTTCTTGCACTGCGTGGAGTGCTTCAGGTCACTAGTGATTATTACTCCCAGGTCCTCCTCCTCTGATGCAGATACTCAGACTCCACCCTGGTAGCACTCTTTCCTAGGATTCTCGGCTCCAATATGTATAACTTTACATTGCTTGGCATTGAAGCCAAGTTGCCAGATCCTGGACCACCTCCCCAGGTTCTCCAAATCTTTCTGTAGGTCGTGTATCCCTTCAGCTGTGTCCGCTCTCCCACAGAGCTTGGTGTCATCCGCAAATAGGGACATTTTCCCTTAATGCCATCTCCAATGTCATTGATGAAGACATTGAACAACACTGGCCCCAGCACCAAGCCCTGCGGGGACCCACTGGTTACCTGTCTTGTGCCAGATAACTCTCCTGCCACAACCACCCTCTGGGTTCTGTCCTTCAGCCAGTTTTCCACCCATCTGGCCATCTTTTCCCCAACCCCAAGATCCACCAACTTCCACAGTAGGGTGTGTGGTCGCACTCTGATATACGCACGATTTGGTGTGCATTCGACCACCCAAGGCATGCGTATATCAGACCATGACCCTACAGTGGGTTCTCTATCTTATAAAATGGCTAAAATGGTTTTGGAGGGGGGTGAAAGAGCAGGCGTGTGATCATGCTCTGATACACGCATGGTCATGTAGTGTGTTTCAGCCAACCGTCGGAGAGCATTTTCCCTACCCATTTTATAAATATATATATATATCTACTGCAACTCAATATGCATCTTCTGTGCTTTGCTTGTTTACCCAGTAAAATGTTTTAAATAAATTTATAATACAGTGCTCCCTGGCTGTAATGAACAGAATGGGAGCTATAACACTCGTTCATTATATCTTTGCCTGTTCATTACATTGAGGGACACTGAATCAAGTGGGCAGGATACTTAGAACACCACAGTGATATGTCTAAGGCTCACTTTACCTCCAAACTGCACACTCCCTTAACTGACAGCAAATAATCTACTGGAAGTTACAGTAGTTTGTGAGTTAATTTTCTGTTTTGGTTCTTGTGTTCCTTCTAGTTGCAGTATTGTGCCTGCTCACCTCACCGACTTGACCCAATAACTTCTGGTGTTCTGTTTATGCTGATGCTGTAAAGTACAGTTCAGGGGGAGGAAATGGACAAGGAAATGATAGAAAGTATACTTAGAATGGCAGATACTGGGGAGATAATGCTGATGGGTGATCTGAATATGCCAGATGTTAACTGAAGTGCAGTTGCAGCAGCCACTTCTAAGAGGGGGGTTATTCTAGATGCCCTACAGGGGCATGCCTTAGACAACTAGTATTGGAACCCACTCAAAAGGGAGCAATCTTAGACCTGGTCCTCTCAAATGGAGATGGAGAGAGGACCACAGATGTAAGTGGGTAGCCATCTGAGAACTAGCGACCATCGAGCGGTGTGGTTCACAATAAACACAACAATAGAGTCAAGCCATACAAAGGCAAAAGTTCTGGACTTCAGGAGGCTGACTTGCCAAAATGGGTGAGTGCTAAGAATGCACTAGCAAATGGGCAGGAAGGAGGGGTGGAAGAACAATGGGGAATAATAAAAACAGCCATCACAGAGGTAACAAGCCTTTGTGTGAAGCAAATAAACAAAACAAAACTATGTAAGAAACCACTATGGTTCTCAAAGGAGGTGGCAGTTAAGGTTCAAGAGAAAAAGAAAGCATTCAGAAAGTACAAGGAATCACAGAAGGAGCAGGACAGAGGAATTGTATCAGTTAAAGCAAAAGGAAGCTGGGAAGGCAGTCAGAACAGCAAAGGCCCGAACTGAGGAAAAGATAGCCAACTCAGTTAAGAAGGGGGATAAAACCTTTCCCAGGTACATCAGGGAGTGAAGGAAGACCAAGGGAGGGATAGTGAGGCTTAATAAAGGGGAGGGGGTGGGCAGAGGGTGACTGTGAAAAGGCAGAGATACTAAACAAATATTTTTGCTCAGTATTTACAAATGAAGAGGGGGGAGGTACCTGAAACAAACAATAGAAACACTCTGGATACAGAAGTTGATACCAGCCCATTTACAGAAGAAAGGGTTCTGAAAGAACTCTTAAAACTGAAGGTGGACAAAGCAATGGGGCCTGATGGGATTCATCCCAGAATTCTAAAAGAACTAAGGATAGAACTAGTGACACCACTGGCTACCCTCTTTAACAAATCATGGAGGATGGGGTGGTACCTGAGGACTGGAGGAGGGCAGATGTGATTCCCCCTTCACAAAAGTGGGAGCAGGGCAGAAGCAGGAAACTACAGACCTGTTAGTTTAATAACAGTGATAGGGAAAATGATGGAATCACTTCTGAAGAAAAGAATTGTCGAGTACCTAGAGGCCAGAGGGGGCACAGGACCCAAGGCAGCATGGATTCACAGTGGGAAGGTCATGCCAGATGAATCTAATAGATTTCTTTGACTGGGTGACCAAAGTAGTAGATCAGGGAGGGGCTGTGGACATGGCCTACCTAGACTTTTAGCAAGGCGTTTGACTCAGTCCCACACAAAAGATTAATATACAAGTTAGCCAGCCTGGGCTGGAGAATAGGACACAGAGAGTAATAGTAAATGGAGTCCACGCTGAAGAAAGTGGGGTTACTAGTGGGGTGCCGCAGGGTTCAGTATTAGGAACGGTCCTCTTCAATGTCTTTGCAGGCAACATTGCAGAGGGACTGGAAGGAAAAGTATGTCTCTTTGCAGATGACACAAAGATCTGCAACAGAGTTGATGCACACAGTGGGGTGGAAAGGATGAGAAGGGACTTGGCAAGGTTAGAGGACTGGTCAAATGTATGACAGCTTAGATTTAATGCTAAGAAGTGCAAGGTAATGCACCTGGGAAACAAAAACCCAGGGGAAGAGTACACAATGGGGGTGAGATACTAACAACAACAAAAATGGAAAGGGACCTGGGGGTAGTCATATCAGATGATTTAAAGGTGGGCAAGCAATGTGAGAGGGCAGTAAGGAGGGCTGGGGGGATACTGGGATGCATAGGGAGAGGCACCACCAGTAGAAAACAGGAAGTTGTTATCCCTCTGTACAGACAGTTGGTGAGACCCAATCTGGAGTACTGTGTGCAGTTCTGGAGACCCAATCTCCGCAAGGACATAGACAGGATGGAAGCTGTCCAGAGGAGGGCAACTAAATGGTACAGGGTCTGCACTGGAAGACATATGAAGAGAGACTAAAGAAGCTTAATATGTATAGCCTTGAGGAAAGGAGGGAGAGGGGACATGATAGAAACTTTCAAGTACCTCAAGGAATCAACAAAGTCCAAGAGGGTAGCATCTTTAAAAAAGAGGTGTGCAAGAACAAGCGGGCACAATTTGAAGATGGGGGGCGGCTCAGAGGTAATGTAAGGAAGTATTTTTTCACAGAGAGGGTTATGGATGCATAGAATGGCCTTCCGGAGGAGGTTGTGAAGTCAAAAACAGTGGTTGAATTCAAGCATGCATGGGACAGCCATAAGGCAATTCTAGGGGGTGGGGTAGAAAGAAGTAGGCTGCTGGTTAACTAGGATCTGCAGCTTATCCATGAGGTAGGGAAAAGGGCAGACTGGGTGGGCCAAGCGGTCCTTATCTGCCGTCATATTCTATGTTTCTATGTAACAAAGTAGAGAACTAAGCCAAAAAATAACCAGCATAATCAACACTCTCACACTGCTTTCAGGTAAAGGGGTGTGCAGTTCAGGAGGAGAACCAGTCGGGGGAGACAAGCAAAAGATTATATGCTACACTAAACTCAAGAGAGACAGGTACTGAACTGAACATTTTTAGCTGCCCCCTGCTTGGGATCAAGTAAAGTTTACATTTTTGACTGTTCAGGTAGTGTCTCTCTCTCTTTCTCTCTGCGACCATGATTGTGACTGTGATCGTTCAGGCAGCATGGTGGCAGCATCATTCAGGCAGCACTGTGAGGATTGGTATTGATCTAATCTTGCCCGTAATAGTATTTTTACGGGTGCATAGTGAAAGCTATGCATGCTGTATTGCTATTATGTAGTAGGAGAATGGGTTCTGGAAGCACATGACTGGATACCTAGAGTGTCTCCTTCCACAGTGGGATTGAAGCACATGCGGTCCTCTCCATTCACCACAGTGCTGTTCCTTTGTGTCTCCCCCCTTCCCTTCACTGCCACACTATTTTCTTGCTCTGGTCCACTCCATGGTGCTGTTTCTGTGTGCCCCCCTTCCCCGCCAATGCACTTCAGGATGCCTTTAAAGCAGCAGTATTTCTTGGGGGGTTATAAATAAATTCCATACCTCTTGCTCTCCGACACCCTCTGAGTAGCAAGAGCGGTGGTGGGACAGTGTTCAGGAGTGGACATAGGCGTGTGGTGGTGATTATGGTCCAGGCATAAAAATGTGCTCCAGGCTATTTAGTTCCACCTCACCAGCCACAGGAACAGCAGACAAGTCAGGTAGGAGTGTGGCTCCCTAGCTACCCCCTCTGAACCCTAGTGGCACCCCGCCCTCCACCCTCTGATTGCTGGCCCTGCATTCTCCTAGTGTTTCTCTAGTGTCTAGTGGTACTCCCCACCCTCTGATCATTGTCCCTCTATCTGTTTAATATTTCCCTGGTATTTAGTGGAATCTCCTGCCCTCCGATTGCCATTCCCCTATTTGTGTAATATTTCCCTGGTGTCTAGTGGCACCCCCCACCCTCCAATCCCTGGCCTCATATTGTATTCATTCATTCATTTATTCATTTTATTTAGTTACTTATTTATTTAATTTTTGTTAACCGGGTAGGGACACATACAATACAGAGTACAAACATCACAATACAGACAACACCAGTCAATAAATAACACAGCACAGTTACAAATATCCTTATCCAATAAAAATTTATTAAAAACAGATTTAAAACTTAAAAGAGATACAGCAGAATGAAGTGCATCAGGCAAGCCATTCCAGTATAGAGGTGCTACAATAGAAAAAGTTCAAGAGCTGGCCTTACTTTTATAAGAAATGGTCATTAGTGCCATAACTTTAGCAGACCTTAGTTTAGCTGGAACAGATCTGACATAAACTAAATCAGACAAAGGAAAAAAGGTACTTAAAAAAATAAATTTAAAAGTCAAGCATTCAAAAAGTACTCAATTCTTGATCTAACCAACCTAATTGGGAATAAAGGTCACAGTGATGAGTTTGAATAGGGGCAGACAAGATGAAACGACAAATATTATTATAAGTAACAGAAAGGATGTTACATTCCTAACAACCCAAATTATAATAAAGATTAGTCACATAATCAAAATGAAGGAGGAGGGAGCCCATAGCAATAGGATTCCAAGTTTCCATGGTGAAATAACTTTAAAATTTATGAAGAATGCCCAATCTCTGATTTACTGTCCAACTTATGGATCTCACCTGCACAGAAAAAGTTAGACCAGGGTTGAGTAACACCCCAAGATATTTAAATTGGTGCGCTTGTTCAGTTGCAACACCAGCATTATCTTGAAGCAATAAACAAGGATTTTCTTTTAACACGTGGGAAGTAACAAATACCATAGACTTTGTTTTTTTAGAATTCGAAAACAAAGAGTTATTAGAAAACCAACTGCAAACAATGACTAAATCCCAGT
Organism: Neoceratodus forsteri; assembly: GCA_016271365.2. NCBI lineage: Eukaryota > Metazoa > Chordata > Ceratodontiformes > Ceratodontidae > Neoceratodus > Neoceratodus forsteri. The sequence continues at coordinate 68,515,823 of JADMNL010000023.1, forward strand.
CAAGGTTAGATGTTAACTCAGTCAATGAATTGGCATGAGAAAAAAAGAAATAAACCATTTGCATGAAGAAGTGATTTGCAAGAATTACATAATGAGGCTAACTTGATTAACAAAAACAGAGAACAACAGTGGGCCCAAAAGGGATCCCTGGGGTACCCCACAACCAACTGAACAGAGATTTGACTTTACTAATCTCATATTAACAAACTGTGAGTGGTCAGACAAATAATCATTAACCCATGAAATAGCATTGTCTGAAAAACCAATAGCACTGAGTTTAGAACACAGCAAGTCATGATCTATTAGGTCAAATGCCTTGGTCAGGTCCACAGACACTGTTTCAGTCATAACGCCATTCTCAAAACCTTTCAGAACAGAGTCAGTGAACCTGACCAAGGCAGTACCTGTTCCATGATTCCTGCGGAATCCATGTTGTTGAGGACAGAGAACATTATAAGTTTCAGGATAACTATTAATTTGATTAGCCACTATTTTCTCTAACATTTTACTGAAAGGATTTAAAACTGAAATAGGTCTAAAGCCCTCAACAGATCGAGCATTTGATGTCTTAGGGACAGGCACTAACTACCCTTGCACATTTCCAGTCAGATGGAAATTGATAAGTTATCAAAGACAAACTGAAAATTGAACAGAGGATCAATAAAGTGTGGTGCAGCCAACCCAAGACAATACCCATCCAACCCACCCCCACAGTCACTAAATTTGTTGGGAATAGGAAAAAGGAGTTTTAATACATCCTTTCTGGTACCTCCCTAAAATATATGTAACCTCCCTAAATATTTCCCTACTGTTTCCCTGGTGTCTAGTGGCACCCCTGCCCTGTGATCACTATCTCCCTATACATGGCATATTTCCTTGGTGTCTAGACGCACCCCACTCCAATCACTGTCTCTGTATTACTTTTCACCTGTAATAAAAAAAAGTTCATCAATGTTTTTTTTTCCCTTTAAACTTGTACGGAGGAAAATGGTCCCTTGCTGATCTGACCCCTGCCACGCTGACCTCCCACTTAGCAGTCACCACCCCACACCCCCATTACACCCCCCACGCCCCCTCATTCACCTGAACAAGTCCCACATTGTATATCCACTCTCTGATCGAAGATTTGCCTTGCTGCTGGAACTGACGACTGCAACGTGAGAAAATAAAGTGCAGTTCAATGTATTACAATGGTGGTTTGAATTTTGAGGCAAAACTTTGTCATTTTTGCATATTTTCACCCCAAATTTTCAACATGGCCTTTTTTGGGACCCCACCTCATGAACAATTGTGGTGGAATTATGCAAATCGGGCATGAAAGGTGGTTTTGTGGTCACTTGGCATAATCATCTTTTAGGCGGGATTTGAAAATTTTCACCACCATTGCTCATGAGATGGGGTCATAAGATAGCTATGTTGAAAATTTGGGGTTAAATATGTAAAAATGACAAAATTACGAGTGTACATTGACTTTTGTTATGCTTGCTCGTAACTTCAGTAATTTTAAATATTTTCACACCAAATTTTCAACACAGTCATGTTTCACAAAACCTCATGAATGTGAGAGCTATCATTTTTCAAATCCTGGTCAAAATGTTTTTTCGCACCTGTTGCATGGAATGACGTTTTTGGTGGTGCACAATCACATTTTGGTGGGGATTTGGACACTTTCACCTATGGGGTTCAGGAGGTGGGGTAATAAGAAGGCTAAGCTGCAAATGTAAGATCTTGCAGGTGCATTGGCTCTGACCAGAGTTCATTTCAAATTGGCATTACATGGCTATGTAAGAGTTACTTTTTCGGCAGAGCTGATCAAAAGTAAGTGTTTAGCCACAGCAGCCATGCATTATGACCTGGAGTTTGGTATAACAAGGTTCATAATAACAAGGGAGCACTGTAAAGAGATATATCTATATGTGCAGTAAGGGTTATCAAGCCTAACTCCCAGTCCCTTCCATTCCCCTCACATTTTTACCCCAAATCAATCTACAGGTATGGGGCCATGCATCAATGGCATGGTACCTCATACAGGGCCAACATACTCAAAATTTGTAAATAGGAACCTCTATCCCCAACCCTCATGTCCCAAGGCCACGCTACAGATCTGGCTCAATGCTACAAGGCTGTGCTGGTTCATATAAGCCTCTTTTGGGCCAATGCTAAGTTACACAGTTACCACCAGTTGTATGTTAATTGTGAATGGCCTGGTGAACCCTGTGTACAGTGTAACATACATTTACCAGCAGCCCTTTTCTTCATATATTGCCTAGCAGGACACGTACTGTAATAGACCCGCTTGAGCAGACGCACCCCTGTGGTCAGAAAACTCACATGAAAGGGATTCCAGGAGCTTCTGGAGAAATGAGGAGCATCAGATTTTGGCACCTCTTCTGTGTCCTGTGGTCTGTCGAGTTTCTGGAGTGACCACCCCAGGCACAAATTGAGACAGACCAAGAGCCGGGCCCTAGCAGGACTGTGACTGAGGAGAGCAGATCTGGTGGAGATCTTGTGGTGGAAAGGTCTGCAGTGCTGACAGTGGTTACAAAGTGTGCCATCACAGGTCTGAAAAATGGAGAGCAAACTGTGAACAAAGCTGCTGAGTTCTGGAGCGGAAGAGAATGCCAACATGTGCAAGCCAGCACACTGGTGAAGCTGAAGATCCAGCATGGAGAAAAAGAGCAAGGGTTGTTGATCCAGATCCTGTAGCAGGCACTACATCATAGTGCTGGGCTATCTTTGACCTAGGGGTTTGGAAGTCAGAACTTGTCAGGGTCAGATTGGGATCTCAGCAGTTGTGAATGAGTGGAAGGAGGTCAGGAGAGCCTTCAGCCAGGGCCCAGGTTAGCCAGTTCAGCATATAGTAGAGGGAAGAAGCCTTCCTGCATCGTAGATGCCCTGGTGGAGCAAAGATCCAGTGGCCTGCTGCATCAGGAGGAGGCATTCAGGTCCAGAAACCGTGAGTGAACTGCAGAGAGGCATTGTTTTAAGGAACAGCGCCTGTTGTTTCACTATATTTTGCAATTTGAATTACAAATACCCTTTTTTAAGGGGTTTTCTACCATTTAAGCAATTGCAAACGCCAGCCAACCCGCAGCAACATCTGCAGGCCTGCAGTACAAAGGGATTGAGTTAAGGGAGCTCTCATTTGGGTCTGTTTAAAACCTGGTACCAGGTGGGAGGGGCTAGATCTGGACTGCTTAGGAAGGCACCCAAGAGGGCCATGTCTAAAGATGACATTTGCACTAACCCTCTTTCTAGCTGGTGGTCGGTTGTTGATAAAACTGTGTTATTCTGCTAAACTTGGGGTGCTTATTGACTCCCCTTGGGGTACAGAAATTAGTGGTTTTATTAATGAGGCCAACCAAGAGCTGAAGCCCTTGTAGCTCAGTTGATTGGACTGTCTCTAGCACTTACTCTTGAACCACAATTTACTGCACTGCACTGGTTCACCAAAGGTGGCAGCAGTGCCACATGCACAGCCTCGGCTTGCCTTGCCATGGGATCCATAACAATACCATCCACTTGTACTTTTATTCATACAGCTTCAGCAAGACACTGCATAAAATAGTATACGTGTCCCAGACATGTACCGTGCTTTAAGTAGTTCAACGTATGCATTCTAAAGAAAGAAAGTTACTAGTCTGCAATATGTATAGTACTGTACTTACAAATCCACAAGTCTGCTGCTTTGCACAAGGTCCACAGTACTGTGTGCAAAGTGAGCCACATCATAAATGGATATCGTCTGTTGTCCAAAGTTGTTTTTACTTAAGGAACATCGCCCAGATTAAACCCTTGATTCTGCCGGAAGACCTACCCTTACTGGTGCACGCCTTTGTGACATCCAGGCTGGACTACTGTAACATTCTGTACTTCGGGGTCAGTGGAGGGATCCTCCATCAACTACAACTAGTGCAGAATGCAGTGGCCAGGTTGCTGATGGGCCTGCCTAGACTCTGTCATGCAAAATCTGCACTGGCTGCCTGTAAAGTGGAGGATAGTCTTCAAGGTGGGCTTGCTCACCTATAAGGCCCTATACGGCTCAGGCTCTGACCACCTGTCTGACCTCCTTACACCTGCCATTCTGGTATGTTCCCTCCGCTCTTCCACCGAGATCCTCCTAGCAGTTCTGAGGGCTAGGCTGAAAACCATGAGAGATCGTTCCTTCGATGTGGCCAGCCCAGCCCTCTGGAACGCACTTCCAAAATCTTTAAGGAAGGCCCCATCGGTGGAGGCATTTAAAAGGGGCCTGAAGACTTTTCTTTATAGAAAAGCATTTTCAGAAATTTTCTGCTGATTTTAAGATGACTTGATTTGTTGCTCCGTTTATTATGAATTGATATATTCTGTATGTTGTCTGTTTAACCGTGCTTTTATTACCTGAACGGCACTCAGAACCTCCGGGATTGGGTGCCATATAAATACATTTTACTTAACTTTACTTACTTATGTATAAAACTATTTAGCTGCTCCACAGGTTTTCCAATTACAGACCTAAAATGAGCAGGACGTGTATTGAACACCATACCTGTATGGCACAAATCAGACCTGTAGCTTGGGCCTTGGGTCACAAGGGTAGAGGATGGGGTGCGGATTAGGGTCACTATTTACAAATTTTTGGCCATGTATGCAGTACCACACCATTGATGCATGGGCCCATACCTGTAGATTGGTCTTGGGTAAAAGGGATGGGAGGGTGGGTGTTGGGCTTGACAACCCTAATAACACATTTCCAGATTTTGTGGGTATTGGGTTGAAAACCATAACAGCACATTCCCAAACTTTGCGGGTTTGAGCTTTGTGCAGTAGCAGCCCTAATCTGCATTAGCATTATTTTCTGTAATGAATGTCCTTAGTTTTTGAGGCAGTAGAGTAGCGTTGATCGGATAGTATCCTACAAGGTCGGATACCATCGGATACCATCATTTTGTTCGGCTATCGGATAGCCTCGGATAGCATAGACATCTGACCAAGGATCCAGCCTACTAGAATCCACTACAAGGATCCGAGCTATCCTTGGATCCAGCCTGGATCCGATGGATCTGACCATTGGATCCAACTATCCGAGGTAGGATCTGATGGATCCAACCACCAGATCCACTGGTCGGATCCTAGGTCGGATACCAGCACTATCCGATGGAGGATAGTTGGATCCACAAAAGCACTATTTAAGCAACACTACAATAGAGTGGTAACTTGCTTTGTGTGTGGCTCCTGAGGCTGTGTGCAAAGAAGGAGGTGACTCTTAACTTTCTTTGTACCTCCTAACTTTGTGCAGGCAAGATGCGCAGGGCACTTTGGCACGTGTGCATGAGCCCTAACTTTGTGCAGGGCCACTGCAGTGTGTGAGAACAACCGAAGTCATTGTCTAGTCATCTCTTAGAAACTGGGCTTTTTATTTGCTGGCATCTGATTGGTTCATACCCTTGCTAGGGGGGTATATTAACTTACAATAGATGCACAAAAAATTAAAAAGTTCCAGTCTTGCATGCACAATCTAGTATCGTTGTGCCAGTTTCAATTAAAAATTCAACTGCCGCAATTTTTTTCACTCGCTTCGTGAGAGGGTAAGCTAGGGCCCCCCCATCAGTCATCAGACCGGTCCCTACACCCAGAAAAAACAATTACACCACTACACAAAAAACATAAAAACATGAAAACTAAGGTTTTTTTCTTTTTCTTTTATTTTAGTAAGCGGACCCGACTCTGACACTGCCATTACTCTAGGCCTCCGATCGCCTGTCTGCTCTCCCAAGTGCAGCTAGCTGGCAGTGCCACTCCATCTCTGAGATGCATTTGAGAAAAGTCTTACCCAACCGTGCCAAAAAGCCGACCAGTACCACTGACAAATAGAACAGCAGAAAAGCCATAAAATGCATTGCCTTAACAAAAAAATAAATAGAATACTGACTTCACAGCTCTGGCAACCAGTTTGTCTTTAGATTAAAAAAAAAAACCTTAGTGCTATCATCCCATTTTATTGTCCTGCCATTGCCAGGGTGGGTGGGGGGTTGAGTAGGTGACCGTGGTTTCACACAGGGACATAAAAAAACAAGCATTTGCCAATGCTGAATGTTTGCTTGCCGGCATTGGCAGTGGTAGTGTAGAAGTTACAGAGCTACGTAATAGGAATGGCAGTGAAGTATTGAACTGAAGCCAACCCCACCACCACCCTGCAGAGAGTGACAGGCATTGGGGTGTGCCTTTGGGTCATCGGGCATAACGGCCACGCCATTTCACCACACCCCACCCTGCAGACACTGACAAGTGTCACGGTGTGCCTTGGGGTCTTTGGCCCTTATGCGCACCCCAGTCCATCAGGAAATATGGTGAGATGGGTGCGGTATAGGAGAATGGGGTGAACTTTGGGGCCGAAGAGTCCAAGGCATACCTCAATGCCTCTCACTGGCTGCAGGGTGTGGAATGGTATGAGCATTACAGTCAAGAATCCCAAGTCTCACCCCTGATGCCTGTCATTCTCTACAGGGTTGGGCATTATGGTTGGAAAACCTAATACCTCAGGCATTCGTTGGTATTTTCACTCCAAATTTTCAACATGGTTTTTTTGTGACCCCACCTCATGAACAGTGGCAATATCAGTTTGTTAGCCAAAAGCTGCTTATGCACAGCGACTATGGCATTTAGCACCACAGGTGCAAAAACATTCCAAACAGGATGTAAAAAATGACAGCTGTACTGTTCATGGGGAGGTGTAAAAATGGCAATGTTGCAAATCTGCAGTAAAAATATTAAAAAAACTGGTGAAGTCACGAGCGTGCATAGAAACTGTGCAACGCACACCTGTAATGTAATTAGTTTGGGGATTTTACAGCAGATTGTCAACACAGGCATTTGGGACCTCCGATCATGAACAGTGTCACTGTGATTTTCTTTATCTGTCCCGAACAGTGATTTGCATACACCGACTACACCATTATGCGCTACATGTCGCGAAAACACATTTTGGGCGACATGTGAAAAATGGCAGCTGTACTGTTCATAAAGAAGTGTAATAAAATGGCAATGTTGAAAATCTGGAGTGAGAATATTGAAAATTCGCAAACTTACGAGCGTGCGTAGGAACTGGGCAACACACGCTGGTAAAACAGTCATTTTTAAGAATTTTTTCACCAAACTTTCAACATAGCCATTTTAAGACCTCTGCGCATGAACAGTGTCACTGTGATTTTCTTAATGTGTCCCATACATTGATTTCGCACACCGACTGCGCCATTGTGCACTACATGGGCGGAAACATGTTTTGGGCAAGATGTGACAAATGACAGCTGTACTGCTCATAAGGAAGTGTAATAAAATGGCAATGTTGAAAATCTGGTTTGAAAATATTGAAAATTCGCAAACTTACGAGCATGCGTAGGATCTGCGTAACCACCTTGTCGCTAATGAAACAGTCATTTTAGGGATTTTTCACCAAATTTTCAACATAGCCATTTTAAGATCTCTGCTCATGAACAGTGTCACTGTGATTTTCTTAATTTGTCCCATACATTGATTTCACACACCGACTCGCCATTGTAGCTACATGGCAGAAACATGTTTTGGGTGAGATGTAAAAATGACAGCTATACTGCTCATAAGAAGGTGTGGTAAAATGGAAATGTTGAAAATCTAGAGTGAAAATATTGAAAATTGGCGATCCCACGAGCGGCGAACCGCGCAACGACTGTAATACAAAGTCATTTTTTGGAATTTTTCCACCAAATTTTCAAAATAGCTTGAGAGCCCACCTCATGAACACTGGCAGTGTCGTTTCGTTAATCAGTCCTGAAAGATGATTTCATGCAGTGACTGCAAAATCACCCTTCGGGCCCAATAACACCATGACAGTGACAGCATTCATGAGAAGGGGTCCCAAAAACCCCATGTTGAAAATTTGGTGCAAAAATTCAAAAAAATGCCTGAGATATGCAGAAAAGTTGAAAAAACCCTATCTATCCCATTATACAGCTTACCGACATTTCCTCAGTTCACGGTCGGCTTTGAAGAGTGCAGACGTGTTCCCAGTCCACCGAAGATTGTCGCGCCGAGGTCCGGAGGTAAGTATGGGTTGTGGGGTGTGGGAGGCAGGGTGCGAGTGGGCAGCGGTTGGGGACGGGGCAGGGGAGAAGCTACCGAGGGACAGTTTTTATTTGCAAGTGTATTTACTGAGACGACGAGGGCGTTTGCCATGCTGGGGTGGGCTCCCAGTGTGGCAGCTGAAAGGCTGTTTGGGGGCTGGAGCCGACGTGGGATTGGGCACCCCGCTGGCTATAACACATTTTGCCACGCTGGGTGGGCTCCCAGTGTGGCACCTGGATTGCTGGGGAGACAGGGAACCGACAGGGATTGGGCACCCCGTCGGTGACAGCATCTGTTGCCATGCTGGGGTGGCTCCCACCGTGGCACCCTGTACTCTGGGAGAGACAGTGGAGCCGAGGGTTGGGCACCCCGTCAGGCTATACATGCGTAGCCATGCTGGGGTGGGCACCCAGCGTGGCATGTGGAAACTTTGTGGGGGGAGTGCAGCACAGCCCGACAGGATTGGTTCTCCCCATCGGCTATACAGTGTGTGCATGTGGGGGCAGCACGCGAGTATGCGTGGCGTGTGTAGGGGAGGCGATGAGCAGGCGATATCTTATTGCTGCTCACTGAAGCGTAGCTCCCCCTTTCAACTGTACTCCACTGCATTTTGGAGCTGTCATAGACAGCTCGAGCAGGCATTGGAGAACTGCAGCCGTGCCTGCAAACACACTGCCTGAATTGGAAGAGGGCTGCCACACCTCCGAAAACTCGGATGATGGCACTATGTTTCTTGCACATGCGTGCAAGCAAACATAAAAAAATTAACAGAAGTGATCGACGGGGGAAGGGAGGATGTGTGACAGTTCAACAAGCCACAGAGTGCAGATGTTGTTCACACTTTCTCTCCTGCCATTCATCCTCTCAGCACCGTCAGCATCACAACAGCCCCCAACCCCCAGCACAAACTAACTACCACTCCCATGAAACCATAGGGCAGCTAAGAACTTTACTAAAACACGGTCTCCTAAACAGCAGCACCCTCTACTGGCAAAGTATAGCAGTAGCAGGACTACTTTACAAGAAAAATGTAGATTTATTCTTTTTTTTTTTTTTTTTAATTTACACTTTTTGCTGCCCGCAGCTGCCGGCACATCAACCCGGTCACGGACCCCTGAGCCCCCACTTCCAAATTGGCTGCATCTCCCAATACCCCTGGCTTTCCCCCTCGGGGTGGGGTTGTGGCAACTGAGCTCAGTGTAGCAATTGTGGGACCAGTTCAGGAGCCAGCCTGGAAGCTGATCAGGGCCAGGGGTGGACATCACTCGTGGCGGCTGTGAGTGAGGATTTTTCCTTACATCCCCGGGGTAGACACGTGCAATGACGGCCTGTGTCTGCCTCACCCCTCAATGGTTCCAGACGCCGGCACTTGCGATTCCTCCCAGCCTCCACCAGGAGTCCTATGCATGCCGGGCATTCACCCAGCCCCCAGAGAAGGACAGCAGCCCTGAGGGCACTCAGTCCTTCTCCCCGCAACCCTCCTGTTCCCCAGGTCTGTTCCCGAACCCGGGTCGCTGGCATCGCAAGTGGAAATCCAATTGCTGCACCGGTGGGCCAGCTATTCTTTTTTTAAAAACATTTATTATACTTCTTTTAAAACTTTTATTAAACTTTAAAAACAATGTAACTTATAGCCCATTTTCTAAGCACAATAATACCTCCATGGTGGTCCACATGGGCAACACCAGACCTTCCAGGGGCTATAGGGCCCTCTGCCTGTGGTGTCGGGCCTCATTACGCCCCAGGGTGGTCCGGTATTGCCAGATATCACCCACCTTGCTGGATATTATTGCTTGCATAGCCTTCAAGGACAGACCGCAAGACAGCAGTGATGACTCTTGGAACTTGGAGCCTGAAGGCCATTCGGTGTAAGATCATCATTAATTCTGGTGGGAATGATGATCAGAAGGGGCTACCTTCAAAGGAGCTCTCTCTGGTGGCCTTGTGATGCACGGAGGAGTTCACTAAAGTGGGTGTATTCACTTTGGGATGAAATGTTAGTTCTGTCTGTGACAGATATGCTGTTAGCTGTGCTTAAGATAGTTAGATATCTGTTGCCAAAGACTATGCTGCTGAAACAGGTAGGAGATGGGCCTACTATCTGTATAGGAATCCCAAGCTAGTATGGATATCGGCAATGTTACCTCTGGCAGAGGGCCTGGAGAGACTGCCAGCCACTGCATGATGGCAGGCTGAGGCAGATGCTGGTGCACTGGAGCTCAGCATGCTGGGGAGAGTAAAGTCCTGGTTGATGTGAGGCGCCCAGAGCCAGGATGGATGTTAGCCAGGAATGCCAGCATGAACGTCCCAACATCAGTGCTGCCTCCTGCACACCAGCTAAACTGACGCTGCAGTGTCATAGTAGTAACGGAAAATACAAGTGAACCCAAAGTGTGTAGGCAGGTGGATGCTCTGATAAGTCAGAAGGCAGCATGGAAAAGGCTCTCTCCTGAGGTAAAACCTAACTCACTGATATACTGCATGAAACAAGAGGAGATATGCGGCTCGTGTAAGAGATACCTAAAGGGTAAACCTTTTTTAAGGGACCCTATGGTTTTGATTTACATCTATGGTTGGAATACAGCCAGCCTTGAAGTACTGGCAAACATAGTGATTTGGGAGGCTGTGTTCCCATGTTTATTCCTGTACATATGTTAGTAAACATGACAACAAGCCATCATGTAGCAAAGTGATTTATTTCTGACATGACAGAAGAGGCACTGAGAAAAGCTCATCTAGGGGTGAATGGAAAGAAAAGGAACTGTAAAGAGTCAGACACCGGGTGTATCTGATTGAAACAGGTGAGCAGTTACCCCCTACCCTAGACATGGAGGGTACCCATGGAGCCATGCACACCCCTAGTCTCTGCTTGATTCCAAGAGAGGGTTATTACATGGTATCAGCCCCCAACGGAAAGAACAGTAACAGGAACCAGAGCTGAAAGAGATTATTGGACTGTATGCCATCTAGTAATGGAAATGAGAGGACCAGAGGGAGAGCCAAAGTAAACAAGCATTTGCCAATGCTGAATGTTTGCTTGCTGGCATTGGCAGTGGTAGTGTAGAAGTTACAGAGCTGCATAATAGGAATGGCAGCGAAGTATTGAACTGAAGCCAACCCCAACACCACCCTGCAGAGAGTGACAGGCATTGGGGTGTGCCTTTGGGTCGTCAGGCATAACGACCACGCCATTTCACCACACCCTACCCTGCAAACACTGACAAGTGTCACGGTGTGCCTTGGGGTCTTTGGCCCTTATGCACACCCCATTCCATCAGGAAATACAGTGAGATGGGTGTGTATAGAGAATGGGGTGAAGTTTGGTCTGAAGAGTCCGGGAGGCACACCTTGATGCCTCCCACACTGGCTGCAGGATGTGGGTGGGGTGGAATGGTATGAGCATGACAGGCAGGAATCCCAAGTCACACCCCTGATGCCTGTCATACTCTACAGGGTGGGGCGTTGTAGTTGAGGAAGCCTAGCGCCTCAGGCATCCATTGGTATTTTCACTCCAAATTTTCAACATGGTTTTTTTGTGACCCCCACCTCATGAACAGTGGCAATATCAGTTTGTTAGCTGAAAACTGCTTTTGCACAGCGACTATGGCATTTGGCACCACAGGTGCAAAAACACATTCCGAACAGGATGTGAAAAATGACAGCGGTACTGTTAATGGGAGGTGTAAAAGGCAATGTTGAAAATCTGCTGTTGAAAATCTTAAAAAACTGGTGGAAGTCAGTTTGCGTGAGAAACTGTGCAGCGACACCGTAATGTAACTAGTTTGGGGATTTTTTTCAGCAGATTGTTAACACAGGCATTTGGGACTCAATCATGAACAGCGCCACTGTGATTTTCTTTATCTGTCCCAAACAATGATTTCCCACAGCAACCACGCATCTCTGCACTGAAGTGTGAAAACACATTTCTGCCATGTTGTGGAAAATGACAGTTGTACTGTTCATAAGGAGGTGTGGAAAAATGCCACTGGTGAAAATCTGGACTGAAAATATTACAAATTCATGAACCTACGAGGGTGCGTGGAAACTGCGCAATGCTCACTCGTAACACAGTCATTTTATGGAGTTTTGTCATCAAATTTTCAACACAGCCATTTTAAGACTTCTGCTTATGACCAGTGTCACTGTAATTTTCTTAATCTGTCCCAAACATTGTTTTCACAGAACGACTGTACCATTGTGCGCTACATGTGCGGAAACACATTTGGGTGAGATAATAGTAGCACTGCTCATAAGGAAGTGCGGTAAAATGGCACTGTTGAAAATCTGGTGCAAATATTGCAAATTCAAGAACTTGCCAGCGCTGAGGAACTGCTAATATGTGCTCCCCAAAACAGTCATTTTTGGAATGTTTTCACCAAATTTTCAACATAGCCATTTTAACACCTCTGCTCATAACCAGTGTCACTGTGATTTTGTTAACGTGTCTCATACATTGATTTCTGACACGCACTCGCGCCCATTGTGCGCTACATGGGCAGAAACACGTTGAGGGCAAGATGTGAAAAATGACAACTATACTGCTCATAAGGAGGTGTGGTAAAATGGCAATGTTGAAAATCGGAGTGAAAATATTGAAATTTCTCAAACTTACGAGTGTGCATGGGAACTGCGCAACGCACGCTCGTAAAACAGTCATTTTAGGAATTTTTTCACCAAAGTTTCAACATAGTCATTTTAAGATGTCTGCTCATGAACAGTGTCACTGTGAGTTTCTTAATGTGTCCCGTACATTGATTTCGCACACTGACTGCGCCATTGTGCGCTACATGGGCGGAAGCACATTTTGGGTGAGATGTGAAAAATGACAGCTGTACTGCTCGTAAGAAGGTGTGGTAAAATGGTAATGTTGAAAATCTGGAGTGAAAATATTGAAAATTTGTGAACTTACGAGCGTACGTAGGAACTGCACAATGCACGCTCTTAAAACAGTCATTTTTAGGAATTTTTCCACCAAATTTTCAAAATAGACTTTTTGAGAGCCCACCTTATGAACAATGGCAGTGTCATTTCATTAATCATTCAGAAAGGTGCTTTCACGCGGTGATGGCACCCGGTAGCCCGAGATAGCATACATGACAGTGACAGCATTCGATGAAGGGGTCCCAAAACCCATGTTGAAAATTTGGTGCAAAATTCCAAAAATGCCTGAGATATGCAATAAAGTTGAAAAACCCTATCTGTTCCATTATAAAGCTTACCGCATTCCTCAGTTTGCGGTTGGCTTTGAAGAGTGCAGACGTGTTCCCAGTCCGTCAAGATTGTTGCGCCCAGCCATGGAGGTAAGTATGGGGGGTGGGAGGCAGGGTGCGAGTGGGTGGGTGGGTTGAGGAGGGGGCAGGAGAAGGCCGAGGACTGTTTTTGTATTTACAGGTACTGTATTATTTTATTTTCTAAGGCGACGATGGGCGTTTACCATGCTGGGGTGGGCTCCCAGCATGGCAGCTGGAAGGATGTTGGTGGGAAGCAGGAGCCGGCGAGGATTGGGCACCCCATCGGCCATAACATCATTTTGCCATGCTGGGGTGGGCTCCCAGCGTGGCATCTGGATGCTTGGGGGAGGCATGCAGCCGGCGAGACCACTCGGCCATAAAACATTTTGCCACGCTGGGGTTGGCTCCCAGCGTGGCGCCTGGATGCTTTGGGGGGGAATGTGGGCTGATGGGGATTGGGCACCCCGTCGGCCATACAGTGTGGGGAGGAGGGGGAAGGCGCATGAGAACGCAGTGTGCATGCATGCACATGTGTGTGTATGTGGAGGGGGGAGCTCTGCTCACTGAAGTGGAGCTCTCCCTTTTAACTGTATGCCACTGCATTTTCAGCTGTCATAGACAGCTGGAGCAGTGATTGGCGCACTGTGACTGCGCCTGCAAACACACTGACTGAATTGGAAGAGGCTGACGCACCTCTGGAAAACCCAGATGATGGCACTATGTTTCTTTCACATGCGTGCAAGCAAACATAATGAGTGCTCAAATGCACAGGAAAAGACGAGTGTTAAGAGCCCTTTTAAAAACTTCAATATAGGCGATCTGACAAAGCTGATTTGGTAAGGCATTTGACATGTCCAGGGTGGCCACAGAAAAGGCTCTTTCACTGACAATTTCCAAATGTAACCCCTAGGTGGTGCTATCCCAAGGGCTACTACCCCTGCCTGCTTGGCTAGTAGCAGGTTAAGGGGCCTGAGTTCTGAAATGGGTGCCTCCACCCAGAGGTCAGGGTTGGTAGTGGTCAAGCTAACCTGGGCACAGCCCTCCGGGACACTGTAACCCCCCTCTTTCCCCTCTAGTGGCCTGAACACTGTACAATAATCACTTTCACAATACCCCTGGTACACCACACAAGTACCCACACTGTTTGCACTTACCACCAGGGCTGGTTCCTCTGGCTCGACCCTGGGGACCCCCTGTAAAACAAGGTTATGCACAGCAAATAGCAACAGTACAGTACTTTGAGCACAAACTGGAACCACAGTCAGATTACATGCAGGAAAAGTTAGATCTGATTTATTCAGGGGACTTGAACAAGGGAGGGGCAAAATCAGGTTAATTAGCTTAAAGGTTATATCAATCAAGCAGTTATACATGCGCTTTGAGTCCCCCACACAGCCACTTCTGGGTACCCAGGTAGAGAAGAGATGGGCTAGCCAGGACAGTTGCCCGGGGTTGCAGCTGGTTGGGGGCCTGTGATGGAAAACACAACATGCACAATACACAATATTTGTAATCTGGAGCCAGAGGGCTCAGTTCATAAAGGAAATGAAACAACAAGACAATCAGATGACACACTCAGATTAAGCTATGGTTGCAGGGAGCTACCCTGGTATTTACTCACGATACCCAAGACTGGACACAGGCTGGACGAAAATCGAGAAAATCGAGACTGCAGGTGGTTGATCTGGAATGCCAGGAGAAGCAGGGCCAACACGAGTCGCAGAGGCATCGTTCCTGTTCAAGCGTGGAGCAGGGGGCTGATCCCCAGGCAGGTCTCTCTGTGCAGTGGGTAGTCTGGCTGGGCCAGTCTGGCAAGGCCCAGACCGCATGGAGACAAATTCGGATGCAGTCCGGTTTGGGCTGGGTACAGCTTCCAGCAAGCAGAACACAGTTCACACAGTGGGGGACTAACTCACAACACACTAGCAGCTCATAGCACATTTACATGTATGGAAACTCTACTGTACCAGGCAAAGCGCTCCCCGGTCACAATCGCAAAGTCTCTGCACACACCGGAAGCTTAGGGGTAGCTGGAACTCCTGACAGGTCGATTGCATTCAGCAAAATCTTCGGTCTTCTTTAGGTTGGGCCTGGCCCACTTCAGTAGCTTACTTTGGTCACACAAACTTGGATTTAGTCCAAAATAATTCTCTTCTCTCCCTCTCAGGAGCAGCAGGCAGACCTGCGAACCCAAAACTCAGCCCTTTCACAGTTTTCCCATGCGAATCCACTCAGGATTGCTGTCCAAAATCACTTCGGCTCTTCTCATTTCACTACCCAGCTCAGAACTAACTGAAAACTGCAAGCGGCCTGGGACTTCTCCAAGATCCAAATATTTGGTTGGCTGATTTGGCTGTCAGTCAAAGCAAGAGCTCCCCCTTCAGTTGCAAAAAAGGTGCAAAAAAAGCTCCAAACTAAAGTTCCTACAGATTTTGAATTCAGACAGCTCCTGTAATCCGGATACATTTTAGGTCCGACCAGTACTGTTTGGTCCAGTTTGCAGTCCAGGACCAAGATAGTGGAGACAAACAAAAAAGTCATTGCTACAAAGAAAGCAGGTTAGACAAACTACATTATCATTATCAGTCTAAATAATTTTCAGTAAATAGTTACATCTTTCAACAGAGCTCCCTCTCAGATTACTTAAACTGCAATTAGGCAGCTCTTAAAGAGACAGTACACAGAGGCTATACAGGTCCTGGTAATCACATTTAAACTGCTAAAACACAGGACACCAGCCTGGCAGTGAGCATGTAGGCAAGCTCAAGGAAGACTTTTTGGGAACCCCCATTTGTACGGGGTTACACCCTTCCCTGCCTGGGAAAACTTGGCGTCCACGTCAAGTCTGTACCATCATAACATTGACAATGCAATATATACAAGTTATTTACACCATTAGCATGCTGTACAAGTACTATCTGATTCATCAATTGGCATAACTTGTCACTTTACTATACATTTCAATGTACTCCATTATATCATTTCCATGCTGACAATACATTATGCATATTTCACACAGGTAAATTGAACATTACTATACAGAATCATGTAATAACTTCTTGTACTCTAAAGAATGCAAGAGGGGGCCCTTCCCTATCAGCTAACTTGGGGCTGGATAGGGCAGGGGCACCATGGTGAGAGGGCAAAACAAGTAACCTGGAATGGGCCATCAAGCTCAATTTGGGCAGTGAGCTCTGAGAGACATAAACACCTTTGTGGACTACATTGAGAGGCAAATCCACTGGCCTCCCGGGGGAATCGTAACTGAAGCGCACCACTGGCTTGACAGCTCGGCCAGTCTTTCTGTAGTGAACAACCACAGTCTCTGTACTTTCAGCAATGGTCTTGGAGCTTTCATCACTTGTGAGGGGTGTCTCTGCATGAAGGGGAATGTTCAAGCTGGGAGCACTGTCAGCCCCTTGCTCTGTAGTCTCTGTTTCTACAACACTTGGTTCATTTTGAAGACACTCTGGCACTGAAGAGGGGTTGTCAGCACTCTCATAGTGTTCCTCAAGTTCTTGCATGTCACCAGAAAGACTCATACCATCAGCCTCTCCTTCATGCAAATCATACAGTTCTCACAATACACAAAGACTCAGCATCCTCAGACGTGATACTTTGCACTTCACCTTCAGGGAGCATTGGCTCCAAGGATGATGTGGGGGCATTAGACAGTTCAGAAGGCCGAGCTTCATCCCCATAATTCAACATAGGATTTCCACGAAACAGCTGACTCAGTTCATATGAGGGGTAATAGGTATTATCACACTCACTGTCATCCGAGTTAGACTGGCAGTCACTATCATTCTGGGCCTGCTGCGGGGGAAGTCTTAAATTGGCAACCATGGGGGCAGGCTGACTCTGTTTCTTTCTTGCAGCAACACGAGTCACTGGTCCAGGGGAATCAACCTCGACGGGTTCAGCCTCAATTATAACTTGACCAATAGGTAGCAAGTGGTTACAGTGCATGGTCTTGACAGCTTTGGAGTTATTCTCTGGGCGCACTTTGTACACTGGCAAATCATCTAACTTTCCAACTATGACATGGGGAAGATGGTGCCATCGATCTGCAATTTTGGTTTACCATGCAATCCTCAATTTCGCAACAACACACGGTCTCCAGGCCTAAGCTCTTGAGCCTTTACTTTTCTATCATGTCTCTCTTTGTTGGCTAGATTTCTTTTGGTGGCCATTGTCTGGGCCAGTTGATAGACATGGTTCAATTGAGCTTTCAGTTTTTGAACATATTGCAGGTAATCTTCGTCTCGGACCCCATCGGGAGAAACCCTAAAACAGACATCAACAGGGAGTTGGGCCTCTCTCCCAAACATGAGGCGGTAGGGAGAGAACCCGGTAGCATCATTCTTCATGCAATTGTATGCGTGTACCAAGGTGCTAATCTGCTGGCTCCATTTATGCTTATCTTTTGGGTGGAGGGTGCCTAGTATGTCTAGCAGGGTGCGGTTAAAGTGTTCTGGTTGAGGATCCCCCTGCAGGTGATAAGGGGTGGTTCTTGACTTTTGCACCCTCCATAGACAGAGCATTTCTTTGATTAGCCGACTCTCAAAGTCCCAGCCCTGATCAGAATGAATTCGCTGGGGGGCACCATAGTGGACGAAGAAATTTTACACTAGCACCTTGGCCATGGTAGATGCTTTTTGATCTTTGGTGGGAAAAGCTTGTGCATACCGTGTGAAATGGTCCATGACCACTAACACATTGCCAATGTTTCGCTGGTCAGGCTCTAAACTCAAGAAGTCTATGCAGACTAGTTCCACTGGGGTGCTGGTAGTAATGTTGACAAGGGGCAGCCCTCCGAGGCAGGGCTTTCCTCTGCAGGCAACGACTACAAGTCCTTACATGGTGTTCAACATCGGCCCCTATCTCGGCCAGTAGAATCGAGATCGTACTAGGTCAAGGGTCCGGTCGATACCGAGGTGGCCCATATGATTGTGGTGGGACCTCAGTACCAAATCTCTGAAGGCTGTGGGCAGAACCAGTTGTTGCTTGTCTACTTGGCCACCCCGCTCTACTGTCTCTCTATACAACAACTGATTAAGCAGCTTCATCCTGGGGCCTTCTTCAAACAATAAAGCAGTTCGCAGATCAGAGGAACGCAACTTGGACACATCTTTTCCTGCACGAAGGGCGTCAAGTGCTGGCTGAATCATAAGATCTCGGGATTGAGCCCATTGCATGCTGACATTGTCAAACTGAGATAGTGCACTAATACCTAGAGAGAAAAGTGGCAATACGCAGCCGATATGCAGGTGTCAGAGGGGCCCAAGCAATCTACTAAGCAGCCCGCTGTGTTCTGTAGACATGTTCATTTCTATCAAACTTTTGGCACAATGCTTGGATGTCAGGTTCAGACAGCCTGACCCAGTCACTCTTGGAAATGGGCCTCCGGGATAGGGCGTCAGCATCAATATGATTCAGGCCCAGTCTGTATTCAACAGCATAATCATATGTTGACAATGCAGAAAGCCACCGGTGCCCCGTGGCATCTAACTTAGCTGAAGTCTGTACATAGGTCAATGGGTTATTGTCAGTCCTCACCAATATTTTCACCCCATAGACGTAATCATGAAACTGGTCGACAATGGCCCATTTTAACGCAAGGAACTCCAACTTGTGCACAGGGTAGTTTCTCTCTGATGGGGTCAAGCTCCTACTGGCAAATGCCACTGGTCTCAAACCATCCTCATAGTCTTGATACAGTACAGCTCCTAGACCCTGCAGACTGGCGTCAGTATGCAGCACATAGGGTTTGGTGGGATCAGTATAAGCGAGGATGGGGCCATGGGTGAGCTGGTATATTACTTCGTGGAAAGCTGCTTCACAGTCAGGCGTCCAATGGGACCCGAAAAGTTCACCTGGGTGGAAATATGCTTTATCTGGTTCTTTGACGGACCCTTTTTTGTATTTCTGATTGGTAGGAGGGTAACCCTGGGTAAGATTCAAGAGTGGCTGAATCACTTTGGAATAGTCCTTTATGAACCGGCGGTAGTAGCCACAGAATCCCAGGAAATGTTGTAGTTCTTTCAAACTGTGGGGCTGGGGCCAAGTAGTCAAGGCTTCAACTTTACTAGGGTCAGTCTCTATCCCCTCTGTAGACACTATGTGCCTCACATACTTTACAGAGGTTTGGAAAAACTGGCACTTGTCAATGGACAGCTTGAGGCCGAAATCTTCCAGTCGGTCTAGTACTTTGAACAGTCGACTCTCATGTTCCTCTAGGGAGCTCCCAAACACAATGACATCATCCAAGTACACCAGGCATTCTAGCAAATTCATGTCTCCCACTGTTCGTTCCATCAGTCGTTGGAAGGTGGCTGGGGCACCCTATATCCCCTGTGGCATTCTTAGGAATTCATAGAACCCCAAAGAACAGATGAAGGCTGTCTTCTCGTGGTCTTCCGGAGCCATCAGAATCTAGTAATACCCACTGCGAAGATCCAACACTGAGAACCATTTGCTCCCATTCAAACAATCCAGAGCATCTTGTATACGGGGCATGGTGTATTGATCGGGGATGGTCCGCCAATTCAGAGTTCTATAATTAACACACATTCTCACAGATCCGTTCTTCTTACGAACAACCACAATGGGTGAAGCATATGGGTTCCTGGATTCTTGTTTCACACCAGCCGCGAGCATTTCCTGCAAGTGTCTTCTCACGTCGTCTATGTCTGCAGGGGCTATGCGTCGAGACCTCTCTTGAAATGGCTGTTCATCGTGCAGGTCGTATGTGATGCTCCGCACCCTGGACACATCCCACATCCCATTCCTTCAATGAAAACACTTGATCTCTCTGGGCAAGTTTCTGGCTAATTCTAGTCTTCCATTCAGCTGGCAATGGGGAGTCACCAAAATCAAACAAGTCGGGAGTCACTCGATCTGTCTTGCCAGGGTGCTTGTTGCTGGGCAACACTGCAGTGTCTCCGCAGTGTACCGTAACTAGGGTGCATCCTCTGTTCACCCAGATCTCCCGATTTGACACATTATGAATCTGGACCATCACCCGTCATACATTGGCATAAGCATGAGATGGCAAGATGCTGGGCTTAACCAATAATCCTTCCGGCAATTTTCCTTCATCTGGCACATCCAACATCAGTATTTTGTTCTTGACATCTTTGTGGAGGCAGACCTTCCCTTGAATGGTACACTGGATGTTAGGGGCCAGCACCATTGAATCGGGATCCTTCTTCCACACGACCCCTACCGGTTCATCCTGGTCCACTCCCTTGGGGTTCTGTTGCAAATCATAGGCCCCCTTGATCAGAGCAGGAATTCTGAGGGCCCTCCCAGTCCGTCGAACTTGTTTCTTGTGACAGAGTTGTGCCAGTTTCCCAAACATATGGGCGTTGGTCCCAATTAACAGGGGAAGCCCATCATACAGTCCAGTAGGGGGACACACTAAGGCCAATGTCTCGACTTGCTCCTCTACACCAGTTACAGCTGCAGGAAATGACAACCAGAGGTGGACATATCCTAGGTAGGGATAAGACTTGTCGCTCAGCCCCCACACATGTAGGCCTTCCAGGGATTGTAAGGGCACAGCAGATAAGTGTTTGTCATACCAGTCCTTAAATGCAATGGTCACTTGCGACCCACTGTCCAGCACAGTCTGAGTAGGATTACCATTCACAGCCACGGTAGTCTCCATTGAAGGGCCCTCTATTTTGGACCAGTCTGGAGGGACAGCAGCAGGGGCCTGGATGGACGATTTAGCCACAAAGGGGTTTGAGTTAGGATGTCTGAAGCCTTCACTGCAGTCATTTTGTGCACCCCTTGACCACTGATTCATTTTCCGAATCTCTCCTTGAAGCCGGTTCACCACTTTCTCTAAGTCTTTCTGAGACCAACATTCCTCTTCATATGGCCATCCTTCCCACAGTGGTAACAAATGATAGACTCCTGGGTCATCCTTGGAGAGAACACTGCATGAGCAAATGAAATAGTAGCAAGGGATCGGGGTCTAATATCTGCTTGCATCAGTGAGAGGGGTGCAACGTGCCTCAATAGTTCCTTTAGGGTGGCAGTCAGTTCTTCAATTTCAGCTTGAGAGCTATCCTTGGTAGAGGATGCACCCCCCATGGCAGTCACGTCCTGAGAGGAACCAGAATTTTGTTCCATGGGGGGAGCCCTTGCAGAGGCGCCCGCCTTCAACTCTAGGACTTCCTTTAATAGCTCAGCTTTCAAAAACTGGACCCAGGGCGGGAAGTCCTTTGCATTCTCAGAGTGCTTGTTAGGTGCTAACGTTTGCCCCTGAACCCCACTTGGATGAGCACTCTCTGTCACTTGCGCAGTAGCAGCAGATATTGGTGAAATTCCACCCCGGGGTCGCCTTTGCTCAACCCCCCGAATTTCTTTCATTAGCTCGTCATAAGAGGGGAGTGATTCCAGTTAGTTGGCAAGGTGCAATTGAAGCAGTAACAATTCTGAAAATGGATTAGATTTAAGGATCCGGTCCAGCCTAGTTCGATCTAATCCATTTGACAGTAAATTACCGTTTCTGAGGCACTCTTGTAGCAGCTTTTCAAGCCGAGGTACATACACAGACAACGGCTCCCTGAGTACTGCTGGACATTTCTTACTCTCCACCACAGATCCTCATCTGAATCTGAGCTCCCATACACATTCTCCAATGCATCAAGATAGTCCTTTGCAGTTGCTTGGGGTTATTGGCCTGCTTGGCATGGATGGTAGCCAGGGCAGGACCTCGAAGGCTCTCACTCAACCTCTTTCATTTCTCTGCTTCTGAGCATTGCCATTCAAGTACTAGAGGGGCAACATAGTCTATCCAGGTCTCCCAGTCATCCTCCCCCTGTGGGGTGGGAAGGGTGCCCGAGAAGATAGTCAATCTTCGGTAGGAGTCATGACTAATGGCAGGTACAGATATAGGGGCCAACAATGTCACAGGCTCTGAAGGCGGGGCAGTAACAGGTGCTGGAGTGGGAGGGGTGTTGTGGAGGGAACACCCCCAGGTGGCAGGAAAAGTTTCTTAAAGTCCTCTATGGTTTTCCCTTCCTCCAGCAACAACTTTGCAAATTTCTCCTCAAAAGTTTCAGACAACAGAGGGAGCTCATCCTCCCCGGGGTTTTTACCATCTCTAGTTATCACTCTCCAGGCCACTGGGGTCCCTTCTGGGGCAATAGTCCATGGCACTTTGGAATTGTCCACTGGGTCACTGCACTCTACTAATGCCATGAAAGTTTGGGCGGTCAAATCAGCCTGTCGCCCCACCACCACAGCGTTTGTTAAACATTCAACTTTGGAAAGTAGTCCTTCTACAGCGTCTTTACCAATGTTCAGGGGAATATCCAATAAAAGCAGGGCATTGTGAGGGTCAATCTCCTGCCCTGTACACCACCCCACCAACTGGTGCACAGCCACTTCTGTTGGGGTAGCCATTTATGTTTGACAATAATTCATAGTTTTGGCCACTAGAATACACAAAATCCCAGCGGTGAGCCTCCAAGATGTAACCCCTAGGTGGCGCTATCCCAAGAGCTACTACCCCTGCTTGCTTGGCTAGTAGCAGGTTAAGGGGCCTGAATTCTGAAACGGGTGCCTCCACCCAGAGGTCAGGGTTGGTAGTGGTCAAGCTAACCGGGGCACAGCCCTCCGGGACACTGCAACCTCCCTCTTTCCCCTCTAGTGGCCTGAACACTGTACAATGATCACTTTCACAATACCCCTGGTACACCACACAAGTACCCACACTGTTTGCACTTACCACCAGGGCTGGTTCCTCTGGCTCGACCCTGGGACCCCTGTAAAACAAGGTTATGTACAGCAAATAGCAACAGTACAGTACTTTGAGCACAAACTGGAACCACAGTCAGATTACATGCAGAAAAATTTAGATCTGATTTATTCAGGGACTTGAACAAGAGAGGGCAAAATCAGGTTAATTAGCTTAAAGGTTATATCAATCAAGCAGTTATGCATGTGCTTTGAGTTCCCCACATAGTCCACCTCTGGGTACCCAGGTGGAGAAGAGATGGGCTAGCCAGAACAGTTGCCCGGGCTTGCAGCTGGTTGGGGCCCTGTGATGGAAAACACAACATGCACAGTACACAATATTTGTAATCCAGAGTCAGAGGGCTCAGTTCGAAAAGGAAACAAAACAACAAGACAATCAGATGACACACTCAGATTAAGCTTTTGTTGCAGGGAGCTACCCTGGTATTTACTCACGATACCCAAGACTGGACACAGACTGGACAAAAATCGAGACTGCAGGTGGTTGATCTGGAATGCCAGGTGAAGCAGGGTCCACATGAGTCACAGAGGCATCGTTCCTGTTCAAGTGTGGAGCAGGGGCTGATCCCCAGGAAGGTCGCTCGTCGATGGCTTCTCTGTGCAGCCAGTAGTCTGGCTGGGCCAGTCTGGCAAGGCCCAGACCGCATGGAGACAAATTCGGATGCAGTCCGTTTTGGGCTGGGTACAGCTTCCAGCAAGCAGAACACAGTTCACACAGTGGGGGACTAACTCACAACCCACTAGCAGCTCATAGCACATTTACATGTACGGGAACTCTACTGTACCAGGCAAAGCGCTCCCCGGTCACAATCGCAAAGTCTCTGCACACACCAGGAGCTTAGGGATAGCTGGAACTTCTGACAGGCTGATCGCATTCAACAAAATCTTCGGTCTTCTTCAGGTTGGGCCTGGCCCACTTCAGTAGCTTACTTTAGTCACACAAACTTGGATTTAGTCCAAAATAATTCTCTTCTCTCCCTCTCAGGAGCAGCAGACAGACCTGCAAACCAAAAACTCAGCCCTTTCACAGTTTTCCCATGTGAATCCACTCAGGAATGCTGCCAAAATCACTTCAGCTCCTCTTATTTCACTACCCAGCTCAGAACTAACTGAAAACTGCAAGGAGCCCGGGACTTCCCCAAGATCCAAAATATTTGGTTGGCTGATTTGGCTGTCAGTCAAAGCAAGAGCTCCCCCTTCAGTTGCACAAAAGGCTCAAAAAAAGCTCCAAACTAAAGTTCCTACAGATTTTGAATTCAGACAGCTCCTGTAGTCCGGCTACACTTTAGGTCCCACCAGTACTGTTTGGTCCAATTTGCAGTCCAGGACCAAGATAGTGAAGACAAACAAAACAGTCCTTGCTACAAAGAAAGCAGGTTAGACAAACTACATTATCATTATCAGTCTAAATAATTTTCAGTAAATAGTTACATCTTTCAACAGAGCTCCCTCTCAGATTACTTAAACTGCAAATAGGCAGCTTTTAAAGAGACAGTACACAGAGGCTATACAGGCCCTGGTAATCACATTTAAACTGCTAAAACACAGGACACCAGCCTGGCAGTGAGCATTTAGGCAAGCTCAAGGAAGACTTTTTGGGAACCCCCATTTGTAAGGGGTTACACAAAGGACTCAGGAAACCACCAGCGAGTAGCCAAACTAGAGTAAATGGGAGCAGGAGGTTTATTATGTAGTCAGGACCCAACCACTGCAAGAGTAATTCATGATGCACAGAGTATGTGAACCATTACCGCAGCCCCGACTGGCAACTGGCTCTCTGGAGCAAAGCGAAATAGCCTGTCTGAAATGGAACAATGCCATCACTTCTGAGAGTCATATTCTGTAGCTGGCATGTGAAAAACCACATACTTATGGCATGCTATGTGCTAAGGGGCCATTTGCATGTCATTATGTAACCACATCAGCTTGGCACAATGTGTCCATGCACAAAAGTGAGTGGCATTGTACACAGCCTCGGCCACCCCCCTTCCCCACATGGAGCCCTACCAACCTTTGCCATCCCTGGCAGTCTGGCCAAATCCTCTCTCTTACCCGATTCCTGTCAGCACTGTGGAACTGTAAGACAGTCCTCTGCCGGCTGTCTAGTAGACTCCCAACCCTGCCTCACCCATCCATATTGGTATTGTGGAACTGCACTAAATCCCTTCAGTGGCAACATAGTGGCCCCCTCCCTCACCCAGTCTGGTACAGTAGAAATGTACTGATGCCAATCCCTGGCAGTTTAGTGTAAGCCACTCCTCTCAGGGCTGGCTTACTATACCATATTCTCCCTTTTGGTTAGGTTCCCTTTAATGGACATTTCCTTCTTCCATCCCCAGGAGGTGTTGCTGCTTTGCCTGGGTTTAAAAGGGGATTTTCCTAGGAGGAAAGAGAGAGCCAGCAGACTGGGCATAGGGCAAGTCAGGCTGGGGCTTGAAATCCCACTGGCCCGGGAGGTACCGGCTGGTGATTGCGTTGTTGGCTACGCAGCTACAATTCCAATAGTGTGGGTGGTAGGAGTATGGTGACCATTGGAAAGCAGGGTTCTGGTAAGATCAGTGACTGGGTGAACAACAGCCTGGAGGTAAGCCAGTCATTATCTGGGTTTGGGAGTCCTGGAGCCCTTGGAAAGGTAAGGCAATCTGGCTGTCGTGGTAGTGGCAGGACCCCTTGGAGGTGGCAGCTCAGAGGTGGTCATTTCCCAGTGTGGCATGCTGCTAGGGTAAGTTGGGTGGTTTGCATTTTGGAATCTTGTTTTATCGGGCCTGCCGTGCCTGTGTCTGAGGCAGGTCCCGTGTTAAGCCCACTAAAGAAATGCAAAGTAGGAGTAGCTGAAAGGAAGGAGCCAAGCTGCACATGCTATAACTGTCTGAGCATCCTGACTCTGTTTGGAAGGGGGTTAAAAATTGGGTGGTTCTCTGGCAAGGCTTTCAGGGTGGCTGCAGTGCATTATGGGCCACATCCCGGGTTTTGATTACTTGGGGGTAGGGAATAAGGCACTCCCCAGGGACTGGTTGGTCCTCCTCCTCCTCCCATCACTGCTTTAAAGCCTCCCTTTGGAACTTCCTGAAATTATCCTCCACTTGTCTCTGCACCTCGTAGCACACTAGCGGAGCCCCACTCTCTCCCCCCAGCCTAGTATGGCAGGGGCTTCAGCACTAATTAGCACTTATCCTCCTGTAACTGGTCAAGTTAACTATTACTTGGCAACCTTGCTCTGGGCCCACTCCCTGCCCTCCTGCCCCATTAGAACACCTGGCCCTCTAGTCTCTTCCCTCTTGTTTTTTTCTTCCTCCTGAGTACCCGCCTAGTGCGCCCTTCCCCTGCTAGCACTTATTTTTCAGTACTGTTTGCACTGATCGATCCTGTTATGTATTATGCTGTTCGCTACCTAATTCATCCTGTATGTACCATTCTGTATTTATCCAGACATGTTCCGTCATGTGCCTAATTATCTCTAATGCTGTTAGCTACCTATCAATACCTGTTATGCCTGTTATTTTCTGTATATTTAATTTGACTCCTCCTACTGTTCTTCTATATATCTACCTTGTAACCCTCCCGGGTCACACCTGAAAATAGGCACTTGGCTGTCTAGTGTGCTTATCCGGTTAACAAAGGCAAATAAATAAATTGCACCCCCTAAGGTTTTGAGCTTTACTTCTGTTCAGGTTATCTGCATGGAGTCTGCACCTGGTCTATTATTTTAGGCCTGTTTTAAAGCATCTTTATCAGCCTGGAACTGTTTGTTCTTTCCATACATGCCCTCAGGCCTGTCTGGTTCTCGGCTCCATGGAGCTGTGCTCTTACTTTATTTATTCATTAAATTTTAATTAGAAACAGAATTAAATTTCTTTGTTTGTTCTTTTATTTTGTATGTGCTGGGATTATTGAATGAACTAGTTCTATTCTTAATATGTCATGGGTTTGTTTTTAATACATGTATTTTTATGAATAATGTCCACATGACTAACTGGAAAATAGGGCTTTTTTGGCCCTAATGGCAAATTTGCTTTGTCAAATTAATGCCTGTATAATAA
Source organism: Neoceratodus forsteri (assembly GCA_016271365.2). Taxonomy (NCBI): domain Eukaryota; kingdom Metazoa; phylum Chordata; order Ceratodontiformes; family Ceratodontidae; genus Neoceratodus; species Neoceratodus forsteri. Next base: position 68,542,947 of record JADMNL010000023.1, read on the forward strand.
AGATGTTTTACTACTACTACTACTACTACCACTACTACTACTACTAACTAACCCCATTCCTCCTCTCAAGAAAGTTTAGTCTCTGCCCACCCTGGCCTGGCCTGAAGGCGCAGCTACTGATCAGCAACAGCCTGTTTGGTGAGAACAATTGATTCTGTGTGATAAACGTGAGTCTGAAAGACCGCCTATCACATAGAGCGAACAAACTAGAGCCCATAGAAAAAAGGGCAACGGATATTGTACCGACCGTCGCTGATACAATACTTATGAAAACCACACAAAATAATTTTTTATGCAGGGGGCTGTGCCCCCCACATCCCCCAAACTTAAATAATCAACTCTGAGGGGGGTGCGGACCACGGGGCAAGTTATTGGATTTAGAAAAAATAAATTTCTGCCTATAGCTGGACCCAAACCCAGGTCTGCTTGCATTGCAAATGGTGGTGTACACCACTACGCTATGCAAGCAGCTCAGTTGAAATTGGCTACAAAGGACGCTATATCCTGTAATAGTGAGTATAACTCCTTGCTATACAGGATGTAGCGACCTATTGCACCATTCGGTCTCTTGTAGAGCGCTATTATTGAGTCGCTCAAAAGTGCAGCGCTCAATAATCAGCACTCTACATGAGTGCTACTGAACAATCTTCACTATGCTAAATGAGATCTGCAGGTGAGGTAAGGCCTGGTTTTCTTGCTTTAGCTGCAGGCCTTAAGTCTGGAAGGATTCCAATTTGTAACCCCCCCATAGACATAAAAAGGGGGTGAGGGGCAGTTACATAGTGTTACCCCCAACCAATTACTGTCAAAGCCCCCACTTCCATATCCTGCTCACTGACCAGCCATCACCTCAACCCCCTATCGATCCCTAACTCACCCATTCAGCTATAGTCAGCTGCCATCAGGTCCTCAGACATTGACTGGCACAGACCCCCTGCTCACACAATCAGCCATCTGACTGATAGGTAGTGACCTGAGCATGAGCATACTGTAGAAACAGTAGTTTCTACAGTATGCATGCATTCACTCTTTGTCAGTCAGATTGCTGCCTTTTTAGATGGTGTGAGGATGGCTTATGCCAGTTGTCATCTGACGAACAGATGGCAGCTCACCTATGGACAGGTGAGTGAGTTAGGGAACCGGGGGGGGGGAATAGTGGGTGCTCAGTGGGTGAGCTGGCGGAGGGGGTGCTTTGGCAGTGTTGTCAGGGGATAACACTACACTGCCAGGGATGGGCTTCAGTACATTTTCACAATACCGGATTGGGTGAGGGAAGGGGTCCACAAGACTGCAAGAAAAGATTTTGTACAGTTCAAAATACCAACAGGAATCAGTTGAGGAAGGGGGGTTCACCAGGTTGCAAGGGAAGGGCTTTAGTACAGTTCCATAATACTGACAGGGTTCAATTAAAGAATGGGGTCCATTAGACTGACAGGCAAGGGCTTTACTGCAGTTCCACAATACTGACAGGGACTGAGTGAGGGAAGGGTGTCCATTAGTTTGCCAGGGTGGTGACACTGCAGGTCTGGGGTGGCATGAAGGGAGGAAGCTGTGGGACTCTGTGGCACGTGCGTGCCTCCACATGCATATGCTAACATGATCATGGATATTCTTGAAGTACTGGATAATAGCCAAAAAATGGGAGCAGTATTTATGGACCTTACCAAGGCCTTCGATCCTGTGGATCACCAGCTTCTCCTCACTAGGTTTAGATAACTTATCACTATGTAGGTTCTCGGATTATCTATCTGATCGGTCACAATTCATCAAATGGAAAGGATCCCTCTCTGACCAATGGCCCATCAATGAAGATGTCCCACAAGGTTCAATATTGGGTCCACTGTTATTCTCAGTCTATGTCAACGATTTGCCAAATAACTGTGGGGATGTTAATCTGTTGCTCTATGCAGATAACGCAGCTATTTACCACACATCTAACGATGTCAATAAACTGAATTCCCTGCTCTTGAAAGACCTGCTTATGCTAGAGAACTGGCTACTCAATAACAAGTTGGTCCTCAATAGGAAAAAAACAAAAGCTGTGCTCTTTGGACTGAAGAAGCTAAGCCCCCAGAGATCAAATCTACTACCAGCCTCCTTCTCAGACAGCACCCAGATTGAGGTTGTCAACTCAATCAAGAACCTGGGACTCTTTCTTGACCAAGATGTCTCCTTTAAGGTCCATGTAGACAACCTAACTAAGACCCTGCACCAGAAAATGGGTCTTCTGTACAGGTTAAGCCCTTTCCTCACCAATGAGTCATGGCTAAAAATTGCCAATTGTACCCTCCTGCCCACTCTACTCTGTGGCTCCCTTGTTCTACGCACAGTCAGGAGCACAGAGCAGAGCAAACTCAACTCCTTCTACCATGCTATCAGGCGGTTTGCAGCTAGAGCTCCGCCACGCGAGCACCAATGTTGAGTTCTCCAATCCCTTAACTGGCCGTCTCTCGATGGTCGATTGAAATATTCCACATTATCCCTAGCCTTTAAGTTCAGGAGCAGTTAGCCTCCCCAAGCCTCAAAGACCTGCTAACATTCAAGTCAGATAGGCGCCCTTTCAGATCATCAAGTCGACCCCTCCTCAACACCCCCACAATATAAGGACCCAAACAGGGTCAAGGTCCTTTGCTGTAGCGGTCCCAACTATATGACATGCCCTACCTGACAATGTACTAGAAAGTTCCTCCCTAGCAGTCTTCAAAAAAGGCCTAAAGGCACACTTAGTAGAACAGGACTCCTGTAACTGCCACCGCTGAAAGGTCCTCCAAAGTTGCCTACCTGTGACTCCCAGAAGTTCTTCCTCCCAGCAGCTAACTAGAAGGAATATGAAGAAACAAGGATACAGTAGGCCACTGTAAGGGTCTTAACCACCAGGGTTTCTGAAACCATCTCGGCCTACCCTGGTCTCACAACTTTAGTTTGTCTTTTTAAAAGTCCTGTTTAGTATGTGCTTGTACCATAGTGTAAACCAGTAATTAATCCTATCCCGGGTTGCCCCTGAAAAAGGGCCTCCTGAGGTCCAGTGGGTTTATCCGGTCAACAAAGTTTAAATAAATAAATAAACATGCATGCCCCAGCTGCTAGGAAGGGAGACAAACTGATGGTGGGGCAGGCATACATGACACTCTGCCCGCCAAAGCCATACCCACACCACCACCAAGACACATGTAGTCAGCAATTGGATGAGAATCCCTGGGGGAAGACGGCCCTTCCCTTCTGGTTCCACCATGATGGACAATCTCTGGGGCACACTGGCTGACAGATGAGCCCTGGGGAGAGGGCTGCCAGTAGCAGCAGTGGAGACAGAGACAAAAGGAGTCAGCCTGCCCTGGCCAAGGAGAATAAACATATTTATAGAAAAAAGCTATCTAAATGCTACCTTGCATAGCTTTTATTAAAATTTAGCATTTTTACCTGTGGCTTGTATTCAAAGACAGCTTGAATTTGAAGGTGACTTGTTTTGCATAGTTTTTAAGTACCAGAAATAAAATATTACACATCCTGGATCTTACCAGGTTTATTGTTATTGGTCTAGTTTATATCAAAATAAGTAAAAGAAACATCAACTACGATAATCAGTTTAATAAAAAACCTACAATTATCATCATATTTACAGAGATAAAAATCACACTGTTCCACCCACAGTGTTTTATCTGACATGGCTTCAGCCCTGACTAGAAGCTATTAAAAGTACTCATTGTGACCTGCAGCTTGTATTTGAGAGTGGCTTTTATTCAAGGGCAGCTTCTATTCAATGACATATGGAATTTACCTATATTATTTTCAGTGACCTGAGCATGTGCAAAAAATAAATCATTAATAACTCCAAAATAAACATTTTTTTTGCCAAATTGCCAAAAGGACTTGTAGCTCTATAACATCTGTAACAAACCTGCATGTTTCAAAACGTAGCTCTTCATATATTTTTTCTAGCTATTGTTTTGGTGAACTGACCATGTGCAAAACAATAGCATTAATTACTACAAAAAAAAATGAAAATCTTTTCTCCAAATCATCAAAAGGACATTTACCCCCATAACATATAACAAGCCTATAAGTTTCATAACTTAACTACTTGTACTTTTTCTATCCATGGGCAAAAATCGTAGCTCAAAAATTAACAAAAATGCATTATTTTAACATTATAAATTCACTCCATCAAGCCAAACTGGACACACAGACCCTGCGTATGTCACTTGGGCTGTCTGGCTGACTCTAAGTATTTGAAGTGCATGTAACCTCCCTGCGTCACCCTGAGCCTCTAACATGATCTCTTTGGATGACCTTGAATATGTCATGTATGTGTGACCTCCCTGCATCACCCTGAGCCTGGAACATGGTCTCTTTGGGTGACCCTGAAAATGTCATGTGTGTGTGACCTCCCTGCGTCACCCTGAGCCTGTAACATGGTCTCTTTGGGTGACCCTGACTATGTCATGTATGTGTGGCCTCCCTGCGTCACCCTGAGCCTGGAACATAGTCTCTTTGGGTGACCCTGAAAATGTCATGTGTGTGTGACCTCCCTTCGTCACCCTGAGCCTGTAACATGGTCTCTTTGGGTGACCCTGACTGTCATGTATGTGTGGCCTCCCTGCGTCACCCTGAGCCTGGAACATGGTCTCTTTGGGTGACCCTGAAAATGTCATGTGTGTGTGACCTCCCTGCTTCACCCTGAGCCTGGAACATGGTCTCTTTGGGTGACCCTGACTATGTCATGTATGTGTGACCTCCCTGCGTCACCCTGAGCCTGGAACATGGTCTCTTTGGGTGACCCTGAAAATGTCATGTGTGTGTGACCTCCCTTCATCACCCTGAGCCTGGAACATGGTCTCTTTGGGTGACCCTGACTATGTCATGTATGTGTGACCTCCCTGTGTGATCCTGAGACTGTCACACAATCTTTTTGGGTGACCCTGAATATGCCAATGTACATGTGACCTACCTGTGTGACCCTGAGCATGTTATATGAGTTCCCTGCATGACCCTGAGTATGCTATTTACATGTGACCTCCCTGTGTGACCCTGAACCTGTCACATGATATTTCTAGGTGAACTTGAGCATTTTATTTGCATGCAGCCTCCCTGTGTGACCCTGAGCCTGTCACATGGGCTCTCTGGGTGACCCAAAGCATGCCATGTGGATGTCACCTTGAGCCTGTAAAATGATTTCTCTGGGTGTTCCTGAATATGACATGTGCATGTGACCTCCCTGTGTGACCCTGAGCCTGTCACATGATCTCTCTGGGTGATCCTGAGCATGCTACAGTATTTGCAGGTGACCTCCCTGTAAAACTGCATTACCTGACTTTTGAGTTCTTCAATCTCTTCCCAGCTGTAAATCTGCGATGGACACGACCCTACCTGGAAAAAAAATGGGGTTTCTCAGTTGGGCTATCCTGGGTCCAAACAGATTAAAATCATACCTGTTTGCAGATGACACCAAGACCAACAACAGGGTGGATACCCCGGAGGGGGTGGAAAGGATGAGAAAGGACCTGGAATGGTTGGAGAGATAGTCAGAGGTGTGGCAACTAAGGCTGAATGCAAAGAAGTGCAAAATCATGCAGATGGGTAGCAGGAACCCTGGAGCAAGCTACAGGTTTGGGTGAGAGCTGTTGGGAGTTACTAAGGAGAGGGACTTGGGGGTCATAATCACAGAGGACCTGAAGGCCATAAGACAAATAGCCAAGGCAGGGGGGAAGGCCACTGGGATTTTGGGGTGTATTGGAAGGGGACTCACAAGTCAAAGGAGGGAGATAATAGTTCCACTGTACAAGACCCTGGTGAGGCCTCACCTTGAGTACTGTGTCAAGTTCTGGAGGTCACACCTTTGTAAGGACATTGGCAAAATAGAGATGGTGCAGAGGAAGGTGACCAAAATGGTGATGGGTCTACATCATAAGCCTTAGGAGGAAAGAGTCAGAGACCTCGATTTGTGCTTGCTGGAGCAAAGGAAGTGAAGAGGTGACATGACAGAAATGTTCAAATACCTCAAGGGCATGAACAAGGTGAAATGCGACAACATATTCCAGTTTAAAAGTAGTGCCAGAACAAGAGGACATGACATGAGACTGATGGGTGGCCTCAAAAGGGCAAATGTCAGGAAGTGCTTTTTTACAGAGAGGGTGGTGGATGTATGGAATAGCCTGTCCCAGGAAGTGGTGGCCACCCATACAGTGATGGGCTTCAAACATACATGGGACAGGAAAAAAGGAATATTAGAGATAGGAAGAAAAAGCTAAAGCCGGAGGGTCCATTGGCGCTGAGGGTTGAGGCACTAGACACCACACCTTACGCTGCGCTGGTGATCTGGGTTCAGGAATGAGCCCGGGTTGTCGGGGGTCAGCCTGGGGGGGACAAGGAGCAAGATGGAGCCACCACAAGGCAGCTCTCTCCGCCTGGGAGGGATTGGAGGCTCCCCGGTCACTAGCCGCCACACAGTGGAGCATGAATGGTGGTGCCGATCTAGGGAGCTCCGGCGTTAGCCACAGGGAAGGGTGGAAGGACCTGACCTAGCATCACGGGGCGTACGTGCACCTCCACACACTCATGTCGCCCGTGTACTGGGGCCCCAGTATGAGGGGAGAAAATGGGCAAAAAACCAAATAAACTATAAATAAAACAAAAAAAGGAAAAGCTAAAGCCAATGACCAGGTTGGGTCACTGGCCACTTCATCAGGTAGCATAAACGGGCAGACTGGATGGGCCTGGTGGCCCTTGCCTGACGACAGTATCTATGTACAGTACCTATGAGAGGTGCTGTATAAACAGTGTGTGAGAGGTTACAATAATTCCCACTTCTGCAAACTACACATGTGTAGCAGCAACAGCAGTGTATGGTAACATAAACAGGAAGATAGAGACGAGCGCATATCCTCAACTAGCTTCCTGCCTTCACACACAGCTGTCTGCGACACAACTACATACAGATGACTTGGTTAGGTATCAGAGAAGTACGCCCAAACCGTTCTATTTCCTCTCATCAAATGCTTTGACAGACGAAGCACTCTGCTGTTTTATTTTGTTTTTTGCTGCCTAGTTTTATCTCCTTATTCTGGGTTTTACCAGCAGTTGGTGAGACCTTTTCTGTTTGTGCACCTAGGCTATAGAATCCCCTCCCCGCCCTCTGCAGTGCCTGTTCACAGTGCAACCTCCCACTGCCTCGTTAGAAGGTCCTTGGGATCACCTGATATCTAATTCGGCCTATAACTGCACTTAACCCTGGTATTTCCTCCCTCCAATGATTGATGGGTTCTAGTGCTTGGCTAGGTCTGCCTAGGTCTATACTTGTGTGTGCCTGTGTCATGTTTATACTGTTTTAATGCTGTGATCTTTCATTTATTATTGCTTTCCCCATTAGCTGTTGTCTTTTCACTGTTAAAATTGTATGAACCTATGAATGTGCCAGCATAGACACACCATTCGGTCTATCTAAGTCCACTCGAGTGTGCAGCTAGCACCCCTAGTTTGCAGCTGCCCCACACCCCTCCCCTTTGTCATTCCACTGCCACCCCTCACCTTCCTCACCCTCATTCTCCCCACTCCTTGTCCCATGCCTTTTTGAAACTGTTCACAGATTTACATGATACCACCCATTCTGGTAGTGCTTTCCATTTTGCTACCGCCCTCTCTGTGAAATAGTGTCTCCTCATTTCCTTCCTAAATCTTCCCCCTCTATTCTTAGTCCATGCCCCTGGTGACCCTCCCCCTCTTTAACTCAAAGACCAAGTCTACCCCATCCTTATTGATTCCCCTCAGATACTTGAATGTCTCTATCATGTCCCCCCTGTCGCTTCTATCCTCTGGGGTGTACATATTCAGGTCTCCCAGCCTGCTGTCATAGTCTCTCCCCTCCATTCCACATATCATCTTTGTTGCCCTCCTCTACAACCCCTCCAGTAGCCTGATATCACGCTTTAGGTATGACCTCCTAAACTGCACACAATACTCTAAGTGCAGCCTTACCAGTGACCTATAGCGGGGCAAGATCACCTCTCTTTGCCTGGACAAAAAAAACCTTGCTATGCACCCCAGCATTGTGTTCACTTTTGCAGCCACTCTCCTGCACTGGGCAGTGTTGTTCATGGTCCCTGTTATCATTACCCCTAGGTCCTTCTCCTTCTCAGTGATTCTCAGCTTAACCCCCCCCATCCCAGCCAGTATTCTCTCCTTGGGTTCTTCACCCCAAAGTGTATAACCTTAAACTTATTTGCATTGAACCCCAGCTGCCACCTCTCTGACCACTCCAAGCTTGCTTAGGTTCCCCTGCAGCTGCTTCCATCCCTCCCCTCCATCCACCACTGCTCTGATTTTGGTGTCATCAGCGAACAGACTTACCCTGCTCACCACCCCACGAGCAATGTCTGATATGAAGAGCCCAAATAATATTGGCCCCAGCACAGAGCCCTGTGGCACCCCACTCATCGCTGACCTTGGAGTTGAGAGCTCCCCTCTCACCACCACCCATTGCAGCCTCCCACTGAGCCAGCTTGCAATCCAGTTAATCATTTTAGCCCCTACCCCCTACACCAGTTAGCTTCCCCCAAGCCTCTCATGAGGCACCGAATCGAAGGCCTTGCTGAAGTCCAAGTAAAGAACATCCACCGCATGACCCTTCTCCAGTTCACCTGTCACCCAGTCATAATATTGTATGAAGTTGGTTTGACAAGACTTCCCTGAAATGAACCCATGCTGCCTCACATCCTGGAGGCCATTGTCCTCCAGGTACAACACCAGTCTGTCCTTTAGTATCATTTCCATGAGACTGCACACTATGGCGGTGAGACTTACCAGACAATAATTACCCGGTTCATCCCTTGGCCTGCTCTTGTGTAATGGTACTACATGTGCCATCCTCCAGTCCAGTGGCACACAGGCATTGTTGCCTGTATACCTTTGTAACTTCCCAGATCGTACCTGAAAATAGGCATTTATTTGTCTAGTGTGCTTATGTGGTCAATAAAGCTAAACAAATAAAGTCTTGCACCTAGACAACTTCTTTCCAGTGTTGCACGGATTGTATTCTAGCAGGCTAGATACCATTGGATACCATCATTTTGGTTTTATATCAGATAGCCTCGGATGGCATAGACATACAACCAAGGATCCAACTTCCTAGGACCCACTGTAAGTATCCAAGGTATCCATCGATCCAACCTGGATATGATGGATCCGACCATAAGATCCAACCATCCAAGGTTGGATCCAATGGATCTACACACCAGATCCAACTATCCAAGGTTGGATCTGATGGATTCAACCTCAGATCCATTGGCCAGATAGTTTGGATACCGGCACTATCCAGTGGAGGATAGTTGGAGCCACAAAGGCACTATTCATGCAACACTGCTATTATCCGTGCCGGCAGAGCCCTCAGGCCTTTAATGAGCCCCCAAACAGGAAAATTGGGCGGAAGTCTGGAAACTGCTCAGCCTCATTTTCAGTTAGTGTCACTACAATCGAGCTCAAAAGTGGGTGGCAACATTCTGTACTCATTCTGACTGCAATCGGCCACTGCAAGGGTTCACGGCACTACATAGACAGTGTGACTGCAATCAAGCACAGCAGAGGTGGCGACACTAAGTTGTCAGTGTGACAGCATTGGGCACCATAGGAAGTAGGAACACTACATAGTCAGTGTGACTGTGATCAGGTACAGCAGGGAATGTCAGCAGTCAGTATGATTGAAATCGAGCACAGCAGGGAGACACATCACTACATAGTGTAACTGCACCTGGCACAGCAGGGAGAGGCATCACTACACAGTCAGTGTAACTGTGACTGGCACAGCATGGAGCTGCAACACTACATAGTGTGACTGCGACTGGCACAGCAGGGAGTTGCATCACTACATAGTCAGTGTAACTGTGACTGGCACAGAAGGGAGATGCATCACTACACAGTCAGTGTAACTGTGACTGGCACAGCAGAGAGTTGCAACACTACATAGTGTGACTGCGACTAGCACAGCAGGGAGTTGCATCACTACACGGCCAGTGTAACTATGACTGGCACAGCAGGGAGTTGCAACACTACATAGTGTGACTGCGACTAGAACAGCAGGGAGATGCACCACTACATAGTCAGGGAAACTGTGACTGGCACAGCACGGAGATGCATCACTACACAGTCAGTGTAACTGTGACTGGCACAGCAGGGAGTTGCAACACTACATAGTGTGACTGCGACTGGCATAGCAGGGAGTTGCATCACTACACAGTCAGTGTAACTGTGACTGGCACATCAGAGAGTTGCAACACTACATAGTGTGACTGCGACTGGCACAGCAGGGAGATACATCACTACATAGTCAGTGTAACTGAGACTGGCACAGCAGGGAGTTGCAACACTACATAGTGTGACTGCGACTAGCACACCAGAGAGTTGCATCACTACACAGTCAGTGTAACTGTGACTGGCACAGCAGAGAGTTGCAACACTACACAGTGTGACTGCAACTGGCACAGCAGGTAGTTGCATCACTACACAGTCAGTGTAACTGAGACTGGTACAGAAGAGAGATGCATCACTACAAAGTTAATGTGACTGCGACTGGCACAGCTGGGAGTTGCATCACTACATAGTGTAACTGCGACTGGCATAGCAGGGAGATGCATCACTACATATTCATTGTGACTGCGACTGGCACAGCAGGAAGATGCATCACTACATAGTCAGTGTAACTGCGACTGGCACAGCAGGGAGATGCATTACTACATATTCAGTGTAACTGTGACCATCACAGAAAGGAGGTGCATCACTACATAGTGTGACTGTGACTGGCACAGAAGAAAGATGCATCACTACATAGTGTGACTGCGACTGGCACAGCAGGAAGTTGCATCACTACATAGTTAATGTGACTGCAACTGGCACAGCTGGGAGTTGCATCACTACATAGTGTAACTGCGACTGGCATAGCAGGGAGATGCATCACTACATAGTTAATGTGACTGTGACTGTCACAGCAGGGAGATGCATCACTACATAATCAGTGTGACTGCGACTGGCACAGCAGGAAGATGCATCACTACATAGTCAGTGTAACTGCAACTGGCACAGCAGGGAAATGCATTACTACATATTCAGTGTTACTGTGACCAGCACAGAAAGGAGGCGCATCACTACAGTAGTGTGACTGTGACTGGCACAGAAGAAAGATGCATCACTACATAGTGTGACTGCGACTGGCACAGCAGGGAGTTGCAATACTACACAGTGTGACTGCGACTGGCACAGCAGGGAGATGCATCACTACATAGTCAGTGTAACTGTTACTGGCACAGCAGGGAGTTGCATCTCTACACAGTCAGTGTAACTGTGACCGGCACAGCAGGGAGTTGCAACACTATGTATTGTGACTGCGACTGGCACAGCAGGGAGTTGCATCACTACATAGTCAGTGAAACTGTGACTGGCACAGCAGGGAGTTGCATCACTACACAGTCAGTGTCACTGTGACTGGCACAGCAGGGAGTTGCAACACTACATAGTGAGACTGCGACTGGCACAGCAGGAAGATGCATCACTACACAGTCAGTGTAACTGTGACTGGCACATCAGGGAGTTGCAACACTACATAGTCAGTGTAACTGTGACTGGCACAGCAGGGAGATGCAACACTACATAGTGTGACTGCGACTGGCACAGCAGGGAGTTGCATCACTACACAGTCAGTGTAACTGTGACTTGCACATCAGGGAGTTGCAACACTACATAGTGTGACTGCGACTGGCACAGCAGGGAGTTGCATCACTACACAGTCAGTGTAACTGTTACTGGCACAGTAGGGAGCTGCAACACTACATAGTGTGACTGCAACTGGCACAGCAGGGAGTAGCATCACTACACAGTCAGTGTAACTGTGACTGGCATAGCAGGGAGTTGCAACACTACATAGTGTGACTGCGACTGGCACAGCAGGGAGTTGCATCACTACACAGTCAGTGTTACTGTGACTGGCACATCAGCAAGTTGCAACACTGCATAGTCAGTGTAACTGTGACTGGCACAGCAGGGAGTTGCATCACTACACAGTCAGTGTAACTGTGAGTGGCATAGCACAGAGATGTATCACTACACAGTCAGTGTAACTGCGACTGGCACAACAGGGAATTACAACACTACATAGTGTGACTGCGACTGGCACAGCAGGGAATTGCATCACTACAGTCAGTGTAACTGAGACTGGCACAAAAGAGAGATGCATCACTACATAGTGTAACTGCGACTGGTATAGCAGGGAGATGCATCACTACATAGTTAATGTGACTGCGACTGGCACAGCAGGGAGATGCATCACTACATATTCAGTGTAACCGAGACTGGCACAGAAAGGAGACACATCACTACATAGTGTGACTGCGACTGGCACAGCAGGGAGATGCATCACTCCATAGTGTGACTGCAACTGACACAGCAGGGAGATGCATCACTACACAGTCAGTGTAACTGCGACTGGCACAGCAGGGAGATGCATCACTACATAGTCAGTGTAACTGCGACTGGCACAGCAGGGAGATGCATCACTACACAGTCAGTGTAACTGCAACTGGCACAGAAGGGAGATGCATCACTACATAGTCAGTGTAACTGCGACTGGCACATCAGGGAGATGCATCACTACATAGTCAGTGTAACTGCGACTGAAACAGTAGGGAGTTGCATCACTACATAGTCAGTGTAACTGCGACTGGCACAGCAGGGAGATGTATCACTACATAGTCAGTGTAACTGCAACTGGCTCAGAAGGGAGATGCATCACTACATTGTGTGACTGTGACTGGCATAGCAGGGAGTTGCATTACTACATAGTCAGTGTAACTGCAGCTGGCCCAGAAGGGAGTTGCATCACTACATAGTGTGACTGTGACTGGCACAGCAGGGAGATGCATCACTACATAGTCAGTGTAACTGCGACTGGCACAGCAGGGAGATGCATCACTACATAGTCAGTGTAACTGCGACTGGCACAGCAGGGAGATGCATCACTACATAGTCAGTGTAACTGCGACTGGCACAGCAGGGAGATGCATCACTACATAGTTAATGTGACTGTGACTGGCACAGCAGTCCAGAAGGAGGAATACAACTGAGGGATACAGGGGGCAGGGAGTGAGTGCCACAGGTCTGCTAGTGAGATCAGTGGCTGGGGGAGCTGGTAGGGGTTCTATTAGTAGTTGCAGTAGTAGTAGTTTATTTGGCTCAGGATGCCTCACATCATAAATAATAACAAACAATTCAGACATTACAGGGCTAGATACAGAAACCTAAAAACAGCAGTACAAATAAATAAAGATGTAGTAAATAACTGCAGCATCATCAGCCAGTGTATATAGACTGAGGCATCACAGGTCACCAAATCCTCTCTAAGAAGAAATGGCTTCAGACCCCTTTGAAAGACCTTCACCATGGGGACCTCACTTGGTGCCCTGGGTAGGGAATTTCAAAGTAGAGGGCCAGCCACCTCAAATACACAGTCACCAGAGGATTCAAGTCTGGCCCTCAGAAATGAAAATAGACCCTCCTTGGTGAAGAGGAGGAGAAGGCATAAAGATCAGTGGGAAGTCTGGAGCTTTGCCAGGTAGCCACGGTCAAACTGGTATAGAGCTACATTGGTTAGTAAACCAGTCTTGAAGGTGATACGCCGCTTCAGCAGCAGCCAGTGCAGTTCACACAGGAGCGGGGTTCCATGACAGGACTATAAAGGTCCATTACCAACCTGGCTGCTGCATTTTGCAACAGATGCATGTGTGGCAGAGTACCTCCATTGAACCCAAGGTAGAGTGCATTACAGTAACCAAGCCAGGACATCACAAATGCATGCACCAGCATCAGCAGCTCTCCAGAAGGGATAAGGGACTTCATCCTGGCTATGTTTGTAAGATAGTAAAGGCCACTCTGGACTACAGTTGACACCTGTGCCTCAAATGTCAGTCTTTCATCCGCAATGACCCCCAGATTTTTCACCTTAGTGGTGTCCCCAGCCTTGAGGAACCAAACCAAAGCCCTGTTATTCTCTCGGTCGCCTCTGCACCCCCACCCCCCCATGACCTGGCTCAATCACCAATACCTCAGTCTTATCCAGGTTAAGTTGCAGCCATCTATATGTCATCCAGTCCTGAATTCTCGGCAAACCACAACTTATGCACTTCCACTGTGTCAGGTGTCCCAGCTGCCAATGACAGATTCAGCTGGGTATCATCTGCATAATAGTGAAAACCCACCCTGTATCACCTAATGGTCTTTCCCAAGGGCAGCATGTACACTGCAAACAACATAGGAGAGAGGACTGACACTTGGGGCATGCTACAGAGCAAGGGTATTGGGCATGAAGAGAAATTTCCCATCACCAGTCTCTGCATACTATCCCTAAGGCAAGACTCAAACAGAAGATGAAAATGCCAGAGAGTCTTCCAAACTTCTTCAAGTGATCAAACATTGACTCCTGCTCTATAGTGTCAAACTCTGAATAGAGAGAGCTAGGAGAACAAGAAATGACCTCTCCTCTCTATCCCTTGCCATGAAGATCATTAGTCACCCTGACCAATTTAGTCTCAGTGCAGTGCCTAGACCTAGAACTAGTCTGGAGGGGCTCATAGGTGTCATAGGTCATCAGGTGTGCCTCAAGTTGTAATGCCACAATGTTCTCAATAACCTTCCTTAGGGCACATTGAGATTGGGCAATAATTCGCTAGGATGTCTGGGTCCAGAGATGGTTTCTTCAGATGGGACAAACCAGTGCAAAGGGGGACAAGGAAAAGGCAGACATCTTGAACAAACACTTCTGTTCAATGTTCATGGAGGAAGGGTAATGGGAGGGACCACAAAAAAGTAACAGGAGCTTTGAAGGGGAGAGGTCGACAGTAGTCCTTTTCCAGAGGAGAGAGTCTGGAAAGGACTAGCTAATTTAAAAGTGGACAAAGCAATGGGGCCAGACAGGCTGCATCCAAGGAGCTCTGAGGTACTAGATGCACTGCTGACAGTTCTATTTAACAGATTACTGGAAACCAGAGTGGTTCGAGAGGACTGAAGGGGGGCTGATGTAGTCCCATTTCACAAAAATTGTACCAGGGAGTAGGCTGGCAGTTGTAGGCCAGTCTGACATTTGAGGTGGGAAAGTTAATGGAAACCCTACTGAGGGATGAGATTGTGGAATATCTTGAATCTAACAGGTTATAAGACCTGAGGCAGCATGGATTAATTGGGTGGAGGTCACATCAAATGAATTTGATAGAGTTCTTTGACTGGGTGATCAAGGAACTGGATCAGGGTGGAGTGGTGCACGTAGCCTAACTAGACTTCAGTAAGGCATTCAACACTATTCCTCATAAGAGACTAGCAAACTGGGTAGCTTAGGAGTGGGACTAAAGGTGCTAAACTAGGTAAGAAATTGGTTGGGGGATAGGCGACTGAGGGTAGTGGTAAATGGAGTTCACTCTGAAGAGGGGAGGGTGACCAGCGTGGTGCCTCAGGGATCAGTGCTAAAAATGGTCTTCTTTAATGTCTTTACAAATTACATTGCAGAGGAGCAGGAAAATAATGTCCACATATTTGCAGATGACACCTTGATCTGCAATAGGGTAGACACTTGGAGGGGGGGGAGTTAGAAAGGATGAGCTGAGACCTGAGAAAGCTAGAGGAGTGGTCAATGGTGTGGCAGCTGGGCTTTAATATGAAAAAGTGCAATATAATGCACTTAGGGCACAGAAACCCATGTGGGAAGTACAAAATAGGAGGAATAGAATTGATGACAATCAAGCTGGAAAAGGACCTAGAGGTAATCATATCAGCTGGCATAAAGGTGGCGGGGCAGTGTGACAAGGCAGTTGGCAGGGCTGGTGGGATGCCAGGGTGCATAGAAAGGGGCATCACCAGCTGAAAGAGGGAGGTGGTGATGCCCTTGTATATGTCACTGGTAAGACCCCACCTTGAGTACTGTGTCCAGTTCTGGAGACCGTATCTTCAGAAGGACATAGACAAGAGCTGGCCCACCAGCACAGTGGTTGGATATTTGCTTGTGACGCTGGCAACCCAGGTTCGGAAATGTACCTGGGGAACTGGAGAGCTGGCCTGGGGAGAAGTCTCGAACATCCTATGCACTGCTTTCCTTCTCCATGGGGAGGGAGGGGTTGTGTACCAGTCCTCTAGAGACTCCTGGCAGAGGCAGGGGGATCCAGACGTGATTGGCGCCATGTAGCTTGAGGGGCGGGGCAGATGCAGTGCATCATTGCACGTTCCCGCCCTGCTAAAACTGGGGTTAAAAAATCTCGCTGGCTGCTGTCATGATGCTCAGCCTCCTGGCCTTCATTGCTCCTCACCTCCCCACTGACCTAATCCCGGCTCCACCGTGATGACCGGACCTGAACCCCGTCCTGGGGGGAAATCCCGGGAGGTAATGTTGGCTGCCGCTGACACCTTCCCCCAGCATAGAGGGTCTGGATCTAAGTTGTGGCCCCACTCTGAGGGGTAAGTCAGAGGGTATCAGTGGGGGTATGGCTATCGGGGAAGCAAAGCAGGGGTATGAGTTGATGGCAGGCAGTAGGCGGGGCAAAAAAAAAAGAAGGACAAAAACAAAGTGGAGGCAGTACAGAGGAGGGCAACTAAAATGATGCAGGGTCTGCACCAAAATCCCTATGAGGAGAGACCAAAGGACTTCAATATGTACTCCTTGGGAGAGAGAAGGGAGGATGGGCTATGACAGAGACCTTTAAATACCTCATGAGGGTAAACAAGGTACAGGAGGGAAGTATTTTTTAGAATGAAAGGAGCTCAAGAACAAGGGGACATGCTATGAAGCTGGAGGGATGTAGATTCAAAAGAGATGAGAGGAAGTATTTCTTCACAGAAAGAGTGGTGGATTCCTTGAACAGCCTTCCAGAGGAGATGGTAGGGGGTAAAGATAGTGGTGGAGTTAAAGAATACATGGGATAGGCATAAGGGTATCTTAGTGGAAAAAGAAGGAGAGGAAGAGAAAGATGGAGATCAGTTAGGATCTGTGGTGACAGTGATACTGTAGGTAGGGAAAAATGAGCAGACTGGGTGGGCCAAGCGGTCCTTATCTGCCATCAAATTCTGTGTTTCTGTGATCTATGTTTCTATCAGCCTTGGGAAATCTTGCCCAAAACTGCAGAATTCATCATCAATCCAGGCATTAAAGTCACCTAGAATAATCTATCTGGATAACTTCAGCACCCTGTCAGCAATGAAGTCCATGATTTCCTGCAGGAACTGCCCCTTTTGCCTCAGAGGTCAGTACACAAGGAGGATCCTGCAACCTGCACCTGGACTCCCACTCACAGCCATGCATTCAAATGACTAGGCTTCCGGCATTGGGTACACCGTGAAGTTCAATTCGTGTCTAAAGCAGATTGCAGCCCCCACCTGCAATCCCTCTGTGGCAGTGTACTATAGAGAATTTGACTGGGACTACCTCCTCTAAAACTGGACCAGTGTCATCACTTAACCAGGTCTCCATGATGCAAGCCAGATCACACAACAAACCAGAAATTAAATCTGCCATAATGACAGTCGTGCTCCTCATTGATCTGGCATTGCAATGCGCAGCCTGCAGGAAAGGAATGAAGGCAGCTGGCCTAATAGCTACTTGTCCACCTGGTCTGGTGGGAGCCCAACATATGGGAACCAACCATGTCTGGCCTCACTCTAGGTCCCATTTTGCCCCAGGACATCTCCTGGTCCTCACCACCACAATGGTGCCCCTTTCAATGGCTCCCACTAAACCCGGCCACCAAGCCCCACGCTTTCTCTAAATTCCTACCCTGCTGTACCGATGATATGCTGTATGAGGCAGGAGGGGGTCATGAAAGCAGTGTAGCTCCAGCTACCAAGATGGGGAGTAACTGAACCTAAGGAATCCATACCCTACGCACATAATGATTCCACAGATAACAACCCAATAAAACCAAACTCAACAAAAGAACCTCCCAAAATAAATTCCCAAGGCAACAATCCTTAATACCTCCCGCAGTACTCTCCCCTGATACCAATGGATCCATAACACTATATGGCAGATTTAAATAAAATCATAAAAGGGCAAGAAAAAAATCTAGAAATTTCATTGGCCAAGAGACATCACCTGATCATGCATTAAATCTCTGCAAATGCAGGTCAGGTGCTGAATCTCATTTTCCTCTCTAAAAAACCTACTTAGAGCCATTTCATAAGTGTAATAAGCCCCTCCAGGGTGTGCGTCATAGGATTTTAATGCACTTTCCAGGGGTGTAAGGACACTCAGCCTTAAACCTTGTGCCTTACTACACCCCTGGAGCATGCGTTAAAATGATATAATGCACATCCTGTCATGACTTATTACTTACTAATAAAACACAGCCAACCCCACACCCACCAATTCCTCAGCCATCAAAGGCACACACTCTAAAACACTACCCAATCACTCGAACCCATATATCTCATGCCTGCAGTATTGTGCGGAATTCTGCCGGCAGAATTATTGTGGAATGGCCATTCCGCCAGTGGAATTTCCACCAGAATTTTGCTGGTTCTTCTACGGAATTCTGCCTACTGTGATCTGTAGAATAATATTCCACAGGAAAAGCAATTTTTCTGCAGAATATTATTCCGCAACAATTTCTGCAGAAAATATTGAGATCTGCAGAATAATATTCCACGAAACAGCATTTCTTCTGCAGAAAATCATTCCACAATTATTTTCTACCACGGAATTTCACCATTCCATTTGTGGTGAAATTAGGTGGAATTTTGAAAATTCCATGGAATTTTGTTCTGTCGGAATTTGCAAATTCCGCAGCGCACTACATGTTTGGCATTACGTATTTTGGCCCTAGTTTTATGCTTGTCTGTCCTAAGATTAATGTTGTGTATCATGTTTTGTGATGTATTTATTGACTTGGACACCTTTGAAAAAGGGCTCTTGAGCTCAAAGGTCTTTCAAACACAAAATAAATGAACATACATCTATAGTAATTAAATCAGGTATGACAAAAAATGGTTCCATGTGATAACAGCCACTACACAACAGCGAATGTCAAAACAGCAATTCCAAAACATCATGGACATAAACAGCGATGCTACATTACAGCTAAAGTACAGAAACAGCGATGTCAGAATACATCTTTAACGTGGGGGGGGGCTCCACTCCCACATACCCCATGGGGGGTTGCGCCCCGAACTCCCCCTACTTATTTATAACCAACTTCGAGGCGCATATTGCCAAGTACTATTGCCTTTCAGTGGGGGTTTCTGTAATCGCATGGTCACCGTAATTGTCATCGCCGTTCTGACTTCGCCCTTATTGAGTAGCCGTTATTGAGTAGCCATTATTATGTGATACCACAAAAAACATTCCTAATCACAGGCACCTTTTCATACACCTCTCCTACTTTATGCTTACAGCACATAGAGAATACTGGATGGGCATCTATGCAGAACCAGTGTGTTCTGCCACAGAGGGGCTCTGATTCCCTCTGACCTCGAGAGTGAAGCTCGAGAGGTCCATGGGAATCAGAACCCCAAGGTGGCAGAACACACTGGTTATGCATCAAGTTGCCCTTTATTTTTATAGTATATAGTATTATATGAAATGTGTGCATTGTGTGTCTTCTCTTTCACAATGACACTGACTTGTGCAGTCTCTAGAGATTCTAGAATGCTGTTGTACCACAGAAGGGTACAATCACATTCCATGACCTTTGAGCTGTGATACAACATTTTGAAAATGATGGATTTCTATATAGAACAATGCTCTACTATAC
Source organism: Neoceratodus forsteri (assembly GCA_016271365.2). Lineage (NCBI taxonomy): Eukaryota > Metazoa > Chordata > Ceratodontiformes > Ceratodontidae > Neoceratodus > Neoceratodus forsteri. The sequence goes on from JADMNL010000023.1 coordinate 68,562,704, forward strand.
ACTATTATCCACTCCATCAATTAAACAACAAATAGAAAGTAAAAAGGACACAGTCCAAGGTACAAAGTTGTTCAGAGTATAATCACACAGAGTTCAGTCGTTGAATCCAAAGCTTGTCAGAGGAACAATGTTGTATGCAAAATGTTCCACAGATGAACACTATGCTAGCTGCCACTTAGCCCAGTTTCAGTTATTTGCATGTACTAATGTCACTTTTGTCATCTCTGCATAGCTACAGTATATGTATTATCTCGAGTACTGTCTGACTTGATCTGTATTCTAACCTACCTGTACCATATACTATGTACTGTACCTGTACTATATACTATGTATTGTATAATCTCATCTCTTTTATGTATGTATTCTCCTGGGTCGTGCCTGAAAATAGTCAACTTTGGCTAGCGCACCTAACCCGGTTAACAAAAACTAAATAAAATAAATAAAATAGAAATTGATGTAGTACGAAAGACAGCTCTCTCACTGCAGTCTTCATGCTAACAAAGCCGTACTTTCAAAAAGAAAGTTTGAGACTGTAGGCTCTTTCATCACATGTAGAGTCCAACTCCATGGACTAGTGAACTTTTCCAAAACTTTCTTCTAGTCCTAGCTTGACCACCTGCTCCTGCTCACAGAATGGAAACTAGGAAACAGCCCCTGCTGGCTCCATCAGCGAAAGCCAATCTTAAATCCCACTCACAGGGTAAGTGATGTCCAATTACCGCAGCATCTGGGACTTCAGCCCAGCTGCTTTCACCAACCCCGCAGCTAAGTCCATTCACATCCGCAGTCCCACAGCTGAACACTATACTAGCATGCACATGCCAAAATCCCATGCATGCAGCACAATGCCATGCACGTGCCACAATATCACACTTATACCATAATGCCACGCACATGCCACAATGTCGTGCACATGCCATAATGCAATGCACATGCCACAATGCCATGCTTGTGCCACAATACCATGCACATGCCATAATGCTATGCATGTGCCATAATGCCATGTATGGACTACAGTACCAAGCACGTGCCATAATGCCATGCACATGCCACAATACCATGTATGTACCAAAATACCATGCAATAATGCCTTGCACATGCCACAATGCAATGTATGTATGTACCACAATACCATGCATGTGCCATAATGCCATGCACATACCACAGTGCCATGTATGTATGTATGTATGTACCACAATACCATGCACATCCCATAATGTTATGCATGTGCCATAATGTTATGCATATGCCACAATACCATGCACATGCTATAATGCCATGCACATGCCATAATACCATACACATGCCATGATACCATACACATGCCATAATGCCATGCATGTGCCACAATGCCATGCACATTCCAAAAGGCCAATCATGTGCCACAATGCCATTCACATGCCATAAGGCCAAGTATGTGCCATAATGCCATGCATGTGTCACAATGCCATGCAAATGCCACAATGCCATGAACCTACCACAATACCATGCACATGCCATAATGCCATCCATGTACCATAATGCCATGCGCATGGCACAGTGCCATGCACATGCATGCCATGCATGCAGCACAGTGCCATGCATGCACTGCACAATGTCATGCATGTACCATAATGGCATTCATGTGGCACAGTGTCATGCAAGTGCCATAATGCCATGTATGCACCACAATACCATGCACATGCCATAATGCCAAGCAAATGCCATAATGCCATACACATGCCACAATTCCATGCAAATGCCAGAATGCCATGCACGTGACACAAGACCATGCACAAGCCATAATGCCATGCACATGCCACAATGCCATGTATGTATCACAATACCAAGCATATTGCATAATGCCATACACATGCCACAATACCATGCACATACCACAATGCCATGCACATGTCATAATACCATGCACATACCATAATGCCATGCATGTGCCATAATGCCATACACATGCCATAATTCCATGCAAATGCCAGAATGCCATACACATGCCACAATACCATGCACATGCCATAATGCCATGCACATGCCACAATACCATGCACATGCCATAATGCCATTCACATGCCACAATACCATGTATGTACCACAATACCATGCACATGCCATAATGCCATGCATGTGCCATAATGCCATACACATGCCACAATACCATGCACATGCCATAATGCCATGCACATGCCATAATACCATGCACATACCATAATGCCATGCATGTGCCATAATGCCATGCACATGTCATAATACCATGCACATACCATCATGCCATGCACATACCATCATGCCATGCACATGCCACCATACCATGCACATGCCATAATACCATGCACATACCATAATGCCATGCATGTGCCATAATGCCATGCACATGTCATAATACCATGCACATACCATCATGCCATGCACATACCATAATGCCATGCACATGCCACCATACCATGCACATGTCATAATACCATGCACATACCATAATGCCATGCATGAGCCACAGTGCCATGCACATGCCATAAGGCCTAGCATGTGCCATAATTTATTTATTTAAGAGTTTAACCAGAAGGGCATACTGAGCAGAGTACTGCTCGATTCCAGATGCGTCCTGGGGACAGTACAATAAAATAGTATTTCAACAAAGATAATACAGCAGTGGTCAACATCAGCAAGTCAGTACATGTGCAGCTGGGCAATAAGGAAATGACAGGGTTTGGAAACAGTATGTAGGCACTGATTATGCAATCAAAACAATGACTTGTATATGCAGAAATGGAGAGGTACCAGAAATGAGCAAACACAATAATGATGCATAGTTACAGAAAAGGTGAGGCACAAGTCAGGTACTTTACTAATCGTTGGCTCAGTACAAAGTAGAATAAAGCAAATTCAAGGTGGAAAGATTGGGAGAACAAGCCCTGGTATTAAAATTAGGCACATTGGCAGGTGGAGGAGAAGTGGGCTGAGAGGAGAGTGTTGAGGTGCTGGGAGGGAGAGGAGTGACGAATTTCTAGAGGAAGGGAGGGGGTTCTATAGTTTGGGCATGCGATAGCTGAAAGCTGCCTGACCTGCCAAGGTGGACCTATGGGGGATTTGTAAGAGTCTAGTGTCATTGTTCCTGAAGGCATAGGCGGGGGGGGGGAGCAGACAGCACCGAAGAGAGGTAGGTGGGCAAGGATTGGGTCCAAAGCTTGGCAGTAAATCATGCACCATGAGCCGATCTGCTGTCCTGTAGGGAAGGAAGGCCCAGGGCCTAATAGAGGGTGCAGTGACAGGTGGAGTAGGGATAGTCCAGTGCGAAATGACAGAAGGAGTGGAAGAAAGAGTTCAGTCTGGATAGGATGGACTTGAGGGCAGCACTGTAGACCACGTCATTGCAGTCAAAGATTGGCAGAATAATTTTCTGTACGATTGCTCTGCAAGCCGGCAACGTGATGCAACCACAACTGCGATAGAGGGCACCCAGCCTGGAGTGGAGTTTTTTGTGGAGTTACACTTTATTTTAAATGTCCTTAGCTACACTGAAACTACTGTATAACTACAATGTAACTTCTTTGTAGTTACATATAACTACAATGTAGTTGTTAACTAGTTTCACATTTGCAGTTTAGTGTAGTTACACAAGCTGCACAAACTGGTAGTTACCGCAATTACTGTTGCAACAGCTGTTACATGTGTAGTTACACTTCCAGCATAAAGCAATTTTTCTGTTGCGCTTTGCAGCAGCTGTTACATGTGTAGTTACACTTCCAGCATAAATCAATTTGTGCCAAAGAGAGACAGTTGTGGTTGTATATGTAACTACCACATCATGCAATTTGTATAACTACACACCAAGAAGGGCCCTCTACCTGTGTATCCTTTGCCACCCACCACCACCACTCCACACAGCAGATCAGTGGTAAAGTGCATGGTATGTAGCCATGCCCCACTCCCAGCCACCCACCTGGGCTGTAGCAGGCCAGGAGTGTGGGTACAGAAGAGGTGTGGGTCAATGCCACAGAAGCAGCACATTTCTTAGGAACTACAGCATTGTTACAAGCCAATAAGTAATTACGTAAATAATTTTTATTGTATAAGTAACCAATGTAGCTGTATAGCAATTAAGAATATTAGATTGCATGCTTATTAAGCAGTAAGTGCATGAGGGACTGATTTCTGAAGGAAAGCATACATCAGAACTACAGCATTGACATTCAGTGTAATTATATAGTAGGTACACCCTTCTTTTTATGCTTTATTTTAAGTGTCAGTTTCTGTGTACTTACTTTGCAAATACATGTTAGTTAGCCATTAACTGTGGAAACAATGCCACAGAAGCAGCACATTCCTTAGTAACTACAGCACTGTTACACCCTTTTTACACTTTATTTTAAGTGGCTGTTTCTGCGTATTAACTTTGTAAGTACATGTTAGTCATTAACTGTGGAAACAATGCCACAGAAGCAGCTCGTTCCTTAGTAACTACAGCACTGTTACACCGTCTTCTTATACTTTAAGTATCTGCTTCTGCGTACTTACTTTGTAAGTACATGTTAGGCATTAACTGGGGAAACAATGCCACAGAAGCAGCACGTTCCTTAGTAACTACAGCACTGTTACACCTTCTTCTTATACTTTAAGTATCTGCTTCTGCATACTTACTTTGTAAGTACATGTTAGGCATTAACTGGGGAAACAATGCCACAGAAGCAGCACGTTCCTTAGCAACGATAGCACCATTAAAAGTCAATAAGTAATTATGTAAATTAATTATTTTTTATTGTATAGCAATTTACAATGTTAGATTGCATGTTTATTTTTAGTTTTTTTTTTTGTGCGCACAGTATACAATCGGTGGCTCTGGGATTCAAGCACAATTTTCCAGGTTTGAGGGCAGTGCTTTTAACCATTATGCTATACTGCAGTAGCTTCATGATGGAGTGATTTCTGAAGGATAATTTTAAGTGTCACTAACTACACTGTAACTACTGTATAACTACACTGTAACTGCACTACTATGTAGTTGTTAACTAGTTTCACAATGGGTGTTGCGTACTTACATAACTTTAAATGTGTTGCTTCTATAAGATTGATCCACACCTCTACTGCACCCACACCCCTGTCCTGCTGCTGCCCAGGTGGGTGGCTGGGGGTGGGGCATGGGCTATCCTTCAATCACAGTCCTAATTCTTCTGTACCAAAGACTAAACTGTCCCATTGTACAATGCTGAACAGTCATCATAAGTCTGATTGTACATCATGTATATTGCACCCACACTTTAGTTGCTACTCTGTTGTGTTTCAACTGTACTCTTGCACTTAATTGTACCTAGCTGTACTCAGTATATTCAGTGTATTCTATTTCCTGTACCTTTCTCTGTTAATGTAAGTGTATTGTCTTTATTGCCTGTGTACCATCTTTATGGCCTGGGTCATGCCTGAAAATGGTCCACTGAATCAGTGCACCTACCTGGTAAACAACCAAACAACCAAACAATAAATAAATATTACCAATCTGCTGTGTGGAGTGATGGTGGGGAATGCCAGATACACATGCCGGGATGCCTCCTTAGCCATTACATGCCCTTCCCACTAGCTGAATGAGGTGGCAGCCATGGCACCATCATTCACACCAAGCTACCATAGCCCCTGACTACACCATGAGGGTTGGGGCATTGTGGTGAAGATGTGCATGTAATGACTAAGGAAGAGTCCCTGCATGTGTGTCTGGTACCACCCACCATTACTCCACACAACAGATATTTGTTTACCAGGGAGGCTGTAAGGGAGGTGGGGGTGGTGGACCCACTGGCAGGGAGTGACCACCAATCTGTGTGGTTCACGCTCAACATTGGCAGGGAGGCGGTTGGTACAGGGATGAGGATGGTTGACTTCAGAAAGGCCGACTTCAGTAGGATGGGTGAAATCATAGGAGAGTACCTGGCAGGAATGCAATCTCACTGGGATGCAAACCAGAAATGGGAAAAAAAAATATATTGGGGCTTGTGGAGGCTGTTGGGACCTGTACCAAACTGCAGAGCTAGAAGGGAAGATCTAAGAAGTCAAGCTGGATGATTAGGGAAGTTTTAAATAAGGTGAGGGCAAAAAAGCAGCTTTCTGTACATACAAGAATTCCTGGGGGGTGGGAGATAAGGATGAGTAGATGAGGAAGTCCAGAGAAGTTACCGAGGGTGTTAGAGCAGCCAAGACCTCCAGGGAACTGAGGCTGACTCAGGGAATCAAAGACAGGGAAAAATACTTCTTCTGACACATTAAGGAATGAAGGAACTGCAAGGATCAGACAGTGCAGATCAAGAAGGATGGGGGTGGGCAGAGAAAGGAGCAGAACAGGCAGAAACACTAAATGAGTACTTCTGTTCCATATTCACAAGGAGGAAGGGCAGGCAGCTTCTGCAGGGGTGGGGAGGGTGGGCAGGGGGATGACAAATGGAGTAATCACTGAGGGCAGGTGTTAGAGGGCTCTGAGGGTGGATAAGGCACAGGACCAGACAGCATACATCCCAGGATGCTGAGGGAACTGGTGGAGGTACTGGCAGGGCCACTGGTGGATCTATTCAATACCTCCCTGGACACAAGATGCATGCCATGGGACTGGATGATGGCCAATGTGGTGCCCCTCCATAAAAGTGACCCTAAGGATGAACCAGGCAATTACAGATGTGTAAGCCTGACATCCATCGTGGGGAAGCTGATGGAGACAATCCTGAAGGAGAGGCTGGTGACATTTCTGGAGGATAATGGACTCCAGGACAGTCATCAGCATAGGTTTGTCAAGGGAAGGTCCTGTCAGACTAATCTAGTTGGGTACTATGGCTGGTTACTGAGGGAACTGGACAAAGGTCATGTGGTGGATGTCAAATTTTTGTACATCAGCAAGGCCTTTGATTCAGTGCTGCATGGGAGGTTGGGGGGAAATTGAGGTATGTGGGGTCTGGGACTAATGTGGTTAACTGGATCAAAAATTGGCTTCAATGAAGACAGTAGAGGGTAGTGGTTGGGGGGAGCTTTCATCTCCAAGGGCAGTTACAAGCAGGGTGCTGCAGGATTGGTACTGGGGCTGATGTTGTTTAGGATATTCATAGTAGACATCTCGCATGGCATCAGGAATAAGTTCAGCCTCTTCGCTGATGATACCAAGTTGGGGGTGGTGGAGAGTGACATAGAGGGATGGCAGGAACTGCAGAATGACCTGATTAAACTGAAGGAGTGGTCGGAAGAGTGGCAGCAGGGGTTCAGTGTTAAAAAGTGCAAGGTGATGCACTTTGGAGTGAAGAACCCAGGGAGGAGCTATCAGCTGAGTTGACCACAGCTAGGTACCACTGAGGAGGAAAAGGATCTAGGGGTGGTTGTAAATGGGTAAATGAACAACTCAGGGCAGTGCAGGAATGCAGCAGTAGAGGCTAACTGGATGCTGGGGTGTATTAGGAGAAGAATCTCCTCCAGGAACAGGGAGGTGATCCTGCCTCTCTACAGGTCACTGGTCAGACTACACCTGGAGTACAGCGTGCAGTACTGGTGCCCATATCTAAAGAAGGATATTGGACTACTGGAAGGGGTACAGCACAGAGCAATTAAGATGATACAGGGACTGGGGGGAAAGGTCATAAAAGGAGAGGATGCGTGACTTGAATATGTACTCCCTGTAGGAGAGGAGAGGAGCGAACAGGGGGATATGATTGAGACCTTTAAATCCTTAAAGAGGGTTATCAAGACAGGAACAGAAGGGATATTTATGTTAAGCAGGGGGAGGGACACAAGAGGTCATGGTCTTAGATTGGAGGGGGGTAGATATAGGAGGGAAATTAGGAAACACTTTTTCATGGAGAGCGTTATAGTGGAATGGAAGTCTCTGCCAGAGGAGATAGTATTCTCAAGACAGTGGGGGGTTCAAAAGGGGATGGGACAGGGTGAGATGGGAGGTTATTGTGAATGGGAGGAGGGAGGGGCAGCTGCAAGGTAGGTGCGCTAGATGCGCATTCGAGCAGACTTCATAGACCATGTTGCTTATTTCTGTTGGCAAATTTCCTATGTTCGTATGTTCCTAGAGTGCACTGATCCAATGGACTGTTTTCAGGCACGACCCGGGCCATAAAGATGGTACCTAGGTAATACAGACAATACACTTACAATAACAAAGAAAGGTACAGAAAATAGAATACATTGAATATATTGAGTACAGCTAGGTGCAACTAAGTGCAAGAATGCAGTTGAAAGACAGTAGAGTAGCAGCTAAAGTGCAGGTGCAATATACATTATGTACAATCAGTCAGTCTTATGACTGTTCAGCATTGTAGAACAGGACAGTTTATTCATAGGTAAAGAAGAGCACCTCTGGTTACTGTTGTCCTGAGTGGGAGATCCCACAGGGTTCAGGGGGCAATCCTGTCCAGGACAAGTCCTACCCCTCCCTAAAAAAAGGGTATCCTGTGACATGCACTACTTGCAAGTGTGCACATACCAAAATGGTGACTCACGTCTGGTGCATGTCGACAGGGCGAGGGAGTAGGGAAGGCGACCGGATGGGGTGGGTTCATGAATAGTGACAGGATGTTGCTATATGTACACACTAGCGGGGGGGGGAGCGAGCACGCTGAGTGAGGTGAGGGAGGGTTTGTGAGGGGTGGTGCCACGGTGAGCTGCCGAGCTGGCTCCGTGGAATGGTGGGTAAGTGCTAGGCTGGGGTAGCCAGGATGCTGGGTTTGGGTCCAGGCGCAAGTATGTTTTGTTGCATCCAGTCCGAGCAGTTTTTTTTTTTCACAATTTTACACACACCCCCGACAAGCACCCCCCTGGAGTTGAGAATCCTAAAGTGGGGGGGGTGCGGGGGGCACAGTTCTCCTGCATGACATTAAAAATCAGAGTCCTGCATGCCATTTTGTTTTCCACCAGAATGTATATCACCAAAATTGAATTTCAGTGATGTACACTTGCCATAATGACGATCACACTTTGGCGATCGCCCTTATGACATGGAACCCAAAAAAAGTGGAGGGGAGGAGGAAAAATTATATAAGGAGGGAGAAAAAGAGGCCCTGTGGTCCCTCTTCCTCTCTACCCCAGCTAGGGGAGATCCCCCACCACAGGACCACACCATGTCCAGGAGAAACCCCTCTGGCTGAGAAGTGAAAGACCTACAGGAAGCCCCTAAGGCCAGGGCAAGAAGCCCTACTTGCCCTACCTCTCAGGGTGGGCCATCTGTCACTTAGGAAGGTAACAGAGGACTCGGAGTTACAAGTAGAACCCAGCTCACAACTGGCCTCAAGGAGGGGGAGGGCAAGCAGGGAGGGGGCATCACCCAAGGACTGAGGCTCAGATGGGAAGATACCAGTAATGAATGATGAAGATATACAAGAAGGTCAAGAATTACGATAGGTACATAATTTTCATAACTTCCCGGCATCACTATTTACCATTCATTACTGTCTGGGTGAGTACTGAGTCCCCTGAAGGGGGCCCAGCACTTCCCTGAGGGATATGAGTCTCTAAGTCTTGTGGGGGAGGACCACAAAGGGTGGAGACTCATTACAGGCCAGTTAGGCCTGCGACTGGTCAGGGCGAGGTGGGGTCTCCCATTGCCTGGGAGATGGAAGTTGACCCTGCAATTCCCACCTTGCTATGTGGGAGAAAAGGTGGGTTCCCTGGAGAGCTGAGGCAGCATCCTACACTGTGCCAAGGGTGACATCCTTGATAGACGAAGCCACACTGTCCGCCTTATGCAGATCGCTGTCACTGCTAGCCTTGAAGCTACCTCACTGGCTTCATAAGACACCTTTGCCTGGTGCCTTGTGAGCTCCAGGCCCTGCTCAGAGAAGGTAATGGCCTGTCTGGTTGCCTTCGTATCAGGCAGAAATGTCAGCATCTGACCTAGCATTGACCACAGATGCCTGTTGTAGGCAGCGTGGTGTGCCTGATGAGTGGCAAAGCTGAGCATGATATGAGCCGAAGAGAACACTATCCATCTCCAGTGGTCAAACTCCGCAGAGACCACATCTGGGGACCGGTTGCACACCAGGTGTCTATGCCCAGAAGGGGTATCCAGCACCCTCACTCCCAAAGTGGGATAAGGCAAGGTCCCTGGAGACCCCTGGTGTGCGCAGTACCTTTGCTGGCAGTCCATAGGGGCTGGAGTTGGGGCAGATGGGCACTGCTAAGAGTGGGATGGTGCTTCCTGGAAGGGAATCAACCTGGAAAAGATGACCAGGTGGTCTGCACTGAATTTGTTAAGGAAGACACACATCGTCCACTCAGTATTGCATCTTGCAATGTGGGATAGGTGCAGATCATCGACCAGCCTTGATAGGAAGTGCCGATACTCTATCTGATCAGCATCTGAGGACAGATGGACAGAGGTATCCTCTTTCTTGAAGGAGGAAGATGAGGCTGATGAATCTGAAGAGTCCAAGTCTGGCTGCTGTGGGGGAGACAGGCAAAAGGCCTGCTCATCCATAGCCCTGACATAGTAAGTAAGTAAGTAAAATTCATTTTTAAAGTGCAGTATCAAAATATCAAAGCGCTGTACAATTATAAAATACATATAAGAGTAAGTAAACTCCTAACTTAGTACAAATATCCAGTATCAAAAATATTATATAATTAACAAAAACATATTAATCAGCATAGAAAGCACATCCAAAAACATGTGTTTTTAAAGCAATTTTAAAGCTCTCCACTGTCTGACATTCTCTTACCCGCGGAGGTAGAGAATTCCACAGGATAGGGGCAGCAAAAGCTTGAGCTCCAGAGGATTTCAAACGTACCCTGGGAATCTCTAGCAATCCCTCGTCGGTTGAGGTGAGTGGTCTGACAGGGCAGTAGGGATACAGAAGCTCTTGTAGGTAACTCGGACCCAAACCATGTAGGGCTCTAAAAGTTAGCATGCCAACTTTAAAGGTGATCCGCCACTGAACTGGCAGCCAGTGCAGAGCGCGTAGCACAGGTGTAGTGTGACTGGATCAGGTAGACCCACACAACAACCTAGTCGCAGTGTTCTGCATGAGCTGCAGGCAGCAGATATCAACCCCAGGAAGACCCAGGTATAGGAAGTTACAGTACTCAAGCCACAAGGTCACAAAGGCGAGAACCAGAGTTGACAAGTCGTCGGGCAGAACTAGGTGCTTAATCCGAGAGATGTTCCTTAGATGGTAAAAGGATAATTTGACCACGGCTGACACCTGCGAATGCAGGGTCAGCTCATCGTCAAATAGCACCCCCAGACTTCATACCTGCTCAGAGGTCAGGAGCTGGGAGTCTCCAAGCCAAATCCCAGAAAGCATCCCAGCAACCGTCCCCCCAAACCGGTGACCTGGTTCTACCACCAATCTTGTCAGGGTTCAACTTAAGCCAACTGGAATTCATCCAGTCTTGGATTTCAGTGAGACAGTTCGAAAAGACAGAGAGTGCACTATCCTGGTTGGGCACAAAAGACATGTACAGCTGAGTATCATCTGCATAGCAGTGAAAACTTGGCCCATACCACCTTATAATGTCTCCCAATAGAAGCATATAAACAACATGGGGGACAACACTGAGCCCTGCGGGACCCCACATGACAGGAAGTAGGAGTCAGAGGAAAAAAATCCCTGAAACAACCTTCTGTGACCTACCAGTGAGGAAAGAATGAAACCATCTGAGGGCTGTACTGGACAGGCCACAGATGAACTGCAGGCGATCAAGAAGCACCCCATGGTCCATGGTATCAAACGTTGAAGAAAGATCAAGAAGGACGAGACTAGAATGGCGCTTCTGGTCTCTAGCCATTAGGAGATCATTAAGTACCCGAACCAGAGTGGTCTCAGTACTATGTCTGTTATGGAAACCAGACTGGAGAGGACCATAGATAGCATGGAAGTTAAGATGGTTCTCTTAACTGTTGTGCAAAAACCTTCTCAATAACCTTCCCTATAAAGGGAAGGTTAGAGATTGGCCTGTAATTTGCAGGAAGAGCTGGGTCAAAAGATGGCTTTTTGAGAAGGGGGGTAACCACTGCCACCTTCAAGGAGCTAGGAAACTCCCCTGACTCCAGTGAACACCAGATTAACTCTGCTAGAGCTGGGCCAATTACATCTACACACCCTATTAAGAGGCAAGTAGGGCCCGGGTCTAAACTACAGTAAGTTGGATGCACACTCCAGAGAAACCGCATGATATCATGAACCGCTGGTTGGTCAAAATCGACCTAGCAAAATGAAGGTACTGCAACCCCGCTGCGTTCACCCATAACCCCCATACAGTGCAACTGGTGAATCTCTGTCCTGATGTTGGCAACCTTATCAGCAAAGAAGCAAGCAAACTCATCACATTCCAATTGCGACAAGGCAGTCCGAATGCATAGACAGGCTGGATTGCACAGTCTGTCCACCATCCGGAACAGCTGAACTGGTCAGTTCTGTGCTGCAACAATCTCCCTGGACAGGAATTCTGCCTTCTAATGGGAGATTGTTGACTGATAGAGCTTATAATGCTCCATCAATCTAAGTCTGTCTGCATCCAAGGCGGTTCTGCGCCAGGCATGCTCTAGCCTTCGCTCTTCCTGCTTCACCCCCCTCAAAGTCCCATCGAACCATGGGGACTGAGGGCAGAGAGTAAGCGGGTGAACACAGAATGGAGCTAGTATATCCATAGCCTCCTCCACGTCTCGATTAAAAGCCTGAAGGAGGTTCTCTTGACCTTCGCTTGACTCCGGAATTCCTGATAGATCCAATACCCCCATAAGGCCATCAGGAGTCAAACCCCATACTGGGTGGTAATGGACCATCTCCATAGGGGCAAGCCTATAAGGGGGAGCCAGAAAACTGAACCTGATGGTGCAATGGTCGGACCATCCAACTGGTTACACCACCAAGTCTGAGGTCTCCAACCCCAGTAGGAAAACCAGATCCAGTGAGTGACCGCTATTATGAGTCGCAGAGGAAACCACCTGTGTAAGGCCCAGAGAACTCATAAGATGGAGGAAGTCTTGACCAAACTGCGAAAATTTGTCGTTGATCCAGTCATTGAAGTCCCCGAGTACCATCAGCCTAGGGGAGTTTAATACCAGATCGACAATGAAGTCCGCAACCTCCTGCAAAAACTGACTCTCACTACCTGGTGGACGATAAATGAGAGCAATTTTGCACCCTACACTTGTGTCTATGGTACACTCAAAGGAACTGGTATCCTCAACTGGCACATCCACAAGGCCCAATTCTGATTTAAAACAAATGGCTACATTCCTGCCCCTGAGACCCAACCTCGCACAGTGTATCACCAAGAAACCGTCTGGAACTGCTGATTCCAGTATGGGGCCAGCATTTTCATCCAGCCAGGTCTCGGTGATGCAAGCCAGATCCGATGATCTGACAAGATCAGCTATAATAGCTGACTTGTTTTTAATAGATCTGGCATTGCACAACACCGTGCAAGTTGGGTGGAAAACCATGCTTGTTTGAGCTACCAACTCACTAACTGTGAAACCCTTAAGGAAGGCGGCAGCGGTGGCTTTGAACTGCTCCCAGGTCAAGGGCCCTGAAGGACCCACATGCTCTTGGAAATGAGGGGAGCTGCATAGGCAATGGGGAGATACACTTCACCTTATCTGCGTGACCCCTTCCAGGGCTAGGGGACCTCACTGTCGATCTTGGGCCTCCTGGGGATCTGCTGGTCTGTGCAGTTACTGGCCGCTCAACCAGCTCAAAGTGATCAGGACTGGGCCCTGAATGGCAAACTCCCCTGTGAGGAGACTGGAGCTGCATAGAACCAGAGCCCCAACCCCAATCAATAAGACCTCCCTTGAAGGGGCAAGGGACAGAACAAGGGCTCAGCACTGCGACACATCCCTGAATCCCCAAGGGTCCCTGGGGAAGGTCACTGCCCCCTCAAACCTGTTGATTCCAAGGTCGACCTCTTCCTCACTCCCAAAGCTAGGGATTGCTCATATCCCACAGGCCTCCTGAGGGGAGGCCGCAGAAGAGTTAGTTCCTGTTCTGGTCCGGGGCAGGGAACAGCACTGGGACTGACAGCTCTCCAGGCACCTGAAACCACCATCCCCTCAGATGGAGGGTCACTATTGGCAGGCACACTCCTGAAGTCACCACTGGCGTGGGAGCCAGCACTGATCATTATCGCTGGTGCCAAGGGAAGGGATGCCTGGCAGGGCACAGAGTTACTTGGCACCAGAGAACTCTCCGACTCTGAGGAGTTGGGCAGCGCCAGTCCAGATCAGTCTCACAAGTGTCCAGTTCTGGAGAGAGAAGGAGATCCAGAAGACCTCCAGATGAGCAGCCCCAGAGGGTTTTCCCACCCACGGTGCCTCTTGTGGTGCAGCAGGAGGGCCCAGTATCACGGTGCCAATCACCAGTGCCACAAATGGCCCCAGGATACAGAATGGCACTGGTGGGTGGCACTGAGGAGCCAGCCATGCCAGACCCAGCAGGCGTGGGCCGTGACATTGGGGGAGCCTGCATCTCTGAGGAGTTAGAGAAACAAATGCCAGCACAGGCTACAGGAGTTCAAGTTCAAGTTTATTGCAGGAAAACTCCATTGAGCAAGCTCATTCACAAGGAGGTCCTGTGACATAAACACTTAAAGTACAAACACAGATAGGTAATAACAGTATATACATGAAATACACGTTACATGATGCAGGCTGGATATACATACAAGGGTACCACACAGGGTGACCGCAGATGGTAAACATTGATATGAGACAGGGAAGCGACTTATAGGTCGCATACTGATAAATGAAACATGATGACTGGTGTGATTTGATTTAATCAAATCAAATCAAATCAAATATACAGTATTTTGGCAGCTAGAACAAACAACAGTCTACAACTGATATGAGAGGAGAGAGATTTGATAGAGTAGCAGTGGAGCGTAAGCAAAGATAAAGCCAGGAGTAGAAGGGAAGGAAAGCAGTTAATATGACAAATCAATTATACCTTACCAGTGGATAAATATGGCACACATGGGGAAGGAAGAGACTTAATGACAGTTACAGGTGTCTTTTATTTTGGCTGAACTTAGCGATTTGTAGAAGTTTATTGAAACTGTGCTAGTTAGTTTCAGTACGGTTTGTAATTGGTTCCAAATGGAGGGAAGGGCATATGCAATGGCACGTTTACCAAAGGAAGTCCGCATCCTTGGTATACTAACATACATACTAACATACTATTTGCCAGCAGATTAGGCCTTATGGTCTATCGAGTCTGCTCGAACCTAGATCCTTAGTTGGGTGCCGAGACCCTCCCATCCCTTGTTCTCTAGAAACCCCTATCATCCATCCCACCCCGGGACAGGCTATCATCTGAAACATCCACTTTCTGTGTCTGTCCCACCCTCTTGAAGCCCTCTACAGTGGATCTCTGAACCAGCTCACCAGGCAGTGCATTCCAAGGGTCCACCACCTCTGGTGAAAACCTCCTCCTCTTTTCCCCCTCACCCTTCCACCTTCCAACTTCAAACCATGCCTCTGGTGATACCTCCCTGCTTTAGTCTAAAGATCCCTCCATGTTTACACTATTTATTCCCTTGAGGTACTTGAAGACCTCAATCATGTCCCCCTGTCTCTCCTCTCCTCCAATGAAAACAGGCGAGCTCCTCAAGTCTGTCCTCATAAGTCAAATCCCCAGCCTTCGTATCATCTTTGTTGCCCTCCTCTGTACCCTCTCCAGGAGCTGTATGTCCTCTTCAAATGTGGTCTCCAGTACTGTACACAGTACTCAAGGTGTGGTCCTAACCAGTCCATTGTACAGTGGCAGAATCACTTCCTTGCTCCTAGAGGTGATCCCTATGATGCATCCCAACATCCTGTTTGCCTTGCTAGCTGCCTCCTGCACTGCTCAGAGTTATTCATAGATGTATCCACCATGACCCCTAGGTCTTTTCCCTATTGAGGCCTCCAGCGCCCTCCCAGTGTGTACCTGTGTTTAGGGTTTCCCGACCAAGATGCAACACCTTGCACTTGGTGATATTAAATTAATTTCCATGTGTGAGCCCAGCTTTCCAGGGTGTCCAGGTCCCCTGCAGGGCCACCTCCCTCTTCTCCTCAACTACTGCTCCCATCTTGGAGCCATCCGCTTAAGAGACTCATTTCAACCCTATACCCTCCTGATGTCCGATATGTATGCATTAAACAGGATCGGACCCAGGACCGAGCCCTGTGGTACCCCACTACCAACCTCTCTAGGGTTCAAGAGCTCCCCACAGACCACTACTCTCTGAGTGCATCCAGCTAGCCAGTTTTCAATCCATCTGACCATCAAAGGGCCTACTCCTAACCCCATCAGTTTCTCCACCAGACCATTGTGGGGGACAGAGTCAAACGCCTTGCTGAAGTCCAAGAATAATACATCCACAGGCTTACCCCGTCCAGTTCTGATGTTACCCATTCATAGAACTCCACAAGGTTGGTTTGACATGATCTACCTAGCACAAACCCATGTTGCTGACTATCCAGACCTCCCACCTCCTCCAAGTACACCCCAATCGTTCCTTTAGTATACTCTCCATTAATTTTCCACCACCGAGGTCAAACTGATGGGTCTATAGTTACCTGGTACTTCCTCGACCCCTTTATGGATTGGTACCATGTGCCTCTCGCCAATCACTAGGTACCCTTCCGTCTCAAGTGACCTGCTGAAAAGCTCCGCCAGGGGTGCAGCCAGTATGTCCGCCAATTCCCATAGTACTGTCGGATGAATGCCATCCGGCCCTGGAGATTTGTTTTTCTTTAGGGCCTTGAGGGCTAACCACACCCTTTTGGTGGAGATAGCATCATCCGTCCCTCCCCTTACTGGTCTTTTTATCCTTATCCAGATGTGACACCCCTGGGGTACCTTTCCCTCCCTCTTGCTCCATTTCTGTTGCTCCCCTGATCCCACTCCCTGCCGCTTCTATCCCCTTCATGCCTTGCTTTGTAGATATCCCATCCCCCTCCCTAGTATGTCAAGCATAATAAAGTCAGATTTTCTTAATGAGTATGCACTATGTGAGATACTAATAAGGGAAGAGAGATAGCTTGGCAATTTCTGCAGGATGAGTTTAAGAGTCCATAGCCCAGCATGGAGCAGGCGTCTAGTAGTAAGGGATGTCCAACCAACAGCTGCATATAAGTCACAGTGGTGCGAACGGTAAGGGGAGTTGGTAATGAACCGTAACGCACAGTGATAAAGGATGTCCAGTTTACTTAGATTTGCAAGAGTGGTGGAGGAATAGATTACATCGCCATAGTCGAGTAGGGGAGAAAAGTGGCCTGTACAAGCTTGTTTCGGTTCTAGGCAAAAGGGGCCTATTTCTGTAGAAGAAACCTAACCTTGCTTTTTAACCTTCTAGAGACATCTTGATGTGGTCACTGAAAGATAATTCATTGTCGATCAGATACCTAGATATTTAAATTTGGTTACAACTCCAGAGGCTCGTTTAAGCGTGGTGACAATGAAGTCTTGGGCAAGAGTATTGGGGGCCTGAGACAGCACTGCGGAGAATATCTCGCTTTAGTCTTCTTGGCATTGAGCAGAAGCTTTGCCTTTATTAAATTATGCTCAAGTTATGCGAAGTCCGCTGAAGCACTCCCTTGACTTCAGATAACGATGAGCCAGAGTATACAACACAGTATCATCTGCAAAAGTGCAGATTAGACGTAGATATGTTAGCATCTAAGTCATTGATGTACAGAGAAACAAGATAGGGCCTAAGATGGATCCTTGGGGACTCCTCTTGCAACTGGCAAGGCAGCAGAAAAAGCCTTCCACCTTTACTTTTGGAATCTTCCAGTTAGGTAGCTAGAGAACCACTGGGTGGTATGGTATGTGGCACCCAACTTTGCAAGGCAATTGACTAATAGTTTGTGATCAACAGTATCAAAAGCTTTGCTGAGGTCAAAAGACTGCACCAGTTACCTTCTTAGCATCTATAGCAGAGATCCAATCATTGGTTACTTTTGCTAGTGCAGGATTATGCTGTGATTAGCCGGAAGCCAGATTGAGCTGGGTTAATGAGGAGAAGGTTTCCAGTGAGATTTTAACTGAATATGGATCAGTTTTTCGAGAACTTTAGAAAGGATAGGAAATATGGAGATAGGCCTATAGTTGTTTACATCGCATGGGTCACCAGATTTAAATAGAGGGAGGATATGTGCTGATTTCCAGCAGGACGGCACAGCAGCAGATGGAATGGAAAGATTGAAGATGTGGAGAATTGGGGCAGTGAGATGGGCATAGCCTGACCTTAGGAAAAAGAGTTCCAAGCCATCGTCCCCTGCACTTTTTTTGGTGTCTAAGTTAAGAAGAGAATCTTCTACTTCTTTATAAGTTATCTCAGAGTTGGAAGGGACTGGGTCCAGGACTAGATGTGGTGGGAGGGTATGCTGGCTCACTAGCACCAGCATAAGGTGACGAGTCAAAGCTAATTCAGCTGTGGCAAAGTGGGAGTTAAGTTCCTCCAGGATTAGGGACTTGTTTTCCACAATCTTGCCACTTGCATTATCTTTGTTGGGACAGAAGGGCCATGGCCATCCTTCTATAGCTTTGATTGTCTTCCATATTTTATGAGGGTTACCTTTAGCTTGTTCGAGAGTAGAAATATAATAGTTAGCTTTAGCAGAGTGAAGTTTTTCACACAGTTATTCCTGGCTGTTCTAAAGGCCTGCCAATCCGAAGATTCTTTGGAATGTCTAGCTTTTAGCCCAGAGCTTATCCTGAGCCATAAGGGCTGCCTTGAGATCCGAGGTGAACCAGGGATTGGAATTGTTCCGCACTTTACTTTGATGAAAGGGCATGCTTATTTATTATTGTAGTGAGTTTGTCATTAAGGATGCAAGCTGCCTTGTTGACATCTTTGGCTAGGTAAATATCTTGCCATCTGATCATGCTCAGGTCAGATAAAAGTTTACTGCACTGAATTTGCGAAAGGATCTTTTGTTATAAAGATGGGTTGCGGCGGGCCTTAATTTGAGATCTTATGCAAGCAACAATTCCATGATCCTCATGTCGTTGTGAAACACTGCCAAATGAGATATTTTGTGTGGATGGGTGGTTAGTACCACATCTAGAACGGAACTGTTGGCAGTATTTAGAGTGTTGTTCCTAGTAGGTTCTCTGACTAATTGCCCAAGACCTAGCTCGTCACAAAGGGATTTGAGGCCATGTGATTTAGGTGACAGCCAGTCCATATTTAGATCTCCTAGAAATATTGTTTCAGTTTTTGCATCTGCGAACATGGATTTCAAAAGATTAAGGACTTCATCACCACCAGAAGGGGGTCTATAGCCACCTAGGATAGTGATACATTCCGAGGAGGGGAGATGAAGGCTCAGCAAAACTAACTCAAATTCCTTGGCTAGAGATTTGCAACTAATATTGGTGACCAAGTACTTAGATTTGGCATAGATAACCACACCCCCGCCTCTAGACTCTCTATCTGCTCTAAATAAATTGTAGCCCTGCAGTGATATTTGTTGATCAGTGTTCGTCTTTTTTAACCACGACTCAGTAATTATGATAAGGTCTGGGTTAACGTGTGGTTTATGTTTTGCTGTATGAGGGGGCAGCAGACATGTATGGAGCTTTGTGCACTTGTAATAAAATTATAGCACTCTTTTTGCACCTTATTAAAGGACTTCCTCTAATTCGTTGGTGCACTGTGAAGCTGAATTGGTGTGAACTGTGGACTGTGAGTAGCCTGTGCTGGCATTTGTTTCTTTATCCTATTACTTGTTGTAAGCCGAGCATGCCACAGCACCCAGGTGCAGTCCTAACCCACTGCATTGCAAAATTTACCTCTGAGGAGTTGACTGCCTGTGCGTTGCTCCCAGCCCGGCCCCCAGGATGCGCAGACCATTCCTCCAGCACTGCAGAAGAGACCTCCTCCCTGGCAAGGCTGGAAGAAGAGGAGACCCCCTCATCACAGGTCTGTATAGAATCAGGAGGCGATCCGAAGGAAGGGTGGAGAGACATGCACTTGGAGTCCCTCATGCAACACTGCCCTCCGAAAGTCAGTGGATCATGGCTGACCTTTCACATGCAGTGCTCCAGTGCTGTGCAGTCCATGGAGCAGCAAGCATCACAACTATCGATATCATGAGACGGACCCAGGCAGGTCAGGTATTGGTCATACTGGTCTATGATAGACATCTGCCAGTGCAGGGACACTGGCGCCATAGGACACCAGCCTACCTTGGAAGAGCACTTTTTGTCCCCAGACGAACCCAACATGACTCGCAGTAACTAAAATAATAAGAAGAAACAGACTCGGTGCTGCTTCAAGAAAGAAAAAGGAAAGGTCTTACCGGATTCCTGCAGAAAACAGCGTCAAGTTACTAGCAGACAGCGGAACTGGAATGGAGCAAAAATGGTGTCAACAACAACATCGAAACAACTAACTAGGTCGCAATGTCACAGATGAAATTTCTTCAGCAGGTGCAAGGTGCTGCCCTCTTGATGGCAGGAGAAGCAGAACTGGGGCAGAGGAGGAGGAGTTGGCGACTGTTGTTGGCCAACCCGTGAATGCAACGTAATGCATCAGCCTCAACGGTGGCAGCACCTCTGATGCTGGCTCCTCCCCCTACAAAAAAACCTCACACTGGGTGCTGTGCCTCTGGCTGTCACTAGACAGTGATGGATGGTGAAGACTGACACAGGGAAGATCGGTAGTACTGTGCTGTAGTTACACCATTCACATGCAGCAGTAGTTACTGCAATTACTGTTGCTTCCCTTCTGCCTCAAATCAATTATTTCTGGCAAATGTAACTATGTATGTTGCACTTTGCAACAGATGTTACATGTGTAGTTACACTTCCAGTATAAATCCATTTTTCTGTTGCGCTTTGCAACAGTTGTTACAAGTTACACTTCCAGCATAAATCAATTTGTACCAAAAGAGTAACGGTTGTGGTTGCACATGTAACTACCACTTCATGCAAATTGTAGAACTACACACCAGATAAATGTGAAAGTAATTAACAACTACATAGTATTTACAGTGCAATAACAGTGTAGTGACTTCATAGAAATGTGTGTCTAACTACATAATACGCAAATGTGAAACTAATTACCAACTACATTGTAGTTACACGTAACTACACAGCACTTGCATAGCAGTTATATGGTAGGTATACAGTAATTTCAGTGTTGTTAAGGACACTTAAAATGAAGTGTTACTCTTTGTGGATGTCATCTACTTGTACAGAAAAGTCAAGGCGCTGGTCAAGCCAGACCCTGAGGTATCTGAAGGAGGGGCAGACCTCCAGGGAAGTCCCGTCCAGGGTGTGGAAGGTTGGGGAGGAGGGGAGCCACGAAAGTCTCTGCCTTGTGCCGAAGGTCATGGAGATGGTTTTCTTGGTGTTGAGGTAAAGCTGATTGGTGCAAAACCAGTGCTGGACACTGTAGAAATGCTTGCCATGCATATGCCATAATACCATGCATATACTACAATACTATACGCATGCCATAAGGCCAAGCATGTGCCATAATGCCATGCATGTGCCACAATACCATGCACATGCCATAATGCCATGTATGTGCCACAATACCATGCACATGCCATAACGCCATGCATGTGCCATAATGCCATGCATGTGTCACAATACCATGCACATGCCATAAGGCCAAGCATGTGCCACAGTGCCATGCACATACCACAATATCTTGCACATGCCATAATGCCATGCATGTGCCATAATGGTGTAAGCATGCCACAGTGCCATGAACATGACACAATGTCATGCATGTGCCATAATGCCATTCATGTGACACAATGCCATTCAAGTGGCACAATGCCATGCACATGCCATAATGCCATGCAAGTGCCATAATGCCATGCACATGCCATGATGACATGCAAATGCCATAATGCCAAGCACATGCCACAATACCATGCACATGCCATAATGCCATATATGTGCCACAATACCATGCACATGTCACAATGCCAAACATGTGCCATAATGCCATGAACATGCTATAATGCCATGCAAATGCCATAATGCCATGCATGTAACACAATACCACATACATGCCATACTGCTATGCACATGCCATAATGCCATGCACATGCCATACTGCTATGCACATGCCATAATGCCATGCATGTGCTATAATGCTTGCCATCTAGCACAGTGCCATGAACATGGCACAATGTCATGCACATTCCATAATGCCATGCATGTGTCACAATGCCATAATGTCATGCATGTGTCACACTAGCATGCACATGCCATAATACCATGCACATGCATAATGCCATGCACGTGCTATAATTATGGGCATCTAGCACAGTGCCATGAACATGGCACAATGTCATGCATGTGGCATAATGTCATGCATGAACCACAATGCCATGTACGTACTATAATACCATGCAGGTAGCACAATGCCATGCATGTGCCATAATACCATGCATGTGCCATAATGACACACAAATGCCATGCCATTCTCTCACCTGCTTGCCAACTCAAAACTCACTTCCACTCTATCAGCTTGATTGCCAATGGCATTGCATCTTTGTCACTAGAGGGAATTCTACCTCAAGCAGCATGCAACAATGTTTGTCTGTGGTGCTGCTCGGTGGCCATGCAGCAGTTTAACCACTAGCTGTGTCAGCATTTTTCTTCAATACTTGATAAGTATCTGTACTCAGTACCACCAGGTTCTCAGTAAATATTCATAAACAGTATCCTCAGATACTCGGCAAGTATTCATACTCGATACCTCCAGATATGCGAGTATCCATACTCAGTACCCCAGATACTCAGAAAGTATCTCTACTCGATACTCCCAGATACTCGGCGAGTAATCACACTCGATACCCCAACAGACTCGGTGAGTATTTGAATCGTACTCGATACACCCTGATACTAGGCTTGTATTCATTCTTGATACCCCCATATACTTGGTGAGTATTCATACTCAGTATCCACAGATACTCAGCAAGCATCCATACTCGAAACCCACAAATACTTGGTGAGTATTTGTACTTGATACCCCAGATACTCTTGGCGAGTATCTTTGATTGATTCCCCAGATAGTCAGCAAGTAGTGTTTTTTTTTTTCTTTCTTTATGCACCCTCCTCTCTGGTTACCTGGCCTCTCTCTGGTGTGGTCTCTCAGCTACAGCCTGTTCCCACACACCTGAAGTCCCCAACCAACTCCTGATTTGGGCAGTTCCACTCTCAGAACGTGCCCATTGGAGTGTACCCGGCATTAGGGTGCCAGGATTTAATTTTGTCAATCACCCTATATGCAGGAAGGCTGTGCCCTCCGCACCCCCTGTGTGGGGGGTTGAGCCCTCCATGCTCCCACAACTAAATATTCCAACTCCAGTGGGGCAGATCTTGGGGAGGGGTGGCGAATGTCAAAATTTGGCACCCTAATAACGGGCGCATTCTGACAGGTGCACAAATGGCTGGAAGGGGATTTGGGCCCATCTTCACTCCATCTCCACTGGCCACCCCCCCACCTCTGAGTCCCCAGGATGGGACCGCTGACTCCTACTGGTGGTCTACCTAGAATCTAGCAGAGCAACCAGGGAGCAGAGGTAGAACCAGGAGTCAGTCTGCAGGACCCAGTATTGTGCTTGGGAGCCATCACACTGGACCCAGCTTCTCCTACTAAGCAACTGGGGCTTTTTCTGCTCTTCTGTCCCTCCATATTGGCCTGGTCATGCAGTGCACACCAGCATGAGGTGTACACGCTCCCGTGCATCCTTACAGGCGTGCCACCACAGCCAATCCCCTTACTAGAGATCTAACTGTTGCTGTACCCCCAATCTCCACTTGGATTCGCCAGATAGTTGTATCTACTACCCCCTTCCTCCCAGGAAAGGACAGCAGTCCTCTGGAAGCTTAATCCTTTCCTCCCCGCTGACCTCCGATAACTCGAGTCCATTCCCGAACCTGGGTCACCGGCATGGCATGAGGTGCGGTGTCTAGTGCCTCAACCTTCAGTGCCAGTGGGCCAGCTAAGTGTCCATTCTTGATACCCCAAGATACTTGGCAGGTATTCATAGCTATCACCAGACACTCAGTGATTATTTGTACTAGGTACCCCCACATGCTCAGCAAGTTTCTATACTCAGTACCCCCAGATACTCAGTAAGTACTCATACTCAATACTCCAAGATGCTCAGCAAGTATTCATATGCGATATGCCCAGATTCTCAGTGAGTATTTGTACTCGATACCCCCAGATACTCAGTGAGTATTCATGCTCGGTACCCTCAGATATCTGGCAAGTATTTGTACTCAACATCCTCAAATATTTGACAAGTATCCATATGTGGTACCCCTAGATACTTGGTGAGTACCCATACTTGATATCCCCAAATACTAGACAAGTACCTGTACTCCATACCCCAAATTCTCAGAAAGTGTCCATATTTATACCCCCAGATACTTGGTGAATCTTTGTACTCGATACCCCAGATATTCAGTACCCATTTATTCTCAGTACCCCATATATCTGGCAAGTATTCATACCCAATACTAGAGGTGTGCCAAGCCTTCAGAGGCAAAACCAAGTTGTCCTGAACACATATGTCTAAGTTTTCATAGTACCTGAGCCGAACCTTGCCAGCTTCTCATCTCCAACTTTTTTCCCCTTCTTGTTGAGCCCCTGCTTGTCATGTGAGAGGTGAGAGCTCATCAGTTGGCAGCTCATGTGCAAACCGAAGTATGGCTGGAACAGCTCTCCTTCTTGGCACTATTTGAGTTGAGTCACCAAGGAGAGAGGAGCTCTTTCAGTTGATCGAGTGAGCGGTTGGGCAGGAAGGGAAAGGAAGGGTCTACAACTGTGGTTGGAGACGAGTGTGTGGAGGAGTCAGACACTTTGTGAGCACTCAGCACAAAGAGAAAATAAGCACAAAAAAATAAATAAATAAAAACACTGAAAGGGTTGGGTGGGGACTCGGGATGGATGTGGGTCAGGGGCTGGGGAGAGGGAGAGCAAGGCTCTGAGCAGCCGTGCTGTAAAGAATGGAAGGGTCTTGCTTGGACCAGTTTCCACGCACACCACCAATAAAACAGAGAGTCAAAAAACCTATTAAAAAAGAAAACAAACTGAGAGGGTCAGGACTCGTGCCAGGGACTGACTGACTGACTGTGTGTGTGTGTGTGTGTGTGTGTGTGTGTGTGTGTGGGGGCGTGCTATAGACTCGCATGAATTGTGTGCTGTGAATGAGCTTGATGAGACATCCAGCAGCAGACAATCCCAGATTTCCCAGTGCCTCTACTTGCATACTGTGTGACTCTGAACAAGTCAGTTAACCTCCCCAGTGCTCCTGGGTCACCCCTGAAAACAGGCACCTGGGCCTTTTGGGCCTAAGCTGACAGAGCATTGACTGAGCTTATTCAGCTCAGCAGGGATACTGGGATGGCATAATGTGAGATGCTGGCTGAGGAACTCATAGTGAAACCAACCCAAAGTGCAGTGTCATTAGCCATTCCCCAAATAAGCAGGAGTCAGACAGGACAAACCATATCTTTTTTTGTAGTCCTGTCAAATAAAGGCTTGCATGTTGCGTCATGTGTGAAATGTTATGGAGGGAGGAGGCAGCCCAGCAGTTGAGTAACCTCAGTTTGCATAGTGTTAACAGCCATTTCTCACACAAGGAGGAGTTGGGACAGGAATCACAGAAGGAGCAGGACAAAGAATTGTATCAGTTAAAGCAAAAGGAAGCAGGGAAGGCAGTTAGAACAGCAAAGGCCCAAACCGAGGAAAAGATAGCCGACTCAGTTAAGAAGGGAGATAAAACCTTGTATAGGTACATCAGGGAGTGAAGGAAGACCAAGGGAGGGATAGTGAGGCTTAATAAAGAGGAGGGGGTGTGCAGAGGGTGACTGAACAAATATTTTTGCTCAGTATTCACAAATGAAGAGGGGGAGGTGCCTAAACCAAACAATAGAAACACTCTGGATATGGGGGTTGATACCAGCACATTCACAGAAGAAAGGGGTCTGAAAGAACTCTTAAAACTGAAGGTAGACAAAGCAATGGGGCCTGATGGGATTCATCCCAGAATTCTAAAATAACTAAGGGTAGAAAACAGGAAGTTGTTATCCCTCTGTACAGACAGCTGGTGAGAACCCATCTGGAGTTCTGCATGCAGTTCTGGAGACCCAATCTCCACAAATACATAAACAGGATGGAGGCAGTCCAGAGGAGGACAACTAAAATGGTGCAGGGTCTGCACCAGAAGTCATATGAAGAGAGACTTAAGGAGCTCAATCTGTATAGCCTTGAGGAAAGGAGGGAGAGGGGGGACATGATAGAAATGTTCAAGTACCTCAAGGGAATCAACAAAGTCCAAGAGGATAGCATCTTTCAGAAAAAGAGATGTGAAAGAACAAGGGGGCACAATTTGAAGACAGAGTGGGCGGTGGCTCAGAGGTAATGTAAGGATGTATTTTTTCACAGAGATGGTTGTGGAGTCAAAAACAGTGGTGGAATTCAAGAATGCATGGGACAGTCATAAGGCAATTCTAGGGGGTGGGGTAGGAAGAAGAAGGCTATTGGTTAACTAGGATCTGCAGCTTATCCAATTGGTAGGGAAATGGGCAGACTGGGTGGTCCAAGCAGTCCTTATCTGCCATCAAATTCTATGTTTCTACGTTAGGAAGACCATGTTTTTTTTGTGTAGTCCTGTCAAATAAAGGCTTGCATCATGTGTGAAATGTTTTGGGGAGGGGGAAGCCCGGCAGTTGAGTAGCCGCTGTCTGCACAGTGTCACCAACCGTTTTCCACAAAAGCAGGGGTCGGGACAGGAGGACCATATTTTTTGTGCAATCTTGCCAAATAAAGACTTGTGTCACATGTGAAATGTTTTGGGGATGGGGAAGCCCAGCAGTTGAGTAGCCTCTGTCTGCACAGTGAAACCAGTCATTTCCTACACAAGCATGAGTCGGGACAGGAGGATCACATTTTCTTTGTGTAGTCCTGTAAAATGTAGGGATTGTGTGATTACCAACAGCTGAGCCTTGCTAGCTTCCATGCTATTCAACTGTTTTTCTACAGATCTTAACCTGTTTTCTTTTATGTTATACTTTAGAATGAGGTACAGGCCACCTTTTACAGTATGTTGCATGAATACTGGCCATAAATCCAAAACCAAAACCAAAACCAGAGGTGATCTGGCAAAATCAAAACCACCCTGGTTTTGCACACCTCTACCCAATACCACCAAATACTCAACAAGTATCCATACTCGATACCCCCAGATACTTGGTGAGTATCCATACTCGACACCCACAAATACTTGACCAGTATAAGTACTCAGTGTCCCCAAATACTTGGCAAGTATTCATACTCGATACTCCCAGATACGTTGTGAGTATCCATACTCAATACCCAGATACTTGGTGAGTATCTGTGCTTGATACTCCCAGATACTGAGCAGGTATTTGTACTCGATACCCCCAGATACTCAGTGAGTATTCAGATTTGATACTCCAGATAGCAAGTATCCATACTCTATACCCCTAACACCCCTCTACTCAACAAAACCCATGAGGCTACTACCCCATCCCCCTCCACCACCTCTGCCCCTTTCTCTCCCATTGCTGCAGTTATCTAAACCATGCAACTATTGTTTAAGCATTGTAACTTTGTGTCCTGTGTTTATTTAGAAGGAGAATTACCTATGTTAATGTAATTACCACTGCATTCTACTCTAATTTCCACTTGACATGTACCCATACTTGATACCCACGATACAAGGTGATTATTACTACTTGATTCTCCGAGATACTTAGTGAGTACCCATGCTCATGACCCCAGATACTCATTGAGTATCTATACCCAGTACCCCCGATATCTGGCAAGTATTCATACTCACTAAGTATCCATACTCGATAACCCAGAAACTTGGCAAGTATTCTTACTTAATGACCCCAGATCCTCAGCTAGTATCCAAATTCGATACTTACTTAGGTACTTAGGTAAAAAAGGATGGATGTACAACAAAGGTACTTCTAGTCCAGCCCCCCCCCCACACTATACAGTGGTTATCCACTTGTCTTTCCCATGTGTCCATCAGGGCATCTTGCTGCTTATTGAAGCCATCTGCATTGGGTGAATCAACAATATTTTGGGGCAGGCTATTCCAGTGCTTGACCACTCTCCGTGTGTAAAAGAATCCTCTCCTGTTAGTCTTATATAATCTCCCCTGTATCTGTTTGTTGTGGATTCTAGTATTATATCCAGTATCCCCCAGGACAACATCCAAGCCTGGCAGTAGTTCTTCATTTTTTATTAGATCATACAATAAAATAAGGTATCCCCTTAAGCAGCTTCTCTTGAGGCTATGCAGGCCTAGTCGTGTCAGTCTATTTTTATAAGATAAGGTGTCACATCAATGAATAATTTTTGTAACTCTTCTTTGCACTTTCTCCACACTTCATATGTCCCACTTTAAGTATGGTGGCCAGAACTGGGAACAGTAGTCCAGGTGTGGTCTAGCCAGAGATCTATACAGGGGCAATATGACCTCACTCCACCTGCTAACAAAATTTCTTTTGATACCCCTAAAAGTCTTTGTGCTTTGGCCACTGCCATGGAGCTATTTGATGTAAAAGAGAAGTTTGATTGGATTATGACACCCAGGGGTCTCTCTCCTCAGAGATGGATTTTAACTCTACACCCCCAGCTTGTAGGTGGTGCACCCATTCTTGATACCCATATGCATCATCACACATTTATTGGGATTAACCTGCATACCCCATGTTGTAGCCCAATTTGCAGGGATATCTCAATCAACATGTATCTTTGCAGTATTATCTTGTTTGCTGGCTGTGCCCCCCAATTTTCGTGTCATACGCATATTTGCTAACTATGTTATTTAATTTGTAGTGCAAGTCATTGATGTATGTGTTGAATAGCAGGGGACCCAATACTGATCCATGCGGTACACCGCTTGTCACATTGGCATAACCAGACACAGCACCCCTGACCCTCAGTCTTTACCTTCTTCCTGTTAACCCATGACAGACCCACCGTACCACACTGCTGTCAATATTTAGATTATTTAACTTGAAAATGATCTTATTATGAGGTACTCTGTCAAAAGCCTTACTCAGGTCCATATAAACCACATCACAAGGAACATTTTGGTCAAGGAGATCACTAATTGGTTCCTAGAAAGTTATGAGGTTTGTCACACAAAAATTACCTCTAGTGAAGCTATGTTGTGTCCTGTCTAGTAACCCTTTGCTATTTATACTTTTCGAAATATAGTCTTTTAGTATTTTTACAAAATGTTTCCCTTTTTATGTCCTGCTTGCACGCATGCACAAGAAACATTATGTGACAGCTTAGGAGACAAGTGGGTTGTGGAGGCACGGCAGTGTTATAGCCAAGGGAGACACTGCATTTGGGGGCTTGGCACTGGTGGACCAATGGAGGCACAGTGTGCCAATGACACTGGTCTCCAAAAAGTGCATCAAGTTCTAACGTTTTCTCCGTAGCAATCAGAGGCTGCCTCATCATTGCAGCGTCAGTCATTGTGCTGCAATGAGGGAGCAACCCGTCACTGCAGGGCGGAATGTTAGCTAGCCTGATACTGTTTGTGAACATGGCGGGTGGCTTGCCGCTGTGTTCACAAACAATATTAGGCAGCCTGCCATGCCGAGGGGGTGCCCAATCCCCCTCAGCAGCATGTGCCGCACCCCAAACGGTCTTTGTTGGCTGACGGGGGCCCCAATCCCTTCCGGCTTCAGTGCCTGCAATGTTTATTTAGCCGATGAGGGAGCCCACTCCCCATCAGCAAGATGTAACCCCCCCACCTGCTTTCATTGTCTGCCGACGGGAGAGCCAACTCCCTGCCGGCATGATGTAACCCCATTTTGTTGCTTGCTGACAGGGTGCCCAATCTCTGTCAACATGATGCACCCCCGTTTTCTTGTGTCGACAGGGTGCCCAACTCGCTGGCTAAGCAGCTGCTCCCAAAGATTTTTGGCATGCTGGGAGCCCACCCCAGCATGCCAAATGCCCTGTAAAATTGGAAACCATCCGCGTTGTCTTTTACTTTTTTCTCCCTGTAAAGAAAAACGGTCCCTCATGGTTTGCCAGACCCTCCCATAACCTGCGCCCACCACTGAGCACCCCATCTCCCCACACCCCCCCTCACCCCATACTTACCTCCGGAGTCTGGCATGATGATCTTCGATGGACCGGGAACACATCTGCACCCTTCAAAGCCGACCGTGAACTGAGGAAATGCCGGTAAGCTGTATAATGTAATAAATAGGTGTTTTTCAACTTTGCTGCATATGTCAGGCATTTTTTGGAATTTTGGCACCAAATTTTCAGCATGGGTTTTTTGGCACCCCCCCTCATGAATTCTGTCACTGTCATGGCGTTAATCGGGCCCAAAGGGTGATTTCTCGGTCACTGCACAAAATCACCTTTTGAGACCAGTTAACGAAATGACAGTGCCAGTGCTCATAAGGTGGGCTCTCAAAAAGCCTATGTTGCAATTTGGTGAAAAATTCCTAAAAATAACTGTTTTACGAGCGCTGCGTTGTTGCACGGCGTTCCTACGCACGCTCCATACGCTCGTGAATTTTGTAACATCTGCACTCCAGATTTTCAACGCTGCTATTTTATCACACCTACTTATGAGCAGTACAGCTGTCATTTTTCGCATCTCACCCAAAATGTGTTTCAGCGCATGTAGCGCACAATGGCGCAGTCAGTGTGCAAAATCAATGTCTGGGGCAGATTAAGAAAATCACAGTGACACTGTTCATGAGCAGAGGTCTTAAAATGGCTATGTTGAAAATTTGGTGAAAAAATTCCTAAAAATGACTGTTTTACGAGCTGCATTGTGCAGTTCATATGCACGGTCGTAAGTGCGTGAATCTTTAATATTTGCAGTCCAGAATTTCAACATTGCCATTTTACTACATCTACTTATGAGCAGTATAGCTTGAATTTTGCACATCTCACCCAAAATGTGTTTCTACGCATGTAGTGCACAATGGCGCAGTTGGTGTGCGAAATCAATGTTTGGGACAGATTAAGAAAATCACAGTGACATTTCATTAGCAGAGGTCCTAAAATGTCTATGTTGAAAATTTGGTGAGAAAAGTTTCTAAAATGACTGTGTTACGAGTGTGCGTTTTGCAGTTTCTACGCATGCTCGTACCTTCGCACATTTGCAATATTTTCACTCCAGATTGCCAACACTGCCATTTGCCTGCACCTCCTTATGAACAGTACAGCTGTCATTTTTCACATCCTGGCCCAAATGTGTTTTTGTACTTCCAGCGCAGACAAGCGTGGTCGTTGTGAGAAATCCATGTTCAGGACACATTAGAAAAATCACACTGACACTGTCCATTAGCAGAGGTCCTAAAATGGCTATGTTGAAAATGTGGTGACAAAAGTCCATAAACTAACTATGTTACGAGCGTGCATTGCGCAGTTTCCATGCACGCTCATAACTTCGCACATTTGCAATATTTTCACGCCATATTTTCAACATTGCAATTTTTCTGCACCTCCTTGTCAACAGTATAGCTGTCATTTTTCACATCCTGGTTGAAATGGGTTTTGGCACTTCCGGCACACAATAACGCGGTCGCTGTGGGAAATCACTGTTTAGGACACATTACAAAAATCACAGTGACACTGTTCATTAGCAGAGGTCCTAAAATGCCTATGTTGAACATTTGGTGATGAAAGTCCATAAAATGACTGTGTTATGAGTGTGCGTTGTGCAGTTTCCACACACGCTTATAACTTTGCACATTTGTAATCTTTTCACTCCAGATTTTCAACATTGCCATTTTCCCACACCGGCATAGAATACTGTGGTTGCTATTGGAAATCAGTGTTCAGGACACAGTAACAAAATCACAGTGATGCTGTTCATGACCACAGGTCGTTAAATGCCTATGTTGAAAATCTGGTGAAAAAACTCCATAAAATGACTGTGTTACTCGCATGCGTTGCGCAGTTTCCACGTATGCTCGGAAGTGCAAGCATTTTTAATGTTCCCACTACAGATTTTAAACATTGCCATCTCTTCATACCTCCCTATGGATGGTACAGCTGTCATTCAGTGCTGTCCTCCCACAGGGTTTTATCGATGAAGTGGTTCCCCTTGCCTTCCCAGCCACCCCCAACCACCCTCCCTTCTACTTTAAAGCAGTAAAAATGCATCGGGTCCGCAGCTACATTACCAAAGCCATTTGCAACTCCAGAGCCAGCAGTGACTCCCTTGACCTCAAACTGCTATCACTCCCCCTTGAAGAAGTACTCCAACCACTGACCAGGATTTTCAACCTCTCTCTCAGCCTCAGCCAGTTCCCTGACATATGGAAATCCGCCATGGTAACCCCAATTCATAAAAGTGGAGACAAAACAGCTACCAAGAATTACCATCCAATTTCCATCCTTCCTCCACTCTCCAAGGCTCTAGAGCACATTGTATCAGACCAACGTACCGAATTTCTAGATAATCACAACATCCTGTTTAAGGAGCAACATGGCTTTAGAAAAGGCCATAGCACCTCCACGGCACTACTTGAATTCACTGGTGCAATCCATCACTCACTCGATAACAGTCATCTAACTGGGTCCACCTTCATCGACTTAGCTAAAGCCTTTGATACCATCAACCACCATCTCCTACTTGCCCAGCTTCGACTAGCAGGGCTCTCACCCAACTTGGTGAACTGGCTCAAAAGTTACTTAGACAACTAAATGCTGGCACACTCTCAGACCAAAGACCAGTTCGATCCGGTGTCCCACAGGGCTCAATCTTGGGCCTTCTCCTTTTCAGCCTTTTTTTGAACACACTGCCAGAATCCTGTCCAGAACAGATCCTTCTCTACGTGGACGATGCTGTTATCCTGGCATCACACTATGATCCAGTACATCTACAAGGTAACCTCCAACAGGCCTTCTCTGCAGTCAAAAACTGGTTCACAAAACACAGACTTATCTTCAACCAGAAAAAAACAAAGACCATGATCTTCAGCAGCCCCCAAACAAATACAAACAATATCAGCTCTCCATTAAAACCAAGCAAGATCTCACCCTTGAGCAAGTTCATTCCTTCAAATACCTTGGCCTCACCCTCGACTGTAATCTCTCCTATGTCCCACACATCAGTAATGTGGCAAAAGTAGTCAACACCAGGATGAGCCTTCTATTTCGACATAGTAAACATCTAACCCCAGAATCTCTGTCCATCGCTCTCCAGAGCTCCATCATCAGAATCATTGACTACGGTCTCATTATCTATGGATCTGCCACAACCTCCTCTCTTCGGCGTCTTTCGACTTCTCTCAATCAAGCCTGCCAACTCGTTACTGGTTCCCACTGTCTCACCCACACCTGTGACCTCTACTCCAAAACAGGCTGGCTGCAACTGAACAGCCGTATCAAATACCAAACCTGCATCACTGCTAAGAAAATCATGATGGGAAAGGCACCTCCAGGAATCAGCACTCTCCTTAAACCTAAACTCACAAACCACAACACCAGGAGCTCTAAGCCCCAAATCCTTCAAATTCCCTGCTGCCACGCATCCCAAGGCCAAATGTCCTTTGCATATAGGGCCCCGAGTTGGCTGAACGAGCTCTCTAGTGACACCTCATTGACAGAAACGCTTGGTGCATTCAAAAAAAGCTCCACTCCCATAACTAGCTCCACTACCTGTGCTTGCACCCCATAACATCGTTATCTCACGCTGTTTCTGACCCCATAGCTGTCAGTTTCTGTCCTCTCCTTGCACTTACCTGTCCAATGCAACTTCTAAATGCATTTGCCCTATGTCTGTCCTGACAAAGCCCCTCGGCTGCCTCACCCTACACCACTACACCTATGCCTTCCCCGACCCTCAACCCTCTCCCCTGCTTGCCCTCTTCCTCCAATCTGTTTCTTGTATTACACATCGCTCAGTCTGATTATGTCAAGCAAAGTTACTGTCTGAAACCTTGTACCAGTCTTATGTTGTAACTGTCTTATGTTTGAGTGTCTGTTACCCTATAACCAGCCTGATGTGGAACCTTTGTGAAAGAACCTTGGCTCAAAGGTACTTTGTAATCCTAGACATAAATAAAGAAATAAAATTCTTCACATCCTGCCCGATCTGTGTTTTCATACATGTGGTGCAGAATGGCACTGTCACTGTTGGAAGTCAGTTTTCAGGACACATTGACAAAATCACACTGCTACTGTTCATGAAGTGGGGTCACAAAAAGGCCATGTTCAAAATCAGTACTGTGAATACCAACAAATGCCTGAGGCATTACGGTTTCTAACCATTACGTCCTACCCTGTACAGACAAACAGGCATCGGGGTGTGCCTTTGGATTGCCAACTGTACAGCTCATGCCATCCCAAACCCACCCCCCAGCCACTGACAGGCATCGAAGTGTACCTTGGACTCTTTGTCCCAAGACTTCACCCCATTCTCCTATGCTGCACCCATTTCAACGTATGTCCTTATGGAATGGGGTGACTGTAAAGCCAAACACCCTAAGACACAGCTCAACATGTGCCGGTGGCTGCAGAATAGGGTGAGGTGACATGGCTTGACCGTCATGGGTGATGACCCAAACCTTACCCCAAATCCTGTCCATCTCTACAGAAGGGAGGAGGGGTTCATGTGAAGTTCAGTACTTCACTGCCATTCCTATTCTGCATCTGTCTAACTCCTGCATTTCTAATGCTAATACCAGCAAGCAAACATTTGGTATTGATAAATGCTTGTTAAATAAGGGGACAACTGCAGCTTCTTTCCAGTTATTTGGCACAAAGCCTGTGGACACTGAAATGGTGAATATAGCACTCACTTGCTCAAGGGTTACATTTGTTAAGTTTTCAGTCATTGCAGGATGACTACTATCCATGCCTGGTGCTTTATGTCCTATGACTGTCTTTCTGCACTTTAGGGGAGTTTATGGATCCATAAAATGCCCTAGGATTTGTTTCATTACAGGCTAATAATAATTCAAACTTCCGCTTAACTTTTTCAATGGCTAGCCTACACCTTTTAAGATTTTTCTTGTACTTCTCTCATAACTGATTTCATTTGGGCTAGCCTTATACATTCTATAGGACTCTCTTTTATGGATTGATTTCTTGTTTAATGTCAGATGTCAACCACTTTGGTCTACACTTGCTGTGTTGGACTTTTTTTCTGTTAGGTATCCATTTATCTTGTGACTCAGTTCATTTATCTTTCAAGATAGACCATGTTTTAACTGACGATTTTTTTATCAATGTCTTTTTTTCCAATCCCGATTTGTTATATCCCTAACCATGGCTGCAAAATTAGCCTTTCTAAAATCATAGTAAACTATATCACATGATGTATCAAGTAACCTATGAATAATGTTACTTGCAGCATGCAATTGGGACCACTACCTAACAGTTCCATAACATTACAGTGTATCACATGATTCTTAATATTTGGTTAAAACTCGATCCAACAGATTCCTTCCCCTGGTTGGTTCAGACACCAGTTGTTATGTTGCCCACACTCATGTGCAAGAAACTTGTTTCGGCAGCTTGCTGCAGAAGCAGGAGGTGGAGGTGTGGCACTGTTGTGGCCAATGCCCCCACTGCCTTTTGAGGCTTGGCCTGCTTTCCCCAATGGGGTGGCACGCTGCTGCTGACACTAGTTCAGCCAGCGTGCCACCACCATGAAACATTTTAGCCGCTGCAATCAGGGGCCGCCTCTTCATTGCAGCATCAGTCATTCCACTGCAATGAGGGAGCAACCCATCATTGTAGGGCGGTACCTTGCATACCCCGACCCAGTTTGCTGATGGGGAGCCCAGTCCCTGTCAGCAAAATTTCCCCACATCCAAGTTTCTGCTGTATGCTGAGGGGATGCTCAATCCCCCTCGGCATCATGCCCACCCTCTTTCTTTTCCAACAGGGCACCCAATCCCCATCAGTTTCAGTCCCCCCTTCCCAGCTGAATTTGCTGATGGGGAGCCCACTCCCCATCAGCATAACATCTCCCACCCCCAATTTGTTGTCTGCCGAGGGGGTGCCCAATAACCTTCAGCTTCCCCCCATTGGTGTTTGCTGACAGGGGTGCCCAGTTCCCCACTGGCTACAGCCCCAACAAAAAAACACTCAGGTGGCATGATGGGAGCCCACCCCAGCATGCCAAATGTCCCTGAAAAAAAAAACAGTCCTGCGATGTTTTGTTTTTAATCCACTAAACCAGAAAATGGTCCCTTGTTGAGTCCATGGCCCCACCCCAACCCGCACCCACCTTCTTCGCACCCTGCCTCCCCACACACCCCCCCCCCACCCCATACTTACCTCTGAGCCTAGCGACAATCTTCAGTGGACCAGGAACATGTCTGCACTCTTCAAGCCGACCGCAAACTGAAGAAATGCTGGTAAGCTGTATAATGGCATAAATAATTTTTTTCAACTTTGGCACATATCGTAGGCATTGTTGAGAATTTTGGCACCAAATTTTCAACATGGGGTTATTGGGACCCCTCCTCATGAATTCAGCCACTATCATGGCGTTATTTGGTCCCGAAAGGTGATTTCGTGGTCGCTGTGTGGAATCACCATTCGGGACTGATTAATGAAACAACAGTGCCAGTGTTCATGAGGTGGGCTCTCAAAAGGCCTATGTTGCAAATTTGGTGGAAAAAATCCAAAAATGACTGTTTTACGAGCATGCGATGCGCAGTTGCTATGCGCACTCATAACTTCACGAATTTGCAATATTTTCACTCCAGCTTTTCAACATTGGCATTTTTCTTCATCTTCTTATGAACAGTACAGCTGTCATTTTTCACATCCTGGCTGAAATGTGTTTTCGAACTTCTGGCGCAGAATAGCGCGGTCGCTGTGGGAAATCAGTGTTCAGGACATATTAAGAAAATCACAGTGACACTGCTCATGAGCAGAGATCCTAAAATCCCTATGTTGAAAATTTTGTGATGAAAGTCCATAAAACGACTGTGTTACAAGCGTGCATTGTGCAATTTCCACTCACCCTTGTAATTTCGCAGATTTGTAATATTATCACGCCAGATTTTCAGCATTGGCATTTTTTTACACCTCTTTATGAACAGTACAGCTGTCATTTTTCACATCCTGGCCAAAATGCGTTTTCACACTTCCAGCGCAGAATTTATTTATTTATTTAGTTTTTGTTGACCGGGTAAGTGCAATAGACAAATCCTGCCTATTTTCAGGCATGACCCAGGGGAAGGGGATACAGATGAATGCCAACTGACCTTGAACCAGATTAAGCTGTTAAGAATAGCATGGTTGCTTTGGGAAATCAGTGTTTGGGACAGATTAACATCGAACGAGTGAGAGAGGGGGAGTGAGCAAGCTCAACGGAGCTGTCAGGATAGCTGCATATTTCTTTGTGGGCAGAAGAAGGTGGCAATGCAAGCAGGAGCCCAGTACAAAAGGGCAGCCTGCAGTATCGGGAGAAATAGAGCGCGTGAGAGAGGGGGAGTGAGCAAGCTCAATGGAGCTCTGCGGACATTAGAATTGCCTCACCCTCCCGCCTAGGGTCCTGTGTGGCCCTATATTACAGCAGGGTCTCTGGAGGAGGCAAAGCAATGATTGGATACTTTAGGATTGCTGTAATAATACAGATTTAGTTGTTCCATTTATTTCTCTAACTGAGCTAAGTACTGAGCTATACTGTTATGATTGCTATAATAATACAGATTTATTTGTTCTGTTTATTTCTCTAACTGAACTGAGTAATACTTAGAGTGCAACAGGATTTCCAACTGGGCTAAGTGAAACTATATGACAGCTGAGAACAAAAAATATGGTAGCTGAGGGGTGAAAAACGGACAAGGAGGCTTTAGGATTGCTACAGTAATACAGTATCTAATAGATGAGATTTGAGATTGAATTAACCCGGTAGGCAAGGGGGCAGTAGGGGGAGAAGCGTTGGAGGGGAGAACAGGAATTTGAGTAAATAGGGGCCTAACAGTTGTAGTAGGGTACAGAACCTGGGAGTAAGAGCCCGTAACATAAGATGGGGGCCAAAATGGGGCAAGTGCCACTTGTCTATAGGGTTGGCATCTTTGGAATGCTGGTGGGGTGTACGGGGTGTGGGTCCGCCATGATCCTGGACTAGGCTTGGAGGATGGAGTGGGGAAGTGTATGGTCTGTAGATGACTGGCTAGTTTGAGGGAGGAACTGTGGAGGTTAGGGAGGAGTCCAAGTGGCAGGGAAGATGAGTGTGGTAGTCATCCGGGGGGGGAATAAGGGATGGCAAAGGGGGACGGAGGAAGAACAACTAGGGAGTGAAACCAACCCCAGTATCAGAGGCACTAACAGCAAAGACAGGAGAAGGGAGGGGTGCCTAAGGTGGGGGGGGCCTCCAGATGGAGGAGAAAGAGACCACGAGGAGTACCAGGGGAGACAGCAGAAGTCTGATGGTAGGGAGGGACGGGGTGGGGCCAGGGGTTGCACGGAGGGGAACAAGTAAGAGGGGAGGGAACTGGTAGGGGAAGAGATGTAGGAGGGGTATCAACTAGGAATAGATTCGAACCTCTGCTATAGGAGAAAGACAGGGAGCAGGAACATACTGAAAGGAGGAGGACAAGTGAGGCATGGGAGGGATGGCAACAGGTAGGGGAAGAGATAGCAAGGAAGGAGGGAGGGAGTGACTGGAGGAGAGAAGGCTATAGGAAGGGGGAAGGATAGGAGGGGCATCACTATCGGGGTAGAAGGGAATGGGGCTCTAAATCAACAACAGTGGGGTTAGGAGAGGTGTTGGAAATCAGCAGAGGAGGAGGGGATGTCGACATGGGAAGCCCAGTTGGAAGTAGTCAGGCTGGGAAGGGGTTCAAGGGGGATGGGAGGAATAAGGTAGAAAAAAGGGGTGAGGAGGAAGTAGGGGTACAGATACAGAAGTCACAGAGCGTGCAGCTGTCAGAGGTAAGGGGCAGAGAAGAATGAATACTGGGGTGGTGGAAGGGGCATTAGAAGGGAAAGTGGGTAAGGGACGGGGGTACTCATCCTGGGGGATTCTATACTGAAATGGGTGAGATGGGGCAGAAAGGGGGAAAGGCATAGCCGTATTTGGGTTGAAGTTGTCCCCAGGTTGACTGCAGGAGGTGCAGAGCAGGTACTGCTCAAGCATGCAGCAAGGGGGAGGAAGAAACCTCATTTACTGTTGCATGTGGGTACGAATGACAGGGTGGGGGACACTATGAAAGTCGTGAGTGAGAGGTTCGAGTAGATGGGCAGGCAGTGTAAGGGGGTGGAGAAGTCAATGGCATTCTTGGAGATACTGCCAGTACCATGTGCAAGCATGGGAAGGAAGGGTAGGCTTGAGGAGTTCAATGAGAGGCTGAGGGATTGGTGCCACACAAAACATTATGGGTTAGTGACTAACTGGGGTAGGGTCTGAGGGGAATAGTGACTTGTACGCGTGGGACAGGGTACACTGGAGAAGGAAGGGGAGCAGAGTATTAAAGGCAGCATTACTGCCAGCCCACTGGTGCTGAGGGTTGAGGCGCAGGATGCCACACTTCATGCCATGCTGGCGACCTGGGTTTGGATGCGAGCCCAGGCTGCCAGGGGGTCGGCAGGGGAAGGATAGGATTGAGCATCAAGAGGACTGCTCTCCTATCCCAGGGTGGGATCCAAAGACCGTCTGCTCTGTAGCAGCCCCTAGTAATGACCAGGGGTGCTACAGGAGTTGTTTAGTAAAGGGGGCAGAGTGTGGCAGACATTGGCATGCTGTGCCTAAGCATCATTGCACGTCTGCACTCCACAAAGGGGAGAAAAGTGGAAAAGGTGCTACAGTCAGTCAGCATGAGATTCCGCCCCCCACTGCCCACCCCAAATGGTGCCTCCTCAACCAGATCCTGCTCTGGTGGGTCGACATGGGAAGCTGCTCACCACTCTGCCATGGGGGTAGTCTGTGGAGATGAGCAGGTTGGCCTGATGTCGGGGGCAGGGTTAGGAGGGTCGGTCGGGATGACCAAGCCAACCGTAGCCTGGGGAGAAAATATGTATTAAAAAAAAAAGGCAGGATTAGAGGGGAATATCTCTACTAAGGTGGATTTAAACTAGTTGGGGTGGGTGACTAAAAGACAGGTTGGTAGAAAGGTCCGGACAGGGAAGCCTAATGAGCTTACCTCCCTAGATGTAGGTAAAGGTGGAGGCGTAGTAACCCAGGAAGGGTGTGGGCAAAGTGGTCTGAGTGTAATACAGAAGGCACCACCACCCGGTAAGAATGAGGAGGAGAAAGGGTGTGGACTACCGGGAGGAGGGACACAGGCCAAGGAGGAGAAGAGTGAGGAGAAGGAGGGGTACGGGTGGAAGGTGGACTGACTAAATGGACAGAGAACTGGTTACAGGGGAGGGTGCAGAGGGTGGTGGTGGTGGGGTAGCTCTCAGCACCCACAGCAGTGACAAGCGGGGTGCTGCAGGGCTTAGTGCTTGGCCTGGTACTATTTGGCTCTTTATCTCCGATATTACACACAGAGTGGTGAGCAGGGTTAGTCTGTTCGCACATTATACCAAATCAAAAGCAAATAGTTATAGTAGCAGAGGCCCCACTCACACACATACACACTACCTGAAAAGCTGCTTAAAAGCCTACAATTCATTTAAATCAATTCCATTTTCTTACTTGCTTGGGGTTCAATGCCAATATGTGTAAAATCATGTACCTAGGGCACAGGAACCCCGATGCTGGGTATAGGATGGGGGGAGGTACTGATACTCACTAGACATGAAAAGGTCCTTGAGGTTATTATATCACAGGACCTCAAGATGGCAGTACAGTGTAACAAGGCTATGGGCAGGGCAAATTGGATTCTGGGGTGCATAAGGAGTGGCATCTCCTGTAGGAGGAGGAGGGATGTTGTGCTGCCATTGTATCACTCCCTGGTATACCCCCAGCTGGAGTACTGTATCCAGTTTTAGTGTCCACACTTCAGAAAGGGCATACAGTGGATGTTTTCCAGAGAAGGACAATTAAAATGGTTCAGAATTTTAACAGGAATCCCTACAAAGATAGGCTGAAGAATCTCAACATGTACACTCTGGAAGAGAGGAGGGCGAGAGGTGACATGATCAAGACCTACAAAGTACCTCACAGGGGTAAAGAGGGTACAGTTGGAAAGTTTCCTTCAAATGAGGATGAGCACCCACACCAAGGGAAATACAGTGAAGCTGGGGGAGGCATTCAGGATAGATGTGAAGAAATATTTCTTTACTGAAAGGGTGGTAGACGCCTTGAACAGACTGCCAGGAGAAGTGGTAGAAGCTAAAATGGTAGGGGGCAGGAAGCATGCATGGGATAAACATAGAGGTATATTAGAAAAAGGGGAAGGAG
This sequence comes from Neoceratodus forsteri, assembly GCA_016271365.2. Classification (NCBI taxonomy): domain Eukaryota; kingdom Metazoa; phylum Chordata; order Ceratodontiformes; family Ceratodontidae; genus Neoceratodus; species Neoceratodus forsteri. The sequence continues at coordinate 68,603,976 of JADMNL010000023.1, forward strand.
GGGGTCAACGGAGATCCATAGGGCTACGGAAGTGTAGTAGGTTCAAGTACATTGCAGGAAAAATACATTAAGCACGCTCATTCACAAGGAGGTCCTGTTGGACACAGGCAGAATAAGACGTGCAGTAACATATACAGGCTGGAGTTACAAGTAGGTAAAGAACACTTGGGCCGACTAGGTGGGTTGAGCGGTCCTTTTCTGTTGACAGTTTCTATGTTTCTATGGCATCATGTGTTCATTCAGGTGCAGTGTTTATTTAAAGTTGGGTCTACCATACATCCAGATGTAAGGTAAAGTAATTTACCAAATTATATGGAGCCTACTTACAGTACTATAGACAGAACCCCAGTGCTTAGAGAAGTCTTTACTCTTCATAAGGCTGCTTAAAGAGCTGGGGTTCTATTTGCAGTATCCACACCAGTATGCTGATCTTAAAATCGATGCCGCATCTCAATGAGTACTTGATTCTTGCTCACTCCATTTCTTCCCCACTTTGAAACCTGCTTGTCCTGAGTTAGTTTGGGTCTGGCAGAACCTCGCCTGTGTTGGAAGATGACCAATAAGTGGCACTGAAAGACGTCAGACTTCACAGACTATGAAGGCTGATGCTCACCAATCATCTTGGCAAGAAGAAGGCTGCAGCTGTGGCCACTGATGACTGTTGGGGTGTGGGGATGGGGGGACCAAAGGGGACAGACATAGGGAGATAAAATCATAATCAAAATTGTGAGACCTTCACCAGCTTTCCAAAATGCTTACCAGTAAAAGAACACTCTATAAAGTTTTTCAAATGGCAATACAATCGGGTGAGCCCACTGTTTGTCGTCTGACACCAGGCATCAACCAACATAAAATTGTCTAAAGAAGGCAGTGTGGTCATGTGGTTACTGAAATACTGGAGATTACAGATTTATAAGTGTTACCCCCTTGCAAATGGGGGTTCCTAACGTGCCTTATGCCTGGTTGATAATCGGTATAAAGCCGCCTAAATGGGGACCTGGTGAGTGCTCTTTTAGGGCCTCTGTATTCTGTCCCTTTAAGGGCTGCCTGTTGCAGTCAGAGTTAGTTGAAATGGGAGGGGGTTTGAGTGTTACTATGCTCGACTCCCGCCCGGGCTGCAGAATAATCGCTCCGTTTCTGCCATCGCTAATTGCGCAGAGGGAGCTTCGTTAGAAGATGTGCTTGTTTGCTGACTCATCTATTAAAGTAGTAATGATATTGTAGTTGTTCTAACCCGCCTTCCTTGCAGCCAGGACTGTTTTGACTATCTCCCATTTTGGTCCAGAACTGTTGAATTGGACCAATCAGTACCTCGGGACCCTACAGAGTCGGCTGACCAATAGAGGAACTGTTTGTATTTGGGAAAGGCATTATGGGCTATGGCGCTTTTTCGCACCAGTGAGAGGCAGAGGAAGTGACTGGCAGGCTCAACCAGCCAATTGGATCGGGTCGCGCCCGAATGGAGAGGAGTGCCCCAAGCTGTGGAGAGGCAGATGCGTTGTGGCTAGTGAGGAGTGAGGAGCTGTGTGCTTCTGCGCTGCAGAGTGTTCGCGCGGGAAGCGCGGGAAGGCCTGAAGCGGCCGTTGTGTGTTGTCGGCTCCAGCGGATGAAACCCGTCGGCGGGCGGTCAGAGGAGGCTGTGCTCTGTACAGCTACCCACCAGGCTCGACCTGAAGGAGGACTGGAGAAAATTGCTGAATCGCGCTCGGTCCGAAGACAAGTGGAAGCTGCCGTTGTAGTATCTCAGTGATGGTGAGTTTGTGGGAGCATTGGAAGCAGCTGCCTGGTGTGGTACCCCTCTGTTGCTGTTTACCATATAAATGTGTGAGGAGGCTTGTGTAGCTCAAGTAACTCCTGCTGCCATTAAAGGACTTTTGCCTGTTGCTGGTTACCATATAAATGTGTGAGGAGTCTCGTGGAGCTCAAGAGTAGCCCTGCTGACGTTGAAGGACCCTATCTTGTTTGGAGGTCGTGAGTACTAATTCAGGGTAGCTCCCTGTTGAATTGCCACTTTGAATCCAAATGGAATTACTGTACTGCTGACTGTTTAACTAATTTTTTCTTTTCTCTGTGTGAAAGGGCCCCTACCAGCTGCCACGGTTTGGACTAGCCACTAGGGCTTGGGTACCCAGGGACAGTAACGGGTAGGGATAGGCCTGTGCACAGAGCCATAGGTAGATGAATATAGTGATAAGCTAATCAACTTGATTCCCCCTGTCCTTGTTGTTTTTCCCCTGAATAAATCAGATTGTTTTGTACAGCTACATCCTGGCTATTGTGTACATTAATGGTGAACTGCTGCTTGGTGATTGCAACATAACTGTGCCTTACTTTACAGGGGGTCCCCGAAGGGAGCTGGATTATATTTTCTGTGGGGTAAGTGTACTGGGGAACAGAATCGTTGGTACCCCATGGGAGTCACTAGTGGGACAAAAGGGGGGGTTGCAGTAGCCCAGAGGGCTGTAACCGAGGTAGTCTTACTTGGGCTAACCCCGACCTCTGGGTGGAGGCACCCATCCACGGATCTGGGCCCCTTACCCTGCCTCAGAGGGGGCAGACAGGGGTAGTAGCCCTAAGGGTAGCGCCCCCTAGGGGTTACATAAGAACAAAAGAATATCACACAAGAGCTGGCACATGTGTCTATAGTAGCTGTCTCCTGCTTCTCAGTAGTTATGCTTACATCCTTGAGGTACTTGAATGTTTCTGTCATATCCCCTCTTTCCCTCCTCTCTTCCAGTGAGTACATATTGAGGTCCCTTAATTTCTCCTCATAAATATTGTGTTGCAAGCTCTGTACCATCTCATTCGCCCTTCTCTGGACCATCTCCAGCCTGTTAATATCCTTACGAAGATGCGACCTCCAGAACTGCACACAGTACTCCATGTAAAGCCTGACCATGGTTTTATACAATGGCATCACTATCTCCCTCCTTATGCTGGTGATACCCCTGCCTATGCACCCCAGCATGTCAGTGGCCCTCCCAGCTGCCTTATCACTTTGTCATTTTCAGGTCAAGTGAAATAAGAACCACCAGGTCCCTTTCCTTCTTTGTGACTGTCAGTAACTCCCCTACCCTCCATCCTGTACCTTTCCCCAGGGTTTGTGTGTCTCATGTGCATAATTTTGCACTTTTTTGAATTAAACTTCAGTTGCCAGTCCTCAGACCATTTTCAAGCTTCCCAGGTCCCTCCTCATTTTCTCCACTCCCTCTGGGGTATCCACAGTGTTACAGATCTTGGTGTCATCTGCAAACAGGCAGATCTTTCCCTTTAGCCCTTCTGCAATGTCACTAATGAAGACATTGAACAGGACTGGCCCCAAGACCAATCCCTGCAGCACCCCACTGGTCACCCCCTCTCCCCAGACTGCACCCTGTTTACCACCACTCTCTGCCTCCTGTCTGTTACCCAGTTTCTAACCCACTTTATCACCCTTTCCCCATGCCCAGCCTACTCAGCTGGTTTATCATCCTCCTATGTGGGACGGTGTCAAAGGCTTTGCTTACATCAAGGTAAGTGTTGTCCACTGCCCCACAATGATTTACTTCTTTTGTCACCCAGTCAAAGAGATCAACCAGATTTGTCTGACATGACCTCCCTACTGTGAATCCATGTTGCCTATGGTCCTGGGCTCCAATGGCTTCTAGATGCCCCACTATCCTTTCTCTAAGTAATTTCTCCATGATCTTCCCCACTACTGAGGTGAGGCTGACCAGCCTATAGTTCTCTGCCTCCTCCCTACTGCTGGATTTGTATAGCGGGACCACATGTGCCCTCCTTCGATTCTCTGGTACCACCCCTGTGTTGAATAGCTCAGTGAACATGGCTGCCACAGGTACTGCTATCTCCCTTCACAGTTCTTTTAATATCCTTGGGTATAAGCCATCTGGTCCCATTGCTTTGTTCACCTTCAATTTAGTCACCTTCTGCAGGATTTTTCTGCCTGTGAATGGACTATTGTCCACCTCTTCACACTATTGCAACTGCTGTACTGCTGTGGCCCTTGCCCCTCCCCCTCTTCTGTGAATACTGAACAGAAAACCACAGTGGATGTCTTGGGGGGGCACATGACAGTTCTTAGGCATGGTACTTTCACTTCCAAATACCTAAACAGCACATATAAGCAAGCAACATTTGGCATTGACAAATGTTTGTTCTAATTCACATTCATTTACTATTTCCAGTAAGTCGGTGCCCAGTTGACTAGTTGAAGTCTTGGTGCTCCAGTTTATGCAAGCAATAATGCCCAGCAGGGTGGGTGGTATTGGGCAATACCGGACCGCCCAGGGGCATGATGAGGCCCGGCGCCACAGGCAGAGGGCCTTATAGCTCCTGGAAGGTCTGGTATTGCCTATACCGCCCACCCTGGAGGGTATTACTGCACTTTGAAAATAGGCCACTGTATCATATATGTTTTAAAAAAAATAATTTTTATGTTTAAATGTTAAAAGTCTTCATGGTTTGATTTATTTTGTAATAAAATAGTTCATCCGCCTGCATTCAAATTCTGTGTGTTGTTTTTTTTTTTACCCAGTGACTTTCAGAGACAAACGGGAACAGATCTCAAAGGAGGGAGGAGAGAGATAATAATAATCATAATGGTTTAAACCCTCATAAAAATCCCCATAAAGTTTGCCCAGACTGCAAGCGTATTTAACCTTTGGGTACTCTGCATGGCAGTCATCACGTCACCTTTTTTTCCACAGAGCAATTCAGTCACTACCAATCTGCACATGTAGGCTAGCCAGTGAAACTATGAGAGACTTGCAGCAGCACTGGGTGGGAAATAGCACTGTGACAGTAGGTTTACCTTCAGGTTTGGGTGCTTTTTTTTTCTTAATGATGAACTGTAGCTTTGGGCTTCAGCTGGATTGACTTGGGGGGGTGGCAGGCAGTCATAGTATGGAGCTACCAAGGAAAGCTGGAAGGGTTCTAGCTGTGCAGCAAGGGAGGTGGGCCGAGCTGGGAGGAAAAACAACCCTCCCCCAAAAAAAAGGTACATTTCTGTAATTTACCCCAGGTTTTCTGTTACAGTTTCATCTGGGGTACTGTCACTAACCCACTCCTGGGGGTCAGGCCCATTGAGCTCACAGTGCCCACCCTTAAGTGTAATCCATGATGGGGGGAACAGGGATACCCTATTCGTCCTTTTTGAATGCTCACCGAGGTCACGACTGCACCTCTGCCACGAGGACCCAGGTTGTCGCTCTAACACAGGATAAGGGCACAATACCAGTCTCGAGTCTTGTGGACAAAAATTTGAACCCTTCCTTGGCTATTACACAAAGGGGAAGACCCAGGCTTCACACTCGTTTTGGGGTAGCAGCGTAACACCTGATTTGGCCTTCACCCTACAGGAACTGCAACAGCCTGGTTCAAAATTCCTGCAGACTTGTCCCTGAGACTTTGGTATTCTCCCTATCCTTCCATATCCCTTACAGATCTTTTTCTCAGTTTGGTTGCTATTGGTGAGACCCCTTTGGCAATAACAGTTTCATAGATTATTAATAGACCTTCTACAGTCACACACACACAATATAGAAATCTCATGCAGGCAGAATTTCTTTAGAAAATAAATGTTTTAACTAAAATACTTGAATAAAAAAATCATACAGTTACAACTAAAAGGGTGTTAGAAAAGTTTTGAGTTACAACATAAAACAAATGAAAATGGATATATAGAATAAAATGCACTAGAACTGTTAGCTAATCTATACCTTAAAAATTGTAGTGATTTGAAGTCCAGAAAAAGTAAATGAACATTTTCAGTTCCTTTAGTCCTTGGCAGCCACACTGGGCTTCAGAAGTTTGGTTCCTGGTGTGTGTCAAGCAGAGTTCCAGATGTAAAAGTGTGTCCTAAAATGCCCTGAGCTGGGCAATTTATAGTGTTGGCTATCCCAGTCTGTGGACAGAGGCTGGCCCTTCCATTTTAGGCCACCGGGTATCACTCTTGCACTTCCCCAACACAGTGGTCTGCCTCCTGATATTATAATTTCACACAGGACTGTTAGAAGGAGGTTTCCTGTTTTTTCCTTTCATCTCATCAAAGGCAATACTTTTGAACACAGCATCCTGCCTTTTGAAGTTAAAAGGGTTATCTCCTGAACACTTTTGTTATTCATCTGTTTCCTTTGGTCAGTTAACTATTGGAAATACACCTTTGATCAGTTATCCCCAAAGCCTTTGACAATAACTTGTCAGATTCCTGGCAAGCAAATTGACCTTCCAGGTTAAAGGAAGGTCAAAACCTTCTTTTAAAAATCTAGTTTTTTCCCCAGGTGCATTTGTGCTGACACTAACATGTCTTGGCATGTACGTATACACAGAATGACATAAAAAAAAAATATATATATATATAACCCCCTTGTTGTCAGGATTTACTAGAATCCCACTTAGAATTGGTGGCAGGCAGGGAAAGGCAGCTTGTGAGATGCCAGTTAAATGGGTTCCACACTGTCACACTCTGTTCTCAGTTTCTGCTGAGCTTGAGTGTTGATGTCACCTTAGAATTCTCATGGCAGCATAAGCCACAATGGAATGCTAACTGCATGGGTTAGCAGGAGAATGTTGGGAGATTCAGTAGTCAGTTCGAGAGAGACTCAGGAGAGAGAGAGGAGTGCTGCAGAAGGCAGCTCCTCAGTACTTAGCTCTGAAATAGAGCTACCTCAGGAGAAGGGGTAGTGTGTCCCTACCCTAGAGAAGAACACAGAAGACCAGTGAAGGAAGTAGTAGAGACCGCTCCTAGAAGTTGTTCCAGTGCCCCATTGCTGGAGGGATAGGGGGGAATTCCAGGATTCAGGGGCAATCCCCTGGTCCAGCCTGAAGAGTCTGAAGTTGCCTGAGAGCCATTTGTTCTGTGAGTACCCGAGACTGTGTTGTGGGAAAAAGCCCTGAGGCACCTGCATTCCTGTGGTGAGTTTTTTCTCTGACAAAGGGACTCTGGTCACCAAGAGTGTGTTTCTAGGAAAGGTATCTGCCTACTGTGGGGTCAAAGGGAGACTTGCCAAGTAAAGAACTTTTAGACTGTGTATGATTTAAAAGCATCTGCAAAAGTGGGGGTCTAGAGTAAAGACATAGCCACATACAGAACTTTTAATTTCATGACACCTCCGTGATGTGAGAAGTAGAATGTTAAATGTGAAAAACATTTCAAGAGAGCATCTACAAGAGTGTTTCAGAGAAAGGTGTTGTAATCAGATGAATGGCTGAGTATAGATTTGGGAGTAAAAGGTGGGAGACCCCCCATCAGGAGTAACCATGTTTACCTCTCTGGGTTCAGTTTGGGCACCTTTGTTTTCTCTCAGTGCACTTGGCCAGTGCCTGAAGAATGCACTCAGACTTGGGATTTTGGACTTCCCTGTGAGCCAGAATGTGCTCATGGGTGGTTGAGGGAGCTACCAGTAACCTCCACGCAATATGGAAAAGAGTCCTAGTACTGGCCAGGGTGCCAAGTCAAAGGAAAGAAGGAAAGTGTACCAGTTTGGGCCATGTGTGCCCAGATCCATTCAGAACCTGAGGGTTCGCTGTGAGTGTGTGTGCTCTTTACCTCAGTAATCTGCATTACCAGTGAGAGGAGTGTGTGTGCTCTGTACCTCAGTAATCTGCATTACCAGTGAGAGTAGCCCTGTGTGGGTCCATCTTTGCTTTGTTTATTCTCTGTGAATGTGAATAAAAGTCACACTTTAGAATCCCAACCTGGTTTACAGTTATTGCTTCCAGTGTCTGGATTTACTTGGGTTCCCCTGATCAGAAGTTCAAACCTAGCATAATGCTGAGCAAACGTTTTCTCCCAGGGACCCAGGTTGATGGCCATGCTAAATGGTGCCCCCAGGTGTAAGCCAGGTAGTTGCCACACTTGGTTTGCCTGTCTAAGGATGGCAGGCTACGAAGTAGAAGTATGGGTCAACAGAACTGCATTCATAGTGACAACCCCCACCCCTCTCAGTGGCACGTTGGTTTGACAGGAGCAGCCCTGCTCGTTGAGCAAGGGGGGCTGGTGGGGGGAGTTAGTGGATTGGACTATCGGGCCAAGGACTGGTGGAGGTAGGCAGGCGGCTGAAGTATGGAGCTTCCTGAGGAGGCTTGGGAGGTCCATAGTTTTACATGCTGGGAGGGAAAAAAAGACTAATGCAGTAAAAAAATAGATTGATTTCTGTGCTTTTGCATGGATTAGCAGTTCCATTTCTAGCAGGGCTATTAATTACAAACTGTATGGATTGGATAATTGGGCCAAGGGTCGGTCACAGGATTTTCCCAAGTTCCACTCCCCATAGATGGAGATGTGCTGCCAGCTTGGAGTAGGCAAGAGATCTGTGGACTTTGGAGGGAGTATAAGATGTCAGAAGCTCTGTAAGCTTTGAACAGTTTGCTGTGACTAATGGAAACTTCCATTTTATATTACATACCCTATGTGTTTTGGTTGTGTTGTGTATGGATGCTGTTGCTACTGGGGGCCGGGGGGACTGCCTGATATCACTTGCTTGTTAAATCTCAGTTACCTAGAAAAAAAATGGCAGGTCTGCAATTTGAAAACTGGCAGTGCCCAATAATATTAGTAATGAGGTCTGTTGGAATAGGTACTTTTAAGGGCTCTGTTGTCTGATAGATGCTCAGCTGTTTTAGTTTTATTTATTTATTGAATTGTTCAGAAACAACCTTTGATTACAAGACTCTTTTACAAAAGTCTATGTCATGGATACAGGGAAGGCAATACAGACAAGCATTATTACAACAAATAAGGAATCGAACAAGGTATTATACAGGATTATGCAATATTAAACAACGTGCAGAGTCAATAGCAGCACATAGATTACTAATCCATTGGAGCATAAAGCAGCCCTGGGGCCTTGTCAAATAGTGAAGAAGGAAAAGCAGCCCTGGGGCCTTGTCAAATAGTGAAGAAGGAAAAGCAGCCCTGGGGCCTTGTCAAATAATGAAGGAAAAGCAGCCCTGAGACCTTGTCAAATAGTGAAGAAGGAAGAGGTATGCGATGCTTGAGTAACGGGTAGAGGAGGGAGAAGAGTTAATTGCTGAGAGGGCAAGAGAGGAGTTAGGTAATGGGCAGAAGGAGGAGGTTGTATTAGCGAGGTCTTGTAGAGAAGGTGGTAGAATAGAAGTGACCTCAGAGAGAGGATATGGGAGCAAAGGCAAGGAGCAGAAATCGAATGATGGTGCATGCTTGGTGAGTTAAGGTGTTCCCGTCACTGGTGGATAGATGGGAGATGGTAGTGGGGGGGGGGTTAGAGAGAGGGGACAAAGGATAGTCAGCAACTAGTGAGTGGGTGCAATAGCAGGGAGGAATAAGATCAGTGCAGGCATTCAGAGACAGGAGAGTGAGGTGCCAGTAGTGGGGAGAAACAGGCTCAGTGCTGGCATTCACACTTGCTCATACTCCAAAGAAATTGCTTTAGTTTAGTTTTAAAGGCCTGAGGATTGGCAGTGTTTAGTGCAGTTGCCGGGATCTCATTGAGCCAGAGTGGTGCTCGGTAGGCTAAACAGCACTGTCCCAGCGCAGTCCTACGGAATGGGACACAAAGTGGGATCATGGCCGTGCTTCTGGTATTATACCTAGAATTGGCAGCCTTTACCAGATCAGAGATGCAAGAAGGGGTCTTGCAGAGCATGGCCTTTTTGCCTAAAAGGCAGGTTTGGTACCTGATTCTATTTCTAAGGGAGAGAATGTTGGACTTCTCATACAACGTGCAAGTGTGTGTGAGGCGGTCAGCACTTAGTGGTAATCTGCAAGCCTTGTCATGACCCTTCTGAGAGATGAATCTGTGGTAGCTCCATATACCACAATCCTGTAATCCACTATTGATAGACTGGAGCTGGAGACTGAGAGCTGGAGGGTGTTGGGAGTTAGGCTTTTCCTATGCCTAAACAGGACACCTAGTGTTGTGTTCACTGCCTTCACCACCATGTCGATGTGCTGCACATATGAGAGGGTGTCATCAATCAAGACACCTAGGTACTTGAAAGAGTGCACCTGTTCTAGCGGGACCAACCTGTTATCCATGACTGTCAGGATGAGGTACCTCCTTTTTAGCTGGGGGCTCGAGAGGAGCATTGTTTTGGTTTTCTTATAGTTAAGAAGTAACCTGTTTGAGCTGAACCAACATTCCAGTTGTTTGAAGGTGCTCTGCAGCTCGCCCTGAAGATTCTCAATGTGCAAGTGACTGCTGAGAATAATTACATCATCTGCAAATAATTTAATTTTGCTGGAGCAGTGCAGGCATCCGGAAGATTGTTCAGAAATGAGCTGAACAGCAGGGGTCCCAGGATGGACCCCTAAGGAACTCCAATTGAGACTTCTTTAAAGTCAGATATGGATTGTCCTAGTTTGACTCTTAGTGATCTAGAAGTTAGGTAGTCCTGGAACCACTGGACAACAAAAGGGGAGGCCCTAAGGGATCGTATTTGGTTCAGGAGGAGCGGGTGGCAAACCATATCGAACGCCTTCGTTAAGTCGATAAAGATCAAACCAACCAGTTTACCCTGATCCAAGGCCTTATGGACATAATCAGAGAAGTCCACAAGAGCAGTGGCAATACTATGGTTTTCCTAAAACCATGCTACTGTGGACATTGCAACTGGTACTTCTGAGTATATTCGGTGATTTGGTCTGCCACAATCCTCTCCAGGGCTTTTGAAAGGGGAGAAAGTATTGAGATGGCAAAGCAAGGCAATTTTATTTCAAAGGCACCCAATCCTGGAGGCTCTGGGCACCGTACACAATAAGAACAGAATACAAAATGCAGAAATAACATTTGTGCAGTAGCAAAATCTTTAGCTCATCGATAGCCAGAGCAAGCAATTTCATGTTGATGTTATCACTACCCAACCTGTTTTTCCCCAGTACATTCCAGACATAGCCCAAGGCTTTGTTTAGAGTGACTCTCTTGAAACAGAAATTGGGATGTTGGTTTTGCAAGGGTATGTTATTCTGGTCCGCGTTAAAAGGCTTAAGGTATTCGGCTGGGAAAATAGTGCTTAGGTCCGTAAAGACCGAATTGAACTGTTCGGCAGTGGTGAAGGGATCCGTAGAGTTCACGCCATTTATATTGAGCAGCAAAGGTTGTTTTTTCCCTCCTTCCCCATGAGCTCCTTTAAATTATCCCAGAACCACCTCCCATCCCCCCAGTTTCTTTCTAGTTATTCTTTGTAGTAATTGGCCTTTGTACTTCCAATGAGATAGGTGCATTTGTTTCTTGCAGCCCTATACTTCTGTAAGGCATTATAATCCCCAGTAGCCCTAGCTCTGCTCCAAAGATTTCCCTTTCCCTCTTGAGATCTAGTAGTTTACCAGTAATCCACCTATTATTGTATCCACAGGCTTTCCTTTTTTTGACAGGGGCAAATCTATCACAAACCAGATTGAACTTTTCAATAAAGTATTTAAGTGCTTTATAGATGCCCTGCAATACCCAATGGGAGATGAGTCGATCAGGGAGAGAGCCTCTTTGAAAGCTAAAATCTGTCCTCATCTCAGAATCCTGCTGTTCACAAAGATGAGGCGGGGGCTTTTTAAATTTATTGGGCCACATCAGGTGCTTGGGGAGTGGTCGCTCAATGAGTCAGGGAGCACTGATAACTCTGATATCCGATCCGGAATGCTTGCTAGTAACCAGTCTAAGAGCGAGTGTTTACCTAATTTATGGTTCATTCTAGTGGGCTTGTTGATTAATTACTAGAGGTAGGAGCTAGCCACGGTATCCTTCATGTGGGACAAGATGCTACTGAGCCAGTTTAAGTTGAATTCTCCTGTCATTATTAGCTCATTAGTCTTACGAATGCCTTCCACGGCCCTTAGGACTTTGCTAACACCCTCTTTGGCCTTCTTGGGTGGGAGGTAGATGCAAGCAACTACTAGAGATTTACTGAGAGCTCTGAACAGGAGCCAAGGAGGGGAGAACAACTTCTTGCAGAGTATCCCAGATGTAAATAAGACAGCCACCACCTCTCTTACCTATTCTGTCATTCCTAAGTGACTTGTACCCAGGTAGTCCTATCTCACTATCCTTAACCTGGGTAGTTAGCCAAGTCTTGGTCAGACAGATGACATTGGGGCTATGTAGGGTTGCCCACGTCTGTAGCTGAGCCATTTTCAGAAGTAAGCTGCAGATGTTCATTGCAGCTATTTTCAGCCCATTATACTTGGGCCCTTTATTCCAAGACCTGTCTGGGGGGGCCAGGGTTAGGGTGCATGTTGCCAGATAGAAGGAGGAGTAGCAGCAGGGCTTTCCTTGTTGAGAAACTATGGAGAATTAAGGATTTGCACTTTCTTATTCTGTGCCTGTCAAGGTAGGACAGAAACCTTTCTGAAGACACGGTGAGCGACAGGTAATGTACCATGTGAACCATTTCTTGACTTAAGAATAGAAGTTCCTGAGGGATCAGGGGTGCCTGTTCTTTGGGACAGCTGCTGATCGGGAAAGTGATAGCTTGAGCCTTTAGTTGTCTGCATAATGCAAGGCTAGGGACAAAGGAGTCTGGAGGAAGTTGGGCAGAGTTCTGTCTCACTAGGCTAATACTTGAGAGTAGGGACAGTAACAGTATAAAGGAGGTGTATATCATTATTAAATGATTACCCTCTGTTACATGAATTACTGCACCTGTCTGAAATAGGGCAAGCAGTATCACAGTCAGGACTTCCCTTGAGAGGTGCACTGATCTAGTGGGAGGATTACACTGAATGAGGAACAGGTACAGTCCCGATGTATCAGGGTCAAATCTCGGGGCGCCCTCCTACAGGGTGATAAAATCATGGGCTTTCCTATGTGTTGAGGTTGACTAAGGAGCAAGAATGCCCCGAAGTTCCACTGCTCTGAGCTATGCAGGTAAAGAACAGAGCAGGAATGCAAGTCAATTCCAACACAGCAGAGGTCAGCCATACTGATTAAGAAGGTGACAGTGTTGCTATTATGAGAAATAGAGGCAAGGGCTTACCCCTTTAAGGGGAGGTAAGAGCGTGGGAGGAACAGAACGAGATAAAATGATGTAGGTGGGTCGCTTGTGGGGGGAGGAGTGGTATTTAATAGAGGTTGGGGCTGGGGTGTGTGGGGGGGACAAAATATAGCACTACAGACTACACTGGAAAGCTGAGCAGAGTAAGAGACAGTAAAAAAGTTTGAAACCAAGCGGTAAGAGCTGGGTTTCCTAGCTAAGCTGGACTGTCCAATAGGGAGGAAGCAGTGCTGCAGAACCAGCCTATCAGGTGCTGGTATCAGTCAAGAACAGCCAATTGCAGTAGCAGGCTTGAGACCAGGCTACTAGAGTTTTTCAGCGGCATACCTGGGATTGGTCAGACAGGCAGAGGAGTGTCACACAGCCGGCTGAAGTTGAGGCCAGCCCACTAGCCGCATTGTGCCTGTATCAGGGGCAAATCCTGGAGCTGGTCAGACAGGCAGAGGAGCGTCACACAGCCAGCTTGGGTCAAGGCTGGCCCACTTGCTGTGTTGTGCCCATATCAGGGGCAAATCCTGGAGCTGGTCAGATGGGCAGAGGAGCATCGCTAGAGCCCAGGTTCTAGCACGAACCACTAGACGCTGCATTGCACGGCCGACTCGGGTCAAGGCTGACCCACTAACAGCGTTCTGCCCATATCAGAGGCATATCCTGGAGCTGGTATAGGAGCATCACGTGGCCAGTTCAGGTCAAGACTGTCCTGCTAGCCGTGTTGTGCCCGTAGCCCGTATCAGGGGCAAATCCTGGAGCTGGTCAGATGGGCAGAGAAGCATTGCGTGGCCGGCTCAGGTCAAGGCTGGCCCACTAGCTGCATTGTGCCCATATCAGGCTGAAATCCTGGAGCTGGCCAGACGGGCAGGGGAACGTTGCACGGCCGGCTCGGGTCAAGGCTGGCCCACTAGCTGTGTTGTGCCCATATCAGGGGGAAAATCTTGCCAGGGCTATAAGCTAGTCAGGGACCAGGATTTTCTTAGAACATTTTCTAATGATGTTATATTAAAATTACCAAAGACATAACATCCTTCTTAGTTAGACACCTGTCTTAGATTATTTGTAGGAGCTTAGAGTTATAGCACAATCAGAAACTGGTGGCCTGTAGCATGTTCCAATAATTATCAGTTTTGATTTACCCTCTATCTCAATCCCAAATACATTCAATGTTAGTATCCTCTTCCCCATCAGGTGCAGTGAGGAGTTTGCTTCCCAATGTGTTGTTTACACAGATCACAACACCTCTACCTTTCTTCCCCTTATGATTAAGGTTATACAGTGTAAACCCCTCTAGTTGATGCCCCCAATCATTTGCATCCTGCTTCCGTTACTCTGTGACAGCAATTATATCATACTGATGCTCCATTTGTTGTTCTATGAGTAGGTCCATTTTATTGCTTAAATTCAGGGCATTTAATGACAGGATGCTTAAGTCTGACATATGAGCCAAAAGAGGCTTTTTTACACTAATAGGTTCAAAATGTACCACCCTATTGGTCTGTTTGATTTAGAAAAGCCAGGAAAAGATGTACCCTCCTCTCACCATCGAGTTTAAATTACGTTTGATTGCTGCTAGAAGTCTGTTACCCAAGACAGCTGCCCCTTTTCTACTTCTGTGTAATCCATCCATTCTAGGAAAAATCTCTACACCCATAAAAGGTTTGCCAGTGTCTTACAAACTTAAATCTTTCTTGAGCTGCAAAAGCCCATAGCAATTTATTGTGTCTGGCAACTTCCATTTTTATCCAAATGTCCTCTCTCTCCGAGATGACAGGACTTCAGAGAAAATAACCTTGCATTTTAAATCTCTCAAGATTTTACCCATGCCTTTAATTTCTTGGACTGTCTCATGTTTGGCTATAATGCCAGCATGTCTGACAACTATGGGTTGGGGGGGGGGGACCTGGTTTCTAATTAGTTATTTTAGGTAATGTCTTATATCCCTTAGGCATACTTGTGGTAAGCAAGTAACTTGTGTGTCCTCCTGGTCTTCTTCACAAATTATAGAATCCGTAAATCTCAGGACTGAATTCCCTACTATTACTAGTATTATCTGTTGTTTCTTATAGTGGTTAGAAGTCTCTGTCAGTTTTGTGATTGATACTCATTCTCATGGCAGTGTTTGACTAGTTGTGTTTGCTCTAGTATTCTCGTGCGTCTTATCAGCTCTTGTTATGGCCTCATCTGATACTCCAGATACTTAGCTGTTATTCCATAAAAAATGAAGGCATGTAGTAAAAACAGCAACAAAATCCATCTCCAGCTCTCCCCAGGTGGTCAGGGTAGTCCCCTGGCCACCCCCCCACCAACTCATCCCCCACTTCCCTATAGTCCTCTTGCTGGATTAGTGCACGACACTCATGGCCATAATGCGGAAGAGGACTGGTTTGTCTTGCAAGCCTTCCATCTTACCTTCTAAAATAATAGAACTGACATTGATGAACTTGACCTTCTGGTGCAGGTAACGCTGGTTAAGTTTCCACAGACAGGCGACAAAAGTGTTTTTTTCTACAGAGCTACTTGCTATCCACTTGTATATCTTGTCGAAATGCAGGTTAAATGCTGGGGTTTCCTAAACAAAAAAGATTGGAAATAATCTGAGTTGAAATAACTTTTATTTCTAATGTCAGTGGACCAGTGTGTAGCATGTTCCTCCCTGGGTCAGGAAGTAACCAATGGGGTAGCACAACAATTCAGCGAATACATTACAGTGACAAGCAATTTCAGTGAAGTAATTTCAGCGAATGCAATTTCAGCACCCATACATATGGGTGAACACCAAATACAGAGAATAATGCATTCCCCCCTTCCCGAGGTGCTACGACCTCAAAGTTGGTTATCTTAGTAAGGGGGGTGCAGGGGGTGAAGCCCCCCACAAAACAAGCATGTGCTGTTTTTGGCGTTCATCCATATTGTACAGGTGCTGTAATTGCATTCACCGAAATTACCGTTGAAATTGCTGTCACTGTAATTTCTTCGCTGAATTGACATGGAACCGCCTTTTCATCTTATCCTCTGATAGTCTGCAGGGAGATAACTTAATTGTTCAATATATATCTTGACTTAATGCCATCTTTTGTTGCAGAACCCAAGTGCCACGGGCCTGCCAGATGTAATATTTCAGTACTGCAAATATAGCCTGCAGGGTACCTGGATTTTACTGTACTTAGCCCAGTGACCTGCAAACAGACCCATCACCAATTCTTGATCTGTACAATGCCATGTGTCTCAAGAAGAGTAGGGGAGCATCCCCCAGTGTCATGGCCAACATCCCCATCAGTAAAAAAGGCCCATGAAACCTCCCTCCCTGGATGTACCTGGAAATGAGCTATCACAGCTCAGTGTGCCTTTCCTTTTCAAACATTACAAAAAAATAACTTGTTAGAGTTCTGAATTCCCTTTTCACCATATCTGCTCAATGCTTACTGAGTGGTGGGTGTAAGTGGGTAACATTGTCTCGATAGCTTATGGTCTGATCAGAGCGAGACTGACAATTGATGGTGGTAAGGACTGGATAGACAAATGGAGGTAGCAACCAGACAGACAAATGACAGAGATAGGGACCAGATAGACAATTGATGGAGGTAGGGACCAGACAGGCACTTGATAGAGGTAGGGACCGGACAGACAATTGACTGAGGTAGAGACAAGACAGAAAACTGATGAAGGAAGGGAATGGACAGACAATAGATGGAGGTAGGGACTGGACAGACAATTGCCAGAGGTAGGGGCTGGACAGACAATTGACAGAGGTAGGGACTGGACAGACAATTGATGGAGGTAGGGACTGGACAGACAACTGATGGAGGTAGGGACTGGACAGACAATTGACAGAGGTAGGGACCAGACAGACAATTGATGGAGGAAGAGATCGGACAGACAACTGACAGAGGTAGGGACCGGACAGACAATTGATGGAGGTAGGGATTAGACAGACAGTTGACGGGGGTAGGGACTGGACAGACAATTGACAGAGGTCGGGACTGGACAGACAATTGACAGAGGTCAGGACCAGATAGACAATTGATGGAGGTAGGGACGGGACAGACAATTGATGGAGGTAGGGACCAGAAAGAAAACTCACAGAGGTAGGGACTGGACAAACAATTGACGGAGTCAGGGACTGGACAGACAATTGACAGAGGTAGAGACTAGACAGACAATTGCTGGAGGTAGGTAGTGGACAGACAATTGATGGAGGTAGGGACTGGACAGACAATTGATAGAGGTAGGGACCGGACAGACAATTGATGGATGTAGGGACTGGACAGACAATTGACAGAGGTAGGGATGAGACAGACAATTGATGGAGGAAGGGACTGGATAGACAACTGATGTAGGTAATACGACTGGACAGACAATTAACGGAGGTACGTCCCGGACAGACAATTGATGGAGGTAGCGACTGGACAGACAATTGACAGAGGTAGGGACCGGGACAGACAATTGATGGAGGTAGGCAGTGGACAGACAATGGAAGGAGGTAGGGACCAGAGAGACAACTGATGGAGGAAGGGACCGGAGAGACAACTGACAGAGGTAAGGATTAGACAGACAATTGACAGAGGTAGGGACCGGACAGACAATTGACGGAGGTAGGAACCAAACAGACAATTGATGGAGGTATGGAACAGACAGACAATTGATGGAGGTAGAGACTGGATAGATGATTGGCAGAGGTAGGGGCTGGACAGACGATTGAGGTAGGGACTGGACAGACAATTGACAGGGGGTAGGGACTGGACAAATAATTGACAGAGGTAGGGACCAGACAGACAACTGACAGAGGTAGGGACCAGACAGACAATTGACAGTGGTAGGGAGCGGACAAACAATTGACAGAGGTAGGGACCAGACATACAATTGATGGAGGTAGGGACGGGACAGACAACTGATGGAGACAGGGACCAGAAACAAAACTCACAGAGGTAGGGACTGGACAAACAATTGACAGAGACAGGGACTGGACAGACAATTGACAGAGGTAGGGACTAGACAGACAATTGCTGGAGGTAGGTAGGTAGTGGACAGACAATTAATGGAGGTCTGGACCGGATAGACAATTGAAGGAGGTAGGGAGTGGAGAGACAACTGACATTGGTAGGGACTGGACAGACAATTGACGGAGGTAGGGACTGGACAGACAGTTGACAGAGGTAGGGACTGGACAGACAATTGAAGGAGGTAGTCAGTGGACAGACAATGGAAGGAGGTAGGGACCAGACAGACAATTGGCAGAGGTAGGGACCGGACAGACTAGATGACCTGGAGTTGTTATCTGCACATATTGTCTATGTCACAGCTATTTGCCTATAAATTACAGCAGCACTGGGAAAAGCTGGCTGTCACTGAATCAATAATGACTGAGATGCCAGTCATTTTCAAGGGATTAATGACCAGTTGGGGAGATGGGTAGCTTGAGATGGTGCCAATGGTCACCTCCCTCCAGTCAGACATTAACTGAAGAATATGACTGGCACTTGAGGTTGTTATTGTGATTATCAATCTAATCACAATAACAGCTTTCATTTTTGTCTTTTTTTTTTTTGGTAGTTTTAGCTGTGTGGTATGTGAGTGCCACATGGCATCATTTGGCAGCTGCATCAGTCATTTCTCAGATGTTAATGACCAATCCAGTAGGCAATCAGGGCTTTACTAGGCTCATGTATAATTAATTTGATTTATACTTTCTGTTAATTTCACGGAAGTGATAGCACCCATTACAAATCATTTACATGATTTTAGCCAATCAGTGATCAGAATCACAGCCGCGTATCCAGTGTACAGTTGTCATCTTGTGCAGGGAACCTTAAGTGAAGCACTCCTCTTTAGAGATGGGGTAGATACTCGCACTACATGTGCTTTTTGAATTAAAAAAAAAAGCCTCAATGAAAAACTTATTATAAATCACTCTAGCCTACTCCAGCATTTTACAACAAGTATATATGGGGCCCACATTTAGAAGGTTAACACCACACTAACAGGCATGGTGCCATGCTAACCAGACATAGCCCATCTGACAATGGGGTGGGGCCATACTCAGTGGGGCCCTCGGTGCTGTGCACAGTGATAGCATGATTGCACTAAATACACCACTGCACCCCTTGCGTACAGGGTGCAATGGTATATCTAAACACTTTTGGAAGCACTGAAAGGCAGCTGAGGCAACGCTATTTTTTTGTTTTCAATTACATTATCAGGAGGAACACACTAAGCTGAAAGCTTGTTTACAGGTGTGACCTGGGAGCACAGGGAAGTTAAGTGGCTTGCTCAAGATCACACAGTATACAAGTGGGGGCTGTGGGATTCAAACCCAGGTCTCCAGATTTGCAGCGCAGAGCCTTAAAGCACTGCGCTATACTGCCTCCCTGAAGTTATCCTCCCTATTTAGTGCATCCAATCCCCTGCTTTTATCAAATCACCCAGTGCTAAGTGATCCCCCTTCCCCTTCAACAGCACTGGGGCTGATGACACCCTCCATCACCTATCCTGACTAGATCCCCGATGTAAATGGCAGTTCCCTGGTTGCCTAGTGGTTACCCTCCCATCCATTCACTCACCATGAGGGAGTTACATTGTGATGTAATCAGGGCAGGAGTGGTGTACCACTGGACCACCAAGGAGTTCAATCTTGACAGAACGAGGATCGTGGTGGAAGGAGTACCAGAGGACTAGCAGGGAGTTAAACTGGGGCTGGCAGTATATCCTAGACATTAAAGTAATGAGATGTGATTCAGTTTGGTACATCCATCAGGCCTGGGTTTGATTCCTGCAACCTCCAGTTGCATACTGTATGACTCTGAGTAAGTCATTTAACCACCTCAAAGCTCATGAGTTGTCCCTGAAAACCGGCACTTGTGCTTAGTGGGTCTTACCCAGTTAACAGTATAAAAGAAAAGACTTTGATGCAACCAGGATCAAGGTGGGAGTGGTACCTCTGGACTACTAGGGATGTTCACAACCCTATATCAGGGATCGGAGTAGGAGGGGTGTACCACTAGACTGCCAGGGATTTCATTCCTAAGGAATGGTCAAAAAACAACACCAAGACCAGTGCACCCATCTCCCTCTCGGGCTAACGTACATGCTGTGTACTGTATAAATGACTATCAACTACTCACTATTACTGTACAGATTGTTTCATGTAATACAGAAAAAGTGAGATGAATACAGACGTACTTTGGTGATGGTTATATATGCTTGGTATTTTTAATATGTAGAAAATTACACTAAGTTTGCATGTGCCCTTTAAATTTAATTAGTTACTATGACAAAAGGTGTATTGGAGCCCTATAAAAAGGGCAAAGTAACTATAGTGCACTAACTCTGAAGAAGCCCTGTGTTGTCATTCTATTGTAGTCATCACGGTCTGTCCAGGCGATGTTCTAGTTAAGATAGCACCTTGATGATGATATGGTATGCTATTTGCTCTCCACCAATGTGTCTTTATGTCATTGTCAAAGTATGCATGTATTTATCCCACTTTCTCTGTACTTAATAAAACAATTTGTATGATTATAGAGAGCAGTTGATAGTAATTTATACAATACACAGTGTGTACATTTGCCTAGGAGGGAGGGAGGCAGGTGCACTGGACCTGGAGTCGTCTTTTTGGCCTTTGTTTTATCCAGGTAGCACCATCATGTCTCAGATGGTTTGAGCTCATAAATGTAAAACAGACTTTGGTTGATTTTTTTGTAAACCTGCTCACCACCAGTGCATGCACTGAACAATGGCCCCATCCACACTACACTGCTCTGGCCCGGTAATGGATGCAATCCGCTACAGCCGGGGAGCGGTGCAGTGTGTTCACACCTCGGTGGTGTCCGTTACGGGTCCAGCACTGCCGGTCCACATAACGGGAGCCGGGCGACCGTTACGGGGCGCGCCTAATCCCACAATGCAGCTCGCTGCTCCGGTCCCTGCAGGGGCGTTACCGCCCGTCCACACTACGCCGGTAACGTTATTACGGCGATCGTTTCTCAACGTTGTTGAAACCACCTCATATGTGGTTTCAACAACGGTTACGAAAACGCCTCCTGTAACGTTACAGGTGTAAATGCAAACCATTGTGGCAACGGTTTGGGCACTCTGTAGCATTACAGAGGTGTAGTGTGGACAGGGCCAATGGTTTTGGATCCCCCCCACCAATTCTTCTGGCATTTTGCAGTTTGCCAATGTTGGTTTTACTGACACTATTTTTTAAGCACAAGTCCTGCTTAATAGATCCAAATAGATCCAGTGAGGATTTGGTCTCTATAAAGGTAACATCTAGAAATATAGACAGCGCCGAGAGCTATGGTGGGGATGCCCATGCACTTAATTTCTCAGAATTTGTTTTTTATGTTTGCTTGCATGCATGTGCAAGAAACATAGTGCCACCATACGAAAATTTGTAGGTGTGCCTCCCTACTTCCAGTGCCCTGCTACCTTTTGCAGGCACGGCCCCACTGCGCCAATGAATGTAAGAGCTGTCTATGACAGCGTTTGCAAATGCAGCGGCGTACAGTTGAAAGAACGAGCCGCAGCGTGTCGGCAATTTGCATACTGCCGCCGTCGGCAGTATGCAAAGTGCCTCCACGTCGGCACTGCAGTGCAAGAGCTGTCATAGACAGCTCCTCTCCCCCCGCAAGTAGCACGCTGGGAGCCCACTCCAGCGTGCTCACGTGCTTCTCCCGCTCCCCCCCACACACACAGTATGGCCGATGTTCCTACACATGCTCGTAAGTTCGCAAATTTTTAATATTTGCGCTCCAGATTTTCAACATTGTCATTTTACCACACCTCCTTATGAGCAGTACAGCTGTCATTTTTCACATCTCCCCCAAAATGTGTTTCCACTCATGTAATGCACAATGGCGCAGTCGGTGTGCGGAATCAATGTTTGGGATAGATTAAGAAAATCACAGTGACACTGTTCATGAGCAGAGGTCTTAAAATGGCTATGTTGAAAAATTTGGCTTAAAAATTCCCAAAATGACTGTTTTTACAAGCGGCTATGCAGTTTCCTACACACGCTCGTAAGTTTGCCAATTTTTAGTATTTGCACTCCAGATTTTCAACATTGCTATTTTACCACACCTCCCTATGAGTAGTACAGCTATCATTTTTCACATCTCCCTCAAAATGTGTTTCTGTGCATGTTGCGCACAATGGCGCAGTTGGTGTGCGAAATCAATGTTTGGGACAGAATAATAAAATCACAGTGACACTGTTCATGAGCAGAGGTCTTAAAATGGCTATGTTGAAAATTTGGTGACAAAAGTCCATAAAATGACTGTGTTACTAGTGAGCATTGCGCTGTTTCCACGCAACCTCGTAAGTTCATGAATTTTTAATATTTTCAGTCCAGATTTTCACCACTGGCATTTTTCCACACTTCCTTATGAACAGTACAGCCGTAATTTTTCACAACATGGCCAAAATGTGTTTTCACACTTTCTACGCAGAAATGCGTGGTTGCTGAGGGAAATCACTGTTCGGGACAGATTAAGAAAATCACAGTGACACTGTTCATGAGAGGAAGTCCCAAAATGCCTGTGTTGACTATCCGCTGTAAAAAAATTCCCAAACTAATTATATTAAGGGTGTGCGTTTCGCAGTTTCTACGCACACTCGTGACTTCACCAGTTTTTTTTACTATTTTCAAGGCAGATTTTCAGCATTTGCCATTTTTTACATCTCCCCATGAACAGTACAGCTGTCATTTTTCACATCCTGTTCGAAATGTGTTTTCGCACCTGTGGTGCCAAATGCCGTAGTCACTTTGCAAAGTCAGCTTTCGGCTAACAAACTGATATTGCCACTGTTCATAAGGTGGGGGTCACAAAAAACCCATGTTGAAAATTTGGAGTGAAAATACCAACGACGCCTGAGGCGTTAGGGTTTCCGACCATAACGCCCCACCTTGTAGAGACTGACAGGCATGAGGGGTGTGACTTGGGATTGTCACCTGTAATGCTCATACTATTCCACCCCACCCACACCCTGCAGCCAGTGAGAGGCATCGAGGCGTGCCTTACACTCTTCGGCCCCAAAGTTCACCTCATTCTCCTATACTGCACCCATCTCACTGTATTTCCTGATGGAATGGGGTGAGTATAAGGGTCAAAGACCCAAGGCACACCGTGACACTTGTCAGTGTCTGCAGGGTAGGGTGTGGTGAAATGGTGTGGCCATGATGCCTGATGACCCAAAGGCACACCCCACCAATGCCAATGCCAGCAAGCAAACATTCAGCATTGACTAATGCTTGTTTACATTGCGGTACTAGCAACCCACTGCTGTATGACAATGCTAATGTTAATGTGGAAACTGGGAGAATAGATGCACAGATAAGTTTACTACAATCTTTGAAAAAACAGTAAAGAACGCCTGTTGTATGTACTGGCATCGCACACGTTTAGAGACATACTTAACACACAATCAGCTCCAACGGGCAGGTCCATTAGGGCCCGATGGGCAGACTTGATGGACCTTTGGTCTTTTTCTGTCATCACTGTCTGTGTTTCTATGTCAATCAAGTGGCACAAGGGCTAAGAACAGCTAAAAATATGACCTTCAGATTAGACAAAGTAGATTTTTTGAATAAATGTAGACTAGGGGTGTGCAGTGGTTCAGTTCAGAGATTTGGACTGGTTGGGTACTGGCCAGTCTGATCATTTGGGGCAGAATAGTTTTGAAGCCTGTCCAATCCGATTTGTAACCCAATTTTTTTTATTACAGTTGTCCCCTTTTTGATATTCTCTCTCCTGCTCCTGACAAAAGAAAGTCCAACATTTAGGGGGTACAGCTGTGTGTTCCCCCCAACTGCATTTACTGCTCCTCCAATGCCCAATTTCAAGGGGGGAACAGCAGTATCAAAGGGTGGCCAGTGGTAAGAACAGATGGACCAAGGACCTGGTGTGGCTTCATTCAGTGACATAACTTGGGGGTAGGAGTTGTGTAAGAGCTCCAACTACAACAGATGCTCGTACATGAGTCCTACTCCCTAGACACATCACTGAATGCAGTGCTCACCTCACTCATTTGGCACTCATCCTGTGCAGTCAGTCAGCCTCATGGCTGAAGCAATGTTTTGCTGCTCCCCTGTGAAATGGAGCATGGGGGAGCAGCTAACGGACATGGGGGAAGGGGTCTTCAGTATTATGGAGGCCATATGTTGGCCTGGGCTGCCACATTCTGCTGCTCCTCCCACATTAGGGAGCATGGTAGGGAGCAGCCATGAACCTGAGGCTCAGAGGGTGACAGGGAGAGGGTGGGGGCACACACAGCTGTGCCCCCTGAAGATTGAGGGGCCTAATCACGTCAGGCCTGCCAAGACTCTGCAGTCCCTCCCCCCAACCATCACAGGCACAGAGTGAAAGGATGGGGGCACACAATGCTGTGTCCCTGAAGACGTTGAAAAAGTATTTTGGGCTAATGCAGCTCCAGTAAGAGACTAAACTTCCGATCAAATTATGGTAACAGAGGGTGACCTTTCTAAATTGGCTAATGAGGAACAGCTGAAAGCATTTAAAAAAAGAACTTGAGAAAATTAAGAAGTACAACATACAACTAAAATTAGCCAAGGGAAAGATACTAAAGAGAGATTCAAATGATTACGTAAATAATCTTGCCTTTAATTGGGCAGAAAGTAAAAATCAACACCTCTGAAACTGATTTTTTTAAGAAATCACATGTTTGACAGGACAACACAGTACTAGACTACACATTAGGCCCATTCCCCTTCCCTTCAGTACAACAATATCCAAGACACAGCAACAGAACAAGATTCAAGTTCCCGGACAGACAGGGATAAGGGCAACGGTGAAAAATGACTGTATTAAACAGACAAATGTACCATAATATACACAACAAATAAACAGCTAATGTCATCAACTTGTCCAAAAGGCAACCTGAAACAACAGCCATTCATTCCAACAGCAGCCCTGGACACCAGCACAGCAATGGTTAATTTGAGCCTATTTGCCTGAAAATTGACTATCAAAGCTATTTTTTATGAAGATCTATTTGTTAGCGTTTATTGACTAGGTGAGTACACTAGACTCAATTCCGTCTATTTTCAGATACGACCCAGGAGGTTACAAGACAGTCAATACAATAACGACAAGCAGGAGACAGTGCAACAGTTATAGTACAATAAGGACCCATGCAGCACAGTAACAAATACAACAAAGCATGTTGTGGAGCCGAAAGATAAAAACACAAATATTAGGTACAAACATTCATGAAACAAGCATTTGTCAATGCCGAATGTTTGCTTGCTGGCATTGGCAGTGGTAGTGTAGAAGTTACAGAGCTGCATAATAGGAATGGCAGTGAAGTACTGAACTGAAGCCAACCCCACCACCACCCTGCAGAGAGTGACAGGCATTGGTGTGTGCCTTTGGGTCGTCAGGCATAACGGCCACGCCATTTCACCACACCCTACCCTGCAGACACTGACAAGTGTCACGGTGTGCCTTGGGATCTTTGGCTCTTATGCGCACCCCATTCCATCAGGAAATATGGTGAGATGGGTGCAGTATAGGAGAATGGGGTAATGTTTGGGTCCGAAGAGTCCAAAGCACACCATGATGCCTTTCACTGGCTGCAGGGTGTGGGTGGGGGTGGAATGGTATGAGCATTACAGGCAAGAATCCCAAGTCACACCCTGATGCCTGTCATTCTCAAGGTGGGGTGCTATGGTCGGAAACCCTAATGCCTTAGGCGTTCTTTGGTATTTGCACTCCAAATTTTCAACATGGTTTTTTTGTGAACCCCACCTCATGAACAGTGGCAATATCAGTTTGTTAGCCGAAAACTGCTTTTGCACAGTGACTATGACATTTGGCACCACAGGTGCAAAAACACATTCCAAACAGGATGTGAAAATGACAGCGGTACTGTTCATGGGGAGGTGTAAAAAATGGCAATGCTGAAAATCTGGTGAAAATCTTAAAAAAATGGTGAAGTCACGAAGGCAGTATAGAAACTGTGCAATGCACACCCGTAATATAATTAGGTTGGGATTTTTACAGCAGATTGTCAACACAGGCATTTTGGGACCTCCGATCATGAACAGTGTCACTGTGATTTTCTTTATCTGTCCCGAACAATGATTTCCCACAGCGACCACGCATTTCTGCGCTGAAAGTGTGAAACACATTTCGGCCATGTTGTGGAAAATGACAGCTGTACTGTTCATAAGGAGGTGTGGAAAAATGCCACTGGTGAAAATCTGGACTGAAAATATTACAAATTCATGAACTTACGAGGGTGCGTGGAAACTGCGTAATACTCACTTGTAACACAGTCATTTTATGGAGTTTTGTCACCAAATTTTCAACATAGCCATTTTAAGACCTCTGCTCATGACCAGTGTCACTGTGATTTTCTTAATCTGTCCCAAACATTGTTTTCGTACACCGACTGTACCATTGTGCGCTACATGTGCGGAAACACATTTTGGGCAAGATGTGAAAAATGGTAGCTGTACTACTCATAAGGAAGTGCGGTAAAATGGCACTGTTGAAAATCTGGTGTGCAAATATTACAAATTCGCAAACTTGCCAGCGTGCATAGGAACTGTGCAACGTGCGCTCCTAAAACAGTAATTTTTGGAATTTTTTCACCAAATTTTCAACATAGCCATTTTAACACCTCTGCTCATGACCAGTGTCACTGTGATTTTCTTAATGTGTCCCATACATTGATTTTGCATACCGACTGCGCCATTGTGCGCTACATGGGCGGAAACATGCTGTGGGTGAGATGTGAAAAATGACAGCTGTACTGCTCATAAGGAGGTGTGGTAAAATGGCAATGTTGAAAATCTGGAGTGAAAAATTTGAGAACTTACGAGAGCATGTAGGAACTCTGCAACGATGCTCGTAAAATAGTCATTTTGTAATTTTTTCAATTTTTCAACATAACCATTTTAAGACCTCTGCTCATGAATAATGTCACTGTGATTTTCTTTAATTTGCCCTGAGACTGATTTCAAGACACGACTGCGCCATTGTGCGCCATATGGACGGGGAAACACGCTTTTTGGGTGAGATGTGAAAATGACAGCTATACTACTCATAAGAAGGTGTAGTAAAATGGTGATGTTGAAAATCTGGAGTGAAAATATTGAAAATTCAGCGAACTACGAGCGAGTGAGGAACCAGTAACACACCTCGTAAAACAGTCATTTTTTTGGAACTTTTCTACCAAATTTTCAAAATAGGCTTCTTGAGAGCCCACCTCTTGAACACTGCAGTGTCGTTTCGTTAATCAGTCCCAAAAGGTGATTTCGCGCAGTGACTGTGAAATCACCCTTCGGGCCCGAATAATGCCATGACAGTGAAAGCATTCATGAGAAGGGGTCCCAAAAACCCCATGTTGAAAATTTGGTGCAAAAATTCCAAAAAATGCCCGAGATATGCAGCAAAGTTGACAAAACCCTATCTATTACATTTTACAGCTTACCGGCATTTCCTCAGTTCGCGGTCGGCTTTGAAGAGTGCAGACGTGTTCCCGGTCCACTGAAGATCGCTATACTGACTCCAGGAGGTAAGCAAGGGTGTGAGGGGGGTGGGAGGCAGGGGTGCAGTGGTGGTGCGATGGGGGCAGGGAGACTGCGTAGGAACGCTTTTTATTTACAGGTTGTTGTTTTTTTAATTATTAAGACGACGCGGACGCTTGCCATGCTGGGGTGGGCCCAGCGTGGCAGCTGGAAAGGATGTTTGGGGGCTGGAGCCGAAGGATTGGGCACCCCGTCCGCCATACGGGCTCCCAACGTGGCAGCTGTAAGGCTGTTTGGGGCTGGAGCCGACGGGGATTGGGCACCTTGTCACATATTAACGCAGTGCCACGCTGGGTGGCTCCAGCGCGGCAGCTGTAACACTGTTTTAAGTTGGAGCCGACGGGGATTGGGCACCCCGTCGGCTATACTGTATGTGCGTGGGGAGCCGTCAGCACGCAATATGCGTGCATGCGTGTTGAGGGGGGGAGCTCTGCTCACTGAAGCGGAGCTCTCCCCATCAACTGTATGCCACTGCATTTTCAGCTGTCATAGACAGCTGGAGCAGTGATTGGCGAACTGCAACCGCGCCTGCAAACACACTGACTGAATTGGAAGAGGCTGACACACCTCTGGAAAACTCGGATGATGGCACTATGTTTCTTGCACATGCGTGCAAGCAAACATAAAAATGTATGGGCTGGCCAGAACAGCTAGTAAGCTACAGGATGAAGCAAATGTATAGAATGCATAGACAACAAGAACTGAGAAAGCAAATGAAATGCACAGTCTTCTAGCACATTTTGCCTAGTGATGGGAAATGTATATGGACTGGTTTAGTTATAACAGCTGATGGCAAGGCTGAAGAGTCTGAAGGCAGGGGATGCCCTGGAAGATCACATGCAGATACAACTCAAGTAGGCCTTTAGGTGAATCCACAGAGACATTTTAGATTGAGGGTGGGGAGGAGGAGCTACTGACTGCAAGTGGCAGAAGAGTTTCATAGCTTGAGTGCAGCAGCACTAAAGACCTGGTCCCCCATGCAGCCCATAACTGAGCAAGGGGAGTAGGACACCCCTGTCAAGTGCTAGGCGGGCATGGGTTTCAGGTAGTTTTTAACCTGATATGCCAGACCAAGCTTGGCACTTACAGTCCTACAAACACTGTAAATGTGGAGGGAGAAATCAAGGTGCAGATCGACTGTAACCACAAGGGATTTAAAGGACGGTTTCATCTTCGGTGTGGGGGGGGTGTTCCATCATTGCATCTGATGGACAGGGGGTGAGGCAGTTTCTAGGTTTTTTTGCAAGTGAGCAAAGAAACATAGTATAAGTTTTATTAGTATTCATAACTAACTTGTTTTTGATGAACCAGGCTTGCAGTTTTTGGAAGTTCTCTGTTTTGTGTTGTCTGTCTTTTATCTTTATAAAGCACTCACAGCCCTTGCTGGATTGAACATATACCGTATGTATAAATTTGTCTTGCCTTGCCTTGCCTTGTAAGATGGGAGTTGATAAGATCTGAGATTTTATGTTTTTAGAACTGTGGAGGAACACCAGGTCATCAGCATACAGTGAGACACTACATGTAGTGATAATGATAGGGAGGCTTTTCTAAACATTGAGAAGACAATAGGCATGAGAATCAAGCCCTGGGGACCCCAAGTTTAACAGCAGCTGACTAAGTGATGTAGCCACTGAACTTGACCAATTGTCGTCAAGTTTGACAGATAGTGCATGAGCCAGGTGACAGCATGAGTGGACCGACCCATGCCCAACAGTTTGGAACACATGAAACTGTGGTCAGCAAAATCAAAGGCCTTAGAGCAAAAATGAATGGCCCCAGTGAGCTGACCTTGATCCATGGCAGACTGACCACAGTGGTGAGAGCAGTGGCGGTGCTATGGTCCTTACGGAAACCATGTTGCTTAGGTGTTGAAGATATCATGGGTGTAGAGGTGTTCGGTGAGTTGTTCGGCTATGGCATGCTTAAGTAGTTTGCTAAGGGCAGGGAGTATTGCAATGGGGTGCTAATTTTCAAGACATCTCATGTCCCCAGCCTTAGGGACAGGGATAACTCTGGCAAGCTTCTAGCTGTCAGGAACAGTGCCAGACACTAGCAAGAGTTTAAAGATGTGCTTGACCACAGGGCTATGATGGGGACACAGATTCTCAGTAGTTTAGGTTCAAGGCTATCACAGTCAGTGCTCATGTATGGAGAGAGGCTACTTAGGAGCTTGAAGACAGCATTGGTCGTTACCACCTTGAGGTAAAAAGGAGGATGATGTGAGGAGGGATCAGGGGGGCATGAGCTGCCAGTGGAGTCCTCTACATTGGAGGATGGGAACTGGGAGGTGAAAGTTGTAAGGTCTGCGAAGTGCCGGTTCAAAGCATCAGCAATCATTTTTCATTGCTGCACTGTACTCCTGCCAATATGTCACTGGGATACTGCTTAGAGGAGCTTCTCACCAGTTCCCTGATGTTTGCCCAGAAAGACCTAGAATCTTTTGCAGAAGCAAGCAGGGCTTCATGGCAAAAAACACTTCACACTTACAAACATTCCGAAACCTTCTGTGCTCATGTAGGTCAGACAGGGATTGGGATGCCTTGTAACAGTACCAAATCCTGTGTCTATGCTTGGCAAGTTTAAGGTCACTGTGGAGCCATTTTGTTGACAATTTAGGAACTACACCGATGAATGAATATTTATTGTGTCCCAGTTTGTGATACATAGTTCAGACTAGGGTTGCTCGATATCTGTGAGATTTGCAGCCCGAAGATCCTAAATTCTAAACTGAATCCTAAAACCTATTTTGCAGAGGCATTTAGGATTTTCGATTTAGGATTTCAAATCCTAAATCTGATTTTTAGTAGGCATAGACTACCTGACGGGTAGCTGGGTTGGGTAGCACGGGTATTGCCTATTTTTGTGTGTATAGGGTAGTTTAGGTAATGTACTACCCTACTCGACTTTTATTTTTTTATTTTATTTTATTTAAACATTAACTAACCAGGACAGGTACACTGAAGGAGTCGATGGGTTATCCTCTCTTGTTTCTAATTAGAATTCAAAAATGTTCTAAAGGGTTTTGATTTCAGAACCTCTCTTGAAATCCAGTATTTCAGCATATATTACTAACATACTAACTGCCAGCAGATTAGGCCTTATGGTTTATAGAGTCTGCTCGAACCTCAGATCCCATGTTGGGAACGGGCCTCCCCCCCTTGTGTACCAGAACTCCCTGTCATCCCTCCCCACCCCTCTGGGCAATGCCTCATCTGATATATCCCCTTTCTGTATCTGTCCCACCCTCTTTTGAAGCCCTCCACCATGGAAATCTGAACCAGCTCTCCAGGCAGCACGTTCCAAAGATCCACCATCCTCTCAGTGAAAAACCTCCTCTTTTCCCCCCTTATCCTTCCACCTTCCAACCTCAAACCACGTCCTCTAGTGATACCTCCCTCCTTTAGTTTAAAGATTCCCTCTGTGTTTACCGGATTTATTCCCTTGAGGTACTTGAAGACCTCAGTCATGTTCCCCTTGTCTCTCCTCTCATCCAATGAAAACAGGCCAGGCTCCTTAAGTCTGTCCTCGTACGACAAATCCCCAAGTCCTTGTATCATCTTGGTAGCCCTCTTCTGTACCCTCTCCAGGAGCTGTATGTTCCTCTTCAAGTGTGGTCTCCAGTACTGTACACAGTACTCAACGTGTGGCCTAACCAGTCCATTGTACAGCGGCAGTATCACTTCCCTGCTCCTAGAGGTGATCCTCCTTATGATGCATCCCAACATCCTGTTTGCTTTGCAAGCTGCTCTCCTGCACTGCTCAGAGTTATTCATACATGCATCCACCATGACCCCTAGGTCTTTTTCCTCTGTTAAGGCCTCCAGCTCCTCCCCTCCCAAGGTGTACTGTGTTTAGAGTTCCCCCGCCCAAGATGTAACACCTTGTACTTGGTGGTATTGAAATTTAATTTCCAGCTGTGAGCCCACCTTTCCAGGGATGTCCAGGTCCCCTTGCAGGGCCAACCTCCCAACTTCCCCCTCTACTACTGCTCCCAACTTGGAGTCGTCAGCGAAGAGACTCATTTCACACCATATACCCACCCTGATGTCAGATATGTATGCATTAAACAAGATCGGACCCAGGACCGAGCCCTGCGGTACCCCACTACCTACCCCTCTAGGGTTCGAGAGCTCCCCACCGACCACTGCTCTCTGTGTGTGTCCAGCTAGCCAATTTCCTATCCATCTAACCATCAGTGGGCCCGCACCCATCCCCGTCAGTTTCTCCACCAGACCATTGTGGGGGACCGAGTCAAACGCCTTGCTGAAATCCAATTACAGTACATCCACAGGCTTGCCCCTGTCCAATTCCAATGTTACCCATTCGTAGAACCCCACAAGGTTGGTTTGACACGATCTATCTGTCACAAACCGATGTTGCCAACTATCCAGACCTTCCACCTCCTCCAAGAACACCCCTAATTGTTCCTTCAGTATACTCTCCATTAATTTTCCCACCACTGAGGTCAAACTGATGGGTCTATAGTTACCCGGTGCTTAATTTGACCCCCCTTTATGGATTGGCATCACATGTGCCTCCCGCTAATCCCTAGGTACCATCCCTGTCTCAAGTGACCTGTTGAAGAGCTCCACCAGGGGTGCGGCCAGTACGTCTGCCAATTCCCGTAGTACTCTCAGATGAATGACATCTGGCCCAGGAGATTTATCTTTCTTTAGGGCCTTTAGGGCTTGCCACACTTGTCTGGTGGAGATAGCATCATCTGTCCCCCCACCTTACTGGCCTTTTTATCCTTATCCTGATGTGACACCCCTGGGATACCTCTCCCTCCCTTATGCTCCATTTCTGTTTCTCCCCTGATCCCACACACTACCGCTTCTATCCCCATCGTGCCTTGCTTTGTAAATATCCCATCCCCCTCCCTAGCGAACACCGAGGCGAAATACTCATTTAATACTTCCACCTGGTCCCTCACCTCTTCCACCCACCCATCTTCTGATCTCAATCTGCCAAGTTGGCCCTTAGTTTTTCTCCACTCCCAAATCTACCAGAAGAATCTCTTCTCCCCTCCCCATATCCCTTGTGTCAGCCACTGCTCTTTACTGGACTTTGCCCCCTGCACCAACTCGGTGACTTTTCTAGATGCAAGACGGTATGTTTCCATTTCCCTATCCCCTCTCATTGTTTTGTATCTTTTGTAGGCAGCCTTCTTTTCTCTGACCACTACCTGAATTTCACTGGACCACCAGCACAGTTTATGTGACCTGTCTCCCTTACGCTTTACCTTAGCACAGGTCCTGACTGCCTCATGAAGTCCCCGTTTTATGACCTCCCATCTCTTTTCCACATCTCTCATTGCTGTAATCCCCTTCAAGTGATCCTTGAGAATATTTTCCATGCCCATAAAGTCTGCCCCCCTGAAGTCTAAGGCCAGTGTCCTAGTTCTCTCCCCCCCTCCCCCAATGCTAATTTGAAACCAGACAGTATCATCGTCGCTCCCAGTCAGGGGATCCTCTACAACCAGGTCCCTTACCAGATCCCCATCCTGCATGTGGCTTGTGCACATCACTTGCTCCGAGGGCATTATCTGATTGACATAATATGCTAATTATATGCTAATGAATCACTTGCATTTCTAGCCACTAGATCTGATTAAAGATGCGTTCTGTTTGGTTTTTAACTTTAGAGCCAGCCAGGTTCTGTGGGTCATTTTTATGTTGATTGCATGCATGCACAAGAAACACATTGCGGCAGCTTGCTCCAGAAGCAGGTTGTGGAGGCACGGCACTGTTGTGGTAAATGCCCCCACAGCCTTAGGAGGCTTGGCCCACTTTTCCCAATGGGGTGGCATGCTGCTGCTGACACTAGTTCAGCCAGCATGCCACAACCTTGTAAGGATTCAGCCACTGCAATCAGGGGCCGCCTCGTCATTGCAGCGTAAGCCATTTCACTGCAATGAGGAAGCCACTCGTCATTGCTGGGCGGAACTTACAGGAGTTGTTGTTTGTGAATTGTTATGGTGGCTTGCCGCCATGTTCACAAACAATATGAAGCAGCCCCACTGTTGAAGGGGTGCCCAATCCCCCTTGGCAGCATGTACCCCCCCAACATGTTTATCAATGGGGGCCCCAATCCCCGTCGGCTTCAGTGCCTTAAGTTGTTGTTGCCGACGGGGGAGCCCACTCCCCATCACCATTATGTCCCTCCCCCAGTGTCATTTACCGATGGGGGAGCCCACTCCCCGTCGGCATAATCCCTCCCCAAACACGCACTACAGTTGTGCCGAGGGGGTGCCCAATCCTCCTCGGCTCTTCACTCACCCCTTTTGTGCTGACGGGAGTGCCCAATCCCGCCGGCTACTGCTGCCCCCAAACAACACTCTGTTGGCACACTGGAGCCCACCCAAGGTGCCAATGGCTCTGCTGAAAAAAAAAAAGTCCTGCGATGTTTTTTTTTTTTTTTGTACCTGTTAAAAGAAGAAAGGTCCCTCGCGGTCTCCCTGCCCCACTCCCACAACCCGCACCCACCTCTGCGCACCCTGCCTGCCCACACCCCCCTCACCCCATACTTACCTGCAGAGTCCACCACGATGATCTTTGGTGGACTGGGAACAGGTTTGCACTCTTGAAAGCCGACCGCGAACTGAGAAAATGCCAGTAGGCTGTATAATGGCATAAATAGGGTTTTTTTCAACTTTGGTGCATATCTCAGGCATTTTGGGGAATTTTGGCACCAAATTTTCAACATGGGGTTTTTGGGACCCCTCCTCATGAATTCTGCCACTGTCATGGTGTTATTCAGCCCCAAAGGTGATTTCACAGTCACTGCATGGAATCACCTTTGCGACCTGATTAACAAAACGACAGTGCCAATGTTCATGAGGTGGGTACTCAAAAGCCTATGTTGCAAATTTGGTGAAAATAAAAATGACTTACACGAGCATGCTGGCGAGTTGCTACGCACGTCAGCATTTCGCTAATTTGCAATATTGTTGCCAGATTTTCAACATTGGCATTTTTTCACACCTTCTTGTGAACAGTATAGCTGTCATTTTTCATCCCACCAAAATGTATTTTCGCACTTCTGGCGCAGATTAGCGCTGGTCGCTAGAGAAATCAGTGTTCCGGACAGATTAGAAAATGACAGTGACACAGTTCATGAGCAGAGGTCTTAAAATGCCTATGTTGAAAAATTTGGTGACGATGCTCCATAAATGACTGTGTTACAAGCGTGTGTTGCGCAGTTTGCATGCATGCTCGTAACTTTGTGAATTTATAATATTTTCACTCCAGATTTTCAACATTGCCATTTTCCCACATCTACTTATGAACAGTATAGCTGTAATTTTTACCATCCTGGCCGAAATGTCTTTTCGCACTTCTGGCCAGAATAGCACGATCGCTGTGGGAAATCAGTGTTCGGGACAGATTAAGAAAATGACAGTGACACTATTCATGAGCAGAGGTCCTAAAATCCCTATGTTGAACATGTGGTGACGAAACTCCATAAAATGACTGTGTTACAAGCATGCATTAAACTGTTTCCATGCACCCAATGCAGGTGCCCAGTACAAAAGGGCAGCCTGTAGCATTGGGAGAAACAGAACGAGACAGCGAGTGAGGGAGGGGGAGTGAGCGGACTCAATGGATCTCTGTTGGGACTGCTGCGGACTTCTTTGTGGGCAGAAAAAGGTGTCAATGCAGTAAGGGGCCCAGTACAAAAGGGCAGCCTGCAGCGGTGGGAGAAACAGTCACGGCGACTGGGGACAGGTGAGCTCAGCGGAGCTCTATCAGGACCACTGTGATTTCTTTGTGGGTAAGGCAGGCTCCATGAACGCAGGAGCCCAGTACAAAAGGGCAGCCTGCAGCGCCGGAAGAAACAGAATGAGCGGGTGAGAGAGGGGGAGTGAGTGACCTCAATGGAGCTCTGTCAGGACAGCTATGAACTTCTTTGTGGGCAGAAAAAGGCACCAACACAGGCAGGAGCCCAGTACAAAAGGGCAGCCTGCAGTGCGGGGAGACACAGAACGAGTGAGTGAGACGGGGGAGACAGTGAACTCAACGGAGCTGTGTTGGGACTGCTGCAGATTTCTTTGTGGGCAGAAAAAGGCAACAATGCAAGCAGGAGCCCAGTATAAAAGGGCAATCTGTAGTGTTGGGAGAAACAGAATGAACGAGTAACAGAGAGGAAGTGAGCGAGCTCAGTGGAGCTGTACCAGAACTTTAGAGTTGCGCACCCTCCCACCCAGGGTCCTCTGTGGTCCTATATTACAGCAGGGTCTGTGGAGTGGAGACAAAGCAATGAGTAGATACACCCACACCTCCTTATGAACAGTATAACTGTCATTTTTCACATCCTGGCCGAAATGCGTTTCCGCACTGCCAGCGCAGAATAGTGCAGTCGCTGTGGGAAATCAGTGTTCGGAATACATTAAGAAAACCACTTTGACACTGTTCATGAGCAGAGGTCCTAAGATGCCTATGTTGAACATTTTGTGATGAAAGTCCATAAAATGACTGCATTATGAGCGTGCGATGTGCAGTTTCCACCCACCCTTGTAACTTTGCAAATCAGTAATATTTTCACGCCACATTTTCAACACTGGCATTTTTTCACATCTCTTTATGAACAGTACAGCTGTCATTTTTCACATCCTGGCCTAAATACGTTTTTGCACTCCTGCCGCAGAATAGCACAGTCGCTGTGGGAAATCAGTGTTTGAGACAGATCAAGATCGAGTGAGTGGGGGGGCGAGTGACTGAGCTCAACTGACCTCTGTCGGGACTGCTGTGGATTTCTTTGTGGGCAGAAAAAGGTGCCAACAGAGGCAGGAACCCAGTACAAAAGGGCAGCCTGCAGTGCTGGGAGAAACAGAACGAGCAGGTGAGGGAGGGGGAGTAAGTGACCTCAATGGAGCTCTGTTGGGACTGCTGCGGATTTCTTTGTGGGCAGAAAAAGGCAGCAATGCAGGCAGAGGTCCAGTACAAAAGGGCAGCCTGCAGCGGTGGGAGAAACAGAATGAGCAACTGAGAGAGGGGGAGTGAGCGAGCTTAACTGAGCTCTATTGTGACCTCTGGGGATTTCTTTGTGGGCAGAAAAAGGCAGTAATGCAGGTAGGAGCCCAGTACAAAAGGGCAGCCTGCAGCACCGGCAGAAATGGAATGAGCGAGTGAGAGAGGGGGAGTGATCAAGCTCAACGGAGCTCTGTCGGGACTGCTGCAGATTTCTTTGTGGACAGACAAAGACACCAACAGAGGCAGGAGCCCTGTACAAAAGGGCAGCCTCTAGTGCCAGGAGAAACAGAATGAGTGCGTGAGAGAGGGAGACTGAGAAGTGGATTTCTTTGTGGGCAGACAAAGTTGCCAACGCAGACAGGAGCCCAGTACAAAAGCGCAGCCTGCAGCGCCATCAGAAACAGAACCAGCGACTAACAGAGGGGGAGTGAGTGAGCTCAACGGAGCAAAGTAATCAACATTCGGCATTGACAAATGCTTCTTTTTAAAGGAGTTCT
Organism: Neoceratodus forsteri; assembly: GCA_016271365.2. Taxonomy (NCBI): domain Eukaryota; kingdom Metazoa; phylum Chordata; order Ceratodontiformes; family Ceratodontidae; genus Neoceratodus; species Neoceratodus forsteri. The sequence goes on from JADMNL010000023.1 coordinate 68,640,956, forward strand.
GCCTTGCTCTATCTGTAAATGCCCCATTGCATGTGGCTTGTGCCCATCACTTGCTCCAAGGGCATCATCTGATTACACTGGCTGGGACTGTGGGCAGCTGGACCTGCCCCACTTCTTCAAACCAGTTTGGGGACTAAAATGCTCTGTTTTCCAAATGTTGAACCTGGCTTGCATATACTTATATACTGTGCATTTTCATTACTTATTTTGCCTTTCTCTTTCAGACCACTCCGTCCTTCAAGAAGCCTTGGGTCCAGTGCATTTTTTTGTGAAAGTCAAGAACTTCCAAGGGTCCAAATTTGGAAGTCATTCCAGTATTTACATAATAGTTGCAATTCTTGGGTTGAGTATTTTGAGACGGGTAATGGGAAATTAGGGCAGGACTTAAATCCAGGATTATTTAACCATTAAATGGCTCTCTGTTTCACTAACTACTGCAGACTATCTGGCTGGCAATGTCACATTAGTAAATAAAAGTCAGGGCATATCACAATGGCCCTATAGAAGAATGCCTTATACAGCTGTAATACATAAGACTGTAGTTTGGAAACAGTAACAGGTTTGCTCAGAGCAGCTGTGCCTATCTTACCTGACTCAAGATAGATCCTTTTGAGTAGTTTTCTTTGTTTAGGACAGTCAAAAACAAAGGTTTTTCACTTTTTGTTATAGTCAGGGTAGGATAATAGGGTAGTAGATGGATCAGGATGGTAACTACCCTACTCTAACCAACTACCCATTTTGCATTAGGGTATTTCTGGGGTAATTTAGGGTAGTTTGGAGGTACCCACGGGTAATGTTTAAGGAAGGGTATTTTACTACCCACTTGTGCCTAATTTTTAGGACCTTTAAGGATCTGAAATGGAACTGGATTATGATTCAGAAATTCCTAAAATCCTAAAACAGGAGTGGAAGAAGCTGATTGCGAGCATCCCTAGTTCAGGCAGCAGTTGTCCAAAGAAATTACAAACTCACACATGCCCATGCAATGCAAAGCATCATGGGCTGCATATGCAAATCACCACAGAATGTTATGCTGGTTCAACTTTAAGCAGAATTGCATGGTGCCAAAAGGCCTCTCACACAGTTTGCAAAGGGTGCTAACAGATGACATAGACACATGTTTCGTCCTTCCAGGACTCATCAGTATGCCTCGTCTGTTTGACACCCCAGTGGAATGAACCAGCTACCCTAAGACGGTCTATCTGGGTTATGTTATGGTGAACCCATTAAAATAAACAAGCATTTGTCAATGCCGAATGTTGGTTTGCTGGCATTGGCATTGGTAGTGCAGGAGTTAGACAGATGCATCATAGGAATGGCAGTGAAGTATTGAACTGATGCCAACCCACCCCCACCCTGCAGAGAGTGACAAGCAGTAGGGTGTCCCTTTGGGTGTTTGGTAGTGCAGTGCGGGAAAACATGTCGGGCAGGATGTGAGAAATGACAGCTGCACAGTTCATAAGGAGGTGGAAAAAATGCCAGTGTTGAAAATGTGGCATGTAAATATACCAAATTTGTGAAGCTACTAGGGTGCGTGGGAAATATGCAATGCACGCTTGCAACACTGCCATTTTGTGGGTGTTCGGCACCAAATTTTCAACATAGGCATTTTAGCACCTCTGCTCATGTACAGTGTTACTGTTATTTCCTCAAAGTGTCCCAAGAAGAGATTTCGCACAGCGACCATGCTATTCTGCGCCGGAAGTGCGAAAACACATTTTGGGCACGAAATGTCAAATGACGGCTGTACTGTTCATCAAGAGGTGTGGAAAAATGGCAATGGTGAAAATCCAGACTGAAAATATCACAAATGCACGACGGTACGAGCGTGCGTAATCTGCCAACGCATGCTCGTAACACAGTTATTTTATGGAGTATCATCACCAAATTTTCAACATAGGCATTTTAGGTTCTCTGCTCATGAACTGTGTCACTGTCATTTTCATAATCTGGCCCAAACACTGATTTCCCACAGCGACTGCGCTATTGTGCACCGGAAGTGCGGAAACACATTTCCGGCAGGATGTGGAAGATGACAGCTGTACTGTTCACAAGGAGGTGTACAAAAATGACAGTGCTGAAAATCCGGCAGTAAAATATTGTGAATGCGCGAAGTTACGAGCCTAAGTAGCAACTGCGCAACTCACGTTTGTAAAACAGGCATTTGATGGATTTTTTCCACCAAATTTGGAACTTAGGCTTTTTAAAAGGGCACCTCATGAACATCATCACTGTCATTTCGTTAATGGGCCCCGAAAGGTGATTTCACGCAGTAACTGCGAAATCACTTTTCGAGGCCGATAAACACCATAACAGTGACAGAATTCATGAGGAGGGGCCCCAAAAACCCCATGTTGAAAATTTGGTGCAAAAAGTCCAAGAAATGCCTGAGATATGCAACAAAGTTGAAAAAACCCTATTCACTCCATTATACAGCTTACTGGCATTTCCTCAGTTCGCGGTCGGCTTTGAAGAGTGCAGACGTGTTCCCGGTCCACTGAAGATCGTCACGGACTCTGGAGGTAAGTATGGGGTGAGGTGGGTGAGGAGGTAGAGTGCGCAGTGGGTGGGTGCGGGTGGGGGAGGTGGACCTAGACTAAGGGACCCTTTTCGTATTCTAGGTACAGAAAACGTCGGGATGTTTTGGCACGCTGGGGTGGACTCCCAGCATGCCAACAGGCGGGTTTGGACACAGTCGATGGGATTGGGGCACCCTCGCCGGCACACAACACGGGGGTAATGCCGCTGGGACTGGGCACCCTCACCGCAAACAAAGGCACAGGATTATTTTGGCACGCTGGGTGGGCTCCAGCGCACACCTAAGTGGGTTTGGGGGATCACTACGCCGACGGATTGGACACCCTCATCAGCACACAACATGGGGGGTTAATGCCGCTGGAGGATTGGGCACCCCACCGCAAACAAAGTCGGGGGGCGCGAGCGAGGGGATTGGGCACTCCCTCAGCATTCAACAGTTGGGGGTGATGCCGATGGAGTGGGCCCCCATCGGGCGTCACACCGGGGGGGGGGTGCGAGCTTCACCCACCATGCGGGGGCTTCAGCACCATGTTTGTTGAAATGTTTGCCTTGGAAAGGCACGTATGGGAGGCGTATCTTTATGCCGCTGCATGACGAGCTTGTCTATGATTGCAGCGGCACTTTGTTTACAAGTTTTGTCCACTTTCCATAATGTTGGTGTCAGCGCTAACATGCTGGCTTATTGGGGAATGAGGGACCCATCTACTGATGCGTGCCTTGCATTCGCCCAACAGCAGCCGCGCCTCCAAATCTCCACTCTCCCAATATGTTGACCTGCGTGCAAGTGCGGCAAGCCAACATAAAAAACTATTTAAAAGACAAAGAACCTCTGTGCGCAAACACTGAGGCAAGGGTTACCCCAAAGAGCATTTGGCTGGGAAGCCAAGTTTCAAGAAAATACAAACTCACGATGCCACACAATGCAAAGCATCATGGGCTGCATATGCAAATCACCACAGAATGTTATGCTGGTTCAACTTTAAGCAGAATTGCATGGTGCCGAAAGACCTCTCACACAGTTTGCAAAGTGTGCTAACAGATGACATAGACACGTGTTTCGTCCTACCAGAACTCATCAGTATGCCTCGTCTGTTTGACACCCCAGTGGAATGAACCAGCTACCCTAAGACGGTCTGTCTGGGTTACATTGTGGTGAACCCATTAAAATAAAAAACTATTTAAAAGACAAAGAACCTCTGTGCGCAAACACTGAGGCAAGGGTTACCCCAAAGGGCATTTGGCTGGGAAGCCAAGTTTCAAGAAAATACAAACTCACACATGCCCACACAATGCAAAGCATCATGGGCTGCATATGCAAATCACCACAGAATGTTATGATGGTTCAACTTTAAGCAGAATTGCATGGTGCCGAAAGGCCTCTCACACAGTTTGCAAAGGGTGCTAACAGATGACATAGACATGTGTTTCGTCCTACCAGGACTCATCAGTATGCCTCGTCTGTTTGACACCCCAGTGGAATAAGAGTTGAGAACAGGACAACAAGCCACTCTGGGGAGGCCTTTCAACAGCACCAGACTTTGGCACCTATTCAAATCTTTAGATGTGGTACAGTGGAGGACAGAAGATGAGGTGGGTGGTGATTAAACTTTTCTTTAAACTAACTGACACTGGAATAAGCTTTTGGTGTTCAAAGAGGATGAGCCCCACTGTGATGGGCAGTTTGGAAAAGAGCCCTTGGAGGCTGAGACCTGCTGCAGTGGCCAGTTTCAAAACAAAAAAAACTCGGACTTTGAGACCCGCCGCAGTGAGCAGATTAGAAAAGAGAGATCTCAATGAGTCAAATTTGTTCACTTGTGAGGAGGGGCCTTCTGAGAGCACTTGCATCACAAAAGTCAGAAAAATAGTTTGTCTGATTTGTGCAAGTGTGCTTGGAAGTACTTTTCTGATCTCTGTGATGCAGTTTCCACATAGAAGGATAAACCAACTTTTCCAGTTCCATTTTGTCTCCCTCTTCCACTGATACCTACATAGTTGCTGCACAGCAATGCTATGCAGTTTCAAAAACGGGTTATAGTGTATTTTCACTGGTGGGGGGAAATCTCAGTTGACCAAAGGCCTTCTATTTGTCCCAAGTCTCTGTATGTTCATATGAATGTGAAAGCCAGTGAACAGAGGGAACTGCCAAAATTCACCACTTTCACTGTGATTTAAAAATATCCAGCAGTGTTAAGAAGCAGCCAGACAGTACAAGTCACAGAAATGTTTTCTCCTGTACACTCACACATTCAAGTGCTGTGGGACTCTGACTACTGACACATGTACTAATGAAAGGCCAGTGGTGGGTACAGTCAGAGCCTGAGCTAGTCTGAGAGCTGAATTTGCTTGGAACATATTCAGATTCTGGCGGTATATATATACCTGCTGCACTGTAAGGGCTAATAAAAGGAAAACAGCGAGGACTGTTGGTAATTTACTGAATAGCATAGCATGTAATGCCATAGGGAATGAAAAAGAACCCCAACGCAGATTTTTGCGTTCTTTAAAGTGCTGGATAATTAAAACATCTCAGGTGCAGCAACTATGCTATCTTAGAGCAATCACTTACTTAGAATTCATCTTGCAATGGTTTAATAGCCTGAAACTGGCAGTGACAGAATGCGGTTTGCATGCATAATCAAAGCCATTGAAATGATGTGACTGAATTAACAACAGGATTAAACCTTGCTGACACAGAGCTGACTAGCTGAGGAAGAAGATGCACCTGTAAATGTAATATCAGTGGGACAGTAACAAATTCAGCTATGTGGTGAAGTAACACCTGCAACCCACATAGGTCAGAAAACAGAAGCTGTTTGACCCCAGACAGAGTTTTAAAATGGAATAGCTTTGATCGAATGACAGATCATTTATTTCTAGGTCTCTAAGGCCTTTGCACACACTTAAAAAAACTTTTTCTGAAAACATTTTTTTGAAATTGGTTCTAGCATGGTGTTCAGAGCATCCACAATGCTACAATACTTTGCTAACCCATTCGGGTTCCCATGAAGCATTATGGCACTTGTGAAAGGTATTACAGGAGCCACTGTGTGTTTAAGCAATAAACCGCGACAGGGTGGTGTGGATTATGCTGTGATTTACCCACGCCTGGTGTGGTTCGTTCATGAGGCTGCAGGCCGAGTGACCAAATCCACACCAGAAGTGGGCAAATCCCTGCATAATACACACCCTGGAGTGGTTTATCATGATTATACAATGTCTCTCTTCACTTTTTGGTATAAAACAATAAAGAAAAATACATTTTTTTGTCATATTAAATTATTTTTATTTAATTTCTCCTTACGCCAGAAAAAATAGTCCAGTTCTCCCACTGTCAGCTTTGTCTAGTCATTTTAAATTGCCCTGCCGCTGCTGAGAGTCATCTGCCTCTTCCCAGCACACTCCTCACCTCATATACAAATGTATTATTATTAACTTTTTCCCCTTTAAGTAAAAGCCTGGTGCGAGTTTTGCACATTGAGTGTAAATGACATAGTGTGGCTGTTAGTGCTGTGGGACTGTGGCTGTTCAAGTTGGGGGTCCAGGAAGAAGGCAGCGTTTGCATTCAGGAGGAACTGACTGACCTTTTTTGTTTTTGTTTGTGTGTATACATCAAATCAGAGATTATCTATTTCAGGTGCAGGGCATGGGAACATTTATTGTGAAGGTGAGTGGTACATGGTGTGAACTGCCAACCGGTGCTGAGCTTGGGGAAGAGGGTGATTGTCATATTGTATTATTTATTTAAAATATTTCACCAGGAGGCCGACCCGGTGGCACTGAGGGTTCAGGTGCTGGATGCCACATCTCGTGCCATGCCGTAGATCCTGGTTTGGGAACAAGCCCGGACTGCCGGGGGTTGGCAGGAGAGAGAGAGAGAGAGGATTGATCATCTGGAGGACTGCTCTCCTCTCTCGGGGGGAGGGAGACTTGTTGTCCCGCTCGCTGACTGCCCTCTGGCGATGGCCAGAGGGTAGTATGGGTCGGGAGGCACGTTCTGACGTGCCTACGTTGGTAGGGAGGGTGCCTACATCGGTAGGGAGGGGGGACTGAAGAAAGCAGAGGAAAAAGGAGAGCTCTGGCAGTGCTCAATGATGTCCACTGCACCCGAGGGCTGACCCCGGCTTCTGGAGTGGGTATCCGGGGGGGGGAGGTGTAGTCTGCTGCCTCCTTCCTGGCCCCACCGCGTGGGGCAATCTGTGAGGGAATACCGGGGTCAACAAGTGTGGGTGCAGGCAGGTCTGGAGAGAGAGTCTCTCCATCATGAGGGCCGAAGCCACCTGCCAGGAGTCTCTAGGAGGAGGATAAAGTGTGTACGGAAAAAGAAAAGTTTCACCAGGAAAGACGTCTGAGTTGTCTGAATTGATAGTTTTTTTTCATTTGCTGTTTTGAGTGTCCCGACCATCCTTGGAAGGTGAGTCATTGGTGGGCAGAATTAATTACAAACTGTTGCCTATCGTATATATTTTAGGACAGTCCAGGACTCCAGGGAAGTTAGAAGCGTTATGGCTGTTTCAAACCTTGCGGTTCTGTAGCGCTTTAGCGGTAAACCGTACGGCGGTTTTTATTTAATTTTCAGGGGTTGGAGTAATTTGAAAAGGTGTGCATTCTAGAAGCAGCTGACTGGCACCTTTTGCATGGGTAATGCCAGGATTTACCACAGTAGAAAGGTGCCAGTCAGCCAATCAGAGACTCTAATTCGTGGATCCCATTGTATAATAAGGGATACCCATGGACAGATTTCATGATGGACTCCAACACAAAATATATTGACTGCTGGTCAGTTAAGTACTAGCCATGCCTGTTGTTTTCTGCTGTGTCCCTTTACTAGGTAACCCACAAAGTGACGCACTCAGTTCCCTTAACCTGAGTTACAGCACGGTGTTTGTCCATGCTGCTGTCAATTTGGGATAAGAAAACTGTCACATAGAAACATAGACTCTGTCGGCAAATAAGGACTACCCGGGTCCACCCAGTCTGCCCATTTTTTTCCTGTCTACAGTACCACTGTAGACCCTAATTGATCTCTGGCCCTTTCTCCCTCCCCCCACTCTTTTCCATTAAGATTCTCTTGTGCCTATCCCATGCATTCTTGAACCTTCTTCATGCATTCTACTTTGCTCTAAGACTGTGTTCTAGGCTTCCTCTTCACAGGGCTAGAACATGGTTTTAGAAGACGGATTATACAACGGCAAGAAAGAATCTTGGACTGTGATTGATCAGTTTGGGGCTGGACCCATGGCATTATCCCAGCATGACGCCACAGGTCTAGTCTCAACGCTGTGAATCAATTGAGGATTTATTGTTGGATGCTTGATTGTTGCTCTTTTTTTGCATCTCCTCTTAAGAAACAAAAGTATTTTTCCACACTAATAAAAACATTCTTTAAAATTATTTTTTATTTTACATGTGACAACAAGCCATTGTATAATAGGAATAATGCACTCCAGGGTGCGTGTCGTTTGGGATAACACCACGCCTGGGGCATTGGATGCACTTGGCCTGCGGCCTCGTGCCCAACCCCCCCCAGGCGTGGCGTTATCCCAGCACGACACACACCCTGTTGTGCATTATTCCTTTATTGCAGCATGGTTTTTACCGTGATACAGTGTGGATGCAAGCCACCTTTTAAACCATTTTAACAGAGCTAGAATGGTTTAACAGTCCAAGTGTGCACAGGGCCCAAGTGCTCAAGGCACTAAACCATAAAATAATAAGCTACGTTAAGATTTGTTTGCATTTTTCTGTGCAAAGTTCTACCCTGAAAACTGCTATCCAGTTAAAACTAATCCTGGATCAGCCACCCTAGACTGTGAGGCAGACTATCACCTTGCTCGTGTCAGCCTCCTTCAGACTGAATGACAAAATGAGAACATTAGATATAGAGACTGAAGCACACTAGAATGACCACCCCGCCTCAAACCAGTTATAACACTTGAGATCTACCTCCCTCATGAATCTGTCTAGACCAGCTATGAATACATACATAGTCCTTGCCTTTATCACTGAATCAAGAAGACTAATCCAAAGGCTCACCACTCTCTGCATGAAGAAATGTTTTGTTTTGCCTCTGAACATTTCTTCTTAAAGCTATGCCCCCAAGTTATTGTACTACATCCCCCTTTCCATCAGACCAAGTGCAGCTCTGCAAGATGCCAACGGATGAAAGGACAAGGAGACACTCAATGTCACTGAAGGGGGAAGATTCAAGGGAAACATCAGAAAGAACTACTTCACAGAATGAGTGGTGAACACTTGGAATAGACTGACAGAGCATGTGGTACCAGTTGGCATGGTAATGACCCTTAAGATCATATCAACAGGTACTTTGAAGAAAACTGAGTGACAGGGTAGTTCCACTGAGCTGGTGGAAAGAGGGATGACAGGGTTTTCCCACTGAGGTGGTAGAAGGGGGAGTGGCAGCATACTCATACTGAGATGTTGGGTGGGGGGGTGACAGGATATTCCCACTGAACTGGTGAAGGCGTGAAGGGAATTCCACTGAGCTGGTGGGGGATGAGGTGACAGGGAATTCCCCGAGCTGGTGGGAGGGGTGACAGCGTATTCCCACTAAACTGGTAGGAGGGGTGACAGGTTATTCCAACTGAGCTGGTGAGGGGTGGACGGATAGTCCCATTGAGCTGGTGGGGGATGATAGGGTATTTCCACTGAGCTGATGGGAAGGGGCAGGGTATTCCCACTGAGCTGGTGAGAAGGGGGACAGGGTATTCCCACTGAGTTTGTGGGGGGTACAGGGTATTACCACTGAACTGGTGGAGGGGGAGTGACAGGGTATTTCCACTGAGCTGATGGAAAGGGGGTGACAGAGTATTCCCACTGAGATGGTTGGAGGGGTGACACGGTATTCCCTCTGAGCTGGTGGAGGGGGACTGACAGGGTATTCTCACTGAGCTCTTGGGAGGGGGATGACAGAGCATTCCCACAGAGCTGGTGGGGGGGGGGTGACAGGGTATTCCTACTGAACTGGTGGAGGAGAAGTGACAGGATATTTCCATTAAGCTGGTGGGGGGGTGACAGGATATTCCCGCTGAGATGGTGGGAGGGGTGACACAGTATTCCCACTGAGATGGTGGGAGGGAAGTGACAGGGTATTCCCAACGAGCTAGTGGGAGGGGGTGACAAGGTATTCCCACTGAGCTGGTGGGAGGGGGATCACAGGGTATTCCCACTGAGCTGATGGGGGTAGGGTATTCCCACTGAGCTGGAAGTAAGGGGGGCAAAAATGTATTCTTACCGAGATGGTGGGGAGACAAGGTATTCCCACAGAGCTGGTGGGGGGGGGGTGACAGGGCATTCCCACCGAGCTGGTGGGCAGGGGTGACAGGGTATTCCCACTTAGCTACTGGGAGGGTGTAACAAGGTATTTCCACTGAGCTGGTGGGGGGGACAGGGTATTCCCACTTAGCTACTGAGAGGGTGTAACAAAGTATTCCCAGTGAGCTGGTGGGAGGGAGGCGATGAGGTATTCTAAATGAACTTGTGGGAGGAGGGGTGACAGGGCATTATCACTGAGTTGGTGGAATGGGGTGATAGAATATTCCCACTGAGCTGGTGGTGGTGGTGGGGGTGACAGGGTCTTCCAGTTGAGCTGGTGGGGGGAGGGGTGACAGGGTATTCCCATTGAGCGGGTGGGTGAGGGGGGTAAAAGGGTATTCCGACTGAGCTAGTGGGAAGAGAGGTGACTGGGCATTAGAAACATAGACTTTGACGGCAGATAAGGACCGCTAGGCCCATCTAGTCTGCCCATTTCCCTACCTACAGGATAGGCCGCAGATCCTAGTTAACCAACAGCCTATATCTTCCTGCCCCCACAAGAATTGCCTTATGTCTGTCCCATGCATTCTTGAATTTCTCCCACAGTTTTAGACCCCACAACTTCCTCAGGAAGGCTGTTCCATGCATCCACTACCCTCTCTGTGAAATAATACTTCCTCACATCGCCCCTGAACCGCCCTCCTTCTATCTTTAAATTGTGTCCCCTTGTTCTTGCAAGTCTCTTTTCCTGAAAGATGCTACCCTCTTGGACTTTGTTGATTCCCTTGAGGTACTTGAAAGTTTCTATCATGTCCCCCCTCTCCCTTCTTTCCTCAAGGGTATACATATTAAGCTCCTTTAGTCTCTCCTCATACGGCTTCTCTTGCAGACCCTGCACCATTTTAGTTGCCCTCCTCTGGACTGCCTCTATCCTGTCTATGTCCTTGCGAGATGGGGTCTCCAGAACTGGACACAGTATTCCAGATGGGGTCTCACCAACTGTCTGTACAGAGGGATAACAACTTCCTGTTTTCTGCTGCTGATGCCTCTTCCTATACATCCCAGTATACCCCCGGCCCTCCCTACTGCCTTCTCACATTGCTTGCTAACCTTAAGGTCATCTGATATGATTACCCCCCAGTCCCTTTCCTGTTTTGTTGTTGTTACTACCTCCCCACCCATTGTGTATTCTTCCCCTGGGTTCTTGTTTCCCAGGTGCATTATTTTGCACTTTTTTGCATTGAATCCTAGCTGCCATACGTCTGACCATTCCTCCAACCTTGCCAAGTCCCTTTTCATCCTTTCCACGCCTCCTTGTGTATCAACCCTGTTGCAGATCTTTGTGTCATCTGCAAAAGGCATACTTTTCCTTCCAGTCCCTCTGCAATGTCACTGATGAAGACATTAAAAAGGACTGGACCCAATACTGAACCCTGCGGTACCCCACTAGTAACCACCCTTTCTTCAGAGTGGACTCCATTTACAATTACCTTCTGTGTCCTGTTGTCCAGCCAATGTTTTACCCAGGCTACCACCCTGGGACCCACTCCCAGGCTGGTTAATTTGACTAATAATCTTTTGTGTGGGACTGTGTCAAATGCCTTGCTAAAGTCTAGGTAGGCCATATCCACAGCCCCTCCCTGGTCTACTACTTTGGTCACCCAGTCAAAGAAATCTATTAGATTCATCTGACATGACCTTCCCGCTGTGAACCCATGCTGCCTTGGATCCTGTGCTCCACTGACCTCTAGGTACTCAACTATTCTTTCCTTCAGAAGTGACTCCATCACTTTCCCTACCACAGATGTCAGACTGACAGGTCTGTAGTTTCCTGCCTCTGTCTTGGTCCCACTTTTGTGAAGGAGAATCACGTCCGCCTTCCTCCAGTCCTCGGGTACCACACCATCCTCCAATGATTTATTAAAAAGAGTAGCCAGTGGTTTCACTAGTTCCTTCCTTAATTCTTTTAGAATTCTGGGTTGAATTCCATCAGGACCCATTGCTTTGTCCACCTTCAGTTTTAGGAGTTCTTGCAGAACCCTTTCTTCTGTGAAAGGACTGGGATCGACCCCCCTATCAAGAGTGCTTCTGTTAATTGGATTAGGCACTTCCCCCTCCTCTTTTGTGAATACTGAGCAGAAATATTCGTTCAGTATTCCTGCTTTTTCACTGTCCCCCTCTGCCCACCCACCGTTCATTCTATTCAGCCTCACTATCCCTCCCTTTGTCTTTCTCGCTCGCTGATGTACCTATAAAGGTTTTATCCCCTTCTTAACTGAGTTGGCTATCTTTTCTCAGTTTGGGCCTTTGCTATTCTGACTTCCCTCCCTGCTTCTTTCTGCCTTAACTGGTACAGCTCTCTGTCCTGCTCCTTCTGTGTTTCCTTATACTTCTGGAATGCTATCTTTTCTTCCTGACTTTCACAGCCACCTCTCTTGAGAACCATAGTGGCTTTTTCTTTCATTTTGATTTGTTTATTTGCTTCACACAAAGGCTTGTTGCCTCTGTGATGGCAGTTTGATAATTCCCCATTGTTGCTCCACCTCCTTCTAGCCTGTTTGCTAGTGCTTTTCTGAGGCACTCTCCCATCTTGCCAAGGTCAGCCCTCCTAAAGTCCAGTACCCTCACTTTTGTATGGCTTGACTCTGTAGCTGAGTTAACGTGAACCACACTGTTTGATGGTCACTTGTCCCAGATGCAACCCACTTCTAGATCTGAGATCCTCTCACTGCCCCGTTTGAGAGTACAAGGTCTAGATTGCTCCTCACGAGTGGGTTCGAAACTAGCTGTCTAATGCCTGCCACCTGTAGGGCATCAAGAATAGCCCTGCTCTTGGATGTGGCTGCAGCAAATGTGCTCCAGTTAACATCTGGCATATTCAGGTCTCCCATCAACAGTATCTCCCTTTCTCTACCATTCTAAGAATGCCTTCCATCATATCCTGTCCATTCCTTCCCCTGACATGGGGGTCTGTACACAACCCTGTGCGGTTGTGGTGCCCTTTCCAGTCTCCAAAGCGACCCACAGTGCCTCCTCTCTTCTCCCTGTTTACTCTTTTGTTCAGTTGCTTTTATCCCTTCCTTTACATAGAGAGCTACTCCTCCCCCTCTTCTCCCCTGCCTGTCTCTCCTGTAGGTTATGTACCCTGGTATGTTAACATCCCAGTCATGGTTCTCTGTGTACCATGTTTCTGTGACTGCTACGATATCCAGGCATCCCTCTTCCATTAAGGCCACCAGCTCAGGGAGCTTGTTGCCCAGACTACAGGCATTGTTACTCATTACCCTCCATTTCCTGATGGCCTTACCCCTTTTCCCCATCCCTGTCCTTCTTGCCTTTGTCACTTTCTCCATTTACCCCTGCCCTTCTCCCTATCGACACCTCCATGTTGGTGTTTGCCACACTTACTACCGTGATTGTTTGGGGGGCTAGGATTTTCCTGCTCCTTTCCAGTGCCTCCCCCTTGGCTAGTTTAAAAGCTTGCCAATGAAGCATTTAAACCTATCACCTAGGATCCTGGTTCCCCTCCCGGACAGATGCAGCCCATCATGCCAGTATAGGCTTGCATCACTCCAGGTGGACCCCCAGTCCCCAATGAAGCCAAATCCCTGAGCTCCACACCAGTTTTTCAACCACTGATTGAATCCCATGGTACGGAACACCCTAGCCTCTCCTATGCCATAGATGGGTAGCACCTCCGAGAAGGTTACCGTGCGTGCTACTTGACTAAGGCCCCTCCCCAATTCCACAAACTCTTCCTGCACTTCTCTAATCCCTTTCTTAGCCAGATCATTTGTCCCTAGGTGGACAATGACATCCAGCTCCCTCCCCTGTGCAGCTGCTCCAGCAATCCTGAGGATTCGCTCCCTGTCCCTCCAAGCCATGGCGCCAGGCAGGCACCTTACCTCCCTCTCCCCTTCCTTGCCCAGTTCTACCTTCCTAACAATGGAGTCCCCCACCAGGAGTTGTTTCCTTCCCCTGCAGGGTCCCCTGCCACCCTCCTGTGGGTCTCCTTTGTGGAGGTTCCCAGCATCCTCCTTGGTCTCCACTGTGGGTGCCTCCATAGAGGAACCACACTTTGCCAGAATGGCATAGGAATTGTGGAGAGGTACAACTGAGGATGCGCCTCTGTCCACCACCCTCACCTCCCTGAGCCCACTGTGGTCCAACCGCTCCTCTTTCTTGGCAACCTCTGAGACAACGGCAGTGGCACTGGTGGTCCCTGGATGGAAGAGGGTCCCAAAATCCTGGCCAACTCAGCCTGGAGATGAGCAACCTCCTCCCTCAGCCCAGAGAGGTGCCTGCAGATGGGACAACACCATCCTCCAGAACATCTCCCGAAGACTGCTGCTCCACAGCCACTGCACTGCACCACTCAATCATGTCTTATTTCTGGCCCCTTAACTGTTTGCAATCCTTACTCTTCCTCTGTTTTTTTTCTCTCTCCTTACTTTCTGCCTGTGTACCCTTTAAGCTCCTGATTGTCCTGTTCTGAGACAAGAATATCCTATATTTCTCAATGTAGACCACTTACTTGTTCAGAGGCAGACCTCCAGCAGCTAGAGGGGGCCGGAGAGCTACTCTTGCCCTTCTAGGATGGTGGGTCCTTGGTGGTTCTGTGATCACCCACTTCCTGCCCCTAAACAGGAAGTTCCTGTTGTCAGTCAAATCCTGTGCCTATAAAAATAGAACTAGCTTTGGGTGGGGGACGGAAGAAGGGCAATATAGTCCCAGCAGAGAAGTTCAGTCACACAGCAGTCCTTTCTCCTGGTATCTTCTGCCAAGCTATTAGCAGAATCTTTCTAAGGCAGTCTTTAAATGTAGCTTCCTTCTAGCTAAGCCACTCCCCCTACTTACCAGATCTTTCTACAAGTAATTTAAACCTCACAGCAGTTATGTCCTTTCAGTCACCTGACATTTACACCTAGATGACTTTTCAGTTACCCATTCAGTTCAGTTAACCCAAACACACACTTTTTTTTTGTTTTGTATGTTAGTTTTTTACCTAAATTAAAGGTCCAAATACAAAAGTTCCTTCTACTTTAGTCCCAGTAGAGAAGTTCAGTCACACAGCAGTCCTTTCTCCTGGTGTCTTCTGCCAAGCTATTAGCAGAATCTTTCTAAGGCAGTCTTTAAATGTAGCTTCCTTCTAGCTAAGCCACTCCCCCTACTTACCAGATCTTTCTACAAGTAATTTAAACCTCACAGCAGTTAAGTCCTTTCAGTCACCTGAGATTTACACCTAGATGACTTTTCAGTTACCCATTCAGTTCAGTTAACCCAAACACACACTTTTTTTTTGTTTTGTATGTTAGTTTTTTACCCTAAATTAAAGGTCCAAATACAAAAGTTCTTCTACTTTAGTCCCAGCAGAGAAGTTCAGTCACACAGCAGTCCTTTCTCCTGGTGTCTTCTGCCAAGCTATTAGCAGAATCTTTCTAAGGCAGTCTTTAAATGTAGCTTCCTTCTAGCTAAGCCACTCCCCCCATTCCCACTGAGCTGGTGGGATGGGGTGATGGGGTATTTCCACTGAGTTGGTGGGGGGGTGACATGGTCTTCCAGTTGAGCTGGTGCGGGGGTTAGGGGATATTCCCATTGATCTGGTGGGAGTGGGGTGGCAGGGTATTCCTACTGAGCTGGTGGAAGGGATGACAGGGTATTCCCACTCAGCTGGTGGGAGGAAGGAGTGACAGGGTATTTCCACCGAGCTGATGGGAGGGGTATGAGAGGGTTTTCTTACTTACCTGGTGGGAGGGGGGTGACAGGGTTTCCCCACTGAGCTGGTGGGAGGGGGATGATAGGGTATTCCTACTGAGCTGGTGGGAGGGGTGACAAGGTATTCCCACTGAACTGGTGGGAGGGGTGACAGGGTATTCTCACTTAGCTGAGGGAGGAGGGGTGATAGCATATTTCCACTGAACTGAGGGATGGGGGTAACAGTATTCTCACTGAGCTGGGAGAGGAGGAGTGACAGGGTATTCCCACTGAGCTGTTGGTGGGAGTAACAGGGTATTCCTACTGAGCTGGGGGAAGAGTGGTGGCAGGGTGACAAGATATTCTCACTGAGGTGGTGGGTGGGGGTGACAGGGTATTCCCACTGAGCTGGTGGGGAGGTGACAGGGCATTCCCACTGAACTGATACGGGGGCATGGGGTATTCCTATTGAGCTGGTGGTGGGGGTGACAGCATATTCCCACTGAGCTGGTGGGGAGGGGTGACAGGGTGTCTCCATTGAGCTGGGGGGTGATGGGATAATCAGACTGTTAGGGGAGTGGTGACAGGGTATTCCCACTGAGCTGGTCAGGGTGACAGGGCATTTCCACTGAGCTGGTTGGGGATGGGGTATTCCCATTGAGCTGGTGGTGGTGGGGGTGACAGAGGTATTCCCCTAAGCTGTTGGGGAAGGGTGACAGGGTATTCCTACTGAGGTGGTGGAAGGGGGTGACAGGAGTATTCCCGAAGAGCTGGTTGGGGTGAGACAGGGTATTTGCACTGAGCTGGGGTGATGAAGTATTCCCACTGAGCTGGTGGAGGGGTGATGGTATTCCCACTGAGCTGATGGGGCCATGGGGTATTCCTATTGAGCTGGTGGTGGGGTGACAGCGTATTCCCACTGAGCTGGTGAGGAAGGGTGACAGGGTGTCTCCACTGAGCTGGGGGGTGATGGGATAATCACACTGAAGTGTTGGGGGGTAGTGACAGGATATTCCCACTGAGCTGGTCCAGAAACAGGGCATTCCACTGAGCTGGTTGGGGGGTCATGGGGTATTCCATTGAGCTGGTGGTAGGGGGGGTGACAGGGTATTCCCGCTAAGCTGGTGGGGGGAAGGGGTGACAGGGTATTCCTACTGAGGTGGTGGAAGGGCGTGACAGGGTATTCCCGAAGAACTGGTTGGGGTAAGACTGGGTATTTGCACTGAGCTGGGGGTGATGGGGTATTCCCACTGAGCTGGTGGAGGGGAAGGGAGAAGGTATTCCCACTGAGTTGTGGGGGTGATGGTGTATTCCCAAAGAACTGGGTGAGGGGGGATATGGTATTCCCACTGAGCTGTGGGGTGACAGGGTATTCCACTTAACTGGTGGGGAGACAGTATATTCCCACTGAGCTGAGGGGTGACATGGCATTCCCACTGAGGTAGTGGGGGGTAACAGGGTATTCCTACTGAGCTGGGGGGGTGACAGGATATTCCTACTGAGTGGGTGAAAGGGGGGTGACAGGGTATTCTCAATGAGCTAGTGGGAAGGAGGAACTTGATGGATCAATGGTCTATCTTTGCATAAAATATCTGTATATATGTATTTTAGAACAACGGTTAAGCTTTGCCTCGAATGCAAAGTTTTAACAGGGTTTGTATTATTTTGTGACAATGGCACTCGTCCAGAAGTGAGGTATAAGGCAACGCGAAGTGCCTAACATGCCTGAGAATTGCCATTATCCCACAGCTATGCACACCGTGGAGAGCCATACTGCAACTATAAAATGTTACCTCTGATTTTTATTTGAAAAAATGAGTAATGAGGTTCAGAAAGTTCATTATTTCTGACCTGTGCTGTTGTGCTGGAGTAACGCACAGTCATACGATCACATCTGACCAATCACAGGTCTTGTTTTCTGTTACCCATTTTATAATTAAGCAATAATACATGACAGGGCATATTTTATTTATCATAGGATATTGACATGCCTGTGGTGAGTTGTGAAACATGAGGCGAAGCTGAGTGCCTTTCATGCCTGAGACGTGATGATGTCCTACAATAAAATATGCCCTGGAGTGTATTATTGTGATTATGAGCGGGATCTGTTTGTGTATTAATAAAATGTGTGTGTGTGTGGGGGGGCAGTGTTTATAATATTGAATAGGTTTTTTTTTCTTAAAGAAAAATTCTGCAATGTCATGATGTGGCCAGTAGGCAGTGCTTTTATAGGAGCTGGTAAAGGTACTTAGGGCGCAGTACTATGACGTTAAATAAAACAATCTGTTGGCAGGTGCTTTTTCTAGCCGTGCTATTATGGTTCAGTATCAGCACAGTTAGAGAATGCAGTCAACCAATGTGTTCCCAGGATGTCTCTTATCCAGTTCATAACTAGTTATATTACACAGTGTATCTACCCAGAATAGTGCAGAGTATAGGAACATAGGACCACTCACACATTAAATTATTTTAAAAGTTAAAAGATTTATTCACATGTGCTTCAGAAAGAAAACATCACTGAACCCACCAGTGTTTCGGGGTGTCCATATACCCCTTCCTCAGGGTAGAAGGCATTTCTCAAAGAAATAACTACACACTTTAATGTTTTGTTGTCCTTGAAATGAATTGCTAGGGCTGTATTTTTATCCTGAAGTTTCTCATTTTTACTATTAATTTAGTAGGCTTTATTAGTTTTTCAACATGCCTGGCTCCTCTCCTTCCAAGTTTAAAAGGCGCATTTTTCACTTCTTTGAGAAATGCCTTGCCACCCTGAGGAAGGGGTATATGGACACCCCGAAACATTGGTAGGTTCAGGGGTGTTTCTTTCTGAAGTATACATGAATAAATCTTTTAACTTTTAAAATAACTTCATGGGTGAATGGTCCTATGTTCCTATACTCTGCATGATTCAAAGTGGCCTTTTTAGGAATAGACGGCTCCCTGATTTTGTTTTTATTTGTACCTAGGAAAGATCTGGCACATTCCCTTGATGTTTCACCCAGAATAGCCCAGTTGAGATGCAACATCTCATTTTCAGTGGGATCCTGCTTCCATTCATTTCCACAGCTGAGCGGGCTGGGTCACCAGGAGGTTAAGTGACTTCCTCTAGTTTATACAGTGAGTATTTGCCTCTGGTTGGGTTTGGTCACCCAGTTCCCAAGCATCCACTGCCTCACATTACTTATGAAACTAAAAATCTGAATGCATGTTGATGTAAACTGCATCCAGTTTTTGCAACTGGATGCAGGTAAAAGCAAGCATTTGTCAATGCCGAATGTTAATTGCGTTGGTCTGTTGAGCTCGCTCACTGCCCCTCTGTCACTCGCTCAATCTGTCTCTCCCGGCGCTGCAGGCTGCCCTTTTGTACTGGGCTCCTGCCTGCTTTGGCACCTCTTTCTGCCACAAAGAAATCTGCAGCTGTCCTGACAGAGCTCCATTGAGGTCGCTCAGTCCCCCTCTCTCATGCGCTCATTCTGTTTCTCCTGGCACTGCAGGCTGCCCTTTTATTCTGGGCTCCTGCCTCTGTTGGTGCCTTTTTCTGCCCAAAAAGAAATCTGCAGCAATCACGACAAAGTTCTGTTGAGCGTGCTCACTCCCCTTCTCTCACTCGCTCATTCCGTTTCTGCCAGCGCAGCAGGCTGCCCTATTCTACTGGGCTCCTGCCTGTGTTGCCGCCTTCTTCTGCCCACAAAGAAATTTGCAGCAGTTACAATAGAGCTCCATTGACCTCGTTCACTCCCCCTCTCTCTCACTCACTCATTCTGGTTTTCCTGCCATTGCAGGCTGCCCTTTTGTACTGGGCCCCTTCGTGCATTGCTGCCCTTTTCTGCCCACAAACAAATCTGCAGCAGTTCCAACAGAGCTCCATTGAGCTCACTCACTCCCCCTTCCTCTCTCGCTCGTTCTGTGTCTCCCGCTGCTGCAGGCTGCCCTTTTGTACTGGGCTCCTGCCTGCATCGGCGGCTTTTTCTGGCCACAAAGAAATCTGAAGCAGTCCCGACACAGTTCCATTGAGTTCGCTCACTCCCCCTGTCTCACTCACTCATTCCGTTTCTGCCAGCGCTGCGAGCTGGCCTTTTGTACTGGGCTCCTGCCTGCGTTGGCAGCTTTTTCTGGCCACAAAGAAATCTGAAGCAGTCCCTACACAGCTCCATTGAGCTCGCTCACTCCCCCTCTCTCACTCACTCTTTCTGTTTCTGCTGGTGCTGCGAGCTGGCCTTTTGTACTGGGCTCCTGCCTACATTGCCGCCTTTTTCTGCCCACAAAGAAATCCGCAGCAGTCACAGTAGAGCTCTGTTAAGTTCGCTCACTGCCGCTCTGTCACTCGCTCGTTCTGTTTCTCTTGGCGCTGTAGGCTGCGCTTTTGTATGGGGTTTCTGGCTGCATTGGCACCTTTGTCTGTCCACAAAGAAATCTGCAGCTGTCCCAACAGAGCTCCGTTGAGGTCGCGCAGTATCCCTCTCTCACGCGCTCATTCTGTTTGTCCTGATGCTGCAAGCTGCCCTTTTCTACGGGGCTCCTGCCTGCATTGGCACCTTTTTCCTGCCCAAAAAGAAATCTGCAGCAGTCCTAACAATGCTCCAGTGAGTTTGATCACTCCCCCTCCCTCACTCGCTCTTTCATTCTGTTTCCCCCAGTGCTGCAGGCTGCCCTTTTGTACTGGGCTCTTGTGTTGGGGCCTTTTTCTGCCCACAAACAAATCCACAGCAGTTCCGACAGAGCTCAGTTGAGCTCGGTCACTCCCCCCTCTCACTCGCTCGACCTTAATCTGTCCCAAACACTGATTTCCCACAGCGACTGTGCTATTCTCCGGCAGAAGTGCAAAAACATATTTTAGCCAGGATGTGAAAAATGACAGCTGTACTGTTCATAAGAAGGTGTGAAAAAATGCCAGCGTTGAAAATGTGGCGGGAAAATATTACAAATTTGCGAAGTTAGAAGGGTGCGTGGAAACAGTTCAATGCACGCTTGTAACATAGTCATGTTATGGAGTTTTCGTCACCAAATTTTCAACATAGGGATTTTAGGACATCTGCTCATGAACAGTGCCACTGTCATTTTCTTAATCTGTGCCGAACAGTGATTTCCCACAGCGACCGCTGTATTCTGCGCTGGAAGTGTGAAAACACATTTCGGCCAGGATGGGTAAAATGACAGCTGTACTGTTCATAAGTAGGTGTGGGAAAATGGCAGTGTTGAAAATCTGGAGAGAAAATATTACAAATTCGCGAAATTACAAGCATGCATGCAAAATGTGCAATGCACGCTCATAACACAGTCATTTTATGGAGTATTTTCACCAGATTTTCAATATAGGCATTTTAGGACCTCTACTCATGAACAGTGTCACTGTCATTTTCTTAATCTGTCCCAAACACTAATTTCCCAAAGTGACCACGCTATTCTGCGCCAGAAGTGTGAAAACACATTTCGGCCAGGATGTGAACAATGACAGCTGTACTGTTCACAAGGAGGTGTGAAAAATGCCAATGTTGAAAATCTGGCATGAAAATATTGCAAATTTGGAAGTTATGAGCATGTGTAGCTAACTACTAGCTTGCGTTAAATAAATCAGTCATTTTTGGATTTTTCCACAAATTTGCAACATAGACTTTTGAGAGCCCACCTCATGAACACTGGCACTGTCTTTTCGTTAATCAGCCCTGAAAGGTGATTCCACGCAGTGACCGTGAAATCACCTTTCGGGGCAGATTAATGCCATGACAGTTCAAGAATTCATGAGGAGGGGTCCCAAAAACCCCATGTTGAAAATTCAGTGCTAAACTTCCAAAAAATGCCTGAGATATGCATTAAAGTTGGAAAAAAAACATTTATTCCATTATACAGCTTACCAGCATTTCCTCAGTTCACGAGTCGCTTTGAAGAGTGCAGGCGTGTTTCCGGTCCACCGAAGATCATCGCGCTGAGCTCAGAGGTAAACATGGGGTGAGGGGGGTGTGGGGAAGCAGGGTGCACAGTGGGTGGGTGAGGGTTGTGGGAGGGGGGTAGGGAGACCGCTGAGGGACAGTTTCCTTTTTTACAGGTTTAAAAAAAAAAAAAAAAGACAGCGCAGGACCGTTTTTTATTTTACAGGGGCATGTGGGGTGGGCTCCCAGCGTGCCACTGGAGTTTTTCTTTTGGGGGGGGCAAGCTGTAGTCGATAGGGGAATGGGCACCCCCATCGGCACACAACAAAAAGGTTGGTGACATTACACCGACGGGGATTGGGCACCTCGTTGGCAGACAATATAAGCAGGGGGAGGTTTACATAATGCCGACGGGGAGTGGGCTCCCCCGTTGGCAACATAAACATTGGGGCACTGAAGCCGACGGGGATTGGGGCCCCCGTCAGCAAATAACATGGTGTGGGGGGGTTAATATTGTTTGTGAACACAGCGGCAAACCGCCACCATGTTCACAAACAATATCAGTGTGTCAAGATCCTGCCTTGCAATAATGGGTCGCTCCCTCATTGCAGCGAATGGCTTACGCTGCAATGACAAGGTGGCCCCTGATTGCAGCAGCTAAATTGTTACAAGTTGGTGGCACACTGGCTGAACTAGTGTCAGCAGCAGTGTGTCACAGCATTGGGGGACACTGGACAAGCCTTTAAAGGCCGTGGGGGCATTGACCACAACAGTGCCGTGCCTCCACATCCTGCTTATGGAGAAAGCTGCCACAATATGTTTCTTGCGCATGCCAGCAATCAACATAAAAATAGCAACTACTATATTCAGGTGGGTGCTGGGCGCTGGATGCATCAGGTGCTGCTGGATGCAAAGCACCTCATAGAAGTGTCTGAATCATGGCTTTTGAAAAATCTAGTTCCTTGGAATAATCACTTTCACCTCCTGCCACCCAGACTAATGCAGCTGAAAAAGCTGAAAGCCAGGCAGCTGCGGTCTTCAATAACATGTGACAAAACTCTCAACCAGGCAGCTGCAACCTTTAACAAGCATTTGTCAATGCCGAATGTTTGCTTACTGGCATTGGCAGTGGTAGTGTAGAAGTTACAGAGCTGCGTAATAGGAATGGCAGTGAAGTATTGAACTGAAGCCAACCCCACCACCACCCTGCAGAGAGTGACAGGTATTGGGGTGTGCCTTTGGGTCGTCAGGCATAACGACCACGCCATTTCACCACACCCTACCCTGAAGACACTGACAAGTGTCACGGTGTCCTTGGGGTCTTTGGCCCTTATGCGCACCCCATTCCATCAGGAAATATGGTGAGATGAGTGCGGTATAGGAGAATGGGGTGAAGTTTGGGCCCAAAGAGTCCGAGGCACACCTTGATGCCTCTCATTGGCTGCAGGGTGTGGTTGGGGGGTGGAATGGTATGAGCATTACAGGCAAGAATCCCAAGTCACACCCCTGATGTCTGTCATTCCTACAGGGTGGGGCGTTATGGTCGGAAACTCTAACGCCTCAGGCATTCATTGGTATTTTCACTCCAAATTTTCAACATGTTTTTTTTGTGACCCCCACCTCATGAACAGTGGCAATATCAGTTTGTTAGCCGAAAACTGCTTTTGCACAGTGACTACGGCATTTGGCACCACAGATGCAAAAACATATTCCAAACAGGATGTGAAAAATGACAGCGGTACTGTTCATGGGGAGGTGTAAAAAATGGCAATGTTGAAAATCTGCTGTGAAAATCTTAAAAAAACTGGTGAAGTCACTAGCGCATGCGAGGAACCAGCAACGCACACCCTTAATGTAACTAGTTTGGGATTTTTTTACAGCAGATTGTTAACACAGGCATTTTGGGACCTCCGATCATGAACAGTGTCAGTGTGATTTTCTTTATCTGTCCCGAACAATGATTTCCACAGCGACCACGCATTTCTGCGCTGAAAGCGTGAAAACACCTTCGGCCATGTTGGGAAAATGACAGCTGTACTGTTCATAAGGTGGTGTGGAAAAATGCTACTGGTGAAAATCTGGACTGAAAATATTACAAATTCATGAACTTACGAGGGTGCGTAGAAACTGCGCAATGCTCACTCGTAACACAGTAATTTTATGGAGTTTTGTCACCAACTTTTCAACATAGCCATTTTAAGACCTCTACTCATGACCAGTGTCACTGTGATTTTCTTAATCTGTCCCAAACATTGTTTTCGCACACCGATTATACCATTGTGCGCTACATGTGCAGAAACACGTTTTAGGCGAGATGTGAAAATAGTAGCTGTACTGCTCATAAAGGAAGCACGTAAAATGGCACTGTTGAAAATCTGGTGTACATATTACAAATTCCAAACTTGACAGCGCAAGGAACCGCGTAATGTGCGCCTAAAACAGTCATTTTGTGATTTTTCACCAAATTTTCAACATAGCCACTAACACCTCTGCTCATGACCAGTGTCACTGTGATTTTCTTAATGTGTCCGTACATTGATTTAGCACACTGACTGCACCATTGTGCGCTACATGGGCGGAAACACGTTTTGGGTGAGATGTGAAAAATGACAACTGTACTGCTCATAAGGAGGTGTGGTAAAATGGCAATGTTGAAAATCTGGAGTGAAAATATTGGAAATTCGCGAACTTACAAGTGTGCATAGGAACTGCGTAACGTGTATATTTGGTTGCATTTTGTCTGTATTAATTGTCACTCTGTTGTCAAGTAAAATGAATAAAGTGAGAATTTGAAAAAAAGGAACTGCGCAACACACGCTTGTAAAACAGTCATTTTTAGGAATTTTTCCACCAAATTTTCAAAATATGCTTTTTGAGAGCCCACCTTATGAACACTGGCAGTGTCGTTTCGTTAATCGGTCGAAGGTGATTTAGCACAGTGACTGCGAAATCACCCGCGCTAACCAGTCGCCGCATATTTGAACAGATTCCAAGAAAGGAGTCCCAAAAACCCATATTAAAATTTGGTGCAAAAATTCAAAAAATGCCGAGATATGCAGCAAAGTTGAAAAACCCTATCTATTACATATTACAGCTTACCGGCATTTCCTCAGTCCGCAGTCGGCTTTGAAGAGTGCAGACGTGTTCCCGGTCCGCCAAAGATCATTGTGTGGGGAGGCAGGGTGCGCAGTGGGTGGTGCGGTGGGGACAGGGAGACTACGAGGACCGTTTTTAATTTACAGTTTTTTTTTTTACTATTAAGGCGACATGGGACATTTGGGCACCCCGTCGGCCATACGGGTGTGCCACGCTGGGTGGGCTCCCAGCGTGGCAGCTGGAAAGGCTGTTTGGGGGCTGGGCCGACGGGGATTGGGCACCCCGTCGGCCATACGGGCTTGTGCTCTACGCTGGGGTGGGCTCCCAGCGTGGCAGCTGAAACTGTTTGGGGGGCTGGAGCCCGGCGGGCATTGTGCCACCGTCGGCTAATACAGGTATGTGTGCATGGGGAACGCGTTAGCACGCAATATGCGTGTGTGCGTGTTGAGGGGGGAGCTCTGCTCACTGAAGCGGAGCTCTCCCTTTCAACTATATGCCACTGCATTTTCAACTGCTGTCACAGACAGCTGGAGCAGTGATTGGCGCACTGCAACCGTGCCTGCAAACACACTGACTGAATTGGAAGAGGCTGACACACCTCTGGAAAACTCGGATGATGGCACTATGTTTCTTGCACATGCATGCAGGCAAACATAAAAATGTGAAAAAGCCTTTGGCCAGGCAGATGCACCTTCTATAACACGGGAAAAAGCCTTACGCAGGCAGCTGCAGCCTTTGATAACTTAAAAAAGTTGTCAGCCAAGCAGCTGTGACCTCCGAAAACATGTAAACAAGCTGTCGGCAAGACAGTTGCACCTTCAATAACTTGTAAAAAAGCTGTCAGCCAGTCAGCTGTGGCCTTTAATAACTTGTAAAAAAGCTGTGAGCCAGGCAGCAGCAGCCTTCAATAACATGTTAAAAAGCTGTCAGCCAGACAGCTGTAGCCTTCAATAACGTATGAAAAAGCTGTTAACCAGGCATCTGCAACCTTCAATAACATGTGAAAAAAGCTGCTACCGGCTAGATGGCGACAAGTGATAGGTGTTCACTCCGCACACTGGTGAACCAGGTTCATGCCCTGAGCCCGGACGTCAGGAGAGGAGTCCAGCAAGGAGGGAGTCACGAGCCTCATGTGGACACTTCCCTCTTGGAGGGGATGGGACGGCTCTGGACCACTTGTCCGGCGGCTTGTGGCTAATGTTCATGGCAGTGTGAAGCCTTGACATATCGCCAAATGCCCCCCAACCCCACACACACACACAGTATGCAACTGCGGTTGGGACGCTACATGGCGGGGGTGGGGAGAAAAGTGGGAAAATATGTCTGCTCAGTCAACCGGATGACAACGACCAGTCCCCACTCACCACAAAGCCTGGAAGTGTTTACAGTGACACTCACCGTGTGTCCTGTGTAGAAGGAAGCCTTCAGGCAAGTGTCCTCTCCTTGTTCCCCTGCCCCCCGGGCTCCCCCGGCGAAGGGATACATCAGGTCAACTGGGCTGTGGGAGTACTGAAGGCAGCAGGATGGTGACGGAGACTGGCGGTGGAGCCCTAGGCCACCCGAAGGAGTGGTTGATTGAGGGCTTGGGGGAGCATAAAGAAATAATACACAAAAAAAAAAGCTGCCAGGCAACTGCAGCCTCCAATAACTTGTGGAAAAGCTGTCAGCCAGGTAGCAGCTGCCTTTAATAACATTTAAAAGAGAACAGCCAATCAGCTGCAGCCTTCCATAACATGTGAAAAAGCTGTCAGGCAGGCAGCTGTGACCTTCAATAATGTGGAAAAGCTGCCATCCAAGCAGCTTCAGCCTTCAGTAACGTACGAAAAAGGTGTCAGCCAAGCAACTATACCCTACAATAACATGTGACCGGCTAGAGGGAGAAGGTCCTAGACACACCCATCCCCCCAAACCAGCTATTAATCCCTCAGAAAAGACTGGCTTCTTGGTTATTATTGCTTAAAGAACTTAAGTTCCAACTTTGATTCGGGCTTTAATAACATGTGAAAAAGCTGTCGGCAGGCAGCTGTGGCCTTCAGTGTCAGTGGCTCAGTAGGTAGCACATTCGCCTCTGAGGCCAGGAGATCAGAGGGCTGTGGGTTCAGTTCCCACATCTGGCACTTGGGTTAATATCCCACTACTGACACTGTAGTGCAGCATGAGAGGGGAGCTGCACTTCTGAGGTGCCGTCTTTTGGATGAGACGTTAAACCGAGGTCCCATCTGCCCGGACTGGTGGTAGTTCACGTGGATGTTAAAGATCCCATGGCACTTATCGAAAAGAGTAGGGGAATTTCCCTGGTGTCCTGGCCAAATTTCTCTCATTCACTAAAAATACCACCAACAGCTTAATCTGGTTCAAGGTCAGCTGGCATTCATCTGTATCCCCCTTCCCCAGGTCGTGCCTGAAAATAGGCAGGATTTGTCTAGTGCACTTACCCGGTCAACAAAAACTAAATAAAATAAATGTGGAAACGTTTTCATCTAGGAATTTTGAAAGAGTTGGGCACAGACGTAAAAAGGCTTGCTGTACCTCATCTGTCATTTCCAGCCTATATGATTTTTATGTTTGCTTGCACGCATGTGCAAGAAACATAGTGCCATCATCCAAGTTTTTGGAGGTGTGTCACCCCCTTTTCCAATTCAGTCAGTGTGTTGGCAGGCGCTGCCGCAGTTCTCCAATGCCTGCTGGAGCTGTCTATGACAGCTCCAAAATGCAGTGGAGTACAGTTGAAAGGGGGAGCTACGCTTCAGTGAGCAGCGATAAGATATCGCCTGCTCATGCGCGCTCCCCCACACACACACACACACACACGCATACTGCGTGCTGCCCCCCCCACGCACACACTGTACAGCTGGGGGTGCCCAATCCCCCGTTGGCTGTGCTGTGCCCCCCCCAAAAGCCTTCCACATGCCATGCTGGGTGCCGACCCCAGCGTGGCAACTCATCGTATAGCCGACGGGGGTGCCCAATCCCCCGTCGGCTCCACTGTCCCACCCCCCGGGTACAGGGTGCCACGCTGGGAGCCCACCCCAGCATGGCAACTGATGCTATGGCTGATGGGGGTGCCCAATCCCCCGTCGGCTCCGCCCTCCCCTAACCAGCCGTCCTTGTGCCACGCTGGGAGCCCACCCCAGCGTGGCAAATGTCCCGCGTCGTCATTTAAAAAAAAAAACCTGGAAATAAAAAACTGTCCCTCGGCGCTTCTCCCTGCCCCCTCCCACAACCCGCACCCACCCACTCGCACCCTGCCTCCCACCCCCTCACCCCATACTTACCTCCGACCTCGGCAAAGCGACGATCTTCGTGGACCGGGAACACGCTCTGCGCGGCCTTCAAAGCCAACCGCGAACTGAGGAAATGCCGGTAAGCTGTATAATGGAATAGATAGGGTTTTTGCAACTTTGCTGCATATCTCAGGCATTTTTTGGAATTTTTG
Source organism: Neoceratodus forsteri (assembly GCA_016271365.2). Taxonomy (NCBI): domain Eukaryota; kingdom Metazoa; phylum Chordata; order Ceratodontiformes; family Ceratodontidae; genus Neoceratodus; species Neoceratodus forsteri. The sequence continues at coordinate 68,668,859 of JADMNL010000023.1, forward strand.
CACTAAATTTTCAACATGGAGTTTTTGGAACCCCTTCTCATGAATGATGTCACTGTCATGGCGTTATTCGGGCCGAAGGTGATTCATGATCATTATGTGAAATCACCTTTCGGACTCATATCGCAACGACACTGCCAGTGTTCATAAGGTGGGATCTCAAGAAGCCTATTTTGAAAATTTGGTGGAAAATTCCCAAAATGACTGTTTTATAAGCGTGCGTTGCGCAGTTCCTACGCACGCTCGTAAGTTCGTGAATTTTCAAAATTTTCACTCCAGATTTTCAACATTGCCATTTTACCACACCTTCTTATGAGTAGTACAGCTGCCATTTTTCACATCTCACCCAAAATCTGTTTCCGCCCATGTAGCGTACAATGGCACAGTCGGTGTATGAAATCAATGTACGGGACAAATTAAGAAAATCACAGTGACACTGTTCATGAGCAGAGGTCTTAAAATGGCTATGTTGAAAATTTGGTGAAAAAATTCCTAAAAATGACTGTTTTACGAGCGTGCGTTACACAGTTCTATGCACGCTCGTAAATTTGCGAATTTTCAATATTTTCAATCCAGATTTTCAACATTGCCATTTTATTACACTTCCTTATGAACAGTGCAGCTACCATTTTTCACATGTCGCCCAAAATGTGTTTTCTCACATGTAGCGCACAATGGTGCAGTCGGTGTGCGAAAGCAATGTTTGGGACAGATTAAGAAAATCACAGTTACACTGTTCATGAGCAGAGGTCTTAAAATGGCTATGTTGAAAATTTGGTGACAAAAGTCCATAAAATGACTGTGTTACGAGTGAGCACTGCGTAGTTTCCACGCACCCTCATAAGTTCATGACTTTGTAATATTTTCAGTCCAGATTTTCACCGGTGGCATTTTTCCACACTTCCTTATGAACAGTACAGCTGTCATTTTTCAGAACATGGCCGAAATGTGTTTTCACACTTTCAGCGCAGAGATGCGTGGTCGCTGTGGGAAATCATTGTTCGGGATAGATAAAGAAAATCATAGTGACACTGTTCATGATCGGAGGTCCCAAAATGCTTGTGTTGACAATCTGCTGTAAAAAATCCCCAAACTAATTACATTACGGGCGTGCGTTGCACAGTTTCTATGCACGCTCGTGACTACACCAGTTTTTTTAATATTTTTACTGCAGATTTGCAACATTGCCATTTTTTACACCTCCCCATGAACAGTACAGCTGTCATTTTTTACATCCTGTTCGGAATGTTTTTGCACCTGTGGTGCTAAATGCCGTAGTCACTGTGCATAAGCAGCTTTCGGCTAACAAACTGATATTGCCACTGTTCATGAGGTGGGGTCACAAAAAAACCATGTTGAAAATTTGGAGTGAAAATACCAATGAATGGCTGAGGTATTAGGGTTTCCAACCATAACGCCCAACCCTGTAGAGAATGACAGGCATCAGGGATGTGACTTGGGATTCTTGCCTGTAATGCTCATACCTTTCCACACCCTGCAGCCAGTGAGAGGCATCGAGGTATGCCTTGGACTCTTCGGCCCCAAAGTTCACCCCATTCTCCTATACCGCACCCATCTCACCGTACTTTCTGATGGAATGGGGTGCGCAGAAGGGCCAAAGACCCCAAGGCACACCGTGACACTTGTCAGTGTCTGCAGGGTGGGGTGTGATGAAATGGCATGGCCGTTATGCCTGACGACCCAAAGGCACACCCCAATGCCTGTCACTCTCTGCAGGGTGGTGGTGGGGTTGGCTTCAGTTCAATACTTCACTGCCATTCCTATTACACAGCTCTGTAACTTCTACACTACCACTGCCAATGCCAGCATGCAAACATTCGGCATTGACAAATGCTTGTTGTTCTGTCTCTTCGTTTGTGACAGTCGTGATTTGAAGCATTTTGCTTTAGAAAATGAAGCAAATTGAGTTTAGTAAATTTTTGGATGCAATGGTGGCTTTTTATAGATGCCCCAGAGGTTTGGGTGAATGTAGACCATCCTGTTAGGATGGATGTCTAACTTTAATAATACTGGGGGGGGTTGATGCATTTGAAAATTTTAACCATAGTCATCATCCAGTGGGATGTGCTATCAACACAGTTTATGGACTTTGGTGCAATGTGGACAAAATCCACCATCAGGTAACCTCTACAAACTGGCAGTCAAGTGAATGGCTCGTTCCTCTGCAGCATATCAGTGCTGTTCAGCAATATGCCCCCTTTCCCAATGAATCGAGGCAGATACCAGGAGGCCGAGGTCATTGCTTCCCCACAGGATCTCCCTGGCATGTAGGGGATGGTTGAATTTCATTACAAGTCTAATTAAATATTCGTAAGCCTAGCGAGGCTCCTGATTGGCTACTGAATCAGTCATTACCATCATACAAATGACCGATCCAGCTGCCACCTAATCCTGTGTGGCACACACGGCTCATGCCGCTATGCCACTCCGCTCAAAACATGACAGTAGGTAAAAAAAAAAAAAAAGGTAAAAGCAATAGTTGTCACTGTGATTACAACTTCAAAGCTGGTCATTTCCTTGGATTAATGACTGGCTAGAGGGAAAAGGCCCTTGGCACACCCATCCCCCATACCAGCCGTTAATCCCTTGGAAAGGACTGGCTTCTTGGTCATTATTGCTTAAAGAACTTAAGTTCCAACTTTGATTCGGGCTTGCAGATGTAATTAATATCCCCTGCTTTCTCCCTTTCTGCCACTCCTACCCGTTGATCCGATAGTTCTCATATTTTGATTACGGCTACCCCCATTTGTAAATTTATGCTTATTTTATGCAAAGTGTAATGTTATTTTTCTCACTGCCTGCACTTTATATTATACATTTATTCAATTTTTTTCTCCTGTACCCCTGCCCCGTCTGCACTTTACACTGTGCCACCATGCTCATTTGTTGCCTTGTATTTCATCTCCTCTTCCCCTCCCCATGGGTTGCACCTGGAAATGAGCCCCAGGTCAGTGTGCCTTTCCCGGTCACCAACTTTCGAATAAATTAACAAGGCCTCTTTCTGTCCGTGGTATTTCCACATCCTGCTATGAGTGACAGCTCTGAACAAACAGAAACACTGTGGTCTGGATCCAGACTGGGTGGGATCTTACAAAAGGTTAGTGGCAATGATCTCACTCCTGTGTCCAAAAAAACTAGCATTTCACTAAGCAGATTTTTATTCTGGTTAGGGCATCAGTGCCCTTTACATTTCAATGAGTACGTATTCTGTATTGGGAAACAAAATGCGCTTTAGGCATGCTGGTTTAATAAAGCAACAGTTAAGAATAATAACTGAACCTTTACTTTTCCTGAGGCTATGAAATAAGCAGAAAATCTCATCCGCTTACCCAAATGTGCCGTAATGGAAATCATTTATCACCACCTAGCAGGTACCCAGCTGAAGTGACAGGAGAGGTGCTAACAGCAGTCTGGCAAATTTGCTGATAAATCAAAGACTTTACTGAGCCCTTCCTCACCCAAGTGTAAACCTTAACAGAAAGAAGACTGTGTTTCACTACACAATAAAATACGAGCTTGTCAATAAATGAAACAACTTCACCTGGCTCTTTCTCACCCGCGGAGCATAACCTTTCACAAAGAGATGGCTGTGATTGGCTGGGTGATCCAATCCCAGTTTGTCAATAAATGTAACAGCTTTACCAAGGCTCCAAGCAGGAGTGAAACAGACAGCAGATCACGCTCCTCTGAGCACCAGCAATCAATAGTCAAGCATTCCTTCACCTATCGGAATCATGAGACTAAATCATAAGAGAAAGCATAACTCAGTAGATTAAACCATACCTCTCAACTGTCCCACATTAGGAGAGCTGTCTCTCATTTTAACCCTCAGAACCCCTCTATCGATACCTCTCAACTGTCCCACGTTAGGAGAGCTGTCTCCCATTTTAACCCTCCGAACCCCTCTATCCATGCCACTCAGCTGTCCTACATTAGGAGGGATGTCCCTCATTTTAACTCTCAAAACCCCTCTCTACATACATCTCAACCGTCCCACATTAATAGGGTATCCCTCATTTTAACCCTCAGAACCCCCCTCTCCATATCACTGAACTGTTCCACATTAGTAGGGATGTCCCTCATTTTAACCCCTAGAACCCCTCTGTCCATACCTCTCAGCTGTCCCACAGTCGGAGGGACATCCCTCATTTTATCCCTTCTGAACCCCTTGAATTTCAAATGTTATCTATCTACAGACAGTATCTGTCTGTCTGTCTGTCTGTCTCTCTCCATCTATCTATCCATCCATCCATCCATCCATCAACAGTATCTATCTTTCTATCAACAGTATCTATCTACAGTATCTATCAACAGTATCTATCTATATATCTGTCTGTCTATATATCTACCTATCTATCGACAGTATCTGTCTATCTATCTGTATATCTACAGTATCTGTTTATCTCTCTATCGCCAGTATCTATCCATCTACAATATCTATGTATCTACCTATCTATCTATCTTTCAGTATCTAGCTATTTATCGACATTATCTATCTACAGTATCTATCTATCTTTCTCTCTATTGACAGTATCTATCTATCTATCTATCTATCTGTCTATCTATCTATCTATCTATCTATTGACAGTCTCCCACTAAGTGAGCCAGGGACGTATACCCTAAGAAGTGCTTCCTACATCACATTATGTATCCCAAAGGCTTCCTCTCATTATGGCAGAGTGGCCAGTAGTTTCCTGTTACCAACATTGTGCAACAAAGTACAACAATTATTGAAATTAAACTGCCTCCGCAGTATGAATGCCTTTAAATCTCTTTATGTTCAGCATGTGTGTGAGCCATGCAATTGCTACCCTAGCCCCTAATTTTAGTCTGAAGCATCAGGCTGCTGCCTTCTGAGCGTAGTTGAATTTATGTTCGCTTCTGACCTATGGTGACCTTAACTCTGTGAGCGTCTTATGCCTTAAATGTTTTTCCCCCTCTAGAAATCCCTGTAGGGTTATTATCTCTTCATGGCTTTTGCAGCCGCTACACCTTACTCACCCTGCTGTCTTTTACATATTGCTTAATCTGTGGCTCTTATTCCCCTACCCTGTACCATTTAACTGCCCTATTTCATCTTCGTATTCCTTTTCCACTGCATTCAACTCTTACTATCGCTTTCCTTTGTCCCCTAACTCTCTTCCCTGCCTTAGACTAGCCCTTCAGGGGCTCCCTTCCTCTCAGGTAGGAGAAATGCGGATACCGGGTGGTTGTCGCTTCCATAGTCACCGCCTGAGGCACCCAGACTGGACTCCTTACTAGCGAGGTGCGGCATTGCTGATACCCAATCAGAACACGAGCGCTTTTGTGCTATGGTGTCTGATTGGCTCCTGCAATCTGCTCCTATGTCTCCCTCAATACTAAGCTGAAGTCTGATCTTCTGTCTAAAACTTGCACAAAAAGAGCTGTACTTACTGCCTAGCAGTTATGACCTCTATTTTTTCCTGTTTAGAGTGTCAAGGGTTGGGACTCTGTTTGATTACACTCCTTTCTGAATTTCTGTGGTTGGGCCAGTTTTTAGGCATCAAGGAATACCCAACTCTGTTGTCCTGCTGTTTTGGTCCCCCTGCTGGTTCAGATGTTCCATTGTCCATGGCTCAGTACTTAATACTGACCCCTTCTTCCATCCCCTGCCAAGGATATGCTCTCCACAGGCTCCCTGCCCATACGTGGGGGGAAACCTGGGCACTGGACGGTCGGCACTGCCTCTACTGCCACCTGAGAACCTAAGCTTGGACTCTCCATTAGCAAAGTATGGCATTAGCAGCCATCTAATTGGAGCGTGAGTGCTCTCCGGCATTGGCTTCTGATTGGTTCCTGCAGTCTGCGTCTGTGTCCATTCTAAACCAAGCATAAATCTGATTTCCATGCTGAAATTTGCCAAAAAAGAGCTGTAATTACTTTTCTCCTTGACTGTTAAGACCCTTATCCTTCTGTTTAGAGTGTTACATCTAGGGATACTGTGTGATTACACTACTTTTGAAATTCTGTGCTTGCGTCAGCTCCCTACACGAGCAGCTGATCACTTCTCCCTACTGAAGTTCCTACTAAGCCTCGTCTTATGTCCTCCTTAAATATTACAGAAGCATTCTGAACTGATAGGACTGATGTAACATTGAGTACTTACTTGCATTAATTGCATTAATTTTTTTTTTATTTGTGTTATTTGGCTGTATTGTAAATATCTCTGTATACACTGTACCATTTGACCCGGAGCTAACCAGGTCCATCTTGTAAATGAGCTTGCTCAACAATGTTCACCTGGATAAATAAAGATTTTGATTGATTGATTGACTTATTGAGTAGCTCCCGAAGGGCCCCCTGTACCCTGGCATGTGGCTCCACTTGTCCTGCGCTATAATCTGTGCATGCCTTCATCGCAAAGTTGAAATTTCCCCCCACAATTATAGGGGTAGAGGGTGGTAATATTGTGACATGGCCTGATTTAATTATGCAAAAACGGAGGGTCATCATAATTGTTTGGGCCATACACATTAACCAAAATGAGGGGTCCCTGGGAGGTAGCTGTCCCCACCAGTAGCCAGCGTCCCTCCTTATCTGAGGTTAACCACTCTATAGACTATTGGAGGTTCCTATGAAAGAGGATAGCGATGCCTTGTTTCTTAACAGGGGTTGTTCTATGAGCTTCCACACCAACCCATTCCCTTCTCAGCTTCCCAGCCTCTATACTGGTTAGGTGGGTCTCTTGGAGGAACACTCTCTGAACCTGGATACGCTTCAGATGAATCAGAACCTTCCTCCTCTTAACTGGGAAACTGAGACCACTAACATTCTGTATTACAGCTTGTATATCACCCATGCTCAATAGCTACCATAAATGGAACATATATGTGTGATACAGATACTCCACTACTCCTGGGCATAGCAGCATCTGGTTCAGTACCCTGAAACGAGGATATGCCTTCTGAAAGTCAGCTATACTCTGTACATAGAACACTAACATCCTATAACTCAGTATATTACAATCAACAACACTACAGTGCCCAACTGGGGAGAACATACATTCAGCATATAATAACCCCCCCAGTCTACTGTACTGTCCATTCCTAAAATCCCCCCAAAAATCCCTGGATCTGGAATCCCCAGCCATAACAAGCACAAGCTGTACTACAGCAGCCTAAGTGCCTACTGCTGGGATTGGACTAGAACCTAAAGCACTCCAACCCTCCAAAGGGATTTCCAGCATGCCACACATTGGAATATGCAGCCCCTGGCCTGCCAGTTACCAGGGAATTGGAAATGTGGGGAGTGGAGATAAAGACCATGAGCCATCCTGGGCTGTTCTTCCCTGCTCAGGGTTAAATGGAAGAGAGAGAGGGAGATTACAAGAGTAGGATCCCTCGACGATCTGTCTAAAAGCAGGAGGATGCAGGGGAGAAGAGGGAGATATTGCACATGAGGGAGGGGAGGATCACATTTGAACAGCAGAAATAATCATCACAAGTGAAGAATTTATGGCCCTTCTCTTGAAGGAGTGAGGCAGAGGTAACTAACCCGCTGCTGCATTTGGCAAAATCTGGATGTACCGATGGGGGGGGGGTTCAAGACAGAGCATGTAGACCGCAAGTCATGCTGCATGAATTGCTATGTTAGCCATCTCTTGAAGGCTGTAGGGGGTCATAGTCTTGCATAATCCAAGATGCATTTGATACTATGCTGTTCTATAGACCTTGTGAGTTCAGCTCTGAACCAAGGAGGCCACTCCCCTATCCCCCAAGTGTCAAGAGCGCAGGGATGTACCACTGTCTGGTTACAATATTCCTGTTCTGGGTAGTGATTGGACATGAATGCTCCTCTGTGCCAGAGGAGGATCCATACAGCCCCTCCATGGTCCTGAAAGATGGTTCCTTTTGCTGCAGTGACCTGCCTTTGCCCCCCCTTTGAGAATTATGACCACCGTAGTGATCTGCCGTGGACTGAAAGTGCAGCCACCTTATGTGTATAACCAGTCCCCCAGAGGAGGGGCTGAGGTCAAAATCTCCATTAGATGTTGTGGTCAACCCCCAATAGAGAGGCACCGCCCCCCTGAACCCCACAGCCATGGTTGCCCCTCTACATAGTAGAGGCAGGACTCTTACGTAGCCAGGTATAACCAGGGAACCCATTCTAAATGCTCCAGTGCACTAAGTACCTTGCTGGATAGTCAAAATTTGTCAGCCTGCCCTCCCCCAGATTGTACCGCCGCACAGCACGACTATGTGAATGTGCGAGCTGGCAATTTGATGCTCCTGCCCCGACATCCCTCATTAACATGAGCACCTTTGTGAAGGGAATCATTACAGATAAATGGCTACCAGTGAAAAAGTGTGGGAAAACTGTAACCTCCCTTCTAAGTGAAATCCTGTCAAGTTACTCCCCGAAGGCCCCATGGCCCCCATAGACATTTGTACAGAAAAGAAAGGGTTGCAGTACCGTATATGAAAACCTTACATAAGATCCGAGTCACGTTTTTTACATTTTTTTCTTTTTCTCCCAGTACTGTGGCTACAAGTGCAATGAAATCAAATAAATAAAAGGGGGGGGGAGGTGTTCCAGATGCAAGATCGTTGCCTTGGGCTTGTTCCCCATAGTTTACTCCCTCAAGACCATGCGGTGGGTTAGGTAAGGAGGGTCACAGTTTTAAAACCTGGCTAGACATGGAAGATCCTATTAGATCATCCCTACCCCCAAGGTACACAGCATATTTGTCCATAAACCAGGAACCCCCCCTCACCTGTGATCACATTGCATGAAACATGCACATTAAGGAATACTGAGACAGTATTTTTTCTTTAAATAAGGCATGAACCAGCCTTAAAGTGTCCAGTACAGTCCAGACCTGTAAGGGAACCAAAAAATATTAGTAAACAACAATAGAGAACAGACCACAAAGGATATCATGTGGAAGTGTAGCCCTTTTAAGAGGGTGTCCCAACTTAATTGCTAGGGAGTCCCAATAGGCTTGGCTGTTGAGCATCAGAGAGACAGTCTACAGGCAGATAAAAAAAGTTCAAAGACGTTTTCAGACCGGAGCTCCGTTGACAGCAGGAGGATTGAGGAGTGACAGAGTTGCTAGGGTATGGGCCGTGATCAATGGGTGCAACTTTTCAGGGCCCAAAGATTCACTTGGTGGAAGGCTGATGGCAGCAGTGACCAGTCCGACCACAGCAGCCCAGATCTTGGGCCTGGGCACCAGACCCAGGACAGCAGGCAGTGGTGCAGCCTTGGCATTTTGCAGCTCATTGTGCAAGGGAGAAAATCTGTTGCTGACCCAAAAAGGTGAAAGCATCAGCAAGAAGGCCGGAGAGCCCTCACTCCTAGTTTGGCTCTGACTTCTGGGCCCCAAAGACCATTCTGGTTTGGATTTCTGTTTTTCAGTTGAGCCTTTTAGAGTGCACTGTTTGGTACCAGGGGTTGAAATCTGCAGGAAGGGGTTGCATGGGAGGGCCACATCGCTGAGCAGCAAGAAGCACAAGATCATGAGCAGGGGTCGTGTCCATTTCTTGCAAGGGGGTTCCCGTTCTCCCTGAGCGGCCGTTCTGTTTAAATTTGTCGCAGATCATTTGTGGCCACACCTTGGAAATATATGCTTCTGCAGCATCAGGAGCATCAAACTGTGGAGAGGCCCCATCTCTTGTGATCCTCAGGGCAGCTGGATATCATAAAGTATGGGTGGGGGTCCCAGCTCCTTCAGCACTGCTGGGGTGTATGCTTTCTGATGATTAGAGAGCTCCAAGGGAAAACTGGAGAAAATCTCTATCTGGTGGCCCTGCCAGGACAGTGAATCTTCCTGTCTGTCCCACTGCACAATTTTTTCTCTGTCCATGTACCTCAGGAATTGTGCCAGCAGCTGATGAGGTCTCTCTATTGGCTTGAGGGGTGTGGGTGGTGGGGGTTTAAGGAGCTGTGCGACTGACTGATCTTCAGGTTGGGAGGGCAGTCCTGGCCAAACAGACCATGCAGTGAGATCCGCAGGAAAGAGACAGAGGTCTTCCCCTCACAGTCCTCCAGGAATCCCAAGAAGCGGCGGTTAGTCCTCCAACCCCGATTTTCTAGGTCCTTGACCTTGTCCCACAGCACACGGGTCACTCTATCTTGGTCCCCTCAAGAGTGCTGTAAAGTGCTCAGAGTTATCCTGCATGTACAGTATGCGATTCTTTGCTCTGCCACACTCAGGCAGTCCCTGATTTGTATAATATCAGCATTAGAGCATTGAGCAATTAGTTTAAAGCAGCAGTACTAGTTAACACAAATTTCAATAATGTGATTTGCAGATTGGACAAACCAAAACATCAATATATCTGTTTTTATTTTTGCTTTATTTCATCCCTAAGGCAAGATAGAGGATTTAGAGGTTATTAAAAGTTATTGGTCGTTTGCCAGGCCCTCCACCATGGATGATTTATTTATTTGTTTGTTTATTTATTTATCATGACGATGCATACTTTGAGCAAAATGGTCATTTACAAAGGTTCCTTGTCAAAAACAACACAGATGGTTGCAACGTTGTCTATACTGTACATAAATCAACAGAGATAGTAAACTGGGTAACAACAATAAGACATCACATTAGGATACACAAGTCAAGGGTTCATTTCATATGGCATAGTAGTGTAACCCCCCTACAAATGGGGGTTCCCAAAAAGACTTCCTTGAGCTTGTCTAAATGCTCACTGCCAGGCTAGTGTCCTGCGTTTTAGCAGTTTAAATGTGATTTACCAGAGCCTGTATAGCCTCTGTGTACTGTCTCTTTAAGAGCTGCCTGCTTGCAGTATAAGTAATCTGAGATGGAGCTCTGTTGAAAGATGTAACTATTTGCTGAAAATCATTTAGAGTGATAATGGTAATGTAGTTTGTCTAACATGCTTTCTTTGCAGCAAGGACTGTTTTGTTTGTCTCCACTATCTTGGTCCTGGATTGCAAATGGGACCAATCTGTTCTGGTGGGACCTAAAATGTAGCCAGACTACAGGAGCTGTCTGAAGTCAAAATCTGTAGGAATTGTAGTTTTGAGCTTTTTGCACCTTTTTTACAACTGAAGGGGAGCTCTTGCTTTGACTGACAGCCAAATCAGCCAACCAAACATTCTGGATCTGAGAGATTCCCCGAGCTACCTGCTGTTTAGGGCAGATCTAAGCTGGAAGCTAAAGAAGGAGCTGAAGTGATTCTGAGCAGCAATCCTGAGTGGATTCGCATGGGAGAACTGTGAAAAAGCTGAGGTTTTGGCCTGCATGTCTGCCTGCTGCTCCTGAGAGGGAGAGAAGAGAATTATTTTGGACTAAATCCAAGTTTGTGTGACTAAAGTAAGCTACTGAAGTGGGCCAGGCTCAACCTGAAGAAGACCGAAGATTTTGCTGAATGCGATCGGCCTGTCAGGAGTTCCAGCTACCCCTAAGCTCCCAGTGTGTGCAGAGACTTTGCGATTGTGACTGGGAGCGCTTTGCCTGGTACAGTAGAATTCCCTTACATGTAAATGTGCTATGAGCTGCTAGTGGGTCGTGAGTTAGTTCCCCACTGTGTGAACTGTGTTCTGCTTGCTGGAAGCTGTATCCAGCCCAAAACGGACCGCATCTAAATTTGTCTCCATGCGGTCTGGGCCTTGCCAGACTGGCCCAACCAGACTACCCACTGCACAGAGAAGCCATCGACGAGAGACCTGCCTGGGAATCAGCCCCCTGCTCCACACTTGAATAGGAACGACGCCTCTGCTACTCATGTGGGCCCTGCTTCTCCTGGCATTCCAGATCAACCACCTGCAGTCTCAATTTTCATCCAGCCTGTGTCCAGTCTTGGGTATCGTAAGTAAATATGAGGGTAGCTCCCTGCAACAACAGCTTAATCTGAGTGTGTCATCTGATTGTCTTGTTGTTTCCTTTCCTTTATGAACTGAGCCCTCTGGTTCTGGATTACAAATATTGTGTACTGTGCATGTTGTGTTTTCCATCACAGGGCCCCAACCAGCTGTGATGCCGGCCAACCCCGGGCAACAGTCCTGGCTAGCCCATCTCTTTTCCACCTGGGTAGCCAAAGGTGGACTGTGTGGGGGGACTCAAAGCACATGCATAACTGCTTGACTGATATAACCTTTAAGCTAATTAACCTGATTTTGCCCCTCCCTAGTTCAAGTCCCCTGAATAAATCAGATCTAACTTTTTCTGCATATAATCTGACTGTGGTTCCAGTTTGTGCTCAAAGTACTGTACTGTTGCTATTTGCTGTGCATAACCTTGTTTTACCGGGGGTTCCCAGGGTCGAGCCAGAGGAACCAGCCCTGGTGGTAAGTGCAAACAGTGTGGGTACTTGTGTGGCGTACCAGGGGTATTGTGAAAGTGATTATTGTACAGTGTTCAGGCCACTAGAGGGGAAAGAGAGGGGTTACAGTGTCCTGGGGGCTGTGCCCAGGTTAGCTTGACCACTACCAACCCTGACCTCCTGGTGGAGGCACCCGTTTCAGAACTCAGGCCCCTTAACCTGCTACTAGCCAAGCAGGCAGGGGTAGTAGCCCTTGGCATAGCGCCACCTAGGGGTTACAGTAGTTTCCTGAAGCAATAGCACTGAATATAGGTAGCAGCCCTGTGGGGCATTGTCTGGGGACAGAGATTTGTGTACTTTGGCACAGGGAGTCAATGTATGAGCAGGAGATCAAAGAGGTGCATTGCTAGTGATAGGTTATGTTGCTGGTGTGAAATGACACTGAAAGGGGATATTTTGGGGGATGCAGCCACAGATGTTCTTAGGGAGAAGCATTTTTTGTAGCTCCCGATGTAAGCAGATCAGGATGGTGCTGTTCTGCTGGTCACCAGAAACATGTTCAGGCAATCCCCTGACATGTAAGCAATAATACCTGACAGGGTGGGCATTATTGGGAAATACCGGACAGCCCAGCAGCGTAATGAGGCCTGATGCCACAGGCGGAGGGCCTTAAAGCCCCTGGAAGGTCCAGTATTTCCCAATAATGCCCACCCTGGAAGGTATTATTGTGCTTAGAAAATGGCTATCTTTGTAAATTTTCATGAAATTGTAGAATAACAGAGCAAATGACTGTGCAAAATGAGTAGAAATGTTAGAAAACAAGCATTTGTCAATGCCGAATGTTGATTGCGTTGGTCCATTGAGCTCGCTCACTGCCCCTCTGGCACTCACTGATTCTGTTTCTCCTGTTGCTGCAGGCTTCTCTTTTGTACTGGGCTGCTGCCTGCATTGGCACCTTTTTCTGCCCACAAAGAAATCCGCAGCTGTCCCAACAGAGCTCTGTTGAGGTGGCTCACTCCCTCTTTCTCACTCGCTCATTATGTTTCTCCTGGCGCTGCAGGCTGCCCTTTTGTACTGGGCTTCTGCCTCTGTTGGCGGCTTTTTCTGCCCACAAAGAAATCTGCAGCTGTCCCAACAGAGCTCCATTGAGCTCGCTCACTCCCCCTCTCTCACTCGCTCGTTCCGTTTCTGCTGGTGCTGTAGGCTGCCCTTTTGTACTGGGCCCCTGCGTGCATTGCTGCCTTTTTCTGCCCACAAAGAAATTCGCAGCAGTCCCAACAGAGCTCCGTTGAGCTCACTCACTCCCCCTCCCTCACTCGCTCATTCTGCTTCTCACAGCACTGCAGGCTGCAATTTTGTACTGGGCTTCTACCTGCATTGGTGGATTTTTCTGCTCACAAAGAAATCTGCAGCAGTTCTGACACTGCTCCATTGAGCTCACTCACTCCCCCTCTCTCACTTGCTCATTCTGTTTCTGCCGGTGCTGCTGGCTGGCCTTTTGTATTGGTCTGCTGCCTGCGTTGCTGCCTTTTTCTGCCCACAAAGAAATCTGCAGCAGTCATAATAGAGCTCAGCTGAGCTCGCTCACTCTCCCTCTGTCACTCGCTCATTGTGTTTCTCCACGCGCTGCAGGCTGCCCTTTTGTACTGGGCTCCTGCCTGTGTTGGCACCTTTTCCTGCCCACAAAGAAATCTGCAGCTGTCCCGACAAAGCTCTGTTGAGGTTGCTCACTCCCCCTGTCTTACTCACTCATTCTGGTTCTCCTGGCGCTGCAGGCTGCCCCTTTGTACTGTGCTCCTGCCTCTGCTGGCACCTTTTTCTGCCCACAAAGAAATCTGCAGCAGTCCTGACAGAGCTCCATTGACCTTGCTCACTCCCCCTCTCTCACTCGCTCGTTCCATTTATGCTGGCGCTGCAGGCTGCCCTTTTGTACTGGGCTCCTGCCTGCGTTGCCACCCTTTTCTGCCCACAAAGAAATCTGCAGCAGTCACAATAGAGCTCCATTGAGCTCGCTCACTCCCCCTCTCTCACTCGCTTGTTCTGTTTCTCCCGCCGCTGCAGGCTGCCCTTTTGTACTGGGCCCCTGCGTGTGTTGCTGCCTTTTTCTGCCAACAAAGAAATCCGCCAGCAGTATAAACAGAGCTCCATTGAGCTCACTCACTCCCCCTCCCTCCCTCACTCATTCTGTGTCTCTAGGCGCTGCAGGCTGCCCTTTTGTACTGGGCTCCTGCCTGCGCTGGCACCTTTTCCTGCCCACAAAGAAATCCACAGCAGTCTCAACAGAGCTCAGTTGAGCTCGGTCATGCCCCTGTCTCCACTCGCTCAATCCTAATCTGTCCCAAACACTGATTTCTGACAGCGACTGCGGTATTCTGTGCCGGAAGTGCAAAAACACATTTCGGCCAGAGAGTGAAAAATGACAGTGGCACTGTTCATAAGGAGGTGTGAAAAAATGCCAGTGTTGAAAATCTGGTGTGAAAATTTTACTAATTTGCGAAGTTACAAGGGTGCGTGGAAACTGCACATCGCACGCTCGTAACACAATCATTTTATGGAGTTTCATCACACAAATTTTCAACATAGGAATTTAAGGACCTCTGCTCCTGAACAGTGTCACTGTAGATTTCTAATCGTCCAGAACACTAATTTCCCACAGGCGCCTCGCTATTCTGCTCAGAAGTGCGAAACACATTTTGGACAGGATGTGAAAATGACAGTGGCACTGTTCATAAGGAGGTGTGGAAAAATGGTAATGTTGAAAATCTGGAGTGAAAATATTGCAAAGTTGCGAAGTTACGAGCGTACATAGCAACTGTGCAACGCACGCTCGTAAAACAGTCATTTTTTGGATTTTTCCCACCAAATTTGCAACAAAGAATTTTTGAGAGCCCACCTCATGAACACTGGCACTGTTGTTTTGGTAATCCATCCCAAAAGGTGATTCCGTGCACTGACCACAAAATCACCTTTCGGGACCGATTAACTCCATGACAGTGCATGAATTCATGAGAAGGGGTCCCAATAACCCCATGTTGAAAATGTGGTGCCAAAATTCCCAAAAATGCCTGAGATATGCAAAAAAGTTGAAAAGGCCCTATTTATGCCATTATACAGCTTACCGGCATTTCCTCAGTTCATGGTCGGCTTTGAAGAGTGCAGACATGTTCCCAGTCCACCGAAGATCGTTACACCAGACTCCCCAGGTAAGTATGGGATGAGGAGGGTGTGGGGAGGCAGGGTGCGCAGAGGGTGGGCACGGGTTGTGGGAAGGGGCAGGGAAACGGCAAAGGACCGTTTTCTTTTTTTACAGGTTTCTTAAAAAAAAAAAAATATGAAGAATTTTTTTTTTACAGGACCATTGGCATGCTGGGGTGGGCCCCAGTGTGCCAACAGAGTGTTTTTTGGGGGCAGCTCTGAGGACAGGGGATTGGGCACCCCGGCCGGCAAAAAAGGGGGGGCACAAGAGTCGAGGGGGATTGGGCACCCCTCAGCACACCTGTACTGCTTCTTTGTGGGGGCATTATACCGATGGGGAGTGGGCTGCCCCATTGGCAAATGAAACTGGGAAGGGGGACATAATGCCGACGAGGAGTGGGCACCTCCCGTTGGCAACATGAACATAGATGGCCACTGAAGCCGACGGGGATTGGGGCCCCCGTCAGCAAACAAAAACTGTTCTGGGGGGGCACATGCTGCTGCGGGAGATTGGGCACCCCCTCAGCAGTGGGGGTTAATTAATATTGTTTGTAAATACAGCGGCAAGCCGCCGCCATGTTCATAAACAATATTACACATGCCAACGTTCCGCCCAGCAATGACGGGTCGCTCACTCATTGTAGCGGAATGCTGATGCCGTAATGACGAGGCGCCCTGGATTGCAGCGGGTTGAAATTAGAAGGTGGTGGCACGCTGGCTGAACTAGTGTCAGCAGCAGCGCACACGGCATTGGGTAGGAAAGCGAGCCAAGCCTTTAAATACTGTGGGGGCATTGGCCACAACAGTGCCACACCTCTGCAACCTGCTTTTGGCATGCTGCCGCAATGTGTTTCTTGCGAATGTGCACAATCAACATAAAAATGTATTGATAAAGTAGTCCATAGGCTGTTCCTGCTGCTGTTGCTTCTCACCACAGAGCCATTCTGGTGGATTGCCCCCCCCCCCCCGAGACACACACACACACTGTTACCTGAGGAATTTCTTTCTAGGAGTCTCTGGCAAGTTTCAGTTATTTTTCTTTTTCTGCAGGATCATTTTTTTTTTTTTTAGTCAGAAGTTGCATCTGTGAAGCGCGTGATCTTTGACCGCAATGTATGGTGTGTGTGCCGTGCGAGGTACATAATTTCTTTTTGGGGTTTTTTAAATTGCGAGGTAAATTATTGCTTTTTCTTTTTGTTCAGCAGGCTGACTAAATGTGGGGGCATTGTGCCTGAATGTTGCATGGCACAGAGTATGTAAGCTGACTGACCACTTAGTTTTTCTTTGCAGTTGGCACGGTAGTGCGAGAGCGCGGTCAGAAGAGTGGTGCCGTTTTGGAACAAGATGGCTGTGTGTCACTCTTCTGACCACAAGATAACTGGAGTGTGTTTTTTTAATTCTTTTTAATGAGGCAGTAGAGCAGCTACTGTTAAAGTGTGTTTGGGTTTTGGGGGGAGGGACCAGTAGCTCTCGCTAAAGGAGAGAAAAACATGGCAGGCATTTTAAATTTTTCAGGGTGCTTGCAGCCAATTAGAAAGCCGGCTGGGCACCACTTTAGAATGCTATTCAGTGACGCGGCACTTACACTGGCACTTATTTTTGACTAGGCATCTATTGAAAAATAGATGCCCAGGTTAGAAGTAGTTTTAGCCAATCAGGAAACAGAACACATTCTTTCCATTTTCTAAATCTGCATTACGAATACAGTGGGTGCAGTTAGTGTGCAATCTGTGGGGAGAAGATTTTTTAAAGTTGCTAGGGGCTGCCATCTTTATTGTAGATCTACATAAATTACAAAAGTTGTAATTAAACATGGTCTTCAAAAGTAGCTGATTGAATTTAAAAAACCCCAATGAAGAATCTTAAGATTTTCAGAAATACATTACTGCTAAAAAAAGGCAGGATGACATGTTTGCTGGCTAACTAATTCTGCTGCTTTAAGTTTGTTTAGAAACATAGACTTTGATGGCAGATAAGGACTGCTTGGCCCACCTAGTCTGCCCATTTCCCTACCTACAGGATAGGCCGCAGATCCTAGTTAACCAACAGCCTATTTCTTCCTACCCCCCACAAGAATTGCCTTATGTCTGTCCCATGCATTCTTGAATTCTCCCACAGTTTTAGACCACACAACCTCCTCAGGAAGGCTGTTCCATGCATCCACCACCCTCTCTGTGAAAAAATATTTCCTCACATTTGGCTTATAAGTTGCCTAAACATCTCTTTGAATTCTAACACGGCTGAAGAAGTGGAGCTGTTTTCAGCTGTTGCCATCTTGCCTCCTCTGATTGGATAAAGGAGCTGAAATTCATCTCAGCCAAAGAACCATCAATTTGAAAAATATTGGCACTGAGATGTTCCTTGAAGGCTGCTCTGATGAACTGAGAGATTTGTACAGCAAGTAAGGTGGTAACTGGAATAGATTGAACTGATTGTTGATAGGGGGTTTACAGAGCTAAAAAATTGGGCAGCCATCTTGTGGGTGCCTGGTCACACCCCTTTCTGTTCTGCACTTTCAAGGAGTGATCACTTTTAGCTGGACTGAGTGGGAGCCCTTTGTGTTTGTAGTCACCTGATTCAGATCAATCAAATGAAGAAAATACAGCACACAGTTAACTACTGGTGAATTATCCGCTCATTATCACGCTACTTGAAATAACACCATTAGTTGAGAGTTAAAGCAGAGAATTCAGTGTACCCACCCCCACCCCACCCGGCACGGCACATCTTATAAACATAATATTTTTTAGTTTGAATTAATTCATTGCTATAGGTTGAGTACTCACGAAACTAAGAACACCACTAATTTAAATATCCTAAAAGTTTAGTACTAGCCAAATGATTCAACTTGTTCTCATCAAGTTGAGTACTGGGTGACAAACCCATGAAATATGGAGATTCTCTTTCCAAAGCTGAGCATGAGTTGAGCGTCATCTGTGTAACGCCCCGTGGGTAGGGCTTACCTTGCCTCACCTCCTGTCCATTCACTGCCGCCAGTCTGGGCCTTGTAGTGCTTGCATAATGCTCCTGCCAGCCCTCTGGAGGTAATCTTGTGAGAGGGAGCCATAGAAGCATGAGTCTTGAAGAAATAAATTGTCCATTTGGCAATAAGCGCACCGCTGCACAGCTCACGTCAAGAATGTGCGAGCTGGTGGGATGTGAGGATGTGCACATGTGCACAACAGTGCTACAGTGCTCAGTGGTGAACACCAGTGCGGTGGCTCCCTGCCAGTGTTCTGTGTCTTCCCCAGCCCCTTTGGGTGAGTAAATAGTGACAGGGGCCTGGAGGCACTTGGAGAAAATAAAATTAAATATTAAATAAGAGCACTCTTAAGCACTATGTATATAAATGGGCGACTGTGACTTTAAGAGCAGTCGAGGCTGCTGTAAGTAAATGGGAGCCCAACCTGCCACCGGAGGACAGTGCATTTTGGCAGCAGTGATAGATAGGGGGAGCAACAAAGATTTCCCATTCTGCCATCGAAAGCAAGGGCAGAGGGGCTACTGCAAAATGGTGAGGTTTCCATTTATTAAAATTATTTAGTTTGGCTGCACAAAGACCCTAAAGTTTGGGACTTTGGATGAACTGGGCAAACTGTGTATACAGCAGCCATACTTGTTGCTTCTGACCCCTTGCCCAGCCAATCAGCAATCAAGGATCCTTAGGACCTGCAGAAATGGCTTCTGGGAAGGGGGGGAAAGGACATTTCTTTGGCGCCCACATGAGTAACCAATAAGACATTGAGAGGACTTCATGTTTATTAATTTTGCAGATGGACAGCTGTGTTCAGCCAATCAAACACTTCCATTCTCACTCCAAACTCCAGGGACAGTTACAGCTCAGGGCAGTCTGGTTGAAACTCTGCGAGATAGGAGGGCTTGGACTGTGTTGGAGGAGAAGTTGGGAGTCGGCCTAGGCTTCCACAGCCTAACACCAGATGACTCGCCCAAGGTTTCTATTGCCTGGCTAGGCAAAGTGCTTGCAGCTGAACCCTGCAAAATCCTGAGAAAAGCCCTCAGCCAATGAGGGAGGTTGGACTGTGTTCATGTTTGAGAGTCTGAAAGTGTCCTGAGTCCAAACAGCCGAAATTTGGAGACACCTGCAGAAGATTCCCATTGTCTGGGGAATGCCAGCCAGCTGGAATTGAGAAAGCTAACTGTGATTTGAAGCCTGTCTAGAGACTGAGTGCCACCCATAGCCTTAAGGGGTGTTCTGGTGGCTCCCAGAGGTATCCACCATTGTCAGCCACAGAGAAGAAACAGACTGTGTGATCTCCTGAGCCCCAGGACAGAAGCAACTGCCAGCAAGGATGGTCTGGGAAGTCAGCCAGGTAATGCTACTGCTGGACGCTGCTCATCATCTTCCTAGGAGGTGTGCTGGCCCTGGTCCCCAAATCCACTGATCCAGCATCTGATCTAGTCCGCAGTACAGTGGCAAGCTGCATGGAAGGTGACAAGCTGCTAGAGCCTGTACAACTTGAAGGTGACAAGCTGGTAGACCCGGCCACAAGAAGCAAGCTGCAAACCTGAATGCCCAGCTCAACTGACTGCACCTGCAACCATTGCCAGACCCTGCCAGAACTGTGCTGCAGAACCATGAGTAACTGCAGGGCCTACCGTGCCACTGAGGTGTGTTCAAGTTGTTTAGAGCTTAGTTCCCAAATTAAAGATTCAAGTTAAGTGTATCAACGCCAGCCTACCCGTGGCAATAATCAGGCCTGCGCCTTAACCTGGGTACCCAGTTAGGACTATTTAAGGGAAATGGTACCAATGGGGAGGTGGGTTTTGTTAATGCTGTGTTACTGTTTGGGGGGGTGGACACTGTTATGAATGCATCTTATTGCTGTTTTCAAATTCCATATTGCCATCCAGTGTTATATTTTGCATTTCCCATTCCCTGTCCCCTGGTTAATAAATCTTTAATTGTTGTTAGTTAAAACTGCCTGTGAGCATATTATTAGCTATAGTCAATAACTGCATGCAAAGTAAAGTATTGCAACTGTTTATGGCATTCCATGTGTAGGGTGACTGTAAGGGGAGGTGGGTAGGTACAGCATTCCAGAAGGTTGTACTACACAAACATCTGGCTGTTATAATTTTCCTCGGGATGATGGCAGTGCACTATTTATTTTCTGCTTAGGGAAAAGAACCCAAAGTTACCACCCAAACAGAGCCCAGGGGTGTGGTCATCAGGCAGGGGTAGTAACCCGCTGGTACACATCGCCCGGGTTACATCTGGGCTCTGCAATCTAATCTGCATATGTTAACAGGACAGAATGATCTGCCTGTCTATTTATTTATTTATCATCCCTGGGCAGCTAAGGCTGTAGCCAGCCCTGAACACCCCCACCCCGCTAGTTTGACTGGATAGGAGTTTCCAGGTGGTGACAATTAGTCATCTGGTGTGGTTGTTTACTCAGTCTGAGGAGAGGAATTTAAGAGAGCTGCAGCAATCAGTTTAAGCAGTTGAGAGGCCTTGCTAGGAGTGGAACCCACCCAAGCCTTAGGATTTTGATAGCAGCCTTCACCTAGGAGCCCCCTGTGTGATGAATGGCCACAACATGCAGATCTTCAGCCCTCAGGGGAAGTTATTTCTTTACACACAAAACCTACTCTGTAACAATCTAACGGGCCAGGTTCAGTAGATAAAAATAGGTCTTTGCCTGCACCCGCCTCCATATTTGGTCCACTACACTTTACATTATATATAAACAATTTAGATGAGACCGTCACTGATGCCAAACTACACTTTTATGCAGATGATGGCACCCTATACACCTCTAAGCCTAACATCATCACAGTCTGCTCTGACCTTCAAAGGGATTTTGATAAACTCCAGCACAATCTCCTTCAGTCTAAGCTGCTAATAAATACCTCAGAATCTAAGGACTTGTTCATTACGCCACATCTCACAGCTTTGCAATGTGTAGCTGCCCCAGTCGTTACTACTCTACTAGGTGACTCTCTCGAAGTAGCAGTAAATTGTAAATATCTCTGAGTCTGGATCGACAACAACTGTCATTTGCCACCCTTACGGAGGCATTATATAAGAAACTGAGTATCAGACTTTGATTCTACTTTAGAAACAGGTGCTACTTCCTCTATGACACATACAAGCAGTTGGTCCAGGACACATTATTACCGATAACAGACTAGGCTGACATGATATACTGTACTGTCACTAGGGATGGACGGACCTGAAAAGGTCCTGGCCCTTATTATCAGGATCAGGATCCTCCAAGTCAGGGTCCTAATTAGTTCTGTTTGATTCTGATTCAAATCAGAACTTTTAGGAAATTACTGTTAATATCAGAAAATCGTCACAAAATGCACTTAGAAAATAGAAAATAAAGTATTTTCTAGCCTGTGTGTTTATGTGTTTTTTACTCCATTATGCTCTGTCTTCCCTTTTTATGTTTGCTTGTGCACTGCGCAAGAAACATAGTGCGGCAGCTTGGTGCCGAAGCAGGTTCTGGAGTTGCGGCACTGTTGTGGCCAATACTGGCAACGGCATTTACTGGCGTGAGTGCTGTCCACCAATAAGGGGGAACATAGCCAGTGACACTAGTTTTGAATGTTGACACCAACTTGAAAAGCCATGCACTACCAGCTCGCTCCCCCACAGACACGCTGCATGCATATTGCGTACTAATTCCCTCACTCCCTCCCACATACTGTATGGCCAGCGGGGTGCCTAATCCCCGCTTGACTGCAATGTCCCCCAGCAGACAACCACGTGCCACGCTGGGAGCCCACTCCCAGTGGCAGTACCATATGGCCGACTAGGTGCCCAATCCCATCTGCTCCACTCACCCCCGCCCCAAACAGCCTTCCAGCTGCTACGCTGGGAGCCCATCCCAGCGTGGCAAACATCCCACGTCGTGGAAGAAAAAAAAACAGAAACCTAAAAGAGAAAACCTTCCCTCGTTGACTGTCCTGACCCGCTCCCCCCACCCACGCCCACCTTCTACGCACCCTGTCTCCCCACACCCCCCTCACCCCATACTTACCTCCGGAGTCTGGCGCGACGATCTTCCGTGGACCGGGAACACGTCTGCACTCTTCAAAGCCGACCGCGAACTGAGGAAATGACGGTAAGCTGTATAATGTAATAAATAGGGTTTTTTCAACTTTGATGGATATCTCAGGCATTTTTGGGAATTTGTTCACCAAATTTTCAACATGGGGTGTTTGGGACCCCAACTCATGAATTCTGTCACTGTCATTTTGTTAATCAGCCCCGAAAGGTGATTTCGCAGTCACTGCGCAGAACCACCTTTTGGGACTGATTTATGAAATTACAGTGTCAGAGTTCATGAGGTAGGCCCCCAAAAACCCTATGTTGAAAATTTGGTGAAAAAATTCCCCAAAATGACTGTTTTATGAGCGTGCATTGCACAGTTCCTATGCACGCTTGTAAGTTCGTGAATTTTCAATATTTTCACTCCAGATTTTCAAAATTGCCATTTTCCCACACCTCCTTTTGAGCAGTACAGCTGTCATTTTTCACACTTTGCCCAAAATGTGTTTCCGTGCATGTAACGCACAATGGCGCAGTCGGTGTGCGAAATCAATGTTTGGGACAGATTAAGAAAATCACAGTGACACTGTTTACAAGCAGAGGTCTTAAAATGGCTATGCTGAAACTTTGGTGAAAAAATTCCTAAAAAATAACTTTTACGAGAGTGCGTTGCGCAGTTCCTACCCACGCTTGTAAGTTTGCAAATTTTTAATATTTGCACTCCAGATTTTCAGCATTGCCATTTTACCACACCTCCTTATGAGCAGTACAGCTGCCATTTTTCACGTCGCCCAAAATGTGTTTCCGTGCATGTAGCGCACAATGGCCCAGTCAGTGTGCGCAATCAATGTTTGGGACAGATTGAGAAAATCACAGTGACACTGTTCATGAGCAGAAGTCTTAAAAATGCTATGTTCAAAATTTGGTGAAACAATTCCCTTCAGCCGTTCTGCAATGTTACGAATGAAGACCCTGCAGCACCCCCACTGGTCACGTTCTCTCCCTGGACTGCACCCCATTTACCACCACTCTCTGCCTCCTGTCTGTTAGCCAGTTTCTAACCCAGTTTACCACCCTTTCCCCCATGCCTAGCATACCCAGCTAGTTTATCAGCCTCCTATGTGGGATGGTGTCAAAGGCTTTGCTGAAATCAAGGTAAGCATTGTCCCCTGCCCCACCCTGATTCACTTCCTTTGTCACCCAAAGAAATCAACCAGATTTGTCTGGCATGATGTCCCCACTGTGAATCCATGTTGTCTGTGGTCCTGGGCTCCGATGGCTTTTAGATGCCCTACTGTCCTTTCTTTAAGCAATGTCTCCATGATCTTCCTCACTACTGAGGTGAGACTGAACGGCCTATTGTTCCCCACCTCCTCCCGGCTGCTGGACTTGTGTAGAGGGACCACATGTGCCCTCCTCCAATTCACTCGTGTTGAATGACTCAGTGAACATGGCTGCCAGAGGTACTGCTATCTCTCTTCACAGTTCTCTTAATATCCTTGGGCGTATGCCTTCTGGTTCCATCGTTTGTCCACCTTCAATTTAGTGAGCTCTTGCAGGACTCTTTTGCCTTTGAATGGGCTATTGTCCACCTCTTCACCCCCTTGGCAACTGCTGTACTGCTGTGGCCCTTGCCCCCCCCCCACTCTTCTGTGAATACTGAACGGAAAGACACAGTGGATGTCTTGGGAGGAAGGCATGGAACTATCACTTCCAAATACCTAAACAGCACATAGAAGCAAGCAACATTTGGCATTAACAAATGCTTGTTTTAATATTTTCACTGCAGATTTTCAACATTGCCATTTTTTCCACCTCCCCATGAACAGTACAGCTGTCATTTTTCATAACCTGTTCAAAATGTGTTTTCGCACCTGTGGTGCCAAATGGCATAGTCGCTGTGCAAAATCAGCTTTCGGCTAACAAACTGATATTGCCACTGTTCATAAGGTGGGGGTCACAAAAAACCCATGTTGAAAATTTGAAGTGAAAATGCCAACGAATGCCTGAAGCGTTAGGGTTTCTGGCCATAACACCCCACCCTGTAGAGATTGACAAGCATCAGGGGTGTGACTTGGGATTCTCACCTGTAATGCTCATACCATTCCACACCCTGCAGTCAGTGAGAGGCATCGAGGTGTGCCTTGGACTCTTCGGCACCAAAGTTCACCCCATTCTCCTATACAGCACCCATCTCACCATATTTCCTGATACAATGGGGTGAGCATAAGGGCCAAAGACCCCAAGGCACACCGTGACACTTGTCGGTATCTGTAGGGTAGGGTGTGGTGACATGGCATGGCCGTTATGCCTGACGACCCAAAGGCACACCCCAATACCTGTCAGTCTCTGCAGGTGGTGGTGGGGCTGGCATCAGTTCAATACTTCACTGCCATTCCTATTATGCACCTCTCTAACTCCTACACTACCAATGCCAATGCCAGCAAGCAAACATTCGGCATTGACAAATGCTTGTTTTTTTGCCATAGAGAATCCATGAATGCTCATGTCCCTTACCGTATTTGTGAGAGCATGGTATCACTTCGGCTCCCTCTCTGCTCCCAGCCCCTCTTATCTGCTGACAGTCTCCCCCGCCTCATTATGATGATCTTTTATCCACATCCCACAACTGATACCCATTCTGCTCCAGTACTCTTCACATCCCTTCCCCTCCAACGTCCACCCTGCCCTGGCATTACACACCACTGCCCCTCACATCTGTTTACATCTACCCTGCTGCCCCTCAAATCAGCAGGCACTCCATCCTTCCCTCATATGTATACTCCTACCTGCTCTGCTTGCATCCACTATGCTAAGGTATGAGCAACTGTGGCCCCATATTTAACCCCCTTATCCCTACTCATCTGCTGGCTGCCATCCTGTCCTTATATGTACAACCCAACCCTATATATCTGCTAGCATTAATCCTTCTCGAGTATGTAGACCCTACCCCCACCCATCTGCTTGCACCAACCCTGCCTTGTAGGAACTTCCCTTTTCCTCCTGTCTGCTGCACCCACATGCCATGGCATAACCCCCTGCTACAGTATGTACAAACATGCATCCTTCTATATGCTGCTCGGCACCCACCCTGCCACAATCCACATAGTGCACACATCCAGTCCCATTTCTCCGCTGCTATACCAGAACAAAACAGACCACCCATCCTATAGGGTAAACCCCTTAAATGAAATTGTACTCCATGACAAACCCAGTACAACCTCAAGACAGCCAATCAGCTCTGATTAACACAAACAAGCAAATAAAAGGCAGAGTCATAGACAAAGCAATAGCAAAGACTGCAATTAAAAAGTTAAGTCGCAGTTTACACCAGTGAAAAAAGAAATGAACGTGCCTCTCAACTGTACCACATTATGAAAGACACATGCTTTATTTTATGACTCAGAATTGCCACATCCCTTATGAAAAAAGTGTTGCTCATATAGAGAAGGGACTTCATAAACTTGGCCCACTGATGATAAATTAAGGTACTGTAACAAACAGCAGCAGCACTAATATTGTATTTTTCTGAATATCTCCATGATCAATGTGTCCAACATATTCGCACATTTTGAGTGTTGCACAGTTAGTGCCTTATACTGAAAATAAGCAGAAATTGGCTTGGGCAACACCCCAACACGCCATGCTAAATACAATGAAACTCATTTAACTCATCACCCCCAAGGGAAACAGCTCACATGACAACTTATCCGAGGTGATGAGTCATCCAAAGTATCATTGCTAATAGCCACTCTGTATATGGGCCTTTCTGTAGTAGTGCTTTATTTAATAATTAGCATGGCCATTGATACAAAATCATTTTGCTATGCTACATGCATACATACTGTATTAGACAGTGGACACATTAATTTGAATACCCATGGCATAATATACAGTATTTAACTGATATAAAAGTAGAAATTGTTATCGACTAACCCACTCCCCCACCAAATGTGTGTGCAGCTACTTGAATCGGAGCGGGAAAGAAGTTTCTAAATTTCTTAGGTTTATCTTATTTTATTCAAAATGCTTGCTCATACACGAATGCAAGAAGCTGAATAACAGAGACACATACAGGATATTGTTGAAGTAATTTATATACGTTAACTACATGGATACATAAACTGAAGGTAAGCTGATAGCACAATACATAACAAAAATGACCACAGACACAAAACTGCTTGCACTTATGGCAATCTTCTTGAATTTCTGAATTGCTTAGGGATTTGAAGAGCCAAAAACCAGCAAGTTAACAGAGGTATTTTATAAGGAAACACTGTTCCCGAACCCGAACCCCCCACTCACAGAAGAAAAATGCTTCAATTTTCATTCCTGTCCATTTCTTCTGTTGTAGGCTCCTTCTCTGAACCTACACCACAGCTGTTTGTTCCTACTGTTCATCGTATAGTACCATGCTACTTAATTGCAGTAACCCGATTTCCTCACTAAGTGCGTCCGCCATTTTTTCTTTTAAAAGCCACTTCCACACTTGCTCCACCAATAGAAAAAGACGTCGGAGCATAAAGCTGTTGGAGCAACCCTCCAGAGATATAGAAGACTACAAACCCCAAGAACAAAAAGTCCCACAAATAAAAAAAAGAAAAGGATCAAGATATTTTAAAAGCAATTTCAACAGACAGCTGCCATCAATTGTATAAATCAAATATGTGATGGAGGCAGCTGTTAGTTAAAGGATTTATTTCTACTCTTTCACAGTGAACCCAGGAGCATCACTCATGGCTATGCTTCGCTCCGCCACTCGTGGGATTACGTGAGTTCACTGTGAACTCATAAAAATACATCCTTTATCTAACAGACCCCCATCACATATCCCCTATATGTATAAAACATTATACATTTATTTAGGGAAAAACACTGTTTCTTTTATGTTTTAAAAATGTACATATCTTGTTCGATTTTTTTTTTAACTATAGTAAAGTACTATTTTAACATCATACAACATTGTACTAGTCGTCCTTTTAATTACTCATTCTACAACTTAAAAGTGAAATACATGCATAAGTGTTAAGTTGTGGGGCTAAAGAGGCACATTAAAATCAAGTTTTCTAAACATGAAAATCAAGTTTACTAAAAGTATTCACAAAACACAAACACATTATCTCAATTAATATGGAAAGTGCATATATGTTCTACATTAATATGCAAAACTCAAACATGAAAACCATCATGCAGCATAAATACTTTTCACAAAAATTTGTAGTGTATGTGGATTTTGTATTTTAAAAATTGTTGCAAATACTTTTTACTACACAAAGACTTTGTATTTTATAGCTAGTCACAAAGCACAAAAAAACGTAGTACAGTGCAAATATTATGAGAAACATTTTATATCCTCATGATCAGTTTGAAAATCTTCACACCGGAAAAAAACTGCCATCAGCATGAATGTTTTTGAAAACTGGCTCTCAATATTCGTTCTACACATAGATTTAATAGAAATAAAAAACATTAATGAAGGATTCCTTTGCAAAGACTTTCATTTTTAATCAGAGATAGCTAATTACTGTTAATTATTTGTTTTAAACATATATGTTGTGTAACTACTAACCCTCCATTACAAACATTACACTGTCACCCTTAACTTTTACCAAATTAAGAAGTTATCTTTCCTTAAAAAAAATGTTCTCTAATATTTATTTTGAATGCTCATGCATGAACAATTAATTGGTAATTAACTTAAAAACTATTTTTTTTTACTCCAAACCCCAAAGGGACCTATACCCATATGATACCTACAGAACCTGTAAGTTTCATGCTTCAGCTTTTTACAGTTTTTCAGCTGAGCGCAAAATTGAGGTAATAAATTGAGCAAAAATGCTTAAATTCAGACCTTAGTATCTCAACAACTACAAAAGCAGTCTTTATATAGTTTGGGGTGTTAAGAAAGCCTAGGACTGAGAAGGTGCCTACCAAATTGTGCAGTCCTAGGGTCTAAGATGGCAAAGCTATAAGGCTCTGAAAATGGACATTCTTAATGAAACCCCAACACAGCCCTAATATACAAGCGCTACCGCACCTGTATAATATGTAGTAACATATATATAAATTAATTGTTGGGTGAGTGTGGTATACAAGGACTTAAATCCATTGAGGGGTCTATCTGAATCATAAAGCCCTAAGCCCGAAAGGTGAGTGGCTTTATGATCTGGTTAGTCGACTCAACATGTTTGTTCCGTAGTATAGTGGACGTCCCCATTTTTTTATTTTATATCATACATTTAGATGGTTACTGTAAGTTTTGATTGCAATTGTGTATACAGGGAAAGGGTATATAAGGCAAAACTGCTAACCACTTCTATCAGGGAAAAGTCCCGTATTTTCATTTTATATATTTTTGCGGTAGGATGCAGTCAGTCTCGGTAGGCAACTCTGCATCGCTTCCCCTTCCCATTCTCTCTGGAGTACACCAAGGATCTATTCTTGGTCCAGCTCTTTTTTCATTATTTATCAATGACCTTCCAACTGTCTGCCAACACTCTAGTATCCTTCCCTACGCAGACAACACAATCTTTTACACCTCAGGTCCTACCCCTGACTCCGCCCACCCTAACCTCCAATCCGATTTCAACCATGTCCTCCGCTGGTTTCAAGACAACTCTCTAAAGGTGGGACCCTCCCCCAGCACAAGCTAAGCTGCACCTCTGCCTTCCTTCATTACGTTTGACGGATCCACCCTTGACTCTGTAACCTCCTATAAATACCTAGGCTTTTGGCTCAATCAGCACCTTGACTACTCCGTCCATATCGACTCCTTGTGCACAAAATGTCACCCCAAACTTGGAGTACTCTATCAGAATAAGGATTGCATTCCCCTTCACATCTGCCACATCCTGCTTTCCAAGCCCATCCTCCCCCTGTTCAATTATGGTGATGTTATCTATGCTTTGGTCCCCACCACCACCCTCTCTCACCTAGATACTCTCCTCCACTCTTGCTGCCACTTTGCTATCAACTTCCTACTTCGGACTAATCATTGCTCTTTCCTCTCCTCCTTAAACCTTCCCTCCCTCTCACACAGAAGACACATCCACTCCTTAATCTTCATTGCCAAGTACTGGTTTGACCTCCTTCCTTCCCCCTTACCTCACCCCCAACCCCACTCTTGCACCATTACCTTCCTACTGCCTGTGCTTCTTTCACCCCTGCACTGTCTCTATCCCTCATAGCCGGTCCTCTTCAGGCCTCTCTGCCTTCTCATCCTGTCTCCCCCACCTCTGGAACCCACTACCCCCTAGCCTTCAAGACTTCCCCTCATTCCCATCCCTCAAGCAGCAAATTAAACTCATCCCTCCCCCACCCTCCACCTGCCTCTCCCCTGAGCATAATTCTGAAGCTGTTTCTGTCCAGTCAAGCTGCTTCGTACATAACTGTATAGCTGTATTGATTCACCCATGCTTAGATCATTGTATGCAGGTCAAACTTAGTATACTAGTATTGCATTAGTCCTTGCTACTGCTATATGTTATAGTGATGTCTCTACTGTCTTCAGCTGCTTATATGATGTGATTGTTATTTATTCGCCTGTCCCCCATTTCCTCAGGTCGCACCTGGAAATGAGCCCTGGCTCAACTGTGCCTTTCCCGGTTATCAACTTTTAAATAAATACAGTAATTAAAAAATATATAAATGGGATACACACTGGCCTGACTCAGAATATGCCATTTTCAGTATGTTCATGAGTGAGGGGGCAGGACCATAACTCACGAGTGGCTGAGCCACAAGTGAGTTGTTAAAGTCTTACCCATACCTCTTAACTGGCTTGCATTAGGATGGATGGCCCTTATTTTACCCCTCAGAACCTCCCTATCAGTACCTTTCAACTGTCCCACATAAGGAAGGATATACCTCATTTTATCCATCAGAACCACTCTGTCTATACCTTTTAATTGTTAACTGTCTAACATTAGGAGGGACATCCCTCATTTTACCCCTCAGCAACTCTGAATGGCGCTAAGTAGTAAAATGAGGAACATCCCTCCTAATGTAGGAAAACTGAAAGGTATGAAGAGAAAGGTTTTCAATAGCAAAATTAGACAACCCTCCTAAAGTGAACAGCTGACAGTGATGGACAGGTTTCTGAGCAGTAAAATGTGGGACATCCCTTCTAATGTTGGACATTTTAGATGTATGGCTAAAGGAGTTCTGAGGGGTAAAAAGAGGGACAGCACTCCTAATGTGGTACAGCAAATATGTACTGTATAAACACCATTCTGGCAGAATTTGAGTTAAATAGAAACTTTTTAAATTGTTATGACTTTGCTGCGATTCAAACTTAGACATTCTGCCTCACTGCCATCTGCTCTAGCAACTATGCTACTGGAGCTGCAGCTTTTCAAGCGTGGGGATAGACAACTCTCAAATATTGATTTTAGATCAGTGTGGCTACTAAAGTGTTTCTGGATTATTCTGGCTGGGAAACTGGGAAACTAATCCTAGATCAGTCTGGCTGGGAAACTGACCCTGGATTATTCTGGCTGGGAAACTGATCCTGGATCAGTCTGGCTTGGAACTTGGAAACTGGTCCTAGACCAGTCTAACAGGGAACTGGAAAACTGATCCTAGATCAGTCTAGCTGGGAACTGGGAAAGTGATCCTAGATCCCTTTGGCTGGGAAACTGATCTTGGATTATTCTGTCTGAAAAATCAATCCTGGATCAGTCTGGCTGGGAAACTGATCCTAGATAAGTCTAGCTGGGAACTGGGAAACTGATCCTAGATCCATCTGGCTGGGAAACTGATCTTGGATTATTCCAGCTCGGAAACTGGGAAACAGATCCTGGATCAGTCTGGCTGGGAAACTGGTCCTAGATTAGTCTAGCTGGGAACTGAGAAACTGGTAGAACCAGTGGGCGTGCAGTTTATACTGTACACTGTCACTGTCAGTTCAGTCAGCGGGCAGCCATGGTGGTGTGCGTGGAGGACAGTGTTGTTCGATGGCTGACTGGCCATGTTGGGAGGGGAGCTGGTGATGTGGGTGCCTGAGTGGGTGGCAGGGTGGGGGGGGCTCCTACACTATGGAAAAGGGTTCATGGGGTGTGATGCCACAATCAGGGTTCAGGGATGGGGGGTTCCACTAGACTACCAGGGCACTTTTTTGGGATGTGTACTATTTCTGAACATCATGATTGGGGTTGCTGGAGGGGAGGGGGGTTCCACTGGACTACCAGGGCACTTCAGGGAGCTTTTTTTATTTAATAACATCACAATCAGGGTTGCTGGATGGGATGAGGGTTCCACTGGACTACCAGGGCACTTGGGAGTGCTTTTTCATTTACTATGAACCTCGGATCGGGGTTCAGGGATGGGTGGGGGGGTACCACTGGACTACCGAGGCTGGCAGACTGCTGTGCACCTGTGTGCATTACCAACACTTGCCTGTGGGTGGGTGGCCAGGAGTTACACATGTTTTTTCCATGCCTATCTTTACTACACTCATCTCCTGTAATTGGGTGGCCCAACTCCTCTGAACATCACACTGTGCAGGATATTCATGGGCATGCCCTCCAACTTGGGCTTGCATACATTAACTTTGGGCCATGGCCCATCTCAACTGGGGAGCCCCATCTCCCTCCTTTGAATATGGGAGTTTGGAGCATCTTTCGAGTTGGGCAGCTCATCTCTGTTTGCTCCAGATTTGTGCCGCCCATCTCTTTTGAAATAGTGGTCCTTTATTTATTTATTAGAAGCGCTTCTACAAGCATTCAGAGCCTGTGCAAACCACTTTCAACTCTGAAGAATACAGTTAATAAAAAGAATAAATGACAGTAGAGATAGGCATACAAGAAACAAATTGCATCGAGGGGGTATAAGAAAAAATTATTCACCTTAGTAATCTTGTTTCTTCCAATGTACTTGTCTATATTCATAACTCTCTACAGTCTGCCTCCTAAGTAGAACTGCCTGGAGCAAATGGAACTTTATGCAAAGATGGAACTCATTGGCTTATGACACATATTCAAACTGCTGCCCTTATCTGCTGCAACATTCCATCAACGTCTCAGATTTCTAAGGAGCCTACAAGACAACCCATACTATACTACCTGACTACACCTATGTAGTGTAACTACTAAATCAGTCTTAAGACAGCACAACATCTATATAACAGTAACAATAATAATAATATTAACAAAACCCCTTTCTGAAGTACCAGAATCACCTGGATAAAAAAGGGGAGAATCAATTCCCACCAGGATTAAAAACATGTACACCTGTGTTTGGGATTAATAAACCAAAAAGATTCAGGTAGGAATGCAGAGGCTCTGGTTCTGGAAGGGGAGGCAGGGAGGGAGAGTTATGAATATAGAAAAATACATTGGAAAAAACAAGATTACTAAGGCGAGTAATTTTTTCTTCTAACCCCATGTATTCTTCTATATTCCTAACTCTCTGCAGACTTCAAAGCAGTACCTTTGGAGGTGGGCAGAGAACCTATTTAGGAAAGAGGCTCTGCAGGACTGCTGTGCCAAACCTGGCATCACTTCTGGACTGTATGTCCAAACTGTAGTGTTTAACAAAAGTGTGTACTGTTCTCCAGGTAGCTGCTTTATGGATCTCCACCAAGGGAATATCCCTTGAGGCTGCTACAGAAGCAGCTATGCCCCTAGTTGAATGGGCCCTCAGGCCTGTTGGGGCCTGTTTTCTAACTTTTGAATAGCAAAATTGAATACATTGGACTATCCAGTGAGATATAGATCTCTCAGATGCAGGAGTACCTTTCCCCACATCCCCATAAGTGAGAAAAAGCTGTTGCTTATTTTTTTATTTATTTATTTATTTAGTTGTTTTTTTAACCAGGAGTAGCACACTAAGCTGAAAGTTTTTTTACAGAAGCAACCTGGGAGCACAGGGAAGTTAAGTGACTTGCTCAGGGTCACACAGTATGCAAGTGGAAGCTGTGGAATTCAAACCGAGGTCTGGTCTGCTGGATGTCACCAGATTTGCAGCTCAGAGCCTTAAACCACTGCGCTATATCACCTCTATGGTCCCTGGTGTGGGTCACATAGTAACGTAATGCCCTTTTTACATGCAGACTGTGGAGTCTGCACCCACCTGAGCTGGCATGTTCAATAAAGACGACTGGCAGTGTCATGGATTGATTTAGGTGGAAATCAGAAACCACCTTAGGGAAGAAACCTCCTGTTAGTTCAAAGCACTACTTTATCATTGTGAAATGAGAGGTAGTCCTTCTCCACACATAGTGCTTGTAGTTCACTTATCCTTCTGGCAGAAGTGATAGCAACCAGAAACACAGTTTTCCATGTGACATATTGAAGATGAGCCAAAGCCGGGCTCAAAGGGAGAGTTCATGAGCTGAGCAATGCATACGTTCAGGTTCCACACCAACACTGTTTCCTTAACAGGATAGGTGAATATGGCACAAACCTTTGAAGAACTTTTGAAAATGGGATTAGCTGCTATAGAAACACTTTTCCCAGCAGAAATGTAAGCTGAAATTGATGCCAGATGTACTTTTAGGGATGTGTACTTTAACCCCTCAGAATGCAGGTATATGAGGTATT
This sequence comes from Neoceratodus forsteri, assembly GCA_016271365.2. Classification (NCBI taxonomy): domain Eukaryota; kingdom Metazoa; phylum Chordata; order Ceratodontiformes; family Ceratodontidae; genus Neoceratodus; species Neoceratodus forsteri. Next base: position 68,702,884 of record JADMNL010000023.1, read on the forward strand.
CCAGTTACACTGGGATTTCTGCCAGGGCAGGAGAAATTTCCTTGGCATCACACCAAATAGAGGACCTTTTCCATTTTGCAGAATAGGTTTTCTTAGTGGAAGGCTTTCTGTATCCTTTCAGGATATCCAGGACAGCTTGAGAGAGAGATTTAGATTTGAATATTCTAAGTCCTCAAGAACCAAGCTTTGAGTCTGAGAGACTTGAGGTTCAGGTACAAGATTTTCCCTGGTGGGAGGTCAAGAGATTGTGCCTCCTGGGAAGATTTATCAGTTTGGACACCAACATGGACAGTAGTAAGGGGTGTCATGGCTGTCTGGCCCAGTCTGGTGCTATTAGGATCATAGATGCAGGTTGTGACCTGAGCTTGCTCAAGACCCTGAAGATGAGAGAAAAAGGAGGGAAGGCATACAGGTGACTTCCTGACCAGTCTAGAGCCAGGGCATCCAGTGCAATTGTGCCCTTGGCTGGTGGTCTGCAACAGAATAGGGGCAATAAGTGGTTCTCTTGGGAGGCAAAGAGAGCCACTTCTGGAGTGCCCCACCTTCTGAACACTGAGTACATTACCTGTCTGTTTATAGACCATTCATGATGTGCCTGGTTGATTCTGCTTAGAGCATCAGTCAGGGTATTGTCTTTGCCTGGTACATGAATGGCCTGCAGGGAAGCCTTTAGTGAGTAGGCCAAATCCCATATCTTCATGGCCTCTGTGCACAGAGGATCTGACCTTATTCCACCTTGTTTGTTTATGTAGTACATTGTGGTGGTGGTGTCTGTTCTGACCTGCACCACTTTACCCTGTACCAGATGAGAGAAGACTTTTAAAGCCAGAAATACTGCTCGGTGCTCCAACAAGTTTATGTGGAGGAGTGACTCTGCACTTGTTATTATTATTAAGTTTTTGTTGACCGGTTAAGTGCACTAGACAAATCCTGCCTATTTTCACGCATGACCCGGGGGAAGGGGATACATGACCAGGTGCCATGGGTAGTGTGCTCTCCCAAGTGAGCACCCCATCCTAACAAAGAGGCATCTGTTGTAAGGATAACTGATGGGTTTTCCCCTCTGAAAGGGAACCCCTTCTCTTAGACTGTGTGCTTCCTTCCATTACTGTAGAGTCTGAAACACAGTTTTTGTTACTGGAATTGGTTTTGACATTTTGTCTTTTCTTTGGCACCAGTGTGAGATGAAACTGAATATCCCTCATTCGGTATCTTGCTCCCAAGACAACTCCTGTTGCTGCAGCCATATGTCTCAAGATCTGCAAGTATTGCCTTGCTGGGCATGGCTTACCCAGCCTGAATGAGTTAATCAGTTGCAGGATGCTCTGGACCCTGTCCTTAGGAAGGAAGGCTCTTCCTTGCAAAGTGTCCAGTTCTGCTCCAATGAAGTGCAGGACCTGTACTGGATTTATCAGGAACCCCAGAGACTAACAGATTTTGTATTGTTACCAGGTGATGTTTCACCAGTTATGATGACTTTCTCATGACTAGCCAGTCGTCGAGGTAGGGAAAAACTGATATTCCCAGTCTTCTTAGATATGCCACTACCACTGCCAGACATTTTGTGAACACCCTGGGTGCTGAGGTGAGGCCAAAGGGAAGGGCTGAGAATTGGTAGTGACCTGAAGGAAGTCTGAACCTGAGGTACTTCCTGTGAGACTGTCTTATTGGGGTGTGAAAGTAGGCATCCTTCAAGTCCAGAGATGCCAGCCAATCTTCTTTTTGAATGACTGGCAAGATCAGGGACAAAGTGACCATTCTGAACCTTGGTCTTACTAGATACTTGTTCAGAAGTCTGAGGTCTAGAATAGGCTACCACTCCCCATTTTTCTTTTTGGTGAGGAAATACCAAGAGTAAAAACCTCTTCCTCTCTGAGGCCTTGGTACAGACTCTACTGCTTTTATGCAGAGCAAGGTTCAAACCTTTTTTTCCAAAATCTTTTTTCCTGAACAGAAACTGGTTTGAACAGCTTTGATTTCAGAGGAGGGAGAGACTTGCAACTCAGGGACAAACCCTGACCCACTAATTCCAAAACCCACTTGTCTGTGGTGATGGCCTGCCAGGCCTGGAAAAAGTGAGTCAGTCTGCCCTCTACTGGTGCTAGGGAGGCGGCCTTGACAACTGAGTCCGGGATTTTGTTTTGGTTGTGCCTGAACCTGGGTGGAGTGGGAGCCTCTTCTGGAGTCCCTTCTACTTCTGGCCATATAGTACCCAGTCTGCTGTGGGTAAGGCTGCAGCTGTGGGACAGCCTGTGCCTGATAGAAGGACCTATCATAGGGTGTCCTTCCTCTGTCTCCCCTCCCATAAGGCCTATATGAGGGAGAAGGCCTTTCCTTGGAGGAGTTACTTTTATAGGTGGCCTTGTACTCGTCCACCTTTTTCATATAATCTTCAGTGTGTTTACCGAAGAGAGAGTGATCCTCCACAGGAAAATCCATGGCCTTAGCCTGGGTATCTTGTGTCAAATTAGTAGCCCTCAGCCATGCTAGCCTTCTCAGGGCTACAGTCAGAGCCATCCACCTAGCAGCATTGTCATTGGCATCTGCTGCCATTTGGAACCGGCACTTAGATACTTCCAGTCCAAACCTTGCTATTTCTGCTAGGTCTTCAGAGAGAGGGGAGGGAGCCTTCTCTGACATTGCCAAACTGACTGCCACAGTGTTTTATGGTATTGTGCAGCATAGGCCTGGTAATTAGCCTGTCTTATCCCCAGGGAGGTGGCTAAATACCCCTTCTTAGACATGCTGTCTATCTTCCTAGAATCCTTCTCAGGTGGATGAGAGGATAAAGGAACTCTTGCCATCTCACATTCTGTCTGTTGAACTATACCCTAATGTTCAGGGTGAGTGTAAAGAAATTCAGGCCCTTGTCTGTCCAGCTGGTATTTCTTTTCTGCCTTTTTATCCAGAGGCGAGACAGAATTTGGGTTCTGCAAGATTTTAAATAAATATTTTTTAAAGAATTTATTTATTGGCAGGAGAATTTTCTTTGTGGTTGTTAGCCCATCAGCTCCAGATATTCAGCCTCCTCCTCATCTTGTATGACCTCTGTAGTAGCTAGGTCAAGAGCATCCACTATTTTCCTTACAAAGCAAAAATCTTCTGGTCTGGGAGGAGAGCCAAATTTGTGCTCTGGTGAGATCTCTAGTTCAATGGGCTCACCATTATCAACTTCTGGTTCATCATAATCCCCATGCTCCATCTCCTGGGAGGGGAGTTCAGAGGAAGGAGTTGGTTCTTGAACCCTTGGAGGAGGGAGAGCAGGGGCAGGTATAAAGCCCTGTATAGCCTGAATGACTTTCTTGGCCTGGACAATCTCCTCTGCAGTTGGCAGGCTGTGAGGCACAGAAGAAACCCCTCTAGGTTTATCCTGGGCTTCCATGTGCTTTGTCTTTTTGGTTTTCTTGGAGGGGGCCGGAGAGTCAGAAAGACCACCCATTCTTTTTAAGGTGCCTATATAATCCTTTCCAGGGGTGTGTAAAGAAAAGACAGTGGTTTCACCCACAGATTTAGAGAGTGTTGGCTGGTCAGAGCCCGAAGCACCCTTGTCAAGTCTCTTTTACAACCTTTCCAATCTTTTTTCCACTGTTTTTTGTGGAAAAGATTTACAAATTTCACAGTCTGTAGAAAGATGTTCAGTTCCCACGCAGACTACACAGCGTTCATGCTTGTCTGCTCTGGCAAAAATGTCCCCACACTTCAGACAATTTTTAAAACCTGGGGGACCAGGCTTTTTCTTTGGTTTTTCAGACAGCTCCATTTCCGAGAGAAAAACCACATCCGCAAAAGAGATAAACTTAAGCTTTTTGGTTTGTTTTTTTTGCGGTTGGTTCCAGAACTAATCAGGTTCCGAAAATGAACCAAGAGTTTTAAACTCGGAACCGGGTTAGCAGTTCACAGCAACCGGGTTAGCAGTTGAAAGAAACTGGATCAGTGGTTTCAAAAACAATTTTATTTAAATAAATTTAAACAATCAAATAATAATCTAAATCGTGGAAAAAGTTCTGCAAAGGCTAAGAAACTACCCCGGTTCCTCAGCGGAACTGAGAAAAATAACACAATTAACTCTAAAAAGTAAACTAAATGTATGAAAGAATTGAACAATAAACAAAGGCAGCAGTAAGAATAATAAAGTATAGGATACTTATACTTCATAATGAGCCACAAAATGACCTAAGGAGAAGTTTCCTGGGTGTCTTGACTTGTCAGGCGGAGTAAGAAATCTGAGACGTTGATGGAACGTTGCAGCAGATAAGGGCAGCAGTTTGAATATGTGTCACGAGCCAATGATAGTTCCATCATTTGCATAAAGTTCCATTTGCTTCGGGCAGTTCTACTTAAGAGGCAGACTGCAGAGAGTTAGGAATATAGAAGAATACATGGGGTTAGAACAAGGTAATTATTAACCATGAGGCCAGAGAAACAATTTTGTTTTAATAATTGCAAAGTTTTACAATTGTTCATTATATTACATTTAGAAAATTGAAAACAAGCAAACAAATTTTAACTTTCCAGAACTTTTAAACAACGTTTAGCTATGAAGGAGTAAATGAGAAGATGCTGTGGTCATGTTTTGGAATTCAATGAGTTCTCTTAGATTTGGACATGAGCTAGCTTTAGTTCAGAGTGTGCCAGTCAGCATGGCTTGGAACTTCAGCTTGGAGTCGGTTCAAAATTCATTTGGATATGTGGCAAGTATGGTGTTCCTTATTTGTAATTTTCAAAACTGTCAAAAAGTCTGCTGTTATCTAGATGTGGAGAGGTTTTAATTGTTTAGTTTTGTGGATTTTGAGTAGTTTGAGATTTAGGAAGTGGTCAGACTTGGACGTTTGTGTTCAGCATGGCATGCCAACATGGATTCTGACTATGGCTTCTGAGTTCACAGCTTTGTTTCGTGTTTGTAGCTTTTCAGAGAAGTTTGGTTACATGGTACATTTTTAAAGCGTATGACTGTAATTAGTCTCAGTGGTGCATTTTCCCTGTGCTATGCGTCTGAATCATTCTCTGTGCTGGGGAGGTATGAAATTTCTCATGTCTGTAAAATGTAATGTTTTGCTTTCTAATGTCTAGATTTTTAATGTTGAATGTTCCAGCTGAGATGCAACGGTTGTGGCCCTGGTTTGACCCACTTTTCAGCTCTGTGTGCTGCAGCAGTAGGAGGTCAAGAAAGATGTTAAAGGTCATACAGTAAGTATTTTGGTTTAATACGGTTTGTGAACAACTGTGAGTTTTTAGCTTGTTGGAGGGTGAAACAAAATTTGAGAAAGCATGTTTTGTCATTTTATTTATCTTATTTTGAAGCTGAGACTGGAATGTTTAAAACATATTTATTGATAATGTCAGCACTGATTAATCAGGTTGATGATATTTGTTCATAATGCCGTGATTGGGTTATCAGCTTAGTGTCATTTTGCTGATGATGTAAAAGTTCTTTATTAGAAAGTGATGTGGGATTTTGTTCTGTTGTCTTTTTTAATGTAGAACAGAATAATTGAACAGAAGAAAAAAATACTTACCATAGTAATCTTGTTTCTTCCAGGGTATTATCCAATATTCATAACTCTTGAAGTCAGCCTTTGAAGTGAAACTGCTCGGAGACAGAACGTTATGCTAACGATGGAACCATCATTGTCTCATGCCACTTTTTCAAATGCTGTCCTTATCAACTGCTGCATTCTATAATGCATCAGATTTCTTGGAGAGCCTAAAAGGAGGGCCCAACCAATAAAGACATCTACCTAACAATAGAAGCTAACCTAATCTAAACAAACTTCCAGCTGGAGGAAACAACATCCCCCCCCCCCGCCGAATGTCAGAATCACCTGAAGAAGGAGAAACAGTGCCCAACAGGGTTCAAAAAGATAGGCTATGCCAGTGTGAGGTACTCTTACCCATAGTTTTTCAGCTTGGAGTGCAGAGGCCACTGATTCTAGCAGGGAAGGCAGGGTGAGTGAGTTATGAATATTGGAGAATATCCTGGAAGAAACAAGATTACTATGGTGAGTATTTTTTTCTTCTTATCCCAGGAATTCTCCAATATTCCTAACTCTTGCAGACTAAGAAGCAGTACCTTTGGAGGTGGGCACAGAACCTGCATTAGAAACAGACTCTGCAGGACTGCTGTGCCGAACCTGGCATCACTTCGGGACTGGGTGTTCAGGCTGTAATGCTTTGTTAAGGTGTATACTGTCCTCCAGGCAGCTGCTTTACAGATTTCTAACAGTGGAACATCCCTGACAGCTGCTATAGTAGCAGCTGTTCCCCTAGTGGAATGGGCCCTCAGTCCTGTTGGGGACTCCTTTCCAGCTTTTGAATAGCAAAACTGGATGCACTGCACCATCCAGCGAGAAACTGGCCTTTTAGATGCTGGATTTCCTTTACCCACATCACCATAAGTCAAGAACAGCTGCTGTCTGTCTTGCCTATGGTTCTTGGTGAGAGTCATGTAGTAACTCAGAGCTCTCTTAACATCAAGACTGTGAAGTCGACGCTCATCTGAGCTAGAATGCTCAGTGAAAAAGACTGGCAAAGTGATGGATGGATTGATTTAAGTGGAAATCAGAGACCACTCTAGGGAAGAATTTCCTATTTGTTCTCAGAACTACCTTATCTCTATGGAATGAGATGTAGTCTTTTTCAATACACAGAGCCTGCAGCTCACTAATCCTTTGTGGCAGAAGTGATGGCTACCAGGAACACTGTTTTCCAGGTAGCATACTTCAAATAAACTGAGACCATGGGCTCAAATGAGGGGTCCATGAGCTGGATGATGCAAAGATTCAGGTCCCAAGCTGGCACTGGTTCCTTGTGAGAGGGGTGCAGGTGGACCAGACCTTTGAAGAATGTTTTGAAAATAGGGTTGGGTGCCATGGAAACACCCTTTCCAGCTGAGATATAACAGATTAGTGTTGTACGAAATTGAGAAGCTTCATTACGTGAAATATTTCGTGAAAATCAAGCATTTTCCAAAATTTTTGCAGGTGCGAAATTTCGCCAGACAAAATGCGACATTTTGCTGTGACATTTCACAGTTTTGGGGTGAAATTTTGCATTTCACACACTGAAATATTTCACAAAATGCGCGAATTTCATAAAATATTTCACCCGGCGAAATTGCAGATTTCACAGCAATTTCTCTGGCAAAATTTTATTTTACAACATCTCTAAAGCAGATACTGAAGCCAGTTAGACCTTCAAAGTAGTAGGCAGCAAGCCCAAGGAGCGCAAATAGGCAAGATGGTCCCGCAGGTCTGGAATTCCTGCTTGTGCAGATACCACATCATTGGTAGAACACAAAATAGAAAATCTCTTCCATTTAGAAGCATAGGTTTTCTTAGTAGAAGGTTTCCTGTAACCCCTCAAGATATTTAGAACACTTTCTGAGAGATGCAAGCCTGTATACTCTAAGTCATCAAGAGCCATGCCTTGAGCCTGAGGGATTTGAGGTTCGGGTACAGGATCCACCCTTGGTTGGAGGTTAACAGGTTCTGCCTCCAAGGAAGGTGTATTGGCTTTTCCACAGACATGGAGAGCTGCAGAGAGTACCATGGCTGCCTGGCCCAATCTGGTGCTATCAAGATCATTGGTGCTGGCTGGGATCTGAGTTTGCTCAGAACCCTGAGGATCAGGGGAAAGGGAGGGAAGGCATATAGCCATCTCCATGACCAGTCCAGAGTCAGAACATCCCAGGGTATCATACCCCTGGCTGGTCGTCTGCAGCAGTACTGTGGCAGGTGGTGGTTCTCATGGGATGCAAAGAGGTCTATCTCTGGAGTGCCCCACCTCCTGAACATTACCTCCAACACCTGCCTGTTCAAGGTCAATTCATGACGGTCCTGGTTGATCTGACTCAGGGTATCTTCTAGGGTGTTGTCCTTACCTTGCAGATGAATAGCTTGCAGTGAAGATTTGAGTGAGTAAGCCAGACTCCATATCGTCTTTGCATCTGTGCACAGGGGGTTCGACCTTGTTCCTCCCTGTTTGTTTATGCAGTACATTGTTATGGCATTGTCTGCTCTGACCTGTACCACTCTGTCCTGCACCAACGGTGCAAAGGCCTGCAAGGCTAGGAGCACTGCCTTCAGTTCCAGCAGGTTTATGTGCTGGAGTGACTCTGCACTTGACCAGGTTCCGTGGGTGGTGTGCTTCCCTAGGTGGGCACTCTACCCCAGTAGGAATGCGTCTGTTGTGAGAATCACTGATGGAGACTCTTGCTGGAAGGGTACCCCTTCACTGAGATTGTCTTCTTCCTTCCATCACTGGAGGGCTTGCAGTAATGTCCTTGTTACTGGAATCAACTTTGAGAGAGGGTCTCTCCTTTGACACCAACATGCTCTGACGTGGACCTGTATGCCTCTCATTTGGAACCTGGAGCCCAGGACTGTACCTGTTTCTGCAGCCATGTGTCCCAGTAGCTACAGGAACTGCCTTGCTGTCTTTGGCTTGGGCAGACTGAGTGAACCAGCAATTTGTAGAATATTGCTTACCTTGTCCTGAGGCAGGTAAACCCTTCCCTTCAGAGTGTCCAGTTCTGCCCCTATGAAGTGCAGTACCTGCAACAGTTGTAGGACAGACTTTTTGATGTTTACTAGGAGCCCTAGGGACTCCAAGAGCTCCTGGGTTATTTGCAAGTGCTTTTTGACATGCTGTGGTGATCAGTTTCCCACCACGAACCAATCATCCAGGTAGGGAAACACTGTGACACCAAACCTTCTTAGATGTGCCACCACCTCTACCAGGCACTTTGTGAAAATGCTTGGAGCTGAGGTGAGACCAAATGGTAGTGTTGAAAACTGGTAATGACCTGATGGGAGTCCGGACCTGAGGTATTTTCTGTGAGACTCCCTTATGGGGATGTGAAAGTAAGCATCTTTTAAGTCCAGGGATGCCAACCAGTTCCCTTTTCGAAGGGTTGGTAGAATCATTGCCAAGGTTACCATTTTGAATTTTTGGCTTTACTGGGTACCTGTTTAGTAACCTTAGATCTAGAATAGGCCACCACTCCCCATTTTCCTTTTCTATTTTTTTTTTATTTAAAGTTTATTGAATTTGAAATTTGAATAGACAGGATACATCAGTGATACTCATTTTTCTTTGTGGTCAGGAAGTACCTTGAGTAAAATCCTTTTCCCCTTTGCTGTGGAGGAACAGGTTCCACTGTCCTTGACAACAGCAGATTTTGCACCTCTGTTTCCAACAGCTTCCTTTCTGCATTTGAAGCTGGTCTGAATACTCCTTGTTCTTAGAGGAGGAAAGGATTTGAAGCTCATGGACAAGCCTTGACTCACCACTTCCAGGACCCACTTTTCTATGGTAATGTTTTTCCAAGCCTGGGAGCAGTGGGCCAGCCTGCCCCCTATTGGGAGTGGGGAGGTGGCCTTGGCAAGTAAGTCAGGGATTCTGCTTGGATTGGGACTGGGCCTGACCAGTCTGAGATCCATGTCTAGACCTCCTTCTGCCCCCTTCCTCTGAAGTACCCTCTCTGCTGGGGGTACTGCTGATATTGGGGAACAGCCTGAGCCTGGTAGAAAGGCTTGCTGTAACTGGCTCTACTTCTGCCTCCCCTTCTGTAACGTCGGGTGGAAGATGAGGACTTCTCTTTGGCTGAGTTGCTTCTGTTGGTGGCTTTCTACTCATCCACCGTCTTCGTATAGGCTTCTGTCTTATCTCCAAATAAGGAGTTGTTTTGTACAGGAAAATCCATGGCTTTTGCCTGGATATCCTGTGTGAGGTTTGTGGCCATGAGACATGCAGACCTTCTGAGAGCTATGGTAAGGGCCATCCACCTGGCAGCAGTGTCATTGGCATCTGCTGCCATCTGAAACTGATACTTTGCAGGCTCCAGCCAAACCTGGCAATCTCAGCCAAATCAGCTGAGAGGCTAGATTGGGCTTCCTCAGACATAGCAAGGACAGACTGCCACAGTGATTTTTGGTACTGTGCAGCATAAGCCTGATAATTGGCCTGTCTGATAGCTAATGAAGCTGACAGATAGCCCATCTTGGCCATACTGTTCAGCTTTCTAGAGTCCTTCTCAGGAGGATGTGATGCCAAGAGCACCTCTGCCCTGTCACAGGCTGCTGCCTGCATGACACCTTGATGGTCAGGGTGGGTAAACAGAAACTCAGCTCCTTTCCTAATTGGTACTTTTTATCGGACCAGAAGTGAAACGGAGTTTGGTGTCTGCAGAATCTTTAAAATATATTTTTTAAGGTATCCAGTGAACACAGCGACCACAATTGAGTGCTTACAAAAAGGGTGACTCAATTTGGTGCCTGTGTTCTGGGCTACCTGACAGGGTAGCGACCAGATACAGGGGTAGGCAAATACAGCGACAGGATTTCGCTATATATACATGCGTGGGGGGGGGACCATGCCACATGATGGGTGGAAGGGGAGAGACAGTATGTGGGATGTAGTGTTTTGATCGGCTGCCGAGCTGGCCATGTGGCATGGGGGGTAGGTGGCAGGCTGGGGTTGGGAGGGAGCTGGATTCAGTTCTGGGGTGATCGCTTTTTGCGTCGGGTCGGGTTTTCTTTTTTTTTAAGTTTAACACCCCCTCGGACATGTGCCCTCCTGGAGTTGAGAATCCTTAAGTGGGGGGGTGGCATAGAAAATTGGTTGCCGGTTTCGTAGTCACTGCGAGTGTACATCGCTGTAATTCATTTTAGGCGATGTACATTCGCCCAAATGGCGATCACAGAATTTCACATAGAAACCTTTTTTAAAGAATTTGTTTATGGGGAGCAACAACTTCTTTGATGGTGTTAGCCCCATAAGCTTCCAAATATTCCACCTCCTCTTCATCGTTTACCACTTCATTAGTGGCTATGTCTAAGGCATCTACCATTTTCCTCGCAAAGAAGAAATGGGAGGAACAGACCTCAGATGTCATGGGTGGATATCCAAAATCTTGATCAAGGGAAACTTCAGGTTCTATAAGTTCCCCCTCATTTTCATTGTAATCCTCGTATTACTCATACTCCGTGTGTTCCTGGAATGAGGTTGGAACTGAGGAAGTTGTTTGCCGAACTGGGATTTGAACCAGTGTTTGGGGAACTGGAACTGATACCAATCCCTATACTGCTTGGATTACTTTGAATGCCTGAGCAATATCCTCAGGTGTAGGCAAACTGCTAGGCACCACAGTAGTCCCCATAGGCTTTTCAGCAGGGGGTTCAGTGTGCTTTGTTTTCTTTAATTTTTTAGCAGGAACCAGAGACTCAGTCGGTTCACTGGTTCTTTTCCCAGTTGATGAAGAACCTTTATCAGGGGTTGCCTGCTTTGTATCTGCAGTTTCAACCTCATTTTTTAGGGTGTAGGCTGGTCAGAGCCTGGGGCACCCTTCTTCACTTTTTATGAAGCCTCTCCCAACGTTTGTCAAGCGTCTTCTGAGGGAAAGACTTACAAATGCCACACTCAGCAGAGAAATGTTCTTCCCCAAGGCAAACAATACATAAATCATGTTTGTCAGCCTAGTCGAAAAGATCCCCACACTTAGAACAATTTTTAAACCCTGGGGACCAGTTTTCTTCTTAGGTTTTTCTGACATTTTCAAAAGTAAACCTATGTACAACAACCGCAAAGAAAAGTTTTATTAATATACAGAATAATGCATGTGGTGATGTGTTTAACGAGATTTTACACACACTCTGAGGTGTTGGATGCCACATAAACCCCAAGGGTGAAGCTTGAGGGGTTTATTTAAGCATACAACATTGAGGGGTGTGTGTAAAATCTCAAGTTAAACACACCGCCCCATGTTTTATTTTATATAACTGCTGGGGATCATTTTTTCACCACAGCAATTATATAAAATAAAAAAATTAAAAACATCCACGTGCGGTCCGGTCAGGTTTTTGCGATTTTATTCCATGTAGTCAGAAAGGAAAGAGGCCAAAGGGAAAGGTGTCTCAAAAGTATTTATTTAAAAAAATTATTCTTTTTGCTGCCTGAAATGCCCATTTATGTATTTTTTTTAAATAAACTTTCCGCCGAGTGGCAGATCCGGCACTACGGACTGGCGGCTTGTGAAGAGGGAAGGAAGGGCTGCTGCTATGGCATGCACACTGCAATGGAAAAGTGGCACGTGTTCACCATTATAACCCGTGGGTTATAACGGCGAATTATAACCGGGGTTCCTTTAAGGAAAAAATGACCCCCAGTTATTATAAGAAATTTAGCAGTTGCAGTCAGTTCTGAAACTGAGGAGAGCTCCAATCTGAACCAGATTCCAGGAAAAAAAGAACCAAATTTATTGGTGCTTTATTATAAAAAACAAACACAAACTTAACAAAAACTATTGGAGTTTTAGTCAAAAAACTCAGATTAAACTAACTAAACCTTGGTTCCTCAGCAGTTATCCCCAACCAAGAGGAACTGAGAAAACTTAAAAATTGACTCCTATAACTACCGGTTTAGTGTTTAAACAGAAAATAAAGACAGCAAATGAAAAAATTCTAAGAAAACTGTTTTATTTTTCAAAGTAACACTTAGGAACGATTGTGAGGAGAAGTCTTCGAGATGTCTTAACTTGGCACGCAGAGAAAGAAATCTATGGTGTTATAGAGCGCAGCAGTTGATAAGGGCAGCATTTGAAAATGTGGCATGAGCCAATGATGGTTCCATCATTAGCATAATGTTCTATCTCCGGGCAGTTCTACTTCAAGGCTGACTTCAAGAGTTAGGAATATTGGAGAATTCCTGGGGTAAGAATAATAAATATGTACTCATGGATAGCTGCTGACTGTTAATATCTACAGGTAAGCCCAACACCTAATTTGAAACAGGTTTGATATGGATTTTGTTCTGTTTTCTTTTTTAATACAGATGAGAATAACTGAATAGAATAACAAGATGGATGGATGGAATAGATAGATAGATAGATAGATAGATAGACAGACAGACAGACAGACAGACAGATGGATACTGTCTGTAGATAGATAGAGAGACAGACAGATATATAGATTCTGTCTGTAGACGATAGATAGATAGTGTAGTGTAACATTTATATATATTTGTAATATTTCACATCTTAATATGTTTAGCTTTTCTTTAGCTTTCACCTTTTATATTATTGCACAATATGTAGGTATTGTAGTGTCCAAAGTGGAAAATTCCATGTAATGTAATGTTTCACAATCTCTAATATTACTTATTCTGTATATTTCCACTAACTATCCTGTAATAACCTTATAATATTAGGATGGTGTGCATAAATTAATATTGTGCCAGAAAGGTAGTAAACACCACATAGAACTTTCTTTAGAGAGGTGTGCAAACAGAGAAAGTTGTGCAAGAAAGGTAGTAAACGCCTATGATGTTGCGCAAAAAATGAGGTAATACCTAGGTTTTGACTGAAATTCACCACACCCTAAGATTAATAGGTTGTTTTGTTATATGATTGGCTTATAATAGGGTGGTGTTTATTTATTTATTTATTAGAACATCAGTTTAAAAACCTTTGAGCCAGAGGCTCATTTACAAAGGTACCTCGTCACAGAGAGGACAAAACAGTGCAAGCAATAAACATCAGGGCAGACAAAAAATCAGAGTACATTTAGGAATCAGGCAAAAATACAGGCATATGTCAAATACAGTATACAATTTACTTAAATGTTGGCATTTTTCAAGATAACAAATCTTTATATAAACACTGTGGGTGGGATATTCAAAGGGTTACGCATAGCACAACAGTGTTGCACCATGCGCAACCCACTGATGCGCCCCGGTGCAATATTCAAAAGGTGATGTTACGCTGCGCAATTCCCGATGCGCCAGGGTGCACCAGTAATGTATGCGGTGCAAGTGCAGGGGGCGTGCCCATGCATATGCAGCACATCCCGATATTCAGCCTGGGATCTGTGACACTTATGCAGGCACAAACCCGCCTTGCGCCACATGGGGGGGGGCAAAGATCCACCCCTGAAAAGCAGGAGCAAGTCCTGACCACCCACAGGTGAGCTACCATATTGCAGGGTGTAACACGGCAGCCGCCAGCTGTGAGTGGCCACCCGACCACCCCAGACACAGTTCGGGAGTCATGCCTCCCGCCCAGACACAGGCATAATGAATCAATATCCCTGGTGGTCCAGTGGACCCTACCCCCGAGCCCGATCACGGGCATAGAAAGAAGTTAATTCCCTGGTGGGCCAGTGGACCTGCCACCCTGCCAGATCGCAGGCTTCTGTAAAATAAACTAATCTCTGGGGTCAGTGGACCCGATCCCCAGCCTGATCGCGGGCTTTAGATGTGAATATACACCTTGGTGGGCCAGCGGTACCCCCCTCTCCACTGGCCCACTCAGACCCACCACTCTGCTCCCCCCGGTCAGCGGTGGGTGGCAGCTCCCCACCCGCAAGCCACCCACCGACTGACAGCGTACAGTATGGCTGTACGTCCATTGGTCCCCTGTGTGGGTCAATGGGCGTGCAGACCATACTGTACTACACAGTCCCAAAATGTGAATGAACCATTCACATTTCAGGACTGTGTAGTACAGTATGATCTGCATGCCCATTGGCCCATGCAGGGACCAGTGCATAAGCCATACTGTATGCTGTCAGTTGGCGGGGCTGGTGGCTTCCGGGTGGGAGCTGCCACCTGCCGCTGACCGGGGAAGCAGGTGGCAGGTCTGAGTGGGCGGTGGGAGGGGGTACCGCTAGCCACCAGGGTGTATATTCACATCTAAAGCCCGCAATCGGGCTGGGGATCAGGTCCACTGGACCACCAGGGATTATTATATTTTACTTAAACCCATGATCAGGCTGGGGATCGGGTCCACTGGACCACCAGGGATTATTATATTTTACTTAAGCCCATGATCAGGCTGGGGATCGGGTCCACAGGACCACCAGGGAATTTAGTTTGTTTTACTTAAGCCCATGATCAGGCTGGGGATTGGGTCCACTGGACCACCAGGGAATTTAGTTGCAACTGAAGCCCATGATTGGGCGTTGGGGCGCAGTGCCCACCGAGGGGCAGTGGGGGTCAGTCCCCATTGGCTGCAGCCTGGCAGGGTGCCAGGTGCAAGTCACCGGGGATCGACGCACCTGCATGCAAATGGGGCCATAATGACATGCAAATGGCCGCATTTGTGTCTTGCATTCATAATGGCCTCATTTGCATGATCACATCTGAATATTGCTCTTGCTGCGCCTAGCGCAGCTGCACTTGTGCTGGCGCAGACCCCTGCTCCTCTCCTGCCACTTGTGCTGGCACAATGCCACTGTGCCATGCGCAGTGTGGGCATTTCCAGTGCCATATTCAGTGGTGCTGAGCCACGGCACTGCATTATTGAATATCACCTGGTCCATGTCCTGGTACAGTCCAGTTGTGCTACGCCCAGGCTTGCGCTCCTGCCTGGTGGATTCTGAATAGCCCACCCTGTATGTAAGCTAAATAATTCAGCTCCAAATTGAGGAATCGAGTGAACATGCATGTGAATCTGAATAAACTGCAATAAAGACTTAGAAGGAATCTGAAGGCTCGAGTGAAATTCTTTTGCAAACGCAATGCAACCTTACAATTGGTGCCGTGACTCGGATGTCTGAAGACAGTCTGTATGGTTGCTGACGACATCAAATGGACCTGAGGGGTCAAGCTGTGGGGAAAGCCTTACTGCACCTGATCTGATCAATCAAGTACAGAAGGGAGTTGAAAAGGGACTCAGTAGGGACTGGTGTGAAGTTAGACGTGATTTGCCAGCCACAGGATAGACATAAGTATGGATACCATTTTATGTAAATTTTTAGAAATACATTTAAAGGAAGGTCCGTACTGCTCTCCTGAACAACAGGAAAAATGCATACCTGTGTTTTACTAAGTAATATACAGAGAGAAATGAGAAGGTTAAAGTAGATAAAACTAAGTTAGCCAACATCTGTCAAATGTATGCACAGTATCAGTGTGAAACAACAGCTAGGATGTGTGAAATGAAGAGGCAGATGTTAGAAAATGAAGGTAAATATAATGAAGGTTTATCCCTCCAAGAAAAAGAATTACAAAAATGTATTACTGATAGTAAAGGCATGGGGGAGAAGGCAGAGAAGGAGCTACAAAAGCGTGCCACTGAAGCAAAAGAAATAGAATATAAATTTAGTGTGGCACAAGGGGAAGTTTGTGGGTTAAAAATCAAGAATCTATAGCAAATCTAAGTGTAAACACTTATGTCTGTACAGCTGTTCCTTGCTGCTTATTTTAGGAGAAGCAGTACATTTGACTGTAGTACACCATATTTTGTTATGTAGTGTCCAAGGTCATGCTGTTCTCTATATTTCTGTTATTACTCACTTGGAGAATCTTTAGAAAAATCACTGCAGAAACATTACTGCATTCGGTAATGAATGATACCAGCTTTATTAACTATAATGATGCTCGAGTAAAGTCTTTCACTTGAAGCTCATTATTGTTTTTTTATTTTAATTGAGAGTCTCTTGGTTTCTTTATTAAAGGTTAATTGTTGTTAGTTGCATAGTGTTGTAGGATATGTTTTTGAATGTGCCGTTTTTAAAGTTGGGAAACACTGTGCCTAATTCAGCATGTGCTATGTCTATTCATCACTGTTACACTTTATCAGAGTCTTTAACTGCATTTTCCGAAGCTGCTATGGTTTATTTTTTATATTTCATCCAATGACATGTTCCGGTTTGCAGTGTTGGCACATTGTCTGCAAACTTTCTATCTTTCAGATAAGTAGTTGGTTTAATGTTGAAATATGTGGTGAGCAAAAAGCTGCCAAAACAGTAATAATTTTTACCTTGTTGAAATTGGTGACCTTTTGCAACACAAACTTGACCTTCCATGTTTAATCTAAGTTGAGTATGTTATTTTGTCAGGATTTAATATATTTGTGACTCTAGATTTTTGAATGTTTTATATTAGTAGTTTTTTTTTTTTTTATGAGGGGCAATATTATTTTCAGGTCCTGCTGTACTTTAAGCTGTACAAGTGAACTTTTTCACTCTGACATGGAAAATGTGATTTACTGTCTAAAAATAGAAAAGACGTAATCAAGATTTATTTAAATCTCACATGTCAACTATCTTAAAAAAAAGGTTTTTCTATGATTTGTTTCTTGTAACATCTTTTATGGCTCTTAAACAAGTACTAATGACTGCTCCTGCCCTCATTAGCCCTTCTGAGTCATCGGATTTTGTGATACAGGTACATGCCACTGATCAAGTGATCAATGCAGTCCTGTTACAAAAGCGATCAGGGACTTTACGTCCAGTGGGATATTTTTCTCTGGTATTAACTCCAGTAGAGGAAACTTATGAAGAATGTGTAAAGCACTTGTTAGCTGTATATTGGGTAATACAAGCTACTGAACATATTGTGGGGTTTAATCACATTGTTTTACAAACCTCACACACACCTGTGAAAGTTCTCTTTGAAAGGGATGTACGGGGAGTATCCTCTCAGAGACTGGTGAAATGGGCCTTGGCCCTACAAGGGAAAAATATCACTATGAAAAAAATGTACTTCCCCCATGTTATAGAGCTCATGACATGGGAGAAAAATGTGCATGACTGTGGGGAAAACCAGTTTTTGCTGCTGAACCTAATTTTATGGGTATTGACGTGTATGTGGATGGCTCCCGCTTTTGAGATGATGGCCATTTCCATACAGGGTATGCTGTTTGGACCTCTGGAACAAATCAGGAAATATTAGTATGATGTTCATCATCATTTTCTGCCCCACGAGCGGAACTGGAGGCAGTACGCAAAGCTATTATGGTGTATCCACAGGAAGCCATTACTGTCTTCTTGGACTGTGTTTTTGTTATCAATTCCTTGTTAGATTTTCTTCCTATTTGGATGAAAAGAAAAATGCAAACAGCCACTGGTGAACCCATGGCTTTTGCCCCAATATTACAACATATATGGGATATAGGAGCTCATACACTGCTAAGAATAGCAATTTGTAAAGTGAGGACTCATCAAAAGAATCCAAAAGATATCCATGAACTAAATAATAATTTGGTAGATAATTTGGCTCAAATAGCCATGAAACAAACAAATTTATGGGTAGACCCTCTAGGAGGTGACTCTACACAATTGTGGGAAGCTATGGCGCAGTGGTTTAAGGCTCTGAGCTGCAAATCTGGAGACCTGGGTTTGAATCCCACAGCCCCCACTTGCATACTGTGTGACCCTGAGCAAGTCACTTAACTTCCTCGTGGTCCCAGGTTGCACCTGCAAACAAGCTTTCAGCTTAGTGTGTCTCACCAGGTAAAATAATTGGTAAATAAATAAATAAATAAAGAGTATGATAAAAATCATCCAAAATGGATATCAGCATTATCACAAGTCCCTAGTTTGGGACAAATCCAAGATATTGATGCTTGACTTCTTGGTTGTTGGAACCAATGGAAAGACACAGGACAGTGTACTACCAAACATGTTACCATATAGGAAGATATGGTAATATGGGAACGACAATCAGGGTTTAGGAAGTGGATCCCACCCACTTCATTTAGAAAAGATATTATCATGGACAATCATCATATTGGAGGTCATTGTGGACACCACAAAACATGTAAAATGTTGGCTCAAAAATATTGGTGGCCCAAAATAGGAAAAAATGTCAAACAGTGCTTGGAGGCTTGTCTCATCTGTGCACAGATGAATCCTCCAGTGCCTGGGAAAAGGGTTCCATTAGGGCGTATACTCCTGGTCCTTGGTCCAGCTTACAAATTGATTATGTAGGACCCTTGCCTACTGCAAAAGGAGAGTTACGATATTTACTAGTCATTGTTGACGTATTTTCCAAGTAGGTAGAAGCTCTACCAGCATGCAATGATAGTGCACAAGCTACTGCAAAAGCATTGTGGGAACAAGTGTTCTCACATTGGGGTTTTCCCAGAGTCCTTGAAAGTGATAGAGGGACTCACTTTACAGCAAAAATAATGACAGTTTTGTGTGATATATTAGGTATCACTCAAAGCTTGCATCTACCCTGCCACCCACAATCCTCGGGTATGGTAGAAAGGTTAAATCGCACTCTGAAAAATGCACTGGAAAAAAAGCATTGTTGTATACTGGTAAAGAGTGGGTGACACACTTACCAAAAATTCTAATGGGTATTAGAGGTACAGAAAGCAAGAGTACTGGCTATAGCCCAGATCAATTGATGACTGGACGGGATATGCGGCTGTATTATCCTTCAGATCCTGATTTATCAACACCTAAGTATTCCTGTATTAAGTATTCCTACAACAGATACAGAAGCAGTTAGCTCTGTATTTACCCCATGCTGCCAGAAATATGGCACAGACTCACTGGAAAAACAAACAGAGACATGATGAGAAAATGATACCACCCATTAAAAAGGGTCATCACGTCATGATTAAAAATTTTGGTAAAAAGGGACCATGGGATGCTAATTGAATGGGGCCCTATATGGTTGTTAATGTATTGGGGCCATGGGTCATTCAGGTCCGTCGAATCTGATAAGGGTCTACAGAGACAAAATGGGTCCATGTGGACCAGTGCAAATTGTATCAGCCTTTAAATGATGACAACTAATACTGCTCTGTTTTTCCCAATAGGTAAAGTGCAATGACGTCTCCGGTACTTGTACTGTGTAGTACCTTATTGATCCCGGTACTTTCTCACCAAGATGGATGCCCAGGGCACATATAGAAGAGTTTATACAACAAGAACTATGCTAATCGTACTGTATGGGGTATTCCAGTATTGTTGAGAGAACAATGTGAACATACTGGTTATCTTCTTATCAAATGGTACTTTATTTGTTATGGACAATGTCAAGATGTGACATGAGAATGCTTGCCAGAAGCCTGGCCTGGCACGGCGATGTGTGTCATGAATACAACCGCCCAGGAAAGGATTTATATTTGTTCTACCTTGAGTGATATGGCCAATTTAGCAAGAGAGGAACAAGACTTGTTGCGAATAAAGTTAAAAGACATATTACAATTTTCATTAAATATATAAATATTACATGTATTATCTTATCCTGGTGCCAATGGATCACGACGTAATATGTGGCATTTTTTGTATAATGCATTTATTGTGGCAAAACATATTGTAAGGTTAAAGCAATTTTTCACAGTATTGCCATTAATGAATAAATATTCTTTGCTGACATATACTGGCAATGCATGATGGCCAAAAATGATTTGTAATGTTAGCAAACATCATGGTGTACTTTTAAAGCATGAAGTATAGTATATCAAAAACAAGGTATATCAGGGCAGAACTTTTTGCCCCATCTGATGGTATTATCTTGACGCAAAATGTATATCCTTTATATTATCCACGTAAGTTGGAGAATTATAGTATCTTGCTACATTTGCCTTTTCCATGATTACCGCTTCAATGTAGGGATCGGGCTTCGGTATCGTTGTGGCAACTGTATTATAATAATACTTTAAATCAATACCATGATAGACACAAAATGTGGTCATTTAAAATTCCTGCAGAAGCATCACCAGGTTTATCTCATTGTAAAAGAGACGTGTGGGTCTGGTTGGGCTCAGGATTAGGAACTGCTAATGGTATTGATTCTATGGTTTTAAAGAGTCGTATTCGTTCTTTTGAAACGACTTTAAAAAATATGGCTACTGAACCTTTATCAACTACGGTGAGATTAGCAGCTGATAATGAAGAGATTGATTGGTTTGCATTTAAAGAACCCTTACAGAATTTTAAAATTATTGCTCAAATAGCAGTCCACTTTTATAATTCATTTTCTAATATATCTAAAGACAGCTATATAGAATTGGCTTGCTCTCAATTAGCTGCTGAAGCACATACTTATTTAGTCAATGAATTAAATAAAATTTAGACAAACAGGTTACCTTTAAAAACAGATGAAACCAATGTGACTAGATTATTAGATACTCCTACCATATTTTTACCACCCTTAGCAATGATAAAAGTGTGGAACTCTCCAAATTTATGCACATGTGCTGCTACATGTGATTCCCATACTAATGATAATACCTATATGTTCTAAACCACTGGAAATATCATGGCAAATCAGTAATTTGGGTGTATTAAGACATGATCAAATCATGAGACTCCAAATACCAGGTGATACTATTATCACAGTACACAATAAATGTGTTGTATTACCTAAACAACAGTGTGTACAAGAACATGAAACCTTAATATGTGGGGAAGAGACATCAACTGCCCCCTGGTTTCCGGGTCAATGTAAATTTACTTTAACGTCTGCAAATGAATACCACCAAGCTATGAGATGGAACCAGTCATGGTGTGTAATCACAGGTCAACACTGGAATGTATGGGGGTGTAGTGACAAAACCTGGTAGGTTGCAAATTGGACCCTCCGGAAATATCCTGCATATAGCCAAACAAATGGTACCCATGTTGATGGTTCCAGTCTGGCCTTGGATTTACTCACTGATTTGGCTACTCCACCTTATCTTGTATTACCCACATTTGATAAACTGACAATTGCTGTCTTGTTGTATTGTCAACAAACAGAAGGACTTGTTTTCTCACAGAAGGCCTCTGCTAAAGAGGTAAAAAGGCAGTCATCTTATATACCCATTATATCCTGGTGGGATTGGGGCATGGCTGTTATGGGAACTAGTCCAACCCTAGTAGTGGTAGTGTGCGGTTTTGCAGTAATCTGTGTTCTTATTATTGTACAATTGTTATTGTATCGTAAGCTGAGACACATGATT
Organism: Neoceratodus forsteri; assembly: GCA_016271365.2. Lineage (NCBI taxonomy): Eukaryota > Metazoa > Chordata > Ceratodontiformes > Ceratodontidae > Neoceratodus > Neoceratodus forsteri. Next base: position 68,724,563 of record JADMNL010000023.1, read on the forward strand.
CGACAAATACAAATGTTACAATGGCAGCAACGTCCTATGTGATCTCTAATTGTAAAGAGTCACAAAGGGGGATTGTAGCAGAACTTTTATATGTATTTGTAATATTTCACATCTTAATATGTTTAGCTTTTGTTTAGCTTTCACCTTTTATATTATATTATTTATTTATTGATTTGCTTTTGTTAGTGGGTAAGCACACTAGACAGCCAAGTGCCTATTTTCAGGTGCGACCCTGGAGATTACAAGGTACATGCATTAACATCAGGCAAAAACAAGTGAAGGATTACATTAAAGAGAATTAGCACACAGGGACAATACAAGTAACAGTACCAGCAGGGGGTTACATTGCAGGCAGTAGGAAGAAGTACAGTATGGTTTCATCATTCTAGGCAAAAATGTTGTAAGGCTTGCAGGTAGGCAAAGAGGAGTCACATTGGGATAGAGTGGTCCCAGAGCAAGATAAGGGAGTGCACAGTAATAATACTCACCCTGTTGGGCAGGTGGGCCTAAGTGGACTATTTTTCTAGTAAGCTGTGAGTACAGGTGGAGTATAAGTGCAGAGGGGCTCTACCTAAGTCATATTATTTAAGTAGCGTCTCAGTAGGTTGGGGTGGCACAGGCTGAGAGGGTTTGTCTAGTGCAGAGACAGGTGGAGGCCATTTTGAGAAAGCCCCATTGCACAATATGTAGGGATTGTAGTGTCCAAAGTAATGTTTCACAATCTCTAATATTACTTATTCTGTATATTTCCACTAACTATCCTGTAATAGCCTTATAATATAAGGATGGTGTGCATAACCAGCTGACTGTACACCTCTGAATGACTTGTATCATAATTGCATTTTCTACATTTACCTCATTGTGATGTATCCTATGTTATGTAATCCCGGGTCGCCCCTGAAAAAGGGATCTCCGGGGCACAGTGGGCTCACCTGGTCCCCAAAATTTAATAAATAAATACATTAATTAATTAATTAATATTGTGCCAGAAAGGTAGTAAACACCACATAGAACCTTCTTTAGAGAGGTGTGCAAACAGAGAAGGTTGTGCAAGAAAGGTAGTAAACACCTATGATGTGCAAAAAATGAGGTAATACCTAGGTTTTGATTGAAGTTAACCACACCCTAAGATTAATAGGTTGTTTTACGTGATTGGCTTATAATAGGGTGTTGGCATTTTTCAAGATAACAAATCTTCATATAAACACTGTAAGTAAGCTAAATAATTCAGCTCCAAGCTGATGAACAGAGTGAACATGCATGTGAACCTAAAAAAACTGCAATAAACTCTTAGAAGGAATCTGAAGGCTCAAGTGAAATTCTTTTGCAAACACAATGCAACCTTACAGATAGATAGAAACTGTCGATAGATAGATACTGCCTATAGAGAGACAGATACTGTCTGTAGAGAGATAGGTAGATAGATATACAAAATCACACATACCCCCATAATGCAAAGCATCATGAGACCGATAGATAGATAGATAGATAGATAGATAGATAGATAGATAGATAGATAGATAGATAGATACTGTCTGTGGAGAGATAGATACTGCCTGTAGAGAGAGAGAGATAGATAGATAGATACTGTCTAGATAGATAGATAGAGAGAGAGAGAGAGAGATAGATACTGTCTGTAAAGAGATAAAGAGATAGATAGATAAATAGATAGATAGATAGATACTGTCTGTAGAGAGAGAGATAGCTAGATACAGTAGATAGATAGATACTGTCAATAGATGGATGGACAGATAGATACTGAAGGAAGATAGCTAGATACTGTCTGTACCTAGATATAGATAGACAGATACTGTCTGTGAATAGGCAAAGATATTTATTTGAATATGCCTTTCTAAATCAATGCACAGTGAATGAACAATACTAACCTATACATGAACAATAAAAAACACAGAAAGAAAATAGCAAGCCTAAATGCATGACAAGACAACAAAATACATAAGTTCACATCATGGCATTCAGATAAAAATAAACTTTGGCAACAAGTCAGGGCAAGCTTAATCAGGAGCCCCAAAAATCATGCATAAAAAGCCATAACTTTAGGTTAAAAATTAGGACCAAGAGGGCAGAATGTATTTCCAAGGAATGGTTGTTCCATAGAAGGGGGTAGCAACCGAAAAAGCTCTATCCTCAGTAGAGATGTGCGAAGTCCACAAACTTCACTCCATGAAAAAGTTTGCAGATTGAGCTCAGTACGCAAAGTGCAATCCATGAAATTTGCAGATTGCAGAGGGCAAAATTCCACACCTTGCACACAACTTTTGCCCATAAACATGTTAAAAAAAACCAAATATGAATCCCTCCCTGGAGTCTAGTGCCCCCCAACCCCCCGCTGATCTCCAGCTACTCCCTCCCACCATTGCTGGCCAGTGGGCCACAATGTAAATTTTTCTTTTTCAATTAAATCCTCCCTGGCAGCTCACAGTTGAAATAAAGAAACCCACCACAGGCCCCCACAAACCCCTGCCAATCAGCCAAAATGTAAAAATAAAACATACATTTTTTTAAAATTCAATCCCTGGTGTCTAGTGGTCCCCCCACCTACCCAAGGAGTGCCCCACCAGTGCCACCATACCACCCTGCTCCCCCCATCCTGATCTCACCCTGACCAGGTCATCGGCACAGCCCTCCACTCACCTCCACGCCGAGTAGCCCAACTGATCTCTTAATGAATGAGCACGTGCTTGTTTGTACAAGCACGCACTCATTCATTGACAGCTCCAGCTCATGCGGGGGGGCAGGCAGGATGGGGGGACTGGCATTGTAGACCCCCCAGGGTCCACAATGCTGTTTCCCCTTTTCCTGACCCCCCCTGTCGGTGACCAAAGCAGCCCCCTCTAATTCTCTAGCCCCCTGGAAAAGCAACTAAAATAATTGCGAGCTAGAGCTGTCAATGAATGAACGCATGCTTGTACAAGCATGTGCTCATTTAATAAGAGTTCAGTCGGGCTGATGGCCATGAAGATGAGAGGAGGGCTATGCTGGTGGCCCATTGGGGTGGGATTGGGATTGGGGGAGGAGCTGGGGTGGTGTGGCCATGGTGGGGCACTCCCTGATGGGGTAGAGGGGTGGGAGGTTCACTAGACATATGGTTATTGAATTTACAGAAATGTATTTCTAAATGTTTACATGGTCGCTGATTCAGTGGCCAGTGATCCATGTGCGTGGGGGGGCCTGGGGTGAGTTGTTAATTTCAACTGTGGTCTGCGATCAGCGAGGGTAGGTGGATCACCAGGGATTTATTTCATTAAAAAAATATATATATTTTTTTTTTTACATTGTGGACGACTGGCCAGTGATGTGGGGGGAAGGGGCCTCTAGACACCAAGGATTTGGGACATAACTTCTTCTTGCTTTGGGTTTTTTCAAGTGCAATTTGTACTTAAAAAAACCTAAAGCAATGCAAAGTAACTAATTGTAAAGTTTCAGTGAAAGCCGCAATTTCGCGAATTGATCCATGGATGCGGATTTTGCAACTTCGCTAAAACTTAGAAAGTGGAGTGAAACTTTGCTGCATCACTAATCCCCAGCAGATTTCAGTCTCTATTTTGAACCAGTTAATCCCATATCTGTGGATCTTAATACATGGGTATCTGTGTGGATTGTTATAAGCTCCCCAAGATAGACGAGACCCACTCTATTTAAGGCCATATAGGTTAGGTAGGATTTTAAAATCCATCACCATTGATATCTATAGACCGTTAAAACCTACAGGTATGCCCAATGCCTCATTTGAAAGTGGTTTGATAGGCTCCTGCTTTCCTGTGTTACTCTTTATAATAAACAGCTGGCCCAGTGGTGTGGTGAGTTGAGGTGCTGGACACCACACCACAACCACCCATGCTCGTGACCAGAGATTGGGAATGGACCAGGGTCAGTCTGGGGCTGACAGCTCTCCCCCCTTGGGGTGGGGGACTTCCTGAGTCCTGCCACTTGACTGCCATCTGGTGGAGGCTGGATGGCAGCAACGGTGAGGACAGTGTGTGTGGGGAGGTCATCGGCACATGGGGCATGCTGTGCTACACGCCACTGCAAGCACAACGACCTGGAGCAAAGAGGAGAATCTCAGCTCACTCAGCATCCCCCACAGGCCCTGCACAAGCCTACAGAGCAGGCCACCTACAGGTGCCTGTAAGTTCCCAAGATGGGTTGATAACAGGGCTGGGGTACCGCCAAGTCAGAGGATGAAAAGCCAGGCAGACAAAAACGTATATGAAAAAGAAGACAAATAGACGGACAAACAGCAGAAGTGTGTTGGAAGACCGGATGATCCCTCTGTATACTTGCATTAGCCCACAGGCCTGTTTCCCTGCTCTATGTGCATTAAATACTGTGTCATGGCAGGGAGCACCTCCCTTACCTTGAGGGCATCTTTCCCATTCACCAGCTTCAGCTCCTTCATGGACCACCTGGAAGCCTGTTTGTACTGATCCACACGATCCGACTTCTTTACCTTGACCAAGGACACCCGCACCGGACGTTCAGTAGATACTGAAAAACAAGGAACAATGCGTAAACCCTCCACATTTCATCTCCACTTCCATGGTTTTATACAACAGCAGTCACTCATGGAGACAGAGCTCTGAAAGTGCCCCCCAGCACTAAGCTCCCTGACAGCAGTGATCTGTCTAGCTGTGGTTGACACTGTCATATGACAGAGGCAGAGCAAGGACCATTTATGGTTTTAATATGAGCCCCAAAAAGATTTTAAATATTTGTTTCTCAACTTTTTTTGACAGTTGAAATTTGCTTACATTTACATACGAATTACTACCTTCCACTTGCTCATTTACTTGTAATTTGTATGCTATCCACTTTTCGCATATATTTAAAGAGCGAAAGAAGGCAAAACAGGCAGATGGGGAATTAATACAAATTCTAAGAAGTAGTCAACTGCAACTTCTTATTTCTGAAGTATTTTTCTTTTTCCTTTTCCTCATTAGAAAGTCTTCCTTGTGATAATATTGTGCCGGATGCGGGGAGCAGCTCTTAACAGTTCTTAACTCTTAGGCTGGCAGCTGACATCTCTGTCTCTATCTGCCCCATTCCATCTTCAGCATTGTGATCTCACTGACTGTGATATCACAGGTGACTGACCTTGCAGTCACTGAATTGCTGTTCCTAAGTAGCAGTGATGTCACAGTCAGTGTGGTCACAATGCTAATGATGTAGTGGGGGCCGCGGGGGGATAGAGATGGATATGTCAGCTGCCAGACAGAGAGCTGTTCCACATACCATACCTACTAACATCAGGTAAACAATGTTCTAATTACTCAAAGGGAAAAGAGAAAGTATCTCAGATATAAAAGGTAAAGGTTAACTGCTTTTAAAAACTAAAATTAGTTTTATTATTTATTTATTCAATTTTGGTGCAGCATACTAGAAACAGAATTTGACGGCAGATAAGGACCGCTTGGCCCACCTAGTCTGCCCATTTCGCTACCTGATGGATAAGTTGCAGATTCTAGTTAATCAACAGCTTACTTCCTCCTACCCCCCACTAGAATTGCCTTATGCCTGTCCCATGCATTCTTGAATTCTCCCACTGTTTCTGACTCCACAACCTCCTTAGGAAGGCTGTTCCATGCATCCACAACCCTCTCTGTGAAGAAATACTTTCCAACATTACCTCTGAGCCGTCCCCTTCTATCTTCAATTTGTGCCCCCTCGTTCTTGCCCATCTCTTCTTCTGAACGATACTACCCTCTTGTACTTTGTTAATTCCCTTGAGATACTTGAAAGTTTCTATCATGTCCCCCCTCTCCCTCCTTTCCTCAAGGGTATACATATTAAGCTGCTTTAGTCTCTCCTCGTATGTCTTCTAGTGCAGACCCTGCACCATTTTGGTTGCCCTCCTCTGAACAGCCTCCACTCTGTCTATGTCTTTGTGGAGATGGGGTCTATAGAACTGCACGCAGTACTTCAGATGGGGTCTCACCAACTGTACAGAGGGATAACAACTTTCTGTTTTCTACTGTTGATGCCTCTTCCTATGCATCCCAGTATCCCCCCAGCCCTCCTTACTGCCTTCTCACATTGCTTGCCCACCTTTAGGTCATCTGACATAATTACTCCTAGGTCTCTTTTGATTTTTGTTGTTGTTGTTAACTCACCCCCCATTGTGTACTCTTCCCCTGGGTTTTTGTTTCCCAGATGCATTACCTTGCACTTCTTTGCATTGAATCTGAGCTGCTACATATTAGACCATTCCTCCAACCTTGCCAAGTCCCTTTTCGTTCTTTCCACCCCACCTAGTGTATCAACCCTGTTGCAGATCTTTATGTCAGTTCTTTAATATATGCTAGTCACTTATTTGCAAATAATGGTATGGGTAGTGAGGAAGGAGGAGGTAGTTAAAGGGTATCTAGCCAGAATCCAAACTAGTATGGACACTAACAAGATGTGGGAGGTCATAAAACTAGGGATTGAGGAGGCAACCAAAACCTGCATCAGTGTCACAGAAACATAGAAACACAGAAGATGACAGCAGAAAAGGACCGCAAGGCCCATCCAGTCTGCCCATTTTTTCCTACCTTATGACTGTGCAATATGCCTTTACTCTGTCAATGGCCTATCTATTCATACTCATCTGTATTGCTCCCTTATGCCTATCCCATGCCTGTTTGAAGCCCTGCACTGAATTCATATCCATCACCTCCTGAGGTAGGCCGTTCCATGCATCCACCACCCTTTCTGTGAAAAAGAACTTCCTCACATTAGCCCTTAATTGGCCTCCCTCTAATCTCATGCTGTGTCCTCTTGTCCTGCTATTTTTCTTACATTGAAACATGTTAGACTCTTTCACCTTGTTAACGCCCTTAAGATGTTTGTATGGTTCAATCGTATCACCTCTCTCCCTGCTTTGCTCTATAGTATACATATTGAGCTCCGCTAATCAGTCCTCATGTTTTCTGATGCAGTCCCTACACCATTTTGGCCACCAGTTTGCCACCCAGTTGACCAACCTCTGACCCACCCTGAGCCTACTCAACTTATTAATCAATCTTCTATGTGGACCAGTATTGAAAGCTTTGCTGAAGTCAAGGTAGGCGACATCAACTGCATCCCCTTGGTCCACCACTTTGGTTACCCAGTCAAAGAAATCTATGAGATTAGTTTGACAGGACCTTCCTATTGTAAACCAATGCTGTCTTGTATCCTGTGCACTTATGGATTCCAGGTGTTGCACTATCCTTTCCTTAAGGAGTGCCTCCATAATCTTTCCCACTACTGAGGTAAGACTGACTGGTCTGTAGTTCCCTGCTTCCTCCTCCCTGCTACCACTGTGATGGAGCAGGATCACATGAGCCCTTCTCCAGTCTTCTGCAACTTCTCCTGTGCTCAGAGACTCACTAAACAGTTCTGATAATGGCTCTGCTAGTTTCACCCTTAACTCCTTTAGTATCCTGGGATGTATGCCATCAGGTCCTATTGCCTTGCCCACCCTGAGCTTAGCGAGCTCTTGTAGGACCCTTTCTTTTGTGAAGGGACTTGTGTACACCTCCCTCCCCCCCTGTGTCCATGGTGCTGAGCTGTGGGCCCTGCCCTACCTTCCCCTCAGTAAACACTGGCAGAAGTATCTATTTAGGATCTAGATGCTTTTTCTTGGTCCTCCTCCACACACTCCCCCTTACCCCCTTTGATCTTAGCAATATCCCCTCTGGACTTTCTCCTTTCACTAATTTATCTATAGAAAGTCTTGTCCCCTTCTTTTACTATTTGCACTAGTGTTTCCTTGGTTTGGGCCTTTGCCTGTGTAACCCTCCTACAAATGGGGGTTCCCAAAAAAATCTTCCTTGAGTTTGCCTAAATGCTCACTGCCAGGCTGGTGTCCTGCATTTTAGCAGTTTAAATGTGATTGCCAGAGAGTGCCTTTATAGCCTCTGTGTACAGTCTCTTTAAGAGCTGCCTGGATTGCAGTCATAAGTTATCTGAGAGGGAGCTCTGTTGAAAGATGTAACTATTTGCTGAAAATCATTTAGAATGATAATGATAATGTAGTTTGTCTAACCTGCCTTTGCAGCAAGGACTGTTTTGTTTATCTCCACTATCTTGCTCCTGGACTGTGAATTGGACCAATCAGTACTGGTGGGACCTAAAAAAGATCCGGACTACAGGAGCTGTCTGGAGTCAAAATCTGTAGGAATTGTAGTGTTGGGTTTTTTGCGCCTTTTTGCACCTGAAGGGGGAGCCTTTGTTGTGACTGACAAGAGGATCAGCCAACCGAACGTTTTGGATCTTGGGGAATTTCCCAGGCAGCTGCAGCTAGTTTCAGTTCTGAGCTGAGAAGTGAAGAAGTAACAGCTCAAGTGATTTTTGAACAGCAGTTCTGTGTAGTTTTGTGTGGGAGAACTGTGAAAGGGCTGAGTTTTGGCCTGCCTGTCTACCTGCTGTCCCTGAGAGGGAAAATAGAGTTTATTCGGACTGAATCCGAGTTGTGAGAACTGACTGTTTAAGCCACTGGACTGTGACCAAGCCTTAACCTGAAGAAGACCAAAGATTTGCTGAATGCAATCGGTCTGTCAGGATTTCCAGCTGCTTTTGAATCCCTGGTTTGTGCAGAGACTTTGCGAACGTGACCAGAGAGCGGTTTGCCTAGTACCGTAGAATCCTTTACACGTAAATGTGCTGTGTATTGAAAGTGGGTCGTGATTTGGTTCCCCACTGTGTGAACTGTGTTCTGCTTGCTGGAAGCTTTATCCAGCCTAATCAGACTGAATCCGTGTTCATCTCCATTTGGCCTGGGCCATGCCACGCTGGCCCAGACAGACTACCCCACTGCACAGAGAAAACCACCGATGAGAGACCAGCCTGGGGATCAGCCCCCTGCTCCACGCTTGATCAGGAACAACGCCTTGGCAAATCGTGTGGGCCCTGCTTCTCCTGGCACTCCAGACTAACCACCTGCTGTCTCGATTTTCATCCAGCCTGTATCTAGTCTTGGGTATCATGAGTAATCATCAGGGTAGTTCCCTGCAACAACAGCCTAATCTAAAAGTGTGTCATCTGATTGTCTTGCTGTTTTCTTTTCACGAACTGAGCCCTCCGGCTACGGATGTTGTTTTCTTCCATCACAGGGCCCCAACCAGCTGCAACGTTCCTAGCTAGCCCACCATTCTCCATCTGGGTACCCAGAGTGTGTGACTGTTTATGGACCCTGAAGTGCATGCAAAACTGTTTGATTGATAGAGCCTTTAAGCAAATTAACCTGATTTCGCCCCCCTCCTTGTTCAAGCCCCTTAAATAAATCAGATCTAACTCTTTTTTTGCATTTACCCTGACTGTGGTTCCAGCTTTTGCAAGAGTACTGTACTGTTGTTATTTGCTGTTATTTCCTTGTTTTACAGGGGGTCCCCAGGGCCAGGCCAGAGGAAAGCCCTGGTGGTAGGTGCAAACAGTGTGGGTACTTGTGTGGTGTATCAGGGATTTGTGAAAGTGATTATTGTGTATTGTTCTGGCCCCTAGTAAGGAAAGAGGGGGGTTACAGTGTCCCGGAGGGCTGTGCCCAGATTAGCTTGACCACTACCAACCCTGACCTCTGAGTGGAGGCACCCGTTTCAGAATTCTGGCCCCTTAACCTGCTACTAGCCAAGCATGCAGGGGTAATAGCCCTTGGGATAGCACCACATAGAGGTTACACATGCCTTACTGTCTTCCTTGCTTCCCTTTGGGAAGTTTGGTATGCCGCCCTAACTTTGTCCCGTTGCGTTCCCTTATATTTCCTGAAGGCCAGCCTTTTGGCACTGATCTTTTCTGCTGTTGTTTTTGAGTAAAGTGATTTCTTCCTTCTTTTGCTCTTGCTTTTCTCCCTAACACAGTGGGTCCAGAGTACGAGAGCTAGGGCCAAGAACCCAGCTGGTTGAGCAAGGGGGTCATGGAGAAAGTAAGAAATAAAAGAGCCACCTTTAGGAGGTTCAACAAAACAGGGAGAGGGGAGGCCAGAGAGGATTACCTGCAGGAATCGAAGGAGGTGACAAAGGCAGTAAGGGCAGCCAAGGCGTCTAAGCAGCTTTGGCTGGCACAAGGCATCAAGAAGGGGGAGAAGGAATTCTTCAGGTACATCAGGGAGAAAAGGAGTTGTAGGGACAAAATAGTAAGGATTAAGAGGGATGGGGTGGGTGTAAACAGGGGCAGAGCAGGCAGAAGTGCTTAATGAATACTTTGGCTCGGTGTTTACTAAGGAGAAAGGAGGGGCGCTACCAAGGGGAGGTGGGAGGTCAGGCTTAGGGGGGGAGGAGGTGACAGACGGGGTAATCACAGAGGGCAGGATACTGGAGGGCCTGAGGGCACTGACGGTGGACAAGGTGCCAGGGCTGGATGGCATTCACCCCAAGGTACTGAGAGAGCTGGCAGAAATCCTGGTGGGGCCCTTGGCAGACCTGTTCAATGCTTCCCTGGTCAAAGGAAGTGTACATCTGGACTGGAGGATGGCTCACGTGGTACCTCTCCATAAGAGCGGTCCCAAAGACAAACTGGGAAACTACAGACCGGTAAGCCTCACATCCATCGTGGGAAAACTGATGGAGACAATCCTGAAGGAGAGGCTGGTGTTCCTTCTGGAGACCAATGGGCTGCAGGACGTTAGGCAGCATGGGTTTGTCATGGGCAGATCCTGTCAGACCAACCAGGTGGATTACTGTGACTGGGCAAAAAGACAGTTGGACAAGGGTCATGTAGTGAATGTCCTGTTTCTGGACTTCAGTAAGGCATTCGACTCAGTGCCGCATGGGAGGCTGGGTGGTAAGCTGGCAGGTACAGGTGCAGGGGCGAAAATGGTGGGATGGGTAGTAAACTGGTTACAGGGAAGGCAACAGAGTGTGGTGGTGGTGGTGGTAGTAGTGGGAGGGAAGTTCTCATCTCCGAGGGCAGTGACAAGCGGAGTACCACAGAGCTCAGTGCTGGGACCAGTGTTGTTTGGGCTGTTCATATCAGACATCTCAATGGGCATCAAGAGCAAGATCAGTTTGTTTGCAGATGACACCAAGATGGGAGCAGTAGTGGATGAACTAGTAGGGTGGCATGGGTTGCAGGTTGATCTGTCAAAATTGGAGACCTGGTTGGACACCTGGCAGTTGGGGTTCAATGCCAAAAAGTGCAAGGTGCTGCATTTCGGGGCAAAAAAATCCAAGAAGGAGCTACCAGCTGGGGAGGGTTCAGCTAGCCTTGACAGAGGATGAGAAGGATCTGGGGGTGATTATAACGGGCTCAATTAACAACTCAACACAATGCAGGAAGGCAGCTGCAAAGGCCAACAAAATGCTGGGTTGTATTGCCAGGGGTATATCTTCAAGGAGAGGGGAGGTGATCCTGTCGTTGTATAGGTCACTGGTTAGGCCACACCTGGAGTACTGCATGCAGTACTGGCACCCATACCTGAAGAGGGACATTAAGTTATTGGAGAGGGTGCAGTGCAGGACAACAAAGATGATCCAGGAACTAGGGGACATACCCTACGTGAGCAGGCTGAGGGAGCTGAACATGTACTCACTGGAGGAGAGGAGAGACAGGGGGGATATGATTGAAACCTTTAAATACATGAAGGGAATAAACAAGATAGGCACAGACTAACCCATTCGAGTTAAGGGGAGGGTAGGGACACTCGAGGTCACAATTTCAGATTGGAGGGAGGAAGGTTCAGGAGGGAAATGAAAAGACAGTTTTTTACAGAGATAGTAGTGTCTGAGTGGAACGCATTGCCTATGGAAGTGGTATCCTGTAGAACAGCAGACTACTTCAAAAGGGATGGGATCGGGTAAGAGGGAGGGTCAGGGGAGGAGAGGGAGGGTCAGCTAAAGTATAAGGGTTGCTAGCTGCACACTCAAGCAGACTCGATAGACCATAAGACCTTTATCTGCTGGCAAATTCATATGTTCGTATGTTCATATGATATGCATTTGAATATAATTAGTGCAGGTTGGTCTCTTATTTGCATAAAATAAGCATATATTACTCACTTCTTTGCATATGATTAGTATATGTTACTTGTTCATTTGCATTCCAAGCACCTCAAACTGGTTTATTTTTAGTTTTTTACCATATAAGATTTTGCCCTCAAGACATTCTCAGTCGGTCAAGTTTTCCATACCAGCAAACTCCCAGCCGATCTGCCACTTCCCACGCTGTCATAGCCAGCTGGGATCTACATAGAGCAGGCCTGAGAGTAACAGCAGTGTCGTACTCCACCACCCACTCTACCCGCTCTCGTAGCCGGTGGGGATTCTCATGAAATGGGGTCTCAGAGTAACAGGAATCTCCCAGCTCCATCAGCCATTTCCCCCACTCCCATAGCCAGCAGGGATCCGAAGTAAGCAGGCCTGAGAGGAACAACGCCCTCATATCCCTGTCTATATCTCTGCTGGCTCTTGTGGCCAGCAGGGATATAGACACAGCGGGACCAGACAGTAACAGCAACCTCTCAGCCCCATTAGCCACTCCCCCGCTCTTGTAGCTAGCAGGGATCGACACGGAGCAGGGCCCAAGAGAATCAGCAACCTCCCAGCCAGATCTACCCTCTCCATTCTAATAGCCACCAGGGATCTGCACGGAGCAGGGCCCAAGACTATCAGCAGCCTCCCAGTCCCATAAGCCTCTCCCCCTTACTCTCATAGCCGGGGAAGGGGGATACAAACAGACAGACAGGGCCTGAAAGTAAAAGCAACTTCCCAGCCCCATTAGCTGCCCCCACCCCCGCTTTCACAGACAGTGGGGATCTGCAAGGCGCAGGGTGCAAGAATAACAGCAACCTCCCAGTCCCATCTCCTATGCCCCTCAAACTTGTAGCCAGCAAGGATTCGCAGGGAGCAGGGCCCGAGAGTACCAGCGACCATCGTTCTAACGGCTCGCCGTACATAGTTTCTCATTTTTGATCCCACCTGCCTCAAGCACCAAACACCACTATGGAGAAGCCAGTCTCCCTGCCCCACCACAGGTGTCACTGCACCTACGGAACCTGCGCCTGCCCTCCATTACCCAAAGCACTACCAGGTGGCTGTGCCACCGCAGCCACATGCCTACACCCGGGCCACACAGCCAGCTCCAAAGTCTGCTGGTGAACCTGAGTTGCCGGTGTGGCAGCCTAGCCTACTGGATAGCCACAAACAGTTTTATTTTTAAGGGAAGGTTCTTTTTCAGTTCTGAGCTTCAGAACTGGTTATGTTCTGGGTGGGAGTTCTGTTTTTCTAAAAGCACCTTGATCCATCCATTCCTGTCAACTACTGGGACTCAAATTACCCACACCGTTTACTCTCCTTGGAGCCAGGACTCACTGCAGATAGTAGTAATATCCTGTACCTTTTTTCACACAGGTAAAAAGAACAAACTTTGGGAAGGCTGTCACGACAACAAGGGGCAAACTAGACAGAGAGGTTGGCCTGATGGTCATCATATATCCCTTGTATTACTGAGGCATGTAGCAAGGAAGCAAACCGTGTTTAATATAGTGCCTCCTTCTAAAGGCTCCAAGTGCTTTACTTGCAACAGACTTCAGATACAATTAACCATTCAAAGCATCCTAGACTAAATCACAAGTGCAGTGATGCCCCTCTCACAATAAGCCATAATTAAAATAAGAAAGAAAATTTAAAGAATTTAAACAAAATAAGTACTCTCAAATACCAGGGAGAAGCAATGAATCTTCAAAGCTCCTTTAAAAGCTTCTACAGAGGAAACCTGATGCAACTGGTTTCATAAAGAATTCCACATACGAGAGGCAGCCACACAAAAGGCCCTTTCTCCGGAAGATTTCAAAGAGGTCTGTGGAACTACAAACATATTTTCCCCTGCTGACCAGAGTGGCTGAGTAGGCGTATAAGGAAGCAGGAGGTCTTTTATGTGGTCGGGACTAAACTATTAGCTTTATTGAAGGACCTCCCCCATAGTCTGCTTCAAAAGGGAATAATGAAGCATAGGACGCATATTTCTGTTTTTATATATTCCGTTACCCCTTGTATGTCACTCCTTCAGAAACATAGAAACATAGACTTTGACGGCAGATAAGGACTGCTTGGCCCATCTAGTCTGCCCATTTCCCTACCTACAGGATAGGCCGCAGATCCTAGTTAACCAACAGCCTATTTCTTCCTAACCCCCCCCCCCAACAAGAATTGTCTTATGTCTGTCCCATGCATTCTTGAATTCTCCCACAGTTTTAGACCCCACAACCTCCTCAGGAAAGCTGTTCCATGCATCCACTACCCTCTCTGTGAAATAATACTTCCTCACATTGCCCCTGAACCGCCTCCCCTCTATCTTTAAGTTGTGTCCCCTTGTTCTTGCATGTCTCTTTCTCTGAAAGGTGCTACCCTCTTGGACTTTGTTGATTCCACTGAGGTACTTAAAAGTTTCTATCATGTCCCCCCTCTCCCTTCTTTCCTCAAGGGTATACATATTAAGCTCCTTTAGTCTCTCCTCATACAGCTTCTCTTGCAGACCCTGCACCATTTTAGTTGCCCTCTTCTGGACTGCTTCTATCCTGTCTATGTCCTTGCAGAGATGGGGTCTCCAGAACTGGACACAGTACTCCAGATGGGGTCTCACCAACTGTCTGTACAGAAGGATAACAACTTCCTGTTTTCTGCTGCTGATGCCCTCTCCCTATGCATCCCAGTATACCCCCAGCCCTCCCTATTGCCTTCTCACATTGCTTGCTAACCTTAAGGTCATCTGATATGATTACCCCCAGGTCCCTTTCCTTTTTTGTTGTTGTTACTACCTCCCCCCATTGTGTATTCTTCCCCTGGGTTCTTGTTTCTCAGGTGCATTATTTTGCACTTCTTTGCATTGAATCCTAGCTGCCATACTTCTGACCATTCCTCCAACCTTGCCAAGTCCCTTCTCATCCTTTCCAAGCCTCCTTGTATATCAACCCTGTTGCAGATCTTTGTGTCATCTCCAAAGAGGCATACTTTTCCTTCCAGTCCCTCTGCAATGTCACTTATGAAGACATTAAAAAGGACTGGACCCAATACTGAACCCTGCGGTACCCCACTAGTAACCCCTCTTTCTTCAGAGTGGCCTTACCAAGCCCCTTTTCTGCCAAGTCCCCCCCCCCCAAACTCTGGGTCCTCTTCCAGTTCCTCTAACTGTCGGAACTTCTGAGCTGCCCCTACTGGGCGCAAGTGCCTCAAGAGACAAGCTGCTTGTTGCACTTGGTGGTGACTGGGGGTAGGGGTTTCTCAAGTAAGGAGAGGAAGCACCATAGAAACATAGACTCTGATGGCCAAAGGGGACTGAAGGTACATCAAGTCAGCCCTTACTATACTACCTCACTCCGCCGACCTATTGCCTTGGTGGGTTGTATCCCTTCCCCCTCCCACAGCCCCACCCCTCAAACACTTGCTGCCCCCCTTGGGTGCTATAAATTCCCTTGCCATGTCCCAACTATATTTGAACCCATTAAGGGTAGTTGCCCCCACCACTTCTGCTGGCAGTCTATTGCACGGTTCCAACAGGAACAGGAACAAGGAGAGGCTAAAGGAACTAAACATGTACACCCTAAAGGAGAGGAGGAAGAGGGGGGATATGATCGAGACCTTTAAGTACCTCACGGGGGTGACTAAGGTATAGGTGGGAGGGATTTTTCAGAGGAAAGGGTGCTCTAGAACAAGGGGTCATGATATGAAGCTGGAGGGGGGTTCATTCAGGAGAGATGTAAGAAAATATTTCTTCACAGAAAGAGTGGTGGATGCCTGGAACAGTCTTTCAGTGGAGTTAGTGGGGGTGAAAACAGTGGTGGGATTCAAAAAAGCCTAGGATAGGCACAAAGGATTCATAAGAAATAGGAAAGGGGTGGAAGAAAAAGTGCCTTAGACTTGCAAGGGTCTGCAGCAAAAGCAGCACAATGAAAAAAGGCAGACTGGATGGGCCAAGAGCTCTTATCTGCCGTCAGTTTCTATGTAACACACACTCAGTGAAGTAGAACTTCCTTACATTTCTCAATAATTTGCCTTCCACCAGCCTCCAGTCATGCCCCAGTAACTGTATCCCCATTTCTTACAAAGTGGTTCTCACAGTCTTTCTTGTTTATTTATTTATTTTATTTATTAAATTTTGATGACCGGGTAGGCCCACTGAGCCCCAAAGGTCCCTTTTTCAGGGGTGACCCTAAGAAACTTATAGAAACACAGACAATGGCAACAGAAAAAGACCATTGGTCCATCCAGTCTGCCCATAAACCCTAATGAACCTGGGACCTATTGTCCAAACAGGGTTCTAACCCACACTATCCACTCACATGATCCACGCCCCACCACTACCACACTGAGCAACCACTAAGCCCTTCACTCATCCCAGCCGTGTTAGAAACCATTGATAGTTTCAGCTTTCATCACATTAGGTGGCAGATTGTTCCAAGGCTCCCCCACCCTTTCTGTAAAATAAAACATTCTCACCTAGAAACAAAGAAACATAGACTTTGACAGCAGATAAGGACCGCTTGGCCCACCCAGTCTGCCCATTTCCCTACCTACTGGATAAGCTGCAGATCCTAGTTAGCCAACAGCCTATTTTTTCCTACTCCCCACAAGAATTGCCTTATGTCTGTCCCATGCATTCTTGAATTCTCTCACAGTTTTAGACCCCACAACCTCCTCAGGAAGGCTGTTACATGCGTCCACCACCCTCTCTGTGAAAAAATACTTCCTCACATTGCCCTTGAGCCGTCCCCCCCCCCATGGCAGACTGGATGGACCAATGGTCTTTTTCTGCTGCCATTGTCCGTGTTTCTATAAGTTTCTTAGGGGTATAAACAAGGAAGACTGTGAGAACCTCTTCCCTCTTGAACCTCTCCCTATCAGTTTCCACTTGTGCCCTCATGTTCTTGATCCGCTACTCATGCTAAATAGTTCCATGCAGTTTACCTTGTTGATTCCTTTCAGAAACTTGAAGGTCTCTGTCATATCTCCCCTCTCTGTTCTGGCCTCCAGTGAGTATATATTCAGTGCCTTGAGCCAATCCAAGTAAGATCTGCTCTGCTAGCCCTAAATCAATTCAGTCTTCCTAAATTGCACTGTCTCCAGCCTGTCCTTATCTTCCATAGGTGAGGACTCCAGAATTGGACACAGTACTCCAGATGGGTCCTCACCAGTGATCTATAAAGAGGTAAATGTGAAAGGAAAATTGTGATTCCCGCTGGGACTTGAACCCAGGCTCCTGGCGTACTGTGCCAGAGCTCTAACCCCTAAGCAATGGGAGGCTCAATGATTAGCAGACTTCTGGGCTTCCCTTGAGGCACACACATTCCTTTCTAAGTGTTGTATAACCAACAACTTAGGCATATGTCAGAAACACCAAACAACTTTTCTGAGTGCAGTCAAGTCACTGCGAGGCAGTTTTTTTTTGTATTATCTTTTTATCCCCTGCTACCCAGCTGCCCACTCCTTCGGGTGACCAAGCTTATTCCCTCAACCTTTCTCCCATTTCGCCATCTCCTGCACCCTTTTTCATACCGTCCCAACTGACCTTCATCGGGGAAGGCCCCTACCAGAGGGGGCATAAGGCAGAAAAGATTGAAGTGCCACGTAGGCACTTCCTTGCTTCTGTGTCAGTCGGCGAGGCACAGCTTAGGGGCTTCCCAGCTTCAAGGTGAGGGAAGGTAGGCTGCCGTCATCTGGCCAGCATGGGTGGCCATTTTTCTTGTTTCTTTTGCCCCCGCCCTCTAGGAAGCACACGGCGGCATCCTTGCTGCTCGCTCATGCAGCGTGTGGTCACCCACATTGCAAAGCATGGGGAGCATTCAGAGGACACTCTGAAACCCTCCCTGTTAGCCTCTGCTCCTGACGTCCCAAGCTCTGGCGCGAACCTGGGTCACCAGCATGCCAGGTGATCCCCTATCGCCCAGCACCACGGAGCCAGCCCGCAAGGCAATTTTAAATCATGGAAGAAATATGAAAGGAAAAGTGTGACTCTCACTGGGACTTGAACCCAGGACCCTGGCGTACTGTGCCAGAGCTCTACCCCTAGGCTATGGGAGGCTCAGTGATTAGCAGGCTTCTCCTCCTCTTTGCCTTATTGTCAGGGGTGTAGTTCTGCAGGGTTGCGTAGGAGCGTGGATCCCTTACTTTATATTGAGAGGGAGCGCCGCTCACATACTTCTTAAAGTCTTATAATTTTTTATGTTGACAGTTCTCAGAGTTGGTGCAAGTGCATTTAACGCTGACTCCACCAGACTCCCATCTGGCTGTCTCCCAACCACCATGCCACCTGCCTCGGATTTTGATATGCTCATGGAGGGAAGGGAATGGAACATCATGTGGTCTGCACATACATTGCAGCGCCACACACACAACGTGCATGCCCACCCTTGCACCACAGTGTCTTGTGGAGAAGGTGTTGAGGTGGCAAAGCTTTGGGTGGCTAGTTATGACCTGTTCTGCTCTTTCAATTTCTGGTGGGATTGCAGTTTTGAGGAGGTGAATTTTGTGCCTGACTGGCTCGCTCATTTTAATCTTTTTCTGGCATGAGGCAGCGACTGGACTCAGGGCTTCCAGTTTGATGTGGCTTGTTTTTTTTGGGGGTGATGGCCCTGTTCTATTTCTGGCGTGAGCCATGGGTCACACGGCACCAAAGCACTAAACAGTCAACTCTCCAGTCTTGCCCATGTAGGCGGCGGCTGGTACAGTCAGTGGAAAAACTGGAAATCTGTATTTATTCCCTGAATGGCCAGTCTGAGAGGTTAAGTGTGCTGTTTATTATTTATTTATTTATTTATTGAGGATTTGGAAAATACCTTTGAGTCAAAGACTCTTTTTCAAAGGTTCCACTTCAGTACAGGTAAACACAATAGGAGAATGGTACAGATCAAATATAGAAGCAGAAACACAAGCAAGCAAGCACTATACTGTAATACTTTAAATCATCTGACATTTAGATCATGGTAATACTTTGTGCTAGTCATGATTCAGCTCAAATACAGAAGTAGTAATACAAACAGGTGAACAGTATGCTATAATACATTAAATCGGCTAACATTTAGATCCCGGTGATACTTTGTGCTAGTCACAGAGTCCAGGGAGCATTTTGAAAACTCCAGTGCAGGGCTAACAATGAGGGATCCTGGAATTTGTGGGGCAACTTGAGTCCAGTCAGTGGAAAATGAGAAGAGGGCCGGTTTGGCGGCAGTCACAGAAATTCGTAGACTGTAGGTGGTTCCTAAGGAGGGTTTTGTAGGGGCCAAGGCTATTCAAGTTAGAGAGGGCATTTGGCAGGCTATTGACCCAGGATGGGGCTCGGTAACTAAAGGATCTTTGGAATAGGGAGGTGTGGCATCAGAGAACCATGAGGAGTTGTCTGCTAGCACTATGAGTGTTCTGCTGGGATGAGGTCTGTTGTAGTATGGGGAAGAGACCAATGGGGGCGAGGCCAAGGGAAATCTTTTTGGCCATGAGGCAAGTGTGAAACCTGATTCTGTTATCTAGGTTAAGCCAGTTTGTAGTATTGACCAGGGAACTTGTGTGGGGTAGACGATCACAGCCCAGGGTGAGGCGGCAGGCTTTGTTGAGGGTGATCCGAAGTCTGGATAAGGCTGAGGGGCTGGCAGCACTATAGATGAGAATGCCATCGTCTAGAAGGGAGAGTACCAAGGAGGAGATCGCTAGGCGAATGGCATCAGGAGTGAGACAGTGTTTAAACCAGTAGAGGATGCTGAGCCGGATGTTGAGGGCCGTAGTCAGTAGGTGAATCTGGTGATGGAAGCTGAGGGCTGAGTCAAGAGTAATGCCCAGGTATTTAATGGAGTCCATTTGTTCGAGTGGGGTCAGGCTGGCTGTTAATAGAGGCGGACATTGGCCCTTCTTGGAGCTAAGAGGATGTAAGAAGTACATAACTTTAGTCTTTTTATAGTTTAGAATAAGGCGCTGTCAGGTGAACCACTTTTCGGCATCACTGAAGGAGGATTGGAGAGAGAGGTGGAGTTGAATGGGGTCATGGTTAGTGAAGTATAGGATAGCATCGTCTGCGTAGAGTAGGATGTTACCAGAACAGGACTGGAGGAGGGAGTTGAGAAAGAGGCTGAATAATAAAGGTCCAAGGATAGACCCCTGCGGGACACCAGAGCAGACAGGCAGCTTGCTGGATAGGGTAGTACCAATTTTTACTTGCTGTGAGCGGTCAGCCAGATAGTCAGTGAACCAGCAGAGGGCATCATGACAGAGACCAAGTTTGGAAAGGGTAGTTATAGGAGGGAGTGGTTGACAGTGTCAAACTCTTTTTTGAGGTCAAGGAAGACTGCACCAGTGAGCTGACCTCTGTTGATGGCCATGTGGAGGTGGGTGGTGAACACAAGTAGGGCGGTAGTCATGCTGTGTCCCTTGCGGAAACCATGTTGTTGGTGGCAAAGTAATTTGTGTTTGTTCAGGTGGTCAGTGAGCTGATCAAAGACAATACGCTCAAGGGCCTTAGATGGGGGGGGAGGATAGATATACTTCACGTAATTTTGTTTTGACTGGCCTCATCTGATGGTGAGGGACTGGGCTGGACTGTGTCCAGCACTGGAGTGATCTCTCTCTCCCTCCCTCAGCTGGGCTTGCCCCTTGCTGCCAGCCTACCCACCCACCACTGCTATGAGTGAGCATGGAACTAATGAAGTGAAGTCCACATCAATGATCCTGCCTTAGACTGCAGCTGGATGATTGCGTGGCTGCAATCCAGAGGTTTAAACATTTTTGCAGACTCGTTTTTCTCCACAGAACAGCAGGATCCAGCAGCCACTGAGCTAGATCATAGATGATTTGCAGATATGTAAATTACAATGTCAGTAAAGTACGAAAGGAATTTGGTTTCATATAGTGTCTTTTACACAAACTGTTTCCTTAAGCTCTTTACAGTCCAGGAGAAGGAGAGTGTTACAATGGATTTAGGCACAAAGGAAGATTAAAACAGCACAGAGATAGAGTAAGAGTATAGCAGGATTAAGCAAAGGGAGGTTAACTGACTTGTTCATGGGTCACACAGTGAGTAGGGGGCAGTTATGGGTTTTCAAAACTGGTCTTTTAAGTTCTTACCAGTGTGGTTTGTCTGGGCTGGCTCAACCTTCATGTGGATTCCTACATTGGAGTTGTGTTGTGCATAAATACACTTCAGGCAGACCCTGAGTTATTCCCTCCCAGCCTACCTCGAACCCTTACACTCATGAGAATTCCACAGCTAGGCTCCCCCTGACAAAGAGACATCTGCCTCGAAGCGCTGGGAACTCTGATCTCACACTATGTGCTACCTGTAGCACTGCAATACATTTCTGCAGAAAGCAACTTATCCTTAACCTATTGTGGAATTCTTGTGAAGGACACAAACCTTTGCATATTCCTGTATCTGTTCAAGGATTAGCACTGGACCCACAGGTGCATGTCTGTTGCCCTGCTTTACCTGAATTCTTATAGACTGAGATCTGCCATTTCACAGAATTCCTAAGGCACCCACTGACAAGGACAAACAAACCTTTGTATTCAGAGAAACCCTAGACTGGAACAACATAATGCCCGGTGGTGCCAAATAAATAGGATCAAACTGGCCCACCTGGATACCTGGAAATTTACAGACTGGCCCTTCTCAAGTGGGCCTTCACCCACCTTGAAAACACTGAACATATTTTTATATCACATCTGTTTACTTACAGTATCAAATGGTAGTTTTGTGATTACTGCGAGTTAATGCAAAGTGTTAACTGAGAGCAGAGTACCGAATGGAAGTCGTATCCTGATATGGGCGTGCCTAGTGCCTACCCTGGACCCTTGGTAACTGTTTTCTAAGTGGGCGCTCGGTGCCAGCTTTCCACTTGGGCCTCTTGCAACACAGTCCAGCTCTGCAAGTCAACTTTGCCTCTTGGCGACTTCCACTTCCTCGTGCATTAGGAACACACCCAAAACAAAGTTTTCCCTGTGTTCTGTCAAGTGCTTTATAGGTTAGATGCTACATAGATGTGTAGACACTGGCAGAAAAAGCCCCTTGACTAACCAGTCTGCCCCACCCCCACCTAACTATTCTGCCTTTCCATAGTGCCAATCCTCACCTTTGTTACCGTCCTCTCCTTCTTCTAACTAAGCCCACGTATGTATCCAATTCCTGCTTGAAGCTGCTGATTGATTTGGCTTGTACTACTTCCTCTGGTAGCTAATTCCACTTATCCACCACCCTTTCAGTGAAGAAACTTTTATAGGCACTTGCTGAGAAGTCATCCTTGTGTAGCTACTACAGCACACACGTGCACCACAATAAGTGACATGGCTGGCTGTATTAGCAGCGCTCCCTTCAACACTAGTCTCAAAGATCTTCTGCTAGAATCTTCAGCCAGTGATTGTTCCTAACCCTCTCTTCCTCCTGCTTCCCCCGCTTGTCAGAGCTCTGTAGTATAACTTTACTTCTTAAATGGCATGCTATATGTGCAAAAAAATGTGTATTCATGTATTACCTAAATATTGTGGATAACGCTGGGTCCTCCTCCTCTCCCAAAGACTGTTGTTCTGTATTCCCCCGTCTGTGTGGTTTTGTGTATTGTCTCTCTTCCCTGATCACTGTACTTACAATATTGTATAATATTGTATGTACAATTCCATTACTTGTTTTCTCTCTTGTTTCTCTTACCTGAACACTGTACTGCTTAATACCATATGTATGTCCTTATTGTTGTTTGACGTGGAGCCTTTGTAAAGGAGTCTATGACTCAAAAGGGTTGTAATTCTGAATATTATTAAATAAATAAAATAAATAAGCATGAGTCGCATTCTCCTTAATGTGCTATTGTCTACACTGCTGACCTTTGCAGCTTTATCTGCTTTTCCTGTCTGCAGGGACCCCATTGTAAATGGGATGTTCTCTCTCAAAGGGCTTTATCCAGTGAAGCGAATCTTCAATTAATTACTAAATAGAACTCACTGAAAGTAATCCACTTGGAGTTTGGGGCGGGGGGAGGGCACTGCTGCAATTAGAAGCACATAGTACAATCACATTTTTTGTTTAGACAATAATACAAAATTAAATTTCATTTAAACTTAACGAGGGAATAGGTGATGCATGTGTCTTAACTTGGTAAATCATTTGATTTATGGGGTGCCAAGAAGGACAATGTTTTAGGTCCCAAATCTTTGTTTTTTTTAATTTTATTTCTATTTCTGTATTTTGCTTTGCTGCACAGTTTCTGTGTATATGCCCCTACTGTATAGCCTCAAGGTATAAATAAATATCTATATGTCTGTGAATATTTTGAGTGTTGTATTTTTCCAGTTTCTTTTCTTCTTCACTCAGTTACTGTATATTTGCCCTCTACTGTATAGCCTTGTTGTACATGTAACTGGGTGGTCGTGTAACTTTCAATTACTACCCCTACCTTGCTAGTTATTGTGATAGTGATATCTCATCAGGTGAAGACCATCACCACTCAGGAGTCTGCTGTCCAAGAAGTACTCCCAGTCCCATACAAAGTGGTACCCTTCCTCCTGACACCATCCCTTCAACCATTCATTAAACTCCTCAGTCTCTTCCTTCCCTACTCTGTCATACTCATTCCCCCTATTCCACACAGGGAGAACCTCAAAAAAACCCAGGGAAGTCAAATGTGCCTTCAATCTGTCTCCCAGCCTCTTAAAGTTATGCTTCACTGCCTCCACAGACTGGTTCACCAGATCATTGGTACCCAAATTTACCAGCACCCTCGCTCCCCCTTCCCTGCCATCCTCCCTATCCTATCTATATCTTGAAAAATTACAAACACATATTGATATGGTACAGTGTTGTGTTTGTCATGTTCCTCTGCTCCCGCCTGGCCTCCAGTGAATACATGTTTAGCACCTCCAGCCAGTCCTAATAGGATATGCCATGCTGGCCCCGGATCATCTTGGTGACCCTCCACTGTACCCATACCCATGTGTGATGCTAACCAATAATTTTCCAATGCACAAGCCCACCTCCCTATGACTCTGGCTGTCACATCCAAGTATCCAGTAAGCATGCCCACAGCTAGTGATGTGTAATCATCCATCTCACCAGGCCAAAGCTGGCAGCCACCATAAGTGGTGTGTGGGGGGAGGTCACCTTTCTTTCCACAGAGCCTGAGAGTGCCACTTCCTAGCCACTGTCTGAGATTCAAGGCTTCGGGGCACAATGCAAACCCAGGTTCCTTCCATGAATATGTGATGTGCAGCCGGTGACACCACCAGGCCAGCTATGCAGTCTGCTTGCTGTTGCCTTTTATGTCTGGATGATCCCAGCTGCCCACAGGTTGTGATGAACTGAGAAATGCTGGTATTCAGTTTTCACACGGCTATTCATGGGTATGTCATCAGAGTGAACTGTGAATAACAATGGGTGAATTGCTGTACTCAACATTCCACAAACCATGTAACATAATTAATAAAACAGGGGTGCATGTGAACAACTTAGTGGTACTTTCATCTCATGAAGCTGGGGGACGTACTTTGCTTGGCCTTCAGCCTTGTGATTTATTCTATTCCTAGCATCACTCAATGACGTTGTTCCTAGGAATACGTTAGTCTACATATTCCTTATTATGGCACATTCCCCTTTCTAACTTGTATGGTTGGGTGTCCTCAACCTCATATAAAAAAAAATAATAAAGAGTAACCCTCACCCCCCCCAAAGTATCTAATGCTTCTGTCTTTCTTGGTGTGTGTGTGTGTGTTTGTGTGTGTGTGTGTGTGTGAGTGTGTGTTTGTGCGTGCGTGCGCACATGTGTGTAATTCTCAACTGTCACTTAATGATATAGTGGAGCATGGGGACAGTACCCTTTAACACCTCCCAAAAGCAAATGACATCTGCATCAGATGCCTACAAACTTACCAACTGCGCAGAGAACAGATCCTTTCCTCCGTTTCCCAGGCTTCCAAACATGGGTTGCAGTCAGCAGCCTCTCTTCTTGAGGACTGAAGATCTCTCTTTGAAGAACCCCCCTGATAGATGCCATGAAATGCTACAAAAGAATATTTAATAAATGCATTCGTTATTAAAGATTCAAATAACTAAAATAGTTATAAAGCATTATAACATGATTAGGGATTGGGCTGCAGTGAGTTAATTTCTCTCAGCTGGAGTCATGAGACGTAAGGCAAAGCTGAGTACCTTACAGCCTTAGGGCTAGATTACCAAAGGTAACCCAGTCCCTTGAGTAGCAGTGTACTGCCTGAAATGAATATTCATTTTAAAAAGTAGTGAAGTATCACTTCTTATTTCTGAAGTAGTTTTCATTTTCATTTACTCATTAGAAGGTTTGCTACCTGATAACATTATGTGTGCTGTAAGGAACAGTACTTTAGCTGGAAGCTGACATATCTAGCTCTGTTCTTTCTCATATATCATCAGCCCTATGACCTCACTGTCTGTGACATCATAACTCAGCTGCAGTCACGTGTGATGTCACAGTCAGCGAGTCCCAATGCAGATGAGGTACGAAGAGGAAATAGTACTAGATGTGTCAGTCTCCAGGTAAAGCACTGATCTTTTCACCACAACACCTAATACTGTTATGTAGAAAACGTTCTCTTGAGCACAGAGAAAAAGAAAAATGCTTCAGAAATAAAATGTAACAACTGACTACGTTTAAAAAGTAGTAATATTTTCGGCCTGGTGTTTTTGGCGCTACTAGCCATTTAATGCCATTATTCAACTAAAATCTTAGAATGCCATCAACCAATCAGAATGTTCCATTTCCAGCCATTGTTTTATAATTCTTAGTTACCACCTTAGTCCGTCACTCACCTATATCAGCTTCTATAGCAGAAGAAGGGCTCTCTGTAAGCTTTAAAGCCAATCGGTACCTTCTGCTGTCGAGCTGATTATTTAAAATGCCATTATGGAGATCAAGCAACTGTATTAACAAACGACTTCAGTAAAGCAGACAACAATACTACCCTTGAAACAGAGATGTGGGAGGCCTGTGTAGGCCAGTGTTGTGTGGCCAGGAAGGGTGTTGCAATGATGCCATGACCTAGCAGCATGCAGTGAAACTTCGAGCTGCTGAGAACATGTTGCTTCAGCTGATAGACATCCTGCTAAACTGAGACTGGCAATTTGTCAGCTAAAAAGGACTGCTTGGCCTACCCAGATGATCCCTGCCTAGTCCATTTTCACAGGCCTCAATTGGTCTCTACCGACCCTCCCTCCTTCCTGTCTATTATTTATTTATTTAAGAGTTTAACCAGGCAGGCGTACTGAGCAGAGGACCACTCGTTTCCAGACGTGACCTGGGGGAAATTGGGGTATAGGAGAAACATAAGAAGAAACTACATACATTATGGATTTACAAGTATACAGAGCTTTGCCCCGAAGCTGTGGACCATTGACATTGTGGTTGCTAGGTATTTACATACCTGTACAATTATCTACAGCAATAAAGAACATACATCATTAATTATAAGGACCCTGCAGTGTAGCTGCTGAGTAAGGCATGTCTAGCGGGTAGCAGGAACCAGAGGTCATGTGGGATATGTATTTGGTTACCGAGAGCATGTGCAAGTGGCATTGAAATGAACGTGGAGGAGTGGGTTGAGATGTCTAGGGTATGTGGAGCACCTGATGTCTGCAGGCAAGTCATTCCAAAGTTTGGGGAAGCGATATTTGAAAGCCAATTGGCCCTTGGAGGTGTGTATGTGACTGGCACTTGGAGAAGCCTGGATTCTGTATTTCTGAGAGAATAGGCTGGGGAAGGTTGAGTCAATATGGCAGACACAAAGTAAGGGGAAAGGATCTGTGACCAGAATTTGGCAATGACTTTGGATCAGTGGATCAGTCTGCAGGACAAGAGTGAGGGCAGGGCCAAGTCCCTATACAGATCGCAGTGGTGGGTCATCGGGGGACAGTCCAGGCTAAGGCGACAGAAAGAGTGGAAAAGGGTGTCCAGGCTTTTCAGGTTAGAAGAGGGTGCGGTGCCATAAACCATGTCGCCATAATCAAGCAGTGGGAGAATCATTTTATGAACAATTTCTCTACAGACTTGCCTGGGCATGCAGTCTTTGTTACGGTATAGAGCAGCAAGTTTTGGGGGAAGCTTTTTATGTAAAGAATCGATATGGGTGGAGAAATCCAAGTATTGGTCAAGCCACACACCCAGGTATCTGAAAGAGGTGCAGGACTCCAAGGAGGCCCCATCTAAGGTTAGGAAAGAGGGGCATGAGACTAGGCAGGAGAGCCGTGGTTGCATCCCGAAAATAAGCGAGACTTTTTTTTCGTATTTAGGAATAGCTAGTTTGACCGGAACCATTGCTATACAGCATTGAAGTCCTGTTGAAGCACATTTGACACCTCACCTATGGAAGGGCCTGAGGCGTACAGTAAGGTGTCGTCCACGTACATTTGAATAGACGAGAGTGTGCAGGCTTGTGGGAGGTCATTTAGGAATACTGAGAAAAGCAGATGACCCAGGACTATGCCTTGGGGGCCCCCCATAGTGACTGGAAGGGGGGAAGATATGTGAGGGCCAATTTTCACCGACTGGTGTCAGCCTACCAGATAGGCATGGAACCATCTAGTAACATGGTCAGAGAGGCCGGTATCATTTAGTTTGGCTAGTAACTTAGGGTGGGAGACAGTGTCAAAAGCCTTGGCCGGGTCTATGAAAATGGCTGAGGTGATGCGCCCTCTGTCCATCCTTGTAAGGGTGTCATCTGTGATTCTTAATAGGGAGGTGATGGTAGAGTGAGACTTGCGGAAGCCAGACTGATAGGGGGTAAAGAAAGAAGAAGTGTCAAGGTATTTGGAAAGTTGGATAAGTGCAAGGTGTTCCTGAATTTTGGCCAGGATAGGGAGAAGGGAGATGGGGCGGTAGTTTCCCAGGATGGAGGGGTTGCTGCCCTTTGGGAGGGGGATAACAGTCGCTTGCTTCCATGCTGCTGGGATTTTGGCCATGGAGAATGAGTGGTTGAGGAGGTTGGCTATTGGAGCAGCTATGGCTAGGGCAGACAGGTGAAGTAGTTTGGCGTCCTGGGCCTGTGGGGCATTTCTTTGCCTTTGTTGGGGTTAAGTGAGCACAGTGCTTGTAGCACCTTGGCTGGGGTTACTGGGTGGAAGGAGAAACTGGTAACGTGTGTGGAGTTATGAGCTTTCGGAGGGGTATGAAGTGTGCAAGGGGTGGGTGGTGTAGTGTGAGGTGAGCACGATGTGGGCAGGCAGCTGGGTAGGAGAGATGCAGCACAGCTAGTGGAGAAGGTATTGAAGGCAGAGGCTACTTCGCCAGGGTCAGTGACAGACGAGCCTAGGATGGTTAGGGTCAGGTTGGTGGTTGGAGGGAGGAGGATTTGAGAGCTTTCCAAAGTTGGTAGGATGGTTAAGGTTAGCATTCAGGGCCATCGTGAAATAGCTCATTTTGGTCCGGCGAATCAATTTGGTGCAGGAATTACGGAGGGTATGGTATCTTTGTAGGGATTCCTGGGAGCGTGTTATTTTATGTTTACTCCAAGCCTGATCCCTGGTGCGGCAGCTGCTAATGAGATCAGCGGAGACCCAAGGAAGGTGGGATCCCCTGACTCATGTAGTTCTTAGCGGGGCATGCCTATCCCAGACAGCGATGAATCTGGCCTTAAAAGTTTTGTACGCATAGCCAATTGAGGGTGCCTTGGGTATGAAGGACCAATCAATATGAGACAGGTCATTCAGGAGGGCAGGTAGAGATAGGGATTTCTAAGATCTCATGAGAATCATCCTAGATGGAGGTTTTGTGGGTCTGTGCACTTTCCTGACCATGTATATCATGTGGTGGTCACTTAGGGAGTCATGGAGGAGACCAGCATTTATAATCTTGTGAGGATGGGAAGTGAGGGCCCAGTCCAAGAGGGAGTGGTTTGGCATTTTTGGGTTCAGCCATGTGGGTTGGGAGATTAGCTGGGAGAGGTTTAGAGTGGTTATTTTGGTGCGTAGTTTGGTACAGTCTTTGGCTAGCCAGTTGTAATTGAAGTCACCAAGGATATGGAGCTCGCCACCTGTGGCAGAAGACTTTAAAGTGGTCAGGTGGTCTAGGACACTAGGCAGGGGGGTACTTGGGGCGCAGTAGGAACCTGCCACGTAGACAGGGGCGGAATAAGGCAGTTCGAGTTTAATTAATAAGGCGTCTATTTGGGGTGTAGGTGTGGGAATTTGGACCGAAGTGAACTGTAGCCTGGTGGAAATAAACATGGCAATACCTCCCCCTCTTTTCTTGCCTTGACGGTCTTGCCTAATCACTGTATAGCCAGGGATGGCTACCGCAGAGTCCATGTGGTGTGGTTTTAACCAGGTCTCAGATAGTATGAGGATGTCTGGTCGTAGAGACAGGGCAGTGAGTTGTAATTCTGGTAATTTGTTCAGGATGCTGCAGATGTTGAGGTGCAGCAGTCGGATGCCCTTGGAAAAACACAGTGGAGTGTGGGAAGTGGGAGGGTTGGGACCTGGGTTAGTTTCTATATCACCTTCCAATAGAAGAAGCATCGTAAGAATGAGTTTGGTTTTGTGCCAGGCAGGTCTAGCTGTGCGCAAAGAGTTGGGTAAATAAGGGGTGGGCGCAGTGACAGCTGCTGTAGAGTTTCATAGGACAGATAGTCCAGGGAAAAAAGAGGGAGGAAGGATGGTGGCTCCGAGTACCCAGTTTAGTGCAGGACCATGTGTTAGGTATTGTGAGAAGGTGGTTGAGGGTAGGGGTGGGGGTTAGTGATGGTATAATCGGGGGAAGGGCAGGTTGGGGTCCGGTTGTGGATGGGTTGCTGGGGGGAGGGAGATTAGAGGAAAAGACAGGAGGAATATTGGGAGGATAAACAGAAGCATCTTGCTTAGGAATTTGTAGTAGCAATCAAGTGTAGCAGCCTCTAGTGGTCACAGCAGATAAGCTGCTAATGAGAGAGTGGGCTGCGTGATACCTTGCATAAATCGTGTACATCGGAGTGCCAACCAAGGGTGGTGGTGGTGGGGGGGGTAAACGCATGCCGTCTGCAAGCAGCTGAGCTTCCTGCAATCGCTATTGTCCTGTACCTTGTTTGTTGTTCGCTCCGGGGGGAGGGGGTTCCTGCAGTTGAAATCTGGGGAGGGCAGGTAGCTTCAGCGCCCTCGTGACCCCCGTGGACCTCCTGGGGAGGGCTGGTGACTCCAGGCCCTCATGACCCCTGCACTGAGAGAAAAGGAGAGAGGGGGCAAGTTTAAGAGTGTTGTCGGACAGAGGCGGGGTTAAGCGGAGAAATTATCCTACGCAGTTGCAGCTGGAGCACTGATTCAGGTTTTTAAAATATCTAACTTTGCTGGAGCACTGCTAATGTTCGGAATGAACTTTTATCTTAAACTGTAACTGTAGGCTAAGTAACTTTTATAAGACTATGGCGACACGGATTACTCTAGACACTCATTAAGGTTGTTTGGTTGAATTTAAAGCTACCAGGCAAACGGTTGTCTTATGGTACTTGTATTAAACAGGCAAAATGATTGGCTATGCATTGAGAAATATCAGCAGAAATAAACTAACTGCAGTGCGACGCTGACTCTTAAAGGCAGTCTTGTAATTCTTGTAATTAATACTTGAAGGCAGTACTATATTTATGTAGAGTCCATAAATTCAAAAAGGTTTTTGGGGCCAAAATGCACGCCGTCTGCAAGCAGCTGAGCTTCCTGCAATCGCTGTTGTCCTGTACCTTGTTCGTTGTTCGCTCCGGTGGGGGGGTGTTCCTGCAGTCAAAAGCTGGGGAGGGCAGGTAGCTTCAGTGCCCTCGCAACCCTCGTGGACCTGGGGAGGGCTGGCGACTCCAGGCCCTCATGACCCCTGCACTTGTTCGTTGTTCGCTCCGGAGGGGAGTGTTCCTGCAGTCGAAATCTGGGGAGGGCAGGTAGCTTCAGTGGACTCGTGACCCTCGTGGACCTCCTGGGGAGGGCTGGCGACTCCAGGCCCTCATGATCCCTTGTTCGTTGTTCGCTCCGGGGGCGGGTGTTCCTGCAGTCAAAATCTGGGGAGGGCAGGTAGCTTCAGCGCCCTCGTGGACCTCCTGGGGAAGGCTGGTGACTCCAGGCCCTCACGACCCCTGCACTTGCTCGTTGTCCGCTCCGGGGAAGGGTGTTCCTGCAGTCGAAATCTGGGGAGGGCAGGTAGCTTCAGCACACTCGCGACCCTCGAGGACCTCCTGGGGAGGGCTGGTGACTCCAGGCCCTCACGACCCCTGCACTTGTTTGTTGTTCGCTCGGGGGGGAGGGCGTTCCTGCAGTCGAAATCTGGGGAGGGCAGGTAGCTTCAGCACCCTCGCAACCCTTGTGGACCTCCTGGGGAAGGCTGGCAACTCCAGGCCCTCACGACCCCTGCAAAGAAATAATGCCTGACAGGGTGGGAGTTATGTTGGGATAACATCTCACCTCAGGTGGTTGGGCCCGAGGCCATCAGCTGAGGGCGTCTAACACCCGAGAAGGGATGTTATCCCAGCATAACACCCACCATGGAGGGCATTATTCCTACTACACAATGGCTCATTGTTTTATACAGAAAAAAAGAATTTTAAAGAATGTTTTTTTAGTGTTTAAAAATTTTTTTTAAAGTGATTATGTGAGCTTTCGCAGATGCCTTTTTCACATAGTATGCCATTGCCCCCCCTATGCTTCGGATGCTGAAGCAGCAATTTGTTTAATAAAAAAATCTGTCGTAGTCATTTTTATTTATGGTTTATCAGCACTGTGTTCTCCAGTTTTTTGTGTGCAGTCACACCCCCAGAATGATGTCATGCAAGGGAACTGACAATGTTTTATATACAGCACCAAGCAATTCTGGGTAAATTATCATGTTGATGTAAATGTTAGTTACTGAGAGGTGCAGTCCCTTATTTTGGTGGTGGTGACTGCACTTAATATTTAGATGTCCATAGCAAGGCATTGTGGGTACAATATGCAGTTGTTTTCCAAGTCCCCTACTGTGAGGTGCAGTCTCAAATCTCTGTAGTGGCTTCAACAATAAAAGCTCTCATATGTTTATTTTCCAAACAAGGCATTGTGCATGTAGCATCTAGCTGACAGGATTTCTTTACTGAGAGATGTAGTTTCTTATGTCGGTAGTGTAAATGTCTGCAATACAAAGACTGACCAATAGTGGTCTCTGTTTCAAAACAGTGCTTATGAACTGTGTTTCCCTTGCATGATGTCACACATGGGAGTTGCAGCACTAAGAAAAAAAAAGTGGCGGGATATGTAAATGAGGCAGAGCAGAGAAATAAAAGCATTTTTTTCATGGAAAACAGCACTTTTTGGCAGTTTGACTGGTAGCAGATTGAATCATAGCTCCTACTGGTTACTACAGGTTACTAATCCCATTTTCTATGACAAAGTTCACAAAATCACTTTAAGAGAAGATGCAAACGATGATCAAATGGGAAAGGAGAGTATCTATGGCATCATCATCTAGTTGATCAGCAGGGATGTTATGCCAGGATAACATCCCTGCTGTGATTGCCAACTGACCAATCAGAAGCCAGGATTCTTTCTTGTCATTATATAATTAAGCAATAAGGCATGACAGGGGGTGTGTTATGGTGGGATAACGGCCCACTTTGGGGTGGGTTGAAGCATGAGGCGTAGCCGAGGGCTTCCACCACCTGAGAAGGGCCATTAGCCCACCATAACACACCCCTTGGAGTGCCTTATTGCAATTATGAAATGGGTAATTTTTAGTAAATTTTATGCATTTTTAAACATAATACTTTCAGCTGGACCATTGTGCTGGGATAACGGTCCAGCTGAAAGCAGCTCTTGGCCAATCAGAATTCAGCATTCTTTCTACGCATTTCATAATTACTAATGTTCCCCTTTGTCTATCCTATGTATGCTTAAAGGCCCCTTCTGTTTTTGCTTCCACCACTTCTGCTGTTAGTCTATTCCAGGCATCTACCACTCTTTCATTAAAGTAGTACTTCGTCACATCCCTCTTAAACTCCCCCCCCCCCAGCTTCATCACATGCCCTCTGGTCAGTTACCACACTATACATGCACTATGCACATTGCGGTGAGTTTTACTATGTAAGGGTAGCAAATTGCAGAGAAGTGCCATTCGCAAATGCTATGTACTGTGGCCAAATACACCACAATTCATGGGGGAATTTTAAATTCGCAACATTCCTACTCAAAATGTTTCACAATGTGGGCAGACCTCCAAAGCAGGTAATACAGAATAGACAATAATACAGGGTAGGAGTACTTAACTTCAGACAAGAAAATACATTGCATTTCATACCCTACTGGAGTGAAAAGTGTACAACTAAATGAGTTTTTAGCTAACATATGCAAGATCTAAAAAACAATTTTTTGCAGGTTGCATGTGTCTCAGTCATTTATGTCAGAGGCTGAATATGTTACAAACCAGTATTCACAGCTGGAGCTTCTTTCAGAATGAATCAGAGCTGCTTTAACAATGTCCATGACATCAGAATAGCCCTGTCCCTCCCTAAAGTTAGGTGTTAAACTGAAAAAGAAAGTTATTTTTTTTTTACTACTCTCCCTGGTTGACCTTCCTTCTGAGGAGCACCCAAGCTCCATCACCCCAATATCTGATGGGACTTACCTGCCACTGTCTTCCTCCAGGGCTTGACCCCTCATGGCAGGGTCGGCGGGGTCCCCCAAGCCTCACCGCAGAATGGATCTGGTTCTGGCAGTGTGCCCAGCTAGTTGAGTGCGGTGCCTGCAGGCACTCCTTATCATCCTGCCGTCAGCATTTTCCTCTGGTTTTTGCTCCTGGATGTGATGTGCAGTGATGTCATGGTGCACGCCATGCATTTCCACACAAAGTGCACCGACATCTGCCACATCCCCGATCTGTCTTGGCACCGAGCTGCCTTTCCCCCAGCTTCTGCCAGGGGCCATGTGAGCTGCAGGCTCTGCCCACCTTTACACCCCCCCTCCAGAGGAGGAGGAGAGTGGTCCTGCAGATGCTTAATCCTCCTCTCCCTGGCTGACCCTCCGACAGCCTGGATTTGCTCCTGAGCCCAAGCCATCGCGTCACAAACGGTAACGTTACTGCTTCACCGGTGAGCTGGCGAGAAAGAAAGTCCTAACCCCAGGAATCCATGGGTATGTATTCACAAAGTGCATTCATTCCTCAGGCTAGATATGCCTGGGAGATAGAACTTAATGCTTATTATGGAATGTTAGAATTAGAATCAAGCTGAGACTCTGCTCTATGGTCTCGCTCTCCCCAACATTCTAATGTCAGATTTGCTTCTACACTGAATAGAGCAGTCACCCCGAAGTACAGCTCCACTCTTCTGCCCATTTTTTCACTTTGTTATGATCTTTATTACTTTTATTAGTTGGTTTAGATATTTCTCTATACTCTGTGTTACTTAAGGTTATTTTTTAATTTTATTGTTAAATTTAACAGTTTGGTTCCCCTAGGTTCCCAAGAATCAAAGAAGGCCGCTATACAGCACGGTTCCTGTCTTCATGGGAACTACTATTTTTTGGTGTTACATTTAAAATCTACTAGATAACAACTGCTTTTCTTTTTAATTTCATTCTTTTTTTCTATTATTATCGCTCAGTTCCATTTTTAGGGACCAGAACCATTTTTCCCTGTCAATTTCATTTATGAGGTAAAAATAGCTGTTCCTTTTTTTGGTCTTCAGCAGCTGGCATGACTGAGGGATCCCAAAAAAAAGAACGGGACCGGTAGGTTTTTTATAAATTGTACAGTAGAGGGGGGCATGGCTAGTGCTTGAACATGGCAGATATATGCTAGTCAGGCTCCACTAGGCACAAACTTGAAAGCGTGGAGAAATCAGACCCAAGGGGATAAAGAGTGAAACCCAACCATAGACCTAATAGCCTTTGTCGATGGCAACCAGCAGGCATAAAAACAAACAAGCTAAACTTCATTTCAAGCCAGTGGAACATCAAAAAGATACTTGCCTGGGATCGGAGGCCCATACAAGAGTGCAGGCTCACATGGCTGAAGAGTCCAATTGTAGCATGTCTGAGCTGGAGCAATTGCTAGCCAGGGTCCCTGCCACCCTAGCCAATATGCAATCCAAGATGAAGGCAGGGTTCACCAACATCACCACCCAAATAGCGCATATGTAAAGTGTTGTGACTGGACTGTCTGAAACCTCAGCCTCCCACACTACACGTATCACTGAACTTGAGCAGCGAGTCAGCGACTTGGAGTATTACTTAACGCGTGTCACCTCTGACCGAAGATGGCTGAAAGAGCAGGTCGAGGAGATGGGCGCAAGGGTGGACAACCAAGAAAATCACTCCCGGTGCCCCAATCTCCAGATCATGGGTCTCCCCAAAGGAACCGAAGGCCACAACCCCAACACGGGGCTACATAAATGGATTGCCGAACACTTTGGAATGCCTCTGGAGGCCCTGCGGTTTGAGATAGAGC
Organism: Neoceratodus forsteri; assembly: GCA_016271365.2. NCBI lineage: Eukaryota > Metazoa > Chordata > Ceratodontiformes > Ceratodontidae > Neoceratodus > Neoceratodus forsteri. The sequence continues at coordinate 68,759,883 of JADMNL010000023.1, forward strand.
GAGCGCACCAGATGGGCCCCTCCACCGAAGCCAGGAGAACATCCCAGGCACTGTCTAATAAAATATTTGAGATACACAGACAAGGAGGCAGTTCTCAGAGCAGTGAAAGCACATGGAATTTTCCAGGACTACAGCTGGGAGATGCAGTTCAAATGCCAGAAATTCAATCCGGTCAAGTCAAAGCTGCACTCCATGGGCTGGTTGTTTGCCTTCATGTACCCTCTAGCTGCCAGGCTTCAGGTCAACCACACAGGAAAACCTCCCAAATACTGTGTTTGCCACAGAGAAGCTGAAAAGTGGGTCGAGGCGGAGGCAAGGGCTTCTGGAGGACGTAGGTCACCCAACCCGAAAATCACAAAGGAAAAATAAAGGTACTGTTTTTTTATTTTAATATGGGCATAAATATTGCTTGACAGACGTATCTAGCTTCTGCTAGTCCATTTGGTCAGTTCTTTCTCTCACCTCTACTTTCATTGGCCCGGAACCCCCATTCTGGATTTATAGGCTAAACTCACTCAGCCTGGCCTGAAGTGGCTTGAGCCGGTAGAGGCGAGAGGGATACTTTTGTCAGGGGTCGCCAGTGGGAGTGGAGAGTTCTCTGTCCTTAAATCCTCCATCGTAACTACTATGCTTCAGTGAGGGTCCCTGTGAAGCTGGAGCAGCTCCCTGGAGATACTACTTGCTTCTATCTGCCTTCATGTCCACACAGGAGAAGGCTTTGTTTTCAGTGCCCCGAAAAGATCTAAGACAGATCAGTGCCTTTGGTGCTACTTGTTGAAAACTATTTCTAGGCCCCGTACTTAGTAGGCCCACTGGAGAGACGTCCTAAGTTGTACAATTTTGGTTTGGGTGACAGGCGTTTTGGCTCTGACCATGTCTGGGGACATGGGTAGCAGCGGGGCTGAAACCAGTGAGGATTTTCACTGGCTTCTTACTCTTGGATAACTGCCACATTGGAGGTTTTATCTCAACTTGGGTAAAACGATCGTGGGTTGTGACATAGTGGATTCATCTGAGGACTTTCTTTTCACCTTTGACTACTAACCACCCACAAAGACTTAAGTCTATTGTTTTTTTTTTCTCTTTTTTCTTCTGGGAACGTACTTAGTATTCATAGCCCATTCACTGGAGTGGGTCAGAAGGGGGGGGGGGTCATGTCCTGTTGGTGGGCCCCCAATTTTGTATTCGAGCCAAGGGCTGATTCTCAGGACTAAATAATTTTCAGTTGTGCCTCAGTTACAGGCTTCAATTTAGCTCTGAATCACATGTTTGCTGCTTTGTTGATAATTACTCTAACCGCCATCAGTTTCCAGGGGAATTATAGCCAGAATCCAGTTGATCTGGTTGGGGGGAGCAGTATTTGCAACCCTGGATGCCTCATTTGGTTGTAGGTTCTGGAAGAAGTCTTTTTTTTTTTTAAGCCTCTGAATTACATTTGGAATGGACAGGAGGGGAGAGGGATTCATATAAGGGGAAAATGTTATTTTTGCTGCAGATTTGTTCTCTTTTTTTATCATTGTAATTTGCTAGAATGTATGTAAATTTGTAATCTTGCACTCGGCCATCTTGTTCAAGGGTCTAAAAATATGGTTTAAAAATGGCTAACTTAGCCAAAGTTGCAACTTGGAATGTTAATGGCTTAAAGTCAGTCATCAAAAGGAAGTGTGCCCACTTGGAGGCACTTGGTGCCAAACAGATCTCTCTCTCTGTCTCGGACACCCTGCACTTGAGGCTCAACCCCCCAACCCGCCTCTCCAGCACTTCTATGCACTTACCCCCTCGTGTTGCTGACAACTAATAGGCTCCCTGTTGGGCACAGTTATTTAGTCTGTTCCTGTATGTATCTGACTGTGTTTACTTATTCCAGTTTTAGTTTTTGCTGTACTTTTTTGTATTCCTTTGTTTAAAGACCAAATGTACCTAAATGTTCTCATTCTAATTCTATTGCCTTGTTTGTCTCAATCCTCTGTATAATCACCTACTTGTTCTAAATGTACTAACGTGGAACCGATGTAAAGAGCTCTGAGCTCAAATGGTTAATCCGAGATCAGAACTAAAGAGGTCCAAACTTCAAGTGATCCTCCTCCAGGAAACTCATATGTCTGCAGTGGAGGCCCAGAAGACAATGGATTCCATGGGTGGGGTTTGGGTGTCCTCCTGTTTCTCTACCAAGGAGAGGGGCTTTTCCATCTGGTTTCCTCGGGAGGGGGTACAGGTTAAAATTCTCTACCAATTAGCAGACAGTGCTGGCCGACACGTACCAGTGAGGGCAGAGCTGGCAGGGGTTGAGACACTGTCTTTTGGTTCTGTGTATGCCCCAAATGTAGAAGACCCCCCTTGTTTTCCAGAAACTGGCAGTATGGCCTTGTTCCCTAGACCATGGATCTTCGGGGTGGGGTGGGGACTACAGTTGTGTTTCAGACATGCTACTAGACTACTCCAATAGGGCATCTGTCCCCCTTTCCAAAAATGCCAAAGCCCTGTGGGAGGTTCAATCCATGTTCACTTTGGTGAACGTATGGCACCATTTGAACCCCACTGGCCAGGACTCTAGTTTTTATTCCCACCCATACCAGTCATACGCCCACTTAGACAGGTTTTTGGTGAGTGCCACCCTCCTGGCTACTATTCAGTCGGCAGATTATTCACCTACACTACTCTCAGACCACGCTTCCCTTACCATAGCCTTGACTTCCTTAAGCTCCCCACCAGCGACCAGATTGAGGCAACTGGACCCTTTACTTTTGAGGGATGGCAAGTTCATCAGTTTTATGGCTGACAACAGGAGGGGATTTTTACTATACAAAAAAAGAGTGACACTACACATAGCTGCAGGTGGGAGGCCCTTAAAGCCTTTATCAAAGGTCAGGTGATTTCCTACTCTGCCTGCAACAAAAAACTGTCTTAACAGAAGCTTAACCAGCTTCGTACCACAATCACAGCCTGTGAGGAGGCCCACATGCAGCCACCCACTCCGTCTCTTTATAGAGTTATACAAAAATTGAAATGGCATTTTAATATTTTTGACAGCATAAATAAGATGCTATATCTAACACAAGCCGGAGCATATTTTGATGGAGATGGGGGGAGGGGCAAATACTTGGCATGGCAGCTCTGCTGCCATGAGGGGGGAAAAGCAATGGCCAAATACAGTATCCCATGGGGCAGTTAGTTAACAACACTGCTTCAATTGGTACTGCATTTAATTCATTTTACAAATCATTGTACTCTTCTGAGATATCCCCCTTCGCACAGCAACTAAATTACTTCTTCCTTCGAGCACCAGTCCTGACTCTGGAAGAGGAGGAGGCCAAGAGTTTAGAAAGCAAACTCACTAAAGATGAGGTCTGCCAGGCTATTAAAGCCTTAAAGGGTGGGAAAGCCCAGGGCCCATATGGACTCCCAATAGACTTCTTTAAGAACTTTCACTCTATACTACTACTAGATCCCCTGTATGAAATGCTGGTGGAGAGTCTGGATCAGGGTCATTTGCCCCACTTCACATGGTCTGCTACCATTTCGGTCCTTCCTAAGCCAGGCAAGGACCTGACCTTGTGTGCATCATACCACCCCATCTCCCTTATACAGCAGACTATAAAAGTTTGGCTAAGATCCTTTGCCTCGCACCTAGACCCCCTGCTCCCATCCCTAGTGCACACAGACCAGGCCAGGTTTGTCCAGGGAAGACAGGAGAAGCATAACATTTGGGGGACCCTAAATGTGGTGCACTCTTGGAGGAAATCAGCAACTGTGCATGGTGTGGTGGTCCTGGCCCTGGACATGGAAAAGGCCTCCGACTGCGTGGGGTGGGGGTGTATGTTTGAGACACTGAAGAGACTGGGGCTTGGTCTGAGATGCAGGAACTGGTTGAGCACCCCATACTCCTCTCCCACTGCCAGATAGCGATAAACGGGGAGCTGACCCCTCCATTCATGCTGAGCCTTGGCATGAGGCAGGGATGCCCCCTATCGCCGTTCTTGTACGTGCCCTCTCTTGAACCCCTGGCAGCAGTTTCAGAAATAACAGGAACATCTGAGGGTTTGAGGGAAGAGAAGCAGAGCACAAAATTGCCATGTATGCTGATGACCTTCTTTTATATCTGCAACACCCTGCTGTGGACCTTCCTGAGGTCCACTACTTGTTACATGAATATGGGCAACTATCCAGGCACAAAGTAAACTGGACCAAGAGTAAGCTGCTGCCAACTGGTAAATTAGAATGACCCCAACTTATACTAAACCTGGGTGGCTTGCAGTTGGTGGATAAGTTAAAATTCTTGGGGAGCACAATAGCGGCTAAAAGTAGTGTATTATACCCCCTTAACTATAAATCACTATTGTCAAAACTGGCAGACGACTGTGACAGATGGCAACGTCTCCCAGTCTCACTGGTAGGATGGATAAATGTGGTCAAGATGACCGTGCTGCCATGTTGTCTGTACTTATATTAATCCGTACCCATTCACATCCCACTCACTCATTTCAAACTGCTCAATGCCCTAATTCACAAATTCTTATGAAGAGGAAAGTTAACTCATATAAAGCATGATATCCTTCAACTATCACCCTCATCTGGTGGAACTGGGTTGCCAGATTTTTTGCATTATTATTGGGCCTCACAATTACTAGTAGGTGAGCTGTCAGTCAAAACCCCTTGTGTGGCATTGGAGGAAGTGAGCCTGGGTGGCTCACTGCAAGGGGGATCTGCTCTGTGGCGCTCTTTGGTCTGACACTACACCAGAGGTTACCAACCCCTTTACATTATCGATACTTAAAGCATGGATGGCAATGCATAGATTCTTTGGTCGTACCCCCCAACCTTCACCCTACATGGGCCTAGTTACAGCGATGCGCAGATGAGGACCTTGCTTGGTACAGCTGCTGCAGCAAGTGTTAAGCTGCCGTTGCTCTGGGTTACACACGGTACAGCAATTATTTTCAGGGGGGAAACTGTTGGACTTTACAACTCTGCGTAGAAACTGGGGTCTTCGATCAGGTGATTTTTTTTTTTTCTACCTAACCATCAGAAACTGCCTGGGGGACTCACTGGATGTCGAAAATAACTGGGCCTAGCCTTCCCCCATTGAAGAAGAACTGTACTGCCCCCAACCGGGTAGGAACCTCTTAAGAAAAAATTACTTACCATAGTAATCTTGTTTCTTCCAAGGGAATCTTATTGTATTCTGACTTATGCAGTATGGTCTCACCATAGGACTGCCCTGGAGTCAAAATGTCTAATAGAACCTATGCAAATGATGGAATGCTAGTCTCGAGCTCAGTTTACAAACTACTGTCCCTGGTAAACAGTTCTAAACCATCAGATTCTTACGAAGCATGCACTAAGCAGTATCCAACTAATATAATACTAATAGCAACCCTCCCTAATTAAGAATGAAACTATAAATTAAAGGAGATTCTCCCTTTTTAGAAAACATTTTGAATGTGGCATCACTAAGACTCAAGTCATAGATGCCCAAAAACAAGAACATTATATACCCACGTGTTTGCAACATCTCTATCACAGCTGGAGTGCAGTGACCATAGGTTTCTAGTAGGGGAGGAAGGGAAGGCGCTCAGAATACAGTAAGATTCCCTTGGAAGAAACAAAATTACTATGGTGAGTACTTTTTTCTTCAAGCCCCAGGAAATCTTACTGTATTCTGACTTATAACCTATTTAGGAAACAGGCTGTGCAGGACTGTTGTGCCAAATCTGGCATCTCCTCTGGCCTGGACATCCAAACAGTTGTGCTTGGTGAATGTGTGGGCTGTCTTCCAAGTAGCTGTTTTACAGATGTCCAGTAGGGGAATGTCTCTAGCAGCTGCTAAAGAAGCTGCTGCACCCCTGGTCGAATGGGCCCTTGGGCCTGCAGGTGGCTGCTTACCCACCTTATTGTAGCAAAACTGAATGCAGACTATAATCCATCATGTAGTGGATCTTTTTGTGGCAGTTTTTCCTTTCCCCACATCCCCATAGATGAGGAAAAGCTGAGTTTGGTTCTGCCTATGACTTTTTGTGTGATTGAGATGGTAACTGATTGCCCTTTTCACATCCAGGCTGTGCAGCCTACGCTCACCTGAAGTGGAATGATCTGTGAAAAAGACTGGCAATGTAATAGACTGGTTGAAGTGGAACTCTGATACCACCTTGGGCCAGAATTTTCTGTTAGTCCTCAGGGCTACTTTGTCCCTATGGACAGCTATGTACCCAGGTTCTGTGGACAAAGCCTGGAGCTCACTGATCCTTCTGGCAGAAGTAATGGCTACCAGGAATACTGTTTTCCAAATCACATACTTGAGGTCTGCCAAAGACATGGGTTCAAAGGGGGGGTTGTATAAGCTGGGCAATGCAAATATTCAGATCCCACATGGGAGTTGGCTCTCTGTGTGGTGGATGCAAATGCAGCAGCCCCTTAAAGAACTTTTTAAATACTGAGTTTGAAGCTAGGGAAGAGCTTTTACCCGCAGATAAATAGGCTGAGACAGCTGCAAGATGCACTCTTAGGGTTGAGGCCCTTAAACCAGTATAATGTAGATGGGCAATATAGTCCAGAACTATTGACAGGCTGGCCTGGGTATGGTTCAATCCCTTGCCCTGACACCAAATTGAAAACGTCTTCCATTTAGAAGCATACATTTTCTTAGCAGAAGGCTTCCTAGATACTCTCAGGATATCCATAACCACTTCTGAGAGGTGCAGATCTGCATATTCTAGGTCCTCAAGAGCCATGCTTTGAGTCTGAAAGATTGCAGGTTGGGATACGTGATTCTGCCCTGCGAGAATGACAGCAGGTTGTGCCTCCTGGAGAGACTGATTGGCTTGGTCACTGACAATGATAGGATTATGGAGTACCAAGGTTGCCTGGCCCAGTCTGGAACAATGAGAATCATTGATGCTGGCTGAACTCTGAGTTTGTTCAACACTTTCAGTATCAGAAGAAAAGGAGGGAATGCATACAGTAACCTCCCTGTCCAGTCCAGTAGAAGTGCATCCAGAGGGATTGTGCCCTTGTTGGGGGGTCTGCAGCAATACTGTGGCAGCCGATGATTGCTTGGAGCTGCAAACAGGTCCACTTCTGGAGTTCCCCATCTCCTGAAGATGGTCTCCAGGACCTGTTTGTTTAGTGACCACTCGTGGTGGTTCTGGTTTATTCTGCTGAGGGCATCCGCCAAGGCATTGTCTTTTCCTGGGAGATGGACAGCTGAAAGGAAGCCATTTAGGGAGTATGCCAATGCCCAAATTCTCATTGCCTCTGTGCAGAGAGGAGTTGACCTTGTGCCCCTTGTTTGTTTATGTGGTACATGGTGGTTATATTGTCTGTTCTGACCGACCTGAACCAACTTTCCCTTTACTTAATTGAAAAATGACTGAAGACCCAGAAGAACTGGTCTGAGTTCTAACAGGTTGATATGTAGGAGAGATTCCTGCTTTTTCCATGTGCCATGTGCGGTGTGATTCCCCAGATATCCTCCTCATCCGAAGAGGGATGCATCTGTCATGAGTACCAGAGAAGGGACCTGCTGCAGAAAAGGCACTCCTTGCCTGAGATTGCCCCTCTCCTGCCACCACTGTAGGGCTTGGAGAAAAGTGACTGTGACTGGAACCAGCTTTGATAGAGATTCCCTTCTATGGAGCCAGTGATCTCTCAAATGAAACTGAATATCTCTCATCTGGAACCTGGCCCCTGACACAGTTGCTGTGGAAGCTGCCATATGGCTTAGCAATTGCAGGAAGTGCCTTGCTGGCCTGGAAACATGAAGTTTGAAGGAACTGGCCACTTGGATAAGGTTGTCCACCCTGTCCTGGGGGAGGAAGGCCATTCCCTTCCTTGTATCCAGTTCTGCCCCAATGAATCTGAGCAGCTGAACTGGAACAGACTTTTTGTGGTTTACCAAGAACCCCAGTGAGTGCAGAGTATCTTGTATTAGTGACAGAGCCTCTCTTACTTGCTGGTGTGACTGGCCTACTATCAGCCAATCATTCAGGCAGGGGAACACTGACACCCCTTGTCACCTTATTTATTTATTTATTTGCTTTTGTTAACCGGGTAAGCACACTAGACAGCCAAGTGCCTATTTTCAGGTGCGACCCAGGAGATTACAAGGTACATACATGAACAGCAGGCAAATACAAGTGGAGGATTACATTACATAGAATTAGCACAACAGGGACTTTACAAGCATCAGATTTCATCAGGCAAATAGTAGTGAAGAGTTAATATAAAGTGACCAGAACACAGGGACATTGTAAGACAACAATACCAAAAAAAAGGTATTACAATACAGTGTTAAACATTGCAGTCAGTAAGAAGAAGTGCAGTGTGAATTCATCACTCCAGGCAGCAAGTTGTAAGGCTAGCAGTTAGAATAAGGAGGAGTCACAGTTGGGATAGAGTGGGCCCAGTGCGAGAGAAAGGAGTGCACAGTTATAGTGCTCACCCTGTTTTGCCAGTGGGCCTAAATGGTCCATTTTTATATATGCTGTGAGAACAGGAAGAGTATGAGCACAGTTGTGCTCTGCCCAAGTCGTAATGTTTAGGTAGCATCTCAGTTAGATGGGGCATCTCAGGCTGAGAGGGTTTGTCTAGTGCAGAGACAGGTGGGAGCCGTTTTGAGAAAACCCCAGAGGGAGGCTTTAAAGCTCTGGTGCGAGGGAGAGGAGGCGAGTGCTAGTTGGAAGAGTTCCAAACCTGGGCGCACTCATGAAGGCTGATCACCCATTTGTGTGCGGGTTTTAGGTACCAGGAGGGCAGGGGAGCCGCTGGATCGCAGGTTGTAGGAGGGTGTAGCAAGAACAAGGGTCTCAGCAAGGTTCTGATCTTAGGTGTGCCACTACCACAGCCAGACATTTTGTGAACACCCTTGAAGCAGATGTCAGTCCGAAGGGCATTGCTCTGAATTGGTAATAGCCTGATGGCAATTTGAACCTGAGGTACTGTACTTCCTGTGTGACCCTCTTATTGGGATATGAAAGTAAGCATCCTATAGATCCAGGGATGCTAGCCAGTCGCTCTGTCTTACGGTTGTTAATATAGTAGCCAGAGTAACCATCTTGAATTTTGGTTTTGACAGATGTTTGTTTAAGTGTCTGAGATCCAGAATGGGTCGCCACTCCCCTGTTTTCTTTATTGTGAGGAAGTACCTTGAATAGAGGCCCTTTCCTTTCTGGTGTGAAGGAACTGGCTCTACTGTCCTTTGCAGCAGAAGGTTTGAAACTTCCTCTTCCAGTATGGCTGTTTCTGATGGGGAAGAGGGTTTGAAGGCTCTTGATCTCAGCTTTGGCATTGCCTTGAAGCTGAGGACAAGCCCCTGGCCCACTACTTCCAGGACCCACTTGTCTGTGGTGATATTTTTCCACTCCTGGAGGTAGTGGGCCAGCCTGCTCCCTACTGAAGTTGGGATGTTGACCCGAACAGTCACCTCAGGGTGTCTGTTTGGCTTGTGCTGCTGGCTGGACACCAGAGCTAGTGCGGCCACTGCTCCTTCTGCCCCTGCCTCTGAAGTATTCCCTTTGTTGATACTGGGGAAAAGCTTGAGGCTGTAAAAAAGGCCTATAAGCAGGTCTGCCTCTGCCACCCCTTGCCTGGTGTTTCTGAGGGCAGAAGCTCTTTCCTTTGCTGCTGCACTTTTATATGCAGCCTTGTATTCATCCATTCTTTTCATGTATGCCTCTGTTTGCTCCCCAAACACAGATACTGGGTTGCAGGGAAAATCCATGGCTTTAGTCTGAGTATCTTGTGTCAGATTGGTGGTTCTAAGCCAAGCAAACCTCCTAAGCGACACAGCAGATGCCATCTGCCTGGATGCAGTGTCATTGGCATCCACTGCTATCCTAAACTGCATCTTAGCAGCTTCAGTATCCCTTTTTGCAGCTTCCTCCAGGTCAGCAGCCATGAGAGGGGGAGCTGCCCTAGCAATCTGCAGCACTGCAGACCACATATTCTTTTGGTATCTGGCTATGTAAGACATATGGGATGCCTGTCTAATAGCCAGTGAAGATCCCAGATATACTTTTTATGTTGGCTCGCGCTTGCGCAGCCAACATATTGTGATGGTAGCAGATTTGGAGGCGCGGTCACTGTTGGGCGAATGCAGGGCACGCATCAGAATGTGCATCCTGCATTCCCCAATCAGGCAGCAGGAAGCACTGACCTCATGCATGCTTAATGTGGCCATCACAACAGAAAGAAAAGGTCCGCTGCAATGAGAGCGAAGCTGTCCTGCAGCATGACCATTACACGCCTCCCGTGGTGCAGGCAACATGGCGGCAGTGACTGCCGCCGCTGCTGCCTGTCACAATGCCGACAGGGGAGTCCACTCCCCATCAGCATAATGTGTCTCCCCCCCTTTTGTAGATTGCGGGGGTGCTAATCCCCTCGGCATCGCCTCAACAGTTTTCTTTGCCGATGGGGAGCCTCCTCGCCGGCATCATGCACCCTCCCCATTTGTTATGTGCCAGCGGGGTGCCCAGTCCCCTGTCGGCTAAAGCACTTCCACAAACACTGAGGTTGCATGCTGGGGAAATCCCACCTGAAAATGGGAAACCGCCCTGCGACGTCTTTTTTTTTTAAACCCTGTAAAACAAAACCGTCCTTCGCCATCTCCTGCCCCCCACAACCCGCACCCACCCACTGCGCAACCTGCCTCCCACACCAACCACCCACCCCATACTTACCTCCAGAGTCCAGCGATGATCTTCAGTGGACTGGGAACACGTCTGCACTCTTCAAAGCCGACCGAGAACGAGGAAATGCTGGTAAGCTGCATAATTAAATAAATAGGGTTTTTTCAACTTTGATGCATATCTCAGGCATTTTTTGGAATTTTGGCACCAAATTTTCAACATGGGATTTTTGGGACCCCTCCTCATCAGTTCTTTCACTGTTATGGCATTAATCGATCCTGAAAGGTGATTTTGTGGTCACTGCATGGAATTATCTTTTGGGACTGCTTAGCACCATGACAGTGCCAGAATTCATGAGGTGGGCTCTCAGAAAGCCTATGTTACAAATTTGGTGGGGAAAATCCAAAAAATGACTGTTTTACTAGCATGCATTGCGCAGTTTCCACGCACGCTCGTAACTTCGTGAATTTGCAATATTTTGCCACCAGATTTTCAACAGTGGCATTTTTCCACACCTCCTTGTGAACAGTAGAGCAGTCATTTTTCACATCCTGGCCAAAATGTGTTTTTGCACTCCCAGAGCGGAATAGCGTGGTCGCTGTGGGAATTCAATGTTCGGGACAGATTACGAAAATGACAGTGGCACTGTTCATGAGCAGAGGTCCTAAAATGCCTATGTTGAAAATTTGGTAACGATACTCCATAAAATGACTGTTACGAGCGTGCGTGGTGCAGTTTGCATGCACGCTCGTAAGTTCATGAATTTATAATATTTTCACTCCAGATTTCCAACATTGCCATTGTTCTGCACCTCCTTATGAATGGTACAGCTGTCATTTTTCACCTCCTGGCTGAAATGTGTTTTCGCACTTCTGGCGCAGAATAGCCGGTCGCTGTCTGAAATCCATCTTTGAGACACATTATGAAAATGACAGTGACACTGTTCATTAGCAGAGGTCCTAAAATGCCTATGTTGAAAATTTGGTGATGAATGTCCATAAAATGAGAGTTTTCCGAGTGTGCGTTGCATAGTTTGCATGCACGCTCGTAACGTTTGTGAATTTGTAATATGTTCACTCCAGATTTTCACAATAGGCATTTTTCGACACCTCCTTATGAACAGTACAGCTGTCATTTTATATATCCTGGCCGAAATGTATTTTCGCATGTTTGGTGCAGAAGTGCACGATCACTGTGTGAAATCAGTTTTTGGGACTGTGTGAGGAAATGACGGTGACACTGTTCATGAGTAGAGGTCCTAAAATGCCTATGTTGAAAATTTGCTGCCGAATGTCCATAAAATGACTGTGTTGCAAACATGCGTTGAGCAGTTTCCACGCACCCTTGTAACTTCGCAAATTTGCAATATTTTCATGCCAGATTTTCAACACTGGCATTTTTCATACCTCCTTATCAACAGTACAGCTGTCATTTTCCACATCCTGCCCAAAATGTGTTTCCGTACCTGTTGCCCACAATGGCGTGGTCGCTGTGGGAAATCAACTTTTGGGACTGATTAACAAAATCACAGCATCACTGTTCATAAGGGGAGGTCCCAAAATGCCTATGTTAAAAATGTGGCTAACAAGCTCCCACAAATAACTGGGTTACTGCCGTGTGTTGCACAATTTCTATGCATGCTAATGACTTCACCACTTTCTCATATTTTCACTCCAGATTTTCAATGTTGCCATTTTTTATGCTTCCTCGTAAACACTACAGTTGCCATTCTTCACATCCTGCCCAAAATGTGTTTTCGTCCCTGTGTCGCCAAATGGCATAGCCGCTGTGCAAAACCACCTTTCAGCTCACAACCTGATTGTGCCGCTTCTCTTGAGGTGGCCTCTCAAACAGCCCATGTTGAAAATCTGAAGTGAAAATACCACCGCACCCCTATGGTGTTAGGGTTTCCAACTGTAGCACCCCACCCAGTACAGCCTGACAGGCGCCAGGGCTATGACTTGGGATCACCAGACGTAATGCTACATAGATACATAGACAGTGTCGGCAGATAAGGGCCTATGGCCCACCTAGTCTGCCCATTTGAGCTTGTAAGTTCAGTTTGTTTTCCTAGAAGTCTATTTCCCCTTACCCCTGACCTCTAGAATTCCTTTATGTCTATCCCATGCATTCTTAAATCCCGTGATTGTTTCAGCCCCACCACTTCCTCTGGCAGGGTGTTCCACTTGTCCACCACCGTTCTGTGAAGAAATTCTTTCTCATGTTTCCTCTGAATCGTCCTCCTCCAACTTCATCCCATGCCCTCTAGTCCTGAAACATCTTTTCGCTTAAAATAGTGTTTTCCTGCACCCTGTTCCTTCCTGTAAGATACTTGTATGTCTCTATCATATCCCTCTCCCTCCTCTCCTCCAGGGAGTACATGTTCAGTTCCTTCAACCTGTCTTCATAGGATTTGTGATGCAACCCATGCACCATCTTTGTTGCCCTCCTCTGAACCTTCTCTACCCTGTCTATGTCCTTACGTAGGTATGGTCTCCAGAACTGTACACTGTACTCCAGGTGGGGCCTCACTAGTGTCTTGTATAGCGGAATTATGACCTCCTTTTCCTGCTGGTGATGCCCTGCCTATACATCCCAGCATCCTATTTGCTTTACCTGATGCCTTGTCACACTGTTTCTACCTGAGGTCATCAGAGATGACAACCCCAAGATCCCTTTCCTGCTTGGTGCATGCTATATCCTCACCCCCCAACTGATATATTGTGCCAGGGTTTTTGTGCCCCATATGCATTATCTTGCACTTCTTTGCATTGAATTTCAACTGCCAAACCCTTGACCATTCTTCAAGTTTCTGCAGGTCCCTTCTCATTCTGTCTACACCCTCTGGTGTGTCTACTCTGTTACAGAGCTTTGTGTCATCAGCGAACAGTGAAATTCTGCCTTCTATATCCTGTGCAATGTCACTGATGAAGATGTTGAATAGGACCGGTCCCAGCACTGATCCCTGTGGTACCCCACTGGTCACTCTTCCTCTGTGGAGTGACAGCCATTTACCACCACCCTCTGTGTCCTGCCACCCAGCCAGTTACCTACCCACCACACTACTGTCCTGCCCACACCCATATTCCCCAGTTTGTGTAATAGTCTTCTATGTGGCACAGTGTCAAAGGCCTTGCTGAAGTCCAGATAGGCCATGTCCACTGCCCTCCCCTGATCCACCTCCCTAGTCACCCAGTCAAAAAATTCAATGAGGTTGGTCTGACATGACCTCCCCCTGGTGAAACCATGCTGCCTTGGGTCCTGTAGTCCATTGACAACCAGATGTTCCACCAATCTCTCCTTCAGTAGTGCTTCCATGATCTTTCCCACTACCGAGGTGAGGCTGACTGGTCTGTAGTTCCTGCTTCCTCTTTGTTCCCACTTTTTGTATAAGGGGACTACATCTGCTGTCCTCCAGTCTTTGGGTACCTCCCCTGTTTCCAGTGATTGGCTAAACAGGATAGCCAAAGGTTCAGCCACCACCTCTCTTAGTTCTTTAAGGACCCTGGGTGCACCCCATCTGGCCCCATTGCTTTTTCAACTCTTATTACTTCCAGTTCCTTCAGGACCCTTTCGGTAAAGGGACTTTGTGTCCATTTCTGCACCATTCTCACCCCTTGTACCCCTTCAGACCCATTACCCCTCTTCCTTAGTAAAGACTGAGCAGAAATACCTGTTCAATATGTCAGCTTTACTGTTGTCATCCTCCACGCTGCTCCCATCCTCCCCTTCAGTCTAACTATCCCTCCTTTGTCCTTCTTTTTCACTTATGTACCTGTAAAGGTTTTGTCCTTTAACCACTGATTTTGCAATGTGTTCTTCTGTCTGAGCTTTGGCTTCCCTTACTGACTTCCCTGCCTCCCTTTGTTTCTCCTGGTACTTCTCCCTCCCCTTCTGCCTGTGTCTTTTGTATTGCCTGAATGCAGTCTTTTGGCTTTCACTTCTTTTGCTACCTCTTTGGAAACCATAATGGTCTCCTCTTTCTTTTCCTCTTGCTAACCTGCTTAATGCATAATTCTGTTGTTCTTATAATCCCCATTTTAAATACTGCCCACTGTTCCTCAATCCTGATTCCTGTCCCATTCCTTAATGCCTCTTTCAAGCATCTCCCATTTTCCCAAAGTCTGCCCCTAAAATCCAGGATACGTGTTTTTGTGTGGTTTGGTTCTGCTCTTCTGTGATTTCAAACCACAATGACTGGTGGTCACTGTTACCCAGGTGCTCCCCACTGTTACCCCCATCACACTGTCCCTGTTTGTGAGCACAAGGTCCAGTATTGCCTTCTGCCGAGTTGGTTCCATGACCAGTTGCTTGAGGAAGGCACCCATTACACCCCCACCCTGCAGCCACTGACAGGCATCGTGGTGTGCCTTGCACTGTTTGGCCACAAAATTCACCCCATTCTCCTATACTGCACCCACATCAGCATATTTCCTTATGGAATGGGGTAAGTATAATGCCCAAGACCCCAAAGCACACCACGACACTTGTCAGTGTCTACAGGGTAGGGTGACGTACAATGGCATGAGCATTATAGCTGACGACCCAAAGGGCACACCCCAATGCCTGTCGCTCTCTACAGGGTGAGGGTGGGGTTGGCATCACTTCAATACTTCACTGCCATTCCTATTATGCATCTCTACCTCTGGCACTACCAAAGCCAATGCCAGCGAGACAACATTCAGCATTGACAAATGCTTGTTTAGCTATAGAATCCACCCTCCTAGAATCTTTGTCTGAAGGGTGGGAGGCCAGAGGGATGCCAGCTTTGTCACAAGCTGCAGCCTGCACTACACCTTCATGACTGGGGTGCCCAAAGAGGAATTCAGCACCAGTCTTAGTCACCTAATACTTCTTGTCCACCTTCTTATCTGTGGGGGGGGGGGGACAGAAGTGGGTGTCTGCAATTCTTTGTCAGTCACTTTTAGTCTGTGAAGACTGTCTCATGAGCAGCTGCCCTGGAAACAGACTTGCTCAGGGCAGTTTATTTCTTAATTTTAATTATATTATTGATTGAACAAAAAATAATATATTAATTCTGCTGCCAAGACCACTCGCAAGGTTGTAGGCGTGGTCTCAATTACATTCTTAGAGTATCAGAACCACTCAACTTTGGTTCACAGTTCTCATACCTTACCAATGCGTGTGAGACCACTCTTAAAACAGTGAGAATGGTCTTGGCGATGGTATTAATATACAGAACTGGAATGCTTAGACTTGGAACATATCCTCAGCAAAGCTGCCATGATATGGAATAAGGTCTTATCTGAGACAAGAGAATCAAATCGGCATCTTTTTTTTACTCTTTTATACATTTCACGTGTTCTTTTTGGTATAAGCCAATGCTCAATTAACAAGGCTCTTGTTAGTTGAGTGCTAGCTTAGATTTTTACCAAAAGACCATGTAAATTTTATACAAGGGGTTAGAAAAAGACTATATAAACTTGTATGGAGTGTGCCCTCATACTCTTCCCTATACAGATGTCACCAAACATCTGAGTGTGGATGGAGCCAGCTTACAGGGAAGTGGAAAGAATCGAGTGGCAAGCCTCTCGGTGGCTGATTACGATGCCTTCCCTTGCTATGGGGCAGCAGTAAAAAAAATTATAACAGCATTGGACTGATTCCCATATAGGTAAGGGTGCTTCCTGTTTGTTTGTGAAGCTTATTTTGAGCAATTGGATAGGTGCTCATTAAGACAAAACCAGGAACGTCTCTGAAATTTATGGTCAGTGAGTGATATGGAATTGTCTGTTGTAAAGCTGTAATTTTAGTGCCCTCAGCACCCTTTTTCTCCCCTTCCCAACAAGGGCCATGTTGGAACTCGATTTTCCACCCTATTAAAGCCGCAGGTGTGATGGAAACTGAGTGGGCTCCATTTTGAGGCCACAAGTATCCATCTTTGTTACAGTCATGTCTACTAGGGGGAACAGTAATGGCTCCTTGAGTTTTCGTATACTTTGGGAACAAATATGTTGGTTGGCAATGCATTTGTAAGTATACTGATGCTGTGTAGGGCACTCCTGTAAAAGAAGTAGTCCAACCTTAATGAGTTTGTCTCCCTGGTTAAAGATCATAAAAGAAATTAAAAAGAATTTTTAAAAAAGTGCAGAGAAATGGAAAGGAACTGATTTTTTGTATAGTGCTTTTGATACACTCTTTCTCAAAGCAATTTACAAGACACAAGCAGTCGTTTCAGCCATTAGATGAGCACAGAGAGGTTAACAGATATGTGGACCAGGCCTAAGAAGGACTTGCACACCTGTGTAGGGCTGCGTAGGGAGGCTGCTGTGTGCACAGATCTTATTCTGTACTAGCAGAAACCTCTGTGCATCCACAGCCCCCAATATACACCCTGTCAAGTCCTACTCCGATCCGATTCCCATCACAATGTTCATGGCTGTGTTAGGCAGGGATGCATATCCAAGGGAACCAGCAAAGGTTTTGCACACTGGGGAGGGGCATGGGGGGTGGTAGTGTTCCTTGAGGGATGAGACAGCTGTGACGCTTAGATGTCTTCCTTGAAAGTCTCCCCAAGCCCTCACTTGACCTTCCTTGTGACAATCAGCCCTCTAACATGTTACCCTCAAGCCTCTGAGCTGGCAATGGAGGGCTGGCAGTCTAAAACATAATTATATAAAATGTTCCTTTAAGAACAGCATACAGCAGTCCTTGGAGGACTGCCATATCCCACAATCCCCAGCTCCACACAGAGTTGAGGATCCATTCCAGTGTTGGCCCAGGCATCTGAATGGATGCCCATTGTCTGGCCCCACTCCACCCCTTCAACATACTCGCAGACCCTCTGTGCTCCTCTTTGTGTGCGTAGTGGGGAGGCTAGGGGTCGCGAATACTGGCATTAGTGCAACACTATGCAGCCCAGATAACCACCTTTGTTGCATATCTGGACCATCTTTGCGGATCAGGCTCATAATAGAAAGAGATTATGGAAACCTCAGATAATTAAGTGCGTAGAAATAAATAAAAGATATCTGGTTTTATATAGCCCTTTCATGCAAACTGCTTTACAATCCAGGAGAGTGAGGGGAGAAAAAAGTACTTGCCACCTTTAGACACACAAGGATATTCAAGCAGCATAGGGATAGACTACAGACAGGTTAAGCACAAGGAGGTTACATGACTTGCACAAGATTACAGCAAGTAAGTGTCGGCTGTGGGATTCAAACCTAGATCTCTATGTTCTCAGATTCTCTCTCTTTAACCACTAGAAGAAAGACAGGAGAGATGAGGTAAAACACATGGATGTTAAAGAGCATGTGCTCACATTTACTAGATAGACAACTATTTTAATTATTGTGTTATGAAGTGTAAGCCCCTGTTGGTGGCTTACCTGTGAGCCCCCGAGAAAGGCTTGTTTCCTCTGGGGTTTTGGTCCACCCCCCATTCTTTTTTGGGTCTTCCTGACTCGCCCCCTGTGTTTCCTGACCTCCTTTCCAGCCTTCACATGGTTTTAGAAGAGAGAGGGGGGCCAGAGGAGCAGGTTTGCAGAGCCGCCAGTTCCAGAAATGGCACTATGGTGCCAGCAAGCTCCATGCATGCACGCACACTGGTGCATTTTCATTTGTCCATTTCGGCAGCCTTTCAGTGTGCCTCTCCGGTGGTCCCAGTCCCAGAGTAATGCAAGAGAAGGACCGGGACCGGTGGCAAGACCGGAGAGGCGGCAGGGAAGCAGCAATCCAAATGTAACCCCCTGCAAATGGGGGTTCCCAAAAGTCTTCCAGGAGCTTGTCTGAGTCCTCCAAGTCTGGGATGGCGTTCGGCATCTAAGCCGTTTAAATGTGGTTCCAAGTGAGTGCTATTTGAGCCTCCACGTACTGTCTCTTTAAGAGCTGTCTACCTGCAGACATAATTAATTTGGATGGGGGTCTGTGTGTTCCCCTGCTTGAGTCCCGCTCGAGCTACTGCCAAATCACTCTGTTTCTGCAGTCGCTAAGAGCGCAGAGGGAGCTCTTCTGAAAGATGTAACTGTTTACCAGAAATTAGTTAGAGTGATAATGAAAATACTGTTTGTCTAACCTGCTTTCCTTTGCAGTCTGGACTGTTTTTGGTTAGCTCTCCATTCTGGTACTGAACTGCTGAATTGGACCAATCAGTGTGAAGGGGGATTGTTAAAATGGAGTCTGCTGGCAAATCAGAACTTGGACTCTCATTGTGGAGCTAGCCATCTCTGTACTGTATGGCCAGAGCCTCTGGGAAATTTAGTTTAGACCTTGGCACCTTTTTTCACCTATAGAGGGAGCCTGTTGTAACTGACAAGGAGAATCAGCCAACCAGGACCTGGTGGATCTAAAAGAAAGCCCCAGGCTGTCTGCTGGGGAGCCAGATCAGTAGTGACAGTGAAGAAAGAAGGAGCCCTGCTCTTGCTGCGGTGTGTAATTCGCACGAGAAGCACGTGGGAGGCCCCGAAGTTCGGCCTGCAGCCATTTGTAAGTGCTATTTCGGACTGAATCCGAGTTTGTGAGGAGAAAGAGGATCCAGAAGTGTGGAAGCCAGGCTTAACCTGAAGAAGACCGAAATTTTGCTGAATGCGATCAGCCTGTCAAGGATTACAATTTGTGTGTGCATGTGTTTTTCCATCAAAGGGCCCCAACCAGCTGCACTGACCCTGGCTAGCCCCCCACCATCCTGGGTATCCAGAGAGTGACATTTTGGACCCTATATCCATGCACAGTACTGTGATTTGAATATTTCCAAGCCAAATCAACCTGATTGCCCCCTTCCTGTTACTGCCCCCTCTAATAAATCAGATTTGTTGTTATTGAACTATATGCTGTCTGTGGTGTCAGTACATGTAGAAAAAGCATTGCATTGTGTTTGTGTATATTGCCTAACCATGTTTTACAGGGGGTCCTCAGAGATGTGCCGCCAAGACATCAGTCCTGAGGGTAAGTGTTACTGTATGTGTAAGAAGTGTGCATTTGTGGGGTATTGGGAAGGTAACTCCAGTGTACTGTGTGGGCCACTAGTGGGAACAAAGGGGGTCACAGTGTCCCAGAGGGCTGTACCTGAGCTAGTTTAACCACTACCAACACTGACCTCTGGGTGGAGGCACCCATCACTGGACCTAGGCCCCTTAACCTGTCAGTAGCCAAGCAGGCAGGGGTAGTAGCCCTTGGGATAGCACCACCTGGGGGTTACACAAATTTTTAAAAGCACCAATCGTGCTGCAGAATTCGGGAGCCACCTTATTAATATTCATGAGGATGCATCCCTTTGACGGTATCGGGAGCCTGTCTTGTGCTGGGGCATTGGGTACAGCACTAGAGACAGGCAGGGAGACAGAGTTAAATATAAAGCACTGGTGAGAAAGGAAATGGAGAGACCACCAGTCCGTGGGGGTGTAATTAAATAAAATGTGTTCACAGACTGCAGCAGAGGAATGAAGTGGGGCTATGTGTGTGTGTGCTGCCTAGGGACACTAGGAAATGGCAGCAGCGACTGGAAAAGGGTGAAGTAGAGCTGAGAAAAGGGACTTTGAGTGTGCAGGTGATATGTGTGAGCCACAGCGAGAATGTGACTGTGTTGAAGTGGAGAGACTGTGAAAGCAGAAGGATGGACAGGTGCCTTTCGGGAACGGGTGCCTGTTGTCTGCTCCTGTGATACAGCAAGGAAAAGAAATGGACTGCTGTGGCTACACACCATGGCAGGAACAAGAAAGACAAAGAAGCAGAAGAGAATCGGTCAATCAGTCAATCAGTCTTTATTTTTAAAAAGGCACTATTCCTGAGATCATAGCGCCCATTACAATAAATAAGTATAACATATATAAAACCAGCATTATAACATAAACAATTCAGAAATCAACACCAAAGGTGAGCTCAAACAGGTATGTTTTTAAGGTAGTTTTGAAGCTCTCCATTGTCAGGCACTCTCTTATCCGATGAGGTAGAGAGTTCCACGACCCAGATGTCTTCAACCGAACCCTGGGAACCTCTAGCAATCCCTCATCAGCCGAGCAGAGTGGCTGGCGGGGGCAGTAGGGAGGCAAAAGATCTTGCAGGTAGCCAGGACCCTGTCTGTGTAGGGCATTATAAGTTAGCAAACCGACCTTGAAGGCGATCCGCCACAGAACAGGCAGCCAGTACAGTTCGCGCAGCACAGGAGTAATATGACTCAACCAAGAAAGTCCAGTCAACAACCTGGCCACAGCATTCTGCACCAGCTGCAGGCAGAGGATATCAACCCCCAGAAGCCCTAGGTACAGGGAGTTACAGTAGTCAAGAAGTGAGGTCACCAAGGCGTGGATCAACGCTGGAAGGTCGCTGGACAGAACAAGGTGCTTAATCTGGGCGATATTCCTCAGATGGTAAAAAGAGGACTTGGTGATGGCTGACACCTGCGATTGAAGCCTAAGTTCATTGTCAAATATAACACCCAGATTCCACGCCCATTCTGAGGTCAGTAGCTGGCGATCCCCAAACCAAAGCCCGGAGGGACTACCCACCTCCGACCTCTCTATCCTGCGACCCGGATCCACCACCAACACCTCGGTCTTGTCAGGATTCAACTTCAGCCAGATGGCATTTAAGAATGTGCTGAATGGTTTCTGCTGACACCGAGGGCCGGGTGGGGAACTCACTAAACCCCATCAAGTGGGGTCTGCTGCTGCCGTGGATCACGGGTCTTGTACCCGAGTGCTAGGGCACTCTGATTGGCGGGATCCAGTCCGTAGGGCCACTCCCAGGTCTGGGTCCTCTGTAGTTGGCAGGCCTTGTGCACGTGTCCTTCAATGAGACCTGTAATGGGCTGAAGGGGACAAGCTGCAAGATCTGCAAGCAAGAGAAAGAGCAAGCTGCAGCCTCTGTGCTCCCTGTTTTAAGCACTGTGCCCGGTTCTGCCTGTGTTGCCACCCCTTCCCAGGACTTCAGTGAACTGTGCCATCCAAGGACTGATTCTGCAGAACTGTGAGTAACAGTAGGGATTGCCCTGCACCTGGGGAATGTAAATAGTTTAAGCATGCATACTAGGGCTGGAGATAAGGCCAAGGGTTGAGAGAGGAATGTAAAAATTTGCTTAATTCAAGTAAGCGCACCAATGCCGGCTACCAGCTGCACCTCAAGCCTGCAACTAGAATCTGGGTACCCAGTGAAGGACTTGGGGGTTTGAAAGAGACTGGAACCTGTAGGTCTGGACTTGAATTACACCTGCAGCAGTTAACTAGTTAGACAGAGTGTATGGCTGCAATGATTGAGATCTGGGTTTAAATCAAAGGGTAATGTGAATTTGGGGAAATGCAAACCTTTAACATACTTGAACTCTTCCACTTACTCCATTCTAAACCCTTCCCCCTATAAATAAACCATGAAGTTATTGTTTTGCAGCAGAAATGGATCCAGAGCCTAATTTTAGTGAGCAGGTTATTGACTGAAATGGGAAAGGTAAATGTTGTAATGGAATGTGGGGAGGTTCAAATCCTGGTAAGTCCATGTTAGGGTAACTTCTGGGGAGGTAGGTTGGTACGACATCCCAAGGGGTTGTACTGCTGGTAATCAAACCCATTTATATGTACTCTGGGTGGAAGCACCGCCATTTTTATGTTAACTTTTGGGAAACGACCCCGTAGGTCAGCTATGGGAACCCAGGCGCCTTAACCTTGGTCAGGCCTACGTGGCAGGGGCAGTGGCCCTCTCTAGGATGGTGCCGGAGAGGGGCTACAGAAGTGATAATAATTATTTTCTTTTATGATAAAACATTTGTGCAGTGAAACAAGTGGGGATTTATAT
The DNA here is from genome assembly GCA_016271365.2 of Neoceratodus forsteri. NCBI lineage: Eukaryota > Metazoa > Chordata > Ceratodontiformes > Ceratodontidae > Neoceratodus > Neoceratodus forsteri. The sequence goes on from JADMNL010000023.1 coordinate 68,782,249, forward strand.
TTGCTTCTCACACTGTTAGCAAAAAAAACTTCAATAGAATTCTAGTGTTGTGATGTCAGAAACTGAGCTATTTGGGAGCCCTGTGTATTTCAATGAGAAACTAAAACAAATTTTCTTTTATAAAAGAAATAGATACTTCTTTCAGCAACAAACCTTGCCTTTTACATGTTTGCACTAGTGCAGTCCATCTGTATGATTTCACAGTTTTTAAAATAGTAATTGGCTTCTCTTCTCCCCAAGTAAAATCTGGTTAGGAGGAAAATATCACCTGATAATAGTAACAGAAGATCACAGGTTATGAAAAAAAATCATATATTTTTATGAAATCTATATTTTAGTGGTAGAAAGCTTTATTCCTCTATAAAAATCTAAAAACAGATTTGCAGCTTCCCATTGGAATACACTGCCAGCCTTGCCAGTTAAGATTTTCTGACTTCATAATACAAGGATTCCATTGGATTCTTTTCTACTAGTACTGTAGTTGCAAAATGAAAATACAATGATGAAAAGGTCGGTAAAGAAACAAATAAAAGGAAACAAAATGATTACAGAGGTACCCAAAGGCCTCAGACCTTCATTTTATAAGATACTATATGTATATATGTATGTATGTATATATATATATATATATATATATATATATAATACTCACATATAAGTTTAGTTTTGGCATGAAAATAGGTCCCTGAGAAGAGGGCTTAACTTCTCTGTGAGGCTAATCTATCTGCAGGATTTACTGTGGTAAATGTTTTTTTGCAATGGTGTAACCTAAGTTTGCGTCCTGTTCTGGCCATAAAGTCATATTCCGTGCCTGATGCTGGTCTCAAAAACAGATTTTTCTTCCAGTCTGGGCAGCAAAATAATGTGTGCAAGTTTTTGAAAATCGACAAGGAAAAGGGGGTCGACTTATATGTGAGGTCAGCTTATAGGCTAGTATATTTGGTATACATCCTTACAAAGCACATGTGGCCGGATTCATAAAATGACGTCGGACTAAGTCCCACTCCGCAACTCCAGTTATGGACCAAAATCTCCGCAGCAGCAGAGATTAGTATTTTCAGTATGCCGCAGCTGCAGGAGATGTTTCGCCTGGTCCCACCGGGCGTAGCATTTTTCTGCAGCTGCGGGGGAAAAACCACCCCCACGCTGCTCTAAATCGTGGAGCCGGTCATAAACCAGGGTTTTTAGGGGCTCTATGAATCTGGCCCCTACTTCTTAAGTGGCTTGCTCAGGATCACAATGAGCAGGTGGCAGTGGTGAGGTTCAAAGCTCTGGTCCGTGTGTCTTCACTCTTCAGACTGATTTCTGTACTACTAACAGCTACAGCTTTGACACTGCTACTATTGGATCAGAACTTTCATCACAGGTTCCACGTTTTTTAAAGATTTTCATTTGTTTAACTCTATAACAATCAAGAAATTGATTTTTTTCTAAAACTGCAGTGGATCTGTACATGATAAAGGGCTGCAAGTGGTGTATTTTCAACCATTCCATCTTGCCTCTAAAAGCAGTATTTTTTTGTAAGACAGACTGAAAACAGGATGTTACTTATCATCAGTGTGTGGCTGTTCTCCAAACCACAATGAGCAGCTGTCACCCTGTCTTGATAAAGGGCCATGACCCCCCCTCCCACCACCACCTTTTGGTTTAACTGTTGGCTTATCTGGGTATTCCACATCCTCAGCTAAAAGATTACATATCATTTTCTCAAAACTTTATAACAATCCTGTGCTCACATTTATCTAATTGGGGAAACAGGTGGACAATAGCTTTAGGTTTGTTTTGACATTTTCTTCACTGACTTTTTTGTTAGGGTTTTTTATGATTTATTTACTCATGGTCCCACACGTGAAATGCAACATCTAATTTCTCATTGGGTTCCTGTTTAAGTGACTTGAGCAGGGTCACATACAGAGTGGCATGAGTGGGATTCGAACCTGGGTCTCTTTTTCAATAACCTGTGTTCTACCACCACACCATAGTGCTTCACATTAAAATCAAGGGGGTCAGTACACATTATTGGGAACTATATCCAGTGACATGGGAACAAAAGGTCCATAAAGAAACATAGAAACATAGATAATGATGGTAGAAAAAGTCCAGAGGTCCAGCCAGTCTGCCCAAGTTCCTTATAATCCCTGGAACCTACTGTTCCTCCAGGGTACTAACCCTCCCCCTCCGCTCTCCATTCTCCTCCTTGATCCTATCACTCCAGGCAACCACTATTACTTCAAAATGTCCCAGCCCTGCTTGAGCCCCCTGACTGTTTTCGCATCCAACACCTCAGCTGACAGACTGTTCCAAGGTTCCACCACCCATTCTGTAAAGTACTACTTCCTCACGTCCCTCCTGAACCTCCTTCCTGCTAATTTCCACTCGTGTCCATGTGACTGTGAGTTGGTATTCAGGCTAAATAATTCCCTGCAGTTCACTTTATTAATTCCTTTTAGGAACTTGAACGTCTCTACCGTATCTCCCCTCTCCCTTCTGCTCTACGGTTAGTACATATTTAGTGCATTGACACACTTCTCATAGGATAGAACAGTTACGTAAGAACTTACCATAACAGTTGAGGGAATCTCTGTCATCAGGTCACACCTATGGAATGTAGCCGTCAAGTGTTAGGATCCCAAGCTTTTCTGCAGCAGTCTAGTGGGGGCTGCCCACACCGATGTTAGGCTCTGACATCACAGCCCTGTATAAGCATGGGTGGCCCCACTCCCTCCTCAGTTCTTTCCCTAGCTGGAGGCCATAGGAGACAGGAGTCCCGAGAGAGAGAGAGAGAAGCTAGCAAAAAGGCTTGAGCAACAGGACAGAAAAGTTGTAGAGAGAGAGCAAAAGAGGGAGGGAGGGAGGGACAGCATGACCCGATGACAGAGATTCCCTCGAAGATCTACTGTTATAGTAAGTTCCTACATGATTGTTCTATCTGCTTTGAGGATATCGCTGTCATCAGCTCACACCCTTGGAATGAGTCCCAAGCAGTTCTGAGAGCACAAAAACAATCTGGGTGGCAGGAGACCAGAAGCCTAAGAAAGAAGGCCTTGAAGCACAGCTAGGCCAAAGCTTTTCCTTCTTCTGGAGGCAATGTCCAGACTGTAATGCTTGGTGAGATCTGGACAGTACCCCAAGTGACAGTTGCACAAATTCATGCAACTGACACGTTCCTGAAACAGGCAACAGAAGTGGTCATGCCTCTGGTTGAATGTCCATGAACCACGCCAGGAAGCTCCTTACCATATTTCCTATAACAAACAGTAATACAGTTGGCCAACCATTTGGACAAGCACTGTTTAGATACTGAAACACCCTCTTTGCCAAGGGCAAAATAAACAAACAACTGAGAGGACTTCCTGCAATCTTTAGTATAGTGTGTATAGGACCTGAAAATTCTATGCACATCCACAGTATGGAGCCATGCTTCCCCTGGGTTGGCATGCTCTGGAAAATAAACAGGCCTGCAAGGCATACAGAACTGCCTGCATTTCTAGGACATTTATGTGGAGGTGGGTCTCCTACTGGGATCAGATCCCCTGGGTCTCATGAGGACCCAGGTGCGCTCCCCAACCCATACCTAAAGCATTCATGGTGAAGACTTTGTTTTATTTTTTACTTAGTTTTTGTTGACTGGGTAAGTGCACTAGACAAATCCTGCCTATTTTCAGGCACACAACCCGGGGGAGGGGGGATACAGATGAATGCCAACTGACCTTGAACCAGATTAAGCTGTTGGTGGTATTTTTTTTTAGTGACCCAGGGGATCTGATCCCAGTAGGAGACCCACTTCCACATAAATGTCCTAGAAATGCAGGCAGTTCTGTATGCCTTGCAGACCTGTTTATTTTCCAGAACATGTCAACCCAGGGGAAGCATTGCTCCCATACTGTGGATGTGCATAGAATTTTCAGGTCCTATACACACCATACTAAAGACTGCAGGAAGTCCTCTCAGTTGTTTGTTTATTTTGCCCTTGGCAAAGAGGGTGTTTCAGTATCTAAACAGTGCTTGTCCGAATGGTTGGCCAACTGTATTACTGTTTGTTATAGGAAATATGGTAAGGAACTTCCTGGCGTGGTTCATGGACATTCAACCAGAGGCATGACCACTTCTGTTGCCTGTTTCAGGAACGTGTCAGTTGCATGAATTTGTGCAACTGTCACTTGGGGTACTGTCCAGATCTCACCAAGCATTACAGTCTGGACATTGCCTCCAGAAGAAGGAAAAGCTTTGCCTAGCTGTGCTTCAAGGCCTTCTTTCTTAGGCCTCTGGTCTCCTGCCACCCAGATTGTTTTTGTGCTCTCAGAACTGCTTGGGACTCATTCCATAGGTGTGACCTAATGATAGAGATATCCTCAAAGCAGATAGAACAGTCATGTAGGAACTTACTGTAACAGTAGATCTTCGAGGGAATCTCTGTCACTGGGTCATGCTGTCCCTCCCTCCCTCTTTCGCTCTCTCTCTACAGCTTTTCTGTCCTGTTGCTCAAACCTTTTTACTAGCTTCTCTCTCTCTCTCTCTCTCTCTCTCTCTCGGGACTCCTGTCTCCTGTGGCCTCCATCTAGAGAAAGAACTGAGGAGGGAGTGGGGCCACCCATGCTTATACAGAGCTGTGATGTCAGAGCCTGACATCAGTGTGGGCAGCCCCCACTAGACTACTGCAGAAAAGCTTGGGATCCTAACACTTGACGGCTACGTTCCATAGGTGTGACCTGATGACAGAGATTCCCTCAACTGTTATGGTAAGTTCTTTTACGTGTTATCTGTGTACTTATCTAGGTGCTTGTCACAGGTGTCAGAAGGGAATTGTTATCTGTGAAATTAACTAAGTGTAGAAAGATTTGAAAAGTAGGGGGAGCGGCTTAGCTAGAAGGAGCCAGGTTAAAACCAGATTTAAGCACTGCCCTAGATAGCTTCTGCCAGAGAACAGACAGAACACCAGGAGGAAGGATCTACTGGTATAACTAAAACTTATCTACTGGGACTATATTGCCCTCTACCCCCCCCCACTCTAAACCAGTTCTACTTTTATAGGCACAGGATTTAACTGACAACAGGAACTTCCTGTTTGGGAGCAGGAAGAGAGTGATCACAGACTCACCATCCTAGAAGGGCAACAGTAGCTCTCCATCCCCCCCAAATGCTGGAGGTCTGACCCTGAGCAAGTAAGGAGACTACTGAGAAATATAGGAACTTTTTGTCTTAGAACAGGAAGATCAGGAGATAAAAGGGTGCAGAGGCAGTAAGTAGGGGAAGAAAAAAATAAATAAATAAATAAACAAACAGAGGAAAGAGTAAGTATTCCAAACAACAGTTAGGGGGTCAGAAAAAAGACATGATGGGAATGGTGCAATGCAGTAGCTGTGGAGCAGCAGTCTTCCGAGAGACATTCTGGAGGATGCAGTGTTGTCCCATCTGCAGGCACCTCTCTGGGCTGAGGGAGGAGGTTACTCATCTCCAGGCTGAGTTGGCCAGGATTTGTGGGACCTCTTCTCACAACCAGGGACCACCAGAGTCACTGCCATTGCCTCAGAGGTTGCCAAGAAAGAGGAGCGTTTGGACCACAGTGGGCTCAGGGAGGGTGAGGGTGGTAGAAGAGAGGCGCATCCCTCCAGTTGTACCTCTCCACAATTTCTATGCCATTCTGGAAAAGTGTGGTTCCTCTATGGAGGCACCCACAGTGGAGACCAAGGAGGATGCTTGAAACCTTCTCAAAGGAGACCTGCAGGAGGGTGGCATGGGACCCCACAGGGGAAGGAAACAACTCCTGGGGGGGGACTCCATTGTTAGGAAGGTAGAAGTGGGGGAGGAATGGGAGAGGGAGGTAAGGTGCCTGCCTGGTGCCATGGCTTGGAGGGACAGGGAGCGAATCCTCAGGATCACAGGAGCAGCTGTACAGGGGATGGAGCTGGATGTCATTGTCCACCTAGGGACAAATGACCTGGCTAAGAAAGGAATCATAGCAGTGCAAGAAGCATTTGTGGAGATGGAGAGGGGCCTTAGACAAATAGCACACACTGTAACTTTCTCAGAGGTGCTGCCTGTCTATGGCACGGATGAGGCTAGGGTGCTCCACACCATGGGATTCAATCGGTGGTTAAAAAACTGGTACAGAGCTCAGGGATTTGGCTTCATTGGGGACTGGGGATCCACTTGGATGGATGCAGGCCTATACTGGTGTGATGGTCTGTATCTGTCCAGGAGGGGAACCAGGATCCTAGTTGATAGGTTTAAACACTTCATTGGCAAGCATTTAAACTAGCCAAGGGGGGAGGCACTGGAAAGGAGCAGGGAAATCCTAGCACCCCCAAAGAAAATCAGGGTACTAAGTGAGGTAGACACTAACATAGAGATGTCAATAGGGAGAAGTGCAGGGGTAAATGGAGAAAGTGACAAATGCAATAAGGATAGGGATGGGGCAAAAAGCGGTAAGGCCTTCAAGAAATGGAGGGTAATGATTACCAATGCCCGTAGTCTGGGCAACAAGCTCCCTGAACTGGTGGCCTTGATGGAAGAGGGATGCCTGGATAGCGTAGCAGTCACAGAAACATGGTACACAGAGAACCATGACTGGGATGTTAACATATCAGGTACACAACCTACAGGAGAGACAGGGAGGCAGAAGGGGAGTAGCTCATGTAAGGAAGGGATAAAAGCAACTGAACAAAAGAGTAAACAGGGAGGAGAGGAGGCACTGTGGGTCACCTTAGAGACTGGAAATGGCACCACAATCCGCACAGGGGTTGTATACAGACCCCCATTTCAGGGGGAAGGAATGGACAAGGATATGATAGAAGGCATCCTTACGATGGCAGAGAAAGGAGAGATACTGTTGATGGGGGACCTTAATATGCCAGATGTTAACTGGAGCACCTTTGCTGCAGCCACATCCAAAGGCAGGGCCATTCTTGATGCCCTTCAGGTGGCATGCCTCAGGCAGCTAGTTTTGGAACCTACTCATGAAGGAGCAATCTTAGACCTCGTACTCTCAAATGGGGACAGTGAGAGGATCTCAGATCTAGAAATGGGTAGCCATTTGGGAACAAGTGACCACCAAACAGTGTGGTTCACGATAAACTCAGCTACAGAGTTAAGCCATACAAAAGTGAGGGTTCTGGACTTCAGGAGGGCTGACTTTGGCAAGATGGGAGTGCCTTAGAAAAGCACTAACAAACAGGCTAGAAGGAGGGGTGGAGCAACAATGGGGAAATATCAAAACTGCCATTGCAGAGGCAACAAGCCTTTGTGTAAAGCAAATAAACAAATCAAAATGAAAGAAAAAGCCACTATGGTTCTCAAAAGAAGTGGCGGTGAAGGTTAGGGAGAAAAAGATAGCATTTAGGAAGTAAAGAAACACAGAAGGAACAGGACAGAGAACTGTACCAGTTAAGGCAGAAGGAAGCAGGGAGGGTAGTCAGAATAGCAAAGGCACAAACTGAGGAAAAGATAGACAACTCGGTTAAGAAGGGGGATAAAACATTTTATAGGTATATCAGGGAGTGTAGAAAGACAAAGGGAGGGATAGTGTGGCTGAATAGAATGGATGGTGGGTGGGCAGAGAGTGACAGTGAAAAAGCAGGGATACTGAATTAATACTTCTGTTCAGTATTCACAAAAGAGGAAGTGGGGGCGGTGTCTAATCCAATTGACAGAAGCACTCTGGAGAGGGGGGTCAATCCCAGTCCTTTCACAGAAGAAAGGGTTCAGAAAGAACTCCTAAAACTGAAGGTGGACAAAGCAATGGGGCCAGATGGAATTCACCGCAGAATTCTAAAAGAATTAAGCTGAGAACTAGTGACACCACTGACTACCCTTTATAACAAATCATGGGAGGATGGTGTGGTACCTGAGGACTGGAAGAAGGCTCATGTGATTCCCCTTCACAAAAGTGGGAGCAAGACAGAGGCAGGAAACTACATACCTGTCAGTTTGACCTCTGTGGTAGGGAAAGTGATGGAATCACTTCTGAAGGAAAGAATTGTTGAGTACCTAGAGGCCAGTGAGGCACAGGACCCAAGGCAGCATGGGTTCACAGCGGGAAGGTCATGTCAGAGGAATCTAATTGATTTCTTTGACTGGGTGACCAAAGTAGTAGACCAGGGAGGGGCTATGGACATGGCCTACCTAGACTTTAGCAAGGCATTTGACACAGTCCCACACAAAAGATTAATAATCAAATTAACCAGCCTGGGAGTGGGTCCTAGGGTGGTAGCCTGGGTAAAACATTGGCTGAACAACAGGACACAGAAGGTAATTGTAAATGGAGTCCACTCTGAAGAAAGAGGGATTACTAGTGGGGTACCGCAGGGTTCAGTACTGGGTCCAGTCCTTTTTAATGTCTTTATAAGTGACATTGCAGAGGGACTGGAAGGAAAAGTATGCCTCTTTGCAGATGACACAAAGATCTGCAACAGGGTTGATACACAAGGAGGCATGGAAAGGATGAGAAGAGACTTGGCAAGGTTGGAGGAATGGTCAGAAGTATGGCAGCTTGGATTCCATGCAAAGAAGTGCAAAGTAATGCACCTGGGAAACAAAAACCCTGGGGAAGACTACACAATGGGGGTAGTAACAACAACAAAAATGGAAAGGGACCTGGGGTAATCATATTAGATGACCTTAAGGTTGGCAAGCAATGTGCAAAGGTGGTAGGGACGGCTGGGGGGATACTGGGATGTATAGGGAGAGGCATCACCAGCAGAAAACAGGAAGTTGCTATCCCCCTGTACAGACAGTTGGTGAGACCCCATCTGGAGTACTGCATCCAGTTCTGGAGACCCCATCTCTGCAAGGACATAGACGGGATTGAGGCAGTTCAGAGGAGGGCAACTAAAATGGTGCAGGGTCTGCAAGAGAAGCCATACAAGGAGAGGCTAAAGGAGCTTAATATATATACCCTTGAGGAAAGGAGGAGAGGGGGACATGATAGAAACGTTTAAGTACCTCAGTGGAATCAACAAAGTCCAAAAGGTAGCATCTTTCAGAAAAGAGATGTGCAAGAACAAGGGACACAATTTGAAGATAGAGGGGGGATGGCTCAGGGGCAATGTGAGGAAGTATTTTTTCACAGAGAGGGTGGCGGACGCATGGAACAGCCTTCCTGAGGAGGTTGTGGGGTCTTAAACTGTGGGAGAATTCAAGAATGCATGGGACAGACATAAGGCAATTTTTGTGAGGGGTAGGAAGAAATAGGCTGTTGGTTAAATAGGATCTGCAGCTTATCCTCTAGGTAGGGAAATGGGCAGACTAGGTGGGCCAAGCGGTCCTTATCTGCTGTCAAAGTCTATATGTTTCTATGAATGAGGGAAATTTGGCCAGGACACTGGGGAAATTTCCCTACTGTTTTCGATAAGTGTCATGGGATATTTAACATCCACCTGAACTACCACCAATCCAGGCAGTGAGGGGGTGGGGATAAGAAAAGGGACCCCTTTCAAGAGATTGTCTAAGTCCATCCACCACTGAGGAACCTTGCATACTGGGGAGGAGACAAGGACCAGCTGATCCAGATCATCAGAGTGTTGATCCCACTGGACCCTGATGGTCCATTGCGGGATACTCATATGCAACCTGACCATAGGGACTGTAACAATGGCCCTGCCATTAAGTCTTGCAGCCTGAAGAACATTCTGGCTGGGACATACTGGCATGGAGCCCCAGCCTGGCCCTGAGCTATGAGGCAGCCCACCCTGTCTTGAGGTAGGGAGGCCTTGCCCTGAGTAGAATCCAAAATTACCCCTATGTACTGCAACCACTGGGACAGGGTCAACACCGACTTGGGCAAATTGACAGTGATGCCCAAGGACTGGAACAGCTGCATGGTGCATTCTAGAATCAGCAACAGTAGTTCCCTGTACTGGGCTTTCAGTAGTCAGTCATCTGACTAGGGAAATACATAAAGGCCTTCACATTAGATGGCTGCTGCTACAGCTACTAAGCACTTGGTAAATATCCATGGCACAAAAGATAAGCCAAAGGGCAACATGCTGAACTAATAATGCTCCCCCTGGAAGAGGAACCATAGGTAGTGAGTGAACTGTCAACCAATGAGTGTGTTCTGTATACAGCACTCGCTCTTTGATAGCTCAGTCAGTGGCCAGCCATGGTGGTGGTGAGCAGAGGGCTATGCCGGTAGCCAGCCCAGGGATGGGACAGGGGAACAGGATGGTGGGAAGGTGGGGGGGTCTACTAGACCACCAGGGAAATATATATAGTTATAGGAGAGACTGAGGATAGGGAGGGGGTCTGCTAGACCATCAGGGATGGGATCAAGTTTAATAGGAAGGAGATCAGGGCTGGGGGATCCACTAGACCACTAGGGAAGTGTTTAGTATAAAACAAGGGAATCAGGGCTGTGGGGTCTGCTAGACCACCAGGGATGTGTTCATTATAATAAAAGGGGATCGGGGGTGGGGGGGTCCACTAGACCACCAGGGAATTATAGATGCATATTTATAGGGGAGATCGCGGATAAGGAGGAGGGCTCCACTAGACCACCAGGAACCTGATGATGTGTACCAAAATGGGGTTTAGGACAGGGGACCGCTAGACACCAGGGACTGCTGTCTAACTGCTGCTTAACCACGCCTGCAGCTTGTGGCACACCTCTTGGGTGCACTGTCGTTTTGGCGTACTACCACCTTTGCTGAAAGCAATGCTACTTTGCCACTGGGACCCTACTTGATAGTGAATCATGTGCAGAGCCCCTGGCATTCTGGCAATCGGACTAAATTTACCATTGGCGCAGCTTGTGCCAACCTTTGTGAATTTGACCCAAGGACTTCAATTCTCGATTGTGGCCTGCAAGCCCAGAGGGCCAAGTCAAACCAAACAGAGTTATGGTCACTTTTCCCCAGTGGCTCCCCTATTCCCACAGCTCCCACCATCTCTGAGTTGGTGAGCATCACATCAAGGATTGAGGTCTGCCTGGTGGGTTCCTTAACTAGCTGCACCAGTAGACAATCTTGGAAGGCATCCAGCAAGGTCCGACTCTTGGTGCTTTTGGCCATTGGGACATCTCAATCGATGTCTGGCAGGTTCAGTCTCCTACTACCATGACTTCCACCTTTGCTACCCCTCTTTCGAGTTCCTCTCTGAGTTCTCTGTCCCTTTCCTCCTCTTGCCATTGAGGCCTATAGATCACCCCTAAGCATACTTTCCTGCTTGAGGCTGCTGTGAGTTGCACACATATGGACTCAGCCTCCCCACTGCTACCCTTAATGCACCCATCTTCTACCACCTTGAAGCACTCCTTGACAAAAAGAGAAGTCCTCTCCCTCTACTAGATCCTCTATCCCTCCTGAACAGTGAATACCTAGAGACCACAATGTCCCAGTCATTATTATCTGTGGTCCACGTTTCCATGATGCCACATGGTTCACCTCAGTGTCTGTCATCAGTGCCCAGAGCTCGCTGAGTTTGTTACCTAGGCTGCTGGTGTTAAGGCATACCCCTTCCATTTGACCAATGCTCTGACTCTGATACTGTCCTTCTGTTTTCCATGTTTTCTCCCACCCTTGTGCTTTTGCATTTTGTATTCCCCCCACTACTGCCCATTCCCTTGGTCCTGTAAACACCACTGCTCTCTTTGTACCCTCTTTGCTGCTGTAAAGGAATAGACAGGGGCAGGGAGTGAAATTTGGCTCATGTAGTGTGACACTGTTCCTCATGTTACCCCTCAGAACCCATCTGTTCATTCCTTATGGGGGTGAACAGGGTACAGAAGGGAAGCCATAGAAACACAGAAACATTGACAATGACATCACAAAAAGATCAATGGTCCACCCAGTCTGCCCGGGTACCCTATCTAACTCTGTGATCTACTGTCCATCCAGGGCCCTAGCCCCCCCCTTCCCTCCTATTTTCTTTCTTGATACTGTCATCTGGAGTGGCAACTATACCTTTCACTCTGTCCTAACTGTGCATGAAAACCATCCACTGTTTTAGCACCCACCACTTTGGCTGGTAGACTGTTCCACTGCACCACCGCCCTTACTGTAAAATAATACTTTTTCATGTCCCTCCTGAAACTTCCTCCTGTCAGGTTTCCACTCATGCCCTCATAACCTCAAACTAGCATTCAAGCTAAATAGTTCTCGCTGTTCACTTTGTTTAATCCTTTTAGGAACTTGAAGGTCTCTGTGTTATCTCCCCTCTCCCTTTTGGTTTCCAGTAAGTACATATTCAGTGCCTTGAGGCACTCCTCATAAGTCCTGCCCTGTTGAACCTGAATTATTTTTGTTACTCTACATGGCACCATCTCCAGCCTGACCCTCTCCTACCTGAGGTGGGGGCTCCAGAACTGGGCAGAGCACTCCAGGTGTGGCCTCACTAAAGATCTATAATGGAGTACTATTACCTCCTTCCACCTGCTATCAGTACCCCTCCCTATGCACCCCAGCATCCTACTTGCCATACTATAGGCTTTGTTGCACTGGCTAGATTGGTTGAAGGAGTCACTGATGATAACTCCTAGATCACGTTCCTCAGCCGTAGTACTAAGTCTCACCCCACCCAACCAGTACTTTGTCTTGGGGTTCTTATTCCCTAGGTGCATTACCTTGCACTTTTTGGGGTTGAATTTTAACTGCAAAACCTTAGACCACCCTGTGATGTGATAACCATCTACTAGTTATGTGCATATAATTTTACTCTAAATATATGTTTTAGACTTCTGCTTAGGAACACAGGCCAAGCAGCAAAACATCATGGAACATAGGATATGAACAGAAAAAAGAAGGGTCTGCCTATACCTGACCCAGTGGAAAAACTAATTAAGAGCTTCCTTTTGACACCAGGTTGTAACAGGTAGTAAAACCAGCCACTACTTTGAACCTAGGAAACCTGTTATAAAATATTGCATTTTATGACATCAGGAGGTAAGCCAACTCTGACAGTTACCTGTGAAATTCTCACAACCAAGAAAAGTGTCTTTGTGCTGTCCCAGTGGCACTGAGGGTTGAGGTGCTGTACGCCACACCTTGCACCATGCCGGCACCCAGGTTCGGGAATGAGCCCAGGCCACTGGGGGTCAGCGGGGGGGAAGAGATTGAGCGTCCGCATGACAGCTCTCTCTTCCTGGGGAGGGTTAGGGAGAAGCGCTTGCTCCTGGAGCGACCTCTGGTGGTAGCCAGGGGCACTCAGCGTGGCAACGCAGCAGATGCACTGGGGGCAGAGTTTGCGGCTCTACATTGCCTTGCTTGCCACACTCTGAGGGGACAAGCAAGAGAAAATACCAGAAAAAAGCCTCACACCCTTCGGTGAGATGACGGTGGCCCCAGGGACTCTGCCCACATCCCAACTGCCGGCCCAACGCACCCAGGATCATCCTCCACCCCCCCCAACCTGAGGACTGATCAGGTAGGCACTTCACACTTAAGGAGTCCACCGCCGAGGAGGGTGGAATCAGCCCTGGAGATAATACCGGGGTCGAGCCTGCCTGGGGGTCGTTCGGGGGAAGGGATCATGGGAGAAGCGAGGGTTCAGGCTGGGAGTAGGGCAGATTTCAAGTGGGGACTCCTGAAGGATGCCCGAAGAGTGTGTGAAGAAATAACATTAAAAAAAAAAAAGAAAAGTGTCTTTTAGGATGTTCTTCTAAAGATCAAAAGGGATATTCTGTCCTGTCATAATTCATGCTCTGTGACTCACTAATTAAAAAAATATGTATTTTTTTTAAGTGGGATGTTTTGCAATGTGCAGATGCATGTGACTAATTTAGTATGCAGGAATGAGAGTGACCTCACAGCCAGCATCACCACAGAGCTGTGACCTCACAAGCAGGATGGGACACTTCCCCCCTGATATTGTCAAGTTGCTGAGGGAACATTGTATACTTGTGTTTGGACTTTCAAGAGACACTTATGTTCTGGACTCTAAAGAAGCACTTCTACCAACATTAGGTCATTTCAGTACCACCATTTATCAACTGAAACTGGGGTAGAATCAGTTACTCAGTAAAAAGGCGGGTTGTTTATACTGGTTCATTTATTTTGATGACTGTAACATTAATATTATATGATCTGTGTTTTTTATTTTATTTATTATTTTTAATTCTAGTAAACTCTGTTTTCCTTGAAATCCTGCCTGAGCCTTTTTCTCATTTTGAGTGTGAATGCTGGGACAGTGTTGATAATTCTGACAGAAATGTTAAAGTGTTTATAGTGTGTTACCATATGTAACAAGGTAAGAAAATACCTATGTCACAATTGAGTCAGAAGAGGGATTGTGAACCAGGTTGTGTGCCCACTGGGTTAAGTATTTCACTGCTTTCCCCAAAGAGGGTGTGATATCTAGACCTGTTACCTGGGCATGCTAGCGAAAAAGGGTTCATATTTGATCCCAGGACTCAAGACTGGTAGTTGCTTGGACCCAAAACAGACAGGAGGGTTTCCCTGTTTGTCTCCTGTTCACATATTGCACTTTGAGGTTGGGCACTGTGGGAGCAGACGGTCTGACCCACTGAGTGTGTCTGTGACAGATCTGGTTGGCAGTGGTGGGATCGAAAAGATTTGGTTTGCAGTGCTGCAATCAAAAAGATTTGTTTGCATACTGTGAAATTATTTGGTGACATGAGCATTAACAGTCCAGTATGTCAGAGTGATAAACTGTAACAGTTCATACACAAAGCAAGGCAGTGATTTTAAAAAGAAATATATCATTGTGGTTACAGTCTAAGTTCCCTACCTGTTTTATTTCTTTTTTCGGTACAAGCAAGCATAGCCATGGATTAGGGAAGAAGATGGCTTCCACCTACAACGAGTGTGCTGCAGAATACCTGAGAAAGTTGTGCCAGGAGAGAGGAGTCCGTTGCATGGGGTGAAATAAACAGCACCTTGTGGAGGCTCTTGTGACAGCTGATATACAAGCAACTGCTCAAGGCCTCGAGTCACAGTCGGTGACCGGAAGGGACCAGACCTTTGGCACAGAGGGGCCAGGTCCACTGCAGTGTCCAGTCCCAGGGAGAAGGATGGCGGGATCAGTAGGAACCAAGAAACACAGCACCAGGGGAAGGTCACCACCACCATGCTGGATCCAGAAGGAATCAGGCTGCAGCTAGAGTTGAGGAAAATGGAGCTAGAATTCAAGCAGAGGAAGTTCCATATGGCACTGGAAAAGTATGAAAAAGAAAACCAACACCAGAGAGAGGAAGAGGAAAAACAGTGACAGCGTCAGAGAGAGGCCGAGCAAGAGGGGGGAGAGAGAGAGCATCAGAGGAAATCTGAATTGGAGAAGCTACAACTCCAAGACCAGCACCAGAGCAGGTAAGTGGCATGGATGAACTTGGACCTCCAGGACTGGGTAACAAGTTACATTCTAAATTGATAGCTGAATTTAAAGAGGGGGAAGATATGGATGCATTTTTAAATTCATTTGAAAATGTATGCATTCAGGCAAAAATTCCCAGAGAGTCCTAGAGCTTCCAGCTATCCCTGCTGCTTACCGGTAAAGCTCTTGATGCATTGGGTCAAATGGACAATCAGGACAGTAATGATTATGGCAAATTTAAAGCTGCATTGTTAAAACAAGCATTTGTCAATTCCGAATGTTGATTGCGTTGGTCTGTTGAGCTCGCTCACTGACCCTCTGTCACTCGCTCACTCTGTTTCTCCCAGTGCTGCAGGCTGCTGTTTTGTACTGGGCTCCTGCCTGTGCTGGCACCCTTTTCTGTCCACAAAGAAATCTGCAGCAGTCATGATAGAGCTCCGTTGAGGTCACTCACTCCTCCTCTCACTTGCTCATTCTGTTTCTCCTGGCGCTGCAGGCTGCCCTGTTGTACTGGGCACCTGCCTCTGTTGGTGGCTTTTTCTGCCCATAAAGAGATCTGCAGTATTCCCGACACAGGTCCATTGAGCTTGCTCACTCCCCCTCTGTCACTCGCTCGTTCTAGTTCTGCTGGCACTGCAGGCTGGCCTTTTGTACTGGGCTTCTGCCTGCATTGCCGCCTTTTTCTGCCCACAAAGAAATCCTCAGTGGTCACGATAGAGCTCCATTGAACTTGCTCACTCCCTCTCTCTCAATCGCTTGTTCTGTTTCTCCTGCCGCTGCAGGCTGCCCTTTTGTACTGGGCCCCTTGGTGCATTGCTGCCTTATTCTGCCACGAAGAAATCCACAGCAGTCCCAACAGAGCTCCGTTGAGCTCACTCACTCACCCTCCCTCACTCACTCATTCTGTGTATCCCGCTGCTGCAGGCTACCCTTTGGTACTGGGATCCTGCCTGCATTGGCGGCTTTTTCTGCCCACAAAGAAATCTGCAGCAGTCCCGACACAGCTCCATTCAGCTCACTCACTCCCCCTCTCTCACTCACTCATTCCGCTTGCCAGCGCTTGCTGGCTGGCCTTGTACTGGGCTCCTGCCTGCATTGCCGCCTTTTCTGCCCACAAAGAAACCGCAGCAGTCATGATAGAGCTCCGTTGAGGTCACTCACTCCTCCTCTCACTTGCTCATTCTGTTTCTCCTGGCGCTGCAGGCTGCCCTGTTGTACTGGGCTCTTGCCTCTCTTTTGGCGCCTTTTTCTGCCCACAAAGAAATTTGCAGCAGTCCCGACAGAGCTCCGTTGAGCTCGCTCACTCTGCCACTCACTCACTCGTTCCATTTCTGCTGGTGCTGCAGGCTGTCCTTTTGTACTGGGCTCCTGCCTGTGTTGCTGCCTTCTTCTGCCCACAAAGAAATCGGCAGCAGTCATGATAGAGCTCTGTTGAGCTCGCTCACTCCCCTCTCTCACACGCTCATTCTGTTTCTTCCACTGCTGCAGGCTGCACTTTTGTACTGGGCTCCTACATTCATTGCTGCCTTTTTCTGCCTGCAAAGAAATCTGCAGCAGTCTCAACAGAGCTCCGTTGAGCTCACTCACTCCCCTTCCCTCACTCACTCATTCTGTTTCTGCCGGCGCTGCAGGCTGGCCTTTTGTACTGGGTTCCTGCCTGTATTGCTGCCTTTTCCTGCCCACAAAGAAATCCGCCGCAGTCATGATAGAGCTCCATTGAGCTCGCTCACTCTCCCTCTCTCACTCGCTTGTTGTGTTTCTCCCGGGCCTGCAGGCTGCCCTTTGTACTTGGCTCCTGCCTCTGTTGGCACCTTTTTCTGCCACAAAGAAACCTGCAGCAGTCCCGACAGAGCTCCGTTGACCTCACTCACTCCCCCCCCACTCACTCATTACCGTTTCTGCCGGTGCTGCAGGCTGTCCTTTTGTATGGGGCTCCTGCCTGCATTGCCGCCCTTTTCTGCCCACAAAAAAATCCGCAGCAGTCACGATAGAGCTCCGTTGAGCTTGCTCACTCCCCCTCTCTCAGTTGCTTGTTCTGTTTCTTCCACCACTGCAGGCTGCCCTTTTGTACTATGCCCCTGCATGCATTGCTGCCTTTTTCTACCCACAAAGAAATCTGCAGCAGTCCTAACAGAGCTCCATTGAGCTCACTCACTCCCCCTCCCTCACTTGCTTGTTCTGTGTCTTCCGGCACTGCAGGCTGCCCTTTTGTGCTGGGATGCTGCCTGTGTTGGGGCCTTGTCCTGCCCACAAAGAAATCTGCAGCAGTCCCGACAGCTCAGTTGGGCTCAGTCACTCCCCCCCACCCGCTCGATCCTAATCTGTCCCAAACACTGATTTCTGACAGTGACTGCAGTATTCTGCACCGGAAGTGCAAAAACACATTTTGGCCAGGATTAGCTGTACTGTTCATAAGGAGGTGTGGAAAAATGCCAGTGTTGAAAATGTGGCATGAAAATATTACTAATTTGTGAAGTTACAAGGGTTCGTGGAAACTGAACAATGCCCGCTTGTAACATAGTCATTTTATGGAGTTTCATCATAAACTTTTCAACATAGGCATTTTAAAACCTCTGCTCATGAACAGTGTCAGTAGGATTTTCTTAATGTGTCCCGTACACTGATTTCCCACAGCGACCACACTATTGTGCGCTGGAAGAGCGAAAACACATTTCGGCCAGGATGTGAAAAATACAGCTGCACTGTTCATGTGAGGTGGAAAATGGCATGTTGAAAATCTAGAGGAAAGTATTGAAAGTTGTAAAGGCACGTAGCGCAGCATAAAACTATGCAACGCATACTCATAGCACACTGATTTTATGGACTTTTGTCACCAAATTTTCAACATAGGCATTTTAGGACCTCTGCTAATGAACAGTGTCACTGTCATTTTCATAATGTGTCCTGAACATGGATTTCCCACAGCGAACGCGCTATTCTGCGCCGGAACTGCAAAAACACATTTCAGACAGGATGTGAAAAATGACAGCTGTGACGTTCATAAGGAAGTGCAACAACAATGGCAATGTTGAAAATCTGGAGTGAAAACATTATAAATTCATGAACTTACGAGCGTGTATGCAAACTGCACAATGCACGCTCATAAAACAGTCATTTTTTGGATTTTTTCCACCAAATTTGCAACGTAGGCTTTTTGAGAGCCCACCTCATGAACACTGGCACTGTCATTTCATTAATCGGTCCCGAAAGATGACTCCATGCAGTGACCACGAAATCACCTTTTAGGGCCAATTAATGCCATGACAGCACCAGAATTCATGAGGAGGGGTCCCAAAAACCCCATGTTGAAAATTTGGTGCTAAAATTCCAGAAAATGCCTGAGATACAGTATGCATCAAAGTTGAAAACACCCTATTTATTCCATTATACAGCTTACCGGCATTTCCTCAGTTCATGGTCAGCTTTGAAGAGTGCAGATGTGTTCCCAGTCCACTGAAGATCATCGCGCCAGATTACGGAGGCAAGTATGGGGTGAGGGGGGTGTGGGGAGGTGGGGTGCGCAGTGGTGGGCGCGCATTGTGGAAGGGGGGGGAGACCGTGAGGGACCGTTTTCCTTTTTGACAGGGTGAAAAAAAACCACATCATAGGACCATTTTTTTAATAGGGGCATGTGGCACGCTAGGGTGGGCTCCCAGCGTGCCAATGGACTCTTGTTTGGGGGGGCAGCTGTAGCCGACGGGGCATTGGGCACCCCTGTCGGCACACAACAAAAGGGGAGGTTTACATTATGCCAACAGGGATTGGGCACCCCCGTCGGCACACAACAAAAGTGAGGGGGTGTTACATAATGCCAACAGGGAGTGGGCTCCCCCGTCGGCAACATCACATGGGCACTGAAGCCGACGGAGATTGGGGTCCCCCGTCAGCAAACAAACACGGTGGGGGGAGGCACATGCTGCCGAGGGGGATTGGGCACTCCCTCAGCAGGGCGGGGTGCTTAATATTGTTTGTGAACACAGCAGCAAGTCACTGCCATGTTTACAAACAATATCACTGTTACAAGGTTCTGCCCAGCAATGACAGGTCGCTCCCTCATTGCAGCGAATGGCTGACACTGCATTGATGAGGAAGCCCCTGATTGCAGCGGCTGAAGCCTTACAAGGTTGTGGCACCCTGGCTGAACTAGTGTCAGCAGCAGCGTGCCACAGCACTGGGGAAAGCAGGCCAAGTCTATAAAGGCTGTGGGGGCATTGGCCACAACAGTGCCGTGCCTCCACAACCTGCTGCAATATGTTTCTTGCGCATGCGCGCAATCAACAAAAAGTATGACTTGACAGCTAAAGCGTACAGAGTTAAGTTCCATAAGCTCAGGAGAAGCCCTGACATGAGCTACGAGGAGCTAGCCACAAAACAACATCAGTTTTTGAAACAGTGGGAAGGGGTTAAAGCAGACTCTGTAGAGAAAAATTGAGGATGTTATACTTTTGGAGCAGTTCTTTCGGGCTTGCCCAGCAGAGCTGAAAACCTGGCTAGAGGACAGAGATCCAAAAACAGTGCAGGAGGCTGCTGAGCTCTCAGCCCGCTATGCCAGGAGCAGGCCTGCTCTGAGAGGGTGTGGGGCAGGCGTGGCAGAGCAGAAAGGGAAAAGTGTGCCTTCAGGGTAGCTAAAACCCTTGCTGCATCCCCAGAAAGAAGGCAGCCCCAGGTTACAAAGAAAGGAGTTGCCTGATAAAAGAAAAGATTGTTGGTTTTGCAAACAACCTGGGCATATTGCAAGACAGTGCCCTAAAAAGGCACAGAGTGCACAAAGTGGTGCTGGGAAAGAGGTGGGTTTTTTGTGTATCCCTGAAAGCATGCCAGTAACTATGAGGGAGCACATACACCCAGTTACTGTGAATGGGGTGCAAACCCATGGGTTAAGGAACACAGGGGTGTCCCTTACTTTGGTAAAGGGGGATTTGGCTGAGCCTGAATAGCTCATACCCAATCAGTTTGTTACAGCATGGGGATTCACTGGGGAGGAGAAAACTCTGCCACTTGCTAGTGTTCTTCTGGACTGGGGTAAGACAGGAGAAGCTGTGCAAAAAGTTGTAGTGGCAGAAAATCTGGCCATGGATGTGGATTATAGGGAACAACCTCCAAAAGGGGGTGGTGTGTGCAGTTACCCACAGTCAGGTGGTAAAGGCAGATTGCAGTTCCCTGGACCCCATAGAAGCCCCTGAGGAAAACACTGGGAGGATGGTTCCCCAGCCTGTGTCTCCTGATATGGAGAATAGTGAAAGGGGGGGTAGAAATTCCCCAGGTAGTAGTTAACAGAACAGCTACAGAGGGTGACTCTGAGGAGGGAGGGGTAGTCAATTGTCAGAGAGCTAGGGATCCTAGTTTAGGAACTGAAGGAGACCTGTCCTATGCCTTGGGAATGTGTAAAGACTTTGCATCTGCTCAGAAAAATTACCCTACTTTAGAGAGGCAGGGGGCTTGGGCAGAATCTGATGGGACACAGGGAGGTGACAGGAGACAGAGAGTGTACTAGGACAATGGACTGCTGTATATGCAGGATGTAAGGACAGAGGGTGGGTGATGGGCAGGCAGCTTGTTCCCTAGGGGTACCGTGAGTGGTTGCTCAAGATTGCTCATGATATCCCCATGTCTGGACATCTGGGAATTGTGCACTCTATGCAGCAACTGGCCCAGAATTTCTATTGGCCCAACTTCATCCAGCAGGTGAAGTAATATTGCAGGTCTTGTCACTGGTGCCAAGAAATAGGGAAGGCGGGTAGTAAAACCCAAGCTGCCCTAATTCCCTTGCCCATAGTGGAGGAGCCATTCCAGAGGGTAGTAATGGATATTGTGGGGCCTTTGAATAATTCCAGCTCCTCTGGGAAGAGGTTTATCCTAACAGTGGTGGATTATACCACACGGTACCCAGAGGCAGTCAGCCTATCCTCAATGAGGACAGACAAAGTGACAGATGCCTTCCTAGGGATTTTCTCCCATGTTGGGTTCCCGCAGGAGGTTATCACCGATCAAGGTGGTTCCTTCATGTTGGACCTGATGAAGTGTTTGTGGGAGAAGTGTGGTGTGGTACAGAGATGCATGACACCTTATTACCTGCAAGCCAATGGGTTTGTGGACAGGTTTAATGGCACCCTTAAATTGATGCTCCAAGCATTTGTTGAACAGCATGGGATGGACTGGAAGAAATACTTTTCCCACCTGTTGTTCACATACAGGGAGGTGCTCCAAGAGTTGACAGGATTTTCCCCCTTCGAGCTCTTATATGGACACAGTGTGCGTGGGCCCCTAGACTTGGTCGGGGAGGACTGGGAAGGCAAGCATGCCACCCAGGGAACTCCCATAATGGATTATGTCATTATGTTTAGGGAAAAGCTGAAGGAGCTTATGGGAACAGCCCAGATCAACCTGGCAGCTGCCCAGCAAAAGCAAAAGGTATGGTACGACCTCAGAGCCAGAGCTCGCTTGCACACTGTGGGTCAGGAGGTCATAGTCCTAATCCCAGTTCATAAAGATAAGCTGCAGGCCAAGCAGGCAGGATCATACAAAGTAGTCAGACAGGTGAATGACATAAATTACATTGTAGAATTGCCTGACAGGAGACATACCTAAAGGATGTACCATGTCAACATGATAAAGCCATATGCAAATAGGGCTGACATGGTCTTTGTAGAGTGTAGTCCTGGGGAGGGGATGGATGAAGAAGACCCCCTTCTGGACTTGCTGGAAGAAAGCAAGCAGGAGTCCTCTGTGGAGGCAATCAAACTGTCACCCCAGTTGACCCCAGACCAGATCCAGGAAGTAAGGGAGGTTTTAGTAGACTTTGCCTCATTGTTTAATGCCAAGCCTGGAGTAACCCCCTTAGTGACACACACTGTAGATACAGGGACACAAGCACCCATATGGTGGACAGCATATCAGGTGTCAGAGGCTGTCTAACAGGACATTAGGATGGAGGTGGAGGAAATGCTGAATTTAGGGGTAATCCAGAAATCCCACAGCCCCTGGGCTTCACCCATAGTCCTCATTCCAAGCCAGATGGGTCTACTCATTTTTGTGTGGACTATCATGGCCTCAACACAGTCATGAAGTCAGGTGCCCACCCAATGCCATGGACAGACAAACTACTGGACAAGTTGAGAGGGGTGACGTACCTTACCACTATTGACCTGAAGAAAGGGAATTGGCAGGTGGAGTTAACTGCCAGATCTAGGGAGAGGTCAGTCTTCATCACTCCAATAGGGTTATTTGAGTTTAAGGTAATGCCTTTCGGAATGGAGAATGCCCCTGCCACCTTCCAAAGGTTTGTGAACCAGGTGTTACATGGCACTGAAGAGTACACTGTGGTGTACCTGGACGATATTACCGTCTTCAGTGCTAGCTGGATGGAACACCTGTCCCACTTTAAGGAAGTGTTGGGCAGGATACAGAGGGCTGGGCTCACTGTGAAAGCTAAAAAGTTCCAGGTGGCCATGGCTGAAGTGGCATACCTAGGGCATGTAGTAGGGTGGGGACAGCTCCATCCTAATCAAGCAAAGATTGAGGCAGTCGAGGCGTGGCCAGACCTGAAACACAGAAGCAGGTTCAGAGTTTTCTAGGGACTGCAGGGTACTATAGAAAATTTGAATTAAACTACAGTGCCCTGGCAGCTCCCCTATCTGGCCTGTCAAAGAAGAGAATGCCTAAAAAGGTAAAATGAGAACCAGCCTGTGAACAAGCCTTTACACGGCTAAATGAGGCACTGTGCGGTGCTCCTGCATTAGGCAGCCCAGACTACAGTAAACCATTTGTAGTCCAGACAGATGCCTCAGATGTGGGTATTGGGGCAGTACTTAGCCAGACTTCTAAGAAAGATCACCCAGTAGTGTACCTCAGTAAGAAATTACTTCCCAGGGAGCAGGCTTTTTCTACAGTGGAGAAAGAATGCCTTGCAATGGTGTGGGCACTAAAGAAATTAGAGCCATACCTATATGGGTGGCACTCTAAGGTACAAACAGATCATAACCCCCTGGTTTGGCTGGCACAAATGGGTAAAACAAACAGTAGGTTTTTAAGATGGAGCCTGGTGAGCTTTGGTTACAGTCTAATTTCGATTTTGGCTGTATTATGGGGGATATGTGCAACCCCTAGGGCAGGTCTACAGAATAAGGCAAGTAGGCCACCTTCAACGGAATATTCCATCCTCGTCAGAGATATTTCTGACACTGGAAGTCACTTTGTATATACAGTAGTTACTAGAGAGGGTGGTATTACTTGGGGGTGGGTAAAAACAAAAGAGAGATACCGAGGCATTGAGGAGAATAAACAGGCAGCTAAGACAGGAAAACAGAGTAACATGGGGAAAGACAAATTAGGGGAAGTTAGGGGAAAAAGTAGTGCAAAAGAAACACAGTATAATAAAGGTGAAAGAATGGGAGAAGAGAATTACTATCAAGTATATGTAGATGTCCAAGAATAAGAAGCTCTTCGGAGTGGTATCCCAGAATGTCAACAGGCTGAGTAATCCTATAAAATGATCCAAAATAATTTCCCATCTGAAAAAAATGCACCCCCAGATAATACTTCTCCAGGAGACACATCTATCCAATGAAGAGCATCAGAAACTACTTAAGTATGGGATGTTGGATATAGTGGCTAGTGCACATGCGAGGGGATGAAGAAGGGGACCCACAATTCTTATTCCAAGGTCCTCAGCATTTCAAATCCAGGAATCATCCCAGGATGGTGAAGGCAGGTTGGCTTTGATTACAGGGGACTGGGAGGGACAGATGTACACAGTGGGAAGTGTGTATGTTCTTCCAGGTTCAGAGAGCACGGTCTATCAGACCATCTTTGATAAAATCATGGCATTTAAACAGGGGATACTGGTGTTGGGGGGAGATTTGAACCTCCTTATGAATCCTTCACAGGATAGTTCTAATCCTAACCCACCCAGGGCTACAAGAGGGCAAACACATGGCAGGAGGCTAATAAAGGACTTATCCCTAATAGATACGTGGCAACACTGCTATCCAAAATCTCGTAGCTATACGCATTTCTCGTTGGTCCATAATACTTATTCACATATTGACTATCTCTTAGTAGATGTGGAATCTTTGGATATAATACATAATGCAGCCATTTCACCAATCCATTTATCAAATCATGCTATAATTACTTTGGAACTAGAATCAGGACAGGAAGTTACACTGAATCAGAGGAGGTTTAATAATATGCTTATTAAGGATAAACAGTTTAAAGAAAAAGTCCAGCAATGGAGTCCTCAAATTTTACAAGAGAACAGAATGGCAGAAGTACCTGAAGGAACACTATGGGACACTTTAAAATTGATATTGCCGGGGGAGATTATTGCATATGCAACCTACCAAAAGAAACAGAGAGTTAAGCAGCAGCAAGAATTAGAAAAAGAGCTAGAGAGATTACAACAGTTACATGCAGAGGGCAGTAGTGTTACAACTACACTGATAAACCAGGTTAAGACCCAGTTACAATATCTATTAAATCAAAAGACAGAACAACCTCTGATGTGTGTGAAACAAAGATATTATGAGGGGGGTAGTAAGGCAGCTAAGGTCCTGGCACTTAGATTATGAAAACAACAAGCATCCTCAACAATAACTAAAATTAAACACTGCACAACCTTAAATATTGAGTAACACTAAATATATACTCGAGGAATTTAAGGAATTTTATTTAAAATTGTATAATCAACCTTGGGAACTGGACGAAGAAAGGTATCGGGATATTTTTTACAAATATACAGTTACCCCAAATTACAGAGGAAGAACTTAATTGCCTGACTAGACTAATTACTTCTCAGGAGATAGACCTTGCCCTTTGTAATTCCAAACCAAACAAAAGCCCTGACTCAGATGGATATACTGCAGAATTTTATAAAACATTTTGGAAAACATTACTTCCTCCGTTAATTAAATTGTTTAATGCAATACAGGAGAATACCTCTCCCACCCCGAATAGCTGGCAATATGCTAATATATCCACAATACTCAAACCAGACAAAGATCCATTAAACTGTGAATCCTATCGCCTATATCAGTCTTTAACCAGGATTATAAATATTTTACAGCATTATTGGCTAAACGATTAGAGAAAATATTGCCACATATCATTAATAAAGATCAAGCAGGCTTTATAATAAAGCGCCAAACAGCTGAAAATATTAAACGGACAGTGTTTCTTTTGGAAGTAGTGCAAAAGGAAGAAACCCCTTCTATCCTTCTGAGCATGGACACCCAGAAGGCGTTCAACAGGGTCTCGTGGAGATTTCTGAGGTATATTATGGAGAAATGTAACTTTCCTACCCACTTTTTGAACATAATTCAACAACTATACCCTTCCCCACAGGCCATGATAAAAGTGAATGGTTCACACTCAACCTGTTTCACCCTAAACAGAGGTACCCATCAGGGTTGCCCCCATCCCCTTCCCTTTTTGCTTTGTACACAGAACTCTAGCCCAAGCCATATGGGAAAACACACAAATTACAGGAGAACGTTACTTAGACACCATACACAAAATGGCCTTTTTTTGCCAATGACCTGTTAATATATTTAACAAAACCAGAGACTTCCTTACCAAAGTTGTTCTCTCTCTTAAGAGATTTAGAATATCTTTCAGGATATAAATTAAATACAAGCAAAACGGAAGTACTGACTTTTAATTATCAACCTAGTACAGAGATTCAGACTAGGTTTCCACTGAGATGGAAAAGTAATAAATTTAGATACTTATGGATAAATCTTGTAAATGAAACTCAAAATATACTGTATATGATGCTAACTATATTCCACTAGTTCATTCTATTAGAGAGGACATCCAGAGATGGGACCCTTTACCCCTTTCTTTGAACCAAAGAATTGATGTTATAAGAATGGATATACTTCCATGGTTTCTGTACCTTTTCCAGACTCTCCCTGTCTTCCCATCAAAGAAAGACTTTAAAAAATGGAACAGTAGGATTGCTAGGTTCTTATGGGTAGATACAAAGCCAAGGATTGAGTACAAGACTCTGCAATTAACCAAGAACAAGGGGGACTTGCCTTACCAAATCTAGAACAATATGCGCAGGCGGCGGTAGTATCACATATACTACATTGGCTAGATGAAGGGGTGGACCCACATTGGAAAGAGATAGAACAGGGGAACCAGACAGTGGAGAATGAGAAATTCCTGTTTGGACAGTCTATACCAAAAGCAATATTAGAAAGAGAGATCAGATTTAAACAAACTAGACCCCAGTTTTGACCCAACCAGACTAGACTGCACCTTTAAAAGGTGGTAATGCATGGGACTTACCAGATTTTACCAGCTGTATGAACGGGGAACTTTCTGTCAGTTCCAGATATTGGGAAAAAAAATACCATTTGAGGAAACAAGATTTTTATAGATTTCTTCAGACAAGAAATTATTGCAGGAATTTGATAGGCATTTCCTGGGATCCAGGGGATACACTTATAGACAGGAATTATAATTAAAGCAATAGAGATAGCTATCCCTGATCATGTCATTTCTGGGACTTATCAAGCCCTAAATCAAGAGTAGAAAGAGATTACATTATGTTCACAACAGCAGTGGGAGAAAGAGTTGGGTATTAACTTGGAGGAAGGGAGGTGTGAACAGATTTATTCAATAATCCATAAAACCACAAGGTCCTTGATCTGGAGAGAGTTTAGATTCTTTAAAACACCACAAATCGTGGGAAAGTTTGATGCCCAGGTTGGATCAGAATGTTGGAGAGGATGTAGGGCACCTTCTACTAATCATACACATGTTTTTTGGAGTTGTGCAATCCTGGAGACATTCTGGAGAGAGGTAGGAGGAGCTTTGAGTGAACTGTTCCCAGAAATAGTGACTTTGACACCAGAATGTGCACTTATTTTTGATTTTTCTATGGGATTGGGAAGGGTAACCCTAGGTTCTTGCTGGCTATATTGCTCCTTGCAGCACATAAAGCCGTGATGAGGAAATGGCTCCAAAGAGACCCACCAACCATTTGTGAATGGGAAGACATTACATACCAAATATAGAGAGTGGAGCTCTTGACAGCTCACATTAACTTAAAGGTTCAGAGATGCATGGCTTTTTGGGCCAAATGGTGGTTGTGGTGTCTGGACATAGGCCAGATCTGATCCCGTAGAGGAGAAATAATAATTTACCTAGACCTGGGATTACCACTGGTAAGAACATATGTGATTTAGCAATTATACACTTTTAATATTCAGGATATGTAACCCCTGACTAATACCTGAAAAGTGACAAGTGTCTTTTCTGTCTCTTATTTATTGTAATGAGAAACAACATAAGCTGTCATCAGATCTCTCTCTGTAAAACTTCTGAATAAAAATATATTGAAAAAAAAAGATTGAACCTTGCCTTGCAGGGTTAAGACATGACTGTCACCCACAGGGCAGGGGCAGCAAATGCAGACAGTCTATCATGTCAGTTAGAACAGTGAACTGAATTTGGAAAACTCATCCCATGCCTAGGAATATATTCCCCCAAGTCCAGTCTAGGAGATAGGAGTGTGAAGTGATAACCATTTACCAGTTATGTGCATATAATTTTGGTCTAAATATATGTTTTAGACTTTTGCTTAGGAACACAGGTCAAGCAGTAAAGCATCATGGAAGATAAGATTTGAACAGAGAGAAAATAAGGATCTGCCCTATCCTTGACCCAGTGGAAAAACTAATTAAGAGTTTCCTTTTGACACCAGGCTGTAACGGGTAGTAAAACCAGCCACTACTCTGAACCTAGGAAACCTGTTATAAAATATTGTATTTTATGACATCAGGAGGTAAGTCAACCCTGACAGTTACCTGTGAAATTCTCACAACTAAGAGAAGTGTATTTCAAGATGTTCTTCTTTTTTCCCCCATTTCTTTTTTTTATTTTTATGTAAAACATAGCCATACATTGTATAATACAGGAAAATATAATCTATACATCTAGTGCACAACAGAGATTGTATTGCCTGTATCCAATTCATATTACCATTTTGAAGAGAAAAAAGGAAGCAGCTCCTTTACATTCAGTCAAAATTAGGCTTAACACCTTAAACCATCTGAGGGCAAGTGTATGCCGTTTGATCTTTTCACTAATTACTACCTCACTTAAGTCTAGCAACAACATCTAAAGAGTAATCCAAACAAAAAAAAACTTTGCACCAAAGTGGGTTGAAGTAAGTTTTCCTGAGAGCATATCCCATCATGGAACAAATTCAGGGTAATGTTCCAATTAGTAGGAGTTCCAAAGCTCCATCTAGTATCAAAACTTTTCTTTCTGTTATTCAGTTTAGATGAGGTACATTCTAAATTATATGCCTCATATGCTAGGCTTTTCCATGCTTCTTTAGTTGGGGTTTTATCAGTGAGCCAGAGCCTAGTAATTAACTTCTTGGCTACCAACATTAGAAGTGTTACCACCCTGTATTGTACCCAGTTTATCTTAATTCCAGAAGGGGGAGTTGCTGTCAGGATGAAAACTGGTGTGCACCACTCCGAGATACCAAAGATGTCTGACAATTTTGAGATAATTTCTTTCCAGTACCCATTGAGGAAAAGTCAGTACCAAAATATATGTGCATTACCTGCCAGTGAGCACCCGCATCCTCTCCAGCAGTACCCTCATTCTTGCCCCTGAATTTTAGCAGAGATGTCTGGAGTCTTAAAGAAGCGAACTCTAACCTCCCTCGCAAACTCTTTCCAGTATATTGTGGAGGTGATTTTAGAGTAGGAGATGGTCAATTTTTGCCAGGTCTCTTCCTCAATCAGACAGTCCAAATTATTAGCCCATCTTTGCCTTACTATGACCAGACTGACTTTTTTTTATAAAGCTGCAATGCCTTATAAAGGTTACTAATGGTGATATGTTCTGAGGTTTCACCCCTCAAATGTTGGATGATGAGTGTCACCAAGCCAGAGGGGGATTCCTATAATTTAACTAGTGAGTCTTCTAGGGGAAGAAGCTTCTCCTTAAGTGATAGATAAGTCAAAAAATGTTATGAAGGTAGTTTATATACAGATTGTAAATAAGAAAAGGAGTAAATACCCAGAGGGCCACCATCTGGAAAATAAAGCATAGAGAATATTGTTCCCAGTCTCTTAATAATTGAACTAACTGAGGTGTACAGAAGTCTGAATCATAAGCCATGGCTGTTAAATAGTATCTCTCAGATGTAGAGAGAATATATCTGGTTAAATATACCCAGGATTTAAAAAACTCCCCAGTGAATTTTAAAAAACGTGTCATGGATAGACATCTTGGGGGGTTTCCCACAAGGTAAGGGTGGAATTGTTCCAGTCCATTAATAGTCACCTCTGTATCCTTCCAATGTGCGGCATATTGGGTGGATGCATGCAAGAGGGCTATGCGAGTTTGCGCTGCTAATGCATAGTCCTTTAGATTTGGTATGCTTAGTCCCCCCCTGCACCCTAGGAAGTTGTAATAGGGTCAACTTCACTCATGGTGTGCCACCTCCCCAGATAAATCTAGAGATAAGCTTATCCCAAGACCGAAAATAAACCTCAGAAGGGGTAATGGGAAGGGTTTGTAAGTAAAAAAGCAGGTGAGGCAAGATATTTTGTTGTATGGTTTCGGCACAGTTAAAGATTCCTAGGCACATTTGCGACCATTTGGATAGATCCGCCGTAATTTGTTGGGTAATTGGTTCAAAATTAACCAACTCTAAGTGCATCGTATTAGAGGGGATTTTGATACTTAAATATTGTATCTCTAATCTGCACCAAAGAAATGGGAATGCAGTTTACAGATTGCAAGAGGGGGTAAATGAGAAGTTAAGAACTTCTGTCTTAGAGTTATTTATCTTATACCCTGAAAATTTACCAAAAAGATCAAGTTGCTCCCAGACTGCTGGCACAAAGGTTTCAGGTACAGTAAGAGACAACAAATGTCATCTGCAAAAAGAGTAAGCTTATATGACCTACCACCTAATGGGATCCCCTCTATACTAGCTTGTTTTCTGATATTGGCAGCTAGGGGTTCTAAGTAAAGGGCAAAAAGTAGAGGGGACAATAGGCAGCCTTGTCTGGTCCCTCTGAATGAAGGAAAGGGAAGGGAAAGCAATCCATCTAACTTAAGATAGGCTACTGGAGAGCAGTACATGGCCTGGATTTGGGAGATAAATCTCTCTGGGAATGCAAATTGCCCATACTTGTGTATAAAAGGCGACACCCTATCAAAAGCCTTCTCAGCATCTAAGATGAGAAGGACTAGGAGTATGTCTCTTTTTGTAGCATGCTGTGTGAGCAGTGGGACCCGATGCACTGCATCGTGTGCCTGCTGTCTCCTAATAAATCCCACCTGTTCTTGGTCTACAATCTGAGGCAAAAATCTGTCTATCCAATGAGCCAGGATTGACATAAAAAGTTTGTAGTCACAGTTTAATTTTGAAATCGGGCAGTATGAAAACATTAAAGTTGGGTCCTTTCCAGGTTTGGGGATTTGCTGCAATTTCAGCATATCTCCAGGATGGGGGGGAGGTTCCCCTTCCTGTATCTCCCGGAAAGCCAACAACATTGCAAGGATGAGTAATTTCTGAAATTTCTTATGTAATTCATTTTGGTATCCGTCGGGTCCAGGGGTTTTCTGAGATTTGGTTTGTTTAAGAGTGGCTTTAACTCCTTCTCCCGTAATGGGACAGAGCAGTTCTTCTGCCTGCTGAACGGAGAGACGTGGCAAAGGGGATGTTTGAAGATATGCAGCTATCTGTTGGGGGGAAGGACGTATATCCTCTGAATATGAAGTGTGATAAAAATCAGCCATAGTCTTCCTAATCTCCATGGGATGGAGCAGCAGGTGTTTGGTCTTTGGGTCTAACATTTTGGTGACCAGATCTCCCCTCTTGTGAACTGAGCTTTAAGTAATATAGTTGCTGTTCTATTTTTGGGTCTACCAATCTCTGAAGTCTCTGTTTAATAACCATCAACTGAGGTTTAACCGATAGGTCACCTTCATAGAGTTGTTTTTATAATTCAGCTAAAGCCCCCTCCAATTCTTTTCCTAAGATTTCTCTTTTGGTGGGCTGAATATCATATAATTTCCCCCCGCAGAACAGTCTTGAGTGTGTCCCACTCAATAGCCACTGACGTTTCGGATGAAGTATTCTCTGCCAGAATAAGTGGGATCTGCTTTTTGACCATCTGTAGGAACTCTGGATCCTGGAGGTAGAGTAAGTTCAGTCTCCAGAATGCCTGTTTTTTTGGTTTTGTAACCTATGTTTTAAAAAGTAATGGAGCATGGCCTGACAAAATAGAGGTCCCAATGGAAATATCTTTAACATAGAAACATAGAATTTGACAGCAGATAAGGACCGCTTGGCCCACCCAGTCTGCCCATTTCCCTACCTAATGGATAAGCTGCAGATCCTAGTTAACCAGCAGCCTACTTCTTCTTACCCCCACCCCCTAGAATTGCCTTATGACTGTCCCATGCATGCTTGAATTCCACCACTGTTTTTGACTCCACAACCTCCTCCGAAGGCCGTTCCATGCATCCACAACCCTCTCTGTGAAAAATACTTCCCCCAAATTATCCGAGCCTCCCTCTATCTTCATTGTGCCCCTTGTTCTTGCACACCTCTTTTTTAAAGATGCTACCTTATTGACTTTGTTGATTCCTTGGGGTACTTGAAAGTTTCTATCATGTCCCCCTTTCCTCAAGGCTATACATAATAAGCTCCATAAGTCTCTTCATATATGTCTTCCGTGCAGACCCTGCACCATTTTAGATTGTCCCTCCTCTGGACAGCTTCCATCCTGTCTATGTCTTTGGAGACTGGGTCTCCAGAACTGCACAGTACTCCAGATGGGGTCTCACCAGCTGTCTGTACAGAGGCATAATAACTTCCTGTTTTTCTTCTGGTGATGCTCTCCCTATGCATCCCAGTGTCCCCAGCCCTCCTTGCTGCCCTCTCATTGCTTGCCCACCTTTAGGTCATCTGATATGACTACCCCAGGTTCCTTTCCATTTTGTTGTTGTTAGTATCTCACCCCCATTGTGTACTCTTCTCCTGGGTTTGTTTCCCAGGTGCATTACCTTGCACTTCTTAGCATTGAATCTAAGCTGCCGTACATTTGACCATTCCTCTAACCTTGCCAAGTCCATTCTCATCCTTTCCACTCCACCTTGTGCATCAGCTCTGTTGCAGACCTTTGTGTCATCTGCAAAGAGACATACTTTTCCTTCCAGTCCCTCTGCAATGTCGCTTATAAAGACATTGAAGAGGACCGGTCCTAATACTGAACCCTGCGGTACTCCACTAGTAACACCCCTTTCTTCAGAGTGGACTCCAATTACTATTACTCTCTGTGTCCTATTCTCCAGCCAATTCTTTACCCAGGCTGTCATCTTGGGACCCATTCCATTCTGGCTAACTTGTATATTAATCGTTTGTGTGGGACTGTGTCAAATGCCTTGCTAAAGTCTAGGTAGGCCATGTCCACAGTCCCTCCCTGATCTACTACTTTGGTCACCCAGTCAAAGAAATCTATCAGATTCGTCTGGCATGACCTTCCCGCTGTGAATCCATGCTGCCTTGGGTCCTGTGCCCCTCTGGCCTCTAGATACTCGACAATTCTTTCCTTCAGAAGTGATTCCATCATTTTCCCTATCACTGATGTTAAACTAACAGGTCTGTAGCTTCCTGCTTCTGCCTTGCTCCCACTTTTGTGAAGGGGAATCACATCTGCCCTCCTCCAGTCCTCAGGTACCACCCCATCCTCCCATGATTTGTTAAAGAGGGTAGTCAGCGGTGTGACTAGTTCTACCCTTAGTTCTTTTAGAATTCTAGGATGAATCCCATCAGGCCCCATTGCTTTGTCCACCTTCAGTCTTAAGAGTTCTTTCAGAACCCTTTCTTCTGTAAATGGGCTGGTATCAACTTCTGTATCCAGAGTGTTTCTACTGTTTGTTTTAGGTACCTCCCCCTCTTCATTTGTAAATACTGAGCAAAAATATTTGTTTAGTATCTCTGCCTTTTCACAGTCACCCTCTGCCCACCCTGCCTCCCCTTTATTAAGCCTCACTATCCCTCCCTTGGTCTTCCTTTGCTCCTTGATGTACCTATAAAAGGTTTTTATCCCCTTCTTAACTGAGTTGGCTATATTTTCCTCGGTTTGGGCCTTTGCTGTTCTGACTGCCTTCCCAGCTTCCTTTGCTTTAACTGATACAATTCTCTGTCCTGCTCTGTTCTGTGATTCCTTTTACTTCCTGAATGCTTTTTCTCTTGAACCTTCACTGCCACTTCCTTTGAGAACCATAGTGGTTTCTTACATCGTTTCATTTTGTTTATTTGCTTCACACAAAGGCTTGTTACCTCTGTGATGGCAGTTTTATTATTCCCCATTGTTCTTCCACCCTCCTTCCTGCCCATTTGCTAGTGCATTCCTTAGGCACTCACCCATTTTGGCAAAGTCAGCCCTCTTAAAGTCCAGTACTTTTGCCTTTGTATGGCTTGACTCTATTGCTGTGTTTATTGTGAACCATACTGTTCAATGGTCGCTAGCTCCCAGATGGCTACCCACTTCTACATCTGTGATCCTCTCTCCATCTCCATTTGAGAGAACCAGGTCTAAGATTGCTCCCTCTTGACTGGGCTCCAATACTAGTTGTCTAAGGCATGCCCCCTGTATGGCATCTAGAACAACCCCACTCTTAGTAGTGGCTGCTGCAACTGCACTCCAGTTAACATCTGGCATATTCAGATCACCCATCAGCAATATCTCCCCTTTTCTGCCATTTTAAGTATACTTTCTATCATTTCCTTATCCATTTCCTCCCTCTGAGAAGGGGGTCTGTTTACAACCCCTGTGCGGATTGTGGTGCCATTGCCTGTCTCCAAATTTACCCACAGTGCTTCTGCTCCTCCCTGTTTACCCTTTTGTTCTGTTGCTTTGATTCCTTCACTTATGTAAAGAGCTACTCCTCCTCCTCTTTTACCCCTCATCCCTCCTGTAGATAGTGTATCCTGGTATGTTTACGTCCCAGTCATGGTTTTGTGTGTACCATGT
The DNA here is from genome assembly GCA_016271365.2 of Neoceratodus forsteri. Taxonomy (NCBI): domain Eukaryota; kingdom Metazoa; phylum Chordata; order Ceratodontiformes; family Ceratodontidae; genus Neoceratodus; species Neoceratodus forsteri. Next base: position 68,816,535 of record JADMNL010000023.1, read on the forward strand.
TTCTGTGACTGCCATGATATCCAGATGTTCCTCCTCCATCAAGGCCACTAATTCAGGAAGCTTGTTACTCAGACTACGGGCATTGGTACTCATTGCTCTCCATTTTTTGATGGCTTTACCTTCTGTTGCAGCATCCCCTACTGACCGTTCTACCTCAGTCTTTTTCTCATTTAGTACCCTGTTTTGTAGGGAGGCTGGGATTTTTCTGCTGCTTATCAGTGCCTCCCCTTGACTAGTTTAAAAGCTTGCCAATGAAGCATTTAAACCGATTGCTGAAAGACTTGTTCCTTCCTGGACAGATGCACACCATCCTGCCAGTATAGGCTGGTGTCCCTCCAGGTGAACCCCAGTCCCCAATGAAGCCAAACCCCTGTGCTCCACACCATTTTTTCAACTATTCATTAAACTGCATGGTGCAAAGTACCCTCACCTCACCCATGCCATTGACAGGCAGCACCTCTGAGAAGGATACTGTGTGTGCTACTTATCTTAGGCCCCTCCCCAACTCTACAAAGTCCTCCTGCACTGCTCTAATCTCATGATGAGCCAAGTCATTTGTCCTTAAGTGGACAATGATGTCCAGCTCAGACTCCCGTGCAGCTGTTCTCGTGATCCTGAGGATGCACTTCCTGTCCCTCCAAGCCATGGCACCAGGCAGGCACCTTACTTCAGTTTTCCCTGCTTCCCCCAGTTCTACCCTCTAATAATTGAGTCCTCCACCAGAAGCTGCTTCCTTTCCCTGTGGTGTCCTCTGCCTCCTTCCTGTGGCCCTCCCTTGTGACAGTTGTCCTCAGCCTCCTTAGTCTCCTCTGCGGGTGCATCCATAGGGGAGCTATGCTCCCCCAGAATGGTGTATGGATTGTGGAGTGGAACAACTGACTGGGTGTGCCTCTGTTCCACCATCGTCACCCTCCCTGAGCCCACTGTGATCCAACTGCTGTGCTTTCTTCACAACCTCTGAGGTAGTGGTGGTTGCTCTTGTGCTCCCTGGATGGGGAGATTCCCTTCCTACTGTCCAGTGTGGCCTGGGGAAAAGTTCCCTTACTACTGTCCAATGTGGCCTGAAGACGGGCAACTTCCTCCCTCAGGGCAGAGAGTTGTCTGCAAATAGGGCAGCATCTCAGCCTCCAGAAAGACTCCCGGAAGACTGCTGCCCCACAGCCATTACATTGCACTACTCCACACATGTTTATCTACTTTGTGTGTGTGTGTGTGATTGGTTTGTTATATAGAAATATATATATTATACAATGTGTATGTTTATATTGTCAGTGCAGTGTGCTAGAGAGGATATGACATGATATGCACTTGCCCTTGAAATGATGTCAGAACCCCAGGTATAAAGGAACTATTTCCAGGGTGGGTGGGAGTGAGGGTGGGCGGGGTTAGGCCTAAACTATGCCCTCATGAAACAATCAGCTAAAAGCTCTGACCCACCACCGCGATGAGTGCCTTCCTGTCAGCAAGATGCCCTACACAACAATTTGACAGAGAAAATACCCTGCTAATCAAACAGAAAAAAATCCAGACATCCAAGTCAGACACAGGTAAACCTCCCCAGCCCCAAAACAGCCTGGTGGTTTGTGCTCTGAAAGCAGTCACCCCAAAATAAGTCAGCTGTGCTTAAACTCTTCCTGCACTGAAAATCTTAAGAACTGTAACAAAAAGTAAAGCTAGATCCACCTCCCACTGTTGCTTGAAAGACTGTCTTTCCTGATAATTCTAAGTTCCTTATTTCACCTTTCAGTTAGAAGTAGCCTCCACCTGCAGAATATCTGCTACAAACCAAAGATAATTGTAAGGTTCACCTCCCTCTGTTGTGAGCACAACTCGCTTTCTTGCAAATCATTTGTTCAGTATTGCAGCTTCCAGCCAGAGGTAGCTTCACCTGAAGAATATTAGCTTTAATTGACTCCAGATATTCCACGGAGGACAAAAAGTAATCCAGGTGTGCCGATGTGTTTGTTTTTGGGGTGTAATGTGTATAAGCTCTAACAGAGGGGAAAAAATGTCTCCAAATGTCTGTCAGACCAAGTGTGGGGAGGGTGCGCCTTAAATACTTTTGAAGCGCTGAAGCCCTGTGCTTAGAGAGGGTAGAGGTATTTAGGTTCATATTCAGTGTAACATTCAGATCCCCTCTGATTATACAATGGACCCTAGCCACCAGTAAAAGTTTATCCAAAAATGTTTGTGTTCCTCAAGGTGTGCTACCTGGGAGGAGGTACACCGAAGCACACGTAATTTAAACCGAGTAAAGTTGGCCCACCACTATGGCATAGTTTCCCTTACTATCCATAATTTGTTTCTGGATATCAAATTGTACCCCATGTGGTACCAGGATTGCAGTACCCCGTCTTCTCCCTGAGGTATGTGAAGAGGCTATTACTGCTTGAAACCCCAATGACCCTAATTTAGAATGTTCAATCTGTGACAGATGGGTCTCCTGGAGGAGAATGATGTCAGTTTTAGTTTGCTTAAAAAAATTTAGTAAGCGTTTGCATTTTATAAGATTGTGGATGCCATTAACATTGAAAGGCATGATAATATCAGTATTAGCCATTATTACTATTAAGTGGTGTACATCCTCCCAGATAGTCATCCCTCTCCCCCGTACCACCACCGCCCCCCGGTAGCATCCCATCAAAGATACCTAGTATACTGTAGCTTATCAAACGAGGACTGTTATTTATCTGCTGCTTCCATAGCCCACGCTGGGTGTTATCAAAGAATTCTTCCCACCCAACACCAGCTATCTTAAATAGAAAATACTTGGATAGTACGACATGAAAAGAACTACATAACATTAACTGCCATGTCAACAGAACATGGTAAAAGTTGAAAGAGTAAAATAACCACATGAGACATTCTTAACGTGTTGTCATTCTGTAAAGTAAGAACATTTAAACCATAACTAAAAATCATTAACCAATAGTAAGATGTTTCCAAGGTAGGGAAAACTATTTTCCATTTCCCTATGTAAACGGGGGAAGCATAAATGTAGCTAAGCTTCATCCCAGGATGGGGGTTAGATACAAGGCATCATTTGCCCTGGGCCCCGTCCGAGCCAGTGAGGCTCCGAAATAAAAAACTAAAAATGCTAGTGGAGAAGCTGAAAAGGGTTATTAGGGTTAAAACAGCCCAATAATAGGTGGGAGAAACTATGTCCAGAGAATTCAGTGTTCCACCTCCCTCTACCTTCTCATTTCTTCTGGGGTGATTTAAACTCGGATGAGCCACTAGCGGCACATATTATTCTGAAGTACAACTAACTGGACAACTAAATCAGCACCTAGTGAAAATAATCTGGTAGTCCAAGTTGACTGGTCCCCATGAAAAGCAAAGCCAGACAGGCAACATATGCTTACGTCTACAACAAGCGCGAGAGGCAAAAGAGAAAAGGAGGGCCTCTCAGTCTATGCACTCAAAGTTGAAGAGGAACCAGTGTTAAAATGTTGACTCTAGTCCCCTTCCGTTTCCATCAGAAAAATCAGCATGCCAAAAGTCTCTTTGAAGCATTCATATTCGATTTAGTAAGTACAACTAAGAGAAGGCAACAGTCTAGTTATCATTTCACCAGAGACAGGGAACACTCAGGAGGCGATATGGCTCTAGAAGAGGACCACGACAACTGACCATAGGTCGCCCAAATATAGAGGGTAAACCTTATATATTTATGCAGTCTAGGGTCGAGTCCCCCTTCCCTGAGCCAGTATCAGCAATGAGAAAATTGCTCCTTGCCTTCCCGTCCCCCCCACCTCGTGCCTTCAACTCATTACCTCAGTCTCAGTCTAATATGCTGAGAATTATGAAGATCTGTAGTCCTCATGCCACATGTTTTTATTTGCTGTTGCCGGTCTGCAAAACTCGGCCAAGTGTAATGTGGGGTCAGCATCTGTAGAGTTGTTCTTGCTCTTCTCTTTGGCGCTTGCTGCCGTTTGTTTATTTTGCCACCGCGGTGGCTGTGGAGGCTGCAAAGCAGGAGTGTCCTCTGTCTGGGAAAACTATGCCTTTAGCAGTTAACACCTCCCTAGCTTCAGTGGCTGAAGAGTATTCCTGCTTCCCTTCCGGCATGAAGACCACCAGTTTTGCTGGGTATGGTGTGCTGAATTTTATACCTTGAGCTTTCAGCGTGGGGAGCAATGAAAGGTAAGCTCTGCATAGCCTCATCGTTTGTGGGGCATAATCGTGATCGATATAATACCTAGTTTGGCCATAGTAGATCTGTTGCTTACACCATGCAGTCAGTAACAGTTGTTCTTTAACCGCATAATTGTTGAAGTGGACAATTATTGAGCGTGGGCTGGCAGTTGGCGAGGTGGGCTTGGGTGCTAGGGCCCTGTGAACCCTTTCTAGATCCAATGTCATAGTATCTGGCAGATCGAGGGATTTTTGGAGGAGATTAATTACAAAGCCTTTTATTTTCAAACCCTCTGCCCCCCTTCGGTATATAATAGATGCGTATATTTTTACGCCGCGGGCTGCTAACATCTCCTGCTGGTCCTGCAACTGTTGAATTAGGGTCTCCAGGTGTTTACCCTATTTTCCGTAGTGGTAAGCTGGCGCTCAGTATCATCAGCCCGTTGCTCCAGAGAAGTAATATCTTTTCTCATTTCCCCGAAAAGTTGTTTTATATCTGCATGGAAAGCACACAGTTCATTATAGATCGTGTCTAGTTTGATTTTCTCGTTAGTTTTGGTTTTTGGTGTGCGGTAAGCATTAGTTTTAGCTGAAGATGGGGCATGTTGTGTCAGCACAGTGTCTGACTCGGAGGCCTCCAATTCGGATCTTTCGGCATCCACCATATAGTCATCCATTTTCTGAGTCTTCAGTGGCTCGGATCCCTTGCTCCTCCTCTTATTCATCATTTTTAGTATTTTTGTTCATTTTGGATTATGGCGATAGAGGGGGAATAGCTGAGCAGATAGACCAAGCGGACTCCCTAAGCAGCCATCAAACCCAAGGGTGGAACCAGAACTCTCTTTCAGAATGTTCTTCTGAAGGTCAAAAGGCATATTCTGGCCTGTCATAATTCATGCTCTGTGGCTCACTAACTGAAACAAGCATTTGTTAATGCCGAATGTTTGCTTGTTGGTATTAACATTGGAAGTGTAGGAGTTAGACAGATGCAGAATAGGAATGGCAGTGAAGTGCTGAAGTGATGCCAACCCCACCCCCACCCTGCAGAGAAGGACAGGCATTGGGGTGTGCCTTTGGGTCATCGCCCATAACACTCACACCATTTAACCTCACCCTACCATGCAGACACCAAGTGTTGAGGTGTGTCTTGGGGTGTTCAGCTTTCACGCACCCCGTTCCATAAGAAAATACGCTAAAATGGGTGCAGTATAGGAGAATGGGGTGAACTTTGAGGCCGAAGAGTCCAAGTCATACCTTGATGTCTGTCACTGGCTGCAGGGTGGGGGTGGAATGGCATAAGCATTACTGTTGACAGTCCCAAGTCATACCCCTGATGCCTGTCAGTCCCTACAGGGCAAGGCATTATGGTTGGAAATCCTAACGCCCTGAGCATTTCTTGGTATTTTCACTCCAAGTTTTCAGCATGGACTTTTTGTGAACCCACCGCATGAACAGTGACACTATCAGTTCATTAGCTGAAAGGTGATTTTGCACAGCGACTGTGCCATTTGTCACCACAAGTGTGAAAACACATTTCGAACAGGATGTAAAAAATGACAGCTGTACTGTTCATGAGAAGGTGTAAAAAAATGGTAATGTTGAAAATCTAGAGTGAAAATATAAAAAAATTGGTGAAGTCACGAGCATGCATAGAAACTGCGCAACACACACTCATAATGCAATTATTTAGGGGATTTTTTTTACACCAGATTTTCAACATAGGCATTCTGGGACCTCTGCTCATGAACAGTGGTACTGTGATTTTCTTAATCTGTCCTGAACTTTGATTTCAAACAGCGACTGCGTCCATTGTGCACCAGATGTGTGAAACCACATTTTGGGCAGGATGTCAAAAATGACAGCTGTACTGTTCATAAGGAGGTGTGCAAAAATGACAATGCTGAAAATCTGGACTGAAAATATAAAAAATTCTCGAAGTTACTAGTGTGCAAGGAAACTGCGCAACACACGCTCATACCATAGTCATTTTGTGGAATTTTGTCAACAAATTTTCAGCATAGGCATTTTGGGACCTCTGCTCATGAACAATGTCACTGTGATTTTCTTAATCTGTCCTGAACATAAATTTCCCACAGCGACCGTGCCATTGTGCGCTGGATGTGTGAAAACACATTTCAGGCAAGATGTGAAAAATGACAGCTGTACTGTTCATAAAGAGGTGTGAAAAAATGGCAATGTTGAAAATCTGGAATGAAAATAATGAAAGTTACGAGCCTACGTGGAAACTGCACGACGCATGCTTGTAACACAGTCATTTTTTGGAATTTTTCCACCAAATTTGCAACATAGGCTTTTTGGGAGCCCACCTTATGAACAGTGACACTGCCATTTTGTTAATCAGTCCCGAAAGGTGATTATACACAGTGACCGCGAAATCACCTTTCGGGACCGAATAACTACATGATAGTGACTGAATTCATGAGGTGGGGTCCCAAGAACCCCATGTTGAAAATTTGGTGCCAAAAGTCACGAAAATGGCCAAGATATCCACCTAAGTTGAAAAAAAAAACATTTATACCATTATACAGCTTACTGGCATTTCTTCAATTCGTGGTCAACTTTGAAGAGTGCAGGCATGTTCCCACTCCACCAAAGTTAATCGCACGGGGCTCCGGAGGTAAGTGTGGGGTGATGGGGGTGTGGGGAGTTGGGGTGCACAGAGGGTGGGTGCGGGTTGAGGGAGGGTGCCACTGCAGACAACGAGGGACCGGTTTTTCTTTTACAGGTTAAAAACCAAATGTCGCAGGAACGTTTTCTTAATTACAGGGACATTTGGCACACTGGGGTGGGCTCCCAGCGTGCCACCTGGTTGTTTTTTTTTGGGGGGGGGACTGGAGTCAATAGCGATTGGGCACCCCGTTGGCACAAAAGTAAACTTGACCAGCCGGAGGTGAGCCGAAGAACGAGGAAGCAGGGAGGACATGAGCAGAGGGAAGAAGTGGGAGAGATTTCTTTTGTAGTTGGAGGGTGAGTCGGGGAATGAGGGAGCAGGGAGTACAACAGCAGAGGGAGGAAGCAGGAGGGATTTCATTGGCAGCGACGTGCAGGAGGGCAGGAGAAATTGTGTGACGTCAATATGCTAAATACACACACGTTACCACTGCTGATTGCAGCAGTGGTTTTCTTTGAACTGAAGACCACTGCAGCCAAACTGCTCTCATAGACAGCTCGTGCATCCATTGGTACAGTACAGTAGTGCCTGCTAAACAGAACACTGCATTGGACAGGAGAGTCACACACCTCCAAAAAGTTGTATGGATGCAATATGTTTCTTGTGCAAGCGTGCAAGAAAACATAAAAAGTATGTATTTTTTTAAGTGGGATGTTTAGCAATGTGCAGATGCATGTGACTAATTCGGTATGCAGGAATGAGAGTGACCTCACAGCCAGCATCACCACAGAGGTGTGACCTCACAAGCTGGGTGGGACACTTCCCCCCTTGATATTGTCAAGTTGCTGAGAAAACATTGTATACTTGTGTTTGGATCCCACATCACCTGGATGTTGGGATCACCCTCTCCGTCTACATAGCCAGGACTCTACCCCTACGTAAGATGGAGAGGTTATTTATCATCACAAGGGGACAAAGACAAGGTAAGGCAGCCTCTAAGACCACAATCGCTGGTTGGCTCAGAAGAACCAACCAGGAAGCTTATATAACTAGGTCCGGAGTTCAAATCCTGGTGCGCCCACATTTTCCTTTCTCATTTCCATCCTTGGTTTAAAAAACTATATACCTTGCAGGGGTTAAACTGCACTGTGAATACCTCAGAGGTTGCGAAGAAAGCACAGCAGTTCGACCACAGTGGGCTCAGGAAGGGTAAGGGTGGTGGAACAGAGGCACACCCAGTCAGTTGTTCCACTCCACAATCCATACACCAATCTGGGGGAGCATAGTTCCCCTATGGATGCACCCACAGAGGAGACTAAGGAGGGTGCAGACAACTGTCACAAGGGAGGCCCTCAGGAAGGAGACAGAGGGCACCACAGGGAAAGAAAGCAGCTCCTGGTGGGGGACTCAATTATTAGGGGGATAGAACTGGGGGGAGCAGGGAAAACTGAAGTAAGGTGCCTGCCTGGTGCCATGGCTTGGAGGGGACAGGAAGGCATCCTTAGGATCACGAGAACAGTTGCACAGGAGTTCGAGTTGGACGCCATTGTCCACCTAGGGACAAATGACTTGGCTCATCTTGAGATTAGAGCAGTGCAGAAGGACTTTGTAGAGTTGGGGAGGGCTTAAGATAAGTAGCACTACAGTATCCTTCTCAGAGGTGCTGCCTGTCAGTGGCATGGGTGAGGTGGGTACTTTGCACCATGCAGTTTAACAAATGGTTGAAAAAATGGTGTGGAGCACAGGGGTTTGGCTTCATTGGGGACTGGGGTTCCACCTGGAGGACACCAGCCTATACTGGCAGGATGGTCTGCATCTGTCCAGGAAGGAACAAGTCTTTTGGGCAATCGGTTTAAATGCTTCATTGGCAGCCTTTAAACTAGTCAGAGGAGGCACTGATAAGCAGCAGGAAAATCCCAGCCTCCCCTAACAGGGTACTAAATGAGAAAAAGACCAAGGTAGAAAGGTCAGTGGGGATGCCGCTACAAAAGGTAAAGCCATCAAAAATGGAGACAATGAGTACCAATGCCCATAATCTGGGTAACAAGCTTCCTGAATTAGTGGTCTTGATGGAGAGAGGAAGATCTGGATATCGTGGCAGTCACAGAAACATGGTACACTAGAGACCATGACTGGGACGTAAACATACCAGGATACACTATCTGCAGGAGGGACAGGGAGGGTAAAAGAGGAGGAGGAGGAGTAGCTCTCTACATAAGAGAAGAAATCAAAGCAACAGAACAAAAGGGTAAACAGGGAGGAGAATAAGCACTGTGGGTAAATTTGGAGGCAGGCAATGGCACCACAATCCGCACAGGGGTTGAAAACAGACCTCCTCTCAGGGGGAGGAAATGGACAAGGAAATGATAGAAAGTATACTTAGAATGGCAGATAAAGGGGAGATATTGCTGATGGGTGATCTGAATATGCCAGATGTTAACTGGAGTGCAGTTGCAGCAGCCACGTCTAAGAGTGGGGTTATTCTAGATGCCCTACAGGGGGCATGCCTTAGACAACTAGTATTGGAGCCCACTCGAGAGGGAGCAATCTTAGACCTGGTTCTCTCAAATGGAGATGAAGAGAGGATCACAGATGTAGAAGTGGGTAGCCATCTGGGAACTAGCGACCATCGAACAGTATGGTTCTAATAAACACAGCAATAGAGTCAAGCCATACAAAGACAAAGGTACTGGATTTTAGGAGGGCTGACTTTTCCAAAATGGGTGAGTTCCTAAGAATGCACTAGCAAATGGGCAGGAAGGAGGGTGGAAGAACAATGGGAATAATAAAACTGCCATCACAGAGGTAACAAGCCTTTGTGTAAAGCAAATAAACAAAACAAAACAAGGTAAGAAACCACTATGGTTCTCAAAGGAAGTGGCAGTGAAGGTTCAAGAGAAAAAGCATTCAGGAAGTACAAGGAATCACAGAAGGAACAGGACAGAGAACTATATCAGTTAAAGCAAAGAAGCTGGAAGGCAGTGGAGAACAGCAAAGGCCCAAACCGAGGAAAAGATAGCCAATTCCAGTTAAGAAGGGGATAAAACCTTTTATAGGTACATCAGGAGCGAAGGAAGACCAAGGGATGGATAGTGAGGCTTAATAAAGGGAGGTAGGGTGGGCAGAGGGTGACTGTGAAAGGCAGAGATACTAAACAAATATTTTGCTCAGTATTTACAAAGGAAGAGAGGTACCTAAAACAAACAGTAGAAACACTCTGGATACAGAAGTTGATACCAGCCCATTTACAGAAGAAAGGGTTCTGAAAGAGCTCTTAAAACTGAAGGTGGACAAAGCAATGGGGCCTGATGGGATTCATCCCAGAATTCTAAAAGAACTAAGGTAGAACTAGTGACACCACTGACTACCCTCTTTAACAAATCATGGGAGGATGGGGTGGTACCTGAGGACTGGAGGAGGGCAGATGTGATTCCCCTTCACAAAAGTGGGAGCAAGGCAGAAGCAGGAAACTACAGACCTGTTAGTTTAACCTCAGTGGTAGGAAAAATGATGGAATCACTTCTGAAGGAAAGAATTGTTGAGTATCTAGAGGCCAGAGGGGCACAGGACCCAAGGCAGCATGGATTCACAGCGGGAAGGTCATGCCAGACAAATCTGATAGATTTCTTTGACTGGGTGACCAAAGTAGTTGATCAGGGAGGGGCTGTGGACATGGCCTACCTAGACTTTAGCAAGGCATCTGACACAGTCCCACACAAAGATTAATATACAAGTTAGCCAGCCTGGGAGTGGGTCCCAAGATGACAGCCTGGGTAAAGAATTGGCTGGACAATAGGACACAGAGAGTAACAGTAAATGGAGTCCACTCTGAAAAAAGGGGGGTTAGTAGTGGGGTACCGCAGGGTTCAGTATTAGGACCGGTCCTCTTCAATGTCTTTATAAGCGACATTGCAGATGGACTGGAAGGAAAAGTATGTCTCTTTGCAGATGACACAAAGATCTACAATAGAGTTGATGGACAAGGTGGGGTGGAAAGGATGAGAAGGGACTTGGCAAGGTTAGAGGAATGGTCAAATGTATGGCAGCTTAGATTCAATGCTAAGAAGTGCAAGGTAATGCACCTGGGAAACAAAAACCCAGAGGAAGAGTACACAATGGGGGGTGAGATACTAACAACAGCAAAAATGGAAAGGGACCTGGGGTTAGTCATATCAGATGACCTAAAGGTGGGCAAGCAATGTGAGAGGGCAGCAAGGAGGGCTGGGGGGATACTGGGATGCATAGGGAGAGGCATCACCAGTAGAAAACAAGACGTTATTATCCCTCTGTACAGACAGCTGGTGAGACCACATCTGGAGTACTGCGTGCAGTTCTGGAGACCCAATCTCCGCAAAGACATAGACAGGATGGAAGCTGTCCAGAGAGGGCAACTAAAATGGTGCAGGGTCTGCCGGAAGACATATGAAGAGATACTTAAGGAGCTTAATATGTATAGCCTCGAGGAAAGGAGGGAGAGGGGACATGATAGAAACTTTCAAGTACCTCAAGGAATCAACAAAGTCCAAGAGGTAGCATCTTTCAAAAAGAGGTGTGCAAGAACAAGGGGCACAATTTGAAGATAGAAGGGGGTGGCTCAGAGGTAATTTAAGGAAGTATTTTTTCAGAGAGGGTTGTGGATGTATGGAGCGGCCTTCCAGAGGAAGTTGTGGAGTCAAAACAGTGGTGGAATTCAAGCATGCATGGGACAGTCATAAGGCAATTCTAGGAAGTGGGGGTAGGAAGAAGTAGGCTGCTGGTTAACTAGAATCTGCAGCTTATCCATCAGGTAGGGAAATGGGCAGACTGTGTGGGCGAAGCGGTCCTTATCTGCCGTCAAATTCAAATTCTATGTTATTTCTAAATTGGTTTCTGTTTGCAGAATTGTGCAACACTAGAGAAAGGAATGTGTGACTGTGAAATAGGAAGTTCTTCGTATGCTTTAACCAGTGGGCCTGTAGCTTAATGGTTAGAGTGCTGGAACAGCATACCAGAGGTCCGGAGTTCAAATCCTGGTGCGTCCACAATTTTCTTTCTCATTTCCATCCTTCGTTTCAAAAACTATATACCTTGCAGGGGTTAAACTGCACTGTGAGTAGTGGTATTTCTAAATTGGACTTTCAAGAGACACTTGTGTTCTAGACTCTTAAGAAGCACTTCTACCAAAATGAGATAATTTCAGCACCACTATTTACCAACTGAAACTGGGGTAGAATCAGTTACTCAGTTAAAAAGGTGGTTTGTTTATACTTGTTCATTTATTTTTATGACTGTACCATTAATGTTATATGTTCATAGAAACAAAGAACATAGAAACATAGAATATGATGGCAGATAAGGACTGCTTGGCCCACCCAGTCTGCCCATTTCCCTACCTAATGGATAAGCTGCAGATCCTAGTTAACCAACAGCCTGCTTCCTCCTACCCCCACCCCCTAGAATTACCTTATGACTGCCCCATGCATTCTTGAATTCCACCACTGTTTTTGACTCCACAGCCTCCTCAGGAAGGCCATTCGATGCATCCACAACCCTCTCTGTGAAAAAATATTTCCTCACATTACCTCTGAGCCGTTCCCCCTCTATCCTCAAATTGTGCCCCCTTGTTCTTGCAAACCTCTTTTTCTGAACGATGCTACCCTCTTGGACTTTGTTGATTCCCTTGAGGTACTTGAATGTTTCTATCATGTCCCCCTCTCCCTCCTTTCCTCGAGGGTATACATATTAAGCTCCTTAAGTCTCTCTTCATAAGTTTTCTGGTGCAGACCCTGCACCATTTTAGTTGCCCTCCTCTGGGCTGCCTGCAACCTGTCTATGTCTTTGCAGAGACTGGGTCTCCAGAACTGCACGCAGTATTCCAGATGGGGTCTCACCAGCTGTCTATACAGAGGGATAACAACTTCTTGTTTTCTACTGGTGATGCCTCTCCCTATGCATCCCAGTATCCCCCAGACCTCCTTACTGCCCTCTCATATTACTTGCCCACCTTTAGGTCACCTGATATGACTATCCCCAGGTCCCTTTCCACTTTTGTTGTTGTTAGTATCTCACCCCTCATTGTGTACTCTTCCCCTGGGTTTTTGTTTCCCAGGTGCATTACTTTGCACTTCTTAGCATTGAATCTAAGCTGCCATACATTTGACCATTCTTCCAATCTTGCCAAGTCCCTTCTCATCCTTTCCACCCCACCTTGTGTATCAACCCTATTGCAGATCTTTGTGTCGTCTGCAAAGAGGCACACTTTTCCTTCTAGTCCCTCTGCAATGTCACTTATAAAGACATTGAAGAGGACTGGTCCTAGTACTGAACCCTATGGTACCCCACTAGTAACCCCCCTTTCTTCAACGTGGAATCCATTTGCTATTACCCTCTGTGTCCTATTCTCCAGCCAATTCTTTACCCAGGCTACCATCTTGGGACCCACTCCAAGGCCGACTAACTTGTATATTAATCTTTTGTGTGGGACTGTGTCAAATGTCTTGCTAAAGTCTAGGTAGGCCATGTCCACAGCCCCTCCCTGATCTACTACTTTGGTCACCCAGTCAAAGAAATCTATTAGATTTGTCTGACATGACCTCTCTGCTGTGAATCCATGCTGCCTTGGGTCCTGTACCTTTCTGGACTCTAGATACTCAACAATTCTTTCCTTCAGAAGTGATTCCATCATCTTCCCTATCATTGAGGTTAAACTAACAGATCTGTAGTTTCCTGCTTCTGCCCTGCTCCCACTTTTGTGAAGTGGAATAACATTTGCCCTCCTCCAGTCCTCAGGTGCCACTCCATCCTCCCATGATTTGTTAAACAGGGTAGTCAGTGGTGTGACTAGTTCTACCCTTAGTTCTTTTAGAATTCTGGGATGAATCCCATCAGGACCCATTGCTTTGTCCACCTTCAGTTTTAAGAGTTCTTTCAGAACTCTTAATCCTGTGAATGAGCTGGTATCAACCCCCATATCCAGAGTGTTTCTGTTGTTTGGTTTAGGTACCTCCCCCTCTTCATTTGTGAATACTGAGCAAAAATATGTGTTTAGTATCTCTGCCTTTTCACAGTCACTCTCTGACCACCACCCCCTCCCCTTATTAAGGCTCACTATCCCTCCCTTGGTCTTCCTTCACTCCTTGATGTACCTATAAAAGGTTTTATCCCCTTCTTAACTGAGTTGGCTATCTTTTACTCAGTTTGGACCTTTGCTGTTCTGACTGCCTTCCCTGCTTCCTTTTGCCTTAACTGATACAGTTCTCTGTCCTGCTCCTTCTGTGATTCCTTGTACTTCCTGAATGTTTTCTTTTTCTCCCTAACCTTCCCTGCCACCTCCTTTGAGAGCCATAGTGTTTTTTTACATTGTTTTGTTTTAAAGGCTTATTGCCTCTGTGATGGCAGTTTTGATTATTTCCCATTGTTCTTCCAGCCCTCCTTCCTGCCTATTTGCTAGTGCGTTCCTTAAGCACTCACCCATTTTGGCAAAGTCAGCCCTCCTAAAGCCCAGTACCTTTGCCTTTGTATGGCTTGACTCTACTGCTGTGTTTATCATGAACCATACTGTTCAATGGTCGCTAGTTCCCAGACGGCTGCCCACTTCTAAATCTGTGAGCCTCTTTCCATCTCCATTTGAGAGTACTAGGTCTAAGATTGCTCTCTCTCAAGTGGGTTCCAATACTAGTTGTCTAAGGCATGCCCCCTGTAGGGCATCTAGAATGACCCCACTCTTGGAAGTGGTTGCAGCAAATGCACTTTAGTTAACATATGGCATATTCAGATCCCCTATCAACAATATCTCCCCTTTTTCTGCCATTCTAAGGATACATTTTATCATTTTTATTTACTATTTTTAATTTCAGTAAACTCTGTTTTCCTTGAAATCCTGCCTGAGCCTTTTTCTCATGTTGATTGTAAATGCTGGGACAGTGTTGATAATTCTGACAGAACTGTTAAAGTGCTTATAGTGTGTTACCATATGAGGCAAGGTAAGAAAATACCTAGGTCTCAATTGAGTCAGAAGGGAGATTGTGAACCAGGTTGTGTGCCTGCTGGGTTAAGTATTACACTGCTTTCCCCAAAAAGGATGTGATATTTGGACCTGTTACCTGGGCAAGCTAGAGAAAAAGGGTTCATATTTGACCTCAGGACTCAAGCCTGGTAGTTGCTCGGACCCAAAACAGACAGAAGGGTTTCCCTGTTTGTCTGCTGTTTACATATTGCATTTCAAGGTTGGGCACTGCGGGATCAGAGGGCTTGACCGCTGGAGTGTGTTTGTGACACACCCCTCTAGCTTTTGTAAGTCACTCATTTCCCTGATTTCCTTGATACTATCCACCCTCCCACAGAGCTTGGTGTCATCTGCGAAGAGACACACCTATCCTGGATACCTTCTCCAGTGTTGCTGATGAACATACTACAATCCTATCCACCCTTCCACAGAGTTTAGTGTTAACTGTGAAGAGACACAGCCTGCTCCGGAAACCTTCTCCAGCGTCATTGATGAGCATACTGAAGAGGACTCTGCCCAGGACTAATCCCTGTGGTACCCCACTCGTAACCTCCCTCACTTCTGATTTGCCCCTGTTGACCACAACCTTCTGCTGCCTCCCCTTTAGCCAGTTGCCTACCAATTAACATGTCCTTAGTTGCCATCAGATCCTCCATCTTCTTCAGCAAGTGTCTGTGAGGCACCAAGTCGAAAGCCTTGCTGAAGTCGAAATAGAGCAAATCCATGGTGTGCCCCCTATTCAAATCCCTCATCAGCCAATCAAAGAAAACTGTCAGGTTCATCTGACAGGACCTCTGTTCCATGAACATGCACTGTTTGCTATCCTGGAGACCATTGCTCTCCTGGTAGGCCACAAGGTCTTCTCCGACCAGTGACTCCATCAGCTTCCCTACAATGCAGGTCAGACTGACAGGTCTGTAGTTCTCCACTTGTTCCTTGTCCCACCCACCTCCATTATGGAGTTGAACATATGTCCATCATCCTCCAGTCCTTCAGAACTATCCCTGTCCATAGTGAGCTGTTGAATAATCCTACCGGGATTCAGCAAGTTCTGCCGCCAGTTTCCTGATTATCCTCAGATGCAGTCCATCTGGTCCTGAGGCCTTATCTGTCTTAAGGACCAGCCCTTTATGAACTCTGTCTCTTGTGAAAAATCTCTTGTAGAAGTCTCTTTTGAATGAGAAAAGCACCCAAATCAGAGGGCATGCAATGAAACTGTTGGGGGGGGGGTGGAAGAAGGATTTGAGGAAGTACTACTTCACTGAAAGAGTGGTAGACACCTGTAATAAACTGCCAGTAGAAATGGTGCAGGTGAAAACAGTCGGGGGGGCTTCAAGCATGCTTGAGATAGACAAAAGCTACAGTATATTTGAATTAGAAAACAGGCATGGAGGCAGGATGGTCATTGGAAATCAGTTACGGTCTGCAGAGACAGACTAGGCAGGGATCATCTGGGCAGACTGGGTTGGCCAAGCAGTCCTTTTCTGCTGATGAATTCCATATTTCCAATCTGGGCTTAGGAAAAGACATAGCACTGAGACTGCCCTGATCTGGGTTTTAATGATCTCCTAATTGCAAGAGATCAAAAGGCTCGTACTATTCTAGTCCTTCTTGATCTGTCTGCAGCATTTGATACTGTGGACCATGGTGTGCTCTTGGAGTGCCTGCGGATTCTTTGTGGACTGCCTGGTACAGTTCTATGCTGGTTTTGATCTTTCCTTACAGGCAGGACACAGAGGCTTGTCACTGGAATTTATTCCTCTGACACCATCTCCCTGTCCTGTGGGGTGCCGCAGGAATCCATTTTGGCGCCCATGTTGTTCGCAGTTTATATGCTGCCATTGGGAGATATCATTAGGTGATACAGTTTGGGTTTTCACTGCTATGCAGATGATACCCAACTGTATCTGTCCTTTATTCCCGGACAGGATGATGTGATCTCTGTGCTTAACAGCTATCTAGCTAAGATCAGAGATTAGATGAGCACTAGCTGGCTGAGGTTAAATCTGGATAAGACCGAGGTGTTGGTTGTGGACACTGGTCGCCCTGAGGCAGGTCCTAGTGCTGGGCTTCCATCAGGCTTATGGCTTGATGGTGTCCAGCTCTTGACCTCAGACTGGGTGTGTAACTTGGGTGTTATTTTTGATGACTGTTTGACCCTGAAATCGCAGGTGTCTGCCGTTGTCAAATCTTCCTTTTATCATCTTATGAATATCACCTGGGTGAAACACCTGGTTCCTCTGGCTGACCTTCCTACATTGGTCCACGCTGTCGTGACCACTCGCCTTGACTACTGCAATGCCCTTTACCTAGGGCTTCCAGGGGTTGATATCTGCTGCTTGCAGCTAGTGCAGAACGTGGCAGCCAGGCTTTTTACTGGTACATCCGGGACTAGTCATATTACACCTGTGCTGCACGAACTGCACTGGCTGCCGGTTCAGTGGTAGATCACCTTTAAGGTCAGGTTACTGACCTGTAAAGCCCTACATGGACAGGGACCCCAGTATCTGCAAGATCTTCCTACTCCCTACTGCCCCTCCCGCTCACTCCAATCCACTGATGAGGGATTGCTAGAGATTCCCAGGGGTTCAGTTAAAGACATCTGGGGCACAAGAGTTTTCTTATGCTGCCCCTTCCCTATGGAATTTTCTACCTCGTCAGATAAGAGAATGCCTGACTGTCTTGAGTTTCAAATCTGAGTTCAAAACCTATTTGTTTTTTAAAGCTTATTCTGAAGGTTTTTAATGTATGTTTATCTAATTGTTTATGTATGTTTTTCTAATTGTTTGATTTTAATTTGCTGCACAGTGCCTTGGTTTTGAAAGGTGCTTAAAAGATAAAGTTTTACTTACTTACTTACATCCCTTATTTTATCCCTCAGAACCCCTCTGTCCATTCTCCCCAAATGTATCAGATTAGAAGGAACATCCCTCATTTACATTTTTCATGCCACTTCACCCTGAGAACTCCAATTCTCACCTATCACTGCTCTCTCTCTCTCTATGTAAATCTCTCTTTCCTCCTCTCCCCTCTCTAGTGGTCCAGAACCTATTGCACTGTTCTTCTTTTCTGGCCAAATACTGACTTGCAACTGTTCCCACTTATGTCTTCTCTCTTCTTAAGCTGCCGTCCCAGCCTTCTACTCCTTCCAATCATTCGCACCTTGTTCCTTTCATATCCCTCACTGTAAATCTCTAGCAGGCCAGTCTTTTTTTCTCCATTCACCTTCTAACTCTGTTGAGCAGTCTCTCTCTCTCTCTCCACAGAACATTTCTCTTCCTCCCTGCTCTCTCTCTCAAACCACTCTTACTGGCACACTTCTCAAAAACATGTACCTGCAGCCAGCCACCTTGTTCTTCCCTCTGCATTACAACAACATATGCCCTATTCACTTCACTGTTTAACCCTTTTGCCACTTACTAGTGGGGTGTCTAATTTTCAGATTGCAGTAGAATGGTATTTTGTGAAATCTCACTGAAATCCTGCCAAATTTTCTCAGAAGTGGAGTGGCAGAATTCAGTGGTGGAAAAATGAGGAACGGGTTGTGTTTTCTGCTACATTTCCAAAGAATTAAATTCCGTGGATCTCAATATAGTCCATGGAAATGGTCAAGAAATTATTTTTGTGGGAAAATGTTCCGTGGAATATCATTCCGTGGATCACAGCAGGCAGAACTCTGGAGAATAACCAGTGAAATTCCAACGGAATTTCCACGGCGGAATGGCCATTCTTCGCTAATTCTACTGACAGACTTCCACATTCCACACAGCACTACCTCTTACCCTATTATGTAGACTCAGAGTACTCTGTAACTTGAATTTGATGCCTTTGTGAATCTGTTACAAAATTGCTACACACATAGGGCCAGATATTCAAAAGGGCTGTGCCATGCGCATAAGGTTGCGCTAGCGCAAGTCCGAAAATGCGCCATTCTGTGATATTCAGCGGGAGGCAGTTGCACTACTGAAAACAAGCTGAGCAACAGCGCAATGCAAATGAAGGCATGCACAACCGAAGGGGGTGGAACCATGCATAAAGAGCGCAATGCGATATTGAAAGGATTGCGCACTGCGCAATAGTGGATCAGCCGGAAGGTGCGCCACGGCGGAAATGAGCCAAAATAAAAAGGCTCAAGGAAGAGGTGCAAGAACGCTACAGGGAAGCCACATGAGGCAGGGAGAGAGACAAGGCAAGAGGGACAAAGAGGGCAGGCCAGGGAGATCCCAGGATAAAATAGGGGCAAGGGAAGGTGTATGGGGCCACAGACTGCAGAGGACAGTAGGTGTACCCGGTGCAGTGGAGGTAGCAGTCAGGACAGCGGGGGGAGCAGAGCAACAACAGCCAGGGGGGAACACAAGCCAGGGACATGGACAGTGCCAGCTTCCACATGGAAGCTGTAATGAGGGGGGTGAGAAGGCATGCTGCAGGGGCGTGGCGTGGAAGGGCCCCGCGGTGGTACGCCCAACAGGCAGTGTCGCGTGCCCGCATCAGCTTTGAGCTGTACACGGATGTTGAGATTGTGGCCAGTACCACCTGAACAGGACAATACTGAGGCAGCTCTGTGAGCTGTGCAGTGATGTGATGCAGGCACCTCACGACGGAGTTACGCTCTGTCAGTGGAGACAAAGGTAACAGCCTGCATGTGCCTGCTTGCCACCGGTACCTTCCAGAGGCCAACAGGGGACACCACAGGCATAACACAGTCGGCCACGTCACGCATCCTCACCCAATTCCTCAGCGCACTGCTGCCACATGCTGTGGAGTACATCCATTTCCCCAGCAACGTGGCAGAGCATACAGCAAACATGCAGGAGTTCCACAGGGTAGCCTGGCATGCTAGGGGCGATAGACTGTACCCATGTGGCTATTCGCACACCACCTGGTCCCGATGGGGCCACATACTGAAACCGGAAGGGGTTCACCAGTGTCAACTGCCAGGTGGTGTGTGATGCCAGTGGGCGCATCATCAATGTCTGTGCCACAAACCCTGGTGGAGCACAAGATGCCTTCATATGGTACCAATCTGCACTGTGCCATCGATTCAAGAGTGGGGACATCCCCACAGGACATCTAGTGGGTGAGTATGCATGTAGGAGTGGCAAAGTTGGGGCAAGGGTGGGAAAGCCACAGGTGCCATGGTAGTGGCACACAGGGCTATGGGCAATATGGACCTGAAAATGATACTTATATCCACTATCTCCACACAGGTGACAGCGGATACCCACTCCATCCCTGGCTGCTCACACCCTACCGGCGCCCCATGACCCCATCGCAGCAACGCTATAATGAGGCACATGCCGCCACACGCAACATCATCGAGCGGGTGTTTGGGATGCTTAAGGCACGCTTCCAATGCCTAGACACCTCCGGCGGTGCCCTACAGTACAGCCCCTCAAAGGCCTGTGGGATATTCCTGGTCTGTTGTATCCTGCACAACATGGCTAAAGACTGTGGGATAGCCGTACAGGTCGAGGAGGGGGACAGCGATGGGGATGCCAATGACGCCAGTGATGATGGGGATGAGCAGCCCCCCCGTGGATGGCGGGACCCCCGAATGATCCGGCAGGTCCAGCTGCACCAGGACACCACAACGGAGGAGCATTTCGCATGACACAAGTAAGTCATGGGGCCATGTGCAACCAACACTGTCTAGGTGCAACCCACAGGCACACAGGGTAACACACCAGGTGTGCATGACGGCAAGAGGAGTGGAAGGGTCCATGCACACAAACACACCATCAAGGAGGGGTGAATAGTTACATACCATATGGACACACACACCAGGCACAAACCGTACACTGGCAGGTGCACAGCAGAGTAGAAACAGACATGTGAAACACACAGATCCATGGACCACCCCCACCACCTGGACTGTCCAAGTATGTGTGTCAGATGCTGGGCACCCTTGCACCTTGGTGTACAGTACAATGCAGGCATCATCATGCACACGCACCTGTGGACAGCAGTCAGGTGGGTGTGCAGGTGGTCCGTGTGTCGGCGTGTTGGGCAGGGCACCCACCAGTGCACTGCCCACCATGACACACATTGCACACAGGGCAGCACCAGACAGGGCCCGCACTGGGAGACAGGTCAGTCAGGTGGCACAGTGCCACGGCCACCTCGGATGCGTGGGCGGCCCCACCGTGACCCAGCAGCACTGGCAGGCTGAGCAAGGGCCACATGGGGTGGCACTGATGTGCCACCAGGGGTCCCACTGCGCGAGCGTGACCTTGTCCGCACAGGGGTCTGCAGCATGCCGAACATACCTGCACCAGGGGTGCTCGGGATGCCCACAGCAGAACCCGGCATCGACAGGCTGGGTGTCGCACGATGCCTGGAACGGGGAGTGGAGAGCGTACTGCGTGGGGTGCGCAGTACAGGGCACCTGATCAGGTGCCCAATGCGCCATGACAGTGACCAATGCCTGGGTCTGCCCGTCAATGGCGGCGGTCATATCCATCTGCATCTGGACCATCTCTGCATGGATCATTGCAGTGTCCCTGCTGTGCCGCTCCACAGCCACACACAGTGCCTCCACGGACATTGCAACATGCATCTGCTGCTGTACTGATGCCTGCAGCAGGCAGGTGTGCTCGCCTAACGGATAGTCTGCCTCTTCAGCAACCTGTCCCCCAGGGTATGGAAGGGCCTGATGCTCAACACCCCTTGAGGGTGGGCGCTGTTCACCAGGACCAGGTATGGGCAAGTCAACAGGTGGTGTGCATGTGCCACCGCTGGACCCTGTACCCCCAGACCCGGTAGGTGACTGCCGCTGCTGCCCCTCCAACTGCTGTGCCCCAGGGACCAGTCGTTCCACAGCTGTGTCCGCAACAGTGCCAGAGACCTGCACAGCCACCGGTGCTGCCCCACCAGTGCCGCCAGGCACTGCCTGGGACTGTGATGATGTGCTGGCACACACGTTGGAACCAGCTAGGCCCAGGGGCATGTGCCGTCCTGCTGTGTGTCCACAATGAGACACACACGTGTCACTGCCCATTGCGGTCCTTGCATCATCAATGGTGCAGGTTCGTGCAACAGCCACAGTCACAGCATGCTGGCATGCTTGCTGCTGTGACACAGGATGGGCACCCCCCACACCTGACTCACCGACTTCGGAGATGGCAGCCAGGCGTGCACAGTGGTGCAATGCATGCCAGCTGGAGGAGAGGTGGATGGACCCTCATCCAACTCTGGCTGGATGTCCACACTGCATGGTCCCACCACCACTGTTCCCTGCAGACGCACAGGATCTGTAACAGAAAGTGAGAACATGTTAGTGCATGGGATCAACCCCCCCCAACACCATGTCATACCGTGCAGTGATGGGCTTCCACCTGTCTGGAAGCCACCTCCTGGAATGCCCTCGATTGCACTGCGCTGCATGGATGCAGCCAGACGGTCCTCCGCCGGGGTCAGCTGCGCCACCTCTGGCTGGCCCCCACCTGTGGCAGCGCATGCCGCCCTGAGGGCTGCCACCTTCTCTTTCACCCATCTCCTGTCAGTCCCAATCTTTTTCTTACATTCCTGCACAGAGCGCTGGTGGCTTCCGTGCAGGTTTACGGCGCGAGCTACCCCCTCCCATGCAGCTGCATGGGCCTGCAGGGTGCCCCACCGTCCACTAAGTAGTGGCTCCTCATCTAGGTAGGCCTGGAACAGTGCCTCTGTCTCAGACTTCGTGAAGTTGGGCCTCCTCCTTCGCCCACCATCATCCTCCTCACCCAATCCTTGCTTGGCCATGTCGGTCTGAATGGGTGGAAGTGGACACCTGTCACTGTGCAGTATACAGCATTATCCCATGACCATTGCCCAGAACATCACACAGCATGTAACTCACCTCGCACCTGCAGTAACCGTCTCTGGCCACCACAGATCACTGTCACACATTTATAGCGCAATGCATGCAAATTAGGAGTGGAGCAACTGTAATGAGATGCAAATCGCGCCAATGCACTTTTGAATGGCTGATCAGATGATTTGCATATGTCGGCTGAATATCGCGCTGTTGCGCTTTGCGCAACACGCTTGTGCCGGCTGAGCCAATGGCGTGGTTCTGTGACTGCATAGTACACCGCATTGCGCATGCCCAGGTAGCTGACACAGGCATCTGCCGCACTGATGACGTGCTGTGCGTGATCAGCAATACAGGACACAGCCACTATTGTGCCAGTGGCGCTGCAGCACTGGGCACCTCATAGCGCTGTGGCACACCTGCACAATAGTACACTGTGGCACTGGCACGCAGGTGACCGATCGCACTGGACGTGTAAACGTCCGATGGCGCTGTGCGTGGCCTTGCGCCACAGACCCATGACCTTGTGCACGACCTTTGCCCCGGCGCTGTACATCTGGCATCTCTATGGCTCTATCGCTGTTGGTAACACGCGATGATGGACAACAGCGCTATCGAACAACGCTATAGGGACTGATGGATTTGTATTGGCAACATTTTCACTGCGGTTAGCGCTGGGAGCGCCATATTGCCTACTATACAACTGCAGTGATGGCACGCAGGAGAGCTCCACAGAGGAGTGCGGTGGAGTTGGCAAACCTGGTGGCTGTGGTGGAGCCACACCATGGGTCACTGTATGGGAGAACCCTGCACATGGCCCGCACCCATGTGTGGCAGCAGGTGGCGTCAAGTCTGGAGCAGGCCACTGGGTGGAGGAGGACTGCAGAGCAGTACAGGCACCGGTATGGTGACCTCTGCAGGAGAGAGGCGGAACTGCTAAATCACCTCAGGCATGCGTGCCAGGAGGGCATTGTGCCCTAGGCCAGGTGGGTGTGCTGTGTATGCACCTGTTTAGTCCGCATGGGTGACACTGTGTACTGTGACCTGCGCATGGGGGGGGTTGGGCTATGGTTTGCTGTGAAGGTGTTTGCAGGTGTGTGCTGTATGGGTCTGGTTGTGTGGGCAGGCACAGTCAATGGGGCAAGGGGCTGTCTGCTTTTGGATCTCACTGATGTGTTTCTCTTCATTTGTCTCCCACAGGCATGGAGGAGCGGAGGTGGGCCTGGACTGAGGCATGGAATGCCGGTGCAGCAGTGGCTGGCAGAGGTGGCATAGGTGGTGGGCCGCAGCAGCAGCAGCAGCGGCTTGATGAGGGTGAGTGTCATTACATCATGGATGCTATTGCATGCTGGGGGGGGCACGGCCACCATCCATGGACAACACTACCATGCACACAACATGTGACAGTCATCACTGTCCAGTGGCACTGCATGTCTGTGTGTGCATCACTGGTGGTCCATGCATGCACTGGGCACATGGCTGTGGCACTAGCATCCCACCGCGTAGCCACATCTCCGGACTGCCTTGGTTGTGCTGTGATGGACATGGGCGGTGTGTGTGTGCAGTGGTACACATGGCTGTTGCTGCCTGGTTGGGCATGTCTTGTGCACGGTCACTGTGGGCGGGTGCAGTCCATCACAGGAGCGGGGCACTTGGCCGTGTGCCATGCATGATGGGTGGGATTCAGGAATGTGGACAGTCACAGCCATTGACTCTGTTCCCTTGTCCTAGGTATCCAGATCCTGCGACAGATGCAACGCACACTGCAGCAGCTGACACAGGTGGCCATAGACTGTCTTGCCATCCTCTTGGACCTACAGCGGCATGGAGTGCGGCGCAGGAGGAGGCCCAGCACCAGATGGCAGGAGGGCAGGCTGGCAGGCAGTAGCTGCCCATCACCTCACCCCACCTTCCCTCTCCCGGTTGTTCACCCCTGCCCCTTACCCACCCCTACCTTATTCCCATACCCCCACCTCTGCTTTGTATATATGTGTACATAGTTGTTTTGTTGTTCTTCTTATTCTTGTTTATTACATTTATATATTTTGATATGAATACTGTGGTGGTCTCTGATTTGCAGCTGGCTATAGGTGCTCAGTTGCAGTGGTGTGCATGGCATCTGGGGTGGTATGGTCATGGGTATGTGTGTGCGTGTGTGTGGGGTGGTGTGTCTGGTGTGGGTGTGGCTTTCAGTCAGTATTGCTGTGTGCTGCCACCCACTGCTAGGTGCTCATGGTGGGTTTGGCTTGTATAGTTCTGTGGTTCACGAGGTTGCAGTGTGCCGGGGGGGCCTGGAGATTCCTGCAGTGCTGGTCACTGCTCATGGGTGGTGTCTTGGGGTCACAGTGCAGGGTGTGCTGTGCACAAGAGGGGGCTGCTGTACACTGGGGTAGTCCGGCCCCTTTGTGTGGCACTCTCAGCTTGCCAGTGGGTGTGCTGCAGTACCACGGCCAGGATGTGCTTTGTTTG
Organism: Neoceratodus forsteri; assembly: GCA_016271365.2. Lineage (NCBI taxonomy): Eukaryota > Metazoa > Chordata > Ceratodontiformes > Ceratodontidae > Neoceratodus > Neoceratodus forsteri. The sequence goes on from JADMNL010000023.1 coordinate 68,841,546, forward strand.
CTTGTCCCTATGGTCCGGTGGCTATTCTGGTCCCTCCCAGTTATGCTGTGCTTGGGGTATGGGGGTACATTGTTGGTTCTGCAGTGTGTCCCTGTGCCCATCTGTGGCATGGGTGGTGGGCCCCTGCCTACCTCCCTGGTTGTGCAGTTCCCTTGCTTTGCTGCTGGGGGTCTCTCTGCTTGTGCTATGGCGCCTCTGTACTGCTCAGCTGGGCTGCCTTTGTTGCGCTATGGCGTATCATCTCTGCTCAGCTTCCCCTTCCTGGTTGTGCTATAGTGCAGGTTGTGCGATATTCAGACGTTGGCTGGTTGCGCAATTTGGCTTGCTCCATGTCTGAATATCGCGTCTATTGCGCATGTGCGTAATTGACTTGTGCTTGCTCCTGCTGTTGCGCACATTTTGGGCGCAGTTTAAATATCCGGCCCATAATGTCTGTACTTTGCACACATTCTTTCTCTGGAATTTATTACTTGTACCTTGCTTTTACTGTTCCTGTGTACATGCACCTGTAGTTGTCACTATATTTGGTATTACTTTTTCACTCCCTGCTGAATCCCCTTCCCTGGGTTGCATCTGTAAATGACCTCTGGCTCAGTGCCCCTGTCCTGCTCACCATATTTTAAATAAATAAATATATAAAAAAAGAAAATTAACCAGTCAGTAAGAGTTATGTGAAACATTCAACATTGTAACTGTAGAGTCTGTTTCTAATTTCAAGTGCATTTGCATTACCCTTGACAGTACACTGACCTAAAGGGAGCATACTGACGTTATGTTCAAGATGGTCCATGAGCATTGTGGCATGCTGTATAGGATTAGGAACTGCGTTACTCTGGAGACTGGGAAATGAGTTGTGCAATAAAGGAATAATGCATGACAGGGTGTGTATAGTGCTGGGATATAGCCACGCCTGGGGTGTTGGGCATGATGCCGCAGGCCGAATGCATCCAATGCCCCAGGTGTGGCGTTATCCCAGCACAACACACACCCTGGAGTGCATTATTCCTATTATACAATGGCTTGTTGTTATATATAGGATAAAAAATAATTTTAAAGAATGTTTTTATTAGTGTGGAAAAATATTTTTGTTTCTTAACAGGAGATGGAAAAAAGGAAAGCAATGTGAGGCTGACACTAGAGCTGCGGTGTTATGCTGGGATAACGCCATGGGTCTAGCCCTAGATTGACCAATCACAGTCCAATATTCTTTCTTGCCATTGTATAGTCTTTATTTTTTGTGGTTGACTCGGGCAGCCCCTGTTGATGCACTGTCAAGGGTACAGATATTATTTGTTTTGACATCCAATCCTACAACCCCCTTCCCCCTTCAGGGTGGATGCCATTGCTGCAATGCACTTTATACTTGGGGGAGGAGGCTACGGTCTGCAAAATTTTGAATGCTGGCACATCTCTTATAATTCAGAATATGTTTGAATGTACTGCTGGACCGTACGATACTATGTCCTTACTGAAGTCTAACTTGAGACTGCCACTTCATAGGACTTAGCATGCACAAAAAAATTCATTTGAATCAGTAAATGATGGAAGGTTTGATACCTTTTATTGGACCAACAAGTGTCTTGTACAAAGAAGGAATTCTACACAAGCTTTCAGGGCCTCACAGGTCCCTTCTTCAGGCGAATGACAAAACTGAGCAACATAAGCAGTATATAATTACTGGTGAGCAATTTTTTAAATGGACTCACCGAGTTGATATTTGCTGTAAATAACTAGTTGGTTATTATGGCATTCACGCGCTTCATCTATCAAAAGGGAGCACTCCCTCATTGGCTCCCATTTTGTGAGTGGGTGGGCTAAACAGTTCTGAAAACATGGTGGCTCCGTATCTTAGTGAGGATCTGCCACGGGTAAATCCTCACTTTCCCTCCCATAATTCCTTTTTATGTTAGTGCGCTTGCACAGCCAACATCTTGCGGTAGTGGAGATTTGGGGGCGCGGTCGCTGTTGGGCGAATACAGGGCATGCACCAGTAGGTGCATCCCTCATTCCCCAATCAGCCTGCATACTGGCGCTACACCATGCATAATAATGTGGCGTTCACATGAAAGGAAAGGTCTGCTGCAATGCGAGCAAAGCTCGTCACATGCAGCGGACCTTCCTACATGTTTCACCAGCTACAAACAAGGTGGCACAGTGGCCGTTAAACTGCTGACTTTGTGGGTTCCCAATCCCCCGGTCAGCTTACCCTGCCCCTCAAGAATGTGCCGACGGGGAAGCCCACTCCTCATCGGCATAATGTGTCCCATCCCCCTCCTTTTTTGCTTGCCAAGGGGGTGCCCAATCCCCCTCGGCTCATGCATCCCCTGCTTGTTTGCCAATGGGGTGCCCAATCTCCTATTGGCATCTGTCCTCTTTCCCACTTTAATGTGCCACGGAGAGCCCACTCCCATTGGCATGTGATGTCCCCCTTCTTCTGTGCTGAGGGTGCCCAATCCCCTCAGCTAGTGTCCCCACTCTCTATGTGCTGACAAGGGTGCCCAATCCCCCATCGGGTACTGTATTCCCCAAAACACCTGTAAAAAAGAAAAACGTCCGCGATGTTTATTTTTACCACCTGCAAACAGAAAATGGTCCCGTAATCTCCTACCCCCACTCGCACTCACCCACCGCGCATCCCTCACCACATACTTACCTCCGGAGTCTGGTGCGATGTTCTTCGGTGGACCGGGAACACGTCTGCACTCTTCAAAGCTGACTGTGAACTGAGGAAATGCCAGTAAGCTATATAATGGAATAAATAGGGGTTTTCAACTTTGATGCATATCTCAAGCATTTTTTGGAATTTTTGAACCAGATTTTGGACCCCTCCTCATGAACTCTGTCACTGTTATGATGTTAATCGGTCCCAAAAGGTGATTTCACAGTCACTGCACAGAATCACCTTTCAGGACTGATTAATGCAAGGACAGTGGCACTGTTCATGAGGTGGGCTCTCAAAAAGCCTATGTTGCAAATTTGGTGGAAGAAAATGGCTGTTTTATGAGTGTGCATTGTGCAGTTGCTATGCACACTTATAACATTGCGAATTCACAAAATTATCATGCCAGGTTTTCAACATTGTCATGTTTCTACACCTCCATGTGAACAGTACAGCTGTCATTTTTTCACATCCTGACCGAAATGCGTTTCCGCACTTCTGGCGCACAATAGTGCAGAAGCTTTAGGAAATCAGTGTTCGGGACAGGTTATGAAAATGACAGTGACACTGTTCATGAGCAGAGGTCCTAAAATGTCTATGTTGAAAATTTGGTGATAATACTCCATAAAATGACTGTGTTATAAGCGTGCGTTGCACAGTTGCTACGCACGCTCGTAACTTTGCAAATTCGCAATATTTTCATGCCAGATTTTCAACATTGTCATTTTTCTACACCTCCTTGTGAACAGTACAGCTGTCATTTTTCAACATCCTAGCCAAAATTTCTTTCTGCACTTCCGGCGCACAATAGCGCGGTCACTGTGGGAAATCAGTGTTTGGGGCAGATTACGAAAATGACAGTGACACTGTTCGTGAGCAGAGGTCCTAAAATGCCTATGTTGAAAATTTGGTGATGATACTCCATAAAATGACTGTGTTACAAGCGTGCATTGTGCAGTTTGCAAGCACGCTCATAACGTGCATTTGTAATATTTTTACTCTGGATTTTCGCCACTGGCATTTTTCCACACCTCTTGATGAACAGTACAGCTGTCATTTTACATATCCTGCCCGAAATGTGTTTTCGCAGGTCCAGCGCAGAATAGTGCGGTCGCTGTGTGAAATCACTTTTTGGGATAGTTTGAGGAAATGACAGTGACACTGTACATGAGCAGAGGGGCTAAAATGCCTATGTTGAAAATTTGGTGCCAAAAGTCCATAAAATGACTGTGTTACAAGCGTGCGTTGCGCATTTCCCACGCATCCTTGTAACTTCACAAATCTACAATATTTACATGCCACATTTTCAACATTGGCATTTTTTTACACCTCCTTATGAACTGTACAGCTGTCATTTTTCACATCCTGCCCAAAATGTGTTTCCGCACTGCACTACCAATGCCAATGCCAGCACAACAACATTCGGCATTGACAAATGCTTGTTTTATCTGTTTTGTTGTCCCTACCTTAATTATCAGCATTTTTTAAGTATCTGGTTGATCCTCCAGTTCGCTAGCTTTGGACAACACACACCATCGGCGGGAATGAGTCTGTGATTGACTGCCTGACACAGGTAAGCAAAATCGTAATCGTGGTCATGATTTTAGTTGAAAGTTAAAAAAAAAAGAAATGTTTAAACTCGGAGCAGAGTGAGCAGGAGGGTGCTGTGGGACAAGAGACAGCGGGACTATGGAGTGCTGCACAGCTTGCATGGGGAATTTAGAGTGGGAGCTGGTGTTTGGGTGGGGGCAGGAAGCTGCTGCTGCACTTGGTGCCCCAGAGAATTAGAATAAAGTTGCCACTGGGATTTATTGAGAAGGACGGAGGGGGAGAGAGACAGAGAGAGAGAGAGAGGTGTGTGTGTGTGTGTGTATATGGGGGGGGAATCACAGTACTTAGGCAGGAAAAAATTGCTGACCAGCAAATTATATAAAATAAAAGATGGGAAAGTGTGCATATGAGAATTTAATGCAAACCCTCAGTGTGGGATGCTTTGATAAACCCCTCGGGCTTCGCCCTCGGGGTTTATGTAGCATCCCACACCTCGGGTGTGAATTAAATTCTCGTATGACACACTTCTCCATCCATTATTCTCTCTATTTATATCCACTGTGGAGCAACTTAAAAAATAATAGGAAGTGAAGTAGGAAAGTAATAAAAGGGAAGTAGAGGTAAAAAGACTATATAAGATGCAAAGTAAAACAAGCATTTGTCAATGCCAAATGTTTGCTTGCTGGCATTAGCATTGGTAGTGCAGGAGTTAGACAGATGCAGAATAGGAATGGCAGTGAAGTGTTGTTGGGTGTTCCTTTACTTGGGAATGACATGCTCCTGGTAACCCTTAAGTCAGTGTGTTGCACTGGAACTCACTAGTATTGGTTACTTTGCAGAATTTAGTTCGACCAATCACTAGGCACGTTGTATGGATAAATTGTAATTCTTCTTTTTTTATTATCTTTTTCTGGTCAACGAGAGAGCACCCCCCAAGGGACTACTTTAGTCATTGAATTAAAAAAGTTAGGAAGCACAATACTAATGAGTTGCCAACTAGGGGTGTAGAATAATAAAGAACCCCTTGTGTTGCTCAGATGAGTTGTATTATTATTATTAATAAACAGAACTGGGGACCCATGCATTTAGGAGCAGTGTAATGGGAACACACATTACTTCAATAAGAAAGACGCTCCTTGCCGAGCAAGTTCACTTGCAAAATAGTGGAAAAATCATTATTTTTAGTGAACTCCAGATTCAAGAAAATCAGAACTCATTAGTACTGTAAAGCTTAACATTAACAAGACAGTTGAATGGATGAATGAACAGACTATGTTAACCTTTTTAATAATTTATCAATTCATTTATTTAATTTGTTTTACAAGGTAAACATACCTAGAGATCTATATATCATGAAAACAAAACTCGTGGAGATAAAAAAATATAATAAGTAGTATCTTTTTCTTAACTTAAAAGATATACATCACTAGTTAATGATTTTGCAATCAAAGGATATAAATAACTTAGGAGCTTACAAATGTAGGAGAGAGATGTGAGAGAGAGTTGCGTGACAACTGATTTACCAACTGCAATGCTGTCTCACTCTCTCTCCCTCAAACTGGGTGGTCATGATGTAAGGGACGACTCTAAGTGAAATTATTAAAAAAAATCCCTCCCCCCAATACCTATGAGAAAACAATAGAGCTGTTCACATTTTAACATAATTAGGTTTATATTTCAATATTTTTCATTACGTCTTTCTTTATTACAAGGAAAATATTTCTAAAAGCAGAATTCTTGACCCTTGAACTTCATCTGCTCTTGCTACTTTTTTATGCGACATCTCGACAGGTTGATGTAGAAATGCTAATAGATTGTATAAGCATGTTTGGTTGTTTTTTTCCCCGAAAGTGAGAGATCGAGTAAGACAGACAGTGTTTTGGTTTAAGCTGGTTACAGAACTCTCTCTTGTCAGACTCTTTGAGTCAGGTATGGATCTCCTGAATTGTTCATGATGTTTTCTTTAGTCATGACAACAATTTTTATGTTTGCTTGCACGCATGTGCAAGAAACATAGTGCCATCATCCGAGTTTTCGGAGCTGTGTCACCCCCTCTTCCAATTCAGTCAGTATGTTGGTAGGCGCGGCCCCAGTCCTCTAATGCATGCTGGAGCTGTCTATGACAAGCTCCAAAATGCAGTGGCGTACAGTTGAAAGGGGGAGCTACGCTTCAGTGAGCAGTGATAAGATATTGCCTGCTCATGCGCAGCTCCACACACACACACTCACACACACACACACACACAGAACGCACGCATCGCATACGCGTGCTGCCCCCCCCCGACACACGATAGCCGACGGACGGCGCCCCCCAAAGTTTCCACATGCCATGCTGGGTGCCCACCCCATGGCAACTCATAGAATAGCCGACAGGGTGCCCAATCCCCATCGGCTCCACTGTCCTCACCCCCAGTACTGGGTGCCAGGCTGGAGCCCACCCCAGCGTGGCAATAGATGTTATGGCGGCGAGGTGCCCAATCCCCGTCGGCTCCATGGCCCCCAGCCATCCTCGTGCTACACTGGGAGCCCACCCCAGCGTGGCAAGCGTCCCGCATCAATTAAAAAAAAAAAAAATAAACGGTCCCACGCAGTCTCCCCGCCCCTCCCACAACCCGCACTCTACCCACTGGCATGACCATGCCTCCCTACCCCCCTACTCCCATACTTACCTCCGGACCTCGGCGCGACGATTTTCAAGTGGACTGGGAACACGCCTGCACTCTTCAAAGCCGACCGCGAACTGAGGAAATGCCGTAAGCTATATAATGGAATAGATAGGGGTTTTCAACTTTGTTGCAAATTCAGGCATATTTTGGAATTTTTGCACCAAATTTTCAATATGGGGTTTTTGGGACCCCTTCTCATGAATGATGTCACTGTCATGGCGTTATTCGGGCCCAAAGGGTGATTTCGCAGTCACTGCAGGAAATCACCTTTTGGGACCGATTAACAAAACGACACTGCCAGTGTTCATAAGGTGGGCTCTCAAGAAGCCTATTTTAAAAATTTGGTGGAAAATTCCAAAAAATGACTGTTTTACGAGCGTGCGTTGCGCAGTTCCTACGCAGGCTCGTAAGTTCTCAAATTTTCAATATTTTCACTCCAGATTTTCAACATTGCCATTTTACCACATCTTCTTATGAGTAGTACAACTGTCATGTTTCACATCTCACCAAAAATGTGTTTGCACCCATGTAGCGCACAATGGCGCAGTCGGTGTGCGAAATCAATGTACGGGACAAATTAAGAAAATCACAGTGACACTGTTCATGAGCAGAGGTGTTAAAATGGCTATGTTGAAATTTGGTGAAAAAATTCCTAAAATTGACTGTTTTACGAGGCGTGTGTTGCGCAGTTCCTATATGCTTCGTAAGTTTGAATTTAATATTTTTATCCAGATTTTTCAACATTGCCATTTTATTACACTTCCTTATGAACAGTACAGCTGCCATTTTCATATGCCACCAACATGTGTTTCGACATGTAGCGCACAATGGTGCAGTTGGTGCAAAAGCAATGTTTGGGACAGATTAAGAAAATCACAGTTACACTGTTCATGAGCAGAGGTCTTAAATGGCTATGTTGAAAATTTGGTGACAAAAGTCCATAAAATGACTGTGTTACATAGTGAGCATTGCACAGTTTCCACGCACCCTCGTAAGTTCATGACTTTGTAATATTTTAAGTCCAGATTTTCACCAGTGGCATTTTTCCACACTTCCTTATTTACAGTACAGCTGTCATTTTTCACAACATGGCCGGAGTGTGTTTTCACACTTTCAGCACAGAGATGCGTGGTCGCTGTGGGAAATCATTGTTCGGGACAGATAAAGAAAATCACAGTGACACTGTTCATGATTGGAGGCACCAAAATGCCTGAGTTGACAATCTGCTGTAAAAAATCCCCAACCTAATTATATTACGGGTGTGCGTTGCACAGTTTCTATGTACGCTTGTGACTTCACCATTTTTTTAAATATTTTTACTGCAGATTTGCAACATTGCCATTTTTTACACCTCCCCATGAACAGTACAGCTGTCATTTTTTACATCCTGTTCGGAATGTTTTTGCACCTGTGGTGCTAAATGCCGTAGTCGCTGTGCATAAGCAGCTTTCGGCTAACAAACTGATATTCCCCCTGTTCATGAGGTGGGGTCACAAAAAAACCATGTTGAACATTTGGAGTGAAAATACCAACGAATGCCTGAGGTATTAGGGTTTCCAACCATAACGCCCAACCCTGTAGAGAATGACAGGCATCAGGGGTGTGACTTGGGATTCTTGCCTGTAATGCTGATACCATTCCACACCCTGCAGCCAGTGAGAGAGCATCGGTATGCCTTGGACTCTTCGGCCCCAAAGTTCACCCCATTCTCCTATATCGCACCCATCTCACCGTATTTCCTAATGGAATGGGGTGCACATAAGGGCCAAAGACCCCAAGGAACACCGTGACGCTTGTCAGTGTCTGCAGGGTGGGGTGTGGTGAAATGGCATGGCCGTTATGCCTGACGACCCAAAGGCACACCCCAATGCCTGTCAGTCTCTGCAGGGTGGTGGTGGGGTTGGCTTTTGTTCAATACTTTGCTGCCATTCCTGTTATGCTGCTCTGTAACTTCTACACTACCACTGCCAATGCCAGCAAGCAAACATTCGGCATTGACAAATGCTTGTCTTGTTTAGAGAGGGTAGGGAATATAGAGTTATTTTGCCAGCTCAGACGAAAGCTCCGCCTCTCTCTCTCTCTCTCACTTTTGGAGGAAAAAAAAAGAAAAGAAATTAGCATGCATGTGTGGTACTGGACAAGGGGGGATGGGGCAGTGAGGAGTTGCAATCATCAAGATACTGGGGGATTGAGCACCCCCAGTGTCACAGTTATGTTTCTGGGGTGGTGGTGCTGAGAAGGAAGGGCAGGGCAGAAAAGGCCTCGCCAAGGTGAACACTGATTCTCCTGTGCTACTACAGAGATTAGGGTGTCTTGTCATACTGTTTGCATATCAAAAAGTGATTTGTAATGAGGAAAGGGCCAGCCGGGATGGTGCCTTTGTTTGCCCTTTGTCATGGACCAGAAGTTTGAAGGAGTCCTTGTTTCAGAGGCTTGTGTTTTTTTCATTGGTGCCGGAACGGTTTGAAAAGTGGTGGGGCCAAGGATGTAAGGGGTACATTCTCCCCTATTAAATACATTAACACGATTGCAAAAACTGATAGGGCCACTTATGAAAGTGGTAGGGCCATGGCCCTAGTGGCCCCCCTGTTCCAGCACCTATGTTTTTTTTTTGTTTTTGTTTGTTTGTTTTTTTCTACCACAACACTCAACACAGTCAGGAACTCAGAAGGCAGAATAAAATATGAATCCTGCTATAGTATAATTTATACCCTGAAAACTGTTCGTTTGGGCTAGATAGCGTAGATAAGGTAACAGATTTGATTTATTGGTGACAGCCGGCGCCAGTGACTGATGGACTTCAAAGGCAAGCAGGAATCTAAAATGTAATTTGACAAGAGTGTGGGAAATAGGACCTGACTCTGATTTTGAACGTGTGTTTGAGTGTATATCTGGCAAAGAACGGTGGTGGTGGTAGTGGGAGGGGGATCTGCTGGAAAATATAGTGCTGTACATGTTCTAGCTTTTTAAGGGTGATAAGAAATGGTTTTGTTTATAGTTAATAAATATTCATTCTCAAAACATGTGTTGTGTGTGTTTTTATCTGCCTCTTAGAAGCATTTATAAAAAGTACATTTTGATTTAGAGCTGTCAGTGTTTCAGCTCCACAGTTCAGATCACCGTAAAGTTTGGCTGGAGCTGGGTGTTGTAGTCAAATGGTTGGGTGAAGTCACTAACTCCCACGCAGATTGAGTGAAGAGCCATTTCTAAGTAACTGCCTCTGCAACAGGGAAAGCATCATTATAGAACTTCAAAGAGCGAGTGTACAGTTTTATGCCTGTATGTATTGATTTAGTTACACTAATTTCAGGTTAGGTGGCAGTTGGCACTGTGGCAGTGTTGCGAATGTACTGAATCCAAACCGCAGCATGTCTTTTTTATGTTGGCGCACTTGCGCAGCCAACATCTTGGGACAGTGCAGCTTTGGAGGCATGGTCACTGTTGGGCAAATGCAGGGCACGCATCAGTAGGTGCATCCCGCATTCCCCAATCAGCCTGCATGCCGGTGCCACACCATACATACATAATGTGGCTAGCACATGTAAGAAAAGGTCCACTGCAATCCGAGTAAAGCTTGTCAGATGCAGAGGTCCTTTCCTTGCCATGCTCGCCACCATTATGTACATGGCAGCACACTGGCCACCAGACTGCCGACTCGGGGTGCCCAACCTCTGTCGGCTGCCCCTGCCCCTGTGAATGTTGACCGGAAGCCCACTCGTCAGCATAAAACATCCTCCATTTGTGATATGCTGAGGGGGTGCCCAGTCCCCCTGGCTCTTACCCTACCCCTTCCTTGTGTGCTGATGGGGAGCCCACCCCGTCGGCAGAATTAACTCCCAAGTGTTTAATGCCAAAGGAGTGCCCAATCCCCTCAGCTCTGCACCCCTTCTTTGTGTGCCAGCAGGGTGCACAATCCCCATCAACATAAATTCCACCCCGTGTTGTTTGCCGGCGAGGGTGCCCAGTCCCCGTCGGCTACAGACCTCCCAAACAGTTAGGTGGCATGCCGGGAGCCCACCCCAGCATGCCAAATCCTCTGGAAAAAAAACTGTCCCACGATGGTTTTTTTTGTTTTTTTCTTTGAACCTGGAAAAGGAAAACGGTCCTCGTAGTCTATGTGCCCCTCCCCACCTGCACTCCACCCACTGCGACGCTGCCTCCCCATACCCCCTCACCCCATACTTACCTCCGAGTCCGCGCCATGATCTTCGTGGACTGGAAATGCCTGCACTCTTCAAAACTGACCACGAACTGAGGAAATGCCAGTAAGCTGTATAATGTAATAAATAGGGTTTTTCAACTTTAGTACATATCTCAGGCATTTTTGTGAATTTTGGCCCCAAATTTTCAACATGGGGTTTTTGGGACCCCTTCTCATGAATTCTTGCACTGTCATGGCATTATTCTGTCCCGAAACGGGATTTCGCAGTCACTGCGCAGAATCACCTTTTGGGACTGTGTAAGGAAATGACAGTGCCACTGTTCATGGGGGGGCTCTCAAAAACCCTATGTTGCAAATTTGGTGGAAAAAATCCAAAACATGACTGTTTTACTAGTGTGTGTACAAGCTGCGCAACGCACGCTCGTAAGTTAGCGAATTCACAATATTTTCATGCCAGATTCTCAACATTGGCATTTTACCACACCTTCTTGTGAACCGTACAGCTGTCACTTTTCACATCCTGGCTGAAATGTGTTTTCACACTTCAGGCGCAGAATAGCGTGGTTGTGGTGCAAAATCAGTTTTTAGGACACATTACAAAAATTACAGTGACACTGTTCATGAGCAGAGGTCCTAAAATGCCTGTGTTGAAAATTTGGTGACAATACTCCATAAAATGACTGTTTTACATGCATGCGTAGCAACGGCACAACACACTCTCGTAAGTTAGTGCATTCGCACTGTTTTCATGCCATATTCTCAACATTGGCATTTTACCACACCTTCTTGTGAACTGTACAGCTGTCACTTTTCACATCCTTGCTGAAATGTGTTTTTTGCACTTTCGGTGCAGAATAGTGCGTTTGCTGTGCAAAATCAGTGTTCAGGACACATTACGAAAATGACAATTTGGTGACAATACTCCATAACACGACTGTGTTATGAGCGAGTGTTGTGCAGTTTGCACGCACGCTCGTACGTTCACAAACTTCTAATATTTTCACTTCCAGATTTTCAACAGTGCCATTGTTCTGCACCTCCTAATGAACAGTACAGCTGTCATTTTTCACATTCTGACCAAAATCTGTTTTTGCAGTTCAGCGCAGAATAGCGTGGTTGCTGTGGAAAGTCCATGTTCAAGACACATGATGAAAATGACAGTGACACTGTTCATTAGCAGATGCCCTAAAATGCCTACGTTGAAAATTTGGGAACAAAAGTCAATAAAATTAGTGTTTTATGAGCGTGCGTTGCACAGTTTCCATGCACACTCATGACTTTGTGAATTTGTAATAGTTTCACTCCAGCTGTTCATCATTGGCATTTTTCCATACCTCCTTATGCACAGTACAGCTGCCTGAAATTTGTTTTCACATGTCCGGCACAGAATTGCACGGCCGCTGTGTGAAATCAGTCTTCGGGACAGTTTGAGGAAATAACGGTGACACTATTCATGAGCAGAGCTCCTAAAATGCCTATGTTGAAAATTTGGTGCCAAAACTTCCATACAATGACTGTGCTGCAAGCGTGCATTGTGCAGTTTCCACACACCCTTGTAACTTTGTCAATCTGCAATATTTTCGTGCCACATTTTCGCCACTGGCATTTGTGCACATCTCCTTATCAACAATCCAGCTGCCATTTTTCACAGCCTGGTCAAAATGTGTTTCTGCAGCTGTGGCGCACAATGGCATGCTCGCTTTGCAAAATTACCTTTTGAGTCACATTCACAAAATCACAGCACTATGCATCTCTAGCTCTGCCACTCCAACTGCCAATGCCAGTGCGACAACATTCGGCATTGACTAACGCTTGTTGTATGATTACTGCTCACTGTAGTTATTAGCTCTTGGCTCAGTTGGATACCTAACCACATGTCAGATTAGCATTTGTACTGGCAAGTACAGATGAAGGGCACATTATTTTACCTTATGGTAAGTGCAGACTCTATAGGCAGTTCACAATCACTTTTTTATCAGATTAGCGTTCTCATGAGATAAAAAATATATGTTTTATTTACTGCATGATTTTGAACAGTATATAGAAACTACAAGTGCCCAAATGTTAAAAGAATATATCTTTCATCATAGGTAGCCATGTCAAATGCTAATCTGACATGCTGCTGTGTTCCCAGCTGAGCTGACAGCTCATAACTACACTGAATCAGGACCCCACCACCCAAAATCATTTTAATCTCAGAATGAATGTGAATTGCCTATAGAGTCTGCATCTGCCCAAAGGGTAAAATAATGCTTCCTTCATCAGTAGTAACCAATACAAATGTTAATCTGTTACATGTCTTGGTTCCCATCTGACCTGACTGCTAGTAACTACAATGAATTGTGACCATACAGAACTAGACAGCGCCTGCTGCCTACATCTGTCTGATGTTATGTTGTGACTCTCTCAAACCAGCAGTCGGGCACCCTTCCTGTCTCTCCTCCCCCCCCACCACCACCACCACACTTGTCCTCTCAGAGTCTGGAGCAAACATAACCAGAAACCACCTTCACGCCGGCCCAGTGGCGCTGAGGGTTGAGGCGCTGGACGCCACACCTCGCGCTGCGCCGGCAACCCGGGTTCGAGGATGGACTCGGGTGGCCGGGGGTCGGCGGGGAGAGGGAGGATCGAGCGTCCCAATGGATGCTCTCCTCCCTCAGGGGTGGGAGCTACCAAGAGCGATATGCCTGCATTCTTCCGTAGCCGGTGGAAGTGCACCGGGCAGGGAAGGGATGGAGGGGGACATCGTGGAAGATGAGGGTCTGCGTGCATAAGCACACTACCATTCGGGGACGACGTCCCTAGCGCAAGGCATCCTGGGGGAGTGGGGACGTAAGGGGAGAAACGGAAAAATCTCCTCCGGCAGCCCTAGATGAAGGCCGCCTTAAGTCCACCCGGACCACCTACAGGACAGACCCCACTGTGCGAGGAGAGGAGGATGGGCACTTTAGGAGCAGATCCCTAAGGTAGGTACCGGGGGACATGAGCGAACAGAAGGAGTGGGCACCGGAGGTAGGAAGGAGGAGGATAAAGATAAAAAAAAAAAAAAAAGAAACCATCTTCACCAGACCTCTCAGTTGTTTAAATAGTAATGACCTTAACAAAATGCAACTTTTGTTTTGCTACTAAAGCAAGGCTGTAAACATCCCGGTGAGTTACTCACCCCAGCAGGAAATGTGTGCAGTTTCCATTCTGGTTATTAGACAAATACATTATAGGGATGATCATCAATGTCAATGAAACACAGGCACTGGGTGGCAGAACTGGGTACCATTGCTGTTGGGAGGGGAGCATGGTACTGGGAGGCAAGTACAGTACAATGCACTGCTGTCTCCTATATTGAACAAAAAATGCAATTTTCCATGCTTGCAAACGATGCTTTTGACACACCTCTCCGCAGCTTGCCATTCATAATTTCGCACCAAAAAAAAAAAATTCAACTCCACTAGCAATCCCCAATCATGTCCGCTTGTCCAGATCAGATTGCAACAAAAACTTTCATTTATGTTTCTGGCAAAAGACACAGTAGCATTCGAAACTGGAGAAAGGAAAAAGAAGGTATTCCATGTGCAGTCCTGTCATGATTTTTTGAGGGCATGAAAGGGCAATGAAATTAATTTCTCCTAAGCAAAGAATGCACTTGATGGCAAGAACAAAGAAGTACATGCAGAATTAATGTGGCCAGTTATTGGGGAGGGGTTGTCATTGTATTGTGGGGATCACCAGTTTGGGCGGGAGCAGGTTCAGTAAATAGGAGACACTGGGATAGGAGGGAATAGATCTGAGTAAGCTCATTGTGGGGTGTAATTTTATACAAGATGCATGCTGTCATTTGTTTTAACTAGCATGCTTGCTTGGACAAAGTCAGTAGGAGTTCAAACAAAATTACTGCATCTAATTAACTAATATGCCAGATCCGTGATCTTAAATTACTTGACTCAGCTACTGTAGGTCAGCTGTCTGGCACTACGATAACACAGTCACTTCATTTAAGCCTACAATTCAGCTGTACATCAGTCCAGCAAGTAACGGTTTTATATCCAAGAGTTTTTTTTTTTTCAATTGTTTTAAGCAGGAGTGGCACACTAAGCTGAATGCTTGTTTACAGGTGCGACCTGGGAGCACAGGGAAGTTAAGTGACTTGCTCAGGGTCACACAGTATGCAAGTGGGGGCTGTGGGATTCAAACCCAGGTCTCCCGATCAAAGCCTTAAACCACTGCGCTATACTGCCTCCCTAAGTTAGTTTACTGAAGTCAGAAACATGTTCTTATCTAAATAAAATATGACCGGTTTTGTTTACTTTGGCAAAATATGCAATATACTGTTGTAGTACAGTTGTCCTCCAAAGCGGAACTGTGGACAACATGGAAGAATTGTGACCTTTTAAAACGAATTTAATCAGCGTGTTGACCATAGCTATAGAAAGGAAAATGTTGGAAGTACTGTAAGGTTTTTTTTGCTGCAAACTGATAAACCGTCTCTTTTACATAAACATTGCTGCTCAATGTACAATCCTAAAAATCCCTCAGTTTCTTTATCGACCTCTTTCAGAGTCCAACCATGAGAACTCCATGCGTTTCCTATGAACCTGCTGTATTTTTCTGGGACTATGAAACTCATTGTTATTTTTGGAAAGATAAAGGCTCTGACATTATTTGTGAACAATCTTTACGTCCAATTTTTGGAGTACTGTGTGCAACTACCTTGCACATACAGTTTAAAACCTTAAACGCTATTAAGAGCCTTTAGGAGTTATAAAACTTCAGTTGCTCCTGATGTTTTGTAGTGCACAGTTCATAGAAAATCTAGAGATTCTACAATATGATTATTACATGAGGTCATCTGTCTTATAATAGCCAGTGAAGTTGGTATTCAAACTCTAGACCAAATGATGCTGGTGATTTACTCATGTGTGCTACTTAAAGTAAGACTCACTACAAGTGAGCACGATTTTTATTAAATGCCTTTCAATGAGATGACTCAAGACTTTTTTTTATTAAGGCCAATGACATTCAGATTGTACTAGTATTAATTTGTGAGAGTTTTACTGTTTTCTTTTTTTTTTTTTCATATTTTCATTAGTTCCTAAGAATATATACTGGACAAAGTTACTCGTGGTCTATAAGGATTTTGATATGATGAGCAACTTAATACAAAACAAACTGATGTTGTTATTAACCTACTGTATATAAGGTGCTGTTTGTTTGATGAATACAGAAATTAAAAAAATATATATATATATATATATATATATATATATGATTTGGATCTAAGAACTCCCAGAACCAGGGAAGGGACAAAGGTCTGCTGCCGCCACTGCTTTCGGTTCTTGAATGCAGTCCTAATACCTTCGTGGCAAGTCCACTCAAACTGCCGATATCCGCATACACCTCCATCAAAAACAATGCCCCAATTACATATTGGGGGGGTAAGTTGTAACAAACAAGACGGTTGACAAGGGGCAGACATATAGGACCTACATGGAGGATGAATGGACTCCTGATTATGCTGCCAAAGGAAGAGGATTTCTGTTTCCCACAAGTAATGGTCTCTCTTGAGCGACCAGGTGGAACGGTGGTCTGGCAACCGTGCAAGGGGTGGGTTCCTTATGAGGAACAGGTGCTACCTTCATGCAGCTGGGTTACTGTGTTAGACATTGGAACCTGGCCCCGAACATCTTGCCTCTGCTTTACAGAAATTCCCTCAGTGCAAGTGCTGTAAATCTGCCGACAGTAAAAATAAAACAGAAACAAAACCAGTATGTAATCAAGCAAACAAAAAGTACGTTGTTAATACAACATGTTTTCATAGGTTGGAACACAGAGAAGGGGTTGGCAGCACCAGCACTTTGACACTTAGGTTTATAAATTATTTTGTGGCAGCAAAACATTTAGATGTTGTAGTTAGGGTTACCACATGTCCTGATTTTCTCAGGACAGTCCTGATTTGGGCAGCTGTGTACTGCAAAAAAACATGAAAAATACTATATGTCCTGATTTTTATAGTCAAGAAAATATTTTCTAACTTTCCACTAAATGTTGCAGAAAACTATTATACCCTAACTAAAATGCATTAAAATGATAAGAAACAATAGAAGCAACTAAGAAACTTCAATATTCAGCCTTAATTATGATTATATAGAGAAAACAAGGCTGTTGCACTGGTCGAGGTTACGTACTGTCCTGCAAAAAATCATGCTTCTGTAGGAAATGTCCCACTCTGGGCTTCTTAAAAGGTGGCAACCCTAGGTAGTCCTACTGTTAATTAATAGGTGTTTTTACAGTGTGGAAGACAGAGAAGGGGTTGACAGCCCCAGCACTTTGACCCTTAGGTTTATGAATTATGTTTTGCTAGCAGAACATTTAGATGTTGTAGTCCTACTCACTACCAAAAGCTTTATTCAGACTTCTTTACTGTTCTCTGGGAAATCTTTCGTCAGTGTAACCAAACCAAACCAAAAAAAAAAACCACACACAAACAATTGTGGCTGAACAGGTACTCAGGTTGTAAAGATTTACAATGTTATCATTTTTGTTCTACTGCCAAAACAGAGATCAACATACTGGCAATATTTTAAATGTCTTACTATGCCCAGCTCTTGCAGGCTAGAATGCAGATCAAGCTGTATTTCCAAGTGTGTATTCAGGGGAAGGGATGAAATAACTAAGCTGGCAGTCCCTCCCCATTGTGTAATAATAATTAAACTTGGAAGTAGGGTTGCTTCAAATATAATGTATTTTTAGGCTATTATTAGAAGTGTTTGCAGGGAGATCATTAGTGTATTGTACATTGGTTGTCATGTAATTGGCTGTGGGATGATGTGGCCTCGGCTTGTTAAACTTATGAGAGGTAAGAGGCAACAAGGTAATACTAACAGAGGGGCGGATAGTGGGCCCACTCCTATGAAATTATTAGTATGATGTCATCCTGTTTGGAGGTGTCATTTTAGGCATATGATATATCCTGCTGCAACTGCTATGGCATGGGCTGTAATTGCAGGGCATGATCATTTTTTTTACAATATTCATGTTGTGGGACATAGCATCATAGGTGGGACCAAATTTTTAGCATTGCAGGAGATTTAGCTTTTGTATGCGTCCAGTGCCCTGGCCTTGGGCTCTTGCTGCTATGACTTAGGCAGCCTGCCGTTTATCTGCCTAAAATAATGGAGAAGGCGCAAGTCATCTCTTAACAGACGGTCCCCTGTTGTCAGCAACTTTATAGAGGATAAGAACACCGACTGTAGGTGTGGCCCAGGTAGAACGGTGGTCTAGGACTGACGAGCAGGAATTAATTTTTGTTATCCATGCAATAGTCTGCCTTGTGGCCCCAGGTAGAACGGCGCTCTGTCGACCGAGTAAGAGGGCATCTCCTCATGAGGAACTGGTCACACCTTAGTACTCCTGGGGTAGACTGTTACAGATTAGGACTGAGGAGGAGGAATTCAATTTTCATTCTGGCAAGCCAGTAACAGGGTATCTCCTCACAAGGTACTGGTGGTACCTTTGTATTCCTGTGGTAGTCTGCTACAGATTAGGACTGCCGAGTAGGAATTACATTTTTTTCCATACGTAATCGGGCCTCATGATGTGCTGGTGCTAACTTTCTGCTCCTGGGTTACCCTGTTAGACATCAGGACTGAAGAAGAAGAATTACATTTTTTTGCTCACATAATGGTCTCTGCTGTGGTAAGCCAAAGAAGGGCAGTGATGACGAGCCATAAATAAATGGAGCAGAAAATGCTGACCGCTGTTGAACTGCATCCCTTTGAACCACCACAAGGCATAAAAACACACTTCCAAAAGAGGAACACTGTGCCGCTACAATCGGGGCCGCTCTGCCATTGCAGCCTCGCTTCTCTCGGCAAACTGCAAATGCCAACATGTCCACATCTATCTCCATGCACACTGTTCAGGCCGAAAGGAGTGCCTACTGCTACTACGATGAGGTGCTCCCCGACTGGTGCGGCTATTTTTTTTTTCAAGTTGGTGGCACGTTTCAAAACTAGTGTCACAGCCAGCATGCTCCTTTTTTGGTGACAAACACACAAGCCCCAACATGTAGTGGCGGCATTGGCCACAACACTGCCGCACCTCCACGACCTGCTTCTGCAGCAAGCTGCTGCAACATGTTTCTTGTGCATGCAGGCAAGCAAACATAAAATTGATGTGTGAGAAGAAATGGGGATGGGGGTTACTAAGTAGGAACAGGTCAGTAAGAGATGAAAGGAAGCTTGAAAGGGAAAACAAAGGACCAGACAGGAACACAGATAAGAAAGTTCTGAGATCAGAGGTAGGCTGTAAGGGTAGAATAGACAGGAAATGCCTAAGAAATGCATAGAAGTCAAGATATTAGAAGAAACAAAAGAATAAAGGCCCAGGTAAACAGAGTGTGGAGCGATCAGCCGTGAGCAATCACAATCGTTTGCTAATTCTTGCTATCACTAATTGGCAATTGTCAGTAGCCAGTGCCTGTATAAACTCCTGCCTTCCCTTACTTCTTTACTACCCTATTCTTCAGCAGTGATAAGCAGCAGCAGTCATGAAGTGGGCTGGATACGCAGTCAGCTTGGCGCACTAATGACGGGCGCACTTGGATGGGCGCACAGATGGATGGCAGTGCTCAAAATCAACTATATATACCCAGCAGAAGTAAGAGAGTTATTTGCGGGAGTTCCTTCTTGAAAGCAGTGATGATGTACTTGTTAGAAAAAAATCTGTAGTGTCGACGAGGTAGAGGTTGACTGTGCCACACAGCTGTGGTTTGCTCAGTACAGAGCAAACAGTGTTCTGGTCTAGGGCTCTCTGGTACAGGAAGAAGCCATCCACTGTGCCTGGGAGATATATGGTGCTGGCAGCAACCTCAGATCATCTACTGGCTGGTTTTGGCACTTCCAGAGGTGCCATGGAATCCGTAGAGTTGCCATTACTGGGAAGGCACAATCATGTGATGGTGCTGCTTCTAAGACTTTCTTGCCTAAATTGAGAGGGATAATTCAAAAAGGTAGTTATTCACCAGAAAAAATGGTGATGAAACCAGCCTTTTTTGGTAGTGTCTCCTGAACGTGACCCTGGCTGCAAAATCAGAACTCAGTGCCAGCAAAGGTTTCAAGATTGTTAATCATTGCCTAAAATCTCTGTTCTGCACCAATGCTACAGATAGTCATAAACTGAGACCCCTGTGTATTTGAAAGTATAAACTTTCCAGGTGCCTACACCATTGTAGCCTATTTGGCCTCCCTGTCATCCACAAGCACAGCAGAAATGCTCGGAAGATGGGTGACATTTTTCACTGTTTTTTTTTTTTTTTAAGGCATTTGTACTGACTGTACGTGTGCACTTAAGAAAACAAAAGCTCCCACCAAAACCTCCTTCTCCTGACTTGGACCAGTGCCCAGCTCCCCCCCAGCCCCTTGAGGCAGAAGCAAAATCATGAGATAGCAAACTTTGTACCATATTTCTGCCCATAAAACACAGCATCAAAGATGCAGCCATCAGATGCGGGTATAATCGCCATCTTTAATAAACACTGTCAGAGGCAGCTCTTACGTGAGCTTGTGCCATCTGGTGATCCAAAGAAGGTGCGAGACCTGTCCCCCCCCCAAAAAAAAGACTGCTAAATACAGCATTCACCATGACAGCAAACACTGTTCACCACTGCTGGATGGTGACCCTCGGCCCGGCTTTCCCACCCCCGACTTTAACAACAGAGAGGATGATGAGGGCGAACCAGATTATGTAGATAACAAATGTTCTACACCTCATCCCAAGTGCTGCAGAAGCTGCCGATATCATAGATTATTTTTTTTAGATGTTGGTAACCGGGTTAGGCCCACTAGGCACAAGTGCCTGTTTTCAGGGGTGACCTGGGAGCACTGGGCGGTTAAGTAACTTGCTCAGAGTCACACAGTATGCAAGTGGATGCTGTAAGAATCAAACTCAAGTCTGGTCTGCTGGATGTATCAAGCTCGTTCACACCTTGTTCCTCTAACGTCTAGGCTATACTGCCAGCCCAATGTCCAGATGCCTGGATTACAAGCAACATGACGATAGATAGATAGATAGATAGATAGATAGATAGATAGATAGATAGATAGATACTTTATTTCTATAGTGCCCCTTTCCAGAGACTTGGAGCGCTTCACAATTATAACACAATACAACAATTTTAAAATGTTCATAAAGTGCAAAGTTGGAACAAACAGCAATATCCAATCAACATAATATATATAAAACTATCTATCCAGTCAATTAAAATCTAATTCATACTATCTACGAATTAAAAGCCTGGCTAAATAAATATGTTTTTAATCCTTTTTTGAAGGTATGCACCGAGGGTATCTCCTGCAGCTGTTTAGGTAATAAGTTCCATAGGGTAGGTGCAGCCACTGAAAACGCTCTATCACCAGAGTGACACAACCTAGCCCTAGGAACACTAAGGAGACAACCCTCGGTGGAACAGAGAGCTCGGGACAGATGGTGAAGCACAAGGAGATCTTGCAATTAGACTGGTCCCCCTTCATATAGGGCTTTATAGGTCAGTAATCTGACCTTGAAGGCAATCCTGCACCTAACCAGTAGCCAGTGCAGTCCATGGAAGATGGGTGTAATATGATCATACCCACACCCACCCGTCAATAATCTTGCCACCGCGTTCTGCACCAGCTGAAGTTGATGGAGGTTACCTCCAGATAGCCCTAGGTACAAGGCATTGCAGTAATCCAGTCTAGATGTTACAGAAGCATGTACTAGTGAGGCCAGGTCCTCAGGGGATAACAGGTTCCGAATCCGGACAATGTTCCTCAGATGATAGAATCTGTTCTTAACAACGGCTGATACCTGAGCATCAAATGTCAAGCCACTGTTGAGGATCACACCCTGATTCTTCACCCATTCGGATGGGGTCAATGGTACCCCCCCAGTACAAGACTAGGGGGGGTTCCACAGACCCCCCCCATGATGACCTGGATCCACCACCAGCACCTCCGTCTTGTCTGGATTGAGTCCCAACCAGTTATGGGATATCCAAGTCCAGATCTCAGAGAGGCAGTTGTTAAATACAGAGTCCGCCATCTGGTTACTTGGTGCACAGGACAAGTATAACTGGGTGTCATCTGCGTAACAGTGAAAACCCAGCCCATACCACCTGATAATGTTTCCCAATGGCAGCATGTACACTGTGACCAATAAGGGCAACAAGACCGACCCTTGTGGAACACCACAGGTTAGAGGCTTTGGGCTAGATGAGGCCAACCCCATCACTACCCTCTGCACTCTACCTGTCAGGTGTGACCTGAACCATTTGATGACCTTACCAGACAGGCCACACCAGAACCACTGTTGTCAAGCAGCACCTCATGGTCCACAGTGTCAAATGCCTCTAAGAGATCTGGGAGGACCAAGATGGAACAATCTTTGCTGTCTCTCACCATTAGGAGATCATTAAATACCTTCACCAGGGCGGTCTCCATAGTATGCCCAGCCCTAAACCCAGACTAGAAAATCTCATAGGTGGAGGACGAGGCGAGTCGCTCCTCAAGCTGACTTGCCACCACTTTTTCTATAACCTTCCCTACAAATGGGAGGTTAGAGACCGGCCTGTAGTTGATGAGACAGTACAGGTCCAATGAGGGTTTCTTTAATAGGGGTCTAACCAAGGCCTCTTTCAAGGCCAAAGGGAAGACCCCACTGCTCAAGGAACTCCGGACGATCTCGGCAACAACAGGTCCAATCAGATTCATATATCCAACCAAAAGTTGTGTTAGACCTGGGTCCAGATCACAGTGGGTTGGCTTCAGTCTCGAGACAACCTTCGCCACCTCCTCCACCCCAACTGGAACAAACTCAACCCAGACGGGAGGAGTGCTCCGGCACACCTCAGACTGGACCCCACAATCCCTTTGAGTAACACTGGAGGAGATCTCAGCTCTGATAGCGGACAGTTTGTCAGCAAAAAACAGAGCGAACTCCTCGCTGCTAGTGCTTGAACCTGCTCCTCCCAAGCAGAGGCAAGCAGGATGCAATAGCCCATCCATCATGCAGAAGAACTGAGCCGGTCGGTTCTTTGCCACAGCAATCTCCCTTGACAAATGTTCTGCCTTTCCAACAGAGGTTCAGCTAACAGATGCTGACATTGTTGCCGCAGTAGCCACCACCATGTTAGAAGAACCGTCGTAGCTGAGCAAATCAGAGGATGAGGATGAAGAAACAGAAATGCAGTAAATAAATGAAAACAGAACTCTCTGGAAGCCTGTCTAACTCTCACTGTCCTTTAAAATGTACAGCTTACGAAACTAGACTCAGAGAATTTTAATCTCTCCCAGAACTGAATTGGCTCATCTGGATGTCTGAAAATTTATTTATTCATTTGTTTGCTGTTTATTTACCGGTAGGGAACACTGTGCAAATAAATGCCTATTGACAGGTACAACCCAAGAGAGTACAAAAGGCAAGAAACAATTCAGGTGACAATACAGGTGACACTTAATAGGAGGCTGGAGGACCAGACAAGTGGTATCAGTAAGCTTATAATTCAATTTGTGGAAGACAAAGAAAGTGAAAAAACAGAAACAAACTTGTAACGGTCTGTCTAGCTAATAAAATACAGTATATAATGTGTAATCCCTAGGTGGCGCTATCCCAAGGGCTACTATACCTGCCTGCTTGGCTAGTAGCAGGTTAAGGGGCCTGAGTCCTGAAACAGGTGCCTCCACCCAGAGGGCAGGGTTGGTAGTGGTCAAGCTAACCTGGGCACAGCTCTCCGGGACACTGTAACCCCCCTCTTTCCTTACTAGTGGCCGGAACAATACACAATAATCACTTTCACAATACCCCTGAAACACCACACAAGTACCCACACTGTTTGCACTTACCACCAGGGCTTTCCTCTGACCTGGCCCTGGGGACCCCCAGTAAAACAAGGTTATACACAGCAAATAACAGCAGTACAGTACTCTTGCACAAACTGGAACCATAGTCAGGGTAAATGCAAAAAAGAGTTAGATCTGATTTATTTAAGGGACTTGAACAAGGGAGGGGCGCATACCTCTCAACCTCTTGTCTCATGAATCAGGGACAAGCCTTAAAAAAATCAGGGACAAAAATCCCAAATCAGGGACATATCTTAAAAACTGGTATTATTCACTCAGAAAGCTGATAGAATAAAGGAATTTGTGTAAGATGCATTTTCTGAATTACAACGAGTCTGTAACTTTAATATTTGACATTATTTGTGTTATTAATCCCCACTGTTCAGTCACAAAAACACAAATTTTATGAGGGACAGAGGAAAATGTTAAGGCCAAATCAGGGACGTCCCTGAAAATCAGGGACAGTTGAGAGGTATGGAGGGGCGTAATCAGGTTAATTTGCTTAAAGGTTGTATCAATCAGTTATGCATGCACTTCAGGGTCCATAAACAGTCACACACTCTGGGTACCCAGATGGAGAATAGTGGACTAGCCAAGAATGTTGCAGCAGGTTGGGGCCCTGTGATGGAAGAAAACAACATGCACAACACACACTATTTGTAATCCAGAGCCGGAGGGCTCAGTTTGTGAAAAGAAAACGACAAGACAATCAGGTGACACACTTTTAGATTAGGCTGTCGTTGCAGGGAGCTACCCTGATGATTACTCACGATACCCAAGACTGAACACAGGCTGGATGAAAATTGAGACTGCAGGCGGTTGATCTGGAGTGCCAGGAGAAGCAGGGCCCACACGATTCACCGAGGCATTGTTCCTGTTCAAGCATGGAGCAGGGGGCTGATGCTCAGGCAGGTCTCCCGTCGATGGCTTTCTCTGTGCAGTGGGTAGTCTGGCTGGGCCAGTGTGGCAACGCCCAGGCCAAATGGAGACAAATTCGGATACAGTCCGTTTTGGGCTGGGTACAGCTTCCAGCAAAAAGAACACAGTTCACACAGTGGGGAACCAAATCACGGCCCACTTTCAATACACAGCACATTTACATGTAAGGAAATTCTACTGTACCAGGCAAACTGCTCTCCAGTCATGATCGCAAAGTCTCTGTACAAACCGGGGATTCAAAAGCAGCTGGAAATCCTGATTGGCCGATCGCATTCAGCAAAATCTTCAGTCTTCTTCAGGTATGAGCCTGGTAAAAAATCAGTGGCTTACTTCGTTCTCACAAACTTGGAATTAGTCCAAAATAATTCTCTTCTCTCCCTCTCAGGGGCAGCAGGCAGGCATGCAGCCCAAACTCAGGCCTTTCCACAGAGATTGTATTGAGCTCTTGCTTCTTCAGCTTTCAACTTAGATCTGCCTCTAACAGCAAGCAGCTTGGAAATTTCCCCATGATACAAAAGGTTCAGTTGGCTGATCCTCCTGTCAGTCACAACAAAGGCTCCCCCTCCAAGTGCAAAAAGGGGCAAAAAGCCCAAAACTACAATTCCTACAGATTTTGACTCCAGATAGCTCCTGTGCTCCATTTTAGGTCCCACCAGACGGATTGGTCCAATTTGGCAGTTCCGGGCCAAAATGGTGGGGATAAATAAAACAGTCCTTGCTGCAAAAAAGGCAGGTTAGACAACTTACATTATTATTACTACTCTAATGAATGATCAGCAAACAGTTACATCTATTAACAGGGCTCCCTCTTCGCAATTAGCAGTGGCAGAAATGGAGCGATTATTTGTTAGCCCAAGTGGACTCGAGCATGACAACACTCAGCCCCCTCCCAGATTAATTATTATTACAATCTAGTCAGCTCTTAAAGCGACAGTACATAATGGCTACACAGGCACTCTTTGGCAATAACGATTAACTGCTAAACGCAGGACACCAGCCTGGCAGTGAACATTTAGGCAAGCTCATGGAAGACTTTTCGGAAACCCCCATTTGTAGGGAGGTTACAACTGCATAAATATACATACAGGTAACACATGGACCCCCCTCAGTTGAGTACCTGCCCACCTTCCAAACTCTGAAAATCTTTGCATATCTCATCCATTTTTACATTCACTTGTGCGCATGCGTAAGGAACGTCTTGCAACAGTACGAGTTTTGGAGGTGTGTGACCCTCCTTCCCAATGCAGTGCTCAGTGTAGCAGGCGTGACCCTAGGGGACCAATACATGCTGAGCTGTGTATGACAGCAGTTCGGCTGTGTTGGTCTTCACTTCTGAGAAAAGGTCCGCTGCAATCAGCGGTGGTAGCGTGTATGCAATTAGCATACTGCCTCAGCCGAACTGCTGTCATGCACAGCTCAGCATCAACACCCTCCCACTTCCTCCCTCTGCTAATTTCCTCCCCCTCCCTACTGTTCTCCCACCTTGTGTGCCAAGGGGGGTGCCCAATCCCCCATCAGCTGCAGCCCCCCTAACAAAAAAACAGTTGGTACGCTGGGAGCCCACCCCAGTATGCTCATGCTTTCCCCTCCACACAGACTGTATGGCCAGTGGGGTGTCATATCCAGCTCCCAGTACCCCGCCCCTCAGCAAACACATAGGTGGCATGCTGAGAGCCCCAGCCAGCGTACCAACAGTGTCCATTTTTTTTGGTTTTCAATTCTTGTGAAATAAGAAAACGGTCCCTCGATGAGTCCCTCGCCCCCCGCCAACCCGCACCCACCCTCTGCGCTACCACCTCCCCACACACACTTCTCACCTAGGAGACACGGAGCCCAACCCAGTGTACCAAAAGAGTCCTTTTTTTTTTCTTAACTCCTGTAAAACAAGAAAATGGTCTCTTGGTGAGTCCTTGGCCCCCCCCAACCCGTGCCCACCCTCTGCATCCACCTCCCCACCCCCTCACCCTATAATTACCTCCAGTGGCTAGCGTGTCGATCTTCAGACGGCCGGGAACATGTCTGCACTCTTCAAAACTGACTGCGAACTGAGGAAATGCCGGTAAGCTGTATAATGGCATAAATATGGTTTTTCCAACTTATGTAGATATCTTGGCCATTTTTTTGACTTTTGGCACCAAATTTTCAGCATGGGGTTCTTGACGCCCCTTCTCATGAATTCAGTCACGGTCATGGCATTATTCGGTCCCAAAAGGTGGTTTCATGGTCACTGCACAGAATCACCTTTCAGTACCTAGTAATGAAACAACAGTGTCGGTGTTCATGAGGTGGGCACTCAAAAAGCCTATGTTGCAAATTTGGTGAAAAAATTCCAAAAAATGCTGATTTACGAGTGTGCGTTGCACAGTTTCCACACATACACTTAAGTTCACAAAGTTGTACTATTTTCACTCCAGATTTTCAACATAGGCATATTTCCACACCTCCTTCTGAACAGCGCTCCTGTCATTTTTCACATTCTGGCCAAAATGACTTTTTGCACTTCCAGCGCACAATAGCACGGTTGCTGTTTGAAATCAGTGTTCACTACACAGTAGGATAATCACAGTGACACTGTTCATAAGCAGTGGTCCTAAAATGCCTATGTTGAAAATTTGGTGGTAAAAGTCCGTAAAATGGCTGTGTTATGAGTGTACGTTGCGCAGTTTCTATGCACACTCGTAAGTTTGTGAATTTGTAGTATTTCCATTCCAGATTTTCAACATTGCCATTTTCCCACATCTCCTTATGACCAGTACAGCTGTCATTTTTCACATCCTGGCCGAAATGTGTTTTCTCACTTCCGGCGTACAACAGCGCGGCCGCTATGGGAAATCATGTTTGGTACAGAGTAAGAAAATCACAGTGACACTGTTCATGAGCAGACATTGTAAAATGCCTATGTTGAACATTTGGTGCAAAATTTCCAAAAATGACTGTTTTATGAGTGTGCGTTGCGCACTTTCCATGCGCACTCGTAGCTTCATGGATTTGTCATATTTTCACTCCAGATTTTCAACATTTGCATTTTCCCACATCTCCCAATGAATAGTGCAGCTGCCATTTTTCACATCCTGGCTGAAATGTGTATTCACACTTCCGACGCAGAATAGCACGGTCGCTGTGGGAAATCAGTGTTTGGTGCACAGTAAGAAAATCATAGTGACAGTGTTTGTGACCAGAGGTGACAAAATGCCTATGTTGAAAATTTGGTGAAATAATTCCACTGCATGACTGTGTTACAAGCGCGGGTTGCGTAGTTTCCACAAAGGCTCTTACCCCTGAGCACACCCAGGGCGTTAGGGTTCCTAAGACAGACACTTAAGAAGTATGAGGGTGAAATGTTGATCAGATGCAAGAGGAGTTGCAGAGAGGTACTCTGTTGGGATATGGATGCTAAAGGGTCATGGATACAACTGGGGGGGCCCT
Source organism: Neoceratodus forsteri (assembly GCA_016271365.2). Lineage (NCBI taxonomy): Eukaryota > Metazoa > Chordata > Ceratodontiformes > Ceratodontidae > Neoceratodus > Neoceratodus forsteri. The sequence continues at coordinate 68,869,818 of JADMNL010000023.1, forward strand.
GCATAAATGCTAAACACCAATGCAGGTACCTGCAAGCGAACGTTCGGCATTGACAAATGCTTGTTTAATTAAATTGGGTATTCTGGTGCTTGCAAGTAAATGCAAGATACAAACTCAGAACCAGTGTAACAGATGTAAGCAGAATTGAACACTTAAGAATTTTAGCCTGGATGCTCCTACTGATTTTCCAGGTGGGCTCAAAGAATCAACTTTCTAGTGAGGCCTCCTGTACCCTAGTCCAACCCCGATCTCTCTCTCTCCCTAAAACAATTGCCAAATGTTCTGACACAAACCCCATTTACATCACCTGCTATGCACTGTTGCGAACAGTGCAGATGAGTTGCAGGTCAGGCAGGGTAAAGAGCAAACTGCTTGCCGTGCATTGCACGCAGCTTTATTGTGGTGCTAGAGGATCCCTGGTTTGGTGGGTTCATGTACCATTGCAGGCATTTTTTGCTGATGTGTAAACATGCTGCTTCACCTGCAATGGTGGCACCCCATGACATGCTGCACCTGTGCCACTCCAGCCGAACTGTTCCCCCCTCCTATGTGCAGCTGTACCTGTTCAGATACGACAGGGACAGTTAATAAAACTGATGTGAACCAGTTGTTTACTGCTCCCTCTGAGTGATTGCATAAGTTTAAAGAAGTCCTGGCCTCTGCAACTCCCCCCTCGATCTTGACCCTGGCAGAAATGTGGTGGCAACTGCAGGAAGTCAGAATCAGACCCTGCACTGATGCACTATAATTTGATAGGTTGCTAATATTTTTATTAACTGTAGCTGAAACTAACGTTTTTGGAAAAACATTTTTCATTGCACCACTGTTTTAATTGTAATAATCCATTGTAGAAAAATAATTTAACCTGCTGTTCTGCTTTCCTATTACAGTAGAGTACAACCTCCATTATCAGAGCCCCAATTATCCAGATCTCCTGATTATACAAACTCTGGTCTTGTCCCCTGATTCTGGTTTGTCTAGTGCAATGGACCTTTGATTTTACAAACTCTTGATTATCCGAACAAATCTGATGTCTCCCAGAGTGTTCAGATAATTGAGGTTGTATTGTAGTCATCTGACCATACTAGACCATGTTTTTAAAATGTTTAATCTTAGTGCTGTCTATGGCAAATGACACAGAATCTCTTTTGTAGAGTAAATATTATTTTCTCTCATACCCAGAAAATAAGAGACCCCAAACATAATGGCAGTATTGGGGTGATGGAAGGGACCGGGGGGTTCATCTTGTCTGTTATTCTGCAGCATGGTTGTTAAAATACCAAATTTGAATATGAAGTAGGGGCACATGCCTAAAACTCATCAACTGGAAGGTCTGGAGGAGGGTTGCTGAAATGATGCAGGGTTTGCATGAGAAGTCTTACAAGGAGAGACTGAGGGATCTCAACATGTACACCCTGAAAGAAAGAAGAGAGAGCGGGCATGATCGAGACCTACAAGTACTTACAAGTTCAAAGCTGGCAGTATTGCCTAGAGGTTAGATTAACAAGCTGCGAATGAGTCTGGTACATCCAGCAGACCTGGGTTTGATTCCCATAACCTCCACTTGCATACTGTGTGACTCTGAGCAAGTCACCTAACAATCTGGTGCTCCCGGGTCACCCATGAAAACAGGCACTTGTGCCTAGTAGGCCTTACCCAGTTACCAAAGAATTAAAAAAAAACAATACCTCACAGAGGTGAAAAAGTTTCAGGGGGGGAGTCTCTTTCAAATGAAAATGAGGACAAGAACCAGAGGGCATGCAATGAAGCTGTAGGTGGGGATGTTCAAGAGAGATGTAAGGAAATATTTCTTCACTAAAAGGGTGGTAGATGCCTGGAACCCGACTGCCAGCAGAAATGGTGGATACTATAACAGTGGAGGGCTTCACGATGCATGGAATTGTAACCCCTCTACAAATGGGGGTTCCTGAAGGCCTTCCCGGAGCTTGCTGGATGCTCCATGCCTCGCTGGTGTTCGGCATGAGGCTGCTAAATGTGGGGTTTATGAGTGCTTTTGAAGCCTCCCCGCGCTGTCCCTTTAAGAGCCGTCTGCTCGCAGGCAAAGTCGCAGACTGCTTAAATTGCTGGCTGTGGAGGGGAGAACTACCCAGGACTTGCTGCAAGCATTGGATTTGTCTAGTGAAGCTACCCCCCCAGGTCTCCCCAGGTGCCTCCCCCTGTCCCCCCAAGAGTTCTATTTTGGCTCCACTGCCCTTAGTGGTCCCTCCTATACAGCTCGATTCCTACCGTAGGCTGAAACTTTTTTCTGGCACAGTGCCAGTGCCTACAGGGGAGGATGACCTGGAAGCTTGGATGGACTATGCCACCCCCTTAGTTCAGAAATGGCAATGCTCTGAGGGGGAGAAAGGGAAGCGATTGATGGAGAGTCTGCGGGGTCCTGCTTTAGAAGCCATTAGGTTCTTGTGGACTACCAACCCGGAAGCCACCGCAGCAGAGTACCTTTCTGCTTTAGAGGGGGTGTTTGGGAGTACAGAGACTGGGGAAGATTTATTATGGAAATTCAGGTCTGCCAATCAGTGGTGAAATGAGAAGCTGTCCGCCTTTGTTACTACGGTGGAGCGGGCTTTGCAGAAGGCCTATAGAAAGGGAGGGATCACAGCCACGGCCCTGAACCAGGTCAGGTTGGAACATGTTTTGAAGTCTGCTAGATTCTCTAGTGTAATATTGTTAAAGCTTAAGTTGCATGATCGACGGGCTGCCCTGCCTGAATATTGTCAATTGATGAGGGAAATTAGAGAAGTGGAGACCGATGAGGAGGGGTGGGAACCCTATGTGGGGGCTGTGAACCCTAGTGGGACCCCTGAGTCTAGTACCCCCGAAGAGACCCACCTGTTGGGAAGGTCTGATGGATCCCCAGATTTTCCAGGTGATGTGGGGATGTGAGCTATTTCCTCCGATCCCCAGGTAGAGATTGAGTTGAGGGTCAAGGTCTGAAATTTACGAGAACTGGTGAGGGACTTGAAGCAATCTACCATGTACCCTGTTGGGTCTGGGGTGCCTGAGTTATCCAGATACCAAAGCCCTGGCCCAGGGGAACCCTCTCATCCCCCACAGGGTCCCCAACAGACAAGGTGCCCACCTCCCAATAGAGACCCCCGGGACCCCAAGTTCTGTTACCATTGTGGAGAGGATGGACATTTTCAGCCTGAGTGCCAGATGCCGGAGAATTTAAGGAAAGCCAACAGCAGACTGATCACTTGGCATCGCAGGGCCCACACTCGACCTCCCAGGAAGAGCTTTCTGACCCGGGCCAATGCCCAAGCAACTGTCAATGCTGTGCTCCCTGAATGGTCTGATGTGGTCGGGCCCTCGATGGAGGCACCAATGCGAGTAAATGGGATTCCCACCTGAGCTGTATTAGATAGTGGCTCTCGGGTAACCATCATGTTTCAGGGGTGGTATCAGACACATCTACCTGAGGTGCCCCTACAACCCTTGGATGGTCTACATGTGTGGGGATTGAGTGACAAGGCTTATCCGTATTTGGGGTATATCCGGATCTGGTTTTCATTCTCTACTTCTGTGGCTGGAGTGGACAAACAGGTGGAAACCTTAGCTTTAGTTTGCCCACCCACTGGACTGTATGATGGGGTACCCCTGTTGATTGGGACGAATGCTCAAATGTTTGGACGATTAGCCCAGTTGTGTTCAGAAAAGTAAGCATTCAGGACCAGGCGAGCCCTAAGAATACCCGCTGTAATCCAAAAGGCCATTGAAACTCAGAAGAAGGTTAGCCAGGAGGAGCCTGAAGGCCCGGTGGGTGTAGTGTGGAGAAAGGATCCGGCACCAGTGATACTTGCTCTGAATGCCCAATGTGTCCTGCATGGAGAAGTACGACTAAAAACAGATGTTAAGAATAAGTTGTTGATGTTAGATGCACCTGGGGAGGGAAGATTACCTGAGGGACTATTGGTCAAACCCAGTATCTTGCCAGCTAGAGCTCATGCTTACGTTAAGAGGGTGATGGTTCAAGTGCATAATGTGTCCGACAAAGAGATTTGAATAAGAAGAGGGTGAACCTTGGCAAGTGTACATTGTGCAGATACTGCAGTGCTGCCAAATAGCAAGGGTTCCAGGAAAGATGACAGAGTTACTCCTGACTTGTTTGATTTCAGTGACTCCCCGTTGCCTGCTGAATGGAAAATGAGGATCAATGAGAAGCTTGCCAAAAGGGACCAGGTTTTCTCCCTGAAAGAGTGGGATATGGGATGTGTGCAAGGGGCTGAGCATCACATTTGGCTGCATGATGAAAGGCCTTTCTGAGAGAGATCCCGGCACCTGACCCCGGCTGACATAGATGATGTGAGATGGCATCTGCAAGAGATGTTGGCTGCTGATGTGATGCAAGAGTCCAGGAGCGCCTATGCCTCCCCCATTGTAGTAGTGAGAAAAAAGAATGGGGCTGTTCGGATATGTGTAGACTATCGCACCTTGAATCGGTGGACCAACCCAGACCAGTATACCATGCCGCGCATACAGAATGCCTTGGATTGTTTAAATGGCAGTAAGTGGTTCTCTGTGTTGGACCTCCGCAGCGGGTACTACCAGATGCCGATGGCCCCAGAGGACCGAGAGAAGACTGCATTTATTTGCCCCCTAGGTTTTTGTTAGTTTATTCAGATGCCTCAAGGGATTTCAGGTGCTCCAGCCACCTTTCAGCGCCTGATGGAATGTGCCGTGGGGGACATGAATTTGCTCGAGTGCTTGGTCTACTTAGATGATGTCATAGTGTATGGCCGCTCATTGGAAGAACATGAGCAATGATTATTCAAGGTCTTGGATCAGTTGGAGGATTTCGACCTCAAGCTGTCTATAGACAAGTGTCAATTCTTCCAAACTTCTGTGAAATATGTGGGCCACATAGTATCCACTGAGGGCATAGAGACTGACCCTAGCAAAGTGGAGGCTTTGACCACTTGGCCTCAGCCCAGGAATTTGAAAGAGCTGCAACAGTTCCTGTGGTTTTGTGGATATTATAGGTGGTTTGTCAAAGATTATTCTCGAGTGATTTGCCCCCTCCTCAACCTCACTCAGGTATACCCTCCTACGCACAAAAAGTATAAAAAGGTTGTGCGCTCTGAGATGGAGAAGAAGTATTTCCGGCCGAATTATGTGTTTGGGGATCGTTGGACTGCTCAGTGTGAGGAAGCTTTCTATGACATCATATATCAACTTGCCCATGCCCCCGTGTTGGCCTATGCTGACCCGGTCAAGCCATACCTTCTCCATACTGATGCCAGTCTACAAGGATTGGGAGCTGTGTTATATCAGGAGCACTCGAATGGTCTCAGACTTGTAGCTTTTGCCAGCAGAAGTCTGACTCCTTCAGAAAAAAATTATCCAGTGCACAAACTACAGTTTCTGGCTCTGAAGTGGGCCATTGTTGATCAGTTTCATGACTATTTGTATGGTGCCAAGATACTGGTAAAGACTGATAACAATCCTCTGACCTATGTACAGACCTCAGCCAAGTTGGATGCCACTGGCCATAGGTGGCTGTCTGCCTTGGCCACCTACGACTATGCTGTTGAGTACAGAGCAGGCCTAAACCATATAGATGCGGATGCCCTCTCTCGGAGATATATGCCACAAACTGGGTCAGGTTGTCAGAGCCGGACATAAGAGCCCTTTGCCAGAAATTTGACAAGGAGGAACAGGTGTCTCCTGATGCTGTGGACTGTATAGTGGATTGCTTGGGGCCATCCGAAAACTGCATATCTACTGTCATTTTTCTGCATTGGACACTAGTTCACTGCCCCAGTTTAACAATGTTAGTCTTCAACGGGCTTAATCCCAAGACCCTATGATAAAAATGGTTGTGGAAGCTTTGCAGGCCGGGAGTGACGTGTCCAAGTTGCGTTCCACTGACTTGAGAACTGCCTTGTTATACAAAGAAGGGCCCAAATTAAAGCTGATTAACCAACTTCTATACAGAGAGACTGTGGGTAAGGAGGGCTGGGTAGACAAACAACAACTGGTGCTGCCCTCAGTTTTTAGGGAACTGGTCCTGAGGTCCCTGCATAATCACATGGGGCATCTTGGCATAGACCGAACTCTCGATCTGGTACGGACCCGATTTTACTGGCCAAAAATGAGTACGGATGTAGAGCATTGTGTCAAGACCCATAGCCGCTGTTTGCAAAGAAAAGCCCTACCCCAGAGAGCTGCCCCCATGGTCAATATTACCACTAGTGCCCCTATGGAACTGGTCTGCATTGATTTCTTGAGTCTAGAATCAGATCTGAAAAATATTAGTAACATATTGGTGGTCACTGATCATTTTACCCGGTATGCACAGGCTTTTCCTGCTAAAGATCAGAAAGCAACCACAGTGGCTAAAATACTTGTTGAAAACTTTTTTGTCCACTATGGGGCCCACCAGCGGATCCATTCCGACCAGGGGAGGGACTTTGAGAGCCGCCTGATTAAAGAAATGCTATCTCTGTGGGGGGTGCGAAAGTCAAGAACCACCCCATACCATCCTCAGGGAGATCCCCAGCCTGAAAGGTTTAACTGCACATTGCTTGATATGTTGGGCACACTGCAACCCAAAGATAAGCCTAGATGGAACCAGCAGATTAGCACCCTGGTTCATGCTTATAACTGCACCAAAAGTGATGCCACTGGATTTTCCCCATGCAGACTGATGTTTGGCAGAGAAGCTAGACTGCCCGTGGATGTGTGTTTTGGAGTTTCCCCTGATGGGGTGCAAGCAGAAAATCATCTACAATACATACAGAAGCTGAAGGCCCAGTTAAACCATGCCTATCAGCTGGCCCAAACCATGGCTGCTTAACAAAACCTGGCCAACAAGGAGAGGTATGATAAGAAAGTGAAAACAATGGCACTGAGAGAAGGGGATAGAGTGTTCCTGAGAAATCTGGGACTGCATGGCAAACGTAAAATTGCTGACAGATGGCATCACCTCCCTCCTGTTGTGGGAAAACTGGCAGATTTTCCTGTATATAAAGTGCGGCCTGAAAACAATTCCAAAGATGTGAAAACTATACACAGAAATCATCTGCTGCCAATCGGGCAAATCCTGATTGAAGCTGAACCTCCAAATGCCCCCCTCCAGGCCTATGACTAGATCTGCTGCCAGGAAAAGAACCAGGTCAATTGATTCTTCAGCAAGCCAACTAAGAGGGCCTTGTCCAAATCCATCTGATGAAGATGATCACCAATCTGTGTCTGAAGACAATGAAAATGATGTTGAATACTATCCCTCTTATGAACTGAGCCAACTGTTTCGGGGCAATCCCCTTGTTAACTCTGGAGATGAGGTTGGGCCCTCTGGACTGTTTAAGTCCCCTACTTTGTTTCCAGAACCAATGCTTCCAGAGGATGAGCTGGGTAGCAGCAAAGCCCAAGAGGTGGGGTCCTTGAGCCTGGCTGAACTATCTGACTTTTCAGAAGAGGAAAGTGATGTGGGGGAACAAGCCAGTGATATATCAGAACCTGAAGAATATTTTGAATGCCCTGATGGTTCCTTACTAGTATATGAACAGTCATCAGCTGAGCCAAGTAGTGTGGGTACTGATGTAGAGGGTCAGGCCCCCGACAGTACTATGAGCACTGGGTCCCCTTCCCCTGTGGAGATTCCCCCTACTAATCTCAATGAGGCTGAATTGTAATCGGGGCCTGTAACCGGGTTTTCCGAGACCCCTAGACGATCCAGCCGAGAAGTACGGCCTGTAGTAAAGTTGAGTTATGAGTCGCTGGGTCAGCCTGTGGACCTGCCCTTAAATGTGGTCCATAAGGGAGTGTATGTGTCCCCGAGCTCTTTGCCTGAGCTAGCCTTGGGTGATAACTCCAGCCTGTTAGTATTGCCCTTTGAGTGTGGTGCCCCTGCTTTAGGTAACCCACAAGTAGCTGATAGGGAAGGGTCCCCTCTGCCCAGGTGTCATGGGCAGGAACTAATGACCTGATTTAAAAGGGGAACAAGAGTTATGTGTGTATGATGTTGCATAAACCGTACTGAACTGTGAATACAGTATTCATGCATGTAATTTAAAGTGTGACATAATGTTAAGTAAACTGTTGCCTTAAAGTGGTTTAAGAGTGACTACTTGACGCGGACGCCAAGTTCTTTCCAGGCCAGGGAGGGTGTAACCCCTCTACAAATGGGGGTTCCTGAAGGCCTTCCCGGAGCTTGCTGGATGCTCCATGCCTCGCTGGTATTCGTCGTGAGGCTGCTAAATGTGGGGTTTATAAGTGCTTTTGAAGCCTCCCCACGCTGTCCCTTTAAGAGCCATCTGCTCACAGGCAAAGTCCTTGTTTGCGAGGGGGACTGTGTGTTTCCTTGCTTGAGTCCCACTCGAGCTGTACTGTAATGCCCCCTCTTGGTGGTCACTGAAAAGTGCAAGGGGCGCCCCCTCGACAGGTGTACCTGTTGCCTGAAATTATTGAGAGTGAATGTAGGTGCAGTTTTGTCTAACCTGCTTTTGTTACAGATGGGACTCTGTGTGCTGTGCCCCTCCATGTTGGACCAGGACGTTCTGAAGGATCCAATAAGGTTCAGGGGCAGTTAATGTGAAGGACTAAGTGACCAATCAGCAACCAGGACTCCTAATGGAGCCAGAGGACCAATAGAGGAACTGCTTGTAATTCTGGGAAAGGCATTATGGACTATGGCGCTTTTTCGCACCACTGAGGGCCAGAGTAATTGACTGGCATGTGACGCCAGCCAATGGAATCGGGTAGCACCCGAACTGTAAGGAGTGCCCCATGCTGTTAGGGGCAGATTCATTGTGACTGTGAAGGAGAAGGGAGCTCTGAGCTTCTGCGCCATTGAGTGTTCACGCGGGAAGCGCGTGAAAGGCCTGAGGCGGCCGTTTGCATTGTCAGTGTTTGTCGGATTAAATCCGCCAGCGTCCGGTCAGAGGAGGCTGTGTACCAACACAGCTACCTACCAGGCTCAACTTGTAGAGGACTGGAGAATCTGCTGAATCACGCTCAGTCTGTCAGGAAAGTTGAAGCTGCAGTGTAGCACCCGAAACTGCTGTGACTTCGTGTGGGTCCTGGAAGCAGCTGCCTGGTATAGTACCCCTCTGTTGTTTTCCATATAAATGTGTGAGGAGGCTTTTGAAGCTCAGGCTCAGCCCTGCAAGTGATGAAGGAAGGGTATCTGCTGGAGTCGTGAGTACTGGATCAGGGTAGCTAGCTCCCTGTTAAGTTTACAAGCAATAGCCAAAAGTCATTTTGTTGTACTGCTGACTGCACTAATTGAGCTTTCTGCTCCATTTGATCTTCTCAGGGATTACATGCTCACTTGTGTCAGGGCCCCAACCAGCTGCATCGAGGAACTAGCCATTAGGGCTTGGGTACCCATAGACAATAACTGATAGGTTCAGGCCTGTGCACAGAGCCATAGGTAGTTAAATATAGGCAATAGTGATAAGTTAATCCCCCTGATTTCCCCCGGTCCTTCTTATCCCCTTCAAATAAATCAGATTGTTTGTCTTGCAACTGTACCCAGGCTGGTTTGTGTCTTACTGAGGACATACTGCATAGTGAATGTTTGATAACTGTACCTTACTTTCCAGGGGGTCCCCGAAGTGACCTGAGTGTTTCGAGCCGGGGGAAGGGGTAAGTGTTCAGGGGGAAAGCATTGTAATTACTCCATTTGAGCCACTAAAGGAGGGGGTTGCAGCAACCCAGAGGGCTATGACCGAGTCAAACTAGACTGTCCTAACCCCAACCTCTGGGTGGAGGCACCTGTCAACGGATCTGGGCCCCTTAACCTGTCACGGCTGAGACAGGCAGGGGTGGTAGACCTTGGGATAGCACCCCCTGGGGGTTACAGAATAAAGATAGGGGTATATTAGAAAAGAAGAAGGTTTACCTGGGACAAGATAGGGTCTGCGGAGGCAGAGTAGGCAGGGTACATCTATGCAGATTGGGTGGGCCAAGCGGTTCTTTTCTGCTGACATTGTATGTTTCTATGAGTAGATGAATCACACCCAGTGTGACTGAGTGTAGTGCAAAGCAGTGTCCACTTTTTGTTTGCGTCTCCATGGAGCAGGAGACCAAGAAGAAGAAACCAGTGGGTGATACAGTAGGAAGCACGCAGCAGAAATATGTTGGTTGGGAATGTGCTTTCAAGAACGGGTACTTGTTTAATCAAACGTAAGACATGTTTTACCCATTTTACAAGTAAATATCAACGCCTTCATATCCTTTGTAACGATTCAGGCAACACTGTTCTGAAATCATGGTGCATGTAATGTTATGCACACAGCAGTAACAGAAATGTATTTTTACTCTATTTTTGTCTTACTGATCAGATACTGTTTTGACACCAGCAAACACACAACTCTACTATGCGACCGAATAAACACATCAACGTAGCAGAAACCCGAATGAGTCAGCTCCACGCACAAACCAGCATGCACTTGTGTTAATAAACCAGTAAGAGATTCTGCTGCTTCCATTTTAGACTCAACTAAATAAGATGAGCTCCTGTATGTTTATACCTTCCTTACTGAATAAACAGAGTGTCTCTTGTGCTGTTTCAATGAAAGTACCACGGAGTGAAGCTGAGCGGTATGTCAGCCCAAGCAGCATGAAACGATGCTTTTATTCATTTTTGTGTAAGAGGCATCTCTTGCAGGGCCTTTAAACATAGACCATATGAGTTTCCTAGAATGACTTATAAATAAGCAATAAGTCACAACAGGGTGTACATTAAGGGATTTTATTGCATGCCCCGGGGTAGTGAAGCACAAGGCCAAAAGTTGAGTGTCCTTATACCCCTGAAAAGTGTATTCGAGTCCTTTGATGTGCACCCTGGCATAGCTTATTCAGCTAATAAAATGCCTTGCCTCTCTTATGATTATATGTAAAGGGAACATTTTAATGCAGTTTGTTTTACATAAAATAATTTGTTTCATTTTAAATGACAAAATTATATACCTGAAGTAGTTACTGATTTTGTAGGTAATGAGGCTTTTTTGTCTTGTTAATCAGATCTGGCATCTCACTGTGCATCATTAGCTTTTTAACGCATGGTCAGGTGATGTCTCTCAGCAAATGAAGTTTCAGGATTTTCCCTTGCCATTTTATAATATATAGAAAATTTGTTTTGTCAAAAGAAAAGACCGACTTTAGCCTTCTGTTTAATTTTGAATCCTACATTGAAACACACAAAGCAGAAGCGGATGGATAAATCCCCAGGTCCTGATGAGATACACCCTAGGGTACTCAGGGAATTGGCTGAGGAACTGGCAGGTCCGATGATAACATTTCTTTAATAGTTCCCTGAATTCGGGAGTCGTGCCGGAGGAATGGAGAATAGAAAATGTGGTGCCACTCCACAAAAGTTGTCCCAGGCAGGATCCGTGCAACTACAAGCCAGTCAGCCTGACCTCAATAGTATGCAAACTTATGGAGAAAATACTGAAGGAGGGGCTGGTGAGGTACATGGAGGAGAATGGCCTGCAGGAGAGTAAGCAACATGGGTTTGTGATGGGCAGATCATGTCAAATGAATTTAGTAGAGTTCTTTGACTATATCATGAAGGCAGTGGACAAGGGGTCAGGCAATAGATATAATTTACCTGGACTTTAGTAATGCCTTCAATTTGGTGCCACACAGGAGGCTGATAGCAAAACTGAGGAGGCTAAGGGTGGGGGAGAAATTAGTAAGATGGGTTGAAAACTCATTGGGGAACAGGACACGGAGGGTGGTGGGAGGGGTAGCCTCCAGTACAAAGGAGGTCACTAGTGGAGTACCACAGGGGTCGGTGTTGGGCCCAGTACTGTTTAATATATTTATCAGCAACATTGGGGAGGGCATTCAGGGCAAAATGTGTCTGTTCACTGATGACACCAAGCTCTGTGGGAGGGTGGACACCCAGGAGGGGATACAAGAGTTAAGGGAGTACCTAGCCAGACTGGAGAAATGGTCAGGGATTTGGCAGCTGGGGTTCAATGCCAAAAAGTGCAAGGTGATGCACATCAGGGCCAAAATCCCAAGAGCAGAGTATTGCATAGGAAAAGTACAGGTAGCTGCATCTGAAGAGGAAAAAGACCTAGAGGTAGTAATTACTAGAGATTTGAAGCAATCCGCTCAATGCAAAAAGGCAGTGGCGAAAGCCAACAGGATGCTGGGATGCATTGCAAGGGGTTTCAGTAGCAGGCACAGTGAGGTTATTTTGCCATTATATAGAAGTAACTCCCCCCTGCAAATTGGGGTTCCCAAAAGTCTTCCAGGAGCTTGCCTGAATGCTCCAAGCCTGGGTGGTGTTCGGCGTCTGAGCTGCTTAACTGTGGTTGCAAGTGAGTGCTATTTGAGCCTCAATGTACTGTCTCTTTAAGAGCTGTCTGCTTGCAGACTTAATTCGTTTGTATTGGGGGACTGTGTATTTAATGCCAATTCACTTGAGCACAAGATGGTACTCTATTTGTGGTACATGAAGGTGCAAAGGAGCCCATCTGAAAACTGTAACTGTTTGCTTGTGATCATTCAAAGCATTAGCAAAATTGTAGTTTGTCTAACCTGCCTTTATTGCAGCTGGGACTCTGTGTGTGTTACCTCTCCATTTTGGACCTAAACTGCTGTGCTGGACCAATTGGGTTAAGGGAGCCCTACAATGGAGCTTGTGGATGAATCAGAACGTGGACTCTTAATTTGAGACAGCCACAAGGGGATTGTATGGGCAGTGACTCTGGGAGATGTAGTTTTGGCCTTGGTGCCTTTTTCTACCAACAGAGGGAGTCTTATTGTGAGTGACAGCTGAATCAGCCAACAGAATAGTGTGGAGCTAAAGGAAATGCCCTGCTCTGTGACTGGAAAGATCAGATCAGTTGTGGCCGTGAAGAGAGAAGGAGCTGTGTGCTTCTGGGTGGGGTATAGTTTCACATGGGAAGCGCGTAGAGGCCTCTGAGTTTCGGTCTGCGCCTTTGTGAGTGCCAGTTTGGACTGAATCCGAGTTGTGAGGAGAAAGAAGCACTAAAAGTGTGGAAACCAGGCTCACCCTGTAGAAGACTGGAAAAATTGCTGAATTGCGCTCGGTCTGTCAGGAGCTGAAGCTGCTGTGTGCGCTTCAGGGTATTTTGCAGTAATTGCGATCAGGATAGAGGAGCAGCCAGCCAGGTATAGTACTTTCCTTTTACATATAAATGAGCGTAGTGCTTGTGGGGAATCGCTATTTCAAATCCCCTGTACAGTGAATTGTGTGCTGAAGCTGAAAGTAAACCCCAGCTTAATTCAAACTACATCTGTTTGTTATCAACTGCAGTGGGGTCCAGTCACAAGGACCTTGTTCTCATGTCCTGCTCTTCTGGCAATCCAGAGGGACATTCTCCATCCGATCCTCAGCTTGGGTGTTGTGAGTACAAATCGGGGTATTCCCCTGCAGCTTGTTTTTGAATCACAAGTGTGTCATCTAATTCTTGTTGTTTCACTGTTTCATGGACTGAGCCCTCCAGCTCCAGATTACAATTGGGTGTTGTGCATATATTTTCTTCTACAGGGCCCCATCCATCTGCACCTGCTGGTCAATCCCAGGCAACGGACCTGGCTAGCCCCCCTTCCAACCTGGGTACCCAGAGTGTGACTTTTCAGACCCTGTATGTGTACACAGTACTGTGATTTAATGCCACTAATTAACCTGATTTCCCCCTCCCATGTTACTGTCCCCTAAATAAATCAGATTTGTTGTTGTTATACTATATACTGTCTGTGGTGGTGGTACTTATGGAAACAGTATTGTGTTTTGCTGTGTATGTTGATTAACCTTGCTTTACAGGGGGTCCTCAGAGACGTGCTGCTGAATCAGTCTCGAGAGTAAGTGGTATCTATACGAGTGAACAGTGTGTAAACGTGGGGTATTGCGGCTGTAACTCCGGTGTACTGTGTGAGCCACTAGAGGGGATAAAAGGGGGTCTCAGTGTCCCAGAGGGCTGTGACCAAGTTAGTCTAACCACTACAAACTCTGACCTCTGGGTGGAGGCACCCGCCATAGGACTCTCAACCTGTCCGTAGTCAGGCAGGGGTAGTAGCCCTTGGGATAGCACCACCTATGGCTTACACCTTGGAGGCACCACTGGGATTAGCATCCTCTAGTGGCCACATTTATGACTTACTGTTAAAAATAAATGGATACCCCAACAGAAGTGGCTGTACACCAGTTGGTGAAGTGGTTTACTGGGCAGGAGATTGACCCCCAAAATGCTATGCTTATATAGGATATCCCAGTGGGTACCAGTGTGGACACTGTAGAGGGAGTACTTTCCAAGGTCGAATGTTTACGAGACCCTGTGGTGGTGGGGCGACAGGCTGATTTGCTCGCCCAAACTTTCATGGCCCTAATAGAGTGTAAGGACCCCGTAGACAGTTCTAAAGTGCCACAGACTAATACCCCAGGGGAAACCCTCACTGTCTGTAGAATGATAACTAAAGACAGTAAATACCCCAGGGAGAATGAACCTCCCCCACTGTCTGAAACTTTTGAAGAGAAATTTGCTAAGCTGTTGCTGGAGGAAGGGAATACTGTGGAGGATTTAAAGAAATTATTATTGCCACCCGAGAACGTTCCTCCCCCAACACCTTCTCCCCCTCCGGCACCCGTTACTGCCCCTCCTTCCATGCCAGTGCTAGCCCCTATGTCTGGACCTGCCAATAGTCATGACTCTTACTGCAAGTTGAACATTTTCTCCAGCACCCTCCCCACCCCACAAGGGGAAGATGACTGGGAGACCTGGATAGACTATGTTGCCCCTCAAGTGCTAGAATGGCAATGTTCGGAAGCAGAAAAGCGAAAGAGAGTAAGTGAGAGCCTCTGAGGTCCTGCCCTGGCTACCATCTGTGCCAAACGGGACAGTAACCCTGAAGCGACTGCACAGGACTATCTTAAGGCCTTGGAGAATGTGTATGGGAGCACAGATTCCGATGAGGACCTGTGGTGGAGAGTAAGAAATGCACAACAGTTCCAAGGGGAGTTGTTGTCTGTGCATGTATCTCAGCTGGAATAATTGTTGCAAGAATGTCTCAGAAAGGGTAGTTTTTCAGCAATTGAATTGGACCAAACCAGGCTGGACAGGATCCTTAAGTCTGACCCCTTCTCAGAACTGTTGTTGCTTCAGTTACACCTGGCCAATCGACTGGAATCCCCACCCTCCTATGATGCACTAATGAGAGAAATTCGAGGAGTTGAGAAAAGGCGACCCCGGGAGGGACTTGCACCAATAGCTGCTGCACTGAGCCGAGTGACTGACGGTGACCCATCAAGTGAAGTTCAGGGGCAGAGGTTGGCAGTTAATGAGTGCTCTGAGAAGGAAAAGGGTGTGCCACCATGGGGTGAACTGCTGAGGGAGATTAGGAGAGCAACAGACAGTCTCATCATGAAGGCCGCTTCTACGAGTACGGGCACTGACACTTGCCTGACTGCGTCTGCTATGGGGGTGGGGGTGCCTACCCAGGGACCTCATGTTGACAACAGTTCAAAACTTGACGCCTTGACTATGGAAGTAAGGGAACTGAAGAGATGTCTCCAAATGTCCAACCCACCACTGGCTGAGGTGGCACCAAGGTTTTCTATTGATAATACCAATGCCGCAGCCCCCAATGTGATGCCTCAGTCACCCCAAACTTCAGCAGACATATTCTGCCATAATTGTGGGAAGGATGGGTACATGAAGAGGGAATGCCGGTCTCGGAAAGACTTACAGAGAGTGGTGAGCCGGCTACAAGGAGAGCTTTGGAGCACAAAACAGTGGTTAAGAGGTGCACAGAATGACCGCAGTGAAGTTACCAAAAATGCTAACTCACATCCTTATGTGGCTAGATCATCTACCCAGGCCCTTGCTACCACCTCTCCAGACTGGTCCAGAATAGTGGGCCCTTCAATGGAAGCTACAGTAAAAGTGAATGGTGTGCCCACCAGAGCTGTGTTGGACAGTGGCTCCCAAGTGACAGTTATGTTCCAGGATTGGTATCAGAAGCATCTGTCAGACGTACCCTTACAACCATTGGAAGGACTGCATGTATGGGGGTTAAGTGAGAAGGCCTACCCCTACTCCGGGTATATCCGAGTTTGGCTATCTTTCCCTACCTCCGTGGCTGGAGTAGCAGAGCCAGTAGAGACCCTGGCTTTAGTGTGTCCCCCTACTGGACATTATGATGGGATTCCTCTACTAATTGGGATGAATGCGCATATGTCTGGATGGTTGGCACAGTTGTGTTATGAGAAACAAAGGTTAAGGACTGGTAGAGCTTTGAGAATCCCGGCCTTGATCAAGAAGGCCTATGAGGCACAGAGAGATGCTGAAAAAATGGACCTAGAAGAACTGGTTGGAATTGTCTTGAAGAAGGATCCTGAGTCTCTGATTCTGGTGCCAAATGCCCAGTGTACCTTACAGGGGAAGTCCATATCAGAAAGGATGTCAAGAATAAAATCCTCATGCTGGATGCACCAGGCGATGGGAAATTGTCGGAAGGACTGCTGGTCAAGCCAGGTATTTTGCTTGCCAGAGCCCATGCTTATGCCAGAAGGGTAATGGTTCAAGTTCATAATGTGTCTGATAGAGAGATTTGAGTAAATAGAGGTTGCACCCTGGCTAATGTACATTGTGCAGATACTGCAGTGCTACCCAGTAACAAGTGTTCAGGGGAGAATGACAGAGTGATGCCTGACTTGTTTGATTTTGGGGACTCCCCGTTGCCAGTTGAATGGAAGATGAGAATCAGTAGAAAGCTTGCCCAGAGAGACCAGGTGTTTTCTTTAAAGGAATGGGTCATAGGATGTGTGCAAGGAGCTGAGCACCACATCCGGCTGCATGATGAAAGGCTATTTCATGAGAGGTCTCAACGCCTGGCCCCTGCTGACATAGATGATGTGAGGCGGGCATCTGCAAGAGATGCTAGCTGCTGGTGTAATACAAGAATCCAGAAGCCCCAATGCTTCCCCCATCGTGGTAGTGAGAAAAAAGAATGGGACAGTAAGGATGTGCGTGGATTATCACACTTTAAACCAGCGGACTATCCCCTGATCAGTATACAATGCCCCACATCCAGGATGCTTTAGACTGCCTGAATGGTTGCAAGTGGTTCTCCGTGCTGGATCTTCCCAGTGGGTACTACCAGATCTCGATGGCCCCAGAAGACCGTGAGAAGACAGCCTTTATCTGTCCGCTTGGCTTCTATGAATTCAAGAGGATGCCTCAAGGGATTTCAGGTGCCCCAGCCACTTTTCAACGATTGATGGAGCATGCAGTGGGGGACACGAACTTATTACAGTGCCTGGTATACCTAGATGGTGTTATTGTGTTTGGCAGCTCACTGGAGGAACATGAGAGCAGATTATTCAAGGTGTTGGACTGACTGGAAGACTTTGGCCTTAAACTATCCATCGATAAATGTCAGTTCTTCCAAACCTCTGTAAAGTATTTGGGACACATAGTATCCACTGAGGGAACAGAGACCGACCCAAGTAAAGTTGAGGCCTTGACCACCTGGCCACAGACCCCACAATCTAAAAGAACTGCAAAGATTCCTGGGATTCTGTGGCTACTATCACCGTTTCATCAAAGACTATTCAAAAGTGATCCGTCTTTTACTTAATCTTACTCAAGGTTACCCTCCTACCCACAAAAAATACAAGAGGTCGGTTTCTTCTGAGCCTGAGAGAGTGTATTTCCATCCCAATGAAGTATTTGTTGCCAGATGGACACCTGAGTGTGAAGCTGCTTTTTCATGAGATTATATATCAACTTACCCATGCTCCTGTCCTTGCCTATGCAGATCCAGCGAAGCCCTATGTCTTGCACACTGATGCTAGCCTGCAAGGCTTGGGGGCTGTATTGTACAAAGAGTACGAGAATGGCCTGAGATCAGTGGCCTTTGCCAGTAGAAGCCTGACCCCATCCGAAAAGAACTATCCTGTACATAAGTTAGAGTTCCCAGCTTTGAAGTGGGCTACTGTTGACCAGTTCCACGAGTACTTGTATGGGGCTAAGATACCAGTAAAAACTGGCAATAATCCTTTGACCTATGTGCAGACTTCAGGTAAGTTGGATGCCACTGGCCATAGATGGCTTTCTGCATTATCTACTTATGACTATGCTGTTGAATACAGAGCAGGCCTGAACCACACAGATGCTGATGCTCTCTCCTGGAGGTCTGTTCCCCGGAATGACTGGGTCAGACTGTCAGAACCTGATATTCGAGCACTCTGCCAGAAGTTTGACAGGGAGGAACAAATGTTCACGGACACAGTGGACTGTATGGTGGATTGTTTGGGACCCTCTGAGAATTGCATACCTGCTGCTTATTGCCACTTTTCTGCAATAGACATCGGTGCACTGCCTCAGCTGGACAATGACAGTATTCAGCGGGCTCAGTCCAGAGACCCCATGATCAAATCCGCTTTAGAAGCCCTCTACACATGGAAAGATGTGTCCAAATTACGCTCCACTGATTTGAGAACTGCATCGTTATACAAGGAAGGTCCTAAGCTGAAACTGATCAATAGACTGTTATACAGAGAAACAGTAGACAGAGGGGGACAAATAGACAAACAACAACTGGTGCTGCCCACTGCCTTTCGAGACTCAGTACTGAGGTCCTTGCACAACCACATGGGGCACCTTGGTATAGACAGAACACTTGACTTGGTGAGATCCAGATTCTATTGGCCTAAGATGGGGGCTGATGTTGAGCAACACATTCGAACTTGTAGTCGCTGCTTACAGAGGAAAGCTTTGCCCCAGAGGGCTGCCCCCCTCGTTAACATCACCACCAGTGCACCCATGGAGCTGGTCTGTATTGATTTTCTGAGTCTGGAGTCAGATCAAAGAAATATTAGTAATGTGCTGGTGGTCACTGACCATTTTACAAGATATGCCCAAGCTTTCCCCACCAAGGACCAGAAGGCATCCACTGTGACAAAAGTACTTGTAGAAAACTTTTTTGTTCACTATGGGGCTCCACAAAGAATCCATTCTGATCAAGGGAGAGACTTTGAGAGTCGTCTGATCAAAGGGATGCTTTCTCTGTGGGGACCGCGAAAGTCCAGAACCACCCCTTACCACCCCAGGGAGATCCACAGCCTGAACGTTTCAACCACTCTTTGCTAGATATGCTAGGCACCCTCCACCCAAATGACAAGCCTAGATAGAGCCAAAAAATTAGCACCCTGGTACATGCCTACAACTGCGCCAAAAGTGATGCCACTGGGTTCTCCCCCTACCGCCTGATGTTTGGAAGAGAAGCTCGACTGCCGGTAGATGTGTGTTTTGGAGTCTCTCCTGATGGGGTTCAAGCTGACAACTATTTACAGTATGCGTAAAAGTTAAAGGCCCAGCTAAATCATGCATACCAACTGGCTCAAACCATGGCTGCCAAAAGAAATCTGGCCAACAAAGAAAGGTATGATAAAAAGGTGAAAGCACAGGAACTCCAGGAGGGAGATCAGGTATTGCTAAGAAATCTGGAACTGCACGGCAAACACAAGATTGCTGACAGATGGCACCATCTCCCTCACATTGTAGTAGGCAAACTAGATGATCTGCCTGTGTACAAAGTAAGGCCTGAGAATAATTCAAAAGATTTTAAAACAATGCATAGAAATCATTTACTGCCCATTGGACAAATCTTGACTGAGTCTGAGCCCCCAGAAAATGCCCCCTCTGGACCAGTGACTAGAGCTGCTGCTAAGAAAAAATCAAAAAAGTCTGCACCTACAGAAGCTGAGTTAAAGTGTTCCCCTCCACAAGTCCCAGATAAACATAACTGTCAGTCCATGTCAGAGGAAAGTGAGTGTGGCTTTGAAATCTACTCTTCTTATGAACTGAGTCAGTTGTTTCAGGGCAATCCCCTAGTCAATCCTGGAGATGAAGCTGGGCCTTCCGGACTGTCTAAGCCCCAGCTTTGTCCCTGGAGCCAATGCTCCCAGAAAGTAAAGTGCAAAGCATCAAGTCCGAAGATATGGAATCATTGTGTATGGTTGAACTGTTTGAGCTTTCGGAGGAGGAAAATGATGAACTGGAACAGACTGGTGATAAACCAGAAGAAGAAGAGTATTTTGAGTGCCCTGATGGTCCACTGCCAGTGTCTGAAAGCTCTCCATGTGAGCCAAGTGTTGTGGACTTTGAGATTGTAACTCCTGGAGCTGAAAGTGCCCCAAGTTCTAGCCTCTCTACCCCCATGGAGACTCCCCTGACAAGTGAGGACAAGGCTGAAAATGAGGCTCAGATTGCAGAAACTGTAACAGCTCCCCCTAGAAAGACTGGTCGAGCTGTAAAGCCTGTGGTGCACCTCAGTTATGATTCCCTTGGGAGGCCTGTGGACTTACCTCTCAGTGTTGTCCATAAAGGAGTGTATGTGTCTCCGAGCTCACTGCCCAAACTGAACATCAGTGCTAACTCCAAGTTACTTGTGTTGCCCTCTAGGTATGGTGTCCCTGCCCCATCCAGCCCGAGGTAGCTTATAGGGAAGGGCCCCCTCTCTTCAGGTTTCATGTGCAGGAGGTAATAACCTGAGTTATGGTACAATGTGTGTGTATAATACTGTGAAAAAGTGATGTACTGAAAAGTTTCAGAAATGTGTTTCTGGTAAGGTGATATGTTGACTGATAATTACATGTATAAGCCTAATGTGATACTGATGTAAATATATATGGTTGTATTGAAACTTATAGGGGTACTTACTTGATGCGAATGCCAAGTTTTTCCAGGCCAGGAAGGGTGTAACCCCCCTACAAATGGGGGTTCCCAAAAGTCTTCCAGGAGCTTGCCTGAATGCTTCAAGCCTGGGTGGTGTTCGGCGTCTGAGCTGCTTAACTGTGGTTGCAAGTGAGTGCTATTTGAGCCTCCACGTACTGTCTCTTTAAGAGCTGTCTTCTTGCAGACTTAATTAGTTTGTATGGGGGACTGTGTGTTTAATGCTTGAATTCCGCTAGAGCTGCGGAGTAATCGCTCCATTTTGCAGTCGCTGAAGGTGCAAAGGGAGTCCATCTGAAAGCTGTAACTGTTTGCCTGTGATCATTTAAAGCATTAGCAAAATTGTAGTTTGTCTAACCTACCTTTATTGCAGCTGGGACTCTGTGTGTGTTACCTCTTCATTTTGGACCTAAACTGCTGTGCTGGGCCAATTGGGTTAAGGGAGCCCTAAAATGGAGCCTGTGGACGAATCAGAACTTGGACTCTTAATTTGAGACAGCCACAAGGGGATTGTATGGGCAGTGACTCAGGGAGATGTAGTTTTGACTTTGGTGCCTTTTTCTACTAACAGAGGAGTCTTATTGTGAGGGACAGCTGAATCAGCCAACAGAATAGTGTGGAGCTAAAGGAAATACCCTGCTCTGTGACTGGAAAGATCAGATCAGTTGTGGCAGTGAAGAGAGAAGGAGCTGTGTGCTTCTGCGGTGTATAGTTTCGCGCGGGAAGCGCGTGTGAGGCCCTGAGTTTCGGTCTGCACCTTTGTGAGTGCCAGTTTGGACTGAATCCGAGTTGTGAGGAGAAAAGAAGCACTAGAAGTGTGGAATCCAGGCTCACCCTGTAGAAGACTGGAGAAATTGCTGAATCGCTCGGTCTGTCAGGAACTGAAGCTGCTGTGTGCTCCCGGTATTTTGCAATAATTGCGATCAGGATCGAGGAGCAGCCTGCCTGGTATAGTACTTTCCTTTTACATATAAATGTGCATCGTGCTTGTGGGGAATCGCTATTTCAAATCCCCTGTACAGTGAATTGTGTGCTGAAGCTGGAGGTAAACCCCAGCTTAATTCGGACTACATTCGTTTGCTATCAACTGCAGTGGGGTCCAGTCACAAGGACCTTGTCCTCATGCCATGCTCTTCTGGCAATCCAGACGGACATTCTCCATCCGATCCTCAGCTTGGGTGTTGTGAGTACAAATCATGGTATTCCCCTGCAGCTTGTTTTTGAATCACAAATGTGTCATCTAATTCTTGTTGTTTCACTGTTTCATGGACTGAGCCCTCCGGCTCCGGATTACAATCTGGTGTTGTGCATATATTTTCTTCTACAGGGCCCTATCCATCTGCATCTGCCGGCCAACCCCAGGCAATGGACTTGGCTAGCCCCCCCCCAAACCTGGGTACCCAGAGTATGATTTTTCAGACCCCGTATGTGTGCACAGTACTGTGATTTAATGCCACTAATTAACCTGATTTCCCTCCATGTTACTGTCCCTAAATAAATCAGATTTGTTGTTGTTATACTATGTACTGTCTGTGGTGGTGGTACTTATGGAAACAGTATTGTGTTTTGCTGTGCATGTTGATGAACCTTACTTTACAGGGGTCCTCAGAGGCGTGCTGCTGAATCAGTCTCGAGGGTAAGTGGTATCTATATGAGTGAACAGTGTGTAAACGTGGGGTATTGGGGCTGTAACTCCGGTGTACTGTGTGAGCCACTAGAGGGGATAAAAGGGCGTTTCAGTGTCCCAGAGGGCTGTGACCAAGTTATTCTAACCACTACAAACCCTGACCTCTGGGTGGAGGCACCCACCATAGGATCTAGGCCCCTCAACCTGTCCGTAGTCAGGCAGGGGTATTAGCCCTGGGATAGCGCCACCTAGGGGTTACACAGATCACTGGTGAGGCCTCACTTGGAGTATGAAGTGAGGCATTGGCACCTGTACCTAAAAAAGGACATTAAATTGCTGGAAGGGTTGCAGAGGAGGGCAACTAAAATGATAAGGGGTCAGTAGGACAAGTCATACGAGGAAAGGCTTGGAGCCCTGAGGATGTACTCCTTGGAGGAGATGTGGCAAAGTGGGATATGATAGAGACCTTCAAGTACCTGAATGGAGTAAACAAAGTAGAGTGTGGGGGTCTATTCAACAAGAGAGAAAACACCAACACCAGAGGGCTCTACAACGCCGGTTCGACAACTTTGTTGTCGGCCCATGTTACAATGACAGCTTTATGTTGACTGCAATCATGATCAGCATAAAACCATTCACTACAGACTTTGTTTTTTTTGAGGGGCTTTGCCCCTGAACCCCATGTGGGGGGTTCTGCCCCCACACACCCTATAACTAAACTAATCAACTCCGAGTCAGAGTTGATTCAGGGAGGGGGTGCAAGACCTCCAGCAAGCAGTGCCGGGTCCTGTGGTGACAGTAAAGCGACCCGTCAATGTTGTCGCTGTACTGCTGTTCGCAGTGCAGGTTTCACTGTGCGATCAGCATACCCCACCAGAGGACACAGCCTAAAGCTGATGGGAAGATACAGGAGGGATGTGAGGAAGCACTTCTTCACAGAAAGGGTGGTGTCAGCCTGCAAGGAACTACCAGAGGAGGTGGTAGCAGCTAGGACAGTGGTATTATTCAAAAGATCCTGGTACGAATACAGAGGGAAGTCATGGAACCAAGAAAGGGGGAGTGGGGGAGGTCAGGGACACTGGTGTGAGGTAAAATACAAAACCCTACAACAAATCGAGCAGACATGATGGACCAGGTGGTCTCCTTCTGCTGGCTACTTTCTTATGTTCTTAATGATTTTTTCAAGTAGTACTATACCATAGGACTGTGCAGTAATGTCATTTTAATTTAAGCACCTGGTATTTAGTAAAATGCATTACAGAAACAAGGAGATGTGCCTGGAAGTGATTTTCTGGCTAAATGCACAGCCCACTTAAGTGCACAAAAAACTTGTTTCTCAAGGGTGTGCACCTAAAAGGGCTCCACTGTATATGTTAAGTCATTTTGGTGTAATAAAACAAATAATGTACTGCTGCTCTTCCCTGTTGCAGAAGTGGAATGTTCCACTTTAAGCTGCCACACTAGACATCTGTATGCAGGATAAGAGGTCCAGCAGCTATCTACACTGATTGGCTGAACTCATGTGATTTACTATGAAGCATATAGTATTGCTAGTTTTAATGGCACCTATTTATACCATACGAATGTCACACTGACAGCCCTAGCACTAAGCAATACTATCATAAAACAGGATGGACTTCAGGGGCTGGCAAGCTAGACACAAGCTGAGGCTAAACTAAAGAGGAGGGCCTAAAATCTAATCAGGTGATGTACATTTTTATGCCTCACTCCCTGGTTCAAACAGGGCTGGAGGGAAGGAACCAGGCTCTGCACGTGAATACTTGGATGAGTCTAGTCACAGCAACAGGCAGGCACTAACTGACAAAGGTACCAGCAACATGCGAAGGTCCTGACCCATTCTTCTACTCTGATTTTGGCTCGCTGTTCTACCTGGGTCCAATTTTAGTGCTTTTGTGTGCATGCACTGTTCTACATCCACTTGCTTCTTCCCTCAGAACTGCTGAACTGTGACAGAGACTTGCTTCATGGATGTCAGGGGCCACAGATTGACAGCTCTGGGCTAGCAAGTCCATTTTCCAGATAATGGTGTCAGTCCCCACTTACATAACTTCTACACCTGTCTCACACATCCGTCTGGCAACAATGTACACAGCCTTGATTGTTGCGCTAGCACTAAGTTGGTAAGGAACCACAGCTGAGGAGGAGGAGGAGGACAAAGTTGCCTCACGGTCAATCCTTGTATTTTGATCCCTTACACATGAGCGGTCAGTGAGGCTTCTTTTAGTCAACTCAGGGTAGACAACATGGTGATTTAATTTTAATAATATGGGGAGGAACTCCTCTGTTTCATGGTGTGTGACTAGAGCTGCATTAGTCCTCAATCAATTCCATGTGTTGAGACTCGGAGTGCTGTAAGAAGGTACGATAGATAATTCATGTTTCAAAATACAAAGCAGCATACAGTCACCATAGTGTGCTGTGAAACTGTCCAATGAGGAAACTGGTGCTGCTAAAACAGAGCACACTACGACATCTCCTGAATCTCTATGTTCAGCATTAATCATCCTAACCTACCACCTGCACTCTTACTGCAAACTAGTTCTGAGTTTAAGAAACCACTCTGTTAGCAGTACCATACAGATGCAGCCTGCCCCGTTAAAACAACAGGCCCAGTACATTTCTTTTACAAAGTAGAAAGGTACATCAATATTGCAAACAAAAAACACTTACCACTGGCTGCTCAGCTTAAAACAGGAAGTCTTCAGTGACTAAATAACTGAAAGCAGAACAGACGTTTACGGAAAAAATGAGCCACCAACCACAGCAGCAGAACCATGCACAGGATCTTAAGCTTTGAAGATGAGATACAAAGGATGATCTGCAGAATTTATGAAACTTGTTTCATTTGCTGCTTACCAGGATGCAAATACAGGAACTGAAATGTCACCATAGGTGCCAGAACCTATGAGTGGGGGGAGGGATAGCACCCCACTTTTGCCCATGAGCATTCAAAGTGCCACTGTAACGCATGCAAGGTCAGAAGGAAGCAATCATGACCTCTTTGTAATCACTACTACTTCTCCCCATACTTTTAGCCATGGTCTGACACCCATGAATTTCACAAGGCTTAAAGGGCAGTGTCAAGGTCATTGCCTACATAACACAAACTCTTTGTTTGTTTTCACTGAAGTGAATTTGCAACACATTTATTTACAAAATTATGTTGAAGTGTACCACTAAGCTGTGTTTTTGTCACTGCTGTCTGCGTCTGCCCAGAGAGCCCTGTGGCACAAAACTCTGTGTGGAAACAGTATGCGGTATCACAGCCCATACTCGTGACCCCAAAATACTCTGTTTTGTTATGGTATTCCAGCCAAAATACAGTTTCTTTAAAATGTAACCCCTAGGTGGCACTATCCCAAGGGCTACTACCCCTGCCTGCTTGACTGCTGACAGGTTGAGGGGTCTAGGTTCTATGGCGGGTGCCTCCAACCAGCGGTCAGGGTTTGTAGTGGTTAGACTAGCTTGATCACAGCCCTCTGGGACACTGTGACTCCCTTTGGTTCCCTCTAGTGGCTCACACAGGACTTACAGCCCCAGTACCCCACGTATACACTGTTCACTCATAAAGTACTACTTACCCTCGAGACTGATTCGCATAGCACGTCTCTGAGGACCCCTATAAAATAAGGTTAAACAACATACACAGCGAAATACAATAGTGTTTCCATAAGTACCAATGCCACAGACAGTATATAGTATAACAACAACAAATCTGATTTATTTAGGGGACAGTAGCACGGAGGAGAAATCAGGTTAATTGGTGGTATTAAATCACAGTACTGTGCACACATACAGGGTCTGAAAAGTCACACTCTGGGTACCCAGGTTGGGGGGGCTAGCCAGGTCCATTGCCCGGGGTTGGTTGGCAGGTGCAGATGGATAGGGCTCTGTAGAAGAAAATATATGCACAACACCCAATTGTAATCCGGAGCCAGATGGCTCAATCCATGAAGTAGTGAAACAACAAGAATTAGATGACACACTTGTGATTGAAAACAGGCTGCAGGGGAATACTCTGATTTGTACTCACAATACCCAAGCTGAGGACCAGATGGTGGATGTTCTTCTGGATTACCAGAGCAACAGGGCATGGAGACAAGGTACTTGTAACTGGACCCCACTGCAGTTGATAGCAAACTGATTTAGTCCGAGACAAGCTGGGGTTTGCTTCCAGCTTCAACACACAGCACACAGCATGGGGGATTGGAAATAGCGATTCCCCACAAGCACTACGCACATTCATATGTAAAAGGAAAGTACTATACCAGGCAGGCTGCTCCTCGATCCTGATCGCAATTACTGCAAAATACCCTGGAGCACACACAGCAGCTTCAGTTCCTGACAAAACCGAGCGCGATTCAGCAGTTTCTCCAGTCTTCCACAGGGTGAGCCTGGCTTCCACTCTTCAGACTTCCTTCTGTCTCCTCACAACTCAGATTCAGTCAAACTGGCACTTGCAATGGCTGCAGGCCAAACCTCAGGGCCTCACATCGCTTCCCAGCGACACTATACACATGAAGCACAGAGCTCCTTCTCTCTTCACTGTCACGACTGATCTCAGCTTCCAGTCACAGAGCAGGGCATTTCCTTTAGCCCCACATCATTCTGTTGGTTGGTTCGGCTGTCACTCACAATAAGACTCCCTCTGTTGGTGGAAAAAGGCGCCAAGGTCAAAACTACATTTCCCAAAGTCACTGCCCATACAATCCCCTTGTGGTTGGCTCAAAATTTAGAGTCCAAGTTCTGATTCGTCCACAGGCTCCATTTTAGGGCTCCCTTAACCCAATTGGCCCAGCACAGCAGTTTAGGTCCAAAATGGAGAGGTAACACACACAGAGTCCCAGCCGCAATAAAGGCAGGTTAGACAAAGTACAATCTTGCTAATGCTTTAAATGATTGCAGGCAAACAGTTACAGCTTTCAGATGGGCTCCCTTTGCACTCCCAGCGACTGCAAAATGGAGCGATTACTCCGCAGCTCGAGCGGGATTCGAGCATTAAATACACAGTCCCCCCATACAAAGTAATTAAGTCTGCAAGCAGACAGCTCTTAAACAGACAGTACATGGAGGCTCAAATAGCACTCACTTGCAACCACAGTTAAGCAGCTCAGACGCCGAACACCACCCAAGCTTGGAGCAGTCAGGCAAGCTCCTGGAAGACTTTTGGTAACCCCCTTTTGCAGAGGTTACAAAAATTCTTTATAAAATGGGTAATGATGATCCTGCAACCTGATTGGTTGAGGTGAGTTTATACCGATTGGATTGGGAGAGCACAACCAATGCGTATGAACATATAGTGCCAGGTTTGGCCAATTACATAAATTATCACTGTGCAGCTCATTATCACCTTTCTCCATCTCTGCTGTTGGGAGATGTGGGGCTCAGCACTGCTACCCCCTCCCCCTCTCCCCTCACTAAGGGCCTGAGCGCTATCCATATCCACTCTCAGAGATTACTCCCTAAACTAGACCAACTTAGGCTCTGGACTCTGCAGCACCAGCCCAGCATTCTTGTTATTGTAACCCCCCTGCAAATGGGGGTTCCCAAAAGACTTCCAGGAGCTTGCTTGAATGCTCCAAGCCTGAATGGTGTTTGGCGTTTAAGCCATTTATCAGTGAGTGTTTTTAGAACCTCTGGTACTGTCTCTTTAAGAGCTGTCTGCTTGCAGACATAATTAGTTTGTATGGGGACTGTGTGTTTCTTTGATTGAGTACCACTCAGCTGCTGCCAATTCACCCCATTTTGCAGTCACTAGGAGTGCAAAGGGAACCTGTCTGAAAGATGTAACTGATTGCCAGAAATCATTTACAGTAATAATAAAATTACAGTTTGTCTAACCTGCTTTCTTTGCAGTCAGAACTGTCTGCCTAGTTCCCCATTCTGGTTTTGAACTGCTGAACTGGACCAATCAGTGTGGGGTAAACTAGCTCTAAAATGATGCCTTGGACGAATCAGAACTTGGGACTCATAATCTGAGCCAGCCACAAGAGGTTGTGGAGGGCAGTGACTCTGGGGAGATGTAGTTTAGACTCGGTGCCTTTTGGACCAACAGCAGCAGTCTATTGTGAGTGACAGCCAATCCAGTCAAGAACTGGGAGGAACTCAAAGGAAGTGCCCGTTTTTGTCTGTTGGGAGTTTCAGTTTGAGATCTGAAAGTGAAGGGGAAAGAAACCCTGTAAAGCTCCTTCAGTGCACAGTTTCAGTCAAAAACGTGTGCAAGGCCCAGAGTTCCGGTCTACAACTTGTGTAACTGCTTGTTAGGACTGAATCTGCCCTGTGAAAAGAATCAAAGGATCTCTGAAGAGTAGAAACCAGGCTCACCCTGTAGAAGACTGAAAAAATTGTTGAATTACACTCGGTCTGTCAGGAACTGAATCTGCTGTGTGTTCTCCTGGTTATTGTGCAGTAATTGCGATTGGATACACAGATGCAGCCTGCCTGGTATAGTGCTTTTTTTACCATATAAATGTGTGAGGAGTCTCTTGAGATCAAAAGTAGCCCTGCTGACATTGAAGGACCATATCTTCTTTGGAGGTCGTGGAGTACTAATTGGGTCGCTCCTGTTGAATTGCCACATTAAATCCAAATGGAATTACTGTACTGCTGACTGTTTAATTTTCCTTTCTCTGTGTGAAAGGGCCCCCACCAGCTGCCACGGTTTGGACTAGCTACTAGGCCTGGGTACCCAGGGACAGTAACTGGTAGGGATAGCCTGTGCACAGAGCCATAGGTAGATAGTAAAGTGATAAGCTAATTAACCTGATTTCCCTGTCCTTGTTATATCCCCTAAATAAATCAGAGCTGTTTGTTTCAACAAAGTTATACTGCCTGAGGTATTTGTCTATGTTAAAGTACTGTACTGTGATTGTTGCACTGTATCTTATTTTACAGGATGTCCCGTGCCTGAACCAGCCTTGGGGTAAGTGTGTATACTGTGAAGGTAATTCTGCTATATTGTGTGGGCCACTAGTGGGAAGAAGAGGTTGCAGTGTCCCAGAGGGCTGTGACCAAGTAAGTTTAACTATTGCAAACCCTGACCTCTGGGTGGAGGCACCCGCCATTGGATCCAGGCCCCTCAACCTGTTAGTGGCAAATCAGGCAGGGGTAGTAGCCCCTGGGATAGCGCCATCTAGGGGTTACATTTTGGAGGCTCACCGCTGGGATTGTGTGTCCTCTAGTGGCCATATTTACAAACCACTGTTAAGGGAAAAAAATAAATAAATAAATAAATGGGTACCCCGACAGAAGTGGCTGTGCACCGGCTGGTGGGTGGTGTACTAGGGAGATCGACCCCAAAATGCTATGCTTATCCTGGACATCCCCTGGGTATCAATAGGACACTGTGCAGGGAGTACTTTCCAAGGTGGAAGGTTTACAAAATCCTGTGGTGGTGGGTGGCACGCTAATCTGCTCACCCACACTTTCCTGGCCCTAGTAGAGTTTAAGGATCCCATAGATAGCTCCAAAGTACCACAGACCATTACCCCAGAGGAGCCCTCACTGCTTGGAGAGTGATAACTAAGGACAGTAAAGACCGGGGGAATGAGCCCCACCACTATCTGAAACTTTTGAGGAGAAATTTGCTAAATGGTTGCTGGGAGAAGGAAAACTGTGGAGGACTTGAAAAACTATTCTTGCCACCTGGGGGTGTTCCTCCCCAACACCCTCTCCTGCTCCAGTACCCGTAATGGTGGCTGAACCAATGCAGACTCTATTTCTGCACCTGCCATTAGTCACGACTCTTACCAAGGTTGAGGATCTTCTCTGGCACCTCCCCCCCCCAAGGGAGGATGACTGGGAGACCTGGATAGACTATGTTGCCCCAAGTGCTAGAATGGCAATGCTCGGGAAGCAGCGAAGAGGGTTAGTGAGAGCCTCCGGGTCCTGCCCTGGCTACCATCCCGTGCTAAACGGGCCAGTAACCCTGAAGCGACTGCACAAGCCTATCTTGAGGCCTTGGAGAATGTGTATGGAACCAGATTCTGATGAGGACCTATGGTGGAGAGTAAGAAATGCACAACAGTACCAAAGGGAGTTGTTGTCTGTGTATGTCTCCTCGGCTGGAAAAATTGTTGCAAGAATGCCTCAAGAAGGGTAAGTTTGCCAGCGATTGAACTGGACCAACCAGACTGGACAGAATCCTTAAGTCTGCCCCCTTCTCAGAACTGCTGTTGCTTCAGTTACGCCTGGCAAATCGACTGGAATCCCCACCCTCCTATGATGAGTTAATGAGAGAAATTCGAGGAGTTGAGAAAAGGCGACCTCGGGAGGGATCTGCACCAATAGCTGTGGCTATGACCCGAGTGACTGAGGGTGGCCCATCAAGTGAAGTTCAGGGGCAGAGGTTGGCAGTCAATGAGTGCTCTGATAAGGAAAAAGATATGCCACAATGGGGCGAACTGTTGAGAGGATCCGAATTCAAAACAGTCCCTTTATGAAGGCCAATGCCTGCAAGCACGGGCCCCACCTTATCCGACTGCATCTGCTATGGGGTGGGGATACCACCCATGTATCTCCTGCTGATAACAGCTCCAAACTCGATTCCTTGACCATGGAAGTGGAGAAACTGATGAGATGTCTCCAAATGCTTATCACGCCGCAGACAGAGATGGCACCAAGGTTTCCAGTTAGTAATACCCCCGCCCTGGCTCCCAGTGTGGCACCTCGGCCAGCTCAAACTCCAAAAGTATGTTTTGCTATAATTGTGGGAAGGATGGGCACATGAAAGGGAATGCCAATCCCCAAAAGACACTGACAAAGTTGCATATAGGCTACAAGGAGAGCTTGGAGAACAAATCAGTGGTTAAGAGGTGCACTAAATGATCCAGTGAGGGCACCAAAAATGCTAATTCACGTCCTTTTGTGGCAAGGTCAGTTGCCCAGGCCTCACTACCGCCTCTCCAGACTGGTCCAGAATAGTGGGTCCCTCCATGGAGACCACTGTAAAGGTAAATGGAGTGTCTACAAGAGCTGTATTAGACAGTGGCTCCCAAGTGACAATTATGTTTCAAGATTGTATCAGAAGCATTTGTCAGACGTACCTTACAACCATTAGAAGGACTGCATGTATGGGGTTAGTGAGAAGGCCTACCCTATTCTGGGTATATCCAATTTGGCTGTCTTTCCCACCTCCGTGGCTGGGTGGCGAACAAGTAGAGACCCTAGCAGTGTGTCCCCACTGGACTGTATGATGGTGTCCCTTTGTTGATTGGAACAAATGCTCATATGTTCAGAAGGCTGGCACATTTGTGTTATGAAAACAGGGTCAAAGACTAGTAGAGCTTTAAGAGTTCGGCTTTAATTAAGAAGGCCTATGAGGCACAGGAGATGCTGAAAATATAGAACCAGAGGAACCGGGTCGGAATTGTATGGAAGAAGGATCCTGAGTCTCTGATCCTGGCACCAAATGCCCAGTGTACCTTACAGGGAGAGGTCCAGATCAGAAGGATGTTAAGAATAAAATAATGTTGGATGCACCAGGCGATGGAAAATTGCCAGAGGACTGCTGGTCAAGCCTAGTATTTTGCCCGCTAGAGCCCATGCTTATGCCAGAAGGGTAATGGTCCAAGTTCATAATGTGTCTGAAAGAGACATTCGAGTAAATAGAGGTTGCATCCTGGCTAATGTGCATTGTGCAGACACTGCAGTGCCACAACAGCAAGAGTTCAAGGAAGAATGACAGAGTAACGCCTGACTTGTTTGATTTCGGCAACTCCGCTGCCAGCTGAATGGAAAGTGAGGATCAGTGAGAAGCTTGCCCAGAGAGACCAGGTGTTTTCTTTAAAGGAATGGGACGTAGGATGCGCAAGGAGCGACACAATATCCGCTGCATGACGAAAGACCATTTCGTGAGAGGTCTCGACGCCTGGCACCTGCTGATATAGATGATGTGAGACGGCATCTGCAAGAGATATTTAGCGGCTGGTGTAATACAAGAATCCAGAAGCCCTTATGCTTCCCCATTGTGGTAGTGAGAGAAAAAGAATGGGACAGTAAGTGTGCGTGGATTATCGCACCTTAAACCGGCGGACTATCCCTGATCAGTACACAATGCCCGCATTCAGGATGCTTTGGACTGCCTAAACGGAGCAAGTGGTTCTCTGTGCTGGATCTCCGCAGTGGGTACTACTAGATCCCGATGGCCCAGAGGACCGTGAGAAGACAGCCTTTATCTGTCCGCTTGGCTTTGTGAATTCATGAGGATGCCTCTGAGGGATTTCAGGTGCCCCAGCCACTTTTCAACGATTGATGGAGCGTGCAGTGGGGGACATGAACTTACTAGAGTGCCTGGTATACCTAGATGATGTTATTGTGTTTGGCAGCTCACTGGAGGAACATGAGAGCAGATTATTTAAGGTATTGGATCGACTGGAGGACTTTGGCCTTAAACTGTCCATTGATAAGTGTCAATTCTTTCAAACATCAGTAAAGTATGTGGGACACATAGTATCCACCGAGGGAATAGAGACTGACCCAAGTAAAGTTGAGGCCTTGACTCACCTGGCCACAGCCCAAAAATCTAAAAGAACTGCAAAGATTCCTGGATTCTGTGGTTATTATCGGCTTCATCAAGGACTATTCAAGAGTGATCCGCCTTTACTTAACCTTACTCAAGGTATCCCCCAACCCACAAAAATACCAAAAGTCAGCGTCCCTCAAGACTGAAAGAGTGTATTTCATCCGAGTGAAGTATTTCAGCCTCGCTGGACTCTGATTGTGAGACTGCTTTTCATGAGATCATATATCAACTTACCCATGCTCCAGTGCTGGCCTATGCCGATCCAAGAAAACCTTACGTCCTGCACACTGATGCTAGCTTGCAAGGGTTGGGGGCTGTGTTGTACCAAGAGCACAGAATGGCCTGAGACCAGTGGCCTTTGCCAGTAGAAGCCTGACCCCATCCGAAAAGAACTATCCTGTACATAAGTTAGAGTTCCTAGCTTTGAAGTGGGCTATTGTTGACCAATTCCATGAGTACTTGTATGGGGCTAAAATACTAGTAAAACTGACAATAATCCTTTGACCTATGTGCAGACCTCAGCTAGTTGGATGCCACTGGCCACAGGTGGCTTTCTGCATTATCTACATATGACTATGCTCTCGAATACCGAGCAGGTCTGAACCACATAGATGCTGATGCTCTCTCCGGAGGCCTGTTCCCAGAATGATTGGGTCCGATTAGCAGAACCTGACATTCGGCACTCTGCCGGAAGTTTGACAGGAGGAACAAATGTCCACGGACGCGAGTGGACTGCATGGTGGATTGCTTGGGACCCTCTGAGAATTGTATACCTGCTGCTTATTGCCACTTTTCTGCAATAGACATTGGTGCACTGCCTCAGCTGGACAATGACAGTATTCCGGTGGCTCAATCCTCACGATCCTATGATCAAATCAGCTTTAGAAGCCCTCTATGCAGGAAAAGATGTCCAAATTACGCCCACTGATTTGAGAACTGCACTGTTATACAAAGAAGGTCCTAAGTTGAAACTGATCAATAAACTGTTATATAGAGAAACAGTAGACAGAGGGGACAAGTAGACAAACAACAACTGTGCTGCCCACTGCATTTGAGACTCAGTATTGAGGTCCTTGCACAACCACATGGGGCACCTTGGTATAGACAGAACACTTGACTTGGTGAGATCCAGATTCTATTGGCCTAAGATGGGGCTGATGTGGAGCAACACATAAGAACTTGTAGTCGCTTACAGAGGAAAGCTGGTTCCCCAGAGGGCTGCCCCTTGTTAACATAACCACCAGTGCACCCATGGAGCTGGTCTGTATTGATTTTCTGAGTTTGGAGTCAGATCAAAGAAATATCAGTAATGTGCTGGTGGTCACTGACCATTTCACGAGATATGCCCAAGCTTTCCCCACCAAAGACCAGAAAGCATCCACTGTAGCCAAAGTACTCGTAGAAAACTTTTTTGTTCACTATGGGGCTCCACAAAGAATCCATTCTGATCAAGGGAGAGACTTTGAGAGTCGTCTGATCAAAGAGATGCTTTCTCTGTGGGAGTGAGAAAGTCCAGAACCTCCTTACCACCCCAGGGGACCCACAGCCTGAACGTTTCAACCACTTTGCTAGATATGCTAGGCACCCTGCACCCAAAGGACAAGCCTAGATGGAGCCAACAAATTAGCACCCTGGTACATGCTTATAACTGCACCAAAGTGATGCCACTGGGTTCTCCCCTACCGCCTGATGTTTGGAAGAGAAGCTCGACTACGGTAGATGTGTGTTTTGGGGTCTCTCCTGATGGGGTTCAAGCTGACAACTATTTACAGTATGTGCAAAAGTTAAAGGCCCAGCTAACTCATGCGTACTAACTGGCTCAAACCATGGCTGCCAAAAGAAATCTGGCCAACAAAGAAAGGTATGATAAAAGGTGAAAGCACAGGAACCCAGGAGGGAGATCGGTATTGCTAAGAAATCTGGGACTGCATGGCAAACACAAGATTGCTGACAGATGGCACCATCTCCTCACATTGTAGTGGGCAAACTAGATGATCTGCCAGTGTACAAAGTAAGGCCTGAGAACAATTCAAAAGATGTAAAACAATGCCAGAAATCATTTACTACCCATTGGACAAATCCTGATTGAGTCTGAGCCCCAGAAGATGCCCCTCTGGACCAGTGACTAGAGCTGCTGCTAAGAAAAGATCAAGGAAGTCTGCACCTACAGAAGCAGAGTTAAAGTGTTCCCCTGCACAAGTCCCAGTTGAGCATGACTGTCAGTCCATATCAGAAGAAAGTGAGAGTGACTTTGATACTATCCTTCTTACGAACTGAGTCAATTGTTTCGGGCAATCCCTAGTCAATACTGGAGACAAAGCTGGGCCTTCTGGACTGTCTATGCCAGCTTCATCCCTGAGCCAATGCTCCCAGAAAGTGAAGTGCAAAGCATCAGATCAGATGAAATGGAATCATTGTGCATGGTTGAACTGTTTGAGCTTTCAGGGAGGAAAATGATAGATTGGGGCAGACTGGTGATACACCGAACAAGAAGAGTATTTTGAGTGCCCTGACA
The DNA here is from genome assembly GCA_016271365.2 of Neoceratodus forsteri. Lineage (NCBI taxonomy): Eukaryota > Metazoa > Chordata > Ceratodontiformes > Ceratodontidae > Neoceratodus > Neoceratodus forsteri. The sequence goes on from JADMNL010000023.1 coordinate 68,905,184, forward strand.
GTCCACTGCCAGTGTCTGAAAGCTCTCCATGCCAAATGTTGTGGACTCAGAAACTGTAACTCCTGGAGCTGAAAGTGCCCCAAGTTCTAGCCTCTCTACCCCCATGGAGACTTCTGACAAGTGAGAACAATGCTGAAAATGAGGCTCAGAGTGCAGAGACTGTAACAGCTCCCCTAGAAAGACTGGTCGAGCTGTAAAGCCTGTGGTGCACCTCAGTTATGATTCCCTGCCGGCCAGTGGACCTGCCTCTCAATGTTGTCCATAAAGGAGTGTAGTGTCCCCGAGCTCATTGCCCAAACTGAGCGTTAGTGCTAACTCCAAGTTACTTGTGTTGCCCTCAAATGGTGCCCTTGCCCGTCCAGCCCCAAGGTAACTGATAGGGAAGGTCCCCTCTCTTCAGGTTTCATGTACAAGAGGTAATAACTTGAGTTATGGTACAATGTGTGTGTTATACTGTGAAAGAGTGACGTACTGCAATGTTTCAGAAATGGTTCTTGGTAAAATGATGTATTGACTGATGATTACATGTGAGCCTAATGCAAATGTATATGGTTGCAGTTGAAACTTATGGGGTACTTGCTTGGCCAGACGTCAAGCTTTTCCCAGGCCAGGAAGGGTGTAACCCCCTGCAAATGGGGTTCCCAAAAGACTTCAGGAGCTTGCTTGAATGCTCCAAGCCTGAATGGTGTTTGGCGTTCTAAGCCATTTATCAGTGAGTGTTTTAGAACCTCTGGTACTGTCTCTTTAAGAGCTGTCTGCTTGCAGACATAATTAGTTGTATGGGGACTGTGTGTTTCTTTGATTGAGTACCACTCACAGCTGCTAATTCACCCCATTTTTGCAGTCACTAGAGTGCAAAGGAACCTGTCTGAAAGATGTAACTGATTGCCAGAAATCATTTACAGTAATAATAAAATTACAGTTTGTCTAACCTGCTTTCTTTGCAGTCAGAACTGTCTGCCTAGTTCCCCATTCTGGTTTTGAACTGCTGAACTGGACCAATCAGTGTGGGGTAAACTAGCTCTAAATGATGCCTTGGACGAATCAGAACTTGGGACTCATAATCTGAGCCAGCCACAAGAGGATTTATGGGCAGTGACTCTGGGAGATGTAGTTTAGACTTGGTGCCTTTTTGGACCAACAGCAGCAGTCTATTGAGTGACAGCCAATCCAGTCAAGAACTGGGAGGAACTCAAAGGAAGTGCCAGTTTTTGTCTGTTGGGAGTTTCAGTTTGAGATCTGAAAGTGAAGGGAAAGAAACCCTGTGCTCCTTCAGTGCACAGTTTCAGTCAAAAAGCGTGCAAGGCCCAGAGTTCGGGTCTACAACGTGTAACTGCTTGTTAGGACTGAATCCGTCCTGTGAAAAGAATCAAAGGATCTCTGAAGAGTAGAAACCAGGCTCACCCTGTAGAAGACTGAAGAAATTGTTGAATTACACTCGGTCTGTCAGGAACTGAATCTGCTGTGTGTTCTCCTGGTTATTGTGCAGTAATTGCGATTGGGATACAGATGCAGCCTGCCTGGTATAGTGCTTTCTTTTTTACCATATAAATGTGTGAGGAGTCTCTTGGAGATCAAAGTAGCCCTGCTGACATTGAAGGACCATATCTTCTTTGGAGGTCGTGAGTACTAATTAGGGTCGCTCCTGTTGAATTGCCACATTAAATCCAAATGGAATTACTGTACTGCTGACTGTTTAATTTTCCTTTTCTCTGTGTGAAAGGGCCCCTACCAGCTGCCACGGTTTGGACTATCCACTAGGGCCTGGGTACCCAGGGACAGTAACTGGTAGGGATAGGCCTGTGCACAGAGCCATAGGTAGATAGTAAAGTGATAAGCTAATTAACCTGATTTCCCCCTGTCCTTGTTATATCCCCCTAAATAAATCAGAGCTGTTTGTTTCAACAAAGTTATACTGCCTGAGGTATTTGTCTATGTTAAAGTACTGTACTGTGATTGTTGCACTGTATCTTATTTACAGGATGTCCCGTGCCTGAACCAGCCTTGGGGGTAAGTGTATACTGTGAAGGTAATTCTGCTATATTGTGTGGGCCACTAGTGGGAAGAAAGGGGTTGCAGTGTCCCAGAGGGCTGTGACCAAGTAAGTTTAACTATTGCAAACCCTGACCTCTGGGTGGAGGCACCCGCCATTGGATCCAGGCCCCTCAACCTGTTAGTGGCAAATCAGGCAGGGGTAGTAGCCCCTGGGATAGCGCCATCTAGGGGTTACATTATGTTGAAGACTTGGCTCTCGGCCAGAATCAGTAATATAGATGTCTACTTTGCTGGTCATGCTAATTACAGGCTGGATTGTGGTAAGCAAGATGATGGTGTGCCCACGTACGTTCATCTCAGCAACATTTGTGACATCATATATCAGTCAGTCATCACCTTCACACAAACTCCTCCACTGTATGATTTCCTCCCGAATCCACGATATTCATCGGTTGTGACTACAACCACCCTGTACTGCCTGACTCCCTCTTTGATCCCTATCCTCTCTCTCTCTCTTTACCCTCTTCTCCTCTGGTGAGCTCATGGTTCTTGTGAATCACAAAACTAACTAGCATTGCCCATCCTCAAAAACTAGCACAACACCTTCAGACCTGAAACCTCACTCAACTTACCACCAAACCCACCCGTCTTAACCACAGCTCCTCTTAGACTCCCTTCTAGACTGGGTCCTCTCCGCTCTTCCCACCCACTAACTTTAAAGCTAGTATCCTTTCAGACACCATCAATAACCGCTGAATGGTCTACTGTGTTGGAACTCTGCTGCCCAAAAGTGCCCCAGGTACATCTGGTGCAATCATTCAGGCCTCATAACCTGGCACTGTTGTAGATGACCTTTGGTCAACCAGTTGGTCCTCAATCTGTGAGTCTACTGACAGTGACTAGCCTTTTCCTTTGTCCACACTAACTTCATTTCCATCTGGGACCAACCCATCCCCTCCAGAGTTCATGTGTTTGTGGTTCCTATCTTCCCAAATCTCAGCAGACCTGGTTGCTTACTTAAAAGCTATGACTGTGTGGTGCTAGCATAAGGCCTCTGGTTGCTCAGAGGACTCATTGTGTATAAACAGCTCCACAATGCCATTAAGGCTTGCTAGGAAGCCGAGTCCAGTTAATTCACCACCAGCCTCTACAAGAATCTTAAATCTCCTCTAAATTCTGGAATGTTATTCACACCAGTTTCACCCCTTTTCAGTCTACAACTCTGGTCATTAATCGAAGATGGCTCTGCCATCTCTGACCCATCTGAGGTTGCCTCCACTTTCAACAGGCATTTCACTTCCGGTGCACTGATGCTAGTCCCTCCCCATGGGCCCCCCTTCCCTTTCCCCACCTACTAGCTACTCCTCAGTTGTCCCCATCCTCCCTTGTACTGTCATCTCTCTCTCTCTCCCTGTTTTCCTTCTCTCACATATCCCCTACTGATACCCTAACTGCTCAGCTCTTCATAAACCCCTGTAAAGTTAAAAGTCCTGATGGGCTACACATCAAACTTCAGCACCTCACTTAACCCCTGTCATTGCTGTCCCCTGCCTCTTTCCTGCTCATTCTCTCCTTTTGGCCTGACAATGTTCCTGGGGTTTAGCGGCATGCTGAAATTCTCCCCTACACAAACAAGATGGCACCTTCTCCACTGAGAACTACCACCCCTCTTCCTGTGCAGAAAAAATTGGTGCTCTCCGATTACCCCATTTACATGCAGTGTAAAAATTAATTAGAGAGGAATCAGTTACTTTGTATTCAAATATTACCTTGCATGTAAACACCAACATCAAGGATGTATCGATGTTGGAATTGATTCAACTGCATCAAGTAAGTGCACCAATTACATGTGACTCGAAACTAAGCATGCACGTAAATATCATTGGCACTAGCTTTGATCCCACATGCATGCCTGGTTGATGTGATTCCAGTGCCCTTCATTTCCACTAGATATTCAATTTAATGTGCTTGAACAGCATGTAAGCCCATTCGCTCCAGAAGGAATTGCTTTCTTTCAACATAAAAAAGCGAAAGGGTTCTGACCCGACTACCCAGAACTGAAGACCAGAGGTAAACCTAGTAAATGTTCCTCCTTTCTAAACTTCTTTACTTTCTCTGCTCCTTCTGGTCTAGTTTCCAAATGTGGCAAACTAGTCTCTCTCTCAGACTCAGCCTGCCAGTGTTAGCAGCTTTCCCAAACCATTCAGATGCCTGCAACGGTAATAGTAGCTGCCACCACTCAGCCTAGACACTCTCTTGGGGTGTCTGTAGACATAGTACCTCTAGAGCCACTGCTCACACAGCACAGTGCTCCTTGCTCAGAGGCAACTGACCCAATCTCTCTGTCACAGTTGAGAACTCCTTACTTTACAAACCAAACACGGTAACAACAGCCTTTTCAGAGGTAGAAACAGTTTTGTTGTCAGTTATAAATCAGTTATCTCTACTACCTCAAAGACTCAGCCACAGAAACATGAAGTATATGAAAAAATAATGTTTTTAATACTCTAACATATTTACACATATAATGCAGGATACTACAGAAAAATTATAGGAAACAGTAATTCTACAGAAGCAGAAAGAGAATAGTTTTGCATGCAGCAGAAAGAAACACACAGAAAAAAAAGTTTACTACACTTTCTAATTTTCCCAAAGTATAGAGGCTTACCCACACAGCACCTCTTGGTGAATCAAGGCAGACTCCAACCTTAGATGTTAACTGTTCGGAATCCCAGCCTGACTGACTCGTTCAGGCTCTGCCAGACTTTAAGACCCTCCAACTGCTCCCCTCATGATGCATCATCCAGTATGTCTCTCTGACATAGTAGATTCAACATTCTTTGTGTCTGGAGTGCTGGGTCCTCATAAAAAACTGGTTTGATCTGGGCTTTGGACTTTGGATGGCGTCTGTTTATGTTTGCTTGCACGCATGTGCAGGAAACATAGTGCCATCATCCGAGATTTCGGAGGTGTGTCACCCTCTTCCAATTCTGTCAGTGTGTTGGCAGGTGCGGCCCCTGTAAGCCAATGCATGCTGGAGCTGTCTATGACAAGCTCCAAAATGCAGTGGCATACAGTTGAAAGGGGGAGCTACGCTTCAGTGAGCAGCGATAAGATATCGCCTGCTCATGCGCTCTACACACACACACACACACACACACACACACACACACAGAAATGCACGCATACTGCGTGCTGCCCTCCCCTGCACACACGTATATCCGATGGGGTGCCCAATCCCCATCGGCTGTGCTACGCTCCCCGAAAGCCTTCCAAATACTGCGCTGGGTACCCACCCCAGCGTGGCAGAAGTCAATAGTATAACCGATGGGGTGCCCAATCCCCGTCGGCTTCACTCTCTCCCCCTCGAGTACAAAATTGCCGCTGAGAGCCACACCCAACATGGCAACAAATACCATAATAGCGCCCAATCCCCGTCGGCTCCACGCCCCAGCCGTTCCTTCTGCCACACTGGGAGCCCACCCCAGCATGGCAAACGCCCCACGCCGCCTTTTTTTTTACCTGTAAAGCAAAAGCAGTCCCCATGATCTTCCTGCCCCCACCCCACACCCACCCACTGTGCCCTGCCTCCCACCCCCCTCACCCCATACCTTCCTCCGGACCTGGTCGGCGATCTTGATGGACGGGAACACGTCTGCACTCTTCAAAGCCGACCGCGAACTGAGAAATGCCGTTAAGCTGTATAATGGGCTAGATAGGTTTTTCAACTTTATTGCATATCTCAGGCATTTTGGGAATTTTGCACCAAATTTTCAACATGGGTTTTTGGACCCCTTCTCATGAATACTATCACTGTCATGGCATTATTCGGGCCGAAGGGTGATTTACAGATCACTGCAAAATCACCTTTCAGGACCGATTACGTAAATAACACTGCCAATATTCATAAGGTGGGCTCTCAAGAAGTCTATTTTGAAAATTTGGTGGAAAAATTCCAAAAACGACTGTTTTACAGGCGTGCATTGCGCAGTTCCTACGCACGCTCGTAAGTTCGCGAATTTTCAATATTTTCACTCCAGATTTTCAACATTGCCATTTTACCACACCTTCTTATGAGTAGTACAGCTGTCATTTTTCACATCTCACCCAAAACGTGTTTCCGCCCATGTAGCGCACAATGGCGCAGTCGGTGTGCGAAACCAATATCACGGGATAAATTAAGAAAACCACAGTGACACTGTTCGAAGGCAGAGGTCTTAAAATGGCTATGTTGAAAAATTTAGTGGCTATTTCTAAAATGACTGTTTCTGGCGTGCGTTACGCAGTTCCTCAGCATGCTCTTAAGTTAGCAATTTTCAATATTTTCACTCCAGATTTTCAACATTGCTATTTTACCACACCTTCTTATGAGCAGTACAGCTGTCATTTTCACATCTCACCAAAATGTGTTCCGCGCCTATAGCGCACAATGGCTGATCGGTATGCGAGAAACCAATGTCTGGAACAAATTAAGAAAACCACAGTGAAACTGTTCATGAGCAGAGGTCTTAAAATGGCTATATTGAAAATTTGGTGAAAAAAATTCCTAAAATTGACTGTTTCTGACGTCGTTGCGCAGTTCTATACTGCGGCACAAGTAAGTTGAATTTTCAATATTTCACCCAGATTTTCAACATTTAATTGCCACCTGCTCTTATGGTAGTGCAGCTGTCATTTTCACATCTCACCCAAAATGTGTTTCCGCCCATGACAGCGCACAATGGCGCAGTCAGTGTCTTGAAACCAATGTCTGGACAAATTAAGAAAACCACAGTGACACTGTTCATGAGCAGAGGTCTTAAAATGGCTATGTTGAAAATTTGGTGAAAATTTCCTAAAATGACTGTTTCTGACGTGCGTTCGCAGTTCTATGCATGCTCGTAAGTTCACGAATTTTCAATATTTTCACTCCAGATTTTCAACATTGCCATTTTACCACACCTTCTTATGAGTAGTATAGCTGTCATTTTTCACATCTCACCCAAAACATGTTTCCGTCCATATGGCACAATGGCGCGGCCAGTGTGAAATCAATGTACGGGACAAATTAAGAAAATCACAGTGGCACTGTTCATGAACAGAGGTCTTAAAATGGCTATGTTGAAAATTTGGTGAAAAAATTCCTAAAAATGACTATTTTACGAGCATGCGCTGCGCAGTTCCCATGCATGCTCATAAGTTTGCGAATTTAATATTTTCACTCCAGATTTTCAACATTGCCATTTTATTACACTTCCTTATGAAACAGCACAGCTGCCATTTTCATATGCCACCCAAATGTGTTTCGCACATATGGCGCACAATGGTGCTGTTGGTGTCTGAGCAATGTTTGGGACAGATTAAGAAAATCACAGTTACACTGTTCATGAGCAGAGGTCTTAAAATGGCTATGTTGAAAATTTGGTAACAAAAAGTCCATAAAATGACTGTATTACGAGTGAGCATGCGCAGTTTCCACGCACCTCGTAAGTTCATGACTTTGTAATATTTTAAGTCAGATTTTCACCAGTGGCATTTTCCACACTTCCTTATTTATAGTACAGCTGTCATTTTCACAACATGGCGAAGTGTGTTTTCACACTTTCAGCGCAGAGATGTGAGTGGCTGTGGGAAATCATTGTTCGGGACAGATAAAGAAAACCACAGTGACACTGTTCATGATCGGAGACACCAAAATGCCTGAGTTGACAATCTTCTGTAAAATCCCCAACTAATTATATTACAGATTATGCGTTGCACAGTTTCTATGTCTTCATTAGCGTTACCATTTTTAAATATTTTTACTGGTTTGCAACATTGCCATTTTTACACCTCCCATGAACATTACAGCTGTCATTTTACATCCTGTTCGAATGTTTTTGCACCTGTGGTGCTAAATGCCGCAGTCACTGTGCATAAGCAGCTTTCGGCTAACAAACTGATATTCCCCCTGTTCATGAGGTGGGGTCACAAAAAAACCATGCTGAACATTTGGAATGAAAATACCAATGAATGCCTGAGGTATTAGGGTTTCCAACCATAACGCCCAACCCTGTAGAGAATGACAGGCATCAGGGGTGTGACTTGGGATTCTTGCCTGTAATGCTCATACCATTACACACCCTGCAGCCAGAGAGAGGCATCTAGGTATGCCTTGGACTCTTCGGCCCAATGTTCACCCCATTCTCCTATATCACGCCCATCTCACCGTATTTCCTAATGGAATGGGGTGCGCATAAGGGCCAAAGACCCCAAGGAACACCGTGACACTTGTCAGTGTCTGCAGGGCGGGGTGTGATGAAATGGCGTGGCCGTTATGCCTGACGACCCAAAGGCACACCTCAATGCCTGTCACTCTCTGCAGGATGGTGGTGGGGTTGGCTTCAGTTCAGTACTTCACTGCCATTCCTATTAGCAGCTCTGCTTAACTACACTACCACTGCCATTGCCAGCAAGCAAACATTCAGCATTGACAAATGCTTGTTTTTGACTGAAGTTCTGTCTAGCACAGAAAGAGTGACTCCTCTCTGAAACATTAAAGAGATGTTTTCTGCTTTCAACTCTCCCAGTAACTGTCCAAAGAGATGGTTATCTCTCACCAGAGCCATCTGGCATGCCTCTGGGCAGATAACTTCATCAGACAGTTTTAACTCAGTTGTAATACTTACTAGGGTTGTCAGAACCTTCTGAAGTTCTGGGCTCTAGTTCTAGTCTAGAACTTTTGAAAAAGTTCTAGGGTTCTAATCTTTTTAGAACTCGAACCCTATTTTTTTAATTGTGCTGCCAAAAATGAAGATAATAAAAAATGTGAACTTGAGGATATTCTGCAGTAACACACACTGGGTAGGGTACAGTGCAGTCAAGGGCACACAGCAGCAGGGTGATGGGCTGACCATGGAGACAGAGTCACACACACAATACAGGGAAAGAGATTTTTTGTCTCTTCTCCCAACAACGTAATGTATTTTAGTCAAAACAGAAAGGACTCGTCCTCTTTGTCAAAATGAAGTATTAAGTATACCACCTGATTTCTTCTTTTTAAAAATGTATTGTTGTAAAAATAAGCAATACATCTGGTGTAGCCTGAGGAGACTACCACAGGCAGACATTTCACTTTCGAGCAGTGTTTTGTCAGTTGAATGGGAAACGTTGGGTCTGTGCTAGTCTTCTCAGGCTACACCAGATGTATTGCTTAGTTTCACCATAAAAAATGTTGCTGGTATATGAATACTTCATTTTGACAAAGAGTGCTGAGTCTTTTTTGTTTTGACTGAACTCTTTTTGGTACTTTACAAGCACCCCTCTCCTAGTAGCGACCCTTCTTTATGTGCAGTTAACATAGTGTATTTCTAGGCTTCTGTCATGTATTTAAAGATTATGACACAGTGCAACTGGCCACTGGGCTTCTCATGGTAACACAAACTGGGTAGGGTACAGTCAAAGGGCACACAGCACCAGCTGGGTGATTGACTGGCCACAGTACAAAAGATGCAGTGGAGAAAAACACACAACACAGGAGTACTGTGTCAAAAAAATCAAAATGCCATAATAGGTCTTCTATCAGGAGCTTTTTTAGGGTGAAAGCACAGTCCAGACTGAGACTCCTGTCCTCCAGACAATTTTTCTTTCTTTCGTGGGACTAGATTTTGGCTTGGAACAAGTTTCATCACACTCGATAAAGTTTTTTAACTTTTTTTTTCTATCACACAAGGGAAAAATCAATATATGATCCCCATCACCACTCTTTAAGCAAGTGTGGTCTCTCCATCCTCCCAACAGTGCCACGAGTGTCGCAGGAGATTGTCTCTCACACACGCATGCAGGCAGCGGTCTGCAAGTTAAGTACTGTTCAAGATATTGAACAGGCTGCCCACTGCCTGCAAAAAAATATGTGCCGCTTGACACATGCATCACCAGCCAGACACCCTCCAGCCTCTCATTCTGACCAACGCGGGAATGTGCCTGGCTTCTGCACTGTCTGCCCTTCTCCTTGGTGGCTCTGCATCACATGACCACTCCAAATTCAGGCTCCTCATGTATTTTTGGTGGCGCGGGAGGCAGGGCACTGATCCCTATTCATCAGCCAACTCCCCGCCCTGCCTCCCAGACATATTGACTGCCAGCCCTGCTCCGTTTAAAGTTTAAATGGCAACAGTTGCTGCCGCTTGGAGGAGATAACAGTGTGGCAGGTTCCATTGGTGGCATGATCAGATCCCGATGTGTGTGAGTAAATCTCCTCGGGGGGGGCACTGGCAACCCTGACTGGGAGAATGGGAGAAATGTTCATTTTATTTGCAGTGGACTTGGCAAGCGGGAGGGGTTCAGAACACCCAGGACCCCCCGTGACTTTAGCTGCATTCTTCAGCTGGTGCCGAGATCAGGACGGGAATGTGAATTTGGGAATAGGTCGGGATGGAACAGGACTCTCTCGGGTGAGTTGGGTTGGGATGATAGTTGCGGGTGGCAATTGTAATGAATCGAACCTTTTTCCGAACCCTGTAGTGTTCGAGTTCTAAATTAGAACTCGAACACCAGGGTTCGAGGAGGGTTTGAATCTTTATCAAACTAGTTCTGACAACCCTAATACTTACAAGCAGTCCAGCTGCTAATTGAAATTAAACACAGAAACGTGAAACAAATTACACAAAAGTTGTTAATCCCCCAAGAAAGAAAAACAAATCTCATAGACTGAATTATATTTCAATGGGCTTGCACAACTGGATGAGATGTATGCTTGTGTGACTGATACATTGTGGCTGTTCGTCTCTCTATCTGTGGATATACCATCCTGTAGGGGTACTGCACGGGAACCCTAGAGGAGAGTTCCCTCCTATAGGTGCCATGGGAATAATTCTCTTAGCTAAAAGTAACTAGGAAGAAGCCCACAGGAAAGAGAGATGAGCCGCTAGAGGAGGAGGAGGAGGATGGTGGGGCAATGAATAAAACAAATGAGGACTGGCCAGAAGGAGGGCTTTTTAAGGCTTGGTTGGGGAGTGGTTTGTTGCTTTGCCATCGAACTCTGACAAACCCTCAGCCGTCAATTTCAGTGGGCTTGCAACTGGATGAGATCTAGTCTTGTGTGACTTTGATACGCGTGGCTGTTCGCCTCTCTATTCATGGGATATACCACCTTGTAGGGGTATGACTCAAGGAACCCTAGAGGAGGATTCCCCTATAGCTGCTGTGGAAATAATTTCCTTGGCTAAGGGTAGCTTAGGAAGAAGCCCAAAAAGAATACCCAAATGGGTGTTGAGCATCGAAGAGGCAAAAAATCAGAATATATCGAGACCAGAATTAAGGTGATAGACATAGATGGGAAGGACAGAAGAAGAACGAGATATGACGAGGACGATGAATGAAATGAAAGCAGACAAGATACAGAAGGATGGAATTCCTAAAGAGAGGGGGAACAGCCAGGGCCACCATCTGACTCCATCCAACAGCGGAACTAAACTATGGATCCTTTTCTTTTTTTTCCCCCAATTGTTTAACCAGGAGAGACACACTAAAAACTGAAAGCTTGTTTACAGGTACAACCTGGGAGCACAGGATCCTAAGAAAACTCCAACCCTATCTAATATTATGACCATTGGCACAGAGGAGAAAACTCCTTTGAGGAGAAACCTTTGGGATCAAGGCCTAGATCCCGTCCCTCAGGCTGAAGGACATTTTGATCAGTTTCAGCTCAGCTACTGCAATTTAGAGTCAAGACTGAGGGAGGAGGAAAATATTCCAATTTAGAGGAAGTGCTCACTCTGTCCTTCTAAATGGACAGCTTTTGAGGGTTGCGACGATGTCTCTGCAACTAGGCGCTCAAAAACAAGAGAGAGAGAGAGATGACTGCTGAGGCACTCAGCTGGCATATGTGAGCCTATGAAACAGACTAGATGAACCAGAGGTGGTCTTGATGGAGAATAGGGTAGAGGGTGCCTCCGAATCTGCTCAGGCAGCCAAAAGGGCTCTGATTATGAGAACCCCATCCCTCACAGCTGGAAGTCATAAATTCTACATCCAGAGGTGTCACCGAGATGAGAGACAAATGAAGGTCCACCCGGAGTGAAGACATTCTCACTATAGGCCAGGGAGAAGGACCCACTCCAAGATTCACATGCTCTAGATGCAGATTTCGTGTGTGCAGAGTGAGACTGTTGTCTGAGGCTAGCCCAAGCCAAGGAGCAATGGACACGGAAGGCATGTCTCTGAATGGAGAGCAGTTTGATGAGGTAGCATAACAATCCAATGAGAGGTATACTCAATTAATCAATGAGAATGAGTAGACCCTAAGGTTGGACTGAGCAAAGGAGAACCAGACTCATGTCATGAGGAAGCTACCCATGATTGCTAACTATGGGAGTGCATGGCAACCAGGTCCATTGGGAGCAGAGGAATGGATAGAATTGCATGAAGGTAGAAGCGAGAGCGGCTGGGTGAAGCCAGCAGCTGACAGTGAGGTAGGCAGTATCATGAGGACATCAGAACAGATTTGACTAGAACAAGGGAATAGGGTAGAAGGAGGAGATGAGTAGGCAGGGCGATATGCAGGAGGGAATATTAGGTGATGTGAATGAGTAGGGTATGGTGGTATAGCGGGACGGCAGGATAGGGAAGCCCCAAAAGAAAGCAGAGGTCAGAGAAGGAGAGGAATGGAAGGTGGAGGGAATGGCAGGAGGAGGGTGAGCGCCCACTATGAGGAAGCACAGTCAGAACAAAATTAAGAAAGCGCATCATGGTGTAACCAAGAGCAATGACCGGCAAAGGCCAGAGCCAAAGACGAACGATGGGGTGAGGGGAAGAGGGACGGGTAAGAGAGGAGCTCCCCAAGTAGAAGAAGGCCACAAAACACCTGCAGGAGCTGGTAAGTACGGAAGAGGAATTTGCTGGAAGAGTAGAACAGTGTAAGGAAACAGACCAAGGCCAAATACTATGGCTGGCAGTTCTGTCTACTGCACTGCATAACATGCTATTGGTTAATGATAGGAGAAAATGACATGCAAGGGTCTGAAATGGAGGAATAGGTTTAGGGCAACCAGTATGCGTGCAGGTAGGAGTGGTGGTGGAGCAGGAAATTCCCAAAAGAAAGAGCCAAATGAAGGTGGGCCCAGAGCATCGGCAGGCCAACCAAGAACAGCTAAGCAGGACGGAAAGGAGAAGGGGGACATAAGCAAGTGGCGGTATGCAGCAGACTGCACCATGGACGATGGGAGGACCCGGGAGGAGACAGCCAGACTGGTAGCGAAGTGACAGAATATGCTGAGGTACTGCTGGAGGAAAGAGATGGAAGAGAAGTCTCTGAGATGGGCCAGATGGTCTGGATTAGGAACCTGGACCCAGAAATGCATGGCCAGAGAATGAGAGCTATGCTGGAGTCCATAACACTCAATTGTAGAATCACACGACAGAAGCAGGGACACAAGCCGGAAATGCCTGGGGATGAGGCCACCCGAGCCACAGCTGCACTGCGTAATGAAGGTCGCCAGTCCCAGAAATGGAAATGCAGCACACAAGCTAGTTGGTGAAGAAATAAAACAAGGGCTGCCGGAGCTGAAGAGAGTCCAAATAAAAAGCAAACAGTAGAACAGAGAGTGCAGCACTCACAGACAGTACAGCAGAACCGGAACAATCACACAACTGAATCCGCAAGGAGCAACGCAGGCAGGAAGATCCAGGCAGATGCTGGGAAGGGTGAGGAGCCGTGACACAAAAAGAGAGAGGAGGCAGAGAAATACAAGCACCAAATGCTGCACCACCTCAGAGCATGGATGCCGGACATGGCAAGTAACGAACCTGAAAGTGCCGGCATCGCAAATGGAGCCCAGAATGGGTCCAGCACAAAGGCAGGCCAAGACATCCAGGGGCTAGGAGAGAAAACAACACCAGGTGGATCAGAGAGAGGTGAGTCGAGGTGGTGGCTGGAGGCAAGGTAGGGAGGGGGCAGAGAAAACAGAAGTGGGGGAGTGGATAGAACAGGAGATGGGAACGAGCGGCTGGAGGCACAAGTGAAACAGACAAACTAAAGCAAAGGAAGGCGGTGCCTCCAGCTGCAACAAAGAAAATGAATGAGGACTAGCCTGGAGGAGGGCCATTTAAGGCCTGGTTGGGGGAGTGGTTTGTTGCTCTGCCCATTGAGCTACAGCCAGGCCTCAGCCATCAATTTGTTTTTCATGTGAAACATCTGACTCCCACTGCTATGCCCTCAGTTCACTCTCTGGGTGACCCCACATTAGTTTTCTAGCATCTCCCTGTTTACAAAAAAAAGACCACTAGCTATTGTCTGGACAGCCCATCTGCATTGCCATGCTGTGACCCGATGTGGTGCCTAATGTCCATATTACAGGAGTGCAACACAAGGCTCCATCTTCGCAATTTTGAGTTCTGGTTGCTAGTTCTATGCAACCATAGAACGGGGGTTGTTATAAGCAACCAGGGTGAACTTCCTCCCATACAGAGAAGGTTGCAGCTTCTGCAAAATCCAGACAATCCCTAGACACTCCTTCTCCATTATAATGTTGGGCTCCTTTCTAGGCAGCACCTTTCTACTCAGGTACATGACTGGCTGCTCCTCTCCCGAGTGTATAACCTGACTCAGAACTCTGCCTAGCCCATGACCAGATGTATCTATATGCACAATGAACCTAAAAGAATAGTTTGGGCTGGCAAGCACAGGTGCACAACACAATGTCTTCTTCAGCTAGTGGAATGTGGTATCATAGGTTTCCATCCACTGCACTTTTCCAGTATTTTCTTCCTGGTGAGATTGGACAGGGGTTTGGCCATGCTGCTGGAATTCGGCACAAACCTGCGGTAGTACCTTGCTGTCCCTAGGAAGGCCTGTGCTTTCCTCATGGTCACGGGTGTGGTCTATCCCTGGATGGCCTCAATTTTCACTGGCTCAGGTTGGATGTACCCACTCCCCACCCTGTCCAAGGTATGACACTTTTGCCATTCCTATCTGGCACGTCTCCATCTTGACTGTCTGCCCAGTGGCCTGCATTCAGCAGAATGCCTTGCTCACATGTCTGGCATGATCCAGCCATGTCTTGCTATAGAAGATGATGACATCCATGTCTGCCCAGTGGCCTGCAGTCAGTGGAACATATCAGTCACGTGCCTGGCATGATCCTCCAAAGTCTGGCTATAGGTGGCGATGTCATCCATGTACGCAAGAGGAAAAGTCTCCGGTCCTATTCACAATGCGGTCCACGAGCCGTTGAAAGGTGGCCGGCACATCTTCTTCCAGACTGGCATAACCCTGAACTTGAATAATACAAATGGTGTTACAAAGCTCAACCTTTCTCTGACTTTAGGGGTTGGGGTACCTGGCAATAGCCTTTTTGTCAGATCTACAGTGGACAGGTAAAGAACTCCCTCTAATCTCTGTAGGATCTCATCTGTCCTGAGTATAGGGTATGCGTTTGACTCTGTACAGCTGTTGAGCTTGCAGTAGTTGATGCAGAACCTTATGGTCCCATTTTTGGGGGGAATCAGTGCCAGTGGGGAAGCTCAAGGACTATTGGACTCCTAGATCACTTGGAGACCTAGCATCTCCTTGACCTCCCTCTCTCTGGCATGTCTTACTCCTTCTAGGACTCTGTAGGATGGCTGGCTTGGGACTCTTTATACACATGGTGCTCTGCCAGTGTGGTATACCTCAGTTTTCCCATGAACATTTCACAAATGCATGTAGCACCCCACTCATTTTGGCTGCTTGGGCTGGTGTCAGCCCCTCCAAGAGGGTGACAGCATCCACTGAAGAGTCTTCCCTAACCTCTCCCAGAAGATTCATCAGCAGGTCTGCTCCTGGACCCTCCTCTGGATAACTGCACAGAGCCAGGACCATCTTGTCCCTGTCATGGTAGGGTTTCATCAAATTTATATGGCAAAACTTGCTGCTTGCACCTCCTGTCTGGTAGCTCCACCATATCATTAACATCATTCACCCTCCTGACCACAGAGTAAAGCCCCTCTCATGCAACCTATAATTTGTTCTGTTGGATGAGGACGAGCACCATCACCCATTGCCTGACTTCATACTCCTGAGCTCTGGCCCCATCGTCATACCATGTCTTCTGCCTCTGTTGTGCTTTGTCTAGGTGCTCCTTGGCAAACCCCATGAGCTCCTTGAGCTGTGACCTGAAATTCAGGACATGCTCCATGACAGATTTCCCTTGGGGAGCAAGTTCACCCTCCCATTTATCCCTTACCGAGTTAAGGAGGTCCCTTACCCTATGGCCAAACAGAAGCTCGAAGAGTAAGAACCCTGTGGACTCCTGCAGAAGTTCTTTATATGTGAATAGGAGATGGGGTAGGTACTTGTACCACTCTCTCACATGCCGGTGAGCAAATTTATTTATTTATTTATTGAAATGTTTCACCAGGAAGGCACACTGAACAACAAGTTGCTTGTCTCCCGGTGAGACCTGGGGGGAAGTGGTCAAGGAATCTATTTATATACAAGTACAAAATGAACAGTACAGTGGTCACTGCAAAACAGTTATTGAAACTTCCAGACAATACATGGTTGCTATTAGTGCAGTGTTTGTTCACAGCATAAATAGTATGGGCTCAGTACTAGGCCAGTGTAGTAGGTGCAAGATTACAGCATAAATGCAGTAGTAGATAAGGCTAGACCTTGTAAGGAGAGGGGGTCTAGAGAGAGGTATGCGGTAACATTAGATTTGATGGAAGCAGATACAGAATAAGATGAGATAGTTTTTGAGGGCAGAGGAGAGGGAATGCAGGGAGGACGAGTGCCAAATTTGCTGATGGAGGGCATTCCAGATTAAGGGGAAATGATATTTGAATCCCAACTGGCCAGCCAATGTGGAGCAATGAGGGACAGCGAAGGTACGGGACTCTGAAGATCTTAAAGAGTGTGCAGGAGGAGGAAGGGTGGAAAGGGAGGAGGTTTAATATGGAGGTAGACTGCCTAGCCAGTATTTTGAGACAAGTTTTGCATAGTGGGAGAGACGCCGGTTAGTAAGAGAGGGGAAGGAGAGAGAGTGATATAGGTCACAGTGGTGAGTGCCCACAGGAGAGTCAATGATGAAATGGCAGAATGAGTTGAAAAGGGGGTCCAATCTGGACAAGGGGGATTTGGGTGTGGCACTGTAGACTACATCACAGTAGTCAAAAATAGGGAGACTCATATTCTGGACAATCGCATGCCTGGCCGTAAGAGGGATGCAATTACGGTTCCTGTATAGAGCGTCAAGCTTGCGGCGCAGTTTTTTCAGGATAGCGTCAACATGACCAGAGAAGCTGAGGTGTTGGTCCAGCCAAACCCCAAGATATCTGAATGAGGTGGTGTCCTCAAGTTGAGTCCCATCCAGGGTGTGGAAACTGGCCAGAACGGGGAGCCCAGCAAGTCACTGCCTTGTGATGTGAGGCGAGCCAGTGCTGGATCTTGTTGAAGTCAAGCTGAAGTCTGGCTTCCACATCAGCAGGAGATTGGCTAGAGATGAACAAGATGGTATCGTCAGCATAAATATGGATGTAGGAGGAGGAGCATGCTGATGGTAAGTCATTTAGGAATATGGAGAACAGAAGGGGGCCAATACAGAACCCTGAGGCACTCCGGTTTCTATTTGGCATGGAAAGGAGAGGGAGTTGGAGATTTTAACCAATTTTGTCCTGCCAGTGAGGTAGGCACTGAACCAGTTAGTAGCAGATGGAAAGAGACCAGCTGCTGAGAGGGAGTGCAGAAGTAGGGAGTGGGAAACCGTGTCGAAGGCTTTGGCCAGGTCAACAAAGATGGCGGAGGTGATCCAGCCATTGTCCATTCCAGTGAGAATAGTATCAGTGAGACGGAGTAGGGAAGTGGTGGTAGAGTGGTTTTGCCTAAATCCAGATTGGAACGAGGTGAAGAAGTTGGAATCAGAGAGAAAGGAGGAGATTTGAGAGAGTACAAGATACTCCTGGAGTTTAGCAAGGGTAGGGAGCAAGGAGATGGGACAATAATTTCCTGGAGCAGACAAGTTGCCACCCTTTGGGACGGTTGAATGACTGCATGCTTCCAGGGCATAGGGATCTCAGCTAGTGAGAAGAAGAGGTTCAGAATTTTGGCGATTGGGCCGGTGATAGCAGGGGCTGAGAAGTAGAGGAGCTTCGGGTCTAGTTCATCTGGAGAGCTACTTTTGGATGGGTTGATAGCAAAGCGGTGAGTGCATCTTCAGGCAAGACCTTGGAGAATGAAAAGGGAAGGGAAGTGGGTGACTGGCAGCGGTCAGGGTCGGTACTTTTGTTTGGGGGTGGGGAGCTGGGAGGGAGGAAAGCCAGTAGAGCGGAAGCACACAAAGTGAAGTAGACATTGAATTCCTCAGCTACTAAAGCCTGATCCACAACAAGGGAATTATTTATTTTAAGGACTGGAGAGGGGGGTGGGTGGGAGGAGAGAAGAGGGTATGAACAACTTTCCAAAATTTGGACAGGGAATTTAAGTTTGAGTGGAAAGTTGAGTTGAAGTACTCCACTTTGGCAAGTCTGACCGCTTTTGTGCATGTGTTGCAGAGTTTCTGGTAAATTGCATAATCACTAGGTAATCTGGTTAATTTGTGCTTATGCCACGCCTGGTCATGAGCTCAGAGGCAGGCCAGAAGTTCGGGAGTGATCCATGGTATGTGATTTCCTCCTACTCTGGTACATCTTAGAGGGGCATAATGATTCCAAATGGAGAGGAATTTGTCTTTAAAGTAGGCAACAGCAGCATCCACTTGGGGTGCTGTGGTTAGCGGCGATCAGTCGGTGTTAGCTAAGTCCTGGAGGAGTGGAGTAATGTTAAGAGATTTATAGGAGCATTTTAGAATTATTTTGTGGGGAGATGTTGGCCTGTGTACCTTCCTGACTAGACAGATCAAGTGATGATCACTTAGAGCGTTTGGCATGATACCTGTATTGATGACTCGACGCGGGTGAGTTATGAGGTCCAGTCAATCAAGATGTGGTTTTGGGTTTTATTGTTCAGGCGAGTGGGTTCTTTGATGAGCTGGGTTAGATTTAGGGAGGTTATGTGGTTATGAGCCTTGCCTTATGCTGGGGATAACCAGTTCAGGTTGAAATTGCCCATGATGTACAGCTCTCCTGTTTGAGAGTGGGAGGTGATGTTGGTAATAAGTTAATTGGCCATAGTGGAGGGAAGGTTGGGGCAACAGTAGATGCCCGCAACATAAATTGGAATAGAGTAGGGCAGGAATAGGCATATAAAGAGGGCCTCATAATTAGCCGGTGAGGAGGTGGAGAGGGTGACAGCATATTGCAGGGAGGAGGAGATATTTATTTATTTAGATTTTGTTTACCAGGTAAGCCCACTGAGACCAATGGTCCCTTTTTCAAGGGCGACCCGGAGTTAGTTACAGAAAGGACACTTAGGGACAGTTATATACAGTAATTACATTAGTTACACCATAGTACAATGATAACATTTATACAAGGGTAGCAGTATACAAAGCCATCCTCTGCCTCTCCCAGACCTATCCTGTCTGACTAAGGAGTAGCTAGAGATTGAGATGGCTTGGTCTGATACCTTATTGCCGAACCAGGTTTCAGAGAGGAGTAAGATGTTGGGAGTGAGTAAAACAACCAGGGTTTGGAGGAGGTCTAGTTTGGGCAGTAAACTGTGGATATTAAGGTGCAGTAGTTTAAGGCCATTAGGAAGGATGGGGAAGTTTGAGGGGTCTGGCTCGGAGTTGTTGAGGGGAGACCTAGGTGCATTAGCTACAAGGGGGCCTGGGTTAGGATGAATGTTTCCTGATGTAAGAAGCAGAAGTGTGATAATAAGGTAGTGTAGCTTTGGGTTTTTATAGACTAGTTGCAGGATGAGGGATGTGGGGGTGACATGGCTTTTAGTATTAGGGTAATGAAGGCAGTTGAGGTAGATACATTTAGTAGAGAAGCAGCAGGGAGGAGGTGAAAATGGCTCCAGTGTAGTAGGAAGGGAGCAGAGGTACTGTTCTAGCATAGATATAAGAGCAAGGGATTGTTACATTAAAGTGCTCTGGGGAAGAGTCCAGAAGATAGGAGTTGGGAGAGGTGATGGGTAGGAACAAAAGAGGAAGCAGGGGGAATAGTGTAGGTGGGAGCATCGTGGACAGGTAGGATTGTATTTAAAAGGGAAAAGAGGGAAAAAGTACTTGGCACTGCTAGTAGTAGAAGCGCAGCATAAGGTGCCAAATTTAAGAAAGTAAAAGAAGAGACTTGGAACTTAGAAGGGCAGTAAGTAGTTTGGAGCTGTTGTAGAAGGTGCAGTCACTATCCAAGTAATTAACAGTAATAAACGTGGTTGCTGGTCTTGGTTTGTTATCTTAGTTGGTTAGGTGATACAGTAGGATAGGGTTGCTTATGAAAAGGCACTTAAATGGAGCTTGAGATGGGATTACTATGGATTAAGGATTAGTTGTAAAAATTTAAGCTGTTCAGGGTTGTCCTTAATGACAGAGCTTTGTAAAACGCCAGGGAGTTTAGGAGTTAACTTCTCTGGGAGTGGCTGCACTAGTCATAGGGTGGAGTTTGGCAGCAGGAAAGAGCTTTTAAGGAGTGCCGAACGTGGGGGAGGGTGGGCGGAAGACATTTTTGGTTAAATGTTCCAATTTGAGAAATAGCGCAAAAAGCCGTACTGAAAAGTCTTTCAAGGAATGCACCAATGGCTGAGCCCATAGGAACCTCTCCAGCCAATAGAATGCTAGGAAGAATGGGAGAAGCCAATAGGAGACACAGCTTTTCAGACCAGGACCTGGTGGAAGGATGAGCAGTTGTACCTGAGTTGCGAGCGGGCAGGGGAAGCTCGGCAATTGGTGGCGTAGGGAGCCACAACTGGTGAGGAGCCTGGTCGGGGCACGGTCTGAGGAGGGAAGGGAGACAACAGACAGATAATTGGTAGCCGCAGACTAAGTGGAGGGTGGGGTGATAGTAGCAGAAAGCAAGAGGAGGGGGGGAGTTAGGGACAATGGGCAGTTAAGTGATGGGTGTCTGGTGGCAGGGCCGTGGCGCCAATCAAACAGGCTAAAGTAAAAGCAGAGGAAAGAAAAGGGAGTGTGGGTGTGGGAGGAGAGGATTAAGTCTAGAGAAGTGCAAGTTTGAAAATGGAGGAAAGGCATGAGAGAAAGCAGGCAGTAGGCAGGGTGTAGGAAAGGCAGGATTTAAGTTTGTGCAGGAGAGGCTTAGAGAGGTAAAATAGAAGAAGACGTAGGGTTAGAATTGGCAGTAGAAATAAATCAGCAGGCAATAACAGCACAAAATTAGCCCCAATAAATAAAATAAATGCTTTTTTAAAACACTGGATTTGTACCTAACCAACATGTACATTTAGCACATTTGGCCAGAAAAAATAACTGTAACTAACAGACCCAACGTATATAAATATACAAACTTCGTTTGGCTACATCCAGTAAGCTGTAACAGTAGTATCCCCACATTTAAAATTTCGGCTAAATGTTCCAATTTGAGAAATAGCACAAAAAGCCATTCTGAAAAGTCTTTTGACGAGTGCACCAATGGCTGAGACTATAGGAAACTCTCCAGCCAATAGCATGCTAGAAAGAATGGGAGCAGCCAATAGGAGGTGCAGCTTTTCAAGACCAGGTCCTGGTGGAAGGATGAGCGGTTGTACCTGAGTTGCGAGCGGGCAGGGGAAGCTTGGCCGTCGGCGGTGAGGGGAGATGCAGCTGGTGAGGAGTGAGGAATGCCCTTAACATGCTGTAAAGAGACCCATTGAATTGCTCGACCAGACTGTAAGTCTGGGGATGGTATGGTGATGCCCTGAGCTGCCTTACCAATGCCAGAGACTAACCATCAGATCAGACATGAAGTTAATGCCCTGGTCCGACAGAATCTCCTGGGGAAAACCCACCCAGCTGAATATCCCCTGCAGTTCATCTGTCACCTTAGAAGTGCCGATGGAGGACAGGGGCACTGCCTCTGGGTACCCTGTGGTGTGATCTATGACCACCAAAATTTACTGCTTGCCAGTGTGACTTGATGTGTTAAGTTGTCCCACAATGTCCACGGCAACTCTACAAAATGTCTCTTTGATAACAGACAGGGGAATCAAAGCTGCCTTAGTTTTGTCCCCAACCTTTCCCACCCCCCTGGCACTGTGGACAATTCTGGCAGTAATTTGCCATGTCTTTTAAAATACTGGGACAGTAAAAATTGTTAGTCAGCTGCCTTTTGTATGGCTGACCCCTAGGTATCCTGATAAGGGTATGTAATGGGCTAAGACCAGAAGCTGCTTCCCATATTCCCTAGGAACAACTATCTACCAGAGTACCCCTTCCTCCTGTTTTCCCTTAGGAACCCCTCAGGGTACAGAACCCCATTCTCCCAGCATACCTCCCTTTTCCCAGAACTCAGAGAGTCACCTTC
This sequence comes from Neoceratodus forsteri, assembly GCA_016271365.2. Classification (NCBI taxonomy): domain Eukaryota; kingdom Metazoa; phylum Chordata; order Ceratodontiformes; family Ceratodontidae; genus Neoceratodus; species Neoceratodus forsteri. The sequence goes on from JADMNL010000023.1 coordinate 68,927,513, forward strand.
CACACTGATGGTTAACTCCGTTAATTTTTGCAGGGATGGGCCAACTTGCTGAGCTCTCCCTAGCTCGGCACACTTAACCATCCCCAAAACACACTTCGCTGAGAGTGGGCTGCCCACAACTGGGCTCTTTTCTTTCTGTAGCTGTGGCTCAGAATTGCTGCTCCCAGCTCATTCTTCAGCTACAACTTCTCCTTCTACTGAGGTAGGGGTTGCTTCCTTGTGACAGGGTGAACCCTGTCTGGGGTGGATGCCCATGTGTGGGAATGAACATGAAATACATTTGCTGTATAGTTGTCTATTTTAGGGTGTCGCATTTAATGATTTAATGGAAATAAAAAAGAAAAAGATATGATGAGTTCCAAGGGTTGGCAGGAGAAGGGAGAAGAGGAGCGCACCTTTGTTCTCCCATTCCCCTTGCAAACCCAGTGGAACCCTCATGGACTTACTATATTATTAAAACTATCTTTTGAGAAGAATACCCCCTTAACATAAAACCCACTTAACTATGAAAAGAGGAGTTGATTCTATGCTAGAAAAACTTAACATGTATGAACATGTATGTCTTTACTATTTGATGGGGAATTCTTGAGAATAAGAGGTTTATACTGGTTTTAGTAAAACAGGGTGGATCACCTGACAGTGATACCATCCATGAACGGTATAAGAACCCACCAATTTGAGTAACAAAGACAGATAGGAGAGTCAGTTGAATATTGATTAGAGATGTGCAAAATTGGAAAATTTTGCCTAGAGAAACATTTCGCGTAATTCCCACGTTACGCAAAATCTTTCACCTAGGTGAAATGTAATTTCGTCTCTAGTTCTGCATTTGCCTAATGTGAAATTTCACCCAATTTCACCAATTTCGCTTTTGCATAAGGTGAAATTTCACCATTATCCTGAATTTCGCTAATGTTTTTCAATTTCGCCAGTGAAATTGCAATGCATTGTGGAGAGATAGCTGAAACATCACATGCAGGCTGTTTCCTGCATAGCATATTGTCTGTTGAGTTGGACAGCAGTTCAGTGTGGTGTATCACAGCCAATAAACCCTTCAAAAACCTCTTTATTTGTGATTTTTATTTATTTGCTTTCTGTAACCGGGTAAGTGCACTAGGCATAGTAATGCCTATTTTCAGGCACGACCTGGGAGGGTACAAATTGTGACGCTTAGCCAGCTGGTTATGATTCTTATATGAGATTTGTAATATAAAAATATAGTAGGTGATTGTCTCACATAAGACATCTTGTGCTTATGGGTGCCCCCCCCCCCAGGTTTCAGAGAAGCTACAGGATATATTAACCCGAAACCAGGAGGTAATTAAAAGACCAGAGAGACTTAATTAAGGGTCTCCTGTTTTTCTGTCTTAATTAGAACTGACCCAGCTGACGGGATATAGGGCTCGTAAAATTTTATGATCCCTGTAGGAAGAACATTGATACCACCATGGTTGCTAAAAGTTATACAAACCCTTTGAATCTGCCTTGGGAACAGGGAACCACACAAGATCAAAGAGAAAATGTTTAATTAAGGAGTCATATTTAGGAAGTGCTTTTCCTTCTGAAGTGACAATATTTAACATACCTCCTGATAGGACATCCTGTTTGTATTTTTTTATATTCTAAAAGGAGGAGCTAGATGACTCACTGAAGGGATGTGGAGAGAGACAGTTTAAACTATACAGTGTCTGAACTGTTTAGATGTATTCCATCTTGGGACTCTAGAAAGACACAGCTCTGATAATCACTTAAAGAGGTAATACATTAGCTAGAAAAGATCTAAACTGTACGTTGGTAGGAGTTTGTCTGTAGTTTACTTTGTTTTTCTTGTAAGTGATTGTATGCTTTGTGATATAGTGTTCTGTGTTTACATTTTTCATATTTTTATCCATGTTTAATAAAATCTATATTTGAAAGATGTTGCCTGGGTCTTCCAAGTTCTTTTCATGTTGATTGCGCATATGTGCAAGAAATATATTGCAGCAGCTTTCTCCACAAGCATGTTGTGGAGGCGTGGCACTATTGTGGCCAATGCCCCCATAGCCTTTAAAGGCTTGTCCAGCATCTCCCAATGCCGTGGCACACTGCTGCTGACACTAGTTCAGCCAGCATGCCACCAATTTGTAAAAAATCAGCCGCTGCAATCAGGGGCAGCCTCTTCATTGCAGCATAAGCCATTCTCTGCAATAAGGGAGTGACCCGTTATTGCAGGGTGGGATCTTCACAAACAATATTAACCCCCCCCAACGTGTTTATTTGCCGACATGGGCCCCAATCCCTGTCAGCTTCGGTGCCCCCATGTTTATGTTGTTGAGGGAGCCCACTCCCCATTGGCATTATATACCCCCACTATATTCTCTGCCGGCAGGTGCCCAATCCCCATCGGCATAATGTCACCCACCCTTTTTTGTGTGCCAAAGGGTGCCCAATCCCCCATCAGCTACAGCTTGCCCCTCCCCCAAAAGGAAGACTCCAGTGGCACGCTGGGAGCCCACCTCAGCATGCCACATGCCACTGTAAAATAAAAACGGTCCTGCAATGTCTTTTTTTTTCACCTGTAAAAAAGGAAACTGTCCCTCGGAGGTCTCCCTGCCCCCCTCCCACAACCTGTGCCTACCCACTGTGCACACTGCCTCCCCATACCACCGTCACCCCATACTTACCTCCGGAGCTCAGCGCGACGATCTTCGGAGGACCGGGAACACGTCTGCACTCTTCAAAGCTGACCGCGAACTGAGGAAATATCTGTAAGCTGTATAATTGAATAAATGTTTTTTCCCAACTTTAATGCATATCTCAGTCATTTTTTGGAATTTTGGCACCAAATTTTCAACATGGGGTTTTCGGGACCCCTCCTCACGAATTCTGGGACTGTCATGGCATTAATCAGCCCCAAAAGGTGATTTTGTGGTCACTGCATGGACTTTTGGGGCTGATTAATGAAATGACAGTGCCAGTGTTCATGAGATGGGCTCTCAAAAAGCCTATTTTGCAAATTTGGTGGAAAAAATCCAAAAAATGACTGTTTTACGAGTATCCATTGCGCAGTTGCTATGCATGCTCGTAACTTCGCAAATTTGCAATATTTTCATGCCAGATTTTCAACATTGCCATTTTTTTCACACCTCCTTGTGAACAGTATAGCTGTCATTGTTCACATCCTGGCCGAAGTGTGTTTTCTCACTTCCAGCGCAGAATAGCACAGTCTCTGTGGGAAGTTAGTGTTCAGGACAGATTACGAAAATGACAGTGACACTGTTCATGAGTAGAGGTCCTAAAATGCCTATTTTGAAAATTTGGTGACGATACTCCATAAAATGACAGAGTGTGTGTTGTGCAGTTTGCACTCACGTTCGTAACTTCACAAATTTGTAATATTTTCACTCCAGATTTTCAACATTGCCATTTTCACACACCTACTTATGAACAGTACAGCTGTCATTTTTCCCATCCTGGCTGAAATGTGTTTACGCACTTCCGGCGCAGAATAGAGCGGTCACTGTGGGAAATCACTGTTTGGGACAGTTTAAGAAAATGACAGTGATACTGTTTATGAGTAGAGGTCCTGAAATGCCTATGTTGAAAATTTGGTGATGATAGACCATCAAATAACTGTGTTACAAGTGTGCATTGTGCACTTTCCACGCACCGTTGTAACTTCACAGATTTGTAATATTGTCACGCCAGATTTTCAACACTGGCAATTTTTCACACCTCCTTACAAGCAGTACAGCTGTCATTTTTCACATCCTGACCGAAATATATTTTCACAGTTCCGACGCAGAATAACGTAGTCACTATGGGAAATCAGAGTTTGGGACAGATTAAAAAAATGACAGTGGCACTATTCATGAGCAGAGGTCCTAAAACCCCTATGTTGAAAATTTAGTGATGAAACTCCACAACATGAATGTGTTACAAGCGTGCATTAAACTGTTTCCACGCACCCTTGTAACTTCGCAAATTTATAATATTTTCACACCACATTTTCAACAGTGGCATTTTTTCACACCTCCCTATTAACAGTACAGCTGTCATTTTTCACATCCTGGCTAAAATATGTTTTTGCACTCCTGCTGGAGAATAGCACGGTTGCTGTGGAAAATCAGTGTTTGGGACAGATTAAGATCAAGCGAGTGAGAGGGGGAAGTGACCGAGCTCAACTGAGCTGTGTCGGAACTGCTGCAGATTTGTTTGTGGGCAGAAAAAGGCCCCAATGCAAGAGCCCAGTACAAAAGAGCAGACTGCAGCACTGGGAGAAGCAGAACGAAAGAGCGAGAGAGCAAACTCACCGGAGCACTGTCAGGACTGCTGCGGATTTCTCTGTGGGCAGAAAAAGGCATCAGTGCAGGCAGGGGCCCAGTACAAAGGGCCAGCCTGCAGCGGTGGGAGAAACAGTGCTGGCCAGTGAGACAGGGGCACTGGGTGAGCTCAGCGGAGTTCTATCAGGACTGCTGCAGATTTCTTTGTGGGCAGAAAAAGGCGCCAATGCAGGCAGGAGCCCCTTACAAAGGGCAGCTTGCAGCGCCAGGACAAACAGAATGAGCGCATGAGAGAGGGAGACTGAGTGACCTCAACGGAGCTCTGTCGGGACAGCTGCAGATTTCTTTGTGGACAAAGGTGCCAATGCAGCCAGGAGCCCTATACAAAAGCACAGCCTGCAGCGCCAAGAGAAACAGAATAAGCGAGTGACAAAGCAGTAGTGAGCGAGCTCAATGGAGCTCTATTGTGACTGCTGTGCATTTCTTTGTGGGCAGAAAAAGGCGGCAACGCAGGCAGGAGCCCAGTACAAAAGGCCAGCTTGTAGCACCGGCAGAAACGGAATGAGTGAGTGAGGGAGGGGGAGTGAGTGAGCTCAACGGAACTCTGTTGGGACTGCTGCAGATTTGTTTGTGGGCAGAAAAGGGGAGCAATGCATGCAGGGGCCCAGTACAAAAGGCAACCTGCAGTGGCGGGAAAACCAGAATGAGTGAGTGAGAGAGGGGAGTGAGCGACCACAACAGAGCTCTATTGTGACTGCTGTGGATTTCTTAGGTATTTGGAAGTGATAGTTCCATGCCTTCCTCCCAAGACATGCACTGTGTCTTTCCGTTCAGTATTCACAGAAGAGTGGGAGGGGCAAGGGCCACAGCAGCACAGCAGTTGCCAAGGGGGTGAAGAGGTGGACAATAGTCCATTCAAAGTCAAAAGAGTCCTGCAGAAGCTCACTAAATTGAAGGTGGAGAAAGTGATGGAACCACATGGCATACACCCAAGGATATTAAGAGAACTGCGAAGAAAGATAGTAGTACCTCTGGCAGCCATGTTCACTGAGTCATTCAACATGAGTGAATTGGAGGAGGGCACATGTGGTCCCTCTACACAAGTCCGGCAGCAGGGAGGAGGCAGGGAACAATAGGCCATTCAGCCTCACCTCAGTAGTGGGGAAGATCATGGAGACATTGCTTAAAGAAAGGACAGTGGGGCATGTAGAAGCCATTGGAGCCCAGGACCATAGACAACATGGATTCACAGTGGGGACAACATGTCAGACAAATCTGGTTGATTTGTTTGACTGGGTGACAAAGGAAGTGAATCAGGGTGGGGCAGTGGGCAACGCTTACCTTGATTTCAGCAAAGCCTTTGACACCATCCCACATAGGAGGCTGATAAACTAACTGGGTAGGCTGGGCATGGGGGAGAAGGGTGGTGAACTGGGTTAGAAACTGGCTAACAGACAGGAGGCAGAGAGTGGTGGTAAATGGGGTGCAGTCTAGGGAGAGGGGGTGAACAGTGGGGTGCTGCAGGGATCAGTCCTGGGGCCAGTCCTGTTCAATGTCTTCATTAGTAACATTGCAGAACGGCTGAAGGGAATCTTTTTGCCAAATTTTCAACATAGCCATTTTAAGACCTCTGTTCATGAACAGTATCACTGTGATTTTCTTAATCTGTCCCAAACATTGATTGCGCACACCGACTGCGCCATTGTGCGCTACATGCACGGAAACACATGTTGGGCAATGTGAAAAATGACAGCTGTACTGCTCATATGGAGTTGTGGTAAAATGGCAATGTTGAAAATCTGGAGTGTAAATATTAAAAAATCGAGAAATTAAGAGCATGCGTAGGAACTGTGCAACACACGCTCGTAAAACAGTCATTTTTGGGAATTTTTTCACCAAATTTTCAACATAGCCATTTTAAGACCTCTGCTGATGAACAGTGTCACTGTGATTTTCTTAATGTGTCCCATACATTGAGTTTGCACACCGACTGCGCCGTTGTGCGCTACATGCATGGAAACACATTTTGGGCAAGATGTGAGAAATGACAGCTGTACTGCTCATAAGGAGGTGTGATAAAATGGCAATGTTGAAAATCTGGAGTGAAAATATTGAAAATTCGCAAATTTACGAGCATGCATAGGAACAGCGCACACATGCTTGTAAAACAGTCATTTTTGGGAATTTTTTCACCAAATTTTTAACATAGCCATTTTAACACCTCTGCTCATGAACAGTATCACTGCAATTTTCTTAATCTGTCCCAAACATTGATTTCGCACACCAACTGCACCATTGTGCGCTACATGCGTGGAAACACATTCTGGGCAAGATGTGAGAAATGACAGCTGTACTGCTCATAAGGAAGTGTGGTAAAATGGCAATGTTGAAAATCTGGAGTGAAAATATTGAAAATTCGCGAACTTACGAGCGTGCATAGGAACAGCACAACGGATGCTCGTAAAACAGTCATTTTTGGGAATTTTTTCACCAAATTTTCAACATAGGGTTTTTGAGGGCCTACCTTATGAACTGTTACACTGTCATTTCTTAAATCAGTCCCAAAAGGTGGTTCCGCGCAGTGACCACGAAATCACCTTTCGGGGCAGATTAACGCCATGATAGTGACAGAATTCATGAGGTGGGGTCCCAAAAATCCCATGTTGAAAATTTGGTGAAAAAATTCCCCCAAATGCCCAAGATATTCAGTAAAGTTGAAAAAACCCTATTTATTCCATTGTACAGCTTACGGCATTTCCTCAGTTCGCGGTCGGCTTTGAAGAGTGCAGACATGTTCCTGGTCCACAAAGATTGTCGCACGGACTCTGGAGAGTAAGTATGGGGTGAGAGTGGGGGTGTAGGGAGGCAGGGTGCACAGTGGGTGAGTGCGGGTGGGAAAGGGGTCAACACCACAGTGGAGGAAGGTGTTTTTTATAACTTGGACTACAGGGGACGTTTGCCACGTTGGGGTAGGCTCCAAGCGTGGCAGCTGGAAGGCTGTTGGGGGAGCAGTGGAGCCGAGGGGGGATTGGGCACCCCCATCGGCCATAGGATCTGTTGCCATGCTGGGGTGAGCTCCCAGCATGGCACCCGATAGTCTCGGGGAGGGGGACAGAAACAGTAGAGCTGATGGGGAAGTGGGCACCCCCCGTCGGCCATAGAGACTGCTGCCATGCTGGGGTGGGCTCCCAGCGTGGCACCTAGAACTCTGTTGGGGGGGGAGCGCAGCACAGCCTACAGAGTTGAGGCACCCCGTTGGCTATACGGTGTGCGTTGGAGACACGAGCACGCAGTATGCGGGCGATGTGGGGAGGCGGCGCGATGAGCACGTGATCTTATCGCTGCTCACTGAAGCGAGCCTCCTTTCAACTGTACAACCACTGCATTTCAACTGCTGTCATGGACAGCTGCAGCATTGATTGGAGAACTGGGGCTGCGCCTGCAAACACACTGACTGAATTGGAAGAGGGCTGCCACACCTCTAAAAACTCGGATGATGGCACTATGTCTCTTGCACATGCATGCAAGCAACATAAAAACTACATAGTTTTCAACTAGATAGTGGTGGTCCCTGCATGAGTTTTGGAGGTGACTTTGTTCATTTCAAATCTTTTTGTCCCTTCTGTCTGATATATCTGTAAGCCCAAACTCTATTTAGTATGTACTAACACATTGCAGTACTCGCATTATCCAGACACCACTCATCAGGACTGTAGTTTAGATTTTGACTGAGAGGTGTTCTGTGGGGTTGGTTTAGTTTTGTTTTTGTGAACCTATCAGCACCTACCTGGTTACTATCAAGTTGTGTAATAATCATTTCATTTGAAAACTGACATTTGATTAAGAACTACTTAAGTATTCTTTTCAGATTTACTGCACAACCTTATTGTGGTGGTGTTCTCCGTCGGTTTTGTATTCAAAGTCTCTTACTTCTGTCCTCCTGTTACCCCGTGTTACTTAACTCATGTTTTTGTAATTAAAAAAATAAAATAGTGTTTTCACACTCAAGTAGGCTACAGTAGCAGTTGTAGGTAGTTATGTACACTACACTACAGCTACCTGTTCTGATTTCTGTTTGCCCTTTGTTGATAGCACTGCAGGTGTTAAATCACACTTATTTAATAGAAATACATAATAATATTGTTCCAGACTGAGGAAGCCAAATGAAACAAACATATAAATATGCTTGGCAAGAGACGTTCAACTTCAGGTAAAGGTGCCAGGGTGGGAGGTGGCTCAAAGAAGTCTGCTGGAAAAAGCAACCTATTTTTGAATCAGTGCCCTCTGTGGGCTCCGCTGCTGCTGTGGCCGCCAGTAGCAGCAAAATCGAAGTTAGAATTGGCTTCAAGTATGTGACTAATTTTTTTACTGCCCAATCTATAGCTAGCATGCTTGTTGGGGATGATACTGGGAATAAGGGAGACACTCGCACCAGTATAGGCACAGAGGTCCAGGAGGAGGTCGAAAAAGTTCTCTGTGTGTCTGTTGTTCCTGCTCAAGAAGGATCTGATGGTGATGAGGGTGATAGTGTCCAGCTTCAGTCTGTTTCTCCTGGAGAAGGAGATAAGGAAAGTCAGACCCCCCCCCTACAGTGAGGAGATACCAGAGAAGGGAAAGGTTTGTCTTGTAGTAGGAGGTGATAGGGAGGAGGAGGAGGATATAATATGTTTTGGTACAGATGATGATGAGGAGTTGGATCCCCTATGGCAGCCAGAAGTGAAAAAGATGAAGGGTGATGATGATGTATCCCATTTAGATGACAAGACTGAGGGTGAGGATATCAGCAAGCCTACAACAAGCAGTCCATTCACCCCACCCCCAAACATATCATGGTGGATATCATACAAGTGGCACAAAAAGCAAAAATGTCCATACCTTTGGCTACGCTGTCCAAGTCTCGGTCCCATCATGTCAAATTTAGAGTTGCAAAGTCCCTGGTTTGTGATGTTTTCATGATGGATGCAGCTGATGACACTGTGGCGATATGTCAGCTGTGTCAAGCACGTGTAACTCATGCAAAAAAGGGCAGCCACATAGGCACCGGTGGCCAGTGGTCCCACTTGAAAAACAAGCACCCACTGCGCTGGCACCAGCACCAGAAAGATGCCAGAGCTGTTGGAGGGACTTCCATTTTCAAACTTAATGTTAGTGACAGCAGTACAATAGAGCAGGAGGAGGTCAGTGGAGGAGGAGTGTGAGGAACCATTTTCTCTCTTCCAGCAGTGGGTATAGCAGCAGTGGAGCTGCCACTCCCCTGAGTTAGAAAAGTATACCACCAGGCACCAAATCCACCAAAATAACTAATTTCATTCATGCTGCACATCCCTTGCTCCAAAAGTCTCCTGGTACCCCAGCAAGAACAACACTGGTGGCACAAGTGAAGCATTTTTGTTGACCCACTCCCAAGGTGCAGCCCACATTGAAAAGTGTGTTTCAGCCGCACTCAAAGTACCCCCCCCAATCATGCTGCTGAATGTGAGCTGAATGCAGGCACAGCTGAAATGCTCACCATTAACCGGTTGCCCTTCTCCTTTGTGAAGAATCCAGGATTCCGACGTTTGATAGCCTGTGCCTGTCCCAAATGGCAGGTGCTATCATGAATGTATTTCTCCAAACGTGCCATGCCCGAACTCTACAGCAGAGTTTCACAGTCCGTCCTACATGCCATGAAGCCTTCTGCCTCAAACTATATCCAACTTAGCATGGATATGTGGGCAAACAGCAGGCAGCTTATATCTGTGCATAACAGCACACTGGGCACAGGTACCTGGGGTTGCGACAAATACTGAACAACTTCCCCATTTCCACATATACCTCCTCCATGACACCATGAATGAGTGTCTAGTGAGTGTGCCACCACTGTATATACAACAATGACAACTTAGTCAGACAGTGCACAGCCAGTACTATGTTAATCAGAAATGCATGCGTGCTCCATCCTCATGTATACAATTAACCATCATGTAATCTGCCTCCTTGTCATCCATCCTAGTTTGTGTAACACAGACTTAGACAGGGTGGGCCAGTGTCTTACTGCCAAGAAATACTGGCAACCGCTGAAAATCTATGAAGCTGACAGATGCATGCTCCAGCATAAACAGCAGTCTCAGACCAGTAAATTAATGCTGCCTCCGAGTCCAGCTAAATTACTCCTCCTCCTCCTCCTCCTCCTCCTCCAGCAGTCTTCCTCCAAGAAGAACCGCAGCATTGCCAATGCCAGCACATTTGGAGCCAGTACATCAACCCGCACAATGCATCACTTTCATCCCAGCATGCACACTGGGGTTGTTTTCCATTCTGCCAACCACCCATGATGGCAGCATTGCCGGCACATTTTGGGCCAGTATGCCAACCAGCACGGTGCAGCACTTTCATCCCAAGAAGCACAATTGGTGTCATTTTCAGGTGATAAATGGTTATGCTGCCATTTATAGTGTCAGTTGCAAATTCGTGGATGAAAGTTATATATCCTTCATCATCTTACAGTGGTTCAATCAAGGGACTTATTTAAGCTGCGTATGAGTGATTCCACAGTGGCAATGGCAAAACACATGAGGATACAATCCAAGGCAAGGGTGCCGGAAGATGGTAAAAGCTGAGGGGGGCTGAGAATCAAAAGGGCACTTATGAGGGTACAAAGGGCACTTTTTCTATACTAGTTTTTGCCATACAGAAATAAAAAGTGGAGTGGCTACCGCCTTCCCCTCCCCCAGTTCGGTACCTATGATCCAGGTCACAATTTTCACGTTAGCGCAGCAGAATCCATAATATGTCTGTTTTCCTTCACAGGTGTCCATTGATGATGATGACGTTTGTTTTTAGTTGTCAGCAGTGGTCCACACCTCGCAGGTGCAGCACCTCGATCCAGCGTCCACACACCAGGATAGAAGACTTCTGTTTAGTCATCAATGCTGCACTGAGATGGGATGCATCTGCAAATGTCCACCAGAAACTAAGCCACTATTCCAACTGAAGTATTTTGTACCTGACTGGCAATAAGTGAAAAAGAAGAAGACATTTTGAGCATTGTTACAACTAGATGCCCCCCATTATTACATGAAGCTATACGTACATCAGGGAACGGCTGTTAAACTGGAACCCTTGATATGAACAGACTATGTCTGACGAGCACAGCCAGCAGCCAGATTGGGAGGGAGGTAACAGACGCACCCCAGCAGTGGAATTCCTGAATAGGGAGGGAGGTAACAGATGCACCCCAGCAGCGGAATTCCTGAATATTGACAGACCCATATAGAAGATAGTTACTGTCAAAGTCTGACATCTCTGTCCTGCAGTAACCACAAACTTAATACCTAACCATATCCACCAACCTCACACCAACCTGGCCTCAACCACCTCCTCCACCACCCGCCCACCAAAGCCCATCACAAATTAAGAAATACTTACCACCAGTTAATGAATTGCGCACATACTGAACAGCAGCAGCAGCTGCAGTGCACCTGGCGTTAAGAGCTCCTGAATTCCTGCATGTGTTGAGAAAAGAAAAAATAATACAATTACAGTCCGACTCAGATATCTGAGCTGCAGTCACCTATCCCTCCAAGTAATGAAAAATCCAATACTTGCCTTGTCCTTGTGCAATGTGAAATGTGGTGCATTCCAACATCCCATATCAAAATCCTGGCATGCATGTTGTCATGATGATGTACTCCTCAGCACACTAAATAATATAAAAGCAGTACAAACATATTAGAACTCAAGACGTCCCAAAAGCAACCCACCATCCCCCTTCTCTTGCACCCGGAAAAATAAATACAGACAGATACCTACATATGCAGTAGCAGCAGCAGCAGCATCGATCGACTATGTGAAGAGTATCCCCATGAAGCAGGCAAAGCATTACTTCTCATGGCAACTAGTCAGAGCAGCAGGCAGCAACTACAGGCAACAGCGGCAGCACTCAAAATGTAATTCAATCCACACTGACTTAAACCCACAGAGACAACACAGCTAACCAGGGCAGCAGCATTGCGAAATGATAATTCCACAGTTCTCAATCAATTGAGAAAGCAGCAGCAGGAGGAAGTAAGTACAAGTTTAAGTTGCAGGACCATTTTGCAGGAGGATTTATTTTTCTCGTCGTGGCAAACTGGCTTATGTTGCATGTCAGGCAGTGGCGGTACCATGGTTAGGCCCGAAAACCATACTAAATGGTGCCGAGAACAGCAGATTAGAGTCCTTTGTGTATGTGAACCATGTAACTGTATGTCTGACACCAGATTTCAGTCTGAATTTAAAGTATTATTTTTTAGGAAATATTTGTGGGCATGTACTGTCTGTGCTGCACTCGCACAAAGAAGAGGTGGCCTAAAATCAATTGTAAACAGTGGATCAAAGACCATCGTTTGGTCTGGATGGGGGTTTGGGTGCCATAAAACATCATGGCTGGAACCTGATTTCAGTCTGAAGTTACTGTAACATTTTTTGGGAAAGATTTCTGGATTTCTGGTAATGTTAGGCAGTGGCAGCACCACAGTTAGGCCTGAAAAGCATTTAAACGGTGCGGAAAATAGCACATTTGGTTCCTCATGGTGGATGTGAACCATGTAACTGCATGTCTGGCACCTGATTTCTGTCTTAATCTACTGTGCAATTTTTTGGGAAACATTTCTGGACTTCTGGGCCATGTTAGGCAGTGGCAGCACCACGGTTAGGCTTGAAATGCATTAAACGGTGCAGAAAACAGCACATTTGGGTCCTCCTGGTGGATGTGAACCATGTAACTGCATGTCTGACACCTAATTTCTGTCTGAATGTACTGTGCAATTTTTTGGGAAACATTTCTGGACATTTACTGCCTGTGCTGCACTCACAGAAACAAGATGTGGCCTAAAAACAATTATAATGTCGGGGGGTTACCCTAAAACATCATGTCTGAGACCAGATTTCTGTCTGCATTTAATGTACAATTTTTCCTGCAACATTTCTGGACATTTACTGCCTGTACTGCGCTCATAGAAACAAGATATGGTCTAAAAACAATTATAAACAATGGCCAAAACAGCATTGTAATATCTGGGTGCTTGGGGGCACCCTAAAACATCAGAACTGATTCCACATTTTTTTTGTATTATCATTTTACCTTTCCTCCCCTATGTGCTCCACTTCAGCCTCTTCTTCAGGCTTGCCAATGTTCACTGTGGTCCATCACGCTCTCCGATCCTCCGGTCCCATATAGCAGCCAACCCCAGGGTAACCCGGAGTAACCCTTCTCCTGATGAGTCCCCCCTCCTCTGAGGGGGAATGTGCCAGCCCAGAGGGGGCAAGCCAGTGCTACACTTGGCCCCCGGGTGCTGCTGGGATGGGGGACTCAACAGGGATTTGAATAGCACCAGAGAGCTGGGCAGCCATCATCTGGCTTAAAGTGGGGTGGTATTTCTGCTTTTCTGGTGCGTCCCCAACGTGCATCTGTTGTGCTTCTGGTCTCCACCAGGGGCCGCAACAGTGCAACGACAACCCGCTATCCACCCCAGGAAAGGAGAGCAGTCCTACAGACACTCGATCCTCTCCATCCCCTGCCAGCCCCTGGTGTCCCGAGTCCATTCCCGAACCCGGGTCACCGGCGTGGGTTGAGGTAAGATGCCAGCAACTCAGCCCTCTATACCACCAGGCCGGTTGATTCCACATTTTAGTCTCAATTTGATGTCACATTTCTTGGTAAACATTTCTGGACTTGTAGGCCCAGTTTGGCACCAGCAGCAGTGAGTTTCAGGCAGAAATATTTGGCAAACAGGCCCTAAGACAGCTATTTTTTTTTTCAATTGTTTAACCAGGAGTAGCACACTAAGCTGAAAGCTTGTTTACAGGTGTGACCTGGGAGCACAGGGAAGTTAAGTGACTTGCTCAGGGTCACACAGTATATGCAAGTGGGAGCTGTGGGATTCAAACCCAGGTCTCCAGATTTGCAGCTCAGAGCCTTAAACCACTGCACTATACTTCTTCCTAATTTAATGTCTTGGTGGTGGGGGGGCATCCTAAACCATCATGGCTGACATCAGTTTTCTGTCTGAATGTAACGTACCATTTTTCCTGTTTTCTTTCTGAACACGTACGGCCTGTTTGGATCTGCACACCATGGAGGCAAGCGGCTATGCTAAACCGTGGCCCAAGTGCACAATTTGGATGTGGCGGTGGCAGGGCACTAAAGAAAACATCATGAGTGGAGGGGAGGGACACCAAGTGAACATTTGTGACAACTAAGCCGAGGGCCAGGGGACTGTTGTTAAGCACAAAAAACGTATCTATGTTTAACTTTGCAATAAAGGTGCTTCTTATTTAGGTTTCCATGTTGTGTACAAATTCAAACTTATGCTGCAGCTGCATACAGGAAAAAGAACTACCACAACATCACATTGGTTTGGGAAAAAATGTGTTCATACGAACAAATTACAATACTTGGCATTTGTGGGTAGGAGAAGGATTAACATAAAAAAGAAGAAAGATGCACTGTTTATTATAGGTAACATACAGACTAACTGACTAACAGTAACAAGTACAATCTGCTCTGCCCGCAGCAGCATGGGTTTCGTATCGGACACAGCACCACCACAGCTTTAATCGACTTTACCTCTCACATCTACAAAGCCGTTGACACGGGAAAAACAGTGGGGTCTATTTTTATGCACCTCACCAAAGCCTTTGACACAGTCAACCACCAAATCCTGCTCAGACACCTGAGGACCCTGGGACTGTCAGTAGATTCCATCTCCTGGCTTACTAGCTACCTCTCACACAGGACACAGATAGGGGGTGTAACTTCTGAACTTAAAAAGGTAACCTTTGGGGTTCTCCAAGGCTTGATCTTAGGGCCACTTCTCTTTGGCCTCTTTATTAACTCCCTTCCCAAAGCCTGTCCCACTAAAATGCTGCTGTATGCAGACGATGCAGTTATCTCAGTGCCTGGCAGCCACACATCAGAAATAGAACAAAACCTACAGCATTGCTTTGCTATGCTTGAGAACTGGTTCACCCAAACAGACTTCTTCTAAACTATAAAAAAACCAAAGTTATGTACCTAACTTTGCCATATGCCAAAAGAAATGCTGAACACCTGACTATCTATAGCCAGAAAGGGGATGACATTGAACAAGTCACCACTTTTAAATATCTCGGGGTACATATTGATGACACCCTCTCCTTCATACACCATATAGACTATGTAGTCAAATCCACTAATATTAAGATAGGAATCCTCTAAAGGCACAGCCAAACCATGACCCCAGAGGCTCTAAGCCTAGTCACTCGAAGCTCCATTCTGTCGATCATTGACTATGCCCTCGTCATCTACAGTGCTGCCACAGACTCAGCCCTAAATCGATTAAAAGTACTACTCAATAAGGCTTGCTGCCTGGTTCTGGGGGATAAACACTAAACCCATACCTGCACCTTCTACTCCTCTACTGTCTGGCTCCCCTTACACCTAAGAGCGAAGTATCAGGCTTGCCTAACAGGCAAAAAAGCCCCTATTGGACTCACTTCCTACTCCACTGCTGCTCTGTTCCAGCGCTCCAACTCCTCAAAAATCACCAGGAGCTCAGCTAAGGGTGTGCTCCATGTACCTTTCAAAAGAACCAGCCTTGCACAGCATTCCCTCTCCTACCGTGGGCCCACCTGGTTTAATGAATTCCCTCCTACCACCCTGGAACACACACAAACTGAACCCTTTAAAAGAGAACTGCTAACCTTCTGGCTCAAAAGAACCAATGTGAATGCAATAAATAAATACCTGTGAGTAATCACCATCAAAACTTTTCACCCCTCTACTTACCTCCCCCCTTCCTTCCTCCCTCCCCCTCCCTAACAAAACCTCTTGGGGGCTACCCCTAGCCCTGCTCTTCCCCTCACCCCAATCCCCTTATACTGTGACAAAGCCCCCTCAGGCTGCTCCCACCTTGCTATGTGGTTCTTATCTGTTTGACTCCTTCTCCTGTTCTTTAATGTGACCCGTTTAGAATGTCAAATTGCACTCCTTGCCTTGTAACACTTCAGATACTGTTATTGGCTTATTTGCCTGCTACCTGTACAGCCTGTAACAAGTTGTGTACTCTGAATGTTCTGTAACCTGTTTATGTAAATTTTGTCTCTCGTCCACTTGACACGGAACCTTTGTAAAAGAGCCTTCCTAGCTCAAAGATATTAATCTGCAACTGAAATAAATAAATAAATAACATGATGGGGGGATATGCAGGGTACGAGGTGATAGGGTATTCATATCTGAGAGGGGAAAGAGAGGGAGCATACACAACACAAAACACACTAAACACTGAACAAAAAAAGAAACAAAAGGATGCAGAAAGAGGAAGAACACTAAATATGTATATATTTTTTGGTATTTTTTTTTAATTTTTTGGGGGTGCAGATGAGGGAAGAGTGATAGTAGTAAGGACAGGAAAAACAAAATAAAATTCTGGTGCTGTTCTCACTCCCTGCCTCACATGCAACCACATTATGGTCCCCGGACCACGTCATTACAAGATGCCTGCACCAGGCCCTGATTCCACCCTGCCATCACCACTGCCACGACGAAGCTCCACCAGGAGGTCCAAAACTTTATGTCGGTCCTCCAACAGTTTCCTTAAGTCCCCCATGACCTCCTGGCGGAACTTGTCAAAATCCTGGTGCAGGGATGTTACCTCTCGCTGCACTGCTGCCAGGTCTTCTTGGCTCAGAGGAGGAGGACCGGCTGGGGCTGATGCAGGCTGTCCATGCTGATGTTCAGCATGAACATGGCACCGCTGCTGCCTGTGGGGTGAGGTGGATGGGGGTGCTGCTGCTGCTTGCTGCTGATTTCGCTGGTGCTGCCGGCACCTTCTGGGCTGTTGTTGCTGAGTCCTGGCACCTTCCTCCTGCTGGCCCCCTTCCCCTTGGGCCACACTGCCTCCTGCTGCTGCTAACTCCCTTTGCCTTTGGAGCCACTCTGCAGTGTGGTGGTGCTGCAGGTGGCTCCTTTAGAAACCATTTCCAAAATGGCCCCCTTGCTTGCCCCTTTGCACAGATCTGCTGCACAACTTGCAGATAACAACACTGTTGTCAGTGTTGTTTATGGTGAAAAAACATCACACGGCAGACCCTTTATGCTGGGGGGAGGCAGGGGACACATGCTCCTGCTGGGGGGTCATTAATACACTGTGCTGGCTGCAGTCCGGGGGCCACATGCTCCTGCTGCTAGTCATGGGGGACTATAGGAGCATTCTGCTGCTGGGTGGTGGTGGTGGATGTGGAGAGAGCCACATCATCCTCACGCTGCTGCTGGGGGGGCAACTGTCTCATGCTGCTGCTGGTTCTGGGGCATTAGAGGAGGACTCTGCTGCTGGGTGGTGGTGGTGGATGTGGAGAGAGCCACATCATCCTCACGCTGCTGCTGGGGGGGCAACTGTCTCATGCTGCTGCTGGTTCTGGGGCATTAGAGGAGGACTCTGCTGCTGTGTGGGGGATGTGAAGAGGGCCACATCATCCTCACGCTGCTGCTGGGGCAACTGTCTCATGCTGCTGCTGGTTCTGGGGCATTAGAGGAGGACTCTGCTGCTGGGTGGGGGATGTGGAGAGAGCAACATCATCCTCACGCTGCTGCTGGGGGGGCAACTGTCTCATGCTGCTGCTGGTTCTGGGGCATTAGAGGAGGACTCTGCTGCTGGGTGGGGGATGTGGAGAGAGCAACATCATCCTCATGCTGCTGCTGGGGGGGCAACTGTCTCATGCTGCTGCTGGTTCTGGGGCATTAGAGGAGGACTCTGCTGCTGGGTGGGGGATGTGAAGAGGGCCACATCATCCTCACGCTGCTGCTGGGGGGGCAACTGTCTCATGCTGCTGCTGGTTCTGGGGCATTAGAGGAGGACTCTGCTGCTGGGTGGGGGATGTGAAGAGGGCCACATCATCCTCACGCTGCTGCTGGGGGGGCAACTGTCTCATGCTGCTGCTGGTTCTGGGGCATTAGAGGAGGACTCTGCTGCTGGGTGGGGGATGTGGAGAGAGCAACATCATCCTCACGCTGCTGCTGGGGGGGCAACTGTCTCATGCTGCTGCTGGTTCTGGGGCATTAGAGGAGGACTCTGCTGCTGGGTGGGGGATGTGAAGAGGCCACATCATCCTCACGCTGCTGCTGGGGCAACTGTCTCATGCTGCTGGTTCTGGGGCATTAGAGGAGGACTCTGCTGCTGGGTGGGGATGTGGAGAGAGCAACATCATCTTCACGCTGCTGCTGGGGGCAACTGTCTCATGCTGCTGCTGGTTCTGGGGCATTAGAGGAGGACTCTGCTGCTGGGTGGGGATGTGGAGAGCAACATCATCCTCACGCTGCTGCTGGGGGCAACTGTCTCATGCTGCTGCTGGTTCTGGGGCATTAGAGGAGGACTCTGCTGCTGGGTGGGGGATGTGAAGGGCCACATCATCCTCACGCTGCTGCTGGGAGCAACTGTCTCATGCTGCTGCTGGTTCTGGGGCATTAGAGGAGGACTCTGCTGCTGGGTGGGGATGTGGAGAGCAACATCATCCTCACGCTGCTGCTGGGGGGCAACTGTCTCATGCTGCTGTGGTTCTGGGGCATTAGAGGAGGACTCTGCTGCTGGGTGGGGATGTGGAGAGAGCAACATCATCCTCATGCTGCTGCTGGGGGGGCAACTGTCTCATGCTGCTGCTGGTTCTGGGGCATTAGAGAGGACTCTGCTGCTGGGTGGGGGATGTGAAGAGGGCCACATCATCCTCACGCTGCTGCTGGGGGGGGCAACTGTCTCATGCTGCTGCTGGTTCTGAGGCATTAGAGGAGGACTCTGCTGCTGGGTGGGGGATGTGGAGAGAGCAACATCATCCTCACGCTGCTGCTGGGGCAACTGTCTCATGCTGCTGCTGGTTCTGGGGCATTGAGGAGGACTCTGCTGCTGGGTGGGGATGTGAAGAGGCCACATCATCCTCACGCTGCTGCTGGGGGGCAACTGTTTCATGCTGCTGCTGGTTCTGGGGCATTAAAGGAGGACTCTGCTGCTGGGTGGGGATGTGGAGAGGCAACATCATCCTCACGCTGCTGCTGGGGGCAACTGTCTCATGCTGCTGCTGGTTCTGGGGCATTAGGAGGACTCTGCTGCTGGGTGGGGATGTGAGAGAGCAACATCATCCTCATGCTGCTGCTGAGGGCAACTGTCTCATGCTGCTGCTGGTTCTGGGGCATTAGAGGACTCTGCTGCTGGGTGGGGGATGTGGAGAGCAACATCATCCTCATGCTGCTGCTGGGGGGGCAACTGTCTCATGCTGCTGCTGGTTCTGGGGCATTAGAGGAGGACTCTGCTGCTGGGTGGGGGATGTGAAGAGGGCCACATCATCCTCACGCTGCTGCTGGGGGGGCAACTGTCTCATGCTGCTGCTGGTTCTGGGGCATTAGAGGAGGACTCTGCTGCTGGGTGGGGGATGTGGAGAGAGCAACATCATCCTCACGCTGCTGCTGGGGGGGCAACTGTCTCATGCTGCTGCTGGTTCTGGGGCATTAGAGGAGGACTCTGCTGCTGGGTGGGGGATGTGGAGAGAGCAACATCATCCTCATGCTGCTGCTGGGGGGGCAACTGTCTCATGCTGCTGCTGGTTCTGGGGCATTAGAGGAGGACTCTGCTGCTGGGTGGGGGATGTGAAGGGCCACATCATCCTCACGCTGCTGCTGGGGGGCAACTGTCTCATGCTGCTGCTGGTTCTGGGGCATTAGAGGAGGACTGCTGCTGGGTGGGGATGTGGAGAGCAACATCATCCTCACGCTGCTGCTGGGGGGGCAACTGTCTCATGCTGCTGCTGGTTCTGGGGCATTAGAGGAGGACTCTGCTGCTGGGTGGGGGATGTGAAGAGGGCCACATCATCCTCACGCTGCTGCTGGGGGCAACTGTCTCATGCTGCTGGGTTCTGGGGCATTAGAGGAGGACTCTGCTGCTGGGTGGGGATGTGGAGAGCAACATCATCCTCACGCTACTGCTGGGGGGGCAACTGTCTCATGCTGCTGCTGGTTCTGGGGCATTAGAGGAGGACTCTGCTGCTGGGTGGGGGATGTGGAGGGAGCAATATCATCCTCACACTGTTGCTGGTGGGTGGGGCAATGGGCTCCTGCTGCTGTTGCTGCCACTGCCACTGCCGGAGAGTATGGCTACCAGTTCTTGATAGGCCTGGGAAGGGTCCTCTGCCTCAGCTACCCTGTCCCTAAATACCCACCTGTCCAGACGGAGAGTGGGTGCCTTCCCACCAGTCTCCTTGCCCCCTACTTTTCCCTTCCATCAGTTAAAAAGAAAAAATTTCTTAGAAAGGGAGAAAAAAAGTCACTCACACACACACACAATCTGCACGGACACCTAACAGAAGTTATCAACAAACACAATCAAAATATATGTTAACGTAGAAACAAAAAAATGTGTACGAAACACACAATATAACACTGCTGACCCAAAAATTCTCTCTGTTGCTGGCTACCTGCTTCCTACAAGTCTCCAGCTACACAGAAGGGAAATGAATCACTCCCTTCCTGCCTGTATACAGTTACCCATGTGACCTGCAGAGAGTAGGTCATATGAAAAGCCAGATTTCGCCAAATAGAAACGCAAGGCGAAATCTAAGATGAAATTTCGCCACAACAGCATAATTACGAGAAATATTTTGTGTGGCTAAATTTGTGATTTTGCCGACATTTTGACGGCAAAATTAAATTTCGCAACATCTGTAATATTGACTACCGAGTGAGGAGGACCTCAGAAGTGCGTGCTTGTTTCCACACTGTTCTATTTGCAAAGTCTGAAGCTAAGCTTCAGGAATTTTTGAAATTAGAATGTTTGCTGGGTATTGAACATTGAATAACCTTTTGCTTTCTGTATGTTTATCATTTTTAATTTTTATGTTGATTGTGCGCATGCTGTGGCAGCTTTCTCAACAAGCAGGTCGTGGAGGTGCGACACTGTTGTGGCCAATGCCCCCACAGCCTGCAAAGGCTTGTCCCGCATCCCCCAATGCCGTGGCACACTGCTGCTGACACTAGTTCAGCCAGCATGCCACAACCTTCTAAAAAATCAGCCGCTGCAATCAGGGGCCACCTCATCATTGCAGCGTCAGCCATCCGCTGCAATAAGGGAGCGACCCGTCATTGCAGGGCGGGATGTAGGAACTAGGCGGGATGTAAAAGAACTAAGGGTAGAACTAGTGACACCGCTGACTACTCTCTTTAACAAATTATGGGAGGATGGGATGGTACCCGAGGACTGGAGGAGGGCAGATGTGATTCCTCTTCACAAAAGTGGGAGCAGGACAGAGGCAGAAAATTACAGACCAGTTAGTTTGACCTCAGTGGTAGGGAAAATGATGGAATCACTTCTGAAGGAAAGAATTGTTGAGTACCTAGAGGCCAGTGGGGCACAGGACCCAAGGCAGCATGGATTCACGATGGGAAGGTCGTGTCAGACGAAACTAATAGATTTCTTTGACTGGGTGACCAAAGTAGTAGACCAGGGAGGGGCTGTGGACATGGCCTACCTAGATTTTAGCAAGGCATTTGATACAGTCCCACACAAAAGATTAATTCACAAGATAGCCAGCCTTGGAGTGGGTCCCCAGGTGGTAGTCTGATAAAAAATTGGCTAGACAACAGGACGCAAAGGGTAGTAGTAAATGGAGTACACAGTGAAGAAAGGAGGGTTACTATCGGGTACCGCAGGGTTCAGTACTGAGACCGGTCCTTTTTAATGTCTTTATAAGTGACATTGCAGAGGAACTGGAAGGAAAAGTATGTCTCTTTGCAGATGACACAAAGATCTGCAACAGGGTTGATACACAAGATGGAGTGGAAAGGATGAGAAGGGACTTGGCAAGGTTGGAGGAATGGTCAAATGTATGGCAGCTCAGATTCAATGCAAAGAAGTGCAAGGTAATGCACATGGGAAACAAAAACCCAGGGGAAGCATACACAATGGGGGGTGAGATACTGACAACAGTAAAAATAGAAAGGGACCTGGAGGTTATTATATCAGATGACCTAAAGGTGGGCAAGCAATGTGAGAAGGCAGTAAGGAAGGCTGGGGGGATACTGGGATGCATAGGAAGAGGCATCAATAGTAGAAAACAGGAAGTTGTTATCCCTCTCTACAGACAGTTGGTGAGACCCCATCTGGAGTACTGTGTGTAGTTCTGGAGACCCCATCTCTGCAAAGACATAGACAGAGTGGAGGCTGTCCAGAGGAGGCAACCAAAATGGTGCAGGGTCTGCACCAGAAGACATACTGAAGAAAGACTAAAGGAGCTTAATATGTATACCCTTGAGGAAAGAAGGGAGAGAGGGACATGATAGAAACTTTCAAGTACCTCAAGGGAATTAACAAAGTCCAAGAGGTAGCATCTTCCAGAAAAAGAGATGTGCAAGAACAAGGGCACAATTTGAAGATAGAAGGGGACGGCTCAGAGGTAATGTGAGAAGTTTTTTTCACTGAGAGGTTGTGGAGTCAAGAACAGTGGGGGACTTCAAGAATGCATGGGACAGGCATAAGGCAGTCCTAGTGGGGGGTAGGAGGAAGTAAGCTGTTGGTTAACTAGGATCTGCAGCTTATCTGTTAGGTAGGAAAATGGGCAGACTAGGTGGGCCAAGCGGTCCTTATCTGCCATCAAATTCTATGTTTCTATGTTTCTATGTTTCTGATATTGTTTGTGAACATAGCAGCGGCTTGCCGCCGTATTCACAAACAATATTACCACCATGTTTATTTGCCGGCAGAGGCCCACTCCCGTCGGCTATGTCTCTTTCGATTTTATTGTCTGCCAGCAGGGTGCCCAATCCCGTCGGCAGAAAGAATCCCTTTGTTGTTTGCCGATGGGGGTGCCCAATCCCCATCGGCTACAACTCCCCAAAGCAAGACTCCGTTGGCATGCTGGGAGCCCACCCCAGCGTGCCATCAGCCCTGTAAATAAAAAACGGTCCCGTGACGTCTTTTTTTTTTTTACCCATGTAAAAAAGGAAACTGTCCCTCGGAGGTCTCCGTGCCACCCCACCCGCAACCCGTACCCACCTACTGCGCACCCTGCCTCCCCACACACCCCCTCACCCCAAACTTACCTCCAGAGTCTGGCGCGACAATCTTCGGTGGACCAGGAACACGTCTGCACTCTTCAAAGCTGACCGCAAACTGAGGAAATGCCGGTAAGTGGATAATGGACTGAGTAGGGTTTTTTCAGCTTTGATGGATATCCCAGGCATTTTTTTGAATTTTGGCACCAAATTTTCAACATGGGGTTTTTGGTACCCCCCCTCATGAATTCTTGAACTGTCATGGCGTTAATCGGCCCCAAAAGTTAATTTCGTGGTCATTGCACGGAATCACCTTTCAGGGCTGATTAACAAAACGACAGTGCCAGTGTTGCAAATTTGGTCGAAAAAATCCAAAAAATTACTGTTTTACCAGCGTGCATCGCGCAGTTGCTATGCATGCTCGTAACTTCATGAATTTGCAATATTTTCATGCCAGATTTTCCACATTGGCATTTTGTCACACCTCCTTGTGAGCAGTACAGCTGTCATTGTTCACATCCTGGCCAAAATGTGTTTTCGCACTTCTGGCGCAGAATAGCGCGGTCGCTGTGGGAAATTAGTGTTCAGGACAGATTAAGAAAATGACAATGACACTGTTCATGAGTAGAGGTCCTAAAATGCCTATGTTGAAAATTTGGTAATGATACTCCATTAAATGACTGTGTTATGAGCGTGCGTTGCGCAGTTTGCACATACGCTCGTAACTTCACAAATTTATAATATTTTCACTCCAGATTTTCAACATTGCCATTTTCCCACACCTACTTATGAACAGTACAGCTGTCATCTTTCCCATCCTGGCCAAAATGTGTTTTCGCACTTCCAGTGCAGAATAGAGTGGTCGCTGTGGGAAATCACTGTTCATGACAGATTAAGAAAATGACAATGATACCGTTCATAAGCAGAGGTCCTAAAATGCCTATGTTGAAAATTTGATGGTGATAGCCCATCAATTGACTGTGTTACAAGTGTGCATTGCGCACTTTCCATACGCCCTTGTAACTTCGCAGACTTGTAATATTGTGACGCCAGATTTTCAGCAGTGGCATTTTTTCACACCTCCTTATAAGCAGTACAGCTGTCATTTTTCACATCCTGACTGAAATGTGTTTTCACAGTTCCGGCGCAAAATAACGTGGTCGCTGTGGGAAATCAGTGTTCGGGACAGATTAAGAAAATGACTGGCACTGTTCATGAGCAGAGGTCCTAAAATCCCTATGTTGAAAATTTGGTGATGAAACTCCATAACATGACTGTGTTACAAGCGTGCATTGAACTGTTTCCACGCAGTCTTGTAACTTCACAAATTTGTAATATTGTCAGGCCACATTTTCAACAGTGGCATTTTTTCACACCTCCTTATGAACACTACAGCTGTCATTTTTCATATCCTGGCTAAAATATGTTTTTGCACTCCTGCCGGAGAATAGCACGGTCACTCTGTGAAATCAGTGTTTGGGACAGATTAAGATTGACCAGGTGAGAGGGGGGGAGTGACCGAGCTCAACTGAGCTCTGTCGGGACTGCTGCGGATTTATTTGTGGGTAGACAAAGGCCCCAACACAAGAGCCCAGTACAAAAGGGCAGCCTGCAGCACTGGGAGAAACAGAACGAGAGAGCGAGTGAGGGAGGGGGAGTGAGCGAACTCACCGGAGCGCTATCAGGACTGCTGCGGATTTCTCTGTGGGCAGAAAAAGGCATCAGTGCAGGCCGGGGCCCAGTACAAAAGGCCAGCCTGCAGCGGTGGGAGAAACAGTACGAGTGAGTGAGACAGGGGGACTTAGTGAGCTCAACGGATCTCTATCAGGACTGCTGCGGATTTCTTTGTGGGCAGAAAAAGGCGCCAATGCAGGCAGGAGCCCTGTACAAAAGGGCAGCTTGCAGCGCAAGGACAAAAAGAATGCGCGCATGAGGGAGGGAGACTGAGCGACCTCAACGGAGCTCTGTCGGGACTGCTGCAGATTTCTTTGTGGACAGACAAAGGTGCCAACGCAGCCAGGATCCCCATACAAAAGCGCAGTCTGCAGCGCCAAGAGAAACAGAATAAGCGAGTGACAGAGCGGTAGTGAGCAAGCTCAACGGAGCTCTATTGTGACTACTGCGGATTTCTTTGTGGGCAGAAAATGCGGCAACGCAGGCAGGAGCCCAGAACAAAAGGCCAGCTTGCAGTGCTGGCAGAAACGGAATGCGTGAGTGACAGAGGGGAGTGAGCGAGCCCAATGGAGCTGTGTCGGGACTGCTTCTGATTTCTTTCTGGCCAGAAAAAGCCGCCAATGCAGACAGGAGCCCAGTACAAAAGGGCAGACTGCAGCGCCAGGAGACACAGAACAAGCGAGTGAGGGAGGGGGAGTCAGTGAGCTCAACGGAGCTCTGTTGGGACTGCTGCAGATTTGTTTATGGGCAGAAAAAGGCAGCAATGCATGCAGGGGCCCAATACAAAAGGGCAGCCTGCAGTGGCAGGAAAACCAGAATGAGTGAGTGCGCAAGCTCAACAGAGCTGTATTGTAACTGCTGCAAATTTATTTGTGGGCATAAGAAGGCAGCAACACAGGCAGGAACCCAGTAGAAAAGGGCAGTCTGCAGCACTGGCAGAAACGGAATTAGCAAGTGAGAGAAGGGGAGTGAGCAAGCTCAACGGAGCTTTGTCGGGACTGCTGCAGATTTCTTTGTGGGCAGAAAAAGGCGCCAACAGAGGCAGGAGCCCAGTACAAAAGGGCAGCCTGCAGCGCCAGGAGAACCAGAATGAGTGAGTGAGACAGGGGGAGTGAGCGACCTCAACGGAGCTCTGTCAGGACAGCTGTGGATTTCTTTGTGGGCAGAAAAAGCCACCAACACAGGCAGAAGCCCAGTACAAGAGGGCAGCCTGCAGTGCCAGGAGAAACAGAGTGAGAGAGGGGGAGTGAGCCACCTCAACAGAGCTCTGTCGGGACAGCTGCGGATTTCTTCCTGGGCAGAACAAGGTGCCAACGCTGGCAGCAGCCCAGTACAAAAGAGCAGCCTGCAGCACTGGGACAAACAGACTGAGCTAGTGACAGAGGGCCACTGAGCGAATTCAACAGACCAACGCAATCAACATTCGGCATTGACAAATGCTTGTTTATTTTCTGATTTCAATAAAATAACAATGCATGTTTGTGTTTTTATGCACCTGACTGCTGATTTGTTGTGTCTGTTTTATCCCATATCTTCACATTCCTCAAGCACTACCCCCTCCGCGTCCTCAAGAGCCAGTTCCCTCACCTTGTTACTTGTAGGGACACACAATATGGGCCCTACCATCAAAGTCTTTACCAATGATTACATCCTTGGGCAGGTCTGGTACAACACCCACCTCCTGTATGCCCTGGCCACCTTCCCAGCTTAAAAAGATCTGGGTCAGGGGCACTGAGTCCGCAGGACCCATCACTCCTCTAATCCTTTAAAACTGGCCAGGCAGGATCTGTTCCTCTTGAATCCTGCTTCACCAAAGAAATGGAGGCCCCAGTGTTCCTCAAATCCTGGGTCACCATCCCATTTACACACACAGGGTGCATGTGTGCAGTGGAGTTAGAGGGCACTGTATGCTGTGTACAGGCTACTAACTGCTGGGAGCTTCCCGAGCTACCCACTCCAGCTGCACTCGCACCTGGATTCACATTTATCGGACAGTCACAAGACAAATGCCCCAATCTCGGGCAGATATAGCACCTGCGTTCACCCGTCTCCATACTTTTGAAACCAGGTGGCTTCCTTTTTGTGTTTGGCACAGGCTGGCTTCCTACGTTGCCCCTCCACGGTTCCCCTAAATCCACCTGGCTGATGTCCCTTCCCTATTACCTTTGTGATGAGAGGATGGTCGGCTGAAGATAAACTGATCAGCCCTCTTAGCTGCCCCCCTTGTGGAACTCAGAGTTCTATCTGACACCCATATTCTCAGATCCACAGGTAATTTTTTAGAAACTGTTCCAGAAGAAATAGATCTTTTATTTCCTCTTCAGAGCGAGCTTTTGCACCTTCTACCTAGTGCACTAACAAGTTACTTAGCTGTGTGATGTGGACAGCCAGTTCTGAGTGCTGTATGATCATTTTTTGTAAAAAACAAATGTATATGGACTGTCTCCCATGAGAAAGGCTGAAACAGCATGTGAGATCACACACACACACACACAGGTTTTAGATACAAGGTGTTACATGGCAGGCCAGAAGCTAATTGCAGACTTTTCTAAGTTAATTATAGCTGTAGTTGTTAAGAGGGAAATCATATCCATTTTATGACGTTTCAAGAGGAGGAAACCAGGTTTAGTAAACTGGTGCGAAATCATAAATGCTAATGTCTGTGTGAGAGGGGAAACTGATCAATACATCAAAGAAATGTCATTTGAGGAACATGAGTCATGCTAAGGTTGCAGAATTTAATACTTGCAAAAGACATCCTGTTTTTATATAGATATATTTTTTTATATATTCTGACAGGGAGGAGCTAGGTGACCTCATGCAGATAGGTGGGGAAAACCAGCTTTTAAAGATTATCCTGTTTTCCTTCAGAGACACTTTTATCTAGACTCTGACAAAGAAACATCTGTGAGCACTTTAAACATGAATTTAGAAAGAGAGACAAATCTAATTACTGTAGTAGGAATTGCACTGTTTAAACCCTTTTTCTTTTAAAAGATTTGTATGTCTTGTGATATGATAGTTCTGTATTGTATATTTTACATATTATCTATTTTAGTAAAACTCTTCTTAGAGCTTACTTGGTCTGTCTTTGATTTCTTTCCTTTACAAGTAGAGTATATATGGTTACAACAAACACTGGGCATCAGCTTGAATGGTGATACCAAACTGGAAAAAGGTAAGAATAATCTGAGGTCTTTATTAAAGTTTATGGGTTCATTTTTGTACACCTGGTTAGGTGCCTGTAGGCAAAGATATCTGGCCCCCCGAAGACAGATATATCTGAGCATGTGCATTGGGTACGGTAGCAAGAGGTTCACAGTTTGAATCCCTCCAAGACTTAAGACCAAAGGTTGATTTGAACCCACAAAAACAGACAGGTTACCTTGTTCTGTTAAACTGTTCACAAGACTGCACTCGGAGGTTGGCACTTTGGGAGTAGAGAGCTGACCTACTGCATGGATTTGTGACAAGCTGCACAAACACTTCAGCATAGCTTTCCCCAGGTGCCTTTCTTAGCACTAAATATTTACTGTAAACCTTGGGGGTCAGCTCAAAATGCTTTAGAAAGGCTTTTTTCACTTTATCATAGTCCATGCAGTCCTCATTGTCCACTCTGGCAAAAGCTTCTAAGCAGTGGCAACAGGTGAGTTGCCCAAGAAGCCCTGCTCAAATCAAACTGCCGAAAGAGTCTCCCAAAAGATCTTAAAAACAAATCAGAACCCCCCCCCCGATAGCTGGGAAACATATTAGAATTAATTTTGGCTTATTGGATCAACCCTTAATGCCATTACTTATAGTTTGTGGTGATGTCCTCTGGTGCAGCAACTCCATCTGACTCTCATGCTCACACTGCCTCTCTCACTCCTCTTGCTCTTATAGCGCTGCTTTTCTTGCTCCTCAGCCTTTCACTTCTCCATCTTTTCTCACTCCTCTGTTTCCAACTTCATCTTCTGGATCTCAGTTTCTGCCTTCGCCTTAACCAGGGCAAGCTACAGCTCCAACATTTGTAGCTGGTCTGCCTGCGCAGCTGCCCCAGTCACAGGCTCTGGCTCCTCTGCATTCTCCTGAGCCTCCGTATCACAACGTTGGCTAGCAGTGACTACTTTCAAACCATAGCCTGGTCATTTTTTTTGAGGATGTCCATCAGTTCTCCATAGCTGAACATCCTCATTGCCCAATTTTTTTTTTATTTGGCATAGCTCTTGTAAGTGTAGCAGTATGTACCTGTCATGTGGCCTAGACAGAACGTCTTCCATCTCTGCACTCTTGTTTAACCAAATAAAACTAATAGAATATGCAGTCCCTTTATATATGCTGTTTTGTGACTGGACAAATTATCTTTATACTGACAAAATTGATTCAGATACCACCTGCTGCCTCTTGTTTGTGGTAAACTAGTCTCTGCCAGACTCAGCCAGCCAGTGTTAACAGCCTTCTCAGACCCTTCAGGTGCCTGCAAGGGTAATCAGTAGCTGCCATCACGCACTGCAGAGCTGCTGCTTACACAACGCAGTGCTCCTTGCTCAAGGGCAACCAACCCACCCCCTCTGTGACAGCTGAGAACTCTTTACTTTACAGACAGAATATGGCAAAGGTAACCATCTCTTCAGAGTTGAAACAGTAATTCTACAGAAATAAAAAGAAAATAATTTTTTCACACAGCAAAAAGAAACTCACAGAAAAAAAATCTTACTACACTTTATAATTTTCCCAACGTATAGAGGCTTACCCACACAGGACCCTTGATGAATCAGGGAAGACTTGAACCTTAGATGTTAACTGTTCAGAATACCAGCCTGACTGTCTCATTCAGGCTCTGCCAGACCTTAAGGCCCTCCAGTTGTCCCCCATGTCACATCATCCTGTATGTCACTCTGGCATCATAGATTCAGCATTCTGTGTGTCTGAAGAGCTGGGCCTGCATCAAAAAACTGGTCTGATCTGGACTTCAGACTTTATATATACAAAGACATCTGTTCTTTGACCCAAGTTCTGTCTACCGCAGAAGGAGTGACTCCTCTATGAAACATTAAAGGGATACTTTCTGCCTTCAGCTCTTCTAGTAACTGTGCAGAGAGATTGTTATCTCTCACCAGAACCCTCTAGCATGCCTCTTGGCAAATAACTTTATTAGACAGGTTTAACTCAGCTGAAATACTTACAAGAAGTCTAGCTTCTAATGGAAACTAAACACAGAAGCATGAAAAAAAATACACAAAAGTTGTTAGACCATATATCCCACTTTTCTACCTTGTCCCTGTTATGACTTACTGATGCAGTCCTGAATGAGATGCAGGACCTGTATATCTCTGCTATAATAGTCAA
Source organism: Neoceratodus forsteri (assembly GCA_016271365.2). Lineage (NCBI taxonomy): Eukaryota > Metazoa > Chordata > Ceratodontiformes > Ceratodontidae > Neoceratodus > Neoceratodus forsteri. The sequence continues at coordinate 68,957,804 of JADMNL010000023.1, forward strand.
CTTTGCGAAGGCATTTAACACTGTAGCCCACCTCCTACTTGATAAGCTCACATAAATGGGACTCGCTGTCTTCTAAATCAGCTGGTTCTGTTTCTATCTTTCCAGTCAGCCCAAGTAGGCAATACCTTTGTCTCCCCCATTCTGTCTAATCAGGAGCCTCCAAGTTATCCATTTCAGCACCAGTCCCGTTCTCTATTTTCCTTAACAACCTCCCCTCAGTCTGTTTCTCCTTACACATACATATGTATGTAGATGACACTGTATTCTTTGCTTCGGCCTGAGCTGGAAGTATCTTTGCAGCTGCACTTCAATAATGTCAGATGTTTGTTCTGCTCAAACCAACTCCCGCTAAATGCAAAAAATAAAAAAAGAAGATCTGTATGGCCTTTGGCAGCGAGAAGAGATTTATTAAGCTCCACAGAACCCCTGTTTTCAAGATACTGGATGGTTCCCCCTTTGATGAAGTCCCCCACTTCAAGTATCTTCATGTGTGACTGGATCACAGTACCCACAAAGACCAAACTCCTGGACCTCAGAAAGGTAGACTTCAGAAGGATGGGGGAGCTGCTAAGGGGGCACTTGGATAACATCAGCACAGAGATGGGGTGGACCAAATGTGGTTCATCATTAAGGAGGGCACAGTGGCAGCCACAAAGGAGTGTGTTAGGCTTAAGGGGAAAACTTTGATGGCCAAAGCTCCCAGCTGGTTTAGTCAAGAGGTCACCAGGCAATCCGGGATAAGAGGACCCAGAGGGAGGAGGACAGGGAAGACTATTAGAGGAAGGCTAGGGAGGCAGGAAAGGTAGCATTGTGGGCTAAAGCTCAGAAAGAACTGCAGCTATCAGAAGGGACTAAAAAGGAGAAAAATACTTTTTTACATACATTAGTGAGAAAATGGATAAAAAGGATGGAATAGTATGGCCCAGGGAGGGGTGGGTGGAAGTGAATTGTGACAAGGCAGAGGTACTGAAGGAATACTTCTGTGTGGTCTTCACTAAGGAGAGGGATGTCCCAGTGCCGCAAAGGAGGAGGAGGGGAGAACAGATGAAATAACTGAGGTGGCTAGGGTCTGGAAAGGTCTGTTAGCCCTGAGGGTGGACAAATCCCCAGGCCCTGATGGCCTCCATACAAGGATGCTGAGGGAGCTGGTAGAAGAACTTGTGGGCCCCTTGGCTAAGCTATTCAATAGTTTGCTTGAGTCTGGGATGGTACCTCAGGACTGGACAATGGCACATGTAGTGCGCTCCACAAGAGTGGTCCCAGAGATAACGTGGTCAACTACAGGCTGGGCAGCTTGATCTGAATCGTGCGCAAGCTCATGGAGGCCATACTTAAGGAAAGGCTGGTGGGATACCTAGAAGAGAATGGCCTCCAGGATGAGTGGCAGCATGATTTTATGGCTGGGAGATTGTGCCAGACAAAACTTAATCAGCTTCTTTGACTGGGTCACTAAAACAGTGGACAAAAGCCAAGCAGTGGATATTTATTTGTTTATTAATTTATTTATTGAAATGCTTCACCAGGAGGGCACACTGAACAACAAGTTGCTCGTCTCACGATGCAACCTGGGGGGAAGGGTTACATAGGGTTGTGAAGGATGATCAGTTACAATAGTATGTGGGTAGTACAAACAATACAACATTGTGAGATTGAGCAACAGCTGGAACACAAGGTATTGTACAATAAACAGTAGTGGAAGATTGGGTAAATTACAATACATGTCCAAAATCATACAAAAGAACATATGAATGTACAAAACAGTAATAATGTGATAGAACCATTTATAGTGCATGAGTGTACCAGGAGCAGGCTTGAGGTAGTGCGCAAGTGCTGTTGGAATAAAAAGGATGGGATTAGATTGTGCACACTGGTGACCCAGAAGGGCAGGTGGAGAAGAGAGGGGAGAGAGGCAAGATCTGAATATGAGGAGAAGGGGAAGCCATTTCCTGATTTCCCCCTTCAGGATGTTGAGAACCCTGCCAGGGGATGTCATGGTAGGAAGGCAGAAACTGGGGATAGGTATTAAGGTGGGTTAAAGCAGGAACAGCTGAGGGAAAGGTAATTGTGTAAGGCAGAGGTAAGGGAGTAGTTGGAGGAGGAGTGTCGTATTTCAGGGAGGAGGTAATTCCAGATTTTAGGGAAACGATGGGTGAAACCAGTCTGACCAATGAGGTTGGAACGGCGAGGGATCATCATGGTGCGGGTGTCATTTGATCTGAGAGAGTGAGTGGGGGGGGAGGTGGAGTGGAGAGAGAGGATGAGAGATAGGAGGAGAGCCCCCCAAACCAGAATTTGGAGGCTAGTTTGGCATAGTGAGAGATGCGTCTGTGAGACAGTGGAAGGAAGGTTAGAGAATAATAGAGTTCACAGTGGTGGGAGCAGGAAGGGGAGTCAATAGCAAAGCAGCAGAAGGAGTTAAAGAGAGTGTCCAACTTGGTCAGGGAAGATTTGGGAGCAGCACCATAGACTACGTCACTGTAGTCACAGATGGGGAGTATCATCTTCTGGACAATTTCGCACCTCGCAGTCAGTGGGATGCAACTATGATTCCTGTACATGGCACCAAGCTTGGGGCGCAGTTTCTTCAGGATAGCATTGATATGCACAGAGACGTTGAGGTGCTGGTCCAGCCAAACTCTCAGATATCTATATGAGGAGGTGTCCTCTAAGATGGTCCCATCAAGGGTGTGGAAGGTGGGTAGGGCTGGGAGCCTAGACCTAGAGAGTCTCTGCCTGGTGCCAAAGGTCATTGAGACTGTCTTCTTGGCGTTTAGAAAAAGCTGGTGAGAAGCAAACCAGAGCTGAACTTGGTTGAAGTCATGCTGTAAGCTGGTTTGCACAGCAACCGGGTTTTTGCTGGAACTGTACAAAACAGTATTGTCAACGTATGTGTGGATAGAAGAGGATGAACAGGCTGTGGGAAGATCATTAAAGAAAATGGAGAAGAGTAGAGGACCAAGCACTGAGCCCAGAGGGATACCAGTGTTAATGGGGAGAGGAGGGGAGATGGAATCAAGGATTCTCACCAACTGGGTCCTGCCAATGAGGTAGGATTTAAACCAGTTGGTGGCTGATGGGGCAAGGCCAGCTGAGAAGAATGAATCAAGAAGCAGGGGATGGGAAACAGTGTTGAAAGCTTTGGTTAGGTCAACAGAGATGGCCCAGGTGATCAGGCCATCATCCATCTCTGAAAAGATGGAGTCAGTAAGCCTGAGGAAGGAGGTGGTTGATGAGTGGTTCTTCCAAAAACCAGATTGGAAGGGGGTGAAGAAGGAGGAGGAATCAGAGAGGAAGGGTGATAGTTGAGAGAGAACTAAATGTTCTTGAAGTTTGGCAAGGGTAGGAAGGAGGGAAATGGGGCAATAGTTACCAGGAGTGGATGTGTCACCACCCTTGGGGAGAGGAAGGACTACGGCATGTTTCCAGGATGAGGGTACTTGGGCAGAAATAAAGGACAGGTTAAGGATTAGGGAGATAGGATAAGCAATTGTAGGAGCAGAAAGGTAGAGAAGTTTAGGATCGAGCTCATCTGGTGAGAAGCCTTTAGAGGGATTAAGGGATAGGAGAGCATTAAGAGCTTCATCAGAGGAGACAGCAGTGAAGGAAAAAGGGGGAGAGGTAGGCACAGGCTGAGGTAAAGGACTAAAGTTAGTAGGTGGCAATTGGGAAGGGAATTTAGAAGAGACGTGGTGCATGAGGTGTAGTAGGCATTAAATTAATTGGCCACGGAGCCAGGGTCGGAAACTAGGGAGTTGTTTATTTTGAGAATTGGAGGGGAAGGGTGAGGGGGGGGAGAGAATAGGGCATGAACTACCCTCCAGAATTTAGATGGAGAGTTAGTGTTAGTCAGGAATGAAGAGTTGAAATAATCAGACTTAGACTGTTTAGTAGCTTTAGTACATGAATTGCATAGCATTCTATACTTGGCATAGTGATTTGGATGTTTAGTAGATTTGTGTTTTCTCCAGGCCTGATCACGCTCCCTGAAGCAGGCCAGTAGTTTGGGGTGATCCAGGGGAGGTGAAGCCCATGGACTCTGGTCCGTCTGAAAGGAGCAAAGGTATTCCAGGTGGCAATGAATTTATCCTTAAAATAGTCAAGTGCTTGGTCGACAGCAATGGCAGTGGAGAGGGGGCCCAGTCAGTGGAAGTGAGTGCAGAGCTGATTGGGGTAAGGTCTAAGGATTTAAAGGACCGGAGGTGTATAATTTTAGGGGGAGGTTTGGGGCGATGAACCTTATGTACAATGAAGATGGGGTTGTGGTCACTAAGGGCATTGGGGAGGAGACCAGATTTAATGACGTGGTGCAGGTGGGTTGTGAGTGCCCAGTCAAGCAGGGTGTGGTTTTGTGTTTTGGGATTAGGGCATGTGGGCTCAAGTATAAGTTGAGTGAGGTTTACAGCAGTGATGTAATTGCGTAGCTTGTTTAACTTGGGAGACAACCAATTTAGATTCACGTCACCCATTATGAAAAGTTCACCAGATAGCAAGAGGGAGGTGATATTGGCTAAGAGTTCAGTCATGACCGAGGGTTGAATTCTTGGGCGGCAATAGATGCCAGCCACAAAGATTGGGATTGAGAAAGGAAGGGTAATGCAGGTGACAAGGGCTTCATAGGTAGCTGGGATGGAGGTAGATAGGGTGGTAGTAAACTGCAGTGAGGACAGGATATACATGGCCACTCCCCCTCCACGACCCGATCGATCTTGTCTGGAGATGAAATACCCAGGGACATCAATGGCACTGTCAGGGGTGCTTTTTTTGAGCCATGTTTCGGTAATAATTAGGATGTCAGGGGTGTGTGAAAACACAAGAGTTTGTAGGAGGTCGATTTTAGGTAGCAGGCTGCAGGTGTTCAGGTGGAGGACTTCAACCTGTTAGGGAGGGTTGTAGTGGGAGTGAGGTTTGAAGACATGTTATTTGGGTAAAGAGCCAGGGTAGGAGAAGAAATAGGGCCAGGGTTGGGGTGGATGTTCCCTGATAAAAGAAGGAGGAGGAGGAGGAGGGCAAGGATGAAATAGTAAAGTTTAGGACTTTTGTAATTGGAGTAGGATATACGTGAGGGAGGGGACATTGGGAGGGAGGGGTGGAGAGAAGGAGATAAGGAAACGAAGAAAAGCAAAGTGACTAGGAAGGGATATCTTGTACTTGAAATTCAGCAAGGCCTTTGATGCTGTGCCCCACAAGAGATTGATCAAGAAGCTGGTGGATCTGGGGGTAGGAGAGAAACTGACTGGGTGGGTGGCTAGCTGGCTAAAAGGCAGGACCCAGGGGGTTGGGGGAGCACTCAGGTGCTAGGAATGTCACCAACAGGGGCCCACAGGGCTCAATGCTTGGTCCAATGTTCTTTAATGTGTCCATAGTTGAGACTGGAAAAGGCATAATGGGCAAGATTTGCTTATTCATGGACAACACCAAGCTCTCTGGGGAGGGTGGATACAGCGGAGGGGATTCAGGACCTAAAGGAAGATCTGGCAAAGCTTGAGAAGTGGTCCAGAATTTGGCTACTTAGCTTCAATGCAAAAAAAGGTAAGGTTATGCACATTGGAGCTAAGAACCCAAAGACAGTACAGGTTGAGAAGGGTCCTCATAACCAAATCCGAGAAGTGAAAGGACCTGGGGTGTTGATCATTAGCAACCTGAAATATTTCACACAATGCAGGAAAGTAGTGGCAAAGGCCAATAGAATATTGGGCTGCATTGCTAGAAAGATTAGCAGCAGGTGGAAAGAGGTGATACTGCCATTGTACAGGTCACTGCTGCAGCCACACTGGATGACAGTGTGCAGTAATGGTGTCCATACCTTAAGAAGGATATAAACCTGCTGGAGGTGGTTCAAAGGAGGGCAAACAAGATGGTGGAGGGTCAGCAGGGAGGACATATCTTTATTTATTTATTTTTTTATTTATTGAGATATTCTTTGTTAACCAGATAAGGCAACCCAGGAGCACCTGCAGAGGCTGGAGGCCCTGAACCTGTACTCCTGTAGGAGAGGAGGGACATGATTGAGACCTTCAAGTATATGAAAGATATAAACTGGGTGGATAAGGATAGTCTTTACAGCCTCAGTGGCAGCAAATACTTGAGGGAGTTTTATGTGATAAGGGAGAGTTGTTTTAGTTGCGGACCAATAACAGCGACTAAACAACCGCCCCCAAGTAACAACAGCGAGCAAAAACAGATCGACCACCGCAAACAGCAATGGTTGATACATTCAAATACCAAGACAAACAATGAAACATTTATTATGTGGGGCAAGGGCCCCCCCCCGCACCCCTCAACTTACAGATTCTCAACTCTGGGGGGAGGGAGGCAGACTTAGAAAAAAAATGAAAAGTCCAGGACAAACAAAAACCCTATCCCATCCCAGGACCTGAACTTGGGTTCTTCAGCTATATAGGCGGTGGTGCTAGCCACTACACCAAATGGCCAGCTTAGCAGGGCTTGACCACACTACCTCTCTTATCGTCATCAAGCGAGTGCAGCTCACTGCTGCAGTCTCTCTCTCTCTCACCTATTCCTCGCTATACTGCACCAGTCGCTCTTCTCATGAGCAGTTTTGAGTTGCTTTTATTGAGTAGCTCAATAAAACTCATTCATATCACATGATACTCTTGAGGGGGCATTGTCTTAAGTTGGAGAGAGGAAGGTTTAGGAGGGAGACCAGGGGGCGTTTCTTCCTGGGGAGGTTGATGGCAGGTTGGAATGGACTCCCTAAGGAAGTGGTATTTCTTGAAATAGTTGATGGCTTCACAAGAGGTTGGGATAGGGTAAAGTTAGGGTCAAAGGGGGTAGCCAGAAAGGAAGGGGTGTTGGTTGGGGGATAGAGTTCTTAGCTGGCACTGGAGACTTGCAATAAGAGCAGACTCGAGAGACTGAATGGCCTTATTCTGCTGGCACCTGTGTATGTAGATAGGGCACTAATTTCATAGAAACACAGAAACATAGACAATGACAGCAGAACAAGACCACTGGTCCATCCAGTCTGCCCATAAATCCTAACAAACCCGAGACCTATTATCTATACAGGGTTCTAACCCATAATATCCTCCCCCATGCTCCCCGCCCTACTGCTATAACCCTGAGCAACCACTAAGCCTTCACTCTGTCCCAGCTATGTTTGAAATCATTGATAGTGTTGGCACCCAACATATCAGCTGGCAGATTGTTCCACGGCTTCACCACCCTTTCTGTAAAACTAAACGTTCTCACTTCCCTCTTGAACCTCTCCCGTCAGTTTGCACTCATGCCCCCGTGTTCTTGATCTGCTACTTATGCTAAATAGTTCCTTGCAGTTTATTTTGTTCATTCCTTTCAAGAATTTGAAGGTCTCAGGGTGGGGGGTGTGTGTGGCTTGAGCCCAGCCAATATGGCCACCTAGAGCTTTTCTCCTCACCCTTTAAGGCACTACTGTATATCCATTGCCATCCTGCATCACTAGCACTTGGACATGTTAGCTATATCCCTGGATGTAGCTCAGATCTTCCGGTACAGGCAAGTGTCATTTTTTTAGCTTACTCACTTACGAACGAGAAGTATACCGCAACAGCCCTTATCTGTTACAGGCAAGCCTCTGAAAATGGAGGTAGCCAGGAAACCACAGTGGGAAACAAGCATAGCAATCAAAGAAATGTTTACTTGCCTGCTGAAACAAATGTTGGAGGACACAAAAACCTCCCAACAAACCACGCAAACCATCCAGAGAGTCGAAACCTGGCTGTTCCAAATGGAGTGGAGAGTGGAATTCCATGGAGCCACCGTACAGGATCTCAAGGCCAAGGTCCAGGAGCAAACCCGCATCATCCATCAGCTCCTGGAAAAAGGTTGATGACCTGGAGAAACGGAGCCACCGTAACAACTTACGACTAGTGGGATTTCCTGAGGGAATGGAACTTTGGGACATGGAGGCTTTCCTTCAGCATACCCTGCCAACCCTACTGAAGCTGAAGGGGGGTCACTGGTTTGATATCAAGAGGGTACACCATTCCCTAGAGCCTCCATTTTGGAAGGGAGAATAGCCGCATACCATTTTGGTTACGTTTCTCAACTATGCCACGAAGGAAGCAATCCTGCGCAGATCAAGAGAGCTGGGCAAACTCATGTGGTAGGATCATCCTATGTCCCTCTACCAGGACTTTTCCAAAGAGCTGTCGACCAAACACCTCACTTACACCAAGGCCAGGTACATATTGCACAAGTTGGGCCTGCAGTTCTCCCCTTCGGTACCCCATTGTGATGATGGTCACTCATAATGGAGTCCCTCTTATAACAACCATACCTACAACGCCAGGTAAATGCAGTACCTACACAGAGAGAGATCAGGGCTGCACCAGCAGTAGGTTCTTTGCCTCTCTTCCCACCCACAACCATTGATTTTGGTACACAGAAGAACTCTTTTATTTACCTTCCCAATCAAATAGCTACTGAGAACAAGCATTTGCCTAATAACAAAAAAAACCCTTCTAGGACTTTCCCCACCTGGGCTGACAGCCTCGCTCCGACAAGCCCAACCCTTGGTCTGCACACGGTCCTCCTGCAAGGCCACTCTTCTGGTCCCAAGATCCAGAACATCCCATGGACAGAGATTATTTTGCTTTAGAGCTCCGTCCTGGTATAACTCGCTCCCTGCCCCCATCTCAGATGACCCCACAATTTCCAAATTCAAACTCGCACTTCGCAGCCAACTATTTAACGTGCGAAGCTGCACCTGTATATAACTGAGGTGCTGCGCCCAGTGCCCTGACAATGCCCACTGGGCAGCATCCACTCCACATTGCACTAATCCTCATCCATTGCTGTTTATACTGCTTTGACCTTGCTACATCTTGCAAACTTGCTTATCTGCTGACCAGATGTAGTCACCGGTGCTTGCTACCATTAATCCAAATGCTGTAACCAAAATTCAGTTGTCTCCTGTGCTTGCTACCATTAATCCAAATGCTGTAACCAAAATTCAGTTGTTTGTCTGCATCATATGTAAGTCTGTTATGTATTGTCCTCACTGTGACGAGGTACCTTTGGAAATGAGCCTCTGGCTCAAAGGTTATAAACCGATTTCTCAAATAAATAAATAAATTTGTCAATGCTGAATGTTTGCTTGCTGGCATTGGCAGTGGTAGTGCAGAAGTTACAGAGCTGCGTAATAGGAATGGCAGTGAAGTATTGAACTGAAGCCAACCCCACCACCACCCTGCAGAGAGTGACAGGCAGTGGGGTGTGCGTTTGGGTCATCAGGCATAACGGCCACGCCATTTCACCACACCCCACCCTGCAGACACTGACAAGTGTCACAGTGTGCCTTGGGGTCTTTGGCCCTTATACGCACCCCATTCCATCAGGAAATATGGCGAGATGGGTGCGGTATAGGAGAATGGGGTGAACTTTGGGGCCAAAGAGTCCAAGGCATACCTCGATGCCTCTCACTGGCTGCAGGGTGTGGAACGGTATGAGCATTGCAGGCAAGAATCCCAAGTCACATCCCTGATGCCTGTCATTCTCTCACGGGTTGGGTGTTATGGTTGGAAACACGTAATACCTCAGGCATTCATTAGTATTTTCACTCCAAATTTTCAACATGTTTTTTTGTGACCCCACCTCATGAACAGTGGCAATATCAGTTTGTTAACGAAAGCTGCTTATGCACAGCGACTACGGCATTTAGCACCACAGGTGCAAACACATTCCGAACAGGATGTAAAAAATGACAGCTGTACTGTTCATGGGGGGTGTAAAAAATGGCAATGTTGCAAATCTGTAGTGAAAATATTAAAAAAACTGGTGAAGTCACGAGCGTGCATAGAAACTGTGCAACGCACACCCGTAATGTAATTAGTTTGGGGATTTTTTACAGCAGATTATCAACAGAGGCATTTTGGGACCTCCGATCATGAACAGTGTCACTGTGATTTTCTTTATCTGTTCCGAACAATGATTTCCCACAGAGATCATGCATCTCTGCGCTGAAAGTGTGAAAACACATTTCGGCCATGTTGTGAAAAATGACAGCTGTACTGTTCATAAGGAAGTGTGGAAAAATGCCACTGGTGAAAATCTGGACTGAAAATATTACAATGTCATGAACTTACGAGGGTGCGTGGAAACTGCGCAATGCTCACTCGTAAAACAGTAATTTTATGGACTTTTGTCACCAAATTTTCAACATAGCCATTTTAAGACCTCTGCTCATGAACAGTGTAACTGTGATTTTCTTAATCTGTCCCAAACATTGCTTTCGTACACTGACTGCACCATTGTGTGCTACATGTGCGAAAACACATTTTGGACGACGTGAAAAATGGCAGCTGTACTGTTCATAAGGAACTGTTATAAAATGGCAATATTGAAAATCTGGAGTGAAAATATTGAATATTCGCAAACTTACGAGCATGCGTAGGAACTGCGCAACGCACACTCGTAAAACAGTCATATTTAGGGATTTTTTCACCAAATTTTAAACATAGCCATTTTAAGATGTCTGCTCATGAACAGTGTCACTGTGATTTTCTTCATGTGTCCCATACATTGATTTCGCACATCGACTGCGCCATTGTGCGCTACATGGGTGGAAACACATTTTGGGCAAGATGTGAAAAATGACAGCTGTACTGCTCATAAGGAGATGTAATAAAATGGCAATGTTGAAAATCTGGAGCGAAAATATTGAAAATTCGCAAACTTACAAGCGTGCATAGGAACCTGTGCAACGCACGTTCGTAAAACAGTCATTTTTAGGAATTTTTTCACCAAATTTTCAACATAGCCATTTTAAGACCTCTGCTCATGAACAGTGTCACTGCGATTTTCTTAATATGTCCCATACTTTGATTTCGCACACCGACTGCGCCATTGTGCGTTACATGGGCAGAAACATGTTTTGGGCAAGATATGACAAATAACAGCTATATTGCTCATAAGGAAGTGTAATAAAATGGCAATGTTGAAAATCTGGATTGAAAATATTGAAAATTCGAAAACTTACGAGCGTGCGTAGGAACTGCGCAACGCACGTTTGTAAAACAGTCATATTTAGGGATTTTTTCACCAAATTTTCAACATAGCCATTTTAAGATGTCTGCTCATGAACAGTGTCACTGTGATTTTCTTAATGTGTCTCATACATTGATTTCACGCACCAACTGCGCCATTGTAAGCTTCATTGTCAGAAACACATTTTGGGCAAGATGTGAAAAATGACAGCTGTACTGCTCATAAGAAGGTGTAATAAAATGGCAATGTTGAAAATCTGGAGTGAAAATATTTAAAATTCGCGAACTTACGATTGTGCGTAGGAACTGCGCAACGCACACTCGTAAAACAGTCATTTTTAAGAATTTTTTCACCAAATTTTCAACATAGCCATTTTAAGACCTCTGCTCATGAACAGTGTCACTGTGATTTTCTTAATTTGTTCTGTACATTGATTTCGCACACCGACTGTGCCATTGTGTGCTGCATGGGCGGAAACACGTTTTGGGTGAGATGTGAAAAATGACAGCTGTACTACTCATAAGAAGATGTGGTAAGATGGCAATGTTGAAAATCTGGAGTGAAAATATTAAAATTCACGAACTTATGAGCCTGCATAGGAACTGCGCAACGCACGCTCGTATAACAGTCACTTTTTGGAATTTTTCCACCAAATTTTCAAAATAGGCTTCTTGAGAGCCCACCTTATGAGCAGCTAGCAGTATTGTTTCATTAGCAGGCCGAAGGTGATTTCGCACCAGTGACAGAAATCACTCCTTCGGGCTCGAATACATGGACAGTGACATCATTCATGAGAAGGGTCCCAAAACCCCATGTTGAAAATTTGGTGCAAAATTCCCAAAATGCCTGAGATATGCAACAAAGTTGAAAAACCCTATCTATCCCATTATACAGCTTACCAGCATTTCCTCAGTTAGCGGTCGGCTTTGAAGAGTGCAGGCGTGTTCCCAGTCCACCGAAGATCGTCGCGCCCGAGCTCGGAGTAAGTATGGGATGAGGGGTGTGGGAGGCAGGGTGCGCAGTGGGTGGAGTGCGGGTTGTGGGAGGAGGCAGGGAGGAGAAGCGCCGAGGGACAGTTTTAATTTTCATTTTTCCAAATGACGGCAGACGTTTGCCACCCTGGGTGGGCTCCCAGCGTGGCACAACGGCTAGTTGAGGGCCTGGAGCCGGCGGGGTGTGGGCACCCGTTGGCCACAGCATCAGTTGCCACGCTGGGGTGAGCTCCTAGCGTGGCACCCAGTACTCGGGGGGGGAGGACAGTGGAGCCGACGGGGGATTGGGCACCCCCGTCGGCTATACGATGATTTGCCATGCTGGGGTGGGCACCCAACGTGGCATGTGAAAGGCTTTTGGTGGGGCGCAGCACAGCCGACCAGGGATTGGGCACCCCCGGCTGTACAGTGTGTGGGGGGGGCAGCACGCAGTATGCGTGCGGTGGTAGCTCCCCCTTTCAACTGTACGCCACTGCATTTTGGAGCTGTCATAGACAGCTCCAGCATGCATTGGCAGACAGGGGCCGCGCCTGCCAACACACTGACTGAATTGGAAGAGGGGGTGACACACCTCCGAAAACTCGGATGATGGCACTATGTTTCTTGCACATGCGTGCAAGCAAACATAAAAATGAGAGAGAGAGGGGGGCTGCACTGGACTGACCCAGGAGATCACAGGAATATGAGACTCAGACAACTTTGAATCAAAACTGACACAATTTCCAAATGAAAATTATTTATTTATTGACATGTTTCACCAGGAACGCATACTGAACACAAGTTTCTCGTCTCCCAGTACGAATTGGTGGGAGGGGATACAATGAGGATGGAGCAGTAATACATACATTTAAATTACATAGGTTCAGGGATTTATTTAACTCTAAAAATTGATTAGCGTTTTGCTCATGAAAGTGCTAAATCTTTGTGAAAATGCATCGCTCTTGCCACACTGTGTTTAACAAACACAGCACTTCTAGAAAATCTGTATAAATACTTTCTGTACAATTAGTACAGTCCCAAGAAAAAAACTGCTAATCAATTATTTAAAACACTGTAGGTCAAACAATTACATTCAGTTGCATCATATCATATAATAAGGTGCTCTGATAGAGCAGACATTTGCATAAGACAGGTGATACACAACAGTGTAACATACAATTAGGTTAATAAGAGAGAACAGCCATAAGTGCAAAAGGAGGAAGGGGGTAGGGTCAGTATAGACATGGATGAACATGGAAAGGAATCAATGGGGGAGATTTAGCTACTATAAAAAGGAAGGAAAGTCAGAACGGAGGGGGCAACAAGTTGGAGATCAAACAGGGAAGAGTAAAAGGGTACAGTAAGTTCAAGAGGGACAGGTGGAAGGTGCGGGCAAGACCATATGTTAATTTGGGGAAAGAAGTAAGTAAAAAAGTGCTGATCCAAGGAAGGGAGAGTGGGCTGTGGAGTAGGGTGTAAACTAGACCCTGAGGACCCCTTCAGGATGTGGAGAATCCTGCAAAGGGACTGAGAGGGCAGGAAAGTATAAAAAAGAGGAAGAGAGGGAGAAGCCTAAGCCTGGATGGACCCATTTAAGAAGCTGAGAACCCTGAAAGGGGACTGGAAAGGCTAGAGTGAAAATGAGGGAAAGATGGCAGAAGGACTTTGAGAGTAGAGGGAGAGGGAATGAGGTTATAGGTTTTGAGGTGAAGGGTTATATTAGGTGCAGGAGCAATTACTGAGAGGAAGTTATGATTAGGCAGGGGAGCAATGGAGGATGAGAAGCTGTAGTTGCAAGTTGTGGGGTGAGGGGTAAATATTAATTGCATGAGCAATTTACTGAGAGGAAATTATGTGCGGCAGAGGATATGGAATAGGGGGAGGAGGAGTGGCAGATCTGAAGGGGGAGTGCATTCCAGAGTTTAGGGAAGTGATATGAGAAGGCAGTTTGACCAGCCAATGTAGACCGGCTGGGGATAGCCAAGGAATGGGAGTCGATAGATTTGAGGGAGCGGAGATTGATGGGGGGGACTGAGAGGAGAGCAGAGAGGTAAGAGGGTAATGAGCTGAGACAAATTTGGCACAATGCTGAAGGCATCTATTTGCAAGAGACGGGAGAGCCAGGGAGTGGTAGAGAGAGCAGTAATGAGTGCGAGGAGGAGAGTCTAATGTGAAATGACAGAAGGAGTTGAAAAGTGTATCCAATCTGAACAGGGATGTCTTTGGGGCTGCACTATAGACTACATCACAGTAGTCAAAAATTGGGAGGATCATCTTTCAGATAAGCTCACGCCTTACTGGGAAAGAGAAGCAGTTTCGGTTCCTGTATAAAGCACCAAGCTTGGAGTGCAACTTTTTCAGGATGGCGTCGATGTGTCCAGAGAAGTTTAGGTATTGATCTGGCCAAACACCCAGATATCTGAATGAGGGGGTGTCCTCAAGAATAGTCCCATTGAGTGCGTGGAAGGAGGGGAGCCTAGAGAGTCTCTGCTTGGTGCCAAAGGTCATGGAGACTGTCTTCTTGGCATTTAAGAAGCGCTGATGTGAGCTAAACCAGAGCTGGGCCTTGTTGAAATCATGCTGGAGTCTGTCAGCAACATCGGTGGAGGAGTGGCCTGAGGTGAAGATGACTGTACCATCTGCGTACATATGAATGGAGGAAGATATACAGACAGATGGGCAGTCATTCAGGAATATGGAGACGAGTAAAGGATCTAACACAGATCCTTGGGGTACTCCAGTGTTAATAGGGAGGGCAAGGGATATGGAATCAGCTATTCTGACTGACTGGGTGTGACCTATGAGGTAGGATTTGAACCAGTTAGTTGCCAGTTCAGATAAGCCAGCTAAGGAGAGGGTACTTATTAGTAATGAGTGGGAGACAGTGTCGAAATCTTTGGCTAAATCAACAAATATGATGGAGGTGATATGGCCACTGTCCATCCCTGAGAAAATGAAATCAGTAAGCCTAATCAGTGAGGTGGTAGTGGAGTGGTTTTTCCGAAAGTCAGATTGGAAGGGAGTAAAGAAATTAGCATCGGAGAGATAGGAAGAGAGTTGGCTGGTGACCAGATGCTCTTGCAATTTTGCTAGGGTGGGAAGAAGGGAAATAGAATGGTAGCTACCAGGGGTAGAATGATCACCTCCCTTAGGTAAGGGAAGAACAACAGCATGTTTCCAGCTGGCAGGGAGGGGAGCCAAGTCAAAGGAAAGGTTGAGGAGTACCGTAAGGGGGGCAGCAATGGCCTAGGCTGAGAGATATAACAATTTGGGATCTAGCCGGTCAGGTGAGCTGCCTTTGGAAGGGTTCAGTGCGAGTAAGACTTTGAGTGTGTCAGAAGAGGTTATTTTAGAAAAGGAGAAGCCATTTGCCAGGGAGGGTATGTGGGAATCATTGGGAGGAAAGGCAGTACTAATTGCAGGAGATGAAGATAAGAGGGTGGAAGCGCAAAAAGGTGAAGTAGTTGCTGAATTTGTGTGCCGCACTCAAGTGGTCTGTTACTAGGGAATTATTTCATTTAAGAATTGGGGAAGGGGGGGTAGAGGGAGGGGAGAAGACAGAGTTAACGACCTTCCAAAATTTAGAGGGGGAGTTAATGTTAACTTGAAAAGTAGAGTTGAAGTATTCAGCATTTGCCTAACAAGTGGCCTTGGTGCATTTGTTACATAGAAATAGATAGGCATCGTAATATTTTTGTAGCCTAGAGGCTTTGTGTTGTTTCCAGGCTTGGTCCCTCGCTCTTTGGCATGCAATATGCTCAGAAGAAATCCAGGGGAGGTGATTTCCTCTGACATGGACACGGCGGATAGGGGCATACTGGTACCAAATGGCAATGAAATTGGCTTTAAAGAAGTCAGCGGCAGTGTCAGTATCTGTTGCCGAAGCAATAGTGGTGCAATTTGCGAGGCCAAGTTCCAAGACAAGGGGGGGCACGAGGTTTAGTGAGTTGTGTGAGTTAGTAGGGTCTTTGGAGGTGCCTTTGCTTGGGGAACTTTATGCACCAGAAAAGTCATATGGGGTTGCTTAATGTGTTGGGGAGGGCTATATGTGATAACGGCGACTGCCAAATGGTGACATCAGAGCTGCAAAAATGTTTTCGCCACTCTGATATCCTCAGCGCACGGAAGAACGGGGCTGGAGACTTAGGTTTCTTGCTTTCTGTGTCTGGCACAAGCGCGGTCCCGAAGTACAGTTTTGGGACATGCGGCATGTAAAATCAAGATTATCATCACCATTGTGGTCTTCTGAGGTGCTGTCGGTGTGCACAAACAAAAACCGAGCACCGAGAGTCAAGTAATTGACTTTTTTTAAATGGGGCCGTAATCCAGCGCATGCACAAAAGCAACATGGTCTTGCACTTGCACAAGATCTATACTCATTCCGGCTTGTGCAAGTGCGAGATTTCGGCTCCATTTTAAAAGGTAAATTATTTGACTCTCGGTGCTCGGTTTTTGTTTGCACACACCGACAGCACCTGAGAAGACCACAATGGTGATGATAATCTTGATTGTACATGCTGCATGTCCCAAAACCGTACTTCGGGACCGCGCTTGTGCCAAACGCGTGGTGTCGTCCAGCATGTGCTTCCAGGTGGTGAGTGAGTTTATGTTGGCGCGGCTGGCAAACAAATCTTTAAAATATAAGCATAACTGGCTAAATTACATCAATTTGTGATGTATCAGGGCATAGTAGACTCAGGGCCAGATATTCAAAGGTTTTCCCCTGGGCTAAATTTGCACTGCCTGGTGTGCAAACTTAGCCTGGAGCACAAAGCAAGCTATATTCAAACGGAATAGCCCAGGGCAAACAGCTTTTGAATATAGCATGGGAATGAGGCCGTGCAAACTGGGCTGGGAGTGCAGGGCAAACGTAGCCCTGGAATATGACAGCACTAAATGCAGCAACCAGGAAGTGCAAACCACAACAACAACACAGTGCACAGCGACGTGAGGGTAGGTAGAGAGGAACTATGTGGCCAATATGTGTTCTGGCAAATGCATGGACCCGGTACAGCTACAGGCAGCAGCACACATGAAAAAACAATGATCAAAATTGTATAATATTCCCCGAACCGATAGCGCCGCGCTAACATGTTAGCGTGGCTTTAGTGTGGAGCTAAGCAGCTTGCCCAGTGCAAACACGTTAGCCCCATGCTAAACTTTGCCATATTCAAAAGTGACATGCAAGTGAGCCTACTTATATAGTCTCTGGGCAAACAGCCACATTAGCATCTCATCATGCCCTGATTTGCACGTGGTTTGCACAGCGTTACTGCAGGGTCCCACAGCTCCACCTGTAGGTCAGTCTGGAGGTACAGGAGCTGGACAGGTCCAACCGCAGCTCCACCTGTAGGTCAGTCAGGCAGTGCATGATGATAGCTGCAGGCTTCATGTAAACAGTGCAGCATAGCATAACATATCGAACCCCAGGGGACAACACAGCATTGGCACAGGTGGTGGTAGTGCTGCATTCAACCTTCACACTGAAGGTCATGCTACAGCGCACAGCAGACACTACAGTAGCAAGAGGGCTGGTAGTGTGAGGGACACAACACTGCCTATGGTATGTAGGGCAGTGATGGCCACTGCACTGTACACAGTGACAGGCACAGCATGCTGGTAGTTACTGAAAGTGGACAGTACTTTCACACTGTTGTGTGATCCACAGATGCTGCACCTGTGACATGGGATGCACAGTGTCAAGTACATAGCCGGCAGTGTGTGCTGTGACTTCTGTACAGTTGAGTGGTAGGTGGTTGGGGGCATGTAGGATCCGACAGGCACACAGGTGGTGGCGTACTCCACTACTGGCCCATGTGCACTGAGCGATGTGTCCCAGCCTTGTGGCCACACGTGGGCTGTGGTGAGGTCTGGCCACCCCTACACCTCCCTCACTGGCCACCATGCCACAGTGCTGCATGTGTGTGCTGGCATCTGTTGCACACCACAGGCCGTATGGTCTGCAGGTGTGTGCTATATGTGCCGCTACCATGCTGTCCCCTGTGGGTCAAATCACCCATCACTGTCTGTGCTTGGCTCCGACAGGTGGCAGCTGATGGCATCATGGTGGTGCCATCAGTGAGCAGCATGTGTCCTCCATGTCTGGCAGTTTCTAAGTGTCATACTCATATGTTAGGGCCGCGCTAATGCTGAGATAGCACCGTGCAAAGCGCGCAAAGCTGTTTGCCCATGGTTAAGACCAGCTTTTCCTGGGCGGTAATCTGTACCGCGCTATGGGTCGCGCTAAGTCATGCTAAACAACTTAACGCGGCGCTAGTTGCTGAATATCACGTTGCGTCTATATTCATGTTCACTTTGGCCCTTGCATATAATTATTGTTTGCCTGGCGCTATTGCAGTTTGCCCGCACTATTCAGTCTTTTGAATATAGCAGACCCGCGCTAATCCCGCGCTAAACCCGGGAAAACGTTTTTTGGCCCGCACAAAGCTTTGAATATCTGGCCCTCAGTCTTTAATACCTGTGTGCCAAGAGGCACATTACATGCATACAGACAAAAATGGACGACCAAAGCTGACAGTGCCTCTTTAAATTATTTGTATACTCTATTCACTTATACGCTACACATTTCATAATAACATTTACTTTACATCACACAGTGTTTAATCTATATCATTCACAGTATACTTCCTCCCTCAGTCTCTAGTTCAGTCATTCAGTTGCTGGACAATAGTCTCTGAAGCAAGATGGATTCCAGAATTCAATATGCAGATGTGTCCCTCTTGAACTAGTCACACAATGAAAAACAAAAGTTACTGTACCACTTTCCTTAAATGGCTGGAAAAGCTGGTGACTTGGACCCCAGCAGTTGGCAGGGGATCTGATGCTGTTGATCCTTGGAGAGGACCTGGTTGCTTGAAGCAGATGATATCTGGCTGGATACAGCCGAAGGCACTTGTGAAGAAACAGGTACTCAAAGCAGCAGGCTAATCTATTATGTCCTCACTCTCACTTACTGCCCTACGATCCCTAACTCAGGGATGCAGGTGACCCCTATAGTCTAGTCACTTAGCTAAAGGCTAGTCCCCCAGGCCCTATTAGCTGGTAGGCCTCAGTAGACAGGACTCCCTCTGGACAGGTCTGGCCCCTTCAGGTCTATCTCCCTGCTCAATCTCCCTGAAAATTATCTGTGCAGCTCCCTTTATACGTACTGAACATTCCACTTCTCAAAACCCTGGTCACTGAGTAGACAGGAGCCTGTTCCAAACCTCAGCACCAATCAGCTTGAATTCCACTTTCGAATTCTGCAGCAGCACAAGTCACAATGGAATTCTAAGTTTGAATTTTCAACTGCCCTTCCTGAAAATTCTGAGCCTGCTCTGCTCTGTCAGTTTGGATTCATAGTAATGTTACATCACTTGAAGCACAAGTAAATTACTGCAAAACAGATGTAACCCCTTCCCTGGAGCCATGGTCAGAAAGAGAGAACGGCTGCTACCCTTGCCTTGTCAGCTCAGATCAGCTCAAACAAGGTTGAGGGGCCTGGGATCGGATTCTGATGGAAAGAAGGGAGTTCTTTCCCGAAGGTTAAGTAAATGGCGCGGTGCCTCCACCCAGAGATAAATATAAAGTGGGTGAGATGTTGTTTTTAGCAGTACAACCCTCTGGGATGCTGTACCTACCCACCTCCCATTACAGTCATCCCACACACATGGCGTACCTGAAACCAAAAGTCCACATTTCCACAACATTTGCAATTAAAGACTCCCGCTAATATTATGCTCACGAGTCAGATATTCTTCCAAAACAATAAAACACATTTATTTACATGGGGGAGGATTAGGAAATGTAAATTAGAATGGAGTTAACAACATTGGGATTCTTTTTTTGCATATTTGAAAACATTCACCTTTCAGGTAATACACTTTCAGTGCCCACGTCCCACCAGCATTTCCCTTCAGTCATCACTGGTGTTAACCATATTACCCTCTCCTAAACTGGTACCAGTATAACCCCTTTGAGTCCTAGCTGGGTACCCAGGATCAAGTAGCAGGCCTGTATGATGTAGCCGGTTGGCTGACAGCTGGTGCACTTTAAAATCAGATTAACAACCCCATAACCCCAAAGGCCATGCAATTGCCTAAATGGCATTTTAACTTCTGCTTTAAAACTTTCCATGCCTTGGGGCTTAAACTTGCAATCATAACTATGTACAGTTCCCCATGGGCAGGACAATCCCTGCATTTACTCATGGTTCTGCAGACAAACTCTGGTGGCATTGAATCTGTAGCTCTGGGGTGGATGGAACTTGCAGAAACCTGAAGACCTGAAAAGCTTGAGACATGACGCGGGCATCTTGCAGCTTGGAACACAGGCATGAAGCAGGCATCTTGCAGCTTGGAACACAGGCATGAAGCAGGCATCTTGCAGCTTGGAACACAGGCATGAAGCAGGCATCTTGCAGCTTGGAACACAGGCATGAAGCAGTCATCTTGCAGCTTGGAACACAGGCATGATGCAGGCATCTTGCAGCTTGGAACACAGGCATGATGCAGGCATCTTGCAGCTTGGAACACAGGCATGAAGCAGGCATCTTGCAGCTTGGAACACAGGCATGAAGCAGGCATCTTGCAGCTTGGAACACAGGCATGACACAGGCATCTTGCAGCTTGGAACACAGGCATGATGCAGGCATCTTGCAGCCTGGAACACAGGCATGAAGCAGGCATCTTGCAGCTTGGAACACAGGCATGATGCAGGCATCTTGCAGCTTGGAACACAGGCATGAAGCGGGCATCTTGCAGCTTGGAACACAGGCATGACACGGGCATCTTGCAGCTTGGAACACAGGCATGAAGCGGGCATCTTGCAGCGTGGAACACAGGCATGACACAGGCATCTTGCAGCCTGGAACACAGGCATGACGCAGGCATCTTGCAGCCTGCAACACAGGCATGAAACAGGCATCTTGCAGCTTGGAACACAGGCATGAAGTAGGCATCAGGATACAGAAAGGAGGAAACCACAACATGGACTGCATGAGATAAAGGATGCTGGTCTTCACCTGTCAAGCCTTTCCAAACCTCACTGCAAAGGCCTTTGTAAATAGTGTTCACTTGACAGCCCTGTATCATCTTCTCTTTGATGGGGGACAAGTAGCTTTGGTCACCTTGCAGGTTCCACTCAGTACTGCAGACTCTCATAGCTTTACAGTTAATTGTTACTTCAGTTTAAAATAAATCTGTTGTCACTTCATGTGACTGGAAAGGCCTTTTTCGACCACCTACCAGCAAGGAAGCTGTGGCCCTTTACTTTTAACACACACAGTCTCTGGCTAACAGAAGACACTTTTCTCTTTTTCTCTTCGACCACCTACCAGCATGGCAGCTGCGGCCCTTTGCTTTCAGCATACAGTCTCTGGCTAACAGAAGACACCTTTTTTTGTGCAGGTGCTGATGAACATGAACAACTCACTGATCAGGTACAGCATCTGATGCAGTTTCCATCGCACTGGAAATTCAGACAGGCTCCTTTGGGCAGGGTCCCAAAAAAGACTTTCACACTTTCTAATACCTCACAGGCATCCAGAAAATTCCTCTTTTCCTTCAGGGAACCCCAGACAATAACCTTGACTCTGTTTTAGATGTTCTCAGACCTCAGACAATGAAATTCCTTTCTTTGAACTGGATCACCTTCCAGGTATTGGAACTCATACTCCATCGGAGTTACATAGAAACATAGAAACATAGAATTTGATGGCAGATAAGGACCGCTAGGCCCACCCAGTCTGCCCATTTCCCTACCTGATGGATAAGCTGCAGGTCCTAGTTAACCAGCAGCCTACTTCTTCCTACCCCCAACCCCTAGAATTGCCTTATGACTGTCCCATGCATGCTTGAATTCCACCACTGTTTTTGACTCCACAACCTCCTCTGGAAGGCCGTTCGTACATCCACAACCCTCTCTGTGAAAAAATACTTCCTTAAATACCTCTGAGCCGCCCCTTCTATCTTCAAATTGTGCCCCTTGTTCTTGCACCTCTTTTTTTGAAAGATGCTACCCTCTTGGACGTTGTTGATTCCTTGAGGTACTTGAAAGTTTCTGTCATGTCTCCCTCTCCCTCCTTTCCTCGAGGCTATACATATTAAGCTCCTTAAGTCTCTCTTCATATGTCTTCCGGTGCAGACCCTGCACCATTTTAGTTGCCCTCCTCTGGACAGCTTCCATCCTGTCTATGTCTTTGCGGAAATTGGGTCTCCAGAACTGCACGCAGTACTCCAGATGGGGTCTCACTAGCTGTCTGTACAGAGGAATAATAACTTCCTGTTTTCTACTGGTGATGCCTCTTCCTATACATCCAAGTATCCCCCAGCCCTCCTTGCTGCCCTCTCACATTGCTTTCCCACCTTTAGGTCATCTGATATGACTACCCCAGGTCCCTTTCCATTTTGTTGTTGTTAGTATCTCACCCCCATTGTGTACTCTTCCCTGGGTTTTGTTTCCCAGGTGCATTACCTGCACTTCTTAGCATTGAATCTAAGCTGCCATACATTTGACCATTCCTCTAACCTTGCCAAGTCCCTTCTCATCCTTTCCACTCCACCTTGTGCATCAACTCTGTTGCAGATCTTTGTGTCATCTGCAAAGAGACATACTTTTCCTTCCAGTCCCTCTGCAATGTCGCTATAAAGACATTGAAGAGGACGATCTAATACTGAACCCTGCGGTGCCCACTACTAACCCCTTTTTCAGAGTGGACTCCATTTACTATTACTCTCTGTGTCCTATTCTCCAGCCAATTCTTTACCCAGGCTGTCATCTTGGGACCCACTCCCAGGCTGGCTAACTTGTATATTAATCTTTTGTGTGGGACTGTGTCAAATGCCTTGCTAAAGTCTAGGTAGGCCATGTCCACAGCCCCTCCCTGATCAACTACTTTGGTCACCCAGTCAAAGAAATCTATCAGATTTGTCTGGCATGACCTTCCGCTGTGAATCCATGCTGCCTTGGGTCCTGTGCCCCTCTGACCTCTAGATACTCAACAATTCTTTCCTTCAGAAGTGATTCCATCATTTTCCCTACCACTGAGGTTAAACTAACAGGTCTATAGTTTCCTGCTTCTGCCTTGCTCCCACTTTTGTGAAGGGGAATCACATCTGCCCTCCTCCAGTCCTCGGTACCACCCCATCCTCCCATGATTTGTTAAAGAGGGTAGTCAGTGGTGTCACTAGTTCTACCCTTAGTTCTTTTAGAATTCTGGGATGAATCCCATCAGGCCCCATTGCTTTGTCCACCTTCAGTTTTAAGAGTTCTTTCAGAACCCTTTCTTCTGCAAATGGGCTGGTATCAACTTCTGTATCCAGAGTGTTTCTACTGTTTGTTTTAGGTACTTCCCCCTCTTCCTTTGTAAATACTGAGCAAAAGTTCTTAGGCATTTCTATTTCCTTTGTCCACACAGGATCAGGGAGCATGGGTCAGGAACCCCCCTCTCTCAGAAGGGGGTTCCAGTCAACGCACTGACTGAATTCAAACTCTAACATCAACTAACTGAATAGAACTGAACTTACTGTCTCTCTTCATGAGCTTCAGGAAAATAACACAGTCTCTGATTGGTTTAGCAGAACAATGAGGGAAGCCTGGCATCTGCTAATTAGGTGATGCCATCTGTCAGTCCCAGAATAAGCAGTTAATGGGCTTCCTTGATGCCCCATTGGCTGGTGGCTGTTTTGGTGGCAAAAGCTGGCACCGCCTCCTTTTCCTAGGAGCCTTCACAGCAGCTCCTCGGGATCCTGGCATTCTGAATGGCTGTTGAATGGTCACAAGACTGGCAAAAATGGCCGCCAGTGCAACAGTTTATACAGTGTCCCAACTTTAGCATAGAAGTACAGGCAAACAGTAAAGATGTACTTTTATTAAAGAGCAGCTCTCGACTAGCCCCCCCACTGATACATGTATGGCAACTGACCTGGCCAGGAGCCATTTTCCATAAATGTTTCCTTTGTGAACTACCATTTAAAAAGTTATTTCACTCATAAATCTATTCCCTGACCCGCCAGCTGAAAATGGAATCCTACAGCCATGCCCTCATGCTGGCACATGCAGCCCCATTTTGTGATGTCAGTAAACGAAGGCTGCATGTGCGCGCCCCACTGACTTGAATGGGGGCGATTTTTCCAAAAGTTTCATGTATTTTAATGTCAGGATTTTAAGAAATCAAAGCGACCACCAAACTAAGAGGGACATTAAAAGATGCATAAAACCTTTGGAAAAATTGCCCCCATTCAAGTCAATGGGGCATGCACATGCAGCTTTCGTTTACTGACATCACAAAATGGGGCTGTGTGTGCCAGCATGGGGGCATGGCCGTAGGATGTGGAACTAGCTCTGTTTTTCGCTAGCGAGTCAGGGAATAAATTTACAAGTGCTATAACTTTTTGAAATGGCAGTCCATGAAGGAGACATTCATGGAAAACGACTCCTGGCCAGGTCAGTTGTCTCATATGCATCAGTGTGGGGCAACACATAAACGCAGAAGCTGCTCTTTAAAAATCATGCAGCTGTAGCTAAGCCTCTGCCCTTTAAAGGGACTACTTTATCAATTTAAATTAGGGCTGCATGAGCCTGTCGCTACCTCCATAGCATTATCCCCTGGGGCTCCAGCCGGCTGATTAATATTCATGAGCAGCACTTGCTGCTTCTCCTTAAAATGATGGGTGACCTTTTAAATACTAGCATTTAAGACTGCTCTTAAAACATTTAATTTTTTGTTCCCCTTAGTGACTCCAGACCCCCTTTCATCTTTATTTACTCTTGGGGGCCGGGGCACACACAGACAGCTTCTCCTTGCAGCTGCATGGAGCAGCTTTCATTTGAAAGTGCTGCAGTGCTCCTTAGTTCGAGAGGGAGTGAGAGGGGGAGAAGCTGACCGCAGCAGCTCGCACAGGAGCTATGCAGCGATCGGCATCCCGCCGCAGCATGCAGCTTTACTTTTACTCGCTCCGCTGGTCCTCTAACAAAGCAAGCAGATAATGGGGACAGCAGGAGCATTCAGGATCCACATTGGATTTGGGGAGCAAGGTGGCACAAACGGAGGCAGCATCTGGTAAGCCCCCAGCTGTTGCGGGGGGGGGTGTTACATTAAGTTTAATCACCTTTACATTTCTCCCAAATTAAAGCTCCCTTCCTGACATTTTCCCGTGTTTTCCACTAATAAGTAAGGAATAACACACGAGGTGTGGTGTATGGGCTGATAACAGCATGCCCTAGGTGTGTCATGAGAAGCTCGCATTGAGCGCCTTTAGCACCTGGGAAGTGCTCTTTTTCAGCCCATAAACCACACATCGGAGTGTATTATTCCACTTATAAAATGGGTCCCAGAACTTTAAAAAAATGGAAAAATGAAGTTATTTTAAGTAAATGAATAACACGATTTGCAAACATTTGTTTTTATATAGTTTTTTAAAAAGTAGTTTGCTTGCTTCTGCCACTAGAGGGTGCTTGTTATTAGGAAATGTCCTTTTTATGTTCACTTGTGCGCATGCGCAAGGAACGTTTTGGGAAAGTAGCACACTTTGGAGGTGTGCCTCTCCCATCCAATGCACTGCTTCCTTGAGCAGGCGTGGTGGTCCTGCACCAATGGGTGCAGGAGCTTTGTATGACAGTGGTGTTCCTCTGCTTCAAAGGAAAGCACCGCTGCCATACTGAGCACCGCCGTCATACCATCACCCCCCCCAAAGCTTTGGTGCCATGCTGGGAGCCCACCCCAGCGTGGCAAGCGTGTTGCCGGCAGGGGTGCCCAATCCCGTCGGCTCCACGGCCCCCAAACCATCCTGCTGCCATGCTGGGAGCCCACCCCAGCGTGGCAAACATTGCCTTTGTTTTGGCCGAATGGGTGCCTAATCTCTGTCGGCTCCTGCCCCCACAGAAGTTTGCCAATAGGGGTGCCCAATCCCCGTCGGCTCCTCGCCCCCCAGTCATCTTGTGCCATGCTGGGAGCTCACCCAGTATGGCAAACATCCCATGTCATCTTTTTGTTTTTAATACCTGTAAAATAAAACGGTCCCACAGGCGCCTCCCAGCCCCCACAACCTGCACCCACTCACTGCGCACCCAGCTCCCACACCCCCACCCCATACTTACCTCCGGACTCCGGCTTGGCGATCTTTGGTGGACCGGGAACACGTCTGCACTCTTCAAAGGTGACCGCGAACTGAGGAAATGCCGGTAAGCTGTATAATGGGCTAGATAGGGGGGTTTCAACTTTATTGCATATCTCAGTCATTTTTTGGAATTTTTGCACCAAATTTTCAACATGGGGTTTTGGGACCCCTTCTCTTGAGCGATGTCACTGTCATGGCGTTATTCAGGCCCAAGGGTGATTTCGCAGGCACTGCGCAGTCACTGCGGCAATCACCAGCCGAATAACGCCATGACGAGTGACATCGTCATGAAGGGGGTCCAACGCGTGTGATATGCAATCAAAATCACTGACTACTGGCGTGCATTGCGCAGTTCCTACACAGGCTAGTAAGTTCCGAATTTTCAATATTTTCACTCCAGATTTTCAACATTGCCATTTTATCACACCTTCTTATGAGTTGTACATCTGTCATTTTTCACATCCTGCCCAAAATGTGTTTCTGTCCATGTAGCGCACAATGACGCAGTCGGTGTGCGAACTCAACACATTAAGAAAATCACAGTGACACTGATCATGAGCAGAGGTCTTAAAATGGCTGTGCTGAAAATTTGGTGAAAAAATTTCTAAAAATAACTGTTTTACGAGTCTGCGTTGTGCAGTTCCTATGCACGCTCGTAAGTTAGCGAATTTTCAATATTTTCACTCCAGATTTTCAACATTGCCATTTTACCACACCTCCTTATGAGCACTGCAGCTGTCATTTTTCACATCTTGCCCAAAACATGTTTCCGCCCATGTAGCGCACAGTGGCACAGTCGGTGTGCAAACTCAGTGTATGGGACACATTAAGAAAATCACAGTGTCACTGTTCATGAGCAGAGATCTTAAAATGGCTATGTTGAAAATTTGGCGAAAAAATTCCTACAAATAACTGTTTTATGAGCGTGTGTTGTGCAGTTCCTACGCACGCTCATAAGTTTGTGAATTTCCAATATTTTCACTCCAGATTTTCAACATTGCCATTTTACCACACCTCCTTATGAGCAGTACAGCTGTCATTTTTCACATCCTGCCCAAAACGTGTTTCCGCCCATGTAGTGCACAATGGTGCAGTCGGTGTGTGAAATCAATGTATGGGACACAGTAAGAAAATCACAGTGACACTGTTCATGCAGAGGTTTTAAAATGGTAATGTTGAAATTTGGTGAAAAATTCTAAAATGACTGTTTCACAGTGTCGTTGCACAGTTCACCTGCGCTTCGTGGGTTTGCGAATTTTCAATATTTCCACTCCAGATTTTCAACATTGGCATTTACCACACCTTCTCATGAGCAGTACAGCTGTCATTTTTCACATCCTGCCCAAAACATGTTTCCGCCCATGTAGCGCACAATGGCATAGTCGGTGTGCGAAATCAATGTATGGGACACATTAAGAAAATCACAGTGACACTAATCATGAGCAGAGGTCTTAAAATGGCTGTGTTGAAAATTTGGTGAAAATATTCCTAAAAATGACTGTTTTATGAGTGTGTGTTGCGCAGTTCCTACGCACGCTCGTAAGTTTGTGAATTTTCAATATTTTCACTCCAGATTTTCACCATTGCTGTTTTACCACACCTCCTCATGAGCAGTATAGCTGTCATTTTTCACATCCTGCCCAAAATGTGTTTCCACCCATGTAGCGCACAATGGCGCAGTCCATGTGTGAACTTAATGTAAGGGACACATTAAGAAAATCACAGTGACACTGTTCATGAGCAGAGGTCTTAAAATGGCTGTGTTGAAAATCTGGTGGCAAAATTCCTAGAAATGACTGTTTTACGCGTGTTCATTGTGCAGTTCCTATGCACGCTCGTAAGTTTGCGAATTTTCAATATTTTCACTCCAGATTTTCAACATTGCCATTTTGCCACACCTCCTTATGAGCAGTACAGCTGTCATTTTTCACATCCTGCCCAAAACGTGTTTCCGCCCATGTAGTGCACAATGGCACAGTCGGTGTGCAAAATCAATGTATGGCACACAGTAAGACAATCACAGTGACACTGTTCATTAGCAGAGGTTTTAAAATGCCAATGTTGACAATTTGGTGAAACAATTCCTAACAATGACTGTTTTATGAGCGTGCATTGCACAGTTTCCACGCACGCTCCTAGGTTTTCGAATTTTCAATATTTCCACTCCAAATTTTCAACATTGCCATTTTAACACACTTCCTTATGAGCAGTACAGCTGTCATTTTTTACATCCTGCCCAAAACGTGTTTCCGCCTATGTAGCACACAATGGGGGTAACAAAAAGGTCATGCTGACAATTTAGTGTGCAAATACCAGCAATCACACAGGGCATTAGGGTAAAGCACCATACATGCCAAACACCACTGCAAATACCTGAAAGCGAACGTTCGGCATTGACGAATGCTTGTTATGTTTGCTTGCGCGCATTATGTGGCAGCTTAGGAGAGAAGTGGGTTGTGGACGCGCGGCAGTGTGGCAGCCAACGGAGGCATTGCATTTGGGGGCTTGGCTCTGGTGGATCAGTGGAGGCAAACTGTGCCGGAGACACTGGCTTCCAAAAGTGCCACCAACTTGTAACGTTTTCGCGGCAGCAATCAGAGGCTGCCTCATCATTGCAGCGTCAGCCATTCCGCTGCAATGAGGGAGCGACCCGTCATTACAGGGCGGAATGTTGCATAGTGTAATATTGTTTGTGAATATGGCAGCAAGCTGCTGCCACATTCACAAACAATATTAGATAGCACCCAGTGCTGAGGGGGTGCCCAATCCACCTCGGCATCATGTGACCCCCCACAAAAACAGTTTTTATCTGCTGACGAGGGTCGCAATCCTTGTCTGCTTCATTCCCCCTCCTTCCCAGTGTAATTTGCCAATGGGGAGCCCACTCCCTGTTGGCATAATTCCCCCCACCAGTGTAATTTGCCAATGGGGGAGCCCACTCCCCATCAGCATAATGTCCCCCCGCAAAAAAAAAGCTGGTTTTGTGCAGAGGGAGTGCCCAATCCCCCTCAGCTCTTGCCACCGTGTATGTGCTGATGGGGTGCCCAAACCCGTTGGCTGAGCCCCAAAAAAAACACTCATGTGACGCTGGGCCCACCCAGCATGCCAAATGTCCCTAGTTAAGAAAAAAAGTCCATGATTTTTTCTTTTCTTTCTGTAAATCAGAAAGCGGTCTCTCAATGAGTCCGGTGACCGCCCCCAAACCATGCCCACCCTCTGTGCACCCTGCCTCCCACACCCCTTCACCCATACTTACCTCCGGGCCCAGCGCGATGATCTTCGGTGGGTTGGGAACACGTCTGCACTCTTCAAAGCTGACTGCGAACTGGGGAAATGCCAGTAAGCTATATAATGGCATAAATAGAGGGGTTTCCAACTTTGGTGCATATCTCAGGCATTTTGGGGAATTTCGGCACCAAATTTTCAACATGGGGTTATTGGGACCCCCTCCTCATGAATTCAACCACTGCCATGGCATTATTCGGTCCTGAAAGGTGATTTCGTGGTCACTGCATTGAATTGCCTTTCGGAACCGATTAACAAAATGACAGTGCCAGTGTTCATGAGGTGGCCTCTCAAAAAGTCTATGCTGCAAATTTGATGAAAAAAAATTCAAGAAATTACTGTTTTACGAGCGTGTGTTGTGCAGTTGCTACACACACTTGTAACTTCGTGAATTTGCAATATTTTCACTCCAGATTTTCAACATTGCCATTTTTCCACACCTCCTTATGAACAGTATAGCTGTCATTTTTCACATCCTGGCTGAAATGTGTTTTTGCACTTCCGGCACAGAATAGCACAGTCGCTGTGGGAAATCAGTGTTTGGGACACATTAAGAAAATCACAGTGACTCTGTTCATTAGCAGAGGTCCTAAAATGCCTATGTTGAAAATTTGGTGAAGAAAATCCATAAAATGACTGTGTTATGAGCGTGCATTGCGCAGTTTCCAGGCATGTTTGTAACTTCACATATTTGTAATATTTTCACTCCAGATTTTCAACATTGCCATTTTTCTGCACCTCCTTATGAACAGTACAGCTGTCATTTTTCACATCCTGGCCAAAATGTGTTGTTGCACTTCCAGCACAGAATAGCACAGTCGCTGTGGGAAATCAGTGTTTGGGACACATTAAGAAAATCACAGTGACTCTGTTCATGAGCAGAGGTCCTAAAATGCCTATGTTGAAAATTTGGTGACAAAAGTCTATGAAGTGATTGTGTTATTGTGCAGTTTCCACGTATGCTCAGGAGTACAAGCATTTTTAATATTCCCACTACAGATTTTCAACATTGCCATCTCTTCCCACCTCCCTATGGATGGTACAGCTGTCATTCTTCACATCCTGCCCAATCTGTGGTTTCGTACATGTGGCATAGAATGGCACTGTCGCTGTTGGAACTCAGCATTCGGGACACACTGACAAGATCACACTGCCACTCTTCATGAAAAGGGGTCCCAGATGCTTTCATGGGGGTCACAAAAAGGCCATGCTGAAAATGTGTAGTGCAAATACCAACAAATGCCTGAGGCGTTAGGGTTTCTAACCACAACGTCCTACCCTGTACAGACTGACAGGCATCGGGATGTGTCTTTGGATTGCCGACTGTACTGCTCTTGCCATTCTACCCCCACCCCTCAGCCACTGACAGGCATTGAGGTGTACCTTGGACTCTTCGGCCCCAGACTTCACTCTGTTCTCCTATGCTGCACCCATTTCAGCATATGTCCTTATGGAATGGGGTGACTGTAAAGCCAAACACCCTAAGGCGTACCTCAACACGTGTCGGTGTCTGCAGAATAGGGTGAGGTGACATGTCATGACCATCATGGACGACAACCCAAACACTTACCCCAATGCCTGTCCGTCTCTACAGGATGGAGGTGGGGTTAACATGAAGTTCAGTACTTCACCACCATTCCTATTCTGCATCTGTCTAACACCTACATTTCCAAAGCTAATACCAGCAAGCAAAAAACTGGCATTGACAAATGCTTGTTTCTATTTCCACCACTTCCCCTTCCCTTACAAAATGTTTGCCCCTCCTCACACAGTGATAGTTTCAGTAGTGTGTGTTCACAATAAATTTCACTTTCTTGCTTTTAGTGGCCGAAATGTCGTTTTGCTCTTTACTCCCCTTCTTGCACCCACCACTGTAACCTCTATCACTCCCTATCTCTTACTTTATAGAAAATTGCCACCTTCTCCACTGTGCCAAATTTGTATTAAAATATTGGTTTGGCTCTCTCCCCCTTATCTATCTTCCCCACTACCCACTCTACCCTCCCCGGACCACTGTCTTAGATCATATGATTCTCGTCAACGGGTAATTCCTCGTCGTTTGACTATGAAAGGCCACTTGGCCTTCTCATATCACTTCCCTACGCTATGGAATTCCCTCTCACCTGAAATCTGCTTATCCTCCTCCCACTAACTCCTTATCTTTAGCCTTGAACAACTTCCTCTCGGTAAACTGTACCTGCAGCTAATCCCACTGCCATTTTACCCTCTCTGCTAGGTTGCTCCTGCCCTTTACTTCACTCCGTTCAGCTATCTTGCACCATGAAGTGCTGCCACCCTAAAGGGTTGCATCAAACTGCTCCCCCCATTGTCAGTTCTGGCACTTCACTAATGCACTTATCTGAATTTTGCGTTACGCTCAGTGATTTTGTATCCAGCTGCGATGCTACTTGGCTTTGCTTCCCCAAAAAGGCTATGGCTTACCTGGCTGTACTGTACCTTGCTGAGTTGTAACTTGCCTATGTTCATTGCTGTTGCTGTACTGTTGTAACCCTGTTTTGCTGCAATTTTGTCCCACATTACTGTCTAAATTGATTTATGTCACTTCATTGTAAATACTGTTTGTTGTATTTGTACTATTTTTCTCCCACTGTTCCCCTTCCAAAGGATGCACTGTGAGACGAGCAATTTATTGTTCAGTGTGCCCTTCCTGGTGAAACTTTTCAATAATTAAATAAATAAATAAAAATGTAATGGCTCTAAAAGCCACCGTCGGCTCCATGACAAGAGTGCACGAGCATAGAAGTATCTCAATCCGAAGTCACTGGTTTTGTAACTTAAAAAATTAGAAAACACCCTTATAAAGAGTTTGACCCTAATAACAGTGATACTTTCTGTAGTGTGTTCCCAATATATTTCACCAAGCAGCCAACTTGATCAGGAGTGAGCGTGTTCCTCTAAGGACACCGCAGGGAGTGCTTTCTCTTTGGTGCTTTTGCCATTCTAGTGCTACAGCATGAGCGAACGGTTTCACGACTTACTTGGTTACTTGGTAGTATAGGACAAAAGGAGGCTAGAAGCCCATGGAGATTGTCCCCCACATTTTGTGGGTCACCGAACTTGGAGTGGATTCATTTTTAAACAGTCATCTAGACCTTTTTTAAAAGAGTTAAAGTTGCCGATGTCAACCAACTCCTGGGGCAGGGTATTCCAAATCCTTCAAGATCTTATAGAAAAAAAAATTTCCTTTTTGTTTGTTTTTGATCGCACGACTTCAAGCTGTTTGTTGTGAAGCCTAGGGACAGTGTGCTTATAAGAATAAGTAATTCCACACTGAAGCATAAGTTCTGGGGATTTTACAATTTTATACAGAAATAAAATATCACCTCTACATCTTCTGGCATGTAACGAGTGAAAGCCCATTTCCTGAAGTCTGCAGCGGTAGTCCTTAGATGCTAGATGTGGAACCATTTTCGTTGCCCGCCTCTGTATCTGTTCAAGGCATGCAATATCACCCTTAAGATACAGGTTCCAAAAGGGAGAACCGTAATTTACATACGGTCTACTGTATGCTCTGTACAAGGGAATAAATATTGTTCATTCTTCGTTACAAAAGTATGTTAAATTTGTTTAAGTAGCCCGTTAGCTATACAGGCAACTTTTGCACATTGATTGTTGAGTGATTGGTGGAAGAAAGTTTATTATTTACTTGGATGCCTTAGTCTCGCATGCTGTTTGATACTTTGAGAGGGGTGTTATTAAGATGATAAGTGTGATTGGGGGTTCTTTCTCCCAAAATGCAAAACAGCACACTTGTCAACATTAAAGAACATGTTGTTAGTTTCTGCCCAATGTTCAACAGATTTTAAGTTAGATGTTAGTGTTGTAATGCTTTCCCGGAGTATCTACCCTTCCTCCTAACTTGGTGTCATCAGCAAATTTGGACAGCACATTGTGCGATTCTATCTGTATATTACCAATAAAGATATTGAATAGTGTAGGTCCCAGGACCAAGCCCTGGGGCACCCCACTAGCGACCAATCCTGAATTAGAGAGTGAACCATTAATTCTTACCCTTTGTGACCCATTTGTGAGCCATGTCTTGACCCAGTTAATTAGGCAATTGGATTTCTGCTGCTTCCTTCATCGCACCACTCACTCATCAGAATTTGGTCATGTTAAAGAGGGTGGGGGAGGACAACAGACTGGGGGGGGAAGGAGGACGGGTGACCGGAGGAACAGCAGCATCCACAGGCAGTGTTCTAAAGAAAACAGGACTGGAGAAATGGCAGCAGAGGTACAACATTATTTTTTGATGGCTGTTAAAAGTAAAGTTGCTTTGGCTGGAGTTTTGGTAGCGAGAATTGGGTGAGGTGTATGGCTGGGGGGGGGTGAAAGATGACTAGGCAGTGATTTGGGAACTCTGACTTCAGCTCTGCAGTTTTCAATTTAACGTGGTATGGAAGATATGGATCTTTTGGGTATAAAGCATCCGTGTCAGCCTAAGTAGGATCAGGCCAGCTGGCAAGTTATGGCTGGATAAGAGCACAGGTAAATGAGCCTCTTATCCAGTCAAAATCCTTAAAATGTTCTACCCATTTATAAGCTTTATTTAAAAAAAAAAAATTCTGTTGCTTTTACCCAGAACAGCAAAAAGTGCAGTGCACCACACAGTAGGCTCAAAATAATTAGTTTCATTAGAGCACCCACAAACAATATCCTGGCTCTTCGAAGGGGCCCCCTGATGAAGAGAGATTGAAGTCTCGAAGCATCAGGGGTATTGTTTGTGGGTTATCTATCATTATTCTGAGCCTACTGTGATGCTACCTGACTTTGCTGCTCTGAATCACCTTTTGCTGGTTTGTACAGATGCACATACTAAAATTCGGGCAGCGCACGGCTGAGCTGTGTTTGTGTTCCTAATACCTAGGCTGGCCCCAAATACCACTTGACCACCAGGGCTGTTACTCCCTAGCCAGGATAACTTGCTCACTAGCCCTTGGCTACCTACTGCTGTACCAATCACTTCTTCTACAATAGGGAGACAGGTAGTTTACATAAACTGTCAGCGTATATGTGTCTTGGTGCAAAGGGTGTAGGCAGTCACTTCCTCCTACCTCCCTTAGCTTACTTCTACCAGCACACACTAATATTGTTCTCACAACCTTTTTCTTTGTTTCATTCACACAGGGCCTGTCTTTTCTCCTGGCAGATCCCGAGCTCCTGACCTCCCACCAGGCGACCCCCTAGAATATAAGGCATGCAGTTTACTTTGTTGTGGAACAGTTGTTCCATGACTGTTACATCCTGACACTTTCCACCCTGGAAACCCTTGTGGATGTTTCACATAAATATTGCCCAAAAGCACAGAAAGACCTCAGTCTTTGTCCTGACAAATCTTCTGACTCTCCTGTGGATATCTTGGAGGTGGAACCCTCCCTCTCTTCTACCGAAATCTCTGAGCCCCGGCCTGGCGACAACAACATGTGGGCCCTGTCTCCAAGAAGCCGCAAATGGCAAAAATACCATCCCCAGAGTAAGCAAGAGGCACAGTCCTATCCTCTTTGCTCTAGGAGCCACAGCAGAGAAGCTGAGATGGAGGTGTCATCAGATGAACTGGGGGTCCTGCTTGCCAACAATAGACATGATCCTCTGTGACCCCCCCTCACCCCAGAGAAGCTGACATCAGATCCACCAGTACCTGAGGACCCTAACTTACCAAAACATACAGAAACTGCTCGCACTGAGACATCCTGGGCCTCCATAGTCACAGCATCTGCTCTGCCACTCACCTCCAGCTCCTTGGGATCTGAAGCTTCTACTAGCCGACTGACAACATTGAACGCCATTGCTCCTCTCCCAGTGACTCCTCTCCTTGTCACTGATCTCGGCAGACTGTAAGTTTACACTAACTTTGCTTTTTTGTTTTTTGAGGTGGGGGCAGTGGGAAATGGGGAAAACTTTGCTTTGTGCCCACAGTAGAGAACCCGCTGACACCCCATGGACAGGTGAAGATGGGTAGGGTACAATAGACTGAAGGTGCAACACCCCCTTCCCCCTGCAAACACCTAATTTACCCAATTCCATGAGACTGCACTGTCTTTTTTCTACCGTGGTTACGGATCAGCTTCTTCGGAGTCTCTGCCGATTTCCAGATGAAGGGGCACGCTGGACTAGCCAGCTTTATTTCTAGCAGCAACGACTGATGCCTTTCCCGAAAGCGAAATTCATGTTTTATACAGCCTGCATCTCTGGCAACCTCCCCTGCCCCATTGCTGAGATAGCCTTCAGGCCTGAGGACTGTTCACAGCATTGTACTGTTGCTGGGGGGAAGGGAGAGGTCTGTGACTGGCTTCATTTATGGTAGCAGTACGGCACATTCCACAGCGGATTGCAGAGACATTGACCTTCCACTGGCACTGGTGCATTATGTCCATACTTAGTCCGGGACTGTCTCATGTGTCTCTGAGAACTATAATGTGGACCTTACTATAATGCCTTTTGCTTAATCCTAGCTATTGCAATGGTTCTCTAGCCTTATAATTACCAGTAGCCTAGCTGTCAGCTAGTAAACCCTGCTTATACTGGAATATACATTGCTCAATTTATGGGTCCTGACAACTATGCGAAACCTTGTCACCTCCATAGCTGCCCCTACCCCGCCCCACATAAGCAGCTCTTCCACAACGGACACTGACGCTCACCTTAGTGACTAGCCAACATGATTTGAGTGCTGCTTTTGCTGTGCATCCCATTAAAAAGGGCACATAATTTATCACTCTAGTTTATGCAAAGAGATGGGCCTACCTTTGAACTTTTAATCAAAAATTAGCCCTTTAAATCCCCTTTATCAGACTTCAGCCCTGGTCATAGGGACATCCATATATGCTCCAGATGTCACTATTCTTTGATTCCAGATACATACAGTATATGGAACTTTCTAGGGGTTGTAGTGCCTGGGGTTATATAATATGCACTACAATGTTCTAGGTTTCACCTTCGGGGCCTTGAGGGGATAAAGGCTGACTATATGACAAACAACAGATTAATGTTATGTTTCTACCTTACCATATGGTGTCACTACATATGTTACGCCATAATTGTCACATTTTCAGGTGTAGGATAGTGGACCTTGGTTTGCTTTATGCCACCGGCCCAGAGTCTACCTCACCCCATATGCCGCTCCACTCATTTCTTTGTATATAGTTTGCACAGTTGTATTAGTATTGTTACTGTGGTTGACTGCAGAGATATTGTTTCTACCTATATGTGGATAAATAGCATTGATTTCAGGTATAGGAGACAACTCCACATAACTTGCCACAAGGCTAAGTTAAACAAATAGCGACCTGATGACCATTTACCCTGTTGGGCCCCTAATCTAACAGCCTTACCCTTTTGCTTTCATATGATCTGGCTTATCCCCAAGCCTCCCTGGTCAGACCATGGGTGACCTTATCTGTCACACCTGGAACATCAGGGGGTGCAGTACTCCAATGAAAAGGATGCAAGTCTTGTTGCATTTAAAAAAGCTCAGGTCACAACTGGCCTTCTTTCAGGAGATGAAACTGACTGTAGCAGATCATACTGGACTAGAATGGGATTGGGTAGGGCAGGAATTCCATGCCTCAGCACCCACGTGCAAATGGGGCGTGGCAATTTTGGTACACAAGTCCTTCAGATAGACATCAACACAAGTAGCTAGTGACCTGCAAAGATGCTGGGTCTTTGCCCTAATGGACGCCCCCTCAGGCTCCATCCTCCTGGGCAATGTAAATGCCTCTAATGAGGATGACCTGTTTTGTTTTTTTCACCATGTGCATAGCCGTTGCCGGGGGGGGGGGGGTTGTCTGGTTTGAAAGAACCCCACCTTTTGAAACTCCCCCTTTGATCATCATGTGTAACATTTTTTCATCGTTTCTGTTTATTTTGTGACTGTCACAGAGTGCTTATGCACACATGATGAACCCCAACACTTTCTCTCGGCATGTGCCCCCCCCCATCTGCTGCCAGTCAGCTCCCTCAGTGCCAGTAAGATGAATGAGCTGTTTTGTGAGTCTTTCTCCACACCCTCCCCTATGACTGGCTGGCCAATTGGAGCTTATGTCAGCATCATGAATGTGACCGGAATACAGCACGGCCGCTGCCCACAATTCACACTGCCAGCTAGCACTCGAGCAAGATGAAGCATGGCAGCAGCCTCAGAGAACGACGTCTCTGGGAGAGCAAAAATGAAGTAGAGGATCGCGACTTATAATATTATCAATACCGGCAGGTACATTTTGCTGGCAACTATTGCCGAAGATGAGTCCCTTAATAACTGTATATCAAAGGATAGGCAGTGTAGTTAGGCAAGGGAGCTGTCCAGGTGGGTGGGCTGAAGATTTAGAAATAAATTACTTAAATCATCCTCTATACAAAATGTAAAGTTGTCATGTTTCATATGCCTGTTTTACCTTTTCATAAGTTAAGCAAAAGAGATACCACAGTGGAAAGGCAATGCAAGTGTTTGGAAGGGTCTGGCTGGGATCTACACTGCCACCTCACTAATTGTGCTGTTCAGAGAGGTCTTCACTGTGGTCCCATTTTCATTGATATTCAGTTCCACTTTTGTTGTGTTATCTGTGCCAGACGCCAATAAATCAGACAAGTTGTGATAAGCGTTTTCTCCAGATGACCATATGTGTCAGTAGAATGACATTTGTTGCTTCAGTTCAGTGTTATGAACATACCCAATATACTTTTGGCAGCATGGTGGGGGTGAGGGGTGGAGGTAGGCATTTAGGAGATGATAACTCCGCACTGGGAATCCCCGCCACTGTCAAATCAACTTTCCCCCCTCACTCCCTTTGTCATGCCTACCACATTGGAGAATGGAGTGGGGCAACAAGTGTAGTACCCAACATTGAACTAAGAATTAGGTTACAGATTTGTTTCCAGGCAGGGTGCCTGGTATAGAGACATAGACAATGACGGCAGAAAAAGACCAGAGGTCCATCCAGTCTGCCCAAGTTCCCTATAATTCCTGGAACCTATCGTTTCTCCAGGGTACTAACCCTCCCCATCCTCTCTCTATTCTCCTCCTTGGTCCTGTTGTAGCCCCCCCCCTCGTAACCACTATTCCCTTCATTATGTCCCAGCCCTGCTTGAATCCTCTGACTGTTTTTGCACCCACCAATTCAGCTGACAGACTGTTACAAAGTTCCACCACCCTTTCCGTAAAGTAGTACTGTACTTCCTCACATCTCTCCTGAACCTACCTCCTGTTAATTTCCATTCATGTCCATGTGACTGCGGATTGGTACTCAGGCTACATAGTACCCAGCAGTTCACTTTATTAATTCCTTTATGGAACCTGAAGGTCTCTATCATATCTCCCCTCTCCCTTCTGGTCTCCAATGAGTACATATTTAATGCCTTGAGGCACTCCTCTTAGGATTTGCCCTGCTGTCCCTGAATCATTTTGGTTACTCTGTGCTGCACTGTCTCCAACCTATTCTTATCCTTTCTGAGGTGAGGACTCCAGAACTGGGCACAGTACTCAAGGTGAGGCCTCACCAGGGATCTGTAGAGGGGAAGTATTACCTCCTTTCTTTTGCTATCAACACCCCTACCATTACACCCCAGCATCCTGCTAGCCTTGCTATAAGCCATGTTGCATTGACTCAATTGCTTAAATGTTATGTTGAGTTGTGGAGGGTGTGGGTTACAGCAAGGGGTAAAGGGAGCTCAGATATGAGCTATGTAGACTTAAAATAAGCCACAAAAGTGCACCACAGAGCGCACACACACACACACACACACACACATGCACACACTGTAAGCCATCCAGATAGTAATAATTGCCCTTAGAGCTGGAGGTGGAGGGAGCTCATAGATAAGTTATTTTGCTTTAGAATAAGCCACAAAAGTGCACCACAGAGCATACCATAGCCCATGGTTTCTGGGGACCTATCTGCCCCAAACCCCTGCCCTAGAAGCAAACCAGCACTGCAGTAAGTTCGTAGTGTACAATACCCAGCCAAAACCAACTGCAGATTCTACACTGAGGTTCAGTACATTACCATTTTATATATATATATATATATACAGTATATACACATATATATTTATTGTATATATATATTCACACACACACACACTCACACAGTCTGAGCCACCAAGATAGTAATAATTGTCCTTAGAGCAGGAGGTGGAGAGGAGCTCACAGATTAGTTATTTTGGTTTAAAATAAGCCACAAAATGTGCCACAGAGCATCTAGTACCCCAGAGCTTCTGGGGGCCTGGCAGTCACCAGACCCCTTACCTACACACCAGTAGATACAGCTGCAGATATTAAAGCTGATAACATATCTGAGACAATGTCTTAGGTATATTACATTAGCAGCATCTTGCTGCCCCCCGGCACTGAATACATATATTGTATGTATTCACCCTGCAGCCATCCAGATAATAATTCTGTTTAGAGCAAGGGGTGTAGGAGATTTCAGATATGACTTCTTTAGCTTCAAAATAAGCCACAAAATGCACCACAGAGCATATAGGACCCCATGGCTTCTGGGATCCTGTCAGCCCTAAGACCCACAGCTTTTCTTAAAAGGTTGCAGACTGCATAAAAAGAACCCCTCTTGTGAAAATCCTGGCAATGGCGCTGATGTGGAACAAAAAATAGAAGAACCCAACTCAGAGAAGGCCCTGGTGCTACTAGGGGGAGATTTAAACATCACCCTTACTCCCTGCATAGATAGAAGTAACCACCCCCCCGGCATGCAAGCACTGCATCAGCTGATGCAGGACCGAGGCCTTGCTGATATCTGGAGGGTCTTCCACCCCAGAGACCATGACTATTCTTATTACTCTGCGATCCAGGGTTCCCACAGCAGGCCAGACCTCTGGCTCACTTCCCCCACACTAACATTAATGGTGGTGGATTCCATCATTCTCCCCATGCTTATATTGGACCATGCTCCAGTCCAAGTACATTTACTGTGGGGGGAGTTGCTGCCCAAATCCCCGTCATGTAGACTAGATCCCCTGCAGCTTGAAAACCCAGACTTTATCCCCTAGATACAAAAAGAAACTGTACTGTGTTTTTTCTAAGAATAAGATAGCAGACATATCAGTGGGGACTGCATGGGAGGCATGCAAGGCCACCATCCGTGGGAAAATTATTGGCTACTCTGCAGCCAGACAGAGGCAAAGGGAGCAACAACTGTATCAGTTTGAGCAAGACCTGTGTATGGCAGAGGGCACTTTAAGGTGCTAATCCACCCCGACCCACACTTTCCACTAGGCTGCTCCATTGCTCACTTATGGATGGAGATCAATACTCCGCTCTCCAGAAAGGTTGAGGTTTCAATTCTTCACCTCAGACATAAATACAAGGAAGGGGGGACGTGAGGAGGGGGGAACTGTTGGCATATGGGCTTAGGAAACAACAATCTGAAAGGTTCATTACAGGTTTAAAAGACCCCACAGCTATGGTCCAAATGGTATACCGCTGCTACAGTGACAACTTTACAGCAACATGGTCAATGCTGACAACATTGCCATGTTGCTGTAAAGTCTGCCTGGGACCCTGGCACCCTTTTGTAATGTTCTGCGCCCCATCCCTGAATTAGCTCCATCTTGAAGTTGATAATCATAAGTGGCGGAAGCGCAACCCCCCCCCCTCCGCAAAACAACAACTTTTAACTTGGTGACACCATGGCAACCGCAATTGCAGTCGACGTAGTGGTGTCAGGGAAACATTGTGTCAACAAAAAATTGTCGCTGTGGCATCGTAGATCCGGTCCATACTGCCCCAAAGCAGGTTAACTCCATTATGTGTGATTTTTACACCACCCTCTATTCTTCATCACACACCAGGGATCCCACAGCCATCCAGTGCTTCCTAGACTTGCTAGCGCTGCCTAAACTAGACATCCTAGATGCCCTGCAGGGGGTGAGCCTCAGACAACTTGTGGTAGAGCCCACACGAGAAGGAGCAGTATTGGAGTTGGTGCTCACCAACGTGGGCAGAGTCATGGACGTAGTAGTGGGTAGCCACCTGGGGTCCAGCAAGCACCATACAGTGTGGTTCAATGTGAGGACAGTAGAGGAGTCGAATCACACGAAAGTACAGGTCCTGGATTTCAGACAGGCCGACTTTGCAAAGTTGGGTGAATGTCTCCGGACAGCCCTGGTAAGGAATGAGGAAAGAGGGCATGCAGAGGAAAAGTGGGCAAATCTTAAAGGAGCCATAGCAGAAGCAACAAGCCTTTGTATTAGGCAAGTAAGTAAAGCAAAGAGAAAGAAAAAAACACTATAGTTCTCTAAAGAACTGGCCAGAAAGGTGAGAGAAATAAGGTTAGCTTTCAAAAGGTACAAGGAAACCCTGGGAGGAAGACAAGCAGCTTTATCTGGAAAAACTATGAGAGGCAGGGAAAGCAGTCAGGGGTGCAAAGGCACAGAGGACTGGACCCAGAACTGATCCTTGTGGCACCCCATTGGTGACCTCCCTCTTCTGATTTGACTCTGTTAACCTCAACCCTCTGCTGTCTCCCTTCCAACCAGTTTTTCACCCATCTGTGTCTTTCGCTGAACTGAGATCCTCTAGCTTCTTCAGCAACCTTCTCTGAGGCACCGAGCTCAAAGCCTTGCTAAAATCGAAGTAGACTAAATCCACAGTATGGCCCTTATCCACTACCCTTGTTGCCCAGTCAAAGAATACTATCAGGTTGGTCTGAAAAGGCCTTCCTGCCACAAATGT
Organism: Neoceratodus forsteri; assembly: GCA_016271365.2. Lineage (NCBI taxonomy): Eukaryota > Metazoa > Chordata > Ceratodontiformes > Ceratodontidae > Neoceratodus > Neoceratodus forsteri. The sequence goes on from JADMNL010000023.1 coordinate 68,999,872, forward strand.
TTTTTTTTTTTCTCTTGTAAAATTTTATTAAAGAGAATGTCTATAATTAGCACAAGGGCTTTTTTCTTAAAATGCAAAAGCACATTACTTCATAGTGGTGAAAGTCCATAGAGCTACAAAGTGCAGCTGTTCAAGTGGTCCAGTTCAGGAGGGAAGGGATCATAAATTATCCAGAGCAAGAGTCCAGACGATCCCTTCCACTTCCCGGACTGCCAGCTCCAGGATTCCTGTTAGTTAAGCGGTAGCTTTCATGTTTTATCAAAGTTTGATTTAACATATATAAAATGGGTTTGAAAAAGTGCCCCATAGACTTCAATGGAGTGCACCCCATGCTCTCTCTAGCTAGACATCACAAAACATTTTAACGCAGGGGGGCAGTGTTGGAAGACCAGAAAGTGAAAGAGATAGGCTAGTTGCTTGCTCTGTCCAATTTATGATCCCTTCCCTTCTAAACTGGACCACTGGAACAACTGCATTTTATAGCTCAACAGACTTTCAATCAATCAATCTTTATTTAACCAGGTGAAACACACTTGAGAAAGACTAATTTACAAGGTGGGCCTGGGTAGGTTCCCAAAGTTCAAACAAAATTCTTTTTTTGGTTTTACAAAGGTCAAAGTATACAAGAACTACAAATAAGCTAGAAGGAGACTAAAGGTTAAACACTAAAATTCATACACAGACACATAGTATGGAGAGCAGTAATCAACGGTGGATACATTATATCGAATGAGTACAACAATGCACTGCAACAGTACATACATATTAACTGCAGAATAAGTGCTTACACCAGGTATTTGTTGGGAACAAATACTGCAAATGGGTAAGGTAACACATATTAACCCTGAGACAGTGGAACAACAATGCCAGAGCTGTCTTTGTAGAAGAAGGAGAAGGGGAGAAGAGAGTAGCAGACAAGATTGGAAGTACTTATAAGGTGGATGGGCATAGTGACAGGTAGCAGCAGCAGGAAGTGTATGGTGATAAGGTGCCTGTATGGGCAAGGGCAAGAGAGTGAGCATTAGGTGGAAGATTATTGATAAGCATTAGAGGGACAGCAGTTGTATTAATAGGAGGAGGAGGTAGAGCCTAATTGTAATGGGGAAAGTCTTAGGAAAAGCAGATACAGCCAGTATTACTGTAGGTGATGGGCTGTGACATTTAAAAATTCCTTGTTAAAATTGTAGACATTTCCTTTAAACTTTTCAATGAAATCATATAACAAAATGTACAAATTATACATTATATGTCAAATAAGCTTATACTATCATAAAACACTAGTGCTGTTTACTATATTGGAGTCCATTGTACTCCTGGTAGTTTACGAGGTCCTCTTTGACTAGTGTCTCCATCATTTCACTCACAACAGAGGTAAGACTGACAGGTCTATAGTTACTCGGTTGCTCCTTGTGCCCCCTTATTCAGCGGGACTATGTCTGCTACCCTCGTCTTTTGGAACTACCCCTGTCCAAAGTGAGCTACTGAATAGCCCACCAGGGGTTCTGTTAGCTCCGCTGCCAGTTCCATAAGCACCCTCGGATGCATCCCATCTGGACCCAAGGCCTTATCTATCTTAAGGGCTGCTAGCCCTTTCCAAACTCATCTCAGGGATTCTCCCTACAGCTGCCTTAATGCCACTTTCTGACAGAGGCTCTCTGTCTTCCCCTGTGATTACAGAGCAAAAACAGTCATTAAGAATGGCTGCTTTCTGTCTGTCCCCCTCAATTACCCTACCTCCCTCTGTCAGCCTAACAATTCATCCTCCCCCTTTTTTCTTTTTTTACCTAATATATCTAGAGAACTGTTTTTCCCCACTCTTGACCCCCTCTGCAGTACGCAGCTCTGTGTCTGCCGTTGCTTCTTTGACCGCCATTTTGATTTCCGTCGTTCTCATCTGGTACTCTCCCCATTTCTCCTTCCCTTGTTTTTCTTTGTACCTGGTGAAGGCCTTCTTTTTTGCTTTCACTTCTTCCCCGATCTTTTCAGAGTATCATACTGGTCTCTCGTACCTTTTTCTTTTGATTACCATTCTCATGCAAGACTTTGTTGTCTCAAGAATGGCCCCTTGATTGTCCCCCACCTTTCCTCCACGTTCCTGATGCTGTGTACACCAACCATCTTGTCCCGGACCAGCACAGTCATCTGTTTGAAGTCTGCCCTTCTGAAATCTAGGACTTCAGCCTTTGATGTGGGCTTACTTGTTCCAAGGGCCAGGTCGAATCATATAGCGTTATGGTCGCCAGACACTAGTGGCTCCCCTACCCTCACTCCTCCTACCACTTCTGAGTTGGTGAGCACTACATCAAAAATGGCAGCCCCCCTAGTGGGTTCCTTTACTAGTTGTACCAGCAGGCAGTTCTACAATGTATTCAGCAGGGCCTGACTTCTGGAGTTCTCGGCCACTGGAATGACCCAATCACTATCTGGCAGCTTTCGATCTTCCACCACCTCCACCTACCCTTGCCACCCCTCTTTCTAGTTCTGCCCCTAGCTTCTTATAGTGTATGGTGAAACGTTGCTCTCGCTAGAAATTCCACCTCATAGAAAAGCTGTTCAGCTACAGTCAGCAAAATGAATGGAACGCTGTACTGACCGTACGTGCAGAACAGCTTTCCATTCATTTAGATTTGAAAACTCAAGGCGCAGGTTGAAATCATGAACAGAAAACCGCAGCGTGTCAACATTATTTACAACTGCTTGAAAAACTAACGCAGCAGTTTTCTGAAACAGGCACTGTTCATTTTAATGCAGGATCAACCAGATATGCTACTTTACTTACAATTTTCAGCAGGTTGTCTATTTCTTCTCTTGCTAAGCAAGATATTCAGCCACCATTTGTTTTTTAAGAAAATCACTCCCACACAAGAGAATCAACCAATGGCAGCGTACGCTGCTAAATCAGGGATGCCCAGTCCCTAGCAACCACACAAATCCCTTTCACAGTGTTCAGAGACAATTTCTTTCAGTATGAATAAAATTAATTTAAAAAGCCTTAAAAAGGACACCATACACTATAAAAAATACCAAATGGGTAACCCCATGCAGAACCATGTGTTCTGCCACCTCGGGGTCTGATTCCCAAAGATCTCTCGAGCTTCACTCTCAAGGTCAAAGGGAATCAGACCCCTCTGTGGCAGAACACACTGGTTCTGCATGGTTACCCATTAGGTATTCTCTATATCTCTTTTTCCCCCTGTTCTGTATGTCTATAGATCATCCTTATTTGTAGTTTCTTGCCAGAGGATGCTGTGAGCTGAACCACAGTGATTCTGTTTCCCCATTACCTCCCCTGATATTTCCATCCTCCACTGCCTCAATGCCCTGACATACAGGGCTGTGCCTTCTCCTTTACCTTGTCTTCTGTCTCTTCTAAACATGGTGTAGCCTAGGACTCTCAGATCTCAGTTGTTATTTTCTGTGGCCCAAGTTTCTGTGATGGCTACTAGATCCATCTCTATGTTTGCCATCATTTCCTGGAGCTCACTAATTTTATTTCACAGACACTTGGCATTAAGGCAGACTCCATTCCATCTTTCTCCTTATCCCCTCTTGCTTTTTCCTATTCTTTTCCCTTATTCTTCCCTAGTCTCCTTAATTTTTATGTTTGCTTGCACGCATGTGCAAGAAACATAGTGCCATCATCCGAGTTTTCGGAGATGTGGCAGCCCTCTTCCAATTCAGTCAGTGTGTTTGCAGGCGCGGCTGCAGTTCTCCAATGCCTGCTGAGCTGTCTATGACAGCTCCAAAATGCAGTGGCGTACAGTTGAAAGGGGAAGCTACACTTCAGTGAGCAGCGATCAGATATCGCCTGCTCATGCACGCTCCCCCTATACACACACACACATGCTGCGTGCTGCCCTCCCCCCCCCACACACACACTGTATAGCTGACGGGTGCCCAATCCCCGTCGGCTGTGCTACACCTGAAACACAGGTCCATATGCCACGCGGTGCCAACTCCAGCATGGCTACACCTAGATAGCCGACGGGTGCCCAATCCCCATCGGCTCCACTGTCTCCTCCCCTTACAAGGTGCCACACTGAGCCCACCCCAGCGTGGCAACAAATGCTATGGCTGACAGGGTGCCCAATCCCCATCGGCTCCACGCCCCAACCAGTGCAGTCTTCTGCCACGCTGGGAGCCCACCCCAGCATGGCAAACGCCCCACGTCGTCGCTCATTAAAAAAAAAACTGAAAATCAAAACAGTCCCTCGCTGTGTCTGCACCCACCGCACCTACCCACTGCGCACCCTGCCTCCCACCCCCACCCCATACTTACCTCCGGACTCGGTAGCGGCGATCTTCGATGGACCGGGAACACGTCTACACTCTTCAAAGCTGACCGCGAACTGAGGAAATGCCGGTAAGCTGTATAATGTATAATGATAGGGTTTTTTTCAACTTTTTTGCATATCTCAGGCATTTTTGGGAACTTTGGGTCCAAATTTTCAACATGGGATTTTTGGGACCCCTCCTCATGAATTATTGCACTGTCATGGCGTTATTCGGGCCTGAATGGTGATTTCGCAGTCACTGCGCGAAATCACCTTTCGGGACCAAATAACAAAATGACACTGCCACTGTTCATAAGGTGGGCTCTCAAAAAGCCTATGTTGAAATTTTGGTGGAAAAATTCCTAAAAATGACTGTTTTACCAGCGTGTGTTGTGCAATTCCTACGCACGCTCGTAAGTTCGCGAATTTTCAATATTTTCACTCCAGATTTTCAACATTGCCATTTTACTGCACCTCCTTATGAGCAATACAGCTGTCACTTTTCACACCTTGCCCAAAATGTGTTTCCGCCCATGTAGCGCACAATGGCGCAGTCGGTGTGCGAAATCAATGTATGGGACACATTAAGAAAATCACAGTGAAACTTTTAATGAGCAGAGGTCTTAAAATGGCTATGTTGAAAATTTGGTGAAAAAATTCCTAACAATGACTGTTTTACGAGCAAACTGCGCCTTGGTTCCTCGCAGCGTAAGTTTCGCAATTTTCTATATTTTCCTCCAGATTTTCCACATTGCCATTTTATTACACTTCCTTAGGAACAGTAGAGCTGCCATTTTTCATGTCGCCCAAAATGTGTTTCCACACATGTAGCGCACAATGGTGCAGTCGGTGTGCGAAAGCAATGTTTGGGACAGATTAAGAAAATCATAGTTACGCTCTTCATGAGCAGAGGTCTTAAAATGGCTATGTTGAAAATTTGGTGAAAAAATTCCTAAAAATGACTGTTTTACGAGCGTGCATTGCGCAGTTCCTACGCACACTTATAAGTTTGCAAATTTTCTATATTTTCATTCCAGATTTTCCACATTGCCATTTTATTACACTTCCTTATGAACAGTACAGCTGCCATTTTTCAAGTCGCCCAAAATGTGTTTCCGCACATGTAGCGCACAATGGTGCAGTCAGTGTGCAAAGCAATGTTTGGGACAGATTAGGAAAATCACAGTTACACTGTTCATGAGCAGAGGTCTTAAAATGGCTATGTTGAAAATTTGGTGACAAAGTCCATAAATGACTGTGTTATGAGTCAGCATTGTGCAGTTTCCACGCACCCTCATAAGTTCATGACTTTGTAATATTTTCAGTCCAGATTTTCACCAGTTGCATTTTTCCACACTTCCTTATGAACAGTACAGCTGACATTTTTCACAACATGGCCAAATGTGTTTTCACACTTTCAGCGCAGAGATGCGTGGTCGCTGTGGGAAATCATTGTTCGGGACAGATAAAGAACATCACAGTGACACTGTTCATGATCGGAGGTCCCAAAATGCCTGAGTTGACAATCTGCTGTAAAAAATGCCCACACTAATTACATTACGGGTGTGCGTTGCACAGTTTCTATGCACGCTCGTGACTTCACCAGTTTTTTTAACATTTTTACTGCAGATTTGCAACATTGCCATTTTTCCCTTCCTATGAACAGTACAGCTGTCATTTTTCACATCCTGTTCAGAATGTGTTTTTGCACCTGTGGTGCTAAATGCCGTAGTCGCTGTGCATAAGCAGCTTTCGGCTAACAAACTGATATTGCCACTGTTCATGAGGTGGGGTCACAAAAAACATGTTGAAAATTTGGAGTGAAAATACCAACGAATGCCTGAGGTATTAGGGTTTCCAACCATAACGCCCCACCCTGTAGAGAATGACAGGCATCAGGGGTGTGACTTGGGATTCTTGCCTGTAATGCTCATACCATTCCATACCCTGCAACCAGTGAGAGGCATCAAGGTATGCCTTGGACTCTTCGGCCCCAAAGTTCACCCCATTCTCCTATACCGCAACCATCTCACCATATTTCCTGATGGAATGGGGTGCGCATAAGGGCCTAAGACCCCAAGGCACACCGTGACATTTGTCAGTGTCTGCAGGGTAGGGTGTGGTGAAATGGCGTGGCCGTTATGCCTGGTGGCCCAAAGGCACACCGCAATGCCTGTCACTCTCTGCAGGGTGATGGTGGGGCTGGCTTCAGTTTAATACTTCACTGCCATTCCTATTATGCAGCTCTGTAACTTCTGCACTACCAATGCCAATGCCAGCAAGCAAACATTCGGCATTGACAAATGCTTGTTATGTTTTCTTCCACGCATGTGCAAGAAACATAGTACCACCATATGACTTTTCGTAGGTGTGCCTCCCCACTTCCAATGCCCTACTTCCTTTTGCAGTCGCGGCTGTACCATGCCAATGAATGTCTGAGCTGTCTATGACAGTCTTTCAGATGCAGTGGGGTACAGTTGAAAGCAAAAAAATGCTGCAATCAGCGGTGGTAACATGTAGGCAATTTGCATACTGCCGTTGGCAGGTAATTTACATACTGCCATTGGAAGTATGCAAAGTGCCTACACTCTGCACTGCATCTGAATAGCTGTCATAGACAGCTCCATTTTTGTCTACTCTCTCCCCCCCCCCAAGTAGCACACTGGGAGCCCACCCCAGCGTGCTCATGCACTCCCCCCCCGCACACTGTATGGCTGACCGGGGGTGCCCAATCCCCAGTCGGCTTTACTGCCCCCCCAACAGACTTCCGGTGCCATGCTGGGAGCCCAACCCAGCGTGGCAAAAGTCTATACAGCCAAATGGGGGTGCCCAATCCCCCATCGGCTCCACTGTATGGTTTGTGCCCCCCCAAAATTAGAGTTCCACGTGCCACGCTGGGAGCCCACCCCAGCGTGGCAGAAAGTCATATAACTTGACGGGGTGCCCAATCCCATTAGCTGCACTGGCTCCCCTCCCAAAAAAAATTCCCAGCTGCCATGCTGGGGCCCACCCAGCATGGCTAAAGTCCCACGTAGTCTAAAGAAACGCGTAAACGCTTGTAAAAAAAAAGGGCGCGTTGACTGTCACCGCCCCCCCAACTCGCACCCACCCTCTGAGCACCCACATCCCCACACCCCCCACACCACATACTTACCTCTGGAGGCCGACGCGACGATCTTCGTGGACTGGGGAATATGTGTGCACTCTTCAAAGCTGACCGCGAACTGAAAAAATGCTGGTAAGCTGTATAATGCAATACATTTTTTTTTCAACTTTGGTGCGTATCTTGGTCATTTTTGGGAATTTGTTCACTAAATTTTTAACATGGGGTTCTTGGGGACCCACCTAATGAATTCAGTCACTGTCATTTTGTTATTCGGTCCCAAAAGGTGATTTTGCAGTCACTGCGCGGAACCACCTTTCAGGACTGAATAATGAAAAGACAGTGTCCTAGTTCATAAAGTAGTCCCCCAAAAACCCTATGTTGAACATTTTGCAAAAATATTCACATAAACACTCATAACTTTGAGAATTTTTAATATTTTTAGTCCAGATTTTCAACATTGCCATTTTACCACACCTCCTTATGAACAGTATAGCTGTCATTTTTCACATCATGCCCAAAATGCGTTTTTCGCACATGTAGTGCACATTATTTATTTATTTATTTGTACATCAGTTTACAACCTTTGAGCCAGAGGCTCATTTCCAAAGGTACCACTTCACATTGAGAACAAACAGAAGAATACATTTTGGTTACAGCATAAGTGTCACATACTTAGGGTTACATAGTGTGGTAGCATACATTTTAAACAATTTGGGTAGACATTACAATGATACAACATACATGTTAAACAGTTTGATAGACATTACAATGATGCAGCTGAGAACATGCTGGTAATAACAGAGGCATTAGGCCATGGGGGGAGGGTGGGGGGTGAGTTTGAATGCTGCCTAAGGGGGGCGTTGTCAAGTGTGGAGGGATCAATGTGCCATTTACAGACAGGCATGTCTGTGTGTGACATTAGCATGGTTGGTGTGCAAAATCAATGTTCAGGACACATTAAGAAAATTACAGTGACACTGGTCATGAGCAGAGGTGGCAAAATGGCTATGTTGAAAATGTGGTGACAAAAGTCCATAAAATGACTCTGTCACGAGAGTGCATTGCGTAATTTCCATGCACCCTCACAAGTTCATGAATTTGTAATATTTTCAGTCCAGATTTTCAACATTGACATTTTTCCACATCTCCTTATGAACAGTACAGCTGTCATTTTTCATACCCTGGCCGAAATGTGTTTTCGGGCTTATGGCGTAGAATAGAGCGGTCACTGTGGGAATTTAGTGTTCGGGATAGATTACGAAAATCACAGTGACACTGTTCATGAGTGGAGGTGCAAAAATACATATGTTGAAAATCTGCTGTAAAAAATCCCCAAACTACTTACATTACGGATGTACGTTGCACAGCTCCAACGCACGCTTATGACTTCACCAGTTTTTGTATATTTTCACTCCAGATTTTCAACAATGCCATTTTTTACACCTTCTCATGAACAGTACAGCAGTCACTTTTCACATCCTGTTCGAAATGTGTTTTTGCACCTGTGGTGTCAAATGGCGCAGGCGCTCTGCAAAATCACCTTTCATGTAACGAACTGATAGTGTCACTGTTCATGCGGTGAGGTCACAAAAAAAAATATGGAAAACTTGGAGTAAAATTACCAAGAAACTCCCAGGGCATTAGGGTTTTCGACCATAATGCCCTACCTTGTAGGGACTGACAGGCGTCAGGGATGTGACTTGGGACTGTCGACAGTAATGCTCATGCCATTTCACCCCCACCCCCACCTGCAGCCAGTGACAGGCATGGAACCTTTGCCCCAGAGTGCCCCATTCTCCCTATACTTTCTAGCCCATTTCAGCATATTTCCTTATGGAATGAGGTGAATGTAAGCGAACACCTCAGGCACACCTCGACACTTGTCAGCGTCTGAAGGGTAGGGTGAGGTGAAATGTTGTGATCTTCATGGGTGATGACCCAAAGGCACATCCCAATGCCTGTCCATCTCTGCAGCGTGAGGGTGGAGTTGGCGTCAGTTCAATACTTCAATGCCATTCCTATACTGCATCTGTCTAACTCCTGCACTTCCACTGCTAATGCCAGCAAGCAAACATTCGGCATTGACAAATGCTTGTTTATTTTTCATGCTGTACATAGGCTTTGTCAGTCCTCCCTCATTGGCCCCTTCCCTTCACCTAATTAGAACTTCAACCTTACTGATACCCACCTTGTTGCTACTAGTCCCCTGTTCAAGGGGAGTCCTAGGTAAGTTCACCACCTGCTCTCCCCTCTCAGTGGTTCCCCTAGCTTCTATCTACCCTGCAGTCAGTTTAACTGTCCAGTGTAAATGTCAAACTTCTGCCCCAAAGCACTGGCCCCCTTTCTTGTCAGGTGAAGGCAATTACTCTGTCTTGAAGCCCCCCCCCCGAGTCCCCTACAAAATGGTACCCCTTCCTCCTGACATCATCACTTCAATCACCCATTAAACTCCTCAGTCTCTTCCTTCCTTCCTTCCTCTATTGTACCCATTCCCCTTGCCCCGCACAGGGAGGAGCTTGGAAAAGGCCAGGCAAACCGAGTGCACCTTCAATCTGTCCTTCTGCTTCATTGCCTCCACAGGTTGGTTTGCCAGGTTGTTGGTACCCAAGTTTACCAGCACTCCCAGATCCCCCTTCTCCACCATCCTCCCTATTCTATCTATATCCCTGATGGTTGATGCACCAGGAACGCATCTGACTAGTTCACTCCCCCTTTCCTCTCCTGCCCACCACCCTCTCTACTCCCCTAATCACTAAGTCCCCAATCATTAAGACTCTCCTTGCTGACTTCTTCCTGCTGCTCAGCCCCTTGGGTGCCACCAAGTCATCCTGCCCATTTCCCCCAACAGACTTAGAGTCCCCCACCAATGGAGTCAGATACTTGAGCTTTCTCCAAGGGTGCAAAGCGATCCACTGTCTGGTGTGAGACTGGTTGAACCCCTTGTGGCTGCCTCTGACACCCTTTCCCGTACCACCTTCTAGGCCCCTCAGGCCAGTGGGCCTCTCAGGAAGTGGGGTGGACCCCAGCTGAGCCGGTGCTGCAGCTGATATATCTTGTCTCTTGCTGCTACCAGCTAAGCGTGAAGCTCTGCAGAGGTCCTGCAGATGGGGAATTGCCCCCTTCCCCATAGTGTAGCCCTGGAAAAGAGCACCCTACAGTCCCCACAATGCATGCCTCTTAATTGTCCCTGATTTTGCCTCAGAATTTTTCTCTGTCCCTCGTAAAATTTGTTTTTGTGATAGATCAGTGGAGACTGTGAGCACAAAACAGTATAGCCTAGAGGAACGAGGTGTAAACGAGCTTGATACATCCAGCAAACCAGAGTTTGAGTCTCACAACCTCCACTTGCATACTGTGCGACTCTGAGCAAGTCACTTAACTGCCCAGTGCTCCCAGGTCGCCCCTGAAAACAGGCACTTGTGCCTAGTGGGCCTTGCCTGGTTACCAAGGACTAAAATTTAAAAAAAAATTAAAAATGTTTAACATTAACATTTCAGACTTGTTCGTCAGAAAATGCATCTTACACTATTCTCTTTATTATGTCAGCTTTCTGGGTTAATAGTGCCACTTTTTAATGTGTCCCTGATTTTGGTTCTTTGTCCCTGGTTTTATGAGGCAAGGGGTTGAGGTTTGTCACGATGACTACCTCCTCCGCGGTGCCTCATCTCCACACTGATCCTATGATGATACAAATGTAACACCCTTGCAGATGGGGGTTCTTGAAAGCTCCCTTGGAGCCTGCCTAAGTGCTCCCTACCAAGCTAGTGTCCTGCTTTTTAGCTGTTAAATGAGTAACAAGGAGCGTTTTTGAAGCCTCCATTTGCTGTTTCTTTAAGGACTGCCTGTTGCAGTCATGATTAATTGAAATGGTGGGGGATGTGGGTTGTATGCCCAAGTCCCACCCGGGACGTTGAAAAGTAGTTTGCTTCTGCTGTCGCTAGTGGTTCAGAGGGAGCTTTGCTGGGGGGATGTGATTGTTTGTTGAAAATAATGTAAAATAGTAATGGTAATGAAGTTGTTCTAACCTGCCTTCCTTTGCAGTGAGGACTGTTTCGGTTGTCCCCTCCATTTTGGTCCGGAACTGCTGAATTAGACCAATCAGTACTTTGGGACTCGGGAGAGCTGCCTGACCAATAGCGGAACTGCTTATAGGATGGAGAAGGCATTATGGGCTATAGAGCCTTTTCGCACGACTGAGGGGCAGAAGATCGATTGACTGACAGGCGTGCCAGCCAATGGACACGGGTAGCACCTGAATTCTAAGGAGAGCCCCCGGCTGAGAAGGGGCAGATGCGTAGTGCCTGAGGTGAAAGAAGGAGCTGTGTGCTTCTGCGCTGGAGTAGTGTTCGCGCTGGAAGCTGCTGTGATGGCCTGAGGGCCGCTTCACGTTGGAGTGCGAGTCGGAGTAAATTTGCTGCGTATGTCGAGAGGAGGCTGGTGCCAGCCCAGCTACGCACCAGGTTTGACCTGTTTGGAGGATTGGAGAACCTGCTGAATCGCACTCAGTCCTCGGGGAAGCTGAAACTGCTGTTGCAGCACCTTAGCCAGCTGAGAGTTCGTGTTAAGCCTTGGAGGCTGCGGCCTGGTGTGGTACCCCTCTGGAGTTACCATATAAATGTGTGAGGAGGCTGGTGAAACTCAGGCTTAGCCCTGCCCGTGGTGCAGAATCTGTTGCTTGCTAGAGTCATGAGTACTAAACCAGGGTAGCTCCTTTCTAAGTTACAACAGTGGTCTCAAGTTGTTTATTCTGCTGCTGGCTGCCTAGCTAAATCTCCTTTCCATTCTGACTTTTACCAGTGTTATAAAGGCTATCTGTGTCAGGGCTCCAACCAGCTGCCACGGTGGACTAGCCATTAGGGCTTGGGTACCTAGGGACAGTAAATATTAGGGTCAGGCCTGTGCACAGAGCCCTAGGTAGATAAGTATAGTGATAAGCCAATCAACTTGATCCCCCCTGTCCTTGTTACTTCCCCCTCTTAAATAAATAAGATTGTTTGTTTTGCAACTGCACCCTGGCTAGCTTGGGTATTTATGGTGAACTACTGCATAGTGACTGTGATACAACTGCACCTTACTTTGCAGGGGGTCCCCTGAGCGAGCTGAGAGATACCAGCCTGGGGGCAAGTGTACTGGGGAAAAGTATTGCTGGTACCTCGTATGAGCCATTAGCGGGACGAAAGGGGGGTTGCAGTAACCCAGAGGGCTGTGACCGAGGCGCTGTTATCAGTACTAACCCCAACCTCCGGGTGGAGGCACCTGCCAACGGATCTGGGCTCCCTTACCCCATCTCCGCGGAGGCAGGCAGGGGTAGTAGCCCTAAGGGTAGCGCCCCCTGGGGGTTACAAATTGGAGGCACCGCTGGGATCAGCGTCCCCTAGTGGCCAAGTGGGGAAGTACCCAAGGAATGGAAAAAGTGGAAGGAGATATGTTGCGAAAAATTAAATTGGGACCTATTAAGACCATGGTGCACAGACTGATGGGGTGGGGTGAAGCCGAAGAGCTGGACTTCCAGAAAATTGTGTTATTGCTCGATGTGCCTTTGGGAACCCCAACTGCTGACATCGTTTCCGCAGCACAGCGAGTAAAATGTTTGGGCAAAGTGGAGGTAAAAGGGCGTATGGCTGACTTGCTCGACCAGACGCTGCAGGTGCTACTCCTGTGCAGTGTGGCCATCGACCCCGAGAAGGTACCTCCCTGATTTATCCGGAGGGTGCCTACAGGGATGGAGGCTAATTCATATCCGGGGGTCAGTCACCCCAGGGGTCCCCAGATGAATAGTTTTAAAGACAAACTGCTTAAATTGCTGGCCGTGGAGGGAGAACTACTCAGGAACTGCTGCAAGCATTGGATTTGTCCAGTGATGCTACCCTCAGGGCTCCCTGGCACCTCCCCTGTCCCCCCCAAAAGTTCTGTGTTGGCTTCATTGCCCCTAGTGGTCCCACCTATACATCTCGATTCTTACCGTAAGTTAAAATGTTTTTCTGGCACCGTGCCCGTGCCTCCAGGGGAGGATGACCTGGAGGCTTGGATGGACTATGCCACCCCCTTGGTTCAGGAATGGCAATGCTCTGAGGTGGAGAAAAGGAAGAGACTGATGGAGAGCTTGCGGGGTCCCGCTTTAGAAGCCATTAGGTTTTTGCGGGCCACCAGCCCAGAAGCCACTGCCGCAAAGTACCTCTCTGCCTTAGAAGGGGTGTTTGGGAGTACAGAGACTGGTGAAGATTTATTATGGAAATTCAGGTCTGCTAGGCAATGGAGGAATGAGAAACTGTCCACCTTTGTCACTAGGGTGGAGCGGGCCTTGCAGAAGGCCTACAGAAAGGGGGGAATCACTGCCGCAACCCTGAATCAGGTCAGGTTAGAACATGTTTTAAAATCCGCCAGATTTTCTAGTGTAATACTGCTGAAACTTAAGTTGCATGATTGACGGGCCACCCCACCTGAATATTGTCAGTTAATGAGGGAAATTAGAGAGGTGGAGACTGATGAAGAGGGGTGGGAGCCTTGTGTGGGGCGGTGAACCCTATGGGACTCCTGAGCCTAGTGCCCCTGAGGAGGTCAGCCTGTCCAGAGGGTCTGAGGGATCCCCAGATTTTCCTGGTGTTGTGGGAATGCGAGCTGTTTCCTCTGATCCCCACGTAGAGAGTGAGTTGAGGGCCGAGGTCAGGAATTTACGGGAACTGGTGAGGGACTTAAAGCAGTCTGCTATGTACTAGTTAAGTCCGGGGCCCCTGAGATAAACCAAACCAGACCCCGCTCAAGGAGCCCCTCACCTCCTCAGGGCCCCCACCAACACGGGCCCACCGCCTAACAGTGATCTCCGGGACCCCAAGTTCTGTTACCATTGTAGAGAAGATGGGCATTTTCAACCTGAGTGTCAGAGGCCGGAGAACTTAAGGAAAGTTAACAGTAGACTGATCACTTGGCATCGCTGGACGCAGTCTCGACACCCTAGGAAAATTTTTGTGACTCGGGCCCAGGCTCAGTCGACCCTCAATGCTGTGGCCCCCTACTGGTCTGATGTGGTCGAGTCTTCCATGGAGACCCCGGTGCGAGTAAATGGGATTCCCACTCGGGCTGTATTGGACAGTGGCTCTCAGGTAACCATCATGTTTCAGGATTGGTACCAGGCACATTTACCTGAGGTGCCCCTGCAACCCTTGAATGGTCTACATGTGTGGGGTTTGAGCGACAAGGCATATCCATATTTGGGGTATATCCGAGTTTGGTTATCATTCTCGACATCTGTGGCTGGCATGGATGAGCAGGTGGAAACTTTAGTTTTAGTTTGCCCGGCCACTGGACTGTATGATGGGGTGCCTTTGTTGATTGGAACGAATGCTCATATGTTTGGATGATTGGCCCAGTTGTGCTCAGAAAAACAGGCATGCAAAACTGGGCGAGCTCTAAAAATACCCGCTGTGCTCCAACAAGCAGTTGCCTCCCAGAGGAGGGTTGGTCAAGAGGAACCTGAGGGCCCGGTGGGGGTAGTGTGGAAAAAGGATCCGGCGCCAGTGACACTCGCCCCAAATGCCCAGTGTGTCTTGCATGGAGAAGTATGATTAAGGACGGATGTCAAGAATAAGTTGTTGATGTTGGATGCACCTGGGGAGGGAAGATTCCCTGAGGGACTGTTGATAAAGCCCAGTATCTTGCCAGCTAGAGCTCATGCTTATGTCAAAAGAGTGATGGTTCAAGTGCATAATGTGTCCGACAAAGAGATTCGAATAAGGAGAGGATGCACCCTGGCAAGTGTCCATTGTGCGGATACTGCAGTACTGTCAAGTAGCAAGGGTCCCGAGGCAGACGATCGAGTTACCCCTGATTTGTTTGATTTCGGTGACTCTCCATTGCCAGTTGAATGGAAAAAGGGGATCAGCGAGAGGCTTGCCCAAAGGGACAAGGTATTCTCCTTGAAGGAATGGGATGTGGGATGTGTGCAGGGGTCTGAGCATCACATTCAGCTGCATGATGACAGGCCTTTCCGAGAGAGATCCCGGCGCCTGGCCCCGGCTGACATTGATGATGTACGGCGGCATCTGCAAGAGATGTTGGCTGCTGGTGTGATACAAGAGTCCAGGAGCCCCTATGCTTCCCCCATCGTGGTGGTAAGGAAGAAGAATGGGACGGTTTGGATGTGTGTGGACTATCACACTTTGAATCGGCAGACCGTCCCCGACCAGTACACCATGCCACGAATACAGAACGCTCTGGACTGTTTAAATGGCAGCAAGTGGTTTTCTGTGTTGGATCTCCGCAGCGGGTACTGCCAGATCCTGATGGCCCCAGGGGACCGAGAGAAGACTGCATTCATTTGCCCCCTAGGTTTCTATGAATTAATTCGGATGCCTCAAGGGATTTTAGGTGCCCCAGCCACCTTTCAGCGCCTGATGGAGAGAGCCGTGGGAGATATGAATTTGCTCGAGTGTCTGGTCTATTTGGATGACGTCATAGTGTTTGGACCCTTGTTGGAAGAGCACGAGCAGCGACTATTCAAGGTCCTGGATTGGTTGGGAGAGTTTGGCCTCAAGCTGTCTATAGATAAGTGTCAATTTTTCCAGACCTTCGTGAAGTATGTGGGCCACATAGTGTCTACTGAGGGCATAGAGACTGACCCCAGCAAAGTGGAGGCGTTGACTACTTGGCCCCAACCCAGGAACTTGAAGGAGTTGCAACGGTTTCTGGGGTTCTGCGGATACTATCGGCGATTTGTCAAGGACTATTCTCGAGTGATTCGTCCCCTCCTCAACCTCACTCAGGGGTACCCTCCTACCGACAAAAAGTATAAGAAAGTTGTGCGATCCGAGACTGAGAAGAGGTATTTTCAGCCGAATGAACTGTTTGGGGATCGTTGGACTGTTGCGTGTGAGGACGCTTTCTATGACATCATATATCAACTTACCCATGCCCCTGTGTTGGCTTATGCTGACCCGGCCAAGCCCTACGTTCTCCATACCGATGCTAGTCTTCAAGGATTGGGGGCTGTGTTGCATCAGGAGCACTCAAATGGCCTGAGACCCATAGTGTTTGCCAGCAGAAGTCTGGCTCCATCAGAGAAAAACTATCCCGTGCACAAGCTCGAGTTCCTGGCTCTGAAGTGGGCCATTGTTGATCAGTTCCATGACTATTTGTACGCTGCCAAGATATTAGTAAAGACTGATAACAATTCTCTGACCTATGTACAAACCTCAGCTAAGTTGGACGCCACTGGCCACAGGTGGCTCTCTGCCTTAGCCACCTACAACTATGCTGTTGAATACAGGACCGGTTTAAACCATATAGATGCGGATGCTCTTTCTCAGAGGCCTATGCCCCAAGCTGATTGGGTCAGGTTGTCTGAGCCTGACATAAGAGCCCTTTGCCAGAAGTTTGACAGGGAAGATCAGGTGTCCTCAGGACGCTGTGAATTGTATGGTGGATTGCTTAGGGCCCTCTGAGAGCTGTATATCTGCTGCCTATTGTCATTTTTCCACCTTGGATACTAGTTCGCTGCCTCAGTTTGACAATACTAGTCTTCAACAGGCTCAATGCCGAGATTCTCTGATAAAGCTGGTGGTGGAAGCCCTGCAGACTGGGCGAGATGTGTACAAATTGAGCTCTACCGACTTAAGAGCCACCCTGTTATATACAGAGGGGCCCAAATTAAGGCTGATTAACCAACTACTATACCGAGAGACTGTAAAGAGGACCAGGTCGTCAAACAACAGCTGGTGCTGCCTTTAGAGTTAAAGGAACTGGTTTTAAAGTCTTTGCATAATCAGATGGGACATCTTGGCATCGATCGAACTCTCGATTTGGTATGAGCCCGGTTTTACTGGCCAAAGATGAGCACAGATGTGGAGCAGTATGTCAAGACCTGTAGTCGGTGTTTGCAGAGGAAAGCCTTGCCCCAGAGAGCTGCTCCTATGGTCAACATTACTACTAGCGCTCCTATGGAACTAGTCTGCATTGATTTCTTAAGCCTGGAACCCAATCTGAGAAATATCAGTAATATTTTGGTGGTTCCCGATAATTTCACCCGATACGCACAGGTGTTCCCTACTAAGGATCAGAAAGCAACCACGGTGGCCAAGATACTTGTTGAAAACTTTTTTGTCCACTACGGGGCCCCCCAGTGAATCCATTCCGACCAGGGGAGGGACTTCGATAGCCGCTTGATTAAAGAGATGCTGTCTTTGTGGGGGGTACGAAAGTCAAGGACCACCCCTTACCATCCTCTGGGAGATCCCCAGCCTGAAAGGTTTAATCGCACATTGCTTGACATGTTGTGCACATTGCAACCCAAAGACAAACCGAGATGGAGCCAGCAGATCAGTACCCTGGTTCACGCCTATAACTGCACCAAGAGTGATGCCACAGGATTTTCCCCATACCGACTGATGTTTGGAAGAGAGGCTAGGTTGCCCATGGATGTGTGTTTTGGAGTTTCCCCTGATGGGGTGCAAGCAGAAAATCATCTACAATACGTACAGAAGCTGAAGGCCCAGTTAAACCATGCTTATCAGTTGGCCCAGACCATGGAGGCTAAAAGAAACTTGGCCAATAAGGAGAGGTATGACAAGAAAGTGAAGACATTGGAGTTAAGAGAAGGGGACAGAGTGTTGCTGCGAAATCTGGGGCTGCATGGAAAACACAAGATTGCTGACCGATGGCATCACCTCCCTCACATTGTTGTGGGACAACTGGCTGATTTGCCTGTGTATAAAGTGCGACCTGAAAACAATTCCAAAGATGTGAAAACTATCCATCGAAATCACATGCTGCCAATCGGGCAGATCCTGATTAAAGCTGAACCTTCAACTGCCGCCCCCTCCCAGCCGGTGACTAGATCTGCTGCCAAGCAAAGAACTAAACCCGTGGATCCTTCAGCAAGCCAACCCAGAGAGCCTTGTCCAAGCCCTGCAGAAGGAGATGATTAACAATCGGTGTTGGAAGACAATGAAGATGATATTGAATACTATCCGTCTTTCGAACTGAGCCAGTTGTTTTGGGGCAATCCCCTTGTAAATTCTGGAAACGAGATTAGCCCGTCTGGACTGTTTGAGCCCCATACTTTGACTCCAGAGCCGATACCTCCAGAAGATGAACTGGGTGGCAGAACAGCCCCAGGGGTGGGGTCCTTAAGCCTGGCTGAACTGTCTGGCCTGGCTGCATTATCTGACTTCTCAGACGAAGAGAGTGAGGTGGGGGGACAAGCCACTGATACGCCCGAACCAGAGGAATATTTTGAATGCCCCGATGGTTCCTTACTAGTAGATGCACAGCCCTCAGCTGAGCCCAGTGGAGTGGGTCCTGGGGTAGAGGGTCAGGCCACCAATAATACTATGAGTACTGAGCCCTGTTCCCCTGTGGAGGTTCCCGTCCCTAATGTCAGTGGGGCTGAGTTGGAATCAGGGCCTGTTTCAGGGATCCGCGAGACACCTAGACACTCCAGCCGAGAAGTACGGCCTGTAGTAAAATTGAGCTACGAGTCTTTAGGCCAGCCTGTGGACCTGCCCTTAAACATGGTCCATAAAGGGGTGTATGTGTCCCCGAGCTCTTTGCCTAAGTTAGCCCTGGGGGATGACTCTAGTCTGTTAATATTGCCCTTTGGGTGTGGAGCCCCTAATTTAGGTGACCTGCCAGTAGCTAAAATGGAGGGGTTCCCCCAGACCCGGGGCTGTGAGCACGAAATATTGACCTGATTGGGAAAAAGAGGAACAAAGGGTTGTGTGTGTACACCGTTATATAACCCATAGTACACTGTAAATATGCATGTATGTAATGTAAAGTGTGATGTACTGTCAATTAGGCTGTGTGCCTTCAGGTGAACTAAGGGTAATTACTTGGCGCGGACGCCAAGTTTTTCCAGGCCAGGGAGGGTGTAACCCCCTTGCAGATGGGGGTTCTTGAAAGCTCCCTCGGAGCCTGCCTAAGTGCTCCCTACTAGGCTAGTGTCCTGCTTTTTAGCTGTTAAATGAGTAACAAGGAGCGTTTTTGAAGCCTCCATTTGCTGTTTCTTTAAGGACTGCCTGTTGCAGTCGTGATTAATTGAAATGGGGGGGGCTGTGGGTTGTATACCCGAGTCCCGCCCAGGGCATTGAAAAGTAGTTTGCCTCTGCTGTCGCTAGTGGTTCAGAGGGAGCTTTGCTGGGGGGATGTGATTGTTTGTTGAAAATAACGTAAAATAGTAATGGTAATGAAGTTGTTCTAACCTGCCTTCCTTTGCAGTGAGGACTGTTTCGGTTGTCCCCTCCATTTTGGTCCGGAACTGCTGAATTGGACCAATCAGTACTTCGGGACTCTGGAGAGCTGCCTGACCAATAAGGGAACTGCTTATAGGATGGAGAAGGCATTATGGGCTATAGCGCCTTTTCGCACCACTGAGGGGCAGAAAATCGATTGACTGACAGGCGTGCCAGCCAATGGACATGGGTAGTACCCGAATTCTAAGGAGAGACCCAGGCTGAGAAGGGGCAGATGCATAGTGCCTGAGGTGAAAGAAGGAGCTGTGTGCTTCTGCGCTGGTGGAGTGTTCGCACGGGAAGCGTGTGACGGCCTGAGGGGCCGTTTCTGCCGTTGAGTGAGTCGGAGTGAATCCGCTGCATGCGGTCAGAGGAGGCTGGTGCCAGCCCAGCTACCCACCAGGTTTGACCTGTTTGGAGGATTGGAGAACCTGCTGAATCGCGCTCAGTCCTCAGGGAAGCTGAAACTGCCGTTGCAGCACCTTAGCCAGCTGAGAGTTCGTGTTAAGCCTTGGAGGCTGCGGCCTGGTGTGGTACCCCTCTGGAGTTACCATATAAATGTGTGAGGAGGCTGGTGAAACTCAGGCTTAGCCCTGCCCGTGGTGCAGAAACTGTTGCTTGCTGGAGTCGTGAGTACTAAACCACGGTAGCTCCTTTCCAAGTTACAACAGCGGTCTGAAGTTGTTTATTCTGCTGCTGGCTGCCTAGCTAAATCTCCTTTCCATTCTGACTTTTACCAGTATTATAAAGGCTATCTGTGTCAGGGCTCCAACCAGCTGCCACGGTGGACTAGCCATTAGGGCTTGGGTACCCAGGGACAGTAAATATTAGGGTCAGTCCTGTGCACAGAGCCCTAGGTAGATAAGTATAGTGATAAGCCAATCAACTTGACCCCCCTCCCCCCGTCCTTGTTACTTCTCCCTCTTAAATAAATCAGATTGTTTGTTTCGCAACTGCACCCTGGCTAGTTTGGGTATTTTTGGTGAACTACTGCATAGTGACTGTGATACAACTGCACCTTACTTTGCAGGGGGTCTCCGGAGCGAGCTGAGAGATACCAGCCTGGGGCAAGTGTACTGGGGAAAAGTATTGCTGGTACCTCGTGGTGAGCCATTAGCTGGACGAAGAAGCGGGTTGCAGTAACCCAGAGGGCTGTGACCGAGGCGTCTTATCACTACTAACCCGACCTCTGGGTGGAGGCACCGCCAACGGATCTGGGCCTTTTCCCTCTCCTCGGAGGCAGGCAGGGGTAGTAGCCCTAAGAGTAGTGCCTGGGGTTGCACAAAGTTCCAGTTACTAGTATATACAGTAACATGTCCAACATTATGAGGGCTAGGTAACCAGTGTCTCACACTTCGAGTGACTGTGTCTCACTTTTCGGTGATAAAAATGTTGTAGCATGATCATTCAAACACCATGAAGTCTTGCTATATTAGGACTTATTGCAGTTAGCCACTGCACTTGAACTGCCCCGGAGAGGAAAGAGTTAACTCCAGAGAATCTGGAGTTCTAAACGCGAGGGCGCTATGCCAAAGCTCTATCTGGCCAGTTTCAAATGAAACTGTCAGATTCTTTACTCCGCTTTACTGAACAGTCGCTCCGGAGATCAGCTCCTTCAGCTCGGTTCATTTCTCGGTTCAAGCGAGTATTTTCGGTTCATTTGAACGCGCAAAAGTAATTATTTTACCGCATTTCGGTTAAAGCTCTATCTGTAAACCGAAGTACAAAATGTAAAGTCTGTGTGGAATTTAGTTATCGGTTCGGTTTGAACCGATCGGTTTGCTTATTTTAACGTTTTAAAGTTTTGGCTTTTAGAGTGGGTACCGGTTCTTATTGGTTCTAAAAACCCTTGATTTTAAATAGGGTTTTCAAATACCGAGTAAAGCGGTTAGGAACCGATAAGGGTGTCTTATACAACGCGGCCATAAAAGGAAAGTTTTTGGTTAGGCTGGCATTATGTCTGGAAACCCAAAAGAAAACCGGGCCACTGGGTTTCAACACTGTGATGCTGTGGGGAAGCCTTTGCAAGGCTGACCACACACCACTTGTGTTTATTGTCTGGGCTGACCACCCCTGTCAGACTGCCAGGTGTTTAAAATTTCTCTGCAGCCACCCCTGGAGAGATAGGGCCAGCTCAGGGAACTATTGGCCAAAGTCCGCTGACCCGGATGGCCAGCCGGTCCAGTACCCACTGGACCAGAGAGTGCCCTCTGACCAGGGCTAGACTTCCTCGGGCAAAAGGATGGTTCAGAGGAACCAGTTTAAAAAAAAAAAAAAAAAAAAATATGACAGAGAAATCAGTAGGTTTGGAGTCCAAGATTGTCTCTCCAACTGCTGCAGAAGTAGTTAAGCCATACAGATTGTCCAGTCACTGTTTCTAGGTCCGTCGAACCATCTACAGTTGTAAAAGGTGGCTCGTTCAGTTCCAGTGGTTCAGGTTTATGATGTTGAGGAATTGTTATGAACCACAGGAGTGGGAGGAGGAAATTTGATCAATACATGTGTGGCTGGTAGGGTCTGGGCGTGCCACTTAGCGGACATTTTCTCAGACAGACTTTTAGAATCTCCTCCTTTTCTGTCTGAGTCCTTTTCTCAGTTTATGTTTTATGTTTTACAAAATTGCAGAATCCCCAGCTTCCTTTAGAGGAGGCTATGGATGAGTAAAGGGGAGCCTGATTATGTAGGAATGATGGGCTAGGAGGTTGTCTTTCCTTTGCATAAGTCATTTAGGAAGTAAACAACAAAGATTTTATAAGATTCTCTTTCTGTCCCTCCTGTAAGATAAAAAATGGACAGAAGGTGTATTTACGTCAGGCTCTGTTACAGACTTCCTCACTGAGCAGTGTAGTCATGTAGGTGTGGTACAAGCTGCAGCCTGTGTCAAGGCTAGTTCCCTGGCCTCACATCCTCCTGAATAGGATTCCAGGAGGATTGATGCCATGACAAGAAAACAGTATATGGCAGCTTCTGTGGGACTCAGACAGGCAAGTTGTTTGGCTTATGTGGCTAGATTTGAAATCTAGGTGGGACGTGTATTGCAGTTAGCCAAGCAGGCCCATGGCCAGCTGGCTAGCGAGGTTGGAACAGGTGGCTGCTAATGGCACTGAAGCCTCTAAGTTCAAGTTCATACTGCTGTTGGTGTTAATCTTGTTTTCTCTGGGGTCATGACCACTTCTGTAGCTTTCCGTGAGTTGGCATGGCTCAGATGCACTAATCTGTCCCAAGATACTCTGTCAAAGTCTATGGATTTGTTTCTTGTTGTGGGTAATTCTCTGTTTGAGGAACAAACAGAAAGCTATATGAGAAACAGGGATGATTACCTACAAAAGTGCCCAGGTAGAGGCTCAGGCTCCTCTGCTTTCACCAGAGGGTCTCTTCAGAGGCAGAGATAGACGGGGCACAAGTAAACCGGCCCTCCCTTAGCCTAAGACTATTGCCAAGGAGGCACCCTGATGGGGTGCCCAGGGCCGATTCTCCTATACCAGTGGGCAGGTTGGTTTTATTTCAGCCAGAATTGGGTGTCCCTAACTCGGACAAGTGGGTTCTGGAAGTAATAGGTCTGGTTCTCAGCTTCAAACAGTTTCAAAGATGAGAGCCAGACAGGTCCTCCTCAAATCCTTCGATTCCTTGCTTTGGGAGCAGAGGTTCTTCTCCTCTGAACTGCAAAGCAGTAAAGGGTCCCTCCTTGCCACCGGGGCAAGGGGCTGTACTCATGATACTTTCTTACCCTATAGAAGGCAGGAGATTGGCGGCCCATCTCAGATTTAAGGTACCTGAACAAACATCTTTTGAAAACAAAGTTAAAAATCTTAACTCTGGCTGAGGCCAGGGGACTGGCTAGCTTTCCTGGACCTCAAGGATGCCCATTTTTCATGTTTTGATCAGGCCTTCTCACCGAAGTACCTCAGGTTACCCTCAGGCCACTACCAGTTCAGGGCAATGCCCTTCGGCCTTACCTCTGCCAGGGTATTGAAATTCTAGCTGTGGTAGTGGCTCTTTTAGGAAGGCAAGGGATTGCTTTGTTTCCTTTCCTGGATGACTGGCTCTTAGTGGGTCAGTCTCCAGATCAAGTAAAATCCCACTTGCAAGTCACCCAGCAGCTTCTCACCTTTCTGGGATTCCTGCTGAATTTACCAAAGTCAGTTCTCGAACCAGTTCAGGTACTAACTTTCATAGGGGCAGAGTTGAACACAAAGTTAGCCAGGGCATTTCTCCCTCTGAAAGGTAGGCAGTCTCTTGCCCTGGCATCTTCCATTACTCTGACGAGTCTCTTGACCAGCATAGCATTTGCTACAACTACTAGGGCACATGGCTGCTTCCACAGCTGTAGTGCAGGAGCAAGATTCCAGATGAGGGACATTTAGTTCCATCTGAGGGCCTATTGGTCCCAAAGGAGGGATTCCTTTCCAAATTGGTTCTAGTGACCCAATCCCTGATCCTGGCCTTACACTGGTGGCAGGATCAAAGCAATCTAAAACTAGGGGTCCTCCTCATTCCCTCACCACGGATGCTCCTGTGTTAGGGTGAGGAGCTCGCTGCTTACCTGTCCACTAGGGAGTGTGGTCTCCTAGGAATCTCTGCTCCACATCAATTTTTGGAACTCAGAGCTGTCTTCTAGCTCTTAGGAGTTTTCAGCTTCTGTCCAGAACAAGGTAGTTCAAGTCAGGACAGACAACACCACAATAATGTGGTACATCAACAGGCAGGGGCACTCGGTCATCAGCCTTGTGCACGAGCAATGAGTGGTGGTCTCTGAGCACTCCTGAACACCTCCCTGATAGCAGTTCACCTCCCAGGGGAGGACAATGCCCTGGCAGATGCCTTCAGCAGGATTCTCAGGGCCATCACGATTGGGCTCTGAATCCTCAGGTGCTGGGTTCAGTCCTTGCCAGATGGGGCTCATTTCAGATAGATCTTTCGCAGCCCCAGATAACCACTAACTTTCTCTGTTTTGTTGAGGCCCCAGTGCTGGGATCAGCCCCTGACGCTTTCACTTGGATTGGAAAGGAAGTTTCTGTACACCTTTCCTCCTTTTTCCCTTTCTTTCAGGGTACTAGTAAAATCAGATCTCAGCCCTGCAAAGCGATTCTGATTGTTCCAAACTGGGCCAGACAGCCCTGGTACCCATTGTCTCTGTCCTTGACAGTCCACCCTACCCTGAGCTTGCCCAGAGTCCACGACTTACTGGCCTTTGCACAAGGGAGAGTGTGGTATCCGAACCTCAAATTCCTCCTTCTCAAGGCAGCTCTTGAGGAGTTAGAATTTGCTGATTTACACCTTTTTCAAGGTGTCGTGGATATTTTAAAGGCTTCAAGGAAGCTTTTTCACTGGGGCCACTTACAATTCTAAGTGGAACAGGTTTTCAGTCTGGTGCGCTGAGAAGCAGATTATACCACAGTCTGCTTATCTGCCCATTTTCTGGACTTTTTGGTCCATTTTAAATTCCTTAGGTCTTGGGCCAGCTACCTTAAGGGTTCCTCTGGCAGCTGTCTCTGTTTTTTCTGCAAGCAGGAAGCCTGCTTCCTTTCTTCTCAACCTGTGTTTTCCAAGTTTTTAGGGGTTGCTTCACCAACCCTCCTTTTTGGGAACCAGCTCCTGCATGGAGCCTGAATGTTTGCATTGCTCAGTTAATGCAAACCCCTTTGACCTCTGTCCCCAGCAGAGCTCAAGCTTCTCACTTGGAAAATGTTTTTTCTGGTGGTTTCACATCTGCCAGACACAAAAGTGAACTACAGGCCCTGGCAGTGGAAGAAGATTTTTCTCTCCCACAGGGATAAGACAGTCCCTAGGACTAACACAGGGTTTGTCCTAAGTGGTTTCAGGTTTCCACCTGAACCAACCCATCTCTCTCCCAGGATTTTTCACTGAGCATTCTTCCTCAGGTGAGAGGAGACTGCACAGCTTGACGCCAAAAGAGCCTTATGCTACTATTTGTAACGCACTAAGGGTCACAGGTTCAATCCCTCCAACTCTTCCTTACCTAGGCGTAGGTTGGCAAAGGGAACCTGCCACTAAGAGGACAATTGCAAGGTGGATTGTCTCTTGTATCCATTTTGTTATCAAAGACTAGGTTGGAGAGCCCCTCAGGACTGAGGGCTCACCCACCAGGTGTACAGCTTCATATCTAGCGGTTGCTAGAGATATTCCCATTCTGGAAATCTGTCGAGCTGTTACTTGGAAGACAGTTCACACTTTTACCAAGTATTATTCCCTGGATTTCTGTCCAGGAGAGATGCTTGTTTTTGGCACAGCTGTGCTTCAGAGCTTATTTCCTAAGTAGGTTCTGACCCTCTTCCATGGAGGTACTGCTGTGTAATCTGCAATAAGTCCTAATATAGCAAGACTTCATGGTGTTTGAAGAAAAAATTACTCACCTTAGTAATTGCTTTTCTTCTCATGGAGTCTTCATATTAGACCACTTCCAACCTGCCCTCTCTCAGAACTTCTACTGGGGTGGGGTGGCAAATTAGTGCAAGCACTGTGTCATGCCATTGTAGTTCTTCCTTCACCCTCTTTTATTTAGGGTTAGGAACTAGGGTTTTCTGTGTTGAGTGATTTGTTGGCCCCTTCCTGGACTTGAGTCTTTGGGGAAGGGGGTCCTAATAGTGCTTGTCAGGGGAAACTAATAATACTATTATTCATTCTTATTATTGTTGTTGTTCTATTGTTGTTTATATTGTTGTTATTACTACTAGTAGGTAGCCATTTGGCTAGTGTAGAGCTTGCCACACAGACTTGTTGCTTAGTGTTAGCTTCGTAAAGATCTGACAGTTTCATTTGAAACTGCCCAGATAGAGCTTTGGTATAGCGCCCTCGCGCTTTAGAACTGGAGTTAACTCTTTCCTCTCCGGGGCAGTTCAAGTGCAGTGGCTAACTGCAATACGTCCTAATATAGCAAGACTCCATGAGAAGAAAAGCAATTACTAAGGCGAGTAATTTTTTCTTATGGTTTAAGCACAACCCAGCAGTCTAAACACAATCCCGCCCTGCAGCTTTGGTGACGCGCAGGTTTCTGCAGGAATGCTCGTCCCTCAGTTAGAGTTCCCACCCCCTCTCCCCCCACCAGCCAATCCGATTATCGCTACCAAATTGTGGCTGACGCGAGGCTCCGCCCATATAAAAACCCTGTGGTGGCCACGCCTCAGGGGGCTTGACGGTTCAGTACGTAAGGCGCTGTCGGTTGCAAACTGCTTGTAGTTCTGTAGAGCTGACACGGTGGTCACACTTCTGATACCGTTGTCGCTCGTTGCCTTCTGTCGTTCTCACGGACTGTCTCTGAGGGGATGTTGGGTTTCATCAGAGGGACCTGCCACTACAGCAGAAGTACAGACCGTGGGAGCGTGTCCTCGTTCCATTGGGCACGATAACGGCGTGTCGCCGGCCTTTTTATTACCGGAGAAGTGGAGGTGAGTCCAGTGCTGGCGGCTTTAGCTGGCTTATAGAGTCACGTAACGGGGGGAGGGAGTGTTTAGCCTAGTCTCACTGTGAGATCTGGGGAGTGCTGGTGGAGCCGAGTCCACTCCAGGGACCGGAGAAGTGCTGGTGGAGCCGAGCTCATTCCTGGGACCGGGAAAATGCTGGCGGACCCGAGCCTGCTTCTGGGTCCGGAACAGTGCTGGTGAAGCCGAGCTCTCTCGGGGAACCGGGACACGGCTTGCGGAGCTGAGCTGTCTCGGGGAACCGGGACAGGGCTGGCGGAGCCAAGCCTGATGCGACTGTCTGCCCGGGTGTCACGCAAAGACTCGGTCTTGTCTTGAGAGCTGTGAATCCATCTCAGTTCTTCTTTTTCTTATGTATTTTTGTTGTTGTTGTTGTTGTTATCTGATCCCAAAATTGGGACAGTTTCAGTGAGACAGTCCCAAACCGTACACTCTTGGTTCCTCGCATCGTCTGGCTACTTATGTTCTGACCTTTGACAACTGCGTTTTCAAATACGAAATAGATGCGTGATGTTGTTTTACTTCATCTGTATCTCCTTTTCAGTGGGTTCAGCTCGTACCCATTTTATAGTTTATTTACCCAAAGGTAGCGAGTTGAAACGCAGTATCTCCTTCTCGGTGAGATCCAGCTTGTTTATTTACCCAGTGTAGCCCAGCTGAGATGCATACAATTTCTGTTTTAGTGGGGTCCTATGACCCGTATTTACTGCTGGCAGGACTGAAGTGCAGACAGGTTTAGTGACTTGCATGGGTCCCACCGCTGTGGTGGGATTTGAACATGGGTCTCCTGGTTTCCAGTTGGTGATGTAGCTCCTAGATCTTGATGCTTCACCACACCAGTAAGTTTGCGCTCTCGTATTGCATCACAGCTGGGGCAGTCCTGAGCTCTCCAGTAATCGAAATATTAACCAGACCTGAAACAAACTTCTGTTACAGGATGCAAGGAGTTGCAAGGCTGAGGTGGTGGTCTTCTTAATGTTCTCCATAAATGATCTAGTCCAGTTCCATTCTTGTCACTATCTGCTGGACAAAACTGTTAGGCTGGTTCCACCAAGTACTCTGGAAATTTCATTCTTGTATAGCCAAAAAAAGAAATTGAAACGGGAGATAAACGTTTCAAGCTTTAATCCACAGCAGTATAGACAAAAAAAAAAAAAACATTCCTGGGGGGAGGAGAGAGGAAGAGGACTCTGTGCATGCCCTGCATTTTTGTTTTCAAATGTAATTATTGTTTTCTAAAGATTGTTTGCATCTGAGTTTAATTATTTTTCCTTTTCCTTAGACATCAGGAAAACTGGGAAGACGTCAGTAGAGTATCTAGCAAGGCTGGTAATGTGAAGAAGAAAAAAAACAAAACTGAGGCATCTTCAGAATTCCCACAGATCGTGCCTTAGAGCCGTGCTCGGTCCCATCACCACAGTGGACCCTCCTGAGGAACGGAAGCTTCTACAGAGTTTGGGAAACGTTTTGTTGTGTAGAGTGAGGGATTATTTGTTTTTTTTAACATTTTTGAACGCTTAACCCTTTTTTCACATTTCGGAAGTGTCTGCCTATTCCAGCGTTGTGAAGGCCCATGTTACAAGGATTGCTCTGAAGGAGGTTACATCCGCAGCCTGCCTCCCCTCCCTCAATCATGGCTCTGCCGGACAATGCCAGCTGTCATGTCCCTGGTGAGGACTTTGCTTTCCCGGAGATCATTGAGCTGAATGTTGGCGGACAGGTATACATAACTCGCTATTCTACTTTGGTAAGCATCCCGGGTTCCTTGCTGTGGGAAATGTTCAGTCAGAAGAACATTAAGGCCCTAGCCCGTGACAGCAAGGGGAGGTTTTTTGTGGACCGGGATGGCTTTTTGTTCCGCTACATCCTAGACTACATGCGCGATCAGCAGTTGGTGCTGCCTGATCATTTTCCTGAAAGGAGCCGGTTACAGCGGGAAGCAGAGTATTTTAGCTTACCTGAGCTGGTGAAACAGCTGGCCCCAAAGATCAGTAAGCAGAATTCAATAGGGACGATCCCTGTCAGAGTGACCCAGAGGAGACATCCCAAATATGGACACTACTCGGAACATTGCCTTGACTGGTTCAGCTACTTGTGCTACCAAGCACCCCGGATCCAACTCGGAAATCAGGAGGTCTGGCTTCATCACCGTTGGATATCGGGTTCCTACCACCTGGGCAGAGAAAGCCACACAGATGCAAAGTTCAGAAGGGTGGCACGGATAATGGTGTGTGGCAAGACCTCACTGGCTAAAGAAGTCTTCAGCGACACGTTGAATGAGAGCAGAGACTCTGACCGCCGCCAGAGAGGTATACTTCAGGTATTACCTGAAATTCACCTTTCTGGAGCAAGCCTTTGATAAACTCTCCGAGGCCGGCTTCCACATGGTGGCCTGTAACTCCACTGGCACCTGCGCTTTCGCACATGAGCAGACAGATGACAAGATCTGGACCTCTTACACCGAATATGTTTTTACCGTGAGGTGAAAACATGACAACCCAGTAACTCCTCCCTTCCCTTTCGTGATGACATTTAGACATAGACCTTACTCCCTTGGAACCCAGGCCCTTTCAGTGACCCTCCTGCTTCCACCTCACCCATGTTCGTAGCTGTGAACTGACCCTACTCCAGCTTACTACTGTTACCTACCTTATTAGTGCCATGCTCCTACTGGACTAGTAGAATGGTTTATAAAACTGTATGACTTTGATGCTCACACAAAAAAAATACTGCTGACAATATTGGTTTACAGGTTGGGGGGGAAAAAAGTGTTTTCACGTGGTTAATTTGATTTTTCTGCGTATCAGATTGATGTCTTGCCAATGTGTGTTGTGAATTCATTATAGTCTGAACTTTGCAGTTTTATGCAATAATGGTCCTTAGCAATTCAGTGGTACCCGGCAATAGGCTGACCCGAGTTTGGCCCCCACTAGGCATTATCCACCATGCCCAGTGGTCTTGCTAGGAAAATTAAATTTGTACACCGTCCAGCACCCTCTTTGGTTTCTCGTGGGTGTGCGCCCACCCCCTCAGTTAGATACATAGCTGTATTTGTTTTTCCCATGTACAGTGGCGTGAAAAAGTATTTGCCCCCTTCCTGATTTTCTCTATTATTGCATATTTGTCATACTGGATGTTTTCAGGTCTTTAGACAAAATATAATATTAGATAAAGGGAACCTGAGTGGACAAATAACACTTTTTTTTTTTTACTTATTTCATTTATTTAATGAAAAAAGTTAACCAACACCAACTGGCACTGTGTGAAAAGTAATTGCCCCTAGTTAAATCAACCCAATTAAAGGGATAATTAGAGTCAGCTGACTGAACACAGCCAGGCTTGATTACAGCCAGCCCTGCTCAATATAAACCTCACTTATTTTGGCCCTACCATCAGAGTCACATTGCCAGCACAAAGATTCAACAAGCACATTATGCCATGATCAAAGGAAGTTCCTGAAAAGATCAGAAAAACATTTTGTTGCCCTCTATCAGTCTGGAAAGGGTTACAAAGCTATTTCTAAGGTCTGGAACTCCATCGAACCACAGTGAGAGCCATAATCTCCAAATGGAGAACACTTGGAACAGTAGTGAACCTTCCCAGGAGTGGGCGGCCTCACAAAATTACTCCAAGGGCGCAGTGTAAAATCATCCAAGAAGTCTCAAAGGATCCTAAAACAACATCCAAAGAACTGCAGGCTTCTCTTGCCTCAGCTAAGGTCAGTGTTCATGACTCCACAATCAGAAAGAGACTGGGCAAAATGGGCTTCATGTGAGAGTAGCAAGGTGGAAACCACTGCTAACCAAGAAGAACATAAATGCTCGTCACTCATTTGCAAGAAGCACCTGGATGATCCACAAGCCTTTTGGGAAAATGTTCTATGGACATATGAGTTCAAAGTGGAACTTTTGGACAACATGGATCCATAATGTCTCGCGTAAAGCAAACACAGCATTCCACAGTAAGAACACCATACCAACAGTCAAACATGGTGGTGGTAGTGTGATGGTGTGGGGATACTTACGCCTAGGACCTGGATGACTTGCCATAATTAAAGGAACCATGAATTCTGCTCTGTACCAGAAAATTCTTAAGGAGAATGTCCAGTCATCCTTTCCGTCAGCTGAAGTTGAAGCGTAGTTGGGCTGCAGCAAGACAATGATCCAAAACACAAAAGCAAATCCACATCAGAATGGCTAAAAAGAAGTAAAATTAAAGTTTTGGAGTGGCCTAGTCAAAGTCCAGACTTAAACCCAATAGAGATGCTGTGGCAGGACCTGAAACGAGCAGTTCATGCTCGAAAACCTACCAAATGTTACTGAATTAAAGACGTTCTCGAGGAAGAGTGGGTTAAAATTACTCCACAAGGATGTGAAAGACTGATATTGAATTATAGGAAGTGTTTGGTTGCAGTCATTGCAGCTAAATGTGGAGTAACCAGTTATTAAGTGTAAGGGGCAATTACTTTTTCACACAGTGCCAATTGGTGTTGGTTAACTTTTTTCATTAAATAGTGAAATAAAAAAAAAAAGTGTTATTTGTTCACTCAGGTTCCCTTTATCTAATATTACATTTTGTCTAAAGACCTGAAAACATCCAGTGTGACAAATATGCAATAATAGAGAAAATCAGGAAGGGGGCAAATACTTTTTCACGCCACTGTATTCCATGTTGTAATTCGGAAAGTGAATAGTAAGTGCAAAAAACGTACCGCAGCACACAGTCTTGTACACTGAGCATTAGGTTTAATTAAGATGGAGCACAAACCAGTCACGGGGGTTGACATTAACATTATTTCACTAGGCAGTAGGATGGGTTCATTACACTAAGCCAGAGTTGCTCATACTAGTCCGCTGTCGGCCAACTTCGGGGTCTCATGACCGTCAAGACAAAAGCATAGCTCTGCCCAGGTAAATCAAAACCATAACTTGGTACCTGCCACTTGTAGAAGTGGGTCTGCTATTTCTACAAGTGAAAATCAATAACTTGGATATTATTCTCCACACTGGCCAGCACAAACCTGTATGAGGTATATGAACTAGCCCTGGGAAGTTTGCAGTGCGCCCTGGACTAGAAAATGCAGGGCTACAGATAAGATTTTTTTTTAAATAAGTACTGTACTCTTCATTTTGAAAGTGAAGTGAGTAAAACCAAATTCAGATGCATACAAATGTCTGGACAGAGTGAATTGAGGAGTACATTTTTAAAAACAATGCAGTGTTTTTCTAGATAAGAATTGATCAGGTGCCAACAATGCTACAGATAATGTCGGCGGGTAGAAGTAATTTATTCAACAGTTTTAAAATATCGTAAGTAAAACAAAATTGGGATGCATAAGTGTATAAATCTGGAAGAAAATTCTCCTGTTGAATTACCAATTATGTTACGAAGCACTATTCTGTGGAATGTGGAGTATTTACAAATGCTGTGAGTATTGGTACTCATTAAAAGAAAATTTCTGAAGAGTATTTCCTAAAAGGAGGTGAGTAAAACAGGTCAGCACTCCTCTTATCTGGAGCCCATGCAAATCATTGTTAAAATCAACCCCAACAATCCTGTTCGAACACCAGTAGAGGTGAGGATCTGGCCGTAGAAGCTACTAGGCTCAGACTACTTTTCCCACATCGACTTGTAAGCATTCCTACACCTACAGTTCCTGTAAAATATTTAGATCTTGTGTGAAAGAGTTCCAGGCCTTAACATGTGGAGCGTAGCAAATCTGGAGATGTATGAACCTGCCTACCGTAATTTTTATTTCCATGGTGTATGGTCGCATGTAAGTCTACAGATGAAATTCCAGTAATGCAGACTTGGCAGATGTTCATAAGGTAGGTCGTTAAGGTCTGCAGAGTTTCAAACCATGTATTCTGGAGCCCTAGAACTGCTCCTTGCAGCAAGATCATTGCCCAGTATATATGATTGGTGTCTGAGATTTATCATACATCCACTTTCTGAAGGATTCCTGAAATGACTGCAGGGGCCCAACCTTCCCTGAGGTAGACCCAGTGATGATTTTTTTTTCCCATTTTCTAAAATGACCAGTTCCATTTGACAAATCTTAAAATCCTTGTTCATGCTTTCCCATAAAGCATCTCTGCATCAGGGTACCGTCATCCTTTTGTTTTGAGCCCCTATCCTTTTGTAATATCCCATCCTTCCCTTTACTTTTAAAGCAGGACACTGGACCCCAATACTGTTACAATGATGGCAGCTGAGTGACTTCAGAGAGTAAAACAGCAAGGAAAGGTAACCAGGGCTACAAAGGACCATACAGAAAGAAAAAGTATATGGACTCGAGGGGAAAAGTGTGGGGAATAACTCCTGGAACAAAGAATGGGGTCACACATATCACACCTATATTAGTCAACAACTGCCCACATCCTTTACATTTTTTTTGGGGGGGGGGATGCTGCTTTTTCCCATTCCTCCCCCACCCCCAAATTGAGGGCAAATTGGCATGTTATGTACAGATATTTGGCTCAAAATGGTGAGGGGTGGCAGGGTGTATGACCAGCTGGTGCAGAGAGGGGTTGTCTGCATGAGGAAGTCGTGCAAAGGGAGTGTTTTTTTTTTTTTTTTTTTTTTCCTCATTGAAAATCAACATTGGTCCTACTGGAGGCTGAGCCTAGGGTTTTCATGATAGGCCTCCATATGTGTGTCATGGGAATACAAGCTGTTAGAGTTCAGAAGGATGTCTTAACTTTAGGATTCTTTTCCACATCTGTTTAACCTCGATGGCTACTATGAGGCTGAGCTTCCATCTGCCCTAGCTCACCCCCGTATATCTCCCGGGGTTACCTGCTGGCTTAGGACCTCCACGGATCTCTCTCTCCTCTCACCTCTCTCTCACCACACACACACACACACACACACACACACATATCGTGGGGTTCAGGAGGGAGGCCCCAGTCTTAATCCAGTATTTGCTGCAGGTTTCCTTCAGTGATGTCACGAGTAGAGGGGTGGTGTACCTTCCTTTTTCCTCCTGTTTTCTCCCTGTCCTTTGCCACAGCTGCAGCATGCTCAGATGGTGCATGTGCATGGAAGTGTGCATGCATCCAGGATCACCACCCCTGACTTCCCATCTGTCTCCCAGAGCACCCATGGGCTGCCACCAAGCCTCCATCTGGTGATGGTCAGGAACCAAGACAGCCAACCACCCGATCTGGGAGAGAGAGCTGCCAAGCTGCTACTCAGCCCTCTCCCCGGCTGATCCCCGGCAACCCAGGCTCATTCCCAAACTCGGGTCACCGGTGTGACAAGAGGTAAGGCACTCATCGCCGTAGCCCTCCACGCCACTGGGCTGCGGGAAAACTAATGCTACAGAAGCTTTGCTACATGTAGCTAAATTTATTTACTTGGGCAGTGCATTTCAATTTGTGACCTGGCAGCAAAATGGTGTGGTGGTGGGAAATCAAATAGCGATTGCTGTTGGGGCGACTGCACATCACTGGAAATACATTTTGACAGTGTACCCCCAGCACACAGCAAAAGCGGTGATGGGGACTTGATTCAGTATTTTATGCGGGCTGTGCCCCCCAAGGATTCTCAACTCCTGGGGGTGCAAAACCCAGTAAAAAATTTGGGCCGGCACAACAAAACATACCTGCGCCCGAACCCAGCACCTTTGCAACCCCAGCCCTGAACTCGCTCACTATGCCACGGGCCAGTTCGGCAGCTCACTGCAGCACCTCCCCTCACAAACCCGCTCCTTGGTGAGCATGCTTGCCCTCCCGTATACATATATAATGACATCCTGTCGCTATATGTGCGAACCCTCCCATCCAGTCACCCTCCCCAGTGGGTAGCCTTGTAGACATGCGCCACAATTGAGTCGCCGTTTTTATAGGCGCCCAATCGCGGTTGCCTGTGTCACAGGATACCATAATAATAGCACATTGAGTGCTATGGTAACATAGCAATATAATCCAGGACCAGGGTAACGACAATCTGAGTAAATCCGGCAGAAATAAGTGTTGGTCATCTGAGTTTTCTGGAGCACCAAGCAAATTTTTTTTTTTTCTCCCACTAGCTTTAATATGTGTATTATATGACATAAAAACATATATTTTGTCCAGAGGCGAATAAAGGGTTAAAAACACAATGCTGACTTGTGAAATGATAATCTGGTAAATGTTTATGGATAACATGAAGTTAAAAGGTGTCTCTCAAAGATCAACTGGCCCCCCCTTTTTGTTTTGTTTTATTTGGTGGACTAAAGATGATAAATTTACACCTCCCAGTGGGCACCATTGGCCACAGAAACATAAAAGTTGACTGCAGATAAGGACCGCAAGGCCCATCCAGTCTGCCCGTTTGTTTTTGTACCTTATAAATGTGCCATCGGCCTTTGCTCTGTCAGTGGCTTATCTATCCGTAATCATCTGTATTGCTCTCTTATGCCTGTCCCATGCCTGTTTGAAGCCCTCAGATT
Organism: Neoceratodus forsteri; assembly: GCA_016271365.2. Classification (NCBI taxonomy): domain Eukaryota; kingdom Metazoa; phylum Chordata; order Ceratodontiformes; family Ceratodontidae; genus Neoceratodus; species Neoceratodus forsteri. The sequence continues at coordinate 69,035,349 of JADMNL010000023.1, forward strand.
GTACTGCATCCTTACCATATTGTAAAGTAAGGATGCCCTGGTATGACGGTTACAAAGTATTAACACAGTGAGCAATTTCTAATAGTTGTTCACATTATACTTCAGTTTCTCAGGCCTTTCAGTTAATTTTTGTGCGTTTTTGCAGATGACTGTCCATTTCATGACAACTCTCCCTGAAACAAGAGGTTTGAGGAGACTTTTTTTTTTTTGGTACAAAAATGGCTACTTGCATAATACCGCAATAATTTGATAACCATAGACTATAGTATTCCGTGTAGCAGTTATAATACCATCAAAATCTCATACTGTGATGTCCCAATTGTAAAGCAGCCTAGATAATAAAATATTTTTTTCAGGATGCACTTCCTAAAGGGAAGGGATTTTTTTGTTGTTCCATATAAAATGGGAGTTTTGGTATTGATGGTCACCACACAGGAAAGGGACCTGGGAGTAGTCCTATCTGATGACTTCAGAGGTGGCGAAGCAGTGTGACAAGGAATGGGTAGGGCCAGTAGGATGTTGGGGTGTATAGGGAGGGGTATCACGAGTGGGAGAGAGGTGGTGGTGCCACTTCATAGATTGCTGGTGACACGCCACCTGGAGTACTGTGTCCAGTTCTGGAGACCACAACTCTGGAAGGACATAGAGTGGAGGCAGTCCAGAGGAGGGCACCTAAAATGGTACAAGGTCTGCATAAGAAGCCCCACAAGCAAGGACTGAAGGACTTCTGTATATACACCCTGGAAAAGAGAAGGAAGATGGTGAACGTGATCGAGGCATATATCTCACGGATAAAGAAGGTACAGGAAGAGAACCTCCCCAAGAAAAGATGCTCGAGAACAAGGAACATGCAGTGAAGCTGGAAGGGGAAATTTAAGAGATGGAGTAGAGCATCTTCACTGAAAGAGTAGTGGATGCCTGGAACAGTGTTCCAGTGGAGATGGTGAAAACTGGTGGGCTTCAAGCATGCATGGGATAAGCACAAGAGAATCTAGGAATCAAGGTGGGGGGGGGAGAGAGAGAGAGACAAAGACGGAGACCAACTAGTATCTGTTGTGACAGTATAGGTAGGGAGAAATGGGCAGACTGGGTGGGCTAAATGGTCCTTATCTGCCATCAAATTCTGTGTATGCAGCAGGCAGTCCGCTCACTTCAGTTCCTGACTCGTGATGCCCCACCCCTGACCGTCAATGTTCCATGTGTTGTTCGTTGAAGTTAATGAGGATGTCTTATATTTGTGTGGGTTGTTGTATTTAAATTGAAGCCTCTGCTACATTAGCAAGACCTTTGCCTGTAGGGGGTGAGTTGATTTAAGACGGTGCTTTTAGTCTGTCTCCCACCCCCAAAAAAAATTGAGGCTTAAATTATGAATCGCATGGCCATCTTTTGTGTTTTTTGCTCTCCACTTTCTGTGCTCACTTGTACTTTCTGACTGTTCCTCTCCTTTTCTAATCCTTGTTCCTGTCTGCTACTGATGGTTGGATAGGGCATGAATGCACCATGTACACTCAACTGGATAGCTCCACTGTTCCGTATTTAGCTTATTAGAGGAAGATCTGCACTGAGACCAGTTTTCCGGTTAATTTTTGGTCTTTTCAGAATTAATTGTCCTGGTATATGGATTTGGCCTGGATGTTTAGTTTATTGATTTTTAGCGTTCAGTAACTGGAAAAGGTACACTGAGCCAAAGCTCGTTTCCAGGTGCAACCCAGGGGAAGGGGAAAATCGTAACTAAACGGCGTCAGTTGCAATGAAACAAAGCAACAGCAGTTTTTAAAGTGCAAATACAGTGGAGGCAAAAATATAGTGGAATAAATATCCAAGGGTATAAAGGTGACATTATGATAAATAGTATCAAAGATTTCGAAATATGCACGGGTGGGGGGTTGAGATCAGGAGGATTAAGGTAGTGAGGTAAGCCCTCTGAGGGGAGAGCAGAGTATGAGGGAGCAAATGGGTAAAGGTGGGACAGCAGGGGGGGAGAGAGGAGGAGAGATCGGGTAAGGCAGTGTGGGGGAGAGGGTGGGGTTGGAAAGACCGGAGCAACTGGGGGAGGCTGGTTTTAGTAAATATTTTTTTAGGGATAGTAGGGATGGTGTATGGCAAAGAAGAGAAGGGAGCTGGTTCCATCAGGAGATGGGGGAAGGAGAGATCTCCAGTCCTCCTAGAATCTGATTTGATATTTAACAAAACAAATAAATTGCTGTCTACTGGCACTATGCCAGGAGCAGATATAATCCCCCTCCGTAGCCCACCCCGAGACCCCAAAATAGCTTGCCAGTAGTGGCTTCCCCAATCCACAATTGAGGGGGAGTAGAAGTTGAAATCCCACCTAGCTCAGCATTTTTGCCATGCTAGCAGTCAGTTATGTGGCTGCATTAATGCAGGCAGCTTTGGGGAGGGGGGACCAGTGGTCCTGTGTGCAGAATCTGCTACTACTTTGTTCTGGTTTCATGGACTGCTGAGACCTTTTCATCCCAAAGAAAGTCTCAAACCTTCTGGCTATGACCTGGCAACTATCCAAGGCAGCTTTTGGAGGTGCACTTTCTAATTATTCTTGACTGTCCAATTCTCTAGCATTTTCTAGGGTCACATGACTATATTAAACTGCACCACCTCCCCAGTGTTTTTCTTTTAAATGTATTTTATTGCTGTAAATAGTGTTATATAGACAGGCTTTAAAGAAAGATCAAATTTTTTTTTTTCCTTGCATTTACTACTGGTCACGCTTAATTCTTGCTGTGTCACAGACTGATAGTTCAGTCCATAATTCCAATATGTTCCAATCATGTTGGCAGCCCAGTGGAAAGAATATAACATAAATGTAGGGAAGCAGGAAGTGGGACCAAACACACATTGGGCAAAGTTTAGTACATCCAAGCATGCCTATAGAGACAATTATGGACCTATTATAGAGCAATCCTAGTCTCCCCACCTGATGAAACAGCTTTATTTTACAGTGTATTCAGGAGGATTAAGCAGCGGCTAGTGGGTTTCCTGGAGGCAAACATATCTGACAGCATGGATTCATGAGAGGGAGGTCATGTCGAATGAACCTGATCAACTTCTCTGAGTAATGAAGGTAGTGGAGAAGGGTCAGGCAGTGGACATGCTGTACTTTGACTTCAGCAAAGCCTTGGATACTTCCATGTGGATGATTGGTCAAAAATGTTGGTGAACTGTGGGGGTGGGGACAGTCTTCTTGAACTGGGAACACTTAGAGGTTGGAGATATCACCAGTGGTGTACCACAGGGATCAGTCTTCAGTCAAGGCCTCTTCAATATCTTCATCTGTGATACTGGAATAAGAATCTGGGGGAAGGTTGGCCTCTTTTGGGGCAATTTTAAGATCTGTGGAAGAATGCATAGTGAGGAAGGGCCAGGAAAGACTAAAGTAGTCAGAGGTCTACCAGTTGAACTTCAGTGCAATGTAATGAGCACGGGGGGGGGTCAAAAACAGAACACAGAGTGGGGGGGGTATTGTAAAGTGCAGCCAAGGAGAGGAGAGGGACCTGGGGTACATCAGTGCAGAGCAGCAGGTAGGGGCAAGAGGATGGGGGACCAGCCAGAGGAGTGAGGTGATTCTGCCACTGTACAGGTCCCCGGTTTATCCTCGTGGAGTACTGTGTGCAGTTCAGCATTGTACACTTGAAGAAGAAAGGACAAGGTGAAAGGGGGCTGGAGGGGAAACAAAATAATCTAGGGTTAGCAGGAAAAGACATGCATGATGAGGTTGAAAGATTTTAACAGGTGTACACTGGCCGTAAGAGGAGCGAAGGAGATATGCTCAAGATGTACAAATGCCTTCAAATGGTAAATGAAGTAGCGGGCAGAGAGTTCACGCTGAGTGAATAACACAAGTACTGGGGGGTAAAGAGACATAAGAAAGCATTTCATCACAGAGTGGGAGGTGGACGGCTGGAGCAAACTACCAAGGTAGGTAGTCTGTGAGAAATTGGTCCTGGAGTTCAGACATGGGTGGGACAGGTATATGAGACTGGTAAAATGGTGGTGGGGGGGGGCTACTATACTGTTCAGTATTCATAGAGGGTGGAGTACAGGGGTCCTGTACCAGAGTGCAGCATAGCAGCCAGCAGGGGCTTACGGGTGTCAACAAGGGGCCTGTAATGGAGGAGAGGGTGCCGAAGGGATTTCAAGCAGTGAATGTGAAACCTCGATGTGCCCAGATGGTTTGCCCCCAGATTGTGTTAAGGGAAGTGGGGTGGGGCAGGGCCACAAATGGATCTTTCTCTCTCCTTGTGCTGGTCGTAGGGCTCTAGGACCACTGGGATTTCCTTCTCATGTGCCTCTGAAGTTGCATCATCCAAGACAGTCTTTAACTGTGTGGATTGAGCCAGTCCACTTTCGCCTCAAGTAAGCGAGGCAGCTTGCAGCATTGCGCTGTCACGAGGTGGCAGAACTGAAAATGTTCTCTCTTCTGCAACTATTTTTTAATTATTTTTTGTTTTTTGGCATCTTTGACTGTCTTTGGTTTACTTGAAGGTGCTAGGGAGAGCTTGCCTTGATCAAGTACCCTGCACTCTAGCTGGACACCCTCTCAGCTGGGGCCTCAGAAACAGACTTGCAGCATAATCTTTCCTAGCCAAGACTTCGGTGAGCTCAGAGGCTGCACTAAGGAGAGAAGAAAGGAAAACTCTTTGTGTAATCTGTAGGCTGAAGATTGCGTGAAGCTGTCTCCAGGAGAAAGTTCACAAGAGTAGTTATAGTCACTTCTAGAAACTCCAGTCTTCAGTGTGTTTCTCCACCATGCCAGCTACCAAAGATTACAGCCGACATTTGGACCACCCAATCGGAAAAGTGCCAGAGGATTGGAGGACGGCAAATGTGGTCTCCATACATCAAAGCTGTACTGTAGACAGTCATTCTGACATCTGTAGTGGAAAATTATTGACATGCATAATTCAAAAAAAGATACTGGGAGTTCCTGGAAGCCAATGCAGATTCATGGCGGCATAGTTTTATCAGTGGGAGGTTATGCACGTCGCCTGATTGAATTCTTTGACTGGGTAAGAGTCATGACTTCAGCAACTTCCACTGTGCCCTATATGGGAAACTGATAAAGAAATTGCAACTGGGGTGGGGGTGGGTGGGGCAAGATTATGGGGTGGGTGAAAACTGGCTGAGTAGGAGAAACCACAGTGTGGTCGAAAGTGGGTCACCTAGGGATTGGTTCCGGACCGTCCCTATTTGCTATATCACAAATATATTAGAGGATCCAGGGAAGGATATGCCACTTTGTGACAACAGCAAGGTCTATGGAAGAGTTGGACACCCAGGAGTGGGTAAGGGTCATTAAAAAAAAAAAAAAAAATCTGAAGAGATCAAGGGTGTGACTGATTAAATTTAATACAAGGAAAGGACAAGATAATGCATGTCTGGGTAAAACGGAAAAAATCCAGTATAGGATGATTTGGGGTGGTAGTGGAGAGCACAAGCGGGCATCAGCACATTGCAGCAGGGCTGTGGGCAAGGCAAATTGTTTACTAAGTGCATAGGGAGAGGGATCACTAGCAGGAGAGAGATACTACAACCTCTTTATAGATCCTCAGTTGGCCCTCACTTGGAGTACTGTGTGCAGTTTTGAAGGCCACACTTGAAAGGACAGGGACAGGTCGGAGGCTGTGCAGAAGCAAGCCACCAAACTGATACAGGGGCAACAGGCCAGGTCCTACGAAGAACACCTGAAGGATCTCGACCTGTACACTTTGGAGGATGGAAAGGGAGGAGGGCAACGTGATTGAGATGTTCAGGTATCTCCAGAATAAATGAAATAACAGAGTGGACATGCCAGAGTGTGTAGACAAAATGAAGAGGACTGCGAAGCTTGAAGAATGATGAAGGATTGGCAGTTGAAATGCAACGCAAAGAAGTGCAAGGTAGTATATAGGGGCTCAAAAACTCAAACAACATATCAGTTGGAGGGGTAAGGATATAGAATGCACCAAGCAGGAAAGGGACCTTGGGGTTCTCTGATGACCCTCAAGGTAGGGAAGCGTGCAACAAGGCAACAGGTAAAGAACTAGGATGCTGGGATATATCACCAGCAGGAAAGGAGGTCATAATTTCACTATACAAGACACTAGTAGGTCTCCACCTGAGTACAGTGTACAGTCCTTGGAGACCTTACCTACGAAAGGACATAGGGTAGAGAAGATTCTGAGGAGGGCAACAAAGATGGTACAGGGATTGAATCACAAGTCCTAGGAGGACAGGCTGAAGGAATTGAATATGTACTCCCTGGAGGGGAGGGGGGATATGATGGAGACATACAAGGAGGAACAGGGTAAAGGAATACACAGTTTCCCAGCGAAAACTATGTTTCAGGACTAGAGGGTGTGGGATGAAGTTGGAGGGAGGGAGATTCAGAGGAAATGTGAGGAAGAATTTCTTCACAAAGGGTGGTGGACAAGTGGAACACCCTGCCAGAGGAAGTGGCGGGGGCTGAAACAATCATGTGATTTAATAATGCATACGATAGACATAAGGGAATTGTGGAGGTCGGGGGTAAGGGTCAACAGACTTCTAGAAAAACATAAAGAGGAACTTGCAAGCTCAAATGGCAGACTGGTTGGGCCATAGGCCCTTATCTGCCAACACTGTATTTATCTAGGTAGACAGCAACAAGCTTACAATGAGTGGTAACTTGGGTACCAGGAGTAACTCCCTGAAACTGGTGGGAGGGAGGCTCAAGAAGGATGTTGGGAAGTACTTTTTCTGTGTGTAACCCAAAAAAAAAAGATGCCCTGTAACACTCCTGGAGCTGGTCATTGTGCTGAAACAGTAGGAGGCAGGCCTCAAAGTTCTATACCTTAGATGGCCCAGGGCAGGCACTTTTGCCCAAGGACACCTACAGCTCCTTAGTGTGATGGGCACCCAAGGCATCATGGTACTTTCCCTGTTTCTCCCCATTGTGGTGCATGCTGGACCACCGAAGACCACTTTTTTTTTTTTTTTTCTCATCTTAGCTCATCCACTCTGTAGTTTGTCCTACGTCATCTGAGGAGTTGTAGTGGCTGGAGGAGTGCTGGCGACCAAAAAACGAAGACTCCTGAATGGGCAATGGCTGCACAGACGCAACAGTCCCTCCTCACATTGCAACTTTGATAGCCTGTGTTGGGCAATAGAAGGGGGCGGGAGGAGGGTTGCTGACTAGAAGACAAATGGAAGTGTCCTTTATTCCACCCCCCCTTCCATATATGCTGACTGTGTGCTCCCTGTTCACTTCAGGAAATGGGTTCTGTGGTGCACTCGGAGAGCAATTCCTGACCAAGATTTTATTTAAATAAAGTTAAAAAGCTCTATTAGCTATTTCATGGTATTACACGTAGCACATGCTCTTTAAGGGTGATCTCCTGGCAAACCAGGGGTGGGAGGTAGGACTTGTGGTACAGTGCACTTCTCTTAGGGCTGAGCTTCATGTGCATGATGTCAGTATGGGTGGAAAAATAAAGGATCTTTGAAGGTATCCCCCTAGAGCCATTATTGGACTGTAAGCCACCAGCATCAGTACCTTGCAGGAAGCTTCTGCAGGACTGGGCCACCCACGTTGATGTTCTTACATGCACTTTATGGGCGCACAGCATTGCCATTGCCTGTATATTGTGGGCAGAGCCTAAGCACTCCAGTTCGTTTTTTTTTTTTGGCCATCTAGAAAGTGAATGTCGGACCAATGGAACCTTTTTCCACCATTGTTGTTTTGCCGGGATGATTTATTTTTCTGTAGCTACCTTCACGTAAGTTTAATTTGCTGGTGCAGGGCTTAAAATTTAATTTTGTGCCCAGAAAGGATTTCCTCCTAGGGTCTTACAGATGGGGGGGCAATAATGTTTGGGGGAAGAGTCCTAGAAAAGATTATGAGCCTGGAGCCCTCAGCTCTGTACAGTGGCTGGCATGTGCTGTTTTATTTTTTGTCACTCACCAAGATTCCTGTAGCTTAGTAAAAATTTTTTTCCCCCCATTTTACTCGGGCCATGCTCAAGTTCCGCTGGCTGGACCTGCAGTGCCTTAGGCACCCTTCCAGTGCCTATGACTCCCCAGCCCTCCCTAGATGAGAAGAAGGATGAGTACAATCTAGACCTTCTAAAGAGGAGGATGAAGATCCTGATCTTCCACCTCTCTGGAGATGGAAAATTTGGCTGGCCCCAGAGTGTCTTCAGGCATTGAAGATATGGTCCTATATAGGCCTCATTCTCCTCTGATCTTACTTTCCAGGCACTTATGTCCGCATTATTCCTGATGGGCCTCTGTGTCTTTGGACTCGTTTGCAGGTAAACATCTCCCGAGACGCTTTTAGAACACCTCAGATATTGTAGCCAAGCAGCCACCTTTGGCATTTGCTTACAGCACCACTCCTGACTGGCTTGCAGGTTTTGCCTACGATGTGCATCAGTTGGTCCTGAACACCCTTTTAAGGGACATGAAGCTCTTTGGGCCAGAGGTCAAGTCCTTCTCTGAAACAAAGACCTCCCAAAACTCTGAGGACTAGTTGACCCTGACATCCGAAACCCCAGCATGGCAGTAGCAGGGATTTCTTTTGCAGAAGCTCTAGCTACCCTCCCTGTGGGCGAGAGTGTTATGTGTCAAGCAATAGCAGCAGCAGTTAATGGGGGAGGGGGCCCTGACAAAGCCCCCAAGAGATGTGGGAAAAGGGGCAGTCAGTCATCCCTTCCTGACTCCCAGAACCTAACCCATTCACTGGATTCCCCCATCAGTGACCTTGGTTGGGGTCTGGGTCTCTCTGTTCCTGACCCACTGGCAGCCAGTAACTACAGACATAATGGTCCTAAATGTCACCCAGCATGGATATGGCCTGAAGTTTGTGTTACAGCCCCCAGTGACACTACCAAGATCTTGCCACTGCTCCCTCAAGCACTTAACTGTATTGAAGGAAAGGTACAGGCATTTGCTGCACATAAAGGCCATTTAGTAATTCCCCAGTCAAGATATGAGCCAAGGGTTGTACTCTAGGTACTTCTGTGCCCAAGACCGGGGGCTTCCAGCTTATCCTGGTACACTGGTGGTTCAATGAGTATGTGATGTACAAATAGTTCCGTTTGCACACTCTGGGCTCCCTCCTGCAGAGGGGGATTGGCTGTGTACTCTGGATGTGTGCAGTACGTCTGCCTGCTTGTAAAAGTCAGGAAGTGCCACTAGCAGCTCCTCAGGTTTTGCCTGGAAGAGCAGCAGTACCAGTTACAGATCTTGTCCTTTTGGTTGTCATCAGCGTTGCATGTCTTCCTCAAATGCTTTGCTGTGTTGGCGTGACACAGCACCAGGAGAACTGTCTTCCTGTAACACATTCGACAACTTGCTCCTGATGGGAGCTTCGGCAGCCAGGATGGAGTACACTTTGCACTGCACCAGCCAGCTGCTGGGGATGGGGGCCTCGGCTTTAGTGGCCCAAGTGGTCCTTGAAGGGGTGTAGAGACCATGTTTCTGCTCACATCATGCTTCACCTTCTGGGTATCATGGCAGCCTCTTTTCATGGTTCCTCTGGCTCTCCTGAGTATGAGGATTCCTTAGTGGTTACTGCATGCTTGATGGTCTCTGGCATTGCAGCTGCCAGACCATCTGATTGCTGTTTGCCAGCCTCTGTGGGATGCCATACTGTGGTTTGGGGACTGGGATCACCTACTTGTGGTTCTCCCTTCCTACAGCCTCTGCAGATGATAATCACCATGTAAACCTCCAAGTTGCTCACAGCTCCTAGGATCTGGATCTCTGCTGCAAGGAGGCCTTGACATAAATGTGTTGGAAATGAGGACAGTTCTGTACAGACTCTAGGCCTTTGCTACTTAGGTTCATGGGATATCTTTTCTAATACAGTCAGACCATCAGAGTGTGATGTATTACCCGAACCAACGGGGGCACACACTGCTTCTACCCTGTATGCTAAGTGGCAATGAGTGTGGGATGGGTAGTGGCCCAAAAAGTCTCACTTCTTACTCTCCATGTCACAGACTCGCTAAATGTTCTGGCGGACAACGTCAGCCAGTCTGGTTCAGCCTCATGAGTTGGAGCAAAGTAGACTGTAGTCAAGCAACTATCCAACATGTGGGAAGGTAAGAGTTGGACATTTTTGCATCCCCACACAATGAAATCGCTGCTTTTATATTCATAATCTTCTGGCAAAAACCATTCTGCTGGAAAGGGGGCTTCCCCTATGCATTTCCTCCTCAGCCACTGATTCAGATGGTCCTGAACAAGCTCAGGCAGGAACCAGCCAGAATGATCCTGGTGGCACCCCTGTGGCAAAGGCAGATCTTGTCTCCTTTGCTATGGGAACTGTCAATCACCGTTTTGTTTCTGCTGCCCTCTCAGCTGGGTCTTCTTTCCCAGAACATCGGCTCACTGTTGAATTCACTCATCCAGTCCCTGAGGTTCCATGAATGACTCCTGAGGATATAGAGGTATCTCAGTTTAGAGTTGTAGCTGAGGTCTCTGCCATTCTGCTTGCTGTTAGGAAACCTTCCACCAGTTACACCTGCTCCCCAGAGTTGAAATGCTTCACTGTGTGATTCTAAACAGCATCACTGGACCCCTTTACTTGCCCTGTGCAGTGGGTGCTGGACAACTTCCTGATTCTGTTAGTCAGGATTACAGTATTCTGTACTAAAAGTTCATCTGTCGGCTATTTTTGCTTTCCATGCCCATGTCTGCAGCAAGACTGTGGTGCAGCTGGCTGTGGTTCACAGGTCCCTGAAAGGCTTGTTGCATCTAGTCCGTCCAGTCCACAAGCCTGTTCTGGTTTCAGACTTGAATCATGTGCTCAAATGACTAAAGCCCCTTTTGAGCCACCATCTAACTTTGACATGAAATATCTGTCTTAGAAGGCTTTATTCCTTATAGCTATTATCTCGGCAGGCCTGTCCAACAGTGTCTCTCCAAATGGATTTCTTTCACATCTTGCTTTGTTACAGGCAGGCAGAGCAGTGAAAACCTGGTGGCCATTATTAGGTATGGTGGCAGCTTCTACCTGCTTCTGGTCTGTTTCCAGCTATTGCAGGCTGTTACTTGACACATGATCCATACCATTCCTAAGCATTAGTCTGGATCTGATTTCCTGTAGAATGGAAGATTGGGCCTTGTTGTTTTATAAGGCCTGCTTTCCTGAGGGGTTGGTCTGCTGTTTTTGCCAGGCACTATTTGAGGTTGGTACTGTTTAGTAATTGTTAAATGTATTATGGCTCTGTGGAGATAGGTCCATTGTTTACCAGTAACAGAAGATCTCCATAGAGTCGTACCTTTTCCCACCTGCCAGCCCCCTGGTGTTGCAGACCTTTTTCTTTCAGCTTCTTGGTATGATGCTGCTTTGCTCCCTCTGCCTCCCTGTACATGATTAGTGGGGGGCAATCACTCCCCCTGCATCTCTGTACATGATTGAGGGTGGCCCCTTGCCTCCCTGTACATGATTGGTGGGGTGGTCCCTCCCTCTACCTCTGCATGACTGGTGGGGGGCAGCCCCTCTCCCTGCCTCTCTGTGCATGACTGGTGGGGGTGGCCCCTCCCACCACCTCTCTGTGCATGATTGGTGGGTGGCCCCTCCCTCTGCCTCTATGCATGATTGGTGGGCACACTCATCCCCTCCCCTCTGCATGATTGGTGGGGATGGCCCTCCCCCCTGCCTCTCTCTGCATGATTGAGGGGGCGTCTCCTCCCTCTGCCTCTGTGCATGATTGGTGGGGTAGCCCCTTCCCTGACTCGGTGCATGATTGATGGCGGTGGCCCCTCTCCTGACTATGTATTATTGATGGAGGCAGTTCCAACCCTGCTGTTGGTGGATGTTTTGGAACTCTATTCACCGACAGAGAAACTAAAGTGGTTGGGGCCCGCCCATATTCTATGCTGATGCTGTGTGTAGACAACATGCATGTAGGCATGTCCACGTGGGTGGCTCCTTCTTGCAAAAGCTTCTTATGAGTCCCTGACGTCAACAGCTTCCATACAGTCAAATGTATTATGGCTCTATGGAGATCCTCTTAAAGATTGATTTGTTGTTGTTAAATAAAGAACCTTTTTGACACAGCCATACTCTGAGATACTTAAGGAGACTACTTCAAGGAGGGAACCATCTCAGGGGTCTTATAGATGGGTTGTATCTGGAGTTGAGCAGCTGTCTACTTTGTGCAGAGGTCATGGACACAGTCTCTTTGTTATTTATTTAAATGTTTCACCAGGAAGGCACACTGAGCAACAAGTTAGCTCGCCTCCAGGTGCGACCTGGGGAAGGGGTACAGCTAGAATGAGACATTATACATTCAAGTTACAGGATCAACATTACATACATTTGTAAGATAGGTGTTACAGTGTTAGAACGGTGCTGTGCATAACCTGTAGAAAGAGTGGACAATAATACGTGCAGGTTAATAAAAAACAAGTGCTATATGAAAGCAAAGGGGGAGGTGTGAGGTGGGGAGGTGAAGAGTTGTGCCCTGGGGACCCCCTTCAGGATGTGAGGAACCCTGCAAGGGGACTTGGGGAACCAGAGAGAGAGGGATAAGGTAGTGTCCCAGAGAGACCCTTTAAGATGGTGGGGAAGGGAGTAGATGAGCGATACTAGCCCCTTGGTGAGCAGGAGAGGGACTCCATGGAGAGTATTCAGGGTCCTTAACATTTTGTGAAAGATCAAGGAAAGCCAGTAAGGGTGAGCAATTGGGGGAGAGTGGAAGGGGTGGGGTGCACAGGGTAAAATGAAGGTAGGGTAGGGGGTAGGGTTTATTCTAGGGCTTGGAGGAGGAATTGGGGTGGGACATGGCAGGAGCAGCTAGGTGCAAGGTAGTTATTGAGGCAGAGCTGATGGAGTAGGTGGAGGATGAGTGCGGATTTTTTTGGGGAGGGGGTTCCATATTTTGGGATGCGGTAAGAGTAACTGGATTGGCCGATCTGGGTGGATCTGTGGGGGACAACTAGGGTACGGGAGTCTGATCTAAGGGAATGGGAGGGTGGGGCATTAAAGGGAACAAAATGTTTACAATTTAAGATATTTGTACATTTGGGCATGTGTGAAGTCTGTTTTAATCACTTAAGAGTATTGTTTTGTGTGTTTGTTCTGAAATAGTCCAACTTTTTTTCCTTATTAAGGGCCCCATATAACGCAGTCTTTTTCCTACCCCAAATTCATTCTTTTTAATTTTTTAACTCATTGACTTCGTTACTCTGAAGAATACAATAGAGCAGAACACAGTGGCACCCCCCCCATGGGGTGGGCCGCAATATCGAAGGCCTTGCCACGGTAGACAAAAATGGCAATGGTGGCTGGCTCCATGCCTGTAATAATAGAACCAGAGGAGAGAAGATGGTTGAATGGGATGAAAGCCAGACTGGAAGGAGATCAAGACAAGGGAAGAGGAGAGCTTAGAAAGAATCGGTTTCTCTTGCACTTTGGATAGGGTGGGAAGAAGTGGTATTTCCTGGGTGAAGAAGGGTCTGTGCAGGGCAAGAACTTTAGCCTACTTCCACAGCCTGGAGACAACTGCTGGGGTGCATAGTGAGGGGTTTCTAGCAGCAGAAGGGATGTACTGTAGTGTTTCCATTATATTGCTTGCTAGTGAGACTCCAGCTAGAGTACTGTGTCCAGTTCTGAGGTCACATCTCTGCAAGGACATTTACAGGGTGGAAGTGGTCCAGAGGAGGGCTACCAAATGGTGCAGGGGCTGAGCGAGAAACCATACGAGGAGAGGTTGCGGGAGCTCAACATGTACTCCTTGGAGGAGAGGAGAGCAAGAGGGGACATGGCTGAGATCTATAAGTACCTCAAGAGGGTGAATAAGGTATAGAAGGGGAGTCTCTTTCAGAGTAGGAGGAGTAAGAGAACATGGGGGCATGCAGTGAACTTTAGGGGGGAGTTTAAGAGGGATGTGAGGAAATGCTCTTCACAGAAAGGGTGAGGGATTCCTGAAATAGCTTTCCAGAAGAGGTGATGGGGGAAAAGACAGTGGGAGCTTCACGCATGTGTGGGATAGGCACACGGGCATAAGTAGATGAGGAGGGAGAGAGAGACACCTGTGGCCAAATAGGGTCAATGATTTAGAAATAGGCAGGGAAAATATGGCAGACTTGATGGCCCTACTGGTCCTTTTCTGCTGACAAATTGTGTTTCTGTGTTAACCCCAAGCTTAAACAGGTTGAGGAGAGAAGCAAGTGGAGCAGCAATCGGGGCAGAGAGATGCAGACGTTTGCGGGTCCAATCCATCAGGGCTGTGACCTTTAGACAGGTTGACAGAGAGCAGTAGAAGAGATGCCAGAGAATCTGAAAAATGTGAGTTGGGACAGGAATGGTGCAAGGAGTTGAAGTTGCAGAGGGGAAGGAAGAATGGATAAGAGGTGACAGAATTCATAAAAGAAGTAGGTACTACAGTGAGGTTTAGTGATTGGAAGAGTTCTCTAATCTGGGGAGTGGAAAAGACGGATGGGTAGTAGGATCAAAAAGGGAGAGTAACTTTCCAGGCCTTCGCTGGGAAATTGTTCTGAGGGTTGAAAGAGAAGTAATTTGCTTTGGCCTATCTGATGACCTTTAAACTGGCATTCTGAAGCTGTTTATAGCTCAGCAAGTCATCAGGGAAGCCTAGGGGAGATACCAGAGTCACAGGCTTTAACTTGGGCAGAAATCCAGGGGAGGTAGGGACCTTCTGAAACAGTACTTCATAAATGGTGCATTTCTCCCATGTTGCAATGAATTTAGTCTGGAACTGGGATACAGCTATGTCTATCAGTGACTACAGTAATAAGGGACCAATCAGTATTTCAAAGATCATCCAGGAGGAAGGGCGGGTGAAAGGACCTGAATGAAGCTAGCGCAGATGGACGGGGGGGGGGTGCAGAATGGATTGGATCTTGCAGACACAGTAGATTATGTAGGCAATAAGATATCCAGACTGTGTAGTTATAGGTCAGTGATCATATGCCTAATGTGTGTTAGCATGAAGTGCTTGTGCAGGAGTGCCTTTATGCACACAAGAAGAAAGTGCGATTGGCCATAATTTCACATTTGTAAAGTGTCCTATTGAATTTATAGGATTCTACTTCATGTATTATAATAAACAAGCATTTGTCAATGCGAATGTTTGCTTGCTGGAATTGGTGGGGCATACCTTTGGGTCATCAGGCATAATGGCCACGCCTATTTCACCACACCCTACCTTGCAGACACTGACAAGTGTCACGGTGTGCCGTGGGTCTTTGGCTCTTATTCTCACCCCATTCCATTCCATCAGGAAATACGGTGAGATGGGGCAGTATAGGAGAAGGGGTGAACTTTGGGGCTGAAGACTCCAAGGCACACTTCCATGCTTCTCACTGGCTGCAGGATGGATGGGGTGGAAAGGTATGAGCATTACAGGCAACAATCCAAGTCTCACCCCTGATGCCTGTCAGTCTCTACAGGGTGGGGTGTTATGGTCGGAAACCCTAATGCCTCAGGTGTTCGCTGGTATTTGCACTCCAAATTTTCAACATGGGTTTTTTGTGACCCCCACCTTATGAACAGTGGCAGTATCAGTTTGTTAGCTGAAAGATGATTTTGCACAGTGACTATGGCATTTGGCACCACAGGTGCAAAAACGCATTTCGAACAGGATGTGAAAAATGACAGCTGTACTGTTCACGGGGAGGTGTTTAAAAAAAAAAAAAAAAATGGCTATTGAAAATCTGCAGTAAAATAGTAAAAAAAAAAAGGAAGTCAATGCATGCGTGGTGTAGAAACCACTTAACCAATTGCTAATGTAATTAGTTTGGGGATTTTTTTTACAGCACATTGTCAACACAGGCATTTTAGGACCCTCATCTCATGAACAGCGCCACTGTCGTTTTCTTAATCTGTCCAACAGTGATTTCCACAGTGACCACCGATTTCTCGCGCAGAAAGTGTGAAACACATTTCGCCATGTTGTGAAAAATTACAGCTGTACTGTTCATAAGGAAGTGTGGAAAATGCCAGTGGTGAAAATATGGACTGAAAATATTACAAATTCATGAACTTACGAGGGTGCGTGGAAACCGCGCAATGCTCGTTCGTAGCACAGTCAAGTTTGGACTTTTGTCACCAAATTTTCAACATAGCCATTTTAAGACCTCTGCTCATGCACTATACACAGGGTATAGTAAGAGGTGTGAAGTAGGAGGGGCATAAGGGGGAAGAAGACCACCCTCAGCACAAGTGTTTTGACTCATTTATTTATTTATTGGTTTCTTTTTCCTTAAAAAAATATATATCTGAGGATAAGTTACAGGATTTTTAATACTGTAAATAAATAAAAAGAGAACTAAGAGAGCTTCAGTAGCAGATAAGTAGTGGAATTGCAGTATAATGTGGGGAGTGGTGCAATGCAGTGGCTGTGGGGCAGCCATATTCAGGCAGACCTTCTGGACACTGAGGTGCTGCCCTATCTGCATGCATCTCTCGGGACTGAGGGATGAGGTAGCCAGACTCAGAGCGGAAGTAAACTGGGTCAGGAGTACCATCACCCCTGTCCAGGAACCACCCAGTCCAATGCAGCTGCCTCAAAGGATGCCGAAGCGAGGAGCACTTGGATGACAGTAGGCTCAGGGAGGGTTAGAGCAGTCAGGCAGAGGCACATCCCAGATCCTATTCCTCTCAAGAACTCATATGCCACACTGGCAAATGAGGACAACCAAATAGAGGTACCCAGGAAGTGGAAGGAAAGGATGTGGAGGTTAGGCAAGGAGGTGACCTCAGGGGAAAGCAGTGGACCCCAGAGGAGGAGGAAGCGAATCCTGGTGGGGACTCCATCATAAGAGGGATCCAGCTAGGAACACAGGAGGGGGAGGACAGGGAGGTGAGGTGCCTACCAGGTGCCACGGCATGGAGGGATGGAAGGAAGATACTGGGGATCACTGGGAAGGCAAGACAGGAGGGGTGAGCTGGATGTCATTATCCACCTAGGTACTAATGACTTGGCAAATGGGGAGCCAAAGGAAGTTCAGGAAGAGTTTAGGAAACTGGGGAGGGGTCTCAAGCAAGTAGCTACATCTGTCACTTTCTCAGAAGTACTACCTGTGAGAGGCAAGGGAGAGCATAGGAGTGCATGTACCAGGAACTTTAACTCATGGTTGAAGAACTGGTGCTGTGAGAAGGGTTTGGATTCATTGGCGACTGGGGACCCATCTGGAGGGATGGAGGTTTGTTCAGCCTGGCGGCCTGCATCCATCCTGGAGGGAATCAAGCACTCAATGATAAGTTTAAATGCTACATTGACAAGCATTTAAACTAGCAAAGGGGTGGCAGAGCCAGCAAGGATGGTACCTACTTGCTCACCCCACAGCTAGTAATGGAACCAGTGAACCAGAGGAGTGGCTATCTCTGCAAAGCAGTGTGCAAAAGTTGGAGATTAGTGTCCAAAAGGTGGATAAGCAGAAAAGGGCAAAATTCAGCAGAAGGGCAGACAGCAAGGAGAACCAGGGATAAATGACAACCAAGGAAGGGCTGGAGTAGAACAGTGAAGCAGTCTAGGAGGTCAAATCATGGAAAGCCATGTGTGCAAATGCCAGGAGCCTTAGCAACAAGATGGAAGATCTGGAGGCTGTCATGGTACAGTCAGACCTGGACATTGTGGCCATCACTGAAACCTGGTGTAATGATAACCATGACTGGGAGATGGCCATACCTGGCTACAACATATTCAGAAGAGACAGAGCAGGCAGGAAGGAGGAGGAGTGGCACTGTATGTGAAAAATGACATAAGGGCCACACAGATCCAGGAGGAACAAAATGGAGAGAGATACTGTGGGTTAAGCTGGAAAGGAAAATGGGGCCAGCCATCTGGCAACAGGTGTGGTCTATAGACCACCAGCCCAGGAGGAAGAAACAGATAGGGAGTTGATGCTAGCCATCCAAAGGATGGCTGACAAGGTGAGGTAGTACTGGTTGGAGACTTCAATATACCAGATGTGGACTGGAGCATCCCAGCAGCAGCATCAACTAGAGCAGATTTATCCTGGACTCCTTCAGGGTGCCTTCCTCAAGCAACTGGTCATGGAACCAACTCGGCAGAAGGCAATACTGGACCTTGTGCTCACAAACAGGGACAGTGTGATGGGGTAACAGTGGGGAGCACCTGGGTAACAGTGACCACCAGTCATTGTGGTTTGAAATCACAGAAAGAGCAGAACCAAACCACACAAAACACGATCCTGGATTTTAGGGGCAGACTTTGGGAAAATGGGAGATGCTTGAAAGAGGCATTAGGGAATGGGACAGGAATCAGGGATTGAGGAACAGGGACAGTATTTAAAATGGGATTATAAGAACAACAGAATTATGCATTAGCAGGTTAGCAAGAGGAAAAGAAAGAGGAGACCATTATGGTTTCCAAAGAGGTAGAAAAGAAAGTGAAAGCCAAAAGACTGCATTCAGTCAATACAAAAAGACACAGGCAGAAGGGATAGGGAGAAGTACCAGGAGAAACAAAGGGAGGCAGGGAAGTCAGTAAGGAAGCCAAAGCTCAGACAGAAGAACACATTGCAAAATCAGTGGTTAAAGGGACAAAACCTTTACAGGTACATAAGGAAAAAGAAGGACAAAGGAGGGATAGTTAGACTGAAGGGGAGGATGGGAGCCGCTGGAGGATGACAACAGTAAAGCTGACATATTGAACAGGTATTTCTGCTCAGTCTTTACTAAGGAAGAGGGGGTAATGGGTCTGAAGGGAGTACAAGGGGTGAGAATGGTGCAGAAATGGACACAAGTCCCTTTACAGAAAGGGTCCTGAAGGAACTGGAAGTAATAAGAGTTGACAAAGCAATGGGGCCAGATGGGGTGCACCCAGGGTCCTTAAAGAACTAAGAGAGGTGGTGGCTGAACTCTGGCTATCCTGTTCAGCCAATCACTGGAAACAGGAGGTACCCAAAGACTGGAGGACAGCAGATGTAGTCCCCTTATACAAAAGTGGGAACAAAGAGAAGCAGGGAACTACAGACCAGTCAGCCTCACCTCGGTAGTGGGAAAAGATCATGGAAGCACTACTGAAGGAGAGATTGGTGGAACATCTGGTTGTCAATGGACCACAGGACCCAAGGCATGGTTTCACCAGGGGAGGTCATGTCAGACCAACCTCATTGAATTTTTTGACTGGGTGACTAGGGAGGTGGATCAGGGGAGGGCAGTGGACATGGCCTATCTGGACTTCAGCAAGGCCTTTGACACTGTGCCACATAGAAGACTATTACACAAACTGGGGAATATGGGTGTGGGCAGGACAGTAGTGTGGTGGGTAGGTAACTGGCTGGGTGGCAGGACACAGAGGGTGGTGGTAAATGGCTGTCACTCCACAGAGGGAAGAGTGACCAGTGGGGTGCCACAGGGATCAGTGCTGGGACCGGTCCTATTCAACATCTTCATCAGTGACATTGCACAGGATATAGAAGGCAGAATTTCACTGTTCGCTGATGACACAAAGCTCTGTAACAGAGTAGACACACCAGAGGGTGTAGACAGAATGAGAAGGGACCTGCAGAAACTTGAAGAATGGTCAAGGGTTTGGCGTTGAAATTCAATGCAAAGAAGTGCAAGATAATGCATATGGACAAAACCTGGCACAATATATCAGTTGGGGGGTGAGGATATAGCATGCACCAAGCAGGAAAGGATCTGGGGTTGTCATCTCTGATGACCTCAAGGTAGGGAAACAGTGTGACAAGGCATCAGGTAAAGCAAATAGGATGCTGGGATGTAGGCAGGGTCATCACCAGCAGGAAAAGGGAGGTCATAATTCCACTATACAAGACACTAGTGAGGCCCACCTGGAGTACAGTGTACAGTTCTGGAGACCATACCTACGTAAGGACATAGACAGGGTAGAGAAGGTTCAGAGGAGGGCAACAAAGATGGTGCATGGGTTGCATCACAAATCCTATGAAGACAGGTTGAAGGAACTGAACACGACTCCTGGAGGAGAGGAGGAGAGAGGGATATGATAGAGACATACAAGTATCTTACAGGAGGAATAGGTGCAGGAAAACACTATTTTAAGCCAAAAAGATGTTTCAGGACCAGAGGCATGGGATGAAGTTGGAGGAGGACTATCAGAGGAAACATGAGAAAGAATTTCTTCACAGAACGGGTGGTGGACAAGTGGAACACCCTGCCAGAGGAAGTGGTGGGGGCTGAAACAATCACGGGATTTAAGAATGCATGGGATAGACATAAAGGAATTCTAGAGGTCAGGGGTAAGGGGAAATAGATTTCTAGGAAAACAAACTGAACTTACAAGCTCAAATGGGCAGACTAGGTGGGCCATAGGCCCTTATCTGCCGACACTGTCTATGTATCTATGTATGAACAATGTCACTGTGATTTTCTTAATCTGTCCCAAACATTGATTTCGCACACCGACTGCACCATTGTGCGCTATATGCGTGGAAACACATTTTGGGCGAGATGTGAAAAATGACAGCTGTACTGCTCATAAGGAGGTGTGGTAAAATGGCAATGTTGAAAATCTGGAGTGCAAATATAAAAAATTTGCAAACTTACAAGCGTGCGTAGGAACTGTGCAACGCACACTCGTAAGTCATTTTTGGGAATTTTTTCCACATTTTTAACATAGGGATTTTGAGCCACCATGAATCCAGACACTGTCATTTCATCAGGTCCCCGAAAAAGTGGTTTTGGGTACAGTGACCACAAAATCACCTTTCGGGACCAAATAACAAAATGACAGTGCCAGAATTCATGAGATGGGGTCTCAAAAAATCCATGTTGAAAATTTTGGTGAAAAAAAAAAAAATCCGAAAAATGCCTGAAATATGCATCAAAGTTGAGAAAACCCTATTTCTTCCATTATACAACTTACCAGCATTTCCTCAGTTCACGGTCTGCTTTGAAGAGTTGCAGAAGCTAGGGTGGGCTCCAAACGTGGCACCTGGAAGTGTGTTGGGGGCAGCAGACAGACGTGTACCACACTGGGGTGGGCTCCCAGTGTGGCACCTGGAAGGTTATTTGGGAGGCAGTGGAACCGACGGGGGATTGGGCACTCCCGTCTGCCTTAAAGATTGCTGCCACGCTGGGGTGGGCTCCCAGCGTGGCACTTAAAACTCTGTTGGGGGGGAGCGCAGCACAGCCAAAAAGGGATTGGGCACCCCTATCGCCATACTGTGTGTGTGGGATGCGTGAGCACGCTGGGGTAGGCTCCCCAACGCGTTACTGGGGGAAGCTGTCTGACAGCTCTTTCACTGCAGTGCTGACGTGAAGCACTTTGCATACTGCCGACATCAGTATGCAAATTGCCTCACGCGCGGTTCTTCTTTCAACTGTACACACTTCGCATTATGGAAACGCTGTCATAGACAGCTCTTACATTCATTGGCGTGGTGGGGCCGCACCTGCAAAAGGCAGCAGGGCATTGGAAGTAGGGAGGCACACCTACGAATTCTTGTATGGTGGCACTATGTTTCTTGCACATGCGTGCAAGCAAACATAAAAATTTCTTTTGATTAGCAATCAGAAAATATTATTTTCTGTATGAAATGTTGTTGGTCCCTGTTGAGGCGTATTGATATAGTGTAGCCAAACCTGGTGCACAGGATAAACAAGTTCAGTTCAGTTCAGGAGTGTAATTATGACCTGATGATCACAATCCTGTACTTGTCTTTTAGTGTCGGGTGGCTAGAATGTTTCTTGCCCATGTTATAACAGGAAGTCATTGAGGTGTATGGTGGGGCCATGCAGCAAGAATGCTTGGAGCGTGACAACACAGTCCGTTAGGGAATGGTTAGTGATATGGGAATAGAGGTGAGTGGGATCTGTAATGGATTTTGTGAAGTTGGATTACATTTTTTGGCTGGTAAATTTAGCCATGGAGGAAACCAGTTGATATTAAGGTCTGCAGGAATCTGGCGCTCACCAGAGGAGGAAAAGAAGAGGAAAGCCAGGGCATGTGAGGGAGAGAGTCTAACTTAGCTCTGGGGAAACAGAGATGCAGCCAACAAAAACGAGAAAGGAATTCAAGTCCGTACAAGAGAGTTTGTGGGAGGAAATAACAGTGGACTGATAAGACATTGCAGTTAAGGCTGTGACATACATAAACAGCCACACTGCTTCCATGTTTCCCACAATCTTGTCTGGATTGCATGTTCAGGGATCCGGACAGCAGCATCACCACACCAGTCTGGGCAGAAAATCAGGATGCAGTTATGATTGCTTCCAGCAGATACCT
Source organism: Neoceratodus forsteri (assembly GCA_016271365.2). Lineage (NCBI taxonomy): Eukaryota > Metazoa > Chordata > Ceratodontiformes > Ceratodontidae > Neoceratodus > Neoceratodus forsteri. The sequence goes on from JADMNL010000023.1 coordinate 69,057,539, forward strand.
TGATTACCTACAGTTAACCTTATCCAGACAAGGGTACTTCCACTCTAGGTCAAATTTTCTGGGATAATTTTCCTTATTCTGGGTTCATTTTGCAATAACCCCCTGATGTGGGTGATTAAATTTAAACTCCAGAGGTTGAGGCATTTAATCACCCGCAGAAGCAGATGACTGCAAGTGTACTCTCCCAAAAATGAAAATTATTACTATTCTATGCCTAGGAAAAAAGTAAATAAAAAAAAAAAAAAGCTTTAAACTGAGAAACAAGGAAGCTCACGGGGGACTAAAATGCTTTTAGAATTGTGACTTGAATAATGAAGTGGAGAGATTTGGCTAAATGATTGTGGGCAGGTTTTGATATGAAAATCTGTCTGGACTTGCAAACTGAGTAACTGAGCTGGAGTGTAAAGTTTGAGATACACTGCATGTGAGCCCTCTTCTTCAATCTAAAGGCAGAATGCACTAGCAATGGGCAGGAAGGAGGGGTGGAAGAACAATGGGGAATAATAAAAACTGCCATCACAGAGGTAACAAGCCTTTGTGTGAAGCAAATAAACAAAACAAGACGATGTAAGAAACCACTATGGTTCTCAAAGGAAGTGGCAGTGAAGGTTCAAGAGAAAAGAAAGCATTCAGGAAGTACAAGGAATTGCAGAAGGAGCAGGACAGAGAACTGTATCAGTTAAAGCAAAGGAGGCTGGGAAGGCAGTCAGAACAGCAAAGGCCCAAACCAAGGAAAGAAACCAACTCAGTTAAGAAGGGGATAAAACCTTTATAGGTACATCAGGGGAGGCGAAAGAAGACAAGGGAGGGATAGTGAGGCTTAATAAAGGGGAGGAGGGTGGGCAGAGGAGACTGTGAAAAGGCAGAGATACTAAACAAATATTTTTGCTCAGTATTTACAAAGGAAGAGGGGAGGTACATAAAACAAACAGTAGTAACACGCTGGATACAGAAGTTGATACCGCCCATTTACAGAAGAAAGGGTTCTGAAAGAACTCTTAAAACTGAAGGTGGACAAAGCAATGGGGCCTGATGGGATTCATCCCAGAATTCTAAAAGAACTAAGGGTAGAACTAGTGACACCACTGACTACCCTTTTAACAAATCATGGGAGGATGGTGGTACCCGAGGACTGGAGGAGGGCAGATGTGATTCCCCTTCACAAAGTGGGAGCAAGGCAGAAGCAGGAAACTATAGACCTGTTAGTTTAACCTCAGTGATACGGAAAATGATGGAATCACTTCTAAAGGAAAGAATTGTCGGTATCTAGAGGCCAGAGGCACAGGACCCTAGGCAGCATGGATTCACAGCAGGAAGGTCATGCCAGGCAATCTGATAGATTTCTTTGACTGGGTGACCAAAGTAGTAGATCAGGGAGGGGCTGTGGACATGACCTACCTAGACTTTAGCAAGGCATTTGACACAGTCCCACACAAAAGATTAATATACGTTAGCCAGCCTGGGGTGGGTCCCAAGATGACAGCCTGGGTAAAGAATTGGCTGGAGAATAGGACACAGAGAGTAATAGTAAAATGGAGTCCACTCAGAAGAAAGGAGGGTTACTAGTGGGGTACCGTGAGGTTCAGTATTAGGACTGGTCCTCTTCAATGTCTTTATAAGCGACATTGCAGAAGGACTGGAAGGAAAAGTATGTCTCTTTGCAGATGACACTAAGATCTGCAACAGAGTTGATGCACAGGGTGGCGTGGAAAGGATGAGAAGGGACTTGGCAAGGTTAGAGGAATGGTCAAATGTATGGCAGCTTAGATTCAATGCTAAGAAGTGCAAGGTAATGCACCTGGGAAACAAAAACCCAGGGGAAGAGTACACAATGGGGGGTGAGATACTAACAACAACAAAAATGGAGAGGGACCTGGGGGTAGTCATATCAGATGACCTAAAGATGGGCAAGCAATGTGAGAGGGCAGCAAGGAGGGCTGGGGGGATACTGGGATGCATAGGGAGAGGCATCACCAGTAGAAAACAGGAAGTTATTATCCCTCTGTACAGACAGCTGGTGAGACCCCATCTGAGTACTGTGTGCAGTTCTGGGACCCAATCTCGCAAAGACATAGACAGGATGGAAGCTGTCCAGAGGAGGCAACTGAAATGGTGCAGGGTCTGCAATGAAGACATATGAAGAGTGACTTAGGAGCTTAATATGTATAGCCTCTAGGAAAGGAGGGAGAGGGGACATGATGGAAACTTGCAAGTACCTCAAGGAATCAAAGTCCAAGAGGTAGCACCTTTCAAAAAAGAGGTGTGCAAGAACAAGAGGGCACAATTTGAAGATGGGGGCGGCTCAGAGGTAATTTAGAAGTATTTTTCACAGAGGGTTGTGGATGCATGGAGCGGCCTTCGGAGGAGGTTGTGGAGTCAAAATCAGTGGTGGAATTCAAGCATGCATGGGATAGTCATAAGGCAGTTCTGGGGGTGGGGTAGGAAGAAGTAGGCTGCTGGTTAACTAGGATCTGCAGCTTATCCGTAGGTAGGAAATGGGCAGACTGGGTGGGCCAAGCGGTCCTTATCTGCCGTCAAATTCTATGTTTCTATGTTTCAGAGCTGCATACCGTTTATTCTACAGCAAACTCAGAACTGGTATTTTATTCTCAGTAAAATGCCAGGAGTGAATAAAATAACAGTGAATGAATGAAAAACTTGACAATAGTGAACAAGTAAAATGATAGTAGTGAATAATGTCAGGTATGAATAAACTGACGGTAGTGAATAAAATATCAGGAGCGAATAAAATGACAGCATTAAATAAATTAATAAAATGAGAACATAAAAAGTAAGAAAACAAGCATTTATCAATGCCGAATGTTGATTGCTTATATATGCTGTTTAGGTATTTGGAAGTGACAGTACCATGCCTAAGAACTGTCATGGCGCCCCCCAAGACATCCACTGTGTCTTTCTATTCAGTATTCACAAGAAGGGAGGGCAAGGGCCACAGCAGTACAGCAGTTGCAAAGGCTGTAGGCCAGTCAGCCTCACTTCAGTAGTGGGGAAGATCATGGAGTCATGGTTTAAAGAAAGGATAGTGGGGCATGATGAAGCCATCGGAGCCCAGGACCATAGGCAACATGGATTCACAGTGGGAGGTCATGTCAGACGAATCTGGTTGATCTTTGACTGGGTGACAAAGGAAGTAAATCAGGGTGGGGCAGTGGACAACGCTTACCTTGATGTAAGCAAAGCTTTGACACCGTCCGACATAGAAGGGTGATAAACTAGCCGAGTAGGCTGGGCATGAGGGAAAGGGTGGTAAACTAGGTAACAGACAGGAGGCAGAGAGTGGTGGTAAATGGGGCGCAGTCTGGGAGAAGGGTGAACAGTGGGGTACCCAGAGGATTGGTCCTAGGGCCAGTCCTGTTCAGTGTCTTCATTAGTGACTTAGCAGAATGGCTGAAGGAAAGATCTGTAAGACAGTGGATACCCCAGAGGGTGAAGAAAATGAGGACCTGGGGAAGGTTGAGAAATGGTCTGAGGACTGGCAACTGAAGTTTAATTCAAAAAGTGCAAAATCATGCACCTGGGACACGAAACCCTGGGGAAAGGTACAGGATGGGGGAGTTGCTAACAGTCACAAAGAAGGAAAGGGACCGGGGTTGTTGTTTCAGATGACCTGAAAATGTCAAAGTGGTAAGGCAGCTGGAGGGCCAGTGACATGCTGGGGTGCATGGCAGCGGTATCACCAGCATAAGGAGGAGGTAGTGATGCATTATATAAAACTACATGGTCAGGCTACATGAGTCCTGTAGCAGTTCTGAGGTTGCACCTTCATTAGATATTAACAAGCTGGAGATGGTCCAGAGAAGGCCGAATGAGATGGTACAGAGTTTGCAACACAAGACTTGTGAGGAGAAATTAAGGGACCTCAAAATGTACTGAGTGGCAGAGAGGAGGGAAAGAGGGGATAGGATAGAAACATTCAAGTACCTCAAGGGTATAAATAGAAGTACTGAGAAGCAGGAGACAGCTGCTATAGGCATATGTGCCAGATTCTGTGTGATATTCTTTTGTTCTCATAAATCTGTAATCTCCAGTATTTCAGTAACCACATGACCACACTGCCTTCTGTAGGCAATTTTATGCTGGTTGATGCCTGGTGTCAGATGGCAGACAGAGGGCTCACCAGATTGTGTTGCCATTTGAACAATTTTATACAGTGTTCTTTTACTGGTAAGCATTTTGGAAAGCTGGTGAAGGTCTCACAATTTTTATTATGATTGTATCTACTTATGTCTGCCCCCTTTGGTCCCCCATCCCCACACCCCAACAGTCATCAGTGGCCACAGCTGCAGCCTTTGTCTTGCCAAGACAGTAGGTGAGAAATATAGAACTTGACAGCAGAATAGGACCTATTGGCACACCTAGTGTGCCCATTTCCCTACCTGATGAATAAGCTGCAGATTCTAGTTAAACAGCTTACTTCCTCCACCCCCAGTAGAACTGCCTTATGTCTGTCCATGAGCAGCTTCTTCAGAGTCTGTGAAGTCTGGCGTCTTTCAGTGCCACTTATTGGTCATCTTCCAACACAGGCGGTAGCTCTGGCTGAAAAGTAACTCTGGGCAAGCAGGTTTCAAAGTGAGGAAGAAATGGAGTGAGCAAGAATGAAGTACTCATTCAGATCTGGGTGTCGATTTTAAGATCAGCATACTGGTGTGGACACTGCAATAGAACCCCATCCTTTAAGCAGCCTTATGAAGAGTAAAGGCTTCTCAACACTGGGGTTGTGTTTATTGTACTGTAAATGGGCTGCATCTAATTCAGTAATTTACTGTACTTTACATCTGGATGTATGGTAGGCCCAACCGAATAAACACTGCACCTAATTAACACGATGCCACAGAAACATAGAATTTGTCAGCAGAAAAGGACCACTTGGCCCACCCAGTCTGCCCAAGTGTTCTCTACCTACATGTAACTCCTGCCTGTATATGTTAGTGCGTGTCTTATTCTGCCTGCATCCATCAGCACCTCCTTGTGAATGAACTCGCTTAAAGGATTTTTCCTGCAATGAACTTTAACCTACTCCACTTCCATAGCCCTATTGATCTCTGTTGCCCCCTCCTTCCCCTTTTTCTAATATACCCCTATGTTTATCCCATGCATGCTTCATGCCCCCTACCATTTTAGGTTCCACCACTTCTCTTGGCAGTCTAAGGTGTCTACCACCCTTCTCTTCACATCTATCCTGAATGCCCCCCCCCCACCAGCTCCATTGTATGTCCCTTGGTTTGGGTGCTCATCCTCATTTGAAGGAAACTCCCCAACTGTACCCTCTTTACCCCTTGAGGTACTTTGTAGGTCTTGATCATGTCACCTCTCACCCTCCTCTCTTCCAGAGTGTACATGTTGAGATTCTTCAGCCTTTCCTTGTAGGGATTCCTGTGAAATTCTGTACCATTTTAGTTGCCCTCCTCTGGAAAACCTCCACCTTATGTCCTTTCTGAAGTGTGGACTCTAAAACTGGACACAGTACTGTAGCTGGGGGTATACCAGAGTGAGACAATGGCAGCCAACATCCTCCTCCTCCTCCTACTGGAGGTGCCACTCCTTATACACCCCAGAATCCAATTTTCCCTGCCCATAGCCTTGTGGCACTGTACTGCCATCTTGAGGTCCTCCTATATAATAACCTCAAGGACCCTTTCATGTCTAGTGAGTAACAGTACCTCCCCCAATCCTATACCCAGCATTGGGGTTCCTATGCCCTAGGTACATGATTTTACACTTTTTGGCATTGAACCCCAAGTACATAAGAAAATGGAATTGATTTGAATGAATTGCATGCTTTTAAGCAGCTTTTTTTTGGGGGGGGGGAGAGAGAGAGAGAGAATGGAGGGCTCTGCTACTATAAGTATTTGCTTTTGATTTGGTATAATGTGCAAACAGACTAACCCTGCTCCCCACTCCGTGTGCTATATCGGAGATAAAGAGCCCAAATAGCATTGGCCCAAGTATTGAGCCCTGCGGCACCCTGCTTGTCACTGCTCTGGGTGCCGAGAGCTACCCCATCACCACCACCACCACCACCACACTCTGCACCCTCCCCTGTAACCAGTTTTCTATCCATTTAGTCAGACCACCTTCCACCCATACCATTTCTTCTCCTCACTTTTCTCCTCCTTGGCCTGTGTCCCTCCTCCCAGTAGTCCGCACCCTTTCTTCTTATTCTTACTGGGTGGTGGTGCCTTCTGTATAACACTCAGACCACTCTTCCTGCCCCCTTCCAGGGTTACTACATCTCCGGCGTTACCTATATCTGGGGCGGTGAGCTCATCAGAGCTCCCTTGTCCGGACCTTTCTACCAACCTCAGTCTTTTGACCACCACCTTCCCCCATTTGTTTAAATCCACCTTGGTAGAGATGCACCCCTCAATCCTGGCTTTTTTTTTTTTTTTTTATTTCTCACAGGGCTACAGTCAGCTTGGACATCCCGACCCCCTCCAGCCCAGCCGCGTGACATCAGGTCGACCTGCTCACCTCCATGGATCACCCCATGCTGGGGTGGTCAGGAGCTTCAGGTTGACCCACCGGAGTAGGATCCAGTTGAGAAGGTGCCATTTGTGGCGGGCGGGGGGGGGTAGGAAGCTCATGCTGCCTGACCGTAGCCAATTTTCCGCTTTTCTCCCCTTTGCAGAGTGTGGGCGTGCAATGATACTTAGGCACAGTGTGCCAACGTCTGCCACACTCTGCCATCCTTTACTACACCACTGTAGTAGCATTCGTGGTTGTCACCAGGGGCCACTACAGAGCGGTAGGTCCCTGAATCCCACCCTGGGATAGGAGAGCAGTCCTCCGGATGCTCAATCCTATCCCTCCCTTGCCAACACCTGGCGGCCTGGGCTTTCATCCGAACCCAGGTCGCCAGCATGGCGTGAGGTGTAGTGTCCAGCACCTCAACCCTCGGTGCCAGTGGCCCGGCAGCAATGCTGCCTTTAATACTCCCCTCCCCTTCCTGTTCCAGTGTACCCTGTCCCCCGCATACAAGTCACTATTCCCTGCAGACCCTACCCCAGTTAGTCACTAACCCATAATATTTTGTGTGGCACCAATCTCTTAGCCACTCAAACTCCTCAAGCCTACCCTTCCTCCCCATGCTTGCACATGGTACTGGCAGTACCTCCAAGAATGCCACAGACTTCCCACCCCCACACTGCCTGCCCAAGTACTCAAACCTCCCCCTCACTACTTCCACAGTGTCCCTTGCCAAGTCATTTGTACCCACATGCAACAGTAAATGAGGTTTCTTCCTCCCCCTTGCTGCACACTTGAACAGTGCCTGCCCTGCCCCTCCTGCAGTCAACCTGGGGTCAGCTTCAACCCAAATATGGCTGTGCCTTTCCACCCCATCTCACCCATTTCAGTATAGAATTCCTCAGGATGAGTACCCTCCTGCCCCCTTCCCCCACCCCAGTATTCGTTCTTCCCTGTCCCCTGCCTCCACCAACTGTACCCTCTGACTTCTGTATCTGTACCCCCTACTTCCGCCTCACCCTTTTTCTCTGCCTTATTCCTCCCATCCCCCTTGAACCCCTTCCAGCCTGACTACTTCCTACTGGGATTCCCATGTCGACCTCCCCTCCTCCCCTGCTGATTTCTATCCCCTCTCCTATGCCCACTGTTGTCACTTTGGAGCACCCATTCCCTTCTACCCAGATAGTGGTGCCCCTCCCATCCTGTAGCCTTCTCTCCTTCAGTCGCCACCCCTCCTTCCTTACTAGCCCCCTTCTACCCTTTTGTCCTCACTATCTCTTCCCCTACCTGTTGCCATCCCTCTCATGCCCCGCTTGTCCTCCCCCCTTCAGTATGTTCATGCTCCCCCTCTCTGTCCGATAGCAGAGTTTCTAATCTATTCCTAGTTGATACCTGTCCTACATCTCTTCCCCCTATCGGTTCCCCCCCCCCTAGTTGTTCCCTTCCATGCCACCCCTTGTCCCTCCCTGCCTACTGCCATCTGCTCTCTCTCTCTGGTACTCCTCATGGTCTTTTCCTCCCTCATCAGGAAGCCCCCCACCCACTCGGGCACCCCATCCTTCTCTCTTTTCTGCTGGTGCCTCTGATACTGGGGTCAGTTTCAATCCCTAGTCATTCTTCCTCCATCCCCCTTTGCCTTCCCCTACTCCCCCCCTCAGGATGCCTACCATACTCCTGTGCCCTTCCACTTAGACTCTTCCCTGACCTCTACAGTTCCTCCCTCAAACTAGCCAGTCATCTGCAGACCATACACCCCCCCATCCTCCAAGCCCAGTCCAGGATCATGGCAGACCCACACCCTCTACACCCCTCCACCCTTCCAAAGATGCCCGTCCTATTGAAATGTGGCACCTGCCCCATTTTGGCCCCATCTTATGTTACGGGTTCTTACTCCCAGGTTCTGTACCCTACTACAACTGTTAGGCCCCTACTTACTCAAATTCCTGTCCCCCTACTGACCCCTTGCCGACCGGGGTAATTCAGTCTTAAATCTCATCCGTTAGATACTGTATTACTGTAGCAATCCTAAAGCCTTCTTGTCCTGTTTTCACCCCTCGGCTACTATACTTTTTGTTCTCGGCTCTCATAGTTTCACTTAGCCTAGTTAGAAATCCTATTGCACTCCAAGTATTACTCAGCTCAGTTAGAGAAATAAACAGAACAACTAAATCTGTAATATTACAGCAATCCTAAAGTATCCAATCATTGCTTTGTCTCCACTCCAGAGACGCTGCTGTAATATTGGACCACAGAGGACCCTGGGTGGGAGAGTGGGCAACTGTAAAGTCTCGGCAGAGCTCCATTGAGCTCGCTCACTCCCTCTCTCTCACTCGCTAGTTGTATTTCTCCCAACGCTACAGGCTGCCCTTTTGTACTGGGGTCCTGCTTGCATTGGCGCCTTTTTTCTGCCCACAAAGAAATCCGCAGCAGTCCTGACAAAGCTCCGTTGAGCTTGCTCATGCCTCCTCTCTCACTCATTCTGTTTTTCCTGACGCTGCAGGCTGCCCTTTTGCACTGGGCTCCTGCCTGTGTTGGCACCTTTTTCTGTCCACAAAGAAATCCTCAGCAGTCCTGACAGAGCTCAGTCACTCCCCCCCCCCGATCCTCATCTGTCCCAAACACTGATTTCCAAAAGTGACTGTTGAAAATCTGACGTGAAAATATTACTAATTTGCGAAGTTACAAGGGTGCGTGGAAACTGCACAATGCACGCTCATAACACAGTCATTTTATGGAGTTTCATCACAAAATTTTCAACAGAGGCATTTTATGACCTCTGCTTATGAACAGTGTCTCTGTGATCTTCTTAATGGATCCCAAACACTGATTTCCCACAGCAACTGCGCTGTAAGTGCAAAAACACATTTTGGCCAGGATATGAAAAATGACAGCTGTACTGTTCATAAAGAGGTGCATAAAAATGGCAATGTTGAAAATCTGGAGTGAAAATATTGCAAATTGGCGAAGTTAAGAGCGTGCATAGCAACTGCGCAATGCACACTCATAAAACAGTCACTTTTTTGATTTTTCCCACCAAATTTGCAACATAGACTTTTTTTGATAGCCCACCTCATGAACACTGGCACTGTCGTTTCATTAATCTGTCCCAAAGGTGATTCCTGCGCGGTGACCACGAAATCACCTTCGGGACCGATGAACGCCATGACAGTGGCTGAATTCCTAAGGAGGGGCCAATAACCCCATGTTGAAATGTGGTGCCAAAATCCAAAACATGCCTGAGATATGCAAAAAGTTGAAAATGCCCTATTTCTGCCATTATACAGCTTGCGGCATTTCCTCAGTTCGAGTCGGCTTTGAGGAGTGCAGACATGTTCCGATCCACTGAAGATCATCGCTCCACATTCCAGAGATAAGTATGGGGTGAGGGGGTGGGGAGGTAGGGTTCGCAGTGGGTGAGGCGGATTGTGGGAGGAGGCAGGAGACCGCAGGGACCATTTTCTTTTTACAGGTTAAAAAAAAATGGGATTTTTTTCTTTACAGGGTGGGCTGTCAGTATGCCACCTGAATGTTTTGGGGACTGTAGCTGACAGGGGTTGGGCACCCCATCGGCACATATGGAGTGCTGGGGGAACAAAACTGAGGGGATTGGGCACCCCTCGGCATAACCGAATGTTTTGGCGGGGGACCATTATGCTGATGGGAAGTGGGCTCCCCTGTTGGCAACCTGAGCTCACGCGGGGACTGAAGCCGACGGGAGTTGGGGCTCCCCTCAGCAAACAAACACTGTTGGGGGGGGCACATGCTGCCGAGGGGGACTGGGCACTCCCTCAGCACTGGGAGCTCAGTCATATTGTTTGTGAACACAGCGGCAAGCCACTGCCATGTTTACAAACAATATTACAGTACCAACGTTCCGCCCAGTAGTGACGGGTTGCTCTCTCATTGCAGTGGAATGGCTGACGCTGCAATGACAAGGCAGCCCGTGATCATAGTGGCTGAAATGTTTCAAGGTTGTGGCGTTAGTGTCAGCAGCAGTGTGCCACCCTATTGGGGAAAGCGGGCCAGCAATGCCGCGCCTCCACATTCTGCTTCTTCAGCAAGTTGCCACAATATGTTTCTTGCGCATGCACACAATCAACATAAAAATGACAGGAGCGAGCATAAAAGTCTTTCTAGCCTGTCTGTATGAGGTTACTGGATGATACTGACAAACCCATCTGTTTCTAAGTACCTATAAAATATGTCTTTAAATGGAGTTAAACTGGAACTGTATGCAACCTACTCTGATAAGGTGTTCCAGTGAGTCATCACTCTCTGTGTGAATCTATTCTTCCATTTAGTTGCCTCAAAATGTGCCACATTAATCTAAGTTTATGCCCCTAGTATCTCTCCTGTTGTCCTACACATCATTACAGAGGCATTGCGTGGTTCCTTGAGAGACTTAAAACTGCTATTAGATCACCTCTCATTTGCATAATCTCTAAGAAAAAGCCCCAGTGTACTCAGCCTAGTACGATAGTTCATTTATGTGTTTCAGACCAGTAATCGTTTTTGTAGTTCTCATTTGTACCCTCTCCAGTCTTTGAGTATTTCCCACATCTTAGGGAGCCCAGAACTGCCCACAGTACTTCAAGTGAGGTCTCACCAAGGACCTATAAATAGGCAATGTAACATTTCTGTCCCTACTCATAATATTCCTCCAGATGCAACCCAAGATTTTATCTAACCAATAAGACCTGACAAGGTGTGTGTTATTGTGGGATAATAGCACACTTCGGGAAGTGAAGCCAAGGGCTTTATGCACCTGACAAGTGCCAGTATCCCTCAATTACGCACACCCTGGAATGCCTTATTGCAATTATAAAATGGCTTCCCTTTTATTTTTTATTTATTTTTTTAATTTTAGGACCAAGTAATGAGGTTCAGTAAGTTAAGCATTTCTGACTTGTGCTGGATAACAGCATAGTCATGCGACTGGATTCCACCAGTCACAGTATAGCATTTCTCATATACATTTTACAATGCATTTCGCAATAACCTCATTACTGTGCGTGTTGGGATTGAGATCCTTTGACACTAGCACCCCCCAGGTCCTTTTCACTATCTGTGGATCTTGGAGTGTGATTTCCTAGAGTATACCATGTCCCCATATTTTTCCTTCCAAAGTGCATCACTATACAATTTTCCAAATTGAACTTCATCCTTTTTTTCCTTTGCCCACATGTATACATTATTTAATTCCTCTTGGAAATCTTTGATTTGATCTTTGGTCTCAACTAGATGACCTGTTTTAGTGTCATCCGTGAACTTACTTGTCCACCCTCCTTTTGTGGTATTCATAGTACTCACATATATGTTGAATAAGGTGGGTCCCAGCACTGAACCACAAGGAACCCCATCGTCTATTCCATTTATCATAACAACTTATGACCTATCTTTCAACCATTCCTTAATCCATTTTATAGGTCTGATGTCTAGCTTTGTGTCCTGTAGACTTTTAATTAACTTGGCATGGGGAACTGTATCAAATGTCCTGAAAAACCAAGTAACCCACATCAAGCCTCCCTTTGTCTGGGACCCTGCTAACTTTCTTGAAGAAGCTTATCAAATTTGTCTGACATGATGTACAACTTCTGAAGCCATGTTGGTTTTGTCCCACAGATCCATGTGGGTCAGATGTTTTCAGTAAGGTTTCTTAGTAATGCCTCCATAACTGCAAATCACAGATGTGAGGCTAACGCCTGTAGTTCTCCTTTGCGCCTACTACCTTTCATAAAAATAGATGTCAAATATAGTGGAGGTAGTATAACGTAGTGGTTAGGGGCACTGAACTGCAAACCTGGTGACCTGGGTTTGAATCCCATCAGCCCCCATATGTGGATACTGCATGTGACCCTGAGCAAGTCATGGAAATGGGTATAACCAGGCTTCCTGGTTCTGAAGCATTGTGGGACTGAGGAGGACTGTGCGAAGGGTTTATTTTTGGAGCAGGAGAAAAGCTCCTATCTTTTTAAGAAGTCCATAGCATGAAGTGGTGGTAGTGTTTTAAATCTAAGATTTTCCTGATTGGACCACAGAGTTTGCGGGAGACAGGAAGTGACACAGAGATACTTCCTACCCACCTGACATAAAATCAAAACCCAATGTATGAGGCGGTGGCGAAATGAGTATCAAGAATCGGCAGAGACACGTGTCTGCTGTGGACACTGTGGAGAAATTAGACAAGGTGGTAGATGTAAGGAAGCAAAGACATCAAGCTCTCTGGTAGCCCGGTCGGGAGTGCGTGCAAAAACAGAATGGCACAAAGCAAAACCAAAAGGGAGTGAGGCAAAAAACATGCATGGTGTGTAAATATTTCACATAAGCTAAATGTCTTTGGTCAGCACCTTCAGTTGGAGATCCAGCAACTGATTAAAAGGCTGGAAACCCAGAAAGAGTGGGAGGTTGGAGGAATTTATAGAAGAGATGGTCTGTAATATAAGTGGTATTGTGAATGAGAAACAGAATTCTGGGGCCAGTATTCACGCTCTTAGTAAGAATATGGAGGAAGAGGTAGAAGAAACTGGGTGCCAAGCATATGCTCACAAGGGACTGTAGTCTAGGCCCATCAACAGCAATCTCCCTTCAGTTGTCTAATAAATTTGAAAGCCTTTATATGGATAACGAGGAGTCAGTTGGGGCACAGGTACACAACCCACTGAAATAGACCCTATCACACAGCCAGACTAATTGGAACAATCATATGAGGGCAGAACTGCAGAAAGGGATATAGTTGTGATTGGGGACTCAATTATAAGAAGGATTGATACTGCGGTATGTTGGGGGCGTAAGGAACACACTACTGTCAGCACATTTCCTGGGGCAAGACTTCATGATGTTTAGCTTTATTGGATGGGCTCCTTGAATACGGTTAGCCCCCTGGTGATTTTACATATTGGCACCAATGATGTTGCCAGACCTAAGATGGAGGATATTCAAGCTGAATTTAGAGCCGTAACAAAAAGGATTTTGGATAGAGATGGGGAAATTATAATCTCTGGCATTTTACCCATCCATGGGTATCATTCCAACAAAAATGGGCTAATTGCACAGATTAACAGGTGGTTGAGACAATTCTGCAAGGAGAATAACTTCGGCTTCATGGATAACTCTGTAACTTTCAGCAGGACAGTTTTGGTCAAACGTGATGGTCTGCATCTAAACCATTCAGTACAAGGATTCTTTGCAAAAAAATGTTTTTATGTAATAAAATTTCGTTTAAACTGGAAAAAGGGGGGGGGACTTGGTTAAAGATATAAATAGTAGCATCAACAATTCCAACGTTCCCAAAGAAACCACTGAATGGAAGGCAGTCCTTATTAATGCTAGGAGTTTGAACAAATACGATGGGCGGATATTCAAACTGCACCCAAAATGTGCGCAACAGCGAAGACAAGCACAAGTCAACTCGCTCATCTTGCCAATAGGCCTAGTATTCAAACATGGACAAGCCAAATTGCGCAACCAGCCACCGTCTGAATATCGCACAACCTGTGCTATAAGCGCAACCAGGAGGGGAAGCTGAGCAGAGGCGATCGCCATAGCGCAACAAAGACAGCCCAGCTGAGCAGTCCAGAGGCCCCATAGCGCAAGCAGAGAGACCCCCGGCAGCAAAGCAATGGAACTGCACAACCAGGGAGGTAGGCAGGGGCCCACCACCCATGCCACAGATGGGCACAGGGACACACTGCAGAGCCAACAATGTACCCCCACACCCCAAGCACAGCATAACTGGGGGAGGGACGGAATAGCCACCGGACCATGAGGACAAGCAAACAAAGCACATCCCGGCCATGGTACGCAGCACACCCACTGGCAAGCTGAGACTGCCACACAAAGGGCGGACTACCCCAGTGTACAGCAGCCCCCTTGCTGCAGCACACCCTGCACTGTGACCCCAAGACACACCAATGAGCAGTGACCAGCACTGCAGGAATCCTCAGGCCCCCGGCACACTGCAACCTCGTGAACCACAGAACCATACAAGCCAAACCCACATGAGCACCCAGTGGTGGCAACACACAATACTGACTGAAACCCACACCAGACACACCACCCACACACACGCACACATACCCATGACCATACCACCCCAGATGCCATGCACACCACTGCAACTGAGCACCTATAGCCAGCTGCAAATCAGAGACCACCACAGTATTCATATCAAAATATATAAATGTAATAAAGAATAAGAAGAACAACAAAACAACTATGTACACATATATACAAAGCAGGGGTGGGGGTATGGGAATAGGTAGGGGTGGTAAAACAGGTGAACAACCAGGAGAGGAAGGTGGGGTGAGGTGATGGGCAGCTACTGCCTGCCCTCCTGCCGCCTGGTGCTGGGCCTGACCTCCTCCTGCACCGCACTCCATGCCACTGTAGGTCCAAGAGGATGGCAAAGAGGTCAATAGCCACCTGTGTCAGCTGCAGTGTGTTTTGCATCTGTTGCAGGATCTGGATACTTAGGACAAGGGATCAGAGTCAATGGCTGTGACTGTCCACATCCCTGAATCCCACCCATTATGCATGGCATACGGCCAAGTGCCACTCCTGTGATGGACTGCACCCACCCACAGTGACCGTGCACAAGACATGCCCAACCAGGCAGCAACAGCCATGTGTACCACTGCACACACACACCGCCCATGTCCATCACAGCATAACCAAGGCTGTCCGGGGATGTGGATACTTGGTGGGATGCTAGTGCCACAGCCATGTGCCCAGTGCATGCATGGACCACCAGTGACGCACACACAGACATGCAGTGCCACTGGACAGTGATGACTGTCACATGTTGCGTGCATGGTAGTGTTGTCCATGGATGATGGCCGTGCCCCCCCCAGCATGCAATAGCATCCATGATGTAATGACACTCACCCTCATCAAGCCGCTGCTGCGGCTGCGGCTGCTGCTGTGGCCCACCTATGCCAACTCTGCCAGCCACTCCGGCCGCCATTCCGTGCCTCAGCCTGGGCCGCCTCCGCTCCTCCCGCCTGTGGGAGACAAATGAGAGAAACACATCAGTGAGATCCCAAAGCAGACAGCCCTTGCCCCATTGAGTGTGCCTGCCCACACAACCAGACCCATACAGCACACACCTGCAAACACCTTCACAGCAAACCATAGCCCAACCCACCCCCAATGCGCAGGTCACAGTACACAGTGTCACCCATGCGGACAAAACAGGTGCATACACAGCACACCCACCTGGCCTAGGCACAATGCCCCTCCTGGCACGTGACCTGAGGCGATCCAGCGGAGGTCACCATACCGGTGCCTGCACTGCTCTGCAGTCCTCCGCCGCCCAGTGGCCTGCTCAGACTTGATGACCTGCCTGCCACATGGGTGCAGACCATATGCAGGGGTTCTCCCCATACAGTGACCCATGGTGTGGCTCCACCACAGCCACCAGGTTTGCCAACTCCACCGCACTCCACTGTGGAGCTCTCCTGCGTGCCATCACTGCAGTTGTATAGTAGGCAATATGGCGCTCTGCAGCGCGGTAACCCCACGTGAAAATGTTGTGCAATACAACTCCATCAGTCCCTATAGTGCTGTTCGTATAGCGCCGTCAGTCCACATTGCGCTGTTACCAAACAGCGCGATAGAGCCATAGACATGCCAGATGTACAGCGCCAGGGGGCCAAGGTCATGCACAAGGTCATGGGTCTGAGGCGCAAGGCCACGCACAGCGCCATCGGACGTCTACACATCCAGCGTGATCAGTCACCTGCGTGCCAGTGCCACAGTGTACTATTACGCAGGTGTGCCACAGCGCTATGTGGTGCCCAGTGCTGTAGCACCACTGGCACAATAGTGGCCATGTCCTGTATTGCTGATCACGCACAGCACGTCATCAGCATGGCAGACACCTGTGTCAGCTACCTGGGCATGCACAATGCGGTGTACTACGCAGTCACAGAACCGCGCCATTGGCTCAGCCGGCACAACCGTATTGCGCAAAGCGCAACAGCGCGATATTCAGCCGACATATGCAGATCATCTGATCAGCCATTCAAAGGCGCATTGGCATCTCATTACAGTTGCTCCACTCCTAATTTGCATGCATTGCGCTATAAATGTGCGACAGTGATCTGCGGTGGCCAGAGTCGGTTACTGCAGGTGAGAGGTGAGTTGCATGCTGTGTGATGTTCTGGGCAATGGTCATGGGATAATGCTGTATACTACACAGTGACAGGTGTCCACTTCCACCCATTCAGACCAACATGGCCGAGCAAGGACTGGGTGAGGAGGATGATGGTGGGTGAAGGAGGAGGCCCAACTTCACGAAGTCCGAGACAGAGGCACTCTTCCAAGCCTACCAACAAACTGAACTTACAAGCTCAAATGGGCAGACTGGGTGGGCCATAGGCCCTTATCTGCCGACTCTGTCTATGTATCTATGTACTTAGTGGATGGCGGGGCACCTCTCAGGCCCATGCTGCTGCATGAGAGGGGGTTGCTCGTGCCGTAAACCTGCACGGAAGCCACCAGTGCTCCGTGCAGGAATGTAAGAAAAAGATTGGGACCGACAGGAGACGGGTGAAAGAGAAGGTGGCAGCCCTCAGGGCGGCACGTGCTGCCACTGGCGGGGGCCAGCCAGAGGTGGCACAGCTGACCCTGGCGGAGGACTGTCTGGCTGCATCCATGCAGCACAGTGCAATCGAGGGCATTCCAGGAGGTGGCTTCCAGACAGGTGGAAGCCCATCACTGCACGGTATGACATGGTGGGGGGGTTGATCCCATGCACTAACATGTTGTCACTTTCTGTTACAGATCCTGTGCGTCTGCAGGGGACAGTGGTGGTGGGACCATGCAGTGTGGACATCCAGTCAGAGTTGGAAGAGGGTCCATCCACCTCTGCTGCCAGCTGGCATGCATTGCACCAGTGTGCACGCCTGGCTGCCATCTCCGAAGTCGGTGAGTCAGGTATGGGGGGTGCCCATCCTGTGTCATAGCAGTCTGGCATGCAAGCATGCCAGCATGCTGTGACTGTGGCTGTTGCACGAACCTGCACCATTGATGATGCAAGGACCGCAATGGGCAGTGACACGTGTGTGTCTCATTGCGGACAAACAGCAGGACGGCACATGCCCCTGGGCCTAGCTGGTTCCAACGTGTGTGCCAGCACATCAGCACAGTCCCAGGCAGTGCCTGGCGGCACCGGTTGGGCAGCACCAGTGGCTGTGCAGGTCTCTGACACTGTTGCGGACACAGCTGTGGAACGACTGGTCCCTGGGGCACAGCAGTTGGAGGGGCAGCAGCGGCAGTCACCCACTGGGTCTGGGGGTACAGGGTTCAGCGGTGGCACATGCACACCACCTGTTGACTTGCCCATACCTGGTCCTGGTGAACTGCGCCCACCCTCAAGGGATGTTGAGCATCAGGCCCTTCCATACCCTGGGGGACAGGTTGCCGAAGAGGCAGACTACCCGTTAGGTGAGCACACCTGCCTGCTGTGGGCATCAGTACAGCAGCAGATGTGTGGTGCAACAACCGTGGAGGCACTGTGTGTGGCTGTGGAGTGGCACAGCAGGGACACTGCAATGATCCATGCAGAGATGGTCCAGATGCGGATGGATGTGACCGCCGCCATTGACAGGCAGACCCAGGCATTGGTCGCTGTCGTGGCCGCATTGGGCACACAGTCAGGTGCCCCTGTACCGCGCACCCCATGCAGTACGCTCTCACTCCCGTTCCAGGCGTCCTAACGATACCCAGTCTGTCGATGCGGGTTCCACTGTGGGCATCCCGAGCACCCCTGGTGCAGGTATGTTCAGCATGCTGCAGACCCTGTGCGGATAAGGTCACGTCGCGCGAGTGGGACCCTGGTGGTACATTGGTGCCACCCACGTGGCCCTTTGATCAGCCTGCCAGTGCTGCTGGGTCACGGTGGGGCCGCCCACGCATCCGAGGTGGCCGTGGCACTGTGCCACCTGACTGACCTGTCTCCCAGTGCGGGCCCTGTCTGGTGCTGCCCTGTGTGCAATGTGTGTCATGGTGGACAGTGCACTGGTGGGTGCCCTGCCCAACACGCCGACACACGGACCACCTGCACACCCACTCGACTGCTGTCCACAGCTGCATGTGCATGATGATGCCTGCATTGTACTGGACACCAAGGTGCAATGGTGCCCAGCATCTGACACACGTACTTGGACAGTCCAGGTGGTGGGGGTGGTCCGTGGATCTGTGTGCTTCACATGTCTGTTCCTACTCTGCTGTGCACATGCCCATGTACAGTTTGTGCCTGGTGTGTGTGTGTGTGTGTGTGTGTGTGTCCATATGGCATGTAACTATTCACCCCTCCCTGATGGTGTGTTTGTGCGCATGGACCCTTCCACTCCCCTTGCCGTCATGCACCCCTGGTGTGTTACCCTGTGTGCCTGTGGGTTGCGCCTAGACAGTGTTGGTTGCACATGGCCCCATGACTTACCTGTGTCATGCGAAATGCTCCTCCGTGATGGTGTCCCGGGGCAGCTGGGCCTGCCGGATCAGTTGGGGATCCTGCCATCCACGGGGGGGCTGCTCATCCCCATCATCACCAGCGTCCCCATCGCTGTCCCCCTCCTCGACCTGTACGGCTATCCCACAGTCTTTGGCCATGTTGTGCAGGATACAACAGACCAGGAATATCCCACAGGCCTTTGAGGGGCTGTACTGTAGGGCACCGCCGGAGGTGTCTAGGCATCGGAAGCGTGCCTTAAGCATCCCAAACACCCGCTCGATGATGTTGCATGTGGCGGCATGCGCCTCATTATAGCATTGCTGCGATGGGGTTGTGGGGCGCTGGTAGGGTGTGAGCAGCCAGGGACGGAGTGGGTATCCGCTGTCACCTGTGTGGAGATAAGTATCATTTTCAGGTCCATATTGCCCATAGCCCTGTGTGCCACTACCATGGCACCTGTGGCTTTCCCACCCTTGCCCCAATTTTTCCACTCCTACATGCATACTCACCCACTAGATGTCCCGTGGGGATGTCCCCACTCTCAAATCGATGGCACAGTGCAGTTTGGTACCATGTGAAGGCATCATGTGCTCTGCCAGGGTGTGTGGCACAGACATTGATGATGCGCCCACTGGCATCACACACCACCTGGCAGTTGACACTGGTGAACCCCTTCCGGTTTCGGTATGCGGCCCCATCGGGGCCAGGTGGTGTGCGAATAGCCACATGGGTGCAGTCTATCACCCCTAGCATGCCAGGCATACGTGCTACCCTGTGGAACTCCTGCATGTTTGCTGTACGCTCTGCCACATTGCTGGGGAAATGGATGTACTCTGCAGCATGTGGCAGCAGTGCGCTGAGGAATTGGGTGAGGATGCGTGATGTGGCCGACTGTGTTATGCCTGTGGTGTCCCCTGTTGGCCTCTGGAAGGTACCGGTGGCATGCAGGCACATGCAGGCTGTTACCTTTGTCTCCACTGACAGAGCATGACTCTGTCGTGAGGGTGCCTGCATCACATCACTGCACAGCTCACAGAGCCGCCTCAGTATTGCCCTGTTCAGGCGGTACCAGCCCACAATCTCAACATCCGAGTACAGCTCAAAGCTGATGCGGGCACGGTACTGCCTGTTGGGGGCGTACCGCCGACAGGCCCTTCCACGGCCACGTCCCCCGGCAGCATGCCTTCTCACCCCCCTCATTACAGCTTCCATGTGGAAGCTGGCACTGTCCATGTCCCTGGCTTGTGTTCCCCCCCTGGCTGTTGTTGCTCTGTTCCCCCTGCTGTCCTGACTGCTACCTCCACTGCACTGGGTACACCTACTGGCCTCTGCAGTCTGTGGCCCCACACACCTTCTCTTGCCCCTATTTTGTCCTGGGATCTCCCTGGCCTGCCCTCTTTGTCCTTCTTGCCTTGTCTCACTCCCTGCCTCATGTGGCTTCCCTGTAGCGTTCTTGCGCCTCTTCCTTGAGCCTTTTTATTTTGGCTCATTTCCGCCGTGGCGCACCTTCCGGTTGATCCGCTGTTGCGCATTGAGCAAGCCTTTCAATATCGCCTTGCGCTCTTTATGCATGGTTCCACCCCCTTCGGTTGCGCATGCCTTCATTTGCATTGCGCTGTTGTTCAGCTTATTTTCGGTAGCGCAACTGCCTCCCGCTGAATATCGCAGAATGGCGCATTTTCGGACTTGCGCTAGCGCAACCCTATTGCGCATGGCGCAACCCTTTTGAATATCTGGCCTGATGAATTTAAACTGTTGCTACACTCACACAATATCCATTTGGCCCTGATTACGGAAACATGGTGAGAGGATAACAATGTGGGAGAAAAATGTGCCAGGCTATAACTTATTCTCTAAATCTAGAGCTCACAGAAAGGAGGGGTATAGCCATGTATGAACATGAATCTATAAAATGTGAAGAACTACAGTGGGACATGGGTGAGCTGGAGTTAATATGGGTAAAACTGCATCCCCAAAAAGGTACCAAAATTGTTTTAGGTTTACTTTATAGGCCACCTTCCACGTCATCAGAGGATGATATGGCACTACTTAAGGTAATAGAGGATCTGAACCCAGCGGACAGAACACTACTGGTAGGCGATTTTAACCTACCCAATATTGACTGGAGGAAAAAAAAGGGCAAGGTGGTAGTAACATGGATAAGAAATTCCTGGATATTATTGATCAGATGGGACTCTAACAACTAGTCCAAAGTAGTATCAGAGGAACTAGAAATCATTGATTTAGTACTTACCAATATGGGAAACTCAGTTGATAAAGTCCAGGTTAACAGTCCTTTAGGTAACAGTGACCACTGTACAGTCCACTTTAGCATCAGAGAATCTAACTACTAAAATGTCAGGCATTATATCCAAGTTAAATTTTAGTAGGGCTGACTTCTCGAGCATTAGAAATCAACTTTCACTTTGGGACTGGGAAAATGATTTGAAAGGGTTATCTGTACAGGGCATGTGGAATCTGTTGCTATCTAAATTAATACGTCTAGTTAAAAACTATATACCTAGTGTTCCAAAATATAACACCAATAAGAAAAAAAATGCTTGGCTAAATGCTTCCATCAAGAGATTGATAAATAGGAAAAACAGAATGTATGAAAAAACTAAAATGACACAATACACCTATGATTCAACAGGCTTATAGAGAATGCGTCGAAGATGTTAAAGTAAATATCAAGAAGACAAACACACAGTTTGAAGTGGAACTAACAAATAAAGTGAAGAATAGCAAAAAAATCATTCTTTTCCTACATCAACAGCATGAAAACAGGCCATAGCATGATAGGCCCATTTATGAATGATTCAGGACAGACGGTTACTACCACAGAGATGGCAGATATTCAGAACAGATACTTTTGTTCGGTCTATAATAACAGTAATCCAGTATTACACACTGGCAAGGATGCATCTAGGCCTGGGAGCATAACTATCAATCCCAAAGATGTACTGGGTTGGCTTAGAAAGTTAGATATCATCAAATCACCTGGCCCCCCGAGGACTTACATCCAAGAGTCCTACAGCAATTAGCGGATGTATTGGCCCTACCAATTACCTGTATTTTTCAGGCCTCTCTTGGAACAGGAACAGTACCCTTACGTCTCACGGTATGTCCTGGGGGAAAAGGATATTCAGAGTATGAGTTCAGGTAAATACATACAGATGGTGTAATTATACATACAGTTATAAAACAGGAACGTGGCACATGAGACAATATAAGTTGTTGTAGAGTTACTGTGCAGGCAGTTCTTAGGAGCAGCATACAAAATAGAATCAGTACAGGTAACGAGCAATAGGATACAAGGTTGACAATGCATAAAATACAGACAGTACACTAGTGCAATATGCAGCAGGGTGAACACATAGGAACCAGTCACCACTATTTAAGAGCTAGTCTATAAGTGGAAGTATAAGTGCAAGTAGGGTGGGGGGGTGAGAAAGGGGAGAGGGAGAGAAAAACAGAGAGGGAGACAGATATGGAAGGGGGGGTCAGAAGCAGGTGCAAGAGGGTGTGAGGTAGTTGTGCAATGCAGTGGTAAGGGAGTGGAGGGAG
Source organism: Neoceratodus forsteri (assembly GCA_016271365.2). Taxonomy (NCBI): domain Eukaryota; kingdom Metazoa; phylum Chordata; order Ceratodontiformes; family Ceratodontidae; genus Neoceratodus; species Neoceratodus forsteri. Next base: position 69,080,046 of record JADMNL010000023.1, read on the forward strand.
GAGGAGTAGCGGATTTGTGGAGGGAGAGCATTCCACATTTTAGGCAAGTGGTAAGAGAAGGTTTTTTGGCCAGAGGAAGTGGTTCTGGAGGGGAGTGAGAGGGTGCGAATGTCAGCTTAGGATCTCAGGGAATACAGGGAGAGGGTAGGGGTGCCAAGAGAGGAGGAAGAGACGTATGAGGGGAGAGATCCAAGCCAGAATTTAGAGATGAATTTAGCACCATGAAGTGTGCATCGGGAGTGTAGGGGAAAAAGGTTGAGAGAGCGGTAGAGGTCACAGTTATGGTGTGGGGGGGGGCATCAAGAGCAAAACGACAGAAGGAGTTAAAGAGAGAGTCCAGTCTGGATAGGTGGGACTGTGGGGCAGCAACATAGACTATGTTGCAGTAGTTGAAAATTGGCATGATCATCATCTGTACCAGCTCACACCTGGCGGTGAGCAGGATGCAGCTAAGTCCGGAAGGGCCCCTGTCGACAGGCCTGCTGGTGAGGTAGGAGTCTCGTAGATGTCCGATGTTAGGGGCTTCTGGAGATCAGGCCCAAAAAGGTCAGGTAGGGTCAGTGATTCCCTAGAGGGAGAACCTTCATGGGAAGGAGGGGCACCTGCAAGCTTGCTCTGCCGGACTTCAGAGACCACAAGGGAGTACGGCAGGAGAGCAGTCACCACACGGTCGTTGGGCAAGCTGGCGACCGACTTAGAGGTGACGGTCTGGCGAGCATCGGTAGAGCCGATGGGTGACTTACAGACCATGGCCAGGCTGACAGAATCTGGGAGGCTAGAGTCAGGCTGATCAACCTGGGTTGGGCACCTGGCGGCTGAGCCAGACAGCAGCTTATAGGCCAAGCTAAGTGCAGGAACTGCAACTATTTTCTCAGAAGAGGAAACCCCCGACTGCCCACTGACTTCAGCGGGGGGGGAGAGAAGGCACCCAATCTGCTGGAATGGATGAAGGCCAAGGAGGTGGGGTACTTATGGGGGTGGACGCCCCACCAGAAATAGCGTCAGCTGTCTGGCTGCTTTTGCTCTGAGGAAAACAGCTCCACTCCTGGCGTTTCCCCTTCTTCTTTGTCTTTTCTGGGGCAGAAGATGATGATTGTTCCCTCAGCTCCTTGAGCTCTCTTTCCATCGATGCCAGTCGTTGTTTTAATAAATGGGCATCGAGGGTCCTCTGGCGATGGGTGTGCATGGCCTGGTTGAAGACCTGGCATATCGAACAATCTGCAGTCTGATGCTTAGGCCCCAGGCAGAGGACACAGAAGGAGTGGTCGTCCCTGTGCAGGATCTGCGTGCCACACTTGGAGCACTTTTTCTTGGGCCGACGAGATGACATAGAATGCTGGAGGATGAAAAAGAACGAACGGTAACTATGCAAAAATTGGCGGGCGACTTAAGCGGTTTCACCACGAGGTCTGATGATTCAGGTCAATGGCGGGAAAGAACTGGAGGGTGGGAGGGGGACCGCCCCTATTTATAATCACACTGACATCCATCACCTGACGCCGGGGGCAGTCTTCACAGATGATTGCTAGCTACAAGTTTGCCATATGGTCCTGACGCCCGGGGGTGCAGTCCTACTTGTGAAGGCCTACTGCAGGAACCCTCTCGAAGTAAGATCATGGGATTATAAATCATTGGGTTATTCCATGCTGCTGTTAATATATTTGGTCACCTCACTACTCCCACATCTGTAATGCTGCCTATCTAACCACAATCTGATGTTTTGTGATTGTATTCCTTCTGTACTCCCCTTTCCTCTCCTCTGGGTTGCACCTGGAAATGAGCCTTTCCTCAGTGTGCCTTTCCCGGTTACCAATTTTAAATAAATAAAAACAAATTGTGGGCCTGCTGCAGCTGTGCTCCAGGACTATTGCAAACATCCACCAGAACCTAACATAATAACTGGGAAATGGTGGCATGGCCTGAACAGCATTATATTCAGTGACCGCCTGCATGGTGCCCTGCAGAAAGCAAAAGTCTATGAATCATGAGGTCCCAGGTTTGAATCCCCTCACTCAGTCACTGCATGCAATGTGGTGTTTGCCACTTAGCCTTCCTGTGCTTCACACCCAGCTATAAAACCCTGTTAGAAACAGGACCCCTCCCAGTGAAAATGAGATACAGCATCTCAGCTGGGCTTTCATAGAGAAAACAAAACATACTCTTCTTTCCACAGCCTGAGAGGAGAGACAGTATTACTCAGCAGGATATCCAAATGAGGAACTGCATCTGAGCAAGTCAGCAATCCACAATGAAGCGATGGTATGGGTCAGTACTAGCACTACAGATCTGGAAGCAGATACAGGATAGGTGAACCAGTTTCAGACCATGTGGATCCCCCTCTTGAAACTAGCCAATTTGAAGATGTCAAACTGAACCACACCCACCTAGTCCCAGCAGTGTGAATGAATAAATTACTAACTATTAGGAAAAAATTACATACCTTGTAACTATAACTATAGTTCTTCTAATCAATGTTTTCATCTGCTTATCACTTTAAGCAGTTGGAATTCTGTGTAGTTTCTTTATCTTCTTTAGTAAATATACATGCATCAGTATTTTATTTCAGGCCTTCTAGTCTTTGCTGCTAAATGACTGGGCAGTTGAGGCTCAGGGAACCATCATCCCTTCATCTCCCAGGGCTCACTGTCCTCTCACTGGACTACTGCGGCTTACCCCCTTTGATGGGGCCATCATCGTGGCTTCCTAAACCCCTCTGGAAATTTCATCTGCCAGCCGATGGGGGAGGTCTGCATGAGTCAACGGACACGGGGCCAGCAATCAGGCTGGACTCCATCATGCTGGCCTTGAGCAGGAATTTGCCGCTTTTACTTCCTCTCCCTCATCTGAAGGATACTGCAAATAAGATGCTGGACATGATGATTCACATCACATAGCCACATTCGTCAGCCTCCTACCCACAACTCTTGATCTTAGCTGTGCCTCCTGTGGCCACCTGGGGAGGGCTGTGTAGCAGCGGGACTCATCTTCCCACCTCCCAGGAGGCAAGCAGTGTCCTCTGTGACACTCGACCTTCCTCCTTCAGCTGGCCCTCCAATAATCCAAGCTTGTTCCCAAACTTGGGTCACTGGCATTGCACGCAGTAGTCCCACTGCTGCACTGACCTTCCTATCTTCCAGCCCCAGAGACAAGCATGCTGCCTACTGAGACACTGATAATCATGGAGAGGATACAGTAGAAGGCCCAAGACCAAGTATGGTACTTTGTTTCTACAAGACAATCGGATTTTTGTCGAGGATAGTGAATGCACTATCACACTACTGCTATTATGCTACGTTTAAAAAAAATACTCTTGTATTTTTGTACACCTCCTGACTTTTTATTCACTGCTATTTTATCCATTCATTTACTGCAGTGATTTTATTCATTTATTTACTCCTTACATTTTGTTTACTACCATCATTTTACTTACTCATTTATTCACTGCTGTCATTTTATTCATTTATTCACTACTGTCATTTTATTCGCTCCTGATATTTTATTCACTACCATCATTGTATTCATTTATTCACACCTGAAATTAACTACTGTCATTTTAAACAATACATTTGGAGAATTAGAGGCATTAGTATAGCTAAACAACAGCACTTGTATTGGAATAATGGAAACATGGTGGGATAGGAATGACACATGATGTAAAAAGCTCAAGGGGTACAATTTATTTCAAAAGGACAGAAAGGGGCATTTGGGAGGCGATGTTGCCCTCTATACAAGTAAAGATCTTTGGACTGAGGAAGGAAATATAATGACCAGCCCAGACAATGAGAAGATTATGGAGGAGTAATCAGGATTCTGTTATGAGCATTTGCTGTAGACCCCTGAACCAGGCAGAGGAGGTAGACGATGAACTCATTGAAGCTACTGAAAATGTTATGAAAAGATGTAATGTAGTTCTCGGGGGGGGCTAAATATGTCCATGATCAACTAGGATACAGGGGGGGTGAGGCAATCTTAGGGACAATAAACTGGCTGCTAGTATTACACATCTAAACATATAGCAATATGTAAGAGAACCCACAAGGGGAAACAATAGTTTGGACACTGTACTTAGACATGTGCGGCACCATTGGAAATTGTCACACTATTGAGCCACTAGGGGACAGCGACCATCACATGGTCTCCTTAAGCATCGAGAGACAAGTCATGAAAATCAGTAGATCCTTAACAATCAAGTGTTATGAGAGGGCTAACTTTAACAAAATTAGGGAGGAACTGAGGGATTGGGACTAGAAAGAGAATTTTGGCAGCTCTGATGTGAACACTATATGGGAAGTACTGGTCAGATAAATTAAAGATCTGGAGAAAAGATGGGTACCCGAAAGGAAAGAATATACAAAGAATGGGATCAAACCAGTTTGGCTGAATAGGAGGGTGCTGTGGGCAGTAAGAAGGGAAAAGTACAGTTACATAAGAACTTACTGTAACAGTAGATCTTCAAGAAGAGCTCTTGCAGCAGGTAACGCCATTAGGACTACACCACCAGGCACTAGGACACCATGGTAAAATTCTAGCTAGCAGGCTCAGGCGGGGGACTAACCCCTCACATCGGCTCCACTCCTGACGCTATCTATGGTATAAAGGGGCGGTCCCCCAGCACCACCTCAGTTCACCCACCAGAGACCCAGCTAGCATAAAGGATGGGGAACTGAGGAGGTTCTCACATCCCCCAGAGAAAAGAACAGTTACATAACCCTGGGAGAAGATAGGAAGGAAAGCATACCTGCTGCAAGAGCTCTTCTCGAAGATCTTCTGTTACAGTAAGTTCTTATGTAACTGTACTATCTCACTTCAAGAGATCTCTTGCATCAGGTAACACCATTAGGACTGAGTCCCAAGCAGTACAAGGACAGAATCCAGGTCAGAAGGGTGGTGGTTATAAACATGAGTGAACCACTGGTACTCCTAAGAGAGTAGTCTCTGGAGGACGGCAAAGCCAAAACCTGCCCTCCTCCTTGAAGCAATGTCCAGACTGTAGTGTTTTACGAAGGTATGGACTGAACTCCAAGTCACAGCTGCACAAAGATCTACTGCCGAGACATTTCTTAGGGATGCAAACGAAGTGGCAACACCCCTAGTGGAATGACCTTTAACCAGTCCCGGTAAAGCTTTGTCATATTTTTGATGGCAGAAAACTATACAAATGACCAACCATTTGGCCAGTGTCTACTTAATCACTGGTGCCCCTAACATTCTCTGGGCAAAGGAGACAAACAACTGGTCTGTCTTCCTAAAAGATCGAGTACGATCTATATAGTAATGAAAAATTCTGTGAACATCCAGAATATGCAACAGGGCCTCCCCTTTATTTGAGTACTCTGGGTAATAAACTGGAAGTTGAATGTCCTAGTTAAGAGTGAAATCGGACAGGACTTCCAGTTGGACTTCCAAGCAGCATGGCGGTTTAAAAGCAGAGCTCCACTACACCCCTCGCTAATCTTCCCGATTTGACGCTTTTAACAACAAACAACTTAAACAAGAGTCAGATATCGGGGACATACGTAAGAAGCATTTTAAAGAAGAAAAATAAAAGAAACCATACAACTACGGGCAGCAGTGAGCAGAATCACATCGAGCAGCAGTGTCGGCCCAGGAGCCCTCCAATTCTGAAAACTCTCATGCGCCAGCAGAACAGCAGGATCAGACGACCATACCAAATAATAAAGTGAGAAACAAACACATAAAGCTAGATACTATATACAAGGATCTATTATCGTTTCGTGCAGAAATTAAAGATCTTTACGGAGAGCTTCACAGAGATGTAGTGAGCCTGGAGCAATGAGCTGATGCATTGGAGAGACAGATAACAGCAGTAGAGAACAGAGTAGACGACATGGAGAATACAATTCACCTCTTACAAGATCAACATGTACAATTACAAGAAAAACAAGATATGGAAAATTGAGCTTGCAGAAAGAACCTAAGATTATATTGCATCCCTAAAGGCTCAGAAGGTCAGGACATTACTGAGTTTACTATTGCTTTGCTCAAAACAGCTCTTGAATTGCCCTCAGATATTCAATTATCATTAGAGAGAGTTCACCGTGCACTGAGCCCATGGCCTACAGATCCGAATGCTAGGCTTCGATCTATTATTATACACTTTCTTAGTTACGCAGCCAAGGAGACAGTATTAACAGCAGCATGGTGAAAAGGCAAGGTCTTTTATGGACAAACTTGTTTCTATGTGGATAATGACTATGCTCCACAAACTATGTGTAATCGAAGAGCATATGCAGACATCTTACCAGCTTTGAAGGAGGCAGCCATTAGATTTACAATACCGTACCCAGCCAGACTTGTGGTGCAACTTTCATCGGGAAGGAAGGAATTTCGTACTGCGGAGGAGGCCAGAGAGGAGCTCCTTAAAGTGGGAATTCAAATAAAAACAAAATCCATGTTAGGATTACAGAAAACTGACCCACCGCACTGGCATACCATGAATTTGGGCAGAACACGGAATGGTGGAGAAGTAACAAAGAGGGGGGACATTTCTAACCGCCTGATGTCTTTTCGCCGATCGGCAAGGGGAAGAACCTGACTGATTGAAGATGAAGCTTGGCTTGGGATTTCTCGATGGTCCTCTGGATAGAGGTCTCTGAAAGAGTATGACTGAGAGGGACTGGGAATTTAGTTGTCTGAACTGGAATCTTTATTAGATGACAACTCTCTCACAGGAGGTTGGACAGAGAAAAGGAATGCTTAATAAGTTTACCTGTAAAAAACTCTGCCATAACAAAGAAACAAGTAAAACTTTTGATTTGGCTGTTCAAACTGGCCCTGACGATTGCTCTGAAGGAAGCAACGGATATAACTTTAAAGAGCAGATTATTGAGTGCTGCTTGATTTGTTTTCAGGGCTAAATTGATATAAGGGCCTGAGAAAAGTTGCCCTGGTTGTATACTACAGAATTTAGTTAATAATAAAATAAACAATTTACTTTGGGGGGGGGGAGCATCTCCAGTTGTTACAGGGAAGCCTATATCAAATCAAAGACAGACAGGCAGAATATTTTGAGTTAACAGCTGGATTTTTATTAGCTTGTCTGCATATTTCATTTATTTTTATTAGGGGAGCAGTATATCCCCAGGAGGCCTGGGCATTTGGTTTTTCCAGATATCCTCCGGTGATTCCAGACTATCAGGAGGCACACTTAGGGAGTAGGTTTTTAGACTCCCTTACCTTGGAAGTCAATATTATTTGGAATACAGTGTATGTACGTAGTTAGTTATCAAGAAAAAGGTCAGACATATACTGATAATTTGCTTCAGATTTCAAAAAGATTGATAAGGTTGCAGCAGGAGATGTTTGAGAATAATCTAGACGGGAAAGGCATAAAATGTTTCAAAAAAAAAGTGACGTTCAGAAAGATGACTCTGGGGAGGAACACCAGGACAGTGATCCTTCAGGAACTGGATTATTAAGATGGGGACAACAGGAGAGAATGTTTCCATAAGGGAATAAGATTGCTACTTAGATAGTAAAAGCACTCTCGCTTAATATAAATGGGCTTGACAACCCCATTAAAAGGGCCAGACTGTTCCAATATATTAAGAAACACCCCAGTGATTTGTATTATCTCCAGGAAACACACTTAACAGATACCAAACATGAAAAATTGAATTGGGGGGTCGGTTTTGGGAAATGGCGAGAAGTAGCCATTTTAATACCTAGGATCTCTCCTTTTCATTTAGAAACACAGTGCGTAAACTCAGAGTGAAGGTATGTAATCTTAAAAGGTACCCTTTATGGGACAAAGGTCACATTAGTGAACGTGTATTTTTCCCCATCTTACATCTGTTTGTCTTTTTAAAAGATTTTTTGAAAAGCTCCTAGACATTATGCACGGCTGTCTTATTATAGGGGGAGATATCAATTTAACTTTGACTCCTCGACTGGGCTCCTCTGCACCTTCCAAATATAGGCTAACATCAGCCCAAAGATTATTTATCTCACAACTCAGGGCATTGGGTCTAATCGATGTATGGAGACATTTTTATCCTCTTTCTGGGTGATATACGTTTTTCTCCCCTAGACACAATTCTTACTCAAAATTGGACTACTTTTTCATTTCAAAAGAACATTTGGACTGCTTACAAGATTTACCTATAGGACCCAGATTTCTTTCTGATCATTCTCCCCTTTTTTTGAGGCTAGATGTTAAAATACCAAGGAAATCCACTGGGTGGCACTTGAATACATCCTTTCTAAAGGATAAAGTTTTTAGGGACAGCTTTAACTCAAAAAATAGCTCAGGTTATTGAAGAAAATTCGTCCCAGGAGACATCCAATACAATAGTTTGGGATACTCTGAAGGTTGTGATCAGAGGGGAGATAATTGCGTATTCAACATACAAGAAGAGATACTGGGAAACACAATATGGTAAATTACATGAGAAATTAAGGGAAATACAAACAAAGTTTACCCCTATTACCACAGAGGCCCAAGCCCAGATTAATCAGACAGAAGCTGAGCTCCAGAAACTTTTAGATAAAAAAACACAACAGGCATTATTTTACTTGAAAATATATAGGTATGAAAGAGGGCCAAAAGGGGCGAGAAATTTAGCCCGGAGACTTAGGGGACATAGAACAGCCACAATCATAACACATTTAGTGGCTCCGGAGAGAAAATCCAAGAGCTTTTAACTCACAGCAGATAATGCAATTGTTCCAGAAATATTATAGGCAGCTATATGAGAAACCACAAGGTCCAGAATTTAACAAAATTGAGGATTTTTTTCCCCCTCCTTATATTAAGAAAGCTAACTAGGGAAATGGAAATCAGATTAAAAGCCCCTATCAGATCAGAGGAAGTTAGACGTGCCATAAAAGAAAGTAAATAATTAAAAACCCCCAGCCCAGATGAATTTCCGTCCGAGTGGTACAAGACTTTTAGTAAAGAACTGACTCCTTTACTACTAAATGCCTTTTAAGAAATTCAACAGGAGAGTCGTCATCCTCCATCATGGGATTACACTAATATTTCACCTATATTAAAAGAAGGCAAACCAGCAGATTTAATTACTTCATATAGGCCAATATCCATATTAAACATGGATTACAAGTTATTTATGTCCATATGGGCACATAGACTAGAGGAATTGTTACCCTATTTGATTGATTCAGATCAATCCGGGTTCATTCGAGCCAGAGAAACCACAGATAATATATGTAGAATGATCCATTTGTTGGACCATTTAAATCAGAGACAGATACAGGCAGTGTTGTTCAGCCTCGATGCAGATAAAGCTTTTGATCGCGTCAGTTGGCCTTTTTTATGGGAAACTTTGCACAAGTTTGGATTTCCTGAGGAATTCTCTAACATGATACAGAGAATCTATACCTCTCCGAAGGCATATGTTAAAGTGAATGGACAGTTATCCTCAATGATACAGCTGGGAAGGGGAACTAGGCAGGGTTGCCCACTTTCCCCCTTGCTGTTTGCCATATACATTGAGCCATTGGCTGAAGCCATAAGACAACATCCTGATATTCCGGGGGTCCCTTTAGGAGGGAGGGATTTCACTATATCATTATATGCAGATGATGTATTATTAACACTCCTAGAACCTGAGAAGTCCATTCCTGTAACCTTACAAGTGATAGATAAGTTTTCAGAGATAGCTGGATACAAAATAAATATACAAAAAACAGAGTTATTATCTTTAAATGTCACCCCCTCTCAGTCTCTGAAGAGCCAGATCCCTCTGAAATGAAGAAATAACAAGATTAAATATTTGGGTGTAGATATTACGCAGAAATTGGAACATTTGGAACTGTTTAATTTAGAGCCTCTATCGGTAGAGATAGAGAATTTAGTCAGGAAATGGACACATCAGGTATTCTCTTTTTCAGCTTGAATACAAGCAATTCGGATGACCTTATTTCCTAAGATATTATATTATTTCCAGACTTTGCCGATTATTCCATCACAATTCTACTTTGCATCCTGGGCTAGAATCTTTTCGAGTTTTGTATGGGCCGGACAGCAGCCAAGGGTCAGATGGCCTCTGTTACAGTTACCAGTGACAAAGGGGGGGTTGTAATCTTCCAAACTTTAGAGGTTACCATAAGGCAGTAACATGTAAAATAGTGATGACATGGCTGAATACTCAGGTAGAGAAACCATGGAAATTTATTGAATTTATACTAAACGATCAAGTAAACATTATCCCTATTATATTTACCCCCCAAAATGCTTATCCACAGTTACAAAACTTTACATTTGGAACCCGTTATACGTTAAAGACTTGGTTTGAGCTAAGGGCGTCTACTACTTTAACTGAAGTTTTTGGTTATTTTAAACTAATAGGTGCAGAAAGTGTATCTTTGGAGATAGGTGCTGTTCGGGTCCATCAAGAATGGCGGAAAAAAGGTCTACTTTTGTTATATCAATATCTGGATGCAAATGGAGTACTGCCTTTTGCACACTACAGGCAAAATATCAACTCTCCCATACACATCATTATAGATATTTATAGATTCAAACATTTATACAGACAGAATTAGCATTAAATACTCTGCCCTCTCTCATACCTATGTTGATGTCCCTTTTAAGGGATGCTATACAAGGCAGGGAACAAATTCATCTAATTGGACAAATATATAAAACAATTAGAGATTTTTTGAAGGAATCCACTGAGGATATCTTAGGAAGATGGAATGGAGAATTAGGGACTCAGATAACTTATGAGAAATGGTTGGAACCTATTCCTCACTTGATGAAAGTATCACAGTCATCATACTGGTCAGAATATATATGGAAATCTCATTTTAAATATTTTTATACCCTTGACAAAATTGCTAAATTTGTATCTGTGAGGCATGGCCTTTGTTGGAGAGAATGTGGAGAAAAAATGACAAATATAACACATATTTTTTGTACTTGTCCGAAAGTTACCCAATACTGGTTAGATATAGAAAAGAGCATACAAAATATTGTGGGACCATAAATTAATTTATCCAATCAGATAATTCTGCTTTATATTGGGGAAGACGGAAAAGTTCCACCAGGTAGAAATAAGTTATACCTGTACCTGGCAGCAGCTAAAAAGGTTATAACTCGCCTATGCTGAACAGCTAAAGTACCCACCCTCACTGACTGGCATTCATTAATGACTGAGATATATTATCTAGAGAGAATAGTAGCTTCTAGAGCTGGAAGGATGTCACAATTTGAACTCCAATGGAGGCCATGGGTTTTCTATATCTCACCTCTGGATGAAACATTTGTTCCCTGATAGAGCCATTTGAAAGTGACCAATTTCTCTAAAATATGAATTTTGATCTAGTGTCATTTGATAACAGAATGATGTTGTAGAAACATTAATTGCCAACTCGAAGAACATTTCATGTATTGTAAGACAAAAGAGCAATACTGTATAGATGAACTCCTGCTGTCATATATCTATATATCTATAACTATAAAAAAACAATAAAAAGTAAAGAATATTAAGAGTGAAATCGGACAGAACCTTTGGGAGGATCTTAGGACTGGTATGCAGAGCTACCCTATCCCTGTGAAAAATCAAATATGACTCTTTACACATCAGAGCCTACAGTTCGGAAATCCTCCTGGCAGAAGTAATGGCAACCAAAAACAATGCTTTCTAAGATAGGAAGCGTAGCTCGCAACTTACAGCCGGCTCAAAAGGAGGCAATGTAAGCTTTTTCTAACATAAATAAAAGATCCCATGGGGGAAATGGTGTCCTTCCTGGGAGGTTTGATATGCATAATACTACACAAAAAGGTCTTGGACAAATCCAATTGTGCCAGGGTCCTGCCATCCATAGGTACATGGTACGCCAACAGTGCAGAAAGGTGTACCTTTATGGATGGATAGCTGAGACCCTTGTCAGATAGGGAAAGAAGGTATACCAGTACCAAATTCACCAGGCAGGTGAAAGGGTCCAGGAGATGGGATGATGCCCACAGGCAGAAACGTTTCCATTTCATGGCATATGTGGCCCTAGTCGAGGGTTTCCTCACGGCCACTAGGGCCTCTGCTACCCTTGAGGAGACCCCATATCTGTCCCTGACTAGGTCTGTAGGAGCCATGCATGCAGGTGTAGAGACTGAAGATTTGAGTGCACTAGAGTTCCCTATTCCTGGGAGAGCAAGCGAGGAGACAGGGTCAAGGGAAGTGGAGGTTCCAATGCCAACTGTTGGAGCAACGGGAACCAAATCTGTTGAGGCCAGAATGGTGCTATGAGAATCATGACAGCTCATTCTGCTTGTAGCTTTAGCAGCACTCTCTGAAGTAGTGAGAAGGGAGGGAGGGAAGGCATACAGGAATCTCCCTGCCCAGAGAGGGACAACGTGTCTCACCAGAAAACACTAGGTCCTGGATCTAGTGAGCAGAAATTGGGGAGTTTGGTGTTGATTGGGGACACAAAGAAGTCCAGTGCTGGAAGGCCCCACCTTTTGAAAAGGTCATCTATTATGTCCTGTAGTAACTCCCTTTCATGAGCCTGAGACTGAGAGTGGCTGAGGTTGTCGGCTAGGTGTTTTGAGCCCCTATAATGTGAACTGCTGTGAGTTCCTGGTTGTGCTCCACTGCCCAGTACCAGACTCACATGGCTTCTCTGCAGAAAGGGTAGGAGTGTGTACCACCTTGCTTGTTGATGTAGAAGACCACTGGCATGTTGTCCAACTGGATCAGGAGAGGCCCTGGCTGGATAATCTCCTGGAAAACTTGTAAGGCATACAGTACAGCTCTCATCTCCAACACGTTTATGTGGAGATTGCATTCCACAGAGGTTCAAATCCCTCTTGTCTCAAAGTCTCTGAAATGTGCACCCCACCCTAGTCCCAAGGTGTCCACTGTCAGGATTTGCTGAGGACTGGGGCTTTGGAAGGCAGCCCCGGATTCTAGCCAGAATGGGGTGAGTCACCATTCCAGAGTCTAACACACTGTTTTGGAGACCCAAACTGGTTGTTCGAGGTTGTCCAAGTGTTGGTCCCATTGAACCCTGAGATTCCACTGGAAAACCCTCATGTGCAGACAAGCTAAGGGAACTGTTACAATGGTGGCTGCCATGTGGCCTAGCAGCTGTAGTACCATTCTGATTGTGCAACCTGAGTTGTAGCGAAGACCCTTCGAGCCAGCGCCCTTAGTCGATTTGCCCTGTCTGAGGTAAAAAAAGGCTCTCCCCTGGACAGTGTCCAATACTGCCCCTGTGTACTGTAACCTCTGCGTGGGCCAGGGAGATAACTTGGGAAGGTTCAAGGTAATCCCCAGATCTTGGAACATGTGAAAGGTGTCTTCCAGTGAGTGACACAGCTGTTCTTTTGTGGGAGCTGTTAATAGCCAGTCGTCAAGGTAGGGGTAGACATAATTTCCCTGACTCTTGAGAGCTGCTTCCACTACTGCCAGACACTTGCTGACACCCTGGATGCCAAAGAAAGGCCAAATGGTAGCGCTCTGAACTGGTAGTCTTCTCCCTGGAAGGTAAAATGGAGGTATTTTCTGTGGGACTGCAGGATATTAATATGCATGGAGGTGTCCTGCATGTCCAGGGAGCAGAGCCAGTCCTCTTGGAGAAGCATGGGCAGCAATCCCGGCAGTGTCACCATCCTGAACCTTTTGTATTCGATGAAAGTGTTCAGTTGGCTGAGGTCCAGGATGGGACGAAGGTCCCCTGTCTTTTTCGGGATGAAGAAGAAGTGGGAGCAATATCCCTTTCCTCTTTGAGATGGTGGCACTGCTTGTATCACTTTCTTGCTTAAGAGGGCTTGAATTTCTGCTCTGATAAGGCCTGCATGGGATGGGGAGCAATGGGTGGGAACAGGTGGGTTGTCTGGAGGAATCTGGTTGAACTCCAGTGTATAACTCCTTTCTATGAGCTGGAGTATCCACTGATCCGTGGTGATATTGGACGAGCCGCTGAGGTAAAGGGTGAATCTCCCACCTACTGCCTCCCCCTGCAACTCCGCCGGAGGAGGGGGCAGGCAGGAAGTCTTGCCAAGGTTGTTGGAGTGGGCAAGGGAGCTCTGGTGTTTTTAGCACTCTTAGGTCCCTGTGCTCCTGAGGACAGACAGACAGACAAATAAAGAGACAGATATTTTATTTATAAAAGCGTCCATCTCTAGAGACTCTGGGCACTGTAGAATACACTACCACCACCACCACCACCACATATAGACAGCAGTTCATCCTTAAAACAAATTTAAAATTACTCTACCCTAAAACAGGGGGTACCTTTTCTTTTATAACCTCCCTCTTTGCTGCTGTCGCCTTCCTTGCTGGCCCTGCTGCCTGCAAAGAAGTGACATGTGGTCATGGCTGGCTGCAATTTGTACATTTTGTGGACTTGAAACTGCCCTCCCCAGAGTCCCGTAATCCAGTTATCAGCTTTTCAGCCTCCTGACCGAAAAGGACTGGCCCTTGGGAAGGGCATCTAGGATGGCGTTCTGTAAATCCTGGCTGAATCCTGAGACCCTCGGCCAGGAGTGGTGCCTCAGGCATATCCCTGTAACCGCTGCTCTGGCAGCAGTGTCTGCCGAGTCATATGAGCACCTGAGGATGTGCTTACCGACATCAGCACCAGATTGAAGGACTGCTAACAGCTCAGTCTTGTTGGCAGAGTCATGTTGTGACCGGGCTAGGCCCATGGATTTATTCCATAGCGATGTTTGGTACATCACCATGTGTGCCAAAAAACTAAGTGACCTGGCCATACAGGTAGCCGAGAAATACACCTTGCGGCCAAATGGTCCAATTTTTTGGATTCCTTATCCATTGGCTGGGAGATCATATGCTTCAGTTGTTGAGTTCTCCCGTGAGCAACCATGAAGATCATAAAGTCCGCCTTGGGCTGCTCACTCAAGTGTGGTTCTCCCCTTGGTGTCCTATACAAGTTGTCAGCCTTTTTGGGGATGACTCCTGAGGAAGAGGCAAAGGCGGAAGGGATGACTCCTGGTCTTGGGTATCCCTGGAGGCGAGCGCCAGGTCCCCCAATGTCGGGTCTGTAGTCAGGTCATCATTCAGGCCCTGTGGAGCAGACAGCGGTTTAGGGGGTGGCATCTGGTCCAACTCTGTAGTGGAGTCAGAGGGCTTTGAGGTCTGGCGTCGGTCTGAAGCTTCGACCAACACCCATTCAGAAGGCGAGCATTGTTTCTTCTGGCACTCATGATCCTGCAGTTTCCTGGTGTCGTCTGACTCAGTAATCCTGTCCGACAACCCAGAGACTATGGCCTTGCGGATGGCAGGTTCCGATCTGCCGCCTGATGAAGAGGGTGCCTGTCCTACTGACTGAGACCCTAGCGTATGCTTGTGGGGTCAGATAGCCAAGGACACGGGGACTTGAGAAAGCCCGAGCCTGGAAGACTCCCCATCGTTCGCCTGAGAAGAGGCAGGGGCTTCCTCAACGGTAACCCTGGGAGAGCCAGGGAGACTGGAGGGGCAGAGTCTGACCTCACGCCGGAGGCAGAGGATTGGAAAGTCTTATGAGAGAACCTAGGATGGGATTCTGACCTGGACCTGTCCTTGTCCCAATGATGGCGCTTCCTGCATGATCTTCTCTCTCTGGGGGAGGAGTCCTTAGCAGAGGAGGAAGACGAACTGTGCCCCAAATGGGTCTTCTGCATGGCGGCCACTTGCTGTTCAAGGAGGTACACTTTCAAGGTCTTCAGGCGGTGGAACCAGGTCCTCTTGTTGAATCTTAGGCAGTGCGGGCAGTCATCCGGCCTGTGATCGTGGCCTAGGCAAAGCAGGCAGGCCGAATGGCCATCTTTTGTCAGGATCTGCTTGCTGCATGCGCACTTAGATTGCTGCCACTCTGATGAGGAAGATGGCCGAGTAGACTTATATGAAGAACAAGTATTTTAATGAAAAAACGGTACCTGCCCAAAGCGCGAAAATGGCAGTCGACTGGAAGCAGGTGGCATCCGTGAAGCTGATATGCACTGGTCGACGGTGGGAAAAAAAAATGAGGTGGTGCTGGGGGAGCGCTCCCTTTATACCACAGGTGATGTCAGGGGCGGGGCAGATGGCAGGTGGCGGTCCCTCGCCTTAGACTGCTACCTAGAATTTTTCTTTGGGGTCCTAGTGCCTGGCAGCATAGTCTAATGGTGTTACCAAACTGCACGACCTCTATCTTGAAATGAGATCAAAGGTTATTTAGGAGAGCTAAGGTGTTTGAAGTCAGAGGGCACTGAGAAGAATATATTAGGCATGAAAAGAATGCAAATCACTTATTAGGTCATGTTTTGGGCGTATGTAAGGAACAAGAGAGGGACAAACAGGACAGTTGGACCACTTAAAGAGGGAAATGTAATCATCAGAAATGACAGGACAACAGCAGAAAATTTAAATAAATTACTTAAAAACATAGACTTTGACGGCAGATAAGGACCGCTTGGCCCACCTAGTCTGCCCATTTTCCTACCTACAGGATAAGCTGCAGAGCCTAGTTAACCAACAGCCTGTTTCTTCCTACCCACCACAAAAATTCCCTTATGTCTGTCCCGTGCATTCTTATTCTCTCACAGTTTTAGACCCCACAACCTCCTCAGGAAGGCTGTTCCATATGTCAGCCACCCTCTTTGTGAAAAAATACTTCCTCATATTGCCCCTGAACTGCCCCCCCCATCTTCAGATTGTGTCCCCTTGTTCTTGCACAACTCTTTCTCTGAAAGATGCTACCCTCTTGGACTTTGATTCCACTGAGGTACTGCAATTTCTATCATGTCCCCCCCTCCCTCCTTTCCTCAAGGATATACATATTAAGCTCCTTTAGTCTCTCCTCGTAGGCTTTCTTCAGACCCTGCACCATTTTATTTGCCCTCCTCTGACTCCCTATATCCTGTCTATGTCCTAGCAGAGATGGGGCCTCCAGAACTGGATGCAGTACTCCAAATGGGGTCTCACCAACTGTCTGTACAGAGGGATAAAAACTCCCTGTTTTCTGCTGGTGATGCCTCTCCCTGTACATCCCAGTATCTCCCCAGCCCTCCCTACTGGCTTCTCACATTGCTTGCTAACCTTAAGGTCATCTGATATGATTACCCCCAGGTCCTTTTCCATTTTTGTTGTTATTACTACCACCCCCCCATTGTGTAATCTTCCCCTGGGTTTGTTTCCCAGATGCATTATTTTGCACTTCTTTGCATTGAATCCAAGCTGCCACACTTCTGACCATTCCTCCAACCTTTCCAAGTCCCTTCTCATCCTTTCCACACCTCCTTGTGTGTCAACCCTGTTGCAGATCTTTGCGTCATCTGCAAAGAGGCATACTTTTCCTTCCAGTCCCTCTGCAATGTCACTTATAAAGACATTAAAAAAGACTGGGCCCAGTACTGAACCCTGTGGTACCCCAGTAGTAACCCCTCTTTCTTCAGAGAGTGGACTCCATTTATAATTACCTTCTGTGTCCTGTTGTTCAGCAAGTGTTTTACCCAGGCTACCACCCTGGGACCCACTCCCTGGTTGGTTAATTTGACTATTAATCTTTTGTGTGGGACTGTGTCACATGCCTTGTTAAAGTCTAGGTAGGCCATGTCCATAGCCCCTCCCTGGTCTACTACTTTGTTCACCCAGTCAAAGAAATCAATTTGATTCGTCTGACATGACCTTCCCGCTATGAACCCATGCTACCTTGGGTCCTGTGCCCCACTGGCCTCTAGGTACTCAGCAGTTCTTTCCTTCAGAAGTGAGTCCATCACTTTCCCTATCACAGAGGTCAAATTGACAGGTTTGTAGTTTCCTGCCTCTGTCTTGGTCCCACTTTTGTGAAGGGGAATCACATCCACCTTCCTCCAGTCCTCAGGTACCACAGCATCCTCCCACGATTTGTTTAAAAGGGTAGTCAGTGGTTTCAGTAGTTCTCCCTTTAATTCTTTTAGAATTCTGGGGTGAATTCCATCAAGCCCCACTGCTTTGTCCACCTTCAGTTTTAGGAGTTCTTTCAGAACCCTTTCTTCTGTGAAAGGACTCGGATCGACCCTCCTATCCAGAGTGCTTCTGTTAACTGGATTAGGCACCTCCCATCCTCCTCTTTTGTGAATACTGAGCAGAAGTATTCATTCAGTATCCCTGCTTTTTCACTGTCCCTCTCTGCCCACCCACCATCCATTCTATTCAATCTCACTATCCCTCCCTTTGTCTTTCTACGCTCCCTGATGTACTTATAAAAGGTTTTATCCCTTCTTAACCAAGTTGGCTATCTTTTCCTCAGTCTGGACCTTTGCTATTCTGACTTCCCTCCCTGCTTCCTTCTGCCTTAACTGGTACAGCTCTCTGTCCTGCTCCTTCTGTGTTTCCTTATACTTCCTGAATGCTGCCTTTTTCTCCCTGACCTTCCCCACCACCTCTTTTGAGAACCATAGTGACTTTTTCTTTCATTTTGATTTATTTGCTTCACACAAAGGCTTGTTGCCTCTGTGATGGCAGTTTTGATATTTCCTCATTGTTGCTCCACCCCTACTTCTAGCCTGCTTGCTAGTGCTTTTCTAAGGCACTCTCCCATCTTGCTAAAGTCAGCCCTCCTGAAGTGCAGTACCCTCACTTTCGTATGGTTTGACTCTGTAGCGGAGTTTATTGTGAACCACACTGTTGGTGGTCACTTGTTCCCAGATGGCTACCCACTTCTAGATCCGAGATCCTCTCACTGTCCCCATTTGAGAGTATAAAGTCTAAGATTGCTCCCTCATGAGTGGATTCCAAAACTAACTGTCTGAGGCATGCCACGTGTAGGGCATCGAGAATGGCTCCACTCTTGGATGTGGCTGCAGCAAAGGTGCTCCAGTTAACATCTGGCATATTCAGGTCTCCCATCAATAGTATCTCCCCTTTCTCTGCCATGCTAAGGATGCCTTCTATCAGATCCTTGTCCATTCCCTCCCCTCCCCCTGACATGGGGGTCTGTATACAACCCCTGTGCGAAGTGTGGTGCCATTTCCAGTCTCTAAAGTGACCCACAGTGCCTCCTCTCCTCCCCGTTTACTCTTTTGTTCAGTTGCTTTTATCCCTTCACTTACATAGAGAGCTACCCCACTTCTCCCCTCCCTGTCTCTCCTGTAGGTTGTGTACCCTGGTATGTTTACATCCCAGTCATGGTTCTCTGTGTACCATATTTCTGTGACTGCTACAATATCCGGGTATCTCTCTTCCATCAAGGCCACCAGTTCCGGGAGCTTGTTGCCTAGACTATTGGCACTGGTACTCATTACCCTCTATTTCCTGATAGCCTTACTCCTTTTTGCCCCATCTCTCTCCTTATTGCCTTTGCCACTTTCTCCATTTACCCTTGCCCTTTTCCCTATTGACATCTCTATCTTGGTGTGTGCCTCACTTTCTAGCCTGATTTTTTTTTTGGTGGGCTAGGATTTCCCTGCTCCTTTCCAGTGCCTCCCCCCCTTGGCTAGTTTAAATGCTTGCCAATAAAGCATTTAAACCTATCACCTAGGATCCTGGTTCCCCTTCTGGACAGATGTGGACTATCACGCCAGTATAGGCCTGCATCACTCCACGTGGACCCCCAGTCCCCAGTGAAGCCAAATCCCTGAGCTCTGCATCAGTTTTTCAACCACTGATTGAATCCCATGGTGTGGAGCACCCTAACCTCACCTATGCCATAGACAGGCAGCACCTCCGAGAAGGTTACCGTGCGTGCTACTTGTCTAATGCCCCTCTCCAACTCCACAAACTCTTCCTGCTCTGCTGTGATCCCTCTCCCAGCCAGGTCATTTGTCCCTAGGTGGACAATGACATCCAGCGCCCTCCCCTGTGCAGCTGTTCCAGTGAGCCTAAGGATTTGCTCCCTGTCTCTCTAAGCCATGGCGCCAGGCAGGCACCTTACCTCCCTCTCCCCTTCCTCCCCTAGTTCTATCTTCCCAACAATGGAGTCCCCCACCAGGAATTGTTTCCTTCCCCTGTGGGGTCCCATGCCATCCTCCTATGGGTCTCCTTTGTGGGGTTCCCAGCATCCTCCTTGGTCTCCACTGTGGGTGCCTCCATGGAGGAATCACACTTTGCCAGAACGGCATATGAATTGTGGAGAGGTACAACTGGAGGGATGTGCCTCTGTTCCACCACCCTCACCCTCCCTGAGCCCACTGTGGTCCAACCACTCCTCTTTCTTGGCAACCTCTGAGGCAACGGCAGTGGCCCTGGTGGTCCCAGGATGGGAGAGGAGGTCCCACAAATCCTGGCCAACTCAGCCTGGAGATGAGCAACCTCCTCCTTCAGCCCAGTGAGGTGCCTGCAGATGGGACAACACCACATCCTCCAGAACGTCTCCTGGAAGACTGCAGCTGCACAGCCACTGCACTGCAACACTCCCATCACGTCTTATTTCTGGCCCCTACACGGTTGTTTGGAATACTTACTCTTTCCTCTGTTAATTTATTTGTTCTCCCTACTTACTTACTGCCTCTGTGTCCTTTAAGCTCCTGATCTTCCTGTTCTGAGACAAGAAGATCCTGTATTTCTCAGTAGTCTCCTTACTTGCTCAGAGGCAGACCTCCAGCAGCTAGAGGGGGATGAGAGTTACTCTTTTCATTCTAGGATGGTGAGTCTTACATCAGTATTCCAGGAATCCAATATAGATAACAGTTAATATTCAGATCAGCGATGCCACAAGGAACAGTTCACTAGAAATTTCGGTAGGGATGTGTATGACTCCCTGAAATGTCTGAATATAAGGAAATCCCAGGGGCCAGATAACTTCCAAAAGTTGGCTCTGGAATTAGCCGATCCGATAACCAAAATTTTTAGAAAATCTTTGGATCTGGGGGAGGTGCCAGACAACTGGAGGAAAGCCATTGTGGTGCCTATTTTTAAGTGAAAGGTAAAGGGGAAACTGTTTAACCAAGAAAGGCACGCTAAGCTGGAGTTTGTTTCCAGGTGTGACCAGGGAGCACAAGGAAGTTAAGTGACTTAGGTTTCATAGGTAAATTCAAGCTGATAGACAAATGTCCATAGAGCTTGCCATGTACTCAAATTAAAACTGAGTAGTTAACTTGCCAAAGTGTCGATCCAAGTTGTTCTTGAAATTATTCATCCTGGGACTTTCAACAACAACCAATGGGAGTGCGTTCCAAGGAATTACCACCCTTTGACTAAACCAGCTCTTTTGTTGATTGCGGTTCCATTTACAATGTAGAAGTTGTTTATGTCTTCTACTACTACACCAACCCTTTTTGGGCTGGATTCCAATCTCGGCCCGAAGCTTGTCGTCACCCATGATTCTATATAATAAACACAAATCCCCCCTAAACCTCCTGTAGTACGGGGAATAAAGGTGGAGGGATGATAATCTCTCTGCATATGGTTTGGACTTTAAACCCTTTATAGATCTGGTGAATCTTCTCTGTACTCCTTCCAATCTATTACTATATTCCCTGTTCCAAGGGGACCAAACCTGCACGCAGTACTCCAAACAGGGTCTGACCAGTGCGACATACAGTGGAGTCAATACCTTCTCATCCCTGCTTGATATATATCTGGGAATCTTAGTGCGAATTGTGGCAGCAATGTGACACAAGCCCTACCTCCTTTTCTTGTATGATTTAATTGTGCTCTAATTAGGTTTGTCCAGTTCATACTGGTATCCTGTATGTACTTCCCTGGTGTTCCAGGTCGCCCCTGTAAACAAGTTGAACCCCAGTGGGCTCACCCAGTTATCAAAGGCATCAATAACAAAATAAATTTGCCAGAAGTGTTCAAAAATCCTGCACCAAATCTTTGCATGACTGACATTTATTTCTAAGTTGGCAGTTTTGGCTTGGCTGGCAGTATAGCCTAGAGGTTAGAGTAATGAGCTTGGTACATCCAGCAAACCAGACCTGGGTTTGATTCTCACAACCTCCACTTGCATACTGTGTGACTATGAGTAAGTCACTTAACCTCCCAGTGCTCCCAGGTCACCCCTGAAAACAGGCACTTGTGCCTAGTGGGCCTTGCCCAGTGACCAAAGGCTAAAATAAATACATTTTGCACACTGCAATCATTTTTTTATCGGGTCTGTCTATCTATTAATCTGTCTATCTACAGTATTGCTATCTACGGTATCCATCAACAGTATCTATGTATCTATGGTATCTAGCTATCTACGGTATCTCTATCTACGGTATCTATTTATCTATCTGTGGTATCTATCCATCTGCTAATATCCATCTACAGACAGTATCTGTCTATTGACAATATATATCTTGCAAGCTATCAGCAGTGTCCTCCTCTCTAGATCGTGCCCCTGATTGGGCTCGGCGGGTCTCCAGCAGGCACAGCGGCGGCTTCTCAAGCCGTCGCCCTTGTCACCACCTGCTAGCCACTGCTGAGAACCATCAGTGCCGGATCATGCCCCTGATCGGGCTCGCCAGGTCTCCAGCAGGCATGGCCGTGGCTCCTCAAGCCACCACCCTTGCCACCACCTGCTAGCCAGTGCTGAGAACTATCAGTGCCGGATCATGCCCCTGATCAGGCTCGCCAGGTCTCCAGCAGGCACGGCCACAGCTCCTCAAGCTGCCACCCTTGCCATCACCTGCTAGCCGCTGCTGAGAACCCTCAGTGCTGGATCGTGCCCCTGATCGGGCTCGCAGGGTCTCCAGCAGGCTCGGCCATGGCTCCTCAAGCTGCCACCCTTGCCACCACCTGCTAGCCACTGCCGAGAACCATCAGTGCCGGATAGAGCCACTGATCGGGCTCGCCAGGTCTCCAGCAGGCTCAGCCGCGGCTCCTCAAGCCATCGCCCTTGCCACCACCTGCTAGCCGCTGCCGAGAACCATCAGTGCCGGGTATGAAATCAGTCTGGGCCAGGAAAGCTGGGAGAAGCAGCCATAGGTCGACCGCTCACCGCACCAGCACCTGATTGGTCTCCGGTTTGGGTCTCTGCCCTCCGATTGGACTATCCTGGTTTTGTACTGTCTGGGCTCTGCGTCCATTCATTTCCATTTCTGGCTGCTGAAATTTTTCTTTTTAATTCAGCCTCACTGTACTGCTGCCTCTTCTCTGTACGCTGTTCCTTTATGTGCCAGTAGACTACTGAAATATTTTACATTGTTACTCACTGCACTAGCCCATTCTGTGTTTTATAGCTCTGTAATCCTCTACAGTTAATTAGTTATGTACCTGCCGTGCTTGAGTATTTCAAATTGCTTGTAGATTTTCAGTTGTGGTTTGAAGATTCACAGAGCTTAATTACTGTGCTCAGGGAAACTGTTTTTTTTTCTCTCTCTCTCTCTCTCTCCTCTCTCCCTAACTAATCTGTCTCTCTGCTCCAGACTCCTGACTCCGAATTGCTACATCCCCAGCTGTTCCTGCAGTCTAACACCTCATCCTTGCTGGTGCCTGGGCAAGTCTGCTGACTCTTTTCTTGTATTTGGCCTGTCGCCCCCCGCCCTTATTTTTCTTCCTTACAAAGCCTCTGAAACTGATCTCTGTCCCTCTTCCCCACACTGGCATCTCCGGCGTGATCCCCCCGCCCCTCTCTTAAGCTCCTGCATCACTGTTCTTTTGTTTTCTCTACCCATTAAATCTTCCCCTTCTGTTCTGTCTCCCCCTCTAGATCGTGCCCCTGATCGGGCTCGCCGGGTCTCCAGCAGGCGCGGCCGTGGTTCCTCAAGTCACTGCCCTTGCCACCACCTGCTAGCCGCTGCTGAGAACCATCAATGCCGGGTAAGAAATTAGTCTGGGCCAGGGAAGCTGGGAGAAGCTGCCATAGGTCGACCAATCACCGCACCAGCACCTGATTGGTCTCCGGTTTGGGTCTCTGCCCTCCGATTGGACTATCCTGGTTTTGTGCTGTCTGGGCTCTGCACCCATTCATTTACA
Organism: Neoceratodus forsteri; assembly: GCA_016271365.2. NCBI lineage: Eukaryota > Metazoa > Chordata > Ceratodontiformes > Ceratodontidae > Neoceratodus > Neoceratodus forsteri. The sequence goes on from JADMNL010000023.1 coordinate 69,103,835, forward strand.
TTGCTGGCTGCCAAATTTTATGCCCACCCACCGTCCCCACCCTTAATTAAGCAGACCCTTGCACGCCCACCTGCCTTTTGACCCTCCCTGCATCTTTTCTCCTCGTATCCCCTTTACCAACTGCTCCACCCCAACGCCTTTCCCTTCCCAGCTTACTTTCTTGGTCTGTCCTTTGCATCCACAGTGACTTTACCCCTCTATCATACTTTCTCCTATAACTATGCCCTTCCTTCACCACCTCCTCCCATTTCTTCTCGCTCTTGCTTTGCTTCCTTCCCTCTGCTACCTTCCGGATGCCTGCTACCCCACTCTACCCCCCCACCTTCTTTATAACCCTCTTGCACCACCACTGTGGCACTCTTGCTCATGTTCCCCTTGGGCATCCCCTTACTATGGAATGGTTGCTCTCAGGTACCCCCAACTGGGGGTGCTAGGCTAACCTGGTGCTGCTCCTAGCCAAAGCACTGCCCTGGGACATACGACTGAAATGCAGAAACCTGGCTACAATGAAACAGAGGAGAAACTCCTCCTGTACTGAGCTACGACAGCTTGCACTGAAGCTCCTGCTCCTCCTCCTACTGATGTCTGGTACTGTCCACCCAAACCCTGGCCCACCCACCTCAAGTCCCACCATAAATCCTTAACCAAGGAGGGGCATTATTCTCGCAACCCTCAACATATGCAGCCTTCTCCCTAAACTTGATGCCCTACAAATCTTTGTCAAGCCAGTACAACCCTGATATCCTTGCAGTTGTCGAAACCTGGCTAACCCCTAAAATCCTTGACCAGGCCATTGCACTGCAAGGTTACAATGTTTTTAGACTTGACCGGAGAACCAAAAGAGATGTGGGCTATGCAGTCTACATCAAAGAAGACATCTCTGGCTATCCCATTCCCACTACCCCCCCCCCAGTCTCCACTGCACAGTTTCTCCCAATTAAATTACTCCTTGGAGCCCACAATAAAGTGCTGACAGTCATCTCAGTCTACATCCCTCCAAAAGACCAAGGGACAGAGCTCAATACTGTTCTGGACTTCGTCCAAACCCTACCTCCCGGCTCTAAGGTCCTCCTCCTCCTTGGGGATTTCAATATCAACTGGCTCGTACCTGAAGCAGGACCTTACAAGGATACTATAGCTTCTGCCAACCTAACACAGATGGTTACTTCCCCAACTAGAACAAACTACAAATCGGGCACTAGTACACTCTTGGACTGGGCTCTCACCAGCCACCCAACCTGTATCATTAACACCTCCGTCCTCCCGGACTCTCTCAGTGACCATTCCCCAGTCATCTGTGAATGGTCAAACAAGTTCTGTAAACCTCCTCCCAAAGTCATTACCAGTCGAGTTCTTCCCCGTGGCAAGCTGACACATCTCAAATCCTGTCTTTGTCGTCAAGACTGGACCCCCATCTTCAATGTAACAGATGTTGACTCAGCCCTTAGTTATTTCATCACTACCTTCAATGCAGCCTGTGATACCTATGCCCCTGTCAAAAAGCGCAAAGTTAAATCTCTATCCAATCCTTGGCTCACTGCTGAGCTCCTGGCCAGCTCAAATCTAGAGACCACCTCTGGGCAATAGCCAGAGCTACAGACGCTGAGCCAGACATTCAAACCTACAAACGGGCTCGAAACAACTGCACTAAACTAATTCGACTGAAGAAAAGTGCCTACTTCAAGGAAACCCTAACTAACACTTGGGGAAATGATAGGGTGTTTTGGGACGATATTAAAGAAATCACTGGGAAGCAGCCCAAGTCTTCCCCTTCTCTATTCAATATTGATGGCACTACCACCCTTGACTCTATAGTCATTGCAAATACTATCAATACGGTTTTCACTGATCTTAGTGTTTTCCCTCAGGACTTTTTTATGGACAACGAATTCCCTACTCCCAGCACCCTCCCCCTTCAAACATCTGCCATTCCACTTCAAAGCAGTCATGGTGTGTGAAGCCCGTAAATACATTAAAAAAGCTATCTCGAAGATCAGAGTTAGTGGCGACTCTCTGGACCCTAAATTACTGTCCCTCACTCTTGAAGAGGTACTACGCCCGCTAACAAGAATCTTCAACCTCTCTCTCAGCATCAGTCAGTTCCCCAGTTTATGGAAATCAACTATTGTCACCCGGATACATAAAGTGGAGACAAGTCCATCCAAGGCAACCACCAGCCAATCTATATACTGCCCCCAAAGCCCTGGAGCGGATTGTTGCAGACCAGCTTACTGATCACTTGGACACTGGCAGGGTCACACACATCAACTGCCTCCTGGAATTTACTGGAGTCCTCTACAACTAGTTGGACAAAGGCCAACTAACAGAAGCAGCTTTTATTGACTTGACCAAGGCTTTTGATTCAGTTCACCATGGCCTGTTAATGAAACAGCTGCTACTTGCAGGTCTCTCCCATGACTCTACTGCCTGGTTCAAAAGTTACCTTGAAAATCGCTTTCAAAGAGTAAAAATCGTTGGTCTACTCTTCGACTCTAAACCTGTCCTCTCTGGTGTCCCCCAAGGATCTATCCTGGGCCCTCTACTTTTTAGCCTTTTTCTGAACTCCCTTCCACTTTCCTGCCCTGAAAAAATCATCCTCTATGCTGATGACGCTGTGCTCCTCACCTCCCACAAATATCCACAAACCCTTCAACACAACTTACAGCTAGGATTCACTGCAGTCGAGAATTGGTTCACTGACCACAAACTGGTCCTAAATCACAAAAAAAAACAAGTTGATGCTCTTTTGCAGCTCCCAAAACAAGCAAAGGTTTCACCCCCTGGTCATTACTACAAGCCTCGGGACTACCCTGGAACAGATGGCATCCTTTAAATACCTTGGAATCTCACTTGACCCTAACCTATCCTATGGGGCACACATTGATAACATTGCCAGAGCTGCCAACTCACGCATTGGTTTACTCTACCAGAATAGACATCTCACCCCGGATGCCCTTAAGGCTGCTGTACTTAGCTCGGTTGTCTCCATCATTGACTACGGCCTCATTATATATGACTCTGCACCTGCTACTGCTCTCAAACGTATTGTGACCTCCTTAAACAAGGCTTGTTGGCTCATTACTGGAGCCCACCGACTCACGCATACTTGTGACCTATATGCCCAAATGGGGTGGCTACAACTTGCCAACTGCATAAAGTATCAAACCTGCCTGATGGCAAAAAAAATAACCTTAGGCCTTGCTCCCCCTGGTGTCCAAGCTCTCCTGCACCATAGTTTAAATCCACGCAACACCAGAAGGGCTGAACATCAGCTATTTCAGGTTCCCCATTGTCACACCACACAGGGCCAATGATCCTTTGCTCACCGTGCTCCTAGCTGGATGAATGCCATGAGTTCTGACATCCCCTCTACCACCACTCTGGGTATGTTCAAAACCAGACTATGCCTCCATCTTGCTGCCTCCAGCTACTGTGACTGCCACCCCTAATTGGTCCAAACTGCTAGCACCTCTCCCTGTAGTCCTTTGACAATGCCATTGTGCTGCGCAAGTCTCTTCCTGTGTGTGTGTGTCCCTGTCATTTCTCTTGTCTATCCTCCTTTCCCCTAGCTGCCCTCTCTGGGCCGGCCCCTGCTATTCTTCCTAGTTGTGGCATCTTTGTGATTGCTGATTTATGTTTTTGATTTCTGTAAATTGCTGCAGTTCTTATTTTTATGTATGTACCATTTTCTGACATGGAACCTTTGTAAAAGAGTCTCGACTCAAAGGTATTTGCAATCCTAGATTTAAATAAATACAGTGTCCATCTAGCTATCTACCTACAGTATGTCTGTCCATCTATCTACCTACTTGTCTGTCTGTCTGCCTACCTGTCTTTCTGTCTATCTATCCATCCATCTACCTATCTACAGACAGTATCTATCTGTCTAAAACATTTATTGTATCTCTCTGTGTATTTATCTCTGAATTTCTGTCTATCAAGCTAACTAGTATGAGCAGGACTAGTACAAAAAAACAAAAACAAAATACAAAACACCCATCTAAAACGGAATCTGTTCTGAAATTTAAAACCAAAATGAACATTCTCTCGAACAGTTTACATATTCTGAAATGCAAAGCACTCCTTAGTGTGTCATAAGTATCAAATTAATATGCAAATTTATGTAAATTACTAGGTTTGACAACTGGAATCATTTACAACCTTGCTTTGCATATTTTTAACTTTTGCTTATTCTTGCCTTCTATTGTGAGCAATAACTACCATCTTCCAATGCTGATACATACAAAGCAGGAGTAAGCAATGAAGATATAGGGATGAGATTATGCTAGGGAGATGAGTAAAAGGCATAAAAATAAATTAAATGTCTTTTTAAATATTGTTACCATGAGGGTTCATTGGCAAGGTGCAAACAGTCAGGTGATACAGAGTTGGCATTATCATGTTGATTAGCCTAACTCTACATATGCTGTCGAACCCTGTGGGTAGGCTTGGATTATTATTTATTTATTGAATTTTGTTGACCCAGTAAACCCACTGGGCCTAGAAGTCCCTTTTTCAGGGGTGACTGGGGGGAGCGGAGGAATACAGATGGTAAGCAACAGAAACTGAACCAGATTAAGCTGTTGGTGGGATTTTTAGTGAATGGGAAAAATTTGGCCAGGACACTGGGGAATTTCCCCTACTCTTTCTCAATAAGTGCCATGGAGTCTTTAGTATCCACCTGAACTACCACCAATCCAAGCAGATGGGACCTCAGTTTAATGTCTCATCCGAATGACGGCACCTCAGAAGTGCAGCACCCCTTCATGCCGCACTATAGTGTCAGTATTGGCAATCTGCACTGTACTCAGCTATATACATTCCTGTTAATCCCTGTTTACAGAAAATAAACAGTTAGGGATATCAACAAGACACCCAACTCTTCATTTCAGATAATGTAGCCAAGATCATGAGCCTATTATGGATGCCAGTATAGAAGCCCCTACTCAGGTGCCCCCACTTCCTGCTCCATGGTGCCCAGTGGTACAGTTTCTATTTCCCACATCAAGTAATCCCTGGTGTCCAGTAACAATCCAGTCCTCTCCCTGTCCCATGACAAGCACTCCCCGGTATCCTGTGGTAACCCAGCCCTCTCCTTGTCCCATGACATGCACTCCCTAGTGTCTGCTGACACAAGTTCTCAAGAACTCTGTGGTGTTTGTCAACACCCCCTTGCTCTCATTGTCGCATGCCAAGCACTCCCTGGTGTCTAGTCTTCTGTCACTATTCAGCATTTGCCATCTATAACCTGGGGGAAGCACAGGTGGCTGGAATTGGGCTTGTGACAGAGGCAGTATAGCGCAGTGGGATAAGGCTCTGAGCTGCAGATCTGGAGACCTGGGTTTGAATCCCACAGCTGCCTAGGTGCATACTGTGTGATCCTGAGCAAGTCACTTAACTTCCTTGTGCTCCCAGGTTGCATCTGGAAACAAGCTTCAGCTTAGTGTGCTACTCCTGGTTAAACAATGTTCCCTTTCCCTTGCCATGCCTTTGTGCAGGGGTCGGTAACCTGGGGGAGCACAGGTAGCTGTGACTGGGCTTGCAACAGCCACCATGACTTTGTGCATGGGACACAAACCAGTGGGAGGCAAAGATGGCTGGAACTGGGTTTGTGACAGCCACCATGCCTTTATGCATGGGTCAGTAACCTGAGGGAGACACAGGCAGTTGTGACTGGACTTGCAACGACCACAATGGCTTTGTGCATGGGTCAGTAACCTGGGGAAGGCAGAGCCAGCTGTGACTGGGTTTGTGACGGTCACCATGCTTTTGTCCATTGCCCTGTGGACCATTTGTACAGCAGGCTCTACTCCCTTTTTCAAACGCTTGTAATGCCTTTTGTGAGCAGTTGAGAAGGGACCGTTACCCTGGCTGAGCAAAACTCTGTTGATTCTCAATGGCAGAGGAGATAATGCTAAGTGATTGCAAATACCATACAGCACCACCAATTACAACTGTGAATGGGCGCAACATCTCTCTGCATCCATTTATGGATCCTACACAGTGCTTTGCTTGAAAACTGCTTATCCTGTAAGTGAATGTAATGAAAACTGATTATAAAATGGGCATGAATATCCTGTAACCTCATTGGTCAAAACAGGTCACATGACTATTTTTCTGACAGCCATACAGCTCCCCTGAACTACACATACTTTTCCATATTCCATATAGGTGTTTTTACTCCCTGACAGGCTGGGTGACTGCATCAGCCCACCCTACAGTCACCGGCTATCCCGAGCCTCCAACTGAGTCTGAGACCAGGTGGTGCTTCGGGAGGGCTTCAGTGAGCCCAAACTCTGTTCTTTTTCATCTAATTTTCTCCCCTTATGTCCCCAGAGACCCAGTGCAAGGATATGCATGTGCGTGGAGGCGTGCACATACGCCTTGGCCTGAATGACCCAGATTCCTCCACCTGGCCTAATGCCTATCCTCCCAGATGCTCACACTACCATCACACCTCCACATGGTGGCAGTCAAAGGCTGGTAAGGCTAACCTCTCAAATCTGGGAAAGAAGAGCTGCCTGGTGGCTGCTCAATCCTCACCCAGCCCTCCCCTGCCTGGCCGACCCCCAGCAATCCACGCTCAAGCCCAAACACGGGTTCACTGGTGAGGCAGGAGGTAAGGTGCCAGCACCTCAACTCTCCAAGCCACAGGCTGACTTCTACGTATTTTTCTTAACAAATAAAAACCTATGTTAAAAGTGCGATAACACACTCCTGGGTCTGTTGTCATAAGGAAATAATACACGTATTGGGTAGTTGCAGCACTCAGCTATGCCTCATGCCTAACAACCAGCTGAAGCAAGCATCATTCACTTATAACTGCACATCCTATCATGTGCTGTCCCTTGCCTATCAGTAAGGCTTTGTAGTCATTCAGATTTAAGTTTATAAAAATAACAATTCTTACTTTTACTATTCCCTTCAAACATTTAAATGAAAGGCCTTCCTAATGAAGGTCTCTAGGGGCCCAAGTGACTAAACTACATTTGGCAGGAATAATCACTCTCTAGATTAAACAATTCATTACACTCGAGACTACAGATCACAGATGCTGCACAGACATTAGCTGCACAGAAAATCGTTACTTTGCTCTACAATGTATTGCTTGCTCTGTAGACACTGCTATGCAACTACAGTCGTTGGCACAAAGAAGCCTTGTCCTTGCTGGACTGGTAAACACAGAACAGTCAGTGTGACGAGAACAGTACAGTGAGTACGCACTCCTTCCCCAGAGAAACTCTTTACGCAGTAGCACTCACCATTTGTTCTTTCCAACTGTTGTTGCAGCCCTGCAACCAAATCTTTTTCTTTTTTTCATAAAGACATCTGAATGGTGTTCACAGTAAAAGGCACAGTGGTTGATTTGAAGAAAGGAAAAGAGGTGAAACACCAAGGATTCCAGTGAGAGTCATCACTCACACATTATCTAAATGAAACATTTATGCTTTTGCTGCAGTCTAGACTTACTAACCAAACTCTTTAAGAGATGTTTTGTGGCATGCAGAAATGGCAGAATGGGAAGGTGCAGTTTTTTGGTTTTTATGTTGCTTGCACGCATGTGCAAGAAACATAGTGCCATCATCCGAGTTTTCGGAGGTGTGGCACCCCGTCTTCCAATTCAGTCAGTGAGTTTGCAGGTGACGCAGTTCTCCAATGACTGCTGCAGCTGTCTGTGACAGCGTCAATCTGTGGCATACAGTTGAAGAGAGAGCTCCGCTTCAGTGAGCAGAGCTCTCCCCCACTGCCTTTACACACACAAGCACGCATATTGCATGCTGATGCCCTCCTTCCCCATGCACACACTGTATGGCCCACGGGGTGCCAATCCCCCATTGGCTCCACGCCGCCCACAAAAGTTAAACCAGGTGCCACACTGGGGAGCCCACCCCAGCGTGGCAAATCTTGTTATAGCCGACGGGGTGCCTCAACTCTCAGCCAGCTCCAGCCCCCAAACAGCCTTTCCAGCTGCCATGCTGGGAGCCCACCCAGCGTGGCAAACATCCCGTCGTCTTAATTCACAAAAAAATACCCAGTAAATAAAAAGGTCCCTCGCAGTCTCACTGCCCCACCGCACCCACCCACTGTGCACCCTGCCTCCCCACCTCCATCTCATACTTGCCTCCGGAGCTCGGTCGCGACGATCATCGATGGACTGGGAACACGTCTGCACTCTTCAAAGCCGACCACAAACTGAGGAAATGCCGGCAAGCTGTATAATGGAATAAATAGGGTTTTCAACTTTGTTGCATGTCTCAGGCATTTTGGGAATTTGGGTCAAATTTTCAACATGGGGTTTTGGGACCCCTCCTTATAATTCTTGCACTGTCATGGCGTTAATCGGGCCGAAGGTGATTTCATGAGTCACTGCATGAAATCACCTTTCGAGGGTTGATTAACAAAATGACACTGCCAGTTTCATCAGGTGGGCTCTCAAAAAGCCTATGTTGAAAATTTGGTGAAAAATTCTAAAAATGACTGTTTTACGAAAGTGCGCTGCTATGCAGTTCCTTCACTTGCGCTGTAAGTTTAGGAATTTTCAATATTTTCTAATCAGATTTTCAACATTGCTATTTTACCACACCTCCTTATGAGCAGTACAGCTGTCATTTTTCACATCTTGCCCAAAATGTGTTTCCGCCCATGTAGCGCACAATGGCGAAATCAATGTATGGGACACATTAAGAAAATCACAGTGATGCTGTTCATGAGCAGAGGTCTTAAAATGGCTATGTTGAAAATTTGGTAAAAAAATTCCTAAAAATGACTGTTTTACGAGCGTGTGTTGTGCAGCTCCTACGCACGCTCATAAGTTTGTGAATTTTCAATATTTTCACTCCAGATTTCCAACATTGCCATTTTACCACACCTTCTTATGAGCAGTACAGCTGTCATTTTTCACATCTTGTTCAAAACGTGTTTCCGCCCATGTAGCGCACAATGGCGCAGTCGGTGTGCGAAATCCATGTATGGGATACATTAAGAAATCACAGTGACACTGTTCATGAGCAGAGGTCTTAAAATGGCTATGTTGAAAATTTGGTGAAAAAATTCCTAAAATGACTGTTTCTGGCGTCGTGCGCAGTTCCTCGCCTTTCGTAAGTTCACAGAATTTTCAGTATTCCCTTCTCCAATGACGTCCAAATACCTAAATACCACATACAAGCAAGCAACATTCGGCATTGACAAATGCTTGTTAGTCCATGGTTATACATCTTCACTCTCTCACACACACACTCTCACTCTCTCTCTCTCTCTCTCTCTCTCTCTCTCTCCAGAAAGTCCCCCCCAGCAAGCACCTACCAACCTTATGACACTGTCTCCCACAACACCATTCCTGGCAGGGCCAGAGGGCTGGTGTGTCCCCTCAGTGCAGGATTCAGGTTTGAAGGTGCCTGCCAGTGGTGCTGTATCTGCAGCGGAACCATCCCTTATCACGGAAGCAGCCCAGTTTTTCCTCCATTTTTGCCCATAAGATGACCTGTGTGCAGTGACGCAGCTGTGTCTGCATGCGTCTCTCCCCCTGCTGGAGCCCCTGACTGCTACAACATCCAGCTCCTGCTAGGCGTTAGGTGAGCAGTGGAGGCACATCCCTTCCCCACTGATGGAAGCCAGTCAGCAGAATGCTCCATTCTCCCTGCTGCCCCCACCCCCACCCCCACCCCGCCGGCCCTTGAAGACTCAAATTTGCTTCCAAACACAGATCACCAGTGTGGAGAGCGATAGGATTACAGCTGTGTATCAGGTTGGCACGGCACCCTTTTCAAGCACCAGTCCATTGCACTGCAATGCTTTTACGCCTGTGCCTTGTAATTCTACTACAGATTGACTGCTTTAACTGGTCTTGTAAAATGCCCTGTATTGCCAGTTTTGAGTCTGCTCCAGCAGAAGCAAAGACTCCATCTGCTGACAGAGTGCCCGGTTTACAAAGAACATCAACAGAACTACAAAAACAGCTCCAGCCAGCCAGAATTGCTGCCTAAACTTCTTGTATTCTGTGCAAAAGTAAGACACAGAAGGCAACTTATAATTCAAAGTGCAAGGTGAGATCACTGGGTGCTCTAGCTGTGCCTGACCAGTTTTGCCCACGTGTGCTTTTTCATGGAGGCCAGTTTGTCGAAAGTGCATAACTTGTGTAGTATGTGCTTTTAAAGTGACAGTGCAACATTTGGTGAACAAACCACAAAGGTAAAAGTGCGTAAAACAAACAAATAACAGTACATAATTATGATACTGGATCTTAAAGCTGCTGAGTTAGTTGAAAAGGGGGACTCCAGTTTTATTACATAGCAAAGGTGCTGAACTAATACAGTGTTTTATTATTTAAATGTAACCACCCAGTCCCTGGGGTTACTAGAATACTATCAGTATTATTGTTAGGAAGGCAGCAGGCAGCTGGTAGGGAGCTCATTAGGGGTTCCTTACATGATGACATCATTGTTTACTCAGCTAGCCTGAGGGAGGAATGATTAGGTCATTCAGAACTCTCACAGCAGCATAAGCCACACTGAGTGGATGGCTGCTCTGGGGAGCTTAGAATGCTCAGTTCGGTTCAGTCTGTTGTGGAGTGAGGAGGTGAGAGTGGCAGAAGGACTGCCAGTGGGCTCTGACGGAGGGCACAGGACTTCTCACCCTAGTTGAGTGTCATTTCCAGTTTCCAGTTGAAGTTGTGGAGACAAGACTACAGCAGGATTTCCTGATTTCTACTCCCTGTGAAGTGGAAGGATCTCCTTGTCCTCTGTGGACTTAAGGGGCAATCCCCTGAAAGTTCTGTGGTGTTTTCAGCTGCCTTGGATAGGATCTGAAATAGATTATTTGGACCGGCTACCCAAAAGAGTGCCTTTCCTTTCCTTTTTGTTGTTCCATGCCCAGTGGATGGAACAAATACTATGAGTACTGTAATGGAGACTAGATCTCCAAAATGTTCTTAGAGGAGTGGATAGTCTGGGGTGCATGTGCCCATAGATAAGGTGGGATCGCACCTGTCAGTGCCCCTAGTCTCATCAGTGTGAGTGAAGAAAGTTAAACTGTGGACCCCAGTGAGTGCAGTTTATTTTCTCTGTGTCACCCCAGTGTTGTGACAAGTAAAGTATGGGACCTCTAGCATTTCAGTGGGGAATGGGGGTTTCAGTGGTGTAACCCTGAAGAATGGCACAGACTGCCAGTTAGGGCCAAGGGTGGGAGGAACGCCTTCTGAGTCCTTACAAGGCAGGGCATCCTGGTTTGTAAAGGGCACTAGTATTTTTACCTGAGCGAGTGGCCATGCTGCAGGTTAAGGTGTGTGGCTGAATTTTCACATATTGCACCTATGTTCGAAAGGAGTTCTGAGTGCATGGCTTAGATTCACTAAATAACACTCATGGGAAAGAAAGAGAGCTGTTCATGTGCGTGGCCCAGCATCCACAGATGCACTTTGGGAATTTGGGAAGAAGATGTTTCTGTTTTGCTCATGAACTGTACTGCAATGCAAGGAGAGTTCTTGAATTTGTACCCGTCCAGCCTGGACCAACCCTTGGGGGTCCACTTCAGCTTTACTTGCCATCTGTTGAATAAAGCCATACTGCATAATCCTAGTCACTGTTAAGGACATTCCGATTATTGCTTCTGGTTGTGTGGATTTACTGGGCCCCCTCAGCAGGTTAGATCAAGCATATGCATAGCAGCCTCCACCCAGGACCTGGGTTGTGTTATATATTTATATATTTATATTTATATATATATATATAGATATATAGATATATATATATATATATATGAGATAGATATAGATATATATGAGATATATATATATATATATATATGGGGTTCAAGTTGTTTGTTTCTGTACCCCCACCCCTCTCTTCCTCTAGAAAATGAGCCAGATATACATCCTAACACCAAGGGTGGTACCTACCTTTTAGTAAAGTAATTAGTATGCCAGTGTAAGGGCACCAGTGTTTCCAGATATTTAATGGAGGGGGTGCACACTACTTAAATAAGTGGCCTGGGGTTACATAAAGTTTCAGGAGAATACCAAAAAACAATGTTTTCTTCACATTGGGTCGATAAAGGAAGGGAGAAAACACAGCATGAGTAAAAGATAATAATAGTAATACCAGGCACATTAAATGCATTATAATGTATGGTAGAACACTGTTAACCTTAGGAAATCATCATTTCTAAGGTTGTTAACTATCGATGTGGCGTAGAAATGTTGTTAACCTATCAATGCTAGTCACGCATCAATAAGATTAACTACAGCGATTGATCCATGTCTTGTCGCCCTTTTTTTTACACGTGGAACCGACGGATGAGCATGGCGGTTAGGGAAGGACTGAATGGCGGCGGTGACTATTTTTCAAAAGAAGCAGTCGTTTTACTTTTCGTGGGACCATACACTATAAAATAATGTATGGTCCCTCTATAAACAACAGTGCTATTAACTGTCTCAAGGTTGCCATGGCGACCTCAAACCTCGAGCTTCGGTCTCGAGGTTTACATGGTCGCCCTGGCAACCTCTCGACAGTTAACTGACCAGTTACCGATAGAGGACCATACATTATCCTCTATGTTAGGAGTATAGGATAATTAACGGCATGTTTTTAAATTTTGTGGCATTGAGAAGTTTACTATGAGTCAGAGGGATGGTGATCTCAGATGCCTTTTTCAATGAGAGGCATTTTGGACCTTCCAGCTGGGAGTGCTTGCCCTTCGTGGCCTGAAGGAGCAGTTGGGCATTCTATATTTATTTCATTTATTGAATTGTTTCCCCAGGAAAGACACTGAGGAACGTAATGCTGGGGGAAGTGTGATGGGAACTCTGATTTTATGCACACCCTCAGTGTGTGATGCCCAGATAAACCCCGTGGGCGCTAAACCCGAGGGTGATGGGGCATTATTTATTTATTTACTTAGCTTTTGTTAACCAGGTAAGTACACTAGACAATACATTTGCCTATTTTCAGGTATGACCCGGGAGAGGACAGGAAATACAAGTTCAAATACATAGGACAACATGATACAAATTCAGGCAGTTTCACAGAGTCAGGGAAAGCATAATACCCTCAGGTGTGCATAAAATTCTCGTTAACCACACCCCCCGATGCATTATTCCATATTTAATTGGCCATATTACACAAGACACAAACATTAATAACCAGCAAAGTGTGTTATTTAAATATGGCCAAGACATACACGTAATTTTATTGATGCAAGCAACACCATACTTGCTGCTAATCAGAGCAACTGCACCCAAGTTAGACCATCTTTAAGCCAGGAAAACCCCTCGCAACAAGCAGGATGATGGCACTGATGGACGACCATCCTTCCAGCCAAACAAAGCCTGACATTAGTTGGGGCCGGGGCTAAAGGGTAATGTGGTCTCTCCTCCTGGTTCCCCCCACTGTGGTGAGCCCCTCCACAGAGGGTAAGCCATGGGTCCTCCCTGCTCTGTGGTCATGGTGGAGGCTGGCTGGAGTTGACAAGTTGATTGTCCTCGTACATGGGAGACTGGAGTAAGTACACCCCTTGTCGTCAGCGAGGAGACAAATAGAATGTACAGCAAAAACAAAACACTAAAAGCAGATAATCATGTGCTACTAGAATATACAAATTCATTTTCTTAGCCTGGCTGAGCAGCCTGGACCTGGTATTAACAAATGGGGATCTCATCTGAGACATCACAATGAAGGAGACTTGGGGAGCAGCACTGCTGAACACTGTAATTCTGGGTTGACATGGGGAAGGAGACAACAAGCACGAAGACAAAAGTGCTTGATTTCAGGAAGGCTGATTATGGTAAGATGGATAAGATATGGAGAGGACACCTAGCTAGCCTCAAGGAAGATATGAGTGTGGTCAGAAATGGACAGTGATCATGGAAGGGATCCAGGCAGCCACCAACACATGCCTCGAGCAGAAAAGGAAGAGTTCCAATGACAGAAACCAAGTTCTTTCAGTTGGGAGGTAAGCCAGGCAGGGAAGAATAAGAGGGCTACATATAGGAAGTCCAGAAAGGCTGATAATGAGGGGGACTATGTGGAGAAAGCTAAGGAGGCTAGACTGATAGTCAGGCAGGCCAAGGCTAGGAAGGAGCTACAAATAACAGTGGAGATTAAGGAGGGAGAGAAAGCCTTCTTCGGGTATATCAGAGAAAAGAAGGACATGAAGGTAGGCATAGGGAAGCTAAAAAGGGGGGAGGGCTGAGTGGAAGGCATTAAAGAGAAGGCAGAGGTGTTCAATCACTACTTCTGCTCTGTCTTTACTAAGAAAAAGGATGAACTAGTGCCGCAAGGGAGGATGGGGGTGGGGAGCATGGCGGAGAGCAGAATAACAGAAGACAGAGTTAGGAAGGGGCTCAGAACCCTGAAAGTCAATGTCCCTAGGTCTGGATGGTACGCACCTGAGTGTTTTGAAGGAACTGGTGGGTCCACTAGCAGATCTCTTCAACAGTTCATTAGATCATTTTCTCTGGAATATACTCTCCTCCTCTACTGTTTATTCCCTTGAGATATTTGAGTATCTCTATCATATCCCCCCATCTCCTCCTGTCCTCTAGGGAGTATACGTTTAATTCCTTTAGCCTCTCCTTATAGGTCTTCCAATGCAGGCCCTGCATTATTATGATTGCTCTCCTCTGCACTGTCTCCATCCTGTCCCTGTCCTTATGAAGATGGGTCCTCCAGAACTGCACACAGTACTCGAGGTGCGATGTATACAGGGGAAGTATTACCTCCCTCTTTCTGCTGGTGATACCCCTCCTATGCAGCCAAGCATTTGGTTTGCCTTTCCCACTGCCTTTCCACACTGTTTTGCGACCTTCAGGTCATCAGTAGTGATAACACCCAGGTATCTCTCTTGTCTTGTGATCTCTAGTACCCCTCCCCCAAGTGTGTGCTCCACCCGGGTTCTTGTGCCCCAAGTGCATAACCTTGCACTTCTTTGTATTGAATTCCAGTTTCTACTTTCTTGACTAGTCCTCTAACTTGTCTAGGTCCTCTCTCATCCTTTCCACACCCACCATGAGTCCACCCTGTTGCAGATCTTCGTGTCGTCTGCAAACAGGCATACCCTCCCACCCAGTCCCTCCACCATGACACTAATGTAGGTAGTGAAGAGCATAGGGCCCAACACCGATCGCTGAAGTACCCTGCTAGTCACTCTTCCCTCCCTGGATCGTACCCTGTTTATCACCACTCTTTGGCTCCTATCCCAAAACTAGTTTTCCTCCCATTTTACGATTTTAGGCCCCATCCCCAGGCTGCTCTGTTTCATTACCAACCTTTTATGTGGGACTGTGTCAAAGGCCTTACTAAAATCTAAGTAGACCATGTTCACTGCCCGCCTTGGTCCACTACCCTGGTTACTCCATTGAAAAACTCTGTCAGGTTGGTCCGACAGGACAGCATATGAGGACAGACTGCAGAAAGGTGTAAAGAGTTGAACACATTCTTCTTCCTTAACAGGGTGTCAGCTGTCAGACCTCAGATTTTGATGGTAGGTCATATTTTGGCTGGCAGGGCCCAGGAACATTGTGTCATGTTTATTCCAGCATTGTGGAGGAGTTTGTCACTTGTGAACAGGTGTCACAGCTTGTTGCCAGGCTCTGAACCACGTGCTGTGTCCTGGATCCAGATGCCACCTTGCTAGCAGTAGACTGCAAGGATGTCCTCAGCGCAGTTTTGTGGGAATTTTCAGGTATTCCCTTGAGGACGGTAAATTCCCTGACATCTTGAAGCGTGTGGTGGTGAAGCGCATTCTCAACTAGCCATCTGTGAACCCTGAGAGTCTAGCAAATTACAGCCTGGCTCAAACATTCCCTTCCTAGGAATGGTAATGAAGAAGATATTGGCATTGCAGTTTGAGATCACTTGGAGTGTCATGACATCTATGAACCATTCCAAACTGGTTTCAGACATCAGCACAGCACTTAGATGGTGCTTACCAAGGTGCTGAATGATCTTCAGTTGATGAGAGACAAAAGTGAGCAGTATACTGTTGTCCTTGAGTTCCCTTCAGCATTTGATAGAGTGAATCATCACCGCCCTCCCTTTCTAAGACAGGCAGTCTCCCACCTTTTACAAAGATTGCATTCTGCAAGGGAAAAGAACAAAAAAATCATCAAGCATTGTTCCAGGGTCTGTTGGCATCATTTAGCTAGCTCAATTGTGAGAAATGAGCAATCTGATAGGCCTGTTAATATGAGGCCTTTGGGATCCTGCTAATGACACACCTGGTATATCTGTCTCCTTTGGAACAGCTGTTCATAGGATTGGGGGTGGGTCTCAGAGTAAACAGCAAAACACAATGATAAAGAACATTTTATGCAACACTAACAAGAGTGGAAGACCCTTCGGTCACAATTTAAGCAGGGGTGCCATTAATGATGCCGGCAAGCTGGGTTTGGGAACAAGATTGGGGCATCGGGGGCCAGCTGGGGTGGGGAAGGAATTAAGCATCCCAGAGTGTCTCTCCTCCAGGAATGGAGAGTAGTGGGCTCCATTGTAATACTGCCATACAGAACAATGGCAGTAGGTACCTCCAAGGACCATTGATGCCACAGTTCAAGGCAACTTACTGCACAGAAGAAGAAGTACACCCGACTACAGCTCAAACTACAAAAGTGCTGTGTGAACAAAATGTTTTATTTTTGTGCAAACATGCCAGAAAGGTCAGACAGATTCTAACATTTGTGCAGGAGTTGCATACTAACCACCTAATGCATTTTGCGCCATAGACTGATGACTTCTCTCTTATGTCATTTGAGCTGTACTTTGATTTGTGCAGGCCATGTGCAGTAGTTGGGTGCCCTTTTTATGTTGGCTCGTGCTTGCGCAGCCAACATCTTGCGGTAATAGCAGATTTGGAGGTGCAGTCACTGTGGGCAAATGCAGGGCATGCATCAGTAGGTGCGTCCCTCATTCCCCAATAAGTCAGCATGCAGGCACTGACACCAGCAATACCTAAAGCGGTCACCACATCTAACAAAAGTGTTGCTGCAATAAGAGGCAAACTCATCATGCAGCGGCATAATAACACGCCTCCTGACGTGCCTTTACTGGTGAAGTTTTTCAATAAAGATGGTGGCACTGACTGCCGCCACACACAATGCCGACTTCAGAGGTGCCCAGTCTTCCTGTCGGCATGAACTGACCCACTTCATTTGCCAACGGGGGAGCCCACTCTCAGTTGGCATAATGCCCCCTTCCATTTCAATTGTGTGCTGAGGAGCTGCCCAATCCCCCTCGGCATCAAGTGCCCCCCCATGTTTCTGTGCCAAAGGGGGGCCCAATCCCTGTCAGATTTGGTCACCCTCCCCACAAATGCAGGTGGTACACTGGGAGCCCACTCCAGTGTACTGAGCACTCCTGCGAACAAAGACAACTGACCCACGTTGTCCTCCCCCTCCTCGTAAAATGAGAAAACGATCCCTCAAAGTGTTTTGATGCCCCTCCCCCAACTGACTCCCACTCTCTGCGCTCTACCTCCCCACCCCCTCACCCATGCTACCTCCGGGCCCGCGTGATGATCTTTGGTGGACTGGGAACCGTCTGCACTCTTCAAAGCCGACCGCGAACTGAAGAGATGCCGGCAAGCTGTATAATGGCATAAATAGGGTTTTTTCAACTTTGGTGCACATCTCGGGCATTTTTAGGAATTTGGGCACCAAATATTCAACATGGGGTTATTGGGACCCCTCCTCATGAATTCAATCACTGTCATGGCGTTATTCAGTCCCGAAAGGTGATTTTGCAGTCACTGTGCAGAATCACCTTTCAGGACCGATTAACGAAACAACAGTGCTTCTGTTCATGGGGTGGGCTCTCAAAAAGCCTATGTTGCAAATTTGGTGAAAAAATCCAAAAAATGAATTTGTAATATTTTCACTCCAGATTTTCAACATTGGCATTTTCCCACACCTCCTTGTGAACAATACAGCTGTCATTATTCACATCCTGCCTGAAATGTGTTTTTGCGCATGTGGCGCACAATGGCGCCGTCGCTGTGTGAAATTAATGTTCAGAACACATTAACAAAATCAGAGTGACACTGTTCATGGGTAGAGCTCCTAAAATACCTGTGTTGAAAATCTGGTAAAAAAAATACCCAAAATAATTACGTTACGGACGTGCATTGCACAGTTTCTATACAAGCTGGTGACGTCACCAATTTTTCATATTTTCGCTCCAGATTTTCACCACTGTCATTTTTGTACACTTCCTTATGAACAGTACAGCTGTAATTTTTCACATCCTGCCCGAAATGTGTTTTCAAACGTATCACACAATGGCGCAGTTGCTGTGGAAAATCAATGTTCAAGACAGATTAACAAAATCACAGTGACACTGTTCATGACCGGAGTTCCAAAAATGCCTGTGTTGAAATTTTGTTAAACAAATCTCCCAAATAATTGCATTATGGCCGTGCTTTGCGCTGTTTCTACGCACGCTCGTGATGTCACCAATTTTCCATATTTTCACTCCAGATTTTCAACAATGCCATTTTTTACACCTTCTCATGAACAGTGCAGCTGACATTTTTCATATCCTGCCTGAACTGTGTTTTCGCACCTGTGCCACCAAAATCCACAGTCGCTGTACAAAATCACCTTTCGGCAAACAAACTCATAGTGCCACTGTTCATGAGGTGGGGTCAAAAACGGCCCATGTTGATGAGTTAGCAGTTGTAAAATGTAGAGTGTAAACCTGAAATTCACTTCCAGCCAAGCTTGTTCTGCATCTTCAGCAATCATTATGTTTGCTTGCACGCATGTTTATGTTTGCTTGCAAGCATGTGCAAGAAACATAGTGCCGTTATCCGAGTTTTCATAGGTGTGGCACCCATCTTCCAATGCAGTCAGTGTGTTTGCAGGCACAGCCATAGTTCGCCAATGAATGCTGCAGCTGTCTATGACAGCAGTTGAAAATGCAGTGCCATACAGTTGAAAGAGAGAGCTCCGCTTCAGTGAGCAGAGATAAGCTACCGCGTGCGCATGCGCTTCCCCCCCACACATACACGCATGCACATTGCGTGCTGATGCACCCCCCCACACACACACTGTATGGCCGACGGGGGTGCCTAATCTCCCGTCAGCTCTGCTGCGCTCTCCCCAACAGAGTTCCAGGTGCCACGCTGGGAGCCCACCCCAGCATGGCAACAGTCCATATGGCTGACGGGGGTGCCCGATCCTCCATCAGCTCCAATGTTTCTCTCCCTCAACAGACAACTGGGTGCTACGCTGAGCCCACCCCAGCATGGCAATAGTCCATATGGCTGACAGTACCCAATCCCCGTCAGCTCCTGCCCCAGACAGCCTTCCAGCTGCACGCTGGGAGCCCACCCCAGCGTGGCACAAGTCCTCGTCGTCAAGGAAAAAAAAGAAACAAACCTGCAAGAAAAAAACCTTCCCTAAGCTGACTGTCCTGACCCCGCTCCCCACCGTTACCCACCCTATGCGCATCCACCTCCCACACCCCACCTCACCCCAACTTACCTCCAGAGCTTGCACAGACGATCTTGGTGGACCAGAAACATGTCTAAACTCTTCAAAGCCGACCACGAACTAAGGAAATGCCGGTAAGCTGTATAATGTAATAAAAAGGGTTTTTTCAACTTTGATGCATATCTGAGGCATTTTAGGGAATTCTTTCACCAAATTTTCAACATGGGGTTTTTGGGACCCCATGTCATGAATTCTGTCACTGTCATTTTGTTAATCGGCCCCGAAAGGTGATTTCACGGTGACTGCGCAGAACCACCTTCCGGGACTGATTTACAAAATGACAGTGTTACAATTCACGAGGTAGGCCTCCCAAAACCCTATGTTGAAAATTTGGTGAAAGAATTCCCAACAAGCATTTGTCAATGCCGAATGTTGCTTGCTTGTATGTGCTGTTTAGGTATTTGGAGTGACAGTTTCATGCCTTCCTCCCAAGACATCCACTGTGTCTTTCCGTTCAGTATTCACAGAAGAGTGGGAGGGGCAAGGGCCACAGCAGTACAGCAGTTGCCAAGAGGGGGTGAAGAGGTGGACAAAAGAGTCCTGCAGGAGCTCACTAAATTGAAGGTAGACAAAGCGATGGAACCAGATGGCATACACCCAAGGATATTAACAGAACTGTGAAGGAGATAGCAGTACCTCTGGCAGCCATGTTCACAGAGTCATTCAACATGAATGAATTGGAGGAGGGCACATGTGGTCCCTCTACACAAGTCCGCAGCAGGGAGGAGGCAGGGAACAATAGGCCATTCAGCCTCACCTCAGTAGTGGGAAGATCATGGAGACATTGCTTAAAGAAAGGATAGTGGGGCATCTAGATGCCATCGGAACCCAGGACCATAGACAACATGGATTCACAGTGGGGACATCATGTCAGATAAATCTGGTTGATTTATTTGACTGGGTGACAAAGGAAGTGAATCAGGGTGGGGCAGCGGACAACGCTTACCTTGATTTCAGCAAAGCCTTTGACACCATCCCATATAGGAGGCTGATAAACTAGCTGGGTAGGCTGGACATGGGGAAAGGGTGGTAAACTGGGTTAGAAACTGGCTAACAGACAGGAAGCAGAGAGTGGTGGTAAATGGTATGCAGTCTAGGAGAGGGGCGACCAGTGGGGTGCTGCAGGGATCGGTCCTGGGGCCAGTTCTGTTCAATGTCTTCATTAGCAATATTGCAGAACATCTGAAGGGAATTTTCACCAGATTTTCTACATAGCCATTTAAGACCTCTGCTCATGAACAGTGTCACTGTGATTTTCTTAATTTGTCCCTTACATTGATTTACCTACCGACTGCGCCATTGTGCGCTACATAGGCTGGGAAACACGTTTTGGATGAGATGTGAAAATGACAGCTGTACTACTCATAAGAAGGTGTGGTAAAATGGCAATGTTGAAAATCTGGAGTGAAAATATTGAATATTCGCGAACTTACGAACGTGCGATGGAACTGTACAACGCGTCAGAAACAGTCATTTTTTGGAATTTTTTCACCAAATTTTCAACATAGTCATTTTAAGACCTTTGCTCATGAACACTGTCACTGTGATTTTCTTAATTTATCCCGTACATTGATTTCGCACACCGACTGCGCCATTGTACACTACAGGGGTGGAAACACGTTTTGGGTGAGATGTGAAAAATGACAGCTATACTGTTTATAAGAAGGTGTGGCAAAATGGCAATGTTGGAAATCTGGAGTGAAAATATTGAAAATTCGCGAACTTACGAGCGTGCATAGGAACAGTACAACGCATGCTCGTAAAAGTCATTTTTTGGAATTTTTTCACCAAATTTTCAACATAGCCATTTTAACACCTGAGCCCATGAACAGTGTCACTGTGATTTTCTTAATTTGTCCCGTACATTGATCTCGCACACCTACTGCGCCATTGTGTGCTACATGGGCAGAAACACGTTTTGGGTGAGATGTGAAAATGGCAGCTGTACTACTCATAAGAAGGTGTGATAAATGGCAATGTTGGAAATCTGGGTGAAAATATTGAAAATTCCGGCTTCACGGTCCGTAGGAACTGCGCAATGCACGCTCGTAAAACAGTCATTTTTAGGAATTTTTTCACCAAATTTTCAACATAGCCATTTTAAGACCTCTGCTCATGAACAGTGTCACTGTGATTTTCTTAATTTGTCCCGTACATTGATTTCGCACACCGACTGCGCCATTCTGCGCTACATGGGCGGAAACACATTTTGGGTGAGATGTGAAAAATGACAGCTGTACTACTCATAAGAAGGTGTGGTAAAATGGCAATGTTGAAAATCTGGAGGAAAATATTGAAATTGGTGAGTTACGACAAGCGAACCTGCGCAACGCGACGCCAGAAACAGTCATTTTTAGATGTTTACATCACTGGCTTTTCAGATTCTTTTCCGCGAATGATGTCACCGTCATGGGGACTGGCCTCGGGGCGATTTCGCAGTCACCGCGGCGAAATCACCCTCTCGGGCCTGAATAACGCCATGACAGTGACATCATTCATGAGAAGGGTCCTCAAAACCCCATGTTGAAAATTTGCAAAATTTCAAAAATGCCTGAGATATGCAACAGTTGAAACCCCTATCTAGCCTATTATACAGCTTCACCGGCATTTCCTCAGTTCGCGTGGTCGCTTTTGAAGAGTGCAGCATGTTCCCGTCCACCGAAGATCGCTATGCCGGAGTCTGGAGGTAAGTATGGGGTGAGGGGTGTGGGAGGCTGGGTGCGCAGGGTGGGTGCGGGTTGTGGGAGGGGTTGGGAGATGCGCGCAGGGACTGCTTTTGTTTTACAGGTTTAAAAAAAAGACGCGTGGATGATATTTGCCATGCTGGGGTGGGGCCTCCAGCATGGCACAAGAGATGTTGGGGGGCATTCAGCCGATGGAGGATTGGGCACCCGTCGCCATGGCATTTGTTGCCATGCTGGGGTGGGCTCCCAGCATGGCACAGAGCAGGGGCATTCAGCCAGCGAGATTGGAGCACCCCGTCAGCCAAAGGACTGCTTGCCACGCTGGGTGGGCTCCCAGCATGGCACCTACTACTGGGAGGGGACACAGCTCAGCCGGCGGGGATTGGGCACCCCGTCGGCTACACAGTGTCTTGAGGGCACTGTCGCAAAGCGTGTGTCTGTGGGGGCTGCATGTGAGCAGCCGATATCTTATCGCTGCTCACTGAAGCATAGCCCCCCTTTCAACTCAGATATTCACTGCATTTTGGAGCGTGTCATAGACAGCTCCAAAATGCATTGGCTTACAGGGGCCGCACCTGCCAGCACACTGACTGAATTGGAGGAGTAGGTGACACACCTCCGAAATCTCCGATGATGGCACTATGTTTCTTGCACATGCGTGCAAGCAACATAAAAATGACTGTTTTACGAGCATGCGTTGTGCTGTTCCTACACACGCTCGTAAGTTCACGAATTTTCACTATTTCCACTCCAGATTTTCAAAATTGCCATTTTACCACACCTCCTTATGAGCAGTATAGCTGTCATTTTTCACATCTCACATAAAATATGTTTTCGCGCATGTAGCGCACAAAGGCGCAGTCGGTGTGCGAAATCAATGTTTGGGACAGATTAAGAAAATCACAGTGACACTGTTCATGAGCAGAGGTGTTACAATGGCTATGTTAAAAATTTGGTCAAAAAAACTCCATAAAATGACTGTGTTATGAGCGACCATTGCACAGTGCCCACGCACCCTCGGAAATTCATGGATTTCTAATATTTTCAGTCCAGATTTTCACCACTGGCATTTTCCACATTTCCTTATGAACAGTACAGCTGTTATTTTTCACACCATGGCTGAAATGTGTTTTCACACTTCCAGCACAGAAATGCATGGTCGCTGTGGGAAATCACTGTTCGGGACAGATTAAGAAAATCACAGTGACACTGTTCACGAGCAGAGGTGTTACAATGGCTATGTTAAAAATTTGGTGAAAAAACTCCATAAAATGACTGTGTTATGAGCGACCATTGCACAGTGTCCACGCACCCTCGTAAATTCATGGATTTCTAATATTTTCAGTCCAGATTTTCACCACTGGCATTTTCCACATTTCCTTATGAACAGTACAGCTGTTATTTTTCACACCATGGCTGAAATGTGTTTTCACACTTCCAGCGCAGAAATGCATGGTCGCTGTGGGAAATCACTGTTCGGACAGATTAAGAAAAACAGTGACACTGTTCATGAGCAGAGGTTCCAAAATGCCTGTGTTGACAATCTGCTGTAAAAAATCCACAAACTAATTGCATTATGGGTGTGTGTTGTGCAGTTTCTACGCACGCTCATGACTTCACTATTTTTTTTTATATTTTCACTGCAGATTTTCAACATTGCCATTTTTTGCACCTCCCCATGGATAGTACAGCTGTCATTTTTCACATCCTGTTCAAAATGTGTTTTCGCACCAGTGGTGCCAAATGACGTAGTCATTGTGCAAAATCAGCTTTCCGCTAACAAACTGATATTGCCACTGTTCATGAGGTGGGGGTCACAAAAAACCTTTGTTTAAAATTTGGAATGAAAATACCAACCAACTCCTGTGACATTAGGGTTTCCGACCATAATGGCCCACCCTGTAGAGACTGACAGACATGAGGGGTATGACTTGGGATTGTCCTCCATAACACTCCTGCCATTCCACCCCCACCCACACCCTGCAGCCACTGACAGGCATCGAGGTGTGCCTTGGACTATTTGGCCCCAAAGTTCACTCCATTCTCCTATGTTGCACCCATCTCACCATATTCCTTATTGAATGGGGTGAGCATAAGGCCAAAAGATTCCAAGGCACACTGTGACACTTGTTGGTGTCTGCAGGGTAGGGTGTGGTGAAATGGCGTGGCCATTATGCCTGACGACCCAAAGGCATACCCCAGTGCCTGTCGGTCTCTGCAGGGTGGTGGTGGGGTTGGCTTCAGTTCAATACTTCACTGCCATTCCTATTATGCATCTCTCTAACTCCTACACTACCAATGCCAATGCCAGCAAGCAAACATTCGGCATTGACAAATGCTTGTTTTATGATACTGTATGTGATTGATGACATGGGATTTGTTCTCTTTTCATAGAGTTTAAAACTGTTAGCTTTATATTTCTGTCATTACTGTCATTCTTTTCACTGATTCCCCCTGCCCAACTTTCCCTAAAAAGCCTAACTTGTCACAAAGTTAACTGCATCAACACTGCGCAGAGCAGAGGTCTTGGTATCATTCTGTACCAGCATAACATTCTGTGGTGATTTGCATATGCAGCCCATGATACTTTGCATTGTGTGGGCATGTGTGATTTTGTATTTTCTTTACTAACCCAGCTGCACAACTCCCACTCCCTCCCCAGTTCTACTCAAAAAATCCTTTGGGGTCCCGTCTTCTTCTGGTTTAACTACTTAAGCACTGTAATTTGTCTGGGAGAACAGCTGAAGGTCTCTAGCTACTAACAGTACTGCTGCATAGATTGGGCAAGAAGGGGTGCTACAGCTCAGCTCAGCTCAGCTCATGCAACAATCTTCCAGCCCTAAAGACTGAACTTGTGAACTATAGAGCATTATAAGTATAATTAATTATGAAGAAGCAGAGTGAGGCTTCTGATTGGCTACTGGATTGGTCATTAACCTCTTCAAAATGACCGATCCAGATGCCAACTGACACTGTGTGCCACACACGACTTGTGCCACATGGCTAAAACTTAAATGAAGCAAAAGGAAATGAAAGTTGTCATTGTGATTAGAGTTATAATCACAATAACAGCCTCAAAGCTGGTCATTTTCTTGGATTAATGACTGGTTGAAGGGCTATGCCATGTGCCGCTTATACCCACACCTGGTTGTTAATCTCTTGGAAATGACTGCATTCTCGGTTGTTATTGCATAATGCTCTGATCACCCACAGTCCCCACTCCCACGTCCCACCCCTCTGATCTAGAAAACCAAGTCTGATTTCAAACCTTGGTCTTCCATCTTAGAGCCCAGTAGGCTACTGAAGCATCATTGGACTAGTTCCACTGTAAAAAAAAACAAAAAAAAAAAAAAACAAATAAATAACCAAACACACACACACACACACACATATTCAATTTTGTCATGGAAAACACTCACACCATTTGCAGTTCTCACATTTGTGTATTAGCTGATAATTGATCTGGCGTAATAGCTACAAATTTAGTCTCTTATTTTGAAACCTAAAAATAAGTATGTTAAACATGCCTCTCCTAGAAACCTTTTACAGATTCTGAAAAATGTTTGGGATTTGTAGATTAATTTCTGGGTTTTGTTGGTGAAATTTGTTACTGTTCAGTTTGCCCAGCTTGATGTACAGTAGTGTTTCAATTTCTAGTACTGGGTTGCTACACTAATCCAAGTAATTATCTTTCTCTTTATTAAAATTATAAACATATACATGCTATATATTTGAGAAGAAAACATATTACTTACAAAATTGGCTATCCTGTTTTGTATGAGAATTTTGACATGTCCTTTAGAATTGGGAATCAGTAGAAAGTACCCTACAGTAAAGTTTCTTCACATTAAATACTGACCCCCATGCACCTTCTCAGCCCCAGTCATGATACTGAGAATGAAAATTCAAGAGACTTGTAACTGAGTATGTAGCTGCACCCAATGATTGAAAGACTGTTTTGGGCAGTGAAAGGTCTTGAAACTATGCCAAAGTTATGCAACATACCAACAAGTACAGTGTCAACACCGCCTTTTTGTCTAAATTGGGTAAAAGTATTAATGTTACAAAACTAGTAAGAAGAAACTGAGGTATACATTTATTAAATTCAAATTCTGAGTTTCCTTTTTATTTGAGTACAGAACATCCTTATTTTTCTACCATTTTCTCCCACTTCTACTTTCCATCACTGTAGTGATATCGTTGCCTCGTACACTGCATATGTGGGAGGGGCAGCAAGTGGTGACCTTCACAATGGGCTCTCGTTGTACACAGTAGCCAGTTAGCAGGGTGGTACTGAAGTGATCGAAGTTCATCTCCCTGCTTCCATGGGGAACCGAGCACCTTCTGCCTATGATACACTCCGACATGAACCTCTGTTTCCTGTGTTGTGGCATGGAACACTGTGGCTACCCACTGGATCAGCCTTTCAAAGATTTCTTTCTTACTGTTTTTCTAATATGAACAGATTTTTTTTGTCCCTTTTAAAAAATTAAAAAGGTGCAAAAGCTGTGTGAATTTGAGCCTGTGATGCCAGATACTGGTGGACCAGAGCACCCATTGACAGTGGCCCCCTTTCCCCTCACTCACATTATAACCCCATCAAGTTATGCCACACAGGGGTTAACGGCTTTGAGATTGGTCAAAAAAGGGGTTGTGGCCACCATGCACAAAGGCACATGGCGGTTCTTGCAAGCCCAGTTGTAGCCTCCTGCGCCTCTGCAATTTACTGCCTGGTATGACCAGGTGGTAATCGAGGTTCAGTGCTATGACCAGGTTCACAAACCC
This sequence comes from Neoceratodus forsteri, assembly GCA_016271365.2. Taxonomy (NCBI): domain Eukaryota; kingdom Metazoa; phylum Chordata; order Ceratodontiformes; family Ceratodontidae; genus Neoceratodus; species Neoceratodus forsteri. Next base: position 69,130,784 of record JADMNL010000023.1, read on the forward strand.
ACAGGACAACCAGACATCAGGAGGACACTGCCGTACCTCGCCCTGAATGAACACACTGAGGGTGAACCACTGGACCATCAGCTAAGATTACTATGATGGTCGTGCTCACTGTAAAATTGTCTGCACAAAATTGTTGCCACACTAGTACAATTTTACCCGGCGAATGGATTAACAGGCTTTCGGATCTGGCCTGCTGTCCATATGCCACCCTGTGTGTGCACCTTCAGAGATATGACTGACCTGCATTAAGGTTATTCAGTGCTGTCCCAGAATATCTCTTCCCTGGATGTAACAGCCTGCCTTCAGTAGTCATGTCTTCAGTGAGCAGAATCTCTGCTGGAAGCATGGAATTAAGACTACACATACACATTTTCAAGATGGACATTGTGTTGATCCTCAACAATATGGCTGGCATGTGGGCAGACTGGCACCAGTACTTTTTTTCCACTGGGTATTAGGCTCAGGTAAATGTATGAGGACCAGCCCGTCTTAGGCAATCAGGACACAGGATGTTAATTACCCATTTTATAAAGGAAAATAATATCTCTTGATTATTTATAGAGGTTTGTTTTCCTTATAGAGGTTGGTTTGAGCATGAGGTATGCAGAAGAAATTGCTCTGCACTGACAGGATGTTGAGACCATGAGGTACTGAGTCTTTGCTGACAGTTTCTCTCTGTGTCTCCCTCGACATCCTGCTGTGCCCCTTCCCCAACCCACACCCACCATCTGCACACCCCACCTCCCCACACCCCCTCAACCCATACTTACCTCCAGAGGGCCAGCGCTGTGATCTTCTGTGGAGCTGGAACACATCTGAACTCTTCAAAAGCTGACGGGGAACAGAATAAAATGCAGTATGCTTTATAATGGTAGGCAATGGGGGGGTGCAACTTAGGTGGATATCTCAGCCAGTTTTAGGAATTTTGGTACCAGATTTTCAACATGGGGTTTTTGGGACCCCTCCTCATGAACACATGTACTGTCAGCTCGTTACTCGGTCCCGAAAGGTGATTTCGCAGCCACTGCGTGGAATCACCTTTTCAAACTGATTAATGAAACAACAGTGCCACTGTGCATGAAGTGGGGTCCCAAAAAGCCCATGTTGCAAATTTGGTGGAAAAATTCCAAAAAATGCGCTACAAGCATGCATTGCGCAATTTCCATGCACACTCGTAACTTCAACACTTTTTTTTATATTTTCACTCCAGATTTTCAACATAAACATTTTTTAACACCTCCTTATGAACAGTACAGCTGTCAATTTTCATATCTTGCCCAAAATGTGTTTTCACACCTGTGGTGCACAATGGCATGCTCGCTGTGGGAAATCAACTTTTGGGACAGATTAACAAAATCACACTGCCACTGTTCATGAGGGGACGTCCCAAAATGCCTGTGTTGAAAATGTGGTTAAAAAAAATCCCATAAATAATTGGGTTATGGATGTGCGTTTCTATGCATGCTCATGACTTCACCAATTTTTCATATTTTCACTCCAGATTTTCAATGTTGCCATTTTTTTACACCTCCTCATGAACAATAAAGTTGTCATTTTTCACATCCTGCCCAAAATGTGTTTTCATACCTATGGTGCCAAATGGCGCAGTTGCTGTACAAAATAACCTTTCGCCTAACAAACTGATAGTGCCGCTCTTCATGAGGTGGGGTCACAAAAAGACCATGTTGTAAATTGGGAGTGAAAATACCAACAAACACCTACCGCGTTAGGGTTTCCAACTATAGCACCCCACCCTGTAGACTGACAGGTGTCAGGGGTGTGACTTGGGATCATCGGCTGTAATGCTCGCACAATTCCACCCCCTACCCCACCCTGCAGCCAGTGACAGGCATTGAGGTGTGCCTTGGAGTGTTTGGCCCCAAAATTCTCCCCATTCTCCTATACTGCACCCATCTCAGCATATTTCCTTATGGAATGGGGTAAGTATAAGGCCCAAAGACCACAAAGCACATCTTGATACTTGTCAGTGTCTAGAGGGTAGGGTGAGGTAAAATGGCATGAGCGTTATAGCTGATGACCCAAAGGCACACCCCAACACCTGTCACTCTCTGCAGGGTGGGGTTGTCGTCAGTTCAATATTTCACTGCCATTCCTATTATGCATCTCTCGCTCCTGCACTACCAATGCCAGTGAGACAACATTCGGCATTGACAAATGCTCGTTTTATCAGAGCTGCAATACTGCCACTTGTGTGACCACACGTGGCAGGGTATGTCAAGCACCTTGTGGGAGGGATGGTGCCAACTGGCACTATGCACAGTCATGCGTCTGTATGGGCATGCTCACACAGTGCCCTTGCTACTGGCATCCTGTGGCTAGGGAGTAATTTGATGAAAAACCTTGGAGTGAGGCAAGATAATACTGCCACCTCGCGGGCCCTGATGAAACCATTGGCCAGCCTCCATCCCACACTCAGTGACCTAAGGAGGCCTACCTTCACCTCCTCAAGGAATCCACCACAGCTGCTGAAGCTGCACTGTGGACCCCATGGATGGAATAAAGTAAGCACCAGAGATGGTAAGGATGGAGCTGGGGGCAAACGAGAAGAATGGGACAGCACTGGTGAAAGGAATAAGTAAAACAAAAGAAAAGTCTGGTAGACAGACAAACACATGCATGATTTTTCAGAATGAGATCATACTTACAGATAGTTTAGTTTATTTTTTTTACCAGGATAAGGCTCCATTGAGCAAGCTCATTTTCAAGGAGGTCCTGGGTAGGGCAATATAGAGTTAAAGTACAAGACAAGAATACAGTAGGAATACGATACAGTAGTTACATAATAAATACAGCTTTGAAGATAGATTAGAATATACTATATATGAATACACAATAGAAACAGTAAGAGTTTTAGCAAAAACAATAATCAGGATAGTTATCGAATATAATGGTTATCGTATAAAACAATCGAGATAAAGGATATGTTGTTCATGCATTTGTAATCTCATTAGATGAAAGCTGTACAGAAGATAAAACAGCAGAGCTTTGAATGTGCTAAAACATTTTCTGCTTACTAAGCAACATGGAATAATGAGTTTCCCCTTAAAAATCTCTGTGCAATGCAGAGCATCATCTTCATCATGTGTAAAAGAGATGCTCAGAGGGCTAAAATGAGGTATGCTAAAGATAAAGGAGAGCTAGAGGCGTACAGGACTGACAACACAGTCCTGTACGCCTCTGGCTCAACTTTATCCAATGTAAGAAATATTACAAGCTGACTTTGCACAACTTGAACAGAACCTTGTAAACGCTAAACTCCTTCTCAGTGCCATAAAATGAAGGCAATGATCTTTACCCTGAAAAACTCTTCCTCCACCTTCCACCCTCCTAATGAGTTTATTTCTACCTCCCTAGGTGAACCTCTTGAGATTGTCCCCAAATTCAAATATCTGGGCATTTGGCTAGATAATAAACTCACCTTCAACGCCCACATTGACTATCTGATTGGTAAGTTGAAGTCTAGAACTGTTTTTTATGTTTGCTTACACGCATGTGCAAGAAACATAGTGCCATCATCCGAGTTTTCAGGGGGGTGTCACCCCTTCTTCCAATTCAGTCAGTGTGTTGGCAGGCGCGGCCCCAGTCCGCCAATGCATCCTGGAGCTGTCTATGACAGCTCCAAATGCAGTGGCATACAGTTGAAAGGGGAGCTACGCCTCAGTGAGCAGCAATCAGATATCGCCTGCCCGCGCAGCTCCCCCTACACACACACACACACACACACACACGCACGCACGCATACCGCGTGCTGCACCCCACGCACACTGTATAGCTAACGGGTGCCTAATCCCCGCCGGCTGTGCTGCACTCCTCAAAGTTTTACACATGCCACGCTGGGTGCCCACCCCAGCATGGCAAGTCATGGATAGCCGACGGGGTGCCAACTCCGCTGGCTCCACTCGTCCTCCTCCCCAGAGTAGCGGGTGCCACGCTGGGAGCCCACCCCAGCGTGGCAACTGATGCTAGGCCGACGGGGTGCTCAACTCTCGCCGGCTCCACTCCCAACCAGTCATCTTTCTGCCACGCTGGGAGCCCACCCCAGCGTGGCAAACATCCCGTCGTCATTGTGGTTCAAAACCTGCAAATTAAAACTGTCCTCGCGCCTCCTGCCCCTCCCACAACCTGCACCCACCCACTGCACACCCTGCCTCCTCACACACACCCCCCTCACCCCATACTTACCTCCGGACCTCGGCGTGACGATCTTCGGTGGACCGGGAACACATCTGCACTCTTCAAAGCCGACCGCGAACTGAGGAAATGCCAGTAAGCTGTATAATGGGTTTTTTCAACTTTGTTGCATATCTCAGGCATTTTTTGGAATTTTTGCACCAAATGTTCAACATGGGGTTTTTGGGACCCCTTCTCATGAATGATGTCACTGTAATGGCGTTATTCAGGCCCGAAGGGTGATTTCGCAGTCACTGTGCGAAATCACCTTTCGGGCCTGATTAACAAAACGACACTGCCAGCGTTCATAACGTGGGCTCTCAAGAAGCCTATTTTGAAAATTTGGTGGAAAAATTCCTAAAAATTACTGTTTTACGAGCGCGGCGTTGCGCAGTTCCTACGCAGGGCTCGTAAGTTCGTGATTTTCAATATTTTCACCCAGAATTTCAACATTGCCATTTTACCACACCTTCTTATGAGCAGTACAGCTGTCATTTGTCACGCCTTGCCCAAAATGTGTTTCTGCCCATATGAAGCACAATGGCACAGTCGTGTGCGTAAATCAATGTATGGGACACATTAAAAATCACAGTGACACTGTTCACGAGCAGAGGTCTTAAATGGCTATGTTGAAAATTTGGTGAAAAATTCTCAAAAATGACTGTTTTATTTAGCCGCATGCGCTGTTCCTACCACGCCATAAGTTTGCGATTTTCAATATTTTCACTCCAGATTTTCAACATTGCCATTTTATAACACTTCCTTATGAACAGTACAGCTGTCAATTTTCACAACATGGCTGAAATGTGTTTTCACACTTTCAGCGCAGAGATGCGTGGTCACTGTGGGAAATCATTGTTCGGGACAGACAAAATCACAGTGACACTGTTCATGATCGGAGGTCCCAAAATGCCTCTGACAATCTGCTGCAAAAAATCCCCAAACTAATTACATTACGGGTGTGCGTTGCATAGTTTCTATGCATGCTCGTGACTTCACCAGTATTTTTAATATTTTTACTATAGATTTGCAACATTGCCATTTTTTACACCTCCCCATGAACAGTACAGCTGTCATTTTTTACATCCTGTTCGGAATGTGTTTGCACCTGTGGTGCTAAATGCCATAGTCGCTGTGCATAAGCAGCTTTCGGCTAACAAACTGATATTGCCACTGTTCATGAGGTGGGGTCACAAAAAAAAATGTTGAAAATTTGGAGTGAAAATACCAATGAATGCCTGAGGTATTACGGTTTCCAGCCATAACGCACAACCCCGTAGAGAATGACAGGCATCAGGGATTTGACTTGGGATTCTTGCCTGCAATGCTCATACCATTCCACACCCTGCAGCCAGTGAGAGGCATCGAGGTATGCCTTGGACTCTTTGGTCCCAAAGTTCACCCCATTCTCCTATACAGCACCCATCTCACCGTATTTCCTGATGGAATGGGGGTCACTTTCAAAGACCAAAGACCCCAAGGCACACCGTGACACTTGTCAGTGTCTGCAGGGTGGGGTGTGAGTGAAATAGGCGTGGCTGCCCTACGACCCTAAGGCACACCCCAATGCCTGTCACTCTCTGCAGGGTGGTGGTGGGGTTGGCTTCAGTTCAATACTTCACTGCCATTCCTATTAAGCAGCTCTGTAACTTCTACACTACCACTGCCAATGCCAGCAAGCAAACATTCGGCATTGACAAATGCTTGTTTCTTTAGGAATACAGCAGGTCACATTTCCCAACCGAGACTAGAATCAGGCTTGTCCAGGCTACATTCCTGCCCTTACTTGACTATGGTGACATAATCTATTATTTCTGCCCTGCTGTGTATTTGAACAAGCTGGCTGTCCTCTATCACTGTGCTCTATGATTTATAACCAATTCCCCCTTTCGTACTCATCACTGCAATCTGTATGCAGCTGTCGGGTGGACCTCGCTCACCACCAGATGTCTGATCCATTCAGGTACTTGAACACTCAAAATCCTATTGAACAAACTCCCAGAATATCTGTCCTCCCTTGTTCGCATCTCTCACAGTTTTTATTCCCTGAGGAAGTCTAGCCTTATCCTTTTAGGGGTGCCTAGGCCTTCTACCTCTTTTGGTAAATGTGCCCTCTATTGTGCCCTCCCTGCTGCTTGAAATCAGCTTCAGTCTGTATTCAAATTCTCCAGCCTAGTCTCTATCACCTCCTTTAAAAACCTTAGCTGCAACCAAACTGAAAGAAACATGTTGCTGCCGCTAGTCTTCTTTGACCACTGTCTCACAATCAATATCCCCCTTCCCCTCACTATTCCTCCTGCGTACCCATTGTGTCTTTCTCCCTCCTCATCTTCGCCATGCTGACCCATTCACGCCTTGCTATCTGAACACTGTGTTCTCCCTTTTTCTGGACCTCCATCGACTCTCCCTCTCCTATCTCCTTCTCGCACTCTTTTCTCTTTTATCTCATTTCAATGTCCTTGAATGTTGCTATCCCTTCTTACTACAATGCAGTCAGTATGTTCTGTTATCAGGTTGTACATTTGCTACATTTTTTGTGTGTTTTTTTATATGCATCTTATACTTTATCCTTGGAATTCAACTAGTTGTCTATAATTTGCATTGTCTGTATATTTAACTGTTACATGTCCTCAGGACCTCCTTGTGAATGAGCTTGCTCAATGGAGTTATTCCTGCAATAAACTTCAAACTAATATGAGATAGTTGGTAAGTATGAACAGAAGGTTCTGAGTGGTAAAATGAGGGATGTCCCTCCTAATGGAGGACAGTTGAGTGGTATGAGAGGAATTCTGAGGAGTACACTGAGGACTTTCCCTCCTAATGTGGGACAGCTGAGTGGAGCGAGAGGGATACTGACTGGTAAAATGTGGGATTTTTTTAATGGTATGAGAGAGGTTCTGAGGGGTAAAATAATGGATATCCCTTCTATTGTGGGACAGTTGAGTGGTACGAGAGGGGTTCTAAGGGGTAAAATGTGAGCTGGCCCTCCTAATATGAGACAGTTTAGTGATGCGAGGGGGTACTGAAGGGTAACATGAGGGATATCCCTCCTAATGTCAGACAGTTGTGTGGTATAAGAAGGGTTCTGAGGGGTTAAATGTGGGACAGTTGAGTGGTATGAAAGGGATTCTGAGGGGTAAAATGAGGGTCATCCCTCCTATTGTAGGACAGTTTAGTGGTATGAGAGGGGTTCTCTGAGAGGTAAAATGAGGGATATTCCTCCTTATGTGGGACATTTGAGAAGGATAGAGAGGTTCTGAGGGGTAAAATGGGGAATGGCCCTCGTAATGTGGGACAGTTGAGAATTATGGACAGAGGGGCTCCGAGTTATAATATGAGGGACACCCTTCCTAATGTGGGAAAGTTGGGAATTATGGATAGAGAGGTTCTGAGGGGTAACATGAGGGACATCCCTCATAATGTGGGACAGTTGGGAGGTATGGATTGAGGGGTTCTATGTGGCTAAATGAGGGGCAACACTCCTAACATGAGACAGTTGAAAGGTATGAATAAAGGGGTGAGGGATGTCTATCCGAATGTGGGACAGTTGAAAAGTATAGCGAGGATTTCTGAGATGCAGAATGAGGGATGTTCATCCTAATGTGGGACAGCTGTGAGATATACACAAAGAGTTTCTGAGGGGCAAAATGAGGGATATCTCTCCAAATGTTGGATGGTTGAGAGGCATGGACAGACGCAGGTTCGGGGGATAAAGTTCCTCCATCAAACTGGTTGGTCTCTGATTTTGCTGTGTTGCATAGGGAGGGAGATGAGCAGTAAACATCAAGTGGTGATCTTCCCATGTACTGATCACTAGTGTGACCACATCTGGATACTGTGCAGGGTCCTGGAGTCCACACCTGAGGAGAGACTGTGACAAGGTGGATGCAGTACAGAACAGGGAAACCAAGACGGACTGGGGGAAAGACATATGAGGAGAGGCTGCAGGATTTGATTATGTACACTCTTGAGAAAAGGAGGGAATGTGGTGACAAGACTGAGACATAAACGTATTGGCATGGGATAAATAGAGTGTATACCACAGAACTTTTCTCATTGAGTTCAACAACAGGGTCAAAGGGAACCTCACTGAAACTTGCAAGGGAGGATTTAAATGAGATATCTGAAAGCACCTTTTCACTAAAAGAGTGGTGAACAAGTGGAACAAGCTGCCAGAGGAAGTGGTACAGATCAAATCAGTGAGCAGCTTCAAACAGGTATGGGATAGGCATATGGGATTGGTTAGAAAAGGGGGGATGGCCACTAAGGCCAGTGCAGAATAGTTAGGTAGGGTGCGCAAGCTGGATGGGCCCATTAACCTTTTCCTGCCATAACTGTCTGTGTTTAGAAAACGGCAACCATACAGGGGATTGCTAACTGACTGAGAGGTGTAATGGTAATAAGCAAAATAGCACTCAAAGCCTTTCACACTCACCCCTATGGCTAAACAGCTGAAATAAAATGAGAATCCCAAAGCTAAAGTCAGATGGATAATTTATATGCTCACTAAACAGCAAAATGTGCCAGTTAAGTGTACAGTGCTACCCCCCCAGTCCATGCTATATCTGACACCATTTTGCTCCCAATTGGAGCTTTAGTAAGGGTGAACTCCTCAGAGTAAAAGGGCTCAACAAGTAGTTTAACTCATGAGACATAAGAACAAATGTCATAAATCCTGTGATGAGTAACATGTCAAAAGATAAAAGACCTATCCCTAATACGTATAAGTAGCCTAACTCTAAAAGCCCTAATGGTTCCCAGAGATAGTATTAACATATGATGCCTGGTATCTGTGAAAGTGTCCATATTCTATTTTAACTACAAATACCCATGCGGAGATGATATAAATGTAAACTAAAATGATGCAGTGCCATTTCTTGATACTGAGATCTGACATCCTTTCAAAAGTCTGGGCTCTTCATTGTGGGGAAAACTTGAGTTCCACACAGGGGGCTTCCGATATTAAATCCATCCTATATACATGGTCACTAAAGTGAAAACAAAAGGACACCGTATTAATGAAAAGGAAAGCACACAAAGGCACACATGATACTACACTATCTAGATATCATAATGGCTCTCTAAACATCGTAATGTATTAGAATGGGGGAAATAAGTGTACAGATGGACAAGAAGTTATAGTAGCAAGAGGAATGTTTGTAAACATCCATTTAATCAAAAATTTAAAAGGCATCTAAAGCAGCACAAAGAACTTTTCATGTAAATGACAGTTAATTTGAATATCCTTCTCTTGAGCCCAGAAATACAGGTTCGATCCCCCCAGATAACAGAAGTACTAATATTATTACAAAAAGGGGGATACTTCAAAATGTACATTAAGAACAGTCATCTTGAAAGAACAAAGTAACAGCCCAAAAACCTTTTCTTTTTAATAAGAGCAGGTCCAGATTACCTCTCCTAGGACACAAATTCGATCCCCATGAATTTCCAATTTGTGGCTATGTGCTGCCTTTGAACCTAATACGGGCTGCCAAAACGTTTTTCAAATTACCACCTTTCACATCTCTGATACGTTCCCCCACACGGTGTTTAAAACAAGGACTCACCTTACCTATATAATAGGCTCCACAAGTGAAATTTGCCATAAAAATAACACTCTTCCTGTCACATATAAAAAGATTCCTAATGGCAAAACTCATTCCTGAGATGGGGTGACAAAAAGATTTGGTCTGACTTACAAAAGCATCATATATACAACATCCACAAAGGGTACAACCAATAGGTGCAGTATTCCCTAAACACCATCAGCGCTGAATGCACTGCGGCTGAAAAGAGCGAACAAGGCTATCCCCTTGGTTTTGGACACAGTGATACACCACTTGTGTTGAATCCAGTAGGACTTTACCCAAAATTGGATCTGCCTCTATAAAGCCACAATTTTCCAACAGAATTTTTTTTATACCCCCAGCCTCTGGGATATAAGTTGCTATAGATTTAACTCATTCATCCCATTTCCCTTTCACTTACACCCTCATTTGCAGTCAATAGTTTCCTCCTGTTTTTAGCCTCTGCCCAATTAGATGCTTCATAGTAGTAGTGTACCCCCTAGCTAAAAACTGCTGCTCCATTTCGATGGAACTATTAGTGTAGCTAGTTTGTGCTGAGCAATTACATCTGATACAAAGAAACTGACTTTGGGGAATATTTCTGATGAGGTGTCTTAGATGACAGCTACTTACCAAAAGCATAGAATTCACATTGGTAGGTTTCCTATAAGGATCTGACTCAATCTTGCCACCTTTTTTATAGAACAAAATCTAAAAATTCCACCGAAGTCAAGCTGAATTTTATCGATAAGTGCCTATATCAGGCATGTAGGTATTCAACAAATGTATTTAATTCATCCTCTGTGTACCTCCAAATCAACAACAAGTCATCGATATAAAGATGATATAAAACAACTGATTCAAAGAATGCATTCTTACTTGCATTCTGGACAATCAGATTCTCCCATAGTCCCAAATAGAAATTCACACAGAAGGGAGCAACAGAGTCCGCCATCGCTGTCCCGTGGATCTGTAAATAGTGGTCACCAAGAAAACTAAAGTTATTAAATTTCAAGACCATTTCAGTGCAATGCACCAGGAAGTCAATGAAATCACTGGATAAATGTGTACTGTGTAGCAAAAAAATGCCTTATAGCATCCAGATCCCACCCTCATTAGGCACATTAGTGAAAAGTGTCTCTACGCTGACGGTTACAAAAAGCCAGGGATCTTCAATTTGCATATCTTTTTTTTATCATAAAAGATCTTTTCTGAGATTTTTCAGTGTACGATTTTGAGCATATGAGTGCTCCAAGTATGGGTAAAATTACAGGTAACAGTGCGAATATAGTCAAACATTCTAAATCAGTCAGGAGAAAACATGGGAAAACAATTCAGTTTTCACTGTTACATACATCCAATGATATGCATGCGTAAATCTGTGATCTAACTGATTAACATTACTATATCTGTACATTATGCTGGGAGACCTTATGGTTTCCATGGGTGCAATACCTTAACTATTAAGCTAGGTCAACTCCTGCATTAGTAGGAAAACATCCTAAATAAAACAGTACCATTACTATCATTCCTCTGGGCATCTGTGCCTCTATGTATGTCCTCCATATGGGGCCTCCTAGTCCCCTAGCATGGGGAGTCCACAACCTGGGGGTGGAGAATGCTGTGGTAGCGAGTGTTGAAACATTCACAAAGGTGGGTTGCCAGGTGGTGGTGGGGGACAGAGCAGAGATGTGAGTTCAGATATGCTTCCCACTTCATGTTATAGATGTGCAGGTGATTTGAGTTGGCAAATGATAACTGCTCAAAGATGGAGAGTCTAGCCACCGCTGTATGCTATTTAAGGAGGGGATGGGGGCCTACCTTGTCACCATTTCATGAGGCTTGCTCTTTTGGCTTTGAGCATAGCTGCTAATACCCGTTGCTTCCCAGGTGTATGAAGGTGAGTCAGCTGCGTCGTGTCCCCAAGTAGTGCAAGGGATGAGGATAGGGGGATGGGTGAGATCATTACTTTTGAGCAGTCCTCTAGTACCACTTGCCAGAATGGCAGCAATATGGGGCATTGCCACAGGATATGCAATAGATTGGCCTGTTGGGCTTCACATCTCCAGCATCTGGTATGGGTTATTAAGCCCATGTTTTGTAGGGCCTCAGGCATGCAGTACCATCTCAGAAGTATTTTCTGCTGTATAAGTTGGCCCTTAGTGTCCCTGTATGATAGGTGAGCACTTCTTAGACAGTGGGCCCACAAGTCTGTGAAGAAGTCAATCTGGAGGTCCTGTGCCCACTTTTCCCTACACTTGTCAGTATTGTCAGGTTGGGAGTCCTGGAGCATGTGATAGATATGGCCTGCTGCCCAGTGGCGGAGCCAGGTTTGGGAGTGTTTGGGAGCCAGGGGGTGCCATTCAGTCAATCAGGGGCTCCACAATGGGCACTAAACAGTGAATAAAAATGGTGGCGGGGGCACCTCTACTCATACTGGGGCAGCCAGGAGGGGCGACCGGCTCCCCAGCCCCCCCAGCTCCGCTACTGCTGCTGCACCCTTCATCTCCCCTGGCTTGTGTACTGTGTCCAGCCATTGCCATCTCTCTGTTTTGCTTCTCCCTTGTTTAAACCCCCCAGACTGCTGCCCAGACTTGTAGAAATTTCCAAAAGTCCGTCCTGGGGAAAAGGTATTTTCCTTGAAATTGCTGAAATGACATCAGCTCCTTTGAGTCTGGCAGCAGGAGATCAGCAAGGAGCCGTACCCTCCTCTTGATCCAGGAGCACCATTTTATGGTCCCCCCCCCATTTGGATGTCCGGGTTGTCCCATATTGGGGTGTATCTTATTGGGGGTGCCCATGCCGTTCTATGCATGTGGGTCAGTGTCATGCAGGCCCACCAGGCCCTCTAGGTTTCCCACAGGATTGAGAAGGCCATGGCGCTCGGGCTTTGTCTTGTGCTCAGAAGTGTACCCAGCCAGGATGAGCCTGCCATATCGGTTTCTAGTCTGACCCATGTCTGTGATGTGTAGGTTATAGGTGTAAACCACTTGAGGGCTTGAGCTACTCTGCAGCCCAGGTGATAGCCCTAGCAGGGTAGGCCCAGCCCTCCCTACTTCCAATGTGTTCTCAGACGAACCTTGCCAAACCTAGGGAACTTTTCCTCCCACAGTAACGTCTCCACCAGCTTGTCCAGGGTTTGCCATATTTTCGGGGGTACTTTAACTGGCAGGTTATGAAAGATATAGGCCACCTTAGGAAGAGCGATCATATGTAGGGCTTCTATCTTGCCCTTTAGAGAGTCTTAGCTTTATCCATCTTTGGACCTCTGCTGTTAGTGCATCGACCAGAGGTGTGTATTTCGCTTCAACCAGGTCTGTCAGTGGGCAGTGATAACTATCCCCAAGTATGAGAACCCTTGTGGCACCTAGCCTATAAATGATCCTTGTAGGCAGCCTTTTGTACAGGCCAGGTTTAGTGGCGACAGGGTAGTTTCCTTCTGATTTATTGTAAAGCCCAAAAACCTGGCAAACTCCTGAAGGATCCGCAAGACATGTGGCAGCATTATAACTGTGTTGGCCAATGTAAACAGGAGGTCATCTGCATACATGTTTAAAAAGTATTGCTTTTCCTGCTCTTGTATCCCTTGGACTGCTGGTGTTGATAACAGCTTTCGAGTCAAGGGGTTAATGGCAAGAAGAAACAACGGTGGGGACAGGGGGCATCCCTTTCTGGTGCAGCTCAAACTGGGCAGAGATATTGTGGTTGATCAGGAGCTTGGCCTTTGGGGAGTTATATAGTATGGTTACCCAGGTCTGAAAATAGAGACTGAAACCGTAGGCCCCAAGAGTATGGTGTAAATACTCCCACTCCACAGACTTGAAGGCCTTGGAGAAATTGACCGCCATTGCTGCCATGGGCATTGTGGAGTGTTGGGCAAACCATTTAAGGTTAAGGACTGTTCTAATATTGTCGGCTCCCATTTTGCCCTTACTAAAGCCAGCTTGTGAGGGGTGTATCAGGGAGGGTAGTATCGTCTCCAGTCTGTTGGCCAGTACCTTTGCCATGACCTTAGCATCTACTGAGATGAGGGAAATGGGGTGAAAGTTAGCACAATCCAATGGATCAGAGGACTTTTTAGGTATAAGAGTGATGATAGCCTCTTTAAGTGTTGGGGGGGGGAGATCTCCCTGTGCATGTGCCTTCTGCAGCATGGCTAAAAGGGGGAGGGATCTCTTCCTCCAGCTGCAAGTGTGGAAAAGTCAGGGAGAAAGCTACAACGTCCGGCTTCGGGGAGGGTACCTGGGGGGGGTTGGAGGTATAAAATGCCTGGTAGAACTGTTGCATGACTTTACTAATCTCCAGGGGTTTCATTACTGTCCTCACTGATGTGGATCTAAGGGCATGTATCTGGGAGCTCACCTTCTGTTTCCTTAGGTGAAAAGCTAGCAGCTTACCACCCTTGTCACCCATTTCCCAAAACGTATTTTTTGCCCTGAGGAGCTGCCACTCTGCTTTCCTCTGCACTGGGATATTTATCCTTTATTTCAGGTCAGTGATTGCAGAGACCAGGGAGTTAGGGGGTGATGTTGTTTGCTTGAACTGGGTCTCCAGGGTGGTCAGCTCGTGTTGCAGTGTACTCATCTTCTCCCTACGTTTCCTGTTTTGAGAGGCAGTGTAAGATATTATGCAGCCTCTTAGGAATATTTGAAATGCCTCCCTCACTGTCCCAGCTTTGACTTCTCTCGTTGCATTAATCTTGAAGAAGGCCTGGGCTTCCACATGCAGCCATCCACAGAACTCCTTATGTTACAGAAGGAGTGGTTTGCATCGCCATCTCGGTGAGGATGGTTGGTGTCCCACAGGGAGGTACAACAGATCGCTATGGGGTCATGGTCTGATAGGATCATGGGTTCTATACTGGTATCGTAGGTACCCTGGATCACTGCTCTGTCAGTCAACCAGTAATCGATATGGCTATGGGACCCGTGGACTGTGGAGAAAAAGGTGTAATCTTTCCCAGAGGGGTCATCTCTCCTCCAGGGGTCCACCAAGCCCCATTTCTTGCTGAGTGCCAATAGGGCTGCTTTAGCTTTGGTGTGTGTATCGGGGGTTGGGCGGCATTTGTCCAAAAAGATGTCTGTTACCAGATTTAAATCCCTCCCCCATCATTACAGGTATGTTATCATTGTCCCCTTTCACCTCGGCAAGTACCTGGCTAATTTTTGGGAAGAAGTCCTGCTCATCATGGTTGGGAGCATATATGTTTGCTGTCACTGCTTTGCCCCCTGGAAATGCATAGCATGCTACTACCCAATGCCGTCCCTGTCTGTCATGACCCATTCCTCCACCCACGGGCATCTTTTGTGTATCAGAATAGCTACGCCCCTTGATCTAGATGAAATGGAGCTATGTACCAACCTCTCAACCCACTGTTTGTGAAGCCACTGAACCATCCTGGTGGTGAGGTGTGTCTCCTGGAGCAGGGCAGTGTCTGTCTTAAAGAATTTCAGGTGCTGAAGCACTTTGACTCCCTTGAATGGGTGGTTTAGACCGTTAACATTCCAGGAGACCCCCCCCACTCCTGCATTCTTCCCAATGATTAACACTCCGACTACGCTTCCCTCCTTGGTTGACTTACTGTGAGACTTGTCTCCTAGGCAGGTCATGTCAGGACTCACCAAAGATGAGGAGGTATGGCACCCCTGTGAGAGATGAGGTGTGTTCTGGCACTCCAGGTGGTTGTTTGTGGACCTTTTCAGAGATATAAAAAACAGTATAGAGTAAACAACTAACCAGGTGAGCTGAGCACAGAGCCCAGTGATGTTAAAACTTTGGTTGAAAAGGAGAAAAGAAAAAAAATCTGTAGTTTATACAATTATCAACTATATATAAACTGAGTACAGCTTAGACAGCTCTGCAATATGGAATGCGGTGTTCCACCTGATCTAGTGTGGTGCACTACTCAATGTGCAGCACAGCTTGGATGTGCCCAAAGGCAAAAGTACGGGTGTGGGTACACTAAGGAAACTAGAGGTGCTGTGCTAGAAAATAGGGGGTATCATGAGACACCACCCCAGCTATGCCACCTTAGCTCCTGTCAGGGAGATTAAGTACTTTTGGATAAGAGCACTCGTTGCCTGTTGACCTCCAACAATGGGGCTATACAGTAGTCTGCTGAAGCGATCATTAATCTAATATTAGCATGGATTTAAAAGAGTAACATTCTGATGTTGTGCAGTGGAAATTGTGGGTCCCATCCCCTTCTATGTTTCTTCTGACCTTCAAATGATCAGCTTAATCTTGCCTGAGTGCGGGGGGGGGGGCTATGTGAGCGAGACCTGCGGTCAATCTACTGACTGGTCTGTTTATTCCCTCGGGGTGTAAAGCTCCCTGCATGAGCACAGTGCCCCCTCCCTGTACCAAGATGGGTATGAAGTTGTGGGGAGTTGGAGATGGAGGAGAGGGTGGGTATCACCCAGTCTTTCAATCGGTTTGTGCTCTTGTTCCTGGGAGGTGGACCTTGCCAGGTGGGTACAGCTGTACCCTGTGATGGATCACCCCCCCCCGCATAAATAGTGGAGAACCAGAGAAGAAAGGATGACTTGCATGTATACCCATCCCTCCATAGGTGGGGGGGACTTTCGGTGATGGGACAAGGTGTTTTTTCCTGCTATAGCTGTTGGGCGTTACATACGGGAGTAAGGAGACATGCGACCGGAGCTTGGTGCAGACAGAGCCCTCCACACACTTAATGAATACAAGGGGTGGTTTGCCATTAGGATGAAGCCATCTGCTGTTATTGCTGTCCGTCCAGTTTCCAAACCAGGGGAAGCTGCCGGTGAGAGTTTCTGGCTTACATCCTTCAGCTCTGCCGAAAACCACAGCGTGTTGAGGGGACCAGCATCTTGTCTACAATTGGACCACCTGAGGGGGGCAGTCTTCCTGTGACTTCAGAGGGAAAAAACAGCCTTCCTACCTTACTAACAGCTTACTCAGGCTAGACCAGCAGGAATAGGAATAAGTACCATACCATATCTCCAAAATATTGGAAAGAATTGTCCATAGACAACTAATGGACTACCTGGGAAAGTATGCGAGACTGACTCAGTTCCAGTCTGACTTTAGAAGGGGCAAGTCCACGGCCACCATGCTCAAGGACTTCTTAGATTTGGTTGCTACCCCTTTGGGGGTTCCTTGTTTGGTCCGTGGGCATGGTGTACATGGACCTGACGGATGCCTTTGATCTAGTAGATCATAGGATTTTACTAGACACTCTCAAAAATAATAGGAGTGGCCGATGAACCATGTCAGTGGTTCCATTCCTGCCTAGCTGATAGAACTCAGATAGTCACTGCCAATGGAGTTAGTTCAGAACCATTACATTTCACACGAGGTGTACCCCAGGGATCAATACTGGGTTCCCTACTAGTTATCACATATATAAACAGTTTGCCCACCCATATAAAAAATTATTTCATTCGACTATATGCAGATGAGACAGTTCTGATTGCAGAGGGAAGTCACCCAGAAGAAGTGGAGCACAAACTTCTGATTGATTTTTTAAGCTATGCAGGAATACTTTACCTCATTAGGTGTGGTAATAAACACAAAACTCAAACAATGTTTTTTACTCCAATAAAACCAAAAATAAATTGAATCCTAAACTTGAGGTAAAAACTAGTGAAGAGAAAATTCTAACTCAAACCTCTGTTTATAAATACTTGGGTGTCTTTTGTGACCAGCACTTAACTTTCGAATATCATATCAAAGAACTAGTAAAAAAAAAATCAATGTTCGACTAGGCACAGCAAGGCGTATTTCTCCCTGTACAACCAAGGAAGTGCGTCTAACCACAGTGAACCAGTTAATTTTGCCGGTTATGGATTATGGAAGTCACATATATTGTCATGCATATAAACATCAGTTAATGAAGTTAGACATAGTCTGTAATAGACTGGCAAGATACACATTAAAATGTAAGTTTAGCATCTACCATTGTACCATGTATAGTTCTCTTGGTTGGAGCCCATTTGATCTTAGAAGGAAATGCATCTGGGCAAATCATTTATGGGGGATACTTAAAAATAATATACTGCACGGTTTAATAGGGAAGCTGCAAAAACCTGAACATGGTCTCAATCTGAGGAAAAAAAGCAGCCAGCGAACTAGTATTACTAAAGATAACTAACAAATTTATTACCTTGACATTTCAATATAAGGCTGATCTTTGTTGGAATCAATTCCCTCAACATCTTAAAATCTTAGACATGTTACCAAACACATTGAAAACAGCAATTCAGCAGAAATTGAGATATTGCTGTGCATGTAACAAATAAGTTACTGGATGCTGTCTAGCAAATCAAACTGTTAAAATCATGTTTGTCTATACGTGTCTTACATTGTTCCTTGTGAAGTGATTTTTATCATGTATGTTTATATTTTGTGTATATTTATTCTGTAACTCACAAACAGGTGCAACTTGTAAAAAGGGTATACATAGCCCTAATGGTGTTATCACTGTATAAATAAAATGTTACTACTTCATTGTCTCACGTTCTTTTACCACATCAAGGCCTCATCTTCAGCCAGGCTTCATAGGGAGAAAAGTGCTCATTCAACCCTTGCCTGCAGCTGTCACCTCTGCAAAAGTTCAGGTGCCAGGTCGTACATAATCCCCCAGGCTTCAGAACTGTCAATAGCCTCTTCTTCAGTCTCTGGATTTTCCGAGACATCTGCCCAGTTACTTGCCGATGCACCCGGGACATATTCGGTATTGGTTCATATGTCTTGTTCGTCACTGCTATTCGAAACATCCCTGGGCAGCTTTTGCCAGAGGCGATGCAGGGGGTTGTGTCAGTTCTCTCTCTTGTCCTGTTCTGCTACAGGATCATAGTCTGGACTGCTGAGTTTTGGGACCTTTGTTGATCTCTGGTGATCAGTGTGCTTCTGTTTCCAGTGCTTTCATATTAGCCTGCTCCTGCATTCTCTGGCCTTGTATGGGGAGCGCCATCTTGGAGTTGCTGTCGACCATTTTAGGTGTTTGGTACCCCTTTGTTTACCTTGCTGGATTCCTGACTGCCATGCCCCATGTTCCTCTGTTTGTTTGGATGATTCCCATAGGCTTCTGGGGGATGTAGTTCTTTCCCTGGAGATGGGCCAGTTTTTGTGTAGCCAGTGCTCTATCTCTTGAGAAGTTGTACCAATAAAGTCATTGCCCTGTTTGGAGACCAAGAGGTTGGCAAGCCCTTTGGAATTATATTTTATGCTCATCTCTCTCAGTTTAGCTTTAATACGTACAAAGGACTTCCTTTTCATCACAATCTCATGCAAGAAGTCCCTGTACAAAGGGATGCATACCCCCTTCCAGTGCAGTTCCCCCAAGTGTCTAGCTGCCCTCAGCACTCGTTCTTTAACAGAGTAGCAGAGTAGATATGCTATAATGGGTCTTGGGGGGGCGGAGCTGCTGCTTGCCACCTTGTCCTAGGTGCCTGCTCCACTTCTACGGGCCCTTCCCACCTGTCTCCAAGCAGCCTAGGAAGAAAGTCATTTAAGACGTTTTCCATACTGGGCCCCCTAGCCCCTTGGGGTCGCCAAGAATTCTTATGTTGTTTTGACGTCCTCGATTCTCTTGACCTTCTGCTCTGTCCCACAGTCTTTGTAGTTTCAGCTCATGGTCCTTCCATTCTACATAGGATGGCATGCTGTTGTCTCTCCAGATCGTTGGACCTCTGCTCTGACATGTTCATTCTGTTCTGGAGGTCTTTGACAGCCTCCGTATTCCCCGCTAGTGAAGTTTTGATGACCGAGATCTTGGATAGCAGGGTCTCTAGCATGCAGGTTATGTCGGCCAAAGAGTCCTCAATCGGGTGGCCGCTGCTTCTGGATGCAAGGTTGCCATGATGGAGTATTAGGCCCAGGTTCGTGTTCCCAAGCTGGTATCAAATACGGGGAAAGAGAGAGACAGACAAAGAGAGAGAGAGAGAGAGAGAAAGAGTTCTGTTGCATGCAGGTCTGTAAGGTTTCTCTTTTAACTGTGGATTGTTCTGAACCACTAGTTTAGTGCCTTTGTTTAGGTAGTGGCAGGTGTGTGGATAGAACCCTAGCAGTCGGGTGTCTCTGTCCGTGCAATTCCTCCCCGCTCGAGCACTATGAAATTAGGCTGCTGGGCTTGTTACTCATGGTCGGCTGCTGCAACATGCAGAAAGAAAAGCCATTGATTCCTTTGGTTTAATCCGTATTATAGGCTTCGCTAATAGATCGCTAGCAACAGGGTGGCTAACTGTACAATCCCTCATTCCAGATCTTTAAAGGTGGATGCGAGTGTCTAGGAAAAAGTCATATTATAGTTTGAGGTAGAGACGAGTAACGGACTTGAGCACCCATTTTCCTCAGCGCCTTAACCATACACCCCAATTTGCATTTCTAATAAGGGGGACAGTATACCTGAGGAGTCTGTAATGTAATAGGGGAGTTCTAAAACCAAGGGCTTTACATAACTATCCACCAGTTTAGACAGGGACTCAGTGAGGGACCCTATGTTTGTCACTATAGGCCAACCTGGCGGACATGTCAAAGACTTGTGTATCACTGGCAATGCATATATTGTGGCGAACACAGGGGTGGCGAACACAGGGTCCCCCACCATCAAACCTCACTTCATATCAGCCGTAATAATGCCCGTTTCATGTGCCCAGTCCAAATACTCATCCACAGCTAGCTTAAATTCCTTCATTGGATCTCCTCTCAATTTCTTATGTACTGTACATCAGTATTCCCCACTTGTCTATACAGTTCATCATTGTAAAGGGCAACATCCATAACAACCACTCAGCCTCCCTTATTGGCAGGCTTGATTGTTATTTCTGGGTTATAGCCCAAACATTTCAAGGTCTCTCCTTCTTGATTACTTATGTTTAGAAAATGGGCAGAAAATTTCCCAGCCTCTGACTGGCTGAAACCCCCTGGCATGGGGTACACTTATGTGCCAACAGAGACCCGGAAATAACTAGTACCAGCCCAGTGTGCTACATTACAAAGGAAATCACTGTGCCAAACTGAAAATGCAAGCTGAACGTCGGCCATTTTTTTTCTCACTTAGCAAGTGCCCCCCCCCACAAACAAGTCTGAACCAACTCCTGCTCACTTCACTGCTCTCAATTTAATTGGCACAACAAAAAATATAGAGTATACCTTACACTGTTTCATAAGTGCCCTTAGACAGACACCCTTTTTTTTTTTTTACATACAAGCAGCACACACTACATCTCTGTCTTAGTGAGTGAGCGATAGCCCCCCTCACTTCAGTTAATCTCATTTGAGGGCGAGTGAGTAGTTATACCTGTCATCTGAATGAAAAAAAGTCCTTTTTTTCTAACTTGTGCTGCCATCCGATCATGCTCAGCTGCCACTGCAGCATCATATCTCTCCGTCCCTCTCTCTTTTTTCCAACCGCACACAGCCACTCTCCCATCCCAACCTGACTCTCCTGACTTCACTCTCAGGCAAGAACAGTTCCATCTCTTAAAAAAGACAAAACAGCTAGGTAGGGCAGCCAACAAAATGGGAAGGGAACTGAAGTAGTAGTGGGGGTGGAGGGGAGAGCACACCACTTGCAATTCTAAGCAAATAGTGTCCCTTACTGCCAGTTCCAGCAGTGGAAGACTATTTTGCAGAAAATACTTTCTACATGCTTTTTTTAAATAGATTTTTCTCCATGTTTCATGTTTTTTATGTTTTTAAACATTTTTTTAAAAAGTGCTAAGTGCAGAAATATCCCCGGTGGCGGTATGATCTATACTGGACCTTCCAGGAGTTATGACGCCCTCTGCCTGCAGTGTTAGGCCTCATTATGCTTCTAGACAGTCTGGTATAGCCCATTACTGCCCACTCTGTTGGGTGATACTGCTAGCATATATCTATCCTCTGCTGTGCTGCGTTCTGGTTTGTTTATATTTTCATTTTTTTTGGGGGGGAGAGATCATAAACATTTAATCAGTGCCTTTGTTGGGTCATTGCTAATTTAATTTGACCCTTGGAGAAGCAGGATTTTTTTCTCACATAGGAAACTGTTGTGGCTGGCCCGGTGGTGCTGAGGGTTGAAGCAGTGGAGTAACCAGCCTTACAAAAAACAAAAAAAATGTTTTAAAAAGTGTACGTGCCAAAAATCGAAACTATAGGTTGGGGGTCTAGGGGCCACCTAGGTTCCTAGAATATTTTTGTTTTTGTGGGCATTTTGGGGGTAATCTGAAACAGAATTAGTTACCTTGTTACCCCCCCTCACCATGCCAGTAAGTTACACTTTAGTCCCTTCTGCAGAGTCCCCACAGTTCAGTGAGTTGCCCAAACCACCCTCCCCATAGCCCAGTCACTTGCTCCACTGCATGGCCCTAGCCCTCCCCAAGCCCAGCAAGTTTCATCCAACTCCCCTCCCTAGAATACTTAACCCTTCCCCAACACAGCATGTTGTATCCTACCGTCCTATTTATTTATTTGTTTATTTATTTAAGAGATTTACTCGGAAAATCATACTGAAACATAGAAACATAGACTTTGACGGCAGATAAGGACCACTTGGCCCACCCAGTCTGCCCATTTCCCTACCTACTGGATAAGCTGCAGATTCTAGTTAACCAACAGCCTACTTCCTGCCACCCCCCACTACAATTGCCTTGTGTCTGTCCCATGCATGTTTGAATTCCCCCACTGTTTTAGCCCCAACAACCTCCCCAGGAAGGCAGTTCCACGCATCCACCACTCTCTCCGTGAAAAAAATTTCTACACATTACCCCTGAGCCGCCCCCCATCTTTAAATTGTGTCCCCTTGTTCTTACACATCTCTTTTTCTGAAAGATGCTACCCTCCTGGACTTTGTTGATTCCCTTGAGGTACTTGAATGTTTCTATCATGTCCCCCCGTCCTTCCTTTCATCAAGGATATACATATTAAGCTCTCTCAGTCTCTCTTCATATGATTTCTGATGCAGTCCCTGCACCATTTTAGTTGCCCTCCTCTGGACTGCTTCCATCCTGTCTATGTCCTTGCATAGATGAGGTCTCCAAAACTGCACACAGTATTCCAGATGGGGTCTCACCAACTGTCTGTACAGAGGGATAACCACTTCCCTTTTTCTACTTGTGATGCTCCTTCCTATGCATCCCAGTATCCCCCTGTTTCTCCTTACTGACTTTTCACATTGCTTACCAACCTTTAGATCATCTGATATGACTACCCCCAAGTCCCGTTCCATTTTTGTTGTTGTTAGTACCTCCCCTGCTATTGTGTACTCTTCTCCTGGGTTTTTGTTTCCCAGGTGCGTTACTTCGCACTTCTTTGCATTGAATCTAAGTTGCCATATGTCTGACCATTCCTCCAACCTTGCCAAGTCCCTTGTCATCCTTTCTACCCCCCCCAGTGTATCAACTCTGTTACAGATCTTTGTATCATCTGCAAAGAGGCATACCTTTCCCTCCAGACCCTCTGCAATGTAACCGATAAAGATGTTAAAGAGGACTGGACCCAGTACTGAGCCCTGAGGTACTCCACTAGTGACCCCCCTTTCTTCGGAATGTGTTCCATTCACTATTACCTTCTGTGTCCTGTTGTGCAGCCAGTTTACAACCCAGGCTACCACCCTGGGACCCACTCCCAGGCTGGCTAACTTGATTATTAATCTTTTGTGCGGGACTGTGTCAAATGCCTTGCAAAGTCTAGGTAGGCCATATCCACAGCCCTCCTGGTCACCCAGTCAAAGAAATCTATTAGATTCGTCTGACATGACCTTCCTACGTAAACCATGCTGCTTTGGGTCCCAGCCCGCTGGCCTCTAGGTACTCCACAATTCTTTCTTTCAGAAGTGATTCCATCATTTTCCTACCACTGAGGTCAAACTTACAGGTCTGTAGTTTCCTGCTTCTGCATTGCTCCCACTTTTGTGAAGGGGAATCACATCTGCCCTCCTCCAGTCCTCAGGTACCACCCCATCCTCCCATGATTTGTTAAAAACTGAGGTCAGTGGTGTCACTAGGTCCTCCCTTAGTTCTTTTAGAATTCTGGGGTGAATCCCATCAGGTCCCATTGCTTTGTCCACCTTGAGTTTTAGGAGTTCTTTCAGGACTCTTTCTTCTGTAAATGGACTGGTGTCAACCCCCCTACCCAGAGTGCTTCTATTGTCTGGTTTAGGTAACTCCTTCTCATCTTCTTTTGTGAATACTGAGCAAAAGTATTAATTCAGTATATCTGCCTTTTCACTGTCTCCCTCTGCCCACCTCCCCTCTCCCTTATTAATCTTCACTATTCCTCCCTTAACCTTTCTGTGCTCCCTAATGTACCTATAAAAGGTTTTATCCCCCTTCTTAACTGAATTGGCTATTTTTTCCTCAGTTTGGGCTTTTGCTATTCTGACTTCCTTCCCCACTTCTTTCTGCTTTAATTGATACAGTTCCCTGTCGTGCTCCTTCTGTGATGCCTTATACTTTTTGAATGCAGCCTTTTTCTCCTTAACCTTCCCTGACAACTCTTTTGAGAACCATAGTGGTTTTTTACTCCACTTTGTTTTCTTTATCTGTTTCACACAAAGGCTTGTTGCCTGTATGATGGCAGTTTTGATTTTTCTCCATTGTTCTTCCACCCCTCCTTTTTGGCCTTACTGAGCCACAAAGCTTGTTTACAAATGTGTCCTGCGGGAGGGGGGAGGGATAAGTACAAACAAGTAGAAGCACAGTAATAACAATTCAACACTACACAGTATGTACAATAATATACTTTACCAGTAATGACAACACAACAATACACAGTATGTACAATAATATACATTACCAGTAATAACAATACAACAATACACAGTATGTACAACAATATACATTACCAATAATGACAACACAACAATACACAGTATGTACAATAATACACATTACCAGTAATAACAATACAACAATACACAGTATGTACAACAATATACATTACCAATAATGACAACACAACAATACACAGTGGCCTAGATATTCAGACAGCGCCGGGCAGTGTCGCAAGCCTGGGCACAGCACAACTGGGATGTGCCGGGGCCAGGACCAGGGGATATTCAGCGGTGATGCGTGATGGTACAGCACCGTTGAATATGGCAAGGTTGGCGCACATACTGTGCATGGTGCAGTGGCACTGTGCCGAGGTAAGCCACAGATAGGGAGCACAGGGATACACCAGCACAAGAGCAGTTGCGCTAGGTGCATCACCAATGATATTCAGCCGGGGGCATACAAATGAGGCCATAATATATACAAGGCGCAAATGGGGCTAGTTGCATGTCATTATAGCCCCATTTGCATGCCTTGTGCAGGACAGTCCGGTGACTTGCATCTGGCACCCTGTACAGCAATGATGTGTGCAGTGGGGATCCCGGGGCATCCCCAGCCCATAGCCACGATTGTGCGGTATATGTTGATTGATATATCTCTGGTAGTCTAGTGCCCCCCCCGAGTCCCCGATGATTGAAAGACATGACCATCCCTGGTGGTCTAGTGGTCCCCCCACCCAAGTCTCCGATTCCTGATCTATGGCATTATGATCCTCCCTGGTGGCTAGTGGAACCTCCACCCGCTGCCGTGATCGCTGTAAAACTCTGTAATAAAATGCCCTGGTGATCCAATGGCACCCTCACCCTCCCACCCACACAGAACCCCTTGCCCACCCCACCCCCCTCACATCGGCAGGCAGCAGTATCCCACCCGCTGCCCGCTAATGACAAGTACAGTATGGACTGTAAGCCCATTGGTCCCCAGTGTGGATCAATGGGCTTGGAGGGCATACTGTACTAGACAGTCCCAAATATGTGAATGAAGTGGAATCGAGGACTCGGGTGGCGGCTATGGGGGGTCCACTTGACCACCAGAGTTCAGTGTGTGCTTTCATGAATGGTGTTCTGGTGGGCGGGAGTCACCCACAGCTGGCCTGCTGTGTTGCACCCTGCAATACTGCAGCCCACCTGTGGTCGGCCGGGAGATGTACCAACTCTGCAAGGGCAAAACTTTGAGCCCCCCATGCGGCGCAGTGCAGGGCTGCACCAGCATATGCACCGCACATCCTGGGCTGAATATTGGGATGTGCCACATATGCATCAGCACACCCTCTGCATCTGCGCCGCATAGGATTACATTGCACCCCAGCGCATCGGGATTTGCGCTGTGCCAGGCAGCCCTTTCAATATCCCACCAGAGCGCAATGCTGGGTTGTGCCGGTGCAACTCTATTGCGTTAGGCGCAACCCCTTTAAATATCTGTGCCAGTATGTACAACAATATACATTACTAGAGCATATCTGCAAGTGGTGGTTAAAAGTCAAGGAGACAGCTGACTCTTATCTTCTGTTATTGTCCTGATTTTTACTGGCAAGGAGTTATATAACTAATGTGAAGAGAAGGGGTGATAGTGGACATCCCTGGCTCATTCCATGTTGCAAATTAAGAACTGGTGAGATTCTATCTAAAGTCTCTATCTCTCCATGCAGCCCAGCATGTTGCTCCTTTCTCCCAGTCTGGGAAGCTGCTTCCTAGTCCAACTCCCAGATTTCTTGTCCCTCCCCCAGCCCACCATGTTGTCTTTTCCCCCCTGCCCACCCAGCAAGTTGTATCCAACTTCCAAGCCCAGCCCAGCCCAGCAGGTTGCATCATAGCCCCCTCAACCAGACCCCACACAAAGTGCAATGAACTAAACAGGTACTACCTCCCCCACAGAAACCTAAACACATTTTTTATGCAACAAAGTCACTCTAGTCCATAGCCTCTTTCTGTCTCTTCACAAGTACTCCTCTGTTGTCTTCACCAAGTACCTGGAAAGGGATAAGTATGAAGGAGTGATGGGAAACCACTGACCACTTAGGGTCAGAGGCCACAAACAAGTATAGGGCTTAAGGGCACTCTAGATGGGCCTAGCAGTCCTTATTTGCTGACAATTTCTATGTTTCTGTCAAGGACGATTTGCAAAAGGACAGGGGAAGGAGCTATTACACTTGTACTGTACAAGCACATACCATCTGCAAATAAAAATAACATTCCATACACAGCAGCAGTGATGTACAACTCCCCACCCAAATATATGCAAACAATATAAACAAGCATTTGTCAATGCCGAATGTTGATTGCGTTGGTCTGTTGAGCTCGCTCAGTGGCCCTGTGTCACTCGCTCATTCTGTTTCTCCCAGTGCTGCAGACTGCACCTTTGTACGGGCTCCGGGCTGTGTTGGCACATTTTTTTCTGCCCACAAAGAAATCTGCAGCTGTCCTGACAGAGCAGTGTTGGGGTGGGTCACTCACCCTCTCTCAGTAGCTCATTCTGTTTTTGCTTGCACTGCAGGCTGCCCTTTTGTACTGGGCTCCTGCCTCTGTTGACAGCTTTTTCTGCCCACAAAGAAATGTGCAGCAGTCCTGACACAGGTCCATTGAGCTACTTCACTCCTCCCCCGCTCATTCCATTTCTGCCGGACGCTGCAGGCTGGCCTTTTGTATAGGGCTCCTGCCTGTGTTGCCGCCTTTTTCTGCCCAAAGCAATCGGCAGCAGTCACAATAGAGGTCTGTTGAGCTTGCTCACTTCCCCTCTCTCACTCACTCATTGTGTTTGTCCCGTGGCTGCTGGCGCCCTTTTGTACTGGACTTCTGCCTGCGCTGGCACCTTTTTCTGGCCACAAAGAAATCTGCAGCTGTCCCAACAGAGCTCCGTTGAGGTTGCCCTCTCCGCCTGTCTCACTCTCTCATTCTGTGTCTCCTGGTGTTGCAGACTGCTCTTTTGTACTGGACTTCTGCCTGCATTGGCAGGTTTTGCTGCCCACAAAGAAATCTGCAGCTGTCCCTACACAGCTCCGTTGAGGTGTGTCACTCCCCCTCTGTGACTCGCTTATTCCGTTTCTGCCGGTGCTGCAGGCTGCCCTTTTGTACTGGGCTCCTGCCTGCATTGCTGCCTTTTTCTGCCCACAAAGAAATCCACAGCAGTCACAATAGAGCTCCGTTGAGCTTGCTCACTGCCCCTCTCTCACTCGCTCGTTGTGTTTTCCTGGCACTGCGGGCTGCCCTTTTGTACTGGGCTTCTACCTGCGTTGGCACCTTTTTCTGCCCACAAAGAAATCTGCAGCTGTCCCAACAGAGCTCTGTTGAGATCGCTCACTCCGCCTGTCTCACTCACTCATTCTGTTTCTCCTGGCACTGCAGACTGCCATTTTGAAGTGATCTCCTGCCTCTGTTAGCACCTTTTTCTGCCCACAAACAAATCTGAATCAGTCCTGACAGAGCTTCATTGAGCACACTCAGTCCCCCTCTCTCACTTGCTTGTGCTGTTTCTGTCAGTGCTGCAGGCTGCCCTTTGCTACTGGGCTCCTACCTCCATTGCCGCCTTCTTCTGGGCACAAAGAAATCTGCAGCAGTCATGATAGAGCTCCGTTAAGCTCGCTCACTCACTCCCCCTCTCTCACTTGTTCACTCTGTTTCTCCCACCACTGCAGGCTGCCGTTTTGTACTGGGCCCCTGCTGCGTGCATTGCTGCCTTTTTCTGCCCACAAAGAAATCCACAGCAGTCCCAACAGAGCTCCGTTGAGCTCAGTCACTCCCCCTCCCTCACTCGCTCATTCTGTGTCTCCCACTGCTGCAGGCTGCCCTTTTGCACTGGGTTCCTGCCTGCACTGGCAGCTTTGTCTGCCTACAAAGGTATGTGCAGCAGTCCTGACACAGCTCCGCTGAGGTCGCTCACTCGCCCTCTGTCACTCACTCATTCCGTTAAATCCACAGCAGTGATGATAGACCTTCATTGAGCTCGCTCACTTCCCACTCTGTCACTCGCTCATTCTGTTTTTCCCGGCACTGCAGGCTTCTGTTTTTGTACTGTCCTCCTGGCTGCATTGGCACCTTTTCCTGCCGACAAAGAAATCTGCAGCAGCCCTGACAGAGCTCCGCTGAGGTCACTCACTCTCCATCTCACTCGCTCATTCTGTTTCTCGTGGCATTGCAGGCTGCCCTTTTGCACTGGGCTTCTGCCTCTGTTGGCATTTTTTTTCTGCCCACAAAGAAATCTGCAGCAGTTTCGACAGAACTCCGTTGGCCTCACTCACTCCCCCTGCCTCACTTGCTCATTCCATTTCTGCCTGTGGTGCAAGCTGCCCTTTTGTACTGGGCTTCTGACTGTGTTGCCACCCTTTTCTGCCCACAAAGAAATCTGCAGTATTCACGATAGAGCTCCGTTGAGCTCGCTCACCCCCCCCCCCCCAGTCGCTGGTTCCATTTCTTCTGGCACTGCAGGCTGGCCTTTTGTACTGGGCTCCTGCCTGCATTGCTGCCTTTTCCTGGTGTCAAAGAAATCCGCAGCAGTCACGATACACCTCCATTGAGCTCATTCACTCCCCCTCTCTCACTTGCTTGTTCTGTTTGTCCCAGCGCTGCAGGCTGCTCTTTTGTACTGGGCTCCTGCCTGCATTGCCACCTTTTCCTGCCCACAAACAAATCTGCAGCTGTCCCGACAGAGCTCCATTGAGGTCACCCACTCACTCCCCCTGTTTCACTGTCTCATTCTGTTTCTCCTGGCACTGCAGGCTGCCCTTTTGTACTGGGCTCCTGCCTCTGTCGGCATTTTTTGTCTGCCCACAAAGAAATCTGCAGCAGTCCCGACAGAGATCCGTTAGCCTCACTCACTCCCCCATCTCACTTGCTCATTCCATTTCTGCCAGCGCTGCAGGCTGCCCTTCTGTACTGGGCTCCTGCCAGCGTAGTCACCCTTATCTGCCCACAAAGAAATCCACAGCAGTGATGATAGAACTCTGTTGAGCTCGCTCAGTCCCCCCTCTCTCGCTTGCTCGTTCTGTTTGTCCCACCACTGCAGGCTGCTCTTTTGTACTCAGGCCCTGCATGCATTGCTGCCTTTTTCTGCCCACAAACAAATCCGCAGCAGTCCCAACAGAGCTCCGTTGAGCTCACTCACTCCCCCTCCCTCACTCGCTCATTCTGTGTCTCCTGGCGCTGCAGGCTGCCCTTTTGTACTGGGCTTCTGCCTATGTCGTCACCTTTTCCTGCCCACAAAATCATCCGCAGCAGTTCTGACAAAGCTCAGTTGAGCTCGGTCACCCGTCACTCAATCCTAATCTGACCCAAACACTGATTTCCGACAATGACTGTGGTATTCTGCACCAGAAGCGCAGAAACACATTTTGGCCAGGATGTGAAAAATGACAGCTGTACTGTTCATAAGGAGGTGTGAACAAATGTCAGTGTTGAAAATCTGGCGTTAAAATATTACTAATTTGCAAACTTACAAGGGTGCGTGGCACCTGCACAACACATGCTCGTAACACATTCATTTTATGGAGTTTCATCACAAAATTTTTCAAATAGGCATTTTAGGACCTCTGCTCATGAACAGTGTCAGTGTGATTTTCTTAATATGTCCTGAACACCAATTTCCCACAGCAACCGCACTATTGTGCGCCAGAAGACCGAAAACACATTTCGGCCAGGATGTGAAAAATGACAGCTGCACTCTTCATAAGGAGGGGTGTGGCCAAATGGCAATACTGAAAATTTGGAGTGAAAATATTGCAAAGTTGCAAAGGTGCGACCGTGCATGGAAACTGCGCAATGCACATTTGTAACACACTCATTTTATGGACTTTCATCACCAAATGTTCAACATAGGCATTTTAGGACCTCTGCTAATGAACAGTGTGACTGTCATTTTCATAATGTGTCCTGAACATGGATTTCCCACAGTGACCACGCTATTCTGCGCCGGAAGTGCGAAAACACATTTCGGCCAGGGTATGAAAAATGACAGCTATACTGGCTTATAAGAAGGTGCAGAAGAATGGCAATGTTGAAAATCTGGAGTGAAATATTATAAATTCGATGAATCCTGGCGTGTGCAGTAAACTGCACAACGACGCCTGACATTACGTCATTTTACTGGAGTATCACACCAAATTTTCAACATAGCCATTTTAGCACCTCTGCTCATGAACAGTGCCACTGTCGGTTTCTAATCTGTGCGGAACACTGATTTCCCATGTCGACCACGCTATTCTGTGCCGGAAGTGCGAAAACACATTTCAGCCAGGGTATGAAAAATGACAGCTGTACTGCTCACAAGGAGGTCTGAAAAAATGCTAATGTAGAAAATCTGGGAGAAAATATTGCAATTAGCAAGTTACGCGAGCGCATGTAGCAACTGCACAACGAGACGCCAGAAATAGTCATTTTTGATGTGCTCACTGAATTTAACATAGGCTTTTGAGAGCCCACCCTCATGAACACTGGCACTGTTGTTTCACATCAGTCCTGAAAGGTGATTCCGCAGTGACCGCGAAATCACCTTTCGGGGCTGGTTAACACCATGGCAGTGATAGAATTCATGAGGAGGGGTCCCAAAAACCCCATGTTGAAAATTTGGTGCAAAAATTCCAAAAATGCCTGAGATATGCATCAAAGTTGAAAAAACCCTATTTATTCCATTATACAGCTTACCAGCATTTCCTCAGTTCACGGTCGGCTTTAAAGAGTGCAGACTTGTTTCCGGTCCACCGAAGATCATCGCGCTGAACTCCGGAGGTAAGTATGGGGTGAGGGCGGTGTGGAGGCAGGTGCGAGGGTGGGTGCGGTTGTGGATGGGGGGCAGGAGACCACCGAGGAACTATTTCCTCGTTTACAGGTTGCAAAAAAAAAAAGACATTGTGGGGACCGTTTTTATTTTGTAGGGCATGTGGCATGCTGGGGTGGGCCCCAGTGTGCCAACAGAGTCTTTCTTTTGGGGGGCAGCTGTAGCCGATGGGGATTGGGCACCCCTCAGTACACAACAAAAGTGGGGGTTATTAGATTATGCAGATGGGGATTGGGCACTCCCGTGGGCACACAACAAAAGTGGAGGGGGGACATAATGCCGACAGGGAGTGGGCTCCCCCATCGGCAACATAAATATTGGGGCACTGCAGCTGATGGGGATTGGGGCCCCCGGCGGCAAATAAACATGGTCGGGGGGGCAAATACTGCCAAGGGGGATTGGGCACCCCCTTGGCAGGGGAGGTTACTATTGTTTGTGAACATGGTGGTGAGCCACCGCCATGTTCACAAACAATATCAGGGTTTCAATGCAATGACTGGTCGCTCCCTCATTGCAGCGAATGGCTGATGCTGCAATGACGAGGTGGACCCTGATTGCAGCGGGTAATTTTTTACCAGTTGGTGGCACGCTGGTTGAACTAGTGTCAGCAGTAGCATGCCACGGCATTGGGGGAAGTGGGACAAACCTTTACAGGCTGTGGGGGCATTGGCCAGAACAGTGCCACGCCTCCACAACGTGCTTGTGGAGAAACCTGCCACAACATGGTTCCTTGTGCATGCGCGCAATCAACATAAAAATAACTATGCAAGCAACAATAACTGCCAATATTGCTGGTTTCCCATAAAAGACAACTACACCACATCTTTCTAGATACTTTCTGCATTGCTGAGATGAGATTTATAAATTGTTTCACACAGACACAGTTATGCTGTAAACTGACTTTCTGCATAAAAATGCTGAGATTTGATCTTTCTCAAAGAAAATACGGGATTGATACACTGTCAGGGAGGGGGGGGCTGTCACTTTGTGGCCTCCGAGAGAATGTAGTAATAGTTGTGACATTGAAACCCTGTTGTGACATGCACAGTGGATGTTGCAAGCCTTTCTTGACCAGTCACCAAACTGTGAAGATGCGGTGGGGAAAGGGACAGTGGTTGCAAATAACCTACAGGAAACCAACTGTAAAAAGTATTGTGCTACTGTTAAATAGGTGAGATTTGAATATATGACATACAATACACATTTTTACACAGTTCAAGTTTAATGATACTTTACTTATAAAGATGCAGAAATAAACTTGCAGAAAATGTTCATTGTTCCCTTTGTTAAATTGTATCACAACAAAATTATGCTTACTTTTAAGTCCCTCCTGGATCTTGGTTTATCAAATGAGAATGAATTCTATCTGCACAGTGCACATATGCTGCTGTCAGGAAGAGGATGCAGAAGTGCTATTAACACTTCTGCATCCACCTCCTGAGAGCAGCATTTGCTGTATACCACCTGACTTGACTGAACCCCAGTGTTTAATCTGTATATAGTGGCACAATGAGGCATGTAAACTGTCTTTAGTTTAATCCACTTTTGGCCACAGCCGGCACTGTCCAAAACTGAAGTCATTTGAAATTATACGAGTTTCATTGCTGGTTGGGGCCAGTTTGCCAAAAGCGGGTTAAAGCAAGCCATTCCCTTAACGTGATTGAGGGCTCACAGCTGTTTGAGTTTGCCATGCAGCTACTATTAGCACAAGCAGGTTTGGAGTGTTTGTTTTCCCTGCCTGAAGTGCCCAGGGGCTTGCAGAGCATGCCAGAGAGAAATAAGCTCCAGAGGAGTCGCGGGGAGCAAAGTTTGGACGTGGCACTGCTGTGCTTCATCACGATTCTGAAGCAGAGATAAATACATACATACACACTGACTTGCCAAGTAAGTATTTGTTTAAAATGAACTCACCGTGAAGGACGGGTACTGCTTGATCTGTGTTCCTTCCTATTTTCTCAGAAAAAAAAACAAAAACAAAACAAACGAGACGCCGGTATGACCTGGCTGCTGGCTCCATTTGAACTCACCACCGGCGCAGCCCCACACTGGTAACGTGGCTGACACCAAGACTTGTGACATGATGCATGCAATCAATGAGTGATGCACTGAATGACCGCCAAGTTTAGGTTACCACAACAACCATACACTAACCCCTGACCCAACCAAGGCTAAGGTCGAGCCGGCCTCCAAAAACTCAGGAGTTTTAAAAGCACAGCTTGAATTTGTGTGTGTGTGTGTGTGTATCAGGCTGAAAACTGTGCGCCCGTGTGTACAGGTAGTATGCATGGTTACGCCACTGGGTTGAGGTGCTGGATGCCACACCTTGTGCCACACCAATGACCCAGGTTCGGGAACAAGCTGGGATCACTGGGGGTCAGCCATGGAGAGAGGGGATTGAGTATCCAGAGGACTTCTCTCTTCTCCCAGGGGTGGATTGTCACGCCCGCCGAGCGACTGTCACCTGGCGGCGGCCTGAAGGGTTGTTCAGGACTGAGGGTGGCATGAACGTAGGGTGCTGCAAACTACAGCGTGTGAACACCTCCATGTGTGTATGTGTGCATCTGCAAATGGAAAGTGGGTCTGGCAGGCTCCATGACAGCACCTGCAGCAGCAGGGTGACAGAGTGCAATGAGCCCTCTGAGAGGGGGCCAGAGCCTGCTTGTCAGCACCGCGTGGGGAGTAAAAAGCTTAACAATAAAAAAAAAATAATAATAATACGGTTGTGGTTGCTGCAGTATTTCATTTTTCAGGCAAGGGGAAATTTGTAGGGTAGGCCAACTTTCTGCACTCATAGAAGCAAAAAACTGGTTAGATGAACATTTGAAAAAGCAGAGGAGAAAGAAGGCTGCCCATTTAGCTCACATTTCTTCTACACTGTTTTACATTTTGTAGGGTGCTACTGGTGTGTGGCCAATATCAGAAACGAACCGTATCCAGTGCACCCCACCCCACCCCCCAAAAAGTGAGGAAAACAGAATAACTTTAAAATAATTTAATGGCTCCTTTGAGCTGTGGTGCACTGGATACAGTTTGTTTCAGATACTGACCTCATAGCTGTAACACCCCTACGAAATTAAAAAAGAAAAATGTATACGAAATGTGATTAAGATGAGGTGAATGAACCAGGGTAGAGCTTGCTGTTTCCTTAAATACCCAATGTATCATGAGAGGTGTGGCTAGCTCCCATTTAGGAAGCTCATCACTGGCCACCTGTGAGCCTCTTGTGGACCAGCACCCCGTTTAAACAGTGAAGCCAGGGAGTGGTCTTCACATTAGACAGAGAAAGCAGTGTGAGCACAGCTAATACTGGCATGCTAAAATTGAAAGAGAGTCGGTACTTGACCTAAAAGGGGGTCACCTTGTCATTGGTGGCCAGGCTTATTACAACTTGACAGATTTAAGAAACCAAGAACTCCATTTAAAACAAGCATTTGTCAATGCCGAATGTTTGCTTGCTGGCATTGGCAGTGGTAATGTAGAAGTTACAGAGCTGCGTAATAGGAATGGCAGTGAAGTACTGAACTGAAGCCAACCCCACCACCACCCTGCAGAGAGTGACAGGCATTGGGGTGTGCATTTGGGTCATCAGGCATAACGGCCTCGCCATTTCACCACACCCCACCCTGCAGACACTGACAAGTGTCACGGTGTTCCTTGGGGTCTTTGGCTCTTATGCGCACCCCATTTCATTAGGAAATGCGGTGAGATGGGTGTGATATAGGAGAATGGGGTGAACTTTGGGGCTGAAGAGTCCAAGGCATACCTCGATGCCTCTCACTGGCTGCAGGGTGTGGAATGGTATGAGCATTACAGGCAAGAATCCCAAGTCACACCCTGATGCCTGTCATTCTCTCAGGGTTGGGCGTTATGGTTGGAAACCCTAATACCTCAGGCATTGTTGGTATTTTCACTCCAAATTTTCAACATGTTTTTTTGTGACCCCACCTCATGAACAGGGGGGAATATTGTTAGCCGAAATGTTTATGCACAGCTTAGTACGGCATTTAGCACCACAGGTGCAAAAACATTCCGAACAGGATGTAAAAAATGACAGCTGTACTGTTCATGGGGAAGTGTAAAAAATGGCAATGTTGCAAATCTGCAGTAAAAATATTAAAAATGGTGAAGTCATGAGCGTACATAGAAACTGTGCAACGCACACCCGTAACATAATTAGGTTGGGGATATTTTACAGCAGATTGTCAACTCAGGCATTTTGGTGCCTCCGATCATGAACAGTGTCACTGTGATTTTCTTTATCTGTGCCGAACAATGATTTCCCACAGCGACCACGCATCTCTGCGTTGAAAGTGTGAAAACACACTTCAGCCATGTTGTGAAAAATGACAGCTGTACTGTTCATAAGGAAGTGTGGAAAAATGCCACTGGTGAAAATCTGGACTGAAAATATTACAAAGTCATGAACTTACAGGTACGTGGAAACTGCGCGATTGCTCACTCGAACACAGTAATTTTATGGACTTTGTCACCAAATTTTCAACATAGCCATTTTAAGACCTCTGCTCATGAACAGTGTAACTGTGATTTTCTTAATCTGTCCTAAACATTGCTTCGCATACCAACAGCGCCATTGTGCGCTACATGTGCGAAAACACATTTTGGGCGACATATGAAAAATGGCAGCTGTACTGTTCATAAGGAAGTGTAATAAAATGGCAATGTTGAAAATCTGGAGTGAAAATATTAAATTTGCAAACTTACGAGCATGCATAGGAACTGCACAACGCACGCTCATAAAAGAGTCATTTTTAGGAATTTTTTCACCAAATTTTCAACATAGCCATTTTAAGACCTCTGCTCATGAACAGTGTCACTGTGATGTTCTTAATGTGTCCCATACATTGATTTTGCACATACTGCGCCATTGTGCACTACATGGGTGGAAACACATTTTGGGCAAGATGTGAAAAATGACAGCTATACTGCTCATAAGGAGGTGTGGTAAAATGGCAATGTTGAAAATCTGGAGTGAAAATATTGAAAATTTGCGAACTTACGAGTGTGCGTAGGAACTGTGCAATGCACCCTCGTAAACAGTCATTTTTAGGAATTTTTTCACCAAATTTTCAACATAGCCATTTTAAGACCTCTGCTCATGAACAGTGTCACTGTGACTTTCTTAATTTGTCCCAGACATTGATTTCCACACCGACTGCGCCATTGTGCGCTACATGGGCGGAAACACATTTTGGGTGAGATGTGAAAAATGACAGCTATACTACTCATAAGAAGGTGTGGTAAAATGGCAATGTTGGAAATCTGGAGTGAAAATATTGAAAATTCGTGAACTTACGAAGGCAGTATAGAGCTGTGCAACGACGAAAACAGTCATTTTAGGAATTTTTTCACCAAATTTTCAACATAGCCATTTTAACACCTGAGCTCATGAACAGTGTCACTGTGATTTTCTTAATTTGTCCCATACATTGATCTCGAGACACCGACTGCGCCATTGTGTGCTACATGGGCAGAAACACGCTTTGGGTGACATGTGAAAAATGACAGCTGTACTGCTCATAAGAAGGTGTGATAAAATGGCAATGTTGGAAATCTGGAGTGAAAATATTGAAAACTCAGCGACCTTCACAGTGTGCGTGGGAACTGAGCAATGCACGCTCGTAAAACAGTCATTTTTAGGAATTTTTTCACCAAATTTTCAACATAGCCATTTTAAGACCTCTGCTCATGAACAGTGTCACTGTGATTTTCTTAATTTGTCCCATACATTGATTTCGCACACCGACTGCGCCATTCTGCGCTACATGGGTGGAAACACATTTTGGGTGAGATGTGAAAAATGACAGCTGTACTGCTCATAAGAAGGTGTGGTAAAATGGCAATGTTGAAAATCTGGAGTGAAAATATTGAAATTTCGCGAACTTACGAGCCTGCGTAGGAACTGCGCAACGCGCCCGTAAAACAGTCATTTTTTGGAATTTTGGCACCAAATTTTCAACAAGGGCTTTTGGGACCCCTTCTCATGAATGATGACACTGTCATGGTGGTATTCGGCCCGAGGGGTGATTTCGCAGTCACTGCGCGAAATTGCCCTTCGGGCCCGAATAACGCCATGACAGTGACATAATTCATGAGAAGGGGTCCCAAAAACCCCATGTTGAAAATTTGGTGCAAAAATTCCCAAAAATGCCCGAGATATGCAATAAAGTTGAAACCCCCCTATGTAACCCATTATACAGCTTACCGGCATTTCCTCAGTTCGCAGTCGGCTTTGAAGAGTGCAGACGTGTTCCCGGTCCACCGAAGATCATCACGCCGGAGTCCGGAGGTAAGTATGGGGTGGGGGGTGTGTGGGGAGGCTGCGCGAGTGGGTGGGTGCGGGTTGTGGGAGGGGGTTGGGAGACGCGCCATGGGACAGTTTTATTTTACAGGTTTAAAACATAAAAAGACGTCAGGACGCTTGCCATGCTGGGGTGGGCTCCAGCGTGGCACAAAGACTTGGGCAGCTTAGCCGACGGGGCTTGAGCACCCCGCCGGCAAAATAAAAACAAATCGCGTATTGCTTGCCACGCTGGGGCGGGCCTCTACGCGGGCACAAGGACTTGGGGCGTTTCAGCCGAATGGGATTGGGCACCTACCGGGCCAAAGGACTACAGTGCTTGCCAGGCTGGGGTGGGCTCTCAGCGTGGCACCTACAACTGGGGGTGGGGGATGAGCTCAGCCACGGGATTGGGCACCCGTCGGCTATACAGTATTTGGGCGCCAAGACATCTGTTCAGGCGTGGAGGCTGTGCGTGAGCAGGCGATATCTTATCGGTGCTCACCAGCCGTAGCTCCCCTTTCAATCAGGGTGTTACGTACTTTTGGAGCGCGGTCATAGACAGCTCCAAAATGCATTGACTTACAGGGGCCGCGTCTGCCAGCCCACTGACTGAATTGGAGGAGGAGGTGACACACCTCCGAAATCTCCGATGAAGGCACTATGTTTCTTGCACATGCGTGCAAGCAAACATAATGACAGAATAAAGAAAGTGAATAAGAAAATAGAATAACTCGAAAATGATTTGCGCGTTCATTTGCATAGCATGGGGGAGGCGGGCACACTAGATATTCTTTGTTTTTCAGGACAGAGTCATTGACCCAGAGGAGGCAGAAAATAGTGGAGGGATGTTTGCGGAAGCCAGACTGGAAGGGAGAGGGAATGGTGGAAGGAGAAGAATGGAGAAAGTTGAAAGTATTTCCTGCAATTTACCCAGAATATGGAGATGGGATAGTAACTCCCTGAGGAGGAGGAATCACCCCCTATGTGGAGTGGAGAACTGTATCCTGCTTCCAGTTCTCCAGGTCTAGGGTACTGTCCCCAGTTGAAAAGAAATATTTAAAAGGAGGCAGAATGGGCATATGGGCATCCTATATACCATATGTATAATTCGTTAGAGAGCTAGTGGAACCAAAACAGACCGAGAGGAAAATTATACACATTTTAAGACGTAGTCAGTTGTAACGTTTTATTGCTGAAGTATTTTTCTTTTTCCTTTAGTTTGTTCGAAAGTTTACTATATGATAATATTGTGCTACATGGGTAGAATAGCTCTCAGCCTGGCAGCTGACATATCTGTCTCTCTTCCTCCCACTGCATTAGCAGCACTGTGCTCTCACTGACAGTGACATCACAGGAGACTGACCCGGCAGCTACTGAGTGGCTGT
Organism: Neoceratodus forsteri; assembly: GCA_016271365.2. Lineage (NCBI taxonomy): Eukaryota > Metazoa > Chordata > Ceratodontiformes > Ceratodontidae > Neoceratodus > Neoceratodus forsteri. The sequence continues at coordinate 69,169,785 of JADMNL010000023.1, forward strand.
TCCTAAGCAGAAGTGATGTCACCACCAGTGACATCACAATGTTGATGATATAGTTGGTGGGGTAGAGCTAGATATGTCAGCTGCCAGGCGTCTAACATCAGGTAATCAATCTTCTACTTAACCAAAGGGGAAAGAGAAAGTACCTCAGATATAAAAGGTAATGATTGACTGCTTCTGAAAACTAATACATGTATTAGTTTTAGGCAGTATACTAGCTCTTTAAATATTTAATAAAATTATGTTTAAAAAAATAACAGTTTGTTTCTACTCACCTATAAAAAGGAGAACATGTTGAGGGTTTCACAACTAAACTTGGTACACTTTTGGGTCTAAACTTGAGATCCCAGAACTGCTCTGTTAGTTGTACAGTAGTCACACTGCCTTCTCTTGACTAATATTAGGTAGTATGATCTGATGTCTTGTGCCTTTTGCACGCTGGTCAGATGCTTTGCATGTTAAAAGTATGAGGAAATTATATGTAACCCCTAGGTGGCGCTATCCCTTGGGCTACTACCCCTCTCTGCTTGGCTACTAACAGGTTAAGGGGCCTGAGTTCTAAAATGGGTGCCTCCACCCAAAGGTCTGGGTTGGTTTGAGGTACGCTAACCAGGTCACAGCCCTCTGGCACACTGTGACCCCACTTGATTCCCACTAGTGGCCCACACCGTACACAACAGTAACTTTCCCAATACCCCAGATATGCAAACCACATACACTCATACTTGACACTTACCCCCAGGACTGGTTCCTTCAGCTTGACTCTGGGGACCCTCTGTAAAATAAGGTGATGCAGTACAACAGCCACAATGCAATATCTTTAGCGTAAACTGACACCACAGTCAATGTAAATTTGCAGAAACAAACAGATCTGATTTATTTAGGGGAGCTGAAACAAGGAGGGGGAAAATCAAGTTAATTGGTTTAAACACAATAATAATCACAGTACTGTGTATGCACTTAGAGTCCCAATCAGTCTCGTTCTCTGGGTACCCAGGATGGGAAATGGGATGGCTAGGTCCGTTGCAGCTGGTTGGGGCCCTGTGATGGAAAAAGAACATGCACACACAATTTGTAATCCGGAGCCGGATGGCTCAGTTCATGGAAAGAAAAGCACAAACAGATGACACACTTTGATTAAACAAAAGTTGCAGGGAGCTACCCTGATAATTACTCACGATACCCAGGCTAAACACAGGAGGACTGATGGATGATCTCTCTGGATTGCCAGAGGAAACTTGGCCCCTCGACGGTGGATCTTTCTGTGCAGCAAGGTAGTGAGGCAGGACCCTCGTGGCAGGGCCTATCTGCGCCAGGCAGCACGGATTCAGTCCAATTCTTGCTGGGAAAACTGCTTCCAGCACTAGCACACAGTTTACAGCAAACGGGGAAAGCAGATCGTGATCCCCTTCCAGCACATGCACATTTATATGTAAAAGAAAGCTTACTGTACCAGGCAGGTGACTCCTCGGTCCCAATCGCAAAAAATCACTGCAATTACCCGGGAGCACTACGGTAGCTAAAGTCCTGACAGGCCGATCACTTTCAGCAAAATCTTCAGTCTTCTACAGGGTAAGCCTGGTCCCAAAAGCAGTGGCTTGCTTTTTCCTCACAACTTTGGATTCAGTCCAAAAACACCTTTTTCTCTCTCTCTCTCTTTCTCTCTTCCTCTCACAACGGCAAGCAGCCCAAGATTCAGACCTCATACGCACCTCCCGCGCGAACTACCATACCACTCGAACAGAGCAGAGCAGAGCTGAGCTCCTTCACTCTTCACTCTCTCACTTGGATCTGCCTTGCCAGCAACAGTTCAGGGCATTTCCTTTAGATCCACTAAGAGTTCGGTTGGTTGGTTCAGTTGTCAATCACAGCAGGGCTCCCTCTATAGGTGCAGAAAGGCGCCAAGGATCCAAAACTACAGTCCCCTTTCAACAGGCTCTAGATAAGCGTCCCAGTCCTGAGTGGCCCAAAGTAAGCTCCATCTTAGAGTCCTCACATACTGATTGGTCCAATTCAACAGTCTGGGACCAAAATGGTGGGCACAACAAAAACATTTTGTGCTGCAGGAGAAGCAGGTTAGACAAAGTACATTTCCGCTAAAACTCTACATTTCTTCCCAGAATTAGTTACATCTTTCAAGAGTGCTCACTCTGCCCACTTAGCGACAGAAGAAACGCAACATATAGCCAGTAGCTCAGGCAGGACTCGGGCATAAACACACACAGTCCCCCCATTCAAACTAATTATGTCTGCAAGCAGACAGCTCTTAAAGACACAGTACTTGGAGGCTTTTAAAAGCGCTCACTGGGAATCAAATTTAAATGGTTTAGACGCTGAACACCTCCAGGCTCTGAGCAATTAGGCAAGCTTTTGGAAGACTTTTAGGATCCCCCATTTGCAGGGGGGGTTACATATATATATGAAATACTGCCCAGCATTTAAAAGAGGTTTATACCCATAAGTAGAAAACCCATGCCATTTTGTGGGCCCATTTGCTGATTAATTCTGCTTTAAAAAAGGAGAAAATCCTGGAGTAAGAAAAAAAAAAATGACAGCATACTTCGATGAATATTGACATTCATTTCATTACAGGAAGGGCTTTGTTCCATATCCTCTCATTCCTATGTTGCTTCATAATATGTTTGGAGCTGCTTGGCTGAAAGCCAAGGCAGTGTAGCCTAGTGGTTAGAGCACAGGCCTAATAAACAAGAGACAGCAGGTTCAGCTCCCACCAGAGCCTCTTGCTCACTGTGTAACCCTGAGCAACTTACTTAGGCGACCTCCTTGTGCTTCAGTGAACTCAGCTGTGTAGTTGGATGGAAGTAGGTGTAACCCCCCTGCAAATGGGGGTTCCCAAAAGACTTCCAGGAGCTTGCTTGAATGCTCCAAGCCTGAATGGTGTTTGGCATTTAAGCCATTTATCAGTGAGTGTTTTTAGAACCTCTGGTACTGTCTCTTTAAGAGCTGTCTGCTTGCAGACATAATTAGTTTGTATGGGGGACTGTGTGTTTCTTTGATTGAGTACCACTCAAGCTGCTGCCAATTCACTTCATTTTGCAGTCACTAGAGTGCAAAGGGAACCTATCTGAAAGATGTAACTGTTTGCCAGAAATCATTTACAGTAATAATGAAATTACAGTTTGTCTAACCTGATTTCTTTTGCAGTCAGAACAGTGTCTGCCTAGTTCCCCATTCTGGTTTTGAACTGCTGAACTGGACCAATCAGTGTGGGGTAAGCTAGCTCTAAAATGGTGCCTTGACTAATCAGAACTTGGACTCATAATCTGAGCCAGCCACAAGAGGATTGTATGGGCAGTGACTCTGGGAGATGTAGTTTAGACTTCAGTGCCTTTTTGACCAACAGCAGCAGTCTATTGTGAGTGACAGCCAATCCAGTCAAGAACTGGGAGGAACTCAAAGGAAGTGCCCGGTTTTGTCGGTTGGAGTTTCAGTTGAGCTTTGGCAGTGAAGAAGGAAGGAGCCCTGTGCTTTTTCAGTGTGCAGTTTTAGTCAAAAACGCGTGTAAGGCCCAGAGTTCCGGTCTGCAGCTTGTGTAACAGCTTGTTAGGACTGAACTGTCCCTGTGAAAAGAATCAAAGGATCTCTGAAGAGTAGAAACCAGGCTCACCCTGTAGAAGACTGGAAGAATTGCTGAAAATTGCACTCGGTCTGTCAGGAACTGAATCTGCTGTGTGTTCTCCCGGTATGTGCAGTAATTGCGATCGGGATACAGATGCAGCCTGCCTGGTATAGTGCGCTCTCTTTATATGGATGTGTGAAGAGGTTTGTGTACCTCAAGTGAGCCCTGCTGACATTGAAGGACCCTATCTTATTTGGAGGTCGTGAGTACTAATTCAGGGTCGCCTCCCTGTTGAATTGCCACATTAAATCCAAATGGAATTACTGTACTGCTGACTGTTTAATTCCTCCTTTTCTCTGTGTGAAAGGGCCCCACCAGCTGCCACGGTTTGACTCAGCCACTAGGGCTTGGTACCCAGGGACAGTAACTGATAGGGATAGGCCTGCACAGAGCCATAGGTAGATTATTAGAGTGATAAGCTAATTAACCTGATTTCCCTGTCCTTGTTATATCCCCCAATAAATCAGAGCTGCTTGTTTCAGCAAAGTTATACTGCCTGAGGTATTTGTCTATGTTAAAGCACTGTACTGTGATTGTTGCACTGTATCTCATTTCACAGGAGGTCCCAGTGCCGGAACCAGACCTGGGGGTAAGTGTATACTGTGAAGGTAATTCTGATATATTGTGTGGCCACTAGTGGGAAGAAAGGGGTTGCAGTGTCCCAGAGGGCTGTGACCAAGTTAGTTTAACTATTGCAAACCCTGACCTCTGGGTGGAGGCACCCGCCATTGGATCCAGGCCCCTCAACCTGTTAGTGGCAAATCAGGCAGGGGTAGTAGCCCCTGGGATAGCGCCATCTAGGGGTTACATAGGGTTCTACAGTAAATGAGACACATGTGCGCCTTACCCAATTCTAATTAGAGCGGGCCTTAATTAGAACCCAAAAGGGTTCTGAAAAGGTGTTCCTTTCAAGCTTCTTTTTGAACTCTATTTGTACACCTTTGCATTCAATCATATGGTAATTATATGCGGATTGTTGATTTAAAAGGCTTTTCCCTGGTCAGTCATGAACTTCTGTGGCAGAAAAACGTCTGGTTTAACATCGATCCAAGATGGCCACATAGCTTGGCTGCTCATCTTTTGGTGAGCCTAATCCAGGTGGGATCCTTGATTTTTACATTCAACAGCTGCAGCACTCAGTGGTTAATTAGTACCATTTAACACCCGTTTCTGTTAAATTTTTCTGAGTTTTGCCATCTGTTTTGTCCATGTTGGTACTTGGGCATGTCATGGCATAGAGGGCGACAGTGGTGCCTGGTGACTCAGCTGAATCGGGATCTGCAGTCGGTGTAGAAGGAGTCAAGGCATTAGAGATTCACTAAATGTTTTCTCCAATACGGGGTGAAATGAGACAGGTGTAGGATGCTACTTCAATACTACAAATCCATCTGGAAAAAATCTTTTCATGTACAAGACAGTGAGCATTTATTATCAAAAATGGAAAGGAATTGTGATTACAGAGATGCATGGTTAGAAAGACAGAAGAGAGAAGTAGCCTTTCCGTGGGACAAAACTGATGACCCTGAAAACAGGGGTCATTGCAATAATCTGAGATTTGTAGGCTGTCCAGAACACATTGAGAAAAGGGCCCTAGTACGGTGTTCAAATACCTGCACAGGGATAACACCATCAGATCAAAAAGAAATGAACAGAAAGAAGAGCTTTGGTTCCTCAGGTGAAGCCATTAACAGGCCCAAATGCCTGAGAAACCCAATGAAAAAAGATAGCGCAGACAAGCCAGCTACTTATGGTAAATTTCCAAAGTTTTTTTTTTTAAATCCATTTGAGCTTCACAGCCCATTACCTTATGACAGCGTTAGTCCCTTTGTGGCAAAAGTACATTTTTTTAAGTTTGCCCTTTTTGGGAAGAAAGGGATCATAACTGGAGCTGAACCCATGGTCAGCCAATCCCTTCCACCTCCTAGTCCGCCCCCCCCCACACCCCCCCGCACTTAGAAAATGTTCTGACAGCTGGGTTAACAGTGAGAGCTTAGGGGCACACCCCATACAAGTCTATGGGGACATTTTTCAGTGTATGTTTATGCACGTTTAAGGAGTCTTGGAGAAAAATGAAAGCCACCACTCAACTAATAGGGCCCCTGTCATTTGAACGGTGACTTTCATTTTTTGTCAAGCTTGCTTAAACATGCATAAATATACACAAATGGATTAATGCTGTCACAAGGTAATGGTCTGTGGAGGCCAGATACGTTTCTTAGGAAATTCCTTTAAACCATGTCAGCGGCAGCAGATGGCTGCTAATATTCTCAACAAAACCAGCTACTGCTCCAGAGGAAAGAATCCCCCTCCTTCAGCATAGAGGTAAACAAAACAGATTTTGTATACATAGTGGCACCACCAGAATGCAGTGCAGTAATGCTGCAATACATTTCATTTATTATTTATTAAGATTTCAGAAAGCACCTTTGAGCCAAGGCTCATTTACAAAAGGTTCCATGGAGGAGGTAGACACGTTGTGTGTAACAGAGAAGACATATTACAAGACAAGTAAGGTTACGCAATGCAAGGCAGCCAGAGGCCTGTCAGGTAGAATCACAGGCATATAAATCCAGAACATAAATACCTATTTGAAGTGAGTGAGGGGCTAGACTAGCAGGGGCAGAAACAAGTGAATAGATGGAGCCGGGAGCGGAAGTTAGTGGGGTAGAGGAGGGTGAGTGTAGAGCAGCTCAAGAGCATTGTCAGATGGGGTGAAGTAAGAGAAGTGGTGGAGGAGGGGGGCAAGAAAGTGAAAGAATGGTAAGATGGGAGGGCAGGAAAGGGGGGAACAGATTAGTCAGGGGGTGGTGGTGGTGGTGGTGGTAGGACATCAGCAAGAGAAAGAGAGCTGAAGTAAGAGAGGGGTGGAGGTAGAGAGAGAGGCTAGTGAGGGAGAAAGGATGGAAGCAGAAGCCAGGTAAGATGGGGTAACAGATCAGAGAAGGAGAGGAGAAATGTGAGTGGGGGGAGGAGGAGGCATCAAAGGGGAAGGTGGGGGTAGGGGGACTAGATTTGGTTATGAGAAGCAGTAACAGGAGGCTCTGGCTACGAGGTGCTGGTGAAGATTGCACTTGAAAGAGCCCAGTGTAGTAAAGTTGGTAATTTCAGGTGGCAGTGAGTTGTACCAAATTGAGGCTCTAATCTTGAAAGAGCATTGCCTTTGGGTAGTGCAGCAGCAGGGGACAGAAAACATGAGACTTTCTGAACTTCTGGTTAGGCGAGAGACACCATAAGGAGTCAGTATAGTCTTGACCCCAGGGGACAGGAGATCCAACGAGATCTTTTTAGTTGGGATGTAGGTCTGGTACTTGATTCAGCCTGATAGTTGGAGCCAGTTTGCTTGTTTGTAGATATCACAAGTGTGGGAAAGGAGGGGGGCAGAGGTTAGGAGACAACAGGCCTTGTTTAGGGCTATGGCTATGCGTCAAAGTGCCGTATCAGTAGCTGATCAATATATAACGAGCCCATAGTTGGTAACTGAGAAAACAGAGCTCTGAATGGCAATGTTTAGGGCTTCGGCTGTAAGACAGTCCCTATGCTTATAAAACAGCCCTATGTGAGCATTCACAATTTTGGCAATGCTATCAATATGTTCCGAGTATGCTTGCGTGCAGTTAAGGGTGACCCCCAGATATTTAAACAGATAAACCAGCTTGCCCCCGGTGCTGTTTCTGATATTTAGTCCTTGAACTGTATGTTTGTTGTGGGTTCCATGGAACATCGTAGTTTTTGTTTTCTTCTAGTTGAGGATGACTTTATGAGATTTAAACCAGGTCTCCACTTCCACAAGGCTTTTCTGCAGCTGTGACTGTAGAGGGAACGGATCTGTGTGGGAGGTGAAAATGACTGCATCATCTGCATATAGAAGGATGCTACCACAGCAAGATGAGGGGAGTTTGTTTAGGAAAATACTGAAGAGCATGGGACACAAGATGGCTCCTTGGAGGACTCCAGAATGGACAGGAAGGGAAGTGGAGAGGGATTCTTCTATTCTAACCTGCTGGGTTTATTCACTGAGGTAGCTTTGGAACCACCGTGTGGTATCAGATGAGACTCCTAGGAGAGACAATAGTTCAATCAGAAGAGAATGGTTGATGGTGTCAAACTCCTTTATCAAATCAATGAAAGTGGCATCGACAAGATGTCCTTGGTCAAGGGCATTATGAATGTAGGAGGTGAATTTGAGGAGGACTGCAGTGGTGTTGTGCCCCTTTCAAAATCCATGCTGCTTGGGACATTGCAATTTGTATTTTTCAAAACAATCAGAAAGCTGATCAACAACTATCCGCTCCAGTGCTTTGGAAAGGAGGGAAGATTGGAGATTGGTTTGTAGTTGCTGGTTAGGATCTTGTCTCCACTTTTGTAAATTGGTGTCACCACTACAGATTTCCATTTTGAGGGGAACTGCGAGAGCATGAGCAATTGGTTCAGTATTTTGGCGAGAGGGGACAGGACTTCGTCTATGGTGAGGGCGAGATGTTTCAGATCAAGGGAATCGCCATTGGACAAGCACTTCGAGTAGGTGCTTTTTAGTTAGACCCTCAGAAATGGCTTTAAAGTAGAATGGCAGATGCCCCTGCTTCGTTCCTGCTGTGTCAGAGAGTAGTGCATCAGGTGAGGGGTCAAAGAAGGTTGGCGTAGCACATGACTAAGGTCAGTGAAAGCGGTATTTAACGCATCGGCCATGGAGACTTGGTCCAAGGAGACATTGAGGGTAATACTTTGGGGTCTTTCCCTGTAACTTCCAAGAGGCTGGTCCAGAACTTCTTCCCGTCTTTCCAAGTACTGGCAAGGGCACTCCTATAGTAGCTGGCTTTCTCAAGGTGAATTGCTTTTGTACAGGCATTTCTTGCTGTTTTGGTGGCTTGAATGTCTGCTGGAGTGCCAGTCGTCTTAGCACGATGCCAAAGAAGGTCCCAGGACCTCATTTGCTCTAGGAGGTCTATAGCACTCCACGGGTTAGTGACACTCTTGGTCTTATGTTTCTTGTAGGTGTAACCCCTAGATGGCGCTATCCCAGGGGCTACTACCCCTGCCTGATTTGCCACTAACAGGTTGAGGGGCCTGGATCCGATGGCGGGTGCCTCCACCCAGAGGTCAGGGTTTGCAATAGTTAAACTAACTTGGTCACACCCCTCTGGGACACTGCAACCCCCCTTTCTTCCCACTAGTGGCCCACACAATATATCAGAATTACCTTCACAGTATACACTTTCCCCAGGACTGGTTCAGGCACTGGGACCTCCTGTAAAATAAGATACAGTGCAACAATCACAGTACAATACTTTAACATAGACAAATACCTCAGGCAGTATAACTTTGCTGAAACAAGCAGCTCTGATTTATTTAGGGGAATATAACAAGGATAGGGAAATCAGGTTAATTAGGCTTATCACTATATTCATCTACCTATGGCTCTGTGCATTAGGCCTCATCCCTACCAGTTACTGTCCCTGGGTACCCAAGCCCCAGTGGCTAGTCCAAACCGTGGCAGCTGGTAGGGCCCTTCACAAAGAGAAAAGAAAAATTAGTTAAACAGTCAGCAGTACAGTAATTCCATTTGGATTCAATGTGGCAATTCAACAGGGAGCGACTCTGAATTAGTACTCACGACCTCCAAACAAGATAGGGTCCTTCAACGTCAGCAGGGCTACTCTTGAGCTCCACGAGACTCTCACACATTTCTATGGCAAACTGCAACAGGCAAAGTCCTTTAATGGCAGCAGGATTCACTTGAGCTACACAAGCCTCCTCACACATTTATATGGTAAACAGTAACAGGCAAAAGTCCTTTAATGGCAGCAGGATTCACTTGAGCTGCACAGCCTTCTCACACATTTATATGGTAAACAGTAACAGGCAAAAGTCCTTTAATGGCAGCAGGATCACTTGAGCTGCACAAGCCACCTCACACATTTATATGGTAAAAGAAAGTACTATTCCAGGCAGGCTGCTTCTTATCCCGATCCGCAATTACTGCACAATACCCGGAGAACACACAGCAGATTCTAGTTCCTGACAGACCGAAAGTGCAAATCAGCAATTTCTCCAGTCTTCTACAGGGTGAGCCTGGTTTCTACTCTTCAGATATCCTTTGATTCTCTTACAGGACAGATTCAGTCCTAACAAGCAGTTACACAAGCTGCAGACCGGAACTCTGGGCCTTACACACGCTTTCCGACTAAAACTGCACACCGAAAAGCACAGGGCTCCTTCCCTCTTCACTGCCAGAGCTCAACTGAAACTCCAGCAGACAAAACCGGGCACTTCCTTTGAGTTCCTCCAGTTCTTGGCTGGATTGGCTGTCACCAAATAGACTGACTTGTTGGTCCAAAAGGCGCGAAGTCCAAACTACATCTCCCAGAGTCACTGCCCATACAATCCTCTTGTGGCTGGCTCAGATTACTTAGTCCAAGTTCTGATTCATCCAAGGCACCATTTTAGAGCTACCTTATCCCACACTGATTGGTCCAGTTCAGCAGTTCAAAACTAGAATGGGGAACTAGGCAAACACAGTTCTGACTGCAAAAGAAAGCAGGTTAGACAAACTGTATTTTCATTATTACTCTAAATGATTTCTGGCAAACAATTACATCTTTCTGATAGGTTCCCTTTGCACTCCTAGTGACTGCAAAAATGGAGTGAATTGGCAGCAGTTCGAGTGGTACTCAAGCAGAGAAGCACACAGTCCCCCCATACAAACTAATTATGTCTGCAAGCAGACAGCTCTTAAAGAGACAGTACCAGAGGCTCTAAAAACACTCACTGATAAATGGCTTAAACGCCAAGCACCATTCAGGCTTGGAGCATTCAAGCAAGCTCCTGGAAGTCTTTTGGGAACCCCCATTTGCAGGGGGGTTACATAGGGGCATGGACATCACAGGAAGAATTGAAGCTGAGGATGAAATAATCAAATGTAGAATCCACAATGGGGGCAGAGTCTATTGGTGCCCAGACGTGTTCACATAGGAGAGTTTTAAGAGGTCCTAGGTGACCAGGTATCAGTTTTCTGCTGTTAATAGTTTTTGTAGGAGGTTTGGTAAATTTGTTGGTCCAGATGCAGTGGACTGGGGAGTGGTCACTTATACAGTCAGGGAGAACTTCAGTTTTTGCGATATAATTAGGGCAGTTAGTAAGTACCCAATCCAGGTGGGTACTGGTCCCAGTCCTATAGTTCACCCAAGTGGGTGATTGGACCATTTGCAATTAGTTCACAGCAGTCAGGGCATCCTTATATTTGTTCACACTAGGGGAGGACCAACTGACATTATAGTCCCCAAGCAGGATTGTTTCCGAACTCTGGTTAAGGAAGTTGATAAGGTCAAGGAGGGAATGTAAGCTAGTACATCACAAAATGCTGCAGTGTGCTGCTGGGAACAGTGCAGTGCAATAGCAATTAAGCCCTTCTGTCATGCAGTATTTTGTGACATGCTGTTTACTGTAAGTTACTGCATTGCATCCTGGCTGTGCTGTAAATGCGCATCTACTATTAGTTTTAACCATCTGAGTGCTGAATGCATTGGAACCTATTTTGATTCTGGGTGGAAACAGATATGCCTACAGCATTCCGAGCTGGCTTGTGTCACTTTGCATCTGTACCGTTAGATACAATGCAGCTCTTCAGAATATCCAAGGACAAGAGAACAAGAGGGCACACAATGCCGCTAAAAGGTGGAAAATCCAAGGAAATTATCAGACAGAACAAAGTCATAGATCAGGTGGTGAATATATCACAGAGAAGGTCAGCTAATACTATAACTACAGTACCTTTAAACTTGGAGTTAACTGGTTCTTTGAAGAAAACTGGGGAGACGGGAAGGGTATTCCCACTGAGCTGGTGGGGAGAAGAACTTGACTGACAAATTGTCTCCTTTCTTTCCTAAAATTATATGTTCATACCTCTGGAATGACTGTTAACAAATGTTGCAGATATGTCCTGTCAAGACCCACCATCAGAATGTTGTAGGTATAAGCAACATGACTGGCTGGCCCATCAGATTAGCAGAAATACTACTGGCTGTCTATGTTGTTTCACACTGCACAAGGGAAGGTCCTGTTATATCTTCTGTTGCACTCCATACAGTTGGACAATACCCGCTTGCTCCATTCTTCCTCCTCACTTACCTTTGAAATTCCCAGGGTAAAGAAGGCATTTTCTGCAGCCTTCTTTTGGAACAGTCTTCTTGCCCAACGTAAAGCTGCACCGAGCCGCATCCTTTGAAATCTAGCTTGATTTGCTGGCTTAGTGTCCCTTACTGTTGCTCACAATCCCAGCCCCCTGCTTCTAGGCTTCCTCAATGATGTCTGATTTGGTTTTACTGTGAGCTGTTTATTCCTGTATTAATTCTTTCTGCATTGTGTGGCATTGTAAAAGTATGTAATGGCTTGGATAAATGAAACAATCTAACTGTCTGAAATGAGTCACATGACTGTACAATTATTCACAATAATTACAGGGGGACACTTTTAAAGGTAATTTCATGCTTTAAAAAAGCCATTTTTATGTTGATTGTGCGCATGCGCAAGAAACATGTTGTGGCATCTTGCTGCAGAAGCAGGTTATGGAGGTGCAGCAGTGTTGTGGCCAATGTACCCACTGCCTTTGGACGCCGCTGCAATCAGGGGCTGCCTCATCACTGCAGCGTCATCCACTGCAATGAGGGAATGACTGCTCATTGCAGGACTTGCCGACAGGGTGCCCAATCCCCATCAGCTTCAGTCCCCACTTCCACTTGCCGATGGGGGAGCCCACTCCCCGTCAGTATAAGTCCCCGGCGCTTCATTCCGTGCCATGGGGTGCCTAATCCTCGGGTTTTGTGTCCCCTTCGGTATGTGTGGATGGGGGTGCCCTTTCCCCTGTCGGCTACAGATACCCCCAAAACACTCAGGTGGCGTGGCATGCCGAGTGCCCACTCCAGTGTGCTAAATGCCCCTGAAAATGAAAAACCAACCCACGATTTTTTATTTTTTAATTTTTTAAACCTGTAAAAAAGGAAACGGTCCCTCACGGTCTCCCTGCCCCTCTCCAACCCTCACCCACCCTCTGTGCTCCCCGCCTCCCCAAACCCCACTCACACCATACTTACCTCCAGAGTCTGGTGCGATGATCTTCGGAGGACCGGGAACACGTCTGCACTCTTCAAAGCCGACCGCGAACTGAGGAAATGCCAGTAAGCTGTATAATGGTATAAATAGGTTTTTTTTCAACTTTGGCGTATATCTCAGGCATTTTTTTGAATTTTGGCACCAAATTTTCAACATGGGTTTTTTGGGACCCCACCTCATTAATTCAGCCACTGTCATGGCGTTATTCAGTCCTGAAAGGTGATTTTGCAGTCACTGCGTGGAATCACCTTTCCGGACTGATTAATGAAATTACAGTGTGAGTGTTCATGAGGTGGGCTCTCAAAAAGCCTATGTTGCAAATTTGGTGGAAAAAATCAAAAAATGACTTTTACGAGCCGCGGTGTTGCGTGAAAGGTTACACACGCTTGTAACTTCACATGAATCTGCAATATTTTCACTCCAGATTTTCAACATTGGCATTTTTCTGCACCTCCTTATGAACAGTGCAGCTGTCATTTTTCACATCCTAGCTGAAATGTGTTTTCGCACTTCTGGTGCACAATAGCGCGATTGCTGTGGGAAATCAGTTTTCGGGACACATTAAGAAAATCACACTGACACTGTTCATGCGCAGAGGTCCTAAAATGCCTACATTGAAAATTTTGTGATGACAGTCCATAAAATGATTGTGTTACGACCATGCGTTGCGTAGTTTGCACGCACGCTCGTAACTTCGCGAATTTATATTTTCACTCCAGATTTTCAACATTGCCATTTTTCCACATCTACTTATGAAGAGTACAGCTGTCATTCTGTTTTTGCACTTCCGGCGCTGAATAGCATGGTCGCCGTGAGAAATCAGATTTAGGGATAGACTGAGAAAATGACAGTGAAACTGTTCATGAGCAGAGGTCCTAAAATGCCTATGTTGAAAATGTGGTGATGAAAGTCCATAAAATGACTGTGTTACAACTGTGCATTGCAAAGGTTTCCACGCACCCTTGTAACTTAGCAAATTTGTAATATTTCACGCCAGATTTTCAACACTGGCATTTTTTCACACCTCCTCAAGAACAGTACAGCTGTCATTTTTTACATCCTGGTTGAAATGTGTTTTTGCACTTCCGACGCAGAGTAGCACAGTCGCTTTGGGAAATCGGTGTTTGGGGCAGATTAAGATTGAGCAAGAGAGAGAGAGAGAGGGGGAGTGACTGAGCTCAAATGAGCTCTGTTGGGACTGCTGTGGATTTCTTTGTGGGCAGAAAAAGGTGCCAACGCAGTCAGAAGCCCAGTACAAAATGGCAGCCTGCAGCACTGGGAGAAACGGAACTAGCAAGTGAGGGAGGTGAGTGAGTGAGCTCAACGGAGCTCTGTCGGGATTGCTGCAGATTTCTTTGTAGGCAGAAAAAGGCATTAATGCAGGCAGGGGCCCAGTACAAAAGGGCAGCCTGCAGTGACGGGAACAACAGAATGAGTGAGTGAGAGAGGGGTGAGTGAGTGAGCTCAAAGGGGCTCTATTTGGACTGCTGCAGATTTCTTTGTGGGCAGAAAAAGACACCAACTCAGGCAGGAGCCCAGCACAAAAGGACAGCCTGCAGCGCTGGGAGAAACGGAACGAGCGAGTGAGAGAGGGGGAGTGAGCGAGCTCAGTGGAACTCTGTCTGGACTGCTGTGGATTTCTTTGTGGCCAGAAAAAGGTGCCAACTGAGGCAGTAGCCCAGTATAAAAGGGCAGCCTGCAGCGCCAAGAGAAACAGAGTGAGAGAGGGGGAGTGAGAGACCTCAGTGGAGCTCTGTCAGGACAGCTGTGAACTTCTTTGTGGGCAGAAAAAGGCACCAACGCAGGCAGGAGCCCAGTACAAAAGGGCAGCCTGCAGCACCGGGAGAAACAGAACGAGTGACTGACTGAGAGAGGGGTAGTAAGCGAACTTAACAGAGCTCTGTCGGGACTGCTGTGGATTTCTTTGTGGGCAGAAAAAGGCGCCAATGCAAGCAGGAGCCTAGTACAGAAGGGCAGCCTGCAGCATCGGGAGAAACAGAACAAGCGAGTGAGGGGGGAAGTGAGCGAGCTCAGTGGAGCTCTGCCGGGATTTTACAGTTGCCCACACTCCCGCCCAGGGTCCTCTGTGATCCTATATTACAGCAGGGTCTCTGGAGTGGAGACAAAACAATGATTGGATACTTTAGGATTGCTGTAATAATACATATTTATTTGTTCTGTTTATTTCTCTAACTGACCTGAGTAATACTTGGAGTGCAGTAGGATTTCTAATTGGGCTAAGTGAAACTATATGAGAGCCGTGAATAAAAAGTATGGTAGCAGAGTGGTGAGACACAGACATGGAGGCTTTAGGATTGTTACAGTAATACGGTATCTAACGGATGAGATTTGAGACTGAATTACCCCCGGTCGGCAAGGGGTCAGTAGGGGGACTAGTGTGGGGGGGGGAGACAGGAATTTGAGTAAATAGGGGCCTAACAGTTGTAGTAGGGTACAGAACCTGGGAGAAAGAGCCAGAAACATAAGATGGGGGCCAAAACAGGGCAGGTGCCACATATCAATAGGGCAGGCATCTTTGGAAGGGTGGAGGGGTGTACAGGGTGTGGGTCTGCCATGATCCTGGACTGGGCATGGAGGACTGGGTAGGGGGTGTATGGTCTGTAGATGACTGGCTAGTTTGAGGGAAGAACTTTGGAGGTTAGGGAGGAGTGTAGGTGGCAGGGCAGATGAGTATGGTAGGCATCCTGAGGGGGGGCATAGGGGATGGCAAAGGGGGGCGGAGGAAGAATAACTAGGGACTGAAACTGGACCTCAGTATCAGAGGCACTAGCAGGAAAGAGAGAAGAAGGGAGGGGGGCCCAAGGCGAAGGGCCTCCTGATGGGGGAGGAAGAGACCACAAGGAATACCAGGGAAGGGAGCAGATGGCTGCAGGTAGGGAAGGACCAGGGGTGCCACGGAGGGGAACCAAGTAGGAGGGGTGAACCGATAGTGGGAAGAGATGTGGGACTGGTATCAACTATGAATAGATTCGAACCTCTGCTATGGGACAGAGAGGGGGAGCAGGAACATACTGAAGGGGGGAGGACAAGTGGGGCATAAGAGGGATGGCAACAGGTAGGGGAAGAGATAGCAAGGACAAAAGGGTAGAAGGGGGCTAGTAAGGAAGGAGGGGATGGTGTTTGAAGGAGAGAAGGCTACTTGAAGGGGGAAGGATAGGAGGGGCATCACTATCTGGGTAGAAGGGAATGGAGGCCCTAAATCAACAAATGGGATAGGGAGAGGGGGTTGAAAATCAGCAGGGAGGAGGGGAGGCCACATGGAAGCCCAGTAGGAGTAGTAGAGCTGGGAAGCAGTTCAAGGGGGATGGGAGGAAAAAGGCAGAGAAAAAGAGTGAGGCGGAAGTAGGGGGGTACAGATACAGAAGTCACAGAGGTGCAACTGGTGGGGGGTAAGGGACAGGAAGAACCAATACTGGGGTGGTGGAAGGGCATTAGAATGGAAAAAGGGGGTAAGCGGTGGGGGAGTACTCATCCTGGGGGATTCTGTGCTGAAATGGGGCAGAAAGGGGGAAAGGCGCAGCCATATCTGGGTTGAAGCTCTCCCCAGGTTGACTGTATTAGGGGCAAGGCAGGCACTGCTCAAGCGTGTAGCAAGGGGGAGTAAGAAACCTCATTTACTGTTGCATGTGCATACAAACGACTTGGGGGTACACTGTGGAAGTAGTGAGGGTGAGGTTTGAGTACTTAGGCAGGCAATGTGAGGGGGTGGGGAAGTTGGTGGCATTCTTGGAGGTACTGCCGGTACCATGTGCAAGCATGGCGAGGAAGGGTAGGCTTGAGGAGTTTGAGTGGCTGAAGGATTGGTGCCACACGAAACATTATGGGTTAGGGACTAACTAGGGTAGGGTCTGGGGGAATAGTGGCTTGTACGCAGGGGACAGGGTACACTGGAGCAGGAAGGGGAGGGGAGTATTAAAGGCAGAATTGCTGCTGGGCCACTGGCGCTGAGGGTTGAAGCGCTGGACGCCACACCTTGCGCCACGCTGACAACCCAGGTTCAGACGCAAGCCTGGGCCACCAGGGGTTGGCAAAGGAGGGATAGGATTGAGTGTCCGGATGACTGCTCTCTTATACCGGGCAGGATCCAGGGACCCACTATCTCTGTAGCGCCCCGTGACGGGCCAAGGGCACTACTACAGCGGTATAGAAGTGGTGGCGGAGGTGGGGACATTGGCACTCTGTGCCTATGTCATTGCACACCCGCAGTCCACAAAGGGAGAAAGTGGAAATTGGCTATGGTCAGGTAGCATGAGCTTCAACCCCCACCCGCTCGAATGACACTCTCCTCAACCGGATCCTGCCCGTGGGTCGACCTGGGAAGCTCCTAACCATCCCACCATGGGGGTAATCCATGTAGGTGAGCAGGTCGGCCTGATGTTGGGGGCAGGGCTAGGAAGGTCGGTCGGTATGACCAAGTTGACCATAGCCCAGTGAGAAAATATGTTAAAAAAAAAAAAAAAAAGGCAGGATTAGAGGGGTATATCTCTACTAAGGTGGATTTAAACAAATGGGTGGGGGGGCAAAAGACTGAGGTTGGTAGAAAGGTCTGGACGGGGAGCCTGATGAGGTCACCACCCTAGATATAGGTAAAGGCGGAGGCGTAGTAATCCTGGAAGGGGGCAGGCAGCGTGGTCTGAGTGTAATACAGAAGGCACCATCACCTGGTAAGAATAAGGAGGAGAAAGGGTGCGGACTACCGGGAGGAGGGACACAGGCCAAGGAGGAGAGTAGTGAAGAGAAGGAGGGGTATGGGTGGAAGGTGGTCTGACTAAATGGCTAGAGAACTGGTTACAGGGGAGGGTGCAGAGGGTGGTGGTGGTGGGGTAGCTCTCGGCACTCAGAGCAGTGACAGGCGGGGTGCCACAGGGCTCAATGCTTGGCCCAATGCTATTTGGGCTCTTTATCTCCGATATAGCACATGGAGTGGGGAGCAGGGTTAGTCTGTTCACACATTATACCAAATCAAAAGCAAATAGTTATAGTAGCAGAGCCCCCCCCACTCACACACATACACACTCCCCGAAAAGCTGCTTAAAAGCCTGCAATTCATTCAGATCAATTCCATTTTCTTATGTTCTTGGGGTTCAATGCCAACAAGTGTAAAACCATGTACCTAGGGCATAGGAATCTCGATGCTGGGTATAGGATGGGGAGAGGTACTGATACTCACTAGACATGAAAGGGTCCTTGAGGTTATTATATGGGAGGACCTCAAGATGGCAGTACAGTGTGACAAGGCTATGGGTAGGGCAAATTGGATTCTGGGGTGCATAAGGAATGGCATCTCCAGTAGGAGAAGGAGGAGGAGGGATGTTGTGCTGTCATTGTATCACTCCCTGCTATACCCCCAGCTGGAGTACTGTGTCCGGTTTTGGAGTCCACACTTCAGAAAGGACATAAGGTGGAGGTTTTCCAGAGTAGGGCAACTAAAATGGTTCAGAATTTTCACAGGAATCCCACAAGGTAATGCTGAAGAATCTCAACATGTACACTCTGGAAGAGAGGAGGGCGAGAGGTGACATGATCAAGACCTACAAAGTTCCTCACAGGGGTAAAGAGGGTACAGTTGGGGAGTTTCCTTCAAATGAGGATGAGCACCCAAACCAAGGGAAATACAATGAAGCTGGGGGGCATTCAGGATAGATGTGAAGAAATATTTCTTTACTGAAAGGGTGGTAAACACCTTGACCAGACTGCCAGGAGAAATGGTGGAAGCTAAAATCGGGGGCATGAGGCATGCTTGGGATAAATATAGGGGAAGGAGGGGGTCAACGGAGATCAATAGGGCTATGGAAGTGGAGTAGGTTCAAGTTCATTGCAAGAAAAAATCCATTAAGCAAGCTCATTCACAAGGAGGTCCTGATGGACATAGGCAGAATAAGAGATGCAGTAATATAGACAGGCAGGAGTTACAAGTAGGTAGAGAATGCTTGGGCAGATTGGATGGGCTGAGTGGTCCTTTTCTGCTGACAAATTCTATGTTTCTATGGCACCATGTATTAATTCAGGTGCAGTGTTTATTTAAAGTTGGGCATACCATACATCCAGATGTAAGGTACAGTAAATTACCGAATTAGATGCAGCCCACTTACAGTACAATAAACAGAACTCCAGTGCTTCGAGAAGCCTTTACTCTTCATAAGGCTGCTTAAAGAGCTAGGGTTCTATTTGCAGTGTCCACACCAGTATGCTGATCTTAAAATCGACGCCGCATCTGAATGACTACTTGATTCTTGCTCACTCCATTTCTTCCCCACTTCGAAACCTGCTTGTCCTGAGTTAATTTTGATCAGGCAGCACCTCGCCTGTGTTGGAAGATGACCAATAAGCAGCACTGAAAGATGTCAGACTTCACAGACTGTGAAGGCAGCTGCTCACGGACAGACAAGGCAATTCTACTGTGGGGTAGGAGGAAGTAAGCTGTTGATTAACTAGAATCTGCAGCTTATCCATCAGGTTGGGAAACAGGCAGGCTAGGTGGGCCAAGCGGTCCTTATCTGCCGTCAGATTCTATGTTTCTATGTTTCTCACCGACCATCTTGGCAAGAAGAAGGCTGCAGCTGTGGCCACTGATGACTGTTGGGGTGTGGGGATAGGGTGACCAAAGGGGACAGACATAAGGGGATAAAATCATAATACAAAGTGTGAGACCTTCACCAGCTTTCCAAAACACTTACCAGTAAAAGAACATTCTGAAGTTTTTCAAATGGCAACACAATCTGGTGAGCCTTCTGTCTGCCATCTGACACCAGGCATCAACCAGCATAAAATTGCCTAAAGAAGGCAGTGTGGTCATGTGGTTACTGAAATACTGGAGATTACAGATTTATAAGAACAAAAGAATATCACACAGAAGCTGGCACATATGCCTATAGCAGCTGTCTCCTGCTTCTCAGCACTTATATTTATACCGTTGAGGTACTTGAATGTTTCTATCATATCCTCTCTTTCCCTCCTCTCTTCCACTGAGTACATATTGAGGTCCCTTAATTTCTCCTCATAAGTCTTGCGTTGCAACCTCTGTACCATCTCATTTGCCCTTCTCTGAACCATCTCCAGCCTGTTAATATCCTTACGAAGGTGCGACCTCCAGAACTGCACACAGTACTCCATGTGAAGCCTGACCATGGTTTTATATAATGGCTTCACTACCTCCCTCCTTATGCTGGTGATACCCCTGCCTATGCAGCCCAGCATGTCACTGGCCCTCCCAGCTGCCTTACCACTTTGACATTTTCAGGTCATCTGAAATAAGAGCCCCCAGGTCCCTTTCATTCGTGTGACTATCAGCAACTCCCCATCCTGTAACTTTCCCCAGGGTTTCTGTGTCCCAGGTGCATAATTTTGCACTTTTTTGAATTAATCTTCAGTTGCCAGTCCTCAGACCATTTCTCAAGTTTCCCCAGGTCCCTCCTCATTTTGTCCACCCCCTCTGGGGTATCCACTGTGTTACAGATCTCGGTGTCATCTGCAAACAGGCAGACCTTTCCCTTCAGCCCTTCTGCAATGTCACTAATGAAGACATTGAACAGAAGTGGCCCCAGGACTACTCCCTGCTGCACCCCACTGGTCACTGCCTCTCCCCAGACTGTACCCCATTTACCACCACTCTCTGCCTCCTGTCTGTTACCCAGTTTCTAACCCAGTTTACCACCCTTTCCCCCATGCCCAGCCTACTCAGCTCATTTATCAGCCTCCTATGTGGGATGGTGTCAAAGGCTTTGCTTACATCAAGGTAAGCATTGTCCACTGCCCCACCCTGATTTACTTCCTTTGTCACCCAGTCAAAGAGATCAACCAGATTTGTCTGACATGACCTCCCCACTGTGAATCTATGTTGCTTTTGGTCCTGGGCTCTGATGGCTTCTAGATGTCCCACTATCCTTTCTTTAACCAATGTCTCCATGATCTTCCCACTACTGAAGTTCCCTGCCTCCTCCAATTCTCTGGTACCACCCCTGTGTTGAATGACTCAGTGAACATGACTGCCAGAGGTACTGCTATCTCCCTTCACAGTTCTTTTCATATCCTTGGTTGTATGCCATCTGGTCCCCTCGCTTTGTTTACCTTCAATTTACTCACCTTCTGCAGGATTCTTCTGCCTGTGAATGGACTATTGTCCACCTCTTCATGCCTTTGCAACTGCTGTGGCCCTTGCCCCTCCCCCTCTTCTGTGAATACTGAACAGAAAGACACAGTGGGTGTCTTGAGGGGGGCATGACAGTTCTTAGGCATGGTACTTTCACTTCCAAATATCTAAACAGCACATATAAGTAATCAACATTGGTCAATAATCACAATTATCTGGTATGTTTAAAGGCAATTGGCTGTGCCTCATGCCTATCAACATACGCCGGGCATGTGATAATTGGCCTGTAATTATACGCCCTGGCATTCCATATTGATTACATATGTTTACTGATGTAACTTTGCCTCACTTGGTGCTACCGTTGTACAATTGGCTGCTGCTATCCTCCCCAGGAATCCCATGAAAATGAGATGTTGCATGTCATGGAGTGATCCTGGTTGGAGTCATTTTGAATAACTAACAAACTAATGAAAAACAAGCATTTGTCAATGTCGAATGTTGATTGTGTTGGTCTGTTGAGCTCACTCAGTGGCCCTGTGTCACTCGCTCGCTCTGTTTCTCCCAGTGCTGCAGGCTGCACCTTTGTACGGGGCTCCGGGCTGCATTTTTTTCTGCCCACAAAGAAATCTACAGCTGTCCTGAGCTGTGTTGAGGTGGGTCACTCGCCCTCTGTCAGTCGCTCATTCTGTTTCTGCTGGCACTGCAGGCTGCCCTTTTGTATTGGGCTCCCGCCTCTGTTGGCAGCTTTTTCTGCCCACAAAGAAATGTGCAGCAGTCCTGACACAGGTCCATTGAGCTACCTCACTCTCCCTCTGTCGCTCGTTCCATTTCTGCCGGCGCTGCAGGCTGTGGCCTTTTGTACAGGGCTCCTGCCTGCATTGCTGCCCTTTTCTGCACACAAAGCAATCCACAGCAGTCACGATAGAGGTCTGTTGAGCTCGCTCACTCTCCCTGTCTCACTCGCTCATTGTGTTTGTCCCGATGCTGCTGGCTGCCCTTTTGTACTAGACTTCTGCCTGCATTGGCACCTTTTCTGGCCACAAAGAAATCTGCAGCTGTACCAACACAGTTCCATTGAGGTCGCTCTCTCCGCCTATCTCACACTCTCATTCTGTTTCTCCTGGTGTTGCAGGCTGCTCTTTTGTACTGGGCTTCTGCCTGCATTGGCAGGTTTTGCTGCCCACAAAGAAATCTGCAGCTGTCCCAACACAGCTCCGTTGAGGTGAGTCACTCCCCCTCTGTCACTCGCTCATTCTGTTTCTGCTGGCGCTGCAGGCTGCCCTTTTGTACTGGGCTCCTACCTCTATTGGTGGCTTTTTCTGTCCACAAAGAAATCTGCAGCAGTCCTGACACAGGTCCGTTTCTGTCGGCGCTGCAGGCTGGCCATTTGTACTGGGCTCCTACCTGCATTGCTGCCTTTTCCTGCCCACAAAGAAACCCACAGCAGTCACGCTAGAGCTCCATTGAACTTGCTCACTCCCCCTCTCTCACTCGCTCATTTTGTTTCTCCCGGCGCTGCAGGCTGCCTTTTTGTACTGGGCTTCTGCCTCGTTGGCATCTTTTCCTGCCCACAAAGAAATCCACAGCTGCCCCGACAGAGCTCCGCTGAGGTCATTCACTCTCCCTGTCTCACTCGCTCATTCTGTTTCTCCTGGCGCTGCAGGCTGCCCTTTTGCACTGGGCTCCTGCCTCTGTTGGCGCCTTTTTCTGCCCACAAAGAAATCTGCAGCAGTCCCGACACAACTCCGCTGGCCTCACTCACTCCCCTGTCACACTTGCGCGTTCCGTTTCTGCCGGCTGCACTTATGTACTGGGCTCCTGCCAGCGTAGCGCCTTATCTGCCCACAAAGAAATCCACAGCAGTAAGGATAGAGCTCTGTTGAGCTCACTCAGTCCCCTCTCTCGCTTGCTCGTTCTGTTTGTCCCACTGCTGCAGGCTTCCCTTTTGCACTCAGGCCCTGCATGCATTGCTGCCTTTTCCTGTCCACAAACAAATCTGCACCAGTCCCAACAGAGCTCCGTTGAGCTCACTCACTCCCCCTCACTCGCTCGTTCTGTGTCTCCTGGCGCTGCAGGCTGCCCTTTTGTACTGGGGTCCTGCCTGCGTTGTCTCATTTTCCTGCCCACAAAGACATCTGCAGCAGTCCTGACAGAGCTCAGTTGAGCTTGGTCACTCCTCCCACTCTCAGTCGCTCAATCCTAATCTGTCCCAAACACTGATTTCCGACAGCGACTGTGGTGTTCTGCACCAAAAGCGTGGAAACACATTTCGGCCAGGATGTAAAAAATGACAGCTGTACTGTTCATAAGGAGGTGTGAACAAATGCCAGTGTTGAAAATCTGGCGTGAAAATATTACTAATTTGCAAACTCAC
Source organism: Neoceratodus forsteri (assembly GCA_016271365.2). Classification (NCBI taxonomy): domain Eukaryota; kingdom Metazoa; phylum Chordata; order Ceratodontiformes; family Ceratodontidae; genus Neoceratodus; species Neoceratodus forsteri. The sequence goes on from JADMNL010000023.1 coordinate 69,193,011, forward strand.
AAGGGTGCGTGGCACCTGCACAACACACGCTCATAACACAGTCATTTTATGGAGTTTCATCACAAAATTTTTAACATATGCATTTTAGGACCTCTGCTCATGAACAGTGTCAGTGTGATTTTCTTAATATGTCCTGAACACTGATTTCCCACAGCGCCGGAAGAGCGAAAACACATTCCGGCCAGGATGTGAAAAATGACAGCTGCACTGTTCATAAGGAGGTGTGGCAAAATGGCAATGCTGAAAATGTGGAATGAAAATATCGCAAAGTTGCGAAGGTACGAGTGTGCGTGGAAACTGCGCAATGCACATTCGTAACACACTCATTTTATGGACTTTTGTCACCAAATTTTTAACATAGGCATTTTAGGACCTCTGCTAATGAACAGTGTCACTATCATTTTCATAATGTGTCCCAAACACGGATTTCCCACAGCGACCAGGCTATTCTTCGCCGGAACTGCGAAAACACATTTCGGCCAGGATGTGAAAAATGACAGCTGTGCTGTTCATAAGGAGGTAAAAAAGAATGGCAATGTTGAAAATCTTGAGTGAAAATATTATAAATTCGTGAACTTACAAGCGTGCGTGCACACTGCGCAATGCACGCTCGTAACACTGTCATTTTATAGAGTATTGTCACCAAATTTTCATCATAGGCATTTTACTACCTCTGCTGATGAACAGTGCCATTGGCAGTTTCTTAGTCTGTGCGGAACACTGATTTCCCACATCGGACGTGCTATTCTGCGTCGGAAGTGCAAAAACACATTTTGGCCAGTGTGTAAAAAATGACAGCTGTACTGTTCACAAGGAAGTCTGGGAAAATAACAGTGTTGAAAACCTGGGGTGAAAATATTGCAAGATTCATAAAGTTATGATGCGTGCAACTGTACACTTGCAACATCGTCAGAAACGGTCATTTTGATGTTCCCACCAAATTTGCAACATAGGCTTTTTGAGAGCCCACCTCATGAACGCTGGCACTGTCATTTTGTTAATCGGTCCCAAAAGAGGATTCCACGCAGTGACCGTGAAATCACCTTTCCGGGCTGATTAATGCCATGACAGTAATAGAATTTATGAGGAGGGGTCCCAAAAACGCCATGTTGAAAATTTGGTGCCAAAATTCTAAAAAATGCCTGAGATATGCATCAAAGTTGAACAAGCCCTATTTATTCCATTATACAGCTTACCGGCATTTCCTCAGTTTGCGGTCAGCTTTGAAGAGTGCATACTTTGTTTCTGGTCCACCGAAGATCGTCCCGCCAGACTCCAAAGGTAAGTATGGGGTGAGGGGGGTGAGGGGTGGGGAGGCAGGGTGCGAGGGTGAGTGAGGTTTCGGGGAGGGGCAGGAGACCGCTGGACTGTTTCTTTTACAGGTTACAAGAAAAAAAGACATTGCAGGACTGTTTTTACTTTGCTGGGCATGTGGCATGTTGGGGTGGGCTCCCAGCAAGCCAACAGAGTCTTCCTTTTTTGGGGAGGCAGCTGTAGCCGATGGGGATTGGGTACCCGGTAGCGCACAACAAATGCGGGGGAGGGATATATTGCTGATGGGAGTGGGCTCCCCGTCGGTAATATAAATATTGAGGCACTGCAGCCCGATAGAGTTAGGGGCCCCGTCAGCAACTAAATTTCACGGGAGGAGCATGATTGCCGAGGGGATTGGGCACCGTAGCAGAGGTAATATTGTTTAGGAACATGGGCATGCGCCGCCATGTTCTACAAACAAAGATCCCGCTCTGCAATGACGGGTCGCCCCTCATTTCAGCGAATGGCTGATGCTGCAACAACGAGGGGCCCTTCATTGCAGTGGCTGATTTCCACAAGTTGGTGGCACGTTGGCTGAACTAGTGTCAGCAGCGGTGTGCCAGCATTGGGGAAGCGGGACAGAAGCCTTTACAGGCTGTGAGGGGCATTAGCCACAACAGTGCCGCTGCTTCCATGCAATCTTGTGGAGAACCTGCCGCAAATACGTTTCTTGGCGCATAATCAACATACAAAATGAATAATGAAGCGGCCCAGTGGTGCTGAGGGTTGCGGTACTGAATACCACACCTTGGTCCATGCTGGCAACCCGTATTTGGGAAGAAGCATGGGTCTCCGGGGGTCGGCCGCATGGGGATTGGAGGAAGCTCATGTGTCTGAAGGACTGCTCTCCTCTTCTGGGGAGGGAGGACTGCTGGCTCCACTGAATTATTGTCTCCAACTGGAGGGGTCAGGAGCGGCAGGCATGGGAGGTACTGTGGGACCCAGCAGCATGTGCACACTTCCAGCACGCATGCTGATGTAAATGCCCCAGCAAGGGGAATGGGAGAAAAATGGTGGAAAATGGCAATGGGGCAGGCATGCATTGTGTCCTGTCCTCCACTCCCCCATGTGCCCCACAGCCAGAACTAGTGACTAGTCCCATGGAGGTGATGGACAGTGGGGGTCAGTGGGATAGGGCTGAAGGGGGCCCTGCCTACCCTGGCTGGAGGAGCATAAATTGTATATATAAACATGAATAAATAAATAAATCAGTCAATCAATCAATAAATTGGAACCACTGGAATATTATTTCTTTATTTTGGTTTCCAAGTACGCAGTCTGGTACAAAGCCTTTTCACAGAAATCACCTGTGGATATTGTATAATTTGTTATGCACATATAACAGACACATAGAAAGGTAATGGCAAAAGAAAAACAAGCATTTGTCAATGCCGAATGTTGTCTCGCTGGCATTGTCATTGGTAGTGCCGGAGTTAGAGACGCATAATAGGAATGACAGTGAAGTATTGAAGTGACGCCAACCCCACCCCCACCCTGTAGAGACCAACAGGCACTGGGGTGTGCCTTTGGGTCGTTGGGTTTAACGCTCATGCCATTGTACCTCAGCCTACCCTGTAGACACTGACACATGTCGTGGTGTGCTTTGGGATCTTTGGGCATTATACTTACCCCATTCCATAAGGAAATAGTCTGAGGTGGGTGCAGTATAGGAGAATGGGGTGAACTTTGTGGCTGAACAGTGCAAGGTGCACCACGATGCCTGTCACTGGCTGTGGGGGTGGGGTGGGGGTGGAATTGTGTGAGCATTACAGCCGATGATCCCAAGTCACACCCCTGACGCCTGTCAGTCTCTACAGGGTGGGGTGTTACAGGTGGAAACCCTAACACTGTAGTCGTGTGTTTGTATTTTCACTCCAAATTTTCAACATGGGCTGTTTGTGAGCCCACCTCATTAAAAGCGGCACTATCAGTTTGTTAGCTGAGAGGTGGTTTTGCACAGTGGCTATGCCATTTGGCAACATGGGGACAAAAACACATTTTGGGCAGGATGTGGAAAATGACATCTATTGTTCATGAAGAGGTGTAAAAAAATGGCAAGGTTGAAAATATGGAGTGAAAATATGAAAAATTGGAGAACCTGCGTAACACACGTCCATAACCCAATTATTTTTGGGATATTTTTAGCCACATTTTCAACATAGGCATTTTGGGTCCTCCCTTCATGAACAGTAGCGCTGTGATTTTGTTAATCAGTCCCAAAAGTTGATTTCCCACAGTGACCACTCCATTGTGTGCCACAGGTGCAGAAACACATTTTGGGAAGACTGTGAAAAATGACAGCTGTACTGTTGATAAGGAGGTGTGACAAAATGCCAGTGTTGAAAATCTGGCATGAAAATATTGCAAATTTGCGAAGTTACAAGGGTGCGAGGAAACTGCGTAAAGCACGCTTGCAACACAGTCATTTTATGGACTTTCGGCACCAAATTTTCAACATAGGCATTTTAGGACCTATGCTCATGAACAGTGTCACTGTCATTTTCTCAGACTGTCCCGAAAACTGATTTCGCACAGCAACTGTGCTATTCTGCGCCGGACATGCGAAAACAGATTTCAGCCAGGATATGTAAAATGGCAGCTGTACTGTTCAAAAGGAGGTGTGGAAAAATGGCAATTTTGAAAATCTGGAGTGAAAATATTACAAATTCACGAGGTTACAAACATGCGTGGAAACAGTGCAATGCATGCTCGTAACACAGTCATTTTTTGGATTGTTTTCACCGAATTTGCAACATAGGCTTTTTGAGAGACCCCTCATGAACAGTGGCACTATCGTTTCATTACTCGGTCCCAAAAGGTGATTCCGTGCAGTGACTGCAAAATCACCTTTCAGGACAGAATAACGCAATCACAGTGACTGAATTCATGAGGGAGGGTCCCAATAACCACATGTTGAAAATTTGGTACAAAAATTTCAAAAAATGGCCGAGATATGCACCAAAGTTGAAAAAACCCTGCTTATGCCATTATACAGCTTACCAGCATTTCCTCAGTTCGTGGTTGGCTTTGAAGAGTGCAGACGTGTTCCTGGTCCACCGAATATTGTGGCGCCAGACTCCGGAGGTAAGTATGGGGTGTGGGGGGTGTGGGGAGACAGGGTGCACAGAGGGTGGGCGTGGGTTGTGGGAGGGGGCAGGGAGACCGCAAGGGACCATTTTCTTCTTCCACGGGGTAAAATAAAAATTTTTTTTAAAAAACACATCGTGGGATGGTTTTTCATTTTCAGAGGATTTGGCATACTGGGGTGGGCTTCCAGCGTGCCACCAAAGTGTTTTTGGGGATGCTGTAGCCGACGGGGGATTGGGCACCCTCGTCAGCACACAACAAAAGCGGGGGGCAAGAGCCGAGGAGGATTGGGCAACCCCCTTGGCACATAACAAATTGTGGGGGTGCATGATGCTGACAGGGAGTGGGCTCCCCCTTCTGCACATACATTGGTTATGGCATGCCAACAGGTGGACTGGTCACCCCCAAATTCGGCATTATGGCGGGCAGTGTGCTGCCATGTTTAATTTAATTTTTCACCAGGGCAAGCACATCAGGAGGTGCCGCTGCATATGATGAGCTTTGCTCACATAACAGCGGACCTTTTCTTAGATGTGCTCGCCACATTATCTATTCATGGTGTGGTGCCAGCATGCAGGCTTATTGGGGAATGAGGGACACACCTATTGATGCGTGCCCTGCATTCACCCATCAGTGACTGCGCCTCCAAATCTGCTACTACCACAATATGTTCCCAGCGCATGCGCAAGCCTACATAACAAGGTCCAGTTTTTCCATTCTAACCCCAGGAATCACACAGTAAAATTAAACTAATGCAGTCAGCCTTCAGAGTTGAACTGCCTGGAGAGATGGATTTATGCTAAATATGGAATGCTCATTGGCTTGTGCCAGTGTTGAACTGCTGCCCTTAGTAACTCCTGCACTCTGAGTGCTCAGATTCTTTACTCCATCTGCCAGTTAAGACGCCTCGGAGAGCTCTCCTTCAGCTTTCTTAAAGAATAGTATTTTGGCGATAAGTACCACTTTATTTACTTTTTAGTATAATTGCTGCCTGTAGAGTTTAGTTTTAGTGTTTTTATGTTTGCTTGCATGCATGTGCAAGAAACATAGTGCCATCATCCGAGTTTCTGGAGGTGTGGCACTCTGTCTTCCAATTCCCTCACTGTGTTTGCAGGTGCGGCCACAGTTCGCCAATGAACGCTGCAGCTGTCTATGACAGCAGATGAAAATGCAGTGCTGTACATTTGAAAGGGAGAGAGATGCTTCAGTGAGCACGATCAGATAACTGAAGCACTCTCTCCCCGCCCCCCCCCCAACAGCCTTCCAGGTGCCACACAGTCAAACTGTGTGCTCTGTATGGCTGAATCAGCTTGGAAATTCATCTCTTAATTCCTTTCTTCTGCTGGTAATACTGCGATTGTGTTTATGAGTATTTGGGAGCTGAGACCACGATGGCTGAACCAGTAAATATATAAACCAACAAAGTCTTGCAGAGTTCACATCTTCATATTGTATCCATTTACTTCCTCCTATAGAACGTTCACCCGTAGTTTTAAATATGCAGGTTATGAGAGTTACACACCAGCAAAAAATAAATAAATGTTGAAAGCCACTGTGTTAGAGCGCTGGAAATCAAAATAAATGTGTACTATATATACAACATATGCTCCAGTTTATACTATGTGCAAAATACACTTAAAACATGTATCTTGCATGCTCTGTGCCGAGTTACTTGAGTGTGAGTTGTGTACGGCACTACTGTAGTACCATTTATAAGGGAAAGACTTACATTGCATTATACTGCATAAAAGGAAGGGAATCAGAGTTGTGCAGTGTCATCGCGTCAGTATACTGTACCTGTAGTTGCTGGGTTAGCTACTGTAGCAATCAAGGAGCCACAGAGAAAACATTTGCGGTCCAGCATAGTCAACACACAATTCCTCCCCGAGTTAGGAGGACAGTATTCCTAAGTTCATAGACTTCTAAATGTTCTGTAGATTGAAGCTTAACAGGAAAAACACAGCTCATGAACATGCTAGCTGTGGAATGTTGAAATGCTTAAAATTCTGTAGTAGTCGACTCTGTGAAGATTGGCAGACAGACAGATACAGCAGACATATAAAAAACATTCGTAAGGACAAACTCAATTTTCGTTTGATAAAATGGGTACACGTTATTTTATTTAAAAAAAAAGACTGTAACCTGTAGACTGTTCTTTTGGAGTTCCACTGACCCTTCACATATAAACAAACAAGCGTGTTTATTATTATTATTTTTAATTTCTGCCAGTCAAGGTGAAGTCGGCAACATTTGATAGGTGTTTGAGGGTGGCAAATGAAAGGACATATTGTATCCATTGTGAGGTCATAAAAATTTAAGTTTTACACTATCCAGTTAATCAGATAAAATGTGTGAGAAAATGTATAAAACCGATGTGTGAGATATATATATACATACACTGTAAATACATATATATATATATGTATATGTACACATTCCGCAATTGACCAAAACATATATTTTAAATGAATCGCCACTTCTCTATTTCTGTGACCATACTGTTCTGCCATATGCATATAGTATTCATAGATTCATGAACATGTGTCGGCAGAAAACGACTTTCCTTGCTTGTATGATGACAGTTGACTCATTTAGTGGACCTATGCTGCAACTGCTAGCAATATTCTATAGCCTCGATGTACATTTTTTCCAAGTTGTTTTGCACTTTCATTGCACTTCTTTACAAAAGTGCTCTATACTTTTCAGATTTTTTTTTCCAGAAAAAAAAAAAAAAAAACAGGTAAATCTGAGGCTATAGAGCAGCTTGTCCTCTCTGGACCATGTCCAGTGGTGCCGGAACGGTTTGAAAAGTGGTAGGGCCAAGGAAGTAAGGGGTGAATTTTCCCCTACTAAATATATTACCATGATAGCAAAAAGTGATAGGGCCACTTATGAAAGTGGTAGGGCCATGGCCCTAGTGGCCCCCCCGTTCCGGCACCTATGACCATGTCGTATGCAGTATAAAGCTGTATTCCTGTGTCAGTACTGCAAAAGGAATACTTTCACTGTCATTTACCACTTAGCTGTTTTAGTTGATGAATTATGCTATCACATCGGAACACAGCATGACAGAATAGTCCATTATATCAAATGACAAGCAGTTCAGGTGCTGATCAGTTTGGAAACAAATGCTACTGTGTACTGTTGTCAATAAACTGTAACATTGCTTCTCATAAAAGGAAATCACGTTTTAAGTGGCAATTAATGGTAATTAAATTCCTCTAAAATGCCTACCAGCGTAATCAAGAATCTGCCATCCTGCACATCAAATGTTTGAAGAACATCTAGGAATTTTGTTTTTTCGCATTGTTTAAATTTGGGTGCAATGTTCTTATCGCCATATATTATTTGCAGCCTTATCTGCTCACCTGCAGTTGAAGTTACATTATCGGCAGGGTACACCTCACCAACGAAGTCTCCTTCCCCTGTACGTTTGCTGCTGCCTCTGGAACCGCTGAGCTGCTCAGCCATTCTCATAATTTTTTCTGTAAGAGGAAGCTGTTCTCGATCCCCAGTCTCGATCAGTGCCTAATTCTATACAGAAAGGTGTGAGGGGGTCCACGGCCATTTTTCTAAGTTAGTGGCCCTTTGACATCACCACCTGACCGAGCCCAGGGGTGCTTTCCTGACCAATCCCACATCCACACAGCAGCAGAAATTTATGCTAGCCACTGTATGTAAATGAAGTTAAAAAGTTAAAATGCCAAAATGAAGAAAAAATGCACTTGTGATCACCTGTGAACCCCCCCCCCCCCACAAGTATCTCTGTGTCCCCTCAGGATCTAATGAACCGCAACTGCAAGTCTAAGAGCTGGTTTCAGCATGTGGGCATAAATCATCGGGAGAACTCCAAAATTACACTCGGGACATTAAAAAATAATCTGGTGGCAGGCTGCCTATGGAATAACTGGGCTAAACAAATTCATTCCTTGCAAGCATAAAAATACTACTTCCCATTTTATTCCTACAGCTTTAATCAGTCTCTTTGCGTCGGATTGCCTCTCAGGTGTAGGATCAATAGCACCCGTCATAATTAGAATGAGTGTGATCCTCTGAATCAGCTGCTTAGTTTCACAACTGCCATTCTTACTGGGGAAGGTGATGTTGTATTCCTTAGCCCGATTCAGTCTTGGAGCCGATTTCAGCATGTGGGCTTATATCATTGGAGGAACTCCAAAAGTCACACTCTGCATAATAAACAGGTAGCGGTCTGTCTATATTTTATTTATGAAGCAGCAAGCAACTGTGGGCATGCTGTACACCATCAGGAGAACTCCAAAACTCGCACTCTCCATATTTAAAAACTAAACAGGTATCAGTCTGCCTATATTTTATTTGTGGAGCATACTGTAAACTATCGGGGGAACTCAAAAACTCACACTGCATATTTAAACAAGCATTTGTCAATGCCGAATGTTTGCTTGCTGGCATTGGCAGTGGTAGTGTAGAAGTTACAGAGCTGCATAATAGGAATGGCAGTGAAGTATTGAACTGAAGCCAACCCCAGCACCACCCTGCAGAGAGTGACAGGCATTGGGGTGTGCGTTTGGGTCGTCAGGCATAACGGCCACGCCATTTCACCACACCCCACTCTGCAGAGACTGACAAGTGCTACGTGTTCCTTGGGGTCTTTGGCCCTTATGCGCACCCCATTTCATTAGGAAATACGGTGAGATGGGTGCGATATAGGAGAATGGGGTGAAGTTTGGGGCCGAAGAGTGCAAGGCATACCTCGATCCTCTCAGTGACTGCAGGGTGTGGAATGGTATGAGCATCACAGGCAAGAATCCCAAGTCACACCCCTGATTCCTGTCATTCTCTAGAGGGTTGGGCGATTTAGTTGAAAAGCCTAATACCTCAGGCATTCGTTGGTATTTTCACTCCAAATTTTCAACATGTTTGTTTTGTGACCCCACCTCATGAACAGGGGAATATCAGTTTGTTAGCAAGCTGCTATGCACAGTGTTCACGACATTTAGCACCACAGGTGCAAAAATATTCCAAACAGGATGTAAAAATGACAGCTGTACTCTTTCATGGGAGGTGTAAAATGGCTATGTTGCAAATGTGTAATAAAAATATTTAAAAATGGTGAAGTCACGAACAAGACATAGAAACTGTGCAACGACACCCATAATATAATTAGGTTGGGGATTTTTTATAGCAGATTGTCAACTCAGGCATTTTGGTGCCTCCGATCATAAACAGTGTCACTGTGATTTTCTTTATCTGTGCCAAACAATGATTTCCCACAGCAACCACGCATCTCTGCACTGAAAGTGTGAGAAAACACTTCGGCCATGTTGTGAAAAATGGCAGCTGTACTGTTCATAAGGAAGTGTGGAAAAATGCCACTAGTGAAAATCTGGACTGAAAATATTACAAAGTCATGAACTAACGAGGATGCGTGGAAACTGCACAATGCTCACTCGTAACACAGTCATTTTATGGACTTTTGTCACCAAATTTTCAACATAGCCATTTTAAGACCTCTGCTCATGAACAGTGTAACTGTGATTTTCTTAATCTGTCCTAAACATTGCTTTCGCACACCAACAGCACCATTGTGCGCTTCATGTGCGATAACACATTTTGAGTGACATATGAAAAATTGCAGCTGTACTGTTCATAAGGAAGTTTAATAAAATGGACATGTTGAAAATCTGGAGTGAAAATATTAAATTTGCAAACTTACGAGCATGCATAGGAACTGTGCAACGCACGCTCGTAAAAGTCATTTTTAGGAATTTTTTCACCAAATTTTCAACATAGCCATTTTAAGACCTCTGCTCATGAACAGTGTCACTGTGGTTTTGTTAATGTGTCCCATACATTGAGTTTGCACACCGACTGCGCCATTGTGCGCTACATGGGCGGAAACACGTTTTGGATGAGATGTGAAAAATGACAGCTGTACTGCTCATAAGGAGGTGTGGAAAAATGGCAATGTTGAAAATCTGGGGTGAAAATATTGAAAATTCGCAAACCTCTGATGCGTGGGAACTGTGCAGCACTCTCGTAAAACAGTCATTTTAGGAATTCTTTCACCAAATTTTCAACATTGCCATTTTAAGATCTCTGCTCATGAACAATGACACTGTGATTTTCTTAATGTGTCCGTGACATTGATTTAGCACACTGACTGCGCCATTCTGGCTACATGGGCAGAAACACATTTTGGGTGAGATGTGAAAAATGACAGCTGTACTACTCATAAGAAGGTGTGGTGAAATGGCAATGTTGAAAATCTGGAGTGAAAATATTGAAATTTCATGAACTTACGAGCCTGCGTAGGAACTGCGCAACGCACGCTCGTTAAACAGTCATTTTGGATTTTTTCACCAAATTTTCAACATGGGGGTTTTGGGCCCCCTTCTCATGAATGATGTCACTGTCATGGTGGTATTCGGGCTCAAAGGGTGATTTCGCAGTCACTGCGTGAAATCACCCTTCCGGCCTGAATAACGCCATGACAGTGACATCTTTCATGAGAAGGGGTCCCAAAAACCCCATGTTGAAAATTTGGTGCAAAAATTCCCAAAAATGGCTGAGATATGCAATAAAGTTGAAACCCCCTTATCTAGCCCATTATACAGCTTACCGGCATTTCCTCAGTTCGCGGTCGGCTTTGAAGAGTGCAGACGTGTTCCCGGTCCACGAAGATCGTCACGCCAGAGTCCGAGGTAAGAATGGGGTGAGGGGTGTGGGGAGGCTGGGTGCGCAATGGGTGGGTGCGGGTTGTGGGAGGGGGTCGGAGGCAGCGCACGCTGGACTGTTTTTGTCTTACAGGTACAAAAAAATAAAAAGGCGTCGTGGGACCGTTTGCCATGCTGGGGTGGGCTCCCAGCATGGCACAAGGACTTGGAGGCGTTCAGCCGACGGGGATTAGGCACCCCGTCGGCAAAATGACTGATTGCCACACTGGGGTGGGCTCCAGCGTGGCACCAACTACTGGGGAGGCGATGCAGCTCAGCCGGCGGAGGATTGGGCACCCGTTGGCTATACACTGCATGCGAAGTCTGTGCGCCTGCGGCTGGGGAGGGGGCTGCGGCGTGAGCAGCTTCTTATCGCTGCTCACTCAGCGTAGCTCCCCTTTCAACTGTATGCCACTGCATTTTGGGCGTGTCATAGACAGCTCCAAAATGCATTGGCTTACAGGACCCGCGCCTGCCAGGACACTGCCTGAATTGGAGGAGGAGGTGACACACCTCCGAAATCTCCGATGATGGCACTATGTTTCTTGCACATGCATGCAAGCAAACATAAAAATAAACAGGTAGCGGGCTGCCTATGGAGTTAAAAAATAAACAGATATCAGGTTGCCTATATTTTATGTATAAATCTCCAAAATTGCGGCCTCAGAGCTCCCCGCGGTGCCATCCTAAACTAATTACAACTGCATACCAAAGTGCATACGGCTACTCCTGCATAGAGGTAGAAATAAATCCCACTACTAGGGGACATTCATTAAATATATTTTATTTTCACCCCACCAAAACACACCGTCAAGCGTTTCAAGCCCACTTGCTCTTTTAGTCTTGATAAAGAGCAAGTGGACTAAGTGGACAATATTCAGTGGTGTGAAGAGTCAAGTTATTCTCTATACTATGCAATTGCTGGTATGCAGTTATATTAGTTAAGTACAACACCGCGGGGAGCTCTGAGGAAGCAATTTTGAAATAAAAGTGAGCAAACTGATATCGTTACAACTCATAATGCAAGGATTGTTTTATTTATGAAGCAGCAACTGTGGGCCTACTGTAAACCATCGGGGGAACTCCAAAACTCGTACTCTGCGTATTTAAAAACTAAACAGGTAGGGGGCTGCCTAGGGAGGAACTGTGCTCCATAAATTTATGGTAAGCATAAAAAACTCAGACTACCATGCCGCAGACAAGTTCACCCCCCAACACACACAGACACACATACACACGGGATCTCACATTAGTGAAGCACGGCCCTTTTGACCTGCTACAAGACCAGCAAAGATTGTGGCAGAGCTAGAAACAGAAGCCACAATCCCTTGTTCAAGTTTTGCAGCTCCCACCTAATATTGACTTTGGCATCCATTCAGGCGGGGGAGCTCTGACAAATTAATATTGGCTCAGTGGGCTGTTACTGCATGCCAGCGGTCTTCCTTTTTTGTGAGCAGCATCCCAGGTCCATGTTCCAATGCCCTGTGCGCTGGATCTGCCCTCAGGCTTTGGCATCCATTCTTAGGGAGGGCTCCACCAACTCATAAATGCCCTCTCCACCGCTCCAAGACCATCACTGATTGTGGCAGAGCAAGGAACAAAAGCCGAAATTTAAATAACCTGTTTTGGCGGACTGTGCTTTCAAGTGTATCTTGTGGTGGCAGAACAAGGTGCTACATGACTTTCAGTTAATTAGAACTGAAACTGCACCCCCATTCAAGCTGCCCTAGCTAGGATTGTAAATTCTGGGAATTCGTTTTTATTTACCAAAAATACCAGCAACAGCTTAATCTAGTTCAATTTCAGTTGGTTACCAACTGTATCCCCCCCAACCCCGCCCCTGAAAAAAGGGACTTCTAGTCTCAGTAGGCCTACCAGGTCCACAAACTTCAATAAAAATAACAAAAAATAAATGTATTTATTTAATGTATGATTTAATGGCTGTGGGCTTTACAACACTGGGAGAACTCCAAAAGTCGTACTCAAGATATTAAAAATAAACTAGTGGTACATAGATACATAGACAGTGTCGGCAGATAAGGGCCTATGGCCCACCCAGTCTGCCCATTTGAGCTTGTAAGTTCAGTTTTATGTTTTCCTAGAAGTCTGTTGCCCCTTACCCCTGACCTCCAGAATTCCTTTATGTCTATCCCATGCATTCTTAAATCCCGTGATTGTTTCAGCCCCCACCACTTCCTCTGGCAGGGTGTTCCACTTGTCCACCACCCGTTCTGTGAAGAAATTCTTCCTCATGTTTCCTCTGAATCGTCCTCCCTCCAACTTCATCCCATGCCCTCTAGTCCTGGAACATCTTTTTCGCTTACAAATAGTGTATTCCTGCACCCTGTTCCTCCCTGTGAGATACTTGTATGTCTCTATCATATCCCCTCTCTCCCTCCTCTCCTCCAGGGAGTACATGTTCAGTTCCTTCAACCTGTCTTCATAGAACTTGTGATGCAATCCATGCACCATCTTTGTTGCCCTCCTCTGAACCTTCTCTACCCTGTCTATGTCCTTACCTAGGTATGGTCTCCAGAACTGTACACTGTACTCCAGGTGGGGCCTCACTAGTGTCTTGTATAGCGGAATTATGACCTCCCTTTTCCTGCTGGTGATGCCCCTGCCTATACATCCCAGCATCCTATTTGCTTTACCTGCTGCCTTGTCACACTGTTTCCCTACCTTGAGGTCATCAGAGATGATAACCCCAAGATCCCTTTCCTGCTTGGTGCATGCTATATCCTCACCCCACACTGATATATTGTGCCAGGGTTTTTGTGCCCCATATGCATTATCTTGCACTTCTTTGCATTGAATTTCAACTGCCAAACCCCTGACCATTCTTCAAGTTTCTGCAGGTCCCTTCTCATTCTGTCTACACCCTCTGATGTGTCTACTCTGTTACAGAGCTTTGTGTCATCAGCGAACAGTGAAATTCTGCCTTCTAGTTTCTGTGCAATGTCACTGATGAAGATGTTGAATAGGACCGGTCCCAGCACTGATCCCTGTGGTACCCCACTGGTCACTCTTCCCTCTGTGGAGTGACAGCCATTTACCACCACCCTCTGTGTCCTGCCACCCAGCCAGTTACCTACCCACCACACACTACTGTCCTGCCCACACCCATATTCCCCAGTTTGTGTAATAGTCTTCTATGTGGCACAGTGTCAAAGGCCTTGCTGAAATCCAGATAGGCCATGTCCACTGCCCTCCCTGATCCACCTCCCTAGTCACCCAGTCAAAAAATTTATCGAGGTTGGTCTGACATGACCTCCCTGGTGAAACCATGCTGCCTTGGATCCTGTAGTCCATTGACAACAGATGTTCCACCAATCTCTCCTTCAGTAGTGCTTCCATGATCTTCCCCACTACCGAGGTGGAGGCTGACTGGTCTGTAGTTCCCTGCTTCCTCTTTGTTCCGCGCTTTTGTATAAGGGGACTACATCTGCTGTCCTCCAGTCTTTGGGTACCTCCTGTTTCCAGTGATCGGCTAAACAGGATAGCCAGAGGTTCAGCCACCACTCTCTTAGTTCTTTAAGGACCCTGGGTGCACCCCATCTGGCCCCATTGCTTTATCAACTCTTATTACTTCCAGTTCTTTCAGGACCCTTTCTCGTGTAAAGGGACTTGTGTCCATTCTGTACCATTCTCACCCTTGTACTCCCTTCAGACCCATTACCCTCCTCTTCCTCAGTAAAGACTGAACAGAAATACCTGTTCAATATGTCAGCTTTACTGTTGTCATCCTCCACGCAGCCCACATCCTCCCCCTTCAGTCTCACTATCTCTCCCTTTGTCTTTCTTTTTTCACTTATGTACCTGTAAAAGGTTTTGTCCCCTCTACCCACTGATTTTGCAATGTGTTCTTCTGTCTGAGCTTTGGCTTCCCTTACTGACCTCCCTGCCTCCCTTTGCTTCTCCTGGTACTTCTCCCTATCCCCTTCTGCCTGTGTCTTTTTGTATTGCCTGAATGCAATCTTTTTGGCTTTCACTTTCTTTGCTACCTCTTTGGAAAACCATAATGGTCTCCTCTTCCTTTTCCTTTGCTAACCTGCTTAATGCATAATTCTGTTGTTCTTGTAATCCCATTTAAATACTGCCCACTGTTCCTCAACCCTGATTCCTGTCCCATTCCCTTAATGCCTCTTTCAGTATCCCCCATTTTCCCAAAGTCTGCCCCCTAAAATCCAGGATACGTGTTTTTGTGTGGTTTGGTTCTGCTCTTTCTGTGATTTCAAACCACAATGACTGGTGGTCACTGTTCCCCAGGTGCTCCCCACTGTTACCCCCATCACACTGTCCCTGTTTGTGAGCACAAAGTCCAGTATTGCCTTCTGCCGAGTTGGTTCCATGACCAGTTGCTTGAGGAAGGCACCCTGAAGGGAGTCCAGGATAAATCTGCTCCTAGTTGATGCTGCTGCTGGGATACTCAAGTCCACATCTGGAATATTGAAGTCTCCAACCAGTACTACCTCACCCTTGTCTGCCATCCTTTGGATGGCTAGCATCAGCTCCCTGTCTGTTTCTTCCTCCTGGGCTGGTGGTCTATAGACCACACCTGTGCGGATGGCTGTCCCCATTTTCCTTTCCAGCTTAACCCACAGTATCGCTCCCCCATTTTGTTCCTCCTTGATCTCTGTGGCCCTTATGTCATTTTTCACATACAATGCCACTCCTCCTCCCTTCCTGCCTGCTCTTTCTCTTCTGAATATGGTGTAGCCAGGTATGGCCATCTCCCAGCCGTGGTTATCATTACACCAGGTTTCAGTGATGGCCACAATGTCCAGGTCTGACTGCACCATGACAGCCTCCAGATCTTCCATCTTGTTGCTAAGGCTCTGGCATTTGCACACATGGCTTCCATGATTTGACCTCCCTAGACTGTTTCACTGTTCTACTCCAGCCTCTTCCTTGGTTGTCCTTTATCCCTGGTTCTCCTTGCTGTCTGCCCTTCTGCTGAATTTTGCCCCTTTTCTGCCTATCCACCTCTTGGGCGCTAATCTCCATCTTTTGCAGAGATAGCCACTCCTCTGGTTCACTGGTTCCACTGCTAGCTGTGGGGGGTGAGCAGGTAGGTACCCTCCTTGCTGGCCTGCCACCCCCCTTTGCTAGTTTAAATGCTTGTCAATGTAGCATTTAAACTTATCATTGAGTGTTGATTCCCTCAGGATGGATGCAGGCCGTCAGGCTAGAACAAACCTCCATCCCTCCAGGTGGGTCCCCAGTCACTAATGAATCCAAACCCTTCCTCACAGCACCAGTTCTTCAACCATGAGTTAAAGTTCCTGGTGCATGCACTCCTATGCTTTCCCTTGCCTCTCGCAGGTAGTACTTCTGAGAAAGTGACAGAAGTAGCTACTTGCTTGAGACCCTCCCAATTTCCTAAACTCTTCCTGAACTTCCTTTGGCTCCCCATTTGCCAGGTCATTAGTACCTAGGTGGATAATGACATCCAGCCCACCCTCCCATCTTGCCTTCCCAAGTCACCCAGGATCTTCCTTCCATCCCTCCATGCCATGGCACCTGGTAGGCACCTCACCTCCTGTCCTCCCCCTCCTGTGTTCCTAGCTGGATCCCTCTTATGATGGAGTCCCCACCAGGATTCGCTTCCTCCTCCTCTGGGGTCCACTGCTTTTCCCCTTGAGGTCACCTCCTTGGTTAACCTCCACATCCTTTCCTTCCACTTCTCTGGGTACCTCTATTTGGTTGTCCTCGTTTGCCAGTGTGGCATGAGTTCTTGAGTGAAATAGGATCTGGGATGTGCCTCTGCCTGACCGCCTAACCCTCCCTGAGCCCACTGTCATCCAAGTGCTCCTCGTTCTCGGCATCCTTTGAGGCAGTTGCATTGGACTGGTGGTCTCTGGATAGGGTGATGGTACTCCTGACCCAGTTTACTTCTGCTCTGGGTCTGGCTACCTCATCCCACAGTCCAGGAGATGCATGCAGATAGGGCAGCATCTCAGTGTCCAGAGGTCTGCCTGAATATGGCTGCCCCACAGCCACTGCATTGCACCACTCCCACATTATACTGCAATTCCACTACTTGACTGCTACTGAAGCTCTCCTAGTTCCCTTTTTATTAATTTACTGTCCTAAAAATCCTGCCACTGATCCTCAGATAATTTTCTTAAAAAAAAAAACAAAAAAAAACAATAAATAAATAAATGAGTCAAAACAGTTGTCGTGCTGAGGGTGGGCTGCCTACAGAGGAAAAGGGCTACATAAATTCATGGCAAGCATAAAAACTTGGACTACTATGTCACAAGTAAGACCCCCCCACACACACACACACAAACACACTATCTCACATTGGTGAAGCACAGCAGTCTGTAACCACCAACAAACTCTGGCCATAGCTTGTATAAATTAGATCATTTTTTATTTTCAAAAATGCTGCTTGCACTTCCCTCTGGTGTCAACACCTTTTTTGAATGCAGCCACAGAATTGCCGCAGAATCAGCAGTTGCCCTGCCGCAGAAAATATGATACCATGCCGCAGAATGTAGGTCCACTGTGCTGCAGTAAGCACGGGGCCTGTATGCCAGGGGATGTAGAGCCATCAAGAAAGGTGTGACTGTGTGTGTTGGGAAGGGGGGGGGGCTGCACCGGTTTCACCAGTTAATTCAGTAGTCCTGAACAAATGCTGACAACCTGTCTAGCGAAAACATTCCCATTTCCAAACAAACAAACCAACAACAACAACAAAAAGTTTTAATTGCAGACTATGAAAGCAAACCTTTTTCAGAGTAATGATGTTATGGCATTAAAGTAAATAATACTGTAGGTAAGATCCCCCTGCTTACAGCAAGCCATTTTTAGGACTGATTCCAGGAATGCACTGTATTGTACCTCCATATGCTACCGCCTTATTTAGATATGTGAAATATTGTGATACATAAAATAAATAAGTGTGCAGTAAATCAACAGGCGATATGAGCGCTGGCCGAGCCCCACTGCTTGCTACAGTTTTGGAGTACACAATATGCTCTACACTGTAAGGTTGCCTTACATTGCATGTTTGTTTTAACTGTCTGTCTACCTATCTAGTCATTGCAAAAAACTACAATGCATAGGGCTACAAAGCCACTAAAGGAGGCAAATGTGACACAAGGTTGTTTTTTCAATCTAATGCTCACCATCCTCTACCCTCATAATCCAAAACTAAGCTACTGGGCTGTAACCCATGGGTGTTCTGCTTCAAGCTTCGCTTCCCGAGCCGTGTCCCACAAGTCTACTGCTTGAGGAGGGGCCGCAAGATCAGAAATAACTTTTTTTTTTTGCGCAGGGCTCTGTACAAAGCAGAAGATCGATCATAACTTCATTTGGGTAAGAGATCAGTCAGTTATAACTTTCTCTATGTGGGGAAATGAAGAAACTGCACTCATGAAATAACACCAGGAGCCCCTTGTAATACAAAAGTTTAGGCAAATTTATTTGCCCAAACTGTCAGCAATCTGCTTTAGGGCTTAGGTTGTCCTCCAACTAATTTTCCTGCTGAAAGTCTGGACAAATAAACATGCCTAAACTTCTGCATTGCAACAGACTAGTGTGATTTCTTGAGAACAGTTTCTTCCTTTCCCTTTCTGTGCCTATTAGGCTGCCCACCCCTAACTGCCCCCCACACCTCTCAACTGCTATGAATTGCGCATAGCGCTATGATTTTCACACTCGAATTTACCCTTGCTTTGCATAGGTTTACTGATGTTCCCCATAATGTTAGAGCTATTTCTGGACACACAAATTATTACATCATTGAACTAAGTTGATAGAAACATTCCTTATCACTAATTATATGGGACCCACTATCTGTAGACATATTATTGCTTAAAATAAGAAAGTGTTACACATTTTGACCCTTTGCTATGATTTTTGAAGGCAAGTGCTATGATTTTTAATGCTGAGAGGTTGAGAAATATGCCCCGCTGCCTTGCAACACCCCTTGCTTCCTAACTTTCTCTGTGCAGGGACCCAGCAGACCCTAAGGGTATGGTCCAAAGATGTTGGGGTCTGGGGAAGGGGGAGCAATAGGGCTGAAAAAAACTATATGCCACATTGCCCTCCATTTATGGCTTCCTGCATTACAGTCTCATAGTTTTCCCCCCCTTTGTTTCTTTTTTTTTTTTTTGCATTGAATTTCCTTACTTTTTTTTAGAAATTAAAAGTTTGCTTCGCACAGGACCCACCAGGTAACTTTTTTTTTTGGTCATGTTCTCACCCATTTTTATGTTTGCTTGCATGCATGTGCAAGAAACATAGTGCCATCATCTGAGTTTCTGGAGGTGTGGCAACCTGTCTTCCAATTCCCTGCGATTGTGTTTATGAGTATTTTGGGGCTGAGACCACGATGACTGAACCAGTAAATATATAATCCAACAAAGTCTTGCAGAGTTCACTTCTTCATATTGCATCCATTTATATCCTCCTATAGAACGTTCACATGTAGTTTTAAATATGCAGGTTATGAGAGTTACTCACAGCATAAAAAAAAATGCTAAAGACCACTGTGTTTCCAAAGCCAGGATTGTGGACAGTAATGCTCACTCCACTCCACCCCCACCCCCACCCTGCAGCCTGTGACAGGCATCAAGGTACACCTTGGACTCTTTGGCCCTGGAGTTCACACACCATTCTCCTATACTGCACCCATTTCAGCATATTTCTTTATGGAATGAGGTACGCGTAAAGCCCGAACACTCCAAGGCACACCTCAACACTTGTCAGTGTCTGCAGGGTAGGGTAAGCTGAAATGTTGTGACCACTATGGGTGACCACCAGAACACATACTTCAATGCCTGTCCATCTCTGCAAGGTGAGGGTGGAGTTGGCATTGGTTCAATACATCACTGCCATTCCTATACTGCATCTGTCTAACTCCTGCATTTCCACTGCTAATGCCAGCAAGCAAACATTCGGCATTGACAAATGCTTGCTTGTCGTATTTTGCGGTTCCATGGAACCACGGAGATCTGCGGTTCCTAGGAGGTTTTTACCTCAGAATTTAATTAAATTTAGTTGCATTTGATGGTTCCCCTTGGGTTCCATCTTTAGAAGTTTATTTTTTAATAAATTTGGTGTATTTGTGGTTCCCGTTTCTCTCCGGGAACCAGTTAGCACTCTGTTCCTTTTTGCATTAGGAACCGAGCACTTGCTTTGTTTGTGCCTTTTATCGGTTTTTAGGAACCGATCTCTGGTTTAGTGCTGTGGATTTAGGGCTTACTCAGTGTCAGAGGTCCAGAGTGTAAAACCTAAAAAACAAACAGGACCCACGGGTTTTAAGTATTGTGAAAGTTGTGGCCAGATAATAGCCAAAGCAGACAGGCATTCCCTGTGTGTTTTTTGTTTAGGCACAAGTCATATCTTTTCTAATTGTGATACCTGTAAGACTTTTTTGTCCCAAAACTCTTAAAAAGAGGGCCAGAAAATTAGAGGAGATGGCCACTGCTTCCACCCACACAGAGGATGTACCCTCCACCTCTGCCTCTAAAAAAGATAAAGATTGGCCAAAAGACTCATTGGAACTCAAACCCACAGAAACAACAGACTACAAATACAAAAGGCCTGGGGAACCGGCTTGTGAACTGTTTCCATCAAAGAAAAAATATAAAGAGAAGCATGTCGCTGCACCCCCAGAAGAGAAGGTTAAGGAGCTCCCAGCAGACAGACCTAGCATGCCCTCAGCTGAGGACATTGTCAAAGCATATAAGATTTTGCAGGCACTACAGGCTGTAGTCCCTACTCCAACACCGGTTCCACTGATTCCTGTCCAGATTCCAGGAGCCCAGGACCTGCAGCATTTGTATGAAACTCAGGAGGAGGAGGAGGAGGATGAAGAAGGGGAACCCACAGACGCAGAGGTATCCCCTGAGCAGGATTTTGGTACCAGATCAAGGGGCCCAGATGATTAAACAAATAAATTTGGCTGTATGTCCAATATCCTCTGGGATTATCATGCCCCAGTGCATTTGCTCTGGGGTTCTTTTGTACTATATCCCACTATCCTTTTGTAAAGCATATGGTGGAAACCCTCAGTCTACCCATGCAAGAGACCGAAGAGGATGAGGAGGAAGCTGACTTCCTTGAAATGATGGGCTTGACTCCCACAAAGCCCTTTATGCCCCCCATGCACATGTCCCTGAAAAAAAAGCAGTATTGCTGTAGTGCCTCAGAGTCCTGGTACCCTCCAAAAATGGGCATCTAAGTGTTTCAGGGGCTGGCTAGGGGGTTAGGTGGGCCCCAGGGTTGGGTAGGGAGGTGCCCCATTGTGTGCCTCAGTGTTAGAGGTGCCCCAATTAGGTAGGTAACTCCCCCAAAACAGTAAGCCCCAGCTGGGCTTACGTTATAAAAAAAAGTTTTGTTTCTGCTCATTTTCCCTGCCTGCAGCTCCATTTCAACACCCCCTCCTGTCTTTAGCTCCATTTCCAACCCCCTCCAGTTATCTTCTGCCAGGCACAAGCTCTTGTGGATCCTGGTCACGAGGGCATGCAGGCAGGGTAAAGCTCATCAGGATTCCATGACTGAATCCTCAGCCTGTTTGAACGACAACAGCTGTTCATTCCATTTGAGGAGCAGAAAAGGAGCAGCAGTTTGGACAGGGGAGTGCTAGGCTGGCCTGGGATTGGTCAAAGGGGAGGGACTTACAAGAGGTAAGTTGCATTGCTGCCTTTTTCTGCACACAAAGCAAGTCCTGGGGTCCCTCACGATATCCAGGCTGGTTCATAGCCAATCGCTCCCTCTCTTGAGTTAGCAACAGCTGAGCAGTCTGTCAGGTTCCCGGCACTGCGGTGGTGAAAAGTCCCATCGAGAGGAGCTGCGGATCCAGGTTAGCCCCTCCAGCACTCCAAGTCTAGCAGCAGATATTCATTGGGAAGAGCGGTAGGTCCAGACTATCCCCTCCAGTACTCAACAGTAACAGAGTGGTTCCATTGGGAGGGACAGTGGCATCATTAAATGACCAGCCCCTCCATCCAGCAGCCCAGTGGCAGAGTCCTATCAGGAGGGGTGGTGGGTTCTGGCAACCCCTCCATCAGCAGGAGGTTCTTTGGGAGGGGCGGCAGTAAAGGAAGGCCGTCCCTCCACCAGCAGTCCAGCTTCCGAGAAGGCTGGTGGGTGAAGGCCGGTCCAGGCCTCCCACGTTCAGCAGCAGCCGTCCCGGCCCAGTGGTAGATGGAGGGAGGCAGGGTGAGTGGCGGCAGCACCAAGTTTGGGTGCTGGCCACCAAACAGTAAAGACTTGGCTTGCTTTTTTTTTATTTATAAAGAAAAAAAAACAAACTTTGGGCCCCAGGTGTAACCCCTAGATGGCGCTATCCCAGGGGCTACTACCCCCCGCCTGATTTGCCACTAACAGGTTGAGGGGCCTGGATCCGATGGCGGGTGCTTCCACCCAGATGTCAGGGTTTGCAATAGTTAAACTAACTTGGTCGCAGAACTCTGGGACACTGCAACCCCCCTTTCTTCCCACTAGTGGCCCACACAGTATATCAGAATTACCTTCACAGTATACACTTACCCCCAGGACTGGTTCAGGCACTGGGACCCCCTGTAAAATAAGATACAGTACAATACTTTAACATAGACAAATACCTCAGGCAGTATAACTTTGCTGAAACAAGCAGCTATGATTTATTTAGAGGGATATAACAAGGACAGGGGGAAATCAGGTTAATTAGCTTATCACTTTATTCATCTACCTATAGCTCTGTGCAGAGGCCTATCCCTACCAGTTACTGTCCCTGGGTACCCAAGCCCTAGTGGCTGGTCCAAACCGTGGCAGCAGGTAGGGGCCCTTTCACACAGAGAAAAGAAAAATTAGTTAAACAGTCAGCAGTACAGTAATTCCATTTGGATTCAATGTGGCAATTCAACAGGGAGCGACCCTGAATTAGTACTCACGACCTCCAAACAAGATAGGGTCCTTCAACGTCAGCAGGGCTATTCTTGAGCTCCACGAGACTCCTCACACATTTATATGGTTAACAGTAACAGGCAAAAGTCCTTTAATGGCAGCAGGATTCACTTGAGCTACACAAGCCTCCTCACACATTTATATGGTAAAAAGAAAGTACTATACCAGGCAGGCTGCTTCTCTATCGATCACAATTACTGCACAATACCGGGAGAACACACAGCAGATTCAGTTCCTGACAGACCGAGTGCAATTCAGCAATTTCTCCAGTCTTATACAGGGTGAGCCTGGTTTCTACTCTTCAGATATCCCTTGATTCTCTTCACAGGGCCGGATTCAGTCCTAACAAGCAGTTACACAAGCTGCAGACCAGAACTCGGCCTTACACACGCTTCCGACTAAAACTGCACACCAAAAAGCACAGGGCTCCTTCCTCTTCACTGCCAGAGCTCAACTGAAACTCCAGCAGGCAAACCGGGCACTTCCTTTGAGTTCCTCCCAGTTCTTGGCTGGATTGGCTGTCACTCACAATAGACTGCCCCTGTTGGTCCAAAAGGCGCAAGTCAAACTACATCTCCCAGAGTCACTGCCCATACAATCCTCTTGTGGCTGTCTCAGATTCGAGTCCAAGTTCTGATTCGTCCAAGGCACCATTTTAGAGCTACCTTAACCCACACTGATTGGTCCAGTTCAGCAGTTCAAAACTAGAATGGGGAACTAGGCAAACACAGTTCTGACTGCAAAGAAAGCAGGTTAGACAAACTGTATTTTCATTATTACTCTAAATGATTTCTGGCAAACAGTTACATCTTTCAGATAGGTTCCTTTGCACTCCTAGTGACTGCAAAATGGAGTGAATTGGCAGCAGCTCAGTGGTACTCAAACAGAGAAGCACACAGTCCCCCATACAAACTAATTATGTCTACAAGCAGACAGCTCTTAAAGAGACAGTACCAGAGGCTCTAAAACACTCACAGATAAATGAAGCTAGCAAACACCGTTCCAGGCTTGGAGCATTCAAGCAAGCTCCTGGAAGTCTTTTGGGAACCCCCACTTGCAGGGGGTTACACCCTTCCTGCCTGGGAAAGCTTGACGTCCATCAAGCAAGTACTCATAAGTTTCAACTGCAACCATATACATTTGCATTAGGCTCACACATGTAATCATCAGTCAATATATCATTTTACCAAGAACACATTTCTGAAACATTGCAGTCGTCACTCTTTGCACAGTATTACACACACATTGCACCATAACTCAAGTTATTACCTCTTGTACATGAAACCTGAAGAGAAGGGCCCTTCCCTATCAGTTACCTTGGGGCTGGACGGGGCAAGGGCACCATACTTAGAAGCAACACAAGTAACTTGGAGTTAGCACTGGACGCTCAGTTTGGGCAATGAGCTCGGGGACACCTACACTCCTTTATGGACAATATTGAGAGGCAAGTCCACAGGCCTCCCAAGGGAATCATAACTGAGGTGCACCACAGGCTTTACAGCTCGACCAGTCTTTCTAGGGGGAACTGTTACAGTCTCTGCACTCTGAGCCTTATTTTCAGCATTGTCCTCACTTGTCAGGTGAGTCTCCATGGGGGTAGAGAGGCTAGAACTTGGGGCACTATTAGCTCCAGGAGTTACAGTTTCTGAGTCCACAACATTTGGCTCGCATGGAGAGCTTTTGGACACCGTCAGTGGACTCAAAATACTCTTCTTGTTCAGATGTATCACCAGTCTGCCCCAATCCATCATTTTCCTCCCCTGTAAGCTCAAACAGTTCAACCATGCACAATGATTCCATTTCATCTGATCTGATGCTTTGCACTTCACTTTCTGGGAGCATTGGCTCCAGGGACGGAACTGGGGGCTTAGACAGTCCAGAAGGCCCAGCTTCATCTCCAGTATTGACTAGCGGATTGCCCCAAAACAATTGACTCAGTTCGTAAGAAGGGTAGTATTCAAAGTCACTCTCACTTTCTTCTGATATGGACTGACAGTCATGCTCAACTGGGACTTGTGGAGGGGAACACTTTAACTCTGCTTCTGTAGGTGCAGACTTTCTTGATCTTTTCATAGCAGCAGCTCTAGTCACTGGTCCAGAGGGGGCATCTTCTGGGGGCTCAGACTCAATCAAGATCTGTCCAATGGGCAATAAATGATTTCTATGCATTGTTTTTGCATCTTTTGAATTATTCTCAGGCCTTACTTTGTACACTGGCAGATCATCTAGTTTGCCCACTACAATGTGAGGGAGATGGTGCCATCTGTCAGCAACCTTGTGTTTGCCATGCAGTCCCAGATTTCTTAGCAATACCGATCTCCTCCTGGAGTTCCTGTGCTTTCACCTTTTTATCATACCTTTCTTTGTTGGCCAGATTTCTTTTGGCAGCCATGGTTTGAGCCAGTTGGTACGCATGAGTTAGCTGGGCCTTTAACTTTTGCACATACTGTAAATAGTTGTCAGCTTGAACCCCATCAGGAGAGACCCCAAAACACACATCTACCGGTGATCGAGCTTCTCTTCCAAACATCAGGCGGTAGGGGGGGAACCCAGTGGCATCACTTTTGGTGCAGTTATAAGCATGTACCAGGGTGCTAATTTGTTGGCTCCATCTAGGCTTGTCCTTTGGGTGCAGACTGCCTAGCATATCTAGCAAAGTGTGGTTGAAACGTTCAGGCTGTGGGTCCCCCTGGGGGTGGTAAGGAGTGGTTCTGGACTTTCACACTCCCCACAGATAAAGCATCTCTTTGATCAGACGACTCTCAAAGTCTCTCCCTTGATCAGAATGGATTCTTTGTGGAGCCCCATAGTGAACAAAAAAAGTTTTCTACAAGTACTTTGGCCACAGTGGATGCTTTCTGGTCTTTGGTGGGGAAAGCTTGGGCATATCTTGTGAAATGGTCAGTGACCACCAGCACATTACTGATATTTCTTTGATCTGACTCCAGACTCATAAAATCAATACAGACCAGCTCCATGGGTGCACTGGTGGTGATGTTAACAAGGAGGGCAGCCCTCTGGGGCAAAGCTTTCCTCTGTAAGCAGTGACTACAAGTTCAAATGTGTTGCTAAACATCAGCCCCCATCTTAGGCCAATAGAATCTGGATCTCACCAAGTCAAGTGTTCTGTCTATACCAAGGTGTCCCATGTGGTTGTGCAAGGACCTCAATACTGAGTCTCGAAAGGCAGTGGGCAGCACTAGTTGTTGTTTGTCTACTTGTCCCCTCTGTCTACTGTTTCTCTGTATAACAGTTTATTGATCAGTTTCAACTTAGGACCTTCTTTGTATAACAGTGCAGTTCTCAAATCAGTGGAGCGTAATTTGGACACATCTTTTCTGCACAGAGGCTTCTAAAGCTGATTTGATCATGGGATCGTGGGACTGAGCCCGCCGAATACTGTCATTGTCCAGCTGAGGCAGTGCACCAATGTCTATTGCAGAAAAGTGGCAATAAGCAGCAGGTATGCAATTCTCAGAGAGTCCCAAGCAATCCACCATGCAGTCCACTGCATCCGTGGACATTTGTTCCTCCCTGTCAAACTTCCAGCAGAGTGCCCGAATGTCAGGTTCTGCCAATCTGACCCAATCATTCTGGGGAACAGGCTTCCGGGAGAGAGCATCAGCATCTATGTGGTTCAGACCTGCTCGGTATTCGAGAGCATAGTCGTATGTAGATAATGCAGAAAGCCACCTATGGCCAGTGGCATCCAACTTAGCTGAGGTCTGCACATAGGTCAAAGGATTATTGTCAGTTTTTACTAGTATTTTAGCCCCATACAAGTACTCATGGAATTGGTCAACAATAGCCCACTTCAAAGCTAGGGACTCTAACCTATGTACAGGATAGTTCTTTTCGGATGGGGTCAGACTTCTACTGGCAAAGGCCACTGGTCTCAGGCCATTCTCGTGCTCTTGGTACAACACAGCCCCCAACCCTTGCAAGCTAGCATCAGTGTGCAGGACGTAAGGTTTTCTTGGATCGGCATAGGCCAGCACTGGAGCATGGGTAAGTTGATATATGATCTCATGAAAAGCAGTCTCACAATCAGAGTCCAGCGGACCCAAATACTTCACTCGGACGAAAATACACTCTTTCAGTCTTGAGGGACGCTGACTTTTGGTATTTTGTGGGTTGGGGGATACCCTTGAGTAAGGTTAAGTAAAGGGCGGATCACTCTTGAATCGTCCTTGATTAAACGCCGATAATAACCACATAATCCCAGGAATCTTTGCAGTTCTTTTAGATTTTTGGGCTGTGGCCAGGTGATCAAGGCCTCAACTTTACTTGGGTCGGTCTCTATTCCCTCGGTGGATACTATGTGTCCCACATACTTTACAGATGTTTGAAAGAATTGACACATCAATGGACAGTTTAACGCCAAAGTCCTCCAGTCGGTCCAATACCTTAAATAATCTGCTCTCATGTTTCTTCAGTGATCTGCCAAACACAATAACATCATCTAGGTATACCAGGCACTCTAGTAAGTTCATGTCCCCCACTGCACGCTCCATCAGTCATTGAAAAGTGGCTGGGGCACCTGAAATTCCTTGAGGCATCCTCATGAATTCATAGAAGACAAGCGGACAGAAAAAGGCTGTCTTCTCACGGTCCTCTGGGGCCATCGGGATCTGGTAGTACCCACTGCGGAGATCCAGCACAGAGAACCACTTGCTCCCGTTTAGGCAGTCCAAAGCATCCTGAATGCAGGGCATTGTGTACTGATCAGGGATAGTCCGCCGGTTTAAGGTGCGATAATCCACGCACATCCTTACTGTCCCATTCTTTTTCCTCACTACCACAATGGGGGAAGCATAAGGGCTTCTGGATTCTTGTATTACACCAGCAGCTAACATCTCTTGCAGATGCCGTCTCACATCATCTATATCAGCAGGTGCCAGGCATCGAGACTTCTCATGAAATAGTCTTTCGTCATGCAGCCGGATATTGTTGCTCAGCTCCTACGCATCCTACGTCCCATTCCTTTAAAAGAAAACACCTGGTCTCTCTGGGCAAGCTTCTCACTGATCCTCACTTTCCATTCAGCTGGCAGCGAGTCGCGAAATCAAACAAGTCAGGTGTTACTCTGTCATTCTTCCTCGAACTCTTGCTGCTGGGTAGCACTGCAGTGTCTGCGCAATGCACATTAGCCAGGATGCAACCTCTATTTACTCGAATGTCTCTTTCAGACACATTATGAACTTAGACCATTACCCTTCTGGCATAAGCATGGGCTCTAGCGGGCAAAATACTAGGCTTGACCATCAGTCCCTCTGGCAATTTGCCATCGCCTGGTGCATCCAACATTAATATTTTATTCTTAACATCCTTTCTGATACGGACCTCTCCCTGTAAGGTACACTGGGCATTTGGCGCCAGGATCAGGACTCAGGATCCTTCTTCCATACAATTCCGACCGGTTCCTCTGGTTCTATTTTTCAGCATCTCTCTGTGCCTCATAGGCCTTCTTAATTAAAGCCGGAACTCTTAAAAGCTCTACTAGTCTTTGACCCCTGTTTTTCATAACACAACTGTGCCAGCCTTCCGAACATATGAGCATTTGTTCCAATCAACAAAGGGACACCATCATACAGTCCAGTGGGGGGACACACTAAGGCTAGGATCTCAACTTGTTTGGCCACTCCAGTAACGGAGGTGGGGAAAGACAGCCAAATTCGGATATATCCGGAATAGGGGTAGGCCTTCTCACTTAACCCCCATACATGCAGTCCTTCTAATGGTTGTAAGGGTACATCTGACAAATGCATCTGATACCAATCCTGGAACATAATTGTCACTTGGGAGCCACTGTCTAACACAGCTCTTGTAGACACTCCATTCACCTTTACAGTGGTCTCCATGGAGGACCCACTATTCTGTACCAGTCTGGAGAGAGGTAGTGGGGGCCTGGGCAACTGACCTTGCCACAAAGGGCGTGAGTTAGCATTTTGGTGCCCTCACGAGGATCATTTGTGCACCTCTAACCACTGATTTGTTCTCCAGCTCTCCTTGTAGCCTATATGCAACTTTGTCAGTGTCTTTTGGGGACCGGCATTCCCTTTTCATGTGCCCATCCTGCCCACAATTATAGCAAAACATACTTTCTGGAGTTTGAGCTGGCCGAGGCGCCACACTGGGAGCCAGGGCGGGGGTATTACTAACTGGAAGCCTTGGTGCCATCTCTGTCTGCGGCGTGATAAGCATTGGAGACATCTCGTCAGTTTCTCCAATTCCATGGTCAAGGAATTGAGTTTGGAGCCGTTATCAGCAGGAGATATATGGGTGGGTACCCCCACCCCCATAGCAGATGCAGTCGGATATAGGTCAGGGCCCGTACTTGCAGGCGTGGCCTTCATAAAGGGACTGTTTTTGAATTCCCGGATCTCTCTCAACAGTTCGGCCCATTGTGGCATATCTTTTTCCTTGTCAGAGCACTCATTGACTGCCAACCTCTGCCCTTGAACTTCACTTGATGGGTCACCCTCAGTCACTCGGGTCGTAGCCGCAGTTATTGGTGCAGGTCCCTCCTGAGGTCACCTTTTCTCAACTCCTCAAATTTCTCTCATTAACTCATCATAGGAGGGTTGGGATTCCAGTTGATTTGCCAGGCGTAACTGAAGCAACAGCAGTTCTGAGAAGGGGGCAGACTTAAGGATCCTGTCCAGCCTGGATCAGTCCAGTTCAATCGCTGGCAAACTACCCTTTCTGAGGCATTCTTGCTACAATTTTTCCAGCCGAGATACATACACCGACAACAACTCCCCTTCATACTGTTGTGCATTTCTTACTCTCCACCATAGGTCCTCATCAGAATCTGGACTCCCATATACATTCTCCAAGGCCTCAAGATAGGCCTGTGCAGTCGCTTCAGGGTTACTGGCCTGTTTAGCAGGGATGGTAGCCAGGGCAGGACCTCGGAGGCTCTCACTAACCCTCTTTGCACCACGACTGAGCACTGCCATTCTAGCACTTGGGGGCAACATAGTCTATCCAGGTCTTCCAGTCATCCTCCCTTGGGGCGGGAGGATGCCAGAGAAGATCCTCAACCTTGGTAAGAGTCGTGACTAATGGCAGGTGCAGAAATAGGAGTCTGCATTGGTTCAGCCACCATTACGGTACTGGAGCAGGAGAGGGTGTTGGGGAGGAACACCCCAGGTGGCAAGAATAGTTTCTTCAAGTCCTCCACAGTTTTCCCTTCCCCAGCAACCATTTAGCAAATTTCTCCTCAAAAGTTTCAGATAGTGGTGGGGGCTCATTCCCCACCCCCGGGTCTTTACTGTCCTTAGTTATCACTCTCCAAACAGTGAGGGCTCCCTCTGGGGTAACGGTCTGAGGCACTTTGGAGCTATCTATGGGATCCTTAAACTCTACTAGGGCCAGGAAAGTGTGGGTGAGCAGATTAGCATGCTGACCCATCACCACAGGGTTTTGTAAACCTTTCACCTTGGAAAGTACTCCCTGTACAGTGTCCGTATTGATACCCAGGGGGATGTCCAGGATAAGCATAGCATTTTGGGGGTCGATCTCCTCCCCAGTACACCACTCCACCAGCCGGTGCACAGCCACTTCTGTCGGGGTATCCATTTATTTTTTTTTTTTCTTAACAGTGGTTTGTAAATATGGCCACTAGAGGACACACAATCCCAGCGGTGAGCCTCCAAGATGTAACCCCTAGATGGCGCTATCCCAGGGCTACTACCCTGCCTGATTTGCCACTAACAGGTTGAGGGGCCTGGATCCGATGCGTGGTGCCTCACCCAGGGTCAGGGTTTGCAATAGTTAAACTAATTTAGTCGCAGCCCTCTGGGACACTGCAACCCCTTTATTCCCACTAGTGGCCCACAGTATATCAGAATTACCTTCACAGTATACACTTACCCCAGGACTGGTTCAGGCACTGGGACCCCCTGTAAAATAAGATACAGTGCAACAATCACAGTACAATACTTTAACATAGACAACTACCTCAGGCAGTATAACTTTGCTGAAACAAGCAGCTCTGATTTTTTGGGGATATAACAAGGACAGGGGGAAATCAGGTTAATTAGCTTATCACTTTACTCATCTACCTATGGCTCTGTGCACAGGCCTATCCCTACCAGTTACTGTCCCTGGGTACCCAAGCCCTAGTGGCTAGTCCAAACCATGGCAGTTGGTAGGGGCCCTTTCACACAGAGAAAAGAAAAATTAGTTAAACAGTCAGCAGTACAGTAATTCCATTTGGATTCAATGTGGCAATTCAACAGGGAGCGACCCTGAATTAGTACTCACGACCTCCAAACAAGATAGGGTCTTTCAACGTCAGCAGGGCTACTCTTGAGCTCCACGAGACTCCTCACACATTTATATGACAAACTGCAACAGGCAAAAGTCCTTTAATGGCAGCAGGATTCACTTGAGCTACACAAGCCTCCTCACACATTTATATGGTTAACAGTAACAGGCAAAAGTCCTTTAATGGCAGCAGGATTCACTTGAGCTACACAAGCCTCCTCACACATTTATATGGTAAAAAGAAAGTACTATACCAGGCAGGCTGCTTCTCTATCCGATCGCTAATTACTGCACAATACCCGGGAGTACACACAGCAGATTCAGTTCCTGACAGACCGAGTGCAATTCAGCAATTTCTCCAGTCTTATACAGGGTGAGCCTGGTTTCTACTCTTCAGATATCCTTTGATTCTCTTCACAGGATGGATTCAGTCCTAACAAGCAGTTACACAAGCTGTAGACCGGAACTCGGGCCTTACACACGGTTCCCGACTAAAACTGCACACCGAAAAAGCACAGGGCTCCTTCCTTCTTCACTGCCAGAGCTCAACTGAAACTCCAGCAGACAAAACCGGGCACTTCCTTTGAGTTCCTCCCAGTTCTTGCTGGATTGGCTGTCACTCAAATAGACTTCCCTGTTGGTCCAAAAGGTGCGAAGTCAATCTACATCTCCCAGAGTCACTGCCCATACAATCCTCTTGTGGCTGGCTCAGATTACGAGTCCAAGTTCTGATTCGTCCAAGGCACCATTTTAGAGCTACCTTAACCCACACTGATTGGTCCAGTTCAGCAGTTCAAAACTAGAATGGGGAACTAGGCAAACACAGTTCTGACTGCAAAGAAAGCAGGTTAGACAAACTGTATTTTCATTATTACTCTAAATGATTTCTGGCAAACAGTTACATCTTTCAGATAGGTTCCCTTTGTACTCCTAGTGACTGCAAAAATGGAGTGAATTGGCAGCAGCTCGAGTGGTACTCAAGCAGAGAAACACACAGTCCCCCCATATAAACTAATTATGCCTGCAAGCAGACAGCTCTTAAAAAGACAGTACCAGAGGCTCTAAAAACACTCACAGATAAATGGCTTAAACGCCAAACACCATTCAGGCTTGGAGCATTCAAGCAAGCTCCTGGAAGTCTTTTGGGAACCCCCACTTGCAGGGGGGTTACACAGGCACTGACAGTAACTGTGGGGCGGCCAAGGCCCCTATGAAAGGACCGCCCACGGGGCAGAGTTGAAAGAAGGTTCCATTGAGCCAGAAAAATGTGGGGGCAGGCAAGGCCCTAGCAAGGACCACCCTCTGGGTGGAGCTCAGAGGAAGGACTGCCCACGGGGCAAGTTAGGAAACAGCTCCGTAGAGCCAGGGAAATGCAGGGTGGGCAAGACCCTAGTGAAAGTCCACCCATGAGGTGGAGAAAGGAGAAGGCTTCCTTAAGCCGAATGACTGTGGGGCAGGCTAGGTCCCAGAACTGGACTGCTCATGGGGCTGAGTCACTAAAGAGACCCCCTTTGACAGAAAGAGAAGGGGGTTGGAATTGTACAAATGGTTATAAATAATATTGACTGCCTGACAAAGTGGTTTTATTTTTTATTTATTTATATTTTTGGTAAGCAAACTGATCCAGAGGACCATTTTCAGTTGCAAGCCGGGCAATACAGTGGCATAAACAATAGGCACACGTTATAATACAGTGAGTACAGTAACAGTGATACATGTGATGTGATGCTCATAAACAATAAGGTGATGCCTTTATGCTTGCAGCGAAACCTAGGACGTACACTTTCAGCAATCAAGGCTTGATCAACCAGTCGTGGGTTCACAATACAGTGCACAAGGTATTACACTACAGCAATCAACATTATCACATTTTCACAATTAAGTCTAAAACATGTCCATTGTTTATTTAGCAGCCTGTACTTGGGGAAATAAGTCAGGTGGTACACTGGGCCCCCAAGGCGGATTTCTGACAAGGGTGTTTCTTACGGAGCAGTTATAGGTGGGCAGAGTCATAAGCCAAGCTCTTAGATTCAGTTTGAAATACTGATGAGGGGGGGACATTCGGATAGCTGGTGGTAGTCTGTTCCAAAGGGAGGGGGCAGAGATGGAGAAGGCCTGGCTCCCCATAACAGCAGACACACGGGTGACTACCAGTGGGGGAACAGAGGAGACCCTGAGGCACCGATTTACCACCATGCTGGTGAGAAGCGAGAGGAGTAAGGGGACTTTTGGGAGTTCCTGAGAACGGTGTCAACTAGACAGTCCATGGCATATTCAAAATGGCCCTGCAGAGGGAGCCAGTCTAGGAACTGATATAGAGAGCAGTGGTGAGTGGAAGAAGGGACCTGAAGGGCGAAGCGACAGAGTTGTATGTGGTATTTAGATGAGAAAGAAGTAAGGAAGACATGGAGGAGAACACTGGAGAGCAGTAGTCAAGTAAGAGGTAGTAGATTTCCCTTGGAAATAGCAAGGTCAGCCTCTGGGATCAGGAGATGGTTGATACTGTAGGATGCCCTAGCTTCTGGTGGACTTTCTTCACAGTGTTAGCAATGTGGTCACCGAAAGTAAGGGAGGGATCAAGAGTCACTCCCAGATATTTGAAGGAGGATAAAGTGTTGAGTGGAGGGCCTGCAGGGATGACTATGCATAAGGAGGTTTCTGGTTTGGCAGCCTTTGCAAGGTACGCTTGGAGCCAAAGAACATGGGCTTCATTTTTACGTTCGCTTGCGCGCATGCGCAAGGAACGTTTTGGGAGAGTAGCACACTTGGAGGTGTGCCTCTCCCACCCAATGCACTGCTCCCTTGAGCAGGCGTGGCAGTCCTGCACCAATGGGTGCAGGAGCTCAGTATGACAGTGGTGTTCCTCTGCTTCAAAGGAAAACACCGCTGCCATACTGAGTGCTGCTGCCATCCCCTCCATCACGCGTTTCCCCCGCCCGGCGGCCTCACCCCCAAAGCTTTCCTGCCATGCTGGGGCCCACCCCAGCGTGGCAAAGTTGTTGTTTTGCTGACGGGGTGCCCAATCCCCTCGGCTCCACACCCCCAAGCCATCCTGCCGCCATGCTGGGGAGCTCACCCCAGTGTAGCAAACCGTTTGTTTGGTTTGTCGTCGGTGCCCAATCCCGTCGGCTCTCGGCCCCTGTAGTTTGGCTGACGGGTGCCCAATCCCCCGCCCTCGGCTCCCTCGCCCACACACACACCTTATTCCACGCTGGGAGCCCACCCCAGCATGGCAAAGGTCCCACGTTGTCTTTTTTTTTTGTTTTGTTTAAACCTGTAAAACAAAAATGGTCCCGCACGTCTCCCAACCCCTCCCACAACCCGCACCCACCCACTGCACCCAGCTTCCCCACACCCCCCACCCCATACTTACCTCCGGACTCGCGCGACGATCTTCGGTGGACTGGGGAACACGTCTGCACTCTTCAAAGGAGACCGAATTGAGGAAATGCTGGTATGCTGTATAATGGGCTACATAGGGGGGGTTTCAACTTAGTGCATATCTCAGTCATTTTGGAATTTTTGCACCAAATTTTCAACATGGGGTTTTTGGGACCCCTTCTCATGAGTGATGTTACTGTCATGTCGTTATTCAGGCCCAAAGGGTGATTTCGCAGGCACTGCGCAGTCACTGCGCGAAATCACCCTTCGGCCTCGGAAAATGCCATGACAGTGACATCATTCATGAGAAGGGGTCCCAAAAACCCCATGTTGAGAATTTGGTGCAAAAATTCCAAAAAATGACTGTTTTATGAGCGTGCGTTGCGTAGTTCCTACGCAGGCTCGTAAGTTCGCGAATTTTCAATATTTTCACTCCAGATTTTCAACATTATCATTTTATCACACTGCCTTATGAGGTGTACAGCTGTCATTTTTCACATCTCACCCAAAACGTGTTTCCACCCTTGTAGCGCACAATGGCGCAGTCGGTATGCAAACTCAATGTATGGGACACATTAAGAAAATCACAGTGACACTGATCATGAGCAGAGGTCTTAAAATGGCTGTGCTGAAAATTTGGTGAAAAAATTCCTAAAAATGACTGTTTTATGAGTCTGCGTTGCGCAGTTCCTACGCACGCTCGTAAGTTTGCGAATTTTCAATATTTTCACTCCAGATTTTCAACATTGCCATTTACCACACCTCCTTATGAGCACTGCAGCTGTCATTTTTCACATCCTGCCCAAAAGTCTTTCCCCCCATGTAGTGCACAATGGCGCAGTCGGTGTGCGAAATCAATGTATGGGACACAGTAAGAAAATCACAGTGACACTGTTCATTAGCACTAGTTTTAAAATGGCAATGTTGAAAATTTGGTGAAACAATTCCTAAAAATGACTGTTTTACGAGTGTGCGTTGCACAGTTCCCACGCACACTCATAGGTTTGCGATTTTTCAATATTTCCACTCCAGATTTTCAACATTGGCATTTTACCGCACTTCCTTATGAGCAGTACAGCTGTCATTTTTCACATCCTGCCCAAAATGTGTTTCCGCCTATGTAGCGCACAATGGGGGTAACAAAAAGATCATGCTGACAATTTATTGTGCAAATACCAGCAATCTCACAGAGCATTAGGGTAAAGCACCATACATGCCAAACACCACTGCAAATACCTGCAAGCGAACGTTCGGCATTGACAAATGCTTGTTTTCTCTTTCACAAGAAGTTTTTTGGAGAGGAACCAATTCTGAGTAGCTCCATAGTTTAAAGGGGCAATGACAGGCCCACTGGATTTAAAGGGGCAACGACAGGCCCCTCCGGTCTAAAAGGGGACAGGAACTGTACAAATGAATGGCAACATTAGTAAATGCCTCAAGATGGAATTTAAAGTGGTATGTGCTGGATTTAAAGGGGCGGAACAAGGACAAGGCTCTGTTGAGCCATGGAACTGTAAATAAATGACTGCTTGCATAAATTGATGTGGATTAATGACTGCCAGCCAAAGAGGGTCACCAAAAGACAGTGTCCCTGTGATTCTATTTAACCGTATTTCCTAAACTGTTTTATTTGTTAATAAAGTGTCCTAAATGAGTAATATTTTGCTAAAAATGAATACACCAACACAAGATTTAATAAATGTTTTATTGTGCTGTCACCCTTCTGCTTGCGTTTGGTCCCAGGTGCCCCGACCCTGTTTTCCCCGACCATCTGTCTTGTCCTCATCTGTTGCCTCTTTGATTCCCACACCCTTGTCTGTTCTCATGTCCCGGCAGTCCACGTAGGGGCTATGACTGGGTGACCTTGTGTCCCAGCAGTCCACGATGGGGCTGTGGCTGGGTGATCTTGTGTCCCGGCAGTTCACGTAAGAGGCTATGGCTGGCTGAGATTGGCAGACGAGTTCCTGGAGGGGTGTCATTTTCTGGTGGTTTGTGGAGATGGCTATATCCTGTTTGGTATTTTCTCCTTGCGCCAGACAGTTGGTTCCTCACCTTGTTTCCTTCCCTTCCCTTCCCCTTTTGGACATGCAAGGGTGACTGGTTGAGAGTGTTCACAGATGATTTGCAGTAGGGTACTTTATAATTATTTAGTAATGTGTAGATATTTTTACCTCTTAGAGTTTACAGTTTAGAGTTTTAGAGTTTAGACATTTCCTGTAATAATATTTTAGTATGTTTAATAAACTTTGACCTTGTTTTTTTTGCATTCGAGTCAGCTTCACGACTCTCCTTGTGTTTGTTCCCAGTTAGTAGCAATCAAACAATTTGCTTTCCCAATTTCCCCGACACACCGCTGGCGAGCGTCACATAAAATCCACCTTTGGGTGGTTGGTGTAGTCAGATTACATGTTTTCCCTCCAGGTTGTAACTGGGGTGGACCTGTGCCCTGACCTGACCAGGCCATTTTTAGAGTGGTCAGCGTCAGCAGCTTCCCTTGCCCATTACATCTTGAAAACCCCCACTTCAGTGCCAAGAGTGGACAAGAAAGTGAACAAAGAAAAAACACCAGTTGGATAGATCCACTGCTGAATTTCTTTTTAACCACTCAGACCATGAAGGGGTGGTTCAAGCAGCAGCTTGTGACAAAGCAAGAATCCCCTTGGCATCTCACCCACCTGAGAAACTGTCCAGAAAGATGAATGGGATGGGAAAAAAGGGGTATGTGGCTGCATCCCTCCTGGTAAGGCAGGCCAGCTATATAGCCTATGCAGTGCAGTACCAGAAGGCCTTATGGAACACTGTGCTGGCCTTAGCCGATAAGGTGCCAGACGAGGTAGCAATGGACCTCCAGGAAACTGCAAGAACAGCTCTGGATGACATAAAATACCAGTTCCACATGGCTGTGGATGCAAATGACACTGCAGCCAGACTTATGACCCTTTTCATCTTCCTCGGGAGATCTGCCTGGCTTAGATCAACCAGCCTGAATCAGGACACCCAAACAAAGGCAATGGACTTCCATTGTGAGGGGGGATTCCCTTTTTGGCGATAAAACTGAAGCCTTTATGAAAAAGGTGGAAGAGTACAAGGCCACCTACAGGAGTAACTCCAAGGATAGGCCAACATCTTCATGCAGGTCCCAGTACAGGAGGGCAGGAGTAGGGGCTCCTATTCTCAGCCCTTCTTCCTGGCACAAGCCATGCAAGACTACCAGCAGCCCAGCGGGTACTTCAGGGGTTGGGGCAGGAGATCCATGAGTAGACCTGCCCAGACAACCCAGACACAGAACCAGCCCAAGCAGAATCCCTGATGGGTTAGAACAGGTCCCCTCCCCATTGCCAGTAGGTGGCAAATTGGCTCACTAGCTTCAGGCTTGGCATGTCATTACCACATACAAATGGGTCCTGGAGGTAGTGAGACAAGGACTGTCCCTAAGTTTCAAGTCACTACCCAGGCTAAGAGCCAGAAACTTTGCCCTAGTCACATTTGCAAACAGGATACTCCTGGAAGCAGAGGTGAAAAATTCCCTGGCAATCAAAGCAGTAGAAACTGTCCCCCTGTCCCAGAGGGGAAACAGTTTCTACTCAAGATACTTTCTCACTCTAAAGGAAAATGAGGACTGGTGTCCCATTCTGGACCTGAGACTTTTAAACAAACACACCCTGAAACCAAATTTCAGTATGGTGACTCTGGCCATGATCATCCCCACACTGCAAAAAGGGGATTGGCTAGTGTCCCTAGATTTAAAGGATGCATACTTCCACATTCTCATCAGACCAAGCCACAGGAAATACCTGAGGTTCAGACTGTCCTCAGGTCACTACCAGTTTGCAGCAATGCAATTCGGGTTAACCTCAGCACCAAGAGCATTCACAAAGTGTCTGGCAGTGGTAGTGGCACACTTAAGAAGACAGGGAGTGACGGTGTTCCCTTATCTAGATGACTGGTTAGTCGTTGGTCAGTCCCTGCATCACACCAGAGCGTCCCTAGCCCTTAACAGGAACACACTAGAGTCTGTGGGATTCCTCATGAATGAGCAAAAGTCTCAGCAGAAACCTGTTCAGATTCTGGATTTCATTGTAGCAGAACTGGATACCCATCTGGGCAAAGCATTTCTTCCCCAGGACAGGGTGAACAGCATCCTGCAGGTAGCAGGATCATTCCTGCTAAACAGGCCCAGGCCAGCCAGGGAGTTCTTGCACCTACTGGGACACATGGCTGCTGCCAAGGTAGTGGTCCCATGATCCAGACTTCAGATGAGGAACATACAGTTCCATCTAAGAGCCCATTGGTCTCTGAAAAGATTCTCTGGCCAAGTTGGTTCCTGTCACAGACATACTCCTGCAGGCTCTGCGGTGGTGGCTGGACAGGGACAACCAAAAAGAGGGGGTTCCCTTCTTAAAATAATACCCCTTAGTAGCGCTCACAATGGATGCCTCACTGGTAGAATGGGGGCTCACATGCTGAACTTAGCCAGTGGGACGTGGTCCCCCCCACCACCGAAGAGTCTTTTCTGCACATCAGTCTTCTAGAGCTCAGGGCAGTATACTTGGATCTGCTGGCTTTTGCTCCTTATTCACAATACAAGGTGGTTCAGGTCAGAGCAGACAATACCACCACCATGTACTATATCAACAACTAAGGAGGAACCAGATCTGCCCCATTATGCACAGAGGGTAATGAAGTTGTGGAACCTGGCTTACTCAATGCAGGTTTCATTTTCAGCTATCCACCTTCCTGGGAAGGACAACATCCTGGCAGACTCCCTCAGCAGGATAAGCCAGGATCATCATGAATGGACACTCAACTCACAAGTGCTACAGGCAGTATTCAGAAGGTGGGGCACACCAGAAATAGACCTCTTTGCCTCCACAGACAACCATCAACTGCTACAATGCTGTTGTAGGCATCTGAGCAAGGGCAAAGTCCCTATGGATGTACTCACACTAGACTGGAAGGTAAGATTCATGTATACCTGCCTTCCTTTCCCCATGTTGCTCAGGACTCTGGTGAAGCTCAGGTCACAGCCAGCAACCATGATCCTAGTAGCACAAGACTGAGCCAGGCAGCATTAGTATTCACTTCTGCTGACCCTGTCAGTGTCTTCCCGATACACCTGCCTCAGAGACAATCTCCTGACAGCATCTCAGGGCAGGATACTGTATCCTAATCTCAGGTCACTCCAACTCGAGGCCTGGTTCTGGAGGACCTAGAGTTTGCTAGCCTGAACATTTCAGAAGTTGTCCTGATAGTGATCAGGGGGTCAAGGAAGCCATCCACTAAGAAAACTTAGTCAGCAAAGTGGAAAAGGTTTTCCATTTGGTGTTCAGGCAAGGACATTGTCCCTTCAAAGGCTAGACTTCCTGTTCTCCTGGACTACCTGACACATCTGCACACCTTAGGCCTTCAGCCCTCAACTCTGAAGGTGCACCTAGCTGCAGTCTCAGCATACGTGTCAGCCAGCAAGGAGAGGTCCATGGTCTCTCACCCTGTTTTTCGAAAATACCTCAAAGGTCTTAACCACCTTCACCCTCCCCTCAGGGAGCCAGTGTCGGCCTGGAATCTGAATATCTGTATTGCCAGGCTTATGTAGCCACCATTTGAGCCTATGGCAACTGCAGACACGAAGTATGTCACCTGGAAAATGGTTTTCCTGGTGGCCATTATTTCGGCCAGAAGAATAAGTGAGTTGCAAGCCCTGTGTACAGATCTGAACTACCCTTCCTTCCACAGGGACAAGGTGGTACTTAGGACCAGCAGGAAATTCCTTCCCAAAGTGGTCTCAGACTTCAACTTGAATCAAACTATGATTGTCTGTTTTCTTCACTGGCAATTCCAGCTCACCTGAGCGGCTGCTACATTGCCTAGATGTCAAAAGTGCCCTCCGCCATTACCTTGACAGGACAAAGGCTCACAGGCCAGAAACTACCCAGCTGTTCCTCACTTATGGAGAAGTGGGCAAAGGAAGACCAGCTACAAAATGAACCATTGCACACAGGATAGTGGCATGTACACAGTTCTGTAACAGTAAATTTTGCTAACTAGCACCCCTGGGCCTTAGGGCACATTCCACCGGGGCACAGCTGCATCAGTTACAGCTGCAAGGGATATCCAGTATTGGAAATCTGCAAAGCAACTATATGGAAGACCTTACACACTTTCACCAAGCATTATAGCTTAGATTTACAGTCCAGGAGTGATGCCTGATTTGGTACAGAACTTTTTTTCAAGATAGGTTCTGTTCTTGGCCCGACCTCCAAAGGTACTGCTTGATAGTCTGCATTAGTTTAATCATACTGTGTGATTCCTGGGTTTAGAAGAAAAAAATACTCACCATAGTAATCTTGTTTCTTCCAGGGGAATCACACAATATGATTAAAGCTCCCACCCTGCCTCCCCTACTTGAACCTAAAAAAAAAAAAAAAGAGAGAGAGGAAAGGACTTGGTTCTACATCTCTGTTTTGGTTTTTGTGTGGTTTATGACATATATGTTGGTTCTTGAACCAGTTGGTTCCTACTGTGCCGCTATAGGGGGACATGTTGGTTTTTGGGGGAATGTGATTAAGGGGGGCTTAATCAACATAGTTAGCCTTACCCTGTTACGCTGTGTAATGAATCTGAGCACTCAGAGTGCAGCAGTTCAAAACTGGCACAAGCCAGTGAGCTTTCCATAATTTGCATAAATCCCATCTCTCCAGGCAGTTCAACTCTGAAGGCTGACTGCATTAGTTTAATCATACTGTGTGATCCCCTGGAAGAAACAAGATTACTATGGTGAGTAATTTTTTCGTTGCTACCTATCGACAAATCACTTGCTAGAGCTCCTGTGCAGTGTGGTTTCGCTAGTTCTTTGTCTACATCCCGGGTGTTCTTGAAGCCTGTTGCTGTTTTTTTTTTTTTTTTCATAGAGCTGTTTGGCCCTGCAACCAACATCTTCTCTTCACATCAGGTTGCTGCTGACCTCCAGCCCCGACTGCCTGCTCCCTCCGCCATCATGTTCTTTGGGGATCCACATGGAAAAAGACCTGAGGACCAAGGGGATTATCATTCTTGATGGCCAAAGCACATATTTTTGATTTTTTTCTCCCTCTTCCCTGTCCCTCCTTCCACTCTATGATGTCGGTGCAGCCTCTGGCATGGCAACCTTGATGATGGCAGTGCACACTGGGGTGATGCCACCTCCCACAAGGGAGCTAGCTCCACTGCTCACCGTGGGGGGGTACTGCTGTGTTGGAGCCTGTCCGCCTCCCTCTCTGGCTGGCTTGTACTGCCATTGGGAGAACTTCCCAGCCTGGCCGCCTGATCCCAGTAACCTCAGGCTCGCTACTGAACCAAGGTTGCCAGCCATGCACCTGCACTGAGCCACTGGACGGCCCATCTTGTCATTGTATTGACTTCACCAACTCTCTTGGAAAGCTGTTTCAGCTGTCCACCACTTGATGAAGAAATACTTCCTCACACCCGTCCCGAAACTGGCCCTCCAGTTATATTTATACTCTCTGGTATTAATACGACTGCAGCTATTGAATTGGCTCCAGTGATCTGCCTTGTTCACCCCTTTCATGTACTTAAAGGTTTCAATCATATCACCGCTTTCCCTTCTGCTCTCCAGTGATTACATATTCAGGCTGGCTAACCTCTCGTCGCAAGACCTTCCCTGCTAGATAGTACACAAACATTATTAGAACAGGAAACAGATATCTTACATGGCATATAACTCCACCCTCCACCCCCCACACACACTTCTGAACTATAATGGATATAACAAGAGATGCCTTAAAATCAATATAAAGCAGGTTTTGGTTGGGTTTTAAATGTTAGGACCTGTCTCTATGGGGTTCTGTTTTTTTTTTTTGGTTTTTATGACTCTTCCCACCTGTAACCCCTAGATGGCGCTATCCCAGGGGCTACTACCCCTGCCTGATTTGCCACTAACAGGTTGAGGGGCCTGGATCAATGGCGGTGCCTCCACCCAGAGGTCAGGGTTTGCAATAGTTAAACTTACTTGGTCACAGCCCTCTGGGACACTGCAACCTCCTTCTTCCCACTAGTGGCCCACACAATATAGCAGAATTACCTTCACAGTATACACTTACCCCAAGGCTGGTTCAGGCACCGGGACATCCTGTAAAATAAGATACAGTGCAACAATCACAGTACAGTACTTAACATAGACAAATACCTCAGGCAGTATAACTTTGTTGAAACAAACAGCTCTGATTTATTTAGGGGATATAACAAGGACAGGGGAAATCAGGTTAATTAGCTTATCACTTTACTATCTACCTATGGCTCTGTGCACAGGCCTATCCCTACCAGTTACTGTCCCTGGGTACCCAGGCCTAGTGGCTAGTCCAAACCGTGGCAGCTGGTAGGGGCCCTTTCACAGAGAAAAGGAAAATTAAACAGTCACAGTACAGTAATTCCATTTGGATTTAATGTGGCAATTCAACAGGAGCGACCCCAATTAGTACTCACGACCTCCAAAGAAGATATGGTCCTTCAATGTCAGCAGGGCTACTTTTGATCTCCAAGAGACTCTCACACATTTATATGGTAAAAAGAAAGCACTATACCAGGCAGGCTGCATCTGTATCCCAATCATACTGCACAATAACCAGGAGAACACACAGCAGATTCAGTTCCTGACAGACCGAGTGTAATTCAACAATTTCTTCAGTCTTCACAGGGTGAGCCTGGTTTCTACTCTTCAGAGATCCTTTGATTCTTTTACAGGACTGATTCAGTCCTAACAAGCAGTTACACAAGTTGTAGACCGAACTCTGGGCCTTGCACACGTTTTTGACTGAAACTGTGCACTGAAGGAGCACAGGGTTTCTTTCCCTTCACTTTCAGATCTCAAACTGAAACTCCC
This sequence comes from Neoceratodus forsteri, assembly GCA_016271365.2. Taxonomy (NCBI): domain Eukaryota; kingdom Metazoa; phylum Chordata; order Ceratodontiformes; family Ceratodontidae; genus Neoceratodus; species Neoceratodus forsteri. Next base: position 69,236,541 of record JADMNL010000023.1, read on the forward strand.
AACAGACAAAAACCGGCACTTCCTTTGAGTTCCTCCCAGTTCTTGACTGGATTGGCTGTCACTCACAATAGACTGCTGCTGTTGGTCCAAAAGGCACAGAAGTCTAAACTACATCTCCCAGAGTCACTGCCCATACAATCCTCTTGTGGCTGGCTCAGATTATGAGTCCCAAGTTCTGATTCGTCTCAAGGCATCATTTTAGAGCTAGTTTACCCCACACTGATTGGTCCAGTTCAGCAGTTCAAAACCAGAATGGGAACTAGGCAGACAGTTCTGACTGCAAAGAAAGCAGGTTAGACAAACTGTAATTTTATTATTACTGTAAATGATTTCTGGCAATCAGTTACATCTTTCAGACAGGTTCCCTTTGCACTCCTAGTGACTGCAAAATGGGGTGAATTGGCAGCAGCTTGAGTGGTACTCAATCAAAGAAACACACGTCCCCATACAAACTAATTATGTCTGCAAGCAGACAGCTCTTAAAGAGACAGTACCAGAGGTTCTAAAACACTCACTGATAAATGGCTTAAACGCCAAACACCATTCAGGCTTGGAGCATTCAAGCAAGCTCCTGAAGTCTTTGGGAACCCCCATTTGCAGGGGGTTACACCCTTCCTGCTTGGGAAAAGCTTGGCGTCCATGCAAGCAAGTACCCATAAGTTTCAACTGCAACCATATACATTTGCATTAGGCTCACACATGTAATCATCAGTCAATACATCATTTTACCAAGAACCATTTCTGAAACATTGCAGTACGTCACTCTTTACACAGTATAACACACACATTGTACCATAACTCAAGTTATTACCTCTTGTACATGAAACCTGAAGAGAGGGACCTTCCTATCAGTTACCTTGGGGCTGGACGGGCAAGGGCACCATACTTAGAGGGCAACACAAGTAACTTGAGTTAGCACTAACGCTCAGTTTGGGCAATGAGCTCGGGACACATACACTCCTTTATGGACAACATTGAGAGGCAGGTCCACTGGCGGCCCAGGGAATCATAACTGAGGTGCACCACAGGCTTTACAGCTCGACCAGTCTTTCTAGGGGAGCTGTTACAGTCTCTGCACTCTGAGCCTCATTTTCAGCATTGTTCTCACTTGTCAGGAGTCTCCATGGGGGTAGAGAGGCTAGAACTTGGGGCACTTTCAGCTCCAGGAGTTACAGTTTCTGAGTCCACAACATTTGGCTCGCATGGAGAGCTTTCAGACACTGGCAGTGGACTGTCAGGGCACTCAAAATACTCTTCTTGTTCGGTGTATCACCAGTCTGCCCCAATCTATCATTTTCCTCCTGAAAGCTCAAACAGTTCAACCATGCACAATGATTCCATTTCATCTGATCTGATGCTTTGCACTTCACTTTCTGGGAGCATTGGCTCCAGGGATGAAGCTGGGGGCTTAGACAGTCCAGAAGGCCCAGCTTTGTCTCCAGTATTGACTAGGGGATTGCCCTGAAACAATTGACTCAGTTCGTAAGAAGGATAGTATTCAAAGTCACTCTCACTTTCTTCTGATATGGACTGACAGTCATGCTCAACTGGGACTTGTGCAGGGGAACACTTTAACTCTGCTTCTGTAGGTGCAGACTTCCTTGATCTTTTCTTAGCAGCAGCTCTAGTCACTGGTCCAGAGGGCATCTTCTGGGGCTCAGACTCAATCAGGATTTGTCCAATGGGTAGTAAATGATTTCTATGCATTGTTTTTACATCTTTTGAATTGTTCTCAGGCCTTACTTTGTACACTGGCAGATCATCTAGTTTGCCCACTACAATGTGAGGGAGATGGTGCCATCTGTCAGCAATCTTGTGTTTGCCATGCAGTCCCAGATTTCTTAGCAATACCGATCTCCCTCCTGGAGTTCCTGTGCTTTCACCTTTTATCATACCTTTCTTTGTTGGCCAGATTTCTTTGGCAGCCATGGTTTGAGCCAGTTGGTACGCATGAGTTAGCTGGGCCTTTAACTTTTGCACATACTGTAAATAGTTGTCAGCTTGAACCCCATCAGAGAGACCCCAAAACACACATCTACCGGTAGTCGAGCTTCTCTTCCAAACATCAGGCGTGGGGGAGAACCCAGTGGCATCACTTTTGGTGCAGTTATAAGCATGTACCAGGGTGCTAATTTGTTAGCTCCATCTAGGCTTGTCCTTTGGGTGCAGGGTGCCTAGCATATCTAGTGCGGTTAAACGTTCAGGCTGTGGGTCCCCTGGGGTGGTGTAAGGAGTGGTTCTGGACTTTCACTCCCCACAGAGAAAGCATCTCTTTGATCAGACGACTCTCAAAGTCTCTCCTTGATCAGAATGGATTCTTTGTGGAGCCCCATAGTGAACAAAAAGTTTTCTCACGAGTACTTTGGCTACAGTGGATGCTTTCTGGTCTTTGGTGGGGAAAGCTTGGGCATATCTCGTGAAATGGTCAGTGACCACCAGCACATTACTGATATTTCTTTGATCTGACTCCAAACTCAGAAAATCAATACAGACCAGCTCCATGGGTGCACTGGTGGTTATGTTAACAAGGAGGGCAGCCCTCTGGGGCAAAGCTTTCCTCTGTAAGCAGCGACTACAAGTTCGTATGTGTTGCTCCACATCAGCCCCATCTTAGGCCAATAGAATCTGGATCTCACCAAGTCAAGTGTTCTGTCTATACCAAGGTGCCCCATGTGGTTGTGCAAGGACCTCAATACTGAGTCTCGAAGGCAGTGGGCAGCACCAGTTGTTGTTTGTCTCATTGTCCCCTCTGTCTACTGTTTCTCTATATAACAGTTTATTGATCAGTTTCAACTTAGGACCTTCTTTGTATAACAGTGCAGTTCTCAAATCAGTGGAGCGTAATTTGGACACATCTTTTCCTGCATAGAGGGCTTCTAAAGCTGATTTGATCATAGGATCGCGGGATTGAGCCGCTGAATACTGTCATTGTCCAGCTGAGGCAGTGCACCAATGTCTATTGCAGAAAAGTGGCAATAAGCAGCAGGTATGCAATTCTCAGAGGGTCCCAAGCAATCCACCATGCAGTCCACTCGTCCGTGGACATTTGTTCCTCCCTGTCAAACTTCCGGCAGAGTGCCCGAATGTCAGGTTCTGCCAATCGGACCCAATCATTCTGGGGAACAGGCCTCGGAGAGAGCATCAGCATCTATGTGGTTCAGACCTGCTCGGTATTCGAGAGCATAGTCATATGTAGATAATGCAGAAAGCCACCTGTGGCCAGTGGCATCCAACTTAGCTGAGGTCTGCACATAGGTCAAAGGATTATTGTCAGTTTTACTAGTATTTTAGCCCCATACAAGTACTCATGGAATTGGTCAACAATAGCCCACTTCAAAGCTAGGAACTCTAACTTATGTACAGGATAGTTCTTTTCGGATGGGGTCAGGCTTCTACTGGCAAAGGCCACTGGTCTCAGGCCATTCGTGCTCTTGGTACAACACAGCCCCCAACCCTTGCAAGCTAGCATCAGTGTGCAGGACGTAAGGTTTTTCTTGGATCGGCATAGGCCAGCACTGGAGCATGGGTAAGTTGATATATGATCTCATGAAAAGCAGTCTCACAATCAGGAGTCCAGCGGGCCCCAAATACTTCACTGGATGAAAATACACTCTTTCAGTCTTGAGGACGCTGACTTTTGGTATTTTTGTGGGTTGGGGATACCCTTGAGTAAGGTTAAGTAAAGGCGGATCACTCTTGAATAGTCCTTGATGAAGCGCCGATAATAACCACAGAATCCAGGAATCTTTGCAGTTCTTTTAGATTTTGGGCTGTGGCCAGGTGGTCAAGGCCTCAACTTTACTTGGGTCGGTCTCTATTCCTCGGTGGATACTATGTGTCCCATACTTTACTGATGTTTGAAAGAATTGACACTTATCAATGGACAGTTTAAGGCCAAAGTCCTCCAGTCGATCCAATACCTTAAATAATCTGCTCTCATGTTCCTCCAGTGAGCTGCCAAACACAATAACATCATCTAGGTATACCAGGCACTCTAGTAAGTTCATGTCCCCCACTGCACGCTCCATCAATCGTTGAAAAGTGGCTGGGGCACCTGAAATCCCTTGAGGCATCCTCATGAATTCATAGAAGCCAAGCGGACAGATAAAGGCTGTCTTCTCACGGTCCTCTGGGGCCATCGGGATCTGGTAGTACCCACTGCGGAGATCCAGCACAGAGAACCACTTGCTCCCGTTTAGGCAGTCCAAAGCATCCTGAATACGGGGCATTGTGTACTGATCAGGGATAGTCCGCCGGTTTAAGGTGCGATAATCCACGCACATCCTTACTGTCCCATTCTTTTTCCTCACTACCACAATGGGGAAGCATAAGGCTTCTGGATTCTTGTATTACACCAGCCGCTAACATCTCTTGCAGATGCCGTCTCCACATCATCTATATCAGCAGGTGCCAGGCGTCGAGACCTCTCCGAAATGGTCTTTCGTCATGCAGCGGATATTGTGCTCAGCTCCTTGCACGCATCCTACGTCCCATTCCTTTAAAGAAAACACCTGGTCTCTCTGGGCAAGCTTCTCACTGATCCTCACTTTCCATTCAGCTGGCAGCGGAGTTGCGAAATCAAACAAGTCAGGCGTTACTCTGTCATTCTTCCTGAACTCTTGCTGCTGGGTAGCACTGCAGTGTCTGCACAATGCACATTAGCCAGGATGCAACCTCTATTTACTCGAATGTCTCTTTCAGACACATTATGAACTTGGACCATTACCCTTCTGGCATAAGCATGGGCTCTAGCGGGCAAAATACTAGGCTTGACCAGCAGTCCCTCTGGCAATTTTCCATCGCCTGGTGCATCCAACATTAATATTTTATTCTTAACATCCTTTCTGATACGGACCTCTCCCTGTAAGGTACACTGGGCATTTGGTGCCAGGATCAGAGACTCAGGATCCTTCTTCCATACAATTCCGACCGGTTCCTCTGGTTCTATATTTTCAGCATCTCTCTGTGCCTCATAGGCCTTCTTAATTAAAGCCGGAACTCTTAAAGCTCTACTAGTCTTTGACCCCTGTTTTTCATAACACAAATGTGCCAGCCTTCTGAACATATGAGCATTTGTTCCAATCAACAAAGGGACACCATCATACAGTCCAGTGGGGACACACTAAGGCTAGGGTCTCTACTTGTTCGCCACCCAGCCACGGAGGTGGGAAAGACAGCCAAATTCGGATATACCCAGAATAGGGGTAGGCCTTCTCACTTAACCCCATACATGCAGTCCTTCTAATGGTTGTAAGGGTACGTCTGACAAATGCTTCTGATACCAATCTTGAAACATAATTGTCACTTGGAGCCACTGTCTAATACAGCTCTTGTAGACACTCCATTTACCTTTACAGTGGTCTCCATGGAGGGACCCACTATTCTGGACCAGTCTGGAGAGGCGGTAGTGGGGGCCTGGGCAACTGACCTTGCCACAAAAGGACGTGAATTAGCATTTTTGGTGCCCTCACTGGGATCATTTCGAGCACCTCTTAACCACTGATTTGTTCTCCGAAGCTCTCCTTGTAGCCTATATGCAACTTTGTCAGTGTCTTTTGGGGATTGGCATTCCCTTTTCATGTGCCCATCCTTCCCACAATTATAGCAAAACATACTTTTTGGAGTTTGAGCTGGCCGAGGTGCCACACTGGGAGCCAGGGCGGGGGTATTACTAACTGGAAACCTTGGTGCCATCTCTGTCTGCGGCGTGATAAGCATTTGGAGACATCTCGTCAGTTTCTCCACTTCCATGGTCAAGGAATCGAGTTCGGAGCTGTTATCAGCAGGAGATACATGGGTGGGTATCCCCACCCCATAGCAGATGCAGTCGGATATAGGTCGGGCCCACGTACTTGCAGGCGTGGCCTTCATAAAGGGACTGTTTTGAATTCCCGGATCTCTCTCAACAGTTCGCCCCATTGTGGCATATCTTTTCCTTATCAGAGCACTCATTGACTGCCAACCTCTGCCCCTGAACTTCACTTGATGGGCCACCTCAGTCACTCGGGTCATAGCCACAGCTATTGGTGCAGGTCCCTCCGAGGTCGCCTTTTCTCAACTCCTCGAATTTCTCTCATTAACTCATCATAGGAGGTGGGGATTCCAGTCGATTTGCCAGGCGTAACTGAAGCAACAGCAGTTCTGAGAAGGGGGCAGACTTAAGGATTCTGTCCAGTCTGGTTCGGTCCAGTTCAATCGCTGGCAAACTACCCTTTCTGAGGCATTCTTGCAACAATTTTTCCAGCCGAGAGACATACACAGACAACAACTCCCCTTGGTACTGTTGTGCATTTCTTACTCTCCACCATAGGTCCTCATCAGAATCTGGGCTCCCATACACATTCTCCAAGGCCTCAAGATAGGCTTGTGCAGTCGCTTCAGGGTTACTGGCCGCTTAGCACGGATGGTAGCCAGGGCAGGACCTCGGAGGCTCTCACTAACCCTCTTCGCTTTGGCTTCCGAGCATTGCCATTCTAGCACTTGGGGGCAGCATAGTCTATCCAGGTCTCCCAGTCATCCTCCCTTGGGGTGGGAGGGTGCCAGAGAAGATCCTCAACCTTCGGAAGAGTCGTGACTAATGGCAGGTGCAGAAATAGGAGTCTGCATTGGTTCAGCCACCATTCACGGGTACTGGAGCAGGAGAGGGTGTTGGGGAGGACACCCCAGGTGGCAAGAATAGTTTCTTCAAGTCCTCCACAGTTTTCCCTTCTCCCAGCAACCATTTAGCAAATTTCTCCTCAAAAGTTTCAGATAGTGGTGGGGCTCATTCCCCCGGTCTTTACTGTCCTTAGTTATCACCTCCAAGCAGTGAGGGCTCCTCTGGGGTAATGGTCTGTGGTACTTTGGAGCTATCTATGGGATCCTTAAACTCTACTAGGGCCAGGAAAGTGTGGGTGAGCAGATTAGCGTGCGACCCACCACCACAGGATTTTGTAAACCTTCCACCTTGGAAAGTACTCCTGCACAGTGTCCGTATTGATACCCAGGGGGATGTCCAGGATAAGCATAGCATTTTGGGGGTCGATCTCCTCCCCAGTACACCACTCCACCAGCCGGTGCACAGCCACTTCTGTCGGGGTACCCATTTATTTATTTATTTATTTTTCCCTTAACAGTGGTTTGTAAATATGGCCACTAGAGGACACACAATCCCAGCGGTGAGCCTCCAAGATGTAACCCCTAGATGGCGCTATCCCAGGGGCTACTACCCCTGCCTGATTTGCCACTAACAGGTTGAGGGGCCTGATCCAATGGCGGTGCCTCCACCCAGAGGTCAGGCTTGCAATAGTTAAACTTACTTGGTCACAGCCCTCTGGGACACTGCAACCCCTTTCTTCCCACTAGTGGCCCACACAATATAGCAGAATTACCTTCACAGTATACACTTACCCCAAGGCTGGTTCAGGCACGGGACATCCTGTAAAATAAGATACAGTGCAACAATCACAGTACAGTACTTTAACATAGACAAATACCTCAGGCAGTATAACTTTGTTGAAACAAACAGCTCTGATTTATTTAGGGATATAACAAGGACAGGGGAAATCAGGTTAATTAGCTTATCACTTTACTATCTACCTATGGCTCGTGCACAGGCCTATCCTACCAGTTACTGTCCCTGGGCACCCAGGCCCTAGTGGCTAGTCCAAACCGTGGCAGCTGGTAGGGGCCCTTTCACACAGAGAAAAGGAAAATTAAACAGTCAGCAGTACAGTAATTCCATTTGGATTTAATGTGGCAATTCAACAGGGAGCGACCGAATTAGTACTCACGACCTCCAAAGAAGATATGGTCCTTCAATGTCAGCAGGGCTACTTTTGATCTCCAAGAGACTCCTCACACATTTATATGGTAAAAAAGAAAGCACTATACCAGGCAGGCTGCATCTGTATCCCAATCGCAATTACTGCACAATAACCAGGAGAACACACAGCAGATTCAGTTCCTGACAGACCGAGTGTAATTCAACAATTTCTTCAGTCTTCTACAGGGTGAGCCTGGTTTCTACTCTTCAGAGATCCTTTGATTCTTTTCACAGGACGATTCAGTCCTAACAAGCAGTTACACAAGTTGTAGACCGGAACTTGGGCCTTGTACACGTTTTGACTGAAACTGTGCACTGAAGGAGCACAGGGTTTCTTTCCCTTCACTTTCAGATCTCAAACTGAAACTCCCAACAGACAAAAACCGGCACTTCCTTTGAGTTCCTCCCAGTTCTTGACTGGATTGGCTGTCACTCACAATAGACTGCTGCTGTTGGTCCAAAAGGCACCAAGTCTAAACTACATCTCCCAGAGTCACTGCCCATACAATCCTCTTGTGGCTGGCTCAGATTATGAGTCCCAAGTTCTGATTCGTCCAAGGCATCATTTTAGAGCTAGTTTACCCCACACTGATTGGTCCAGTTCAGCAGTTCAAAACCAGAATGGGGAACTAGGCAGACAGTTCTGACTGCAAAGAAAGCAGGTTAGACAAACTGTAATTTTATTATTACTGTAAATGATTTCTGGCAATCAGTTACATCTTTCAGACAGGTTCCTTTGCACCCTAGTGACTGCAAAAATGGGGTGAATTGGCAGCAGCTTGAGTGGTACTCAATCAAAGAAACACACAGTCCCCCAAACAAACTAATTATGTCTGCAAGCAGACAGCTCTTAAAGAGACAGTACCAGAGGTTCTAAAAACACTCACTGATAAATGGCTTAAACGCCAAACACCATTCAGGCTTGGAGCATTCAAGCAAGCTCCTGGAAGTCTTTTGGGAACCCCCATTTGCAGGGGGGTTACACACCCGTTACTGAAAATAAGATGTTGACAGGTTTATCTTGGTAGAAACATTTAGCAAAATAAAAAAAAAATGAAAAACAAGAGTGATGTCTGTTATGTAAATACCCACAACAAGGCAGTTCTGCAGTCATTATATGTGTCATCTCACACATCCTTCAGGTGAGAGTAAATAAAATTGCTTATCCAACATGATCACAAGACTTGGAGTGCCATCAGATGGCACTAGAAATCTTCTACAAACATATGAAATAGCCAGCAGAAGAAGGCCTTATGGTCTGTCAAGTCTTCTCGTTTGCAGAGCCCCTGATCCAGTGATTACCATTAGCCCACCCTTCCTGCCCATTAACCGTGACCCTGCGCTTCTCCCTGTCCCACCATCTCTTGAACCCCTTACCATCTTTTGAGTGACGTCCTGAGATGGGAGTTCATTCCACCCTGTCACCACTCACTCTGTATAGAAATGTCTCCTGACTTAGTTCTTGAACTGTCTCCCTGTCAGCTTATTGCACTGTCCCCTTGTGGTCTTGTTCCCACTAAGGCAAAAGGAGGTCCCAGATTAGTGCTGTGTGAAATTGGAAAATTTCACCCGGTGAAATATTTCAAGTAATTTGTGCATTTCACAAAATATTTAGCTGGGCGAAATGCGAAATTTTGCCCACAAAGCAAGTGAGATTTCACTCTTGAGCCGGCAGAATTCACCGCTCCAGGGCGAAATTTCACCACCTGTGGGTGAACTTTTTTTCAGTATCTAGTGGCCCCCCCAGCCACTCACCGGCCCAAATTCCCATTAAAATGAATTCTCCCTGGTGTCTAGTGGTCCCCCCAGGCCGATCATCGTCCCAAAGTGAATAAAGGAAGCCCCCAGTTAACTCATTATTTTCCCATCCCTGAACACGCAATCCTAAAAATGTCAGTCCCCACTCCCTGGTGTCTAGTGGAGCCCCACCCTGTCATCAGATAGCACCCACCTCGCCCGCCGCACTCTGATCAGGCCACCGGCATAACCTCCACTCACCTCCACGGCCGGCAGCCTGACTGAGCACTTCAATGAATGAGCGTGTGCTTGTAAGTTTGTAGGAGGAAGTATGCTGTTGGTTAACTAGGATCTGCAGCTTATTCATTAGGTAGGGAAATGGGCAGACTGGGTGGGCCAACCGGTCCTTATCTGCCATCAAATTCTGTTTCTCTGTTTTTGTCCTCAATGCCTTGCCCTGCTGTCCCTGAATAATTTTTGTTGCCCTCCTCTGAACTATATAGGGGCTCCAGTATTGCATGTTATACTCCAGGTGCGGTCATACCAAGGGTCTCTACAGCAGAAATATAATCTCATTCCTTCTGCTTATGAAGCCCCTCACAATACAGGCCAGCATTCTGTTTGCCTTGGCTGCTGCCTTTCTACACTGCATAGCTTGTTTTAGGTCGCTGGTCATGATGCCTATCCCCAAGTCCTTTTCCTCTGATTTGATGACTTTGACCCACTTCCTGACTGTACTCGGTCCTTGGATTTCTTCTATGTGCATGACTTTGCACTTCTTTGTATTGAACCTGAGCTGCCATATGCTAGACCACCTTTCCAGCTTTTAGGTCCTGTACTCCCTCAACCATGTCCACCCTCCCACAGAATTTGGTGTCATCTGCAAAGAGGCAGATTTTGCCTTTAATGCCAACTCCAGTTTCATTAATGAACACATTAAACACCGGGACAAGCATCGACTCCTGCGGGACCCACTGCTGACTTCCCTCATTCCAGAAAGCTTCCCCACCACCACCACCCATTGTGTCCTACCCATAAGGCTATTTTCAACCCACCTGTTTAATTTGCTTCCCACCCCTGGATCCTCCAACTTCCTGATCAGCCTCTTGTGGGGTACCAAGTCAAAGGCCTTACTGAAATCCAAGTAAAGAATAACAACCACCAGTCCCTTGTCTGCTGCCTTTATTACCCTGTCAAATAAGCTAATCCAATTGGATTAACAGGCTCTTCCTGACATAATCTGGTTTGTCTCTTGTCCTGGAGCCCATTTGCCTACAGGAGCCCAACTAACCTTTCCTTCGGAATGGTCTCCATTAGTTTACCCACAGTTGTGGTCAGACTGACAAGTCTGTAGTTCCCAGAGTTATGTCAGAACCCCCTGCTGTGCAGCGGTACCACCTGTGCTGTTCTCCACTCCTGTGGTACCACCACCACCACCACCCCCCCCATATCTAGTGAGCTGTGGAATAGATCTGTCAGCAGACCTGCCAGTTTGGCCGCCAGTTCCTCAACACTCTTGGGTGCATGCCATCTGGAAATGGGGACTTGTTTACCTATAGAGACATGAGCCCTATCCTAACCATGTCCTCTGTTACCCTGTCCTCAGCCATATCCGCCCCTCCCAATCCTCCATTGAAGCACTGGTCCATACTTTTCCATAGTAAGGACAGCGTAGAAGTAGTCATTTCACACCTCTGCTTTCTCTTTACTGCCTTCAATCCATCTCTTCCCACTTCCTTTTGTTTAATCCTTTGAAAACTGAATATGTGTGAACGTATATAGATTCTGGACGTTTATATACGTCCACAGTCTTCTAAGGGTTTTATTAAGAATTCAACATATACACCATCAGTATGCATTAACAATCCATACTGGTATCATTGGTAAAAAAACCAAAAAACTCTAACATACTGACTTCCAGCTATGACTTGTAAACCATATAACTTTTAACATTAAAAACTAACCAAGCAAACATGCATAATTCATTCTGCACATAATAGGCATTTTATGTTTATGGCACCATGTACCTCGATAATTAGTTTGTTAAAATAATAAGAAAAAACAAAACAAAAATCTTATGGCTTTCTCTCCCATTACGTGAATTTAGGCTGTGGATTTGATAATTTACATTTCTCCATAACGTCTCCTGCATTGATATCCCTTTGCTCATCTTTCTCTATTCTAAGTATTTCCGTCGCGTAACAGCTGTGCTTCTATTAGAGGCAAGGCATCCAGAAATTTTCCCCACTCCACCAAAAATCTCTCTCTCTTCTCTCCTCTGCAGGATATAAGTTAGGCGGTCTGCCCCCATGACTTGTATCACCATGGTCTTCCACTGTTGTAGCATAGGTGTATTGCATGAGACCCAGGTGTTCTGGATGCTCTATCTGGCTACTACTAGCAATATCCTAATACAGCTGGGATACAAAGCCCATTCTTCATCCTGTCTCTCCTCAACTCCAAATAACATTGACACAGGTGTGCATGCAATCTGGTTCCCCCATATACTGGATATTTCCTGTGCTATGCTTTTCCAATATTTCTGCAAAGTAACAAACTCCCCAAAGTAGTGGAGGTATGTGCCTTGCTCCCTTAGGCATCATCCACAGATTGGGGATATCCCCAGATAAAACCTATGCTTAGCGCTAGGTGGGCAATATAACATATGTAAAAATTTAGATTGGGATTCTTTTTATTTTTTTTATTACAAATAAGAAGTCCGCATATGTGAATCCAGTATCAGTTGCCAGTTTTCATCTACAACCTGTTTACCTAAGTCTGCTTCCCACTGTTGCCTAATCTGCACTATCAGGTCTTGAAAAAGGGATCTATCCTTCTTTGCCACTCTGCTAATTGTACCTTTAATGCATTTTCACACTCTGTAGATTTCTTGTTCCACTGCTAACAAGGTGGAATTATCCACTGGTTCCCTCTGGAGGGTCCTAGTAAATGTACTTATCTGTAGGAATAAAGTGGTCTTGTGGGATCCCAATTGCTGTTTGTATGTCCGAAAACGAGCTAAAACTCTGTCATAGAGATCTCCCACACATTGAATCCCACTCTCTTGCCAGATCCTAAAGCCTGGATCTTCTAAACCTGGCAAAAAGCCTGAATTGTGGGCTACTGGGACCTGGAGGGTTTGATCAGTTGGTGCTCCTCACTGCAGCTTGATTCTGTCTCACGCATCTAGGACCCAGATTACCAGTTGGCCGGGTTCTGAAATCTGTTTATAGGCCTTTTGGCCTCCATTGGCTAAGTACGCCAGTAGGCATGCTGGGCATCCCTCTTCCTCCAATCCTAACCAACTTGCCTCCCTGCCTCTATTTACCCAATCTTGGAGATATCTTATTTGTATAGCTAGGTAATATCCTTGCACATCTGGAAAACTCAGGCCTCCTTTTTCTCGCTCTCGTTTGAGCCTAATTAAACTCATTCTGGGACCTTTGCCATTCCATATAAAATTAATAAAGCCTCTCTCCAGTTTTTTTAATATCTTCCTTGGTTGGGCCCATTGGGAGTATTTTCAAATTGGGCCCATTGGGATCATTTGCGTAACATATATTATTCTGGGAAATATATTCATTTTTATCAGGTTTATACGACCCATCTATGAGATACGAAGGGCTCTCCATCTTTGTAAATCTTTTAATATGGTCTGAAATAACAAACACATATATTCCCTCTTTTGTTTCCTTCACTACTCTAGCCCCCCGAAGTGGGACATTTCAGTGTACTAACACCACTACTCCCTGCTTATGGGCTTTATAACAGGCAGCATAACATGCCCCTACTCATCCCCCTACTAACTTTCAGTGTTCCTGAGCAGTGAGGTGGGTTTCTTGAAGTAGGGCTGTGTGCACCTGTTTTTGTTTAAGCGCTGTCAAGATCTTTGTTCTTTATCAGTGAGGCAAAGCCTCGAATCTTCCAGGAGATGATATGTAATTGGTCAGGCGTAGCCATATCTATGATCTAAACTATCTGGTTCCACTTCTGTTTGTATTAAGCTTCCACAGTCTAAAATTATCAAGGTTTTAAATGTGCAGAATATATCATATGCAGAACAGTAACAAACATCAACTGACTTGAACACAGAACATTAAACCATAAACCATAAACAAAGATGGTAATCCCATCAATTGTCTCATTCTTTCTCACTCATTCTATAAAATACAAACTAACAATCTCAATATTTAACCCTGTAGTCCCTGAGTTTACCACAAGGCAATTCGCAATCTTACATAGAATCTATGTAGGCACAAATAAAATAATCAGTTTAACAATAATCTCCCTATGTTCCCTCCTCCCTTTCCCACTTTGTCAAATACTATTAATCTTCTGCAACATCTTCAAAAATGTGCATTTCTTAAATATTTCAGCTTCTATTGGAAAAGTATTAATACAAAACTATCAAACCAGTCAGCGGCTATCCCCTCGCACCTGCCACTACACATGGACCCCCCCTCCAGCCCCCATGATTACCCATGTTTTCTATTTCGAGACAAACTTTGCAGCATTCAACACCTGATATTATTTTTAACTCTCTCACTCCCTACCTCTGCAGAGTAGCTATCCATTGCCTTTAGTTCATCCCCATGTACAGTATTCCCCTTCCTCCCACTTCCTAATCCATACCTCTCCTTTGCCCCTTGGAGTGCATCCCGTCTCCCAACCATATTATATGCTCTGCTGAATATCTGGGTCTGAGTTATGGCTACTTTATTTCCCCGTGATGTCCTTACATGTGGCTCCCTCCCCTCTCTGTTGAGGTCCAGAGAATCATACCCACGGTCCATAGATTTATAGAATTACCTAAACTAAATACAGTCTAGGAGGATCCTTCCCCAATCGCTTACTCCACCTCCTCTCATCCTCCGGGAATTAGATGCAATGGCCACCATTCTATAGTGCATCAGTATCTATATTGAAAGCAGGGTCCTATAGCTAAGAGTTCCTGCATTGAGTAGCCAGTGCTCCCTGCTGTTTACGCTCATTATTTATTTCTTTTATATTTTTTGCCATTCCCACCACCTACCAGCACCATCCATCAGTTATATCCCCCATTTTATTTTTTGTGGCCTACAATTGTAGCCATCTCCAGGAGAGCTCCGAAGACAAGCCAGAAGGGAAAGCAGGAAGGAGACCGCACCCTCTCTCATCATACATGCAGTCCCTCATCCCCCCCCCATCTTCACACCTACAAAAAAAAAGGGGGTTAACATCAAGGCAAACACAACAGTACTGAGCGTCCAGTGCTGTGGTAGAGTAGCGATTACTAGGCAAAAAGTGTCCGCCAGATGTTGGAATGCTCATTTTAGTCCACTGCCAGTTGAGTCAGCTGCTAGTCCCTAAAGGGTAGTAAGTACTTCCATACAATTCCCCACAGGCATGACTTGCCCCAGGATACACCAGTCTAATCAGCAGTCACAGTATCCAGTGCCAATATATTATAAACCACATTCTCCAAGCATCGAAAGATCGACTGACAAGTTTGTTATAATTCAGGGACAATATAATCTATCATTTATTTATTTATTATTTATTAAAAAATTTACCAGGAAGGCATGCTGAGCAGACTACTGCACAATTCCAGATGCGTCCTGGGGGAGGGGATGGGGAGAATACAGTATACAGTGAAGAAACGGACAAAACATTCAGATACAGTACAGCAGGTAGTTGTGTGAGGCACAAACAATATAGGTTCATAAATACATTACATATTAGTAGTCACAAAAGAAGAAGCTAGGCCCTAGTGCCAATACATATCTCAGCCACAGGGGCAGGTAGCGGAAAAGTGTTCTTTGAGGAGGAACTTGAGGTACGGGGAAGGGGGAGTATGCCGAATGTCCTCGTAGAGGGAGTTCTACGGTTAAGGCATGCGAAATTTAAAGGCTGCCTGGCCTGTGGTGGTGGACATGTGTGGAACAGACAAGAGACATGAGTTGTATTTCCTGAGTGAGTACATGGGAGGAGTTTGGGCTGTTAGGACTGAGGCAAGGTAGGGGCAGGGACTGGGCCCAGAACTTAGCCGTGATCCTAGCGCAGTGGTCCGTCTCCGATCCTGGAGCGAGGGGAGGTCCAGGGTCCAGTAGATGATGCAATGCTGGGTAGACGGAAGACAGTCAAGAGTGAAGCAACAGAAGGAGTGGAAGAGGGGGTCCAGTCTGGCTAGAGTGGACTTGGGAGCGGCACTGTAGACTACGTCACCATATTCAAAAATAGGGAGAATCATTTTCTGCACAATTGCATGGTGAGCCAGCAGTGGGATGCAACCACGGTTGCAATATAGGGCACTTGACTTGGCGTGAAGCTTTTAGTGGATGGCATCAATATGTACAGAAAAGTAGAGGTGCTGGTCAAGCCAGACCCCAATATATCTAAAGGAGGTGCAGGCCTCCAGGGAAGTTCCATCCAGGGTGTGGAATCTGGGGATGGAGGGGAGCCAAGAAAGTCTCTGCCTTGTGCCAAAGGTTAAGGAGACAGTTTTCTTGGTGTTGAGAAAAAGCTGATTTGAGCGAAACCAGTGCTGAACATCATGAAGTCCTGCTGTAGTCTGGTCACCACATCAGTGGACGAGGGGCCAGATGTGCACAGCACCATGTCGTCCACATACATGTGAATGGATGTGTGTGAGCAGGCCACGGGTAGGTCATTAAGGAAGATGGAGAACAGGAGCGGGCCAAGGACTGAGCCTTGGGGTACACCAGTAGTGATAGGGAGGGGGGCAGAGGTAGTGTTGCCAACTCTGACATATTGGGACCTGCCTATCAGGTAGGAGTGGAACCAGCTAGCGGCCTTGCTAGAGAGCCCTACAAGGGAGATCTTAGACAGGAGAAGGGAGTGTGAGACAGTGTCGAATGCCTTTGCTAGGTTGACAAAAATGGCTGAGGTGATGTGGCCTTTATCCATACCAGTAAGAATGGAATCAGTGAATCTCAAGAGGGAAGTGGCGGTGGAGTGGGACTTCCTAAAACCAGACTAGTAGGGTGATAAGAAAGAGGAAGAGTCGAGAAAGGAGGAGAGCTGTGACAGGGCAAGGTGTTCCTGGAGTTTAGCTAGTATGGGGAAGAGGGAAATAGGGTGATAGTTGCCAGGGGAAGAGGAATCGCCGCCTTTAGGAAGGGGGATGACTGTGGTGTGCTTCCAAACTGATGGGATAGTAGCAAGAGAAAAGGAGAGGTTGAAGAGTGAGGTCAGGGGGGTGGCGATGGCAGGAGCCAATAGGTAGAGCATTTTGGAGTCAATCCCGAGGGGCATTTGCCCTTGGAAGGATTGAGGGTGAGCAGAGCATTGAGTACTTCGGACGGGGTAATCTGGCAAAAGGAGAAAGAAGGGGCAGGAGGGGGTGCTTAGACAGAGGGGGCAGGAGTGGGGCTTGAGCAAGGGGGTCATATTAGTGGGGATAATTGGGACAGGTGGGAGAGTGGACAACAATGACACCATACAGTGTGTGTGAAAAAGGAGTTAAATTCTGAAGCCACTGCAAGAGGGTCTGTGAACACTGAGCAGCCTACTTTTAGGATGGGGGTGGGGGCTGTGCAGGTGAGGAGAAAAGTGATTTGACCACCATTCAAAATTTAGCAGGGTGGCTTAAGTTAGCATGTGTAACCCCCAGGTGGTGCTATCCCAAGGGCTACTACCCCTGCATTCTTGACTACTATCAGGTTGAGGGGCCTAGGTTCTATGGCGGGTGCCTTCACCCAGAGGTCAGGGTTTGTAGTGGTTAGACTAGCTTGATCACAGCCCTCTGGGACACCGTGATCCCCTTTGGGTCCCTCTAGTGGCTCACACAGTACACATGAGTTACAGCCCCAATACCCCACGTATACACACTGTTCACTCATAAAGTACCACTTACCCTCGAGACTGATTCTGCAGCACATCTCAGAGGACCCCCTGTAAAATAAGGTTAATCAACATACACAAACCAATGCAATGCTTGATACGTAGGTACTGACACTTCAGACAGTTCAAAGTTTAACAATCAAATCTGGTTTATTTAGGGGGAATAAAACACGGGAAGGGGAGATCAGGTTAATTGGCAGAATTAAATCACAGTACTGTGCACACATACAGGGTCTGAAAAGTCACACTCTGGGTACCCAGGTTGGGGGGGGCTAGCCAGATCCGTTGCCCAGGGTTGGCTGGCAGGTGCAGATGGATAGGGCCCTTTAGAAGAAAATCTATGCACAACACCCAATTGTAATCCGGAGCCAGATGGCTCAGTCCATGAAGCATTGAAACAACAAGAATTAGATGACACACTTGTGATTGAAAACAGGCTGCAGAGAAATACCCGGATTTGTACCCACAATACCCAAGCTGAGGACCGGATGGTGGATGTTCTTCTGGATTGGCAGAACAACAGGGCATGAACAAAGTCCTTGTGACTGTACCCCACTGCAGTTGATAGCAAACGGATTTAGTCCGAGACAAGCTGGGGTTTGCTTCCAGCTTCAACACACAGCACACAGCACGGGGGATTGGAAATAGAGGTTCCCCACAATCACAATGCACATTCATATGTAAAAGGAAAGTACTATACCAGGCAGGCTGTTCCTCGATCCCGATCGCACTTACTGCAAAATACCCGGGAGCACACACAGCAGCTTCAGTTCCTGACAGACCGAGCGCGATTCAGCAATTTCTCCAGTCTTCTACAGGGTGAGCCTGGTTTCCACTCTTCAGACTTCCTTCCTTCTCCTCAAAATCGGATTCAGTCTGAACTGGCACTTACAACGGCTGCAGGCTGAACCTCAGGGCCTCACACGCGCTTCCCGAGCGAAACTATACACCGCAGAAGCACAGAGCTCCTTCTCTCTTCACTGTCACAACTGATCTGATCTTTTCAGTCACACAGCAGGGCATTTCCTTTAGCTCCACACCATTCTGTTGGCTGGTTCAGCTGTCACTCACAATAAGACTCCCCTCTGTTGGTGGAAAAAGGCGCCAAGGTCAAAACTACATTTCCCAGAGTCACTGCCCATACAATCCCCTTGTGGCTGGCTCAAAATTAAGAGTCCATGTTCTGATTCATCCACAGGCTCAATTTTAGGGCTTCTTTAACCCAATTGGCCCAGCACAGCAGTTTAGGTCCAAAATGGAGGGGTAACACACACACAGTCCCAGCTGCAATAAAGGCAGGTTAGACAAACTACAATTTTGCTAATGCTTTAAAAAGGATTACAGGCAAACAGTTACAGCTTTCAAATGGGCTCCCTTTGCACTTCCAGGGACCACAAAATGGAGCGATTACTCCGTAGCTAGGGTGGGATTCGAGCATTAAACACACAGTGCCCCCCATACCAAACTAATTAAGTCTGCAAGCAGACAGCTGTTAAAGAGACGGTACGTGGAGGCTCAAATAGCACTCACTTGCAACCACATTTAAGCAGCTCAGACGCTGAACACCACCCAGACTTGGAGCATTCAGGCAAGCTCCTGGAAGACTTTTGGGAACCCCCATTTGCAGAGGGGTTACACATGGAAGGAGGCTTTGAAGTAGTTGGCTTTTGCCGGATGGATTAGCTGTGTACAGGCATTTCATAAGAAGCAATATATTAGGTGATCCAAGGTGGTGCCAGAAACCTTGTAAGACTTCCATGCCTGGTCTCTGTGGTCCCACAGTTTATAACACCACATTGGGGTCAAAGAGAGCATCCCAAGGGGTCAGTCCACATTGTGGCAAGTCCAAGTAGTCAGAATAATAGTACAGCTAATTCAGCAGTCCGGGATGTTCAACGGTTGTGCTTTTTATCCTATTCCTCCGAAAAGGTACAACGTTTTTCTACCTCCCAGAATTGCAGCATAGCACATTCCTGATGGATTTTGACCACAGCTGGGTAGGCCAAGAAGAAATCTATTTTGTGCTCACAAAGCATATTCATAAGGAGGTAAAATTGTTGACATCTTTTCTGCAGATGTGATGAGAAATCTTGGTGGAGAATTAGTTTGTGGCCTTCATACTGCGGATTCTTTATCACTCTGTAAGCTGCCAGGAGAGCCTGGCAATCATCAAAGTGACAGAGTCAAAAAAGTTATTTGGCATGGAGTTGGGTGATCTGGGTACACTCTCTCCAGTTTCAGTCTGCCATTTTTTATCATCATGCCTAGAAGCTTAGGGAGCGTGACTGTGCAGAACTCCATCACACTCTGTCCTTCTTTACTTTCTGGGCGAACTCTTAAGCAGAGATTGCTTCTCCGATTATAGTTTTCTTGGTAGTCCAAGAGGTCTTTCAACTCTGAAACTTCATTTTCCAGCTGCACCAGCCGAGAAGTCTTTCAACTCCAAAACTTCATTTTCCAGCTGTGCCAGCTGGTCGGGAAACTGCCTTGTGGAGTCCTCGATGTCGGAGACCTGTTGCTCAACTTCAGCCAATCTTTTTTGTATTCTGGGTATGCTGATTGGAGATTTCAGTAAGTTTTTCTTCACATTTCATCAATCTTGTGTTTATCTCCTCCACTGCTTGTGCTGTGAGCACTTTTCTTAGTGCAACAGTTTCAGCGGCTGACGGGGATATCAGGCCTAGGTCTGGAGCTGTAATGCTTTCTTGTTACTGGCTCTTTTTTATTAGTTTTTTGTTGACTGTCTCCCAGTATAACCCCCCCCCGTTACCCAGGGTTACTAGAATCCCAGTAAGACCTAGAGGTAGGCAGGGAAGGCAGCTTGTGAAACTCCAGTTAAATGGATTTCACACTGTCTCACTCTGTTGTCAGTCTCAGCTGAGACTGAGGGATGACATCATTTAGAACTGTCGCAGCTGCATAAGCCACACTGGAATGTTGCAGTTGGAGGTTAGAGTAGAACGCTGGGGAATTTGAAGTCAGTCTGTGAGTTGAGTAGAGTCTGTTGCGGTCTGTAGTAGAGGTGCTCTGCTATAGGCAGGCCCTCAGAACTCTAAGCTCTGTCAAAGGACTATTTTTTTGTTGTACAGGTGAGTGTTCTCACCTGAAGAGAAACACAAGAAGAGCACATTGAAGTGGTGGAGACCACTTTCAATGGTTCAGAGCCCCATCTCTGCAGGGATGGGGGGAAGGAATCAGCCTGCTTCCAAGGGCAACCCCCCTGGTCCAGCTAGGGAAAAGAAGCTGCCTGATTTAAGTTCATGCTGAGGCACCAGAAGCTCTGTACGAGATTTCATTGAGGAGAAAATGCCTGTGGGGCACCTGCAACCAAGGGGTGAGTTCGCTCTGCTAAAGGGCCATGTGTTTTCACCTGAGACAAGATGAAACTAAAGGGACTGTTACTGTGGGGACAGGAAAAGACAGTCAAGTACAGTTTGGAAGATGTGGGGATTGGACTGCTTAACTCTGTGGGGGGTCTAGAGTAATGGACACAGCCACTTATTAAGTATGTTCAAGTTCAGCACAAATGGGATGTAAAGACAGTAGATTGAATGTGAATACATTTAAAAAGAATCTACGCAGCAAAGTGTTTTAAAGGATGAGGTGTTACAGTCCAGAGAAATGGCCGGGTATGAATTATGGGAGCGAGAGAATGCAAAGAAGTGCAAAGTAATGCACCTGGGAAATAAAAATCCAGGAGAAGAGTACACAATAGCAGGAGAGGTACTAACAACAACAATAATGGAAAGGGATCTGGGTGTAGTCATATCAGATGACCTAAAGGTGGGTATGCAATGTGAAAAGTCAGTTAGGAGAGCCAGGGGGATACTGGGATGCATAGGGAGGGGCATCACAAGTAGAAAAAGGGAAGTGGTTATCCCTCTATATTTAATACAGTGTGGAACGGAGCTCTGGAGGTCCACAGCTCATCAGTTCAGCTGCTCAATAGTGCTCCCCTTCCCCCTTTTTAACTTCACTAGTCCTTCCTTTATGCCCCTCTTCTCACTGATATACCATAAGAAGGCTTTTCTCCCTCCTTAATTTGTTCTGCAATTTGCAACTGCTTTCAAGCCTTGGCTTGTCTGACCATCCTACTTGCCTCCTTATCATCATCCCTTTGGGACTTCCTAAACTTCCTGTACATGGCCCTCATTTCCCTCACTGCCTGGACCTTCTCCCTATAGAACCAACTTGGTCTCCTGGCTTTGGAGTTTTTCCTCTTTTTGTCTAATGCAGGTGTTAGTGGCAGCCTCTATCCCTTTCTTGGTCACTGTCTACTTTGATCCACCTCATGCCACTCTTGAGGCTAGCTAGGTGTCCCCTCCGTATCACTCCCATCCTATTGTAATCAGCCTTCCTGAATTCTAGCACTTTCGCTTCTGTACTTCCTGATTCCTAACCCATGTCCACTCAGAACCACACCATTCGGTGGTCACTGCTCTGCAAGTGCTCCTTTACCTTGATGTCCCTGATGTGCTTCCCATTAGCTATCCATGTCCAGGATTGCTTCCTCTTATTTAGGGTCAATCACTGCCTGAACCAGAAACCCATTCTGGACTGGGTCCAGGATTAGCTGGCTCCTGGCACAGGCAGTGGATGTGATGCTCCCTGTCCTCGTCCTCCTCCTGATTTGGTGGCCTTTAAACTACACCCAGCCTCAGTCTCATTCCCATTGCTGTTTGAAGTTGTACCCACAGCACCTCTACCTTCCCTTCCTCTAATTCCTCCCAGGTGACAGTGATGCCCTCCCTGTTGTAAAGTTCTACCCCCTGCTTTCCTTTCTCACTGTCTGTTCTATAGAGGGTATACCCTAGAATGGGGAGGTCCCAGTTGTGGGTTCAGGGTAGCCCATGTCTGTGTAACCACAACCAGATCCGCCTTCCCCTTCTGCAATCATGGCCTGAGGTCACTGATTTTGTCCCCAAGATGTCTAGCAGTGAGGGACACCACCCTCCACCACCCCTGATTCCCCCTCTTCTCATTTGACCACCCACCTCCCCTCTCCTCTGCCTGACTAGCTGCCCCTTCCTCTTCTTCCCTTCATCCTCCTCCTTGCTTTCCTTACCCCATGAAGAACTACAGTAACCTAATCCCATAGCATTTGGAATCTTATAGGATGGTAGTAAGAATCTTTTAGGAAAACATATCCTATTGAATGGCACTTAAGATCTTAAGATATTGCCATGAATCCTGTAGAATGGCAGCGAGAACCCTACAGGGTAGTACCTGGAATTATATTGGTGACCAAAGCAGAAGATTTGCTACCTTTTGTGAGACCAACAAGAAGTTTCCAGTACCGCTACACAAGCTTTCAGACCTACAAAGAGCTCTTCACCTGAAGACGGGCTCTGTTTAAGCTCAATAGCCTGCATACAGAAAATGTCTTGTTAATCCAATGAAAGGTATCAAATCACCTACTTTGTTCACCTATTTGTACAGGGACCAAAATGGCTACATACAATTCTCTGTGAATTGTATCGGGTAATACTGGGAATCCCACTGGACAGTTCTGGGGCATTATACAGGATCATGTTGTTAATCCCCAAAATAATACTGGTAATGCTATAGGATAGTATAGAGGTCATATAGGATCATACAGTACAGGAAATCCTGAAAGACAGTACTGGGACTCCTACAGGACAGTACTGGGAATTGCATAGGTTAGTACTGGACTCTGATAGAACAGTGCTGGGAATTCTAAAGGATTGTATGTGGAGTCCTACAGGATACCACTAGAAATTCTACAGGGTAATACTGTGAATCTTTCTTTCTTTCTTATAAGTGCACGGGATGTGAAGTTGTATTTTTTATGCTCAGCCTGGGAGATTACAGTACGGTGAAAGGAGTGGATGGATTACAATATAAACAGATGTATAACAAGAATGTTGAGAAGTGTCACAACCATTGCAAAGTTTCAAAAAAATACATTAAAGCAGCAGTTACATACAGCTTTAGAGAAGTACAAGTGAGTCAACAGTATAATACTGAGGATACCTGCAGGATAGTCCTGGAATCCAAGCCTGTCTGCCTTTCGGCAGGCTCAGGAAGGCTTTGTGTTAAACAGACTATTAGGGGGAAGTTGCAGCTCCCTTTGTCAGACAGCATCCTCATGGCCAATTGCTCCCTTGATAATGAGATTAGCAAATGTCTACTGTGCCTCATGTACCATGACTAACCAAGCAACCTGCTGGGAGCCTTGGCATCACTGAACTCCACTCACAAATTGCATTCTCAATCACTGATAACATAAGTGAGAGGAGAAAATTGTTCCCTAAAGCACAGGTGCTCAGAGATTACCGAGGCTGTCCTTGAGCCCTCCCAAGAGATGTGGGGGAACTGCAGCCACATGCTGCATCCACAGAGTTCACCCTCACGTTTTACAGTACAGCAGACATCCATGGCACACAAATACCGTTCATTTTTTTCTCTACTTTACCATTACTTCCCGCTCAGGACAGCCCAACTGAGAGGCAACACCTCATGGACGGTGGGGTTTTGTGCCTACCAAACTTTACAGTGGGAAAGACCAAAGCACAAGGAGGCCATGAGACCTGCTCAAGGTCACAAAGGTAGCCATTGCCTGTGGTTGGATTCGAACTTAAGACTTGCGGGATCATTGCTCTGTGCTCTAACCTTATACCATAATTCATTCCTTTCATTAGTTGTATCTAGCAGCTTTCATAAAACAGTACCCTAGAATGGTTTACAGCCCTGGTGAGGGATGAGGCTGGAATGTTGCTGCCTTCTTCAGCCCACAAGAAGGTTCAGATAGTACAGAGATAGATTAAAGGGAAACTGTAGTGAGGTTATGCACAAGAAGGTTAACTGACTTGTTCAGGGTCACACAGTGAGTGAGATTCAAACAGCCCAGAGATTAATAAATTAAAAAGAGGAGGTTAAGTGACTCTCTCAGGGCCATACAGTGCATGAGATTCAAACAACACAGAGACTGATTGGAGATTACAGAGAGGTTACACACAGGGAGGTTAAGTGACTTGTTCAGGGTCACACAGTGAGGGAGATTCAGATGGTACAGAGATAGAGTAGAGAGAGGTTAAACACAAGGAGGTTAAGTGACTGGCTCAGAGTCACATATTGAGATTCAAATAGCACAGAGACAGAGAGATTACAGGAAGGTTAAGTAACTTGCACATGGTTACTCAATGAGTGTGATTCAAACTACACAGAGATAGACTAGAGAGAGAGATCACGTAGAGGTTACACAAAGGGAGATTAAGTGACTTACTCAGGATCACACAGTGAGAGTCAAACAGCACAGAGATAGATTAGAGAGAGACTACAAAGAGGTTATGCACAGGGAGGTTAAATGGGTTGCTCAGGATCACACAGTGAGATTCAGACGGCACAGAGATTGATTAGAGAGGTTAAACATGGAGGTTACATGATTTGCTCATGGTCACACAATGAGTGAGATTCAAACTACACAGAGATAGATTAGAGAGAGAGAGAGAGAGAGAGAGATCACATAGAGGATACACAAAGGGAGATTAAGTGACATGCTCAGGGTCACACAATGAGAGTCAAACAGCACAGAGAGAAATTTCAAAGAGGTTATGCACAGGGAGGTTAAGTGACTTGCCCAGGGTCATTCAGTGAGTGAGAGTCAAACAGCACAGGGATGGATTAGAGAGATATCACTGAGAGGTTAAACATGGAAGTTAAGTCACTTGCTCAGTGTCACACAATGGATAAGCAATATTACCTGACAGGGTGGGTGGTATTGTGCTATACCAGACTGCCCAAGGGCATAATGAGGCCCGACATCGCAGGTGGGGAGGGCCTTATAGCCCCTGGAAGGTATGTCAGTTGCCACTGTAATTTATGTGCATCACTGTTCCCGGGTCACCCCTGAAAAAGGGACCGAATTGTCTCAGTGGACTTACCTGGTTACCAAACTTTAATAAATAAAAATACCGCCCACCCTGGAGGGTATTATTGCACTTAGAAAATGAGCACTGTGGAAAAAAAAAAGGTTTAATAAAAAATGTGAATACAAAAATAGTTTAAAGTAACTTTTGAAATAAAGTAGTTATTTCGCCTGCATTAGAATTATGTTTAGTTGAGACTTAGGAGGTGGATGCCATGGTTACTCACACATACACACACACACACACACACACACACAGTGTTGCGAAGAATGTGACGGAGCTGGGAGGAAAGGAAAAATGTGAGTGCAAAAAACATTTCTGGCGTGCATTATGGGGTACTTACATCAGGAGAAAAAAGTCGAGGAGCGGGCGGGCTACTGAGGGAGAAAGTTGGTTGTCATGGTTAACCCCCTCCCCTCCTCCCATACACACAGTTCATTTTTGTATTATTAGTATGACAGTTTTTGCAGGACTACAATCAGGCAGGTCATACTGATTTTCTGCAGCCAGCATGGTTTAACCGTGAGTTGCTGTAGGGCTGTAGCCTACAGTAGTGGCGCGATTCCTGATTAAACAGAAAAAAAAAGAAAGAATAAAAACGCTGTTCTGGTATCAGTAATGCATGTTTGCAGTGCAGTGGGAGTGTATTTTGAAAGTTCATTCAGGGTAAGAGGACTACACTACCCACATATATGCATACACCAACGGCGATTGGGAGCGGAGCAGGGTGGAGAGAGGGTGACTCAGAAATGCTGTCTCTGTTAGTGCTGAGCACGAGACATGCTAGCGCTGATACTTTAAAATTAAAAAAAAAGAATATATTTATAATTTCAAATAATGGGAAACTACTGGTTTGCTTCCAAAACTGACGGTTTCATTACACTGTGCTTTTGTGTGTGTGTTTGGGGGGGGGGGCGGAAGTCGTCAGCTTGTGGAGAATCTAACTGAGGCAAATAAAAATGGCAGGTCTCAAGTTTCAAATTAGTCTGTGCCCCTTGATCTCAGTAATGAGGTCATTGGGGATCAGCATTTTTATTACTCGGGCTCTGTTGTCTGAGAGATGCCCACCTTGCCAGGGCTATCAGCCAATCACAGCCTGGAGATTTCTAAGCTGATTTTCTAGGTGAGAGTTAAAACAGCGCAGAGACAGAGAGAGGTTACGTACAGGGAGATTAAATAACTTGCTAAGGGTCACACACTGATTCAAACAGCACAAAAATAGATTAGAGTACAGTGCAGAAAGGTTAAACATGGAAGTTAAGTGACTTGCTCAGGGTCACAGTGACAGATTCAAACAGCACAGAGATAGATTACAGAGTGATTACGCACAGGGAGGTTATGTGACTTATTCAGAGTCACACAGTGAGTAAGATTCATACAGCACAGAGACAGAATGGAGAGAGAGGTTAAAGACTGAGGGTTAAGGGTCTTGCTCAGGGTCACACAGTGAGTGAGATTCGAATAGCACAGAGATAGATGAGAGAGTACAGAGAGTTACACACAGGGAGGTTAAGTGACTTGCTCAGGGTTACACAATGAGATTCAAAGAACACAAAGATAGATAAGAGAGATTAGAGAGAGAGCGTGTGCAGAGAACTTAACACACAGGGAGGTTAAGTGACTGGCTTCGGGTCACAGGATGGGTGAGATTCAAGTAGCACAGAGATAGATTAGAAAGCATGTGTGATAGTGCTGCTGTGATGGTGGTGATGAGCACCAGGGTTCGAATGAGTAAGAATAGATGAAATTTACCCAACAAGGAGAGGCAGGAGTTGTCCAGTGAGTTTGATGCCCCATGGGCTTTATTCAATAACAGGGGTAGGATGACACGGTCACAGGAGTTGTAAATATAACACTAATGAACAGACAATTACTATACAATTACTGGATCTCTATGAACTCAGGTTTCAGAACCAGGTAACTAAATTATATACTAAAGAAACAGAAATGTTCTGAGGTGCACCTTGGCCTAGTGCCACTATACTCTGTTACTCTTAGAATCACTTATAGTATAGTAGTACAATACTCTGTCACCTTTAGTATTGCCTAATGGATCGTAATACAATAACTACCCTTTGGAAGACCTTACAACCACTGACTTGGGTTGATTACATCAATGTACATACAAAGACATCACAGAGTCCAGTCATAGCAAAAGGCTTTGTGTGCACCGTCAAGTAGAGTTGGTAGCTACAGAAAATGAGAATAAAGGAGTTTCCTATGACACTCTGATTATGATCCCAGTACAGACCTAACTAAGGCCACTGGGGTGGTGAGAGGTTTTTTTAGACAGACCATATGTTTCTTGGCATAAAACCCACTCTCTCTGAGGCTGCTGGCATAAAAGGAAAAGTGGAAATAGGTTCCTGGAATGAGCCCACTGGAGGGTGATCAGAATCAAACTAGTTGAAGAAAGCTCCTTGGCCAAAACCCACTTTGGGGCTGCCAAGGATGGAAAAGAACAAGGAAGATTCTTGGCAATTAACCCACTGGAAGATTATCAAGGACTGGACAATGCTGTGGAAATTCTGATGCAACCAGGAACCAGAAGAATTTGAGGTGAAGATGGATGATTCTGAAGTGTCAACACAGGAGACTGGAACAAAACAATAAAATGGCGGACATGTCCTGCACTGGGCTTCAACGGACTCGACTTGCGGCGAACGACCAGGGGATGCAGACAAGGGTCTTCCAGGTCAAGCCCACTCTTTGGAGGGCAGCCAACTTCAGGACATCTGGATCAGGAACCAAAAGACAATAATGGAACGGCAGATGCAAGGCACCTGGACTTTGACATACTCAACTTCGAACTGAGGAAAACAAGAAATGGCAGAAGCAATACATCTGGACTTCGGTGTACTCGACTTTGAACTGCGGAACACAAGAAATGGCATGTGCGACTTGCACAGGCTTCGACATACTCGACTTTTGTGAGTAACAGGAATGTGGTCGAGGATCTTCTGGGCAGACACCTTCTGGAGGAGAGAGATGAAGAACATCTTCCTCCGGGTAGAGACTGATTCTGTAGAAGTAGGATGGCAGGCCACACCATAGAGCAGCATCGTGGCAGAAGATTGAGTCTATACACATACGTTGGCAACCATAAAGCTGGCAGATACACTTCCACACTGCACCAAGAGAACTGTTTGTTGCTGGGGCAATTTGCCAGGAACAGGGGCAAATTACCAGAATCTGGGGCAATCATTCTTTGCGGGGCAGTTTGCCAGAAGCAGGGGCAAATAACCAAAATTCCAGGGCAATTGTTCATTGCAGGGGAAAATAACCACAATCCCAGTAACAACACAGTCTTGGTACTTTGCAGTTAACACAACAGTTCATATACTAGTAAATACACATTTCATTGATTGACAGTCACTGTATGGCAGTTGTGTGCTAAGCACCTTTCTTTTCACTGACCCTTCGCAAAAATACTGTACTTATGGGTCCTTTTTGTACCAGTACCTGGCTACCCCAGCAAACCCCTGGGTAAAGGCCTTTCTTTCCACTGGGCTTCCCTTGCTCTCTTAACCGTTGGGCCCCTCTTGACTGCTATGGGCCTACTGACAGTGCACCCTTTGAATGATTGGCTCTTCACTGCCCCTCTAATCACTGTGGGATTTACCCAAGGCTGCCCCTTCTAGTACTAGGGCCTTTATTACCCCTTCTAATCCTGGGTCTGAATTGCTGTTTCAAATCATTGGGCCTGCATGTCCCCTTTAACTCTATAGGCCTTCCCCAGGCCTTACTGTCTGTCAGTTTCCCTTGCCCCGCCTCAGCACCTCCCCTGTATAAATGCTTATTTATCTCCCTTATGGGTCTTAAGGCAGGCCCCTCCCAGTGGGTGTCACTTGCCCAGATATTTAAATTGTAGGCTGGCCCTCCCACCTGGTCCTCCGCTAGTGTTGCCAGCGCTAAAACTATTTTTATTTCTTTAACACAAAAAGAGACTTCTGGTGGTCAGCACTCTTCTTTATGCTGCCACTGACTCACCACCCTGGCCTGGGGTGAAGGAGCTGCAGTCGGGAGGAAGGAGGTTCTCTGGCAGTGGGAGGGAACTGCGTACAGGGGAGGCAGGTGATGTGGTGGACAACAGGGGGCCTTTCGAGGGCTGACAGCTCTAGAGTATTGGTCGACAATGCAGCTCTTCTCTGCCACCGATGAAGGACTGAATCGGGAGTGGGAGAAATAAAACAATAAATGGGGCTATACAGAGCCCACACCGCCACAGGGGACTGGACTTTCTCTTCCCTGGGCACCAGACTGTCAGACTTGACTGCAGGACAATGGGGACATGTACAGAAGCTGGCACAGGAGCAGTCTTCAGGAGTCTTCGCTGGCTGGAGGAGAGGCACCAGCGCAGAGTCAATGAGACTGCTTCAACCACCAGCTAAGCACCTTGTCTCTGTCACACTCTCTAGGTCCCTCCTCTACAACAGCCCAGCATGATCTGCCAAAAAACGTCTCTCTCTCTCTCTCTCTTTTTAAAAGGCACTCGGGGTTTTGGTTCTAGAACCCCAAGCCCGTGCACTAAACCAACTGCCAGAATTAAAACCGGGCACCACGCACCGAACAGGGACAGCGGTCCCAGTGAATGGGTGCCTACTCTCGTGCTGCCTGCTCTGGGAGGGGGGAATGAAATGGAGCAAGCAGGCAGCAGAGAGAGAAAAACTATTTTTTCTTCTTAAAATGTGCCCTGCCTCACGGTTCTCCGGGGAGAGGGGGAACACTGCAAGGGGCCCCAGAACATAGCTCTAAATGTCCCACACCACAGGAACCCCTGGGACAGTCTAGCCCCCTATTTTTCTGTGGTGCCCCCATTCTTTTACCCCCTTACTTTGAGGCACTACACATATAGAGAGGTTATGCACAGGGAGGTTAAATGAGTTACTCAGGATCACACAGTAAGGGTCAGTTGCGGAATTCAAGCCCAGCCAAGTCTCCAGATTTGCAGCTCTGCATTCTAATCCTTAGGCCAAACTATCTCCTCATTCCATGCAGACACTTGGTTTGGTGGGGAAGGGAGAGCAGCAAACACTTATCTATCAGGCAAGAATGATGGTGTTTATTTGAGATGGAAGATGTGGTAAGTAATGCATCAGCAGGGATGCTTTAGGTAAACAGCAATAGTAATAATACTGGTGATTAAAGCTTTTAATGTTCTGAGTGTAAAACCAAATGAGATGTCTCAGAAGATTACTAAATCCTTCCTTGGCAGCTATATTTGTGAGTGTGTGTCTGCATGTGTAATCTTTCAAAGTAAACCGCATTTGGAGTCCAATGTTAACACATTAAGACCCTGCTCTTTCAGATTCATTCTGCAAGGCTACCATTTTTGTCTCAGGGCATTTCTTTTTTTTAATTCTTTTTTTTATTTACTATACTTTTTGCTGCCGCCAGCCGTTCGGTACCTCAACCAGGTCACGGACCCTCGCTTCCACCTCCATATTGGATGCACCCCTCCTTGATACCCCCTGGCTTACCCCCCCAGGGTGGAGCTGCAGCACCAGTCTCCCTATCCGGCACCACAGATGACGGGATAGGTCAAGGAGGCCACCCTGGATGCAAATTGAAGCCAAGGGCTGGCTTCACCTAGGGCGGCCGGCAGCTAGGATTTTCTTCCCCTACAAGCACGGAGCAGGAGCATGCAATGATGCTAACATCTGTCCTGCCCCTCAGAATTTTGTAGGCGCCGGTTGCTGTGGTGCCCTCAGCCTCCACCAGGGGCCGTCTAGCAACGGTCGCACACACCGCCCTTCCCTGGAGAAGGAGAGCAGTCCATGGGATGCTCAATCCTTCGGCCCCTGGCTGGCCCTCCGACGACTCAGGTCCATTCCCGAACCCGGGTCGCCGGCATCGCAAGTGGAAATCGAACGCTGTGCTGACGAGCCGCTCTTTTTTCTTATTTTCAATTTTTTTTACAAAACAAATAGCAGATTTGCCCAAGAAGGGTATGGTAATGTTTTCTAAATATTTCTTTTTATAAAAAGTGTAGCTTCTCTATGGGGGGGGGGGGGCGGAACAGCATGGGTGCCTAGATTTTCAGTACACTACACTTGTCACTCTCCAGCAGGCATAAAATTCTGCACCACCTGAACCTCCAATCCACAGCTTCCCTTTTGAAATTCTGTGTACAGTATCAGTGATCCAGTGCAAGTTGCACCTCCAAGGCATCCATAGAAGACAGTGGCATTACATGTGCACAGACCAGTCCTACCATAGCATATGTAAGTAATAAATCTCACAATCCTGCACTACCCACCACCAAAACCAGGCCACAGACATAGTTCTGATGTCTCATGAAATGCAGTTTAATAATATAGCAGTACAAAATAGAAGGTGCAAACCTCTACCATGCTACAAAGCACAAACTCGGAGACAAAGGCAGAGCCCCACTGACTTCTACCAGCTTCGCCGTAGCTTCATCAGGAAGTGTCCCACAGGTGCAAAGGTGTGCTATTTAAAGCTAAACTCTTAAAGAGACAGTAACTTAAAACAAAGTAATCACATAGTCACAGACTTGTATCAAATTCAAATCTTAAAGTGACCAATACACAAATAAACCATTCCAATGTTGTAATAATAACAAAAGGAAAATGCATTACAGTAGTCATAGAGGAATGGATAAAATTAATAACACCCAGTGCACCAACACCAATAAAAATGGTGAATAAACATTTACACGCTAAAATGTGTGAATCAAAAGAAAAAAGGAAAAAATGTATCAAATTAAAAATAACTATCAGACACCGGGGGATATGGAGCCTAAAAAGCAGGCCCCAACCTCCACTTAATCTGAAGACATTTTGGGGCCTGCTGAAGTTCAATCCAAAACTATACATACATACACATACACACAAATATGCATATAATATATATATAATCAGGAATATATAAACAATGACCCAACTCAGGAATCTGAAACACCCTAGTGTAAAATTTCACATCCATTTAGTCCATCATCTCTACTGATATACTATGCCCCCAATTACTACTAGCCCACTAAGGTATCATATATACATATATACTAATAAACAATTTGTACAGAGATATAGTGTAGAAATACTTTAAAGTACATGATTGTTAATAAATACCAAACACTGAGCTTAACATACATGGATCTCCTTATATAAAGAGTATCTAATAATGAATGTCTAATATCCTATTGGTATTGCTCTCATGTTATATGATCCATATTATTCCATATTCCAGCCTCTTACAAACCCAACCATTTCCTTACCATGGCATATATAATTTCTACTTATGTAAATATACAGTCAAGTCTATGTCCTCATTTAATCCCGGTGTTCTGAGAGCTCCCAGATTGTAAGTAATAAGCCATGAGAGGGTTGCAATATAGAATTTTAATGCAAGCCCAAGGGGCATAGTTAAGGCTTGAGGCTGAAGGTTGAGTGTCCTTACACCCCTTGAAAGTGCATTAAAATTCTATGATTCACACCCTGGGAGCTTACTATATTTATAAATAGGCTCTAAGTAGGTTTTTAGGGGAGAAAAATGAAATTCGGCACCTAGCCATGCATTTATAGAGATTTAATGCATGGTCAGGTGATGTCTCTCGGCCAAAGACATTTTTAAATTATTTTCTTGCCATTTTATAAACACAAATGGTGCAGCAGTGGACAGTACGACTGAGGAGTGGGATGTGGGAGTAGTTGCAATCAGTTGGCTAAGTTAGGCAGGCATGGTCTGTGCTGCTGCATCACAAGAGCAAACAACTAAGGCTCACTCTTCCCCCTCCATGTACCTGTCACCCCCCCCCGACTTCTCTGCTCCCTTTTCCTCCTCTGCTTCTAATCTCCCATCTTAGCAAAGGATCCTATTTTCCTGGCGTCCTCACACTCCTGACCCTTAGCCCTCTCTCACGGGAGGGCTCATCTTACCCTAACTCAGCTTCTGGAGCTTGTGCTGCCTACTCTTGTATAATACAAGCAACCTGTGTCTATTCACTGCTTTAAATTGTTATATTGTTACCAACTGAGCTTTCACACACTTGTAACTTCTATTATTGCACTTCTTATGTTTGTAACTGCCTACTTACCTACTCCCCCCTTCCCCCATTTCGCAACTGAAGATGAGCCTCGGCTCAGTGTGCCTTTCCTGCTTACCAAACTTCTATCTATTAGGAGGGAGTTAAGCAGCAAATCAAGGGAGGTCATCCTCCCCTTTACAAGGCCAGAGTTGGACTGTGGCAAAAGAGGCCAACATGAAAAGTCACACTGGGGAGCCCAGCTGAAAAATCAATAGAGCAGGTACCCAGGGGCAAAATACTAATCCTAGGATTCCACTTAAATTTTGAACAGTGGCTCTGTGTTTGCATTTTATATTTAATTACAGTGATTGGAAAACCCCACTGAATTAGAAACTAGATGATATTTGCAAGGATTTTCAGAGTTTGGAAGGTGGAACTTAGCCTAACGGGGGGGTGGGGGTCCACCTGGAAATATCCAGGTAGGCCAGTCCAAATATGAAGGCCTTAGAAAGAAAACACCTGGAGTTCTGCACTCAGTTCTAGTCACCGGAGTACAGAAAGGGCATTAAAGGGGAACAGCTAACACCAAGGGCCTCCGACTCAAGTGTGGGGCTGGTCCCAATGTGGACTTTGCGTGCAAAAAACATTTGGTTTGCTTATTCTTTACTGTATTATTTATTTATTTATTTGAAAATTGCTGACTGGGAAAGGCACACTGAGTTGAGGTTCATTTCCAGGTGTGACCCAGGGGAGGCTAACACATAGCACAGGCACAGGACACAGTTACAATGCAAATACAGAGCACTAACAGAGTTCACAGTTACAGTAACATGCAGTAGAGCTCGTACATGATTTAAACAGGATTAAGTGCAGTTAGAGCAAGCAGCAATGTCAAGTGTTTCAGCCACACCTATACCAGGGCAGGAGGCAAATGTAAGGGGAGCAGTCAGGTAGGGGGAAAACAGGAGTAGGGGAGGGAAGGAGTTTCAGCTGGTACCTGAGGGAAACATGGGAGGTAGTGCAGTAGACGGTGGATGAGAACAGATTCCAGAGTGAAAAGAGACAATAAGAAAAGGCTGATTGCCTAGCAGAGGAGCATGGATGAGGAATGATGAAAGTGCGAGGATCCCTGGAGTGGAGGGAGCAGGAGGCAGAGGGGATGGAGGAGAGGAGCGAGGAGAGGTAAGATGAAAGGGACCCCAACCAGTATTTGGATATGAATGAGGCGCAATGGTTTGGGCAATGTGAGGGTAGAGGAGGATGGATAAGAAGAAATAGAGTGAGTAGTGGTGAGTACAAAGGGGGGCCTGGTGGAAAAATGGCAGAAGGAATTGTAGAGGGTGTCTAGTCCAGTGAGGGAGGTGGCGTGAGTAGTGCTATAGACAACGTCTGCATAGTCAAAGACCAGGAGTACCGTTTTGGTGACAAGCTCATGGTGCACCTGTAGAGACAGACAGTTTTTATTGCAACACAAGGCACCAAATTTAGGGCAGAGCTTGGCTTGGATAGTGTCAGTGTGGGCAATGAAGTCAAGTTTGCTGTCTAGTCGCACACCAAGGTATTTGAATGACTGAACCACTTCAAGAGGGATGCCATCCAAAGTGGAGAAGATAGGCAGAGTTGGGAGTCTGGTTCAATTTTTGGTTGGTGCTAAAGGCCTTTGTCACAGTTTTTTTTGTGTTGACCTGGAGTTGGTTAGATTAGAACCAGCACAGGGCATTGTGTAAGTCTTGCTGGAGCAGACCATCCATGGCTGCAGTGGAGGGACAGGAGGTGTAAATCACCATGTCATCTGCATGCATGTGGATATGCAAGTTGGCACAAGTTATGGGGAGGTCATTAAGGAAGATGGAGACTAGGATGGGCCCCTGGATGGAGCCCTATGGGACCTTGACCTGGATAGGAATTGGAGGTTACGGGGCACTAACAATCTGTAATGAATGCAGATGGTCCAAGAGGTAAGAACAGAAGCAGTCTACTGCAGGAGCTGAGAGACCAGCAGAACTCAACTTATCCAGGAGGAGTGGGTGGGACACTGAGCCAAAACCCTTGAGTAGATCAATGAAAATGTCAGCTGTGATGTGCCCGTGATCCATCCCTGAGAAGATAGAAGCAGTTATATGCAGCAGGGAGGAGACAGTGGAGGGAAGTTTCCAAAAGCCAGACTGGAATGGGGAGAGGAAATCGGTGTAGGATAGAAAATCAGAGTCTAGTGTAGACAAGCTTTTCTTGCAGCTTAGCAAGGGAAGGGAGAATGGCTGAACATTACCCAGGGAGAAAGGGACCTCCCCCCAACCCCTTGGAGTGGAAGAATTTTGGCTAACTTCCAGGACTGAGAGCACTGAGGGAGAAGGAGAGGTTGAGCAGCTTAGTCAGAAGATGTGCTATAGCAGGAGTAGAGTTATGGAGTAATTTAGGATTCAGTCCATCAGGCCTGGATTTTCACAGGCTGAGAGAGAAAAGGGCAGTAAGAGTTTCCTGGGCAGTAACAATGGGAAAGAGGAATCCAGTGGAAGGGAGACTAGAGGGAATAGAAGGAGGAGTGGAGGAGGCTGGAGGTGAGTGGAAGGGGAAAGCACAAGTGGTGAAGAACTCATTGAAATGAGCAGCAACAGAGGAAGGGTCAGACACTGGTGAACCATTTAATAGAAGGACCGATGGGGCGGACTTGGTGGGAGGGTCAAAAAGGAAGTGAATTATCTTCCAGAACTTTGAAGAGGCATTAAGGTTGGTCTGAAAGTTGTCCTTGAACTACTGCAATTTCATGCCTGGAAAGCCTTAGTACAGGAGTTCCTGATAGTCCTGTCTAGGAGGAGGTCTAGAATAGAGTGGGATAATCTGAGATGTGCCCAGGTAAGATCATGGGACTTGCACTGATCAATGATTTCAGGGGTGATCCAGTGGTAATGGTGAGTTTTGACCCTGGATTTTCAGAGTGGGGCATGCTTGCTCCAGACTGAGGATAATTTGGAGTGAAACACGGAGAGGGGCAGTATAGTGCAGTGGTTGGGAGGCAGCATAGTGCAGTGGTTTAAGGCTCTGAGCTGCAAATCTGGTGACATCCAGCAGACCAGACCTGGGTTTGAATCCCATAGCTTCCACTTGCATACTGTGTGACCTTGAGCAAGTCACTTAACTTTCTTGTGCTCCCAGGTCACACCTGTAAAAAAGCCTTCAGCTTAGTGTGCTATTCCTGGTTAAACAACTAAAATATAAAATAAATAAATGTCAATATCAGTGTCTGAGGGTATGGCTGTACAATCTACAGCAGCAAGGTCACTCAAGAGAACAAAGTTTTGAGTGACTGGAGGGACCTGGTCCAGATATATGTAAGGGAAGAAGGGTGGACCCCGGATCTTCCTGATGCAGAATGTCATGCAGTGACCGCTGAAAGCATCTGGCAGGATTCCTGCTGCAACATTACATGGGGTGGGAGAAGAGAATCCAGTCCAGGAGGGAATGCTTTTGAGAGTGGGGGCTAAGTTGGGTGGGTTCAGTGACAATTTGAGTAAGATTTAGGGATTCAACCTTGTGGATGGTTAGCCTGGAGACCAAGGAGATCCACTTGATATTGAAATCCCCTAGAAAGACAAGTTCAGCAACAGAGGAATGAGAAGTGATGGTAGAGAGGGAATCAACTGTGGGGGGGGGGAGGATATTCTTGGGAAGGCATAGAAAACCCCAATGAAGATGGACACAGAAGAGGGAAATAATAGCCTGATAAGGAGAAACTCATGGGAGGAAGATGCAACCTCTCGGAAAGCCATGATGCAAAAGAGGCTCTGATGGGTATAGATGGCAACCCCACCCCCATGTTTTCCCATGTCTTGCCTGAAAAGATGATAGTCAGGAAGGGACAGGCTAGAGCCTGGGATCCTGGAGGAGAGCCAGGACTCAGAGATGTAGAGGATGTTGGGGGGAACGTTGCTGGATTTTAGGAGGGCAGACTTTAGGAAAATGGGGACATGCTTGAAAGAGTCACTAATGGGAATGGGGAGGGAATCGGGTTGGAGGAACAGTGGGCAATATTTAAAACAGGGATTACAAGAGCAACGTAATTATGCATTAAGCAGGTTAGCAAAGGGAAAAGGAAGAGGAGGCCATTATGGTTTTCCAATTAGGTAGTGGAGAAAGTGGAAGCCAAAAAGATTGTATTCAGGCAATTCAACAAGATGCAGGCAGAAGATGGGGAGAAGTACTAGGAGAAGCAAAGGGAGGCAGGAAGGTCAGTAAGGGAAGCCAAAGCTCAGACAAAACAGTGCATCGCAAAATCGGTGGGGAGATGGGACAAAAGCTTTTAAGTGAAAAAAGAAGGGCAAAGGGAGGGATAGTGAGACTGAAGGGGAAGACGGGGACCGCGTGGAGGATGACAACAGTAAAGTTGACATACTGAACAGATATTTCTGCTCAGTCTTTACTGAGGAGGAGAAGGGTAATATGCCTGAAGGGAGTACAAGGGGTGGGAACCGCACAGAAATGGAGACAAGTCCCTTTACACGGGAAAGGGTCCTAAAGGAACTGGAAGGAATGAGTTGATAAAGCAGTGGGGCCAGATGGGATGCACCCTCCTAAAGGAACTAAAAGAGGTGGTGGCTGAACTTCTGGCAATCCTGTTGAGCCGATCACTGGAAACAGGGGAGGTACCCAAAGACTGGAGGACAGCAGATGTAGTCCCCGTACACAAAAGCGGGAACAAAGAGAAAGCAGGGAACTACAGACCAGTCAGCCTGACCTCAGTAGTGGGGAAGATCATGGAAGCACTTCTGAAGGAGAGATTGGTGGAACTTCTGGTTGCCAATGGACTACAGGACCCAGGGCAACATGGCTTCACTGGGGGAGGTCATGCCAGACCAACCTCATTGAATTTTTCAACTGGATGACAAGGGATGTGGATCAGGGGAGGGCAGTGGACGTGGCCTATTTGGAGTTCAGCAAGGCCTTTGACACTGTGCCACATAGAAGGCTATTTAACAAACTGGAGAATATGGGAGTGGGCAGGATAGTAGCACGGTGGGTGGGTAATTTGCTGGACAGCAGGACACAGAGGGTGGTGGTAAATGGCTGTCACTCCACAGAGGGAAGAGTGACTAATGGTGATACCACAGGGATCAGTGCTGGACCGGTCCTATTCAACGTCTTCATCAGTGACATTGCGCAGGACCTAGAAGGCAGAATTTCCCTGTTCGCTGATGACACAAAGCTCTGTGACAGAGTGGACATGCCAGAGGGTGTAGACAGAATGAGGAGCGACCTGCAGAAGCTTGAAGAAGGTCAAGGATTTGGCAGTTGAAATTCAACGCAAAGAAGTGCAAGATAATGCATATGGGGCACAAAACCCCCTGGAACAACAAATCAGTTGGGGGGGGATATAGCATGCACCAAGCAGGAAAGAGACCTTGTTATCATCTCTTATGACCTCAAGGTAGGTAAACTGTGCGACAAGGCAGCAGGTAAAGCAAATAGGATGCTGGGATGCATAGGAAGGGGCATCACCAGCAGGAAAAGGGCGGTCATAATTCCACTATACAAGATACTAATGAGGCCCCACCTGGAGTACAATGTACAGTTCTGGAGACCTTACCTACGTAAGGACATAGACAGGGTGGAGAAGGTTCAGAGGAGGGCAACAGAGATGGTACTGGGGTTACATCACAAGTCCCATGAGGACAGGCTGAAGGACATGAATATGTTACTCCCTGGAGGAGAGAAGGGGGAAAGGGGATATGATAGAGACATACAAGTACCTTACAGGGAGGAACAGGGTGCAGGAGTACATTATTTTCCAGCAAAAAACATGCTCCAGGACCAGAGGGCATGGGATGAAGTTGGAAGGAGGCCAATTCAGAAGGAAGAATTTCTTCAAAGAAAGGGTGGTGGACAAGTGGAACACCCTGCCAGAGGAAGTGGTGAGAACTGAAACAATCATGGGATTTAAGAATGCATGGGATAGGCAATAGGGGATTCTGGAAGTCAGGGGTAAGGGGCAACAGACTTCTAGAAAAATGTAAAGGGAACTTACAAGCTCAAATAGGCAGACTGGATGGGCCATAGGCCCTCATCTGCTGACAGTGTCTATGAATCTATATAAATCCAGACTGATAGGAGATCATGTTTTGGAAGGAGGCTCTGAGCACTAAGGGGAAATATGCTCAGGCCTTTAGCAGTTGAAGAGGTGGAGAAGAAGGGGGGAGGGTCCGGCATTGGATTCCATGTCACCAAACAGGAGAAGGAGTAGGAACAGGAGCAGTAAGATGGAGTGGGATTTGCACCCCATAGAGGAGGGCAGGAGTGAGAGAGGTGAGGGAAAGAAAGGAGGGCATGGTGGAGAAACTCCGTGTTAAGGGATGGGGAAGAGACAACCAGAATGGATAGGTGGTGAGGAGGGAAGATGGATGGGTAGGTAGAAGGGGAGGGAGATGGAGGGGAGGAAGGAGATATGGGGAGTGAGGAGGTAGGAATAGTAGAGGGGAGGGGTAAGGAAGAGGAAGGTAAGGTACAATATGATCAAGATAACATTTGGTCAGTATAGAATAGCAGTCCCCTGGTAAAAGGCTTAGACTGTAACTAGGATTTGGGATAACTACAGGTAATTGGTCTTCGACTAGTGGTGGGCAAAGCGGCTAAAATTCACAATATGTAGTATTTTGTGTATAACCTGAGTTTCACATAATACTGCGTAACTCGAACCGAATAACTACGCATCTCGAAGTAATGTGAAGTTCCCTTTATTCTCTATGGACTTCGCATTACTTTGCCTTATATTTTTGCTGTTTAAGGCAAATTTTGAAGTGATTCATGGGCTATAAGGTCACATGGGCTCTATATTGTCTTGCATAGCCTCCGTTCATCATAATGTATGTAGTGGAAAGCTGGAGACAGTTTGCTCTCAGAGCTCTGAGATTCAAACCCTCTTCAAACCTTTAAAAATGCCTTTTTGTTTAGAATCCATTGTTCAGCCTCTTACACAACTGTTGAATAAGTTTACTAGTTTATCTGGGTTGGCAGTCAATTATAAAAAAGATTAGCTATTACCTTTAAACGAGTTTTGTAAACCCTATATGAATAACCTCATTGGGTTTCAATGGGCCCCTCAAAGTATTTCCTATCTAGGGATTAAGATCCTACCTAACATTGATAACATTTGGGAAACAAATCTTCTCCCTTACTTACTGACATTAGAACAATCTTAGATAGATGGAAAACCCTCAACTTGTCTTTAGCTGGCAAAATTGCCACTATAAAAATGACTATCACGCCAAAGATACTTTATCTATTTTCTAACATACCGCTAATGTTACCCCTTCCTTTCTCTCCAAAATTGATAAAATAATAGGAGATTTTATCTGGAAAGGTCACATCCCAATGTTCAGCTGAATCAAATTACATGCTCACTGGGCCCGGGGTGGCTTTGGTCTCCCCTGGTTCTTGGCCTATCTTTGGGCATTTCAAGCCTCACAAACCATTAAACGGTTTATTAAACCTAATGGTGAAACTTCTTTATGGTTAGATATGGAAGCTTCTCTGACCCTGGGTAAGATCCCTACTAGCTTTATATTCAATGCCCTGACTAAAAACTTGAGGAAACATCCTACTATTGCCCTGCCAGTCTACTACTGGTTTAAGCTACATAAATGGCTAAAAATCAATCCCGCTCCTACACTTTACACTCCAATTTTGGGGAATCGGAACATAATCCTCAAAGGCCAACCACTGTTCTGTAACTCATGGAAGTACAAAAATATAATCTTCTTGGGCGACATCTTAATCAATAACAGTAACACATTAAATTCCTCTACTGGCCTACAAGCTACATGGGGTATACCTAGACAGGCACTCTGGAAATATTTACAAGTCTGTTCTGCACTATCCCCTATACTACAACAAATTAATATACAAACTCCCACTTCCTCTTATGTCACTGCATGGATAGATACCTCATCGTCATTGCAGCGTCAGCCATTGCGCTGCAATGAGGGAGCAACCTGTCATTGCTGGGTGGAACATTGCTACTGTAATATTGTTTGTGAATACGGTGGCAGCTTGCCGCCATGTTCACAAACAATATTAATCAGCCCCCACTGCCACGGGGGTACCCAATCCCCTCGGTAGCATGTGCCCCCCCAACAACAGTGTGTTTTCACCAATGGGGGCCCCAATCCCGTTGGCTTCCAGTCCCATCCTAGTTCATGTGGCCTTAGCAGGGGGCCCACTCTCCAAATCGGCATTATGTCCCCCCCTCCCAGTTTGATTTGCCAGCGGGGAGCCCACTCCCCATCAGCATAATGTCTCCCCCACAAAAAGCAGAGATTTGTGCCGGGGTGCCCAATCCCCTCGGCTCTTGCGCCCCCCCCTTTTGTGCCGACGGGGGGGCCCAATTCCCCATCGGCTGCACAGCTGCCCTCCCTAAAAACACTCAGTTGGCATGCAGGGAGCCATCCCCAGTGTGCCAAATGCCCCTGTAAAAAAAAAAAAAAAATCACTCAATGTTTTTTTTTGTTTGTTGTTAACCTGTAAAAAAAGAAAACGGTCCCTCGCGGTCTCCATGCCCCCTCCCACAACCTGCGCCCACCCTCTGCACACCCTGCCTCCCCACACCCCCCTCACCCCATACTTACCTGTGGAGTCCGGCGCAATGATCTTCGGTGGACTGGGAACACATCTGCATTCTTCAAGGCTGACCGCAAACTGAAGAAATGCCAGTAAGCTGTATGTGGCATAAATAGGGTTTTTTCAACTTTGATGCATATCTCAGGCATTTTTGGGAATTTTGGCACCAGATTTTCAACATGGGGTTTTTGGAACACCTCCTCGTGAATTCAGCCATTGTCATTGTGTTATTTGGTCCTGGAAGTTGATTTCACGGTCACTGTGCAGAATCACCTTTTGGGACTGATTAATGAAATGACAGTGCCAGTGTTCATGAGGTGGGCTGTCAAAAAGTCTATTTTGCAAATTTGGTGGGAAAAATAAAAAAAAATGACTATTTTACGAGCGTGCATTATGCAGTTGCTACGCACGCTCTTAACTTAACAAATTTGCAAAATTTTCACTCCAGATTTTCCACATTGCCATTTTACCACACCTTCTTATGAGTAGTATAGCTGTCATTTTTCACATCTCACCTAAAATGTGTTCCACCCATGTAGCGCACAATGGCACAGTCGATGTGCGAAATCAATGTATGGGACACATTAAGAAAATCACAGTGACACTGTTCATGAGCAGAGGTCCTAAAAAGCCTATGTTGAAAATTTTGTGATGACAGTCCATAAAATGATTGCGTTAAGACCGTGCGTTGCACAGTTTGCAGGCAAGTGCGTAACTTCGTAAATTTATAATATTTTCACTCCAGATTTTCAACATTGCTATTTTTCCACACCTACTTATGAACAGTACAGCTGTCATTTTACACAACCTGGCCAAAAAGTTTTTTCTCACTTTAAGCAACAGATAGCGCGGTCGCTGTAGGAAATCAGTTTTCGGGATACACTGAGAAAATGACAGTGACACTGTTCATGAGCAGAGGTCCTAAAATGTCTATGTTGAAAATGTGGGGACAAAAGTCCATAAAATGACTGTGTTACAACTGTGCGTTGCGCAGTTTCCACGCACCCTTGTAACTTCACAAATTTGTAATATTTTCATGCCAGATTTTCAACAGCAGCATTTTTTCACACCTAATAATGAACAGTACAGCTGTCATTTTTCACATCCTGGCCGAAATGTGTTTTTGCGCTTCCGGCGCAGACTAGCGTAGTTGCTTTGGGAAATCAGTGTTTGGGACAGATTAAGATCCACCAAGTGAGAGAGGGGTACTGACCGAACTCAGCTGAGCTCTGTTGGGACTGCTGTGGATTTCTTTGTGGGCAGAAAAAGGTGCCAGTGCAGGCAGGAGCCCAGTACAAAAGGGCAGCCTGCAGCGCAAGGAGAGACAGAACTAGCGAGTGAGGGAGGGGGAGTGAGCAAGCTCAATGGAGCTCTGTCGTGATTGCTGCAGATTTATTTGTGGGCAGAAAAAGGTGTCAATGGAAGCATGGGTCCAATACAAAGGGGCAGCCTGCAGCAGCGGGAGAAACAGAATGAGCAAGAGAGAGAGAGGGGGAGTGTGCAAGCTGAACAGAGCTCAATCGGAACTGCTGCAGATTTCTTTGTGAGCAGAAAAAGGTACCAACACAGGCTGGATCCCAGTACAAAAGGATAGCCTGCAGTGCTGGGAGAAACAAAATGAATGGGTGAGAGAGGGGCAGTGAGCGAGCTCAACGGAGCTCTGTCGGGACTGCTGCAGATTTCTTTGTGGGCAGAAAAAGTCACCAATGGAGGCAGGAGACCATTACAAAAGGGCAGCCTGCAGTTCCCGGACAAACAGAATGAACAAGTGACACAGGGGGAGTGAGTGACCTAAACAGAGCTCTGTCGGGACACCTGTGAACTTCTTTGTGGGCAGAAAAATGCGCCAATGCAGGCAGGAGCAGAGTACAAAAGGGCAGACTGCAGCACCGGGACAAACAGAACGAGCGAGTGAGAGAGGGGGAGTGAGCGAGCTCAACGGAGCTGTGTCGCGACTGCTGCAGATTTCTTTCTGGGCAGAAAAAGGTGCCAATGCGGGCAGGAGCCCAGTACAAAAGGGTAGCCTGCAGCTCTGGGAAAAACAGAATGAGTGAGTGAGAGAAGGGGAGGGAGTGAGTGAGCTCAACGGAGCTGTGTCGGGACTGCTGCAGACTTATTTGTGGCCACAAAAATGCACCAGTGGAGGCAGGAGCCTAGTACAAAAGGGTAGCCTGCAACGCCAGGAGAAACAGAATGAGCAAATAAGAGAGGGGGAGTGAGCGACCTTAACAGAGCTCTGTCGGGACAGCTGTGAACTTCTTTGTGGGCAGAAAAAGGCACCAATGCGGGCAGGAGCCCAGTACAAAAGGGCAGCCTGCAGCGTTGGGAGAAACAGCATGAGCGAGTGAGAGAGGGGGAGTGAGTGATTTCAATGGAGCTGTGTCGCAACTGCTGTGTATATTGCTTTGAGGGCAGAAAAAGGTGCCAATGCAAGCAGGAGCCCAGTACAAAATGGCAGCCTGCAGCATCGGGAGAAATAGAATGAGTGAGTGAGAGAGGGGGAGCCAGCGACCTCAATGGAGCTCTGCCAGGACTTTACAGTTGCCCACCTCCCGCCCAGTGTCCCTCTGTGGTCCTGTATTATAGCAGGGTCTCTAGAGTGCAGACAAAGCAATGATTGGATACTTTAGGATTGCTGTAATATTACAGATTTAGTTGTTCTGTTTATTTCTCTAACTGAGCTGAGTAATACTTGGAGTGCAATAGGATGTCTAACTGGGCTAAGTGAAACTATATGAC
The DNA here is from genome assembly GCA_016271365.2 of Neoceratodus forsteri. Classification (NCBI taxonomy): domain Eukaryota; kingdom Metazoa; phylum Chordata; order Ceratodontiformes; family Ceratodontidae; genus Neoceratodus; species Neoceratodus forsteri. The sequence continues at coordinate 69,281,146 of JADMNL010000023.1, forward strand.
AACCAAGAACAAAAAGTATGGTAGCTGAGGGGTGAAAAATGGATAAGGAGGCTTTAGGATTGCTGCAGTAATACAGTATATAATGGATGAGATTTGAGACTGAATTACCCCAGTCGGCATGGGGTCAGTAGGGGACTAGTGTGGGGGGGGCAGAAATTTGAGTAAATAGGGGCCTAACAGTTGTAGTATGGTACAGAACCTGGGAGTGAGCACCTGTTACATAAGATGGGGGTCAAAATGGGGCAGGTGCCACATGTCAATGGGGCGGACATTTTTGGAAAGGTGGAGGGGTGTACAGGATGTGTGTCTGCCATGATGCTGGACTGGGCTTCGAGGATGGGGGGGGCGGTATGGTCTGTAGATGACTGACTAGTTTGAGGGAGGAACTGTGGAGGTTAGGGAGGAATGTAAGTGGCATGGCAGATGAGTATGGTAGGCATCCTGAGGGGGGACAGAGGAAGAATAAGTAGGGACTGAAACTGATGCCAGTATCAGAGGTACTAGCAGAAAAGAGAGAAAAAGGAAGGGGATACCTGAGTCGAGGGTGGGGCAGCCTCCTGATGGGGGAGGAAGAGACCACGAGGAGTACCAGGGGAGAGAGCAGATGGCTGCAGGTAGGGAGAGACCCAGGGGTGCCACAGAGGGGAACAAGTATGGGGGGGGAGACCGATGGGGAGAAGAGATGTAGGACAGGTATTGACTATGAATGGATTTGAACCTCTGCTATGGGATAGAGTGGGGGAGCAGGAACATATTGAAGGGGGGAGGACAAGGAGGCATGAGAGGGATGGCAAAAGGTGGGGAAGAGATAGCGATGACAAAAGGGTAGAAGGGGCTAATAAGGAAGGAGGAGGTGGTGACTGAAAGAGAGAGGGCTACGGGAAGGGGGAAGGATGGGAGGGACATCACTTTTGGGGTAGAAGGGAATGAAGGCTCTAAATCAAGAACAGTGGGGAAAGGAGAGGGGTTGGAAATCAGCCGGGAAAGGGGGGAGGTTGACATGGGAAGCCCAGTAGGAAGTAGTCAGGCTGGGAAGGGGTTCAAGGGGGAGGGAAGGAATAAGGCAGAGAAAAGGGGAAGGGCGGAAGTAGGGGTTATGATACAGAAGTCACAGAGGGAGCAGTTGGCGGGGGTAAGGGACAGGGAAGAACAAATACTGGGGTGGTGGAAGGCATTAGAAGGAAAAGGGGTAAGAGTCGGGGGTACTTGTCCTGGGGGATTCTATGTTGAAATGGGTAAGATGGAGTGGAAAGAGGGAAAGGCACAGCCATATTTGGGTTGAAGCTATCCCCAGGCTGACTGCAGGAGGGGCAGGGCAGGCACTGCTCAAGCGTGCAGTGAGGGGGAGAAAGAAACTTCATTTACTGTTGCATGTGGGTACAAACGACTTGGCTGGGGACACTATGGAAGTAGTGAGGGGAAGATTTGAGTACTTGGGCAGGCAGCGTGAGGGGGTTGGGAAGTCGGTGGCATTCTTGGAGGTACTGCTGGTACCATGTGCAAGCATGGTGAGGAAGGGTAGGCTTGAGGAGTTTGAGTGGCTGAGGGATTGGTGCCATATGGAACATTATGGGTTAGTGACTAACTGGGGTAGGATCTGGCTGGGAATAGTGACTTGTATGCGGGGGACATGGTCCACTGGAGCAGGAAGGAGGGAGTATTAGCGCAGCACTGCCGGCACTTGGCGCGTGAGGGTTGAGGCGCTCGGATGCCACACCTGGCGCCATGCTGACAACCTGGGTTCAGATGCAAGCCCAGCCTGCCAGGGGTTGGCAAGGGAGGGATAGGATTGAGCATCCAGAGTACTGCTCTCCTATCCCGGGGCGGGATCCAGGGACCCACCACTCTGTAACAGCCCCTGGTGACGACCACAGATGCCACTACAGTGGTGTAGTAAAGGGTGGCAGGGTGTGGCGGACGTCGGCATGCTGTGTCTAAGCGTCATTGCATGTCCGCACTCCGCAAAGGGGAGAAAAGTGGAAAATGAGTTATGGTCACACAGCATGAACTTCTGACCCCCCCTGCCCACCCCGAATGGCACCTCAGCCAGATCCTGCCCCAGTGAGTCGACCTGGTAAGCTTTTCACCACCCCACCACAGGGGTAATCCGTGGAGGTGAGCAGATTGGCCTGATGTTGGGGGCAGGGCTGGGGAGTGGTCGGGATGACCAAGCTGATCGTAGCCCAGTGAGAAAATATGTTAAAAAAAAAAAGGCAGGTTTAGAGGGGTGTATCTCTACTAAGGTGGATTTAAACAAATGGGGGGCAAAAGACTGAGGTTGGTAGAAAGGTCTGGACAGGGGAGCCTGATGAGGTCACCAGTCTAGATATAGGTAAAGGCGGAGGTGTAGTAACCCTGCAAGGGGGCAGGCAGAGTGGTCTGAGTGTAATACAGAAGGCACCACCACCCGGTAAGAATAAGGAGGAGAAAGGGTGCGGACTACCGGGAGGAGGGACACAGGCCAAGGAGGAGAAGAGTGAGGAGAAGGAGGGGTATGGGTGGAAGGTGGTCTGACTAAATGGATAGAGAACTGTTTACAGGGGAGGGTGCAGATGGTGGTGGTGGTGGGGTAGCTCTTGGCACCCAGAGCAGAGACAAGTGGGGTGGCGCAGGGCTCAATGCTTGGGCCAGTGCTATTTGGGCTCCTTATCTCCGATATAGCACACGGAGTGGGGAGCAGGGTTAGTCTGTTCGCACATTATACCAAATCAAAAGCAAATAGTTATAGTAGCAGAGCCCCCAACTCACACACATTCACACTCCCTAAAAAGCTGCTTAAAAGCCTGCAATTCATTCAAATCAATTCCATTTTCTTATTTACTTGGGGTTCAATGCCAACAAGTGTAAAATCATGTACCTAGGGCATAGGAACCCTGATGTTGGGTATAGGATGGGGAGAGGTACTGATACTCACTAGACATGAAAGGGTCCTTGAGGTTATTATATGGGAGGACCTCAAGATGGCAGTGCAGTGTGACAAGGCTATGGGCAGAGCAAATTGGATTCTGGGGTGCATAAGGAGTGGCATCTCCAGTAGGAGGAGGAGGGATGTTGTGCTGCCATTATATCACTCCCTGCTATACCCCCAGCAGGAGTACTGTGTCCAGTTTTATAGTCCACACTTCAAAAAGGACATAAGGTGGAGGTTTTGCAGAGGAGGGCAACTACAGTGGTTCAGAATTTTCACAGGAATCCCTACAAGGAAATGCTGAAGAATCTCAACATGTACACTCTGGAAGACAGGAGGCTTAATAGGTGACATAATTCAAGACCTACACAGTCTCCTAGGGTAAAGAGGGTACAGTTGGGGGAGTTTCTTTCAAATGAGGATGAGTACCCAAACCAAGGGAAATACAATGAAGCTGGGGGGGGGGCATTCAGGATAGATGTGAAGAAATATTTATTTACTGAAAGGGTGGTAGACGCCTTGAACAGACTGCCAGGAGAAGTGGTGGAAGCAAAAATAGTAGGGAGCATGAAGCATGCATGGAATAAATGTAGGGGTATATTAGAAAAAGGGGAAGGAGGGGGCAGCAGAGATCTGTAGGGCTATGGAAGTGGAGCAGGTTCAAGTTCATTGCAGGACAAATCCATTAAGCAAGCTGATTCACAAGGAGGTCCTGATGGACACAGGCAGAATAAGGCATGCAGTAACATATACAGGCAGGAGTTACAAGTAGGTAGAGAACACTTGGGCACACTGGGTGTGCTGAGCTGTCCTTTTCTGCTGACAAATTCTATGTTTCTATGGCACCATGTGTTAATTCAGGTACAGTGTTTATTTAAAGTTGGACTTACCATACATCCAGATGTAAGGTGTAGTAAATTACCAAATTAGATGCAGCCCACTTACAGTACAATAAACAGAACCCCAGTGCTTCGAGAAGCCTTTACTCTTCATAAGGCTGCTTAAAGGTCCCAGAAGACTGGAGAAGGGCTCATGTGATCCCACTCCACAAGAGTGGTAGCAGGGAGGAGGCGGGGAACTACAGACCGGTCAGTCTTACCTCAGTAGTGGGCAAGATTATGGAAGCACTCTTTAAGGAAAGGATAGTGCAACACCTGGAATCCATAGGGGCACAGGATCCAAGACAGCATGGGTTTACAAAAGGAAGGTCCTGTCAAACTAATCTCAAAGATTTCTTTGACTGGGTAACCAGAGTGGTGGACCAAGGGGAGCAGTTGATGTCGCTTCCTTGACTTCAGCAAAGCTTTTGACACTGTTCCACATAGAAGATTGATAAATAAGCTAGGTAGGCTCGTGGGTCAGAAGTTGGTCAACTGGGTGGCAAACTGGTTGACTGGCAGAAAACAGAGAGTGGTGGTAAATGGAGTACAGTCAGAAGAGATGCAAGTCACAAGTGGGTACTTCAGGGATCAGTCCTGGGGCCAGTCCTATTCAACATCTTCATTAGTGACCTAGCAGATGGACTAGAGGGTAAGGCTTGTCTGTTTGCAGATGACACCAAGATCTGCAACAGAGTAGATGATCCAGATGGGGTGGGCAGAATGAGAAGAGATCTGGATAAACTAGCAGAATGGTCAGAAGAGTGGCAACTGGGATTTATGCAAAGAAGTGCAAAATCATGCACATAGGGAAGAGAAACCTGAAGCCACTTATAGGCTGGGAGGGAGTTGCTAGCAGTCACAAAGGAAGAAAGAGACTTGGCATCATCATCACTGATGACCTGAAATCATCCAAGCAGACCTCTAAAGCAGTAGGTAAGGCTAGGGGGTGTTAGGGTGTATTAGTAGGGTATCACAAGTCGTAAGAGGAGGAGGTAATAATCCCTCTGTACAAGACATTGGTTAGGCCCCATCTGGAGTACTGCGTGCAGTATTGGAGGCCACACCTTCACAAGGACATTAACCAAATTGAGGCAGTCCAGAGAAGGGCAACTAAAATGGTGCAGGGACTGCATCAGAAGACATATGAGGACAGATTAACGGAGCTCAATATGTATACCCTTGAGCAAAGGAGGGAGAGAGGTGATATGATCGAGACATTTAAACACCTTAAGGGCATAAACAAGGTGAAAGAGTCTAACATGTTTAAATATAAGAAAAATAGCAGGACAAGAGGACACAGCATGAGATTAGAGGGAGGCCGATTAAGGGGAATGAGGAAATTTTTTCACAGAAAGGGTGGTAGATGCATGGAATGGCTTACCACAAGAAGTAGTGGCTATGAATACAGTGCAGGGCTTCAAACAGGCATGGGATAGGCATAAGGGAGCAATACAAATGACTATGAATAGATAGGTCACTGACATAGCAAAGGCCGATGGCACATTTATAAGGTAGAAAAAGAAATGGGCAGACTGGATGGGCCTTGCGGTCCTTATCTGCCGTCAACTTCTATGTTTCTATGTTTCTAAAGAGCTGGGATTCTAGTTGCAGTGTCCACACCAGTATGTTGATCTTAAAATCGACGCCGCATCTTAATGAGTACTTGATTCTTGCTCACTCCATTTCTTCCTCACTTTGAAACCTGCTTGTCCTGAGTTAGTTTTGGGCTGGCAGTGCCTCGCCTGTGTTGGAAGATGACCAATAAGCAGCACTGGAAGACGTCAGACTTCACAGACTGTGAAGGCAGCTGCTCATGGACAGACATAAGGCAATTTTACTGGGGGGGTAGGAGGTAGTAAGCTGTTGATTAACTAGAATCTGCAGCTTATCCATCAGGTAGGGAAATGGGCAGACTAGGTGGGCCAAGCGGTTCTTATCTGCCGTCAAATTCTATGTTTCTCACCCGCCATCTTGGCAAGAAGAAGGCTGCAGCTGTGGCCACTGATGACTGTTGGGGTGTGGAGATGGGGGGACCAAAGGGGACACACATAAGGTGATAAAATCATTACAAACATTGTGAGACCTTCACCAGCTTTGCAAAATGCTTACCAGTAAAAAGAACACTCTATGAAGTTGTTCAAATGGCAACACAATCTGGTGAGCCCTCTGTCTGCCATCTGACACAAGGAATCAACCAGCATAAAATTGCTTAAAGAAGGCAGTGTGGTCATGTGGTTACTGAAATACTGGAGATTACAGATTTATAAGAACAAAAGAATATCACACAGAAGCTGGCACATATGCCTATAGCAGCTGTCTCCTGCTTCTCAGTACTTATATTTATACCCTTGAGGCACTTGAATGTTTCTATCATATCTCCTCTTTCCCTCCTCTCTTCCAGTGAGTACATATTGAGGTTCCTTAATTTCTCCTCATAAGTCTTGTGTTGCAAGCTCTATACCATCTCATTCACCCTTCTCTGGACCATCTCCAGCCTGTTGATATCCTTACAAAGGTGCGACCTCCAGAACTGCACACAGTACTCCATGTGAAGCCTGACCATGGTTTTATATAACGGCATCACTACCTCCCTTCCTCCTTATGCTGGTGATAACCCTGCCTATGCACCCCAGCATGTTACTGGCCCTCCCAGCTGCCTTACCACTTTGACATTTTCAGGTCATCTGAAATAAGAACCTCCACGTCCCTTTCCTTCTTTGTGACTGTCAGCAACCCCCTCCCCCCCATCATGTACCTTTCCCCAGGGTTTCTGTGTCCCGGGTGCATAATTTTGTACTATTTTGAATTAAGCTTCAGTTGCCAGTCCTCAGACCATTTCTCAAGCTTTCCCAGGTCCCTCCTCATTTTCTCCACCCCCTCTGGGGTGTCCACTGTGTTACACATCTTGGTGTCATCTGCAAACAGGCAGACCTTTCTCTTCAGCCCTTCTGCAATGTCACTAATGAAGACGTTGAACAGGACTGGCCCCAGGACCACCCTGCGGCACCCCACTGGTCACCCCCTCTCCCCAGACTGCGCCCCATTTACCACCACTCTCTGCCTCCTGTCTGTTACTCAGTTTCTTACCCAGTTTACCAACCTTTCCCCCATGCCCTGCCTACTCAGCTCATTTATCAGCTTCCTCTGTGGGACATGTCAAAGGCTTTGCTTACATCAAGGTAAGCGTTGTCCATTGCCCCACCCTGATTTACTTCCTTCGTCACCCAGTCAAAGAGATCAACCAGATTTGTCTGACATGACCTCCCCACTGTGAATCCATGTTGCCTATGGTTCTGGGCTCTGATGGCTTCTACATGCCCACTATCCTTTCTTTAACCAATGTCTCCATGATCTTCCCCACTACTGAAGTGAGGCTGACCAGCCTATAGTTCCCCACCTCCTTCCTACTGCTGGATTTGTATAGAGAGACCACATGTGCCCTCCTCCAATTCTCTGGTACCACCCCTCTGTTGAATGACTTAGTGAACATGGCTGCCACAGGTACTGCTATTTCCCTTCACAGTTCTTTTAATATCCTTGGGTGTATGCCATCTGGTCCCATCACTTTGTTCACCTTCAATTTACTCACCTTCTGCAGGATTCTTCTGCCTGTGAATTAAGCAATAATGCCCGACAGGGTGTGTGTCATGCTGGGATAATGTCACGCCTCAGACAGCATCCAACAGCTGAGGCATGACGTTATCCCAAACGACACACACCCTGGAGGGCATTATTGCTGTTATGCAATGGCTCATTGTTATACAGCATAAAAAAATCATTTTAAAGAAGCTTTTGTGTGGAAAAATATTTTTGTTTTTTAAGAGCAGATGAAACAATCAAGCATGTGCTCTAGGTGCTCAAGCTCATCTGCAGGTTCACAGTGAGGCTGGGAGTGGACCCGTGATGTTGTACTTGGACAACATCATGGGTCTAGCCCAAGACTGACCAATCAGAGTCCAGGATTATTTCTTGCCATTGTATAACGGACTATTGCCCACCTCTTCATGCCTTTGCAACTACTGTAATGCTGTGGCCCTTCCCCCTCCCCCTCTTCTGTGAATACTCAACAGAAAGACACAGTGGATGTCTTATGGGGGGCACATGACAGTTCTTAGGCATGGTACTTTCACTTCCAAATACCTAAACAACACATATAAGCAATCAACATTCGGCATTGACAAATGCTTGGTTTTTGTGTTCCTGTAAACATCGTACAACTTAACAGAATTGTTTCTAAATATTTTCTGGTTGCTGAGCAGTTTTTCAGTCTTTTTACGGAACTGTCTGTGTTGTACATATACTGAACATTTATAGTTTATGTGCCTGACCTTTAATCTGCGTATGTGCTGCCTATCATTTGATATGCATGCCATCACGTCACCGCAGTAGCAGTACTCTGAATTTGTAATCCTGTCTGCAATATATTTCCCTGCTTCTGTAGCTAGATATTGCGTCTCCCCCCTCCCCCCAATTAAAACAAGGTATTGTTTTGTGAGTGTCTGCTTTTTGAACATTGGCTCAGGATTCAAGGACAGGTATTTTGTTGTGCTTGTGCAGCTGCAATTACTATTTTTCTTCCCCAGCCACCCAAAAGTGCCAAAATATCAAGTTGCTGTAAATTGTCTGTGTCATCTGACAAAATGCCTGCAAAGAGATGATCCAGAAGCAAATGATTTGATACCTTTTAATGGACCAACATAGATGTAACACAACAAGAACAAAGTGTTCTAGCTTTCAGACCAACCAGTCCTTCTTCAGAAGCTCATGGCAGTTGTTGTTGCAAAGAGATGGTCAGGCAAAGCAGTTTCTGCATGTGGCGCTGTTGCCAAGAATAATATCAGTAGTGGTTTTTGTGGTCAAGATGAATCAAGATGAGTCAGGTTCACCAAGGCTAGCAGTGTTCAGAGTGGTCGTGGTCATGGTAGTACAAAGCAGAAGGGCAAGGTAGTAGTTGGTGCAAGTAAAGGGATTTCTCCAACTGTGTTTTTCACAGCAAAATCAGTCACTTCAATGATGGTTGGAGATGGTGTTGTCCCTGATGTTAGTAAAGTTAGTGAGGGCGTGGTTGATAACAACATGAGTTTTGCTACAAGTTCGACCCTGTTAAACTTATCATGTGGGCAAAATGTAGTTGAATCGGCAGAATTGAGTGCATTTGAAGTCCCGCTCCCGAGTCCGACAGTACTTGAACATGATTCTGTTTCAGATCATACTGAGACAGTCTCATGTTTGCACTGATGTTGAGATTAGCCCATCCAAACATTCCGATGTTGACGTAAAAAGTGTGGATGATAATATTGAGGCTGCTGTTGAACATGGAATATCTTCACAGGAGGACAGTATCCAAAGTGAAGTAGGGGCTGATGATTATGATGATGATGATGCTAGCGACCCCATTTGGGAACTGGAAAAAAGAAAGTTAAGGTGTATGTTTCTAAACAGTCTGTTATTCTTCTCCCCCCCTTCAAAGTTCTGCTGTACCTATGTCTATTGGTGATGACCCAGGCCAGAGTTAATAGTCAGCGACTGTGATGTTCAGTCGAAGTCACATTGTGGCGAACAGCAGAAGTCATGCATTACACCCCCCATTTCATCAGCACCAAAAGTGCAGTTACATATGCAGCATCAGCACCAGCAGTGGCATGTGAAGAGTAGGGCATCCAAATCCCTAGTCTGGGATTTTTTTGTACATGATTGCAACAATGAAACAGTGGCAGTCTACCAGTTTTGCTAAGCACCTGTGAAGTGTGGTAAAAAGGGTAGCCACTTGGGCACTGGGAGCCAGCATACTCACCTGAAGAGCAGGCACATGGCACTGAGGACTCAGCACCAGAGGGCAGCTAATGCTGTAGTTGGGCGTTCACCCTCAGCCACGTTAGCGAGCATGGTATCCCCTTTCTTGGTATACCAACGCTACTGTGACAATTTTACTTCGCCTGACACTACAGCGACACACAGTGTAGGTCACTATAGTGTCAGTCAAAGGGACCCCGCATTGCTTTCGAGTGTATTGCACCCTCCCCAAACAACTCAGACTAGAGTTGATTATTTACAGCGGGGCAGAGCCCCTGCATGGAGGGTTCGGGGCAAAGCCCCCAAGAAAATATTTGTTGTGACTCTCTTATGACAACCACAAATGCAATTGACATAAAGGAGTCACTGTAATGTTAGTCGACAACGAAATTGTCGACTGACTGAGATAGATCCCCCTTCCATCAGTGAAAGTAGCCATGTGGGTAAAAGTGGTGAAATAACACCGGAGGATTACTATAGGCATGAGGAGGAGGAGGAGGAGGAGGATTTGTTGGAATGTTCAAGCAGTGGTCAGAGTAGCATGTAGTAATTCTACCACGTCAACCCCTGTGCTTAAAACATGGAAAATACCAGCATGTATTGGCTTGTCACCTGTGCACCCACCATCACACATCCTAGGTAGCCCATTCATGTCAGTTAGTAGAGTAGAGCCATGTTGCATGCCATGTGTAAAGCAATGAACAATACAGCTCACATTGCACAACCTGTTTGCACGTACCAGTAAATACCCACCCAGTCATGCGGTTGCAAGTGAACTCAATGCTGCCGTAATGGAAATACTAGCAATTGACCTTTTGCCATTTTCCTTTGTGGAGAATGCAGACTTCCGGCGCTTTGCGGTACACGCACGTCCGAAATGGAAGGTCCCGTCTCGGACATACTTTTCCACCCGTGCTGTCCCTGAGTTATATCGGACAGTGACAGAGTCTATAAGACATGCCCTTCAACATTCCACCTCGTCTTACATTCACTTAAGCATGGATACGTGGACAAGTGGCAAAATGGCTGGTAGTTCCTATCTGTGTATTACTGCGCACTGGGCGCAGCTACCTGGTGTTGTCTGTGATGGTGGAATGGGAAAGCAGTGTAATAAGTTAGAGTGTGGTGGTGGTGGCAACCTTCAGGGCATTAGACAGCATGCCACGCTTGCAATGTGTAGTGTAGCAGGGTCACATACAGGCAAACACAAGCTAGACTTGCTACTGACAGAAACCGATGAGTGGCTGCACCCCCTGTCCCTAAAAGCTGGCTTCATAGCTAGTGATAATGGATCAAACATTGTGAAATGTACCAGCAACGGTGACTTTGTGCTGGTTCCCTGTATGACCCACTGCTTAAATCTGGTGGTACAGGAGTTTCTGCAGTACACAAACACGCTTCACAGGTCAGGCCCTCTGCTCCCACAGTGCCAACCTCAAAGTGCGAAAGGGTGAACAGGGGACAAACAGGGTAACCCACCTGTCTGTTTTCGGTATGAATCACCTACAAGCCTCGAGTCCTGGGGTTCAAAATGTGAACCTTATGCTAGCATACCCAGTTAACAAGCTCAGATATGTACCCTCCTCGGGAATGCAGTACAATCTTATGCCCAGTGGCACTCAGCCAGGTTTTCAAAATGTACCTTTACGACTCAGTATGAGACCTAGGTATATTTTTACCTTTAGCAAGATTAGTAACACATTCAAGCCCTTAACAGCTGTCAGATTTAAACACTGGTTAAGCATTCACATGCAAATGAAAACTGAGAAGACTTGGGCAGTATTTCAAGGAAAATATTGTTTACTAAAAATTGAAAAATAGGTAAAATATCAAACACAGAACAAATATATCAATAATTTACAGTCACATAAAATAAATGGGAAGCTACAGAACACAAATACGCCCACCACAAATACTTACAAGTTCCAGCTGAATTATCTTTCCAAAGTGCCTAGTCACCAGTCCACAGACTAAGTGTGTCTTTGGTTTTCAGGGAGTCCTTCTGCAACAACTTGTCAGATGCAGGCCATATTCAAAAGTCAGTTTTCCCCACCTCCTGGTGATGTCACCCATGAGGTCACTGTTAGATCTGTGATAAATCTGTAACCTGAGTAGGGATATCCACAAGGATGTATGTTAGTACTGTAAAAATCAGCAACTAGCAATTTCCCAAAATATGAGTCTCTTTGATCAAAGCATTTCCTTTGATGTTTTATAACCCCACAATCTGTCACTAGTTCTCTGCTAGGTGAGAAAACCATAAAGGATCAGCCAAATGACTTCCCTTCCTGCTAGGGTCATAAAATTCATATTTAGTTCCCAGCTTCAAAAGCAAGAGCAGGTTATAAGGGGTAATAAATGGTCCCTCTGGAAGGAAGGCTTTGATTAGTGGTTTCCCTAGTCTGTTTATCACATCCTGCTGTTTCCTCACACTGACCCCTCTGAGGTCAAAGGTCAAGTCTCTCACACAACTGGCTGGCTTGTGTCCTAAGCAGACAGCACAGACATTCATTTATAATGCAAATATCATACATATAACCATAAGCAGGGGACAGAGCGTCACACCCTGAAATAAAGCAAATGCTGACTGCTGCATGTCACATCTGTGCTCTCTTTGCATGCTCTGGAAAGGCCCGTGACCAATTTAGGCAGCTGCAGATTCAGAAAAGCCTCCCTCAGTACCGCCTGAAGCTTAACATCATGAAATGGAACTCAACACCTGACATGGTTGAGCGTTTGTACGAGAAGTACAAAGCAATCTATGAGTACCTATTTATGAACACTAGCTGTGACACTTCCGGGGCCTCTATGTCTATGACAAGTGGACAATGGCGACTCATGAACTCAGTAATAATAATTTTGAGACCGTTTGAACATGCTACAGAGTCAGTGAGTGGTGACACTGCATCCGTTAGTCAAGCCATTCCACTTCTCCGGGTGCTGAGGAAGACTTTGTTGAATCTGCAGCCTAGCTTTGATGTTGCCGGAGATAGGTCAAGCAGTGCATTACTGAAACACATGCTTACTATATTAGACAATAATCGGACATCGCCACTATTCAGCAATCTCCAGGATTTGGAATAGCAGCCATACTAGACCCACGCTACAAAAGTGGCATTGCATCCACACTGGAGGGAGTGCAAGATTAGGTACAAAATCTGACCGGACAGTTTGTGCGATTGGTTCATGGGGCACAGAAGTCATGTGCAAAGTTATACAAATCACAGCGTAAGGCTGAAGGTCACTGTGGACCGAGTACATCCAGTAAGGTGGCTGAGAGGTAAAAGGGTGTTGTCTGCAAAACTTGTGTTCATTAATCCACTTCGGGGCCCTTGTCACAAGTCGGAATTTGTGACCTAGATGAATCTTGTGAACAGGTGGACAATTCATCTGGAATGGTGCATCACAAAGCATGGCTGAGGCCTATTTGGCAGAAAACAGGCATCTGACAATAATGGATGATCCTTTGGTGTACTCACAAAATAACTACAAAAGAAAACCACCACTAACTACAAAAACAAATCTATAGAAATCTCGCTATCTCTCACTCTCCCTATCTCTCTCTCTCTCTTTCTCTCACTGGAGCCTACCCTACCACTTGCTCTTTCATGAGAAAGTAAAAGTAAAGCACTGACTTCCTGCCTATTTAACTTCCTCCCTGCATCATGTGACCTGCAGACCTGCAGAGACAATCAGACATGTAATCTGTGGGCTTCTTCTTACCAACTTCGTTCGCCTTATCAAACTGTAACTCGAAGTGAACCCAAAGTGGACAACGCAAAGTCCATTAAAGGTGAATTTTGGCTTTTTAATGGATATTTCGCATAGCATTTTGTGAACTCAAAGTGGTCCACTTTGGGTTCACGTCGACTTTTTAGTGGAACTTCGCTGCATCTCTAGCTATGACACAGATGTATACTACAGGATTCTGACTAAACTAATTGTGCAGAACACTGGTAGAAGCACTAGTGGATGTTCTCAGCACAGACAAGTATAAAACCTAAAACACTGAGCAGTTGCTCAATAGTGTTACCCCCTTGCAAATGGCGGGTTCCTAAAAGCTTCCCCGGAACTCGTTTTAAATGCTCCACGCCTGGTTGGTGTTCAGCGTTTAAGCCGTTTCACATGGTAGTCAGTGAGCACCTTTGAGGCCTCCGTATACTGTCTCTTTAAGGGCTGCCTTATAATTAGTCTGGATGGGGGTTAGAGTGCTACTATGCTGGAGTCCCGCTTGGGCTGCAGAGTAAGTGCTCTCTTCTGCCATTGCTAGCAGGCAGGGGAGCTCAGTGGGAGAAGGAAATTGTTGCTGAAAATAACGTAGGGTAATAATGATAATGTGGATTGTTCTAACCTGCTTCCTTTGCAGCAAAAGACTGTCTGACTATCCCCTCCAGTTTGGTCCCGAACTGCTGAATTGGACCAATCAGTATCTCGGGGCCACTTTGAGCCAGCTACCAATGGGAAAACTACTGACCATTTGAGAGAGGCATTATGGGTTATGGCGCCTTCTTGCACCACTGAAAAGCAGGAGTGGATGACTGGCAGGTGATGACAGCCAATGGGATCGGGTAGTGCCCGAACTGTAAGAAGGGTTCCATGCTGCTAGGGGCAGATTCGTTATGACTGAGAAGGGGAGAGGAGCTCTGAGCTTCTGTGACGTTGAGTGCTCGTGCAGGAAGCGCTTGAAAGGCCTGAGGCGGCCGTTGGACAGTCAGTGTTTGTATCGGACTGAATCCGTTGGCGGGCGGGCAGAGGAGGCTGTGCCCAGCACAGCTACCCACCAGGCTCAACCTGTTGGAGGACTGGAGAATCTGCTGAATCACGCTCGGTCCTTTGGAAAGTTGAAGCTGCCGTTGCAGCACCTTAGCAGGCTGTGAGTTCGTGTGAGCCTTGGAAGCTGCTGCCTGGTGTGGCACCCCTCTGCAGTTACCATATAAATGTGTGAGGAGTCGGGTAAAGTCAGGCTCAGCCCTGCCAGTGTTGAAGGAATCGTTACTTGCTGGAGTCATGAGTACTGAATCAGGGTAGCTCCCTGCCAAGTTTGCCGACAACGGCCTCAAGTTGTTTGTTATACTGCCGATTTCCTAATTAAATTTTATTCCCCTTCTGACCTGCCAGGATTGTAAAGGCTACCTGTGTCAGGGCCCCAACCAGCTGCCATGGTGGACTAGCCATTAGGGCTTGGGTACCCAGGGACCATAAATATTAGGTTCAGGCCTGTGCACAGAGCTCTAGGTAGATAAGTATAGTATAAGCCAATCAACTTGATTCCCCCCTGTCCTTGTTATCCCCCCCTTAAATAAATCAGATTGTTTGTTTGCAACTACGCCCTGGCTAGTTTGTGCATTTCTGGTGAACTACTGCATAGTGACTGTGATATAACTGTACCTTACTTTACAGGGGGTTCCCGGAGTGAGCTGAGAGATACTAGCCTGGGGGTAAGTGTACTGGGGAAAAGTATTGCTGGTACCTCGTGTGAGCCATTAGAGGGACGAAAGGGGGTTGCAGCAACCCAGAGGGCTGTGACCGAGGCAATCTCGACAGTACTAACCCCGAACTCTGGTTGGAGGTACCTGTCTACAGATCTGGGCCCCTTATCCTGTCTCAGTGGAGATAGGCCGGGGTAGTAGCCCTAAGGGTAGTGCCCCCTGGGGGTTACAGTAGAAAATGCAAAAAGTGAGTGCACCTAGACAAGGTTTTGCAAGGAGTCAGCAAAAATAGTGAAAAATGAAACTAAAGGCAACAAGCAACAGTAATCGTGACTGCCTAGGCAGGTTATGAGTGAGGTTAACAAGCTAGCAGTAAACAAACAAATAGGACTATCAGGTTGCCAGTCAGGCTAGTACAGCAGAAGCAGTAGGGCTAAGCAAGTTGACATTGAGGTAACAACACAGTTTGTGTGAGGGTTTAAACAACTTAGTGAAATACAGTAGGTTTGCAGGAGGCCCACAGACACCTATAGGGTACTCACACAAGGCAAGGGTCAAAACGCCACATACAAAAATAGCGCAGCACACAGTGCCACAAGCAAAATGCTGAAAGGCAAAATAAGGTCGGACAAAAGAGTGACCGGCACAAAATGTTGCCCACACAATAAAAACTATTGGGGTGACATTGGAGATTCTTTGTTTTGTGGGGGGCTCCACCCCCCCGGACTTACTATAATCAGCTCCGGGGGGGTGTGGACTTTGGGGATGGGGAGAAACTCGTGAGGGGGGGAAATTTCTTTCATTAAAAAAAAAAAATTATTCAAGACCAAGAGACTGGGAACCGAACCGTGGTCCCCAGGTCTTCTACATTGCTGTGTGCTGGTGCCTTAGTCACTCCACCACGGGAGCAGCTCAACCAGGCACCACACCAATGTAGAATCCAGAACTAAAAACTTGCTCCACAACTATGACTGTGCTACAGACATAAGAGGCAACAGAAAAAACAGCAAATCTGGGCACTAGTCCAGCTTCCAAAAAGTTTCATCAAAATAGTTAACTCGCATGTAATATAAGGACACAGACACAGCTTACAACATATCAAGCAGCAGCAGGTGTGCAAGCAGAATGATTCCCCTAACCGGTTTCACCACAAGGCTTCATCAGATGGGGGCTCTGATGAAGCCTTGTGGTGAAATCGATTAGGGGAATCATTCTGCTTGCACACCTGCTGCTGCTGCTGCTGCTGCTTCTGCTTGATATGCTGTGAGCTGTGTCTGAGTCTTGTGTTACATGTGAGTTAACTCTTTTGATAAACATTTTTGGAAGCTGAACTAGTGCCTGGATTTATCACACCAATGTCAACTTGATCCCTTCCTCCTTTCAGCAGACAGCGATGGGGTAGCAGTAATTCCCTAACACTATTCTACCCCTGTCGCTGTCAATGTTTTTGCCATTCTCGCAGCATGGTTAACTCCATGCTGTTATTGCAGTGCTTAAATGGTCTGGCACCCTCACACAGTAATGCAGAAGTGTCTGGATTAAGAGGAGGCTGGACAGGGGTGCAACATGTCTAGCTGAGGCTGACTCATGACTGACTGAAGGCAGACTCTTTGATTTCCTTTTTACTTTGTCCTTCACGTGAGGACCACAACATGGAAAAACTGCCTGAGTTGAACGGCTCAAAAAGGGAGGAGGCAGCCCCACCCACGAAAACCATCCAATTGGTGGAAGTCCTCAGCTGGAGTGGAACTGCAGCAGTGGGGTCTCAGCAGGGAAGGAGGCATCCAGCAGGGGGGAAGGACAGGGTGAAGATGGTGACTAGCCCACTCACTGCAACTGGATAGGTCTTACAGTGCTCTGGCTCAGGTAGGGAATACTGGCTGCAGTGTCTGTAGGTCTGTAATTGGAGTGCTATCCGAAAGTCACACTTGTCAGAGGAGGTATAGTAGCTATAGGACGGTGTATCAGGCTGATTTTGCTTACTTCTAGACTGATATCTTCTGTAACTACAAATCCCAGAATCCCCTGCAGCTGACATTGGAGCAGTAGGCAGCAGTGGGAGATTCTATAGCCTGCAGTGTATGTTAGAGCTTTTATAATCTCTGATCAGCAGTTTTCTGGGTCTGCTTTTCTCCAGGGGCTAAGTACAATCCTCTGTGACTGTACTTAGACCAGGAGGTACAGCAGGACCAGCAAACAAAAGAACAGGGGCCATATTCACAAAACTTTTCCCTAGCGCAAACCCAGTTTGCCCAGGGCAAACTGAGCTTCACGAATAGTTGGTATTCAAAAGCCCAGTTTGCAAAGTAGTGAGGTAGGCTGCAATGCAAATGGAGGGGGAAGGGACCTGCATATCCCCGCAATCCCATTCACAAAGGTTTTGCTCCATGTAGGGGCCTTTGTGAAGGTCCTTGCATGGAGAAAATTACTGCTGACAAAAACCTGTCAGTAATCGGTGCAACCCTAGTGGTTGGCAGAGGTACTGCATCCCCAACCCCCTTCCCAGTTCCCGATCTCCCGCAGTGTAAAATATTTTTTCAAATTGTAGTGGTCCCTCCTCCCTTTCCCGATCACCAATCCTATAATAAATATAAGTTTTTCATAGTGTATTGTCCCTCCCCGGTGCCCGATCTCCCACCCAGTATTGATAAGACTGTCAGCCAATGGGCTTGTAGTGTATACTGTACACTGTCTCTGACAGTTCAGTCAGTAGGCAGCCATGGAGGTGTGAGGAGGGTTGTGCCACTTGCCAACCAGTGGTTGTGCTTGGGCATGGGGAGTGAGGTGACGGGTGATTACCTGAGAGGGTGCAGGGTTGGGGGGACCACTAGACTACCAGGGACTGGGTTTTTGTGTATTTGGGGATGGCAATTGGTGATGGGAGGACCACTTCACTATGGAAAGGGGCTTATCAATATTGGGTGGGAGATCACGCACCGAGGTGGGACACTACACTATGGAAAACTTTTATTTATTATAGGATCTGTGATTGGGGAGGAGGGAGGGAAGGACCACTACACTATGGAAAAATATTTTACACTGTCGGGTGAACAATCAGGGACCAGGGAGGGCACCACTAGACTACCAGGGAATACTGTTCAGTATTAGGGGATGGCGATCGGAGGAAGGGGGCACTAGATTGCCATGGACTATGTCTGTGTGAGGCATTGGCTGGTGGGGGAGGGCACTCTAGGCCATCCGTGGGCCATGCAAATGGACCCATAATGAGCATGCTAATGGACAACAGTGACTTGCATGCCCAATGGGCTCATTTGCATGGCTTCCTTAGTGAAAAGGGGCTTAGCGCATGTGTGCTGTTGTTTCCGACCCATTCTGGCTGGCTGTGGGGCAGCACTACTGGGTTTCCTGTTAGTTTTCCGGTGTTAGTGCTGCCCCCGCCTGCCCCTATTCACTGTTGGATAGCACATCACGCTGTCCGCCTGTGAATAGCTCCATTGCCCACCAGCGCAGCCGGGAAGTGCAGGGCAAACTTTTGTGTGCACTTTGCATTTATTTCATGAATCTTGGTCCAGAGCTTTCATAAACTGTAACATGCACTGCAGGCTATTGAATCTCCCCCTGCTACCTACTGCTCTAATGTCAGCTGCAGGGGATGCAGTAACTGGAGATGCCAGTATAGAACTATACAAAATTAGTCTAATATGATTCACTATACTCTGGGAAACAGCAAGTAAACCAAAATGTTATTGCACACAAAGTGGACATTGGGACCAACCCCACACTTCAGTGTGGGGCCCTTGGTGCTGACTGTTCCCCTTTAAAGAGATCAAGAGTGTTCAGTTAGGCCCTCCAAGCTGGTTAGTGGCTTAGGAGGCAAGAGCTACAAGCAGAGATTGGATCTACTCCAATTATTTAGCTTAGAGACCCCTTACAAAAATACAAGTGTGCAGCATGCATGCTGTACACACGCTGCACACTTGTATTTCTGTAAGGAGAAGGCTCAGATGGTACGTGATCTAAGGGGTTCTAGTTTTCAGGGGCAGAGATGGCTGAAGTAACTATTGTGGTATGCTACTGCAATGAGAAATGATACTTGAGAACTCCATGCTCTGTTACATCCATATACCAGATTTTGCCTTCCTTGCAGTACTGAACTACCCAAGGAAGATCACTTAGTGGAGTAAAATATGACTGAATTCTATTGAGACTGGTTATAGAAACATAGAATTTGATGGCAGATAAGGACCGCTTTTTCCCTACCTAATGGATAAGCTGTAGATCCTAGTTAACCAGCAGCCTACTTCTTTCTACCCCCAACCCCTAGAATTGCCTTGTGGCTGTCCCATGCATGCTTGAATTCAACCACTGTTTTTGAGTCCACAGCCTCCTCTGGAAGGCCATTCCATGCATCCACAACCCTCTCTGTGAAAAAATACTTCCTTACATTACCTGTGAGCCGCCCCCCCCCTCTTCAAATTGTGCCCCCTTGTTCTTGCACACCTCTTTTTTTGAAAGATGCTACCCTCTTGGACTTTGTTGATTCCCTTGAGGTACTTGAACGTTTCTATCATGTCCCCCCTCTCCCTCCTTTCCTCGAGGCTATAATATTAAGCTCCTTTAGTCTCTCTTCATATGTCTTTCTGGTGCAGACCCTGCACCATTTTAGTTGCCCTCCTCTGGACAGCTTCTATCTTGTCTGTAGGTATGTAAAGCCATATGATGCAATGGTAAAAATTAATGGAATGAAAATCAGAACAGAAACTGACAGGAGTGCAATCGTTTCAGTTATTTCTGAATTGAAGAAACACAATACAAACGCAAATTTGGAAAAGAAAAGATACTGCCAGTAAGTTATGGGTTAAAAACTTTAACTGATCAAGTACATTGTTACAACTGTTAGGAAAATCCTTGTTACTGTAAAATTCAGCACTCAGGTGGTGGTATGTTCAGATCTGCTAATCACAAAAGGTAGTGGCCCTGCACTTGTGGGTCAAAACTGAGTTTAGACATTACAGGTAGATTGATGTACAGTACATAACTGAATAAGGAATGTGGAGTTCAGAATATAATTATATGTTCAAAACAGATATGGAGTTGATGAACGATGTCACAGCTAAACTACATACTGTATATCTGAACAAAAAGTTCAACAATTTTGCAAGGCAAGAGCTATGCCTTATGAAATCTGAAAAGCTGTAAATGAACAGCTGAAACAGTTAGAAAAGGAAGACGTAATGTTCACAGCAGAGTCCAGCTAATGAGCAGCACCTCTTGTGTGTATGACTATGCACTCAAACAGCAGGAGGGTCAGGAGCTGTGGGGGATTATAAAGTTTAAAGGGACACTGTCAATCTGGTTTTTATCATATTATTTCTGGTTAAAAACTTACATTTTATGATTGCTTACCTTCTCTTAAATTCATCAATGTTGCTGTTTGTTTTATCTGTCTCCTCGTTTAGTAGAACTGAAATGCATGCTAATGTATATTTATAAACAACTTTGTTTAGTTTACAGTCCTGGATCTGTTCTTACTGCATACTTCCTGAACATTGCAAACACACCAAAACAGTGCAGTCACTCATGAGGCAGTAGCCTCCTAAACTCCCACTGCATCATGAGGGGCTAGACTGTGTTGTGGGTGTTCCCAAGTCCAGGAAAGATGCAGCTGAAGTTGATCAAGGAATGCAAACAAACCTCTGTTTGTGTAGTAACACCAGTATGGTGTGCAGTCCGTTTTTCACTTTTTTAAAGAAAAAAGGAGTCAGAATCAAACTACCAGCTACATCAGCAATCTTTACAAAATGTTGGCAATCATAAAATGTGTTTTTTAAACTAGGGACACTTTGAGACCTAAGGGGGTTGACAGTGCCCCTTTAAATAAATCCTTGGTTGGATGTGGACTAGTACCCTATTCTTAGACCACAGGATTTGTTTACTATGCTAGCAAGAGGGAACAAGTAGGGCTGGGCAAAACTGTATCTTCTGCCAGCGAAATTCTGGTGAAATGCTGATTTCACCTCTGTGAAATTTCCACGAAACGTTTGAGACATTTTGCCAAAATTGTGATTTCGGTTATTTCCATCTAAATGAAAAAGTATTTGTCCACATTGCACCAACGTTGGCATAATGACTTTAATTAATACCCATACCAAAGTGTACCAAGTTTCAGATCTCTATCTTTAAAGATTACTGAGTTATAAGCCTCCAAACATTCAGAAATTTTAAAATTACAGTTTACTACTATGTACACTAGAAGTGTTTGCCCACAATGCACCACATTTGGTATAGTGACTTTACCAATGTCCATACATATGTGTGACAAGCTTTATAGCTGTATCTTTCAAGGTGACTGAGTTATAAGCCTCCAAACTTCCAGAAATTTTAAATTACATTTCACAATTACATAAACTGCTGAATTTTAAGTCCCTATAAGTTTAAAGCTAGAGAATGGAATATCACCAATATTGTTAGGTTCACTGACCTTAAATATTAGGCTTTATGGCAACCCCCATGGTGGTGCACTGGAGGGTCATGCTGCCATGCTGATGATCTGGGTTTGGAAGCGAGACCAGGAGGTCTTGTCAGGGGGCTGGTCATGGCTAAACTTACAATTTACATAACCAGTACTTCTGTATTTAGCGGTTTCCATCACTGTTCCAAGAAAGTATGCATCTAAGTTTTCAATTATCTAGCTCCAACGGTGGCTGAGTTGTAAGCAAATAAATAATTTAATATTAAATTGACAGATTTTGAGCCCCTATAACTTTTCCATTCTTCATTCACATTGGTAACCTTTTAATGCCCATACCATACAATATGCATGCCAAATTGCAGACCTCTAGCTGTAGCACCGATTGAGTTATAGTCAATTAAAGAATTTTGGAAATTTCTGAAAAAGTTCATGAAATTTCATGAAAATTCCACAAATTCAGAATTTGCTGATTTTGCCCATCTTTAGAAATAAGTAAGTAAACAAGCTGTGATACAAGCTTATCAGCTCCGTGGCATTAGATAATGCACCCATGGCATATTTACTAATAATATGTAGAATGGCTTTATCAAGTTAATCAGTTGCCCAGTGTTCTTGCTATGTTTCAGTGGATTATGGGTCAATAATTATAGGGACTGTCTGGTTTGATAAATGATTTTTATGGTATTTTGGTCACAGGTGACATTTTGGTCACATTTGAGTAATCTGGAAGTAGTTTTGTTTTTAGAAAAACTGAAGAAAGCAAGATTACATGACAAAATAGAAAAATATGCATTTTTTCAAGATAGTGCAATTTACTCGGAGAATAGAACTGATATGAGCTAATTTACATCATAGATAAAAAGCTATAGCTCAGGACCCTATTTCAATGAATGTAACCGAACTGAGATAATTTCTGTAATTCTGAAATTTGTATGGAAAATTTATTCCAGTGTTAGTCAGCCTGTTAGAATTTATGATACAGTTGCTACAGAAGGCTCATAAATGTGTTTGGCTGACAAAAATACCAAGCCATGCTTGTAACTGTAAAAAGTAGAGCTCTACCTTCACAGTGTTCAACCATTTTAATGCTACTGTTCATGCAACTGTTTTATTTATTTTTAGGGATTGACTCTTGGGCAAAAAATATATTTTTGTAAGGATGGCCTAGGTACAATTACACAACAAAACTGTACAATGACATGAGAATAAATACATCAAGTACTGTTTTTAAAATACTAACAGCTAAACAGTGAAATCAGGAGAAAATGCAAACAATATTTGAAAATGGCAACTAGTTTTGCAACTCTAAAATGATAGGCAATGTGTTAATTAAATGTTCAGATGGAAAATGGAAGACATTTTCAGCATGTTTAATTTTCCTAATAGAAAAAGCATATCTAGATATTAGAGAGCCTCAGTACAGAACAGATCTTTTAAGAGTGGATGTTTGTTGTATCAAAGGTGAGCACTCACCATTTACAGCTTCCTGCACCATGATAATTTTGTCATGTTGTGCCTTACCAGTTTGTGCAGATACTGTTGTTTCTCATAAAATTCCACATAAGAGTGACACATCTATGGAATTTGGGATTTGTGCACTTATCAAGACAGAAAAAGGGTACACACTGTCACAAACCCACTTTTGGGGGTCAGGCCCACTGAGCTCACAGTGCCCACCCTTAAGTGCAATCCATGATGGGGGGGCATGGATACTTCCGTATCCTTTTTGAATGCTCGCAGAGGTCACTACTGCACCTCTGCCAGGAGGATCCAGGGCATTCCTCTAACTCTGGATAAGGGCACAATACCAATCTTGAGTTTTGTGGCCAAATATGAATCCTTTCCTCGGCTGTTACACAAAAGAGGAAGACCCAGGCATCACACTGTCTTCAGGGTAGCAGTGTAAGTCTGGTTTGGCCTTCTCCCTACAGGACATGCAACAGCCTGGTTAAAAAACCTTTGTAGACTCTGGTATTCTCCCTATCCTGTACAGACCCTTTTCTCAATTTGGTTGCTTACTGTGTTCCCTCTAAGCAAATAACAGTTGTCACAGATTATTAATAAACCTTCTACAGTCACATCTACAATATAAGAACTCTCACACAGGCAGAATGTCTTTAGAAAAGCAATTTTTTTACTAAAATACTTAAATACAGTGCCAGCTAAAAGAGAATACTAATTTGGGTTACAGTATCCAGAAACAAATAGGAAAAATCTATACAGAAAAAAATGCACTAAAACTTGTTAGCTAAGTCTCTACCTTTGATATGAAGATATCAAAGTCCAGAGAATTACTGGTTTGCAAAAATATTTCAGTTTTTCTGTAGCAGCCTTTGGTTCTTAGGCAGTCTCTGTGCTGGCAGCTATTCTCTTGTGATAATGAGAGTCCAAGCAATATGTGTGTGTGTGTGTGTAAATGCCCTGAACTGGGGGTTTAAATGTCTAAACATATTAAGACTCTGATTCTGAGACCTATAGTTGGCATGGATATGACATTTCAAAGTTAAGCCCTTTGAAGTCCCCTGTAGACCATTGGCACCCGTAAGATAAAATTCACACAGGATCTCGAGGAACCTTGTGCCTCTCCTGTTACCTCATAAAATGTAGCATCGTATAACAGCTTCCTTAGGTCAAAACATTCTGCTCCCGAGTGCATGTTTTTATGACATACAAATGGGTTTTGGCATATCTCTGTTAAAAAACACCGGGAATGCAATTTCAGTTCCTAGCAGACAGCTACCTTCAGGTCAAAAGAAGGTCAAACCTTTTTTTCTTAATCTAGTATTTTCCCTAGGTGCCTTTGTGCAGACACTGGCATGTCTTTTTGCCTGTACATATACACAGGATTACATAAAAAAAAATAATGTATATATGCACGGAATTATATCTACAGATAAGAACTAGCAGATGGGCAATGTGACATACTCCTCCCTCCTAGACTGAATTTGTGGGATTTCATCTCTAGGCATGGTATGATTTCTACAAATTCTGTTCACTGCTCTAACTGGCAAGATAGCCCATCTGTGTTGGCATCTGTCAATCCAGCCTGCTGGGTAATGGTCATATTGTAGTCCTGTAAGGCAATACTTCATCTTAAGAGACAACCATTTGTTTTCCCATTTGTGTTAGCCACACCAGGGGATGCCTCCAGTAGAGGTACAGTTCTAATATCTTCAGGGCCCATACCAGCGCAAGGCATTACTTTTCAACTGTGGAATAGGCCCGCTCCCAAGGAAGCAACTTTTTGCTAAGGTACACTATTGGGTGATCTTTCCCTTGGTTAGATGTCTGACTGAGGACTGCTCCAGTCCCCACATATAAGGCAACTGTCTGGACTACAAATGGCTTGCTGAATCTGGACTGGTCAACACAGAGACACTGCACAGTGCCTCCTTTAGCCGTGCAAAGGCTCGTTCACAGGCTGGCTCCCATTTTAACTTTTTGAAAATTCTTTTCTTTAGCAGGCCAGACAAGGAGGCTGCCAGGGTACTGTAATTTGGTATCAACTTTTGATAGTACCTGGCAGTCCCTAGGAAACTCTGAACCTGTTTCTGGGTTTTAGGCCTGGCCATGCCTCTATTGCCTCAATCTTGGCTTGATTAGGATGAAGCTGCCCTTGCCCTACTACATGGCCTAGGTATGCCAACTCCTCCATGGCCACCTGACACTTTTCAGCCTTGACAGTGAGCCCAGCCCTCTGTATCCTGCCCAACACTTCCCCAGGTGGGACAGGTGTTCCTTTCAACTAGTACTGAAGATGGCACTATCATCCAGATATGTCACTGCATACTCTTCAGCACCATGTAACACATGGTTGACCAGCCTTTGGAAGGTGGCAGGGGTTATCTTCATTCCAAAAGGCATTACCTTGAACTCAAATTATCCTATTGGAGTGATGAAGGCTGACCTCGCCCTACCTCTAGCAGTTAACTCCACCTGCAAAGATCCTTTTGTCAAGTCAGTTGTGGTATGGTATGTCACTCCTCCCAACTTGTCCAGTAGTTTGTCCATGGCATTGGGTGGGCGTCAGACTTTGTGACTGTGTTGCGTCCACGATAGCCCACACAAAACTGAGTAGAGCCATTTGGCTTGGGAATGAGGACTACGGGTTAGACCAAGGGGCTGTGGGATTTCTGGATTACTCCTAAATCCAGCATTTCCTCCACCTCTCTCCTAATGTCCTTTAGGACAGCTTCAGACACCCGGTAGGCTGTCCGATGTACAGGTGCTTGTGTCCCCATGTCCACATCATGTGTCACAAAAAGAGTTAGTCCAGGCTTGGCCATGAACAAAGAGGCAAGGTCTGCTAAAACCTCCCTCACTTCCTGGGTCTGTTCCAGGATCAACTGGGGCAACAGTTTGATTGCCTCCACAGAGGACTCCCACTTGCTTTCCTCAAGCAAATCTAGTGGGGGGGTCTTCTTTGTCAGTCCCCCTCCCCAGGACTACACACTGCAAAGACTGTATCAGCCCTATTTGCACATGGTTTTATCACATTGACATGATACATCCTATGGGTATGTCTCCTGTAGGGTAGCTGTACAATATAGTTCACATCATTTACCTGTCGGACTACCTTGTATGGTCCTGCCCACTTGGCCTGCAGTTTATCCTTCTGGACTGGAATTAGGACCATGACTTCCTGACCTACACTGTATGAGTGAGCTCTGGCTCTACAGTTGTACCAGACCATTTGCTTCTGCTGGGTGCTGACAGGTTTTTCTGGGTTGCTCCCATAAACTCCTTCACCTTTTCCCTAAATGTTAGGACATACACCATTATGTGAGTTGCCTGGATGGCATGCTTGCCTTCCCAGTTTTCCTATATCAAGTCTAGGGGCCCATGCACCCTATGTCCATATAAGAGTTCGAAAGGGGAAAAACCCTGTCGACTCTTGGGGCACCGCCCTGTATGCGAACAACAGGTAGGGAAGGTATTTCTCCCAGTCCCTCCCATACTGTTCAGCAAATGCTTAGAGCATCGATTTTAGGGTACCATTAAACCTGTCCACAAGCCCATTGTCTTGTGGGTGATAAGGTGTTGTGTGTCTCTGCACCATTCCACACGTCTCCCAAAAACACTTCATCAGGTCCAACATGAAGGTACCCTCTCGATCAGTGATAGCCTCTTGAGGAAACCCAACACAAGAGAAAATCCCTAGCAAGGTGTCTGCTACTTTGTCCACCCTAATTAAGGAGAGGGCAACTGCCTCTGGGTATCGGGTGGCATAATCTACCACCATCAGGATTAACCTCTTACCGAAGGAGCTTGGGGTACTCAAAGGTCCCACAATGTCCACTCCTACCCTCTGGAATGGCTCCTCCACAATTGGCAGTGGAATTAGGGCAGCTCTGGTTTTACTACCTGCCTTTCCTATTTGTTGTTACCAGTGACAAGACCTGTAATACTCATTCACCTGCTTGGTGAAGTTGGGCCAATAGAAATTCTGGGCCAATTGCTGCATGGTGCACGCGATTCCCAAATGTCCAGACATGGGGCTTTCATGAGCAATATTGAGCAACCGCTCATGGTACCCCTGGGGAGCGATAAGTTGCCTGCCCATCACCCTCCCTCCCTCCCTCCTCCCTCTGTCCTTATGTCTGCAATGCAACAGTCCATTGTCCCAATATACTCAATGTGTCCCTTCACTTTCCTGTGTCCTGTCAGATTGTGCACAAGCCCTCAGCCTCTCCAGACTAGGATCAGTCCTCTGAGCAGCTGCAAATTCTTCACATTTTCCCATGGCATTGGACATGTCCCCTTCAGTTCCTAAACTAGGGTCCATAACTCTAGCATCAAGGCACTCAGGGTCACTGCCATTCCTAATCTTCTGACCATTGGTTACCCAACCCTCCTCAGAGTAACCTTCTGTAGCTGTTTTGTGAATTGTTACTTCAAAAAGTCCTACCTCTTTTTGACTACTCTCCATTTCAGGAGACACAGGCAGGGGAACCAGCCTCCCATTGTTTTCCACAGGGGCCTCTATGAGTTCCAGGGAACTACAATTGGCCTTTGCTGTCTGACTACAGGTAACTGCACATTCCACCCCTTTCTGGAGATTGTTCCCTAGAATCACATCCAGGGCAAGGTTGTCTGCCACAGGCACTTTTTGAACCTCTCTCCTGTCTCACCCCAGTCCAGGAGAACACTAGCTAGAGGCAGAGTTTTTTCCTCCCCAGTGAATCCCCTTACAGTTATGAACTGATTAGGTATAAGCTGTTCAGGCTCAACCAAATCCCCTTTTACTAAGGTAAGAGACACCCCCGTGTGCTTTAACCCATGGGTCTGCACCCCATTTACAGTAACCGAGTGTATGTGCTCCTTCATGTTTATAGGCATGCTTTCAGGGGATAGAGAGCTCACCAAACTCTGTTCAAGCATCACTTTGTCCACTCTGTGCCTTTTTATGACACTGTTTAACAAGATGCCCTGGCTGTTTGCAAAACCAACAATCATCCTTTCTTTTATCCAATAAATCCTTTTTTTCACCTGGGGCTTCCTCTATTCTCTGGAGGCAGTGAGGGTTTAGCTGCCCCAAAGGCATGCTTTTCCCCTTCTGTGCTGCCACACCCAACCCACTCACTTTCAGAGCAGGCCCATTCCTGGCATAGTGGTCTGAGAGTTCAGCAGCCTCCTGCACTGTTTTGGGGTCTCGGTCCTCTAACCAGGTTTTTAACTCTGCTGGGCAAGCCCAAAAAAATTACTCCAGAAATACTTCCTCTCCAATTTTCTCTACAGAGTTTGCTTCTACTCCCTCCCACAATTTCAAAAACTGTTGTTGCTTTGTGGTGAGTGCCTCATAGCTTATGTCAGGGCTTCTTCAGAGCCTATAGAAGTTAACCCTGTATGCTTCAAGTGTTAATTCATACTTTTTGAGCAATGCAACTTTAATTTTCTTTTAATTATGATTGTCCATTTGACCTAGTGCCTTATACCCTTTCCCAGTAAGCAGTGTGGATAGCTGGAAGCTCCAGGACTCCCTGGGTATTTTAGCCTGGATACAGAACTTTTCAAACCAATTCAGAAATATATCCACATCCTCCCCTCTTTATATTCAACTGTTAATTTAGAATTTAACTTGTATCCCAGTCCTGGAGTTCCAGGTTCAACCCTGCCACTTACCTCTTCTGGCACTGGTTATTGGATTTTTACCTTCTCCAGTTTGAATTCTCTCTGACACTTTTTTCCTCTCTCTCAGCCTCTCTCTGGTGTTGTCACTCTTGTAACTCTATCTGGAACTTCCTCTTCTTAAATTCCAGCTCCAGTTTCCTCAACTCCAGCTGCAGCCTGATCCCTTCCATTTCCAGCTTTGTGGTGACCTTCTCCTGGTGCTGTGGCTCTGGGTTCCCTTTGGTCTCACTGTCCTCCTCCCTGGGACTGGACTCAGTGACATCTCTTGGAGCCCCCATGCCCAAGGTCTGGCCCTTTCTGTCACTGACTGTGACTCAAGGTCCTGGGCACTTGCTTGCTCATCAGCTGCCACAAGAGCTTCCACGAGGTGCTTTTTGGTTTGCCCCACCCACTGGACTCCTCTTTTCTGACACAACTGCTTCAGGTAGTCTGCAGTGTATTCACTGTAGATGGAAGCCACCTTCTTCCCTAACTACTACTACACTAGCTTGCACCAAAGGAAAAAAAAAACAGGTAGAGAACTTTATACTGTAACCAAATTATATATTTGATTGTGTGTGGACTGTTTACAGTTTATCAACCTCATACACTGGCTTGAATCCACTGTTATGCCTGTGCCACCAATATCTCGAATTGCAACAATATGCAACCAAATATCTCGGATACCACCACTGTAACCAGATCTGTCATGAACCCAATCCTGGAGGTCAGGCCCACTGAGCTCATAATGCCCACCATTAAGTGCAGTCCATGATGGGGATGGGACAGGGATACCCTCCTCATCCTTTTTGAATGCTTGCTGAGGTCATGACTGCACCTCTGCCATGAGGATCTAGGGCATCCCTGTAACTCTGGATAAGGTCACAATACCAGTCTTGAGGCTTGTGGCCAAATATGAGCCCTTTCCTTGGCTATGATACAAAGGAGGAAGACCCAGGTGACACACTTTCTTTGGGGTAGCAGTGTAAGCCTGATTTAGCCTTCTTTCTACAGGACATGCAATAACCTGGTTCAAAATATTTGTAGACTCTGGTATTCTCCCAATCCTTCCAGATCCTATATAGACCCTTTTCTCAGTTTGGTTGGTTACGGTGCCCCTTCTAAGCAAATAACAGTTGTCACAGATTATTAATAAACCTACAATCACACCTAAAATATAAGAACTCTCTTGCAGGCAGAATTTCTTTAGAAAAGCAATGATTTTACTAAAATACTGAAATATAGTTACAGCTGAAAGAGAATTCTAATTTGGTTACAGTATGCAGAAACAAATGGGAAAAATATATACGAAAAGCACACTAAAATTTGTTAGTTAAGTCTCTATCTTAGGTATGAAGATTTCAAAGTCCAGAGAATTGCTGGTTTGCAAAAATATTTCAGTCTTTCTGTATCAGCCTTTAGTTCTTAGGCAGTCTCTGTGCCGGCAGCTGTTCTCTTGTGGTCTGGAGAGTTCAAGCAAAATGTGTGTGTGTGCGCGTGTGTGTGTGTAAATGTCCTGCACTGGGGGTTTAAATGCCCTTCTGTAAACTTGCAGTGTTGTCAATTCCCAGTTCAGAGCAACTACTCTGTTTGGTCAGGAGATGTCTCTTTTAGGCCACAACAGAGAGGCACTGCCAGTAGAAAACAGGAAGTTGTTATCCCTCTGTACAAACAATTTGTGAGACCCCATCTGGAGTACTGTGTGCAGTTCTGGAGATTCCATCTTCACAAGGACATAGACAGGATGGAGGCTGTCCAGAGGAGGGCAACTAAAATGGTGAGGGTCTGCACCAGAATAGATATGAAGAGAGATTAAATGAGCTGAATATGTATACCCTCGAGGATAGAAGGGGAGAGGGGGGGCATGATAGAAACTTTCAAGTACCTCAAGGGAATCAACAAAGTCCAAGAGGGTAGCATCTTTCAGAAAAAGAGATGTGCAAGAACAAGGGGCACAATTTGAAAACAGAGGGGGAACGGCTCAGAGGTAATGTGAGGAAGTATTTTTTCGTGGAGAGGGTTATGGATACATGGAACAGCCTTCCTGAGGAGGTAGTGGAGTCAAAAACAGTGGGGGAATTCAAGTATGCATGAGACAGACATTAGGCAATTCTAGTGGAGGGTAGGAGGAAGTAGGCTGTTGTTTAACTAGGATCTGCAGCTTGTCCATTAGGTAGGGAAATGGGCAAACTAGGTGGGCCAAGCAGTCCTTATCTGCTGTCAAATTCTATGTTTCTATATAGATGGCACTATTGCACTTTTTCCAAAATTTCCAAGCATATTAAGACTCAGATTCTGAGACTTATAGTTAGCATGGCTATGACATTTCAGAGTTAAGCCCTCTGAAGTCCCCTGTAGACCATTGGCAACCATAAGGTAAAATTCACGAAAGCTCTCGAGGAAGCATGTTCCTCTCCTGTTACCTCATAAAGTGTAGCATAGTATAGCAGCTTCCTTAGGTCAAAGCATTCTGCTCCTGAGTGCATGGTTTTATGACATACAGATGTGTTTTGTCATATCTCTGTTAAAAAAATTGGGAATGCAATTTCAGTTCCTGGCAAACAGCTGCCTTCAGGTCAAAAGAGGGTCAAGCTTTTTTTTTATCTAGTAATTCCCTAGGTGACTTTGTGCTGACACTGGCATGTCTTTTGGCCTGTATATATACACAGGATTACATTAATAAAATAATATATTTATTTTATTTAAGTCTTTGGTAACTGAGTAAGGCTCACTAGGCACAAGTGTCTGTTTTCAGGGGTGACCTGGGAGCACTGGGTGGTTAAGTGACTTGCTCAGAGTCACACAGTATGCAGGTGGAGGTTGTGAGAATCAAACTAAGGTCTGGTCCACTGGATATACCAAGCTCGTTCACAGCTCATTACTCAAACCTCTAGGCTATACTGCCATATATACATAGAATTACATCTACAGATAAGGACTAGCAGCCGGGCAGCTCGCCACACACACAAGTTAAAAAGGAGACTATATGAATAATGTTTGGTGATATAAAATTTCACAAATGCCTTAATGATAGAAATGATAGACAATTCACCCTGACTTCAGATCACAAGATCCCAAATCCTAGGGGTGTTAACCCAACCACTGCTGTTTTGAATGTGGCTTTACTAATAATGTAACTTTTCTTGAGCCTGGTGAGCAGGCAGTTGTGTTTGTAACTTTACCTTGGAGCAGTGGTACTTTAACTGTCACATGTCTGGGATACTGGTAGATCTCTCCTTGTAAAACGCTAAGACCCAAGACATGGAATACCTTCACTGGTAGCAGCTCTGCTACAGAGATGATTACTGACTCTGGTTATGTATCAGTGTGCTACAAAATGGGTGGGGGAAATCCTGCTTCCTGATTGGTGGAGAAGCTTCCTAAGTACTGCGGTTCAGGAATAGTAACCGCACATTGCACTGCTAAACGTCTTTTTTTTTTTTTTACAGTAGACCCATTTTATAAGAACAATAAGACACTTCAGGGTGTGGGTTTCTATACCTGAACCACACTTCCTGGTGGTTGACAACAATCAGTGCAAGTTCCTTGTGCCTCGTAACGCATCTGAGCCAGCAGTTCAGGAATAAACCAACAGTCTGTCATGTCTTATTACAGTCATATTCAATGCCAAGCTTCAAACCAACACAGCAATGCTGCTGCATTGTCCAGAGTGCCATCGGAGATTGATGTTGAAAGGTGTAACCTAATTTTCAGAATGTAATTTCTGGATGAGTTGCCCATTACTGCAGACAAAGAAATGTGGTAGCTTTGTTAGTCCAGTCAATGGATGATGTTGATACAAAAAAACAAATAGGTTGCAGGCGATGCATTTCATTGGATTAATACAATTATTTCTGAGACTATCTTTTGTGAGATAATACTCTCTTCTTCAGGTCATCTGGCCTGGAGAAGAGTATTATCTCTTGAAAGTTAGTCTCAGGAATAATTTTGTTTCTCCAAGGGAAAGTATCACCTGCAACATATATATCAAATTTATTTTTCTGTTACACCTATCACTGCAGTTGACCACAGCTTGTGAAACTGAGAAAGATCCTTAGTAATAGGGAACTTGACTCCAAGCAGGGTCAGACTGGGGTAGTACAGGGGGCCCACCTGGAAAGTGGATACAGGGGCCCACTTGGAAAATCAATAGGTGAGGGCCCAGGGTGACACACTAATATCAGTATTCCTCTTAAATTTGATATACTAGCTCTGTGTTTGCATCTTACCGTGACATGAGTGCCCTAGAATACCCCATTTAATTAGAAATAGATGATGAATGCAAAGAGTTTTGAGAGTTTTGAAGTTGGCCAGGTACCCAACAGAGAGAGCACACCTAGAAATTTCCAGATACCAGGTGGGCAAGTCCAACTCCGAGTTTAAGGTTAAAAGTTATGAAAATATGTGCTTGATCCTATAAGTTTATGGCTCCGGTTGGGGGGGGGGGTCTCTTATGGATATGAGTGTTGCCTTGTGTGTTCTTAGGACCAGAGGACTGTGAACCAAAGGTAAGCAGTTCTGTGGTCCTAAGGATGCAGGAGACAACATGCTTAGATCCATAAGAGGCCCTCTAAACAGACCCATAAACTTATTATAGATTGCTAGCTTTTTAAAAAAATTAAAAAAATCATTTTTTTATTTACAACACTGATGGTGTGAGTGGTCAGAGAGAAGCCCGTTATAGTTGTTCAGCGTGTGAGATACTCTTACACTAGTAGGAGTACCTCATGTGCAACTGAAGGAAGCATCCTGATTGTTGGGGATGGTCCGCAATCTATAATATAAACAATGCCACCTGTGTAGTAGACTAGGGACAGTGTTTCGTGACATGTGCCTCTTTTTCAAGTCAAATGGTGGTCAATTTCTCAATACATTATTTCACATTCTGCTGCTGGTTGTTCAAATATGCCATTGAAAGTTCCTAGGCTTTGCCCTGCCAGCTTGAAACCTTATTTGTGCATCCTGTTAACTGTGGTGCACTCGGGCCTACCAGCTACTATATAATAAAAAACCTCAACAGGTCCAGTGGGTAGCATTGAGGGTCAACAGGGCAGGTCTTACAAAGATCATCTCCAGGCACTGAAGATGTACTAACTGGAGACCAGGGAAGATATGACAGAGACCTTCAAGTTCCTGAAGGGAATAAACAAGGTAAACTGCAGGGAACTATTTAGCAGGTGAAATAAGTCAAGAACCTGAGGTCATGAGTGCAAACTGGTGGGGGAAGGTTTAAGAGGGATGTGAGGAAGTTCTATTTTATGAAAAGGGTGGTGGAGCTGTGGAACAGTCTATCAGTGGAGGTGGTGGGTGCCAAGACTGTAAAGGATTTCAAGCATGGCTGGGACAGGGTAGCCTCTGACATTGGTGCCTGAATTAAGGCGCCGTTCGAAACGGCGACGCGATGTGGTAACCCGAATGGCGATGGGGAGGAGGGTGACAGATGTGGTGGGGTGGGTGACTGCAGCGACAGGATGTCGCTATATATACACACACACACACACACACCTGGGAGGCGAGCACGGCGGCGTGGCCTGGGAGGGATGGCGGGTGGTGCTGCAGTTGGCTGCTGAGCGCGCCAGGACGCTGGGGTTGGCCCCGCTTGTGGTGCGTGGGTACCAGGTTCAGGTCTGGGTCCGGGCGCTACTGCATTTTTTTGTTGCACCTGGCCCAAAACTTTTTTTTTTGCTTTGCCCCTCAACATGCACCCCCCGAGTTGGAGAACTTTAGTAGAGAGGTGGGGGTGAAGCCTTCTGCCTGGGGCAGACCCCCCACAGATAGCACAGAACCAAGTCCTGGCGCTGTTCCTCCGTACGCTGAGGATGTCAGGGTGGCAAAGTTGTTTTCGCTGACCTGACGTCGCGATAATGTGGGTTGCCGTTATCACATAGAACCCTAGGACAGAGTGAAGAGTCTGGTGATTACTCAGGTCAATAGTAGCAGGGAGGGAAGCAGGGGGTGGAACTGGGAGGGATAAAACCTCATATGGACAATAGAGCCCAGTGCAGATAGGGAACTCCAGGCGAACTAGATGGTCCTTTTGATCTTTTTCTGCCATCATTGTCTACGTTTCTGTGTTTCTATATCCCAGCAGCTATTAGAAACTCTTCAAAGAAATGTTTGAACAGTATTATTATTACTTGGCCTGGATAAATAATATATTGATACTGCTGCAGAAACCAATCTTATGGCTGTAAGAGTGGTCTCCCTTATATTCTTAGGGTATCAGAACTGCTTACCTTTGGTTTGTGGTCTTCATACCCTAAGAATGTGTGTATTCTTATTACTGTAAGAGTAATCGCCACACCAGTATTAGCATACATTTTACCTGTTCAAGAACCACTGTTTTTATATGCTGTACATATTTCTAAGCTGGCATACTAGAGTATTTGATCTAAGATCATTCGTGGCATCTAATGGAATGCCCTAGTATAGATATGACTTCCTTCCTCTGTTGATGGATTCTCAATCCTACCGCTGTTTCTGGTATGGGTACTGTACATTTTTAATTTCTTTATTAAAATAAAATCAATAAACAAAGTTTAAAAAACAATAAAATCCCTTTCTGTACTCATAAATGAAATACAAGTCACATGCTGTCACGGTTCTTATTTTCTACCACCAGGTCCCCCAGCCCAGCATCTGGATCTGAGGAATGTCCACGGAAACCTTGACCTTGGTCTAGCAGGTAAAAACATGCAAGAATGATTTAAAAAAAACATATTATATTGAAAAGTTTCACACAGTGAGATAATTAGGCAGTAATGCACGACTGCATGTGTTATTACATTAGAAAGTGTATGCTTGGGTGTGTTGTGAGGCACAAGGTGAAGCATAGTGCTTACAACCACCCAAGAAGTGACAACATCCCAAGACATATTACACCATGAAATGTTTTATTATGACTTTAAAATTATGTCAAAGTGTTGGGATATCATTGATCTTGGTATTCAGTTCTGACCAGAGATGATATGCTAAGATATTATTATATGTCAAAGACTGCTTCAGCCAATCAACATTCAGGATTTCTCTTATCATGCTGTAATAAACCATTACAGATCTGAGGGCGTACATATAATAGATATGTTTGCAGCTAGGCTGATATGAACCTACTGAGTAAAACATTTTATGGAAGATACAATTCAATATAAATTCTCCAAGTCTTTAATTGAATATCCTAACCCCCCCCAAAAAAAAACCTAACAAAACAAAAAAAAGAAACAACAACAAACAATTTATTGGTAAATGCGTTATCCTAGGTCACACTGAAGTTTAAGTGCACTACTCATCCCCTGAATCTTGTTCATTTGAGAGAAGTTCTGTTAGGTGAACTTTGCCTGTTTAGTATGTCTTAGATCACCCCTGATTTTTCAGTTGAGGGACTCGGTTCTTGCAAGACTGCTACTCTGAATGAATGATTTCTAATTCTGCATAGGTTTTTGGAAGGAGGTGTCACATGGAGACACACTTCCAGTGCTACCTTGATTAAATGATAGAACCACCAAGAATTACTCTGTTATGATGACTGTGTGTGTGTGTGTGTGTGTGTGTGTGTGTGTGTGTGTGTATGTGTATGTATCTCTCTCTCTCTTTGTAGAATGGCCTCAGGGAAAACAAGATGGCAGGAGTCTACTGCCAGGGAAGCCCTATTGTTTCTTGTGTATAGCTGGCCACCTGTCCATCAGGGAAGTGGTACATCACATTTTTGTTGTATTAGCATTCTGACATCAGACAGCTGCCATTCTGTTGTTCATGTAAGTCAGATCTCGGTTGCACAAACCTTCAAAAGAAACTGTCAAAAGCCAGTCTGGTGGTGCTGAGGGTTAGGTGCTAGATGCCCCACCTCGCTGCACACCATAGAATGAATACGCATTGCTGGGGGTCAGCGGGTGGGGGGGGGTCATTCAAGGGACTGTTCTCCTCTCCCAGGGAGGGAGGATTGCTGGATCTGTCAAATGACTGCCATCAGGTAGAGGACTGGTGGCAGTGCAGTTTGAGGAGCATCAGAAAGTGGGTGGTGCTGCTGGACTCTGCAGGGTACGCGTGCCTTCACACGTGCACATTGAGGAGTGTGCCTCAATGTGGGAAAGGGAGTAACCTGGTGGAAAATGGTGGTGGGGCAGGCTTTCATGATGCCCTGCCCACCAATCCCTCACTCACCTTACTGCCAGGACTCTGGGGGGCTGAACTGGATGTGTGTGCTATGGAGACGGTGAGGATGGCCCTTCCCCTCCTGACCCTGCCACGGGAGGGGGGGGTGCCCGCATCTGGCTGCCTGATATGTCCTGGGAGCTACGGGACAGTGGAGATTGATGTGGCATGGCTGAAGGGATCTCAGCCTGTCCCAGCCTTATGAGAATAAAATGTATTGAGGGGGGATAAACTGTCCATTTCAGCCCTTGAAACTGATAAAAACCATTACTTCATTATTATGTCAAATGACCAGCACTGCACTACAGTTGCAGCCACTGACATGTCCGAATATATTTTCTAGCATTTCTGTGATGTCTCTAGGGAAGTTTCTTGCTTGCCTGCAGTACCACTGTGGGGCCAAAATAGAGATTTCCTTTAGAAATACTGCAAACTATCTGGAACTCTTCAGGCAATTTCATGGCTACAGCGATATAAATAATAAGAAATGGCCAAATGAAGCACAAAGCTGAGTTCCCATTTCAAAGGATCTTGTGAAATCATAGACCACTCAACTCTTCTTCTTGCAGTTTAAAATGTCACAAGGTTCCCTCAATGGGAACCTCGGCATGTTGCACATTGTTGGCCATCTGTTATTATATTTATAGTATGGCGAGATAGGGTTACTCATAATAGGAAGGGATTCTAGATAGATCCAGCCTTCTGAACACATTTTTCGAACCATCTATTATTCATTCTCGAGTGTCACGCCGTCTCCATTCCTCAAGCACCTCCTTCCACAATAGCTGTCATTCCCAACCCCCTGCAGACTATATTAATCTCCCCACACACTACTCAGGCAATAGAGGCAGTTTTTGATTTTGAATGATGATCAATTTCAGACAGCGCTTCAGTTAATATTTTGCTTGTGCAAATTTAAAATTTCCATTGGTTCAAATTTGGCAGTCATTTCCATTTTTTGGAAGATAAAACACTTTTCTGGTCTCAATCTTTGGAGGTCAGATTTGTTAAGATACCAGTTTAAAGAAAATTAATGTAAAATGCTTCTGTAAGAAAAAAAAAACACTTTTTTTCTATCAGAAAAAAGACAACTGCTTTGACTTTCATGACTGCTGTATTAGATGCATTTCAATATCATTCTACTATTTTTTTATGTTGATTGCGCGCATGCGCAAGAAACATATTGCGGCAGCTTTCCAGAAGCAGGTTGTGGAGGCACGGCACTATTGTGGCCAATGCCCCTACAGCCTTCAAAGGCTTGGCCCACTTTCCCTTATACCGTGGCACGCTGCTGCTGACACTAGTTCAGCCAGCGTGCCACAACTTTGTAAGGTTTCAGCTGCTGCAATCAGTGGCCGCATTGTCATTGCAGCGTCAGCCATTTGCTGCAATGAGGCAGCTACCCGTCATTGCTGGGCTGAACCTTGTAACAGTGATATTGTTTTTTTAACATGGCGGTGGCTTGCCGCCATGTTCACAAACAATATTAAGCACACAACCCCTGCCAAGGGGGTGCCCAATCCCACTCGGTAACATGTGCCACACCCCCCACCATGTTTGTTTGCCGACGGGGGCCCCAATCCCTGTCGGCTTCACTGCCCAAGTGATGTTGCCAACGGAGAGCAGACTCTGTCAGCATTATGTAACACCCCCCGCTTTGTTGTGTGCCAACAGGGTTGCTCAATCCCCTTGGCAGCATGTGCCACCCCACCGTGTTTGTTTGCCGACGGGGCCCCAATCCCGTCCAGC
Source organism: Neoceratodus forsteri (assembly GCA_016271365.2). NCBI lineage: Eukaryota > Metazoa > Chordata > Ceratodontiformes > Ceratodontidae > Neoceratodus > Neoceratodus forsteri. Next base: position 69,319,597 of record JADMNL010000023.1, read on the forward strand.
TTCAGTTGCCAGTGATGTTGCAGATGGGGAGCAGACTCCCCATCAGCATTATATAACACCCCACTTTTGTTGTCTGCCGACAGAGTACCTAATCCCGTTGGCATAATGCAACCCCCTTTGTTGTGTGCAAACAAAGGGTGCCCAATCCCCATCAGCTACCTGCCCCCAAAAAAGAAGTCAGTTGGCATGCTGAGGCCACCCAGCATACCACATTATTGAAAAAAAAAAAAAAACGCTCCAGCGATGTTTTTTTTTTTTTGACCCTGTCAAAAGGAAACGGTCCTTCACAGTCTCCCTGCCCCCTTCCCACAACCTGCGCCCACCCACTGCACACCCTGCCTCCCTACACACCCCCATCTCCCCATACTTGTCTCCAGAGCTTGGCGCAACCATCTTCGGTGGACTGTGAACACGTCTGCACTCTTCAAAGCCGACCGCGAACTGAGGAAACGCCGGTAAGCTGTGTAATGGAATAAACAGGGTTTTTTCAACTTTGATGCATATCTCAGGCATTTTTTGGAATTTTGGCACCAAATTTTCAACATGGGGTTTTTGGGACCCCTCCTCATGAATTTTGGCACTGTCATGGCGTTAATCGGCCCCAAAAGGTGATTTCACGGACACTGCGAGGAATCACCTTTGGGACCGATTAATGAAACGACAGTGCCAGTGTTCATGAGGTGGCCTCTAAAAGCCTATGTTGCAAATTTGGTGGAAAATCAAAAGATTGTTTTATGAGCGCAGCATTGCGCAATTTGCACGCCAACAGAGGGTTTGCGAATTTGTAATATTTTCACCCAGATTTTCAACATTGCCATTGTTCTGCACCTCCTCATGAACAGTACAGCTGTCATTTTCACATCCTGGCCAAAATGTGTTTTCGCAGTTCTGGCACAGAATAGCACGGTTGCTGTGGTAAATCCATATTCGGGACACATTATAAAAATGACAGTGACACTGTTCATTAGCAGAGGTCCTAAAATGCCTATGTTGAAAATTTGGTGACGAAAGTCCATAAAATGAGTGTGTTATGAGTGTGCTATGAAGTTTCCACGCACTGCATCGCTAACTTTGCAAATTTTCACCTAGATTTTCAACATGCCATTTTCCACACCTCCTTATGAACAGTGCAGCTGTCATTTTTCATATCCTGGCTTAAATGTGTTTTGCTCTTCTGGCACAGTAGCATGGTCGCTGTGGGAAATCAGTGTTCGTGACACATTAAGAAAATCACACTGACACTGTTCATGAGCAGAGGTCCTAAAATGCCTATGTTGAAAATTTTGTGATGAAACTCCGTAAAATGACTGTGTTATGAGTGTGCATTATGCAGTTTCCACGCAGCCTTGTAACTTTGCAAATTAGTAGTATTTTCACGCCACGTTTTCAGCACTGGCATTTTTCCACATTTCCTTATGAACAGTACAGCTGTCATTTTTCACATCCTGGTCGAAATGTGTTTTTGCGCTTCCGGTGCAGAATACTGCAGTCGCTGTCAGAAATCAGTGTTTGGGACAGATTAGAATCAAGCGAGTTGGGGGAAGAGTGACTGAGCTCAACTGAGGTCTGTTGGGACTGCTGCAGATTTCTTTGTAGGCAGGAAAAGGCAGCAATGCACGCAGGGGCCCAGTACAAAAGGGCAGCTTGCAGCGGTGGGAAAAACAGAACGAGCGACTGAGAGAGGGAGAGTGAGCGAGCTCAACGGAGCTCTATCATGACTGCTGCGGATTTCTTTGTGGGCAGAAAAGGGCGGCAACACAGGCAGGAGCCCTGTACAAAAGGGTAGTCTGCAGTGCCAGGAGAAACAGAATGAGCTTGTGAGACAGAGGGAGTGAGCGACCTCAACAGAGCTCTGTCAGGACAGCTGCAGATTTCTTTGTGGGCAGAAAGAGGTGCCAACACAAGCAGGAGCCCAGTACAAAAGGCTAGCCTGCAGCGCCGGGAGAAACACAATGAGTGAGTGAGGGAGGGGGAGTGAGCAAGCTCAATGGAGCTCTATCATGACTGCTGCGGATTTCTTTGTGGGCAGGAAAAGGCGGCAACGCAGGCAGGAACCCAGTACAAAAGGCCAGCCTGCAGCACTGGCAGAAACGGAATGAGTGAGTGAGAGAGGGGGAGTGAGTGAGCTCAAAGGAGCTGTGTTGGAACTGCTGCAGATTTCTTTGTGGGCAGAAAAGGCAGCAATGCACGCAGGGGCCAGTACAAAAGGGCAGCCCGCAGCAGCGGGAGAAACAGAATGACTGAGTGAGAGAAGGAGAGTGAACGAGCTCAACAGAGCTGTATCGTGACTGCTGCAGATTTCTTTGTGGGCAGAAAAAGGTGCCAATTGAGGCAGGAGCTCAGTACAAAAGGGCAGCCTGCAGCGCTGGCAGAAATGGAACGAGCGAGTGAGAGAGGGGGGAGTAAGTGAGCTCAACGGAGCTGTCGGGACTGCTGTATATTTCGTTGTGGGCAGAAAAAGCAACTAACGCAGCCAGGAGCCCAGTACAAAAGGGCAGTCTGCAGCAGTGGGAGACACAGAATGAGTGAGTGAGGGGGAGTGAGCAAGCTCAACAGAGCTCTATTATGACTGCTGCAGATTTCTTTTTGGGCAGAAAAAGGCAGCAATGAATGCAGGGGCCCAGTGCAAAAGGGCAGCCTGCAGCACCGGCAGATATGGAACGAGCGAGTGAGAGAGGGGGAGTAAGCAAGCTCAACAGAGCTCTGTCTGGACAGCTGCAGATTTCTTTGTGGGCAGAACAAGGCACCAACAGAGGCAGGAGCCCAGTACAAAAGGGCAGCCTGCAGCTCCAGGAGAAATAGAATGAGCGAGTGAGACAGGGGAAGTGAGCGACCTCAACAGAGCTCTATTGTGACTGCTGCAGATTTCTTGGTGGGCAGAAAAAGGCGGCAACGCAGGCAGGAGCCCAGTACAAAAGGCCAGCCAGCAGCGCCTGGAGAAATGGAATGAGCGAGTGAGATACGGGGAGTGAGCGAGCTCAACGGAGCTGTGTTGGGACTGCTGCAGATTTCTTTGTGGGCAGAAAAAGCCGCTAACGCAGGCTGGAGCCCAGTACAAAATGGCAGCCTGCGGCAGCGGGAGAAACAGAATGAGTGAGTGAGAGAGGGGGAGTAAGCGAGCTCAATGGAGCTATATCATGACTGCTGTGGATTTCTTTGTGGGTAGAAAAAGATGGCAATGCAGGCAGGAGCCCAGTATAAAAGGCCAGCCTGCAGCACTGGCAGAAACGGAATGAGCAAATGACAGAGGAGGAGTGAGCAAGCTCAACGGACCTGCGTTGGGACTACTGAAGATTTCTTTGTGGGCAGAAAAAGCCACCGACAGAGGCAGGAGCCCAGTACAAAAGGGCAGCCTGAAGTGCCAGGAGAAACAAAATGAGGGAGTGAGAGAGGAGGAGTGAGCCACTGCAATGGAGCTCTGTTGGGACAGCTGCAGATTTCTTTGTGGGCAGAAAAGGGTGCCAATGGAGGCAGGAGCCCAGTACAAAACAGCAGCCTGCAGCACCAGGAGAAACAGAATGAGCGAGTGACAGAGGGGCAGTGAGCGAGCTCAACAGACCAATGCAATCAACATTCGGCATTGACAAATGATTGTTTTTTTTTCATTTTTGGAAGTCAAATCCTTCCTCCACCTTCATTTTATACAGAACTCCCTTGCTATAATGAACCCCGCTATAGTGAAATCTCAGGTATAATGAATGCCTTCTCTGGCTCCTGGTGTTGCTGGCGGTATTTGCCTGCAGTAGCCTTTTTTTATGTTTGTCGTGCGTGCAAGCGCAGATGAACATGTTGATATGAGAGTTGCTAGAGAGGGGTGTGAGAGGTGCCAGCCTGTGGCAGGCGAATCAGCAGGCAGTGTCATGATGACACTGGTTTGCTGAGGGGGATGGTCTTAGCAAACATTTCAAAGGACAGAGCAGACCAGTAGCAGTGCGGTTCTGTTCTTTGAAGTGCGAGTCAGGATAACAACAAGTGCTGTTATCTCCACACCCAGCCCCCAATGTACCAAAATAATAACAATTTCTGACACAGGGAGGCCCACTCCTGTTGTCGGATGCCACCCCCGTCCCACTTTCATTGCTGACGGGGGTGCCTAATCCCCCTGTCAGCATCATGTATCCCCCCCAACACCAACTCGTATGACACACTGGGAGCCCATCCAGGTGTGCCAAGATAACTTTTTTTTTTTCAGTTTTCCAACACCGGGATGCCTACTCCCAATGTCGGATGCACCCCTAACCTGTCTATCCCTTGCCAACATTGGGGTGTCCAATCCCCATGTCGGCATCCCCCCAACTATTGTGGCACACAGGAACCCACTCCAGTGTGCCTGGTTCTCTGTTATGAAGAAAACTGTCCTAGGCCCTGCTTTTTGTTTTACCTGTAAAAAGCAGTCCTTGTTGTCTAATTTTGTCCCCATCCCACTGCGCATCCAACTTCGCATCCCCTACCCCACACTTACCTCCGGAGGTTGGGTACTTTCATCTGCTGTGGACCAGGAAGCGTCTGCACTCTTCAACGCTGAACCGCAAACTGAGGAATGAAGGTAAGTGCTGTATTATGGTAGTCAGTGGGGGTTTCAACTTATGGTGATATCTCGGCCATTTTTAGGAATTTTTACACCAAATTTTCAACATGGGGTTCTTGGGACCTCACCTCATGAACATGTCACTGTCCTTTCCTTACTCAGTCCTGAAAGGTGATTTCGCAGTCGCTGCATGGAATCATCTTTTGGGACCAAGCAATGAAACAACAGTGTCACTGTTCATGAGGTGGGGTCCCAAAAAGTCCATGTTCCAAATTTGGTGAAAAAATTTCAAAAAATGGCTGTGATCGAGGGTGCATTGAGCAGTTTCTATGCACGCTTGTAACTTTTTAATATTTTCACTCCAAATTTTCAACATTGCCATTTTTTTTTTTCGCAGTTAATCTTTTTATTGGTATGTGTGTATATATATATATATATATATTTACACAAAAAAAAGACATCTTCCACATGCAGCAATATATATAAATAAGCACGGTCATACAGTACAGACAACAGCACCATAACAAATACAATGCTAAGAAAAACAAACATTTGTCAATGTCGAATGTTGTCTTGCTGCCATTGGTAGTGCAGGAGTTAGAGAAATGCAGCATGGGAGTGGCAGTCAAGTACTGAACTGATGCCAAGCCACCCCCACCCTGCAGAGAGTGAGAGGCATTAGGGTGTCCCTGTGGGTGTTTGTTAGTGCAGTGCGGGAAAACATGCTGGGCAGGATGTGAAAAATGACAGCTGCACAGTTCATAAGGAGGTGTAATAAAATGCCAGTGCTGAAAATGTGGCATACAAATATCTCGGAATTTCGGAGTTTGAGGGTGTGTGGAAATATGCAAGGCACGCTTGCAGCACCCTGCTAGTTTATGGGCGTTCGGCGCAAATTTTTAACATAGGCATTTAGCACCTCTGCTCATATGCAGTGTCACTGTCATTTCCTCAAAGTGTCCCAAGTGATTTCGCAGCTGACACGCTATTCTGTACCAGAAGTGCGGAAACACATTTTGGGCAGGATATGTGAAGTGACAGCTGTACTATTCATCAAGAGGTGTGTAAAAATGGCAGTGGTGAAAATCTAGGGTGAAAATATCGCAAATGCACGACGGTACGAGCATGCATGCAATCTGCCAACGCACGCTCGTAACACAGTCATTTTATGGACTATCAGCTCCAAATTTTCAACATAGGCATTTTAGGAGCTCTGCTCATGAACTGTGTCACTGTCATTTTCATAATCTGACCCAGAACACTGATTTCCCACAGCGACTGCGCAATTGTGCACCGGGAGTGCGGAAACACATTTCGGGCAGGATGTGGAAAATGACAGCTGTACTGTTCAGAAGGAGGTGCACAATAATGCCAATGCTGAAAATACGGTGTTAAAATATTGCGAATGCGCAAAGTTACGAGCCTGCGTAGCACCTGCGCAATGCACACTCGTAAAACAGGCATTTGTTGGATTTTTTTTTTTTACCAAATTTGGAACATAGGCTTTTTGAGAGGCCACCTCATGAATGCTGGCACTGTCATTTTGTTAATGGGTCCCGAAAGGTGATTTCACGCAGTGACTGCAAAATCACCTTCGAGGCTGATATAAGGCCATGACAGTGACAGAATTCATGAGGAGAACTCAAAACCCCATGTTGAAAATTTGGTGCCAAAGTTCAAGAAATGCCTGAGATATGTAGCAAAGTTGAAAAAACCCTATTCATTGTATCATACAGCTTACCGGCATTTCCTCAGTTCGCGGTCGGCTTTGGCGAGTGCAGGCGTGTTCGGTCCATGGAAGATCATAGTGCCGGTCGGAGAGTAAGTATGGGTGGGGGGGTGGGGGAGGGCAGAGTGTGTAGTGGGTGGCAGGTGGGGGAGGGGGCATCTAGACAACGAGGGATGGTTTTCTGCAGGTAAAAAAAAAAGGAAAACAGTCGCGGGACAGTTTTTGCATTACAGGGCATTTGGCACTGGGGTGGCTCCCAGCATGCCACCTAATTGGGTTTGTGGGGGGGTGTCAGTAGCCGATGGGGATTGGGCACCTCGTTGGCACACAACACGGGGGTAATGCCAGCGGGGTTGGGCACCCCTCCAGCAAACAAAGAAAGGGAGGGGGTGCAAGCTAAGCGGGATTGGGCATCCCCTCAGCATTCAACAGTTGGGGGTGATGCCGATGGGGAGTGGGCTCCTCCGTTGGTGGGCAAAAAAGCGGGGCGAGCCGAGGGATTGGGCACCCCTCGGCATTCCACATTTGCAGGGGATGCCAATGGGGAGTGGGCTCCCCTGTCAGCACACAAACACGGGGGGGTTGCCGACAGGGGGACTGGGCACCCCCGGTGTCTGGAAACGTGAGGTGACCGCCTGCTCGCCGACCATGGTCATAATGGCAGCGAGCACAGCAAGCAAAGGACTGCTGCGTATGACGAGCTTCGCTCGGTTTGCAGCGGACCTTTGCTTTGATGTGCTCGCCCCATTATGAATGCATGGTATAGCGGTGGCATGCAGGCTGATTGGGGAATGAGGAACGCACCTACTGATGCGTGCCCTGCATTCACCCAACAGCAGCCGCACCCCCAAGACCCGCACTAGCACAAGATGTTGCTTGCGCATGCGCGCAAGCCAACATAAAAATGAAGTAAAATATATTCAAATTGTATTCCGGAATATAATGTAACTGTATTGAGCAAGCTTACAGAGTTAGTAAGTGCCCTATAAGTTGAATTTAAAAACAGAACAGGTGGGAAAAAGAGAACAGTTGAAAAACAGCTATTTGTTAGTAAATGGATATTGTAGTGCTGAATGTCTTATGGGGGAAAGGAAGACAAAAATAAAAAGTTGCTGAATGTAAGTAGAGGGATGCAACATTGTGGAGGATGAATATAGAAGGTAAGGGAAAAAAAGGGGAGAGAGTAAAAAAAAAAATAAGAAAGAGGTAGTAAGAGATTAAGAGAGACACCATCAAAGTGTTATTGCCATATATTACATTATTTGAAATTTTTTGAGGATTCTAAGTATTTAAAGTAATCCTGCCAACATTCATTGTACACAGTAAGACGGTCAGTCGAAATATGAGTCATACGATCTAAGGAGGCGTACTGAGTTAGGTTTTTAAGTATATCTGAGAGCTTGGGAATGGTAACAGATTTCCAGAGCATGAGAATATGCCGTTTAACTTGGAGGAACAATATGTTCAGCCATCTGTTTTGTGCAAGAGTAATTATTTTATTATTATGAAAAACGGGAATGCCTAGTAGTGAATATTTAGGGTCGATTGCAAAAGATTGACCGATCACTTTAAATGCGAAGTGACGAACAGTTTGCCACAGGTTTTTTGATAGAAGGACAATACCATAAAGTATGGAGCAGATCCCTGTTGGGAGAGTTACAACGCCAGCAATTATTGTTACTGAGTAGTCTCATTTGTTGTAATACCGCCATGGTCCTGTACCATAAATGTAGGATTTTTGCTTGTATAAGTGCACTACGTGTGTCCAACATTGGCATTTTTTGACACCTCCTTTTGAACAGTACAGCTGTCATTTTTCATGTCCTGCCTGAAATGTGTTTTCAAACATGTGGCGCAGAATGTCACAGTCGCTGTGTGAAGTCAACTCTCAACATGGATTAGCAAAATCACAGTGCAACTGTTCATGAGGGGAGGTCCCAAAAAGCCCATATTGAAAATTTGGTGAAAAAATCCCAAAACATTACCATGTTACGGGCGTGCGTTGCACAGTTTCTATGCAGGTTTGCAACTTTGACAATTTTTTTATATTTTCACTGCAGTTTTTCAACATTGCCATTTTTTCACACCTCCTCATAAACAGTACAGCTGTCATTTTTCATATCCTGCCCAAAATGTGTTTTCGCACCTGTGGCACCAAATGGTACAGTTGCTGCACAAAATCACCTTTTAGGATTGAATAACAAAATTATAGTGCCACTGTTCATGAGGTAGGGTCTCAAAAAGCCCACGCTGAAAATTTGGAAAGAAAATACCAACAAACACCTGGGGATGTTAAGGTTTCCAACCATAATGCCCCACTCCGCCCTGTAGAGACTGACAGGTGTCTGGCATATGCCTTGCGGTTGTCGGCTATAATGCTCACACCATTCCACCCCCAACCCCCGTAGCCAATGACAGGCATCAGAGTGTGCCTAGGAGTCTTTGGCCCTAACGTTCACCCCATTCTCCTATACTGCACCCATCTCAGCTTATTTCCTTATGGAATGTGGTGAGCGTTAGGGCTAAAAACCCCAATGCACACTGCAAGGCCTGCAGGGTGGGGGTGGAATGACATGAGCATTATGGCCAATGACCCAAAGGGACACCCCCAATGCCTGTCAGTCTCTGCAGGGTGAGGTTGGGGTATTAGGGTTGGAAACCCTATTCCCTCATTAAGGAAGTAAATCAGGGACGGACAGTTGACGTCACCTACCTTAATTTCAGCAAAGCCTTTGAAAATATCCAACATAGAAGGCTGATTAACAAGATGGGTAGTCTGGCCATGGGGCACAAGCTGATAAACTAACATACTAACATACTAAAATGCCAGCAGAATAGGCCTAACGGTCTTTCGTGTCTGCTCGTTTGGTCAGTCCCCAACCTGGGTGCTGACCTTGCTGTCCCCCTCGCCTTCTCTGGCTTCTCCCTTCCCAGTTCCGGATATTCTTGCTGCATTGGATTTTGCTTCCAGAACCCTTCCCCTGTACCTGTCCCACCCCCTCTTGAACCCCTCCACTGTCTCTGCCTCCACCAGCCCCCTAGGCAGTGCATTCCATGGCTCCATGGCTAAACTGGGTTAGAAACTGGCTGACGGACAAGAAGCAGAGGGTGGTGGTAATGGAATCCAATCTGGGGAGAGAGGGTGTCTAGTGGGGTTCCTCAGGGATAAGTCCTGGGAACGGTCCTGTTCAATGTCTTCATCACAGACATTGCAGAAGGGCTAGAAGGAAAGGTCCATCTGCCTGTTTGCAGATGACACCAACATCTGTAACAGAGTGAATACTCCAGAATGGGTGGAGAAAATGAGCAGGGACATGGAAAGGCTTGAAAAATGGTCTGAGGAGTGGCAACTGAGGTTCAATGCAATGAAGCCCAAATAATGCACCTGAGAAGAGGGAAACCTGGGGAGAGTTACAGGTTGGGGAGGAGGTGCTGATGATCACCAAGGAAGAAAGGGACCTAGGAGTTATCAGTTCTGATGACCTAAAGCTGTCAAAGCAGACACAGATGTTGCAAGGACAGCCAGTGGCATGCTGGGGTGCATAGGCAGAGGTATCACTAGCAGAAGGCGTGAGGTGGTGATGCCATTGTATAATGCACTAGTGAGGCCTCACCTACAGTACTGTGTGCAATTCTGGAGGCTGCAAATGTGCAAGGACATTGACAGGGTGGAGACAGTCCACAGAAAGGCAACCAAGATGGTACATGGCTTGCAACACGGAACATATCAGGAGAGATTAAAAGGACCTCAATATGTACTTACTGGAGGAAAGGAGGGAGTGGGGGAACATGACAGACACGTTCACATACCTCAAGGGCATAAACAAGGTGCAGAGGCAGACGTCTTCCAGTACATCGAATGTTTGGCATTGACAAATGCTTATTTTTTATACTGAAAAAAAGAAAAACATCCATCATTGTCCGCTGTGTAACCCCTCCACCCCAAACAGTATGCAGACACTCGGGGTGCCCAGTCCCCCAGTGTCATCTGTCCATCCATTGTTGTTCACTGTGTAACCCCTCCCCAAACAGTATACAGACACTGGGGGTGCCCAATCCCCCAGTGTCCTCATCTGTTCAGCAAACTCCCTGAAAAAAGAAAACTGTCCATCATTGTCCATTGCACCGTTACCCAACCCCCCCCACTCAGGACCCACCACCCCCCACACACACCCCATCTCATACTTACCTACCAGAGGCCCGTCGCCCTAATTTTACTTGGACTGCAGGCATGTCTTTGCTCTGCAAAGCCCAACTGTGAACTGAGTTAAGCACTTTAACGTATTTCACTTAAGTTTTCGGCATCAATGTATTTCTTTTTTTTTTCTTCTATTTTCTTTTTACCTCCTCGGCTGGGCGTGGTTCTGTGGTTCCCCTCTTCAGGCGTCCTTTTCTCGGCTGCTGCTCGGCCCCAGTCAGAGCTTGAACCCTTTCTCTCTGCCTTCTCAGGTTGCTTCACAATGGGGATTTATCCCCCACACTGTGGAGAACTGGAGGCCAGGGGCTGGAGGGGAGCTGCATATAGTGGGTCCGCTGTGGCACTGATAATGTCTGTCGTCCCTGGTGCCGGAGGATTGTTTTTTGTCCCTTAGTCCCCCCTATGGCGCGAGTGTGCAATGGCATCAAGCATGCTCCTGTGCACGCGCTCACCCACAGGACACCTGATGCCTGCTTGCGCCAGCCCACACACATTGATCCTCGAGCCTGCACTAGCCCCTAGCCACTGCCAGGAGCCAGTGGCTCAGTGATCCTCCCCTCCCTCCCTGAAGGAGGAGAGCAGTCCAAGGGACACTTGATCCTCCTTCTCCCAAATGACCCTCTAAGACCAGAGGTCGCTTCTGACCCCAGGTTGTTAGCTTGGGAAGAAGTAAGGTGCCAGCACCTCAGCCCTTTATGCTACCGGGCCGGCTTCCCTGCATCAATGTATTTCAATGGGGTTTTCAACTTAGTGGCATAACTTGGCCATTTCTAAATATTTTTGCCCCAGATTTTCAATGTATGTTTTCTGGGACCCCACCTCATGAACAACTTCACTGAAACAATTTTCAAACATCCCCCCCCACCCCATGACACCAGTGCACACGACGAACATTCGGCATTGATAAACGCTTGTTTAATAAAATGGCTGTGCACAGAGGAGGGGAGGCAGATAGTGTGAAGGGCTGCGAGAGAAAGAGAGAGAGAGAGAGAGAGAGAGAGAGAGAGAGCTAAAAAACAGAGTGCCAAATCAGAAGCAACAGTCAGCATGACTGTAAGGTCCTAGGTGTCTTACCAGATAAGAGGGATGGAAGAAGGATTCATATATGATCATATCAAGACAGCAGCTGTTCGCCAGAATGACATGTCTCTCTAGTGATTAAAACACACTCAACCACTTCTCTTCATAACCCTGTCCAGTACTCTGTCAAACTGAGTCATGTTGGAACTCAGAACTACTTAGTCCAGTAAGCTATTCCATTCTGCACCACCCTCTGATTAAACCAGTGACCCCCTAGCATTCCCCTTGTAGTTCTCTCCTTTGAGTTTCAGGTCATACCCTCTGATTTCTTTTCCACTTTCCTTCCTAACTAACCCTAAACTTTTCAATAAATTCCTGTTTTTGGGGCTTTATAGACTAGATACAGGTCTCCTCTTAACCTTCTATACTGCAGTGAGTACATACCCAATTCTTGCAGCCTGTCCTCCTAGTTCGTACCCTTTACACGTCTTATCATTTTGGTTTCTCTTCTTTGTAGTCTCACCAATCTCCTTATATGCCCCTTACTACAGGGAGACTAAAACTGGATGCAACACTCGACATGGGGCCTAACTAAAGCTTTGTACAGTGGCACCATTGACTCCTTATCCCGACTTCTTATGTTTCTACCATTGCACCCCAGTACTCTATTCCCTTTGTTCACCACTTCCTTGCAGTGCCTGTCAAATTTCAACTTATCATTCATATATACCCCCAAGTCCTTCTCCTCTTCAATGGCCGTCAAGTCCATTCTTTTCAGAAGGTACTGAGCCTTGATGTTTCTTGGCCAAAATGCATCACCCCACACTAGATAGCATTAAAAAAGAGTTTTTTATTGTGTGCCCATGTAGTTATTCTGTCTGTTTCTGTTTGAAACCTCACGTTATCTTCTCTAGCATTAATAAGTGCACCAATCTTCACATCATCAGTGAATCTGCATAAGCATGCATTGCTATTACATTTCACTGATGTTATGAATAGGTTATACTTATTTATTGAAAAGTTTCACCAGGAAAGGTGTACTGAGCAATAATTTGCTCATCTCACAGCACGTCCCTGGGGCGGGGTGTTGGGGAAAAATACGGAATCAAGTACAAATTCAAGAGCATTACAGAGTGTCACAGTGATAGCAAAGTCGTGTTACAGAACAAGCAACATCAAGCATCACAGCGTCTGGCAACAAAAGAAGGAACAATACTGTGGAGAAGGCAAACGGAGATTAGAGGAACAGTGATAGAAAAGGGTATAGTGCGAGATCAACTAACATGAATACCAATAGGTTATTAAAAGTTAATTGAGGTACCACATTATAACAAGTGCCCAAAATTGGCCCCTATGGCATCCCACTAGTTACATTCACTCATCTTGAGTAGTATCTTCTTACATTTACCCTTTGTTTCCAGTTCTTAAGTCAGGAGCCTATCCATGTTAACAAGTTTATATCTATACCAGTGTCTGTTAAAGTGTGCATTAACTCAGTGTGCAACACTGAGTCAAATGCCTTTGGAAAGTCCATATAGACCACGTCCACTAAGACTCTCTGATCAAAGGCTTGACGACTCACAGGCTCAAGGAAGTGCATCAGCCCTGTGAGGCAGGACCTGTTCTCTCTAAACCCACGCTGAAAAGTATCAACTTGGCCGGTGCTCATCAGAAATGTTTCTATACTGCCCTTTATGATGGACACTAGCATTTTGTCCAGAACTGAGGTTATACAAACTGGTCTGTAATTTTCTCTCTTTCCTCGATCTCCCTTCTTATGAATGGGCTTGACATAAGTCAGTCTCCAGTCCTCTATCACCTTCCCCTGACTCAAGGAACTTTAAAAAAAAATGTCAGCTACAGGTGCTGCAATAATATCTGTTACCTCTCTCAGGAATGGAATGAAAGGAAAAGATGGAAGGAAAACGTATACCCTCCAACTTCAGTGAAATTTCTCCAGCTGTGTGTCTACACTTACTTCATCAAAAACAGAGCCCCGTTGTTAAGGGCATGGGAGGATCAGCTGAGAGCAGCTGTGGTTTAGTCAGGATAGGACTCTAGTGCAGTCAAAAGCTACTGTGGAAGGTTTGCTTTAAAACTACTGTCAGTGCAACGCTACCGTTTGCTTTAAAACTGCTGTGAGTGCACTTTGTAAAGAAATATGGGAGTGAGGTGTACGTGCAGACTGTTGGGAGGGAGCAAGGAGTCACTTCAAGTGAGTGTGAGTGTGAGCAGGTCACAGTCTGCATTTTGGCAGTATCAGTGGGTGAGTGTGGGATCAGCAGAGCACTGCAGCTTAGTCAGGAGGGAGCTGTAATACAATCGAACGGCTCAGTGGCAGGTCTGTTTTACGACTCTGCGTAACCAAAAGCTAATAAATAAAGATTTACTCACTCGATCTATGGCCTTGTGACCAAACTACATCAGGCATGGGTAAATCCCACCATAACCCATACCCCGTCATGGATTATTTCTTAAATATGAGAGTGAGGAATATGTGCATACTGTTTGGAGGGAGCTAGAAGTCACTTTGGTTGAGTGTGAATGCAAGTGGGTCAGAGCGTGTCACCAGTTTGTAGTCTGGTGGTATCGGTGGGTGAGTGTGAGCAAAACTACTGTACAGTAAGGGACAAGAAAAAGACAACATGATAGATAAACATCTTTATTACATCTTTCTTACATAGCTCATATGTGAAATTATGTAATACTGAAGATGTTATTTTTCATTTTTAATAATAGTTTATTGTTTTTTAAATATAACAAAACAAAATAAGCAAATAAATCTTTTAACATAAATACAATTAGCATTTATTTATTTAAATTTTTGGATGCAGCCTTTGAGCTCAGAGCTCATTTATGAAGGTTCCACGTCAAGGAGAACAATAGAATAGCAAACAAGCATATTGGGTGTACAGCAGCAAGTATGAATTTACAGAGCACATAACATCAGTAGTCAAACCGAGTACAAGTAATGCTATACAATAAGATAAAAATATGACACCTAGACAAAGTATAACAAGCATTTGTCAATTCCGAATGTTGATTGCGTTGGTCCATTGAGCTCGCTCACTGCCCCTCTGTCACTCGCTTATTCTGTTTCTCCCAGTGCTGCAGGCTGCTGTTTTGTACTGGGCTCCTGCATGTGTTGGCACCCTTTTCTGTCCACAAAGAAATCTGCAGCTGTCCCAACAGAGCTCCGTTGAGGTGGCTCACTCCCCCCCTCTCTCACTCGCTCATTCTGTTTCTCCTGGCGCTGCAGGTTGCCCTTTTGTACTGGGCTCCTGCCTCTGTTGGTGTCTTTTTTCCTCCACAAAGAAATCTGCAGTACTCCCAACACAGGTGGGTCTGTTGAGCTTGCTCACTCCCCCTCTGTCACTCGCTCGTTCTGTTTCTGCCAGCGCTGCAGGCTGGCCTTTTGTACTGGGCTCCTGCCTGCATTGCTGCCTTTTTCTGCCCACAAAGAAATCCGCAGCAGTCACGATAGAGCTCTGTTGAGCTCGCTCACTCCCCCTCTCTCACTCGCTCATTCTGTTTGTCCCGCCACTGTAGGCTGCCCTTTTGTACTGGGCCCCTGGGTGCATTGCTGCCTTTTTCAGCCCATAAAGAAATCCACAGCAGTCCCAACAGAGCTCCACTGAGCTCACTCACTCCCTCCCCCTCCCTCACTCGCTCATTCTGTGTCTCCTGCTGCTGCAGGCTGCCCTTTTGTACTGGGCTCCTGCCTGCGTTGATGGCTTTTTCTACCCACAAAGAAATCTGAAGCAGTCCCAACACAGCTCCATTGAACTCGCTCACTCCCCCTCTCTCACTCACTCATTCCATTTCTGCCGGCGCTGCTGGCTGGCCTTTTGTACTGGGCTCCTGCCTGCGTTGCCGCCTTTTTCTGCCCACAAAGAAATCCGTAGCTGTCCCAACAGAGCTCTGTTGAGGCTGCTCACTCTCTCTCTCTCTCTCCCATTGTGTTTCTCCCAGTGCTGCAGGCTGCCCTTTTGTGCTGGGCTCCTGCCTGCATTGGCACCTTTTTCTGCCCACAAAGAAATCTGCAGCTGTCCCAACAGAGCTCCATTGAGGTCGCGCACTCCCCCTGTCTCACGTGCTCATTGTGTTTCTCCTGGCACTGCAGGCTGCCCTTTTGTACTGGCTCCTACTTCTGTTGGCACCTTTTCTGCCCACAAAGAAATCAGCAGTCCCAACAGAGCTCTGTTGACTTCCCCACCCCCACCCCCATTCGCTTGTTCTGTTTCTGCCAATGCTGCAGTCTGCCCTTTTGTACGGGGCTCCTGCCTGTGTTGCCGCCCTTTTCTGGCCACAAAGAAATCCACAGCAGTCATGATAGAGCTCCATTTAGCTCGCTCACTCCCCCTTTCTCTCAGTCGCTCGTTCTGTTTCTCCCGCCGCTGCAGGCTGCCCTTTTGTACTGGGCTCCTGCATGCATTGCAGCCTTTTTCTTCCCACAAAGAAATCTGCAGCAGTCCCAAGAGAGCTCTGTTGAGCTCACTCACACCCCCTCCCTCACTCGCTTGTTCTGTGTCTCCCAGAGCTGCAGGCTGCCCTTTTGTACTGGGCAGCTGCCTGCATTGGTGCCTTTTCCTGCCCACAGAGCTCAGTTGAGCTCGGTCACTCCCCACCCCCACTCGCTCGATCCTAATCTGTCCCAAACACTGATTTCTGACAGCGACTGAGGTATTCTGCACTGGAAGCACGAAAACACATTTTGGCCAGGATGTGAAAAATGACAGCTTTACTGTTTATAAGGAGGTGTGGAAAAATGCCAGTGTTGAAAATGTGGCGTGAAAATATTACTAATTTGAGAAGTCACAAGGGTGCGTGGAAACTGCACAATGCACGCTTGTAACACAGTCATTTTATGGAGTTTCATCACAAAATTTTCAACATAGGCCTTTTAGGACCTCTGCTCATGAACAGTGTCAGTGTGATTTTCTTAATATGTCCGGAACATTGATTTCCCACAGCAACCATGCTATTGTGTGCCGGAAGAGCGAAAACGTATTTCAGCCAGCATGTGAAAAATGACAGCTGTGCTGTTCATAAGGAGATGTGGAAAAATGGCAATGCTGAAAATCTAGAGTGAAAATATTACAAAGTTGCGAAGGTACGAGCGTGCATGGAAACTGCGCAACACATGCTCATAGCACACTCATTTTATGGACTTTCATCACCAAATTTTTAACCTAGGCATTTTAGGACCTCTGCTAAAGAACAGTGTCCCTGTCATTTTCATAATGTGTCCTGAACACGAATTTCCCACAGTGACCGTGCTATTCTGCACCGGAACTGCGAAAACACATTTCAGCCAGCATGTGAAAAATGACAGCTATACCATTCATAAGAAGGTGCAGAACAATGGCAATGTTGAAAATCTGGAGTGAAAATATTATAAATTTGCGAACTTATGAGCATGCGTGCAAACTGCGCAATGCAAGCTCGTAAAACAGTAATTTCTTTGATTTTTTCCACCAAATTTGCAACATAGGCTATTTGAGAGCCCACCTCATGGACACTGGTACTGTCGTTTCGTTAATTGCTCCCGAAAGGCAATTCTGAGCAGTGACCGTGAAATTACCTTTCGGGGGCGATTAACGCCATGACAGTGCCAGAATTCATGAGGATGGGTCCCAAAAACCCCATGTTGGAAATTTAGTGCCAAAATTCCCAAAAATGCCTAAGATATGCATCAAAGTTGCAAAAACCCTATTTATTCCATTATACAGCTTACGGCATTTCCTCAGTTCGCAGTTGGCTTTGAAAAGTGCAGACATGTTCCCGGTCCACCGAAGATCATCGTGCTGGACTCCAGAGGTAAGTATGGGGTGAGGGGGGTGTGGGGAGGCAGGGTACACAGTGGGTGGGCGCGGGTTGTGGGAAGGGGCAGGGAGACCGTGAGGGACCGTTTTTTTTTGACAGGGTAAAAAAAAAAAAAAACTTTGCTGGACTGTTGGGGCATGTGGCATGCTGTGGTGGACTCCCAGCATGCCAACAGACTCTTTTGGGGGCAGCTGTAGCTGATGGGGATTAGGCACCCCTGTCAGCACACAACAAAAGGGAGGGGTTGCATTATGCTGATGGGGCTTGGGCACCTGCCATCAGCACACAACAAAAGTGGGGGGTTACATAATGCTGACAGGGAGTGGGCTCCCGTTGGCAACATCACTTTCGGGCACTGAAGCCGATGGGATTGGGGCCCCACGGCAAACAAACATAGTGGGGGGGCACATGATGCCGAGGGGGATTGGGCACCCCCTCGGCAGGGGGTTGCTTTATATTGTTTGTGAACATGGCAGCAAGTTGCCACCATGTTCACAAACAATATCAATGTTACAAGGTTTGGCCCAGCAATGACGGGTCGCTCCCTCATTGCAGCAGAATGGCTTATGCTGCAATGACGAGACGGCCCCTGATTGCAGCGGCTGATACCTTAAAAGGTTGTAGCCCACTGGCTGAACTAGTGTCAGCAGCAGTGTGCCACGGCATTGGGGAAAGTGGGCCAAGCCTTTAAAGGCTGTGGGGACATTGGCCACAACAGTGCCATGCCTCCAGAACATGCTTCTGGCAACCTGCCACAATATGTTTCTTGCGCATGCGCGCAATCAACATATAAAATAAGGGAGGGTATGGAGATCCATAGGCCAGCACCCAGAGATGTGGGATTGTCACAATTGTATCAGTAAACTGAGGATAGGAGGCCAGAATGTGAGAGATAGGTACAGTTGCTTAGGGTAGATGGGGGGTGGGTTCCATGGGGAGGGTACAGGGTTAAAGGTGTGCAGTTGAGGTTGGGTAGGCTGTGGGGAAGAAGTAGAAAGAGGAGGCTGGTGTCAGGGAGATGAGGGGGATGTAAAAGGGACAATTAAAGATCCCTGGGATTAGGACAGGGTGAGATCAGCTTCACTGAAGCAGAGGGGAGAAAGCAGTCTTGAGGGCGAAGAGTTCAAGGTCATTTAGCAGTCACAGCTGCTGGAGGTAGTTAGGTTGTGTTTCAATTCTTTTTTAAAAGAGCTGATGTTGTTGGAGTTTATTAATCCACTGTGGGGCTCTGGAAGTAAAAGAGCGCTGAACGAGAGAGGTTCTCCTGAATGGTGCAGATAGTGAGCATTGTGCAGTGCCCCTGGTGCAGTGCTGGGTTTGTGAGAGAATTGCAGTAGGGTGTGGATGGCAGGCGAGGCGAGGTCAATAAGTGCTTTCTTTCCCATGGCGCATACTTGGTACTTTACTCACCCTGGTAGTTTTAGCCATTGGGTTTTGGCATACAGCTCGCACGTGTGGGTGAGCCTGTCGGCATAGAAACATAGAAACATGCACCCATGGGCACCCAGGATGAGTCGGCAGGCTTTGTTGAGTGCTGTTTTTAAATGCTTGCGGGCCATGTCTGTGGCAGCACTACATACAATCAGCCCATAGTCAATAACTGACAGGACTGAGCTGGTGATGGCGAGCCGCAGGGCAGCGGGGACTAGGTGGCTCCTGTGCTCATACGGAACTCCATGTTTGAGATTGACAGCCCTGACTACGCTGTTAATATGTGAGGAGACGTAGAGGGAGTTATCAATATGTACTCCGAGGTATTTCAATCAATCAATCAATCAAAATCTTTATTTATCCAGGCGAACATCATTGAGCAGAGCTCTTTTACAAGATGGACCTGGTTAGAACAAGGTCAGGGTATCATCCAACATAAAAACACATAAATGCATGTATATAAGTATATAAACACATTCACATTGGTGCAGTATTAGGAGATTCAAATGATTCAATTCAATTCAATTCAATTCGTGTTTATTTACAAAGCGCCTTTCAAAACCAAGGCGCTGTACATGATAATAAAACAGAAATCAACATTACGCAAACAAACTATAAAGAAAAAAGCCAAGTTAAAAAGAAAAGTTTTTAAAGCAGTTTTAAAACTATCGACGGTCGGGCATTCTCTCAACCAATGAGGTAGAGAATTCCACAGGGTAGGAGCTGAGTAGGCAAAAGCACGAGATCCTGATAACTTCAAACGAACCCTGGGAATCTCTAGCAATCCCTCATTGGCGGAGCGGAGGGGGTGGAGGGGGCAATAGGGAATCAGAAGATCTTTCAGGTAACTGGGTCCCTGATCGTGTAGGGCTTTAAAGGTTAGTAAACCAACCTTAAAGGTGATACGTCACCGCACAGGCAGCCAATGCAGTTCACGAAGCACAGGCGTAATATGACTGGTTCTTGAAGTCCCAGTCAAAAAGCCTGGCTGCAGCGTTCTGCACTAGCTGCAGGCAGCGGATATCAATCCCTGGGAGCCCTAGGTATAGGGAATTACAGTAGTCCAAACGGGTTGTAACAAAGGCGTGAACCAAAGTCGGAAGATCCTCCTGGGGAATCAGGTGTTTCACCCGGGCGATATTCCTCAGATGATAAAAAGAGGTTTTGACAACAGCTGACACCTGGGATTTCAGGGTCAGACGTCATAAAAATAACGCCCAGATTTTGCACCTGTCGAGAGCTAGAGGCGGCACCCACCAAGTGATAAGCCTGATGGATGTGCACTCTAAACCCCTCCCAGGATGATCTGGGCTACAACCAACACCTCGGTCTTATCCGATTAAGCTTCAACCAACTCGAACTCATCCAAATTCTGATTTCTTCCAGACAGTTGTTAAGTACAGAGAGTGCATCACTCTGATCGGGAGAAAGGATAAATACAGCTGAGTATCATCCGCATAGCAGTGAAAACTCAAGCTGTATCTCCTGATGATTTCTCCTAATGGCAGCATATACACTGCAAACAACATGGGAGCTAAAATGGAACCCTGCGGTACCCCGCATGGTAGGGAGAAGGTGTCAGAGGAATAAATCCGGTGACAACTCTCTGAGACCTACCAGTGAGGGTAAGAACAGAACCATTCGTGGACTGTACCAGACAGTCCACAAAAACCCGCATCGCTCCAATAGCACCTCATGGTCTACAGTGTCGAATGCAGCAGAAAGATCAAGAAGGACCAGGATG
This sequence comes from Neoceratodus forsteri, assembly GCA_016271365.2. Classification (NCBI taxonomy): domain Eukaryota; kingdom Metazoa; phylum Chordata; order Ceratodontiformes; family Ceratodontidae; genus Neoceratodus; species Neoceratodus forsteri. The sequence continues at coordinate 69,340,073 of JADMNL010000023.1, forward strand.
GTATAAGCCTTCGATCTCTGGCCATTAGGAGGTCATAATACCCAACAAGGGCAGTCTCAGTACTATGCCTTTTCCTGAAGCCAGATTGGAGAGTATCATAGACATTATGAGAGGTGAGATATTCATCCAATTGCAGTGCAACTGCCTTTTCAATAACCTTACCAACAAATGGCAGGTTAGAGATAGGCCGGTAGTTAGCTAGACAGTCTGGGTCCAAGGAGGATTTTTTAAGGAGTGGATGAACAACTGCCTCCTTAAGGGGATTAGGAAAAACCCCCCTCTCCAAGGATTTCCAGACAATGTCAGCAAGGATTGGGTAGATGACTTCAACACATCCTACTAACAGAGGTGTAGGACCCGGATCCAAACTACAACTAGTTGGATGCATTGATTGGATGATCTTCACAATGTCTCGAATTCGGTGGTGAAACTCCAGCCAGATAGGCCGAGATTAAGTACAACGGTTTGCCCACCGTGACCCCCAAAGAGAGGTCGGACCGATGCGGACCTGATGTCGGCAACCTTATCTGCAAAAGCGAGTGAACTCCTCACATCTAAGTTGAGAAAAAAGCTTCTCTAGGCTGAAGACAGACTGGATTGCACAGCCTGTCCACAGTCCGGAAAAGCTGAGCCGGTCGATTCTTTGCAGCAGAAATCTCTCTGGACAGGAATTCTGCCTTCTTACGAGTGATTTCTGATTGGTAGCCATCATAATGGGCTAGCAATCTAAGCCTGTCGACATCAAGGCCCGATTTCCGCCAGGCTCTCTCCAGCCTTCGGCCTACTCGCCTTAATTCCTTCAAGGAGCCATCAAACCATGGACTCCTTGGACGGATAGTGAGAGGCCGAACACGAACAGGAGCAATTTTGTCCAGTGCATCTCCCACAGCCTTATTATAGGCGAGTACAAGATCCTCTGGACCCATGCATTCACCCGACAAACTCAATAGGTCCAGTACCACCATAAGGTCACTGGGGCCAACACCCCTTAAAGGGCGGTATTGGACCATCTCCGTAGGGGCAGACCTATTAGAGGGGGCCCTAAAACTGAACCTTATGGTGTAATGGTCTGACCAACTGACTGGTTCCACCCCCAAATCAGTGATCTCCATACCCAAGAAAGACCAGATCTAATGAATGACCTCCAATATGGGTAGAGGTGGTAACAACCTGTGTCAGGCCCAGTGCACTCATCAACTGGAGGAGACTTTGACCAAAATGAGAGAGTTCATCGTCGACCCAAGCGTTGAAGTCGCCCAGAAGAATTAATCTGGGAAACCTCAACACAAGGTCGACAATGAAGTCTGCAATCTCCTGTAGGAATTCGGCGCCGTCACCTGGTGGACGGTAGACTAGGAGAATCCCACAACCTGCACCCTCACCCAGGATATATTCAAAAGATCTGGTGTTCCCCAATGGAACATCCACAAGGCCCAGTTCAGATTTAAACACCTCCGCCCCTACGATCCTGCCTTGGACGGTGTATTACCGAGAACCCGGCTGGAAGTGCCGAGGCCAATATAGGGCCAGCATTTTCATCCAGCCAAGTCTCGGTAATGCAAGTCAGATCAGCTGACCCAACAAGATCAGCTACAATAGCTGTCTTGTTTTTAATAGATCTGGCATTGCACAACACCACCAAGGCAGGATGAGATGTCGGGGAAGACCTCGGTACCTGTCCGATATTTTCGGGACTCTTGGGTATGGGGACAAGATAGGAACAACCTATCTTGGAAAATGATAAAAAAATGGAGACAAGGAAGAACCATAACAGAGGAGGATCCAATTACAAAGGGGTCAGGTCCACCATTGAAACCTTAATTACATAAATACAACTACATATAATCCATGTTCACTGTAGAGAAATACCAGATAGTCCATTTACCTGGAGCAATCACAGGGACCAGCCATGAAGATGGCATGAGGGAACCACCAACTAATGGCAGATGGGGGTACCAGGAGGGGTATGTAATGTATGAATGAAAAATAACATGGTGAGATGTGTAGGCCCATGGATAGGAGAGTAAAATAGAGGTGGCAACAGGGGCCTACGGGGAGGGTGAAAGGGGTGGTAGGACTATTATAGTCTGATTGCGTGTAAATGGTGGATATATCCTGTGAAGGGTTGTGAAAAGAAGGCTGGAAAAAGCTGGAAAGTAGGCCAGTATCAAGAAGGAGGACAGAGTCATTGCAGTGTTACAAGTTAACATGATGACAGACCAGGGTCAAGAAAAAAAAAACAATTGCACTATTCATTTCTGGTACAATGGTACAGGTTAGCATGATGACAAACCAGGGTCATGGGAAACAATTGCACTGATCATTTCTGAGACGAGAATATAAGAGCTTGAAAGATGAGATACTGATGGGTGACCTTAAATTCAGGTTTTTTTGCAGTTAGTTCCACAAGGGGGACAGTGTAAAGCTTATAGCAGCCCTGCCAAAGCGAGAGTTAACTTTGGGAACCTTCAGTAAGATAGATCGATATGCAACTTCTCAGGGCATAATTGCCTATTGGTTTTATAGGAAGACAGTCTGTAATGTATTGGGGAAGTTTTTTGGAGATGGCTCTCAGGGTCCATAAGGCTGCATTTCTATCGCTCCTGTATTGAAGAGAACTCCACCCCACTGATTGATATAGGGAGCAGTGGTGGGTGAAATAAGGTAAGCCTGTGACGAAACTCAAAGCTCTATGATATAGTGTGTCAAGTTTGGTGAGGTAGGAAGTGGTACAATGACTGTACAGGATGTCAGCATAATCTATCAAGGACAGAAAGGTTGATTGAACCAGCTACAATTTAGCAACTCTAGTTAAGAAGCAGGCTATCCTAAAGAACAGGCCAAGTCTCTGTCATAGTTTTTGAGTAATTCTTCAATGTGCTGTATTAAGGAGAGCCTATGGTCCAGCCATACTCCCAGGTATTTGAATTTGAGACGAATTCCAACTTTTCACCAAGAATTGCAGTAATCTGTGGCACGAGATCTGATAGAGCTGACTTTACCATTTGAGCAGAGGGAGAAAAGAGCATTGCTTTTGTTTTCTTGGCATTAAATAATAGTTTTTTATTTAGAAGTTGATGTTGCAGCAGGTTGAACTCAGATTGAAGGTCGTTACATGCAGATTGTAATGATGGGCGGTTTAGGTAAAGAACTGTATCATCTACAAACAGATGTATGTTGGCCTTAGTTATGCTTTCATCAATGTTGTTGATGTAGATTGTGAATAAAAGGGGTCCTAAGATAAAACCCTGGGGAACTCCTCTTAGGAGAGGTTTGAGAGTCGAGAGATCTCCTGCTGCTTTCACCCGCTAGAATCAATCAGAGAGGTAGTTGTTGAACCACTGTAAAGATAATGGGTCTGCACCTAGTGAGGTCAGGGAAGAGAGTAGCAGAGAATGGTTGACAGTGTCGAAGGCCTTACTCAGGTGCTTGAATGTCCTTACTTGTTTGAGGGCTTCGTTTTTTTTTTATTGACTGTTGAAACTGAGGTTTTTCTTTTTGGAGTGTGGGCCAGTGAACAGCATTATTTTAGGTTTTTTATAGTTGAGCAGCAATTTGTGCCTGGTGAACCACTCCTCTAATGGGTAGAAACTGTTTTGCAGGTTCTGGGAGAGAGAGGGCCTAGTTGTGGGCTACGATTAATGATTATGGCATTGTCCGTGTAGATTTAAATTTTGGATGTGCAAACTTCAGGGAGGGTATTGAGAAATAGACTGAACATCAAGGGTCCCAGGATGGACCCCTGGGGAACCTCTAGTGAGACCTTCCTGGGGCTGGAGAGCACAGAGCCTGTCTTCATACACTGTGTTCTGTTGAGAGGTATTTAGAAAACCAACTGACGGAGGTAAGGGACAAATCAAGTTCTAGTAACTTTTCAAGCAGTAGATGGTGGTTTACTGTGTCAAAAGCTTTTGTGAGGTGAATGAAAATTGACCCCACTAGGTGGCCGCTGTCAACTGCATTGTGTAGGAGGCTCTAGAACTCTATTAAGGCAGTGTTAGTACTATGGCATTTGCGGAACCCATGTTGTTGGGAGCATTGCAGGTTGTATTTATGTAGATACTGTAACACAGCACTGGGTAAAGTTGTGGAAGGGTGTTACCTCCCAGCACTTATGTTCCATTTTTCCTCTGCCAGGACTACAAAGCATGGTGCATACACTACAAGTCCCAGAAGGCATTGCACCACAACTTCACAGAGCTAAGTGCTTGATTAAGAGCAGGTGCAGGAGGGTGATTGCCTGCATAAAAGAGAAGGCTCAAACAATTGCTTGTGTCTCAGTACCTGATTGGGAACAGACGTGGAGCCTGGCTGGGGAACACTTGCAGAAGGATTTTACTTTGGAGAGAGAGAACTCTGAATCAACTGACTGCCTGGTTTGGAACTTTTGTTTGTCCTTCAACAACGAATTGGATTTTTACTTTGGAAAGAAGAACTCTGAATCAACTGACTGCCTGGTTTGGAACCTTTTGTTTGGCCTGCAAAAATGAATTGAATTCTGACTTTGGACTGGCTGAAAACCTGAGACTGGTAAATAATTTTCCTTTGAAACATAGAACAAGAGACTCTGTGCTGATTTTGTTTGTATGTCCCAGGAAACAGCTTAGCTACCTGGGTTATAGAGAGGGAACAAAAGTTCACTGTGAAGTTAGCGCTCAACAAAGAGCTAGGTATTATTTTCTGTTGTTTAATTTTCAACCTGTGTTATGTTTGAATGCACCTCTTACAGTAATCTTACCAATAAATGCACAGTCAGTCTGCTGTATTAAGCTGCACATCCTGGGCTGTGGTACAAAGTGTGTTTATATCCCCACCTACAAGATCCCAGGGTAACACAACCCACCCCCTTGTGTTACAATACTCATTCAATTGGTCTGCTACTATCCTCTCTAGGGCCCAAGACAATGGTGATAGGATGGAGATAGGCCAGATATTGGAGGTACTTGTGTGGTCCCCGCTCTTGTGTACTGGAATGACAAGAGCCACTTTCCAGAGGTTCGGGAAGTTATCAAGTGTGAGGGACTTATTAAAGATTTTGGTAACTGGGACTATTACCTCATCAAGTGCGAGCTCCACCATTTTCATATCTATGTTGTTGCTGGCCAAGCATGTTTTCCCCAGTACCTTTTTGAGGTATATTTCTTGGCCTCAGAAATAGTTATGCATTTGAGATAGAACTGCGGTACATTGTTCACTGGCTGGATTGACTGGTGGGGTCTAGGAGCTGAGGTGGCTTGTGGTGACAGATAATCTGTTGGTAGGATGGAGCTGAGGTCCGTGAATGCCACATTAAAGGCTTCAGCAATGGAAAGGGGGTCCTTAGTGAAAGTGTTGCTTACATTTAGAAGGGAAGGGAGGTTTTTTGGTCCTTCCCAATCAAGTCTTTAATGTTACCCCAGAAACCCTTACTGTCATCCCAGTTCCTTTCTAATTGGCTTTTGTAGAAATTGGCTTTAGCCAGCCTAATTGCTTTTGGACATTTATTTCTGGCTGCCCGATAATTTTGAAAATCATGTGGTGCCCCTGTGGCCTTCACCTTATGCTAAAGGTTGTCTTGCTCTTTCATTTGCTCAATCAAGGTCCCCGTGACCCACCCATTTAGTGCACTTCACACTTTCCTTTTCTTATTGGTGCAAAGATATCACAAGCGGCATTAAATCTGGAGTTGAAGAAATCTAGGGCTAGATCAATGTCCTTGATATTATCAAGAGGTAACCAATTGATACGGGCAAGATAAGTCTTAAAGGAGTTTAGGAGGCCTCTACAGAGTACTCTGCTGGTGATGATGACAGGGGCAGCCTTCATCCCTTTGATGGACCAATTGCAGAGAATAGTCAAGTGGTCACTCAGGGTATCAAGGAGAGCTGTGACGTTGGACAGCTTTGAGGGGGAATTAGATAGGACCCAATCTATGAGGGAGCTGGTACCAGTTTTGTTGTTGATTCTTGTTGGCTCTCTAACCAGCTGAGAGAGGTACACCTGAAAATCGGATCATGTTGCAGGGTGCATTCAGGGGAAAGCCAGTTTATGTTGAAGTCACCCACCATTAGTAATTCATTGTTTTGCTTCAGGGTCTTAGTGATGTCACCTACTTTATCCAAGCCTGATTTTGCTTTTCTAGGTGGCAGGTAAACTGTGGCAGTTGTGATGGACTTGCATTTGGCAGCACCAAGTAAAAGTGTTACGGCCAGCAGCTCAAAGTCAGTGGCTCTCATTGATAAGGGGAGCACTGGGGCTTGGAGTGGGTTCTTTATATAGACAAGAACATTCCCCTTCCTTTTTGTTGGTTCTGTCTTGCCTGTAGATGGTGTAATCTTCTAGCATGATGGATGAGTTCATTATTTTGGGGGGGGAGAGCCAGGCTTCCGTGAGGCAAATGACATCGGGCCTATGCTGGGTGACCCAAGCCTAGAAGACAGTGAACTTTGACAGCAGGCTGCATATGTTTAGAGATTCAATCTTAATATGCCCGTTTCCCATTGCTTCTTCCCCCAGTGGGCACTGGCCTTGGGTTAGGGTGGATGTTTCCAGAAAGCAGCAGAAGGATTAGGACCAACTTTTTAGATGAGATACTACTGGTGTAAAATAGCACTTTTTTCCCTGGAGTTGTACAGAATTAGGGTGCCTTGGTAGGGAAGGTAGCATGACGGTTACCGACAAATTGGAGTAGTGGCAGTTTGATGCCCTCCTCAGTGGCTGTTTCCTACACGTGATACAGAGCAAATTGGGGGGGGTCTCAGTGTGTGAGACCTTGGTGGTAGCTGTGGGATGCCAGAGTGGCTGGCTCATTATTGGTGCATGCTCTAGGGCATAGCAGGTGGTTATGGAGGGCTTGGAGGTTCAGCAGTTAGTATTATTAGCAGTGCAGCAGATAGCATGGTTAGTGTCTGCATTGTGCTTATGCAGACTTAAGGGTGACAAGACTGAAAGGACAGATATGTAATCTGCACTAAGTAAGCAGACTACAATGGGACAGTGAGGCTTATGTTGCCCCTAGTGACCCAATGCTTTAACGAGCAAATGGAAAAATCAATACTTATACAACATGCTCAGATAATGTCCAGTCATGTAACCTAGGTTGACTATAAATGTACGTGTATGTGCCCACCTAGGGTGGGTGGGGGGAACTGCATGAGAGGGTAACAATAAAATAGAAGTAGTTAAAGCAGTACATGTAAAGCAGGGACACAAATTACTAAAGCTAAGTTCTATACTGCACAGGAAAAAAGGAAGCTGTAGAGGGGCTGTATGGCGAGTTACTGTAAGCGCAGTAAACACTGGAGAGCAGTGGGGATGGAATCAGGAGGAAGGCGCAAAATTCAAAAGGTGAGCAGTACAGCTGTTATTTGCATACCTTCAGGCTGAAGGGGTAGTCTGGCAGGCAACTGGCCACAGCGGGAGGTTGCTTGTCCGAAGAGTGCAGATCTTCAGGGAACCCGTATCAGGGGATATGCTTGGCCCAGAGTCCTTCAGGCTCCAGGGTAGTTGGGTGATTGCAGTGGAAGTTTGCTTGTCTGCAGAGCGTGGATCTTAAGGGAGCCTTTATCAGGAGCTGTGCTTGGCCCAGAGTCCTTCAGCCTCCAGGGGTAGTCGGGCGGGTGGCTGGCCGTAGCGGGAGGTTGCTTGTCTGCAGAGTGTGGCTCCCTTATCAGGGGCTGTGCTTGGCCCAGAGTCCTAAGGGTGAAACATCATCATAAATACTAAACATAAAAGAGACATTCTGTCTGTTCCGGTGGCATTGAGGGCTGAGGCGCCGACCGCCTTACCTTGTGCTATGCCAACGACCTGTGCTCAGAAATGAGCACAGGCTGCCAGAGATCAGCAGGGGAGGAGAAGGATTGAGCGTCCAAGGGACTACTCTCCTTCTCTGGGGGGGGGGGGGAAGAGTGTCAGTGGTTGGCATATGACTGGTGCCTAGTGGAGGCTGGGGGACAGCATGCTGACAGTGCAGATAGGGGTGGAGATGGGGCAGATACCTGGTGGAGTGCATGCAGGTGCATGCGTGCTCCCTCCGCTGGTGTCATTGCATAACTCATCACCACAAGGGGAAGAAAATAGGAAATAAAATGGCCCTGGTTTTGAGGTTTGGCTGTCTGGAACATGCCACTTCCAGAGGGCATCACCACCATGCTGGATCCAGTCCTGGTGGGGAAGATGAGGGGCTCCCAGCCACCCTACCATGAGGGATAAGCCATGGGGGGTAAAAGCAGTGATGGCCCGAAGTGTGGAGGTGCAGAATGAATAGCAGCTGGAGGATAGGTTGCCAGGTAGATGAAGCTGACCAGGGGAAAAAAATCACCCCCCAAAAAATAAATGAGTCATTCTAACATATGTAAAATTACAAAAATTCAAGAAATAACAAGTGTATAACAGATTAAGAAAAATTATATTCTAATGCTGTCAATCTCATTTACCTGTTTACTTCATACTATTTAGCCTTCATAAAGCTATATGTATTAACCATGTGTATTTTTAAAAGATCTGATGCCGCATCATATTTCTTGCAATGGAAACCTCTTCTTGTTGCTAACTGAAATCAACGCTTAGTACAGGAGTCCCTCGATATAATGAACAGGGAGCTACAATGAACTCTCATTATGGTTCCCATTCTGTTCGTTATAGAGAGGGAGCACTTGTAAGTGTTTACCTTTTTTCTGTGGCATTCAGATACTTCCAGGATGGAGTTAACTGAAGTCCTGGTCACTGTTCCCTATCCTTGAACCTTTTGCTTCACTGTTTTACATAATACTCATTGTGATAAATCTTTTTTTTGGGGGGTAGGTTGCCTCAAAGTGCAGCCAGCAGAACCTAATCCCATCCTTCACAATGCAGCAAATCTTTCTTCAGACTGCTAGTCAAGTTCTTGTGCCGTCTCCTTTGAAATTAATCTCCCATGTTTTTGTGTGGGTGTATGTGGGTGTTGGGGGGGGGGGCTGGCACTGCTACTGATCTTGCTGAACTTAGCATGTCGATTAAAAAACAACTTCAGTCAGTAATACTGTCGTTCTGATATCTTGCATGAGCCTTTTAATCCACTCCTCCACCCCCCACTCTGATAAAATCATAATAAAATGGACAGCAGAAATGCAATAGGAAAAAGAGGAAGAAATAGAAGGGGCTGTGCCAGGGGGGCCGTGATACAAACAAGTGATGCTAAAACATGCATGCAATGTAGGTTACAGTCGAATCTTACAGATGAAGGTTTTATTTTGGCCACTGAAGCATTGTAAAGGAAAATGAATCATTTATTTCCATGTTAGGTGGGTCAGCAACATTCGTTTCCACTTTAGGTGGCGGAGTGCTCCTATTCTATAAGGCACATTTAAATGTGTCTGTTATAGGATACACCCAACACACATCCCCTACCTGTGAGTTCTTGCATGCGCATCTCCTACTAGGTAACACCAAAAAGATACACCTGGTCTGTGCCTACAATCCTCTCACGGGAGGCATGCTTGGGCTCTTGTCCCTCCTTGACAGCCTCAGTGCCAAGGTTGGCTCGAATGAGTTATTAGTCCTCGACGACTTTAACCTAAACAGGATGGGCCACAACACCCAGCAATACCAGTCCCTGCTGTCTGGTCTTGCCCTCAGCCAACTCATTACTGAACCCACAAGGCTCTTCTCCCACGGGGACAAGGGATCCCTCATCGACTGGGTGCAGAGCAACAGACCTGATGGAATTGTCTCCTCTGGAATTCTCCCTGATGTCATCTCTGGTCACTCTCCCACCTACTGTACATGGGGTATCTCCCCTCCCAAATTCTCCTGTAAAGTGATCCAGATGAGGGACAACTCCAGACTCAACACTGTGGACTACCATGCTGACCTACGACTAACAGACTGGTCCAGGGTCACTGTTGCAAAAGGCCCCTCAGAGGCCCTTGACAACTTCCTTGCTATCTTTACTCTCCTGCAAAACAAACATGCCCCCCTCACTAAAAGGAGGGTGAGGGGCACTGTCACAAAGTGGCTCCATGGTGGCCTGTTTTCCCTCATGAAGCAAAGGGACAAATGCTGGGTGAGATACAAGGCCTCTCACTCCAGTACTAACTTCCTTGCATACACACAGCTAAGGAACTCATGTAAAAGAGCCATCCGCTCAGCCAAGAGTGAGTTCTGTCAATCTGCCCTGCTATCCTCAGCCAGGAACCCAAGGAGCTTCTGGCAAAACATCAAAAACATGGTTGGAGGGGCTGCAAGAGCCCAGGTCACTGACATTCACATTGGCGGGGTTAGCTGCAACAACTCCCTCACAATTGCCAATGAATTTAACTCCCTGTTCTCTGACCTGCCCACTATCCCCACCAGCCCCCTGACCCCAAGGCTCAGGGCCCCCCTTCCCTTAGTGGGAATACCCCCCAACCTCTCTTCTACTTAAAGGTTATCTCCGTCATGGAGACCTAGAAGCTTCTTGCTGGTCTCTCCCCTCATGCTGGTGCTGGGCATGAGTGCCTAGAGCCCAAACTACTCTGTCTAGGGGCATCTCTCCTAGCCCAGCCTATCACCCACATCTTTAACACCTCCCTAATCTCAGGAATTAACCCAGACATATGGAAAATGGCCAAAGTCATCCCCGTTTTCAAACAAGGCAACCCAAAAAATCTCGAACTACCGCCCTATAGCGATTCTGCCTGTGATCAGCAAGCTTCTTGAAAAGGTGATCACCTCACAGCTCATCCACTACATACAGAGCCACAACCTACTCTCCCCTGCACAACATGGCTTCAAAAAAGGGCACAGCATTTACACTGCCCTAGCAGTGGTCACTTCTGAGATAAGGTCCGCTGCTGATCAAGGCAGACTGACCGGAGCCATCTTCGTGGATCTCTCAAAAGCTTTTGATCAGGTTGACCACTAGCTCCTGTGCTCCACTCTCCGGTCCCTTGGCTTCTCCCCCCCCCCGCACCCTTGTCTGGTTCACAAACTACCTCTTGGGCAGACAGCAATACACCAACTTCAACAAGGCCCTCTCTGATCCCTCTCCAGTGAACCGTGGGGTCCCCCCAGGGATCCATTCTTGGGCCCCTCCTGTTTTCCCTCTTCATAGATGAGCTGCCCTCAGCCTCAGCCTACAGGTGCTCCACCCTGTATGCCGATGACCTCGTCATCCTGACCAGAACCCAAGACATCTGTTATCAATGCCAAGCTTAACTCTGACTTCAACCTTATTCAAACCTGGTTAAAGAACCACAAGCTTGCAATCAACCTTCAAAAGACTCGGGCCATGCTCTTTGGCTCCCTAGCCAAGACAAAAGCCATCCCTGTCCTTCTAAAAATCTCAGGTGCCGATGGTTCACTCATACAAGTTGCAGACACTGGGGGTGACACTTGACCCGCAACTGGACCTCATGCTGCATATTCACAACACATGTAAGGCCACAAACTGCAAGTTGGGCCTCGCATACAGAGCAGTAACTTGTCTCACCCTGGCTGCATGCCTCGCCCTAGCCAGGAGGGTCCTCCTACCCACGCTGTGCTATGGGCTTGTCTCCTTTGCCCACATCCCAAAAAACAGTCTCTCAAAATGGGACACCGTTTACAACAATGTTTGTTGCTTTGCACTCTCTGCCCCTCGCCTCATGCACCACTGTGAGCTATACTCCCAGCTTGAGTGTCTCTCTCCGGAAAAGCACCACACCTTTTGTTCTAGGCAACTTCATCGACAGCGTCATCAGAACTGCCACCCCTTCTTCACTTGCCACATCCCCCCTACCCACAACCCCCTCCTACCACTTAAGTTCCAGTGACTCTCAGGTCCTCCTGGTTCCAAAAACTTGCACTTAAATGGGCAATCGGGCCTTCGCCACGTACACACCCAGGTTGTGGATCTTCCTCCCTACAAACACTCATTCCTCCTCCTCCCATCCTTGCTTCAAAGCCTCCCTCTGGGGTATCCTCAAATTAGCCTCCTCCTGCCTCTGCACTTAACCAACCCTCTTCGACCTACACCAATCTGGCCGGCTGAGTCATTATACCCGACTCGACTGCTTAGGAGTTGGGTCTCCTGTTATCGAATGCACCTTACCGACTGTTGCGCGCTCTCAGCTATTAGTCATATTAAATGTATTGGGTCCTTTCCTTGCCCAACTGTTCATGAAAAGAGCACATGTACTGTTCTATCTTCATGTTTTTCCTAGGTTCCTCTACCACAAATTGTCCTACTCTTTTAACCCATTTCCCAAATCCATTAGGGTATGGCTGCCCCGTTATGTTGATTACTGTCATTGATTACTGTCATCCATGCCTGTACTATACTGTTATCTATCTTCTACTCATAATGTATACTCCTGATGTTCTTGTATGGACCCTGAGATACCTGTTGTTCTTGTATGCACATTGTAATGCCTGATGTTCTTGACTGTACTTTGTAATCTCCCAGGTCACACCTGAAAATAGGCACTTGGCTGTCTAGTGTGCTACCCGGTAAACAAAAGCAAATAAATAAATAAATTAGGTTGATCACAAAGGAACTCTTCTAAAATGGGTAAGAAAATATGAAGCCACCTGACTGGCAAACCGGCCCTACAAAGTGTTCATTTCTGTCACCATAATTGAACACCTTAGGACCGAGACATGTTGGTAGCCGCATCACACAATAAACAAATGAATCCCCCCACACACAGACCTGATCTGCCCTCACAAACATGGATACCTCCTTGACTCACCAAAAACATTCACTAGGCCGTAAATAAAACCACAGAAGTTAAAATCAAAATAAATTAAATAATTGTTTCCGTGATCACACTGTCTAGTGGACTTGTGCAGAATTTCGAAGTCCTGTATTTTATGGTAAACATTCTGTTGAACATGGGGAAAACAGACCAAAAAAAAAACAGGATAAGGAAGGGAAGCAATACTGCAAACAAAGAGGGGAAAGGTGGGGAAAATACATATAACCAGCCATTTACTCCAGGTTCAAAACTGGTTACAAGGTAACACTCTGAAGGGCTAACTTGGTTCCTCAGAGCTATTGTGCTTATACTTCCTGGCTAGGTTTTCCAGCAAGAATAGATCATGAATAGTCATAGATCCATCCTCTCCCTTGCCTGTATAAGGAGAGGGCCAGCCAGGCCTGGTGAGCAGTTCCTGGGGTTTTAGCACCTTTTTCTAAGAAGGCCAGGAGACTGCAGCTAGATGAGAGCACAAACTCTCCTCAACCCTCCAAGGGGTGGGGAGAGGCCTTTACAACCCAGCCTGGAGAGTATTCTGGAATCCTTGCCCCTGCAAGGGGTGGGCAACTCCAGCCAGTTTCCCCACCCAAGCCACAGCACAGAGGCTCTTGTGGGCCTCCTCCTGCCCTAGAAGTCGTAATGCAGTGTTGGAGTCCACCTACCATATGGAAGCAGTTCTCATAAAACCCTTCATTTGGTCAGGTAACTCAGCCGCAGGTAACTTAGCAATCACTGTGGCACCAGTGTACATGGTAAGAGTTGGGATCAGTCAAAATCCCACAGTGGTTCAGAAGTGAAGTAAAAGTCTTATTGGAAGGTCACTTGGAGACCAAGGTATGACACAGGTTAGGTGTCATGCAAGGGCAGAGCCATAGGTTAACTCCTAGTGCTTTTGTATGTGTCATTATCTGGCATCGTATTAGAATCACAGGCTTTGCAGCCCTCCAGTGATGTGTTTTCCCCTGACTGTAGCCCTACGCCACCTGTGTGTGAAGACCTGTAAGGTTACCAGGCCCACATAGATCACTGTAAATATGAGTATAGTTGTTGTAAATAATAGTATTAGTCTTGAAGGACTAGAGTTAATCATAAGCAGATGACCTGGTTGAATATCTTTATGGTGGACAGTGATGCAAAGTAACCAGTAGCACCAACCCTATTGAAGTTAAGGGGTTTTGAATTGCGTGACAATAGTCACCTAAACCTGAAGTAGTCACCCAGGGAGCCAGTGTGTCATTAGTGGAATGGATAAATAAACCACCTACCTGCTTGATTCCAACTCCAAGTGTGGCACTTCTGTTTGTAAGTGGTCTCTGAGTTAATAGTGCCCTGTGGTTTCTGTTACCCTGGCCCCCATTTTCCAGACCTGTGGTGGTCAAGTACAGTGCAGGTTTCTGGGTGTAAGCAGCCCCCCCCCCATGGATGAGAAGTAACATCCATGCCCCAAGACACAAGGAGGGGGAACCTGGAATTATGCACAGTTAAATGAGCAACCTGCTTTAAAAAGTCCTTAAATTCATAACAGCACGTGCCTTTGCATCTGAGATGGAGGAACTTGTTCAGGGGCAGACTACAGCCCCATATCAACCTAATAAGTTCAACAGTTTTAAACTGAATACATCTCCATTACAAACACATCACTGTTTTGGTTTAAAATGAAAATTAGGTAATGCATGCCACACAGGGGGCCTGACTCCAAAAGGTTTCCATCGGACGCAAGGTGCTTGCATCAAACAGCAGTGATGCAAAGTGCACCTTGCACCATCCTTTGTGGCTTTTCCTATTCTGATACACGTTCTGCGCCTGACAGGGAAGCTGCTGTGCCACACAGGCACTGCACCACCCTTGCAACCTGTGTCTGGGTACGCCAGGTCACAAGGGGGCTTGCGCCATGGCGGGGCTCACATTTCCAATTCCAAACACCCCACTGTGGCCGTCGCAAGGGGCTACACTTAGACCTGCTTGGAGGTGGACTAAGCCCCTTGCATCTGATTGGGACACTGCAGCAGGAGGGCTACATGTGGGGTCCATGGGCAGGAGGGGCATGGGGGGTTGGTTTACTAGCAGGGATGTAAGGGATTGCTCTGGCACCCGTCGGGGTGCATATGCCTCTATATATATGTTATACATAGGCATATGCACCCCACCTAGTGCTAACACAATCCCGTACTTCCCCACTGACACACCAACCTCCTATCCCCCCATGTCCCTCACCCTCCTGGCATGGCTTACCCCTCATCACCACCACCAATGCTGGCCCATCCAGTGTTGCACCAGTGAGGGGGATGCCAGATCCTTGCAGCATGTGCCGCAGCTGCACTGCTGGTTGGACGTTTTACTGCACTTGCAGCAATCCAGGACATTTTGGCACCAGGACCCTGCTGTTTTGCAGAATCTGGCACAGGATCCCTGGTGCACCTGGGTATTGCTGCAGCCCTGGAGTGACGTAACTTGCGTCATTCTAAGGTCTCCTTTCTGAATCGGGCCCAGGATTTTCATTATCTTTTAGAAGGGGAAGGAAGGAAACCTATTCAATTGAGTGCTTTAAAGTAACTGGTAATTGCTATTTTTCTTTTAAACTTAGATTGTGGGCTTTTAGTGACACTGTACTTTCTTTGTTGTCTTTACTTAGAAATGTTTTTGGGCTGTTGAAAATTTAAAACGTAGTAGTGGTGTAATTCTGTGCTGTCTTTAATTGCTGCAAATTTTATCTTGGCTTGTCTGACTTCCTTGTAGTTGGGTGAAGGGTGTTAATTGTCTGGCCTCTGACCTCAGCTACGTGATAACCGGAGGTGGGGCTTAGTCAGAGTTGAGGTAGCAAGTAGAGTTTTATTTTCTCAGAAGAAGCCAGGAGGGGAAGGAAGGAAACGTATTCAATTCAGTGCTTTAGAGTGACTGATAATTGCTATTTTTCTTTTAAACTTAGATTGTGGGCTTTTAGTGACACTGTACTTTCTTTGTTGTCTTTACTTAGAATTGTTTTTGGGCTGTTGAAAATTTAAAACGTAGTGGTGGTGTAATTCTGTACTGTCTTTAATCGCTGCAAATTTTCGCCCCCCACTTTCCCCAACTCTTAATTATATGCCCTGTTAAATCTGATTGACAGGAGCTAAACACAGGGTATAGTAAGGGGTGTGAAGTAGGAGGGTCATAAGGGGGAAGAAGCCCACCCTCAGCACAAGTGTTTTGGCTCATTTATTTATTTATTTATTGGTTTCTTTTTTTTTTTTTTTAAAGAAAATTATCTGAGGATTAGTGGCATGATTTTTAGGACAGTAAATTAATAAAAAGGGAACTAGGAGAGCTTCAGTAGCAGACAAGTAGTGGAACAGCAGTATAATTGCAGTATAATGTGGGGAGTGGTGCAATGCAGTGGCTGTGGGGCAGCCATATTCAGGCAGACCTTCTGGACACTGAGGTGCTGCCCTATCTGCATGCATCTCTCTGGACTGTGGGATGAGGTAGCCAGACTCAGAGCGGAAGTAAACTGGGTCAGGAGTACCATCACCCCTATCCAGAGACCACCCAGTCCAATGCAACTGCCTCAAGGATGCCGAGCGAGGGCACTTGGATGACAGTGGGCTCAGGGAGGTTAGAGCGGTCAGGCAGAGGCACATCCCAGATCCTATTCCACTCAAGAACTCATATGCCACACTGGCAAATGAGGACAACCAAATAGAGGTACCCAGAAGTGGAAGGAAAGGATGTGGAGGTTAGCCAGGAGGTGACCTCAGCGGGAAAGCAGTGGACCCCAGAGGAGGAGGAGGAAGTGAATCCTGGTGGGGACTCCATCTTAGAGGGATCCAGCTAGGAACACAGGAGGGGAGGACAGGGAGGTGAGGTGCCTACCAGGTGCCATGGCATGGAGGGATGGAAGGAAGATCCTGGGGATCACTGGGAAGGCAAAGCGGAGGGTGAGCTAGATGTCATTATCCACCTAGGTACTAATGACCTGGCAAATGGGAGCCAAAGGAAGTTCAGGAAGAGTTTAGGAAATTAGGGAGGGTCTCAAGCAAGTAGCTACTTCTGTCACTTTCTCAGAGTACTACCTGCGAGAGAGCAAGGGAGCTATGGGAGTGCATGCACAGGGACTTTAACTCATGGTTGAAGAACTGGTGCTGTGAGAAGAGTTTGGATTCATTGGTGACTGGGAACCCACCTGGAGGATGGAGGTTTGTTCAAGCCTGACGGCCTGCATCCATCCTGGAGGGGAATCCAAGCACTCAATGATAAGTTTAAATGCTACATTGACAAGCATTTAAACTAGCAAAGGGGTTGGCAGGCCAGCAAGGAGGGTACCTACTTGCTCACCCCCCACAGCTAGCAGTGGAACCAGTGAACCAGAGGAGTGGCTATCTCTGCAAAGCAGTGTGCAAAAGATGGAGATTAGTGCCCAAGAGGTGGATAGGCAGAAAAGGGGCAAAATTCAGCAGAAGGGCAGACAGCAAGGAGAACCAGGGATAAAGAACAACCAAGGAAGGGGCTAGAGTAGAACAGTGAAATAGTCTAGGGAGGTCAAATCATGGAAAGCCATGTGTGCAAATACCAGGAGCCTTAGCAACAAGATGTAATATCTGGAGGCTGTCATGGTGCAGTCAGACCTGGACATTTTGGCCATCACTGAAACCTGGTGTAATGATAACCACGACTGGGAGATGGCCATACCTGGCTACAACATATTCAGAAGAGACAGAGCAGGCAGGAAGGGAGGAGGAGTGGCACTGTGTGTGAAAAATGACATAAGGGCCACAGAGATCCAGGAGGAACAAAATGGGGGAGAGATACTGTGGGTTAAGCTGGAAAGGAAAATGGGGCCAGCCATCTGCACAGGTGTGGTCTATAGACCACCAGCCCAGGAAGAAACAGATAGGAACTGATGCTAGCCATCCAAAGGATGGCAGACAAAGTGAGTTGTACTGGTTGGAGACTTCAATATTCCAGACATGGACTGGAGCATCCCAGCAGCAGCATCGACTGGGAGCAGATTTATCCTGGACTCCTTCAGGGTGCCTTCCTCAAGCAACTGGTCATGGAACCAACTCAGCAGAAGGCAATACTGGACCTTGTGCTCACAAACAGGGACAGTGTGATGGGGGTAACAGTGGGGGAGCACCTGGGAAACAGTGACCACCAGTCATTGTGGTTTGAAATCACAGAAAGAGCAGAACCAAACCACACAAAAACACGTATCCTGGATTTTAGGGGGGCAGACTTTGGGAAAATGGGGAGATACTTGAAAGAGGCATTAAGGGGAATGGGACAGGAATCACGGGTTGAGGAACAGTGGGCAGTATTTAAAATGGGGATTACAAGGACAACAGAATTATGCATTAAGCAGGTTAGCAAAAGGAAGAGGAGACTATTATGGTTTTCCAAAGAGGTAGCAAAGAAAGTGAAAGCCAAAAAGATTTCATTCAGGCAATACAAAAAGACACAGGCAGAAGGGGATAGGGAGAAGTACCAGGAGAAGCAAAGGGAGGCAGGGAGGTCAGTAAGGGAAGCCAAAGCTCAGACAGAAGAACACATTGCAAAATCAGTGGGTAGAGGGGACAAAACCTTTTACAGGTACATAAGTGAAAAAAGAAAGACAAAGGGAGGGATAGTGAGACTGAAGGGGGAGGATGGGGGCCACGTGGAGGATGACAACAGTAAAGCTGACATATTCAACAGGTATTTCTGCTCAGTCTTTACTGAGGAAGAGGAGGGTAATGGGTCTGAAGGGAGTACAAGGGGTGAGAATGGTGCAGAAATGGACACAAGTCCCTTTACACGAGAAAGGGTCCTGAAGGAACTGGAAGTAATAAGAGTTGATAAAAAGCAATGGGGCCAGATGGGGTGCACCTAGGGTCCTTAAAGAACTAAGAGAGGTGGTGGCTGAACCTCTGGCTATCCTGTTTAGCCGATCACTGGAAACAGGGGAGGTACCCAAAGACTGGAGGACAGCAGATGTAGTCCCCTTATACAAAAGTGGGAACAACGAGGAAGCAGGGGACTACAGACCAGTCAGCCTCACCTTGATAGTGGGGAAGATCATGGAAGCACTACTGAAGGAGAGGTTGGTGGAACATCTGGTTGTCAATGGACTACAGGACCCAAGGCAGCATGGTTTCACCAGGGGGAGGTCATGTCAGACCAACCTCGTTGAATTTTTTTGACTGGGTGACTAGGGAGGTGGATCAGGGGAGGGCAGTGGACATGGCTATCTGGACTTCAGCAAGGTCTTTGACACTGTGCCACATAGACTATTACACAAACTGGGGAATATGGGTGTGGGCAGGACAGTAGTGTGGTGGGTAGGTAACTGGCTGGGTGGCAGGACACAGATGGTGGTGGTAAATGGCTGTCACTCCACAGAGGAAGAGTGACCAGTGGATTCCACAGGGATCAGTGCTGGGACGGTCCTATTCAACATCTTCATCAGTGACATTGCACAGGACCTAAAAGGCAGAATTTCACTGTTCGCTGATGACACAAAGCTCTGTAACAGAGTAGACACACCAGAGGATGTAAACAGAATGAGAAGGGACCTGCAGAAACTTGAAGAATGGTCAGGGGTTTGGCAGTTGAAATTCAATGCAAAGAAGTGCAAAAATAATGCATATGGGGCACAAAAACCCTGGCACAATATATCAGTTGGGGGGTGAGGATATAGCATGCACCAAGCAGGAAAGGGATCTTGGGGTTATCATCTCTGATGGCCTCAAGGTAGGGAAACAGTGTGACAAGGCAGCAGGTAAAGCAAATAGGATGCTGGGATGTATAGGCAGGGCATCACCAGCAGGAAAAGGAGGTCATAATTCCGCTATACAAGACACTAGTGAGGCCCCACCTGGAGTACAGTGTACAGTTCTGGAGACCATACCTATGTAAGGACATAGACAGGGTAGAGAAGGTTCAGAGGAGGGCAACAAAGATGGTGCATGGATTGCATCACAAGTCCTATGAAGACAGGTTGAAGGAACTGAACATGTACTCCCTGGAGGAGAGGAGGTAGAGAGGGGATATGATAGAGACATACAAGTATCTCACAGGGAGGAACAGGGTGCAGGAATACACTATTTTTAAGCAAAAAAGATGTTCCAGGACTAGAGGGCATGGGATGAAGTTGGAGGGAGGACAATTCAGAGGAAACGTGAGGAAGAATTTCTTCACAGAACGGGTGGTGGACAAGTGGAACACCCTGCCAGAGGAAGTGGTGGGGGCTGAAACAATCATGGGATTTAAGAATGCATGGGATAGACATAAAGGAATTCTGGAGGTCAGGGGTAAGGGGCAACAGACTTCTAGGAAAACATAAACTGAACTTAAAAGCTCAAATGGGCAGACTGGGTGGGCCATAGGCCCTTATCTGCCGACACTGTCTATGTATCTATGTATCTTTTATTGTTTTTTTTAAGCTTATATTTTATTGTTTTGTACAAAATCATTGACATAGAAGGTACTCATGCAAGGTATCACATTTGAATAGGAGACATCCAAGGTAACAGGCTGGTATAATCTATGCAATCTGATTTTCAGATGTGGGGATAAATCAGTAGGTTTTCTCTGTCCATTATAGTCCCAAATATGCTGCACCCTACAAAGATTTTTGGTGGTCAACTGAGAATGTCTAGTTCAAATGTTTTTTTTTTTCACAACAAGCAGTGTTGATATGAGCCCAGTACCAAACAAGTTGGATCCATAACATTTTCAGCACGTGGAAGAAAAAAAACTCCATCCCAACCCAGACCAGCTGCGTAAAGACTTTTCAAAAAGAGGACATTAAGCAGTGACATAAACTAAAGCCGAAGGCCAAGTGGATTGTGATGGTCCACAAGCCCAGAGATTGAATTGTCACCTTGTAACTCACTGTTCCCCATCTTCTTGTTTTTTATATTATAGGGGTAATCCAACAGTTTAAGGATGAATAAATTGGCATAGTGCTTACTGTTTATGTGCAGTTTTCTGTTCTCCGGCATGAGGATGCAGGATAATGTTGAAAACAGTTACCCCACGGATCATAAAAGTCAAGTTCAAGTTTAACAGGAACAAGTTCAACAACAAAAATCCTCAACTGAGCTGTAAAATGTCTTTTGTTGCAGATTTTCACTTGCTGTCTGAGAAGGTGTCACCAATTCTTTATTTTTTGCTGATGACATTGACTCTTTGTGGTAAATATTGACAGTGACACTGTGCTGGAAGGGACAGTAAGGCCTGAATAGGGCTTGGAAGCTGCTTCCTGGTTCAGGAACTGTGACTGTTTCCTACCTAAGAGGCTGCTGGACAGTGAAACGATGAGGAGTAGGAATGGAGGTGAATCCATGAGTGACTGAGGTGCGATTGAGAACGTGTAACTGAATGCTTGTGCTGAAATCTCCCTCTGGTGGTTAGAACCGCAGCACAAGCGCATTTCTCTGCCAGGCTGTGATAATCCATTGTTAGGGATTATCAGCTACTGATAATCCATGCTTAAAAATGGAATATTGCTTCCTACCACTCATAAACTGTGGATTGGCACATTCAGAAAGTGTGCCCAAATGTGGGTTATTGGCCTTAGCCATATAGGGCCGGATATTCAAACTGCACCCAAAAAGTGCACGACAGCAGGAGCAAGCGCAAGTCACTTGTGCACATGCGCAATCGTCGCAATATTCAAACTTGGAGCAAGGTCAATTGCGCAAGCAGCCAACGTCTGAATATTGCACAAACTGCGCCATAGCGCAACCAGGAAGAGGAAGCTGAGCAGAAATGATGCACCATAGCGCAACAAGGCTAGCCCAGCTGAGCAGTCCAGAGGTGCCATAGTGCAAGCAGAGCCCCCCAGCAGAGCAATGGAACTGCACAACCAGGGAGGCAGGCTGGGGCCCACCACCAGCCATGCCACACATGGGCACAGGAACACACTGCAGAACTAACAATACACCCGCACACCCCAAGCACAGCATCACTGGGGGAGGGATGGATGATCCACCGGCCCATGGGGACAAGCCAACAAAGCACAGCAGGGCCATGTCGCCCAGCACACCCACTGGCAGGCTGAGACTGCCACACACAGGGGGTCGACAACCACAGTGCACATCAGCCCCCCCTTCTGTACAGCACACCCTGCACTGTGACCCCAAGACACCACCCATGTGCAGTGACTGTCACTGCAGTAAACACCATGCATCCCTGGCACACTGCAACCTCGTGTAGCACAGAACCATACAAGCCAGACCCACTCTGGGCACCCAGCAGTGGACGGCAGCAGATGGCAAGACCGACTGAAAGTCACTCCCACACCGGAGACACCTCCCCATGCACACACACACATACCCAGGACCATACCACCCCAGATGCCATGCACACCACTGCAACTGAGCAACCATAGCCAGCTGCAAATCAGAGACCACCACAGAATTCATAACAAAATATATGTATTCGAAAAAGATATGTACAACACCAACAACATCTATATACATATGTACAAGACGGGGGGGGTAGGGGTACTAGGTAGAGGTGGGTAAGGGGTAGGGGTGAACAACTGGGAGAGGGAAGGCAGGGTGGGAAGGCTGGGTGAAATTGGAAGGGGAAGCGCATTCAGCGCCTGGCAGGCTGGTCCCCTGCTGCCTGTTGATCTTCCCGGTTCCTCCGGCATCGCCTGACCCCATGGTGCTGCATGTCTGTCAGGAGGTCATGTGTAGTGACTGACACCCGCCAGCCGCTGGAGGCACAGTCCATCCGCCGAAGATGCTGAGACCTAGGAAAAGGAACACAGTCAATGGCTGTGACTGTCCACAACCCTGAACACCACCCATCCTGCAAGGCATATAGCCTAGTGCCCCGCACCTGTGATGGTATGCACCCACCCACAGTGACCATGCACGCCCCAACCAGGCAGCACCAGCTATGTGCACCACTGCACACACACACTGCCCATGTCCATCACAGCACAAACAAGGCTGTCAAGTGACGTGGCAATGTGGTGGGATGCCAGTTCCACAGCCATGTGCTCAGTGCATGCATGGACCACCAGTGATGCACACACAGACGTGCAGTGACACTGGACAGTGATAACTGTCACCTGTGTCGTGCATGGTTGTGTTGTCCATGGCTGGTGGTCATGCCCACCCCCTCCAGCATGCAATAGCATCCATGATGTAATGACACTCACACTCATCAAGCAGCTGTGGCTGCTGCTGCCGCTGCTCCTGCTGCTGCCGCTGTGGCCCACCCATCACACCTCCTTTGGCTGCCACCTGAGCCCCGCCACAGCCCTCCTCAGCCTGGGCCTGCATCCTCTCTGCCAGGCCTGTGGGTGACAAATGTTGAGAAAAACACCAGTGTGACCCCAAAGCAGACTGCCCTCTGCCCCAGTGAGTGTGCCTGCCCACACAGCCAGACCCATGCATCTCACACCTGCACACACTGACACAGCCAACCATGGCAGAGCCATCCCCCATGCACCGCCACCAAAACACAGTCGCACCCCTACGGAGAATACAGGTGCATAGATGGTACACCCACCTGGCCTAGGTACAACGCCCCTCCTGGCACGTGACCTGAGGCGCTGCAGCACGTCCGGCTCCCTCCTGCGGAGGTCACTATACCTGTGCCTGCACTGTTTGGCAGACCGGCACCACCCTGTGACCCTCTCCAGTTCAGTGGCCACCTGCTGCCACACATGGGTGCGGGCCATGGTGAGGGGCTGATCCCCAAACAGTGCCCCAAAGTGAGGCTCAACCACAGCCACCAGGTTGGCCACCTCCAAGTGACTCCACTGTGGAACTCTCCTCGTGCCATTACTGTGGTAGTAGAGCAGGCAATATGGTAACCCGCAGTCTGGCCCAAAGCGATGTTGCGCAACAGACCACCATAGGTTCCAATCGCACTGTTCGTGAGTAGCCGCTTGGTTCACATAGTGCTGTCACCAAACAGCGCAACAGAGCCGTACACATGGCAGCCGAACAGCGCCAGGGGCAAGGTCGGACACAAGGTCAGGGTCTGTGACGCAAGGCCACTGCACAGCGCCATCGGACGTCTACGCATCCTGCGTAAACGGTCACCTGCGTGCCAGTGCCACAGTGGACTATTGCACAGTTGTGCCACAGCGCCATATGGTGCCCAGCGTTGTAGAGCCACTGGCACAATGGTGGCCGTGTCCTGTATTGCTGATCGCGCACAGCACATCATCAGTGCGGCAGACGCCTGCGTAAGCTACCTGGGCATGCGCAGTGCAGTGTACTACACAGTCACAGAAATGCGCCATTGGCTCAGCCGGCTCAACCATATTGCGCAAAGCGCAACGGCGCGATATTCAGCTGACACATGCAAATCATATGATCAGCCATTCAAAGGCGCAGTGGCGCGATTAGCATGTCATTAAAGTTGCGCCACACCTAATTTGCATGCATTGCACTATAATTACGCAACATTGGGCTGCACTGGCCAGAGTCGGTTACTGCAGGTGAGAGGTGAGTTGCATGCTGTGTGATGTTCTAACATACTAACATACTAAAATGCCAGCAGAATAGGCCTAACGGTCTTTCGTGTCTGCTCGTTTGGTCAGCCCCCAACCTGGGTGCTGACCTTGCTATCCCCTCGCCTTCTCTGGCTTCTCCTTCCCAGTTCGGATATTCTTGCTGCATTGGATTTTGCTTCCAGAACCCTTCCCTGTACCTGTCCCACCCCTCTTGAACCCCTCCACTGTCTCTGCCTCCACCAGCCCCCTAGGCAGTGCATTCCATGGCTCCACCACCCTCTCAGTGAAGTAGCACCTCCTCCTTTCTCTCCTGAATCTTCCCCCTTCAGCTTCCACCCATGCCCTCTAGTGGCCCCCTCCTCCTTCCTTCGAAGCACCCTGACTGTTCCTCCCCTATTTACCCTCTTCATGTACCTGAAGACCTCTATCATGTCCCCCAGTCCCTTCTCTCTTCCAATGTGTACATATTTAGCTCTTCGAGCCTCTCCTCATAGGTTCTGTCCCCCAAGCCCCAAATCATTTTGGTTGCCCTCCTCTGGACCCTCTCCAGGAGGTTAATGTCCCTCTTTAAGTGTGGCCTCCAAAACTGCACGCAGTACTCAAGGTGCGACCTCACCAAGCACTTATACAGAGGGAGTATCACTTCCCTCCTTCTGGAGGTGATCCCCTAGTGATGCATCCTAGCATCCTGTTGGCCTTGGCTGCCCTCCTACAAGTCTCAGAGTTGTTCATCTTGACATCCACCACCACCCCAGGTCCCTCTCAGCCATCGAGACTTGTAGCATTTCCCCAGGGTGTACACTTGGCCTGGGTTTCTGGCCCCAGGTGGAGTACCTTGCATTTCCTGCATTGAACCTCAGCTTCCACTTTCTAGACCATCTTTCCAGAGCCTCCAGGTCCCCTGTAGGCCACCCTCCCATCCACCACCGCCCCAGTTTGAGTCATCTGCAAGAGACTCATCTCACTCCTGATTCCTGTCCTTATGTCAGATACGTAGGCGTTGAACAGAAGGGGCCCAAGGACTGATCCCTGTGGGACCCCACTAATGACCCTCCTTGGGGATGAGACATCCCACCAACTACGACCCTCTGGTTCCGGTCCTGGAGCCAACTGCCTATCCATCTGATCATCTGGTTCCCCACCCCCATTTCTCCCAGCTTATCCAACAGGCCCACGTGAGGAACAGAGTCAAATGCCTTGCTGAAGTCTAGAAAGAGGACGTCCACTGGTCTACCTAGGTCCAAGGCACTTGTCACCCAGTCATAGAACTCCACCAGGTTTGTCTGACACGATTTCCCCGGGATGAATCCATGCTGTCTATCGTCCAGGCACCCTGACTTATCCAGGTCCCCCCAGCCTCTCCTTGACAATGCCCTCCATCACCTTGCCCACCACCGATGTCAGGCTGACAGGCCTGTAGTTCTCTGCCACCTCCCTTGATCCCCCCTTGTGGATAAGCACTATATGCGCCACCTTCCAGTCTTGGGGCACCCACCCTGTCCTCAGAGAGATGGTGAAAAGCTCCACCAGGGGTTTCACCAGGACATCCGCAAGTTCCTTCAGCACTCTGGGATGTAATTTATCCAGCCCCGGTGCTTTCTCCGTCTTAAGGGAGCTGAGGGCTTCCCTCACTCTTTCTGCTGTGATTTCCACTTCCAGTACCTCTTCTCCTGCTAGCCCTCCCCCACCTGCCAGTGATGCCTCCCTCTCCCCAGACCCCCGATCGGTAGGGGTCCCCCATCTCAGTATCTCTGTCTCCTCCCATGTATGATGCAGCACCCCATTTTCCTTGGTGAAAACTGAGGTGAAGTACTCATTTAGTACCTCAGCCTGCTCCCCAGGTCTTGTGCCCATCTCTCCCTGATTTAATCCTGCTAATCTGCCCCTTCACCCTTCGTTTTTCCCCAATGTATCTAAAGAACCCCTTGTTCCCTCTCCTAATTTCTCTGGCCAGGTTCTGCTCCTTCCTTGCCTTAGCCGCCCTCACCACTCTAATGGTCCTTCTAGCCATCAGCTCGTACTCCCCTCGATCCCTTTCACTCCTTGAGCACTTGAATTGCTTATAGGCTGCTTTCTTTCCCCGCACCACCTCCCGGACCTCCCTGGTCCACCAGCAGGGTTTTTGGGCCCTACCGCATTTTCGTCTTACTCTTGCACAGGTGCTGGTAGCATCCTGCACCCCTCTCCTGATGATTTCCCACCTACTATCAGCGTTCATGTCTGACCCAATCCCATCCAAATGCTCCTTAAGGATCCTTCCCATTTCCTTAAAATCCGCCCCCCTGAAGTCAGTTACTTCCGTCTTTGTGCAGCCTTCTACCCCTCCTAGGTCCAGGCAGAACCAGACCGTGGCATGGTCACTCCCCGCCAATGGGTCCCTTACCTCCAGGCCCCCAATCTGGTCACTGTCTGCCAGGACCACATCCAGTACCTGCGCCTCCTGGTCGGTTCCTCACCTGCTGGAGTTGGAGCAGCGTCTTGAAAGACATCCAACAACCTCTGTTCCCTGGTCACAGAGGATGTCATAGTCTCCCAGTCTGTTCCTGGCATGTTTAAGTCCCCAACACCACCACCGTTCCTCTGCCCAGTCTGCAGTGCCTCCCAACATCTGCCACCAGACTGTCCTCCAGCTCCTCCGCCAGCAGGGGTCTACACACCACTCCTATTTTTCTCTCTTGCCCCCTTGTTATCAAGGTGACCCAAATCGCCTCCACGGTTCCCTCCGCCTCCTCTACTCCCCTATGCCAATGCAGTTTTTGACTATCATTGCTACCCCTCCTCCCCTTCCCTCCCCCTGTCCTTCCTGAACATAGTGTAACCCTCCAGGTTCAGGTCCCAGTCATGTCCTGCAGTGGCCCAAGTCTCAGTGACCGCTGCCACATCCACTGCTCCCTCAGTTAGCATCACCTGGAGCTCAGGCATTTTATTGCCCAAGCTCCTGGCATTTAGCAGGACTACCTTCCACCCTTTCCCTATAGTTCCATTTCCCCTGCTCGTGTTCCCATGAGGATTCTGTTTTCCCCTGGTCTGCACTTTGCCAGTCGGCCTTTTCCTGCAATCCTCCTGGTCCCCAGGGGGGTGGAGACAGAGTCCCTCCTTTATCGGCACCCCCTTGACAGCCTTTTCTCCCATCCCGCCCCCCTTCACAAGTTTAAACCCCGCTTTTCACCAATGAACCCCTCTATTTTCAACTTAAGGATTCCCCTCCCCTCCAAATTGAGATGTAGTCTATCTCTAGCATACAGCTCCTTATCCTCCCAGGATGGTCATGGGAAAACGCTGTAGACTGCACAGTGACAGGTGTCCACTTCCACCCATACAGACCGACATGACCGAGCAGAGCCAAGGTGAGGGTGAGGATGGTGGGCCAAGGAGGAGGCCCAACTTCACCAAGGCGGAGACAGAGGCCCTCTTCCAGTCCTACCTGGAAGAGGAGCCACTACTGAGTGGACGGCCGGGCACCCCTCAGGCCCGTGTGGCTGCATGGGAAGGGGTAGCTCGGGCAGTGAACCTGCATGGAAGCCACCAGCGCTCCATGCAGGAATGCAAAAAGAAGATGGGGACAGACCGCAGGAGGGTGAAGGAGAAGGTGGCAGCCCTCAGGGCGGCACGTGCTGGCACAGGCGGGGGCCAGCCAGTGGTGGCGGAGCTGACCCCAGCTGAGGACCGACTGGCTGCATCAATGCAGCGGAGTGCTATTGAGGGCGTACCAGGAGGTGGATTCCAGACAGGTGGAAGCCCATCACTGCACGGTATGACATGGTGGTGGTGTTGGGGGGTTGATCACATGCACTAACATGTCCTCACTTTCTGTTACTGATCCTGTTCATCTTCAGGGGACGGTGGTGGTGGGACCAGGCAGTGAGGAAGACCTGCCGGAGTTGGAGGAGGGTCCTTCCACCTCTGTCGCCAGCCGGCATGCACTGCACCAGCATGCACGCCTGGCTGGCACCTCTGTTGTCGGTGAGTCAGGTGTGGGGGGTGCACAGCCTGTGTCTCAGCAGTCTGGCATGCAAGCATGCCAGCACACTGTGACTGTGGCTGTAGCATGTACCTGCATCATTGATGATGCAAGGACTGCAGTGGGCAGTGACACATGTGTGTCCCATGATGGACACACAGCAGGCCAGCACATGCCCCTGGGCCTAGCTGGTTCCAACGTGTGTGCCAGCATGTCGGCACAGTCCCAGGCTGTGCCTGTCAGCACTGGTGGGGCAGCACCAGTGGCTGTGCAGGTGTCTGGTACTGTTGTGGCCACAGCAGTGGAACGAATGGTCTCTGGGGCACAGTGGTTGGAGGGGCAGCAGCAGCAGTCACCCACCAGGTCTGGGGGTACAGTGTCCAGCGGTGGCACATGCACACCGCCCTTTGATATGCCCATTCCTGATCCTGGTGAACAGTGCCCACACTCAAGGGGTGTTGAGCATCAGGACCTTCCATACCCTGGGGGACAGGATGCCGTTGTGGCAGAGTACCCATTTGAAGAGCACACCCGCCTGCTGTGGGAATCAGTACAGCAGCAAAGGCGGGTTGCAATGTCCGTGGAGGCACTGTGCATGGCTGTGGAGCGGCACAGCAGGGACTGTGCTCTGATTCTTGCAGAGATGGTCCAAATGCGGATGTATGTGACCGCTGCCATTGACAGGCAGACCCAGGCATTGGTCACTGTCGTGGCTGCAGTGGGCACACAAGCAGGTGCCCCTGTACTGCGCACCCCACACAGTTCGCTCTCCACTCCCTGTTCCCGGCATCGTGCGACACCCAGCCTGTCGACGCCGGGTTCTGCTGTGGGCATCCCGAGCACCCCTGGTGCAGGTATGTTTGGCATGCTGCAGACCCCTGTGCGGACAAGGTTGTGATCGCGCAGTGGGACCCCTGGTGGTCCATCGGTGCCACCCCATGTGGCCCCTACTCAGCCTGCCAGTGCAGTTGGGTCACGGCGGGGCCGCCCATGCATCCGCGGTGGCCGTGAAACAGTGCAGCATGACTGACCTGTCTCCCAGTGCGGGCCCTGTCTGGTGCTGCCCTGTGTGCAATGTGCGTCTTGGTGGGCAGTGCACTGGTGGGTGCCCTGCCCAACACGCCGACACACGGACTGCCAGCACACCCTTCCGACTGCTGTCCACAGGTGCGTGTGCATGATGATGCCTGCATTGTATTGTACACCAAGGTGCAAGGGTACCCAGCATCTGACACACGTACTTGGACAGTACAGGTGGTGGGGGTGGTCTGTGGATCTGTGTGTTTGCCATGTCTGTTCTGCTCTGCTGTGCACCTGCCCATGTACGCTTTGTGCCTGGTGTGTGTGTGTGTGTGTGTGTGTGTGTGTGTGTGTGTGTGTCCATATGACTGTTCACCCCTTCCTGATGGTGTGTTTGTGTGCCTGGACCCTTCCACTCCCCTTGCCGTCATGCACCCCTGGTGTGTTACTCTGTGTGCCTGTGGGTTGTGCCTGGACAGTGCTGGTTGCACATGGCCCCTTGACTTACCTGTGTCATGCATAATGCTCCTCTGTGATGGTGTCCCGGTGCAGCTGGGCCTGCCGGATCAGTCGGGGGTCCCGCCGTCCTGGGGGGGGCTGCTCATCACCATCATCACCGGTGCCACTGGTGTCCCCATCGCTGTCCCCCTCCTCAACCTGCAAGGCTATCCCACAGTCTTTGGCCATGTTGTGCAGGATACAACAGGCCAGGAATATCCCACAGGCCTGTGAGGTACTGTACTGTAGGGCACCGCCGGAAGTGTCTAGGCATCGGAAGTGTGCCTTGAGCATCCCAAACACCCGCTTGATGATGTTGCGTGTGGCAGCTTGTGCCTCATTATAGCGTTGCTGCGATGGGGTCATGAGGCGCCGGTACGGTGTGAGCAGCCAGGGACGGAGTGGGTATCCGCTGTCACCTGTGTGGAGATAGTGGAGATAAGTATCATGTTCAGGTCCATATTGCCCATATCCCTGTGTGCCACTACCATGGCACCTGTGGCATTCCCACCCTTGCCCCGAGTTTGCAGTTCCTACATGCGTACTCACCCACTAGATGGCCTGTGGGGATGTCCCCACTCTCGAATCGATGGCACAATGCGGACTGATACCATATGAAGGCATCATGTGCTTCACCAGGGTGTGAGGCACAGACATTGATTATGCGCCCAGTGGCATCACACACCACCTAGCAGTTGACACTGGAAAAGCCCTTCCTGTTCCTATATGCGGCCCCATCGGGGCCAGGTGGCGTGCGAATGGCCACATGGGTGCAGTCTATGGCCCCTAGCATGCCAGGCATACGTGCTACCCTGTGAAACCCCTACATGTTTGCTGTACGCTCTGCCACGGTGCTGGGGAAATGGATGTGCTCTGCAGCATGTGGCAGCATTGTGACAAGGTACCTTTGTAAATGAGCCTATGGCTCAAAGGTTTTCCAAACTGCTGTTTAAATAAAATAAAAAAAATAAGCAGTGCGCTGAGGAATTGGGTGAGGATGCGTGACATGGCCGACTGTGTGATGCCTGTGGTGTCCTCTGTCGGCCTCTGGAAGGTGCCCGTGGTGAGCAGGCACATGCAGGCTGTCACCTTGGTCTCCACTGACAGAGCGTGACTCCGTCGTGAGGGTGCCTGCATCACATCACTGCACAGCTCACAGAGCCGCCTCAGTATTGCCCTGTTCAGGCAGTACCGGCCCACGATCTCTACATCTGTGTACAGCTCAAAGCTGATGCGGGCATGGTACTGCCTGTTGGGGGCTTACCACCGACGGGCCCTTCCACGGCCACGTCCCCCTGCAGCTTGCATTCTCACCCCCCTCATTACAGCTTCCATGTGGAAGCTGGCACTGTCCATCTCCCTGGCTTGTGACCCCCTGGCTGATGTTGCTCTGTTACCCCCGCTGTCCTGACTGCTGCCTCCATTGCACCAGGTACCCCCCGCTGGCCTCTGCAGCCTATGGCCCACACTACTTCTCTTGCCTGCCCTGTTCTGGCCTGTCGCTGTCTGTCTGTCTCTCTCTCTCTGTCTCGCTTGGCATCCCTGTAGCGTTCTTGCGCCTCTTCCTTGATCCTATTTATTTTGGCTCATTTCCGCTGTGGCGCACCTTCCGGCTGTTCAGCTCTTGCGCATTGCGCAAGTCTTTGAATATCGTATTGTGCCCTTTATGCATGGGTCCACCCCCTTGGGTTGCGCATGCCTTCATTTGCTTTGCGCTGTTGCTCAGCCTGTTTTCAGTGGCGCAACTGCCTCCTGCTGAATATGGCAGAATGGCGCAATTTCGGACTTGAGCATGCGCAACCCTTTTGAATATCCCACCCATAATATATAGAGAATACTCGTTAGACAACCATGCACAACCAGCCTGTGCTGCTAACAAGAGGGTCACATTCCTGGGCTGCTTAGGCATGGTTTTGCCCAACCAATATTTTTTATAGTGTATAGAGCAAAAAAATTAAGATTTCAAGACAACGATTTAAGCTACAAGTCATTTTGTACTGTTTGAATTAGTTCATTTAGTTTATAGGTGAACACTGAAACTCTTGTCCTGTTCACAGACGTTCTGCCACACTGAAACCATTCCCACGCTCCTAACTCAAGCTGAAATGTATTTTTTTTAACATAAATTGTTTACCATTTTGTGCAATGTTCTCTTGTTTTCGTTCTCCTCTATGAATTTCTGGCACTCACTACAGTCCTTTGAAAACACCGCCATGGCCATCTCGACGATTCAGTTGAGATTTAACTTTGAAGACCTCGTAGTTGTTTTCTGCTGTAGTGAAGCAGTAGGTGGGCTCGTGGGCATTGAAAGCTCATGGAACGCTATGCATTCCATGACCTCCGCACTGTGGTACAACAGCATTCTGGTAATGATAGACGTCCATACAGAACAAGATGTCTCTATACACTATATAGAGAATAATGGATGGGCATCAGTTAACAGCAATGCTGTATTCCCTCCGAGAGGTTACCATGACAATGCTCGAGAGGTTTATTATTGTCATGGCAACCTTGAGAAGGGAATTCAGTGTTGTTGTTAACTGATGCCCATTCATTATCTTGTATTGTGTGTGGGCACCAGCTACAATGATCACGCTCATAAAAAAAGGTTACATACACAACCATTTACCATTTACCACTAGCACTATCAGGAGCACAAACCAACCAGAGAAATATAACTTATATGTTACCAAATAGTGAGACTGAGACATTGCTGATTTCGAAATATGAGAGAAAATTTATTTGAACAAGATTAATACAAATACTGATAAAAAAAAACTTTTAAAAATGCACAACAGAAAACTAAACAATATTAAGGAAAGTTAAGTGAATAGTCTGCAAGAAGCGAGTCATGAGTGTGACTCAGAAGTCATCATGGGTCAGAGACGCACTGTGCATTAGTTGGTGGTGTCTCAGGAGAACACACGGTGCAGTGAAGTCAGCATGGCCCCTACATCCAGAACAGTATCAAGATACGTGTGGCAGAGAAATAATAAAAAATGTATGAATTACTGCACTTCTATTTTAGTCTTGAAGGGTGAGGAATGACTGTCATTTTTGTCTATACCAGAGGTTTTATTACACTATCAATGGTCATTACAATTTGAGTGTGCATAGAGAACAAAAGAACGAGCGACGAATGCTAGCGTGTGTAAGGTGCACGAGATGACATTCCAACTTGTACAATCATTGTGACGTACCAACAATGGTACAACAGCATGATGTCACAACGATGGTACAACAAGCTTGTATTTAGATTTAATTCTATACAGAACAAGCACCTCCCTTACACTACAAGGATTTTGAGCAGGCTAATTTTTATGCAGAACAAAGGCTAACCCTATACAGTACTATATCACCATAATGTACACCCTGTCATTATCCTAGTGCTTACTTAACCAATGGCAGAGCAGCTTACACAGTGCTTGATGACGTCACAATGGCTCTGCACTCAAAACAGAGCAGTGAAATCAAGCACAAACAGTTAAATCTTTGATATAACTAATGTGAAAGCTTTACAATTTAAAATACATTGTATAAATTGAACACACAGTGGCCTCGCTCAGAATATATTTAGCATCACTTGTGAGGGGCAGGACTTTCACAGCTTCCTCATGGCTCTGCTACTCAGGAATTTCTGAACCATTTCTGATATATTTTCTTTTTTCAAAATATGCTACCGGAGCATACCATTGCCTCTCCCCATGTGTAGTCTTTGAATGTGTACTCCTAAAATGTAGGCACTGTAGACTAGCGGTTAAGAGCATAGTACTGTGAACATGGAGAAACAGCAGACCCAGGCCTGAATCCCTCAATAGCTATTCACTTATTGTGTGACCTTCAACAAGTCATTTAACCTCCCTGTGCTTAAGTTGGGGTCTAATTCAGAAACAAACTTCAGTTCAGTGTGCCCAACTAAAGCTTAAAGTTAATAATCAGTTTTTGCATAATGCACCTCCTCTTACTGCTCCTCCATTTCGAACAGTCTATAATGAGTGCAGATATATTTTTGCCTTCCATAAACCCTTTGGCAATGAGATAGAAACTTCCAAAACTGTTTCCTTGTTAAAGAAACATAAATTAAAAACAAATAAAAACAGAATAGTAGGACTAAGTCCATACCATGGTGTACTGTACATTCTGTACTGCCCAGACATACCATGACTTGAGCACACCAATCCTTTCCACATGCCTTTGATGCCCAGGTGCCTTGTTGTTGTGCAGTACCATGTTGTTGAAGCAGTGTCAGTGGCTCAGTAGGTAGCACACTCGCCTCTGAGGCTGGGAGATCAGAGGGCTGTGGGTTCAGTTCCCAGTACTGACACTGTAGTGAAGCATGAGAGGGGTGCTGCATTTCTGAGGTGCCATCTTTCAGATGAGACGTTAAACTGAGGGCCCATCTGCCTGGATTGGTGGTAGTTCAGATGGATGTTAAAGATTCCATGGCACTTCTCGAAAAGAGTAGGGGAATTTTTTTTATTGGATAAAGCTTCATAAACAAAAAAAGGGAAATTATAACAGAAAAATCGTAAAATATAGGAATCAATATATAACACCAGAGTCCAGAAAATAAGTAACCATTCATACTCTTCAAAAGTCCGCAACACCAAAGACAAACCCAAAAGTCCAAGAACAAAACCCACTCAAAAAAAACTATAATAACAAGGAGCAAAAAAAACCAGCTATCCCAGCAGCCCTTCCCATCCCAGTATATAATGGGAAACAAAAAACAGTTCATAGAATCATCCAGCGAGAATC
The DNA here is from genome assembly GCA_016271365.2 of Neoceratodus forsteri. NCBI lineage: Eukaryota > Metazoa > Chordata > Ceratodontiformes > Ceratodontidae > Neoceratodus > Neoceratodus forsteri. The sequence continues at coordinate 69,374,424 of JADMNL010000023.1, forward strand.
CGCTGGTCAATCAAAAACCCATGAAAAGGGGAGAGAACCCCAACCTTTCCACCAGTCCTGCACAAGAGTGCTAGAAAAGACATGTCTTTCTTTTTTAAATAACATTGTGATTTCAGACTCAATTTTATTTTGTAAGCCCAGCAAAGATAGTTGTTTTTGTTGCAACACAAATTGGCATCTAGTTTGCCAAATTACCCATTTAATGAGAGCAAAAATGACTCTAGTTATCCCTAAATGGAATCCACGCCAAAGAATGTTATCTTCAAACAACATGAAGTCTTACCGTATTCTGACAATAGCAGTGAGTCCCAACCTTCGAACTGCCCCGGAGGTGAAAGAGTTAACTTTCCATGCCAGGCATGGAATGCTGAGCTCGAGCTCAGTTGAGACTCTGTCTGTTGCTGTTTGAACTCAAACCATCAGATTCTTTACTCTGCCTCACTGAACAGTCGCTCCGGAGATTTCTCCTTCTGCTCGGTTCAATTTGTCAAGTACTTTTCTCGGTTTCAACCGAATTTAAACCCGTAACCTGTCGGTTCAGTCTCTGTCTGTGGTATTTGTGAGTACTAGATAGGTTATTTTATTTTCTATTCTGTGTGGAACTTGAAAACGGTTCATCGGTTCGATTTGAACCGATCAAGTTGTTAAAAAATCTTTATTTGAACTTTTAGTGTGGTTACCGGTTCTTATCGGTTCTAAAAAAATGGATTTTATTACGGTTTTTTCCATGACCCGTAACACGGTCAGGAACCGATAAGAGGGTCTTGCCTGGCAGATTGCCATTAAAAGGGTAAGTTTGGTTAGGACTGGCACAATGTCTGAGAAACCCAAAAGAAAAACCAGGCCCACTGGGTTTCAACACTGCAGTGTGTGTGTGTGTGTGTGTGTGTGTGTGTGTGTGTGTGTGTGTGTGTGTGTGTGTCTTTGCTAAGGCTGAGCTCCCACACCACCTGTGTTTATTGTCTGGGGTTTGACCACCTCAATGCAGGCTGCCAGATTTGTAAAAATTTTCCTGCAGCTACCCTAGAAAGAGAGTTGGTAGACTCAGGGAAAGGGAGGCCAAAAGTCCGCTGAACTGGATGGCTAGCCAGTTCGGTTCAAACCGAACCAGAAGGAGTGCCCTCTGACCAGGAGCGCAGACTTCTTGAGACAAAGGAGAGCCAATTCTGAGGAGTCGGTTCCAGCTAAGAGAACAAGAAAGGAAAAATCAGCTGGTGTGGATCCAAAACTTTCTTCTCAACCGCTGAAGAAATAGCCAAAGTGATAAAATTGTGCAGTCGCTTTCCTGGTTCCGACCGAACCAGCACCATCGAGGAAGCGCTCGGTTCGGCCGGTTCCACCGGTTCAAGATTATGATTTAGAGGAATATTATGAACCGGAGGAGGAGGAGGAAGAGGAGTATGAGGAAAGTGAATGTGGTTTTGAAAGTCTGGATGTGCCCATTGACCCAGACATCTCCCCAGACAGACCTTCAGGAGTGTCTCCTCCTAGGCTTTCTGAGTCCCCCTCCCATTTCATGTTTTATAAAAAAGTGGCTGAAACCCTCCAGCTTCCTATGGAAGAAGCTGTGGATGACCAGGAGGAGCCTGACTATGTGGAAATAATGGATATCCCAGAGTCTAGGAGGCTGTCTATTCCCTTACACAAATCTTTTGGGAAACAGACATTTAAGATTTTAAAGACTCCTAATACTATACCTCCTGTGGATAAAAGAATGGACAAGAGGTATACATTGTCAGGCTCAGATACGGAGTTCCTTACACAACAATGCATCCATGTTGGGGTAGTGCAGGCTGCAGCCTGTGATAAGGCAAATATTCCCTTGGCTTCACACCCCCCAGACAAGGACTCCAGGAGGATTGATGCCATGGCAAAGAAACAGGCCATGGCAGCATCCTTGGGACTTAGACAGGCCAACTATATGGCCTATACTGCTAGGTATCAAAAATTCAGATGGGACACTGTCATGGCTTTAGCAAAACAGGTCCCTGGCCAGCTTGCCAAATAGCTGGAGCAGGTGGCTGCTGATGGTATTGAGGCATCCAAGGTGCAATTCCATGCTGCAGCGGACTCCAATGATGTGTCATCTAGAGTCATGGCTACATCTGTGGCACTTCGTAGAATGGCTTGGCTCAGATGTACTAGTCTGTCATAGGATACCCAGACTAAGGCCATGGATCTTCCTGTTGTGGGTAATTCTCTGTTTGGGGAGCAAACAGAGAATTACATGAAGAAAATGGACGAATATAGGACCACCTATAGGAGTGCACAGGCCAAGGAAAGGCAGGCCACTCCTTAGAAGCAGCATCCCAGGGGCAGGGGCAGGCCTTTTCATAGGCCTTTCTACCAAGCCCAGGCCTCCTCTTCTGCCTATGCTCAAAGGGGGTTCTTTAGAGGGAGAGGCAGAAGGGGTACAAGCAGACCTGCTTCCACCCCTCAGCCAAAACCCCCTGCCAAGCAGCCACCCTGATGGGTTTGCCAGGGCCGATTATCCACTACCTGTAGGGGCAGGCTGGCTTACTTTGTCCAGGACTGGGAGTCTCTAACATCAGACAAGTGGGTCCAGGGACTGGTTCTCAGCTTCAAAAAATTTCCAAAGCTGAGAACCAGATCCTTTCCATCTGCAAATCCCTCAGAGGCACTTGCCCTAGAGGTAGAGGTCTCTTCCCTCCTGGCTCTCAGAGCTGTGGAAAGGGTTCCACCCCTACACCAGGGCAAAGGATTGTACTCCAGGTACTTCCTTACCCCAAAAAAGACAGGAGAATGGCGGCCCATACTGGATCTCAGATACTTAAACAAGCACCTTTTAAAACCAAAATTCAAAATGGTGACTCTGGGAATTATTCTACCCTCTCTAAGGCCAGGGGACTGGCTAGTTTCCCTGGACCTCAAGGATGCCTACTTCCTATTCTCATCAGAAGCTCCCATCAAAAGTACCTCAGGTTCGAGCTGCCCTCAGGCCATTACCAGTTCAGAGCAATGCGCTTCGGTCTAACCTCTGCTCCAAGGGTGTTCACAAAATGCCTGGCAGTAGTAGTTGCTTCTCTAAGAAGGCAAAAGATTGCCATCTTCCCATACCTGGATGACTGGCTCATAGTAGGCCAGTCCCAGACCAAATCAAGTTACACCTACAGATAACTCAGCAACTGCTCACCTCTTTGGGTTTCCTTCTGAATCTTTCAAAGTCAGTTCTAGAGCCTGTTCAGCTCCTCACCTTCATAGGCACAGAGCTAGATACAGAAAAGGCCAGAGCTTTCCTTCCCCTGACAGGGCAAGGACCCTTATCACACTGGCCTCCTCATTCACCCTGCAGGTGTCTCAACCAGCAAGGCATTTTCTGCAGCTCCTGGGGCACATGGCTGCTTCCACAACAGTGGTGCAGGGAGCAAGATTTCAGATTAGGGACATTCAGTTCCATTTGAGAGTCTTTGGTCTCAAAAAAAGGACCCTCTGACCAAATTGATCCCAGTGACTTGAACCCTGATCCAGGCCTTACAGTGGTGGCAGGATCAGAACAATCTAAGACAGGAAGTTCCCTTTGTCACTCAGTCCCACTCTTTAACCCTTACTACAGATGCCTCCCTCTTGGGGTGGGGGGCTCACTTGAGCGACCTGACCACCCAGGGGTTGTGGTCTCCTCGGGAATCTCTGCTTCACATCAATCTGTTGGAACTCAGAGCAGTATTTCTAGCACTTCAAGCTTTTTCCAAATCTGTTCAGAACAAGGTTATTCAGGTCAGAACAGATAATACCACCACAATGTGGTTCATCAACAAGCAAGGAGGCACTCGGTCTATGGCCTTGTGCACAGAAGCAATGAAGTTGTGGTCTCTGGCTTATTCCCTGAACACCTCCCTCACAGCAGTACACCTCCCAGGCAAGGACAATGTCCTGGCAGATGCTCTCAGCAGGATATCCCAGGGCCATCACAAATGGCCACCGGATCCCCTGGTCTTGGAGGTGATATTCTCCAGACGGGGCACCCCACAGATAGATCTTTTTGCAGCCCCAGACAATCACCAACTTCCCCTTTTTTGCTGCAGGCCCCCAGTGTTGGGCTCAGTCCCCCTGGATGCCTTAGTTCTCAGTTGGGAAGGGAAGTTCCTCTATGCTTCCCCCCTTCCCTCTCCTGTTCAAAGTGCTAGTCAAAATCAGGTCTCAACCCTGCAAGGTGATCCTGATTGCTCCAGCCTGGGCCAGACAGCCCTGGTGTCCTCTCCTGTTGTCATTAGCAGTCCATCTTCCCCTGTCTCTTCCTAGGAATTACAACCTGTTAACCTGTGCTCAGGGGAGGGTTTGGTACCCGAATCTCAAATCTCTCAATCTCAAGGCCTGGCTCTTAAAGAGTTAGAGTTTGCTGATTTACACCTCTCAGGGTGTAATGGATATTCTGAAGGCTTCTAGGAAACCTTACACCAGGACTACTTATAATTCCAAGTGGAAAAGATTTTCCATATGGTGCTCTGGGAGGCATATTTGCCCAGAGTCTGCTGATCTGCCCACAGTCCTTGATTATATGGTCCATTTGAATAGCTTGGGGCTTAGACCATCTACACTAAAGGTGCATCTGGCAGCTGTTTCTGCTTTCATTTCAGCAGGTAAGCCCTCTTCTCTCTTCAGCTCACCCTGTATTCTCCAAGTTTTCAAGGGATTGCTTCATACCAACCCTCCATTCAGGGACCCTGCCCCTGCTTGGGACCTTAACGTTTGCATTGCTCAGCTTTTGCAACCCCCTTTTGAGCCTTTGTCTTCAGCAGAGCTTAAGTACTTGACTTGGAAAACTGTGTTCCTGGTAGCCATCACTTCTGCCAGATGCATAAGTGAGTTACAAGCCCTGTTAGTGGAGCCTGATTTTATCTCCTTCCATAGAGATAAGGTGGTCCTCAGGACTAACAGGAAGTTTTTGCCTAAGGTGGTTTCAGATTTCCACCTTAACCAATCTATGTCTCTTCCTGTGTACTTCACTGACCATTCCTCCTCTGGTGAGAGGAGGCTGCACAGATTAGATGTGAAAAGAGCCCTTAGCTACTACATAGAGCGTACCAAGGGGCACAGGTTTGACTCCCTCCAACTGTTCCTCACTTATGGTGAGGTTGGTAAAGGGAAACCTGCCACTAAAAGATCTATTGCCAGGTGGATTGTCTCTTGTATTCAATTTTGTTATGAAAAACTGGGTACGGTTCCACCCTCAGGCCTGAGGGCTCACTTTACCAGAGGTACAGCTGCTTCCCTTGCTGCTGCCAGGGATATTCGTATTCTAGAGATATGTCAAGCAGCTACCTGGAAAACAGTTCACACTTTTACCAAGCATTACTCCCTGGATATCCAGGCTAGGAGTGCTGCTCGGTTTGGCACAGCTGTGCTTCAGAGCCTATTTCCTAAGTAGATTCTGTCCCTCCTCCACAGAGGTACTGCTTGGTAGTCTGCTATTGTCAGAATACAGCAAGACTTCATGTTGTTTGAAGAAAAAATTACTCACCTTAGTAATGTTGTTTCTTCTAATGGAGTCTTGCTGTATTCTGACCTCCCCCCTGCCTTCCCCTCTCAGAACCTTTGTTTTTGGGATGTCGGTGGGCACTCAGGAGGTGCCCCACCTTTTTTGGTTATCACCCCTTTTCTTGGGTGAGTGGGGGTGTGTGTTTATTCATTTTTTGGGTCTCCTGACTTGAGTCTTTGTTTTGGGACCAAAAAAATCTGTTTTTTATGTTAGTAACCAGTTGGCTAGTGTAGGTTTACAGCTTCCACACAGGACCTCAGTGAGTTTAGCTCATAAAGATCTGATGGTTTGAGTTCAAACAGCAACAGACAGAGCCTCAACCGAGCTCGAGCTCAGCGTTCCATGCCTGGCATGGAAAGTTAACTCTTTCACTTCTGGGGCAGTTTGAAGGTTGGGACTCACTACTATTGTCAGAATACAGCAAGACTCCATTAGAAGAAACATTACTAAGGTGAGTAATTTTTTCATACTGTCCATACACCAAGGTATTATAATTCATAGACCTTAGATGACGGATATTCCATGAACAGGCCAACATAGGCCATAAACTAGAAATATATGGGCATTGTAAAAAAAGATGTAACATTGTTTCAATCTCCAATCCACAACCTTCCCTTAGACAAGATCTTTCCTGAATAGATTTGTGAAAATGTTTTCCTCTGACATTTAGTCTAGAATGACAGCTAAGCCATACAGAATCCCACACTTTAGGAGTGTCTGTTTTTTGTTACTTGGCGAAGGACATCAGCAAGGACTACAGTGTCCAGTAATACCAGACAAGGAACTTTAAAACAGATCTCCTGTAACAGCTTACGATACTCCAATTTTCTGATAGTATGCAAAAGGTCAGAGGCCAAGATATGCCAAAGTTTTAATTTTTTACAGATTTCCAAAAGATAAGGAGAAAAAACGTTGTGGGATGTTCTGAAATACCCCCCATTGCTGGGTTTCCCACTTCTGCCAAAAATAGCAGCATCTATCTTTAAACAAGGGAACCCAAGGCAATTGACTGAACAATAAAACAGGAACAAAATTTGCATAAAGAAAAACAGTAAAAAGAAAAATCACAGGATTGATCATGTTCAAACCACCATCACATACAGACCAATGGGTACTATTTCACTTTATGGGATTAAGCGACTCCCCCATAATAATTGAAAAGCCACTCTATACATCCTAACCTCTAATCTGACAGGCAAAGGATACAGATAACTAACATTCAGAAAAACAGGCAATAAAAAAATTTTAAACATAAAGACCCTTTTCTTTTTTGTCATAGGAAAACCTTTCCATCTTGCAACTTTTTCCTCTGCTTTGGCCAAGGCTGTTTCCCAGTTGTAACAGGCCGGGTCAGGAGCTCCAAACCAGCAGCCCAGAATTTTAATCGGTAATGCAGATACCCCAACATCCCCTATAGCCTATGGAGCTACTTCTAAAGTACAAATCCCCACAGCCGTACTCTTCTGTCTGTTGATCCTTGAACCCAGAAACAACAGAAAAAGAGTCTACAACCTCCATAGCCCGCACCCCAGGTACTTGATCGGCCACTAGTATAGTAGTGTCATCTGCATAAGCCAGGACAATCAGAAATACACCATCCCCAAAACCCCGACCTGGTGCAATCCCTGTTGTCATATGTAATGTTCTTAATAAAGGATCTAAAGAAAAAACATAAAGAAGTGGACTCGGAGGACAGCCTTGTCTGACTCCTCGCTGAATCGGCACAGATCTCCCTAGCCTGCCATTTACCAAAGGCCGAGATGAGGCAAGTCTATAAATATTTTGAAGCCATTCTATAAACCCAACTGGAATACCATAATGTTTTAAAACCTGAAACAGGTAGACATGGGGAACCTCATCAAAGGCCTTGACTTGGTCAAGGGAGAGTAAATGCCCAGAACCACTCGACCCATCAAAAGCTTCTCTTAGTAATTTGGTAATGTCTCCCATACCCCGGTGAGGAATGGCACAAGTCTGACTGGGGGAAATCACTTCCTGAGCTACCCAGGACAAACGTTCACACAAAACTTTACATAGAATTTTCTAGTCGACATTTAACAAACTAATGGGCCTCCAATTCCTAAGATCCAATCTATCCCCCTTTTTATAAAGAAAAATCAAAATGCTGTCTGCCAAAGCTGCAGGAAAAGGAACTAAACCAGATAATGTAGCATTATAAACGTTTTAAAAGACAAAGAACCTCTGTGCGCAAACACTGAGGCAAGGGTTACCCCAAAGGGCATTTGGCTGGGAAGCCAAGTTTCAAGAAAATACAAAGTCACACATTGTGGGGGCATGTGTGACTTTGTATTTTATTATAAACGTTCACTAAATAGGGGCTTAAGAGACTAACTGCTTTCTTATAGCGTTCCACTGGTAAGCCATCTGGACCAGGAGAAGAACCAGACGGTAATCCAGCAATAACCTCCTCCACTTCTTTCTGGAAAATAGGAGAGGTCAATAGGGATTTATCTGATTCCAAAAGATCAGGTATCTGTAATGTATGTAGAAACTCTTCATCCCAACCGTAGGGGGAGAGTTGGAACAAAAGGAAGCTTCCACAAACTGATGAACCACTTCCTCAATATCGGTGCTAGAATTTACAGTCTGACCTGTATCAGACCTCAAGGCATCCATATATTTAGAGTTCACCCTTTGCGCACAACATTCATAAGGATTAACTCCTTACGCTTTCCCCTGAGTGCCAAACTTCTGTTCTAAAAAGAGGGAATGGGCCCTATCATACTGATACTTACACATCTCAGATTTAATCACAACAATGTCATCCGTGAGATCTTCTCCAGTCTCTACAGCTCAAGAAAGTAGCCTCTGGAGCTTATCCCTGAACTGGAGGTAGGTTAGATATTTAGAATTTGCTGCCCATTTTGCCAAAGAGCTACATAAGGTTTTCAAATCTCGTTTCCAGTCTTGCCACCATAAAAGAGAATTATCATATAAATCAAAAACAGAAAACCTGGCTTCCAACTCATTATGAATGAGAGCCCAAGTATCTGTATCCGATAAAAGAGCCAAATTCAACCTCCAGACCAGATTCAGGCCAGGTTTGTTTACAGGAGTTCCAACAAAAACAGTAATCAGTCTGTGGTCAGAAGTCTCAACTGGAGAAACTGAAAAAGAACACATAGGGACCCAATGGGAGGCAAACCAGAAGTCAATTCTTGTAGACAAGTGACCCCTAGAGTAAGTATGCTCTGGTAAGCTAGAAAAACCAGCCGCACAATCCCTAAGCTTGGCCTGTGTATACATTCTGTACAAAAAGTTGGAATCAGAATATAACTTTTGTGATCTACCTGTTTTGTCAGATAAAGACAATATATAATTGAAATCACCTCCTAAAAAAACAGATCTTGTGGTATACAAAAAAGGTAGAATTTTCTGCAATAAAGTAACCCGTTGGAATTTCGTCTAGTAATTATAAATATTAATAATACATAATTCATGTGCCCCCAGCCGGGCATCAAGAATGCACACATGGCCAGGAACCAGGTCAATCAGATGAGAAACATGGAGGTCAGGATTCAAGATTAAAAACCCCAGCCCTGAGCATGGTTCCTCCCCCAATGACCAAAACGAAGCACCCCTAAACCAGTCAGTAGATGCCAGTAGTCAGTAGTCTCTCTAGTAGTATGTAACCTGGTGTCTTGAAGTAAACAAATATCAAGATGATGACTGGGAATGATGGAAAAAGTGGTGAGTCTTTTTTTTCTGGTTCTTTATACTATTGGCATATAAGGATCCCAAGAAAAGGTGTCACATCATGTTCAGGTGGGAGAGACAGCCATCATAGTGGAAACCAGAGGTTTAACAGCTTTAGTCCCCAATGTTTTGGATTTCTTTTTCTTCTTGCCCCCCCCCCCTTTGGTGTCTATGGAGGGAAATTCAGAACCAGTTACAAGTTCTGGCTGGGAGGAAATTAGTGAAGAGGACTCTGAATCATCCTCCTCCTCTGCATCCCACTGCTTCCTTTTAGCAAGTGGAAGGAACCTGTTGAACATGGGAAGACCAGTCTCACCTCCATCCATAGCCTCTTTGCCTAATTTTTGGAATACACTGCATGTCATCCGTCTATTTTTTTTTTAAATTCCCAATCCATGGAGTGGGGAGGCGGCATAACAGGGTCCTGCCCGGAAGGCCCCGGTAGTTCAACAGAGCAAGGGTGAGACTCCGTATTCTCAGAAGGAAGGAGCAATACCAGAGCAGCAACCACCTCCAGGGCTGTGATACCTGGGGAAAGTACCTGCTGCCCTGGGAGCTTGACTGGAATAGAGGGGAGAGAGGGCACATGTTTAGAAGGGGAAGGATCAACAGCAGAAATGGTTACAGAGGGCGAGAAGGGCCGGGGAAGGGGCACTTCAATAGGGTAATCATCCCCTGGTTCCCTTGCCATATTTTCAGTAGAGTCATCCCCTCCCAAATTATGTGAAGCCCAGGGACAATCCCTGAAAGTATGGGTGGTGTCTTCACAAAGATTACAAATAACAGAAGTTTGGCAGGCAAATGCGACATGGCTGCTCCCTCCACAAAAGGAACACTTCATTTTATCGCAGGCATTGCTCAGATGAGTATGAGCCCCACACCTGAAACATGAACGAGGTTGCCCAGCATAAAAGATAAAACCTCGGTCCCTCCCCAGGTAAAAGCAACTAGGTAGATGCTGAATAACACCTCGAACCTGAGGCAATTTGACCTGAATCCTCCACCTCCCAGTCCAAATATCCTCAGAGTCAATAACAGGGTCTGGAAGACCTAAAACAGAACATTTAGCCCTTAACCAGAACAAAATATCCAGTATTTCCACCCCTTCATTCTTGAACAACACATTCACTGTTCTGTAGGCAGGCATAGTGAGAGGAATGGCAGCAAAGACCTTCCAGTCAGGATTGTTACGAACACCTTGGTAACGTTCCCAGAAAAGTTCCAGACCTTCAGCAGTTTCAAAGCTGTTTTCAAAATTTGGATCACCTGAGGTGTGAATTAAAGCATAAATATCCTGAGCAGAAAAACCCATGCTCTCCTTCAAAAGCTTACGGCCCACATATATTCTGTCAGGATGTAACTCTAAGCCTCCCTTATATTTTAGCCTTACTGCGTTATGCCGTTTAGCAGGTTCAGGAGGAGCATGAAATAATCTAGCATATGTTCTGCGGGATGAGTTCCTATCACATTCAGGATCAGCTCCAGCAGTACTCACAGAAGGACGGGGGACAGGATGTGCCAGGCCCAGGGAACATCAGGCAACTGGTTTCAGGGCAATAGGGTCTTCAGGGTCATGATGCAGCCCAGAAATACTGGGCAAAGGAGATGTGTCCATAGGGTTTTGTTGCTGAGGTAAAAGAACCGGGGGGGGGGGGTCAGACAACTTGAAAGAAGAGGGAAGTTCCATGGGCTCAGCAAGAGCAGACCCTGGTCATTGAGGCGACACCCAAGGCTGATTTGGCCCAGCTTTAACCCACCCAGCAGCCTGCAAGGCATCAGCAACAGTATGCCCCGTAACCGACAAGTTGTTATCAAAGTTAGAACTTTCCCCAGACAATTCAGTACTGCAAGAAACCGTAGTGAGTAATGCAGTGCCAGTCACAGAATCTGATAGCTCCCGAGGAGCAACTGTTCTAGAAGTAGTGTCCACCCCAAACCCTCTCCAACCTGTAAATGTGGAATTAAAGCAGTGTCAGAAGAAACAGAAATCTTACTGGCAGGTTCCCTGCATGACATACGGGAACCGTTCGTGTCCATGGAGGTCTGTAACTCACTGTTTACAGCAGGCCCAGCACCAAACTCCATTGTGCATACTCCGGGTGAACTGACAGCTGTTGTAGAAAGTGAGCTCCAGTAAGCAATGCTCCTGTCTCAAGACGGAGGGACTGGCTGTGATGTTCGAGGGTCTCTTCTGCAGCAAGAAGGGCTCGCAAATACTTACAACGGGACTGAAACAAATGACAGCTTGGGAAGTCCATCTGCAGCAGTGGGTCTGTGGAAAAAATAGGAGCCTCAGAGGAAGCCACACAAGCAGGAGAGGTAAACAAATGATCCTCAACAGGAGCAAGAACAGTAACAGTATCCAGACTCTGCAGTTCAGATGAAGGCAACTTAGGAGCAAAATCCACATCCATCTTCTCGGAGATGGAGAAAACCTCACACACAGGAGGAACTGAGGAGGAGGCCAACTCCTCAGCTCCAAAGACCATCTCACCTCCACCAGGATCAGTGGGAGCCGCCGTCTTGGTCCAACAGGAAAATGGGTCCCCCGCTCACAGGAAGCAGAATAGGGGAATTTCCCTGGTGTCCTGGCCAAATTTCCCTCATTCACTAAAAATACCACCAACAGCTTAATCTGGTTCAAGGCCAGTTGGCATTCATCTGTATGCCCCTTCCCCGTGTCATGCCTGAAAATAGGCAGGATTTGTCTAGTGCACTTACCCGGTCAACAAAAACTAAATAAAATAAATAAAAATATGGACATATCACCCCAGCACCACTAGCTGCTGAGTGCTTGGCTAGAAATGAACCATGTGGAAGGGTACTGCCACAGCTCTTTCACAAACAGTCCCTGGTTCTTTGCCAAAGATAACAGAAAACCTTTACTAAATATATATCATAAAGCACTTTCTTTTACTGTACCAAATTATGTGATATACACCTACAGGCACTGTCCAACCACTCGAAATGCATTGATATATCAAGTGATATGGTATACACCTACAGGCAGTGTCCAAACACTTGAAATCCATTGATGTATTAAGCAATATGATATTTATTTATTTATTTTGTTTTTGTTTATCGGGTGGGTACACTAGCCATAAAATGACTATTTTCAGGCATGACCTGGGAGGTTACAGAGTAATTGAACAACAGCAATACAAATAACAGGATTGTTGCAAACATTGTTGAAAACTACATAGTTGATAGCATAAAGCAGTACCAATCCAATAACATAAACATACAGTAAAGAACTCGGGTAGAAGTTCACAACATGAGCAATATTTAGGCAATGAGTACAACAATTGAAATAAAATGGATAAGAATAATCAGAAAAGGGGAGGAGGTGAGGAAACGTATTAAACTATAACAGTATAGAGAATAATAGATGGTCTTTGAGTAATAACCACACTATAATCACTTCAAAAGGTTGTCATGACATTGTACACCTTGAGAGCGAAGCTCGAGAGGTTTACTGTTGTCATGGGACATTGAGAAGTGAATCAGCGTGGTTGTTACCTGAAGACCATCCATTAGCTTTTATAGAGTATGGGCACCAGTTTGTATTGAATTCACAGTACAGAATGTTACATAGAATGAACGTTCCATTTTGTTATACCATTGTTATGACATAATGAAGAGGGTATAACAACAATCCAATGTCATAGCGATGGTATAACAACATTGTAAAGTGTGTGAATTTAGCTAATGACAAGCCTGTCTCATATATTATATATTGGTTTATCATAATACAAGGAGTAAGTGCAAACATCAAGGAGACCATGCGGCAATGGAAAACAAACACTGTAGTCTAAAACTGAGTAACAAGGCAAGGTCATATAAGACCCAGTACAGAATCAGTGCAGGCATTTAAAGGCATATGGTTGACAAGGAATAGGTAGCCAATAAAGGAAGATTAGGGAGGATGAAAGCTGGAGCAGGAGACTGATTTGGATAGGAAACTACAAAATTCTTTTTTTAAAGATGGCATGAAACAATGCCTGCCAAATGGCCAAGGAAAGGGAGTTCCAGTGTTTCGGGGCAGTGTGAGAGAAGGCACAGGCTCCCTTTGCGGTTTTACATCTAAGTACGTGGAGAAGAGACTTTTCAGCAGAGCATAAGCCATAGGAAGAGGACTGAGGAATCAGTAGGGAGGCAAGAGATGAAGGGGTTTGAAACCTAGTAACATTGTCCACATGGGAGCCAAGGGGGAGGATTCTGGCAGCTGAGGGGGGAGCCAATTTATATCAGCATAGAGCTGGCAGTGATGCTTTCCCCGTGGGGATGATGAGGCATAACGGCAGATATTATTGTAGATGGTATCCCATTTGTGAAGAGTAGTTTTAGGCATGCCAGCATAGGTGGCAATGCCATAGATGAGGGCAGGAAATAGGATGCCATGAGCAATGGCCATTCTGGCTGAAAGGGTCAGGGCCTAGCTAGTTCTGTAGGCAATCCCAAGTTTCATTCACTGATTTACAGGTGGACTGAATATGTAGGTCAGAGTCAAGGGACTGGTCGAGTTGAACTCCTAGATATTTAAAAGATTTGACAGTACCTATAATAGAGCCATCTGGGCAGGATACCTTGAGTTAGTCATAGCAAGATCTGAGTTTGGAGGCAGAACCAATGAGCATGGCTTGAGTTTTACCAACATTTAGGATGCGTTTGTGCTCAGTGAGCCATGCTTGGATAGTTGAGAAGTCAGAAGAGAGCTGAAGGTTGATGTCACATAGGTGTTTTGAGCTAGTATACAGGACAGGATCATCCGCATAGAGGAGGGATGAGCATAAGGTGATACCCATGGTGATGTTATTAATAAAATGGTAAAGAGGAGGGGGCCCAGGATAGAGCCCTGGGGAACTCCTATATTGATGGTCGCATGGTCAGAGAGGGCAGAATTGAATCCAACAACCTGAAATCTATTAGATAAGTAACTGTTAAACCAGGCAACAACAGGTGGTGAGAAACCCAAGGAGTGAAGGACAGAAAGGAGTAGTGGGTAATTCACTAGATCAAACGCCTTTGTCAGATCAATAAAGACTGCACCCATCAGAAGACCAGAGTCCATTGCAGAAAGGGTATCAAATTTTGTAAATTTAAGCAAGGCAGTAGTGGTACTATGACCCTTACAGAACCCATGTTGTTTGTCAGAAAGGAGGTTGTATTTAAGTAGAAAGTCAGTGGTTTGAGTGGCAATCAGCTTTTCAAGAATTCTTCTGAGTACGGACAGGATAGCAAATAGGCCTGTAGTTAGAGATGTCTTTCGGATCACCTTTTTTAAAAACTGGAGTGACTCTGGCAATTTTCCAAATATCAGAGACTATGGCACAGGGACAGAGTGAAAATTCTAGCCGGGGGTTGGGGAGGCTATAAATGAAGTAGCAAGCTTTAGGAGCCTGTGTTCAAGACAGTCAGAGCCAGTGCTGGTATTGTCAGAGATAGCATTAAGGAGTTTTAGTACCTTGTGCCTAGTTTGAAAAGATGGAGTCCTAGACCCAGAGCTGGAAGAGGAGTGCTGGTTGATTGACTGAACTGATTGAATTTTGGTAAACGGGTGAGCCCACTGAGACAAGACAATCCCTTTTTCAGGGGCCACCCCAGAAGTGGAGTACATTAACAGTGCCATGCATTGAAAACAATACATTCACTAAAATACTGAGAACATACAAAGCAAAAAGCAAAAAAATATTTTAAGACAGCTGTCTAGCAGTCAGCAGACAAACAGCTCTAGCTAAACTAACAATACAGAAGCAAAATACATTTAGATCAAGTAATACAGCAATTGTAGAGCAAACAAATGCAGTCATTGGCAAATCTTTTGCTTCTAAGTTTTAAAAGTAGCTTTGTTGGTCGGTAGAGTTGGAGAGAAGGAGGAGGTATAATATAATGTCGGCAAAATGCAGGTTAAAGGCATTAGCAATGGTAGTGGGATCATTACAGTGTACGTACACCCTTTAGAATCTTATCATTAGGAGTGAGGGACTGGGTAGACCCCAAGAAGGTTTTCACATGGGACCAGAATTTCCTCGGATCCCCAGCAGATTCAAGTAATAAACCTTTGTAATAATTACTTTTGGCAGTTCTAATTTGCTTTTTAAAAGCATTATGCTGGGCCCTATAATGACTGTAGTCAGCAGGAAGGCCTGAGGACTTGAACTGTCTCCAGCTTTTCTCTCTTGCTCAGAGTAAGGCAAGTAAATCTTTATGCAGCCATCTAGATTGTTTCCCTTTAACTCGACATGTGATGAGAGGTATATGTATTTCTTGAAGTGCTCCAAATTCTTTAACAAAGATGCTGAGAGCAGACTGGGCATCCTGGGTCAGATATACACCAGTAGGCAGTGTCCAAACACTTGAAATGCATTGACATGCTGTGTGATATGATACACAGCTACAGGCAGTGTCCAACTGCTCGAATGACACTGTCCGTCATATCAAGTGACATGATATATAGCTACTGCCAGTGTGCAACCACATAAAATGCATTGATATATCAAGTGATATGATATACACCTACAGGCAGTGTCCAAACACTTGAAATGCATTGACAAGCTGTGTGAGATATGATATATAGCTGCAGGCAGTGCCCAAACACTTGAAATGCATTGACATGCTGTGTGATATGATATACTGCACTGCAAGAGACAGGGTCTAACCATTTAAAATGCATTGACATGCCAAGTGATATGATATGAAGCTAGAGACAGTGTCCACAATGTCATCACTGCAGATATTGAGAGAGGCTTCCCCCACATGAGGGGTTAGTTTTCATATGTGGTGGTTGAGCTGGAGATGCTGCTTGCCTCTTGCCCCTTCCACCTCTACCTCTTTGTGTTCTTCTGGGTGTACTATATGGCTGATATTGATACTCAGGGGAGCAGACGGGGGGGGGCAACTGTCCTGGGCCCAGTGGCTCAGGGGGGCCCAAAGGGGGGCCCATAGGGGGACCAGTAACAGGGGATGTGAGGCCAAGGGTGGCCCAGTCCTAAAGGTGTGTCCCAGGCCCAGGAATTTCTATTGGCACCCCTGTTGATACTGCCTGTGATAGTACCCTCTTCCCATGCCTCTCCTGCATAGGGTCTTTTTTACCATCTGGACTTTTCTTTTGCTTCTAAGTTTTTAAAAGTAGCTTTGTTTGTATTAACCTTATTCATATAACTCTCTGTCTGGTCTCCAAAGAGAGAGAGAGAGAGAGAGAGAGAGAGAGAGATGCATCCTTATATTTGAAGTCTGCAGCCTTGTACTGTAGATCCACAGATAATCCTGTGGTTCTTAACCACATATATGTAAGCACCCTCTGTGAGCTTACTAGTTAACTTGTGTAGCTGGGCAGTGCTGGCAGGGGGACCAATCCTCTAGGGAGAGAGAGAGAGGGAGAGAGAGAGAGAGAGAGAGAGGGGGGGGGAGATGGGGAGAGACATTTGGCTGGAGGGCCACAGCAGGGCCGTGGTAGGCCGCTTGCCACCCTGGCCTTCCTCCTCCCAAAGATCCACGTGGAAGTGCAGCAGTTCTGACCGTTTGTGAGTAGGGGGAACAGAAGAG
Organism: Neoceratodus forsteri; assembly: GCA_016271365.2. Taxonomy (NCBI): domain Eukaryota; kingdom Metazoa; phylum Chordata; order Ceratodontiformes; family Ceratodontidae; genus Neoceratodus; species Neoceratodus forsteri. Next base: position 69,391,183 of record JADMNL010000023.1, read on the forward strand.
CAACAAGTGTGGGTCCTGTTGGTGCAATTGGGAGCTGGAACCCAGAGAAGTAGAAGTATGGAGGCCTGCCAAGTGATCTCTGGCACCTTGGTAGGTTAAGCACCAATGGGGCCCTGTTTCCTTAGTAATCTCACCCATGGGAGAGTGCAGCCTGAGAGTCTGTAGGTTTTCTGTGGTTGGGCCTGCTTTGGTAGATTGGGTCTGGGGCATGGTCCAGAGGTGGTAGCCTGGACTGTTGTAGGGAGTAGAGGTGACAGCCTACCCCTTTTCCCCTGACCAGTGGCCACTGCAGTGTGCGTGGGCTCTCGGAGGGTGCAGCCTGTGGAGGCAGGAAAGGGACCATGTGGGGACTGGTTGGTTGGGACCCCGGTGGGGCGGCAGGCTGTCAGGGTGCTCTGTGTGGCACAGCAAGCAGTCTCTTGGGTGAGGGCAGTCCAGAAACTGGAATTGCTTCATGAGCGGAAAGTGCCTTGGGTCTTCAGGATTGCCAGGGATGAAATAATTCTCTGGGATGCTTGGAGCAGGCATGTGGCATAAGCGATTGGGTATCTGGATGGTCTTCAGTGGCTCAGTTCATGCCAAAAGTAACACCAGCTAAAAGTGTAAGACCTCTCTGTAAGGACAAACAGCTCCCATGTGTTTTTAAAGTAGCCCTGTGTCTGTAACAAGGCAAAGTAAACAAGCATTTGTCAATGCTGAATGTTGTCTTATTGGCATTAGTAGTACAGTAGCTAGAGAGATACATAATAGGAATGGCAGTGAAGTATGGAACTGATGACATCCCCCTCCCCACCCTGCAGAGACTGACAGGCATTGAGGTGTGCCTTTGGGTCATCATCCATAACGCTTATGCCATTTCACCTCATCCTACCCTGCAGACTCCAACAAGTGTCGCGTTGTGCCTTGGGGTCATCGGGCCTTACGTTCATCCCATTCCATAAGGAAATACGTTGAGATGGGTGCAGTATACAAGAATGTGGTGAACTCTGGAGCTCAAGAGTCCAAGGCACACGTTGATGCTTTTCACTGGCTGCAGGGTGGGGTTGGGAGTGGAATGGCATGAGCATTACAGATGACAATCCAAAGTCACACCCCTGACGCTTGTCCATCTCTAGAGGGTGGGACCTTATGGTTAGAAACCCTAACGTCCCGGGCGTTTGGTATTTGTACTCCAAATTTTCAACATGGGATTTTTGTGACCCCACCTCATGAAAGCATTTGGGACCTCCGCTCATGAACAATGGCACTGTGATTTTGTTAATCTGTCTCGAATGTTGATTTCCCACAGTGACCGCACCATTCTGTGCCAGATGTATGAAAACACATTTCAGGCAGGATGTGAAAAATGACAGCTGTATGACTTATAAGAAGTTGTGAAGAAATGGCAATGTTGAAAATCTGAAGTGAAAATATTAAAAATTCTTGCAGTTATGAGCGTGCATGGAAACTGCGCAATGCATGCTTGTAACAGTCATTTTGTGGAATTTTTTTCACCAGATTTTCAACATAGGCATTTTGGGACCTCCGCTCATGAACAGTGTTACTGAGATTTTTTTAATTTGTCCTGAACATTGATTTTCCACAGCGACAGCGCCATTGTGCGCCAGATGTGCTAAAACACATTTTGGGCAGGATGTGGAAAATGACAGCCATACTGTTCATAAGGAGGTGTGAAAAAATGTCAATGTTAAAAATCTGGAGTGAAAATATTAAAAAGTCTTGAAGTTACCAGCATGCATGGAAACTGCGCAATGCACGTTCGTAACAGCAATTTTTTGGAATGTTTTCACCAAATTTGCAACATAGGCTTTTTGGAAGCCCACCTCATGTGCAGTGACACTGTTGTTTCATTAATCAGTCCCAAAAGGTGATTCCACACAGTGACCGAGAAATCACCTTTCGGGACTGAATAACGAAATGACACTGACTGAGTTCATGAGATCGGGTCCCAAGAACCCCATGTTAAAAATTTGGAGCCAAAGTCACAAAAATGGCCACAATATCCACCTAAGTTGAAACCCCCCCATTGATGCCATTATACAGCTTACCATGATTTTCTTCAGCTTGCAGTCGGCTTTGAAGAGTGCAAACGTGTTCCCGCTCCAGTGAAGATCATCATGCCAGGCTCTGGAGGTAAGTATGGGGTGAGGAGGATGTGAAGAGGTGGGGTGCGCAGAGAGTAGGTTGGGGGGGGGGCGCCATAGACAGCGAAGGACCGTTTTCTTGTTTACAGGTAAAAATTAAAAAAAAAAAAAAAAAACACTTTGGGGAAGGTTTTCTTTTTTTCAGGTACTACATTGGTCACACTGGGATGGGCTCCCAGTGTGCCATCTGTGTTTTTTGGGGACAGGGGACTGAAGCCGATGGGGATTGGGCCCCTCGCCAGCAAAGAAAGCATGTCTGTGTTTCGGGGGGTGGGTGGCATGATGCCAAGGAGGATTGGGCACCCCCTGGTAGAAAGGGGGAACATTTTGCTGATGGGGATTGGCTCCCCCATCGGCAAATGAACTGGGGAGGAGGCATGCTGACAGGGGGATTGGGCACCCCTCGACATCGGCTTTGTAGGGACTGTGAGAGGCGGACAGTGGGAGCCACCGCCATGTTTATTAAAATGTTTCACCAGGGGCACATAATGCAGGTGTGTGAGATCTGCTGCTGCAGTGATGAGCCTGTATCTCATTGCAGCAGCGGATTTATTTCAAGTTGTTGGCAAGCTTCTGAAGTGCTGTCATAGACAGTGTGCTCATTCATTGGTGCCACAGAGACCAGCCCAAAAAAGCAGTGCTGCCATTGGCCACAACATGGCCACACCTCCACAACCTGCTACTCCAGCAAGCTGTCACAAAATGTTGCTTGCGCTGCACACACAAGACAACATCAAAATGGGATTGAGACAGTAGAAATATCTCATGCTGTCACAATTGCTACCTCAATTTGAGGATTGCTGAGACTAAAAGAGACATAAGTGAGTGCCTTTGTTAAGAAGGAATGTGAGGAGAAGGGGCCTGAACTGAAAGTCTGTAAGTTTGAAATAATTCTAAGTGTGGCCTGTTTCGGCCCATCACCCAGTGCTGCTGTCAGGAATGTAGCCTTTTCAGCTTGAGGGAATGTCTGCAAATCCATAAATCAATATGCTGGAAAAAAGAGATAGCTGCAGAAGTGATTGTCAGGTTCCTACCTGTGAAGTGCCCCCACCATGCTTGTTACCCCCCCACCCCGCTCCATGGAGTGGTTCATCAAGTTTATCATTTTATATTGAATCAGTTTTGTGCTTCTGATTCTGGAGTGGACATTGAATTTAACTGAGTCCAGCTAAGTATGTTGTGCTTGTTTAATGAACATTGCCCCCTGCAGCCAGCTACTGAAGTGAAGAGATGTACCTGCTCCCCAATAAAGCGAAGCCATCTCTCAACACCCAAAGGACCAAGTAATGAGTACATTTTTATTTTCTTGGACTGTGTTTTCTTGGATTGTACAGTGCCCCCTCCCACTAAGTTACCATCTGGATACCCCTAGACACCGGGAGTGGGGGCTTACACTACATTCTACTGGATACATTTGCTAAGGCCCTGGTTGTTGTATCATTAACATCCACAACCATTTGCAACTGGATTATGAGTGTTTCTAGACCAGCTTTTACAAGTTACAGCATCTGAGCCCTCTCGTTAGAAGGCAAACTGTCACAAAAAGGCAGCACAGCTTTGTAGGGTACTTCCTGGTAGCGTGATGAGTAACTTAGAAATGCTGTCTCCAGTGTGATGTGTAACTCAGAAATGCTGTCTCCAGAGTACTTCCTGGTGGTGTGATGTGTAACTCAGAAATATTGCCTCCAGAGAGCTCTCTGGTAGTGTGATGTATAACTCAGAAATACTGCCTCCAGAATACTCCCTGGCAGTGCAACAACAAAAAGTTTCAAGCACACACTAACCTTAATAGAGGGACGTAGATTCAAGCAAAGTGATTACTCTTTCAAAGTTCCATTTTATTGATATAAAACAGAGACGGTCCCACCTGACATGTTTCGGATGCACCGGGCCTTTGATAAAGGATCAGTGTGTCTGAAACATGTCAGGCAGGACCATCGATTGTTTTATATCAATAAAATGGAACTCTGAAAGAGTAATCACTCTGATTGAATCTGCATCCCTCTACTAAGGTTAGTGTGAGCTTGAAACTTTTTATTGTTGCGTTGCCGTTATTTCTTGAGCACCACGCTCCCTGTGCACAGTTTTCTGTTTGAGTACTCCTAGTAGTGTGATATGTAACTCAGAAATACTATCTCCAGAGTACTGCCTGTTAGTGTGATGTGTAACTCAGAAATGCTATCTCCAGAGTACTGCCTGGTAGTGTGATGTGCAACTCAGAAATGCTGTTTCCAGAGTACTTTCTGGTACTGTGATGTGTAGCTCAGAAGTGCTATCTCCAGAGTACTCCTGGTAGTGTGATGTGTAACTTAGAAATATTGCCTGCAGAGTACTACCTGGTAGTGTGATGTGTAACTCAGAAATACTGCCTCCAGAGTACTCCCTGGTAATATGATGTGTAACTTAGAAATGCTATTTGCAGAGCACTGCCTGGTAGTGTGATGTGTAACTTAAAAATCCTATCTCCAGAGTACTTCCTTGTGCGATGTGTAACTCAGAAATGCTATCTGCAGAGTACTGTCTGGTAGTGTGATGTGTAACTCAGAAATGCTATCTCCAGAGTACTGCCTGGCAGTGTGATGTGTAACTCAGAAATACTGCCTCCAGAGTACTGCCTGGTAGTGTGATATGCAACTCGGAAATACTGCCTACAGAGTACTGCCTGGTAGTGTGATATGTAACTTAGAAATGCTGTCTCCAGAGTACTTCCTGTTAGTGTGGTGTGTAACTCAGAAATGCTATCTACAATGTACTCCCTGGTAATGTGATGTGTAACTCAGAAATGCTATTTGCAGAGTATTGCCTGGTAGCGTGGTGTGTAACTCAAGAATGCTGCCACCCTTATGATGAGTGCGACAGAAGGGTGTGTTGTTTTTCCCAGTGGGTCAGTTTTTCACGAGTTATTGTCAGGTGGTACTGATTTGCTGAGGAAAACATTTTTGCCTTGTCACATGCAGCAGCATGTATTAGACCCTATATGTTAGGGTGTCCAGAAAGCTATGTGTGAACCTTTCCTGCTTACTATATTTTTTTTCTCAGTCTTCTGATCAGTTGCTGTTGCAGATGCTAGCAACTGAAAATGTTCTTACTTGTCCTTTCAAATATGTCATGAATGGGGATACTGACTCTTTTAGTTGGTGTCAGTCCCAAGTTGCTTTAATAAATCTGGCTCCCCAATGCCAGACTCTTGTTTCCACAGTCAGGATGTTACTAATATCTATCATGCCTTTAGGGAAGGCAGAATAGGAGGAGAGGCTTCTAAAGTTTGATTCCTCTGGCTTGACCCTGGGGACCCCCTGTAAAGCAAGGTTATGCAGAGCAACTGGCAACAATACAGTACTTCGAGCACAAACTGGAACCACAGTCAAGTTAAATGCAAAAAGTTATATCTGATTTATTGAGGGGACTTGAACAAGGGAGGGGCGTAATCAGGTTGATTAGCTTAATGGCTCTATCAATCAAATTGTTATGCATGCATTTCAGAGTCCCTAAATAGTTATACACTCTGGGTAACCAGGTGGAGAAGAGGTGGGCTAGCCAGGATCATTGCCTGAGGTAAGCCAGCTTCGCAGCTGGTTGGGGTCCTGTGATGGAAGAAAACATGCACCATACACACTATTTGTAATCTGGAGCCGGAGGGCTCAGTTCATGAAAGAAAAGGAACAACATGACAATCAAATGACACACTTGGATTAAGCTGTTTTTGCAGGGAGCTACCCTGATGGTTACTCACAATACCCAAAACTGAACACAGGCTGGACGAAGATCGAGACTGCAGGTGACTGATCTGGAGTGCCGGGAGAAGTAGGGCCCACACGATTCGCTGAGGTGTTCCTGTTCAAGCATGGAGCAGGGGGCTGATCCCCAGGCAGGTCTCTCGCTGATGGCTTTCTCTGTGCAGTGGGGTAGTCTGGCAGGGCCAGCGTGGCAAGGCCCAGGCTGAATGGAGATGAACGCGGATTCAGTCTGTTTGGGCTGGATACAGCTTTCAGCAAGCAGAGCACAGTTCACACAGTGGGGAACCAAATCACGACCTACTATCAATACACAGCACATTTACATGTAAGGAATTCTACAGTACCAGGCAAACCGCTCTCCAATCACAATTGCAAATTCTCTGCTCAAACCGGGAGTTCAGAGGTTGCTGGAAATCCTGACAGGCCAATTGCATTCAGCAAATCTTCGGTCTTCCTCAGGTATGAGCCTGGTCACAAGTCAGTGGCTTACTTCGGTCTCACTACTCGGATTTAGTCCACAAATGACTTTCTTTTCCCTCTCAGGGCAGCAGGCAGCCATGCCGGCCAAAATTCAGGCCTTTCCACAGTTCTCCCACACGAAACTACACAGACTGCTGCTCGACTGTCTCGAGCTGTTGCTTCTTCAGCTTCCAACTTAGATCTGATCCAGACAGCAGGCAGCTTGGCAATTTCCCCAAAGATCCAAGAAGTTTGTTTGGCTGTTTCATCTGTCAGCCACAACAAAGGTTCCCCATCTAGGGCTGTTTAGGCACCAAAGTCTCAAAACTACAATTCCTACAAGTTTTGCCTGCACGGAGCCCCTGTAGGCAGACTCCATTTTAGGTCTCGCAGTACTGATTGGTCCAGTTCGGCAGTTCTGGACCAAGATGGAGGAGACAAACAGAAAAATCCTTGCTGCAAAGAAGGCAGGTTAGACAAACCACATTATCACTATCACTTTAATGGATTTTCAGCAAACAGTTACATCTTCTAAAAAGAGCTCCCTCTGTGCAATTAGTGAGGGCAGAAATGGAGCAATTATCAGGTAGCCCGGGCGGGACTCGAGCATGGAGACACTCAGCCTCCCCCTCCCAGTTCAATTATAACTGCAACCAGGCAGCTTCTAAGAGACAGTACACAGAGGCTTTACAGACACTCTCTAGTAAGAACATTTAGACGGCTAGAACACAGGACACCAGCCTGGCAATGAGCATTTAGGCAAGTTCAAGGAAGACTTTTCAGGAACCCCCATTTGTAGGGGGGTTACACCCTTCCCTGCCTAGAGAAAACTTGGCATCCACGTCAAGTCTGTACCATCACAATATTGCAAATGCGAATTATATGAAACATTTGTACCATTAGCATGCTATACAAATAACATCCAATGCATCAGTTAAAGAGCTTATCACATTACTATACATTTCAATGTACTTCACCATGCTATATCCATTCTGACAATACATCATGCATATTTCACACAGGTAATTTACACATTACTATGTGGAATCATTTAATAACTTCTTATACATTAAACAATGTAAGAGGGGGGCCTTCCCTATCATCTAACTTGGGGCTAGATGAGGCAGGGGCACCATACCTAGAAGGCAGAACAATCAACCTGGAACTGGCACTTAGGCTCAGTTTGAGCAGTGAGCTCTGAGAAACATAAACCCCTTTGTGGACCACATTGAGTGGCAAATCCACTGGCCTCTCGAGAGAATCATAACTGAAGCGTATTAATGGCTTGACTGCTCGGCCAGTCTTTTTAAGGGGAACAACCACAGTCTCTTTACTCTCAGCACTGGGCCTGGGACTGTCATCACTTGTGAGGGGTGCCTCTGCCTGGGTAGTAATGTCCAAACATGGAGCACTGTCAGCCCCTTGTTCTGTAGGCTCTGTTCCTACAATACTTTGCTCATTTAGAAGAGGCTCTGGCACTGAAGGGGGGTTGTCAGCACTCTCGTAGTGTTCCTCAAGTTCTGGCATGTCACCAGAAAGACTCATACTATCAGCCCCTCCTTTAGACAAATCATACAGTTCCACAGTACACAGAGACTCGGCATCTTCAGGCGTGATACTTTGCACTTCACTTTCAGCGAGCATTGGCTCCAAGGAAAAAGCTGGGAGGTTAGGCAGTCCAGAAGGCCCAGCTTTGTACCCACAATTAATCATGGGGTTACCTCGAAACAGGGGTGATAGGCATGGTCACACTCACTTTCGTCAGAAGTGGACTGACAGTCACTATCATTCTGGGCCTGCTGCAGAGGAAACCTTAAGTCTGTGACCACTGGGGTAGGTTGAACTGTGTCTCTTTCTTGCAGCAGCATGAGTCACTAGCCCAAGGGGATCAATCTCTGAGGGTTCAGCCTCAATTATGACTTGACCGATAGGTAGCAAGTGGTTATGGTGCATGATCTTGACAGCTTTGGAGTTGTTCTCTGGGCGCACTTTGTACACTGGTAAATCATCCAACTTTCCAACTACCACATGGGGAAGATGGTGCCATCGATCAGCAATTTTATGTTTACCATGCAGTCCCAAATTTCGCAACAACACATGGTCTCCAGGCCGAAGCTCTTGAGCCTTTACTTTTCTATCATGCCTCTCTTTGTTGGCTAGATTTCTCTTGGTGGCCATTGTCTGGGCCAGTTGATAGGCATGGTTCAATTGAGCTTTCAGTTTTTGTACATATTACAGGTAATTTTTGGCTTGGATCCCATCTGGAGAGACCCCAAAACAGATATCAACTGGCAGCCGGGCCTCTCTCCCGAACATGAGGCAGTAGGGAGAGAACCCGGTAGCATCATTTTTCATGCAATTGTATGCATGTACCAAGGTGCTATCTGCTGGCTCCATTTATGCTTGTTTTTTGGGTGGAGGGTGCCCAGCATGTCTAACAGGGTGTAGTTAAAGTGTTCTGGTTGAGGGTCTCCCTGCGGGTGATAAGGGGTGGTTCTTGACTTTTGCACCCCCCATAGAGAGAGCATTTCTTTGTTAGCCAACTCTCAAAGTCTCTGCCTTGATCAGAATGAATCTGCTATGGGGCACCATAGTGGACAAATAAATTTTCTACTGGCACCTTGGCCACGGTAGATGGCTTTTGATCTTTGGTGGGAAAAGCTTGTGCATACCATGTAAAATGATCCATAACCACTAACACATTGCCAATGCTTCGCTGATCAGGCTCTAAACACAAGAAGTCTATGCAGACTAGTTCCATGGGGGTGCTGGTAGTAATGTTGACAAGGGGGGCAGCCCTCTGGGACAGGGCTTTTCTTTGCAGGCAGTGACTGCAAGTCCTCACATGGTGCCCAACATCGGCCCCCATCTTGGGCCAGTCAAATCAAGTTTGTACTAGGTCAAGGGTCCTGTCAATACCGAGGTGGCCCATATGATTGTGGAGGGACCCCAGTACCAAATCTTTGAAGGCCATGGGCAGGACCAATTATTGCTTTTCTACTTGGCCACCCCAATTTACTGTCTCTCTATACAACAACTGATTGAGCAACTTCAACCTGGGGACTTCTTTAAACAATAAAGCAGTTCACAGGTCAGAGGAACGCAACTTGGACACATCTTTTCCCACACGAAGGGCATCAAGGGCTGACTGAATCATAGGATCTTGGGATTGAGCCCATTGAATGCTGTCATTGTCAAATTGAGGTAGTGCACTAATATCTAGAGCAGAGAAGTGGCAGTACACAGCCAGTATGCAGGTGTCAGACGGGCTCAAGCAATCTACTAAGCAGTCCACTGTATCCGCAGACATCTGTTCATCTCTATCAAACTTTTGCCACAATGCTTGGATGTCGGGTTCAGACAGCCTGACCCAGTCACTCTTGGAAGTGGGCCTTCGGGTTAGGGTGTCGGCATCAATATGATTCAGGCCCAACCTGTATTCGACAGCATAATCATAGGTGGATAATGCAGAAAGCCATTGATGCCCTGTGGCATCTAACTTAGCTGAAGTCTGCACATAGGTCAATGAGTTATGGTCAGTCTTTACCACTATCTTTACCCCATAGAGGTAGTCATGAGACTGGTCAACAATGGCCCATTTTAGAGCAAGGAACTCCAACTTATGCACAGGGTAGTTTCGCTCTGATGGGGTCAAACTCCTACTGGCGAAAGCTACTGGTCTCAAACCATCCTCATGGTCTTGATACAGCACAGCTCCCAAACCCTGCAGACTAGCATCAGTATGCAGCACATAGGGTTTGGTGGGATCAATCAGTCAGTCAATCAAAATCTTTATTTATCCAGGCGAACATTGTTAAGCAAAGCTCATTTACAAGATGGACCTGGTTAAGGCCAGTCAAAATAGTTACATACAACAGTGACAATATATCATTAAGGCAACAAATACATACAGAACTAATTTACGGGATGGGCCTGGTTAATTCCAGTACACAATAGATTTATATACAACAGTGACAGTACATCATATGACACAAATAATACAAGGTAGGTGCTCAATGCAGCGGCAGAATAAAACAGAAGGGAATACTGAGGGTGGGGAGCTGGGAGGGCATGGTGAGTACAGAAGAGCATAAGGGAGGGAGGTAGAGGACCTAAGCCAGAGAGCAGGTAGCTGGCATGCAGTTGCATGCAGTGCATCAGCATAGGCGAGGATGGGGGCATGGGTGAGCTGGTATATAATTTCATGGAAGGCTGCTTCAGTCAGGCATCCAGAGGGGCCCAAAAAATTCATCTGGGTGGAAGCATACTTTCTCTGGTCCTTAAACAGCCCCTTTTTTGTATTTATGATTGGTAGGAGGGTAACCCTGGTAAGATTCAAGAGTGGGCAGATCACCTTGGAATAATCTTTTATGAGTCTGCAGTAGTAGCCACAGAACTCCAGGAAGCGTAGTTCTTTCAGGTTGTGGGGCTGGGGCCAAGTAGTCAGTGCTTCAACTTTACTGGGATCAGTTTCTATCCCCTCTGTAGATACTATGTGCCCCACATACTTCACGGAGGTTTGGAAAAATGCTTGGACAATGTCATTGTGTTTGGGAGCTCTTTAGAGGAGGATGAGTACTGACTGGCACTTGTCAATGGACAGCTTGAGGCCAAAATCTTCCTGTCGGTCTAGAACTTTGAACAGTTGGTTCTCATGCTCCTCTAAGGAGCTCCCAAACACAATGATGTCGTCCAAGTACACCAGACATTCCAGCAAATTCATATCTCCCACCGCACATTCAATCAGTCGCTGAAAGGTGGCCGGGGTGCCCGATATCCCCTGTGGCATTCTCAGAAATTCATAGAACCCCAAAGGACAGATGAAGGCTGTCTTCTCGCAGTCCTCAGGGGCCCTCGGAATCTGGTAATATCCACTGCAAAGATCCAACACCGAGAACCATTTGCTCCCATTAAAACAATCCAGAGCATCTTGTACACAGGGCATGGTGTATTGATCGGGGATGGTCCACCAGTTTAGGGTTCGATAATCAACACAAATTCTCACAGACCCATTCTTCTTGCACACAACCACAATGGAAGAAGCATATTGGCTTCTGGATTCTTGTATCACACCAGCCGCTAGCATTTCCTGCAGGTGTCTTCTCACATCATCTATGTCTGCTGGGGCTAGGTGTCAAGACCTCTCTCGAAATGGCCATTCATCGTGCAGGCGTATGTGATGCTCTGCACCCTGGACACATCCCACGTCCCATTCCTTCAACGAAAACACTTTGTCTCTCTGGGCAAGTTTCTTGCTAATTTTAGTCTTCCATTCAGCTGGCAATGGGGAGTCAAAGTCAAACAAGTCTGGAGTCACTCTCTCTGTCTCACCAGGGTGCTTGTTGCTGGGCAACACTGCAGTGTCTGCACAGTGTACCATAGCTAGGATGCACTCTCTCCACCCGGATCTCCCAACCTGACACATTGTGAATCTGGACCATCATTCATCGTGCATAGCCATGAGCATGAGTAGGCAAGATGCTGGGGCTTGACCAATAATTCTTCTGGTAATTTTCCATCACCTGACTCATCCAACATCAGCATTTTGTTCTTGACATCTTTCTGGAAGCGGACCTCCCCTTGAATGGTACACTGGGCATTAGAGGCCGGTACCATTGAATCGGGATCCTTCTTCCACATGACCCCTACTGGTTCATCCTGGTCTACTTCTTTGGGATTCTGTTGCAAATCATAGGCCCTCTTGATCAGAGCTGGAATTCTTAGAGCCCTCCAGGTCTGTTGCCCCTGTTTCTCATTGCAGAGTTGCACCAGCCTCCCAAACATATGGGCATTGGTCCCAATTAACAGGGGAACCCCATCATACTGTCCAGTTGGGGGACACACCAAGGCCAGAGTCTCAACTTGTTCATCCACTCCAGTCACCTTGGTAGGGAAAGAGAGCCAGATCCGAATATACCCTGAATATGGATAAGACTTCTCACTCAACCCCCAGACATGAAAGCCTTCCAAGGGTTGTAGAGGCACATCAGGCAGGTGCTTACAATACCAGTCATGGAACATTATATTCACTTGAGACCCGCTGTCATGCACGGCCCGGGTGGACACACAGATCACCTTTACTGTTGTTTCCATTGAAGGACCCACCACCTCAGACCATTCAGGTGGCGCAGACTTGGATGTCGATCTGGCAGCGGCCTTTGAAGAGTAACTTTTTCGAGCAGCTCCACCTGGCGGCCGGTTGTTGTTCCATCAAATCAAGGCTAATAGTCTAGTGGTAACTTTTCTTAGATTCTCCAGTGAGCGACAAAAGAAATGGGTGTGTCCTCCCCCCTCCGCAGTGGTAGCAAAATGTGGGTTCTCTCAGGTCTCAGAGTGGTTGTGGGCTGTCTCCCAATTTGTGTACGTCAGGGGCACTTCACAGTTTGTCTTTGACTGGTGACTTGCGTTTGTAATCCTCTGGACTACTACCAAGTTTGGGGGTTTGTGTGGCTCGTAGTAGGTCCCCCACCAGGGCTCTCAAATCTTGTACTGCTTCTAGTAGGTTACCCTCAGTCCGGATTTCTGAAGAGACAACATGCACCCTTACTCCACCAGGCGGAACCTCACTTTTTAGCTCAGGAGGTGCCTGGTAGGGGTTGGTATCTCTGGCCGCCACGGCAGCTGGTTGGCTCACCTTCAACTCTGTCAATTCTTTAATCAACTTTCTCAACTGCTGTGCCTCCTCTTCATCACTTCTTTCAGGTGTCTGGCATATACGAACAACCCCAGCACAGGGCTCCCAGCCCCTTCATCATTCTCTGCCTCACGAATCTCTTTCATGAGGTGACAGTACTCGGGAGGGTTACCCTTCCGGTCTTGCAACTTAAGCTTCAGCATCATCACACTAGAGTACCTGGCCGACTTGAGAATATGGTTCAATCTGACCCGGTTCAGTTCCTTAGCCGGCACCCCTCCTTTTCTGTGGGCCCTCCGCAGAGCCCTCTCCATTCTAGTGACAAACCTAGACAACTTCTCATTCTTCCACTGCTTGGCAGACTTGAATTTCCACAGTAAATCGTCCCCTGACTCAGTGCTCCCAAAACTCCTTCCAATGCAGAGAGGTATTCAGTCATAGTAGCCTCTGGGCTAGTGGCTCATAGGAAGTGGATACCCTCCAGTGCAGGGCCCCTCAAGCTTTCCATGAGTCTCTTGCTTTTCTCCCCCTCAGAGCACTGCCACTCCCGTACCAAGGAGGTAGCATAGTCCATTCAGGTTTCAAGGTCATCCTCCCCTGTAGGCACTGGGACTGTGCCTGAGAAAAGTCTGTCTACGATAAGAGTCCAGTTGCACAGGGGGAATTATTATGGGGGAGATGACCACGGGGGAACTCTTAGGGGAAGCAGGACATGTGGCCGGGGACTGCAATGGTGTGGATTCTTCAGAAAGGTCTAGCACCTTGACTAACTCTTGGGCGGTTCACCCCTCAGAAGCTAATAGATTGAGCAGCTTGTCCTTGAACCCCTCTATACTGGGAGACCCACCCGGGGTAGCTGGATCACTATGCAGGTGAATGACCCTCCACCCCTTCTGGGCCCCTTCTGGCAGAATAACAGGGGGTACCTTCTCTGGATCTACGGGAAAACTGCAGGAGAGTAAAACTACCATGGTCTGCTCAAACAAGTCTGAATCCCTCCCCTTTACTTCAACTTTGACCAAACCTTTGACATGTTCCACAGCTTCCACAATAACAGCATTTGTGGTCCCTAATGGGACATCCAGTAACAGAAGGGTCTGTCAGGGATCTAACCCCTCAGCCTTGCTCCACCACATCATTCAGTGCACTAACAGTTTATGGGGGGCAATTTTGAGCTTAGGTGTAGCAAGCCCCTCCATTTTCTCACCAATTCTGAACATAATGGGGTACTTCTCTAGTGGTCAAAGCAGGGGACACCAATCCCAGCTGTGCCTCCAAGATGTAACCCCTAGGTGGCGCTATCCCAACGGCTACTACCCATGCCTGCTTAGTTAGTAGCAGGTTAAGGGGCCTGAGTTCTGAAATGGCTGCCTCCACCCAGAGGTCAGGGTCGGTAGTGGTCAAGCTAGCCTAGGCACAGCCCTCCGGGATACTGTAACCCCCCCCTTTTTCCCTGCTAGTGGCCAAAACAATTCACAATAGTCACTTTCACAATACTCATGGTACACCATACAAATACCCACACTGTTTACACTTACCACCAGGGCAGATTCCTCTGGCTCGACCCTGGCGACCCCCGTAAAACAAAGTTATGCAGAGCAAATAGCAACAATACAGTACTTCGAGCACAAACTGGAACCACAGTCAAGTTAAATGGAAAAAGAGTTAGATCAGATTTATTGAGGGCACTTGAACAAAGAAGGGACATAATCAGGTTGATTGACTTAATGACTCTATCAATCAAATAGTTATGCATGCATTTCAGAGTTCCTAAACAGTTATACACTCCTGGTACCCAGGTGGAGAAGAGGTGGGCTAGCCAGGATCGTTGCCTGGGGTAAGCCGGCTTCACAGCTGGTTGGGGCCCTGAGATGGAAGAAAACAACATGCACCGTACACACTATTTGAAATCCGGAGCAGGAGGGCTCAGTTCGTGAAAGAAAAGGAACAACAAGACAATCAAATGACACACTTAAATTAAGCTGTTGTTGCAGGGAGCTACCCTGATGGTTACTCATGATACCCAGAACTGGACACAGGCTGGATGAAGATTGAGAGTGCAGATGGCTGATCTGGAGTGCCAGGAGAAGCAGGGCCCACACGATTTGCCAAGGCATCATTCCTGTTCAAGCAGAGAGCAGGGGGATGATCCCCAGGCAGGTCTCTCATCGATGGCTTTCTCTGTGCAGTGGAGTAGTCTGGCAGGGCCAGCGTGGCAAGGCCCAGGCTGAATGGAGACAAACGTGGATTCAGTCCGTTTTGAGCTGGATACAACTTCCAGCAAGCAGAACACAGTTCACACAGTGGGGAACCAAATCACGACCCACTATCAATACACAGCACATTTACATGTAAGGGATTCTACAGTACCAGGCAAACAGCTCTCCGGTCACAGTCACAAAGTCTCTGCTCGAACCAGGAGTTCAGAGGTAGCTGGAAATCCTGACAGGCCGATCGCATTCAGCAAACCTTCGGTCTTCCTCAGGTATAAGCCTGGTCACAAGTCAGTGGCTTACTTTCGGTCTCACTACTCGGATTTAGTCTGCAAATGACTCCTTTCCCTCTCAAGGCAGCAGGCAGACGCGTAGACCAAAACTCAGGCCTTTCCACAGTTCTCCCGCATGAAACTACGCAGACGGCTGCTCGACTGTCTCGAGCTGTTGCTTCTTCAGTTTCCAACTTAGATCTGATCCAGACAGCCGACAGCTTGGGTATTTCTCTCAAGATCCAAGAGGTTCGGATGGCTGTTTCATCTGTCAGTCAAGTCAACAAAGGCTCTCCCCTTGTAGGGTTGTTTAGGTGCCAAAGACTCAATACTACAGTTCCTACAAGTCTTGCCTCCACACAGTCCCTGTAGGCAGACTCCATTTTAGGTCCCACAGTACTGATTGGTCCAATTTTGCAGTTCCAGACCGAGATGGTGGAGACAGACAGAAAAATCCTTGCTGCAAAAAAGACAGGTTAGACAAACCACATTATCACTATCACTGTAATGGATTTCCAGCAAACAGTTGCATCTTCTAAAGAGAGCTCGCTCTGCGCAATTAGCGATGGCAGAAACGGAGCGATTATCAGGCAGCCCCAGCGGGACTCGAGCTGAAGACACTCAGCCCCCCTCCCAGTTCTATTATAACTGCAACCAGGCAGCTTTCTAAGAGACAGTACACAGAGGCTTCACAGACACTGTCTAGTAAGAACATTTAGATGGCTAGAACACAGGACACCAGCCTGGCAGTGAGCATTTAGGCAAGCTCAAAGAAGACTTTTTGGGAACCCCCATTTGTAGGGGGGTTACATTTGCTTAGCAGTGGCTAATACTGCACCAAAAAACATCTAATTGACATCTCTTTCATCATAATAATATGCAGTAGTAGTGGTAGTATACATTTATTCATAGAATATATGAACAAGAACAGCCCAATGGAGCATTTCAATGAGGCCCATACAGTACTTAGTTACTGTAGATAAAAAGTTAATACAATAAACTTCATTACAATAATATTCCTCCTCTGTGACATCATAGTGACAGTTGAAGAAGAAGAAATTTAGGATGCCTGCTCTTTCATAGTTAGAAAAATTGTCACATTTGTTTAAATTCTGCCATGCAGCGCATCAGAGCATCACGAGTTGGCTGCACAATGGGCTCGTCCTTTTCTGTTTCTGGCTCCATGCACTTTTCATTTCTTCTTCTTTAAGGCTGATGAGGGAGGACTCTGTCTGCTTTTTCCTGTGCCCTTTCTACCTGAGTGTTCCTCAACTGAGAATTTCTGCTCTTTATTAAGCTTCCTTGCAGACTCTTCTCTAGACTAGTATTTAGGGGGAAGCTGCTTCTGCAGACAGTATTACAGAGATGTCCTCAACCTGTTTACTAAGGAAAGACTCTGGTGTTAGAGAGGCTGGAGCTGATAAAGTCTTCCTTTTTGCATGTCTTTTTTCCTGTGTCTTCGGACACAAAAACTTTGCAAAGATCAGTTTACCCAGTTGTGATCTGGGTCCAAACGCATAGCATTTTGTATGCATATCTGCCTTAGGTAAACAGTGACCGCACTTTAGGCAATTTTTGAAACCTGTGAGCCCAGTTTTCCTTTTAGGCTTTTGCTTCAATTCTGACTCAGACATAAAACTAGAAATTAGCATCACAGAAAAACACACTGACCTCAGTCATTGAGAACACGTTTGCAATGTTACTCACAGCTGTTGTGAGCCGAGTATTTCACTTCATGTGATGATAGTCATTCTTGGGCCGTAATAACCATTTTGAAATGCTATGAAAAGTAGGCTGAAGCTCTTTTTTTTTTTTTAAATTGTTGGTAAAACAGAGTTATTAAAATGGAACTGCTAGGCTGTATATCTAAACTGAAAACTTTACAGAGTACCTGTTAAAGGAGAGAATGATGCAGTACCTGGAGACACATGGGTTGCAGGACTACCAGCAGCACAGTTTCACAAGGGGCAGGTCATGTCAAACAAATCGCATATATTTCTTTGACTGGGTAACTAGGAAGGTGAATCAAGGGAGGGCAGTGGGTGTAACCTATCTGGTCTTGAGTAAGGCATTTGATACTGTACCACTACCATACCATAGGCTGATAAAGAAACTTAGCAGCCTGAGGTGGAGAGAAGGTGGTGAGCTGGGTATATAACTGGTTGAAAGATAGGAGGCAGAGGGTGGCGGCACTCAGCAGTCACTTAGAGGTTGACATTGACTAACGGAGTACCACGGGGATCAGTAATGGGTCCTGTCCTGTCAATGTCTTCTTAAGAGACATTGCTAAGGAAATGGAGGGTAATGTATATCTCTTTGCAGATGACACATCAATCTGGAACAGGGTGGACAACAAGGAGGGGGTGGAGAGAATGCAAAGGGGACTAGGGAAACTAGAGGAGTCATCCAGGGAATGGCAGATGATTTTCAATGCCAAAAAGTACAAAGTCATGTACTTAGGGCTGGGAAACCCAGAGACTGTATATAAAAAGGGGGAGGAAGGACTTACAGTTGCTAAGCAAGGGATGGTGTGGAGGGGTTGTGGGATAACAGTTTGACCAGACACAGAACTTCAGGTTCAACACACAATCTCTGTATGATGTTTATTTAAAACACAGAGAATAATAACCAGACACAATGGCATATCTCTTCTTCAATACATCAGTTTGCAGCAACAGACTAAGCATGTCCTTCCTCTGCACTTAGCACCTACTGACTCACTGATCTACGGATCTATCTCTGCTGTGGGAAATGAACTATCCCCTATGTTGGTCTTGCATGTTTCAGTGATGGGGAGACCAAAAAAAAACAAAAACAAGCTGAAAAGACAAAGAACCTCAGTGCAGAAGCTCTGAAGCAAAGGTTATCCCAAAGAGCACTGGCAATAAAGCCAAGTTTCAAAGAAACACAACATCACACATACCCCGATAATGCAAAGCATCAAGAGATGTATATGCAATTCACCATGAAATTTTAGGCTCATTCAGCTTAAGGCAGGAATGCATGGTGCCAAAGCGCCTCTCAAATAATCTATAATTTACATGCATTTAAATAACACAATGTTTTTTTTCTGATATCTCTACCCCGGTAACTTAATTTTTATAATACAGTCCCCATAACCTTTTACCTTTATCAAAAACACCTAGCGCCATGGTATTTTCAACATTTACAGGTTTCATACACATAAGGCATATACATAAAGGTATTTTATGACATAGTGCTATTGCATACTTAATCCAACAATAAGGAACACAGCCTGTTGTTGTTCATCAGCTCGGAGGTCACCACAATAACCTCCCTGTACAAGGATGTGAGAGGAAAAAGAAATTAAAGAGGACACTATAGCATAGTCAAGAAAGGGAAGGGGGGGGGGGCACCCATAGGTGGCCAACCTTATGGACTATAAATTGTAAAGGATAAATTAGGCTAAGAAACAGAAGAACGGTTGCAACAGATTTAAGAAAAGGTCAGTCCTCAAGAGTGTGCAAGATCTCCCTGTCACAGATGGATCTTGGGCTTATCATATTGGATGATCTCAAGGTGACAAGGCAGTAGGCAAGGCGAGCTGGACGCTGGGGTGCATAGGGAGGGAGATTTCTAGCAGGAGAAGGGAGATGGTGTTGCCTCTGTTTAGGTCACTTATTAGACCCCACCTGGAGTACTCTGTCCAGTTCTGGAGGCTGCACCTCTACAAGGACATCAACAGGGTAGAAGCAGTTCAGAGGAGGGCTACTAAAATGGTTTGGGGATTGCACAAGAAACTATACAAGAAGAGGCTGCTGGAGCTCAACATGTACTCTCAGGAGGAAAGGAGAATAAGACGGGACATGATTCAGACCTATAAGTACCTCACGGGGTGAACAAGGTGCAGGAG
Source organism: Neoceratodus forsteri (assembly GCA_016271365.2). Taxonomy (NCBI): domain Eukaryota; kingdom Metazoa; phylum Chordata; order Ceratodontiformes; family Ceratodontidae; genus Neoceratodus; species Neoceratodus forsteri. The sequence goes on from JADMNL010000023.1 coordinate 69,410,516, forward strand.
GGGAGTCTCTTTCACAGGAGGAGAAGGAGCACCAGAACATTGGGGCATACTACAAAGATTGAAGCTGGGAGTTTAAGAGGGATTTGAGAAAATACTTCTTCACAGAAAGGGTGGTGAAAACCTGGAACAGCCTGCCAGAAGAGGTAGTAGGGGTGAAGACAGTGGGGAGCTTCAAACATGTGTGGAATAGGAACATGGGTATACATAGAGGTAAGGGAGGGACACCTGTGACCAAACAGAGTCCAGGATGTAGTGACAGGTGGGAAAATAGGGCAGACTAGATGGGCTTAATGGTCCTTTTCTGCTGACACATTCTGTGTTTCTGTACAACTCTCTCACAATCATTCGGAGCAGAGTGTAACTTGTGATATAGGCCATGGTTCCCAGAACCATTCAGGAAGGGTGTAAAAAGATGAAAAATGTACTTTCTGTATTAGAAAAACAGTTCAGTAAGGCAGGCCCGGTGGTGAGGAGGGTTGAAGTGTCCTGTACCTTACCACCTGCCACACTGCTGACCCATGTTCAGGAATGAGCATGGGTTGCTGGGGTCAATGGCATGGGAGGGTTTCAAGTGACCCAGGGATAGCTCTGCTGGGGAGGTGACCAAGCCATTGTAGCCTTTGAATGCCACTGAGTGGAGGCCAGTGGTAGTGCAGGCATTAGCGATTTGAAGGGAGGGAGTTGTGATGATGCAGGTTGAGTGCACCTCCATGCACATGTACTGGTTCTGCAGTGCTGGAGAGGGCCAAAGAAAAGTGGAAAATACTGGGCATGGGCTTTGTGAGGCCATGCCTGTGTCCCAGTGGTCTGCCCCGCGAATCTGCTCCAAGAACCGAAAACTGGATGTGTCTGCGGGGAGGGGGGTAGTGGGGGTGGCATCCCTCTCCCTCTCCCTCTTGTCCCTCCATGGGGGGGTCCATGGGGGGTATGAGCTTCCGGACATGGAGAAGGTAGGGATGACTGTTGGAGAAGGGGTCAGATCTAATAGCCACTTAGGTCTGCCGCAAAGGATAAAAACCTTTGTGGAAAAAAGAAAAAAAACTGTTCTGTACCAAGAGCAACAGTCAGTAGATAGACTAAGGTAACATAAAATGTTTGAAAAGTATTAATATCTTTAGGACTTAGCTGTAATTCAGCAGGAGCACATCTGTAGCAATCACTTTCTTTACCTGAAAGTAATGATCTGTTGGAATTCTGTGAGGCCTGAGACCAGCACACATAGAGCCTCATTGAAATAGCATTTTAAGTTTTGGGGTACCATGCACCCCGTGGAAGTGATGCAAAACTTTGATAAGGCTGTTCTAATTCATGTGGTTAGAAACATGTATTACAGAGTTTCACCGCAACTGGTTTCAGGTTGCTATCAATCTTAGCCAGTGTTTGTAAAAGTATTATTTACACTATAGCTGATACCTGATACATCTAGATTTAGAATCCAAACTAAACAGATCAGATCAATATGTAGCACTATTCCTAGATACACATTTGAATAGTAACAAATACCAACTCATGTCCCTACGGACTAGAGACCACACTCTCTCGTGATTATTGATTTGTACATCAAATAGTGGTCAGCAAATTGATCCTTTTAAAAGCAAAAACAGTGCATTTTGTTACAGCATATGATGGAAGTGAATGCAGCATTTTTTTTACAACAGAATTCTGTGACAACACAAATAGCATTTTGTTTGGCCAGTGATGCACAACAATGCTGTGTTCACATCAAGGAAACCTTTTTATGTCATAAATCACAATAGCAAGGCCTGAGTAATGTATACAGTGTCAGAGGCTCAGTAGGTAGCACACTCGCCTCTGAGGCCGGGAGATCAGAGGGCTGTGGGTTCAGTTCCCACATCTGACACTTGGGTTAATATCTCAGTACTGACACTGTAGTGCAGCATGAGAGGGGTGCTGCACTTCTGAGGTGCCGTCTTTCGGATGAGACGTTAAACCGAGGTCCCATCTGCCTGGATTGGTGGTAGTTCAGGTGGATGTTAAAGATCCCATGGCACTTATCAAAAAGAGTAGGGGAATTTCCCCGGTGTCCTGGCCAAATTTCCCTTATTCACTAAAAATACCACCAACAGCTTAATCTGGTTCAAGGTCAGTTGGCATTCATCTGTATCCCCCTCCCCCGGGTTGTGCCTGAAAATAGGCAGGATTTGTCTAGTGCACTTACCTGGTTAACAAAAAACAAAAAAAAAAACTAAACTAAACAGTAATAGATGGTCAGCAGTGTACGACAAGGCTGTGTTCCCATTGAGGAAGCATGGTGACATAAATCATGAAACCAAAGCTTAAATAATATATAGCATAATATAAGTTCAATGGGGAACAATGCTGGGTTTCCATTGAGAGAGCTTTGTAACATCATAAATCAGGAGACCAACACTTGAGTAATGTATAGAATAATATATGTTCAGTGGTGAACAATGCTGTGTTCCCATTGAGTGAAACTTGAGTCACCATAAATCATGAGACCAAAGCTTGAGTAATGTATAGAATAATATATGTTCGAATAATGTATAGAATAATACAGTATCTGTTCAATGGTGAACAATGCTGTTCCCACTGAGAGCCTGTGACATCATAAATCATGAGATCAAAGCTTGACTAATGTCTAGAATAATGCACATTCAAATAATGTATAGAATAATACATGTCCAATGGTGAACAATGCTGTGTTCCCACTGAGGAAGCCTGTGACATTATAAATCATGAGGTCAAAGCTTGAGTAATGTATAGAATAATATATGTTCAATGGGGAACAAGGCTGAGTTCCCATCAAGAGAACCTTGTGACATCATAAATCATGTGATCAAAGCTTGAGTAATGTCTAGAATAATATATGTTCAATGGTGAACAAGATTGTGTTCCCACTGAGGGAACCGTTGACATCATAAAGTAGGAGTGCTAAGAAAGCAAAAAGTGGTGACCAAGCCATAGCTGGATACATAAGTAATCCCCCCTCACGGGTAGGGCTTACTAGTATTGCCTCTTGGTGTCTAGTCCTACCAGCCCTGGGTACTTGACACCTAGAGATGCTTCTTTATTTATTTATTTATTTCAGCCTAGGCTTCTGCCAGTCTGAGCCTGTTTGCTTTGAGGTATGGAGGAGATATGTAAATAGTTGATGTCCTGCCATCTAGTGGCACAGTGCAGCTTGCACTAGGGATTCTGTCTAGTGCTCACTGTTCTTTGCCCCTGTTGTCTAACAGAGCATGTCTTTAGTGTGGTTCGACTCCTGGGATCCAGAAAAATGTGTAGGGGCTTGGACACACCTAGTGGGTACTGAAGGAAAGTGTATTGAGCAATTGAATGGGTAAAACTATTAAATTGTGTACTGTTGCTTTAAATGTTAGACTGCTTTGTGAATGTTTCTACTTGTCGCAGTGGGGATTTAGTGCTACAACACTAGTGACATGCAGTCATGGACTCTGTCAGTGCTCATGCCACAACCGGATAACAGTGCAGTGCTGTAGCTCTCAGACAATGGGATGGTTGTATGTTAAAACCGAACAGTTTGCCTGCATTAAGACTTTAAACTTGGTGCTTCTATCAGCTGTTTACATGGATGCCATCTTTGTGACCCCTGACCCTTTACTGCCCAATCAGTATCTGAGGAGCACGAAGGACTGTAGCGATGGCTCCTGGGTAGATGGTGTGAATGTTGTTCTTGGCGCCCTTAGTATCAACCAATGAGCGATCAAAGAATCCTACTGCATATTAATTTCTGTGATGGACAGCTGTATTGCTCAATGTTGGGTGGCGTTTTCCCCCGAGGCAGTTGGGGGAAAAAGCTGCTTGTGGCAGATTGTGGATGAAGCTCTCTAAGGAAAGAGGGGAGATGTGAATGAGAGACAGACTTTTGTGAAGTTAACCCACGGCTTCTGTTGCACCTGCAAAGAGACTTGCTGAAATCTTCCACTAGCTGGGAGAGCCAGAATCCCAGTCTGAGCTGAGAGAAGATAGTTGGCATTCTGAGAAACCCCTCAGCCATTACCAGGCTGGGAATGAGTATCCAGAGCTTGGAGTGTGTTTCCAGTGACAAAAATCAGCACCAGGAGAAGCCCACTGGGTTTTTACTGCCTGGAAAACCTGAGAGTATTAAAGGTTACTGCCAAAGTGTGTGGAGTTTTGTCTAGAGACTGCATGCACTGTTTGCCAGAAAGTGAATCACCATCATGGAAACATGGGCCACAAATAATAATGACTGGGAGATGACGGTCCCTGGGTATTCACTGTTCAGGAGGGAGAGAACTATTAGCTAGGGCGGAGTTGCCCTTTTTGTCAGGGAAGGCATTGAGGTGTTAGAGTATGCTCAAGGAATTAAATATGTACTCTCTAGAAGAAATGAGGGAAATGGGAGACATGTTCGAAACATTCAAATACCTCAAATGTATCAAGATACAGGAAGGTGGCATTTTGCACAAAAAGAGATGCGCAAGGACAAGGTGACACAATATGAAGCTGGAAGGGGAAGACTTAAAGGGGATATGAGGAAATACATCTTTACAGAAAGGGTGGTGAACATCTAGAACAGCCTCCCAGCAGAGGTGGCGAGTACCAAAATGATAATAGGTTTGAAACATGCACGGGATAGGCACAAGTGGACCTTGGTAACAGGGCTGGGGGGGAAGGCCGGAGATCATTTAGGGTCTATGGTAGCATAGTAGGTAGGGACCTTAGGACAGACTGTGCGGGCCGGAATGTCCTTTTCTGCTGACAGCTTCTATGTTTCTATGAATCAGGCTTGCTGGATGCCTTCCAGGACTGTCTACTAGTGCAGCTTGTTAAAGAACCCACCAGGCAGACCGCAGTCCTTGGTGTGGTGCTCACCAACTCGGAGATGGTGGGAGCGGTGGGACTAGGGGAGCCGCTGGAGAACAGCAACCACAACTCTGTTTGGTTTGAATTGACCCTCGGAGCTGGCAAACCACAATCGAGAACTGAAGTCCTTGACTTCATAAGGGCTGACTTTGATATGATGAGGGAACTAGTCAGGAATAAGTTAGAAGGAGTTGAAGACATAGGTGGGGTGGAGAAGAGATGGGGTATAATTAAGGGGGCCATCCTCGAGGCATCTAAACTATGTATAAGAACAGTAACAAAGAAAAACAGGTTTAAGAGACCACTATGGTTCTCAGCAAGAGTCAGGGAAGTGGTAACGGCAAAAAAGAAGGCCTTCTATAAATGCAAGGAAAAGCAGTGGGAGGTAGAATGGGAGGATTATCTACAGAAAAATAGGGAGACAAAGAGGGCCATTATGGTGGCCAAAGCAGACACAGAGCTGCGTATCATGGAGGGGGTCAGGAATACAAAAAAACAGTTTTTCAGATATATTAGTGAAAAAGAAAAAAGGTGGGGGGATCATAAGGCTAGCTGAGGGGGGTAGGGTGATAGAGGAAGATGGGCAAAAGACCGGCATCCTAAATGACTACTTTTGCTCAGTTATCTTGTTATTCTGTAATAGCTTGGCAGAAGACTCCAGGAGAAAGGACTGCTGTGTGACTGAACTTCTCTGCTGGGACTAAAGTAGAAGAACTTTTGTATTTAGACCTTTAATTTAGGGTAAAAAACTAACATACAAAACAAAACAAAAAAAGTGTGTGTTTGGGTTAACTGAACTGAATGGGTAACTGAAAAGTCATCTAGGTGTAAATCTCAGGTGACTGAAAGGACTTAACTGCTGTGAGGTTTAAATTACTTGTAGAAAGATCTGGTAAGTAGGGGAGTGGCTAGCTAGAAGGAAGCTACATTTAAAGACTGCCTTAGAAAGATTCTGCTAATAGCTTGGCAGAAGACTCCAGGAGAAAAGGACTGCTGTGTGACTGAACTTCTCTACTGGGACTATATTGCCTCCTTCCTCCCTCCACCCAAAGCTAGTTCTATTTTTATAGGCACAGGATTTGACTGACAACAGGAACTTCCTGTTTAGGGGCAGGAAGTGAGTGATCACAGAACCACCAAGGACCCACCATCCTAGAAGGGCAAGAGTAGCTCTCTGGCCCCCTCTAGCTGCTGGAGGTCTGCCTCTGAACAAGTAAGCAGTCTACTGAGAAATATAGGATATTCTTGTCTCAGAACAGGACAATCAGGAGCTTAAAGGGCACACAGGCAGAAAGTAAGGAGAGAGAAAAAAACAGAGGAAAGAGTAAGGATTGCAAACAGTTAAGGGGCCAGAAATAAGACATGATTGGAGTGGTGCAGTGCAGTGGCTGTGGAGCAGCAGTCTTCCGGGAGATGTTCTGGAGGATGCGGTGTTGTCCCATCTGCAGGCACCTCTCTGGGCTGAGGAGGTTGCTCATCTCCAGGCTGAGTTGGCCAGGATTTGTGGGACCTCCTCTTCCATCCAGGGACCACCAGTGCCACTGCCGTTGCCTCAGGGTTGCCAAGAAAGAGGGCGGTTGGACCACAGTGGGCTCAGGGAGGTGAGGGTGGTGGAACAGAGGCACATCCCTCAGTTGTACTCTCCACAATTCCTATGCCATTCTGGCAAAGTGTGGTTCCTCTATGGAGGCACCACAGTGGAGACCAAGGAGGATGCTGGGAACCTCCACAAAGGAGACCCATAGGAGGGTGGCAGGGGACCCTGAAGGGGAAGGAAACAACTCCTGGTGGGGACTCCATTGTTGGAAGGTAGAACTGGGCAAGGAAGGGGAGAGGGAGGTAAGGTGCCTGCCTGGCGCCATGGCTTGGAGGGACAGGGAGCGAATCCTCAGGATTGCCAGAGCAGCTGCACAGGGGAGGGAGCTGGATGTCATTGTCCACCTAGGGACAAATGACCTGGCTAAGAAAGGGATTAGAGAAGTTCAGGAAGAGTTTGTGGAATTGGGGAGGGGCCTTAGTCAAGTAGCACGCACGGTAACCTTCTCGGAGGTGCTACCCATCTATGGCATAGGAGAGGCTAGGGTGTTCCGTACCATGGATTCAATCAGTGGTTGAAAACTGGTGTGGAGCTCAGGATTTGCTTCATTGGGGACTGGGGTCCACCTGGAGTGATGCAAGCCTATACTGGCATGATGGGCTGCATCTGTCCGGGAGGGAACCAGGATCCTAGGTGATAGGTTTAAATGCTTCATTGGCAAGCTTTTAAACTAGCCAAGGGGGGAGGCACTGGAAAGGAGCAGGAAAATCCTAGCCCCCAAACAATCACGGTAGTCAGTGTGGCAAACACCAACATAGAGGTGTCGATAGGGAGAAGGGCAGGGGTAAATGGAGAAAGTGACAAAGGCAAGAAGGACAGGGATGGGGCAAAGGGAGTAAGGCCATCAGGAAATGGAGGGTAATGAGTACCAATGCCCGTAGTCTGGGCAACAAGCTCCCTGAGCTGGTGGCCTTAATGGAAGAGGATGCCTGGATATCTAGCAGTCACAGAAACATGGTACACAGAGAACCATGACTGGGATGTTAACATACCAGGTACATAACCTACAGGAGAGACAGGCAGGGGAGAAGGGGAGGAGTAGCTCTCTATGTAAAGGAAGGGATAAAGCAACTGAACAAAAGAGTAAACAGGGAGAGAGGAGGCACTGTGGGTCACCTTGGAGACTGGAAAGGCACCACAATCCGCACAGGGGTTGTGTACAGACCCCATGTCAGGGGAAGGAATGGACAAGGATATGATGGAAGGCATTCTTAGAATGGCAGAGAAGGGAGATACTGTTGATGGGAGACCTGAATATGCCAGATGTTAACTGGAGCACATTTGCTGCAGCGACATCCAAAACAGGGCCATTCTTGACGCCCTACAGGTGGCAGGCATTGAGACAGCTAGTTTCGGAACCCACTCATGAGGGCAATCTTAGACCTCGTACTCTCAAACGGGGGCAGTGAGAGGATCTCAGATCTAGAAGTGGGTTGCCATCTGGGGACAAGTGACCATCAAACAGTGTGGTTCACGTTAAACTCAGCTACAGAGTCAAGCCATACAAAAGTGAGGGTACTGGACTTTAGGAGGGCTGACTTTGGCAAGATGGGAGAGTGCCTCAGAAAAGCACTAGCAAACAGGCTAGAAGGGTGTGGAGCAACAATGAGGAATTATCAAAACTGCCATCACAGAGGCAACAAGCCTTTGTGTGAAGCAAATAAACAAATCAAAACAAAGAAAAAGCCACTATGGTTCTCAAAAGAGGTGGCTGTGAAAGTCAGGAAGAAAAGATAGCATTCCAGAAGTATAAGGAAACACAGAAGGAGCAGGACAGAGAGCTGTACCAGTTAAGGCAGAGAAAGAAGCAGGGAGGAAGTCAGAATAGCAAAGGCCCAAACTGAGGAAAAGATAGCCAACTCAGTTAAGAAGGGGATAAAACCTTTTATAGGTACATCAGCGGCGTAGAAAGACAAAGGAGGGATAGTGAGGCTGAATAGAATGAGCGGTGGGTGGGCAGAGGGGACAGTGAAAAAGCAGGAATACTGAACGAATATTTCTGCTCAGTATTCACAAAGAGGAGGGAAGTGCCTAATCCAATTAACAGAAGCACTCTTGATAGGGGGGTCGATCCCAGTCCTTTCACAGAAGAAAGGGTTCTGCAAGAACTCCTAAAACTGAAGGTGGACAAAGCAATGGGTCCAGATGGAATTCACCCCAGAATTCTAAAAGAATTAAGGAAGGAACTAGTGAAACCACTGGCTACTCTTTTTAATAAATCATGGGAGGATGGTGTGGTACCCGAGGACTGGAGGAAGGCGGATGTGATTCCCCTTCACAAAAGTGGGACCAAGACAGAGGCAGGAAACTACAGACCTGTCAGTCTGACCTCTGTGGTAGGGAAAGTGATGGAGTCACTTCTGAAGGAAAGAATAGTTGAGTACCTAGAGGTCAGTGGAGCACAGGATCCAAGGCAGCATGGGTTCACAGCTGGAAGGTCATGTCAGATGAATCTAATAGATTTCTTTGACTGGGTGACCAAAGTAGTAGACCAGGAGGGGCTGTGGACATGGCCTACCTAGACTTTAGCAAGGCATTTGACACAGTCCACACAAAGATTATAGTCAAATTAACCAGCCTGGGAGTGGGTCCCAGGGTGGTAGCCTGGGTAAAACATTGGCTGGACAACAGGACACAGAAGGTAATTGTAAATGGAGTCCACTCTGAAGAAAGGCGGTTACTAGTGGGGTACAGGGTTCAGTATTGGGTCCAGTCCTTTTAATGTCTTCATCAGTGACATTGCAGAGGACTGGAAGGAAAAGTATGCCTTTTGCAGATGACACAAAGATCTGCAACAGGGTTGATACACAAGGAGGCGTGAAAGGATGAAAAGGGACTTGGCAAGGTTGGAGGAATGGTCAGACGTATGGCAGCTAGGATTCAATGCAAAAAGTGCAAATAATGCACCTGGGAAACAAGAACCCAGGGAAGAATACACAATGGGTGGGAGGTAGTAACAACAACAAAACAGGAAAGGGACCTGGGGTAATCATATCAGATGACCTTAAAGTTAGCAAGCAATGTGAGAAGGCAGTAGGGAGGGCCGGGGTATACTGGGATGTATAGGAGAGGCATCAGCAGCAGAAAACAGGAAGTTGTTATCCCTCTGTACAGACAGTTGGTGAGACCCCATTTGGAATACTGTGTCCAGTTCTGAGACCCCATCTCCGCAAGGACATAGACAGGATAGAGTCAGTCAGAGGAGGGCAACTAAAATGGTGCAGGGTCTGCAAGAGAAGCCGTATGAGGAGAGACTAAAGGAGCTTAATATGTATACCCTTGAGGAAAGAAGAGAGGGGGACATGATAGAAACTTTCAAGTACCTCAAGGAATCAACAAAGTCAAGAGGGTAGCATCTTTCAGAAAAGAGACTTGCAAGAACAAGGGGACACAATTTAAAGATAGAAGGAGGGCGGTTCAGGGGCAATGTGAGGAAGTATTATTTCACAGAGGGTAGTGGATGCATGGAACAGCCTTCCTGAGGAAGTTGTGAGTCTAAAACTGTGGGAGAATTCAAGAATGCATGGGACAGACATAAGGCAATTCTTGTGGGGGGCAGGAAGATATAGGCTGTTGGTTAAATAGGATCTGCGGCCTATCCTGTAGGTAGGGAAATGGGCAGACTAGATGGGCCTAGCGGTCCTTATCTGCCATCAAAGTCTATGTTTCTATGTTTTTCTATGTTTATCCCTAAGGAGGACAGTGGGTCCATGCCAGAGAGTGGCATCAAAGTGGCCACTAAGGGAATTCCGGAAATGAGACAGCCATTGTTCACTAGTGAAAGGGTTCTGAAAGGGCTGGCTGCCCTTAAGATAGATAAGGCCCTAGGACCAGATGGGTTGCATCCGAGGATACTCAAGGAATTAGCAGCGGAGCTGACTGAACCACACTGGTATGTCTGTTCAACTTCTCACTTAGGTCTGGGAAGTTCCAAGGGATTGGAAGGTGGCAGACATTGTACTGCTTCATGGGGGGGGGGGGGATAAGAAGCAACCATGGAACTACAGACCTGTCAGTCTAACTTCCATCATAGAGAAACCGATAGAGTCACTGATCAAAGAGGATCTCATAGACTACCTGGAGAGCATTAGGCTCCCGGATAGTAAACAGCATAATTTCGTGGCAGGAAGATCTTGTGAGACTAACCTGATAGTTTTCTTTGACTGGGTGACAAGGAATTAGACAAGGGCCAGGCTGTGGATCTGCTCTTCATTGACATCAGCAAGGCTTTTGACTCAGTACCTCACAAACGATTGCTCAAGAAGATGGAAGACCTGGGTGCAGCTAAACCCATAGTGAACTGGGTGGGTAACTGACTAAAGGGGAGGCAGCAGAGGGTGGTGGTAGAGGGGAGGCAGCAGCGGGTAGCAGTCAATGGGATTAAATCAGAAGAGAGGGAGGTTATGAGCAGGGTTCCACAGGGATCGGTCCTAGGTCCTGTCCTCTTCAGCATGTTCATTGGTGACATTAGAGAAGGAATCCAGGGCAGGTTGCATCTCTTCGCAGATGAGACATAACTACGTGAGAGGGTGGATAATGACGAGGGACTAAGGGAAATGCAGAGAGACCTACAAAAGCTAGATGGGTGCTCAGAGGTATGGCACTCAAAATTCAATGCTAGAAAGTGCAAGATAATGCACCTAGGGAAAAAGAACCCGAAGACAGAGTACAGGATGGGAGGAGAGAGACTTAGCACTACAGCTGAGGAACGGGATCTGGGAGTTACCATTAGCAACTCACGGTCAGTGCAACAAGGCCTATAGCAAGGTTAACAGGATGCTGGGATGTATCAGGAGGGGTACTGATGGCAGAAGAAAGCAGGTAATACTTCCCCTCTACAGATCCCTGGTGAGGCCTCACCGAAAGTACTGCACCCAGTTCTGGAGTCCTCACCTCAGAAAGGATAAAGATAGGTTGGTAACAGTGTAGTGTGCAGAGTAACAAAAATGATTTAGGACCAGCAGGGCAGATCCTCTGAGGAGTGCCTCAAGGCACTAAATATGCATTCACTGGAGACCAGAAGGGAGAGGGGAGATATGACAGAGACCTTCAAGTTCCTTAAAGGAATTATCAACGTGAACTGCAGGGAACTATTTAACCTGAATAACAATTCACAATCACACGGACACAGATAGAAATGAACAGGAGGTAGGTTCAGGAGGGATGTGAGGAAGTACTATTGTACTTTACGGAAAAGGTGGTGGAACCTTGGAACAATCTGTCAGCTGAGGTGGTGGGTGCAAAAACAAGGGACTCAAGCAGGGCTGGGGCATAATGAAGGGAATAGTGGTTACTGGGGGCAACAGGATCAAGTAGGAGAACAGAGAGAGGACGTGGAGGGTTAGTGCCCTGGAGGAACAGTAGGTTCCAGGGATTATAGGGAACTTGGGCAGACTGGATGGACCTCTGGACTTTTTCTGCTGTCATTGTCTTGTTTCTATGTATCCACCAATGCTAGGCAGTGTTGAACATTTGCCCTTGAGAACTAGAAGCCTTGATGTGTGGGGTGAGTGTGTATCCCTGGTCCCTGAGACTGGTCTAATCCAGCATCCGTAGAAGGACAGACTGAAGGTGACAAGCTGCCAGACTTCACCATCAGCCAATACAACTGCTAGCATTGCCATCCCAGGCCCCAGCATCACCAGTGACAACTGCCACCTGCTGATTCGCCACAGACTCTGTGCTGTGAACTCCAGAACCGTGAGTTAGCACATGGCCTGATCTGAGCTGGGAGAATCAATCCAGTTGTTGAAAACTAGTCACGGCACACCTATACACTTAACAAAAAAAAAAGCAGACAGGTACTTAACCAGAGTCCATGGGCAGGATTCACAAAAGGGATGCGCCCAGTGCATCCAAGATGTGCCGGGGCATCCCCGACATGCACCCAAAGGTGAGTCTGGCAGGGGGCCGATGCAATGGCACAGCCCTGATGCACCGCAGACCACCAGTAATGACATGCAGCACATTTGGAGGGGGATGTGAAGGGGCGTACCCATGCATACAGGGCGCAACCCCATTCATAGCCCTATTCTGTGGTGCATCCCCAGGGCAAATCTGAGGATGCACCAGAGAAAGAGAAGTCTAGGCCTGTGTCTCCCCCTCCCAAGCCCCCGTAATCAGCCATTCTCGGTGGAGGTATGAATGAATTAACCCCCAGGCCCCCAAAGTGTTATGGGGGAATGGGAGGGTTACTGACATCACTATTACGCGGGGAGTGGCATGTTTCGAGGAGCTTGGGGCAGGGAGGCATGCTTGTGGCACTACATGGCGGAGGCGACATGACTCTGGTTGGGCCAGGGAGGGGGGGATCTACAGGTCGGCGCATTCCACCAGGGCATCCCTGCAGTCGCAATGCAAATGTGGCCATAATGGCATGCTAATGGCCCCACTGTGCCATGCATGCCTAATGGCCTCATTTGCATGTCTCTGGCTGTGAATCATGTTTTTGGGTGCAGGGCATCCTGAGATGCCCTGCCCCAAAGGGCTCACTGCCTGACATGGGGGATGTGCCGGCGCAGCCTGGGATGCCCTGGCATATCCTGGTGGGTCACAACTGTGCTATTCACAGAGGGGATACGCTGGGGGCATCTCCCTGCACCTCCTCTGTGAATCACCCAATTTGCACTCAGTGCATCTCCCCTGCACCAGGGCAGCCGAGATGCACTGAGCGCATCTTCTTTGTGAATCCTGTCCCATAAGTTTATTTTCCGGCCACCACACATCTATTCAGGCCTTTGCTTGGAGACTAACAGCAAAACTTTAACAGTTTTCCTTATAAAAGTTAAGTGCACCAGCGCTGGCAAACCTACGCCAATGTTCAGGCCTGCACCTTAATCTGGGTACCAGGAAGATTCTTTAGGCACACTGGTACCAGTGGGGAGGTGGGCTATTGCTCTGTAGTGTTGCTGTTGGGGTGGGTGCAGTTACAATCATTATCTATTGCTGCGTTCTGTTCTTACCTATTATCCGCTGTTTTATGTTTGAACATCCCATTCCCCTTTCTCCAATAATGAAACTGTTATTATTGTTACTGTTTAAACCTGTCTGTGAGCATATTATTAATGATAGCTATTAAGTGCAGGCAACTTAGAGTGTTACAGTGGTATATGGTATTCTGTGTGTTTGGTGACTGGAGGTGGGTAGGTACAGCATCCCAGGGGGTTGTACCTTACAAACAACTGGCCAATTTTATTCACTCTGGGTAGAAGCATCACTTTATTTATTTATTTATTTATTTATTTCTATTTGGGAAAGAACCCCCTTTTCATCATCGGAACAGAGTCCAGGCCCCTCAACCTGGTTGGACCCAAACAGGCAGGGGTAGTAGCCTGCTGGTACATGGCACCCAGGTTACACATAGTATTTTATTTGTAAAGAGGCCCCATCACATGCCTGCCAAACACCCATATGTTGCACTTCCTCAGCAAAGTTTCATCAGGGGGCCTTCTGACGGAGCCACATTGAGTAGACACTACATAGGGGTGTTTGGCATGTATGCAGTGGTGTCCCTCTACTAATAAAGTAATGTTTATCCAGCTACAGTGTGCACAGCTATTTTTGCTTTCTTAGTTCTAACTACTGAATGATAGCACCGTTGGTCGGTGTGCACAGTCTCTTGTAGGCTTTACATGAATCATGCCAGCACACCTTGAATAATGTATTAATTAAATTATTTGTTTACATGTCAGACACCAGTAAATTCATGCTATGCCAACACTTGTTTCTTGGTATGAGCTGTGAGAGGAGAAGGGGAGTAGGAAATAGAAAGTGACATGTAATCAAAAATACCATAGCGCAACAGTGCAAAAACACATAATTAGAACGGTGCAAAAAATGTGCAGAATGCAAAATGAGTGTTAACAAATTAGTCAGGAGGCAAAATGATGAGGTGTAGTAGAGTTTATTTATTTATTTATTTATTTATTTTGATTGGGATTAATACCTTTGAGTCAAAGACTCATTTTCAAAGGTTCCAAGTCAGGGACAAAACACAGCAATACAATAAGTAGAAATTAAGATAACAGTGAAAAAAGAGAAACATGGTAGGCATCATGAACATCATTAAAATGGCACATGAGGTACAAGACTTGCTAGTTTCAGGTACATCTTAAAAGTAAAGTAAATTACCTTATATCAAGTTGTTGCAGGGTAGGGATACACTGGGAATAGTGAGACATGTCAATAATAGGTCCATGTTAAGCTTTGGGGATGATGGGGGGAAAGGCTAAGCAGCCAGACTGGCGTTGTCAAAGTAGCTAGAGGTGGTGAGGACAGGGTAAAGGGAAAGGTGGTGTGGGAGGGTTGTAAGTTGAAGGGGGGGGAGGGAGAGGGGAAGAGGTGAGGAGGGGGGGGATAAGGCAGGAGGAATATGTCGAATTATTTTCTTGCACAGTTACAGGTGGTTACATTCTTAGGTGGGACCGTAGCCCCCTTTTGAACAGACTCAGCTTTGTGTTTCCTGTCAGCATTTCGGGCAGCTCATTAAACCCTTTGGGGCCCTTAAAAGTAATGGATTCTTGGGCCAGTGATGTATGCTTGAAAGAGACTTGTAGTCCTCCTTTTGTCGCATTTCTTGTTTGTTTAGTGTGCACAGCCTTCTTGAACAGACTGCTTATGGAGTCCGGCATGAGGCCTAGTTGTGCTTTTTTTATGATCAGGCATGTTTGGTATTGGGCCCTTGGGTACAGTGGGAGCCAGCCCATCTCAGAGTAGAGTGCACAGGTGTGAGTCCATCGATCTGCCCCAAGTGCCAGATGACAAGCCATATTCACAAGTTTTTGTATCCTGTTTAGGGCAGTGTCTGATCCTGCGATGTATATTGGTAAGCCATAATCAACAGATGATAAAACTGTGCTGCCTGTGGCTAATTTGAGGGCCACTGGTGTCATTGAGTGCTTGTTTCTGTTGAGGATGCCTAGTTTCATGTTGGTGGTTTTGACAACTTGATCAACATGGTGGGAGAAATTGAGACTGTCATCAAGGTAAACACCCAGATATTTAAACAAGTTGTGGTAAAATGAAAATTACTAGGTCAGGAGGGAGCAAAGTGAACCCCAAGCAATTGCTTATGAGAGAAGTGGGAGGGGGAGTTGTGAAGGTGGGTGGAAAGATTGTTCCCAAGTGATGCGGACTTTAATGCCAAGAAGTGCAAAGTGATGCATAAAGTGGCAAACAATTCTAACACTGACTATAAAATGGAGGAGGAAGTTGAAAACACTGCAGAGGAAATGTAACTTGGGAGTAATAATTTCAGACAGTCAGAACACATCAACACAATGCAGTAGGGTGGTGGGTAGGGTCAATAGGACGTTGGGGTGCATAAGGAGGGGGGAATCTCCAGCAGGAGAAAGGAGGAGCTGCTACTACTATAGAGGTTACTGGTTTGTGCTCACCTGGAGTACGTGTGGTTTTGAAACCTGCCTCTAAGGAAGGACAGGGATAGACTGGAGGCAGTGCAGAGGAGGGTAACCAAGATGATCCAAGGAGAGCAGGAAGGGATGTATGAGAACAGGTTAGCAGCTCTGAACATGTAAATGCTTGAGGCTAGAAGGGAGAGAGGGGATGTATTTGTAACATACAAATGCATTCACGGGGTAAATAAAGTGGATAGCGTGGAATGGTTCAAACTGAGTGGGAATACAAACACTGGGGACAACTCCTAAGACCTGGAGGAAGGGGGTGATAAGACTGGGGGATGGACAATGAGAGTAGCCTGGGGAGCTGAGAAAAAAAGAGGTGACACCAGGAAGTACTTTTTCATTGAGAGGGTGAGGGGAGGAGTGGAATAGGCTACGTGAGGAGGGGGTCTGTGCGAAATCAATGAGGGGAGTCAAAAGAGGGTGGGACAGATACAAGGGCTTGGTAAAGACCCCACTAGAAATGGAGGGGGAGTGAAAGATATCTAGGGCTCTCTCATTTAACATTAGTTGGGTAGGAATGGAGAAACATGATGAGCCAAGGGACCTTTTGCTGCCGTCAGACTCTGTGTTTATGAACAGAGACAGCAGTCTGACCAGAGGAAGGTTTGCAGTGAGAGATAAGAAATGTATGTGAGTCAGTGGAATAGAGAAAGTAGGATGCTGGGACAGTGGGAGACAGGAGGCTCAAGAAGGAAGGTGGATGAGAGGAAGAAGAACCAGAACCTGGACAGAAATAAGGAGCAAGCAGTGAGTGAGACACTGAGCCTCCAAGGACGGGGGGTGTCACTGTAAGAAAATAAATCTCATACATACGAAGTATAACAGATTAGTTACAAGCAGAAACACCATGAAGCCTACATTCAGAGGCAAGTACAGGATCACAAGTAACATCAACACACTGTTCATAAAAGATAGCAATTGGACATGTCTATGGTCCATCAGCAGGCTGATGGACATTCAGGCTTAGCCAAGAGAAATACTTTGGCCGAAGATGCAACAGGTCAATGTTTGCACTTGCAGTGGGTCACCCACATGTGAAGGCTTTGAGCCTCTTTTTGGACAGTGCAAGAATGGGGCAGTTAAGAACCTCATAGTGTAGCGAGTTCTTAAAGAGGGGGCAACGATGAGAAGGATTTCATACCGGATGTTGACTAGACCCTAGGGATTTCTAGTAATGGACTAGCAGTAGTTCTCAGGAGCCTCACATGTTGCTTAAGTTTGATTATTCTGGTAAGGCTAGGAAGTGCAGTAAATTTCATTAGCTTTAAGGGGTATCCTTTGAAAACAGCGAGCTAATTACAGCAAGTGAAAATTAGCGTGTGCTATATGAGCGACATGGTTTGTACAGCGAATGTGTATTTCAGTGAGGATTCAGCGTTGTAGCTGGCTAGTTGTGCAACAATGTGGGTAGTAATTGGTGTGCGGAAGTCTGTGCTGGCAGCGTAGCTTACAGGTTAGTCACCACCCGTGTGCTCGCTTGCTATGGCCAGCAGACCTAAGTTCAAGACTATGTGCATTTTTTTTTTTAATGTTGCAGTTGGTTACCCCTATTGAGTTTGTCCCACTCCCGAGTTGTGTCCCCTGGTGTTGAATATAAATAGTACATTGGGGTTGTAGGTTTCAAAGCCCCTACAGAAAAAAAGTATGCCTGCACCTCCCGATTTCAACTGGCATTTGTCTGACCTCTCTCCCGATCTCCCCCCACCCCAGTGCTGTTTGCATTTCTGTGCTGCTTGCCCTTGTATTCACTGCTTTCTCGTTTCAGTGTTGTGGTTATCGCTAATTTTCTCAGTGCTGTATTTCATTCACTGTTTTGGTCCTTGCTATTTTATTTTCACTGTTGTGATATGGAACTACTTGAAGGTTAGGCAGTACATTGGATATTGCAGTCTTGCATCAAAAGAGGGCCAACCAAATGAAGCAAACATTCTGCAGAAGTGGTCTTTGAAGTTGGCATCTGTTATCCAAGTCTATTTTCTGATCTGTTGCTTGCTTCTTATCATATTTTCACCTAACAGTCCAGAAAACACACTGCACTCCAAAATGCAAGACAGAGGCTGAATTCAAATTATAATCCCAGAAGATTTATTGGCATAGATGCATACAAATTCAAATCACCTCACATGTGGAGTAGGCAGACTCCTAGCAGACTGTCCCCAGCGCTTTGACCAGGGTGTGGTTTTCCTCAGGGAATGTAGTAACCCCTTCACTGCACCCGACTTCATTCTGGTGAGCACACAGTGGAACAGTAGTGGACTTATCATATTTTCAGACCTTTTTTCTTTTGCACCTAGGTGTAATGTAATGCACTTTTCCACATTAACGTTCAGACTGACATCTGCTCTGTCTCACAGTGAGCCAACCTTCATTTGCAGCATTGCACCCTCCCCCAACAGAGTGTAGGATTCTCACCATGTTTGTTTCCTTTGCAAATGCAATTGATTTCTGGTGGCTCCATGTCAAACACAGTTGGTTGCTGGCCAGGCACTGAGCTGTAACATTGCAGAAATGTGGCACTTGCCCTTCAGCACTATTGCGAAATAATTATCCTCTCACTGTCAAATACTTCATGGTGAACAAGACAGGCTTGGAGTTCAGTGATGTGTATCTGAGAGGCAATCTACTAGGGGCTTGTCACACAATGTATTTTTTTTTCTTAATGTGTTTCTCTCCGTCCGGCTGGGCTTCTATCAGTTCTCACCCTCCCAGACTCATTACCCCGGCATCCTATGGACTTACTATCTAGATCTCTTCATCTCCACAGGTCCCCCCCCCCACCATGGTGGGGGCAGCCTCAAAGGCTGCAAACAGATCCCTTGTCTAAAGGCACACCATGTCGCTGGGTGTGAGGCCTGTGGAGGGTCAAAACCTTCAACCTACCCAGATGGTATTTTCCCCTTCTGGTTTTCTCCCCAGGAGGAGTGGACATGGAGTGCCACCCAAAACAACCCTTCGCACACTTCTACATGCAGCACCTCAGTTTTATTTCAATATTTGTATTAACTGTGTGATATAAATTGTTAATTGTGAACAGTTCTGGGTTGATTGGATGGACATTGGGACTTTTTTCTGCCATTACAGTCTATGACTATGTTTTAACAGCTGAATCTCAAAATGGTGCAAACCAGAGAAGGCAACATGTTTGCTATCCAAAGAGTAGCAAGTAATTCTGTCTCAATGACTAGTGAAACTAAAGCCTTTTTATTATTTTAAATGATTTCTGGCCTAGAAGGATACGTAGATCAGAATATGATTTCTGGCCAACTGCTATAAGGTCATTCCTTGAAATTAGGAGGGACCAGGTCTAAAACAAAACAGAAACCCCTGCAATCCAGACAGTTCTAAAATGTAGAACTGATAAAGAACCGCCAGTTTAAAAACAATCTGAGTGTTTTTATTTATTTGTTTATGCGTAGTAT
Organism: Neoceratodus forsteri; assembly: GCA_016271365.2. NCBI lineage: Eukaryota > Metazoa > Chordata > Ceratodontiformes > Ceratodontidae > Neoceratodus > Neoceratodus forsteri. The sequence continues at coordinate 69,429,784 of JADMNL010000023.1, forward strand.
GGGGCCAGACAAGTCATGCTGAACTGTAAATACATTGTTTCCTATTGTATAATATGGGAAGATGTTCAGGAAAATTAACAAAGGTCATTCATACAGTGAACAAAAATAGGCTGTATGATACAACAAAACAATCATGGCAACAGTGACATGTGTGATATGTCACATGATATGTGTGTTACAAAATCATCTGTGTGATAACACATCATAGGATCATAGCTTAGTACAAGCTCAGGAGGCATGTCCTTTCTATGAGCTCGCCACCCAAGGGTGGAAATACTTTATATATATATATATATATATATATATATATATATATATATATATATATATATATTTTGAATTACTCATATATTGATCTAACTGATATTTAAATGTGTCCATGGTGTTACTCTCAACAATTGAGGATGGTAGTATGTTCCAAATGTTGACTATTCTTTGTGTGCACCACTGGCTTCTCTTTTTAGTTCTACAGTGGTCACCTTTTAGTTTAAGATTATGCAATCTTGTTTGTGTTTTTATTGAAGTTGTTTTCCAAGCCAAATGTTTCTAGAAGAACTGGGTCTCTTATGGCCTTGTATGTTAAACAAAGGTCTCCATGAAGTTGTCTGTAATTCATGGAGTATAATTCCAGCAGTTGCAACCTTTCCCCATAGGTCTTATCTGCCATACCTAGGATTCTTTTGGTCATTTTTCTTTGAACACCCTTGATTAGTTTCCTACCCCTATTTGTGTTAGGTGCACAACAAGGTGCAGAGTATTCCAGGTGGGATCTGATTTAAACTTGTGTAAAGTGACAAAATAACTCCTGGTTGTCTGGTTTTAATATGTTTCAAAATACATCCCATAATTCTTTGACATTTCCTAACTTTCAGTGCCATATTGTTATCAAAGTTGATCTTGTTATCTATATTAATTCCTAGGTGTCTTTCGTTTTCTGTTTCATGTAGTATCACTTGGTTTAGTAAATAGCTGTTTTTTTTATGTTATTATGTCCCAAATGCATTACCTTGCACTTTTGTACATTAAACATCATTTTGTTCGTTTGTGCCCATAGTTCTAATGCTGCTATCTTTCTTTAAAAGTTTACTATTGCCTCTTTGGAGTTGACTATACAACCTATCTTGCAGTCATCTGCGTACTTAGACATCCAAACATTATTAGATGGCTACATTGATGTTATCAAGATGTTAAACAGTACAGGGCCCAACACTGAACCCTGAGGCACCTCACTTGTCACTGCTGCCCATGGAGACATAAACCCTTTTATAGATGTGCATTGCCGGGGGTTATATAGCCATGATTCTATCCAGGTTATTAAATTATGAGGGAATTTCAACTTTGTCATATGTTCTAATAACATTTTGTGAGAGACTTTGTCAAATGCCTTTGCAAAGTCCAAGAAAACTATGTCCACAGGTAGGTCTGCATCTAGAGCTGCACTAACATTTTCAAAGAAATGTAGATGATTAGTTAAACATGACCTGACTGTGTAAACCCATGCTGTGTAATATCTTGTCTGTTATTGTGATTTATATGTTGTTCTAATCTATGTAAGATTAGCCTTTCTAAAGTTTTTCCAATAACAGATGTTAAGCTTATTGGTCTATAATTCGATACTTCTGTTTTATTTCCTGATTTATTTATAGGTATGACCACAGCATCTTTCCACGATGAGACACTCTCACCTACATCTAGAGATAGATTACATAATTTACACAACGGGCCTGAGATTTGTGGTGCAATTTCCTTAAGGAACCTAGGATGAATTACATCAGGTCCAGCTGAAGAGCTGGCTTTTAGATCTTGAAGTGCCCTTAAGGTTTCTTCAACAGTGATTGAATCAACTATTTAATTATTGCAGTTAGTTATTAAACTATTAAAGTTTTCCTTCAGGGTGAAGAAAGTAAGAAAATAGTTATTAAGTTCTCTTGCCATTTGTGTTTCATTATTAGTAAGTCCTGCTTTTGTTTGTATGGGTCCTAATGTAGTCTTAGTACCTCTGAATGAGCCTATATAATTATGGAACTTTTTTTATTGTCCACTGTATCTATTGCTAATCTATGTTCCATTTCTATCTTTGCTTTCCTAATTTGTTGTTTTACCTTATTTGAATACTTTTTATAGCTATTCCATTTAGATAGTGATGGTTGTTTTTTATATTTCCTAAAGCTCTTTGTGTTTTCTATTAATTAATCTCTCCATTTTGTTATTCCACCAGACTGGAATTCCTTGCCCATTTATGTATTTTTTCCTATTTGAGACCCAAGTGTCTAGACAGTGATTAATTTTGGACAAAATAAGAGTCCAAGCCTGATGGACATTTAGGCCCATAAGTTCAGTGTCCCAATTCCATAAGGTCAAATAATGTTTTATTTTGTGATAATTGGCTCTAGAGTAATCCCTTATCATGATATTCCCCGTAGTTCCAGATACTCTAGACTGAATTTGAAATAGAACCATATTATGATCACGGTTGCCCAGTGGTTCTAAGATTCTAGGTTCTAAAACATTTTGCCCCATATTGGTAAACACAATGGCCCAGATATTCAAACTGTGCCAGGCTGTGGCGCAAGCCTGGGCGTAGCTCAACTTTGTTGCGCAGGGGTATGGCCTGGGTGATATTCAATGGAGCTGTGCTATGGCACAGCAGCTTTGAATATCGCACCCTGGCCACCCCCACTGTGCATGGCGCAGTGGCACTGCACCAGCGCAAGTGGCCAGAGTGGAGCATGGAGATGCGCTAGCGCAAGTGCCATTGCACCATGCACAGCACCTGCAATATTCAAAAGGGGACATGCAAATGGGGCCATAATTTATGCAAGGCGCACCGCACAGGGGGCCATTTGCATCTCATTACGGACCCATTTGCATGCCATTAGCATGCAGGTTCGCCGATCCCCGACGACTTGTGCCTGGCGCCCTGCCAGGCAGCAGCCATCGGGGACCAATGCCACCTGCAGCCCGATCGCGGGCATTCGTTTAAAATAAAAAAAAAATTCAATATCCCTGGTGGTCCAGTGGACCTCTATGTGCCCAATCGCGGGCATCAGTATAGTCCTCCGGTCCAATATCCCTGGTGGTCCAGTGGACCGATTGCCGCCCGGTCATGGGCATCTGTAACACATAACAGACCCCTACCACCCTGGTGGCCTAGTGTGCCCCCCTCCAAACCCACCCACTGAGCCCCACTGCCTGCTCCCCCCCATCAGCCGGCAGGCGGCAGCACCCCACCCGCCTGCCACCCCGCCGCCCACCGACTGACAGCTTGGTAGGGCTGCATGCCCGATTGTTCTGGCGTGAGCCAATGGGTGTGCAACTACTACTACTCAGTCAGATATGAGGAATGAATCATTCACATATCTGGACTGAAATGTGGCTGTCGACTGCGCCTGTTGCTCATGCTGTGAACCAATAGGCGTCTGCTTCTACCGAGCTCTCAGTCGGCGGCGGCGGTGGCAGGTAAGTGCTGCCACCACCGGCGATGGAGGGGAAGCGTGATGGCCCGGTGAGTGGGAGGAGGAACTAGCTACCACCTGGTATGAGAATTCTGTTATGTGTACAGATGCCCGTGATCGAGTGGTGATCGGTCCACTGGACCTCGAAGATATTGAGCAGGAGGGACTATACTGATGCCGCGATAGAGGCACTGAAAGTCACTGGACCACCAAGATATTGAGACGAGATTTGCTCCAGGGATGCCCGCGATGGGCATGGGGGTGCAGCCAGGTGCAGCAGGGACTTCGGGTGGCCATCACTTGTTCCTCTTTTTGGGGCTTAACTTCATGCAGGCGCAGGTAGGGTTCAGCATGCATGACTCTGCACATCCCGGGCTGAATATCGGGCTGTGCAGGTTATCACATGGCCATGCCTGTGTCTGCATACATTACTGATGCTCTCTGGCGCATCGGGATTTATGCGGTGCACTTTTCCCTTTTGAATATCGTGCCAGGGCGCATCAGTGGGTTGTGCATGGTGCAACACTGTTGTGCCATGCGCGCCCCTTTTGAATATCTGGGCCAATGTCTAAAACATTATTATTTCTGGTTCCTTCATAGAGGATTTGATCAAGGTTATGATTTACTGTGATGTCCAAAATGTCCCTCTCTGTAGTTCCACTGCAACAGAGCACTGCCCAGTCAATTTTAGGGAAGTTGAACTCTCCCATTAGTACGTAATTATTACTTGGATCAAATTGATCTATCGAGTTAAGGAAGTCAATGTTTTGTTCATTATTAAGGTTGGGAGGTCTGTAAACTAAGCCTATACATAGTTTTATAGCTGGTAGTTTAATCTCTGCCCAGATTATTTCTTTATCACTATTAGAAATATATTTTGGGGTGATACAATGTGATGTATAGTCTTCCGATATATAGAGTGCTATCCCCCCTTGTTTATCCTTCTTATTTTTTATTATTTTGTTAAAACCCGGAATATCTGTGCTCTAGCTTTCTTCATGAAATCATGTTTCAGTTACCCCACAAATTGAGATTTTCTCTTTTTAGATTATATACCTTGGTTCATCAATTTTTTGTTAAACTACGAGTGTTAAGTAGTAATACATTTCTGTTATTATTTTTTTTTTTGTGGTATGGAGTGTCAATAGGAGAGGCTATATTTGTTATTGTGGTTGTTGGTACAGTTGAATCCTGATTTTCACTGTAATCCCTGTTCCAACATATCCCACCCCCCTGAAATAGTTTAAATATTTATCAATGTGGTTGATAAATTGTTTTCCCTGGAGTTCATCGCCCTCTTTGCTTAAAATGCAGGCTATCTTTACAGTATAAGTTGTCCTGGTAATATAACTCTTCCTAATGAGTCAGTCACTGTATCTCTTGCCTCAATGTCCATTGTCTTAACTGATCATTAAAGCTCCTTACTTTCATGTTTATTCTTGGTGAAGCTTTTGGTATAGGCAGAATTTCTGATATAGTAACTTCACAACCTAAAGAAGTCAATCTGTTGGTAAGTGCCACCATGTCTTGTTTAATTTCCTCAACTGAGTCCCTAAACGTATTATTTGTCCCTGCATGTATAAGTACAAGAGGATTACTACCTTGGTTTTTATGTTTGCTTGCACGCATGTGCAAGAAACATAGTGCCATCATCCGAGTTTTCGGAGGTGTGTCACCCCCTCTTCCAATTCAGTCAGTGTGTTGGCAGGCGCGGCCCCAGTCCATCAATGGATGCTGGAGCTGTCTATGACAGCTCCAAAATACAGTGGCATACAGTTGAAAGGGGGAGCTACGCTTCAGTGAGCAGCGATCAGACTCCGCCTGCTCATGCGCAGCTCCCCTACACACACACACACACACACACACATACTGCGTGCCTTTACGCACACACACAGTATAGCCGACGAGGTGCCTAATCTCCTGTTGGCTGTGCGCGCCCCCAAAAGTTTTTCCATGCCACGCTGGTGCCCACCCCAGTGTGGCAAGTCATGGTATAGCTGACGGGGTGCCCAATCCCGCCAGCTCCATCGCCCCCGAGATTGGGTGCCACGCTGGGAGCCCACCCCAGCATGGCACCGATGCTATGGACGACGGGGTGCCCAATCCCCCATTGGCTCCATGCCCCTCAACCATTGAGATCCTTGTGCCACACTGGGAGCCCACCCCAGTGTGGCAAATGTCCAGCGTCATCAATTTAAAAAACAAACCTGTAAATTAAAAGCGGTCCCACGCAGTCTCCGCCCCACAACCTGCACCCACCCACCCGCACCCTGCCTCCCCACCCTCTCCCTCACCCCATACTTACCTCCGAGGACGGCATGACGGTCATCGGTGGACCGGGAACACGCCTGCACTCTTCAAAGCTGACCGCGAACTGAAGAAATGCTGGTAAGCTGTATAATGGGATAGATAGGGTTTTGAACTTTGTTGCATATCTCAGGCATTTTTGGAATTTTGCACCAATTTTCAACATGGGGTTTTTGGGACCCTTCTCATGAATGATGTCACTGTCATGGCGTTATTGGGCCTGAAGGTGATTTCGCGGTCACTGTCGTGAAATCACCTTCGAGCCAACTAATGAAACAACTACTGCAGCATTCATAAGGTGGGCTCTCAAGAAGCCTATTTTGAAAATTTGGTGGAAAATTCAAAAATGACTGTTTTACGAGTGCGTGCTGTGCAGTTCCTACCGCAGGCTCGTAAGTTCACAAATTTTCAATATTTTCTACCCAGATTTTCAACATCGCCATTTTACCACACCCTCTTATGAGTAGTATAGCTGTCATTTTTCACATCTCACCCAAAATGTGTTTCCGCCCATGTAGCGCACAATGGCGCAGTCGGTGTGCGAAATCAATGTACGGAACAAATTAAGAAAATCACAGTGACACTGTTCATGAGCAGACGTCTTAAAATGACTATGTTGAAAATTTGGTGAAAAAATCCCTAAATATGACTGTTTTATGAGCGTGCGTTGTGCAGTTCCTATGCAGGCTGGTAAGTGTGCGAATTTTCAATGTTTTCACTCCAGATTTTCAACGTTGCCATTTTGTAACACTTCCTTATGAACAGTACAGCTGCCATTTTTCACATGTCGCCCAAAATGTGTTTTCGCACATGTAGCGCACAATGGTGCTGTTGGTGTGCGAAAGCAATGTTTGGGACAGATTAAGAAAATCACAGTTACACTGTTCATGAGCAGAGGTCTTAAAATGGCTATGTTGAAAATTTGGTGACAAAAGTCCACAAAATGACTGAGTATTTAGTGAGCATTAGCGGTTTCCACGCACCCTCGTAAGTTCATGACTTTGTAATATTTTCAGTCCAGATTTTCACCAGTGGCATTTTCTCACACTTCCTTATGAACAGTACAGCTGTCATTTTTCACAGCATGGCGAAATGTGTTTCACACTTTCAGCTCAGAGATCGTGGTCACTGTGGGAAATCATTGTTCGGGACAGATAAAGAAAATTACAGTGACACTGTTCATGATCAGAGGTCCCAAAATGCCTCTGTGGACAATCTGCTGTAAAAAAAAAAAAAAAAAAAAAATAATCCCCAAACTAATCAAATTACGGGTGTGCGTTGCACAGTTTCTATGCACGCTCGTGACTTCACCAGTTTTTTTAAATATTTTTACTACAGATTTGCAACATTGCCATTTTTTACACCTCCCATGAACAGTACAGCTGTCATTTTTATGTTTGCTTGCACGCATGTGCAAGAAACATAGTGCCATCATCCGAAATTTCAGAGGTGTGTCACCTCCTCCTCCAATTCAGTCAGTGTTGTTGGCAGGTGCGGCCCCTGTAAGCCAATGCATGCTGGAGCTGACTATGACAAGCTCCAAAATGCAGTGGCAGACAGTTGAAAGGGGAGCTAAGCTTCAGTGAGCAGCGATAAGATATCGCCTGCTCATGCGCAGCTCCCCTACACACCACACACACACACACACACACACACACAGAGAAATGCACGCATACTGCGTGCTGCCCTCCCCCGCACACACACGTATAGCCGGGGGATGCTGTGCTCCCCCCCCCCAAAGCCTTTCACATGCCATGCTGGGTGCCCACCCCAGTGTGGCAACTCATAGAATAGTCGACGGGGGTGCCCAATCCCCAATCGGCTCCACTGTCCTCACCCCCCCAAGTACTGGGTGCCACGCTGGGAGCCCACCCTAGCGTGGCAACTGATCATATGGCCAATGGGGGTGCCCAATCCCCCATCAGCTCCACGGCCCCCCCAACCAGCCATCCTTGTGCCACGCTGGGAGCCACCCCAGCGTGGCAAACGTCCCATGTCTTCTTTTTTTTTTTTACCTGCAAAATAAAAACAGTCCCAGCGTATCTCCCAGACCCCCTCCCACAACCCGCACCCACCCACTGCGCACCCTGCCTCCCCACACCCCTCACCCCATATTACCTCCGGAGCTCAACGCTGACGATCTTGATGGACCGAACACGTCTGCACTCTTCAAAGCTGACCGCGAACTGAGGAAATGCCGGTAAGCTGTATAATGGGCTAGATAGGGGTTTTCAACTTTATTGCATATCTCAGGCATTTTTGGAATTTTTGCACAATTTTTCAACATGGGTTTTGGGACCCTTCTCATGAATAATGTCACGGTCATGGCGTTATTAGGGCCGAAGTGATTTATGAGTCACTGTCAGTGAAATCACCTTCGAGGCTGAAATAACGCCACGACAACGTCATTCATGAAGGCCCAGAATCCCCATAGTGAATATGGGCTAAACAAAAATTCATTGTTTTACAAGTGTGCGTTGGCAGTTCTTTACGCACGCTTGTAAGTTCGCGAATTTTCAATATTTTCACTCCAGATTTTCAACATTGCCATTTTTCCACACCTTCTTATAAGCAGTACAGCTGTCATTTTTCCACATCTTACCCAAAATGTGTTTCCGCCCATGTAGCGCACAATGGCACAGTCGATGTGCAAAATCAATGTATGGGACACATTAAGAAAATCACAGTGACACTGTTCACGAGCAGAGGTCTTAAAATGGCTATGTTGAAAATTTGGAGAAAAAATTCCTAAAAATGACTGTTTTACGAGCGTGCGTTGAGCAGTTCCTATGCATGCTCGTAAGTTTGCAAATTTAATATTTTCACTCCAGATTTTCAACATTGCCATTTTATTACACTTCCTTATGAACAGTACAGCTGCCATTTTTCATGTCTCCCAAAATGTGTTTTCGCACATGTAGCGCACAATGGTGCTGTTGGTGTGCGAAAGCAATGTTTGGGACAGATTAAGAAAATCACAGTTACACTGTTCATGAGCAGATGTCTTAAAATGGCTATGTTGAAAATTTGGTGACAAAAAGTCCATAAAATGACTGTGTTACAAGTGAGCATTGTGCAGTTTCACGCACCCTCGTAAGTTCATGACTTTGTAATATTTTCAGTCCAGATTTTCACCAGTGGCATTTTTCCACACTTCCTTATGAACAGTACAGCTGTCATTTTCACAACATGGCTGAAGTGTGTTTTCACACTTTCAGCACAGAGATCTGTAGTCACTGTGAGGAAATCATTGTTCGCACACATAAAGAAAATCACAGTGACACTGTTCATGATCGGAGGCACCAAAATGCCTGAGTTGACAATCTGCTGTAAAAATCCCCAACCTAATTATATTACGGGTGTGCGTTGCACAGTTTCTATGTACGCTCGTGACTTCACCATTTTTTGAAATATTTTTACTGCAGATTTGCAACATTGCCATTTTTTACACTTCCCCATGAACAGTACAGCTGTCATTTTTTACATCCTGTTCGGAATGTTTTTGCACCTGTGGTGCTAAATGCCGTAGTCGCTGTGCATAAGCAGCTTTCGGCTAACAAACTGATATTCCCCCTGTTCATGAGGTGGGGTCACAAAAAAAAACATGGTGAAAATACCAACGAATGCCTGAGGTATTAGGGTTTCCAACCATAATGCCCAACCCTGTAGAGAATGACAGGCATCAGGGGTGTGACTTGGGATTCTTGCCTGTAATGCTCATACCATTCCACACCCTGCAGCCAGTGAGAGGCATCGAGGTATGCCTTGGACTCTTCGGCCCCAAAGTTCATCCCATTCTCCTATATCACACCCATCCCACCGTATTTCCTAATGAAATGGGGTGCGCATAAGAGCCAAAGACCCCAAGGAACACCGTGACACTTGCCAGTGTCTGCAGGGTGGGGTGTGGTGAAATGGCGTGGCCATTATGCCTGATGACCCAAACACACACCCCAATGCCTGTCACTCTCTGCAGGGTGGTGGTGGGGTTGGCTTCAGTTCAATACTTCACTGCCATTCCTATAACGCAGCTCTGTAACTTCTACACTACCACTGCCAGCAAGCAAACATTCGGCATTGACAAATGCTTGTTACTAGTTGTTTTACTCATATGCGTTAAGTCTGCTATTTTTGGCCCTCTACATGATGAAAGTGTCCCATTACCAATAGATTTCTTTTCTGTTGCTGATTATTATTGCATACTTCTGTACAGTTTTCATTGTTATTTATTATATTTTCTACATTATTATGTATAGACAGGGGACCATTTCCCCTATTAATATCTAAATCTGTAGATTCAGCAGAAGTGTCAAAAGTTATCAATGCTTGTGATGAACTATTATCAGTGCCATTTTCCGTCATTGTTAAATTAGTGAATCTATTGCTAAGAGGGATCTTAAAGGTAGTTGCATGCCTTCCCTTTTTTTGGAGGTTTGGTATATTGGACGTTGTACCATAAGTGATCTACTGCTGTTGTTAAATCTTCTTCCCTAGTTCTTTTTTTATTTTTATCTTTGGGGGTTCCATATGCCTTAATGCCTTTTGCAGGGCATCAGAAGGGGTATTCAGATTAGAATTTTCACTATTTATAGGTGGAATAGAAACACGGGGGAATGTAAACACATTTATTCCAGAGGATAGTTTGGTACCAAGTCTATCTGCCATTTCTTTTTGACTTGCCTCCAATTGTAATAATCTGTCACTAAATGCATTAAGCGATTGTAATAAATCTTAATTATGAGTGCATTTTTCACATATGAAGGGAACTGGTTGGACCTTTTTGGTGATTAAATACATAAGACAAGTGGAACATTTAGTAATAACTTCTCCTTCTTGCAAAGTTATTTTCTCAGCCATCATAACGCTACACAATTAGGGATGACTAAAACTGCATAAGTGGGCTTTCTCTGTTAATTTTTAAGAACTGAAGGGATATGTATTTTCTCAACACTGAACTTATGGGCAGGTTTTCACATGTAATAACATGCTATCAGATTGTCTGAGCTCACGTAGCTTGCTGTGATTCAATTTCAATACTTTAAGTTGACTCAGAAGTAAGTGAGGGCTTATATAATACCACTGCCTAAAAATTAGAATGAGGATGCAAGATATCTTGTCACATCTATTTCAAATTCAAGCCTATAGTGTACAGCACCAATCCTACTAGTAGTTACTGCTAGTTCTATTAAAGTGGGATACAAACATGCGGCATAGAGCTTTGTACCTACCTCCTAAGTAACTTGTTCTTGTATGTGGACTGTTTTGTACCCACTTAGACCCACCGAACATGCCTAACATGCGCAGACACGCGTGTCTATACGACCGACTTCGCGGGTGAAGTCGTGCACTTGCCCTGCTCGGGCTCACCCTGTTTGACACAGGGCTCTGTATCTATGTGGTCAAATGATCCTGGGAGTACTCCTAGAGGTCAGAGACAGCTCTGTATTAAAATATAAATTTTAAAACATATTTTAAGCTTAAAAGGTGCCAGGTAAAGGCTACTCCATCGCAATTTGTCCCCTGGGTATTTAAACCCAAATATTCCAGCCCAAACTTGAGTTGCAGTCCTTCAATAACACTCGGAGGACTACAGCTCCTCTTTCTGGTTTTAAGTATTAGACCAGGGCTCTGAGGACTCGCGATAGTGAGTGTGTTTAAAACAAACAATCACAGACACATATATTGCATTCAATGAGCACAGATACAGTTTGCATGCTAAATAGTTAGCTAGTAAATACATGCAATACCAAAGAGTATACATGCGATACAGAATAGGATGCATATGTTTCAAAACAGGATACATATGTTGATTAGCATGATACATGTGTTGCAAAACATGACATGTGTTTTTGCAAAACATGATTTATAAGATGCAACACATGAATACATGCTTTATAAAACATGATACATGTGATACAAAACAGGATACACATAATACAAAAATGACGCATGTGATACAACACATGAATACATGCATTACATAACATGATACATGCATTACATATTATACATGTGTTATTAAACATGATACATGTGTTACAAAACACAACACATGTAATACAAAACATGATACATGAGTTACAAAACTCAATGTGTTACAAAACATGATACACGCAATACAAACATGATACATGTGACACAAAACCATACATGCATTACAGAACATGATACATGTGATACAAAACATGATACATGCATTACAAAATATATTTCCTTATAAAACATTTGAAATAAATAAAAATAATGTGGCACCTATGGAGAGGTTAGCATGCAAGAAGTAGTCCAGGCATGCAGTTTGGGCCATTATTACATGGGTTTGACTCACTCTCAGTCAACAGAATTAGACACACTTTTAAAACATGACATGTATGAAACGAAACATTTTCTTGTTTTTTTCTTTTCTTTATTGCTACCCTGAAAAAGGACCTTGAGCCAATAGCCCACATTTCAAAAGCATCCCAGGTAAATAAATACCATGAACAGCACACATAAGATTGTTATACATACAATGTAACATGACTAATAAAAACATACATAGCAACATAGCAAATATAAACATATAATGTGACATGAAATAAACATAAAAGCAAAACTTAATCACAATCACATTTTTTCACCATCTCATAACAATCCTCTAATACTTGATTTAAATGCATGTACACTTTGCTTCTAATATTTACTGCAATAGAGCTGCAAGTCTCTATGGCACGATAAGAAAAAATGTGTTGACCAAAAACTGTTTTACAGAAAGAACACTTTAATTTAATCTCAGCCAATGATCTAAGAGTAAGAAAATGTGTAGGTTATTACAATCATTTCTTGCAAAATCCCCAGAGCAGCACCTTTCAAAATGTTCCATATTATTAATCCTCCAAAGTATTTTGCTAATCTCCATCAAGAGCAAACTCAATTTTGTGTACAAATGACATTGGTGTGTTGGTGGATGTATGTTTAAAACAAAAAGAGACACCTTATTATAGAGAATATATATCTGTGAAAACATATTTTTCTTTTGTTGATCTGAATATAGGGAGCCCATAATGTAATAAAGACAGGTTTAGATTCAGTATGTATGATACAAAGCATGATATATGTGATACAAAACATGTTACATGGGATACCACACATGATATACGGGTTATATAACATAATACATGAGACACAAACAATATACATGTGATGCAAAATATGTGTTACAAAACATGATACATGTGGTGCTAAACACGGTACATGTATTACAAAACATAATGCATTTGTTAAACAAGCATTTGTCAATGCCGAATGTTGTCGCGCTGGCATTGGCAGTGCAGTGCACAAACACATTTTGGGCAGGATGTGAAAGATGACAGTTGTATTGTTCATAAGGAGGTGTAAAAAAATGGCAGTGTGGAAAATGTGGCTTGTAAATATTGAAAATTTGCGAAGTTACAAGGGTACATGGGAAATGTGCAACGCACACTTGTAACACAGTCATTTTATGGACTTTCAACACCAAATTTTCAACATAGGTATTTTAGCACCTCTGCTCATGTACAGTGTCACTGTCATTTCCTCAAACTGTCCCAAAAAGTGAGTTCACACAGCGACAGCGCTATTCTGCGCCGGGCATGCGAAAACACATTTTGCACAGGATATTTAAAATGACAGCTGCACTGTTCATCAAGAGGTGTGGAAAAATACCAATGGTGAAAATCCAGAGTGAAAATATTACAAATGCACAACGCTACGAGCATGCATAAATACTGCACAATGCACGCTCGTAACAGTCATTTTATGGAGTATTGTCACCAAATTTTCAACATAGGCATTTTAGCACCTCTGCCTCTGAACAGTGTCACTGTCATTTTCATAATCTGCCCTGAACATTGATTTCCCACAGCGATCGCGCTATTGTGCGCTGGAAGTGCGGAAACACATTTCGGCCAGGGTGTCAAAAATGACAACTGTACTGTTCACAAGGAAGTGTAGAAAAATGACAATGTTTAAAATCTGGCATGAAAATATTGTGAATTCGAGAAGTTACGAGCGTGCATAGCAACTGCGCAACGCACGCTCATAAAACAGCCATTTTGGGGATTTTTTCCACCAAATTTGCAACATAGGCTTTTTGAGAGCCCACCTCATGAACACTGCCACTGTCCTTGCATTACTCAGTCCTGAAAGGTGATTCCACGCAGTGACTGCAAAATCACCTTTTGGGACAGATTAACATCATAACAGTGCCAGAATTCATGAGGAGGGGTTCCAAAAACCCCATGTTGAAGATTTGGTGCAAAAATTCCCCAAAATGCCCCAGATATGCATCAAAGTTGAAAAAACCCTATGTGTTCCATTATGCAGCTTACTGGCATTTCCTCAGTTCGCGGTCAGCTTTGAAGAGTGCAGAGCGTGTTCCCAGTCCACGAAGATCATCGCGCCAAGCCCGGAAGTAAGTATGGGGTGAGGGTGGGGAGGCAGGATACACAATGGTGGGTGCGGTGGTGGGGGGGGTAGAGAGACGACGAGGAACTGTTTCTGTTTACAGGTGTGAAAAAAAACTAATCGCAAATGGTTTTCTTTTTTCTTTTTTAAAGTTTTTGGTGGGGATACAGAGGCCGACGGGGTTGGGCACCTGTGGCACATAGGAGTGAGGACACTAACTGAGGGGACTGGGCACCCTCTCAGCACAGAAGAAGGGGAACATCATGCTGGAGGGGAGTGGGCTCCCCATCGGCACATTAAAGTGGGAAGGGGGGATGGATGCCAAAGGGGATTGGGCACCCTGTTGGCAAATAACGAAAGTGGAGGGACGCATGAGCTGAGGGGGATTGGACACCCCCTTGGCAAGCAAAAAAGGAGGGGGGGACACATTATGCCGACGGGGAGTGGGCTCCCCCATCAGCACATACATGAGGGGCAGGGTAAGCTGACCGGGGGATTGGGCGCCCCTGAAGTCGGCAATTTACCGGTCACTGTGCCGCCATGTTTGTAGCTGGCGACATGTAGAAGGTTCGCTGCATGTGAAAAGCTTTGCTTGCATTGTAGGGGACCTTTCCTTAGATGTGCTCACCACATTATGTCTGCGCGTGTTGTGGGCGCTGGCATGCAGGCTGATTGGGGGAATGAGGGGCGCACCTGCAGTCGTGCCTGCATTCGCCAACAACGTTTCCAGCGCCTGCAAATCTCTACTACCGCACGATGTTGGCTGTGCAAGTGCACCAACATAAAAATATGATGCATGGGTTACAAAACATGATGTATGTGATACAAAAAGAGGATGCATTTGTTACCAAACATAATACAAGTTTTATAAAATATACTTGTGATACAAAATATGAAACGTGATACAGAATGATACATGTGTTCTAACATACTATACATGTGATTCAAAACATGATACATGTGATATGCAGCATGTGGCATATGTAAGCAAAAAGACATGATGGGAAGTGCATTGTACTGTGATAACTGCACTCCCAGGGGTGTAGTTAGCTGGCTATCCCTGGGAGTGCAGTTATCACAGTACAATGCACTCATACAGAGTGTCTTATTGTGCTTATAAAATGGATACATTTGAAAATGTATAAATATAAGGGAAAAAGTTTAACAAATAAAATAAATTTAATAATAAAATGTGTACAAAAAAGGGAAAATAGTTCCTCTGCCAATAGGTGCCACTATGGGCACTGCCTAATGATGACTTTTTTTATGTTTTATAAAACTGCTCCTTTAACCTTTTCACTCCCACCCCCACCCCTGCACATATCTCATAAATCTTTAATTTTGGTACCACACTTAGTTTGCTGCTCTGTAGGAAGTGAATGCTGAACAAACTGAGGATAGAGGTAGAGACTGAGGATTTGTGACATGCTACCTTGTAGCGTGCTTCCAGCTGCAGTATCAAGGATGAAGAAAGTCTCAGTGCTCTGTGTGTGGAAGTGGGCTAGCATGTAATCACAGTCCCTGCATTATGGAAGAATGGGCAGGCTGGAGCAGAACAGGAAATGTGGAGTTAGCGCGAGTTTAATTATTTTTTTAAAAAGACCGCGGCTCAGTGATTGTCCAGAATCACGCTACCATCTGCGGTAGTGCAATTCAGAAAAGTACAACTGGTGCACCTCTTGAACATGTCTAGAGCTAGAGTATGTCTTGAGTCAGCGGAGTGGAGTGGGACTTGTCGATTAGTTAAGTGAATGAGTGAGTTACGTTTTGACGAGTCTCAGTGAGCAAGGGAGAGCGGTTTCACTCACTTGATCGATCACGCCCACATTCTGATTTCTGCTGGCCACCTAATTTCAACATAAATAAAAGAAAGTGATGTAGTGAAAATATTAGTGGGCTAAATAAATTGTGACTTCAAAATACCATAAAAATTCTAAATAGAATGCTTAAAAATGAATCACTGAGCCATCAGATTCTGTGCCCCGGCTGTTTTACTGGGGCTAGTTATTATGTTGGCTTGCCACGCTTGCGCGCAGATCAACATATTGGGAGAGTGGAGATTTGAAGGCGCGGCTGCTGTTGGGTGAATGCAGGGCACACATCAGTAGGTGCGTCCCTCATTCCCCAATAAGCCAGCATGCTAGCGCTGACACCAACATTATGGAAAGTGGACAAAACTTGTAAACAAAGTGCCGCTGCAATTTGAGACAAGCTCGTCATGCAGTGGCATAAAGACACGCCTCCCATACGTGCCTTTCCAAGGCAAACATTTCAATAAACATGGTGCCGAAGCCCCCACATGGTAGGTGAAGCTCGCGCCCCCCCTTGTGTGACACGCCGACGGGGGAGCCCACTCTCCATCGGCATTACCCCAACCGTTGAATGCCGAGAGGGTGCCCAATCCCCCTCAGCTCGCGCTCCCCGACTTTGTTTGCCAGTGGGGGTGCCCAATCCCGCGGCATTAACCCCCATGTTGTGTGCCGACGAGGGTGCCCAATCCCCATCAGCTAGTGATCCCCAAACCCACTTAGGTGGCACGCTGGAGCCCACCCCAGTGTGCCAAAACTGTCTGTGATGTTTTCTGTACTAGAATCAACGGTCCTCGTAGTCTAGGTCCGCCCTCCCCACCGCACCCACCCACTGCGCACCCTGCCTCCCTCACCCTCCCACCCCATACTTACTTCCGAGTCCGGCGCGATGATCTTCAGTGGTCCGGGAACACATCTGCACTCTTCAAAGCCTACTGTGAACTGAGGAAATGCCGGTAAGCTGTATAATGGAGTGAATAGGGTTTTTTTTCAACTTTGCTGCATATCTCAGGCATTTCTTGGACTTTTTGCACCAAATTTTCAACATGGGGTTTTTGGGGCCCCTCCTCATGAATTATGTCACTGCCATGGCGTTTATCAGCTTTGAAAGGTGATTTCGCAGTTACTGTGCGAAATCACCTTTCGGGGCCCATTAATTAAATAACAGTGGCGGTGTTCATGAGGTGCCCTCTTAAAAAGCCTAAGTTCCAAATTTGGTGGAAAAAATCCAACAAATGCCTGTTTTACGAGCGTGCATTGCGCAGTTGCTACGCAGGCTCGTAACTTCGCGCATTCACAATATTTTACTCCTGGATTTTCAGTATTGCCATTTTTGTACACCTCCTTGTGAACAGTACAGCTGTCATTTTCCACATCCTGCCCAAAATGTGTTTCTACACTTCCAGTGCACAATAGCGCAGTCGCTGTGGGAAATCAGTGTTTGGGCCAGATTATGAAAATGACGGTGACACAGTTCATGAGCAGAGGACCTAAAATGCCTATGTTGAGAATTTGGTGATGATACTCCATAAAATAACTGTGTTACGAGCATGCGTTGGCAGATTGCATGCACGCTCGTACCGTCGTGCATTTGTGAAATTTTCAGTCTGGATTTTCACCATTGCCATTTTTCCACACCTCTTGATGAACAGTACAGCAGTTATTTGACATATCATGCCCAAAATGTATTTTCGCACTTCCTGCGCAGAATAGCATGGTCGCTGTGCGAAATCACTTCTTGGGACACTTTGAGGAAATAACAGTAACACTGTACATGAGCAGAGGTGCTAAAATGCCTATGTTGAAAATTTGGTGCCGAACGCCCATAAAATGGCAGTGTTGTAAGCGTGCATTGCATATTTCCTGCGCACCCTAGTAGCTTCGCAAATTTGGTATATTTACATGCCACATTTTCAACACTGGCATTTTTTTCCACCTCCTTATGAACTGTGCAGCTGTCATTTCTCACATCCTGCCAGACATGTTTCCCACACTGCAGTACCAAACACCCAAAGGGACACCCTACTGCTTGTCACTCTCTGCAGGGTGGGGGTGGGTTGGCATCAGTTCAATACTTCACTGCCGTTCCTATGATGCATCTGTCTAACTCCTGCACTGCCAATGCCAGCAAGCCAACATTTGGCATTGATAAATGCGTGTTTATAGTGCATTATAGTCCTACATTGTGCTATAAATAGCCAATCAGATTACTCCATTGTTCTCTGCCATTTTATAAGTGATATCAAACAGGACACTCAAATTAGAACTCCTTAGGGGAACTAGGAGGGTGGGAGTAGTGCTTGAACAAGGTGTATATAGTGCAAACATTTAGAAAAAGTAATCAAGGTAAGGGCATTAGGACAACATACAGTATTTTTCATAACAGTTATAACAGACTATATCAAACAGTTGCAGCTTGGTCTGGTCAGATAACATAGCTGAATCCTGAGGAGGGGATGAGGAAGATTTAATTTGTTCCACAAAACAGGTATCATTCAGGAGAGGACAGTCCATGTTGTTTTTTATTTTATATTTATTTTAGACTATTTGGCCAGAAAAGGCACACTGGACCATAGCTTGTTTCCCAGTGTGCCCTGGGAGCAGAGAGTGGTAAAAGCAGTAGTATTTGTTTGCAAAAAAATTGTTGTGATATAGTTTTTTTTAGCAACAGTGTATCTTTTGGATTTCTACAGATATTTTAAAAAATCACTTTTATAACAATTTTTTAAATTAACTGCTCAAGTCCTTAGAGATGGCTGCCACTCAAAATATTTAAAAATCTCTTCCTTTGAGGGTACCTTTTGGCTGTAAATACTAGATTTAAATTGTGGATATAGAATGATGGCATGAGCATATGTTTTCTGAGGGTTACTGGCACAGCATCACACCAAAAATACATTTTTTTCATGAAGGGCTTTGCAAAGGAGCAGGAAAAATTGGTATAGTGATGTTTTTGTCAGAAATACAATATAATTAAAAATATGGCACAATGGCTAACAAATACTGCTGCTTTCAGTGCCTTGCACAGGGTCACATCTGTCACATTATCCTCCAATAAACCTAAGTGCAATAGCCATTCTGCCAGCAGTTTCATCAACAGGCAAGTTGACAGTCACCAAATGTATTCTTTTTAATTTCTTGGGACATATGTTTTATTAAGTTTTTATGGATAGAAGCAAATGATGTTTTCCATATCTCATGCTAGAATATGGTAAAGTATACTCACCCACAACAGATGCCGTTTCACTGAATGCTGTTTAAAGAGAAATGCCCACAACAGAGGAAATATGCTGTCATATATACTACTGCTAAACCATTTGCCCTGTTGCCATGTTTTTTCATCGTGGGAGTGTAGTGGTAAAGTACTTTCTGCTAGGACACCATTAAGCTGCTGTGTGCTGGTCACGAGGGCCTGGAGTCGCCAGCCCTCCCACAAGGACAACGCAGGTCGTGAGGGTCAGTCTGCCCTTCCCAGACAATCCAGAGACCCCCCCCGAGCTGAAGCAAGCTGCTGTTTGCTGGTCACGAAGGCCTCACATCGCCAGCCCTCCCACAAGGACAATGCGGGTCGCAAGGGTCAGCCTGCCCTTCCCAGACAATCTGGAGACCCCTCCCCAAGCTGAAGCAAGCTGCTGTGTGCTGGTCGCGAGGGCCTCGATTCACCAGCCTTCCCACAAGGACAACACGGGTCGCGAGGGTCAGCCTGCCCTCCCCAGACAATCTGGAGACCCCCCTGAGCTGAAGCAAGGTACGGGACTGCGCTCACTGGAACAGCGCCTGCTGCTTTGTTTGAATCGGCGTGTGCTCTTGGTGCCAAAATTGTTCGAATCTCTGCATTACTTTTGACCGAATTCCACTGCCTTAAAGTCTGCCTTTAAAGTCGGCCTAGCAGTACTGATAGTTTTTTTGCTCCCATTTAATATCGTTTAGTCAGTCTTTTTCAGTTATCCTGTATGCTACCTTAAGTATAATTACTCCTGCCTGCAAGCCAATAGAAAATTAACTGCAAACGTATTGCCATAGAAATTGTCTCCGAGTACAGCTTCTCCAGCTAGGTAGTCTATATACATTAACTGTTAAAGCTACCTGAATGTTAAGTTTTGACTTGAGATTTTGCAAGCAAGCAATCATACAGTCCTTTTCTGTTAAACTTTTGGCCATACCTGTGCCTAGTCAGATAGCCACTCCTCCCTTGCAGACAATAAATCTCTCCACTCTCTCCTTCTTCCCTCAGCTGCTGTGTGCTGGTCGTGAGGGCCTGGAGTCGCCAGCCCTCCCACAAGGACAACGCGGGTTGTGAGGGTCAGCCTGCCCTCCCCAGACAATCCAGAGACACCCCCCCCAGAGCTGAAGCAAGGTACGGGACCGCACTCACTGGAACAGCACCTGCTGCTTTGTTTGAATCGGAGTGTGCTTACCCCACCCCCACCACCACCCTTTGTCGGCTCCTGGCTTTATATGCGGGAGCACGTGACTGCAAAGGCGTTGGAACCAATCAGCCCTCTCTTCCATTTGCAGCTTATCTGCTGTCACCACTAGCGGCTGCTATACCAAGCCCTGCTGGCTGCAACCTAAAGAAGGCAAAATGTTGCTTGTCCTCCCACTAATCTTACTGTATATTCCCATAGCCTCCCTCCCCCCAGCATCTCACCCACTATGGCACCCATTTCACCTTCTCCACTACACCATCATGACTCCCCCACCCTTCCTCTCAACCTCTCTCCCACAACAACTTCCTCAAGGACCGTCTCATAATTGGGAACCTGGAGCATCCATTCTTCCTTCCTCCCTCCCTCCCTCTTTGTCCCTGGATTATCTGTCCTGAGATACCTTACAGCTGATGTCAATGCGCTAACCCCTCGAGCACCTGACTCCTATCACAAAACTAGACCTGCTTGGCACAAAACCATACGCCTTATCACTCCGCTCCTTATACTGGCAGGGGATATTGAATCTAACCCTGGTCCTACCCCTCCCAATCCCCCCACCCCACTGATTCTCCCCAAGGGCCTCAAAATACTGCACCTCAACATATGTGTAGCATGCTGAATAAAGTACCAGAACTACAACTCATTGCCCCGTCACTTCATCCAGACTTCCTTATACTATCTGAGACCTGGCTAAAACCTCACCACACACTCTGCCGTAGCCATACCGGGCTACTTGTTAATTAGGCAAGACCGTGTGGGTAAGAAAAGGAGGGGGGTATTGCCATGTTTATCGCTGCCAAGCTTCCGTTCACACAGGTCCACATCCCTGCCTCCTCTCCACTAATTCAGTCCTTAACTATCAAACTTGCACTCCCCCGCTCCACCCCATGTTTGTTGCAGGATCCTACTGCGCCCCTAGCACCCCCATGCCCAGTGTCCTAGACCATCTAGCCAAATTAAAATCTACTGCCGCAGCAGGTGAGCTTTATGTCCTCTGTGACTTCAGTTTCAACTGGCTAGCCAAAAACTGCGCCAAACTACGTACCAAAGTAAACGCCCTGAACCTCTCCCAACAAATCTCACAACCTACCAGGCTAAATCCCAAAGCACTTAACTACTCCTTCCTGGATTGGGCACTCACTTCCCACCCACACAGGGCTACTGGTGCAGGCCTGCTTCCTGACTCCCTAAGTGATCACCACATGATATATATATGGTGAGAAAAGTACATCAACCCTCTAAACCCCCTCTAGGATGCTTCTAGCCAGATCCTACAAATCCCTATCTCTACCATCTCTCTTGCATGACCTGACTCAGGTTGACTGGTCCTTCACAGCGAATGCTCCATCCATTGACGCCGCTCTCGGTAGTTTCAAAACTTGCTTCCTAGAGGTTTGGGACTACCATGCCCCACTAAGAAGCACAAGAGTAAGGGGCTCCCACCTTTCCTGGGTCTCCGCCGATATCATTAACCGATGCCGCATCAGGGATCTGGCATGGAAAAAACACAAATTCATTAACTCCCAGGAATCCCTACAAAACTATCGTTCCCTCCGCAACTCCTCACTAAATCGATATGACAGACCAAATAGAAATACTTCATGTCGGCGCTGAACACAAATCTTAACCACCCTACCAACTTTTGGAAAACCATCAAATCCCTCCTCTCCACCCCTGCCCAACCACCAACCCCGACACTATTAATCCTTGGCTCGCCCGTCACTGACCCTGGTGAAGTAGCCTCTGCTTTCGATGTCTTCTTCACCAGCAGTGCAGCCTCTCTCCTACACAGTCTCTTGCATGACCCACACAAGCCAAATACCTCACCAAAATCCCAGAACTCTGCCTCTACCACCAGTTTCTCCTTCCGGTCAGTATCCCCGATGGAAGTGTTTCAAGCTCTGAGTGCCCTTTACCCTGACAAAGGCAAATGCCCCTCTGGATTGGACACTGAAATACTACATTTATCCGCCCCCGCCATAGCTGCTCCATTAGCCGATTTGCTGAACCTCTCCTTCTCGATGGCCAAAATCCCATGCACATGGAAGCAGGCGACTGTTATCCCCCTGCCTAAGGGTGGTGACCCCACCACACCAGGAAGTTACCGTCCCATCTCCCTACTCCCAATTCTGGCCAAAATTCAAGAACACTTTGCCCTTGCTCAACTCTCCCAATACCTAAACACTTCCTCCTTCTTCACCCCTTATCACTCTGGGTTCCATAAGTCACACTCTACCATCACCTCCCTATTAAGAATCACCAATGATATTCTCTCAGGCATGGATAAATGCCATATCACCTCAGCCATTTTCATAGACCTAGCAAAAGCCTTCAACACCGTCTCCCACACAATGTTACTAGACAAAATAAGTGCTGCCGGCCTCACCAACCATGCCACTAGCTGGTTTCAAGCATACCTGGATGGTAGACACCAATTGGTGAAAATTGGTCCCCGTATATCTACCCCCCTCCCTATCACAACAGAGATCCCCCAAGGATCTGTCCTGACCCCAATTTTATTTTCAGTATTCCTAAATGACCTCCTGATGGCCTGTTCTCACTCATCTATTCAAATGTATGAGGATGATACCATACTATACGCCTCAGGCCCTTCCGCTGTAGCAGTGCACAACGTGCTAGAGCAGGACTTCAATGCCATACAACAATGGCTCCGAACCAACCAACTATTCCTAAATGCAAAAAAAAGGTCTCACTAACCTTCGGTTCTAAACCACAGCTTTCTTGCCTAGCAACTGGCCCCCCCCCCCCATTCCTAACCCTGGACGGATCACCCCTGGAGTCCTGCACCTCTTTCAGATATTTGGGTGTCTGGCTCGACCAATACCTCAACTTCTCCACACACGTCGAATCTCTACATAAGAAATTACACCCCAAACTTGGTGCACTATACTGCAACAAAGGCTGTATGTCCACTCCAGTCCAGAGGGAAACTGTTCAAAAGATGATACTCCTGATACTTGACTACGGGGACATGGTCTATGGAGCCACCACATCATCCAACCTGGCCAGCCTGGATGCACTTTTCCACTCCTTCTGTCACTTCATCCTGGAGTGCCCACGAATGACACATCACTGAGACCTATACGGCTTCCTAGCCTTACCCTCACTCACGGCCTGCAGACAAATCCACTGCACCAGAGTCGTGGCAAAATTCTGGTCCCAGACCCTTCCCCCATACCTAGACTCCGCCCTATCAGCTCAACCCTCCCGTTTACTCACTCAGACACTCGGACTCCAGGCTTTTTCGAGTCCCGCTCATGCACACCTCTAAGGGCCAATCGGCTTTCAAATATTGCTTGCCAAAACTTTGGAATGACCTGCCTGCAGATATCAGACACTCCACCAACCATAATCACCTCAACCCACTCTTCCTTGCACACTTTTTCACTGCATGCACTTGCTTCCAGCAGACTTAATGCACAAGCCCCCCTTCCTCTAGGGTTGCCACCTGTCAGGTTTTTTACCTGGTGATCAGGTATTCAGGGTCCCTATCAGGTAATCCGGTTTTGCTCTGTGCTGGTCAGGTTTTTGAGCCATTTTGAGTGGTCACATACTTTTGAAACAAATTTTGTCATATCATTCATTGTTTAAGCTACATGTCCAGGTTATAGACAACTTCTGTTGTCAGTATATCCTCTTTGTTTGTGAAAGCAGTCAGCCTGGGAGGTGTAAAGTATGGCCATTAACACCATTAGCACTTATTTAACCTAATCTTTTCCACTGCATCTTAAAGTAGCATAGCAGCAAAGCTACCCCACCTTTTAACGTAACAAAGCCAGTTGTCTTCTGCTTTCATTTGCTGGTGAATATGTTCATCTCAAACAGAATTTATGCATTTTAAATGTTTTAAATTATTTTTTCCTCAAGAAAAAGTATGGTCACTTCTTTGGCTTTGAAATAGTACTGTGGATATGAACAGGAAATGGAGCCAGAAAAGATATAATGTACACATTACAGAAAACAACGATATGTATTATATACCATAGTATACTGTTGTATGCTATTTATAGTGTTTCCTTTGTCTCCCCAGATCATATCTGTAAATGAGATTTCTTTTATCTCTGTATGTTTATCTGGTAAACCAATGTCAATAAATAAATACATAAATAAATAACTAGGAAGAATCTAGGAAAGTAACTTTGACAGGTACAGTACAGTATCTTAACATTTTTGTTGAACTGCTGCTTTAAGCATCATCTTTTATTGATATAACAAATTACTTTCTAGGAGGAGCAATGCATGATGAGTCATGAAAAGGGGTGGAGATAGGGGCGGTGCTTAGGGTCCGGATTTTGCCTCATTCAAAGGTGGCAACCCTACCTTCCTCTGACTACCACAACCAATTAGTCATACACAAATCAACTGTCCACATAGGGCTCTCAAAACAGGTTGTCCAGCCTTGAGGCTGTATACCTTGGATGTTATGTAAATACCCAGTACCTCCGTTATTGCAAACTCTGTATCAGTGGGAATCTGTAATGTATGTCTGTCTTAGCCCTTTTACTGTATACTCTGTAATACAGTGAACCTGCAATGTATGTATTTCATCTTATGTTGTCCCTCCTCCCTATTTTCTCCCACACCGCATCTGGAAACAAGTGGTTCTCCACTCAATATGCCTGCCTGGTTAACTCTTAAATAAATAAATAATATCCAAGCAGAGCGCAACAAAAACGAACTAATATATTCAGATGTATTCTGAAACAAATTTCGCAAAAGATGAAGAAAAGACAACATTTTAACTTTTTGTGATGACGATTTGAATTGGTTACCACGTGGTAAAGCCACACACAAAGCGACTCCTTGAAACCTGACCACTCTTGTTTCTGCTACAGTCATACCTCTCAACTGTCACACATTACAAGGTACGTCACTCATTTTACCTTTCAGAAATCCTCTATCTCACATTAATATTCCACACTGCCCACTGAAACTTCTATGCAGAAATTCACAGTAATCTATGCTACTCAGTTATCAGCAAACGTGAATAACATAAGTGCACAGATTTAAGACTGTTCTGAGCTTGCAATGTCATTTTTGATGACGTGTCGCACATTTTGCCCATTTGTCACACGTACTGTCACACATTTGAGCGATGAAAGGTTGAGAGGTATGGCTATAGTAGAGCTGGTGAAGCTGGCCGGCTCATGAGTATTTGCATTTCCCAATCCTAGCCTTCTCTCTGTTTTCCTCTCTCTCTCTCTCTCTCTCTCTCTCTCTCTCTCTCTCTCTCTCTCGTTCTCTCACTCTATCTCTCCCCACCCCCACTCTCACAAGCAGTTTTGACTGCCTTTAAATCTTTAATGAGCATTACTGTCAGCAGTTCAGATCTGGGCTCTCTAATGCCATAGCCAGTGGTCACATCTCCCAGTAGGCTGTGAGTGGATGAAACAATTCATGTGTGAAAATTTCCCTTAAGGGGGTCAGCACTCAACTCCTCCTCCTCTCCCCGGTACTGCTGGAATATGTGGTAGTGAGGAAACGGGCAAAACATTCTCTAGAAATTTTCTTTTCCTGCAAATGAGTTGAGTGCTTGCTGGAAATAAAAACCTGGTGCCCTGAGTTTTACCAAAGGTCACATAAGTGCTGAAGGAGGCCATACCACCTACCCATGTGGCTATGCAGTGCAGCTCATCGTTAGTGGCCTACATATCCAATCAAATCCAAGGAATATGGGGTGCAAACAGGCAGCTGTGCCCCACTATGATGATACTATCAAGGGTAGGCGGTGAACAGTAGCTGTGTAGCTGTATGTCAGTGTCAGTGGCTCAGCAGGTAGCTCACTTGCCTCTGAGGCCGGGAGATCAGAGGGCTGTGGGTTCAGTTCCCACATCTGGCAGTTGGGTTAATTTCCCAGTACTGACACTGTAGTGCAGCACGAGAGGGGTGCTGCACTTCTGAGGTGCCGTCTTTCGGATGAGACGTTAAACCCAGGTCCCATCTGCCTGGATTGGTGGTAGTTCAGGTGGATGTTAAAGATCCCATGGCATTTATCGAAAAGAGTAGGGGAATTTCCCCGGTGTCCTGGCCAAATTTCCCTCATTCACTAAAAATACCACCAACAGCTTAATCTGGTTCAAGGTCAGTTGCTATTCATCTGTATCCCCCTCCCCGGGTGGTGCCTGAAAATAGGCAGGATTTGTCTAGTGCACTTACCCAGTCAACAAAAACTAACTAACTAACTGCCTCATAGGCTTCTCAGTCTATGTCATCATGAAACAGATCAGAGGGGTTACATTATGTTACAAAACCTTAATATAGGAATAATATAAACAAGCATTTGTCAATGCCGAATGTTGGCTTGCTGGCATTGGTAGTGTAGAAGTTACAGAGCTGCATACTAGGAATGGCAGTGAAGTATTGAACTGAAGCCAACCCCACCACCACCCTGCAGAGAGTGACAGGCATTGGGGTGTGCCTTTGGGTCGTCAGGCATAATGACCACGCCATTTCACCACACCCTACCCTGCAGACACTGGCAAGTGTGCGGTGTGCCTCTCTTTGGTCTTTGATGTGCACCCCATTCCATCAGGAAATATAGTGAGATGGGTGCAGCATAGGAGAATGAGGTGAACTTTGGGGCCAAAGAGTCCAAGGCACACCTCGATGCCTCTCACTGGCTGCAGGATGTGGAATGGTATGAGCATTGCAGGCAACAATCCCAAGTCACAGCCCTGTTGCCTGTCATTCTCTACAGGGTGGGGCGTTATAGTCGGAAACCCTAACGCCTCAGGCATTCATTGGTATTTTCACTCCAGATTTTCAACATGTTTTTTTTTTTTGGGGGACCCCCACCTCATAAACAGTGGCAATATCAGTTTGTTAGCCGAAAGCTGCTTTTGCACAGTGACTACAGCATTTGGCACCACAGGTGCAAAAATACATTCCGAACAGGATGTGAAAAATGACAGCTGTACTGTTCAAGGGGAGGTGTAAAAAATGGCAATGTTGCAAATCTGCTGTGAAAATATAAAAAAAACTGGTGGTCATGAGCATGCATAGAAACTGTGCAACGCACCCCAGTAATGTAACTAGTTTGCGGATTTTTTACAGCAGATTGTTAACACAGGCATTTTGGGACCTCCTGTCATGAACAGTGTCACTGTGATTTTCTTTATCTGTCCTGAATAATGATTTCCCACAGCGACAATGCATTTCTGCACTGAAAGTGTGAAAACACATGTTGAATGTTGAAAATCTGGCATGCAAATATTACAAATTCGCAAACTTGCCAGCGTGAGTAGGAACTGTGCAAAGTGCACTCCTAAAACAGTCATTTTTGGGAATTCTTTCACCAAATTTTCAACATAGCCATTTTAACACCTCTGCTCATGACCAGTGTCACTGTGATTTTCTTAATCTGTCCCAAACATTGATTGCACACACCGACTGCGCCACTTTGCACTACATGCACGGAAACACATTTTGGGTGACATGTGAAAAATGACAGCTGTACTGCTCATAAGGAGGTGTGGTAAAAAGGCAATATAGAAAATCTGGAGTGCAAATATTAAAAATTCATGAACTTATGAGTGTGCGTAGGAAGGTCGCAATGCACACTCATAAAGCAGTCATTTTTAGGAATATTTTCACCAAATTTTCAACATAGCAATTTTAGGACCTCTGCTCATGAACACTGTCACTGTGATTTTCTTAATGTGTCCCATACATTGATTTCACACACCGACTGCGCCATTTTCCGCTACATGTGCGAAAACACATTTTGGGTGAGATGTGAAAAATGACAGCCATACTGCTCATAAGGAGATGTGCTAAAATGGTAATGTTGAAAATCTGGAGTGCGAATATTAAAAATTCGCAAACTTATGAGTGCGTAGGAGCTGCGCACCACACGCTCGTAAAACAGTCATTTTCAGGAATTTTTTCACCAAATTTTCCACATAGGCTTTTTGAGAGCCCACCTCATGAACAGTGGCACTGTCGTTCCTTACTTGGTCCCGAAAGGTGATTCCACACAGTGACCGTGAAATCACCCTTTGGGCCCACAATACCCATGACAATGACATAATTCATGAGGAGGGGTCCCAAAACCCCATGTTGGAAAATTTGCGCAAAATTCCAAAATGCCTGAGATATACATCAAAGTTGAAAAACCTATCTATTACATTATACAGCTCACCGCATTTTCTTCAGTTCACGGTCGGCTTTGAAGAGTACAGACATGTTCCTGGTCCACGAGATCACGTGCAGAAGTCCAGAGGAAGCATGGGGTGGGGGTGGGGAGGCAGGAAGTGAGAGTGGGTGGGCGGGGTGGGGGAGGGGCCAACAAACCGCTTAGGGACCATTTTTTTCTTTCAGGGACTTTTTTTAAAGGAGGATGACATGGACGCTTGCCACGCCGGAAAGCTGCTTGGGGGGCTGGAGCCAATGGGGATTGGGTACCCCCGTCGGCCATTACAGTTTCTGCCATGCTGGGTGGACTCCCAGCGTGGCACCTGAAACGTTTTAGGGGGCCTGGAGATGTGAAGCTGGACGAGGATTTGGCACCTCGTCGGGCCATTACTGTTTGCCACGCTGGGGTGGGCTCCCAGTGTGACACCGAAGCTTGTTTGTTTTGGGGAGGGCTGAGTTGATGGGATTGGGCACCCCATCGGCCATACAGTGTGTACATTGGGGGAGATGCACGAGCAGTAAAATGGTGCTTGTGTGCCTGCATGCGTGAGGGAGGCTCTGCTCACTGAAGTGGAGCTGTCCCTTTCAGCTGTATGCCACTGCATCCGGTATCTCGGATGATGGCACTATGTTTGCTTGCACATGCGTGCAAGCAAACATAAAAAGGAAAATCTATTCGGATGAAGATTATTCTAGCTCAGTGTAGCCATCTGTAAAATTAGGGTACAAACAGACCACATGGTAAATGTGCAGGGTGCCAGCTAGGGGCCAGGGCAATTTCCTCCAGTTTTCTCTCAGGGTGTCAGCATGCAATGAGGAGCATGTCTACACATGGTGGTCGCATGCATGCCAGTGTCTCTCAGCAGTCCTTCTCCTTCTGGTGCACTCACATGTGTTACCAGATGGCTTCTACATGATGGCAGTCTCATGGTGAGATGCAGAGTCCTCTCAATGCGAGGGAGGAGAGGTGTCCCTGAAACGCTTGAGTCTCCTCCCCCGGCTGGTCCACGGCAACTTGAGCATGCTCCCAAACCTGGGTCCCTGGCATCATTGGCATTAGCCCTACCACAGTGATGAGGGGCCAGCTAATGTACATTTTTTAAATATTGTTCTTCCCTCCCCCAAGAAATTATGCCGTTCTATCCATCTTCACCGGGAATCAGACCTGTGAAACTGAATCTTAAGGGAAGTATGCTCTAACCATCCTGCAAAAGGGAAACTTAGCAATAAGGCATAACAAGGTGTGCATTATTGTGGGATAATGGCACATCTTGGAAAGTAAGGCATAAGGCAATGGTGAGTGCCTTAGGCACCCGAGAAGTGATGTTAGCCCATAATTACACACATCCTGTAAGATCGAATTGCAATGTTTAAAATGGTTCCACTGATTTTTAATTTAAAAACAGAGCAATGAGAGTCAGAACATTAAATGTTTCTGATCTGTGGTGATGTGCTGGAATAATGCACGTCATGTGATTACATCTGACCAATCACAGGTCTTGGATTTTCTTATCCATTTTATAATTCCTATTACTAGCGAGTAGTGGTATTGCTAGAGTTGTCCTTTGCCTGCCTTATCATTGGCCTATAGATCCATGAACGTTTTGTATGCACGGAGCACTTATCAGTTTGACTGTATTTCACCCCACTAATCATAAAGCACTTTAACAGCACTTGGCTGGCTTTTCATGCATCTTTCTTTTGCACTTGCTATTGTTTTATTCTACTCCTGAAAGGCGCTTCTGAATCAGAGGTGGAGTAATACTCAGGAAATAATTTCTGAACAAGTCAGCATGTCAGCGGTGCAGCGGTAGTGCTGCTGCTGGTGACACAGGGGACCCAGGTTCAGTAGTGAGCCTGGGATGTTGGGGGCCAGAGGGAGGAGGATCAAGCACCCCAGAGGTTCCATCCTCCCCTGGGGAGGGTGGGAGACCACTGCTGCTGCGTGACCTTCATTTGGGTGACCACAGATAGTGGTGCAGGCATGAGTGCCCGTAAAGGTGGGGGTAAAGCTGATTGAGTGGGAGGGATTCACACACTATATGGGCACGCCAGCTCTCAGGTGGCGTTTCTATGGGGAGGAGGAAAAAAGGAAAAAGGAATCTCAATAGAGCAGTATGATGTCCCTGCTCTCCAGCAGAATCCCCCACTCACCGACCTGGCCCTCTCCTGGCGATGCTACCTGACGCTCCATGGAAGCAAGCCCAGCCTGAGGACCCCATTGTGAGGGGTAAGCCATGAGAGAAATGAAAGGAGAGGCAAAACTCCAGGAGATGGTGGGGTGATGGGGTTAGGGAGACACAGGAGCCTATTGTGGGCCAGAAGCCAGGCAAGAGGCGGCATAAAAAAAAAGCACTTCGCCCAGACAGTGGGGTACAATAAATGCCACCTTTGCAGATGCACAAGGATAAGATGACAAGTGGACACTCAATGTCACTGAGTGGAGGAAGATTTAAAGGAAGCATTCAGAAGCACTACTTCACACAGAGAGTAATAGACATTAGGAACAGACTTCCAGAGCAAGAGCTGCCAGTCAACACTGTTTTTATCATCAAGATTAAACTAGATTTCTCAGGCATCAGTACATGAGCAGTTTGCACACCATCCGAAATCCCCTGTGATATGCACTTTGTGAGTAAAATATTAAATTAATGAACTCTTGTGTGCATGCACGCTTTCTTTGTTTTGTATAAACTAGATGGATACCTTGAAGAAAAAAGGGGTGACAGGGTGTTCCCTCTGAGCTGGTGGCAGAATGAATATAATGGACTGCAGGCCTTCTTTTTTTTCTGTATATGTATTTTATGAGGATGGGTCAGTGTCCCTAGAACAGTACCTGGGCTGGCTGAACCTTAAATGGTGCATACTGTTCTGTGCCCTGTCTACAAGGACAGTCACAGGGATGCCCCACAGTATCTACACAGTTGAATAAAATCACTAAATGACTCGGAAATGAAAGCAATCTGATTGGCTGATGGGATTCCAAATGAGTTTAATTATCTGAGTATAGTTACACATCTCATCTCCCCATGAATTAATCACTAGCATCTTCATAATTCTGTTTTCTTTGAAAAGCCATTTTATAAGCACAATGACACACCCCAGGTTGTATATTCCTATAGACATACTTCTTGGGTAGTTGATGGCACTTGACTTAGCCTCATGCCACACAGGGCACCCTGGGTATTCTTATATCAAGATACAAATTTACACTCTTTTGTTTGTTATTGCTTACATAACAGACTTGGCATACTGCCTTACAGTATTTTATTTACTTTTATTTTAACATTTGGTAACTGGAAAGGTACACTGAGCCAAGGCTTGTTTCCAGGTGCAGCCCAGGGAGAGGGGAATGGGAAGTAAAAGCAGAAATACATAGCAGATACATGAGATCTTATATACAGTGACATAGGTAATCACAAAAGCAGTTATTTACATTCAGTTTAATATTTACAATTATAAAATACAATTTTTCAGATAATCAAACCATTGTACATTTGGCGAATTGCAGAGTCTTGGGATGGCTAGACACGGGTACAGGTGGGGAGATGGAGGTGACAGATTTGATATTTGATGGAGTTATGAGAGGGCAAGTTTCTTAGGAGAGGAGGAAGTTGGTTCCATAAACAGGGGAGTCTGTAGGTGAAGGCAGATTTGCCAGTGGATGAGGACAGTTTTTTTGGGGGGGGGGAGTAGTTCAAAGGATTCTGTAACTTTACAAATACCGAAGCTTAAAGAGCCCCAGATGTTGGTGGGGGAAGGGTTGAAAAAAACCCATGATTTTAGGCACAATTTAGTTTAGGTCTGATGCATTTTCTGCATGTAGCATGCTCTCTCTCTCTCTCTTCCCCTTTCTTATTATGGGCAGTGACGGCGAGCAGGGTGAACATACGAACATACGAAATTTGCCAGCAGATAAAGGCCTAGAGGTCTATCAAGTCTGCTCGAATGTGCAGCTATCACACCTTATTCTGCAGCTGCCACTCTCTTCCACCCTTCACCTTCACTGACCCTCCCCCTTGTCCTGTCCCATCCCCTTTTGAAGCAGTCCACTGTTCTACTGGATATCACTTCTGCAGGTAATGCATTCCACTCAGTCACCACGCTCTCCGTAAAAGTGTCTCCTCATCTCCCAACTGAACCTTCCTCCCTCCAGTCTCATATCATGGCCCCTGGTGTCCCTCCCCTTCCTTACTTTGAACAGCCCCTCTGTACCTGTCTTGTTTATTCCTTTCATGTACTTAAAGGTTTGTGAGAAACAACAGATAGAAAAACATACGCGTCTCAGTGGCCTTTCATACTGTTAAAGCAGCACTGTTTGTTTGTCATTACATTCTTCTAGGTAATAGTGTATTCCTGGCAAAACATCACTTTTCATTTTCTTTCATTCATGATCTAAGTTAAGTGATGTTGAGATTTCTAAGAGTTCATGTACCCTTGCAATGCCCGCCATGATAATTAAACATGTTGGTATGATGCGTTGCTGTTTGCCATCAGAAACCTGTGCCAGCACCATCCTAATACATCCACAGTATAATAACTGCAGCATTCACAGTTCAAATGTACCTTCAACAAAACAAATTTTTAAATATTGCAAACGGCAGCCATCTTTAATCACTTGAGTCAATTACAAAAAGTTATAAAAGCTATTTTTTAAACACCTGAGGAAATTTAAAAAAAGATACTTAGGAGGTGAGAAATACATATTTGCTAAAAACTATATGAGGAAAATGTCTGCCAACTAACAAATAATGCTGCTTTAAATACTTTGAATGAACTAGTAACGTCTTATACCTTTGCATACCTTGCATTTAGCAAAGTGAAAGAACTCAATTGGTTAAGCACTTCATTTTTTTCTAAACTCATATATTTGTATGCAATGGGAAAGGAGGAAGTGAGGCAGTCTCTTCCTTTGCTCCAGTATACATTCTCAAGATATTCCTAGCCGAAGGAAGCCCCTGTCAGCAAACTCTGCACCTGTACCCACAGTAACTATTACGCCGGTGCTGGGTTCCTTGTCTACAGGTAGAATTGATCCAGGCTGTCTCTGTCCCTAACAAGGTGGAAGTATCATGTTTAAAAGATCAGCCTCCCCCTCCCCCCGCCATTCTAAGCATTCAGCTTCTTTCTTGGTTCCATGCTTAATTCACTTTAACCCCGAAGCCTGGCATTGCCATGTGCCCTTCCTGCTTGTCTCCACTCTCTGCATGACATAATCTAATTTTTGTCCCCCTCTTTCAGATTGCATTATCAGGATTAGTGAGAGGCTGCAGTGTAGAACAACTGACGTTCAGGGTTAAATGATGAAATGCAGGCAATAACTAACACAAACACATGCAACCATGTACACACACACACACACACACACACACACACACATGCACGCTCACCATCTGCACTGCAGCACTCTAAACCTATAAGCTGATTAAGCCTTCCTTTTTGGGACTTCTTTTTTTTCATTTTGATGGGCTCCCCTGCTGACTCAGTCCCAGTTCTTTAATTGAATTACTGAGTTTTCTGGTGACCTTTAAGCCAGGGGTAAACTTGGATATGTCTTTTGCCAGATTGTTGCATCACAAAGTAGAATGAGCCAACACTAGTAGCACATGCCGGCAATATGAAGATGTATGCTTAACAAGCAGTAATTACATTGGAAATATCTAGGTGGGGAAACTCTCACCTCCAGATTTCTAGGCAGGGGAACTGTCAGCTCTAACCGGTGGAACTTTCTGATTGTATTCAATAAGGAAAGATGACAGGTGTGGAAACTCATTCAATATTGTAAGAGGTGAGGTAACAAAGGTCCTACCAATTTAAGAAGAAGAATCGCAATCAGCATTTACATAGTGCTTTTCATACACATTGTATCCCAAAACACTTTACAAGCAATGCTAGACTGGTGGTGAAATGACTGAATGTGTAGTGGCAGCCATTATCGCACATGAACACCCACACAAAGCCTTGGATGACTGCATGAACCAGTTTTATGGGAAGAGGAATATTGGTTAAGACACCAGGGAAAATCACTGCCCAGTAGGGGTCCTCTGGCCATCTGGCATTCTGCCAAGATGGCTTGCTGTGGTGGATGACACTGCAGGGCTGGACATGAGGGAAACGTGGATTCAGCCTCCTCCCTCATTTCTATTTTACCTGGAGCTGCCGTTTCTTCAAGTAGGGATTTCTCTATGGATTTCTTACAACTGGATACTTCTGCAGAGTCTTGAGACTTTGTCCCCTGCGTGTTCATGACCTTTCTGATGTAGACCTGTTGAATGCTGAACACCTTTGGTTGAAAGCCAAATTGCACTCCTGTAAGTTGCAACTTTTTACAATTGATTGCTAATAAAGAGACAGCATATTTCCTGTGTAGGAAACACCTTGCTTTGGCATCTTTCACTCTGTCAAAATGGCCAGGTAATCTGAGTACTGCTGCCAGACCACCTGCTCCAATCTCTGCTGTTACTTCTGCCCTGGCTCTGGAATCTTGTCCTGTCATTTTGAAAGCGGGAGCTGTGGCTCCCATCAGCATGTCCGAAACTGTTTGTGCAGAGGTTTTTCAGAATACTTCAGCTGCTATGGAGGGAGTTTTGGAGCTGATGGGATAGGTTATTCACACATCAGTGCCTGCCAGCCAGACGCCTCGCTCCAATGGAAAGACTGTTTCTGCTGACTCTTCCATACCTTATTCTCCCCTTGCTACTGGCTTACTCTCATTGCCTCTTTCTACTTTGGATTCTGCTGTCTCCCCTCAACTCTACTACTGAATACTCAGGGTCTACTAACACCATTTGTGGGTGACTTTCCACTACGTTTCTCTGCATCTTCAAAGTCTCTCCACTCAGCTCCAAGGAATTCTGTGCCTACCACTATCATGACAGGAATTTTAGCACATGCTCCCGATTTTCTGCCCCATCTCTTGTTGATTCTGCCACCCCATATCCTCGCCTGCTCATACCTCTGTGGGTTCCACCTGCAAACAACTGAAAAAATGGTCAGAAGAAGCTGCATTGCTAGTTGCAGGATGGGTCAAAGTGGCTGATGGAGTGTCTTGGGTCTCTTTAGACCCCTATCCTTCGTTTTCTCTGCAGAGCTCTTCTTCCCCTTCTCCTGGACAGATTTTAAGAAGTGTTGTCTCAGCACCAGAGCAAGGTCTCTTGTACCACATGTCTGTTTCTCCTGTTGATACCTCCAAACTCTCCTCTGCTGACATCAGGCATGCACCCAAGGGCAATATTCCTGCTACAGCCAGTGCATGCCACCTGGAGGCTGCATCAGCCTCCCATATGGACAAAGATGGTACATTTAAATTATCTGATTTATCCCCCTGACCAGGGACCTCATCCAGTCTAGGAATGTAGTTCTTTTGAAATACAGGGCTGGTTTAGATTACCCTCTGAATAGGATCTATGTTATTTAGAAACTGCTTAAGAACTCTTTAGGCTTTCTTACCGCTGATCTTTATGCTGCCATACACATTGCTAGAGAGGCAACCTGTGAGATTAGTTTCTGCATGTCCTCTTTACTTGATCACTTGTGGTTCAAGTATGAATATGTTAAAGATTTGCCTTTATGGCTCCCGGTTTTGGCCATCCCCTGTCCAAACCCACTATCAAAATGTTTACTCTGCTATTTAGAAACGAATGTGCTAATATTACAGATGTTTTGTATTGGCTTAGGAAATGGTGTGAGGTTCTAGATACTCCTGTTCCTATTATAGACAGTGAACAGATCTGGACAGGAGGTTGGAAAGTCAAGGTCAAATTGTTCCAGTCAACTTCTGACATCACCCACCTCCTAGGCAGCTTCTACACAGGCAGGGATAAAGGTATTTGTTTGTATCCTGGTCAGCCTAAGACCTGCCACAAGTGTGTGCCACATACTCATCTTAGCTCTGTATGTGATGCAGCCCATTGCGGCACTTGCCTGAAATATGGTCACACTACCTCCTCCTGCCCAAATCCTCATTGGTGCAATTAATGTGAGGAACAGGGCCTCTCCTTTTGCAACTGTCCCTTGGCCTCCCGCAACCATGGTGATGGTCTTAATCAAGATGCCATGATAGCACAAGGCCAGTCCTTAGCAGCTTAAGAAACAGATGAGCCATCATTGCGGCCCTTTGATGATCCAGTGGGGTCCTAGGTAATAGGTTTAAATGCTTCAGTGGCAAGCACTTAAACTAGCCAAGAGGGGAGGCACTGAAGAGAAGGGAAATCCTAGCCCCCCCAATAAAATCAGGGTAATTAGTGAGGTAAACACCAAAATAGAGCAGTTGATAGGGAGAAGGGCAGGGGTAAATGGTGAAAAAGACAAAGGCAGTAGGGACAGGGATGGGGCAAAAAGAAATAAAGCCATAAAAAAATGGAGGGTAATGAGTACCAATGCCTGTAGTCTAGGTAAAAAGCTCCCTGAAATGGTGGCCTTGATGGAAGAGGGATGCCTGGATATTGTGGCAGTCACAGAAACATGGTACACAGAGAGCCATGACTGGGATGTCAACATACCAGGGTACACAATCTACAGGAGGGACAGGGAGGGAAGAAGAGGAGGAGGAGTAGCTCTCTCTATGTAAGGGAAGGGATCAAAGCAACAGAACTAAAGGGTAAACAGGGAGGAGAGGAGGCACTGTGGGTCACCATTGAGACTGGAAATGGCTCCATAATCCGCACAGGGGTTGTATACAGACCCCTGTCTCAGGGGGAGAAATGGACAAGGAAATGATGGAAGGCATCTTTGGGATGGCAGAGAAAGGGGAGATATTGCCGATGGGAGACCTGAATATGCCAGATGTTGACTGCAGCACCTTTGCTGCAGCCACATCCAAGAGCAGGGCCATTCTCGATGCCCTACAGGGAGCATGCCTCAGACAGCTAATTTAGGAATCCACTCGGGAGAGAGCAATCTTAGACCTGGTACTCTCAAATGGGGATGGAGAGGGGATCTCTGATCTTGAAGTGGGTAGACATCTGGGAGCAAGCGACCACCAAACAGTGTAGTTCATGATAAACTTAGCTGTAGAGTCAAGCTAAAGCACTAGCAAACAGGCAAGAAGGTGGGGTGGAGCAACAATGGGGAAACATCAAAACCGCCATCACAGAGGCAACAAGTCTTTGTGTGAAGCAAATAAACAAATCAAAGCAAAAGAAAAAAACACTATGGTTCTCAAAAGAAGTGGCAGGGAACGTAAGAGAAAAAAAGATAGCATTCAGGAAGTATAACGAAACACAGAAGGAGCAGGACAGAGAACTGCACCAGTTAAAGTAGAAGGAAGCGGGCAAGGCAGTCAGAATAGCAAAGGCCCAAACCGAGGAAAAGATAGTCAACTCGGTTAAGAAGGGGGATAAAACCTTTTATAGATACATTAGGGAGCAAAGAAAGACTAAGGCAGGGATACTGAGACTGAACAAAGAGGAAGGTGGTTGGGCAGAGAGCAACAGTGAAAAAGCGGGGATACTGAACAAATACTTCTGCTCAGTATTCACAATGGAAAAGCAGGGAAATTCCTAATCCGGTCAATAGAAGCACTCTAGATAGGGGGGTTGATATTAGTCCTTTCACAGAAGAAAGGGTTCTGAAAGAACTCTTAAAACTGAAGGTGGATAAAGCAATGGGGCCTGATGGGATTCACCCAGGATTTTAAAAGAACTAAGGGCAGAACTAGTAACACCAATGACTACCCTTTTTAATAAATCATGGAAGTATGGGGTGGTACCTGAGGACTGGAGGAGGGCAGATATGATTCCCCTTCACAAAAGTGAGAGCAAGACAGAGGCAGGAAACTAC
Source organism: Neoceratodus forsteri (assembly GCA_016271365.2). Taxonomy (NCBI): domain Eukaryota; kingdom Metazoa; phylum Chordata; order Ceratodontiformes; family Ceratodontidae; genus Neoceratodus; species Neoceratodus forsteri. The sequence continues at coordinate 69,468,139 of JADMNL010000023.1, forward strand.
AGACCTGTCAGTTTGGCTTCAGCAGTAGGGCAAATGATGGAATCACTTCTGAAGGAAAGAATTGTTGAGTACCTAGAGGCCAGTGGGGCACAGGACCTAAGGCAGCATGGATTTTCAGTGGGAAAGTCATGTCAGACAAATCTAATTGATTTATTTGACTGGATGTCCAAAGCAGTAGACCAGGGAGGGGCTGTGGATATGGCCTACCTAGACTTTAGCAAGGCATGTGACACAGTCCCACACAAAAGATTAATAAACAAATTAGCCAGCCTGGGAGTGGGTCCTAGGGTGGTAGCCTGGGTAAACACTGGTTGGACAACACGCACACAGTGGGTAATAGTAAATGGAGTCCACAGTGAAGAAAGGAGGGTTACTAGTGGGCACCGTAGGGTCAGTACTGGGACCGTCCTATTTAATATCTTTATAAGTGACATTGCAGAGGGACTGAAGGGAAAGTATGCCTCTTTGCAGATGACACAAAGATCTGCAACAGGGTTGATACACAAGGTGAGGTGGAAAGGATGAAAGGGACTTGGCAAGGTTGGAGGAATGGACAAATGTATGGCAGCTTAGATTCAATGCAGAGAAGTGAGTAATGCACCTGGGAAACAAAACCCAGGGAAGAGTACACAATGGGGGTGAGATACTGACAACAACAAATATGAAAGGACCTGGGGTAGTTATATCAGATGGCCTAAAGGTGGGCCAGCAATGTGAGACGGCAGTAAGGAGGGCTGGAAGGATACTGGGATGCATAGGGAGACGCATCACCAGTAGAAAACAGGAAGTTGTTGGCCCTCTGTACAGACAGTTGGTAAGACCACATCTGGAGTACTGTGTACAGTTCAGGAGACCCCATCTCCTCAAAGACATAGACAGGGTGGAGTCTGTCCAGAGGAGGGCAACCAGAATGATGCAGGGTCTGCATCAGAAGACATATGAAGAAAGACTAAAGGAACTAAAGATGTATAGCCTCGAGGAAAAGAGGGAGAGGGGGGACATGATATAAACTTTCAAATACCTCAAGGAAATCAACAAAGTCCAAGAGGGTAGCATCTTTCAGAAAAAGAGATGTACGAAAACAAGGGGTACAATTTGAAGATAGAGAGGAGCGACTCAGAGATAATGTGAGGAAGTATTTCTTCACAGAGAGGGTTGTGGATACATGGAACAGCCTTCCTAAGGAGGTCGTAGAGTCAAAAACAGTGGGGAATTCAAGAATGCATGGGCCAGAAATAAGGCAATTCTAGTGGAGGGTAGGAGGAAGTAGGCTGTTGGTTAACTAGGATCTGCAGCTTATCCGTTAGGTAGGGAAATGGGCAGACTAGGTGGGCCAAGCGGTCCTTATCTGCCATCAAATTCTATGTTTCTGTGTCCTCCATGTCATTCACATTGACCTCTTTGGCCGCTCCCCTGGCCCCTTCACAACTGGTCTTGCCCCTCACTTCTGTTCAGTTGCCTGTGGATTTGCCAGAGATGGCACCCCACCTATGCCTACTCCCATGGACACTGACAATTTCCACCCCCTGGGTGAAAAGGGGACATCGAACGACAATAAAGCCAAAGAAGTCTGACATCACTTTGCTTAATGCTGTTGCTGCCTTAGCCTCCACATCTCATCTGGGTGACACTAAGAATGAAGGGGGAGTTTCTGATGCCTGTGTTCTTTCCTCACAAAAGGATGCTCTTTCTGAAGTGGAAGAGCATACCAATGAGCAGATTGCAAAGCGAGTCTGCAGTAAAATCCGTTCTCAGTCAGGTGTAGGTGGAGGTGCTAACCCTTAATACTGCATGGCTCACCAACAATGTTTATTTTCATTTTTAACACTTAGTGTGAATAGTATGAAATCCTATAAAAAAAAAAAATGATTACTCACTTTCTCTGTTTTGTGTACTCTCCCAAGGAACATATTATTTTTACAGGACATTCGGATTAAGACTACTTTGAATTACAGGCAGTTCACAATGCCTGGACGCAAGGTCCATCCCTTTGGTCCCAAGGTTTAGACACCTGTGATGGTGTTGGCATGGCTCAGTTGGTAGCACATCTGCCTCTGGACCAGAAGGTCATGGGTTCTCGGCCCACACCAGGATTGAACTTGCACCTAAAAATCACTGGCATCCAAGTTCAGTATTGGGGGGTGCTGTACTGCTGGGGTGTGCCATCCTTCGGATGAGACGTTAAACTGAGGTCCCTTCTGCCCATCCTGGTGTTGTCCTGTTGGGTGTCCAGGTGGAAGTAGAAGAACCCAGGGCACTCTTTGCAAAGAGTAGGGAACATTCCCGGTGTCCTTGCCAACATTCCCCTTCCCATAAAACCAGTTCATGTAATTATCCAGGCTGTGTGTGGGTGATGTGCGATATGGCCGCCACCACACATTCAGTCACTTCACTACCAGTCTAGCATTGCTTGTAAAGTGCTTTGGATGTATGAAAAGCGCTATATAAATGCTGATTCTTCTTCTTTTTCATAGCCGATGATTATAGACTGCAGTCCCTGGATGAGTATTGCTTCTCGATTTGTTATATGGTACAGTTTCTTTAAGGGTGATTAATGTTTCTGCCCCACAATTAAAATCTGACTGTGTTGACTTATTCAGCACTTATACTACTAGAATGTTTATTTTTTTTTGCGGGGGGAGGTATTTCAATTGTGGGTTGGATTTGTCAGATTGAGGTGGTCGGATGATTAAATTATTTTGTGATGTCCATTTTCTAGCTGACATGGTGAATACGGCATGATTACTAGATAGTCAAGCGGCTTTGCACAACACACCCCAGTCCACATTTTGCAAAGGCCAATTGGCTACCCACATTGATTTCTTGTTTTTGTCCTATTCCTTCATTGTAAATTCTATGACTGTTTTGCCCATTGAGGCATCAAATCATTTGGCGGTTCATTGCGTTTGTCAATTGGGCTCCACCTCTGTTCATTTACATTGACCTTGGTGATTGAATGTCTCCCTGTTGGCGGACCTTTCCCTTCACCACTACCGGTTATAGTTGTTTTTTGACAGCTGGTCTATTCTCAGTGCCTATGAGGATTTGGGCATCTGATGAGACGACTCCAAGCAGTTGTTTTATCTGTTGTTCAAACATCGTGCACATCATCTCAGCCCTTCAAAATACTTACAATACTTAAACCTCTGATTTACCTTACAAAAAAACTACTCTTCCACATGCACTCCTCAAACATTTACCTTACTCCAGACATTACTTCTAAAACAGTCTCGTATGCTACACTTCCACTAGGATAGAGCCACATCCTTGGGAAAGGAAAGTACATTTAGTACACAGGGCCGCAGTCAGTGTTTGGACGACTTTAATGCCTGCACTTCTCCTTTCCAGAGCTGATTTATGTGAACTCTGTGACTGACTCCACAAGACCCTTCTATGGGTGATATCACTGACATTTTAGAACATGTTCATGTCTATATTACTGAAAAATCCCCCAAAAAACCTCGGCCTGATCCTTCCTTCCTTCCTTTCCTTTCCCTATCCCTGACTTGTCACTGGTTATGAAGGCCTCCTTAACTGCTCCCATACAACTAACAGAAGTTGTTGATGCTATCAACTGCTTGACATCCAATATAGCTCCCAGAGCTGATGGGCTCCCTTCTGAATTTTATTAAATGTTCCTTGACTATTTGGGACCCACCTTACATGTACTGTTTAATCAACTGTTAACAGCAGGCCATTCACCCACTTCTTTGACACAAGCACTACTCATCTTTTTATATAAAAAGGTGACAGAATTCTTCTGAATAATTGACACCACTATGTCTTCTGAACACAGACTACAAAGTTTTGGCCAAGATATTGGCAGTCAGACTTTCTACTGTGGCTGACGTCTTCATTTCCCATACTCAGTGTTGTGCGATACCCACTAGACAGATTACAGGCAGTATAATTTTGTTAGGTGAAATTTTTGAATGAGGGAACAGGGGTCAATGCCATGGGTTTGCGCTCTCCTTAGAACAAGAACAGGCTTATGATCGCGTTGATCACAGTTACCTGTTTGAAGTTCTTCGTCACTACGGAATTCCCCCATTATTTATATCATGGATAAGAATATTATACTCAGAAGCAGTCCTCATTCCTTTTGTTAATTCTTGCCTAGTTTGACCTTTTCCCTTGAAATGTGGTGTTAGACAAAGGTGCCCATTGAGCTCCCTGCTGTATGTGTTTTCTGTTGACCCCCTGATTCACCTGTTATATTTTCATTTATTTATTTTATATATTTATCGAAATGTTCCACCAGGAAGGCTTACTGAACAACAAGTTGCTTGTCTCCCGGTGTGACCTTGGGGGGACAGGAACAGGGAGAAATACATACATAGATACATGCATCATATCATATTCAGAACCAGCATTGCATTGGGATCAAATATTACATGTGGACAATACACAGAATATAGCAATGGCAGGAATACAGGAATTCAAACATTTAGCAGGGTAAAGCAGATAAAAAAATTAAACTGAGCAAATGAAGTGCAGGTTCATTGTACATTCAGTAAGTGCTATTGAAAAGAATTATGCTACGGTCCAGGATAGAGGCGAGGTGTGAGAGCAGGAGAAGGACAGATTATGGTTGATGATAGCAAGTGCAGTTAGAGGAGAAGAAGTTATGCAGGGCAGAGGAAAGGGAATGAGGGGAAGAAGAGTGTTGAATTTGTTGGGGAAGGGCATTCCAGATTTTAGGGAAGCGATGTTTGAAGGCAGACTGACCAGCAAGTGTAGAACAGGGGGTATCAGAAAGGTGTATGAGTCTGAGGATCTTAAGGAGTGAGTAGGAGGGAAGAGCTAGAGAGAGAAGACAAGTACAGTGGATGAGATCCTAGCTAGTATTTAGAGATGAGTTTGGTGCAGTGGGAGAGGTGCCTGTTAGCAAGAGAAAGGAAAGATAATGAGTGATAGAGAACACAGTGGTGAGTATGTACAGGAGCATCCAGGGCAAAGTGGCAGAAAGGATAGAAAAGGGGGTCCAATCTGGTCCAAGGTGGATTTGAAAGTGGCACTGTAGACTACATCACAGCAGTCAAAAATAGGAAAAATCACCTTTTGGACAATCTCACACCTGGTCAAAAGTGGAATGCAATTATGGTTCCTGTATAATGCGCCAAGCTTAGGGTACAGTTTTTTCAGGATGGCGTTGATGTGACCAGAGAAGGTGAGGTGTTGGTCCAGCCAAACTCCAAGGTATCTAAAAGAGGAAGTGTCCTCAAGCAGTGTCCCATCCAAGGTGTGGAAGGTGGGCAGAACAGGGGGAGCCTAGCAAGTCTCTGCCTGGCATTTAGGAAGAGTTGATGTGATGCAAGTCAGTACCGGATCTTATTAAAGTTGAGCTGTAGTCTTTTTCCACATCAGGGTGACTGGCCAGAGGTGAATAAAATGATATCATCAGCATACATATCTATGGATGAGGAGGAGCAGGCTGTCGTCTGGGTCAGCCTGATCTTCAGGGTTTATTAGTCACTCCAGAGGTCCCAGATGTACAATACATGTCTTGGTATATGCTGATCATATTTGTGTGTTACTTTCTGATGTGACACAAGGGGAGACTGTCTGTTCACACTTGCAGATATTTTCAATTATGTCTGGGTTTTCCATTAATTACCTGAAGAGTATAGCTGTTGTGACTGGCACCTCCTGTCAGCAACTGCCTTTACACATTGCTGGAATTTCTTTATGAAATTAACTAATCAAGAGTACTCAGTAGTCATTATAATCATCCCATTCTTTATAACTGGGAAATGTGCCTCTCTAAAGCTGAGAGAAAACTGTCAGTGTGGAAGCAGAGAGCATTGGCTAAGCTGAAAAGAGTGCATTTGATTAGACATATTACTTTCTTGTTTCACTTACCTTGGTTCTGTCCCCCCCCCCCAATCTTTGGACACAAGATTACATAGCCTTTTTTTTTTTTTAGGTTTATGGGGTTCCCGACTGAACCCAATAAAGAGGAATGTCACTTATCGTGACAAAGGGAAGGGGGTGCTTCTACATGGTAAACCCCATCGCTTTTTATTATTGCAATTTTTTATAGTAATTTTTCCAATTTGATGGGATGTACATGCCACCTGGGTGCCCTCAGTGGCTGATTGGCTGGTACTCATTTCGGCTATTCAGACTATCCCCGGTGTCTGGATTTTGAGGAGGAAGTATGCCCCTGTTATTCCGACACACATATTTTTTTCAGTACAGAAATTATTTTCCTGGAAATTGTCTTTACCTGATTGTGCATGTCTCTAGAGGAAATGATTATACCATGCTGTAACTGATTTAAATTTCACTCCTCCCCCCCCCCAACAATTACATTCTGTCCACCTGCATGCTGAGGTTCTTTGTCTTTTAGCTTGTTTTTTGTTTTTATTGGGTTCACCACAACATAACCCAGATGGACCATCAGAGGGTAGCTGGTTCATTTCACTGGGGTGTCACACAGACGAGGCACACTGATGAGTCCTTGTAGGATGAAACACGTGTATGTGTCTTCTGTTGGCACCCTTTGTAGATTGTGTGAGAGACCTTTTGGTACCATGCATTTCTGCTTAAAGTTGAACCAGCATAATATACTGTGGTGGTCTGCATATACAGCCCATAGTGCTTTGCATTATGGGGTATGTGTGATTTTGTATTTTTTTTTATAACTTAAACTTTATTAATACATTTCCTTTTATAAAGGGCAGTTACAGCAAATCAAGGTATGACATACCGCATGCACAAAGAACTGCCTGCCTACCCTCCCACCCCACCCCCATTACAGCAGCAACAAGACTATATCGCCCTAAAGTGCAGTGGATATTTCTGTTGAACATATGAGTAAGACTAAAGTGTGGTATAATCCTCAGTGAGACAACGAGAGTAAGGAATAGAGGGGATCCCATATTTTACCATACGCTGCTAGTCTGTTATGAAGACTTGCAACGCTTCTCTGTTCGGAGATTAGCAATGATTTCATGTAGCCATTCCTGGAAAGAAGGGGCGAGTTGGTCCTTCCAATGACGAATGAGTTTTTAACAGAGAGCAACCACGGAAATATAGTATTTCCTGATTCTAACTCTAACTAGGACATGTCCCTAGGAGACAAACCTCGGAGTAAAATACTCCTGAAGGCCCAGTAGGGGTCAGAGACATCTTAATTGAATTCAAGAGAGAGAACTTTGGGACAGGACCAGAACATATGAAAGAGCATTCCTTCTTCTTGCAAACACTTAGTATATGTACTAGAGTTCAAGAAACCCCATTTTTTTTAGTTTAATGGGGGTACAATACATATTATGTAAAATATGGTATTGCATGAGACGCAGTCTATCTTGGGAAACGTACTTATGACAGGATCTCCATAGGGGTTGCCAATCCGACTGGTATTGAGGGAGGAGTGAGTTCCAGAAACTAGTAAGTCCAAAGGAGTCCCCATATTTTTTATAATACAACACCCTGTATAACTTAGATACGATGCCTGAGGATCCAGACAATAGGGACATTTCAGGAATCAGGGCTGACACTTTCTTAGAGGGGGGAAAATTCCCCAGGACTAAAGTGAGAAGGTGTCTTAACTGTATGACCTTGAAGTGAGATGAGACCGGAATGAGAAACTTATCAATAATTCCACCTGGGGACAGCCAGTGCCCTTCCCATCTACCAGGAAAGCAGTTTTCCATCGCCTAATTGAGGCAACCATTTGCAGGGAATCTGCTTTCCCTTAATAGTAAAAGATGGGGAGTTCCAAATAGACTGAGCTAAATCAGTCTGAGGAGAATAATGAAGAAATAAACATAACTGTGCGTAAACTCTTAAAGCGGTACCTATTGTGGTGCAGTCAGCCATCCTTACATGGGACAATTTGAGATAAAATAAAGTTAAGGGATCCAGGCGTTTAGATTTAATTGCATCTAACTCAGTCTTAAGCCATACTGGTTGAGCCATTTCAGGGCCTGGGGATATCCATCTCACACATTTTGCTAGATGACTGGCCCAGTAATATAATGCCATATGGGGAATCCTCACCCCCCCCCAAAGTTTTGGGGCAGCTAGCTTGTAATAGGCCAAACGGAGATATTTATCAGCTCAGATGAATCTAGTAAATATACCGTGCAATTTCTTAAACCAGCGTATAGGAATAAAAGAATTGAGGAGAGATAAGGGGTAGAAAATTCTAGGAAATATATTCATCTTAATAATGTTAATCCTGCCCCATAATGATATAGGAAGTTTGGACCATCTGTCAAGGTCGTGAATAACAACCTGTGAGAGAGAGTCCAGGTTATCTTTAACCCACGCTAAGGGGTTACGGGATAACTTAATGCCCAAGCACTTAAATGCTCTAGGAGTCCAACCTAAGCCTAGGGGACAAATATTGTCCTTAAATACCTTGTGATTTAATGGGAAAAATAAGGATTTACTAGCATTCAACTTATAATTGGATAGCTCGCTAAATCTGGCTATTTCATCCAGTAAGGGTGGTATTGATGAAACCGGATGGGAGAGATGTATCAACAAATCATCTGCATACATGATGAATTTAATTTCATGACGCCCAACCCGGATACCTCATATAGAAGTATTTAGGGGGATGTTTTGAATGAGAGGTTCCAAGTATAAGTTAAACAACAGAGGCAATAGGGGGCAACCCTGCCTAGTACCTGAATAAAGTGGGAAGGAATTAGAGAAGGCCCCGTTAGCTGAGATTCTTGCTGTAGGGGATTTATATAATGCAGCAACCCAGGATATGAATACCTGAGGAAATTTAAAGGTACTCAATACCTTAAACAGAAAGCTCCAGTTCACCTGGTCAAATGCCTTCTCGGCATCCAAAGAGACCAGGCCTGCAGGGAACTCAGCATCTCTGGTAGCCGAGAAGACGTGGGATAACGTACGCAAATGATCCGCCGAAGATCGTCCCTTCATAAATCCTACCTGATTATACTTATTAACTCAGGGAGTACCACTGGATAACCTGTTAGCTAAAATCTTTGAGGGGATTTTAATATCCTGATTTAGGAGGGATATAGGCCTATAGCTCTGGACGAGCTCAGGATCCTTGTCTGGCTTGGGGAGAAGCACTATCAAGGCTTCAAAGAGATGACATTCAACCTCAGTCCCAGATAGGATATACTGAAATAATCTATTAAGTATTGGTAATAAAAGTTCTTGAAACCTTTTATAGAAAAGGGAAGAAAATCCATTAGGCCCAGGGGTTTTATCTTAGGGTAAACCATTGATAACTTCAGCTATTTCTTCCTGAGTTATAGGAGAGACAAGAGAGTCTATGTAATGTGCTGGGAGGGAAGGCAGATGCAAATCCGTCAGATACTTCTCCATGCTTACAGGGCTGGGAGGGTGCTCCATGTCCCTGTACAGCATTTTGTGGCATGCTGCAAACTCTTGAACTATCTCAGTAGGAGATGTTTTCAGAGACCCATCTACAGATGCCCTGATAGAAGGGATAAATCTCGCTGATTCTTGTTGCTTAATACGGAGTGCCAATAGGCGCCCTGCCTTCTCACCTTGATTGGCATAACTAGCTTTAGTGCATATGATAGCTAACTCTGCCTTTTCCTGGAGTAATTCTAAATATTTATCTCTCAACACTAGGAGCTTCGCCTTATCTTCTTCTGGGGAGTTAACTGAGACATTGGATTCGAGAACCCGAATTTGGGATAACAAGGATAATAATTCTCTTTCCCTAACTCTTTTCCTAGCCGCCGAGATGCTAATAAGAATGCCTCTCATGTAGGCCTTAAAATCTCCCCATATAATATCCGGTTTTGCACTATTTAAAGGGTTGGACAGAAAAAAGGCCTCAATGTGCTCCCTTATGGTTTTGCAATATTTAGAGTCTTTAGGAAGTTGGTCATTAAGCTTCCATCTTGTTTCTCTCTTTGACACATCCTGGATTGTCAGTTCACACAACACCAAGGAGTGGTCGGAGACAGGGCCAGGCTGGAACGATGAGGACCTAACCCCAGGCAGGAGAGTCTGAGAGATGAATATGTAATCAATACGGGACTGCAAGCCATATGCTAAAGACCTGTATGTGAACTCCTTGGAATCTGGATTTAGGACACGCCAGACATCATAGAGCCTGCACTGATTCAGTAGGTCTCTAAAAGCCCTCTGGCCTGGGGAGACCCCCCAATCCACCACCTGACCTGTCAAGGTTTGAGTCTACAACTTGATTAAAGTCACCCCACCAGGACAATCCTTATAGGTAGGAATGGCAGGATTACATTTATAAGTCTCATGAAATAGCCAGGATCATCTGCGTTAGGACCAGATATGCTACCCAATAAAAGTGGTATTGACCAGACAGTACCTATAACTAAAACAAACCTACCCTCAGGGTCCCTAATAACTTGAGTTGAAACAAAGGGAATGCCCCTGTTAATAATAAGCATAACCCCTCAGCTATTTGAGGAGCCTTGCGCCTCATACACCATCTCCACTTCTTGTCTCCTCACTTGTGAGGCTTCTGCTTCTAATAAGTGCGATTCCTGTAGAAAAGTAATCTGAGTACGTAATAGGCTTAAGTGTTTGAGAACCTGATATTGCTTAGATTTTTTTCCTGATCTCCTTAACGTTCCACGTTGCAAAAGTCACCTCCTTGGCCATCTACTAAAGACTACTAAGAGTAATAGATTCGGCCTTGCACTCAGGGTGTATAACACTAATAAACTAACCCCTCCCATTGCTGCTGTAAGGCCCTCCCACCACCCCAACCCCCCCACCAAGAGCCCAAGTTTAAAACCCCAGTACACCCCACCCCCAACAAGAACACATAGCACTCACCCCCCTCCTAACACCCCAAACTGTCACAAGCAACGCTTAGCACAGCACTGGATCATATCCTCCCCTTCCCACCCCCTGAACCTATCCCTTGCAAATGATCACCCTCATATGTCTAGATATAAAGCAGTTAATAAATTGCATTAATGAGCCCTTAGTGTCTAAAGAGCGGTCTGGGACTTCCAGAGCCTGTAAACATATATTAGTGAATTCACTAGTTATTGAGAGAGGAAAATGAAACTGGATGTTATAAATGTGAATATGGCAGGTCGCCACAAGAGTCTAGGGTGAGAGTTGAAAATACTTGTCCCCCGTGGAGAACTACATCGTGAACCAGAGCCAGAGGAAAACTAATACAGAGGGGTAAGCCCATTATCGAGATGAGAACATGAGAAAGCGAGAAGCCAGGTGAGAGCTGAAACGGGATCCTGAGAAGGGAAAACACTAGGAGTAATTACCCAGGGGTTACTGACCCCTAGTTCCAAACCCCTCCTCCCCCGCAAAGCCAGGACTGCATAGCAATTGAAAGCAGTCCCTCTCAAGGCAAAATGACTGGACCTGCTTTACATGGGCGAACAATGCCCTCTTGTGGTCATAACCTAATCCAACCGACCTGCCAAAAGCACCCTGAAAGCCCGAAACCGCTCAGAGATCTGAAATCCCAACATATAAAAACTGATCAGGAGGCATAACCAAAAACCTTCCCCTGTGTGCTCCCCCTAGAAGCTAAACATGTAACATTATCCCAGATGCGGTCCGGAGCAAGCCCTCAGGAGGCCCCCCCAAGGATTCTCCCTGAAGCACTATTCACACCCACGGGCCAGGGCCTGAAAAAAGTAAGAGTCAGGCCGTATACTAGTAGCCCAGTTCTTTTAGAGAGCATAAACTCGACTAAATTCCATCATTAGAAGGAGTGTTCTCCACACAAAAAAAATAACAGTTCACTCAGAAGTTCCCGGTGAATCCCGATGATCAGGAGGCCCTCTCAGGTCCTCCAGAACAAATCTGGCAATGCCAATTTAAAGCTTAGCAGCGCAACTTCAGGATCCTCAAAACTGAGACATGAGCCATTTATTGAGACTTGTAACTTTGCTGGGTACCCTATCCTGAACTTTAATCCCGCTGCTATGATCTTAGATACAATCATGTGGAAGGCTTTCCGCTTCAATTGGACCGAACCAAGGATGTTTTGAGCAATTCTCAGCTTCACCTTCTCCCATCTGACTTCTTGCAGGGCCTTGACTTTCTGTAAGAAATGCTGCTTTTCTAGGTAGTTCAGAAAGCGACAAATGATGGAGCGAGGAGGGGTATCAGGTGGGGGTTTTGGTCGCAGGGACCGGTGAGCCCATTCTATCATATATTTTGGACCAAAGGGAGAGGGACCAGTGACCCTTTCTACCAGCTTCTGGACAAAGACTACCATATTCTGGCCTTCTTCCCCTTCAGGAAGCCCGAGAATTACCACATTATTTCTCCGACTACGGCCTTCCAAATCTTCGAGTTTAGCTTCTAGACGAGATAACTTTTGTTTCGATAATAGGAGTTCAGGATCAGACTTTCCAATTTTCTCTCGATCGAAACTATTTGGGCAGTGTTGTCCGAAACTGTAGTGGAGACATCCTCTAACTTTCTGGAGAGGGATTTCAAGTCAGTTTCCATATCTTTCATCTCTTCCTGGAATGGTTTAAATTCCTCCAAGAATCTGTTAAGAGTTGAGGGTTCTTGATCCCCAGCTTGACACAAAGGATCCGGTTTATCTGGGCCACTTGAGGCTCGGGATTTCTTTGAGGCCTTCTCAGGAGTGGCGGGGGGTATGTTTCTGCAGGGCTTTCTTCATATAAGCCTCCATTTACCACACAGATACCCAAAACTGGAGCACAAGCTATTTAGACACAAGGAGAACTCGTAGGCAGAGGAATTAGTTGAGATTTAACATTATTAAATGACAAGTTTATATTCGGGAGGCAGGAGCTTAGTGAAGGAGCTTCTACTCAGCACTCTGCATCACGTGATCCCCGTGATTTTGTATTTCTTTAAAACTTGGCTTCCCGGCCAGTGCCCTTTGGGGTAACCATTGCCTCAGTGCTTGCACGCTGAGGTTCTTTGTCTTTTTGCAGAGTTAGATGCTGCTTTATCCCAGCTTATTAACAAATGAGTTCCTGGTTATATGTGGGAAACCACTTGGTTATGCCTTCATAGTGAACTGCCGGTTTGAGGTTCTCATAAGCACAAGTCCTTAGCAGACAGACTATTCCCCCCAAATAATGTGTGTGGGCATGGAGGAAATTCAATCTCATTTTCTTTTTGAATGTCCTACTAGCAACAGTTCTTTGAAACAAGTGGGCATTATTTGGCGTTTTCCAGCTTTTTCTTCTGTTACTTATGACATTGTGGTTTTGAACATTTTCCTCCTACATGGAAGTGTTTTTCTGTGTAAATGATACAGGTTTGTTTTGTCATATGCAAGTTCAGTTTATGGCTAGCTAGATGCGCCTTTATCCTCCGCCAGCAATTTATTCCTCCAGCTACTGTTGCTTGCATGGTAAACGACTGAGTTAGAATGATGTATAGAGCTGATAAATGTTCTTTGCCTACTTCAGTCTTCCATGGTTTGTGGAAAGGATTCCACGCACTGTTCCCCTAATTTTGTAAATTGTTTTTTTTTTTCTTTCGGCTTCGGCCCCTTATATGATTGTTTGTTTGCCACTTTTGTTAATAACATTCCCCTACCCTTTTCGTTATGCTGAGAAGTTCCATCAGCACAAGGAGAGATTTACTTTTGGCCTGTTTCTTTTTTGTTTTAATTCTCCCTTTTTCTTTTTTCATGTTTTCTTCTTCGTTTGATCAATGTTGTATAACATTTTTGTTTTCCCTTTTCATGTTGGTATTGTGATTGGACATCTGTACTCATGATATGATTATTTTCTGTACCTTTGTTATTTTATATTTTTGTGTTCAATAAAAATTCCCATACTCTTGCCAGTAGGGGGAATTGCTGGCCATCAGCCAAGATGTCGACCTGAGTGATGGTCAGGATGGTGGGGCTGCTTTGCCTGCAGACTGCAATGTGGAATTGGACTTGCCTTTACAGTTGACTTCAATAGAGGTTACCACAGATTTGCCTTTGGAAGCATTTGAATCTACGTTACTGCCTGGGATGGCTCCTGTGAGTGCTTAGCCTGCCAGTCTTTCTTTTGGTCTGGAATTGCCTGGGTCATCACAGTCGGCACATGATCAAGTTGGTACAGCTCCTGAGTTTGTACCCACAGACCCTTTCTTGCAGGAACAGATGACAGAAGAGCAGACATGCCTGACAGCACTGTTGGACTCAGAGGACCACATCTATCAGATGGTTCAGCGGGACATCAGGGAGCAAGGTACTGTGCCTTCCATGATTTTTACCCCCCCAATTGGCTTTCTCGCCACAACATATGGGTTTTTCACCTTCACCTGCTGTGGACGGGCCTGTTCCCATGGACTACAGGTCAACTCGGCTTATTCCGACTCCATTACTCTGACAGGGACAGCGTTCCCTAGAATCTCTTGGTATGGCTGCAATTTCAACTGTTACAGGGTTTCTTCTGGTAAAAGACTTTTGCTCTGTTAATCCCTTTCAGGACACGGGCCTTCATTCAGACACCAATTCTGTTCTGTCCGCACAGCATTTCATTACCTAGCAATCGGCCTTTAATTCCAGGTCTACAGCCAGGACAAGAACCTCCTCAGTCTGTACATGTTGCAGCCCCTCTTAAATCATTGTCTGTGATGGCTTCATAGTCATCGTGCACCATAACGTCGCCTGATTCACCTGATCGAATTGTTTTGCCTCCTAACTTGGTTGCGCAGTCTGCCTGCACTGCTGCAGTTGCTGAGGACTCCCAAGTGGTCACACTGCCTGTTGCCATCGTGACGGTAGCCAGTGAACAAGGCAACTGAAATTGGGCACCTACAAAAAAGGTGACTCAATTATGGCATTGGTGTTCACGGCTACCTAGCAGAGGGGTGATTGGATACTGGGGTGGACGAATAGAGCGACAGGAAGTATGTGCGTACACACACGGGGAGAGAGGAAGGCAGGGTAGGGAAGGTATGTGGGAGAGGGTGTGGCGGGCAGCTGCCAGTCAGGTCTGCAAGTGTGGTGGGGAGGGTGGTCACCTGGGACATGCAGGGTGCAGGGTTTGGGTCCAGCGCTGGGCATTTTTTCCCCCCGCAGGCAGCTTTCACTTTTGTAAGTTTTCACCCCCACATGCACCCTCCCCCACGGAGTTCAGAATCCATAAGTAGGGGATGCGGGGAGCACAGCCACTTGCATTAAAAACCAAACCCGTAGGTCTCAGGCACCCTTTTTGTCCTCGTCGCGAGTGTATATCGCCAAAATTCATTCTCAGTGATGTACACTCACCCTAATGGTGATCGTTATTTTGCTATCACCCTTATAACATGGAACCCTCTGTGACTGTTGCTTCAGCTTCACATTTTTCAATTACTCCTGTTGACTTGCAGCCAAGGTTTCAAACCCTGACCCCACTGTTCTCCCTTTGGTCCAGATTGTATAACTTACAGTGGACCCTGCTACACCAGTCACTCCTTGGACAGATGGCAGGCCTGATGCTCTGCGGGTTACCCCCAAATAGTCCTCTGTTGAGACAAACTCAGTGACTCATCCTTTGAGCACTCCTTCTTGTATTCCTAAAGTACTCACTGCTGGGATGCCTAATTCTGATGCTCTGCAATTGACAGCTACCCCTACTGGCACTTCTGCGCTTGGCTGGAGCCACATTAGGGCCCTTCAAAAGACTGGCTGGATTATTGGACCTGATGGACATAGCTGGATTCCAGATCTGGCTTTATTGCCTGACTATAAGATTGACTCTTGTGTCAAGTCTTTGGACATGATTCAGGAGGGGTGAGTCCATCTCACAAGCCTTACAGCAGCCACAACTGATTTCTGATCAAGGGACTCTTGCCCCACATGCTGCGACTGATTTTGCCTCTGGCCCCAACTCCTCAGGGAAGCCTGGGGGTTCTGCTCCTGCTTCTATGGCTGCTTGCTCTGCTCCTCCGGGGTCCTCTGAAGTTCTGATGGAGAATCCATCCAAACGTCCAAACACTGTTCCTGCTCAGCATGCCCCTGCGCAGTGCTGTTCGTCTCAAGTACATTGGGGACGAGGAACTTTCTCCTGACCATTCCTTCTTGGTTGAGAAGCTTGTGATGGAATCCTTGGGCTTTAGCCTGGATGATATCTAGGCCATCATTTGTGTTTCTGGTCCTGTTTTGTATGATGTGAGCTTACAACTCCATTCCTCCTCTTTAGACTGTTTTTGGACAAAATATAATTTCATTTCATTTATTTTTTATTCTTGTAGGCCTGATGAGCAAAATGCCCAATTTCACAGGTGACAAGTGATTACAAAAGATGCATAAAAAAATCAAATCTGACATACAATACAATTACAGACAGAAAAACATACAACCATACAGTATGACAACAACACTGCTGTAACTATAAGTTATGTGTGCATTCCTGTTTCTTTCAAGG
Organism: Neoceratodus forsteri; assembly: GCA_016271365.2. Taxonomy (NCBI): domain Eukaryota; kingdom Metazoa; phylum Chordata; order Ceratodontiformes; family Ceratodontidae; genus Neoceratodus; species Neoceratodus forsteri. Next base: position 69,484,464 of record JADMNL010000023.1, read on the forward strand.
AGAGAATGAGTTTCCTTTTAAAGTTAAAAACTGTTCTACAGTTAACCAGTTCACCCAGTATAGAATTAAAAAAGAAAGGAGCTTAGTAAAGTAATGATCCCAGACCAATTACTTAAACAGGGGAACCTTAAATGTAATTCTATTCTGAGATCTGGCACCACAACCATTAACAAATCGAGGAAATAAAGTTGAGACTGAATCTGAAGAAAATCTAAGGTGCTTTTAAATATAAAAGTACCCATTCTCAATAGTATTCTATTATCCAGAGATAGACTGTCAGACTGTCTATATAGAAGGCAATGATGGGTACGGAAAGGGGTGTTCAACATAAACCTAATTATTGCATTATATGTAACCTGGAGTCAATCTCACAATTTAGAAACTAGCAGCTGAATTAGCAACAAGACCATAGTCTAATACACTTAGTAAAAAAATGTGTGCCAATAGAAACCTAGCCTCAGTGGTTAAGCAGGATATAACTGAGTATAAATCCCCTAGCCTCTGGTGGATGGTCTTCCTAACACTATTTATATGTAACTCAAAGGACAATTTAGAATCCAGAATCTTTCCAAGGTACCTAAAGTTTTCTAACAATTCAATAATGTTCCCGTTGAGGTCAGAAATTAGTGGTAAATCTTCACATTTTTGCATATTCGAAAACACCATAACTTTTGTTTTTTTATGGTTTAAGATCATACAATTTTGAATTAACCAATTTTAGAAGATGTCAAAATCGGCCTGAACCTTCTCAAAGGTACTGTTAGAACGTGAGCTTATCCCCTATAATACTGCATCATCTGCATACCTAATCATAGAGGTCTGGGTATAGACACTAGGTACAGTGTTCCTATAAAGAGAAAATATAAGTGGTCCCAGAATCGACCCCTGTGGAACACCACAGAGGATCAGTTTTGGCAGTGAAGACCCACCACCAATAGAAATAATGTATGTTCTGTTCCTCAAATAATCTGTAAACCAATTGATAACATCCATTGAGAAATGTAACTTCTGTAAGACCCCTAATAATAAACTATGCTCGACAAGATTGAAAGCCTTGGTGAGGTCCACAAAAACAGCTGCAACAGAGTGCAGTTGAAGTACTCAGAACTCTGGCTGCCATTCCAGGCTATTCCCATCACAAGGTCTACCATCCGTATGGTGGCGGTGACCATAATGAAGGTGTTGATGTTAACAATGTGACCTATTGGCTGAAGCAGCATCCTGAGGTGCTCGGATGCCTGGATCCCATTTTGGATAAATATGGGACTTGGACTGAGGTTGGAAATACAAAGTACAGCTCAGAGCAACAGAGTCAGGTCTTGCACATCTCCACAACAGTTTCTTTCTTTTTTTTCTTTTAAATTGTTTGTTTATAGTATTTCTTTAGATAAAAAACAATATTGAGGTACATCTGGTAATACATACAATGTATGCATAGCTTAAGTAAAACATCTTGTCCAAGTAATTCCCTAGGCGATATATTGGATAAATATAAATAAGGACAGGATTCAGTGTTGGCCAATATCATAAATAGTGCAATAAGACTGGTTGAAAGTGTTGTAAAATGTCCATTGTTCCTGTAAAAGCAAAAACTGGTTATTCGACTGCAAGATTTGATCCCTACAATGAGTGGGTGTTTCTTAATGTCCTTCTGGGATGCAGTAAGGTAAACTTTCATGGAACTAAAGAAGAGTCTAATGGTGAAATATAGAATACCCATTTTCTCCATCTCAGTTCAAATAAATCCATTCTATCTGCAGACCTAGCAATTAACTTTTCTAAGGTATAAATCTCTCTGAGCATCCCATGCCAATCTTGAAGGATGATGGGGGTTGGGTCTGCCCCATTTCTTAGTAAGGACTTTCTTTGCTGCCAGGATATAGATTATCAACAAAGAGCCTTTTTGAATACGCAGGCTTTCTGGTGGGATAGATAAAAGGACCACCTCGGGATCAAGACATCTTCCTCTCCAACGAGTTCCACCAAGGCATGTGATATCAAAGTCAAAACCGTCTCAGGCCTGGGCAGGACCAAAAAACACGGGTGTGGCCAGCATATTATTCCCCACATTTCCTCCAACATTCCCCGATTACTGTAGCCATAAATTTAGAAAGTTTTGCAGGGGGGTATAAAAATCTGTTTTTGGTCTTCCATGTGAACTCCCTCCAGCAGGGTGCATTTAGCAGACTGAAAGATTGCTTAGTGTATTTGTCCCACTCATCTATTTGGACTGGCATGGGGAGCTCTCTATTCCAAGCCTCCAATATACCCCTAGTGGATTCTCTTAACAGTTCCTGAAGACCCTTATAAAGTAGCCCTATGAAATGTGGATAGATTTGACCCGCTGTAGTGGTTATGGCAAGGTGCAACAACAGAGGAAGGGGTTTAGGCAAAAAAACCTGTAGTGGCAGCCCTCTGCCCTATTGATTCCTTAAGTCGTAAGTACAACAGGTGATCTTGTGGTGTGAGCCCACAGCTCTCCTGTAATTTCAAAAAAGAAATTACACCCATTGAATCCATAATTTTATAAATTGAAGTGAGACCCCTATTAGCCCGTCTCTGCAAGGATTGTTTCTCTTGTGGTGAAAGGGGTTTAATCAGCACAGACAGCAAGTCTAGATGGGATAGGGTATGTTGTAAGTCTGGGGAATTTTTAAGATTATGCCAAACCTGGAAGGTAGACTGTGCTCCTATATAAAATGATGGATCACTTTTATGGGGTTTTCTAATAGAGGATAGCAAAACTGGAAGATCCTGAAAAGGATTAAGAGTTGTTTCCAGCACCTTTCAGAGAAGGTCATAGTTTGGGTTGCACCGGTTAAAGATTCGAGCTAACACTGTAACTTGAGCATATTTATGGAGATCAGGTAGATTTAATCCTCCCCTCCCTTTGGGTAGTTGCAGTACTGACCACTTTATTCTTGGTCTCTTACCCATTCAAACAAACCTAGCAAGGGATCTGTTCCAGGAAATAAAATACATCTGCGAAGGAAATTCTGGGATTGTTGAGAATAAATATAACAAACGGGGTAAGATGTTCATATGTATTAAATCCACTCTGGAATATAACGATAAATGAAGTTGGGACCAACGATGGAGGTCCAACTCTATTTGTTGGGTAAGGGGCTCATAATTAAGTAACAAAAGATTGGAAATCTGTTGCAGCAAGTGTATTCCTAAATATTTTATTTTGGTCTTATTCCATCTAAGGGGAAAGTGCGTTTTTAAATTTTTTTTGGGGGGGGGCAGTGAAATGTAAGTATTTCTGTTTTGGTGAGATTTGTCTGATAGCCGGAAACTCTTACAGATAGATCTAACACATTCCAGAGAGCTGGAAGGGAGGTTTCTGGGTTGGTTACTGTGAGGAGGACATCATCTGCATATAATGTAAGTTTCCAAGTTTGATTCCCTATAAGGACACCCCAGATCCCCATGGAGTTTCTAATAGTCATCGCTAGAGGTTCAATATATAAAGCAAAAAGGAGTGGGGAAGGGGACAGCCCGGTCTCATGCCCCTTTCCAAGGGAATGGGTGTGGAAATACCGTCATTAATTTTAATATAGACCTTCAGATAGGAGTAAATGTGCCCCAGCCAGGTTACAAATTCTCTTGGGAAATCAAAAGCCACCAAGACCTCCCACAGGTATCTCCATGAGACCCTGATCTTCTTGTATCAGGCCCAGGAGAACTGTCTACAACCAACTCTACCAAATAGACATGAAAAATTTATAATCATTGTTCAGGACTAATATGGGCCTAAAGGAATCCGGCGATGTCGGATCTTTCCCTGGTTTCAGGATAGCTGAGATGGCGGCATAAGACCATGAAGGGGGTCACAATCCGTGTTGTACCTCTACAAAGGCCTGCTGCATTGGTTGAAGTAATTTAACTTGGAAGGTTTTATACCACTCGGCTCCAAACCCATCTGGGCCAGGGCATTTTAGGGTTTTGGATTTATTAAGGTTAATTGGAGTTCCCTAGTGGAGATGGGGGACAGGAGGTATGCCCGCTGTGCAGGAGTCAATTTGGGGAAAGTGAGTGGGTCCAGGAATTGGCAGATTGTTTCCTCTGATGGAGGATTCCGGTCAGCATACAGTGCCTCATAATACCCCGGAATGTTGTCATGAATTGTGTTCCCTTATAATGAAATATCCCCGTTTGAGGGTCTCTAATACCTGCAATGTTCACTGACTGTCTGTATGCTGTAGTTCGTTTTGCCAGATTTCTGCCCCCCCTTGCACTGCCCTCATAATAAAATGTCTTAAGGTATAAGAAGATCATCTGCACCTTATAATCCAATATCCCTTGGATTTCCGATTGTTCCCTTCGGAGTTCCTCCTGAAGCACCCTCTCTCCCCTGGCACATCTCTCCTGAAGATCCCGAAGCAATACTTGTAATTGTGCAATCATTTCTCCAAGCAGCACTGCTTTAAATGTATCCCATAAAATAGTAGCAGGTGTATCAGCTTTAGCATTTTCATTTAAAATCTGAGTAAACTGATCCCCCGTTTTCATTTTAAATTCAGTGTCTTTTAGTAAAGCTAAATTCAGCCACCCCAAGAATGTTTTATGTTTTTTACCTAAATCCACTTTCATGAGTAGTGGGTTGTGGTCTGAAAGCCATCGTGCTGCCAGAAAAATGTCCTGTACTCTGTCTATATGCTCTGTAGATATAAAAAAAATAATTGATTCTGGAGGAAGAGTGGTGTCTTGGAGAGAAATAGGTATATCCTTCTGACGGGGGGAATAAATGATGCCAGACATCTGTAAGACCTAGTCTTGGGAGTTGTGCTTTAAGGAGTTTCTGAGTTGGGGACGTCTTTGTGCTCTTGGGGTTGATGAATCCAAATGGGGAGAAATGGTAATATTAAAATCTCCACCTACCAGCATGAACACTTTCTGTGTCTCCAAGAGTCTGTTAATAAAACGTTTAAGTAATAATGGGGGGGGCCGGTTGAAGGTATACGCTTCCTAGCATGACCTCCATTTCAAACATATGACCATGTACTGTGGCAAAATGCCCATTCTGGTCAGAGCATGTTTTCTCTACCTTGAAGGGTGTGGAGGAGGCGATCAGGATCGCTACCCCTCTTCGTTTCCCTGTAGTACTGGAGGAGGAATAAACTGTGTATCTGCCCCCCATTGCCAATTTAGCATGTTCAACCTGGGAGAGATGAGTCTCTTGCAGGTATATGCAATCTACTTTTAGCCTACGCAAGTATTGCTGAACTCTAGCTCTCTTTATGGGGTGGTTTATATCGTTTATATTTAGCGATACTATTTTTGCTAAATCTGTCTGTACTATGAAAAAACAATAGTGATAGCATTATGTCTAGCTAACTTCCCTCCCCTTCCCCATAACAGCCCGGATTCAAGAAACTGAAGTCAAGTATCGAATTCCCAGCCTGCAACCAGTCTACATTGTGCTAGGACCGCATCATTATTATTACCATGCTGCCATGAAGATATGGCACACTTTAGAAACAGGGTATTATTATTATTACTCCAAGGCTTAAACACATTGTACCTCATGTAAAACTGAACATCACTATCCTTGCACTTGAACCTTTGAGTGCACAACATTTTAAAACATATATACAAAACAATTGTCGATTCAGGATGCATCCTCATAGCTTTAAACCTATTAAATTTAGCTATAACTGGATGTATCAGGTCGTAGCTCTTGCTCTCATGGACTTCCAAATGTGGGGATGGATAGTTGCACCCGTGGGGACCCAAACAACGCATCTCCCGATAGGTGGTAACCTTCCCATATTGTGAAGGTAATCCAAGACCTAAGGTGGCTGGGGCCTCCAGGGGTACAGTTTGCTGTGCCCAGAAAGAAGGGAGAAACAGAAAAGGGAAGCAAATAAAAATCATGGAGAAGCTTCTTTGTGACATCTGGCAACTCAAAACAACATTACTCCCCTCCCCCTCTCGGGCTAGATTCTAGCAAGTCTTGGTATGATTATAAACAATGGAGAAATTCCAAAACCATGTTTCATTTATGTCTCATTGTAACTGAAGAAGAAGAAGAAGAATCAGCATTTATATAGCGCTTTTCATCCATCCAAAGCGCTTTACAAGCAATGCTAGACTGGTAGTGAAGTGACTGAATGTGTGGTGGCGGTCATATCGCACATCATCACCCACACACAGCCTGGATAATTGCATGAACCGGTTTATGGGAAGGGGAATGTTGGCCAGGACACCGGGAATGTTCCCTACTCTTTGAGAAGAGTGCCCTGGGTTCTTTTACTTCCACCTGGACACCCACCAGGACAACACCAGGATGGGCAGAAGGGACCTCGGTTTAACGTCTCATCCGAAGGACGGCACACCCCAGCAGTACAGCACCCCCCAATACTGCACTTGGATACCAGCAATTTTTAGGTGCAAATCCAATCCCGGTGTGGGACGAGAACCCATGACCTTCTGGTCCAGAGGCAGAAGTGCTACCAACTGAGCCACGCTGACACCAGGCAACTGAGGCAAGGTTTTTCAAATACTTTCTACCCGTATATAAGCAGGAAAGGTAAGCAGTTAATAATATTGCCCACCATAATTGGTGAATACTAAGGCAGCAACAAAATAAGGGTTAGGTGGGTGGGGGGAGGGTAGAAGCTCTCCTCCATCACAGACTGACAATCAGCTCGGGGATAACCCAAAGTAAAGAGTCCTCCTCAGGCCTAGAGCCGGGCCTGCATGTTGTAAAGCCTCCTAAAAATCTATCATAGGGGGAATACTTCCCCCACATTATCAAACTCCTACCAACCTGAATATTGAACCAGCGAATACATAGGAGAGTTCTTCAGGTCACTTTAATGCCATTGTCCCTCTTGTAGGCTGCTAAAGCGTTCTTCACTGCTGCCAAATTCTGGACATTCTCTCTTGGTTTCTTAGGTACTGTTTGCCATCTAGCTGGATGTTGATCCGAGTTCTGAGAGCTTGAACTTCGGTCTGGAAAGTGTAGACCCATTTTAGAAAGTTCCTCTCTTTTCTTCCTGAGGGTAGTTGTACAACCGGGTGGGAGGGATATGGCGTTGTAAATTTATAAACTGTCTCTTTAAGTACAGGCAGCAGTAGAAGATATGCTCGTCTAAGTCGCATTGTCTTGGGAGAATAATCGTGGTCGAAGTAGATCCATGTTTAAACATAAAATACTTTTTGGCATTTCCAAGCCATTAAGAGGACTTGTTCTTTAGTGCAATAGCTGTTAAACCTGAGAATCACTAATCGTGGAGGGACTGTAGTGGAGGTAGGCTTTGGGGCAAGAGCCCGATGTACTCTCTCAAGATGGAACTCGAAATCAGAGGGTCATTCCAGAGCAGTGTGAAGCAGAGACTCTATAAACTCTAATATTAGAGCCCTTCGAGTTCTCTGACAGGCAGTATATACGGATATTTTTGCACCTTGCACGATTCTCTTGATCTTCCTGTCGATCTAGTATTTGCTGTTGGTATTTTTTTAATTTGCTGAAGGGTTTGTTCTAAATTGGTTACACAATTTTCTGTAGCAGTTCCCTGAGGCTCTTGGTCATCCATGCGCTGTTCTAACTGCACCACATCCTGGCAGAGCTCCCCGTACATCTCCTTTATCTCTGCTCTAAAGGTCATAATTTCCTGATATATCAAGTCCAACTTAACTTTTTTAGTTTTAGCTGCTCTGAATTTGTGGGGATTTTTACCGGGTCCACGCTTGGAGTCTCGCGGTTGAGAGTCGTGTGGTTCTAAGGCCTGAGAGGCCTCTGTGTCTGAGTGGTCTGCTGAATCTTCCATATCGCACCATATGCTAGTCAGATTCCCCAGGAAAGTCCACGTGTGCATTCTGATATACGTTTTGCACTAAAAATTTGCTAATTACAGTAGTAACTGTCAAAAAGTTTCCTACCTCAAAGCACCTCGAGGTACCACTGAGGTAATTTGCATTGACTGTAATGTGATCCTGCCTCATTCTGCCTCCGTATACCAAGGTATACCTCAGCACTGCAAAACTTTTCTATGACTACCACTGTATATATAAATACTACTGATCGAAACGATTGCTTTGCCCAAGGGAGACGGGAGCGTTGCCACTAAGCAGCCATTACCCAAGAGGCGGAACCGGAAGTCCAACAGTTTCTTTCTTGATAGAGGGGTTTGTTTTTCTCTGGGACAGCCAAAGGTTTGTTTTAAGTGTGGCTCCCTCTCCCATCAAAGCAACTTGTGTGACCAGTGGCTTTGTAGCCTCTGTCTGGAACGTGGCCACATTGCAGATCAATGCCCAAATAAAGTGAAATGTAATCTGTGTCACATGGAGGGTTATTCCTTCTGCAGCTGTCCCTGGGCATCTCATAACAGGTCTGATGAACCCCGAAAGGATGAGCTGATACGTGCAGCTCGACATCCCAGTGACAGCCTGGTAGTGGAGGGTTTATCTCAGGTGTCTTTGGACATGTTGATCTCTACACTGCCTTCCTCAGATGTCCTTGATGGACATTTCTGCTCCTGTTCCTTTTCAATCTCCTCTGGTGGTCACAAGTAGTGAAAGTGATCTGTTATGCACACCCTTAGCCATCAATTGTCGAGAACCCTGATCTGATGGTGACCTCTGACCTTTCTGTAGATACCACTGTACTGCCTCCTCCTCCTTCTTTTATTGAGGTTCCTTGTAGATGTTTTCTACTGAACAAACCACCTCTTGATACTCTCCAACCTGCTTCTGCTGGATCCCTCCCTCTCTCAGAAATAGATTTAGCCATATTGCTTCTTCGGAGAATTGGGGTGACGCTGCTGATGATATTGATTCTGATGCTTCTTCTACAATGTCAGCTGTGCTTGTCGACACATCAGACACAGAAGAAGATATTTTGAAGATTGTGAAACCTCAGAAATGAAGGTTCTAATCCTGGAGCAGAAATTAAATTTAAGAAGAAACACTCTCCGCCACCTTAGCCCGTGGTTTGAGTGGCCTTTTTGTAAGGACTTTCCCCACTCTTTCAACTATGCATGAGGGTTGCTACGCTAAATGTAAATAGCATAAAAAAACCTACATTGTAGGAAAGTTACACCATAGGTCCTACAAGATTCTCGTGTTGTCTTCATTTTTTTATGGGACACTAGATTGCATACATTGTCCAATGTCGCTGCTACTCAAATGCTCTGAGCATCTGGTCTCTCTTATTTTTCCCTTGGCACAGAAGCATGCTCCATGGTTGCTATACTGTTTAACCATCTTCATCCTACAGTATTTATGGTACTTGATGTACAAACAGGGCAGGCTTTATTGCTTGAGTGTAGCATTGACTGGACTGCATATCATTTAATCGTTTTGTACAACCCCCAATTGAAATTTGAGAGGGTTTCTCTGTTTTAGTTAATTCAGCCCTATTTATGCACTTCCAGAATAGTTATATTTGGTGAGGATTTTAATTGCCCTCTTCAGCTCTGGGATAGAGGGGCTAAGATGCTCCCGTGGCTTCTTTATGCTCTTCCTATCATTTCTCATGCTACTGCTGGTAATCTCCGAAAGTGGGACACCACATAGGAACATAGACTTTGACGGCAGATAAGGACCGCTTGGCCCATCTAGTCTGCCCATTTCCCTACCTACAGGATAGGCCGCAGATCCTAGTTAACCAACAGCCTATTTCTTCCTACCCCCCACAAGAATTGCCTTATGTCTGTCCCATGCATTCTTGAATTCTCCCACAGTTTTAGACCCCATAACTCCTCAGGAAGGCTGTTCCATGCATCCACTACCCTCTCCGTGAAATAATCATCTCACATTGCCCCTGAACTGCCACATTCTTCTATCTTTAAATTGTGTCCCTTGTTCTTGCATGTCTCTTTTTCTGAAAGATGCTACCCTCTTGGACTTTGTTGATTCTACTGAGGTACGTAAAGTTTCTATCATGTCCCCCCTCTCCCTTCTTTCCTCAAGGGTATACATATTAAGCTCCTTTAGTCTCTCCTCGTATGGCTTCTCTTGCAGACCCTGCACCATTTTAGTTGCCCTTCTCTGGACTGCCTCTATCCTGTCTATGTCCTTGCAGAGATGGGGTCTCCAGAACTGGACGCAGTACTCCAGATGGGGTCTCACCAACTGTCTGTACAGAGGGATAACAACTTCCTGTTTTCTGCTGCTGATGCCTCTCCCTATGTATCCCAGTATACGCCCAGCCCTCCTTACTGCCTTCTCACATTGCTTGCTAACCTTAAGGTCATCTGATATGATTACCCCCAGGTCCCTTTCCTTTTTTGTTGTTGTTATTACCTTCCCCCCATTGTGTATTCTTCCCCTGGGTTATTGTTTCCCAGGTGCATTATTTTGCACTTCTTTGCATTGAATCCTAGCTGCCATACTTCTGACCATTCCTCCAACCTTGCCAAGTCCCTTCTCATCCTTTCCACGCTCCTTGTGTATCAACCCTGTTGCAGATCATTGTGTCATCTGCAAAGAGGCATACTTTTCCTTCCAGTCCCTATGCAATGTCACTTATGAAGACATTAAAAAGGACTGGACCCAATACTGAACCCTGCGGTACCCCACTAGTAACCCCTCTTTCTTCAGAGTGGACTCCATTTACAATTACCTTCTGTGTCCTGTTGTCCAGCCAATGTTTTACCCAGGCTACCACCCTGGGACCCACTCCCAGGCTGGTTAATTTGATTATTAATCTTTTGTGTGGGACTGTGTCAAATTCCTTGCTAAAGTCTAGGTAGGCCATGTCCACAGCCCTCCTGGTCTACTACTTTGGTCACCCAGTCAAAGAAATCTATTAGATTCGTGCTGACATGACCTTCCTGCTGTGAATCAATGCTGTCTTGGGTCCTGTCCCACTGACCTCTAGGTACTCAACTATTCTTTCCTTCAGAAGTGACTCTCACTTTCTCCCTACCACAGAGGTCAAACTGACAGGTCTGTAGTTTCCTGCCTCTGTCTTGGTCCCACTTTTGTGAAGGGAATCACATCCGCCTTCCTCCAGTCCTCAGGTACCACAACATCCTCCCATGATTTATTAAAGAGTAGCTAGTGAGTTTCATAGTTCCCCTTAATTCTTTTAGAATTCTGGGTGAATTCATCAGGTCCCATTGCTTTGTCCACCTTCAGTTTTAGGAGTTCTTGCAGAATCCTTTCTTCTGTGAAAGGACTGGGATCGACCCCCCATCAAGAGTGCTTCTGTTAATTGGATTAGGTACTTCCCCCTTCTCTTTTGTGAATACTGAGCAGAAATATTCATTCAGTATTCCTGCTTTTTCACTGTCACTTACAACAGCATTTGTAGGTTTGCCTTATCGGCCCCACGTCTGACTCACCATTGCTTTCTGTACTCTGCCCTGCACCAGCTGTCTCCCAAATCCCATCACCTCTACTCACTGGATTGTTTCATAGATGTCATGACCAGAACCCCCCACCCTAATTCTATTGGAGCTATGTTTAACCCTGTGCTTCACTCCCACCCTCTGAGGTCCTCAAATTCTCCCTTGCTCTCTGTCCCACACTGCTCAACTAAAATGTGGTGAGCAAGCATTCACTTATTTTGCCCCCAAATTCTCTAACACCCTTCCCCCAAGTTTAAAGCGCCCCTAATTCCATTCGTCCTTCAAAACTGCACTTTTCTCTTACCTTTTAGCACTTGAGACTTGTGTGACTGTACCTAGCCTTGCTTGTCCTGACTGCCTAAACTTTTGGTTTCACCAAACTCCTTATATATCTCCTAGATTGTCTTAACCTGCCTAGCTCATCCCTGTGTGGATAATCCTGCTTGATGTATAATACTTGTCTATCCCTGTGAGGATATCTGTTGTAAATGTTGTAAGACTTTATTTATGTACCCGAGTTTGTTTGTAATTTACTGCATTTTGTACTCTCCCGGGTCATGTCTGAAAATAGGCAGGTCTATTGCCTAATGCACTTACCCGGTCATCAAAATTTAATAAATAAACAAATAAATAAGATGTCAGAATTGCTTTGCAACTCCTTATATTTACAAAATATTTGCAAAGAGTCCCACCTTTTGATGCATTTTTTTGTACAATATCTTTATTAAGGTTTTTTACAAAAACAAAAAAAGTCAACACAACGTACGGTACAACTGACATACAGACAAACACAAGTGCAATTATATACATACATTCTATCTTCTGGTTCCCAAGTATATTTCTTTCTTGAATATTTTTGCAATCTTTAACCCCTTTCATCTCAACCCCAGCCTGTTCATAGCATCCTCCCTGAGTTGTATTGCACCTTCACACCATCTATCCATCAAGCCCTTCTCTCAGTGTCAATGCCTCCTCTGGGCTTAATGAGGACAGAAAAGGAGCCCAGATCCTGGTAAATGACTCTTCCCTGTCCTGAACCACCAAAGTTAGTCTCTCCAAGGCCAGTGTCTGAAGGATCAAGTGGCACCACTGTTGCCCTGTGGGTCGGGTGTGGGAGACCCATGTATTCTGAATACAATGGCGAGCCAGCACTTATAAGGTCCTTATCCACCTTGGCAAGGGTATCCATTCTCTGTCCTCTCCAACCTCTACCCCAAACAGGCAAGCTAAGGGGTCTCTTTCCATGATCATATCCATCCATTTTTGTTACCTCATCTACTATCTCCCCCCTGAAGAGCTGCAATACTGGACAGGTCCAGAAGCAGTGGATGTACGATACCCCTTTCCTGTCCACACCGTCCACATATAGGCGATACCAAGGGGTGTGCTTTATTCACAATTACCGGTGGGTAGTACAATCGGTGTATAAACTTGTAGTAGGCTTCTTTATATTTGTTACATACCATTATGCCAGCATGTAAAGGCAACGCCACTCCCCAATTCTCCTCTGATATAGGTCTCCCCACGTCTCTCTCCCATAAAAGTCTCATATTTGCCATCATATCCGGGAATCTCTGCTTTCCTATTCTAGCTACCTTCCCTATAAATCCTTTTGGGTCCACCTTAGATTGATATAACATGCTTTCTACGGGGTCCATTACAAACCGCCCAGGGTGCTCCCTCTCTAGGCTTCCCACATAAGCCCTGGTCTGAAAGTATCTAAATCTGTGTTGCCCTTCCAGCTGAAGATTATGTTGTAATGTATCAAAAGAGCAAAGATCCCCCTGCACCAATAAATTGCCCAGGCTATGTACCCCCTTTCACTCCCACTCTTGAAATCCCAAATCCTCTAATCCTGGTAGAAAAAAAGGGTTGCCTGCTACTGGCAGTAGTAGGGTCTCGCTTCTTTGTGCCAATCCCTGCTTCTTTAAGTGGCTCCAAGCTTCCAATACCTGTACTACGAGTGGGTTGCCAGGGCCCCAGCCCTGTACACCCGACTGCCTTGGCTATGAAGGTAAGCCGTGAGTCTCCCAGGGGTATCTCCCTGTTCCAGGTCCAACCAGCTGGCCACCTTAGGTTGATTTACCCAACCTGCAATATAGCTTTGCTGTATTGCCAAGTAATAGTTACCTAGGTCCAGGAAATTCACTCCCCCCTTACTCCTTTCCGCTTTCAGCCTCTGTAGGCTGGTCCTTAGCCTTTTCCCTTTCCATATGAATGCCTAGAACATCTTCTTCACCCTCTTTAAATCTCCTTTCATGAGACCCATGTATAACATCTGCATTAAATATAATATTCTGGGTAGAATATTCATCTTGATTAGGTTAACCCTTCCTAGCCATGATGTTGGGAGCTGTGTCCATCTACGAAGATCCACCTCTGCTGTTTTCAGAAGGGTAGTGTAATTAAGCTGATATAGGGACCCCAGAGATCTGCCCACCTGAATATCTAGGCAGGTGAAGCTGGGCCCTGCACGTCGCAGTCCCCATCCACCATCCCATTCAGCCGGATTTGGGTAGCACGCAAGTTCCGACTTTCCCAGATTCACCTTGTATCCTGAAAAGGCCCCAAATTCCTATATCAATTCCAGCAAAGAAGGCCCCAAATTCCTATATCAATTCAAGCAAAGGCGGCAACGAGTCCCTTGAATTAGATATGAATAAGAGCATATCATCCACGTACAATACTAACTTGTGCAGAGAGACCAGTGCGCCAAGAACTCCCTTACTACCCAGATGTTCCCTTATTGCAACCGTGAATGGCTCTATGGCCATTGCAAACAGCAGCAGGGATAGCGGGCAACCCTGCCGAGTGCCACACTCGAGGCTGAATTGCTCTAACATGACTCTGTTCACCAGAACATGAGCTTTGGGTGCTACATACATATCCCTCACCCAGTCTATATAGGGATCACCCAGACCAAACCGGGACATCACCTGAAACAGGTATTCCCATTCCACCCTATCAAATGCTTTTTCAGCATCCGTCAAGATAATACCCACCTTCTCCTTCCCCTGTGTCACTCTCCAAATGATATTTAGCAGCCGGCGCATGTTTTGGTATGACTGCCTCCCCTTAAGAAATCCAGTTTGGTCTGGATGAATAGCATCCGGCAAAATGGTTTCCAACCTAGTGGCCAAGGCCTTTGCAAGTATCATACAGTCGCAATTAAGCAGCGATAAAGGCCTATAGGAGGCACACTCACGTTCATCCTTACCCTGCTTGAGTATCCGGCAAACTGCAGCATCGTAACACGTGTCAGGTAAGGTAATTCCCCCTGTTTCCTTCTCCCTCCCAAAGACGTCGCTCAATACCTTCACCCCTTAGCCTCCCAGCAGCTTATAATATTCTACTGAGAACCCATCTGGGCCACTATCCTTCCCATTCTGTAACTTCTAAATAGCTCTCATAATTTCTTGCCTTGTAATTGGTCGAGCCAGTTGTTCCCGCTGTGCATCTGTTATTTTGGGGAGTTGTACCCTATTCAAGAATTCACTAATCTTCCCACCCTGCTTGTTATTTTCAGCCCTATGTAGCTGCTGGCAATAGGCCCTAAAACAGTCTCTTATCTTCCTGAGCTCTCTGTGCAGTGTACCCTGATAGTCTCACACCCCTGTGACCCTGGTCGCCCCTTGCCACCCTTCATGAGGCGCACCAGAAGGGCCGGCTTTGCCCCCTCCCTATGCTTGATGCCTACAGTAGAGCCAGACTCTCCCAGCTTTCTCTTTCAACAGGGCATTCAATGCCTCCCAAGTTGCCAACAAGAGGTTCACAGCTTCGGCCTGCTCCCCTCCTGCCACTCGTTTTTCTAACATTCTTACTTTTTGTTCCAGTTCTGACCATGTCTGTCTCTTTTGCCTCTTCAACCTGGTCATATATTCTATAATCACCCCCTCAAAAAAGCCTTGCCCGCTTTCCAAACCGTGGCTTTCGACACCGTCTCCCCATCGTTAGTCTCTAAATAATACTGTCATTTTTCCTCTAAATGTTTTCTGAAAGCCTGATTCTTGCCATATAAGTTGGAAACTTCCATTGTGGGGGCCCCTCTTGTTTCTCCTCTCCCTGCAGTTTCAGGATTACTATTGCACGGTCTGAAACATGTATGGGGCTATGAGCAACATCTTGCACACGTCCATACCAGTCCCTGGGCATGTAGATATAATCGAGTCTAGTCCATGTTTTATGCGGGTTGGAATAAAAAGTGAACTCTTTGGCCCCGGGATTGGCTGCACACCAGATGTCTACTAGATCTAGTTCAGCTATCCCGATCTGCCACTGCTGCATAGCCTCTGAGGTCCTCCCTTTACCCTCTGAGTGATCCATTTGTGGGTCCATCGTCCAGTTAAAGTTCCCCCCAAGAATCAGACCTGGGAATTGTTCTCTTATTAGCAAATCCAGTAGGGACATGTAAAACTGCAGGTCATGCACAGCAGGGGGATAAATACTCCCAAAGGTCATCTTTTCCCCATTAAACTCCCCTGACAGAAAGACACAATGATCTCCCTCTACTGTAAAGGGAAGGTTTGTATGTACTAATAGTGCCACCCCTTGTTTGTGTGCCAAATATGAAGCAGCGTAGCATTTCCCCACCCATGTCCTAATAAGCTTGGTATGCTCCACCTCAGTCGGGTGGGTCTCCTGAATCAGAGCTATTTGCGCCCCCTCCCACCTCAAGGCTGTAAGGGGTGATGTCTTTTTGATGGGAGGCCTCCTTTTGCCTGACACCCCGACGGTGAAACACGGAAAATGACCTCTACAGCGACAGTCACTGTAATGGTCCATTTCCATGTTTTGCTTCCCCCAGTGTCCTGCCCCCTTCCCGAACCAACTCCGACCTGGAGTTGAGAATCCTAAAGTCCGGGGGGTGCAGGGGGCAGAGACTCCTGCATGGGAGGGTGGGGGGCACAGCCCCCCACAGAAAACACTGGGGGCTTGGGCGGCACAATACCTGCATTGGTATTGTGCCGTTGCTGTGCAGGTGGTCGACAGATTTACTGTCAACCAAACTTGGTGCTTCCCCTTTTGACTGGATTTGCTGTCCCTTTCACATGCCACGAAACAACAGTAACAGTTGGTGATGTATCCATTATCCCACATGAGTCCCCTCCCATGCTCCCCACCCACAGCACCTATATACTCCTTCAATCCATGCATCCAAACTTTTACAAATCAGATCAGTACCCATATCGTTTGCGTAGCCAGTGGAACATCCAATATTATGATTGTACATGAACACACAAAAACCTGTATAACTTTAAAACAAACATCAACTGTCCCAGCCCTCTCCCTCTCCCCCCAAATTCCTTCTATTTTCCCCACCCCAAGACATCCTTCTTCCCTCTATTTGTATGTGAAACGGGAATTCCCAACATTTCCTGTACACCCCCCAAGTAAGATATACCAACACTTCTCTCCCTCCTCCCCTTCCCCATCTCCATCCATTCTCTTGACACTAATTGCCACTAAAGCATGAGTGTCTGAATCCCCTCATTGATGTACATGCCTCGGTGTTCCCCCTGAAGGCCAAATCGTTTACCCCTTCATTACCCCCTCCCCAGTAGGGAGAGAGATATACCCCTACCATTCCCTCAACCAATCAGGCAGTATCATTCTCTGGGATACCTCCGGCCACTTATACTATTCCCTCGCTTGCAGAAGTGTCCACCCCCCCCTTTGTCTCTTCTCCATAATATACCCAACTATACAAAACACTCCCCTAACCCCCCTGTCCCCCCTGTGCACCTCTCAGCCCCATATCCACATTTCCCACTGGGTGAATTGAGCCCCCTCCCACCTTTCGGCTTCCCCGCCAACAGTGTTCCCTTAGATCCAGATAGGCAGTCCATAGCTGTCTTATAAAGGGCACATGATCTGTTGTTCCAGGCCTCATCCGACCAGAGGTCACTGCAGGATGGGGTGACCAGGCCGTGCACTTAATTCTACATGCAGCACCCACCCCTCTCTTCGCAGCACACTCACCCATACCGGACATCCTCCATGCAGGTTAGCAGTCCAACGCCTCCATGCATGGCATCCGAATAAAGAGATCCTCCAACATGCACTTCTTATCTAGTGCACCCCATCAGGTAGGCCTGCTAGGAAAAGTCCCATATAGTTCATCCGGTTGGCCATGTGGTAGGCCCGATCCAGTCAGACGCATAGATCCTGCCTCCTTCTTATACAATCCCCACGTTCTTTTAGAATAACGATAAACAAAAAAGGAATTGTTCTGCACTTGGCCAGGTATACCAGTTCCTCCAAATTCGTGTGGATGCTTTTATAATAGTATTTCAGGTGCGCAGTTTGAAAAAGAAAATCAGAAGGGGGGGGTCCGTCGCGTCTAGAGAAATCTGCATTTCTCCTCCTCCAGCCACCATTATGCCACCATGATTACTCTTACCCCTTCACCCAGCCTTCTTCTGGAGATCCTTCACAAACTTCGCAGCTTTTTCCACATCCCAGAATGAAAAGGTGGCTCCCTCATATTTAATCTTCAAGGTAGCTGGGTAAACAAGAAAGCTTTCCACCTTTAGGCTCTGCAGCTCTGCCATTACCACATTAAACATTTTCCTCTTTTTAAGCAAACATGCTGAATAATCTTGGGAGAGGTAGAGCCGCTGGCCCTTGAACATCAGTGTGCCCTGCTCACGATAAGCTCTCAAGATCGCCTCCCGATCTTGGAAATTGTGAAAATGCATTATCACCTCTCGGGGAGGCTGATCTATCGGTGGCCTCGGCATCACTGCTCGGTGGCCCCTTTCTAGTTTGAAACGGCCATTCTTAGGCTGAAGGCCCAAAAGTTCTGGTAGAGTGCTGGCACAGAAATCTAAGATATTTGGCCCCTCTTTGCCTTCCGAGAGACCTTTTAGTCTTAGGTTCAGGTGGCGTTGGTAATTTTCTTGGTAATCGTGTGCTTCCCTGAATTCCTCCAGCTCTCTGCAGTTGCACCACTTGCCCGGGGACCACTGCCATATCGTCCTCAAGCCGTGAAACCCGGTCCTCTACTTGGTAAGCTGATTCGCATGAGAGGTCTGCTGCTTCAAGATTTCTTGCAGTTTTTATGTCCAGTTTGTCCTCAAGTTTAACTAATCTGGGCTCCAGTGCTGCCAAGACCGGCCCCGTTTGTTCCCTCCCTAGCGCACTGACTTCAGCCGCCGAGAGGGATATCACCATTGCGCTATCTCCCGTTCCTCCAGCCGGTAGCTTTTTACTATTTTTATTAGCTAAGCATTGGCTCTTGCCGGAGTTTGAGGACAAATATTCGTCCATGATGAGTTCTTCCACCAACCTAGATCGTTGGATGCCGTAAAGTAGAGGTAAATGTATATTTATTCTACTTTTATTTAGACGTCAGGACACAGCTGCTGAAAGTTGCATCCATCTTACTCACTACTCATAAGCGCCCCCTTGATGCATTTTGTACCCTCCATCCCACAAATGGATATACGTACCATCGGGTGCATTTTGCCACCCGTATCAATTGTTTTTTTGTCTCTCAAATTTGCTGAATTTTAGTAGCTTCTACTTGTCCAGTGGAAACCACTGATCACCTTATATTGAGTTGCATGGTTTCGGTAGCTCCAACCTTACTGAATGAGAAGCCTAGCTGGAGGTTGAACAACACCATCCTGTTGGACTCTTCCTTTCAGAGTGCACTTTGAAATCTCTTATGGGCTTGCATGTCTGTCCATAATCTTTACACTGATGTATCCCTTTGGTGGGATCATACCAAGAATTACCACTGGTGACCTTGCTAGAAGCTATTCTAGATCAGTTGGCAGATCTGCTTATAAAGTCTGTCTTGATTTGCAATACACTCTTTACAAATTGATCTCGCTTCAGGCAGAGAGAGGACTATCCCTTCAGGCTCAGATTTAGACTGTTGAAGACCGTATGAAGTCTTTCCAATATGATAGGGTGAAAACACCTTTATTTGAACAGACTTATGGTACCCAGAGTAGGCAATTGATGGGAATATTTTTCAGAGTTGTTTTCATAGTCAAACAAAGAAGAGTGGATTTTTTGGTTGACTCAGATGTAATGGAACACAGTTCTCAGGCTGGGATGCTGAGGGTAGTTCAAGACTTCTTACAGGCCATGTTGGGCACCCAATTTCCACTAGTTCAGCTCAGTTTTTGGACTCTTTATGTCTGCCGCAGGTGCCAGCTTCTGATAATGCCCTCCTGATCCATCCAATCACTGTGGAGGAAGTTCTTCTGGCTATTCGTTCTTTATGGAAACATGCTTCTTTCGGGACAGATGGTCTAATGTCTGAATTTTATCAATCATTTTCTTCGGTTTTTGCCCCTGTCATTACTTTTTTTTTTTTTTAATTCCCTCTTAGCACACATGTCCATTTCTAGTTCCATTACTGAAGCACTCAATTTTTTTTTATTTAAATCTGGTGATCAGAAGAATCTCTCCAATTGGAGACTGATCTGACTCCTCAATACAGACGTAAAGATTTTGGCTACAATCTTTTGAGCACGATTGGCTCTGATGTTTTCTAAAATTATTCATTCTCTGCAGTTCTGTTCCATCACTGGCTGTAGAATTCAAGATAATTTACTGTTCATTAAGGAATTGTTTGAATAATGTTATTCTCTCCATGTAGGGGATTTCTTGTTTGTTTAGGATCAGGAAAAAGCCTTCAATAAGATTCCCCATGGATATCTATTTTGGTGTTACAAAAATATGGATTCTCTGTTATGTTTATTCACTGGCTCAGACTTCCGTATTCCTGTTCCACAAGTATACCCTCTATTAATGAGTGGCACAGTACATGCATTTGTTTGCTTCAGGGAGTACGCCAAGGGTGCCCGCTGAGCCCTGTGCTTTACATATTGACCTTGGACCCCTTATTTCAGGTAATTAATATAGCTCCTCAGGTTTTAGGCATCCCGCTCTGCTTCTCTTTGTCCAAAGTAAAAGTCTTGGCTATGTGTATGTTGTTTGTTTATTTGTTTGAGATATTCCCCTCTGGTGATACTGCCATAAAGCTGATTCTAAGATTACATTATTGGCTGGGTCCATTATTAATTATTCAAAATGTCATATAATACCCATTTGGTCTCATGAGGCTGTTCCTACCTCCACTGGTAACATTACAGTGACATTGGAACCTGTCAAAATCCTTGTAATTCATTTTGGTAGCTCTAATTTGCCAGAAATGAACTGGAGTCAAGCTATGGAGGTCAGGGCTTCACAAGTTGTGAAATGGAATTCCTGGCAATTATCTGAAAAGAAACAGATTGGTGTTATTAAGATTTTCTTGATTCCTACCTTTCTTTACATGAGCACTATCTATCCCCTCCCTCTAAATTTGGAATCCCACTTGTATAGCATATTTTTTACAATGGTCTGGGGAGTCGACTAAATCCGATTAAAAGGGAAATTCTTTATCTCCCATGTACTAAGGGAGGCTTAGATATGGTGATTACTATTTTTTTCTGTAGCTTTTTCTTTTACTATAACCTTATTCCTTGGATTTCAGGACCTCCTTCCACTTGAAAAGATTGGGCAGCAGTTTGGATGGCACCCCTTCAACTGGAATGACAGTAACAAAAACCCCTGTTTTGGCAGACCTGTATTTTTCCTGAGTTTTTGAAACCTTTTTTGACTTTCATCAAATGACAAGAACTGTCTTGGGATCTTATTCGCACTCAGAATAGGAAAGCCTTTTGTAAGGCACTGCTTCATGAGGAGGTTGAAATAGTGCTGGGGGGTAACACCAGCCATTAGACAGCAGACTTTACAGTACTTGAATGATGTGTACTTTCCGGCTCAGTATTGGGATGTGGCCCAGCTTTGCTTCCATGGAATGTTAAATATTAAATACAACAATAAACACAAAAGCATCATGGAAAGAGTTTGTCCTAGAGACTTGCCAGCACGTTTGAAACTATCCAACACTTGTACTTTGACTGTCCATTTATTCAACAGTTCTGGTCTTTATTGGGTGCCTTCTGAGCCGACCCTATTTGGATGTCTCTTTCCTATGATTCCCTGATTTATGGGAACATCTGTAGTCTGTCCTCTATGTATGATTTTTGATTCTTTCTTGCATTAAAGTAGTGATTTGGAGAGTTCAATGTGAATTTGTCTTGCAACAAGGCAAGGCATGGCAATTTTATTTGAAGGGCGTCTAATCTCGGAGGCTCTGGGTGCTTAACAGAGTTTAAAACAAGAACACAGACATAAAACAATCCAGACATAAAACAATCATAAATAGCTATAACAATAACCAATTGATAAAAACTAAACGCAACAGTTAAATTGTAAAGGGCTTTTGGACTGTCACATATGAGACTAGAATAGGATGGGATCAACAGTCTGCGAAAGCCAGGACAAAGAGGTGGGCCTTCAGCCTCCACTTGAACACCTCAATCAAGGGGGCCTCCCAGACTAGAGGTGGTAGCAAATTCCACAGGGTCGGCCCAGAGACGTTAAATGCGCAATCTCCTGAAGTCCTGAGCCAAACCCTGAGAATGACCAGGAGGCTCCTCGATGAGGAGCGCAGGGAGCAAGCAGAGGTCACCAGTGTCAGGAGCTCAGACAGGTAACCAGGGCCCAGTCTGTATAGGGCCTTGAAGGTGAAAAGGACCCTCCACCTGACTGGCAGGCAGTGCAGAGCCCGCAGGACCAGGGTCACATGACTAGACCTTGAAGGGCCCATCAGTAACTGGCCCACTGCATTCTACACTAGCTGCAATTGGTGAAGGGTCCCTCCTGTGACCCTGAAGTACAGAGAGTTACAGTAATCAAGCCAGGAGGTCACACAGGCATGTACTAGCATTGGCAGGTCCTCAGGCGGAACGAGGGGCTTAATCCGGGCAGTGTTCCGCAGATGGTAACAAGCACTACTGACAACAGATGACACCTGATCTTCAAAAGTCAATCTGTTATCAAGAACCACGCCCAGATTTCACACTCTTGGGGAAGCCACCAATGGGGCAGAACCCAGGAAAAGCCCTGTATTAGGCCAGAAAGCAACCCATCACACCTGCAACCAGGCTCGATCCCCAGTACCACTGTCTTGGCCGGGTTGAGTCTCAGCCAGCTGGAAGCCATCCAGTCATTGATTTTAGCCAGGCAGTTGTTAAGCACATCGACAGCATGCTTAACAGCTGTATTTGGATCATACTGCACTTTTATGGATAGTAGAATCTGACCTTTGGAAACGGTGTGCTTACGAGCGTGACCGATTCCCACAAACCAAGTCTATACAATGCTGGAAATACTGCCCATGGGCACTTTGTGAGTGCATCTCAGGACTTGCCTTACCAACTGAACTTCCATTTTTTTCTCTT
Organism: Neoceratodus forsteri; assembly: GCA_016271365.2. Taxonomy (NCBI): domain Eukaryota; kingdom Metazoa; phylum Chordata; order Ceratodontiformes; family Ceratodontidae; genus Neoceratodus; species Neoceratodus forsteri. The sequence goes on from JADMNL010000023.1 coordinate 69,507,076, forward strand.
TGTCCCCCTTCCCTTTTACCATCTGTGATCCTTCTTCGCTCAGTTTTTATTGTTGGTTTGTATAGGAAGATATCTTTACTTTGGTTCTCCAGGTATTTTCATGTATATTTGTGTTTTGCTGAACTGTACCATTAAATATTTTTTTTCAGTAAACAATTCTCCTACTGTTTGTGAAAAGTGCCTTGGATTCTTTTACTTCCACCTGGACACCCACCAGGACGAGTAGAAGGGGCCTTGGTTTAACGTCACATCCAAAGGATGGCACACTCCAACAGTACAGTATCCCCCTAATACTGTACTCAGATGCCAACGTTTAGGTATGAGCCCAATCCCGGTGGGGGACTAGTACCCACAACCTTCTGGCCCAGAGGCAGATATGCTACCAACTAAGCCATGCTGATGCCTCTGTTATGGCTCTGGAAGGGGTTATAAAGGAAAAATCCAGCCTCCAATAGCCTCCACTTGAACCTGTTGAGTTAATCTAGGCCTCCCTGCTTGTCGCAACACTAAGCAGGGCCTGGGATTGACACCAATAGCTTTGACAATGAGTGACTTGTAAAATTGGGTTACGTCACCTTAAAATGTTGATACTATAAAATAACCTCTTGGTGAACCAGACTCTATCCCAGATCAAGACCTTACTGAGTCAAAGTGCTGGGGTAGTTGTCGTGCTCCCCAAGCTGCCTCATTGGTATGTTGTATCTACTTGTAATACCTGATATGCTGTGACCTTTGGTTTTCAATAAGTGAACTCAATACTACTTTTACTGATACCCTAAGCATCGTATCTTGTGAACAGTGTGATGTTAATGAGTGCACCTTTTTTCCTTGAGATACTACCATTCATCTACTGTCAGAGGACAATGATTTATGTTGTCACTGTCACAAACGTGCTCTGTAGGTCAGGCCCTCTGCTCTCACAGTGCCAACCTCGAAGTACAATAGTGTGAACAGGAGACAAACAGGGTAGCCCTCCTGTCTGTTTTGGGTCTGAATCACCTACTAGCCTCAAGTCCTGAGGGTCAAATGTGAACCTTATGCTAGCGCACCCAGTTAACCGGCTCAGATATGTACCCTCTTTGGGAATGCAGTATAATCCTTTACCCAGTGGCACCCAGCCAGGTTCCCAAAATGTTCCCTTATGACTCAATGAGACATAGGTATATTTTTACCTTTATTGAGATTAGTAACACATTCAAGCCCTTAACAGCTGTCAGAATTAAACACTGGTTTAGCATTCACATGCAAAAGAAAACTGAGAAGACACAGGCAGTATTTCAAGGAAACTATTGTTTACTAAAAATTATAAAATAGGTAAAATATCAAACACAGTACAAATACATTAATAACTTAGTCAATAAAATAATTGGGAATTTACAGAACACAAAGACACCTACCAAAATACTTAAGCGTTCTTGCTTAGCTAGATGTTACCTGAAGTGCCTTGTCTTGAGTCCAAAGTTAAAAAAAAAATGTTGTCCTCAGATGCCTGACCATTTTAAAATTTATCTCCCCGGCCTTTGGTGAGATCACAGATCCTCCTATAACTTTAACTTATTAGCATAAATATTCACAAGGATGTATGTTGTTACTGTCAAAATCAGCAACTAGCAATTTCCCAAAATATGACTCTCTTTGACCAAACATTTCTCTTTGATCTGTCTACTGGTTTCCTGCTTTGCAAGAATGATCTTAGGTTTATGACTGATAACAAGGTTCTGTGACCAAATGGTCTCTTTCTGCAGGAATCATAAAATGTTATGAGGTCCAATCTCCTGGCAGATGGCCAGAGCCCTCTGTTAAACAGAACAGGAAACCTTTGATTCAGTTTTCCCTTAGCCAGCCTTTCTAACAGCCAGCTGCTTTAACACTGTCACCTCTGAGGTCAAAGGTCAATTATCATTGCTAGGCTGTTTTCTTGTCTAAGCAGACCTTCACATACCATATATTTATTTTACAAATATTATACAATAATAATATTAGAGGGTTTATCACGTTACACTCCTCCCTCCTTAGACTAAATTTAGGGGATCTATTCCTGCATGGGATGAGTTCCCCAAATTCAGTTCACATCTCGGACCAATGGGATAAACCATCAGCATTTTCATTCACTGCCCCGGCCCTGTGTGAGACAGTCATGTCATACCCTTGCAAGGCAAGGCTCCATCTTAATAGTCTACCATTCGTTTTACCCATTTGTGCCAGCCAAACCAGGGGGTTGTGGTCAGTTTGTACCTCAAAATGCTGCCTGTGTAGGTATGGCTCTAACTTCTTTAGTGCCCACACCATGGCAAGACACTTTTTCCACAGTAGAGCAAGCCTGCTCCCTGGGAAGTAACTTTTTGCTGAGATACACTAAGGGGTGATCTTTCCCTTGGTTGGATGTCTGACTCAGCACTGCCCCAATACCCTGATCTGTGGCATCAGTCTGGAATACAAAGGGTCTGTTATAGTCTGGGCTTGTCAATACAGGAGCACTGCACAGTGCTTCCTTCAGTCTGGTAAAGGCTTGTTCACAGGTTGGTTCCAAGGTAATTTTCTTAGGCATCCTTTTCTTTAACAGGTCAGATAGGGTAGTGGCCAGGGCAACTGTTATTTGGTACAAATTTCCTGTAGTACTTTGCTGGCCCCAGAAAACTCTTGACCTCCCTCTGAGTTTCCAGTCTGGGCCCTGCCTTGATTGCCTCTATTTTTGCTTGGTTAGGATGGATCTGTCCCCAGCCTACAACGTGCCTGAGGTATGACACCTCAGCCATGGCCACCTGGCACTTCTCAGCTCTGACAGTGAGTCTGGCCCTCTGTATCCTGCCCAGCACTTCCCTAAGGTGGGACAGGTGTTCCTCCCAGCTGGCACTAAACATGGCATTGTTATTCAGGTATGCCATGGAGTACTCCTCAGCACCATTTAACACCTGGTTCACCAACCTCTGGAAAGTGGCAGGGGCATTCTTCATTTCAAAAAGGCATTATTTTAAATTCAGATAACCCTATCAGAGAGATGAAGGCCAACTTCTCCGTAGCTCTGGCAGTTAACTCTACCTGCCAATACCCCTTTGTCAGGTCAGTAGTTGTAAGGTATGTCGCCCCTCCTAACTTGTCTAGGAGTTTGTCTGTCCGTGGCATTGAGTGGGCATCTGACTTCGTGACTGCACTGAGTCCATGATAGTCCTCACAAAAATGAGTAGAACCATCTGGCTTGGGAACAAGGACCACGGGTGAGGCCCAGGGGATGTAGGATTTCTGGATTACCCCTAAATCCAGCATTTCCTCCACTTCCCTCCTAATGTCCTTTTGGACAGCCTCTGACACCCAATATGCAGTCTGCCATATGGGCACCTGTGTCCCTGTCTCCACATCATGCGTTGCTAAGGGGGTTAGTCCAGGCTTGGCGCTAAACAGTGGGGCAAAGTCTGTTAAAATCTCCCTTACTTCCTGGATCTGGTCCAGGGTCAACTGGGGCGACATTTTAATTGCCTCCACAGAGGACTCCCACTTGCTTTCTTCCAACAAGTCCAGAAGGGGGTCTCTTTCATCCGTCCCCTCTCCAGAACTACACACTGCAAAAAAACCATGTCGGCCCTATTAGCATATGGCTTCATCATGTTGACATGGTACATTCTTTGTGTATGTCTTTTGTCAGGTAACTCTATAATGTAGTTTACGTCATTTACCTGTCTGACTACTTAGTACAGTCCTGCCCACTCAGCCTGCAGCTTGCCTTTCTGGACCGGGAATAGGACCATGACTTCCTGACCCACAGTGTACGAGCGAGCTCTGGCTCTACAGTCATACCACACCTTTTGTTTTTGTTGGGCAGCTGCCAGGTTGCTCTGGGCTATCCCCATAAGCTCCTTCAGCCTTTCCTTAAACCTAAGGACATAATCCAATATAGGAGCTCCCCTGGGTGGCATGCTTGTCTTCCCAGTCCTCCCGGGTCAAGTCTAGGGGCCCATGTACCTTATGTCCATATAAGAGCTCGAAGAGGGAAAACCCTGTCGACTCTGGGGGCACCTCTCTGTATGCAAACAACAGGTGGGGAAGGTATTTCTTCCAGTCCCTCCTATGCTGTTCGGCAAACACTTGGAGCATTGACTTAAGGGTACCATTAAATCTTTCCAACAGCCCATTGGCTTGTGGATGTTAACGTGTCATGCATCTTTGTACCACCCCACACTTCTCCCACAAACATTTCATCAGGTCCGACATGAAGGAACCCCCTCGGTTGGTGATAACCGCCTGCAGAAACCCAACATGGGAGAAAATCCATCATAAGGCATCTGCCACTTTGTCTGTCCTCAGTGAGGATAGGGCGACTGCCTCTGGGTACTGGGTGGCATAATCCACCACAGTTAGGATGAACCTCTTCCTAGAGTAGCTGGGCATATTTAAAGGCCCCACAATATCCATTCCCAACCTCTGGAATGGCTCCTCCACTATGGGTAAAGGAATTAGGGCGGCTTGGGTATTCTTACCTATCTTCCCTATTTCTTGGCACCGGTGACCTGCAATACTTCTTCACCTGCTGGGTGAAGTTGGGCCAATAGAAATTCTGGGCCAACCTCTATGTAGTGCACGTAATTCCCAGATGATCAGACATGGGACTATTGTGTGCAATCTTGAGCAACTGCTCATGGTACCCCTGGGGAATGACAAGCTGCCTGCCCATCACCCCTCCCTCTGTCTTAGCATCCTGCGTATACATCAGTCCATTGTCCCAATAAACTTTTGTTTCCGTCACCTGCCTCTGCTCCATTAGAGTCTGCCCAAGCCCTCAGCTTCTCTAGACTAGGGGCATTTTTCTGAGCAGCTGCAAACTCCTTACACGTTCCTAAGGCATGGGACAGGTCTCTTTCAGTTTCTACACTAGGGTCCCTAGCTCTAGTGTCAGGGCCTTCATGATCACTGCCATCCCTAACCCTCTGATTATGGGTCACACCTTCATCCTCGGAGTAACCCTCCATAGCTGTCCTGTTAACTGCTACCTGGGGAATTTCTACTCCCTTTTCATTAGCCTCTATATCAGGAGACACAGACTGGGGAACCAGACTCTCAGTGCTTTCCACAGGGGCTTCTATGATTTCCAGGGAACTACAATTTTCCTTTGCCGCTTGGCTGTGGGTAACTGCACACACCATCCCCTGTTTGAGATTGTTGCCGATAATTACATCAACAGCCAAAGTCTTGGCTACAGCAACCTTTTGCACAGCCCCCCCCGTCTCACCCCAGTCTAGGAAGACACTAGCAAGTGGCATTGTTTTCTCCTCCCCAGTGAATCACCGTACAGTTACAAATTGATTGGGTATAAGCAAACCAGGCTCTGCCAAATCCTCTTTTACCAAAGTCAAGGACACCCCCATGTCCCTTAACCCATGTGTCTGTACACCATTCACAGTGACTGGATGTATGTGTTTCCTCATGTTTACTGGCATGCTATCAGGGACACAAACAACCTACTTCTTTCCTAGTGCCACTTTGTGCACTGCTTGTCCTTTTGGGACACTGCCTTGCAATATGTCCAGTTTCTTTGCAAACCCAACATTCATTTCTTTTCTCAGGTAAATCTCTTCTTTGTGACCTGGGGATACCTGGTTTCGGTGGAGGCAGGGAGGGTTTTAACTGCCCTGAAGGCATGCTTTTCCCTTTCTGTGTTGCCCTGCCTGCCCCATTTGCTCTCAGAGCAGGTCTGCTCCTGGCATAGCAGTCCAAGGGTTTAGCAGCCTCTTGCACGGTTTTTGGATCTTGGTCCTCCAGCCAGGTTTTCAGCTCTGCTGGGCATGCCCAAAAAACTGCTCTAACAGTAAAACATTTTCAGTTTTGTCTACAGAGTCTGCTTCAATTCCTTCCCACCAATGTTTTAAAAACTGAAGTTGTTTAGTGGCTAGCCCCTTGTAACTCATGTCAGGACTTCTCCTGAGCTTACGGAATTTAAATCTGTATGTCTCTGCTGTTAGCTCATATTTTTTTTTAAAGTGCAGCTTTAAGTTTACTGTCATCATTACTGTCCTCATTGTCCATTTGGCCTAATGTATCCCAAGCTTTCCCGGTAAGTAGCGGGGATAGCTGGAAGTTCCAGGACCCTCTAAGAATATTTACCTGAATGCATACTTTTTCCAAGGAATTTAAAAAGGCATTCATATCTTCTCCCTCTTTAAATTCAGATATCAATTTGGAATTTAATTTGTAACCCAGTCCTGGAGTCCCAGTTAACCCCAGGCACCTTACCTGCTCTGGTGCTGGTGTTCAGAGTCGTAGCTTCTCCAGTTCATGTTGTCTCTGGCACTCACACTCTTCTCACTCAGCCTCTCGCTGAAGTTGTCACTCTCTTCCTCTGCCTCTTACTGAAGCTGTCGCTCTTTTTCCTCAGCCTCTCGCTGTAGCTGTCGCTCTTTTTGCTGAGCCTCTCACTGTTTTTGCGCCTCTTCTCTCTCAAACTCCAGCTCCATTCTCCTCAACTACATCTGTAGCCTTATCCCTTCTGGCTCCAGAATGGTAGTGACCTTCACCTGCTGCTGTGGCCCTTGGCTTGCACTAGTCCTGCTGTCCTCCTCACTGGATCTGGACACTGCACTGGACCCTGGCCCCTCCATGCTCAAGGTTCGGTCCCTTTCAGTCACAGACTGTGACTCAAGGCTTTGGGCATAAGCTACCACAAGAGCCTCTATGATGTGCTTTTTGGCTTGGCCCTTGTACTGGACTCCTCTCTCTTGGCACAACTGCCTAAAGTAGCCTGCAGTGTGCTCACTGTAGTTTGAAGCCATCTTCTTCCCTAACTATGGTTACACTAACTTGCACTCGAAAAAAAATAAAAAAGGTAGGGAACTTAGACTGTAAGCACAATGAAATAGTTCTGTTTACTTTTTAAAAACAATCACTGCCTTATTTTGCATGTGAGCTGTACAGTATTAATCTGACACACCGGACTGTTAATGCTCGGGTTTCCAAAGACTTTTAAATCGCACCGCTGCCAAGCAAATCTGTCACAAACACGCTCCATCAGGTCAGGCCCTCTGCTCCGAAAGTGCTACAGCCTCAAGTGCAATAGTGTGAATAGAGACAAACAGGTAACCCTCCTGTCTGTTTTGGGTCTCAATCACCTACTAGCCTCGAGTCTTTGGGTCAAATGTGAACCTTATTCTAGCGTACCTAGTTAACCTGCTCAGAACACAAAGACGCCTGCCAAAATACTTAAGAGTTCTTTCTTAGCTAGATGTTGCCCAAAGTGCCTTGTTTTGAGTCCAGAGTTAAAAAAAAAAAAAGGTTTCCTCAGATGCCTAACCAGTTCAAAATCCATCTTCCCACCCCTTGGTGAGGTCACAGTTAATTCCTCCTATGACTTTAACTTCTTAGCATGAATATCCACAAGGATGTGTTATCGTACCTCTCAACTGTCCCTGATTTCCAGGGACATCCCTGATTTTGCTTCCGAATTTTACTCTGTCCCTCCTAAAAATTGTGTTTCTGTGCTCAAACAGTGGGGGTTATAAGTACAAAATGTCACCAAACATTAAATTTACAGACTTGCTCTTCATTAGAAAATGCATTTCAAACTAAGCCCCTTATTCTTCCAGCTTCATGAGTGGATAGTATCAATTTTGAGGATATGTCCCTGACTTTCTTCCTTTGTCCCTGATTTCTTTAAACCTTGTCCCTGATTTATGAGGCATGATGTTGAGAGGTACATGTGCTATTACTGTGAAAATCAGCAACAAGCTATTTCCCCAAATATGAGTATCTTTGATCAAACATTTCTCTTTGATCTGTCTGCTCCTTGTGTGAGACAAGGCACTGTATTCATAACAATTTACTTTGCTCACTAGAGGCCACAAGTGAGAGGGGCAACATGATAGAGACGTATTCGTTCCTCAGGGTGAATTAATATGGTGAACAGTGAAGGGCTACTCAGCAGGAACAGCAGTTCAGTCATGAGAGACCATGAATGGGAGCTACTTGGTGGAAAATTGAAGCAGGACATGAGGAAGTTCTGGTTCACCGAGAGGGTGGTGGAGCCATGGAACAGATTACCAGCAGAAGTTATGGGGACAGAGACTATAAATGGTTTCGGAGATGACTGGGACAGATTCAAAGGGCTAATAATTTTAGTGGAAGGGGCTAGGGAGGTGGGAGATTAGAGGGAAGGTGAGAGGGAGGAAGGGTTTGGGGGTAAACAACCCCTTCTAGTCATTAGCTTTGGGGGATTGGTAGGAATTGGTTTGGGGCAGACCGGATGGACCCCTGATCTTTATCTGCTGGGAATGTCTCTGTTTCTATGTAAACTCTAGTATAATATTCACAGTGTATTTTTTTATCGATAAACAGTAGGTCTTGCTGTCTATCTTTCTATACTGACACACTGTTTCATGGATTGTAAACCTTGCCATGTTATACTGTACAAATGTTTTCCCTCTCTTGCATTCCCCAAGGTGCACCAGGAAATAAGTCATTAGTGGCGCAATATGCCTTCCTCCTCAAAATGGTTAACAGGACACTGTCAACCCTTTTTGCATCATATTATTTCTACTTGAAAACCCACATTTTATGATTGCTTACTATCTCTAAAATTCATTGACGTTGCTGCTTCTTTAATTGCAGCCTATCTTAGTAGAACTAAAATGCATGCTAATGGTATAATTATAATCAACCTTGTTTTACTTCTAATCCTTGATCTACCCTTACTGCATACTTCCTGAACATTAGGAACACCCCCAAAGAGTTCAGCCACTTATGATGCAATAGTGTCCTCTCTTCTAACTGCATCATGAGTGGCTACAATGTGTTGGGTGTGTTCCCAAGTCCAGGAAAGATGCAGTGAGGGAGTAAGTGATGGAGAGCCATGTGCGCCAATGCAAGGATTCTGGGAAATAAAAATTCCAGACATGGAGACCATCATAGCAGAGGCTAGCTTGGATTTGGTGGCCATGATGGAGGCATGGCGCACTGACAGCCATGACTGGCACAAGGTTATACCAGGCTAGTCTCTGTTCAGCAGAGATGGGGACGGGAGGAGGGATTCTACTATATGTAAGGGTGGGAATCAAGGCCACAGATGTGCAGGGACACCCAGAGGGAAAGGAAGAACTGGAGGTGCTGTGGGTCATTCTGGAGACAGGCTCTGGGGCCACTATCCATATATGGATAGTGTGCAGACCTCCAGCACAGGGAAAGGAGTTGGATAAGGCACTTAGGGGGGAGGTGCTGCTAATTGGTGACTTTAGTCTGCCAGATGAGGATTGGAACCTTCCAGTTGCACCTTTGGCAAGGAGCCAGGCCATCCTTGACTCCCTGCAAGGCGTTTTTTCTCAGGCAGCTAGGCAATGAACTCATTAGGGGTGGGGCATTGCTGGACCTGATGCTTACTAACAGGGATGGCATTGCAAATGTCACAGTGGGAAGTCCCCTGGGTGTCAGTGATCACCATACAGTGTGGTTTAACAGTAAGACATGAACATAGGCAAACCCCATGAGGATGAAGGTCCAGGACTTTAGGAGGATGGCTTTTAAAGAAATAGGAGACTGCCTCAGAAACTGCCCCATGGGAGGCTGTCAGGGAAGGGTACAGGTACAGCGGGAAAAAATAAGGGAGGACATAATTAAGGCAAACCAGCCTGTTTGTGAAGGAAGTGAGTAAAAGCAGAAGGAAAGAGAGACTGTTATGGTCTCCAGGGAAGTGGTCAAGGTGGTGTAGGAAAAAAGGGTGGCATTTGGGAGGTATAAGGAAATGCAGATGGAGGAGGACAAGGAGGTGTACCAGTTAAACAGAGGGAAACCGGAAAGGCTGTGAGGAGAGCAAAGGCCCAGACAGAGGAAAAGGATAGCCAAGTGGGTAGCTAAAGGGGATAAGACTTTCTTCAGGTACATAAATGAGAAGATGAAGGCATAGTGAGGATAAGGATGGGGGAGGGGGGACTGTGCAGAAGAAGACCAAGAAAAAGCAGATATCCTGAACAGGTACTTCTGCTCAGTCTTCTAAAGGGGGGCGATAGACCACCAGGGAGCAGCAGGAACAAAAGGGGAGGTGGATGCAAGTCAGTTTTCAGATGAAAGAGTCCTGAAGGTACTTGCAGCTCTGAAAGTGGACAAGGCTATTGGACCAGACGGGATACACCAAAGGGTACTAAAGGAACTCGGGGAGGTGCTGGCTGCCCCACTGGTGGTCTTATTCAACAGCTCACTGGAAACAGGCATGGTTCCAGAAGACTGAAGGAGAGCAGATGTAGTTCCTCTACATAAGAGCAGCAGCAGGAAGGAGGTTAGCAACTAGAGGCCTGTCAGTCTTACCTCAGTTGTATAGAAATTAATGGAACTCCTGTTAAAGGAAAGTTTGGTACAGTATCTTGAATCCAGTGGGTTGCAAGATCACAGGCTGCATGGATGCAGAGGGGGAGGTCATGCCAGACACATCTGATTGATTTCTTTGACTGGGTGACCAGGGAAATAGATCAGAGGAGGGCAGTGGATGTGGCCTGTCTGGTCTTTAGCAAGGCCTACGACACTATGTGGCGCAGAAGGCTGATAAAGAAACTGAGCAGCCTAGGGGTGGGATCCAAAGTGTTGAATTGTGTTAGAAACTGGTTAATGGGTATGAGACAGAGGGTGGTGGTTAACAGCACTCACTCTAATGATGGGAAAGCAACCAGCAGGGTGCCACAAGACTCAGTACTGGGACCAATCCTCTTCAGTGCCATCATGTGACATTGCAGAAGAACTGGATAGGAAGGTATGCCTTTCTGCGGATGATACCAATATCTGTGATACAGTGGGCACTTAGGAAGGAGTGGAGAAAGTGCATAGAGATCTTGGAAACTCGAGGAGTGGTCAAGAGAATGGGGGTCGAGGTTCAATGCCAAAATGTGCAAAATCAAGCACCTAGGGCGTAAGAACCCATGAGCTGAGTATAGGATGGGTGGGGGAGGTACTGGCAGCCACAGCAGGAAAGGGACTTTGCGGGTTACCCTATTAGATGACCTAAAAGTGGCAGGGCAGTGGGACAAAGCAGTGGGTAGGGCCAGTGGGATGCTGGGATACACAGGGAGAAGTATCACCAGCAGGAGCAGGGAGATGGTGTTGCCACTATATCACTCACCGGTAAGACCTTGCATGCCTTGGAAGAGAGGAGAGTGAGAGGGGACATGATAGCGACCTACAGGTATCTCACAGTAGTAAACAGGGTGCAGGAGGGGAGTCTCTTTCAGATGAGAAAGAGCACTAGGACTGGAGGGCATGAACATTTGGGTAATACTTCTGTGATGGGAAAGGGGACCAGAACCCTGTATTCTTCTGATTCATTTATTCTTTTCTAAATATGCATCTGCTTCAGGTACAAGATGGCTACCAGATCACATGATCAAGTAGTATATGACAGCTTATGTTAGAGGTCTTATGTCCTCATGGGAAGGTTAAAAGGAAAGCCAGGGAGGATCCGTTAAAGCAATAAACCCAGTGGGGGTGTCCTTCCTGGAGATGTCCCCATGTTGAACAAAGGACTCAGGTGGACATCATTATGGTAGCAAGGAGGTGCTGAAGGGTGGGTGGACACACTTTCAAAGAGGGCTGGGACAACATGGAACTGCCCCTCAAAGTGAGTGAGACCCCCCCCCATAGAGAGGAGAAATATATTGAGGGGCTGTAAGCAGGCTCACTCTCTTAAGCTGGAACATCGGACAATGCCAGAGCCCCTGCCATACAAAGACTAGCTGACTGGTAAGATAGCACAGTGACGGACAGTAATTCTGTAGCTAGAGCAGGTGAAGGATTTTAGATAAGGATAGCTCAGAATTTTGATGTACACCAACTATTTGTTAACTTGCTTTATTTTCTGTTTCTTAGTAAATGTGCAACCCTTTTGTCTTCTTGTAAATACATCCTGTTGTAAATACTTGTAGTATTTTAGTAAAGATTCTATTTTTATAGAATCAGTGACTGCTTGTTTTTGTTTAAAAGGATAATTTTACTATTTCTGCTGGACTCTGTTTGCAGTCTGTCTCTGAAGCGGCACTCTACCCACAGTTATTGTGTTGACCTTCCTGACCTTGAGCAAGGAGAAGGTAAAGAAAACAGGTTTCCTGGTTCCTGTTGGTAAAAACCTCATGGTGGCAGTGAGCTGGAAATTCCTGGTGAGTGGGATTTCTGTTACATTGATGGCAATGGTGGGATCCATGTGGCAACTGGTATCAGTCCAGTGCAGAGCAACGGACAGTGTGCTTTCCTGTGAGGCCGGAACTCTGCCCACCGCCAAGCTCAGCAAGCCGGGTAAGCAACCAGACAGCTCCAGGAATTAGTGTTGGGGTCCTGATTGGCTGAAGACCCACCAGGACTCTGCCCAATTAGTTGCTGCCCATATGGCTTTCCCTAGGATTGGCCATCAGGAGAACAGTGCTTTTCACAGCTTTCTTTCCTTTTTCTCTCTCCTGGCGCCTTGCCATTCGATCTAAATTCAAACTCATTAATCTGTCCCACACCATCCACCCCAACCCCGGCCTCCATTAAATGCTCTTTCCTCAAGAGCTAGCTCACCCCTCAGTCCTGCCATTAGTCGGCATACAGATAATCTCATTTAATGAAACCCTCCACTCCTAATAGCCCTGCTTCCTTCTATTTGCTCCATTCCACTCAGATCCTGCCATCCCAGCCTGACCTGCCTCTTAGCAGGATACAGCATCCTAAATTACACCACGGGAGGTCCTTTTCTTGTTCAGCTGCTTCATTCTGTTAACTCACACGCCATATTGAGCAACAGTTGCTCAATCACACCAAGACCAGTGCTCTCCTCCAGATGGACATCCAGTACTGTACTCTTACAACAGAACATGGCTCCACACTATGGGCATGATTTCCTCTATGCCCTGCATATCCTTTCATCAGGCTTTGACTAGCGAATATGATAGAATGCCTCTGATCCTGCCAGTTACAGCGGCCTTATATGTTCTGTTTTTGACCAACCACCTTAGTGGTCATAACTCGGTCACCGCAAAATCACTTCATGCCAAGTGACCTCCCCCAGTACAAGGGCATCAGCTTCCTTCATATGAATGACTGTAGTTTACTTAAGAAGTTTGATCTGGTCCAGACGTGGATGTTACACGCATCCCTTGACTTCCTTATGATTTCGGAATCTTGACTTACGCCCTTGACCCCAGACAGATCTATCAACATACCGGGGTACAACACCTACCAGTGTGATAGACCAATCGGGGGGGGGGGGTTATGATCTATGTAAAGAGTAAATTCTCTGTCACGGTCATCGACTGTACTTCCAAGGCAAAATAATTTGAATGTCTCGCCCTAAAACTGGCGCTTTCCAATGAAAAGGCATTCCTTATTGCTGCGTGTTATCGACCACCTTCTGCTGGCACTGCCCTCCTACCACACCTCCAAAGTTTAATTGACAATGCTAACTTTGAGTGCGTAATAATGTGGGACTTCAACCTAAATTGGAATGATGAGAGCTCCAAGAAGCTTAAGGACTTTTGTGATATGTGGGGGGTTGGCATAGATTACCCCTGCAGTCACCAGCCTTAACAGAAAAAACCTTGACCAAAGCATCCTTCTGGATCTCATGTTAGTTAATAAACCTCATAACATTTCACATGCCTGGGTGTTTTTCAATGACCTAAGTGATCATTGTGCCATTGCCTGCATCAGACACTCTCCCCAAATAAAATTACCCCTGAAATTTAAGTTAAAAAGGTGTTTGAAAAAATTCTGCCAACAATCCTTTCTGACTGACCTGAGCAACATCAGATGGCAAGACTTCTATCTAGTCCCCTCCCTCAATGAGGCATTTAACATCTTTCACGGCCTTTTAATGGGTCTAATAGACAAACATGCCCCCCTAAGGCTGATCAAGTCTAAGGAAAGATCTCCTGGCTGGTTCTCTCCCATTTTAAAGAAAGCCCACAAAAATAGACTACTGGTGGAAAAGATCAAGGAAGTCGCACTCTGACGCCGATTAGCTTGCCTTTCGTGTCTCTAGAAACACCAGTACCAAACTAATTAATTAGGTCTGAAAAAGCCAGATACTTCCAATCAGCCCTGGAAGATAACAAAAACAATGCTGCCAAGTTCTGGAGCATCCTCAAAGAGGGTCATAACACCGATGCCTCCCTTCCAGACAAAATAGTGTCCGGTGATACCACTTTCACGGATAGAGCAGATATACTAGAACAACTCAATGAACACTTTGCCACAGCAGAGCTGGCCTTCGACATCTCTCCAGTCAGTAAGATCAGACCACACAGTGATGCCAATGATGCCACAAGCCCCAACACTGACACCAATCAGAGTTACTCCTCCCCCTTCAGCTTTCACTCTGTATCCTTCAAGCAAGTGGATGACCTCCTACTGTCCTTGGTTACTAAAAAGAGTGCTGGTGCCGACCTCATCAAAGCTTTCTTACTAAAAATAGGCCATTACTACCTGACCGCCCCTATCATCCACTTATTCAGTACTGCCCTGATACAGGGTGCATTACCCTTGCCCTGGAAAATTGCACACATCATCCCCTTGTTCAGGTCAGGGGACCCTAGTGACCTGAACAATTATCGGCCTATTTCCATACTCTCCACCCTTTCAAAACTTCTGGAAAAAATCGTTAACGCACAAATCAGGGAGCACCTGGATTCACAAAAACTGCTATGCTGCTCAGTCAGGATTTAGAGCCAAACATAGCACAGTTTCTGCCCTTGCTAAAGTAACCACTGATTGGCAAATTACTTTGGACTCTAAGAAGCACACGTTTGCACTCTTCCTTGACCTTAGTGAGGCTTTCAGTACTGTGGATCACAACATTATGCTTAATGCATTGAGTAAAATCGGTCTCGATAGCACTGCCATTAAATGCTTCACCAGCTACCTTACTAATAGATTACAATGAGTCAAAGCTTTGGGAGAAACTGTCTCCACTAAAAACACTTCCACAAGGTGTCCCTCAAGGGTCTATTTTGGGCCCTATATTATTTGCAGTCTACATCAATAACCTTGACTCACACTTGCGCACAGCTAATGTTCACTTATTTGCAGACGATACGGTCCTCTACATCTCTAACTCTTCTCTGGACATGGCTCATAAGGAATTACAGTGAGATTTTATCTCTCTCTAATTTAATCTTGTGAAGCATAAGCTTCTGCTTAACACCAAAAAGACCAAAGCCATGATCCTCTCACTGAACGCCGCCCCAGGACCAACATACAGCCCTCAGATTTTAACTTTATTGGGTGAACCCCTGGAAACTGTTGATACCTTTAAATACCTAGGATTCTGGCTGGACAATAAGCTTAACTTTCTGTGCCACCTGAATGAGCTCTCGAAAAAATTAACACAGCGCTTAGGCATATTCTAACACATTAAGCATCTACTAACCAAGGAAGCCAGAAAGAGACTAGTGCAAACTACTTTCCTGCCACTACTTGATTACGCTGACTTTCTCTACAGCCACTGCCCTTCTTCAGTGCTTTGTAAATTTGACACTCTTTATCACCGGGCCTTGAGGTTCATCCTTAACCTACCATTTCGCACCCACCACTGCCTATTGTACATTGTACTATTGTATTGGCCGCCGCCTGTTGCTTCCATCTCCTATTGGACTTTTGTGCTCCGCGCGTCCACTGATTGGCCCTGCAGTCTTGACTGATTCAAAATGTTCTGCTGGGCTCTGTGCTCATAGACTTCAGTGGGTTTCGGTCGCCCCCTCTCCCACCTCCAACCTTACTTAAATAGTCCTTAGCTCCTCCCACTTCTGCCTAGGAACTCGCCCTTTCATTTCCTATTCGATACTCTCTCTCCTGTACCTCCTCTCATTACCACCCACTCTCCCTCCTCCCTGCTCCTCCATCCCCTCTACTAATCAACTCTGTCCCCTCACTGCCCCTGCCTCCTTTCTGTGCCTGACACCCTCCTCATATTTCCTACTGCACCCATTGCATCTCCCCCTCCACTATATCAACTCCATTTTCTGACTGGCTATCTCCCCCTCCATCAGACGTTTCTCACTGTCTACTACCCTCACCTCTCTCTGTGGTTCCAGTTTGTGTAAGAGTACTGTACTGCTGTTATTTGCTGTGTATAACCTTGTTTTACAGGGGTTCCCCAGGGCCGGTCCAGAGGAAAGCCCTGGTGGTACGTGTAAACAGTGTGGGTACTTGTGTGGTGTTTCTGGGTATTGTGAAAGTGATTATTGTGTATTGTTCCAGCCACTAGTAAGGAAAGATGGGGGTTACAGTGTCCCAGAGGGCTGTGCCCAGGTTAGTTTGACCACTACCAACCCTGACCTCCAGTGGGAGGCACCCAGTTCAGAACTCAGGCCCCTTAACCTGCTACTAGTTAAGCAGGCAAGGGTAGTAGCCCTTGGGATAGCACCACCTAGGGGTTACATCTGCATTGTTTCTCAACCCTATGTAATGTTTGTATTGTACCTCAGTTGACGTGGAACCTTTGTAAAAGAGCCTTGACTCAAAGGTACTTGTAATCCTAGACTCTAAATAAATAAAGAAATAATAAGAGATGGGATGGTCCTCACTTACTACAAGAAGGAAAAGAAATGCCTTCCTCTGGTTCTACAGGGCTCTGACTGATGATCTACCAACTTACATCTCAAGCTTTTTTGAGTGTGCCAAGGGGTCATATGGCCTGAGACGCTACTCTTTAATCTGCTTCCACATACCTAGAGTAAGGTCACTTCACGGCTCGGCTACAATTAATTTCTCCCTTCCTTCCATATGGAATACTATGCAAAGAACTTTAAAGCTCTCCACCTTCCCCGGTCCTTTCACCTTCAAAGCACTGATAGCTGGGCACCTAAAGGAATCCTGTAACTGTTACAGGTGACCACTGCATCCTCAAGAAACTCATGGCTCCCACCTTCCCTAGTAGTGGGCCCTTCCCTTATACTGCAGTTTTTATTCCCAACTCCCCCTACCATCCACACCCTTACCCCCCCCCACTTCCCTATACCTCCCCCCTTCTTACGTCTTCACCTTCCCAAGTCTTATCTGTAGAAAACCCACTGGGCTACCTAGCCTAGTGGGTGTCCGGGGTTGAACCATCCTAAGCATGGACTTATTTTGTATGTTTGTTTATTATGCTATATTTATCACATAATTGTGTTATCCCTCTCTGCATAGGCCTGTTTTAGTTCCTCGTATGTACAGTTTTTATTTCTTACCTTGTACCTGCCTGCAATTTATTTTCCTATGTCCAGGACCACTTGAAAATGAGCTTGCTCAATGGTGTTATGCCTGGTTAAATAAAGATTGATTGATTGATTGATTGATTGATTGATTTAACTCTGAGAGAGAGAGAGAGATAGCACATTGGTGACGGAGTGCCAACAGAAATATACCTTTTAACAATCACGAAACAGGACTTCAAAAGGCTGCATTGTTTACTGCTATTTTATTTTATTTCTAGACAGTTTTAGTGCTGCATAGTTAAAGAATATGAGCTCCTCAAGCTATGTAAAATTTCATGTACAGCAGCTTCTTAAGCTGTGCACAACAAGGGCGATTGTCCCTGAGGGCATAACAAAGAATGCAGTTATGGAAGCCATATTGGTGCATGGCTGGCTGCAGGAGGGGCAGATGGTCTCAAATAAGCATAGCCCAACACCTGGTCAGCAGGTGGTCTCTGAGGATAGTGACCCAGGTAGCGAGACTGAGGTCCCAGTGGCTGAGCAAGGGGGGCACCTTGTGGCACAAGCTGGGGAAGCTATGCAGCCCAATCAACTTCGGCTCAAGATCCTGAAGGCAGAGCTTGTGCTGCAGGATGCCAAACTGCAGAGGGCAAGGCTGGAGGCCGAAAGGGAGAAAATTAGGCTGGAGGTAGATGAAAGAGAAAAGATTCACCAGCATGAGACCCTTATGCGAGAGGAAAGGCAGAAGATTCATCAGTATGGGAGCTTTATGCGAGAGGAGAGAGGGAGAGAGAGAGAGAGAGAGAGAGAAGGAATGAGCAGAGTAAGAGAAGGAATAAGCAGAGCATGAGAAAGAGTGAGAGAGAGACAGCATGAGATCGAGATGGAAAAACTGCACCAGCAAGCATCGTGACAAACCATAAGTAATGGCAAAGGTGGTTCAATCCATGAAGCCACGATTAATTCTAAAATGTTTCCAAAATACCAAGAGGGAGATGATCTGGATTTGTTTTTAAAATCATTTGAAAAGGTCTGTGGGCAATTTAAATTAGATAAAACTTTGTGGATGATCCACCTGACCCCATTACTTACTGACCATGCCTTGCATGCATTTTCTCGAATGGATGATAATTGCATGAACTATGATAAAGGTAAAAGAATGTTATTAAACTAATTTGAACTGACTCCTGAGGCTTATAGACTGAAATTTAGAGAGTTAAGAAAAGGCCCAGGAGACAGCTACTGTATGTAGAACTGCCTGTCCAAATGTGTGCTTATTTAGACCACTGGGTAGAGGGGGCTAAAGCAAGAACTGTAGAGCAGGTTAAAGATTCAATTTTAAAGGAACACTTTCTTAAAATTGTACCTGATGACCTGTGCATTTGGCTAGAACTCCGCAAAGGAGGCAGCAGAAAGTGTGGATTTGTATGCTGCCAGTAGACCACATTCTCAGCATAAGAACTATGGGGTGGGGCAGCACATGGTTTTAAGGGGACCCAGGGAGGGCAGCCTAAAGGAAACCAGCCTGCACCCAAGCCCAAAACAGAACCCACGGATTCTAAGGGGAACAAGGAGCTGGGGGCAATGGAATGCTGTACTGGCCAAAAAGTGGGGCATCTATCCTATGACTGCCCTAAAAACAGGAGTAAAGGGCAAAAGCCTGGGGGAGAGGGTGACCAAGACAGTACACAGCAGTTGATAAACTGTGCACACACTGTAGTGCCACCAAACTCCACCAAACATATGCACCCTATTCTAGTCAATGGCACAGTAACACAGGGATTGAGGGACACTGGTGCCTCCATCTCCATGGTAAGGCAGGAGCTGATCCAGGCAGAGCAGGTCTCCGAGATTCGGGGAGTCACAGGTCCAGTGGTCCAAGTGCCAATGGCTCGGGTCTCCCTGAGCTGGGAGGGCAGCCATGGGGTACTGGAGGTGGGAGTTGTACCTGATCTGATGTGATCATGGGGAATGATTTTGACCACAGGGAAAACTTGGTATGTGTTACTACCCATAGCCAGGCAAAAGTTCAAGCTTCTGAGGGGAAGGGGGGGTGACACAGCCTCTGCAGACCCATCCCTCAGCAGCTGATAAAGTGGCTAGTGTGGGTGAAGGTCTAGCTAGGAGTAGTTGCCACCAGGGGCAACTTTCCTTCTGAAGGGAACTGGAGAGAGTCAGGAGGGAGGAGCTGGGCAGGGCACAGTGAGCTGATCCTACCCTCCACAAACTGACAGAGGTAGCAGATAGTGCTGAGGCCTCTCAAGGGAATAAAAAGTCAGTGTATTGGGAAAATGGGCTGTTGTACAGGGAGTGTACACCACAGAGGGGGGCTAGAGGGAGAGGTACTCCAGCAGCTGGTAGTCCCCCTGAACTACCAAAAGCAGCTTCTGGCCCTGGCCCATGATATTCCTTTTTCAGGCCACCTAGGTATTAACCACACAAAAAAGTGGCTTGTCAACAATTTCTTTTGGCCAAGCATGTACCCAGATATGGCACATTACTGTTGGACTTGTCCACAGTACCAGCTGGTTGGGAAGGTCGGGGACAAGGCTGAGACAGCTTTGGTGCCCCTGCCTATTGTCGATGAACCCTTTAAGAGGGTAGCAGTAGACATAGTGGGGCCCCTTAGTACCCCAAGTCACACGGGCAAATGATACATACTGGTTGCGGTGGATTACGCAACCAGGTACCCCGAGGCAGTGGCCATGTCCTCCATTGAGGCACAAACGTTGGCTGATGAGCTCCTGGGAATCTTTAGCCAAGTGGGATTTCCCCAGGAGATTTTGTCAGACATGGGGCAAATTTCATGTCGTCCTTAATGACCAGTTTGTGGAAGAAGTGCAGGGTGAAAAAGCTCCGTGCTTCGCCCTACCACCCTGAGACAAATGGCCTGGTTGAGCGGTTCAATGAGACCCTTTAAACTATGCTCAGGGCATTTGCTGACCAGCACAAAAGGGAGTGGGACAAATATTTGCCCCACCTCCTGTTTGTATACAGGGAAGTCCCACAGGAGTCCACAGGGTTCTCACCCTTTGAGCTCCTGTTTGGTCACAGGGTGAAGGGGCCCCTAGATGTAGTCAGGCATGAATGGGAAGGTGACCATGCCATCCAACAAGAGTCTGTTGTGGAGTAGGTCCTAAATTTCAGGGCCAGGCTCAAGGAGCTCATGGGGCTTGCCCAGGAGCACTTAGCCACTGCACAACAGCAACAGAAAGCCTAGTATGACCATGGGGCCAGAGCCCGGGAGTATGAAGTCAGTCAGTGAGTGATGGTACTAGTCCCAGTCTGACACAATAAACTTCAGGCAGCATGGGAGGGCCCATTTTCCATATTCAGGAAGCTGAGTGATGGTAACTATATAGTAGAGCTGCCTGACAGAAGGCACAGGCAGAGGGTATATCATGTGAACATGATGAAGCGCTACTATGATAGGGAGAAAATGATCCTCGCCATGTGCAGCATGCCAGAGGAGGGGAATGAGGCTGATTCCCTAGTGGACCTCCTTGGGGAAGCCTGGGAGGGATCTTCAGTGAATAACCTCACCCTCGAAGGGCAGCTGACACTGGCCCAGGCTAAAGAAATGAGGGGGTGCTGCAAGAATTTGGGGACGTGTTCACGAGGAATCTGGGGTACACCACAATGGTTGAACACCATATGGACACTGGGCCCAGATTCTTCTGAGGCAGTCCCCCTACAGGGTACCCAAGGGGGTTAAAAAGACCACACTGGAGGAACTCTGGGAGATGCTGACCCTTGGAGTGATCCAGGAGTCCAGTAGCCTCTGGGCTTTCCCTGTTGTCCTGATTCCCAAGAAGGACAGTACCACATGATTCTGTGTTGACTATCAGAGGCTCAACAGCTGTACAGAGTCTGATGCCTACCCCATGCCCAGAATGGATGAGACCTTGAAACAGCTGGGTGGAGCCCTGTTCCTGACCATGATAGACTGGATGAAGAGCTACTGGCAGGTGCCATTAACCCCTGCAGCCAAGGAGAGGTCTGCTTTTGTTACCCCATATGGCTTATTCAAATTCAGAGTAATGCCATTTGGGATGAAGAATGCACCCGCAACCTTCCAAAAACTTGTGGATTGCATCCTGGCAGGGGCAGGTGAATATGCACTGGCTTACATGGACAATATCGCCATTTACAGCCAGACATGGGAGGATCATGCCAGGCACATGAGGGAAGTGTTCTGTAGACTGAAGACTGCAGGGCTGAGAGTTAAGGTGGAAAAATGCCAAGTAGGCATGACTGAAGTGTTCTACCTTGGGCATCGGGTTGGTAGTGGATGCATCCGTCCAGGCCTGGCCCAGCCCTGCCACAAAGAAACAGGTAAGGGCATTTCTGGGAACAGCTGAGTACTACAGGAGGTTTGTTCCTCACTACAGTGAAGTGGCTAAGCCCCTGACAGACCTGTGAAAAGGAGAATGCCTGAAAAAGTTCTCTGGACAGAGGACTGCGAGTCTGCCTTCCAACGGTTGAAGGAGGCATTATGTGGGTCACCCGTGCTTGCTAGCCCCAATTATAACTTAAAGTTCATATACATGTGGATGCCTCAGACCATGGGCTGGGTGCCATCCTGAGCCAGGTTACACCACAAGGGGAGAAACACCCATAGTGTACCTGAGCCAGAAGCTTCTGCCTAGGGAAGAGTCATATGCCACACTGGAGAGGGAAAGTCTGGGGGTTGTGTTCTCCCTTTAGAAGCTGCAGTCATATCTGTACATGATAGGTTCACTGTAGTCACTGATCATAACCCCTTGACATGGCTCCACAGGACTAGTGGGCAAAACACAACGTTATTGCACTGGAGTTAGGTACTACAGTCATATAATATGATCATTCAGCACTGAAGTGGGGCACAGAATTCCAATGCAGATGGACTGTCGAGGCAGGGCTAGGTGCATGGCATAGTCCTTTAGGCACTCCCCAGGCCTTACAAGAATGGCAGTGTCTCTTGTGGGTTGCCCAAAAGAGACACACCTTCATTTCTTGAAGGGGGGGGGGTGACAGGAAAGAGAACCAGAACCCTGTATTATTTTGATTCATTTATTCTTTTCTAAATATGCATCTGCTTCAGGTACAAGATGGATACCAGGTCACATGATCAAGTACTATATGACAGCTCATGTTAGAGGTCTGATGTTCTCATGATAAAGTTAACAGGAAAGCTGGGGAGGAGGCAATAAAGCAATAAACCCAGTGGGGGTGTCCTTCCTGGAGATGTTCCCATGTTGAACGAAGGACCCAGGTAGACATCATTATGGTAGCAAGGAGGTGCGGAAGGGTGAGTGGACACACACACACACACACACACACACACACACAGCATGCATGCATGCATGCATGCATGCATACACACACACACACCACACACATTCTCTGTCTCTCACTCTGTAAGAGGCTGGGCCAACATGGAACTGTCCCTCAAGTGAGTGAGACCCCTCCCCACAGAGAGGAGAAATAAATTGAGGAGCAGTAAGCAGGCTCACTCTCTTAGGCTGGAACATTGGACAATGCCAGAGCCCCTGCCATACAAAGACTAGCTGTCTGGTAAGATAGCACAGTGAGGGACAATAATTCTGTAGCTAGGGCAGGTGAAGGATTTTAGGTAAGGATAGCTCAGAATTTTGCTGTACACCATTTGTTAACTTGCTTTATTTTCTGTTTCTTAGTAAATGTGCAGCCCTTTTTTCTTCTTGTAAATACATCCTGTTGTAAATACTTGTAGTATTTTAGTAAAGATTCTATTTTTATAGAATCAGTGACTGCTTGTTTTATTTAAAAGGGTAATTTTACTCTTTCTGCTGGACTCTGTTTGCAGTCCATCTCCAAAGAGCACTCTACACACAGTTGTTGTGTTGACCTTCCTGACCTTGAGCAAGGAGGAGGTTAAACAAAAAAACAGGTTTCTTGGTTCCTGTTGGTAAAAACCTTATGGTGGCAGTGAGCTAGAAATCCCTGGTGAGTGGGATTTCTGTTTCAACTTCTATCAGACTATTTAGTGAAGCTAGAACCAAAACTAAGATAGCAGAATGCTCATTGTAATATTACGGACCAAAACTATTGAACAGAATAACAGAAACTGGGTAAGACATTGATTCGAGGATAAATGTATTTAGGAAAAAATTAAAGGACCATCTTCAGGTTACATCAATTTGTAGTTGCCTAGAAACTGCTTGATTCTTGGACTTATGATTATATTGTGTGTGTGTGTGTGTGTGTGTGTGTGTGTGTGTGTGTGTGTATATATATATATATATATATATATATATATATATATATATGTGTGTGTGTATATATATATATATGTGTGTGTGTGTGTGTGTGTGTGTGTGTGTGTGTATATATATATGTAAAATACTGCTATTTTATTTGAGTTTGTGCACTGTATGTGCTGACATTTTATTGTACTTTCCTATTTGTAATCCCGTTTCCCCAAGTATGGCTCAAAATGGGTCATAAAATAAAATAAAAAAATGAATGAAGCTAGGGGGTTAAGAGGGGTGTGAGGAAGCACAGCTTCACTAAAAGAGTTGCAGACACCTGGAACAGACTGCCAGCAGAAGTGGTGGAGGTGAAAATAGTAGGGGGCTTCAAACATGCATGAAAAAGACATAGGGAATATTAGTAAATAGGTAGGGAGGAGGGAGGGTCTCCAGAGACCAGTTAGTCTGTCAAGACCATCTGGGCAGAGTGGATAGGTAGGCCAAGGGGTCTTTTTCTGCCAACAAATTCTAGGTTTCTGTTTCTATAACCAAGGACTGCAAACAAAGCAGGTTTTTGTGGGGTAACACCATTTATGGTTGGCAGTCTGTTTTTCACTTTTCAAGAGAAAAAAGGAATCTGAATCAAACCACCAGTTACATAAGCAATCTCTACATAGAATGTGTTTTTTAAATTAGTGACACTTTGAGGCCTTAGGGGGCAGACAGAGTCCCTTTAAATAAACAAAAAAAATTAAAAGAGGTGGGGGTGCATGTTATGTTTTTTGTTTCCTGATCTGGTTTGCCCCTCCCTCCTCTGGTGGCTTCATACAGTGCCAATGGACAGTTTTGTGAACCCTCTGTAAGTGCCACGTGTGTGGGTACTCCATAGCTTCTTGGACTGAGTGAGCCATGCACTCAGGAACTGACTTGTCTTCCGGTTGGTTTCAAGTCACAAAACGTATGTCTCTTAGGCAGTAGATGGTGGGTTTCTCACTGCCTCAAGTATTTTTCCCCTCATCATAGTCTAAGACACAGCTGTTGTTTTTTTGTTGTCAGCATCTGTAATGCAGTTTGACAAAAGGTACTTTTCCAGATGAGTTCAGCTTTTGAAATGTTCCTGTCTCTTCCAAAAACAAAATCTCAGGGACACAACTAGAATGAGTGTGAGGACACCGGACAGCTCAATGTGTTAGCAGTGGGTTTGAGCCTGCTACCTCTATATCACTGGTTTGAATCAAGCCCAGGTCAAAAGAGGACAAAAGCTTGAATCATTTAATGCCTGCAACTGTATGAAAAATGCAGGGGAACAGTTATTTATTTTTTTTTTTTTTTTTGTGAAAGTCAAAAACTTCTTTGGTTCAAAATTTGGAAGTCAAAGTTAGGGAGGCTGTGTGTTGTTAAACACAGCATCCTGAACCATGACTTCATTTTCTGTCTCAAAGTTCCACGAAATGCTTGCTGCTCTGAAAAAATATATATGACATAGTAAATAAAGGACATCTTTGGATTGTTCATACCAACAGGTGAGTCCAGTACCTTATTTAAAAGAGCTTCTCAAGGACTTTGGAATATTGAGTAACTCTGTGCACCCATGTTCCCCTTTAAGTAGTAGGAACAATAGATAGTAGGGCTGTGTGAAAAAAAAAAAAAAAAAAATAATTGCCCAGTTCTACTTTTCTACATGGTCAAAACTTTTGCAAAACAATCACCAAAATGTCATGGATTCCGCTTAGCGCCATAAGTATTTCCTGCAGAAAAATGTCTCCCCACAGACTTTTTTCCCTTGTTAACTTTTTTTTTTTATTCTTTCAGGCTTTTTTTCTTCTTCTGTCTGAACAATCATTGAAAATGCCTCAAACATCTCATCACAGCTTGCTTATGACATGTTGCAGACTGTGGCGTGGGGGGGAGGTTGTGACTTTTTTTTTTCACTGAAGTGAGACAACTTCGTTTGGTCTTTTCCTCAAAATCAAAATTTTCACTGAAATTGCCATTTCAGGGAAAACCACAAAAGATAAATTCTTCAGTTTCACACAGCCATAAACGACAGATGAGCAAACTGCAGTACTGCACAGTTAAAAGCTTTCAAGCCTAATGTAACTCATATATATTCACATATTCATTCTCCGCTAATGGTGTGCTAATTGATGATTTACATTTTAGATCACTTAAACTGTGTTCTTAAAAGCCTGCAATGCCTCTGGGAAAATGTATCAGACACCATTCTATTTGTAGTTCCAGTATTCCCTGTTATTATCTTTTTCTTATTCTGTACCACGAAGGACATTTGAATTAGGGACGGGATTAAGGTTGCCTGCAGGTATACATTGCACATGCCTGAAATTATCGTACTTAGAGCACTGCTTTTCAGTAGGAACCATCCTGTTGGCAATGTTTGATGGTGGTGCCACTGCAGAAATGGGTGTTTACTCACCTGGTAAAGGTGATTGTGTTGGTTGGCATCCATGGCACTCCAGACATTACCTCATGGGTTACAGCCCACCTGATAGGCTAATGATGCACATGACCCAGATCAGATTTCCAGTATATCCAGGTCCCAGGAACCCCTGCTCTCCAGTTTGAATCTTCCATAGCTGAAAGAAGGTTAGTTAATACAAAAGACAAAGAACAAACAGTATATAGATAGCCACGCACAAAAAAAGGAGGTCTACCACGACATGTTACAAAAGGAAAAGCCAGAAGCCTGCATTTATTTCCTATTATATACATCCTAATTCGAACCAGCGGTTCGACTGAACTTAGCAGTGTCAGCAATTCCCTTGAGGCACCGGGGTAGAAGGAGTAGGGACCTCCTGTTTGCCCTAAAAGGCGGACGCTCCAAACACTCCCGAGGGAGGGCCTTGGAGTGCCATGGATGCCAACCAACACAATCACCTTTACCAGGTGAGTAAACACCCATTGTGATTGGTTGGTATCCATGGCACTCCAGACATTACCTCATGGGAGATAAGAAGCAGTTAGCACTCTGGGTGGGAGATGGGTGAGTCGGAGTGTCTGGATGTAGAGGCCGCTGACAGGACCTAGGTTGCGAAGGCTGACCTGAAGTCCCAGAGCTGCTCCAGCCTGTAGTGCCTAGCGAAGGTGTGCAAGGAACTCCAGGTGGCCGCTCTGCATATATCCTCTGATGAAAACCGAGGCCCTCTCCACCCAAGACGTGGCAACCGCCCTGGTGGAGTGTGCCCTGATCCCCTGCGGTGGGGTCAACTGATTTTCCATATAGGCATGCTGGACGACCCGTCTGAGCCATCCTGCAATTGTGGTCTTGGAGGCCACGAGCCCCCTTCTCTGACCTTTTGAGACAATGAACAGCCTCTCCGTTTTGCGGATGGGGCAGGTCCTGGCCAGATAGACCGATAAGGTCGACCCGATGTCCAGGGAATCGGGGGCCCTGCCCTGAGCCTGAGGGTTTTCTCATGACAGGGTTGGCAGATCGATGGGTTGCTCCCTGTGGAACTTTGTCGAGACCTTTGGCTGGAAGGCCGGCACTGTTCTCAGCCTGACCCCCTGAGGGGGTGAAGACAGTATATGGCTCCGCGCACGACAGGGCGCCCAGCTCACCGATTCTTCTGGCCGAACAGATGGCTACGAGAAAGGCGGTCTTTAGTCCGACCCAGAAGAGGTCTGCCTCTAGGAGCGGTTCATAGGGTGTCGCTTTTAGGGATCCCAACACCAGAGGTAGGTCCCATGGCGCGATGGTTGGTCTGGTCCTGGGCCGAAGGAGCTCTACCACTCTCATGAAGCGTATGGCGTCCGGGTGGGCTCCCGGTGGGTGCCCCTCCATGAGTCCTCTGGCCGCCCCAATGGCCGCCAGCTGTACCCTCAGGGAGGAAGGGGCCAGCCCCTTGTCCACTCCTTTCTGGAGGAATAGGAGAATGGTGGGCAGGTCGGCTTGTTCTGGTACCGACCCCCTCCTTTGGCACCACTGTGAGAAGATGGCCCATTGCCTCTCGTACGTGGACGTGGTGGAGGCCCGTCTAGACTGGAGTAAGCGTGCCGATGACCGACTCGTGATACCCAGTCGTCATCAATCGTTCCTTTCAGGAGCCAAGCCGTGAGCTTTAGGGTCCGAGGGACGGTGGAGAATCGGTCCTTGTGACAGCATGTCCGGCGGACGGGAATCCGGAAGCTGGCTAAGCGACATCTCTCTGATCGCCCGCGAACCATGATCTGCGTGGCAGTGAGGGGCCCAGAATGATGGTGACACGAGATTCTCAGATCTTGGTCAGTACTTGTGGTAGCAGGGGGAGCGGCGGGAAAACGTACACGTACTCCCGGCCCCAGGCCTGTGACAGGGTGTCCATGCCCTGGGAGTGGGCGTCTCTGAACCGTGAGTAAAACATGTCGACTTGGGCATTGTCCCGAGATGCCATGAGGTCCAGAGACACTGGTCCCCACGCCGCCTGGATTTTCTGAAAGAGGGCCGGGTGCAACCGCCATTCTCCCGGGTGAATCTGTTGTCTGCTGAGCCAATCTGCCCTGACATTCAGTTTCCCTGCCAGGTGCACTGCTCCCAGGTGTGATAAGCGAGTCTGCGCCCAGTTGATCACCCTTGCGGTTTCCCTCGACATGACCCTGCTTCTGGTTCCCCCCTGTTTCGCGATGTAGGCCACCATCACGCGATTGTCGGACCGGATCAGTACCGAGCGCCCCAGGATAAGATGTCTGAACGCCCTCAGAGCGTGGAATACTGCTCTCATTTCCAGAATGTTGATGGAGAGTTGTGTCTCCGCTGGAGACCACGCTCCCTGTGCTGCAGCGTCCCCTAAACAGGCCCCCCAGCCAGAGAGGCTGGCGTCCGTCTCTATGGGGATCGGGCGAGGGGCCTCCAAGGGGACTCCCTTGGTCAGATTCTCCAGTCTTGTCCACCAGACCAGGGATGATCTTACTGCTACGGGCAGTGGCACCACGCACTGGAGGTTGTGCTCGTTTGGCACCCCACGAGACAGGACGTAGTTTTGGAGTGGGCGCATGTGCCACCTGGCCCAGGGCACGAGGTTGATGCAGGAGGCCATGCAGCCCAGAAGTCGTGCCACCTTCCCCACCGTGGTATGGGTGTGCGATATCAACTCGCGCACCAGCTCCCGTAGGTTGTGGACTCGGCCCGGCGATGGTTTTGCCCAGCCTTCGGCCGAGTTGATGATGGCCCCGAGGTGCTCTATCTGTTGAGTGGGACGGAGGTGGCTCTTTTCCCGATTCACCACCCAGCCGTGGTCCTTGAGAGCCTGCAAGGCGAGTTCCATATGCGCTCGTGCCTGGTCCTCAGAGTGGGTGCGGATGAGCCAGTCGTCCAAGTACGGAATGATGTCTAGGCCCTGCTCCCTGAGTCTGGCCACCAGAGTTATAGAGACCTTGGTGAAGACTCTGGGTGCCGAGGACAGGCCGAAGGGGAGCGCCTTGTATTGGAAATGGTGTCCCAGAATGTGGAAGCGGAGGAACTGCCTGTGTCTTCTGATGATGGGGATGTGGAGGTAGGCGTCCTTCAGATCGATGGATGTCATGAAGTCGCCCACCCTGATGCCCTGTAGAGTGGACCGGATGGTCTCCATCTTGAACCGGTTGGGGACCACGTGTCGGTTCAGGAGTTTTAGGTCCAGGATGGGCCTTAGCTCCCCAAATTTTTTGGGGACCAGGAAGAAGATGGAGTACATGCCCATTCCTTGTTCCTGGCTCGGGACGGGCTGGATGGCCCTGTTTTGGATTAGCTCTGCTAGAATCCATTGAACTTGGTGAGGAGAGGCTCTCCTTCTGGACACGGGGGGATGAAACGAACCGGTGCGGTATAGAGGTGTGGGATAGCTCGATGGCATATCCCTTGGATACTACGTCCTGTACCCACCTGTCCGATGTGGTGGCCGACCAGCGGTGGACAAACAAGGCTAGTCTTTGTCCTACTGGGGGGTACGGGTCCTGATCGCAATTCTCGGGCCGTTGGGAGTCACTGTTTCCCTCTGAAGCCTTTACTTCGGCTTCCGGATTTTTGTCCCCGAGGTCTGAAGGAGGCGGACTGGTAACTCTGAAAGGAGGGACCGCGGGAGCTGGAAGTGGAGCCTCTACCCCGGAAGGAGTGGCTCTGCAGAAAGGAGTCCCTGCAGTTTTGGCCCTTGATTCCGCCCCAAAACCTTCGTCTTGTGGAGGGCAGATAGGAGGATTTGGACTTATTCCTAAGGAGGTCCCTACCTTCCTCCCTTTGTTTCAGATAATTCTGGAGTCCCTCCCCAAAGACATGATTTCCCTTGAGCAGTAAGTTTTGTAATAATGTCTTGGATTCTGAATCAGCGTCCCAGAGTTTTAACCACAGGGCTCTGCGGGCCCGGTTGATGATGGCGGCAGCCCTTGCCTGTAGGCGTAGCGAGTCCACTGCCATATCAGCCAGATATTTGGCTGCCTCCAGGGTGCACTCCAGCAGTTCTGCCTCTCTAGACTTTGGGATAGCCTGCTCCTGCAGCTCCTCGAGCCAGCGAATCTGGGCCCAAGAGGTGTAAATGGCAGTGGTCATTGCCTTGGCCGTGGTTCCCTCAATCTCAAAGGTCCTCTTGAGCATGTCCTCAATTCTCTTGTCCGTCGGATCCTTGAGGGCTATGGTGCCACATGGTAGCACAGTCTTTTTGCTCAGGACCGCCACCTGTGGATCAATAGTGGGTGCCTTGCACCAAACATCCAATTTATCTCCCCGTACCGGGTACATTCTGTTCAAATTTCTGCGGTTCAGCATTCTGCCCGGATCGGGGGACTGCCATTCTGTGTTAACAACCTCTTCGATGGCTGGGCATACTGGAAATGTCTCTGTTGTCGTGGATCTTAGCTGGATCATTGGATCGAGCTTCGACTCCGGCTTGCCCTCTTCCGGCTCCTCAGTGCCCAGGCCCATGGTGGCCTTGATTATCTTCATGAGCCCGGGGATGGTGTCGAAGGAGCACAGTTTGGAAGTCAGGGATGGAGTTGCTTGCAGGTCCATGTCCTCTGTGTCCGAATCCATCCCAGCCTCCTCCTCCTCTTCTTCTTCGTCCGCATAGTCTTTCTCCCCTTCCTCCGGCGTGCCGTCGTGTGGGGCGACCGGGCAGGAGTCCTCAGGCATGGACGGCTCCTCTGGTGCACCCCTCATCCAGGTGTGTTCCGGGCTGGGTGGTCTCGCTCTGTTCTGGGTGAGGGCCTCCAGCTTTTCCATGATCTTGAGCATGAAGTTTTGTTGGCTCTCCATCATGGCCACTGCTGCTTGTTGGTTCTGGATCAATAGGAGCCGGGTCCACCACGTCGAGTGCTGGATCCGGGGTTGGAGGTGCCAGAGGTGGTGTCCTCTCCATTGAAGAAAGGTCGTCGTCCAATAGGCAGGCCGCACACAGGGGCCCCGGGGTTTGGGGGAGGAGGTTGGCGCTGCACGCGGAGCACTTCTTGGCCTTTACCATCTGGAATTAGAGAGAAAAAGCAGACTTGTAAGGAGGCCGATAACCCCGTTATCCCCTCTCTCTTTTCCCATTGTATGAATATAAACCTCTCCTTATGCCCCCAACGGAAACGAGGAGGGGAAGATGGCCTGGGGAAACAGAGGGAGTGCCTGAGAATAGGGGTGCTATGGGAGGACCCCTACCGCAGGGAGTTAGGGGAGGAGCCATGTTTTCCTGGTGGAACCGAGGCCTGCTGTGGGAGGGGCCGGGCCACCATGCGGAGGAGGGACTCCACAGAGGCTGTACTGGGTCATATGTGAGGGACCCGAGCAGATTAAGGATGGTGTGCTCCCTTTCTCCTTGACTTTCCCCCTTTTTTTTTTTTTTTTAAAAACAGAAAAAAAAAAACACTGTGGGGGGGGCTGTGGATTCAAACCAGGTCTGGCTGGGGGCACCAGAATTGCCACTCAGGCTTAGGACACAGCGCCATATTGCCCCACCAGCTGGCCCCTGGGAGAATCTCAGCAACACACGCTCGAGAGGCAGTGGCTCACGCCACTACATTAACGGCCAGCTTGTCTTTTTTTTTTTTTTATATTTTCTTTTCTGCAGCAAAGAACTGCGATGTCCCGCCTCCCCTACGATGAAGATAGAGAGAGAGAGAGAGCGTCTGGAACAACTCGAGGAGAGCCACGCTGGAGGGTCTTGCCCTCGGTGCTTGCGTGGGAGGACCCACGAGGCCCACTCGTGCCCGAGCGAGGGATCGCTTCTCCGCTTCCCGAAAACGTCCTGGGAGTGGACGAGAGGAGGTGGAGGGCGAGAAGAGGCGATGAGGGAGCTCTGGGCTCCCGTAGGCTGCGGCTAGGCTCCGCTTCCTATTTTCTCGTCCGTGGAGTCCCGGAGCTGCTCGGGGGGGAGGAGGTAGGCCTGTGGCCTACCACGGCTCGCCGGACCTAGCGCTTGGGAAGGAAGGCAGCGCTTGGGCCGGAGGAAAAACAGGCCGCAAGGGGCGAGGGCGGAGGGAGGGAGTCCCCAGGCCGAGCTGGCCCATCAAGATGGGAAGAGAGGGCCGAGAAAGGCCCAGGAGACACCGGTAAGCCAAGAAGAGGGAGCCGCCCCGATCGTTAGAATGGGTCACATGGGTTGGGAGCCAAGGGCCGAAAAGAAAGGTCCGGAGGCTAATTTAAACAAGAAAGGCTGCCTATTAGCGGAGCCTCCCATGAAAAAAAGCAAATAAGGGCTATACCACTGGTTACCTTAAGGTAGCCATCTAAATAAGGAACAACAGCGCTTCTAGGCAAACACAGATGCAATCCTGGACAAACTTTAAGATAGCCACAAAAACAAACGTAGTTTATAATTAGAACTCGCTCTGAGAGCCCTGATAAAAAATCCTTTTTAGGTAAGACCAAGGATTGAAAAACAATTGCACAAAAGAAATCAGATTGCTGGTTCCTACCTTGTATAGAGCAGACAGGGATTCCTGGTATGCTTCTTGCCTAATCAGATGCATGATTCAAAACTGGAGAGCAGGGGTTCCTGGGACCTGGATATACTGGAAATCTGATCTGGGTCATGTGCATCATTAGCCTATCAGGTGGGCTGTAACCCATGAGGTAATGTCTGGAGTGCCATGGATGCCAACCAATCACAAACAGATTTTCAAAAGTTTGCATATCATTTTAATGTTTACTTGTACCCATGTGCAAAGCAAACATATTGGCAGCATGCAGACAGTATAGCTATTGAAGGCATGACCGTGTTGTGGCCAATGGAGTGGAGCACAGCAGTGTTGGACCCTTGTGGAGTTTCCACTCTAGAGGGTCAAAGGGTTTGCCTCACTCTCTTCTACCCTATCTCTCTTCTTAGTTACAGGCCTGGGTAACCAGTAACTTTGGTTTCGGATTGCCCCCTGACGAGTCTGGCCCTTATGGGGTGCGCATTCTGTTTGGTTGAAGGTATGCCTCCCCTTTACCCTATCCCTCTCCCCCGATCCATTCTTCAGTCAGCCTAGCTACTGTATATTCTCTCTCTTCCCCTCACCTACTCTGTCTGTATTAAGGGACTAGCCTCTAATTTCTAATTGTTTTGCCCTCTTCTCATATTTAGCCAGACACAGCTTTAATTGTTTCAGAAGTATATCATTATATTACGTTTTTATTTTTTGTATCTTGGTTTATGAATATTTCAACTGTATTCCTATTTCTTCTCCCCCTAGGAGGCATCTGGAAACGAGCTATTGTAGCTCAGTATGTTTTTCCTGGTGAAACATTCTCAAATAAATGCATTTATTTTTATTTTTACACTGGAAAGGCATATGAGCAAATTGCCACCCTCCAAAACAGGTCTTTACAGTTACTCTGCAAAATCATCTTTCGGGTGGTATTTAATAAATTCTTCCTGTCTTTTTTTTTTTTTTTTAATTTCATTTTACTAGGAAAGTGGTCTGGATCAATTACCCATTTTCAGCCATGCCTGAGGAGATTGGGCTTACAATAGGAAAGACCATACAATTTTACAACTTACACCACATATAGATAAAAGTCATGCATTAGACTTAAATGGTCCACCCAGGGCTTCTGAAATCTGGGGTCCACGTTACCCCAGATCTGAGTAAATTATATCAAGCAAATCATGGGAAATTGCTTGAAGAAATTAAACAAGACTGCCTGAGGTGGGTGACCTTGCCCCTTTCTATCACCGGAAGGGCAGAGCCAGTGCGCATGAACATTCTCCCTCATCTCCTCTTCCTGTTTGACACTCTGCCCATATGTCCTCCTAAGACTTTTTGGGACACAGTTAATTGGATGCTTTTAAAATGTATTTGGGCAGGGAATAAGAAACCTAGAGTGAAATGTAACATACTGGCCTTGGATAAGGGCAGGGGTGGCTTGGGGGTTCCGGACATTAAGGCCTAATACAGTGAGGCCCAACTACAGTATATACCGATATATGTGAACACAACCCTAAATATAGAATGAGTGTAGATGAAACGTGACTGGTCGGGACCGCAGTGTCTAGAAGACCTCCAATTTAACAAATAACAATCTAAGGTTATTAATGCTTTGCTCGCTCCCTGGTTGAAAACCCTGATGGTTGCCTGACAGGACAGAATTTAAAACTCGGTGACGATATCTGTTGCCTTGCCAGGCTGAGGGCCTGTATGGATTTCATACCTGGGAGAACATAATGTAAAAAAAAGATAAAGTTAGGAAGAAACATTGAATTGTTTCCAAGGTTTACTCGTATCTTTCTTATGTTTGCATATTTTGCCCCCAAATTTTCAACCTAGCCCTTATTTATTTATTTGATCTTGGATTTGCATACCTTTGAGCTTGAAGCTCATTTACAAAGGTTCCACGTCTAATGAGAAAAAACAGAAATACAATACAAGACATAACCATACATACAGTATCTAGGAAGTCTTAGTTCCATTGTTTTGAAGAGGTTTCACAAACATGTTTGAAACCAGTTTTAGTCTAAGTGCAGTACATGCGGATCAGGTGTAGTGATGACTGTTGGCTGAGCAGAGTGGACATTTGCAGATGAAGAGATGGATTAGCCCAGTGGGGCTAGGAGGATTACAAGGATAAAACAGAGGACATTCGGATGGATAAAGATGAGAGGCCGGTTGCAGTTTCAATATCTATGTACTGAAGTTGATGGGGGAATGGAACCATGTGCTGGTATGGTCCTTGGAAGGTGGAGTGAAGTGAGAAAGGGAGGTCTGTAGGCAGTAGTGAGGTGTAGAGTTGGGGAGGTGAATTTCCTGTTGGTAGGTGGGGGGAGGAGTAAAGTGTGAAACAGTAAGTACAAAGGTAGAACATGGTTTTCAGGCCAGGCTGGTACAGTTATGAGTTACAGTCACAACTGCTGTGTGATGCAAGATGGGCACAAAGCTTTAATTTAAACGGACCTAGTTTAGTTTCTGACAGAAGGTTGTCACTGAGTGTATTTAGCTAGTAGGGTGCAAGGTACTCAAAGGACCATTGCTCTTCGGACGTCCGCCGGAAAGGGATATGAAGTGGCTGGCTATTTGTTCCTCTGGTACACCTAGTTTTGTTGGCTAAGCTGAAGAAATTCTGCACACCTGGGGGTGTTAATCCACAGGTGGATTCCTTTGCAAGTAGGCACCTGGTACTGTATACAGCAGTCCAGCTTTAGCTAGCTGGAGTGTGCATAAAACTCACAAGTGTGTTTTAGGTGGTGTGCACCCAGAATAAGCCTACAGGCCTTATTGAGGGTTGTTTTTAACCGCATGAGAGCTGTGTCGGTCACAGCACTGTATACCACTAGTCCATAGTCAATTACAGACAACACAGAACTAGTTACTGCTAGTTTTAGTGCTTCTTGCATAAGGCAGTGTTTGTTTTTGTGTAACGAGGCTCGTCTAGCATTTGCTGATTTAGCTACAAGATCTATTCGTGGTATGAAAAAAGGGAACAGTCTAGCATTACACCTAAGTACTTAAATGTTTGAATCATTTCTAAGGGTGTATTTTGACTATTTGGTATTTTTAGTTGGTGTGTTATGTTACCCTACCTCATGAATAAGACATGTATCATTTTTCAAATCCCCTTCAACACATGTTTTCGCAGTTGCTTTGCCAAATTACTTTTTGGGCAAGATTTAAAAACTTCCACCTGTCTTGATCATACCATAGGGTCATAAAAAGACTGTGTTGAAAATGTGGCATCAAAATGTGAAGAGAAACATCCTATGTTGTGAAGAAATGTTGAATTTCTTCAACATTTACTCATAACTTTATTTTTGCAGATTTTGGCTCAGGATTTTC
The DNA here is from genome assembly GCA_016271365.2 of Neoceratodus forsteri. Classification (NCBI taxonomy): domain Eukaryota; kingdom Metazoa; phylum Chordata; order Ceratodontiformes; family Ceratodontidae; genus Neoceratodus; species Neoceratodus forsteri. The sequence continues at coordinate 69,542,609 of JADMNL010000023.1, forward strand.
TACATATCCCTTGTGTAACCCCCCTACCCAACGAACATGACAGATGTCATTTTTCAAATCCATCTGAAATATTTTTGCAGTCGTTCCACAAATCTTTTGGATAGGATTTATTTATTTATTGAAAACTTCAGAGAATTATAAAATTCCACCTGTCTTAATCATAACATGAGGTCATAAAAAGACTATATTGGGAATTTGGGGTCAAAACGTCAGAGCCCACTGACAATGAGATATTGCCTCTCAGCTGGCCTATCCTGGGTAAATACATTGTAAAAATAGGTAAATACTGGGCCCCCCACTGAAAATGAGATGTTGCATCTCCACTGTGCTATCTTGGTTAAATACAGTATAAAATGGGTACAGGCAGGACGCCACTGAAAATGAGATACTGACTCTCCACTGTGCTATCCTGGTGTGCTATTATACAGTGTAAAACTGGGTACAAACAGGATCCCACTGAAAATGAGATACTGCATCTCAATCTGCCTATCCTGGGAAAATACATTTTAAAAATGGATAAAAGCAGAACCCCCAGCTGGCCCGGTAGCATAGCAGTAGTGCTACTGCTTGCTATGCTGGGGATTTGTGTTCGAGAATGAATGCAGGCCATTTGGTGGTGGCTGGGGAGGGAAGGAAGGCTTGAGCATCCCAGGGACTGCTTTCCTTTGGGGGGGAAGGATGCTCTTCCCGCTGTGTGACTGCTGATTGGTGAAGACCAGTCAGGAGCACAGTCAAGAGCACCAGGAGGGAGGGGTCGCCGCCAGATGCTTGTCACTTATGAATGCTGCTGCATATCTGCCTGACCATCTCATTGCATGCCACAACCCCAGGGGACAACATGAGGTAGCAGGAGGAAAATGCCGGCCGTCCAAGCTGGCACCCCCTGCAGGCTCTCACACAATCTAACACGGCTAACCATCCAACACATTGTGGTCCTGGGCAAGTGGTGGATGACCTGTACATGCATGGGAAGGCCAGTGACGGGGCTTGGGGGTGCCACCAGATGAGACCAGGATGAGAAACAGCTTTGTTCAAGTTTCAAGTTCAAGTTTATTGCAGGAAAACTCCATTGAGCAAGCTCATTCACAAGGAGGTCCTTTGTGGAAAATAAAAAGCAGGACCCCGCTGAAAACAAGATAGTGCATCTTAGTTGCACTGTCCTGGTTAAATATGGTGTAAAAAGGTGTATAAGCAGGACCCCATTTAAAATGAGATATTGCTGCTGTTCTAACTTGTAACAGCATGCAAGCAAACATGTTAGGTATTTGTAATGTATTTATTTATTTTACCAGGAAAAGCTCCATTGAGCAATGCTCATTAACAAGGAGGTCCAGGTTAGGACAGGTAACAGCAAAGGTGAGACGACAGTATATATAATACAATACACATAGCATAGAGGTTAAAGTTAGATCATAAAAACAGGTCATCAGGAGTAATCTAATACAGAAACTAATAATAATAGTAATAGGTAAATATAGATTGTGCAGCAGAAAGGAATACAACAAAAATGCAGTGGTTCACAAGTAATACAACACAATTTACATAGTAGTTTAATATTATAAAATGGGTCTCGAAAATCCTGTAACCTCATTGGTCAAAACATGTCACATGACCGTGTGTAAACCCTGCAACAGACAACTGGTAAAGATCCCAGTAATTAAATGTTTACTTTCTGTGAACCTAATTCATTTTTATTTACATTTTTAATACAGATTCATTTTATGATCGTAATAATGCACTTCAGGGTATGTGTATTAGTGGGATTTATACACTTCTTATGTGGTTCAAGTCACTAGGCTGTGCCTCGTGACACACCACATAAGGCATGTGTAAATCCCACAATACATGCCCTGTCGTGCATTATTGCTTAAGCAAACACATTTGTCAACACAAAATTGACTAAGAAGAACCTTGAAATAAAATTAACAAATACTTGTTAAAGGTCTGGGCACGGCCCTGGTTGGGAAAACCGAACTGGATAAGTTCAGAACTTTCCAGAACCTCTACCATTTTGTATAAAAGATCCTTGTTGGAACCCTTTTTCAAATTCTGAAAAGGTTATGATAATTTTCAAAACATTAGTTTTGGAGCTTACTTTTGAGTGCTAAGTATGTTTTGAACATATTTAGATTCTGGACATACTGTATCAATACATCTGCCACATTGAAAGGGTTAATGTACTGCCCCAGCAGGTCTTTATCCTGAAGGATGGCTGCAGGTAAGAACATAAGAATTTGCTGGCAGAAGGAGAATGTGCAGTCCATCTAGTCTGCCCGAGAAGCCTACCCACTCCCATCTACTGCTCTTGTTGAGGTGACTACATTGACTGTCCCATGGCTGTTTGAATTCTCTGACCATCCTAGCCACACCACCTCAGGTGGCAGGCTGTTCCAAGGGTCCACAACCCTCTCTGTGAAAAAGTACTTCCTAACATTGGTTCTGAATTTACCGCCAACCAGGCATAAGTTGTGCCCTCTTGTACATGCAGTCCTATTTTTCTGAAAGAGGTTATCAATATGTACTGTGTTTATCCCTTTAACAAATTTAAATGTTTCTATCATGTCTCCTCTGTTTCTTCTATGCTCTAGGGAGAATAGATTTCATTGGCTGAGCCTATTTTCGTAAGGTTCGTGGTGTAGTCCCTACACCATCTTGGTTGCTCTCCTCTGCATGGATTCCAGATGGTCTATGTCCTTTTTCAGGTGTGTTCTCCAGAACTGCATACAGTACTCCAAGTGAGACCTCACCAAGGACCTATAGAGTGGGATGATTACCTCACACTTTCTGCTAGTAATACTCCTGCCTATGCATCCAAGGATGCTGCTTGCCCATAGTGCTGATTTTTATGTTGCTTGCACGCATGTGCAAGAAACATAGTGCCATCATCGGAGATTTCGGAGGTGTGTCACCTCCTCCTCCAATTCAGTCAGTGTGTTGGCTGGCGGGGCCCCTGTAAGCCAATGCATTTGGAGCTGTCTGTGACCACGCTCAAAATGCAATGTAGCATCTGATTGAAAGGAGCTACTTCAGTGAGCACCAATAGATATCGGCTGCTCATGCGCAGCTCCCCCACCAGACACCCACAGGCGTACCGCCTCCGCTCCTCCGCCACGCACTGTATGGCGGCGGGGTGCCAATCCGTCGGCTGAGCTCATCCCCACCAGTAGTAAGTGCCCGCTGGGGCCCACCCCAGTGGCAAGCGATCAGCACAGCGTGAGGGTGCCCAATCCCGTCGGCTGAGCCTCCCGCCCCTTGTGCCTGCGCTGGAGCCCACCCAGCGTGGCAACAATCTCATGGCCGACAGGGTGCCCAATCCCCTCGGCTGATATGCGTCCTTGTGCCACGCTGGGGCCACCCCAGCATGGCAAGCGTCCCACGTAGTCATTTTAAAAAAAAAAACCTGTAAAACAAAAAGCGGTCCATGGCGTATCTCCCAACCCTCCCACTACCGCACCTACCCACTGCACCCAGCCTCCCCCACCCCCACCCCATACTTACCTCTGGACTCTGGCGCAGCGAGTCTTGGTGGACCGGGAACACGTCTGCACTCTTCAAAGCCGACGCGAACGAAATGCCGGTAAGCTGTATAATGGGCAAGATAGGGGGGTTTCAACTTTGTTGCATATCTCGGGCATTTTTTGGAATTTTTGCACCAAATTTTCACCATGGGGTTTTTGGGACCCCTCCTCATGAATTCTTACACTGTCATGGCGTTACTCGGGCCCGAAGGGTGATTTCGCAGCCACTGTGTGAAATCACCTTTCCATAATGATTAATGAAGCGACACTGCCAGTGTTCATAAGGTGGGCTCTCAAAAAGCCTATTTTGAAAATTTGGTGGAAAAATTCCTAAAAATGACTGTTTTATGAGCGAGCATTGCATAGTTCCTATGCTCGCTCGTGAGTTCGCAAATTTTCAATATTTTCACTCCAGATTTTCAACATTGCCATTTTACCACACCTCCTTATGAGCAGTACAGTTGTCATTTTTCACATCTCGCCCACAACGTGTTTCTGCCCATGTAGCGCACAATGGCGCAGTCGGTGTGCAAAATCAATGTATTGGATACGTTAAGAAAATCCGTGACACTGGTCATGAGCAGAAGTGTTAAAATGGCTACGTTGAAAATTTGGTGAAAAAATTCCCAAAAATGACTGTTTTAAGAGTGCACGTATCACAGTTCCTACGCACGCTCGTAAGTTTGCGAAATTTCAATATTTTCACTCCAGATTTTCAACATTGCCATTTTACCAGACCTCCTTATGAGCAGTACAGCTGTCATTTTTCACATCTCACCCAAAACGTGTTTCCGCCCATGTAGTGCACAATGGCGCAGTCGTGTGCGAAATCAATGTACGGTACACATTAAGAAAATCACAGTGATACCGTTCATGAACAGAGGTCTTAAAATGGTAATTTTGAAAATTTGGTGAAAAAATTCCTTAAAATGACTGTTTTACGAGCGTGCGTTGCAGAGTTTCTATGCACGCTCGTAAGTTCATAAATTTTCAATATTTTCACTCCAGATTTTCAACATTGCCATTTTACCACACCTCCTTATGAGCAGTACAGTTGTCATTTTTCACATCTCGCCCACAATGTGTTTCTGCCCATGTAGCGCACAATGGCGCAGTCAGTGTTCAAAATCAATGTATGGGACACGTTAAGAAAATCAGTGACACCGGTCATGAGCAGAGGTGTTAAAATGGCTATGTTGAAAATTTGGTGAAAAAATTCCCAAAAATGACTGTTTTAGGAGCGCACGTTGCGCAGTTCCTACGCACGCTGGCAAGTTTGCGAATTTGTAATATTTGCACACCAGATTTTCAACAGTGCCATTTTACCACACTTCCTTATGAGCAGTGCAGCTACCATTTTTCACATCTCGCCCAAAATGTGTTTCCGCACATGTAGCGCACAATGGTACAGTCGGTTTGCGAAAACAATGTTTGGGACAGATTAAGAAAATCACAGTGACACTGGTCATGAGCAGAGGTCTTAAAATGGCTATGTTGAAAATTTGGTGACAAAACTCCATAAAATGACTGTGTTACTAGTGAGCATTGCGCAGTTTCCATGCACCCTCGTAGGTTCATGAATTTGTAATATTTTCAGTCCAGATTTTCACCAGTGGCATTTTTCCACACCTCCTTATGAACAGTACAGCTGTCATTTTCCACAACATGGCCGAAATGTGTTTTCACACTTTCAGTGCAGAGATGCATGGTCGCTGTGGAAAATCATTTTTCGGGACAGATAAAGAAAATCACACTGACACTGTTCATGATTGGAGGTTTCAAAATGCCTGTGTTAACAATCGACTGTAAAAAAAAAATCCCCAAACTAGTTACATTACGGGTGTGTGTTGCACAGTTTCTTCGCACACTCATGACTTCACCAGTTTTTTTAAGATTTTCACAGCAGATTTTCAACATTGCCATTTTTTTACACCTCCCCATGAACAGTACCGCTGTCATTTTTCACATCCTATTCGGAATGTGTTTTTGCACCTGTGGTGCCAAATGCCATAGTCGCTGTGCAAAAGCAGTTTTCGGCTAACAAACTGATATTGCCACTGTTCCTGAGGTGGGGATCACAAAAAAAACATGTTGAAAATTTGGAGTGAAAATACCAACGAATGCCTGCGGCGTTAGGGTTTCCGACCATAACACCCCACCCTGTAGAGTATGACGGGCATCAGGGGTGTGACTTGGTATTCTTGCCTGTCATGCTCATACCATTCCACCCCCACCCACACCCTGCAGCCAGTGAGAAGCATCAAGGTGTGCCTCAGACTCTTTGAGCCCCAAACTTACCCCAATTCTCCTATACTGCACCCATCTCACGTATTTCCTGATGGAATGAGTGCCATGAGTGCCAAAGACCCAAAGCAAGCCGTGACACTTGTCAGTGTCTGCAGGGTAGGGTGTGGTGAAATGGCATGGTCATTATGCCTGGCGACCCAAGGCACACCGAATGCCTGCCACTCTCTGCAGGGTGGTGGTGGGGTTGGCTTCAGTTCAATACTTCGCTGCCATTCCTATTATGCAGCTCTGTAACTTCTACACTGCCAATGCCAGTGCCAGCAAGCAAACATTCGGCATTGACAAATGCTTGTTATGTTTGCTTGCGCGTGCAAGAAACATAGTGCCATCATCCGAGTTTTCGGAGGTGGCACCGTCCTCAATTCCAGTCAGTGAGTTTGCAGCGCGGCCGCAGTTCTCCAATGACTGCTGCAGCTTCTATGACAGCAGGAAAATGCAGTGGCATACAGCTGAAAGAGCTCCGCTTCGGTGAGCAGAGCTCCCCAACATCGCGCCGCGCATGTGCGTGCTGACCGCGTCCCCGCGCATACTGTTTAGCTGACGGTGCCCCAACTCCCTGTCGGCTCCACGCGCCCCAGCTTTCCTGGTGCCACGCTGAGGCCCACCCCAGCGTGGCACAAGAAATCATATGGCCCGACAGGTGCCCAATCCCTGTCGGCTTCAGCCTCAACAGCCTTTCCTGCTTCCATGCTGGGAGCCCACCCCAGCGTGGCAAACGTCCAGCGTCGTCTGAATAATAAAAAACCCTGTAAATTAAAAAAGCGGTCCTCGAGTCTCCCTGCCTCCACCCACCCACTGCACCCTGCCTCCCCACCCCCTCACCCATACCTCCGGTCAGCGCGATGATCTTGGTGGACCGGGAACGTCTGCACTCTTCAAAGCCGACCGCGAACTGAGGAAATGCCGGTAAGCTGCATAATGGGATAGATAGGGGTTTTTCAACTTTGCTGCATATCTCAGACATTTTTTGGAATTTTTGCACCAAATTCTCAACATGGGGTTTTTGGGACCCCTTCTCATGAATGCTGTCACTGTCATGGCGTTATTAGGGCCCGAAGAGTGATTTCGCAGTCACTGCGTGAAATCAACTTTCGGGACTGATTAAATTAACGTCACTGCCAGTGTTCATAAGTTGGGCTCTCAAGAAGCCTATTTTGAAAATTTGGTGGAAAAATTCCTAAAAATGACTGTTTTACGAGCGTGTGTTGCGCGGTTCCTCGCGGGCTCGTAAGTTGTGAATTTTCAATATTTTTCACTCCAGATTTTCAACATTGCCATTTTACCACACCTCCTTATAAGAGCAGTACAGCTGTCATTTTCACATCTCACCCAAATGTGTTTCCGCTCATGTAGCACACAATGGCGCAGTCGGTGTCTTGAAATCAATGTATGGGACACATTAAGAAAATCACAGTGACACTGGTCATGAGAAGAGAGGTGTTAAAATGGCTATGTTGAAAATTTGGTGAAAATTCCCAAAAATGACTGTTTTAGGGCGCATTCTGCGCAGTTCCTCATGCGCTGGCAAGTTTGCAAATTTGTAATATTTGCACACCAGATTTTCAACAGTGCCATTTTACCGCACTTCCTTATGAGCAGTACAGCTACCATTTTTCACATCTCACCCAAAATGTGTTTCCGCACATGTAGCTCACAATGGTACAGTCGGTGTGCGAAAACAATGTTTGAGACAGATTAAGAAAATCACAGTGACACTGGTCATGAGCAGAGGTCTTAAAGGAAAGCAGCCCAAAACAGTGGGGGCAAACACCAGGGCTGCAGAAACGCCAGTCTAAAACAATCTATATGGTTTAAACTAAATTCAGCTAACCTTTCTCCAGTTATGTAGCTTTTTAATCTTTCTCCGTGAGGCGCCATGTCAAAAGTGCCACCGCACCGGAAGAAAGAGTGTGCCCCAGGCATCCTGTTCTGTGCCGGAAGGCTCGTAAAAAACATGACGAGGCACATCTACTAGAAGAAAATAAACACTGTGGCATGTAGAGATATGATAATTACACCTCTACCAATGACAAGCCTAGATAGAGCCAAAAATTAGCACCCTGGTACATGCCTACAACTGCCAAAAGTGATGCCACTGGGTTCTCCCCTACCGCCTGATGTTTGGAAGAGAAGCTCGACTGCCGGTAGATGTGTGTTTTGGAGTCTCTCCTGATGGGGTTCAAGCTGACAACTATTTACAGTATGCTAAAAGTTAAAGGCCCAGCTAAATCATGCATACCAACTGGCTCAAACCATGGCTGCCAAAAGAAATCTGGCCAACAAAGAAAGGTATGATAAAAAGGTGAAAGCACAGGAACTCCAGGAGGGAGATCAGGTATTGCTAAGAAATCTGGAACTGCACGGCAAACACAAGATTGCTGACAGATGGCACCATCTCCCTCACATTGTAGTAGGCAAACTAGATGATCTGCCTGTGTACAAAGTAAGGCCTGAGAATAATTCAAAAGATTTTAAAACAATGCATAGAAATCATTTACTGCCCATTGGACAAATCTTGACTGAGTCTGAGCCCCAGAAAATGCCCCTCTGGACCAGTGACTAGAGCTGCTGCTAAGAAAAATCAAAAAGTCTGCACCTACAGAAGCTGAGTTAAAGTGTTCCCCTCCACAAGTCCCAGATAAACATAACTGTCAGTCCATGTCAGAGGAAAGTGAGTGTGGCTTTGAAATCTACTCTTCTTATGAACTGAGTCAGTTGTTTCAGGGCAATCCCCTAGTCAATCCTGGAGATGAAGCTGGGCCTTCCGGACTGTCTAAGCCCCCAGCTTTGTCCCTGGAGCCAATGCTCCCAGAAAGTAAAGTGCAAAGCATCAAGTCCGAAGATATGGAATCATTGTGTATGGTTGAACTGTTTGAGCTTTCGGAGGAGGAAAATGATGAACTGGAACAGACTGGTGATAAACCAGAAGAAGAAGAGTATTTTGAGTGCCCTGATGGTCCACTGCCAGTGTCTGAAAGCTCTCCATGTGAGCCAAGTGTTGTGGACTTTGAGATTGTAACTCCTGGAGCTGAAAGTGCCCCAAGTTCTAGCCTCTCTACCCCCATGGAGACTCCCCTGACAAGTGAGGACAAGGCTGAAAATGAGGCTCAGATTGCAGAAACTGTAACAGCTCCCCCTAGAAAGACTGGTCGAGCTGTAAAGCCTGTGGTGCACCTCAGTTATGATTCCCTTGGGAGGCCTGTGGACTTACCTCTCAGTGTTGTCCATAAAGGAGTGTATGTGTCTCCGAGCTCACTGCCCAAACTGAACATCAGTGCTAACTCCAAGTTACTTGTGTTGCCCTCTAGGTATGGTGTCCCTGCCCCATCCAGCCCCGAGGTAGCTTATAGGGAAGGGCCCCCTCTCTTCAGGTTTCATGTGCAGGAGGTAATAACCTGAGTTATGGTACAATGTGTGTATAATACTGTGAAAAAGTGATGTACTGAAAAGTTTCAGAAATGTGTTTCTGGTAAGGTGATATGTTGACTGATAATTACATGTATAAGCCTAATGTGATACTGATGTAAATATATATGGTTGTATTGAAACTTATGGGGGTACTTACTTGATGCGGATGCCAAGTTTTTCCAGGCCAGGAAGGGTGTAACCCCCCTACAAATGGGGGTTCCCAAAAGTCTTCCAGGAGCTTGCCTGAATGCTTCAAGCCTGGGTGGTGTTCGGCGTCTGAGCTGCTTAACTGTGGTTGCAAGTGAGTGCTATTTGAGCCTCCATGTACTGTCTCTTTAAGAGCTGTCTTCTTGCAGACTTAATTAGTTTGTATGGGGGACTGTGTGTTTAATGCTTGAATTCCGCTAGAGCTGTGAGTAATCGCTCCATTTGCAGTCGCTGAAGGTGCAAAGGAGTCCATCTGAAAGCTGTAACTGTTTGCCTGTGATCATTTAAAGCATTAGCAAAATTGTAGTTTGTCTAACCTACCTTTATTGCAGCTGGGACTCTGTGTGTGTTACCTCTTCCATTTTGGACCTAAACTGCTGTGCTGGGCCAATTGGGTTAAGGGAGCCCTAAAATGGAGCCTGTGGACGAATCAGAACTTGGACTCTTAATTTGAGACAGCCACAAGGGGATTGTATGGGCAGTGACTCAGGGAGATGTAGTTTTGACTTTGGTGCCTTTTTCTACTAACAGAGGAGTCTTATTGTGAGGGACAGCTGAATCAGCCAACAGAATAGTGTGGAGCTAAAGGAAATACCCTGCTCTGTGACTGGAAAGATCAGATCAGTTGTGGCAGTGAAGAGAGAAGGAGCTGTGTGCTTCTGCGGTATAGTTTGCTGCTGGAAGCGCGTGGTGAGGGCCCTGAGTTTGGCCTGCACCTTTGTGAGTGCCAGTTTGGACTGAATCCGAGTTGTGAGGAGAAAGAAGCACTAGAAGTGTGGAATCCAGGCTCACCCTGTAGAAGACTGGAGAAATTGCTGAATCGCGCTCGGTCTGTCAGGAACTGAAGCTGCTGTGTGTGCTCCCGGGTATTTTGCAATAATTGCGATCAGGATCGAGGAGCAGCCTGCCTGGTATAGTACTTTCCTTTTACATATAAATGTGCATCGTGCTTGTGGGGAATCGCTATTTCAAATCCCCTGTACAGTGAATTGTGTGCTGAAGCTGGAGGTAAACCCCAGCTTAATTCGGACTACATTCGTTTGCTATCAACTGCAGTGGGGTCCAGTCACAAGGACCTTGTCCTCATGCCATGCTCTTCTGGCAATCCAGACGGACATTCTCCATCCGATCCTCAGCTTGGGTGTTGTGAGTACAAATCATGGTATTCCCCTGCAGCTTGTTTTTGAATCACAAGTGTGTCATCTAATTCTTGTTGTTTCACTGTTTCATGGACTGAGCCCTCCGGCTCCGGATTACAATCTGGTGTTGTGCATATATTTTCTTCTACAGGGCCCTATCCATCTGCATCTGCCGGCCAACCCCAGGCAATGGACTTGGCTAGCCCCCCCCCAAACCTGGGTACCCAGAGTATGATTTTTCAGACCCCGTATGTGTGCACAGTACTGTGATTTAATGCCACTAATTAACCTGATTTCCCCCTCCCATGTTACTGTCCCCTAAATAAATCAGATTTGTTGTTGTTATACTATGTACTGTCTGTGGTGGTGGTACTTATGGAAACAGTATTGTGTTTTGCTGTGCATGTTGATGAACCTTACTTTACAGGGGGTCCTCAGAGGCGTGCTGCTGAATCAGTCTCGAGGGTAAGTGGTATCTATATGAGTGAACAGTGTGTAAACGTGGGGTATTGGGGCTGTAACTCCGGTGTACTGTGTGAGCCACTAGAGGGGATAAAAGGGCATTTCAGTGTCCCAGAGGGCTGTGACCAAGTTATTCTAACCACTACAAACCCTGACCTCTGGGTGGAGGCACCCACCATAGGATCTAGGCCCCTCAACCTGTCCGTAGTCAGGCAGGGGTATTAGCCCTTGGGATAGCGCCACCTAGGGGTTACACAGATCACTGGTGAGGCCTCACTTGGAGTATGAAGTGAGGCATTGGCACCTGTACCTAAAAAAGGACATTAAATTGCTGGAAGGGTTGCAGAGGAGGGCAACTAAAATGATAAGGGGTCAGTAGGACAAGTCATACGAGGAAAGGCTTGGAGCCCTGAGGATGTACTCCTTGGAGGAGATGTGGCAAAGTGGGATATGATAGAGACCTTCAAGTACCTGAATGGAGTAAACAAAGTAGAGTGTGGGGGTCTATTCAACAAGAGAGAAAACACCAACACCAGAGGGCTCTACAACGCCGGTTCGACAACTTTGTTGTCGGCCCATGTTACAATGACAGCTTTATGTTGACTGCAATCATGATCAGCATAAAACCATTCACTACAGACTTTGTTTTTTTTGAGGGGCTTTGCCCCTGAACCCCATGTGGGGGGTTCTGCCCCACACACCCTATAACTAAACTAATCAACTCCAGGTCAGAGTTGATTCAGGGAGAAGTGCAAGACCTCCAGCAAGCAGTGCCGGGTCCTGTGGTGACAGTAAAGCGACCGTCAATGTTGTCGCTGTACTGCTGTTCGCAGTGCAGGTTTCACTGTCGATCAGCAACCCACCTAGAGGACACAGCCTAAAGCTGATGGGAAGATACAGGAGGGATGTGAGGAAGCACTTCTTCACAGAAAGGGTGGTGTCAGCCTGCAAGGAACTACCAGAGGAGGTGGTAGCAGCTAGGACAGTGGTATTATTCAAAAGATCCTGGTACGAATACAGAGGGAAGTCATGGAACCAAGAAAGGGGGAGTGGGGGAGGTCAGGGACACTGGTGTAAGGGTAAAATACAAAACCCTACAACAAATCGAGCAGACATGATGGACCAGGTGGTCTCCTTCTGCTGGCTACTTTCTTATGTTCTTAATGATTTTTTTTCAAGTAGTACTATACCATAGGACTGTGCAGTAATGTCATTTTAATTTAAGCACCTGGTATTTAGTAAAATGCATTACAGAAACAAGGAGATGTGCCTGGAAGTGATTTTCTGGCTAAATGCACAGCCCACTTAAGTGCACAAAAAACTTGTTTCTCAAGGGTGTGCACCTAAAAGGGCTCCACTGTATATGTTAAGTCATTTTGGTGTAATAAAACAAATAATGTACTGCTGCTCTTCCCTGTTGCAGAAGTGGAATGTTCCACTTTAAGCTGCCACACTAGACATCTGTATGCAGGATAAGAGGTCCAGCAGCTATCTACACTGATTGGCTGAACTCATGTGATTTACTATGAAGCATATAGTATTGCTAGTTTTAATGGCACCTATTTATACCATACGAATGTCACACTGACAGCCCTAGCACTAAGCAATACTATCATAAAACAGGATGGACTTCAGGGGCTGGCAAGCTAGACACAAGCTGAGGGCTAAACTAAAGAGGAGGGCCTAAAAATCTAATACGGTGATGTACATTTTTTTATGCCTCACTCCCTGGTTCAAACAGGGCTGGAGGGGAAGGAACCCAGGCTCTGCACGTGAATACTTGGATGAGTCTAGTCACAGCAACAGGCAGGCACTAACTGACAAAGGTACCAGCAACATGCACGAAGGTCCTGACCCATTCTTCTACTCTGATTTTGGCTCGCTGTTCTACCTGGGTCCAATTTTAGTGCTTTTGTGTGCATGCACTGTTCTACATCCACTTGCTTCTTCCCTCAGAACTGCTGAACTGTGACAGAGACTTGCTTCATGGATGTCAGGGGGCCACAGATTGACAGCTCTGGGCTAGCAAGTCCATTTTTCCAGATAATGGTGTCAGTCCCCACTTACATAACTTCTACACCTGTCTCACACATCCGTCTGGCAACAATGTACACAGCCTTGATTGTTGCGCTAGCACTGGGATTGGTAAGGAACCACAGCTGAGGAGGAGGAGGAGGACAAAGTTGCCTCACCGGTCAATCCTTGTATTTTTGATCCCTTACACATGAGCGGTCAGTGAGGCTTCTTTTAGTCAACTCAGGGTAGACAACATGGTGATTTAATTTTAATAATATGGGGGGAGGAACTCCTCTGTTTCATGGTGTGTGACTAGAGCTGCATTAGTCCTCAATCAATTCCCATGTGTTGAGACTCGGAGTGCTGTAAGAAGGTACGATAGATAATTCATGTTTCAAAATACAAAGCAGCATACAGTCACCATAGTGTGCTGTGAAACTGTCCAATGAGGAAACTGGTGCTGCTAAAACAGAGCACACTACGACATCTCCTGAATCTCTATGTTCAGCATTAATCATCCTAACCTACCACCTGCACTCTTACTGCAAACTAGTTCTGAGTTTAAGAAACCACTCTGTTAGCAGTACCATACAGATGCAGCCTGCCCCGTTAAAACAACAGGCCCAGTACATTTCTTTTACAAAGTAGAAAGGTACATCAATATTGCAAACAAAAAACACTTACCACTGGCTGCTCAGCTTAAAACAGGAAGTCTTCAGTGACTAAATAACTGAAAGCAGAACAGACGTTTACGGAAAAAAAAATGAGCCACCAACCACAGCAGCAGAACCATGCACAGGATCTTAAGCTTTGAAGATGAGATACAAAGGATGATCTGCAGAATTTATGAAACTTGTTTCATTTGCTGCTTACCAGGATGCAAATACAGGAACTGAAATGTCACCATAGGTGCCAGAACCTATGAGTGGGGGGAGGGATAGCACCCCACTTTTGCCCATGAGCATTCAAAGTGCCACTGTAACGCATGCAAGGTCAGAAGGGAAGCAATCATGACCTCTTTTGTAATCACTACTACTTCTCCCCATACTTTTAGCCATGGTCTGACACCCATGAATTTCACAAGGCTTAAAGGGCAGTGTCAAGGTCATTGCCTACATAACACAAACTCTTTGTTTGTTTTCACTGAAGTGAATTTGCAACACATTTATTTACAAAATTATGTTGAAGTGTACCACTAAGCTGTGTTTTTGTCACTGCTGTCTGCGCCTGCCCAGAGCCCCTGTATAAAAAACCTGTGTGGAATAGTATGCATCACAGCCCATACTGTGACCCCAAAATACTCTGTTTTGTTATGGTATTCCAGCCAAAAATACAGTTTCTTTAAATGTAACCCCTAGGTGGCACTATCCCAAGGGCTACTACCCCTGCCTGCTTGACTGCTGACAGGTTGAGGGGTCTAGGTTCTATGGCGGGTGCCTCCAACCAGCGGTCAGGGTTTGTAGTGGTTAGACTAGCTTGATCACAGCCCTCTGGGACACTGTGACTCCCTTTGGTTCCCTCTAGTGGCTCACACAGGACTTACAGCCCCAGTACCCCACGTATACACACTGTTCACTCATAAAGTACTACTTACCCTCGAGACTGATTCCGAAGCACGTCTCTGAGGACCCCCTGTAAAATAAGGTTAAACAACATACACAGCGAAATACAATAGTGTTTCCATAAGTACCAATGCCACAGACAGTATATAGTATAACAACAACAAATCTGATTTATTTAGGGGGACAGTAGCACGGGAGGGAGAAATCAGGTTAATTGGTGGTATTAAATCACAGTACTGTGCACACATACAGGGTCTGAAAAGTCACACTCTGGGTACCCAGGTTGGGGGGGCTAGCCAGGTCCATTGCCCGGGGTTGGTTGGCAGGTGCAGATGGATAGGGCTCTGTAGAAGAAAATATATGCACAACACTAATTGTAATCCGGAGCCAGATGGCTCAATCCATGAAGTAGTGAAACAACAAGAATTAGATGACACACTTGTGATTGAAAACAGGCTGCAGGGGAATACTCTGATTTGTACTCACAATACCCAAGCTGAGGACCAGATGGTGGATGTTCTTCTGGATTACCAGAGCAACAGGGCATGGAGACAAGGTACTTGTAACTGGACCCCACTGCAGTTGATAGCAAACTGATTTAGTCCGAGACAAGCTGGGGTTTGCTTCCAGCTTCAACACACAGCACACAGCATGGGGGATTGGAAATAGCGATTCCCCACAAGCACTACGCACATTCATATGTAAAAGGAAAGTACTATACCAGGCAGGCTGCTCCTCGATCCTGATCGCAATTACTGCAAAATACCCTGGAGCACACACAGCAGCTTCAGTTCCTGACAAAACCGATCGCGATTCAGCAGTTTCTCCAGTCTTCCACAGGGTGAGCCTGGCTTCCACTCTTCAGACTTCCTTCTGTCTCCTCACAACTCAGATTCAGTCCAAACTGGCACTTGCAATGGCTGCAGGCCAAACCTCAGGGCCTCACATGCGCTTCCCACGCGACACTATACACCGCAGAAGCACAGAGCTCCTTCTCTCTTCACTGTCACGACTGATCTCAGCTTTCCAGTCACAGAGCAGGGCATTTCCTTTAGCCCCACATCATTCTGTTGGTTGGTTCGGCTGTCACTCACAATAAGACTCCCTCTGTTGGTGGAAAAAGGCGCCAAGGTCAAAACTACATTTCCCAAAGTCACTGCCCATACAATCCCCTTGTGGTTGGCTCAAAATTTAGAGTCCAAGTTCTGATTCGTCCACAGGCTCCATTTTAGGGCTCCCTTAACCCAATTGGCCCAGCACAGCAGTTTAGGTCCAAAATGGAGAGGTAACACACACAGAGTCCCACCGCATAATAAAGGCAGGTTAGACAAAGTACAATCTTGCTAATGCTTTAAATGATTGCAGGCAAACAGTTACAGCTTTCAGATGGGCTCCCTTTGCACTCCCAGCGACTGCAAGATGGAGCGGTGATTACTCCACAACTCGGAGGATTCGAGCATTAAATACACAGTCCCCCCATACAAAGTAATTAAGTCTGCAAGCAGACAGCTCTTAAACAGACAGTACATGGAGGCTCAAATAGCACTCACTTGCAACCACAGTTAAGCAGCTCAGACGCCGAACACCACCCAAGCTTGGAGCAGTCAGGCAAGCTCCTGGAAGACTTTTGGTAACCCCCTTTTGCAGAGGGGTTACAAAAAATTCTTTATAAAATGGGTAATGATGATCCTGCAACCTGATTGGTTGAGGTGAGTTTATACCGATTGGATTGGGAGAGCACAACCAATGCGTATGAACATATAGTGCCAGGTTTGGCCAATTACATAAATTATCACTGTGCAGCTCATTATCACCTTTCTCCATCTCTGCTGTTGGGAGATGTGGGGCTCAGCACTGCTACCCCCTCCCCCTCTCCCCTCACTAAGGGCCTGAGCGCTATCCATATCCACTCTCAGAGATTACTCCCTAAACTAGACCAACTTAGGCTCTGGACTCTGCAGCACCAGCCCAGCATTCTTGTTATGTTGAAGACTTGGCTCTCGGCCAGAATCAGTAATATAGATGTCTACTTTGCTGGTCATGCTAATTACAGGCTGGATTGTGGTAAGCAAGATGATGGTGTGCCCACGTACGTTCATCTCAGCAACATTTGTGACATCATATATCAGTCAGTCATCACCTTCACACAAACTCCTCCACTGTATGATTTCCTCCCCGAATCCACCGATATTCATCGGTTGTGACTACAGCCACCCTGTACTGCCTGACTCCCTCTTTGATCCCCTATCCTCTCTCTCTCTCTCTTTACCCTCTTCTCCTCTGGTGAGCTCATGGTTCTTGTGAATCACAAAACTAACTAGCATTGCCCATCCTCAAAAAACTAGCACAACACCTTCAGACCTGAAACCTCACTCAACTTACCACCAAACCCACCCGTCTTAACCACAGCTCCTCTTAGACTCCCTTCTAGACTGGGTCCTCTCCGCTCTTCCCCACCCAACTGTTAAAGCTAGTATCCTTTCAGACACCATCAATAACCGCTGAATGGTCTACTGTGTTAGGAACTCTGCTGCCCAAAAGTGCCCCCCAGGTACATCTGGTGCAATCATTCAGGCCTCATAACCTGGCACTGTTGTAGATGACCTTTGGTCAACCAGTTGGTCCTCAATCTGTGAGTCTACTGACAGTGACCTAGCCTTTTCCTTTGTCCACACTAACTTCATTTCCATCTGGGACCAACCCATCCCCCTCCAGAGTTCATGTGTTTGTGGTTCCTATCTTTCCCAAATCTCAGCAGACCTGGTTGCTTACTTAAAAGCTATGACTGTGTGGTGCTAGCATAAGGCCTCTGGTTGCTCAGAGGACTCATTGTGTATAAACAGCTCCACAATGCCATTAAGGCTTGCTAGGAAGCCGAGTCCAGTTAATTCACCACCAGCCTCTACAAGAATCTTAAATCTCCCTCTAAATTCTGGAATGTTATTCACACCAGTTTCACCCTTTTTCAGTCTACAACTCTGGTCATTAATCGAAGATGGCTCTGCCATCTCTGACCCATCTGAGGTTGCCTCCACTTTCAACAGGCATTTCACTTCCGGTGCACTGATGCTAGTCCCTCCCCATGGGCCCCCCCTTCCCTTTCCCCACCTACTAGCTACTCCCTCCAGTTGTCCCCATCCACTCCCTTGTACTGTCATCTCTCTCTCTCTCCCTGTTTTCCTTCTCTCACATATCCCCTACTGATACCCTAACTGCTCAGCTCTTCATAAACCCCTGTAAAGTTAAAAGTCCTGATGGGCTACACATCAAACTTCAGCACCTCACTTAACCCCTGTCATTGCTGTCCCCTGCCTCTTTCCTGCTCATTCTCTCCTTTTGGCCTGACAATGTTCCTGGGGTTTAGCGGCATGCTGAAATTCTCCCTACACAAACAAGATGGCACCTTCTCCACTGAGAACTACCACCTCTCTCCTGTGCAGAAAAATTGGTGCTCTCGATTACCCCATTTACATGCAGTGTAAAATTAATTAGAGAGGAATCAGTTACTTTGTATTCAAATATTACCTTGCGTAAACACCAACATCAAGGATGTATCGATGTTGGAATTGATTCAACTGCATCAAGTAAGTGCACCAATTACATGTGACTCGAAACTAAGCATGCACGTAAATATCATGGCACTAGCTTTGATCCCACATGCATGCCTGGTTGATGTGATTCCAGTGCCCTTCATTTCCACTAGATATTCAATTTAATGTGCTTGAACAGCATGTAAGCCCATTCGCTCCAGAAGGAATTGCTTTCTTTCAACATAAAAAAGCGAAAGGGTTCTGACCCGACTACCCAGAACTGAAGACCAGAGGTAAACCTAGTAAATGTTCCTCCTTTCTAAACTTCTTTACTTTCTCTGCTCCTTCTGGTCTAGTTTCCAAATGTGGCAAACTAGTCTCTCTCAGACTCAGCCTGCCAGTGTTAGCAGCTTTCCCAAACCATTCAGATGCCTGCAACGGTAATTAGTAGCTGCCACCACTCAGCCTAGACACTCTCTTGGGGTGTCTGTAGACATGAGTACCTCTAGAGCCACTGCTCACACAGCACAGTGCTCCTTGCTCAGAGGCAACTGACCCAACTCTCTCTGTCACAGTTGAGAACTCCTTACTTTACAAACCAAATACGGTAACAACAGCCTTTTCAGAGGTAGAAACAGTTTTGTTGTCAGTTATAAATCAGTTATCTCTACTACCTCAAAAGACTCAGCCACAGAAACATGAAGTATATGAAAAAATAATGTTTTTAATACTCTAACATATTTACACATATAATGCAGGATACTACAGAAAAATTATAGGAAACAGTAATTCTACAGAAGCAGAAAGAGAATAGTTTTGCATGCAGCAGAAAGAAACACACAGAAAAAAAAGTTTACTACACTTTCTAATTTTCCCAAAGTATAGAGGCTTACCCACACAGCACCTCTTGGTGAATCAAGGCAGACTCAACCTTAGATGTTAACTGTTGGAATCCCAGCCTGACTGACTCGTTCAGGCTCTGCCAGACCTTAAGACCCTCCAACTGCTCCCCTCATGATGCATCATCCAGTATGTCTCTCTGACATAGTAGATTCAACATTCTTTGTGTCTGGAGTGCTGGGTCCTCATAAAAAACTGGTTTGATCTGGGCTTTGGACTTTGGATGGCGTCTGTTTATGTTTGCTTGCACGCATGTGCAGGAAACATAGTGCCATCATCCGAGATTTCGGAGGTGTGTCACCCTCTTTTCAATTCTGTCAGTGTGTTGGCAGGTGCGGCCCCTGTAAGCCAATGCATGCTGGAGCTGTCTATGACAAGCTCCAAAATGCAGTGGCATACAGTTGAAAGGGGGAGCTACGCTTCAGTGAGCAGCGATAGATATCGCCTGCTCATCGCTCTCCCCATACACACACACACACACACACACACACACACAGAAATGCACGCATACTGCGTGCTGCCCTCCCCTGCACACACGTATATCCGATGGGGTGCCCAATCCCCATCGGCTGTGCTACGCTCCCCGAAAGCCTTCCAAATACTGCGCTGGGTACCCACCCCAGCGTGGCAGAAGTCAATAGTATAACCGATGGGGTGCCCAATCCCCGTCGGCTTCACTCTCTCCCCCTCGAGTACAAAATTGCCACTGAGAGCCCACACCCAACATGGCAACAAATACCATAATAAGCGCCCAATCCCCACGTCGGCTCCACTCCCCAGCCGTCCTTCTGCCACACTGGGAGCCCACCCCAGCATGGCAAACGCCCCACGCCGCCTTTTTTTTTACCTGTAAAGCAAAAACGGTCCCACGCAGTCTTCCTGCCCCCACAACCCACACCCACCCACTGTGCACCCTGCCTCCCCACCCCCTCACCCATACTTACCTCCGGACCTGGTGCGGCGATCTTGATGGACCGGGAACACGTCTGCACTCTTCAAAGCCGACGCGAACTGAGAAATGCCGTTAAGCTGTATAATGGGCTAGATAGGTTTTTCAACTTTATTGCATATCTCAGGCATTTTGGGAATTTTGCACAAATTTTCAACATGGGTTTTGGGACCCCTTCTCATGAATACTATCACTGTCATGGCATTATTCGGGCCGAAGGGTGATTTCAGATCACTGTGCAAAATCACCTTTCAGGACCGATTAACGAAATGACACTGCCAATGTTCATAAGGTGGGCTCTCAAGAAGTCTATTTTGAAAATTTGGTGGAAAAATTCAAAAACGACTGTTTTACAGGCGTGCGTTGTGCAGTTCCTACGCACGCTCGTAGTTCGCGAATTTTCAATATTTTCACCCATATTTTCAACATTGCCATTTTACCACACCTTCTTATAGGTAGTACAGCTGTCATTTTTCACATCTCACCCCAAAGCGTGTTTCCGCCATGTAGCGCACAATGGCGCCAGTCGATTATCTTGCGAAACCAATATCACGGGATAAATTAAGAAAACCACAGTGACACTGTTCATGAGCAGAGGTCTTAAAATGGCTATGTTGAAAATTGATGACTATTCTAAAATGACTGTTTCTGGCGTGCGTTGCGCAGTTCCTACGCATGCTCTTAAGTTGCAATTTTCAATATTTTCACTCCAGATTTTCAACATTGCTATTTTACCACACCTTCTTATGAGGCAGTACAGCTGTCATTTTCACATCTCACCAAAATGTGTTCCGCGCCTATAGCGCACAATGGCTGATCGGTATGCGAGAAACCAATGTCTGGAACAAATTAAGAAAACCACAGTGAAACTGTTCATGAGCAGAGGTCTTAAAATGGCTATATTGAAAATTTGGTGAAAAAAATTCCTAAAATTGACTGTTTCTGACGTCGTTGCGCAGTTCTATACTGCGGCACAAGTAAGTTGAATTTTCAATATTTCACCCAGATTTTCAACATTTAATTGCCACCTGCTCTTATGGTAGTGCAGCTGTCATTTTCACATCTCACCCAAAATGTGTTTCCGCCCATGTAGGCGCACAATGGCGCAGTCAGTGTCTTGAAACCAATGTCTGGGACAAATTAAGAAAACCACAGTGACACTGTTCATGAGCAGAGGTCTTAAAATGGCTATGTTGAAAATTTGGTGAAAAATTTCCTAAAAATGACTGTTTTACGAGCGTGCGTTGCGCAGTTCCTACGCACGCTCGTAAGTTCGCGAATTTTCAATATTTTCACTCCAGATTTTCAACATTGCCATTTTACCACACCTTCTTATGAGTAGTATAGCTGTCATTTTTCACATCTCACCCAAAACATGTTTCCGTCCATATGGCACACAATGGCGCCAGCGAGAAATCAATGTGCGGGACAAATTAAGAAAATCACAGTGGCACTGTTCATGAACAGAGGTCTTAAAATGGCTATGTTGAAAATTTGGTGAAAAAATTCCTAAAAATGACTATTTTACGAGCATGCGCTGCGCAGTTCCCATGCATGCTCATAAGTTTGCGAATTTAATATTTTCACTCCAGATTTTCAACATTGCCATTTTATTACACTTCCTTATGAACAGCACAGCTGCCATTTTTCATATGCCACCCAAAATGTGTTTTCGCACATGTAGCGCACAATGGTGCTGTTGGTGTGCGAAAGCAATGTTTGGGACAGATTAAGAAAATCACAGTTACACTGTTCATGAGCAGAGGTCTTAAAATGGCTATGTTGAAAATTTGGTAACAAAAGTCCATAAAATGACTGTGTTACGAGTGAGCATTGCGCAGTTTCCACGCACCCTCGTAAGTTCATGACTTTGTAATATTTTAAGTCAGATTTTCACCAGTGGCATTTTCCACACTTCCTTATTTATAGTACAGCTGTCATTTTTCACAACATGGCGAAGTGTGTTTTCACACTTTCAGCGCAAGAGATGTGTGTAGCTGTGGAAATCATTGTTCGGACAGATAAAGAAAACCACAGTGACACTGTTCATGATCGGAGACACCAAAATGCCTGAGTTGACAATCTTCTGTAAAATCCCCAACTAATTATATTACAGATTATGCGTTGCACAGTTTCTATGTCTTCATTAGCGTTACCATTTTTAAATATTTTTACTGGTTTGCAACATTGCCATTTTACACCTCCCATGAACATTACAGCTGTCATTTTACATCCTGTTCGAATGTTTTTGCACCTGTGGTGCTAAATGCGCAGTCACTGTGCATAAGCAGCTTCGGCTAACAAACTGATATTCCCCTGTTCATGAGGTGGGTCACAAAAACCATGCTGAACATTTGGAATGAAAATACCAATGAATGCCTGAGGTATTAGGGTTTCCAACCATAACGCCCAACCCTGTAAGAAATGACAGGCATCAGGGGTGTGACTTGGGATTCTTGCCTGTAATGCTCATACCATTACACCCTGCAGCCAGAGAGGCATCTAGGTATGCCTTGGACTCTTGACCCAATGTTCACCCATTCTCCTATATCCGCCCATCTCACCGTATTTCCTAATGGAATGGGAGTGCGCATAGAACCAAAAGACCCCAAGGAACACCGTGAACACTTGTCATGTCTGCAGGGCGGGGTGTGATGAAATGGCGTGGCCGTTATGCCTGACGACCCAAAGGCACACCTCAATGCCTGTCACTCTCTGCAGGATGGTGGTGGGGTTGGCTTCAGTTCAGTACTTCACTGCCATTCCTATTACGCAGCTCTGTAACTTCTACACTACCACTGCCATTGCCAGCAAGCAAACATTCAGCATTGACAAATGCTTGTTTTTGACTGAAGTTCTGTCTAGCACAGAAA
Source organism: Neoceratodus forsteri (assembly GCA_016271365.2). NCBI lineage: Eukaryota > Metazoa > Chordata > Ceratodontiformes > Ceratodontidae > Neoceratodus > Neoceratodus forsteri. The sequence continues at coordinate 69,565,480 of JADMNL010000023.1, forward strand.
GAGTGACTCCTCTACGAAACATTAAAGAGATGTTTTCTGCTTTCAACTCTCCCAGTAACTGTCCAAAGAGATGGTTATCTCTCACCAGAGCCATCTGGCATGCCTCTAGGCAGATAACTTCATCAGACAGTTTTAACTCAGTTGTAATACTTACTAGGGTTGTCAGAACCTTCTGAAGTTCTGGGCTCTAGTTCTAGTCTAGAACTTTTGAAAAAAGTTCTAGGGTTCTAATCTTTTTAGAACTCGAACCCTATTTTTTTAATTGTGCTGCCAAAAATGAAGATAATAAAAAATGTGAACTTGAGGATATTCTGCAGTAACACACACTGGGTAGGGTACAGTGCAGTCAAAGGGCACACAGCAGCAGGGTGATGGGCTGACCATAGGAGACAGAGTCACACACACAATACAGGGAAAGAGATTTTTTTGTCTCTTCTCCCAACAACGTAATGTATTTTAGTCAAAACAGAAAGGACTCGTCACTCTTTGTCAAAATGAAGTATTCGTATACCACCTGATTTCTTCTTTTTAAAAATGTATTGTTGTAAAAATAAGCAATACATCTGGTGTAGCCTGAGGAGACTACCACAGACAGACATTTCACACTCGAGCAGTGTTTGTCAGTTGAATGGGAAGCGTTGGGTCTGTGCTAGTCTTCTCAGGCTACACCAGATGTATTGCTTAGTTTCACCATAAAAATGTTGCTGGTATATGAATACTCATTTTGACAAAGAGTGCTGAGTCTTTTTGTTTTGACTGAACTCTTTTGGTACTTTATAAGCATTCTCCTCCTAGTAGCCACCCTTCTTATGTGCAGTTAACATAGTGTATTTCTAGGCTTCTGTCATGTATTTAAAGATTATGACACAGTGCAACTGGCCACTGGGCTTCTCATGGTAACACAAACTGGGTAGGGTACAGTCAAAGGGCACACAGCACCAGCTGGGTGATTGACTGGCCACAGTACAAAAGATGCAGTGGAGAAAAACACACAACACAGGAGTACTGTGTCAAAAAAATCAAAATGCCATAATGGGTCTTCTATCAGGAGCTTTTTTAGGGTGAAAGCACAGTCCAGACTGAGACTCCTGTCCTCCAGACAATTTTTCTTTCTTTCGTGGGACTAGATTTTGGCTTGGAACAAGTTTCATCACACTCAATAAAGTTTTTAACTTTTTCTATCACACAAGGAAAAATCAATATATGATCCCCATCACCACTCTTTAAGCAAGTGTGGTCTCTCCATCCTCCCAACAGTGCCACAGTGTACTGGGAGATTGTCTCTCACACACGCATGCAGGCAGCGGTCTGCAAGTTAAGTACTGTTCAAGATATTGAACAGGCTGCCCACTGCCTGCAAAAAATATATATGCCGCTTGACACATGCATCACCAGCCAGACACCCTCCAGCCTCTCATTCTGACCAACGCTGAATGTGCCTGGCTTCTGCACTGTCTGCCCTTCTCCTTGGTGGCTCTGCATCACATGACCACTCCAAATTCAGGCTCCTCATGTATTTTGGTGGCGCGGGAGGCAGGGCACTGATCCCTATTCATCAGCCAACTCCCCGCCCTGCCTCCCAGACATATTGACTGCCAGCCCCGCTCCGTTTAAAGTTTAAATGGCAACAGTTGCTGCCGCTTGGAGGAGATAACAGTGTGGCAGGTTCCATTGGTGGCATGATCAGATCCCGATGTGTGTGAGTAAATCTCCTCTCGGGGGGCACTGGCAACCCTGACTGGGAGAATGGGAGAAATGTTCATTTTATTTGCAGTGGACTTGGCAAGCGGGAGGGGTTCAGAACACCCAGGACCCCCGTGACTTTAGCTGCATTCTTCAGCTGGTGCGAGATCAGGACGGGAATGTGAATTTGGGAATAGGTCGGGATGGAGCAGGACTCTCTCGGTGAGTTGGGTTGGGATGATAGTTGCGGGTGGCAATTGTAATGAATCGAACCCTTTTGCGAACCCTGTAGTGTTCGAGTTCTAAATTAGAACTCGAACACCAGGGTTCGAGGAGGGTTTGAATCTTTATCAAACTAGTTCTGACAACCCTAATACTTACAAGCAGTCCAGCTGCTAATTGAAATTAAACACAGAAACGTGAAAACAAATTACACAAAAGTTGTTAATCCCCCCCAAGAAAGAAAAAAACAAATCTCATAGACTGAATTATATTTCAATGGGCTTGCACAACTGGATGAGATGTATGCTTGTGTGACTTCGATACATTGTGGCTGTTCGTCTCTCTATCTGTGGGATATACCATCCTGTAGGGGTACTGCACAGGGAACCCTAGAGGAGAGTTCCCTCCCTATAGGTGCCATGGGAATAATTCTCTTAGCTAAAAGTAACTTAGGAAGAAGCCCACAGGAAAGAGAGATGAGCCGCTAGAGGAGGAGGAGGAGTGGATGGTGGGGCAATGAATAAAACAAATGAGGACTGGCCAGAAGGAGGGCTTTTTAAGGCTTGGTTGGGGGAGTGGTTTGTTGCTTTGCCCATCGAACTCTGACAAACCCTCAGCCGTCAATTTCAGTGGGCTTGCGCAACTGGATGAGATGTATGCTTGTGTGACTTTGATACAGCGTGGCTGTTCGCCTCTCTATTCATGGGATATACCACCTTGTAGGGGTATGACTCAAGGAACCCTAGAGGAGGATTCCCCCCTATAGCTGCTGTGGAAATAATTTCCTTGGCTAAGGGTAGCTTAGGAAGAAGCCCAAAAAGAATACCCAAATGGGTGTTGAGCATCGAAGAGGCAAAAAATCAGAATATATCGAGACCAGAATTAAGGTGATAGACATAGATGGGAAGGACAGAAGAAGAACGAGATATGACGAGGACGATGAATGAAATGAAAGCAGACAAGATACAGAAGGATGGAATTCCTAAAGAGAGGGGGAACAGCCAGGGCCACCATCTGACTCCATCCAACAGCGAACTAAACTATGGATCCTTTTCTTTTTTTTCCCCCAATTGTTTAACCAGGAGAGACACACTAAAAACTGAAAGCTTGTTTACAGGTACAACCTGGGAGCACAGGATCCTAAGAAAACTCCAACCCTATCTAATATTATGACCATTGGCACAGAGGAGAGGAAAAACTCCCTTTGAGGAGGAAACCTTTGGGGATCCAAGGCCTAGATCCCCGTCCCTCCAGGCTGAAGGACATTTTGATCAGTTTCAGCTCAGCTACTGCAATTTAGAGTCAAGACTGAGGGAGGAGGAAAATATTCCAATTTAGAGGAAGTGCTCACTCTGTCCTTCTAAATGGACAGCTTTTGAGGGTTGCGAACGATGTCTCTGCAACTAGACGCTCAAAAACAAGAGAGGAGAGAGAGATGACTGCTGAGGCACTCAGCTGGCATATGCGAGCCTATGAAACAGACTAGATGAACCAGAGGTGGTCTTGATGGAGAATAGGGTAGAGGGTGCCTCCGAATCTGCTCAGGCAGCCAAAAGGGCTCTGATTATGAGAACCCCATCCCTCACAGCTGGAAGTCATAAATTCTACATCCAGAGGTGTCACCGAGATGAGAGACAAATGAAGGTCCACCCGGAGTGAAGACATTCTCACTATAGGCCAGGGAGAAGGACCCCACTCCAAGATTCACATGCTCTAGATGCGGATTTCGTGTGTGCAGAGTGAGACTGTTGTCTACAGGCTAGCCCCAAGCCAAGGAGCAATGGACACGGAAGGCATGTCTCTGAATGGAGAGCAGTTTGATGAGGTAGCATAACACCCAATGAGAGGTATACTCAATTAATCAATGAGAATGAGTAGACCCTAAGGTTGGACTGAGCAAAGGAGAACCAGACTCATGTCATGAGGAAGCTACCCATGATTGCTAACTATGGGAGTGCATGGCAACCAGGTCCATTGGGAGCCAAGTTAGGAATGGATAGAATTGCATGAAGGTAGAAGCGAGAGCGGCTGGGTGAAGCCAGCAGCTGACAGTGAGGTAGACAGTATCATGAGGACATCAGAACAGATTTGACTAGAACAAGGGAATAGGGTAGAAGGAGGAGATGAGTAGGCAGGGCGATATGCAGGAGGGAATATTAGGTGATGTGAATGAGTAGGGTATGGTGGTATAGCGGGACGGCAGGATAGGGAAGCCCCAAAAGAAAGCAGAGGTCAGAGAAGGAGAGGAATGGAAGGTGGAGGGAATGGCAGGAGGAGGGTGAGCGCCCACTATGAGGAAGCACAGTCAGAACAAAATTAAGAAAGCGCATCATGGTGTAACCAAGAGCAATGACCGGCAAAGGCCAGAGCCAAAGACGAACGATGGGGTGAGGGAAGAGGGACGGAAGAGAGGAGCTCCCAAGTAGAAGAAGGCTACAAAACACCTGCAGAGCTGGTAGGCACGGAAGAGGAATTTGCTGGAAGAGTAGAACAGTGTAGAAACAGACCAAGGCCAAATACTATGGCTGGCAGTTCTGTCTACTGCACTGCATAACATGCTATTGGTTAATGATAGGAGAAAATGACATGCAAGGGTCTGAAATGGAGGAATAGGTTTAGGGCAACCAGTATGTGCAGGTAGGAGTGGTGGTGGAGCAGGAAATTCCCAAAAGAAAGAGCCAAATGAAGGTGGGCCCAGAGCATTGGCAGGCCAACCAAGAACAGCTAAGCAGGACGGAAAGGAGAAGGGGGACATAAGCAAGTGGCGGTATGCAGCAGACTGCACCATGGACGATGGGAGGACCCGGGAGGAGACAGCCAGACTGGTAGCGAAGTGACAGAATATGCTGAGGTACTGCTGGAGGAAAGAGATGGAAGAGAAGTCTCTGAGATGGGCCAGATGGTCTGGATTAGGGAACCTGGACCCAGAAATGCATGGCCAGAGAATGAGAGCTATGCTGGAGTCCATAACACTCAATTGTAGAATCACACGACAGAAGCAGGGACACAAGCGGAAATGCCTGGGGATGAGGCCACCCGAGCCACAGCTGCACTGCGAATGAAGGTCGCCAGTCCCAGAAATGGAAATGCAGCACACAAGCTAGTTGGTGAAGAAATAAAACAAGGGCTGCCGGAGCTGAAGAGAGTCCAAATAAAAAGCAAACAGTAGAACAGAGAGTGCAGCACCTCACAGACAGTACAGCAGAACCGGAACAATCACACAACTGAATCCGCAAGGAGCAACGAGCAGGAAGATCCAGGCAGATGCTGGGAAGGGTGAGGAGCCGTGACACAAAAAAGAGAGAGGAGGCAGAGAAATACAAGCACCAAATGCTGCACCACCTCAGAGCATGGATGCCGGACATGGCAAGTAACGAACCTGAAAGTGCCGGCATCGCAAATGGAGCCCAGAATGGGTCCAGCACAAAGGCAGGCCAAGACATCCAGGGGCTAGGAGAGAAAACAACACCAGGTGGATCAGAGAGAGGTGAGTCGAGGTGGTGGCTGGAGGCAAGGTGGGGGGGGCAGAGAAAACAGAAGTGGGGGAGTGGATAGAACAGGAGATGGGAACGAGCGGCTGGAGGCACAAGTGAAACAGACAAACTAAAGCAAAGGAAGGCGGTGCCTCCAGCTGCAACAAAGAAAATGAATGAGGACTAGCCTGGAGGAGGGCCATTTAAGGCCTGGTTGGGGGAGTGGTTTGTTGCTCTGCCCATTGAGCTACAGCCAGGCCTCAGCCATCAATTTGTTTTTCATGTGAAACATCTGACTCCCACTGCTATGCCCTCAGTTCACTCTCTGGGTGACCCCCACATTAGTTTTTCCTAGCATCTCCCCTGTTTACGAAAAAAAAAAGACCACTAGCTATTGTCTGGACAGCCCATCTGCATTGCCATGCTGTGACCCGATGTGGTGCCTAATGTCCATATTACAGGAGTGCAACACAAGGCTCCATCTTCGCAATTTTGAGTTCTGGTTGCTAGTTCTATGCAACCATAGAACGGGGGTTGTTATAAGCAACCAGGGTGAACTTCCTCCCATACAGAGAAGGTTGCAGCTTCTGCAAAATCCAGACAATCCCTAGACACTCCTTCTCCATTATAATGTTGGGCTCCTTTCTAGGCAGCACCTTTCTACTCAGGTACATGACTGGCTGCTCCTCTCGAGTGTATAACCTGACTCAGAACTCTGCCTAGCCCATGACCATTCGCTAAAATAGCTATGTTGAAAATTTGGTACAAACTCAAAATGACAGTGTTAAAGGTAGCATTCGCCCGGTTCAAGCACCCTCATAAGTTCATGAATTTGTAATATTTTCAGTCCAGATTTTCACCAGTGGCATTTTTCCACACCTCCTTATGAACAGTACAGCTGTCATTTTTTACAACATGGCTGAAATGTGTTTTCACACTTTCAAGAGAAAATGCATGATGCGCTGTGGGAAATCATTGTTCGGGACAGATAAAGAAAATCACACTGACACTGTTCATGATCGGAGGTCCCAAAATGCCTGTGTTAACAATCAGCTGTAAAAAATCCCAAACTAGTTACATTACCAGTTAATGCGTTGCACAGTTTTCTCACTGTTCGTGACTTCACCAGTTTTTCAAGATTTTCACAGCAGATTTTCAACATTGCCATTTTTACACCTCCCATGAACAGTATCGCTGTCATGTTTCACATCCTGTTCGAATGTGTTTTGCACCGGTTGCCAAATGCCGTAGTGCTGTGCAAAAGCAGTTTTCGGCTAACAAACTAATATTGCCACTGTTCATGAGGTGTGGGTCACAAAAAAAAATGTTGAAAATTTGGAGTGAAAATACCAATGAATGCCTGAGGCATTAGGGTTTCCGACCATAACGCCCCACCCTGTACAGAATGACAGGCATCAGGGGTGTGACTTGGAATTCTTGCCTGTAATGCTCATATCATTCCACCCCCAACCACACCCTGCAGCCAGTGAGAGAGGCATGGTCGTTATGCCTGACGAACCAAAGGCACACCCCAATGCCTGCCACTCTCTGCAGGGTGGTGGTGGGGTTGGCTTCAGTTCAATACTTCACTGCCATTCCTATTACGCAGCTCTGTAACTTCTACACTACCAATGCCAATGCCAGCAAGCAAACATTCGGCATTGACAAATGCTTGTTCACATTACTTTCCTACTTTAAATCATCCGATATCATAACTCCTAGATCCTGTTCCATCTTTGTCTTTTTCCAGTTGCTGCCCTTCCAGGACACAGTTATTTCCTGGATTCCTCTTACTCAAGTGCATTACCTTACACTTTTTGGTGTTGAATTTCAACTGCCAGTTCTTGGACCATTCCTCCAGCTTTCTTAGATCAGCCCCATTCCTTGGACCCCTTCCTGTGTGTCCATCCTGTTGCAGAGCTTTGTATCATCTGCAAATAGACAGACTTTCCCTTTCAGTCCCTCAACCTTGTCGCTGAGGAATATGTTCAAAAAGGATTGGGCCAAGCACTGATCCCTGTGGAACCCCACTCTGTTACTCCCCTTTCTGCGACAAGGTGCCATTTACCATTGTGATGACGAAACCTAGAAAGAAGGTTGGGGTGGGGGTGGGGAAGGACCTAGTGACCTAGGCCTAAATTGAAGAAGAACTGCCCTGAACTTTGGAGTCATTTTCCAAGTAGAAGTCATTTTTATGTTGATTGCACGCGCATGTACAAGAAATACATTGCGGCAACTTTCCAGAAGCAGGTTGTGGAGGCGCGGCACTGTTATGGCCAATGCCCCCACAGCCTTTAAAGGCTTGGCTCACTTTCCCCAATGCTGTGGCAAATTGTTGCTGACACTAGTTCAGCCAGCGTGCCACAACCGTGTAAGGTTTCAGCCACTGCAATCAGTGGCCGCCTCGTCATTGCAGCGTAAGCCATTCGCTGCAATGAGGAAGCAACCCTTCATTGCTGGGCAGAACCTTGTTACAGTGATACTGTTTGTGAACATGGCGGTGGCTTGCCGCCATGTTCATAAACAATATTAAGCCCTCCCGTCGAGGAGGTGCCCAGTCCCCCTCGGCAGCATGTGGACCCTCATCGTGTTTGTTTGCAGACTGGGGCCCCAGTCCCTGTTGGCTTCAGTGCCCCAAGGTTTATGTTGCCGATGGGGGAGCTGACTCCCCATCAGCATTATGTAAACCCCACTTTGTTGTGTGCCGACGGGGTGCCCAATCCACGCCGGCATAATGTCACCCCCCCACTTTTGTTGTGTGCCGACGGGGGTGCCCAATCCCTGTCGGCATAATGTAATCCCCCTTTGTTGTGTGCCGATGGGGGTGCCCAATCCCTGTCTGCTAGCTGGCCCCCAAAAAGCTGGGAGTCCACCCCAGCGTGCCACATCTTCCCAATGAAAACAAAAGCGGTCCCGCAATGTGGTTTTCCTCTGTGGAAAAAGAAGCGGTCCCTTGGCGGTCTTCCTGCCCCCTCCCACAACCCACATCCACCTACTGTGCACCCTGCCTCCCCACGCTCCCCTCACCCCATACCTACCTCGAGTCTGGCGAGACCATCTTCGCTGGACTGGGAACATGTCTGCACTCTTCAAAGCAGACCGCAAACTGAGGAAATGCCGATAAGCTGTATAATGGAATAAATAGGATTTTTTCAACTTTGATGCATATCTCAGGCATTTTGGAGGAATTTTGGTACAAAATTTTCAACATGGGGTTTTTGGGACCCCTCCTCATGAATTCTGGCACTGTCATGGCGTTATTCGGCCCCGAAAGGTGATTTCACCGTCACTGCACAGAATCCCCTTTTGGGACTGATTGAAACAGTGCCAGTGTTCATGAGGTGGGCTCTCAAAAAGCCTATGTTGAAAATTTGGTGACAATACTCCGTAAAATGACTGTGTTACGAGCATGCGTTGCGCAGTTTGCACGCACACTCGTAACCTTCGCAGCTTTGCAATATTTTCACTCCAGATTTTCAACATTGCCATTTTTCCACACCTCCTTATGAACAGTGTAGCTGTCATTTTTCACATCCTGGCCGAAATGTGTTTTCGCTCTTCTGGCACACAATAGCACGGTCGCTGTGGGAAATCAGTGTTCGGGACACATTAAGAAAATCTCACTGACACTGTTCATGAGCAGAGGTCCTAAAATGCCTATGTTAAAAATTTTGTGATGAAACTCCATAAAATGACTGTATTACGAGTGTGTGTTGTGCAGTTTCCACGCACCCTTGTAAGTTCGCAAATTAGTAATATTATCATGCCAGATTTTCAACACTGGCATTTGTTCACACCTCCTTATGAACAGTACAGCTGTCATTTTTCACATCCTGTCCAAAATGTGTTTCCATGTTTCCGGTGCAGAATAACAAAGTCAGAGTCGGAAATCAGTGTTTGGGACAGATTAGGATCGCGCGAATGAGAGACTGGGAGAGTGAGTGAGCTCAACAGAGCTCTGTTGGGACTGCTGCAAATTTATTTGTGGGCAGGAAAAGGCAGCAATGCACGCGGGGGCCCAGTACAAAAGGGCAGCCTGCAGCGGTGGGAGAAATAGAATGAGAGACTGAGAGAGGGGGAGTGAGCGAGCTTAACGAAGCTCTATCGTGACTGCTGCAGATTTCTTTGTTGGCAGAAAAGGGCGGCAATGCAGGCAGGAACCCAGTACAGAAAGGCAGCCTGCAGTGCTGGCAGAAATGGAATGAGCAAGTGAGACAGGGGGAATGAGTGAGGCCAACGGAGCTCTGTTGGGACTGCTGCAGATTTCTTTGTGGGCAGAAAGAGATGCCAACAGAGGCAGGAGCCCAGTACAAAAGGGCAGCCTGCAGCACCGGGAGAAACAAAATGAGTGAGTGAGAGAGGGGGAGTGAGTGACCTCAACGGAGCTATGTCGGGACTGCTGCAGATGTCTTTGTGGGCAGAAAAAGCCGCCAGCGCAGGCAGGAACCCAGTACAAAAGGGTAGCCTGCAGCAGCAGGAGACAGAACAAGCGAGTGAGGGAGAGGGAGTGAGTGAGCTCAATGAAGCTCTGTTGGGACTGCTGCGGATTTCATTGTGGGCAGAAAAAGGCAGCAATGCATGCAGGGGCCCAGTACAAAAGGGCAGCCTGCAGCGGCGGGAGAAACAGAATGAACCAGTGAGAGAGGGGGAGTGAGTGAGCAAGCTCAATGGAGCTCTTATCGTGACTGCTGCAGATTTCTTTGTGGCCAGAAGAAGGCATCAATGCAGGCAGGAGCCCAGTACAAAAGGGCAGCCTGCAGCAGCAGGAGACACTGAACAAGCGAGGGAGGGAGGGGGAGTGAGTGAGCTCAATGGAGCTTTGTTGGGACTGCTGCAGATTTCTTCGTGGCCAGAAGAAGGCAGCAATGCAGGCTGGAGCCCACTACAAAATGGCAGCCTGCAGCACTAGGAGAAACAGAATGAGCGAGTGAGACAGGCAGAGTGAGCAACCTCAACGGAGCTCTGTCGGGACAGCTGCGGATTTCTTTGTGGGCAGAAAAAGGTGCCAACGTAGGCAGAAGCCCAGTACAAAAGGGCAGCCTGCAGCGCTGGGAGAAACAGAACGAGTAAGTGAGAGAGGGGGAGTGAATGAGCTCAACGGAGCTCTGTTATGACTGCTGTGGATTTCTTTGTGGGCAGAAAAAGGCGGCAATGCAGGCAGTAGCCCAGTACAAAAGGCCAGCCTGCAGCGCCAGCAGAAATGGAACGAGCGAGAGAGGGGGAGTGAGCTAGCTTAACGGACCTGTGTCAGGACTGCTGCAGATTTCCTTGTGGGCAGAAAAAGCCACCAACAGAGGCAGGAGTCCAGTACAAAAGGGCAGCCTGCAGTGCCAGCAGAAACAGAATGAGTGAGTGAGAGAGGGGGAGTGACCCACTTCAACAGAGCTCTGTTGGGACAGCGGCAGATTTCTTTGTGGGCAGAAAAGGGTGCCAGTGCAGGCAGGATCCCAGTACAAAAGAGCAGCCTGCAGCACTGGGAGAAACAGAATGAGCGAGTGACACAGGGTCAGTGACCAAGCTCAACGGACCAACGAAATCAAAATTCTGCATTGACAAATGCTTGTTTCAGCACTGGTTACAATTCTTTTATTGTTCCATCTATACAGGCCTTTTAGTAACCTCAGTGGGCACTTCTGCTTTACAGTTTGGTGTTAAGTACCTTTTTAGAATTTTGTGATATAGTTTATGTCCCTCTCAGTCACAGAGTTCTATAGCAGAACATGGATGCATTGTGCCAACAATGGGAGAGCAGAACAGGGACATAAACTGCATCATACAGTTTGAAAATGGTTATTAACCGTAGCGTGTAAATCAGGAATACCCACTAAGATAACGAAAATGCCTGGATAGCTACAGCAATAACAGAATGTGAACCAGTATTGAAAAAAAAAAAAAGCTTCTTCTGGCAAAAATTAATGTTGGATTCAGTGCAGTTCTCCTTTAAGTGGTCATGATTACAGTGGATTTGCAGAAGGGATACTAATTAGCTGCACGACACTGACTATATTCAATTTAGCATAACTCTAAGGTGTGTTTACAGTACTATCACTTCTTTCCACTGGCAATAGTTTTGGGGTATAAAAGTTTTTTTTACTTTAAAATCATAAAAAAACTAAAAATCTGAAAGGTCTGATAACGGTCAGATAACTGTCAAAATGACTCATAGCATACCAGAACCTCAGATGCTTTTGTGGTTCTCCTAGTGCCAGTCTGAATGGAAATGGGATCCTTACCCAGTTGTCTTCATCTATTCCTGCTGCACGCCTACACGTGGGGCCTGACGCACTGTTCCAGCTGGAGGTGGTGCACTTTAGGGGAGCACAGATGCTTCTTGTTGCACCACCCCTGAAAACTGCTGTACCCCAAGCCCTGACTTAGTTGCCAGGGAAAGAGTCTGCCTCTGATGGCTAAGTCACAACTAGAGATGCAGTCAATAAAACTTCACCACCAAAGCTGGTGCGCAGTTCAGAAGTTTGCTCTACCTACAGTTGGGTCAAGTTTCCGACTTCACAATCGACTTCGCATGGCAACGTTTAAAAAAAAAAAAAAAAAGTTTTCAAACCTAGCAGGGGCAATGTGAGGAAGTATTTTTTTCACAGAGAGGGTGGTGGACACATGGAACAGACTTCCTGAGGAGGTTGTTGGGTCAAAAACAATGGGGGAATTCAAGAATGCATGGGACAGACACAAAGCAATTCCGGTGGGGGGGTAGGAAGAAGTAGGCTGTTGGTTAACTAGGATCTGTAGCTTATCAAATAGGTAGGGAAATGGGCAGACTAGGTGGGTCAAGTGGTCCTTATCTGCCTTCAAAGTCTATGTTTCTATGTTTCTAGCAGCCACCCCCACCCACTGTGAGCTACAGTGGTTATCTCTCCACCACTCCAACTGTTTACTGATAGATACTGTGCCTTCACTGATCCAGCCTGTAGCAAACATCCTCCTCCTCCTCCTGTGTCAGCAAAGTGTTTTATTATAATAATATATCTCTTCCCCCCACCCATGCCATGTCAGTAAAATACCCCACCACCCACTTCCTCAACCCCATCTCTGTCCCCGAAGTCCAAAGCTAGTGTGATAACTGTCACCCTACCCTCCTTTAGCACCCAACCTCCCCCCTCCCCTCAAGCCCCCAAGTAGCCAAATGGATACATAAATAATTCTTTGAAGCCTGTAAGGAAAGAAAATGGTCCTGTGCTGGAGCAAGCATGCTCGCTCATCAGTGTCCTGCAATAAAATGAAAAAACGAAGATGTCCACGCCTAAAGTAATACCTGATTGGCTAAGTGTGGATATGGAACATCCAGAGCACTATATACCGGTGAGCCTGACTACCATTGTGGTGAAACTCTTTAGGCTCAATTTTCAGAGGGTGATGCAGGGCTTGTGTCAAGCCCGATATAAAATCTTTTCTTTCATGCAGCTGCATCAATCATCTTTGCCACAATTATGCCCGGTTTTGGTATGTCAGGTGCAGCTGCAAAACTTTACCCAATTTACGACAGCTTACACCAACTCTTTGGCACAATCACCATAAAAAGCGTCCCCCAGATTGCTGTTAGCTAGACCAGAAAAAGTTGGTCTAACTTGTGGCAATGGGTGCATAGGATAGAAAATCCTTGTAAGCCTTGTGTGCCATATCTTCAGTACACTCTGGGCTTGTGGCAAAGGTGGGCATTTGAAAGTCAAGCCCCTTGAGTCTATAGTCGAGGAACGGCTAATCAGTTTCCTGGAGTCATATGGTCTCCAGGACAGCAAGTAGCATGGCTTTGTAAAGGGGAGGTCCTGCAAGAAGAACCTCATAGAATTCCTTAATGCCATGACTCAAGTGACAAGGGTCATGCTCTGGACATTCTGTACCTGGATTTTAGCAAGGTCTTTTTTTTGTTAAATGTATACTTTATTGAGGTTTTGCATTACAGTTGTGCAACTTGACAAGTAACATGCAAAACAAATCTCCTAGCCTGGCTGGAGCAAGACATCCAACTGCTCTTTGGAATACAGACTAATAAAACATAACATATCGCAGAGATTATACCATAGAACAGAGGAGTCAACGATGCCCCAAAAAAGTCCTTTGGAAGTGCTTCTGCTTGTGGCAGGGTTGAAAAAGGCCCTGTCCCATTTGTTATGCAAGGATCTGTTTGTTCTCTTCTTCTCTGTCACTTGTCTATTTGACTGTGCAGTCAGATTTTCTTGTGACGATTCTCTGCCTCCCACTATCCCTCTGCCTTCACTTGTTGTTTCTGTCTTTTCTTCCCCCTTGCTTTTCTATGGATGCAAAAGTGTATGTGAAACTGTTTGTGTGAACCTGAGATCCTTTGGTTTGAAAATGTATATAGTTATACTGTTGAAATGAATGCAAAAGGTTATTTGGAACTTAGGGGGTTAACACTGAAATGCAGTTTGACCTCTATGAACTCTTTTGCAGAGCTGTCAACAAGAGGTCAGTTCTGGGTCACCATGCACTATTTTGTTGCACCTCCAAGAAAGAAAACTGACAAAGTTCTAATACATTTCTGAGAAACAGGATATTTTTGAATGAGCTCAGGTTGTGAAAGACTTCTTATATAAAGAGAGCAATCTTTTATGAGACAGAGAGATAGAAAAACTGAAACTTAGAATTAGAGAGTCCCTGAGATGAAAGACTTTGTTTTTTTTTTGTTCTGCCTTTGTAAATAGCTATCTGAACTCTTTTGCAGGGAAATTAGTATAAAGGATAGATTATAAAAAATAGCAAATAAATCTTTAAATCCCAAAGAATGGAATAACTTTTAAAAAGTTAGAAATAAATTAAAACAAAATTAGAAAGACATGAAGCATAAATTTTATAAAAAATGAAATTAGTGAGACTACTGATCCACGTCAGTATTGGGAATTAAGTCCTTTGAGTCAGCTGCTAACAAAAGGCCGGTGATTCAAATGGCAAAAAAATGGTATAGCACAGTCACTGAAAACATTGTGTAACCCCCCTGTTACCCGGGGTTACAAGAATCCCAGTTAGACCTAGTGGCAGGCAGGGACAGGCAGCTTGTGAAACTCCAGTTAAATGGATTTCACACTGTCATATTCTGTTCTCAGTCTCAGCTGAGACTGAGGGATGACATCATTTTAGAACTGTCGCAGCTGCATAAGCCACACTGGAATGTTGCAGTTGGAGGTTAGAGTAGAACGGGTAATTTGAAGTCAGTCTGTTGCAGTCAGTAGTAGAGGAAGGAGGTGCCCTGCTGTAAACAGGCCCTCAGAGTCCTAACTCTGTCAAAGAGCTATTTTTTTTTTGTATAGGTGTGTGTTCTTACCTGGAGAGGAACACAAGAAGAGCCAAGTGAAGCGGTAGAGACTGCTTTCAGTGGTTCAGGGCCCCATCCCTGCGGGGATGGGGGAAAGGAATCAACCTGGTTTCCAGGGGCAAACCCCCTGGTCCGGCTAGGGAACAAGAAGCTGCCTGAGTTTAAGTTTGTGCTGAGGCACCAGAAGTTCTGGATGAGATTTCTTTGAAGAAAAAACACCTGTGAGGCAGCTGCAACAAAGGGGTGAGTTCGCTCTGCTAAAGGGCCAATGTATTTTCACCTGAGACAAGAAGAAACTAAAGTGACTGTTACTGTGGGGTCAGGAAAAGACAGCCAAGTACAGTTTGGAAGATGTGGGGATTGGACTGCTCAACTCTGTGGGGGTCTAGAGTAATGGACGCAGCCACTTTTTAAGTATGTTCAAGTTCAGCACAAATGGGATGGAAAAACAGTAGATTGGATGTGACATACATTTAAAGAGAATCTATACAGCAAAGTGTTTTTAAGGATGAGGTGTTACAGTCCAGAGAAATTGTCTGGTATGAATTATGGGACCGAGAGGTGAGAGACTCCCCATCAGTAGTAACCAAATTCACCTCTAAGGGTTTGCTTTGGGACGCCTGTTTGTTATCTCTCAGGTACTTGGCCAGTGCCTGAGGAAAGTACCCAGATGTGGGATTGATAAGGAAGATTGGTGGTTTAGGGAGCCACCAGTAAATGTTCCATGCTATATGGGAAGTGCCCAAAGGGCTGGCAATGGAGCCAAGCCAGGGAAAATGGAAAAGAGTTGAATTAGGGCAGAGTGCCGAGTGTTTCGAGACCCGAGGGTTTCAGTGTAAAGAGGATGTGTTCTGATCTCCATAAGTCTGCATTACCAGGAGTGTAGCCCCGTGGGGGTCCATCTATGCTTTGTTATTCTGTTGGATGTGAATAAAAGCCACACTTTAGAATCCCAACTTCTGTTATTGGACATTACAGTTATTGCTTCCTGTGTCTGGAGTTACTTGGGTGCCCCTGACTAGAAGTCAAACCTAGCCAAAATACTGAGCAACAGTTTTCTCCCCGAGCCCAGGTCCCAGATAGGGGGTTACATATGGAGGCATTACCACCAACCTGACTCCTGGGGTAACCCACCGGTTACAATTGGCTGATCTGCTAAGCAATTATTTTGTTACATTGCCAGATGTAGAGAATCCAGCAGTAACTCAGGAGAAACCTAATCTACATAAGGAGACAGGAAATCAATTGAAGGGGCCTAAATTTAGGTTTAGGGTGGTCAAATGTAGCCAAGTGAAAAAATATATTTGGAAATTAAAGGTTAAAAAGGCCTGTGGACCCGATGGTTTAAAAAGTAGATTTCTGAAGATTGCAATAGAAATTATCTCCCCCATCCTAACCAGGTCATTTAATTGGAGCCTAACTGAAAGCAGGTTTCCAGAAAGCTAGAAGCTTGCAAAAATAATACCGATTTATAAGGGTGGAATAAAAACTGACCCTGCAGATTATTGCCCTATTGCTCTCTCTTGCCCATAGTCTCAAAGATCTTGGAGGGTATAGTCCAAGAACAACTGGTGGATCATTTAGAACAACATTCCATACTATCAAAGTATCAATCAGGATTCAGACGGAGTATTCTACGGACACCGCACTCACCGACCTGGTAAACTTAATTTTACCATCTTTAAGCAAGGGCAGGGAGGTGGGTGCGGTGTTCATGGATTCATCCAAAGGATTTCATACTGTAGACCACAAGATTATGGGCAAGAGATTGCTGGATCTAGGGGTTGATCCTGAAGCCTGCCAATGGTTTGAATCATATTTAAGAAAATAGATCACAGCAAGTTCAGATAGGTAACACCATATCAAAGAAAGCTGCAAACGGTAGGGGAGTCCCTCGGGGATCAGTCTTGGGACTTACATTATTTTTGATTCATGTAAATAAAATGCCCCAAATTATAGAGAAAACCCGTATACGACTGTATGCCAATGATATTGTACTTGTAGCTAATGGAAAGGATAAAACAGAGATAGAAAAAATTTCCAGGATGATTTTTTTAGCACTTTGTAGATGTTTTACAAAATCCAGGCTGACATTAAACTGAAAAGACATCCTAGACAATGGTATTTGGATCAAAATTAGCACATAAAAAGGGTAATGAAATCTGTATTAAAACCACTAAGGATGAGATTCTTGCTCAGGTAGCTGAATTTAAGTATTTGGGCTTATGGTTTGATAAAAGCCTGGGTTTTGACTTTCACATAAGAGAAATTGTGGAAAGGATCAATACAAGATTGGGTGCCATTAGGCATACAAGGCACTGTTTGGACTATAAAATGAGACACTATAGTGAATCAACTACTTGTCCCTATACTTGATTATGGAGCCCATATTTATGGACTAGCAATTGTTTATTTAGATCTAGGATTACAATTACCTTTGAGCCAAGGCTCTTTTACAAAGGTTCCACGTCAGGAGAGTACATATATGTTAAACAAGGGCATACAACATTAAATAGAGCATACAGCCATATTCATCAGTTCAGGTACAGCATCACGGTAAACAGAATACATGAATAACACATACAAGGAATCATTTCAGAAACCTAGAAGAAATCAGGGAGGAAGGGTGAGAGGATAGGGAGGTGGCAGCCGAAAAAGAGACTAGAGCAGCTCACGGCATTGTCAAAGAACATCGGAGGGGGTGGTTGATATCAATGAGGAAGGGGGAAGTTAGGGGTGGCAGTCACATGAGCTGGAGGCCATGAGATGACGATGGAGGCTTGATTTGAATATGCCCAGTGAGGAGGTGGAAGTAATGTGAGTGCTGAGGGCATTCATCCAGCTGGGTGCACAGCGTGCAAAGGATCTTTGGCCCAGAGTGGTGCGGCATCGGGGGACCTGTAGAAGCTGACATTCAGACCCTCTGGTGTCATGAGGATTAGTGTTTGGGTACAGGAGGGCTTGGACACTAGGTGGAGTAAGGCCCAAAGTAGTTTTCACCATCAAGCAGGTAAGGTACTTTATGCGGTTAGCGAGTTGAAGCCATCCCGTTTGAGCGTAAAGCTCACATGTACGTGTGAGTCAGTGGGATCCAGTAAGCAGTGGACAGGCCTTGTTTAGGGAGGTTGTTATGTGCCTGAGGGAGATAGTAGAGGCAGAGCCATAGATTATGAGGCTGTAGTCTATGACGGAGACCACAGAGCTCTGGATAGCAATCTTCAGTGCTGCCTGGGTAAGATGCTGTCTATTTCGGTAGAGAATTCCAATGCGTGAGTTTACCACTCTGGCAACACTATCAATGTGAGTCCCATAAGATAGGCAAGGGTCAAGTGAGATTCCAAGGTATTTAAAAGATAACACTTGTTCGAGGGTATTACCAGCGCTTGTTTTGATATCAGTGGGGGTATCGCCTGTGTTTGTTTTGCGAGCTGCAGAAAAGCATAGATTTAGTCTTTTTGTGGTTTAGAACCAGTTTATGTTTTGTGAACCAGTTTTCAACAGCGGAGAAAGCAAGCTGTAGGTTGTGAAGTAAGGGTTGTGGGTCCTTATTGGGGGGTGAGGAGCACAGTGTCATCGGCATAGAGGATAATTTGTTCTGGGCAGGATAGTGGAAGGGAGTTCAGGAAAAGGCTGAAAAGTAGTGGGCCCAGTATGGATCTCTGAGGGACACCTGAGTGAACAGGTTTGGAGTCGGAGAGTACTCCTGAGATTTTTACTCTTTTGTGAGCGCTGGTCCAGGTAGCTATTAAACCATGCAGTGGAGTCCTGGGAGAGCCCGGCATTCAACAGCTGTTTGGTAAGCAGGCCATGGTGAACAGTGTCAAATGCCTTAGTCAAGTCGATGAATACGGCTCCAGTTAGATGGCCTTCATCCAACGAGTTGTGAAGGACTCCAGTGAATTCCAGGAGGGCTGTTGATGTGCTGTGCCCTTGCCTGAACCCGTGTTGCTGTGCACATAGGACGTTCTGTTTGTCCAGGTAGTCTGTAAGCTGGTCAGCAACAATGTGCTCAAGGGCCTTGGAGAGGGGGGGTAATACAAAGATCGGCCGGTAGTTCCCCCCTGTATGGACTTGCTGCTGCTATTAAAGACCAGAGTGACAATAGCAGATTTCCATTTGTTTGGGAACTGACTGAGGCTGAGGGAGAGGTTGAAGATTCTGGTAAGCGGGCGCAATACCTCTTCAAGGGTGAGTGATAGCAGTTTAAGGTCCAGTGTGAATCACCACTGGCTCTGGACTTGGAGATAGCCTTTGTTATGTGTTTACGGACATCATTCACCTTGACTTTTTTGAAGTGGAACGGCGGATGATTTGAGGTGGTAGGTAGGGAATTTGGAGCAGGGGAATCAGTTTCGGAGAAAAAGTCCAGGGGGCGAACAGCACTAAGGTTGGTGAAGGCAGCATTGAAAGTATAGGCAGTGACCTTCAGGTCAAGGGTGGTGGCTCCGTCAACCATCAGTAGGGTTGGGGAGGATTTGGACTGCTTCCCTGTGACTTCCTAAAGCTCTCCCATCTTCCCAGGTGTTGGTGAGGGCTTCCTTGTAGTAGGTACTCTTCGTCAGTCATATTTGTTTTGTGCAGTTGTTTTTTTGGCAGTTATCTATTTTCTCCTCCTGGAGTCCTCTGCGTCCTATCTGATGCCCCCCCTGTGCACAGCACTGGGTATAAGACCCCCTTCCCTAGACCCCATGACTTACCCTTCGTGGCAGGGGTGGGAGCGACTCGACCCACCGGACTGGATTAAGTGTTTGGGGAGGTGCCTTCCTGGGCCATCGCAGAGGGGACCTTCGTCATCCTCAGAGAGGACTCCCATTTTTCCTTCCTTCCTTCCTTCCCTCGAGGTCTCAGCGTGCAATGGCACCAACGGCGGTAGCGCGCATGCTCCTATGTGCATCCTCGCCAAGCACCTGCCACAGACTGTCGCAGGCAATCACCGAGCACTGCGACCCCCGGAGAAGGAGAGTAGTCTTAGGACGCTCAATCCTTCTCCTTTCTGCCAACCCCTGGTGCCCCATGTCTGTTCCCAAACACGGGTCACCGGCATGATACAAGGTTAGGCGTCTGGCACCTTAGCCCTCAGCGCCACTGAGCCGGCATTTTGTGCAGTTGTTGTGAGTCTGTTTGTAGTTTTGAATGTCCAGTTGAGCACCTGTGGCCCTAGCTATTGCCCAGAGGTGGTCTCTTGATTTTAACTGACCAGTAGCTCAGTCGTGAGCCAGGGATTGGAGAGTGCCTTGACTTTGTGCTTTTTTACTAGGGCGTAGGAGTCGCAGGCAGCGTTGAATGTGGTGATGAAATAATCAAGGGCCGAGTCAACATCCAGTGCATTGTATATGGGAGACCAGTCTTGCTGACTAAGACAGGATTTGAGATGGGTCAGTTGGCCATGGGGTAGGACTCTGCTGGAAATGGTTTTAGGAGGAGGCTTATGAAACTTATTTGACCAGTTGCAGATAACGGGAATGGTCACTGAGGGAATCCGGGAGGACAGTGGTGTTGTTGATACGGTTTGGGTGGCTGGCAAGAACCCAGTCCAGGAGAGTGCGGGTACCTGACTTGTAGTTCTTCCTTGTGGGGGAATCGACCATCTGCGTTAGGTTAGCTGAAGAGATAGCATCACTGTGGGTTCCTACATCAGGTGCAAGCCAGTTGATATTAAAATCGCTAAGGAGCAGGATCTCAGATCTGGGAGGTTGGGATCTTACAAAGTCCAGGACCACACAGAGACCAATCCCTTGGTCTTTTGGTGGGATGTAGACTGAGACTACAGTGAACACTTTATTTTGGGCCCCAAAGAGTAGTTTGATAGGTAGGAATTGCACAGAAGAGTCAGAGGGGGTAGTGGAGACGGGGTGACAGGTGATGTTGTCTTTGATGTAATTGCACCCCCCCTCTTTTGTCCTCCTATTAAGTCTGAAATAAAACTTCTTTGTCTAAAGTAAATAAACAATATAACAAATTAGCAAGATTTGTATTAAAGTGTGGATTTTACACCCACCATTGTGATATAGTGTTAATAACTTAGGATGATAGGATCTTGAAACTAAAAGGAGTATAAAATGGACTTGCCAAATCTACAAAACCTTATATTCCTGTAATCCAATATATTTGATGGATATACAGTATTGCAACTAAAAGATCATACATATGGGCTAAGAAATAGAAATGTAAGTAGATTTATTACTCCCAGAGTGACAAATAGATTTGGTGAGATGAGTTTTCTATACTTAGTTTCTAAATTTTGGAATCTTTTGGACCCAAAAGACAAGGAATTGGTCAAAAATCCCAAACTATTTGATCTCTGCTTAAGCAAAGAACTTTGGTCTGGATGTCAGTGTCTACCATGTCCACATTTAAGTAAATAAATAATATAGAATACATAAGTAAGGGGTGGCTACTTACATTTATTGTAGTATTGATCATAATAAAATATAAGATAATTTTAAGGGGATAAATAATTCAAAATGGCATAAATTGCATATTTTTAGATTTATACCTATAGAGATGTAAACATGAATTGTTTATATATATATATACTGTATATAGCTATTGCTGTATGTGTGATTCAGTGTTTTAAGGAAATGCTTGAATGAGAACAAACTGTATAATAGGATCACCTTGAAAACAGGTCCTTTGGATCTAATGGTGTATGTTGCCATCTTTCTATATAAAAATAAAGGAATAATGCACGGCAGGGTGTGTGTCGTGCTGGGATAACGCCACGCCTGGGAGGGTTGGACACGAGGCTGCAGGCCGAGAGCGTCCAATGCCCCAGGCGTGGCGTTATCCCAAACGACACACACCCTGGAGTGCATTATTTCTATTACACAATGGCTCATTGTTAAACAGAATAAAAAAAAATAATTTTAAAGATGTTTTTATTAGTGTGGAAAAATATTTTTGTTTCTTAAGAGGAGATGCAAAAAAAAAGCTAATCTAGCCCATCATCCAAAAATCATCTAGCTCCAATAGCTCATCTACAGGTTCACAGTTAGGCTGAGACTAGACCCGTGGTGTCGTGCTGGGATAACGCCATGGGTCCAGCCCCAAACTGACCAATCACAATCCAAGATTCTTTCTTGCCATTGTATAATAAAGATTTTACTACTACTACTATCCTGAACAATTTTATTTTTGTATATTACTGTTATTGGAAATAATAAAATGCTACTTATGAATTTTATAGCTCCTCCTGGTTTTCCTATGCCTCCTGACCTGTGCCTTGACAACACTGCTCACCTCTATAACCCATAGGAGTGACTTGGCAGTGGGTCAGTCACTAATGCACCTCCATCCCCAAACATATAAGAATCTGAAATAAATTGAGAAATAAACCAGAGATAATTAATCCCATATCAACCGGAACAATGAACAGTGTCAATAATAACTATAATCTTAATTAGGTAACAAGACAATCAAATAGGTTACCACTGTCTGGCCTCACCACGACAAACAAGCCTTGGTGTGTGTGTGTGTGTGTGTGTGTGTGTGTGTGTGTGTGTGTGTGTGTATATGTGGGGGAAGGGAGAAACCACAAACAAGGAGCATCATCCCACTATAACTAGGGGACATAACATTGTGCAACCCTCCAAGTACCCAAAATTCTCTATTTTGAGCTAGCACCCTACTACTCCCTCCATCAGCTCTCCTTCCCTTCGCCGATCACTCCCTCCCTCCCCTCCCCAACCTCACCCCTGACAGCTCCCAGATTTTTATACTCTCCCTGATCCTTCTCTCTGTCTCCGCCATGTCCTCTGTGCCCTCCCTCCCTCCCCATACCACTCCACTCCCTCCCTTCAACCCTCGGCCTGACAAAGTCTCCTTGCTGACTGCTTTTGCCCCTTCTATCTAGTCTGTTACTTGACAAAACCAATAGTTTGACTGTTCAAACATTTCTGCATCACTCTATTGGTGCACCAACCTGTAATTTGTATTATAAACTTGTATTTTCTACCTGTAAACCCCCCCCCTTACCTGTTTCCCTGTACACATTCATGCTGTTACCTTTCCTTGTTATTTATCAATTTGCACTGGGATTGGAACCCCATGCTCTTTTGACAGTGTCTCCTCACTGATGGCTCAAGTGTTACCTAATGCTTATCGACCACCACTCTTGTTCAATGGCCTCAGCCCTACCATCTCCTCTGCCCCAACAATTGATATGTTTAAAACTAGGCTTCGGGACTATCTCACTACCAACAGCTCCTGTGACTGCCCAACTTAACCTTATTTCTCCACTTTCCTGCCTGCACTAGTGGTCCCCCCTCCCCTCCCCTCCTCACTGGATTCTACCCTCACATCTTGGTATACCCAATGCTGCACTTTTCACCCTCTCCCTACCCTACCTACATTCCTTCTTCCCCCTTCCCTCTTCCCTCTCCTTATGACTCTGGCACTTCTTATCTCTTGTCTGTTTCCTCTGACAAATACCGCTGTCTGCCTTGCTTACAATGTTACCCTTGAATTATATTAATCTGTAATCTGTTTGCAATGTCCACATTGTTGTAATGTCTGTCTTGATGTTCCCCATAATTTGCACTTCTCTGACGTGGAACCTTTGTAAAAGAGCCTTGGCTTAAAGGTATTTGTAATCCTAGACTTGATAAATAAATAAAATTGTCTGTGCCCCTCTATTATCTACACCCACTGTATCTACAAATGTACACAATGCCAACTGTTGCCCAAAAGTGTATATATTGGTTTACCACATAGTTCTGCCTTGTGATTCAATATCCTATTGTCTATACTATTTTATTGTGCTTTGTCTGTATTCTAACCTGTTCTATACTCAGACATGGAACCTTGGTAAATGAGTCTCTGACTCAAAGGTATTTGTAATTCTAATAAATAAATAAAATTAAAAATTGGGGGGACCCTGAGTCATTACCCCCACCTCTTTAGCACAGTGGATTCATACTGCATAAGGAAGGGCACCCATACTGACTGAAATCAATGTCATTTACCAACTGCTATATATGTAAGGTGCTCATACCCTACAAACCTAAACATATTATCCTCTCACTTGGCATGTGCGGTGATACGTGCCGATCTCCAAAGTCTGAGCAACAATCTTTTTACCCTCTATAGTGGCTGCCATAATCCATTCCTGGTGGGGTTTATATTGTGTCAGGAGTCTCACGGTATTCCCAGGATGATTAAAGAAGCATTATGGGGAATGGATATGGCTAGAACTATTTCTATCAAGGAGAGAATTTGGTGCCACCAGTCCTGAAGTTTATAGCAGTCTCATAAAATATAGAGAAGAGTGTCCTCAAAGACGGCACAGTGTCAGCAATCTGAAGTCCATAATACTTTCATTTTATGGAAAAAGACCAGCATGCAGTACCACAGATGCAGTATGTTAAGTTGCATTAATCTACCCGCCATGTCCCGACACGTACCATAGGCATTTGTCCAGGAGTGCTCCCATTCCACATCTATAATAGGGTACCCTAGAAGCCATTCCCACCAATCCTTGAGAAGATCCATAGAGGAGGTATAATCATCCTAGAGGGCTCTATATATGAGCCCTAATCATGGGGAGTACTGCAGAGTTAACCCCCTTCTGCAATGCCTAAAACATCATCCCATCTCCCACGAGCAGGCAGCTGTAACTTGTTACCTACATTTTTCTTTTTTCCTCTTCTTTTTTGGGAATCTGTTATATAGTTCTTACTTGTTACATTATTGTTATCTTTGTTACTATTAATGTTGTTGTTGTTGTTTGTATAATTATAAATAAAATAAAATTTCCAAAAAAGGCTGTGAGGAGATGGTGAAGTTATCTCCAATGGTGTGCTGCAGGGAGGGAGAGAGGCCTGCTTTTGAAGATCGGAAAAAAATTTAAAATAGCGAGAGGTTGGAGAAGAAAAGGTCCCGACTCAATGTTAGCCACCTTTTTCCCAAGTGACCGTGGTCAAAGGGAACCCCTGATCCGCAAATGGGGATTCCACCAGAGTGGCCACAGGGAGATGGGGATAGCCCACATCCATTCCAGCACCCTTTTAAGCCCTCTCTAGACATGGAAGGCATATGCCTGAGTGGGGGTGCAATGGGCATTGTTTGCTGGCACCCAACGAGTGAGCACTGGGGGTTCCCTTTTTCCAAGACCCTCTACAAGTCCACCCATCTAGCTGTTCCCAGGACACGTTCTAGGTGAAGCCACATCCAGATCTGATGGAGGATAGATAGTGTGACACTTGGACAGCTGGTTCTGATCACTGTATCATTTTTTGTAATATAAAAATGGGTTGTGGACTGTCTCTCTTGAGAAATGCTGAAACAGCATGTGAGTATGACACACACACATGTTTTAGATACAAGGTGTTACCTGGAAGGCTTGAAGCTAATTACAGACTTTAACTAAGTTAATTATAGCTGTAGTTGCTAAGAAGGAAAATCATAAGCTTTAATAATGCTTAGAGGAAGAAGAGCCTGTTGTGACATTTTAGTGCGAAGTCATAAAAGATGCTTTCATGTCCTGGAAGGAGGAAGCTTATCATAAGATCAAAGAGAGTCACTTGAAGAACAGAGTTATGCGGAGGTTGCAGAATTTAATACTTGGAAAATACATCCTGTTTTTATATAGATATATATTTTTTATATATTCTGACAGGGAGAAGCTAGGTGACCTCATGCAAAATAGGTGGGGAAAAACCAGCTTTTAAACATTATTCTGTTTTCCTTCAGAGACACTTCTATTTAAATTCTGACAAAGAAACATCTGTGAGCACTTTAAGCAGGTATTTAGAGAGAGAGACAAATCTAGGTACTGTAGTAGGAATTGCACTAAGATCTGTTTTGTTTAAGAGATTTGTATGTCTTGTGATATAATAGTTCTGTATTTTATTTTATGTGTTACATATTTTTTTATCTATTTTAATAAAACTCTATTTTTAGAGCTTACTTGGTCTGTCTTTGATTTCTTTTCTTTACAAGTAGAGTATATGTGGTTAAAGCAGATACTACACATAAGCTTGAATGGTGATACCAAACTGGAAAAAGGTAAGCGTTTTAAATCTGAGGTCTTTTATTACAGTTTTTAATTGTTCATTTCTGTACACCTGATTAGGTGCCCATAGGCAAAGATATCTGGCTCCCCTAAGACAGAATTATCTGAGCCTGTACATAGGGTATGCGTACGCTAACAAGAGGTTCACAGTTTGAATCCTTCCAGAACTTGAGACCAAAGGTTGATCCGAACCCACAAAAACAGACAGGAGGGTTACCCTGTTTCTGTAAACTGTTCACAAGACTGCACTCGAAGGTTGGCACTTTGGGAGTAGAGGGCTGACCTGCTGAGTGGGTTTGTGACAGATAGAAGGCCTTGAACCATGGCATTCAAACACCCCTTTAGACCATGGGGCAGTTAACTGTAGAGCAGAAAAGTGAGCTTTGCCCCTTCCATAAGAAAGCATCTGTAATGACAGAAAGTTGTTTCCAGATGCTGGTTGTTTCAGGGGGAGGTACTGGATCAGATAAGTCCGGGGGGGGGGAGCTGGGGGGTCCAGGGAGCGAGGGCTGCGCTCCTGGGGGCACAGCAACAAAAAAAAAGATATAAAACCTTGTGGAGCATCATCATTTGCAAAGTTTGTACTTTCCCCCACAGTGACAGGCAGAGGTGCTTCCACCTGCTAATATCCTCTTTGAGATTTTTAAGCAGGGCTGAAAATTGAGTGAAGGCCAATTGATCCCCACAGGGGAGATGAGTAGGCCAAGGTATTTAATAGGGTGGGACACCCAGTGTAGCCCAGTCCCCACTAGTGTGAGTGAATTTACCATTGAGAAGAAGAACATCTGTTTTACCCCAGTTGTTTTGAAGGCCAGAAAATGTGAAGAACTGGCCAAGGAGGTTTTCTAAGGCAGGAATAAAAACAGCAGGATTGTGAAGAATTAAAAGAATATCACTGGCAAAGAGCATGGGTTTATAGGAGGCAGCTCCCACTTCTACATCATGTATTTGCTGAGACTCTCCGAGTTTTTGCACCAAGGGTTCAATAGCCAAAACAAAGAGTACTGGAGATAGGGGCAGCACTGACAGGTACACCTACCAAGCCAAAACAGGGGGACAGCCTAACAT
Source organism: Neoceratodus forsteri (assembly GCA_016271365.2). Lineage (NCBI taxonomy): Eukaryota > Metazoa > Chordata > Ceratodontiformes > Ceratodontidae > Neoceratodus > Neoceratodus forsteri. The sequence goes on from JADMNL010000023.1 coordinate 69,592,223, forward strand.
TGGTGAGGACTGGCACCCCCAACGCAGTATAAATAAGTTGAACCCACTTGATAAACTCATCACTCAATTCAAACTTCCACAGGAGAGGAAAAAGATAGGGCCACGCAATGGAGTTGAAGGCTTTTTCCATATCCAAAACCAGTGCTGCCACAGCCTCTGAAGAAAAGGCCATGGCTCACATCAACTTGACCAGACACCTGATGTGGTCTGCCCCATCTCTACCTGCCACAAACCCAACTGGGTCCAGGTGGACTAGCAGTGGCAGTACTCTGTTGAGCCTATTTTCCAAGACCTTGGCCAATAGTGTGCAGACCATGTTTAAAAGTGAGATGGGGTGGTAGCTGTAGCAATAGAAAGGATCCTTACCTTTCTTAGCCAGTACTGTGATGGTAGCATCATTCATGGTGTCAGGCAATACTCCCTCCTGCCAGGTATTTTGAAGGGTACAGACCAACAATTGGCTAATATTTATTTATTGTTTTATTTATTGAATAGAATCAGAATTACAATCCTTTGAGTCATAGACTATTTTGCAAAGGCTCCATGTCAGATAATAAGATCCTTGATGAGCCTATATATCTCAACATGAAATCCATCAGGTCCTGGTTCCCTCCATGCTACTGAGTGATAGTGTCTAGGATCTCCTGTGAAGCAATGGGGCCATTAAGCCCCCTATACTGCTGATCTGATAAAACTGGGAGTAATGGAGGTTGAAAAATTCTGAATGTATCCAAGAGGCCCACCCTCAGAATGTAATTTGGAGGAATAGAGATTTTGATAAAGTCCCAGAAAATAGTGTTAATCCCAAATGGGTTGAAGAGAACTGCCACTCCCCAGTTAATGCCCGGGATCTTGCTGTCCACCTCCATCTATTTTAAATGATAGGGAAGTAAACACCAGGCCTTCTTGCCCCCACAAAATGCCTGCCTAGTTCTATAAATGTGGCCAAATTCAGCTTGCTGTGTATTTAGGGTGTTAATCTGAAACCACATGGACCTAAGGATATAATCCAGGGAAGGGTCGGTGTATCCCACCTTGTGCTACTGTTCAAGACAAGCTTAACAGTTCTCTAATGTCTTTAGCTGCTCTCCCCATTCTTTTTTCTGAGCAGATGCATGCACTGTAGCCCTGCAACTAAGACGAGCCTTGAGGCCTTCCCACACCCACTTGTTAGACACTCCCCCTGTATCATTTTTACCCTGAAAAACCTACACCTCTTGCCTAAGCCATGTCTTAAAATTAGGATCCCCCAGTGGGTCGACATTACAACACCAGCACTTCACCTCTGTGCCTGGCACCTCCTGCTAAAGGTGAGGGTGACAAGAGAATGGTCAGATAATATGAATGGGATCAACTGTAGTACATAAGGCTCATTTAACTATTCCAGAGGAGGCTAAAAGTAGGTCAGGTCTACTGTAAGTGCCATGGGTAGAAAAATAAGTATAATCCCTATGAGATGGATGTCCTAACTGCCACACATCTTGCAAACCCAGCTCCTCCATCAATGTACACAAGGTGTTAGAACCCGAGGTATCCAGTTGGGAGAACTGACTGCTCCTATCACAAAGATTATCTGCGACTTCATTCATATCCCCCCCTACCAAAACTTTCCCTCCTACCACATTTAAATAGTCTGAGACAATTTATGAAAAAACACAGCACCATCCTCAGTTGGGCCATGGAAGGAACCCAGCAACATTAGGTACCATCTAAAAGACCTGAAACCAATACTCATCTGCCCCTGTTTGTTCCTATGAATCTGTTACGGGATCCAGTGGAACTCCTTGCTACACAAGATCAGTATCCCTCTTTTCTTACTCAAGAATGAAGCCTCAAAGACTTGTTCCCTCCAGAGTTTCCCCGAGTTTCTCAGCCTCCTACTTAATCAAGTGTGTCTGTTGAAGAAAAATAATCTGCCCCCCTAATTTCCTCAAATGGGTCAGCACACGTTTGCACTTAATGAGGCTATCCCTGAACATTCCAAGAAATAACATTGTATGGCATAATGATTACTAAGTAATGCCAGACTCCACATTTGGCCACCCCCAAAATCAAAAAACTATTCAGCAATAGTAACTGAATAATCACAAGAGCAATAACACACTAGTCGGTCAAAAAGTCAAAATTCCACGCATGTACTCTGTAGCGGAAGTGCTGGAGGCCACTCAGGCTCGCCCAAGGGACAAGCAAATAATGGCAACCTCTGCGTTCCCCCCCCCCATTCCTGAGAAATGGATGCTAACAAGAAGCCCATTAAAAGACATGTCTATACAAGTCTAATTTATCAAGCAATTTAAACATCTCCTCATATAAGTAAAACCACGTGTCAAATGCACACATACCTCCAACGATAGAAGAAGTACATGCCATGCTAAATAGGACGTCATAAACCACTGAAACCATAAAGGAGCAGGGAGTAAGCTGCACAGGTATCAAAGCAGCCAATGATTCATCCATTACACTAAAATTAATATGCCTCCTCCCCAATTATAGCAGGTAGAAAAAATTAGGAACTAAAGAGCCCTGGGGGTGGGGTTGCAGTGGCTTACTGTACATGTTAAGCCGCCAAACAAAGGACCTATCTGTGTGGACCAAGGGGAAATGGGTGGGTTCTGAGAAACAAAGCATGATTGGAGGAACCGGGCCAGGGAGCAAGTGGCAAATAGGGCTCAGAAGAGAAACAGACAACACCCTATCAAAGGCTGCCTGCTCCCTCCCACCCTCCCACAACCTGGTCTGATTATAGGACAGGAATTGAGGAGCACATTTTGAGTCATAAGGCTATGAGAACAGTCTTTAGAGAAATAGTATCACCAGGAAAACATAGAATACTGCATTACATGCTTACAGGGGTAATGTCCACAGCAGCCATGGGGCAGAAACTAAGAGACTTATAGCCCTCTGAGATATGCAGTTGTAAATAACCACAAGCAGGCTCAACAACGTGGAAAATAAAATGAGCAAAAGAGACATAGTTAGACGGATATTACAGATTAATATATGAACCCACCATAAGGATTGCTGGCTTGCCTCCAACTCCCACAAGGCCAAGATTTGCAATAGTAAGGGGACAGCAAAAGATAACTGAGCAACAGAGACTAACATACCTGTGCATGCTCCCTGATCCTAAGACAGAACTCTAAAATAGAAGCTCAAAAGAGAAAAGACATCAACATGGAAATCACAGCAGAGAGAGTGAGGAAAGCCCTCAGGTCCCTTAAGATGGAGAAAGCACCGGGGCCAGATAAATTACATCCCAGAGTGCTGAAGGAACTTGCGGATGTCTTGGCGAAACCCCTGGCGGAGCTTTTCACCATCTCTCTGAGGACAGGGTGGGTGCCCCAGGACTGGAAGGTGGCGCATATAGTGCCTATCCACAAGGGGATCAAGGGAGGTGGCAGGGAACTACAGGCCTGTCAGCCTGACACGGTGGTGGGCAAGGTGATGGAGGCATTGTCAAGAGAGGCTGGGGGGACCTGGAAAGTCAGGGTGCCTGGACGATAGACAACATGGATTCGTCCTGAGAATCGTGTCAGACAAACCTTGTGGAGTTCTATGACTGGGTGACGAAAGTGCCTTGGACTCTGGGTAGACCAGTGGACGCCCTCTTTCTAGACTTCAGCAAGGCATTTGACTCTGTTCCCTCACGTAGGCCTGTTGGATAAGCTGGGAGAAATGGGGTGGGGAACCAGCTGATCAGATGGATAGGCAATTGGCTCAGGACTGGACCAGAGGGTCGTAGTTGTGGGATAGTCTCATCCCCAAGGAGGGTCATTAATGGGGTCCCACAGGATCAGTCCTTGGCCCATCCAGTTCAACGCCTCGTCTCTGACATAAGGACAGGTATCGGAGTGAGATCAGTCTCTTACGGATGACTCAAAACTGGGGGTGGTGGTGGATGGGGAGGAGGGAGGTGGCCCTACAGGGGACCTGGAGGCTCTGGAAAGATGGTCTAGAAAGTGGGCTGAGATTCAATGCAGGGAAATGCAAGGTACTGCACCTGGAGCCCAGAAACCTGGGCCAAAATGTACCCTGGGGGCAAATGCTACAAGTCTCGAATGGCTGCAAGGACCTGGGGTGGATGTCAAGATGAACAACTCGAGACTTGTAGGAGGGCAGCAGCCAAGGCCAACAGGATGCTGGGATGCATCGCTAGGGGGATCACCTCCAGAAGGAGGGAAGTGATACTCCCTCTGTATAACTGGTTGGTGAGGCCGCACCTCGAGTACTGCGTGCAGTTTTGGAGGCCACACTTAAAGAGGGACATTAAACTCCTGGAGAGGGTCCAGAGGAGGGCAACCAAAATGATTTGGGGCTTGGGGGACAGGACCTATGAGGACAGGCTCAAAGAGCTAAATATGTACACATTGGAAGAGAGAAGGGACCAAGGGGACATGTTAGAGGTCTTCAGGTACATGAAGGGGGTAAATAGGGGAGGAACAGTCAGGGTGCTTTGAAGGAAGGAGGAGGGGGCAACTAGAGGGCATGGGTGGAAGCTGGAGGGGGGAAGATTCAGGGGAGAAAGGAGGAGGTGCTACTTCACTGAGAGGGTTTTGGAGCCACGAAATGTGCTGCCTAGGGGGCTGGTGGAGGCAGAGATGGTGGAGGGGTTCAAGAGGGGGTGGGACAGATACAGGGGAAGGGTTCTGGAAGCAAAATCCAATGCAGCGAGAATATCCAGAACTGGGAAGGGAGAAGCCAGAGAAGGCGAGGGGGGACAGCAAGGTCAGCTCCCAGGGTGGGGGCTGACCAAACGAGCAGACGCGAAAGACCGTTAGGCCTATTCTGCTGGCATTTTAGTATGTTAGTATGTTAGTGTGAGGTGCCAGAGTACTGAAGCTAAATTTAACTAAGTAGATCCCCAGTAAAGAAAAACTCTCTTCAAGGGGTAGAATAACAAATTCCAAAAAGGAAGGTCCATCAGTCCAAGGAAAAGAGAGACAGAAGCAGTGTAGCAGTCACTTATATTTGCATTAACTATGATAGAAAAGTTAGACAACAAGAAGCGTGGAACATTTTGCAGTGTGTTCCACATGTTCAAGAGAGAATAGCTGCCTCAACCCACTGCCCCTGTTCCCATGTCTATGCTGTTGTCTAGTGAAGAGAAATCCAGCCGTCTCGGTGGGTGGTCTCTAGATCGGGTAGCCGCAGCCTGCAACTTCAGGGGGAGATGCAGCTCACTGTGGTTTAGGGTCTGGAGAGCTTTGTAAAATAGTTGTGCCAGCAGAAGAAGGGGGGACAGTGTTATTCAAAATATATTGACAAGCCTCTTTGGGACAAGTGAAAGTTTCCATCTGCTTGCCAATTTTAGTAAGCCTAGGAAGAGCGGGTGGACCAACAGAGCACTTCAGTCTCTTCCCTGGCTAGGTCTCATAGCCGATCGAAAAATCTCCTTTTATCAATGACCCATTTCGGGACATTGGTCTGGGGAGACAATTTGGCACCTTGTCAGCCATGTTCCTTGACCACCCTAGCCTGCTGCAAAATGTGCTCCTGATCTTGATATCTAAGGAGACGAAAAATAACAGATCTGGGACAGGTGGCATGAACAGCACATGGTGGGCCCAAAGGAACTCGGTGGGCATGATATCTCTAGTGGAGTATTCCAATAGTGACTAAGAAGCTGTGGCAAAAGGCGCTACAAGAAATCATTAAGATCAGTGCCGTCTAATCCCTCTGGGAGTCCAAATAGCCTGACATTATTCCTACGGTTGCAGGTTTCCTGGTCATCCAAACAGTCCCAGAGCTGCTGCACTTCCTTTTCAGTCAGGGCCAGATGTCTGTCTGCCAGTCGGGCCTAATCTTCTAGGTGCTTGATCCACATTTCAGTCTCTTCAACTTGGTCTCCTAAAGCATCGACAGAAGCCTTCACAGCCATCAAAGGGGTAATAATATTAGTAAGCTCTGTCCTGATTACCCCCATAAAAGATTTAATCTTGTACAGCTCTCTGGTAATCAGGCCCATCTCAGTTTCTCTCTCATAGCAAAGGCCAGCCATCTTGAGGGCTGATTTGGCAAAGCTGCCTGGGGAAGCAGACAATTTTGGCTTCTTGGTCAACAAAATTTCAGACAATTCTTTATTCTCCATAGTAGGGATGATGCTAGCAACCTAATATAAGCACAGATAAGCAAATCTTGACGTAGGGAGCACGGATGTTTGAAGAGAGAAACACCCAGTAGGCAGAGCCTCAAAAGTCAGGATGAATTTAGCTTGGCTGCATCACGTGATCCCTTTTACCAAGGTCTTTGACTTTCCGTTCCACAAATCTGTAGTGAAGAAATTGGGGATGGAGGGTGGGGGAGAAAGTCACAGAGAGGGTACACAGATCTGCCAACAGGAGGAGAGCCCAAAGGGTGGTACGTAAGCAATAATACCTGATAGGGTGGGCAGTATTGGTGTAATGAGGCCTGACACCACAGGCGGAGGGCCTTATAGTTCCTGGATGGTCCAGTATTGCCCAATACCGGCCACCTGTCAAGTATTACTGTGCTTTGAAAATGGCTCTGTAAAAAAAAAAAAAAAAAAACTGATAAAAAATTAATAAAGAATTAGTTTGGGGCCGACCCGCTGTGATGCTGGTGACCTAGGTTCGGGAATGGACCCGGGATGTCAGGGGGCTGGCTGGGGGAGAAGAACTGAGCACCTGAGGACTGCTCTCCTTCTACAGGGGGGAGGGGTGAAGAGTGTTCGGCGCAACACGGACATCTAGCAGAGGCTGGGTGTACCGAGCATGCTGACGCCAGTAGCTCGGGGAGGGGGGCAGGGAGGATGCTGGTCATCATTGCATATCCCTGCCCCCACACACTGGGAAAAATGCCACTGGCCACCCTGAATGAAGCCCAACCTTGGCTTCAATAAGCTTCCAGTCTGGCCCGTCAACCTATCACATTGTTGCGGCACTCTAGGGCCAGTGCCACAACCCCACCCTGGGAGGTAAGCCAGGGGGTATTGATGAGGTGCAGCCAATATGGGCGAGGGAGTGGGGGTCCGAGACCAAGCTGAAGCACCGCGTGGCTGATGGCAATAAAAAGTATACTAAATAAAAAAATAAATAAAAAATTAGTTTAATATAAGTTTTGCAATATAGAATGATGTGGTATTTTTTTGTTATGGACTTTTGTCTTGCTGGAGACTCTAGTTTAAACTGGTTGTGTGCAGTTACAGCCCCCCTGAAAGAAAGAGAGAGAGAGAGTGTGTGATCGTGGTTGGCAGCAGAGCGCATTGAGAGAGTACTTTTTTTTTGCCGTTTTTTATGTTGATTGCATGCAAATGCAAGAAACATACTGCAGCAGCTTTTGCAAGAAGCAGGTTATGGAGGCAAGGCACTGTTGTGGCCAGTGCCCCCACAGCCTTTAAGGGTTTGGCCCGCTGTCCCCAATGGGGTGGCATGCTGCTGCTGACACTAGTTCAGCCAGCATGCCACAACCTTCTAAAGTTTTAGCCGCTGCAATCAGGGGCCGTCTCGTCATTGCAGCGCCATCCGCTGCAATGAGGAAGTGACCCCTCATTGCAGGGCTGTTGCTGATGGGGAGCCCAGTCTACAGTTCTTGTGTGCCGAGGGAGGTGCCCAGGCCCCCTCGGCTTATGTCCCCTCTCCTTCTGTGTTTGCCGACGGGGGTGCCCAATCCCCATTGGCATACCCCCCCCATTTCTTGTGTGTCGATGAGGGTGCCCAATCCCCCTCAGCTCATGAGCACCCCCAGTATGTGCCGATGGAGGTGCACAATCCATCGGCTCCAGTGCCCTACCCCAAAACATGTAGGTGGCACGCTGGAGCCACCCAAGCGTGCCAAAAGGACTCAGCAAAAAAAGATCCATAACGTCTTTTTTTACTCTAAAAAGAAAAATGGTCCCTCGCCGCCTGCGTCCTCTCCAGCAACCCAAGCCCTCCCACTGCCTACCCCACCTCCCCCACCCCCTCACCCCATACTTACTCTCCAGAGCCCGGAGCGATGATCTTCGGTGGACCGGGAACACGTCTGCACTCTTCAAAGCCAATCGCGAACTGAGGAAATGCCGGTAAGCTGTATAATGGAATAATTAGGTTGTTTTTTTTTTTAATTTGATGCATATCTCAGTAATTTTTTGGAATTTTGGCACCAAAGTTTTAAAATGGGGTTTCTGGGACCCCTGCTCATGAATTCTGGCACTGTCATGGCATTAATTGGCCCCAAAAGGTGATTTCACGGTCACTGTGCAGAATCTCCTTTTGGGACCGATTAACAAAACAGTGCCAGTGTTCATGAGGTGGCTCTCAAAAAGTCTATGTTGCAAATTTGGTGGAAAAAAATCCAAAATGACTTTTACGAGCCGTTGCTCAGTTTCACATGCTCGTAACTACGTCATTGCAATATTTTCACACCAGATTTTCAACATTGGCATTTTTCCACTTCCTTGTGAATAGTACAGCTGTCATTTTCACATCCTGGCCAAAATGTGTTTTCACACTTCTGGCGCAGAATTGCGCGGTCGTTGTGGGAAATCAGTGTTTGGGACAGATTATGAAAGTGACAGTGACACTGTTCATGAGCAGAGGGCCTAAAATGCCTATGTTGAAAATTATGTGATGAAACTCCTTAAAATGACTGTTACGAGCATGCATAGTGCAGTTTCCACACACCCTTGTAACTTCGCTAATTAGTAATATTTTCATGCCGCATTTTCAGCACTGGTATTTTTCCACACCCCCTTATGAACAGTACAGCTGTCATTTTTCACATTCTGGCTGAAATGTGTTTTCACGCTTCCGACGCAGAATACCGCAGTCGTTGTCGGAAATCAGTGTTTGGGAAAGATTAGGATCGAGCGAGTGGGAGGACCCGAGCTCAACTGAGCTCTGTCGGGACTGCTGCGAATATCTTTGTGGGCAGGAAAAGGTGCCAAAGCAGGCAGGAGCCCAGTACAAAAGGGCAGTCTGCAGTGCCGGGGGACACAGAACGAGCGAGTGAGGGAGGGGGGGCGAGTGAGCTCAACGGAGCTCTGTTGGGACTGCTGCGCATTTCTTTGTGGGCCAGAAAAGGCAGCAATGCCTGCAGGGGCCCAGCACAAAAGGGCAGCCTGCAGCGGAGGAAGAAACAAAACGAGCGACTGAGAGAAGGGGAGTGAGCAAGCTCAATGGAGGTCTATCCTGACTGCTGTGGATTTCTTTGTGTGGGCAGAAAGAGGCGACACGCATGCAGGAGCCCTATACAAAGGGGCAGCCTGCAGCGCCCGGCAGACAACAGGAGAGAGAGGGAGTAATGAGGCATCGAGCTCTGTCGGACTGCTGCAGATTTCTTTGTGGGCAGAAAAAGTTGCCAACAGAGGCAGGAGCCCAGTACAAAAGGGCAGCCTGCAGCGCCAAGAGAAACAGAATGAGTGCGTAAGACAGGGGGAGTGAGAGACCCCTCAACTTGAGCTCTCCCCGGGACAGCCGTGGATTCCATTTGTGGGCAGAAAAAGGTGCCAATGCAGGCAGGAGCCAGTACAAAGGGCAGCCTGCAGCGCGGGAGAAACCTGAGCGAATGAGTGAGAGGGGGTGAGCGATCTCAACAGAGCTGTGTCGGGACTGCTGTAGATTTCTTTCTGGGCAGAAAAAGGCAGCAATGCATGCAGGGGCCCAGTACAAAAGGGCAGCCTGCAGCAGCAGCAGGAGAAACAGAACAAGTGAGTGAGAGAGGGGGAGTGAGCGAGCTCAACAGAGCTCTATTATGACTGCTGCAGATTTTTTTGTGGGCAGAAGAAGGCAGCAACACAGGCAGGAGCCCAGTACAAAAAGGCAGCCTGGAGAGGTGGCAGAAATGGGACGAGCGAGTGAGAGTGGGGAATGAGCGAGCTCAACGGAGTTCTGTTGGGACTGCTGCAGATTTGTTGTGGGTAGAAAAAGGCACCAACAGAGGCAGGAGCCCAGTACAAAAGGGCAGCCTGCAGCACCAGGAGAAACAGAATCGGCGAGTGGGACTGAGCGACCTCAATGGAGCTCTGTCGTAACTGCTGTGGATTTCTTTGTGGGCAGGAAAAGGTGGCAACCCAGGCAGAAGCCCAGTACAAAGGGCCAGCCTGCAAAGGCCATAAGAAACGGAATGAGCGAAAGGGACAGAAGGGAGTGGAGCGACCCTCAACTGAGCTGTGCAGACTTTGTGGACAGAAAAGGCAGCAATGCATGCAGGGCCCAGCACAAAAGGGCAGCCTGCAATGCCAGGAGAAACAAATGAGTGAGAGAGACAGGCGAGGGAGCAAGCTCAACGGAGCTCTGTCGGGACAACTGTGGATTTCTTTGTGGGCAAAAGGTGCCATGCATGCAGAGGCCCAGTACAAAAAGGGGCAGCCTGCAGCAGTGGGAGAAACAGAAAATGAACGTACTGAGAGATGGGGAGTGAGCGAGTGAGCGAGCTCAACGGAGCTCTATCGTGACTTCTGCAGATTTCTTTGTGGACAGAAGAAGGCGGCATCACAGGCAGGAGCCCAGTACAAAAGGCCAGCCAGCAGCACCGGCAGAAACGGAATGAGCGAGTCAGAGAGGGGGAGTGAGTGAGCTCAATAGAGCTGTCTCGGGACTGCTGCAGATTTCTGTTTGGGCAGAAAAAGCCGCCAACGCAGGCAGGAGAGTACTAAAGGCCAGCCTGCAGCGCTGGCAGAAATGGAACGAGCAAGTGAGAGAGGGGGAGTGAGCGAGCTCAACAGAGCTGTGTCGGGACTGCTGCAGATTTCTTTCTGGGCAGAAAAAGGCAGCAATGTATGCAGGGGCCCAGTAAAAAAGGGCAGCCTGCAGCAGTGGGAAAAACAGAACGAGTGAGAGGGGGGAGTGAGCAAGCTCAACGGAGCAATATCATGACTGCTGCAGATTTCTTTGTGGGCAGAAGAAGGCACAATGCAGGCAGGATCCCAGTACAGAAGGGCAGCCTGGAGCAGTGGCAGAAATGGGATGAGCGAGTGAGAGTGGGGAATGAGCGAGGCTCAACGGAGCTCTGTTGGGACTGCTGCAGATTTGTTTGTGGGCAGAAAAGAAAGTGGCAACAGAGGCAGAGCCCAGTAGAAAAGAGCAGCCTACAGCACCAGGAGAAACAGAATGAATGAGTGAGACAGGGGGAGTGAGTGACCTCAGTGGAGCTCTATCGTAACTGCTGTGGATTTCTTTGTGGGCAGAAAAAGGTGGCAACCCAGGCAGGAGCCCAGTACAAAAGGCCAGCCTGCAGCACCGGCAGAAATGGAATGAGTGAGTAACAGAGGGGGAGTAAGCGACCTCAACGGAACTGTGTCAGGACTGCAGCAGATCTCTTTGTGGGCAGAAAAAGCCACCAATGCAAGCAGGAACCCAGTACAAAAGGGCAGCCTGCAGCAGCGGGAGACACAGAAGAATGGATGAGTGAGGGGAGGGAGGAGGAACCCACTGAGCTCTGCTGGGACCTGCAGATTTCGGTAGGGCAGAAAAGGCAGTAATGCATGCAGGGGCCAGTACAAAAGGGCAGTCTGCAGTGGCAGGAGAAATGGAATGAATGAGTGAGAGAGGGGGATTGAGTGAGCGAGCGCAATGGAGCTCTATCATGACTGCTGCAGATTTCTTTGTGGGCAGAAGAAGGCGGCAACGCAGGCTGGAGCCCAGTACAAAATGACAGCCTACAGCACCAGGAGAAACATAATGAGTGAGTGAGACAGGCATAGTGAGCGACCTCAACGGAGCTCTGTCGGGACAGCTGCGGATTTCTTTGTTGGCAAAAAAAAGGTGCCAATGCATGTAGGGGCCCAGTACAAAAGGGCAGCCTGCAGCAGCAGGAGAAACAGAACGAATGAGTGAGAGAGGGGGAGTGAGTGAGTGAGCTCAACGGAGCTCTATTATGACTGCTGCAAATTTCTTTGTGGACAGAAGAAGGCGGCAATGCAGGCAGGAGTCCAGTACAAAAGGCCAGCCAGCAGCACCAGCAAAAACGGAACAAGCGAATGAGAGAGGGGGAGTGAGTGAGCTAAATGGAGCTGTCTCATGACTGTTGCAGATTTCTTTGTGGGCAGAAAAAGCCGCCAATGCAAGCAGGAGAGTACAAAGTGCAGTCTGAAGTAGCGGGAGACACAGAACGAGCGAGTGAGGGATGGGGAGTGAGGGAGCTCAGCGGAGCTCTGTTGGGACTGCTGCGGATTTCTTTGTGGACAGAAAAGGGCAGCAATGCACACAGGGGCTCAGTACAAAAGGTCAGCCTGCAGTGGCGGGAGAAGCAGAATGAGAGAGAGAGGGGGAGGGAGTGAGTGAGCTCAACAGAGCTCTATTGTGACTGCTGAGGATTTCTTTGTGGGCAGAAAAAGGCGGCAATGCAGGCAGGAGCCCAGTACAAAAGGCCAGCCTGCAGTGCCGGCAGAAACGGAACGAGCAAGTGACAGAGGGGGAGTGAGCAAGCTCAACAGACCTGTGTCAGGACTACTGCAGATTTCTTTGTGGGCAGAAAAAGCCACCAACAGAAGCAGGAGCCCAGTACAAAAGGCCATCCTGCAGCGCCAGGAGAAACAGAATGAGCGAGTCAGAGAGGAGGGCAGTGACCCACCTCAACGGAGCTCTGTTGGGACAGCTGCAGAATTCTTTGTGGACAGAAAAGGGTGCTAATGCAGGCAGGAACCCAGTACTAAACAGCAGCCTGCACCATCGGAGAAACACAACCAAGCGACTGACAGAGGGCCACTGAGCGAAGCCCAACAGACCATCTCAATCAACATTGCATTGACAAATGCTTGTTTAACAGTGGGTGGGAGCTGCTGTGTAGCTAACTGGAAAAGATAGCGGTCTACAACAATGTGTGTGGTTTGGGGAGCATGACCATGGTCGGGGAGGCAGTTCTTGACTTCAAGTGCAAGTGGAGACCAGGAAAGTTAAGGAAACAAAAAAGATGTACTTTGATGTTTTGCTGAGATCTCCAGGAACACATATTACTGTATGTTGTTGGGTGATTTGTATTTGCCAGAGGAGGTAAAGAAAGGTGTCTGTACCACTACTGGCCTTGAGAGGAGCATGGACTGAGTAAAAGCGCAGGGGATTTTCTTTTACTTTGGCTGCCGAATGTGTAGAGTCGTTGCCTGCTTGCTCTGACTAATACTACTGGACGGATTTGACAGAGCAGGAGTCGCGAAGTAACTGTGTCCATCTCTTGAGTGTATTGTGTTTTTAAAACATTTATTTTAGTTTAAGAACATGTTTTTTTAAACATTGATGGTTTGGCTATACGGGGTTGTAGGGAGGTGCCTTTTTCCGGTCGGGGGGGCCTTCCTCAGTCACTCGTCCAGGTAGCAAGCAGGGAAAGAAATGGTGGCCAGTTCAGTTTGAATTTTCTAGTGGCACAAGAATACCAGTCTGCCTTTGTGGCATAGAGATAGCACTTGTTTTTAGCAGGGCTCTGTCATAAAATAGATGCATGGCTATGGAATCCTGATAGCCAATCAGGTCAGTAAGATTTCATTGCCATTTTTAATAAAGTTTTAACACATCAAGGTCAGGAGGGTAATTACTGGGGTGCCACAGGGGGTCCTCCTCTTCAATGTATTTGTGACACTGGAGAAGGGATGTAGGCAAGATGTGTCTATTTGCAGATAGGTGGCAGGGTGAATACTGATGAGGGTGTAAGGGACTTGAAAAGAGATCTAATTAAGTTGAAAAGATGGTCCAAAATTTGGCAATGGAAATGTAACTCCACAAATGGGTGACAGATGGCAGACTGGATGGTCAAGGCAAAGTTTATTTATATGGCGCCCAATCCCGGAGGCTCTGGGCGCCCTACATAAAACAAGACAGGTAATTAAATAGAAGATATACAGCATAAATAAAACACATCAGATGAATAATAAAATCTCCAGATACAGCAGTTTCTTAGGGCTGGTCAAATAGGTTCAGCAGGGAAAGCCATAGAAAGCAAGCTGGCCTTCAAACTGCTCTTAAACCTTTCAATTGATGGGGCCTCCCTGAGGACAGATGGAAGAGATTCCATAAGACTGGTCTGGCAACACTGAAGACCCAGTCACCAGAAGTTAAGTCTGGTCCTATGAACTTTAAGGAGGCCCCTGGTCAAAGAGCAGAGGGAGTGGGCTGAGGTGGCAGGTGTTAGGAGATCAGCCAGGTAGCCAGGGCTAAGTCTGTGTAGGGCCTTATAAGTGAGTAAACTCACCATGAAGATAACCCTCCACTTGACCCACAGCGCAGAGCAAGCAGCACCGGGGTCACATCGCTGGTCCTAGAAAGGCCAGTCAACAACCTTGCAGCTGCGTTCTGCACCAACTGCTGCTGCTGAAGGGTACCTCCAGAGACCCCAAAATAAGGAGTATTACAGTAATCTAGCCTGGATGTCACAAAGGCATGTACCAGTGTGGGCAGGTCCTCTGGTGGAACTAGGGGTTTGAGTCTGGCAATGTTCCTCAAGTGATAGAAACCACTTTGGACAACAGCCGACACCTGTGCTACAAGTGTCAGTCTGTCATCCAGGACCACACCAAGATCTCGCACCCTAGAGGAAGCCATCAAGGGCGTAGATCCCAGGAATAAACCAGTGACCATGTCAGAGGCACTCCCATCACTTCCTCGTGCCAGCTCAATCACTAGGACCTCCGTCTTATCTGGGTTTAGTCGCAACCAGCTGGAGGACATCCAATCATTGATCTCTGCCAGGCAGCTGTTAAGCACCTCAACAGCATTCAATGTTCCAGGGCACAGGGACAGATACAACTGGGTACCATCTGCATAACAGTGAAAGCCCACATTGTACTTCCTAATGAGCTCACCCATGGGCAGCATATACACTGTAAATAACATCAGCTGCAAGATCGACTCTGAGGTACTCCACATGGCAGGAGCCCTCGGAGAGGAGAAATTCCCATCACCACCGCTGCTTCTTGCCGGTGAGATAAGACTCAAACCAGCTGATGACAGTGCCAGTGAGTCCACAGTTCTTTCTAAGGTGATCAAGACACACAATGTGATCTACAGTGTCAAAAACTGACGAGAGAGAGAGAGAGAGTTCAAGGAGAACAAGAACTGATCTGTCACCTCGATCTCTAGTCCTGAGGATGTCACTGTGCACCCTGACTCATGCAGTTTCAGTGCTATGCCTGGCTCTGAAACCTGACTGGAGTGGCTTATAGGTGTCAGAGGCCACGAGGTGCTCCTCAAGCTGCTGCGCCAAGTTTTCTGGACAACCTACTCCAAAAGGAAGGCTGGAGGTTGATGGTAATTTGCCAGAATATCCAGGTTGAGAGATGGCTGCTTCAGAAGTGGCCTCACCAGAGCTTCTTTTGAAGGGCCTGGCAGTCCCTCTCTACCAACAAATTCTATGTTCAATGTTTAAGTGCAGTTATGCACTTGTGAAAGAGGACACTGATACCTAAATATCGGATGGGGGTAAGGCTAGAAGAGATCACTAAGGAGAGGGACTTGGGATCTATAAAAGGCGAAAGCCTCACGACCTCAGTCTGTTGTAACAAGGTGTATGGGAAAGCAAGCAGTATGGTGGGGTGCATTAGAAAGGACTTTTCAAGTAGAAGGAAAGAAGTGATTCAAACCCTGTACAGGTCCATGGTAAGGCCCCACCTGGGAGTACTGTGTGCAGTTCTGGCCTGGAACCCTCGCCTAAGAAAAGGCAGGGTTCACATGGAGGTGGCCCAATGGAGAGTGAGTGACCAAAATGATTCACTGCCAGCTGGGGAGACCTATGAGGAAACCCTGGCAGACCTCAACACATACTCTGTGAAGGCCAGGAGAGAGTGGGGGATGGCATGATTGAAACATTTAAATATCAGAGGTGTATAACCAGAGTGGATAACCAGCAACTGTTTTGGCTTTAGTGATGGCAGTGCGTTACAAGAGGCAACAACTTTAAACTGATAGGGGCAAAATTTAGGAGGGACATGAGGAGGAATTTCTGCACAGAAAGGGTAGTGGCAAAGTGGAACAGTCTGTTAAAGTAGATTTGATTTCAAGAGATGGGGGGGACAGGCACACGGGATTGATGAAAATGACTAGGCAGAGGGATGATACTAATAGGGACGATGGGATTGGCCATGTGAAACATTGGGATGAGGGCTCTGCATTGGGACTTGCCAGTGCTAGGCTGGATAGGACTTGGGTAGGAGCCAAAAAGATCTGACTGCTTGTGAGCCTTTTCTGTTGTTAAAGCAGCAGTGCAATGAAAAGTGTTTTTTTCCAAAAAAGGTAGTTTTAGCTACAATTAATAAAAAAATATTAACATACCTGTCAAATGTGCAATGCACCATGAGCCTTTTTTTGATTTTCTCGATCCTAACCCTTGCCAGGTCTGCAATGATATTTCTATGCAAAATGTGGTGGCCATCTTTTTTTCTTGAGAAAAAACTAAATTAAAACATTTATAAAATACTCACATTTTGGTGGAATTAGAAAATTGTACCGCCAAATAACACTGGAAGATCGTAATACCTGGAATCTATAAATAGTAAAAACAAGCATTTGTCAATGCTGAACGTTCGCTTGCAGGTATTTGCAGTGGTGTTTGGCATGTATGGTGCTGTACCCTAATGCCCTGTGCGATTGCTGGTATTTGCACAATAAATTATCAGCATGACCTTTTTGTTACCCCCATTGTGCGCTACATAGGCGGAAACACTTTTTGGGCAGGATGTGAAAAATGACAGCTGTACTGCTCATAAGGAAGTGTGGTAAAATGGCAATGTTGAAAATCTGGAGTGGAAATATTGAAAATTCGCAAACCTAGTAGCGTGTGTGGGAACTGTGCAATGCACGCTCGTAAAACAGTCATTGTTTGAATTTTTTCACCAAATTGTCAACACTGGCATTTTAAAACCTCTGCTAATGAACAGTGTCACTGTAATTGTCTTACTGTGTGCCATACATTGATTTTGCACACCGACTGCGCCATTGTGCACTACATGGGCGGAAACACGTTTTGGGCAGGATGTGAAAAATGACAGCTGTACTGCTCATAAGGAGGCGTGGTAAAATGGCAATGTTGAAAATCTGGAGTGAAAATATTGAAAATTCTCAAACTTACGAGTGTGCGTAGGAACTGCACAACACACGCTCGTAAAACAGTTATTTTTAGGAATTTGTTCACCAAATTTTCAACATAGCCATTTTAAGATCTCTGCTCATGAACAGTGACACTGTGATTTTCTTAATGTGTCCCATACACTGAGTTCACACAGCAACTGTGCCATTGTGCGCTACATGGGCGGAAACACATTTTGGGCAAGATGTGAATAATGGCAGCTGCACTGCTCATAAGGAGGTGTGGTAAAATGGAAATGTTGAAAATGTGGAGTGAAAATATTGAAAATTGCAAATTTCACGGTGCGCGATAGAACTAAGGCAATGAACACTCAAAACAAAGTCATTTTAGAATTTTGTCACCAAATTTTAACACAGCCATTTTAAGACCTTTGCTCATGAACAGTGTCACTGTGATTTCTTTAATGTGTCCCATATGATTGAGTTCGCGATAACGGACTGCGCATTGTGCACCACATGGGCGGAAACACGCTTTGGGCAGGATGTGAAAATGACAGCTGTACTGCTCATGAGGAGGTGGATAAAATGGCAATGTTGAAAATCTGAGTAGAAATATTGAAAATTCGCCAAACCTACGGCGTGCGTAGAACTGCGCCAAAGCACGCTCATAAACGTAAGTCATTTTGGGTATACAACCAATTTCATCGATAGACTCTTCATGAATGATGTCACAGTCATGGTGTTATTCAGGCCAGAAGGGTGATTTCGCACAGTGACTGTGAAACCACCTTCGGGTCCCGAATAACGCCATGACAGTGACATCATTCATGAGAGGGGTCCCAAAACCCCATGTTGGAAAATTTGCGCAAAAAATCCAAAAATGCCTGAGATATGCTAATAAAGTTGAAAACCCCTATCCAGTCCATTATACAGCTTACAGGCATTTCTCAGTTAGCGTCGCCTTTGAAGAGTGCAGACGTGTTCCCGGTCCACTGAAGATCGCCGCTACCGAGTCCGAGGTAAGTATGGGGTGAGGGGGTGGGGAAGCAAGAGGGTGGGTGCGAGCTGTGGGAGGGGGATCAGAGACGTACGCTGGGACCGCTTTTTTCTTTACAGAAAAACAAACAAGCATTTGTCAGTGCCGAAGTTCGCTTGCGAGGTATTTGCAGTGGTGTTTGGCATGTATGGTGCTTTTACCCTAATGCCCTGTGCGATTGCTGGTATTTGCACAATAAATTTTCAGCATGACCTTTTGTTACCCCCATTGTGCGCTACATAGGCGGAAACACGCTTTGGGCAGGATGTGGAAAATGACAGCTGTACTGCTCATAAGGAGGTGTGGTAAAATGGCAATGTTGAAAATCTGGAGTGAAAATATTGAAATTCGAAACTCACGAGGCTGAGGAACTGCAGCATAGCACATAAAACAGTTATTAGGAATTTTTTCACCACATTTTCAACATAGCCATTTTAATATCTCTGCTCATGAACAAGTGACACTGTGATTTTCTTAATGTGTCCCATACATTGAGTTTGCACACCAACTGTGCCATTGTGCACTACATGGGCGGAAACACGATTTGGGCAAGATATGAAAATGACAGCTGTACTGCTCATAAGGAGGTGTGGTAAAATGGTAATGTTGAAAATCTGATGAGAAATATTGAAAATTCGCGAACTAGCGAGCCTCTGCGTAGGGACTGCATAGCATACGCTCATAAAACAGTCATTTTTGGAGATTTTGTACCAAATTTTCAACATGGGGTTTTGGGACCCGTTCTCATGAGTGATGTCACTGTCATGGCGTTATTCAGGCCCGAAGGGTGATTCACGAGTCACTCGCATGAAATCACCTTTGAGACAAAATAACTGCATAACAGTGACATCATTCATGAGAAGTCCCAAAAACCATTTGAAAATTTGCAAAAATTCCAAAAATGACTGAGATATGCAATAAAGTTGAAACCCCTATGTAGCCCATTATACAGCTTACCGCATTTCCTCAGTTCGCGTCAGCTTTGAAGAGTGCAGACGTGTTCCGGTCCACGAAGATCGTGGCTGAGCCTCGGAGTAAGTATAGGGTGAGGGGGTGTGGGAGGCTGGTGCGCAGTGGGTGGGTGCGGGTTGTGGGAGGGGACTGGGAGACTCACGTGGGACCGTTTTTTCTTTACAGGTTTTTTTTTAAACGGACTACGGGGACGCTTGCCATGCTGGGTGGGCCCCAGCGTGGCAGAAGATGGCTGGGGGCCGAGACCTGACGGGATTGGGCACCCTGTCGGCAAAACAACGGGAGGTTTGCCACACTGGGGTGGGCTCCCAGCATGGCAGAAGGATGGCTTGGGGGCCGTGGAGCCGGCGGGTTGGGCACCCCGTCGGCAAACAACGCTTGCACGCTGGGGTGGGATCCCAGCATGGCACCAAAGCTTTGGGGAGGCATGACGAGGTAGGGGGCGTGGCGGTGATACAGGTCGGATGACAGCGGTGGTTTTTGAAGCAGAAGACCACCGCTGTTCACAGAGAGCTCCTGCACCCATTGGTGCAGGACTGCCACGCCTGCTCAACAGAGCACTGATTGAATGGGAGAGGCACACCCAAAGTGGCTACTTCTTCCCAAAACGCCTCGCACATGCGCAAGTGAACGTGAAACCGGCGACGGGGACGCTTGCCACACTGGGATGGGCCTCAGCCGTGGCAGAAGATGGCTGGGGCCGAGAGCCAACAGGGATTAGGCACCCCTGGCTGGCAAACCACGCGGGGGGGACGAGGTCGATGGGGGATTGGGCACCCTGTTGGCAAAACAAAGGATGTTTGCCACGCTAGGGCGGGCTCCCAGCATGGCAGCAAGATGGCTTGGGGCGTGGAGCCGACGGGGATTGGGCACCCCGTCGGCAACAACGCTTGCTACGCTGGGGTGGGCCCCAGCAGTGGCAACAGCTTTGGGGGCGCGTGACGCGCAAGGGGGAGTGCATGACGCGAGAAGGGTGGCGTGACCGGTGTTTCAGTATGTCAGCGGTGTTTTCTTTGAAGCAGAAGACCACCGCTGTCATATAGAGCTCTCAAGCACTCATTGGTGCAGTACCGCCACACCTGTTCAACAGAGCACTGGATTGAATGGGAGAGGCACACCTCCAAAGTGTGCCATTTCCTTAAACGCTCCCTTGCGCGCGCCGCAAGTGAACGTAAAAAGGTAAGGTCAAATTTTTTGCCCAATTTTTTTGCACTGCTGCTTTAAACTTCTGTCTTATTTTTATTTCTAAAAGATTTTCCCTAAACCTTCCCTGTTTAGTTGATGAGGTTGGGTGTACACTTAAATTACCCACATCCAGACACAGAAAACGGATGGCAATCTTGTTGCCGGATCCTGAGGGTTCTGGCCTATTTTACTTGTGAAGTGCCATAGAAACACAGAATTTGACAGCAGATAAGGACCGCTTGGCCCATCCATTCTGCCCATTTCCCTACCTAATGGATAAGCTGCAGATCCTAGTTAACCAGCAGCCTACTTTTTCCTACC
This sequence comes from Neoceratodus forsteri, assembly GCA_016271365.2. NCBI lineage: Eukaryota > Metazoa > Chordata > Ceratodontiformes > Ceratodontidae > Neoceratodus > Neoceratodus forsteri. Next base: position 69,612,683 of record JADMNL010000023.1, read on the forward strand.
TCCACCCCCTAGAATTGCCTTATGACTGTCCCATGCATTCTTGAATTCCATCACTGTTTTTGACTCCACAACCTCCTCCGGAAGGCCGTTCCATGCATCCACAACCCTCTTTCTGAAAAATACTTCCTTACATTACCTCTGAGCCACACACCCTCTATCTTCAATAGAAATGAGAGATGGGCATACCGCAGCATGCCCATCTCTCATTTCTACTGCTTAAAGGAGAGCATACATATATTGGGTCCCACAAAGACTGAAAGACGAGAAGAAGCCCTTTTAAAAAGCAACTGTACAAAAATTAAAAGCTGACAACCATACTGTGACAACACACAATTTTTAGCATTAGAGTTTTCTATCCTTTTTATGTTTGCTTGCACACATGTGCAAGAAACATAGTACCATCATCGGAGATTTCGGAGGTGCGTCACCTCCTCCTCCAATTCAGTCGCCAGTGTGTTGGCACGCGTTCTTGTAAGTCAATGCATTCTGGAGCCGTTTATGACAGGCTCCAAAATGCAGTGGCATGTTAGTCTGTAAGGGGAGCTATGCTTGAGTGAGCAACGCATAAGATATTGCTTGCCCGCGCGCAGCTCCCCTCCACACACACACACACACACACACAGACGATGCGCAGGACATGCGCCGCCCCGCACGCACGACACACTGAATAGCCGACGGGGTGCCCAATCCCCATCGGCTGTGATGTGTCTCCCCACCACCCCCAAAGCTATTCGAAATGCCACGCTGGTGCCCACCCCAGCGTGGCTAGTACGATATAGCCGACGGGGTGCCCAACTCGCTGGCCCCACTGTCCTCACTTCCCCAGGCAGTGCCACGCTGGGAGCCCACCCCAGCGTGGTAATCCATACTTTGGCCGACGGGGTGCCTAACTCTCCGCCAGCTGAACGACTCTCAACCATCCTTGTGCCACGCGGAGCCCACCCCAGTGTGGCAAACGTCCGCCGTCTTTTTTTTTTTTTTTACCTGAAAGAAAACGGTCCCATGTAGTCTCCTGGCCCCTCCCACAACCCGCATCCACCCACTGCGCACCCTGCCTCCCACACCACCCTCACCCCATACTTACCTCCGAGCTCGGCGCGACGATCTTCGTGGACCGGAACACGCCTGCTCTCTTCAAAGCCGCACCGCGAACTGAGGAAATGCCGTAAGCTGTATAATGGGTTAGATAGGGGGTTTCAACTTTGTTGCATATCTCAGGCATTTTTAGAATTTTACCAAATTTTCAACATGGAGTTTTGGGGGCCCTTCTCACGAATGATGTCACTGTCATTGGTGTTGTTCTGGGGCGGGTGATTTCTGATCACTGTGCGGTCACTGCGAAATCACTTGCCCAGGCCTGGTCATCTCATGACAATGACATCGATCGAAAGATCCAAAAACCCATATTAATTTAGTCTCGTCAAAAATCGACATTTCTGGCGTCGTTGTACGGTTCCTCGCAGGCTCGATGTTCGTGAATTTTCAATATTTCCTCCAGATTTTCCAACATTCCTTTCACCACACCTTCTTATGAGTAGAATATCTGTCAATTTTCACATCTCACCCAAAATGTGTTTCCACCCATGTAGCGCACAATGGCGCAGTTGGTGTGCGAAATCAATGTACGGGACAAATTAAGGAAATCACAGTGACACTGTTCATGAGCAGAGGTCTTAAAATGGCTATGTTGAAAATTTGGTGAAAAAAATTCCTAAAAATGACTGTTTTACGAGCGTGCATTGCGCAGTTCCTACGCACGCCTTGTAAGGTGCGAATTTTCAATATTTTCATCCAGATTTTCAACATTGCCATTTTATCACACCTTCTACTGAGTAGTACAGCTGTCATTTTTCATATCTCACCCAAAATGTGTTTCCGGCCATGTAGCTGTTGCAATGGCGCAGTTGGTGCGAAAAGCAATGTTTAAGACAGATTAAGAAAATCACAGTTACACTGTTCATGAGCAGAGGTCTTAAAATGGCTATGTTGAAAATTTGGTGACAAAAGTCCATAAAATGACTGTGTTACGAGTGAGCATTGCGCAGTTTCCACGCACCCTCGTTAGTTCATGACTTTGTCATATTTTCAGTCCAGATTTTCACCAGTGGCATTTTTCCACACTTCCTTATGAACAGTACAGCTGTCATTTTTCACAACATGGCTGAAGTGTGTTTTCACACTTTCAGCGCAGAGATGCGTGGTCGCTGTGGGAAATCATTGTTCAGCACAGATAAAGAAAATCACAGTGACACTGTTCATGATCGGAGGCACCAAAATGCCTGAGTTGACAATCTGCTTAAAAATCCCCAACCTAATTATATACGGTGTGCGCTGTACAGTGTTCTATGTACCGTGACTTCACCATTTTTTATATTTTTACTACAGATTTGCAACATTGCCATTTTTACACCTCCCCATGAACAGTGTACAGCTGTCATTTTCACATCCTGTTTGGAATGTTTTGCACCTGTGGTGCTAAAATGCTGTAGTCACTGTGCATAAGCAGCTTTCAAGTTAACAAACTGATATTCCCCTGTTCATGACATGGGGTCATAAAAACATGTTAAAATTTGGAGTGAAAATACCAACGAATGCCTGAGGTATTAGGGTTTCCAACCATAACGCCCAACCCTGTAGAGAATGACAGGTATCAAAGGGTATGACTTGGGATTCTTGCCTGTGATGTTCATACATTCCACACCTGCAGTCAGTGAGAGGCAGCGAGGTATGCCTTGGACTCTTCCCCCAAACTTCACCCCATTCTCCTATATCGCACCCATCTCACCATATTTCCTAATGAAATGAGGTGCATAAGGGCCAAAGACCCCAAGGAACACCGTGACACTTGTCAGTGTCTGCAGGGTGGGGTGTGGTGAAATGGCGTTGCCGATATGCCTGACAACCCAAACGTACACCCCAATGCCTGTCACTGTCTGCAGGGTGGTGGTGGGGTTGGCTTCAGTTCAATACTTCACTGCCATTCCTATTACGCAGCTCTGTAACTTCTACACTACCACTGCCAATGCCAGCAAGCAAACATTCGGCATTGACAAATGCTTGTTTAGTTTCTCTTGCTTTTAATCTGCTAAATATGTCAGATAATGCAGTATGTATTTAACTGTGTTTATAAAAAAAAAAAAGATTTTAGTGGTCCCTAAATGACCTCACAATTGCTATTTTTGACATGACAGTATGTTGCCACGGTGAGCGTTGATATCATAAACAAAGGCACTGTGAGGCCAGTTGGTGACAGGCAAATGCTTTTTCTACACCCTTCTGAGACAGGCTATCAAAATTTGTTATAAACCTGGGAAAGGAAAATGGCAAACATAAAAAAATGTATTCTCGAAGGAATCAATAGCTGAAAGATTATGCTACAGAAAGTACACACTGAGCACAGAGATGCTCCTTAAAGAGCCCCTGACATCATCATGACAGCTTTGAAAAATATCACAATTTAGTTCATATTCAGTATACTTATCACTCCACCCCAAGTGTTTGTTTGTTTGTTTGTTTGTTTATTTTTATTCTGTATAACCAGTGAGCAACAATATGCCCATTTTCACTGGTGCCCAGTCACAACAAAAACACATATATACAGATAACAAAGTACAAAATTACAAATACAACATCATTTAAAACAGCAACACTTTGATTCATCTAACATAAATCTTTTTAAAACCCTCTTAAATAGAGGAATTGTAATACATTGTACAATATAACCAGGTAGATCATTATATAATTTTACTGCATAATATTGTAAAGAATTCTGTGCAAATGTGCTTTTACAATAGGGAATCCTAAACTTAAAGTTATCCTACGACCTGGTCCTCACTCCATTTACCAATTTTGGAAACATTTCACAAATGATACTCGGTAAAATCCAAGTAAATTTTTCTGAAAAATACTAATATACGTAATCTAACTCTATCAATTAAAGACAAACACCCTATAGAACTATAAAGTAAACAATGATGAGTTCTTTTATTCTGACCTGTAACAAACCGAATAATATTATGATAAGTTGATGTAAGCTTATTACGCATTCTTTCTGATGTAAATAAATATATTACTAAACCATAATCAATAACTGAAAACAAACTATTAACCAAAATTACCCTAACTTCATAAGTTAAATACTTTTTCAACCGGTATAACATTCCTAGTCTTTGATGCAATTTACAAATTAATTTCTGAATATGTAATTCAAATGATAAATTACAGTCGATGACCAGGCCCAGGTAACAAATTTCAGAAACCCTTTCTATATTATTTCCATAATTATCTTTTAAAGTCAGCTCAAAATTCACATTAGATCTTGCATTTCTAAATATCATGCCTGTCTTTTCATGAAAACAGGATTACCGTCACCTCATCTGCTCTTGCTGCTAGTCTGTGGGTGACATCATACTCCCTTCCTTGTGACATCACAGCTGGGTGCTATAGACATGATTGTGATGTCACAAACTGAGGGGCATGATGTAACTTTTCTCCGGTGTCCAGTCTGCTCTCCAGATTCTGGTCACCCCAGCTCCACTCCCCCACTTTCCTCCACGACTTACCTTACTGCAAGGGCAGTGTGGCCTGGGTGCTTGACAGGGTGCAGGGCTACCAGATGGCCAGGGTCTGTGGAACATCGGACATCCATTTTTGTCTTTTTCTCCACCGAGGAGCAGCATGCAGTGCCACCCAGACGTCCTCATGCATGCTTTCATGCATGGAGCATAGGTAGCTGCCACTCCCTCTCCCAATGCCAACAGTCCCAGCCTGCCTCACCTCCTGCCAACGCTAGAGGCCAGGCGAACACTGGGCACTGAAACCCTCCCTCCCTGGGAGACAGGAGAGCAGTCCTTCAGATGCTCAGTCTTCCCCCTCCGTGGCTGACCTCCGGCAACCCAGGCCCTCATCCACACCCAGTTCACCAGTGTGGTGTGAGGGGTGGTGTCTAACACTTCAGTCCTCAGCACCACAGGGTCAGTCATTGTTTTCACTTGTGGGCAAGCGCAAAGAAGATGAACTGCAAGTGACAGAGATTCTGCTCTCGTGCAAATGTCCTTAGAAATAAGAATAAGGAGATGGTACACTAAACAGGAAACACCTGAATTAAGTTGAGATGGTACACTAAACAGGAAATACCTGAATTAAGTTGAGATGGTACACTAAACAGGAAATACCTGAATTAAGTTGTATTCAGCCCAAATATTATGTTTTTGTCAGAGTGTTTTCACTGTAGCATTGGAGGCTTTTTAAACATGGAATTGCACTAATCTTTTTGGGTTCACATCAGAACCGGTTCTAATCAGAATTGGGTCAGGTTTTCCCATCCCTTACTTAGTAGGGACTAGCAACTATTTCTCACAGCAAAACACTTCACCTTCAGTATATATTTTTTTTCTTTACTTTTTTCCTAGCCTCCACGGAGCTTGGGCAGATGGCTCTGGCCCTCCCTTAGAGGGACTCATTCTGTAGCCCCTGATCACCCTTCCCAGCCATGCCTCGGAGTTCCCCCGTGGATTACCCCCGATGGTGGGGCCAGGGAGAGGAGCACTGGCTTTATTCCTCACTCCAGAGCACAATCCAGAATTGGTGCTGCTAGTGCGTTGGCGCATAGGGCCATCACACAGCCTGCAAGCTCCCAGTATTTTCTACTGCTTTACTCCCTGGGTCCCCGTATGTGCAATGGGCAGAGATGGATGGACCCCGCCTCCGCAGAGGCAGCCATATGCCCTGTACGTGAGACCCTCCCCTTCTGATGGCATGCATGTGCTGACACCCAGCCACCGCTGGGTGTCAGGCAAACAGCACGCCGGACTGTCCCCCCTCACTGAGGAAGGGGAGATCTCTATGGACGCTCAATCATTCCTCATCCCTGCCAACCCCCGAGTGACCTGAGTCTGTTCCCGAACCAGGGGTTGTCAACATGTCACGAGGTGTGGCATTCAGCACTTCAACCCTCAGTGCCACTGAACCGGCCCCACCTTCAGTATATTTAAAAAACAAGAAAACTGAACAGTTGTACAGAACCAGCCAGCGTGTGTAGCTAGGAAGATAAACTGCAAGCCCAGACCCTTCATTTTCTCTATAACCACCCCATTGCAGACATGCCCAGACTTCTTGTACCTCCATTTATACTTCAGGAACTGCATAATGAGAGAAACAAAATAGAGCAGTGCTTAGTTTTTGGCATGTATTTTTATGCTTAATTCAGACAGACACAGCATTCATATTCATATTATTTTTATTTATTTTTTTAGTCTTTGGTAACTGGGTAAGGCCCACTAAGCACAAGTGCCTGTTTTCAGGGGTGACCTGGGAGCACTGGGCGGTTAAGTGACTTGCTTAGAGTCACACAGTATGCAAGTGAAGGTTGTGAGAATGAAACTCGGGTCTGGTCTGCTGGATGTACCAAGCTCGTTCACACCTCGTTCCTCTAACCTCCAGGCTATACTGCCAGCCCATTATGACACCTTGAGGTAGAGGTAAGACAGAAGAAGTAACCAAAACTCAACTGCCAGGGCCAAGAATGTTTCCCCCTCTCTAATCAGCTTGTAAGCTGCAGCTTATTTAGTGTATATTCCTCCACATGTGCTGTTAGCAAATAAAACCTACTGTCCTCGCAGGTGGAGATATACACGGTCTACTATCAGGAAAGATGACAGCGATGACCTTCATTCCCGAGGGAGCTGTGGCTTGTAGACTAGCTAAACTGAAGATTATTTACTGTGAGGAAACTATGTTACATAACACATCTTTGTTTTAGCGAAGATTATATTGCTACATCAGAGTGTGTGTGTGTTGTGGACACGTGTGTGCGTGGAGGGTGCAGCTTTTTTAAGTCATACTTCATAACATATGACATGAAATCAACAGCCAAAACACATCTGTCAGTACTGTCTGTACACTGCTGTCTGTAGTTGCTGTGACTGCTGGTTGTGCTTTGCTCTATTTTCTGTATTGTAATTGTTAGCAATTAATGCTAAGTATTGTGGTCACATTGCTGTTATCCATCTATGTTCATTTGTCATTGTTTCTGTATTTCACGTCTGCGCTGAGACTGCTGCTAAGTTTTTTTTATATTCATTCCCTCCCTCTCACAGTTATTGACTGTGGAACCAATGACATCACCTGGATCAACAGCAGGTAGTAGGAAATGCGAAAATACCCGATTCCTGGCCTGGAGGCTACGTCAATGCATGAACCGCAAGAGCAAGCCCAGTTTTATAAAGTATGCACAAACTGTTTGGGGGTCACTTCTGAAGCACTGTCACAAAAACATTTACAAACATGCATTTTGGATCTTGTACTTATTGTTTAAGAATAAACATTATCTCAGAATACATTACCCTTGAATAAATATACATTACACCTTGCTATAGTGAACAATAGCTACAGTGAATAAATTTGTTGGCTCTAGAGGTGTTCCTTATAAGAGGGACCACTGTATTAGAGTTTGAACAAATAAGCATTTGTCAATGCCAAATGTTTGCTTGCTGGCATTGGCAGTGGTAGTGTAGAAGTTACAGAGCTGCATAATAGAAATGGCGAGTAAGTATTGAACTGAAGCCATCCCACCACCACCTCTGCAGAGAGTGACAGGCATTGGGGTGTGCCTTTCGGTCGTCAGGCATAATGGCCACGCCATTTCACCACACCCCACCCTGCAGACACTGACAAGTGTCACGGTGTGCCTTGGGGTCTTTGGCCCTTATGCGCACTCCCATTCCATCAGAAAATACGGTGAGATGGGTGCAGTATAGGAGAATGGGGTGAACTTTGGTGCCGAAGAGTCCAAGGCATACCTCGATGCCCCTCACTGGCTGCAGGATGTGGAATGGTATGAGCATTACAGGCAAGAATCCCAAGTCACACCCCTGATGCCTGTGATTCTCTACAGGGTGGGGCGTTATGGTTGGAAATCCTAACACCTCAGGCATTCGTTGGTATCTTCACTCCAAATTTTCAACATGGTTTTTTTTGTGACCCCCACCCCATGAACAGTGGCAATATCAGTTTGTTAGCAGAAAGCTGCTTATGCACAGCGATTATGCATTTAGCACCACAGGTGCAAACATATTCCTAAAAAGGATGTGAAAATGACAGCTGTACTGTTCATGGGGAGGTGTAAAAATGGCAATGTTGCAAATCTGCAGTAAAATATTAAAAAAACTGGTGAAGTCACTGAGCGACATAGAAACTGTGCAACGCACACCTGTAATGTAATTAGGTTGGGGATATTTTACAGCAGATTGTCAACACAGGCATTTTGGGACCTCCGATCATGAACAGTGTCACTGTGATTTTCTTTATCTGTCCCGAACAATGATTTCCCACAGCCACCACGCATTTCTGTGCTGAAAGTGTGAAAACACATTTCGGCCATGTTGTGAAAAATGACAGCTGTACTGTTCATAAGGAAGTGTGGAAAAATGCCACTGGTGAAAATCTGGACTGAAAATATTACAAAGTCATGAACTTACGAGGGTGCATGGAAACTGCGCAATGCTCACTCGTAACACAGTCATTTTATGGACTTTTGTCACCAAATTTTCAACATAGCCATTTTAAGACCTCTGCTCATGAACAGTAACTGTGATTTTCTTAATCTGTCCCAAACATTGCTTTCGCACACCGACTGCACCATTGTGCGCTACATGTGCGGAAACACATTTGGGGCGACATGTGAAAAATGGCAGCTGTACTGTTCATAAGGAAGTGTAATAAAATGGCAATGTGTAACAATTTTATTTGCATTTCCAAATACTTACAACCAAACAAATAAAACAAATGAAAGACTCACTTCACCACAGGCCAGAAGCCATAAAAGGCTAACAGCTTTTCTACTTCATCACAGTGTTAAGTATACATTTAGCCTTTTGAAATACTTAAGATAAAAACTCAGCATCCAGTGGCACGTACCATTTCCATTTCTATATTAAAAAAAAAAAAAAAAAACCCTACCCCCCCAACCCGAAAACCAATTTAAACCAGAATCATTTCATTAACTATTTACAATGATCCACATTCACCAGCACATAAATACTGCAGAGCAGTTAGTAAGAATCCTCATTAGGTTACCAAGACATTGAAGAAGTTAATCCACGGGTACAGGTCATATGTATTGTAAGGGACACTATTTGGGGTCGATACCCTACAAAGGACACCATCTAGTTGTTCACATTTTTCCACCCCCTTCCCTTCTCTATACCCTCCAGTCCTGCTGGGAAAGAGCCGAGAGGAGCGGGTTCCATACAACTCCAAAGATCTCTTCTCTTTCTTGGATCTGATAAGCCCTCCTCTCCATAGCCATAGCTGATGCTGCCAGGGCTTTCCATTGAGTGAGAGAGGGATCTTTTGCAGAAATCCAAGTGTTTAAGATACACTGCCTGGCAATTGCTAAGGCCACCCTTAACCACTTCCTGTGCATACCTCCATCGCCCCCCTCCACCCATTCAATTCCAAATAATATATCTATCGGGTGCAAGGTTATCCCAGCCCCCGATTTCTCATTTAAGAATTCCACCACCTCCTTCCAGAAGCTCTGTAATCGGGGACACCTCCAGAAACAGTGAAAGTATGTACCCATCTCCTTATTACACCGAGGGCATACTTCTGAGATCTCCGGACGGCTTTTGTGGACCATGACGGAGGGTAGAAGCCTGTGGACATACTTGTAGGCCGACTCCTTGTATTTTTTGATAACAGTAGGCCCATATGCGTTTCCACAATTAACTCCCAATTTGAGTCTGAGATTTCGACCCCAAGGTCCCTCTCCCAATTGCATCTCCTACTCAAACTATCCTCTATCAGTCCTTCCTCAGGATCCGTGACTACGCGCCTTATTATTCCTTTAGGTTACTCCGGCCTTACAAATTACCCCTTCCAAGTTCATCTGCCATACAGGCTGAGAGCCTGGTTCCCCCAGTCTATGAGCAAAATCTCTTGCCTGCAGGAATCTGAATGTATGACTGCCCGGATCCCCATCTTGTCCTTAGCTCCTCTAAGGAGGAGACATCGGACCCTTATACAGGTCCCTCACACACTGAATGCCTCTTTCCTCCCATACTCTAAAGCCCAGGTCCTCAAGTCCAGGCAAAAAGAGGATTGCCACTCAGGGAAGAATGCACGTCTCCACCTTGTCATCCCCACCCTTGCCCTTATCTGGTCCCACCCCTCCAGGGTCCATGTAACCATCAGGCTGGGGCTTGGATGGTGTGAGTAAGCCCTTCTACCTCCCTTCCTCAGAAAGGCTGAAAGCCGGCCCTTCACCCCCTCCCCCTCCAGGTCTAGCCAGCTTGCTTCCTCCGGCCGTGTCACCCAATCTTTAATTATCCTTGCCTGTGAGGCTAAAAAATAACTTTTAACATCTGGAAAGCCTAGCCCCCCTCTTCTTGTCTCTAATTTCAGTCTCTGCAGGCTGATTCTAGGCTTCTTCCCTTGCCAGAGATACCCGGAGAATCCCCTGTCCAGTCTCTTCATATCCTTTTTGGTGACACCCAAAGGAAGCATCTGTAAATAATATAAAATCCTGGGCAGGATATTCATTTTTATGATGTTCATCCGGCCTAACCATGACACCGGGTATGCCCTCCACCTTTTCATGTCCCTTAGCACTTCCTCAATCATGGGTGTATAATTCAATCTATATAAATCAGCTAATGATCTTCCAATACTAACCCCCAGATATTTCAAGGCTCCTTTCACCTCCCGCAGTCCCCATTTTTGTAAGTCTACTGGCTGTCCTCTACCCAGACACATTGCCTCAGATTTTGTCAGGTTTATTTTGTAACCAGAGAACAGTGAAAAGCTTTCAATTAAATCTAGCACAGCAGGCAAGGATTCTTCTATCTGACTGAGGTACAACACCATATCGTCAGCATATAGGGATAACTTATGCTGCCGCGCACACGCCCAGAACTCCCTTCACCCCTCACATTGTCTAATGGCTACAGCCAAGGGCTCCAAGGCGAGGTCAAATAGCAAAGGAGAGAGAGGGCATCCCTGCCACGTCCCCCTAAAGAGTTCAAAAACTTGTGAAAGGCCACCATTCACCACCACCGCCACCTTTGGTGACCGGTACAAGGCACCCACCATGTTGAGAAACCCCTGACCAAGCCCATGTCGCCCCAAGGCCTCCATCATATATTCCCACTCAATCCAGTCAAACGCCTTCTCGGCGTCCAGGGCCAGAATTAAAGTGGGTCCTGGATGCCGAGAAGAAACATGCACCACATTCAGCAATCTCCGGACATTATGATATGAGTGCCTCCCTTTTATGAAACCAGTTTGATCTGGGTCCACCAGGCCAGGCATCAGTGTCTCGAGTCTGCCTGCCAGAACCTTCACATATATCTTGGTGTCCACATTCAGTAATGAAATAGGGCGGTAGGCGGCACACTCCCTGGGGTCTTTACCCTGCTTAGGGATCACACATATAGTCACCATATCCATAGATGGTGGCAGGGATGCCCCTCCCTAGTACCTCTATACTTCCCAGAGCAGATCCACACCTGATGGCCCACTGTCTTATAAAATTCAATGGGAAGCCCATCTGGGCCAGTTGCTTTTACCAGCCTAATACCCTTGATGGCCTTCCCTATTTCCTCCTTAGTAATGCCTCAAGAGCTTCTCTTCTGCTGTTCAGATAGCTGCCTTTAACCTAATCCCGTCCAGGAACTGTTCCATCTTGCCCCTGGTCCCTTCTGCCTCTTTTTGATATAGCTTACTGTAAATTCCGGAATCTTTCCCAATGACCTGGGGTCCCTTACATTCTATATGCCTGTTCTTTATTTCCAGTACCTGGCTTCCCTTCTGCCTTTAATCAAATTAACAAGAAGGGGCCAGGCTTGTTCCCCCATTCATAAAACTCTGCTTCACTAACCATAATCGCCCCTTTGCCTGCTCCTCAAGCATGTTATTCAGCTCTCCTCTAGCAGCCGCCAGCTCCAGTTCATTGGCTACAACCCTTTGAGTACCTGACCCTCCAGATCCTTGACCCTTTGGAATAGGGTCTCACTATTTCCTATTTCTTTCTTTTTGTACTGACACAAAGCAACAATAAGCTCCTCTCCAGGTAAGCCTTCCCCGCGTCCCTTAGGATTTGTGGAGAGGGAGCCATTCCTTATTCAGGTCACATATCTCTTCACCTGTGCATCCAGAAATTCCTAAATTTCTCATTCCCATCAGGTATGGGGAACCGCACATATTTAACCTCTCCCTTAAACCTTCCATTTCTATCGTCATAGTGACCATGGCGTGATCAGATATATGGATAGGTTCATGTTGCACCTCAACCACCTTTTGATACCACCCCTCTATGTAGATAAGGATCTATCCTCGACCAGGTCTTGTGGGGATTAGAGAAAAGGTATATTCTCTTATTTTTGGATTAGCCGTCCTCCATACGCCTATTAAGCCGAGATCCAGCAGACCTCTCTCCATTCCTTTAAAATTTGCCCCTTGCCCCTACCCTTTGAGTGATCCAACACCGTGTCAGGTACAGTTGAAGTCTCCTCAGAATTAACCCTTAAATTGTTCTTTCGCCATCACTGTCAACATATGCCTGTAAAACTGGGGCTCAGTAACTGCAGGGCATATACACTCCCAATCGGAATCGGAGTTCCTCCCAGCATCCCCTCCACAAACACATATCTGCCTTCCCTCCTGTCAGACACTGTTCTAGTTACCTGAAAGGGGAGATCCTTATGTATAAGCACTGTGACCCCCCTCTTACATGAGGAGAAGGAAGCTGCATACACTTCCCCTACCCAGTTCCTAACTAGCTTTCTATGTTCCGACGGAGTCAAGTGGGTTTCCTGCAAAAGGCCCACCTATGCTCCCACCCTCCTAAAGCAGTAAGAAGCAGGGTCCTCTTATTAGGGGACTATACACCTCGAACATTCCAGGACACTACTTTTACTTTAGGTTTGGGAGCCATCACCCTGCAGACTTCTTATTACCCCTTTCCTTCCCCTCCACTTTACTCTCAGCCTCCTGTCTAGTAACCTGGTAATTTTTTTAATGTGACCTGTGGATCGAAAACAACAATGTTTAACACAACAACCCCCAACCAACAGATAAACCCCACAACTTATTTACAGTGTACCCCAGATCGAGCCCATACAAGGCATGTAAACTTGCTCGCCAGTATGTTCCCCCTAGAAGCAAAAGCAGGCTTGAACCATAGAAAAATGAAAATTCTCTACGCTCAACCTCCCCAGGCATCTGAGAAACTTCTTTCTGCCACATAAATTCATATCCCACACATGAACACAGGTATGCCCCCACCCCCAAGCTGTGGAGCCACCTTTTAATTAGGAAGAAATCTAGCGCAATTCTTTAAGAGCCACAATTTCACAGAACCCCTCAATAGACCATCGCTGATCCTTGTCCCTTTAACCGCCCAGCTCCTCCAAGTACCTCTCGACAGAACGCACCGTGAGGGTACCCCAAGTTAGGCCTACTTCCCAGTGTCCTTGAGCCCCGGAAACCCTCCGTGCTATTCCTCCAAAAGTCATGTCCACGTCCACAGTTTCATGAACAGTTCCGTATGGTGGGTAGGCACCAAACATAGCCATATATCTTGTAGGATATCAAACCGAGTATGTCTCAAATGTAAGAAAGTCAATCACCCGACCTCCAGTAAAGCACTGCTGGCCACCACGCCCTGTAGATTCAGAAGATGAGAAAAGACAAGAAAAGATAAACACCGGACACCTCCCTGGTTACCCCATTTTCTTTTGGAGCTCCACGACAAAGCTCTTCGCCTTCTCCACTTCCCAAAAGCTGTAGGTGGCCCCCTCATGCTTAATTTTCAGTATGGCTGGGAACACCATGAACCAGTCCAGGCCCAGCCTCTGGCATGTCGCGATCACATCATTAAATTCTCTTCTCTTTCTGCCAATTTGAGGTGAATAATCTTGGGCGATAAATAAACATACCCCCTCATACTGAAGCTCAGGGAGAGATTTATAAGCATGCCACATTTCTTGCCTGTCCTGATGATTCTGGAATCGTATGATCACTTGTCTAGGTGGCTGGCCATTCTGTGGCTTGGGCAGGACCGCCCGATGTGCTCGCTCTAGTTTCAATCTTCCTCCTTTGGCTGCATTCCTAGGAGCTTGGGCAGGGTTTTGCACAGAAGCCCAGGATATGGGTCTTCCTACCCTCAGGTAATCCCCTTACCCCAAATTATCCCTCCTTAGGTAATTCTCTTGATAATCCAGCGCCTCCCTCATCTCAGCCACTTGTTTCTCCAGCTCGGTGATCCGTCTGCCCAGAGGATTCAATTCATCTTCAGCTGTTGCGATTCGGCCCTCCAGCTCCTCAACCTCTCATTTTGCCTCTCCGCTGCGCTCCACAAGTGCGAGCCTCCCTCGATTTTATTTTCAAGGCTTTCTAACTTGGGCGCGAAGTGCTGCCATGAGCTGATCTTTCAGCTCGCGCCCAGAGCCGACATCTCGCCGCCGATAGGAGATCTGGCCTGCGTAACTCATTGCAGGCCCCGTCCGCCTTTCTACTGCCTTTGGCCGGTGTTTTTTGGGTCTTTGCTGCCGTGGTGACCACAAATTCGCCCATTCTGCCTTCCAGTGCTTTCGGGTACCATTAACCGGGTGTCCACTGCGCTTATACAGCGGTATTTCAGCAAGAATTAAGCCCAATGGAGGGAGCGCGAAAAAGGCTCGTCCTCACTCCATCTCGCGGTCACGTGACCCGTAAAAGTCATTTTTAGTAATTTTTTCACCAAATTTTCAACATAGCCATTTTAAGACCTCTGCTCATTAACAGTGTCACTGTGATTTTCTTAATGTGTCCCATACATTGATTTCGCACACCGACTGTGCCATTGTGCGCTACATGGTCGGAAACACATTTTGGACAAGATGTGAAAAATGACAGCTGTATTGCTCATAAGGGGTGTGGCACAATGGCAATGTTGAAAATCTGGAGTGAAAATATTGAAAATTCTTGAACTTCCGAGCATGCGTAGAACCGCGCAACGACAAAAACAGTGATTTTAGAGTTTTTCACTAAATTTTCAATACAGGCTTTTGAGAGCTCACCCATGAACAGTGACAGTGTCATTTTCGTTACTCAGTCCCAAAAGGTGATTTTGGCGCAGTGACTGCGAAATCACCCTTCAGGCCCGATTAACACCATGACAGTGACAGCATTCATGAGAAGGGGTCCCAAAAACCCATGTTGAAAATTTGGTGCAAAAATTCTAAAAACTGGCTGAGATATGTAGCAAAGTTGAAAAAAACCTATCTATCCCATTATACAGCTTACTGGCATTTCCTCAGTTCGCAGTCTGCTTTGAAGAGTGCAGATGTCCCGCCCACCAAAGATCGCCACGCTTGGAGTCTGAGGTAAGTACGGGGTGAGGGGGTGGGCAGGGGTGCGAGTGGGTGCAGGTGGGGGAGAGACAGCGAGGGACCGCTTTTAAGTTTCGGTTTTGTTTTTTTTAAATGACAACGAGGACGCTTGCCATGCTGGGGTGGCTCCTAGCGGGCACAAGGATGGCTGGTGGGGGGTGTGGAGCCGACTGGGGATTGGGCACCCCGTTGGCAATAGCATCTGTTGCCACGCTGGGGTGGGCTCCCAGCGTGGCACCTGTACTCTGGGGGGGGGGAGACCAGTGGAGCCAACGGAGGATTGGGCACCCTCGTCGGCTATACGATGTGCAACCATGCTGGGGTGGGCACCCAGCGTGGTATATGGAACTCTGCCTTGTGGGGGTGCAGCACAGCCGACGGGGGATTGGGCACCCCCGTCAGCTACACAGTGTGTGCATGGGGGGGGCCAGCATGCAGTATATGTGTGTGTGTGTGTGTGTGTGTGTTGGGGGAGCGTGCATGAGCAGGCGATATCTTATCGCTGCTCACTGATGGGTAGCTCCCCCTTTCAACTGTACTCCACTGCAGTTTGGACTGCTGTCATAGACAGCTCCAGCAGGCATTGGAGAACTGCGTCCGCGCCTGCAAACACACTGACTGAATTGGAAGAGGGCTGCCACACCTCCGAAAACTCAGATGATGGCACTATGTTTCTTGCACATGCGTGCAAGCAAACATAAAAATTTATTTCTTAGGCTCTTGAATGTAAAAGACAGATTTTTTGTAGGGTGGGGCAAAGGCATGTTTTAATGTTTACTAAACACCTAATGTATGTACAAGCCATGCAGCCCACTCAACTGTTGCTGTTCAGTCTCTCTCAGCTGAGGCTGGCACCATACAATAACCCTCTCTTGGTGCCAGCAGGGGCCATGCATTGCCCAGGGAGGCACTTTGTGTCTAGGGACAAGGTGGTATATAGAGATGCAGCAAAATTAAATTTCGCCAGCGAAATTCCATTGAAATAGCAAATTTTGCCATGTAAAACATTTCGCAAAATTCGCAGATTTCACTGATGAATTTTTGAGGTGCTAAATGCAAAATTCCACTGGCAAAATCGCAAATTTCACCAACGAACTATAGAATTTCACCTGCGAGTGGCAGTATTTCACCCGAGAGTGGCGAAATTCCGACTGCCCACAGGCAAATGTCGCATTTCATGGGCTAAATTCAGATTTTGCAGGTGAGATCTTACAACTTCACTGGCAGAATTCCGCATTTTGCACCCATGAAGTATTTCATGAAATTAACAAATTTCACAAAATATTTCATTTAATGAAATTCGCAGATTTAAAACATTTCTAGTGGTATATTGGCCTGAGGGTTCTTGGTACCTCAGTTACACATTTGTACCCCTTCCCTGGCTGTGGGGTGAGTTCAGCTTGGACTTCTTTTCTGACAGAAATTATCCCACTGCAAGGATGTTCAAGCAGTTGCCCCTCTTTACTGGTGTATATTGAGTTACACACATAAGAATCAAGCCCCCAAGGGCTTTCCTAGTTAACACTGTACATACAGGTTCGATCCTGTGCCACAGACATAGAGGCAAGATCTTAGGGCCCTTTGTATAGGTTGTATCCTCCTCATACATTTCAAGAGCCTGACAGCCTCTTCTATTCCTCTATTAACACCAGTGGGTGAGGTTATATCTTGGGTCAGAGCTTGTTCTATTCTACAATGAATTGACCTGAAATCTCCTATCTTGCTATACACTGTAGCTTTAAAAAACTTTTGCACAGGTCTTTGGCACCATAGTATATTGGCAACAGGTGGTGCGGGAGGCAAGAGGCATCACCACAGTAGGGGTATCTCTCTTGGACTCCTTTGGCTGATGGCATCCAGGGGGTGCCCTGGTCCCATGGAAGCCATGGCTCATCTCAAGTCAGTCTCCACCACTGAAATCTAGAGGCCACCCTTGCTCTGGGCACCTCACATCAAAGTGACATCACTCACTGGTCATTGTGTTGGGTACAATGTGGCAGTGGGTTTTCCAGCCCACCTCTGGCTGTGGCTAGCAATCACTTTAACCCTCTGCCAAAGGCAGAATCTTTAGTGTACAGCCTTGTTTAGGATATCCTGGACACAATCTGCCATTGGTCTTTTCTGCCATCATTGCCTATGTTTCTATAAGTGGGAAGTTCAGAAGAGATAAGAGAAAGTATTATTTTACAGAAAGGGTGATGGAACCATGGAACAGTCTATCAGCTGAGGTGGTGGATGCAGAAACCATTAATAGAATGGAATGCTCTGCCTGTAGAGCTGGTGGACGTATTGACAGTGGAGGGGTTCCAGAGGGCTGGAACAGGTACAAGTGGGGGTAAAACCAAGGAATGCTTGTCTGGGAGGGGGTAGCTTTGGAGGGGGTAGGAGGTCATGGGATGGGCCAGGAGGATGGTAATGGTACCCATTCAGGGTACTGACTCCCGGGCAGACTCGATAGACCATGAGGCCTAAGCTGCTGACATTTTTAGTATATCAGTATAGTCTCAAGCATAGTTGGCACAGAGTGAAGGGTATAGTGGTTACTGAGGCTGACAGTAACAGGGAGAGGGATGGGGTGGATAGGGAGGACTAGAACCCTGTATGGACAACAGGTCCCGGGGTTAGATAGGGGACCATGGGCAGACTGGATGGACCATCAGTCTTTTTCTGCCCTTATTGTCTGTTTCTTACCTTAGTGCACAGCTCAGTCTCTCTCAGCAGGTCTCTCTCTCTATGTCAGATATTAGCTTGGCTGGCAGCATCTCTTGGGTACAATGCCATCAAAGGGTGAACATCACATCTTCAGTGGACCCTATCTGCACCACAAGGCTGCCGGGGGCTCTCCTTGAAGGGGAAGCCCTTCAGGGATCCCACGTCATCACAGTGTCTCCCTTACCTACTCCTAGAAATTACCAGTGATCTGCACTAAATACTGTCAGTCTCCAGAGCCCTGAAGTCCATTGCAATCATGGCTGTCTCTTTAGGCCACCAAGTAACTGGGCATTGAAATTACTTGGTCTCAAAAAATTGATCCATCGATAGCTGCTCTGTGTGAGGCCCTTGCCTCTCAGCAGCTAGGCAAGCAACCTGAGGCAAGAACAACCACCCTTCTCTCACTCTGGCACTCTAGGCTCCTCCCACTGGACTCCATTGTCAGAGGCACTACCAATTGATATACTCTGGGCTTGGCATTCTAGTAACAAATCACCTCACCCCTTGCTGGCAGGGGAGATTGTTATACAATAATGAATCAACAGGAAATAATAGGGTGCGAGATTAACTGTCCTGAAACATAAAGCAGCCTTACTCCATTTTGTAAATTTCAAACAGAACACAGTGTGCTCCAGGGAATAAGAAGAACCAGTGTAGAGCAAGGCAGCCAGCCTACACAGACACAAAATTAACAGAAGCTCCGGTCTTGTCAACTCAAAAGTCAGCAGGCAAGGAATAAGTTTAAAAAGATATTTATTCCGGTACCATGGAGTTCCAGATTAGTACCCTAATGCCCCAGCACTTCAACACAACAGGGCTTTATTCAAAGGGAGGATCTAGTGGGAACAGGCATTACATCATTTTTAAAGTGATATACACCTCTGAATGTTTAAATCCATTCACAAAAAAAAGCTTAAAACCCCACACCTAAGTGAATACATGAGATACAAAAAATAAATTCATAATTGTAAAAAATGGCACAAGGGCTCAGCCTTGCAGCCCTGCATGGCAGTTCTTGACTGCATGGGGTAGTGTTACAATCCTCTTTATTGTTACTTGTAAAAAACTTTTTGTGACTATGTATTTGATGTGGAACCTTTGTAAATGAGCACTTGTACTCAAAGGTAATCTCTGAAGTTTCCAATAGATAAACAAACAAGAAACAACAGTTTTTTGTTGCTTCCCATCACCGCACCTACTGGCTCCAGATTTCCCATGGCTTACCACCTGTGGCAGGGTGGTGGAGAGCCAAGCTCAACCTGCCAGACAGCATCTGGCTGGAGCCACACCCAGGTCACACCAGTGCATGACCTTCGAGGGTCGGAGAATCATCTTGCCAGCCAGGGTGATTTTTTCCATTTCTTCCCTTCCTCATGGAGCAGAGTGGCATGCAATGACATCGGTGGTGGTACTGCTTAGGCTTCTGTGCAGCAGTCATGTGGATGTCTGCCGCACCTCTGCCCCCCTGCATTGCAGTCCCAGTGATCTGTCCCCAGTCACTGCTTGGGAGTAGCCTAACACTGGGAGATACTCCCATGCCACCCCAGAGGAGGAGAGCAGTCCTTCAGATGCTCAATCCTCCTCCCCCCAACCAACCCTCTGGCCACACAAGCTCAGGGCATGAACCCAAGTAGTCAGCATCATGATCAGTAGTTCTACTGCTGTGCTAGTGGGCCAGCAGCAGAAATCCTCTTTCAGGACAGCTTGAGGAGTTACACATAAGGCACTGTCACATCCTGTCCCTTACCACTGTGAATTGGGGGGGTGGGGCCATGAAACCCTGTGTTTGTGTAAAACAGATAGTCATATCAGGAGACACTGGTGTCATGGATTTACATGGAAGGAACCAAGTTCAGTGCAACAGCTGCCACTAGGTCTCCCTGTCAAAGATCCATGTGCTGAAATAAAACCCACAAATATTTTCCACCAAATATTAGCTGCTCCAACAGGTGCCCCAGCTCTCCTACCAGGTTTTAATTAACAAGTGGCGTGCAAATACAAAGACAGCATATGGCAGCCCCAACTCCAACACACTCTGCTTCCCTACTATTTTACAATCAGTACTCCCCTTCTTTGGTGACCGCCACAGAGATTCTCATGTTCTGTTTACTCCATTGAGGTATCAGTACAGACAGGTAAAAAGAAACATGATCTGAATGACCTCACTGCTGCTACAGTCAAGAGATTTCCTACATTTAAGGAATGATTCACAGTTGACATCAGCCGAAGGTAGCTACAAGAGTGCCCTAAAATTAAAATGTCAGGACCGTTCTTTTTTTATTCCAGAAGGTATTTTCATCACAACATGATCTTTTCTTTTAAACTTCATCTGTTCTGGTTACTGAGACCTACTTTGAAGACATCATAACCATCTGTTTTGACTTCACAACTTTTGTCAGGGAAATAATGTTGGTGCCATAATCAGAGCACTAGGTTTCAAAGCAGGAAAAGCCGCAGGGACAGATAAAGTCTCTGGAGCAAATAGCCTGTTTTAAGAAATGTCTTCAGTAATTAAGAATGGAAATGCCCTGAGATTCCAATTTTAGATAATTTTATGAGATTCAAGTGCAGCTGATGCCAGCTGTCTTTTTCCCAGGAAATTGGAAACCCATGTTAAGCTATTAGTCTCAGCTCTGCAAAGTTTAACCCTGTCTTATCCTGTAACTTCTAGTGTCACTAACAGAACTGTAACTTCCACAATGTGGATGTTATACATAATGACTGAAACTATACCACCAGCACTGATCAAAGTGAATTCTTTGTCACAGTTAAGACATATACAGCAACAGCCCAGGAATGTAGTAAGCCAAGCATAACTAGTTTATGTAATACCTCCTATCGCCAGCCGGGCTGGTGATGCTGAGGACTGAGGCACTGGATGCCACACCTCGCGCCACACTGGCGACCCAGGTTCGGATGCGGACTCCGGTCATCAGGAGTCAGCTGGGGTAGGAGAGGACTGAGCATCCAGAGGATTGCTGTCCTCTTGCGGGGAGGGAGGCTTACAGTGTTCGGTGCTTGTCTGGCCCTTAGCATCGACTGGGAGCAAGGCACCTGGACTGTCCAAGACAGGGGGAGTAGCTGCCGCTGACATCCCACAAAAAAAGGCGTGCATGGGAGCATCTGGGCAGCATTGCACACTCACTCCTCAGGGAACAGAAAAACTGAGGTCTCTTAAGTGGCGCTGACATCCAGCCACCGGTAGCCTGCAATCAATCAATCAATCAATCAAAATCTTTATTTATTCAGGCGAACATCATTGGCGTAGCTCATTTACAAGATGGACCTGAGTGGTCATACAAATAAGGGTACAAGTTTTTTTACAAAGACATGAGAATAGCATAACATTAGTACAATCAAATAAATAAGAGATATATACAAATTTACAGATATACAAGGCACAGTAAAATAACTTAACCTGTAAAATGAAGAGGATAATAGATATAGCGGGATAATAATCAAATAATAGGGCTTTGTAGGCATTTATATGAAATGTGATAACTGACTGGGTAGAAGAAGGAAACTAAACATAGTGGATTACAGAAGGGAGGGTGTAGGTTGGATGGGAGACTAGGCCTTATGGAAGCAGTTGCACAACTCTGGAAATAGGGGTGTATAATCTTTTGAAGGATGATAAGGGTAAGAGGTATTCAGATTCATAGATTTTTGGAGTGAGTTCCAGACAAATGCTAGGGAGTAGCTGATAGCAGCCCTCCCAAACCGGGTGCAGGTATTGGGAATCTTTAGCATAATGAGCTTATTGATCCTTAAGTGTATGGCCCAGATGTGATTGGTGAAACAGTCTGAGATATAGGAGGGGTTTGCCTGATAAAGCTTTAAAGATCCAGATTGCAGCATTCCTTTTCTTCTGTGCTGTAGGGATGTCCAATTGCCGGCCATGTAAAGAGAGCAATGATGGGTGCTGGAGGGAAGGTCTGTAATAAATCTGATGGCTCTATGATACAGGGTGTCCAGCTTATTTTAGAGGGAGAGTGAGCAATGGCCGTGAGAAAGTCAGCATAGTCAATAAGGGATAGGAATGATGCCTGGATTAATCTTTGTTTGGAATCTCTGGTAAGGTAGTGTTTTATTCTGTAAAATAGGCCAAGCCTTTGTCTCAACTTTTAATAGCTCTTCAATGTGGACAGAGTAATCAAGCTTATTGTCAATCCAGACTCCAAGATATTTGAATTCCACAAATTCCAGCTTATCTCCAAATAAGGTGGATAATTGTGGGAGTGATGAATGATGGGGTAGTGGCAGAGCAATTCTTTGTTGCAAAGAACATAGCTTTTTGTTTTGGCATTTGAAGTAATTTTTTCCAATAGGTTGTGTTGTAGGATGGAGAATTCTGACTGTAACAGTTCACAGGCTTTTGATGGTGAGGATTGCTGACATATAATACAGTATCATCAGCAAACAGATGAATGTTAGATTGAGAGGTTGGCATCAATGTTATTAATATAAATGGCAAAAGGATGGGGCCTAGGATAGAGCCTTGCGGTACACCTCTTAGCAGTGGTTTAGAGGTAGATAGGTAATTTTCATTTTTACCAATTGTAACCTTCCAGAGAGATAGCACCTAAACCAATTGAGTGAGAGTGAATCAAGGCCTACAGAGCTAAGAGAGGAGATTAATGATTCATGATCCACTGTATCAAATGCTTTACTCAAATCCAGGAACACAGCACAGGTACTATTCTTTTATCCAAGGCAGTCTGCCAATCGTTAGTGACTTTGGCTAGGGCAGAGATGGTGCTATGCATTGATCTAAATCCAGATTGTGCTGGATTTAGGAGGTTGTTAGTGTCCAGATAGGCCCTTAACTGTGAATTACTAATTTTCAAGCATCTTGGATAGTACCGTAGGATGGAAATGGGCCTGTAATTGTTAAGGTCCATGGGATCACCTGATTTAAGTAGTGGAACTACTTGAGCTGTTTCCATATGGAGGGATGGAACCAGTACCCAGTACCAGGACTGCACCAGTGAACACCCAGGCCATGCTGCTTTGGAAAAAGGTAAGACATGAAGAAGAAATGTGGGGTGATGGGATGGGGTGACTGGGGTCTGGTGGGCTTCTTGGGGCCAAGGGGAGAAATAGCACCAACTGATTGAAAAAAAGTAATATCTCCTATACATGGGCCCTATGCACTGCAAATAGAAATGCAACCCTATGACTAGGAGATGCGTCGGGGATCCCAGTAACCCCAGTGACATGCTTCAAGGTTGCCTCCCATACACACTTGATCCCCCTGCCAGTCATGCTGCTATGCATTTCCACGCCATTCACAAAGGCGCAGATTGTTGAGTAAGAGGGGGGTGCAGGACATGGCGGCAGGTACCCTGCTGTATCCATTGTGTGCTCCCCATGAAATATAACCTCCAGCCATGGCAAGATGGAAAATCCCCTGCCATGCTGCCCCAGTCCTGTTGTCAGTATGGGAGGTCAGGGGGCAGCCATTCAGGCACCCACCTATAGGTTTACAAAGTAAGGGAGGCACAGTCTTCCACAATCCCCTGCTCTCCATGGAGCAGGGGATCCAACAGTGGACCAGGACAGGCATCTGATCAGATGCCTGCCTGTGTCCTCCGATCCACTCCTGCACCAGCATATTGGTGGTGTGGGCCACAGACAGGTGCCTTGCAGCTGCCGGCAATCATGCATGTCAAGCCCAGCATGCCTGTTCACAGGTGTAGAGATGCAGGTGCCAGGTACATGCTTCTTGCACATACCCTGCGCCCCATAGTGCATAGCCCCCATGTGGGTATGCAATAAGGCACACCGGGGTGTGTAACAAGGGGTCAATAATTGCACACCATGAGTGTGTTGTTAGGTATGAGGCATTTGGCTGAGTGCCTTTAAACATACAAGGGGGCATGTGATTACTGACCATAATTACATATCTCTGAAGTTGGGCTGTACTTAAAATTGCTTTTATAAAAAAAATTTAAAGAATATTATTAAGAAAATATTGTTTTTTGTATGAAACATGAGCAGAGGACGAAAACATAGGTGCAGTTGAGGCGTATTGATATATTGTAGCCAAACTTTGTGCACAGGCTAAACAAATTAAGGAGTGTAATTATGGCCTGATGATTACAATTCTGTACTTGTCTTTTAGCCAATCAGGAGGCTAGAATGCTCTTGCCCATGTTATAATCAGCAGTAAGAACCACCTAGTACAGACAGTTTGTTTAGTTTACTCTTCCCATGTCCTCCTCTTCCCCATCTCAACAATCCGGGCTGCTGAGGCCTTTCTCTGGTTAGGAGGGAGGGCAAACAGCTATCTTCTCAGGCAGTGCCTAGGCCGTGTAGCTTTTTATTTTGTCCTCAAGGGGTCTAGCCCTTATTTTAACACAGGCACGGAAACCAGAAGACACAGAAGGCCCAAGCTGTGCGACCTGGAGGAAGTCACTCAACCTTCCAGTACTTTAGTTCTCCCATCTGTAACAAGCATTTGTCAATGCCGAATGTTTGCTTGCTGGCATTAGCAGTGGAAGTGCAGGAGTTAGATGCAGTATAGCAATGGCATTGAGTATTAGACTGACCCCAACTCCACCTTCACTCTGCAGGATGGACAGGCATTGGGGTGTGCCTTTGCATCGTCACCCATGACGGTCATGACATTTCACCTCACCCAACCCTTCAGACACTAACAAGTGTCAAGGTGTGCCTTGAGGTGTTTCGCCTTTACATTCACCTCATTCCATAAGAAAATATGTTGATATGGGCACAGTATAGGAGAACGGGGTGAACTCTGGGGACAAAGGGTCCAAGGCACACCTCAATGCCTGTCACAGGCTGCAGGGTGGGAGGTAAGGGAAATGGCATGAACATTACTGTCGACAATGCCAAGTCACACCCTGGCGCCTGTCAGTCCCTACAAGGTCAGGGGTTATGGTCGAAAACCCCAATGCCCTGGGAGTTTCTTGGCACTTTTACTCCAAGTTTTCCACATGTTTTTTTTTGTGACCCCACCGCATGAACAGTGACACTATCAGTTCGTTATGTGAAAGGTGATTTTGCAAAGCGACTGCGCCATTTGGCGCCACAGGTGCAAAAACACATTTTGAACAGGATGTGAAAAGTGACTGGTGTACTGTTCATGAAGAAGGGTAAAAAATGGCATTGTTGAAAATCTAGAGTGAAAATATACAAAAGCTGGTGAAGTCACTGGAGTGCGAAGGAGCTGTGCAATGTACACCATAATGTAAGTAGATTGGGGATTTTTACAGCAGATTTTCAACATAGGCATTTTGCACCTCCACTCATGAACAGAGTCACTGTGATTTTCTAATCCATCCTGAACACTAAATTCCCACAGTGACCACGCTATTCTACGCTGGAAGTGCGAAAACACATTTTGGCCAGGGTGTGAAAAATGACAGCTGTACTGTTCATAAGGTGGTGTGAAAAAATGTCAATGTTGAAAATCTGTACTGAAAATATTACAAATTCGTGAACTTACGAAGGTGCGTGGAAATTGCGCAATGCACGCTCATGACAGAGTCATTTTATGGACTTTTGTCACCAAATTTTCAACATAGCCATTTTACCACCTCTGCTCATGAACAGTGTCATTGTAATTTTCTTAATGTGTCCCAAATATTGATTTTATACACCGACCGCGCTAATGTGCGCTATATGTGCGAAAACACATTTTGGGCATGATATGAAAAATGACAGCTATCAGGAGGTGAGGTATAATGGCAAGGTTGAAAATCTGGACTGAAAATACAAAAAATTCTCAAAGTTACGAGTGTGAGTAGGAACTGCATAGCGTATCCTCGTGAAACAGTCATTTGAAATTTTTCACCAAATTTCAACATAGGGTTTTTGAGGGGCCTACCTCGCAGAATTGGACACTGTCTTTATTACTCAGTCCCGAAAGGTGGTTCCACGCAGTGTTTGTGAAATTACCTTTCGGGACCGAATAACAAAATGACAGTGACTGAATTCATGAGGTAGGTCCCCAAGAACCCCATGTTGAAAATTTGGTGAAAAAATTCCCAAACATGACCGAGATATGCACCAAAGTTGAAAAAAAAGCCATTTATTGCATTTTACAGCTTACCGGCATTTCTTCAGTTCGCAGTCAGCTTTGAAGAGTGCAGACATGTTCCCGGTCCACCAAAGATCATCGCCTGGCCTCCTGAGGTAAGTATGGGGTGGGGTGTGTGAGGAGGTGGAGTGCGCAGAGGGTGGGTGTGGGTTGGGAGGGGGCGAGACAGTCAGCGAGGGACCCTTTTTTTTTTTTATAGGTGTTTCTGTTTCTTTAGACTCATTGGGACTTTTACCACGCTGGTGAGCTCAGCATGGCAGCTGGAAGTTTTTTGGGGGGCCAGTGGAGCCAATGGGATTGGGCACCCCCTTGACCCTCTGGACTTCTGCCACCATGCTGGGGTGGGCTCCCCAGCCGTGGAACTCTGGTTTTCGGGGTACAAACCGTACAGTGGAGCCGACGGGTTGGCACCCCAGTCGGCCATCTGGACTTTGCCATGCTGGGGTGGGCTTCCAGCATGGCACCAGAAGTTTGTTGGGGGGGCAGTGAAGCCGACGAGGGATTGGGCACCCCTGTCAGCGTTACGGTGTGCGGGAGGGAGCGCATCAGCACGCTGGAGTGGGCTCCCAGCGTGCTACTTGGAGGAGAGGGAGAGTAGGCAAAAACAGAACTGTCTGTGACAGTTATACAGATGCAGTGCAGAGTGTAGGCACTTTGCATACTGCTGACAGCAGTATGTAAATTACCTGCCGACGGCAGGATGCAAATTGCCTACATGTTACCACCACTGATTGCAGCATTTTTTAGTTTTCAACTGTATGCCACTGCATCTGAATGGCTGTCATAGACAGCTCCGGCATTCATTGGTGCGGTGCAGCTGCACCTGCAAAAGGGAGCAGGGCACTGGAAGTGGGGGAGGCACACCTACGAAAACTCGTATGGTGGCACTATGTTTCTTGCACATGCATGCAAACAAACATAAAGATGAATACAAGCAGGGCCCTACTGAAAATAAGATATTGCATTTTGGCCGAGCTATCCAAAAAACATAGAATTTGTTGGCAGAAAAGGACGCCTTTGCCCACCCACTCTGCCCAGATGGTCACTGCCTGTCTTTTCCATAGTCCCTAACTGGTCTCCAGTGACCCTCCTTCCTCCATGCCCATTTATGTAAATAAACAGTGAAAAATAGGTAGAAGCAGGATCCCACTAAAAATTAGATGCATCTGAACTGGGCAGTCCTGGGTCAATAAACTATTAGAAGCAGAACCCCACTGAAAATGAAATATTGCTTCTCAGCTGAGCAGCCCTAGGCAAATGCTCTGTAAACATGAGATATCACATCTCAGCAGTACTGTCTTGGATAAATACATTGTAATATGGGTAAAAGCATCACCACTCTGAAAATGAGATCCTGCATCTCAACTGGGCTGTTTAGGGTAATACGTGATAAAAGGGTTAAAAGCAGAGCCACATTGAAAATAAAATACTGCATCTCAAGCAGGCTAGCTTGCTAAAATGCACTGAAAAACCTGTAAAAGCAGGACCCCATTAAAAACAAGATATTGCATCTCAACTAGGCTATCATGTGATGATAAAAAAAAGAAGTGAAAGTAGGGCCACACGAAAATTAGATATTATAGCTCGGTTGGGATATTCTGGGTAAATAAACTATAAAAATAAAGCAGGACCACACTGTGGATGAGATATTATAGTTCAGTCTTGCTAGCCTAGGCAAATACAGTGTAAAACTGGTAAAATCGGGACCCTACTGAAAACAGATACTGCATGTCAGCTGAGCTATCCTCAGTAAACAAATCATAAAACAAAAACCTTTGACCACGTCACACTCACCAGGAGTTGAATACCTCATCTCTGTGATGTGAACACCCTGACAACCTCCAGCTGGGATTCCAGGGCTTCCAAATGAATCCCCCATCTCTGCCACTGCACAGATGGTCCATCAGTGTATTTGGCTTTAACTGCGTCCTGCAGGGTGGCCATAAATATAGTAACTTGTTAAATAGAAAGCTTGAGTCTGCAACACAGTAAATCCTTCGTCATTCATTACTGTCACAGATAAATGAACTGTTATAAGGCCTAATGACATCCCTGCCACGGGGACACAGCAGTGATATTTAAAATGTTCATTTCTTTCTGTCTGGAATCAGTCCAAATGCTAAAGCTGTGATGAACCATTGAAGGAAGTAGTTACACAGGAACTGGTGTCTGATAACTGGCAGTGAGCATTTTCCATCAGGGAACAAAACTTAAAGAATATGATAACATATTGTAAGCATTCTGATTGGCTGAGAGACCAGTAAAGGAGTTTAATTATGAGACCGTAATTACACCCCTGCACTTTTTTCAGATTAAGAGCCTATGTATCACATCAAATCACTACACTGTACAGTGCCTAAAGTTCCAGTCAGATTGCCAGTCACTATTTACAGTTCTGGAATTCCCATACTGTTGAAAGTGATTACTTTAGCAATCTTGCATTAAATGTACTATTTTAGTTGTATTAACACAGTGCATCATATTTTTTTGCATAAAAATTAGAAAGACATTTTCCTCGCCCTGCTATAAGCATGATAAGAAACTTCAGGGATGTGTAATTATGGGAGATTAATTTCATTTTGCTCTCATGTGTTTACTCTGTGTGAGCACCTCGTGCCAAACAACACTCTTGAGCCATGCAATTATTCCCCCATAATTACACACCCTGTCATGTCTTATTACATACGTAATATTATGATCCCTAAGATACTGTCTTAATGTATTATTCTGTGTGCTCAGAGCTAACATATGACATTTAAACATAAACACATAAAATGTGTCAGCAGTTTAAACACAGAAACAATGAATGTGTCGGCAGAAGAGGACTGATAGGCCCAGCTAGTCTGCCCCATTTTCCCTTCCTAACACTACACCCTGCACTCTGTTTGGTCACAGTTCTGTTTAAGAGGATTTTTTTTTTGTTAATTTTTTAATTCTTTGTTAACTGGGTACAGCCAACTGAGAACAAGTGCCTGTTCTTAGGGGCAACCCAGTGACTTGCTCTGAGTCACACAGTAGGCAAGTGAAGGTTTTGGGAATCAAACTCAGGTCTGCTAGATGTACCAAGCTCATTCACAGCTCATTACTCTAACCTCTAGGCTATACTGCTGGCCCTGTTTTTTGACTGAAGCCAATGTTGTACTCTGTGGAGATCAGTGGATAAATTAGTGCTACTGTCAGACATACTACATGAACTTAGGTGCAGAGCAAAGTCGCACCCTTTCAGGGATACAAGTGTATACATGTGTACAACATATGCTGCATGCTAATAAGCATGCTGCATGCTCTTTATGTTCTGTAAAGGTCTGTTTATAAGGTAGGGTGCAATTGGTGAGGATCTGGTGAATGTTGTTTATATGAAGGAGAATAGGAGGGTCCAAGTATGGAACCTTGTGGCACTCCCACCATGGTGGGGGCAGGATCAGAGAAAGTAGTTCCAACTTTTACCCATTGACTCCTTCCATCAAGATAGTTCCTAAACCATGGTAGGGTAGAGGAAGAGACCCTCGGGTTGCTTAGTTTGGTACAAAGCAGATGATGGTCTACCAGATCAAATGCTTTAGTGGTAGGCATGGGCGGGTAGTGAAATACCCTACTCTAAATACTACCCGCAGGTATCTCTAAACTTCCCTAAATTACCTTAATGAAAAATGGGCAGTTGGTTAGGGGTGGGTAGTTACTACTCTAATCATTCTACTACCACCCTATTACCTACCCTGACCATGACAAAAATGTAAAAGACGGATTTTGACTGTAGGCTATACACTATTACACTTTTTGTTAGGTGTCCTGAGCCCTGTCATTTATTACTGTGACATATTCAGCTACACTGCCTCTCTCTGCAGCAGTTAGTGAACAAAAATCCTTTTACGGCTGTAGTACAGTATTTGTTAGGTTTCCAAAAATTATACACATGGCGGGTATTGCTGAGGCAGGTACAAGTGGTGCAGTTGCTCTGATTGAGCTTGCTACTGTTTCCAAAAATTACACCCAAGGCAGGGATTGCTGAGGCAGGTACAAGAGGTGCAGGTGCTCTGATTGAGCCTGCTGCTGTTTCCAAAAAGTTATACCCATGGGGGGCATTGCTGAGGCAGGTACAAGAGTCGCAGTTGCTCTGATTGAACCTGCTGTTGTTTCCCAAAATTATACCCATGGTAGGCATTGTTGAGGCAGGTACAAGGGACACAGCTGAGCTGAGTGAGGCTGCTGCTGTTTCCAAAAATTATACTCATGGGGGGCAAGTGTGGGAGGCCTTTCGGCACCATGCAATTCTGCTTAAAGTTGAACCAGCATAATATTCTGTGGTGATTTGTATATGCAGCCCATGATGCTTTGCATTGTGTGGGCATGTGTGATTTTGTATTTTCTTGAAACTTGGCTTCCCAGCCAAATGCCCTTTGGGGTAACCCTTGCCTCAGTGTTTGTGCACAGAGGCACTTTGTCTTTTAAATAGTTTTTTTATTTTAATGGGTTCACCACAATATAACCCAGACAGACCATCTTAGGGTAGCTGGTTCATTCCACTGGGGTGTCAAACAGACAAGGCATACTGATGAGTCCTGGTAGGACGAAACACGTGTCTATGTCATCTGTTAGCACCCTTGCAAATTGTGAGAGGCCTTTGGCACCATGCAATTCTGCTTAAAGTTGAACCAGCATAATATTCTGTGGTGATTTGCATATGCAGCCCATGATGCTTTGCATTGTGGGCATGTGTGATTTTGTATTTTTTATAATAAACTGATGACTGACAAAACTAAGAGTAGTGTGGCACATGTGACTGGCATGGTGGCAGTGGTGAAGCAGGGATCTAACAATGTAGCCAACACATAGGTGTCATTCTTAAACATGGAATGTATTATCTGATTAGTCAACAGTCTGAGACTCGAGTCATCTGCCAGCATAATAGCAGTGTTGTCGTCTTTTGACTGAAAGTCTTTCTTTATGTCACCAAGGAAAATGTGAAGAAATCTTATCTGAGGAAGAATTTGACTCAGAGTTGCACTGTCCACACTGACATCATGTGTGGCAGCCTCAAATGGCTCAAATAATGTTGCCAACAATTCAAGTAGACTCAACTGCTGGAACTGAGCATGATGTCTACTTTATCTATTTGATTCTGCATGGTGTAGTCATGTACAGCTTTTCTCTGTTTAAGAAGCCTTTTCAAGATGTACAATTTTGAATTCCAGTGGGTTGGAACTTCCTGCTTTAGTGTATGCAGTGGTTCTGTAAAAAGAGGTCCTTGCAAAACAGGAGAAGATGGAAGGTTTGATACCTTTTATTGGACCAACAAGTGTCTCGTACAAAGATGGAATTATACACAAGCTTTCGGGGCAACACAGGTCCCTTCTTCAGGTGAATAGCAAAACTGAGCAAAGTAAGCAGTATTTATATCCAGTGTGGAGCAATTAAAAATCATGAAGTGAAGTAGGAAGGTGACAAAGGGGACTAGAGATGAAAGTCAAAGATGCAAAGCAAAAACACGAGAAGAAATGATGGGGGAGCTGAGTAGGAGATGAAAGGAAGCTAGAGGGAAAACAAAGGCACACAAATAGGATCTGAGATCAAAGGCTGACTGTAAGGGTTGAATAGACAGGAGATGCCTAAGAGATGTAAGAAGTCAAGAAATTAGAGAAACAAAAGAATAAAGGCCTAGATAAACACAGTGTGAAATGGTATAAACAGAGGCATGAAACAAGAGGAGTGGGAGGGACTGAGCTAAAGAGTTATTAGGAGAGGCAGGGAGGATGTGAGGTACAGATGGAAAAAGGGCAGATCAAGCAGA
Source organism: Neoceratodus forsteri (assembly GCA_016271365.2). Taxonomy (NCBI): domain Eukaryota; kingdom Metazoa; phylum Chordata; order Ceratodontiformes; family Ceratodontidae; genus Neoceratodus; species Neoceratodus forsteri. The sequence continues at coordinate 69,644,619 of JADMNL010000023.1, forward strand.
ACTCAGAGAAAAAATAATAGTAAGAGAAATACAGAACCAATGTGTGATAAATAATTACATGATTTAGTATACAATAAAAAGAATTATAGTTTACCATAGTGTCCATGAAACCGATGTCCGATTCAGTCCAGAAATGTTAGATTTAAATTGTTTAATATATTTCAATTCCCATGTCCTTCTGTCCTGTCTGAAGTTGCCTCTTAGTATCAAGACAGATAAATCCAAGAGAGAGTGATCTGTTTGTGAAAAATGGTTTCCTACTGGAGTGCTGATGATCTGGTTTACTAGTGTGTGATGATGATGATTCATCCTGGTTTCCATGGTTGGCTAGTTTCCGCAATATAGCATCCATTTGTACACTTCTTGCATTGAATTAGGTAAACCACATTGCTGGATTGACATGTGTAGGATCCATTAATTTGCATTATGTTATTTTGGCTTGTCTTAATGGTGGCCTGTGTGCATATGTGGGTGCAGGTCTTACATCTTGCCACATTGCATGATGTTGTCCCTCTTGTTTTCTGGTTATTTTGATCTGCTGGGAGTTTGTTATGAATTATTATGTTCGAGAGGCTGGGGGGCTGCTTATAGGCAATGACAGGTGGTTCAGGGAAGATGCCTTTCAGTGTTTCATCTTCTCTCAGCATGGGTTGTAGCTCTTTGACAATTTCCTGAAGGGGTTTTAGCATGGGGCTGTAAGTGACCACTAGGGGTGTGTGGTCATTTTGATGTCTTTGCCTGTATTCCAGCAGATTGTCTCATGGTATTTGTATGGCCCATTCAAATTCTCTGTCAATTTGTCTTGGAGAGTGGCCCTGCTGAATTAGGGAATTCCAAAGTGTGGAGAGCTGTCTGTCTCTTGTTCTCTCATCAGAGCAGATTTGATGGTATTGAACTGCCTGACTGTAGATTACAGATTTATATGTATGATTTGGGTGGAAGGTGGAATTATGCAGATGGCAGTGTCTGTCAGTGGGTTTTCTGTAAAGAGCAGTTTGTATATGTCCATTTTTACGTTCACTTGTGCACATGCGCAAGGAGCGTTTTGGGAGAGTAGCACACTTTGGAGGTGTGCTTCTCCCTTGCATTCCACTGCTGTGTTGAGCAGGTGTGGTGGTCCTGCACCAATGGGTGCGGGAGCTGTGTATGACAGTGGTGGTCTTCACTTCAAAGAAAACCACTGCTGTCATACAGAGAACCGCGTCACGCCACCCCCCTGTGTCACGCCACCCCAAAATATTTGCTGCCACGCTGGGGCCCACCCCAGCATGGTGAAGAGTCCCACGTCATCTTGCCGATGGGGTGCCCAGTCCCCATCGGCTCCACGGCCCCCAAGCCATCCTTCTATGCCAGAGCCCCCCCAGCGTGGCAATGTCCCGGTTGTTCGTCGAGCGGGGTGCCCAACCCCATCAGCTCCTCAGCCCCCAGCTACAAGCTCTGCCACGCTGGGTGCCCACCCCAGCATGGCAAACATCCCACATAGTCTGTTTTTTTTAACCTGTAAATTGAAATGGTCCCATGGCGCTTCTCCCAGTCCCCCTCCCACAACCCGCACCACCACTGCGCACCCAGCCTCCCACCCCCTCACCCCCATGCACCTCCGGAGCTCAGCGTGACGATCTTCGTGGACCGGGAACACATCTGGCTCTTCAAAGCGACCGCAAACTGAGGAAATGCCGGTAAGCTGTATAATGGGCTAGATGGGGGTTTCAACTTTATTGCATATCTCAGGCATTTTGAAATTTTGCACCAGATTTTCAACATGGGTGTTTGGGACCTTCTCATGAGTGATGTCACTGTCATGGCTTTATTCAGGCCTGAAGGGTGATTTTCGCAGTCACTGTGCAGTCACTGCATGAAATCACCGCCAACTGAATATCCCATAACAGTTTCATCATTCATGAAAGGTCCAATCATCATTGAATGGTGCAAAGTCAAAAAAATAGCTGTTCTGAATGTCGTTGTGCAGTTCCTATGCAGGCTCATAAGTGGGTGATATTTTCAATATTTCCTCCAGATCTTCAACATTGGTGTTTTACCACACCTCCTCATGAGCAGTACAGCTGTCATTTTCACATCCTGCCCAAAACATGTTTCCGCCATATGGCGCACAATGGCGCAGTCGATTATGCAAAATCAATGTATGGGACACATTAAGAAAATCACAGTGACACTGTTCATGAGCAGAGGTCTTAAAATGGCTGTGTTGAAAATTGATGACAAAATTCCTAAAATGACCGTTTACAGTGTTCATTGCGCAGTTCCTATGCACACTCGTCAGTTTACTAATTTCAATATTTCACTCCATTTCAACATTGCCATTTTGCACACACCTCCTTATGAGCAGTGCAGCTGTCATTTTCACATCTTGCCCAAAGCGTGTTTCCACCCATGTAGTGCACAATGGCACAGTGGCTGTCATAGAACTCAGTGTATAGGACACATTAAGAAAATCACAAGTGTCACTGTTCATGAGCAGAAATCTTAAAATAGCTATGTTGAAGATTTGGTGAACAAATTCCTAAAATTAACTGTTTTCTGGCGTGCGTTGTGCAGTTCCTTGCCTTTCGTAAGTTGCAGTTTAATATTTTTCACTCCAGATTTTCAACATTGCCATTTTACCACACCTCCTTTTGAGCAGTACAGCTGTAATTTTTCACATCCTGCCCAAAATGTGTTTCCGCCCATGTAGTGCACAATGGCGCAGTCGGTGTGCGAAATCAATGTATGGGACACAGTAAGAAAATCACAGTGACACTGTTCATTAGCAGAGGTTTTAAAATGCCAGTGTTGACAATTTGGTGAAAAAATTCCTAACAATGACTGTTTTACGGCGTCGTTGCACAGTTCCACATAGCCGTGGGTTTCGAATTTTCAATATTTCCTCCAGATTTTTTCAACATTGCCATTTTACCACACTTCCTTATGAGCAGTACAGCTGTCATTTTCACATCCTGCCCAAAGCGATGTTTCCGCCTATGTAGCGCACAATGGGGGTAACAAAAGGTCATGCTGAAAATTTGTGCAAATACCAGCAATCGCACAGGGCATTAGGTAAAGCACCACACGTACAAACACCACTGCAAATACCTGTAAGCAAACGTTCAGCATTGACAAATGCTTGTTAGTGATACTGACTGTGGTGTCAAGAAAAATGTATGCTGGTGGTGGAGTATTCAATTGTGAGATTTATGGAATGATGAAAGTTGTTAAAATCATGATGGAATTTTTTTGAGAGAGTCTTCACCTTCTGCCCAAATCAGGAATATGTCATCAATAAAATGGAGGTAGACAGATGAATTATAAGGATGGTGTTTACAAAAATCCTCCTCTAAGCAGGCCATGAAAAGATTAGCATATTGTGGTGCCATTTTAGAGCCCATGGCTGTCCCCATGATCTGTAAAAAGTGCTTGCCGTTAAAGGTGAAGTTGTTGCGTGTCAAAATTAATTTTATTAGGGTGCTGATGGTGGTTTCTGGAATGTCTATAACTGTTTAATAACTCTTTAGCTTAGTCCCTTCCACTCCCTCTTGTTTTCACACCTCTGTTTATACCACTTCACACTGTGTTTATCAAGGCCTTTATTCTTTTGTGTCTCCTAATTTCTTGACTTCTTACATCTCTTAGGCATCTCCTGTCTATTCAACCCTTACAGCCAGCCTTTGATCTCAGATCCTGTCTGTGTGCTTTTGTCTTCCCTTTAGTTTCCTTTCATCTCCTACTGACCTGTTCCTACTCAGCCCCCCTCCTCATTTCTTCTCATGTTTTTACTTTGCATCTTTGACTTTCATTTCTAGTCCCCTTTGTCACCTTCCTACTTTACTTCCTGAGTTTTAATTGCTCCACAGTAGATATAAATACTGCTTACATTGCTCAGTTTTTCTGTTCACCAGAAAAAGGGACCTGTGTGGCCCCGAAAGTTTGTGTATAATTCCATCTTTGTACAAGACACTTGTTGGTCCAATAAAAGGTATCAAACCTTCCATCTTCTCCATGTATGCAGTGGTAAATTGTTTGACCTCTGCAGCCCCCTTCAGAATTTTTTGTGCTTTCACAGAGTGGCTGAAATGCCCACATATTTTCCTAGCAAGACCTAACAAGTTTTCAACATTTCTATTTCCATTAAATAAATTATGGATGAGAAGATTTAAACAATGTGCAGAACACTATGTGTTAGTAGTTGCCATCTCTAACAACTTTGACTATGTTGGCACCATTATCTGACACTATGAACTCTGGAGATAAGGAATGCAAGTACGCCATTTCTGGAATTGTTTTTGCAGCTCCTGCAAAATATTCACAGCTGTGTTTTCTCAAAAGTGGTGACACATGATATAGCCTGCTTCCTACTGCTTACAGTAGAGTGGGGTTTATTACTTTCTGACTGAAAACTTGCCCAATGAGCTATAACAGTTATGTAGTCAATTGTTTGGTTGCTGGTACATATATTTGTAGTTATGTGAACCTGCTTCACCTCCAGAGAGTTTCAACTGGTGAATGACTTCAGTACACTAAGTCATACAACTGTGGAACAGTTTTGAGAAAATATTCGACAGGAATGGTGTACGTGGTTCAATCTGCTTCATGAACTTGAAGAAACCTTCTTGGGCAACAAAACACAAGGAGTTGACAACTGACCAACAGCTCTGCAATGGCTCTAGTTAACAGCTGGCATGTTGGATGCTTGTGGGTAATTATGATGTCCTCGCAACACTTTCTTTTTAATGTTAGTTGACAAAATATTTGACGTTTTTTGGGGAAAGTATTTTGCATGACTTTTTCATTTGGAGTACTACTTTGGGATTTTCCAGTACTTGATGGTGTCAGAAAACAATCTATGTTTGTCTGGGAAGACTGCAAGGACACATCAAGTGATTCAATGTCACTTACTGCTTCAATTTGGATATTTGAATTTGTACGTTTAGAAAAAGAATCCCAGGATCTTGCCACCTGTGTTTCTTTGCATGGTTTTCTTATGGTCCTTGGGTACAAGCTGAGGTGGTCAGCACTATGTACTCAAACTGACGAGATGGCAGTAAGGTGTTCTGCCATTTCTATAGATCTCTCAGTTGAACATCAAATCTGGGGCTGGTAACTCCACACTTGTTCAGTTCACCAGTGAGATTAATCAACAATTTTCCATGCTCTGTTAAGCGTCGATAATCTCAAACTTGCCAATGAAGCCATGCTTCATCGTTACAGCCAAAAACCTCATGATTACTTTGAAGCATGGCCTAATGAGAACCTGGTATTTGTCCCTTTCCTCTGCATTGTTGATGCTTTTAAGAACACTGGCAAGAGCGTTTTATATGCACAATGGTGCCAGTTCTGCTTCCAGTTCAATGTCCTATGGTCACCGCTACCGCCTTCAACTGACCATACCAGCCATATTGCCCCTTACCCTGCCCCACTCAATTAGGTGTTTTGCCTTTGCATGTCGCATCATTACTGATGTTCCAAAATGTGCCCCTTTGCCTCGACTGATGCTCTTTTTGAACAGACTGCGTATAGTTTGAGAGTTGTCTGCAGGGTCAATATGAAATAAATTTCACACTAAAGATTTACCTTTTTTACTGTGTTTCATGGTACCTGGCACTATTCCTTGTACAGTCAAGGGACCTGGAGGAAACCCTACACTGCCATTTGTTTGTTGAGATGAATTGTACTCATTCATACTCAACTTCTTATTCTTATGTTTAGCATATGATTTTTTTCCGCACTTGCCTCTCATGCCTTACAGCAGCATCCCCTACTACTGCCTCATCGAAACTACTGACCTAATCGCCACAAGACTCAGAAGAACTGGAAGTGCCACCATCATTATGTGGGACATAGCCTGGGCTCTCACATTTCCAGTCCTCACTATCACCACCATCTCTATCAGCATTTGCTGCCTTAGCATCTGAGCTTGTATTTGAGAAGGATGCCTCCTTGCATGCTGCTTCAGCAGCTGAAAGTATCCTGGCACATGTGTCAAAACGTTCAATATCCCTATGAGTAACTCCAGTCAGTTCTTCCTGACACTCTACTACCATTTCATTGCTAACATGCTTTTTTTGTTCAGGACATTTAGTGCCAGTCCTGGTGATGTTGTTATTATTATTGTTGCTATGTTCTTTATTAGTGGTATGATTTATATTGTTCATATCATTAACAGTTACACATGCAGCAGCATTGTGTTTCCTTTTAGTAGACTTAGACTGGGAAATATGAGACATAGTAGACACAGCCATGAAAGAATATTGTTTCACTAACTGCTGCAGAGACAGACAGTGTAGCTATGTCACAGTAATATAAATGACAGGGCTCGGGGCACCTAACAAACAGTGTAATACAGCTGTAAAAGACTTTCACTAACTGGTGCAGGGACAGACAGTGTAGCTGACCATGTCACAGTAATAAATGACAGGTGTGGTACCCCAATGGTGGTAAAATGGATGTAAATGTGCTGAGTCTACACAAAAATATGAAGGTAAATAAAGCAACTGTGTCCTGATGACACCAGTAACCACCATAAATTACTAACACAGGTCCCAAGGAGGTGGATGTTGGTACCTGACAAAGAGTGGGAGTCAGAAATAGATTCAAATGCCTAACAGGCTTTTATTCAACCAAACGGGGAAAGGGAACACGGTCACAGGGAACTCTGATCCCTAATCTCCTGTACGAGGAGTACTCTACAGTACAAGTTGCATTAAACTGTTTCACCAATGAGTTGATTTAACATTGTTTTTTACAGTTGCAAATGCATTGACAACTCATATTGCATTGTTTTTCAGTGCTTAACCAACTCAAGAGCAATGTTTGTAAAATGTTTTTGTAGCTCATTTGGAATGCTCCTGTAGTCCAGTCACAATGCAATGCAAAACTGAGTTTTAACTCTTAAGAAACAGTTTCTGCAGAGCTTTGTGCGGGATCCAGCAACACTTATGCAACTCAATCAGAAATGCTAAACCAACTCATTGAAGGAACAGTTTAATGTGACTCGTACTGTAAACCAAATGACTGTAACAGCTCCACTTTAAGAGCATTTTATCTACTATACCCTGTACGAGGGTGACTCTATGAAGACCACTTTCAGTAATTGACTGTAACAGCTCCTCTCTAAGAGTGTTCTATCTATTAAGATCAGTGAATCACTATACAATCTTTAATACTATCCTGAGGTGCACCTCTCCCTAGGGCCTATTACCTGGAGTACTCCACTCTAAGAAACTTTATAGCATGTTACTTACAAGACTCTATATAGGTCATAAGAGGCAGTTCATGTGCAGTTGAGCTTTCTCTGTCATTGAGAAGAAACTGGGATACAGGGTATGGAAGCATAGAGAACAACTTGGCGGACTGGCTAGAATGATTTAAAACTAAGGGAATGTAGAGAATTTTGAACAGGCCAATGAGTTTCTCAGCCACACTCCACCTTTCTAGGGTTCCGGAATTTAGAAACAACACAAAGATTTCCTCGGCTCAGAACCCACTAAGGGCTGCCGGAATTGAAACACAACAGACCCGGTCACAGTCCACTTTTAGACTGCTGGGAGAAGAAGAGGATGGTGAATAATTGGCCACAGCCTGCTTCTGAACTGCCAGAAAATGAAGAAGATGCAGAACACCATGCCACAGCCTGCTTCTGGACTGCCGGGAGACAAGGAAGATGCAGAACAACCAGCCACAGCCCATCTCTGGACTTCTGGGAGACAAAGAAGATGCAGAACACCCTGCCACAGCCCACTTCTGGACTGCCGGGGAAATGAAGAAGATGCAGAACACCCTGCCACAGCTCACCCCTGGACTGTCGGAAAATGAAGATGTTGGGAGAAGGAAGTCTGTGGAATGTGGGAGAACAACAGTGTTCTGGGCACCAAAGCCAGATGAGCCAAGGACTGGTGTAAAATAAGAAACAGGACGATGATGCAGGGTACTGAAACAGAAGATCTGGATGGCACTTTGGTATGGATGACAAAACAAGAAAACAGACGACAAACTTTGTACTGGGCCAGGCCGTACACTGGGAACTGGAGAGAGGAAAATAATAAACAGGACGTTGCAACTGAGACGACTGTGGCACGGTTCTTCAGGAAGTTGCAGTTGGCTGCTTCCGAAGATGCACTGGGAGATGATTTCTGAAGAACTGAGGAAGATTGATCTGGATACACATTGGTGAAGTGACTCTGGAGACTTGCTGAAGACTGATTCGAATACTTTTCTAACACTGAAATGCTGGCAACAAAGCAATACCTTCTGGCACTAAAATGCTGGCACAAAGCAATACAAGGACAGTTCTGGCATTTATACTGTTCGTAAGAATAATAACAATGCAATGACTGTCTCAGTTCTTATTGTAGTGGTCAATTACACGGTCTCAATGTCCAGACCTCTGTAAATAAACAGGCACTTTACTATACTGGGTGAACCCTAGCTTCAGTGGACCTAACTACCAGGGGGTCCCTCTAACTCAATCAGGTTCTCCTGTTACTGTGGGTCTATGTTGCTAGCTAGGCTCCCTCAACATCTGGGGTCGCTAATGCTGCTGGGGCCTCTTTTACACCCGTGGGCCTAAATGGCTAGCAGAGGGTCTAACTTGTCCTGTTAGGCTGCAGTGGGCATAACTTGCCCTTTTAAGTAGCAGTGGGCCTAACGTGCCTCTTTAAGTAGCAATGGGCCTAATTCGCCCCTTTCAGTAGCAGTGGGCCTAATGTGCCCTCTTTAACACACTGATCCCCTTTGAATTAGGGGTCATTCTGCCCCTGCTCTGCCCTTTAATTAATATTTATAAGCCCTCTCCTGTGGGCGTTAATACTGGGCCCTCCCTTGGGTGTCGCTGCACCCACTGAATATTCAATTATTTAAATTATGCCCTCTGTTACTTTCCCCCACGGCTCTGATCCGCTTTCTTGCTCCTTGAGCCTGGTGCTAAAAAAACACAATTTTTCTTTTGTCCTGTGGCGATCAGCACAGTTCAAATCAAGTGTGCTGCTGCTGACTCACCGCCCCAGCCTGGGTTGAAGAGATGCAGTCGGGAGGTGGGAGGTGCTGCTCACAGAAGGAGGAATACAGGCAGGAACTGACAGCAGGGACCTTACGAGGTCCTGGGATTGGTGCAAATGATGCGGTACTGCTATCACCGCCTCCAGGGGACTTTTAAAATAAAACAATAAAATGAGGCTCCAAGCCCTTGTGACATGAAACAGGATTTTTTTTACTTCTTCTAGTGCCTCATGGTGGTACCACAGACCACGCAACAGCTTTAGGCAGTCTTTTCAGTAGCTGGAGGCAGAGGAGGCACGCAGGCAAGCCCTCAGGAACAGCTTCAACCCACCAGGTAAGCTCTTTCTCATCCCTCCACACTTGCTGCATCCTCTCTCTTCCACAGCTACCACAATTCTTTCAACAGATACATTTTCAAAAAGCAACACTCTGTATTCTGATTCTTAGCACTAGAATGCTGAGCATGTGCAGCTCAGCACAACATTCTACCCTGGGCACAGTGCTGGCACAGCAATATTTGCTTGGCAATTTAGGCTATTTACATTAATTTTAAAACATGCTTGTGCTGGATGTACCTAAAGTTTGTGCACTTAGGCATTTCTGGGGGTACCTCCATACTGTACTAGTGCACCTTATAAGGGCTGGGCACCTTTCTATTTTTCTTTTCTGTTGTGCCCCCAACTCTGGGGCACTACAAGAACTTGGTCCTCGGGGGCATCTAACAAATGGCGTAATCATCCATAAAAGGCTTTTACTAAGTGCTGCAGAGCCAGACAGTGTATCTGACTATGTTGCAGTAATAAATGACAGGGCTCGGGCCTTGGGGACACCTCAAACACAGTGTAATACAGCTGTAAAAAGGCTTTCACTAACTGCTGCAGAGACAGACAGTGTATATGACTATGTCACAAATGACAGGGTTCAGGGCACCTAACAAACAGTGTAATACAGCCATAAAAGGATTTCAATGACTGCTGCAGAGACAGACAGTGTAACTATGTCACAGTAATATAAATGACAGGGCTCAGGTCACCTAGCAAACAGTGTAATACAGCTGTAAAGGTTGCTGCAGAGACAGACAGTGTATGGCTAACTATGCCACAATAATAATTTTACTTGTACTTTGTCACATTCAAACACAGCACTGTGGTTTGGCTCTTCTGATGTGCTGCTGCTGCTGCCACTGTGACTATTAAAAAGCAGGTAAGGCAGTGCAGTGCAACACAACCTAAGTGTGTTAGATTAATTTCTTTTGTTTCGTTTTTTTTTGTTTCCTTTGTCTGTTTGATCCTGGCTTCAGGCATTGCACACCCGCCTCTCTCCACGATCTCTCACCCCCGCCTCTTCTTTTATTTAAAAAAGCCTTTTTATGTTGATTGCATGCATGCACAAGAAACATATTGTGGCAGCTTTCTCCAGAAGCAGGTTGTAGAGGTGCGGCACTGTTGTGGCCAATGACCCCATAGATTTTAAAGGCTTGGCCCGCTTCCCCCAATGCCGTGGCACACTGCACTGACACTAGTTCAGCCAGTGTGCCACAACCTTGTAAAAATTGAGCCACTGCAATCAGGGGCCACCTCATCATTGCAGTCTCATCCCTGCAATGAGGAAGCAACCCTTCATTGCAGGGCTGCTGCTGACTGGGAGCCCAGTCCCCATCAGCGTGTCTCTCCTCCCCAGTTTGTTGTGTGCCAAGGGGCTGCCCAATCCCGCTTGGCTTTGCGTTCACCCCCACTTGTTCTTGGGTCGATGGGGGTGCCCAATCCCCATTGGCATATCCCCCATTTCTTGTGTGCCGACGGGGTGCCCAATGCCCATTGGTATGATGTGGCCCTCCCCTTTTGTTGTGTGCTGATGGGAGTGCGCAATCCTCCATCAGCTGCAGCTGCCCCTCCCAAAAAGAGTCCGTTGGCATGCTGGGAGCCTACCCCAGCATGCCACATGCCCTGCAAAAAAAAACGGTCCTGCAATTTTTTTTTTTTCTCCCTGTAAAAAAAGTCCCTCACCATCTCCCTGCCCTCCCACAACCTGCACCCACCCACTACACACCTACCTCCCCACACCCCCAACCCCATACTAACTTCTGGACCTCGGCGTGACGATCTTCGGTGGACTGGGAACACGTCTGCACTCTTCAAAGCCGACTGCGAACAGAAGAAGCTATATAATGGAATAAATAGGGTGTTTTCAACTTTGATGCTTATCTCAGGCACTGTTTGGAAATTTGGCACCAAATTTTCAACATGGTGTTTGTGGGACCCCTCCTCATGAATTCAGGCACTGCCATGTCGTTACTCCGTCCCGAAAGGTGATTTCACAGTCACTGCGTGGAATCACCTTATGGGACCGAATAATGAAATGACAGTGTCAGTGTTCATGAGGTGGGCTCTCAAAAAGCCTTTGTAGCAAATTTGGTGGGAAAAATCCATAAAATGACTGTTTTACAAGCGTGCGTTGTGCAGTTGCTACGCACGCTCATATCTTCACGAATTTGCTACATTTTCAAGACAGATTTTCAACATTGGCATTTTTCCACACCTCCTTGTGAACAGTATAGCTGTCATTTTTCATATCCTGGCTGAAATGTGTTTTCACACTTCCAGCACAGAATAGCACGGTTGCTGTGGGAAATCAGTGTTCGGGACAGATTACAAAAATGACAGTGACACTGTTCATGAGCAGAGGTTCTAAAATGCCTATGTTGAAAATTTGGTGCCCATACTCCATAAAATGACTGTTACGAGCGTGCGTTGCGCAGTTTCCACACACACTCGTACCTTCACAACTTTACAATATTTTCACTCCAGATTTTCAACATTGCCATTGTTCTGACCTCCTCATGAATGGTACAGCTGTCATTTTCCACATCCTGGCCGAAATGTGTTTCGCACTTCCAGCGCAGAATAGTGCAGTCACTGTGGGAAATCAGTGTTTGGGACACATTATGAAAATGACAGTGACACTGTTCATTAGCAGAGATCCAAAAATGGCTATGTTGACAATTTTGTGATGAAACTCCATAAAATGATTGTGTTACAAGCATGCATTGTGCAGTTCCACACACCCTTGTAACTTTGCAAATTAGTAATATTTTCACACATTTTCAACAGTGGCATTTTCTACACCTCCTTGTGAAAAAATACATGCATCATTTTCACATCTTGGCCAAAATGTGTTTCGCGCTTCCAGCGTAGAATACCGAGTCGCTGTTGGAAATCATTGTTTGGGATTGAGCGAGTGGGGGGGGGGGAGTGACCGAGCTCAACTGAGCTCTGTCAGGACTGCTGTGGATTTCTTTGTGGGCAGGAAAATGTGCCAATGCAGGCAGGAGCCCAGTACATAAGGGCAGCCTGCAGCACCGGGAGACACAGAACGAATGAGTGAGGGAGGGGGAGTGCGTGAGGTCTACGGAGCTCTGTTGGGATTGCTGAGGATTTCTTTGTGGGCAGAAAAAGGCAGCAATGCACGCAGGGGCCCAGTACAAAAGGGCAGCCTGCAACGGCTGGAGAAACAAAATGAGCAAGTGAAAGAGGGGGAGTGAGCGAGTTCTATCATGACTGCTGCAGATTTCTTTGTGGGTAGAAGAAGGCGGCAACACAGGCAGGAGCCCAGTATGAAAGGCCAGCCTGCAGCGCCGGCAGAAATGGAATGAGCGGTGAGAGAGGGAGAGTGAGCAGGCTCAACAGAGCTGTCAGGACTGCTGCAGATTTCTATGTGGGCAGAAAAAGTAATGCCCAGATGGCCTACAAAGGACAGCCTGCAGCAGCGGGAGAAACAGAATGACCGAGCGAGAGAGGGGAGTGAGTGAGCTCAACAGAGCTCTATCTTGACTGCTGCAGATTTCTTTGTGGGCAGAAGAAGACAGCAATGCAGGCAGGAGCCCAGTATAAAGGGCAGGCTGCAGTGCCGGCAGAAATGGAATGAGCAAGAGAGGGGAGTGAGTGAGCTCAATGGAGCTCTGTCAGGGCAGCTGCAGATTTCTTTGTGGCCAAAAAGGTGCCAACAGAGGCAGGAGCCCAGTACAAAAGGACAGCCTGCAGCGCCAGGACAAACAGAATGAGCGAGTGACACACGGGGAGTGAGCGACCTCTACGGAGCTCTGTCAGGACAGCTATGGATTTCTTTCTGGCCAGCAAAAGGTGCAAGTGCAGGCAGGAGCCCAGTACCAAAGGGCAGCCTGCATCACTGGCAGAAAAGGAATGAATGAGTGAGAGAGGGAGAGTGAGCAATCTCAGCGGACCTCTGACAGGACTGCTGCAGATTTCTTTGTGGGCAGAAAAAGGCACCAACAGAGGCAAGAGCCCCATACAAAAGGGCAGCCTGCAGCACCAGGAGAAACAGAATGAATGAATGAGACAAGGGGGAGTGAGTGACCTCAACGGAGCTGTATTGTGACTGTTGCAGATTGCTTTGTGGGCAGAAAAAGGCGGCAATGCAGGCAGGAGCCCAGTACAAAAGGCCAGCCTGCAGCGCTGGGAGAAACGCAATGAGCGAGTGAGAGATGGGGAGTGAACGAGCTCAACGGAGCTGTGTTGGGACTGCTGCAGATTTCTTTGTGGGCAGAAAAAGCCCCCAACACAGGCAGGAGCCCAGTACAAAAGGGCAGCCTGCAGCAGCGGGGAGACACAGAACGAGCGGGTGAGGGAGGAGGAGGAGTGAGTGAGCTCAACGGAGCTCTGTTGGGACAGCTGCAAATTTCTTTGTGGACAGAAAAGGGTGCCAATGCAAGCAGGAGCCCAGTACAAAACAGCAGCCTGCAGCACCAGGAGAAACAGAACGAGCGAGTGATGGAGGGCCACTGAGCGAACTCAACGGACCAGCACAATCAACATTCGGCATTGACAGATGCTTGTTTAAATTTGTTTTCTCTTTTTTTTTTGCCTTTTAAAAAGCTTATCTTCTTTTCTTTGTTTTGTTGTTTCTTTGTGCCATCTGACCCTTCAGGAGTTCTTATCTTCACCAGCCAGTGCCTTTCCCCACAGTTTCTCTCTCTCTCCCCCCCCCAGTCTTATTTCCCTAACATGCCTATAAGTTGCTGTTGCTTTCTTTTTTTTTTTGTGTTTGAAAACTTAGTTTCTTTTCTTCATTTTGTTGTTGTTGCCTCTGGTCCCCCCAACCCCTAAAGAGAGCCCAAACTCAGTGCTGCAGTGCTGCTAGGTAATAGAGCATCCAATCGCTGCGTAGATATGGGGTAAATGGTGCATCTTCGCTTTCAGGCATTGTCTCTCTGTGCTGTAGCTCCCGCTTCCTAACCACCATGGTCATTTGTCAGGGCTGGCAGGCAGTCTTTCTATTGGCCAGCTCATCTGTCAGTCCTGTTTCTCATGCATGCATGTTCTTCCACACTCCCTCCCAATGCTCAAGTGCACTCGTGGTGTTGGCAGCTCCCCTCCAACTCCCACGCGGTGTCACTCTCTGCAGTGCATGTGACCAGGCATCCACAACTCCACCGCCAACTGAGGAAGCAGTGTGGTGACATCTGCTGTGCTGTACAGTGCAGGGAGGCAAACTACCTGACTCAAACTACCTGACCCATTTTCAGAACTGCTGATCCAGGTAGGGTAGTATATTGCCCTAAGTACTCTACTCGGCATAAAAAGTTCAATTCCTGATCTGGGTACCCGTTGAATAGCCCAAACTTAGTGAGGTCAATGAATACTACCCCTGTGCATTCATCCCAACCATAGAATTTGTAGCCAAGGAAGTGAAGGAGAGAAGAGCAGTTATCTCATCTCGTTCGTTCATTTAAAATGATGGCACCTCTGACAGACCCTGTCCCCCCCCCCCAAACAACATGCTGGGCTGTGAGCTTGGGTTGCAGGGGGTCGCCCAGGGGAAGGAGAATTGAGCATCCTGCAGACAGTGTGGGGTCTGTGCCCTGCTCACTGAGCATCATCACCACCTAGTGGAAGCTGGGAGGTATCACAGCTGGGGACACCAGATAGGGAGGGATACCAACAGGTGTCAGCAAGTTGTGCACAACACTGCATGGTCGGTTGCCCGAGGAGAAGAAAACCAGAGGAAAAAAAATGGTTCTCCACGGGGACACCAGTACCTCCTGCAGGCTCATGCACTACTAGCCTTGCATTCTTCACACCATTATAGATCAAGGGATAGCTACTGACCAATCCCAATGCTCCATTCCTCTGTGTGTGAAACACTCTTCACAGAATAAGTGTTTATCTAGCACAGCTGCCCTAGAAATGAGCATGTTTGGGACAGGTTTTTTAAAATGCTAATACATTATTGTTGAATCTCGATCAATGACATATTAATACTGCTGCCCAGATCACTCTTACAGTTGTAAGAAAGGTCTCACTTATAATCTTAAGGTATTAGAACTGCTCACTTTCACGTGATATCAGCCAATCAGTGCACAGAACCACTGTAACTCTCATCCCATTTATGGTGATCTCTCGTGCAGGAACATTCCAAGTGGCTCATTCCACTTTAGAGCTGGGGGAGAATGGGCTTTATTTAATTTCTGAAATGGAAAAAAAGAGTTGAAACTTATTATGGATCACTTTAGCTAACTGGAGTGATTTATTATAAGTTAATAGAGCCTCTGCTTGGTGTCACTTATGGTGTAAGAGATTCATCTTACGAGGACTGGGCAGCTAGAACAGCTCAGCTTCACTTTCTGTTCCAGACCTCATGCTCAGAGTCTCTTGTACCGTAATGGGCACACAGTAGAGACCCTATTAACTTATTTATTAGTAATAAAGAATTAAGTGGCTTGAAATTGCAAGAGCCAATGATTTTAATTTCAAAAACAGGAAATTCCATTTGGCAAAATCTTAAAATTCTTTTATGTTTCCATTTTTCCACCCAAACTGAGGGCAAATCAACTTTTTGTTTGTACAAACATTTGATTCATAATGAAGGAGTTTGCCCACAAAGCAAGTGCAAAGTTGTTTTTTCATGAAAATTTGACTGCCAAGAGCTGGTTTAAAAATGATTGTAACATGGCACAGTAAATGATAGTGAAATCGAGGAAGGAGATTGGTGCTAAGGGATCATGTGACGCAAAACGAGCGGTGATTAACCCAGCGTAGAGCCCGCTGGTGCCCTACCAGAAGCAGCCACATGGTGCATCTCTGGGACAATAATCAGCAGCTCACACATGGAAGAGACCTTAGAGCCCATTCAGCATTGGGATCGCGCAAAACCAAGAGTAGAACAGGAACAAGTAGCAGGTGCTCTCATGTCTGTTACTGTATCTGGAGGGGATGGGGGGGCGTAAACCAATCCAATCACCCAAACAGAATGAGAACCTGAGGTAGCAAAACAGCGAATGAATACACAGAAAGAAACACCACACCAAGCGCCACACAAGAAGCACAATAACTGAAAACATGCCTTTTGTCCCCACGTCTATTTGTGTTTTTGACTTCCAAGGGAACAAAAATCCGGAGAGATAGCAGCACCACACAATCACACCTCAGTACATCAATATTTGTTACCGTGACTGTATTTACACAGACAAAAGACCCACAGTGCACTGCTGGTGTACACCATTGGGATGTGACAGCGAAGCAGCACACAGTGAAACGGTCGCTAGAAATCGCTGGTTCGTAGCATACTTATTGTCTCATATATATCACTACTGTCCTGCTTTGAACTCTGAACTAGCAGATACTATGTAAATAAATGTCTATCGGGAGGTGTGAACGAGCACGGTCTCACACCCTCTCACTGTGGCGCATGGAAAGAAGTGGTCGATACTGTACCATCCAGCAATAGTACTTTCACATAATGTTTGTGTACTGTGATGTCAAATGGTGGCCGCACCTGCCATGTTACAAGCGCATTAATCATCTCCAGCGTTGGGCTCTACCATGGATTAATGCCTGCAGGGTGGTTGAAGCACTGCCTTCGGCCTTCTTGCACCAACCCCACTCTCAGCAGGGCATTAATCCACGGTAGCCCTCTGTCAGTGATTAATGCTTACGTAATTCCATTGTTTACCAGTATTTTCCATTGAAAACAGAAAATTGTTGGCCCTAAATGTGGAGGCTGTTGTGTAACTGAGTTCTAGAAAAACAGCTGCTGGATCAAGGGGGTAACATTGCCACATACTTGGATCCATTTGTATCTGAAAGAACTACTCTGTTGCTTATGTACCTGACATCTGCCCCATCAAATGTAACCCTTAACTAAAACCGAATATGACACCTCCTTATAGTTAATTATGTTTGCTTGCACGCATGTGCAAGAAACATAGTGCCATCATCCGAGTTTTCGGAGGTGTGTCACCCCCTCTTCCAATTCAGTCAGTGTGCTGGCAGGCGCGGCCGCAGTTCTCCAATGCCTGCTGGAGCTGTCTGACAGCTCCAAAATGCAGTGGAGTACAGTTGAAAGGGGGAGCTACGCTTCAGTGAGCAGCGAAAAATATCTCCTGCTCATGTGCGCCCCCCACACACACACACACACACACACACACACACGTCGCGTACTGCGTCGCCCCACTACTGTACAGTCGGGGTGCCCAATCCCCATCGGCTGTGCTCCCCCAAAAGCCTTCCACATGCCACTGGTGCCCACCCCAGCATGGCAACTCATCGATAGCCAAGCGGTCCACTGTCCCCCACAGTACAGGGTGCCACGCTGGGAGCCCACCCCAGCATGGCAACTGATGCTATGGCTGATGGGGTGCCCGATCCCGTCGGCTCCGCCCCCAACCAGCTTTCCTTGTGCCATGCTGGGAGCCCCCAAGCGTGGCAAGCGCCCCATGTCGTCATTTAAAAAAAACTTGAAATAAAAACTGTCCCTCAGCGCTTCTCCTGCCCCCCACAACACGCACCCACCCACTGTGCACCCTGCCTCCCCACACCCCCCTCACCCCATACTTACCTCCGGACCTCGGCGCGACAATCTTCAGTGGACCGGGAACACGTCTGCACTCTTCAAAGCCGACCGCGAACTGAGGAAATGCTGGTAAGCTGTATAATGGGATAGATAGGGTTTTTTCAACTTTGCTGCATATCTCAGGCATTTTTTGGAATTTTTGCACCAAATTTTCAACATGGGGTTTTTGGGACCCCTTCTCATGAGTGATGTCACTGTCATGGCATTATTAGGGCCCGAAGGGTGATTTCTCAGTCACTGCGCAAAATCACCTTTCGGGACTGATTAACGAAATGACACTGCCAGTGTTCATAAGGTGGGCTCTCAAGAAGCCTATTTTGAAAATTTGGTGGAAAATTCGAAATGACTTCTGATGTGCGTTCCGCGGTTCCTCATGGGCTTGTAAGTTGTAATTTTCAATATTTTCACTCCAGATTTTCAACATTGCCATTTTACCACACCTTCTTATGAGTAGTACAGCTGTCATTTTTCAATCTTGCCCACAACATGTTTCCACCCATGTAGCGCACAATGGTGCAGTCGGTGTCATGAAATCAATGTATGGGACACAGTAAGGAAATCACAGTGATACTGTTCATGAGCAGAGGTCTTCAAATGGCTATGTTGAAAATTTGGTGAAAAAATTCTTAAAAATGACTTTTACAAGCGTGCGTTGCACAGTTCCTACGCACGCTCGTAAGTTCGTGAATTTTCAATATTTTCACTACAGATTTCCAACATTGCCATTTTACCACACCTCTTTATGAGCAGTACAGCTGCCATTTTTCACATGTCGCCAAAAACGTGTTTTCGCACATGTAGCGCACAATGGTGCAGTCTGTGTGCGATAGCAATGTTTGGGACAGATTAAGAAAATCACAGTTACACTGTTCATGAGCAGAGGTCTTAAAATAGCTATGTTGAAAATTTGGTGACAAAACTCCATAAAATGACTGTTATGAATGAGCATTGCGCAGTTTCCACGCACCCTAGTAAGTTCATGACTTTGTAATATTTTCAGTCCAGATTTTCACCAGTGACATTTTTCCACACTTCCTTATGAACAGTACGGCTGTCATTTTTCAGAACATGGCCGAAATGTGTTTTTACACCTTCAGTGCAGAGGTGCGTGCTCACTGTGGGAAATCATTGTTCGGGACAGATAAAGAAAATCACAGTGACACTGTTCCTGATCGGAGGTCCCAAAATGCCTGTGTTGACAATCTGCTGTAAAAAATCCCCAAACGAATTACATTACGGGTGTGCGTTGCACACTTTCTATGTACGCTCGCGACTTCACCAGTTTTTTTAATATTTTTTCTGCAGACTTGCAACATTGCCATTTTTTACACCTCCCCATGAACAGTACAGCTGTCATTTTTTACATCCTGTTCAGAATGTTTTTGCACCTGTGGTGCTAAATGCCGTAGTCACTGTGCATAAGCAGCTTTCAGTTAACAAACTGATATTGCCATTGTTCATGAGGTGGGGTCACAAAAAAACCATGCTGAAAATTTGGAGTGAAAATACCAATGAATGCCTGAGGTATTAGGGTTTCCAACCATAACGCCCAGCCCTGTAGAGAATGACAGGCATCAGGGATGTGACTTGGGATTCTTGCCTCTAATGCTCATACCATTCCACACCCTGCAGTCAGTGAGAGGCATCAAGGTATACCTTGGACTCTTTGGCCCCAAAGTTCACCCCATTCTCCTATACCACACCCATCTCACCGTACTTCCTGATGGAACGAGGTGCGCATAAGGGCCAAAGACCCAAGGCACACCGTGACACTTGTCAGTGTCTGCAGGGTTGGGTGTGGTGAAATGGCGTGGCCGTTATGCCTGACGACCCAAAGGCACACCCCAATGCCTGTCACTCTCTGCAGGGTGGTGGTGGGGTTGGCTTCAGTTCAATACTTCACTGCCATTCCTATTACGCAGCTCTGTAACTTCTACACTACCACTGCCAATGCCAGCAAGCAAACATTCGGCATTGACAAATGCTTGTTTCCTGTCTGGCATAATCTTCTTGGAGCTGTGCTCTGCTGAGGTGAAAGGAAATATCTATGGGGTCACATTACAGCACAGCAATTTCAACAGATGCTAAGTTCTCGATTCTGCCCTGATCCGCAAATCTGTGCCACAAATCCATAACATATCTGTAGGTAAGGTGACTGCCTGGAGGAGGGAGTTTTGCTCAACTTTTTTGTAAGGTTTCCATTGGAATTCATGGAACTACAGATCCCTGAAAATTCCCTGGGCTCAATTTTCAAAGCCCCGCATTTATTTATTTATTTGCTTTTGTTTACCGGGTAAGCACACTACACAGTCAAGTGCCTATTTTTAGTTGCAACCCAGGAGGATTACAAGGTACATACAAGAACATCAGTTGGAATCAAGGTAACATACAAGAAAATCAGGCATAACAGATTGATAGGTAGATGATAGCATAATACGGGCATTGTCAATAAAGCAAACGATATAGGGTAAGTCATGCCCTCGGGGGTTAAGAATAGAGGGTTTCAGGGTGGAGTACAATAGACCAGAACTCCATAGGGAAACAGGTAGGCAGGAGAGGGCCCAGTGCATGTTGATAACATTAGAAACAACCATCAGTTACAGGATCCAAGTGCCAGCAATAACAGTTTTAACACAAGGTGCCTGTGTCAAAGGGAATTGATGCAAGTGACTCCTTGCATCAAAAGTTGTGGCACTCTCAATTTTCAAATGTAGGCTGTGTCGAAAATGGGAGGCCATGTGGCAAACCAGTTCTGCACTACCCTAGCGCCGAAAGTCATGGTGTGCCAAGGCAGAAGGTGCTCGCACCCTGGTGGGGCTGTAGCATCCCCTTATTTGGGATTCTGGAAGCTCTGCCATGGCCACAAGTTGGGACTGCGGTTAAACCAGTCATGAGCTGGTCAAAAACAGCTCAATGATGCAGGTCAGGAGTGTGCCACGTGGGGGGGATGGAAGCTTGAGAGATCGTGGGACATTGGAGATAAACCTGGGGGGGGGGAGTGCCGTAGTGGGCAGTGTGGGTACAGCAGGTGTGGCAGGTGCATCAGGAAAATGTGCCCTAGACAGTTCTACAAACCTGTGGACATGATACTCCCTGGTAGTCATGCACTGACCCTGTCCTGGACCCCCTGATACCACCAGCACTGGTAGCTTTCCCAGAGCTTGCATAGTCCCTGACATGCAGAGATGATATTAGGTGCAGCTGGTGGACAGGGACATACCTCAGGCAGCGTGACAGTCCCCTGTTGCACAGCCTGCCATGTCCTGGCATGCTGCAGGTGCAGGTGCCAGAGTAGCAATGGCACAGTGAGACGGCCACCCCAGTAGACAGGTGCCATAAAGGTGTGTGACCGATGGCAGGACAAAGGATTGGCACCACATATACTGGAGTGGGGAAGCTCTGTTTCTGCCACTGTACCCTGTTGTGTAGGAACAGTACAGGCAGATCCATACTGTTTATTCATTAAATTAGGTGCCACAAAATGATATATTCCCTTGTACCACTTGTTTATTATTCTGAGTATTTTGTTTTGTGAGGCATCTCATTTTCACCTGGGTCCCTCAATATGGCGTCATACTGTGTTTTAAAAAAAAATGCTAAAGTATAGTGTATGCATTTAATATGGTATTGATTTATATAAGGATTTTTCACTACGTCTTGATAGCACTCCCTCCATTGGTTATTGCAGTGGAAAATACTTTTTGAGGCAATTCGCCATTTAACATAGCCAGTTTATTTAATTAACTACAAGTCTGTCCCACTAATGAGAGCAGTGACCAATGAAGTGACTATTATTTAAATAGTCTATTTGCACTAATGGGATTTATGCACTTTAATTGATTGCACCTGTATTCAAATGCATCTATGAACACCAAGGGGAATCTGAGGTCAGGTGGAGTTGCCAGTTCTGACAGCTTGTGATCTGCTTACCAGGTAGGATCAGAACCAGCTGGTGGTCATGCTAGTGAGACCTGCAAGAGAGAGCTTGAAGAGGAGGAGGTGTGGGAGACCGTGTTGAAGGCTTTGCCAGGTCAACAAAGATGGCAGAGGTAATGTGGCTCTTATCCATATCTCTGTAGATGGAGTCGTGAGCCTAAAGAGTGAAGAGGTGGTGGAGTGGGTCCTCCTAAAACCAGATTGGTAAGGTGTGAAAAGGATCTAGTAAAGTAGAGAGCTGAGAGAGGACTAGGTGTTCTTAGGGTTTAGCCAAGGTAGCGAGGAGGAGAGAGGGTGGTAGTTCCAGGAGCTATGGGGTCACTACCTTTAGGAAGAGGGATAATGGTGGCATGCTTCCAGTCAGAAGAGATTGAGGCAAGAGAGAAACAGAGGTTATAGAGTGAGGCCAATGGGGTGGCGTGGCAGGGCTGTCATGTAGAGCATTTTGGAGTCAAGACCGGTGGGATACTTGCCTTTAGCGGATTTAGGGTGAGCAGGGCATTGTAGACTTCAGCCAGGGAGACTTGATGGAAGGCAAAGGAGGGGTCAGTGGGAGGGTCTGGAACAAGGCATACAGAGGGAGGGGGATGGGTGAGGCAGGTGGAGTGTGGACAGCAGAGAAGATGTGCAGCTTGTGAAGAAGGCATTGAATTCATTTGGCACCGTGAGAGGGTTGATGACAGTGAAGTCACTAACATTTAGAACACGGGAGGGGGCCTGTGAGGGAGGGAGAATAATGTCATAACCACCTTCCAAAATTTAGGGAGTGGTTTATCTTGGTGTGGAAAGAGTCTTTGAAATAATTGGCTTTTGCCTAGTGGATTTGCCTTATGTAGGTGTTACGTAGGGCCCTATATCTTTGTTAATCATCAGGTGCACCAGAGCCCTTGAAGGACTTCCATGACTGATTCCATGTTCTTGGGAGGGTCATGAGGTCCGCTGAAATCAAATGCGGGTGGGCTCCCCTCACCCGGGTTTGTCTAAGGGGGGCATAAAGGTTCCAGACTTCAGACTTCATGGGGTTTCAACCATGTCTCCGAAATGATCATAATGTCAGGTTTAAGGGAAAGAATAGTAGGTTGCAGGAGGATTAGCTTGTGGAGGAGACTACAAATGTTTATATGGACTAGTTTTAGGCCCCTTGGGAGTTGGAGAGGTGGGGCAGGGTTTGGGCCGGGTGTGGAGTTTAGCTCAATGTCACCAGCTAGGAGGAACAGTAACGATATTAGAAACCTGGCTTTGGGTAGGGCCCTTTATTTATTTTTATTTATTTAGTTTTTGCTGGCTTGCAGTGTGGTTTAGGAGCCGAGAAGGATGGCATGGAGGTGCTACATGCTGGGAAGTTAAGGACTGTTAGGCCAACGTGGAAGGAGGGTGGGAGGACTGAAGGGCATGATAGTAGATACATGAGTGGGCCACAGGGGCAACGTGGTGAGGAAGGAGGGCTAAAGAAACTGGGCACAGAACCAGATAGCAGGTTCCATTTCAGGAGTGAGGATGGTGGGAGAGAGACCAGTGGAGCAAGTAGTGAGATTATAGCTAGGTAAAGTGGTAGCATTGTACCTCTAGCAGAGTGGAGGTGGTGAATTGGGTTTATAGCAGCCGCTAGTGGTTTGCATTCATAATCTGTAGATGGAAAGTCAGTAGATTGGTTTATTTCCATCACATGCTCACTCATATATTTGGAAGTTCACCAAGGGTGGTGGCGGGGGTGGTGGGGCAACTGGCGTGAAGCATCGGCAGGGACAACCAACTGTGACTCAATCCACTCCAAACAGTCCACTGTACCTGATTTGTGAGCGGGTGCTCTGGGAAGGTGACTCTAACTGCTCTCATGACCTCTCCAGGCTGATTTTATGAGCCGGGTGCTCAGGGACGGCAACTCAAACTGCCCTCATGACCACAAACTAGCTATATGACACAGACAGGGCTCAGGGTACCTTACAGACAGTGTGTAATACAGCCAAGATGGCTTTATGCAGAGATACAGAGTAGCTATATGTCACAGACAGGGCTTGGGGAACATAGACAGTGTGTAATACAATCAGAATGGCTTTATGCAGAGACATAGAGCACCCATATGTCACACATGGGCTTGACTTGGGCACCTAACAGACTCTGTGTAATACAGCCTAAATGGCTTTATGTAGAGACACAGAGTAGCTGTATGTCAGAGACAGGGCCTGGGTACTTAACAAACACTATGTAATACAGCCAAAATTGCTCTCACTATTCTGCAGTCACACAGAGTAGCTATGTCACAGACATGGCAAGGGGCACCCAACATGCAGTGTGTAATATGGCCAAATGGCTTTATGCAGAGCCACAGAGTACCTATGTCACACACAGGACTCGAGGCAACTCCAATAGACATTATGTAATACAAAATGTAAAAACAAAAGCAAGGCACTCGTCAGCATGTGGTCTAAGTGCAAAACAAAATGGTTATATTAAATGCACACTGAAAATAGAAAATAGAGTTAAAATCTATGTTTCGACCTTAGGTCTTCTTCAGGAAATGTCTAAAGAGAAAAACAAATAGTGTAGAGGGAGGTAAAATGAGGATATATATATATATATATATGGGGGAACGAAAAAAGGGGAGGCTAAGGGAGAAGAAGTGATAAATGGCAAGATTAAGAGAGAATCTGTGAAACAAAAAGGTGATGATAGGAAAGATAAAGCATAACAGGAGTGAAAGAGCTAGGGAAGTCCCCAGGTGGGGAATAATTAACAGGGCCTAGAAAGAAGGCTGAAAGGTGACAAATGTGGGGAAAGGAGACAGAGACTGAGACTTATTGTGAAAATGAAAAATAAATTAAATGTGTACAGATACAAATCGACTTTAGGGAAAATAAGGGGTGGCTGAAAGATGTTAGTGGAAAATAAGTCTATCATTTAAACCAGAGGGCTGCTGGGAGCCAGGGTGGGTGATCAGCTTGGCTTCCATGTTTTTTCTATGGTCAGGATCCCACAAGCCCTGCTGAAGGACACAAACAGAAAGGTCATTGACATTGTGATCCCTGGAGATAAAGTGGGATACAATGGGTTTAGCAGTGTCACCATTTCTCACTGCTCTGTAATGTTCCCTGAACTGGTCAGCAAGACGCCTACCAGTTTCTCCGATGTAAATAGCTGAACACTTCCTGCAAAGAATACAACATACCACATTAGTGGAGGTGCATGGGAACTCCTTTGTGATGTGAAAAGCACCTGTAAGCCCCAAATTTCAGTCACACTGGAAATAAATTTGCAGGTGTAGCAGCGAGTCCTGGTGCAAGGTTTGGTACCTGGTAGGGAGGAACTGTTAGGAGTAGGTAGGCTGCTTTTAACCAGGAGTTCCACAGGTTAGGTGGCCGGCAGTAGGAGGCAATAGGTGGTTCTGTAAAGGAAGCACCAATGTTAGGGTCAGTTTGCAAAATGGGAAAGTTACTGGTGATGATTCTGTGAAGAGAAGCTGTGCTCTGATGGAAAGGAAGCACTAGTGGAATTTGTCGTTGTTCTTGCATGACAGTATCCTTCCTGCAGAGGTCAAGGTTACAGGGCATGTTACTGACCTGGGAGAGTGCTCTTCCCACTGTGCTTTTGGGGTATCCCCTGTTCATAAAAAACTGCATTATTTGGGTCTGCTCAGCAAAGTCATCCTTTTCACTGCATAACCTTCGAAGTCTAAGAAACTGTGAATAAGGCAGGCCATTCTTGACATGTTTAAGATGGAAGGAGCTGTGGAGGAGGAAACTGTGAGAGTTAGTGGGTTTGTAATAAACTGATGTCTTCAGACCAGTGTTCTGTACTAACCGTTGCATATCCAGAAAAGACATTGTAGAGGGGAGGATACTTCAACAGTGTATTGCAGGAAAGGATGGGCCATGGTAAACTTGTCAAGGAAGACTTGGAGGGTCTCCCTGGAGCAGGAGGTGGCCCCCACATAGTCATCTATGTAGCGTTTGTAGAGTTCAGGCACAGTCCCTGTAAATGAGAAAAAACGTTCCTCCACCCAACCAACAAACAGATTAGCAAAGCTGAGACCCATCTTGGTACCCATGGCAACTCCACTGACCTGCTGAAAAAAACTGTTATTAAAAGAAAAAGCATTCAGTGTAAGAACAAGTTCTGCCAGACAAGTTAGCATGTGTGTGGGTGGCTGCTGGACTTCCCGCTTATTCAAGAAACTGCAAAGCTGTCTGACCATCATCATGGGGATCACTGTGTAAAGAGATATGATGTCCATGGTGAAGATGAGCTGATGAGAGTTATTGAATCTGAACCTGTCAAATAACTGGAGAGCATGGTTAGTGTCTTTAACATAGGAGGGCAGTGACACAATGAGGGGTCTCATGAGGCTGTCCAAAAATGCAGAGATGTGGGATGTAGGGCAGGACCAGGCAGACACAATAGGATAATCAGGGTTACCTGTTTTGAGGATTTTGGGAAGGAGATAAAACCTGGATGTCTGGGGATGCAGAACTACGAGTCTCTTAGCAGAAGCAGGGAGCTCTTTGTTTTCAATAGCAGAGGTGAAAGTGGTGGTGACCTCAGTCTGACAGTCAGCAGTGGGGTCCTGTGGAAGAGAAGACTAAAACCTGGTGTCTGAGAGTTACTGTGTGGCTTCAGTGATGTATAGCTCCTTTTGTCAGACCACAACAGCACCTCCCTTATCAGCTGGTTTGATAACAATGTCATTCCTACATTGCAGAGATCTGATGGCTACAAGCTCACCAGGTGTCAGGTTGGAATGGTTGTGCCTGCAATGAAGATTGAAGTTAGTGGTGTTTTTCTTGCATTGGTTAACAAAATAATTAAGAGCAGCAATATGTCCTGGAGGGGGTGTCCATGCACTTCGCTGGGGATTGATATCATTGATTGTTCTGGTGATACTGTCATCATCTGCAGGAAGAGGAGTCTCATTAGAAAAACAAGCATTTGTCAAAGCCGAATGTTTGCTTGCTGGCATTGGCATTGGTAGTGTAGAAGTTGCATAATAGGAATGGCAGTGAAGTATTGAACTGAAGCCAACACCACCACCACCCTGCAGAGAGTGACAGGCATTGGGGTGTGCCTTTGGGACGTCAGGCATAACAACCACGCCATTTCACCACACCCTACCCTGTAGACACTGATGTGTCACGGTGTGCCTTGGGGTCTTTGGCCCTTATGCGCACCCCATTCCATCAGGAAATACAGTGAGATGGGCGCAGTGTAGGAGAATGGGTAGGCGTTTGGGCCCGAAGAGTCTGAGGCACACCTTGATGCCTCTCACTGGCTGCAGGGTGTGGGTGTGGGTGGGGGTGGAATGGTATGAGCATTACAGGCAAGAATCCCAAGTCACACCCCTGATGCCTGTCATTCTCAACAGGGTGGGGTGTTATGGTCGGAAACCCTAATGCCTCAGGCATTCATTGGTATTTTCACTCCAAATTTTCAACATAGTTTTTTTGTGACCCCCACCTCATGAACAGTGGCAATATCAGTTTGTTAGCCGGAAACTGCTTTTGCACAGCGACTATGGCATTTGGAACCACAGGTACAAAAACGCATTCCAAACAGGATGTGAAAATGACAGCAGTACTGTTCATGGGAGGAGTAAAAGATGGAAATGTTGAAAATCTGCTGTGAAAATCTTAAAAACTGGTGAAGTCATGGCGTGCATAGAAACTGTGCTTGCACACCGTAATGTAACTAGTTTTGGGATTTTTTTTTTACAGCAGATTGTTAACACACGCATTTTGGGACCTCCAATAATGAACAGTGTCAGTGTGATTTTCTTTATCTGTCCCAAATAATGATTTCCCACAGCGACCACGCACCTCTGCGCTGAAAGTGTGAAAACACATTTCGGCCATGTTGTGGAAAATGACAGCTGTACTGTTCATAAGGAGGTGTGGAAAAATGCCACTGGTGAAAATCTGGACTGAAAATATTACAAATTCATGAACTTACGAGAGTGCGTGGAAACTGCGTAATGCTCACTCATAACACAGTCATTTTATGGAGTTTTGTCACCAAATTTTCAACATAGCCATTTTAAGACCTCTGCTCATGACCAGTGTCACTGTGATTTTCTTAATCTGTCCCAAACATTGTTTTCGCACACTGACTGTACCATTGTGTGCTACATGTGCGGAAACACAATTTGGGTGAGATGTGAAAAATGGTAGCTGTACTGCTCAGAAGGAAGTGTGGTAAAATGGCACTGTTGAAAATCTGGTGTGCAAATATTACAAATTCGCAAACTTGCCAGCATGCATAGGAACTGCGCAACGTGCGCTCCTAAAACAGTCATTTTTGGGAATTTTTTCACCAAATTTTCAACATAGCCATTTTAACACCTCTGCTCATGAACAGTGTCACTGTGATTTTCTTAATCTGTCTCAAACATTGTTTGCATAACCGACTGCGTATTTAATGCGCTACATTGAGGCGGAAACACGGTTTGAGTGAGATGTGAAAAAATAACAGCTGTACTGCTCATAAGGAAGTGTGGTAAATGGCAATGTTGAAAATCTGAGGAAATATTGAAAATTCATGAATTTATTTAGTGCGGAGGAACTGCGCAATGCACACTGTAAAAACAGTCATTTTTAGGAAATTTTCCACCAAATTTTCAAAATAGGCTTCTTGAGAGCCCATCTTATGAACACTGGCAGTGTTGTTTCATTAATCAGTCCCGGAAGGCGATTTCACACAGTGACTGTGAAATCACCCTTTGGACCTGAATAATGCCATGACAGTGACAGCATTCATGAGAAGGGGTCCCAAATACCCCATGTTGAAAATTTGGTGCAAAAATTCCAAAAAATCCTGAGATATGCAGCAAAGTTGAAAAAACCCTATCTAGCCCATTATACAGCTTACCAGCATTTCCTCGATTCGCGGTCAGCTTTGAAGAGTGCAGACGTGTTCCCGATCCCCATGGTCGTCGCGCTGGACTTGGAGGTAAGTATGAGGTGAGGGTGTAGGGAGGTAGGGTGCACAGTGGGTGGGGTGGGTGAGGGCAGGGAGACTGCGAGGACCGTTTTTAATTTGCAGGGTTTTTATTTTTTATTCAGACAACTCTGGACGTTTGCCACGCTGGGGTGGGCTCCGCTGGCAGCAGGAAAAGCTGTTTGGGGTCTAAAGCCAATGGGGATTGGGCACCCATCAGCCATATGAGCTGCACCACGCTGGGTGGGCTTCAGAGTAGCAGCTTGAAGGCTGTTTGGGGGCTGGAGCTGACAGGGGATTAGGCACCCCCGTTGCCATCTGAACATGCCATGCTGAGGTAGGATCAGCATGGCACCAAACTTTTGAGGCGGCATGGAGCCGACAGGGCATTGGGCACTCCATTGGCTAAACAGTATGTGCGTGGGGGGAGCGTGTCAGCACGCAATATGCGCGGCGCGTGGTTGGGGGAGCTGTGCTAACTGGAAGCGAGCTTCCTTTCAACTGTATGCCACTGTATTTTCCTGCTGCCATAGACAGCTGCAGCAGTCACTGGAGAACTGCGGCCGCGCCTGCAAACTCACTGACTGAGTTGGAGGACGGGGTGCCACACCTCCGAAAACTCGGATGATGGCACTATGTTTCTTGCACATGCGTGCAAGCAAACATAATGAGCTGTAAGGCATACTCTACAATAGAATCACTGCAAAGCAACTTGAACCTGGGGTGCGTCAAGATATCTGGGTGTGTAATACAGCCTAAATGGCTTTATGCAGAGACAAAGAGTAGCTATATGTCACAGACTGGGCTCAGGACACCTAACAGATCAATCAATCAATCATTAATTTATTGGACCAGCAAATTGAGAGAATAAGTCTCTTTTACATTTGCGTCCAAACATTAATAAATACATTGACTTATAACACACACAGTTCCATAAAATAGTTTTAAAAAGTAACAAATAATCAAGTATTCAGCATGACATACAAGTCATTCAGCCAAAACAAGCACAGTGCTTACAAGATAAACTTGCTAAGGAGGCCCTAAAACATACAATTGGAAATGATGCATTTAAATTACATTTTTTCTGGATTATTTCCTATGTTCGTGGAACACTCACAGCTAGAGTCAGTTCCTCAAACTTTGTTCTAGACCCTGGAATATGGAATGATTGAAAATTAGTATATCTTAAACTGTTCTTAGAGGGTATTCTAAACTGTAAAGCATTTAACAACAAGCATTTGTCAATGCCCGAACGTTGATTGCGTTGGTCTGTTCAGCTCGTGCAGTGGCCCTCTGTCACTGGCTCAGTCTGTTTGTCCCAGTGCTGCAGGCTGCTCTTTTGTACTGGGCTACTGCGTGCATTGGCACCTTGTTCTACTGAGGAAGAAATATGCCGCTGTCCCGACAGAGCTCCATTGAGGTGACTCACTCCCCCCTCTCTCACTCACTCATTCTGTTTCTGCTGGTGCTGCAGGCTGCCCTTTTGTACTGGGCTCCTGCCTGTGTTGGTGGCTTTTTCTAACCACAAAGAAATCCACAGCTGTCCTGACAGCTCGGTTGAGGTCGCTCAGTCCACCTGTCTCACTCACTCATTCTGGTTCTCCTGGCACTGCAGGCTGCCCTTTTCTACTGGGCTCCTGCCTGCATTGCTGTCTTCTTATGCCCACAAAGAAATTTGCAGCAGTTACAATACAGCTCTGTTGAGCTCACTCACTCACTCATTCTGCCCCTGCATGCATTGCTGCCTTTTTCTGCCCACAAACAAATCTGCAGCAGTCCCAACAAAGCCCCATTGAGCTCACTGACTCCCACCTCCCTCACTCGCTCGTTCTGTGTCTCCTGGCGCTGCAGGCTGCCCTTTTGTACTGGGCTCCTGCCTACATTGACAGCTTTTTCTGGCCAGAAAGAAATCTGAAGCAGTCTCCACACAGCTCCACTGAGCTCACTCACTGCCCATCTGTCACTCTCGCATTCTGTTTCTGCTGGCGCTACAAGCTGGCCTTTTGTACTGGGCTCCTGCCTGCGTTGCCGCATTTTCTGCCCATAAAGAAATCTGCAGCAGTCACACTAAAGCTCCATTGAGCTAGCTCACTACCACTCTGTCACTAGCTCATTCTGTTTGTCTTGGCGCTACAGACTGTGCTTTTGTGTGGGGCTCCTGGCTGCATTGGCACCTTTGTCTGTCTACAAAGAAATCCGCAGCTGTCCTGACAGAACTCAGTTGAAGGTCGCTCGGTCTCCTCTCTCATCACTCATTCTGTTTGTCCTGGCGGCTGTAAGCTGCCCTTTGTACCGGGTTCCTGCCTGCATTGGCGCCTTTTTCTGCCCACAAAGTAATTCCAGCAGTCCTGACAGAGCTCCGTTGAGCTCACTAAGTCCCTGTCTCCTCTCCTGATACCGTTGTCCCACCTGCAGGCCACCCTTTTGTACTGGGCCCCTGGCTGTATTGACGCCTTTTTCTGCCCACACAGATATCCGCAGCAGTCCTGACAGCACTTCGGTGAGTTAGCTCACTCCCCCTCCCTCACTCGCTCTCTCGTTCTGTTTCTCCCAGTGCTACAGGCTGCCCTTTTGTACTGGGATCTTGTGTTGGGGCTTTTGTCTGCCCACAAACAAATCTGCAGCAGTCCTGACAGAACTCAGTTGAGCTCGGTCACTCCATCCTCTCACTCTGTCGATCTTAATCTGTCCCAAACACTGATTTCCCAGAGTGACCGTGCTATATTCTGGCAGGAGTGCAAAAACATATTTTAGCCAGGATGTGAAAAATGACAGCTGTAGTGTTCATAAGGAGTTGTGAAAAAATGCCACTGTTGAAAATGTGGCATGACAGTATTACAAATTTGCGAAGTTACACGGGTGCGTGGAAACAGTTCAACACACGCTTGTAACACGGTCGTGTTAAGGAGTTTCGTCACCAAATTTTCAACATAGGGATTTTAGTACCTCTGCTCATGAACAGTGCCACTGTCATTTTTATGTTTGCTTGCACGCATGTGCAAGAAACATAGTGCCTTCATCGGAGATTTCGGAGGTGTGTCACCTCCTCCTCCAATTCAGTCAGTGGGCTGGCAGGCACGACCCCTGAAGCAATGCATTTTGGAGCTGTCTACACATGCTCCAAATGCAGTAGCATTACAGTTGAAAGGGGAGCATGCTTGAGTGAGCACTGATAAGATATCGGCTGCTCACGCCAGCTCCCCCGCACAGACAGACGCATGTTGTCGTATTCGTATACCCGACGGGTGCCCAACTTCGCCGGCTGAGCCGCGCCCTCCACCCCCAGTTATAGGTGCCATGCTGGGAGCCCACCCCAGCGTGGCAAACACTGTAGTCCTTTGGCGGCGGGGGTGCCCAATCCCCATCATCTGAGCGTCCCCCCCAAGTCCTCGTGCCACGCTGGGGCCACCCCAAGCCAGCAATGTGCCTGCGATTTTTTTATTTTGCCGGGACGGGGTGCCTAATCCCGCCGGGTTGAACGCCTGTTAGTTTTGTGCCACGCTGGGAGCCCACCCCAGCGTAAAAACGCCCCATGATGTCTTTTTGTTTTTAGACCTGTAAAATAAAAACTGTCCACGCACATCTCCCAACCCCTCCCACAACCTGCACCACCACTCGCAACAGCCTCCCACACCCCTCCACCCCATACTTACCACCAGACTCCGGCGCGACGATCTTCGGTGGACCGGGAACACGTCTGCACTCTTCAAAGCCGACCGCGAACTGAGGAAATGCCGGTAAGCTGTATAATGGGTTACATAGGGGGGTTTCAACTTTATTGCATATCTTGGGCATTTTTGGGAATTTTTGCACCAAATTTTCAACATGGGGTTTTTGGGACCCCTTCTCATGAATCTTGTCACTGTCATGGCATTATTCGGGCCCGAAGGGTGATTTCGTGCAGTGACTGCGAAATCACCTGGCCCGAATACCGCCATGACAGTGACATCATTCATGAGAAGGGGTCCCAAAAACCCCATGTTGAAAATTTGGTGCCAAAATTCCAAAAAATGACTGTTTTATGAGGGTGCGTTTGACTGTTTTATGAGGGTGCGTTGCGCAGTTCCTACGCAGGCTCGTAAGTTTGCGAAATTTCAATATTTTCACTCCAGATTTTCAACATTGCCATTTTACCACACCTTCTTATGAGTAGTACAGCTGTCATTTTTCACATCTCACCCAAAATGTGTTTCCACCCATGTAGCGCAGAATGGTGCAGTCGGTGTGCGAAATCAATGTACTGGACAAATTAAGAAAATCACAGTGACACTGTTCATGAGCAGAGGTCTTAAAATGGCTATGTTGAAAATTTGGTGAAAAAATTCCTAAAATGACTGTTTTACAAAGGGTGCATTGCGCAGTTCCTCGCACTTTCGTAAGGTCGCAATTTTCAATATTTTCACTCCAGATTTCCAACATTGCCATTTTATCACACCTTCTTATGAGCAGTACAGCTGTCATTTTCACATGTCACCCAAAACATGTTTCTGCCATATAGCACACAATAGGCAGTCAGTGTCGAGATCAATGTCTGGGACAAATTAAGAAAATCACAGTGACACTGTTCATGAGCTCAGGTGTTAAAATGGCTATGTTAAAACTTGATGAAAAAATTCCTAAAATGACTGTTTCTGACGTCGTTACACAGCTCCTATGCCTCACTAAGTTCACGAATTTTCAATATTTTCACTCCAGATTTACAACATTGCCATTTTACCACACCTTCTTATGAGTAGTGTAGCTGTCATTTTCACATCTCACCCAAAATGTGTTTCGCCCATGTAGCGCACAATGGCACAGTCGGTGTGCGAAATCAATGTACGGGACAAATTAAAGAAAGTCACAGTGACACTGTTCATGAGCAGAGGTCTTAAAATGGCTATGTTGAAAATTTGGTGAAAAAATTCCTAAAAATGACTGTTTTACGAGCGTGCGTTGCACAGCTCCTATGCACGCTCATAAGTTCACAAATTTTCAATATTTTCACTCCAGATTTCCAACATTGCCATTTTACCACACCTTCTTATGAGTAGTGTAGCTGTCATTTTCACATCTCACCCAAAATGTGTTTCCCCATGTAGCGCATAATGGCACAGTCGGTAAAGTAAAATCAATGTATGGGACAAATTAAGAAAGTCACAGGACACTGTTCATGAGCAAAGGTCTTAAAATGGCTATGTTGAAAATTTGGTGAAAAAATTCCTAAAAATGACTGTTTCACGAGGGTGCATTGCGCGGTTCCTCGCACACTCGTAAGTTCGTAATTTTCAATATTTTCCTCCAGATTTTCAACATTGCCATTTTACCACACCTTCTTATGAGTAGTATAGCTGTCATTTTTCACATCTTGCTCAAAATGTGTTCCCATCCATGTAGTGCACAATGGCGCAGTATGTGCAAAATCAATGTATGGGACACATTAAGAAAATCACAGTGACACTGTTCATGAGCAGAGGTCTTAAAATGGCTATGTTGAAAATTTGGTGAAAAAATTCCTAAAAATAACTATTTTGGCGTGCATTGCCGGATTCCTATGCATGGCGATAAGTTTGCAAATTTAATATTTTCACTCCAGATTTTCAACATTGCCATTTTATTACACTTCCTTATGAACAGTACAGCTGCCATTTTTCATATATCGCCCAAAAAGTGTTTTCGAACATGTAGCTACAATGGTGCTGTTGGTGTGTGAAAGCAATGTTTAGGACAGATTAAGAAAATCACAGTTACACTGTTCATGAGCAGAGGTCTTAAAATCGCTATGTTGAAAATTTGGTGACAAAAGTCCATAAAATGACTGTGTTACGAGTGAGCAATGTGCAGTTTCCACTCACACTCGTAAGTTCATGACTTTGTAATATTTTCAGTCCAGATTTTCACCAGTGGCATTTTTTCACACTTCCTTATGAACAGTACAGCTGTCATTTTTCACAACATGGCTGAAGTGTGTTTTCACACTTTCAGCGCTGAGATGCATGGTCGCTGTGGGAAATCATTGTTCAGCACAGATAAAGAAAATCACAGTGACACTGTTCATGATCGGAGGCACCAAAATGCCTGAGTTGACAATCTGCTGCAAAATATCCCCAACCTAATTATATTATGGGTGTGCGTTGCACAGTTTCTATGTACGCTCATGACTTCACCAGTTTTTAAATATTTTTACTGCAGATTTGCAACATTGCCATTTTTTACACCTCCCCATGAACAGTACAGCTGTCATTTTTTACATCCTGTTCGGAATGTTTTTGCACCTGTGGTGCTAAATGCCGTACTCGCTGTGCATAAGCAGCTTTCGGCTAACAAACTGATATTCCCCCTGTTCATGAGGTGGGGTCACAAAAAAAACATGTTGAAAATTTGGAGTGAAAATACCAGCGAATGCCTGAGGTATTAGGGTTTCCAACCATGGCCCAACCTGTAGAGAATGACAGGCATCAGGGTGTGACTTGGGATTCTTGCCTGTAATGCTCATACCATTCCACACCCTGCAGCCAGTGAGAGGCATCAAGGTATACCTTGGACTCTTCAGCCCCAAAGTTCACCCCATTCTCCTATATCGCACCCATCTCACGCATTTCCTAATGAAATGGGGTCGCATAAGGCAAAGGCCCCAAAGTGTACGTGACACTTGTCAGTGTCTGCAGGGTGAGGTGTGGTGAAATGGCGAGGCCGTTATGCCTGATGACCCAAATGCACACCCCAATGCCTGTCACTCTCTGCAGGGTGGTGGTGGGGTTGGCTTCAGTTCAGTACTTCACTGCCATTCCTATTACGCAGCTCTGTAACTTCTACATTACCACTGCCAATGCCAGCAAGCAAACATTCGGCATTGACAAATGCTTGTTTTAATCTGTCCTGAACACTGATTTCCCACAGTGACCATGTTATTCTGTGTTGGAACTGTGAAAACACATTTCAGTCAGGATGTGAAAAATGACAGCTGTACTGCTCATAAGGCGGTGTGAAAAAATGGCACTGTTGAAAATTTGGTGTGACAATATTACAAATCTGCGAAGTTACAAGGGTGCATGGAAAGTGTGCAACACGCACTTGTAACACAGTCAACTAATGGGCTATCATCACCAACTTTTCAACATAGGCATTTTAGGACCTCTGCTCATGAACAGTATCATTGTCATTTTCTTAATCTGTCCCGAACAGTGATTTCCCACAGCAACCGCTCTATTCTGCGCCGGGAGTGCGAAAACACATTTTGGCCAGGATGGAAAAAAATGACAGCTGTACTGTTCATAAGTAGGTCTGAGAAAATGGCAATGTTGAAAATCTGGAGTAAAAATATAAATTCGGGAAGTTACGAGCGTGCCTGCCAACTGCGCAACACACGCTCGTAACACAGTCATTTTATGGAGTATCACTACCAAATTTTCAACATAGACATTTTAGGACCTCTACTGATGAACAGTGTCACTGCCATTTTCTTACTCAGTCCTGAACACTGATCTCCCACAGCAACTGCGCTATTCTGCACCAAAAGGTGAAAACACATTTCGGCCAGGATGGGGAAAATGACTGCTTTACTGTTCATAAGTACTGCTCACAAGGAGGTGTGACAAAATGCCAATGTTGAAAATCTGGTGAGAAAATATTGTAAATTTAAGCGTTATGAGCATACGTAGCAACTGCTCAATGCACTTCATACAACAGTCATTTCTGGGATTTTTCCACCAAATTTGCAAATATAGGCTTTTGAGAGCCCACCTCATGAAGACTGGCACTGTCATTTCATTAATCGGGTCAAGGGTGATTCCAGACAGTGCTGCATAAACTACCTTCGGCCAATTAAAGCAGCAGTACTACGAAATCAGGAAGTGACCCATCAAAATTCTGTTTTCTGTTGTAAGCATGCGGCTAAGTTCCAGTTTCCATACCTGTAAATGTTTTTTTTCCAGTCGTCTTTAGTTTTTAGATATTTGCAATTTATTTGAAGTGTTGTAGTGCTTCAACAAATATGGCTGACTGACTAATTTCAGCTGTGCTTTTTCTTCAGGTTGCATCACATCTTTTGACAACAGCAGAGGGGCCCTCTGCTGACCATTCCCAATGTCCCTGCAAGTCATAAACATGTGCAGCTGGCAGCAGAGGGGGTTCCAGTGCAACATGCTGGGTGGCAGAATGTAAACAAAAGCAGAGAATAGCTGAGCAAATTACTTGGCGATAGTACAATGCCGGCGAAGAAGAGTACCAGATATATGATTAGCAGGGCACAGGGGATTATCTGTCAAAAAAGTGCAAATTTTTTTTCCTGTAGTACTGCTGCTTTAATGCCATGACAGTTCAAGAATTCATGAGGAAGGTCCCAAAAAAACCCTGTTGAAAATTTGGTGAAAAAATTCCAAAAAATGCCCGAGATATGCACTAAAGTTGAAAAAACCCTATTTATTACATCATACAGTTTACTGGCATTTCTCAGTTCACGGTTGGCTTTGAAGAGTGCAGACATGTTCCTGGTCCACCAAGATCATCGCACTCAAGTTCGGAGGCATGGGGTGGTGGGGTTTGGGGAGGCAGGTGCGCAGTGGTGGGTGTGGGTTGCGGTGGGGGGCAAGGCGGCGCTAAGGACAGTTTCTTTTTTCAGGAGTAATAAAACACAAAAGACATCGCGGGACCATTTTTCCTTCACAGGGCATCTGCATGCTGGATTAGGCTCGGTGTGCCAGCAGAGAGCTTCGGTTTGGGGCCAGCAGTAGCTGATGGGATTGGGCACCCTGTCAGCAGGAACAAAACTGGGGTGTTTTCATTATGCCGATGGGGATTGGGCACCCCATCAGCTGGAACAAAACTGGGGGGTTCATTATGCTGATGAGAATTGGCACCCGTCGGCAGGAATAAAATGGGGGTTCCATTATGCCGATGGGATTGGGCACCCATCAGCAGGAACAAAACTGGGGGTTACAGACTGCCAATGGGAGTGGGCTCCCCTTTGGTAAAAGCAAAACAGGGGCACCACAGCCGATGGGATTAAGGCCCCATTGGCAGAAAGTAAACATGGTGGGGAGGGATTTATATTGTTTGTGAACACGGTGGCAAGCTGCCGCCATGTTCTAGAAACAATATCAGGGATTACATCTCGCCCTGCAATGATGGGTTGTCCCTCATTGCAGCGGATGGCTGACGCTGTAATGACAAGGCGCCCCTGATTGCAGTGGCTACTTTTTTAGAAGGTTGTGGCAAGCTGGCTGAACTAGTGTCAGCAGCAGCATGCCAAGGCATTGGGGGGCCGGGGACAAGCCTTTGCAGACTGTGGGGGCATTGGGCACAACAGTGCCACGCCTCCACAACCTGCTTGTGGAGGAAGCTGACACAACATGTTTCTTGTGCATGCGCGTAATCAACATAAAAAGGTGCTCTCCCTGTTGGCGCAGATGGGGGTCTATAACAAACTGCCATGCTAAAACTAACTCCATTTGAACCTGTGATTTGTAAAACCAAAAGGTCCAATTGCCCTGGAATTGGTCTGGCAACTTTGATTTGACCATCGTAAGTTTCCTTAAGATAAATAATTACTCCACCCCATTTCAATCTATCTTGACTTTATATACTGTAATTACTAATGGAAATATCTGAATCTTTTGCTTTACTGTTCAACCATGTTTCTGACAAAGCCAACGCATCTGGGTGTATTGTAGCAACCTGTGCTCTTAAATTATCTATTTTTGGTAATAAACTCCTGGGGCTAGATATTCAAGGGTTACACCTGGCACAACTGAGTTGCACCAGCACAATGCCAGAAATGTGCCCTGGGGCAATATTCAAAAGAGAATTGCATGAGTGCAATTCCCCATGCACCAGGGCACAAAGAAAATGTATGCAACACATCTAAAGGGGGCGTGCCCATGCATATGTGGCACATCCTGTTATTCAGCCTAGGATGTGCAGCGCATATGCTAGCAGAACCCTGAGATGCGCCACATACTGGGGCACAAAGCTGAGCCTGAAAAATAAGACTGAAATGGTAGCCACCCACTGTAGGTGAGCTACCATAATGCAAGGTGCAGCACAGCAGCTGCCAGCCGTGGGTGGCTTCCCCCACCCCGAACACTGTACACAAGCACCCATTAATGTTCCTGGTGGTCCAGTGGTACCTCCTCCCTGCCCATAACCTTGATCACCTGAAATAAAAGAATATTACATCCCTGGCAGTCTATTGGTACCCCCCCCCATCCCGGAACACCGATCACCCGTAAATGCAGACATCAGTTCCCTGGTAGTCTAGTGGTAATCCCTATCCCACCCATAACCCTGATGGTCTGTAAACTCAATGGAATAAATCCCTGGTGGTCTAGTGGCACACCCACCCACACAGGACCCCTGCCCACTCAGCCCCCCATCATTAGCAAACTCACCGCATACCTCCATGGCTGCCCAACAAATAACAGCTTACAGTATTACAGTTGTTCACAACTCAGAGACAGAAGTCACGGCTGTTGCAGCCAAGCAGCAACACATTCACAGCAATAGTAGCTGCGATCAGGTACAGACTCAGTCTCTATAGATAGTTTGTGATGGAAAAGTGAAGAGTACCTGGTAGATGATTTTAACTAGCTGCAACAGGTGTCTGGAAAGTTCACAGATGAAATCTGAAGCTTGTGCAAGCCACTTGGGGTTTTATTGGCAGTAACCCTGCCCCGTGTGAGCAACCAAGTCCCCTCGCCTGCCATTGCAACCAGGCACAGAGAAAACGCGGACTCCTAGTACAAGCAGATACTGTGTAATGCAGCCTAAATGGCTTTCACTATACTGCAGACACACAGAGTAGCTATATGTCACACACAGGGCTCGGGGCACCTAACAGATACTGTGTAACACAGCCTAAACGGCTTCATGCAGAGACACAGAGTAGCTATATGTACAGCCTAAATGGCTTTCACTATACTGCAGAGAGACACATAGTAGTTATGTGTCACAGACAGGACTCTGAGCACCTAATAGACAATGTGTAATACAGCCTAAATGGCTTTCACTATATTGCAGACACATAGAGTAGCTATGTTGCTCAGGGCAACAAAGCTCACAATGTGTAATACAACCTAAATGGCTTTCACTATACTGCAGGGACACACAGAGTAGCTATTGTATATGTCACAAACGTGGTTCAGGGCAACTAACAGACACTGTGTAATGGCCAATGTAAAATTATGTGCACAAATGCCCGTAGTCTGGGAAACAAGATCCCAGACCTGCAGGTAACAGTGACAGAGGCTAAACTGGACATAGCCATTAGTGAGACATGGTTCACCAGTTACCACACTTGGGAAACTTTAGTACCCGGCTATGTACTGTTCAGAAGAGACCTAGGTGAAAAAGGGGGGTGGGGTGGGGCAGTAGCTCTTTATGTAAATGAAAATATTAAAGCTACAGAAATACAGAATACACATAAGGAGCCAGAAGAACTGTGGGTCACCTTGGAAACAGGAAATGGGACAGCCATATGAACTGGGGTTGTCTACAGGCTTTCAGACCAGGAGGAGGACATAGACACATTACTGTTAGAATATATGTAAGCAATAAGACATGACAGGGTGTGCATGGAACAGATTTTACCGCATGGCCAGGGGCATAATAAGGCACGGGCCTTGGCAGGTGCCTTTGCCTATGGTGTGGCAAAATCTGTTCCATGCACAACCTGGATGTCTTAATGTAGCTTTATAAATGGGCTGCTTTTAAAAAAAAAAAAAACTTTTGCAATTAAAAATAATTTTTATGTGAAACAGCATTTAGTTATGCTGATTTAACATCAAATAGTGCTTCTGCCTACCACACAATGACATCATTATGATGTCATGTCTGTACTGGACAACGTTAGTAATTAAGAGAACATGTGAGAAATAAAAATGGGGGAGGGGCACTCCATTTAATTCACTGTAAATTCGTTACTGTAAATAGGTACTGTAAATTCGTATTATAGTGTAGTGCGGGAGGAATATTATTGTTTACCTGCAGAGGTCATCAGTACTCAGCTGGGTATCTCCACTCATTTTCTTACAGTGTTAAAAACAAGAACATCTTCCCAAGAAACACGGAGGGAAGGAGAACACAAAGTCAAATTCATTTTTTTAAAGCGCGAAAACAGCTACGACAGGAAGAAATTCTACTCTAGCTCAGCTAGGGGAACAACCTAACTCAGAGTGAGGGTGGCGCTTTCACGGACATCCTTCGGTACCCAATAGCAGTTTAGAAGGCAAATCATGCTGTACAGTGGTGGGGAAACTGTGGATATTTCTTCACGTTGATTAGTAAAAAGGGCAGTGATGGGAAACAACCATTTACACCTGCAAATACTACCAAAGGTAAATCAATTATCGCAGTCGCAGCTCTTTTTTTTGGCCCGCACTTGAGTGGGTACTCTCGCGTGCGCTCTCTCTCTCTCTTAGCATTGCTGTTCGTAAAAGCAGCTTGTGTGTTTTTTTTTTTTTTTGGCCCCACACTGGAGTGAGTAAAGAAAAGATGACTGCCAGTAAAAATGCTAACATTCTATGGCACAAGAATCTTGGCCTTTTTACTGCCAGCTCTTTTTTTTACCCATGCATGGAACAGATTTCATGCAAGCTGAGGAACGTTTCTGATTGGCTGGAACTGCCTACCCATTTTATAAACGAAACATGACAGCTAAAGGGGAGGTTCTGATAATAGCAGACTTCAACATGCCAGATACAAACTGATCAATACAAATTGGTCAATACCAGCAGGAACATCAGCCAAAACTAGGCACAAAGTGGATTCCCTCCAGGGGAAGGGCCTCAAACAACTGCTACAACAACCCACAAGAGACAGGGCTATCCTAGATCTAGTACTGACTAATGGGGAAAGGATCACAGATCTCCAGGTAGAAGGTCAATTGGGAACAATGACCATCACATGGTATGGTTCAATTTGGCCACTAGAACTAAATCATCCCATTCCAAGGCAAAAATATGAGATTTCAGAGGAGCTGACTTTGATAAGATGGTCAACAGGGTTAAGCTAGCCCTGGCAAGAAGAAATACAGGTGAGGGAGTACAGGTAAAGTGGGCAAGCATTAAGGATGCAATTTACTTGAAGTAGCATCTCATTGTGTTAGGAAAACAAGCAAGAGCAAAAGAAGGAGGAAACCACTTTGGTTCTCAGAAACAGTAGCAGAAAAGGTCAGAACCAAAAGACTGGCCTTCAGGAAATATAAGGGAACGCAGCGTGATGAAGATAGGGAAGCATTCCAAACTTCCCTAAGGAAAGTAGGAAAGACAGGAAGGCAGGTAAAGGCCCAAACCGAGGAAACTCTTGCACATGTAACCCCCCTTCAAATGGTGGTTCCTAAAAGCCTTCCTGGAGCTTGCCTAAGTGCTTCCTACCTAACTGGCATTCAGCGTGATGCCTTTTAAATGTGGGTGCTGTGAGTGCTTCTAGAGCCTCTGGTACTGTCTCTTTAAGAACTGCCTACTTGCAGGCTTTATTAGTTTGCAAGGGGGCCTATGGGTTTACTCGATCCCTCGAGCTGCTGTTTGAATGCTCCATTTCTGAAGTTGCTAAGTGAGCAGAGGAGCCCTATTGGCAGATGTAACTGCCTGCAGGGACATATGTAGCATAACAGTAAGAATGCAGTTTGTTTAACCTGCCTTTATTGCAGCTGGGCCAATGGAGTTATGAGGGGTACCTAAAATGGAGTATTGAGCAACTAACCAGAATCAGGCCTCTCTTTGGAGCCGGCTGACCATAGGAGATACAGCCATTAATTCTGGGAAGTGAAGTTCTGGACTGTGGTGCCTTTTTGTACCAATGAGGACAGTATTGAGTGACTGGCATCTGCAGCCCTCCAATGGGATCAGGTGGCGCCCAAACTATGATTCCCTGCCCAAACTGCCAAGGGGCAGAGTCATTGTGGCTGTGAGCAAGGAAGGAGCTTTGGGCTCCTGCGCTGTTGAGTTTTCACACGGGAAGCTCGTGTGGAAGGCCAGAGTCAGGCGGTTTGATCGCCAGCGAGTTCGGACTAAATCCGCTAGGCAGTGGTCAGAGGAGGCTGTGCAAGCGTGCAGCTACCTACCAGGCTCACCCTGTAGAGAACTGGAGAATCTGCTGAATCGCACTTGGTCTGGCAGGAAAAGTGAAGCTGCGTTGTGACTCCCTGATTAGCCATGAGTTCAGTCGGGCCCTAGAAGCAGCTGCCTGGTATGGTACCCTTCTGCTGTTACATATAAATGTGTTGAGTGTCCTACTACAGGCTAGTGTCCTGAATTAGAGAGACAGAAAAAGGGAGAGAACTGTGCTGTCTCCAGAGTCGTGAGTAAAATATCAGGGTTGCTCCCTGTTAATTGATCTATTGAGTGCAAGTTTGAGCTGTTCCCCGTGCTGGCTGCATGAACTGAGCCCGCCAGCTCTCAACTACAAAAGTGGTAGTTTACAAGTGTTTTATCCTCAGGGCCCCAACCAGCTGCATCGAACTTGGCTAGCCCCTTATTGCCTGGGTACCCAGTGACAGTGAATCTTAGGGACTTTAACCTGTGCACAGAGCTTTGATATAGTAGCGTGATTAAGCTAATTAACTTGATTTCCCCCTGTCCTTGTTATTCCCCCCTAAATAAATCAGATTGGTTGTTTTGCAAATGTATACTGACTGAACTGTGTGTTTTATGTTAAAATACTGTACAGGGACAACTGTGTTCTTGCATCTTTTTTTTTTTTATTTAGTTGTTTAACCCGTAAAGCACACTAAGCTGGAAGCTTTTTACAGGAGTGACCTGGGAGCACAAGGAGGTTAAGTGACTTGCTCAGGGCCTCACAGTATGCAAGTGGAAGCTGTGGGATTCAAACCCAGGTCTGGTCTGCTGGGTGTCACCAGATTTGCAGCTCAGAGCCTTAGACCACTGCCGCTTATACTGCCTCACAATCTCTCATCTTATTCCACGTGAGGGGTCTCTAGAGTCCAGAGGATTAAACCAATTCTGGAGGTAAGTGTATATTGCAGAGGTACTGTTAATAACGTGTA
This sequence comes from Neoceratodus forsteri, assembly GCA_016271365.2. Classification (NCBI taxonomy): domain Eukaryota; kingdom Metazoa; phylum Chordata; order Ceratodontiformes; family Ceratodontidae; genus Neoceratodus; species Neoceratodus forsteri. The sequence goes on from JADMNL010000023.1 coordinate 69,688,315, forward strand.
TGGGCGGCTAGGGAAGAAAGGAAGGTTGCAGTAACCCAGAGAGCTGTGACCAAATCATTCTCGACTGTCTCAAACCCGACCTCTGGGTGGAGGCACCCGACATCAGACCTGGGCCCCTCAACCTGTTAGTGGTTAAGCAGGCAGGGGTAGTAGCCCTTGGGATAGCACCACCTCGGGGTTACACACAAACAGTAAAAGAAGGGGCCAAGAATTTCTATAGATACATTAGTGAAAGGAGAAAGACCAGAAGGGGTATTGCTAAGATCAAAGGGGATAAGGGGGAGTGTGTAAAGGAGGACCAAGGAAAAGCATCTATCATAAATAGATACTTCTACTCAGTATTTATTTACTGTCATTTCACTGTTGCTTCCTTGTTGTTTGTTATTTCTGATGTGGAACCTTTGTAAAAGAGCCTTGGCTCAAATGTACTTGTAATCCTAGAATAAATAAAATAAAATAAAAATAAAAGTATTTACTGAGGAGAAGATAGAGCAGGGTCCATAGCTCAGCACCAGGGACACAGAGGGAGGGAGGTTTGCACAAGTCCCTTCACAAAAGAAAGGGTCCTACAAGAGCTCGCTAAGCTCAGGGTGGACAAGGCAATGGGACCAGATGGCATACATCCCAGGGTACTAAAGAAGCTAAGGGTGGAGCCAGCAGAGCCATTATCAGAACTGTTTAATGAGTCTCTGAGCACAGGAGAGGTCCCAGAAGGCTGGAGAAGGGCTCATGTGATCTCGTTCCACAAGAGTGGTAGCAGGGAGGAGGCAGAGAACTACAGACCAGTCAGTCTTACCTCAGTAGTGGGCAAGATTATGGAGGCACTCCTTAAGGAAAGGATAGTGCAACACCTGTACTCCTCAGGAGCACAGGATCCAAGACAGCATGGGTTTACAAGAGGAAGGTCCTGACAAACTAATCTCATAGATTTCTTTGATTGGGTAACCAGAGTGATGGACCAAAGGGGGTGCAGTTGATGTCACCTATCTTGACTTCATCAAAGCTTTCGATACTGTTCCACACAGAAGATTGATTAATAAGCTGGGTAGGCTTGGGGTGGGTCAGAAGTTGGTCAACTGGGCAGAAAACTGGTCGGCGGGCAGAATACAGAGAGTGTTGGTAAATGGTATACAGTCAGAACAGATGCAAGTCACAAGTGGGGTACCTCAGGGATCAGTCCTGGGACCAGTACTCTTTAATGTCTTCATCAGTGAAATTGCAGATGGACTGGAAGGTAAGGTTTGTCTGTCTGCAGATAGCACCAAGATCTGCAACAGAGTAGATTACCCAGATGGGGTGGACAGAATGAGAAGAGATCTAGATAAACTGGCAAAATGGTTAGCAGAGTGACAACTGGGGTTTAACGCAAAGAAGTGCAAGATCATGCACACAGAGAAGAGAAACCCTGAAGCCACTTATAGGTTGGGAGGGAGTTGATGGCAATCACATTGGAAGAAAGAGTCTTAGGCATCATCATCATCACAGATGACCTGAAATCATCCAAGCAGACCACTAGAGCAGTAGATAAGGTTAGGGGATGCTGGGGAGGCATAGTAGGGTAACACAAGTCATAAGAGGGAGGTAATAATCCCCCTTTACAAGGCACTGGTTAGGCCCCATCTGGAGTACTGCATGCACTACTGGAGGCTGCACCTGCACAAGGACTTTAACAAAATGGAGGCAGTCCAGAGAAGGGCAACCAAAATGGTGCAGGGACTGCAACAGAAAACATGAGGACAGATTAACAGAGCTTAATATGTATACCCTAGCGCAAAGGAGGGAGAAAGGTGATATGATCGAAACATTCAAACATCTTAAGGGCATTAACAAGGTGAAAGAGTCTGACATGTTAGAATATAAGATTATCATTTGTCAATACTGAATGTTTGCTTGCTGGCATTAGCACTAGAATGCAGGAGTTAGACAGATATAGAGTAGGAATGGCAGTGAAGTATTGAACTTCATGCCAACCCCCACCTCCTCCCTGTAGAGATGAGCAGGCATTGGGGTATGTGTTTGTGTTGTCGCCCATAACGTTCATGCCATTTCACCTCACCCTATCCTGCAGACACTGACAAGTGTTGAGGTGTGCCTTGGGGTGTTCGACTTTACAGCCACCCCACTCCATAAGGATGTATGCTGAAATGGGTGCAATATAGAATGGGGTGAAATGTGGGGCCGAAGAGTCGAAGGCAAAGCTCAATGCCTGTCAGTGGCTGGGGGAGGGTGGGGTTGGAATGGCATGGAGTATTGCAGTCAGCAATCCAAAGGCACACCTCTGATGTATGTCAATCTGCAAAGGTTGGGACATTATAGTTAGAAACCATAACGCCCTGGGCATTTGTTGGTATTTGCAGTACAAATGTTCAACATGGCCATTTTGTGGCCCCCACCTCATGAAAGTATCTGTGACCTCTTCTCATGAACAGTGGCACTGTGATTTTGTCAATGTGTCCTAAAATTTGAGTTTCCACAACCACTGTGTGCCAAAAGCTCAAACACACATTAGACAGGATGTGAAGAATGACAGCTGGTACCATTCATAGGGAAGTGTGAAGAGATGGCAATGTTGAAAATCTATAGTGAAAATATTAAAAATGCTCAAACGTTTGAGTGTACATGGATACTGCGCAATGCATGTGCATAACACAGTCATTTAGTGGAATTGTTTCACCAAATTTTCAACATAGGCATTTTGTGACCTCTGCTCATGAACACTGTCACTATTATGATCTTAATCTGTTCACAACATTGATTTCCCACAGCAACCACGGTATTCTGCGCCAGATGTGTAAACACATATTTCAGGCAGGATGTGAAAAATGAGAACTATACTGTTCATACAGTGATATAGAAAAATGTCAATGTTGGAAATCTGAGTGAAAATATTACAAATTTGTGAAGTTACGAGGGTGTGTGGAAACTGCACAACGCGTGCTTGTAACAAAGTCATTTTATGGACAATTGTCACCAAATTTTCAAAACAGGCATTTAGAACCTCTGCTCATGAACAGCGTCACTGTAATTTTACATACAAACATACATACGAACATACGAATCTGCCAGCAGAACACACCAATCGGTCTATGTAAGTCTGCTCAAATTTGCAGCTAGCACAATAGATTGCAGCTGCCCCAGCCTCCTTCCCCTCTTTTCCCAGACCCTGCCCCCCCCAGCCTCTTTCTCTTTCTCTTTCTCTTGCTTTATCCCACTCCTCCTTAAAGCTATTGACTGTCCAACATGTTACCACCCCCTCTGGCAGCACATTCCAACTAGACACCACCCTTTCAGAGAAGTAGTGCCTCCTCATTTCTTCTTGAAATGTCCCCCTTCCAACCTTAGTCCGTGCCCCTTCGTCTCTCTTCCACTCCTCAGTTTAAACACCCCCTCGGTGTTAGGTTTGTTTACCCCCTCAGGTAGTTAAATGCTTCAATCATATTCCCCATCCCTGCTCTCCTCCAGTGTGTACATGTTCAGCTCCATCAACCTAACTTCATATTCCTGTTCTTCCATCCCCTTTAACATTTTTTGTTGCCCTCCTTTGCACCCCCCCTCCAGGAACTTTATATATCTCCTCAGGTATAGCCTCCAGTATTGTGCACAGTATTCTAGGTGTGGTGTAACCAATGATCTATAGAGAGGTAGGATCACATCCCTGTATCTGGATGAGAACCCCCTTGCGATGCATCCCAGCATCCTGTTTGCCTTCGCTGCTGCTTTCCTGCACTGGGCCGAGTTGTTCATGCTCTCATTTACCAACACCCCTAGATCCTTCTCCTCCTCTGTGATCCCCAACCAATAGTCCCTCTTCTGGTTCTTAGCCCTGAACTGCATCACCTTATACTTCTTTGCACTGAATCCTAGCTGCCACTCCACCGACCATGTATCTAGTTTGCTGAGTTCCCCCTGCATTTTTTTCCATCCATCCAACCACTGCCCCCAGTTTGGTATAATGTGTGAGCAGACTAACTCTGCTCCCCAGTCCTTGTGCTATATCGGAGATAAAGAGTCCAAATAGCACCGGGCCCAGCACTGACCACTGCGGCACCCTGCTTGGCACTGCTGTTGGTACTGAGAGCTCCCCTGCCACCACCACCCTCTGCACTTTCCCCTGTAACCAGTTTTCTATCCATTTAGTCAGACCACCTTCCACCCATACCCCTCCTTCTCCTCACTATTCTCCTCCTTAGCCAGTGTCCCTCCACCCAGAAGTCCGCACCCTTTCTCCTCCTTATTCTTATCGGGTTGTGGTGTCTTCTGTATTACACTCAAACCACTCTGCCCGCACCTTCCCAGGGTTACTATGCCTCCACCTTTACCTATATCTAGGGAGGTGAGATCATTAGGCTCCCCTGTCTGGACCTTTCTACTAACCTCAGTCTTTTGGCCACTCCCCCACTAGTTTAAATCCACCTTAGTAGAGATATACCCCTCTAATCCTGCTTAATACTCCTCCCTTTCCTGCTCAAATGTACCTGTCCCCATGTACAACTCACTACTCCTCCAGACCCTACGCAGTTAGTTACTAACCCATCATTTTTGGTGTGGCACCAATCCCTCAGCCACTCAAATTCCTCAAGCCTACCCTTCCTCCCTATGCTTGCACATGGTACCAGCAGTACCTCCAAGAATGCCACCGACTCCCCCAACCCCTCACACTGCCTGTCCAACTACTTGAACCTCCCCTTCACTACTTCCACAGTCCCTCATGCCAAGTCATTTCTACCCACATGCAACACTAAATGAAGTTTCTTCCTCCCCCTCACTGCACACTTGAGCAGTGTCTGCCCTGCCCTTTCTGCAGTCAACCTGGGGATAGCTTCAACCCAAATACAGCTGTGCCTTTCCCCCCTGCCACCTCATGTCACCCCTTTCAGTATAGAATGCTCCAGGATGAGTACCCCCATCCCTTACCCTCTTTCCCTTCTAATGCCCCTTCCACCACCCCAGTATTCATTCTTCTCTGCCCCTTACCCCTGCCAGCTGCTCCCTCTGTGACTTCTATATCTGTACCCCATCACAAACTCGCTCAGTCGGCCAGTCCTCTACTCCCAAAGTGCCAACCTCTAAGTGTATGATTTGTGTACAGTGACCAGAACAAGGTAACCCTCTTGTCTGTTTTGTGGGTTCAAGTCACCTTAGTCTCAAGCTCTGGTGGGATTCAAACTGATAACCTCTTGTTAGCGTACCAAATTATCAGGCTCAGATAACTCTGTCTTCGGGGGGCCAGATATCTTTGCCTATGGGCAAATAACCAGGTCTTTCAAATGAAAACTTAGAACTTTATGCAAGACTTTGGAGAACTCTATCCATTTCCCAGCTTGCTATACAATAAGCTCATGCACAGTGTTACTTATAACCTTTTAAAAGCTCCACTTAAAATAAAAAGAAACGTCAAGGCACTCCAGACAGTTTCCTTTGTAAAATGTATATTTACTTTAAAATATCAAAACAGAACAATAATTACAGACAAAATATAACCCAACACATGCAGCCTTAAAACAAACAGGTGAAAGTGCAGTTTCTACAATACATACATTCAGACTGGTCTAATCTGATGCTTACTTTCTTTCAGTGCTTTGAGGGTCTCTCTTCTCTCAGTCAGAATTTTGTCTTGTGTGTCTCTGTCCAGGTTCTCTCAGCAATTAAACACAGTTCTGAGACGGCCTTCTCATGAGGTCACTAACTCCGCCTTGGTGTAACAACATTTATATTTTTTCTCATAGGATGTCCAAATAAAATATTTAAAAAAACATAATAGGTGACCTCACTGCCTTTCCTCCCTCAGGTTAACCAGACCAAATCGGTTTGTGCTCTGCTACACATACATCTCAAAAGTTTCTTTGATCTAAGTCACTGTATTCAAAGCAAAAGTGTATTTGCCTTTTTAATCCCGTCTGAGCCTTGGAATCTACACCTCAGAGGTCTCTCTGATGTAATTAAAGTGTTCCCTGGGAAAGTATATTGGACCTTCCAAATTCGTCTGGGTCCTCCCTGGCCCAGACATCAACCTCTCTTCAATGTCCTTTCTTTTTTTTTTTTTTCCTCCTCTCCCCCGCAGTCCCCCTCTCTTCGGGAGACACTCTACGGCCTTTTCAGCCCTCGCTCACCTGCCTGTAGACCAGAGCAGTCCATCCCCCACAGACCTTGGTTTACCCCAGGCGAGTGCGGGTGGGGCCCCTACACCCAGACTTACTGGAATTTCGTCGGGGATGCTGTCTCTGGGCAGGCAGGAGCTTTAGTCGGGGCCTAGTGCTCCCGTCTGTCGGGGGACGCGAGGTCTTTCCGGTGTTCTTACTCGCGGCGTGCGTGTCCCTGACATCAAGCTGGCGCCCGACGTCTGGCCCGTCACCCCCTTCTTCCTGCCGCCGCCTTGCTGCGCCTCAGGTCTCCACCTGGGGACAGTCAAGCCGGGCTCTGAATCCCCTCCCCGGAGAGGGCAGGCAGTCCCTGGGGCGCTCAAGCCCTCTCCCGGCCCGGCCCCTCCAGCTTCCGGGCTCGTTCCCGAACCCGGTCGCTGCGTCGCAAGCGGAAATCAACCGCTGCGCGGGCCGGCCTTTCAATGTCCTTTCTGACTTCTCTCTGACACCCTCCCTCTCAAGTTCTTTCTGACAACTATTGTAAGTCAAAAGATTTTCCCTGAGGACATTATGAATGGCTAATCTTATTTCCTGAGATGAAAGCAAATTGACAAGGTAATTGCACCCCAGATATCTGCAGTTTAGCTATGTTCTGTCCTTTGAACTTATCCCTGTGGGGGGTCTTGATGTGTCAGTTCCAGTAAGACAGTAGTTTCCTCAAACTGACCTTCCCATCACCTATTTTACATGTAATAAAAAATTTGATGCAGGACTCAGATCTGGCTGTCTACGTCACACTCCCCTACTTCTGCCTCACTCCTTTTCTCTGCCTTTTTCATCCCATCCCCCTTGAACACCTTCCCAGCCTGACTTCTTTCTACTGGGCTTCCCATGTTGACCTCCCCTCCTTCCCTGCTGATTTCCAACCCCTCTCCTATCCCTGCTGATGTCAATTTAGAGCCCCCATGCCCCTCCTATCCTTCCACTTCCTGTAGCCTTCTCTCTTCCTGTCACAACCCCCTCCTTCCTTACTAGCTCCCTTCTACCCTTTTGTCCTCGCTATCTTTTCCCCTACCTGTTGCCATCCCTCTCATGCCCCACTTGTCCTTCCCCTTCATTATGTTCCTGCTCACACTCTCTCTCCCATAGCAGAGGTTCAAATCTATTCCTAGTTGATACCCCTCCCACATCTCTTCCCCCTATCAGTTCCCCCTCTTCCTACTTGTTCCCCTCTGTGTCATCCCTGGTCCCACCCCTGGTCCCTCTCTACACGCAGCCATCTTCTCTCTCCCCTGGTGCTCCTTGTGGTCTCTTTCTCCCCCATCAGGAGGTCCCCCTCACCTCAGGCACCCCCTCCTTTCTTCTCTCTTTTCTGTTAGTGCTTCTGATACTGGGGTCAGTTTCACTCCCTAGTTGTTCTTCCTCTGTCCCCTTTGCCATCACCATCCCCCAACCAAGATGCCTACCATTTTCATCTGCCCTGCCATGCAAACCCACACCCTGTACACCCCACCACCCTTCCAAAGATGCCTGCTCTATTGACATGTGGCACCTGCCCCATTTTGGCCCCCATCTTATGGGCACTTACTCCCAGGTTCTGTACCCTACTAAAACTGTTAGGCCCCTATTTACTCAAATTCCTGTCCCCCACACTAGTCCCCCTACTGCACCCTTGCCAAATGAGTTAATTCAGTTTTAAAGCTGATCCATTAGATACTATATTACTGAAGCAATCCTAAAGCCTCCTTGTCCATTTTTCATGCCCTCAGCTACCATTCTTTTTGTTCTCAGCTCTCATATAGTTTCACTTAGCCTGGTTAGAAATCCTATTGCACTCCCAAATATAACTCAGCTCAGTTAGAGAAATAACAGAACAACTACATCTGTATTGTTACAGCAATCCTAAAAGCATCCAATCATTGCTTTATCTCCACTCCAGAGACTCTGCTGTTGTAACCCCCCTGCAAATGGGGATTCCCAAAAGACTTACAGGAGCTTGCTTGAATGCTCCAAGCCTGAATGGTGTTTGGCGTTTAAGCCATTTATCTGTGAGTGTTTTTAGAGTCTCTGGTACTGTCTCTTTAAGAGCTGTCTGCTTGCAGACATAATTAGTTTGTATGGGGGGGACTGTGTGTTTCTCTGCTTGAGTACCACTCGAGCTGCTGCCAATTCACTCCATTTTTGCAGTCACTAGGAGTGCAAAGGGAATCTATCTGAAAGATGTAACTGTTTGCCAGAAATCATTTAGAGTAATAATGAAAATACAGTTTGTCTAACCTGCTTTCTTTGCAGTCAGAACTGTGTTTGCCTAGTTCCCCATTCTAGTTTTGAACTGCTGAACTGGACCAATCAGTGTGGGTTAAGGTAGCTCTAAACGGTGCCTTGGACGAATCAGAACTTGGACTCATAATCTGAGCCAGCCACAAGAGGATTGTATGGGCAGTGACTCTGGGAGATGTAGTTTGAACTTAGGCGCCTTTTTGGACCAACAGGGCAGTCTATTGAGTGACAGCCAATCCAGCCAAGAACTGGGAGGAACTCAAGGAAGTGCCAGTTTTGTCTGCTGGAGTTTCAGTTGAGCTCTGGCAGTGAAGAGGGAAGGAGCCTTGTGCTTTTTCGGTGTGCAGTTTTAGTTGGGAAACGCGTGTAAGGCCCCGAGTTCCGGTCTGCAGCTTGTGTAACTGCTTGTAAGGACTGAATCCGTCCTGTGAAGAAAATCAAAGGATATCTGAAGAGTAGAAACCAGGCTTACCCTGTAGAAGACTGGAGAAATTGCTGAATTGCGCTCGGTCTGTCAGGAACAGAATCTGCTGTGTGTTCTCCCAGGTATTGTGCAGTAATTGCGATTGGGATAGAGAAGCAGCCTGCCTGGTATAGTACTTTCTTTTTACCATATAAATGTGTGAGGAGGCTTGTGTAGCTCAAGTGAATCCTGCTGCCACTAAAGGACTTTTGCCTGTTACTGTTTACCATATAAATGTGTGAGGAGGCTTATGTAGCTCAAGTGAATCCTGCTGCCATTAAAGAACTTTTGCCTGTTACTGTTTACCATATAAATGTGTGAGGAGGCTTGTGTAGCTCAAGTGAATCCTGCTGCCATTAAAGGACTTTTGCCTGTTGCAGTTTGTCATATAAATGTGTGAGGAGTCGTGGAGCTCAAGAGTAGCCCTGCTGGCGTTGAAGGACCCTATCTTGTTTGGAGGTCGTGAGTACTAATTCAGGGTCGCTCCTGTTGTATTGCCACATTGAATCCAAATGGAATTACTGTACTGCTGACTGTTTAACTAATTTTTCTCTGTGAAAGGGCCCTACCAGCTGCCATGGTTTGGACTAGCCACTAGGGCTTGGGTACCCAGGGACAGTAACTGGTAGGGATAGGCTGTGCACAGAGCCATAGGTAGATGAGTAAAGTGATAAGCTAATTAACCTGATTTCCTTGTCCTTGTTATATCCCTAAATAAATCAGAGCTGCTTGTTTCAGCAAAGTTATACTGCCTGAGGTATTTGTCTATGTTAAAGTATTGTACTGTGATTGTTGCACTGTATCTTCTTATTTTACAGGGGTCCCAGTGCCTGAACCAGTCCTGGGGTAAGTGTATACTGTGAGGTAATTCTGATATACTGTGTGGGCCACTAGTGGGAAGAAAGGGGTGTTGCAGTGTCCCAGAGGGCTGTGACCAAGTTGGTTAACCATTGCAAACCCTGACCTCTGGGTGGAGGCACCCACCATCGGATCCAGGCCCCTCAACCTGTTAGTGGCAAATCAGGCAGGGGTAGCAGCCCTGGGATAGCGCCATCTAGGGGTTACATCTTGGAGGCTCACCACTGGGATTGTGTGTCCTCTAGTGGCCATGTTACAAACCACTGTTAAGAAAAAATGGGTACCCCGACAGAGTGGCTGTGCACCGGCTGGTGGAGTGGTGTACTGGGAGGAGATCGACCCCCAAAATGCTATGCTTATCCTGGACATCCCCTGGGTATCAATATGGACACTGTACAGGGAGTATGTTCCAAGATGGAAGGTTTACAAAACCCTGTGGTGGTGGGTCAGCATGCTAATCTGCTCACCCACACTTTCCTGGCCTTAGAAGAGTTTAAGGATCCATAGATAGCTCCAAAGTGCCACAGACCATTACCCCAGAGGAGCCCTCACTGCCTGAGAGTGATAACTAAGGACAGTAAGACCGGGGAGAATGAGCCCCACCACTGTCTGAAACTTTGAGGAGAAATTTGCTAAATGGTTGCTGGGGAAGGAAAACTGTGGAGGACTTGAAGAAACTATTCTTGCCACCTGGGGTGTTCCTCCCCAACACCCTCTCCTGCTCCAGTACCCGTAATGGTGGCTGAACCAATGCAGACTCCTATTTCTGCACCTGCCATTAGTCACGACTCTTACGAAGGTTGAGGATCTTCTGGCACCCTCCCACCCCCAAGAGGAGAGATGACTGGGAGATCTGGATAGACTATGTTGCCCCCCAAGTGCTAGAATGGCAATGCTCGGAAGCTGAAAAGCGAAAGAGGGTTAGTGAAAGCCTCCGAGGTCCTGCCCTGGCTACCATCCATGCTAAACGGGCCAGTAACCCTGAAGTGATTGCACAGGCCTATCTTGAGGCCTTGGAGAATGTGTATGGGAGCCCAGATTCTGATGAGGACCTATGGTGGAGAGTAAGAAATGCACAACAGCACCAAGGGGAGTTGTTGTCTGTGTATGTATCTCGGCTGGAAAAATTGTTGCAAGAATGCCTCAGGAAGGGTAGTTTGCCAGCGATTGAACTGGACCGAACCAGGCTGGACAGGATCCTTAAGTCTGCACCCTTCTCAGAACTGCTGTTGCTTCAGTTACGTCTGGCAAATCGACTGGAATCCCCACCCTCCTATGATGAGTTAATGAGAGAAATTCAAGGAGTTGAGAAAAGGCGACCTCTGGAGGGACCTGCACCAATAGCTGCGACTACGACCCGAGTGACTGAGAGTGACCCATCAAGTGAAGTTCAGGGGCAGAGGTTGGCAGTCAATGAGTGCTCTGACAAGGAAATAGATATACCACAATGAGGCGAACTGTTGAGAGAGATCCGAATTCAAAACAGTTCCTTTATGAAGGCCACGCCTGCAAGTACGGGCCCCGACCTATATCCGACTGTATCTGCTATGGGGTTGGGGGTATCCACCCATGTATCTCCTGCTGATAACAGCTCCAAACTCAATTCCTTGACCATGGAAGTGGAGAAACTGATGAGATGTCTCCAAATGCTTATCACGCTGCAGACAGAGATGGCACCCAGGTTTCCAGTTAATAGTACCCCCGCCCTGGCTCCCAGTGTGGTGCCTCGGCCAGCTCAAACTCCAGAAAGTATGTTTTGCTATAATTGTGGGAAGGATGGGCACATGAAGAGGGAATGCCGGTCCTCAAAAGACACTGACAAAGTTGCATATAGGCTACAAGGAGAGCTTCGGAGAACAAATCAGTGGCTAAGAGGTGCACAAAATGATCCCAGTGAGGGCACCAAAAATGCTAACTCACATCCTTTTGTGGCAAGGTCAGTTGCCCAGGCCCCCGCTACCGCCTCTCCAGACTGGTCCAGAATAGTGGGTCCCTCCATGGAGACCACTGTAAAGGTGAATGGAGTGTCTACAAGAGCTGTATTAGACAGTGGCTCCCAAGTGACAATTATGTTCCAGGATTGGTATCAGAAGCATTTGTCAGATGTACTCTTACAACCATTAGAAGGACTGCATGTATGGGGGTTAAGTGAGAAGGCCTACCCCTATTCCGGGTATATCCGAATTTGGCTGTCTTTCCCCACCTCCGTGGCTGGAGTGGCCGAACAAGTAGAAACCCTAGCCTTAGTGTGTCCCCCCATTGGACTGTGTGATGGTGTTCCTTTGTTGATTGGAACAAATGCTCATATGTTCGGAAGGCTGGCACAGTTGTGTTATGAAAACAGGGGTCAAAGACTAGTAGAGCTTTAAGAGTTCCGGCTTTAATTAAGAAGGCCTATGAGGCACAGAGAGATGCTGAAAAATAGAACCAGAGGAACGGTCAGAATTGTATGGAAGAAGGATCCTGAGTCTCTGATCCTGGCGCCAAATGCCCAGTGTACCTTACAGGGAGAGGTCTGTATCAGAAAGGATGTTAAGAATAAAATATTAATGTTGGATGCACCAGGCGATGGAAAATTGCCAGAGGGACTGCTGGTCAAGCCTAGTATTTTGCCCGCTAGAGTCCATGCTTATGCCAGAAGGGTAATGGTCCAAGTTCATAATGTGTCTGAAAGAGACATTCGAGTAAATAGAGGTAGCATCCTGGCTAATGTGCATTGTGCAGACACTGCAGTGCTACCCAGCAGCAAGAGTTCGAGGAAGAATGACAGAGTAATGCCTGACTTGTTTGATTTCGGCGACTCCCTGTTGCCAGCTGAATGGAAAGTGAGGATCAGTGAGAAGCTTGCCCAGAGAGACCAGGTGTTTTCTTTACAGGAATGGGACATAGGATGCGTGCAAGGAGCTGAGCACAATATCTGGCTGCATGACGAAAGACCATTTCATGAGAGGTCTCGACGCCTGGCACCTGCTGACATAGATGATGTGAGACGGCATCTGCAAGAGATGTTAGCTGCTGGTGTAATACAAGAATCCAGAAGCCCTTATGCTTCCCCCATTGTGGTAGTGAGGAAAAAGAATGGGACAGTAAGGATGTGCGTGGATTATCGCACCATAAACTGGCTGACTATCCCTGATCAGTACACAATGCCCGCATTCAGGATGCTTTGGACTGATAAAGCGGGAGCAAGTGGTTCTCTGTGTTGGATCTCCAGTGGTGCTACCAGATCCCGATGGCCCCAGAGGACCGTGAGAAGACAGCCTTTATCTGTCGCTTGGCTTCTATGAATTCATGAGGATGCCTCAAGGATTTCAGGTGCCCCAGCCACTTTTCAACGATTGATGGAGTGTGCAGTGGGGACATGAACTTACTAGAGTGCCTGGTATACCTAGATGATGTTATTGTGTTTGGCAGCTCACTGGAGGAACATGAGAGCAGATTATTTAAGGTATTGAACCGACTGGAGGACTTTGGCCTTAAACTGTCCATTGATAAGTGTCAATTCTTTCAAACATCAGTAAAGTATGTGGGACACATAGTATCCATCGAGGGAATAGAGACCGACCCAAGTAAAGTTGAGGCCTTGACCACCTGGCCACAGCCCAAAAATCTAAAAGAACTGCAAAGATTCCTGGGATTCTGTGGTTATTATCGGCGTTTCATCAAGGACTATTCAAGAGTGATCCGCCCTGTACTTAACCTTACTCAAGGGTATCCCCAACCCACAAAAAATACAAAAGTCAGCGTCCCACAAGACTGAAAGAGTGTATTTTCATCCGAGTGAAGTATTTGGGGCCCGCTGGACTCCTGATTGTGAGGCTGCTTTTCATGAGATCATATATCAACTTACCCATGCTCCAGTGCTGGCCTATGCCGATCCAAGAAAACCTTACATCCTGCACCTGATGCTAGCTTGAAAGGGTTGGGGGCTGTGTTGTACCAAAACACGAGAATGGCCTGAGACCAGTGGCCTTTGCCAGTAGAAGCCTGACCCCATCAAAAAGAACTATCCTGTACATAAGTTAGAGTTCCTAGCTTTGAAGTGGGCTATTGTTGACCAATTCCATGAGTACTTGTATGGGGCTAAAATACTAGTAAAAACTGACAATAATCCTTTGACCTATGTGCAGACCTCCGCTAAGTTGGATGCCACTGGCCATAGGTGGCTTTCTGCATTATCTACATACGACTATGCTCTCGAATACCGAGCAGGTCTGAACCAAATAGATGCTGATGTTCTCTCCCGGAGGCCTGTTCCCCAGAATGATTGGGTCAGATTGGCAGAACCTGACATTCGGGCACTCTGCCGGACGTTTGACAGGTAGGAACAAATGTCCATGGACGCAGTGGACTGCATGGTGGATTGCTTGGGACCCTCTGTGAATTGCATACCTGCTGCTTATTGCCACTTTTCTGCAATAGACATTGGTGCACTGCTTCAGCTGGACAATGACAGTATTCGGCAGGCTCAGTCCCGTGATCCCATGATCAAATCAGCTTTAGAAGCCCTCTGTGCAGGAAAAGATGTGTCCAAATTACGCTCCACTGATTTGAGAACTGCACTGTTATACAAAGGAGGTCCTAAGTTGAAACTGATCAATAAACTGTTATACAGAGAAACAGTAGACAGAGGGGGACAAGTAGACAAACAACAACTAGTGCTGCCCACTGTCTTTTGAGACTCAGTATTGAGGTCCTTGCACAACCACATGGGACACCTTGGTATAGACAGAACACTTGACTTGGTGAGATCCAGATTCTATTGGCCTAAGATGGGGACTGATGTGGAGCAACACATTCGAACTTGTAGTCACTGCTTACAGAGGAAAGCTTTGCCCCAGAGGGCTGCCCTCCTTGTTAACATCACCAGCAGTGCACCCATGGAGCTGGTCTCTATTGATTTTCTGAGTTTGGAGTCAGATCAAAGAAATATCAGTAATGTGCTGGTGGTCACTGACCATTTCACGAGATATGCCCAAGCTTTCCCCACCAAAGACCTAAAAGCATCCACTGTGGCCAAAGTACTTGTAGAAAACTTTTTGTTCACTATGGGGCTCCACAAAGAATCCATTCTGATCAAGGAGAGACTTGAGAGTCGTCTGATCAAAGAGATGCTTTCTCTGTGGGGAGTCTGAAGTCCAGAACCACTCCTTACCACCCCAGGGGACCCACAGCCTGAACGTTTCAACCGCATTTTGCTAGATATGCTAGGCACCCTGCACCCAAAGAACAAGCCTAGGACGGAGCCAACAAATTAGCACCCTGGTACATGCTTATAACTGCACCAAAAGTGATGCCACTGGGTTCTCCCCCTACCGCCTGATGTTTGGAAGAAAGCTCGACTACGGTAGATGTGTGTTTTGGGGTCTCTCCTGATGGGTTCAAGCTGACAACCTATTTACAGTCGTGCAAAGTTAAAGGCCCAGCTAACTCATGCGTTCCAACTGGCTCAAACCATGGCTGCCAAAAGAAATCTGGCCAACAAAGAAAGGTATGATAAAAGGTGAAAGCACAGGAACTCCAGGAGGGAGATCGGGTGTAGCTAAGAAATCTGGGACTGCATGGCAAACACAAGATTGCTGACAGATGGCACCATCTCCTCACATTGTAGTGGGCAAACTAGATGATCTGCCAGTGTACAAAGTAAGGCCTGAGAATAATTCAAAAGATGTAAAACAATGCATAGAAATCATTTACTGCCCATTGGACAAATCTTGATTGAGTCTGAGCCCCCAGAAGATGCCCCCTCTGGACCAGTGACTAGAGTTGCTGCTAAGAAAAGATCAAGAATGTCTGCACCTACAGAAGCAGAGTTAGTGTGTTCCCCTCCACAAGTCCCAGTTGAGCATGACTGTCAGTCCATATCAGAAGAAAGTGAGAGTGACTTTGAATACTATCCTTCTTACAAACTGAGTCAGTTGTTTCGGGGCAATCCCCTAGTCAATACTGGAGACGAAGCTGGGTCTTCTGGACTGTCTAAGCCCCCAGCTTCGTCCCTGGAGCCATTGCTCCCAGAAAGTGAAGTGCAAAGCATCAGATCAGATGAAATGGAATCATTGTGCATGGTTGAACTGTTTGAGCTTTCAGGGAGGAAAATGATGGATTGGGGCAGACTGGTGATACACCAGAACAAGAAGAGTATTTTGAGTGCCCTGACAGTCCACTGCCAGTGTCCAAAAGCTCTCCATCGAGCCAAATGTTGTGGACTCAGAAACTGTAACTCTTGGAGCTGAAAGTGCCCCAAGTTCTAGCCTCTCTACCCCATGGAGACTCCCTGACAAGTGAGGACAGTGCTGAAAATGAGGCTCAGAGTGCAGAGACTAACAGTTCCCCTAGAAAGACTGGTCGAGCTGTAAAGCCTGTGGTGCACCTCAGTTATGATTCCTTGGGAGGCCTGTGGACTTGCCTCTCAGTGTTGTCCATAAGGAGTGTATGTGTCCCGAGCTCATTGCCCAAACTGAGCGTCAGTGCTAATTCAAGTTACTTGTGTTGCCCTCTAAGTATGGTGCCCTTGCCCCATCCAGCCCCAAGGTAACTGATAGGGAAGGGCTCCCTCTCTTCAGGTTTCATGTACAAGAGGTAATAACTTGAGTTATGGTACAATGTGTGTGTAATACTGTGTAAAGAGTGATGTACTGCAATGTTTCAGAAATGTGTTCTTGGTAAAATGATACATTGACTGATGATTACATGTGTGAGCCTAATGCAAATGCATATGGTTGCAGATGAAACTTATGGGGGTACTTGCTTGACGCGGACGTCAAGCTTTCCCAGGCCAGGAAGGGTGTAACCTCCCTGCAAATGGGGGTTCCCAAAAGACTTCCAGGAGCTTGCTTGAATGCTCCAAGCCTGAATGGTGTTTGGCGTTTAAGCCATTTATCTGTGAGTGTTTTTAGAGTCTCTGGTACTGTCTCTTTAAGAGCTGTCTGCTTGCAGACATAATTAGTTTGTATGGGGGGGACTGTGTGTTTCACTGCTTGAGTACCACTCGAGCTGCTGCAATTCACTCCATTTTGCAGTCACTAGGGTGCAAAGGAACCTATCTGAAAGATGTAACTGTTTGCCAGAAATCATTTAGAGTAATAATGAACATACAGTTTGTCTAACCTGCTTTCTTTGCAGTCAGAACTGTGTTTGCCTAGTTCCCATTCTAGTTTTGAACTGCTGAACTGGACCAATCAGTGTGGGTTAAGGTAGCTCTAAAATGGTGCCTGGACGAATCAGAACTTGGATCATAATCTGAGCCAGCCACAAGAGGATTGTATGGGCAGTGACTCTGGGAGATGTAGTTTGGACTTCGGCGCCTTTTTGGACCAACAAGGGCAGTCTATTGTGAGTGACAGCCAATCCAGCCAAGAACTGGGAGGAACTCAAAGGAAGTACCTGGTTTTGTCTGCTGGAGTTTCAGTTGAGCTCTGGCAGTGAAGAGGGAAGGATCCTTGTGCTTTTTCGGTGTGCAGTTTTAGTTGGGAAACGCTTGTAAGGCCCCGAGTTCCAGTCTGCAGCTTGTGTAACTGCTTGTTAGGACTGAATCTGTCCTGTGAAGAGAATCAAAGGACATCTGAAGAGTAGAAACCAGGCTCACCCTGTAGAAGACTGGAGAAATTGCTGAATTGCATTCGGTCTGTCAGGAACTGAATCTGCTGTGTGTTCTCCCAGGTATTGTGCAGTAGTGCGATCGGGATGGAGAAGCAGCCTGCCTGGTATAGTACTTTCTTTTACCATATAAATGTGTGAGGAGGCTTGTGTAGCTCAAGTGAATCCTGCTGCCATTAAAGGACTTTTGCCTGTTACTGTTTACCATATAAATGTGTGAGGAGTCTTGTGTAGCTCACGTGAATCCTGCTGCCATTAAAGGACTTTTGCATGTTACTGTTTACCATATAAATGTGTGAGGAGGCTTGTGTAGTTCAAGTGAATCCTGCTGCCATTAAATGACTTTTGCCTGTTGCAGTTTGTCATATAAATGTGTGAGGAGTCTCGTGGAGCTCAAGAGTAGCCCTGCTGACGTTGAAGGACCCTATCTTGTTTGGAGGTCGGAGTACTAATTCAGGGTCGCTCCTGTTGAATTGCCATTGAATCCAAATGGAATCACTGTACTGCTGACTGTTTAACTAGTTTTCTCTGTGTGAAAGGGCCCCTACCAGCTGCCACGGTTTGGACTAGCCACTAGGGCTTGGGTACCCAGGGACAGTAACTGGTAGGGATAGGCCTGTGCACAGAGCCATAGGTAGATGAGTAAAGTGATAAGCTAATTAACCTGATTTACCCCTGTCCTTGTTATATCCCCCTAAATAAATCAGAGCTGCTTGTTTCAGCAAAGTTATACTGCCTGAGGTATTTGTCTATGTTAAAGTATTGTACTGTGATTGTTGCACTGTATCTTCTTATTTTACAGGGGTCCCAGTGCCTGAACCAGTCCTGGGGGTAAGTGTATACTGTGAGATAATTCTGATATACTGTGTGGGTCACTAGTGGGAAGAAAGGGGGTTGCATTGTCCCAGAGGCTTTGACCAAGTTAGTTTAACTATTGCAAACCCTGACCTCTGGGTGGAGGCACCGCTATCGGATCAGGCCCCTCAACCTGTTAGTGGCAAATCAGGCAGGGGTAGTAGCCCTGGGATAGCGCCATCTAGGGTTACACTGTAATATAGGACCACAGAGAACCTTGGGCGGGAGGGTGGGCAACTCTAAGTCCCGGCAGAGCTCCACTGAGCTTGCTCACTCCCCTCTCACTCGCTTATTCTATTTCTCTCGATGCTGCAGGCTGCCCTTCTGTACTGGGCTCCTGCTTGCATTGGTGCCTTTGCTGCCCACAAAGAAACTGCCGATCAGTCCTGACAGAGTCTGTTGAGCCCGCTCACTGCCCCTTTATCGCTGTCTCATTCTGCTTCTCCCAGCGCTGCAGGCTGCCCATTTGACTGGGCTTCTGCCTGTGTTGGCACCTTTTTCAGCCCACAAAGAAATCTGCAGCAGTCCTGACGGAGTTCTGTTGAGCTCAATCACTCCCCCTCTCTCACTTGCTCATTCTGTTTCTCCTGGCGCTGCAGGCTGTCCAATTGTACTGGGCTCCTGCCTGTGTTATCACCTTTTTCTCTCCACAAAGAAATCTGCAGCAGTTCCAACAGAGCTCCTTTGAGATCACTCACTCCCCCACTCTCACTTGCTCATTCTGTTTCTCCCACCGCTGCAGGCTGCCCTTTTGTACTGGGCCCCTGCCTGCATTGCCTTTTATGCCCACAAGAAATCTGCAGCAGTCCTGACAGAGCTCCATTGGGCTTGCTCACTACCCCTTCCTCACTCACTCATTCTGTTTCTCCCAGCACTGCAGGCTGCCCTTTTGTACTGGACTCCTGCCTACATTGGCACCTTTTTCTGCCCACAAGGAAATCCACAGCAGTCACGACAGAGCTCAGTTGATCTCAGTCATTCCTCCTCTCTCACTTGCTCGATCTTAATCTGTCCCACTGATTTCCCAAAGTGACTACGCAATTCTGTACCAGAAGAGCGAAAACACATTTCAGCCAGGATGTGAAAATGACAGTCCATAAGGAGGTGTGAAAAATGCCAGTGTTGAAAATCTGGTGTGAAAATATTACTAATTTGAGAATTTACAAGGGTGCATGGAAACTGCTCAATGCACACTCGTGAGACAGTCATTTATGGACTTTCAGCAGAAATTTTCAACATAGGCATTTAGGACCTCTGCTCATGAACAGTGTCACTGTGATTTTCTAAATGTGTCCCAAACACTGATTTCCCCACAGCAACCGTGCTGTTCTGCGCCGGAAGTGCAAAAACACATTTCACCCAGGATGTGAAAAATGACAGCCATACTGTTCATAAGGAGGTGTGGGAAAATGCCAATGTTGAAAATCTGGAGTGAAAATATTGCAAATTCGCAAAGTTACAACCATGCGTAGCAACTGCGTAATGCATGCTCGTAAAACGGTAATTTTTGGGATTGTTTCCACCAAATTTGTAACATAGGCTTTTTGAGAGCTCACCTCATAAACTCTGGCACTGTCATTTTGTTACTTGGTCCTGAAAGATGATTCAGCGCAGTGACCACGAAATCACCTTTCAGGACCGAATAACGTCATGACAGTGGCTGAGTTCATGAGAAGGGGTCCCAATAACCCCACATTGAAAATTTGGTGCCAAAATTCAAAAAAATGCCTGAGATATGCACCAAAGTTGAAAAAAACCCTGTTTATGATATTGTACAGCTTACCGGCATTTCTTCAGTTCGCGGCCGGCTTTAAAGAGTGCAGACATGTTCCTGGTCCACGAAGATCTTCGGGCTTGGCTCGGAGAGTAAGTATGGGGTGGGGGAGGTGTGCGCAGAGAGGGTGGGTGCGGGTTGGGGACCAGAGCGAGGACCGTTTTCTTCTTTACTGGATTTCAAAAAATATATATATACATCGTGGGATGGTTTTTCCTTTTAGCAGGTACTTTTGGAACATGGGGGTGGGCTCCCAGCATGCCACCTGCGTGTTTTGAGGAGGGAGGACTGGAGCTGACGGGGACTGGGCACCCCCGTCGCCACATACTGGTGGGGGGGAGAGCCAAGAGAGATTGGGCACCCCCATCGGAATTCAACAAATCGGGAGGGGGGGACATTATGCCAATGGGGTGGGCTTCCCCATTGACAAATTTAACGTGGGGAGACTGAAGCCAATGGGGGTTGGGCCCCATCGGCAAATTTAACAGGAGGGGGACTGAAGTCAGCGGTGATTGGGCCCCGTCGGCAAAGAAAAGACTTGGTGGCGGGCGCATGAAGCTGAGGGGATTGGGCACCTTGGCAAACAACAAAAGAGGAGGGTTACAGTGTGCCGATGAAGTGGGCTCCTCCTTAGTAAGTCTAGGTCAGGGCGGCAAGTCGCCCCTGCAATGGCCAGTCGCTCCCTCATTGCAGCAGAATAGCTGATGCTGCAATGTGAGGCAGCTCTTGATTGGAGCGGTGAAAACCAAGGCGGTGGCACGCTGGCTGAGCTAGTGTCAGCAGCAGCGTGCCACCACATTGGGGAAGGTGGGCCGAGCCTCAAAAGGCACTGGGGGCATTGGACACAACAGTGTCACACCTCCACAACATGCTTTTGCAGCATGCTGCCGCAACATGTTTGCATGTGCACAAGCAAACATAAAAAATAGCAGTGTGGGGACATAGCATGAAATTAGAGGGAGGCCAATTGAAGGGTAATGTGAGAAGTTCATTTTCACAGAAAGGGTGGTGGACGCATGGAACGGCCTACCTCAAGAACTGGTGGATACGAATACAGTGCAGGGCTTCATATAGGCATAAGGAGCTATACAGATGAGTATGAATAGATAGGCTATTGACAGAGTAAAGGCCTATGGCACATTCATAAGGTAGAACAAATGGGCAGACTAGATGGGCCTTGCAGTCCTTATCTGCCATCAACTTCTATGTTTCTATACAGCCTAAATGGCTTTCACTATACTACAGACACACAGAGGAGCTATGTCACAAACAGGGCTCAGGGCACCTAACAGACACTGTGTGTAATACAGTCTAAATAGGCTTTCACTATACTGCGCAAACACACAGGGTAGCTATGTCACAGACAGGGCTTGAGGCTCCTAACAGACAGTGTCTACATACAGCCTAAGATGGTTTCACTATACTGAGACACAGAGAGTAGTGCTATGTTGCAAAAGGGCTTAGGGCACCAAACACACAGTGCATACACAGTGCATACAGTGTGAATGGCTTTCACAGCTGTTGTCAGCAAAAAGCACCTTTTTCCTCCCTTCCTCCTTCTCTCCGGAGCACCAAGTCATACGATTCCCCCCATTTCCCCCTTCAGTCCCCAAGTTCCCTTGCTCCTAGCCTCCTTCATTGGTGGACTATTGTGCTTGGTGGTTTTTTTTTTAATTTTAAGTTTTTCCACACAATTGCATGCTCAGTGAGTGCTGATTGATTGCTCCCTCTCCCACAAACCTCTGGATGTATTTTGTGTGCTCACACAGGAGACAGGGAACTCGGACACCAGAACTGACCAATCGGATTGTCAGGCTGGTGGCATGCGCTCCTGTCTGCTGCGAGGACCCCACAGGCTGCCTGTAATGCCTGATTGTATGTTAGAAGAGTCCCAGGACCCCACAGCCTGTCTGAAAAACTCCTTTTTTTTTTTTAATTACCCGCTACCCGACCCATTATCTGTGGCTACAGTACCCAACCCGTGAAGTGCACTGTTATGTGTGGTAGTGTAGTAAATTATCCAAACTACCCTACCCGACCAAAAAATGTTGATACCTGACATACCCGCTCCAGCTATCTGATGGGTAGCCATACCTAGTAAACAGGTGGTGAGAAGGGAGGGTTGCAGAAGACCAGTTAGGGTCTGTGGAGACAGACTAGGAAGGGACCATCTGGGCAAAATAGATAGGCCAGTCGCTGCTTTTCTGATGACAAATTCTATGTTTCTGTGTTTCATTAATCCCAGGGAATGACAGGCTGTGAGGTCAAGATTAGGATTATAAGTGTAATCACATTAAAGAGTTTGTCCACTCCATAGCTTGTTTTGTTATTGTAAGTGTAATCATAATAATGAGTATGTCCACAATTTGTTTTGTTAATGTACTTGTAGCCCCCCTGCAAATGGGGGTTCCCAGAAGTCTTCCAGGAGCTTGCTTGAATGTTCCAAGCCTGGATGGTGTTCAGCGTCTAAGCTGTTTATCTGTGAGTGCTTTTAGAGCTTCTGGTACTATCTCTTTAAGAGCTATCTGCCTGCAGACATAATTAATTTAGATGGGGGTCTGTGTGTTTCTCTGCTTAAGTCCCGCTCGAGCTACCGCCGTCGCTAAGTGGGCAGAAAGAGCACTTTTCAAAGATGCAATTGTTTGCTTGTAACCTGTTAGAGTAATAATGAAAATGCAGTTTGTTTTAACCTGCTTTCTTGTAGCAAGGACAATGCAGAGTAGCTCCCTCATGTTGGTTCTGAACTGCTGAATTGGACCAATCATGGTGGGGATCCTTTGAAATGGAGTCTGCTCTGGGCGAATCAGAACTTGGACTCTCTTCTGGAGCCTGCTGTAAGGGGATTGTAAGGGCAGTGACTCTGGGAAATGTAGTTTTGACCTTGGCGCCTTTTTCCACCAACAGGGGGAGTTTACTGTGAGTGACGGCCAAACCACAGAACAGAATGGTGTAGAGCTAAAGGAAGTGCACGGCTCTGGGACTGGAGAAGTTAGATCAGAGTTTGGTAGTGAAGAGACAAGGAGCTCTGTGCTTCTTCGGTGTATAGTTTTAGAGCGGGAAGCACATGTAAGGCCCTGAGTTTTCAGTCTGCGACCTGTGCAACCACCCGTTTGGACTGAATCTGACCTGTAGGAGAAGGAAGGAGATCTGAAGAGTAGAAATCAAGCTCACCCTGTAGAAGACTGGAGAAATTGCTAAATCGCGCTCGGTCTGTCAGGAACTGAAGCTGCTGCGTGTTCTCCCGGGTATCGTGCAGTAATTGCGGTCGGGACCGAGAAGCAGCCTGCCTGGTATAGTACTTTCCTTTTGCATATAAATGTGTGTATTGCTTGTGGGGAATCGTGTTTCAAATCCCCTGTACAATGAATAGAGTGCATGGAGCTGGAAGTAAACCCCAGCTTAATCCAGACTACATCCATTTACTCTAAACTGCAGTGGGGTCCAGTCACAAGGACCTTGCCCACATGGTCTGCTCCTCCTGGCAATCCAGGACAATCTGCCTTCCATCTAGTTCCTAGCATTGGGTTTGTGAGTACAAAGCAGGGTAGCTCCCTGCCATCTGTTTATCAAATTCCAAGTGTGTCATTAAATTGTTTTTTTTTCATTTCTTCACGAACTGAACCCACTGGTTCTGGATTACAATTAGGTATTGTGCAAGAGTTTTTCCATCACAGGGCCCAACCAGCTGCACGATCCTGGCTAGCCCCCCATCCTGGGTACCCAATGAAAGTGACAATTTGGGACTCTGAATATAGCACAGTAGTGTGATTATTAATGTGTTTAACCTAAGTAACCTGATTTCCCTTCCTTGTTACAGCTCCTTAAATAAATCATATCTGTTGGTTTCAGCAAAGTTACACTGGCTGAGGTATTCATTTATGTTAAAGTATTGTACTGTGGTTTTGTACTGCATCATCTTATTTACAGGGGTCCCCAGAGTCCGTCGACAGAGCCAGTCCTGGGGGTAAGTGCATATTGTGAAGATATTCCTAATGTGTTGTGTGGGTCACTAGTGGGAAGAAAGGGGGGGTTACAGTGTTCCAGAGGGCTGTGACCAAGTTAGTTTAACTACTGCAAACTCTGACCTCTGGGTGGAGGCACCCGCCATTGGACCTAGGCCCCTCACCCTGTTAGTAGTTAAGCAGGCAAGGGTAGTAGTTAAGCAGGCAAGGGTAGTAGCCCTTGGGATAGCACCACCTAGGGGTTGCGTACTGTTTTTAACTGCACTCCCCTATGTTGTCCACTCCAGTCACTGCTGCTCTTTCTGTCATTGCTCATCTCATGCTGTGAATGGCGTTCAGGCCATGAGTATGCCTCCATGGATTGTTGTCCAAGAACCACTAAACAGGGCTCTGTAATTGAAGCAGAGTTAACAGTCATTTCATTTTGGCACTGGCAGACACAGCACAAGGCATGCAATCAGCAGAGTGTGGTGGTTGTGCTGGGCATTTTTATGGGATTAAACACCTGGCACAAAAGCCAAAGATCAGCCAGTTCTGTGGCACCAAGTGATCGGAGTTCGCTTGGCACACTGGAAACCCAGGTTTGCGCCCCAAACCTGGACTTCAGGATCAGAGACCACCAGGGAGGGAGTTAAGAGCATGCTTCAGATGCTTCCCTCCCAGGAGAGTGGGACAGTACAAGACCACTTGCTTGGAGACTCCTGGCGGTGGCTTGCAATAAGGCATTTTTGGCAGCATGAGCCTCTAAACACTGCTGAATGCCCCCACCACCAGGACGCCACTGCACCAGACCAATATGTGTGGGAGGTAGGTGGGCTGGGGAGAAAATAGAAAATTGATGCTCGGCCGACTGGATGACAGTTGCATGGGTCCCTGCATGCCACAAAACCCTGGAGCAACCTCCAAGAGCCGATCCCCCATCATGCACCTGGTATGGATTTGGACCCTTTCTCTTCTCCTGTGGGCCTTGGGAGGAGGCCCCCTCCAGTAGAGGGATATCTGTCAACCGGAGCACGGCATAGGGGAAGGGAACAGCGGATCATGCTGGGGACAATATGGTGGATGGGGGTCCATTGGCAGCCTGAAGGAGTGGCCGGCCAAGGGTGCGGGAAGGCAAAAAAAAAAGAAGTCAAAGAACTAGTTTGGTTCATGAATCATTAATCAGACTTATAATCATACATTCTTTGATAATGTTGAGAACTAGAGTAAGGTTGAGTCTTCAGGCAGACTGAATGGATTTAAAATTTTCTTCAGTCCTGCCTGTCTGTTTCTATATCGTCAAAGAGATTAGGAAAGTGACTCACTCACCACGCAAATTAAGTCTCCATAAATTCATATTATATACATTATGAATATTTAGGAAAGACAGCATTCAAATGTACTGCTTCAATGTTTTGAGAATAACCTCTTCCTCAGGGCTTGCAGTGTCCAACAATGTATTTTTTAAATTGCTAGAAAATTGCTAACAACAAATTCTTTTCTCTCTTGCAAATGAATAGCACACCTTACTGGCATACCCTTCAAATGTATTTACTTTCCTCCTTCTAGCTCAAATTGGATTGAGGTCACTCCCAAAACCGCAGCCCTGACGCTCTGTGTACCAGACCATGTTGGTTATTACATGATGCCCTTGAATGTTACCTTTCATTAATGTTCTCAATAAATATAATATAAATTCCCGGAAACTATTAAATAGTGTGATGAATGAACAAAGTGGGTAATTTAACCCTTAGGCTGCCGACAGAATTAGAATGTATAGGAATTCTGGCTATATCAGTCCGCGGCACAGCAAGAGTTAATACCTGTTATTGGACCAACAAAAGATTTGCAGACTTTTACAGACTTTTAAGGTTTCGAACTACACAGAGCTCTTTATCAGAAAATAAGAGGCTATACAAAGAACCCCTTTTAAATACATAGGTTAGAATTGGTAAAAGAAGAAAAACACCTTTACACATAGATGTGACAATTCTGTTGATACAGAAGAAGGATAATTGAATATTATTCAGAGAAAAAACAGTCTTTGAAATCCTAGTTGGGTATAAATCAAATCCTCTCTGTGGAAGGAATGTGACAGCAAAAGGCTAATAAATTGTCAGTAGCTTAATTACCTGGACAACAGACTGTGTGAGTGAGTGTGTGTGTGTGTGCGCTCAGAAGTACGTAAGTGTGTATAAATCAAAAAGTATGAAAGCAGCAGACACAATGTATGATCAAACATACAAACAGAACCAAGTTAATGTTTAAAGGTACACCAAAAATATATATAACAAATATAATGCCAAATGGGCCCTATGCAGGATGCCTACGCGCCGTGGAAACTGGGTGCATAGGCATCAATATGCAGGAATACTGTGCAGCATTCACTAACTGGGCACAAGACAGTTATATGTCCGATCCCCCAGCTGTACAGAAAGCAACAAGCTGAGGCAGACAGGGGGCATGCTTGCACTACTCGCCATTCACAAAGACACATAGTGTCATCTGCAGGGGGATAGGGTGAGCTGGTTACAGCAGGGGGACCCTGTTGTAACTCTAGTATTCTGCAGGCACGCACACAGTTCCCCACCCGACCAGGTGGACCTCACCCAGTCCCCACCAACAGAACCCCACCACCCATCCCCATGCTTGCCCACCCACCCACCCCAGCACACAGCGATGACCCATCCTAGGCACAGCAGTAAACCCTCCAGCACACATTGGGGCACCGACTCCGTGAATGTTGTACCCCACACACAGCTGTGACCTGTCCCCTTATCTGGACACACTCCTTCCACCCCACCCAGTACTGCAGGACACAATGAAATGGTGAAACCGAACCACAGGATGCCTGCAAACCCCAGACACAGTCCAGTGTGCACCTCAAAAGGCAGCTTACCTTTCACACGTGCACAAACTCCGAAAGTAGCGATGGCATGCAAGGAAAACCAAGGCCCAAACCGGGGTTTCGTTGAGACACTGAGCCTTCTACTACTAGCAAGGACCTTAAATAAATTGAGATTGACTTTGAAAATTATTACCACTTGGTCCTTGATTTTCCTTGAGTGCCACTGCTACCTTTTGGGGTTTGCACAATGAAATGGTACCCTTAGCAGACACAGACTGACCGCACTCTGGTCCTCGATCATGGCACTCCCTATGTGGTAGTCAGAAACACCCTCCACCCCCCACGGCACCAACAACCATCACCCCCCTGGGTCCCTGTACCTTGCTTGTGGTGCCACAGCTCAGGATGGCCAGCAGCACAGCCCTCTGGACACCAGTCATCCACGTGATGCTGGGAGCACAGCGCCTATATATAGGGGCACACTTCCAGCATCACATGGATGGTCAGTGGCCAAGGTGGCATGAGGAGGGCAGTGTCACTGGCCATTCCTAGCTGCAGCACTGACAGGCAGGTACGGGATGGGTGATGTGTTGTTTGTGCAATGGTGTGGGGATACCGACCACCAACAAGGGATGGGGCTCACGGATCTGGGCTAGAGGGTTGAACTTGGCACCCATGTGTAGGGGTGCAGGGTTGTTAAGCCATCCTCAGGGACTGGGCAGCCACATGTTGGGAAGTGGGTGGAATGTGTCCAGCAGTCGGGGACTGGGCTGCATCTTGATGGGGTGGGGTGGGGTGGGTATGGTTTCTGCTATCTGGGGACTGGGCAGACATGTGCCGGGTGGAGGGACCTGCATGAGTGGGGATGGTGTGGCATGTGCTGCTGCAGGGGCTGCCCTCGGCAGGGTGGTCCGCTGGACTGCAGGGCATGGCAGCACGGGTCTGGGTGCCTACAGGGGTTATTCATGCACCAGGACCCATGGTGCCCTGCACAAATAATCCCATCTGGGACCCCGGCGGGCATCCCATTGGATGCCTGCCTGGGTCCACAACCCCACTCCCGACTGCCCTGCAGAGTTCTGAATGCTGGGAGGGGCAGAGCCGAGGACAGATGGCAGCTATTAGTGAATGCCAGCCTGTGCGTACCTGCCTGTGGGTGCAGAGCTATACAGGTGGGGTAAGCATCTTCTGTGCATACTTGCCACCTGACAGTGCATAACCCCCAATTTGCACAGGAAATGCCCATGTGCTATACTTGAGACAAGAAAAAGGCAGTTAACAGTTTTTGTAATGGGTCATGAAACTCGGGTCCATGTTCATTCCATCATTAAATGTATTCATAAGAAAAATAAGTCTACGTCATAAGCCATTCTTGTATATTACTGAAGTGTGTGATGAGAAGCAGAACAGTGAGGTCAGAGATGGAGTCACCAGATTGAGAGAAATGTTGTACCACTGATTTTACAGTACTTTTCATTTTAATGTCATGCCTATGTAAGTTCATTTGGGTTTGAAGGGGTTGTACAGTTTCCCTCACGTAGCCTGTATGAGGACACTTCCTGTACTGGATGTAATAAACAACATTCTGGGATACACATGTATATTTCCCTTTTATCTTGAATTGTTAGTTTTGGGAGATGTGCTCACATGTCTTCTATTTAGGAATACTGCAGGGGTTAAGGCCTCCTAGTGTTCTATTGTTCTGGTCCGTGCAGGTCATAATATCGCACGGCATTAAGGGCGAACCTGGACTTGTGCGCACCCCAAGTTGGACCCTCCTGAGTTGAGAATCTATAGTGGGGGTCTGGGAAAGCAGCCCCCATATCAGATGTGCAGCCCCCAACAGAACAAAAATACATGCCTCATGAGATCAATTGTGCCACGTGGCATTATGTTGTGCAACATAATGACCCCATGCCATTCTGGTCAGGTACAAGTTTGCTCTTGACAAGCAGGCAGGATAAATTATGTGACTGTGTGAAAGACAGTAAAGGTAGTTATTGGAAGATACATTTTAAGGCGCCATCCTCACTGAATACGGTTGTAGGTTCTTAATGATTTTAAGTAGGGGCTCCAGATCAGGGTTGTATGTAACAACCAATGGTGTCCAATTGGTGGTGGTCTTTTCTTTATATTGTAGTAGCTGTTATCTTGGCATAAGTATGGCACACTCCACAGCTCTGTCAATTTCCCCCTCTTCAGTAAATGCTTTTTTTTCAGTGTGGCCAGGTGAGTCAGTGTGGTGAGTGAGCCACTTTTCTATCTCGTTGGCTTATGACTCAGGGTGCACACCTATTAGTGTGACAATCATTTTGTCAACTTCGATACTGGTGCAGACAACATGCCGCCTGGCTAAACAGTGCCAAGCATTGCACCTCCCTGAAGCCACAGCACCAAAGCGCTGTCCAGGAAAACATTCCTGTTTTGAGGGGGGCTTCGACCCCCACACCCTCTGCAACTAAATATAATGAACTCCGGGGAGGGAATGCCCTGAAAGGGAGGAAAATTGTTAGGGCACCAAAGATGATGTGAGTGTGGGCCAATCAAAAATCCAGATCACAATCACCCTTGTCACTCTTGCCCTTGTTGAGGCACCCTAATTGTGGTGCCAAAATTTAGTTGGCAACTTGACAGGATATGGTGACTCAGCATCGTTAGTAACAGACTCCTCCCTTCTTTTTTCAGTTGTTTTGCAGGGTCAGCCAGACATCATACATTGCTAACTAAATTTTGTTTAGTGACTCACAGCCAGACGCAACATATTTAGTCAGTTTTTAGCTGCAAAATGATGTTGCTATTACAGTGCTCTTCCCTTGTTTATCTGCCCACTTTGGTGCAGGAACAAGACAGCATACAGCAACTGAGAGCACCTAAACATGTTCTACGTAAAAAAAAAAAAATCTCTCTCTCTCTTCTCTCTCTCTCTCTCTCTCTCTATATATATATATATATATATATATATATATAGATATATATATATATAGATATATATAGATATATATAGATATATATAGATATATATAGATATATATGATATTGTATACGTTTGTGTGTGTGTGTATGTGTAACCCCTAGATGGCGCTATCCCAGGGGCTACTACCCTGCCTGATTTGCCACTAACAGGTTGAGGGGCCTGGATCCGATGGCGGGTGTCTCCACCCAGAGGTCAGGGTTTGCAATAGTTAAACTAACTTGGTCACAGCCCTCTGGGACACTGCAACACCCCTTTCTTCCCACTAGTGGCCCACACAGTATATCAGAGTTACCTTCACAGTATACACTTACCCCCAGGACTGGTTCAGGTACTGGGACCCCCTGTAAAATAAGAAGATACAGTGCAACAATCACAGTACAATTCTTTAACATAGACAAATATCTCAGGCAGTATAACTTTACTGAAACAAGCAGCTCTGATTTATTTAGGGGGATATAACAAGGACAGGGGGAAATCAGGTTAATTAGCTTATCACTTTACTCATCTATCTATGGCTCTGTGCACAGGCCTATCCCTACCAGTTACTGTCCCTGGGTACCCAAGCCCTAGTGGCTAGTCCAAACCGTGGCAGCTGGTAGGCACTTTCACACAGAGAAAAGAAAAATAGTTAAACAGTCAGCAGTACAGTAATTCCATTTGGATTCAAGTGGCAATTCAACAGGGAGCGACCCTGAATTAGTACTCACGACCTCCAAACAAGATAGGGTCCTTCAACGTCAGCAGGGCTACTCTTGAGCTCCATGAGACTCCTCACACATTTATATGACAAACTGCAACAGGCAAAAGTCCTTTAATGGCAGCAGGATTCACTTGAGCTACACAAGCCTCCTCGCACATTTATATGGTAAACAGTAACAGGCAAAAGTCCTTTAATGGCAGCAGGATTCACTTGAGCTACACAAGCCTCCTCACACATTTATATGGTAAAAGGAAAGTACTATACCAGGCAGGCTGCTTCTCCATCCCGATCGCAATTACTGCACAATACCTGGGAGAACACACAGCAGATTCAGTTCCTGACAGACCGAGCGCAATTCAGCAATTTCTCCAGTCTTCTACAGGGTGAGCCTGGTTTCTACTCTTCAGATATCCTTTGATTCTCTTCACAGGATGGATTCACTCTAACAAGCAGTTACACAAGCTGCAGACTGGAACTCGGGCCTTACACACGTTTCCGACTAAAACTGCACACCGAAAAAGCACAGGGCTCCTTCCTCTTCACTGCCAGAGCTCAACTGAAACTCCAGCAGACAAAACTGGCACTTCCTTTGAGTT
This sequence comes from Neoceratodus forsteri, assembly GCA_016271365.2. Classification (NCBI taxonomy): domain Eukaryota; kingdom Metazoa; phylum Chordata; order Ceratodontiformes; family Ceratodontidae; genus Neoceratodus; species Neoceratodus forsteri. The sequence goes on from JADMNL010000023.1 coordinate 69,719,280, forward strand.
CCTCCCAGTTCTTGGCTGGATTGGCTGTCACCACAATAGACTGCCCCTGTTGGTCCAAAAAGGCAATCAAGTCCAAACTACATCTCCCAGAGTCACTGCCCATACAATCCTCTTGTGGCTGGCTCAGATTACAAGTCCAAGTTCTGATTGGCCCAAGGCACCATTTTAGAGCTACCTTAACCCACACTGATTGGTCCAGTTCAGCAGTTCAAAACTAGAATGGGGAACTAGGCAAACACAGTTCTGACTGCAAAGAAAGCAGGTTAGACAAACTGTATTTTCATTATTACTCTAAATGTTTTCTGGCAAACAGTTACATCTTTCAGACAGGTTCCCTTTTCACTCCTAGTGACTTCAAAAATGGAGTGAATTGGCAGCAGCTCGAGTGGTACTCAAGCAGAGAAACACACAGTGCCCCCATACAAACTAATTATGTCTGCAAGCAGACAGCTCTTAAAAAGACAGTACCAGAGGCTCTAAAAACACTCACAGATAAATGGCTTAAACACCAAACACCATTCAGGCTTGGAGCATTCAAGCAAGCTCCTGGAAGTCTTTGGGGAACCCCCATTTGCAAGGGGGTTACACCCTTCCTGGCCTGGGAAAACTTGACATCCGCGTCAAGCAAGTACTCCCCATAAGTTTCAACTGAACCTGAAGAGAGGAGGCCCTTCCCTATCAGTTACCTTGGGGTTGGATGGGGAAAGGGCACCATACTTAGAGGGCAACACAAGTAACTTGGAGTTAGCACTGACACTCAGTTTGGGCAATGAGCTCGTGGACACATACACTCCTTTATGGACAACATTGAGAGGCAAGTCCACAGGCCTCCCAAGGGAATCATAACTGAGGTGCACCACAGGCTTTACAGCTCGACCAGTCTTTCTAGGGGAACTGTTACAGTCTCTGCACTCTGAGCCTCATTTTCAGCATTGTCCTCACTTGTCAGGGAGTCTCCATGGGATAGAGAGGCTAGAACTTGGGGCACTTTCAGCTTCAGGAGTTACAGTTTCTGAGTCCACAACATTTGGCTCAGATGGAGAGTTGACACTGCCAGTGGACTGTCAGGGCACTCAAAATACTCTTCTTGTTCTGGTGTATCACCAGTCTGCCCCAATCCATCATTTTCCTCCCTGAAAGCTCAAACAGTTCAACCATGCACAATGATTCCATTTCATCTGATCTGATGCTTTGCACTTCACTTTCTGGGAGCATTGGCTCCAGGGACGAAGCTGGGGGCTTAGACAGTCCAGAAGGCCCAGCTTCATCTCTAGTATTGACTTGGGGATTGCCCCGAAACAATTGACTCAGTTCGTAAGAAGGATAGTATTCAAAGTCACTCTCACGTTCTTCTGATATGGACTGACAGTCATGCTCAACTGGGACTTGTGGAGGGGAACACTTTAACTCTGCTTCTGTAGGTGCAGAATTTCTTGATCTTTTCTTAGCAGCAGCTCTAGTCACTGGTCCAGAGGGGGCATCTTCTGGGGGCTCAGACTCAATCAAGATTTGTCCAATGGGCAGTAAATGATTTCTATGCATTGATTTTACATCTTTTGAATTATTCTCAGGCCTTACTTTGTACACTGGCAGATCATCTAGTTTGCCCACTACAATGTGAGGGAGATGGTGCCATCTGTCAGCAATCTTGTGTTTGCCATGCAGTCCCAGGTTTCTTAGCAATACCGATCTCCCTCCTGGAGTTCCTGTGCTTTCACCTTTATCATACCTTTCTTTGTTGGCCAGATTTCTTTGGCAGCCATGGTTTGAGCCAGTTGGTACTCATGAGTTAGCTGGGCCTTTAACTTTTGCACATACTGTAAATAGTTGTCAGCTTGAACCCCATCAGGAGAGACCCCAAACACACATTTACCGTTGTCGAGCTTTCTTCCAAACATCAGGCGGTAGGGGAGAACCCAGTGGCATCACTTTTGGTGCAGTTATAAGTATGTACCAGGGTGCTAATTTGTTGGCTCCATCTAGGCTTGTCCTTCGGGTGCATGGTGTGAGCATATCTAGCAAAGTGCGGTTGAAACGTTCAGGCTGTGGGTCTCCTGGGGTGGTAAGGAGTGGTTCTGACTTTTCTCCTCACAGAGAAAGCATCTCTTTGATCAGATGACTCTCAAAGTCTCTCCCTTGATCAGAATGGATTCTTTGTGGAGCCCCATAGTGAACAAAAAGTTTTCTACAAGTACTTTGGCCACAGTGGATGCTTTCTGGTCTTTGGTGGGAAAGCTTGGGCATATCTCGTGAAATGGTCAGTGACCACCAGCACATTACTGATATTTTTTGATCTGACTCCAAACTCAGAAAATCAATACAGACCAGCTCCATGGGTGCACTGGTGGTGATTAACAATGGGGCAGCCCTCTGGGGCAAAGCTTTCCTCTGTAAGCTGGCGACTACAAGTTCAAATGTGTTGCTCCATCAGCCCCCATCTTAGGCCAATAGAATCTGGATTTCACCAAGTCGAGTGTTCTGTCTATACCAAGGTGCCCATGTGGTTGTGCAAGGACCTCAATACTGAGTCTCGAAATGCAGTGGGCAGCACTAGTTGTTGTTTGTCTACTTGTCCCCTCTGTCTACTGTTTCTCTGTATAACAGTTTATTGATCAGTTTCAACTTAGGACCTTCTTTGTATAACAGTGCAGTTCTCAAATCAGTGGAGCGTAATTTGGACACATCTTTTCCTGCACAGAGGGCTTCTAAAGCTGATTTGATCATGGGATCGCGGGACTGAGCCCGCCGAATACTGTCACTGTCCAGCTGAGGCAGTGCACCAATGTCTATTGCAGAAAAGTGGCAATAAGCCACAGGTATGCAATTCTCAGAGGGTCCCAAGCAATCCACCATGCAGTCCACTGCGTCCGTGGACATTTGTTCCTCTGTCAAACTTCCGCAGAGTGCCCAATGTCAGGTTCTGCCAATCTGACCCAATCATTCTGGGGAACAGGCCTCGAGAGAGCATCAGCATCTATGTGGTTCAGACCTGCTCGGTATTCGAGCATAGTCGTATGTAGATAATGCAGAAAGCCACCTATGGCCAGTGGCATCCAACTTAGCTGAGGTCTGCACATAGGTCAAAGGATTATTGTCAGTTTTTACTAGTATTTTAGCCCCATACAAGTACTCATGGAATTGGTCAACAACAGCCCACTTCAAAGCTAGGAACTCTAACGTATGTACAGGATAGTTTTTTTCAGAAGGGGTCAGGCTTCTACTGGCAAAGGCCACTGGTCTCAGGCCATTCTCATGCTCTTGGTACAACACAGCCCCCAACCCTTGCAAGCTAGCATCAGTGTGCAGGACGTAAGGTTTTCTTGGATCGGCATAGGCCAGCACTGGAGCATGGGTAAGTTGATATGTGATCTCATGAAAAGCAGTCTCACAATCAGGAGTCCAGCGGGCCCAAATACTTCACTCAGATGAAAATACACTCTTTCAGTCTTGAGGGACGCTGACTTTTGGTATTTTTTGTGGGTTGGGGGATACCCTTGAGTAAAGTTAAGTAAAGGGCGGATCACTCTTGAATAGTCCTTGACGAAACGCCAATAATAACCACAGAATCCCAGGAATCTTTGCAGTTCTTTTAGATTTGGGCTGTGCCAGGTGGTCAAGGCCCTCAACTTTACTTGGGTCGGTCTCTATTCCTCGGTGGCTACTATGTGTCCCACATACTTTACTGATGTTTGAAAGAATTGACACTTATCAATGAACAGTTTAAGGTCAAGTCCTCCAGTCGGTCCAATACCTTAAATAATCTGTTTCATGTTCCTCCAGCGAGCTGTCAAACACAATAACATCATCTAGGTATACCAGGCACTCTAGTAAGTTCATGTCCCCCACTGCACGCTCCATCAATCATTGAAAAGTGGCTGGGGCACCTGAAATCCTTTGAGGCATCCTCATGAATTCATAAGCCAAGCAGACAGATAAAGGCTGTCTTCTCACGGTCCTCTGGGGCCATCGGGATCTGGTAGTACCCACTGCAGAGATCCAACACAGAGAACCACTTGCTCCCGTTTAGGCAGTCCAAAGCATCCTGAATGCGGGGCATTGTGTACTGATGAGGGATTGTCCGCCGGTTTAAGGTGTGATAATCCACGCACATCCCTACTGTCCCATTCTTTTTCCTCACTACCACAATGGGGGAAGCATAAGGGCTTCTGGATACTTGTATTGCACCAGCAGCTAACATCTCTTGCAGATGCCTTCTCACACCATCTATGTCAGCAGGTGCCAGGCGTCGAGACCTCTCACGAAATGGTCTTTCGTCATGCAGCCGGATATTGTGCTCAGCTCCTTGCACGCATCCTACGTCCCATTCCTTTAAAGAAAACACCTGGTCTCTCTGGGCAAGCTTCTCACTGATTCTCACTTTCCATTCAGCTGGCAACGGGGAGTCGCCGAAATCAAACAAGTCAGGCGTTACTCTGTCATTCTTCCTCGAACTCTTGCTGCTGGGTAGCACTGCAGTGTCTGCACAATGCACATTAGCCAGTATGCAACCTCTGTTTACTCGAATGTCTCTTTCAGACACATTATGAACTTGGACCATTACCCTTCTGGCATAAGCATGGACTCTAGCGGGCAAAATACTAGGATTGACCAGCAGTCCCTCTGGCAATTTTCCATCGCCTGGTGCATCCAACATTAATATTTTATTCTTAACATCCTTTCTGATACGGACCTCTCCCTGTAAGGTACACTGGGCATTTGGCCAGGATCAGAGCTCAGATCCTTCTTCCATACAATTCGACCGGTTCCTCTGGTTCTATTTTTTCAGCATTTCTCTTTGCCTCATAGGACTTCTTAATTAAAGCCGGAACTCTTAAAGCTCTACTAGTCTTTGACCCTGTTTTTCATAACACAACTGTGCCAGCCTTCCGAACATATGAGCATTTGTTCCAATCAACAAAGGGACACCATCATACAGTCCAGTGGGGGACACACTAAGGCTAGGGTCTCTACTTGTTCAGCCACCCAGCCACGGAAGTGGGGAAAGACAGCCAAATTGGATATACCGGAATAGGGTAGGCCTCTCTCTTAACCCCCATACATGCAGTCCTTCTAATAGTTGTAAGGGTACGCCTGACAAATGCTTCTGATACCAATCCTGGAACATAATTGTCACTTGGGAGCCACTGTCTAATAACAGCCTTGTAGACACTCCATTCACCTTTACAGTGGTCTCCATGGAGGGACCCACTATTCTGGACCAGTCTGAGAGGCGGTAGGCTGGGCAACTGACCTTGCCACAAAAGGACGGAGTTAGCATTTTGGTGCCCTCACTGGGATCATTTCGTGCACCTCTTAACCACTGATTTGTTCTCCAAAGCTCTCCTTGTAACCTATATGCAACTTTGTCAGTGTCTTTTGGGACCGGCATTCCCTTTCATGTGCCCATCCTTCCCACAATTATAGCAAAATATACTTTCTGGAGTTTGAGCTGGCCGGTCGCCACACTGGGAGCCAGGGCGGGTATTACTAATTGGAAACCTTGGTGCCATCTCTTTCTACGGCGTGATAAGCATTTGGAGACATCTCGTCAGTTTCTCCACTTCCATGGTCAAGGAATCGAGTTTGGGGCCGTTATCAGCAGGAGATACATGGGTGGGTAAACCCCACCCCCATAGCAGATGCAGTCGGATATAGGTCAGGGCCCGTACTTGCAGGCATGGCCTTCATAAAGGGACTGTCTTTGAATTCCCGGATCTCTCTCTTTTTGAAATGTAAGCTCTTTATTGATTTATTACAATAGACAGACATGTGGTACAGTTAACTTCCAAAACTATAACATACCAATACAAACATCCAGTGTCGTAACTACAGCCAGAAATAAAATGCCATAACATCCCCCCCAACCCCTGAAGGTGCCACCCCCAATTCCAATCTGAAATAGTGTGAACCGATTAGAAGTTAATCAGGACCCTAAACTGCAGTGTTCCAGAAACCAAGATAAAACAAAATAAAGGAGGGATATTCCTGCCAGAGGTAACACTAATAGGGAATTAATGCAAATACAGATAGTACAATTTGCCCCATTTCTGCTTAAAAGTGAAGCTAACATTCCTGGAGCTGGCTATTAATCTTTCCATCTTGAAACATAGGGAAATTTCCTTGATCCATTCATTATATGAGATATCCAATTGATCTAGCTAATGTCTAAGGACCAATCTCTTAACAGCCATTGAGATTAGGGCCATGTGAAATTTCCGCTCCTTAACACTGATATCTGACTATAACCCCAATATACAAATCTCAGCTGTAATAATTCCTTAAGGCCCAAAATCGGTCAATATTGGCCTTAATTGTGTTCCAGAGTGGGGCCACCTTATCACATTCCCAGAAAATGTGTAGTAAATTCCCTTCTTCCTTGCTACATCTTGTGCAGCTATTAGACTTTAACTTACCAAACTTAGTTAACCTAGTTGGCGTGTAATACATATTGTTCAGAATAAAATATTGTATAAGTCTATTCCTATCCAGAGTAATGTATTTATATGTATCTCTCCAAATCTGATACCAACTTACAAGAGGGCTGGGTAAGAGAGAGGACCATATCTTGGAGCCAGGTATTGGATTAGCGTACTTGGCTACCAAAAGGTAACAATATAATCTGGCTATACCATGAGGATTGGTAGCGACACCTTTACCTGTTCCAAAATATCTTGTTTGGGAAGGTGCACTAACATACCCAAACATTTCCCAGAGAGTGCCTCAATTGAAAGACTTTAAATATATATTTCTGTGGAATATTCAGTGCTGTTAGCAAGCTATCAGAGGAGCCAAGAGAACCCTGAGAGTAACAGTCTTCCACCGACCGTCATGAATTTGGGGAGCCAGTCTGAGATAAAAGTGATCCCCAATTTTAATATTAGGGTTGAGAGTTAAAGGTTGAGCCACATCTTGGTATACGAAATTTTAAGAAAACTCCAGCAATGAGAGAGAATTTAACAGAAAGATTTATGGGCTAACCCCAATATCTTCCGCAAGGATGAATAGTTATAGTAGAAGATACTAGGGGACTTAGGTTATATTTATTCAACAGTTTAAGTTCCAGTTCTAGCCAGGCGGGTTTATAACCTTCATACTGAGGATTACTCCAATGCCCCAGCCTAACTAACTGGCTGGCCCAATAATAAAACCTGAAATTAGGGAGACAGAGACCCCCCCTTATCCTTAGGCAAACTGAGCTTAAGATAAGCTCTTCTGGGGTGCTTGCCCCACCAAATAAATTTAGATAAGGCTGAATGTATCCGATGGAAGTAATTTATAGGGAGCCAAATATTGAGAAGGTTCAGAGGGTAAAAAATAAGAGGTAGTATATTCATTTTAATTATACTGATCCTTCCCCCTACCGATAGCGGAAGGCTATCCCATCTATTAAGGTCCTTCTGATTCTTTCCACAAATCGTCCAAATTGAGTTTTTAAATACCCACATCTCGAGCTAAATATATACCCAAATACTTGAGAGAAGTCGAGGCTCATTTCATGCCAAATTGAGAGAAATTGGCATGAAACGTAAGGGAGTTAAGAGGAATATCACCGACTTGCATAGATTTAACCTGTAGTTGGACACCTTTCCAAACTGATTAATAATACGTAAAACTTCCCCTAGAGAAAATTCTGGGTTCAATAGATGCAAGAGAATGTCGTCTGCAAAGACAGAAAGGGTCAAGACTTGCTGAGAAATAACACATCCTGTGATCAGGGCTGAGGCCTTGATACAAAGGATGAGAGGTTCCAGATACAAATTGAATAGATGAGGGACAAGGGACAACCCTGACGGGTACCAGAATGCAGGGAAAAACGGGACGAAAAAACCCCATTACAATAAATCCTGGACGAGGGTGAGTTGTACACTGCCTGATCCACTGGATGAAAGTCTCAGGAAACCCATTCAGCAAGAGTGGCCCACAGGAAACCCAATTAACCCGATCAAAAGCCTTTCGCATCTAAAGCAATCAGCATGGGAACTTGGGACTTCTGTGACTCCTGATAGATATGGGATAGTGAACGCAGGTGATCGGCCTCTGATCTACCCTGAATGAAATCCACTTGCTCTGGACTCAAAAGTACCTGCCATACCTGTTTAATCCTTTGGGAGAGGATCTTAGTTAATATCTTAATATCATAATTTAACAGTGATATTGGTCGGTAGCTAGCTGGTTCCAAGTGGGGTTTATCCGGATTGTGGATCAGAATAATTGTAGCCTCCAACAATGAAGGATCTAGGGAGTCTGAGGAAAGTATGTGATTGAACAAATTTAGAAGAAGAGGGGAAACTTCTTTACTGAAAGTTTTATAAAAATTTGGCGGAAAACCATCAGGTCCCGGGGACTTATCCAGGGGTAAACCTTTAATGGCCTCTTCTATCTCGCTCAAGGTGATAGGGGTGGTTAGTAGATCGCATTGATGCACTTGCAGGCAAGGGAGGGAGATCCTATCCAAAAAATGGTCTACCTCCAAACGGGATATCTGAGAGGCCCTGGTACCATACAAATCTTTATAAAAGGATTCAAAAATTTGCGCTATATCCCTTGGAGAGGTTTTGATCGAGCCATCCGATGCCTCTAAGGCAGGGATCAGTCTTGAACTCGGCCTCCTGAGCCTTAGAGCAAGCAATCTACCAGGCTGTTCCCCCTGATCGAGATAACATGCTTTGGTTTTGAGGATGACATATTCTGTTTTTTCTTGGATCAAACCTTCATATTCATTCTTAAGTTTGCATAGCTTCTCAAAGTCTGATTGAGAATTAGAGCGAGAAAGGTCTCCTCAGCGGTCTTAATTTGGTTGACAGTGAGGAAATCTAACCCCACATCTTTTCCTCCAGGAGGCCAGCTTAATAAATTCACCTCTAAGGAAACATTTTAGAGAACACCAAATTAAGTCTTCTCTGATATCAGGGCTTCATTAATTTCAGGAAAGACGAGATCAAAGATTTAAAATGAGAAACAATATGATCATCCTTCAAAAGTTGAGTGTTGAGCTTCCAAGTAGTATCTCTCTGACCAGGTGGGCCAGGAGACAGCTTGATCCAGGCCAGGGAGTGATCCGAAATAACAATTGGTTCTATACCTGAGTGGGAAACATTGGCCAGAAGTGAGGAGCTAATTAAGATGTAGTCTAACCTAGACCATGAACAATGTATTCGAGAATAAAAGGAGTAACTAAGGCTGGAGGGATTCAAAACTCTCCAGGGGTCACATAGACCTATTAAGTTCATGAAATCCCTGAGAGCTAATTGAGTGGGGGTAGTAGGTTTTTAGATCTATAAGTTCTGTCTAGATCCTGAGTTGGGGTGGTGTTCCAATTCACCAAAATGAAATAGGCCGGCAGAAAGCTACTCAGCTTATCAGCTAGTTGCATAAAAAATTAGGTCCCCACCCACTGGTCCATAGTGCCCCTAGAACCACTTTCATATTATTGAGCAAGCCCTTGACCAAAACCAGTCTGCCTTCCTGGTCCAGAGAACATTTCTCCTTTATAAATGGAATACCTCTTTAATCAAAATAGCCACACTCCTGCTAGTGAAGTACCTTCAGAGACAAAACTTGAGAGAACCCCTGACGACACAGACCTTTCATCTCTGAAGTTAACAAGTGCTTCCTGTAAAATAATGTCAATATCGAGAAGGGAGCAATTTAGCAGAATCTGAGTTCTTTTAACCCCATCCCTTATACCTCTGACATTCCAAGTAGCCACTTTAATAAACCTCATAGCCATCTTGAGCCATGAAAGGAATGAAAATGAGGGAACACCAGAGGACCCATGACACTTCCAACCGGCTCTTCATAATGTGGCACCTTCCAAAACCCCCAACCCTCCCCCATAACTGGAAATAGATAACTTACAAGAAAAGGTACTAAGTTGAGAATCTGAAAACGTGGAACTAATGTCTACCTTAATTAATAAGAACAGCCAGAAATAGTCTGTAAATAGTAGGTTAACCCTGCACTAACCCCCAACCTCCCCCATATCGACCAATGTACTTTAACCCCACAAAACTATATACACAGTACCCCAATGAAATAGTAAAATTAAGACCTATGCCCCGAATCTGGGTTAGTAAGGGCCCCGAAGGAACACCTGCCAGGACTTAACCAACCCCAACTAAAAGCTAGTCCAATTCTCAAAAGTCCTTTAATACTGTAAACCAGATCCAAAACCAAAGAACTAATAAAGAGGTTCCTGAACCAGGTGCACCATCTCCCTTATTTAGGCTGTGAAGCATATCTCCCAGTGGCTGACCACCCCCTGTGCTCCCACCCACCACCCATGGATCATTAGAAAAAGAGAAAAAAATATATATATATTCAAACATGCCCTGTAAATCATCATGCAACAATCCTGGGATCGCATAGCCTCCCCCTTCCGCATTCCTAAAGCCCATCCAAACCCGCTCTCATCCAGGAAATACAGATTATTAGCGCATCTAACCAGCCCAGGCATTTTAAAGACAACAGCATTTAAAATAGAATTCTACTGGTACCAGTATCCCAGCAGGCGATCTGGTCCCTTAATATCCCACTAGTCAAACATTCGGGCCATCCCCTCAATATATTACGCACCAGAAGGAAACCGTGGGCTGAGGAACCCGTTAAGGACCCAACGGTCCGTCCCTAAAAGGGACCTGATGAAAATTCCTCCCTGTGAGGTGAGTTCCCCCTGTTAACCTCCACCCTCAAAACTAGGCCGCACTCCTCCAGATCCCAAGTAGGCCCACCAGACCTCGGTACAGGCACCCCCATGATCCCGCCCAGCAAAAACCAGGAATACAGTCAGGACTACTATCAATAGGTAAGAGATCTCCTCATATTATATTCAATTGTACTAAGGAAAAAAAAAAACCCCAGAGTGTTCCAAGTCTCGACAACAAGTTCAGTCCCTTTGAACAAATTAGGCAGTTTCGAGGTGAGCTCTGCCAACGCTAACTCGGGAGTTTCATAAGTAAACCAGACGCTCCAAAGACCTTCAGACGAGCGGATAGCTCATCCTGAATTTAATTCCTGCCACTATTAATTTTTTCACAATAGGGTGAAAAGCAGCTCTCCTTTGTCGGGTCTCGTAAGGCAAATCCTGCGTAATGCGGAGTTTAGCACTGTCCCAGTAAATCGATTCCAGCTCTCTAGACTTCGTAAGCACATGCTGCTTCTAGATGAAACTTAGAAACTTTATTATAATGGGACGAGGAGGGGCTCCAGGCTGAGGCTTGGGTTTTAGGGACCAATGAGCCCTCTCAATGTGATATTGCTGACTAATTGGCAAGGGGCCTATAATCTTGTTTAGCAGCTTCTGGGTAAAGGTAATAGTGTCCCTCCTCTTCGGATTCTGGCAGACCGAGATTAAGATATTGTTCCTCCTGCTTCTGCCCTCCAGGTCTTCCGTCTTCAATTGTAATTTGTGCACTTGTTGACTAAGCCTCTCTACCTCTGGGTCGATTCTCCCTTCCAGCTTTCCAGTGAGGTCGCCTAACCTCCATGTCACCCACTTTACGTGAGAGTGCTCCGAGATCACTCTTAATGGACTTCACTTTAGTGGATATGTCCTGGAGAGTTTCGCGGAAAGGAAGCAGCTCCTCCAGAAAACGATCCTCTGTGAGCAAATTAGCAGCAGTACCAGGTGAATTATGTTTAGCTGCCTGCCCCAGATTCTGACTCCTGGCTTTTTTGGCAGTCTTCTCGGGTGTTGTGGGCGGAGTATGCCTAACTCCGGCCTGTTTCATCTCGGTCTCCATGACCCAGGAATTTGCACTGCTTCCGAATAGGATCCTCTGAAACGCCAAAATTAAGAGCTTCAGGTAGAAAAGCAAATATAGAGATGGTTTTTCAGTCAAATCGGGCTATAAATAGGGCAAAATCGTCTTTTATCGGGTGGTAAGCGGGAGCTCCAGCAAAGGCTGTCACCGGTCTCTATGCATCACGTGACTCTCCTCCCGGATCTCTCTCAACAGTTCGCCCCATTGTGGCATATCTTTTTCCTTGTCAGAGCACTCATTAACTGCCAACCTCTGCCCCTGAACTTCACTTGATGGGTCACCCTCAGTCACTCGGGTCGTAGCCGCTGCTATTAGTGCAGGTCCCTCCCAAGGTCGCCTTTTCTCAACTCCTCAAATTTCTCTCATTAACTCATCATAGGAGGGTTGGGATTCCAGTCGATTTGCCAGGTGTAACTGAAGCAACAGCAGTTCTGAGAAGGGGGCGGACTTAAGGATCCTGTCCAGCCTGGTTCGGTCCAGTTCAATCGCTGGCAAACTACCTTTCTGAGGCATTCTTGCAACAATTTTTCTAGCCGAGATACATACACAGACAACTCCCTTGGTACTGTTGTGCATTTCTTACTCTCCACCATAGGTCCTCATCAGAATCTGGGCTCCATACACATTCTCCAAGGCCTCAAGATAGGCCTGTGCAGTCGCTTCAGGGTTACTGGCCCGCTTTACGGATGGTAGCCAGGGCAGGACCTCGGAGGCTCTCACTAACCCTCTTTTGCTTTTCAGCTTCCGAGCATTGCCATTCTAGCACTTGGGGGGCAACATAGTCTATCCAGGTCTCCCAGTCATCCTCCCTTGGGGGTGGGGAGGGTGCCAGAGAAGATCCTCAACCTTCGGTAAGAGTCGTGACTAATGGCAGGTGCAGAAATAGGAGTCTGCATTGGTTCAGCCACCATTACGGGTACTGGAGTGGGAGAGGGTGTTGGGGGAGGAACACCCCCAGGTGGCAAGAATAGTTTCTTCAAGTCCTCCACAGTTTTCCCTTCCTCCAGCAACCATTTAGCAAATTTCTTCTCAAAGGTTTCAGATAGTGGGGGGTCATTGCCCCCGGTCTTCTGTCTTTAGTTATCACTCTCCAAGCAGTGAGGGCTCTCTGGGGTAATGGTCTGTGGCACTTTGGAGCTATCTATGGGATCCTTAAACTCTAGTAGGGCCAGGAAAGTGTGGGTGAGCAGATTAGCATGCCGACCCACCACCACAGGGTTTTGTAAACCTTCCACCTTGGAAAGTACTCCTGTACAGTGTCCGATTGATACCCAGGGGATGTCCAGGATAAGCATAGCATTTTGGGGGTCGATCTCTCTCCCAGTACACCACTCCACCAGCCAGTGCACAGCCACTTCTGTCGAGGTACCCATTTATTTTTTTTTCTTAACAGTGGTTTGTAAATATGGCCACTAGAGGACACACAATCCCAACGGTGAGTCTCAAGATGTAACCCCTAGATGGTGCTATCCCAGGGGCTACTACCCTGCCTGATTTGCCACTAACAGATTGAGGGACCTGGATCCGATGGCGGTGCCTCCACCCAGAGGTCAGGGTTTGCAATAGTTAAACTAACTTGGTCACAGCCCTCTGGGACACTGCAACCCCCCTTTCTTCCCACTAGTGGCCCACACAGTATATCAGAATTACCTTCACAGTATACACTTACCCCCAGGACTGGTTCAGGTACTGGGACCCCCTGTAAAATAAGAAGATACAGTTCAACAATCACAGTACAATACTTTAACATAGACAAATACCTCAGGCAGTATAACTTTGCTGAAACAAGCAGCTCTGATTTATTTAGGGGGATATAACAAGGACAGGAGGAAATCAGGTTAATTAGCTTATCACTTTACTCATCTATCTATGGCTCTGTGCACAGGCCTATTACTACCAGTTACTGTCCCTGGGTACCCAAGCCCTAGTGGCTAGTCCAAACCGTGGCAGCTGGTAGGGGCCCTTTCACACAGAGAAAAGAAAAATTAGTTAAACAGTCAGCAGTACAGTAATTCCATTTGGATTCAATGTGGCAATTCAACAGGGAGCGACCCTGAATTAGTACTCACGACCTTCAAACAAGATAGGGTCCTTCAACGTCAGCAGGGCTACTCTTGAGCTCCACGAGACTCCTCACACATTTATATGACAAACTGCAACAGGCAAAAGTCCTTTAATGGCAGCAGGATTCACTTGAGCTACACAAGCCTCCTCGCACATTTATATGGTAAACAGTAACAGGCAAAAGTCCTTTAATGGCAGCAGGATTCACTTGAGCTACACAAGCCTCCTCACACATTTATATGGTAAAAGAAAGTACTATACCAGGCAGGCTGCTTCTCTATCCAGATCGCAATTACTGCACAATACCGGAGAACACACAGCAGATTCAGGTCCTGACAGACCGAGCGCAATTCAGCAATTTCTCCAGTCTTCTACAGGGTGAGCCTGGTTTCTACTCTTCAGATATCCTTTGATTCTCTTCACAGGACGATTCAGTCCTAACAAGCAGTTACACTAGCTGCAGATCGAACTCGGGCCTACACATGTTTCCCGACTAAAACTGCACAATCGAAAAAGCACAGGCTCCTTCCTCTTTACTGCCAGAGCTCAACTGAAACTCCAGCAGACAAAACCGGCACTTCCTTTGAGTTCCTCCCAGTTCTTGGCTGGATTGGCTGTCACTCACAATAGACTGTCCCTGTTGGTCCAAAAAGGCGCCGAAGTCCAAACTACATCTCCCAGCGTCACTGCCCATACAATCCTCTTGTGGCTGGCTCAGATTACGAGTCCAAGTTCTGATTCGTCCAAGGCACCATTTTAGAGCTACCTTAACCCACACTGATTGGTCCAGTTCAGCAGTTCAAAACTAGAATGGGGAACTAGGCAAACACAGTTCTGACTGCAAAGAAAGCAGGTTAGACAAACTGTAATTTCATTACTACTCTAAATGATTTCTGGCAAACAGTTACAACTTTCAGATAGGTTCCCTTTACACTCCTAGTGACTGCAAAAATGGAGTGAATTGGCAGCAGCTCGAGTGGTACTCAAGCAGAGAAACACACAGTCCCCCCATACAAACTAATTATGTCTGCAAGCAGACAGCTCTTAAAGAGACAGTACCAGAGGCTCTAAAAACACTCACAGATAAATGGCTTAAACGCCAAACACCATTCAGGCTTGGAGCATTCAAGCAAGCTCCTGGAAGTCTTTTGGGAACCCCATTTGCAGGGGGTTATGTATGTATGTATGTGTGTGTGTATTTATGTAAGAGTTTCACCAGGAAGACATGCTGAGCAGACTACTGCTCAATTCCAGATGAGATCTGAGGGGAGGGTACTGAGAAGTGCAGCATGGTAAATTGCAATCTAGAAATAAGACAGTACATATACAGGACATGAATACATGCAGGTATATATATATATATATATATATATATATATATATAAATATATATATATATATATATACATACACACAGTCCACACTACCCTTAATGTGCAACACGTGTCAGCAGTGTGGTTCACCCTCCTCTTTTTATTTTCTTGTCAACCTCAATGTTCTGCTACATTCCTGTATACCACCATGAGTGTATGTTGCTTGCATCACATGTAACCAGCTGACTGTATCATACTGTGTTATTTATCAATGCTACGTAATCCCGGATTGACCCTGAAAAGGGACTCCAGGGCTCAGTGGGCTTACTCGGTCACCAAAATGTAATAAATAAATAAAATAAATATATATGTATGTATGTATATATACATATACACACACATATATATGTTGTTCAAATGAATACTGTTCTTAACGTACACTGTGGGTACAATATTTTTTAAATAAAATTTCTTTTTGATTATTACTTTCTTCTTGGCCAGCTGTCATCCAGAGGCAGCCCCATCCCCATCCCAGTCCCACCATCCGGCACAGACCCGAACTCCCAGGGCCTGCCCCCCAGTGAGGCCGGTGGGGTTCCCCAACCCCACCAGAGACTGGATTCAGTGAGCCAGCACCTGGCTGGCCAGAAGAGGAGCCTGTGAGGCACCCTCCACCATTGTGATGTGGCTTATCTTTTCCTGGTTTTCTCCCAGGAGTTGGGGCATGCAATGACGCCTCATAGGAGAGGAGTGCCCATATGCATCCACATGCCTCTTTCTAAGAATCTGCCCAACTGCTACCCTTCTGCAGTGCGGTGCTTTGTCCGCCAGCCTCCACTAGGGGCAGGCAAGTGCCGACCGCTGAAGAACCTCCTCCCCGAGAAGAAGAGCAGTCCATCAGACACTCAGTCCTTCTTCTCCCCTTCCGACCCATGGCGGCCTGTGTTCATTGCTGAACATAGGTCGCTTGGTATGAAGTAAGGCATCCAGCACCTCAGCCTTCAATGCCACCAGGCCAGCATAAAATAACATTTTAAAGGAGAACTGTGCTAAAAATGTAGTGCATATTTCCCAGTGGAAGCTCTTTTAGGAGTACTAGTTCCAATTTTGACTTCTTTCCTTTCTTCCTTCCTTATCTAGCTATGTACAGTACAGACAGTATCTATCTATCTATCTATCTATCTATCTATCTATCTATCTATCTATCTATCTATCTATCTGTCTGTCCAAATCCCACCTCAGACTGGCTCCTGGTGGAATCCCACTGTTACCACTTCCCCGGCCACCCAAATCACCTGAGCTTCCGTGCCTCAACAACTCTCCTTATGTGTTAATCCCCACCCTCTTCCCTCCCTCCTCTCTACTCCCCTTCTCCTGGGTTCCCCGCCAACGTTTAAGGCTACTCTCTCCGCTTATCTGTTGTCCAATTACTATTAGTGAATATTGCTTATTATCTCTGCTATTTGCTGTAAATTAGAATTGTATTTTGCAACCTTGTATCTTGTATACTATTGTATCCTTGTTTTGTATAATTGTTATATTGTCTAGTGTTTGTTTTCCAATTGTTTAACCAGGAGTAGTACACTAAGTTGAACGCTTGTTTACAGGTGCGACCTGGGGGTACAGGGAAGTTAAGTGACTTGCTCAGGGTCACACAGTATGCAAGTGGGGGCTGTGGGTTTCAAACCCAGGTCTCCAGATTTGCAAATCAGAGCCTTAAACCACTGCACTATACTGCATCCCTGTTCTTTTTACTGTGCTTATATTTCACTTCTGTGCCATTGTATGTGGCCCGAGTCATACCTGAAAATGGTCCCTGGGATCAGTGCACCTACCCGGTTACTAAAATCATAAATAAAACAAATAAAAATATCTATCTCTCTACAGACAGTGTCTGTCTGTTAACAGTATCTGTCCGTCTGTCTAGCTATGTCTGTCTGTCTAGCTATCTGCAGACAGTATCTGTCTTTCTGGCTGTCTATCTACAAACAGTATCTATCTACAGTATTTATCTATCCATCTACAGGATCCATCTATCTATCCATCTACAGTATCCTCTATCTATCCATCTATCTACAGTATCCCTCTATCCATCTATCTACAGTATCCTCTATCTGTTTACAATATCTCTTTATCTATCTACAGTATCTGTCTTCCTATCTACAGTATCTACCTATCTACCTATTCATCTATCCATCTGTCTATGTCAAAAGGTTTACCAGGAAAGACGTACTGAGCTGGAATCAGCTCATTTCAGATTGTGGGGTGGGGGAGAACAGAACAAATCCAAGGCACAATGTACAAAAGTAGCATAGCAATATGGAAAATAAGTAAAATAATATATACAAATTACAAGAAGACAGTTTAGAATAAAGATCGCCAATGCCATACAGTAAATACCATACAGTAAATTTCAAAACGGGCAAAAGAACATTAAACTTTGAGCAACAAAACAATAATATAATGACTGATTAAATGGGTGTTTTTTCATTTCCACACTGGTGAAGAGTACCTTTTTGAAACTGTATGATGCAGTTTATGTCCTGCTTAACCACATCATTCTGTAGTAGAACACAGTTGTATTATGAAAACAAAGTAAGAGCTCAGCAATGACATACACTACATCACAGAGGTCTAAAATGGTCCTTACAAGCAGCGTGTAATTCAGAAATACTCATTGAATTTACTAAAGGCCAATGATGATGGAACAGTAACAGAATCAAAACTAATATTTTGAAAACGGCTTCTACTGGGGAAAAATGGCTTACATGTTCAGTGCAGTTCTCTTTTAGAAACAAGGAATCATAAAATATTTTTACTACACCATACAACAGTCTGTAATGCACCTTTGTTATGTTTGCTTTTGCATGTGCAAGAAACAGTGCCATCGTGGAGATTTCGGAGGTGTGTCACCTCCTCCTCCAACTTAGTCAGTGTGTTGGCAGGCGTGGTCCCTGTAAGCCAATGCATGCTGGAGCTGTCTATGACAAGCTCCAAAATGCAGTGGCATACAGTTCAAAGGGGGAGCTATGCTTGAGTGAGCAGCGCAGCTCCCCCCCACACACACATGCAGGCATGCGCGCCCCCCACACGCACGCACACACTGTATAGCCGGGGGTGCCCAATCCCCGTCGGCTGTGATGTCCCCCGCCTCCCCCAAAGTTTTCAAAATGCCACGCTGGGTGCCCACCCCAGTGGCAACTAACGATATAGCCAACAGGTGCCCAACTCGCCGCTCCACTGTTCTAACTCCCCGTGTAGGTGCCACGCTGGGAGCCCACCCCAGCATGGCATCGATCCTTAGTCGGCCAGGGTGCCCAGTCCCCATCGCTGAATGTCCCCTCAACCGTCTCTTGTGCCACGCGAGAGCCCACCCCAGCACGGCAAATGTCCCACGCCGTTTTACCTGTAAAGAAAAAAATGGTCCCACGAGTCTCCCCTGGCCCCCTCATACAACCCGCACCCACCCACTGTGCACCCTGTCTCCCCACATCCTCACCCCATACTTACTCCGGACCTCGGCACAACAATATTCGTGGACCGGGAACACGCCTGCACTTTCAAAGCCGACTCGCGAACTGAGGAAATGCCGTAAGCTGAATAATGGGCTAGATAGGGGTGTTCAACTTTGTTGCATATCTCAGGCATTTTGGGAATTTTGCACCAGATTTTCAACATGGGGTTTTGGGACCCCTTCTCATGAATGATGTCACTGTCATGGCATTATTCGCCCGAAGAGTGATTTTGCAGTCACTGCATGAAACTTCTTCGGCCTGAATAACACCATGACAGTAACATCATTCATGAGAAGGGTCCCAAAACCCATGTTGAAAAATTTGTGCCAAAATTCTCAAAATGACTGTTTTACGAAGGCAGCATTGCGCAGTTCCTACGCATCAGAAGGTCGGAATTTTCAATATTTTCACTCCAGATTTTCAACATTGCCATTTTACTACACCTTCTTATGAGTAGTATAGCTGCCATTTTCACATCTCAACCAAAACGTGTTTCTGCCCATGTAGCGCACAATGGCACAGTTGGTGTGCGATAGATCAATGTCGGGACAAATTAAGAAAATCACAGTGACACTGTTCATGAGCAGAGGTCTTAAAATGGCTATGTTGAAAATTTGGTGAAAAAATTCCTAAAATGACTGTTTTTCGAGCGTAGCGCAGAAGTTCCTACGACGTCAGATGGTCGCCGATTTTCAATATTTTCACCCAGATTTTCAACATTGCCATTTTAACACACCTTCTTATGAGTTGTACAGCTGCCATTTTTCACATCTCACCCAAAACATGATTCCGCCCATGTAGCGCACAATGGCGCAGTCGGTGTGCAAGATCAATGTACGGAAACTAAGAAAATCACAGTGACACTGTTCATGAGGTGAGGTGATAAAATGGCTATGTTGAAAATTTGGTGAAAAATTCCAAAATTACTTTTACGAGCGTCGTTGTCACAGTTCCTATGCATGCTCAGAAGTTTGCAAATTTAATATTTTCATCTAGATTTCAACATTGCCATTTTATTAGACTTCCTTATGAACAGTACAGCTGCAA
Organism: Neoceratodus forsteri; assembly: GCA_016271365.2. Lineage (NCBI taxonomy): Eukaryota > Metazoa > Chordata > Ceratodontiformes > Ceratodontidae > Neoceratodus > Neoceratodus forsteri. The sequence goes on from JADMNL010000023.1 coordinate 69,738,981, forward strand.
TTTTTCATATGTTGCCCAAAATGTGTTTTCACATGTAGTGCACAATAGTGCTGTTGTGAAAGCAATGTTTAGGACAGATTAAGAAAATCACAGTTACACTGTTCATGAGCAGAGGTCTTAAAATGGCTATGTTGAAAATTTGGTGACAAAACCCATAAAATGACTGTGTTACAGGAGCATTAAGCAGTTTCCACGCACCTCGTAAGTTCATGACTTTGTAATATTTTCAGTCCAGATTTTCACCAGTGACATTTTTCCACACTTCCTTATGAACAGTACAGCTGTCATTTTTCACAACATGGCTGAAGTGTGTTTTCACACTTTCAGTGCAGAGATGCATGGTCGCTGTGGGAAATCATTGTTCGGCACAGATAAAGAAAATCACAGTGACACTGTTCATGATCGGAGGCACCAAAATGCCTGAGTTGACAATCTGGTGTAAAAAATTCCCAACCTAATTATATTACAGGTGTGCGTTGCACAGTTTCTATGTACGCTTGTGACTTCACCATTTTTTTAAATATTTTTACTACAGATTTGCAACATTGCCATTTTTTACACCTCCCCATGAACAGTACAGCTGTCATTTTTTACAACCTGTTCGAAATGTTTTTGCACCTGTGGTGCTAAATGCCAGAATCACTGTGCATAAGCAGCTCGCTAACAAACTGATATTCCCTGTTCAGAGGTGGGGTCACAAAACAAACATATTGAAAATTTGGAGTGAAAATACCAACGAATGCCTGAGGTATTAAGGTTTCTAACTATAACGCCCAACCCTGTAGAGAATGACAGGCATCAGGGGTGTGACTTGGGATTCTTGCCTGTGATGCTCATACCATTCCACACCCTGCAGTCAGTGAGAGGCATCGAGGTATGCCTTGGACTCTTTGGCCCCAAACTTCACCCCATTCTCCTATATCGCACCCATCTCACCATATTTCCTAATGAAATGGGGTGTGCATAAGGTCCAAAGACCCCAAGGAACACCGTGACACTTGTTAGTGTCTGCAGAGTGGGGTGTGGTGAAATGGCGTGGCCGTTATGCCTGACAACCCAAATGCACACCCCAATGCCTGTCACTCTATGCAGGGTGGTGGTGGTGTTGGCTTCAGTTCAATACTTCACTGCCATTCCTATTACGCAGCTATGTAACTTCTACACTACCACAGCCAATGCCACCAAGCAAACAATCGACATTGACAAATGCTTGTTTAATCTGGCTGCAGTGAGTTCAATTTTTCAGAGGTAACTTTTCGAATGCATTTCGCCTACTTTATCAGCTTGATTTCAGGAATCTTGGTCTCGTTTTTATTACAAATGTTGTTTGTGAGCATGTATGCGTATTTAGGTGCAATCTGTGCAGAGGAGCATATTCAGACTGAAATATTTCTGAGTAGGTGGAAAATAGCCAAGTTACTGCATTGGGCTTTTTGAATCGAATGTGAGAGATCATGTTTCAAAGTATCAGCCATTTCACTGCTGCTCTTGTGTCTAAAATAATGGAAACAATGTATTGCCTTGCAGCTGTCTTCTTATTCAGCATTTATCAATATTAGTTCCTACATCACAGTAATGCTACTGCTATTACAAAGGTTATCAATGTTCTCTTGTTGGCCACAGAGCAGGATTTGGTCTCTGAGCCATCTCTATAGACCTGTCCAAGGCCTTGATAATATTGACCGTGTTATCTTGGTCTCTAAATTGTAAAATCTGGACCTTAGTGACAGGTCTGTGTAGTTGGCCTAGAGTTGTCTTTCTGGTCACTTGCAGTGTGTACGCTTTCAGGGATTTTTTCTCTCTCGCTCTTCTAGTAGTCAAGGTGCACTACAGTGTGTCTGTCCTTGGCCATCTACTAAAGCCAAATATGGTGGCCATTTTTATCTCTTGAGAAAAAATTAAAACATTTTTAAATACTCAGATTTTGGTTAAACTAATTTTTTACCACCAAATAAAACTGGAAGATGCCCTAAATCTTTAATAGTAAAAAAAAAAAAAGTAGGGTCACATTTTTGTCCAGTTCCATTGTACTGCTACTTTAAGCACTCAGTGAATGTCGGACACATTTAAATGCCAATTATACCACCTGGTAAACTAGTGGGTAGTGCTGGGAAAATTTTAAAATGTAATTCATGTGAAATTACACCAATTTTGTATAAATTCATGCAGTTTCATTAACTGGAACAATGTGATCAAAGTGGGTAGTTTTGTTGAAAATGCACTTTTTTTGAAAATCATATTTTCAAAAATGTGCACTTTGGAAAAATGGTGCTATTTGCCAAATTGCACATGTTTAAGAACTCACATTTTTATCAATGCACAACTTGGGGAAAAATGGTGCTACTTGAATAAATAAAGTATTGGAAAAGTTACGCCAAGGCTTAGTGTTGCAAAAATTGCACAGATGCAAAATAAGTCTCACCGAGCCCTACTAGTGAGTGGACAGTGAACATTGTCCAGTGCCTCTTCAACAGGTAGGTTGACAATGCTCAATATTACTAAAAACAAATGAAGCTCATTCTTAATGCAGCAAAAACATAACCAATGGTCTTTGGTTCAGAACACAGAGTGACATTCATTTTCCTGATTCTCTGATTGTTGTGACTTTGGATAGCAAACATTGAAATTGTACACTTGCTGGTACTTGGGTTTATAGCTTGATCCATAGTTATCTTGGAATATTTATTTATTGATTGATTTAAAAATTGGTAACCAGGAAAGGCACGCTGAGCCAAGGCTCAAGTCCAGGTGTGACCCGGGGGAGGGAGGAATGGGAGTACAGAGAGAAAGAGCATTGCAAACATGCAAAGTGCAAAATGCTAAATACATAAACAGCCACCGAGGTGATTAAGTGAGAAGTACTGCATGAACAAACAACATGGAATTTTGCATTGAATTAAATGAATAGTGCATGGATTCTTACATAGATATAATGAACAATGCATGTGAGGGTGCATAAATTATGTACCACACTGATCTGAGAGCAAACTGAGGGTTGGATACACGGTTAGCCCTGACTTAGGGAGTCATAGGTAGGTAAGGGGGCAAGATAAACCATGAGGAAAAGGTCAGTCAGTTCAAGAGGGAAGTGACAGGTGTGGGGGGCAGGAATGTAGGGCATGGAATGACGGAAAGAGATGAAGGGAAGAGGGGAGTAGGTTCCAGAGGGAGGGAAGAGAGGAGGAGAAAGCAGCTTGCCTGGCACATGAGCGAAGATGGGGAATGGAGAAGGTACAGGGATTGAAATAAACAAATGGTGCTGTGCTCACGGACCAGGCAAGGTGCAAGTGAGCGTTCCAACCCAGAAACAATAATTTCCTGACAATTACTCTCACACACCAGAGCAAGGAGTTCACTTACCTCCAGTGAAGTTTACACAGGTCTTGGGAAATTACACACACAATCACAAGAGTGCAGAGAGCAAGAAAAGGATAGGGTGGGGGACAGGAGTGAGGAGAGGTAGGAAAGAAGGGAATCAAACCAGTGTTTGGCAACGAAGGTGGTACATTGAGACTGGTGACATAGAGGTAGAGGGAGTAGGGAAAGGAAGGAATAGAGGGAGCAATGATGAGTGCGGAGTGGAGAGCTGGTAGCGAAGCAACAGAAGGCACTGCAGAAGGTTCCAGTCTAGCAAGGGAAAAAGAGGGAGCAGTGCCACAGATCATATCCGCATAGCCAAAGATTGCAAGGACCATTTTGGCTACCAGTTCCCGGTGGACCTGGAGGGAAAGGCAGTACATGTTACAGTACAAGGCACCAAGTGTGGGGTGTAGTTTGGCATGGATGGCATCAATGTGGGTAGAGAAATCAAGCTTGCTATCTAGCCATACACAAACACGTAGAAACATAGAAGTTGATGGCAGAAAAGGACCACAGGGCCCATCCAGTCTGCCCTTTTTACCAATTTACTCCGCTGCCTCTACAAGGTCAGTGGCCCAATTATGCCTTCCCCTATGTATGACTCTTGTGCCTATCTCATGGTACTTGAAGGCGATGATCCCATAAAGGTACTTGAAGGCAGGAACAATCTCCAGGTGGGTGCCATTCAAGGTGGAGAAGACAGGCAAAGGTGAGAGCCATGACAGTTTCTGGCTGGTGCCAAAGGTCATGGATATAGTCTCCTCGGTGTTGACCCTAACATGGTTGGCATGGAACCAGCACAGCGCACTGTGGAAGTAGTGCTGGAGTGGGACCGCCACAGCTGAGCCTGAAAGGCCAGAACTGTAGATGACCATGTCATCTGCATACACATGGATATGCAAAGAGATGCAGATACTAGAGGGAGGTCATTTAGGAAAACTGGGAATAATATCAGACCCAGGATGGAGTCCTGTGGGACCCCTGCTAAGATGAGACGAACAGGACATGATCCACCTGAACTGACTGTTAATGGCCTGTAAAGTACTACTGGAACCAGTCCACAGCAGTTGCTGAAAGGCCAGCAGAGTTCAGCTTGTCTAGAAGGAGTGGGTGGGACACCGGGTCAAAAGCTTTGGCTAGATCAATAAAAATGGTTCCCATGACGTGTCTCTGATCCATCTCAGAGAGACAGAATTAATTACATGCAGCAGGGATGAGACAGTAGAGTGGTTCTTCCTAAAACTAGACTGGTAAGGTATGAAGAAATTTGAGTAGCTACAGAAGTCATTAAGCCTAGAGTACACAATGTGAAAAGTATGGGTTTTCTGCAAGAACCACGGTACCTTAACTGCCCTATTAGAATACACAGACCATCTTCACTGAGGCCTGGACAGAGGGAAGTTTGTTGGTTCCATCTTCATTGACCTCACCAAGGTGTTCAACCTCATCAGTTATGCTCTGCCACAAATTAACTAATCTAGGCCTCTCAGTAAAAGCCACCAACTGGCTAAAAAACATCTCATGGATAGAACCCAAGTGGTAAAATGCTGAACGTCCCTCTCAGATTACAGACTTGTGACAGTAGGAGTCCTCCAAGAATCAATCCTTGGTCCCCTTCTGTTCGGTATCTTTGCCATTGAACTTCTGAAAGCTTGCAACTCCACAAAACTCCTCCTATACACTGATTACATAGTCATTACTGCAACACAGTCTCCAAACTGACTTCTTTGCTATCTGTGACTGGTTCTCAAACAACCATCTCATCCTAAACTCTGTCTCAGGTTCTCCAGTTGAACAAGTTGACACTTTCAAGTACCTGGGGATAATCCTTGAGTCAGGCTTAACCTATTCAGCTCATATAGATGCTCTAACTAAAGCAGCCAACTCCAGACTTGGCCTGCTCTGTAGGCACAGAAATGCCTTCCTCCCTGAAATTAAGCAACAACTTGTCAGATGCCACATCCTTAGTGTCAGACTATGGCCTTGTGATCTATGGTACTGCATGTGGCAGAGTGCTCGAAAGGGTCAGGGGCTTGATGAATAGGGCCTGCCACTATGCACTCAACCTAAAATGGGACTCCCATATGTGCACCCCGTATGACATCCTAGGTTGGCTTAACCTTGATTCCTGACTCAATTATATTACCCTCATCACTGGTAAAAAGGCCTTGCTTGGATTACTATCTTCAGGGATCCCATCCCTGCTGAGTCCGGTGGCCTCCAGGTACCCAACTAGAGGTGTAATACATAACCCATGGTACTTTTGTGTAGGAAAACCAATCTGGATCAGGCCTGCTTCTCTTCAGTTTCTCAAAACTATGGAATTCCCTTAACCCATCACTCAAGCTCACTGGCTCTCTAACCAACTTTAAGTCCCAGGTTCTAGCCTCTCTCAGCTCCTCCAAAGCCATGTGACTGCTATTGCTGACTGGTCTACTACATCCCTGAACCTCCCCTGACCCCTATGCTTTCTTCTTCTTCTTCAATTTATGCTGTGCTTCTACCTACTTGCATCATGTTCTCCTGTTTCAATCGCAATTCATTATAGTTCATCTCAATGTATCCAAAATATTTCCTGTTGTATTATGTAAGGTGTACTTCTGTCAGTTTCAACTGTAAATATGTAATATACTTTATTGATGCTAAACTGTTGTATATGACCTTAGACCCTTTGAAAATAGATACTGCGAAAGGATCTTGTGAGTAATAAATAAATGAAAAAATAAATAAAACAATGGTCTCTAGAAGATTAGCAAGAGAGGGGAGGAGTGAAATCGGCCTCAAGTTGCCTGGAGAAGATGGATCCTCCCCTTTGTGCAGAGGCAGAAACTCAGTAGCTTTCCTGGCCTGAGGCCGGGACAGCACTGAGGGAGAAGGAGAGGTTCAGAAGGTGAGAGAGTGGAAGAGAATGGCTGGAACAGAATGTTGTGGGAGTTTAGAGTCCAAACCATCAGGGCTGAAGAATATCAAAAACCAGAATAAATGCACTCGGTTGGAGGCGCTCCAGACACAAAAACCATATCACTTTAGAAAAACGTCAAGCACTCACCAGTGCCACAAAATATAATAAAGGACGCTGCTCTCTGGAAATGTATTTAAGTGCCCAAATTTATTCAGAGTGCTGCACAATACCTTGATGTGTTTCGGATATCAATCCTTTTTCAAAAGGCTAATGATGTTACAAATCAGTCGCCTTATATACACATCAATCCAATGATGTCATAACAGTGCATCCATTTGTATTTCCATTCAAAAATATTTTAAAAAATTCCTTCTTTTAATAAATATATATCAAAAAATGAATACATTAATTACAGTCTACATTATAAACTCTATAAAAATCAATTTTGAATTTCTTGACTTTTTTCCATTTCACTTCTGTAGAAATCTTGACAAAACATCCAATGTATATTTACTGAAGAGACAAACATTTTTTCTGCAAAACAAAATAACAGATTTAGTAATATAAAAACAGGCAATTTCTTCTTTAATTAGTTTCAACTATTTATAACAAATTCTTACATATTACAAATATCAACACAGCAATTCAAATATTTAAATTACTTTCTTATTCAAATACATATTTTGTCAAATAATATTAGGAGCCCATTTGCAAAATGTTATTTCAAATATGACATAACATCAAACATTCCATTAAGACCAGGATATTTACATGCTTGTAATGTATAGATCCAGTAACCCTCTCTTTTTTTAATTAAATTCCCACCTCTTGGATTCATACACACTTTATCAATAGCTCTGAAAGTGAAACAGTGTGTTAGTGGGGTTGAAGAGCTGTTCATATGTAAAGCCATCGCGTACTTCAAATCAGCATTTTTAATTGCTCTGAGATCCTATTTTTAAACTTTCTCTTAGCTTTACCAATGTAAAAAACACCGCAAGTGTACATTGCTGCATAAATAATTCCTATGCCATCACACGTAATAAACTGACGAATTTCAAACTCTTTATCATCATACGGATTAACAAAGCTTTTACCAACTGATACATGTTTACAAAATGAACATTCCTTGCATGTAAAACATCCTACAACTCTATTCATTAACCAGGTTTTCTCCAACAAGTTAGGTTTCTGAAATCTATGTACCAATGTATCTTTTAGCGTATTAGCTCTCCTATAAGTAATCTGTGGTACATTACTAGAAATTTGTATCAAACTTGGATCACTTTTGAGTGCATGCTATTTGTCTTTTAAAATCTTCTCAACGTATGTTGAATGGGCTGAAAAAGATGAAAGAATGGTAAATCTCTCAACTTTTTCGTTGGCTTTAGACTTTTTATTTTGTAATAAATCCTCTCTATCCAGCTAACTTGAGGCTCTATAAGCATTCTCAATATCCATACAATTATAACCTCTATCTAGAAATCTATATTTCATATCCACAGCTGCTTCTTGGAAACTCTGTTCACTACTGCAGTTCCTACATATTCTTAAAAATGGACCTTTAGGCATATTTCTAACGGTGTGTCTCGGATGGCAACTAGATGCTTGTAAAATCATATTTCTAGCATTTTCTTTTCTGTATATATCTGTACTGTTATTACCTGTCATATCTTTGTTGATTTTAATATCTAGATAATTCGCAGATGTTTTGCTTGCTGTAAAGGAAAATTTTAAATGCAGGTTAGTCGAATGTAAATATTCAATAAATTCATCCATTTCTATAAGATTTCCTCTCCAAATCCTTATCACATCATCAATAAAATGACGCCATAACTCTGTTTTATCATAGAATGGATTTACATCACAATCTGTTATAAATCGTTGTTCCCACAAACCCACATATAAGTTAGAAACACTTGGTGCAAATGTAGATCCCATAGCAACTCCTTTCTTTTGAACATAGGTTTTATCTAGAAAACAAAACACATTAAATTTACAAACTCAGACAGTTTTAGTAAAGAGTCGGTATTTAGCTTAACAGTACTAGCCCTTAAATTAAAAATGTGCAGTTGCATCCAGAGCGCCCTCTTGAGGCAAATTCATGTATAATGATTTAATATCAAGTGTAACCAGACAATGATCCTTATTTCCCTCTAAATCATTTAAAACTGCCAAAATGTCAGTTGTGTCTTTTATGTACAATCATAAATTATTTACAAAAGGTCTCAAATAATAATCCACACATTGGCTTAATGGTTCTGTAAGTGAGCGAATCCCACTGATAATCGGTCTTCCTGAGGGTTATTCATAGACTTATGAACTTTAGATAAAGTATATATCGTTGCCTTCACAGGAAACCAAACCATCAGAAATTCCTTGGTATTTTTGTCAATAAAATCTTGAAACAAAGATTCTTGTAAAACTAATCTATTCTCCCACTTAAAATCAGTGGTTGATCCTTGTTAAGTTATTCATAAAAACGAATGTCTTGCAACTGTGTCTTTATACTTTTAACATAAGCACTAACATTAACATAAGCACTAGTATTCAATATCCACCACACTGCCTTTATCAGTGGGTTTAATTACGATGCTAGGATCATTTTACAATACATAAATGCTTCTCTCAAGTCTGCTTAGATTGTTAAACTTTAATACAGGCAAATCCAAAAACAGTTCCTCAAACTCTTGTTCACATAACTCTTTAAATGTGGAAATAGCTGGTGTCAGTGGAGGATAAAAATTCGATTTAACCTTAAAGATTTTAGTATCAAGACATTCTATCGAAAAAGCTGCAGCGTTCACATCAGAATCCGAACTCACAAGTTCTTGATCACCTCTCTAAAATGCCTGTTAGTCTCTTGTCTTTTATAATAAGATTTTAAGCTTAAATTATGGCAAGCAATTTGCAGATCAATGAAAGTTTGAAATCTATTGATTGATACTGTGGATGCAAAAGACAGACCTTTACTTAACAATTGGCTATCTGTCTCATTCAGCACTCTCGATGATAAATCAATTACTTTATTAGACGATGTATCATTAATTAGTGTCTGATCTTGTACCTCTAATACATCCAATGCCCATGGATCTATTTGGGTTAGTATTGTCTCTGATTGCGATGTATTTGGTCCTCATTGTAATAATAATAACTTCCTTGATTTCCTCGCCCTTTCCTTCTTCCTCCCCCCTTGTCTTCCTCGGCCTCTTCCTCTCTGTTCATTTTCCATCTGGAACCCTTGATATGTATTGCTCCTTCGGCTTCTTTGGACTCCTTGTTGTAGGTAATTGGATGATGGGGGAGGGGGTGGTGTTGATAACAGAGGTTCGGTTAGTAATTGATCCTTATCTAAAAAATGTTTATCAGACTCTGAGCCACTTACATCTGTAGATAAATTGAATGAGACTCTTTGTTCTGGTCTTAATATACTCTTTCTTTGATCTTTTTTTCCAAGTGTAGACTCTATATTAGCATAATCATTACGGTCTCTTACAAACTTAATTTGTTTAGCTGTTTTTAATTCAAGATCCAGTCTAGATAGTGTTTCTTTAATTTCTTATCTTGAGAACCAAAGTCAATGTGATTTTTAAAGGCAAGAATCTCCTTTTCTTTCACCTTAATATCCTCCATAAATTGATCTGTCACTACTTTGCCATAATCAATAATTAACTGCATAAGTATATTGGAGGCTTCAGTCAAAACTGTCTGCCACTTTATCATAAAACTTTCAACATCTAACCTATATATACCTACAGGTCAATTTTTAAGAATACATAGGAACTGCAGTAGTGAACAGAGTTTCCAAGAAGCAGCTGTGGATATGAAATATAGATTTCTAGAGAGAGGTTATAATTGTATGGATATTGAGAATGCTTATAAAGCCTCAAGTCAGCTGGATAGAGAGGATTTATTACAAAATAAAAAGCCTAAAGCTAATGAAAAAGTTGAGAGGTTTACCATTGTTACATCTTTTTCAGCCATTCGACATACGTTGAGAAGATTTTAAAAGACAAATGACATATATGGATTTTAGGGGGGCAAACTTTGGGAAAATGGGGAGATACTTGAAAGAGGCATTAAGGGGAATGGGGCAAGAATCAGGGGTTGAGGAACAGTGGGAAGTATTTAAAATGGGGATTACAAGAGCAACAGAATTATATATTAAGCAGGTTAGCAAGAGGAAAAGGAAGAGGAGGCCATTATGGTTTTCCAAAGAGGTAGTAGCAAAGAAAGTGAAAGCCAAAAAGATTGCATTCAGGCAATACAAAAAGACACAGGCAGAAGGGGATAGGGAGAAGTACCAGGAGAAGCAAAGGAGGTAGGGAGGTCAGTAAGGAAGCCAAAGCTCAGACAGAAGAACACATTGCAAAATCAGTGGGTAGAGGGACAAAACCTTTACAGGTACATAAGGAAAAAGAAAGGCAAAGGAGGGATAGTGAGACTGAAGGGGGAGGATGGGGGCTGTGTGGAGGATGACAACAGTAAAGCTGACATATTGAACAGGTATTTCTGCTCAGTCTTTACTGAGGAAGAGGAGGGTAATGGGTCTGAATGGAGTGAAAGGGGTGAGAATGTTGCAGAAATGGACACAAGTCCCTTTACACGAGAAAGGGTCCTGAAGGAACTGGAAGTAATAAGAGTTGATAAAGCAATGGGGCCAGATGGGGTGCACCCCAGGGTCCTTAAAGAACTAAGAGAGGTGGTGGCTGAACCTCTTGCTATCCTGTTTAGCCGATCACTAGAAACAGGGGAGGTACCCAAAGACTGGAGGATAGCAGATGTAGTCCCCTTATACAAAAGTGGGAACAAAGAAGAAGCGGGAACTACAGACCAGTCAGCCTCACCGGTAGTGGGAAAGATCATGGAAGCACTACTGAAGAGAGATTGGTGGAACATCTGGTTGTCAATGGACTACAGGACCCAAGGCAGCATGGTTTCACCAGGGAAGGTCATGTCAGACCAACCTCATTGAATTTTTGACTGGGTGACTAGGAGGTGGATCAGGGAGGGCAGTGGACATGGCCTATCTGGACTTCAGCAAGGCTTTGACACTGTGCCACATAGAAGACTATTGCACAAACTGGGGAATATGGGTGTGGGCAGGACAGTAGTGCGGTGGGTAGGTAACTGGCTGGGCAGCAGGACACAGAGGGTGGTGGTAAATGGCTGTCACTCCACAGAGGAAGAGTGACCAGTGGGGTACCACAGGGATCAGTGCTGGGACCGGTACTATTCAATATCTTCATCAGTGACATTGCACAGGAACTAGAAGGCAGAATTTCACTGTTCGCTGATGACACAAAGCTCTGTAACAGAGTAGACACACCAGAGGGTGTAGACACAATGAGAAGGGACCTGCAGAAACTTGAAGAATGGTCAGGGGTGGCAGTTGAAATTCAATGCAAGGAAGTGCAAGATAATACATATGGGGCACAAAAACCCTGGCACAATATATCAGTTGGGGGGTGAGGATATAGCATGCACCAAGCAGGAAAGGGATCTTGGAGTTATCATCTCTGATGACCTCAAGGCAGGGAAACAGTGTGACAAGGCAGCAGGTAAAGCAAATAGGATGCTGGGATGCATAGGCAGGGCATCACCAGCAGGAAAAGGGAGGTCATAATTCCACTATACAAGACACTAGTGAGGCCGCACCTGGAGTACACTGTGAGTTCTGAGACCTTACCACGTAAGGACATACAGGGTAGAGAAGGTTCAGAGGAGGGCAACAAAGATGGTGCATGGATTGCATCACAAGTCCTATGAGGACAGGTTGAAGGCACTGAACATGTACTCCTGAAGGAGAGGAGGAGAGAGGGAAATGATAGAGACATACAAGTATCTTACAGGGAGGAACAGGGTGCAGGAATGCACTATTTTTAAGCGAAAAAGATGTTCCAGGACTAGAGGGCATGGGATGAAGCTGGAGGGAGGACGATTCAGAGGAAACGTGAGGAAGAATTTTTTCACAGAACAGGTGCTGGACAAGTGGAACACCCTGCCAGAGGAAGTGGTGGGGGCTGAAACAATCACGGGATTTAAGAATGCATGGGATAGACATAAAGGAATTTTGGAGGTCAGGGGTAAGGGGCAACAGACTTCCTGGAAAACATAAATTGAACTTACAAACTTAAATGGGCAGACTGGGTGGGCCATAGGCCCTTATCTGCCGACACTGTCTATGTATCTATATACGCAAAGGTGATCCAGGTTTGATACAAATTTCTAGTAATGTACCACAGATTACTTACAGGAGAGCTAATATGCTAAAAGATACATTAGTACATAGTTTTCAGAAACCCAACTTGTTGGAGAAAACCTGGTTAATGAATAGAGTTGTAGGATGTTTTACATGCAAGAAATGTTCATTTTGTAAACATGTATCAGTTGGTAAGAGCTTTGTTAATCCACATGATGATAGAGTTTGAAATTGGCCAGTTTATTATGTGTGACAGCATAGGAATTATTTATGCAGCAATGTGCTCTTGCGGTGTTTTTTACATTGGTAAAACTAAGAGAAAGTTTAACAATAGGATCGACGCACTGCAGATCAATTAGAAATGCTGATTTGAAGTACTGAACGGCTTTAAATGTGAATAGCTCTTCAACCCCACTAACACACTGTTTCACTTTTAGAACTATTGATAAAGTGTGTATGAATCCAAGAGGTGGAAACTTTGATAATTTAATTAAAAAGAGAGGGTTACTGATCTATACATTCGAGCATGAAATATCCTGGTCTTAATGGAATGTTTGATGTTATGCCATATTTTAAATAACATTTTGCAAATGGGCTCCTAATATTATTTGATAAACTATGTATTTGAATAAGGAAGTAATTTAAATATTTGAATTGCTATGTTGATATTTATAATATGTATGAATTTGTTATACATAGTTGAAACTAATTAAAGAAATTGCCTGTTTTTATATTACTAAAACTGTTATTTTATTTTGCAGAAAAAATGTATTTGTCTCTTCAGTAAATATACATCAGATGTTTTATCAAGATTTCTACAGAAATGAAATGGAAAAAAGTCAAGAAATGTAAAATTAACTTTTATAGAGTTTATAATGTAGACTGTAATTAATGTATTCGCCATATAAAACATAGAAGTTACAGCAGATAAGGACCACAAGGCCCATCCAGTCTGCCCAGTTTTTGATATGTATTTATTAAAAGAAGGAATTTTTAAAATATTTTTGAATGGAAATACAAATGGATGCACTGTTATGACGTCATTGGATTGATATGTATATAAGGCAACTGGTTTGTAACATCATTAGCCTTTGATAAAGGATAGATATCCAAACGCCAAGGTATTGTGCGGCACTCTAAATAAATTTGGGCACTTAAATATATTTCCAGAGAGCAGCATCCTTTATTATATTTGATGGTGAGTGCTTGACTTTTTTCTGAAGTCATCAGGGCTGAACTTGGAAGGGTTAAGTGATGAAAGGGTGAGGAAGACTTCCTGGGGAGAGACTGGAAGGAAATGGAAGCCTTCAGGCAAGTGGGAGCAAATCAAATCATCTTTCTTTGTTAAAAGGTGCCTTTCCTGTGATAAAAGCACCTGTACATAAATTATAACCCATCAACATTTAACACACTAAACCATAACAATTTTAAAATTAACAGTTAATTCATAAGCAAATGACAGTCCACTCTAACATTAAACTTCTTCTGAAAATGCCAGGCTAAAAAGGTATGTCTTGAGTTCCGCTTTAAAACTTTTGATGGTCAGGTAGTCCCTTATCCGATGAGGTGAGAATTTCACAGGGTCGGGGCCATAAATGCAAAGAATGGGCCCAGATGTTTGAAGTTGCACCCTGGGAATCTAGCAAATGTGGTGTGGGAAAGACAGTGTGAACAGGAGGTGGATGAGAGGGTAATGCACAGGCTGTGAAGAATTTGTTAAAATGAACAGTAATGGAGGTGGGGTTGGAGGTCAGAGACCAATGAGCCATCAACCAGGAAGATGGGAGGGGGACAGACTGAGCTGGGGAAATCAAATTGGGAGTATATAACCCTCCAGAATTATTATTTTTTTTTTATTTACCTTGCTTTTTCTGGGCCAAGGTCCATCAATACTCCGCCCTAGTCACGGCCCCCTTGTGCCTCCACCTCCGATCATTGCCAGTGCTCCCCAGTCACCCCTGGCTTACCCTCCGAGAGGACAGGGTTGCGGCAACTTCCCAAGGTCACCACAAGATTAGTATCTAGTTGGGAGCTGGCATCAGAGGCTAGTGGAGATCCCAGGGAGGCATCATGGAGACAGACCCGAGCCTGGTATTTTTCTTCCCCTTGTGAGCGAGGGCAGGGATGTGCAATGACAACCAGTGTCCACCCACCCACCTGAAAGTCCGACGTCGGTGTTGCTAGCGGCTGCCCCAGCCTCTGCTGGGTGTCGCTGACACCGAACATTCACAACCTCCCTCCTGCGGAGAAGCAGAGCCATCTAGAGATGCTCCCCATCCTCTCCTGAGTCCCCTCCAGTGACCCGAGTCCGCTCGAACCCGGTCACCGGCATCGCATGCGAATCCAACGCTGCGCCGCGGACCAGCTTACCCTCCAGAATTTTGATGGGAAGTTTAGATTGACTAAAGGTTAGACTTGAAGTAGAGGGTATCTGCAGTGTGGACAGCTTTTGTTACAGCAGTTCCTGACTGACCTGTAATGTAGGAGGTCAGACAGAGATTGATAGGATTTGTAAAGTGTCCAAGCAAAGTCACAGGACTTGCACAACTCAGTAAGGTCAGATGTAATCCAGTGGTCATGGGAGCATTTAACCCTGGACTTTCTAAGGGTGTGTGTGTGAGTATTCCAGGTACTGTTAAAAATGGTTATCGTGACCTCGTATCCAAAAGGTAGCACTGGCAGAAAAACTCAGGAGCCTCAGTGTGAGCAATGAACCAGCATGTTACAAGAAAGCTGGGTGAACTGGAAAAAAATGCTGGGAGCCAAATAATTTTTGGTAGAGATAAAAACGTTATTAATAAAAATACCAGTCCGTAGCACCCTCCTCACTGCAACCAACATTTCACACCTTTGCTTGTGCTTCATCACGGCATTACCAGATCAGTGATAGCTCTCCCATAATACATAATAGATTTAAAGGACATGACCAAATAAATAGCCAGTACAAAAACATAATCGCATAACGTGATCGAGCCAATATGACGTGATATGGGTTATCATGATAAATACCCAGTGTTGCCATACAAAGTGTACAAAATGTAATAAAATAATAATACAAAAAGAAAAAGAACATGTAAAGGACCAGGGACAGAAAGGGGAGGGCAGGGGAACAAGGACAAGAAAAAAGCATTTGTTAATGCCGAATGTTGATTGCTTTGCTTCGTTGAGCTTGCTCAGCCCTCCCTCACCTGCTCATTCTGTTTCTCCTGGCACTGCAGCTGCCCTTTGTACTGAGCTCATGCCTGCGTTGGCACCTGTGTCTGCCCAGAAAGAAATCCGAGCAGTCCCGACAGAGCTCAGTTGGGCTCGCTTCACCAAATACTGATTTCCCACAGCGACCGCGCTATTCAGCGCTGCAAGTGCGAAAACACTTTTTGGCCAGGATGTGAAAAATGACAGCTGTACTGTTCACAAAGGAGGTGCAGGAAAATGGTAATGTGGAAAATCTGGAGTGAAAATATTGCAAATTTTCCAAGTTACGAGTGTGCGTAGCTACTGTGCAACGCACGCTCATAAAACAGTCATTTCTTGGATTTTTTACACCAAATTTGGAACACAGCCTTTTTGAGAGCCACCTAATGAACACTGGCACTGTTGTTTCATTAATCAGTCCCGAAAGGTGATTCCGTGCAGTGACCACGAAATCACCTTTCGGGGCCAAATAACACCATGACAGTGGTTGATTCATGAGGAGGGGTCCCAAAAACCCCATGTTGAAAATTTGGTGCCAAAATTCCAAGAAATGCCTGAGATATGCATCAAAGTTGAAAAAATCCTATTTATGCCATTATACAGCTTACCGGCATTTCCTCAGTTCGCGGTTGGCTTTGAAGCATGCAGACGTGTTCCTGGCCCACCAAAGATCATGTCGTCAGACTCTACAGGTAGTATGCGATGGGGGTGGGGGAGGCAGGGTGCGTAGGGTGGGTGCGGGTTGTGGAGGGGGCAGGGATACGGCGAGGGTCTTTCTTTTCACAGGTACTATAAACAAAAACCATTGTGGGACATTTTTTATTTTACAGGACCCTTGGCACGCTGGGTGGGCTCCCAGTGTGCCAACACAGTGTTTTGTTGGGGCAGCTCAGACAAAGGGGATTTGGCACCCCTCAGCACAGATGCAGTGCATGTTTGGGGGAATTATGCCGACGGGGAGTGGGCTCTCATTGGCAAATAATACTTTGTGGGGACATAATGCCACAGGGAGGGCTCCCCATCGGCAACATGAACATTATCGTTACAGCCACTGATGTTGATGGGGATTGGGGCCCCATCGGCAAATTATACTTTATGGGGATATAATGCCAATGGGGAGGGCTCTCCATTGACAACATGAACATTATGGTTACTGCCACTGAAACCGATAGGGATTGGGGCCCTGTCCGGCACACAAACACTGGGGGTTATACATGCTGCTGAGGGATTGGGAACTCCTCAGCATGGTGGGCTCTACTCATATTGTTTGTAGAACACAGCGCAAGCCACCGCCATGTTCACAAACAGTATCATAGTACCAAGATTCCGCCCAGCAATGACAGGTCGCCTCATTGCAGCTGAATGGCTGGCGTTGCAATGATGAGGCAGCCCCTGATTGCAGCGGTTGAACCTTTACAAGGTTGTGGCATGCTGGCTGAATTAGTGTCAGCAGCTGCATGCCACCCATTGGTGAAAGTAGGCCAAGTGTCCAAGACTGTGGGGGCACTGGCACAACGTGCCATGCCCCCAACCTGCTTCTGCAGCAAGTTGTCGAATATGTTTCTTGCACATGTGCTAATCAACATAAAAGGGGGACAAAATGCACTACAAATATACAAAAGATACAAAAAGGAAAACTTATCAGTTAAGAACCCCTCAATAGGCAGACACACAAAGACGAAAGATACATGCTCTACATATTTACATTGTAACATGGCAATAAATAACTCTAAAAATAAGACTAAGTCATTGGTCAGTACTGAACATGTGATGGTAAGTTAGTGTGGATTAATTCCCCAGTAATGCCCGCTGTTGCAGTACCTTTTTAATCCACCTTCAAGTCACCATCACACATCATGAAATGAACTGTCTGTTTCATATCGAGAGCTTGGTGAGAGTGCGAAAGAGAGACAGACACAAAGTGTGAAGTCAAAATCGGTAAAATTGCTCTCAGTGATGTTTCCCTTTGTCCCTCTGTCATTTGCTGTCTGCTGGCTCCATGGTATTGAGTGTCCGGAACTCTAGCCTTCACTGTCCCCAACACTTCACAGAGAAACACAGACACAAAGAACACAGCGGTCATCGGTGTCTTTATGTCTCTGTCTCTGGCACAAGGACCACACAGAGAGAAAAACAGCAAGAGACAGTTTTCACCCTTACTTTGTGTCCATTCCCACCACCCGCCCTGAACTCCATAGACTGAGCAGTCAGTCTCACTGTCACTTTGTGTCTGTTCCCACCCACCTCACGGAGCTCTGTAGACAAGCAGTCAGTGTCCCCAAGGGCCAAGCTGTTTCAAATTAAAACAAGCATTTGTCAATGGCGAACGCTCACTTGCAGGTGTTTGCAGTGCTGTTTGGCACGTGATGGTGCTTTACCCTAATGCCCCAGCGATCACTGGTATTTGCACAATAAATTTTCAGCATGACCTTTTGTTACCCCATTGTGCGCCATATAGGCGGGAAACACGCTTTTGGGCAGGATGAAAAATGACAGCTGTACTGCTCATAAGGAGGTGTGGTAAAATGGCAATGTTGAAAATCTGGAGTAGAAATATTGAAAATTAAAGCCTCTGAGCGTGCAGTTGTGCAACACCTACCTTATAAAACAGTTATTTTAGGAATTTGTTCACCAAATTTTCAACACAGCCATTTAAGACCTCTGCTCATGAACAGTGACACTGTGATTTTCTTAATGTCCCATACACTGAGTTCACACAGCGACTGTGCCATTGTGCGCCATATGGGTGGAAACACGTTTTGGGCAAGATGTGAAAATGACAGCTGCACTGCTCATAAGAGGTGTAATGGCAATGTTGAAAATCTGGAATGAAAATATTGAAAATTCACAAACTTACGAGCTTACTATAGGAACTGCGCAATGAACACCTCTAAAACAGTCATTTTAGGAATTTTTCACCAAATGTTCAACACAGCCATTTTAAGACCTCTGCTCATGATCAGTGTCGCTGTGATTTTCTTATATGTCCCATACATTGAGTTCAGCATCAATCGACTGACGCCATTGTGCTTTTCTTACATGGGCTGAAACATGTTTTGGGTGTGATGAAAAATGACAGCTGTACCTACTCATAAGAAGGTGTGGTAAAATAGCAGTGTTGAAAATCTGGAATGGAAATATTTAAAATTTGCAAACCCTACTTAACGCATGAGAGCTAGCTGCTGCAGACGCATGCTCGTAAAACAGTCATTTTAGGAATTTTTTCACCAAATTTTCAATATAGCCATTTTAAGACCTCTGCTAATGAACAGTGTCATGGTGATTTTCTTAATATGTCCCATTCATTGATTTCGCACCGACTCGTCCATTGAAGCTAGATGGAGCGGAAACATGTTCTCATGCAGGATGTGAAAAATGACAGCTATACTGCTCATAGGAGGTGTGGTAAAATGGCAATGTTGAAAATCTGGAGTGAAAATATTGAAAATTCGAGAACTTACGAGCCTGGTGAGGAACTGACAACATGCTCTTTCATCAAAACAGTCATTTTAGGAATACAGCCGACCGCGAACTGAGAAATGCTGGTAAGCTGTATAATGGGCTAGATAGGGGTTTTCAACTTTTATTACATATCTCAGGCATTTTTTTAATTTTGCACCAAATTTTCAACATGGGGTTTTGGGACCCCTTCTCATGAATGATTCACTGTCATGGCATTATTCGAGGCCCGAGAGGGTGATTTGGCGCAGTGATTGTGAAATCACCCTGCGGCCCAATACGCCATGACAGTGACATCATTCATGAGAAGGGGTCCCAAAACCCTATGTTGAAAATTGGTGCAAAATTAAAAAATGCCTGAGACATGTAATAAAGTTGAAAACCTCTATCTAGCCCATTATACAGCTTACAGCATTTCCTCAGTTCAAGGGCCTGCTTTGAAGAGTGCAGACGTAGTTCCCTGTCCAGCGTTGATCGTCACGCGAGCCCGGAGGTAAGTATGGGATGGGGGGTGGGAGGCGAAGGCGAGGGTGGGTGTGGGTTGGGGAGGGAGCTGGGAGACTACATGGGACCGCTTTTGCTTTTAGGTTGAAAAAGAAAAAGACGACGTGGGACGTTTGCCACCACACTGGGGTGGGCTCCCATAATGGCACCAAAGCTTTGAGGGGTGTTTGGGGGCGTGGAGCCGACGGGACATTGGGCACCCCTCGGCAGACAACGCTGGATGTTTTCCATGCTGGGGTGGGTTTCAGCGTGGCACCAAAGCTTTGGGGGCCTTTGGGGGACATGGAGCTGACGAGGGATTGGGCACCCTGTCGGCAGAGGACCCAGGCGTTTTCCATGCTGGGTGAGCTCCAGCGTGGCACCAAAGCTTTGGGGGTGAGGTCTACTAGCTGTGTATGACAGCAGTGGTTTTCTTTGAAACAAAGACCACCGCTGTCATACACAGCTCCCGCACCCATTGGTGCAGGACTGCCACGCCTGCTCAACGGAGCAGTGGATTGAACGGAGAGGCACACCTCCAAAGTGTGCTACTTTCCTAAAACGCTCCTTGTGCATGCGCGCGCAAGGAACGTGAATGAAATGGAACAGCAGGAAGAATGCCACATTTTGAAATTGGAAGGAGCCACATTGTGAAAGGGTAAGGAGCAGCCTTGGAGAAGGAGGAGGGAACAGCAAGGTACAACAACATCTTTAAGTTTTAATAAGTAGCTCAGTTAATAAAAACAGTGTTATTTTAACTCCTCACTTTTTTCTTCCCATGCAGTACTGGATTATGCTTAAATCATTAAGATTTGCATATCTGACTTGCAGAAATATGCAAATCTTCATACTTTACCGTAATGCAGTACTGAATGGAAAGAAAATACTAAGCCAACGAGTTAAGAGAACATTGTTTATATGAACAGAGATAGATTAGTTTTGCCTTTCCATTATTGCAGAAAACAGAATGCAAGCTGTATAAAACTACACTCACCACGTTAATGTATATTAAATATTGAATGCGCACGCACAGTTACACATCTATGTAGCCTATAAAACCTTTAGAGTGGAGCAGGATAAGCAGTTTTATTAAGCAATATTGTGATTTTCTCTGTTTACCAAACTTACTTCAGTGAAAACAATCTTTGGTTTGCATTTGCCATAGTTACAAGTGCATTAAGTCACTCGAAAGGAGGCTTCTACTAGGGAATTAATGCATGGTTGGGTGGTTGGCAGCCTGTGGCCTCATCTCCACCGCCTCCAACCATGCATTGACTCTAGTAGAAGCCTCCTTTCCTGTGGCTAATGAATCTATATATACATAAATGGCATCAAAATTAAACAATAATCTGCTGAAATCACAAAATATATAAAATAGTTGCGGCATATTAACTCAATAAAGGTCCCAACTGGAAGTTCTCATTTCAAACCAGATTTGTTTAAGTATTTAATCTGAATTAGCCAAAAGCCTCTCTCTGTATAATAATAATAATACAGCATTACAGAGAGAGTATGCTTTTGGCAATTCAAATTAAAATCTTAAACAACATCTGGTTTGAATGAGAACTTCCAGTTGAGACCTTTATTGTTAATATGCCAACTATTTTATGTATTTTGTGGTTTCAGTAGATTCTTGTTTATTTCCTGATGCCCGCTATGTATACATTGTAAATATGTATAGTATGCATAGTTCGCCTTATGTATCTGCCTGTTGAGGGTTTTTAACTGATAAGATAAGTTTTCCTTCCATGTATTTATAATGCATTTTCTCCCTTTTTCCCCATCCCTGTTCCCTGCCCCCCATCTTTTTTCCTATTCCCTGGTCCTTTATATTTTGTTCTTTTCTTTTCATATTATTGTTATTTCATTATATGTTTTGCACATTTTATATGCAACATTGGGTATTTATCATGGTAGCCCATATACGTAATGTTATCATTGATCATGTTATGTGATTATGTTTTTATATCGGATATTTATTGAGTCCTGTCCCTTTAAATGTATTATGTATAAAAGGAGAGCTATGATCTGGTTACACCCTGATAAAGCACAAGATTGGGCACGAAACGTTGGTGGTGGTGGTGAGAAGGGTGCTACATACTGGTATGTTTTATTAATACAATTTTCATCTCTACCAAAATTTGTTTGGCTCCCAGCATTCTTCTTAGTTAGCCCAGCTTTGTTGTGACACGCCCCTTAAAAATGGCAATGAAGAGCGAGAGGGCTGTGTCAATGTCCAGGGCTGAGTAGAGGGGGAACCTGTCAGAGGCAGCAAGGTCATTTAGGAGGGCATCAGTGTCAAGTGACCTGAGAGACTATGCCAAAGGTATCTGGGGGTGGATTGAGGAGGACACACTTCTGACACAGTAGGTTAGACAGTGATCACCGAAGGTACCTGGGAAAATGCTTGCAGCAATGATGTAGTGGGGGGGGAGAGAAGCCAGTCTAGGAGGGAATGGTTTGGAGAGTAAGGACTGAGTCAGGTGGGTTCTGTGATTAATTGTGAAAGGTTCAAGGACTTGATCCTGTGGAGAGTGGGTCTGGAAGCAGGGAAAAGCCAATTTAAGTTGAAGTCCTCAAGGAGGATGAGATCACCAGAAGCAGTGAGGGAGAGGAGAGATAAGAGGGAGGTAAGCAGGGTGGAGGGAGAGATCGTGAGGCATAGAAAAACACCAACAAAGTTGGGGATGGTGGAAGGGAGGGACAGCTATGCTAGCAGGAGCTCATGAGAGGAAAAAAGCACCTCACTGAAAGAGATGGAGCAGGATAGGGTCTGACCGACATGTAAGGCAACCCCCCCCCACCATGCTTGCCTCTATCTTGACGAAAGGGGTGGAAGACATGGAGGGTTAAGGTGGAGTCAGGTACTCTAGAGAAAAGCCAGGTTTCAATAATGCACAAGAGGTGGGGAGAGTGCTGGAAATCCATACTTTAAGGGAGTTGAGCTTGAGAGAAGGCTCCTTTGACTGAGGTGGAAGAAGCTGAGGCCTTTGGGTAGAGTAGTGAGAGAGGAAGGGTGGGGCAGGGTTGGGTTCAACGTCACCAGCAAGAAGGAGGAAGATAAAAGGAGAAGGAGAATGGAGTGAGACTTGGCCCTCTTGAACGAGAAGTGGGAGAGGGAGTGAGAAAGGTGGGAGAGAAGAAAAGAAAGACTGGCTCAGTCAGGAAATTCAAAGTTTAGGGAGGGGTATATAGAAATCCAGGGTGGATGGAAGGGGTAGGGAGGGGAGGTAGGGAGATGGGGGGGGAGTGGAGGGGGAAGTGGTGTAAAGAGTGAGTTGGAGGTAGACAAGGGTGTGGAGAAGTGAGTGAGAGGAGGGAAGAGTATGAGAGGTATATGAGTAGGCCTGAGGAGGGCCAGGGATAGGAGGGAGAGGAAAGTAAGATAGAAAGGAAGGATATGGAGTGTGGTTAGAAGGGTTGTATCGAAACAAAACAAAAGGTGGCTATGTTAACAGTGAGGGTAAATGTGCCAAATAGGCACTTTAGTTCTCGTTGAACAGGGCTATATGCAAGCAGAGTACTTAAGCTAAGGCAGAAAATCAGGCGGCTAGTACTAGTACTGCGGGCAGGATCAAAGGCTAGTGAGCTTGAGCACAGTGAACTAAGATGTAATTTGTAAAGGCTATGGACATGCAATCACAAATACAAGATGACTCAGACAGGGAGTATGCAGTTAATTAAGGAGTGGCAGCCGGTCTAAAGACTAGTGCTAGTGCAGTAGGCAGAATCTAGGTTAGTGAGATAACTGAGCAGCAATTTGCATTGACTAAGGATATATAACACAATGTGCTGCATTGGTTCCATGCCAACCTGCTCAGTATTGAAAACAAGAAGACTGTACTTTTGGTACCAGCCAGAAATTAGCAAAGACTCTTGCATTCCCACAGTCTTCTCCACCCTGGATGGCACACACCTGGAGGTAGTTCCTGCCTTCAAATACCTTGCTGCGTGGTTAGATGGTAGTTAGACTTTTCTACCCACATTAACACCATCCATTCCAAACTTCACCCCAGGTTTGTCACCCTATACCATAACAAGAACAGCCTGTCCACCTAGGTCTGCCAGGAGTTGTTAACCAAAATGATTCTCCCTATCTTTGACTAAGCAGTTATGGGCTATAGCTTTGCCCTCCTTTTTCTCTTGCCAGACTAGATACCCTCTGCAATGCTTTCTGATGCTTTGCCACCAACTCTCCTCTCCACAAACACCATTGCTCCCTCTTCTCCTCCCTTTCCATCTCCTCCCAACCCTTATGTCTCTAGTCCCAGGGCACCATCTTTATTGCTAAATACTGGTTTGGCTCTCTTCCTCCTACCTATCTTCTCCTCTCCCCTGCCCCCTTTACTGTCTACTCTCTAGGAACTCCCACACTTTCTCTGTTCCTCACCCTCACTCACATACGGTCAAGCTGCTTTCTCCTACCAGCTCCACTCCCTTTGGAACTTGCTCCTCTCCTCTTCATCTATGCCCCCAAACACTAAAATGCCTACTAAGGCTTTCTCTTCCCCTCTGTGTACCTGTCACTCCTCTTCCTGATTTCTCTGTCTCTTTTCACAAGAGTTTCTACTCTCCCACCAGCCAAAGACTCCTCTGTCCTAATGTTCCCAAACTTCTAGCCTCAGTCTGCTCTCTCAAGGGTTAAACTCAACCAATCACACCTACAAGCTTTGTACAGCCTATCCATGTATAGTGTGAGCATCTTAGCTCATTTTCAATCTTGCAGCTACTGTTGTACACTTGCCACTTGTGTTTCTGTGCTTGCACCTTACCCTTATTGCACTCTGATGATTGTAATTGCCTGTATGTTCTTCTTTGACATTCCTCCCAAGAAGGGCAGGGATAAATGGAGGCAAAGGAAGTAAGATCAAGGATCAGGCAAAAAGAGGTAAGGCCATCAAAAAATGGAGGGTAATGAGTACCAATGCCCGTAGTCTAGGTAACAAGCTCCCTGAACTGGTAGCTTTGAAGGGAGAGGGACGCCTGGATATTGTGGCAGTCACAGAAACATGGTACACAGAGAACCATGACTGGGATGTCAGTATACCAGGGTACACGATCTACAGATGGGACAGGGAGGGTAGAAGAGGAGGAGGAGCTCTGTACATAAGGGAAGGGATAAAAGCAACGGAACTAAAGGGCAAACAGGGAGGAGATGTACTGTGGCTCACCCTGGAGACCGGAAATAGCACCACAATCTGCACAGGGGTTGTATACAGACCCCCCCCCCCGGGGGAGGAAATGGACAAGGAAATAATAGAAGGTTTCTTTAGGAGGAGATATCGCTGCCTCCAGCTCCTGTGACTGCCCTGATTAAATCTCTTATCTATCACTACCCACCCTGGTCCAATACTTGACAAAGACATGTTGAGAAACCTTTTCTCCTTCTATTGTCTGCTCCCTCACCTTTCTCTTACCCTCTCTGTCTGGACTTTTTCCCTATTTGATTTTCCCTAATCTGGCTTGATTTCTTTTTGCTATGATAATGTGATTATGGTATCTCATGTCCTTTGCACAAATGATTGATATGTATTGTCTATGTTTTCTTGCTCTTGACACAACACAAATTGTTGTGTTATCTATATAACCTTTTGCTCTGTACCTAATTGACGTGAAACCTTTGTAAAGAGCCATTGGCTCAAAGGTAGTAATTCCTAGAACAATAAACTAAAACTAAACTAAACTATTGATGTGGAGGGACCTGAATATGCCAGATGTTAACTGGAGCACCTTTGCTGCAGCCACATCCAAGAGCAGGGTCATTCTCGATGCCCTACAGGGGACATGCTTCAGACAGTTATTGTTGGAACCCACTCAGGAGGGAGCAATCTTAAATCTGGTACTCTCAAACAGGGATGGAGAGAGGATCTCAGATCTAGAAGTGGGTAGCCATCTGGGAACAAGTGACCACCAAACAGTGTGGTTCACGATAAACACAACTGCAGAATCAAGCCATACAAAAGTGAGGGTACTGGACTTTAGGAAGGCTGACTTTGTCAAAATGGGAGAGTGCCTCAGAAAAGCACTAGCAAACAGGCAAGAAGAAGGGGTGGAGGAACAATGGGGAAACATCAAAACTGCTATCACAGAGGCAACAAGCCTTTGTGTGAAGCAAATAAACAAATCAAAATGAAAGAAAAAAAAACACTATGGTTCTCTAAAGAGCTGGCCCTTCCCCACAATCCCTCTGCTGTTCTCCTCCTCCTACCCAGCCACCTTGTCCCCCCAAATTTCCCTTGCAAACTTCCCACCCAGTCTGTACTGCCTGTCCTCCAGGCCCTATCTGACCATCAGTATCACTACAAAGCCTCCTACTGGAGACCACTCACTGCACTCCCACCACCCCACCCTTGAGGAACTGCCACCGCCTCCACTGCCACCCTAGCTGCCCCTCATCCTTTTACTATGCACATAAGCCTCTTCCCTCCATGTGCCTTAACAATGCCTCCCAGTATCACTACTAGGGTTGCTCCTATTTCCTCCCTCCTTTTTCACCTCCATTCTTTCCCTCACCCCACCCCTCACTGCTGCACTCAAACAGTATTATTTACAACACAAAATAGTGTCAATGTGATGTATAGTGTCTCCAGTGTCTAATTACTCTGTATTTTATTGTCTGTATGTCTGTATTGTGTCTCATGACATGGAACCTTTGTAAAAGAGACTTGGCGAAAGGTTATTTCTGAATTCTAAATAAATAAATGAAAAGATAGCATTCAGGAAGTATAAGGAAACCCAGAAGGAGCAGGACAGAGAACTGCACCAGTTAAAGCAGAAAGAAGAGGAGGGAGAAGGCAGTCAGAATACCAAAGGTCCATACTGAGGAAAAGATAGCCAATCCGGTTAGAAGGGGATAAAACCTTTTATAGGTACATTAGGGAGCGAATAAAGACCAAAGGAGGGATAGTGTGGCTTAATAAAGGGGAGGGTGGGAGGGCAGAGACTGGCAGTGAAAAAGCAGGGATACTGAACGAATACTTCTGCTCATTCACAAAAGAAGAGGAGGGTGAGTACCTAATCCAATCAATAGAAGCACTCTGGATAGGGGTCGATACCAGTCATTTCACTGAAGAAAGGGTTCTAAACTGAAGGTGGACAAAGCAATGGGGCCTGATGAGATTCACCCAGAATTCTAAAAGAACTAAGAGGAGAACTAGCGACACCACTGGCTATCCTTTTTAAAAAATCATGGGAGGATGATGATGTGGTACCTAAGGACTGGAAGAGGGTGGATGTGATTCCCCTTCACAAAAGTGGGAGCAAAGCAGAGGCAGGAAAGTACAGACCTGTTAGCTTGACCTCAGTGGTAGGGAAAATGATGAAATCACTTCTGAAATAAATATTTTTTTCCCAATGGTTTAACCAAGGGAGTCACACTAAGCTGAAAGCTTGTTTACAGGTGCAACCTGGGAGCACAGCGAAATTAAGTGACTTGCTCAGGGTCACACAGTATGTGCAAGTGGGGGCTGTAGGATTCAAACCCAGGTCTCCAGATTTGCAGCTCAGAGCCTTAAACCACTGCGCTATACTGCCTCCCAAATTGTTGAGCACCTAGAGGCTAGCGAGGCACAGTACCCAAGGCAGCATGTATTCATGGTGGGAAGGTCATGTCAGATGAATCAAATAAATTTGTTTGATTGGGTGACCAAAGTAGAAGACCAGGGGGGCTGTGGACATGGCCTACCTAGAGTTTAGCAAGGCATTTAACACAGTCCCACACAAAAGATTAATAAACAAATTAGGCAGCCTGGGAGTGGGTCCCAGGGTGGTAGCCTGGGAAAAAAATTGGTTGGACAACAGGACACAGAGGGTAATAGTAATAGGAGCCCACTCCAAAGAAAGGGGGGGTTACCAGTGGGGTATCGCAGGGTTCCGTACAGGGTCCGGGCCTTTTTAATGTCTTTATAAGTGACATTGCAGAGGGACTGGAAGGAAAATTATGCCTCTTTGCAGAAGATACAAAGATCTGCAACGGGGTTGATATACGAGAGGGAGTGGAAAGGATGAGAAGGGAATTGGCAAGGTTGGAGGAATGGTCAAAAGTATGACAGCTAAGATTCAATGCAAAGAAGTGCTAAGCAATGCACCTGGGAAACAAAAACGCAGGGGAAGAGTACACAATTGGGGGGGTATTAACAACAACAAAAATGGAAATGGGCCTGGGGTAGTCATATCAGATTACCTAAAGGTTGGCAAGCAATGTGAGAAGGCAGTAAGGATGGCTGGGGGGATACAGGGATGTATAGAGAGAGGCAATACCAGTAGAGAACAAGACGTTGTTATCCCTCTACACAGACAGTTGGTGAGACCCCATCTGGAGTACTATGTACAGTTCTGGACTCCCCATCTCTGCAAGGACAGAGACAAGGTGGAGGCAATCCAGAGTAGGGCAACTAAAATGGTGCAGGGTCTGCAACAGAAGCCAAATGAAGAGAGACTAAAGGAGATTAATATGTATACCCTTGAGGAAAAGAGGGAAGGGGGGGACATGATAGAAACTTTAAGTACCTTAAGGGAATCAAAAAGTCCAAGAGGGCAGCATCTTTCAGAAAAGAGATGTGCAAGAACAAGGGACACAATTTGAAGATAGAGGGAGAAGGCTCAGAGGCAATGTAAGGAAGCATTATTTCACAGGGAGGGTGGTGGACACATGGAACAGCCCTTCCTGAGGAGGTCGTGGGGTCAAAAACAGTGGAGGAATTCAAGAATGTATGGGACAGACATAAGGCAATTCTGGTGGGGGTAGGAAAAAGTAGACTGTTGGTTAACTAGGATCTGCAGCTTATCTGGTAGGTAGGTAGGGAAATGGGCAGACTAGGTGGACCAAGCGGTCCTTATCTGCCGTCAAAGTCTACGTTTCTATGCAAGATCGCACCTGGAAACAAACCTCAGCTCAGTGTGCCTTTTCCGGTTACCGAACTTTTAAGTAAATAAAATAAATACAAATACAAATACAGAGTAACCCAGGTAGGGAGTACACAGTACTTAAGCAATGTCGGTAGGTCAATTGATTAGTACTTGTGCAGTAGGTTGTAATCAAAGGTTAGTGAGATAGCAGTATAAGGACTGAAAACTAGGCAGCAATTTGTAAATGTAATAGAGGGGAGCTGGAGCGGAGTGACTGGCAGACGATAGACACCTGGTTGACTCCAGGCAGATGCCAATCGAATGTTCTTACTGCTCATCCTTCACACGGAGACAGTTTGACCCTGAGTTCCTGAAAAATGTCTAAGCTCTGCCCAGGAGTTGGAGGGCTTCAGCTGAATGGCTGGCTCCTGTGGAGGGGGTTGGCAGTCAGTGGGGGTCCCAGTGGAGCTGATTCCAGTTGCTGGCACAATTGCTGGAGGAGAGGTTAGTTAGTAGCTGCTAGGCTACAGTATGCTCTTGATGAATTCTGGGGTCTGTTGAGGATGGAAATGAGTCACCGAGTGAGCGGGTAGCTTACAGCACAGGGTCTTTGTTCAAGTTCATGGGCTTACTCAAGCCCTACCAGGGTATGAGAGCTTGGCTGATTGGCTGGCTCCCATGGAGGGATTGGCAGTCGGCAGTGGTCTCAGTGGAGCTGATCCTGGTCATCAGAACAACTGCTGGACAGCAGGGTGGGTAGTTAGTAGCAGCTAGGCTACTCTCACAGTAAATTAAGGGTCCATTGAGGATGGAGACGCCATGGAGTCTTATGACACGGGGTCTTTTTCAAAGTTCACGGCTTCTCCAGCCCACCCAGAAGTCTGAGAGCTTCAGCTGATTGGCTGGCTCCCATGGAGGGGCTGGCAGTTGTCAGGGGTCCCACTGGAGTGGTCCTCGGTTACTGGAATGATTGCTAGAGGGGAGGGTAGTTATTAGCAGCCAGGCTACCCTTTCAGTGAATTAAGGGGTCCATTGAGAAAGGAGAAAAATTGCATAGCGAACGGGTGGCCTATGGAGCCGGGTCTTTGTTCAAAGTTTGTGGGCTTCCTCAAGGCCCACCCAGGAGTCCAAGGGCTTCAGTTGACTGGCTGGTTCCTGTGGAGGGGGTTGGGAGCTGGCAGGGGTCCTGGTGGAACTGATTCTGGTTGTCAGAATGAGCACTGAGTTGAGGGTAGTTAGTAGCAGCTAAGCTACCCTCACAGTGAATTAAGGGGTCTATTGAGGATGGAAATGGGCTGTGGAGTGAATGGGAGGCTTACAGCACAGGGTCATTGTTCAAAGTTCACAGGCTCCCTCAAGCCCACCCAGGAGTCTGAGGGCTTCTGCTGATTGGCTGCCTGGAGGAATGGTCAAAGTTTGACAGCCTAGATTCAATGCAAAGAATGCAAAGAAGTGCAAAATAATGTACCTGGAACAAAAATCCAGAGGAAGAATACGGGGGTTACTAACAATGACAAACATGGAAAGGGACCTGGGGATACTCATATCAGATGACCTAAAGGTAAACAAGTAATGTGAGATGGCAGTAAGGATGGTGGTGGGGGATACTGGGATGCAGAGGAGAGGCATCACCAGTAGAAAACAGGAAGTTGTTATCCCTCTATACAGACAGTTGGTGAGACCCCATCTGGAGTACTGCAAGGACATAGACAGGGTGGAGGCAGTTCAGAGGAGGAAAACTAAAATGGTGCAGGGTCTGCACCAGAAGCCATATGAAGAGAGACTAAAGAAGCTTAATGTGTACACCTTTGAGGGAAGGGGAGATAGAGAGGGGGGACATGATAGAAACTTTCAAGTACCTCAAGGGAATCAACAAAGTCCAAGAGGGTAGCATCTTTCAGAAAGCAAGAACAAGGGGGCACAATTTGAAGATAGAGGGGGTACAGCTCAGGGGCAATGTAAGGAAGTATTTTTTTGCATGGAGAGGGTGGTGGACACATGGAATGGCCTTCCTAAGGAGGTCATGGTGTCAAAAACAGTGGGGAATTCAAGAATGTATGGGACAGACATAAGGCAATTCTAATGGAGAGTAGGAGGAAGTAGGCTGTTGGTTAACTAGGATCTGCAGCTTATCCAAGTAGGAAGGGAAGACTGGGTGGGCCAAGTGGTCCTTATCTGCCATCAAAGTCTATGTTTCTATGTTTCTCCTGTGGAATGTCTGGCAGTTGGCAGGGGTTCCGGTGGAGCTGATCCCAGTCATTGGGATGAATACTCCCATTGTATACCTAATGAATTTAAAAACTAGAGCCAAGCATTGTTTTTTTTATTTTGACAAAATTATTGTTTTTCTGAATCAGTCTGTAAAACACTTCTGCTGTGCTAATACTCTTATTGAATTATTGTGATTTTTTTGTTCATTTATAGATCTGCTTCTGTTACCCAAATACATAAATGAGATGCTTTTACAATAAACGTAACTGCTTTATGCATTGCTCCCCACAGTCACCCACCACTGTGATTTGTACTGAAGATAGGATTCCTATTTATTGATAGCGGTATCTTATTAAAATCCCTCAACTACATGAGCCACATGTTGGCACCCACAGTCACAAGACTTGGATTTCTCTCTTCTGACGGTCTTGCTTTAGCACACCCTCCTGTCTCTAGCTCTTTTGGCAGGTATATTTTTTTAAATTCTGCCCAAACACAGTGGAACATGCTTCCTATATCTTTATTCCATTTCTGGTCCTTTCCAAAAATGTTCAGGCACGGTTAATTGGCTTGCTAGCCAACCTTAACCCCTTACACTTGCTGCTTATCTATGTTAATATCATGTACGCATGAAATGTGTAATTTACCTGTTAAATATTATATTAATATAAAATTGTTTTGTTTTATATTACTGTAACTTATTTTAATTCATGATACTTGAAATGGTGATGCCGGTTCAACAACACTTTTGTTGACTGGCATCTACACACAGAAATTATATCGACTGCAAGTTCGGTTAACATAATTCCTTTGTGTCTCCCATCTGTTTTTTATATCTGCCCCCTCCACCCCCATCTTTAGGATTATCAACTCTAGTTGGAGTTGATTTGGGGCGGGGTGCAGGACCGGAGACAGTGTGCCCTGTCTTGGCCACAGCAACCTGTCAGCAGAGTGTCGATTTTGCCGACAGGGATGTATGTTACTGTGTTGGTGTCGCCATATGTGGGGCATATCCTCGAAATGTACTGTTGTCAGTGCTGTTTTATGCAGGACACCACTGGACAAAAGACTGCAATCACTGGTGTCTGTACATCGTTTGTCTTAAATAAAATTAATTTACTTGTTTAGGTGGTAGATTGTCAACAGAAAGGTCATTGTAGCCAACTCCTTTAGAAGCACATTCAGATTTATATTCAGCAGGGCCATCCAAACTCCTGTTTGAATCAAAATCTATTCAGAATGAAAGTAT
Source organism: Neoceratodus forsteri (assembly GCA_016271365.2). Classification (NCBI taxonomy): domain Eukaryota; kingdom Metazoa; phylum Chordata; order Ceratodontiformes; family Ceratodontidae; genus Neoceratodus; species Neoceratodus forsteri. Next base: position 69,770,886 of record JADMNL010000023.1, read on the forward strand.
CTATATGTATACAGGGAAAAAACTAGGCCAGCGTGTAGCTGGTCAGGGCCCTGTGATGGAAAGAAGAAGCATGCACAACCACACACAATATGTAATCCGGAGCCAGGAGGCTCAGTACATGATAATTAGACAAAACTATTAAATCAGATGACACACTTTGATTGAGCAGTTGTTGCCGGGAGCTACCCTGGTGTTTACTCATGCTACCCAGTACAGGACATTGATGGTTTTCTCTGCATCGCGAGTAGCTGACTGGGCCAAGTTGGCAGGGCCCAGGCCAAGTGAACAGTTCAGATTCAGTCTGGTAAATGCTGGATGCAGCTTCCAGGAAGTGTGACACAATTAGGCAGTGGGGAACCAAATTGCGACCCACTAACAGCATTCAGCACACGTACAGTAAAAGAAAAGCAATACCACAGTTTGGATGACAGTCTGGTTGCAATTTCAGCTTTCCTGAGCAAAACCGTGATCTCTGTGGTGATTCAGACGTCCTAACAGGTCGATCGCGTGAAGCAAATCTTTGGTCTTCTTCAGGCAAAGGTACAGTGACAATTCGGCGGTTTTTGTCACACATGGTTTGGATACAGTCCAGTTATTTAAGCACTCTTTAAGGATCCCGTTCGAGGGACAGCAGGCAGACAGGCCAAACTCAGCCTTTCCACCAGTTTTCCATGTGACTACGCAGGAGCAGCTATTCTAATCACTCGAGCTGTTCACTCTCTCAACTCCAAACTCAGACTGACACTCTGCTGCAGGCAGCACTGGGACTTCCTCTGAGATCCAAAAGGTTCGGTTGGTTGATCCATCTGTCTATCACAGCTAGAGCTCCCTCCAGTTCCATTTAGGCGCTAAAGTGGAAAACTACAATCCTACAGAAATTCACTCCACAAGACCCTGGGGACAGACTCCATTTTAAGGTCCCAAAGGTACTGATTGGTGCAATACAGAAATGTCCAAGCTGCAAAGAAAGGCAGGTTAGACAAACTATACTGTTGTTATTAGATCAGCTAATCAACAAACAATTACAAGTTCTAACAGAGCTCCTCTGCACCATTAGCGATGGCAGAACAGAGCAATATTATTGCAGCTTGGGCAGAACTCGAGTCTGGAAATACTCGGCCCCTACCAGATTAATTATACACTACAAAAATAATGCCTTTTAAAGAGAAAGGCACGGAGGCTAACAGGGCACTAACATGCAAGCACTTTTACACCTGTAAAGACACAGAACGCCTGCCTGGCAGTGGGCATTTAAACACAACCAAGGAAGACTTTTGGGAACCCCATGTATAGTGGGTTACACCCACAATGCCTAAGTCTGTAACCAAAATCGACTAGAGATTCCTTCTCTACAAGCAATCATTTCTTAATGGATGAAATCAATTCTAAAACAAGTGTAACCCCTAGGTGGCGGTATCCCAAGGGCTACTACCCCTGCCTGCTTGGCTAGTAGCAGGTTAAGGGGCCTGAGTTCTGAAATGGGTGCCTCCACCCTGAGGTCAGGGTTGGTAGTGGTCAAGCTAACCTGGGCACAGCCCTCCAGGACACTGTAACCCCCCTCTTTCCTTACTAGTGGCCAGAACAATACACAATAATCACTTTCACAATACCCCTGATACACCACACAAGTACCCACACTGTTTGCACTTACCACCAGGGCTTTCCTCTGGCTCAGACCTGGGGACCACCTGTAAAACAAGGTTATACATAGCAAATAACAGCAGTACAGTCTCTTGCACAAACTGGAACCACAGTCAGGGTAAATGCAAAAAAGAGTTAGAGCTGATTTATTTAACGGACTTAAACAAGGGAGGGGCGAAATCAGGTTAATTTGCTTAAAGGCTGCATCAATCAAACAGTTATGCATGCACTTCAGGGTCCATAAACAGTCACACACTTTGGGTACCCAGATGGAGAATGGTGGGCTAGCCAGGAAAGCTGCAGCTGGTTGGGGCCCTGTGATGGAAGAAAACAACATGCACAGCGCACACTATTTGTAATCCGGAGCCGGAGGTCTCAGTTTGTGAAAAGAAAACAACAAGACAATCAGATGACACACTTTTAGATTAGGCTGTTGTTGCAGGGAGCTACCCTGATAATTACTCATGATACCCAAGACTGGACACAGGCTGGATGAAAATCGAGACAGCAGGTGGTTAATCCGGAGTGCCAGGAGAAGCAGGGCCCACACGATTCACAAAGGCATTGTTCCTGTTCCAGCGTGGAGCAGGGGGCTGATCCCCAGGCAGGTCTCTCGTCAATGGCTTTCTCTGTGCAGCGGGTAGTCTGGCAGGGCCAGTCAGGCAAGATCCCGGCCAAATGGAGACAAATTCGGATACAGTCCATTTTGGGCTGGATACAGCTTTCAGCAAGCAGAACACAGTTCACACAGTGAGGAACCAAATCACGACCCACTAACAACTCACAGCACATTTACATGTAAGGAAATTCTACTGTACCAGGCAAACCACTCTCCGGTCACGATCGCAGAGTCTCTGCACGAACCGGGGATTCAAAAGCAGCTAGAAATACTGACAGGCCGATCGCATTCAGCAAAATCTTTGGACTTCTTCAGGTATGAGCCTGGTCAAAAAATCAGTGGCTTAGTTTGTTGTCACAAACTCGGATTTAGTCCGAAATAATTCCTTTTCTCCCTCTCAAGGGCTGCAGGCAGACATGCAGGCCACAACTCGGGCCTTTCCACAGTTCTCCCATGTGAAACTACGCAGACGGCTGCTCGACTGTGTCGAGCTGTTGCCTCTTCAACCCCAACTGAGATCTGACTCAACTGCCAGCAAGCCTGGACTTTCCCAGAATCCAAAAGGTTCAGTTGGCTGATCTGTCAGTTAGTCACAACAAAGGCCCCCTTCAGGTGCAAAACAAGGTGCCAAAAGCCCAAAACTACAATTCCTACAGATTTTGACTCCAGACAGCTCCTGTAGTCTGGCTCCATTTAAGTCCCACCAGTACTGATTGGTCCAATTCGCAGTCCAGGACCAAGATAGTGAGATAGACAAACAGTCCTTGCTGCAAAGAAGGCAGGTTAGACAAACTACATTATCATTATCACTCTAAATGATTTTCAGTAAATAGTTACATCTTACAACAGAGCTCCCTTTCAGATTACTTATGATTGCAATCCAGGCAGCTCTTAAAGAGACAGTGCACAGAGGTTATACAGGTACTCTCTGGCAATCACATTTAAACTGCTGTAACGCAGGACACCAGCCTGGCAGTGAGCACCTAGGCAAGCTCAAGGAAGACTTTTCGGGAACCCCCATTTGTAGGGGGGTTACACAAGCAGTGAACATTAGCTCTAGGTAAAGAGGCCCGGGGCATATCACAAACACCCTATCTCAACCACAGTAATCAGAAAAATTGGATTCCAGAGAGAGCAGGTGGAGAACTTATGGGAATTCAAACACAGTTTCACTTCTTCAAACAATAAGGTATCTCCACTTTTGAGGGGGAAGATCCCCTATACAAATAGCTGAAACAAATGCTGCATTTTTATTGTTTGCTTGCACGCATGTGCAAGAAACATAGTGCCATCATCTGAGGTTTTGTAGATGTGGAACCCTGTCTTCCAACTCAGTCAGTGTGTTTGCAGGCGCAGCCACAGTTTACCAATGAATGCTGCACCTGTCTGTGACAGCAGTTGAAAATGTAGTGCCGTACAGTTGAAAAGGAGAGCTCCGCTTCAGTGAGCAGCAATAAGATAGTGTTGATTAGCATATTGCCAGCAATCCTGCTTGTATACGTCTCTGCTTTCTCTTCCTTTCTTTTCTTTCTTTTTATGTTGATTGCGCGCATGCGAAAGAAACATATTGTGGCAGCTTTCTCCACAAGCATTGTGGAGGCATGGCACTGTTGTAGCCAATGCCCCCACAGCCTGTAAAGGCTTGTCCAGCGTCCCTCAATGCCGTGGGCACATTGCTGCTGACACTAGTTCAGCCAGTGGGTCACCAACTTGTAAATAATTAGCCGCTAAATCAGGGGCCGCCTTCGCCATTGCAGCTGAGCCATTCTTCGCTGCAAATGCGGAGCCGACCCGTCATTGCAGGGTGGGATCTGGAAACACTGATATTGTTTGTGAACAATACTACTCCCCCCCCCCACCGAGGGGGTGCCCAATCCTCCTCGGCATCATGTGCCCCTCAACCATGTTTATTTGCCGACGGGGGCCCCAATCCCCATCAGCTTCAGTACCCCAGTGTTTATGTTGCCGACGGGGAAGCCCACTCCCTGTCAGCATTATGTAACCCCCACCCCCTCGCTTTTGTTGTCTGCGGCCGAGGGTGCCCAATCCCGCTCGGCATAATGTTGCCCCTCCCCTTTTGTTCTGTGCCGACGGGGTGCCCAATCCCCGGCTACAGCTGCCCTCTCAAAAGAAAGACTCAGATGGCACACAGGGTGCCCACCCCAGCATGCCACATGCCCCTGTAAAATAAAAAACGGTCCCGCGATGTCTTTTTTTTTTTACCTGTAAAATAGGAAACAGTCCCTAGGCAGTCTCCCTGCCCCCCTCTGACCACCCACGCCCACCCACTGCGCACCCTGCCTCCCCACACACCCCCACCCCATACTTACCTCCAGAGTCTGGCGTGATGATCTTCAGTGGATCGGGAACACGTCTGCACTCTTGAAAGTCAACCGCGAACTGAAGAATTGCTGGTAAGCTGTATAATGGAATAAATAGGGGGTTTTCAATGTTGCTGCATATCTCAGTCATTTATTGGAATTTTGGCACCAAATTTTCAACATGGGGTTTTTGGAACCACTCCTCATGAATTCTGGCACTGTCATGGCATTAATCGGCTCTGAAAGGTGATTTCGCGGTCACTGCACAGAATCACCTTTCGGGGCTGATTAACGAAACAACAGTGCCAGTGTTCATGAGGTGGGCTCTCAAAAAGCCTATGTTGCAAATTTGGTGAAAATCCAAAAAATTACTGTTTAACGAGTGTGCGTTGCACAGTTGCTACGCACACTTGTAACTTTGTGAATTTGCTATATTTTCATGCCAGATTTTCAACACTGGCATTTTTTCACACCTCCTTGTGAACAGTACAGCTGTCATTGTTCACAACGTGGCCAAAATGTGTTTTTGCACTTCTGGCACAGAATAGCACGTTTGTTGTGGGAAATCAGTGTTTGGGACAGATTAAGAAAATGACAGTGACACTGTTTATGAGTAGTGGTCTTAAAATGCCTATGTTGAAAACTTGGTGATGATACTCCATAAAATGACTGTGTTACGAGTGTGCATTACGCAGTTTGCACGCACACTCATAAGTTTGCGAATTTATAATATTTTCACTCCAGATTTTCAAAATTGCCATTTTCCCACACCTATTTATGAGCAGTACAGCTGTCATTTTTCCTATCCTGGCCAAAATGTGTTTTTGCACTTACGGCACAGAATAGCGTGGTCACTGTTGGAAATCACTGTTCGGGACAGATTACGAAAATGACAATGATACTGTTCATGAGCAGAGGTCCTAAAATGCCTATGTTGAAAATTTGGTGATGATAGCCCGTTAAAAGACTGTGTTACAAGTATGCGTTGCGCACTTTCCACGCACCATTGCAACTTCGCAGATTTGTAATATTGTCATACCAGATTTTCATCAGTGGCATTGTTTCACACCTCATCATGAGCAATACACCTGTCATTTTTCACATCCTGACTGAAATGTGTTTTCGCAGTTCCGGCTCAGAATAACGTGGTCGCTGTGGGAAATCAGTGTTCGGGACAGATTAAGAAACTGACAGTGGCACTGTTCATGAGCAGAGGTCCTAAAATCCCTATGTTGAAAATTTGGTGATGAAACTCCATAACATGACTGTGTTACAAGCGTCGCGTTGAACTCTTTCCACGCACCCTTGTAACTTAGCATGCAGCACAAGGAGAAACAGAATGAGTGAGTGAGACAGGGGGGAGTGAGCTACCTCAACGGAGCTCTGTCGGGACAGCTACAGATTTCTTTGTGGGCAGAAAAAGGTGTCAATGCAGACAGGAGCCCCGTACAAAAGCGCAGCCTGCAGCGCCAAGAGAAACAGAATGATCAAGTGACAGAGCAGGAGTGAGTGAGCTCAACAGAGCTCCATCGTGACTGCTGCGGATTTCTTTGTGGGCAGAAAAAGGTGGCGATGCAGGCAAGAGCCCAGTACAAAAGGCCAGCTTGCAGCGCTGGCAGAAACGGAATGAGCGAGTGAGAGAGGGGGAGTGAGCGAGCTCAATGGAGCTGTGTCAGGACTGCTTCAGATTTTTTTGTGGCCAGAAAAAGCCACCAATGCAGCGAACTCAACTGAGCTCTATCGTGACTGCTGCAGATTTCTTTGTGGGCAGAAAAAGGCACCAACAGAGGCAGGAGCCCACTACAAAAGGACAGCCTGCAGCACCAGAAGAAACAGAATGAGTGAGTGAGATAGGGGAGAGAGCGACTCAACAGAGCTTCATCGGAACAGCTACGGATTTCTTCGTAGGCAAAAAGGTGCCAATGCAGGCAGGAGCCCAGTACAAAAGGGCAGCCTGCAGCACCGGAGAAACACAATGAGCTGCAGAAGAGAGGGAAGTGAGCAAGCTAACAGAGCTCTATCGTGACTGCTAGGGATTTCTTTATTGGCCGAAAAGGTGGCAACGAGGCAGGAGCCCAGTAAAAAGTCCAAGCTGCAGTGCCAGCAGAAACGGAATGAGTGAGTGAGAGAGGGGGAGTAAGCACGCCCAACAGACCTGTGTCAGGATTGCTGCAGATTTCTTTGTGGGCAGAAAAAGCCACCAACAGAGGCAGGAGCCCAGTACAAAAGGGCAGCCTGTAGCGCCAGGAGAAACAGAATGAGTGAGTGAGAGAGGGGGAGTGAGCCACCTCAATGGAGCTCTGTCAGGACAGCTGCGGATTTCTTAGTGGACAGAAAAAGGTGCCAAACAGGCAGAAGCCCAGTACAAAAGAGCAGCCCGCAGCACCAGGAGAAACAGACTGAGTTTGTAACAGAGGGGCAGTGAGCAGCTCAACGGACCAACGCAATCAACATTCGCATTGACAAATGCTTGTTCTTCATTGGTGCCCAACTCTGTCGGCTCAATTAACCCCTCCAAATAAATAGATTTCCAGTTGCCATGCTCGGAGCCCACTCCAGCGTGGCACATGTCTGTATGGCCGACAGGGTGCCCAATCCCAGTCAGCTCCACGGCGCCCCCCCCCAAAAAAATCTTCCAGCTGCCATGCTGGGAGCCCACCCCAGCGTGGCACAAGTGCCGTGTCATTCTCTTAAAAAGAAAAGAAACACCTGAAAAGAAAAAAACGGTCCCTCGTTGATTGTCTTGCCTCCCAACCCACGCCTACCCTCTGGCAAGATCCACACCCCCACCTCACCGCATACTTATCTCTGAGGCCAAGTAGACGCCTTCGGTGGATCAAACACGCCTGCACTCTTCAAAGCTGACTGCGAACTGAATAAATGCCGGTAAGTGGTATAATGGAATAAATAGGGTTTTTTAAACTTTGATGCGTATCTCGCATTTTTTGGAATTTTGGCACCAAATTTTCAACATGGGTTTTTGGGACACCATCTCATGAATTCTGGCACTGTCATGGCATTAATCGTCTCCGATAGGTGATTTTGCAGTCACTGCGCAGAACCACCTTTCAGGACCAATTTACAAAATGACAGTGTCACAGTTCATGAGGTAGGCCCCCAAAAACCCTATGTTGAAAATTTGGTGGAAAAATTCTGTAAAATGACTGATTTATGAGCGTACGTTGCGCAGTTCCTATGTACGCTTGTAAGTTTGCGAATTTTTTATATTTTCACTCCAGATTTTCAACATTGCCATTTTACCACACCTCCTTATGAGCAGTACAGCTGTCATTTTTCACATCTCATCCAAAATGTGTTTCCGCGCATGTAGCACACAATGGCACAGTCGGTGTGCAAAATCAATGTTTGGGACAGATTAAGAAAATTGCAGTGACACTATTCATGAGCAGAGGTCTTAAAATGGCTATGTTGAAAATTGGGTGACAAAAGTCCATAAAGTGACTGTGTTACGAGCGAGCATTGAGCAGTTTCCACGCACCCTCGTAAGTTCATGAATTTGTAATATTTTCAGTCCAGATTTTCACCACTGGCATTTTTCCACACTTCCTTATGAACAGTACAGCTGTCATTTTTCACACCATGGCTGAAATGTGCTTTCACACTTCCAGCACAGAAATGCGTGGTCGCTGTGGGAAATCACTGTTCGGGACAGATTAAGAAAATCACAGTGACACTGTTCATGAGTGGAGGTGCCAAAATGCCTATGTTTACAATCTGCTATAAAAATCCCCAAACTAATTACATTACGGGTGTGCTTGAACAGTTTCTACGACGCCGTGATCTTCACCAGTTTTTAATATTTTCACTGCAGATTTTCAACATTGCAATTTTACACCTCCCCATGAACAGTACAGCTGTCATTTTTCACATCCTGTTCGAAATGTGTTTTCGCACCTGTGGTGCCAAATGGCATAGTCGCTGTGCAAAAGCACCTTTCGGCTAACAAATTGATATTGCCACTGTTCTTGAGGTGGGGGTCACAAAAAAAACATGTTGAAAATTTGGAGTGAAAATACCAACGAACGCCTGAGGCATTAGAGTTTCCACCATAACGCTCCACCCTGTAGAGAATGACAGGCATCAGGGGTGTGACTTGGGATTGTTGCCTGTAATGCTCATACTATTCCACCCCACCCACACCCTGCAGCCAGTGAGAGGCATCGAATGTGCCTTGGACTCTTCCAGCCCCAAAGTTCACCCCATTCTTCTATACAGCACTGATCTCACCGTATTTCCTGATGGAATGGGGTGAACGTAAGGGCCAAAGACCCCTATAGGACATCGTGACACTTGTCAGTGTCTGCAGGGTAGGGTGTGGTGAAATGGCATGGCCTGAATGCCTGAAGACCTCAAAGGCACACCCCACTGCCTGTCAGTATCTGCAGGGTGGTGGTGGGTTGGCTTCAGTTCAATACTTCACTGCCATTCCTATTATGCAGCTCTGTAACTCCTACACTATCAATGCCAATGCCAGCAAGCAAACATTCAGCATTGACAAATGCTTGCCTCTTCTGACACTATGCCTCAGCTGTTTCGATTATTTGTTTTTAATTTTTTACTACTGTGGTTAAGGATGGGTACAGAGGTCAGCAGGGAGGATTCAGAGTGTTCACAATGGATGTTCTCGGGTGGGGCGTAGTCTGCCACCATGCAGTGACTCCTGAGGGTGGCATAGTGGAAGTGCACTTACAGATATGGGGACATAGCACTGCAGACACAAGAGACTAGAAATGTAAAGCTCGTAACAAAGTGAGACATGACCCCTGATGAAGACCCCATGTTTGGGTTGAAGCACTGGGGCTTCGAGTACTTGTTTGGGCATTTGTCACAATACACACTTTGCTATGAACTCTACGCTGTTTGTTTCCTGTGTCCGCAAGGGCTGTGTCTCCATATCTGTACTTGCAACAGGGCTTGCCTCCCTTTACAGCACCGACTCCTCTTTCCCTGAACAATGAGCCATATCTCCCTTTCACAGGAAGTGCACTTAGCAGGGTGCGGGAACATGTTCCACCACATGCCTCCCACCTTAGGATGCTGCGGTCTGTGAACATTTGTAGGGATGGAGGAGCTGGAAGGAGAAATAAGGAGAGGTTGTGCTAAATTAAGGATGGTCCCTCACTCCACCCCATGCCACTGACCCTCCAGCTAGCCAGACCACGCCACTCTGTCAATGTCCTGTAAACCTGCACCTGTGTGCTTTGCAGGGGCCCTGTGGCAGGGTAATGCCAGAGCCTCAAGATGTTGATCCATCTGTGGGAGCCTGGGGTGTGGCTTGTGTAACCCCTAGGTGGCGCTATCCCAAGGGCTACTCCCTCTGCCTGCATGACTAGGTGCAGGTTAAGGGGCCTGGGTACTGAAAAACAGGTGCCTCTACCCGGAGGACAGGGTTAGTGGTAGCGTAGCTTACCTGGGTACAGCCCTCCAGGACACTCAACCCTCCTCTTTCCTCTCTAGTGGCCTCAGCAATGAACAACAGACACAGTTACAATAACCCCTAATCAGCATACTAATCCCCACTCTGTTTGCACTTACCACAAGCTGATTCCACCAGTTCGACCCTGGAAACCCCCTGTAAAATAAGGTTAGACATAGCAGGTAACAACACTACAGTGCTTCTTGTACAAAATGGAACCACAGTCAAGTTAAATGCAAAAACAATTAGATCTGATTTATTCAGGGGGAATGAACAAGGGAGGGGGCGTAATTTGGCTGATTAGTTCTGTAACTGATTCAATCAGGCAATCATGCATGCATTTTAGAGTCCTTTCACAGTCACACACTCTGGGTACTCAGTTGGAAAAAAGGTGGGCTAGCCTGACACGTTGCCTGGGGTAGGCCGGCGTTGCAGCTGGTTGGGGCCCTGTGATGGAAAGAAGAAGCACGCACAACCACACACACTTTGTTATCCGGAGCCTGGAGGCTCAGTTTGTGACAAGAAAACAACAATTGAATCAGATGACAACACTTTTGATTTAGCTAATGTTGCAGGGAACTACCCTGGCATTTACTCACGCTACCCACTACAAAACACAGGAGGGACGAAATGGAGACTGTAGGTTGACAAGCTTGTATGCCAGGAGAAGCAGGGCCCACACGATTCACTGAGGTGTCATTCTGTTAGAGATGTTTAGCAGGGGCTGATCCCGACGAGTCTCTCTCGTTGATGGTGATCTCTGTGTCTGAAGTAGGTGACTGGGCCAAGGTGGCAGGGCCCGGCCAGGTGAACAGTTCAGATTCAGTTCGATAGGTGCTGGAGACAGCTTCCAGAAAGCGTGACACACTTAAGTAGTGGGGAACCAAATCACGACCCACTGACAGTTCACACTGCATTTATAGTAAAGCAAAACACAATACCACAGGTCGGATACAGTCCAGTTGCAATTTCACTTTTCTTGAGCAAAACCGTGATCTCTGTGGTGATTCAGACGTCCTGACAAGCCGATCGCTTACAGCAAATCTTCGGTCTTCTTCAGTTAACAGGGCAGTCACAATTTGGTATTTCTAGTCACAAACCAGTTTGGATTCAGTCCAATTAATTTCACTAGCAGATCCCTCAGAAGGGAAGATGAACAGGCAGGCCAGACACGGCCTTCCCACTGGTTTCCTGCATTACCGAGGAGCAGCTGCTCCTATGTCTTGAGCAGTTCACACTCTCAACTCCAAACTCAGACTGACTCTCTGCTGCAGGCAGCACTGGGACTTCTTTCTGATCCAAAAAGGGATTTGGTTGGTTGATTCATCTGTCTGTAACCCCCCTGCAAATGGGGGTTCCCAAAAGACTTCCAGGAGCTTGCTTGAATGCTCCGAGCCTGAATGGTGTTTGGCGTTTAAGCCATTTATCTGCAGGGTTTTAAATAATTGATTAGCAGTTTTTCTTGGGACAATACTAACTGTACAGAAAGCATTTATATAGGTTTCCTAGAAGTGTTATGTTTGTTAGACACAGTGAGGCAAGTGCTATGCATTTTCACAATAATTTAGAACTTTTATGAGCAAAACGCTAATCAATTTTTAGAGTTAAATAAAACCCTGTTTCTGTGAGTGTTTTTAGAGCCTCTGGTACTGTCTCTTTAAGAGCTGTCTGCTTGCAGACATAATTAGTTTGTATGGGGGGGGGACTGTGTGTTTCTCAGCTTGAGTCCCACTCGAGCTGCTGCCAATTCACTCCGTTTTTGCAGTCACTAGGAGTGCAAAGGGAACCTATCTGAAAGATGTAACTGTTTGCCAGAAATCATTTAGAGTAATAATGAAAATACAGTTTGTCTAACCTGCTTTTCTTTGCAATCAGAACTGTGTTTGCTTAGTTCCCCATTCTAGTTTAGAACTGCTGAACTGGACGAATCAGTGTGGGTTAAGGGAGCTCTAAAATGGTGCCTGTGGACGAATCAGAACTTGGACTTGAATCTGAGCCAGCCACAAGAGGATTGTAATGGCAGTGACTCTGGGAAATGTAGTTTGAGTTCGCGCCTTTTTGCACCAACAGGGGAGGCTATTGTGAGTGACAGCCAATCCAGCCAAGAACTGGGAGGAACTCAAAGGAAGTGCCCGGTTTTGTCTACTGGAGTTTCAGTTTAGCTCTGGCAGTGAAGAGGGAAGGAGGCCTGTGCTCCATCGGTGCGCAGTTTTAGTTGGGAAATGCATGTAAGGCCCCAAGTTTCAGTCTGCAACTTGTGCAAGTGCTTGTTTGGACTGAATCTGACCTGTGAAGAGAATCAAAGAGATCTGAAAGTAGAAACCAGGCTCACCCTGTAGAAGACTAGAGAAACTGCTGAATCGCGCTCGGTCTGTCAGGAACTGAATCTGCTGTGTGTTCTCCCGGGTACTGTGCAGTAATTGCGATCGGGATAGAGAAGCAGCCTGCCTGGTATAGTACTTTCTTTCTCCATATAAATGTGTGTAGTGCTAGTGGGGACTCGCGTTTCAAATCCCCTGTGCAGTGAATTGAGTGCATGAAGCTGGAAGTAAACCTCATCTTAATCCAGACTACATCCATTTGCTCTGAACTGCCTTGGGGTCCAGTCACAAGGACCTTGTCCACATGGTCTGCTCCTCCTGGCAATCCAGGACAGTCTGCCTTCCATTCAGTTTCAGTATTGAATTTGTGAGTACAAATCCCGGTAGCTCCCTGCCATCATCTAATTGCAAGTGTTCCATCTGATTACTTTTCCTTTCTTTCTCCATGAACTGAGCCTGCCGGCTCCGGATTACAATTTGGGTATTGTGCATGCATTTTCCATCTTCAGGGCCCCAACCAGCTGCACCAAATAGGTTAGCCTCTTATTGCCTGGGTACCCAGTAAGAGTGACATTAGGGACATTTGGGATTCTGAAATATGTGCACAGTACTGTGATTATTAATGCATTTAAACTAATTAACCTGATTTCCCCCTGTCCTTGTTATATCCCCCTAAATAAATCAGATCTGTTTGTTTCAGCAAAGTTACACTGCCTGAGGTATTCGTCTATGTTAAAGTATTGTACTGTGGTTTTTGCACTGTATCATCTTATTTTACAGGGAGTCCCAGGAGTCACACTGCCCGAACCAGTCCTGGGGGTAAGTGTATACTGTGAAGGTAATTCTGATATATTGTGTGGGCCACTAGTGGGAAGAAAGGGGGGTCGCAGTGTCCCAGAGGGCTGTGACCAAGTTAGTTTAACTATTGCAAACCCTGACCTCTGGGTGGAGGCGCACCATTGGATCCAGGCCCCTCAACCTGTTAGTGGCAAATCAGGCAGGGTAGTAGCCCTTGGGATAGCGCCATCTAGGGGTTACATCTTGAAGGCACCGCTGGGATTGTGTGTCCTCTAGTGGCCATATTTACGAACCACTGTTAAGAAAAAATAAATGGGTACCCTGACAGAAGTGGCTGTGCACCGCTGGTGGAGTGGTGTACTGGGGAGGAGATCGACTCCAAAATGCTATGCTTATCCTGGACATCCCCTGGGTATCAATACGGACACTGTACAGGAGTACTTTCCAAGGTGGAAGGTTTACAAACCCTGTGGTGGTGGGTCGGCATGCTAATCTGCTCACCCACACTTTCCTGGCCCTAGTAGAGTTTAAGGATCCCATAGATAGCTCCAAAGTGCCACAGACTATTTCCCCAGAGGGAGCCCTCACTGCCTGGAGAATGATAACTAGGGACATTAAAGACCCAGGGGGGAATGAGCCCCCACCACTATCTGAAACTTTTGAGGAGAAATTTGCTAAATGGTTGCTGGGGGAAGGGAAAACTGTGGAGGACTTGAAGAAACTATTCTTGCCACCTGGGGGTGTTCCTCCCCCAACACCCTCTCCGCTCCAGTACCCGTAATGGTGGCTGAACCAATGCAGGCTTCTATTTCTGCACCTGCCATTAGTCACGACTCTACCAAGGTTGAGGATCTTCTGGCACTCCTCCCACCCCAAGGAGGATGACTGGGAGACCTGATAGATTATGTTGCCCCCAAGTGCTAGAATGGCAATGCTCGGAAGCCGGAAAGCAAAAGAGGGTTAGTGAGAGCCTCCGAGGTCCTGCCCTGGCTACCATCTGTGCTAAACGGGCCAGTAACCCTGAAGCGACTGCACAGGTCTATCTTGAGGCCTTGGAGAATGTGTATGGGAGCCCAGATTCTGATGAGGACCTATGGTGGAGAGAAAGAAATGCACAACAGTACCAAGGGGAGTTGTTGTCTGTGTATGTATCTTGGCTGGAAAAATTGTTGCAAGAATGCCTCAGAAAGGGTAGTTTGCCAGCGACTGAACTGGACTGAACCACGCTGGACAGGATCCTTAAGTCTGCCCCCTTCTCAGAACTGCTGTTGCTTCAGTTACGCCTGGCAAATCGACTGGAATCCCCACCCTCCTATGATGAGCTAATGAGAGAAATTCGAGGAGTTGAGAAAAGGCAACCTCGGGAGGGACTTGCACCAACAGCTGCGGCTACGACCCGAGTGACTGAGGGTGACCCATCAAGTGAAGTTCAGGGGCAGAGGTTGGCAGTTAATGAGTGCTCTGAGAAGGAAAAATGTAACCCCCTTGTAAATGGGGGTTCATGAACGCTTCCTTGGAGCTCGTTTTATGCTCCATGCCTGGTTAGTAATCGGCATAAAAGCCGCTTAAATGGGGAACAGTTGAGCGCTCCTACAAGCCTCCGTAAGCTGTCCCTTTAAGGGTTGCTGCCTGCAGTCATAATTAACTGACATGAAGGAGGAGCTGGTGGTTGTATGCCCGAGTCCCGCCCGGGCCCCTGGAGAGTGGCTCCTTTCCTGCCATCGCTAGTGGTGGAGAGGGAGCTCCGCTAGGGGATGTGATTGTTGCTGGAAATAACGTACAATAATATCGATAATGTTGTTGTTCTAACCTGCCTTTCGTTGCAGTGTGGACTGTTTCGATTGTCTTCTCCATTTTGGTCCGGAACTGCTGAATTGGACAAATCGGTGCCCCGGGACCCCACCGAGTCGGCTGACCAATAGGAGCACTGTTTGTATTTGAGAAAGGTATTATGGGCTATGGTGCTTTTTTTGCACCAATGAGAGCTGGAGGAAGTGACTGGCAGGTTCAGCCAGCCAATGGAAGTGGGTAGCGCCCAAATTGAAAGAAGAGCCCCTTGTTGCTGGGAGGGCAGATGCATTGTGGCTGAGGTGAGGAGAGGAGCTCTGTGCTTCTGCGCTGGGAGGTGTTCGCGCAGGAAGCGCATGAAGGCCTGAAGCGGCCGTTTTTGCCTGAAAAAGGAGTCGGATTAAATCCGCCGGTGTGCGGTCAGAGGAGGCTGTGCTCAGTACAGCTACCTACCAGGCTCGACCTGTAGGAGGACTGGAGAATTTGCTGAATTTTGCTCTGTTTGAGGGAAAGCTGAAGCTGCTGTTGCAGCATCTCAGTGGTTGTGAGTTTGTGGGAGCCTTGGAAGCAACTGCCTGGTGTGGTACCCCTCTGTTGTTTGCCATATAAATGTGTGAGAAGGCTGGTGAAGTTCAGGCTCCGTCCTGGCAGCGTTGAAGGAATCGTTATTTGCTGGGGTTGTGAGTACTGATTCGGGGTAGCTCCCTGCAGAGTGTGTACACAGTGGTTTCTAGTGCATTATTATACTGCTGACTGCCTAATTAAACTTTCCTCCTATTCTGACCTGCCTGGGACTGTAATGTTGATCTGTGTTAAGGGCCCCAACCAGCTGCCACGTGTGAACTAGCCGCTAGGGCTTGGGTACCCAGGAACAGTAAAGACTAGGTTTTAGGCCTGTGCACAGAGCCCTAGGCAGATAAGTAGAGTGATAAGCTAATCAACCTGATTCCCCCTGTCCTTGTTATTTCTCCCCTGAATAAATCAGATTGTTCTTTGTACAACTGCACCCTAGCTATTGTGTATATTACTTGTGATCTGCTGCTTGGTGATTGCAATATAACTGTGCCTTATTTTACAGTGGGTCTTCAGAGGGAGTGGAGTGATATTAGCTGGGGGGGGTGAGTGTATTGGTGGAAAGTGTTATTTATACCCAGTGTGAGCCACTAGCGGGACGAACGGGGGGTTGCAGTAACCCAGAGGGCTGTGACCGAGGCAATCTCGACAATATTGACCTTGACCTCTGGGTGGAGGTACCCGTCAATGGATCTGGGCCCCTTACCCTGTCTCTGTGGGGGCAGGCAGGGGTAGTAGCCTTAAGGGTAGCGCCCCCTGGGTGTTACAAAAGATATGCCACAATGGGGGTAACTGTTGAGAGAGATCCAGAATCTCAAAACAATCCTTTATGAAGGCCACGCCTGCAAGTACGGGCCCCGACCATCCGACTGCATCTCATATGGGGTGGGGTACTCCACCATGTATCTCCTGCTGATAACATCTCCAAACTCGATTCCTTGACCATGGAAGTGGAGAAACTGACGAGATGTCTCCAAATGCTTATCAAGCCGCAGACAAAGATGGCACCAAGGTTTCCAGTTAGTAGTACCCCCACCCTGGCTCCCAGTGTGGCGCCTCGGCCAGCTCAAACTCCAGAAAGTATGTTTTGCTATAATTGAGGGAAGGATGGGCACATGAAGAGGGAATGCCGGTCCCCAAAAGACACTGACAAAGTTGCATATAGGCTACAAGGAGAGCTTTGGAGAACAAATCAGTGGTTAAGAGGTGCACGAAAGGATCCCAGTGAGGGCCCCAAAAATGCTAACTCACGTCCTTTTATGGCAAGGTCAGCTGCCCAGGCCCCCACTACCGCCTCTCCAGACTGGTCCAGAATAGTGGGTCCCTCCATGGAGACCACTGTAAAGGTGAATGGAGAGTCTACAAGAGCTGTATTAGACAGTGGCTCCCAAGTGACAATTATGTTCCAGGAATGGTATCAGAAGCATTTGTCAGACATACCCTTACAACCATTAGAAGGACTGCATGTATGGGGGTTAAGTAAGAAGGCCTACCCCTATTCCGGGTATATCCGAATTTGGCTGTCTTTCCCCACCTCCGTGACTGGAGTGGCTGAACAAGTAGAGACCCTAGCCTTAGTGTGTCCCCCCACTGGACTGTATGATGGTGTCCCTTTGTTGACTGGAACAAATGCTTATATGTTTGGAAGGCTGGCACAGTTGTGTTATGAAAAACAGGGGTCAAGGACTAGTAGAGCTTTAAGAATTCCGGCTTTAATTAAGAAAGCCTATGAGGTACAGAGAGAGGCTGAAAAAGTAGAACCAGAGGAACTGGTCGGAATTGTCTGGAAGAAGGATCCTGAGTCTCTGATCCTGGCGCCAAATGCCCAGTGTACCTTACAGGGAGAGGTCCGTATCAGAAAGGATGTTAAGAATAAAATATTAATGTTGGATGCACCAGGCGATGGAAAATTGCTGGAGGGACTACTAGTCAAGCCTAGTAGTTTGCCCACTAGAGCGCATGCTTATGCCAGAAGGGTAATGGTTCAAGTTCATAATGTGTCTGAAAGAGAGATTCGAGTAAATAGAGGTTGCACCCTGGCTAATGTGCATTGTGCAGATGCTGCAGTGCTACCCAGCAGCAAGAGTTCGGGGAAGAATGACAGAGTAACGCCTGACTTGTTTGATTTTGGTGACTCCCCGTTGCCAGCTGAATGGAAAGTGAGGATCAGTGAGAAGCTTGCCCAGAGAGACCAGGTGTTTTCTTTAAAGGAATGGAACATAGGATGCGTGCAAGGAGCTGAGCACCATATCCGGCTGCATGACGAAAGACCATTTCGTGAGAGGTCTCGACGCCTGGCACCTGCTGACATAGATGATGTGAGACGGCATCTGCAAGAGATGTTAGCTGCTGGTGTAATACAAGAATCCAAAAGCCCCTATGCTTCCCCCATTGTGGTAGTGAGGAAAAAGAATGGGACAGTAAGGATGTGTGTGGATTATCGCACCTTAAACCGGCGGACTATCCCTGATCAGTACACAATGCCCCGCATTCAGGATGCTTTGGACTGCCTAAACGGGAGCAAGTGGTTCTCTGTGCTGGATCTCCGAGTGGGTACTACCAGATCCCAATGGCCCCAGAGGACTGTGAGAAGACAGCCTTATCTGTCCGCTTTATTTCATGAATCATGAGGATGCCTCAAGGGATGTCAGGTGCCCCAGCCACTTTTCAACGATTGATGGAGCGTGCAGTGGGGGACATGAACTTACTAGAGTGTCTGGTATACCTAGATGATGTTATTGTGTTTGACAGCTCACTGGAGGAACATGAGAGCAGATTATTTAAGGTACTGGACCGACTGGAAGACTTTGGCCTTAAACTGTCCATTGATAAGTGTCAATTCTTTCAAACATCAGAAGTATGTGGGACACATAGTATCCACCGAGGAATAGAGACCGACCTAAGTAAAGCTGAGGCCTTGACCACCTGGCCACAGCCCAAAATCTAAAAGAACTGCAAAGATTCCTAGGATTCTGTGGTATTACATCAGCTTCATCAAGGACTATTCAAGAGTGATCTGCCCTTTACTTAACCTTACTCAAGGGTATCCCCCAACCCACAAAAATACAAAGTCAGCGTCCCTCAAGACTGAAAGGGTGTATTTTCGTCTGAGTGAAGTATTTGGGGCCCGCTGGACTCCTGATTGTGAGACTGCTTTTCATGAGATCATATATCAACTTACCCATGCTCCAGTGCTGGCCTATGCCGATCCAAGAAAAACCTTATGTCCTGCACACTGATGCTAGCTTGCAAGGGTTGGGGCTGTGTTGTACCAAGAGCGAGAATGGCCTGAGACCAGTGGCCTTTGCCAGTAGAAGCCTGACCCCATCCTAAAAGAACTATCCTGTACATAAGTTAGAGTTCCTAGCTTTGAAGTGGGCTATTGTTGACCAATTCCATGAGTACTTGTATGGGGCTAAATACTAGTAAAACTGACAATAATCCTTTGACCTATGTGCAGACCTCAGCTAAGTTGGATGCCACTGGCCATAGGTGGCTTTCTGCATTATCTACATACGACTGTGCTGTTGAATACCGAGTAGGTCTGAACCACATAGATGCTGATGCTCTCTCCCGGAGGCCTGTTCCCCAGAATGATTAGGTCAGATTGTCAGAACCTGATATTCGGGCACTCTGCCAGAAGTTTGACAGGGAGGAACAAATGTCCACGGACGCAGTGGACTGCAAGGTGGATTGCTTGGGACCCTCTGAGAATTGCATACCTGCTGCTTATTGCCACTTTTCTGCAATAGACATTGTTGCACTGCCTCAGCTGGACAATGACAGTATTCGGCGGGCTCAATCCCGCGATCCCATGATCAAATCAGCTTTAGAAGCCCTCTATGCAGGAAAAGATGTGTCCAAATTATGCTCCACTGATTTGAGAACTGCACCGTTATACAAAGAAGGTCCTAAGTTGAAACTGATCAATAAACTGTTATACAGAGAAACAGTAGACAGAGGGGGTCAAGTAGACAAACAACAACTAGTGCTGCCCACTGCCTTTCGAGACTCAGTACTGAGGTCCTTGCACAACCACATGGGGCACCTTGATATAGACAAAACACTTGACTTGGTGAGATCCAGATTCTATTGGCCTAAGATGGGGGCTGATGTGGAGCGACACATTTGAGCTTGTCACTGCTTACAGAGGAAAGCTTTGCCCCAGAGGGCTGCCCCCCTTGTTAACATCACCACCAGTGCACCCATGGAGCTGGTCTGTATTGATTTTCTGAGTCTGGAGTCAGATCAAAAAATATCAATAATGTGCTGGTGGTCACTGACCATTTCACGAGATATGCCCATGCTTTCCCACCAAAGACCAGAAAGCATCCACTGTGGCCAAAGTACTTGTAGAAAACTTTTTTCACTATGGGGCTCCACAAAGAATCCATTCTGATCAAGGGAGACTTTGAGAGTCGCCTGATCAAAGAGATGCTTTCTCTGTGGGGAGTGCGAAAGTCCAGAACCACTCCTTACCACCCCCAAGGGGACCTACAGCCTGAACGTTTCAACCGCACTTTGCTAGATATGCTAGGCAACCTACACCCAAAGGACAAGCCTAGATGGAGCCAACAAATTAGCACCCTGGTACATGCTTATAACTGCACCAAAAGTGATGCCACTGGGTTCTCCCCCTACCACCTGATGTTTGGAAGAGAAGCTCGACTGCCAGTAGATGTGTGTTTCGGGGTCTCTCCTGATGGGGTTCAAGCTGACAACTATTTACAGTATGTGCAAAAGTTAAAGGCCCAGCTAACTCATGCATACCATCTGGCTCAAACCATGGCTGCCAAAAGAAATCTGGCACAAGAAAGGTATGATAAAAGGTGAAGCAACAGGAACTCCAGGAGGGAGATTGGGTATTGCTAAGAAATCTGGGACTGCATGGCAAACACAAGATTGCTGACAGATGGCACCATCTCCTCACATTGTAGTGGGCAAACTAGATGATCTGCCAGTGTACAAAGTAAGGCCTGAGAATAATTCAAAGATGTAAAACAATGCATAGAAATCATTTACTGCCCATTGGACAAATCTTGATTGAGTCTGAGCCCCAGAAGATGCCTCCTCTGGACCAGTGACTAGAGCTGCTACTAAGAAAAGATCAAGAAAGTCTGCACCTACAGAAGCTGAGTTAAAGTGTTCCCCTCCACACGTCCCAGTTGAGCATGACTGTCAGTCCATATCAGAAGAAAGTGAGTGTGACTTTGAATACTACCCTTCTTATGAACGGAGTCAATTGTTTTGGGGCAATCCCCTAGTCAATACTGGAGACGAAGCTGGGCCTTCTGGACTGTCTAAGCCCCCAGCTTCGTCCCTGGAGCCAATGCTCCCAGAAAGTGAAGTGCAAAGCATCAAGTCAGATGAAGAGGAATCATTGTGTATGGTAGAACGGTTTGAGCTTTCAGGGGAGGAAAATGATGGACTGGGACAGACTGGTGATACACCAGAACAAGAAGAGTATTTTGAGTGCCCTGACGGTCCATTGCCAGTGTCCGAAATCTCTCCATGTGAGCCAAATGTTGTGGACTCAGAGACTGTAACTCCTGTAGCTGAAAGTGCCCCAAGTTCTAGCCTCTCTACCCCATGGAGTCTCCCCTGACAAGTGAGGACAATGCCGAAAATGAGGCTAAGAGTGCAGAGGCTATAACAGTTCCCCCTAGAAAGACTGGTCGAGCTGTAAAGCCTGTGGTGCACCTTAGTTATGATTCCCTTGGGAGGCCTGTGGACTTGCCTCTCAATGTTGTCCATAAAGGAGTGTATGTGTCCCCGAGCTCATTGCCCAAACTCAGCGTCAGTGCTAACTCCAAGTTACTTGTGTTGCCCTCTAGGTATGGTGCCCTTGGCCCGTCCAGGCCCAAGGTAACTGATAGGTAAGGGCCCCCTCTCTTCAGGTTTCATGTACAAGAGGTAATAACCTGAGTTATGGTACAATGTGTGTGTAATACTGTGTAAAGAGTGACGTACTGCAACATTTCAGAAATGTGTTCCTGGTAAAGTGATATATTGACTGATGATTACATGTGTGAGCATAAGGCAAATGTATATGGTTGCAATTGAAACTTATGGGGGTACTTGCTTGACGCGGACGGCAAGCTTTCCCAGGCCAGGAAGGGTGTAACCCCCCTGCAAATGGGGGTTCCCAAAGACTTCCAGGAGCTTGCTTGAATGCTCCGAGCCTGAATGGTGTTTGGCGTTTAAGCCATTTATCTGTAAGTGTTTTAGAGCCTCTGGTACTGTCTCTTTAAGAGCTGTCTGCTTGCAGACATAATTAGTTTGTATGGGGGGACTGTGTGTTTTCTGCTTGAGTCCCTACTGAGCTGCTGCCAATTCACTCCATTTTGCAGTCACTAGGAGTGCAAAGGGAACCTATCTGAAAGATGTAACTGTTTGCCAGAAATCATTTAGAGTAATAATGAAAATACAGTTTGTCTAACCTGCTTTTCTTTGCAATCAGAACTGTGTTTGCCTAGTTCCCATTCTAGTTTTGAACTGCTGAACTGGACGAATCAGTGTGGGTTAAGGGAGCTCTAAAATGGTGCCTGTGGACGAATCAGAACTTGGACTCGTAATCTGAGCCAGCCACAAGAGGATTGTAATGGCAGTGACTCTGAGAAATGTAGTTTGGAGTTTGGCGCCTTTTTGCACCAACAGGAGGAGGCTATTGTGAGTGACAGCCAATCCAGCCAAGAACTGGGAGGAACTCAAAGGAAGTGCCTGGTTTTGTCTACTGGAGTTTCAGTTTAGCTCTGGCAGTGAAGAGGGAAGGAGCCCAGTGCTCCATCGGTGAGCAGTTTTAGTCGGGAAACGCGTGTAAGGCCCCAAGTTTCGGTCTGCAGCTTGTGCAAGTGTTTGTTTGGACTGAATCTGACCTGTGAAGAGAATCAAGGAGATCTGAAAAGTAGAAACCAGGCTCACCCTGTAGAAGACTAGAGAAATTGCTGAATCGCTACCGTCTGTCAGGAACTGAATCTGCTGTGTGTTCTCCGGTACTGTGCAGTAATTGCATTAGGATAGAGAAGCAGCCTGCCTGGTATAGTACTTCTTTTCCATATAAATGTGTGTAGTGCTAGTGGGGACTCGCTTCAAATCCCCTGTACAGTGAATTGAGTGCATGAAGCTGCAAGTAAATCCCAGCTTAATCCAGACTACATCCATTTGCTCTGAACTGCCTTGGGGTCCAGTCACAAGGACCTTGTCCACATGGTCTGCTCCACCTTTCAATCCAGGGCAATCTGCCTTCCATTCAGTTTCAGCACTGAATTTGTGAGTACAAATCAGGGTAGCTCCCTGCCATCATCAAATTGCAAGTGTTCCATCTGATTACTTTTCCTTTCTTTCTCCACGAACTGAGCTTGCCGGCTCCGGATTACAATTTGGGTATTGTGCATGCATTTTCCATCTTCAGGGCCCCAGCCAGCTGCACCAAATAGGCTAGCCTCTTATTGCCTGGGTACCCAGTAAGAGTGACGTTAGGGACATTTCGGATTCTGAAATATGTGCACAGTACTGTGATTATTAATGCGTTTAAACTAATTAACCTGATTTTCCCCTGTCCTTTTTATATCCCCCTAAATAAATCCGATCTGTTTGTTTCAGCAAAGTTACACTGCCTGAGGTATTCGTCTATGTTAAAGTATTGTACTGTGGTTTTTGCACTGTATCATCTTATTGTACAGGAGTCCCAGGAGTCACACTGCCCGAACCAGTCCTGGGGGTAAGTGTATACTGTGAAGGTAATTTGATATATTGTGTGGGCCACTAGTGGGAAGAAAAAGGTCGCAGTGTCCCAGAGGGCTGCATTCAAGTTAGTTTAACTATTGCAAACCCTGACCTCTGGGTGGAGGCACCCGCCATCGGATCCAGGCCCCTCAACATGTTAGTGGCAGATCAGGCAGGGGTAGTAGCCCTTGGGATAGCGCCATCTAGGGGTTACATGTCTGTCAAAGCAAGAGCCCCCCCTCCAGGTCCATTTAGGCGACAAAATGAAAAAACTACAATTCCTACAGAAATTCACTCCCACAAGACCCCCGGGGACAGACTCCATTTTAAGGTTCCCAAAAGGTACTGATTGGTGCAATACAGAAATGTCCATGCTGCAAAGAAAGGCAGGTTAGACAAACTATAATACCATTATTATTAGAGCAGCTAATCAGCAAACAATTACCAGTTCTAACAGAGCTCCCTCTGCACCATTAGCGATGGCAGAACAGAGCAATATTATTGCAGCTCAGGCGGGACTCGAGCCTGGAAACACTCGGCCCCTATCCAGAATAATTATACACTACAAAAATAATGTCTCTTAAAGGGACAGGCACGGAGGCTAACAGGGCACACGCATGCAAGCACTTTTACACCTGTAAAGACACAGAAAAGCCCTCCTGGCAGTGGGCATTTAAACACACCCAAGGAAGACTTTTGGGAACCTCCATTTATAGGGGTGTTACACTTGGATAGCAGGAAGTGAGTTTGGTTAGAAGCAGTAGCTGAGCCAGACCCAAGGCTGGAGGTAACTGAGAACAGGGAAAGAGGCTTAAACAAAATGTCAGTGCAGCCCCCAAACCTCTCGGGGGTTCCTGCCTGTGTTCGGGAGGCTGCCCAGGCAGTGCTGTGTTAACCTGTGACCCTTCCCTGGACCCTTTGCCATGTGTCATGGGCATTGGTGCGAAGGGGGTGGAGCTACACTGACTGGTATTCTGAAGGTTTTACTTGGTGACTCAGTTTCAGTTGGAGTTCAGGAGGGTTCCATGCTAGAACCTCTCAGACTCAGTTACATTGTTTCTCTGAGAAGGTCAGATGCCATCCCCTACCTCAAGTGTCAGCGAGGCTGTACTTTCCAGAGCACTGACTCAGGAAAAGCAGATAAGGTGAATGATCCTGATAGGGGATTGTGTCTAATATATTCTAGACTTTGAACTGGACTGGCATCCTGGGCTAATGGTGCCCCAAGAGGGAAAGTGACTGTTCATTTAGTTTTTGTTGACTGGGAAAGAAAAGCCAGTCAATTCTGCTTGCTTTTCAACCTCATCCAGGGAGGGAGGGAGATACGGCTGCAAACTGACAAACTGAATGATGTTAAGCTGTTGGTGGCGTTTTAGTGAATGGGGGAAATTTGGCTAGGATACCTGGGAAATTCTCCCTCTTTTTTCAAGAAGTGCCATGGGATCTTTAACATTCACCTGAACAGCCACCAGAACAGGCAGACAGGACCTTGGTTTAATGTCTCATCTGCAAGACGGCACCTCAGGAGTGCAGCACCCCACCCCACCCCACTCATACTGCAATGCAGTGCCAGTATTGGAATTTAATTTACCCCAAGTTCCTGGAGTGTCAACACATTGACATGAAAGCTGTGTTCAGAGGCATCATGGCCCCACGTCTTCCCTCCCCCATGCTCAGCTCTGGGGTGGTGTGAGTGACTAAGAGTAGGATCTGCAGAGAATCCATTTGAAGCGTTCCAATGCCAACTGCTGTAGACAGGTACCAGAACCAAGGAGACTTCCCTAGTACCCAGGACTGGTCCATAGAACCCTCCCCTTGAGGAGGTGTTCCTTTTAAGCACAAAGTGGGAACTGCTTGCGAGTACTAGCCTTGATCTGTCCTCCCTCTGGCTCGTATGATGGGGTGCCAATGTTAATTGGGACCATGCACATATGTTTAGCTGCCTTGCCCAAATGTGCCAGGAGAGACAAGCACAAAAGTCTGGAAAAGCTCTGCATATTCCTGCCATGCTTCAGAAGGCCTACGAGATGCAGATGCATCCAGAAGAGGGTGACAAGGATGTGCCTGTGGGATTTGTTTGGAAAAAGGACTCTTCAACTCTTGTTCTTCCTCCAAAACACACAGCGTTGTGTCAGTGGAGAGGTGTGATTATGAAAGGATGTGACCAATAAGATACTAATGCTGGATTCCCCAGAAGAGGGGAAATTGCCTGAAGGACTCTTGGTAAACCTAGTGTACTGCCTGTCCATGCTCATGCCTACTGTATGCTTGAAGAGTGGTGGTCCAAATTCAACATGTTACAGATCAGGACATCAGAGTCAACCGAGGGTGCACCCTGGCCAAGGTCTACTGTGCTGGCACTGCTGCCTTGCCTCCAAGTGCCAGACTGGAGAAGAGTGTGAAGTATCACCTGACATGTTTGATATCGGGGAGTTTCCTATTCCGAATAGCTGGAAGGCCAGAATTAGCCAAAAGTTAGCACTGCGAAACAAGGTATTCTCCCTTAAAGAATGTGATGTTGGTTGTGTTACTGGTGCCGAACATCATATCCGCCTGCATGACAATGCCTAGCTCCTGCTGACATCGACGACGTAAGGCGCCATCTGCAAGAAATGCTAGCCGCTGGGACAATACAGGAGTCACGCAGTCCATACACCTCCCCAATCATTGTAGTGCAAAAGAAGAATGGCTCTGTCCGCTTGCGTGTGGACTATAGAACCATAAATAAAAGAACTATACCCGATTAATACACCATGCCCCACATACTGGAGGCATTAGACTGTCTGAATGGGAGCAAGTGGGTTTCAGTCCTTGAGCTTCGCAGTGGGTATTACCAGATACCAATGGCTCTTGAAGACAGGGAGAAAACTGTGTTCATTTGTCCTTTAGACATCTACGAATTTCTCCACATGCCCCAGAGAATTTCAGGTGCACCTGCAATGTTTCAAAGATTAATGGACCGTGCTGTGGCCGGGGAGACATAACTCTCCTTGAATGTCTGGTATACCTCGACGATGTCATTGTCTTCTGAAATACTCTTGAACAGCATAAGGCTAGCCTGTTTAAAGTGCTTGACATACTTGAGGAATCTGGCCTGAAACTGTCAATAGACAAATGTCAGTTTTTTCAAAGCTCCGTAAAGTATGTAGTCCACATCATGTTTCATTAGAGTATCCAGACCGACCCCAGCAAAGTGGAAGCTTTAACCAACTGGCCGAAACCCTGCAACTTGAAAGAACTACAAAGATTTCTGGGTTTTTGTGGCTATTATAGGCATTTTTCAAAGACTACACCAAGGTAGTGCGACCACTGCTGAACTTGACTCAAGGGTACCCACCTACTCATAAGAAATTTAAGAAGGGTTCTGATAAAGAGACTGTAAAACTTATTTCAGACCTCACAAACTCTTTGGCCAGAGATGTACTCCAGATTGCAACACAGCTTTCCAAGAAATTATTTATCAGCTCACTCACACACCTCTGCTTGCCTATGCTGACCCATCCAAACCTTACATGCTGCACACAGACACCAGCCTGAGTGGCTTAGGGGCTGTGCTTTACCAAGAGTACACAGAGGGACTGCTCCCAGTGGCATTTGCCAGCAGGAGTCTGACACCTTCACAGAAAAATTACCCAGCACATAAATTAGAGTTTCTCACTCTAAAGTGGGCAATCGTGGAACAGTTTCACAAATACTTGTATGGCGCAAAGAGTTTGGTTAAGACAGACAACAATCTGTTAACCTATGTTCAGACAGCTAACGATTTAGATACTACTGGACACAGATGGCTTTCAGCTTTATCGACATATGATTACATGGTGGAGTACCGACCCGGCCTAAACCATATTGATGCCCTTTCATGCAGACCTGCCTCAAATCAACAGTGAGTGCATATTCCTGAACAATCAGCAAAAGCACTACGTCACAAGTTCGATAGAGATCAAACTCAATCCTCAGAGATTATAAATTGCTTGGCAGATTGCTTGGGACCTCCTGACACATGCCTACCCGCAGTTTATTGTAATTTTGCAGCCTTAGACATGAGTGCCTTACCACAACTGACTCTAGCTGACATTGAGAAAGAGCAGTATTATGACCAAATAATCAGACAAGTCCTAACTGCCCTAAGAAAGGAAAAAGATATTTCCAAAATGCATTCCAGTGACCCAAAAATTGCTCTACTGTTACTGGAAGGACCTAAACTTAAGCTACGTGAGCAGTTGCTGTACAGAGAACTGAGTGGCAATCAAGGGGAAGTTGTGAGAAAGCAGTTAGTGTTGCCTTCTAAATTCAAATACGTTGTGTTAAAGGCCCTGCATGACAACATGGGACACTTAGGCAGCAAAAGAACGCTGAATTTGGCCCATGCACATTGGGTTTAGACATCGATCAGTATGTTAAAACTTGCAGTAGGTGTCTTCAGTGATAGGCTCAACCTCAAAGGGCAGCTCCCCTGAGTAACATAACTACTAGTGCACCGATGGAACTAGTCTGCATCATTTCCTGAGTTTGGAGCAAGATTCAAAAAACATCGCCAACGTGTTGGTGGTAACAGATCACTTTACATGGTATGCTCAGGCCTATCCAACAAGAGACCAAAAGGTCACCACTGTAGCAAAAGTTCTCATGGTAAAGTTCTTTGTCCACTACGGTGCTCCTCAGAGAATTCATTTGTATCAAGGTTGAGATTTTGAGAGCCGACTCATTAAGGAACTGTTGTCTATCTGGGGTGTAAGAAAGTCCAGAACTACCCCCTATCATCCACAGGGAAAGCCACAATCAGAGAGGTTTAATTGAACTTTGCTTGACATGCTTGACACTCTGCATCCTTAAGATAAATCGAGGTGGAGCCAACCGATAAGTGCCATCTGATTTGCTTTATAATTTCTTGTTGGTTTCTAATTGTGTTTGCAGGCCATCCAGCCTGGGATTACAAATATTTCACTGTTGGCAAGTGTTTCCATTAGTTTAACAACACCCTTCTTCCCATGAAGGGCCCCAACCAGCTGCAACGCCGGCCTATGCGCAGCAACGCTTCAGGTCTGCACCTAAATTCCACTCAGGGTATCCAGCAGCTGTGAAACTGAATGATTCAGGAACAGATTAACTGTTCATTATTTATTGTCTAAGTAATGTTTAATTACAGTATTATAATAATCAGCCTAAATCCATGCCCCTCCCTTGTTCAAGACCCCTTAATAAATCTGATTTATTGTTTGATGTTAAGTTGGGCTGTGAGCATATTATTACCCAGTGTCCAGTTACTGAGTCTGTTCAAAGGTACTGCAATAGAGCACTGTTGCTGCAGAAAACTGTTTTCCAAAGGAGGTACAGGGTATATGCCAGAAATCCAGACCCTGTTGCTAAGTGCAGAGTGCGTGAGCATATTATTAGTGCTAGCTCTTAAATGTGGGATTGCAGGAAAAGTATATTATTTACTGTCAAGCTGTGTGTTGGGCCATTAGTTGGGGCTGTGGGTAAATATAGCTTCCCAGAGGGCTGTACTGGTTTGACAGATTACCCACTTACATATTACTCTGGGTGGAGGCACCAACATTTTAGTTCTGCTGTTGGTAGGCACACCACAGTAACCCTTATTTCTGAACCCATGCCCTTCAACCTGCAGTCAGAGAAGCAGGCAGGGGTAGAAGCCCTTGGTATAGTGGCACCAGGGTTACATAAGGTAAATTAGTCTGACACAATCTACTACTATACTAAGGTAAAAAGTAAGTAAAAAAATGTTTTTGCACACTAAGTGCAAATTGGGACCAGCCCACACTTGGGTGTGGGGGACGACTGTTCCCCTTCAAAGAGTTAGTAGCACCAAAAATAGCATGCAAAAAAATGTTATAAATTTTTTAAGTTGTCCACTGTTACTTTTTATTTGTGCAGCATTTTGCTTTTTTCATTTGCTCATTAGAATATTTTCTACCTGAAAGTATTAGTTGTGATGTAAAGGGTAGAATTTTAGATGGATGATGACATATCTTGTTCTATTCCTGTTCATAGCACAGCATCATTGTGACATCACTTATTGTGACATCACAAGTGACTGCTCTGGCAGCAGGTGATTGTCTCTTCTGGGTCAGTTGTGATGTCACAGACAGTGAGGTCATAGGGCTGATGATGTAAGAGAAGGAACAGTATTCACAAAAGAGGAGATGGGGGAGGTACCTAATCCAATTAACAGAAGCACTCTGGATGGGGGTCAATCCCAGTCCTTTCACAGAAGAAAGGGTTCTGAAAGAACTCCTAAAACTGAAGGTGGACAAAGCAATGGGGCCTGATGGAATTCATCCCAGAATTCTAAAAGAATTAAGGAGAGAACTAGTGACACCACTGACTACCCTTTTAACAAATCATGGGAGGATGGTGTGGTACCTGAGGACTGGAGGAGGGAGGATGTGATTCCCCTTCACAAAAGTGGGAGCAAGACAGAGGCAGGAAACTACAGACCTGTCAGTTTAACCTCTGTGGTAGGGAAAGTGATTGAATAATTTCTGAAGGAAAGAACTGTTGAGTACCTAGAGGCCAGTGGGGCACAGGACCCAAGGCAGCATGGGTTCACAGAGGGAAGGTCATGTTGGACGCGTCTAATTGATTTCTTTGACTTGGTGACCAAAGTAGAAGACCAGGGAGGGGCTGTGGACATGGCCCACCTAGACTTTAGCAAGGCATTTGACACAGTCCCACACAAAAGATTAATAAACAAATTAGCCAGCCTGGGAATGGGTCCCAGGGTGGTATCCTGAAGTAAAACAAAGGGGGGTAGTAACAACAACAACAAAAAATGGAAAGGACCTAAAATCTCATATCAGATTACCTTAAGGTTGGCAAGCAATGTGAGAAGGCAGGTAGGGCTGGGGGATACTTGGATGTATAGGGAGAGGCATCACCAGCAGAAAACAGCAAGTTGTTATCCCTCTGTACAGACAGTTGGTGAGACCCCGTCTGGAGTACTGCATCCAGTTCTGGAGACCCCATCTCCGCAAGGACATAGACAGGATGGAGGCAGTCCAGAGGAGGGCAACTAAAATGGTGCAGGGTCTGCAAGGGAAGCCATATGAGGTGAGACTAAAGGAGCTTAATATGTATACCCTTGAGGAAAGAGGGAGAGGGGTTACATGATAGAAACTTTTAAGTACCTCAGTGGAATCAACAAAGTCCAAGAGGGTAGCATCTTTCAGAAAAAGATGTGCAAGAAGAAGAGGACACAATTTGAAGATAGAGGACGGCTCAGGGACAATGTGAGGAAGCATTTTTTCACTGAGAGGGTGGTAGATGCATGGAACAGCTTTTCCTGAGGAGGTTATGGGGTCTAAAACTGTGGGAGAATTAATGAATGTATGGGACAGACGTAAGGCAATTCTTGTGGGGGGTAGGAAGAAATAGGCTGTTGGTTGACTAGGATCTGCAGCTTATCCAGTAGGTAGAGAAATGGACAGACTAGGTGGGACAAGTGGTCCTCATCTGCCATCAAAGTCTATGTTTCTATGTAACAGAATTAGCTGTGTCAGCCTTCAGCTAATACTGCTCCACATATCACACAATTGTCAGGTAGACAATTTTTTAACAAAAGGGAAAAGAAAAAAATACTTCAGACATAAGAGGTGTTAGTTCACCACTTTTGAAAGGTAATATTAATTTCAGGTAGTGCACAGACTCTTTAATGTGTCAGCATAGCTTAATGGTGCCCATCAGACCTCAAGCAAAATTGTCCTCCTGTTTTTCTACTGTCTCTGGACTCTGACCAATCCCCTCCCACAGTTACCCTGCCTCCGGAGTCAGTTACATAAAAAAAAGAACAAGAAAATCATTCAGCACGCAGAATTTAAGTAACCCAAGTCTCCAACCAGTAATTTTTCACTTCAATCTCTGTCTGGCTTTAAGACATGAAATATAAATTAAGGCCTGAGGATTTTCTTTGATGACCATCCCCCTCAGTGTTTCACATGACATCTACTTGCTCAATATAGTATTATTTCTATGGTAACCAGATTTAACTTAAATATGCTACAGAAAGACAAGTCAATGACATTCTACTTACTGGAGAACACACCAACAGACTCCAATGGGGGGAGGAGGCATTAGCTAAAGTTTATTTCTCCTAAGAGGCTTACCTGAGAGACTATAGGACATATCTCTTAAATAATATGAACCTCGACTGTCATCGAATTTGAAAGAAGTGAAGGAGGGAACAGCTTGTCTGGTCTGTGGCTTGCAGACGTGCACATTACTGGGACCCTGACACACTACCCTGTTGTATTGTAAACCTTGTGAGCCCCAGTAGAGCAGGGAAAGGCTGGTTTCTGACTTGTACATATCTGTCTTACTGCTTGGGATGGGCAGATCTGGTTCTAACAACAAAAAACAACAAAAAGATTCCTTTGTAAAAAAAATATTCTAGAGGCTTGAGATACTGAGTAATCATTAGCATGCAATTAGCATACTGTACATTTTAGCATACAACTGGCATACAATTTACACTTAGACAATGTAGGTGAAAGTCAGACCTTACAGATAAATGATTTATTGTAGCCACTGAAATATTCTAAATGAAAATAAATCATTTATTTCAATGTTGGATGGGTAATCAGATTTATTTCCACTTTAGGTTGGTCAAAGAAGTGCTCTTAACAACTGGGAGAGCAGCTTGCACAGCATCTGATGACATCACAAATGTGTCTGCTGCACCCAAAACTGAGCAGTGATGTCAAACAGAAACAGTTAAATCTTCACTAAAAGAACTAATCTGAAAGCTCTACAATTTAAAATGTGTTGTTTAAACTGGACACACAATGGCCTCACTCAGAATATGGCATTTACAAAAAGAGTACCTTGTTATCCCCTAGAAATGTAACTGAAGGCATCCTTCAAGACTTTATCCTTAAGCCCCTTCTTTTTACGCTGTTCATCTACAACTTGCCCTTGGAATTTTGCTTATGAGCACTAGCGACCCAGGTTCGGGAATGGACCCGGGAGCTGGAGGGTGGTCTGGGGAGAAGGATAGAGCACCCCAAGACTGCTCTCCTTCTCGGGAGGGTTGGGTAGACGCCCGTGTCAAGAACTTCCATGGAGGCCAGGAGGAATCATCAAGCGCTGGCATCCAGTTAGAGGGGCGTGGGCAGATGGTGGGACATCATTGCACGCCCCCGCCCCTGGAAGATCCAAGTAGCAAAAACCTTGCTCGTGGCCACCATGCATAACGCCCATCTCTAGTCCTGATTAGCTTCTAGGCCAGCTCCAGATTCTGGTCCCACGCTTGTGGCACTGAGCTCAGGTGCCGTAACCCCACCCTAAGGAAGAAAGCCGGGGGTGTCGGGAGTAGCAGCCAGTATGAAAGTGGGGGTCCAGGGGTCCGTGACAAGACTGAGGACTCGGCAGATGCGGGCAGAAAAAAGAAAGAATTAAAAAAAAAACTTGCCCAAAAACTGTGATGGACTAGCAGTGTTTCTATTTGTAACCCCTAGGTGGCGCTATCCCAAGGCTACTCCCCATGCCTGCATGACTAGATGCAGAGTTAAGGGGCCACAGGTACTGAAAACAGGTGCCTCCACCCAGAGGACAGGGTTATTGGTAGAGTAGCTGACCTGGGTACAGCCCTCCGGGACACTGTAACCCCCCTCTTTCCTCTCTAGTGGCCTAAGCAATGAACAACAGACACAGTTACAATACCCCCTAATCAGCATACAAATCACCACTCTTTTTGCACTTACCACCAGGGCTGATTTCACCAGTTCAGCCCTAGAGACCCTCTGCAAAATAAGGTTAGACACAGCAGGTAACAACGCTACAGTGCTTCTTGTACAAAATGGAACCACAGTCAAGTTAAATGCAAAAAGAATTAGATCTGATTTATTTAGGGGGCATCAACAAGGGAGGGGCGTCATTTGGCTGATTAGTTCTGTAACTGATTCAATCAAGCAATCATGCATGCACTTTAGAGTCCTTTCACAGTCACACACTCTGGGTACCCAGTTGGAAAAAAGGTGGGCTAGCCTGACACGTTGCCCGGGGTAGGCCGGCGTTGCAGTTGGTCGGGGCCCTGTGATGGAAAGAAGGAGCATGCACAACCACACACAATTTGTAATCCAGAGCCTGGAGGCTCAGTTCGTGACAAGAAAACAACAATTGAATCAGTTGACAACACTTTTGATTTAGCTGATGTTGCAGGGAGCTACCCTAGTGTTTACGCTACCCAATATGAAACACAGGAGGGATGAAATGGAGACTGCAGGTCAACAAGCTGGTATGTCAGGAGAAGCAGGGCCCCCATGGTTCACCAAGGTGTCATTCCTGTTCGAGAAGTTGAACAGCGGGCTGATGCCCGGGTGAGTCGCTCGTCGATGGTGATCTCTGCATTTGAAGTAGCTGACTGGCCCAAGGTGGCAGGGCCCAGGCCGGGTGAACAGTTCAGATTCAGTTCGATAGATGCTGGAGACAGCTTCCAGTAAGCATGACACACTTAAAGTCGTGGAGAACCAAATCGCGACCCACTGACAGCTTACAGCATATTTATAGTAAAGCAAAACACAATACCACAGGTCGGATGACAGTCCAGTTGCATTTTTTTTTTTTTTTGTAATTGTTTAACCAGGAGTAGCACACTAAGCTGAAAGCTTGTTTACAGATGTGCCCTGGGAGCACAGGGAAGTTAAGTGACTTGTTTAGGATCACACAATAATTTCTGTTTCAGTTTTCAGTGAGCAAAACTGTGATCTCTGTGGTAATTCAGACGTCCTGACAGGCCGATCGCTTACAGCAAATCTTCGATCTTCTTCAGGTAACAGGGCAGTCACAATTCGGTATTTCTGGTCACAAGCTGGTTCGGATTCAGTCCAATTAATTTCCCTAGCAGATCCCTCAGAAGGGAAGATAAAGCAGGCAGGCCAGACACAGCCTTCCCAATAGTTTCCTGTACTACTACATAGGAGCAGCTGCTCGAATGTCTTGAGCAGTTCACTCTCTCAACTTCAAACTCAGACTGACTATCTGCTGCAGGCAGCACCATGACTTAATTCTCATCCAAAAAGGGTTTGGTTGGTTGATTCATCTGGCTCCGCCTCCAGGTCCATTTAGGCACCAAAATGAAAAAACTACAATTTCTGAGATTCACTCCCACAAGACCCCCAGGACAGACTACATTTTAAGGTCCCAAAAGGTACTGATTGGGGCAATACAGAAATGTCCATGCTGCAAAGAAAGGCAGGTTAGACAAACTATAATACCATTATTATTAGAGCAGCTAATCAGCAAACAATTACCAGTTCTAACAGAGCTCCCTCTGCACCATTCACGATGGCAGAACAGAGCAATATTATTGCAGTTCGGGAGGGACTCGAGCCTGGAAACACTCGGCCCCTACCCAGATTAATTATACACTACCAAAATAATGTCTCTTTTTTTTTTTTTTTTGTCAGCTCTTTCCTCCGGTCACGCCCTGAGATCCTTCTCTCAGGCATCCAACTTTTTCCTGCCCTGTATGAGGTCCCTTGAACTGTGCCTCTCTCTCTCTCCCCTCCAATGCCAGCACCCCCGGCTAACCCTATCCGGAGTGGGTCTCCCTCCTCCTACCTGGGCACCTCTCATCATGTCAGTCTCTAGCATCGGATAGGGAGCAGCTGCAGCAATCAAGGCCAGTTGAGGAAAGCCTGACGTTGGGCATGGGGAACTGGTACCATTGCCTGATCTTCTGCGCCGGGGTTTTCCTTATTCTGGTAACCCCCCCGACGTAAGGCATGCAATGTCATCAGCCCATGATGTAGGTGCTCCCACCCACGTCTGGAGACGGCTGCCCGATGTCATTCCCAACTTGTACGTGCCCGAGCGCATAGCCGTGCCGCCGGTTTCCACCGGGGGCCACTGTTGAACTGGGCCACCCTGGATCCCACCCCGAGAGAGGAGAGTATTCATTGACGCCAATCCTCTCTCTCCCCTGCCGACCCCGATGGCCGGGCTTGTTCTCGAACCTGGCCGCTGGCGGGCGCAAGGTGTGGCGCCCAGCATCTCAATCCTCAGTGCCACCGGGCCGGCTCCAAAATAATGTCTCTTAAAGGGACAGGCATGGAGGCCAACAGGGCACTCGCATGCAAGCAGTGTTACACCTGTAAAGACACAGAATGCCTGCCTGGCGGTGAGCATTAAAGCACACCCAAGGAAGACTTTTGGGAACCCCTATTTATGGGGGTTACACCTTCCCTGCCTGGAAAGAACTTGGCATCTGTGTCAAGTCCATGCTCACAACAATATTATTTGAAGACATTATACTTATACCAAATATATGCTTCATTACCATTTCTATATGTATCCAAAATAGCTAATACATATAATTATATATATATTATGGCAACAGTTATGCAGTTTTCATACATTCAATAATGATTTTACTATGATTCACACAATAATATTACTGTACTCATTCATGTTATAGTTTCTTGCATTCTAACCAACATAGATGGGAACCCATCCCTATCAGCTAACTTGGGGCTAGACGGGGCAGGGGCACCATGTCCTGAAGGATGGACAATCAACTTGCAAGTAGCAGAAAGGCTCAGTTTGGGCAGTGAGCTCTTTGAAACATAGATACCCTTGTGGACAGCATTTAAAGGAAGATCTACTGGTCTTCCAGGGAGTCGAGGTTAGACGTATTATGGGTTTAACCGCCTCCACACTTCCTTGGGGAAACAGGTACAGTCTCTGGAGTACCAGCATCTGCATCAGTCTCTTCTTCAGTAGAAAGGGGTACCTCTGCACTAGGCAAAGTCTCCAGTAGTGGAACATTATCGCTCCTTGCATGGCAGATTCTGCTTCCACAATACTTTGCTCATTATTCTCTCCTGAAGAGGGCCCTGGTTGCTCATCCTGAAGGAACTCTTGGATCATTGAATTTTGTGGCACTGAAGGGGTGCTGTCAACACTGTCATATTGCTCTGCAGGTTCTGTGTGTCACCAGGAGATTTTCCACAGCAGATTCCTCCTCAGGTAATTCAAACAGTTCCACTAGGCACAAGGAATCTGCTATTTCAGACGTAATGCTCTGCACCTCACTTTCAGGGACATTGGTTCCAGGGAAGAAGCTGGGGGTTAGGCAGCTCTGAAGGTCCAGCTTCATCCTCACTATTCTGCAGAGGATTGCCTCGAAACAACTGGCTCAGTTCATAAGAAGGATAGTAGGCATTGTCACATTCACTTTCATCAGAAATGGACTGACAGTCATCATCATTCAGGGTCTGAAGGGGGAAGGCCTTAGGTCTGGAACAACAGGGGCAGGTTGACTCTGTCTCTTTTTGGCAGCAGCATGAGTCACTGGCCCAGGGGGAGTGTCGGGTGTTGGTTCAGCATCAATGATCACTTGACCGATGGGCAGTAGGTGATTGCGGTGCATGGTCTTAGCAGCTCTAGAGTTGTTCTCAGGGCGCACTTTGTACACAAGCAGTTCATCCAGTTTACCGATCACTATGTGCGAAAGGTGATGCCACCTGTCAGCATTTTTATGCTTTACATGCAGTCCCAAATTGCGCAACAATACACAGTAGCTCTTGAGCCTTCACTTTCTTGTCGTGCCTCTTTTTGTTGGCAAGGTTTCTCTTGGCGCCATTGTTTGAGCCAGTTGATGTGCATGGTTCAATTGAGCTTTCAGTTTCTGTACATATTGTAAAAAGTTCTCAGCTCGGTCCCCATCCTGGGAGACCCCAAGCAAACATCTACGGGCAGCCGGGCTTCCCTGCCGAACATGAGACGATACGGAGAGAATCCGGTAGCATCACTTTTGGTGCAATTGCAAGCGTGTACCAAGGTGCTAATCTACTGACTCCACTTAGACTTGTCTTTAGGATGGGGAGTACCCAACATGTCCAGAAGGGTTCTGTTAAAGCGTTCTGGCTGGGGTCCCATTAAGGGTGATAAGGAGGTTCACTGTGACCCAATGAGAGAGCATTTCTTTGATTAGTCTACTTTCAAAGTCTCTTCCTTGGTCAGAATGGATACGTTGGAGTGCACCATAGTGGACAAAGAACTTTTCTACTAGCACCTTGACCACTGTAGAGGCCTTTTGATCCTTGGTCGAGAAAGCTTGTGCGTATTGGGTAAAGTGATCGGTTACTATCAGTACATTGCCGATGTTCTTTTGATCGGGCTCTAGACACAAGAAGTCTATACAAACCAGTTCCATGGGGGCACTTGTAGTGATGTTGACAAGTGGGGCAGCTTTCTGGGGCAAAGCTTTCTGTTGGAAGCAGCGACTGCAAGTTTTGACATGATTCTCAACATCTGCCCCCATTTTCGGCTAATAGAATCTGGATTGTACTAAGTCGAGAGTCCGGTCAATACTGAGGTGTCCCATGGTTATGGAGGAACCTCAGTACCAGCTGTTTGAAGACTGTGGGTAGGACCAACTGCTGCTAGTTCACTTGACCGTGATGATCTACTGTCTCTCTATATAATAACGATCTCGTAACTTTAGTCTCGGCCTTCTTTGACTAACAGTGCAGTCCATGTAAGCCAGTAGAACGTAATTTAGATACATCCTTCCCCGTATGCAGGGCATCAGGTGTGGGCTGAAGCATGGGGTCATGGGATTGAGCCCACTGAATACTGTCACTATCAAACTGGGGCAAAGCACTGGTATCTAATGCAGACAAGCACTTATCAATGCCGAATGTTGTCTTGCTGACAGTGGCATCGGTAGAGTTGAACAGATGCATAATAGGAATGGCAGTGAAGTATGAAAGTGACATCAACCTCACATCACCCTACAGAGACTGACAGGCACCGAGGTGTGCCTTTGGGCATCGGCCATAACGTTCATAGCATTTCAGTTCACCCTACCGTGCAGTGCAACAATTATCCCTATGTGTGCCTTGGGGTCCTCGGGCCTTATGCTCACCCCATTTGTCCATGACGCTCATGGCATTTTACCTTTCCCTATCCAGCAGACACTGACAAGTGCTGAGGTGTGCCTTAGGGTGTTCGGCTTTAGAGTCACCCCATTTCATAAGGACATTCGCTGAAATGGGTGCAGCATAGGAATGAGGTAAACTGTGGGGCAGAAGAGTCCAAGGCACACCTCGATGCCTGTCAGTGGCTTGAGGGTGGGGGGATGGTATGGCGTGAGCGTGACAGCTGGCAATGCAAAGGCACGTCCCTGACACCTGGCAGTCTGTACAGGGTGGGACGTTATGGTTAGAAACCCTAATGCCCCCGCTGTTTGTTGGTATTTGCACTATAAATTTGCAACACAGCATTTTTGTGACCCCCCACCTCATGAAAGTGTTTGGGACCTCTGCTCATGAATAGTGGCACTGTGATTTTGTTAATCTGTCCCGAACATTGATTTCTCACAGCGACTGCGCCATTCTGCACCAGATGTGGGAAAACACCATTCAGGCAGGATGTGAAAAATGACAGCTGTACCATTCATAGGTAGGTGTGAAGAGATGGCAGTGTTGAAAATCTCAAGTGAAAATATAAAAAAATGCTTGAATTTACGAGCATACGTACAAACTGCACAATGCAATGCACACTCGGAACACAGTAATTTAGTGGAATTATTTCACCAAATTTTCAACACAGGCATTTTGGGACCTCTGTTCATGAACACTGTCACTATGATTTTCTTCATCTTTCCTGATCATTGATTTCCCACAGCGACCACGCCACTGTGCGTCAGTTGTGCGAAAACACATTTTGGGCAAGATGTGAAAAATGACAGCTGTACTGTTCATAAGAAGGTGTGCAAAACTGACAATGTTGAAAATGTTGAGTGAAAATATTACAAAATCTCGAAGTTATGAGCGCACGTGGAAACTGTGCAACGTACGCTTGTAACATACTTATTTTGTGGACTTTTGTCACCAAATTTTCAACATAGGCATTTTAGAACCTCTAATCATGAACAATATCACTGTGATTTTCTTAATCTGTCCTGAACACTGATTTCCCACAGCGATCGAGCTATTCTGCGCTGGTAGTGCGAAAAAACATTTCGGACAGGATGTGTAAAATGACAGCTGTACTGTTCACAAGGAGATGTGGAAAAATGGCAATGTTGAAAATCTGGAGTGAAAATATTACAGATTAGCATGCATGGAAACTGTGCAACGCACACTCGTAAAACAGTAATTTTTTTGATTTTTTTCACCAAATTTGCAACATAGGCTTTTTGAGAGCCCACCTCGTGAACAGTGGCACTGTCATTTCATTAATCAGTCCCAAAAGGTGATTCAGTGCAGCGACTGCAAAATCACCTTTTGGGACCGAATAACTCCATGACAGTGACTGAATTCATGAGGTGGGGTCCCAATAACCCCATGTTGAGAATTTGGTACCAAAATTCCCAAAAATGCCAGAGATAAGCACCAAAGTTGAAAAAACCCTATTTATGCCATAATACAGCTTACGGCATTTCTTCAGTTCAGCGGTCAGCTTTGAAGAGTGCAGACATATTCCGGTCCACGAAGATCATCGTGACGGCTGCAGAGGTAAGTATGGGGTAAGGTGTGTGTAGGGAGGTGGAGTATGCAGTGGGTGGGCGCAGGTTGGGGGACGGGGCACAGACAGCAAGGGACCGTTTTCTTCTTTACAGGTTTTCTTTTTTTTTAAAATATACATCGCGGGATGGCTTTTCCTTTTAGCAGGTACTTTTGGCACACTGGGGTGGGCTCCCAGCTTGGCACCTGTGTGTTTTGGGGTGGGGAGGGACTGGAGCCGACGGGAATTGGGCACCCCCATCGGCGCATTCTGGGGGGGTCTCATAAGACGAGGGAGATTGGGCACTCCCTCAGCACACAAAAAATTGGGGGGGGAGACATGCCGGCAGGGATTGGG
Organism: Neoceratodus forsteri; assembly: GCA_016271365.2. NCBI lineage: Eukaryota > Metazoa > Chordata > Ceratodontiformes > Ceratodontidae > Neoceratodus > Neoceratodus forsteri. Next base: position 69,810,933 of record JADMNL010000023.1, read on the forward strand.
CACCCCCGTCAGCAAATTAAGTTAGGAGGGGGCATGCTGACAGAGGGATTGGGCACCCCCGTTGGCCTTCTGATGGACTGTGTGAGGTGGCGGCTGCCCCTCACCTTCCCCGTCACCACCACCACATTGCTCACAGAGGACACCAGCAGTAATTGGCTACTGCAATCAGGGACCACTCCGTGGCACTCCCTGATTGCAGTGGCTAATTTCTTTCAAGGTGGTGGCACGTTTTTGTAACTGCTGTCATAGACAAGGTGCTCTGCCATTGGCGCCACAGAGCCCTGCCTGAAAAAGCAGTGGTGCCATTGGCTGCAGCAGGACCGCACCTCCAAAACCCGCTTCTCCATTGAAGCAACCACAATATGTCGTCTGCGCTGCACATGCAAGACAACATAAAGAAGCATTTTCAATGCCAATGTTGATTGCGCGGTCCGCTGAACTCGCCACTGCCCCTGTGTCACTCACTCATTCTGTTTCTCCCGGTGCTGCAGGCTGCTGTTTTGTACTGGGCTCCTGCCTGAGTTGGCACATTTTTCTGCCCACAAAATAATCTGCAGGTGTCCTGACAGAGCTCTGTTGAGGTGGGTCACTCCCTCTCTCTCACTCGCTCATTCTGTTTCTGCTGGCTCTGCAGGCTGCCCTTATGTACTGGGTTCCCGCCTTTGTTGGTGGCTTTTTCTTCCCACAAAGAAATCTGCAGCAGTCCTGACACAAGTCCATTGAGCTAGCTCACTCACCCTCTCTCACTCGCTCATTCAGTTTCTGCCGGCACTGCAGGCTGGCCTTTTGTACTGGGTTCCTGCATGCATGGCCACCTTTTTCCACCCACAAAGAAATCCACAGCAGTGATGATAGAGCTCCGTTGAGCTTGCTCACTCCCCCCTCTCACTCACTCGTTGTGTTTCTCCTGGCGCTGCAGGCTTCCCTTTTGTACTGGGCTTCTGCCTGTGTAAGCAACTTTTTCTGACCACAAAGAAATCTGCAGCTGTCCTGACAGAGCTCTGTTGAGGTCGCTCACTCAGCTTGTCTCACTCGTTCATTCTGTTTCTCCTGGTGCTGCAGGCTGCCATTTTGTAGTGGTCTCCTGCCTCTGTTGGCGCCTTTTTCTGCCCACAAAGAAATCTGCAGCAATCCTGACAGAGCTCCGTTGAGCTCACTCACTCCCCCTCTCTCACTCACTCGTTCCGTTTCTGTCATCGCTGCAGGCTGCCCTTTTGTACTGGGCTCCTGCCTACGTTGCCGCCTTCTTCTGGCCACAAAGAAATCTGCAGCAGTCATGATACACCTCCATTGAGCTCGCTCACTCACTCCCACTCTGTCACTCATTCATTCTGTTTCTCCCGCCGCTGCAGGCTGCCCTTTGTACTGGGCCCCTACGTGCATTGCTGCCTTTTTGTGCCCACAAAGAAATCCGCAGCAGTCCCAACAGAGATCTGTTGAGCTCACTCACTCCCCCTCCCTTCCTCACTCACTCATTCTGTCTCCTGCTGCTGCAGGCTGCCCTTTTGTACTGGGTTCCTGCCTGCGTTGCCAGCTTTGTCTGCCCACAAAGACATGTGCAGCAGTCCCGACACAGCTCCAGTGAGGTCGCTCACTCCCTTTCTCTCACTTGCTCATTCTGTTTCTGCCTGAGCTGCAGGCTGGCCTTTTGTACTGGGCTGCTGCCTGCGTTGATGCCTTTTTCTGCCCACAAAGAAATTTGCAACAGTCACGATAGACCTGCTGAGCCTCGCCTACCCCCTCTCACTCACTCATTCTGTTTCTCCCAGCGCTGTAGGCTGCCCTTTGTACTGGGCTGCTGCCTGCATTGGCACCTTTTCTGCCCACAAAGAAACCGTAGCTGTCCCAACAGAGCTCCGCTGAGGTCGCCACCCCCTGCCTCACTCGGCCATTCTGTTTCTCCTGGTGCTTCAGGCTGCCCTTCGTACTGGGCTTCGCCTCTGTTGGCACTTTTTCTGCCCACAAAGAAATCTGCAGCAGTCTTGACAGAGCTCCGCTGGCCTCACTCACTCCCTGTCTCACTCACTGCCCGCTTCTGCCGGTGCTGCAGGCTGCCCTTTGTACTGGGCTCCTGCCTGCTTGCTGCCCTTTCTGCCCACAAAGAAATCTGCAGCAGTCACGCTTAGCGCTGTTGAGCTCACCTCACTCACCCCCTCTCTCACTCACTCATTCTGTTTCTCCCACCGCTGCAGGCTGCCTTTTTACTCAGCCCCTGCATGCACTGCTGCCTTTTCCTGCCCACAAAGAAATCCGCAGCAGTCCCAACAAAGCTCCGTTGAGCACACTCACTCCCCCTCCCTCACTTGCTCATTCTGTATCTCCTGGCGCTGCAGGCTGCCCTTTTGTACTGGGCTCCTGCCTGCGTTGTCGCCTTTTTCTGCCCACAAAAGAAATCCACAGCAGTCCCGACAGAGTTCAGTTGAGCTCTGTCACCCTCCCCTCTCAGTCGCCGATCCTAATCTGTCCCAAACACTGATTTCTACATCGACTGCAGTATTGTGCAACCGGAAGCGTGGAAACACATTTCGGCCAGGATGTGAAAAACGACAGTTGTACTGTTCATAAGGAGGTGTGAACAAATGCCAGTGTTGAAAATCTGGCACGAAAATATTACTCATTTGCAAACTTACAAGGGTGCGTGGAACCTGCACAAAACACGCTAGTAACACAGTCATTTTATGGAGTTTCATCACAAAATTTTCAACATAGGCATTTTAGGACCTCTGCTCATGAACAGTGTCTGTGTGATTTTCTTAATATGTCCCGAACACTGATTTCCCACAGCGACCGCGCTATTGTGCACCAGAACAGCGAAAACACATTTCAGCCAGGATATGAAAAATGACAGCTGCAGTGTTCATAAGGAGGTGTGGCAAAATGGCAATGCTCAAAATCTGGAGTGAAAATATTGCAAAGTTGCGAATGTACGAGCGTGCATGGAAATTGCACAATGCACATTCGTAACACACTCATGTTATGGACTTTCAACACCAAAGTTTCAACATAGGCATTTTAGGATCTCTGCTAATGAACAGTGCCACTGTCATTTTCTTAATCTGTCCTGAACACTGATTTCCCACAGCAACTGCGCTATTCTGCGCCGGAAGTGCGAAAACACAGTTTGGCCAGGATGTGGAAAATGACAGCTGTACTGTTCACAAGGAGGTCTGGAAAAATGCCAATGTTGAAAATCTGGCATGAAAATATTGCAAATCCGCAAAGTTACGAGCGTGCGTAACAACTGCGCAACGCACACTCATAAAACAGTCATTTTTTTGATAATATCCTCCGCAGAGATCAAGTACTGAAAACCACTGACTCCCATTCAGGCAGTCCAGGGCATCCTGTATGCGGGGCATGGTGTATTGATCTGGGACAGTGCATTGATTAAGGGTCCGATAATCCACACACATCCTCACGGACCCATTTTTCTTGTGCACAACTATGATGGGAGATGCGAGGGCTTTTGACTCTTGAATAATTCCGCAGTGAGCATCTCCTATAGGTGCCGCTTAACATCGTCTATATCAGCTGGAGCAAGGTGGCGAGACTGCTCTCTGAAAAGTTTGTCATCGCAGCGAATATTATTATTATTTTTAATTTGACATACTTTATTAAGTATAACCCAATACACAAAACATACAAAGATAGATACATTGATATCAGCACATACTGCATAAAAGGCCATGCACAGATTGGTAAAAGGAAGAAAGGAACTTCGGAGAAAATAATAACAACACAACCTTGAAAACAAAATCAAAAACAAAAAACTACCCTCCCTCCCCAAGGTGCACTTTCCTATAACTTATTACTAGACTAATGAGAGAACGGCAATGATAGCCGTTAAAATATAATTTAGAAGGATGAGAGGCTCGTGAACCCAGTAAACATCCTATCAAGACAAATAGAGGCATATAATTTCCCATTTTTATTAAAAGATGAAAGGCGATGGCGTGCACTTGCAATTAAATATTCAAGGCGAAGCCTAATGATATTTCATGCAACCATTCAGTATAAGAAATGGTAACTTGATCCATCCAGTGTCTAAGCACTAGCTTTTGACCACCATTGAAATTAAAGCTATATGAAACCTTCTCTCCTTCACCAGAACTCGGAGTAATCTCCCAGGATACATATGATAGGAGAGAAGAGGTCCTGCAGTCCCAGCAATGGGTCTAGAGCAGATTCAATTTGCTTCCACTAAGGAGATATCCTTTCACAAGACCACAATATATGAAGGAGCTGAGTCTTCCTCTTGTTGCACCTAGAGCACGTGTTGGAGGGAAGCTCTTCATTTGGGGCCAATTTGATAGGAGTATAATATATATTGTTTAAAATACAGTATTATGAAGCCTGTATCGGTCCTGGGTGAGGTATGTATAGGCCTGTCCATACTGAATGCCAGTTAATAACTTTGTCAGGAAAAAGCCTGCCAGATCCGAGAACCGCAATCGGAGGAGGCTGAGGGAATGTGAGAACCAGTTATATATGGTAGAAATGCCATGGGGTTTGCAAGCAAGAGTCTTAATTTGCTGGAGAAAAGCTCCAATATGGGAAGGATTGCACTTTTCCCACTACCTTAGCCAGTAAGTGCTTAAGCTGAAAAATTTGAAAGGCAGCCCATGACGTTAAGCCAAATTTTGTAAGAATCTCCTCTGTAGACAAGATAGCATCCTGTGAGTAAAAATTGACCACAGTGAGCTCGGGAGGAAGAGATAGCCAACGGCGAGATATGGGAACTCCACCTATTTTAAGATTCAAGTTGGCGTAGATTGGTTGAGAGAGATCAGAACTCGGGACTACCTTATAAAAACTGAACATTTGGGAGAGAACTCTTAATGAGAAACCAATCGGGAAAAACTGCAAGGCTTTTGGTAATTTTTTTAAAGGGCATATAAAAAAGCGAAGAAGGAGCTAAATTATGTGTGGTAAGAATATCAGACTCTATATGCAACCAGATTGGAACATAATCACGATGAACACAAAGTTCAGCTAAAGAAAGCCACTTCCCACACTTATAGAGGTGACAAGCCCAGTAATAAAATAAAAAGTTAGGGAGACGCAAACCTCCCAACTCCTTAGGTAGGGAGAGCTTAAGATAAGTAGTAGTAGTAAAAGTTTATTTCCGATATCAGAAACAGGATAAAACCCAATTTAGCATCAGCTAATTTACAACGGGTCCTACTGTGCAAAAGAACATCAGTTTCATATTAAATACATACAGATACAGACATTACACATACATAAAACACAAACGATATGACCAAAAAAAGATAATAATAATTACAAACAATAAACCATATATACAAACATCTAAAGTACAGCACATTTTTAAAGACTTTGCTTCCTTTACAAGCCATGATTTTATTTAATTCAATATATTTTATTTATACTTGACCTCAAGTGACCTGACAATGAATTCCACAATTTTGGACCTTCATATACATAACAATGTTGGCCCTTCACTGTTCTCATAAGTGGTACCTAAATTTTACTTCCCTTCAGATCTCAATCCTACCTTAACATTCCACTCCTCCAGAAACTCCACTAGATATCCTGAGCTTTTTAGAGTAACTACGATAAGTTAACCATTGCACATGCATATTTCGCTGTTCTGTCAAGGATATCCAATTTAAGTTTCTGTAGAGGGTGCAATTATGTGTTTTCCTGGGTGCATCTAAAACAAAATGCATATCTGTTATAAATGACGCCAAGTTTTCTAAATTGTTCCTAGCTGCCCCTTTATATATGACATCACCATAATCGATATGCGGAATTATCATCGAATTCACAATCTTCAACTTGACATCAAATGAAAGACAATTTCTATGCTTATACAATACCCCCAACTTTTTACACAATTTTTGTATCAGGTTATCAATATGAAAATCCCAACTACAATGGGAGTCCAACCAGACTCCCAAGTATTTATAACAATCCACAGAGGCCAGGCTACACCCATCCAGTGTCTTAATATCCAAATCCACAGGTACTTTTTTGTTTGAAAACAACATTACCTGTGACTTTCGTGAATTTAGAACCAAACCATGTTCTGAAAAATTTATTTGTAATGTATTAAAACATTTCTGTAATTCCAGACTAATGGGTAAGTACCAGTCTTCAATGAAAGGTTAAAGATGTCAGTCAGTATTGGAGCTATTACTGGGGCACCAGTTTTAAGCAGAAAGGATGGAATCCCATCTGGACCTTGGGCCTTATTTATATTTAATTTTAATAATTCCGATAAACTTGACATGGAATGATATTTTGGAAGCAAAATAATGAACCATTTTCATCTCTCTTTTCTTGATTTCTGTCTTGCTTAACTATATCAGAAAGGGACATGCATTAATCTGGGAAAACCCTATATCAACAAACATTTTATTCAATATAACAGCTGCCCCATCTGAAAATTTCAATGGGCCATTTTCTGTCATAAAGTCATTTGGTAATTCTGAGATCTTATTTCCTTGTAAATTTTTAACCAATATTCCAAAAATCCCTGTTTTTTTTAAACTGGTCAGTTGTCATTCTAGTTAGATAAAAATCTGATTTTGCTTTCCTTATTTGTGCAATGTACAAGTTACGTGCTGCTCGATAATTTTCCCAAAACACTCTCTCCTTTTTTTTCTTTGCCAGTCTCCTTGCAGCATCCCTTTTCTTACGAAAAGCTCTCAACTTTGCAGTATACCAAAGGGAATTTTTTTGTTTAACTTTCCTACTTTGAATAGGTGCAAAATCACATGGATATAAATTCACAACAGAAATATGACCAGACACTATCTATATCAGGAATCAAAGTTAGTCGATTCCAGTTTTTGATTCCAGTTCAACCATAAAGGAGTGTAATCCAAATTTTAAAACTATGGTAGAATTTAACTTGAGGAACTCTCAATTGCTTAGCTGTTTTCCTAACACAAAAGTTATCTGATGATCGCTAAATGAATCTGAAGCACTCCAGCCACTGAATATTTAGTAGGAACAGAGGTAAATATCAGATCCAAAATAGTGGAGGAATTGGGAGTTTTGACATTTAATTTTTAGCCGTAGTAATTAACTGAGACAAGCCCAAAGTTGTTTTAAATCCATTAATTTGCTGATAGCCTTATCCTGCCAGAAAAAGGAGTTAACATCAGAATGGATGCTGTGAAAAAAGACAAAGTAACCAAACATCCAACATGTTTAGTGGATAAAACAGCCTGGGTAGAACATTCATCTTGACGGTGTTAATTCTGCCCCATAACGAAAGAGGGAGCTTTTTCCATCTTGATAAGTCCTGCTAAATATTAGACCATAAGTCCTCTAGATTAAGTTTGCGGAGTAAAGATAAGTCCGAGGTAATATAAATACCCAGATATTGAATGGACTTGGGGGTCCATTTCATACCAAACTCACTGAAAGCTGAGCTATATGTTAAACAATTAAGGGGAAAGATTTCAGTTTTGCCAATGTTGAGTTTGTAATTCGAGAATTTCCCAAAGGTATCAATAATATGCAATGCTTCTGTTAAAGAAGAGACCGGATCTGAGAGGTGAAGCATTATGTCGTCCGCATAAACTGAAAGCACAGAGATCCTATCGCCTATTGGAATGCCAGTAATTAAGGGGGAGGCATTCAGTCGCCTAATCAGGGGTTCAAGATATACGTTAAAGAGAAAGGAGAAAGCAGACAACCTTGCGCATACCTGAAAAGAGAGGGAAACCTCGGATAGCACACCATTACGTGTGTATTCTAGCCTGAGAGAGGACTATAGGGTCTGAATCCATTTAATAAAGATATTAGGAAAGCCCATTGCCTGTAACGTAGCCCACAAGAAATTCCAATCCACCCTGTCAAATGCTTTTCTGCATCAAGGGATATCAGGGCCGTGGGGAGGGGAGGTCATGGCCACCTGAACCAGATACGCCAATTTACAAAGGTGATCAGCAGGTGTTCTACCTGACACAACCCAATTTGTTCTTGGGCAGTCGAATATTATGCTTAGCACCATGGGTGCACCCCATCCCATTCTTTTAGCAAAAACGCTTGGTCTCTCTGGGCAAGTTTCCTACTGATCTGAGTCTTCCATTCAACAGACAAGGGGGAATCACCAAAGTCAAATAGGTCTGGGGTAACCTCCTCCTCCTTCTTGCCAGAATATTTGTTGCTGGGTAATACTGCAGTGTCTGTGCAGTATACTGTAGCTAGTGTACACCCTCTGTTCACTAGGGCTTCTCGATATGACACATTTCAAATCTAGACCATCACTCGACATGCATAGGCAGGTAGGATACTGGGTTTAACCAGTAGCCCCTCTGGCAAATTTCCTTCACCTGGTGTGTCCAGCATTAATATTTTGTTTTTCACGTCTCTTCTAAGATGGACTTCTCCATGAACAGTATACTGAGTATTGGGTGGCAATATCAAGGACTCAGGGTCCTTCTTCCAGACAATTCCAACAGGCTCATTCTAGGCTTCTTCCACAGACTGCCTCTGCAGGTCATAGCTTTCTTGATCAGAGCTGGAATTCTCATTGCCCGACCAGTCTGTCAGTTTCATTTGTCTTGGCACAACTGTGCTAACCTTCCAAACATGTGGGCGTTGGTTGCAATGAGTAGTGGGACCCCATCATACATCCCTGTAGGAGGGCACACCAGGGCTAGCATCTCTACTTGTTCATCTACACCAGTTACAGCCGCAGGAAAAGACAGCCAGAGCCAGACATATCCTAGATAGGGATAAGACTTGTCACTCAGGCCCCACACATGTAGGCCTTCTAAAGACTGTAATGGCACATCAGATAAGTGTCTGTCACACCAGTCCTTGAATACAGTGGTCACTTGAGACCTGCTGTCGAGCACAGCCCGAACATGGATACCACTGACAGTCACAGTAGTCTCCATCGAAGGGTCCACGAATTTGGACCAGTCTGGAGGGACAGTAGCAGGGAACTAGACAGACGATTTAGCCACAAAGAAGTTTGAGTTAGTATTTCTTGAGCCCTCACCGTGGTCATTTTGGGCACCCCTCAGCCATTGATTTGCTTTTCAGAGCTCCCCTTGGACTTTTTCTAAGTCTTTCTGAGACCAGCATTCTCTCTTCATATGCCCATCATTTAAACAGTTGTAACAAATGATATTCCTGGGTCATCCTTGGAGAGAACATTGCATGAGGTACTGAAGCAGTAGCAAGGGATCGGGGTCCAATATCTGCTTGTAGCGGCAAGGGTGGTGCAACGTGTCTTAACAGTTCATTTAGGGTGGCAGTCAACTCTTTGATCTCAGCCTGGGAGCCACCCTTAGTAGAGGATGCATGAGGGTGCACCCCCCCAAGGCAGTCACGTCCTGAGAGGGACTTTGTCTGCGGTGGAGGCCTCCGTAAAGGCACCCGTTTGTACTTTTCTGATTTCCTTCAGCAGCTCGTCTCTCCACCGCTCGGCCCATGGTGGAATATCCTTAGTGGTCTCCATTTCAGAGAGGTCTTCCTGTGCCGTGGTCACTCGGGCTGCACCCACCCCCTAATCACAATCTCTTTCTTCACTTTCAGCCTCCCTGAGTTCTTTTATCAGGTCGCAGTAGTCAGGTGGGTTATCTGTCCTATCCTAGAGGCTTAACTGGATAATCTGCAATTTAGAGTGCTTGGCGTGTCGTAGTATGTGCCCCAGTCTCACACAGTTCAAGTCACTGGCCCACCTTTTCGATAAGCACTCTGCAGGTCCCTCTCTAGATGAGTAACATACACAGACAAAGCTTCCCCTCTCCATTGTTTGGTACCTTTGAATTGCCACATCAACGTCTCCCCTGACTCAATGCTTCCAAATTGCCTTTGAGTGCAGACAGGTACTTTTGAGCAGATGCTCCTTAGATTCATGGACCTCAGAAATCCAATGGCTTCCAGAGCCAGACCCTTCAAACTTTCTGTGATCCTTTTTCGCTTCTCGGCCTCTGCACACTGCCACTCGGGCACCAAGGGGGCAACATAGTCAATCCAGGTCTCCCAGTCATCCCCTGTGGGGTAGGGAGGGTACCTAAGAACATTCTCAACTTGCGGAACGTGTCATGACTAACTGCAGACACCGATGTGGATGCCTGCACAGGTGCAGGCACTGGAGCCGGTACTGGAGTGGGTGGGGGTGTGGGGGAAAGTAAACCCCAGGTGGCAGGAATAATTGCTTAAAGTCCTCTACGGTCTTCCCTTTCTCCAGCAACAACTTAGCAAATTTCTTCTCAAAAATCTCAGATAATGGTGGGGGCTATTTTCCATTGTTCAGGGACAAAACCCTGTGACAGGCAAGATTCAAATAATAATTTAAGGGGTATTACCAAATAATCCTTTAGTAAAAAGCAATTGCCCAGGTATATTATCCGTCCCATGCATGTTTTACCTTTTGTAATTTTAATTTATTTAGAATGTCTATAGATGAAAAGGTAATAATGTCTAAGCTGGTATTTTGAAATTGAGAAACAGATTTATCAGAAATTGTGTAATTTTTACAAAAAACATTATTGAAAATATCTGCCATTTCTTTAGGGTTTTGAACAATATGGTCTTCCTCACAATAGGGCCACCTTACATTTTGTTTTTTTAAAGAATTAATGTAAGAAAAAGCTATTTGTTTTTTTTTTTGCATTTTTTGCTAATTCCAGTTTCCAGTGTCTCTTAGAGCTCCTAATGGCAGATTTAAAATGTTTTTGTGTCTTAATATATCTAGACCAGTTACTCACAGTTTTAGACTTAAGATAAGCGGCATATCTGACATTTTTCTGTTTTATCAATTTCTTAACTGATTTAGTCAGCCATTTAGGTTTAAATTGACCCTTTGTATGTTTTATTTTATAAGGTATAAATTCCTCCTTTAAGAAAACCAGTATGTTATATAAGAATTGCCAATAGTCCTGAAGTGATCTATCGTTGAATTTTGTGCCAATTAATGAAAGACAAGTATTGTTCCATTTCAATTACATTAGCTCTCTCATACACATAAATGAGAACTGGTTCAGAATCAATTTCCCATAAACATTTTAAATAAAAAGTGATTATGTTATGATCACTATTGCTGAGAGTGCTTCAACCTAGATATTATTGTCAAGATTTTCACAGTGTAATTCTTTGTGCCAATTAATGAAAGACAAGTATTGTTCCATTTCAATTACATTAGCTCTCTCATACACATAAATGAGAACTGGTTCAGAATAAATTTCCCATAAACATTTTAAACAAAAAGTGGTTATGTTATGATCACTATTGCTGAGAGGTGCTTCAACCGAGATATTATTAATGTCAAGATTATCATCGTGTAATACAATATCTAATATATTACTACCTCTTGTGGGAATAGTGACACCTTGTCTTAGTTGAAGTTGGGCACACTTTGCCAAAAGTTTTACTATTAGATGTGGGCTAAATTGTTCTGCCAATCAATATGTGCCAAATTCAAGTCTCCCATTAATAGTAAACTGCCAATTTCACATGCTGATTCTATTTCATTTAATAGGGCCTCAAAATAATCTCTTGAACAATGTGGTGGTTTATAGCATGTACCTAACATAATGAGTGGTACCTTCCTGGTGAAGCATTCTAGTAAACATGGTGGCAGTGACTGCCATCACCGCCTGCCACAATGCTGACTTCAGGGGTGCCCAATTCCCTGTTGGCATGCCCTGACCCAGTTCATGCCGACGGGAGCCCACCTCGCTGGCATAATGTCCCCTCCCATTTTAACTGTGTCGAGAGGGTGCCTGGAATCCCCCAGCATCATGCACTCCCCCAAACATTCTTTTCTTTGCCTACAAGGGGGCCCAATCTCCGTTGGCTTCAGTCCCCATTCCCACTTCATCTGCCAATGCGGAGCCCACTCCCTATTGCCATAATGTCCCCCATTTGTTGTGCCGAGGGGGTGCCCAACTTTGGACTTGCCCCCTCGGTGTACCGACGTGGGTGCCCAACTCTCCGCCTGCTGCCAGCCCCCAAACACTCATGTGGCACACTGGGAGCCCACCCCAGTATGCCAATGTCCTTGTAAAAAAAAAATATCCGCGATGTTTTTTTTTTTTTTTCATCTGTAAAGCAGAAAAACAGTCCTCACGGTCTGTCCTGCTCCTCCCAAGCCCGCCCACCCTCTGCACACCCTGCCTCCCACATCCCCCTCACTCCTATATTTACTCCGGAGCCCAATGCAATGATCTTCGGTGGACTGGGAACACGTCTGCACTCTTCAAGCCGACCGCAAACTGAAGAAATGCCAAGCTGTACAATGGCATAAATAGGGTTTTTCAACTTTTGCATATCTCGCCATTTTGGGAATTTTGGCACCAAATTTTCAACATGGGGTTATTGGGCCCCTCTTCATGAATTGGTCACTGTCATGGCATTATTCTGTCCCGAAAGGTGATTTTGCAGTCACTGCACAGAATCACCTTTCCGGACTGATTAACGAAACGACAGTGCTACTGTTCATGAGGTGGACTCTCAAACAGCCTATGTTGCAAATTTGGTGAAAAAATCCAAAAATAACTGTTTTATGAGCATGTGTTGTGCAGTTTCAACTCACGCTTGTAACTTCATGAATTTGTAATATTTTCACTGCAGATTTTCAACACTGGCATTTTTCCACACCTCCTTATGAACAGTACAGCTGTCATATTACATATCCTGGCTGAAATGTGTTTTTGCACTTCCAGTGCAGAATAGTGCGGTTGCTGTGCGAAATCAGTTTTCAGGACAGTTTGAGAAAATGACAGTGACACCCTTCATGAGCAGAGGTCCTCAAATGCCTGTGTTGAAAATTTGGTGATGAAAGTCCACAAAATGACTGTCTGACAAGCATGCGTTGAGCAGTTTCCACAGACCCTTGTAACTTTGCAGCTGTCATTTTTCACATCCTACCCAAAATGTGTTTTTGCATAATGGCGTGGTCGCTGTGGGAAATCAACTTTTGGGACAGATTAACAATATCACAGTGCCACTGTTCATGAGGGGAGGTCCCAAAATTCCTATATTGAAAATGTATCTCTTCAGGGTGGGGGTGAGGTTGGCATCGGTTCAATACTTCACTGCCATTCCTATTATGCATCTCTTACTCCTGCACTACCAATGCCAATGTCAGCAAGACAACATTCGGCATTGACAGATGTTTTTTTTTTTTGTTATACTCCCCAGTCTGCACGCGTGACATGTGGCTGGCTTGGTAAGCTAAGGGAAGCATGAGAGAGTGCCTGAGTAGTGAATGCACCACCAATATACTCTGGTTTGTGCATGTGTGAACTGGGGACATAAGGTGATCCTGCAGTTCTTAGGTACCATTTAATGCAGAGATACCGATGGGGATGGAGATATGACTGGAGGATGGCAGCAGGAGGGAATACATGACTTGTGACAGTTCTGTTTGTTTGCCTTTGTGGCTTAGTAATGGCCTAGGGAGAGCGGTGAAGAAATATTAGGAAAGGAACAAGACTGGAACAAGAAACAGAAACCGAAAAGTTCTTGAAAAAATCCCAAAGGGAGAGAGAGACAGTATTGAGAAGAGAGACCATGTGAGGGTGGAGGTCAAGCCTCCTCCCATACAACTGCTGCTGAAGCATAGGAAAATAAAAGAGAAAAAGAGCCTAATCTGTACTGAGTAACTTAAAACCTAAAAAACTGAAAGGGAAGACTGTGTGTGTGTATGTGTGTGTGTGTGTGTGTGTGAGCTCGCGTGTGAATGTGTAAGGCAACTGGGCCACCTATGCATTGGATTGCACTGCAGATTTGTCTGGTGAATTGCCTAGACTTAGACATTCATCAAAGCCTCTTTGGCTAGATCAGTTTGAACTAGCCAGTAGGGGTGTGTAAGTAACAAATAGTATTTTCCGAATACTACAGATAATGCACTATTTGTTATTGGAATCCGAAAAATGAATAGTCGCACAATTTGTCCTTATTTGGGAAATGCTGTCTTATGAAAAAACTAAAGAAATACCACCACCCTCTCCATGAAGGAATGTTTTCTTAGGTCTCTTCTATACCTCCCCCCAACTAGTTTTAGGCTATGACCCCTCGTAGTCCATTCCCTCTTCAGTATACTTCGCTTGTGGAAAAATGTTTGAAGATGGCAAGCCAACATTTTGGTGCATTGACACAGTATTAGCTGAAAATTGGGAAACTTACCTGAATCAGTGATTTTAAAAATGAAGCCCAAAGAGTCTTGGGTACTTTGAAAATCATCCTACTGTTTCAAACACTTTTGTCTCAACCATTTCTGCAAAGCAGGAGCCCCTTGGCTAGCATGTTGTAAGCCTCCTAGGTTAGTCAGTCACTTTAGCTAAAAAAATTCTTTTTGCACATAGTCTTCTGTTCCAAAAATGATCTTTCTGTTTCAAAACTTGACCATCCTGCAAAGTAGAAGCCCCTTGGATAGTGTGCTAAAAGCCTGATGGGCTAGCCAGACACTTTGGCCAAAAAATTTCATTTTAAACACAAAGAGTCTTTCTTCTTTGTCTCTGTCAGTCACTTTTAAAAACATGGATTGACGTAGGAACAGGAAGTACAATGGGAAATTATTAAAAGCTTGCCAATAAAATGCAAAAAAGCAGTAAATTGCTAAATCAGCTGGTGCTAGAGTATAACACTAACAGTCACACTCTCAGCAGTACCACAGTGGGACTGTCTTTGTCAGAAAAAGAATTTCCAGTCTAAGGGTGAAGGAAAGGGAGATTGTGTAACCAGAAAAGCCACACTAAGCCAGATCTGTTTCCAGGTGCGACCTGAGAGCACATGGAAGTTAAGTGACTTGCTCAGGGTCAGACAGTATGTAATTGGGGCTGGTGGGATTCAAACCCAGGTCTCCAGGTTTGCAGCTCAGTGCCCTTAACCACTACACTACCAGAAGCTGCATGCTCCCATTCACTACCAGTGATCCACTCCCTCGTCCATCAAGCAATGGAAATACAAAGAGAAGTGCAGGTGCTGTGCCCTGTAAAATGAGTAGATGGCAAGGTAGTAAAGGCCCAGTAATTAGAAAAAAAACCAAGTGCAGACATCCTGATGACCTAGTGGTGATGTGTCACGCTACCATGCTGATGACCTAGTGGTAATGTGCCACGCTACCATCCTGATGACCTAGTGGTGATGTGTCACGCTACCATGCTGATGACCTAGGTTTTAGAGTGGGCTTAGCCCACTCCATCAGAGGATGGGCCCATCAGGGGCATCCCTGGCTGAGATATTGGTCTGCCATTGCTGCCAGCTCAGTTGAGAGGGCTGGTTACGAATGTTAGCGCCACAGTCTCCACCTGCATCTGAGCTAGGTAGCTTGCCTCTTACTGCATAGATGCCAGCCACAGTGAAACAGTAACTTACAGTAAGTGATATGTCACAAAACAGTGAATGACAAAGGGCTTAACTGACGTTGAATTACATGGTTTCCTGCACCATACTGCAGGATTTTATGATACACTGTGGCATTGCTGCATTCATTGTGTCCTGGCTGGTGCCAATGTCGGCACAGCTTATACCATAGTGCTTGAAGAAGGACTGTCTGTAGATGGAGAAAACACACAAAACTCCCTGCCACCTAAATTATGGATCATACCTGTAGCCCTGAACAGATCCATCCCTGATAACCAGGTATAGCTGGTTGGACAGCTGGGAAAGAGGGATATAATGCAGAAAAACAAATGAATGTCACCAGTGGTGTCAGCTGCAGAAACACATAAAGCATGAATACATACACTTTCAGTGCTCCACTATCCCAATCATCTTATGTATCAGATTCAGCATAGACAATAGCAGCAGTGGTAAAAATGTTATGCCCTGTGAACATAAATCTTAATCATCTGATTCTGATACTGATGTACGAACATACAAACTTGCCATCAGAAAAAGGCCTTAGAGTCTATCACTTTTGATCAAGTGTGCAGCACCCAGTTTAGCAAACTGCTGCTGCTCTCTTCCTGTTTCACTTGACTCTGTCCCAGCCCCTCTTGTAGCTACCCACTGTCTAATGCTACCAATTCCTCAGGCACTGCATGCCACCTTGTCATCACTCTTTCCAGTGAAATAGTGCCTTCTCATTTTCCTCCTGAATCTTCCGCCCTCCAGCTTTAGGCTGTGCCCCCTGGTTGCTCTCCCACTTTTCAGCCTAAATAAAACCTCAGAGATAACACTGTTAATGCATTTTAAATACTTGAAGGTCTTAATCATGTCCCCCGTCTCTGTTCTATCCTCTAGGCAATACATGTTGAGCTCCCTCCGTCTCTCTGCATAAGGCATCTCCGGCAGCCCTGGGATCGTTTTTGTTGCTCTTCTCTGAACCCCTCCAGTGGAATGTAGTGCAAGATCAAAGCCCCATCAGAAATTCTGGTGGTTGGCCATTAGTGGACAATCAGGAGGCAACAAAAAAATGAGGAGGGAAGGAGGGTGCTGTCTCTGCTGCTGTCATTATTTTACATGAGGATAAAGATGTTTATGATAACAGTGTAACTGTTGAAAGCCCTGCTGCTTCTAAACAAAACGTATCTGTGCCAGGCAGGGACATCATTAGGGGTGGGGATGAGGGACTGGAGCTCTGAATCTTTATTTATTTGCCCCAAATAAAATATTCCCATTTACTAAAACCCCACCTCATTTGTTTCTATTTTACTGGTGGAAAAAGTGGGCTCAAGCCCTAATCTTTTCAAACACTAGAAACACCCTTGACAGGAGACAGAATTCAGAAGGCCACTCTTAGGACTGGAAATACTATTATAATAACACCTTAATGCTTCTTGTGCAATATGCACTCTCTGTAGGACCTGTGCCAGCAGGGAGACAACAAAATAAGGTGGCAGATCCCTTAAAGAGATTCCACTAAACTGCATGCAGCAGAAAATTTATATTTATTATTTATTTATTAATTATCACAACATTTTTACCAGGAAAGACATACTGAACTGGTAACAGCAGGTTTCGATGCATTCTGGGAGAAGGGAACAGCGGAAAAATAAGAGGTACAAAATGCAGATTATACAATGGCAGAGAAAATCCTGGTTCTTGATTGGTCAGACTGGGACTGGACCTGGGATGTTATCCCAGCATAACATCCTGCTCTAGTCCCAGTACATTCATGACCGCATGGAAAGTTTAAAAATAAATCCATCCACAGCTGGCCGTTGCTTCCTGCTCGCACTGAAAGTGAAAGCCGCATTTCCGATCGGCTTCAAAGTAGGCATAGCTCTCACACGTTCCCCAAACAAGCTTTATTTCTTTCTAAAAAAGAAAAAAACTGAAATCAAAGCCGTCTTCAGGATTGGCATCACAGCAGTATCCCGCTCCGTCTCCAGTGCCCGCCTCACCAACACCACCATCGGCTTCACTTCCTGCTTCCTCGACCTCCGTTACTGGTTTCCACAATAAATGACAGACTTTAACTCTGCTCCTAGTTTAATTCTAAATAAATAAATACAACAGTAAAATAGTATGGGATCCTAGTGAAGAAGGAGCTGAACAAGTGAGTCAGCTAGGGTGATTTTCAGCAGTCAACATTCGCCTGTTGTACTAACGCTGCTCGTTGTTCAACTCATCTTCCTTCTTGTCTTTTTTCTTTAAATACATGAAGCAATAGCAGGAAAAAACAGTAAAGCAAGGAACCCAGTATGAGAACACCTAGATGAGCGGGTGGGGGGGAGACACACCTATTAGACACCTACAACCGACATACAGAAAAACAGCTCCACCTGCTGTACAAACAGTATAAGGCACTACTTGTCAAATCAATATCCTTCCACAATAAAAAAACCTACAAAAATACAATTAAAACAGTATTTTTTTAACCATTTTTCTAATGTAAGTGTAAATGAGCCATTGTATAATAAGAATAATGCCCTTCAGGGAGGGTGTTATGCTGGGATAACATCCCTTCTCGGGTGGCCTTGGGCCCAACCACCCGAGGTGGGATGTTATTACAGCATAACACCCACCCTGGAGGGCATTATTCCTTTAATATAAAATACAGAATGGAAATAAGTGTATAAAATAAGCAGGACAAGAATGTTTAAGAAAACATTGACAATCAGTACGTTCTCATGCAGTACAATTGTGGAACTGAACAAAAACACATATAAATAGTTATCAACTTTACAAAATAAGGAAAAGGGGAATGACTGGCACTGGAAAGTGGGGAAGTGCCACGCTGCTCCTTAATGACAGCTCGGTCGGCAGGTGCACGCGGTGGCGTGAGGAGGGATGTGCCAGCTACTGGCTCTGTTTCGGGTTGGGGTGGGGTGGGGGGACACTGCCTGCTGGGTGGGGGCCACTAGATCACCAGGTCTGTTTAATTATATAATGGGGATCGGGGCTTGGGGGGCATTACACCACCAGGGTGTTTTTTTTCTATAATGCCTAACAGGGATCAGGGTCTGCTAGAGCACCAGTTTTTAAATTACTAACTGGGATCCAGGTCTGACTGGGGTCCACTAGACCACTAGGGATTGTTTTAATTATTACTAACTGGATTGGGTGATTGGGGGTCCTCTGAACCACCAGGTTTTTTAAATAATTGCTAACTGGGATTGGGGTGATCAGGGGTCTGCAAGACCACCAGTGATTTTTATTATATTTAATGACTGGGATCGGGACTGGGTAATGGTGCACAGCACTTTGCTGGAAATGTCCAAACCCTCCAAGGGATACAAGTCTATGCACCCTTAGACCAGCCCTGGATGGTCTAACACTACTTAGACTTTTGCTGTCTGGGAGGGTTTTGTGAATACCACACTGGGGGATATGGTAGCCTGCATCTACTGCAAGCCCCCTACACCATGTTGCAGCCCATTTTGTGGCGCAAGGCTGGTGCAAGCCCCCTTTGGCACATACAGCCTGTGTTTGGTACACGCTGCTTTTCTGAATAGCTCCTGGGGCATCTTCTGGTGCAAGGTGCCACTTGCATAATTTATGTTGGATGCAGGTACCTTGCATCATTCTAGGGGCTTTGTGAACTGGGCCCAGTGTCTGTATAGTCAAAAATGGGCAAAATCATGTTAGTGAGGCTGTCCCTGCATGCAGAACGTGGAATGCTTCTCTTATTTCTGTATTATCTAGGGGTGTGCTGTTGGTTTGTGACCTATATCAAATAAATCATTACTATCCAGTGCACTGCTCTCCCCAAAGCTGCTCAAAACAGCCTGCAATTATTGTAATTTCTTTTGCTTTTTTTTTACTTTTTTTAAAGTTTAGACTTTCTTACTCGCATCTTGTTACTTTCATTATTTTCAAAATGAGTTTCTTACTCTTCAGATGCCAGCTGGTATTTGCAGTAAGCCCATCCACCAATGGCAAGGTGTAGCCCTTGGATGGGAAACAGCTCTAACATTTTAAATATAACTCGCTCATCTGAGCTAGAGTACTTCCTGCATCTTTCTGTGAGAATTCTCTCGAGCTTCCCCGTGTTCTCTTCTATGGAAAGAGCAGTTTCCTCTCATGATCAATAATCATATCAGAAGGATTGCAAGCTCTACCCCTGCTTATTCACCAGATTTAACCACAATGTAAGAGTAACTGGAACTGGCACTTGGACCTCACTGTAAATTAGCTTTTGCTCAGTGGAGTTATCCATATTCATTATTTTTATGAATAAAAATTTTACCTACCTTACCTACCAAATTCCTGTATTCTCTAGGGTGTGGTGTTAGAAGAATTTGCAGGTTCTTTGGGGCAGCTGGGGCGGGGGTCAGTGAACTGGTTACTAAAGATTGGTTTGATATTGGCCACAAACCAGTAGCACAGCCCTAGCGAAGGCAGGAATTTATCAGAAACGTCATTAGATCTGGTGAATAAGGAGGAGTAGAGTTTGCTGTCCTCATGTGATTACTGATTATGAGAAGTGCGGCCCTCTCTTTCAGTATGCTCCCTCACACACCAGCCATAAGCTACAAGCTGTCTGCTCTCTTCACAGGAGGAGCACACATGCATGTGGATCAAGTACTTACAGTTTATTATACCAAACAGATGCAGCACAAAATCTGCTACATAGCACCCTACATACAGAGCAAATAATTTCCATTTGTCACAATAAGTTATAGGGCCCGATTTTCAAAGGGGTATGTTTGATGCAGGGTGCCTGTGCCAAATGGGTGCGATGCAAGTAGCACCTTGCATCATACTCTGTGTCAATCCCAATTTGTGAATGCAGGCTGCATCAAAATCCAGATGCCTTGCACACAAGCCGTCCTGCAGCACGCTTGTGAAAGACGTTCCCATGCTCCAGATTGCAAGGGGGTCTTGCACCACGGCAGGGCTGCACAATCCCCGGATTTGCAATTTTCAAAGCCCCACTGTGGGCACAACAGGGGCTCCACTTATACCAGCCAGGAGGTGGTCTAAGGGACTTGCACCACTGGATCACACTGTGGTAACTGGGGGGACCTGCCAGGAGGGGCTCTGGGGGCAGAAGGAGCATGGGGAGTGCCCTAGGGGACATCAGGGAGACACTGGCACTGCCACAGTTATGCAGTGGCACCTGGCAGAAGTGCCATGTGGAAAGCCACACAGCCAATAGGTCAGGACCACTTCCTTGGGGGTTGGCAGGGACAGACACTGACAAGGCTCCAGGTAGGGACAGCCCTGGCACCTGTCCCATAGGTGCAACATGCACAACCCTGTGCGTGGGAAGGTGTAGCTTCAGGTTGAGGGCTGCCAGTGGAGGAGGGAAACATTCTCTGGGCACTGAAACAGTCCCCTAGTACCCCCTCCTGCATTGTGGCAGGCTGCCTCCTGCCTACAGGGTTTTGTGAATTGCACCTATGAGGTAGGTGCCAGGGCTGTGCCCACCCTGAGGCCATGTCACTGTCCATCCCTGTCAACCCCCAGGAAGCAGTCCCATCCTGTTGGCTGTCTGCCTTTCCACATGGCATCCCTACAGGGTGCCGCTGCACAACCCTGGCAGCGCTGATGTCTCCCCAACAAAAAACCTCCATGGCCCCTCTAGTCTTGCAGCTGGCGGGTGTGTGGGCTGGATCGCTGTGCCAATCACTACAGGTGTGCCAAATGTTTGTTGCAAGCCTGCCTTTTTGCGTAACTCCTGCATATTTGGTGCAGGCCCCCCTCCCATGAAACTGGGTGCAGGGTCCCGGACTCATCTGGATATTGCCACAGCCCTAGAGCAACTCGGCTTGGTCACTCTAAGGCTGTTTTAAAATGAGCCAATAATGCTATTCTCAGTAGTGACATGAAAAACTAAAATTATTTGTATTAGATAACTTCATAATGTAACAAAGACAGAATGTATTTAATTAAATACAGTTTTATAATGTTTGGCTTTGTTTAGCACTTCAAATGCACTGTCACATTACATGTGGGTATATTTGTTCTATCAGATTGTTAGTTGGCAGTTTACATTTGGATTAATTGGAAGACTCCACCTATGGTTCGATGGATAAGCAGCCAACTACTCCCACTTCCTGAGCTATAGAATCAGTTCCCCTGAGCCTCCTTCTGAAGCATTTTCTTTGTTGACCAGAGGCTCTATCCGTCTGTCCTCTGCAGCTGGCTGGGGCCTTCCCCTGCCTTGCTTCTTTCTGTTAGACTTCTTTGTTTTTATGTTGGTTCGTGCTTGCATACCAGCCAACATATTGCAGTAGTAGCAGATTTGGAGGTGCAGTCACTGTGAGTGAATGCAGGGCACGCATCAGTAGGTGCGTCCCTCATTCCCCAATAAGCCAGCATGCAGGCACTGACACCAACTATACGTAAAGTGGCCACCAGCTCTAACAACAGTGCTGCTGCAATGAGAGGCAAGCTCTTCATGCAGCGTGGCGCAATAACATGCCTCCCGATGTGCCTTAACTGGTGAAGTTCTTCACCAAACATAGTGGCACTGACTGCCACCGCCTGACTTCAGGGGTGCCCAGTTCCCCCTGTTGGCATGCCCTGACCCACTTCATTTGCCAGTGGAGAGCCCTCCCCATCACCATAATGCCTCCCCTCCCATTTCTCAAGTGTGTGCCAGGGGTGCCCAATCCCCCTGGCTCTTGACCCCCTTCAGTATGTGCTGAGTCAGGGGTGCCCAATCCCCATTGCTACAGTACCCCTCCCAAACACTCAAGTGGCATGCTGGGAGCCCAACCCAGCATGCCAAATGTCCCTGTAAAAAAAAAAAGTCCCATGTTGTTTTTTTTTTTAAACCTGTAAAACAGAAAATGGTCCTTCATGGTCTGTCCTGCTCCCTCCCCAACCCGCACCCACCCTCTGCGTACCCCACCTCCCACACCCCTCACCCCATACTTACCTCTGGTGCCCAGCGTGACGATCTTCAGGTGACCTGGAACACGTCTGCACTCTTCAAAGCCGACCGCAAACTGAAGAAATGCCAGTAAGCTGTGTAATGGCATAAATATGTTTTTTTCAACTTTGGTGCATATCTCTGCCATTTTGGGGAATTTTGGCACCAAATTTTTAACATGAGGTTACTGGAACCCCATCTCGTGAATTCAGTCACTGTCATGATGTTATTCGGTCCCAAAAGGGGATTTCACAGTCACTGTGTGGAATCACCTTTCGGGACCGATTAATGAAACAACAGTGCCACTGTTCATGAGGTGGTCTCTCAAACAACCTATGTTGTAAATTTGGTGAAATAAATCCAAAAAATTTCTGTTTTGCAAACATGCATTGCGCAGATTCCAAGCACACTCATAACTTCATGCATCTGTAATATTTTCACTCCAGATTTTCAACACTGCCATTTTCCCACACCTTCTTATGAACAATATAGCTGTCAAAATGTATTTTCACACTTCCGGTGCACAATAGCACGGTTGCTGTGGGAAATCCGTTTTAGGGACAGATTAACAAACTTATAGTGACACTGTTCATGAGCAGAGGTCCTCAACTCCCTATGTTGAAAATTTGGTGACAAAAGTCCATAAAATGACTGTGTACAAGCATGCATTGCGCAGTTTCCATGCACCCTTGTAACTTCACAAATTTGCAATATTTTCATGCCAGACTTTCAGCAGTGACATTTTTTCACACCTCATTATGAACAGTATAGTTGTCATTTTTCACATCCTGCCCGAAATGTGTTTTCGCACCTGTGGCATACAATGGCATGGTCACTCTGGAAAATCAACTTTTGGAACAGATAAACAAAATCACAGTGCCACTGTTAATGAGAGGAGGTCCCAAATGCGTATGTTAAAAATGTGGTTACAAAAATCCCAAAAATAATTAGTTACGGACGTACAGTAGTTTCTATGCATGCTCATGACTTCACAATTTTCATATTTTCACTCCAGATTTTCAATGTTGCCATTTATTTACACCTCCTCATGAACAATACAGTTGCCATTTTCACATCCTCCCCAAAATCTGTTTCCACACCTGTGCGCCAAATGGTGCCAGTCGCTTTCATGCAAAATCACCTTTCGGCTAACAAACTGATATTGCCGCTCTTCATGAGGTGGGGTCACAAAAACCCATATTGATAATTTGGAGTGAAAATACCAACACACGCCACGGTGTTAGGGTTTCAAACTGTAACAGTCCACCTTGTACAGACTGACAGGCATCAGGGGTGTGACTTGGGATCATCAGCTGTAATGTTCCTCCATTCCACCCCACCCTTCAGCCAGTGACAGGCATTGGGGTATGCCTTGGAGTGTTACGACCCAAAGTTCACCCATTCTCCTATACTGCACCCACCTCAGCATATTTCCTTATGGAATGGGGTAAGTATAAAGCCCAAAGACCCAAGGGCACCATGACACTTGTCAGTGTCTACAGGGTATGGTGAGGTAAAGTGGCATGAGCATTATAGCTGATGACCCAAAGGCACACCCCAACGCCTGTCAGTCTCTGCAGGGTGGGGGTGGGGTTTGTGTCAGTTCAATACTTCACTGCCATTCCTATTATGCATCTCTAACTCCTGCACTACCAATGCCAATGCCAGTGAGACAACATTTGGCATTGACAAATGCTTGCTTTTCCTTACAGTGATGACTGCCTGTTGAATTTCTTGTACTCTCTGTGTATATTCATTGTATACCATGGCCCAGATATTCAAACTGTGCCAGGCTGTGGCGCAAGCCTGGGCGCAGCTCAACTTTGTTGTGCACGGGTGTAGTCAGGGCGATATTCAACAGAGCTGCGCTATAGCGCAACTGCTTTGAATATCGCACCCTTGCCACCCCCACTGTGCATGGCGCAGTGGCACTGCACCAGCGCAAGTGGTCAGAGTGGAGCATTGAGATGCGGTGGCGCAAGTGCCATTGTGCCATGCACAGCACCTGCAGTATTCAAAGGGGGACATGCAAATGGGCCATAATTTATGCAAGGCGCACAGGGGGCCATTTGCATCTGATTACAGCCCCATTTACATGCCATTAGCATGCAGGTACGCTGATCCCCGATGACTTGCGCCTGGCGCCCAGCCAGGCAGCAGCCATTGGGGACCGACGCCCCCTGCAGCCCGATCGCGGGACGTCCTGTAAGGGACAAAGAACATCCGTTATCCCTGGTGGTCCAGTAGACCACACGGAGCCCGATCACAGGCATCACTGTATTACCCCCCAAAGTCCAATGTCCCTGGTGGTCCAGTGGACTGCACGGAGCCCGATCGCGGGCAGCATTCATCACCCCCCAAGTCCAGTATCCCTGGTGGTCCAGTGGACTGCAGGGAGCCCGATCACGGGCAGCATTCATCACCCCCCCAAGTCACATATTCATTCACATATCTGGACACAGCTAGTACAATTGGGCTGCACCATTGGCTCATGCTCTGAACCAATGGGCGGCAGGTTCCACCGAGCAGTCAGTCGGCAGGTGGCAGGGGGCAGGCGGGTGGGGTGTTGCCCGCTGGCTGACGGGGGCGGGGTGGTGGGGCTCAGTGGGCGGGTGGGGTGGGGGTCCACTAGATCACCAGGGATATCGAACTTGGAGGGGATGACTGATGCCACGATCGGGCTCCGTCGCAGTCCACTGGACCACCAGGGATAGCGGACTTGGGGGATTAATGATGCCCCAATCAGGGCATGGGGGCGCCGCCAGGTGCGGCGGGAACAGGTGATGGCCATCCACAGGTGGCAGCTCGTGTTGCGCCCTGCAATCGGCAGCTCACCTGTGGGTGGCCATCACTTGTTCCTTTTTAGGGCGTAACTTTGTGCAGTCGTAGGGGTTGGCCATGCATAACTCTGCATGGCCCAGGCTGAATATCGGGCTGTGAAGGTATGCATGGGCACGCCTCCACCTGTGCCTGCATACATTACTGATGCGCCCCAGTGCTGCTTGGATTTGTGCGTGCACTTTTCCCTTTTAAATATCGTACTGGGGCACATCAGTGGGTTGTGCATGGCGCAACACCGTTGCGCCATGCGCAACCCTTTTGAATATCTGGGCCCATGTGTTTATCGTGTACATGGAAACATAGACTTTGAAGGCAGATAAGGACCGCTTGGCCCATCTAGTCTGCCCATTTCCCTACCTAGAGGATAGGCCGCAGATCCTAGTTAACCAACAGATAGAAACATAGACTTTGACAGCAGATAAGGACATACAGCTGTTTTTTGTGCTGTATGCTGTCTGGAACTCCCCTGTTATAATATGCTGGTTTTGTCTATAACTCTTCCTGGTCGTGCCTGAATATAGACAATATTGTTATTTAGTGCACTCACCCGGTCAACAAAAACTAAATAAATAATCTTTACCTGATAGTCCTGCCAAGGCTGATTTGCTTAAAGCTGCTTTAGCTGGTATTGACACTGGTAAGCTTTTGTAGTGCTCTGCATATGATACCTCTGATGTTTTTGCCATGGCCACTGCCTCTGGTGTTTGCCTTCAGAGAGATTCCAGGCTGCATGTGACTGGTTTTAACATGGATGTGCAGCGTCCATCTTTAATGCTCCTTTTAGAAGGCCCAGACTGTTTGAGAGTATATTGAAAATGTCCTGCGTGCATTTCAGTTCTCTAGGATGACTGTAAGGTCACTAAAGTCCGCTCACTCAGCCCTCTAGGGTGTGGTAGGGGTTGTTTTTGTAGGCCCACTGCCGGTAGTTACATGCCATCTGTCAGCAGCTCCCATGCTCCTGGGCCCATGCTAAAGCACCCAAAGGTCTGTCTGACCATCTGCAGTCCGGAGGAGTGTTGTCTCAAGAAAAGTGTGAGGAGTTTGGTTCTTTCTCCCTGAACAAAGTGTCCTCCATTTAAGGTGGGATCTCGACAGGTGGCCTGTCAGGGGCCTGTAGTAAGGGAGAGGAGAGGTGTGAGGGTGCTTCCAGGGTCTGGATAGAGTTCCAGCCAGCATATATGAAAGAGATACTCAGCAGTACTGCAGCTCACCTACCGTCAATGAGATACAGGGCCTACTCAGCTGTTGGTGGACTGCCAGCTGGCCCTGAGTCCAATGGTTGCCAGTATCGTTAAATGTTCCTTGCAGGAGGACTGTTTCCCACTGGCTCTTAAAAATGCCATGGTGAGACTGCTTCTAAAGAAACCATCTTTAGACCCAGAGGTACTGGCAAATTATAGGCCTGTCTCAGATAGTGTTGTGCGAAATTGGAATATTTAGCTGAGCGAAATATCTCACGGAATTAGCGCATTACACAAAATATTTCGCCGGGCAAAATGCAAAATTTCTCCTGCATTTGTGAGCAAAATTTCACCCCAAGCCGGCAAAATCTCACCTGTGGGTGAAATTTCACCACAGTGGGTGAAATTCCACCACTGTTGGTGGAATTTTGTCACCCATGGTGAAATGTCACCATTTTTGGTGGAATTTCGCCACTTGCAGGTGAAATTTCGCCATTGTTGGTGGACTGCTCAGAGGGCGAAAATGCAGGTGAAGTTATACTGCATTTTTCACAAGACATTTCACACAGTGAAATTGACGATTTCGCTGCAATTTCACTGGCGAAATTTAATTTCGCAACATCTCTAGTCTCAAACCTTCCTTTCCTAGGGAAGATTATCGAGAAGGTGGCGGTGGCACAGCTTGAAGCTCACCTTGAGAGCTTTGACATCTATGAGCTTCTCCAATCATGTTTCAGGCCCAGCCACAGTACAGAGACTGTGCTTGTCAAGGCGTTTGATGATCTACTGAAAAAAAAAGATAGAGGGGAACACTCCATTGTTGTTCTCCTTGATCTGTCATCAGCATTTGATATTGTGGATTATGGGGTTTTGATGGAGCACCTTAGGAAATATGCAGGACTAGCCAGAACAACTTTAAAATGGTTTCAGTCTTTCATTATCAGTAGGACACAGCAGGTTATGATGGGAGCTTCCTCACTGCAGCCTGTAGCGGTCAGCTATGGTGTTTTGTTCCCCAGGGTTTATTTCTGTTCCCCATGTTGTTTGCAGTGTATATGGTGCCACTGGGGCGAGCTAATAGACACTTGGTGTGAGTTTTCCATTATGCAGATGATACTCAGCTGTACATGTCCTTTACATCGGATGAGAGCAAGGTGGCTGCTGTACTGGAGTGTTGCCTTAAAGAAATTGCTGATTGGTCTGGTGGTGCTGAAGGTTGAGGTGTTGGATGCCATACCTCGTTCTGCCGTCGACTCGGGTTCGGGAATGAGCCTGGGCCGTTGGGAGTCAGCGGGTGGGGGGGTCGATAGTTGGATTGAGAGGCCATCAGGCAGCTCTCCACTCTTGGGTGGGGATCCAGCCACTCCCACTGCAGGGCTGCCCCCAAGTGGAGGCCCAGTGGTACTGTAGTCGAGGAGTGACTCGAGTTGGGAGGGTGCCGCGGGACGCTGTGTGAGTGTGCCTCCACATGCGTGTGGGTAACCGCAGCAAGAGTGGGGAGAAAAAAACAGAAAAACTTGGAGCTGGTAGGCTCCTTGACAGCACCCACAGCACCTGATCCAGGCCCCCCATAGTCTAGATGTTGGTCTCTGGGGGGGGGGAGTTGAAGCTTGCCTCGACCCTGCCACTGAGGAAGGGGCAACCCCTGGGGTATTGTAGGGTGGGTTGGGTTGGGAAGGTTGGGGTCCTGAGACTGAATCCCCAGAGAAGGGGCTGGAGCCACTTACCAGAGCCGCTATGTGCCTCCCCCATCGCCGAGAAGGACAGTAGCAACAAGGAGACAGACAAACAGCTGGGAAAAAAATAAATTGCTGATTGGCTGACTTCCAGCTGGTTAAGTTTCAATCAGACCAAGACGGAGTTGTTACCAGTGGAAGCAGGACCTTGGAGGCTGGCTGGAAGGGTATACCGTTGGAAGAGCGAACCCCTGATAGTGAAACAATTACAGTGACTCAACCCATTCGACAGCCACAGTGTCAGAGTGTTGTACCAATACAGCGACTCCCGCTGTTAGCTGCTTTCCCCAGTAATCTGCCCCCACAAGCTGATTATCTGTAGAGCCTGGTGTGCAGGAGTAAAGCCCCCACAAACAATGTAGAAAAGCCCTGGGTGCATGGGTCACCGTGGTGGTCTGTCGACAGATTTGCCAGTCGACGTGGACGATGTTGGCAAATTCTTGTCGCTGTGGGGGATGTCGACAACTTTGTTGTCAAACTAGCTTGATGGAACCAGCTGGAAGATATGATGCTCAGATTATCTTCTCTGAATAGCACATTTCTAACAGCTGTGGATAGGGTTAAGAATCTGGGAGTCATTGTTGACTGGGTGACCAGGGAATTAGAACAGGGTGAAGTGGTGGATGCAGCCTACCTTGATTTCAGTAAGCCCTTCGACACTGTTCCATACAGGAGACTCATAAACAAGCTGGACAGCCTAGGATTGGGTCCAAGGGTAGTAAATTGAGTAAGGAATCGGTTAGGGAACAGGAGACAGAGGGTGGTGGTAAATGGAGTTCACTCCAAGGAAGGGAGGGTGACCAGTGGGGTGCCACAGAGCTCAGTTCTGGGACTGGTCCTCTTCAATGTCTCTATTAGTGACATTGCAGGAGGCTAGAAGGGAAGGTATGCCTTTTTGCTGATGACACTAAAATCTGCAATAGGGTAGACACTGGGGTGTGTGGAAAACATTATTAGAAATCTAGAGGAGGGTCAAGAGTGCAGCTAAGTTTCAGTGTGAAAATTGCAAAGTCACACACCTGGGGCATAGAAACCCAAGGACAGAATACAAAATGGGGGGCATAGTATTAACAACCACTAAACAGGAAAGAGACCTGGGGGTAGTCAGGGTAGTCATATCTGATGACCTAAAGGTGGCCAGACAGTGTGACAAAGCAGTGGGAAGAGCTAGTGGGATGCCAGGGTTCATAGGGAGGGGTATCACCAGCAGAAAGAGATAGGTGGTGTTACCAATGTATATATCACTGGTGAGACCTCACCTAGAGTACTGTGTACCATTCTGGAGACCACATCTTCAGAAGGACATAGACAGAGTAGAGGTGGTCCAGAGGAGAGCAACTAAATTAGTGCAGGGTCTGCATCAAAAGCCCTATGAGGAGAGATGAAAGGACCTCCCTGGCGGAAAGGAGGGAGAGGCAGTGATATGACAGAGACTTTCAAATACCTCACAGGTATAAATAAAGTTCAAGAGGGAAGCATTTTTCATGAAAAAAGATGCTCAAAAACAGAGGACATGGTGACCCTAGTGCATGCCTTTTGTGACCTCGAGACTCGATTGCTGTAACGCTGTCTTCCTAGGGCTATGTGGAAGTTTGGTGTGCTGTCTACAGTTGGTGCAGAATGCCTCAACCAGGTTGGTGGTTGGGGTTTCCTGCAAAGATCATATGTCTCCTGTGCTGCAGTTTTGTTAACATAGAAAGTCCTTAGTCAACTCAGTGGCGCTGAGGGCTGAGGCATCTGCATCACGCCGACAACCCAGGTTCGGGAATGAGCCTGGGTGCTGAGGGTCTGATAGGGAGGAGAGGATTGAGCATTACGGAGGATGACTCTCCTTTCCTCTCCTGGGAGGTAAGGGGGACATGGATCCATGGTATTGGTGTCTCCTAGTGGAGACTGGGAGCATAGCAACCAAGGGGTCCCTTGGATTGGGGAAGGTGTCAGCAGATGTCCTGAATATGGGTGCAGGTGCACCTGCCACATGCTGGACGTCAGTGCACTTCTGTGCCTTGGGGAGGGACACAAAGCAGAAACACCCTGCACTCAGAAGGATGACAGCAGACCATGAGGGATCAGCCTATAAGCCTAGCACCGGACCTAGCCTGACCAGCTCTCCAGGACTCTCTCCACTCCCAGACCACAGCAGTCTGGATTCTAGATACAGCATCAGGTAAGGAGTTTGTGGCCCTGCCCTGGGGTGTGTGGAAGCCAGAGGGTTGGTCAGGGATCTACGGAGTCAGAGTGGAGATCCAGCACCCGATTTCCTGGTCGGGAGGGCCTCAGGCAGGGCAGTAGGAGCCGATGCAGGGAGCTTCATCTGAGGGAGATCCTGTGAGCCTGTGATGGAGGGAAAAAAGTTAAAAAAAAATGTACAAAGCACTGCAGGGATCAGGCCCTGTCTGTCTTAAAGACTTGATATGCTCCTGGCCACTGTCTCCACTCCACCGAGGAGTTGTTGCTAGTCATTCGAGATCCTGTCTTAAGCAATCTGGAAACAGGGCTCTGAATTCCCTCAGTAGGGGTGTTCCTACAGGGCCTGAAAAGTCACTTATTTGACTTGGCATTCAATTTGATAGCCGATTAAATCTGTTCATACCTCTAATGATCTTTAAGTGCTGACTTGATGGTTTTCATGTTGTATTTATTGTTATATGTTATTATTGTTATTATTTTATGTTAAACGACCTGAGCCCTTGGGATATGGCTATAGAAATTAAATGGCCTTGCCTACTTATTAAAGATGTTCAATTTATGCAATGGGACTTTATTACTGTTTAACTCACATTGTGTTGATGCTATAACGCATCCCAGGACTCACTTGTAAGATATGTATTGCACATAGGTAAGGCTATCCTGGTGTGCAGAATTTAGAATGAATAAATAAATAAAAATAAAATAATGAATAGATGCCGATGCATTACCGGTGAGTAATACCATCGAGAGGTTCATGACACATAAGAACCTTGAGAGCAAAGCTCGAGAAGTTCCCGTGTCCAGAACCTCGAGATGGTAGCACTTGCCAGTAATGCACTGGCACCTATTCATTATTTTTTTTAATATATGGATAACATTTTTTTTCTTATTTTGTGCTGGCAGTTTCAGTGACAGGTGGTATGTCCTAACCGCCTGCCACATTCTCTTGTTGCTGCTCTCATCTCAGCCTCGCTGCGCTACATCTCGCCCGCCTCCGCTCGCTGTATGAAAAGAACTGGTAGGTAGTCATACCTTATTCCTTGTTTTAGCTGTGCTTCATTTTTTATTTTTCTTTGAGGGAAAAAGAAATGCAGTGTTTATAGGCAGTGCGGTCTCCCTATGCGAGAAAGCGAACCGCCATTTTTTTTCAAATATTCTGCCCGCCCACACATGAAAAGCGGCCAATCAGGAGGCACGTTTAGGACAACATGGGTGGCAGAAGGCATCTTTGTGGGCACTTGCGCTGTTTGACCATTGTGATAATACTATCGATGAGAAGTGCAACGATAGTATTATCACACTGAAACTATACTATTAAACATGATTGACAGTAGTATTATCAGTGAACTATTGAGGGTATTATCGAATTTGTTTTGTATGCTTTACAGACGTATTAAATTCAAGATCCATATATTAAAGTATGCAAATTGCAGGTTTGAAAACAAGAACTTAGGGCTAGCCAGGTTCATTGCCGGGTCGTCAGGCAGGTGCAGATGGATAGGGCCTGTAGAAGAAAATATATGCACAACACCCAATTGAACTAGCCAGATGGCTCAGTCCATGAAGCAGTGAAACAACAAGAATTAGATGACACACTTGTGATTGAAAACAGGCTGCAGGAGAATACCCTGACATGTACTTAAAATACCCAAGCTGAGAACCGATGGTGGATGTTCTTCTGGTTGCCAGAACAACAGGGCATGGAGACAAGGTCCTTGTGACTGGACCCCACTGCAGTTGATAGCAAATGGATTTAGACCGAGACAAGCTGGGGTTTGCTTCCACCTTCAACACACAGCACACAGCACTGGGGATTGGAAATAGCGATTCCTCACAAGCACTACGCACATTCATATATACTGTAAAAGGAAAGTACTATACCAGGCAGGCTGTTCCTCGATCCCGATTGCAATTACTGCAAAATACCCGGGAGCACATACAGCAGCTTCAGTTCCTGACAGACCGAGTACGATTCAGCAATTTCTCCAGTCTTCTACATGGTGAGCCTGGTTTCCACACTTCTGGAACTTCTTTCTCCTCACAACTTCTATTCAGTCCAAATTGGCACTCACAAAGACTGCAGACCGAAACTCAGGGCCTCACACGCACTTCCCGTGTGAAACTACACACCCAGAAGCACAAAGCTCCTACTCCCTCATAGTCACAACTGATCTGCCCTTTCCAGTCACAGAGCATGGCATTTCCTTTAGCTCCACACCATTCTGTTGGTTGGTTCAGCTGTCACTCACAATAAAGACTTCCTCTGTTGGTGGAAAAAAAGGCACCAAGATTAAAACTACATTTCCCAGAGTCACTGCCCATACAATCACCTTGTGGCTGGCTCAAAACTGAGAGTCCAAGTTCCGATTCGTCCACAGGCTCCATTTTAGGGTCTCCCTATCATCCTGATTGGTCCAAGTCAGCTATTCAGGACCAAAATGAAAGAGCTACACTGAAACAATTCGTGCTGGAATGAAAACAGGTTAGACAATCACTCTAGATGATTTCTGGCAAACAGTTATATCTTTTAACAAGGCTCCCTCTGCACATGTAGCAACGGCAGAAATGGAGTGAACCGACAACAGCCCGGGTGGGATTTGGACATTAGAACACACAATCGCTCCATACAAACTAATTAAGTCTGCAAGCAGACAGCTCTTAAAGAGACAGTACGTGGAGGCTCAAATAGCACTCACTTGGAACCACATTTAAACAGCTCAGACGCTGGACACAGCCCAGACTTGGAGCATTCAGGCAAGCTCCTGGAAGATTTTAGGGAACCCCATTTGCAGGGGGGTTACAAAGACTTATGAGGAGATGCTGAGGAACCTCAACATGTGCACCCTGGAGGTTAGAAGTGGGGCATGCTAGAGACATACAAATACCTACAGAGGATAAACAGGTGTTGTGCAAGGAACTGTTTGTCTCAAGCATGAACACAAGCACACAGGGGAATTCACTTTAACTGGCCGGAGGAAGATTCAGGAAGGATATATCCATCAAGCACCTTTCCACTGAAAGTGTGATGGACAAGTGCAACAGACTACCAGAAGAAGTGGTAACAACCAAAATAGTGCGAGGACTTCAAATGAGGGTGGGACAGGCACAAGGTAATAGTAAGGGCACTAGGGGGTAAAGGGTAAAGGAGAAGGGGGAGCCCATAGGGCCAGTTTAGGAGAATCAGGTAGGTCAGACAGATTGGAGGGACTACTGGGCTTTGCATTGATTTTTTTAGTTATTCTTTTTTCTGCACCCTCCTGTTCCACTTTGGCAGATATACCACCTTCTGGCTGGGTGTACAGCCTTTGAGGAGCTATGGGCAGGGGGGGATTTAACTTTATTTTAGTTTCCTCCTTCTTCTGTTGTTCCACTGGCCTCATAGGAACACTGGCTTTTAGGACTAGGTCCCTGATGGGAGTGTATGTTGGGAGGATGATCTCATTAGACACAGTGCAGCTGCCTCCTTCCTGTGTCCCAAGTGCTCTGCCAGCAGTATGTCTACAGGTGGCAGTAGTACTGGGACATAGCCCCCTCCTGGAGGACAGCATCAACTGGGATGCTCAATTCTCCCAGTCATCCCCAACAATGCAGGCTCATTGCTGAACCAGGGTTGCCAGTGTCATGAGCGGTAGCACTATACCGATGTGCTGACGGGTCATCTCCAAGTTGGGCCTTTTTCTGTCATCAAATTCTGGGTTTCTAATATGTTTCTGTTTAATTAGAGCAGATCCCAAACAGAACCGACATGGGTTCACCCAGTCCTACCAGGTAATTTTATAGATGCTCACAACAGTGGTAAACTATAGAGGTGTTCTTGACCGAGAAAAGGAGATAATTGCCAAATGAACAAAGACAAGAGAACTGGCTTTTTTTTTTTTACTTTTTTCTCCTCTGGCCACCTGGTCTGTCTCTTCCTCCTTGCATCCTTCTTTCATCCAGCCGCTGTCCATCCCGCACCCGTCCTCCAACTTCAGGCCATCACCTTGCTACCCCCACAGCTTAACCCCCCTTCCCCATGGCGGGGTGGTGGGGAGGCCCCTAACTCACCCACCAGGACCGGATCCAGTACAGGTGATGCCCTCTGGAGATGGTGCATTGTGTTGGATGTCCATCAAGCTGCTCGACCCAGGCCACCATTTTTTCTGCATTTTTCTTTCGTCGGCGGAGCATCCAGTGCCGACAGTGGGTGTGCCATGCGCGCATCCACATGCAGCATGCCCGCAAGCTCCTCCACCTCAGTGCCTTGCTGTACTGGGCCAGACATGCCAACACCTAGCCTCCACTAGGTGTCGGAAAATGCTGACCTCTGTTCCCCACCCTCCCCGGGACAGGAGAGCTGTAATCTGGATGCTTGAGCCTCTCCCACCCTGGCCAGCTCCCGATGACCAGCTCACACCGTGAACATGGGTCACCGGCATGGCAGGAGGTAAGGCATTGCTACCTCAGCCCTCCGTGCCACAGGGCGGCTCAGAATTTACACTTTAAGTTGAACCAATTCCAGCTATGGAATTTGTCAACATGTCTCACTAGCCTTTACAGAGGACAATTTACATCCCATCACTACCTGACAAATTGCCACTGCTTCCTGCAGAGATGATCTGTCTGAATACAGACGCACCTGTCGATACTGGGGGGGGGGGCGGAATGGATTGGCTGATAAGGCATACCTGTGGGCATGCAATTAAAAACAAACAGCTCCATCCATCAGCTAAAGAGCAAGTGATTTAACTTTCTGCAGTGCAGTTAGCCAAGCCTGATGTCTCCAAGGCAGTTCCGTCAATATAGCTCCTCAGCAGTTATTAAAATGAACCCAGCTACTCAGCAAAGCATTACGGCATTAGCTTATCTTGTTTTTTTTTGTTTTTTTTTGCTTGCTTTTCATTTATCATCTGACATCATCACAGGCAGTAACTGTAATACTGATAAGATGAAGATACCACAGAGATCAAGCTAAGAAATCTTTCTCTAAATGTGTGTTTTTAAACAAAGAGTTAAGACTCAAGCTGCAAAAGTAACCAAAAAAGAAATGAGTTTCTGTCAACAAGTCACCACTCAATCAGAGTCTTTAGCAGTCATAGGTTGGCCTGCTGACACAGCAGTAGCCCTACCTGCTTGTGTCAGTGACCTGGGATCAAGAACAAGCCTGAGTCATCGAAGGGCCCAGCTGGGGAGTTGAGTTGAGCATCCAAGAGGGGCTGTCCATGCCTGGGGAGGAGGATGAACTCCATTGCACTAACACCACCTGCAGTGCACGTGAAGCCACGGAACTGGGAGGAGGCGCCAGCATGCTCTGACATGTGACGCATGCACATGCATGCTTGTATGTCAGGAGCTCTCCTCAGCATCTTGCGGGACCAGGAGAAAATAGGAAAAACAACAGCTGATGTAAAAGGACATCAGCCCCTCACGCAGAGCCCCACTCTGCCAACCATGGCACTTTCCATTGAAAGCACTGATTGAGTCTCTGTTAGGTAGAGCCCCCTCCTGGTGCCCCACTCTGGGGGAGGGGGATGGGGTAAGCCAGGGTGTATGCAGGAAGAGAGGTACATTCGGGGAAGGTGGGTGATGGGGCTGGGTAAGTGGGTATAGGACTGATGGGGACTGGCTAACAGAAGGGAAAGAAACAGCATACTAAATTTAAAAAAAAAAGTCTCTTTAGCAGCCATAAGTCCTGTGATGATGACCATTTTGCATAATTGTACAGCCAATGCACCCTAATGCTAGCAAATGCATGGCATCTTAGAAACACTGAAACATGGCAGCAGAAAAGGCCATGGGGTCCATGTTGTCTGCCCCATGTGGGTAGATTATCCTTAGAGGTTCATGTGTCTTCTTCCTGCACCACTCACCAGCCCCTTCACCTATCCCATTCTCTCTTAAAACCCTTCATGGTTTTATATTGACAAGTATCTCTGAAAGTTTATTCATGCCTCCGCCACCCTTTCCTAAATTAGCACTTCCTAGCATCCTCTTGAATCTACCCCCATTACTAGTTTGTTGCTGTTCCCTACTGGTCTTATCTCTACTCATCTTAACACTTCACTTGAGTTCACCTTATTTATGCCCTTCATGTATCTGAAGGGTTCCCTCATGTAACTACTCTCCCTCCTGGCCTCCAGGAAGTGCCTTTCCACTCTCCAGTCTCTACTCATGCGGTACAGTATGTCTTCCCCTGTTGGTCCTGTATCTTCTTAGTTGATCTCCTCTGTTCAGAGTTCAACCTGTTGATGTCCGTTTTCAGGTGAGGGTTCCACGTTTGCATACAATATTCCAGATGTGGTCTTACCAGCTTTCTGTACAGGGCAAGAGGATCTCTTTCCTCCTACTGCTGACTCCCCCCACTACCCCCCCTGGGCTGTGCAAATATCTTAACTTGAATATTCGGGCTGAATATTATAATCAGTAGGCCCCTTGAGAGGAATTCTGGGCCCTGTGAAAAGTTCAGACTCTGGGGCCCCATGCAGCTGCTTACAGTTGCATGCCAGGTGGCTCAGCCCTCTTTGGTGCTAGGCCCTGTGAATAATTCCCTGCCCCACCTCTCAAGGGCCCTGATATTCAGGGACTCAAATATTTGGGTATTCGGTATTTGACTGGGTGGTGGCAGATGAAATATAACAATATAATTAGCCATCCCCCATACCTGGTGGCCAGGGATAATTTTCTGGTCATCCTCCCATCCCTTTTCCAGTCTTCAAATATCAGGATGCGTAGCACCACTAATGACAATACGACTCACCGCTCCCTCATGATTGCATGCTGCCTGCTTGCGCTATTGAACAGTTCATAGAGACTTTCACTCAGGCAGGCAGTGACATACTGAAAGAGTGGGCTGGGGCCACACAACTGGCGGGGGTCTGTCTGACTAGCATGGACTGATTGCACTAGTTCCCACCTGAAAGCAAGGTAAGAGGTCAAGGGAAGGGCTGCAACAAAGAACAAGCATTTGTCCATGCCGAATGTTGATTGCTTATATGTGCTACTTAGGTATTTGGAAGTGAAAGTACAATGCCTAAGAACTGTCATGTCCCCAAGATATCCACTGTGTCTGTTCAGTATTCACAGAAGAAGGAGAGGCGGAAGGACCACAGCAGTTGCAAAGGCGAAGAGGTGGACAACAGTCCATTCACAGGCAGAAGAATCCTGCAGAAGGTGAGTAAAGTGAAGGTGGACAAAGGGATGGGACCAGATGGCTATACACCCAAGGATATGAAAAGAATGGTGGAAGGAAATAGCAGTATCCGTGGCAGCCATGTTCACTAAGTCATTCAACATAGGGTTGGTACCAGAGAATTGGAGGAGGGCACATGTGGTCCCTCCATAGAAATCCAGCAGTAGGGAGGAAGCAGGGAACTATAGGCCAGTCAGCCTGACTTCAGTGGTGAGGAAGATCATGGAGATATCGGTTAAAGAAAGGACAGTAGGGCATGTAGAAGCCGTCGGAGCCTAGGGCCTTAGGCAACATGGATTCACAGTGGGAAGGTCATGTCAGACAAATCTGGTTGATCTCTTTGGGTGACAAAGGAAGTAAATCAGGGTGGGGCAATGGACAACGCTTACCTTGATAGAAGCAAAGCGTGTGACAATGTCCCACATAGGAGGCTGATAAAGTAGCTGAGTAGGGTGGGCATGGGGGAAAGGGTAGTAAAGTGGGTTAGAAACTGGGTAACAGACAGGAGGCAGAGAGTGGTGGTAAATGGGGCACAGTCAGGGGAGAGGTGGTGACCAGTGGGGTGGCGAAGGGATTGGTCCTGGGGCCAGTCCTGTTCAATGTCTTCATTAGTGACATTGCACAAGGGGTGAAGGGAAAGGTCTGCATGTTTGCAGATGACTCCAAGATCCATAACACAGTGGATACCCCAGAGAGGGTGGAGAAAATGAGGAGGGACCTGGGGAAGGTTGAGAAATGGTCTGAGGACTGGCAACTGAACTGTACTTCAATAAAGTGCAAAAGTATGGACCTGGGACACAGAAACCCAGGGCATAGGTACAGAATGGGGGAAGGGAGTTGGTGACAGTGACAAAGAAGGAAAGGGACCTAGGGGTTCTTATCTCAGATGACCTGAAAATGTCAAAGTGGTAAGGCATCTTGGAGAGCCAGTGACACGCTGGGGTACATTGGCAGGGGTATCACCAGAATAAGGAGGGGGGGTAGTGATGCCATATATAAAACCGTGGTCAGGCTTCACATGGAGTACTGTATGCAGTTCTGGAGATCGCACCTTCGTAAGGATATTAACAGGCTGGAGATGGTCCAGAGAAAGGGCGAATGAGACGGTACAGAGCTTGCAACACAAGACTTATGAGGAGAAATTAAGGGACCTCAATATGTACACACTGGAAGAGAGGAGGGAAAGAGGGGATATGATAGAAACATTCAAGTACCTGAAGGGTATCAATAAAAGTACTGAGAAGCAGGAGACAGCTGCTATAGGGATATGTGCCAGCTTCTGTGTGATATTCTTTTGTTCTTATAAATCTGTAATCTCAGTACTTCAGTAACCACATGACCACACTGTCTTCTTTAGGCAATTTTATGCTGGTTGATGCTTGGTGTCAGCGGCAGATGGAGGCTCACCAGGTTGTGTTGCCATTTGGAAAACTTCAGAGTGTTCTTTTACTGGTAAGTGTTTTGGAAAGCTGGTGAAGGTCTCACAGTTTTTATTATGATTTTATCTCCTTATGTCTGTCCCCTTGGTCCCCCATCCCCACACCCCAACAGTCACCAGTGGCCACAGCTGCAGCCTTCTTTCCAAGATGGTGAGTGAGAAACATAGAAACATACAAGTTACTGGCACATAAGAACTGCTTGGCCCACCTAGTCTGCCCATTTCCCTACCTGATGGATAAGCTGCAGATTCTAGTTAATCAACAGCTTACTTCCTCCTACCCCCCCCCAGTAGAATTGCCTTATGTCTGTCCGTGAACAGCTGCCTTCACAGTCTGTGAAGTCTGACGTCTCTCAGTGCCACTTATTGGTCATCTTCCAACACAAACGAGGCGCTGCCAGCCCAAAAGTAACTCAGGACAAGCAGGTTTCAAAGTGGGGAAGAAATGGAGTGAGCAAGAATCAAGTACTCATAAAGGTGCGGTGTCGATTTTAAGATCAGGATACTGGTGTGGAGACTGCAAATAGAACCCTTGCTCTTTAAGCAGCCTTATGAAGAGTAAAGGCTTCTCGAAGCACTGGGGCTCTGTTTATTGTATTGTAAGTGGGCTGCATCTAATTCGATAATTTACTGTACCTTACATGTGGATGTATGGTAGGCCCAACTTTAGATAAACACTGCACCTGAATTAACACATGTTGTGACAGAAACATAGAATTCATCAGCAGAAAAGGAACGCTCAGCCCACCCAGTCTGGCCAAGTGTTCTCTACCTATGTGTAACTTCTGCCTGTATATGTTAGTGCATATCTTATTCTGCCTGCATCCATCAGGTCCTCCTTCTGAATGAGTTTGCTTAATGGATTTTTCCTGCAATGAACTTGAACCTACTCCACGTCCATGGCCCTATTGATCGCCGTTGACCCCCCCTTCTCCTTTCTGTAATATACCCCTATGTTTGTCCCATGCATGCTTAATGCCCCCTACCATTTTAGCTTCCACCACTTCTCTTGGCAGTCTGTTCAAGGCAACTACCACCCTTTCAGTAAAGAAATATTTCTTCACATCTATCCTGAATGCCCCCCCAGCTTCATTGTATGTCCCTTGGTTTGGGTGCTCATCCTCATTTTAAGGAACTCCCCAACTGTACCCTCTTCACCCCTGTGAGGTACTTTGTAGGTCTTGATCATGTCACCTCTCAGACTCCTCTCTTCCAGAGTGTACATGTTGAGATTCTTCAGTCTTTCCTTGTAGGGATTCCTGTGAAAATTCTGAACCATTTTAG
Organism: Neoceratodus forsteri; assembly: GCA_016271365.2. Classification (NCBI taxonomy): domain Eukaryota; kingdom Metazoa; phylum Chordata; order Ceratodontiformes; family Ceratodontidae; genus Neoceratodus; species Neoceratodus forsteri. The sequence goes on from JADMNL010000023.1 coordinate 69,850,981, forward strand.
TTGCCCTCCTGTGGAAAACCTCCATCTTATGTCCTTTCTGAAGTGTGGACTGTAAAACTGGACACAGTACTCCAGCTGGGGGTATAGCAGGGAGTGATACAATGGCAGCACAACATCCCTCGTCCTCCTACTGGAGATGCCACTCCTTATGCACCCCAGAATTCAATTTGCCCTGCCCATAGCCTTGTCACACTGTACTGCCATCTTGAGGTCCTCTGATAAAATAACCTCAAGGACCCTTTCATGTCTAGTGAGTATCAGTACTTCCCTCCATGCTATACCCAGCATCGGTGTTCCTGTGCCCTAGGTACATGATTTTACACTTGTTGGCATTGAACCCCAAGTAAGTAAGAAAATGGAATTAATTTGAATGAATTGTAGGCTTTTAAGCAGCTTTTTGGGGAGTGAGTATGTGTGTGTGTTGGGGGGGGGCTGTGGTACCGCCAATACCTCCAAGAGTGCCACCGACTTCCCCACTCCCTCACACTGCCTGCCCAAGTACTCAAACCTCCCCCTCACCACTTCCACAGTGTCCCCCAAGTCATTTGTAGCCACATGCAACTGTAAATGAGGTTTCTTCCTGCTCTCGCTGCACGCTTGAGCAGTGCCTGCCCTGCCCTCCCTGCACTCAACCTGGGACAGCTTCAGTACAAATATGGGTGTGCCTTTTCTCCTTTTCCACCCCATCTCACCCATTTAAGTATAGAATCTCCCAGGACGAGTACCCCCACCCTCACCCCTTTCCCTTCTAATGCACCTTCCACCACCCCAGTATTCATCCTTCCTGTCCCTTACCCCGCCAACTGCACCTCTGTGACTTCTGTATCTGTACCCCCTAATTCCGCCTCACCCCTTTTCTCTGCCTTATTCCTCCCATCCCCCTTGTACCCCTTCCCAGCCTGACTACTTCCTACTGGGCTTCCCATGTCGACCTCCCCACCTCCCCTGCTGATTTCCAACCCCTCTCCTATCCCCACTGTTGTCGATTTAGAGCCCCCATTCCCTTCTACCCCGATAGTGATGCCCCTCCCATCCTCTCCCCTTCCCGTAGCCTTCTCTCCTTCAGTCACCATCCCCTCCTCCCTTACTAGTCCCCTTCTACCCTTTTGTCCTCACTATCTCTTCCCCTACCTGTTGCCATCCCTCTCATGCCCAGCTTGTCCTCCCCCCTTCAGTATATTCCTGCTCCCCCACTCTGTCCCATAGCAGAGGTTCACATCTATTCATAATCGATACCTGTCCTACATCTCTTTCTCCTATTGGTCCCCCCCCACACTTGTTCACCTCTGTGCCACTCCTGGTGCCTCCCTACCCGCAGCCATCTACTCTCTCCCCTGGTACTCCTCACTGTGTCTTCCTCCCCCATCAGCAGGCATCCCTGGCCTCACCTCGGATTCCTCCTCCCTTCTCCTCTCTTTTTTCTGCTAGTGCCTCTGATACTGGGGTCGGTTTCAGTCCCTAGTTATTCTTCCTCCATCCCCCTTTGCCATCCCCTATTCCCCCTCAGGATGCCCATCATACTTATCTGCCCTGCCACTTATACTCCTCCCTAACCTCCACAGTTCCTCCCTCAACTAGCCAGTCATCTACAGACCATACACCCCATCCTCTAAGCCTGTCCAGGATCATGGCACACCCACACCCTGTACTCCTCCACCCTTCCAAAGATGCCCGCTCTAGTGACATGTGGCACCTTCCCCATTTGGCCCCCATCTTATGCTAGGGTTCTTACTCCCAGGTTCTGCACCCTACTACAACTGTTAGGTCCCTATTACTCAAATTACTGTCTCCCCACACTAGTCCCCTAGTGACCCCTTGTCGATGGGGGTAATTCAGGTTCAAATGTCATTCGTTAGACACTGTATTACTGTAGCAATCCTAAAGGCTCCTTGTCCATTTTTCCACCCTCAGCTACCATACTTTTTGTTCTTGGCTCTCATATAGTTTCACTTAGCCCAGTTGAAATCCTATTGCACTCCAAGTATTACTCAGCTCAGTTAGAGAAATAAACAGAACAAATAAATATGTATTATTACATCAATCATAACAGTATAGCTCAGTACTTAGCTCAGTTAGAGAAAGAAACAGAAGTAAATCTTGTATTATAGCAATCCTAAAGCATCCAGTCATTGCTTTGTCTCCACTCCAGAGACCCTGCTGTAATAGAGGACCACAGAGGACATTGGGCGGAAGGGTGTGCAAGTGTAAAGTCCCGGCAGAGCTCCATTGAGCTCGTTCATTCCCCCTCTCTCACTGGATCGTTGTATTTCTCCCAACGCTGAAGGCTGCCCTTTTGTACTGGGCTCCTGCTTGCATTGGCACCTTTTTCTGCACACAAAGAAATCCGCAGCAGTCCCGACACAGCTCTGTTGAGCTCGCTCACTCTCCCTCTCTTAACTCGCTCGTTCTGTTTCTCCCGGTGTTGTAGGCTGCCCTTTTGTACTGGGCCCCTGCCTGCATTGATCCTTTTTTTTCTTCCCACAAAGAAATCCACAGCAGTCCCAACAGAGCTGCGTTGACCTCGCTCACTCCCCCTCCCTTACTCGCTCATTCTGTTTCTCCCAGCACTGCAGGTTGCCCTTTTGAACTGGGCTCCTGTCTGTGTTGGCACCTTTTTCTGCCCACAAAGAAATCTGCATCACTCCCGACAGAGCTCAGTTGAGCTCGGTTACTCCCCCTCTCACTCGCTTGATCCTAATCTGTCCCAAACACTGATTTCCCAAAGCAACTGAGGTATTCTGCGTCGGAAGCACGAAAACACATTTTGGCCAGGATGTGAAAAATGATAGCTGTACTGTTCATAAGGAGGTGTGAAAAACTGCCAGTGCTGAAAATCTGGCGTGAAAATATTACTGATTTGCGAAGTTACAAGGGTGCGTGGAAACTGCACAACGCACACTCAAAACACAGTCATTTTATTGACTTTCATCACAAAATTTTCAACATAGGCATTTGTAACCCCTAGATGGCGCTATCCCAGGGGCTACTACCCCTGCCTGATTTGCCACTAACAGGTTGAGGGGCCTGAATCCAATGGCGAAGTGCCTCCACCCAGAGGTCAGGGTTTGCAATAGTTAAACTTACTTGGTCACAGCCCTCTGGGACACTGCAACCCCCCTTTCTTCCCACTAGTGGCCCACAATATATCAGAATTACCTTCACAGTATACACTTACCCCAGGGCTGGTTCAGGCACTGGGACCTCCTGTAAAATAAGATACAGTGCAACAATCACAGTACAATACTTTAACATAGACAAATACCTCAGGCAGTATAACTTTGCTGAAACAAGCAGCTCGGATTTATTTAGGGGAATATAATAAGGACAGGGGGAAATCAGGTTAATTAGCTTATCACTTTACTCATCTACCTATGGCTCTGTGCACAGGCCTATCCCTACCAGTTACTGTCCCTGGGTACCCAAGCCCTAGTGGCTAGTCCAAACCGTGGCAGCTGGTGGGGGCCCTTTCACACAGAGAAAAGAAAAATTAGTTTAAACAGTCAGCAGTACAGTGATTCCATTTGGATTCAATGTGGCAATTCAACAGGGAGCGACCCTGAATTAGTACTCACGACCTCCAAACAAGATAGGGTCCTTCAATGTCAGCAGGGCTACTCTTGAGCTCACGAGACTCCTCACATATTTATATGGCAAACTGCAACAGGCAAAGTCCTTTAATGGCAGCAGGATTCACTTGAGCTAACCAAGCCTCCTACACATTTATATGGTGAACAGTAACAGGCAAAAGTCCTTAATGGCAGCAGGATTCACTTGAGGTACACAAGCCTCTTCACACATTTATATGGTAAAACAGAAAGTACTATACCAGGCAGGCTGCTTTCTATCCTGATCGCAATTACTGCACAATACCCGGGAGAACACACAGCAGATTCAGTTCCTGACAGACAGAGTGCAATTCAGCAATTTCTCCAGTCTTCTACAGGGTGAGCCTGGTTTCTACTCTTCAGATATCCTTTGATTCTCTCTCACAGGGGCGGATTCAGTCCTAACAAGCAGTTACACAAGCTGCAGACCGGAAATCTGGGCCTTACTAGACCCCGGAGCAGTTGTCAGCAGTTGAAATAGTCAGTTGCAATTCAATGCAGTTGCAATCAGTTGCAATTGCATTGGATTGCAGTCATAAAATAGTGGAGTTGAAATCCACTGCAGTTGATGATTCTGTGACCCATCCAGGTTTGTTTCTGTGGTGCACTGCAGTGTGCTTTCTCTGTTTTTCTTTCCTGGGGGGAGAAGGGGTGCCGCAAATATCTAATGGTCCTCAACCACTGGTACTGAGCCTTACAGCCAGTAAAACTCACCCCTGGCTCCTGGACATGAAGCATCCACCTATTAGGAGAAATAGAAAGAAGAGCCAGGAGCTTGAGAGTGTGTGTGACTGGCTGCATGAGGTGGTGGGGAAGAGCATGCCTAGATAGGAGGGGGACTGTCAGGACAGGAGGCATCTGTGTTGGTGTGTGGGCAATGGAGAGAGCAGCGTTTTTCTGTAGGGACAAAGTTTAGTGGTTCAGCCTTTAATTTAAAAACAAGTTATCTGTGTCCACTGTCTTGATGTGTCCGGTCCCTGGACAGAAACTAGCATGTGGCTGTGCAGGTTCCAGTCAGTCCTCCAGCAAAGCCAGGAGAGCAATCGTGTGAAGGTAGCAAGTCAGTGGTCTGGTCATGGTCGAGATCAGCCCGTGACCCCATTGGCTGGGGCCTGTCGGGCAACTCTCACTCAGTCTTGATCAGATCTTCAGAGTCAGCGAGGAGGAGGAGTGGTAGGTACACTAGTTCCTCTGAGCAGAGTACCGGAGTGGGGACGTGGGTCTAGGTCTAGGTTGGGAACTGACTGTGTGGGTTGGAAGGAGGGACCACAGAGCTCCAAAAAAACACCGACACCATCGCTGAGTAGAGCAGCAGTGGCAGCCTGAGCCATGGAGTCACCTGCTGCTGCCGACCGAATCATCACCCAACACCTGACCGAACTGGCAACATGGATGTGTATATAATGCCCTGTGTCTGCTGCATGCTGGACTGGCTTGTCTGGCTGGTTGAGGGCTTGGGGTCTGTGGGGCCAAGGGGGCTGAACTTGAAAAGCCAAGGTGATCAATCATCATCGATCTGCTGCTGGCAGCCCGGCTGGGTTTTCTCTGACTATGGAAGCATTGTGAGTAAGTCAGGCTCCCCACAAGGTCATGGAGCAGTTTAGGTGCAGGTGGTTGGTTGGTGAGTTCCCGGACCCATAGGAGGCCGGAGTGTGGAGCAGTGTCGGTCAGGTCCAATGGACAAAATGTTGTTTACCACTGTAGGAATCGGATAGACTAAATATTAAAGTCCTCACAGCAAGATGAATAAAAATAAAAAAAAAACACATTAGTATACTGTACATTCTGAACTTGTTTTGGCTTTCAGCAACTGTCAGAAAATGTTTTTTTTTAATATACATGATTTTCTTTAGCTTTAAATTTGAACTATGGATACATCTCAGTTCTGGTATACCATACAGGAGGTATTTCTAGGGGTCCTTTCTTAAACTATTTTTAGTGTCACGGATTCTACTACTAATAAACTAAATATATTGATGGTTAGCTCTGTTTGTAAAAGGGTACCTTCTAGCTTCTGTGGGGTGTTTAAGAGGCCCTACCTATACTGTATTTTAGACTTACAGTTCTTTTTCTAAGTAACTAGTATTACTGCTGCTTAGTTTTCTATACTATATACTGTTTTACTGCCCTGCTTCAACTTGTTACTTTTAGGGACTTAGTATATTTTGCTGTTGTTTTGACTGGTTGTTGTGCTTTAGTGGGTCCCTACTGTGTTTAGACTTGTTTCACTGCACTCTGTATTTGCAGTTTAAAGAGCAGCCAGCTTCTTAGCTGCTGCTGACTAGTTGCTGCTCCTGCCAACATATGCAATACCTCACCTGCCCCAGAGTTGAGGGGCATAAAGAATTCCTTTTGTTTCTGCCCATTTATGAAGTTATAATGCTGCTAAATCCCAAATGCTAAAAACGGAGCTGCTTCCTGACCTTAACCCACCAACACACCCCCATGTAGGGACATGCAGCCCCATTTTATGATGTCAGAAGGCGAAGGCTGTGTGTGCACATGCCCATTGATTTCAAGGAGGGAGACTTTTCCATACATTTTTTAACTTTTATAGTCGAAATTTTTAATTAAAAAAAGATACGATGTTAAAAAAGTATGAGAAACAACTACATACTAAAATTCAATGATGATGAAAGTTGAAAAAATTGGTTGGATTTTCTGTAGTTAGTTGAAGTCAGAAATTTCAAACTAGTTGAAAAAAATCAGTCATAATGGGTGATAAGTCAGTCATAATTGGTTTTTCAACTGACTCCGGGGTCCAGGCCTTACACACGTTTCCCGACTAAAACTGCACACTGAAAAAGCACAGGGCTCCTTCCTTCTTCACTGCCAGAGCTCAACTGAAACTCCAACAGACAAAACCGGCACTTCTTTGAGTTCCTCCCAGTTCTTGACTGGATTGGCTGTCACTCACAATAGACTGCTCCTGTTGGTCCAAAAGGCGCTAAGTCTAAACTACATCTCCCAGAGTCACTGCCCATACAATCCTCTTGTGGCTGGCTCAGATTATGAGTCCAAGTTCTGATTCGTCCAAGGCACCATTTTAGAGCTAGCTTACCCCACACTGATTGGTCCAGTTCAGCAGTTCAAAACCAGAATGGGGAACTAGGCAGACACAGTTCTGACTGCAAAGAAAGCAGGTTAGACAAACTGTAATTTCATTATTACTCTAAATGGTTTCTGGCAAACAGTTATATCTTTCAGATAGGTTCCTTTGCACTCCTAGTGACTTCAAAATGGAGTGAATTGGCAGCAGCTCGAGTGGTACTCAATCAAAAAACACACAGTCCCCCATACAAACTAATTATGTCTGCAAGCAGACAGCTCTTAAAGAGACAGTACCAGAGGTTCTAAAACACTCACTGATAAATGGCTTAAACGCCAAACACCATTCAGGCTTGGAGCATTCAAGCAAGCTCCTGGAAGTCTTTGGGAACCCCCATTTGCAGGGGGTTACACCTTCCTGGCTCTAGGAAAGCTTGATGTCTAGCAAGAATCCTACAAGTTTCAACTGCAACTATATACATTTGCATTAGGCTCGTATGTAATCATCAGTCAATATATCATTTTACCAAGAACACATTTGAAACATTGCAGTACATCACTCTTACACAGTATTACATACACATTGTACCATAACTCAAGTTATTACCTCTTGTACATGAAACCTGAAGAGAGGGGCCTTCCTATCAGTTACCTTGGGGCTGGATGGGGCAAAGGCAGCATACTTAGAGGGCAACACAAGTAACTTGAGTTAGCACTGACGCTCAGTTTGGGCAATGAGCTCGGGACACATACACTCCTTTATGGACAACATTGAGAGGCAGATCCACTGGCTGGCCAGGGAATCATAACTGAGGTGCACCACAGGCTTTACAGCTTGACCAGTCTTTCTAGGGGAACTGTTACAGTCTCACTCTGAGCCTCATTTTCAGCATTGTCCTCACTTGTCAGGGAGTCTCCATGGGGTAGAGAGGCTAGAACTTGGGGCACTTTCAGCTCCAGGAGTTACAGTTTCTGAGTCCACAACATTTGGCTCGTATGGAGAGCTTCGACACTGGCAGTGGACTGTCATGGCACTCAAAATACTCTTCTTGTTCTGGTGTATCACCAGTCTGACCTAATCCATCATTTTCTCCCTGAAAGCTCAAACAGTTCAACCATGCACAATGATTCCATTTCATCTGATCTGATGCTTGTACTTCACTTTCTGGGAGCATTGGTTCCAGGGACGAAGTTGAGAGCTTGGACAGTCCAGAAGGCCCAGCTTCATCTCCAGTATTGACTAGGGATTGCCTCAAACAATTGACTCAGTTGTAAGAAGGATAGTATTCAAAGTCATCTCACTTTCTTCCGATATGGACTGACAGTCATGCTCAACTGGGACTTGTGGAGGGGAACACTTTAACTTTGCTTCTGTAGGTGCAGACTTTCTTGATCTTTTCTTAGCAGCAGCTCCAGTCACTGGTCCAGAGGGGCATCTTCTAGGGCTCAGACTCAATTAAGATTTGTCCAATGGCAGTAAATGATTTCTATGCATTGTTTTTACATCTTTGAATTATTCTCAGGCCTTACTTTGTACACTGGCAGATCATCTAGTTTGCCCACTACAATGTGAGGGAGATGGTGCATCTGTCAGCAATCTTGTGCTTGCCATGCAGTCCCAGATTTCTTGGCAATACCCAATCTCCCTCCTGGAGTTCCTGTGCTTTCACCTTTTATCATACCTTTCTTTGTTGGCCAGATTTTTTGGCAGCCATGGTTTGAGCCAGTTGGTAGCATGAGTTAGCTGGGCCTTTAACTTTTGCACATACTGTAAATAGTTGTCAGCTTGAACCCCATCAGGAGAGACCCCAAACACACATCTACCGGTAGTCGAGCTTCTTCCAAACATCAGGCAGTAGGGGAGAACCCAGTGGCATCACTTTTGTGCAGTTATAAGCATGTACCAGGGTGCTAATTTGTTGGCTCCATCTAGGCTTGTCCTTTGGTGCAGGGTGCCTAGTATATCTAGCAAAGTGCGGTTGAAACGTGCTCAGGCTGAGGGTCCCCTGGGGTGGTAGTGAGTTCTGGACTTTCGTGACTCCCACAGAGAAAGTATCCTTTGATCAGACGACTCTCAAAGTCTCTCCTTGATCAGAATGGATTCTTTGTGGAGCCCCATAGTGAACAAAAAGTTTTCTAGAAGTACTTTGGCCACAGTGGATGCTTTCTGGTCTTTGGTGGGGAAAGCTTGGGCATATCTCGTGAAATGGTCAGTGACCACCAGCACATTACTGATATTTCTTTGATCTGACTCAAACTCAGAAAATCAATACAGACCAGCTCCATGGGTGCACTGGTGGTGATGTTAACAAGGGGAAGCCCTCTGGGGCAAAGCTTTCCTCTGTAAGCAGCAACTATAAGTTCGAATGTGTTGCTCCATATCAGCCCCATCTTAGGCCAATAGAATCTGGATCTCACCAAGTCAAGTGTTCTGTCTATACCAAGGTGCCCATGTGGTTGTGCAAGGACATCAGTACTGAGTCTCGAAGGCAGTGGGCAGCACTAGTTGTTGTTTGTCTACTTGTCCCCTCTGTCTACTGTTTCTCTGTATAACAGTTTATTGATCAGTTTCAACTTAGGACCTTCTTTGTATAATAGTGCAGTTCTCAAATCATGGGAGCGTGATTTGGACACATCTTTTCCTGCATCGAGGGCTTCTAAAGCTGCTTTGATCATGGGATCGCAGGATTGAGCCCGCCGAATACTGTCATTGTCCAGCTGAGGCAGTGCACCAATGTCTATTGCAGAAAAGTGGCAATAAGCAGCAGGTATGCAATTCTCAGAGGGTCCCAAGCAATCCACCATGCAGTCCACTGCGTCGTGGACATTTGTTCCTCCCGTCAAACTTCCGCAGAGTGCCCGAATGTCAGGTTCTGCCAATCGGACCCAATCATTCTGGGGAACAGGCTCCGGGAGAGAGCATCAGCATCTATGTGGTCAGACCTGCTCGGTATTCGAGAGGATAGTCATATGTAGATAATGCAGAAAGCTACCTATGGCCAGTGGCATCCAACTTAGCTGAAGTCTGCACATAGTTCAAAGGATTATTGTCAGTTTTACTAGTATTTAGCCCCATACAAGTACTCATGGAATTGGTCAACAATAGCCCACTTCAAAGCTAGGAACTCTAACTTATGTACAGGATAGTTCTTTTCGGATGGGGTCAGGCTTCTATTGGCAAAGGCCACTGGTCTCAGGCCATTCTCGTGCTCCTGGTACAACACAGCCCACAACCCTTGCAAGCTAGCATCAGTGTGCAGGATGTAAGGTTTTCTTGGATCGGCATAGGCCAGCACTGGAGCATGGGTAAGTTGATATATGATCTCATGAAAAGCAGTCTCACAATCAGAGTCCAGCGGCCCCAAATACTTCACTCGGATGAAAATACGCTCTTTCAGTCTTGAGGGACGCTGACTTTGGTATTTTTGTGGGTTGGGGTTACCTTGAGTAAGGTTAAGTAAAGGGCGGATCACTCTTGAATAGTCCTTGATGAAACGCTGATAATAACCACAGAATCCCAGGAATCTTTGCAGTTCTTTTAGATTTTGGGCTGTGGCCAGGTGGTCAAGGCCTCAACTTTACTTGGGTCGGTCTCTATTCCTCGGTGGATACTATGTGTCCCACATACTTTACTGATGTTTGAAAGAATTGACACTTATCAATGGACAGTTTAAGGCCAAAGTCCTCCAGTCGGTCCAATACCTTAAATAATCTGCTCATGTTCCTCCAGTGAGCTGCCAAACACAATAACATCATCTAGGTATACCAGGCACTCTAGTAACTTCATGTCCCCACTGCACGCTCCATCAATCGTTGAAAAGTGGCTGGGGCACCTGAAATCCTTTGAGGCATCCTCATGAATTCATAGAAGCAGCGGATAGATAAAGGCTGTCTTCTCACGGTCCTCTGGGGCCATCGGGATCTGGTAGTACCCACTGCGGAGATCCAGCACAGAGAACCACTTGCTCCCGTTTAGGCAGTCCAAAGCATCCTGAATGCGGGGCATTGTGTACTGATCAGGGATAGTCCGCTGGTTTAAGGTGCGATAATCCACACACATCCTTACTGTTCCATTCTTTTTCCTCACTACCACAATGGGGGAAGCATAAGGGCTTCTGGATTCTTGTATTACACCAGCAGCTAACATCTCTTGCAGATGCCGTCTCACATCATCTATGTCAGCAGGTGCCAGGCGTCGAGACCTCTCACGAATGGTCTTTCGTCATGCAGCGGATATTGTGCTCAGCTCCTTGCACGATCCTACATCCCATTCCTTTAAAGAAAACACCTGGTCTCTCTGGGCAAGCTTCTCACTGATCCTCACTTTCCATTAAGCTGGCAGCGGGAGTCACCAAATCAAACAAGTCAGGCGTTACTCTGTCATTCTTCCTTGAACTCTTGCTGCTGGTAGCACTGCAGTGTCTGCACAATGCACATTAGCCAGGATGCAACCTCTATTTACTCGAATGTCTCTTTCAGACACATTATGAACTTGGACCATTACCCTTCTGGCATAAGCATGGGCTCTAGCGGGCAAAATACTAGGCTTGACCAGCAGTCCCTCTGGCAATTTTCCATCGCCTGGTGCATCCAACATTAATATTTTATTCTTAACATCCTTTCTGATACGGACCTCTCCCTGTAAGGTACACTGGGCATTTAGGCGCCAGGATCAGAGACTCAGGATCCTTCTTCCATACAATTCCGACCGGTTCCTCTGGTTCTATTTTTCAGCATCTCTCTGTGCCTCATAGGCCTTCTTAATTAAAGCCAGAACTCTTAAAGCTCTACTAGTCTTTGACCCCTGTTTTCATAACACAACTGTGCCAGCCTTCCAAACATATGAGCATTTGTTCCAATCAACAAAGGGACACCATCATACAGTCCAGTGGGGGACACACTAAGGCTAGGTCTCTACTTGTTCGCCACTCCAGCCACGGATGGGGAAAGACAGCCAAATTCGGATATACCCGAATAGGGTAGGCCTTCTCACTTAACCCCCATACATGCAGTCCTTCTAATGGTTGTAAGGGTACATCTGACAAATGCTTCTGATACCAATCCTGGAACATAATTGTCACTTGGGAGCCACTGTCTAATACAGCTCTTGTAGACACTCCATTAACCTTTACAGTGGTCTCCATGGAGGGACCCACTATTCTGGACCAGTCTGAGAGGCGTAGTGGGGGCCTGGGCAACTGACCTTGCCACAAAGGACGTGAGTTAGCATTTTGGTGCCCTCACTGGGATCATTTCGCACCTCTTAACCACTCATTTGTTCTCCAAGCTCTCCTTGTAGCCTATATGCAACTTTGTCAGTGTCTTTGGGACCAGCATTCCTTTCATGTGCCCATCTTTCCCACAATTATAGCAAAACATACTTTCTGGAGTTTGAGCTGGCTGGGCGCCACACTGGGAGCCAGGGCGGGAGTATACAACTGGAAACCTTGGTGCCATCTCTGTCTCGTGACGTGATAAGCATTTGGAGACATCTCGTCAGTTTCTCCACTTCCATGGTCAAGGAATCGAGTTCGAGCTGTTATCAGCAGGAGATACATGGTGGGTACCCTCACCCCATAGCAGATGCAGTCGGATATAGGTCAGGGCTCTGTACTTTGCAGGCGTGGCCTTCAAAAGGGACTGTTTTTGAATTCCCGGATCTCTCTCAACAGTTCGCCCCTATTGTGGCATATCTTTTCCTTGTCAGAGCACTCATTTACTGCCAGCCTCTGCCCTGAACTTCATTGATGGGTCACCCTCAGTCACTCAGGTCATAGCCGCAGCTGTTGGTGCAGGTCCCTCCCAGGTCGCCTTTTCTCAACTCCTCGAATTTCTCTCATTAACTCATCATGGGAGGGTGGGGATTCCAGTCGATTTGCCAAGGCGAATGAAGGCAACAGCAGTTCTGAGAAGGGCAGACTTAAGGATCCTGTCCAGCCTGGTTCGTCCAGTTCAATCGCTGGCAAACTACTTTCTGAGGCATTCTTGCAACAATTTTTCCAGCCGAGATACATACACAGACAACAACTCCCTTGGTACTGTTGTGCATCTCTTACTCTCCACCATAGGTCTTCATCAGAATCTGGGCTCCCATACACTTCTCCAGGGCCTCAAGATAGGCCTGTGCAGTCACTTCAGGGTTACTGGCTCTGCTTAGCACGGATGGTAGCCAGGGCAGGACCTCAGAGGCTCACTAACCCTCTTTCGCTCGCTTCCAGCATTGCCATTCTAGCACTTGGGGCAACACAGTCTATCCAGGTCTCTCAGTCATCCTCCCTTGGGGGTGGGAGGTGCCAGAGAAGATCCTCAACCTTCGGTAAGAGTCGTGACTAATGGCAGGTGCAGAACTAGGAGTCTGCATTGGTTCAGCCACCATTACGGGTACTGGAGCGGAGAGGGTGTTGGGGAGAACACCCCAGGTGGCAAGAATAGTTTATTTAAGTCCTCCACAGTTTTCCCTTCCCCAGCAACCATTTAGCAAATTTCTCCTCAAAAGTTTCAGATAGTGGTGGGGCTCATTCCCCGGGTCTTTACTGTCCTTAGTTATCACTCTCCAAGCAGTGAGGGCTCCTCTGGGGTAATGGTCTGTGGCACTTTGGAGCTATCTATGGGATCCTTAAATGCTACTAGGGCCAGGAAAGTGTGGGTGAGCAGATTAGCATGCCGACCCACCACCACAGGGTTTTGTAAACCTTCCACCTTGGAAAGTACTCCCTGTACAGTGTCCGTATTGATACCCAGGGGGATGTCCAGGATAAGCATAGCATTTTGGGGGTCGATCTCCTCCCCAGTACACCACTCCACCAGCCGGTGCACAGCCACTTCTGTCGGGGTACCCATTTATTTTTTTTTTCTTAACAGTGGTTTGTAAATATGGCCACTAGAGGACACACAATCCCAGCGGTGCCTCCAAGATGTAACCCTAGATGGTACTATCCAAGGGCTACTACCCCTGCCTGATTTGCCACTAACAGGTTGAGGGGCCTGGATCCAATGGCGGGTGCCTCCACCCAGAGGTCAGGGTTGCAATAGTTAAACTTACTTGGTCACAGCCCTCTGGGACACTGCAACCCCTTTCTTCCCACTAGTGGCCCACACAATATATCAGAATTACCTTCACAGTATACACTTACCCCAGGGCTGGTTCAGGCACTGGGACCTCCTGTAAAATAAGATACAGTGCAACAATCACAGTACAATACTTTAACATAGACAAATACCTCAGGCAGTATAACTTTGCTGAAACAAGCAGCTCAGATTTATTTGGGGAATATAACAAGGACAGGGAAATCAGGTTAATTAGCTTATCACTTTACTCATCTACCTATGGCTCTGTGCAGGCCTATCCCTACCAGTTACTGTCCCTGGGTACCCAAGCCCTAGTGGCTAGTCCAAACCGTGGCAGCTAGTAGGGCCCTTTCCCACAGAGAAAAGAAAAATTAGTTTAAACAGTCAGCAGTACAGTGATTCCATTTGGATTCAATGTGGCTATTCAACAGGAGCGACCCTGAATTAGTACTCACGACCTCCAAACAAGATAGGGTCCTTCAATGTCAGCAGGGCTACTCTTGAGCTCCACGAGACTCCTCACACATTTATATGGCAAACTGCAACAGGCAAAAGTCCTTAATGGCAGCAGGATTCACTTGAGCTAACCAAGCCTCCTCACACATTTATATGGTGAACAGTAACAGGCAAAAGTCCTTTAATGGCAGCAGGATTCACTTGAGGTCACAAGCCTCTTCACACATTTATATGGTAAAACAGAAAGTACTATACCAGGCAGGCTGCTTCTCTATCCTGATCGCAATTACTGCACAATACCCAGGAGAACACACAGCAGATTCAGTTCCTGACAGACGAGTGCAATTCAGCAATTTCTCCAGTCTTCTACAGGGTGAGCCTGGTTTCTACTCTTCAGATATCCTTTGATTCTCTTCACAGGACGGTTCAGTCCTAACAAGCAGTTACACAAGCTGCAGACCGGAACTCTGGGCCTTACACACGCTTCCGACTAAAACTGCACACTGAAAAGCACAGGGCTCTTCCTTCTTCACTGCCAGAGCTCAACTGAAACTCCAACAGACAAAACCGTGCACTTCCTTTGAGTTCCTCCCAGTTCTTGACTGGATTGGCTGTCACTCACAATAGACTGCTCTCTGTTGGTCCAAAAAGGCGCCAGTCTAAACTACATCTCCCAGAGTCACTGCCCATACAATCCTCTTGTGGCTGGCTCAGATTATGAGTCCAAGTTCTGATTCGCCCAAGGCACCATTTTAGAGCTAGCTTACCCCACACTGATTGGTCCAGTTCAGCAGTTCAAAACCAGAATGGGGAACTAGGCAGACACAGTTCTGACTGCAAAGAAAGCAGGTTAGACAAACTGTAATTTCATTATTACTCTAAATGGTTTCTGGCAAACAGTTACATCTTTCAGATAGGTTCCTTTGCACCCTAGTGACTGCAAAATGGAGTGAATTGGCAGCAGCTCGAGTGGTACTCAATCAAAGAAACACACAGTCCCCCATACAAACTAATTATGTCTGCAAGCAGACAGCTCTTAAAAGACAGTACCAGAGGTTCTAAAACACTCACTGATAAATGGCTTAAGCATGAAACACCATTCAGGCTTGGAGCATTCAAGCAAGCTCCTGAAGTCTTTTAGGAACCCCCATTTGCAGGGGTTACACATTATGAGACCTCTGCTCATGAACAGTGTCACTGTGGTTTTCTTTACTGTGTTCGAACACTGATTTACCACAGCGACCGCACTATTTTACGCGGAAGTGTGAAAATGCATTTCAGCCAGGATGTGAAAAATGACAGTTGTACTGTTCATAAGGAGGTGTCAAAAATTGCAATGTTGAAAATCTGGAGTGAAAATACTGCAGATTCACAAAGTCATGGCGTTGCATAGCAACTCGCAACACACACCGTAAAACAGTAATTTTTGGATTTTTTCTACCAAATTTATTACTCAGCTCAGTTAGAGGAAATAAACAACTTAATTTGTATTATTAGAGCAATCCTAAAAGTATCCAGTCATTGCTTTGTCTCCACTCCGGAGACCCTGCTGTAATATAGGACCACAGAGGACACTGGCTGGAAGGGTGGGCAACTCTAAAGTTCTGACACAGCTCCACTGAGCTCACTCACTCACTCTGTCTCTCCCTGCACCGCAGGTTGCCCTTTTGAACTGGGCTCCTGCCTGTGTTGGTGCCTTTTTCTGCCCACAAAGAAGTTCACAGCTGTCCCAATAGAGCTCCATTGAGGTCACTCACTCCCCCTCTCTCACTCACTCATTCTGTTTCTCCTAGTGCTACAGGCTGCCCTTTTGTACTGGGCTCCTGCGTTAAGGCCATTTTCTGCCCACAAAGAAATCTGCAGCAGTCCCAACACAGCTCAGTTGAGCTCAGTCACTCCCCCCCTCTCACTCACTCGATCTTAATCTGTCCCAAACACTGATTTCCCACAGTGACCGTGCTGTTCTGCAGCAGGGGTGCAAAAACATATTTTGGCCAGGATGTGAAAAATTACAGCTGTACTGTTCATAAGGAGGTGTGCAAAAATGCCAGTTTTGAAAATGTGACATGAAAATATTACAGATTTGCAAAGTTACAAGGGTGTGTGGAAACTGCACAATGCATGCTCGTAATACAGTCATTTTATGGACTTTCATCACAAAATTTTCAACATAAGCATTTTAGGAGCTCTGGTTTTCTTAATGTGTCCCGAACAATGATTTCCCACAGCGACTGCACTATTCTGCGCTGGAAGTGCAAAAACACATTTTGGCCAGGATGTGAAAATGACAGTTGTACTGTTCATGAGGAGGTGTGGGTGTATCCAGTCATTGCTTTGTCTCCACTCCAGAGACTCTGCTGTAATATAGGACCACACAGGACTCTGGGTGGCAGGGTGGGCAACTCTAAAGTTCTGGCACAACTTCATTGAGCTCGCTCACTCCCTCTCTCTTACTCACTCATTCTATTTCTCCCGATGCTGCAGGCTGCCCTTTTGTACTGGGCTCCTGCTTGCGTGGCACCTTTTTCTGCCCACAAAGAAATTCGCAGCAGTCCAGACACAGCTCCGTTGAGCTCACTCACTCCCCCTCCTCTCACTCGCTCGTTCTGTCTCTCCCTGCACTGCAGGCTGCCCTTTTGTACTGGGCTCCTGCCTGTGTTGGTGCCTTTTTCTGACCACAAAGAAATCCACAGCAGTCCTGATAGAGCTTCGCTGAGCTCACTCAGTCCCCCTCTCTCACTCGCTCGTACTGTTTCTCCCACCGCTGCAGACTGCCCTTTTGTACTGGGCTCCTGCCTACATTGGCCTTTTTCTGCCTACAAAGAAATCCGCAGCTGTCCGACAGAGCCTCCATTGAGTTTGCTCACTCTCCCTCCCTCACTCGCTCTCTTGTTCTGTTTCTCCTGGCACTGCAGGCTGCCCTCTTGTACTGGGCTCCTTCGTTGGGGCCTTTTTCTGCCCACAAAGAAATCTGCAGCAGTCCCGACAAAGCTCAGTTGAGCTCAGTCACTCTCCCCTCTCACTCGCTCTATCTTAATCTGTCCCAAACACTGATTTCCCACAGCGACTATGCTATCCTGCGGCAGGAGCGCAAAAACATATTTTGGCCAGGATGTGAAAAATGATAGCTGTACTGCTCATAAGGAAGTGTGAAAATATGCTAGTGTTGAAAATCTGGCGTGACAATATTACAAATCTGCAAGTTACAAGGTGCTGAAACTGCGAATGCACACTTGTAACACAGTCATGTGATGGGATTCCATCACCAAATTTTCAACATAGGCATTTTAGGCCTCTGCTCATGAACAGTGGCACTGTCATTTTCTTAATCCATCGAACACTGATTTCCCACAGCGACCGGCGCTATTCTCGCGCGAGAAAGTGCGAAAACACACTTTGGCCAGGATGGGAAAATGACAGCTATACTATTCATAAGGAGGTGTAAAACTGCCAGTGTTGAAAATCTGGTGAGAAAATATTGCAAATTCATGAGAGTTAAGCGTGCGTAACAACTTCGCATACACATGCTTGTAAAGCGGTTATTTTTGTATTTTTTCCACTAATTTGCAACATAGGCATTTTGAGAGCCACCTCATGAACACTGGCACTGTTGTTCCGTTAATCCGTCCCAAAAGGTGATTCCGTGCAGTGACCGCGAAATCACCCTTCGGGGTCGAATAACGCCATGACTGTGGCTGAATTCATGAGTAGGGGTCCCAAAAACCCCATGTTGAAAATGTGGTGCCAAAATTCCAAAAAATGCCTGAGATATGGACCAAAGTTGAAAAAAAAATATTTATGCCATTATACAGCTTACCGGCATTTCTTCAATTCGCAGTCGGCTTTGAAGAGTGCAGATGTGTTCCCGATCCCTGAAGATCATCGCGCCGAGCTCGGAGGTAAATATAGGTGAGGGTGTGTGTGGGGAGGTGGATACGCAGTGGGATGGTGGGGTTGGGGAGGGGCGCAGACGGATGAGGGACCATTTCCTTTTTCAGGGTTAGAAAGAAAAGACGCCGTGGGACTTTTTTCTTTTGTAGGTACTTTTGGCATGCTGAGGTGGCTCCCAGCATGCCACCTGCATGTTTTGGGGTGGGGAACTGAAACCGACAGGGATTGGGCACCCTCTGTTGGCACATACTGGTGTGGGGGGTCTCATGAGCCAAGGGATTGGGCACCCCTCGCACACAAGAACTGGGGAACATGCCGACGAGGATTGGGCACCCCGTCAGCAAAGAACTAGGGGGAGGGGACATGCTGCCAAGGGGGATTGGGCACCCCCCTCGGCAAAAAATACAAACCAGCAGTGACTGGGCTCTCCCATGGGCAAACTGGTCGGGGAATGCAAGGGAGCCCTGCAATGATGGGTCGCTCCCTCATTGCAGTCGATGATGCTACAATGACGAGGCGGCCCCTGATTGCTAAAACATTTCAAGGTGGTGGCACGCTGGCTGAACTAGTGTCAGCAGCAGCATGTCACCCCATTGGGGACAGTGGGCCAAGCCTCAAAAGGCAGTGGGGGCACTGGCCACAACAGTGCTGCGCCTCCACAACCTGCTTCTGCAGCAAGCTGCCGCAACATGTTTCTTGCACATATGCGCAATCAACATAAAAATGTAATTGCAGCTATGAACAGAGGAAAGGGACTCAGGTTAGGGAGGGAGGTGTAGTTTATAAGACGTAGGTGGTTCCTGGTATAGTCCCAGGAGCGGACAATTTAAAAGCTGCTTCTTATTTCTATATCTAGGGCACTGGAAAAGAGGGAGGTGGGTGGGAACAAAGCATTTTTCTTAACACTTTTGGCCCAAATAATGAATGCCACTAATAGTGGCTAGTACATATAAATCCGCAGAATATTCAGGAAGCCATGTATTCGTGGTATTTGGGAAATACTATTTATTACTTGCGTACCCCTACCCCCAACATATGAAACCCAGCAGTCTGTTAACTTTACCTACTGTTTTACTGCATTGCCCCTGACACCATTGTGACAACTTTGAGAAAATGTAATGTTAAGCACAAGTGAGCTTATATTTGAATATTGTTTCTGTATTTCTCATTCTTCTTTATCACTAAGGACATTTGCATGTAAACAGGATCACTATACCCTATCTGTTCTGGCTGCTTGCCTACATATTTATTTATTTAGTTTTTGTTAACTGGGTAAGTGCACTAGACAAATTCTCCCTATTTTTCAGGCACGACCCGGGGAGGGGATACAGATGAATGCCTGACTGACCTTGAATCAGATTAAGCTGTTGGTGGTATTTTTAGTGAATGGGGGGAAATCTGGCCAGGACACCATGGAAATTCCCCCTACTCTTCTGCGGGGGCGCTGTTGCGCAGCAGAGAGATGAAAGTCCCCATTTCTGTTGTGACTGCTGATGGAGGAGGTTCTGTTGCTGGAGCTCTTGGAGGAGATGCCTACAGCTCTTGAAGACAATATGCTGAACTCGGTCCAAGATATTACTCCAGAGTTTGGAGATCAGATTGCGATTTTAGAGCATGATGCTGACGTTATGGAGGATGAAGATTTTTTTTTACAGAAGGAATTGGAATTGAAGAAAACTCAGCTTTTGGAACTTATTAATGTGGCTGAACAGGATTTTGCTTTATGCCAACAAAGGTTGGAGGAAGAAAAAAAAAGGTCTTTGGCAAGTCCCTTGTCTACAGGGCATAAGCGGTTGCCTCTTGGTCCCTTGTCGGATTTAAATTCTACTGATTTGCTTAAATCAGTACAGCATGAAGACTTACAGGTAATTAATCCTGTGCCTGCAGAACCTGATGGGGATGCTCTGTCCTGGTCTCCGGGGAGATGTGTTATAAAGAGCAGGATTCTGCAAAAAGCTATTTGGATACCTCATCCAGCGATTCCGCTTCCAGGCTCCCCAGACTGTCTTATTACACAGCAGATTACTATTGCCTTGGTGTCTATGGGTTTGCCCTGTCCAGATTCTTCAAAGACTCCTTTTGATCTCTTTGCAGATGCACAAGCTGAAGGAGAGGCAGCTAGACCCAATGCTGCACCAGACGCCGTTCTTGTCATCGTGGCAGCTATGGAGCAGTTTGTGGAGCATCCTATGGCAAGTGCTGGCCCACTACCTGCAAGAACCGGAGAACAGACGTGGCAGACAGTATCGGATGCGATTTTCCCACAAGCTACTTTTACTGGTCCTTCTTTAAGTTCACGGGCTGCAGGGGGGAATGATGTCCCTTGGGATGGGCCTCCTGGTATGAAGACCTATGCAGGACTTTTTTTAAAACCCACTGACCCAGCAAAATGCCACTATTTAGTCAGACTGATATACAAGGGTAAAGCTCCAGTGCCCCAGACAGACTCTGGGTGGGGAAAACCTTATTGATAGACAGTCTGGGCTTTACACCATCAGATGTTTATGCCTCTATTCATTCCCCTGGAGATCATAATTATGACATTAGTTTTTGTACTATGATTTCAATGAACACATTTTGGAATCTTTATTATGATGTTAAGGATTCGAAGATGTGGCAAGACTTTTTGGCTAATCCAATTACAAAACCTACAATTAAGACAGTAACAGTTTTATTCCAGAATGAAAGGGTTAACATTACATATATAACATACTGTATTGGTTGGAACAACGCTGTACCTTATTTGATCATCCTAAACCTATAATGGATGACAATGGGTTTTGGACTGGGGGCTGGACCATTCGGGTACAGCTTAAACATACGGATTCTGGTATACAGCACTTACCGAGTTCTTTTTGGGGGGAGGATGTGACAGAGGCATTATTTTCTATGCTGGACAGCCAAAGAGCTGTTATAAATGTGGTTCTCTTACACATTTAAATAGTGATTGTGACAAGGTAAAATGTTTTTTGTGTGGGGTCCTGGGTCACACAGCAGCACATTGTGAAGCCCCACAGGTCTGTAATTTATGTGGTGATGCAGCACATTCTTATGGGGAGTGTCCATGGGTGACTCATGATGGGGATGAGGCTTCTGATCAGGAATTTTTTTAATTTTTTTTTCCAATTGCTTAACCAGGTGAGACACACTAAGCTGAAAGCTTGTTTACAGGTGCAACCTGGGAGCACAAGGAAGTTAAGTGACTTGCTCAGGGTCACACAGTATGCAAGTGGGGGCTGTGGGATTCAAACCCAGTTCTCCAGATCTGCAGCTCAGAGCCTTAAACCACTGTGCTATACTGCCTCCCTTTTGAGCCAGGCTAGATGTCCCATTGGTTCGAATTCTCAATCTGAGACAGATAGTGGGTTTCGAGGATGACGTAGGGGTAGAGGTACAAAGGAAGATATGGGTGATAGAACTCAGGTTCCCCCAGGCTGCTCTGTTCCATTGTCTATCATACCAGCAGTTCCCCAGTTGATGAAGGGTGGGGCACTGACTCTGCTCCCAGTAGTTGTTTTTTAGGAAAAAGATACCCCATTTGTTACTCCACAGGGTTCCTCAACGGGCTCGGAGTGTTTATCCTGTGGCTCCCCGTAGTTTACATTTAGAAGACTCAGATTTAGACACTCCTTTAGACTCCTCTGGACCTTCGGAGAAGGTTCCTGAGGAGGGACTTTCTTCCGCTTCTAAGAAGAGTATAAGTAAGGTAGCAGTAATGTGTATTCCTCTCTCTCCTTTGCCACTTTCTAATAGATTTGCCCACTTTACATCTTGGGGGGACCAGGTAGATCAGGAACATCCCATGGAAGTAGAGGGTACCGTTGAAACACAGGTGTCTAACCTGGGATCTAGGCTGGGCAACAAGCTCCCTGAACTGGTGGCCTTGATGGAAGAGGGATGCCTGGATATTGTAGCAGTCACAGAAACATGGTACACAGAGAACCATGTCTGGGATGTTAACATACCAGGGTACACAACCTACAGGAGAGACAGGGAAGGCAGAAGAGGGGGGAGTAGCTCTCTATGTAAGGGAAGGGATAAAAGCAACCGAACAAAAGAGTAAACAGGGAGGAGAGGAGGCACTGTGGGTCACCTTAGAGACTAGAAATGACACCACAATCCGCACAGGGTTGTATATAGACCCCCATGTCAGGGGGAGGGAATGGACAAAGATATGATAGAAGGCATACTTAGGATGGCAGAGAAAGAGGAGATACTGTTGATGGGGGACCTTAATATGCCAGATGTTAACTGGAGCACCTTTGCAGCAGCCACATCCAAAAACAGGGCCATTCTTGATGCCCTTCAGATGGCATGCCTCAGACAGCTAGTTTTGGAACCTACTCGTGAAGGAGCAATCTTAGGCCTCATACTCTCAAATGGAGACAGTGAGAGGATCTCAGATCTAGAAGTGGGTAGCCATTTGGGAACAAGTGACCACCAAACAGTGTGGTTCACGATAAACTCAGCTACAGAGTCAAGCCATACAAAAGTGAGGGTTCTGGACTTCAGGAGGGCTGACTTTGGCAAGATGGGAGAGTGCCTTAGAAAAGCACTAGCAAACAGGCTAGAAGGAGGAGTGGAGCAACAATGGGGAAATATCAAAACTGCCATCACAGAGGCAACAAGCCTTTGTGTGAAGCAAATAAACAAATCAAAATGAAAGAAAAAGCCACTATGGTTCTCAAAAGGGGTGGCGGTGAAGGTTAGGGAGAAAAAGATAGCATTTAGGAAGTATAAGGAAACACAGAAGGAGCAGGACAGAGAACTGTACCAGTTAAGGCAGAAGGAAGCAGGGAGGGTAGTCAGAATAGCAAAGGCACAAACTGAGGAAAAGATAGCCAACTCAGTTAAGAAGGGGGATAAAACCTTTTATAGGTATATCAGGGAGCGTAGAAAGACAAAGGGAGGGATAGTGAGGCTGAATAGAATGGATGGTGGGTGGGCAGAGAGTGACAGTGAAAAAGCAGGGATACTGAATGAATACTTCTATTCAGTATTCACAAAAGAGGAAGTGGGGGAGGTGCCTAATCCAATTAACAGAAGCACTCTGGGAGTCGATACCAGTCCTTTCACAGAAGAAAGGGTTCTGAAAGAACTCCTAAAACTGAAGGTGGACAAAGCAATGGGGCCAGATGGAATTCACCCCAGAATTCTAAAAAGAATTAAGCAGAGAACTAGTGACACCACTGACTACCCTTTTAACAAATCATGGAGGATGGTGTGGTACCGAGACTGGAAGAAGGCGGATGTGATTCCCTTCACAAAAGTGGGACCAAGACAAAGGCAGGAAACTACAGACCTGTCAGTTTGACCTCTGTGGTAGGGAAAGTGATGGAATCACTCTGAAGGAAAGAATTGTTGAGTACCTAGATGCCAGTGGGGCACAGGACCCAAGGCAGCATGCGCTCACAGCGGAAGGTCATGTCAGATGAATCTAATTGATTTCTTTGACTGGGTGAGCAAAGTAGTAGACCAGGAGGGGCTGTGGACATGGCCTACCTAGACTTTAGCTAGGCATTTGACACAGTCCCACACAAAATATTAGTAGTCAATTAACCAGCCTGGGAGAGGGTCCCAGGGTAAAACATTGCTGAACAACAGGACACAGAAGGTAATGTAAATGGAGCCCACTGAAGAAAGGGGGTTACTAGTGGGTACCGCAGGGTTCAGTACTGGTCCTGTCCTTTTAATGTCTTTATAAGTGACATTGCAGAGGACTGGAAGGAAAAGTATGCCTTTTGCAGATGACACAAAGATCTGCAACAGGGTTGATACACGAGGAGACATGGAAAGGATGAGAAGGGACTTGGCAAAGTTGAGGAATGGTCAGAAGTATGGCAGCTTGGATTCAATGCAAAGAAGTGCAAAGTAATGCACCTGGGAAACAAAACCCAAGGGAAAGTTACACAATGGGGGGGGATAGTAACAACAACAAAAATGGAAAGGGACCTGGGGGTAACCATAACAGATGACCTTAAGGTTGGCAAGCAATGTGAGAAGGCGGTAGGGAGGGCTGGGGGGATACTGGGATGTATAGGGAGAGGTATCACCAGCAGAAAACAGGAAGTTATTATCCCCTGTACAGACAGTTGGTGAGACCCCATCTGGAGTACTGCGTGCACTTCTGGAGACCCCATCTCCGCAAGGACATAGACAGGATGGAGGTAGTCCAGAGGAGGGCAACTAAAATGGTTCAGGGTCTGCAAGAGAAGCCATACTAAGAGAGACTAAAGGAGCTTAATATGTATACCCTTGAGGAAAGAAGGGGGGACATGATAGAAACGTTTAAGTACCTTAGTGGAATCAACAAAGTCCAAGAGGGTAGCATCTTTCAGAAAAAGAGATGTGCAAGAACAAGAGGACACAATCTGAAGATAGAGGGGGGAAGGCTCAGGGGTAATGTGAGGAAGTATTTTTTCACAGATAGGGTAATGGACGCATGGAACAGCCTTCCTGAGGAGGTTGTGGGGTCTAAAACTGTGGGAGAATTCAAGAATGCATGGGACAGACATAAGGCAATTTTTGTGAGGGATAGGAAGAAATAGGCTGTTGGTTAAATAGGATCTGCAGCTTATACTCTAGGTAGGGAAATGGGCAGACTAGGTGGGCCAAGCGGTCCTTATCTGCCGTCAAAGTCTATGTTTCTATGTATGTTTCTATGTTTCTAGGGATGGGGTCTTGCCAGTTTGAAAGTCCCGTCTCCCTGCAATTCAAAAACGGGTGACCAGATCAAGTGGGAAGCCTATAAAACCACCTCCCTGAGTCAATGGTTTTAAAAATAGCCAGTTTGAATGTGAATAGTATTAAATCAGAGAAAAAATGTTTGACTACCTTTGGTATTTTACATTCCTTGATGTATGACATACTATTCTTGCAAGATACTAGATTGCATACAATAGGGATATGGCACAAGCGTCCAGAGACTGGGGATGGGAGGCATCTTATTGGTCTCTGGGAGTCGATACTTGCAGTGGGGTGGGTTTTGTTTTCCACAACTAATGTAGTACACCAAATGGTGGATATTGATTCTGGAAGGGCTTTTGCTTGATGTGGTGATACGAGGTTTACCTTGTAGATTATTGAATGTTTATAATCCACAAATGAAATCACTGAGAATACAACCTTATTTGTATACAAGTAGGCAGATTTTTGGCCGAGACTTTAATATTAATTTTTTTGAGAAACAAATTAAGGGGAAACAATATTGTGATAAGATTTTTCTTAAACAGCTTCTTATTCAAGCAGGGCTACAAGGTGCTCATATTAGTGGGTCACATGCATCTAAGCCAACATTTTTTAAAGGGGTGCTATCTTCCCAGATTGATTTAATTTTTATAAAACGGTCCTTGCAAGTGGAGTCTCGGAGTGTAGTGCCAATTGAAACATCTGACCATCTCCTTATAGGTATTTAGATTGAGTCCCCCCAAACGTAACTGGGAGGGGTTTTGGGTTTGAATGCTTCTCTGTTAGACGACAGTTTGTTTTCACTGATTTACATACCATTGTTCAAGATAAATTAACAACACTTTTAGTATGATGATATCGGTCAGTGGTGGGAGGAATTTAAATGTTGTTTAACTGTTTTTTTTTTTTTCAGGCATTGGGTAAATCACGTGCTTGTACCCAAAGGGACAAGTACATGGAACTTAGAAATGAGCTGGGTATCTTATTAATGAGATAAGTTAATGAGAAAATAAATTTGAGTGAACATATTGATCAAGTTAGGCAGGATATAGGAGATTATCAATATAACAAATTATTTCATTACAGAAAGAACAAACATTTGGGACACAGGATAGATCTGAACAAATAAATCCTTTTTAGTCAGTCAATATAGAAGAGGAAAACGGGTTTTTACTAGTCTTTTCAACTTGGAGGGGGTGGAGCAGTGGGATAATTCAGGTATTATGCATGTCTTAGAAGACCATGTGACAACTACTTTTGGCTCTTCTGTAGAGGCTTCTCATTATACGAAGCAAATTTTGCAAATGGCTGCACTTCCCTGGGTATCAGACTCCCAGAGTAATTCACTGTTGAGACCCTTTACTGTTTTGGAGTTAGACATGGTGATACATTCTCTACATACTGCTGTTTCTCCTGGGTCAGACGGTTTATCTAGTGAACGGTATAAAGTTTTATGGACTGTTATGCCATCAGTATTGGTCCAGTTGTATAATTTTTCTTAACGGACTATTATTTACCCAAGCAAATGTACGAAGGGTTCTTGATTTTTTTATATAAATCTGGGAGTAGTGCAGATATAAAGAACTGGAGGCCTTTGACTTTGCTAATTACTGATTTTAAAATATTTGCCAAATTATTAGGCAGTAGATTGTCCAAGGTGATGGATTTCTTGATTTGCCTGATGCAATTTTATGTCCCTGGATGTCGGATATCGGATGCTCTTTTATTGTTGAGAGAAATTATGGGGTGGACCAGTTTGGCCAATGGGGAACTGGAGGCAGAAGGATATTTAGTTAGCCAAAGCATTTGATGCAGTACCTCACTTCTTTTTGTGGTCTTGTTTGGCAGCCTATGGTATTCCAGCTGAATTTGTTCTATGGATACAACTCTGTTATTCTTTGGCCTATGTGGTTCCTTCTGAGAACGGGTGGCATGGTGCTCCTCATGGGATTTTTAGAGGGGTGCAGCAGTGGTGCCCTTTGAGACCCCTACTATATGTCTTTGTTTTGGCCCCCTTGTTGAGGATTCTGCGACGTTCTCCTTTGATATGTGGTGTGGATGGTTGTTTGGGACAACACTGTAAAGTAGTTGCTTATGCAGATGATTTGTGTCTGGTGTTAAAAAATGGTTTTTCTTTACAGATTGCATATGACTTGATACATGAAATTGGGAACATTTCTGGTGCTAAACTAAATATGCAGAAAACTAAGATTCTTAGGTTGCATGGCTTTCCAACTACACAAGAGTTTATGGGTGGCTTTCCTGTGGCATTGGTTCCTTGCCGATTTTAGGGATTTGTTTGGGTGGTGAGGATGTGGCACTTTATAATTGGGAACAGGCTTTGGAAAAGCTGTGGCTAAAGAATAGCTGTATGGACTAGCTGGAAGGTTGCCAAGAAGAGAGGGTCTTTTATCTTAAACATTTTTGGTACCTGTTTTTTTATATATATAGCTAATCTTTCCTTTACCTAAATCATTGGAAACAAAATGATTGGGGGTCTTTTTGGATATTTTTGGGATAGATTAAACCCCATTAAGAGAAGCATACTATATCATAGCGTTACAGACGGGGGTGTATTGTTGAATCCAGTTTTTCCCCACTATTTTTTTTATAATAATTTAGTGCCCTTGATGAGAAATAGGTTACAGATGTGGACTTATTGGGGAGTACCTGTTTTAAAAGGGTCTTGGGGAATGGAAAGGGAATGCCTTTCTCCATAAAATAAGAGGAATCCTTGGTTGGTTAAAAACTGGGAAGGAGTATTTGATAAAATTATATTGTGGGAAATTGGTTATGATCAAGTTTTGACAAAATTAAGGAAGTGTTTATATGCGAGGTATTAAATATCTGTTTTAAAGAAAGTCCATTTTCTGACTTTATAGTGATTCATCAGAAACAGATTTTGGATTATATTATGGATGTTAGAATACCTTTAACACATGTGGGATGCAGCATGGTTAGGAATTCATGGCAGAATTAATGTTAAAGGTAATCAAAAGCATAAAGTTTAGCATGACTGTTATTGCCCCAGGGAGGATTGTGTTATGGAAATAAAAACAATGAATAACTTATATTTCCATTGTCCCTAAGCTATTCAGTTTTGGGATGTGCTGAAAACCCGATGGAAAGGTGGGTTCATAACCCCCACTGTTGCCTGAATTGTTATTTTATGGTATTTATACAATGAGGAGATGGAAGGGCAGTTTAAGTACCCTACGGATTGTGTATGTACACCTGTTGTATTGGTTCTGGATTAGTAGATGCTGTTTGGTTCTTCAACAAGTTATTTCTGAATTGGACCGTGTCCATATTGTGACAACGGATCTGAGAAACTTGAAAAGGGTGGAGTGTAAGTTATATAATGCATATGAATGGGGTGATTTTTGGGACAGTATGAGTTTATTTGAGGTTTTGGGGTTTCTTTCTGTGCATTTCTACCCTGTGTTTCAGGTCAGGTATATGTCCTTTGGTTGGGAGGTATGTGGTCATAATTAAACTACTTCCTTGAGTTTTGTTATAAGTTGTATATTAATTTTGTATACATTAACACCTTTCTGTTTATGAATTTTTTTTTTATTTAGGATGAGACTCTTCATGGATGTTTTATTGATTTCTATTTTCTTTTTTTCAGCCAAATATGTATGATGTGATACTGCTGTGTTTATAATTTATTATTTATTTCTTTTTTTGATTTTCCCTATTATCAGGTTGTAAGATGTACTACTGCTTTGTATTTATTTGTTTTTTTTTTTATGGCTTAAAAAAAATCCCCTGCTATTATAGTGGGGTGGGGAGGGTTGCGATTGGGTTTTTGTATGATGAAATACTTATTTGTGTTTTGATTTTCATTATTAAGACTTGTATGATGTAATACTGTTTTATATGTATTGTTTCTTATGGTTTAAATAAAAAATTCCCCTACTCCTTTCAAGAAGTGCCATGGGATCTTTAACATCCACCTGAACTACTACTGGAACAGGCAGATGGGACCTCGGTTTAATGTCTCATCTGAAAGATGGCACCTCAAGAGTGCAGCACCCCCCTCATGCTGCACTACAGTGTCAGTACTGGATATTAACCCAAGTGCCTGGTATGGGGATAGAACCCAGAGGCTCCTGGTCTCAGAGTGACATCACAGTTTTGTTTCACATCACAGACTGTTGATGGGGATAATTACGATGCCATAAACAGGGGATTATTTTATTTATTTTTTTATTTAAAAGTTGGTAACCGGGAAAAGCACCATGAACAGAAGCTCATTTCCAGGTGCCACACAGATTATGATGTTGTATGTAGCATAGCAGAAAGAGCAGATAAATTCTAAGGGACAGTAAGCTTCTTTCATACAGCTGTCCTCAGTAATAAAACAAAAGGTAAATAATTATAGAAAATACATGAAATATAAATTGAACTGTCTAAATCTCACATTTTCCAAGTTTTCTAATGGTGTCAGGGACTTAAGGTTGCTTGAAATCCTTACCACACAGATCCTTTACCTTAGTCACCGTGACCGCCACATCCTTGGCTCATCAACCCCAAAGTTTTTGCTACTAACATGCATGACCATAACCTTGAATATTTTGGCATTGAACGTCAGCTGCCAGATCCTTGACGCCCCCCTCACCCGCCTCTCCAGCTCCTCCCTCATATCTCGGATCTCTTTCTCAATGTCAATGCTGCCACATAGCTTGGTGCTTAAAGGACACACAGCTACTACCACCTGGTGGCTCCATTGCAAATGGGTCCATGAGGGCAGCGGAGCCCTCCTCCCAACAAATAACAGCAGGACTTTTTTGAACTTGGCGCCTTCCCTTGCTTCAGCCAGTCTGGCTGTGGGGAAGGCACTCTAACCTCTCATCAGACATTATAGTCTCATTCCCCGAGTGGCCACCAGTGGCCCAGCACTGCATGGTATGAGCCGAGTGGTGAGTCTGCTGCATCATCTGTGGCAGCAGGGGTTGGTGCATGTCTCATTGTCAGCTAGTGACCCAATATGCTTGGTAAGCTGCTGTATGAACTTCTCACTATATATACTGACTTTGGTACCTGCACCTGACCCAGTCTAGTATGGTGGTTGTCACAGTACAGGCCAGTTCATTATGTGGGGTACAACTGAAAAATTAATGGCAGCCCATTTAAAACAATGGCTAAGTCAGCAAGGGCTGCACAGGAGTCAGTCATTTTCAGACCCACAGGGTTGGCCAGTGTTGGCAATGTCAACCAGGGTCCAAGACCCATTCTGTGTGTGAATTGCTGGTTTGTTTCAATTCTTTGTAAGCTAACCCATATTATAACACAAGCCTCGCAAGTGGGTCACCCCGGTTGTGGTACCACTGCTGCAGCCAAAGTAGACTGCAATCCCAGGTAGATGTTACTGGCTAAGAATTTCTCCCAGACAGAGACAGTAATGACAGCACACAGATGCC
The DNA here is from genome assembly GCA_016271365.2 of Neoceratodus forsteri. Taxonomy (NCBI): domain Eukaryota; kingdom Metazoa; phylum Chordata; order Ceratodontiformes; family Ceratodontidae; genus Neoceratodus; species Neoceratodus forsteri. The sequence goes on from JADMNL010000023.1 coordinate 69,881,162, forward strand.
GTGAGGTACTGAGTGGGAGAGAAAGAGGGACAGTGAGAGCTCAGATATAGCATAACATGTCGTTATGACTGTGCCTCTGTGTGTGTCTCTCACTTTTCAGGCATGCAGTCCGTGAAAGAAGATGGTTTCATCTGTCCACTGCGGCAGCTCCCTCCGTGTGTGTCAGTGACAATGGTCGCTGTACTTAGGGTTCAGTGCAGGCAGCAGGGATGGGAAATGTGTGCCGTCCTTTCTAAGAGCACACCCTGGCAGGACACAGAGATTGGAGTTTGTTTGTAGCATGTTCAAGTACAGCCCCCCCTTCATTCCCCACAGTGCGAGACAGTGCTGAAGAGTGGCAGCGTGTCAGGGAAGCCACAAGCACAGACACTGTGTGCAGTGCAACGGTGAACTACACAGACAGTAACACACAGATCTGTGTTAGGGTATAAGGAGACGCTACTTTGGTGTAACTGCATTCTCCCCCAAACTCACTTGCCGTCACTGTGTGTGTATGTCTGTTCTCGATGCGGCACCACCCCTGTGCACTGTATGATATCCTTGATGTGGTACATGTGTCCCGTGTGACGATACCCGACTATGGTACCAGTCAGCTTTTCTGTGGTATTGCTAACCCACACGGCAGCGTGCTCCACTATTCCACTGTGCCCTCAGTAACAGCAGTGCCTCCCGGTCCCATGCAAAACAGTGTAGCAGTACAGCATTTTCTGTCCCACTCTGTCGCACTCTCAGTCTTCGTGTCTGACACAGACAGAGAGAGTGACAGAGAGAAAAATATATTTTCTCAGACCACATACAATTGTCCCGCAGCACCTTTCTCTCTCTCTCTCTCTCTCTTTCTCACTGGTCTGTGTCTCTCTCTGTCACTCTTATCCCACCGCGCTGAAAACAGAACAGCACAACGAATCGCCACGGCATTTTCCCCACCTCGTGTACTGCTGGCTACGGACTTCAAGACAGACACTTCCACAGAGAGAGAGAGGGACCCCCACGGCCTCTCACCATGGGGGGGTACGTTTGCAAATGGCCCACAGAGAAGGGCTGGGCCATGTGACATTTGTTTGTGCACACCAGCAGTGAGATATGCAATCTTAGTTGGGGACTATTTTGCAAGGTGGCAGTATACAGTACCTTTTTTCCTATTTAAACAGGTGGAAAAATCCAAATCGGCTGGCTGCAAAGGTCTAATTCTCAAATTCCTTAAAATTGCAGTCACACAAATTGCTCTTCCCATTTCCAAAATGTCTAACCTTGCATTTGAGTCCAAAAAAAATTCCTAACATCTGGAAAGTAGCCTCTGTAGTACTGTTGCACAAAAAAGGGCAAGCAAACTGTCCTGGACATCTACAGGCCTATTTATATACTATCAGCATTCGCTAAGGTGCAGGAGGTGGTAGTACAATCAGCCAAGGGTGTAGACAGGCATACTCACTGTACACCTTTGTGTACAGTTTTGTTGAGTGCCTGTCACAAACCATAAGCCACTTTGTTAATATTATCATTCTAATCTGTAGTATTTGGGTTAGTGTAGGCCACTGAGGAGTGTCCCAATACATGTATAATCTCTTTAGAGAGAAGAGGAGTCATCTGACAACAATCTGACTTGTTTGGAAGGGGTGCCGTTTGGAAAGGATGTGTACATTTTTTAATTGGGGGGGTGTAACTGTTGGAGATTGTGTACAAAATGGAAATTTCTGGCTACACTCCTGCAATCAGCTCACTTATTACTTAGACTAGCACAGGCTACTGTGTGAGGAGCGACATGGCTTCAGGAAGGATCATAGAACATGCACAGCATTGCTCAGCTTCGTGGACGCAGCACATCATGCCATGGACAATGGCCAGCTGACCAGTGCCATATTTGTGGATCTGACTAAAGCCTTCCATTTAGTGGACTATGATTTGCTCATACAGAGACTGACTGGGTTGGGATCGGGGGACCAGCTACTCTGTGGTTCTCCAACTGTCTGCAAGACAGGTCACAGTTCGTCAAAACAGGTAAAGTCTTGTCCAGGATGAACACTATCTCCTGTGGGGTCCACCAGGGATCAATTCTAGGCCCTCTCCTATTTAATATTTTCATCAATGACCTACCCAAGATCTATAATACTGCCAAGACCTTTCTGTATGCTGATGATGCAGTCATCTTTGTGCACGGGAACGACACCATCACTATCAAAGAAGGCCTTAGGCACAACTTCCATTCTCTTCAACAGTGATTCACAAATGTAAACTTGGTATTAATGTCACTAAAACAAAAGCAATGTTATTCGGTTCATCTCCAAAGGTTAGAAGATTTTCCCAAGACTTCGCTAGCTCAATCTTAGATGGAGTGAAACTGGAACTAGTTAATGAATCCAAATACCTTGGTGTTATCATCAATCCCCACTTCACATTGACGCTCATATGACCAACACTGTAAAAACTGTTAATCAAAAACTGGGTCTACTCTATAATATTGCAAAGTACCTGGCACCCGACACTAAAGTCAAATTCATCCAAAGCTGCACACTCCCCTTGACTGAGTATGGCTCCATCCGTACGGATGCTGCTCCACTCATGATCCGGGCAAACAAAAGAGACAACCCACAAGGCTGCCAAACTTGCATCCTCGCAGGGTCCATGGTCCCACTATTGCACCAGCTCTGAATGACTTGGTTGGTTGTAATCCGAAACCAGAGCCGTTAACCCTAGTGAATTTCATGCACAAAATTCTACATGGACATGCTCCCTAATACCTATTCAAGCTATTAAAGTATGTAGGGCAACCCCTTCTCTCCTCCTCTGCAAGCAACCTATTTAAAGTTCCATTCCTGCACATGGGCATGGGACAGAGAACACTTTCAGATACAGAGCAGCGTCGTTCTGGAACACCATCCCTTTCGCTATCAGAGCTGTCCCTTATCCTAAAGTATTTGCTGCCAAACTGAAAGTCCATCTCCAAGAGTCTAATCTCTGTACCTGCTTTGCATGACTTACAAAGCACTGATGATTTAATGTACTATCTGAATGCCTTACTTTTGCATCATGTCACTTAAAGGGACACTGTCAACCTGTTTTTCATCATATTATTTCTGGCTGAAACTCCACATTTATGATTGCTTACCTCTCTAAAATTCACTGATGTTGCTGTTTGTTTTGTCTGTCTCCTTGTTAAGTAGAACTGAAATGCATGGCAATGTATATTTATAAACAACCTTGTTTTGTTTACAATCCTGGTTCTGTTCTTACTGCAGACTTCCTGGGCATTAGAAACACACCCAAACAGTGCAGTCACTGTAAGGCAGTAGCCTCCTGAACTCCCACTGCATCATGAGGGGCTAGACTGTTTTGTGGGTGTTCCTAAGTCCAGGAAAGATGCATTAGAGTTGATCAAAGAATGTAAACAAACCTGTTTTGGTGTGATAACACCAGTATGTTGAGCAGTCTGTTTTACTTTCTTAAAGAAATTAAGAATCAGAATAAAACTACCAGCTACATCAACAATCTTTACTGAATGTTGGCAATCATAAAATATGTTTTATAAACTAGGGACACTGAGACCTAAGAGGGTTGACAGTGTCCCTTTAATGTTGTATTATGCTACTTATACGACTGTAACTTTTCCACTGTCTTGTTGTGTACTCTTCTGTACCCGGGACATGCCTGAAAAAGGCGCTTCAGTGCAGGGGTCGATCTTAACATTGTTTTACTAGCCCAAACACTATTGCAAATTGACCAGGGCTAGTGCAGCTAACTGTCTACTTGCCCGTCTTGACTAATGCAGATTTTCATGGCTGTTAATGAAATTAAAAAAGTCTCTACTTTAGTATTCTCTAATCCTCATGCTGATGTCTCTCAATGTTCCAGATGGCCAGGTGTGATTAACAGCTCATTAAGAGCTGCAATTATCTGGCAGTTCAAGAGAGGGATCCCACAAAAGACTCAATGTGAGTCATCATCACTCCACTGCTAAGACTTTCAGCTAGTGTCCAGGGCGTGATCAAGGGTAGAGTGCTGTTAAGTCACTAGGTTCCAGTTTTCTGAATGTGTGTACAGGTGCTTTTACACACAGGTTTTTAAAACGAAATGAGCGTTACCTGTGGCGCTGTTGTGCTCTGTTGCGTTTTTAGGATCCCTTTACACTCCACGAGTTTTCTGGCAGTTCCCACCACCATTTGTGTTTCGGCACCCCCACACAGCTTGCCGCTCTATTGCTGTTTGTGCACCGCTTTGGAATGGCTGTTTACAGCCCAATGAAAAGCGGAACACAATGGTGCAAACCAGCAACAGAGATTGCAGTTTGGACGAACGTTCGCCTATGGAGCGAAACAGATGCACTTTACACACAAGGGATGTAACGGAATACTGTTTCCATAACAGTTATTCCGTTACATAAACCTGTGTGTAAAAGTGCCTTATGTCTAACAATTTGTCCAATATTATTAAGACCAGTGCCCCTCATTTCTCTACATTTTGAGTTTTTGTATCCAACATCGTGGGAGCAGCAGCAAGGGGGAAGGAGCTGGATGTCATTATCCACCTAGGGACGAATGACCTGGCTGAGAATGGGATCAGAGCAGTGCAATAAGAGTTTGTGGAGTTGAGGAGGGGCCTTAGACAAGTAGCACACATGGTAACTTTCCTGGAAGTGCTACCTGTCTATGTCAGGGATGAGGCTGGGGCACTCAGCACCATGGGATTCAATGACTGGTTGAAAAGCTGGTGCAGAGCTCAGGGATTTGGCTTCATTGGTGACTGGGGCTCCACCTGGAGGGATGCAGGCCTATACAGGCACGATGGTCTGCATCTATCCTGGTGGGGAACCAGGATCTTAGGTGATAGGTTTAAATGCTTCAGTGGCAAGCATTTAAACTAGCCAAGGGAGTAGGCACTGAAGAGGAGAAGGGAAATCCTAGCCCCCAAAATCAGGATAATTAGTGAGGTAAACACCAAAATAGAGCAGTTGATGGGGAGAAGGGCAGGGGTAAATGGAGAAAAAGATAAAGGCAGTAGGGACAGGGATGGGGCAAAAAGAAATAAAGCCATAAAAAAATGGAGGTGAATGAGTACCAATGCCCATAGTCTAGGTAAAAAGCTCCCAGAAATGGTGGCCTTGATGGAAGAGGGATGCCTGGATATTGTGGCAGTCACAGAAAACATGGTACACAGAGAACCGTGACTGGGATGTCAACATACCAGGGTACACAATCTACAGGAGGGACAGGGAGGGAAGAAGAGGAGGAGGAGCACTCAATGTAAGGGAAGGGATAAAAGCAACAGAACTAAAGGGTAAACAGGGAGGAGAGGAGGCACTGTGGGTCACCCTGGAGACTGGAAATGGCTTCACATTCGCACAGGGTTGTATATAGACCCCTGTCTCAGGGAGGAAATGGACAAGGAAATGATAGAAGGCATACTTGGGATGGCAGAGAACTGGGAGAATGTGCAGATGGGGACCTGAATATGCCAGATGTTGACTGGAGCACCTTTGCTGCAGCCACATCCAAGAAGAGGCCATTCTCGATGCCCTACAGGGGGCATGCCTCAGACAGCTAGTTTTGGAACCCACGGAGAGAGCAATCTTAGACCTGGTACTCTCAAATGGGAATGGAGAAAGGATCTCTGATCTTGAAGTGGGTAGCCATCTGGGAACAAGCGACCACCGAACAGTGTGGTTCACAATAAACTTAGCTGTAGAGTCAAGCCACACAAAAGTGAAGGTACTGGACTTCAGGAGGGCTGAATTTGTCAAAATGGGAGAGTGCCTCAGAAAAACACTAGCAAGCAGGCAAGAATGTGGGGTGGAGCAACAATGGGGAAACATCAACACCACCATCACAGAGGCAACAAGCCTTTGTGTGAAGCAAATAAACAAATCAAAATGAAAGAAAAAAACACTATTTTTCTCAAAAGAAGTGGCAGGGAAGGTAAGGGAGAAAAAGATAGCATTCAGAAAGTATAAGGAAACACAGAAGGAACAGGGCAGAGAACTGTACCAGTTAAAGCAGAAGGAAGCGGTTAAGGCAGTCAGAATAGCAAAGGCCCAAACTGAGGAAAAGATAGCCAACTTGGTTAAGAAGGGGGATAAAACCTTTTATAGGTACATTAGGGAGCAAAGAAAGACTAAGGCAGGGATACTGAGGTTGATCAAAGAGGAAGGTGGTTGGGCAGAGAGCGACAGTGAAAAAGCAGGGATACTGAACGAATACTTCTGTTCAGTATTTACAATGGAAAAGCAGGGGGAAATACCTAATCCAGTCAATAGAAGCACTCTGGATAGGGGTTGATATTAGCCCTTTCACAGAAGAAAGGGTTCTGAAAGAACCTCTAAAACTGAAGGTGGATAAAGCAAGGGGGCCTGATGGGATTCACCCCAGAATTCTAAAAGAACTAAGGGAAGAACTAGTAACACCACTGACTACCCTTTTTAATAAATCATGGGAGGATGAGCTGGTACCCGAGGACTGGAGGAGGGTGGATGTGATTCCCCTTCACAAAAGTGGGAGCAAGACAGAGGCAGGAAACTACAGACCTGTCAGTTTGACCTCAGTGGTAGGGAAAATGATGGAATCACTTCTGAAGGAAAGAATTGTTGAGTACCTAGAGGCCAGTGGGGCACAGGACCCAAGGCAACATGGATTCACAGTGGGAAGGTCATGTCAGGCAAATCTAATTGATTTCTTTGACTGGGTGACCAAAGCAGTAGACCAGGGAGTGGCTGTGGACATGGCCTACCTAGACTTTAGCAAGGCATTTGACACAGTCCCGCACAAAAGATTAATAAACAAATTAGCCAGCCTGGGAGTCGGTCCCATGGTGGTAACCTGGTAAAACACTGGTTGGACAACAGGACACAGTGGGTAAAGTAAATGGAGTCCATAAAGAAGAAAGGAGGGTTACTAGTGGGTACTGCAGGATTCAGTACTGGGGCCAGTCCTTTTAATGTCTTTATAAGTGACATTGCAGAGGGACTGAAGGAAAGTATGTCTCTTTGCAGATGACACAAAGATCTGCAACAGGGTTGATACACAGGGTGGGGTGGAAAGGATGAAAAGGGACTTGTCAAGGTTGGAAGAATGGTCAAATGTATGGCAGCTTAGATTCATTGCAAAGAAGTGCAAAGTAATGCACCCGGGAAACAAAAACCCAGGGAAGAGTACACAATGGGGGGTGAGATATGACAACAACAAAAATTGAAAGGGACCTGGGGGTAGTCATATCAGACTACCTAAAGGTAGGCAAGCAATGTGAGAAGGCAGTAAAGAGGACTGGAGGGATACTGGGATGCATAGGGAGAGGCATCACCAGTAGAGAACAGAAAGTTATTATCCTTCTGTACAAACAGTTGGTGAGACCCCATCTGGAGTACTGTGTGCAGTTCTGGAGACCCCATCTCCACAAGGACATAGGGTGGAGAGCTGTCCAGAGGAGGGCAACCAAAATAATGCAGGGTCTGCATCAGAAGACATATGAAGAAAGACTAAAGGAACTAAAGAAGTATAGCCTCGAGGAAAGGAGGAGGGGGACATGATAGAAATTTTCAAATACCTCAAGGAATCAACAAAGTTCAAGAGGGTAGCATCGTTCAGAAAAGAGATGTGCAAAACAAGGGCACAATTTGAAGTTAGAGGGGATGGCTCAGAGGTAATATGAAGAAGTATTTCTTCACAGAGAGGGTTGTGGATACATGGAACAGCCTTCCTGAGGAGGTCGTGAGTCAAAAACAGTGGGAATTCAAGAATGCATGGGACAGACATAAGAGCAATTCTAGTGGGGGTAGGAGGAAGTAGGCTGTTGGCTAACTAGGATCTGCAGCTTATCCATTAGGTAGGGAATGGGTAGACTATGGTGGGCCAAGCGGTCATTATCTGCCGTCAAATTCTATGTTTCTATGTAACATTTCAGTGACAAAATGCAAAGAGGTATACAGGATCGGTCCTGCAGGTGGTGGGTTTTATTCCAGCCTCACCATAACTTCCCTCTTCCCCAAATCTCTTAACTCTGTTCTCTCCTGGACACCACTGCAGACCAGACTCTGAAGTGACCATCCATATGTAACCCCTAGATGGCGCCATCCCAGGGGCTACTACCCTGCCTGATTTGCCACCAACAGGTTGAGGGGCCTGGATCCGATGGCGGGTGCCTCCACCCAGAGGTCAGGAGTTGCAATAGTTAAACTAACTTGGTCACAGCCCTCTGGGACACTGCAACCCCTTTCTTCCCACTAGTGGCCCACACAATATATCAGAATTACCTTCACAGTATACACTTACCCCCAGGACTGGTTCAGGCACTGGGACCTCCTGTAAAATAAGATACAGTGCAACAATCACAGTACAATACTTTAACATAGACAAATACCTCAGGCAGTATAACTTGCTGAAACAAGCAGCTCTGATTTATTTAGGGGATATAACAAGGACGGGGGAATCAGGTTAATTAGCTTATCACTTTGCTCATCTACTGTCTCTGTGCAGGCCTATCCCTACCAGTTACTGTCCCTGGGTACCCAAGCCCTAGTGGCTAGTCAAACGTGGCAGCTGGTAGGGGCCCTTTCACACAGAGAAAAGAAAAATTAGTTAAACAGTCAGCAGTACAGTAATCCATTTGGATTCAATGTGGCAATTCAACAGGGAGTGACCCTGAATTAGTACTCACGACCTCCAAACAAGATAGGGTCCTTCAATGTCAGCAGGGCTACTCTTGAGCTCCACGAGACTCCTCACACATTTATATGGCAAACTGTAACAGGCAAAGTCCTTTAATGGCAGCAGGATTCACTTGAGCTACACAAGCCTCCTCACACATTTATATGGTAAAAGAAAGTACTATACCAGGCAGGCTGCTTCTCTATCCCGATCGCACTACTGCACAACACCTCGGGAGCACACAGCAGATTCAGTTCCTGACAGACTGAGTGCAATTCAGCAATTTCTCCAGTCTTCTACAGGGTGAGCCTGGTTTCTACTCTTCAGATATCCTTTGATTCTCTTCACAGGACGGATTCAGTCCTAACAAGCAGTTACACAAGCTGCAGACCGAACTCTGGGCCTTACACACGTTTCCGACTAAAACTGCACACGAAAAAGCACAGGGCTCCTTCCTCTTCACTGCCAGAGCTCAACTGAAACTCCAGCAGACAAAACTGGCACTTCCTTTGAGTTCCTCCCAGTCCTTGGCTGGATTGGCTGTCACTCACCATAGACTGCCCCTGTTGGTCCAAAAGGTGCTAAGTCTAAACTACATCTCCAAGAGTCACTGCCCATACAATCCTCTTGTGGCTGGCTCAGATTATGAGTCCAAGTTCTGATTTGTTCAAGGCACCATTTTAGAGCTACCTTAACCCACACTGATTGGTCCAGTTCAGCAGTTCAAAACTAGAATGGGGAACTAGCAAACACAGTTCTGACTGCAAAGAAAGCAGGTTAGACAAACTGTAATTTCATTATTACTCTAAATGATTTCTGGCAAACAGTTACATCTTTCAGATAGGTTCCTTTGCACTCCTAGTGACTGCAAAATGGAGTGAATTGGCAGCAGCTCGAGTGGTACTCAAGCAGAGAAGCACACAGTCCCCCATACAAACTAATTATGTCTGCAAGCAGACAGCTCTTAAAGAGACAGTACCAGAGGCTCTAAAAACACTCACTGATAAATGGCTTAAACGTCAAACACCATTCAGGCTTGGAGCATTCAAGCAAGCTCCTGGAAGTCTTTTGGGAACCCCCATTTGCAGGGGGGTTACACATAGATCCATAGCTGCCATTACTGGCAAGTGTAGGGGTTCCCAGCTCTTCTAAATGGACCATGCCAGCCTCACCATCCATACAATTCCACCAGTATCCCACTCAGCATGTCCTTTTTTTTTTACTTTATATTTTTCTGCGCCTCTACTGTCTTCTAACCTCCACTTCTTCAGGCCTCCAAGGCACTCTGTCTCTCGACCTTACCAACTGTCCCAGGGTCTGCTCCTAGAGTGCTACGCTCGCTAATCCCCAGGGCTCTTTGATGGCCCGGATTACCCCCAGGCAGGGTGAGGAGGGAACCCCCTTACCCTCCTCTATCCCCGAGAGAAAGTGAGCTGCACAGTGGAGTCTGCTCTTTTCCAGTCGGCGGGTGGTGAAGCAGGCATCGGCGGTCGTCATCTAGGAGGATTGGAGATGTTGTTCCTCCAAGTTACACCCCCTGACGCTGGCGTGCAATGAGACACAAGGAGTCGAGTACACGCCGAGACGTGCGTCCACTCCAGTCCTCTGCCAGCATCGACCCAATGCTGTAGCATCTTCCTGCTGCACCGTCATCCCCCGAGTTCCACAGTGGGTGGCAGTATTGCAGCAGGAAAGCTTCTAACCCACCCCAGAAAAGGGAGAGCAAGCCGTTAGGCACTCAACTCTCTCCGACCGACTAACCCCCAACTGCTCGAGTCCGGCTCCCGAACCCGGGTCGCCGGTGCATGGTGCAAGGTGTGGCATCCAGCGCCTCAACCCTCAGCGCCACCGGCCAGCTAGCATGTCCTTCAACTTAAAAACAAAGCTTTGGATCATGTTTGGTACAAAATAAACCTTGATAAAATACATGGTTTGAAACTTTGAAATAGGCATTCCTGGGGTGCATAGATCATTCTATACAGAAACAGAGATAATATAGCATTATGCCTGTGTACTGTTTCCCCGGGCTGGTGAAAGGACAATGTTAAAGTAAACTCTGTTATTGTTGGGGCAGAGGATATTAAAATCAATGCTTTTACAAATAAAAATGTTATAGTTTTCTAATTTCCAAGCCCCTTAGGGTTGTCTAGTCCCCATCCCAAAGAAACCTTAGATGTGCTCCTGTCTCACTTGAGACCGTACAAAAACTTTCAGAAGTGCAGGTCTCCAGTTGACTATAAGGTGGGATGGGGGCTGAGAGTGTCTTTCTCTGTCTGACTGTTCATTGCCCTGTGGGTGGTGGTGATAGTGTGGTGAGGTGCATGATGATGTCAGTTATTGTGTGCACAGAGCTAGGAGTGCTTGATTGAACATTTGCTGTTGTGATGTCCTCTCTCTGTTTGGTGGGGGGCAGAAAGAGGAAGAGGGAGGCCATGGTACAAAACAATGGGGGGCTCAATGTCTGTGATGGCATTGCAATCTTTTTTCTACTGTGGAGCTGGAAGTAATGCCCTACACCCCTGCCTTTTTGCAAATGACAGGTGGTATGCTGTTGAAGCTGACAGCAGTACCAGGTGGGGACTGGGTTCGGGGAGGACTAGGTTACTCGGCACAAGGGCTAGGTTTGGCTACTCTGCACAGGGGCACCCAAGTAAATCCAAACACAGGAAGCAATAACTGTAATGTCCAATACCAGGAATGGGATTATAAAGTGTGGCTTTTATTCACATCCAAACTGAACAAACAAAGCATAGACGGACCCCCACGGGGCTACATTCCTGGTAATGCAGATAAGAGTAACAGAACACTTCTTCAACACTTCCAGCCCTCAGGCTCTGGACCCACAGGCACACAGCCTGGACTTGCATGCTGCTTTGGGTACACAGCCCGACTTGTACACTATTTGGGTTCTTCCTGGTCCGCCTCCCCTGCCAGCCACTCGAACCCCTGTCCATATGGCAGTGGACACATTTTCCTGGTGGCTCCCTAAACAACCTTAGAGCCTTCAACTCCTTAAGGGAAATGTCCTTTCAATCCCACGTCTGGGTACTTCCCTCAGCACTGGCCAAGTGCCTGAGGCAAAGTAAAAGGGCCACAGAGCAAATCCATAGAGGTGAACCTGGTTACTAAAGATGGGGGTTCTCCCACCTCTAGCTTCCACAGTCCATACCCTGCCATTTCTCTGGACATTAAACAACTCTTTTTGAAAGGTTGGCAATGTAGATTAAAGGGTAAATGTACAGCACATTTCCTCTACATGTCTTGACTTTCCCCTTGTACTAGACTCGAACATACTTAAACATCTCTTCCTGAAAAGCTTGGCAGTGTAGATTAAAGGGTAAATGTATAGCACATTTCCTCTACATGTCTTGGCTTTCCCCTTGTGCTGGACTTGAACATACTTTTACTTTGGCTTAGCCTATTCCTCTAGGCCTCCCACTGATTAAGCAGTCCAATCCCCACTTTAACAACAGTTCAGGCGAAACATAGGCCCCATGACAAGAGCAGAACTCACCCTTTGGTTGCAGGTGCCCCACAGGTGAATCTTGACAGCTTCTGGTGTCACAACACAACTTAGATAATAAGGCAGCTTCTTCCTAGCTGGAACCAGGAGGTTGCCCTGGAATAACAGGCAAACTTTTACCCCCATCCCCTGAAGGATGGGGCACAGAGACCAGTATCAGCGGTCTCCACCACTTCAAGAACAGCTTACTGTGTTCCTCTTTGGGGAAACACACCTTCTCTAAAGTAGCTCTATATCAGAGCTTTAGGCTCCAAGAGCCTGTGCACAGGTTGCTGTGCTCCTCTCTTCAAGACTGCTCACACACAACTGCTATCAAAAACTCCCAACATTCTAACCTAACTCCCATTTGCAGATTCATATGTGGCTCATGCAGCTGCGATAGTTCTATGGTGATGTCATCCCTCAGTCTCAGCTGAGACTGAGAACAGTGAGACAGTGTGAAATCCATTTAACTAGAGTTTCACAAGCTGCCTTCCCTGCCTACCACTAGGTCTTACTGGGATTCTAGTAACCCCGGGTAACAGGGGGGTTACACCTGGTCATCAAAATAAATAAATACTAAAATAAAAGGCTAAAACTATTGTAACCCCTAGGTGGCACTACACCAAGGGCTACTACCCCTGCCTTGCCTGACCACAACAAGGCTGAGGGGCTTGGGTTCCCAAGATCTACTTTAAACTGGTTCTTCTCCTAGATATTATATTTGACACCATACCTTCACCCAGAGTTTAGCTTTAAGTGGGCTGGTATGGAACCTGGTACAACCCCCTGGGATGCTATACCCACCCACTATTAACCATAAGCCACCCGACACATGACCAATAACATTTCCCCACATTTTAATACAGTTACCATTTATTGACTGGATCCTAATAATATGCTCATGACACAGGTATCTGCAAAAACAACAATGAACAGTTTATTTACAGGGGGAAAGGACTGAGGAATGGGGGAAGAAAGGAGTAGAGGTTATGCAGTACAGTATTTACAATATTTATAGGTAGATCAATGGTTTTAAGTTTGTGCTGGTGAAACCATCCAGCTGGTTAGATAAGTTGCTTTTCTAAATCAAATTGTAATCACATATGGTACCAACCTCTAAGATGACCAGAGCCCTGGTTATCTAACTAAACTGCATAAATCAGATGACACAGAAACATTTATTTTGCCCACACTGGTACCAGTCCCCAAAATCTGGTATGAGACCCCGCAGTCCCAACCTGAAACCTGGGTACCCAGTAACCAAACTCCAGTTAAAGGTGCAGGCCTGATGATGGTGCAGCTGTCGTTGGTCGGCTAGATTAAGCTGATTAAAGCTTGGACTTGAAACACATTAAACACTTGAACTATGTACAGTCACTTTAATGGGATGGGAGAGGCCTGCATGTTGAAATTCGTGCTCCTTTGGGCTAAAAGCACCTGTAGTGTAATCAGCCGGTTGCCTTTCATTTAACACATTTTGCATTTTCTGAACATCCAGCACATTTATAACGGTTGCACATTCAGCACATTTATAACGGTTGCACATTCAGTACATTTAATACTGTAAATTCTTCAACCAAGGGCCAGCCTGGCCACCATGGTCCTTCCCAACTCAAATCTTGCAATGGGCACTTGTTTCCTAGGGCTAGGGTGACCCGTTCTCCACAGCCCATATCTGAACAAAATTACTTTTATCAATACTATTTCTTTCACTTTAGTAATTCGAGCAATTACAGCAGTTCCTGCAACACAAATTTCAATGTCTCAGTCCCATGTGGAAGATGGCTGAAGTTCACAGCGTCCACAGGACGTCTTGACAATAAACAAAAAAATAATGGACCTCCCAGGCAAAGTTAGGATGAGCCCGGATCTGAGTGCTCCCTTCCAGTCCTGTGGGCACTTTAGCAATCTAAACACATTTCAACACATTTATATAATCTGGGCTACTCCGGGCCCCTTAACTCATACAGGTCCACCACGACTGGGCAGTGATTAAACGCAGCAGATGCAGGGTGCAGACCAACAAACAATTCCAAACAGTCAACAAGTCTCTAGGACTTGGCAGCCCAAATAAACTTTTCTTTACTTGCACGGAGGGTACAAGATTACTCACTCAAGCGTCCTCACAGAACGGATCTCCATCATCATAGGTTCCTGAAGTCTTCAGTTTTCTCACCACTGAGGCAGGTTCAGCTTTCTCACAGCTGGCTCGATATCAAGTTGCAGGTCCCATGTTTTCCCAAATCACGGAAGGGATTTGGCTAGCCTCTGGAGGACATTCTCTGGCAACCCCCGGGCTAGCAGGTTTTACATTAAACTGAACTGATTTAAATTCTGGCAAAGAAGAACAAAACTGCCTCCTTTGGGAGAGGCTTACACTAGATCACCAGGCCCATTTGCATTGCTGGGGGCCTGAGCCCCCAGAGGGGGTTTCCCGCTCGAATCTGAAAAATCTGCTGAAACACAGTCTTTTATGGGGCTTTCCTGAGGCTCCCTATTGGCGAAGCTATAGGTTGTTTTTGCTCTGATTGACTGGAAGGCATGTCAGTCACAAAAATGAATTATTCATAAAGCCTCCTCGATGCACAGTTGGTTTGTTGTTTTGGCGCCTAAATTTAGGTCCCTGCAGTTCCCCAAAAGCACTTGGAAGTTTCCCATGAGCTTTGCCAAAATTCCCACAAGTCCTGGGTTAAGAATCCTAGCTTTCCGATTGGCTGTTGCTGCTCTGCAATGACTGCTTAACACACAGTCCCTTAAGCAGAATTATGTATATGAGGGTCTGAAATTGTGGAACTCATTGCCAGGGTATTTGAGGTTATGTACAAAACAAAACATCTTGGAATGTTATAAAATCTTGGCTTGTGAAGGAAGCAATGTCTTTAAAAACCTGCTGTATTTGAGAGATCTGCACATATGGTATATTCCCAGAGGGAAGTGAAGTGTTCAAACAGTCACTATATGGTGTTATTTCAGTGTTACAGTAGCAGTGTACACTTCCTGCACACTTCATTTCATAATGCAGTCCATCAGTGTTTAATCAGTGCATCTTCAGGTCTCTTTTGGTGTACTTGCAGTGCTGATACAGTGTGTGTGAATTATGTTAATTAGCACTGTAATCACACTGCAAAGTACTACAATTAGCAGTGTTTTCAACACTGCCTGAAGCATGTTCTGTCAGCAACACTGCTCTAAGCAGTTTTATACTGCTTTTTCTGTGTGTGCTAATTATGTTAATTACACTGTAACAACACTGCAAAAAGTACTGCAATTAGCAGTGTTTTCAACACTGCCTGAGGCAGGGTTGCATTGCTTTTTCAGTGTGTGCGAATTATGTTAATTGCACTGTAATCACACTGCAAAAGTACTGCGAATTAGAGTGTTTTCAACACTGCTTTTTCAGTGTGTGCGATTTATGTTAATTAGCACTCGCATCATACCTGTAGTGTACCTCCAGTGTGCAGTGTGATTTTAGTAGCACTCCTGTCAGCAGTGTTGTAGTTCTGTTTCAGTGTATTAGGCTGCATTAAAGATGGTGTCGCATAAAATTCAACAAAAACAAAACAGTATTCATCTGCAAGTATCTGCAACCTCAGCAGAGGAAGCTTTGTTTAAGAGTTCCTGAGTGAGAAAGTTGTCTGTGAATTCCAAAGAAGATGGAGATCTTGGGGGCTATGTCTATAGGAGGTACTAAAGTCTGTTACCCCATGTTTGACTCAAAGTCACAAGGAAGGGGGTGGACATTTAGGTAAAGGAATGACCAACAATCGTTCTGGTTTGCAGAAAATGGTATGGGAGCCTCCCTGATATGCAGGTCCTCACCAGTATTTCCAGGTTTATCTTCAAAAGGAGAAGAGAGCCTCTTCGGACTGGGAGCACATGCACGGTGTGGAAAATTATTTTCGGTATCAAGGGGCTGTTAGAGTGAAGTGTGTGTATGTATATGTATATGTGTGTGTGTGCGCGTGTCTGTGTGTGTGTGTATCTCTCTCTCTATATATGTATGTATGTATATCTATCTCTATAATGGGATTATCAATACATTGGACAAACACCATTAGGTGACTAGTGATATGTCGTGTGCAACCACACACCTGCACTTTTACTCCCCTCCAAAACAATTTTGCCATTTTATAAGATAGATAACCCACTGTGTGGTGTGTGGAAGCGCAGTGATATACACACGGCTTGGGTGGTTGATGCACTCGGCCTGTGGCCTCACGTGCAACAACACACACCAAGGTGTGCGTATATCAGAGTGTGACCGCACACCCTACAGTGGGTTATTACACACACACAAACACACACACACACACAGTACTTGTTGCAAAACAAAAACACTACATTAATGCAGGCATTAGAATGCAAAGCACACAAAGCAAGAAAATGAAAAACAAGGTTTGAGCCTCACGAGTCTTGGCAAATTGATTGTGTGGTGTTCCCCAGAGTTCCCAACCTTGATGCCCATCCCATACCCCCCACCAGCCCATAGTCTCCTTTCTAAAGCACAAGGTACAGGTCCAACCCAGTGCCTCCCATAGCAGCCATTCGTATCTGTAAAGCAAGAACAGCAATGGGCTACAAAGGATCTGCAGCTCGTTATGAACTATTATATGACAAACAATGTAGGGTAAACAAAAACAATACTTATCTGATACATATGGTCAGTGTCCTTCTACTCCCAGTCAATGTCCGTCAGACCTGTAGATATAAAAGGAAAATGGGTCAGTATGATAAATAAAATACTGATCAGCTGGGTCAGTTGGGAAGGCTCTGTAGAGGTTAAAATAAAAAAGTGAGTTGGAGGGAGATACCAGACCTGTACCACACCATCAACCTGGCTTTTAGAATGGACTCGTCACTCAGGGGATGTCATGGTTGGGGAGGGAGGAGGAGGAGGACTCCTTGCCCGTGCCCCCTAGAACTGATCTTTTGGGGTAGGTCGTCATGTTGCTCCACACATCAACCAACACAGGGTAGGATAAAGACACCAAGGAACAGATATTCAAGGCACAATGAATGCTTCCTGGTGGTGTAGTGGATCCCCTCCTTTTCCCAATCTGCCTGAGAATACACAGGAACACAGGTATGTGATGGCAGAAAGGGACCGCAAGCCCACCTAGTCTGCCCAGTTCGCCTAGATATCCACTAGGCCTTTTCTGTAGTTCCCCCCATGCCAGTTGCCCTCTGTGCTTATATAATGCCCTCGTGAACCCTTCCACCATTTCTCTCAGCAGCCCATTCCAGTTGTCCACCACCCTCTCAGTGAAGAAGTACTTCCTAATCCTTCCTCTAAGTCCCCCCCAACCGATTTGGAATTTCCAACTACCATCCATTGCAGTATAGCACACCGCAGCAGGCCAACTGTGACCATCTCTAGGCAGATATATGCAGACACAACCAGTCCTAGAACTCCCTGCAGCTGGCAACAGGCAATAGAAGTTCCAATAGCCTGCAGTGCACATTTGAGCCTACACAATCTCTTATCAGATGTTTTCCACTTCTGCTCTTCTCCAGAGGATAAGTCAGTCTGTGACAGAACTTAGCTCAGGGAGTTCAGTGGGGCCAGTAAACCAAAGCTGAGAGCCTATATAAACTCTTAACATGCACTGTAGGACAATCTCCCACCGCATAGAACTCCAGGATCTGCTGTAAATGAAGCTGTCAGTGCAGAATCCAGAAAAACCAGTCATCATAATCCACTACACTAAAGCACACAGCAGGCAAACCAAAATGTTTCCACATGCAAAGTGCACATTGGCACCAGACCCATACTTATGTGGGACCCTTGACACAAGCCAGCCAGTGGATATTGTGGTAAGGAGGGACAAAACCTTTTACATGCAGGTACATCAGGGAGAAAAGGAAGGTAAGGGGAGATACTGAGTGTCTGAAAAGGGTGGATGGAGGGAGGGTAAAAGATGACCACCAAAAGCAGAAATACTGAACAAATACTGTACTTCTGTTAGTTTTACAAAAGAAGGGCAGGAAATGGGCCAGCATTAAAAGGATGGAGAGATCATAGAAAAGGACACAGCTCCCTTTGCAAAAGAAAGGATCCTCATGGAACTGGCAGCAATAAGGCTATGGGCAGATAGATGCATCCTGGACACTGAGGGAGTTAAGGAGGTGTTAGTAGGGCATCCGACTACCATGTTCACCCTATCTTTGTAAACTGGTGACGTGCCCAGGGATTGGAGAAGGCTGATGTGGTCCCACTATTCAAAAAATATTAACAGGGAGGATGCAGGAACTACATACTGGTCTGCCTGACCACAACAGTGGGAAAAGTAATGGAAATACTGCTGAAGGAAAGAATAGTGGAGCACCTGGTTTGTCAATGGTCTATGAGGAAGTGGGGAAGGAACATTGTTTAACCAGGAGTAGCACACTAATCTGAAGCTTGTTTCCAGATGCAACCTGGAACACAAAGAAGTTAAGTGACTTGCTCAGAATCACATAGTATGCACTTAGACGGCTGTTGGATTCAAACCCAGGTCTCTAGATCTATAGCTCAGAGCCTTTACCCAATGTGCTATACTGCCTCCAGGACCCAAGGCAGTTTGGTTTTATGGTAGACAGGTTGTGCCCAACAAACTTAACTGAGTTTTTTGACTGTGTAACAAGGAAGGTGGATGGAGGAGGATGTGGCCTACCCAGATTTCAGCAATGCCTTTGACACTTTGCCACATAGAAGGCTGGTAAATGAGCTGGAAGGCTTAGGGGTGGAACAGAAAATAACAAGGTGGGTAGAGAACTGGTTCAAAGACTGAAACCAGAGGGTGGTGGTAAGGCAAATGGGGTGCATTCCAGGGTGGCAGTGGTGTGACCCAGGGGTTGGTGCTGGGACCCATCCTTTTTTAATATCTATAGCAATGATTAGCCCAGTTCCAATCAGGGGAGGAGAGCTGTTCTTTCCAGACCGGGGCTTGTCGCTGGAAGTGGTCTGGGCAAGCATTCTGGGGCTACATCAGCAGTGGGATAAGATGGGATCACATTGGTGATTGACAAGGAAGCTCTTGCTGGCGGGGGGACAGGCAATGCATACCGGGTCCACATCAGCCACAACTTTGCAAGCCGGCGACTTAGGAAGGAGCGGCCAATCAGTGAATAGGGCGCAAACCTTTGACTGTGTGACTGGGCCATAAAAGGCAAATAGTCCAGTCGCAATCAGAGAAGGAGGAAAACTGTTCTTTGTTCCACACCACCTACCCTGACCCCGACCTCTATTAAATGGTTGGTGAGGGCGGAGCCTTGGAGAAGGACAAGTCTAGGGTCCTGTACACTCTCCTGTTTGGGCAACACTGACTACTACCAGGAAGGGGCATAATGAAGCAGACTGTATAAATGACTCTGTATGCCAACTACATCTGAGGGAGTAGGCAAACTGTGTGTGTGAATCGATTAGGGTCTCTGAGCTGGCTAGTGTTGTGATGGGCTAATTTTGCTTGTGAACCATCTACTGCTAGGGCTAGAAAACTGGCTACTGTCAAGAAAGAGGGAAAATTGCTGTAATCGGAGGGGGCAAACTGCTTGGGTTTTAGTGTAACACTGACTGAATTATTTCTGTTAGTGGGCCGCATTGCTCACCTAAAATGAGGGTAGACTTGGGGGTGGCCAAAGCGGGCACCTTCGGTAGAGTGATTGGGTGTACAGGGTGCGGGGGGCAATAATATTAAATTGGGCAAGGAGGTCTCAGAGGGTGCCCAGTGTGTTTTCAGTTGGCAGGTCTTAGGGAGGAAGTAGAGGGGATCAGAAGGCAGCTGGAAGGTGGGAGGGGTGGGAAGGAAAGGTGTGGAAAGGACCTCATGAGAGTACACGAAGCCAATATGGCATAACCCAGGGAACAGGTAGACAAGGATTATATGGTTACTCATGAGGGGTGGGGCATGAAACAAGCAATGTACAGAAATCACTTCGTAGGGAGGTGGCTGACCAGAAGGAGGGGGGACAGGAGAGAGCAGGTCGGGGACAAGCATCATACTTACTAATCTATTCGCCTTGCTGTATATGGGAGATGAGGTGGAGAGGCTGGCAGGAGGAGGGGAGCAGGCAGACGGAGAGGGTTTGGTCAGTAAGCTGGGGGAGATGGGGTCGGAGAGAGAACCAGATCCACAGAAGGGGGGGAGACATTAGCCTAGGTGGGAGGGAGGTGGGGAGGAAGGGGAGGCAGGAAGCCAGGGTGGGAGGAGGGAGGACTAGGGTTGGGCAAGCATCCAGGTTAGGGAAGTCAATGAAGGATAAGGAATACTCTAGATAGGCCAGCTCAGAGCGGGAGAAATGAGATGAGGTGAGGGGGAGGCAGGGGGTAGTGAGAAACACAGCAGATGGGGTGAAGGATGCAGAACTTGGAGGGGTAGGCAAGGAGGGAAGCAGTAGAAGGGAGCCTGGTGGGGATCTGAGGATACCAGCCAGAAAGAGTCCACGGAGATCTGGGTGGGGGCACCTAGCCACCCAGGAGGTTGGGGGGGAGGAGCAAGCTGGGAGCTACAGGTAGAAGAATGAGCATGGTAGGGCAAGCACAGGCTTGTGATCCCCAGGCTGAGGGGGACAAAAGAAGTAAGCTGGGGGTTGATGATAGAAGGAAGAGCCTGGATGGAATCTAACGGGCCAGTAAAGTGGGGGGTGGAGAAGGTGATCCTGCTGGGTGACTCCATGACCTGAGGCATCCAGTGGGAGGGGCGGGAGGAAAAAGCAGCCCAGTCAAGGCTCAATGTATCCCAGGCCTAGCTGTACACAAGGCCAAATTCCAGCTATACTCGATAGCATTGGAATGCGGGTAATCCCCAGACGAAACATCTGGGAACAAATGACTTAGAGGGGAACAGTGAACTAGAAATCCAGGCAAGATTCCGAGAACTGGCCAGGGTTTACCACTCTATAGAAGTGCAATCTCCTTCTTTGAGATTCTGCCAGTACCTAGGGTGTCCAGGGAGACCAAATAAACTTAGAGGTGTGAACCAGTGGCTCAGGGACTGGCGCAGGGCAGAAGAGTATGGGCTGGTAAGGGACTGGGGGATACATGGGAGGACAAGGGGTTATATGCCAGGGATAGGCTACACCTCAACTTGGAGGGGGAGGGAGATCTTGAAACTAAATCTTGCTGGATTCACAGTCGAGAGGTGAAGTTTAAACTTGTAAAGGGGGAGGTTAAGTAAAAGAGTGGTTCCAGGAGGGCTGCTCAAGGTCCAGGTCCAGGGCATGAAAAGAAGGCCGGTAACTGTGATCTAAATCCATCCAGAGCTGTGCAAGAAAGGGCATCTAGGGACTGCTCAGGGTCGAGATGACTGGAGAAGGGAGAGGGGTCAGGATGGAGGACAGCCCTGATCAACGCTAGGAGCATGGGCAACAAAATGCCCAAGCTCCAGGTGATGCTGGTTGAGGGATCAGTGATGCGGAGCAATTACTGAGACATGGGCCACTCAGAAAATGACTGGGACCTAAATTTAGTGGGCTACAAAATATTCAGGAAGGACAGAGGAAAGGGAAGAGGGAGGGTGTGGCTGATAGTCAAAAATGACATAGCGGTTAGTGGAGTGGAGGATGCTGTAGGGGAGGTGGAGGAGATCTGGGTAACCTCTACAAAAAGGGGAGGTAAAAAGATTGAAAATAGGGGTGGTGTACAGAACCCCCAACAATGGAAGAGGCCTGGAGGACAAACTAGTTGAGAACATCAAGGGGCACTGTGACCGTGAAAAGGGAATGATGGTGATCATGGGTGACCTTAATATGCTGGGGACAGACTGGGACTCTATGGCATCCTCTGTGGCCAGGGAACAGAGACTGATGGATATTTTCCAATATGCCTTCCTAGTCCAGCAGGTGGGGGAACCTACTAGGGAGGAGCGGATACTGGATTGTGTCCTAACAGACAGTGACCAGATAAAGGTCCTGGAGGTGTGCAGCCCGCTGGCAGGTGGTGATCACACTACAGTCTGGTTTCTGCTGTATCTGGGGGGGGGATAACCATTCTAATACAGTAGTAGTAGACTTCAGGGGAGCAGACTTCGTGGGCATGGGCAGGATTCTACAGGGGAGCTTGGACAAGATTAGGCCGGACATGGATGCTGGCAGCTTGTGGAAGGCCATTAAGAAGGGGAGTGCAGGAGACTACTAACTCCTGTACAAAGGTGAGGTGTAAGCATGGTAGAGCCAACAAGCTGTGTTGGTGGATCAGGGAGGTGCAGGAGGCAGTGAGGGATAAAAAGGCTGCCTGCATGTTTTAAGCGCTCTAGGGGCGATAGGGAGAGGGGTATGAGTTGATGGCTGGAAGGGTCACCACAGTGGTGAGGGGAGCCAAGGTGAGGAGGGAGCAAAACCTGGCTAGGGATATCCAAAGGGGGGAAAGGGATTCTATAGATACACAAGGGAGAAGAGAAAAGGGGAGGGCACGGATCAGCATGATTAGGACTGAGGAGGGATGGACTCAGGAGGCAGGGGAAATCAGGCAGAGGTGCTAAATGAGTACTTTGCCTTGATATTTACGGAGGGAGGCAGGGGATCCCTCCAGCCCAATGGGAAGGAAGGGGAGCCAGCAGAGTCGAGAGGTCCGATGGAGCCGGAGGACTGAAAAAGTTGGGGGTACAGGCTGGGCCAAGTCTAGAAGGGGATGGGTGGTTAAATGAGGGGTGGGCTGGGAGGGAGGAGAAATCACAGTGAAAGGGTGAAGGAGGCCCTTCGGACACTAAAAACTGATAAGGCACCAGGGCCAGATTGGCTGCATCCGAGGGTTATGAAGGAATTGGCCGATGAGCTACTTAGCACCACTGGCAGCACTCTAACACCTCTCTGCTGACAGGATGGGTGCTTCAGACTGGCCGGGTGGCTCATGTGGTGCCTGTCCACTAATGGGGGGTCTAGAGAGGAGATTAGAATTATAGGCCTGTCAGCCTAATGTCTGTGGTACAAAGTAATGGAGGGCATTATCAAGGATAGGCTCAGGAGGCAGCTGGAAAGGTTGGGGCAACTGGATGACCAAACATTATGGTTTCATCCGGGAGATCGAGTTAGACCAACCCCATAGATTTTATGACTGGGACCTGGACCGGCATAGACTGGAGGGCGTCCTATACCTGGATTTCAGTAAGGCATTTGATTCGGTACCCCAAATGGGCTGTTATTAAAGCTGGGGGTGGGAGGATAGTTGCTCAGATTGGGGGGGTTGGGGTGAGAGGACAGTTGCTCAGATGGGTAGAAAATTGGCTAGCAGGGCAAATACAGAGGGTAGTGGTGGGTAGTCTCCTCCTCCACCATGAAGGTTACCAGTGGGGTCCACCAAGGTTCGGTACTGGGGCCACTCCTGTTCAATGCCTATGTCTTCGATATGGGGAAGGCGGTTAAGAGTAGGATGAGTCTCTTTGCGGATTACTTAAAACTGGGAGCACTGGCGGACGGAGACAAAGCGAGAGAGACAGTCCAGAGGGACCTGGATACCCTGGAGGGGTGGTCAAGGAGGTGGGGACTGAGGTTTAATGCAGGGAAATGTTGGGTGCTGCATCCGAGGGTCAGAAACTCGGCTATGTATACCGGAAGTGTCATACTGCAAGCAACAATGAGTGGCGGGATCTAGGGTGGTGAGTAGGCGCTAAAATGAACAACACTAAAATTGTAGAAGAACTGTGGCCAAAGCAAACCGTATACTGCATAGCCAGAGGATTGATCCAGGAAGAGGGAGGTGATCTCCTCTGTATAGTGCCTTGTCAGACCCACATCTTGAGTACTGCATGCAGTTCTGGAGACCTCACTCAAGGATGAGATGTAACACTGCTGGAGAGTGTCCAGAGGAGGGTAAACCAGGATGCTTCAGAGCATGGAAGAAAGGCCCTGTGGAGGAAAGGCCGGAAGAGCTTAGCTGTACTCGCTGGAGGAGAGGAGAGACGGGAGACATGATAGGGTCTTCAAATATGTAAAAGGAATAAACAGGCAGTGCCAAAGAGATGTTCGAGACTAAAGAAGGTGGGAAATCAACCAGTGACAAGGAGTGGAAGCTTAGAGGAGGGAAATTACAGGGGGATGCAGAGACCTTATTTCATTGAGAGGGTGTGGAGCCCTGGAATGCACTGTCCAGGAGTCTGGTGGAGGAGGGCACAGTGAGGGCTTGAAGAGGGAGGGACAGGTTCAAGGGTAAACTGAAGAAGAGGATGACTCTCTGGGGCTGGGTGGAAAGAAAGAACCCATTAGGAGGCTGGCTACGAGCAGACACAACAGACCATCCGCCTATTCTGATGGCTTTAGTATGTTAGATATATGCGGAGGGACTGCAGGGAAGGTGTGCCTAGTTTGCGGATAATGCGAAGATCTGCAATAGGGTAGACACCCCTGGTGGGAGATGGAGCAGTGAGGGAGGGCCAAGATTCTGGAGAGGTGGTTGGAAACTTGGCAGCTGAAATTTAATGCCAAAAGTGCACAATGACACATGGGTGTAATAACCCACAAACCATTTTACACATGGGGCGGGGGTAAGAAACCCAGCAGGACAGAGATCTGGGATTATAATTTCAGATAACCTGAAGGTGGAAGAACCAGTACAGCACAGTGGTGGCAAAGTGAATAGAATGCTGTGTGCATACTGAGGGGTATAAAACAGAAAGGGAGGTGCTGATGCCTTTATAAATCCATGGTGAGGCCTCACCTGGAGTAGGGGTTTAGTTCTGGAGGCCTCACCTACACACGGATATAAGACAGGATTGAAAGGTTCAGACAAGGGCAACCAAGATGGTGCACCTATGCATAGGCAGCCCTATGAGGAGAGGTTTAGGGAATCTGATCTGTACCACTGGAGACTAGTGTTTATTTTGCAAGGAAAATAAGTGCTAGAACTAGGGATCATAAACTAAGATTAGAAGAAGGAAGGTTTAGGGGCAATGTGAGGGCATTACATCACTGAGAAGGTGGTGGAGTCCAGGAACTGACTACCAGAAGAGGTGGTGTGCATAAAATGGTGAAAGGATTCAAGGGAACATGGGACAGACACAGGAGCTGCACCAGTGGGCAGAGTGGGTGTCTCTTGACAAAGATGATGATTGGGGATTGGGGTGCAGGGCAGACTCGACTGGCTATGAGGTCCTTTTCTGTCACCAGATTTCTATGATTCTAAGGCAGTTAAGTAATTAGGACTTAGCCTGTTCCATCAGAGTAGGAAGTCCAGAGTTGGGGTGTCTCCTTGGTTTGGGTATTCTGGTAGGACCTGAAAGGGAAGAACAGAGAAGGCTGAAGGGACACAAAGGTTTGGAGGTGCTAGAGAGAGATTAAAGTGTTAGAATTAAACAAAGATACTTATCTGATTGGTATGTTTGGCCAGACCTGTAGAAATAGGAAAAATAGATCAGTATGGGGAAGTTATAGTAGCAAGAGTAGAGATACAAAATGGTATATAGCACAGGGAGTAAGGAAGAGAAGTTTCAGAGGAAAAGACAAACTAGGCCAAAGTAAGGAAACTAGAGATGGAATAAAATGCAGACAGCTAAGAACAGAGAATAAAGTGGTATTTGGGACTCGGCAAACCCCCTTAGCTCTAGGTGACCTGCAGGTAGCCAATAAATTATAAGTAGCCCAGATGGGCAGGTGGGAATGCATTGGGCTAGTGGTCTCTATATTATTTAAAAAAGGACACTGGTGGTTCAGGAGTCTTGAGTTGTCCCAGAAGGCCAGTGGTTTGAAAGTTATAGCTCTGGTGATATATGGGTCACTCCCTCATGACAGTGGCATTTTTTTTATATTATCTTCCCTGAACCTAATGTGGGGTGATGTCCTGTCCAGACTGTATGGTAGGCAGGAGGTTGTTCAGAAAACTGTCTGTTCAGAAATGTTGCAGCTGTTGATAGGCAGACAGTTTAGTGTTACTGAACTACAGTGACAGTAATGGCAGGCACTTCAACTGCCAATCCAGAGGAGGGCAACTAAAATAGCAAAGGTCTGCACCAGAAGCCATACAAGAGAGACAAGTTGAATATGTATGCCCTTGAGGGAAAGTGCTGGGAGACAGGACAGAAAATTTCAAGCACCTCTAGGATCAATAAAGTCCAAAAGGTAGCATATTTCAGAAAAAGAGATGGCCAAGAACAAGGGCCAATTTGAAGATAAGGCGGCTCAGGGGCAACATGAGGAAGTAGTTTTTCACAGAGAGGTGGTGAACACATGGAATGGCCTTCCTAAAGAGGTTGTGGGGTCAAAATAGGGGACTTCAAGAATACAGGGACAGACATGAACCAATTTATTGGTGGGTAGGAGGAAGTCAGCTGTTGGATAACTAGGATCTGCAGCTTATCCACTAGGTAGGAACAACACTGAGGGCCAGCAGTCCCATTCGCCATCAAGGTCTATGTGTCTATGATTCACCCACAGAGCCTAGCTGTAACCTGCCCCATGTGTGGGAATGAAGATGGGATATTTTGGGAGGGAAGAGACTAGAGCAAATATGTCTCCCTCACCCATCAGCCACAAAGGGTATGTGAAAGCCCCCGGGAAGAGGTCTGGAGGGTGGGCAGCCAGCAGTAGGTGGCAGGAACCTTTAGCTAAGCCGCATGGTGGCAGACTGTAGGTGCCCTGAGGGCCTGGTAGAAAGGGACTGGGAGAGCAAATGCACCAAGATAGGGGACCACAAAGGAAAATCCACAGTGCAGCTGACAGGCAATGCCTGAACTTGACTCTAAAAGTAGCTGTGTGGGAGGCAACAGGGTAAATCAGTGGGCTCCTGATGGGACCATGAAAGCAGCACTGCACTGCACAGAGTCGCACAGCAGCTAAATGTCAGCTACTAGGGCTAACAAAAGGATTTGGGGAGGAAAAATACATCATAAGGTCCAGGACAGCTCACAATTAAAAACACAGAGCACTAAAGAGAAAGAGCCCTGATGGTTATAAATATTAAGTAAATTTATGCAATAGGAGGATATAATGGAGGTGATAAATCTATTTTATCCGAAGCATGTACGTGTATACATGCAGAATCTACATTTACACATATATTTATTACGGTCATCCTTGATTAATGTGCATGGTGGACTGTGTCACACATCCCCATCCCTCACCCCGCTTGTTTGGCACTGCTTACTGGTATCTTGCTTAGTTTTGTTTCTTCCAGGTTGCTTTTTCTCCCCGCCACACCACCTGCCATTTAGTCATACTTCTCCCTATTCTTCCCACTATCATACAGCGATCATTTGTTTCTGTTTAACATTTTTTTTGTTTTGTTTTTCTACCAAACCTTTTTCAACTGGTTGCCCAAGCTGTCGCACTCCTCTGCATTCTGTTGCCGTGTCCTGCACACCTCTCGATATAAAAACGGTGAATTTTTTTTAACACTGCTTCTAAAAACTGATGAGCCTTCACTCTACTCTTCCACTCTGGTTTCCCCACCTAGTAACTGCCACCAGAGCTCCCCAGCATATAGAATCTGTCGATTTTTTCTTAAACTGCTGGCTCGCAAACCCACTGCTGATGAGCCCTCACTCTAGGTCACACTTTCTGCTGTGGTTTCCAGACCTCGCCAAACTGCAAACCATAGGCTCCTGTGAAGTCCTTCTGTAAACTCTAAATTATCTTCATGTCCCATGTGGCCCTCCTTCTTCCTATGCTTATTTACTGAGATTTCCTATTCTATATACCACACATGTTTTAAGCCCCCACCACATTTCTCACTCCTGACCTCCAACACTATAATGCTGTCAGTCTGTTCCAGGTGTCTACTACCTTTCAGTGAAGTAGTACCTCACATCCATCTTACCCCACCATTAGCTTCATCATGTCCCATGGTCCTTTTCCTATTTGAAGGAGCCCCCAGCACCCTGTTCATCCTTAGGTACTTGTGGGTCTCCATCATGTCCTCTCTCTTCAGGGTTTATATGTTGAGATCCCAGTTCTCACAGGGCTTTTGTCACAGCCCATGTACAATTTTAGCTGCCCTTTATACTGCCTACACCCTATGGCCTTTCTATGGTGCAGCCTCCAAACCTGGACACAGGACTCTTAGGCTCTGTCCACACTACCCTCTGTAACGTTACAGAGTGCCCAAACCGCTACCACACAATGGTTTACGCTTACACCCGTAACGCGGCAGGAGTTTCAGACCATTGTTGAAAACCAAGGCTGAGGTGGTTCACCAACAGATATGAAACCGCCACACCGCAACGTTACTGGGCGAGTGTGGACGCTGCAGCACTGGTCCCCAGTGCAAGGCACGAGCTGCATTAGGACTGGGTGCCACGGCAACGGCCTTCACCCAGCTCAAGTGTGGAGCGTGGTAACGGGTCCCGAAATGACACCACGGCAGTGTGGACACACTGTACCACCCACGTTGTAACGGTTTCTATCTGTTACGGGGTCTGAGAGGGTGAGTGGATGGGGCCAGTTGGATCTCACCATTAGTGATTACTTGCACACCACCACCTCCCTCCTCCTGCTGAAGATACCCCTCCCATCGCCCCAGCATCCTTCTAGCCCTACCCACCGCTTTGTCACGCAGCTTTCCAGCAACTTTAGCATCTACCAATGGGCAGTGGTCTGAGTCGGCCCCTGCATCATATTCATTGCCTGTTGCTAGAGATCTCAATGAAGTCAATATGTCCCAAACTTTTAAAGTCATAAAAGTTCTGTCCTTCGTAAAACATATAAACCAGGTCCCAAGAACTTCCCAGTGCTTGTTGCTGCCTCGGCTCCACTCCCACACTCTCTAGCAGGATGATGAGATGCCAGTGAGAGTGTGGGGGTGCAAATCTTTATCTGTAATGGTGGCAGCTTTTCTACTGATTTTAAATGATTTAGTGACCACCTGGCAATGAAACATGGGCATCAGTCAAGTAACAAGGCCCTTGTTAGTTGAACAGTGCCCACATTTTATTGCCAGGTAGCCACTATATAGTTTAAAATCAATAGAAATGCTGCCGCCCATTACATATAATGGAGTGCGCCCCCACGCCCTTACTGGCATCTCGTCATCCTGCTAGTGAGCATGAGGTGAGCTTGAGCAGAAAAAAAAAAAAAAGAACAGGAAGTCCTTGGGACCCAGTTTGTATATTTTTATGAGGGACTGAACTTTTTAATGGCTTATAAATTTAGGGACATATTAACTTCCTTGGGGTCTTCTGGTGGCAAGGCACCGATGGGTATGGTGCAGGGCAGTATCTTGGCAAGTCTCTTTAAGATCATAATAACTCCAAGGTCCCCCGCTTAGTGATAATCAGTACCAACCCTATAAAGCAGCTCCTGATTTCCTATGCCCTAGGTGCACAATTCTGCACTTTGTCATTGAACCCCAACTGCCCCAATCTTGACCACTTTTCGAGTTTCTCCAAGAGGCATGTGCATGCTCTCTGCTCCCTTCTTACTGCCCACCCTACAAATTTTGGTATTGTCTGCAAAAAGGCATTCCCTTCTTTATTGCCAGTTTTTCTGCAATGTCAATTATGAAGACACTGAAGAGGATCTGCGCCAGTACTGAGCTGAGCTGCTCACTGTCCCGTCACTGTATAAGTGCCATTAACCATCACCCTCTGACACCTTAACCCCACCCCTAACTACTACTCCGTTTTCAACCTGCATTTCTGGTCGCCCCCTTCTGTTCAGCTACCACAACACCATCACTCTGGCATCTGCCAGGACTTGCTCCACCATAGAATGAATCAATATGTGTGCAGCTGCCTAGGTAGTCAGGATACATTTACATGTTCTTCCATTCCCTAGACATAAGCGGCAAGGTGCACAACACATGCACAGACGTGTGGCACAGCACCAGTCAAGGTCTTCCCACCCATGGGCTGCTCCCACCTGCATTGCCACTCTGTGGTCAGTCAGTCGCAGTACTACAGCTGAGCTGGCTGTCCCCCTTCCCCAGAAGAGAGCCTCTTGTATAACAGTTGATCCTCCTCCTCTCCCCAGAGAGCCCCTGATGCGAGCTCATTCCTGAACTAAGGTCACCTCTGCCGCAGGTCATAGTGCTACTGTTAAGCTGAAGGGCACACATGTTAACCAGTTTCTAATTAATTTTACCACTTTGGATCCCTCCTAGGCTGATTAATCTCTTTAGCCTCCCCCCCCCAAATAGTCAACCACCCTCCTCTCTGCTAGACCACCCTTCCAGGCACCAGACTATCTCCATGCAGCTGGACAACCCTTCTAGCCCCAGCCTTTCACATAATGAGCACTGGAGCTAGGAGCACACACAGGCTCTGGGTCAGCCGCCACTCCAGCCAGCCACTGTCCCTACATCTGGACCAGCCTCAACTACATTCTATACAACCTCATGTAGCTGGAGCACCACCCCAAACCTCCACTCTAAACAGACCACATATCTGAAGCTGTCCTCAAGCCCATGGACCAGCAGTCCCCACGTAACCACTCAACCTACAGCTGCTAGATCCACCAGAAGCTCCCATACCAGCTTCACCATCGAACCACCCACCCTGCAGCTAGACCTCACTTCCAACCTTGAACTAGCTCCCCACCACCACCAGCTACCTCCTGCTGCTGGCTGACTCTTTCATGCCCTGGGCTAGCCTCCCCAGCAGACAATCCTCCTGCAGCTAGATCCCTGGGTTCATTCCCACCCACAGACCAACCCTCCTCCCTCTGTAGGTTGAGTAACCTCCCAGAGCTGGACACCCTTTCCAAAAGCTGGACACACCACCATCCAGAGCAGAACCTCTCCTCACACCTAGATCCCCATCACCCTTCTCAACCATGGACCCCATACTCAACGTAGTATTTAAAAAACATTATGTGACACTAACATATTGCATTTGCAGTGTCAGTGCTCAGGCAGCACACCTCGCCTCCCGAGGTTGAGATCAGAAGGCAGTGCGCTCTATTCCCATACCAGGCACTTATGTTAATATTCTTACTGATGCTGTAGTGCAGCATGAGGGGGATGGCTGCACTCCTGAGGCACTGTCTTTCAGATGAGACGAACCGAGGGTCCCATCTGCCTGTTCTGGTGGTAGTTCAGTGGATGTTAAAGATCCCATGGCACTCTCAAAAGCAGGGAAATTGTCTCCAGTGCCCTCGCCATATTCCCCTCATTCAGTAAAAATATCACGAACAGCTTAATCTGGTTCAAGGTCAGTTGGCTTTCATCTGTATTCTCTCCTCTGGGTCGTGCCTGAAAATAGGCAAAATCTGTCTAGTACTTAGCCGGTCAACAAAAAACAAAATAAAATATAAATTAATGGTCTTCAGCAAAAGAAGAAAAATACACTGAACCCAGATTACAAAATGGATTTGCAACTGTTAAATACAAATATTAAATGCAAAAAAACAGTTCCCCCACAAACACACTCAAATATATGCAGTAAATAATTATTCCTTTAGGGTTACTCCAGATTTTCTCAAATTAAAAAAGTTGTAATCTTTTCTCTATGCATTCTGAATTTGCTCAGGTATACAATCTTCCTGCTGTTCATTCTTCTGCCCCCACCAACACTACTTTAAAGTAACTAAATCAGCAAAAATTCCACAAATAACAAGTAATCTAGAGGCACAATGCATCCTAAACACTTTGGGGGTTGATTGAAAATAAAATGTGTATTTCAAAGTTTAGCCAAGAGTTCAGGGAAGAGAAAATGTTTTCAAGACAAAACATTGAAAGTGAAACTTGCACAGCATTTAATTTTGTAAAGAAAAAAAAACACCTGAGTGATAATTCCTTTACTGTATTTAACATTTAAGGGAGTTAAAAAGATGTACTTTTTAAACATAAGCTCTTACCTTAACATGTAAATCTTAGCTGTAGGAAACCTCAGTTGTTCAAAAATGGAGACCACAGAGCACTCGTGCAGTTTCTTCAGGCTGGGAACAGACAGGAAGAGAGCTGGGAAATGTAGGCCCTGACTGAGTAGACTTATGTGAAAAGTAGTTTTAGAATACACTTTAATAAAGGGACACTGCAAACTTTTTGCACCTTATTATTTCCAGGTAAAATCCACATTTTATTATTGCTTACCTTCTGTAAAATTCATTGGTGTTGCTGGTTGTTTTATCTGTGTCTCCTTGCTTAGTAGAACTGAAATGCAGTATATGTACCCAGCCTTGATTGGCTAATTTAAATCCTAAACTACCCTGTTGACTGTAATCTTCATTTATGATTCAGTAGTATTGAAAAAATTGTACTTTTAAGAGCATTGCAGATCTATTTCTAATCCTCATTTAGCAATAACTTACTTTTGAACAACTGTCTGCTGAAATACTTTAGAATTTAGTATTCTTAGCGGTTGTATTTTCGAATGATGATTAAAGATTATTAAAAATGACTAAAATTAGTCTTTGAAGGCAAATTAATGAATGAATGCTTTAATACTAAATTTAGTATTTGACTTCAGTGAGGGTTCCAGCACATCCCTTTGAGCCTGCACCTCCATGACCACTCATCTTGAACACCCCTGCCCAGATGACCACCCAGCTGGACAACCATATCAACATCCCAATAGACCTCTCCTAGTTAGTGTACCTTGCCTGCAGCTAGTCCACCCTACAAGCCCCAAAACCAGCCTCTCCCATCAATTCATCACTCACCCTGTAGCTGGCTGCTCCAGGCCATCCTTTCTACCTCAGACACGATCCCCTGCACATGGAACCTCCAGACCTGACTCTCCCCTCAGTAAACCACCTCCCTGCAGCTGGACCAACCTCCCAGCCTCACCAAACAAAGCACCCTCCTTAGAGCTGGACCAGCACCCTGTAGATAACATCTTAACATCTCTTTCTGCAGCTGGACCCACCCACACTACCCATCTTGCCCAGATACCAGTTGCCCATCCCACCACTGACCACTCTGTTTGCACATAGAAAACCCTGCCCTGCTAGGTACCCTTTTATAATCCCAACGCTTATTAGTCTGACATGCTGCATCCCACACACAACAACCCAACAGCCCCAGCAGCCCAACACACAGTGGCCTGACCTAGGACAGCACCTAACACACTGTCAGGCCAGAGGAGGTTGGGATGCTGTGCTGCTGTTGAGTGGATTTTCCACAAACACTTGAAGCACCCGATCCCGACCTATGCCACCCATCCCAGGACCTGAGACACTACTGAACAGCACGGACAATGTGAAAACACCCACTCCCTATGTGGTGCACCCTCCGAGGACACAATGACCTGATCACGGACCCCCTGGTAAGGATGACTGTCTCACCATCCGTGAGACAGGGATGAAACAAATAGCCATGCATGCCCCAGTGTGTTGACCAGCCATCCCAGGCAGCATGGTGGAATGTCCTTGCATCCCTGCATGCATGATTATGTCAGCTGACAGCCAGCCAGCTGGGCATGCATGAAGGAATTGGAATACCATGCCTGTTGGTCGGTGTATGCATGACACTGCAGGCACACAGCAGAGCGGCACAGCGAGAGCATGGATAGCTGCACCAGGAAATGGTCCACAGCAACACCACATGTGGATGCCAGGACACAGAGCAGCATGCCATCACACCAACCGTGCAATGTGTGCATGTGGCCGAGTCATGCTAGCCCACTATGGGCCTGGAGTAATCACACAGAAAAAGTCTGAGGTGTTTGGGGGGGCCCAGGCAGGAGCCCACTGTGGCATGAAGGCTGCCAGGTGTGTTGTGGGGGTTCCACAAGGCCCATTGTGGGAATGCTGTTACCACACAGTTGCACAGCTGGAAGGATTGGTGGGCACTCACACAGCTTCAGACCTGTGCAACATGTGACACACAGTGCAGATGTGGCAGTGTACAGTGGTCTGCTTGGCGATACCCAGCAGTGTTGTGATGAGACATCACCACCAGGCTGGGGTGCATGTTAAATGTGGGGGTGAATCTTTATTTAACAGTAGGGGGCCACAGTGGCAACCTGGTGGCTGTGCATGATGTGTACTGTGAGTGTGCAACTGTCAGGTGCCAAGTCACCATGGAAACCCTACAGGGTGGTGTTGG
Source organism: Neoceratodus forsteri (assembly GCA_016271365.2). Lineage (NCBI taxonomy): Eukaryota > Metazoa > Chordata > Ceratodontiformes > Ceratodontidae > Neoceratodus > Neoceratodus forsteri. The sequence continues at coordinate 69,915,183 of JADMNL010000023.1, forward strand.
GTGCCATGCCACAGAGGAACTTCAGCAGATTGCCCTTGTCCTTGGATGCTAGTACCATTCTTATCCACCTCATAGCTCTTTTGGTGGTGTCCATGGCAGTCCACAACAAATGCCTTCCTGGTGACATAGGTCCATTGCTGTTCCCTGTGGAGTTCTGCTAGCATTGTCATGACCCCTACATGCACCTTCCCGAGCAGGGCATGGAGATGGCAGTGCCAGGTCTCACATTGCTTTGGGTCCACGGCATTCTTCGCTCGCTGAGATCTGCAACCAACCACAGCTGAGTGGGAACATGGGTCGTATCTCGTGGGCACCTTGGTCACCCTACTGTACAGCCATATCCTGCCCAGCACATGTGTCTGCTCAAAACAATAGAAGAGTGTGGTGGCATTGGGTGGAATGGTTGACTTCAGGAGGCTGAATGCTGCTGGAATGTCCTGTGCCAGGAGATGGGCGAGGGCCACGAGTTCATGGATCTTCAGGCTGAAGTCTGGGTCACTTCTGTATTATGGTGCAAGGCCAAAGCTCTGGCCATTCTGCCACACAATCTGCCCAAAGTGGAACAGGTGTCCCTTGTTTATGGTTTGTGGAAATTCCATCTTACAGGCATTGATCACAGCCTGCTCAAAGTCAGTGATGATCGTAGGTGGTTTGAGGGTGCAGGACTGTATACTGGCATATTTATTCAGCTCCTGGAACAAGCTGCAGTAACATTGCAGACTCTTTGTCGTCATCAGTGTATACACCAATGACATAATGAGGTTGTTAGGGCCCAACCCCATGGGTGCATGGATGGTGTACAATGAGTGAACAGGTGTAGCACAGTCTTGAACGTACCATCCATCATCCAGAAGGATGCCTGTGCTAGGTCCCTGATGTTGTCCTCTGTGGTGAGTAGAAGGACCTGGTGGTGCTGCCGGTGATCCTGCTGTACCATGGCCATCCAGTCACCGCCTGTAGCTGCTTGGGATAATGAGGTCAGCCAGTGTCACTGGTTCTGGTTAGAGGTCCTCGCGCGGTCCTGTTCACAATCTCAGCAGGGCCCTCTTGCTTGGCAACTGTTGCCACAGGTCAGTGGTCATTGCAGTTGCTTCACCTGCAGTAGCTATGTGGGGCTAGCCACAGTGCTGTGTGCCTTCTACTTGATGCCTGCCAACACCTGTGCTGGTACAGATCTGTCACCTCCAGAGCATGACTGTGCTCATTCTTTTTCTTTAGGTGGTGCTGGCCATCCTGGAGCAGTGTGATGGCCTGGCCGAGGCAGGATTTGGACTTATGGTGCTGGCAGCACCGTTACACTGTCTCATGCCATCCCGGTGGGTGCTGAATGCCATACCTTGTGTCACGCCAGTGACCCAGGTTCAGGATTGAGCCTGGGCTGTCGGGGTCGGCAGGGGGACTGGGATCGAACATCCACAGACTGCTTTCCCAGTCCTGGGTGGGCTGGGAATTTCACTGCTGTAGCAGCCCCTAGGGATGCTCAGGGTACTACTAGTCAGCGACACCAGATGGGGGAGCATGGCAGTTGTTGGTAGCATTGCTCCTGACGCCATTGCACGCCCTGCAACTGGGGCTAATCAAGAAAATGGCTGGGCATGACCTTGCAGCTTGATGGCTATGTTTGAGCCACCCGGAGGACTTTGGTGGAGTCCTGTTGAGGAGGGTCCGGGGCTGTTCTGGCTGGTAGAGGCAGAGGGGAGCTCTCCAGCAAGATGGCATGATGGCTGTCCCTGATCCTCCTGGGTGCAGTTTGAGCTACCCAGCTCTCCAGGTGGGTGGAGCTGGTTGCTGGATGCCCCAAGCTGGAGTGTGAAGCCGCAGGTGAGAAAATATGATATGTTAAAAAAACAGTACACTGTCTCATTGCAGGTCCATTCATGGACCCGGAGGAAGCCATTCAAATTTAGCTTGAACTTTCCCTTCCTGGATGGTACCACCTCACAGATTGTCCCTGTTGTTGGGGTTGCAGTTGAGCACCTGGCCCTCCATGGCTTCCACGCTGTCCTCCATTGTGCCAGAAGACTGTGCAACATGACCGACTTTGGTTCCAGCTCAGGCATGCGGGTGTGATTGCACTTCATTTGCACATCACACTCCATGGGCCACACCTGTGGCAGTTGCTACTTGTCTGTGGGTGGTTTGCACCAGTACTGTAGTGCCACTGTCTGCCCACAGTCCCAGTGCTTCAAGGCTGTGCTGTGCACCATGGTCACATTCAAGTTCTGTGTCCACAGTGTCCTGTGCCCGTATCAGCTACTGTGCTGCAGTGGGGCTATGCTCCATGGTACACATCCCTGCTGTCCAGCACGCAGGGATGCAGAGGTCCCTGTGTGTTGTGCACTCTGCCTACAGGTCAGAGTCCACCTACCTAAGCTGGCCTTTGCACCCTCCAGCATTGGCATCCGTAGTTCCCATGCATGCCTTCATGAGTCCATGTCTGTCCGCTGCCCCCATGCATCATTTTCTGATGCCTGCCTGTTCTCTATGTTCTCTTCAGCTGTAGTTCCCTGACCTGAGACTTCTCCGGTAAATGATCTATTGTAGCCCTCACTGTGCTCTTTCCTATGGGGCTTGCATTTTCTGCCCCTCTGCCAGTTTGTTTGTCAGAGTTTCAGTTCACCTGCTTTGTTTACTAACCACTCTCCCTGCATCTGAAATGGGCCCTACCCAGTCAACCACTCTCCCTGCAACTGGACCACCCTTTTGGTCCCTGGTGAAACCTTCCCCAAGGAAAGCACTGTCCATGGACCATTTCACAGTTACAAGGAGGGAGGAAGAGGCCCCCAGCTGAGTAGGAAGCAACTGCTGGTGGGGGACTTAATTGGGGGATAGACTTGCGAGCAGGTTGGGGTAAAGGAGAGAGAGGTGAAATACCTGAGAGGTACTTTGGTTTGGAGGGATGAGAACAGATACAGTGGACCATTAGGCAGCAGGAGATGAGAGGGAGCTAGATGTCATTGTCCACCTGGGGACAAATGACCTAGCAAGGACAGGGTAGGGTAGTGCAGGAAATTTCAGGATGGGGAGGGTCCTCACATGCATGGTGGCTTTTGCCAAAAGTTTGCCTATATACATCTTGGGAGAAGATAGGACTCTCCACACCTGCTCAACAGTTGGTTAAAGGCATGGTGCAGGGTGGGGCTCAGTACTAGGAGGACCTCTTCAGTGTCTTCATAAGTGAAATTGCAGAAGAACTGAATGGGAAGGTATGTCTTTTTGCAGATGCCACCAAAACCTGTTATAGGGTTGACAGTCAGGAGGGTGTGGAGAAAGGGTTCACCCATGCTGGTGTGACAGCCATGTTGCTGATGCCGATTACAGCACAGGCCACATTACAGCACCAGGCAAAATGTATCCTGGGAGTTACACCACCAGAGAGCCCTCCTGGGAAACAGTCTCCATTGGGCCCCCTCCCCTAATTATCCCACAGGTCCAGGTTCTTAATTTAACTGTTCTCCAGTCCTACCCCATCCTACAATCACCGCGCAGGTATACAGTAGATTGTAACTATCCCTGATGTTCAGTGGTTCCCATTTATTTATTTATTCATTCATTTGTTTACCGAGTAGGTGCACTGGTCCGAGAACCATTTTCAGGCATGACCTGGGCCATTGAGGATGGCACAGGAATAAAAGCAAGTACAAAGGAGGCTGGGACAAACCATACAATAGACAGTAATAAAAATATACAGGATATTTATATGAAGATATATATAAATTGTAGCAAAATGGATAAATAACATTTATGACAATAGCAGGCACAGTAGTAGCCAAGTTGTAATACAAATTAGGCATGATCTGAGATGAGTAAAGGAAAAAGTGCATCATGGCAGTGTAGGTATGGACCAAGAAGGAAAAGGAGGAAAGGGAAGTAGAGGCATGATAATAAGTTGGGAGGGCAGGACAAGTAGTGGAGGACAGAAGGTGAGATCCAAGGAGAGAGTGGAAGAGTCCTGGAGAGTCAGTGGTGCTAAGTGGAGTGGGCAGGTTGTTCCAAAGGAAAGGGGCTGCAGATGAGAATGCACATTTACCCATACAGGTGGAGACTAGGGGGCACTCAAGCATGGGGCCAGCAGTGAGGCAGAGCTCTAGAACAAACACTTTTGGCCAAAGAAGGTGGGATTGTGGAGAGGTAGCTCGGTTTTGGATGGCCTTATTGACCGTGCTGGCCAGGAGATAGGTCTGTTGGGCTGATGGGGGAAGCCAGCCCAGGGTCTGATAGAGTGAGTAGTGGTGTGTTGAGTGAAAGTCCTTGCCCTCTGTATATCCAAAGTCCCCACCATGACCCAGTTAGTTCTTACAGCAAATACTACCCCCTGGTCCCCAGCCTTACTATATATTTGACACCCTTCCACATTTGGCACAGACCATCCTCTCAGCTCCTTGATCAGGCACAAAATGGATGATAGTTCACAATCATGTGCTAACTGTACACAGCTGTTTATACAATAGGCACATGAGAGCAAAACTGCTCTGTCCTCAGTTGGTCACAGAGGTTAGCAGAGTGTCTGTGCCAATTGCCACTGTGGGGAGAGTGCGAAATATGGTGGGGGCCATGAATGAGTGCGAGTGGTGGGACTGGGTGGGCAGGTAGTTATTGGCAGTTTCAATGTATGGAATGGACAGCAGCAGCACTGAACACCAAGGGAAGTGTGATATTACTGATGGTGGAGCTTAAAGGGGCAGTGGTAGAGGCAGAGGTGATACTACCTGGTTTAGGAGGCAACATCTTTTAGAGCCATTTACCAACTGGTCAGAGACTCACTAATTATGTTATTCAAGATATCATTTTGTGATCCTACCCTGTTTTTGGGGTGCAAAGTGTTGTTTGAGAGTCACTTACCCATTTAGCAATCGCAAATGCTCTTTGAATGTTCTGGTCTATGTGAACAATAACAGTCCATTACCAGTAAGATAAAGACAAGTGAACAAATATAAATATGGAATTGAGAGCTGTTCTCCATGAGGTTGATCATGTAATTTATCTTAACAATGCATTAGAGTACAGAGTATGATGAGATTAATACTGGTACCACTGTGCTACCTCATGAGTCTAGGGTTGCTGTGAGAGGCACCAAATACTGAAATGTCAAAATAGCAGTACCATTGTGCTACCAGTGTACCAGTATTTGTGGAGCTGACAAAATCTCAAAATTTCGTGATACCATTGTATTACCAGTGTATGTGTGAGACAGAGAAACGGTAAAAATGCCATAGGATACCATTCTGCCAGTGCACTACCAATGCACAGAGGAAAATCTATATATCACCTACCACTGTGATACCAGAGTACCACTGGGTAGTACCATTAATGGCTGTTTCAGCTGACCACAGTATTGCCATTGCTATACCACTATAATGCCATTGTGACAAATTCAGTAAGGGTAACCAGATTGCTGAGACAATGCAGTGCTAAAGAAGTGGATAAAAATTATAAAGTGTTGCCAGTACTACTGCAGTGTGCAGCAAACATTTGTGAAGGAAATACAGTGCTAAAGAAGTGTGCATGAAAATCTAAATTATTTGCAGTGCTCTTACAGCCTGCATCAAAAAATAAGAAAGATTGAGCAGTACTACTGCAGTGTGCAGCAAAAATTAGTGAAGAAAACACAGTGCTAAAGAAGTGTGCATGAAAATCTAATAATTATTTGCAGTGCTCTTACAGTGTGCATCAAAACATAAGAAAGATTGAGCAGTGGTACAACAGTGTAGCAGAAAGTCAGTGCAGTGTATTAACAGTGCACTGATGAAAAGCAGTGCTTTGTCAGTCTGGACTGAAATAACACTGAAATTAGACTGAAGATGGAAGAGTACACTCCACTTCCTCTGGGTTGTAATTCTTTTCTTTCTGTCTATGTATGTACTGTGTTGCACGATGTATGTACAATGTATGTATTGTATTTTTTAGAATGAAACTGATATTTTTGTACAGTAGGACCCCATTGTAAATTAGCTGATGCTAAACTGGGTTTTATCCTGTTTCTGATATCAGAAATAAACCTTTTACTACTACTACTACAGAATTAATACAGTCGCAAATAAAGTCCTCATGCAGCCAGAATAATTAAAATATTTGCCCAGTTTCCCCACAGTTCAATAGCCACATGTGTGTCCTTAATGCCGCTTCCCAGCACAGGTAATTTCCTCAGTTCGTCTGCCTGTCACTGCTGGATTTTAGAACCCGTTTGCAGCAGGCAGGCTGTCATTCTGAGTCCCCAACCAGTGGTGTAAGTGGTAGACAAGAAGTACAGGAACTTAGGCATTGGCAAATATGAAATGCAGAATGAAGATCCTCAATCTGAAGGATAGCTGTATCAAGACACATCTATCGGTTTAGACACTAGTAGATTCAATTAGAGATATTGAAGTATTTCTAGGAAAATAGCATTGTAGTACAAGTCAAATGTTATTATGGAAACCCTGATTTCAGGTCACAGGCCCAGAAACTGTAATTTTGTTGCTAGTTTAAGAATTTCAGTTCAAGTGTCAGTGGGAAGAAGTACAGAAACTCCGTTCCTGCTGCAAACAAACATTTGTCAATGCCGAATGTTTGCTTGCTGGCATTGGCAGTGGTAGTGTATAAATTACAGAGCTGCGAATAGGAATGGCAGTGAAGTATTGAACTGAAGCTAATCCCACCACCACCCTGCAGAGAGTGACAGGCATTGGGGTGTGCCTTTGGGTCGTCGGGCATAAGGGCCACGCCATTTCACCACACCCCACCCTGAAGACACTGACAAGTGTCACGGTGTGCCTTGGGGTCTTTGGCCCTTATGCGCACACCACTCCATCAGGAAATACGGTGAGATGGGTGCGGTATAGGAGAATGGGGTGAACTTTGGGGCCGGAGAGTCCAAGGCATACCTCGATGACTCTCACTGGCTGCAGGGTGTGGAATGGTTTGAGCATCACAGGCAAGAATCCCAAGTCACACCCCTGATGCCTGTCATTCTCTACAGGGTTGGGCGTTATGGTTGGAAACCCTAATACCTCAGGCATTCGTTGGTATTTTCACTCCAAATTTTCAACATGTTTTTTTTGTGACCCCACCTCATGAACAGTGGCAATATCAGTTTGTTAGCCGGAAGCTGCTTATGCAGAGCGACTACGGCATTTAGCACCACAGGTGCAAAAACATTCCGAACAGGATGTAAACAAGCATTTGTCAATGCAGAATGTTCGCTTGCAGGTATTTGCAGTGGTGTTCGGCACATATGGTGCTTTACCCTAATGCCCTGTGCGATTGCTGGTATTTGCACAATAAATTTTCAGCACGACCTTTTTGTTACCCCCATTTATGCGCTACATAGGTGGAAACACGTTTTGGGCAGGATGTGAAAAATGACAGCTGTACTGCTCATAAGGAAGTGTGGTAAAATGGCAATGTTGAAAATCTGGAGTGGAAATATTGAAAATTGCGAACCCATGGTGTATGGAGCTGTGCAACGCACGCTCGAAAAGCAATCATTGTTAGGAATTTTTTCAGCAAATTTTCAACATTGGCATTTTAAAACCTCTGCTAATGAACAGTGTCACTGTGATTTTCTTACTGTGTCCCATACATCGATTTTGCACAGCGACTGTGCCATTGTACGCTACATGGGCAGAAACACGTTTTGGGAAAGATGTGAAAAATGACAGCTGCACTGCTCATAAGGAGGTGTGGTAAAATGGCAATGTTGAAAATCTGGAGTGAAAAGATTGAAAATTCGCAAACTTACGAGCGTGCATAGGAACTGCACAACGCATCGTAAAACAGTCATTTTTAGGAATTTTGTCACCAAATTTTCAACACAGCCATTTTAAGACCTCTGCTCATGAACAGTGTCATGGTGATTTTCGTAATGTGTCCTATACATTGAGTTCGCACACCGACTGCGCCATTGTGAGCTACATGGACGGAAACACATTTTGGGCAGGATGTGAAAAATGACAGCTGTACTGCTCAGGAGGAGGTGTGGTAAAATGGCAATGTTGAAAATCTGGAGTGAAAATAGTGAAAATTCGCAAACTTACGAGCGTGCGTAGGAACTGCGCAACGCACACTCGTAAAACAGTTTTAGGAATTTTTTCACCAAATTTTCAACACAGCCATTTTAAGACCTCTGCTAATGAACAGTGTCACTGTGATTTTCTTACTGTGCCCCATACATCGATTTCGCACAGCGACTGTGCCATTGTGCGCTACATGGGCAGAAACACGTTTTGGGCAAGATGTGAAAAATGACAGCTGTACTGCTTAGGAGGAGGTGTGGTAAAATGGCAATGTTGAAAATCTGGAGTGAAAATATTGAAAATTCGCAAACTTACGAGCGTGCGTAGGAACTGCGCAACGCACAGTCGTAAAACAGTCATTTTTAGGAATTTTTTCACCAAATTTTCAACACAGCCATTTTAAGACCTCTGCTCATGAACAGTGTCACTGTGATTTTCTTACTGTGTCCCATACATTGATTTCGCACACCGACTGCGCCATTGTGCACTACATGGGCGGAAACACATTTTGGGCAGGATGTGAAAAATGACAGCTGTACTGCTCATGAGGAGGTGTGGTAAAATGGCAATGTTGAAAACTGGATTGAAAATCGCAAACTTACGAAAGCCGCATGAGGAACTGCGCAATCCACACCTCGTGAAACAGTTTTAGGAATTTTTTCACCAAATTTTCAACACAGCCATTTTAAGACCTCTGCTCATGATCAGTGTCACTGTGATTTTCTTAATGTGTCTCATACATTTATTTCGCACAGATCGACCGCGCCAATGCGCTAGCCATGGGCGGAAACACGCTTTTGGTGAGATGTAAAATGACAGCTGTACTGCTCATAAGAAGGTGTGGTAAAATGGCAATGTTGAAAACCTGGAGTGGAAATATTGAAAATTCGAACCCACGAGCGCAAGGAACTGCGCAACGCACGCTCGTAAAACAGTCATTTTTAGGAATTTTTTCACCAAATTTTCAACATAGCCATTTTAAGACCTCTGCTCATGAACAGTGTCACTGTGATTTTCTTAATGTGTCCCATACATTGATTTCGCACTCCGACTGTGCCATTGTGCGCTACATGGGCGGAAACATATTTTGGGCAAGATGTGGCAAATGACAGCTGTACTGCTCATAAGGAAGTGTAATAAAATGGCAATGTTGAAAATCTGGAGTGAAAATATTGAAAATTTAAACTTATGAGCTGCATGAACTGGCAAAAGTAACTATTGACCGTAAAACAGTCATTTTTCAGGAATTTTTTCACCAATTTTCAACATAGCCATTTTAAGACCTCTGCTCATGAACAGTATCATTGTGATTTTCTTAATGTCCCATACATTGATTTCAGGACCAACTGCGCCATTGTGCGCTACATGGTCGGAAACACGCTTTTGGGCAAGATGTGAAAAATGACAGTTGTACTGCTCATAAGGAGGTTGTGGTAAAATGGCAATTTTAAAAATCTGGGTGAAAATATTGAAAATTTGCAGACTTATGGCGTGTGAACTGCATAGCATCGCCGTAAAGTCATTTTTAGGAATTTTTCCACCAAATTTTCAACATAGTCTTTTGAGAGCCCACCTTATGAACAGTGGCAGTGTAATTTTGTTACTTGGTCCCAAAAGGTGATTTTACGCAGTGACTGTGAAATCACCCTTCGGGCCCGATTAACGCCATGATAGTGAGAGCATTCATGAGAAGTGGTCCCAAAAACCCCATGTTGAAAATTTGGTGCAAAAATTCCAAAAAATGCCTGAGATATGCAGCAAAGTTGAAAAAACCAACTATCCCATTATATAGCTTACCGGCATTTCCTCAGTTCGCGGTCGGCTTTGAAGAGTGCAGATGTGTTCCCGGTCCACCGAAGATCGTCGCGACGAGGTCTGGAGGTAAGTATGGGGTGAGGGGGGGGAGGCAGGGTGCGCAGTGGGTGGGTGGGTTGTGGAGGGGGCAGGAGAAGCTCCGAGGACAGTTTTTATTTACAGGTTTATTTTTTACTGAGACGATGAGGGGCGCTTGCCATGCTGGGGTGGGCTCCCAGCATGGCAGCTGAAAACTGTTTGGGAGGCTGGAGCCGGACGGGGTTAGGCACCCCGTCGGCTACTCTTTGATGCCATACTGGGGTGGGCTCCCAGGCACCTGGATGCTGGGAGAGACAGTGGAGCCGACGAGAGTTGGGCACCCGTCCAGGCTATACATTGTAACCGCATGGGTTGGGCACCCAGGCGTGGCATGTGGAAGGATTTTTCGGGGAGCGAGCACAGCCGACTGAGGATTGGGCACTTCGTCGGCTATACAGTGTGTGCCTGGGGGCAGCAGTAGGCGCGTGTATGTATGTGTGTGTAGGGGAGGCGACGAGCAGACGATATCTTATCGCTGCTCACTGGAAGCGTAGCTCCCTTTCAACTGTATCCACTGCATTTTGGAGCTGTCATAGACAGCTCGAGCAAGCATTGAGAACTGCAGCCGTGCCTGTAAACACACTGCCTGAATTGGAAAAGGCTGCCACACCAAAAACTCGGATGATGGCACCATGTTTCTTGCACATGCGCAAGCAAACATAAAAAGGTACAGGAACTGAGTTCCTGTGCGTTCCTGTTCACTTTCATCACTGGTCCCAACATAGCTGGTGCAGCCAGTTTTAGGTATTTATTAATTTAAACAATTTCCCTTTTAAACATTTGTTCTTTATCCACTTTCCCCAAGTGTCTAAGCAGTGCTGCCTTATTTAATTACATTTATCTTTCTCTTATTGGCAGCCGCCAGGTACTGCTTCCCCAGGGCAGAAACACCCTTATGATATTCATGAAGGATCAGGGTTCTGGCTCATTAATATTCATGACCCTGATCTCTAATACGCCGTGGTCGTGGGATTCGTGGATCTTTTTAGTTGTTTTAAAAAACGGGCTCTCATGGCCCTTGCTGTGGTCACCGGGTCCCACTTCGGCATACAGGAACACCGGGACCGCCGAACACTCTCCTGCTCAACCGCAAATTAAGCGGTCGGGAGATCAAAGGCGCAGCAATAGGCATGCGCGATCTCCAAGGCACCGGGGGTTGCTGAATCTGAGCAGTGTGGAAGCATGTCTGAAGTTTCTTGAGCCCGAATGGGCTACATTTACACACTGGGCTATTTTTAGTGCACCGGGGGCACTTAGAGGATTCAGGCTACACAAAAAAACCAGCAGGCGCTTTGAGGAGGAGGAGGCAGAAACAGGAGCTACGGGCCAAAGGTAAGCCCCCAAATTGGGGGGGGCGTTACACTATAATATTTCCAACAGTAATGTTTGACTTTAGTGCTTTCTGTTATTTTTTAGTTTCTCCTACTATTGGTGTACTGGACATTTCAGATAATGCAGTATTTATTTTACTGTGCCTTTCACAAAACCCTGACTGACCCTAACTGACCTCACAATTGTGGAGTTTGTGATATCACAGTCTGTTGTCATGGTACACACTGTAATGTCATAAACAAAGGTGTTATAAGTTCAGTTAGGACAGTCCAATATTTTTATACACAGTCTACCAAGATGTGGGATGAACCCTGGATAGGATACCTGAACATTAAAAAAAGTAATCCCTAGGGAAAGGGAATTGGTGAAACATCCGGGCCCAATTCTCAGTGGAAGACAAGGTACTGGCGGTAAATCATTGCAAAATGATTTACTGCCAGACCCTTGTTTGGGACCCTCTTGAGTTATGCTCAAAGTGGGTTATGGAGTCATTCTGCACCAGTGGTTTGGTGTGTGGAAGGGGTGCAATTGCCATGTAAATGTGATGCAGTGCCACAGTGCCAGCTACCACTGGCACAAAGGGTGCAGCAGTGTTACGACGCTGCCTAAATACCATTAGGTTTTACTGGCAGTTGGGGGTGTCGGACTGTTGTCGGACTATTGTGCTGGTTGTGCACTGACATTGTGGGACAGTTTAGCTAGCAACCAAATGGTCGAAGGACGCATGTTGGTGGTTGGTGGCTGGGGCTAGGGTGGGGGGAACCCCTAGACTTCCAAGGGCATCAAGGACTGTTTGTACTGGTTGGGTGCCTACTGGACTGCTAGGGAGAACGCTGTGAGTCAACAGAACAAAGACAGGATTGAGCAGACGATTACGAAGAATAATTAATCATTTTTTTCCAGAATTGGGAATAAAAGGAGAGCCAGGAAAGAGGTCGGGCTGCTTATCATTATCACTGAGATAAGGGAGGAGCCATGGAGCAGAGGCTGGGGTACAGTAGAGGGGACCTCAGAGCCAGTGAATAACTACTTTCTGCCAGTATTCAGGCAGTAAGTCAAGGAGTATGGCCAACTAGGGCAGAAGTTATGGGAGAGGTGCAGATAAATCAGTAGGCAATTCTGAGCACCACCAGACTTAGTGGGTTGTATCTAAAGGGTGTAAATCACAGAAATATCCCACAGTCTCAATGGTATCCAACCACTGTTAATAGCGGAGTGTGAAGGAGTCTATACAGCCTTCACCCAGGACCCCCTTTCCACTAAGTTACTAGCAGGAGAATGGGGTGAATTGAGTCCCAGCCATGCTGATTTCTGACCTAGCTCTTTAAGGCCCTGTCCACACTACACCAGTAAAACAGTTCGGTAACGTTACAGAGGCTTAAACCATTTCCGTAATGGTTTGCATTTACACTGGTAACGTTACAGAAAGTGTTCCAGAACCGAATATAAAACCTGTTGTGAGGTTGGTTTCAACAAAGTTCCTGTAATGGTTACCAGTTCTGTAACGTTACCAGTGTGTGTCTAAATGCTCCACCATGTTGCCTCAGTCCCCCACCATACTGCATGCATTGCAGCACTGGTGTAATGCAGCGCGGGGCGAGGCTACCAGGGCGCACTCAACAGCAATGTGAGGCACGAGCGTAGGCTGCAATACTGTGCAGTCTCCATAGCAGGGTAACCCAACCTACAGCGACATGCCCACCCCTGGAGTTACCCATGTGTTCCCACTTGACCTACTCCCCTGTCCTCACATGCCTCCCTGACAGCTGCCTCCTGAAGTACCCATATACTATCCGTGATGACGCCTCTCACTGTGATGGGCGCTGGGAGTACCCTGCCTGCCCATCAGAGCTGTGGCATCAATACTACCTGTGGAACGGTGCCAGTAGTGCACACATACAGTGGTTGAGCTCCTGAGTGCATCATGTAACAACGCTGCAGTGGCCAATAGATGTGTGGCACTGTGTACAGGGGAGTGGTGGGGTACACCGATGGCAGTAGTGGAGGGGCTGCCATCAGCCATTCAGCAGCAGTACCTGACCGTCTGTCATACCCTGGTGCCCTGCCCCTGTTGGACATATTGCCATGTCACACTCTACCTCCCTCTACAGCAGTACCTCCCTGTATCCACCATACAGCCCCCGCACCTTCTGTCTGTCACCTCACTCACCATGTGTGTAACAGATCATTGCCATATGTTGCACATTATGGCTTGTACAGATGCATACTACCCACTTATGTATTGCGGGTGGGTGCCTCTCATCAAAGGTGTCCTCACCAGGTGCACCATGGGATATGCTCTGCTTCGACAGGGTTGGGATACACATACTATCACACACAATGTGGACAGACTGTACCGTTTCAATCCTTTATCAACCTGTTCACTGGCAGTGTGGACACACTGTACCGTTTACAGTCTGTAACAGTTTGGAACCGTTACAGATTTCAAGTGGTGCAGTATGGATGGGGCCTAAAGGCCATATGCACTGGCTATATGCAGGTTTGGAAACCCTGTGGGGGAAGGGTGCAAATCAGCCTCACCTGAGAGGCATAAAAAGGAAACCAGACAGAGCAAAAAAGAGGATCGGGGGTGGGGGGGAGAGAGAGAGAGGCTGAATTGAGCTAAAATGTTTTGTTCTGTATCTGCTTTTACAAAGTAAGCTGTTTTGAACCCTTGTTTGATGAGGAACTAAAATAACTTTTTGTTTCATTGAACTTTGGAATTTTTTTTCTGAGGGTTTCCGAAAAAGTCTTGGCTCTTTGGCCGGCCCAGTGGAGGACAGGTTGCGCCCGCCCACCCCATGCCAGTCATCCGGGTTCAGGAATGGATGAAGGTTACTGGTGGGCACCCAGGTGAGGCAGGATTGAGCGCCGACCGGCAGCATTCCTTCCTTGGGGAGGGGGGACACTGGGTCCCACTGCATGGAGTGCCATCTGGTGGAGGGTGGGCAACAGCACAGTGGGAGTGCACAAAGGGCAGGGCTAGGGTGTGACATGCTGGCGCACATGTCCCAACATCCAGCACAAAGGGAAAAAATGGAGGAGAAAGATGTGGGGCTTCCGATAGATGGCACCCCCCCCCCTGCAGGCTCTCATACGACAAACACGGCGGGCCACCCACCCAACAAGTTTCTGAGCAAGTGGTGCAGAACTAGTAAATCTCTGAGAAGGTCGGTGATGAGGCTGGGGGGTGCTGACAAGCAGACCGGAGGGTAAAAAAACTACTGATTAAAAACAAGAAGTTTTGGCTCGCTACAATACTGTTACAAGGAGATGAAAGGGGTTCTGGCTCTGCACCTAAATGATATCTTTCAGGACTCCCAACATTCAGGGATAGTACCAGAGGACTGTAAAAAGCCAATGTATTCACCCTTTTCCTGTGCAGGGACAAGGTCATATTCAGGAAACTACAGATGTGTGTGCCTTTCCTTAGTGCCTGGCTAAGTGTTTGAGTCAGTCATAAAAAATGTGGGTCCCCAGTATTCAGCCATGATTATTTGCACCGCGCAAAACATAGTGTCACACAAAACACAGCACGCGGCTATCAGGAAGCCCTGCTCATACATGCAGCATGCCCTGCCCAGTGCGCCCTTCGGGTATGAATATTGAGCTGTGCTAACTGTGCACAAAGTTCTTATGCAGGGTTCTACCACAGCCTCATACTTGTAACAGGCACCCAGTAGCTAAGGGTGCTAGGCTCAAGAGCAGTTTCTGGGCTCAGTACTGCCTCCTACCTCGCTTCTTTCCAACAGCCCAAACCCTCCTGTACACACTCAGGAACTTTGACTCCGGCTACTGCATGTCCCACACATGGCCACCTCAGCAGGAGAGTCAGCCTTTAGAGCCTGCATGCCAAAACTATGGAACTCCTGCCTGAGGACATTCAGCATGCTGTCCCCTCACAGCACCTCAACTCCCCTCCTCAATGAGCACTTCTCTTCCACCTGCACATGCAGTATAGTTCGTGTTAGATCAAGGGCTTAGCTCTCCATCTGTGGTTACTCATAGTGATGTATCACTGATCATAGTTGTGAATCGACGATCTACCAATTTGTTACCTTAATGATTCAGTATATTTGTATGCTTGCTCACTGTACAATATTCTATTTATGTATTCTCCCTTTCCCCACCCCAGGACACATATGGAATCGAGTGGTAATCCACTCAGCATACCTTCCTGGTAAAACTTTTAAATAAATAAACAAGGGGGCAACAAATTCTACAAGGATTGCACCTTTGCTTCTGGGTGCCATATTTATTCAGAGGCTGGCATGCTAATGACTGTTTTCACTATGCAAGGTACTGTGGCCAGCATCTGCATGCCATTATGTGACCAGAAGCAGCACTGAGCAGTGCAGCATATTGTATGCACAGAGACACTGCAGAGCCTTGGTCGTCACCCTTACCATCACCCGAACCCTGTTCCCAAGCAAAAAATCCATTTGGTTGTACCTCCCTTCTGCCCCGATACAATATTGTGAAATTCCCTGTTAGTCTGGAAGTACTCCCCCACCACAGTCACCTTTGGGGGAAAAAAGCAAACGCTGATAGTCGAGTCATACCCCTTCCTGCCTCAATCCCCACCGGAATACAGGTAATCTCTGATAGTCCAGTGGTACACCCCAACTGCCCCGATTCCTGTTGGAATATAGGTAATCCATTGTAGCTAGTGGTAATCTCCACCATGATCCCTGGAATAAATGTAATCCCTGGTAGTCCGGGGCACCCTGCAGCCGCCCTGATCCCAGATGGAATAAAGGTAATCACTGGTAGCCAATGGTAGCCCCCACCACCCTGGCCGCCTTGGAAAATCTGAGCAATCCCCACTCAGCACCCACTATCCCTTCCCCTGCCTGGCACGTGAATCACCCTAAATAGCCAGTCAGTCATCCGTGGGTGAGAGGCTGGTGACCAGCACAGACCCTCCTGTCACCACCTCAGCCAGTCGCTACCTGAATAACGAGGACCAACCATGCTTGTACTATAGAAACAGCTGTGCTCTGGGACTACCACACACAATTGCAGACTTGGGCTTTTTTGATACTCCTACCTTCCCCAAGGTGCTGCATACAGAAATCTAATGCACTGTGGAGAGTGAATCAGACTACGAGGCTTTGAATCAGTCCCCCAGGACCACTTATACCCCAATGTGAGTTTTGCACTGTGAGTCAAGAAATGAATGATTTACTTCCACCAGGAGGCAAAACTCTGGAATAGAACCCTGGTGGCAAACATATTACAAATAAATGCATATCTACCTCCTCTGGCCTTGCAGAGCTTATTAGTGGTTCTCACAGTAGATGTCTTGCGGCACACTGTAGACCACAGCCTCAGTGGACCAGTGTCACCTCCAGACTCAATGCCCTTCACCACCCCTTGAGCATGGCAGGCCCCTGAATATCCATCATAGCCGACACCATAAACTGGAAACTCTCACAGAAGATAAGGTTAGGTTCTTTCAGAGGTTACCTTAGCAGGGATTAAAATTTAAAGGACTCAATTCCAGCCATCCCCAGTAAAAGTGAACTTACAGAAAGATCCTTAGTAAACTGGCTGGACAACAGGATGCAGAGGGTAACAGTAAACGGGAGTCCATTCCGAAGGGTTCAGCTGGGACTGGTCCTCTTTAATGTCTTTATGGTGACATTGCAGAGAGACTAGAAGGAAAAGTATGTCTCTTTGCAGACAACACAAAAATCTGCAACAGGGTTGATACACAAGGGTGATGGAAAGGATGAGAAGGGTATTGGCAAGATTGGAGGAATGGTCAAATGTATGGCAGCTTAGATGCAATGCAAAGAAGTGCAAAGTAATACACCTGGGAGACAAAAACCCAGGGGGAGAGTACCTAATGGGGGAGGGGGGAGTTATTAACAACAACAAAAATGGTAAGGGACCTGGGGGTAGTCGTATCAGACTACCTAAAGGTAGGCAAGCAATGTGAGAAGGCAGTGAAGGACTGGGGGGATACTGGGATGTATAGGGAGAGGCATCACCAGAAGAGAACAGAAATTTGTTATCCTTCTGTACGGACAGTTGGTGAGACCCCATCTGAGTACTGTGTGCAGCTCTGGAGACCCCATCTCCACAAGGACATAGGATGGAGGCTGTCAGAGGAGGGCAACTGAAATGGTACAGGGTCTGCAACAGAAGCCACATGAGGAGAGACTAAAGAGCTTAATATGTATACTCTCAAAGAAAGGAGGGGGAAGGGGACATGATAGAAACTTTCAAGTACCCTAAGGAATCAACAAAGTCCAAGAGGGTAGCAGCTTTCAGAAAAAGGGATGTACAAGAACAAGGGGGCACAATTTGAAGATAGAGGGGTGATGGCTCAGGGCAAAATGAAGTATTTTTTCACAGAGAGGGTTGTGGACACATGGAACAGCCTTTCTGAGGAGGTCATGGGGTCAAAAACAGTGGGGAAATTCAAGAATGCATGGGACAGACATAAGGCAATTCTAGTGGAGGGTAGGAGGAAGTAGGCTATTGGTTAACTAGGATCTGCAGCTTATCCAATAGGTAGTGAAATGGACAGACTGAGTGGGCCAAGTGGTCCTTATCTGCCATCAAAGGCATGTTTGTTTCTATGATTCTGTGTAGATACCTGCTTCAGGGACACTCGCTTCCAGTTATCTTCTGAAGTGATGGATTTACAGATGACCACTGGATCTCTAAAAAAAATACCAGCTTTTATGCACCTGGTGATTGAGGACAAGAAAGGAACGCATGTTCTGACATGACTGAGAGCAGCCCACTTCTGAGTGGGCCCCACGTTAAATTGCTTACCTTCCATTATGAAATGAGGAGAAAGAATCTAGGAACCTGATTGGCTGAGGACCTCAGAATCCCATGATGATATCTCAGCACAACAGCATGGGGAGAAGTTCTGAGTCCTCTTTACCCTCCTTCACCCACTGAGATCTCTGTCCCCGCTGCTGCTGCCGACCGACCAGCTACTCGCTCACGAAGACAAAAAAAAAATTTTTTTTCCTATACTACCCACTGCTGCCCTCACTAACCTAGTCATGGACTGTAAGAATGGTCTCTTCTCCCTCTTGGATCGCACCCATAGCTTACACAGAACCACGTGCCTGTATCTGCCAAAACTGAAAATGCTGTGATCATAATGATGGATCACTCCACCTTTCTTGCCACATCCTCACTGCCATGGATTTGTGCCAGCATTGCACACTTGTATTCTCCATACCTCAGTGGTGCTCTTACCATCAGGAACTCTGTCCACCTGTAGCTGCACCTGCTGCCTTAGAACATCAGTGCCTTAATAACTGCTGACGCCATTCCCAAAAACCTTGGCTAATCATCAGCCACCTCCCGCCTGGACCCATGCCCAGCCAACATCCTAGAGCTGCTAGCAGTGGGCATAACAGAGAAACAGCCTAAAATGAACTATGTTTTTATTTAACTCTGCCTTCAGCTTCATGCTTCAACCCACTGGAGGTGTGCCATTATCCCAGCACAGCACATACTCTGTTGTGCCTTACTGCTTAAATGTATACAGTCAGGATGTTCTGAAATGAACAAACATATAAGCTGCACAGGATGTGCTACAATTAACTTGGTTCCTGTGAAGAAAGTACTTTCTGAATACATTAACCCTTTGATAGTGAGAAAGTAACATGTATTGGTAACAAAAGCGTTCTCTTAGCTTAAGGGAGGGGATTGTTACACACATAGGTGTGAGCTGGTGAGTTCAAGCATAACTAGGGGGCATGCCCTGAAACTGTGTTGTGGGCGGTGGGGGTTGGGATTAGAGGAACATTAGAAAGCATGGGTTCACACAGATGGTGGTTACCATGTAAAATAACTAACCCAGTGAAGTAATAAAAACTAGCACTGTTCAGGCTTTAAAAGTAGGACTGTAGGCATATTTTTGAAAGATACTGGCATTGAAGGTCACAC
This sequence comes from Neoceratodus forsteri, assembly GCA_016271365.2. Taxonomy (NCBI): domain Eukaryota; kingdom Metazoa; phylum Chordata; order Ceratodontiformes; family Ceratodontidae; genus Neoceratodus; species Neoceratodus forsteri. Next base: position 69,934,325 of record JADMNL010000023.1, read on the forward strand.
AGTATTGAGTAAGGAGTAACACAGGACTAGACAGAATAATGAGGCAGAATGGCATTGAGGGATCCACAGCATGAGTAGGGGATAACACAGAACTAGGCAGATTCCTGAGGGAGAATGACATTGAGGGTTACACAGCCTGAGTAGGGATAACATAGAACTAGACAGATTCCTGAGGGAGAATGACATTGAGGGTTACACAGCATGAGTAGGGGTAACACACAACAAGACAGATTCCTGTGAGAGAATGACATTGAGGGTTACACAGCATAAGCAGGGGGTAGCACAGAACTAGACAGATTCCTGAGGAAGAATGACATTGAGAGTCACACAGTATTCATGGGGGGTTAACACAGGACTGCACAGATTCCTAAGGGACAAATACATTGAGGGTTACACAGTATGAGTAGGGGTAACACACAACAAGACAGATTCCTGCGAGAGAATGACATTGAGGGTTATACAGCATAATACAGGGGGTAGCACAGAACTAGACAGATTCCTAAGGGAGAATGACATTGACGGTTACACAGCATAAGCAGGGGGTAACACAGAACTAGACAGATTTCTGAGGGAGAATTACATTGAGGGTTACACAGCATGAGTAGAGGTTAATACAGGACTAGATATATTCCTTTTTTTACTTCACAAATATTTATTACTTGTGTAACCCCTTTGTTACCAGGTTACTAGGAATCCTGTAAGACCTAGTGGTAGGCAGGGAAAGCAGTTTGTGAAACTCCAGTTAAATGGGTTTCACACTGTCTCACTCTGTCCTCAGTCACCGCTGAGACTTGAGAGATGACATCACCATAGAACTGTCGCAGCTGCATGAGCCACATTGGAATCTACAGCTCAGGGAGTGAGTTTAGAACTTTGGGAAATTTCAAAGTCATTCTTCAGTTTGTCCTAAAGCAAACGGAGGAAGTCGGTCAGTCTTCAGTTTGTTTCAAAGAAGAAGGAAGTGTTCCTGTGTTTACCATTTTTTTTTAAAGTGGAAACTGCTCCCGGTCTCAGTGCCCCCTCCTCCTCAGAGGAGAAAAGTTCTCTGTGGGTTCCAGGGGCAATCCCTCTCCCACCATGGAAGGAAGCTGCCTGGTTTATTTAGTCTGTTCTTGTATAACAGCAAAGGTTATAGTACTTCGCCTGTGGGGCACCTGCAACGAATGGGTGAGTGTTTGGCTCCATTTGAAGGCAAACAAATTGTTTTCTTCAGTTGGGAAATGAATGTGGACTGCTATTTGGGAGGACTGTGTTTACTAGGACAAACAAATGGAGCAGTCAAACAGTCTAAAGTTTTAAATGGATTTCAAGTAATGGGGACTGCTATTTGGGAGGACTATGTTACTAGGACGAACAAATGGAGCAGTCAAACAGTCTAAAGTTTTATTGGATTTCAAGTAATGCTGTAGAGGGGGTGCTTCAGGTCATCCACCGTTCAATCTACATTTTAAAGTTCTAAAGTTTTCTGTGTGTATCCAGAGAAATGGATGGGTATGGGCTGTGGGAACTGGAGGTGGGAAAACCCCCCATCTTTAGTAACCAGGTCCACCTCTACGGATTTCTTCTGTGTTTTGCTACTTGCCTCATGCACTTGGCCAGTGATGGGGTGGGTACCCAGACGTGGGTCGCAACTTGAAAATCTCTCTAGGAGTCGCAGACTCTAAGTGGTGTGGGGAGCCACAGGATGGGAAAATTACTCCTTGTTGGATTGGAGTCTCCTTGTTTGATGGGAGTTCGATTGGAAGTAAGAAAACAAATCTCTCTAGGAGTCACAGACTCTAAGTGGTGTGGGGAGCCACAGTTTGGGAGTCTCCTTGTTTGATGGGATGTCTTTCAAGTAAAGTTTGGGTTCATTCTTCAAGTGGACCATCAGTCAAGTGGCTGGCAGGGGGCCGGGCCAGTCGGGCTATGTATCCAACAGATGCAAAGTCCGGGCTGAGTGCCTGGTGGGTCCAGGCCAGACAATAGTAGTAATGTGTTCATTCTTCAAATGGACCACTTGGTTAACCTCTAATCTGCACATACAGTGAACGTAGCCCTTTGGGGGACCATGCAATGCTTTGTTTATGTTCAGTTAGTTAATAAATAAAGCCACACTGAAAAATCCCAATTCTAGTTCTGGACATTACAGTTATTGCTTCCTGTAGTTTGGATTTACTTGGGTGCCCCTGTGCAGAGTAGCCAAACCTAGGTCCCTTGTGCCAGGTAACCTCATCCTCCCCGAACCCAGGTCCCCCACCAGGTATTGCTGCCAATGCCAACAGCATGCCACCTGTCATTTTAGTAAAAGGGCAGGGGTGGGGTTCTTACACTTATCATCACAACAACAGAGAAAAACATTTCTAATGACTAGACAGATTCCTGAGGGAGAATGGCATTGAGTGTCATACAGCATGAGTAGGGGGTAATACAGGACTAGACAGACTCCTGAGAGAGAATGACATTGAGGGTCACACAGCATTCATGGGGGGGGGGTTTAACACAGGACTGCACAGATTCCTAAGGGACAATGACATTGAGGGTTACACAGTATGAGTAGGGGTAACACAGGACTAGGCAGATTCCTGAGGGAGAATGGCATTGAAGGTTGCACAACATGAGTAGGGGTAACACAGGACTACACAGATTCCTGAGGGAGAATGGCATTGAAGGTTGCACAACATGAGTAGGGGTAACACAGGACTAGACATATTCCTGCGGGAGAATGGCATTGAGGTTATACAGAATGAGTAGGGAGTAACACAGGACTAGACAGATTCATGGGGGAGAATGGTATTGAGGGTTATGCAGCGTGAGTAGAGGTAACACAAGCCTAGACAGATTCCTGAGGGAGAAAGGCATTGAAGGCTACACAACATGAGAAGGGCTAACACAGAACTACACAGATTCCTGAGGAAGAATGGCATTGAGGGTTACACATTATGAGTAGGGGTAACATAGGTCTCAGTAGATTCCTGAGGGAGAATGACATTGAGGGTTACACAGTATGAGTAGGGGTAACACAGGACTACACAGATTCCTGAGGGAGAATGACACTGAGGATTATACAGTATGAGTAGGGATAACACAGGACTGGACAAATTTCTGAGTGAGAATGACACTGAGGGATACACAGTATGAGTAGGGGTAACAGAGAACTAGGCAGATTCCTGAGGGAGAATGGCATTGATGGTTAAACAGCATGAGTAGTGGTAAGTGGCAGATATTTTAGCATACCCTTTTAGGTATTTATTTGAGGATTGCTTGGCGTCTAATTTTGTCCCCAAGGAATGGAAATCCGCATATGTGATTCCGCTACATAAGAAAGGGCCCAAGTCTAATTGGGAAAATTATCGCTCAATAAGTCTTAAATCCACAATCTGCAAAGTATTGGAAAGTGTTACCAAAGAGCATATTACTCCAATACTTAATACAGCTGACCCAGAACAACATGGATTTTAAAAAGGAAGGAGTTGCTTAAGCAATCTTATGTGTTTCTATGAACATGTCAGTCTTTACCTTGACAAAAATAACCCCGTTGATATCATTTACATTGATTTCAGTAAAGCCTTCGATGTCATGCCACATCAATCATTAATAAATAAACTGCATACCATTGGTATAAATAAATGTATTTTCAATTGGATTGAGAATTAGCTCAATGGAAGAACTCAAAGTGCACTAATCTGCAGTCATTTATCTGATTCTGGCAGGGTTACTAGTGGTGTCCCACAGGGTTCGGTTCTCGAACCCTGTCTTTTTCAGTTATTTATTTCTGATGTAACAAAAAACTGTCTATCTTCATCTATTAAATATGCAGACAACATTAAAATTGGGTGTCCATGTAACAATACCGATAATATATTAACTATTCAAAGAGATCTGAACAAAATTACTCACCGGGTGCATTTATGGGTATGAGATTAAACACATCTAAGTGCAAGGTTATGCATATGGGTGCAAAAAATCTGCTGGCTGAGTACTATTTGGACGGGTCTCTATTAAATAGCTCAAACATAGAAAAGGACCTAGGAATACACATCTTAAGCGATTTCAGTAACAATGTGCAGATTAATAAAGCCATAAACAAAACTAACAGTGTTATTTGGGCAATAAAAAGAAATATCTCTTCTACAGACCAAAAGTTATGGTGCCTTTGTTTAGGGTATATCAAGGCCGCATTTCAAACATGCCTCTTTTTTTTTTTTTTATCACTACTCTATTTCTTACCTGCAGCCACAGTCCTGCCATACATCCAGCCACAGCTCAACTGTCACCTCCAACCTTGGCCGGCGTCCCCAGCTGGCATAGTCAACTTCGACCATCAAGAGGGGCTCTTCAGCCTCCATGCCCGCGAGGATCCACTACTGGCGACGCCATTTCAGGCATCGCCGCCGATGAAGCGCGGCCATCAAGCTGCCGCGACCATGCTGCTTTTTCCCTGTTCTCCCAATGGGAGCACGGATGTGCACGATGCCCGTGCATGCAGTAGATCGCCTGCCATGCTCCCCTACAGAACACCCGCACCACTGCAGTTCCTCCGGCATCCCTAGGGACTGCCAGAGTGCGCGTGTACCCACCCTTTACCCCAGGGCTAGGGAGAGCTGTCATCGGATGCCGATCCTAGTCCTCCCTGCCGAGCTTCAACGACCGGGCTCGTTTCCTGAACCTGGGTCGCCAGTGTGGAGTGAGGGTGGCATCCAGCGCCTAAACCTCAGTGCACCGGCGTGCTCAATATGCCTCTCGGTTATGGTGTCCATATAAAAGATCTGGCATAACCCAGTTGGAACAGGTCCAGAGAAAATTTACAAAAAGTTTATTAGGTCTTAAAATGTACCATGTGAGTCTAGATTTGAACAACTTCAGCTTATGCCTCTAGTGACCCCATGTCAAAGAGATGACCTCTTATTTATCTTTGACCTTATTCAGGATTCATATTTATTAACTGAGTTGGGTATTGAGTTTAGGAATGATCATTATGCCTCAAGGGCAAATTCTTTACAGTTAATGAGAAAAAGATTTCATCACATCAATCAAAAATACTTTTTACTCACAGAATTATTAATCCTTGGAACAGACTCCCACTGGATATTATTTTTAGCAAATCTAAACATGAATTCAAACAGCTCCTCGATAAATATATTGACAGGTTTTGATATTAGTTATTATAAATAAAGTAACAGGTGCAACTGTGGGCGCATACCCTTCTAGTACCATACAGTTCTTAGCTAATCTTAGTGAACACAGGACTAGACAAATTCCTGAGGAAGAATGGCATTGAGGGTTACACAGCATGAGTCAAGGTAACACAGGACTAGACAGATTCCTGAGGGAGAATGGCATTGAGGGTTACACAGCATGAGTCGGGGTAACACAGGACTAGACAGATTTCTGAAGAAAAATGGCATTGAGGGTTACACAGCATGAGTAGGGGGGTAACAGAGGGCTAGACAGAGTCCTGAGGGAGAATGGCATTGAGGGTTACACAGCACGAGTAGGGGTAACACAGACAAGACAAGTCCTGAGGAAGAATGGCACTGAGGGTAACACAGCATGAGCCGGGGTAACACAGGACTAGACAGATTTCTGAAGAAAAATGACATTGAGGGTTACACAGCATGAGTAAGGGGTAACAGAGGACTAGACAGAGTCCTGAGGGAGAATGGCACCGAGAGTTATACAGCACGAGTGGGGGTAACACAGGACTAGACAGATTCCTGAGGGAGAATGGCATTGAGGGTTACATAGCATGCATGGGGGTAACACAGTACAAACTGATTCCTGAGAGAGAATTGCACTGAGGGTTTCACAGCATGAATAGGGTAACAGAGGAGTAGCCAGATTCCTGAGGGAGAATGACAGTGAGCGTTACACAGCATGAGAAGGGTAACATATGACTAGACAGATTCATGAGGGAGAATGATATTGAGAGTTACACAGCCTGAGTAGGGTAACACAGGACTACACAGATTTCTGAAGAAGAAAGACATTGAGGGTTACACAGGATGAGTAGGGGTAACACAGGACTAGATAGTTGCTGAGGGAGAATAACACTGAGGGCTACACAGCATGAGTAGGGGTAACACAAGACTAGACATACAGTTTTCCTGCGTGAGAATGACATTGAGGGTTACACAGTACTAGACAGATTCCTGAGGAAGAATGGCATTGAGGGGTACACAGCATGAGTAGGGGGTGACACAGGGTTAGACAGATTCCTGTAAGAGAATGGGATTATTACCCCCACCCCGAACATGGCTAAAAACAGGTGAATTGCCCAGCCATCTTTTCCCAGGCAGCAAAACTAAATAATAATAAATATTAACTCTACGTTTCAGAACCCCTTTATCTCCCACCTGTCCCACATTTGGAGATCACCTCAGTACCCCTTTGCCCATGCCTGTCAGCAGTCCCACATTGGGAGGGACATCCCTTATTTTGCCACTCAGAACCCTCTGTGCATACCCCTCAACTGTCCCACATTAGGAAGGATAGCCCTCATTTTCGCCCTCAGAACCCCTCTGTCTATACCTCTCAACTGTCCCACACTAGGAGATGTCTTTAATTTCACCCCTTAGAGACTCTGTATCCATACCTCTCAGTTGTCTCACTAAAGGAGGGGCGTCTCTCATTTTTTTTTACTTGCATTTTTTTTCTTTCCCCAGCTCTCCAAGTCCAGCACCATTGGGAGTCGCTTATGGTGTCTACCCCTGCTTCTTGCACCTACCTGGAGCCGTCTAGTACCCCATGGAGCTGTGGTTCTTCCCCCAGGCAGGGGCGAGTGGGCCCATACACCCCGAACTTCTGTTTGTCGGGTCTGGCTATCACAGGCAGGTGTGAGCTGTGGGGTCTTTACCAAGCACTCTGTCTTCCTGGCGCCTGGAGAGCTGTTTTTTTCTGCAGACTCGACGTGTGCCCCGACATCAAGACGTAACCGCCGACATCTGTCAGCATAGCACAGTGGGTTAAGGCTCTGAGCTGCAGATCTGGAGACCTGAGTTTGAATCCCACAGCCGCCTAGTTGCATACTGTGTGATCCTGAGCAAGTCGCTTAACTTCCTTGTGCTCCCAGGTCACATCTGGAGACAAGCTTCAGCTTAGTGTGTCACTCCTGGTTAAACAATGTTCCCTTTCCCTCTCCATGCAATGTGGCTAGGTGCTTGCTGTACCCCAGGCCTCCACCTGGTGCCAGTCAAGCACCGAGCCTCTGCCCCCCTCTCTCCCTGAAGAAGTCGAGCAATCCCTGGGACGCTCAGCCTAGTGTGTCTCTCATTTTACCCCTCAGAAGCTCTCTGTCCATACCTCTCAGTTGTCTCTCTTTGGGAGAGATGTCCATCATTGTACCACACAGAAAACCTCTGTGCATACCTCTAAAGTGTACAATATTAGGAGGGACGTCCCTCATTTTATAACTCGGAACCCCTCTGTCCATACCTCTCAACTGTTCCACATTAGGAAGGGTATCACTCATTTCACCCCTAAAAAGCCCTCTGTCCATACCTCTCAACTGTAACTTAGATGATAATGTCAGCAGGGATCGGTTGATGGGGAGGGGGGGTTACCATTGGACACCAGGAATTATTATTAGATGGCCAAAAGGGTTCAGGTGAAAGGGAGTTTGTTTTCTTTAAACACAGCACCAGTGCTCCAGGGAGGAGGTCCTCACACCCCACTGTGTGCATTGTTAAAGCAAAGGTTTGTGAAGTGGTAAATAGTGTTGCCAAGCAGCCTTTTATGAGTTCCAAAACCTTTTCAGTATACCAGTGTCCTGTATGCAAGGGGTTCACTTCATGTGCATGGGTGCAATTAGTATTGAGCATCACACAGCGAACTACTTTGCACTGCGCTAAGTGTCAGCCACGCTATATGCCACTAAAAAAAAATCAGTTACTAAAAATACCCCAACAGCTTAATCTTATTCCATTTTAGTTGGTTTGCTTTTGTATCCCCGGAACAAGGTCAAAAATAGGCAATATTCTCTAGCCCTCCTTTCCTGGTCACAACAGAAACAAAAATAAATATCTAAACAAGTCAATCAGTATTCAGTTGGTGTGGCCCTTATCCTGTTAGCACTGCACTAATTGCTTGAAAATCGGGGCCATAACATTTTAATAGTTTGTTGAAGTAGCCCTCATTTTACCACCCTGAGTCCTTCTGTCCATATAGTACCTCGTAACTTTCCCACATTAGGATGGTCATATGTGTCCAGAACTCTATTGCTGTCTGAACCTACAGTATGAGCTCCCTGGTTTCAAAGCTCACACTATAGCCACTAGAATAAACTGCCCACATCAGGAGGGAACGCCCTGTTATTTTGCCTCTCAGATCCCTTGACAGAGGCGGATATGAAACAGTGTGTGTCTCATCTAGAATAGAAATTGTGGAGCACGGCTATTTAGAATCTGGCCTCTGAAATTCATCACTCTCAGACTTGCAAAGCAGTGGGTCCCACTGCACTGCTAGTGTAGAATCAACTTGTCTTTTCTTGACTGATATAAGTAAACATGTCAGTGTGCACACCAGGGACCAGATTACAGAAATACTTTTACGGATGTGCACGCTGCATGCCTTGGATGTTTCCTGGAAACAGGTGAGTGAGCACAGCTTGTATAGAACTAATCTTAAGTGCTGAGGGACCAAATACTTTAGTTAAAGCTTCCGTGGGCAGCCAGAGGACCACGGTATCAATATTGGCTCCAGGGGACAAACCAAATCCTCTTGTCTCGGGGCTTCCAATTAAACAGTAAGCTCTAAATGTGTTTTAACAAAAAGGAAAGAAATCCATTTTGTGTACAATCACGAGTTAAAATGCTGTGAGGTTGTGTGACATGAATTAAAAATATAGTATATGGTTACCCCTTGCTGCACATGGATTTCAACCCTAACTAAATAGCTGATGTACTACAGTTCAAAGGTCATCAAATGCTGTTGTACCTTTCATGGCACAATAGCTTTCTTAATAAATCTTGTATCTGCTGTGGTTTTACTTTCAGTGTCTTCACACCCACAGAACCCAAGCCTTCCCGTAACACAAGATCTTCTGTTGTTTTACCATTTACATAACAGAAACCTCCCTCCCCCGGGTGGGATCTGAGCAACGAGGTGAGAGTGGCTTACTGTTTGCTTGAAAAATAATAATAAATTAAACCTAAGATATCCAGGGAAGAAAAAAAACAGCATATTTTTATTTTTATGTTTTAAACAATATACTATAAAAATAACACATGAACAATCATGAACAACTCAGCTGTGTTTTCATCAAGTGGTTCTGATGACATCAGTGTCCTTTCAAGCTTCGTTCTTGAGGTCTCTATGATGTCATCAGAACCTCTTAGATGGAAACACAGCCTTGTTATGCATGGTTGTCCATGCATTATTCTGTACATTACCCTAGCTTCACTCCTGAGGTCCCTGTGATGTCATGAGAACCTCTCGCTAGAAACACAACCTTGTTGTGTATAGTTGCCCATGCATTATTGTCAACATAATGTACAAGTATGATGTAGATGTGTTTGTGTGTACATGTCAGACAACAGATTTGCCTATGATGGGAGGGAGCCCTGGCCTGAACTGTCTGCTGGTGCACAGTTGTAGTTAGTGATGAACTTACAGTTTGAGAATATGTGAGAGGCAGTCACTTTAAACACAGCCCAGTTCAGCTTACTTACACAATAAATGACATCATGACATCTTTTTTTAGACAGTTGGTATTGTTTGATTCTGACCTTGTTCTGTAATAATATATATATATATCATTTTGGAGTAGCTTGCTGTTTCAGAATCCCAATCAGAGCACCACTCTGTAGAGGTAATGGTTTGCTGAGCTCTCCAGGTTTCTTACAAACCCAGTCTCTGGTTTGTGTTTAGATAGCTTTAAATCTATCTGTAACCCCTAGGTGGCACTACCCCAAGGTTTACTACCCCTGCCTGCCTAACTGCTAACAGGTTGAGGGCCCTAGGTCTAATGGCAGCTGGCTGGGGCCCTGAAGATGGAAATGCATGCACAGTACCCAAATTGTAATCCGGGCCGGTAGGCTCAGTTCGTGGAGAAAGAAAGGAAAAGTAATCAGATGGAACACTTGCAATTAGATGATGGAGGGAGCTACCCTGATTTGTACTCACAAATGCAGTGCGAAACTGAATGGAAGGCAGATTGTCCTGGATTGCCAGGAGGAGCAGACCATGTGGACAAGGTCCTTGTGACTGGACCCCATGGCATTTCAGAGCAAATGGATGTAGTCTGGATTAAACTGGGGTTTACTTCCAGCTTCATGCACTCAATTCACTGTACAGGGGATTTGAAACGCGAGTCCCCACAAGCACTATACACATTTATATGGAAAAAGAAAGTACTATACCAGGCAAGCTGCTTCTCTATCCTGATCGCAATTACTGCACAATACCCGGGAGAACACACAGCAGATTCAGTTTCTGACAGACTGAGCGCGATTCAGCAATTTCTCCAGTCTTCTACAGGGTGAGCCTGGTTTCTAGTCTTCAGATCTCCTTGATTCTCTTCACAGGTCAGATTCTGTCCGAACAAGCACTTGCACAAGCTGCAGACCAAAACTTGGGGCCTTACGTGTTTCCCGACTAAAACTGCGCACCAAAGGAGCACAGGGTTCCTTCCTCTTCACTGCCAGAGCTAAACTGAAACTCCAGTAGACAAAACCGGGCACTTCCTTTGAGTTCCTCCCAGTTCTTGGGTGGATTGGCTGTCACTCACAATAGACTCCCCCTGTTGGTGCAGAAAGGTGCCGAAGTCCAAACTACATTCCTCAGAGTCACTGCCCATACAATCCTCTTGTGGCTGGCTCAGATTATGAGTCCAAGTTCTGATTCGTCCACAGGCACCATTTTAGAGCTCCCTTAACCCACACTGATTGGTCCAGTTCAGCAGTTCAAAACTAGAATGGGGAACTAGGCAAACACAGTTCTGATTGCAAAGAAAAGCAGGTTAGACAAACTGTATTTTCATTATTACTCTAAATGATTTCTGGCAAACAGTTACATCTTTCAGATAGGCTCCTTTGCACTCCTAGCGACTGCAAAACAGAGCGAATTGGTAGCAGCTCGAGGGACTCAAGCAGAGAAACACACAGTCCCCCATACAAATCTAATTATGTCTGCAAGCAGACAGCTCTTAAAGAGACAGTACCAGAAGCTCTAAAAGCACTCACAGATAAATAGCTTAAACGCCAAACACCATTCAGGCTCGGAGCATTCAAGCAAGCTCCTGGAAGTCTTTTGGGAACCCCCATTTGCAGGGGGGTTACATATCATCTTCCAGGCTTAGCAGAGCACAACAGCCCTGACTGTGGAGACAGAAATAGGAGGCAGTAGGTGCAGCGTCCCTAACTGTGAGGGTGGGAGAGAGGGCAGCAGGGTGCAGCAACCCCAACTGTTTGGGCTGGGGCAGCGTGCAGCAGCCCTGATTCTTTAGGAAGGGATGGAGGCAGCACAGTGCACAATCCCTGACTGTGTGGAGAAGACAGTGGGCAAGGGTGCAGCAGCCCCGAATATGGAGCAAAAGGGGCTTGTGGGGCAGGGGACTGGTGGCAGTAGAGCGCAGCTGCCTCATCTGTGAGGCAGAGACAAGGTGCATTGGGATGCCATATAGTGTTTCTAGTTACACACATATGTAACCCCCCTGCAAATGGGGGTTCCCAAAAGGCTTCTCAGACCTTGTCTAATTGCTCACAGTCTGGATGGTGTTCGGCGTTAAAGCCATTTAAATGGTGTTGCTTGTGAGTGCTTTTAAAGCCTCCATGTACTGTCTCTTTAAGGGCTGCCTCTTGCAGTCATAATTAGCCTGAATGGGGGGAATGTGTGTATTTATAATCGGGATGCTGAATAATCGCTCCGTTTCTGCCTTCGCTAAATGTGCAGAGTGAGCCCTTTTGAAAGATGTAACTGATTGCTGGTGGATCGTTTAAATAGTAGTAAAAATGTCATTTGTTCTATCCTGCCTTGTTGCAGCAAGGACTGTTTTTGTTTAGCTCCACCATTTTGGTCCCGGACTGCTGAATGGGACCAATCAGTACTTGGGACTCTCAAATGGAGCCTGCTGAAATGGGGCTGTGTGGAGTGAGACTCTGGGAATTGTAGTTTTTGGACTGTTGGCGCCTTTTTGCACCTATAGAGGGAGCCCTGATGTGACTGACAACTGAATCCACCAACCGAACCTTTTGGTTCTAACTGAAAGCCTCTGAGCTGTCTGCTGGCAAGCCAGATTCGAGTTGGAAGCTGAAGGAGCAGCACCTCTGTGTGTTCAAGGGCTGTTTGCGGCATAGTTCACATGGGAGACCCATGGAAGGCCTGATTTCTGGCCTACTTGTCTGCTTTCTGCCCTGAGAGGGAGAAGAGGACTTTTTTGGACTGAATCCGAATTTGTAGTGAATGAAGCAAGCTGCTGATCTATAACCAGGCTCACCCTGTGGAAGACCGAAGATTTTGCTGAAAGCGATCGGCCTGTCAGGAACTTTAGCTACTGTAGTGCTCCCGGGTGATAGCAGTGATTTTGTGATCGGGATCAAGGAGCAGCCTGCCTGGTATAGTAATTTCCTTTACGTATAAATGTGATATGAACTGCAGGGGGGTCGCGATCTGTTTTCCCTTTGGCTGTAAACTGTGTGCTAGCGCGGGAAGTTGTTTTCCCTGTCAGAATCAGACTGAATCTGTGCTGCCTGGCCTGAATTGGCCCCTGCCACGTGGGTCTTGTCCCACTACCCTGCTGCACAGAAAGATCCATATTTGAGGGCCCAGCTTCCTCTGGCAAACCAGCAAGTCAGCCATCAGCCCTCATGTGTTAGCTTGGGTATCGTGAGTAATTAACAGGGTGGCTCACTGCAACTGTTCTTAAATCAAAGTGTGTCATCTGATTGGTCTGTGTTTTCTTTTCACGAACTGAGCCATCTGGCTCGGATTACAAATTATCTGTGTGCATGTTGTTTTTCCATTTCAGGGCCCCACCCAGCTGTGGCCTTGCCTACCCGGGCAACTATCCTGGCTAGGGTCATCTGCTCTTTACCTGGGTACCTGTGTGTGTGACAGTGTAGGGGAATTCTGTACTGCATGCATAACAGTGTGATCATTATAGAGAGTAAGCTAATTAACCTGATTGCCCTTGTCCTTGTTAAAGCCCCTTGAATAAATCAGATCTCACTGTTTCTGTATTTAAACTGACTGTGGTTTCCGTTTGTATTGGGGGTACTGTACTGTTATCATGTTTGCTGCCTAACCTTGTTTTACAGGGGTCCTCAAGGGTCGAACTGGAGAAATCAACCCTGGTGGTAAGTGTCCATTGTGAAGGTACTCATTGAGTGTTGTGTGGGTCACTAGTGGGAATTGAGGGGTCACAGTGTCCCAGAGGCTTGTGCCCAAGCTTAGTTTGACTACTTAACAACCCTGACCTCTGGGTGCAGGCACCGTCATCGAATTTAGGCCCTTAACCTACTACTACTAGCCAAGGCAGGGGTAGTAGCCCAAGGGATAGCGCCAGCTAGAGGTTACACATACGATGTAGTTTCAACAGAAACCACCAAAGAACTGACATTTGTGAGTTCAGACAGTACATGTGCTTGAAATACTGTAGTAGAGTGTGACCGCACCTGTTTGTCAATCTGACATGAAAACAAATGTTCTTACATGAATGTTTTTATGAAGGCTACATCAAAGACAAACTGTTTCTGTGAATGAACAAAATTTAGATTTATTTATATTCATTAAACAGCCCTGTGTTATACAGTTAGAAAAGTTTTGATTAGAAAGAACTGAGATCACGCATGCTGATTTCTCACAAAGATTTCCACTACTTCAGTTCAGCATTGAAACTGAAATGATCAGCTTTTATAAGAAGATAATAATAGCGTTTAAGCTGATCTGTCAAAACACAAATCAGAGACTTGGTTTGTAAGAAACCTGACGAGGTCAGCAAACCATTAACTCCACAAACTACTGCTCTGATTGGGAATCTGAAGCAGCAAGCTATCTCAAAATGATGTCATCACTCTCTAAGCTTGACTGAGAGGACAGAAATAACTCCACTGTTTTCAGCCACTGTATAGCAAGTTAACAAATGTTGATTTAAAAGTGTAACCCCTAGGTGGCGCTATCCCTAGAGTTACAAGTCCTGCCTGTATTTGTAGCCACAGGTTGAGGGGTCTGGATTCGATATTAAGGTGCCTCTACCCAGAGTAACAATAGTGGGGGTATCTATCTAGCACGTAATAGCCCTCTGGGAAGCTATAACCACCCACAAACCCACCTAGTGACCTTGTACTTCTGGCAACAGTTAACCCACAGTCAGCAATTAACATTAATAATATGCACACGCCCTTTACACTTACCACCGGGTCTGGCCTTCAGCAAATCTCCTTGAGCCCCCTGTAAAAGCAAGGTTAGCAAAGCAGGTCTACACTTTTAATACAGTAACCCAGCTAATAATGTGCCCATGAGCCGGGTTAAACGTGAAACAACAATCAGATTTATTAAGGGGGTCGTGAACAAGGAAGGGGCGAGAATTTAGATGAACGATTATTATAATGATTAGATTCAAGTTACTTTGTATGCACTTTAGTCCCAAATAATCAGTCTTACAACACTGGGTACCAGGATATTTATATTGGCTAGCCAGAGGCGTGCAGCTGTTAGTCGGGGCCCTTGATGGAAAGAAAAAGGCAGTTACCATGCACAACAGAGCTTTGAGTATTTGTAATCCTGGCCCGTTGGCCCAGTTTCTTGCAATCCAGAAAAATAACTGAAGCAATTAGTTGGTACCACAGATAATTAAATGATTTGTTGCAGGGAGCTACCCTGGATTTTCTCACGCTACCAGTGGGCTGTGATAGATCCTGGTGATATGGGGACCTCATGTAGTTCACCGAAAAGCATGGGGAAGCAGGGACGACACGACACACCTCCACTTCATGGCCTTTCCCTCCAGGTGGCCACAACCTGTGAGTTGTCTGTGCACAGGGGCTGGATCTCCAAAGCTGGTCTCTCACTGAAGAACAGTCTCTGGTGCAGGAATGGATGGCTTGGGCCGAGATTGGCACAGGCCACATGGCTGAACAGGCAATTTTGCAAAGTTCAGTTTGTTTGCTAGTGAAGGCCGCCAGCTGGCAACACAGTTGAGTCACAGGCAAAACAGGCCGCAATCCACGATAGACATTCAGCACATTTACCAGGAACAACATTAACTTCTCTAACTCTCAATTCGGTATTTAGGCTGGTTGCGATTGCAGTAGATTCACTGAGCAAACCTAGCGATCATTAAATCAGTCTGGCACAACGTCTGGACCTAATGCTTCACAGGAGCTTCCTCTCAGTCCAAATCTCAGGCTCTACCTTCAAATATCTTTGAGCTTTCTGCCGCAAATAAAGGTTCCTTTTCGGATTATTCTGATTACTGCAATCAGGCAGTCCCAAGCAGGAGAACAGCAGCAGGGAGGCAAGTCAGGTCTTTCCTCGCAGAACCTCCTAGGCTCCTTACTGGGAGCAGCTTCTCGATAGCTCAAGCTGCTCACTCTTCAAGCTCTAATTCCAACTGAACCTCTGTCTCTTAACACTTCTGGACTTTCCCTTGGTTTCCTGAGTTCTGGTTAGCTAGGGGAGCTGTCAATCACAGTTTGGATGCCCCCTTCAGTTCAGTTTAGGCACCAACCTAAAAACTACAAAAACTACAGTTTTCCTTCACATGAGACACTTCAGCTAAGGACCCTAAAGGCCCCTGAGTCCCATTGGTCCAAATGCCAGAAGTCCCGGACCAAGCATGGTGGCTTCCATCCAGATAAACAAAGCTGCAGGAAGGAAGTTTAGAACAAATTCTAATTCAAATATAACAGCAGGTTAGCAGCAAATAATTACAGTACTAGTTCAAGCTCCCTCTGTTTTATCATCGACTGCAGAGTGGAGCAAATTAAAATGGTGTCTGGCCGGTTGCAAGCTTTGAAGCACTCGGACCCAGCCCAGACCATTTACTATACACATACAGGCTAAAGTCTTAAAGGGAGAGGTGCGGAGGCACA
Organism: Neoceratodus forsteri; assembly: GCA_016271365.2. Classification (NCBI taxonomy): domain Eukaryota; kingdom Metazoa; phylum Chordata; order Ceratodontiformes; family Ceratodontidae; genus Neoceratodus; species Neoceratodus forsteri. The sequence continues at coordinate 69,950,332 of JADMNL010000023.1, forward strand.
GCATGGCACCAAACAGATAACTTTAGATTTATCATCTATGAAGGATGTCTGCCTGGCATTGTGCATGGATGGAGCCCAGGAAGACATTAAGGTAGACCCCAGATTGGTGGGGGGAGGGGGAGTTACAAAAGAAAACCACAAAACCAAACAGCATGAAATCTTCAGGAAACACTAATGACACAGGGGCCTGAATTTTAGCTTTTCAAGCTTTTATTAAAAATATGTAAAAACCGTTGTACATGATCTTTAATCATCACTTCACAGTAAATTCCTTCAGCCAGATCGTACACAATTTACTGTACATAGAAACATAGAATTTGACGGCAGATAAGGACTGCTTGGCCCACCCAGTCTGCCCATTTCCCTACCTAACGGATAAGCTGCAGATCCTAGTTAACCAACAGCCTACTTCTTCCTACCCCCACCCTCTAGAATTGCCTTATGACTGTCCCATGCATTCTTAAATTCCACCACTGTTTTTGACTCCACAACCTCCTCCAGAAGGCCATTCCATGCATCCACAACCCTCTCTGTGAAAAAATACTTCCTTACAGTACCTCTGAGCCACCACCCCTCATCTTTAAATTGTGCCCCCTTGTTCTTGCACACCTCTTTTTCTGAAAGATGCTACCCTCTTGGACTTTGTTGATTCCCCTGAGGTACTTGAAAGTTTCTATCATGTCTCCCTCCTTTCCTTGAGGCTATACATATGAAGCTCCTTAAGTCTCTCTTCATATGTCTTCTGGTGCAGACCCTGCACCATTTTAATTGTCATCCTCTGGACTGCCTCCTTCCTGTTTATGTCTGCGGAGATTTGGTCTCCAGAACTGCACTCAGTACTTCAGATGGGGTCTCACCATCTGTCTGTACAGAGGGATAACAACTTCCTGTTTTCCACTGGTGATGCCTCTCCCTGTGCATCCCAGTATCCCCCCAGCGCTCCTTACTGCCCTCTCACATTGCTTGCCCACCTTTAGGTCATCTGATATGACTACCCCAAGTCCCTTTCCATTTTTGTTGTTGTTAGTATCTCACCCCCCACTGTGTACTCTTCCCCTGGGTTTTTGTTTCCCAGGTGCATTACCTTGCACTCCTTAGCATTGAATCTAAGCTGCCACACATTTGACCATTCCTTCAACCTTGCCAAGTCCCTTCTCATCCTTTCCACCCCACCTTGTGTATCAACTCTGTTGCCGATCTTTATGTCATCTGCAAAGAGACATACTTTTCCTTCCAGTCCCTCTGCAATGTTGCTTATAAAGACCAACTTCCTTTGTTCCTATGCACGCTTGTAAGTTCGCGAATTTTCAATATTTTCACTTCAGATTTCCAACATTGCCATTTTACCACACCTTCTTATGAGTAGTATAGCTGTCATTTTTCACATCTCACCCAAAACGTGTTTCCGCCCATGTAGCGCAGAAAATAGTGCAGTCGGTGTGCGAAATCAATGTTGACGGACAAATTAAGAAAATCACAATGACACTGTTCATGAGCAGAGGTCTTAAAATGACTATGTTGAAAATTTGGTGAAAAATTCCAAAATGACTGTTTTAGGGTGCATTGCGCATTCCTCACGACGCTCTGTAAGTTCGCGAATTTTCAATATTTTCACTCCAGATTTTCAACATTGCCATTTTACCACACCTCCTTATGAGCAGTACAGCTGTCATTTTCACATCTTGCCCAAAATATGCTTCCATCCATGTGAAGCATAATGGCGAGTCGATGTGCAAATCAATGTATGGGACACATTAAGAAAATCACAGTGACACTGTTCATGAGCAGAAGTCTTAAAATGGCTATGTTGAAAATTTGGTGAAAAAATTCCTAAAACTGACTGTTTTACGAGTGTGCGTTGCGCAGTTCCTATGCATGCTCATAAGTTTGCGAATTTAATATTTTCACTCCAGATTTTCAACATTGCCATTTTATTACACTTCCTTATGAACAGTACAGCTAAAATTTTTCATATGTCGCCCAAAATGTGTTTTCGCACATGTAGCGCACAATGGTGCTGTTGGTGTGCGAAAGCAATGTTTAGGATAGATTAAGAAAATCACAGTTACACTGTTCATGAGCAGAGGTCTTAAAATGGCTATGTTGAAAATTTGCTGACAAAAGTCCATAAATGATTGTGTTACAGTGAGCATTGCGCAGTTTCCACGCACCCTAGTAAGTTCATGACTTTGTAATATTTTCAGTCCAGATTTTCACCAGTGGCATTTTTCCACACTTCCTTATGAACAGTACAGCTGTCATTTTTCACAACATGACTGAAGTGTGTTTTCACACTTTCAGCGCAGAGATGCATGGTTGCTGTGGGAAATCATTGTTCGGCACAGATAAAGAAAATCACAGTGACACTCACTGTTCATGATCGGAGGCACCAAAATGCCTGAGTTGACAATCTGCTGTAAAAATCCCCAACCTAATTATATTACGGGTGTGCGTTGCACAGTTTCTATGTACGCTCGTAACTTCACCATTTTTTTAAATATTTTTACTGCAGATTTGCAACATTGCCATTTTTACACCTCCCCATGAACAGTATAGTTGTCATTTTTATGTTGCTTGCACGCATGTGCAAGAAACATAGTGCCATCATCGAGATTTCGGAGGTGTCACCTTCCTCCAATTCAGTCAGTGTGTTGGCAGCGTGCCTGTAAGCCAATGCATTTTGGAGCTGTCTATGACATGCTCCAAAATGCAGTGGCTCTACAGTTGAAAGGGGAGCTACGCTTCAGTGAGCAGCGATAAGAGGCTGCTCACGCAGCGCCCCCTCAGGCGTGCGCTCCCGCACGCCTCTGTATAGCCGACGGGTGCCCAATCCGCCGGGCTGAGCTGCGCCCTCCCCCAGTAGTTGCCACGCTGGAGCCCACCCAGCGTGGCAAGCAGTCTTTGCCACGGTGCCATCCCCAGTCGGCTGAACGCCCGTCCACAAATTCCATGGCCGACGGGGTGCCCAATCCCCGTCGGCTGAACGCCTCATCTTTTACCACGCTTGGGAGCCCACCCAGGCAACAAATTCTATGGCCGGGGGTGCCTAATCCCCGCCGGCTGAACGCCCCTGCAATGCCTTTGCCACGCTGGGGAGCCCACCCCAGTATGGCAAAGGGTCCCACGCCATCTTTTTTTTTTTTTAAATACCTGAAAACCGAAAGGTCCCGCTGCGCGTCTCCCCAACCCTCCCACAACCCGCACTCCACCCACTGCGCACTCCAGCCTCCCCACACCCCTACCCCATACTTACTTCTCCGACTCGCGCGACGATCTTCGGTGGACCTGGAACACGTCTGCACTCTTCAAAGCCGACCGCGAACTGAGGAAATGCCGGTAAGCTGTATAATGGGCTACAAAGGGGGTTTCAACTTTGTTGCATATCTCAGGCATTTTTGGGAATTTTGCACCAAATTTTCAACATGGGGTTTTTGGGACCCCTTCTCATGAATGATTTCACTGTCATGGCGTTATTCGGGCCCGAAGGGTGATTTTCGCAGTGAGCAGTGACTGTGAAATCACCCTTCTGGCCTGAATACCGCCATGACAGTGACATCATTCATGAGAAGGGGTCCCAAAAACCCCATGTTGAAAATTTGGTGCCAAAATTCCAAAAAATGACTGTTTTACGAGCGTGCGTTGCGCAGTTCCTACGCAGGCTCGTAAGTTCGCGAAATTTCAATATTTTCACTCCAGATTTTCAACATTGCCATTTTACCACACCTTCTTATGAGTAGTACAGCTGTCATTTTTCACATCTCACCCAAAATGTTTCCGCCCATGTAGCGCAGAATGGCGCAGTCAGTGTAAATCAATGTACGGACAAATTAAGAAAATCACAATGACACTGTTCATGAGCAGAGATCTTAAAATGGCTATGTTGAAAATTTGGTGAAAAATTCTAAAATTACTGTTTTATTAACGCACATTGCGTAGTTCCTTTACGACGCTTGTAAGTTTGCAAATTTTCAATATTTTCACCCAGATTTTCAACATTGGCATTTTATCACACCTCCTCATGAGCAGTACAGCTGTCATTTTCACATCCTGCCCAAAAATGTTTCCGCCCATGTAGCGCACAATGGCACAGTCGGTGTGCGAACTCAATGTATGGGACACATTAAGAAAATCACAGTGACACTGATCATGAGCAGAGGTCTCAAAATGCCTGTGTTGAAAATTTGGTGAAAAATTCCTAAAATGACTGTTTTACGAGTGTGTTGCACAGTTCCCACGCACGTAGTGTTTGCGAATTTCAATATTTCCACTCCAGATTTTCAACATTGCCATTTTACCACACCTCCTTATGAGCAGTACAGCTGTCATTTTTCAATCCTGCCCAAACGTGTTTCCGCTCATGAAGCGCACAATGGCACAATCGGGTGCAAACTCAGTGTATGGGACACATTAACAAAATCACAGTGACACTGTTGATGAGCAGAGGTCTTAAAATGGCTATGTTGAAAATTTGGTGAAAAAATTCCTAAAAATGACTGTTTTAAGAGCGTGCATTGCGCAGTTCCTACGCATGCTCGTAAGTTCGCAAATTTTCAATATTTGCACTCCAATGACTTCCAAATACCTAAACAGCACATAGAAGCAAGCAACATTCGGCATTGACAAATACTTGTTTATATCCTGTTCGGAATGTTTTTGCACCTGTGGCGCTAAATGCCATAGTCACTGTGCATAAGCAGCTTTCAGCTAACAAACTGATATTCCCCCTGTTCATGAGGTGGGGTCACAAAAAAACATGTTGAAAATTTGGAGTGAAAATACCAACGAATGCCTGAGGTATTAGGGTTTCCAACCATAACGCCCAACCCTGTAGAGAATGACAGGTATCAGGGGTGTGACTTGGGATTCTTGCCTGTGATGCTCATACCATTCCACACCCTGCAGCCAGTGAGAGGCATCGAGGTATGCCTTGGACTCTTCGGCCCCAAAGTTCACCCCATTCTCCTATATCACACCCATCTCACCGTATTTTCTAATGAAATGGGGTGCGCATAAGGGCCAAAGACCCCAAGGAACACCGTGACACTTGTCAGTGTCTGCAGGGTGGGGTGTGGTGAAATGGCGTGGCCGTTATGCCTGACGACCCAAACGCACACCCCAATGCCTGTCACTCTCTGCAGGGTGGTGGTGGGGTTGGCTTCAGTTCAATACTTCACTGCCATTCCTATTACGCAGCTCTGTAACTTCTACACTACCACTGCCAATGCCAGCAAGCAAACATTCGGCATTGACAAATGCTTGTTGTTGTTGTTGTCAGTATCTCACCCCCCACTGTGTATGATTCCCCTGGGTTTTTGTTTCCTAGGTGCATTACTTAGCACTTCTTTACGTTGAATCTAAGCTTCCATACATTTGACCAGTCCTCCAACCTTGACATGTCTCAAGAGTATCAACCCTGTTGCAGATCTTGCGTCATCTGAAAGAGACATACTCTTCCAGTCCTCTGCAATGTCACTTATAAAGACATTAAAAGGACTGGTCCCAGTACTGAAACCTGTGGTACCCCACTAGCAGCCCCCTTTCTTCACTGTGAACTCCGTTCATTATTACCCTCTGTGTCCTGTTGTCCAGCCAATGTTTTACACAGGCTACCACCCTGGGACCGACTCCCAGGCTGGCTAATTTGTTTATTAATCTTTTGTGTGGGACTGTGTCAAGTCTAGCTAGGCCCTGTCCACAGCCCCTCCCTGGTCTACTACTTTGGTCACCCAGTCAAAGAAATTGATTAGTTTCATCTGACATGACCTTCCTGCTGTGAATCCATGCTGCCTTGTGTCCTATGCCCCACTGGTCTCAAGGTACTCAACAGTTCTTTCCTTCAGAAGTGATTCCATCATTTTCCCTACCACTGAGGCCAAACTGACCAGTCTGTAGTTTCCTGTCTCTGTCTTGCTCCCACTTTTGTGAAGGGGAATCACATCTCCCTCCTCAAGTCCTCAGGTACCACACCATCCTCCCATGATTTGTTAAAAGAGTAGTCAGTGGTGTTACTAATGCTCCCCTTAGTTCTTTTAGAATTCTGGGGTAAATTCCATCAGGCCTCATTGCTTTATCCACCTTCAGTTTTAGGAGTCCTTTCAGAACCCTTTCTTCTGTGAAAGGACTGATATCAACCCCTCTATCCAGAGTGCTTCTATTGACTGGATTAGGTACCCCCCTCCTCCTCTTCCTTTGTGAATGCTGATCAGAAGTATTCATTCAGTATCCCTGCTTTTTCAGTGTCCCTCTCTGCCCAACCACCCTCCTCTTTATTCAGCCTCAGTATCCCTGCCTAAGTCTTTCTTTGCTCCCTAATGTACCTATAAAAGGTTTTATCGCCTTTCTTAACCAAGTTGGCCATCTTTTCCTCGGTTTGGGCTTTTACTATTCTGACTGCCTTCCCTGCTCCCTTCTGCTTTAACTGGTACAGTTCTCTGTTCTGCTCCTTCTGTGTTTTCTTATACTTACTGAATGCTATCTTTTTCTCCCTAACCTTCCCAGCCACTTCTTTTGAGAACCATAGTGTTTTTTTCTTTCGTTTTGATTTGTTGATTTGCTTCACACAAAGTCTGCACTGAATCCAACTGATGATGGATCATCGAACAAAGATGCCTCACCCACTTGGTATTAGTCCTTTAGGGATCTCCATAATTCCTGGATGAGACACTAGAACCTGAGGATTGTCTAAGCGGGAGTGGGTTGAACTCCAAAGTATTGCCCTTTGTAATACTGAACACAGCCCTGTGCTCTAGATGAAATGGAAGCACAGAAGGATGAAAATGCAGAGACTCAGGAGCCTAAGTAGGAACCTATGCTGTCTGAAGCCAGCCATTGATTGAACTCTGAAGAGACTTAGGTCACTGAATCATAAGAAAAGACTATTTTCCCTGTGAGGCATTCTGCTCAGTTAATCAAGTCAGTCCTGAAGCTTAGCTATGATGCTGTTGGTATCCTCTACTGATATCCCACTACATGTAGCACATAGAGAGATATATGTGATTCCTGGGTTCCTCTCCTCATATATGATATACAGGTGCCCTAGGAAAGTGGGTTGGAAAAGTGACTGGGATAGTATTACCTGATGTGTTAGCCAGAAACCACTTGTCTAGGCAGAACTTGTCAGGGATGAGCTACACCAGGAATCAGTTGCTTAGAGTAGCTGCTGTGATGCATGTTCTCTGTTTTGGGTTGGACTGGTTACAACTAATGGCTGAGATGAGCCATTTATTTACCTGAGGGAGAGTGTAACCCCTCAAAGAATGTGGAGCATGTTGGGTTCCTGAACCTGAACCCAGTTTTCTGCCACCATCAGTTAGACTCCACCTGCTGCCAGGACGTGGACTACAAGGATTTGATTTGATAAAATTTATTTTTAAACAGGAGACAATTTGTTAGGATATATATCCCATTTTCAACAAAGTCCTGTGTTACAGCATAAAAATAAAAGAAATGATAACTTAGACATGACAAACATCGAACAGGATTAACTTCACAATATAAATCTTTAGTTAAAACATGTACAGGTGGTTCTAAAATATTCATATAAATTTGTCTTAAAAATAGCCAATTTATTGGTAATCTTCAATTCATACAGTAACTTATTCCAGTTACTTGCAATACTATTTTGTAATGTTATGTCATCCATCCTGTTAAAAGATCTATGCATTGGTATTCTCTTAGTAGATGATCTTTGTTGTAATTCTTGGCCACTAGGGGTGCGCATATCACAAGGTGAGATAGGGATGTTTATTTTACTATTTAGCATCTTGTGGCATGCTATAAGCTAGATGTATTTCCTTTGTTCTTCTGGATGAAGCCATCTCAAATTATTATTAATTTCACAGTGATGGGTCTTATATCTACTTCTAATAATAAATCTACCTAGTCTATAATAAGTTTGATTTATCTTTTTAATGCTTTTCAGGTAGAGTTCATGTATAAGATAGAAATGTAGTCCAATACTGGAATAAGTAGTTGGCTAACCAACCTCTCCTAATTTCTGGGGATAAGCAGCCACCCACCCTCTAAGTACCCCCAATCTTTGATTTACTTTCCAGTTTGTATAAAAATATGCTCAGCGATGTCAACCCAGAGTCCACCTGGACCCCTAAGTACCTATAGCTGGCCACATTTTTAATAAAGGTTCGTCTTGGAGTTGGAGCGCAGCTTGGGTCTGCCCTCCTAGCATGTCCCCTCATAAATACCACGCACTGGGTTTTATTAGCATTGAGGAGCAGACCTGAGCTGCCCATCCACTCTTCCATATGCACCATGTCTACTTGTAGCTGCTGTTCCATTTTCTCTTGATTTTCAGCGGATGCCACCAGTACGATATCAACAGCATACAATCTTATTCCACTGTGCTTTATTAACTGTGTAAGACTGTTAACGACATGTTAAGCATCAGTGGACTTAAAATTGAGCCCTGAGGAACTCGCCTGTTTACTTCCCCAAGGCTTGATACTGAAGCTCCAAGTGCAACACATTGTTTGCGGTTAGCCAGATAAGACCTTACCCACTGTAGTGGCCCTTCCTGAACCCCCACCTTTCCAAACTCTCTAGTAGTCCCTATGCTGGACCAGGTTGAACGCCTTGCTAAGGTTTCACAACACCGCCCTATACTCCTTCCCTGGTTTAGAGATGACACCACCAGGTTGTTAACTCATTCTCTCCCAGTGGCCATTTTGGGTTGGGCTCAGCAATGGATGGTTCTGACGCATATGGTGGCTACGGACTGAAGGAGTTAAAATCCATCAGGGCAGTGCTCATGGACCTTCCCGCTTCTAAAACCGTGCTGGTTTTCAGTTAACATTCCATTTATTTCTAGGTAGTGGCTGACTTGACACTGTACCTTTCTTTCCAGTATCTTCAACAGGGTGGGAAGCAAGGCTATCAGCCTATAATTAGAGGGGACAATACTGTCACCACCCTTAAAGATAGGTATAACTTTCCCTTGCTTCCATACATCTGGGACAGTGGTGCTACAGAGGCACCAGTTAAAGACATAGGTTATTATAGGGGCAATAATTTCAGAACCTAGCCACAAAAACCTTGCCTCTAGTCCATCCAGGCCCCCTGCTTTAGTTATATTCAGTTTTTGCAGCTCTTTTTCTACTTCCTTCTTTTCTAGCTTCCTAAACCTAAATCTAAATTTAGGTATCTGTTCACTGTTTTGATTCATCTTTATACCCTCTAGTATTTCTGTTATGGAAATTTCAGCTGTTCTTTCATTGGGTTTTATTGATTCTAGGTCAGGAAGATCTAGAAAGTAAGAATTAAATATGTTGGCTACTTCCTTTGGATCTTTCACAAGGTTCCCACTTTCTGAGAGGCTAATCAAGTTTGTGGATCTTGCTGGGTTTTTCAATTCTGAAGTGTATTTCCAAAATTTCTTGGGATCTTGTGCCTTGCTTAATTTCTTTAAATGATACTGAGTTTTTGCGGTTTTAACATCTTTCTCACATTTTTCCTTCAAATTTTGAACCTCTCCCAGTCCTCAGAAGTTTTTGTTTTCGAGCTTTTTCCTTACTCTGTCTCTTATCTTTAGTTGTTTTATGTTTGCTTGCCGCATGTGCAAAACATAGTGTCATCATCCGAGTTTTGGGAGGTGTGGCACCGGTCTTCCAGTTCAGTCAGTATGTTTGCAGGTGTGGCCACAGTTCACCAATGAGATGCTGCAGCTGTCTATGACAGCAGTTGAGAATGCAGTGCTGTACAGTTGAAGGAGAGCTACGCTTCAGTGACCAGCGATAAGATATCACGTGCTCATGTGCTCCTCCCACACACACATGCATATTGCGTCATGTGCTCCCCCCACGCACACACTATATGGCTAATGGGGCCCAATCCCTGTCGACTCTGCTGCACTTCCCCCTGAACATAGTTCAAAGTGCCACACTGGGAGCCCACCCCAGCATGGCAACAGTCTGTATGGCCGACCAGGGTGCCCAATCCCCTGTCGGCTCCACTGTTTCCGCCCCACAAGAGACTACCATGTGCCACGCTAGGAGCCCACCCCAGCGCGGCAACAGTCCAGATGGCCGACGGGGGTGCTCAATCCCCCGTCGACTCCACTGCCCCCCAAGACAGCCTTCCAGCTGCCACACTGGGAGCCCACCCCAGCGTGGCACAAGTCCCGTGTCATCTAAGGGGGGAAAAAAAAACCTTCCCTCGCTGACTGTCCTGACCCTCCTCCCCCACCGCGCCCATCCTCTGGCATCCTGCCCCCACACCCCACCTCACCCATACTTACCTCCGGGGCTCACCCGTGATGATCTTCGATTGGACCCGGGAACGTCTGCTTTCTTCAAAGCCGACTGCGAACTGAGAAATGCCGGTAAGCTGTATAATGGAATGAATGGGTTTTTCAACTTTGATGCTATTATCTGGAGTTATTTGGGAATTCTTTTTTCACCAAATTTTCAATATGGGGTTTTTGGGACCCCACCACGAATTTTTCTCTGTCATTTTGTTAATCGGGCCCAAAAGGTGATTTCACAGTCACTGCACCAAATCACCTTCGGACTGATTAACGAAATGTCAGTGTCACAGTTCATGAGGTAGCCCTCAAACCCTATGTTCAACATTTGGTGAAAGATTCCTAAAATTACTGTTTTACTTAACAAGCATTGCACTGTTCCTACGCACGCTTGTAAGTTCGCAAATTTTCAATATGTTCACTCCAGATTTTCAACATTGCCATTTTACCACACCTCCTTATGAGCAGTACAGCTGTCATTTCTCACATCTTGCCCAAAATGTGTTTCCACGCTTGTAGCACACAATGGCGCAGTCCTTAAGTGAAATCAATGTTCGGGACACATTAAGAAAATCAAAGTGACACTGTTCATGAGCAGAGGTGTTAAAATGGCCATGTTAAAATGTGGTGAAAAAAGTCCATACAATGACTGTGTTATGAACGACCATTGCGCAGTTTCCATGCACCCTCGTAAGTTCATGATTTCTAATATTTTCAGTCCAGATTTTCACCACTGGCATTTTTCCACACTTCCTTATGTCCGAAATGTGTTTTCACACTTCCAGTGCAGAAATGTGTGGTTGCTGTAGGAAATCACTGTTCGGGACAGATTAAGAAAATCACAGTGACACTGTTCATGAGTGGAGGTTCCAAAATCCCTGTGTTGACAATATGCTGTAAAAAATCCCTAAACTAATTGCATTATGGGCGTGCATTGCACATTTTGTAAAATCAGTATTTAATAATGTGATGCGGTGCCAGTTTGAAAAGTCAGTCCTGTCCCCAGATTTATACATAAAAACACCAACCCATTACCCATTGAATCTGGCAAATTCTGAAACCATCATATCCTGAAATAACTCTAGGATTTCAGGTAACAAAACTTGCAGAATCACACTGTACAATTCATATGGAATTCCATCTGTTCCAGGTGCAGAATTCTTTAACCATTGCAAAAGTGGTCATTATTTCAGATTGTGTAAGTGGTGACACCAGTACCCGTTGATCGGATGACAAAACTTGTGGTAAAATACATTTTTCCAACCAAACCTTATGACCATCCTGGGAGGATTCCTGATGACTAAATAAAGACTGCACATGCTCCTCTATGGCTGTCATAATTTCATACCTTTTGGAACAAAGACATCCCTTAGTATCCTGAATTAGACATCCGCTTTTGATATTGTAGTTGAGCACTGAATTGAAATGGATTCATAAAATCCTGTGAACCCTGGGTTCCAAATTTCATTCCTGTCTAAAGATCTAAGTCTATTATATTGTAGATCATTCATTTTTCGCCTGGTTTCTGCAAATTCTGTAAGAATCATTTTATCTCCTTGGGAAGCTTGAAACACTAAATTCTGAAACTGTGTTTTGTAAATACAATATTGGTCCCTCTTAAATTTCCCATTTAATCTTCCTATGTGTTGAAAGTATCTTTTAATATCTAGCTTTGTATCCTCCCACCATTCCTGTGAAGTATCATATAACATTTTAACCGATTTACGTGCTTCTAATAAGGAAATAAAACCATCCTTAACAGTTGGAAGAGACAACAGTTCCAAGTTCAACCTCAATACCAAGGCCCTTGTTGCATACCATCATAATTGGAGACCGTCAGTTCTATGATGGTGGTCAGATGGAGCAACAGGACGGGTCCTGGTATTTTTAATCTCCAAGGCAGGAGATATAAACCAGAAATCGATCCTAGTAGCTAGGTTACCTCTGAAATAGGTCTTATCTGGCCGGCCAAAAACCCACAAGCATCAACCAAACCAGTTTGTGAAATCAAAGCAGCCAGGCAATTGGTATCACAATATAATTTTTGGGTTTGAGGACCCCTATCCTTTAAATACAACCCACAATTGAAATCTCCTCCCAAGAAAACATAACGAGATGTAAACAAACAAGGCTGTATAGTGTTAAAAGCTCAATTCTAGCTGTCTTTGTTTTGGTATATACATTAATAAACCGACAGTGCAATTTATTTAACATGACATCTAACAACAAAGCACGGCCCGGCTATGTCCACTACCTGTATGGATTGTGCCAAAGGGAATTTAAACAAATTCCAACCCCACAACAAAGATCCTCTCCATAGACCAACAAGTCACTCCCCATTTCCATCCCACAGAGGCTCTATCCATCTCTTGTCTGCTATGTAATCGAGTGTCTTGAAAGAATACCACATCATAAAAAAAGGAATCAAATAAAGCATATACCAAAAGTTGTTTTCTATCTGACTGAATACTGTTAGTATTTAAAGAGACCACAGTAATACTAAATAACATATCCATTGTGTATAAAACAAAACCAAAACCCATTAAGTGTTTAACTAAAGGAGAACTAATTAATCCTGAAAAAAAAATTGAAAAACATTAGGATTTCTTCCTGACCCATTTACGGAACCCATCCTAGATTTATTTTTGGAGGATAGTCAAATCTTCTGTAGAACGCCCAGTGTCTGATCCTCCATCCACTTGAAAAGAGGAACCGAAACTGAGTCTGATTCTGTACTCACATCAGGTTCTTCAACCTGCAAGGTGGAAAAGGTGTTTTGCACTGGGAGATGGAAGACTTCGAAACAGATGCTGCAGTTTTCTTCCATAAACTCCTTCTTCGATTATTAACTACAGTGAAGGCACCTTCTGGTGGAAGGGGGGAGGCATAGAACCTGCATCACCAGATAACTCTAGTACTAACAGTTCTTCCTCAGATGGAGGCATGTGAGAAAGCAAAACAGAAGTGGATAAGGCCTCTGAAGGGGGATTAATAGGCCTTTCAGGAGGTGCCCTCTTAGGTGGGGGGGGGCCCATATTGTTTCAAAGCCGATTTTAATGCAATATTCAAATAAAAATCCTGAGTGGTATAATCCTTGTCTGCAGTATTATGGGCTGCCCAAGGACAATCCATAAAAGAATGCTGTTCCTCACAAAGACTACACTTGGGAGGATGATGACAGTCAGTCATAATATGCCCCACTTCCCCACATTGAGCACATTTCATTGTATCACAGGTTCGACTCAAATGTCTACTGGAACCACATTTATAACAATGGCGTGGCTGACCAGGATAAAAATGAAACCCTTGTCACGACTCCAGGTAAACAACTGGTAGATGTTGAAGTCCATCCTCCGTTTGTGGTAAGTCACCTTATACCTCCACCCTCCATTCCAAAACCTTCAGAATCTAAAATTGGTTCCGGATTCCCTTGTATTTGACAACGTTTCTCCAGCCAGTGTGAAATGTCCATAATATTCACCCCTTCATTTCTGTATAAGACAGTGATCACTTTAAAAGTTTGTTTTGTTAAAGGTATAGCTTGAAAGTGGGTCCAAGCTGGGTTTGTTTTAAACAGGGCATACTTCATCCAGAAACGATTCAGGATGTCAGGGAATGAAAACTTATGTCATATGTAGATTCTCCGGTGTATGAATCAAAGCATACGCTCGAGGAGAAAACCCCAGCATCTGCTTCAATAGAACTTTCCCCACATAAAAGCGGTCTGGCATCGTATCCGCTGGTCCTAAAAACTGCAGTCGAACTGCATTCCCATGCGTTTAGCTAAGAAACAGGTTTTTGAAATAAATTAGCGAAAGTGGAGCTGTCAGGGCTGGGGTTACTGACTCATTGTCAGGAGGTACTATAGGAATAGATCCCAGCGCTTCTTTCATCATGGGGAATCACTAGCCACAGTAATGTTTTCCATAGGCCCCTGCTGTGCTGAGACTGTATAGGGAGAAGGAAATGGAATCTGCTTGTGAAATGGGCAAGTCCATCATAACCATCTCTGCATCTGTATTAGCAGATAAAGTGTGCCCTGAAACAGGGTCTAAGGCTAGCACATATGGTTTAGTAAACAGGACTGCATCAGGCCTGTGCATATTGTGTAGGAGGCCATCCACAGTTCCCCCCCAGTACCCCCATGACACTCCCCGAACCCGGAAGCGGAATATCGGGATCTGCAACCCACTGACCTGTTTCTGTTTGGATCCAACCAGCTTGTTCCAGTGCCCGTTCCGGAGACCATGCCGAATCATGCTGTGAGTGATTTTCCAATCCTGTGTCTTTGCCTGATGTAGTATCCTCTATTAGAGGGCCCGCTGCAAAAACCTTTGCTGTAGATTCCGTAGAAGGCGATGGTGAACCTTGAATCGAACGTTTCCTTTTTTTTTCTTCAGCATGCAGTTTAGCTGCTCTGTAATCAGCCTCAGCCTGTAATAAGAGGTCCTGTTTCACACGGACCACTGCATCTATATCTTCATTGCCCTCCACAGGTATGGGGCTTGCTCCGGGACTTCCTGTAACACCTAGTGTTACCATCATAGAGGAGTGTAGCAAAACTCCATTTTCGGTGGATCCTCCACCCATTGCTATCACAGCAGGCAGCGGGGGCTGAGGTACGATATGCTGGCCACCCTGAGAGTGCATTCCAGCCATACCATGTTCCCCACTGAGCCTTGCTAACTCACCAGCCACAGCATGTCCTCCTCCACTGTCCTCCTCCTCCACCATCTTGGTCCCACCAGAAAATGGGTCCCCCCTGCTCACAGGAAGTAGAGGAATTTCCCCGGTGTCCTGGCCAAATTTCCCTCATTCACTAAAAAAATACCACCAACAGCTTAATCTGGTTCAAGGTCAGTTGGTATTTATCTGTATCCCCCTTCCCCTGGTCATGCCTGAAAATAGGCAGGATTTGTCTAGTGCACTTACCCGTTCAAGAAAAACTAAATAAATAAAATAAATAAATTATGCAGCTCTCTAACTCCTACACTGCCAGTGCCAGCAAGCTAACATTCGGCATTGACAAATGCTTGTTTTAGTTTGTCAGTTATCTAAGGCACCTCTTCTTTTTTCTCTCTGTTTAGCACTTTAGGGGCATGTTGTTGTATAATCATTAGCCTCCAGCCGCAGCCCCTGTTGCGACCGCCTTGATTCCAGGATTCTCCGCCTAACACTTGATGTCATGTTAGCCCTCTTACTGACCTTTTAACCGGGTCTCTATGCTTTGCCAATTCTTCTCGAGCGCATGGAAATCGTTGAAATTACCCATCCATGCAAAAATGGAGGCCGCATTACCAAACAACTACAGACCAATCTCCATCCTCACCCCACCCCCAAAGCCCTGGAGAAAATAGTATCCACCCAAATCATGGATTATCTATCCAAGTACAACATATTATGCCCAGAGCAGCATGGCTTCCACCCTGGACACAGCACCACTTCAGCCCTACTGGAGTTCTCCCACCAAATACACTCTGCAGTTGACTCTGGGGAGATCGCCGGAGCAGCGTTCATTGACCTATCCAAGGCCTTTGACACTGTGAGTCACTCCCCATTGCTTGACTCCCTCCGTCATCTTGGTTTCTCATCTGGTCCCCTGACCTGGTTCTCCAGCTACCTTCATGACAGATCCCAATGGGTCAAAATCAATGGTATCCTATCAACTGCCCTACCTGTACACTCTGGGGTCCCTCAAGGCTCCATCCTGGGCCCCACATTGTTCAGTCTCTTTCTAAACACCCTCCCCAGCTCCTGCTTGGGCAAAATACTTCTATATGCCGACAATGCGATCCTCGTCGCCTCCCACCCCAACCCACTCACCCTGCAGAGCTATTTGCAACTTACCTTCAGCCAAGCTGAACAAATGGTTCCTCGACCATCATCTGGTTCTGAACCACAAGAAGACAAAATCTATGATTTTTACACAGTGCCAAAGTAACTCCAGAAATGTCCCCCTTATCATCCTCCCCAGCACCCTACACCCCCTTGAACCGGTATCAACATGCAAATACCTGGGCATCACCTTTGACTTGGCTCTCTCCTTCCATGCCCATCTCAACTCTCTGTCCTCTGCCATGAATGCCGGGATTGGACTCCTTTACCGCCACAATGACTGAATCCCTGAGTATGCCCTATGGCTGGCTATCTCCGCCTCTATCCTGTCTTTGGTTGATTATGGGCTCCCTATCTATGCAGCTGCTGACCCCACTGCCCTCACCAAAGTCCAGACTTCTATCAACAAAGGCTGCAGGCTCCTGACTGGTGCCCCCAGCAGAATGTACACATGCCAGCTTTACTCCACCTCGAACCTACTCACCTTGAAGAGCACCTGCAATACCACACCTGTATACTGGCCAAAAGACTCTACTTGGGCCTCCCCAGGAGTCACTACATCCTTCAACGGGACACCCACTCGGTCGCCACCCGAATATAACCAAAGCCACCTCCAGGTGCCGAGGGCTAGGACCTTGCTCGCCTCAAAGGTCTTTCCACTACAGAGCCCCTCCTGGTATAATTCCTCCCACTCACATCACTAACATCTCAAAACTGGTCCTTCAAAATTTCCCTAGGCAAACACCTCACTGACACTCAGAGCTGCAAATGCCCATGACAGGGCCTTACCAAGAGCTCTGCCTGAGCCAGTCCACATACATAGTCCACCCACCCCCCGGTAACCACCACCTAGTACCTCTGGGGTTCTTATAGTATTACCTATGTACTAGTTTATTTAGAATAGCTTACTTGTAATCTGTACACCATGCATTGTAACCTGCGTGCTCCGCTGTGTCGCTGAAATTGCTTTGCTCTGTATGCTCTTTTTGTATCCTACCTGTATTATTCCCCACTGTTTTTGCTCCACCAATATGTTATCTCCCCTCCCTGCGACAAGGTGCCTTTGTAAATGAGTCTTTGACTCAAAGGTTGTAAATCCGAATTGTGAATAAATAAATAAAATAAAAATTACCAGGGAGTCATTAAATTCCTGGACTGACTAGGTTAGTATCTGGTATTAATAACACTCTCCCAGTTAAAGTATTTTAGGCTATTTCTAAAATTTACCCCATTAAGCTTTGTAAGATCTCTTGCCCAGTATGTTTTTACTTGACGCTTTAGGGAATTTGTAAGTTCATTCTGCATGTTACGGGATTATAGTCTCCCAGGTTCCCGACAAGACTTCACAGCTTTTAATCCCTATGTCCTGGGAAACAAAGAATAAATCTAGGATAGAACCTTGTTTTTCATTACTTGTACATCTAGTTGATTGTTGAATAATTTGTTCTAAGCCTGGCACTTCAAAACTCTTTTTAACGTTATACCTCTGGGGTGGGATATTTAGAACTGCGCCAGTCAGGGGCGCAAGCCGGGCGCAGCGCAACTGGGATGCGCCAGGGCATGGTTCGGGCGAATTCAGCGGTGCGGAGCCATGGCTCCGCACCGCTGAATATGGCACTGTGGCCACCTGCACTGCGCCAGCACAAGTGGCCAGAGAGGAGCGGGGGATGCGCTAGCGCAAGTGCCATTGTGCTAGGCGCAGCAACCACGATATTCAGCAGTGGACATGCAGATGGGCCCATAATGTATGCAAGGTGCAAATGGGGCCATTTGCATGTCATTATGGCCCCATTTGCATGCAGGTGCGCCAATCCCCTGTGACTTGTGCCTGGCACCCTGTCAGGCTGCAGCCGTCGGGGACCGATGCCCCCTGCCCCTCACTGGCAACGCGCCCCATTGCCCAGTCGTGGGCTGTAATATTCAGTTTACTCCCTGGTGGTCCAGTGAAGCAAACTCCATGCCCGATCACGGGCTGTAATATTTATTTACTCCCTGGTGGTCCAGTGGACCGAACTGCGTGCCCAATCGTGGGCTGTATAATTTAATTTACTCCCTGGTGGTCCAGTGGTACCTGCCCCCTCCCAACCGCCCCACTCACACCTGCCATCCTCCCCAGCGGTCAGCGTGCCAGACTGCAGCATCCCACTATAAGCCACCCCGCCCGCCCGACTGACCCGCGTAAAGTGCGGCTGTCGCCCACTGGTCCACAGCATGGGCCAATGGGCGTGCAGACCGTACTTGCCTACAGTCCCAAAATGTGAGTGGATCCATTCACATTTCGGACAGTGTACGTATTAGTATTTACCGCTCCCATTGGCCCAGCTGTGAGACCAGTGCGGGCATACAGCCGCATCAAACGCTGTCAGCTGGCGGGCGGCCAGGCGGCTTGTGGGTGGTGAGCCGCCCACCACTGACCGGGGAGCGGGTGGCGGTGTGAGTGGGCGGTTGGGAGGGGGTACAGGTACCATTGGACCACCAGGGAGTAAATTAAATTTTACAGCCCACGATCGGGCACGGAGTTCAGTTCACTGGACCACCAGGGAGTAAATATATATTACATCCCACGATCGGGCATGGACTTTGGTCCACTGGACCACCAGGGAGTTTGATTTATGCTACAGCCCGCGATCAGGCACAGAGAGGTAGGTCCACTGGATCACCAAGGAGTTTGATTTATGTTACAGCCCGCGATCGGGCATGGAGGTAGGTCCACTGGACCACCAGGAGTTAAATACATATTACAGCCCACGATCGGGCATTGGTTGGGAGCGCCGCCACCAGACAGTGCTGCCAGGGCTCGGTGGTCACCCACAGCTGGCAGCTGCTGTGTGCACTCAGCAATACAGCAGCCAGCCTGTGGGTGGCCAGTCCTGCTCCTGTATTTTCAGTAACATCTTTGCTCCCCTGTGTGGCGCAAGGCGGGTGTTCCTGCATCACGCCGTACATCCGGGCTGAATATCGGGATGTGCCGCATATGCATGGGCACGCTCCTTCACTTGCGCCCGCATACATTACTGGTACGCCTTGGCATCGATTTGCGACGGAGCAAATTCCTTTGAATATCGCACTGGTGATCAGTGGGTTGTGCATGGCACAACACTGTTGAGCCAGCGCAACACCTTTGAATATCCCACCCTGGTATGTAACCAGTTGGCATTAAAGTCCCTGTTATGATGACTCATTGGTCTCTTATTTTATTCGTGATAAGATCAGCCAAGGAGTCAAAGTTTTGATTTTGTTTTGGGGGAAATAGAATACTCCCACTATTAGCCCGATGGAAAGTAGTTCAATCATCACAGTCAATTCCCTCATAGTTTGTAGTTGACTGTCTGATAAGGACCGGGGATATCCCTAATATGTAGCTTGACCCCACCACCCCTTTTACCCCTATCTGTTCTCTGTGGGCAGTAGCCAGTGAGTTGGAGCTCATCATTTCCTACTCCATGGTGTAATCATGTCTCTGATGTAGCTAGAATATCTTGTTTAGCTTCAGCTGCCCAAACCCTGTACTGCATCTATTTTATTTACTAGGCTTCTCACTTTTTCATGTGTTATAGTAATGCCTGCACTCTTTTTTAGTCCCGTGTTTAGTTCAATATCCCTGTGGCGACCGGACTCAATTGGGTGGTTCGTCTCTTCTGGTTAAGGAGAGGCAGGCACAATGGTTCCAGATACAGATAGCTTTTATTGGTAGCAGCCACTGATTCCACTGGAAAATAATGAGTTAGGTGATTGTTGTGCATAAAACAGTGTTTAGCAGTAGAAGGCAATTATACAGGTCTAAAAGGGAACAACTGTAGGGATAAACAGTTATATACTATCAATATGCGGTATACCTCTAACAGGGTCACCTAGTGCCCTATGTCTGCAGATGTCAATAATAATAATTTATCAATACCCAACTACCTTGGCCAAGGATACTTAGAAGGACACATCAGTTATAGTCTGACAGTCCCGTAGGAGGAGCAGTCTTTTTGGTGCAGCACAGGTGGTTGCTAGCTAGCTTTGAGCAATGGGGTACAGTACCTGAGCAACCGATCATCTCGTTGGCTGGCAGGAGGGCTGAGGATGACAAGGTGGAGATGAAGATGAAGAGGATGCAGGCTGGTCCAGAGCTGGAGATGCCAATGAGGAGAGGATGGAGGATGGTCAAGGCATGTCCTTCGTTGGCGTGGCGGGTCCTCTGGAAAGCTCCTGACGGGTTGCCGCCCAGCCAGGAAAGGAGCTATGGTCACCTCAGAAAAGCAAAACAAAACGGGCAATTTCCCAATGGCATACTGTGGAGGGAACTCACTATCATGAGTCGCGGCTCCTAAGCTGACTATACTGTGGGAAACTGACTACCAATATGCTGTCTAATGGAGTCTTTCATCGTCTTCAGGGGTTGCGGGCAGGCTGGGCTGGAGGCACTAGATGCTTGGCTGGTGAAAGGCAGATGACCCCCTGAACACAGGGGTACAGGTAATTGCAGTCTTTGTAGGGCAATTAGTTGGGTGATGGGACTGCCACAGTTGGGCAGTCCGTCCATTTCCCCACGGCAACAGCTCAGACTGGGGGTGGAGAGAAAGTGACATGGCTCAGTGCAGTTAGCAATGGGACAGACAGTTTGAGCCCTTCCAGGACAGTGCAGGAACCAACTGGTCGAGGTGCAGGGCAGGCAAGTTCAGCCATTATGTGGATAGATGGCTTTGGAGGGTGCAGGGCAGGCAGTTCAGGCCCTGTTGCAATTCTGATCAGACCCGATGCAATTAATTCAGTCAGTTGGGGTCAATAATGTCCGAGTGTGACCCAGAAAACACTGTAAATTACAATTACACAATAACAACTGTTCTTTTACCAGGAGCTGGGCTTACCTTATAGCTAGGGTCGGGGTGACAGGCAGCACAGCATAGGCCAGGCGGTCCTAAAGTCGTCGGGTACACCCACAATCAGCAAGCAGTCCAGGGAAAAAAGGGTAGCAGGTAGGGGGTAGTTAGGACTCTCGGTGAAGAGGCTAGGGCCTGTAGGGTGACCTCCTTTCAAAATGAGATACTGGCCCTTTAAATCTCTGAGCAATCCCTTCCTTGCTCAGCAGGCCCGGTGGGGGAATTTACCTAGGCCCGACACCCATCTTTTGCCTATGTATGGGGGAAGGGGTAGCTGGGCTATACAGTGGGCCCAGCCTGAGCTCCGCCCCTCTTAAATATTAATCTCTGAGCTATAGCCTCACCATGCAGTGCCTAGGGCTTAGCTCCGTCCACTGCACCTGCACAAAAGGGCATGTGACTTGAGCCCCACACCTGCCCTTTAGGCACCAATTTCCATTTCCCCACCCTATGTATGCCCACCCTAGCCTGCTCTGTCTGTCCAATACCACTGAGGCGCTGATTCAGCACCAAAATTAACTGTCCTGGGGTTTATGCTCCATGGTACCCCTGTTGTTTCTTGTTAGTGGGTGCACTGCCCACTCTTCCATTTCTGCCCCTGCTTTCTGCCCCTCTTTGGCACCTCCGGCGCTAACTGCAAAACTATGTGGGCTTGCTGCTCACCTACCTTCTGTCCCGGGTCCCCCACTCTTGGGAGAGTCGTTGGTGGTGTTGGTGGTTAGGGCCAGGGAGTCACAGCTTGCAGGTTGCAGGGTGGAACACTACCTGTTCGGGCACTCATTTTTGCCTGAACACAAAATGCTACCACTCACTATGGTATGCCTCCATCGCACAGCGTGAGTCGGCGATTGCCGTTCTGAGCTCAGGCTGCACCAGCGGTTGGTGGGAGGGAGGGTGACAGCACGGGGGAAGAGATTCTGCTCTGCCACCAGCGCCTTCAATTGGACCACCATGGTTGCTGAAACTGGCTTTGCCTTAGCCAGTGGTGAGCTCCAGGAGGAAGGGGAGGCAGCCAGATTCGGGGAAGCGACAGAGGAAGGAAACAAAAAAAAAAAAAAAAAGGAAAACAACAAGGATGGGGTGCACAACGAAAATCCAACCCAATACCTGGTGCAACCCCTGGTTTACATGCAGCTGGCACTAATGCCAGCTTGGACAGCCAGGGGCGACAGAACACCCAGAAAAGGGGGCAAAAAAAAAAAAAGGGGGGAAAGGAAGATGAATGGGCAAAACAGGCCCAACCAACACGGGTAGGGGCAAAGAGGCCTTAACCACCTTTGCCAGGCACTACAGCCTGCAGTCACCCTCCAGGCAAAACAAAGAAAAGGGGAGACACCCACGGAGCTTAACCCAGGAGACTCACCCTCTGAGGCTGGCTGTCAGGAGGATTCCTGGACCTGCTGCAGAGATAGAAGATGACTGCTGCTGCTGAAGACCCCAGGACCCCTGGCTACAGAGGAGCAGCCACCAGGGAGCTATGGACCCGAGCCACAGGTAAGCTTCCAGGTATCTGTACCCCTGTGCTCTCCACTTTGTAAGCCACCCAGTCCAGAACTTCCTCCGGCTAGTAGGGGAGACCCTTTTCTAGCCTGGGCTGGACTTGGTTTCTGGCCAGGTGATTGGGTCCCTGGGGCCCAGATCAGTCCTTAGGCTGATTTGTGGCCCCTTAAGCATTGGCTGGAGCTTTGGCCTGGCCAGGACAAAGGCTGAAGCCCAGGGAAAATACACAGGAGCGGGAGGGAGGAGGAGGGACCAGAACAGGAAGTGGTCAGCCAGCTAGCTTGGTCAGCAAGCCAGCTTGCTGTGTATGGGGTGGGTGGGGTTAATCCTTCCTCCTGAGGTCCTTCCTGCTGCCTTGTGTAGCAACTGTTGAGGTGCTACAATTTGGCCTCTTAAAATACATGTCCCCATGTATGGGTCTGAGTACCAATTTATTTGCACAACATAAGCAATTAGGTTACAATTACACACTAATGACCTGGTCTGTAAATGCAATAAGGACTACCTACAGCATGACTAACATCGGTAACACATTAGACAGCATTAATATCTTGGGTTACCTGTGGCTGAAGACAAAGTTAGCATTACTACTGAGCAGGAGCTACTGCTCACCCTTTGATCAGGCCCTCAAACAGGGATCTATATTTCTGTAATGAGATGAGCAGAGGGCACTCCCTGGGTAGTGCGCTGTGACCATCTTAGAGGTAACTCAGTGGGCAATGGCTCTATGGGAGGGGGTCCCTGTGGTATGGCAGTGGGTTCCACCAAAGGGGGTTTTTGGGGAACAGTGACTGGGTCTGCCACCGGCAATCTCCATGGCACAGCAGCCGGAATAGTGTGCACCCAGGGCCACGGGTAAGGGCTTTCTGGGAAAAGTTCAAGGGGCCCATTGGATCCTTGTACCTGCCTCTACTCAGGTTTGGTGTCTTCAGGTGCCGGATTGACATCTTTTGCAGGTGGCATGGCTTGGAAAGTGCAGGGTTTAAGGATGTTTCGGTGAACAGTCTTTTGCTGGGAGGGATTTGACTCCAATTGTATTCGGTAGACAGGAAGTTCTGGAAAGGGGTGTCCACAATTAAGTACGGGTCGGGCTTACATTTGGTTTTGAGTTTGTGGGTATTGTGTGTCCTTTTCAGCAGGACTGTATCTCCAGTGGCAAGCAGTTCAGCTTTGGCTGTGTTATTGTTCAAGTCTTTTTGTTGTTGGCGCGCTTTGTCCATATGCTGGGAGACTAGTTTGCCAACCAGTTGCAGCCATTCATGGT
This sequence comes from Neoceratodus forsteri, assembly GCA_016271365.2. Lineage (NCBI taxonomy): Eukaryota > Metazoa > Chordata > Ceratodontiformes > Ceratodontidae > Neoceratodus > Neoceratodus forsteri. Next base: position 69,974,051 of record JADMNL010000023.1, read on the forward strand.
GCTTTTGGACCCAGTCAGTCATTGGGGTACCTTCTGACTGTGCTGGTACTCCTAGAACCATGTTCATGGGTAAAGCGGCAGTGGCGCCGAACAACAACAGGTAGTAGGGAGTGTGACCAGTGGAGCTGTGGGTGGTGTTGCTTGTAGATGTAAGCCAGCTCTGGGAGGATGGTGGGCCATTGCAGGCGTGTCTCATCCAGTAGGGATCTGAGCAGGTTTATGATGGTGCTGTTGTCATGCTCGCAGAGCCTATTGGTTTGCTAGTGATAGGCAGTTGTTCGCAACTTGTGGCTCCCGTACAGCACACGGAGTTCCTGGAAGAGCTGCGATTCGAAAGAAGGACCTTGATCAGTGAGAATTTTGGTGGGGAACCCATACGGCTTGACAAAGTGATCCCAGAAGGTTTTGGCAGTGGTTTTGGCTGTGACATCTCGGACAGGTACTGCCACCAAGAATTTGCTGCAGTGGTCAATGATGATCAGGACGTAGGCTCGCCCATCACTACTGGGGTCCAGTTTGAGGTGATCCATGGTAACTATGTGTAGTGGTGCACTGGTAACGATGGGCACCAGAGGTGTTCGCTCTGCAGTACCTGGGCTATGCTTCTTGGCTGCACGGCTCACAGGCTTTGTACCAGTTGACAATGTCTTCTCTCATGCCAACCCAGTAGAAGCGTTTCCTGAGGTTGTTTTCAGTTTTGTCGTGACAGAAGTGTCTGGACTGGTCATGGAAAGCTTCCAGAACAACTGATGCAACCTCTTTAGGCAGTATGATCTGGACCGGGAGGTTCGTCTTTGGGCAGTGGACTCTTCGGACCAGCCTGCCTTGCTGGATGGAGAGGCAGTCCCTGTGTTGGAGAAGTTTGAGGAGTTCCTGGTGCTTGTCGCTGTGCCTGGGGTGAGAGGGTGGCTCCAGTCACCAGCATCTCTTGCAGCCGGTTAAGGATCGAACATTCTTGTTGGATCAGGCCCCACTGGCCCTCATTTCGCTAAAGGGGAGGGAGGTCAGTTTTGTGGTTGGCACTTAGCCCTTGCAGGAGACTGTGACAGCAGGCCTGGAGCACCTCAGCTGGCACGTTGAGGAATGGTGGCATCTCTAGGCTCTCTTGCACTGTTTCCTCCTTTCCTGGTTCATCTGTTGCAGGCAACCGCGGCAGGATGTCTGCACTGGCGTTGATGCGCCTTGACTGATAGCGAATAGTGAAATTGAAGTTTGCCAGTCGGGATGCCCACCTCTGTTATAGTTCTTCTAGTTTTTCAGTATGTAGGTGTGCCAGGGGATAACTGTCTGTGTACACCAGTAATGGGGTAGCTGCCAGGTAGTGCTTGAACTTTTCAGTCACTGCCCACACCAGCACCAGGAACTCAAGTTTGAAGGAGCTGTACCTTTCATCATTGTGCTCTGACCCTTTTAGCCCTCGGTTGGCATAGGCAATGACCCTTTCATGCCCCTCTTGGACTTGAGACAGGACTGCCCCGAGCCCGCAGTTGCTGGCATACTTGTACACAATGAAAGGTTGGGTGTAGTTGGGATAGGCGAGTATAGGGGCTGTGGTGAGGATGTCTTTCAGTTGCTGGAATGCTGCTTGTTGAGGTTCGGCCTACACTACTGAGGCATTACGGGGAATTTTCTGGACCTTGGATCCTCTGAGGAGCTTGTGCAGTGGGGCCACAATCTTGGCAAAGTTCTTGACAAACCAGCAGTAGTACCCCACAAAGCATCTCTGACGGTTTTGAGGACAGGCCAGTCCTGTATGGCATGAATTTTCTGGTCGGGGAGATTCCTGCTGCACTGATGATGGGACCCAGGTAATTGACACTGTCCTTAGGAGATGGCACTTGGAGGGTTTGATTTTGAGCCCATATGCTGCAAGCTGCTCAGAGTCTGCCTCCAGATGCTGTAGGTGCTCTTGATAGGTGCTGGAGTAGACAATGATGTAATCTAAGTACAGCAGGAAAATGTCAAAGTTCTGACTGCCCAGACAGTGTTTGATTAGTCTTTGGAAGGTTCCAGAGGCATTGCACAAACCGAAAGGCATTCTGGCGAACTCGCACAGGCCCATGAGGGTGATGAAGGCAGTCTTTTCTTGGTCTTCTTGGGTGATGGGCACCTGTCAGTATCCAATGGCCAGATCTGGGGTGGAGAACAGGGTTGCTGACTTCAGTGCGGCAAAGGAGTCTTCAATCCGAGAGAGGGTAGGCATCTTTGTGCATGACTTGGTTCAGTTTGCGTGTAGTCCACACAAAACTGGAGCTTGCTGTCTTTTTTTGATCAGCACTATGAGTGTGGCCCAAGGGCTGTGGCTCTCCTGGATAACTTCCACTTCCAGTATTTCCTTTAACAGATCTTTGGTGGGCTGATACAAGGAGTGGGGTATGGGCCTAAATCGCTCTCAAATGGGGGCATGGTCTCTGGTTGGGATGTGGTGCTGCACTGGGCTGGACAAAGTCAAGCGGGTGTTGGAAGAATGCCATGTTGTGTTTTTGGATTAGTTCCAGCACCTCTCGCCTTTGCTCTTCCATGGTGGCTGGGGTCCCCAGGTCAATTTCGTGCAGCCACTGCTCATGGGAATCATTGTTTGGTGCACCTGTGGCAATTGTGGAGACAGTTGCACCCACCGTGCCAGGCATGTTTGTAGGTGAGGCCTCTATGACATTGTCTGGATCAGTCTGTACCAGCTGCCCAATTGGTTGGTGCCGATACAGCCGGGATGGGGTCGCTCCACAGTTCAGGATCCTTTGGGTACTTGTCTGTTTTTTTACCACTACAAGGCTTCAGGTGACAGCAATGGCACTATCTTGTGCATTGATGTAGGGTTCCAGTAGGGCAAGGTAGTCTTTTCCTTCCACCCCGTCCTTGGCCTTGCAAAGGACAGTTGTCTCATGCCCTGGACTTAGCACAACAGGGCGGGGGGTCTACTACCCATATGAGGCCTGTTTCCCCTTGGTCAGTGGTGAACTGTTGGTGGCTTCTGATAACTTGTATTGCTTGGTGCCAGACATGCCTCTCTGGTCTTGGTAGCTGGGTGGAGAGGTTCTTCAGGACGTCTATTAGCACTTCATGACAATTGAGCAGGAAATTCATCCCAAGGATAACTGGGGATAGGCTATCATTGGCTGTCTGGGCTACAATGATGCTCTGGTTGGGGTACGTGGTTGTGTCCTACCGGACATCGACTTCTCGGTAGCCATGGTACAGTATATCAAAGCCATTCCCTGCAATCAGGTTAAGCCACTTTTGAGGTGGATTTTGAAGTGGTGCCTCAGGCCAGTGCTTCAAGCAGTACCTTCCCTGAATAGTGGACACCTGGGAGCCAGTATCAAGAAGTGCCATGAGTTTGACACCGTTGATGCAAACTGATATGATGGGGCACCTTCCAATGCACCTACAGTGTTCTGATGCAGACTTAGGGCGTATCTCCTGTCTTCCTGGGGGTTGGCCCACTGCCACAAAGACTCTCTGTTTTACTGGCCACTTCTGTTGGCCATTGTGAGCACTCCTGCTGTATGTGGCCAGTGACTCTGCACCTCCTGCAGATGGGCCTGTGTGCTGATTGAACTGATCGGTCAGTCTCTGCCCAGTGCCCCTCTGGCCGAGGACATGTGGGCATCCCCTTCCATCTCCTTGGGCCCTCTCTCTGGTCCCTTATCTCTTGTCTCATGTCCTCCAGCTGCTGAGTGAGTTCGGCCACCCGGTCCTCGAGCTCTTGGGTGCGGTCCTTGGGCGAGGTGGCCCCTCGGACGGGGCATCGGTCGGGCACTTGGGCCACTTGCTGTACTGCCGATGGGCACTCAGGGGTGGTCGAGTAACCTGGGAGTGCGAGTTGCATCTGTCCACCACTCTCTTTGGTAAAATGCATCCACTGGGGCCATGCTGTTGGGCCACATCATCAGTGGGATGTTGCGCGCTGTATGCCAGCTGTGACCTCTTCGGTGTGCTGGTTGTCCCAGGATCTGGATGGCCTTCTCCTTAAAATCTAGGAAGGTCTCACCAGGTTCTTGTGACTGGAATATCAGGAGGTTCTTCCTCTGAGCGGCACTGCGCACTCCCTCAATTAATTTATCCTGCAGCATGCGGTCGGGCTCCTGCACTGCTTCTGGATCCTCTCACTCCATGGCCTTTAGGGCCTCCTGGAGGCTGAGCACAAACTCTCTTAGGCTCTCTCTTGGGCTTGGGTTCAGAAGAAAAGCCTTATCTTCAGTTGGGACAGGGTGCGAGTCCCATTCCCTCGCAGGCCAGCTGGTAACCTCTCGGTGTGCTGCGCCTCCCAGTAGTCCAATTAGGACCTCCACCTTATGGTGTTTGGGGATTCAGTACAGCCGGAACATGGCCAGCATCTAATTTCGAAATTCTCCCAGGCTGGTTCCCTTGGGATCGTTGGAATCTCTGGTGTACTGGGGGAGCCAGGGTGTGCCAAAGTAATAAGGCATTGTGAGTGCTGATCGCTGGTCTCCCTCTTCATTGCTGGAGTTGGAGTGGTGGTTGCTTGCCATTTTTGAGCTATCCGTGGACATGTGGACCTGCTTTGGGCTCCTTTGGACCCTGCTCCAGTCAAGGAGAGGCAGGCACAATGGTTCCAGATACAGATAGCTTTTATTGGTAGCCGCCACTGGTTCCACTGGAAAATAATGGGTGATTGTCATGCAGAAAACAGTGTTTAGCAGTAGAAGGCAATTATACAAGTCAAAAAGGAAGTAACTGTAAGGGTAAACAGTTATCCACATACTATCAATATGCAGTATACCTCTAATAGGGCCACCTAGTGCCCTATGTCTGCAGACGTCAATAATAATAATTTATCAATACCCAACCACTTTGGCCAAGGATACTTAGAAGGACACATCAGTTACAGTCTGACACTCCTGTAGGAGGAGCTGTCTTTTTGGTGCAGCACAGGTGGTTGCTAGCTATCTTTGAGGAGTGGGGTACAGTACTTGAGTGACCGATCAGTCTTGTTGACTGGCAGGAGGGCTGAGGATGACAAGGTGGAGATGAAGATGAAGAAGATGAAGAGGATGCAGGCTGGTCCAGAGCTGGAGCTGCCGGTGAGGAGAGGATGGAGGATGGTAGAGACGATGTCCTTCGGTGGCGATGGCGGGTACTCTGGAAGGCTCCTGTTGGGTTGCTGCCCAGCCAGGCAAGGGAGCAATGGTCACCTCAGAAAAGCAAAACAAAAATGGGGCAATTTCCTAATCACGTACTGTGGATGGAACCTCACTATCATGAGCCAGGGCAGCTCCTAAGCTGACTATACTGGGGGGGGGGAGCTGACTATCACTATGCTGTCTAATGCAGTCTTTCATCATCTTCGGGGGTTGTGGACAGGCTGGGCATGAGGCATTAGATACTTGGCCAGTGAAAGGTGGATGACATCTGAACTCAGGGGTGCAGGCAGTGGCAGTCGCAGTCTTCGTAGGGCAATTAATTGGGTGATGGGACTACCACAGTTAGGCAGTCCGTCCACTTCCCCATGGCAGCAACTCAGACTGGGGGTGGAGAGAGAACTGACATAGCTCAATGCAGTTGGCGATGGGGCGGGCAGTTCGAGCCCCTTACAGGACAGTGCAGGAACCAACTGGTCAAGGTGCAGGCCAGGCAAGTTCAGCCTGAGTGGATTGGTAGACCCCATGCAATTTGTTCAGTCAGTTGAGTTAATAATGTCCCAGGGTGCAACCAGGAAAACACTGTAAATTCTATAAATTACAATTACAATTACACAGTAACAACTGTTCTTTTACCAGGAACTGGGTTTACCTTATGGCCAGGGTCAGGGTGACAGGCAGCACAGTGTGGGTCAGATGGTCCCTACAGTCATCAGGTACACCCACAATCAGCAAGCAGTCCAGGGAAAAGAGGTGGCAGGTAGGGGTAGTTAAGGCTCCCAGTGAAGAGGCTAGGGGCTCTAGGGTGACCTCCTTACAAAATGGGATACTGGCCCTTTAAATCTCTCAGCAATCCCTTCCAACGGAGAGAGGGGGAGCAATGAGGCCATCGAGCTCTGTCGGACTGCTGCAGATTTCTTTTGTGGGCAGAAAAAGTTGCCAACAGGAGGCAGGAGCCCAGCACAAAAGGGCAGCCTGCAGCCAAGAGAAACAGAATGAGTGCGTAAGACAGGGGGGAGTGAGAGACCCCTCAACTTGAGCCCTCCCCGGGACAGCCGTGGATTCCATTTGTGGGCAGAAAAGGTGCCAATGCAGGCAGGAGCCAGTACAAAAGGGCAGCCTGCAGCGCCGGGAGAAACACAACGAATGAGTGAGAGAGGGGGAGTGAACGATCTCAACAGAGCTGTGTCGGGACTGCTGTAGATTTCTTTCTGGGCAGAAAAAGGCAGCAATGCATGCAGGGGCCCAGTACAAAAGGGCAGCCTGCAGCAGCAGCAGGAGAAACAGAACAAGTGAGTGAGAGAGGGGGAGTGAGCGAGCTCAACAGAGCTCTATTATGACTGCTGCAGATTTTTTTGTGGGCAGAAGAAGGCAGCAACACAGGCAGGAGCCCAGTACAAAAAGGCAGCCTGAGAGGTGGCAGAAATGGGACAGCTGAAAGTGAGAGGGGGAATGAGCGAGCTCAACGGAGTCTGTTGGGACTGCTGCAGATTTGTTGTGGGTAGAAAGGCACCAACAGAGGCAGGAGCCCAGTACAAAGGGCAGCCTGCAGCACCAGGAGAAACAGAATCGCGTGAGTGGGACTGAGCCTCCCAATGGAGCTCTGGTCGTAACTGCTGTGGATTTCGGTGGGCAGGAAAAAGGTGGCAACCCAGGCAGAAGCCCAGTACAAAAGGCCAGCCTGCAGCGCTGGCAGAAACGGAATGAGCGAGTGACAGAAGGGGAGTGAGCGACCTCAACGGAGCTGTGCAGATTTCTTTGTGGACAGAAAAAGGCAGCAATGCATGCAGGGGCCCAGCACAAAAGGGCAGCCTGCAATGCCAGGAGAAACAAAATGAGTGAGAGAGACAGGCGTAGTGAGCAAGCTCAACGGAGCTCTGTCGGGACAACTGTGGATTTCTTTGTGGGCAAAAAAAGGTGCCAATGCATGCAGAGGCCCAGTACAAAAGGGCAGCCTGCAGCAGTGGGAGAAACAGAATGAACGAATGAGAGATGGGGAGTGAGCGAGTGAGCGAGCTCAACGGAGCTCTATCGTGACTTCTGCAGATTTCTTTGTGGACAGAAGAAGGCGGCATCACAGGCAGGAGCCCAGTACAAAAGGCCAGCCAGCAGCACCGGCAGAAACGGAATGAGCGAGTCAGAGAGGGGGAGTGAGTGAGCTCAATAGAGCTGTCTCGGGACTGCTGCAGATTTCTGTTTGGGCAGAAAAAGCCGCCAACGCAGGCAGGAGAGTACTAAAGGCCAGCCTGCAGCGCTGGCAGAAATGGAACGAGCAAGTGAGAGAGGGGGAGTGAGCGAGCTCAACAGAGCTGTGTCGGGACTGCTGCAGATTTCTTTCTGGGCAGAAAAAGGCAGCAATGTATGCAGGGGCCCAGTAAAAAAGGGCAGCCTGCAGCAGTGGGAAAAACAGAACGAGTGAGAGGGGGGAGTGAGCAAGCTCAACGGAGCAATATCATGACTGCTGCAGATTTCTTTGTGGGCAGAAGAAGGCACAATGCAGGCAGGATCCCAGTACAGAAGGGCAGCCTGGAGCAGTGGCAGAAATGGGATGAGCGAGTGAGAGTGGGGAATGAGCGAGCTCAACGGAGCTCTGTTGGGACTGCTGCAGATTTGTTTGTGGGCAGAAAAAGGCGGCAACAGAGGCAGGAGCCCAGTAGAAAAAGGGCAGCCTACAGCACCAGGAGAAACAGAATGAATGAGTGAGACAGGGGGAGTGAGTGACCTCAGGTGAGCTCTACTCATCAACTGCTGTGGATTTCTTGTGGGCAGAAAAAGGTGGCAACCCAGGCAGGAGCCCAGTACAAAAGGCCAGCCTGCAGCACCGGCAGAAATGGAATGAGTGAGTAACAGAGGGGGAGTAAGCGACCTCAACGGAACTGTGTCAGGACTGCAGCAGATCTCTTTGTGGGCAGAAAAAGCCACCAATGCAAGCAGGAACCCAGTACAAAGGGCAAGCCTGCAGCAGCGGGAGACACAGAATGAAATGAGTGAGGGGAGGGAGGAGGAACTCACTGAGCCTGCTGGGACCATGCAGATTTCGGTAGGGCAGAAAAGGCAGTAATGCATGCAGGGGCTCAGTAAAAGCAAGCAGTCTGCAGTGGCAGGAGAAATGGAATGAATGAGTGAGAGAGGGGGATTGGAGTGAGCGAAAGAATGGAGCTCTCATCATGACTGCTGCAGATTTCCTTTGTGGGCAGAAGAAGGCGGGCAACGCAGGCTGGAGCCCAGTACAAAATGACAGCCTACAGCACCAGGAGAACATAATGAGTGAGTGAGACAGGCATGAGTGAGCGACCTCAACGGAGCTCTGTCGGGACAGCTGCGATTCTTTGTTGGCAAAAAAGGTGCCAATGCAGGATGGGGCCCAGTACAAAGGGCAGCCTGCAGCAGCAGGAGAAACAGAACGAATGAGTGAGAGGGGAGGAGGAGTGAGCTCAACGGAGCTCTATTATGACTGCTGCAAATTTCTTTGTGGACAGAAGAAGGCGGCAATGCAGGCAGGAGTCCAGTACAAAAGGCCAGCCAGCAGCACCAGCAAAAACGGAACAAGCTAATGAGAGAGGGGAGTGAGTGAGCTAAATGGAGCTGTCTCATGACTGTTGCAGATTTCTTTGTGGGCAGAAAAAGCCGCCAATGCAAGCAGGAGGTAGGAGTGCAGTCTGAAGTAGCGGGAGACACAGAACAGCGAGTGAGGATGGGAGTGAGGGAGCTCAGCGGGAGTCTGTTGGGACTGCTAGTGATTTCTTTGTGGGACAGAAAAGGGCAGCAATGCACACAGGGGCTCAGTACCAAAAGGTCAGCCTGCAGTGGCGGGAGAAGCAGAATGAGAGAGTGAGAGAGGGGGAGGGAGTGAGTGAGCTCAACAGAGCTCTATTGTGACTGCTGAGGATTTCTTTGTGGGCAGAAAAAGGCGGCAATGCAGGCAGGAGCCCAGTACAAAAGGCCAGCCTGCAGTGCCGCAGAAACGGAACGAGCAAGGACAGAGGGGAGTGAGCAAGCTCAACAGACCTGTGCCAGACCACTGCAGGATTTCTTGTGGGCAGAAAAAGCCACCAACAGAAGCAGGAGCCCAGTACAAAAGGCCATCCTGCAGCGCCAGGAGAAACAGAATGAGCGAGTCAGAGAGGAGGGCAGTGACCCACCTCAACGGAGCTCTGTTGGGACAGCTGCAGAATTCTTTGTGGACAGAAAAGGGTGCTAATGCAGGCAGGAACCCAGTACTAAACAGCAGCCTGCACCATCGGGAGAAACACAACGAGCGACTGACAGAGGGCCACTGAGCGAGCTCAACAGACCATCTCAATCAACATTCGGCATTGACAAATGCTTGTTTAACAGTGGGGTTGGGAGCTGTTGTGGTAGCTAACTGGAAAAGATAGCGTGGTCTACAACAATGTGTGTGGTTGGGAGCATGACCATGGTCGGGGAGGCAGTTCTTGACTTCAAGTGCAAGTGAGACCAGGAAAGTTAAGGAAACAAAAAAAAGATGTACTTTGATGTTTTGCTGAGATCTCCAGGAACACATATTACTGTATGTTGTTGGGGTGATTTGTGTTGCCAGAGGAGGTAAAAGAAAGGTGTCTGTACCACTACTGGCCTTGAGAGGAGCATGGACTGAGGTGCGGCAGCGGGATTTTCTTTACTTTGGCTGCCCGAATGTGTAGAGTCGTTGCCTGCTTGCTCTGACTAATACTACGGACGGATTTTGACAGAGCAGGAGTCGCAAGTAACTGTGTCCATCTCTTGGAGTGTATTGTGTTTTAAAAACATTTATTTTAGTTTAAGAACATGTTTTTTTAAACATTGATGGTTTGGCTATACGGGGTTGTAGGGAGGTGCCTTTTTCCGCTCGGGGGGGCCTTCCTCAGTCACTCGTCCAGGTAGCAAGCAGGGAAAGAAATGGTGGCCAGTTCAGTTTGAATTTTCTAGTGGCACAAGAATACCAGTCTGCCTTTGTGGCATAGAGATAGCACTTGTTTTTAGCAGGGCTCTGTCATAAAATAGATGCATGGCTATGGAATCCTGATAGCCAATCAGGTCAGTAAGATTTCCATTGCCATTTTTTAATAAAGTTTTAACACATCAAGGTCAGGAGGGTAATTACTGGGGTGCCACAGGGGGTCCTCCTCTTCAATGTATTTGTGACACTGGAGAAGGGATGCAGGGCAAGATGTGTCTATTTGCAGATAGGTGGCAGGGTGAATACTGATGAGGGTGTAAGGGACTTGAAAAGAGATCTAATTAAGTTGAAAAGATGGTCCAAAATTTGGCAATGGAAATGTAACTCCACAAATGGGTGACAGATGGCAGACTGGATGGTCAAGGCAAAGTTTATTTATATGGCGCCCAATCCCGGAGGCTCTGGGCGCCCTACATAAAACAAGACAGGTAATTAAATAGAAGATATACAGCATAAATAAAACACATCAGATGAATAATAAAATCTCCAGATACAGCAGTTTCTTAGGGCTGGTCAAATAGGTTCAGCAGGGAAAGCCATAGAAAGCAAGCTGGCCTTCAAACTGCTCTTAAACCTTTCAATTGATGGGGCCTCCCTGAGGACAGATGGAAGAGAGTTCCATAAGACTGGTCTGGCAACACTGAAGACCCAGTCACCAGAAGTTAAGTCTGGTCCTATGAACTTTAAGGAGGCCCCTGGTCAAAGAGCAGAGGGAGTGGGCTGAGGTGGCAGGTGTTAGGAGATCAGCCAGGTAGCCAGGGCTAAGTCTGTGTAGGGCCTTATAAGTGAGTAAACTCACCATGAAGATAACCCTCCACTTGACCCACAGCGCAGAGCAAGCAGCACCGGGGTCACATCTGTCCTAGAAAGGCCATCAACAACTCCAGCTACAGTTTGCACCAACTGCTGCTGAAGGTACCTCCAGAGACCCCAAATAAGGAGTATTACAGTAATCTAGCCTGGATGTCACAAAGGCATGTACCAGTGTGGGCAGGTCCTCTGGTGGAACTAGGGTTTGAGTCTGGCAATGTTCCTCAAGTGATAGAAACCACTTTGGACAACAGCCGACACCTGTGCTACAAGTGTCAGTCTGTCATCCAGGACCACACCAAGATCTCGCACCCTAGAGGAAGCCATCAAGGGCGTAGATCCCAGGAATAAACCAGTGACCATGTCAGAGGCACTCCCATCACTTCCTCGTGCCAGCTCAATCACTAGGACCTCCGTCTTATCTGGGTTTAGTCGCAACCAGCTGGAGGACATCCAATCATTGATCTCTGCCAGGCAGCTGTTAAGCACCTCAACAGCATTCAATGTTCCAGGGGCACAGGACAGATACAACTGGGTACCATCTGCATAACAGTGAAAGCCCACATTGTACTTCCTAATGAGCTCACCCATGGGCAGCATATACACTGTAAATAACATCAGCGGCAAGATCGACTCCTGAGGTACTCCACATGGCAGGAGCCTCGGGAGAGGAGAAATTCCCCATCACCACCCGCTGCTTCTTGCCGGTGAGATAAGACTCAAACCAGCTGATGACAGTGCCAGTGAGTCCACAGTTCTTTCTAAGGTGATCAAGACACACAATGTGATCTACAGTGTCAAAAACTGACGAGAGAGAGAGAGAGAGTTCAAGGAGAACAAGAACTGATCTGTCACCTCGATCTCTAGTCCTGAGGATGTCACTGTGCACCCTGACTCATGCAGTTTCAGTGCTATGCCTGGCTCTGAAACCTGACTGGAGTGGCTTATAGGTGTCAGAGGCCACGAGGTGCTCCTCAAGCTGCTGCGCCACAAGTTTCTGGACAACCTTACCCAAAAAGGGAAGGCTGGAGGTTGGATGGTAATTTGCCAGAATATCCAGGTTGAGAGATGGCTGCTTCAGAAGTGGCCTCACCAGAGCTTCTTTTAAGGGCCTGGCAGTCCTTCTCTACCAACAAATTCTATGTTCAATGTTTAAGTGCAGTTATGCACTTGTGAAAGAGGACACTGATACCTAAATATCGGATGGGGGGGTAAGGCTAGAAGAGATCACTAAGGAGAGGGACTTGGGATCTATAAAAGGCGAAAGCCTCACGACCTCAGTCTGTTGTAACAAGGTGTATGGGAAAGCAAGCAGTATGGTGGGGTGCATTAGAAAGGACTTTTCAAGTAGAAGGAAAGAAGTGATTCAAACCCTGTACAGGTCCATGGTAAGGCCCCACCTGGGAGTACTGTGCAGTTCTGGCCTGGAACCCCCGCCTAAGAAAAGGCAGGGTCTCACTATGGAGGTGGCCCAATGGAGAGTGAGTGACCAAAATGATTCACTGCCAGCTGGGGAGACCTATGAGGAAACCCTGGCAGACCTCAACACATACTCTGTAGGCCAGGAGAGAGTGGGGATGGCATGATTGAAACATTTAAATATCAGAGGTGTATAACCAGAGTGGATAACCAGCAACTGTTTTGGCTTTAGTGATGGCAGGCTACAAGAGGCAACAACTTTAAACTGATAGGGGCAAAATTTAGGAGGGACATGAGGAGGAATTTCTGCACAGAAAGGGTAGTGGCAAAAGTGGAAACAGTCTGTTAAAGTAGATTTGATTTCAAGAGATGGGGACAGGCACACGGGATTGATGAAAATGACTAGGCAGAGGGATGATACTAATAGGGACGATGGGATTGGCCATGTGAAACATTGGGATGAGGGCTCTGCATTGGGACTTTCCAGTGCTAGGCTGGATAGGACTTGGGTAGGAGCCAAAAGATCTGACTGCTTGTGAGCCTTTTCTGTTGTTAAAGCAGCAGTGCAATGAAAGTGTTTTTTCCAAAAAGGTAGTTTTAGCTACAATTAATAAAAAATATTAACATACCTGTCAAATGTGCAATGCACCATGCTTTTTGATTTTCGATCCTAACCCTTGCCAGGTCTGCAATGATATTTCTATGCAAAATGTGGTGGCCATCTTTTTTTCTTGAGAAAAAACTAAATTAAAACATTTATAAAATACTCACATTTTGGTGGAATTAGAAAATTGTACCGCCAAATAACACTGGAAGATACGTAATACCTGGAATCTATAAATAGTGAAAACAAGCATTTGTCAATGCTGAACGTTCGCTTGCAGGTATTTGCAGTGGTGTTTGGCATGTATGGTGCTGTACCCTAATGCCCTGTGCGATTGCTGGTATTTGCACAATAAATTATCAGCATGACCTTTTTGTTACCCCCATTGTGCGCTACATAGGCGGAAACACTTTTTGGGCAGGATGTGAAAAATGACAGCTGTACTGCTCATAAGGAAGTGTGGTAAAATGGCAATGTTGAAAATCTGGAGTGGAAATATTGAAAATTCGCAAACCTAGTAGCGTGTGTGGGAACTGTGCAATGCACGCTCGTAAAACAGTCATTGTTTGGAATTTTTTCACCAAATTGTCAACACTGGCATTTTAAAACCTCTGCTAATGAACAGTGTCACTGTAATTGTCTTACTGTGTGCCATACATTGATTTTGCACACCGACTGCGCCATTGTGCACTACATGGGCGGAAACACGTTTTGGGCAGGATGTGAAAAATGACAGCTGTACTGCTCATAAGGAGGCGTGGTAAAATGGCAATGTTGAAAATCTGGAGTGAAAATATTGAAAATTCTCAAACTTACGAGTGTGCGTAGGAACTGCACAACACACGCTAGAAACAGTTATTTTTAGGAATTTGTTCACCAAATTTTCAACATAGCCATTTTAAGATCTCTGCTCGGAACAGTGACACTGTGATTTTCTTAATGTGTCCCATACACTGAGTTCACACAGCAACTGTGCCATTGTGCGCCATATACGGAAACACATTTTGGGCAAGATGTGAATAATGGCAGCTGCACTGCTCATAAGGAGGTGTGGTAAAATGGAAATGTTGAAAATGTGGAGTGAAAATATTGAAAATTCGCAAATTTACGAGCGTGCATAGGAACTGCGCAATGAACACGTAAAACAGTCATTTCTAGAATTTTGTCACCAAATTTTAACACAGCCATTTTAAGACCTTTGCTCATGAACAGTGTCACTGTGATTTTCTTAATGTGTCCCATATATTGAGTTCGCATGAACGGACTGCGCCATTGTGCACCACATGGCGGAAACACGCTTTGGGCAGGATGTGAAAATGACAGCTGTACTGCTCATGAGGAGGTGTGATAAAATGGCAATGTTGAAAATCTGGTAGAAATATTGAAAATTGGCAAACCTACGAAAGCGCAAGGTGAGGAACCGCGCAGCACCTATAAATCGAAGTCATTTTTTGATTATATCACCACATGGTTTAGACTCTTCATGAATGATGTCATTGTCATGGTGTTATTCAGGCCAGAAGGGTGATTTCGCACAGTGACTGTGAAACCACCCTTCGGGCCCGGATAACGCCATGACAGTGACATCATTCATGAGAAGGGTCCCAAAAACCCCATGTTGAAAATTTGCGCAAAAATCCAAAAATGCCTGAGATATGCATAAAGTTGAAACCCCTATCCAGTCCATTATACAGCTTACAGGCATTTCAGTTAGCGGTCGCCTTTGAAGAGTGCAGACGTGTTCCCGGTCCACTCAAGATCGCCGCTACCGGAGTCCGAGGTAAGTATGGGGTGAGGGGGTGGGGAGGCTGGAGGGGTGGGTGCGAGTTGTGGGAGGGGGACTGGGAGACGTACGCTGGGACCGCTTTTTCTTTTACAGGAAAACAAACAAGCATTTGTCAGCCGAAAGTTCGCTTGCAGGTATTTGCAGTGGTGTTTGGCATGTATGGTGCTTTACCCTAATGCCCTGTGCGATTGCTGGTATTTTGCACAATAAATTTTCAGCATGACCTTTTGTTACCCCCATTGTGCGCTACATAGGCGGAAACACGCTTTGGGCAGGATGTGAAAATGGCAGCTGTACTGCTCATAAGGAGGTGTGGTAAATGGCAATGTTGAAAATCTGAGTGAAAATATTGAAATTGGTGAACTACGAAAGCTGAGGAACTGCACAACGACGCCGTAGAAACAGTTATTTGTAGGAATTTTTACCACATTTTCAACATAGCCATTTTAAGATCTCTGCTCATGAACAGTGACACTGTGATTTTCTTAATGTGTCCCATACACTGAGTTCGCACACCAACTGTGCCACTGTGCACTACATGGGCGGAAACACATTTTGGGCAAGATATGAAAAATGACAGCTGTACTGCTCATAAGGAGGTGTGGTAAATGGCAGTGTTGAAAATCTGGAGTGAAAATATTGAAAATTACAACTGACGAGCTCATGAGGAACCGCGCAACGACACTGAGAACAATATGGACGCAGATTAAATTATAGCTGGGACTGTCTTAGAATGATGTCATTGTCAGCGAGCAGCATTGGTTCGGCGGGTGATTTCGCAGTCACCGCGCCGAATCACCCTTTGGGCCCAAACAACACATAACAGTGACATCATTCATGAGAAGGGTCCCAAAACCTCATGTTGAAAATTTGCAAAAATTCCAAAAATGACTGAGATATGCAATAAAGTTGAAACCCCTATGTAGCCCATTATACAGCTTACCTGCATTTCCTCAGTTCAGGTCAGCTTTGAAGAGTGCAGACGGTTCCCGGTCCACCGAAGATCGCTGCTGAGCCCGGAGGTAAGTATAGGGTGAGGGGTGTGGGAGGTTGGCGCGAGTGGTGGGTGCGGGTTGTGGGAGGGGACTGGGGATCACGTGGGACCGCTTTTTTTTTACAGGTTTTTTTTTAAACGGACTACGGGGACGCTTGCCATGCTGGGGTGGCCCCAGCGGGCAGAAGATGGCTGGGGGCTGAGGACCTGACGGGATTGGGCACCCTGTCGGCAAAACAACGGGAGGTTTGCCACACTGGGGTGGGCTCCCAGCATGGCAGAAGGATGGCTTGGGGGCGTGGAGCCGACGGGTTGGGCACCCCGTCGGCAAATAACGCTTGCCACGCTGGGGTGGGATCCCAGCATGGCACCAAAGCTTTGGGGAGGCATGACGTAGAGGGAGGGAGCGTGATACAGGTCAGGATGACAGCGGTGGTTTTTGAAGCAGAAGACCACCGCTGTTTACACAGAGAGCTCCTGCACCCATTGGTGCAGGACTGCCACGCCTGCTCAACAGAGCACTGGATTGAATGGAGAGGCACACCCAAAGTGGCTACTTCTTCCCAAAACGCCTCGTACATGCGCAAGTGAACGTGAAACCGGCGACGGGGACGCTTGCCACACTGGGATGGGCCTCAGCCGTGGCAGAAGATGGCTGGGGGCCGAGAGCCAACAGGGATTAGGCACCCCTGGCTGGCAAACCACGCGGGGGGGACGAGAGCCGATGGGGGATTGGGCACCCTGTTGGCAAAACAAAGCGATGTTTGCCACGCTAGGGCGGGTTCCCAGCATGGCAGCAGGATGGCTTGGGGCGTGGAGCCGACGGGGATTGGGCACCCCTCCGGCAACATCGCTTGCTACGCTGGGGTGGGCTCCCAGCGTGGCACCAAAGCTTTGGGGGCGCGGACGCGCAAGGGGGAGTGCGGCGACGCGAGAAGGTGGCGTGACACGGTGCTCAGTATGTCAGCGGTGGTTTTCTTTGAAGCAGAAGACCACCGCTGTCATACAGAGCTCCCGCACCCATTGGTGCAGTACCGCCACACCTGTTCAACAGAGCACTGGATTGAATGGGAGAGGCACACCTCCAAAGTGTGCGACTCTCCCAAAACGTTCCTTGCGCATGCGCGCAAGTGAACGTAAAAAGGTAAGGTCAAATTTTTTGCCCAATTTTTTTGCACTGCTGCTTTAAACTTCTGTCTTATTTTTATTTCTAAAAGATTTTCCCTAAACCTTCCCTGTTTAGTTGATGAGGTTGGGTGTACACTTAAATTACCCACATCCAGACACAGAAACGGATGGCAATCTTGTTGCCGGATCCTGAGGGTTCTGGCCTATTTTACTTGTGAAGTGCCATAGAAACACAGAATTTGACAGCAGATAAGGACCGCTTGGCCCATCCATTCTGCCCATTTCCTACCTAATGGATAAGCTGCAGATCCTAGTTAACCAGCAGCCTACTTTTTCCTACCTCCACCCCTAGAATTGCCTTATGACTGTCCCATGCATTCTTGAATTCCATCACTGTTTTTGACTCCACAACCTTCCTCCGGAAGGCCGCTCCATGCATCCACAACCCTCTTCTGAAAATACTTCCTTACATTACCTCTGAGCCACACACACCTCTATTCATTAGAATGAGAGATGGGTGTCGCATGCCCATCTCTCTCATTTCTACTGCTTAAAGGAGAGCATACATATATTGGGTCCCACAAAGACTGGAAAGACGAGAAGAAGCCCTTTTAAAAAGCAACTGTACAAAATAAAAAGCTGACAACCATACTGTGACAACACACAATTTTAGCATTAGAGTTTTCATCCTTTTATGTTTGCTTGCACACATGTGCAAGAAACATAGTACCATCATCGGAGATTTCGAGGTGCGCCACCTCCTCCAATTCAGTCGCCAGTGTGTTGGCACGCGTTCTTGTAAGTCAATGCATTCTGGAGCCGTTTATGACAGGCTCCAAAATGCAGTGGCATGTTAGTCTGTGCGGGGAGCTATGCTTGAGTGAGCAACGCATAAGATATTGCTTGCCCGCGCGCAGCCTCCCCACACACACGCACACACACACACACAGACGTATGGCAGGCAGTGCCGCCCCGCACGCACTACACTATGAATAGCCGACGGGGTGCCCAATCCCCATCGGCTGTGATGTGTCTCCCCACCACCCCCAAAGCTATTCGAAATGCCACGCTGGTGCCCACCCCAGCGGGCTAGTACGATATCCGACGGGGTGCCCAACCGCTGTGCCCCACTGTCTCACTTCCCCAGTTATGCCACGCTGGGAGCCCACCCCAGCGTGGTAATCCATACTTGGCCGACGGGGTGCCAACTCCGCCAGCTGAATGACCTCAACCATCCTTGTGCCACGCTGAGCCCACCCCAGTGTGGCAAACGTCCGCCGTTTTTTTTTTTTTACCCAAGAAAAACGGTCCCATGTAGTCTCCCTGGCCCCTCCCACAACCCGCACCCACCCACTGCGCACCCTGCCTCCCCACACCACCCTCACCCCATACTTACCTCCGGAGCTCGGCGCGACGATCTTCGGTGGACCGGGAACACGTCTGCACTCTTCAAAGCCGACCGCGAACTGAGGAAATGCCGGTAAGCTGTATAATGGGTTAGATAGGGGGTTTCAACTTTATTGCATATCTCAGGCATTTTTGGAATTTTTGCACCAAATTTTCAACATGGGGTTTTTGGGACCCTTCTCACGAATGATGTCACTGTCATGGGTGACTGTTGTGGGGCGGTGATTTCTGATCACTGTGCGGTCACTGCGAAATCACTGCCCAGGCCTGGTCATCTATGACAATGACATCGAGAAAGATCCCAAAAACCCATATTAATTGAGTCTCGTCAAAAACTCGACATGTTCTGGCGTCGTTGTAGTTCCTCGCGGGCTCGTGATTCGTGGATTTTCAATATTTCCACTCCAGATTTTCAACATTGCCATTTTACCACACCTTCTTATGAGTAGTATAGCTGTCATTTTTCACATCTCACCCAAAATGTGTTTCCACCCATGTAGCGCACAATGGCGCAGTCGGTGTGCGAAATCAATGTACGGGACAAATTAAGGAAATCACAGTGACACTGTTCATGAGCAGAGGTCTTAAAATGGCTATGTTGAAAATTTGGTGAAAAAATTCCTAAAAATGACTGTTTTACGAGCGTGCATTGCGCAGTTCCTACGCACGCTTGTAAGGTCGCGAATTTTCAATATTTTCACTCCAGATTTTCAACATTGCCATTTTATCACACCTTCTACTGAGTAGTACAGCTGTCATTTTTCACATCTCACCCAAAATGTGTTTCCGCCCATGTAGCGCACAATGGCGCAGTTGGTGTGCGAAAGCAATGTTTAAGACAGATTAAGAAAATCACAGTTACACTGTTCATGAGCAGAGGTCTTAAATGGCTATGTTGAAAATTTGGTGACAAAAGTCCATAAAATGACTGTGTTACGAGTGAGCATTGCGCAGTTTCCACGCACCCTCGTTAGTTCATGACTTTGTCATATTTTCAGTCCAGATTTTCACCAGTGGCATTTTTCCACACTTCCTTATGAACAGTACAGCTGTCATTTTTCACAACATGGCTGAAGTGTGTTTTCACACTTTCAGCGCAGAGATGCGTGGTCGCTGTGGGAAATCATTGTTCAGCACAGATAAAGAAAATCACAGGACACTGTTCATGATCGGAGGCACCAAAATGCCTGAGTGACAATCTGCTGAAAAATCCCCAACCTAATTATATACGTGTGTGCGCTGTACAGTTTCTATGTACGCCGTGATTCACCCATTTTTTATATTTTTACTACAGATTTGCAACATTGCCATTTTTACACCTCCCCATGAACAGTTACAGCTGTCATTTTCACATCCTGTTTGGAATGTTTTGCACCTGTGGTGCTAAAATGCTGTAGTCACTGTGCATAAGCAGCTTTCGGCTAACAAACTGATATTCCCCCTGTTCATGACATGGGGTCATAAAAAAAACATGTTAAAAATTTGGAGTGAAAATACCAACGAATGCCTGAGGTATTAGGGTTTCCAACCATAACGCCCAACCCTGTAGAGAATGACAGGTATCAGGGGTATGACTTGGGATTCTTGCCTGTGATGTTCATACCATTCCACACCCTGCAGTCAGTGAGAGGCATCGAGGTATGCCTTGGACTCTTCGGCCCCAAACTTCACCCCATTCTCCTATATCGCACCCATCTCACCATATTTCCTAATGAAATGAGGTGCGCATAAGGGCCAAAGACCCCAAGGAACACCGTGACACTTGTCAGTGTCTGCAGGGTGGGTGTGGTAAATGGCGCTGTCATTATGCCTGACAACCCAAACGACACCCTAATGCCTGTCACTGTCTGCAGGTGGTGGTGGGGTTGGCTTCAGTTCAATACTTCACTGCCATTCCTATTACGCAGCTCTGTAACTTCTACACTACCACTGCCAATGCCAGCAAGCAAACATTCGGCATTGACAATGCTTGTTTAGTTTCTCTTGCTTTTAATCTGCTAAATATGTCAGATAATGCAGTATGTATTTAACTGTGTTTATAAAAAAAAAGATTTTAGTGGTCCCTAAATGACCCACAATTGCTATTTTGACATGACAGTATGTTGCCACGTGAGCGCTGATATCATAAACAAAGGCACTGTGAGGCCAGTTGGTGACAGGCAAATGCTTTTTCTACACCCTTCTGAGACAGGCTATCAAAATTTGTTATAAACCTGGGAAAGGAAAATGGCAAACATAAAAAAATGTATTCTCGAAGGAATCAATAGCTGAAAGATTATGCTACAGAAAGTACACACTGAGCACAGAGATGCTCCTTAAAGAGCCCCTGACATCATCATGACAGCTTTGAAAAATATCACAATTTAGTTCATATTCAGTATACTTATCACTCCACCCCAAGTGTTTGTTTGTTTGTTTGTTTGTTTATTTTTATTCTGTATAACCAGTGAGCAACAATATGCCCATTTTCACTGGTGCCCAGTCACAACAAAACACATATATACAGATAACAAAGTACAAAATTACAAATACAACATCATTTAAAACAGCAACACTTTGATTCATCTAACATAAATCTTTTTAAAACCCTCTTAAATAGAGGAATTGTAATACATTGTACAATATAACCAGGTAGATCATTATATAATTTTACTGCATAATATTGTAAAGAATTCTGTGCAAATGTGCTTTTACAATAGGGAATCCTAAACTTAAAGTTATCCTACGACCTGGTCCTCACTCCATTTACCAATTTTGGAAACATTTCACAAATGATACTCGGTAAAAATCCCAAGTAAATTTTCTGAAAAAATACTAATATACGTAATCTAACTCTATCAATTAAAGACAAACACCCTATAGAACTATAAAGTAAACAATGATGAGTTCTTTTATTCTGACCTGTAACAAACCGAATAATATTATGATAAGTTGATGTAAGCTTATTACGCATTCTTTCTGATGTAAATAAATATATTACTAAACCATAATCAATAACTGAAAACAAACTATTAACCAAAATTACCCTAACTTCATAAGTTAAATACTTTTTCAACCGGTATAACATTCCTAGTCTTTGATGCAATTTACAAATTAATTTCTGAATATGTAATTCAAATGATAAATTACAGTCGATGACCAGGCCCAGGTAACAAATTTCAGAAACCCTTTCTATATTATTTCCATAATTATCTTTTAAAGTCAGCTCAAAATTCACATTAGATCTTGCATTTCTAAATATCATGCCTGTCTTTTCATGAAAACAGGATTACCGTCACCTCATCTGCTCTTGCTGCTAGTCTGTGGGTGACATCATACTCCCTTCCTTGTGACATCACAGCTGGGTGCTATAGACATGATTGTGATGTCACAAACTGAGGGGCATGATGTAACTTTTCTCCGGTGTCCAGTCTGCTCTCCAGATTCTGGTCACCCCAGCTCCACTCCCCCACTTTCCTCCACGACTTACCTTACTGCAAGGGCAGTGTGGCCTGGGTGCTTGACAGGGTGCAGGGCTACCAGATGGCCAGGGTCTGTGGAACATCGGACATCCATTTTGTCTTTTCTCCACCGAGGAGCAGCATGCAGTGCCACCCAGACGTCCTCATG
Organism: Neoceratodus forsteri; assembly: GCA_016271365.2. Taxonomy (NCBI): domain Eukaryota; kingdom Metazoa; phylum Chordata; order Ceratodontiformes; family Ceratodontidae; genus Neoceratodus; species Neoceratodus forsteri. Next base: position 69,995,870 of record JADMNL010000023.1, read on the forward strand.
CATGCTTTCATGCATGGAGCATAGGTAGCTGCCACTCCCTCTCCCAATGCCAACAGTCCCAGCCTGCCTCACCTCCTGCCAACGCTAGAGGCCAGGCGAACACTGGGCACTGAAACCCTCCCTCCCTGGGAGACAGGAGAGCAGTCCTTCAGATGCTCAGTCTTCCCCCTCCGTGGCTGACCTCCGGCAACCCGAGCCCTCATCCACACCCAGTTCACCAGTGTGGTGTGAGGGGTGGTGTCTAGCACTTCAGTCCTCAGCACCACAGGGTCAGTCATTGTGATTTCACTTGTGGGCAAGCGGCCAAAGAAGATGAACTGCAAGTGACAGAGATTCTGCTCTCGTGCAAATGTCCTTAGAAATAAGAATAAGGAGATGGTACACTAAACAGGAAACACCTGAATTAAGTTGAGATGGTACACTAAACAGGAAATACCTGAATTAAGTTGAGATGGTACACTAAACAGGAAATACCTGAATTAAGTTGTATTCAGCCCAAATATTATGTTTTTGTCAGAGTGTTTTCACTGTAGCATTGGAGGCTTTTTAAACATGGAATTGCACTAATCTTTGGGTTCACATCAGAACCGGTTCTAATCAGAATTGGGTCAGGTTTTCCCATCCCTTACTTAGTAGGGACTAGCAACTATTTCTCACAGCAAAACACTTCACCTTCAGTATATATTTTTTTTCTTTACTTTTTTCCTAGCCTCCACGGAGCTTGGGCAGATGGCTCTGGCCCTCCTTAGAGGGACTCATTCTGTAGCCCTGATCACCCTTCCCAGCCATGCCTCGGAGTTCCCCGTGGATTACCCCCGATGGTGGGGCCAGGGAGAGGAGCACTGGCTTTATTCCTCACTCCAGAGCACAATCCAGAATTGGTGCTGCTAGTGCTGGCGTAGGGCCATCACACAGCCTGCAAGCTCCCAGTATTTTCTACTGCTTTACTCCCTGGGTCCCCGTATGTGCAATGGGCAGAGATGGATGGACCCCGCCTCCGCAGAGGCAGCCATATGCCCTGTACGTGAGACCCTCCCCTTCTGATGGCATGCATGTGCTGACACCCAGCCACCGCTGGGTGTCAGGCAAACAGCACGCCGTACTGTCCCCCCTCACTGAGGAAGGGGAGATCTCTATGGACGCTCAATCATTCCTCATCCCTGCCAACCCCCGAGTGACCTGAGTCTGTTCCCGAACCAGGGGTTGTCAACATGTCACGAGGTGTGGCATTCAGCACTTCAACCCTCAGTGCCACTGAACCGGCCCCACCTTCAGTATATTTAAAAAAACAAGAAAACTGAACAGTTGTACAGAACCAGCCAGCGGTGTAGCTAGGAAGATAAACTGTGTAAGCCCGAACCCTTCATTTTCTCTATAACCACCCCATTGCAGACATGCCCAGACTTCTTGTACACTCCATTTATACTTCAGGAACTGCATAATGAGAGAAACAAAATAGAGCAGTGCTTAGTTTTTGGCATGTATTTTTATGCTTAATTCAGACAGACACAGCATTCATATTCATATTATTTTTATTTATTTTTTTTAGTCTTTGGTAACTGGGTAAGGCCCACTAAGCACAAGTGCCTGTTTTCAGGGTGACCTGGGAGCACTGGGCGGTTAAGTGACTTGCTTAGAGTCACACAGTATGCAAGTGAGTTGTGAGAATGAAACTCGGGTCTGGTCTGCTGGATGTACCAAGCTCGTTTCACTACTCGCTCTCTAACCTCCAGGCTATACTGCCAGCCCATTATGACACCTTGAGGTAGAGGTAAGACAGAAGAAGTAACCAAAACTCAACTGCCAGGGCCAAGAATGTTTCCCCCTCTCTAATCAGCTTGTAAGCTGCAGCTTATTTAGTGTATATTCCTCCACATGTGCTGTTAGCAAATAAAACCTACTGTCCTCGCAGGTGGAGATATACACGGTCTACTATCAGGAAAGATGACAGCGATGACCTTCATTCCCGAGGGAGCTGTGGCTTGTAGACTAGCTAAACTGAAGATTATTTACTGTGAGGAAACTATGTTACATAACACATCTTTGTTTTAGCGAAGATTATATTGCTACATCAGAGTGTGTGTTGTGACACGCGTAAAAGTGCGGAGGGTGCAGCTTTTTTAAGTCATACTTCATAACATATGACATGAAATCAACAGCCAAAACACATCTGTCAGTACTGTCTGTACACTGCTGTCTGTAGTTGCTGTGACTGCTGGTTGTGCTTTGCTCTATTTTCTGTATTGTAATTGTTAGCAATTAATGCTAAGCATTGTGGTCACATTGCTGTTATCCATCTATGTTCATTTGTCATTGTTTCTGTATTTCACGTCTGCGCTGAGACTGCTGCTAAGTTTTTTTTATTCATTCCTCCCTCTCACAGTTATTGACTGTGGAACCAATGACATCACCTGGATCAACAGCAGGTAGTAGAAATGCGAAAATACCCGATTCCTGGCCTGAGGCTACGTAATGCATGAACCGCAAGAGCAAGCCAGTTTTATAAAGTATGCACAAACTGTTTGGGGGTCACTTCTGAAGCACTGTCACAAAAACATTTACAAACATGCATTTTGGATCTTGTACTTATTGTTTAAGAATAAACATTATCTCAGAATACATTACCCTTGAATAAATATACATTACACCTTGCTATAGTGAACAATAGCTACAGTGAATAAATTTGTTGGCTCTAGAGGTGTTCCTTATAAAGAGGGACCACTGTATTAGAGTTTGAACAAATAAGCATTTGTCAATGCCAAATGTTTGCTTGCTGGCATTGGCAGTGGTAGTGTAGAAGTTACAGAGCTGCATAATAGAAATGGCAGTGAAGTATTGAACTGAAGCCATCCCCACCACCACCCTGCAGAGAGTGACAGGCATTGGGGTGTGCCTTTCCGTCGTCAGGCATAATGGCCACGCCATTTCACCACACCCCACCCTGCAGACACTGACAAGTGTCACGTGTGCCTTGGGGTCTTTGGCCCTTATGCGCACTCCCATTCCATCAGAAAATACGGTGAGATGGGTGAGTATAGAGAATGGGGTGAACTTTGTGTCAAGAGTCCAAGGCATACCTCGATGCCCCTCACTGGCTGCAGGATGTGGAATGGTATGAGCATTACAGGCAAGAATCCCAAGTCACACCCCTGATGCCTGTGATTCTCTACAGGGTGGGGCGTTATGGTTGGAAATCCTAACACCTCAGGCATTCGTTGGTATCTTCACTCCAAATTTTCAACATGGTTTTTTTTGTGACCCCCACCCCATGAACAGTGGCAATATCAGTTTGTTAGCCGGAAGCTGCTTATGCACAGCGACTACGGCATTTAGCACCACAGGTGCAAAAACACATTCCGAACAGGATGTGAAAATGACAGCTGTACTGTTCATGGGGAGGTGTAAAAAATGGCAATGTTGCAAATCTGCAGTAAAATTATTAAAAAAACTGGTGAAGTCACGAGCGTGCATAGAAACTGTGCAACGCACACCCGTAATGTAATTAGGTTGGGGATTTTTTACAGCAGATTGTCAACACAGGCATTTTGGGACCTCCGATCATGAACAGTGTCACTGTGATTTTCTTTATCTGTCCCAAACAATGATTTCCACAGCCACCACGCATTTCTGTGCTGAAAGTGGAAAACACATTTCGCCATGTTGTGAAAATGACAGCTGTACTGTTCATAAGGAAGTGTGGAAAAATGCCACTGGTGAAAATCTGGACTGAAAATATTACAAAGTCATGAACTTACGAGGGTGCATGGAAACTGCGAATGCTCACTCGTAACACAGTCATTTATGGACTTTTGTCACCAAATTTTCAACATAGCCATTTTAAGACCTCTGCTCATGAACAGTAACTGTGATTTTCTTAATCTGTCCCAAACATTGTTTCAGACACCGACTGCACCATTGTGCGCTACATGTGCGGAACACATTTAGAGGCGACTATGTGAAAATGGCAGCTGTACTGTTCATAAGGAAGTGTAATAAATGGCAATGTAACAATTTTATTTGCATTTCCAAATACTTACAACCAAACAAATAAAACAAATGAAAGACTCACTTCACCACAGGCCAGAAGCCATAAAAGGCTAACAGCTTTTCTACTTCATCACAGTGTTAAGTATACATTTAGCCTTTTGAAATACTTAAGATAAAACTCAGCATCCAGTGGCACGTACTATTTCCATTTCTATATTAAAAAAAAAAACCCCTACCCCCAACCCGAAAACCAATTTAAACCAGAATCATTTCATTAACTATTTACAATGATCCACATTCACTAGCACATAAATACTGCAGAGCAGTTAGTAAGAATCCTCATTAGGGTTACCAAGACATTGAAGAAGTTAATCCACGGGTACAGGTCATATGTATTGTAAGGGACACTATTTGGGGTCGATACCCTACAAAGGACACCATCTAGTTGTTCACATTTTTCCACCCCTTCCCTTCTATACCCTCCAGTCCTGCTGGGAAAGAGCCGAGAGGAGCGGTTCCATACAACTCCAAAGATCTCTTCTCTTTCTTGGATCTGATAAGCCCTCCTCTCCATAGCCATAGCTGATGCTGCCAGGGCTTTCCATTGAGTGAGAGAGGATCTTTGCAGAAATCCAAGTGTTTAAGATACACTGCCTGGCAAATTGCTAAGGCCACCCTTAACCACTTCCTGTGCATACCTCCATCGCCCCCCTCCACCCATTCAATTCCAAATAATATATCTATCGGGTGCAAGGTTATCCCAGCCCCCGATTTCTCATTTAAGAATTCCACCACCTCCTTCCAGAAGCTCTGTAATCGGGGACACCTCCAGAAACAGTGAAAGTATGTACCCATCTCCTTATTACACCGAGGGCATACTTCTGAGATCTCCGGACGGCTTTTGTGGACCATGACCGGAGGGTAGAAGAGCCTGTGGACATACTTGTAGGCCGACTCCTTGTATTTATTTGATAACAGTAGGCCCATATGCGTTTCCACAATTAACTCCCAATTTGAGTCTGAGATTTCGACCCCAAGGTCCCTCTCCCAATTGCATTTCCTACTCAAACTATCCTCTATCAGTCCTTCCTCAGGATCCGTGACTACGCGCCTTATTATTCCTTTAGGTTACTCCGGCCTTACAAATTACCCCTTCCAAGTTCATCTGCCGTACAGGCTGAGAGCCTGGTTCCCCCAGTCTACGAGCAAAATCTCTTGCCTGCAGGAATCTGAATGTATGACTGCCCGGGATCCCCCATCTTGTCCTTAGCTCCTCTAAGGAGGAGACATGCGGACCCTTATACAGGTCCCTCACACACTGAATGCCTCTTTCCTCCCATACTCTAAAGCCCAGGTCCTCAAGTCCAGGCAAAAAAAGAGGATTGCCACTCAGGGGAAGGAGTAACGTCTCCACCTTGTCATCCCCCACCCTTGCCCTTATCTGGTCCCACCCCTCCAGGGTCCATGTAACCATCAGGCTGGGGCTTGGATGGTGTGAGTAAGCCCTTCTACCTCCCTTCCTCAGAAAGGCTGAAAGCCGGCCCTTCACCCCCTCCCCCTCCAGGTCTAGCCAGCTTGCTTCCTCCGGCCGTGTCACCCAATCTTTAATTATCCTTGCCTGTGAGGCTAAAAATAACTTTAACATCTGGAAAGCCTAGCCCCCTCTTCTTGTCTCTAATTTCAGTCTCTGCAGGCTGATTCTGACTTCTTCCTTGCCAGAGATACCCGGAGAATCCCTGTCCAGTCTCTTCATATCCTTTTGGTGACACCCAAAGTAAGCATCTGTAAATAATATAAAATCCTGGGCAGGATATTCATTTTATGATGTTCATCCGGCCTAACCATGACACCGGGTATGCCCTCCACCTTTTCATGTCCCTTAGCACTTCCTCAATCATAGGTGTATAATTCAATCTATATAAATCAGCTAATGATCTTCCAATACTAACCCCCAGATATTTCAAGGCTCCTTTCACCTCCCGCAGTCCCCATTTTTGTAAGTCTACTGGCTGTCCTCTACCCAGACACATTGCCTCAGATTTTGTCAGGTTTATTTTGTAACCAGAGAACAGTGAAAAGCTTTCAATTAAATCTAGCACAGCAGGCAAGGATTCTTCTATCTGACTGAGGTACAACACCATATCGTCAGCATATAGGGATAACTTATGCTGCCGCCCGCCCACGCCCAGAACTCCCTTCACCCTCTCACATTGTCTAATGGCTACAGCCAAGGGCTCCAAGGCGAGGTCAAATAGCAAAGGAGAGAGAGGGCATCCCTGCCGCGTCCCCCTAAAGAGTTCAAAAACTTGTGAAAGGCCACCATTCACCACCACCGCCATTTTGGTGACCGTACAAAGGCACCCACCATGTTGAGAAACCCCTGACCAAGCCCCATGTCGCCCTCAAGGCCCCATCATATATTCCCACTCAATCCAGTCAACGCTTTTCTCAAGGCCCAGAGGCCAGAATTAAAGTGGGTCCTGGATGCCGAGAAGAAACATGCACCACATTCAGCAACTCGACATTATGATATGAGTGCCTCCCTTTATGAAACCAGTTTGATCTGGGTCCACCAGGCCAGGCATCAGTGTCGAGTCTGCCTGCCAGAACCTTCACATATATCTTGGTGTCCACATTCAGTAATGAAATAGGGGGCGGTGGCCACCCCTGGGGTCTTTACCCTGCTTAGGGATCACATATATAGTCACCATATCCATAGATGGTGGCAGGGATGCCCCCTCCCTAGTACCTCTATACTTCCCAGAGCAGATCCACCTGATGGCCCACTGTCTTATAAAATTCAATGGGAAGCCCATCTGGGCCAGTTGCTTTACCCGACCTAATACCCTTGATGGCCTTCCCTATTTCCTCCTTAGTAATATTAGCCTCAAGAGCTTCTTCTTTGCTGTTCAGATAGCTGCCTTAACCTAATCCCGTCCAGGAACTGTTCCATCTTGCCCCTGGTTCCTTCTGCCTCTTTTTGATATAGCTTACTGTAAAATTCCGGAATCTTTCCCAATGACCTGGGGGTCCCTCAGTTACATTCCTATATGCCTGTTCTTTATTTCCAGTACCCTGGCTTTCCCCTTCTGCCTTTAATCAAATTAACAAGAAGGGGCCAGGCTTGTTCCCCATTCATAAAATCTGCTTCACTAACCATAATCGTCCCTTTGCCTGCTCCTCAAGCATGTTATTCAGCTCTCCTCTAGCAGCCGCCAGCTCCGGTTCATTGGCTACAACCCTTTGAGTACCTGACCCTCCAGATCCTTGACCCTTTGGAATAGGGTCTCATATTTCCTATTTCTTTCTTTTTGTACTGACACAAAGCCAATAAGCTCCTCTCAGGTAAGCCTTCCCCGCGTCCCATAGGATTTGTGGAGAGGGACCATTCCTTATTCAGGTCTACATATCTCTTCACCTGTGCATCCAGAAATTCCCTAATCTCTCATTCCCATCAGGAGGGGAACCGCCATATTTAACCTCTCCCTTAAACCTTCCATTTCTATCGTCATAGTGACCATGGCGTGATCAGATATATGGATAGGTTCATGTTGCACCTCAACCACCTTTGATACCACCCTCTATGTAGATAAGATCTATCCTCGACCAGGTCTTGTGGGGATTAGAGAAAAGGTATATTCTCTTATTTTTGGATTCACTACCCTCCATACGGCCTATTAAGCCGAGATCCAGCAGACCTCTCTCCATTCCTTTAAAATTTGCCCCTGTGCCCTACCCTTTGAGTGATCCAACACCGTGTCAGGTACAGTTGAAGTCTCCTCAGAATTAACCCCTTAAATTGTTCTTTCGCCATCACTGTCAACATATGCCTGTAAAACTGGGGCTCAGTAACTGCAGGGCATATACACTCCCAATCGGAATCGGAGTTCCTCCCAGCATCCCCTCCACAAACACATATCTGCCTTCCCTCCTGTCAGACACTGTTCTAGTTACCTGAAAGGGGAGATCCTTATGTATAAGCACTGTGACCCCCCTCTTACATGAGGAGAAGGAAGCTGCATACACTTCCCCTACCCAGTTCCAACTAGCTTTCTAGTGTTCGACGGGACAAGTGGGTTTCCTGCAAAAGGCCCACCTATGCTCCCACCCTCCTAAAGCAGTAAGAAGCAGGGTCCTCTTATTAGGGGACTATACACTTCGAACATTCCAGGACACTACTTTTACTTTAGGTTTGGGAGCCATCACCCTGCAGACTTCTTATTACCCCTTTCCTTCCCCCCCTCCACTTTACTCTCAGCCTCCTGTCTCGTAACCTGGTAATTTTTTTCAATGTGACCTGTGGATCGAAAACAACAATGTTTAACACAACAACCCCCAACCAACAGATAAACCCCACAACTTATTTACAGTGTACCCCAGATCGAGCCCATACAAGGCATGTAAACTTGCTCGCCAGTATGTTCCCCCAGAAGCAAAGCAGGGCTTGAACCATAGAAAAATGAAATTCTCTACGCTCAACCTCCCCAGGCATCTGAGAAACTTCTTTCTGCCACATAAATTCATATCCCCACATGAACACAGGTATGCCCCCACCCCCAAGCTGTGGAGCCACCTTTTAATTAGGAAGAAATCTAGCGCAATCTTTAGAGAGCCCACAATTTCAGAACCCCTCAATAGACCATCGCTGATCCTTGTCCCTTTAACCGCCCAGCTCCTCCAAGTACCTCTGACAGAACGCACCGTGAGGATCCCCCAAGTTGGAAGGCCCTACTTCCCAGTGTCCTTGAGCCCCGGAAACCCTCCGTGCTATTCCTCCAAAAGTCATGTCCACGTCCACAGTTTCATGAACAGTTCCGTATGGTGGGGTAGGCACCAAACATAGCCATATATCTTGTAGGATATCAAACCCGAGTATGTCTCAAATGTAAGAAAGTCAATCACCCGACCTCCAGTAAAGCACTGCTGGCCACCACGCTCCCTGTAGATTCAGAAGATGAGAAAAGACAAGAAAAGATAAACACCGGACACCTCCCTGGTTACCCCATTTTCTTTTGGAGCTCCACGACAAAGCTCTTCGCCTTCTCCACTTCCCAAAAGCTGTAGGTGGCCCCCTCATGCTTAATTTTCAGTATGGCTGGGAACACCATGAACCAGTCCAGGCCCAGCCTCTGGCATGTCGCGATCACATCATTAAATTTCTTCTCTTTCTGCCAATTTGAGGTGAATAATCTTGGGCGATAAATAAACATACCCCCTCATACTGAAGCTCAGGGAGAGATTTATAAGCATGCCACATTTCTTGCCTGTCCTGATGATTCTGGAATCGTATGATCACTTGTCTAGGTGGCTGGCCATTCTGTGGCTTGGGCAGGACCGCCCGATGTGCTCGCTCTAGTTTCAATCTTCCTCCTTTTGGCTGCATTCCTAGGAGCTTGGGCAGGGTTTTGGCACAGAAGCCCAGGATATCGGGGTCTTCCTTACCCTCAGGTAATCCCCTTACCCTCAAATTATCCCTCCTTAGGTAATTCTCTTGATAATCCAGCGCCTCCCTCATCTCAGCCACTTGTTTCTCCAGCTCGGTGATCCGTCTGCCCAGAGGATTCAATTCATCTTCAGCTGTTGCGATTCGCCTCCAGCTCCTCAACCTCTCATTTTGCCCTCCGCCTGCGCTCCACGTGCGAGCCTCCCTCGATTTTATTTTCAAGGTTTTCTAACTTGGGCGCGAGTGCTGCCATGAGCTGATCTTTCAGCTCGCGCCCAGAGCCGACATCTCGCCGCCGATAGGAGATCTGGCCTGCGTAACTCATTGCAGGCCCCGCCGCGTTTCTACCGCCTTTGGCCGCGTTTTTGGCTCTTTCTGCCGCTGGTGACCACAATTCGCCCATTCTGCCTTCCAGTGCTTTCGGTACCATTAACTGGTGTCCACTGGCGCTTATACAGCGGTATTTCAGCAAGAATTAAGCCCAATGGAGGGAGCGCAAAAGGCTCGCCTCACTCCATCTCGCGTCACGTGACCCGTAAAAGTCATTTTAGTAATTTTTTCACCAAATTTTCAACATAGCCATTTTAAGACCTCTGCTCATTAACAGTGTCACTGTGATTTTCTTAATGTGTCCCATACATTGATTTCGCACACCGACTGTGCCATTGTGCGCTACATGGTCGGAAACACATTTTGGACAAGATGTGAAAAATGACAGCTGTATTGCTCATAAGGAGGTGTGGCACAATGGCAATGTTGAAAATCTGGAGTGAAAATATTGAAAATTCTTGAACTTCACGAGCATGCGTAGAACCGCGCAACGACAGAAAACAGTGATTTTAGAGTTTTTCACTAAATTTTCAATACAGGCTTTTGAGAGCTCACCCATGAATAGTGACAGTGTCATTTACGTTACTCAGTCCCAAAAGGTGATTTTGGCGCAGTGACTGCGAAATCACCCTTCAGGCCCGATTAACACCATGACAGTGACAGCATTCATGAGAAGGGTCCCAAAACCCATGTTGAAAATTTGCAAAAATTCTAAAACTGGCTGAGATATGTGCAAAGTTGAAAAAACCTATCTATCCCATTATACAGCTTACTGGCATTTCCTCAGTTCGCAGTCTGCTTTGAAGAGTGCAGACATGTCCCGCCCACCAAAGATCGCACGCTTGGAGTCTGAGGTAAGTACGGGGTGAGGGGGTGGGCAGGGGTGCGTAGTGGGTGGGTGTGGGGGTAGACAGCGAGGGACCGCTTTTAAGTTTCGGTTTTGTTTTTTTAAATGACAACGAGGACGCTTGCCATGCTGGGGTGGGCTCCTAGCGTGGCACAAGGATGGCTGGTGGGGGGTGTGTGGAGCCGACTGGGGATTGGGCACCCCCGTTGGCAATAGCATCTGTTGCCACGCTGGGGTGGGCTCCCAGCGTGGCACCCTGTACTCTGGGGGGGGGGAGACCAGTGGAGCCAACGGAGGATTGGGCACCCTCGTCGGCTATACGATGTGCAACCATGCTGGGGTGGGCACCCAGCGTGGTATATGGAACTCTGCCTTGTGGGGTGCAGCACAGCCGATTTGGGATTGGGCACCCCGTCAGTTACACAGTGTGTGCATGGGGCCAGCATGCGCATATGTGTGTGTGTGTGTGTGTGTGTGTTGGGGAGCGCATGAGCAGGCGATATCTTATCGCTGCTCACTGATGGTAGCTCCCTTTCAACTGTACTCCACTGCAGTTTGACTGCTGTCATAGACAGCTCCAGCAGGCATTGGAGAACTGCGTCCGCGCCTGCAAACACACTGACTGAATTGGAAGAGGGCTGCCACACCTCCGAAAACTCAGATGATGGCATTATGTTTCTTGCACATGCGCAAGCAAACAAAAATTTATTTCTTAGGCTCTTGAATGTAAAAGACAGATTTTTGTAGGGTGGGGCAAAGGCATGTTTTAATGTTTACTAAACACCTAATGTGATGTAAGCCATGCAGCCCACTCAACTGTTGCTGTTCAGTCTCTCTCAGCTGAGGCTGGCACCATACAATAACCTCTTGGTACAGAGAAGCTATGTATTGCCCAGGGAGGCACTTTGTGTCTAGGGACAAGGTGGTATATAGAGATGTAGCAAAACTAAATTTCGCCAGCGAAATTCCATTGAAATAGCAAATTTTGCCATGTAAAACATTTCGCAAAATTCGCAGATTTCACTGATGAATTTTTGAGGTGCGAAATGCAAAATTCCACTGGCAAAATCGCAAATTTCACCAACGAACTATAGAATTTCACCTGCGAGTGGCAGTATTTCACCCGAGAGTGGCGAAATTCCACTGCCCACAGGCAAAATGCCGCATTTCATGGGCGAAATTTGTGATTTTGCAGGTGAGATTCACAATTTCACTGGCAGAATTCCGCATTTTGCACCCATGAAGTATTTCATGAAATTAACAAATTTCACAAAATATTTCATTTAATGAAATTCGCAGATTTAAAACATTTCTAGTGGTATATTGGCCTGAGGGTTCTTGGTACCTCAGTTACACATTTGTACCCCTTCCCTGGCTGTGGGGTGAGTTCAGCTTGGACTTCTTTTCTGACAGAAATTATCCCACTGCAAGGATGTTCAAGCAGTTGCCCCTCTTTACTGGTGTATATTGAGTTACACACATAAGAATCAAGCCCCCAAGGGCTTTCCTAGTTAACACTGTACATACAGGTTCGATCCTGTGCCACAGACATGAGGCAAGATCTTAGGGCCCTTTGTATAGGTTGTATCCTCCTCATACATTTCAAGAGCCTGACAGCCTCTTCTATTCCTCTATTAACACCAGTGGGTGAGGTTATATCTTGGGTCAGAGCTTGTTCTATTCTACAATGAATTGACCTGAAATCTCCTATCTTGCTATACACTGTAGCTTTAAAAAACTTTTGCACAGGTCTTTGGCACCATAGTATATTGGCAACAGGTGGTGCGGGAGGCAAGAGGCATCACCACAGTAGGGGTATCTCTCTTGGACTCCTTTGGCTGATGGCATCCAGGGGGTGCCCTGGTCCCATGGAAGCCATGGCTCATCTCAAGTCAGTCTCCACCACTGAAATCTAGAGGCCACCCTTGCTCTGGGCACCTCACATCAAAGTGACATCACTCACTGGTCATTGTGTTGGGTACAATGTGGCAGTGGGTTTTCCAGCCCACTCTCTGGCTGTGGCTAGCAATCACTTTAACCCCTCTGCCAAAGGCAGAATCTTTGGTGTACAGCCTTGTTTAGGATATCCTGGACACAATCTGCCATTGGTCTTTTTCTGCCATCATTGCCTATGTTTCTATAAGTGGGAAGTTCAGAAGAGATAAGAGAAAGTATTATTTTACAGAAAGGGTGATGGAACCATGGAACAGTCTATCAGCTGAGGTGGTGGATGCAGAAACCATTAATAGAATGGAATGCTCTGCCTGTAGAGCTGGTGGACGTATTGACAGTGGAGGGGTTCCAGAGAGGCTGGAACAGGTACAAGTGGGGGTAAAACCAAGGAATGCTTGTCTGGGAGGGGTAGCTTTGGAGGGGTAGGAGGTCATGGGATGGGCCAGGAGGATGGTAATGGTACCCATTCAGGGTACTGACTCCCGGGCAGACTCGATAGACCATGAGGCCTAAGCTGCTGACATTTTTAGTATATCAGTATAGTCTCAAGCATAGTTGGCACAGAGTGAAGGGTATAGTGGTTACTGAGGCTGACAGTAACAGGGAGAGGGATGGGGTGGATAGGGAGGACTAGAACCCTGTATGGACAACAGGTCCCGGGGTTAGATAGGGGACCATGGGCAGACTGGATGGACCATCAGTCTTTTTCTGCCCTTATTGTCTGTTTCTTACCTTAGTGCACAGCTCAGTCCTCTCAGCAGGTCTCTCTCTCTATGTCAGATATTAGCTTGGCTGGCAGCATCTCTTGGGTACAATGCCATCAAAGGGTGAACATCACATCTTCAGTGGACCCTATCTGCACCACAAGGCTGCCGGGGGCTCTCCTTGAAGGGGAAGCCCTTCAGGGATCCCACGTCATCACAGTGTCTCCCTTACCTACTCCTAGAAATTACCAGTGATCTGCACTAAATACTGTCAGTCTCCAGAGCCCTGAAGTCCATTGCAATCATGGCTGTCTCTTTAGGCCACCAAGTAACTGGGCATTGAAATTACTTGGTCTCAAAAAATTGATCCATCGATAGCTGCTTCTGGTGAGGCTCTTGCCTCTCAGCAGCTAGGCAAGCAACCTGAGGCAAGAACAACCACCCTTCTCACTCTGGCACTCTAGGCTCCTCCCACTGGACTCCATTGTCAGAGGCACTACCAATTGATATACTCTGGGCTTGGCATTCTAGTAACAAATCACCTCACCCCTTGCTGGCAGGGAGATTGTTATACAACAATGAATCAACAGGAAATAATAGGGTGCGAGATTAACTGTCCTGAAACATAAAGCAGCCTTACTCCATTTTGTAAATTTCAAACAGAACACAGTGTGCTCCAGGAATAAGAAGAACCAGTGTAGAGCAAGGCAGCCAGCCTACACAGACACAAAATTAACAGAAGCTCCGGTCTTGTCAACTCAAAAGTCAGCAGGCAAGGAATAAGTTTAAAAGATATTTATTCCGTACCATGGAGTTCCAGATTAGTACCCTAATGCCCCAGCACTTCAACACAACAGGGCTTTATTCAAAGGGAGGATCTAGTGGAACAGGCATTACATCATTTTAAAGTGATATACACCTCTGAATGTTTAAATCCATTCACAAAAAAAGCTTAAAACCCCACACCTAAGTGAATACATGAGATACAAAAATAAATTCATAATTGTAAAATGGCACAAGGGCTCAGCCTTGCAGCCCTGCATGGCAGTTCTTGACTGCATGGGGTAGTGTTACAATCCTCTTTATTGTTACTTGTAAAAAACTTTTTGTGACTATGTATTTGATGTGGAACCTTTGTAAATGAGCACTTGTACTCAAAGGTAATCTCTGAAGTTTCCAATAGATAAACAAACAAGAAACAACAGTTTTTTTGTTACTTCCCCATCACCCGCACCTACTGGCTCCAGATTTCCCCATGGCTTACCACCTGTGGCAGGGTGGTGGAGAGCCAAGCTCAACCTGCCAGACAGCATCTGGCTGGAGCCACACCAGGTCACACCAGTGCATGACCTTCGAGGGTCGGAGAATCATCTTGCCAGCCAGGGTGATTTTTTTCCATTTTCTTCCCTTCCCTCATGGAGCAGAGTGGCATGCAATGACATCGGTGGTGGTACTGCTTAGGCTTCTGTACGCGGTACGCCAGATGTCTGCCGCACCTCTGCCCCCTGCATTGCAGTCCCAGTGATCTGTCCCCCAGTCACTGCTTGGGAGTAGCCTAACACTGGGAGATACTCCCATGCCACCCCAGAGGAGGAGAGCAGTCCTTCAGATGCTCAATCCTCCTCCCCCCAACCAACCCTCTGGCCACACAAGCTCAGGGCATGAACCCAAGTAGTCAGCATCATGATCAGTAGTTCTACTGCTGTGCTAGTGGGCCAGCAGCAGAAATCCTCTTTCAGGACAGCTTGAGGAGTTACACATAAGGCACTGTCACATCCTGTCCCTTACCACTGTGAATTGGGGGGGTGGGGCCATGAAACCCTGTGTTTGTGTAAAACAGATAGTCATATCAGGAGACACTGGTGTCATGGATTTACATGGAAGGAACCAAGTTCAGTGCAACAGCTGCCACTAGGTCTCCCTGTCAAAGATCCATGTGCTGAAATAAAAACCCACAAATATTTTCCACCAAATATTAGCTGCTCCAACAGGTGCCCCAGCTCTCCTACCAGGTTTTAATTAACAAGTGGCGTGCAAATACAAAGACAGCATATGGCAGCCCCCAACTCCAACACACTCTGCTTCCCTACTATTTTACAATCAGTACTCCCCTTCTTTGGTGACCGCCCACAGAGATTCTCATGTTCTGTTTACTCCATTGAGGTATCAGTACAGACAGGTAAAAAGAAACATGATCTGAATGACCTCACTGCTGCTACAGTCAAGAGATTTCCTACATTTTAAGGAATGATTCACAGTTGACATCAGCCGAAGGTAGCTACACAGAGTGCCCTAAAATTAAAATGTCAGGACCGTTCTTTTTTTTATTCCAGAAGGTATTTTCATCACAACATGATCTTTTTCTTTTAAACTTCATCTGTTCTGGTTACTGAGACCTACTTTGAAGACATCATAACCATCTGTTTTTGACTTCACAACTTTTTGTCAGGGAAATAATGTTGGTGCCATAATCAGAGCACTAGGTTTCAAAGCAGGAAAAGCCGCAGGGACAGATAAAGTCTCTGGAGCAAATAGCCTGTTTTTAAGGAAATGTCTTCAGTAATTAAGAATGGAAATGCCCTGAGATTCCAATTTTTAGATAATTTTATGAGATTCAAGTGCAGCTGATGCCAGCTGTCTTTTTTTCCCCAGGAAATTGGAAACCCATGTTAAGCTATTAGTCTCAGCTCTGCAAAGTTTAACCCTGTCTTATCCTGTAACTTCTAGTGTCACTAACAGAACTGTAACTTCCACAATGTGGATGTTATACATAATGACTGAAACTATACCACCAGCACTGATCAAAGTGAATTCTTTGTCACAGTTAAGACATATACAGCAACAGCCCAGGAATGTAGTAAGCCAAGCATAACTAGTTTATGTAATACCTCCTATCGCCAGCCGGGCTGGTGATGCTGAGAGACTGAGGCACTGGTGCCACACCTCGCGCCACACTGGCGACCCAGGTTCGGATGCGGACTCCGGTCATCAGGAGTCAGTAGGTAGAGAGGACTGAGCATCCAGAGGATTGCCAACTCTTTGCGGAGTGAGGCTTACAGTGTTCGGTGCTTGTCTGGCCCTTAGCATCGACTGGGAGCAAGGCACCTGGACTGTCCAAGACAGGGGGAGTAGCTGCCGCTGACATCCCACAAAAAAAGGCGTGCATGGGAGCATCTGGGCAGCATTGCACACTCACTCCTCAGGGGAACAGAAAAACTGAGGTCTCTTAAGTGGCCGCTGACATCCAGCCACCCGGTAGCCCTGCAATCAATCAATCAATCAATCAAAATCTTTATTTATTCAGGCGAACATCATTGAGCGTAGCTCATTTACAAGATGGACCTGAGTGGTCATACAAATAAGGGTACAAGTTTTTTTACAAAGACATGAGAATAGCATAACATTAGTACAATCAAATAAATAAGAGATATATACAAAATTTACAGATATACAAGGCACAGTAAAATAACTTAACCTGTAAAAATGAAGAGGATAATAGATATAGCAGGATAATAATCAAATAATAGGGCTTTTGTAGGCATTTATATGAAATGTGATAACTGACTGGGTAGAAGAAGGAAACTAAACATAGTGGATTACAGAAGGGGTGTAGGTTGGATGGGAGACTAGGCCTTATGGAAGCAGTTGCACAACTCTGGAAATAGGGCGTGTATAATCTTTTGAAGGATGATAAGGGTAAGAGGTATTCAGATTCATAGATTTTTGGAGTGAGTTCCAGACAAATGCTAGGAGTAGCTGATAGCAGCCCTCCCAAACCGGTGCAGGTATTGGGAATCTTTAGCATAATGAGCTTATTGATCCTTATGTGTATGGCCCAGATGTGATTCGGTGAAACAGTCTGAGATATAGGAGGGAGTTTGCCTGATAAAGCTTTAAAGATCCAGATTGCAGCATTCTTTTCTTCTGTGCTGTAGGGATGTCCAATTGACGCCTGCAAAGAGAGCAATGATGGGTGCTGAGGGAAGGTCTGTAATAAATCTGATGGCTCTATGATACAGGGTGTCCAGCTTATTTTAAGAGGGAGAGTGAGCAATGGCCGTAGAGAAAGTCAGCATAGTCAATAAGGGATAGGAATGATGCCTGGATTAATCTTTGTTTGGAATCTCTGGTAAGGTAGTGTTTTATTCTGTAAAATAGGCCAAGCCTTTGTCTCAACTTTTTTAATAGCTCTTCAATGTGGACAGAGTAATCAAGCTTATTGTCAATCCAGACTCCAAGATATTTGAATTTATCCACAAATTCCAGCTTATCTCCAAATAAGGTGGATAATTGTGGGTGATGAATGACGGGGTAGTGGCAGAGCAATTCTTTGTTGCAAAGAACATAGCTTTTGTTTTTTGGCATTTAGAAGTAATTTTTTCCAATAGGTTGTGTTGTAGGATGGAGAATTCTGACTGTAACAGTTCACAGGCTTTTGATGGTGAGGATTGCTGACATATAATACAGTATCATCAGCAAACAGATGAATGTTAGATTGAGAGGTTGGCATCAATGTTATTAATATAAATGGCAAAGAGGATGGGGCCTAGGATAGAGCCTTGCGGTACACCTCTTAGCAGTGGTTTAGAGGTAGATAGGTAATTTTTTTTTTACCAATTGTAACCTTCCAGAGAGATAGCACCTAAACCAATTGAGTGAGAGTGAATCAAGGCCTACAGAGCTAAGAGAGGAGATTAATGATTCATGATCCACTGTATCAAATGCTTTACTCAAATCCAGGAACACAGCACAGGTACTATTCTTTTATCCAAGGCAGTCTGCCAATCGTTAGTGACTTTGGCTAGGGCAGAGATGGTGCTATGCATTGATCTAAATCCAGATTGTGCTGGATTTAGGAGGTTGTTGGTGTCCAGATAGGCCCTTAACTGTGAATTTACTAATTTTTCAAGCATCTTGGATAGTACCGGTAGGATGGAAATGGGCCTGTAATTGTTAAGGTCCATGGGATCACCTGATTTAAGTAGTGGAACTACTTGAGCTGTTTTCCATATGGAGGGGATGGAACCAGTACCCAGTACCCAGGACTGCACCCAGTGAACACCCAGGCCATGCTGCTTTGGAAAAAGGTAAGACATGAAGGAAAATTGGGGTGATGGGGATGGGGTGACTGGGGTCTGGTGGGCTTCTTGGGGGCCAAGGGGGAGAAATAGCACCAACTGATTGAAAAAAAGTAATATCTCCTATACATGGGCCCTATGCACTGCAAATAGAAATGCAACCCTATGACTAGGAGATGCACGTCGGGGATCCCAGTAACCCCAGTGACATGCTTCAAAGGGTTGCGCACCCCATACACACTTGATCCCCCTGCCAGTCATGCTGCTATGCATTTCCACGCCATTCACAAAGGCGCAGATTGTTGAGTAAGAGGGGGGTGCAGGACATGGCGGCAGGTACCCTGCTGTATCCATTGTGTGCTCCCCATGAAATATAACCTCCAGCCATGGCAAGATGGAAAATCCCCTGCCATGCTGCCCCAGTCCTGTTGTCAGTATGGGAGGTCAGGGGGCAGCCATTCAGGCACCCACCTATAGGTTTACAAAGTAAGGGAGGCACAGTCTTCCACAATCCCCTGCTCTCCATGGAGCAGGGGATCCAACAGTGGACCAGGACAGGCATCTGATCAGATGCCTGCCTGTGTCCTCCGATCCACTCCTGCACCAGCATATTGGTGGTGTGGGCCACAGACAGGTGCCTTGCAGCTGCCGGCAATC
This sequence comes from Neoceratodus forsteri, assembly GCA_016271365.2. Classification (NCBI taxonomy): domain Eukaryota; kingdom Metazoa; phylum Chordata; order Ceratodontiformes; family Ceratodontidae; genus Neoceratodus; species Neoceratodus forsteri. Next base: position 70,014,869 of record JADMNL010000023.1, read on the forward strand.
ATGCATGTCAAGCCCAGCATGCCTGTTCACAGGTGTAGAGATGCAGGTGCCAGGTACATGCTTCTTGCACATACCCTCGCCCCCATGGTGCATAGCCCCATGTGGGTATGCAATAAGGCACACCGGGTGTGTAACAAGGGGTCAATAATTGCACACCATGAGTGTGTTGTTAGGTATGAGGCATTTGGCTGAGTGCCTTTAAACATACAAGGGGCATGTGATTACTGACCATAATTACATATCTCTGAAGTTGGGCTGTACTTAAAATTGCTTTTATAAAAAATTTAAAGAATATTATTAAGAAAATATTGTTTTTGTATGAAACATGAGCAGAGGACGAAAACATAGGTGCAGTTGAGGCGTATTGATATATTGAGCCAAACTTTGTGCACAGGCTAAACAAATTAAGGAGTGTAATTATGGCCTGATGATTACAATTCTGTACTTGTCTTTTAGCCAATCAGGAGGCTAGAATGCTCTTGCCCATGTTATAATCAGCAGTAAGAACCACCTAGTACAGACAGTTTGTTTAGTTTACTCTTCCCATGTCCTCCTCTTCCCCATCTCAACAATCCGGGCTGCTGAGGCCTTTCTCTGGTTAGGAAGGAGGGCAAACAGCTATCTTCTCAGGCAGTGCCTAGGCCGTGTAGCTTTTTATTTTGTCCTCAAGGGGTCTAGCCCTTATTTTAACACAGGCACGGAAACCAGAAGACACAGAAGGCCCAAGCTGTGCGACCTGGAGGAAGTCACTCAACCTTCCAGTACTTTAGTTCTCCCATCTGTAACAAGCATTTGTCAATGCCGAATGTTTGCTTGCTGGCATTAGCAGTGGAAGTGCAGGAGTTAGATGCAGTATAGCAATGGCATTGAAGTATTGAACTGACCCCAACTCCACCTTCACTCTGCAGAGATGGACAGGCATTGGGGGGTGTGCCTTTGCATCGTCACCCATGACGGTCATGACATTTCACCTCACCCAACCCTTCAGACACTAACAAGTGTCAAGGTGTGCCTTGAGGTGTTTCGCCTTTACATTCACCTCATTCCATAAGAAAATATGTTGATATGGGCACAGTATAGGAGAACGGGGTGAACTCTGGGGACAAAGGGTCCAAGGCACACCTCAATGCCTGTCACAGGCTGCAGGGTGGGGGTAAGGGGGGGAAATGGCATGAACATTACTGTCGACAATGCCAAGTCACACCCCTGACGCCTGTCAGTCCCTACAAGGTCAGGGGTTATGGTCGAAAACCCCAATGCCCTGGGAGTTTCTTGGCACTTTTACTCCAAGTTTTCCACATGTTTTTTTTTGTGACCCCACCGCATGAACAGTGACACTATCAGTTCGTTATGTGAAAGGTGATTTTGCAAGCGACTGCGCCATTTGGCGCCACAGGTGCAAAAACACATTTTGAACAGGATGTGAAAAGTGACTGGTGTACTGTTCATGAAGAAGGGTAAAAAATGGCATTGTTGAAAATCTAGAGTGAAAATATACAAAAGCTGGTGAAGTCACTGGAGTGCGAAGGAGCTGTGCAATGTACACCCATAATGTAAGTAGATTGGGGATTTTTTACAGCAGATTTTCAACATAGGCATTTTTGCACCTCCACTCATGAACAGAGTCACTGTGATTTTCCTAATCCATCCTGAACACTAAATTCCCACAGTGACCACGCTATTCTACGCTGGAAGTGCGAAAACACATTTTGGCCAGGGTGTGAAAAATGACAGCTGTACTGTTCATAAGGTGGTGTGAAAAAATGTCAATGTTGAAAATCTGTACTGAAAATATTACAAATTCGTGAACTTACGAGGGTGCGTGGAAATTGCGTAATGCACGCTCATGACAGAGTCATTTTATGGACTTTTGTCACCAAATTTTCAACATAGCCATTTTACCACCTCTGCTCATGAACAGTGTCATTGTAATTTTCTTAATGTGTCCCAAATATTGATTTTATACACCGACCGCGCTAATGTGCGCTATATGTGCGAAAACACATTTTGGGCATGATATGAAAAATGACAGCTATCAGGAGGTGAGGTATAATGGCAAGGTTGAAAATCTGGACTGAAAATACAAAAAATTCTCAAAGTTACGAGTGTGAGTAGGAACTGCGCAACGTATCCTCGTGAAACAGTCATTTTGGGGAATTTTTTCACCAAATTTTCAACATAGGGTTTTTGGGGGCCTACCTCATGAACTGTGACACTGTCATTTCATTACTCAGTCCCGAAAGGTGGTTCCACGCAGTGTTTGTGAAATTACCTTTCGGGACCGCATAACAAAATGACAGTGACTGAATTCATGAGGTAGGTCCCCAAGAACCCCATGTTGAAAATTTGGTGAAAAAATTCCAAAACATGACCGAGATATGCACCAAAGTTGAAAAAAGCCATTTATTGCATTTTACAGCTTCCGGCATTTCTTCAGTTCGCAGTCAGCTTTGAAGAGTGCAGACATGTTCCGTCCACAAAGATCACTGCGCTGGCCTCCTGAGGTAAGTATGGGGGTGGGGTGTGTGGAGGAGGTGGTGCGCAGAGGGTGGGTGTGGGTTGGGAGAGGCGAGACAGTCAACGAGGACCCTTTTTTTTTTTATAGGTGTTTCTGTTTCTTTAGACTCACGTGGGACTTTTACCACGCTGAGGTGAAGCTCCCAGCATGGCAGCTGGAAGTTTTTTGGGGGGCCAGTGGAGCCAATGGGATTGGGCACCCCCTTGACCCTCTGGACTTCTGCCACCATGCTGGGGTGGGCTCCCCAGCCGTGGAACTCTGGTTTTCGGGGGTACAAACCGTACAGTGGAGCCCGACGGGATTGGGACCCCAGTCACATATTGGACTTTGCCATGCTGGGGTGGGCTTCCAGCATGGCACCAGAAGTTTGTTGGGGGCAGTAGGCCGAGAGATTGGGCACCCCTGTCAGCGTTACGGTGTGCGGGAGGGAGCGCATCAGCACGCTGGAGTGGGCTCCCAGCGTGCTACTTGGAGGAGAGGGAGAGTAGGCAAAAACAGAACTGTCTGTGACAGTTATACAGATGCAGTGCAGAGTGTAGGCACTTTGCATACTGCTGACAGCAGTATGTAAATTACCTGCCGACGGCAGTATGCAAATTGCCTACATGTTACCACCACTGATTGCAGCATTTTTTAGTTTTCAACTGTATGCCACTGCATTCAAATGGCTGTCAGCAGAGAAGCCCGGCATTCATTGGTGCCAGCAGCTGCACCTGCAAAAGGAGCAGGCACTGAAGTGGGGAGGCACACCCACGAAAACTCGTATGGTGGCACTATGTTTCTTGCACATGCATGCAAACAAACATAAAGATGAATACAAGCAGGGCCCTACTGAAAATAAGATATTGCATTTTGGCCGAGCTATCCAAAAAACATAGAATTTGTTGGCAGAAAAGGACGCCTTTGCCCACCCACTCTGCCCAGATGGTCACTGCCTAGTCTTTTTCCATAGTCCCTAACTGGTCTCCAGTGACCCTCCTTCCTCCATGCCCATTTATGTAAATAAACAGTGAAAAATAGGTAGAAGCAGGATCCCACTAAAAATTAGATGCATCTGAACTGGGCAGTCCTGGGTCAATAAACTATTAGAAGCAGAACCCCACTGAAAATGAAATATTGCTTCTCAGCTGAGCAGCCCTAGGCAAATGCTCTGTAAACATGAGATATCACATCTCAGCAGTACTGTCTTGGATAAATACATTGTAATATGGGTAAAAGCATCACCACTCTGAAAATGAGATCCTGCATCTCAACTGGGCTGTTTAGGGTAAATACGTGATAAAAAGGGTTAAAAGCAGAGCCACATTGAAAATAAAATACTGCATCTCAAGCAGGCTAGCTTGCTAAAATGCACTGAAAAAACCTGTAAAAGCAGGACCCCATTAAAAACAAGATATTGCATCTCAACTAGGCTATCATGTGATGATAAAAAAAAAAAGAGTGAAAGTAGGGCCACACCGAAAATTAGATATTATAGCTCGGTTGGGATATTCTGGGTAAATAAACTATAAAAATAAAACGGGACCACACTGTGGATGAGATATTATAGTTCAGTCTTGCTAGCCTAGGCAAATACAGTGTAAAACTGGTAAAATCGGGACCCTACTGAAAACAAGATACTGCATGTCAGCTGAGCTATCCTCAGTAAACAAATCATAAAAACAAAAACCCTTGACCCACGTCACACTCACCAGGAGTTGAATACCTCATCTCTGTGATGTGAACACCCTGACAGCCTCCAGCTGGGATTCCAGGGCTTCCAAATGAATCCCCCCCCCCCCATCTCTGCCACTGCACAGATGGTCCATCAGTGTATTTGGCTTTAACTGCGTCCTGCAGGGTGGCCATAAATATAGTAACTTGTTAAATAGAAAGCTTGAGTCTGCAACACAGTAAATCCTTCGTCATTCATTACTGTCACAGATAAATGAACTGTTATAAGGCCTAATGACATCCCTGCCACGGGGACACAGCAGTGATATTTAAAATGTTCATTTCTTTCTGTCTGAATCAGTCCAAATGCTAAAGCTGTGATGAACCATTGAAGGAAGTAGTTACACAGGAACTGGTGTCTGATAACTGGCAGTGAGCATTTTCCATCAGGGAACAAAACTTAAAGAATATGATAACATATTGTAAGCATTCTGATTGGCTGAGAGACCAGTAAAGGAGTTTAATTATGAGACCGTAATTACACCCCTGCACTTTTTTCAGATTAAGAGCCTATGTATCACATCAAATCACTACACTGTACAGTGCCTAAAGTTCCAGTCAGATTGCCAGTCACTATTTACAGTTCTGGAATTCCCATACTGTTGAAAGTGATTACTTTAGCAATCTTGCATTAAATGTACTATTTTAGTTGTATTAACACAGTGCATCATATTTTTTGCATAAAAATTAGAAAGACATTTTCCTCAGCCTGCTATAAGCATGATAAGAAACTTCAGGGATGTGTAATTATGGGAGATTAATTTCATTTTGCTCTCATGTGTTTACTCTGTGTGAGCACCTCGTGCCAAACAACACTCTTGAGCCATGCAATTATTCCCCCATAATTACACACCCTGTCATGTCTTATTACATACGTAATATTATGATCCCTAAGATACTGTCTTAATGTATTATTCTGTGTGCTCAGAGCTAACATATGACATTTAAACATAAACACATAAAATGTGTCAGCAGTTTAAACACAGAAACAATGAATGTGTCGGCAGAAGAGGACTGATAGGCCCAGCTAGTCTGCCCCATTTTCCCTGCCTAACACTACACCCTGCACTCTGTTTGGTCACAGTTCTGTTTAAGAGGATATTTTTTTTGTTAATTTTTTAATTCTTTGTTAACTGGGTACAGCCAACTGAGAACAAGTGCCTGTTCTTAGGGGCAACCCAGTGACTTGCTCTGAGTCACACAGTAGGCAAGTGAAGGTTTTGGGAATCAAACTCAGGTCTGCTAGATGTACCAAGCTCATTCACAGCTCATTACTCTAACCTCTAGGCTATACTGCTGGCCCTGTTTTTGACTAGAAGCCAATGTTGTACTCTGTGGAGATCAGTGGATAAATTAGTGCTACTGTCAGACATGCTACATGAACTTAGGTGCAGAGCAAAGTCATACCCTTTCAGGGATACAAGTGTATCGCATGTGTGCAACATGCATGCTGCATGCTTAATAAGCATGCTGCATGCTGCGCACATGTATTTCTGTAAAGGTCTGTTTATAAGGTAGGGGTGCAATTGGTGAGGATCTGGTGAATGTTGTTTATATGAAGGGAGAATAGGAGGGGTCCAAGTATGGAACCTTGTGGCACTCCCACCATGGTGGGGGCAGGATCAGAGAAAGTAGTTCCAACTTTTACCCATTGACTCCTTCCATCAAGATAGTTCCTAAACCATGGTAGGGTAGAGGAAGAGACCCTCGGGTTGCTTAGTTTGGTACAAAGCAGATGATGGTCTACCAGATCAAATGCTTTAGTGGTAGGCTGTAGTGGTAGAATACCTACTCTAATACTACCACGGTATCTCTAAACTTCCCTAAATTACCTTAATGAAAAATGGGCAGTTGGTTAGGGTGGGTAGTTACTACCTAATCATTCTACTACCACCCTATTACTCACCCCAGACCATGACAAAATGTAAAAGACTTGATTTTGACTGTAGGCTATACACTATTACACTTTTGTTAGGTGTCCTGAGCCCTGTCATTTATTACTGTGACATATTCAGCTACACTGCTCTCTCTGCAGCAGTTAGTGAACAAAAATCCTTTACGGCTGTAGTACAGTATTTGTTAGGTTTCCAAAATTATACACATGGCGGGTATTGCTGAGGCAGGTACAAGTGGTGCAGTTGCTCTGATTGAGCTTGCTACTGTTTCCCAAAATTACACCCAAGGCAGGGGATTGCTGAGGCAGGTACAAGAGTGCAGGTGCTCTGATTGAGCCTGCTGCTGTTTCCAAAAAGTTATACCCATGGGGGGCATTGCTGAGGCAGGTACAAGAGTCGCAGTTGCTCTGATTGAACCTGCTGTTGTTTCCCAAAATTATACCCATGGTAGGCATTGTTGAGGCAGGTACAAGGGACACAGCTGAGCTGAGTGAGGCTGCTGCTGTTTCCAAAAATTATACTCATGGGGGGCAAGTGTGGGAGGCCTTTCAGCACCATGCAATTCTGCTTAAAGTTGAACCAGCATAATATTCTGTGGTGATTTGTATATGCAGCCCATGATGCTTTGCATTGTGTGGGCATGTGTGATTTTGTATTTTCTTGAAACTTGGCTTCCCAGCCAAATGCCCTTTGGGGTAACCCTTGCCTCAGTGTTTGTGCACAGAGGCACTTTGTCTTTTAAATAGTTTTTTTATTTTAATGGGTTCACCACAATATAACCCAGACAGACCATCTTAGGGTAGCTGGTTCATTCCACTGGGGTGTCAAACAGACAAGGCATACTGATGAGTCCTGGTAGGACGAAACACGTGTCTATGTCATCTGTTAGCACCCTTTGCAAATTGTGTGAGAGGCCTTTCGGCACCATGCAATTCTGCTTAAAGTTGAACCAGCATAATATTCTGTGGTGATTTGCATATGCAGCCCATGATGCTTTGCATTGTGTGGGCATGTGTGATTTTGTATTTTTTATAATAAACTGATGACTGACAAAACTAAGAGTAGTGTGGCACATGTGACTGGCATGGTGGCAGTGGTGAAGCAGGGATCTAACAATGTAGCCAACACATAGGTGTCATTCTTAAACATGGAATGTATTATCTGATTAGTCAACAGTCTGAGACTCGAGTCATCTGCCAGCATAATAGCAGTGTTGTCGTCTTTTGACTGAAAGTCTTTCTTTATGTCACCAAGGAAAATGTGAAGAAATCTTATCTGAGGAAGAATTTGACTCAGAGTTGCACTGTCCACACTGACATCATGTGTGGCAGCCTCAAATGGCTCAAATAATGTTGCCAACAATTCAAGTAGACTCAACTGCTGGAACTGAGCATGATGTCTACTTTATCTATTGATTCTGCATGGTGTAGTCATGTACAGCTTTTCTCTGTTTAGAAGCCTTTTCAAGATGTACAATTTTGAATTCCAGTGTTGGAACTTCCTGCTTTAGTGTATGCAGTGGTTCTGTAAAAGAGGTCCTTGCAAACAGGAGAAGATGGAAGGTTTGATACCTTTTATTGGACCAACAAGTGTCTCGTATAAAGATGGAATTATACACAAGCTGGGCAACACAGGTCCTTCTTCAGGTGAATAGCAAAACTGAGCAAAGTAAGCAGTATTTATATCCAGTGTGGAGCAATTAAAAATCATGAAGTGAAGTAGGAAGGTGACAAAGGGGACTAGAGATGAAAGTCAAAGATGCAAAGCAAAAACACGAGAAGAAATGATGGGGGAGCTGAGTAGGAGATGAAAGGAAGCTAGAGGGAAAACAAAGGCACACAAATAGGATCTGAGATCAAAGGCTGACTGTAAGGGTTGAATAGACAGGAGATGCCTAAGAGATGTAAGAAGTCAAGAAATTAGGAGAAACAAAAGAATAAAGGCCTAGATAAACACAGTGTGAAATGGTATAAACAGAGGCATGAAAACAAGAGGGAGTGGGAGGGACTGAGCTAAAGAGTTATTAGGAGAGGCAGGGAGGATGTGAGGTACAGATGGAAAAAAGGGCAGATCAAGCAGAACTCAGAGAAAAAAAATAATAGTAAGAGAAATACAGAACCAATGTGTGATAAATAATTACATGATTTAGTATACAATAAAAAAGAATTATAGTTTACCATAGTGTGCCATGAAACCGATGTCCCGATTCAGTCCAGAAATGTTAGATTTAAATTGTTTAATATATTTCAATTCCCATGTCCTTCTGTCCTGTCTGAAGTTGCCTCTTAGTATCAAGACAGATAAATCCAAGAGAGAGTGATCTGTTTGTGAAAAATGGTTTCCTACTGGAGTGCTGATGATCTGGTTTACTAGTGTGTGATGATGATGATTCATCCTGGTTTCCATGGTTGGCTAGTTTCCGTAATATAGCATCCATTTGTACACTTCTTGCATTGAATTAGTAAACCACATTGCTGGATTGACATGTGTAGGATCCATTAATTTGCATTATGTTATTTTGGCTTGTCTTAATGGTGGCCTGTGTGCATATGTGGGTGCAGGTCTTACATCTTGCCACATTGCATGATGTTGTCCCTCTTGTTTTCTGGTTATTTTGATCTGCTGGGAGTTTGTTATGAATTATTATGTTCGAGAGGCTGGGGGGCTGCTTATAGGCAATGACAGGTGGTTCAGGGAAGATGCCTTTCAGTGTTTCATCTTCTCTCAGCATGGGTTGTAGCTCTTTGACAATTTCCTGAAGGGGTTTTAGCATGGGGCTGTAAGTGACCACTAGGGGTGTGTGGTCATTTTGATGTCTTTGCCTGTATTCCAGCAGATTGTCTCATGGTATTTGTATGGCCCATTCAAATTCTCTGTCAATTTGTCTTGGAGAGTGGCCCTGCTGAATTAGGGAATTCCAAAGTGTGGAGAGCTGTCTGTCTCTTGTTCTCTCATCAGAGCAGATTTGATGGTATTGAACTGCCTGACTGTAGATTACAGATTTATATGTAGATTTGGGTGGAAGGTGAATTATGCAGATGGCAGTGTCTGTCAGTGGGTTTTCTGTAAAGAGCAGTTTGTATATGTCCATTTTACGTTAAGCATGCATGATGAGCGTTTTGGGAAAATAGCACACTTTGAGGTGTGCTTCTCCCTTGCATTCCACTGCTGTGTTGAGCAGGTGTGGTGGTCCTGCACCAATGGGTGGGAGCTGTATGACAGTGGTGGTCTTCACTCAAAGAAACCACTGCTGTCATACAGAGAACCGCTGCCACGCCACCCCCGTCACGCCCACCCCAAATATTTGCTGCCACGCTGGAGCCCACCCAGCATGGTGAACGCCCCATCGCCATCTGCCGCTGGGGTGCCCAGTCCCCATCGGCTCCACGGCCCCCAAGCTATCCTTCATATGCTGGGAGCCCACCCCAGCGTGGCAATGTCCCGGTTGTTCGTCGATCGGGGTGCCCAACTCCCCATCAGCTCCTCAGCCCCCAGCTACAAGCTTCTGCCACGCTGGTGCCCACCCCAGCATGGCAAACATCCCACATAGTCTGTTTTTTTAACCTGTAAATTGAAAATGGTCCCATGGCGCTTCTCCCAGTCCCCCTCCCACAACCCGCACCACCACTGCGCACCCAGCCTCCCACCCCCTCACCACCCATCCTCCGAGCTCAGCGTGACGATCTTCGTGGACCGGGAACACATCTGGCGCTCTTCAAAGTCGACCGCAAACTGAGGAAATGCCGGTAAGCTGTATAATGGGCTAGATGGGGTTTTCAACTTTTGCATATCTCAGGCATTTTGGAATTTTTGCACCAGATTTTCAACATGGGTGTTTGGGACCCTTCTCATGAGTGATGTCACTGTCATGGTTTTTTCAGGCCTGAAGGGTGATTTCGCAGTCACTGTGCAGTCACTGCATGAAATCACCCTTCGGGCCTGAATAATGCCATAACAGTGACATCATTCATGAGAAGGGGTCCCAAAAACCCCATGTTGAAAATTTGGTGCAAAAATTCAAAAAAATGGCTGTTTTACGAGTGTGCGTTGTGCAGTTCCTATGCAGGCTCGTAAGTTCCTGAATTTTCAATATTTCCACTCCAGATCTTCAACATTGGTATTTTACCACACCTCCTCATGAGCAGTACAGCTGTCATTTTTCACATCCTGCCCAAAACATGTTTCCGCCCATGTAGCGCACAATGGCGCAGTCGGTGTGCGAAATCAATGTATGGGACACATTAAGAAAATCACAGTGACACTGTTCATGAGCAGAGGTCTTAAAATGGCTGTGTTGAAAATTTGGTGACAAAATTCCTAAAATGACCGTTTTCAGTGTTCATTGCGCAGTTCCTATGCACACTCGTCAGTTTACTAATTTCAATATTTCACTCCATTTCAACATTGCCATTTTGCACACACCTCCTTATGAGCAGTGCAGCTGTCATTTTCACATCTTGCCCAAAGCGTGTTTCCACCCATGTAGTGCACAATGGCACAGTGGCTGTCATGGAACTCAGTGTATGGACACATTAAGAAAATCCACAGTGTCACTGTTCATGAGCAGAAATCTTAAAATGGCTATGTTGAAGATTTGGTGAACAAATTCTAAAATTAACTGTTTTTCTGGCGTGCGTTGTGCAGTTCCCTGCGCTTTCGTAAGTTGCGATTTAATATTTTTCACTCCAGATTTTCAACATTGCCATTTTACCACACCTCCTTATGAGCAGTACAGCTGTCATTTTTCACATCCTGCCCAAAATGTGTTTCCGCCCATGTAGTGCACAATAGCGCAGTCGGTGTGCGAAATCAATGTATGGGACACAGTAAGAAAATCACAGTGACACTGTTCATTAGCAGAGGTTTTAAAATGCCAATGTTGAAAATTTGGTGAAAAAATTCCTAACAATGACTGTTTTACGGCGTCGTTACAGTTCCCATAGCCGTGGGTTTCGAATTTTCAATATTTCCTCCAGATTTTTTCAACATTGCCATTTTACCACACTTCCTTATGAGCAGTACAGCTGTCATTTTTCACATCCTGCCCAAAACGTGTTTCCGCCTATGTAGCGCACAATGGGGGTAACAAAAAGGTCATGCTGAAAATTTATTGTGCAAATACCAGCAATCGCACAGGGCATTAGGGTAAAGCACCATACGTGACAAACACCACTGCAAATACCTGCAAGCAAACGTTCAGCATTGACAAATGCTTGTTAGTGATACTGACTGTGGTGTCAAGAAAATGTATGCTGGTGGTGGAGTATTCAATTGTGAGATTTATGGAATGATGAAAGTTGTTAAAATCATGATGGAATTTTTTTGAGAGAGTCTTCACCTTCTGCCCAAATCAGGAATATGTCATCAATAAAATGGAGGTAGACAGATGAATTATAAGGATGGTGTTTACAAAATCCTCCTCTAAGCGAGCCATGAAAAGATTAGCATATTGGTGCCATTTAGAGAGCCCATGGCTGTCCCCATGATCTGTAAAAGTGCTTGCCGTTAAAGGTGAAGTTGTTGCGTGTCAAAATTAATTTTATTAGGGTGCTGATGGTGGTTTCTGGAATGTCTATAACTGTTTAATAACTCTTTAGCTTAGTCCCTCCCACTCCCTCTTGTTTTCACACCTCTGTTTATACCACTTCACACTGTGTTTATCAAGGCCTTTATTCTTTTGTGTCTCCTAATTTCTTGACTTCTTACATCTCTTAGGCATCTCCTGTCTATTCAACCCTTACAGCCAGCCTTTGATCTCAGATCCTGTCTGTGTGCTTTTGTCTTCCCTTTAGTTTCCTTTCATCTCCTACTGACCTGTTCCTACTCAGCCCCCCTCCTCATTTCTTCTCATGTTTTTACTTTGCATCTTTGACTTTCATTTCTAGTCCCCTTTGTCACCTTCCTACTTTACTTCCTGAGTTTTAATTGCTCCACAGTAGATATAAATACTGCTTACATTGCTCAGTTTTTCTGTTCACCAGAAAAAGGGACCTGTGTGGCCCCGAAAGTTTGTGTATAATTCCATCTTTGTACAAGACACTTGTTGGTCCAATAAAAGGTATCAAACCTTCCATCTTCTCCATGTATGCAGTGGTAAATTGTTTGACCTCTGCAGCCCCTTCAGAATTTTTTGTGCTTTCACAGAGTGGCTGAAATGCCCACATATTTTCCTAGCAAGACCTAACAAGTTTTCAACATTTCTATTTCCATTAAATAAATTATGGATGAGAAGATTTAAACAATGTGCAGAACACTATGTGTTAGTAGTTGCCATCTCTAACAACTTTGACTATGTTGGCACCATTATCTGACACTATGAACTCTGGAGATAAGGAATGCAGAGTACGCCATTTCTGGAATTGTTTTTTGCAGCTCCTGCAAAATATTCACAGCTGTGTGTTTTTTCTCAAAAGTGGTGACACATGATATAGCCTGCTTCCTACTGCTTACAGTAGAGTGGGGTTTATTACTTTCTGACTGAAAACTTGCCCAATGAGCTATAACAGTTATGTAGTCAATTGTTTGGTTGCTGGTACATATATTTGTAGTTATGTGAACCTGCTTCACCTCCAGAGAGTTTCAACTGGTGAATGACTTCAGTACACACTAAGTCATACAACTGTGGAACAGTTTTTGAGAAAATATTCGACAGGGAATGGTGTACCGTGGTTCAATCTGCTTCATGAACTTGAAGAAACCTTCTTGGGCAACAAAAACACAAGGGAGTTGACAACTGACCAACAGCTCTGCAATGGCTCTAGTTAACAGCTGGCATGTTGGATGCTTGTGGGTAATTATGATGTCCTCACAACACTTTCTTTTTAATGTTAGTTGACAAAATATTTGACGTTTTTTGGGGAAAGTATTTTGCATGACTTTTTCATTTGGAGTACTACTTTGGGATTTTCCAGTACTTGATGGTGTCAGAAAACAATCTATGTTTGTCTGGGAAGACTGCAAGGACACATCAAGTGATTCAATGTCACTTACTGCTTCAATTTGGATATTTGAATTTGTACGTTTAGAAAAAGAATCCCAGGATCTTGCCACCTGTGTTTCTTTGCATGGTTTTCTTCATGGTCCTTGGTGCAAGCTGAGGTGGTCAGCACTATGTACTCAAACTGACGAGATGGCAGTAAGGTGTTCTGCCATTTCTATAGATCTCTCAGTTGAACATCAAATCTGGGGCTGGTAACTCCACACTTGTTCAGTTCACCAGTGAGATTAACAACAATTTTCCATGCTCTGTTAGCGTCGATAATCTCAAACTTGCCAATGAAGCCATGCTTCATCGTTACAGCCAAAAACCTCATGATTACTTTGAAGCATGGCCTAATGAGAACCTGGTATTTGTCCCTTTCCTCTGCATTGTTGATGCTTTTAAGAACACTGGCAAGAACGTTTTATATGCACAATGGTGCCAGTTCTGCTTCCAGTTCAGTGTCCCTATGGTCACCGCTACCACCGCCTTCACTACTGACCATACCAGCCATATTGCCCCTTACCCTGCCCCACTCAATTAGGTGTTTTGCCTTTGCATGTCGCATCATTACTGATGTTCCAAAATGTGCCCCTTTGCCTCGACTGATGCTCTTTTTGAACAGACTGCGTATAGTTTGAGAGTTGTCTGCAGGGTCAATATGAAATAAATTTCACACTAAAGATTTACCTTTTTTACTGTGTTTCATGGTACCTGGCACTATTCCTTGTACAGTCAAGGGACCTGGAGGAAACCCTACACTGCATTTGTTTGTTGAGATGAATTGTACTCATTCATACTCAACTTCTTATTCTTATGTTTAGCATATGATTTTCGCCTCTCATGCCTTACAACATCCCCTACTACTGCCTCCTCTCAAACTACTGGACCTAATCGCCAATAAGACTCAGAAGAACTGGAAGTGCCACCATCATTATTGGGACATAGCCTGGGCTCTCACATTTCCAGTCCTCACTATCACCACCATCTCTATCAGCATTTGCTGCCTTAGCATCTGAGCTTGTATTTGAGAAGGATGCCTCCTTGCATGCTGCTTCAGCAGCTGAAAGTATCCTGGCACATGTGTCAAAACGTTCAATATCCCTATGAGTAACTCCAGTCAGTTCTTCCTGACACTCTACTACCATTTCATTGCTAACATGCTTTTTTTGTTCAGGACATTTAGTGCCAGTCCTGGTGATGTTGTTATTATTATTGTTATGTTCTTTATTAGTGGTATGATTTATATTGTTCATATCATTAACAGTTACAATATGCAGCAGCATTGTGTTTCCTTTTAGTAGACTTAGACTGGGAAATATGAGACATAGTAGACACAGCCATGAAAGAATATTGTTTCACTAACTGCTGCAGAGACAGACAGTGTAGCTATGTCACAGTAATATAAATGACAGGGCTCGGGGCACCTAACAAACAGTGTAATACAGCTGTAAAAGACTTTCACTAACTGGTGCGGGGACAGACAGTGTAGCTGACCATGTCACAGTAATAAATGACAGGGTGTGGTACCCCAATGGTGGTAAAATGGATGTAAATGTGTGCTGAGTCTACACAAAAATATAAGAGGGTAAATAAAGCAACTGTGTCCTGATGACACCAGTAACTTGCACGCAAATTACTAACACAGGTCCCAAGGAGGTGGATGTTGGTACCTGACAAAGAGAGGTGGGAGTCAGAAATAGATTCCAAATGCCTAACAGGCTTTTATTCAACCAAACGGGGAAAGGGAACACGGTCACAGGGAACTCTGATCCCTAATCTCCTGTACGAGGAGTACTCTACAGTACAAGTTGCATTAAACTGTTTCACCAATGAGTTGATTTAACATTGTTTTTTACAGTTGCAAATGCATTGACAACTCATATTGCATTGTTTTTCAGTGCTTAACCAACTCAAGAGCAATGTTTGTAAAATGTTTTTGTAGCTCATTTGAATGCTCCTGTAGTCCAGTCACAATGCAATGCAAAACTGAGTTTTAACTCTTAAGAAACAGTTTCTGCAGAGCTTTGTGCGGATCCAGCAACACTTATGCAACTCAATCAGAAATGCTAAACCAACTCATTGAAGGAACAGTTTAATGTGACCAGTACTGTAAACCAAATGACTGTAACAGCTCCACTTTAAGAGCATTTTATCTACTATACCCTGTACGAGGGTGACTCTATGAAGACCACTTTCAGTAATTGACTGTAACAGCTCCTCTCTAAGAGTGTTCTATCTATTAAGATCAGTGAATCACTATACAATCTTTAATACTATCCTGAGGTGCACCTCTCCCTAGGGCCTATTACCTGGAGTACTCCACTCTAAGAAACTTTATAGCATGTTACTTACAAGACTCTATATAGGTCATAAGAGGCAGTTCATGTGCAGTTGAGCTTTCTCTGTCATTGAGAAGAAACTGGGATACAGGGTATGGAAACGCAAGGGGAACAACTTGGCGGACTGGCTAGAATGATTTAAAACTAAGGGAATGTAGAGAGAATTTTGAACAGGCCAATGAGTTTCTCAGCCACACTCCACCTTTCTAGGGTTTCCGGAATTTAGAAACAACACAAAGATTTCCTCGGCTCAGAACCCACTAAGGGCTGCCGGAATTGAAACACAACAGACCCGGTCACAGTCCACTTTTAGACTGCTGGGAGAAGAAGAGGATGGTGAATAATTGGCCACAGCCTGCTTCTGAACTGCCAGAAAATGAAGAAGATGCAGAACACCATGCCACAGCCTGCTTCTGGACTGCGGAGACAAGGAAGATGCAGAACAACCAGCCACAGCCCATCTCTGACTTCTGGGAGACAAAGAAGATGCAGAACACCCTGCCACAGCCCACTTCTGGACTGCCGGAAATGAAGAAGATGTGAACACCCTGCCACAGCTCACCCCTGGACTGTCGGAAAATGAAGATGTTGGGAGAAGGAAGTCTGTGGAATGTGGGAGAACAACAGTGTTCTGGGCACCAAAGCCAGATGAGCCAAGGACTGGTGTAAAATAAGAAACAGGACGATGATGCAGGGTACTGAAACAGAAGATCTGGATGGCACTTTGGTATGGATGACAAAACAAGAAAACAGACGACAAACTTTGTACTGGGCCAGGCCGTACACTGGGAACTGGAGAGAGGAAAATAATAAACAGGACGTTGCAACTGAGACGACTGTGGCACGGTTCTTCAGGAAGTTGCAGTTGGCTGCTTCGAAGATGCACTGGGAGATGATTTCTGAAGAACTGAGGAAGATTGATCTGGATACACATTGGTGAAGTGACTCTGGAGACTTGCTGAAGACTGATTCAATACTTTTCTAACACTGAAATGCTGGCAACAAAGCAATACCTTCTGGCACTAAAATGCTGGCACAAAGCAATACAAGGACAGTTCTGGCATTTATACTGTTCGTAAGAATAATAACAATGCAATGACTGTCTCAGTTCTTATTGTAGTGGTCAATTACACGGTCTCAATGTCAGACCTCTGTAAATAAACAGGCACTTTACTATACTGGGTGAACCCTAGCTTCAGTGGACCTAACTACCAGGGGTCCCTCTAACTCAATCAGGTTCTCCTGTTACTGTGGGTCTATGTTGCTAGCTAGGCTCCTCAACATCTGGGGTCGCTAATGCTGCTGGGGCCTCTTTTACACCCGTGGGCCTAAATGGCTAGCAGAGGTCTAACTTGTCCTGTTAGGCTGCAGTGGGCATAACTACCTTTTAAGTAGCAGTGGGCCTTAACGTGCCTCTTTAAGTAGCAATGGGCCTCATTAGCCCTTTTCAGTAGCAGTGGGCCTAATGTGCCCTCTTTAACACACTGATCCCCTTTGAATTAGGGTCATTCTGCCCTGCTCTGCCCTTTAATTAATATTTATAAGCCCTCTCCTGTGGGCTGCTACTGCTCTCCTTGGGTGTCGCTGCACCCACTGAATATTCAATTATTTAAATTATGCCCTCTGTTACTTTCCCACGGCCTGATCCGCTTTCTTGCTCCTTGCGCCTGGTGCTAAAAAACACAATTTTTCTTTTGTCCTGTGGCGATCAGCACAGTTCAAATCAAGTGTGCTGCTGCTGACTCACCGCCCCAGCCTGGGTTGAAGAGATGCAGTCGGGAGGTGGGAGGTGCTGCTCACAGAAGGAGGGAATACAGGCAGGAACTGGACAGCAGGGGACCTTGCGAGGTCCTGGGATTGGTGCAAATGATGCGGTACTGCTATCACCGCCTCCAGGGGACTTTTAAAATAAAACAATAAAATGAGGCTCCAAGCCCTTGTGACATGAAACAGGATTTTTTTTTTTACTTCTTCTAGTGCCTCATGGTGGTACCACAGACCACGCAACAGCTTTAGGCAGTCTTTTCAGTAGCTGGAGGCAGAGGAGGCACGCAGGCAAGCCCTCAGGAACAGCTTCAACCCACCAGGTAAGCTCTTTCTCATCCCTCCACACTTGCTGCATCCTCTCTTCCACAGCTACCACAATTCTTTCAACAGATACATTTTCAAAAGCAACACTCTGTATTCTGATTCTTAGCACTAGAATGCTGAGCATGTGCAGCTCAGCACAACATTCTACCCTGGGCACAGTGCTGGCACAGCAATATTTGCTTGGCAATTTAGGCTATTTACATTAATTTTAAAACATGCTTGTGCTGGATGTACCTAAAGTTTGTGCACTTAGGCATTTCTGGGTACCTCCATACTGTACTAGTGCACCTTATAAGGGCTGGGCACCTTTCTATTTTTCTTTTCTGTTGTGCCCCAACTCTGGGGCACTACAAGAACTTCTGGTCCTCGGGGCATCTAACAAATGGCGAATCATCCATAAAAGGCTTTACTATGCTGCAGAGCCAGACAGTGTATCTGACTATGTTGCAGTAATAAATGACAGGGCTCGGGCCTTGGGGACACCTCAAACACAGTGTAATACAGCTGTAAAAGGCTTTCACTAACTGCTGCAGAGACAGACAGTGTATATGACTATGTCACAAATGACAGGGTTCAGGGCACCTAACAAACAGTGTAATACAGCCATAAAAGGATTTCAATGACTGCTGCAGAGACAGACAGTGTAACTATGTCACAGTAATATAAATGACAGGGCTCAGGGTCACCTAGCAAACAGTGTAATACAGCTGTAAAAGGTTGCTGCAGAGACAGACAGTGTATGGCTAACTATGCCACAATAATAATTTTACTTGTACTTTGTCACATTCAAACACAGCACTGTGGTTTGGCTCTTCTGATGTGCTGCTGCTGCTGCCACTGTGACTATTAAAAAGCAGGTAAGGCAGTGCAGTGCAACACAACCTAAGTGTGTTAGATTAATTTCTTTGTTTCGTTTTTTTTGTTTCCTTTGTCTGTTTGATCCTGGCTTCAGGCATTGCACACACCCTCCTCCACGATCTCTCACCCCGCCTCTTCTTTTATTAAAAAGCCTTTTATGTTGATTGCATGCATGCACAAGAAACATATTGTGCAGCTTTCTCCAGAAGCAGGTTGTAGAGGTGCGGCACTGTTGTGGCCAATGACCCCAGATTTTAAAGGCTTGGCCCGGCTTCCCCCACGTCGCGGGCACACTGCACTGACACCAGTTCAGCCAGTGCGCCACAACCTTGTAAAAATTGAGCCACTGCAATCAGGGGCCACCTCATCATTGCAGTCTCATCCCTGCAATGAGGAAGCAACCCTTCATTGCAGGGCTGCTGCTGACTGGGAGCCCAGTCCCCATCAGCGTGTCTCTCCTCCCCAGTTTGTTGTGTGCCAAGGGGGCTGCCCAATCCCGCTTGGCTTATGTTCACCCCCCACTTCTGTCTTTGCCGATGGGGGTGCCCAATCCCCATTGGCATATCCCCCCCATTTCTTGTGTGCCGACGGGGGTGCCCAATGCCCATTGGTATGATGTGGCCCTCCCCTTTTGTTGTGTGCTGATGGGAGTGCGCAATCCTCCATCAGCTGCAGCTGCCCCTCCCAAAAAGAGTCCGTTGGCATGCTGGGAGCCTCACTCCCAGCACATGCCACATGCCCTGCAAAAAACGGTCCTGCACGTTTTTTTTTTTTCTCCCTGTAAAAAAAGTCCCTCACCATCTCCCTGCCCTCCCACAACCTGCACCCACCCACTACACACCTACCTCCCACACCCCCAACCCCATACTAACTTCTGACCTCGCGTGACGATCTTCGTGGACTGGGAACACGCCTGCACTTTTCAAAGCCGACTGCTAACAGAAGAAGCTATATAATGGAATAAATAGGGTGTTTTCAACTTTGATGCTTATCTCAGGCACTGTTTGGAAATTTGGCACCAAATTTTCAACATGGTGTTATAGACCCCTCCTCATGATCCAGGCACTGCCATAAACAAGAGCTCATCCGAAAGGTGATTTCACAGTCACCGCGTGGAATCACCTTTATGGGACCGAAAATGAAATGACAGTGTCAGTGTTCATGAGGTGGGTCTCAAAAAGCCTTTGTAGCAAATTTGGTGGGAAAATCCATAAATGACTGTTTTACAAGCGTGCGTTGTGCAGTTGCTACGCACGCTCATATCTTCACGAATTTGCTACATTTTAAGACAGATTTTCAACATTGGCATTTTTCCACACCCTCCTTGTGAACAGTATAGCTGTCATTTTTCATATCCTGGCTGAAATGTGTTTTCACACTTCCAGCACAGAATAGCACGGTTGCTGTGGAAATCAGTGTTCGGACAGATTACAAAATGACAGTGACACTGTTCATGAGCAGAGGTTCTAAAATGCCTATGTTGAAAATTTGCGCCCATATCTATAAAATGACGTTACGACGTTATGCTATAGTTTCCACACACACTCGCATCTTCACAACTTTACAATATTTTCACTCCAGATTTTCAACATTGCCATTGTTCTGACCTCCTCATGAATGGTACAGCTGTCATTTTCCACATCCTGGCCGAATGTGTTTCGCGACTTCCAGCGCAGAATAGTGCAGTCACTGTGGGAAATCAGTGTTTGGGACACATTATGAAAATGACAGTGACACTGTTCATTAGCAGAGATCCAAAAATGGCTATGTTGACAATTTTGTGATGAAACTCCATAAAATGATTGTGTTACAAGCATGCATTGTGCAGTTTCCACACACCCTTGTAACTTTGCAAATTAGTAATATTTTCACACCACATTTTCAACAGTGGCATTTTTCTACACCTCCTTGTGAAAAGTACAGCTGTCATTTTTCACATCTTGGCCAAAATGTGTTTTCGCGCTTCCAGCGTAGAATACCACGGTCGCTGTTGGAAATCATTGTTTGGGATTGAGCGAGTGGGAGTGACCGAGCTCAACTGAGCTCTGTCAGGACTGCTGTGGATTTCTTTTGTGGGCAGGAAAATGTGCCAATGCAGGCAGGAGCCCAGTACATAAGGGCAGCCTGCAGCACCGGAGACACAGAACGAATGAGTGAGGGAGGGGAGTGCGGAGGTCTCTGAGCTCTGTTGGGATTGCTGAGGATTGTGGGCAGAAAAGGCAGCAATGCACGCAGGGGCCCAGTACAAAGGGCAGCCTGCAACGGCGGAGAAACAAAATGAGCAAGTGAAAGAGGGGGAGTGAGCGAGTTCTATCATGACTGCTGCAGATTTCTTTGTGGGTAGAAGAAGGCGGCAACACAGGCAGGAGCCCAGTATGAAAGGCCAGCCTGCAGCGCCGGCAGAAATGGAATGAGCGAGTGAGAGAGGGAGAGTGAACGAGCTCAACAGAGCTGTCAGGACTGCTGCAGATTTCTATGTGGGCAGAAAAGGAAGTAATGCCCGCAGTGGCCCACTACAAAAGGACAGCCTGCAGCAGCGGGAGAAACAGAATGACCGAGCGAGAGAAGGGGAGTGAGTGAGCTCAACAGAGCTCTATCTTGACTGCTGCAGATTTCTTTGTGGGCAGAAGAAGACAGCAATGCAGGCAGGAGCCCAGTATAAAGGGCAGGCTGCAGTGCCGGCAGAAATGGAATGAGCAAGAGAGGGGGAGTGAGTGAGCTCAATGGAGCTCTGTCAGGGCAGCTGCAGATTTCTTTGTGGCCAAAAAAAGGTGCCAACAGAGGCAGGAGCCCAGTACAAAAGGACAGCCTGCAGCGCCAGGACAAACAGAATGAGCGAGTGACACACGGGGAGTGAGCGACCTCTACGGAGCTCTGTCAGGACAGCTATGGATTTCTTTCTGGCCAGCAAAAGGTGCAAGTGCAGGCAGGAGCCCAGTACCAAAGGGCAGCCTGCATCACTGGCAGAAAAGGAATGAATGAGTGAGAGAGGGAGAGTGAGCAATCTCAGCGGACCTCTGACAGGACTGCTGCAGATTTCTTTTGTGGGCAGAAAAAGGCACCAACAGAGGCAAGAGCCCCATACAAAAGGGCAGCCTGCAGCACCAGGAGAAACAGAATGAATGAATGAGACAAGGGAGTGAGTGACCTCAACGGAGCTGTATTGTGACTGTTGCAGATTGCTTTGTGGGCAGAAAAAGGCGCAATGCAGGCAGGAGCCCAGTACAAAAGGCCAGCCTGCAGCGCTGGGAGAAAGCGCAATGAGCGGTGAGAGATGGGGAGTGAACAGAGCTCCATGAGCTGTGTTGGGACTGCTGCAGATTTCTTTGTGGGCAGAAAAAGCCCCAACACAGGCAGGAGCCCAGTACAAAAGGGCAGCCTGCAGCAGCGGAGACACAGAACGAGCGGGTGAGGGAGGAGGAGGAGTGAGTGAGCTCAACGGAGCTCTGTTGGGACAGCTGCAAATTTCTTTGTGGACAGAAAAGGTGCCAATGCAAGCAGGAGCCCAGTACAAAACAGCAGCCTGCAGCACCAGGAGAAACAGAACGAGCGAGTGATGGAGGGCCACTGAGCTAACTCAACGGACCAGCACAATCAACATTCGGCATTGACAGATGCTTGTTTAAATTTGTTTTCTCTTTTTTTTTTGCCTTTTAAAAAGCTTATCTTCTTTTCTTTGTTTTGTTGTTTCTTTGTGCCATCTGACCCTTCAGGAGTTCTTATCTTCACCAGCCAGTGCCTTTCCCCACAGTTTCTCTCTCTCTCCCCCCCCCAGTCTTATTTCCCTAACATGCCTATAAGTTGCTGTTGCTTTCTTTTTTTTTGTGTTTGAAAACTTAGTTTCTTTTCTTCATTTTGTTGTTGTTGCCTCTGGTCCCCCCAACCCCTAAAGAGAGCCCAAACTCAGTGCTGCAGTGCTGCTAGGTAATAGAGCATCCAATCGCTGCGTAGATATGGGGTGAAATGGTGCATCTTCGCTTTTCAGGCATTGTCTCTCTGTGCTGTAGCTCCCGCTTCCCCTAACCACCATGGTCATTTGTCAGGGCTGGCAGGCAGTCTTTTCTATTGGCCAGCTCATCTGTCAGTCCTGTCTTCTCATGCATAGTTCTTCCACACTCCCTCCCAATGCTCAAGTGCACTCGTGGTGTTGGCAGCTCCCCTCCAACTCCCACGCGGTGTCACTCTCTGCAGTGCATGTGACCAGGCATCCACAACTCCACCGCCAACTGAGGAAGCAGTGTGGTGACATCTGCTGTGCTGTACAGTGCAGGGAGGCAAACTACCTGACTCAAACTACCTGACCCATTTTCAGAACTGCTGATCCAGGTAGGGTAGTATATTGCCCTAAGTACTCTACTCGGCATAAAAAGTTCAATTCCTGATCTGGGTACCCGTTGAATAGCCCAAACTTAGTGAGGTCAATGAATACTACCCCTGTGCATTCATCCCAACCATAGAATTTGTAGCCAAGGAAGTGAAGGAGAGAAGAGCAGTTATCTCATCTCGTTCGCTCATTTAAAATGATGGCACTCTGACAGACCCTGTCCCTCCAAAACAACATGCTGGGCCGTGAGCTTGGGTTGCAGGGGGTCGCCCAGGGAAGGAGAATTGAGCATCCTGCAGACAGTGTGGGGTCTGTGCCCTGCTCACTGAGCATCATCACCACCTAGTGGAAGCTGGGAGGTATCACAGCTGGGGACACCAGATAGGGAGGGATACCAACAGGTGTCAGCAAGTTGTGCACAACACTGCATGGTCGGTTGCCCGAGGAGAAGAAAACCAGAGGAAAAAAAATGGTTCTCCACGGGGACACCAGTACCTCCTGCAGGCTCATGCACTACTAGCCTTGCATTCTTCACACCATTATAGATCAAGGGATAGCTACTGACCAATCCCAATGCTCCATTCCTCTGTGTGTGAAACACTCTTCACAGAATAAGTGTTTATCTAGCACAGCTGCCCTAGAAATGAGCATGTTTGGGACAGGTTTTTAAAATGCTAATACATTATTGTTGAATCTCGATCAATGACATATTAATACTGCTGCCCAGATCACTCTTACAGTTGTAAGAAAGGTCTCACTTATAATCTTAAGGTATTAGAACTGCTCACTTTCACGTGATATCAGCCAATCAGTGCACAGAACCACTGTAACTCTCATCCCATTTATGGTGATTCTCGCAGGAACATTCCAAGTGGCTCATTCCACTTTAGAGCTGGGGAGAATGGGCTTTATTTAACTGAAATGGAAAAAGAGTTGAAACTTATTAGGATCACTTTAGCTAACTGGAGTGATTTATTATAAGTTAATAGAGCCTCTGCTTGGTGTCACTTATGGTGTAAGAGATTCATCTTACGAGGACTGGGCAGCTAGAACAGCTCAGCTTCACTTTCTGTTCCAGACCTCATGCTCAGAGTCTCTTGTACCGTAATGGGCACAGTAGAGACCCTATTAACTTATTTATTAGTAATAAAGAATTAAGTGGTTTGAAATTGCAAGAGCCAATGATTTTAATTTCAAAAACAGGAAATTCCATTTGGCAAAATCTTAAAATTCTTTTATGTTTCCATTTTCCACCCAAACTGAGGGCAAATCAACTTTTGTTTGTACAAACATTTGATTCATAATGAAGGTTTGCCCACAAAGCAAGTGCAAAGTTGTTTTCATGAAAATTTGACTGCCAAGAGCTGGTTTAAAATGATTGTAACATGGCACAGTAAATGATAGTGAAATCGAGGAAGGAGATTGGTGCTAAGGGATCATGTGACAAAGCAGCGGTGATTAACCCAGCGTAGAGACCGCTGGTGCCCTACCAGAAGCAGCCACATGGTGCATCTCTGGGACAATAATCAGCAGCTCACACATGGAAGAGACCTAGAGCCCATTCAGCATTGGATCCAAGAAACCAAGAGTAGAACAGGAACAAGTAGCAGGTGCTCTCATGTCTGTTACTGTATCTGAGGGATGGGGCGTAAACCAATCCAATCACCCAAACAGAATGAGAACCTGAGGTAGCAAAACAGCGAATGAATACACAGAAAGAAACACCACACCAAGCGCCACACAAGAAGCACAATAACTGAAAACATGCCTTTTGTCCCCACGTCTATTTGTGTTTTTGACTTCCAAGGGAACAAAAATCCGGAGAGATAGCAGCACCACACAATCACACCTCAGTACATCAATATTTGTTACCGTGACTGTATTTACACAGACAAAAGACCCACAGTGCACTGCTGGTGTACCATTGGGATGTGACAGCGACAGCATAACAGTGAAGCAGTCGCTGTCGCTGGTTCAGAGTATACTTATTGTCTCATATATATCACTACTGTCCTGCTTTGAACTCTGAACTAGCAGATACTATGTAAATAAATGTCTATCGGGAGGTGTGAACGAGCACGGTCTCACACCCTCTCACTGTGGCGCATGGAAAGAAGTGGTCGATACTGTACCATCCAGCAATAGTACTTTCACATAATGTTTGTGTACTGTGATGTCAAATGGTGGCCGCACCTGCCATGTTACAAGCGCATTAATCATCTCCAGCGTTGGGCTCTACCATGGATTAATGCCTGCAGGGTGGTTGGAAGCACTCGGCCTTCGGCCTCTTGCACCAACCCCACTCCCCCAGCAGGGCATTAATCCACGGTAGAGCCCTCCTCTGTCAGTGATTAATGCTTACGTAATTCCATTGTTTACCAGTATTTTCCATTGAAAACAGAAAATTGTTGGCCCTAAATGTGGAGGCTGTTGTGTAACTGAGTTCTAGAAAAACAGCTGCTGGATCAAGGGGGTAACATTGCCACATACTTGGATCCATTTGTATCTGAAAGAACTACTCTGTTGCTTATGTACCTGACATCTGCCCCATCAAATGTAACCCTTAACTAAAACCGAATATGACACCTCCTTATAGTTAATTATGTTTGCTTGCACGCATGTGCAAGAAACATAGTGCCATCATCCGAGTTTTAGGAGGTGTGTCACCCCTCTTCCAATTCAGTCAGTGTGCTGGCAGGCGCTGACCGCAGTTCTCCAATGCCTGCTGGAGCTGTCTGACAGCTCCAAAATGCAGTGGAGTACAGTTGAAAGGGGAGCTACGCTCAGTGAGCAGCGTAAAAATATCTCCTGCTCATGTGCGCCCGCCCCCACACACACACACACACACACACACACACACGTGACGCATACTGCGTGCCCCACACTGTACAGTCGGGGTGCCCAATCCCCATCGGCTGTGCTGCGCCCAAAGCCTTCCACATGCCACGCTGGTGCCCACCCCAGCATGGCAACTCATCGTATAGCCAACGGTCCACTGTCCCTCCCCCACAGTACAGGGTGCCACGCTGGGAGCCCACCCCAGCATGGCAACTGATGCTATGGCTGATGGGGGTGCCCGATCCCCCGTCGGCTCCACGCCCCCCCAACCAGCTTTCCTTGTGCCATGCTGGGAGCCCACCCCAGCGTGGCAAACGCCCGTGTCGCATTTAAAAAAAACTTGGAAATAAAAACTGTCCTCAGCGCTTCTCCTGCCCCCCACAACACGCACCCACCCACTGTGCACCCTGCCTCCCCACACCCCTCACCCCATACTTACCTCCGACCTCGCGCGACAATCTTCAGTGGACCGGGAACACGCCTGCACTCTTCAAAGCCGACCGTGAACTGAGGAAATGCTGGTAAGCTGTAATAGGATAGACAGGGTTTTTCAACTTTGCTGCATATCTCAGGCATTTTGGAATTTTTCCAAATTTTCAACATGGGGTTTGGGGACCCCTTCTCATGAGTGATGTCACTGTCATGGCATTATTCGGGCCCGAAGGGTGATTTATGATCACTGTGCAAAATCACCTTTGGACTGATTAACAAATGACACTGCCAGTGTTCATAAGGTGGGCTCTCAAGAAACCTATTTTGAAAATTTGGTGGGAATGCGTGACTTCTGATGTGCGTTCCGCAGTTCCTCATGAGCTTGTAAGTTCGCGAATTTTCAATATTTTCACTCCAGATTTTCAACATTGCCATTTTACCACACCTTCTTATGAGTAGTACAGCTGTCATTTTTACATCTTGCCCACAACATGTTTCCACCCATGTAGCGCACAATGGTGCAGTCGGTGTCTGAAATCAATGTATGGGACACAGTAAAGGAATCACAGTGATACTGTTCGCTGAGCAGAGATCTTCAAATGGCTATGTTGAAAAATTGATGGCATCTTAAAAATGACTTTAAGCGTGCGTTGCACAGTTCCTACATACTGTCGTAAGTTCGTGAATTTTCATATTTCTACAGATTTCCAACATTGCCATTTTACCACACCTCTTTATGAGCAGTACAGCTGCCATTTTTCACATGTCGCCAAAAACGTGTTTTCGCACATGTAGCGCACAATGGTGCAGTCTGTGTGCGATAGCAATGTTTGGGACAGATTAAGAAAATCACAGTTACACTGTTCATGAGCAGAGGTCTTAAAATAGCTATGTTGAAAATTTGGTGACAAAACTCCATAAAATGACTGTTATGAATGAGCATTGCGCAGTTTCCACGCACCCTAGTAAGTTCATGACTTTGTAATATTTTCAGTCCAGATTTTCACCAGTGACATTTTTCCACACTTCCTTATGAACAGTACGGCTGTCATTTTTCAGAACATGGCCGAAATGTGTTTTTACACCTTCAGTGCAGAGGTGCGTGCTCACTGTGGGAAATCATTGTTCGGGACAGATAAAGAAAATCACAGTGACACTGTTCCTGATCGGAGGTCCCAAAATGCCTGTGTTGACAATCTGCTGTAAAAATCCCCAAACGAATTAGTATTACGGTGTGCGTGTACACTTCTATGTACGCGTGACTTCACCAGTTTTTTTAATATTTTTCTGCAGACTTGCAACATTGCCATTTTTTACACCTCCCCATGAACAGTACAGCTGTCATTTTTTACATCCTGTTCAGAATGTTTTTGCACCTGTGGTGCTAAATGCCGTAGTCACTGTGCATAAGCAGCTTTCAGTTAACAAACTGATATTGCCATTGTTCATGAGGTGGGGTCACAAAAAAACCATGCTGAAAATTTGGAGTGAAAATACCAATGAATGCCTGAGGTATTAGGGTTTCCAACCATAACGCCCAGCCCTGTAGAGAATGACAGGCATCAGGGATGTGACTTGGGATTCTTGCCTCTAATGCTCATACCATTCCACACCCTGCAGTCAGTGAGAGGCATCAAGGTATACCTTGGACTCTTTGGCCCCAAAGTTCACCCCATTCTCCTATACCACACCCATCTCACCGTACTTCCTGATGGAACGAGGTGCGCATAAGGGCCAAAGACCCCAAGGCACACCGTGACACTTGCCAATGTCTGCAGGGTTGGGTGTGGTGAAATGGCGTGGCCGTTATGCCTGACGACCCAAAGGCACACCCCAATGCCTGTCACTCTCTGCAGGGTGGTGGTGGGGTTGGCTTCAGTTCAATACTTCACTGCCATTCCTATTACGCAGCTCTGTAACTTCTACACTACCACTGCCAATGCCAGCAAGCAAACATTCGGCATTGACAAATGCTTGTTTCCTGTCTGGCATAATCTTCTTGGAGCTGTGCTCTGCTGAGGTGAAAGGAAATATCTATGGGGTCACATTACAGCACAGCAATTTCGCAGATGCTAAGTTCCTCGATTCTGCCCTGATCCGCAAATCTGTGCCACAAATCCATAACATATCTGTAGGTAAGGTGACTGCCTGGAGGAGGGGAGTTTTGCTCAACTTTTTTGTAAGGTTTCCATTGGAATTCATGGAACTACAGATCCCTGAAAATTCCCTGGGCTCAATTTTCAAAGCCCCGCATTTATTTATTTATTTGCTTTTGTTTACGGGTAAGCACACTACAGTCAAGTGCCTATTTTAGTTGCAACCCAGGAGGATTACAAGGTACATACAAGAACATCAGTTGGAATCAAGGTAACATACAAGAAAATCAGGCATAACAGATTGATAGGTAGATGATAGCATAATACGGGCATTGTCAATAAAAGCGATATAGGGTAAGTCATGCCCTCGAGAGGTTAGAGAATAGAGGGTTTCTGGGTGGAGTACAATAGACCGAGTACCCCCATAGGGAAACAGGTAGGCAGGGAGAGGGCCCAGTGCATGTTGATAACATTAGAAACAACCATCAGTTACAGGATCCAAGTGCCAGCAATAACAGTTTTAACACAAGGTGCCTGTGTCAAAGGGAATTGATGCAAGTGACTCCTTGCATCAAAAGTTGTGGCACTCTCAATTTTCAAATGTAGGCTGTGTCGAAAATGGGAGGCCATGTGGCAAACCAGTTCTGCACTACCCTAAGCGCGAAAGTCATGGTGTGCCAAGGCAGAAGGTGCTGCGCACCTAATTAGGGCTGTAGCATCCTTATTTGGGATTCTGGAAGCTCTGCCATGGCCACAAGTTGGGACTGCGGTTAAACCAGTCATGAGCTGGTCAAAAACAGCTCAATGATGCAGGTCAGGAGTGTGCCACGTGGGGATGGAAGCTTGAGAGATCGTGGGACATTGGAGATAAACCTGGGGGTGCCGTAGTGGGCAGTGTGGGTACAGCAGGTGTGGCAGGTGCATCAGGAAAATGTGCCCTAGACAGTTCTACAAACCTGTGGACATGATACTCCTGGTAGTCATGCACTGACCCTGTCCTGGACCCCTGATACCACCAGCACTGGTAGCTTTCCCAGAGCTTGCATAGTCCCTGACATGCAGAGATGATATTAGGTGCAGCTGGTGGACAGGACATACCTCAGGCAGCGTGACAGTCCCCTGTTGCACAGCCTGCCATGTCCTGGCATGCTGCAGGTGCAGGTGCCAGAGTAGCAATGGCATGGAAAGTGAGACGGCCACCCAGCAGACAGGTGCCATAAAGGTGTGTGACCGATGGCAGGACAAAGGATTGGCACCACATACTGGAGTGGAAGCTCTGTTTCTGCCACTGTACCCTGTTGTGTAGGAACAGTACAGGCAGATCCATACTGTTTATTCATTAAATTAGGTGCCACAAAATGATATATTCCTTGTACCACTTGTTTATTATTCTGAGTATTTTGTTTTGTGAGGCATCTCATTTTCACCTGGGTCCCTCAATATGGCGTCATACTGTGTTTAAAAAAAAATGCTAAGTATAGTGTATGCATTTAATATGGTATTGATTTATATAAGGATTTTCACTCGTCTTGATAGCACTCCCTCCATTGGTTATTGCAGTGGAAAATACTTTTTGAGGCAATTCGCCATTTAACATAGCCAGTTTATTTAATTAACTACAAGTCTGTCCCACTAATGAGAGCAGTGACCAATGAAGTGACTATTATTTAAATAGTCTATTTGCACTAATGGGATTTATGCACTTTAATTGATTGCACCTGTATTCAAATGCATCTATGAACACCAAGGGGAATCTGAGGTCAGGTGGAGTTGCCAGTTCTGACAGCTTGTGATCTGCTTACCAGGTAGGATCAGAACCAGCTGGTGGTCATGCTAGTGAGACCTGCAAGAGAGAGCTTGAAGAGGAGGAGGGTGTGGGAGACCGTGTTGAAGGCTTTTGCCAGGTCAACAAAGATGGCAGAGGTAATGTGGCTCTTATCCATATCTCTGTAGATGGAGTCGGTGAGCCTAAAGAGTGAAGAGGTGGTGGAGTGGGTCCTCCTAAAACCAGATTGGTAAGGTGTGAAAAAGGATCTAGTAAAGTAGAGAGCTGAGAGAGGACTAGGTGTTCTTAGGGTTTAGCCAAGGTAGCGAGGAGGGAGAGAGGGTGGTAGTTCCCAGGAGCTATGGGGTCACTACCTTTAGGAAGAGGGATAATGGTGGCATGCTTCCAGTCAGAAGAGATTGAGGCAAGAGAGAAACAGAGGTTATAGAGTGAGGCCAATGGGGTGGCGATGGCAGGGGCTGTCATGTAGAGCATTTTGGAGTCAAGACCGGTGGGATACTTGCCTTTAGCCGGATTTAGGGTGAGCAGGGCATTGTAGACTTCAGCCAGGGAGACTTGATGGAAGGCAAAGGAGGGGTCAGTGGGAGGGTCTGGAACAAGGCATACAGAGGGAGGGGGGATGGGTGAGGCAGGTGGGAGTGTGGACAGCAGAGAAGATGTGCAGCTTGTGAAGAAGGCATTGAATTCATTTGGCACCGTGAGAGGGTTGATGACAGTGAAGTCACTAACATTTAGAACACGGGAGGGGGGCCTGTGAGGGAGGGGGAGAATAATGTCATAACCACCTTCCAAAATTTAGGGAGTGGTTTATCTTGGTGTGGAAAGAGTCTTTGAAATAATTGGCTTTTGCCTAGTGGATTTGCCTTATGTAGGTGTTACGTAGGGCCCTATATCTTTGTTAATCATCAGGTGCACCAGAGCCCTTGAAGGACTTCCATGACTGATTCCATGTTCTTGGGAGGGTCATGAGGTCCGCTGAAATCAAATGCGGTGGGCTCCCTCACCCGGGTTTGTCTATGGGGCATAAAGGTTCCAGACTTCAGACTTCATGGGGTTTCAAACCATGTCTCCGAAATGATCATAATGTCAGGTTTAAGGGAAAGAATAGTAGGTTGCAGGAGGATTAGCTTGTGGAGGAGACTACAAATGTTTATATGGACTAGTTTAGGCCCTTGGGAGTTGGAGAGGTGGGGCAGGGTTTGGGCCGGGTGTGGAGTTTAGCTCAATGTCACCAGCTAGGAGGAACAGTAACGATATTAGAAACCTGGCTTTGGGTAGGGCCCTTTATTTATTTTTATTTATTTAGTTTTTGCTGGCTTGCAGTGTGGTTTAGGAGCCGAGAAGGATGGCATGGAGGTGCTACATGCTGGGAAGTTAAGGACTGTTAGGCCAACGTGGAAGGAGGGTGGGAGGACTGAAGGGCATGATAGTAGATACATGAGGTGGGCCACAGGGGGCAACGTGGTGAGGAAGGAGGGAGCTAAAGAAACTGGGGCACAGAACCAGATAGCAGGGTTCCATTTCCGGGAGTGAGGATGGTGGGAGAGAGACCAGTGGAGCAAGTAGTGAGATTATAGCTAGGTAAAGTGGTAGCATTGTACCTCTAGCAGAGTGGAGGTGGTGAATTGGGTTTATAGCAGCCGCTAGTGGTTTGCATTCATAATCTGTAGATGGAAAAGTCAGTAGATTGGTTTATTTCCATCACATGCTCACTCATATATATTTGGAAGTTCACCAAGGGTGGTGGCGGGGGTGGTGGGGCAACTGACGTGAAGCATCGGCAGGGACAACCAACTGTGACTCAATCCACTCCAAACAGTCCACTGTACCTGATTTTGTGAGCCCGGGTGCTCTGGGGAAGGTGACTCTAACTGCTCTCATGACCTCTCCAGGCTGATTTTATGAGCCGGGTGCTCAGGGGACGGCAACTCAAACTGCCCTCATGACCACAAACTAGCTATATGACACAGACAGGGCTCAGGGTACCTTACAGACAGTGTGTAATACAGCCAAGATGGCTTTATGCAGAGATACAGAGTAGCTATATGTCACAGACAGGGCTTGGGGAACATAGACAGTGTGTAATACAATCAGAATGGCTTTATGCAGAGACATAGAGCACCCATATGTCACACATGGGGCTTGACTTGGGGGCACCTAACAGACTCTGTGTAATACAGCCTAAATGGCTTTATGTAGAGACACAGAGTAGCTGTATGTCACAGACAGGGCTTGGGGTACTTAACAAACACTATGTAATACAGCCAAAATTGCTCTCACTATTCTGCAGTCACATAGAGTAGCTATGTCACAGACATGGCAAGGGGCACCCAACATGCAGTGTGTAATATGGCCAAAATGGCTTTATGCAGAGCCACAGAGTACCTATGTCACACACAGGACTCGAGGCACCTAATAGACATTATGTAATACAAAATGTAAAAAACAAAAGCAAGGCACTGCGTCAGCATGTGGTCTAAGTGCAAAACAAAATGGTTATATTAAATGCACACTGAAAATAGAAAATAGAGTTAAAAATCTATGTTTCGACCTTAGGTCTTCTTCAGGAAATGTCTAAAAGAGAAAAAAAAAACAAATAGTGTAGAGGGGAGGTAAAATGAGGGATATATATATATATATATGTGGGGAACGAAAAAAGGGGAGGCTAAGGGAGAAGAAGTGATAAATGGCAAGATTAAGAGAGAATCTGTGAAACAAAAGGTGATGATAGGAAAGATAAAGCATAACAGGAGTGAAAGAGCTAGGAAGTCCCCAGGTGGGAATAATTAACAGGGCCTAGAAAGAAGGCTGAAAGGTGACAAATGTGGGAAAGGAGACAGAGACTGAGACTTATTGTGAAAATGAAAAATAAATTAAATGTGTACAGATAAATCGACTTTAGGGAAAATAAGGGTGGCTGAAAGATGTTAGTGGAAAATAAGTCTATCATTTAAACCAGAGGGCTGCTGGGAGCCAGGGTGGGTGATCAGCTGGCTTCCATGTTTTTCTATGGTCAGGATCCCACAAGCCCTGCTGAAGGACACAAACAGAAAGGTCATTGACATTGTGATCCCTGGAGATAAAGTGGATACAATGGGTTTAGCAGTGTCACCATTTCTCACTGCTCTGTAATGTTCCCTGAACTGGTCAGCAAGACGCCTACCAGTTTCTCCGATGTAAATAGCTGAACACTTCCTGCAAAGAATACAACATACCACATTAGTGGAGGTGCATGGGAACTCCTTTGTGATGTGAAAAGCACCTGTAAGCCCCAAATTTCAGTCACACTGGAAATAAATTTGCAGGTGTAGCAGCGAGTCCTGGTGCAAGGTTTGGTACCTGGTAGGGAGGAACTGTTAGGAGTAGGTAGGCTGCTTTTAACCAGGAGTTCCACAGGTTAGGTGGCCGGCAGTAGGAGGCAATAGGTGGTTCTGTAAAGGAAGCACCAATGTTAGGTCAGTTTGCAAAATGGAAAGTTACTGGTGATGATTCTGTGAAGAAAGCTGTGCTCTGATGGAAAGGAAGCACTAGTGGAATTTGTCGTTGTTCTTGCATGACAGTATCCTTCCTGCAGAGGTCAAGGTTACAGGGCATGTTACTGACCTGGGAGGTGCTCTTCCCACTGTGCTTTTGGGTATCCCTGTTCATAAAAAACTGCATTATTTGGGTCTGCTCAGCAAAGTCATCCTTTTCACTGCATAACCTTCAAGTCTAAGAAACTGTGAATAAGGCAGGCCATTCTTGACATGTTTAAGATGGAAGGAGCTGTGGAGGAGGAAACTGTGAGAGTTAGTGGGTTTGTAATAAACTGATGTCTTCAGACCAGTGTTCTGTACTAACCGTTGCATATCCAGAAAAGACATTGTAGAGGGGAGGATACTTCAACAGTGTATTGCAGGAAAGGATGGGCCATGGTAAACTTGTCAAGGAAGACTTGGAGGGTCTCCCTGGAGCAGGAGGTGGCCCCCACATAGTCATCTATGTAGCGTTTGTAGAGTTCAGGCACAGTCCCTGTAAATGAGAGAAAAAAACGTTCCTCCACCCAACCAACAAACAGATTAGCAAAGCTGAGACCCATCTTGGTACCCATGGCAACTCCACTGACCTGCTGAAAAAAAAACTGTTATTAAAAGAAAAAAGCATTCAGTGTAAGAACAAGTTCTGCCAGACAAGTTAGCATGTGTGTGGGTGGCTGCTGGACTTCCCGCTTATTCAAGAAATACTGCAAAGCTGTCTGACCATCATCATGGGGGATCACTGTGTAAAGAGATATGATGTCCATGGTGAAGATGAGCTGATGAGAGTTATTGAATCTGAACCTGTCAAATAACTGGAGAGCATGGTTAGTGTCTTTAACATAGGAGGGCAGTGACACAATGAGGGGTCTCATGAGGCTGTCCAAAAATGCAGAGATGTGGGATGTAGGGCAGGACCAGGCAGACACAATAGGATAATCAGGGTTACCTGTTTTGAGGATTTTGGGAAGGAGATAAAACCTGGATGTCTGGGGATGCAGAACTACGAATCTCTTAGCAGAAGCAGGGAGCTCTTTGTTTTCAATAGCAGAGGTGAAAGTGGTGGTGACCTCAGTCTGACAGTCAGCAGTGGGGTCCTGTGGAAGAGAAGACTAAAACCTGGTGTCTGAGAGTTACTGTGTGGCTTCAGTGATGTATAGCTCCTTTTGTCAGACCACAACAGCACCTCCCTTATCAGCTGGTTTGATAACAATGTCATTCCTACATTGCAGAGATCTGATGGCTACAAGCTCACCAGGTGTCAGGTTGGAATGGTTGTGCCTGCAATGAAGATTGAAGTTAGTGGTGTTTTTCTTGCATTGGTTAACAAAATAATTAAGAGCAGCAATATGTCCTGGAGGGGGTGTCCATGCACTTCGCTGGGGATTGATATCATTGATTGTTCTGGTGATACTGTCATCATCTGCAGGAAGAGGAGTCTCATTAGAAAAACAAGCATTTGTCAAAGCCGAATGTTTGCTTGCTGGCATTGGCATTGGTAGTGTAGAAGTTGCATAATAGGAATGGCAGTGAAGTATTGAACTGAAGCCAACACCACCACCACCCTGCAGAGAGTGACAGGCATTGGGGTGTGCCTTTGGGACGTCAGGCATAACAACCACGCCATTTCACCACACCCTACCCTGTAGACACTGATGTGTCACGGTGTGCCTTGGGGTCTTTGGCCCTTATGCGCACCCCATTCCATCAGGAAATACAGTGAGATGGGCGCAGTGTAGGAGAATGGGTAGGCGTTTGGGCCCGAAGAGTCTGAGGCACACCTTGATGCCTCTCACTGGCTGCAGGGTGTGGGTGTGGTGGGGTGGAATGGTAGGAGCATTACAGGCAAGAATCCCAAGTCACACCCCTGATGCCTGTCATTCTCAACAGGGTGGGGTGTTATGGTCGAAACCCTAATGCCTCAGGCATTCATTGGTATTTTCACTCCAAATTTTCAACATAGTTTTTTTGTGACCCCCACCTCATGAACAGTGGCAATATCAGTTTGTTAGCCGAAAACTGCTTTTGCACAGCGAC
The DNA here is from genome assembly GCA_016271365.2 of Neoceratodus forsteri. Classification (NCBI taxonomy): domain Eukaryota; kingdom Metazoa; phylum Chordata; order Ceratodontiformes; family Ceratodontidae; genus Neoceratodus; species Neoceratodus forsteri. Next base: position 70,050,293 of record JADMNL010000023.1, read on the forward strand.
TATGGCATTTGGAACCACAGGTACAAAAACGCATTCCAAACAGGATGTGAAAAATGACAGCAGTACTGTTCATGGGGAGGAGTAAAAGATGGAAATGTTGAAAATCTGCTGTGAAAATCTTAAAAAAACTGGTGAAGTCATGAGCGTGCATAGAAACTGTGCAACGCACACCCGTAATGTAACTAGTTTTGGGATTTTTTTTTTACAGCAGATTGTTAACACACGCATTTTGGGACCTCCAATAATGAACAGTGTCAGTGTGATTTTCTTTATCTGTCCCAAATAATGATTTCCCACAGCGACCACCACTCTCGCTGAAAGTGTGAAAACACATTTCGGCCATGTTGTGAAAATGACAGCTGTACTGTTCATAAGGAGGTGTGGAAAAATGCCACTGGTGAAAATCTGGACTGAAAATATTACAAATTCATGAACTTACGAGAGTGCGTGGAAACTGCGTAATGCTCACTCATAACACAGTCATTTTAGGAGTTTTGTCACCAAATTTTCAACATAGCCATTTTAAGACCTCTGCTCATGACCAGTGTCACTGTGATTTTCTTAATCTGTCCCAACATTGTTTTCGCACATCATCTGTACCATTGTGTGCTACAGTGCGGAAACACAATTTGGGTGAGATGTGAAATGGTAGCTGTACTGCTCAGAAGGAAGTGTGGTAAAATGGCACTGTTGAAAATCTGGTGTGCAAATATTACAAATTCGCAAACTTGCCAGCATGCATAGGAACTGCGCAACGTGCGCTCCTAAAACAGTCATTTTGGGAATTTTTTCAAATTTTTCAACATAGCCATTTTAACACCTCTGCTCATGAACAGTGTCACTGTGATTTTCTTAATCTGTCTCAAACATTGTTTCTATACCGACTGCGTATTTAATGCGCTACATGAGGCGGAAACACGGTTTAAGTGAGATGTGAAAAAATAACAGCTGTACTGCTCATAAGGAAGTGTGGTAAATGGCAATGTTGAAAATCTGAGTGAAAATATTGAAAATTCATGAATTTATTTAGCGCATGAGGAACTGCGCAATGCACACTTAGAAATAGATATTTTTTAGACGTTCCACCAAATTTTCAAAATAGGCTTCTTGAGAGCCCATCTTATGAACACTGGCAGTGTTGTTTCATTAATCAGTCCCGAAGGCGATTTCACACAGTGACTGTGAAATCACCCTTTGGACCTGAATAATGCCATGACAGTGACAGCATTCATGAAGGGGTCCAAATACCCATGTTGAAAATTTGGTGCAAAATTCAAAAATACCTGAGATATGCAGCAAAGTTGAAAAAACCCTATCTAGCCCATTATACAGCTTACCAGCATTTCCTCGATTCGCGGTCGGCTTTGAAGAGTGCAGACGTGTTCCCGGTCCACCGCAGATCGTCGCGCTGGACTTCGGAGGTAAGTATGAGGTGAGGGGGGTGTGGGGAGGTAGGGTGCACAGTGGGTGGGTGTGGGTGAGGGCAGGGAGACTGCGAGGGACCGTTTTTTAATTTGCAGGGTTTTTTTTTATTTTTTTATTCAGACAACTCTGGACGTTTGCCACGCTGGGGTGGGCTCCCAGCTTGGCAGCAGGAAAGACTGTTTGGGGGGTCTAAAGCCAATGGGGGATTGGGCACCCCATCAGCCATATGAGCTTGCACCACGCTGGGGTGGGCTTCCAGAGTAGCAGCTGTAAGGCTGTTTGGGGGGGCTGGAGCTGACAGGGGATTGGGCACCCCCGTTGGCCATACAGACATGTGCCATGCTGGGGTGGGATCAGCATGGCACCAAACTTTTGAGGCGGCATGGAGCCGACAGGGCATTGGGCACTCCATTGGCTAAACAGTATGTGCGTGGGGGGGAGCGCGTGTCAGCACGCAATATGAGTGCGTGCGTGTTGGGGGGAGCTGTGCTAACTGAAGCGGAGCTCTCCCTTTCAACTGTATGCCACTGTATTTTCCTGCTGCCATAGACAGCTGCAGCAGTCACTGGAGAACTGCGGCCGCGCCTGCAAACTCACTGACTGAGTTGGAGGACGGGGTGCCACACCTCCGAAAACTCGGATGATGGCACTATGTTTCTTGCACATGCGTGCAAGCAAACATAATGAGCTGTAAGGCATACTCTACAATAGAATCACTGCAAAGCAACTTGAACCTAGGGTGCGTCAAGATATCTGGGTGTGTAATACAGCCTAAATGGCTTTATGCAGAGACAAAGAGTAGCTATATGTCACAGACTGGGCTCAGGACACCTAACAGATCAATCAATCAATCATTAATTTATTGGACCAGCAAATTGAGAGAATAAGTCTCTTTTACATTTGCGTCAAACATAATAAATACATTGACTTATAACACACACAGTTCCATAAAATAGTTTTAAAAGTAACAAATAATCAAGTATTCAGCATGACATACAAGTCATTCAGCCAAAACAAGCACAGTGCTTACAAGATAAACTTGCTAAGGAGGCCCTAAAACATACAATTGGAAATGATGCATTTAAATTACATTTTTTCTGGATTATTTCCTATGTTCGTGGAACACTCACAGCTAGAGTCAGTTCCTCAAACTTTGTTCTAGACCCTGGAATATGGAATGATTGAAAATTAGTATATCTTAAACTGTTCTTAGAGGGTATTCTAAACTGTAAAGCATTTAACAACAAGCATTTGTCAATGCCGAACGTTGATTGCGTTGGTCTGTTCAGCTCGTGCAGTGGCCCTCTGTCACTGGCTCAGTCTGTTTGTCCCAGTGCTGCAGGCTGCTCTTTTGTACTGGGCTACTGCGTGCATTGGCACCTTGTTCTACTGAGGAAGAAATATGCCGCTGTCCCGACAGAGCTCCATTGAGGTGACTCACTCCCCCTCTCTCACTCACTCATTCTGTTTCTGCTGGTGCTGCAGGCTGCCCTTTTGTACTGGGCTCCTGCCTGTGTTGGTGGCTTTTCTAACCACAAAGAAATCCACAGCTGTCCTGACAGCTCGGTTGAGGTCGCTCAGTCCACCTGTCTCACTCACTCATTCTGGTTCTCCTGGCACTGCAGGCTGCCCTTTTCTACTGGGCTCCTGCCTGCATTGCTGTCTTCTTATGCCCCAAAGAAATTTGCAGCAGTTACAATACAGCTCTGTTGAGCTCACTCACTCACTCATTCTGCCCCTGCATGCATTGCTGCCTTTTTCTGCCCACAAACAAATCTGCAGCAGTCCCAACAAAGCCCCGTTGAGCTCACTGACTCCCTCTTCCTCACTCGCTCGTTCTGTGTCTCCTGGCGCTGCAGGCTGCCCTTTTGTACTGGGCTCCTGCCTGCATTGACAGCTTTTTCTGGCCAGAAAGAAATCTGAAGCAGTCTCCACACAGCTCCACTGAGCTCACTCACTGCCCATCTGTCACTCTCGCATTCTGTTTCTGCTGGCGCTACAAGCTGGCCTTTTGTACTGGGCTCCTGCCTGCGTTGCCGCATTTTCTGCCCATAAAGAAATCTGCAGCAGTCACACTAAAGCTCCATTGAGCTAGCTCACTACCACTCTGTCACTAGCTCATTCTGTTTGTCTTGGCGCTACAGACTGTGCTTTTGTGTGGGGCTCCTGGCTGCATTGGCACCTTTGTCTGTCTACAAAGAAATCCGCAGCTGTCCTGACAGAACTCAGTTGAGGTCGCTCGGTCTCCCTCTCTCATCACTCATTCTGTTTGTCCTGGCGTTGCAAGCTGCCCTTTTGTACCGGGTTCCTGCCTGCATTGGCGCCTTTTTCTGCCCACAAAGTAATTCCAGCAGTCCTGACAGAGCTCCGTTGAGCTCACTAAGTCCCCTTGTCTCACTCGCTGATACCGTTTGTCCCACCGCTGCAGGCCACCCTTTTGTACTGGGCCCCTGGCTGTATTGACGCCTTTTTCTGCCCACACAGATATCCGCAGCAGTCCTGACAGCACTTCGGTGAGTTAGCTCACTCCCCCTCCCTCACTCGCTCTCTCGTTCTGTTTCTCCCAGTGCTACAGGCTGCCCTTTTGTACTGGGATCTTGTGTTGGGGCTTTTGTCTGCCCACAAACAAATCTGCAGCAGTCCTGACAGAACTCAGTTGAGCTCGGTCACTCCATCCTCTCACTCTGTCGATCTAATCTGTCCCAAACACTGATTTCCCAGAGTGACCGTACTATATTCTGGCAGGAGTGCAAAACATATTTTAGCCAGGATGTGAAAAATGACAGCTGTAGTGTTCATAAGGAGTTGTGAAAAAATGCCACTGTTGAAAATGTGGCATGACAGTATTACAAATTTCATGAAGTTACCGCGGTGCGTGGAAACAGTTCAACATATCGCTTGTAACACGGTCGCAGGAGTTTCGCCACCAAATTTTCAACATAGGGATTTTAGTACCTCTGCTCATGAACAGTGCCACTGTCATTTTTATGTTTGCTTGCACGCATGTGCAAGAAACATAGATGCCTTCATCGGAGATTTCGGAGTGTGTCCTCCTCCTCCAATTCAGTCAGTGGGCTGCGAGGCACGACCTCAGAAGCTATCGGCCTTTTGGAGCTGTCTACACATGCTCCAAAATGCAGTGGTATTACAGTTGAAAGGGGAGCTATGCTTGAGTGAGCACTGATAAGATATCGGCTGCTCACGCAGCTCCCCCCGCACAGACAGACGCTGTGCCCCTATTCGTATACCCGACGGGTGCCCATCCCGCCGGCTGAGCTATGCCCTCCACCCCCAGTTATAGGTGCCATGCTGGGAGGCCACCCAGCGTAGCAAACACTATAGTACTGACGTGAGGTGCCCAATCCCTCATCTGAAACCCCCCCAAGTCCTGTGCACGCTGGCCACCCATGTAAATACAGATTTTTTTTATTTTGCCGTGAGATGCAATCCCGTCGGCTCAACAACCAGACCTTGCCCGCTGAGCCCACCCAGGCAGCGATCCCATGATGTCTTTTTTGTTTTTAGACCTGTAAAATAAAAACTGTCCATGACACATCTCCACCCCCTCCCACACCTGCACCACCCACCGCCTTAGCCTCCCCACCCCTCCACCCCATACTTACCACCCAGACTCCGGTAGCGGCAGTCTTGATTGGACCGGGAACCACGTCTGCACTCTTCCAAAACCCGACCCATGAACTGAGGAAATGCCCGGTAAGCTGTATAATGGGTTACATAAGGGGTTTCAACTTTATTGCATATCTTGGGCATTTTGGGAATTTTTGCCCAAATTTTCAACATGGGGTTTTTGGGACCCTACTCATGAATCTTGTCCACTGTCATGAAATTATTGGACCCGAAGGGCGATTAGTGCAGTGACTGCAAATCACCCGCCGGGCCAATCACCGCCATGACAGTGACATCATTCATGAGAAGGGGTCCAAAACCCCATGTTGAAAATTTGGTGCCAAAATTCAAAAATGACTGTTTTAGTGAGTTTGACTGTTTTATGAGGGTCGCTAGCAGTTCTCACGAGCTCGTAAGTTTGCGAATTTCAATATTTTCCTCCAGATTTTCAACATTGCCATTTTACCACACCTTCTTATGAGTAGTACAGCTGTCATTTTCCATCTCACCCAAAATGTTTCCACCCATGTAGCGCAGAATGGTGCAGTCGGTGTATGCGAAATCAATGTACGGACAAATTAAGAAAATCACAGTAACACTGTTCATGAGCAGAGGTCTTAAAATTGCTATGTTGAAAATTTGTGAAAAATTCCTAAAAATGACTGTTTTACAAGAGTGCATTCGCGGTTCCTCGCTCTTTCGTAGGTCGCTAATTTTCAATATTTTCACTCCAGATTTCAACATTGCCATTTTATCACACCTTCTTATGAGCAGTACAGCTGTCATTTTTCACATCTCACCCAAAATGTTTCTCACCCATGTAGCACAGAATGGTGCAGTCGGTGTCCAGAAATCAATGTTCTGGACAAATTAAGAAAATCACAGTAACACTGTTCATGAGCAGAGGTCTTAAAATTGCTATGTTGAAAATTTGGTGAAAAATTCCTAAAATGACTGTTTTACAAAGTGCATTCGCAGTTCCTACGCACTTTCGTAAGGTCGCAATTTTCAATATTTTCACTCCAGATTTTCAACATTGCCATTTTATCACACCTTCTTATGAGCAGTACAGCTGTCATTTTCACATGTCACCCAAAACGTGTTTCTGCCATATAGCACACAATAGGCAGTCAGTGTGCGAGATCAATGTCTGGGACAAATTAAGAAAATCACAGTGACACTGTTCATGAGCTCAGGTGTTAAAATGGCTATGTTAAAAGGCTGATGAAAAAATTCCTAAAATGACTGTTTCTGACGTCGTTACACAGCTCCTATGCCTCATAAGGATCCGCAATTTTTCAATATTTTCACTCCAGATTTACAACATTGCCATTTTACCACACCTTCTTATGAGTAGTGTAGCTGTCATTTTCACATCTCACCCAAAATGTGTTTCGCCCATGTAGCGCACAATGGCACAGTCGATGTATAGAAATCAATGTATGGGACAAATTAAAGAAAGTCACAGTGACACTGTTCATGAGCAAAGGTCTTAAAATGGCTATGTTGAAAATTTGGTGAAAAAATTCCTAAAATGACTGTTTTACGGCGTCTTGCACAGCTCCTATGCACGCCATAAGTTCACTAATTTTCAATATTTTCACTCCAGATTTACAACATTGCCATTTACCACACCTTCTTATGAGTAGTGTAGCTGTCATTTTCACATCTCACCCAAAATGTGTTTCCGACCATGTAGCGCACAATGGCACAGTCGGTGTGCGAAATCAATGTATGGGACAAATTAAGAAAGTCACAGTGACACTGTTCATGAGCAAAGGTCTTAAAATGGCTATGTTGAAAATTTGGTGAAAAAATTCCTAAAAATGACTGTTTTACGAGGGTGCATTGCGCAGTTCCTACGCACACTCGTAAGTTCGCGAATTTTCAATATTTTCACTCCAGATTTTCAACATTGCCATTTTACCACACCTTCTTATGAGTAGTATAGCTGTCATTTTTCACATCTTGCCCAAAATGTGTTCCCATCCATGTAGTGCACAATGGCGCAGTATGTGCAAAATCAATGTATGGGACACATTAAGAAAATCACAGTGACACTGTTCATGAGCAGAGGTCTTAAAATGGCTATGTTGAAAATTTGGTGAAAAAATTCCTAAAAATAACTATTTTACGAGCGTGCATTGTGCAGTTCCTATGCATGCGCATAAGTTTCAAATTTAATATTTTACTCCAGATTTTCAACATTGCCATTTTATTACACTTCCTTATGAACAGTACAGCTGCCATTTTTCATATGTCGCCAAAAAGTGTTTTCAGCACATGCGCTATAATGGTGCTGTTGGTGTGTGAAAGCAATGTTTAGGACAGATTAAGAAAATCACAGTTACACTGTTCATGAGCAGAGGTCTTAAAATCGCTATGTTGAAAATTTGGTGACAAAAGTCCATAAAATGACTGTGTTACAGTGAGCAATGTGCAGTTTCCACTCACACTGTAAGTTCATGACTTTGTAATATTTTCAGTCCAGATTTTCACCAGTGGCATTTTTCACACTTCCTTATGAACAGTACAGCTGTCATTTTCACAACATGGCTGAAGTGTGTTTTCACACTTTCAGCTGAGATGCATGGTCGCTGTGGGAAATCATTGTTCAGCACAGATAAAGAAAATCACAGTGACACTGTTCATGATCGGAGGCACCAAAATGCCTGAGTTGACAATCTGCTGTAAAATATCCCCAACCTAATTATATTATGGGTGTGCGTTGCACAGTTTCTATGTACGCTCATGACTTCACCATGTTTTTAAATATTTTTACTGCAGATTTGCAACATTGCCATTTTTTACACCTCCCCATGAACAGTACAGCTGTCATTTTTTACATCCTGTTCGGAATGTTTTTGCACCTGTGGTGCTAAATGCCGTACTCGCTGTGCATAAGCAGCTTTCGGCTAACAAACTGATATTCCCCCTGTTCATGAGGTGGGGTCACAAAAAAAACATGTTGAAAATTTGGAGTGAAAATACCAACGAATGCCTGAGGTATTAGGGTTTCCAACCATGACGCCCAACCCTGTAGAGAATGACAGGCATCAGGGTGTGACTTGGGATTCTTGCCTGTAATGCTCATACCATTCCACACCCTGCAGCCAGTGAGAGGCATCAAGGTATACCTTGGACTCTTCAGCCCCAAAGTTCACCCCATTCTCCTATATCGCACCCATCTCACCGCATTTCCTAATGAAATGGGGTGCGCATAAGGGCCAAAGGCCCCAAGGAACACCGTGACACTTGTCAGTGTCTGCAGGGTGAGGTGTGGTGAAATGGCGAGGCCGTTATGCCTGATGACCCAAATGCACACCCCAATGCCTGTCACTCTCTGCAGGGTGGTGGTGGGGTTGGCTTCAGTTCAGTACTTCACTGCCATTCCTATTACGCAGCTCTGTAACTTCTACATTACCACTGCCAATGCCAGCAAGCAAACATTCGGCATTGACAAATGCTTGTTTTAATCTGTCCTGAACACTGATTTCCCACAGTGACCATGTTATTCTGTGTTGGAACTGTGAAAACACATTTCAGTCAGGATGTGAAAAATGACAGCTGTACTGCTCATAAGGCGGTGTGAAAAATGGCACTGTTGAAAATTTGGTGTGACAATATTACAAATCTGCCAAGTTACAAGGGAGTATGGAAAGTGTACACGCACTTGTAACACAGTCAACTAATGGGCTATCATCACCAACTTTTCAACATAGGCATTTTAGGACCTCTGCTCATGAACAGTATCATTGTCATTTTCTTAATCTGTCCGAACAGTGATTTCCCACAGCAACCGCTCTATTCTGCGCGGAGTGCGAAACACATTTTGGCCAGGATGGAAAAATGACAGCTGTACTGTTCATAATGAATCCTGAGAAAATAAGCAATGTTGAAAAATCTAGAGTAAAATATAAATTGGAAATTCTGGCTGCCTGCCAACTGCAGCCACGCACAGAATAACACGTCATTTTATGGAGTATCACTACCAAATTTCAACATAGACATTTTAGGACCTCTACTGATGAACAGTGTCACTGCCATTTTCTTACTCAGTCCTGAACACTGATCTCCCACAGCAACTGCGCTATTCTGCACCAAAGGTGAAAACACATTTCGGCCAGGATGGGGAAAATGACTGCTTTACTGTTCATAAGTACTGCTCACAAGGAGGTGTGACAAAATGCCAATGTTGAAAATCTGGTGAGAAAATATTGTAAATTTGCGAAGTTATGAGCATACGTAGCAACTGCTCAATGCACGCTCGTACAACAGTCATTTCTGGGATTTTTTCCACCAAATTTGCAACATAGGCTTTTTGAGAGCCCACCTCATGAAGACTGGCACTGTCATTTCATTAATCGGCCCCGAAGGGTGATTCCGCACAGTGCCTGCGAAACTACCTTTCCGGGCCAATTAAAGCAGCAGTACTACGAAATCAGGAAGTGACCCATCAAAATTCTGTTTTTCTGTTGTAAGCATGCGGCCAAGTTCCAGTTTCCATACCTGTAAATGTTTTTTTTTCCAGTCGTCTTTAGTTTTTTAGATATTTGCAATTTATTTGAAGTGTTGTAGTGCTTCAACAAATATGGCGGCTGACTAATTTCAGCTGTGCTTTTTCTTCAGGTTGCATCACATCTTTTGACAACAGCAGAGGGGCCCTCTGCTGACCATTCCCAATGTCCCTGCAAGTCATAAACATGTGCAGCTGGCAGCAGAGGGGGTTCCAGTGCAACATGCTGGGTGGCAGAATGTAAACAAAAGCAGAGAATAGCTGAGCAAATTACTTGGCGATAGTACAATGCCGGCGAGGAAGAGTACCAGATATATGATTAGCAGGGCACAGGGGATTATCTGTCAAAAAAGTGCAAATTTTTTTTCCTGTAGTACTGCTGCTTTAATGCCATGACAGTTCAAGAATTCATGAGGAAGGTCCCAAAAAAACCCTGTTGAAAATTTGGTGAAAAAATTCCAAAAAATGCCCGAGATATGCACTAAAGTTGAAAAAAACCCTATTTATTACATCATACAGTTTACTGGCATTTCCTCAGTTCACGGTTGGCTTTGAAGAGTGCAGACATGTTCCTGGTCCACAGATCATGCACCAAGTTCGGAGGTAAGTATGGGGTGGTGGGGTTTGGGGAGGCAGGTGCGCTGATGGGTGGGTGTGGGTTGCGGGTGGGGGCAAGGCGTGCGCCAAGGGACAGTTTCCTTTTTCAGGAGTAATAAAACAAAAGACATCGCGGGACCATTTTCCCTTCACAGGGCATCTGGCATGCTGGATTAGGCTCGGTGTGCCAGCAGAGGAGCTTCGGTTTGGGGCCAGCAGTAGCTGATGGGGATTGGGCACCCTGTCAGCAGGAACAAAACTGGGGGTGTTTCATTATGCCGATGGGGATTGGGCACCCCATCAGCTGGAACAAAACTGGGGGTTCATTATGCTGATGAGAATTGGCACCCGTCGGCAGGAATAAAATGGGGGTTCCATTATGCCGATGGGATTGGGCACCCATCAGCAGGAACAAAACTGGGGGTTACAGACTGCCAATGGGAGTGGGCTCCCCTTTGGTAAAAGCAAAACAGGGGCACCACAGCCGATGGGATTAAGGCCCCATTGGCAGAAAGTAAACATGGTGGGGAGGGATTTATATTGTTTGTGAACACGGTGGCAAGCTGCCGCCATGTTCTAGAAACAATATCAGGGATTACATCTCGCCCTGCAATGATGGGTTGCTCCTCATTGCAGCGGATGGCTGACGCTGTAATGACAAGGCGCCCTGATTGCAGTGGCTACTTTTAGAAGGTTGTGGCAAGCTGGCTGAACTAGTGTCAGCAGCAGCATGCCAAGGCATTGGGGGGCGGGGGACAAGCCTTTGCAGACTGTGGGGGCATTGGGCACAACAGTGCCACGCCTCCACAACCTGCTTGTGGAGGAAGCTGACACAACATGTTTCTTGTGCATGCGCGTAATCAACATAAAAGTGCTCTCCTGTTGGCGCAGATGGGGTCTATAACAAACTGCCATGCTAAAACTAACTCCATTTGAACCTGTGATTTGTAAAACCAAAAGGTCCAATTGCCCTGGAATTGGTCTGGCAACTTTGATTTGACCATCGTAAGTTTCCTTAAGATAAATAATTACTCCACCCCATTTCAATCTATCTTGACTTTATATACTGTAATTACTAATGGAAATATCTGAATCTTTTGCTTTACTGTTCAACCATGTTTCTGACAAAGCCAACGCATCTGGGTGTATTGTAGCAACCTGTGCTCTTAAATTATCTATTTTTGGTAATAAACTCCTGGGGCTAGATATTCAAAGGGGTTACACCTGGCACAACTGAGTTGCACCAGCACAATGCCAGAAATGTGCCCTGGGGCAATATTCAAAAGAGAGAATTGCGCAGTGCAATTCCCCATGCACCAGGGCACAAAGAAAATGTATGCAACACATCTAAAGGGGGCGTGCCCATGCATATGTGGCACATCCTGTTATTCAGCCTAGGATGTGCAGCGCATATGCTAGCAGAACCCTGAGATGCGCCACATACTGGGGCACAAAGCTGAGCCTGAAAAATAAGACTGAAATGGTAGCCACCCACTGTAGGTGAGCTACCATAATGCAGGTGCAGCACAGCAGCTGCCAGCCGTGGTGGCTTCCCCACCCGAACACTGTACACAAGCACCCATTAATGTTCCTGGTGGTCCAGTGGTACCTCCTCCTGCCCATAACCTGATCACCTGAAATAAAAGAATATTACATCCCTGGCAGTCTATTGGTACCCCCATCCCGGAACACCGATCACCAGAATGCAGACATCAGTTCCCTGGTAGTCTAGTGGTAATCCCTATCCCACCCATAACCCTGATGGTCTGTAAACTCAATGGAATAAATCCCTGGTGGTCTAGTGGCACACCCACCCACACAGGACCCCTGCCCACTCAGCCCCCCATCATTAGCAAACTCACCCGCATACCTCCATGGCTGCCCAACAAATAACAGCTTACAGTATTACAGTTGTTCACAACTCAGAGACAGCAGTCACGGCTGTTGCAGCCAAGCAGCAACACATTCACAGCAATAGTAGCTGCGATCAGGTACAGACTCAGTCTCTATAGATAGTTTGTGATGGAAAAAGTGAAGAGTACCTGGTAGATGATTTTAACTAGCTGCAACAGGTGTCTGGAAAGTTCACAGATGAAATCTGAAGCTTGTGCAAGCCACTTGGGGTTTTATTGGCAGTAACCCTGCCCCGTGTGAGCAACCAAGTCCCCTCGCCTGCCATTGCAACCAGGCACAGAGAAAACGCGGACTCCTAGTACAAGCAGATACTGTGTAATGCAGCCTAAATGGCTTTCACTATACTGCAGACACACAGAGTAGCTATATGTCACACACAGGGCTCGGGGCACCTAACAGATACTGTGTAACACAGCCTAAAGCGGCTTCATGCAGAGACACAGAGTAGCTATATGTACAGCTAAATGGCTTTCACTATACTGCAGAGAGACACATAGTAGTTATGTGTCACAGACAGGACTCTGAGCACCTAATAGACAATGTGTAATACAGCCTAAATGGCTTTCACTATATTGCAGACACATAGAGTAGCTATGTTGCTCAGAGCAACAAAGCTCACAATGTGTAATACAACCTAAATGGCTTTCACTATACTGCAGGGACACACAGAGTAGCTATTGTATATGTCACAAACGTGGTTCAGGGCAACTAACAGACACTGTGTAATGGCCAATGTAAAATTATGTGCACAAATGCCCGTAGTCTGGGAAACAAGATCCCAGACCTGCAGGTAACAGTGACAGAGGCTAAACTGGACATAGCCATTAGTGAGACATGGTTCACCAGTTACCACACTTGGGAAACTTTAGTACCCGGCTATGTACTGTTCAGAAGAGACCTAGGTGAAAAGGGGGTGGGGTGGGGCAGTAGCTCTTTATGTAAATGAAAATATTAAAGCTACAGAAATACAGAATACACATAAGAGCCAGAAGAACTGTGGGTCACCTTGAAACAGGAAATGGGACAGCCATATGAACTGGGGTTGTCTACAGGCTTTCAGACCAGGAGGAGGACATAGACACATTACTGTTAGAATATATGTAAGCAATAAGACATGACAGGGTGTGCATGGAACAGATTTTACCGCATGGCCAGGGGCATAATAAGGCACGAGGCCTTGGCAGTGCCTTTAGCTATGGTGTGGCGGAAATCTGTTCCATGCACAGCCCTGGAGTGTCTTATTGCGTTTATAAAATGGGCTGCTTTTAAAAAAAAAAAAAAAACCTTTTGCAATTAAAAAAATAATTTTTATGTGAAACAGCATTTAGTTATGCTGATTTAACATCAAATAGTGCTTCTGCCTACCACACAATGACATCATTATGATGTCATGTCTGTACTGGACAACGTTAGTAATTAAGAGAACATGTAGAGAAATAAAAAATGGGGGGAAGGGGCACTCCATTTAATTCACTGTAAATTCGTTACTGTAAATAGGTACTGTAAATTCGTATTATAGTGTAGTGCCGGGGGAGGAATGTTATTGTTTACCTGCAGAGGTCATCCAGTACTCAGCTGGGTATCTCCACTCATTTTCTTACAGTGTTAAAAACAAGAACATCTTCCCAAGAAACACGGAGGGAAGGAGAACACAAAGTCAAATTCATTTTTTTAAAGCGCGAAAACAGCTACGACAGGAAGAAATTCTACTCTAGCTCAGCTAGGGGAACAACCTAACTCAGAGTGAGGGTGGCGCTTTCACGGACATCCTTCGGTACCCAATAGCAGTTTAGAAGGCAAATCATGCTGTACAGTGGTGGGGAAACTGTGGATATTTCTTCACGTTGATTAGTAAAAAGGGCAGTGATGGAAACAACCATTTACACCTGCAAATACTACCAAAGGTAAATCAATTATCACGATCGCAGCTCTTTTTGCCCGCACTTGGTGGGTACTCGCGTCACGCTCTCTCTCTCTCTTAGCATTGCTGTTCAAAAAGCAGCTTTGTGTTTTTTTTTGCCCCACACTGGAGTGAGTAAAGAAGATGACTGCCAGTAAAAATGCTAACATTCTATGGCACAAGAATCTTGGCCTTTTACTGCCAGCTCTTTTACCCATGCATGGAACAGATTTCATGCAAGCTGAGAACGTTTCTGATTGGCTGGAACTGCCTCCCATTTTATAAACGAAACATGACAGCTAAAGGGAGGTTCTGATAATAGCAGACTTCAACATGCAGATACAAACTGATCAATACAAATTGGTCAATACCAGCAGGAACATCAGCCAAAACTAGGCACAAAGTGGATTCCCTCCAGGGGAAGGGCCTCAAACAACTGCTACAACAACCCACAAGAGACAGGGCTATCCTAGATCTAGTACTGACTAATGGGGAAAGGATCACAGATCTCCAGGTAGAAGGTCAATTGGGGAACAATGACCATCACATGGTATGGTTCAATTTGGCCACTAGAACTAAATCATCCCATTCCAAGGCAAAAATATGAGATTTCAGAGGAGCTGACTTTGATAAGATGGTCAACAGGGTTAAGCTAGCCCTGGCAAGAAGAAATACAGGTGAGGGAGTACAGGTAAAGTGGGCAAGCATTAAGGATGCAATTTACTTGAAGTAGCATCTCATTGTGTTAGGAAAACAAGCAAGAGCAAAAGAAGGAGGAAACCACTTTGGTTCTCAGAAACAGTAGAGAAAGGTCAGAACCAAAGACTGGCCTTCAGGAAATATAAGGAGCATAGCGTGATGAAGATAGGAAGCATTCCAAACTTCCCTAAGGAAAGTGGAAAGACAGGAAGGCAGGTAAAGGCCCAAACCGAGGAAACTCTTGCACATGTAACCCCCCTTCAAATGGTGGTTCCTAAAAGCCTTCCTGGAGCTTGCCTAAGTGCTTCCTACCTAACTGGCATTCAGCGTGATGCCTTTTAAATGTGGGTGCTGTGAGTGCTTCTAGAGCCTCTGGTACTGTCTCTTTAAGAACTGCCTACTTGCAGGCTTTATTAGTTTGCAAGGGGGGCCTATGGGTTTACTGCTCGAATCCCACTCGAGCTGCTGTTTGAATTGCTCCATTTCTGAAGTTGCTAAGTGAGCAGAGGGAGCCCTATTGGCAGATGTAACTGCCTGCAGGGACATATGTAGCATAACAGTAAGAATGCAGTTTGTTTAACCTGCCTTTATTGCAGCTGGGCCAATGGAGTTATGAGGGGTACCTAAAATGGAGTATTGAGCAACTAACCAGAATCAGGCCTCTCTTTGGAGCCGGCTGACCATAGGAGATACAGCCATTAATTCTGGGAAGTGAAGTTCTGGACTGTGGTGCCTTTTGTACCAATGAGGACAGTATTGAGTGACTGGCATCTGCAGCCTCCAATGGGATCAGGTGGCGCCCAAACTATGATTCCCTGCCCAAACTGCCAAGGGGCAGAGTCATTGTGGCTGTGAGCAAGGAAGGAGCTTTGGGCTCCTGCGCTGTTGAGTTTTCACACGGGAAGCTCGTGTGGAAGGCCAGAGTCAGGCGGTTTGATCGCCAGCGAGTTCGGACTAAATCCGCTAGGCAGCGGTCAGAGGAGGCTGTGCAAGCGTGCAGCTACCTACCAGGCTCACCCTGTAGAGAACTGGAGAATCTGCTGAATCGCACTTGGTCTGGCAGGAAAAGTGAAGCTGCGTTGTGACTCCCTGATTAGCCATGAGTTCAGTCGGGCCCTAGAAGCAGCTGCCTGGTATGGTACCCTTCTGCTGTTACATATAAATGTGTTGAGTGTCCTACTACAGGCTAGTGTCCTGAATTAGAGACAGAAAAAGGGAGAGAACTTGCTGTCTCCAGAGTCGTGAGTAAAATATCAGGGTTGCTCCCTGTTATTGATCTATTGAGTGCAAGTTTGAGCTGTTCCCGTGCTGGCTGCATGAACTGAGCCCGCCAGCTCTCAACTACAAAAGTGGTAGTTTACAAGTGTTTTATCCTCAGGGCCCCAACCAGCTGCATCGAACTTGGCTAGCCCCTTATTGCCTGGGTACCCAGTGACAGTGAATCTTAGGGACTTTAACCTGTGCACAGAGCTTTGATATAGTAGCGTGATTAAGCTAATTAACTTGATTTCCCCCTGTCCTTGTTATTCCCCCCTAAATAAATCAGATTGGTTGTTTTGCAAATGTATACTGACTGAACTGTGTGTTTTATGTTAAAATACTGTACAGGGACAACTGTGTTCTTGCATCTTTTTTTTTTTTATTTAGTTGTTTAACCCGGTAAAGCACACTAAGCTGGAAGCTTTTTTACAGGAGTGACCTGGGAGCACAAGGAGGTTAAGTGACTTGCTCAGGGCCTCACAGTATGCAAGTGGAAGCTGTGGGATTCAAACCCAGGTCTGGTCTGCTGGGTGTCACCAGATTTGCAGCTCAGAGCCTTAGACCACTGCGCTATACTGCCTCACAATCTCTCATCTTATTCCACGAGGGGTCTCTAGAGTCCAGAGGATTAAACCAATTCTGGAGGTAAGTGTATATTGCAGAGGTACTGTTAATAACGTGTATGGGCGGCTAGGGGGAAGAAAGGAAGGTTGCAGTAACCCAGAGAGCTGTGACCAAATCATTCTCGACTGTCTGAAACCCGACCTCTGGGTGGAGGCACCCGACATCAGACCTGGGCCCCTCAACCTGTTAGTGGTTAAGCAGGCAGGGGTAGTAGCCCTTGGGATAGCACCACCTCGGGGTTACACACAAACAGTAAAAGAAGGGGCCAAGAATTTCTATAGATACATTAGTGAAAGGAGAAAGACCAGAAGGGGTATTGCTAAGATCAAAGGGGATAAGGGGGAGTGTGTAAAGGAGGACCAAGGAAAAGCATCTATCATAAATAGATACTTCTACTCAGTATTTATTTACTGTCATTTCACTGTTGCTTCCTTGTTGTTTGTTATTTCTGATGTGGAACCTTTGTAAAAGAGCCTTGGCTCAAATGTACTTGTAATCCTAGAATAAATAAAATAAAATAAAATAAAAGTATTTACTGGGAGAAGATAGAGCAGGGTCCATAGCTCAGCACCAGGGACACAGAGGGGGAGGTTTGCACAAGTCCCTTCACAAAAGAAAGGGTCCTACAAGAGCTCGCTAAGCTCAGGGTGGACAAGGCAATGGGACCAGATGGCATACATCCCAGGGTACTAAAGAAGCTAAGGGTGGAGCCAGCAGAGCCATTATCAGAACTGTTTAATGAGTCTCTGAGCACAGGAGAGGTCCCAGAAGGCTGGAGAAGGGCTCATGTGATCTCGTTCCACAAGAGTGGTAGCAGGGAGGAGGCAGAGAACTACAGACCAGTCAGTCTTACCTCAGTAGTGGGCAAGATTATGGAGGCACCCTTAAGGAAAGGATAGTGCACACCCTGTACCTCAGGAGCACAGGATCCAAGACAGCATGGGTTTACAAGAGGAAGGTCCTGACAAACTAATCTCATAGATTTCTTTGATTGGGTAACCAGAGTGATGGAAAGGGTGCAGTTGATGTCACCTATCTTGACTTCAGCAAAGCTTCGATACTGTTCCACAACAGAAGATTGATTAATAAGCTGGGTAGGCTTGGGGTGGGTGAAGTTGGTCAACTGGGCAGAAAACTGGTCGGCGGGCAGAATACAGAGAGTGTTGGTAAATGGTATACAGTCAGAACAGATGCAAGTCACAAGTGGGGTACCTCAGGGATCAGTCCTGGGACCAGTACTCTTTAATGTCTTCATCAGTGAAATTGCAGATGGACTGGAAGGTAAGGTTTGTCTGTCTGCAGATAGCACCAAGATCTGCAACAGAGTAGATTACCCAGATGGGGTGGACAGAATGAGAAGAGATCTAGATAAACTGGCAAAATGGTTAGCAGAGTGACAACTGGGGTTTAACGCAAAGAAGTGCAAGATCATGCACACAGAGAAGAGAAACCCTGAAGCCACTTATAGGTTGGGAGGGGAGTTGATGGCAATCACATTGGAAGAAAGAGTCTTAGGCATCATCATCATCACAGATGACCTGAAATCATCCAAGCAGACCACTAGAGCAGTAGATAAGGTTAGGGGGATGCTGGGGCATATTAGTAGGGGTAACACAAGTCATAAGAGGGAGGTAATAATCCCCCTTTACAAGGCACTGGTTAGGCCCCATCTGGAGTACTGCATGCACTACTGGAGGCTGCACCTGCACAAGGACTTTAACAAAATGGAGGCAGTCCAGAGAAGGGCAACCAAAATGGTGCAGGGACTGCAACAGAAAACATGAGGACAGATTAACAGAGCTTAATATGTATACCCTAGCGCAAAGGAGGGAGAAAGGTGATATGATCGAAACATTCAAACATCTTAAGGGCATTAACAAGGTGAAAGAGTCTGACATGTTAGAATATAAGATTATCATTTGTCAATACTGAATGTTTGCTTGCTGGCATTAGCACTAGAATGCAGGAGTTAGACAGATATAGAGTAGGAATGGCAGTGAAGTATTGAACTTCATGCCAACCCCACCTCCTCCCTGTAGAGATGAGCAGGCATTGGGGTATGTGTTTGTGTTGTCGCCCATAACGTTCATGCCATTTCACCTCACCCTATCCTGCAGACACTGACAAGTGTTGAGGTGTGCCTTGGGGTGTTCGACTTTACAGCCACCCCACTCCATAAGGATGTATGCTGAAATGGGTGCAATATAGAATGGGGTGAAATGTGGGGCGAAGAGTGAAGGCAAAGCTCAATGCCTGTCAGTGGCTGGGGAGGAGTGGGGTTGAATGGCATAGTGTTGCAGTCAGCAATCCAAAGGCACACCTCTGATGTATGTCAATCTGCAAAGGTTGGGACATTATAGTTAGAAACCATAACGCCCTGGGCATTTGTTGGTATTTGCAGTACAAATGTTCAACATGGCCATTTGTGGCCCCACCTCATGAAAGTATCTGTGACCTCTTCTCATGAACAGTGGCACTGTGATTTTGTCAATGTGTCCTAAAATTTGAGTTTCCACAACCACTGTGTGCCAAAAGCTCAAACACACATTAGACAGGATGTGAAGAATGACAGCTGGTACCATTCATAGGGAAGTGTGAAGAGATGGCAATGTTGAAAATCTATAGTGAAAATATTAAAAATGCTCAAACGTTTGAGTGTACATGGATACTGCGCAATGCATGTGCATAACACAGTCATTTAGTGGAATTGTTTCACCAAATTTTCAACATAGGCATTTTGTGACCTCTGCTCATGAACACTGTCACTATTATGATCTTAATCTGTTCACAACATTGATTTCCCACAGCAACCACGGTATTCTGCGCCAGATGTGTAAACACATATTTCAGGCAGGATGTGAAAAATGAGAACTATACTGTTCATACAGTGATATAGAAAAATGTCAATGTTGGAAATCTGAGTGAAAATATTACAAATTTGTGAAGTTACGAGGGTGTGTGGAAACTGCACAATGCGTGCTTGTAACACAGTCATTTTATGGACAATTGTCACCAAATTTTCAAAACAGGCATTTTAGAACCTCTGCTCATGAACAGCGTCACTGTAATTTTACATACAAACATACATACGAACATACGAATCTGCCAGCAGAACACACCAATCGGTCTATGTAAGTCTGCTCAAATTTGCAGCTAGCACAATAGATTGCAGCTGCCCCAGCCTCCTTCCCTCTTTTCCCAGACCCTGCCCCCAGCCTCTTTCTCTTTCTCTTTCTCTGCTTTATCCCTCCTCCTTAAAGCTATTGACTGTCAACATGTTACCACCCCTCTGGCAGCACATTCCAACTAGACACCACCCTTTCAGAGAAGTAGTGCCTCCTCATTTCTTCTTGAAATGTCCCCTTCCAACCTTAGTCCGTGCCCTTCGTCTCTTCCACTCCTCAGTTTAAACACCCTCGTGTTAGGTTTGTTTACCCTCAGGTAGTTAAATGCTTCAATCATATTCCCCATCCCTGCTCTCCTCCAGTGTGTACATGTTCAGCTCCATCAACCTAACTTCATATTCCTGTTCTTCCATCCCTTTAACATTTTTTGTTGCCCTCCTTTGCACCCCCCCTCCAGGAACTTTATATATCTCCTCAGGTATAGCCTCCAGTATTGTGCACAGTATTCTGGTGTGGTGTAACCAATGATCTATAGAGAGGTAGGATCACATCCTGTATCTGGATGAGAACCCCTTGCGATGCATCCCAGCATCCTGTTTGCCTTCGCTGCTGCTTTCCTGCACTGGGCCGAGTTGTTCATGCTCTCATTTACCAACACCCTAGATCCTTCTCCTCCTCTGTGATCCCCAACCAATAGTCCCTCTTCTGGTTCTTAGCCCTGAACTGCATCACCTTATACTTCTTTGCACTGATCCTAGCTGCCACTCCACCGACCATGTATCTAGTTTGCTGAGTTCCCCTGCATTTTTTCCATCCATCCAACCACTGCCCCAGTTTGGTATAATGTGTGAGCAGACTAACTCTGCTCCCTCAGTCCTTGTGCTATATCGGAGATAAAGAGTCCAAATAGCACCGGCCCAGCACTGACCACATGGCACCCTGCTTGGCACTGCTGTTGGTACTGAGAGCCCCCTGCCACCACCACCCTCTGCACTTTCCCTGTAACCAGTTTTCTATCCATTTAGTCAGACCACCTTCCACCCATACCCTCCTTCTCCTCACTATTCTCCTCCTTAGCCAGTGTCCCTCCACCCAGAAGTCCGCACCCTTTCTCCTCCTTATTCTTATCGGGTTGTGGTGTCTTCTGTATTACACTCAAACCACTCTGCCCGCACCTTCCCAGGGTTACTATGCCTCCACCTTTACCTATATCTAGGGAGGTGAGATCATTAGGCTCCCCTGTCTGGACCTTTCTACTAACCTCAGTCTTTTGGCCACTCCCCCACTAGTTTAAATCCACCTTAGTAGAGATATACCCCTCTAATCCTGCTTTAATACTCCCCTCCCTTTCCTGCTCAAATGTACCCTGTCCCCCATGTACAACTCACTACTCCTCCAGACCCTATCGCAGTTAGTTACTAACCCATCATTTTTGGTGTGGCACCAATCCCTCAGCCACTCAAATTCCTCAAGCCTACCCTTCCTCCCTATGCTTGCACATGGTACCAGCAGTACCTCCAAGAATGCCACCGACTCCCCCAACCCCTCACACTGCCTGTCCAACTACTTGAACCTCCCCTTCACTACTTCCACAGTCCCTCATGCCAAGTCATTTCTACCCACATGCAACACTAAATGAAGTTTCTTCCTCCCCTCACTGCACACTTGAGCAGTGTCTGCCCTGCCCTTTCTGCAGTCAACCTGGGGATAGCTTCAACCCAAATACAGCTGTGCCTTTTCCCCCTGCCACCTCATGTCACCCTTTCAGTATAGAATGCTCCAGGATGAGTACCCCATCCTACCCTCTTCCTTCTAATGCCCTTCCACCACCCCAGTATTCATTCTTCTCTGCCCCTTACCCTGCCAGCTGCTCCCTCTGTGACTTCTATATCTGTACCCATCACAACTCGCTCAGTCGGCAGTCCTCTACTCCCAAAGTGCCAACCTCTAATGTATGATTTGTGTACAGTGACCAGAACAAGGTAACCCTCTTGTCTGTTTTGTGGGTTCAAGTCACCTTAGTCTCAAGCTCTGGTGGGATTCAAACTGATAACCTCTTGTTAGCGTACCAAATTATCAGGCTCAGATAACTCTGTCTTCGGGGCCAGATATCTTTGCCTATGGGCAAATAACCAGGTCTTTCAAATGAAAACTTAGAACTTTATGCAAGACTTTGGAGAACTCTATCCATTTCCCAGCTTGCTATACAATAGCTCATGCACAGTGTTACTTATAACCTTTTAAAAGCTCCACTTAAAATAAAAGAAAGCGTCAAAGGCACTCCAGACAGTTTCCTTTGTAAAATGTATATTTACTTTAAAATATCAAAACAGAACAATAATTACAGACAAAATATAACCCAACACATGCAGCCTTAAAACAAACAGGTGAAAGTGCAGTTTCTACAATACATACATTCAGACTGGTCTAATCTGATGCTTACTTTCTTTCAGTGCTTTGAGGGTCTCTCTTCTCTCAGTCAGAATTTTGTCTTGTGTGTCTCTGTCCAGGTTCTCTCAGCAATTAAACACAGTTCTGAGACGGCCTTCTCATGAGGTCACTAACTCCGCCTTGGTGTAACAACATTTATATTTTTTCTCATAGGATGTCCAAATAAAATATTTAAAAAAACATAATAGGTGACCTCACTGCCTTTCCTCCCTCAGGTTAACCAGACCAAATCGGTTTGTGCTCTGCTACACATACATCTCAAAAGTTTCTTTGATCTAAGTCACTGTATTCAAAGCAAAAGTGTATTTGCCTTTTTAATCCCGTCTGAGCCTTGGAATCTACACCTCAGAGGTCTCTCTGATGTAATTAAAGTGTTCCCTGGGAAATATATTGGACCTTCCAAATTCGTCTGGGTCCTCCCTGGCCCAGACATCAACCCTCTCTTCAATGTCCTTTCTTTTTTTTTTTTTCCTCCTCTCCCCGCAGTCCCCCTCTCTTGGGAGACACTCTGACCTTTTCAGCCCTCGCTCACCTGCCTGTAGACCAGAGCAGTCCATCCCCCACAGACCTTGGTTTACCCCAGGCGAAGTGCGGGGTGGGGCCCTCACCCAGACTACTGGAATTTCGTCGGGGATGCTGTCTCTGGGCAGGCAGGAGCTTTAGTCGGGGCCTAGTGCTCCCGTCTGTCGGGGGACGCGAGGTCTTTCCGGTGTTCTTACTCGCGGCGTGCGTGTCCCTGACATCAAGGCGCTGGCGCCGGCGTCTGCCACGTCACCCCTTCTTCCTGCCGCCGGCTTGCTGCGCCTCAGGTCTCCACCTGGGGACAGTCAGCGCCGGGCTCTGAATCCCCTCCCCGGAGAGGGCAGGCAGTCCCTGGGGCGCTCAAGCCCTCTCCCGGCCCGACCCTCCAGCTTCCGGGCTCGTTCCCGAACCCGGTCGCTGGCGTCGCAAGCGGAAATCCAACCGCTGCGCCGGCGGGCCGGCCTTTCAATGTCCTTTCTGACTTCTCTCTGACACCCCTCCCTCTCAAGTTCTTTCTGACAACTATTGTAAGTCAAAAGATTTTCCCTGAGGACATTATGAATGGCTAATCTTATTTCCTGAGATGAAAGCAAATTGACAAGGTAATTGCACCCCAGATATCTGCAGTTTAGCTATGTTCTGTCCTTTGAACTTATCCCTGTGGGGGGTCTTGATGTGTCAGTTCCAGTAAGACAGTAGTTTCCTCAAACTGACCTTCCCATCACCTATTTTACATGTAATAAAAATTTGATGCAGGACTCAGATCTGGCTGTCTCGTCACCTCCCTACTTCTGCCTCACTCCTTTCTCTGCCTTTTCATCCCATCCCCTTGAACACCTTCCCAGCCTGACTTCTTTCTACTGGGCTTCCCATGTTGACCTCCCTCCTTCCCTGCTGATTTCCAACCTCTCCTATCCCTGCTGATGTCAATTTAGAGCCCCATGCCCCTCCTATCCTTCCACTTCCTGTAGCCTTCTCTCTTCCTGTCACACCCCTCCTTCCTTACTAGCTCCTTCTACCCTTTTGTCCTCGCTATCTTTTCCCCTACCTGTTGCCATCCTCTCATGCCCCACTTGTCCTTCCCTTCATTATGTTCCTGCTCACACTCTCTCCCATAGCAGAGGTTCAAATCTATTCCTAGTTGATACCCTCCCACATCTCTTCCCCTATCAGTTCCCCTCTTCCTACTTGTTCCCTCTGTGTCATCCCTGGTCCACCCTGGTCCCTCTCTACCCGCAGCCATCTTCTCTCTCCCCTGGTGCTCCTTGTGGTCTCTTTCTCCCCCATCAGGAGGTCCCCCTCACCTCAGGCACCCCCTCCTTTCTTCTCTCTTTTCTGTTAGTGCTTCTGATACTGGGGTCAGTTTCACTCCCTAGTTGTTCTTCCTCTGTCCCCCTTTGCCATCACCATCCCCCCAACCAAGATGCCTACCATTTTCATCTGCCCTGCCATGGCAAACCCACACCCTGTACACCCCACCACCCTTCCAAAGATGCCTGCTCTATTGACATGTGGCACCTGCCCCATTTTGGCCCCCATCTTATGGGCACTTACTCCCAGGTTCTGTACCCTACTAAAACTGTTAGGCCCCTATTTACTCAAATTCCTGTCCCCCCCCACACTAGTCCCCCTACTGCACCCTTGCCAAATGAGTTAATTCAGTTTTAAAGCTGATCCATTAGATACTATATTACTGAAGCAATCCTAAAGCCTCCTTGTCCATTTTTCATGCCCTCAGCTACCATTCTTTTTGTTCTCAGCTCTCATATAGTTTCACTTAGCCTGGTTAGAAATCCTATTGCACTCCCAAATATAACTCAGCTCAGTTAGAGAAATAACAGAACAACTACATCTGTATTGTTACAGCAATCCTAAAAGCATCCAATCATTGCTTTATCTCCACTCCAGAGACTCTGCTGTTGTAACCCCTGCAAATGGGGATTCCCAAAAGACTTACAGGAGCTTGCTTGAATGCTCCAAGCCTGAATGGTGTTTAGGCGTTTAAGCCATTTATCTGTGAGTGTTTTAGAGTCTCTGGTACTGTCTCTTTAAGAGCTGTCTGCTTGCAGACATAATTAGTTTGTATGGAGGACTGTGTGTTTCTCTGCTTGAGTACCACTGAGCTGCTGCCAATTCACTCCATTTTGCAGTCACTAGGAGTGCAAGGAATCTATCTGAAAGATGTAACTGTTTGCCAGAAATCATTTAGAGTAATAATGAAAATACAGTTTGTCTAACCTGCTTTCTTTGCAGTCAGAACTGTGTTTGCCTAGTTCCCCATTCTAGTTTTGAACTGCTGAACTGGACCAATCAGTGTGGGTTAAGGTAGCTCTAAAACGGTGCCTTGGACGAATCAGAACTTGGACTCATAATCTGAGCCAGCCACAAGAGGATTGTATGGGCAGTGACTCTGGGAGATGTAGTTTGAACTTAGGCGCCTTTTTGGACCAACAGGGGCAGTCTATTGTGAGTGACAGCCAATCCAGCCAAGAACTGGGAGGAACTCAAAGGAAGTGCCCGGTTTTGTCTGCTGGAGTTTCAGTTGAGCTCTGGCAGTGAAGAGGGAAGGAGCCTTGTGCTTTTTCGGTGTGCAGTTTTAGTTGGGAAACGCGTGTAAGGCCCCGAGTTCCGGTCTGCAGCTTGTGTAACTGCTTGTAAGGACTGAACTGTCCTGTGAAGAAAATCAAAGGATATCTGAAGAGTAGAAACCAGGCTTACCCTGTAGAAGACTGGAGAAATTGCTGAATTGCGCTCGTGTCTGTCAGGAACAGAATCTGCTGTGTGTTCTCCCAGGTATTGTGCAGTAATTGCGATTGGGATAGAGAAGCAGCCTGCCTGGTATAGTACTTTCTTTTTTACCATATAAATGTGTGAGGAGGCTTGTGTGTAGCTCAAGTGAATCCTGCTGCCACTAAAGGACTTTTGCCTGTTACTGTTTACCATATAAATGTGTGAGGAGGCTTATGTAGCTCAAGTGAATCCTGCTGCCATTAAAGAACTTTTGCCTGTTACTGTTTACCATATAAATGTGTGAGGAGGCTTGTGTAGCTCAAGTGAATCCTGCTGCCATTAAAGGACTTTGCCTGTTGCAGTTTGTCATATAAATGTGTGAGGAGTCGTGGAGCTCAAGAGTAGCCCTGCTGGCGTTGAAGGACCCTATCTTGTTTGGAGGTCGTGAGTACTAATTCAGGGTCGCTCCTGTTGTATTGCCACATTGAATCCAAATGGAATTACTGTACTGCTGACTGTTTAACTAATTTTTCTCATGTGAAAGGGCCCTACCAGCTGCCATGGTTTGGACTAGCCACTAGGGCTTGGGTACCCAGGGACAGTAACTGGTAGGGATAGGCCTGTGCACAGAGCCATAGGTAGATGAGTAAAGTGATAAGCTAATTAACCTGATTTCCCTTGTCCTTGTTATATCCCCTAAATAAATCAGAGCTGCTTGTTTCAGCAAAGTTATACTGCCTGAGGTATTTGTCTATGTTAAAGTATTGTACTGTGATTGTTGCACTGTATCTTCTTATTTTACAGGGGTCCCAGTGCCTGAACCAGTCCTGGGGTAAGTGTATACTGTGAGTAATTCTGATATACTGTGTGGGCCACTAGTGGGAAGAAAGGGGTGTTGCAGTGTCCCAGAGGGCTGTGACCAAGTTAGTTAACTATTGCAAACCCTGACCTCTGGGTGGAGGCACCCACCATCGGATCCAGGCCCCTCAACCTGTTAGTGGCAAATCAGGCAGGGGTAGCAGCCCCTGGGATAGCGCCATCTAGGGGTTACATCTTGGAGGCTCACCACTGGGATTGTGTGTCCTCTAGTGGCCATATTTACAAACCACTGTTAAGAAAAAAATGGGTACCCCGACAGAAGTGGCTGTGCACCGGCTGGTGGAGTGGTGTACTGGGGAGGAGATCGACCCCCAAAATGCTATGCTTATCCTGGACATCCCCCTGGGTATCAATATGGACACTGTACAGGGAGTATGTTCCAAGATGGAAGGTTTACAAAACCCTGTGGTGGTGGGTCAGCATGCTAATCTGCTCACCCACACTTTCCTGGCCTTAGAAGAGTTTAAGGATCCCATAGATAGCTCCAAAGTGCCACAGACCATTACCCCAGAGGGAGCCCTCACTGCCTGGAGAGTGATAACTAAGGACAGAAAGACCGAGGAGAATGAGCCCCACCACTGTCTGAAACTTTGAGGAGAAATTTGCTAAATGGTTGCTGGGGAAGGAAAACTGTGGAGGACTTGAAGAAACTATTCTTGCCACCTGGGGGTGTTCCTCCCCCAACACCCTCTCCTGCTCCAGTACCCGTAATGGTGGCTGAACCAATGCAGACTCCTATTTCTGCACCTGCCATTAGTCACGACTCTTACCGAAGGTTGAGGATCTTCTCTGGCACCCTCCCCAACCCCCAAGAGGAGGATGACTGGGAGATCTGGATAGACTATGTTGCCCCCCAAGTGCTAGAATGGCAATGCTCGGAAGCTGAAAAGCGAAAGAGGGTTAGTGAAAGCCTCCGAGGTCCTGCCCTGGCTACCATCCATGCTAAACGGGCCAGTAACCCTGAAGTGATTGCACAGGCCTATCTTGAGGCCTTGGAGAATGTGTATGGGAGCCCAGATTCTGATGAGGACCTATGGTGGAGAGTAAGAAATGCACAACAGCACCAAGGGGAGTTGTTGTCTGTGTATGTATCTCGGCTGGAAAAATTGTTGCAAGAATGCCTCAGGAAGGGTAGTTTGCCAGCGATTGAACTGGACCGAACCAGGCTGGACAGGATCCTTAAGTCTGCACCCTTCTCAGAACTGCTGTTGCTTCAGTTACGTCTGGCAAATCGACTGGAATCCCCACCCTCCTATGATGAGTTAATGAGAGAAATTCAAGGAGTTGAGAAAAGGCGACCTCTGGAGGGACCTGCACCAATAGCTGCGACTACGACCCGAGTGACTGAGAGTGACCCATCAAGTGAAGTTCAGGGGCAGAGGTTGGCAGTCAATGAGTGCTCTGACAAGGAAATAGATATACCACAATGGGGCGAACTGTTGAGAGAGATCCGGGAATTCAAAAACAGTTCCTTTATGAAGGCCACGCCTGCAAGTACGGGCCCCGACCTATATCCGACTGTATCTGCTATGGGGTTGGGGGTATCCACCCATGTATCTCCTGCTGATAACAGCTCCAAACTCAATTCCTTGACCATGGAAGTGGAGAAACTGATGAGATGTCTCCAAATGCTTATCACGCTGCAGACAGAGATGGCACCCAGGTTTCCAGTTAATAGTACCCCCGCCCTGGCTCCCAGTGTGGTGCCTCGGCCAGCTCAAACTCCAGAAAGTATGTTTTGCTATAATTGTGGGAAGGATGGGCACATGAAGAGGGAATGCCGGTCCTCAAAAGACACTGACAAAGTTGCATATAGGCTACAAGGAGAGCTTCGGAGAACAAATCAGTGGCTAAGAGGTGCACAAAATGATCCCAGTGAGGGCACCAAAAATGCTAACTCACATCCTTTTGTGGCAAGGTCAGTTGCCCAGGCCCCCGCTACCGCCTCTCCAGACTGGTCCAGAATAGTGGGTCCCTCCATGGAGACCACTGTAAAGGTGAATGGAGTGTCTACAAGAGCTGTATTAGACAGTGGCTCCCAAGTGACAATTATGTTCCAGGATTGGTATCAGAAGCATTTGTCAGATGTACTCTTACAACCATTAGAAGGACTGCATGTATGGGGGTTAAGTGAGAAGGCCTACCCTATTCGGTATATCAATTTGGCTGTCTTTCCCCACCTCCGTGGCTGGAGTGGCGAACAAGTAGAAACCCTAGCCTTATGTGTCCCCATTGGACTGTGTGATGGTGTTCCTTTGTTGATTGGAACAAATGCTCATATGTTCGGAAGGCTGGCACAGTTGTGTTATGAAAACAGGGGTCAAAGACTAGTAGAGCTTTAAGAGTTCCGGCTTTAATTAAGAAGGCCTATGAGGCACAGAGAGATGCTGAAAAATAGAACCAGAGGAACGGTCAGAATTGTATGGAAGAAGGATCCTGAGTCTCTGATCCTGGCGCCAAATGCCCAGTGTACCTTACAGGAGAGGTCTGTATCAGAAAGGATGTTAAGAATAAAATATTAATGTTGGATGCACCAGGCGATGGAAAATTGCCAGAGGGCTGCTGGTCAAGCCTAGTATTTTGCCCGCTAGAGTCCATGCTTATGCCAGAAGGGTAATGGTCCAAGTTCATAATGTGTCTGAAAGAGACATTCGAGTAAATAGAGGTAGCATCCTGGCTAATGTGCATTGTGCAGACACTGCAGTGCTACCCAGCAGCAAGAGTTCGAGGAAGAATGACAGAGTAATGCCTGACTTGTTTGATTTCGGCGACTCCCTGTTGCCAGCTGAATGGAAAGTGAGGATCAGTGAGACTTGCCCAGAGAGACCAGGTGTTTTCTTTACAGGAATGGGACATAGGATGCGTGCAAGGAGCTGAGCACAATATCTGGCTGCATGACGAAAGACCATTTCATGAGAGGTCTCGACGCCTGGCACCTGCTGACATAGATGATGTGAGACGGCATCTGCAAGAGATGTTAGCTGCTGGTGTAATACAAGAATCCAGAAGCCCTTATGCTTCCCCCATTGTGGTAGTGAGGAAAAAGAATGGGACAGTAAGGATGTGCGTGGATTATCGCACCATAAACTGGCTGACTATCCCTGATCAGTACACAATGCCCCGCATTCAGGATGCTTTGGACTGATAAAACGGGAGCAAGTGGTTCTCTGTGTTGGATCTCCGCAGTGGGTGCTACCAGATCCCGATGGCCCCAGAGGACCGTGAGAAGACGGCCTTTATCTGTCCGCTTGGCTTCTATGAATTCATGAGGATGCCTCAAGGGATTTCAGGTGCCCCAGCCACTTTTCAACGATTGATGGAGTGTGCAGTGGGGGACATGAACTTACTAGAGTGCCTGGTATACCTAGATGATGTTATTGTGTTTGGCAGCTCACTGGAGGAACATGAGGCAGATTATTTAAGGTATTGAACCGACTGGAGGACTTTGGCCTTAAACTGTCCATTGATAAGTGTCAATTCTTTCAAACATCAGTAAAGTATGTGGGACACATAGTATCCATCGAGGGAATAGAGACCGACCCAAGTAAAGTTGAGGCCTTGACCACCTGGCCACAGCCCAAAAATCTAAAGAACTGCAAAGATTCCTGGGATTCTGTGGTTATTATCGGCGTTTCATCAAGGACTATTCAAGAGTGATCCGCCTGTACTTAACCTTACTCAAGGTATCCCCAACCCACAAAAATACAAAAGTCAGCGTCCCACAAGACTGAAAGAGTGTATTTCATCCGAGTGAAGTATTTGGGGCCCGCTGGACTCCTGATTGTGAGGCTGCTTTTCATGAGATCATATATCAACTTACCCATGCTCCAGTGCTGGCCTATGCCGATCCAAGAAAACCTTACATCCTGCACTGATGCTAGCTTGAAAGGGTTGGGGCCTGTTTGTACCAAGACACGAGAATGGCCTGAGACCAGTGGCCTTGCCAGTAGAAGCCTGACCCCATCCGAAAAGAACTATCCTGTACATAAGTTAGAGTTCCTAGCTTTGAAGTGGGCTATTGTTGACCAATTCCATGAGTACTTGTATGGGGCTAAAATACTAGTAAAACTGACAATAATCCTTTGACCTATGTGCAGACCTCCGCTAAGTTGGATGCCACTGGCATAGGTGGCTTTCTGCTTATCTACATACGACTATGCTCTCGAATACCGAGCAGGTCTGAACCAAATAGATGCTGATGTTCTCTCCCGGAGGCCTGTTCCCCAGAATGATTGGGTCAGATTGGCAGAACCTGACATTCGGGCACTCTGCCGGACGTTTGACAGGTAGGAACAAATGTCCATGGACGCAGTGGACTGCATGGTGGATTGCTTGGGACCCTCTGTGAATTGCATACCTGCTGCTTATTGCCACTTTTCTGCAATAGACATTGGTGCACTGCTTCAGCTGGACAATGACAGTATTCGGCGGGCTCAGTCCCGTGATCCCATGATCAAATCAGCTTTAGAAGCCCTCTGTGCAGGAAAAGATGTGTCCAAATTACGCTCCACTGATTTGAGAACTGCACTGTTATACAAAGGAGGTCCTAAGTTGAAACTGATCAATAAACTGTTATACAGAGAAACAGTAGACAGGGGACAAGTAGACAAACAACAACTAGTGCTGCCCACTGTCTTTTGAGACTCAGTATTGAGGTCCTTGCACAACCACATAGGACACCTTGGTATAGACAGAACACTTGACTTGGTGAGATCCAGATTCTATTGGCCTAAGATGGGGACTGATGTGGAGCAACACATTCGAACTTGTAGTCACTGCTTACAGAGGAAAGCTTTGCCCCAGAGGGCTGCCCTCCTTGTTAACATCACCAGCAGTGCACCCATGGAGCTGGTCTCTATTGATTTTCTGAGTTTGGAGTCAGATCAAAGAAATATCAGTAATGTGCTGGTGGTCACTGACCATTTCACGAGATATGCCCAAGCTTTCCCCACCAAAGACCTAAAAGCATCCACTGTGGCCAAAGTACTTGTAGAAAACTTTTTTGTTCACTATGGGGCTCCACAAAGAATCCATTCTGATCAAGGGAGAGACTTTGAGAGTCGTCTGATCAAAGAGATGCTTTCTCTGTGGGGAGTGCGAAAGTCCAGAACCACTCCTTACCACCCCCAGGGGACCCACAGCCTGAACGTTTCAACCGCATTTTGCTAGATATGCTAGGCACCCTGCACCCAAAGAACAAGCCTAGACGGAGCCAACAAATTAGCACCCTGGTACATGCTTATAACTGCACCAAAAGTGATGCCACTGGGTTCTCCCTACCGCCTGATGTTTGGAAGAAAGCTCGACTACCGGTAGATGTGTGTTTGGGGTCTCTCCTGATGGGGTTCAAGCTGACAACTATTTACAGTCGTGCAAAGTTAAAGGCCCAGCTAACTCATGCGTTCCAACTGGCTCAAACCATGGCTGCCAAAAGAAATCTGGCCAACAAAGAAAGGTATGATAAAGGTGAAAGCACAGGAACTCCAGGAGGAGATCGGGTGTACTAAGAAATCTGGGACTGCATGGCAAACACAAGATTGCTGACAGATGGCACCATCTCCTCACATTGTAGTGGGCAAACTAGATGATCTGCCAGTGTACAAAGTAAGGCCTGAGAATAATTCAAAAGATGTAAAAACAATGCATAGAAATCATTTACTGCCCATTGGACAAATCTTGATTGAGTCTGAGCCCCAGAAGATGCCCTCTGGACCAGTGACTAGAGTTGCTGCTAAGAAAAGATCAAGAATGTCTGCACTACAGAAGCAGAGTTAGTGTGTTCCCCTCCACAAGTCCCAGTTGAGCATGACTGTCAGTCCATATCAGAAGAAAGTGAGTGACTTTGAATACTATCCTTCTTACAAACTGAGTCAGTTGTTTGGGCAATCCCTAGTCAATACTGGAGGCAGAGCTGGGTCTTCTGGACTGTCTAAGCCCCCAGCTTCGTCCCTGGAGCCATTGCTCCCAGAAAGTGAAGTGCA
The DNA here is from genome assembly GCA_016271365.2 of Neoceratodus forsteri. NCBI lineage: Eukaryota > Metazoa > Chordata > Ceratodontiformes > Ceratodontidae > Neoceratodus > Neoceratodus forsteri. The sequence continues at coordinate 70,082,543 of JADMNL010000023.1, forward strand.
AAGCATCAGATCAGATGAAATGGAATCATTGTGCATGGTTGAACTGTTTGAGCTTTCAGGGAGAAAATGATGGATTGGGGCAGACTGGTGATACACCAGAACAAGAAAGAGTATTTTGAGTGCCCTGACAGTCCACTGCCAGTGTCCAAAGCTCTCCATGCAGCAAATGTTGTGGACTCAGAAACTGTAACTCCTGGAGCTGAAAGTGCCCCAAGTTCTAGCCTCTCTACCCCCATGGAGACTCCCCTGACAAGTGAGGACAGTGCTGAAAATGAGGCTCAGAGTGCAGAGACTGTAACAGTTCCCCCTAGAAAGACTGGTCGAGCTGTAAAGCCTGTGGTGCACCTCAGTTATGATTCCCTTGGGAGGCCTGTGGACTTGCCTCTCAGTGTTGTCCATAAAGGAGTGTATGTGTCCCCGAGCTCATTGCCCAAACTGAGCGTCAGTGCTAATTCAAGTTACTTGTGTTGCCCTCTAAGTATGGTGCCCTTGCCCCATCCAGCCCCAAGGTAACTGATAGGAAGGCTCCTCTCTTCAGGTTTCATGTACAAGAGGTAATAACTTGAGTTATGGTACAATGTGTGTGTAATACTGTGTAAAGAGTGATGTACTGCAATGTTTCAGAAATGTGTTCTTGGTAAAATGATACATTGACTGATGATTACATATGTGAGCCTAATGCAAATGCATATGGTTGCAGATGAAACTTATGGTACTTGCTTGACGGACTCAAGCTTTCCAAGCCAGGAAGGTGTAACCTCCTGCAAATGGGGGTTCCCAAAAGACTTCAGGAGCTTGCTTGAATGCTCCAAGCCTGAATGGTGTTTGGCGTTTAAGCCATTTATCTGTGAGTGTTTTAGAGTCTCTGGTACTGTCTCTTTAAGAGCTGTCTGCTTGCAGACATAATTAGTTGTATGGGGGACTGTGTGTTTCACTGCTTGAGTACCACTCGAGCTGCTGCCAATTCACTCCATTTTGCAGTCACTAGAGTGCAAAGGAACCTATCTGAAAGATGTAACTGTTTGCCAGAAATCATTTAGAGTAATAATGAACATACAGTTTGTCTAACCTGCTTTCTTTGCAGTCAGAACTGTGTTTGCCTAGTTCCCCATTCTAGTTTTGAACTGCTGAACTGGACCAATCAGTGTGGGTTAAGGTAGCTCTAAAATGGTGCCTTGGACGAATCAGAACTTGGATCATAATCTGAGCCAGCCACAAGAGGATTGTATGGGCAGTGACTCTGGGAGATGTAGTTTGGACTTCGGCGCCTTTTTGGACCAACAAGGGCAGTCTATTGTGAGTGACAGCCAATCCAGCCAAGAACTGGGAGGAACTCAAAGGAAGTACCTGGTTTTGTCTGCTGGAGTTTCAGTTGAGCTCTGGCAGTGAAGAGGAAGGATCCTTGTGCTTTTTCGGTGTGCAGTTTTAGTTGGGAAACGCTTGTAAGGCCCCGAGTTCCAGTCTGCAGCTTGTGTAACTGCTTGTTAGGACTGAATCTGTCCTGTGAAGAGAATCAAAGGACATCTGAAGAGTAGAAACCAGGCTCACCCTGTAGAAGACTGGAGAAATTGCTGAATTGCATTCGGTCTGTCAGGAACTGAATCTGCTGTGTGTTCTCCCAGGTATTGTGCAGTAATTGCGATCGGGATGGAGAAGCAGCCTGCCTGGTATAGTACTTTCTTTTTACCATATAAATGTGTGAGGAGGCTTGTGTAGCTCAAGTGAATCCTGCTGCCATTAAAGGACTTTTGCCTGTTACTGTTTACCATATAAATGTGTGAGTCTTGTGTAGCTCACGTGAATCCTGCCATTAAAGGACTTTTGCATGTTACTGTTTACCATATAAATGTGTGAGGAGGCTTGTGTAGTTCAAGTGAATCCTGCTGCCATTAAATGACTTTGCCTGTTGCAGTTTGTCATATAAATGTGTGAGGAGTCTCGTGGAGCTCAAGAGTAGCCCCTGCTGACGTTGAAGGACCCTATCTTGTTTGGAGGTCGGAGTACTAATTCAGGTCGCTCCTGTTGAATTGCCACATTGAATCCAAATGGAATCACTGTACTGCTGACTGTTTAACTAGTTTTCTCTGTGTGAAAGGGCCCTACCAGCTGCCACGGTTTGGACTAGCCACTAGGGCTTGGGTACCCAGGGACAGTAACTGGTAGGGATAGGCCTGTGCACAGAGCCATAGGTAGATGAGTAAAGTGATAAGCTAATTAACCTGATTTACCCCTGTCCTTGTTATATCCCCCTAAATAAATCAGAGCTGCTTGTTTCAGCAAAGTTATACTGCCTGAGGTATTTGTCTATGTTAAAGTATTGTACTGTGATTGTTGCACTGTATCTTCTTATTTTACAGGGGGTCCCAGTGCCTGAACCAGTCCTGGGGGTAAGTGTATACTGTGAAAGTAATTCTGATATACTGTGTGGGTCACTAGTGGGAAGAAAGGGGGTTGCATTGTCCCAGAGGCTTTGACCAAGTTAGTTTAACTATTGCAAACCCTGACCTCTGGGTGGAGGCACCGCTATCGGATCAGGCCCCTCAACCTGTTAGTGGCAAATCAGGCAGGGGTAGTAGCCCTGGGATAGCGCCATCTAGGGGTTACACTGTAATATAGGACCACAGAGAACCTTGGGCGGGAGGGTGGGCAACTCTAAAGTCCGCAGAGCTCCACTGAGCTTGCTCACTCCCCCTCTCTCACTCGCTTATTCTATTTCTCTCGATGCTGCAGGCTGCCCTTCTGTACTGGGCTCCTGCTTGCATTGGTGCCTTTTGCTGCCCACAAAGAAATCCGCATCAGTCCTGACAGAGCTCCGTTGAGCTCGCTCACTGCCCCTTTATCGCTGTCTCATTCTGCTTCTCCCAGCGCTGCAGGCTGCCCATTTGTACTGGGCTTCTGCCTGTGTTGGCACCTTTTTCAGCCCACAAAGAAATCTGCAGCAGTCCTGACGGAGTTCTGTTGAGCTCAATCACTCCCCCTCTCTCACTTGCTCATTCTGTTTCTCCTGGCGCTGCAGGCTGTCCAATTGTACTGGGCTCCTGCCTGTGTTATCACCTTTTTCTCTCCACAAAGAAATCTGCAGCAGTTCCAACAGAGCTCCTTTGAGATCACTCACTCCCCCACTCTCACTTGCTCATTCTGTTTCTCCCACCGCTGCAGGCTGCCCTTTTGTACTGGGCCCCTGCCTGCATTGACGCCTTTTTATGCCCACAAAGAAATCTGCAGCAGTCCTGACAGAGCTCCATTGGGCTTGCTCACTACCCCTTCCTCACTCACTCATTCTGTTTCTCCCAGCACTGCAGGCTGCCCTTTTGTACTGGACTCCTGCCTACATTGGCACCTTTTTCTGCCCACAAGGAAATCCACAGCAGTCACGACAGAGCTCAGTTGATCTCAGTCATTCCTCCTCTCTCACTTGCTCGATCTTAATCTGTCCCACTGATTTCCCAAAGTGACTGCGCAATTCTGTACCAGAAGAGCGAAAACACATTTCAGCCAGGATGTGAAAAATGACAGTCCATAAGGAGGTGTGAAAAAATGCCAGTGTTGAAAATCTGGTGTGAAAATATTACTAATTTGAGAATTTACAAGGGTGCATGGAAACTGCTCAATGCACACTCGTGAGACAGTCATTTTATGGACTTTCAGCAGAAAATTTTCAACATAGGCATTTTAGGACCTCTGCTCATGAACAGTGTCACTGTGATTTTCTAAATGTGTCCCAAACACTGATTTCCCCACAGCAACCGTGCTGTTCTGCGCCGGAAGTGCAAAAACACATTTCACCCAGGATGTGAAAAATGACAGCCATACTGTTCATAAGGAGGTGTGGGAAAATGCCAATGTTGAAAATCTGGGTGAAAATATTGCAAATCATAGAAGTTACAACCATGCGTAGCAACTGCTAATGCATGCTAGTAAAGCAGTAATTTTGGGATTGTTTCCACCAAATTTGTAACATAGGCTTTTGAGAGCTCACCTCATAAACTCTGGCACTGTCATTTGTTACTTGGTCCTGAAAGATGATTCAGCGCGTGACCACGAAATCACCTTTCAGGACGAATAACGTCATGACAGTGGCTGAGTTCATGAGAAGGGGTCCCAATAACCCCACATTGAAAATTTGGTGCCAAAATTCAAAAATGCCTGAGATATGCACCAAAGTTGAAAAAACCCTGTTTATGATATTGTACAGCTTACCGGCATTTCTTCAGTTAGCGGCCCGGCTTTAAAGAGTGCAGACATGTTCCTGGTCCACGAAGATCTTGGGCTTGGCTCGGAGAGTAAGTATGGGGTGGGGGGGTGTGCGCATAGAGGGTGGTGCGGGTTGGGGACACAGAGCGAGGACCGTTTTCTTCTTTACTGGATTTCAAAAATATATATATACATCGTGGGATGGTTTTCCTTTTAGCAGGTACTTTTGGAACATGGGGGTGGGCTCCCAGCATACCTGCGTGTTTTGAGGAGGGAGGACTGGAGCTGACGGGGACTGGGCACCCCGTCGCCACATACTGGTGGGGAGAGCCAAGAGATTGGGCACCCCAGCCAGATTCAACAAATCGGGAGGGGGACATTATGCCAATGGGGTGGGCTTCCCCATTGACAAATTTAACGTGGGGAGACTGAAGCCAATGGGGGTTGGGCCCCATCGGCAAATTTAACAGGAGGGGGACTGAAGTCAGCGGTGATTGGGCCCCGTCGGCAAAGAAAAGACTTGGTGGCGGGCGCATGAAGCTGAGGATTGGGCACCTTGGCAAACAACAAAAGAGGAAGAGTTACAGTGTGCCGATGAAGTGGGCTCCTCCTTAGTAAGTACTAGGTCAGGACGGCAAGTCGCCCTGCAATGACCAGTCGCTCCCTCATTGCAGCAGAATAGCTGATGCTGCAATGTGAGGCAGCTCTTGATTGGAGCGGTGAAAACCAAAGCGGTGGCGCTGGCTGAGCTAGTGTCAGCAGCAGCGTGCCACCACATTGGGAAGGTGGGCGAGCCTCAAAAGGCACTGGGGCATTGGACACAACAGTGTCACACCTCCACAACATGCTTTTGCAGCATGCTGCAGAACATGTTTGCATGTGCACAAGCAAACATAAAAATAGCAGTGTGGGGACATAGCATGAAATTAGAGGGAGGCCAATTGAAGGGTAATGTGAGAAGTTCATTTTCACAGAAAGGGTGGTGGACGCATGGAACGGCCTACCTCAAGAACTGGTGGATACGAATACAGTGCAGGGCTTCATATAGGCATAAGGGAGCTATACAGATGAGTATGAATAGATAGGCTATTGACAGAGTAAAGGCCTATGGCACATTCATAAGGTAGAACAAATGGGCAGACTAGATGGGCCTTGCAGTCCTTATCTGCCATCAACTTCTATGTTTCTATACAGCCTAAATGGCTTTCACTATACTACAGACACACAGAGGAGCTATGTCACAAACAGGGCTCAGGGCACCTAACAGACACTGTGTGTAATACAGTCTAAATGGCTTTCACTATACTGCGCAAACACACAGGGTAGCTATGTCACAGACAGGGCTTGAGGCTCCTAACAGACAGTGTCTACATACAGCCTAAGATGGTTTTCACTATACTGAGACACAGAGAGTAGTGCTATGTTGCAAAAGGGCTTAGGGCACCAAACACACAGTGCATACACAGTGCATACAGTGTGAATGGCTTTCACAGCTGTTGTCAGCAAAAAGCACCTTTTTCCTCCCTTCCTCCTTCTCTCCGGAGCACCAAGTCATACGATTCCCCCCATTTCCCCCTTCAGTCCCCAAGTTCCCTTGCTCCTAGCCTCCTTCATTGGTGGACTATTGTGCTAGTGTTTTTTTAATTTTAAGTTTTTCCACACAATTGCATGCTCAGTGAGTGCTGATTGATTGCTCCCTCTCCCAAACCTCTGGATGTATTTGTGTGCTCACACAGGAGACAGGGAACTCGGACACCAGAACTGACAATCGGATTGTCAGGCTGGTGGCATGCGCTCCTGTCTGCTGCGAGGACCCCCAGGCTGCCTGTAATGCCTGATTGTATGTTAGAAGAGTCCCAGGACCCACAGCCTGTCTGAAAAACTCCTTTTTTTAATTACCGCTACCCGACCCATTATCTGTGGCTACAGTACCCAACCCGTGAAGTGCACTGTTATGTGGTAGTGTAGTAAATTATCCAAACTACCCTACCCGACCAAAAATGTTGATACCTGACATACCCGCTCCAGCTATCTGATGGGTAGCCATACCTAGTAAACAGGTGGTGAGAAGGAGGGTTGCAGAAGACCAGTTAGGGTCTGTGGAGACAGACTAGGAAGGACCATCTGGGCAAAATAGATAGGCCAGTCGCTGCTTTTCTGATGACAAATTCTATGTTTCTGTGTTTCATTAATCCCAGGGAATGACAGGCTGTGAGGTCAAGATTAGGATTATAAGTGTAATCACATTAAAGAGTTTGTCCACTCCATAGCTTGTTTTTATTGTAAGTGTAATCATAATAATGAGTATGTCCACAATTTGTTTTGTTAATGTACTTGTAGCCCCCTGCAAATGGGGTTCCCAGAAGTCTTCAGGAGCTTGCTTGAATGTTCCAAGCCTGGATGGTGTTCAAGCGTCTAAGCTGTTTATCTGTGAGTGCTTTTAGAGCTTCTGGTACTATCTCTTTAAGAGCTATCTGCCTGCAGACATAATTAATTTAGATGGGGGTCTGTGTGTTTCTCTGCGTCCCTCCGAGCTACCGCCGCCTAAGTGGGCAGAAAGAGCACTTTTCAAAGATGCAATTGTTTGCTTGTAACCTGTTAGAGTAATAATGAAAATGCAGTTTGTTTTAACCTGCTTTCTTGTAGCAAGGACAATGCAGAGTAGCTCCCTCATGTTGGTTCTGAACTGCTGAATTGGACCAATCATGGTGGGATCCTTTGAAATGGAGTCTGCTCTGGGCGAATCAGAACTTGGACTCTCTTCTGGAGCCTGCTGTAAGGGGATTGTAAGGGCAGTGACTCTGGGAAATGTAGTTTTGACCTTGGCGCCTTTTCCACCAACAGGGGGAGTTTACTGTGAGTGACGGCCAAACCACAGAACAGAATGGTGTAGAGCTAAAGGAAGTGCACGGCTCTGGGACTGGAGAAGTTAGATCAGAGTTTGGTAGTGAAGAGACAAGGAGCTCTGTGCTTCTTCGGTGTATAGTTTTAGCGCGGGAAGCACATGTAAGGCCCTGAGTTTTCAGTCTGCGACCTGTGCAACCACCCGTTTGGACTGAATCTGACCTGTAGGAGAAGAAAGGAGATCTGAAGAGTAGAAATCAAGCTCACCCTGTAGAAGACTGGAGAAATTGCTAAATCGCGCTCGGTCTGTCAGGAACTGAAGCTGCTGCGTGTTCTCCCGGGTATCGTGCAGTAATTGCGGTCGGGACCGAGAAGCAGCCTGCCTGGTATAGTACTTTCCTTTTGCATATAAATGTGTGTATTGCTTGTGGGGAATCGTGTTTCAAATCCCCTGTACAATGAATAGAGTGCATGGAGCTGGAAGTAAACCCCAGCTTAATCCAGACTACATCCATTTACTCTAAACTGCAGTGGGGTCCAGTCACAAGGACCTTGCCCACATGGTCTGCTCCTCCTGGCAATCCAGGACAATCTGCCTTCCATCTAGTTCCTAGCATTGGGTTTGTGAGTACAAAGCAGGGTAGCTCCCTGCCATCTGTTTATCAAATTCCAAGTGTGTCATTAAATTGTTTTTTTTTTTTCATTTCTTCACGAACTGAACCCACTGGTTCTGGATTACAATTGGGTATTGTGCAAGAGTTTTTCCATCACAGGGCCCCAACCAGCTGCACCGATCCTGGCTAGCCCCCCCATCCTGGGTACCCAATGAAAGTGACAATTTGGGACTCTGAATATGCGCACAGTAGTGTGATTATTAATGTGTTTAACCTAAGTAACCTGATTTCCCCCTTCCTTGTTACAGCTCCTTAAATAAATCATATCTGTTGGTTTCAGCAAAGTTACACTGGCTGAGGTATTCATTTATGTTAAAGTATTGTACTGTGGTTTTTGTACTGCATCATCTTATTTTACAGGGGGTCCCCAGAGTCCGGTCGACAGAGCCAGTCCTGGGGGTAAGTGCATATTGTGAAGATATTCCTAATGTGTTGTGTGGGTCACTAGTGGGAAGAAAGGGGGGGTTACAGTGTTCCAGAGGGCTGTGACCAAGTTAGTTTAACTACTGCAAACTCTGACCTCTGGGTGGAGGCACCCGACATTGGACCTAGGCCCCTCACCCTGTTAGTAGTTAAGCAGGCAAGGGTAGTAGTTAGCAGGCAAGGGTAGTAGCCCTTGGGATAGCACCACCTAGGGGTTGCGTACTGTTTTAACTGCACTCCCCTATGTTGTCCACTCCAGTCACTGCTGCTCTTTCTGTCATTGCTCATCTCATGCTGTGAATGGCGTTCAGGCCATGAGTATGCCTCCATGGATTGTTGTCCAAGAACCACTAAACAGGGCTCTGTAATTGAAGCAGAGTTAACAGTCATTTCATTTTGGCACTGGCAGACACAGCACAAGGCATGCAATCAGCAGAGTGTGGTGGTTGTGCTGGGCATTTTTATGGGATTAAACACCTGGCACAAAAGCCAAAGATCAGCCAGTTCTGTGGCACCAAGTGATCGGAGTTCGCTTGACACACTGGAAACCCAGGTTTGCGCCCCAAACCTGGACTTCAGGATCAGAGACCACCAGGGAGGGAGTTAAGAGCATGCTTCAGATGCTTCCTCCCAGGAGAGTGGGACAGTACAAGACCACTTGCTTGGAGACTCCTGGTGTGGCTTGCAATAAGGCATTTTTGGCAGCATGAGCCTCTAAACACTGCTGAATGCCCCCACCACCAGGACGCCACTGCACCAGACCAATATGTGGGAGGTAGGTGGGCTGGGAGAAAATAGAAAATTGATGCTCGGCCGACTGGATGACAGTTGCATGGGTCCCTGCATGCCACAAAACCCTGGAGCAACCTCCAAGAGCCATCCCCCATCATGCACCTGGTATGGATTTGGACCCTTTCTCTTCTCCTGTGGGCCTTGGGAGGAGGCCCCCTCCAGTAGAGGGATATCTGTCAACCGGAGCACGGCATAGGGGAGGGGAACAGCGGATCATGCTGGGGACAATATGGTGGATGGGGGTCCATTGGCAGCCTGAAGGAGTGGCCGGCCAAGGGTGCGGGAAGGCAAAAAAAAAAGAAGTCAAAGAACTAGTTTGGTTCATGAATCATTAATCAGACTTATAATCATACATTCTTTGATAATGTTGAGAACTAGAGTAAGGTTGAGTCTTCAGGCAGACTGAATGGATTTAAAATTTTCTTCAGTCCTGCCTGTCTGTTTCTATATCGTCAAAGAGATTAGGAAAGTGACTCACTCACCACGCAAATTAAGTCTCCATAAATTCATATTATATACATTATGAATATTTAGGAAAGACAGCATTCAAATGTACTGCTTAATAGTCAATGTTTTGAGAATAACCTCTTCCTCAGGGCTTGCAGTGTCCAACAATGTATTTTTTTAAATTGCTAGAAAATTGCTAACAACAAATTCTTTTCTCTCTTGCAAATGAATAGCACACCTTACTGGCATACCCTTCAAATGTATTTACTTTCCTCCTTCTAGCTCAAATTGGATTGAGGTCACTCCCAAAACCGCAGCCCTGACGCTCTGTGTACCAGACCATGTTGGTTATTACATGATGCCCTTGAATGTTACCTTTCATTAATGTTCTCAATAAATATAATATAAATTCCCGGAAACTATTAAATAGTGTGATGAATGAACAAAGTGGGTAATTTAACCCTTAGGCTGCCGACAGAATTAGAATGTATAGGAATTCTGGCTATATCAGTCCGCGGCACAGCAAGAGTTAATACCTGTTATTGGACCAACAAAAGATTTGCAGACTTTTACAGACTTTTAAGGTTTCGAACTACACAGAGCTCTTTATCAGAAAATAAGAGGCTATACAAAGAACCCCTTTTAAATACATAGGTTAGAATTGGTAAAAGAAGAAAAACACCTTTACACATAGATGTGACAATTCTGTTGATACAGAAGAAGGATAATTGAATATTATTCAGAGAAAAAACAGTCTTTGAAATCCTAGTTGGGTATAAATCAAATCCTCTCTGTGGAAGGAATGTGACAGCAAAAGGCTAATAAATTGTCAGTAGCTTAATTACCTGGACAACAGACTGTGTGAGTGAGTGTGTGTGTGTGTGCGCTCAGAAGTACGTAAGTGTGTATAAATCAAAAAGTATGAAAGCAGCAGACACAATGTATGATCAAACATACAAACAGAACCAAGTTAATGTTTAAAGGTACACCAAAAATATATATAACAAATATAATGCCAAATGGGCCCTATGCAGGATGCCTACGCGCCGTGGAAACTGGGTGCATAGGCATCAATATGCAGGAATACTGTGCAGCATTCACTAACTGGGCACAAGACAGTTATATGTCCGATCCCCCAGCTGTACAGAAAGCAACAAGCTGAGGCAGACAGGGGGCATGCTTGCACTACTCACCATTCACAAAGACACATAGTGTCATCTGCAGGGGGATAGGGTGAGCTGGTTACAGCAGGGGGACCCTGTTGTAACTCTAGTATTCTGCAGGCACGCACACAGTTCCCCACCCGACCAGGTGGACCTCACCCAGTCCCCACCAACAGAACCCCACCACCCATCCCCATGCTTGCCCACCCACCCACCCCAGCACACAGCGATGACCCATCCTAGGCACAGCAGTAAACCCTCCAGCACACATTGGGGCACCGACTCCGTGAATGTTGTACCCCACACACAGCTGTGACCTGTCCCCTTATCTGGACACACTCCTTCCACCCCACCCAGTACTGCAGGACACAATGAAATGGTGAAACCGAACCACAGGATGCCTGCAAACCCCAGACACAGTCCAGTGTGCACCTCAAAAGGCAGCTTACCTTTCACACGTGCACAAACTCCGAAAGTAGCGATGGCATGCAAGGAAAACCAAGGCCCAAACCGGGGTTTCGTTGAGACACTGAGCCTTCTACTACTAGCAAGGACCTTAAATAAATTGAGATTGACTTTGAAAATTATTACCACTTGGTCCTTGATTTTCCTTGAGTGCCACTGCTACCTTTTGGGGTTTGCACAATGAAATGGTACCCTTAGCAGACACAGACTGACCGCACTCTGGTCCTCGATCATGGCACTCCCTATGTGGTAGTCAGAAACACCCTCCACCCCCCACGGCACCAACAACCATCACCCCCCTGGGTCCCTGTACCTTGCTTGTGGTGCCACAGCTCAGGATGGCCAGCAGCACAGCCCTCTGGACACCAGTCATCCACGTGATGCTGGGAGCACAGCGCCTATATATAGGGGCACACTTCCAGCATCACATGGATGGTCAGTGGCCAAGGTGGCATGAGGAGGCAGTGTCACTGGCCATTCCTAGCTGCAGCACTGACAGGCAGGTACGGGATGGGTGATGTGTTGTTTGTGCAATGGTGTGGGGATACCGACCACCAACAAGGGATGGGGCTCACGGATCTGGGCTAGAGGGTTGAACTTGGCACCCATGTGTAGGGGTGCAGGGTTGTTAAGCCATCCTCAGGGACTGGGCAGCCACATGTTGGGAAGTGGGTGGAATGTGTCCAGCAGTCGGGGACTGGGCTGCATCTTGATGGGGTGGGGTGGGGTGGGTATGGTTTCTGCTATCTGGGGACTGGGCAGACATGTGCCGGGTGGAGGGACCTGCATGAGTGGGGATGGTGTGGCATGTGCTGCTGCAGGGGCTGCCCTCGGCAGGGTGGTCCGCTGGACTGCAGGGCATGGCAGCACGGGTCTGGGTGCCTACAGGGTTATTCATGCACCAGGACCCATGGTGCCCTGCACAAATAATCCCATCTGGGACCCCGGCGGGCATCCCATTGGATGCCTGCCTGGGTCCACAACCCCACTCCCGACTGCCCTGCAGAGTTCTGAATGCTGGGAGGGGCAGAGCCGAGGACAGATGGCAGCTATTAGTGAATGCCAGCCTGTGCGTACCTGCCTGTGGGTGCAGAGCTATACAGGTGGGGTAAGCATCTTCTGTGCATACTTGCCACCTGACAGTGCATAACCCCCAATTTGCACAGGAAATGCCCATGTGCTATACTTGAGACAAGAAAAAGGCAGTTAACAGTTTTTGTAATGGGTCATGAAACTCGGGTCCATGTTCATTCCATCATTAAATGTATTCATAAGAAAAATAAGTCTACGTCATAAGCCATTCTTGTATATTACTGAAGTGTGTGATGAGAAGCAGAACAGTGAGGTCAGAGATGGAGTCACCAGATTGAGAGAAATGTTGTACCACTGATTTTACAGTACTTTTCATTTTAATGTCATGCCTATGTAAGTTCATTTGGGTTTGAAGGGGTTGTACAGTTTCCCTCACGTAGCCTGTATGAGGACACTTCCTGTACTGGATGTAATAAACAACATTCTGGGATACACATGTATATTTCCCTTTTATCTTGAATTGTTAGTTTTGGGAGATGTGCTCACATGTCTTCTATTTAGGAATACTGCAGGGGTTAAGGCCTCCTAGTGTTCTATTGTTCTGGTCCGTAGCGGGTCATAATATCGCACGGCATTAAGGCGAACCTGGACTTGTGCGCACCCCAAGTTGGACCCTCCTGAGTTGAGAATCTATAGTGGGGGTCTGGGAAAGCAGCCCCCATATCAGATGTGCAGCCCCCAACAGAACAAAAATACATGCCTCATGAGATCAATTGTGCCACGTGGCATTATGTTGTGCAACATAATGACCCCATGCCATTCTGGTCAGGTACAAGTTTGCTCTTGACAAGCAGGCAGGATAAATTATGTGACTGTGTGAAAGACAGTAAAGGTAGTTATTGGAAGATACATTTTAAGGCGCCATCCTCACTGAATACGGTTGTAGGTTCTTAATGATTTTAAGTAGGGGCTCCAGATCAGGGTTGTATGTAACAACCAATGGTGTCCAATTGGTGGTGGTCTTTTCTTTATATTGTAGTAGCTGTTATCTTGGCATAAGTATGGCACACTCCACAGCTCTGTCAATTTCCCCCTCTTCAGTAAATGCTTTTTTTTCAGTGTGGCCAGGTGAGTCAGTGTGGTGAGTGAGCCACTTTTCTATCTCGTTGGCTTATGACTCAGGGTGCACACCTATTAGTGTGACAATCATTTTGTCAACTTCGATACTGGTGCAGACAACATGCCGCCTGGCTAAACAGTGCCAAGCATTGCACCTCCCTGAAGCCACAGCACCAAAGCGCTGTCCAGGAAAACATTCCTGTTTTGAGGGGGGCTTCGACCCCCACACCCTCTGCAACTAAATATAATGAACTCCGGGGAGGGAATGCCCTGAAAGGGAGGAAAATTGTTAGGGCACCAAAGATGATGTGAGTGTGGGCCAATCAAAAATCCAGATCACAATCACCCTTGTCACTCTTGCCCTTGTTGAGGCACCCTAATTGTGGTGCCAAAATTTAGTTGGCAACTTGACAGGATATGGTGACTCAGCATCGTTAGTAACAGACTCCTCCCTTCTTTTTTCAGTTGTTTTGCAGGGTCAGCCAGACATCATACATTGCTAACTAAATTTTGTTTAGTGACTCACAGCCAGACGCAACATATTTAGTCAGTTTTTAGCTGCAAAATGATGTTGCTATTACAGTGCTCTTCCCTTGTTTATCTGCCCACTTTGGTGCAGGAACAAGACAGCATACAGCAACTGAGAGCACCTAAACATGTTCTACGTGAAAAAAAAAAAATCTCTCTCTCTCTTCTCTCTCTCTCTCTCTCTCTCTATATATATATATATATATATATATATATATAGATATATATATATATAGATATATATAGATATATATAGATATATATAGATATATATAGATATATATGATATTGTATACGTTTGTGTGTGTGTGTATGTATAACTTGGATGGCGCTATCCCAGGGGCTACTACCCTGCCTGATTTGCCACTAACAGGTTGAGGGGCCTGATCCGATGGCGGTGTCTCCACCCAGAGGTCAGGGTTTGCAATAGTTAAACTAACTTGGTCACAGCCCTCTGGGACACTGCAACACCCCTTTCTTCCCACTAGTGGCCCACACAGTATATCAGAGTTACCTTCACAGTATACACTTACCCCCAGGACTGGTTCAGGTACTGGGACCCCCTGTAAAATAAGAAGATACAGTGCAACAATCACAGTACAATTCTTTAACATAGACAAATATCTCAGGCAGTATAACTTTACTGAAACAAGCAGCTCTGATTTATTTAGGGGGATATAACAAGGACAGGGGGAAATCAGGTTAATTAGCTTATCACTTTACTCATCTATCTATGGCTCTGTGCAGGCCTATCCCTACCAGTTACTGTCCCTGGGTACCCAAGCCCTAGTGGCTAGTCCAAACCGTGGCAGCTGGTAGGCACTTTCACACAGAGAAAAGAAAAATAGTTAAACAGTCAGCAGTACAGTAATTCCATTTGGATTCAAGTGGCAATTCAACAGGGAGCGACCCTGAATTAGTACTCACGACCTCCAAACAAGATAGGGTCCTTCAACGTCAGCAGGGCTACTCTTGAGCTCCATGAGACTCCTCACACATTTATATGACAAACTGCAACAGGCAAAAGTCCTTTAATGGCAGCAGGATTCACTTGAGCTACACAAGCCTCCTCGCACATTTATATGGTAAACAGTAACAGGCAAAAGTCCTTTAATGGCAGCAGGATTCACTTGAGCTACACAAGCCTCCTCACACATTTATATGGTAAAAGGAAAGTACTATACCAGGCAGGCTGCTTCTCCATCCCGATCGCAATTACTGCACAATACCTGGGAGAACACACAGCAGATTCAGTTCCTGACAGACCGAGCGCAATTCAGCAATTCTCCAGTCTTCTACAGGGTGAGCCTGGTTTCTACTCTTCAGATATCCTTTGATTCTCTTCACAGGATGGATTCACTCTAACAAGCAGTTACACAAGCTGCAGACTGGAACTCGGGCCTTACACACGTTTCCGACTAAAACTGCACACCGAAAAAGCACAGGGCTCCTTCCTCTTCACTGCCAGAGCTCAACTGAAACTCCAGCAGACAAAACTGGCACTTCCTTTGAGTTCCTCCCAGTTCTTGGCTGGATTGGCTGTCACCACAATAGACTGCCCCTGTTGGTCCAAAAAGGCAATCAAGTCCAAACTACATCTCCCAGAGTCACTGCCCATACAATCCTCTTGTGGCTGGCTCAGATTACAAGTCCAAGTTCTGATTGGCCCAAGGCACCATTTTAGAGCTACCTTAACCCACACTGATTGGTCCAGTTCAGCAGTTCAAAACTAGAATGGGGAACTAGGCAAACACAGTTCTGACTGCAAAGAAAGCAGGTTAGACAAACTGTATTTTCATTATTACTCTAAATGTTTTCTGGCAAACAGTTACATCTTTCAGACAGGTTCCCTTTTCACCCTAGTGACTTCAAAAATGGAGGAATTGGCAGCAGCTCGAGTGGTACTCAAGCAGAGAAACACACAGTGCCCCATACAAACTAATTATGTCTGCAAGCAGACAGCTCTTAAAAAGACAGTACCAGAGGCTCTAAAAACACTCACAGATAAATGGCTTAAACACCAAACACCATTCAGGCTTGGAGCATTCAAGCAAGCTCCTGGAAGTCTTTGGGGAACCCCCATTTGCAAGGGGGTTACACCCTTCCTGGCCTGGGAAAACTTGACATCCGCGTCAAGCAAGTACTCCCCATAAGTTTCAACTGAACCTGAAGAGAGGAGGCCCTTCCCTATCAGTTACCTTGGGGTTGGATGGGGAAAGGGCACCATACTTAGAGGGCAACACAAGTAACTTGGAGTTAGCACTGACACTCAGTTTGGGCAATGAGCTCGTGGACACATACACTCCTTTATGGACAACATTGAGAGGCAAGTCCACAGGCCTCCCAAGGGAATCATAACTGAGGTGCACCACAGGCTTTACAGCTCGACCAGTCTTTCTAGGGGAACTGTTACAGTCTCTGCACTCTGAGCCTCATTTTCAGCATTGTCCTCACTTGTCAGGGAGTCTCCATGGGATAGAGAGGCTAGAACTTGGGGCACTTTCAGCTTCAGGAGTTACAGTTTCTGAGTCCACAACATTTGGCTCAGATGGAGAGTTGACACTGCCAGTGGACTGTCAGGGCACTCAAAATACTCTTCTTGTTCTGGTGTATCACCAGTCTGCCCCAATCCATCATTTTCCTCCCTGAAAGCTCAAACAGTTCAACCATGCACAATGATTCCATTTCATCTGATCTGATGCTTTGCACTTCACTTTCTGGGAGCATTGGCTCCAGGGACGAAGCTGGGGGCTTAGACAGTCCAGAAGGCCCAGCTTCATCTCTAGTATTGACTTGGGGATTGCCCCGAAACAATTGACTCAGTTCGTAAGAAGGATAGTATTCAAAGTCACTCTCACGTTCTTCTGATATGGACTGACAGTCATGCTCAACTGGGACTTGTGGAGGGGAACACTTTAACTCTGCTTCTGTAGGTGCAGAATTTCTTGATCTTTTCTTAGCAGCAGCTCTAGTCACTGGTCCAGAGGGGGCATCTTCTGGGGGCTCAGACTCAATCAAGATTTGTCCAATGGGCAGTAAATGATTTCTATGCATTGATTTTACATCTTTTGAATTATTCTCAGGCCTTACTTTGTACACTGGCAGATCATCTAGTTTGCCCACTACAATGTGAGGGAGATGGTGCCATCTGTCAGCAATCTTGTGTTTGCCATGCAGTCCCAGGTTTCTTAGCAATACCGATCTCCCTCCTGGAGTTCCTGTGCTTTCACCTTTATCATACCTTTCTTTGTTGGCCAGATTTCTTTGGCAGCCATGGTTTGAGCCAGTTGGTACTCATGAGTTAGCTGGGCCTTTAACTTTTGCACATACTGTAAATAGTTGTCAGCTTGAACCCCATCAGGAGAGACCCCAAACACACATTTACCGTTGTCGAGCTTTCTTCCAAACATCAGGCGGTAGGGGAGAACCCAGTGGCATCACTTTTGGTGCAGTTATAAGTATGTACCAGGGTGCTAATTTGTTGGCTCCATCTAGGCTTGTCCTTCGGGTGCATGGTGTGAGCATATCTAGCAAAGTGCGGTTGAAACGTTCAGGCTGTGGGTCTCCTGGGGTGGTAAGGAGTGGTTCTGACTTTTCTCCTCACAGAGAAAGCATCTCTTTGATCAGATGACTCTCAAAGTCTCTCCCTTGATCAGAATGGATTCTTTGTGGAGCCCCATAGTGAACAAAAAGTTTTCTACAAGTACTTTGGCCACAGTGGATGCTTTCTGGTCTTTGGTGGGAAAGCTTGGGCATATCTCGTGAAATGGTCAGTGACCACCAGCACATTACTGATATTTTTTGATCTGACTCCAAACTCAGAAAATCAATACAGACCAGCTCCATGGGTGCACTGGTGGTGATTAACAATGGGGCAGCCCTCTGGGGCAAAGCTTTCCTCTGTAAGCTGGCGACTACAAGTTCAAATGTGTTGCTCCATCAGCCCCCATCTTAGGCCAATAGAATCTGGATTTCACCAAGTCGAGTGTTCTGTCTATACCAAGGTGCCCATGTGGTTGTGCAAGGACCTCAATACTGAGTCTCGAAATGCAGTGGGCAGCACTAGTTGTTGTTTGTCTACTTGTCCCCCTCTGTCTACTGTTTCTCTGTATAACAGTTTATTGATCAGTTTCAACTTAGGACCTTCTTTGTATAACAGTGCAGTTCTCAAATCAGTGGAGCGTAATTTGGACACATCTTTTCCTGCACAGAGGGCTTCTAAAGCTGATTTGATCATGGGATCGCGGGACTGAGCCCGCCGAATACTGTCACTGTCCAGCTGAGGCAGTGCACCAATGTCTATTGCAGAAAAGTGGCAATAAGCCACAGGTATGCAATTCTCAGAGGGTCCCAAGCAATCCACCATGCAGTCCACTGCGTCCGTGGACATTTGTTCCTCTGTCAAACTTCCGCAGAGTGCCCAATGTCAGGTTCTGCCAATCTGACCCAATCATTCTGGGGAACAGGCCTCGAGAGAGCATCAGCATCTATGTGGTTCAGACCTGCTCGGTATTCGAGCATAGTCGTATGTAGATAATGCAGAAAGCCACCTATGGCCAGTGGCATCCAACTTAGCTGAGGTCTGCACATAGGTCAAAGGATTATTGTCAGTTTTTACTAGTATTTTAGCCCCATACAAGTACTCATGGAATTGGTCAACAACAGCCCACTTCAAAGCTAGGAACTCTAACGTATGTACAGGATAGTTTTTTTCAGAAGGGGTCAGGCTTCTACTGGCAAAGGCCACTGGTCTCAGGCCATTCTCATGCTCTTGGTACAACACAGCCCCCAACCCTTGCAAGCTAGCATCAGTGTGCAGGACGTAAGGTTTTCTTGGATCGGCATAGGCCAGCACTGGAGCATGGGTGTTGATATGTGATCTCATGAAAAGCAGTCTCACAATCAGGAGTCCAGCGGGCCCAAATACTTCACTCAGATGAAAATACACTCTTTCAGTCTTGAGGGACGCTGACTTTTGGTATTTTTGTGGGTTGGGGATACCCTTGAGTAAAGTTAAGTAAAGGGCGGATCACTCTTGAATAGTCCTTGACGAAACGCCAATAATAACCACAGAATCCCAGGAATCTTTGCAGTTCTTTTAGATTTGGGCTGTGCCAGGTGGTCAAGGCCCTCAACTTTACTTGGGTCGGTCTCTATTCCTCGGTGGCTACTATGTGTCCCACATACTTTACTGATGTTTGAAAGAATTGACACTTATCAATGAACAGTTTAAGGTCAAGTCCTCCAGTCGGTCCAATACCTTAAATAATCTGTTTCATGTTCCTCCAGCGAGCTGTCAAACACAATAACATCATCTAGGTATACCAGGCACTCTAGTAAGTTCATGTCCCCCACTGCACGCTCCATCAATCATTGAAAAGTGGCTGGGGCACCTGAAATCCTTTGAGGCATCCTCATGAATTCATAAGCCAAGCAGACAGATAAAGGCTGTCTTCTCACGGTCCTCTGGGGCCATCGGGATCTGGTAGTACCCACTGCAGAGATCCAACACAGAACCACTTGCTCCGCTTAGGCAGTCCAAAGCATCCTGAATGCGGGGCATTGTGTACTGATGAGGGATTGTCCGCCGGTTTAAGGTGTGATAATCCACGCACATCCCTACTGTCCCATTCTTTTTCCTCACTACCACAATGGGGGAAGCATAAGGGCTTCTGGATACTTGTATTGCACCAGCAGCTAACATCTCTTGCAGATGCCTTCTCACACCATCTATGTCAGCAGGTGCCAGGCGTCGAGACCTCTCACGAAATGGTCTTTCGTCATGCAGCCGGATATTGTGCTCAGCTCCTTGCACGCATCCTACGTCCCATTCCTTTAAAGAAAACACCTGGTCTCTCTGGGCAAGCTTCTCACTGATTCTCACTTTCCATTCAGCTGGCAACGGGGAGTCGCCGAAATCAAACAAGTCAGGCGTTACTCTGTCATTCTTCCTCGAACTCTTGCTGCTGGTAGCACTGCAGTGTCTGCACAATGCACATTAGCCAGTATGCAACCTCTGTTTACTCGAATGTCTCTTTCAGACACATTATGAACTTGGACCATTACCCTTCTGGCATAAGCATGGACTCTAGCGGGCAAAATACTAGGATTGACCAGCAGTCCCTCTGGCAATTTTCCATCGCCTGGTGCATCCAACATTAATATTTTATTCTTAACATCCTTTCTGATACGGACCTCTCCCTGTAAGGTACACTGGGCATTTGGCCAGGATCAGAGCTCAGATCCTTCTTCCATACAATTCGACCGGTTCCTCTGGTTCTATTTTTTCAGCATTTCTCTTTGCCTCATAGGACTTCTTAATTAAAGCCGGAACTCTTAAAGCTCTACTAGTCTTTGACCCTGTTTTTCATAACACAACTGTGCCAGCCTTCCGAACATATGAGCATTTGTTCCAATCAACAAAGGGACACCATCATACAGTCCAGTGGGGGACACACTAAGGCTAGGGTCTCTACTTGTTCAGCCACCCAGCCACGGAAGTGGGGAAAGACAGCCAAATTGGATATACCGGAATAGGGTAGGCCTCTCTCTTAACCCCCATACATGCAGTCCTTCTAATAGTTGTAAGGGTACGCCTGACAAATGCTTCTGATACCAATCCTGGAACATAATTGTCACTTGGGAGCCACTGTCTAATAACAGCCTTGTAGACACTCCATTCACCTTTACAGTGGTCTCCATGGAGGGACCCACTATTCTGGACCAGTCTGAGAGGCGGTAGGCTGGGCAACTGACCTTGCCACAAAAGGACGGAGTTAGCATTTTGGTGCCCTCACTGGGATCATTTCGTGCACCTCTTAACCACTGATTTGTTCTCCAAAGCTCTCCTTGTAACCTATATGCAACTTTGTCAGTGTCTTTTGGGACCGGCATTCCCTTTCATGTGCCCATCCTTCCCACAATTATAGCAAAATATACTTTCTGGAGTTTGAGCTGGCCGGTCGCCACACTGGGAGCCAGGGCGGGTATTACTAATTGGAAACCTTGGTGCCATCTCTTTCACGGCGTGATAAGCATTTGGAGACATCTCTCAGTTTCTCCACTTCCATGGTCAAGGAATCGAGTTTGGGGCCGTTATCAGCAGGAGATACATGGGTGGGTAAACCCCACCCCATAGCAGATGCAGTCGGATATAGGTCAGGGCCGCATTTGCAGGCATGGCCTTCATAAAGGGACTGTCTTTGAATTCCGGATCTCTTTTGAAATGTAAGCTCTTTATTGATTTATTACAATAGACAGACATGTGGTACAGTTAACTTCCAAAACTATAACATACCAATACAAACATCCAGTGTCGTAACTACAGCCAGAAATAAAATGCCATAACATCCCCCCCAACCCCTGAAGGTGCCACCCCCAATTCCAATCTGAAATAGTGTGAACCGATTAGAAGTTAATCAGGACCCTAAACTGCAGTGTTCCAGAAACCAAGATAAAACAAAATAAAGGAGGGATATTCCTGCCAGAGGTAACACTAATAGGGAATTAATGCAAATACAGATAGTACAATTTGCCCCATTTCTGCTTAAAAGTGAAGCTAACATTCCTGGAGCTGGCTATTAATCTTTCCATCTTGAAACATAGGGAAATTTCCTTGATCCATTCATTATATGAGATATCCAATTGATCTAGCTAATGTCTAAGGACCAATCTCTTAACAGCCATTGAGATTAGGGCCATGTGAAATTTCCGCTCCTTAACACTGATATCTGACTATAACCCCAATATACAAATCTCAGCTGTAATAATTCCTTAAGGCCCAAAATCGGTCAATATTGGCCTTAATTGTGTTCCAGAGTGGGCCACCTTATCACATTCCCAGAAAATGTGTAGTAAATTCCCTTCTTCCTTGCTACATCTTGTGCAGCTATTAGACTTTAACTTACCAAACTTAGTTAACCTAGTTGGCGTGTAATACATATTGTTCAGAATAAAATATTGTATAAGTCTATTCCTATCCAGAGTAATGTATTTATATGTATCTCTCCAAATCTGATACCAACTTACAAGAGGGCTGGGTAAGAGAGAGGACCATATCTTGGAGCCAGGTATTGGATTAGCGTACTTGGCTACCAAAAGGTAACAATATAATCTGGCTATACCATGAGGATTGGTAGCGCACACCTTTACCTGTTCCAAAAAATATCTTGTTTGGGAAGGTGCACTAACATACCCAAAACATTTCCCCAGAGAGTGCCTCAATTGAAAGACTTTAAATATATATTTCTGTGGAATATTCAGTGCTGTTAGCAAGCTATCAGAGGAGCCAAGAGAACCCTGAGAGTAACAGTCTTCCACCGACCGTCATGAATTTGGGGAGCCAGTCTGAGATAAAAGTGATCCCCAATTTTAATATTAGGGTTGAGAGTTAAAGGTTGAGCCACATCTTGGTATACGAAATTTTAAGAAAACTCCAGCAATGAGAGAGAATTTAACAGAAAGATTTATGGGCTAACCCCAATATCTTCCGCAAGGATGAATAGTTATAGTAGAAGATACGAGGGGGACTTAGGTTATATTTATTCAACAGTTTAAGTTCCAGTTCTAGCCAGGCGGGTTTATAACCTTCATACTGAGGATTACTCCAATGCCCCAGCCTAACTAACTGGCTGGCCCAATAATAAAACCTGAAATTAGGGAGACAGAGACCCCCCCTTATCCTTAGGCAAACTGAGCTTAAGATAAGCTCTTCTGGGGTGCTTGCCCCACCAAATAAATTTAGATAAGGCTGAATGTATCCGATGGAAGTAATTTATAGGGAGCCAAATATTGAGAAGGTTCAGAGGGTAAAAAATAAGAGGTAGTATATTCATTTTAATTATACTGATCCTTCCCCCTACCGATAGCGGAAGGCTATCCCATCTATTAAGGTCCTTCTGATTCTTTCCACAAATCGTCCAAATTGAGTTTTTAAATACCCACATCTCGAGCTAAATATATACCCAAATACTTGAGAGAAGTCGAGGCTCATTTCATGCCAAATTGAGAGAAATTGGCATGAAACGTAAGGGAGTTAAGAGGGAATATCACCGACTTGCATAGATTTAACCTGTAGTTGGACACCTTTCCAAACTGATTAATAATACGTAAAACTTCCCCTAGAGAAAATTCTGGGTTCAATAGATGCAAGAGAATGTCGTCTGCAAAGACAGAAAGGGTCAAGACTTGCTGAGAAATAACACATCCTGTGATCAGGGCTGAGGCCTTGATACAAAGGATGAGAGGTTCCAGATACAAATTGAATAGATGAGGGACAAGGGACAACCCTGACGGGTACCAGAATGCAGGGAAAAACGGGACGAAAAAACCCCATTACAATAAATCCTGGACGAGGGTGAGTTGTACACTGCCTGATCCACTGGATGAAAGTCTCAGGAAACCCATTCAGCAAGAGTGGCCCACAGGAAACCCAATTAACCCGATCAAAAGCCTTTCGCATCTAAAGCAATCAGCATGGGAACTTGGGACTTCTGTGACTCCTGATAGATATGGGATAGTGAACGCAGGTGATCGTCTGATCTACCCTGAATGAAATCCACTTGCTCTGGACTCAAAAGTACCTGCCATACCTGTTTAATTCTTTGGGAGAGGATCTTAGTTAATATCTTAATATCATAATTTAACAGTGATATTGGTCGGTAGCTAGCTGGTTCCAAGTGGGGTTTATCCGGCTTGTGGATCAGAATAATTGTAGCCTCCAACAATGAAGGATCTAGGAGTCTGAGGAAAGTATGTGATTGAACAAATTTAGAAGAAGAGGGAAACTTCTTTACTGAAAGTTTTATAAAATTTGGAAAACCATCAGGTCCCGGGGACTTATCCAGGGTAAACCTTTAATGGCCTCTTCTATCTCGGCCAAGGTGATAGGGTGGTTAGTAGATCGCATTGATGCACTTGCAGGCAAGGGAGGGAGATCCTATCCAAAAATGGTCTACCTCCAAACGGGATATCTGAGAGGCCCTGGTACCATACAAATCTTTATAAAGGATTCAAAATTTGCGCTATATCCCTTGGAGAGGTTTTGATCGAGCCATCCGATGCCTCTAAGGCAGGATCAGTCTTGAACTCGGCCTCCTGAGCCTTAGAGCAAGCAATCTACCAGGCTGTTCCCTGATCGAGATAACATGCTTTGGTTTTGAGGATGACATATTCTGTTTTTTCTTGGATCAAACCTTCATATTCATTCTTAAGTTTGCATAGCTTCTCAAAGTCTGATTGAGAATTAGAGCGAGAAAGGTCTCCTCAGCGGTCTTAATTTGGTTGACAGTGAGGAAATCTAACCCCACATCTTTTCCTCCAGGAGGCCAGCTTAATAAATTCACCTCTAAGGAAACATTTTAGAGAACACCAAATTAAGTCTTCTCTGATATCAGGGCTTCATTAATTTCAGGAAAGACGAGATCAAAGATTTAAAATGAGAAACAATATGATCATCCTTCAAAAGTTGAGTGTTGAGCTTCCAAGTAGTATCTCTCTGACCAGGTGGGCCAGGAGACAGCTTGATCCAGGCCAGGGAGTGATCCGAAATAACAATTGGTTCTATACCTGAGTGGGAAACATTGGCCAGAAGTGAGGAGCTAATTAAGATGTAGTCTAACCTAGACCATGAACAATGTATTCGAGAATAAAAGGAGTAACTAAGGCTGGAGGGATTCAAAACTCTCCAGGGGTCACATAGACCTATTAAGTTCATGAAATCCCTGAGAGCTAATTGAGTGGGGGTAGTAGGTTTTTTAGATCTATAAGTTCTGTCTAGATCCTGAGTTGGGGTGGTGTTCCAATTCACCAAAATGAAATAGGCCGGCAGAAAGCTACTCAGCTTATCAGCTAGTTGCATAAAAAATTAGGTCCCCACCCACTGGTCCATAGTGCCCCTAGAACCACTTTCATATTATTGAGCAAGCCCTTGACCAAAACCAGTCTGCCTTCCTGGTCCAGAGAACATTTCTCCTTTATAAATGGAATACCTCTTTAATCAAAATAGCCACACTCCTGCTAGTGAAGTACCTTCAGAGACAAAACTTGAGAGAACCCCTGACGACACAGACCTTTCATCTCTGAAGTTAACAAGTGCTTCCTGTAAAATAATGTCAATATCGAGAAGGGAGCAATTTAGCAGAATCTGAGTTCTTTTAACCCCATCCCTTATACCTCTGACATTCCAAGTAGCCACTTTAATAAACCTCATAGCCATCTTGAGCCATGAAAGGAATGAAAATGAGGGAACACCAGAGGACCCATGACACTTCCAACCGGCTCTTCATAATGTGGCACCTTCCAAAACCCCCAACCCTCCCCCATAACTGGAAATAGATAACTTACAAGAAAAGGTACTAAGTTGAGAATCTGAAAACGTGGAACTAATGTCTACCTTAATTAATAAGAACAGCCAGAAATAGTCTGTAAATAGTAGGTTAACCCTGCACTAACCCCCAACCTCCCCCATATCGACCAATGTACTTTAACCCCACAAAACTATATACACAGTACCCCAATGAAATAGTAAAATTAAGACCTATGCCCCGAATCTGGGTTAGTAAGGGCCCCGAAGGAACACCTGCCAGGACTTAACCAACCCCAACTAAAAGCTAGTCCAATTCTCAAAAGTCCTTTAATACTGTAAACCAGATCCAAAACCAAAGAACTAATAAAGAGGTTCCTGAACCAGGTGCACCATCTCCCCTTATTTAGGCTGTGAAGCATATCTCCCAGTGGCTGACCACCCCCTGTGCTCCCACCCACCACCCATGGATCATTAGAAAAAGAGAAAAAAATATATATATATTCAAACATGCCCTGTAAATCATCATGCAACAATCCTGGGATCGCATAGCCTCCCCCTTCCGCATTCCTAAAGCCCATCCAAACCCGCTCTCATCCAGGAAATACAGATTATTAGCGCATCTAACCAGCCCAGGCATTTTAAAGACAACAGCATTTAAAATAGAATTCTACTGGTACCAGTATCCCAGCAGGCGATCTGGTCCCTTAATATCCCACTAGTCAAACATTCGGGCCATCCCCTCAATATATTACGCACTAGAAGGAAACCGTGGGCTGAGGAACCCGTTAAGGACCCACGGTCCGTCCCTAAAAGGGACCTGATGAAAATTCCTCCCTGTGAGGTGAGTTCCCCCTGTTAACCTCCACCCTCAAAACTAGGCCGCACTCCTCCAGATCCCAAGTAGGCCCACCAGACCTCGGTACAGGCACCCCCATGATCCCGCCCAGCAAAAACCAGGAATACAGTCAGGACTACTATCAATAGGTAAGAGATCTCCTCATATTATATTCAATTGTAACCAAGGAAAAAAAAAAACCCCAGAGTGTTCCAAGTCTCGACAACAAGTTCAGTCCCCTTTGAACAAATTAGGCAGTTTCGAGGTGAGCTCTGCCAACGCTAACTCGGGAGTTTCATAAGTAAACCAGACGCTCCAAAGACCTTCAGACGAGCGGATAGCTCATCCTGAATTTAATTCCTGCCACTATTAATTTTTTCACAATAGGGTGAAAAGCAGCTCTCCTTTGTCGGGTCTCGTAAGGCAAATCCTCATGTAATGCGGAGTTTAGCACTGTCCCAGTAAATCGATTCCAGCTCTCTAGACTTCGAAGCACATGCTGCTTCTAGATGAAACTTAGAAACTTTATTATAATGGGACGAGGAGGGCTCCAGGCTGAGGCTTGGTTTTAGGGACCAATGAGCCCTCTCAATGTGATATTGCTGACTAATTGGCAAGGGGCCTATAATCTTGTTTAGCAGCTTCTGGGTAAAGGTAATAGTGTCCCTCCTCTTCGGATTCTGGCAGACCGAGATTAAGATATTGTTCCTCCTGCTTCTGCCCTCCAGGTCTTCCGTCTTCAATTGTAATTTGTGCACTTGTTGACTAAGCCTCTCTACCTCTGGGTCGATTCTCCCTTCCAGCTTTCCAGTGAGGTCGCTCTAACCTCCATGTCACCCACTTTACGTGAGAGTGCTCCGAGATCACTCTTAATGGACTTCACTTTAGTGGATATGTCCTGGAGAGTTTCGCGGAAAGGAAGCAGCTCCTCCAGAAAACGATCCTCTGTGAGCAAATTAGCAGCAGTACCAGGTGAATTATGTTTAGCTGCCTGCCCCAGATTCTGACTCCTGGCTTTTTTGGCAGTCTTCTCGGGTGTTGTGGGCGGAGTATGCCTAACTCCGGCCTGTTTCATCTCGGTCTCCATGACCCAGGAATTTGCACTGCTTCCGAATAGGATCCTCTGAAACGCCAAAATTAAGAGCTTCAGGTAGAAAAGCAAATATAGAGATGGTTTTTCAGTCAAATCGGGCTATAAATAGGGCAAAATCGTCTTTTATCGGGTGGTAAGCGGGAGCTCCAGCAAAGGCTGTCACCGGTCTCTATGCATCACGTGACTCTCCTCCCGGATCTCTCTCAACAGTTCGCCCCATTGTGGCATATCTTTTTCCTTGTCAGAGCACTCATTAACTGCCAACCTCTGCCCCTGAACTTCACTTGATGGGTCACCCTCAGTCACTCGGGTCGTAGCCGCTGCTATTAGTGCAGGTCCCTCCCAAGGTCGCCTTTTCTCAACTCCTCAAATTTCTCTCATTAACTCATCATAGGAGGGTTGGGATTCCAGTCGATTTGCCAGGTGTAACTGAAGCAACAGCAGTTCTGAGAAGGGGGCGGACTTAAGGATCCTGTCCAGCCTGGTTCGGTCCAGTTCAATCGCTGGCAAACTACCTTTCTGAGGCATTCTTGCAACAATTTTTCTAGCCGAGATACATACACAGACAACTCCCTTGGTACTGTTGTGCATTTCTTACTCTCCACCATAGGTCCTCATCAGAATCTGGGCTCCATACACATTCTCCAAGGCCTCAAGATAGGCCTGTGCAGTCGCTTCAGGGTTACTGGCCCGCTTTACGGATGGTAGCCAGGGCAGGACCTCGAGGCTCTCACTAACCCTCTTTTGCTTTTCAGCTTCCGAGCATTGCCATTCTAGCACTTGGGGGGCAACATAGTCTATCCAGGTCTCCCAGTCATCCTCCCTTGGGGGTGGGGAGGGTGCCAGAGAAGATCCTCAACCTTCGGTAAGAGTCGTGACTAATGGCAGGTGCAGAAATAGGAGTCTGCATTGGTTCAGCCACCATTACGGGTACTGGAGTGGGAGAGGGTGTTGGGGGAGGAACACCCCCAGGTGGCAAGAATAGTTTCTTCAAGTCCTCCACAGTTTTCCCTTCCTCCAGCAACCATTTAGCAAATTTCTTCTCAAAGGTTTCAGATAGTGGGGGGGGCTCATTGCCCCCCGGGTCTTTACTGTCTTTAGTTATCACTCTCCAAGCAGTGAGGGCTCTCTCTGGGGTAATGGTCTGTGGCACTTTGGAGCTATCTATGGGATCCTTAAACTCTAGTAGGGCCAGGAAAGTGTGGGTGAGCAGATTAGCATGCCGACCCACCACCACAGGGTTTTGTAAACCTTCCACCTTGGAAAGTACTCCTGTACAGTGTCCGATTGATACCCAGGGGATGTCCAGGATAAGCATGGCATTTTGGGGGTCGATCTCTCTCCCAGTACACCACTCCACCAGCCAGTGCACAGCCACTTCTGTCGGGGTACCCATTTATTTTTTTTTCTTAACAGTGGTTTGTAAATATGGCCACTAGAGGACACACAATCCCAACGGTGAGTCTCCAAGATGTAACCCCTAGATGGTGCTATCCCAGGGGCTACTACCCCTGCCTGATTTGCCACTAACAGATTGAGGGACCTGGATCCGATGGCGGGTGCCTCCACCCAGAGGTCAGGGTTTGCAATAGTTAAACTAACTTGGTCACAGCCCTCTGGGACACTGCAACCCCCCTTTCTTCCCACTAGTGGCCCACACAGTATATCAGAATTACCTTCACAGTATACACTTACCCCCAGGACTGGTTCAGGTACTGGGACCCCCTGTAAAATAAGAAGATACAGTTCAACAATCACAGTACAATACTTTAACATAGACAAATACCTCAGGCAGTATAACTTTGCTGAAACAAGCAGCTCTGATTTATTTAGGGGGATATAACAAGGACAGGAGGAAATCAGGTTAATTAGCTTATCACTTTACTCATCTACCTATGGCTCTGTGCACAGGCCTATTACTACCAGTTACTGTCCCTGGGTACCCAAGCCCTAGTGGCTAGTCCAAACCGTGGCAGCTGGTAGGGGCCCTTTCACACAGAGAAAAGAAAAATTAGTTAAACAGTCAGCAGTACAGTAATTCCATTTGGATTCAATGTGGCAATTCAACAGGGAGCGACCCTGAATTAGTACTCACGACCTTCAAACAAGATAGGGTCCTTCAACGTCAGCAGGGCTACTCTTGAGCTCCACGAGACTCCTCACACATTTATATGACAAACTGCAACAGGCAAAAGTCCTTTAATGGCAGCAGGATTCACTTGAGCTACACAAGCCTCCTCGCACATTTATATGGTAAACAGTAACAGGCAAAAGTCCTTTAATGGCAGCAGGATTCACTTGAGCTACACAAGCCTCCTCACACATTTATATGGTAAAAAGAAAGTACTATACCAGGCAGGCTGCTTCTCTATCCAGATCGCAATTACTGCACAATACCCGGGAGAACACACAGCAGATTCAGTTCCTGACAGACCGAGCGCAATTCAGCAATTTCTCCAGTCTTCTACAGGGTGAGCCTGGTTTCTACTCTTCAGATATCCTTTGATTCTCTTCACAGGACGATTCAGTCCTAACAAGCAGTTACACTAGCTGCAGATCGAACTCGGGCCTACACATGTTTCCCGACTAAAACTGCACAATCGAAAAAGCACAGGCTCCTTCCTCTTTACTGCCAGAGCTCAACTGAAACTCCAGCAGACAAAACCGGCACTTCCTTTGAGTTCCTCCCAGTTCTTGGCTGGATTGGCTGTCACTCACAATAGACTGTCCCTGTTGGTCCAAAAAGGCGCAAGTCCAAACTACATCTCCCAGCGCCACTGCCCATACAATCCTCTTGTGGCTGGCCCAGATTACGAGTCCAAGTTCTGATTCGTCCAAGGCACCATTTTAGAGCTACCTTAACCCACACTGATTGGTCCAGTTCAGCAGTTCAAAACTAGAATGGGGAACTAGGCAAACACAGTTCTGACTGCAAAGAAAGCAGGTTAGACAAACTGTAATTTCATTACTACTCTAAATGATTTCTGGCAAACAGTTACAACTTTCAGATAGGTTCCCTTTACACTCCTAGTGACTGCAAAAATGGAGTGAATTGGCAGCAGCTCGAGTGGTACTCAAGCAGAGAAACACACAGTCCCCATACAAACTAATTATGTCTGCAAGCAGACAGCTCTTAAAGAGACAGTACCAGAGGCTCTAAAACACTCACAGATAAATGGCTTAAACGCCAAACACCATTCAGGCTTGGAGCATTCAAGCAAGCTCCTGGAAGTCTTTTGGGAACCCCATTTGCAGGGGGTTATGTATGTATGTATGTGTGTGTGTATTTATGTAAGAGTTTCACCAGGAAGACATGCTGAGCAGACTACTGCTCAATTCCAGATGAGATCTGAGGGGAGGGTACTGAGAAGTGCAGCATGGTAAATTGCAATCTAGAAATAAGACAGTACATATACAGGACATGAATACATGCAGGTATATATATATATATATATATATATATATATATATAAATATATATATATATATATATACATACACACAGTCCACACTACCCTTAATGTGCAACACGTGTCAGCAGTGTGGTTCACCCTCCTCTTTTTATTTTCTTGTCAACCTCAATGTTCTGCTACATTCCTGTATACCACCATGAGTGTATGTTGCTTGCATCACATGTAACCAGCTGACTGTATCATACTGTGTTATTTATCAATGCTACGTAATCCCGGATTGACCCTGAAAAGGGACTCCAGGGCTCAGTGGGCTTACTCGGTCACCAAAATGTAATAAATAAATAAAATAAATATATATGTATGTATGTATATATACATATACACACACATATATATGTTGTTCAAATGAATACTGTTCTTAACGTACACTGTGGGTACAATATTTTTTAAATAAAATTTCTTTTTGATTATTACTTTCTTCTTGGCCAGCTGTCATCCAGAGGCAGCCCCATCCCCATCCCAGTCCCACCATCCGGCACAGACCCGAACTCCCAGGGCCTGCCCCCCAGTGAGGCCGGTGGGGTTCCCCAACCCCACCAGAGACTGGATTCAGTGAGCCAGCACCTGGCTGGCCAGAAGAGGAGCCTGTGAGGCACCCTCCACCATTGTGATGTGGCTTATCTTTTCCTGGTTTTCTCCCAGGAGTTGGGGCATGCAATGACGCCTCATAGGAGAGGAGTGCCCATATGCATCCACATGCCTCTTTCTAAGAATCTGCCCAACTGCTACCCTTCTGCAGTGCGGTGCTTTGTCCGCCAGCCTCCACTAGGGGCAGGCAAGTGCCGACCGCTGAAGAACCTCCTCCCCGAGAAGAAGAGCAGTCCATCAGACACTCAGTCCTTCTTCTCCCCTTCCGACCCATGGCGGCCTGTGTTCATTGCTGAACATAGGTCGCTTGGTATGAAGTAAGGCATCCAGCACCTCAGCCTTCAATGCCACCAGGCCAGCATAAAATAACATTTTAAAGGAGAACTGTGCTAAAATGTAGTGCATATTTCCCAGTGGAAGCTCTTTTAGGAGTACTAGTTCCAATTTTGACTTCTTTCCTTTCTTCCTTCCTTATCTAGCTATGTACAGTACAGACAGTATCTATCTATCTATCTATCTATCTATCTATCTATCTATCTATCTATCTATCTATCTATCTGTCTGTCCAAATCCCACCTCAGACTGGCTCCTGGTGGAATCCCACTGTTACCACTTCCCCGGCCACCCAAATCACCTGAGCTTCCGTGCCTCAACAACTCTCCTTATGTGTTAATCCCCACCCTCTTCCCTCCCTCCTCTCTACTCCCCTTCTCCTGGGTTCCCCGCCAACGTTTAAGGCTACTCTCTCCGCTTATCTGTTGTCCAATTACTATTAGTGAATATTGCTTATTATCTCTGCTATTTGCTGTAAATTAGAATTGTATTTTGCAACCTTGTATCTTGTATACTATTGTATCCTTGTTTTGTATAATTGTTATATTGTCTAGTGTTTGTTTTCCAATTGTTTAACCAGGAGTAGTACACTAAGTTGAGCGCTTGTTTACAGGTGCGACCTGGGGTACAGGGAAGTTAAGTGACTTGCTCAGGGTCACACAGTATGCAAGTGGGGGCTGTGGGTTTCAAACCCAGGTCTCCAGATTTGCAAATCAGAGCCTTAAACCACTGCACTATACTGCATCCCTGTTCTTTTTACTGTGCTTATATTTCACTTCTGTGCCATTGTATGTGGCCCGAGTCATACCTGAAAATGGTCCCTGGGATCAGTGCACCTACCCGGTTACTAAAATCATAAATAAAACAAATAAAAATATCTATCTCTCTACAGACAGTGTCTGTCTGTTAACAGTATCTGTCCGTCTGTCTAGCTATGTCTGTCTGTCTAGCTATCTGCAGACAGTATCTGTCTTTCTGGCTGTCTATCTACAAACAGTATCTATCTACAGTATTTATCTATCCATCTACAGGATCCATCTATCTATCCATCTACAGTATCCTCTATCTATCCATCTATCTACAGTATCCCTCTATCCATCTATCTACAGTATCCTCTATCTGTTTACAATATCTCTTTATCTATCTACAGTATCTGTCTTCCTATCTACAGTATCTACCTATCTACCTATTCATCTATCCATCTGTCTATGTCAAAAGGTTTACCAGGAAAGACGTACTGAGCTGGAATCAGCTCATTTCAGATTGTGGGGTGGGGGAGAACAGAACAAATCCAAGGCACAATGTACAAAAGTAGCATAGCAATATGGAAAATAAGTAAAATAATATATACAAATTACAAGAAGACAGTTTAGAATAAAGATCGCCAATGCCATACAGTAAATACCATACAGTAAATTTCAAAACGGGCAAAAGAACATTAAACTTTGAGCAACAAAACAATAATATAATGACTGATTAAATGGGTGTTTTTTCATTTCCACACTGGTGAAGAGTACCTTTTTGAAACTGTATGATGCAGTTTATGTCCTGCTTAACCACATCATTCTGTAGTAGAACACAGTTGTATTATGAAAACAAAGTAAGAGCTCAGCAATGACATACACTACATCACAGAGGTCTAAAATGGTCCTTACAAGCAGCGTGTAATTCAGAAATACTCATTGAATTTACTAAAGGCCAATGATGATGGAACAGTAACAGAATCAAAACTAATATTTTGAAAACGGCTTCTACTGGGGAAAAATGGCTTACATGTTCAGTGCAGTTCTCTTTTAGAAACAAGGAATCATAAAATATTTTTACTACACCATACAACAGTCTGTAATGCACCTTTGTTATGTTTGCTTGCTCGCATGTGCAAGAAACAGTGCCATCAGTGGAGATTTCGGAGGTGTGTCACCTCCTCCTCCAACTTAGTCAGTGTGTTGGCAGGCGTGGTCCCTGTAAGCCAATGCATGCTGGAGCTGTCTATGACAAGCTCCAAAATGCAGTGGCATACAGTTCAAAGGGGGAGCTATGCTTGAGTGAGCAGCGCAGCTCCCCCCCACACACACATGCAGGCATGCGCGCCCCCCACACGCACGCACACACTGTATAGCCGGGGTGCCCAATCCCGTCGGCTGTGATGTCCCCCGCCTCCCCCAAAGTTTTCAAAATGCCACGCTGGGTGCCCACCCCAGTGGCAACTAACGATATAGCCAACAGGTGCCCAACTCGCCGCTCCACTGTTCTAACTCCCCGTGTAGGTGCCACGCTGGGAGCCCACCCCAGCATGGCATCGATCCTTAGTCGGCCAGGGTGCCCAGTCCCCATCGCTGAATGTCCCCTCAACCGTCTCTTGTGCCACGCGAGAGCCCACCCCAGCACGGCAAATGTCCCACGCCGTTTTACCTGTAAAGAAAAAAATGGTCCCACGAGTCTCCCCTGGCCCCCTCATACAACCCGCACCCACCCACTGTGCACCCTGTCTCCCCACATCCTCACCCCATACTTACTCCGGACCTCGGCACAACAATATTCGTGGACCGGGAACACGCCTGCACTTTCAAAGCCGACTCGCGAACTGAGGAAATGCCGTAAGCTGAATAATGGGCTAGATAGGGGTGTTCAACTTTGTTGCATATCTCAGGCATTTTGGGAATTTTGCACCAGATTTTCAACATGGGGTTTTGGGACCCCTTCTCATGAATGATGTCACTGTCATGGCATTATTCGCCCGAAGAGTGATTTTGCAGTCACTGCATGAAACTTCTTCGGCCTGAATAACACCATGACAGTAACATCATTCATGAGAAGGGTCCCAAAACCCATGTTGAAAAATTTGTGCCAAAATTCTCAAAATGACTGTTTTACGAAGGCAGCATTGCGCAGTTCCTACGCATCAGAAGGTCGGAATTTTCAATATTTTCACTCCAGATTTTCAACATTGCCATTTTACTACACCTTCTTATGAGTAGTATAGCTGCCATTTTTCACATCTCAACCAAAACGTGTTTCTGCCCATGTAGCGCACAATGGCACAGTCGGTGTGCGAGATCAATGTACGGGACAAATTAAGAAAATCACAGTGACACTGTTCATGAGCAGAGGTCTTAAAATGGCTATGTTGAAAATTTGGTGAAAAAATTCCTAAAATGACTGTTTTTCGAGCGTAGCGCAGAAGTTCCTACGACGTCAGATGGTCGCCGATTTTCAATATTTTCACCCAGATTTTCAACATTGCCATTTTAACACACCTTCTTATGAGTTGTACAGCTGCCATTTTTCACATCTCACCCAAAACATGATTCCTCCCATGTAGCGCATCAATGGCGTAGTCGGTGTGCAAGATCAATGTACGGAAACTAAGAAAATCACAGTGACACTGTTCATGAGGTGAGGTGATAAAATGGCTATGTTGAAAATTTGGTGAAAAAATTCCAAAAAATTACTTTTACGAGCGTGCGTTGCACAGTTCCTATGCATGCTCGTAAGTTTGCAAATTTAATATTTTCACTCCAGATTTTCAACATTGCCATTTTATTAGACTTCCTTATGAACAGTACAGCTGCAATTTTTCATATGTTGCCCAAAATGTGTTTTCACATGTAGTGCACAATAGTGCTGTTGTGAAAGCAATGTTTAGGACAGATTAAGAAAATCACAGTTACACTGTTCATGAGCAGAGGTCTTAAAATGGCTATGTTGAAAATTTGGTGACAAAACCCATAAAATGACTGTGTTACAGGAGCATTAAGCAGTTTCCACGCACCTCGTAAGTTCATGACTTTGTAATATTTTCAGTCCAGATTTTCACCAGTGACATTTTTCCACACTTCCTTATGAACAGTACAGCTGTCATTTTTCACAACATGGCTGAAGTGTGTTTTCACACTTTCAGTGCAGAGATGCATGGTCGCTGTGGGAAATCATTGTTCGGCACAGATAAAGAAAATCACAGTGACACTGTTCATGATCGGAGGCACCAAAATGCCTGAGTTGACAATCTGGTGTAAAAAATTCCCAACCTAATTATATTACAGGTGTGCGTTGCACAGTTTCTATGTACGCTTGTGACTTCACCATTTTTTTAAATATTTTTACTACAGATTTGCAACATTGCCATTTTTTACACCTCCCCATGAACAGTACAGCTGTCATTTTTTACAACCTGTTCGAAATGTTTTTGCACCTGTGGTGCTAAATGCCAGAATCACTGTGCATAAGCAGCTCGCTAACAAACTGATATTCCCTGTTCATGAGGTGGGGTCACAAAACAAACATATTGAAAATTTGGAGTGAAAATACCAACGAATGCCTGAGGTATTAAGGTTTCTAACTATAACGCCCAACCCTGTAGAGAATGACAGGCATCAGGGGTGTGACTTGGGATTCTTGCCTGTGATGCTCATACCATTCCACACCCTGCAGTCAGTGAGAGGCATCGAGGTATGCCTTGGACTCTTTGGCCCCAAACTTCACCCCATTCTCCTATATCGCACCCATCTCACCATATTTCCTAATGAAATGGGGTGTGC
This sequence comes from Neoceratodus forsteri, assembly GCA_016271365.2. Taxonomy (NCBI): domain Eukaryota; kingdom Metazoa; phylum Chordata; order Ceratodontiformes; family Ceratodontidae; genus Neoceratodus; species Neoceratodus forsteri. Next base: position 70,118,389 of record JADMNL010000023.1, read on the forward strand.
ATAAGGTCCAAAGACCCCAAGGAACACCGTGACACTTGTTAGTGTCTGCAGAGTGGGGTGTGGTGAAATGGCGTGGCCGTTATGCCTGACAACCCAAATGCACACCCCAATGCCTGTCACTCTATGCAGGGTGGTGGTGGTGTTGGCTTCAGTTCAATACTTCACTGCCATTCCTATTACGCAGCTATGTAACTTCTACACTACCACAGCCAATGCCACCAAGCAAACAATCGACATTGACAAATGCTTGTTTAATCTGGCTGCAGTGAGTTCAATTTTTCAGAGGTAACTTTTCGAATGCATTTCGCCTACTTTATCAGCTTGATTTCAGGAATCTTGGTCTCGTTTTTATTACAAATGTTGTTTGTGAGCATGTATGCGTATTTAGGTGCAATCTGTGCAGAGGAGCATATTCAGACTGAAATATTTCTGAGTAGGTGGAAAATAGCCAAGTTACTGCATTGGGCTTTTGAATCGAATGTGAGAGATCATGTTTCAAAGTATCAGCCATTTCACTGCTGCTCTTGTGTCTAAAATAATGGAAACAATGTATTGCCTTGCAGCTGTCTTCTTATTCAGCATTTATCAATATTAGTTCCTACATCACAGTAATGCTACTGCTATTACAAAGGTTATCAATGTTCTCTTGTTGGCCACAGAGCAGGATTTGGTCTCTGAGCCATCTCTATAGACCTGTCCAAGGCCTTGATAATATTGACCGTGTTATCTTGGTCTCTAAATTGTAAAATCTGGACCTTAGTGACAGGTCTGTGTAGTTGGCCTAGAGTTGTCTTTCTGGTCACTTGCAGTGTGTACGCTTTCAGGGATTTTTTCTCTCTCGCTCTTCTAGTAGTCAAGGTGCACTACAGTGTGTCTGTCCTTGGCCATCTACTAAAGCCAAATATGGTGGCCATTTTTATCTCTTGAGAAAAAATTAAAACATTTTTAAATACTCAGATTTTGGTTAAACTAATTTTTTACCACCAAATAAAACTGGAAGATGCCCTAAATCTTTAATAGTAAAAAAAAAAAAAGTAGGGTCACATTTTTGTCCAGTTCCATTGTACTGCTACTTTAAGCACTCAGTGAATGTCGGACACATTTAAATGCCAATTATACCACCTGGTAAACTAGTGGGTAGTGCTGGGAAAATTTTAAAATGTAATTCATGTGAAATTACACCAATTTTGTATAAATTCATGCAGTTTCATTAACTGGAACAATGTGATCAAAGTGGGTAGTTTTGTTGAAAATGCACTTTTTTTGAAAATCATATTTTCAAAAATGTGCACTTTGGAAAAATGGTGCTATTTGCCAAATTGCACATGTTTAAGAACTCACATTTTTATCAATGCACAACTTGGGGAAAATGGTGCTACTTGAATAAATAAAGTATTAAAAGTTACGCCAAGGCTTAGTGTTGCAAAAATTGCACAGATGCAAAATAAGTCTCACCGAGCCCTACTAGTGAGTGGACAGTGAACATTGTCCAGTGCCTCTTCAACAGGTAGGTTGACAATGCTCAATATTACTAAAAACAAATGAAGCTCATTCTTAATGCAGCAAAAACATAACCAATGGTCTTTGGTTCAGAACACAGAGTGACATTCATTTTCCTGATTCTCTGATTGTTGTGACTTTGGATAGCAAACATTGAAATTGTACACTTGCTGGTACTTGGGTTTATAGCTTGATCCATAGTTATCTTGGAATATTTATTTATTGATTGATTTAAAAATTGGTAACCAGGAAAGGCACGCTGAGCCAAGGCTCAAGTCCAGGTGTGACCCGGGGGAGGGAGGAATGGGAGTACAGAGAGAAAGAGCATTGCAAACATGCAAAGTGCAAAATGCTAAATACATAAACAGCCACCGAGGTGATTAAGTGAGAAGTACTGCATGAACAAACAACATGGAATTTTGCATTGAATTAAATGAATAGTGCATGGATTCTTACATAGATATAATGAACAATGCATGTGAGGGTGCATAAATTATGTACCACACTGATCTGAGAGCAAACTGAGGGTTGGATACACGGTTAGCCCTGACTTAGGGAGTCATAGGTAGGTAAGGGGGCAAGATAAACCATGAGGAAAAGGTCAGTCAGTTCAAGAGGGAAGTGACAGGTGTGGGGGGCAGGAATGTAGGGCATGGAATGACGGAAAGAGATGAAGGGAAGAGGGGAGTAGGTTCCAGAGGGAGGGAAGAGAGGAGGAGAAAGCAGCTTGCCTGGCACATGAGCGAAGATGGGGAATGGAGAAGGTACAGGGATTGAAATAAACAAATGGTGCTGTGCTCACGGACCAGGCAAGGTGCAAGTGAGCGTTCCAACCCAGAAACAATAATTTCCTGACAATTACTCTCACACACCAGAGCAAGGAGTTCACTTACCTCCAGTGAAGTTTACACAGGTCTTGGGAAATTACACACACAATCACAAGAGTGCAGAGAGCAAGAAAAGGATAGGGTGGGGGACAGGAGTGAGGAGAGGTAGGAAAGAAGGGAATCAAACCAGTGTTTGGCAACGAAGGTGGTACATTGAGACTGGTGACATAGAGGTAGAGGGAGTAGGGAAAGGAAGGAATAGAGGGAGCAATGATGAGTGCGGAGTGGAGAGCTGGTAGCGAAGCAACAGAAGGCACTGCAGAAGGTTCCAGTCTAGCAAGGGAAAAAGAGGGAGCAGTGCCACAGATCATATCCGCATAGCCAAAGATTGCAAGGACCATTTTGGCTACCAGTTCCCGGTGGACCTGGAGGGAAAGGCAGTACATGTTACAGTACAAGGCACCAAGTGTGGGGTGTAGTTTGGCATGGATGGCATCAATGTGGGTAGAGAAATCAAGCTTGCTATCTAGCCATACACAAACACGTAGAAACATAGAAGTTGATGGCAGAAAAGGACCACAGGGCCCATCCAGTCTGCCCTTTTTACCAATTTACTCCGCTGCCTCTACAAGGTCAGTGGCCCAATTATGCCTTCCCCTATGTATGACTCTTGTGCCTATCTCATGGTACTTGAAGGCGATGATCCCATAAAGGTACTTGAAGGCAGGAACAATCTCCAGGTGGGTGCCATTCAAGGTGGAGAAGACAGGCAAAGGTGAGAGCCATGACAGTTTCTGGCTGGTGCCAAAGGTCATGGATATAGTCTCCTCGGTGTTGACCCTAACATGGTTGGCATGGAACCAGCACAGCGCACTGTGGAAGTAGTGCTGGAGTGGGACCGCCACAGCTGAGCCTGAAAGGCCAGAACTGTAGATGACCATGTCATCTGCATACACATGGATATGCAAAGAGATGCAGATACTAGAGGGGAGGTCATTTAGGAAAACTGGGAATAATATCAGACCCAGGATGGAGTCCTGTGGGACCCCTGCTAAGATGAGACGAACAGGACATGATCCACCTGAACTGACTGTTAATGGCCTGTAAAGTACTACTGGAACCAGTCCACAGCAGTTGCTGAAAGGCCAGCAGAGTTCAGCTTGTCTAGAAGGAGTGGTGGGACACCGGGTCAAAAGCTTTGGCTAGATCAATAAAAATGGTTCCATGACGTGTCTCTGATCCATCTCAGAGAGACAGAATTAATTACATGCAGCAGGGATGAGACAGTAGAGTGGTTCTTCCTAAAACTAGACTGGTAAGGTATGAAGAAATTTGAGTAGCTACAGAAGTCATTAAGCCTAGAGTACACAATGTGAAAAGTATGGGTTTTCTGCAAGAACCACGGTACCTTAACTGCCCTATTAGAATACACAGACCATCTTCACTGAGGCCTGGACAGAGGGAAGTTTGTTGGTTCCATCTTCATTGACCTCACCAAGGTGTTCAACCTCATCAGTTATGCTCTGCCACAAATTAACTAATCTAGGCCTCTCAGTAAAAGCCACCAACTGGCTAAAAAACATCTCATGGATAGAACCCAAGTGGTAAAATGCTGAACGTCCCTCTCAGATTACAGACTTGTGACAGTAGGAGTCCTCCAAGAATCAATCCTTGGTCCCCTTCTGTTCGGTATCTTTGCCATTGAACTTCTGAAAGCTTGCAACTCCACAAAACTCCTCCTATACACTGATTACATAGTCATTACTGCAACACAGTCTCCAAACTGACTTCTTTGCTATCTGTGACTGGTTCTCAAACAACCATCTCATCCTAAACTCTGTCTCAGGTTCTCCAGTTGAACAAGTTGACACTTTCAAGTACCTGGGGATAATCCTTGAGTCAGGCTTAACCTATTCAGCTCATATAGATGCTCTAACTAAAGCAGCCAACTCCAGACTTGGCCTGCTCTGTAGGCACAGAAATGCCTTCCTCCCTGAAATTAAGCAACAACTTGTCAGATGCCACATCCTTAGTGTCAGACTATGGCCTTGTGATCTATGGTACTGCATGTGGCAGAGTGCTCGAAAGGGTCAGGGGCTTGATGAATAGGGCCTGCCACTATGCACTCAACCTAAAATGGGACTCCCATATGTGCACCCCGTATGACATCCTAGGTTGGCTTAACCTTGATTCCTGACTCAATTATATTACCCTCATCACTGGTAAAAAGGCCTTGCTTGGATTACTATCTTCAGGGATCCCATCCCTGCTGAGTCCGGTGGCCTCCAGGTACCCAACTAGAGGTGTAATACATAACCCATGGTACTTTTGTGTAGGAAAACCAATCTGGATCAGGCCTGCTTCTCTTTCAGTTTCTCAAAACTATGGAATTCCCTTAACCCATCACTCAAGCTCACTGGCTCTCTAACCAACTTTAAGTCCCAGGTTCTAGCCTCTCTCAGCTCCTCCAAAGCCATGTGACTGCTATTGCTGACTGGTCTACTACATCCCTGAACCTCCCCTGACCCCTATGCTTTCTTCTTCTTCTTCAATTTATGCTGTGCTTCTACCTACTTGCATCATGTTCTCCTGTTTCAATCGCAATTCATTATAGTTCATCTCAATGTATCCAAAATATTTCCTGTTGTATTATGTAAGGTGTACTTCTGTCAGTTTCAACTGTAAATATGTAATATACTTTATTGATGCTAAACTGTTGTATATGACCTTAGACCCTTTGAAAATAGATACTGCGAAAGGATCTTGTGAGTAATAAATAAATGAAAAAATAAATAAAACAATGGTCTCTAGAAGATTAGCAAGAGAGGGGAGGAGTGAAATCGGCCTCAAGTTGCCTGGAGAAGATGGATCCTCCCCTTTGTGCAGAGGCAGAAACTCAGTAGCTTTCCTGGCCTGAGGCCGGGACAGCACTGAGGGAGAAGGAGAGGTTCAGAAGGTGAGAGAGTGGAAGAGAATGGCTGGAACAGAATGTTGTGGGAGTTTAGAGTCCAAACCATCAGGGCTGAAGAATATCAAAAACCAGAATAAATGCACTCGGTTGGAGGCGCTCCAGACACAAAAACCATATCACTTTAGAAAAACGTCAAGCACTCACCAGTGCCACAAAATATAATAAAGGACGCTGCTCTCTGGAAATGTATTTAAGTGCCCAAATTTATTCAGAGTGCTGCACAATACCTTGATGTGTTTCGGATATCAATCCTTTTTCAAAAGGCTAATGATGTTACAAATCAGTCGCCTTATATACACATCAATCCAATGATGTCATAACAGTGCATCCATTTGTATTTCCATTCAAAAATATTTTAAAAAATTCCTTCTTTTAATAAATATATATCAAAAAATGAATACATTAATTACAGTCTACATTATAAACTCTATAAAAATCAATTTTGAATTTCTTGACTTTTTTCCATTTCACTTCTGTAGAAATCTTGACAAAACATCCAATGTATATTTACTGAAGAGACAAACATTTTTTCTGCAAAACAAAATAACAGATTTAGTAATATAAAAACAGGCAATTTCTTCTTTAATTAGTTTCAACTATTTATAACAAATTCTTACATATTACAAATATCAACACAGCAATTCAAATATTTAAATTACTTTCTTATTCAAATACATATTTTGTCAAATAATATTAGGAGCCCATTTGCAAAATGTTATTTCAAATATGACATAACATCAAACATTCCATTAAGACCAGGATATTTACATGCTTGTAATGTATAGATCCAGTAACCCTCTCTTTTTTTAATTAAATTCCCACCTCTTGGATTCATACACACTTTATCAATAGCTCTGAAAGTGAAACAGTGTGTTAGTGGGGTTGAAGAGCTGTTCATATGTAAAGCCATCGCGTACTTCAAATCAGCATTTTTAATTGCTCTGAGATCCTATTTTTAAACTTTCTCTTAGCTTTACCAATGTAAAAAACACCGCAAGTGTACATTGCTGCATAAATAATTCCTATGCCATCACACGTAATAAACTGACGAATTTCAAACTCTTTATCATCAATGGATTAACAAAGCTTTTACCAACTGATACATGTTTACAAATGAACATTCCTTGCATGTAAAACATCCTACAACTCTATTCATTAACCAGGTTTTCTCCAACAAGTTAGGTTTCTGAAATCTATGTACCAATGTATCTTTTAGCGTATTAGCTCTCCTATAAGTAATCTGTGGTACATTACTAGAAATTTGTATCAAACTTGGATCACTTTTGAGTGCATGCTATTTGTCTTTTAAAATCTTCTCAACGTATGTTGAATGGGCTGAAAAAGATGAAAGAATGGTAAATCTCTCAACTTTTTCGTTGGCTTTAGACTTTTTATTTTGTAATAAATCCTCTCTATCCAGCTAACTTGAGGCTCTATAAGCATTCTCAATATCCATACAATTATAACCTCTATCTAGAAATCTATATTTCATATCCACAGCTGCTTCTTGGAAACTCTGTTCACTACTGCAGTTCCTACATATTCTTAAAAATGGACCTTTAGGCATATTTCTAACGGTGTGTCTCGGATGGCAACTAGATGCTTGTAAAATCATATTTCTAGCATTTTCTTTTCTGTATATATCTGTACTGTTATTACCTGTCATATCTTTGTTGATTTTAATATCTAGATAATTCGCAGATGTTTTGCTTGCTGTAAAGGAAAATTTTAAATGCAGGTTAGTCGAATGTAAATATTCAATAAATTCATCCATTTCTATAAGATTTCCTCTCCAAATCCTTATCACATCATCAATAAAATGACGCCATAACTCTGTTTTATCATAGAATGGATTTACATCACAATCTGTTATAAATCGTTGTTCCCACAAACCCACATATAAGTTAGAAACACTTGGTGCAAATGTAGATCCCATAGCAACTCCTTTCTTTTGAACATAGGTTTTATCTAGAAAACAAAACACATTAAATTTACAAACTCAGACAGTTTTAGTAAAGAGTCGGTATTTAGCTTAACAGTACTAGCCCTTAAATTAAAAATGTGCAGTTGCATCCAGAGCGCTCTCTTGAGGCAAATTCATGTATAATGATTTAATATCAAGTGTAACCAGACAATGATCCTTATTTCCCTCTAAATCATTTAAAACTGCCAAAATGTCAGTTGTGTCTTTTATGTACAATCATAAATTATTTACAAAAGGTCTCAAATAATAATCCACACATTGGCTTAATGGTTCTGTAAGTGAGCGAATCCCACTGATAATCGGTCTTCCTGAGGGTTATTCATAGACTTATGAACTTTAGATAAAGTATATATCGTTGCCTTCACAGGAAACCAAACCATCAGAAATTCCTTGGTATTTTTGTCAATAAAATCTTGAAACAAAGATTCTTGTAAAACTAATCTATTCTCCCACTTAAAATCAGTGGTTGATCCTTGTTAAGTTATTCATAAAAACGAATGTCTTGCAACTGTGTCTTTATACTTTTAACATAAGCACTAACATTAACATAAGCACTAGTATTCAATATCCACCACACTGCCTTTATCAGTGGGTTTAATTACGATGCTAGGATCATTTTACAATACATAAATGCTTCTCTCAAGTCTGCTTAGATTGTTAAACTTTAATACAGGCAAATCCAAAAACAGTTCCTCAAACTCTTGTTCACATAACTCTTTAAATGTGGAAATAGCTGGTGTCAGTGGAGGATAAAAATTCGATTTAACCTTAAAGATTTTAGTATCAAGACATTCTATCGAAAAAGCTGCAGCGTTCACATCAGAATCCGAACTCACAAGTTCTTGATCACCTCTCTAAAATGCCTGTTAGTCTCTTGTCTTTTATAATAAGATTTTAAGCTTAAATTATGGCAAGCAATTTGCAGATCAATGAAAGTTTGAAATCTATTGATTGATACTGTGGATGCAAAGACAGACCTTTACTTAACAATTGGCTATCTGTCTCATTCAGCACTCTCGATGATAAATCAATTACTTTATTAGACGATGTATCATTAATTAGTGTCTGATCTTGTACCTCTAATACATCCAATGCCCATGGATCTATTTGGGTTAGTATTGTCTCTGATTGCGATGTATTTGGTCCTCATTGTAATAATAATAACTTCCTTGATTTCCTCGCCCTTTCCTTCTTCCTCCCCCCTTGTCTTCCTCGGCCTCTTCCTCTCTGTTCATTTTCCATCTGGAACCCTTGATATGTATTGCTCCTTCGGCTTCTTTGGACTCCTTGTTGTAGGTAATTGGATGATGGGGGAGGGGGTGGGGTTGATAACAGAGGTTCGGTTAGTAATTGATCCTTATCTAAAAAATGTTTATCAGACTCTGAGCCACTTACATCTGTAGATAAATTGAATGAGACTCTTTGTTCTGGTCTTAATATACTCTTTCTTTGATCTTTTTTTCCAAGTGTAGACTCTATATTAGCATAATCATTACGGTCTCTTACAAACTTAATTTGTTTAGCTGTTTTTAATTCAAGATCCAGTCTAGATAGTGTTTCTTTAATTTCTTATCTTGAGAACCAAAGTCAATGTGATTTTTAAAGGCAAGAATCTCCTTTTCTTTCACCTTAATATCCTCCATAAATTGATCTGTCACTACTTTGCCATAATCAATAATTAACTGCATAAGTATATTGGAGGCTTCAGTCAAAACTGTCTGCCACTTTATCATAAAACTTTCAACATCTAACCTATATATACCTACAGGTCAATTTTTAAGAATACATAGGAACTGCAGTAGTGAACAGAGTTTCCAAGAAGCAGCTGTGGATATGAAATATAGATTTCTAGAGAGAGGTTATAATTGTATGGATATTGAGAATGCTTATAAAGCCTCAAGTCAGCTGGATAGAGAGGATTTATTACAAAATAAAAAGCCTAAAGCTAATGAAAAGTTGAGAGGTTTACCATTGTTACATCTTTTTCAGCCATTCGACATACGTTGAGAAGATTTTAAAAGACAAATGACATATATGGATTTTAGGGGGGCAAACTTTGGGAAAATGGGGAGATACTTGAAAGAGGCATTAAGGGGAATGGGGCAAGAATCAGGGGTTGAGGAACAGTGGGAAGTATTTAAAATGGGGATTACAAGAGCAACAGAATTATATATTAAGCAGGTTAGCAAGAGGAAAAGGAAGAGGAGGCCATTATGGTTTTCCAAAGAGGTAGTAGCAAAGAAAGTGAAAGCCAAAAAGATTGCATTCAGGCAATACAAAAAGACACAGGCAGAAGGGGATAGGGAGAAGTACCAGGAGAAGCAAAGGGAGGTAGGGAGGTCAGTAAGGAAGCCAAAGCTCAGACAGAAGAACACATTGCAAAATCAGTGGGTAGAGGGACAAAACCTTTACAGGTACATAAGGAAAAAGAAAGGCAAAGGAGGGATAGTGAGACTGAAGGGGGAGGATGGGGGCTGTGTGGAGGATGACAACAGTAAAGCTGACATATTGAACAGGTATTTCTGCTCAGTCTTTACTGAGGAAGAGGAGGGTAATGGGTCTGAATGGAGTGAAAGGGGTGAGAATGTTGCAGAAATGGACACAAGTCCCTTTACACGAGAAAGGGTCCTGAAGGAACTGGAAGTAATAAGAGTTGATAAAGCAATGGGGCCAGATGGGGTGCACCCCAGGGTCCTTAAAGAACTAAGAGAGGTGGTGGCTGAACCTCTTGCTATCCTGTTTAGCCGATCACTAGAAACAGGGGAGGTACCCAAAGACTGGAGGATAGCAGATGTAGTCCCCTTATACAAAAGTGGGAACAAAGAAGAAGCGGGAACTACAGACCAGTCAGCCTCACCGGTAGTGGGAAAGATCATGGAAGCACTACTGAAGAGAGATTGGTGGAACATCTGGTTGTCAATGGACTACAGGACCCAAGGCAGCATGGTTTCACCAGGGAAGGTCATGTCAGACCAACCTCATTGAATTTTTGACTGGGTGACTAGGAGGTGGATCAGGGAGGGCAGTGGACATGGCCTATCTGGACTTCAGCAAGGCTTTGACACTGTGCCACATAGAAGACTATTGCACAAACTGGGGAATATGGGTGTGGGCAGGACAGTAGTGCGGTGGGTAGGTAACTGGCTGGGCAGCAGGACACAGAGGGTGGTGGTAAATGGCTGTCACTCCACAGAGAGAAGAGTGACCAGTGGGATACCACAGGGATCAGTGCTGGGACCGGTACTATTCAATATCTTCATCAGTGACATTGCACAGGAACTAGAAGGCAGAATTTCACTGTTCGCTGATGACACAAAGCTCTGTAACAGAGTAGACACACCAGAGGGTGTAGACACAATGAGAAGGGACCTGCAGAAACTTGAAGAATGGTCAGGGGTTTGGCAGTTGAAATTCAATGCAAGGAAGTGCAAGATAATACATATGGGGCACAAAAACCCTGGCACAATATATCAGTTGGGGGTGAGGATATAGCATGCACCAAGCAGGAAAGGGATCTTGGAGTTATCATCTCTGATGACCTCAAGGCAGGGAAACAGTGTGACAAGGCAGCAGGTAAAGCAAATAGGATGCTGGGATGCATAGGCAGGGCATCACCAGCAGGAAAAGGGAGGTCATAATTCCACTATACAAGACACTAGTGAGGCCGCACCTGGAGTACACTGTGAGTTCTGAGACCTTACCACGTAAGGACATACAGGGTAGAGAAGGTTCAGAGGAGGGCAACAAAGATGGTGCATGGATTGCATCACAAGTCCTATGAGGACAGGTTGAAGGCACTGAACATGTACTCCTGAAGGAGAGGAGGAGAGAGGGAAATGATAGAGACATACAAGTATCTTACAGGGAGGAACAGGGTGCAGGAATGCACTATTTTTAAGCGAAAAAGATGTTCCAGGACTAGAGGGCATGGGATGAAGCTGGAGGGAGGACGATTCAGAGGAAACGTGAGGAAGAATTTTTTCACAGAACAGGTGCTGGACAAGTGGAACACCCTGCCAGAGGAAGTGGTGGGGGCTGAAACAATCACGGGATTTAAGAATGCATGGGATAGACATAAAGGAATTTTGGAGGTCAGGGGTAAGGGGCAACAGACTTCCTGGAAAACATAAATTGAACTTACAAACTTAAATGGGCAGACTGGGTGGGCCATAGGCCCTTATCTGCCGACACTGTCTATGTATCTATATACGCAAAGGTGATCCAGGTTTGATACAAATTTCTAGTAATGTACCACAGATTACTTACAGGAGAGCTAATATGCTAAAAGATACATTAGTACATAGTTTTCAGAAACCCAACTTGTTGGAGAAAACCTGGTTAATGAATAGAGTTGTAGGATGTTTTACATGCAAGAAATGTTCATTTTGTAAACATGTATCAGTTGGTAAGAGCTTTGTTAATCCACATGATGATAGAGTTTGAAATTCGTCAGTTTATTATGTGTGACAGCATAGGAATTATTTATGCAGCAATGTGCTCTTGCGGTGTTTTTTACATTGGTAAAACTAAGAGAAAGTTTAACAATAGGATCGACGCACTGCAGATCAATTAGAAATGCTGATTTGAAGTACTGAACGGCTTTAAATGTGAATAGCTCTTCAACCCCACTAACACACTGTTTCACTTTTAGAACTATTGATAAAGTGTGTATGAATCCAAGAGGTGGAAACTTTGATAATTTAATTAAAAAGAGAGGGTTACTGATCTATACATTCGAGCATGAAATATCCTGGTCTTAATGGAATGTTTGATGTTATGCCATATTTTAAATAACATTTTGCAAATGGGCTCCTAATATTATTTGATAAACTATGTATTTGAATAAGGAAGTAATTTAAATATTTGAATTGCTATGTTGATATTTATAATATGTATGAATTTGTTATACATAGTTGAAACTAATTAAAGAAATTGCCTGTTTTTATATTACTAAAACTGTTATTTTATTTTGCAGAAAAAATGTATTTGTCTCTTCAGTAAATATACATCAGATGTTTTATCAAGATTTCTACAGAAATGAAATGGAAAAAAGTCAAGAAATGTAAAATTAACTTTTATAGAGTTTATAATGTAGACTGTAATTAATGTATTCGCCATATAAAACATAGAAGTTACAGCAGATAAGGACCACAAGGCCCATCCAGTCTGCCCAGTTTTTGATATGTATTTATTAAAAGAAGGAATTTTTAAAATATTTTTGAATGGAAATACAAATGGATGCACTGTTATGACGTCATTGGATTGATATGTATATAAGGCAACTGGTTTGTAACATCATTAGCCTTTGATAAAGGATAGATATCCAAACGCCAAGGTATTGTGCGGCACTCTAAATAAATTTGGGCACTTAAATATATTTCCAGAGAGCAGCATCCTTTATTATATTTGATGGTGAGTGCTTGACTTTTTCTGAAGTCATCAGGCTGAACTTGGAAGGGTTAAGTGATGAAAGGGTGAGGAAGACTTCCTGGGGAGAGACTGAGGAAATGGAAGCCTTCAGGCAAGTGGAGCAAATCAAATCATCTTTCTTGTTAAAGGTGCCTTTCCTGTGATAAAAGCACCTGTACATAAATTATAACCCATCAACATTTAACACACTAAACCATAACAATTTTAAAATTAACAGTTAATTCATAAGCAAATGACAGTCCACTCTAACATTAAACTTCTTCTGAAAATGCCAGGCTAAAAAGGTATGTCTTGAGTTCCGCTTTAAAACTTTTGATGGTCAGGTAGTCCCTTATCCGATGAGGTGAGAATTTCACAGGGTCGGGGCCATAAATGCAAAGAATGGGCCCAGATGTTTGAAGTTGCACCCTGGGAATCTAGCAAATGTGGTGTGGGAAAGACAGTGTGAACAGGAGGTGGATGAGAGGGTAATGCACAGGCTGTGAAGAATTTGTTAAAATGAACAGTAATGGAGGTGGGTGGAGGTCAGAGACCAATGAGCCATCAACCAGGAAGATGGGAGGGGACAGACTGAGCTGGGAAATCAAATTGGGAGTATATAACCCTCCAGAATTATTATTTTTTTTTTATTTACCTTGCTTTTTCTGGGCCAAGGTCCATCAATACTCCGCCCTAGTCACGGCCCCTTGTGCCTCCACCTCCGATCATTGCCAGTGCTCCCAGTCACCCCTGGCTTACCCTCCGAGAGGACAGGGTTGCGGCAACTTCCCAAGGTCACCACAAGATTAGTATCTAGTTGGGAGCTGGCATCAGAGGCTAGTGGAGATCCCAGGGAGGCATCATGGAGACAGACCCGAGCCTGGTATTTTTCTTCCCCTTGTGAGCGAGGGCAGGGATGTGCAATGACAACCAGTGTCCACCCACCCACCTGAAAGTCCGACGTCGGTGTTGCTAGCGGCTGCCCCAGCCTCTGCTGGGTGTCGCTGACACCGAACATTCACAACCTCCCTCCTGCGGAGAAGCAGAGCCATCTAGAGATGCTCCCCATCCTCTCCTGAGTCCCCTCCAGTGACCCGAGTCCGCTCGAACCCGGTCACCGGCATCGCATGCGAATCCAACGCTGCGCCGCGGACCAGCTTACCCTCCAGAATTTTGATGGGAAGTTTAGATTGACTAAAGGTTAGACTTGAAGTAGAGGGTATCTGCAGTGTGGACAGCTTTTGTTACAGCAGTTCCTGACTGACCTGTAATGTAGGAGGTCAGACAGAGATTGATAGGATTTGTAAAGTGTCCAAGCAAAGTCACAGGACTTGCACAACTCAGTAAGGTCAGATGTAATCCAGTGGTCATGGGAGCATTTAACCCTGGACTTTCTAAGGGTGTGTGTGTGAGTATTCCAGGTACTGTTAAAAATGGTTATCGTGACCTCGTATCCAAAAGGTAGCACTGGCAGAAAAACTCAGGAGCCTCAGTGTGAGCAATGAACCAGCATGTTACAAGAAAGCTGGGTGAACTGGAAAAAAAAATGCTGGGAGCCAAATAATTTTTGGTAGAGATAAAAACGTTATTAATAAAAATACCAGTCCGTAGCACCCTCCTCACTGCAACCAACATTTCACACCTTTGCTTGTGCTTCATCACGGCATTACCAGATCAGTGATAGCTCTCCCATAATACATAATAGATTTAAAGGACATGACCAAATAAATAGCCAGTACAAAAACATAATCGCATAACGTGATCGAGCCAATATGACGTGATATGGGTTATCATGATAAATACCCAGTGTTGCCATACAAAGTGTACAAAATGTAATAAAATAATAATACAAAAAGAAAAAGAACATGTAAAGGACCAGGGGACAGAAAGGGGGGAGGGCAGGGGGAACAAGGACAAGAAAAAAAAGCATTTGTTAATGCCGAATGTTGATTGCTTTGCTCCGTTGAGCTTGCTCAGTTCCCCTCCCTCACCTGCTCATTCTGTTTCTCCTGGCACTGCAGGCTGCCCTTTTGTACTGAGCTCATGCCTGCGTTGGCACCTGTGTCTGCCCAGAAAGAAATCCGAGCAGTCCCGACAGAGCTCAGTTGGGCTCGCTTCACCAAATACTGATTTCCCACAGCGACCGCGCTATTCAGCGCTGCAAGTGCGAAAACACTTTTTGGCCAGGATGTGAAAAATGACAGCTGTACTGTTCACAAAGGAGGTGCAGGAAAATGGTAATGTGGAAAATCTGGAGTGAAAATATTGCAAATTTTCCAAGTTACGAGTGTGCGTAGCTACTGTGCAACGCACGCTCATAAAACAGTCATTTCTTGGATTTTTTACACCAAATTTGGAACACAGCCTTTTTGAGAGCCACCTAATGAACACTGGCACTGTTGTTTCATTAATCAGTCCCGAAAGGTGATTCCGTGCAGTGACCACGAAATCACCTTTCGGGGCCAAATAACACCATGACAGTGGTTGATTCATGAGGAGGGGTCCCAAAAACCCCATGTTGAAAATTTGGTGCCAAAATTCCAAGAAATGCCTGAGATATGCATCAAAGTTGAAAAAATCCTATTTATGCCATTATACAGCTTACCGGCATTTCCTCAGTTCGCGGTTGGCTTTGAAGCATGCAGACGTGTTCCTGGCCCACCAAAGATCATGTCGTCAGACTCTACAGGTAGTATGCGATGGGGTGGGGGAGGCAGGGTGCGTAGGGTGGGTGCGGGTTGTGGAGGGGGCAGGGATACGGCGAGGGTCTTTCTTTTCACAGGTACTATAAACAAAAACCATTGTGGGACATTTTTTATTTTACAGGACCCTTGGCACGCTGGGTGGGCTCCCAGTGTGCCAACACAGTGTTTTGTTGGGGCAGCTCAGACAAAGGGGATTTGGCACCCCTCAGCACAGATGCAGTGCATGTTTGGGGGAATTATGCCGACGGGGAGTGGGCTCTCATTGGCAAATAATACTTTGTGGGGACATAATGCCACAGGGAGGGCTCCCCATCGGCAACATGAACATTATCGTTACAGCCACTGATGTTGATGGGGATTGGGGCCCCATCGGCAAATTATACTTTATGGGGATATAATGCCAATGGGGAGGGCTCTCCATTGACAACATGAACATTATGGTTACTGCCACTGAAACCGATAGGGATTGGGGCCCTGTCCGGCACACAAACACTGGGGGTTATACATGCTGCTGAGGGATTGGGAACTCCTCAGCATGGTGGGCTCTACTCATATTGTTTGTAGAACACAGCGCAAGCCACCGCCATGTTCACAAACAGTATCATAGTACCAAGATTCCGCCCAGCAATGACAGGTCGCCTCATTGCAGCTGAATGGCTGGCGTTGCAATGATGAGGCAGCCCCTGATTGCAGCGGTTGAACCTTTACAAGGTTGTGGCATGCTGGCTGAATTAGTGTCAGCAGCTGCATGCCACCCATTGGTGAAAGTAGGCCAAGTGTCCAAGACTGTGGGGGCACTGGCACAACGTGCCATGCCCCCAACCTGCTTCTGCAGCAAGTTGTCGAATATGTTTCTTGCACATGTGCGTAATCAACATAAAAAGGGGGACAAAAATGCACTACAAATATACAAAAGATACAAAAAGGAAAACTTATCAGTTAAGAACCCCTCAATAGGCAGACACACAAAGACGAAAGATACATGCTCTACATATTTACATTGTAACATGGCAATAAATAACTCTAAAAATAAGACTAAGTCATTGGTCAGTACTGAACATGTGATGGTAAGTTAGTGTGGATTAATTCCCCAGTAATGCCCGCTGTTGCAGTACCTTTTTAATCCACCTTCAAGTCACCATCACACATCATGAAATGAACTGTCTGTTTCATATCGAGAGCTTGGTGAGAGTGCGAAAGAGAGACAGACACAAAGTGTGAAGTCAAAATCGGTAAAATTGCTCTCAGTGATGTTTCCCTTTGTCCCTCTGTCATTTGCTGTCTGCTGGCTCCATGGTATTGAGTGTCCGGAACTCTAGCCTTCACTGTCCCCAACACTTCACAGAGAAACACAGACACAAAGAACACAGCGGTCATCGGTGTCTTTATGTCTCTGTCTCTGGCACAAGGACCACACAGAGAGAAAACAGCAAGAGACAGTTTTCACCCTTACTTTGTGTCCATTCCCACCACCCGCCCTGAACTCCATAGACTGAGCAGTCAGTCTCACTGTCACTTTGTGTCTGTTCCCACCCACCTCACGGAGCTCTGTAGACAAGCAGTCAGTGTCCCCAAGGGCCAAGCTGTTTCAAATTAAAACAAGCATTTGTCAATGGCGAACGCTCACTTGCAGGTGTTTGCAGTGCTGTTTGGCACGTGATGGTGCTTTACCCTAATGCCCCAGCGATCACTGGTATTTGCACAATAAATTTTCAGCATGACCTTTTGTTACCCCATTGTGCGCCATATAGGCGGGAAACACGCTTTTGGGCAGGATGAAAAATGACAGCTGTACTGCTCATAAGGAGGTGTGGTAAAATGGCAATGTTGAAAATCTGGAGTAGAAATATTGAAAATTAAAGCCTCTGAGCGTGCAGTTGTGCAACACCTACCTTATAAAACAGTTATTTTAGGAATTTGTTCACCAAATTTTCAACACAGCCATTTAAGACCTCTGCTCATGAACAGTGACACTGTGATTTTCTTAATGTCCCATACACTGAGTTCACACAGCGACTGTGCCATTGTGCGCCATATGGGTGGAAACACGTTTTGGGCAAGATGTGAAAATGACAGCTGCACTGCTCATAAGAGGTGTAATGGCAATGTTGAAAATCTGGAATGAAAATATTGAAAATTCACAAACTTACGAGCTTACTATAGGAACTGCGCAATGAACACCTCTAAAACAGTCATTTTAGGAATTTTTCACCAAATGTTCAACACAGCCATTTTAAGACCTCTGCTCATGATCAGTGTCGCTGTGATTTTCTTATATGTCCCATACATTGAGTTCAGCATCAATCGACTGACGCCATTGTGCTTTTCTTACATGGGCTGAAACATGTTTTGGGTGTGATGAAAAATGACAGCTGTACCTACTCATAAGAAGGTGTGGTAAAATAGCAGTGTTGAAAATCTGGAATGGAAATATTTAAAATTTGCAAACCCTACTTAACGCATGAGAGCTAGCTGCTGCAGACGCATGCTCGTAAAACAGTCATTTTTAGGAATTTTTTCACCAAATTTTCAATATAGCCATTTTAAGACCTCTGCTAATGAACAGTGTCATGGTGATTTTCTTAATATGTCCCATTCATTGATTTCGCACCGACTCGTCCATTGAAGCTAGATGGAGCGGAAACATGTTCTCATGCAGGATGTGAAAAATGACAGCTATACTGCTCATAGGAGGTGTGGTAAAATGGCAATGTTGAAAATCTGGAGTGAAAATATTGAAAATTCGAGAACTTACGAGCCTGGTGAGGAACTGACAACATGCTCTTTCATCAAAACAGTCATTTTAGGAATACAGCCGACCGCGAACTGAGAAATGCTGGTAAGCTGTATAATGGGCTAGATAGGGGTTTTCAACTTTTATTACATATCTCAGGCATTTTTTTAATTTTGCACCAAATTTTCAACATGGGGTTTTGGGACCCCTTCTCATGAATGATTCACTGTCATGGCATTATTCGAGGCCCGAGAGGGTGATTTGGCGCAGTGATTGTGAAATCACCCTGCGGCCCAATACGCCATGACAGTGACATCATTCATGAGAAGGGGTCCCAAAACCCTATGTTGAAAATTGGTGCAAAATTAAAAAATGCCTGAGACATGTAATAAAGTTGAAAACCTCTATCTAGCCCATTATACAGCTTACAGCATTTCCTCAGTTCAAGGGCCTGCTTTGAAGAGTGCAGACGTAGTTCCCTGTCCAGCGTTGATCGTCACGCGAGCCCGGAGGTAAGTATGGGATGGGGGGTGGGAGGCGAAGGCGAGGGTGGGTGTGGGTTGGGGAGGGAGCTGGGAGACTACATGGGACCGCTTTTGCTTTTAGGTTGAAAAAGAAAAAGACGACGTGGGACGTTTGCCACCACACTGGGGTGGGCTCCCATAATGGCACCAAAGCTTTGAGGGGTGTTTGGGGGCGTGGAGCCGACGGGACATTGGGCACCCCTCGGCAGACAACGCGGGATGTTTTCCATGCTGGGGTGGGTTTCAGCGTGGCACCAAAGCTTTGGGGGCCTTTGGGGGACATGGAGCTGACGAGGGATTGGGCACCCTGTCGGCAGAGGACCCAGGCGTTTTCCATGCTGGGTGAGCTCCAGCGTGGCACCAAAGCTTTGGGGGTGAGGTCTACTAGCTGTGTATGACAGCAGTGGTTTTCTTTGAAACAAAGACCACCGCTGTCATACACAGCTCCCGCACCCATTGGTGCAGGACTGCCACGCCTGCTCAACGGAGCAGTGGATTGAACGGAGAGGCACACCTCCAAAGTGTGCTACTTTCCTAAAACGCTCCTTGTGCATGCGCGCGCAAGGAACGTGAATGAAATGGAACAGCAGGAAGAATGCCACATTTTGAAATTGGAAGGAGCCACATTGTGAAAGGGTAAGGAGCAGCCTTGGAGAAGGAGGAGGGAACAGCAAGGTACAACAACATCTTTAAGTTTTAATAAGTAGCTCAGTTAATAAAAACAGTGTTATTTTAACTCCTCACTTTTTTCTTCCCATGCAGTACTGGATTATGCTTAAATCATTAAGATTTGCATATCTGACTTGCAGAAATATGCAAATCTTCATACTTTACCGTAATGCAGTACTGAATGGAAAGAAAATACTAAGCCAACGAGTTAAGAGAACATTGTTTATATGAACAGAGATAGATTAGTTTTGCCTTTCCATTATTGCAGAAAACAGAATGCAAGCTGTATAAAACTACACTCACCACGTTAATGTATATTAAATATTGAATGCGCACGCACAGTTACACATCTATGTAGCCTATAAAACCTTTAGAGTGGAGCAGGATAAGCAGTTTTATTAAGCAATATTGTGATTTTCTCTGTTTACCAAACTTACTTCAGTGAAAACAATCTTTGGTTTGCATTTGCCATAGTTACAAGTGCATTAAGTCACTCGAAAGGAGGCTTCTACTAGGGAATTAATGCATGGTTGGGTGGTTGGCAGCCTGTGGCCTCATCTCCACCGCCTCCAACCATGCATTGACTCTAGTAGAAGCCTCCTTTCCTGTGGCTAATGAATCTATATATACATAAATGGCATCAAAATTAAACAATAATCTGCTGAAATCACAAAATATATAAAATAGTTGCGGCATATTAACTCAATAAAGGTCCCAACTGGAAGTTCTCATTTCAAACCAGATTTGTTTAAGTATTTAATCTGAATTAGCCAAAAGCCTCTCTCTGTATAATAATAATAATACAGCATTACAGAGAGAGTATGCTTTTGGCAATTCAAATTAAAATCTTAAACAACATCTGGTTTGAATGAGAACTTCCAGTTGAGACCTTTATTGTTAATATGCCAACTATTTTATGTATTTTGTGGTTTCAGTAGATTCTTGTTTATTTCCTGATGCCCGCTATGTATACATTGTAAATATGTATAGTATGCATAGTTCGCCTTATGTATCTGCCTGTTGAGGGTTTTTAACTGATAAGATAAGTTTTCCTTCCATGTATTTATAATGCATTTTTCTCCCTTTTTTCCCCATCCCTGTTCCCTGCCCCCCATCTTTTTTCCTATTCCCTGGTCCTTTATATTTTGTTCTTTTCTTTTCATATTATTGTTATTTCATTATATGTTTTGCACATTTTATATGCAACATTGGGTATTTATCATGGTAGCCCATATACGTAATGTTATCATTGATCATGTTATGTGATTATGTTTTTATATCGGATATTTATTGAGTCCTGTCCCTTTAAATGTATTATGTATAAAAGGAGAGCTATGATCTGGTTACACCCTGATAAAGCACAAGATTGGGCACGAAACGTTGGTGGTGGTGGTGAGAAGGGTGCTACATACTGGTATGTTTTATTAATACAATTTTCATCTCTACCAAAATTTGTTTGGCTCCCAGCATTCTTCTTAGTTAGCCCAGCTTTGTTGTGACACGCCCCTTAAAAATGGCAATGAAGAGCGAGAGGGCTGTGTCAATGTCCAGGGCTGAGTAGAGGGGGAACCTGTCAGAGGCAGCAAGGTCATTTAGGAGGGCATCAGTGTCAAGTGACCTGAGAGACTATGCCAAAGGTATCTGGGGGTGGATTGAGGAGGACACACTTCTGACACAGTAGGTTAGACAGTGATCACCGAAGGTACCTGGGAAAATGCTTGCAGCAATGATGTAGTGGGGGGGGAGAGAAGCCAGTCTAGGAGGGAATGGTTTGGAGAGTAAGGACTGAGTCAGGTGGGTTCTGTGATTAATTGTGAAAGGTTCAAGGACTTGATCCTGTGGAAGTGGGTCTGGAAGCAGGAAAAGCCAATTTAAGTTGAAGTCCTCAAGGAGGATGAGATCACCAGAAGCAGTGAGGGAGAGGAGAGATAAGAGGGAGGTAAGCAGGGTGGAGGGAGAGATCGTGAGGCATAGAAAAACACCAACAAAGTTGGGGATGGTGGAAGGAGGGACAGCTATGCTAGCAGGAGCTCATGAGAGGAAAAAGCACCTCACTGAAAGAGATGGAGCAGGATAGGGTCTGACCGACATGTAAGGCAACCCCCCCCCACCATGCTTGCCTCTATCTTGACGAAAGGGGTGGAAGACATGGAGGGTTAAGGTGGAGTCAGGTACTCTAGAGAAAAGCCAGGTTTCAATAATGCACAAGAGGTGGGGAGAGTGCTGGGAAATCCATACTTTAAGGGAGTTGAGCTTGGAGAGAAGGCTCCTTTGACTGAGGTGGAAGAAGCTGAGGCCTTTGGGTAGAGTAGTGAGAGAGGAAGGGTGGGGCAGGGTTGGGTTCAACGTCACCAGCAAGAAGGAGGAAGATAAAAGGAGAAGGAGAATGGAGTGAGACTTGGCCCTCTTGAACGAGAAGTGGGAGAGGGAGTGAGAAAGGTGGGAGAGAAGAAAAGAAAGACTGGCTCAGTCAGGAAATTCAAAGTTTAGGGAGGGGTATATAGAAATCCAGGGTGGATGGAAGGGGTAGGGAGGGGAGGTAGGGAGATGGGGGAGTGGAGGGGGAAGTGGTGTAAAGAGTGAGTTGGAGGTAGACAAGGGTGTGGAGAAGTGAGTGAGAGGAGGGAAGAGTATGAGAGGTATATGAGTAGGCCTGAGGAGGGCCAGGGATAGGAGGGAGAGGAAAGTAAGATAGAAAGGAAGGATATGGAGTGTGGTTAGAAGGGTTGTATCGAAACAAAACAAAAGGTGGCTATGTTAACAGTGAGGGTAAATGTGCCAAATAGGCACTTTAGTTCTCGTTGAACAGGGCTATATGCAAGCAGAGTACTTAAGCTAAGGCAGAAAATCAGGCGGCTAGTACTAGTACTGCGGGCAGGATCAAAGGCTAGTGAGCTTGAGCACAGTGAACTAAGATGTAATTTGTAAAGGCTATGGACATGCAATCACAAATACAAGATGACTCAGACAGGGAGTATGCAGTTAATTAAGGAGTGGCAGCCGGTCTAAAGACTAGTGCTAGTGCAGTAGGCAGAATCTAGGTTAGTGAGATAACTGAGCAGCAATTTGCATTGACTAAGGATATATAACACAATGTGCTGCATTGGTTCCATGCCAACCTGCTCAGTATTGAAAACAAGAAGACTGTACTTTTGGTACCAGCCAGAAATTAGCAAAGACTCTTGCATTCCCACAGTCTTCTCCACCCTGGATGGCACACACCTGGAGGTAGTTCCTGCCTTCAAATACCTTGCTGCGTGGTTAGATGGTAGTTAGACTTTTCTACCCACATTAACACCATCCATTCCAAACTTCACCCCAGGTTTGTCACCCTATACCATAACAAGAACAGCCTGTCCACCTAGGTCTGCCAGGAGTTGTTAACCAAAATGATTCTCCCTATCTTTGACTAAGCAGTTATGGGCTATAGCTTTGCCCTCCTTTTTCTCTTGCCAGACTAGATACCCTCTGCAATGCTTTCTGATGCTTTGCCACCAACTCTCCTCTCCACAAACACCATTGCTCCCTCTTCTCCTCCCTTTCCATCTCCTCCCAACCCTTATGTCTCTAGTCCCAGGGCACCATCTTTATTGCTAAATACTGGTTTGGCTCTCTTCCCTCCTACCTATCTTCTCTCCTCTCCCCCTGCCCCCCCCCCTTTACTGTCTACTCTCTAGGAACTCCCACACTTTCTCTGTTCCTCACCCTCACTCACATACGGTCAAGCTGCTTTCTCCTACCAGCTCCACTCCCTTTGGAACTTGCTCCTCTCCTCTTCATCTATGCCCCCAAACACTAAAATGCCTACTAAGGCTTTCTCTTCCCCTCTGTGTACCTGTCACTCCTCTTCCTGATTTCTCTGTCTCTTTTCACAAGAGTTTCTACTCTCCCACCAGCCAAAGACTCCTCTGTCCTAATGTTCCCAAACTTCTAGCCTCAGTCTGCTCTCTCAAGGGTTAAACTCAACCAATCACACCTACAAGCTTTGTACAGCCTATCCATGTATAGTGTGAGCATCTTAGCTCATTTTCAATCTTGCAGCTACTGTTGTACACTTGCCACTTGTGTTTCTGTGCTTGCACCTTACCCTTATTGCACTCTGATGATTGTAATTGCCTGTATGTTCTTCTTTGACATTCCTCCCAAGAAGGGCAGGGATAAATGGAGGCAAAGGAAGTAAGATCAAGGATCAGGCAAAAAGAGGTAAGGCCATCAAAAAATGGAGGGTAATGAGTACCAATGCCCGTAGTCTAGGTAACAAGCTCCCTGAACTGGTAGCTTTGAAGGGAGAGGGACGCCTGGATATTGTGGCAGTCACAGAAACATGGTACACAGAGAACCATGACTGGGATGTCAGTATACCAGGGTACACGATCTACAGATGGGACAGGGAGGGTAGAAGAGGAGGAGGAGCTCTGTACATAAGGGAAGGGATAAAAGCAACGGAACTAAAGGGCAAACAGGGAGGAGATGTACTGTGGCTCACCCTGGAGACCGGAAATAGCACCACAATCTGCACAGGGGTTGTATACAGACCCCCCCCCCCGGGGGAGGAAATGGACAAGGAAATAATAGAAGGTTTCCTTAGGAGGGGAGATATCGCTGCCTCCAGCTCCTGTGACTGCCCTGATTAAATCTCTTATCTATCACTACCCACCCTGGTCCAATACTTGACAAAGACATGTTGAGAAACCTTTTCTCCTTCTATTGTCTGCTCCCTCACCTTTCTCTTACCCTCTCTGTCTGGACTTTTTCCCTATTTGATTTTCCCTAATCTGGCTTGATTTCTTTTTGCTATGATAATGTGATTATGGTATCTCATGTCCTTTGCACAAATGATTGATATGTATTGTCTATGTTTTCTTGCTCTTGACACAACACAAATTGTTGTGTTATCTATATAACCTTTTGCTCTGTACCTAATTGACGTGAAACCTTTGTAAAGAGCCATTGGCTCAAAGGTAGTAATTCCTAGAACAATAAACTAAAACTAAACTAAACTATTGATGTGGAGGGACCTGAATATGCCAGATGTTAACTGGAGCACCTTTGCTGCAGCCACATCCAAGAGCAGGGTCATTCTCGATGCCCTACAGGGGACATGCTTCAGACAGTTATTGTTGGAACCCACTCAGGAGGGAGCAATCTTAAATCTGGTACTCTCAAACAGGGATGGAGAGAGGATCTCAGATCTAGAAGTGGGTAGCCATCTGGGAACAAGTGACCACCAAACAGTGTGGTTCACGATAAACACAACTGCAGAATCAAGCCATACAAAAGTGAGGGTACTGGACTTTAGGAAGGCTGACTTTGTCAAAATGGGAGAGTGCCTCAGAAAAGCACTAGCAAACAGGCAAGAAGAAGGGGTGGAGGAACAATGGGGAAACATCAAAACTGCTATCACAGAGGCAACAAGCCTTTGTGTGAAGCAAATAAACAAATCAAAATGAAAGAAAAAAAAACACTATGGTTCTCTAAAGAGCTGGCCCTTCCCCACAATCCCTCTGCTGTTCTCCTCCTCCTACCCAGCCACCTTGTCCCCCCAAATTTCCCTTGCAAACTTCCCACCCAGTCTGTACTGCCTGTCCTCCAGGCCCTATCTGACCATCAGTATCACTACAAAGCCTCCTACTGGAGACCACTCACTGCACTCCCACCACCCCACCCTTGAGGAACTGCCACCGGCCCTCCACTGCCACCCTAGCCGTCCTCATCCTTTTACTATGCACATAAGCCTCTTCCCTCCATGTGCCTTAACAATGCCTCCCAGTATCACTACTAGGGTTGCTCCTATTTCCTCCCTCCTTTTTCACCTCCATTCTTTCCCTCACCCCACCCCTCACTGCTGCACTCAAACAGTATTATTTACAACACAAAATAGTGTCAATGTGATGTATAGTGTCTCCAGTGTCTAATTACTCTGTATTTTATTGTCTGTATGTCTGTATTGTGTCTCATGACATGGAACCTTTGTAAAAGAGACTTGGCGCAAAGGTTATTTCTGAATTCTAAATAAATAAATGAAAAGATAGCATTCAGGAAGTATAAGGAAACCCAGAAGGAGCAGGACAGAGAACTGCACCAGTTAAAGCAGAAAGAAGAGGAGGGAGAAGGCAGTCAGAATACCAAAGGTCCATACTGAGGAAAAGATAGCCAATCCGGTTAGAAGGGGATAAAACCTTTTATAGGTACATTAGGGAGCGAATAAAGACCAAAGGAGGGATAGTGTGGCTTAATAAAGGGGAGGGTGGGAGGGCAGAGACTGGCAGTGAAAAAGCAGGGATACTGAACGAATACTTCTGCTCATTCACAAAAGAAGAGGAGGGTGAGTACCTAATCCAATCAATAGAAGCACTCTGGATAGGGGGTCGATACCAGTCATTTCACTGAAGAAAGGGTTCTAAAACTGAAGGTGGACAAAGCAATGGGGCCTGATGAGATTCACCCAGAATTCTAAAAGAACTAAGAGGAGAACTAGCGACACCACTGGCTATCCTTTTTAAAAAATCATGGGAGGATGATGATGTGGTACCTAAGGACTGGAAGAGGGTGGATGTGATTCCCCTTCACAAAAGTGGGAGCAAAGCAGAGGCAGGAAAGTACAGACCTGTTAGCTTGACCTCAGTGGTAGGGAAAATGATGAAATCACTTCTGAAATAAATATTTTTTTCCCAATGGTTTAACCAAGGGAGTCACACTAAGCTGAAAGCTTGTTTACAGGTGCAACCTGGGAGCACAGCGAAATTAAGTGACTTGCTAGGGTCACACAGTATGTGCAAGTGGGGGCTGTAGGATTCAAACCCAGGTCTCCAGATTTGCAGCTCAGAGCCTTAAACCACTGCGCTATACTGCCTCCCAAATTGTTGAGCACCTAGAGGCTAGCGAGGCACAGTACCCAAGGCAGCATGTATTCATGGTGGGAAGGTCATGTCAGATGAATCAAATAAATTTGTTTGATTGGGTGACCAAAGTAGAAGACCAGGGAGGGGCTGTGGACATGGCCTACCTAGAGTTTAGCAAGGCATTTAACACAGTCCCACACAAAAGATTAATAAACAAATTAGGCAGCCTGGGAGTGGGTCCCAGGGTGGTAGCCTGGGAAAAAAATTGGTTGGACAACAGGACACAGAGGGTAATAGTAATAGGAGCCCACTCCAAAGAAAGGGGGGGTTACCAGTGGGGTATCGCAGGGTTCCGTACAGGGTCCGGGCCTTTTTAATGTCTTTATAAGTGACATTGCAGAGGGACTGGAAGGAAAATTATGCCTCTTTGCAGAAGATACAAAGATCTGCAACGGGGTTGATATACGAGAGGGAGTGGAAAGGATGAGAAGGGAATTGGCAAGGTTGGAGGAATGGTCAAAAGTATGACAGCTAAGATTCAATGCAAAGAAGTGCTAAGCAATGCACCTGGGAAACAAAAACGCAGGGGAAGAGTACACAATTGGGGGGGTATTAACAACAACAAAAATGGAAATGGGCCTGGGGTAGTCATATCAGATTACCTAAAGGTTGGCAAGCAATGTGAGAAGGCAGTAAGGATGGCTGGGGGGATACAGGGATGTATAGAGAGAGGCAATACCAGTAGAGAACAAGACGTTGTTATCCCTCTACACAGACAGTTGGTGAGACCCCATCTGGAGTACTATGTACAGTTCTGGACTCCCCATCTCTGCAAGGACAGAGACAAGGTGGAGGCAATCCAGAGTAGGGCAACTAAAATGGTGCAGGGTCTGCAACAGAAGCCAAATGAAGAGAGACTAAAGGAGATTAATATGTATACCCTTGAGGAAAAGAGGGAAGGGGGGGACATGATAGAAACTTTAAGTACCTTAAGGGAATCAAAAAGTCCAAGAGGGCAGCATCTTTCAGAAAAGAGATGTGCAAGAACAAGGGACACAATTTGAAGATAGAGGGAGAAGGCTCAGAGGCAATGTAAGGAAGCATTATTTCACAGGGAGGGTGGTGGACACATGGAACAGCCCTTCCTGAGGAGGTCGTGGGGTCAAAAACAGTGGAGGAATTCAAGAATGTATGGGACAGACATAAGGCAATTCTGGTGGGGGTAGGAAAAAGTAGACTGTTGGTTAACTAGGATCTGCAGCTTATCTGGTAGGTAGGTAGGGAAATGGGCAGACTAGGTGGACCAAGCGGTCCTTATCTGCCGTCAAAGTCTACGTTTCTATGCAAGATCGCACCTGGAAACAAACCTCAGCTCAGTGTGCCTTTTCCGGTTACCGAACTTTTAAGTAAATAAAATAAATACAAATACAAATACAGAGTAACCCAGGTAGGGAGTACACAGTACTTAAGCAATGTCGGTAGGTCAATTGATTAGTACTTGTGCAGTAGGTTGTAATCAAAGGTTAGTGAGATAGCAGTATAAGGACTGAAAACTAGGCAGCAATTTGTAAATGTAATAGAGGGGAGCTGGAGCGGAGTGACTGGCAGACGATAGACACCTGGTTGACTCCAGGCAGATGCCAATCGAATGTTCTTACTGCTCATCCTTCACACGGAGACAGTTTGACCCTGAGTTCCTGAAAAATGTCTAAGCTCTGCCCAGGAGTTGGAGGGCTTCAGCTGAATGGCTGGCTCCTGTGGAGGGGGTTGGCAGTCAGTGGGGGTCCCAGTGGAGCTGATTCCAGTTGCTGGCACAATTGCTGGAGGAGAGGTTAGTTAGTAGCTGCTAGGCTACAGTATGCTCTTGATGAATTCTGGGGTCTGTTGAGGATGGAAATGAGTCACCGAGTGAGCGGGTAGCTTACAGCACAGGGTCTTTGTTCAAGTTCATGGGCTTACTCAAGCCCTACCAGGGTATGAGAGCTTGGCTGATTGGCTGGCTCCCATGGAGGGATTGGCAGTCGGCAGTGGTCTCAGTGGAGCTGATCCTGGTCATCAGAACAACTGCTGGACAGCAGGGTGGGTAGTTAGTAGCAGCTAGGCTACTCTCACAGTAAATTAAGGGTCCATTGAGGATGGAGACGCCATGGAGTCTTATGACACGGGGTCTTTTTCAAAGTTCACGGCTTCTCCAGCCCACCCAGAAGTCTGAGAGCTTCAGCTGATTGGCTGGCTCCCATGGAGGGGCTGGCAGTTGTCAGGGGTCCCACTGGAGTGGTCCTCGGTTACTGGAATGATTGCTAGAGGGGAGGGTAGTTATTAGCAGCCAGGCTACCCTTTCAGTGAATTAAGGGGTCCATTGAGAAAGGAGAAAAATTGCATAGCGAACGGGTGGCCTATGGAGCCGGGTCTTTGTTCAAAGTTTGTGGGCTTCCTCAAGGCCCACCCAGGAGTCCAAGGGCTTCAGTTGACTGGCTGGTTCCTGTGGAGGGGGTTGGGAGCTGGCAGGGGTCCTGGTGGAACTGATTCTGGTTGTCAGAATGAGCACT
Organism: Neoceratodus forsteri; assembly: GCA_016271365.2. NCBI lineage: Eukaryota > Metazoa > Chordata > Ceratodontiformes > Ceratodontidae > Neoceratodus > Neoceratodus forsteri. Next base: position 70,147,103 of record JADMNL010000023.1, read on the forward strand.
GAGTTGAGGGTAGTTAGTAGCAGCTAAGCTACCCTCACAGTGAATTAAGGGGTCTATTGAGGATGGAAATGGGCTGTGGAGTGAATGGGAGGCTTACAGCACAGGGTCATTGTTCAAAGTTCACAGGCTCCCTCAAGCCCCACCCAGGAGTCTGAGGGCTTCTGCTGATTGGCTGCCTGGAGGAATGGTCAAAGTTTGACAGCCTAGATTCAATGCAAAGAATGCAAAGAAGTGCAAAATAATGTACCTGGAACAAAAATCCAGAGGAAGAATACGGGGGTTACTAACAATGACAAACATGGAAAGGGACCTGGGGATACTCATATCAGATGACCTAAAGGTAAACAAGTAATGTGAGATGGCAGTAAGGATGGTGGTGGGGGATACTGGGATGCAGAGGAGAGGCATCACCAGTAGAAAACAGGAAGTTGTTATCCCTCTATACAGACAGTTGGTGAGACCCCATCTGGAGTACTGCAAGGACATAGACAGGGTGGAGGCAGTTCAGAGGAGGAAAACTAAAATGGTGCAGGGTCTGCACCAGAAGCCATATGAAGAGAGACTAAAGAAGCTTAATGTGTACACCTTTGAGGGAAGGGGAGATAGAGAGGGGGGACATGATAGAAACTTTCAAGTACCTCAAGGGAATCAACAAAGTCCAAGAGGGTAGCATCTTTCAGAAAGCAAGAACAAGGGGGCACAATTTGAAGATAGAGGGGGTACAGCTCAGGGGCAATGTAAGGAAGTATTTTTTGCATGGAGAGGGTGGTGGACACATGGAATGGCCTTCTAAGGAGGTCATGGTGTCAAAAACAGTGGGGAATTCAAGAATGTATGGGACAGACATAAGGCAATTCTAATGGAGAGTAGGAGGAAGTAGGCTGTTGGTTAACTAGGATCTGCAGCTTATCCAAGTAGGAAGGGAAGACTGGGTGGGCCAAGTGGTCCTTATCTGCCATCAAAGTCTATGTTTCTATGTTTCTCCTGTGGAATGTCTGGCAGTTGGCAGGGGTTCCGTGGAGCTGATCCCAGTCATTGGGATGAATACTCCCATTGTATACCTAATGAATTTAAAACTAGAGCCAAGCATTGTTTTTTTATTTTGACAAAATTATTGTTTTTCTGAATCAGTCTGTAAAACACTTCTGCTGTGCTAATACTCTTATTGAATTATTGTGATTTTTTGTTCATTTATAGATCTGCTTCTGTTACCCAAATACATAAATGAGATGCTTTTACAATAAACGTAACTGCTTTATGCATTGCTCCCCACAGTCACCCACCACTGTGATTTGTACTGAAGATAGGATTCCTATTTATTGATAGCGGTATCTTATTAAAATCCCTCAACTACATGAGCCACATGTTGGCACCCACAGTCACAAGACTTGGATTTCTCTCTTCTGACGGTCTTGCTTTAGCACACCCTCCTGTCTCTAGCTCTTTTGGCAGGTATATTTTTTTAAATTCTGCCCAAACACAGTGGAACATGCTTCCTATATCTTTATTCCATTTCTGGTCCTTTCCAAAAATGTTCAGGCACGGTTAATTGGCTTGCTAGCCAACCTACCCCTTACACTTGCTGCTTATCTATAATATCATGCAAGCATGAAATGTAATTTACCTGTTAAATATTATATTAATATAAAATTGTTTTGTTTTATATTACTGTAACTTATTTTAATTCATGATACTTGAAATGGTGATGCCGGTTCAACAACACTTTTGTTGACTGGCATCTACACACAGAAATTATATCGACTGCAAGTTCGGTTAACATAATTCCTTTGTGTCTCCCATCTGTTTTTTATATCTGCCCCCTCCACCCCCATCTTTAGGATTATCAACTCTAGTTGGAGTTGATTTGGGGCGGGGGTGCAGGACCGGGAGACAGTGTGCCCCTGTCTTGGCCACAGCAACCTGTCAGCAGAGTGTCGATTTTGCCGACAGGGATGTATGTTACTGTGTTGGTGTCGCCATATGTGGGGCATATCCTCGAAATGTACTGTTGTCAGTGCTGTTTTATGCAGGACACCACTGGACAAAAGACTGCAATCACTGGTGTCTGTACATCGTTTGTCTTAAATAAAATTAATTTACTTGTTTAGGTGGTAGATTGTCAACAGAAAGGTCATTGTAGCCAACTCCTTTAGAAGCACATTCAGATTTATATTCAGCAGGGCCATCCAAACTCCTGTTTGAATCAAAATCTATTCAGAATGAAAGTATCTATATGTATACAGGGGAAAAAAAACTCCCCTACCACTCACAAAAAGGCTTTATATTTTTAGCCAGCTGTTTAGGTGAATTGGGGCAATTAGCACCTTAACTCCCAAGTGTTCTTTCAGTCTCTCTGGCAACAAAACATTTAACACAGATGTTAAGTGCTAAAAGGGAATTAGAAAGGTTAAAATAAGATTTAATGACAGTGTTCTCAGCCTTTGCAGATTGCGTGAGGTGCCCTTTGGCACGATCCATTCCCTGTACCCACAATCACAAATGCTGAGATGCTGTTCTTTTAACTAAGGTGTAACTACATAGCGTGCTGCAAAATTCAGTGGCATTTTGCCCCCTAACGACACTTTACTGAGCTGCTGGACTAATTGTGAGTGCAATAAAATCTTTTATTCTGGCATTTTTGATTGTGTGTCCTATCCTTATGCTTAGGTATTGTGAAATGCAGTATTCTTGTTTTGATGTTTGCTTTTTACCTTGCACACCATATTACCCTTGGGTGACCTTTCTTGCCTTCTGTGATATAAACAGCACAGGAAGTGTGCAGATTCACTACTGATCATAAGAACATTAAGGCACTGGGCTCGCATAGCATTGATGCTGTGGGATCTTTGTGAACATGGGAAAGCAAGAGAAATTAAATAAAACTGCATAAATTACAGGCCCCAAACAGAAGCCTAGAAATGTAAGCATTTCTAAGAAAATGTAATGAAAGGTAACATTTATTATTTTGCTTGCACGCATGTGCAAGCAACATAGTGCCATCTTCGGAGATTTCGGAGGTGTGTCTCCTCCTCCTCCAATTCAGTCAGTGTGCTGGCAGGCGCAGCCCCTGTAAGCCAATGCATTTTGGAGCTGTCTATGAGGCGCTCCAAAATGCAGTGGCATACAATTGAAAGGGGGAGCTACGCTTGAGTGAGCACCGATAAGATATCGGCTGCTCACGCGCAGCTCCCCCACCCTGCCATGCTTCCCGCATGCACTGTATAGCCGGCAGGGTGCCCAATCCCGTCGGCTGAGCTGCGTCCCTGCCCCCCAGTAGCAGGTGCCACACTGGGCCCACCCAGCGTGGCAAACAGTCCTTTGCCCGATGGGGTGCCCAATCCCCCATCGGCTGAATGCCACCCGCTCCTTGCCACGCTGGGGAGCCCACCCAGCGTGGCATACTCCCATGGACGACAGGGGTTGCCCCAATCCCCGTCGGCTGAGCGCCCCCCAGCGATCGCCTACGCTGGGAGCCTGCCCCAGCGGTAAAACAATCCTGACATTTTTTTTTTTTTCTGAAAAGCAGCGGTCCTCGGCACGTCTCCTGACCCCCCTCCCACAACCCACCCACCACTGTGCACCCAGCATCCCCACCCCCCACCCCATACTTACCTCGGACTCTGGCGCGATGATCTTGGTGGACGGGAACCGTCTGCACTCTTCAAAGCCGACCCATGAACTGAGGAAATGCCGGTAAGCTGTATAATGGGCTAGATAGGGGTTTCAACTGTTGCATATCCAGAATTTTTAGGAATTTTTGCAAATTTTCAACATGGGGTTTTGGGACCCCTTCTCATGAATGATGTCACTGTCATGGCGTTATTCGGGCCGAAGGGTGATTTTGCGCAGTGACTGCAAAATCACCCTCGGGAACCTGAATACCATGACGTGACATCATTCATGAGAAGGGTCCTAAAAACCCCTTGTTGGAAAATTTGGTAAAATTCCAAGAAATGACTGTTTTACTGAGGCACGTTAGCAGTTCCTACGCAGGCTCGTAAGTTAGCGAAATTTCAATATTTCACTCTAGATTTTCAACATTGCCATTTATCACACCTTCTTATAGGTAGTATAGCTGTCATTTTCACATCTCACCCAAAATGTGTTTCCGCCCATGTAGCGCAGAGAATGGCGCGGTCGGTGTCTTGAAATCAATATGCGAGGACAAATTCAGAAAATCACAGTGATACTGTTCATGAGCAGAGGTCTTAAAATGGCTATGTTGAAAATTTGGAAAAAATTCCTAAAAATGACTGTTTTACAAGCGTGAGTTGTGCAGTTCCTATGCAGGCTTGTAAGTTTGCAAATTTTCAATATTTTCACTCCAGATTTTCAACATTGCCATTTTACCACACCTCCTTATGAGCAGTACAGCTGTCATTTTTCACATCCTGCCCAAAACGTGTTTCTGCCCATTTAGCGCACAATGGCGCAGTCGGTGTGAAAACTCAATGTATGGGACACATTATCAAAATCACAGTGACACTGTTCATGAGCGGAGGTCTTAAAATGGCTATGTTGAAAATTTGGTGAAAAAATTCCTAAAATGACTGTTTTAAGAGCGTGGCTGTTCAGTCCTCACGCGACGTCAGAAGTTCGCAAAATTTTCAATATTTGCACCCAATGACTTCCAAATACCTAAACAGCACATAGAAGCAAGCAACATTTGGCATTGACAAATGCTTGTTTTATGTTGGCGCCGTTGCGCAGCCAACATCTTGTGGCAGTGGGGATTTGAAGGCGCGGTCGCTGTTTGGCGAATGCAGGGCACACACCAGTAGGTGCGTCCCTCATTCCCCAATCAGCCTGCATGCCGGCGCCACACCATGCATACATAATGTGGTGAGCACATCTAAGAAAAGGTCCGCTGCAATCCGAGCAAAGCTCGTCAGATGCAGCAGGCCTTCCCTTGATGTGCTCACCACATTATGCACATGGTGGCACACTGGCTGCCAAACTGTCAACTTTGGAGGTGCCCAATACCCCTGTCGGTTACCCCTGCATATGTGCCAACAGGTGAACCCACTCCCCGTCAGCACAAATCTCCCCCAGTTAAACACTGGGGGTGCCCAATCCCTAGGTTCGCCCCTGGCTTGCTTTGTGTGCCGGCGGGGTGCCCCAGCACCTGTCGGCATAACATCCCCCGTTGTGTGTGCTGGCCAGGGGTGCCCAATCCCGTCAGCTATAGAACCCCCCAATAGTTAGGTGGCACACTGGGAGCCCACCCCAGCGTGCAATCCCTAAAAAAAATCTGTCCCACGGTGTCTAATTTTTTCCCTGTAAAACAAAAACGGTCCCTCGTAGTCTCCTGCCCCCACCCACACCCACCCTCTCACCCTGCCTCCACACCTCACCCCATACTTACCTCTGGACACAGGCGCGATGATCTTGGTGGATCGGAACACGTCTGCACTCTTCAAAGCCGACCTTGAACTGAAGAAATGCCGTAGGTTGTATAATGGAATAAGTAGGGTGCTTTCAACTTTGCTGCATGTCTCAGGCATTTGGGGAATTTTGGCCCCAAATTTTCAACATGGGATTTTGGGACCCCTCCTCATGATTTCTTGCACTGTCATGGCGTTATTCGGTCCTGAAAGGTGATTTTACATTCACTGCGCAGAATCACCTTTCAGGGCTAAGTAATGAAATGACAATGCCACTGTTCATGGGGAGGGGGGGCTCTCAAAAAGCCTATGTTGCAAATTTGGTGGGAAAAATCCCAAAAATGACTGTTTTACGAGAGCTCATTGTGCAGTTGCTACACACACTTGTAAGTTAGCGAATTCGCAATATTTTCATGCCAGATTCTCAACATTGGCATTTTACTGTATCTTCTTGTGAACTATATAGCTGTCATTTTTCACATCCTGGCCGAAATGTGTTTTCACACTCCCAGCGCAGAATAGAGCGGTCACTGTGCGAAATCAGTGTTTGGGACATACTGCAAAAATGACAGTGACACTGTTCATGAGCAGAGATCCTAAAATGCTTGTGTTGAAAATTTGGTGACAATACTCCATAAAATGACTGTGTTACGAGCGTGCGTTGCACAGTTTGCATGCACGCTCGTAAGTTCGCAAACTTAATATTTTCACTCCAGATTTTCATCAGTGCCATTGTTCTGCACCTCTTAATGAACCGTACAGCTGTCATTTTTCCCATCCTGACCAAAATCTGTTTTCGCAGTTCCGGCGCAGAATTGCACGGTAGCTGTGCGAAATCAGTTTTCAGGATAGTTTGAGAAAATGACGGTGACACTGTTCATGAGCAGCAGTCCTAAAATGCTGATGTTGAAAATTTGGTGCCAAAAGTCCATACAAGGACTGTGTTGCAAGCGTGCATTGCGCAGTTTCCACGCACCCTTGTAACTTCATCAGTCTGCAATATTTTCATGCCATATTTTCTACCACTGGCATTTGTGACACCTCATTATCAACAGTCCAGCTGCCATTTTTCACAGCCTGCCCAAAAGCGGCGTTTCGCAGCTGTGGTGCTACAATAATTGATATGCGCTGTGCAAAATCACCTTTTGCGACACATTAACAAAATCAAGCGCTATGCATCTCTAGCTCCGCCACTGCCAATGCCAGTGTGACAACATTCGGCATTGACAAATGCTTTTTTAAACAGGAGGTACATGCTTGGGCGAAGCCTATTTTCAGATGCATCTTGTCAGTCATACAATTTCACCCATAACACGTCATAAGATTTACTTTACACATTGAAACAGTTACAGACATTGCGTAACAATTTGGCAAGCTAAGAACTCAGGCAGGCTAACATTCCAAGTCAGTAGTGCTGCAGAGTAAAGCATAACACTTAACGTTTTGCAGCATCAGTACTATACACCATAGCGCCTTGACATTTTAATAATCAGTAAAATCTGCACACTGTCTGTGTTGAGAAAATTGCATTCACAGCAGTGCCGCTATAGTATATGGTTAGGTTGTATTGTACATGCAAATCAGCTGACTCAGTTCTCCTGTTGCACTATAGTTCAAAAGTTGCTGTACATTTCAAAGCGGATTGCTGCTGGAAAACCATTCAGAATGAAGTATCCGCGGTGCTTCAGGTTAAACACGGGGACAAATGGCTCCCTTTTGAAACCCAGGAACAAGCTGAGCAAAAGCTCAAGGCCTTATTCCCCAATCTATTTAAGTGAGACTGTACGGGAGGACAGTGGTGTCATTTGCATGGGTATGTGCCATGAGTAGAAGGCAGTGCCTGCTTTGTTTAAGCTCTGACTCTTTAATTTCGAATTGGGGCCTGGTGTTCTGAGAAATGACTAGGGCAGAGATTGCCTGAGCTTCTGAGAATTCTCCCAGGATTTGTTTTGCTTCCAAGCTCCTCTGAAGACAGGGAGGTACTTACGAGTTATGCGAGCATGGAATTGCAACTGGCAGGGAACACTGTATGGGGACAGTATATAAGAAAGGCCTCAAACCTTGAAACAGTCCTGAGATAACCTTGTTTTGTTTCACATAGTGGAGGAGACTGTGCTTTTAGAGGGCTGCCTGTAACCAATTAAAAGTGTACTTATGCTGGACAAACCCCGAAGCTACTGTTGGGGACGCCACTGAGATTCGAAGAGAGGGTCTTGGTTTTGTTTAAGACAGACCCCGGGCAGACTTAAAACTCCTGACATTTATTAATGTTTATTTGATTTATCGCTGCGACAGGGCGGGCATACTGAGGGTCCCCATGAGTATATTAACCTGTTGGGGCTCCTGTTCAGGTGTTTCCTTGACAGAGGATCCTTTTTTCCCCTTGGTTTCCTTCATCCCAGTTTTTTCCCTCTTTCTTTTTGTTACCAAATGCAATTTAGCTCAGCGTCAGTTTAAATGTGTGCACAAACAGTTTCAGGAGCACAATTCCCCATTGCAGGATGGAGAACAGTATTGTGGGCATACTCCTATTTTCCGAATACATATAGAAGTTTTGTAACAAGTTACTGTTCAATTGCATGTGTTATTAAGAGCTCTGATAATTTGTGTGCAGGGGGGAGCGGAGCGCGGGTTGACTGATCGTAGACTTGCGCTATAACATCACCTGCTGGTGTATTTGTGCCAGTGCAGTTGATAGAACTGGGGTTGTTATTGGGGGTAATGGGGGGGTTAAGTTCTGTTAATAGCAGGCTATGGGGGAGGGGGATGTTGGGGTATGGTTAGTTCTGTCTGCTGTTTTTTGGTATTTGGGGGGTGCCAAATGCCTGTGTTCTCAGGCTTCTGATGTGGGGTGGATAGAGTTCGAGACAGTGTCTCCATATGCTTTTTGCTTTGATCACAGGTTATCACTAACAGTATGTAAAATGAGTGGACCATACAACATTATGAGTTGGAATGTCAGGGGTACCTGAGACAGATGTAAGTGGCAAGTTATTATGAAGCACCTTATGCATCTCAAGACAGGGACTGTCTGCTTGCAGGAGACGCATCTCAGGAGAGAGGATATCTCTCTCTTGTGTAAAGGATAGATTGGGCAGGCCTTTGGCTCGGATGTACCCACAAGCCGGGGGGGGGGTGTAGCCATACCGATTGGTAGGACTGTGCCCTACAAGCTAGAACAAGAAATATGGGATATCAATGGGCGTTATATCCTGATTCATGGGGTACTAGAATTTCAGCAGGTTTTATTGGGCTCAATATATGGTCCAAATGTGGATTCACCTCAATTTTTCACACATCTCGTGGGCCTTGTTGCTTCTAACCCACCTAAATTGACTATATTGGGAGGGGATTGGAACATTACCCCAAAATAAGTTTGGACAGATAGGACTCCAAGAGATGCGGTCTGTCCCCAGCCCAAAGAGCTTTGAAAGATCTCTTGTATGGGGCAGATCTCATGGATATTTGGAGGATACTGAACCCTACTGAGCGCCAATATACCTTTTTTCCTCCCCGCATCGTACCTGCTCTAGAATTGACTACCTCTTGGTCAGCTCTTTTGCTATGCCAGGAGTACTGGATTTGACCATTCACACACGGGTCATCTCAGATCACTCCACTGTCTTCATCACCTACTTGTTGGGTCCTGGAGTTAGGAGAGACTCCCTGTGGTGCCTAAATAATCAGTTACTTCAAACTCCTGCTACTTTATTGCATGTCAAAGACTTTGTCTCTCATTTCTTAGAACTTAATGCAAGGTCTGTACCTAGAATAGATGTGATTTGGGCAGCCTTAAAGTGTGCTTTAAGGGGGGAATGTATACATGTGCAACCACCAGAGTTTGTCAATTCAAAGCCCAAATGGAAGGCCTGCTTAGCTCAATCTGGGCTCTTGAACGAGACATTAGTTGCCACTCATTGGAGAGGGACTGGGTTAAATTATATAATTTACAAGCCCAATTCTCGGATTTGATGTCTCGGAAAGCTGAGCTTTCTCTTAAGCGAACTAAGCTTAAGTATGTCGAGTCAGGAGAAAGGGTTGGTAAACTACTTGCCATCCAGATTAGACAAGTGGAAACCACACGGTTTATCCCTGATCTATGTTTTATAAGGAATGGCCTGTCATTACAGATCCTAAAGCTATAGCTTCTGGACTAGTAAAATATTTCCAGGATCTCTATGCAGAATGTTGGGAGGAGAAACCTACTGAGGAAGATATTAGGATTTACCTTAGTCTCACTTGAGCTCCCTAACTGGGAGGCAGTATAGCACAGTGGTTTAAGGCTCTGAGCTGCAAATCTGGTGACATCCAGCAGATCAGACCTGGGTTTGAATCACAGCTTCCACTTACATACTGTGTGACCCTGAGCAAGTCCTTGACTTCCCTGTGCTCCCAGGTTGCACCTGTAAAAAAGCTTTCAAGCAGTGTGCTACTCCTGGTTAAACAACTAAAAAAAAAAAAATTGTCTCCTCACAAAGGCCATTTCCTAGGTACCTGTATTAAAGTATGGGTGGTAGAACAAGCCATTGAGCAACTTCCCTTGGACAAATCCCCTAGGCTGGATCACTTCCCCGATAACCTGTATAAATCTTGCACTGCAAAATTCGCCCCCTTACTAACAGAAGTGTGTAACTCCTGGTATGAGAATGGATTCTCTGAGCCCAACTTTCTGGAGGCCCTTATTACCCTTATTCCCAAGCAGGGTAAGGATCTCCAATACCCAGAGAATTATCGCCCCATTTCACTACTTAATTTTGAAGTGAAAATATTGGCCAAGGTGCTGGCCAATTATGGGATAACTCATCGGCAATGAGCAGGTAGGTTTTATGTCCGGTAGGTCTTCTAGTGACCATATGCGTAGGTTGTTATATTTCCTCTCACTGACCAAGCATTTGGACATTCCAGCTGTTCTTGTGTCTTTGCATGCTGAGAAGGCCTTTGATCGGGTTTCTTGGGATTTCTTTTTTGCTGTCCTGGCGCATTTTGGTTTGCCTGAAGAGTTTATTAAGTGGGTTTGAGTGCTATATACTTCTCCAACGGCCTGTGTGTGGTGCAATGGTGTCCTCTCTGATTTTTTCCCACTATGTCGTGGCACCAGGCAGGGCTGCCCACTGTCCCCTCTCCTTTTTAACCTATACTTAGAGCCCTAATTCGAAGGTTGGTCTCTTCCCGAAACCTTAAAGGTATCATAGGTACTTCAAGCTAATATAGACATTGCGTCCATGGGGCTTGCCAGAAATATTAATTAACACACAATTTAACATTGTGCCCAATTGCTGAGTCTAAGTTTAGTTTGAAGGAGTCCATATTTGGGCTATCCACTACCTCGACTGAGAGGTGGTTCCATGTTAAAACAACCCTATGGGTAAACCAGCAGAGTATTCCATTTGGCCAAGCATAATTGCTTGGAATGTCTTCTATTACTGACTCTATTGTCAGTAATAGCGGTTCCTAATTCATTATTAAGGATAAGGTCACTTAAAGCTCTGAATAGGAAACACGTCTCCCCTCAATCTTCTATACCGAAGCGTATACATGTTAAGCAATCTCAACCTAGATTCTTATGGCTTGTCTCCCATCGCTATGATGGCTCTAGTGAATCTTCGTTGTACTCTCTCAATTCTTAAAATGTCTTCCTTGTAATATGGAGACCACACCTGGGCACAGCATTCAAGATGTAGCCTCACCAAGGCAATGTATAAAGGGAGTTATACTTCACTCTTACGACTAGATACATGCCTGAATATACAATTAGTGTCGACTAGCTTTATTAATTTGGATTTTACAGTGGGTTCTGAATTTCAAATCAGGGTTGACAATTATTCCAAGATCCTTTCCTTGGTCAGTTTCAAGCAGAGCAACGTTCCTGGTTTGTACACATAATGTTTGTTGTGTGTTCCCAGGTGCATAATTTTGCACTTAATGGGGTTCGAGGCTAGTTTATTTATGCTAGACCAAGTTAATATGTTATCGAGAGCTAGTTGAAGGGCAGTGCTGCTTGCTGCATTGTTCACCACAGTACCTAATCGACAATCATCTGCAAATTTTAATATCCATATACTGGGGTTATCAGCGGTGAGAGTGGAAACATAAATATTGAAGAGACAAGGGCCCAAGACCTGGGAACCCGCTTGTGACATGAGCCCAATTAGAATATTGCTATTTATAATGACTCTCTGCTTTCCTCCCTCTAACCAGTTAGCAATCCAGTGGACAATATTAGTTTTAGTTTAAATGCTCTCAAGTATCGATGAGCTCAGGATGTAACAATTCATCGAGCAGCTTTAGCAAGTCTAGGAACACAAGGTCCACAGAATGACCCTGGTCAATTTCCTAATAACTTTTTCATAGAAAGATAGTAGATTCATTTGACAGGATCTAGATTTAGTGAACCCATGTTGGAGAGGGTCTGATAACCCAGTTTGATGGAGGGAATCAAGAATAAGGTCTGTGATAATATTTTCCAAGATCTTGCCTATTAACGAGGTTAGGCTGATCGGTCTATAGTTCTCAGGGTTGGTTTTAGGACCTTTCTTATGAATAGGTACCACAGTCGCTACTCTGCAGTCGTGTGGGACTTCCCCAGAATCAAGAGAATGTTGTAGAATAGTAGTTAGAGGTAGATAGATGAATTCAGGTATCGAGGTGGGGGTGCAACGACATCTCTTATCAGCTTATGCTGATGATTTATTATTAAACTTGGAAGAGCCATTGAACAGTATCCAGCCTTTTAGAGGAAATAGAAATTTTCTCTAAAGTTTCCTATTATAAGAATCTCTTGAAAACCAGGATTTTCCCAATGAATGGTAGGATTACACAGGCAGAAGTAGAGGAATACGGTCTGGTGTGGGAGTCTAAGTCTTTGTCATACTTGGGCATTAGGGTACCTAATGGTTACATTGAAGGCAGATCTCGAAGGTGGGGGCCTTGCCTATCTTACTTTGGGGAGAATTAGTACTGTTAAACTGAATGTGCTCCCCTGGATCCTCTACCCTATGGGTATGTTGGGGCTCTTTTTGCCCAAGGCCTGGTTTTCTAAATTGCAGAAGCTGCTAAATTCCTACATGTGGAAGAGAAAAGGGGTCAGAAGAGCCTATTTTAAGCTTACGGCACCAAAGTTGCAGGGCGGCCTCTCAGTTCCCTCCTTTTTTACTTACTATGGAGCACAACATATTAGTAAATTGACTTACTGGGTTCGTTTGGTAGGACCACAAGGCACAAGAATATGCTCACCTCTCTGGCTTGACATAGAGGAAGTCCTGGCTTCTAGGAGCCATTGTGCCCTTTCATCCCTGGTTTATTCATCCCCAAAGTCTCTCCCTAAGTCTCTAAAGGATACCCCAATTGGGTGGTCCCTCAAAGCTCTACATCACATGCAGAGTCACCTAGCTCTTGACTGGCATAAGTCCCTTGAACAACCACTAATAGGTAATCCTCATTTTAAAATTGGGAATAGGCCCATCTCTCCCTTATATTGGGCTCCTCTGGCAGAAGCTAAGCTTCTGGATGTGGCCCCCAATGGGGAGATGCTCCCCTTCCCTCATTTTCAGCAGAAATTTAATATTCAAGAAAGGCATCCATTTAAATACCTCCAAGTTAAAAAATCTGTGGTTTCCTTTATGGGGAACCTGTCTGGGTCTCCCCCTCCTAAAGTTGAACTATCCTCCCTTCTCTGAGTGGCAGACCAGCCGCACTCGGTATCCAGGGTTTACAAAGAGTTACAATCCCTGGACCCTCATTTGCCTCTAGGTATATGCTATTATTGGACTCAAGAGTTATCTCTTGCGGATGACACTAGTACAGGGAAGAAAATCTGGTGTAATACTTACAAGTTCATTAAGTAGGACAGACTCCATCTGGTGCAGTTCAGCATCATGCATAATTTATATTTTATTCCTGAGAGATTGCACAAGATGGGTAGGCTCCCCTCCTCTCAGTGTCAATGGTGTTTGGATGTGGACGGGGCCCTGTATCACATGTTATGGTCCTGCCCGAAGGCTTATACTTTCTGGCACTCCATTAAAAGATCCTTGGATCCAATTTTGGGACTGGACTCATTGTTTGTACCTGAGGTCTGTCTGCTTAATAGCTTTCCCCATGGGATGCCCAGGGTCAGGAAAGCTCATGTAGTCTTGATAGCTGCCACAGCAAATTACTAATCATGAGGCATTGGAAAGAATAATCCTTGCCATCTTTACTCTAGTGGCACAGGGAAGTTCTATTGGCTCCAGCTGAAAAGACACGTTGCTTTGATAGGCAACAGACTTCAGGCCTTTCAAAGCAAATGGGGTCCCCTGGACACTTTGCTTACTGCCTGGAAACCCTAAAGGGAAGTTTTCATTGTTTGGTTGGAAATTATACTTGGCACAAGGATGGCGGGGTGAGGGGAGTGGGTGGGAGGACTGGGTAGCTGCTTATTTTGGGGTAGAGTAGTATTTTTTATGTTTGTATAAGATGCCTGATGTGTGCAGTCCCATTGTTATGTGTCATAACTTGCCTATATAACCTTGACTGCTTTTCCTGTATTCTCTGGTGTCAAAATATAAATTTTGAATAAAGTATATTGAATTAAAAAAAAGTTGCTGTACAGTTCAAAGGTCAGAAAATTGTTGTGCAGTTAAAAGGTGAAAAAACTGTAGTACAGTTCAAATATAAAATAGTTGTAATACAGTTCAACAACAGTTATGTATGGAGAACTGCATCTTTAGTAATCGCTCCTTTCTCTAATTCAGTTGTAAATGAAAAACTGCATTTTTGTTCAAGTAAAAGTCTATCCAAACTTTACTTTGACATCTGTAAGTTCTGACCTGAATAACAATGATCTGAAGGCAGATCCTGCCGAATTAGAACTGTCCTATACCTGCAGCCCTATATAATGACCAATGTAACCTTCATTTTTGTTTCTTCCACAGCAGACAAAATGGCTCCCTGCGTACCACTTATGACACAGGAGCAGAATCACATGTTGAAGAGCTCTAATGAAACAGGTGACTGTGATGACCTTTCATCATCAAGCTTGTGCAGCCATACTGAGACCATAGCAGTGGTGGGTGTGCAGAATGAGTGTCCACAGTCAAGCACCAATAATCCTGAGTGTTCAGCACAAAACACTGTCCAAGAACTTCCATTCACACCCATGGTGCCAGATGTGCAGAATGAGTCTCCTAAGTGTCCACAGCTGGGTGTCAGTGATCTTGAGTGTCTAGTGCAGAGAAGTGTTCAAGAGCTGCTCCCTACACCCACGGTGATAGAGGTGCAGAATGAGAGTTCTAACAGTCCTCAAGTGGGCACCTTCAGTCCTGAATGCCCAGCACAAACCAATGATCAAGAACAACAACCGATATCTGGAGTGCTGGATTTGCAGAGTGAGAGCTTTAATGGGCCTCAGATGGGTGTCATCCATCATGAGTGCTCGGCTCAAAGCAGTGTCCAAGAGCTGCCTCCCACACCCATGGTGATGGATACGCAGAATGAGACCTCTAAGGGTCTACAATTGGGCACCTTCAATCATGAACATTCCATCCAAAGCAGTGAGCAGTCATCCCTAATATCTACAGTGCCAGATATGCAGACGAGAACTCTAAGAGTCCTCAGAAGTGTCTGGAACCAAGCAGCTCAAGAGCCATTCCCTTACCTGTCCCACAGGAACCACCTTCTTCTTCTTCTGCTCCTATTCCTCCTCCTTCTCGCCCCAGCACCCTGGAGCTGGGCAAATCCCATGAGCAAGTGGAAGAGGCAAAAACGCTGAGCCCGAGGAGAAACAGTGACCACTCAATATTGAATGAAAACGGAGTCGAGCAAGATTTCAGCATTGATGGGACAACAGAGGAGAGAAATGCTCTGGAGGCTGAGCTTCAAAAGTGCATTGAGGAATACAGGAGGATAAAGATCCCACGCACTTTCCCAGATAGGAAGCGGAACTGGCAGAACAACCTGCTAAAAAAGTATAACTTATAATGCAAAAGTTTCCTTATTTCCTCTTCTTGTCTGTTGGATTTAAAGCTAATATGGCCTCTTCCACTTGGTAATTTGGTGAGGTGGCCAAGGACTCTGGTACATAGATGATACTGTACTGTAAAGAGTATAAGAATGTATTAGACTTATTGATTACATTGGAAACTGGATATAAAAATGCAAACAAACAGATTAGGTTCTTCCTTTGATAAAACATCAATAGTCATTCAATCTGGTAGTTTTAATGTGGATCGGATCTTTGTTCTTATTTTATATACTGTAAAGTATATGGAATAACTGTTTGATACATGTGATATAATAAGCTGCATATAAACTGGATTGAAGAAACCATTTATAGACTAAACCATCTGGTTGTCATATGGTAGAGGTATGATAATGGACTTTGGGGCTATGTTGTAAATGTGTGTGAGTTATGATAAGTCTGTGGCAAATCTGGAAACCAGATAAAAGCCAGTTCTGATTCTAGGGCAATGGGATGGTGCTGTAGCAGTACCCAGTGATGCTGAGTGGGTAACTGGGGTTAGTACTCTAACATGGCATCTGTGACTGCCTCAGGCGGAGGAAGATGACTGGATCTGTGAAGATAGGGCAGGGCTGCCCGACACAAGTGCCACATATAGGACCCCTTGCCACACTGTGGCTGAGTTATAGCTGTAGAAGCTGGATTTTTCAGTGGTGGAAGTCAAATTTCCCTACATGTAAGGAGTAATACCTATTGAGAATTATTGCGTGCATTGTCAGGCACAAGGCACATGCTGAGTGCCTTCAGCCACCTGAGAAGTCCATATATCAGCAAGCATGATGACTTGAACCCTTAAAAGATAGCATGCCACTTATAAAAAAGCATTTTTCAATGCCAAATGTTGGTTTGGGGGCATTGGCATTGGTAGTGCAGGAGTTAGAGAGATGCATAATAGGAATGGCAGTGGAAATATTGAACTAACACCCACCCCACCCCCACCCTGTAGAAACTGAAAGGCATTGGGGGTGTCACTTTGAGCCATCAGCCATAGCGCTTATGCCATTCCACCTCACCCCACCCTGCAGACACTGACAGGTGTTGCAGTGTTCTTTGAGGTCTTCGGCCCTTATGCTCACCCCATTCCATAAGAAAATAAGCTGAGATGGGTTCAATATAGGAGACTGGGGTGAACGTTAGGGCTGACGACCCTTAGGCACACCTTGATGCCTGTCAATGGCTGCAGGGTGGGGGTGGTGGAATGCTGTGAGCATTACAGCTGACGAACCCAAGTCACACTCCTAATGCCTGTCAGTCTCTACAGGGCGAGGTGTTACGGTTGGAAACCCTAGTGCCCCAGGTGTTTGTTGGTATTTTCACTCCAAATTTTTGACATGGGCTTTTTGGGACCCCACCTCATGAACAGCGGCACCATAATTTCATTACTCAATCCTGAAGGGTGATTTCGCACAATGACTGCACCATTCAGCGCCACAGGTGTGGAAACACATTTCTGGTAGGATGTGAAAAATGACAGCTGTACTCTTCATGAGGAGGTGTGAAAAAATGGCAATGTTGAAGGTCTGGAGTGAAATATGAAAAATTGGTGAAGTTAAGAGCGCATAGAAACTGTGCAACGCATTTGTAACACAATCATTTTTGGGAATTTTTCCACCAAATTTTCAACATGGGCATTTTGGGACCTCCCTCATGAACATTGACACTTTGATTGTGTTACTCTGTTCCAAAGTTGATTTCCCACAGTGACCCGCCATTCTCACAGGTGTGAAAACACTTTTAGGCAGGATGTGAAAAATGACAGCTGTACTGTTCATAAAGGGTGTTAAAAATGGCAATGTTGATAATCTAGGTAGAAAATATAACAATTGGCAAAGTTCAGTGTACGTGAGATAATGTGCATTGCACTCCCATAACGTCATTTTTGAATTTTTCACGAATTTTCAACATGTGCTTTTAGGACCTCCCTCATGAACAGCGGTGCTGTCATTTTGTTAATTGGTCCTGAAAGGTTATTCCATGCAGTGAAGGTGAAATCACCTTTTGGGAGCGAAACAAAATGACAGTGAAATGTTCACAAGGTAGGGTCCCAAGAGCCCCATGTGGAAAATTTGGAGCCAAAATTCTAAAATGGCTGAGATATCAACCTAAGTTGAAACCCCCATTGACTCCCATTATACAGCTTACCATCATGTCTTCAGTTTGTGGTTGGCCTTTGAAGACTGCAGGCATCCTGGTCCAGAGAGATCACTACTCCCTACCTCCTGAGGTAAGTATGGGATGAGTGGGGTGCAGAGGTGAGTGCTCAGAGGAAGATTGGGATGGGGAGGGGGACGGGAGCGAGGGTCAACGATGGACCGTTTTCTGTTTTGCAGGTAAAAAAAAATAAAAACTAGAGGCAGTTTTCTTTAATTTACAGGAACAAAATAAAGCATTTAGGCACACTGGGTGGACTTCCAGTGTGCCACATTAAGTAGGGAGGATGGTACATTCTGACAAGAGGTTGGGCACCCTGATGTCAGCTTTCAGGGAGTGTGTGACCGTTGAAGAGGGATACATGCTGACACAGGGAATGGGCACTCCGATGTTGGCTTTCCAGGGAGTGTGTGATGGGTGGGGAGGGGATACATGCCGACAAGGGGATTGGGCACCCGGATGTCAGCTTTCAGGGAGTGTGTGACCGGTGAGGAGGGGAATACATGCTGACACGGGGAATGGACACTCCGATGTTGGCTTTCCAGGGAGTGTGTGATGGGTGGGAGGGGATACATGCCGACAAGGGATTGGGCACCCGATGTCAGCTTTCCAGGGAGTATGTGATGAGCTGGGGGGATACATGACGACACAGGGATTGGACACCCTGATGTTGACTTTCTGGGGAGTGTGTGGTGGGTGGCAGGAGCTGCCACATTTATTGAAATGTTTCACCGGAAAGGCACACTAAACAAATGCCTTGCTCATGAAGCAAAGCTGGGCAGCAGGGCCGACTGCTTGCTCCTGGAGCAAGGCCCAAGGACAGAGTGCTCGCCGCAGAATCCGACAAGGTTGTGAAGGGGGAAGTGCTCCTGCAATGACAAAACTGTGGCACATTTCTTTCACATTTTGGCACTCCTTGAAATTTCTGTCATCGCCAGCATGCTCACTGATTGGTGGCTGAGAGACACACCCACTAAAGTGTCCCTGCATTGGCCACAACACTGACACACCTCTGAAATGTGCTACTACCACCACGATGCTGCTTGGACACATGCAAGCCAACATAAAAAGGACCTAAGCTGATTTCTGAAGTGTTATCGTCATGCAGTTCTGAACGGACAGTCAGGTTGTGCTGTTGGCCAATCAAACTACTAGGATTTCATGTTACATATATGTCTGTAGATGTATACATAACTGGAGTGGGGGCCAAAATGACAAGATAAAAAGATAACTTAGCTAGTGCCATCAGTAACAGCAACTTACCAAACATATTGTTGTTACTGTTGTACAATGGATATTTTTAAGGATACTGTCATCATGGTGGAATATGAACCAATCAGGGAGCAGCTTTAAAGGAGAACAGTACTTACGTTAAGCTCCCCAACCCCGAAACCTGACTGCCCGATTTATCTTTTGGCAAGAAAAATAAGAAATTAAGTGCCTGAACTTACTCGCTACAACACTCGTAAATTCTGCTGACAGGCAACATGGCGGGCTGCATGGTGCCATCTCTTGTTGGTGTGTGGCGCTGCACTGCTCACTTGTATGCTGTGAGTGAGCGGTGTGGCGCCACACTACCCAGATGGCACGTGCAGTGCCTCTATGTTGCCTGCCAGCAGAATTTACGAGTGTTATAGCGAGTAAGTTCAGGCACTTAATTTCTTAATTTTCTTGCCAAAAGCTAAATCAGGCAGTCAGGTTTCAGGGGGTTGGGAGCTTTATGTAACTACTGTTCTCCTTTAACAATGCTGATGACATCACAATACCTAGTGCAGCACTGAAGCCAGCTGTTAAACTAAAACCGAAACAGCAAAATCTTCAAACAAACTGTAGATGTAAAAGCTATCAACTTGTAAACTACTGTTGTATATATGGAATATACAGTAGCTTTACTCAAAATAGGCAATTGATCATCACTTGTGAGTGGGCAGGACTTTCATAACTCACTCATGGCTCTGCCTCTGGTGAGTTATGGTCCCTGACCCTCACACTTTAAGATAAATTGCATATTTTGAGTCAGGCAAAGAACAGAAATCACAAGCAGTGCGCTTTAGAATCCTTTTACTGCAAGTATCAACTTGTATTCCAGCTTTTAATTCATCAGTGGCCACATAGCTAACATCAACATTTTGTCAAAAATTAATTGGCTTTATTAAGGTAGTGAACCTTAATGTAAACAACAACAGTAGAATTAGAATCCCTTTTTTAGTTCATAAAACGTTAATGCATGATGAGATTAAAAAAAAAGTTTCATTCACCAGCTGAATGAATCTCTTCACATGCTTTCCAAGCAGCTATGATTGTTGCGATTAGTCCCCTCCAACACCACACAATGGATGAGGCACAGACATTGAGTTTCTAGCTCAGCGTGGTTAGATGTGTGACATCTTGATGTCCACGCCATTATGTTTGCAAGCAAGTGTAACTGGTGGGTTACCCCAGGGGTCGGGTTGGTGGTGTTTTGTGTTATTGCGCCAATGCGGTACCTCCATATGTAACCCCTACCTGGGACCTGGGATTGGGGAGAAAACTGTTGATCGGTATTTTGGCTAGGTTTGACTTCTAGTCAGGGCACTAAAATAACTCCAGGCACAGGAAGCAATAACTGTAATGTCCAATACCAGAAGTTGGGATTCTAAAGTGTGGCTTTTATTCACATCCAACAGAATAACAAAGCATAGATGGAACCCCATGGGGTACACTCCTGGTAATGCAGATTTATGGAGATCAGAACACATCCTCTTTATACTGAAACCCTCAGGTCTCAAAACACTCAGCACTCTGCCTAATTCAACTCTTTTTGGTTTCTCTGGCTCGGCTCCATTGCCAGCCCTTTGGACACTTTCCATATAACATGGAACATTTACTGGTGGCTCCCTAAACCACCTATGAGCACTTCTGGCTCCATCAGGGAATCTTCCTCATCAATCCCACATCTGAGTACTTTCCTCAAGCACTGGCCAAGTACCGAAGAGAAAATAACAGGTGTCCCAAAGCAAACCCGTAGAGGTGAATTTGGTTACTACTGATGGGGGGTCTCCCACCTCTCGCTCTCATAATTCATACCCGGCCATTTCTCTGGACTGTAACACCTCATCCTTAAAAACACTTTGCTGTGTAGATTCTCTTTAAATGTATGTCACATCCAGTCTACTGTTTTTCCATCCCATTTGTGCTGAACTTGAACATACTTAAAAAGTGGCTGTGTCCATTACTCTAGACCCCCCACAGAGTTAAGCAGTCCAAGCCCCACATCTTCCAAACTGTACTTGGCTGTCTCTTCCTGACCCCACAGTAACAGTCACTTTATTTTCATCTTGTCTCAGGTGAAAACACATTGGCCCTTTAGCAGAGCGAACTCACCCCTTGGTTGCAGGTGCCCCACAGGTGTTTTCTCTTCAAAGAAATCTCATCCAGAACTTCTGGTGCCTCAACACGAACTTAAACTCAGGCAGCTTCTTGTTCCCTAGCCAGACCAGAGGGTTTGCCCCTGGAAACAGGCTAATTCCTTCCCCCCGTCCCTGCAGGGATGTGGCCCTGAACCATTGAAAGCAGGCTCTACCACTTCACTTGGCTCTTCTTGTGTTCCTCTCCAGGTGAGAACACACACCTCTACAAAAAAAAAAAATAGCTCTTTGACAGAGCTTTGGACTCTGAGGGCCTGCTTACAGCAGCGCACCTCCTTCCTCTACTACAGACTGCAACAGACTGACTTCAAATTCCCAACGTTCTACTTAACTCTAACTACAACATTCCATTGTGGCTTATGCAGCTCGCGACAGTTCTAAAATGATGTCATCCCTCAGTCTCAGCTGAGACTGAGAACAGAGTGAGACAGTGTGAAATCCATTTAACTGGAGTTTCACAAGCTGCCTGTCCCTACTGCCACTAGGTCTAACTGGGATTCTAGTAACTCCGGGTGACAGGGGGTTACAAGCATAAGCATGTGGCCTAGCTGAGTCTTTCAGGATCGCCTGGAGGAGCTTGCTGGATTTGCTTTGATTGGTATGCTGGAGGGAAGCACCTACGTCTTCAATACGTTTTAGCAGCGGAACTGCTTGAAAGGCATGTAAACCATTTCAGCTGGTCAGTGAACCTGTTTTTTTGTTTTTGTTTTTTTTTTTGATAATGAATTAAAAATGGTCCAGATTATATTATTCTTGTTTACATTAAGGTCCACTACCTTGATAAAGCTGATTACTTTTTGGTGAAACATTGGTGTTATTTATGTGGCCAGTGATGAATTAAAAACTGGAATACAAGTCGATACTTGATGTAAAAGGATTTTAAGCGCTCTGCTTGTGGTTGGTGTTTTTTGGCCTACATGTTTGGAGTTCTTCTACAGACCACGTGGTCGACTCTGGAAGGCCAGGTGACCTCATTTGAACTTTATATTTTGAGTCAGACCTTTGTATGCATATATATATATATATATATATATATATATATATATATGCAATACCTATGTAGCTTTTAAAGTGTAAGTAAGTAAATTTTATTAAATACAAGTTGTATATTCATAAGACAGTGACTTTTAGAATAATACAACACACAAACCTCTTGTAGAGAAATCATACACATTCACCATAGTTCTCATATATATTTAAAATTTCATATTACATACTCCAAAATGAAAATGTACAGCAGCATATGAATATAAATATTATTGCTTTCAATAAACTTGTGCATAATATCTTCCCTTCCTTCTCAGATCAGAAATGTTCCTAAGCAAAGGGTTAATCCATTTTGTGCTGAGTTCAGACATTACACAACCCGATTAATAGATGTCTAGTGGATACAAAGTAGTTTTCATCACATTTACACTTCTGTTGCTCTTCAATTTTTTCCCACGGTATCATTTGTGATTTATAGTGAAAATGGATGTCAAATCTCATTCTGGCCCGGGTCTTCCTACGTAATGTGTTTTGACGACATACTAAATAATTGTGATAACCCCTTTTCAAATCTAGAGAATAGTATCGCAGAAACAAAGAGGAGGTGAAAATCTTTGCTACATTTTTTTGTAGTTCTGTATCTCTCCATCTGATTTTTATTTGATCCACATAGGAATCCTATTGTCAAATAAAGAGTTCATCCCATTCTTTTTTACCTCATTATCCAGACTGTTAAACCAGGATGAATACTGTATCCCTTCTTTACGGAATCTCTTTGCTTCTATTCAACAAGCATATCTCAGGGCTATGCTGGAGTTTTTCACTATTCTTAGCCAATAATTAAAAGATCCAATTTTAGCTGATAGAGCCAGAGACAACATGCCAGTTTCTGCTCTCAAATGGGCACTAGAGACTGCCACTGGTAATCCAAGATTATTTCTAATAAATAGATTTTGAATTGGCTCCAGGGTTGACACACATTCCTCTAACCCCAATATTTCTACTGTATATAGCATCACAGATTTTGCTTTAGCGACATAAGCCTTGATGTAATTGATACTTGATGTAAAAGGATTTTAAGCACACTGTGGTTGGTGTTTTTTGGCCCGCATGTTTGGAGGGGGTAGCCAAAATGACAGCTTGCCTTTTTACTGTGCTGAGCTGTGAAAAGACTACCAACATTACACAACCCACTTGCCCATAGTATACACAGGGAACCCCATTGGTGATCACAGATAAGCTTTTTATTCAATCTTTCATGATGCCAACGATGCAGCCTGGGACTCAAGGCGTCCCCACTCACTGCCAGGCAGCAGTGTTGCAACATTTCTGATTGAATAGAAAGCTTATTTGTGATAAACCCATGGAATGTCCCCTATATATCACACTAGTGGTGAATAAAGTGGGTAGATAAATCATGCTTTTTTTGGGATAAATATTTGTTTTCTCTTAGAACACATGATTTTTACACTTAGAGTACGTTTTTTTCACTTAGAGCATGTTATTTCCATTCAGAATCTGGAAATAGAATACTGAGAACAATGGGTGTGCTAGAGAGTTTGCAATGGAAAAAAGGCGGTCCTAAGCCAAAACAAGGTAAAACACTAATAAAAACATTAAACATGGTGTGTCATGTATCAAATGCATAATAAATTGTACTGCAATGACATATTTATCTGCACACATGAGTGGTAAGACCTTTACATATTTCATTACTCGCGGCTTCACCACTCAAGAGTTATGAGTCTTACCACTCACTAGTGGAGATAAATGCGCTGTTGTGCTATATTCATTATGTATTCCCTCTGTCTGTCTGTCTGTCTATCTATATCAATTTGAAAGTCAGTTTAATTTTTGGGGAAGTCTGAATACTTTCCAGATCCCAAAGTTTGAACATCAATGTTCCAAAAGAGATAGTTTTTAATAGTTAATATAATGTACTATATTACTAATAAAATACCTCTTCTTTCGGAGAAATCAAACATTTTTGACGTCCATGCCTGCTGAAATGTATGTTGCCTAAGTTTTACTGTTTCAGCCTTGAGGGAGTCAAATAAAATCTTCCTCCTCTTTCTTTTGGAAGTCAAATACTTCCAAACTGGAGTTAGTAGTAAGTAAGTAAGTAATCGTTTATTTATATGGCGCCCAATCCCAGGGTCTCTGGGCACCTTACATAAAGCGCATCAAGTAAGCAGGAGAAACAGTATACAAACATACAGGGTAAAATACAATTGATTAATAATTTAGTAACTAAAATAATTACATAAATCATAATTAAAACCATCAGTTTTGGGATATGCATTCTTAAACAGATGAATTTTCTGACCTCTTTTAAATGCCTCCACTGATGGAGGCTCCTCAATGATCTTAGGGCGAATTCCAGAGGCCAGGCCAGTCACCTTAAATGAGTGATCACCAGAGGTTTTAGCCTAGCCCTCAGAACCACTAGAGGCCTTGAGTGGAGGAAGGGAGGGAGCGCACAGAGATGGCAGAAGTAAGGAGGTCAGACAGATAGTCAGGGCCCAAACTGTATAGGGCCTTATACGTGAGCAAGCCTGCCTTGAAGATGATCCTCTGCCTGGCAGGCAGCCAGTGCAGACTGCCCAGGACCAAGGTCACATGACAAGACCTGGGCTGGCCCGTCAGCAACCTGGCTGCTGCATTCTGCACCAGCTGCAGTTGGCAGAGGATCCCTCCACTGACCCCAAAGTATAGAGCATTACAGTAGTCCAGCCTGGATGTCACAAAAGCGTGCACCAGTGAGAGCAGGTCTACAAGCGGAATTAGGGGTTTAATCCGGATGACATTCCTTAAGTGATAAAAAAACATTTTTGACAACAGATGACACCTGAGCATCAAATTTCAGCCTGTCATCAAGGATGATGCCCAGGTTTCTCACCCTAGAGGATGCCATCAATGGAGTGGACCCCAGACCAACCCTGTTGCCACCCCGGTGGTACCTCCATACATACAGCACACATTACAAAGCCACACACCTACCTGTGACCT
The DNA here is from genome assembly GCA_016271365.2 of Neoceratodus forsteri. Taxonomy (NCBI): domain Eukaryota; kingdom Metazoa; phylum Chordata; order Ceratodontiformes; family Ceratodontidae; genus Neoceratodus; species Neoceratodus forsteri. The sequence continues at coordinate 70,172,038 of JADMNL010000023.1, forward strand.
GTACTCGGTCTAAAAAGGGCAGTGGTGGGACTGATGACCAATTGAGGGGAATTATAAATAGCTCCAGGACTGTATGAGGACTAATTAAATATCCATTGGCTGTTCCCCAGCCATGCTGTCAGCTGCATCGGATTTTGGGATGCCACCTGAGCACCAGACAGTGTGCATTGTCAGGGTGATGATGGGGCAGCAGGAGTAACCAGAAAACTGTAAAAAGGCATATACACTGTGAGGAAAAATTTCAACAATGCATTGCACACGAAGTGCAAAAGGGAGGCAATAAAGCACAGAGTTTTGAGCACCCAGCAGACCTGGGTTTGAATTGCACAACTTTCACTTACATACTGAGTGACCCTGAGCAAGTCATTTAACCTCCCTGTACTTCCAAGATGCACCAGAAAGTGAGGTTCAACTCAGTGTGCCTTTCCCAGCCCAAAATCCTAAAATAAAAATAAATGAATGAAATCGGGGTGGCCCCACACTTAGGTGTGGTACTTTTAATGTGGACATTCCCCTTTAACTGAACCTTGTTCCTCGGGTTAATAGTATGATTCTGGGAAAAAAAAGTCCACATTAAGCCAAATATAGCACAACCCATGTAGTAGGGTGTGGAGTGGACACATCACACAGCCCTAAAATTGTTGATAATGACTGAATGTTTGAAAACATTGAAAGTTCTTGTGGGTTCTGTATTTTAGAACTCTGACAAAAACTTGGCTTCAGGGACACTAGACCTACAGAAAACAAAATGCTTGGTTTTAGTTTATAAAAAATTTTTTATTTAATTTAACAAACAGCAACTCACCCTACCAGCATCCACCAACATTTCATGCACCTACCATGTGGCTTTCTCAAGTCATTGGTGGGTGTTAGTGAGGTGAGTTGCTGTTAAATTATATAAAAATGTTTTTTATAAACCAAAAACCAAGCATTTTGTTTTCTGTAGGCCTTGGGTTCCTGAAGCTCAGTTTTTGTCAAAGTACATTTGGTTTTACAACAGCGCCAGACATGGATCTCCTTAGCCACCTCCATCATTCTCTGTCTAAATTTTTGAACCACACAAGCTCTAAGCTGCGTTTTTCCTTTTGTAATGCTTCTTTTATGTCTTCAGTCTACGGCCGAAGGGAACCCCCCTCATATTGGCTTGGTCCCGGTGACTTGCCAGGATCCAGGTGTCATGGGGCTCATGCTGAGGTGTTTTTTCATGTATGCATCCCGCATGACCAGCTGGAATGGAGATGGACATGCAATGACCTTGGCACACAAATGGGTGCATTCCCACCCCTGACATGCAGAGGTCCACTGGCTCCATTAAACGGGGTGAAGTAGCATGGTCCCAGACAGCCGTGCCCCCCCCTCAGCCAATGCTAGGGGTCAGCAGGTTCTGGGTACCAAGTTCACTCCCTTCCCGGAGAAGGCAAACAGTCCCCTGAACATTCCACCTTCCCCCCAACCGGCCAACCCTCTGACGTCCAAGATTCACTGCTGAAACCCGGTTGCCAGTGCCACAAGTGGTAACACTACTGTTGCACTGGTGGGCCGGCCAGCTGGGGTTCTTTTCTTTTCAGAACTGACTCAACCAGTCCCCGGCTTGGAAGTGATCCATTTGATCATTTGATTGGGGATGATAATAGGATGTTTTGTCTGCAAAGACGGTCTTCATGACTATACCATTATGTTGTTGCCCGGGTCCCGTTCCCCTTCTCGTCCATTCCCCCCAGTCCATTCCCTACCTCAATCATGGCAACTACAGCAGAGCAGACAATCCCTGCCCCCTGATAGATGTGATTGTGAGCAGCTGGCATTCCAGGAGACGTTAATAGTCATCTATAGGCAGGCTACATACCTCCTAACTGTCCCTGATTGTGAGGGATGTCCCTCATGTTACCCTTCAAATTGCTCTGTCTCCTTTATCTGTACCTCATAGGAAAGGTGCTACCCACACAGAGAATGTGCTGTAAACTCTGACTTTAAAGCAGGAATTTAACTTGTTAAATAAAAAATAAACTTTGCAAAAGTACAGGTGATAATTTCCACAGTGTTCTGAGCTTGTTTCTGAAAGTTTTAAGATGTGTCCTTCATTATGATGGTCAATGTCCCACATTGTCCCTCATTTCAAGTGCCTGTGTCGCTCACTTTGTTGACAAAAGGTTGAGAGATATTTTTACATTTTGGGGGGGGGGCAAGAAAGGCACACTAAGCTGAGACTGGTTTCCATGTGCATCCTGGGAGCACAAAGAAGTTAAAGTGACTTGCTTGTGGTCACTCCATATGCAAATGGTGGCTGTGGGATTCACGTGGTCACACAGTATGCAAGTGGTGGCTGTGGGATTCACACCATGTTCTCCAGGTTTACAGATTAGTGCTCTTAACCTGTACTCTATACTGCATCCGACTGGCTGCAGGGTTGTATGAATGCTGTACAGCACACTGGTTTCATGTTTTTTTGTTGAAGGGGAGAGGAGGGCTAGGAAATATATTCATGTTTTCACCCTCATCCCTAGGGGTGGGGGTGGTGGAGTATGGGAAGTATTGACTGATACTGAACCAAATTAAGGAATTGTTCATGAACTGAGGAAGTTTGGCTAGGACGCTGCAGAAAAAAATCCTCTTACTCTCGTTGAACGCCAAGGGAGCCTCATAGTCTACCGAACACCCACCAGAACAGGCAGTTGGGACCTCAGTTTAATGTCTCCTCCAAAAGACAGCACCCCATGACAGCCCAGTGTCCCCCTAACAATGGACCAGGCCCAACATTGATTAGCCAAGGCCCCTGGAATTCTGCAGTTCCAGGGCTATCAGATTTTCTGCAGGACTTACATCCTGCCACAGAATATATATGTATTGTTATGGAATTCATTGCTCTTGATGAATTTTCATTCACCTGTACAGTTTTTCTGTTCTCAATGCGCTTGTGCATGCAGTTGGCTGTTGTGAGGTGTGGCACTGTCTGTCCAATGCAGAGCAGTGTTTTAGGGGTGTTACAGTCGCACAGCAATCATCAGCCAGGCTGATTATGAGAGTTTGGGCTTGCTGCGCAGAGACGCCAAGGTCTTGAAAAGAAAACACAACCCAATCATGGGTTGGATTTTCCTTTTAATCTACACTACCTAGCAACAAATGCTGATCTGTCATTATCAGACTGGAATGCCTGGAATGCCAAACATGTGGGGATCATGACTGCTGTAACAGAAAACCAGTTCATTAATGTCCGTTACTGGCACCCCTGTAACTGTCCCCCATAACCAACCCTCCCTCTAAACCCACCGTCCCACAAACATAACACTGACTCTGGGGGTGCCCAGTCCCCCAGTGTTGCCACCTTGTAAGTGAAACTGTTTTTTTTTTTAACACATTGGTGCCATTGTGGGATTGCTAAGTTCAAAGGAAACGTGTAATTAAGGAGTCATATATAGGAAATATCTTTTTTCTTCTGATGGTACCTTATTTAAAATACCTCCTGATAGGAAAATAATTTTTGTAATTTTATATTCTAAAAGGAGGAGATAAATGACTCACAGAAGGGGTGTGGAGACACAGAGTTTGAACTGATACTTGTGTCTGAAATATTGATATGTATATTTTTTGGGACTCTAGAGAGACACAGCTCTCTGATCTAACTTTAAAGGCACTTACAGAGGTAATACATTAGATAGAAAAGATCTAAATGTATTGTGGTAGGAGTTTATTCTGTAGTTTTCCTTTTTTTTCTTTTATGTGATTATGATGCTCTTTGATATTTGTTCTGTATTTTATCTTACTGTTTTATCCATTTTTAGTAAACATTTTCGTAAGATACTGCCTGGGTCGCCTCAATCATTTTTTTGTATGTTATTGCTGAACGAATATTAAATCTGACAATTGTTCAAAGGCCTGATGATGTTACTAAACTGGGAAAAGGTAAGAATATACCTAAGGTATCTTATAAAGTTTTAAGGATTCATTTTGAATACCTGATTAGCTGCCCTTAGGCGAAAGATATATTGCATCCCCCCCGAAGAGAATATTATCTGAGCCTGTACATTTGGGTACTCTAGCACAAGGTTCACAGTTTAAATCCCCCCAGAACTTGAGACAAAAGGTGATTTGGACCCAAAAGCAGACAGGAGGGTTACCCTGTCTGTTACCTGGTCACACTATTGCACTCTGAGGTTGGCACTGTGGGAGCAGAGGGCCTGACCTGCTGAGTGCATTTGTGACAGATTTGGTTGGCAGTGGTGTGACAATTTTGGTAACACAAGCTTTAACTGTTCAGTATGTCAGCTTAATACTGTACAGCTCACTTGCAAAATAAAGCAGTGATTTATTTTTAAAAGCAGAAACAGAACAATATAATTTTGCTTACAGTCAAAGTTCCTACCTGTTTCATTTTTTTTCTAAGTGCAAGTTAGAGTAGCTGTAGTTAGGGAAGAAGATGGCTTCCAACTACAGTGAGCACACTGCAGACTACCTGAAGCAGCTGTGCAAGGAGAGAGGAGTCCTGCACGAGGGGAGAGCCACCAAGAAAAACCTCATGGACGCTCTGATTGCTGCTGATGCTCAGAGTGTCGAGTCAGTCTGTGACTGTAAAGGACTAAACCTTGGGCGTGGAGGGTCCAGCAGCTAGTGCAGTGTCCAGATCTGGTGGGGAAGACAGCAAGGCCAGTGCAAGCCAAAGGCCACAGCAGCAGCAGGGGAAGGTCACCAGCATTCTGGAGCCAGAAGCAATCAGGCTGCAGATTGATTTGCGCAGGATGGAGCTGGAGTTCCAGAGAGAAGAGAAGTGAGAACAGTGAGGTGCAGAGGAGAAGAGGGAGCAAGAACAGTGAGAAGCTGACTGGAAGAGCGTGAGCACCAGAGGTGACATGAACTGGAGAAGCTACAACTCCAACCACCAGCACCAGAGCAGGAAAGTGGCTTGGGTTTAACTGGAACAACAGGACTGGGTTACAAATTGAATTCCAAATTGATAGCTGAATTTAAAGAGGGGGAGGATATGGATGCCTTTTTAAATTCCTTGGAAAACATTTGTATTCAGGCTAAAATTCCTAGAGAGTCCTGGAGCTTCCAGCTATCCCCACTACTTACGGGAAAGTTCGGGATACATTGGGTCAAATGAACAATGAGGACAGTAATGATTACAGCAAACTTAAAGCTGCACTTTTAAAAAAGTTTGATTTAACTGCAGAAGCATACAGAGCTAAATTCCGTAAACTCAGGAGAAGCCCTGACATGGGCTACGAGGAGCTAGCTACGAAACAATGTCAGTGTTTAAAACATTGGTGGGAAGGAACTGAAGCAAACTCTGTAGATAAAATTGAAAATGCTATATTGTGAGAACAGTTTTCTTTTGTGCATGCCCAGCAGAGCTGAAAACCTGACTGGAGGACCGAGATCCCAAAACAGTGCAAGAGGCTGCTGAACTGTCGAACTGCTATGCCAAGGGCAGACCTGCTCTGAGAGCGAATGTGGCGGAAGTGGCAGTGCAGAAAGGGAAAAACACACCTTCAGGGCAGCTAAAACCCTCACTGCTCCACCGAAACCAGTTAGCCCCAGGTTTCAAAGAAAATATTTCTCTGAGAAAAGAAACGAATGTTGGGTTCATAAAGAAACTGGACATATTGCCAGACAGTGTTCCAAAAGGACGAGCAATACACAAAATGGGGCTAGGAAAGATGTGGATTGTTTGTGTGTCCCTGGAAGCATGCCTGTGAACATGAGGGAACACATGCACCCAGTCACTGTGAATGGTGTACTGACACAAGAGTTGAGAGACACAGGGGCATCCCTGATGTTGGTAAAAGGGGATCTGGTAGACCTTGGTCAGCTTATACTCAATAGATTTGTAACTGTACAAGGGTTCACTGGAGAGGAGACAACATTGCCACTTGCTAGTGTTCTCCTAGACTGGGGTGAAACAGGGGGAACTGTGCAACAGGTGGCTGTAGCCAAAACATTAACAGTTGACATCATCCTTGGCAACAATCTCAAATGGGATGGTGTGTGCAGTTACCTGTAGCCAAGCATGAAGGGGAAATTGTAGTTCCCTGAACCCCATAGAAGCCATTGTGGAAACCACTGGGAGGCTGGTTCCCCAGCCTGTGTCTCCTTATATGGAGACTAATGAAAGTGGGGTAGAAATTTCCCAGTTGCAGTTAACTAAACAGCTACGGAGGGTTACTCTGAAGAAGAAGGGGTGACCCATTGTCAGAGGATTAGGGATAACAGTGATCCGGAATGCCCTGATGCTAGAGCTAGGGACCCCAGTTTGGAGACTGAAGGGGACCTGTCCCATGCCTTGGTAATGTATAAGGAGTTTGCAGCTGCTCAGAAAAGTGTCCATAGTCTAGAGAAGCTGAGAGCTTGGGCAGACTCTGAAGGAGCACAGGGAGGTGACGGAAAACATAAAGTTTACTGGGAAAATGGACTGATGTATACACAGGAGGCTAAGGCAGAGGGAGGGGTGATAGGCAGGCAGCTTGTCGTTCCCCAGGGGTACCATGAGCAGTTGCTCAATACTGCACATGATATTACCTTGTCTGGTCATCTGGGAATCGCACGCACTATGCAGCGGTTGGTCCCAGAATTTCTATTGGCCCAATTTCACCCAGCAGGTGAAGGAGTATTTCAGGTCTTGTCATCAGTGCCAAGAAATAGGGAAGGTGGATAAGAAAACCCAAGCTGCCCTAATTCCATTGCCCATAGTGGAGGAGCCATTCCAGAGGGTGGGAATGGATATTGTGGGACCTTTAAATACCCCCAGCTCCTCTGGGAAGAGGTTCATCCTGACTGTGGTGAATTATGCCGCCCAGTATCCAGAGGCAGTCACCCTATCCTCACTAAGGACAGACAAAGTGGCAGATGCCTTACTTGGGATTTTCTCCCGTGTTGGGTTTCCACAGGAGGCTATCACCAATCGAGGGGGTTCCTTCATGTCGGACCTGATGAAATGTTTGTGAGAGAAGTGTGGGGTGGTGCAGAGGTGCATGACACCTTATCACCCATAAGCCAATGGGCTTGTGGAAAGATTTAATGGTACCCTGAAGTCAATGCTCCAAGTGTTTGCTGAACAGCATGAGTGGGACTGGGAGAAATACCTTCCCCACCTGTTGTTTGCATACAGGGAAGTGCCCCAAGAGTAGATAGAATTTTCCCCCTTCGAGCTCTTATATGGACACCGGGTACGTGGGCCCCTAGACTTGATCTGGGAGGGCTGGGAAGGCAAACACGCCACTCAGGGCACTCCCATAATGGATTACATCCTTAGGTTTAGGAAAAGGCTGCAGGAGCTTATGGGGACAACCCAGAGCCACCTGGTAGCTGCCCCACAGAAACAAAAAGTGTGGTATGACCGCAGAGCCAGAGCTTGCTCAAACATGGTGGGTCAGGAACTCATGGTCCTTATCCCGGTCCGGAAAGATAAGCTGCAGGCTGAGTGGGCAGGACCGTACAAAGTAGTTAGAAAGGTAAATGACATGAACTACTGTATATCATAGAGTTACCTGACAGAAGACATACAGAAAGAACGTACCATGTCAAGATGATGAAGCCATATGCTAATAGGGCTGACATGGTGTTTGCAGTATGTAGTCCTGGGGACGGGACAGATGAAGGAGACCCCCTTCTGGACTTGAGGGAAGAAAGCAAGTGGGAGTCCTCTGTGGAGGCAGTTAAATTGTCACCGCAGCTGACCCCGGACTAGATCCAGGAAGTAAGGGAGGTTTTAGCAGATTGTGCCCCACTGATTAGCGCCAAGCCTGGACTAACCCCTTAGCAATGCACGATGTGGAGACAGGGACAAAGACGCCCATACGGCAGACAGCATATCGGGTGTCAGAGGCTGCCCAAAAGGACGTTAGGAGGGAGGTGGAGGAAATGCTGGATTTAGGGGTAATCCAGAGATCCCACAGCCCCTGGGCCTCACCCATAGTCCTTGTGTCCATGCCAGATGGCTCTTCTTGTTTCTGTGTGGATTATCATGGACTGAATGTAGTCACGAAGTCAGATGCCCACTCGATGCCCAGGATGGATGAACTCCTGGACAAGTTGGGAGGGGCGACATACCTTACGACTCTTGACCTGACAAAGGGGTATTGGTAGGTAGTGTTAACTGACAGAGCTAGGGAGAGGTCGGCCTTCATCACTCTGATAGGCTTATTTGAATATAAAGCAATGCCTTTCGGAGTGGAGAATGCCCTGGCCACTTTCCAAAGGTTGGTGAACCAGGTGTTAAATGGGCTGAGGAGTAAGTTGTGGCGTACCTAGATGACATTGCCATCTTTAATCCCAGCTGGGAGGAACATGTGTCCCACCTTAGGGAAGTGCTGGGCAGGATACAGAGGGCTGGGCTCACTGTCAAAGCTGAGAAGTGCCAGGTGGCCATGGCTGAAGTGGCATACCTCGGGCATGTTGTAGGCTGGGGACTGCTCTGTCCTAACCAAGTAAACATAGAGGTGATCAAGGCATGGCCCAGACCAGAAACAGGTCAGGAGTTTTCTAGGGACAGCAGGGTACTATAGGAAATTTGTACCTAATTACAGTGCCCTGGTTGCTCCCCTATCTGACCTGGTAAAGAAAAGGATGCCTAAGAAAATTACCTGGGAACCAGCCTGTGAAAAAGCCTTTACCAGACTGAAGGAGGCACTGTGCAGTGCTCCTGTATTGACAAGTCCTGACTATAGCAGATCCTTTATAGTCCAGACTGACACCTCAGATGTGGGTATTGGAGCAATACTGAGTCAGGCATCCAACCAAGGGAAAGATCACCCTGTAGTGTACCCGAGTAAAAAAGTTATTTCCCAAGGAGCAAGCCTACTCTATTGTGGAAAAAGTGTCTTGCCATAGTGTGGGCCTTAAAGAAGTTAGAGCCATACTTATATGGGCAGCATTTTGAGGTACAAACTGACCACAACCCCCTGGTTTGGCTGACACAAATGGGAAAAACTAATGGTAGGCTATTAAGATGGAATCTTGCCTTGCAAGGGTATGACATGCCGATCTTATATAGGGCTGGAGCGACAAATCAGAACGTAGATGGCTTGTCACATCTATATGAAGAGTGAACTGACTTAGAGAGCTCATCCCATGCAGGGGATAGAGACCCCAAATTCAGTCTAGGTGGGGAGGATTGTGATGCTTGGCCAGCTGGTTATGATTATTGCATGATATTGGTAGTATAAATAAATGGTCAGTGTATGAAATGTCAGTCTGTGAGATTTGGCCCTTTTAAATTACAAGGTGTCAGCAGCTGAAATCACAAGATGTATTACACTGACCAGGAGATCTCTGTAATGTAATTAACACCCTTCAGAATTTGCAGATTATGGCCTTTTTATGACCTCATGTTTCTGAAGTGGAAATCAAATGTGAATTTATGACTTCAGAAATTGGACATCATTAGGCTGATTCTTGTTGGGTTTTTTTTTAACACATTGGTGCCAGTGTGGGATTGCTAAATTCAAAGGAAACATGTGTAATTAAGGAGTTATATATAGGCAATGTCTTTTTTCTTCTGATGGCACCTTTTTTTTAAAATACCTCCTGATAAGAAATAATTTTTGTGTAATTTTATATTCTAAAAGGAGGAGTTAGATGATTCACAGAAGGGGTGTGGAGACGCAGAGTTTAAAATGATACTTGTGTCTGAAATGTTGATATATATATTTTGGGACTCTAGAGAGACACAGCTCTCTGATCTAACTTTAAAAGCACTTACAGAGGTAATACATTAGACAGAAAAGATCTAAATGTATTGTGGTGGGAGTTTGTTCTATGGTTTTCCTTTTTTTTTCTTTTATGTGATTGTGTTGCTCTTTGATATTTGTTCTGTATTTTATCTTGCTGTTTTATCCATTTTTAGTAAACATTTTCGTAAGATACTGCCTGGGCCTCCTCAGCCATTTTTTGCATGTTATTGCTGAATGAATATTAAATATGACAGCTGTTCAAGGGCTTGATGGTGTTACTAAACTGGGAAAAGGTAAGAATATACCTAAGGTCTCTTACAGAGTTTTAAGAATTCATTTTGGATACCTGGTTAGGTGCCCTTAGGGGAAAGATATATTGCATCCCCACCGAAGAGAATATTATCTGAACCTGTACGTTTGGGTACGCGAGTGTAATCCCCTTGTTCCCAGGGGTTACTAGAATCCCACTTAGAATCAGTGGCAGGCAGGGAAAGGCAGCTTGTGAGATGCCAGTTAAATGGATTTCACACTGTCACACTCTGTTTTCAGTTTCTGCTGAGCTGGAGTGATGATGTCACCTTAGAATTCTTGCAGCAGTATAAGTCACAGTGGAATGCTAGCTGCAGGGTTAGCAGTAGAATGTTGGGATTCAGTAGTTAGTTCGAGAGAGAGTCTGAAGAGTGAGGAGTGCTGCAGAAGGCAACTCCTCAGACTTAGCTTTGAAAGAGAGATACCTCAGGAGAAGGGGTAGTGTGTTCTCACCCTAGAGCAGAACACCATAAGGATGGCAGGCTACGAAGCAGAAATATGGGTTCAACAGAACTGTTTCATAGCGACATCCCCCGTCCCTATTGGTGGCGCCTTGGTTTGAGAGGAGCAGCCCTGCAAGTTGAACAAGGGGGGCCAGTGAGGGGAGGTTACAAAATGGAGGCACCATTGAGGATTTGTTTGGAATTTGGGACAAAACAAGAAATGTTTGCTCAGGTTGTGGCTAGCGTTTTGTCTGTCTGGCAGTTGGTAGCCCAAAACATCGGAAGCTTTGTGCATAAGGGATTTTTCAGAGTATTGCCATCCGTATGTGCCTCTGTGTGCCTGCTGTTCACGTGCTGCTGTAATTATGCCAAAGTTTACCAAGGAGCTGTGAAGCTAGATTTTGTGTGCCTCTTGTCCTGCATCAAAAAGAACATTTTGCCAGCTTTAATTTTCAAATTGTGACAAGAAAATGTATGGAGAACTGTGGGAAACAGAGACATTTGTGCCCTAAAAGTTTAAAATGCTTGCTGTATAGACTGGGGGAGTTGCTAGAGAAATTGCCATGAAAAATGCTTAAAATGTTGCTCCCACCATGGAGTTACAGAAAAAAAAAAAGTTGTTTTGCGTTTAAATTTTGCCTGCTCGACAATCGCCGTGGAGGAGAAGAGTATGAGAAGAGAGAGGCTCATTTGCATGGTGTCAAGTGATTGGTGAGACTGCAATCAGTCCCGGCCCCAAGCCAGCTTCAGAGTGCTACCCAGTGTTCGAGAGGGAGAGAGTGAGTGGTGTGCAAGCTGGCTAGCCAGGAGGAGCATTGTGTTGACTGCAGACATTCTAAAAGTTGAAATATCAGACTTTTCTGTACTAAATCGGGCTCAACCCATATTCCGATCGACTGGGGAGGAAGCGTGGTGTTCGCAGGGACAGTCGGCGAGACTGCCAGCCCATTTCAACCCAGAGGCCTCCAGGATCAGCTGTAGATTAAGAATTTCCATTGAAAAGCCAGCTACTGATTCAGTGAGTACCATTCAGCAAAACTGAGCTCAGACTGTGTGATTTTTCTAAAGCCAGCTGGATCTGTGTGTAAACAGTGTGATTGTTTTTGCAAAGGACTGTGTAAAGTAAATCAAACCTAAGCAAGAATTCTGAGCATTAGACTGTGAGCATGTATTATGGATTCAGCAACAGTGTAATTTTCTGAGCAAAAAGAGAGACTGTGAGTTGTATGAGAGGCTGCAACAAACAGGCAATCCTGTTCTAGAAATACTGTGGCTTTAGTGACTTTAAGCAAGTAAAAGTGATTGAAAGCTAATGTAAAGTCCAAGAAAATCATATAGATGTGCTGAGGAAGCAAAACAGTACAGTCTGTGCACTTTGAGTAAAATGTATCAGTATGCAGCAAATTGGATGCGCAGTGGCTTGAGTCAGATGCAGAATGTTGATGCGTCGGAGTGCTGCTGCCACCATTACAGGGTGGGGTAGTAATGTAAACACAGCAGCAGGGAGCCATTTTGTGAGACTGTTCCAAGCAAAGTGAACTTGGAGAGAACAGTGAACTTTTGTGTGTTTTTTCTGGAGTCATGGCTTCGGGATCATCCTGCTACCTGGATCATGCCTGAGCTATGATAGTGGAAGAGGTTAACAAGCTGAAAGAAATAGAGATGTTTCTACAGTGGAAGTTTGCCTCCTCATGTTGTGATTCCTGGATACCCTGTGAGAGTATGCATAATGTACCTCAAGGCTGGAAGGGATGTTTTCATGATTCCTCACTGTTCAGGGTGCTTAGAGAAGTAAGGCCTAACTAGTGCACCCAAGATTCATTTGGCTCCCACATGGAAAAAGCTTCAAGATCCTGCAAATGGCAGCACACGTCACCAGGTGGAGCTTGTTGGGGGAAGCCCAGCAGAGTGTGGCACAAAGGAAGAGGGTATGGATGTACTGGCAGAGCAAAGTCCTCATGATGTCTCCACGCCAGAGGGTCCAAGTCCTAGCCTCATAGGAGAGGATGAGATTCGAGAGACCCTAGATTGGGAGGTGTCTACCTCTGCGCCCAGTGAAGAGTGGATAGTCTCGGGAGTGAGGACAACTGCTCACTCCTGGACCCAGGTCCTAAGTGAGGAAGAGGAGAAGGGGAAGTTATGTATCATTACGATGAAGGTGCTAGTCCACAGCCTCGGGCTCTTGCCTTGGAGGAACCAGAGGAAGAAGTTGGTGACTCCACAGCCCTGCCCCCAAAAGTAGGGGTCAGGGATCCGTTCTACCTAGCTTTGAGTATGCAACACTGGCAGAACCAGGACTGGCCGCCCCCAAGCCAGGCCAGTGGTCTTGATCTGACCAAGATTAGTAAGGAGGAAAGACTAGTTTGTAGGAAGGCAAATGAGATCTATCAAATGTCCTTTCCTACCTTTCCTCAGAGAGTCTGGGAGGAGATTGAGAAAAACAGGAGAGCCTGGCTAGTGGAAGGAGCAACTAAAGAACCATATCCAGGTGAAAATAGTTTTGTCAGAAACAAAGTGATAAGAGACAAAATGCAGTCTTGGAAAGTGGGCAGGACACTGTTCATAGACACTGTACGTATTCGTGGACAAAAAGGGAAACAAGACTTTCCATAACGTGAATTATAAGTGCCCAGATGGGGTAATAATTCTTGCACCTGACCCATTGCGGTCCTACCCTCAATGTAACAAGCTTCCTGCAAATGCGCCCATGCCTACCAAGTGGAAAGCAGAACAGTGGTAGCTGGTGCTGCCATCCAGCCATTGCCGTACCCATGTTGTTCTACCAGTCTGGTGTTCCAGGATCCAAAGCTGCATCCAGATTCATTAGCCTTGCAGTGTGTCTTCCAATTCATCGCCTGGCCTTCCAGATGACATCAGCCAGAGACGACCTCAGCCCAGCTGTTTCCTGATTCATTGCCTGGGATTTCGGATGACTTCAGTCCAGCTGTTCTTTTCTTGTTCCAAGGTTCCATCTCCAGATGACGTCAGCCAGAGATGACATCAGGCCAGCAGTTTGCCAGACGTCCATCCTGTCATTTCCGGAAGATTTCCGTCCAGACGTATCCGAAAAATGCTGCCAGGGAGAGTCTTCAGCTGGAAATCCAGGTGCTGTTCCATTTTTGTTCTTCAAGGGACTGGTAAGTCCAGACCTTTCTTACTTTATTGACATTGCAATACACATCCTACACCTGGCAGACTACAGACTGTTGAATTGTCCACAAAGACTGTCCCCTTTGGGACTACAGTACGACAAGAACTGTGCTTCACCGGGCTCCAGCCCAGGAGAGACTCTTTCATGGACCTTGCCTTCGGGCACTGTTGTCACTAGTTGGGACATTTAGGGCATTCCATCCCCAAAAGGTGTATTGTATATAATGTTGATGTTTTCTACTGTTTTTCTACTGTTTTCTACTTTTTCTAAAAAAAAATATTTTTTGGGATTCTCCAGTGTTTGATGGTAAGGGTTATGGTTGTATACTGTGTTTGCAGATTTGGGGTGTGTGTTTGTCTTTTCTCTTTCAGGTGGTTCCTGATGAAGACAGAAGAGAAAACAAGAGGAGGATTGGAGGAACTCATCGGAGTTCCTCATGTGCTTTAAAGTGTTGTGTTTAAAGTACAGTGTAGTTGTTAACATCTGTTAACTTTTCCTTCCACAGGTGTAGTTGTGGGGGAGTGTGGGAGTGTAATGCTTGGGTATAGTGTTAGCTCCTTTGTTTGGTTTGCAGGTGTCCAGGGATGGGGGGAGGTTCCCCTATTTTGGGTAGATTTGTTTTTGGTTAGATAGGTTTTCCCTAGAGGGCTGGGGGATAGACTGGCTGTGGTCCTGACCTGCAGTACTGGCCACAGTGCTGGTCTATTAGGGCAATGCTCTGTACAGTTCTTCCAGGGCCACTGGTTACCATAGTAAGATCGTAGTGTAGGGGCTGATGTGTCAGCCAATGGACTCTGGGCCCTTAGTGTTGCCTGCCTGTGCCTGGCACATGGCAGGAGAGGGCCTGATCACCCCTCTCTGTAGGTAACACATAGGGTAGGATGGTCTGGTGCCGGGTAGGTAATGACTGCGGACAGTCATTTTCCTGGCCGAGGGTAGGTGTAACCCCCTTGTTCCCAGGGGTTACTAGAATCCCACTTAAATCAGTGGTAGGCAGGGAAAGGCAGCTTGTGAGATGCCAGTTAAATGGGTTTCACACTGCCACACTCTGTTTTCAGTCTCTGCTGAGCTGGAGTGATGATGTCACCTTAGAATTCTTGCAGCAGTATAAGCCACCCGTGGAATTCCAGCTGCAGAGATTAGCAGTAGAATGTTGGGATTCAGTAGTTAGTTTGAGTGAGAGTCTGAAGAGTGAGGAGTGCTGCAGAAGGCAGTTCCTCAGACTTAGTGCTGCAAGAGAGCTACCTCAGGAGACGGGGTAGTGTGTTCTCACCCTAGAAAAGAACACAGAAGACCAGTGAAGGAAGTGGTAGAGACCGTTCTTAGAAGGTGTTCCTGTGCCCCATCCCCGGAGGGATGGGGGGGGGATTCCAGGATTCAGGGACAATCCCCCTGGTCCAGTCTGGAGAGTGATGAAGCTGCCTAGATTTGTTTGTTCTGTGAGTACCTGAGACTTTTTGTGGAAAAGGCCCTGGGGCACCTGCATTCCTGTGGTCAGTTTTAATCTGACAAAGGGACTCTGTTCACCAAAACTGTGTTTAGAGTAAAAGTGTCTGCCTACTGTGGGGTGTGAGGGAGACTGCCAAGTACAGAACTTTTAGACTATGTCTTATTTTAAATCATCTGCTGAAGTGGTGGTCTAGAGTAAAGACTTAGCCAGATACAGAACTTTTAATTTCATGACACCTCCGAGGTTTGAGAAGTAGAATGTTAAATGTGAAATACATTTCAAGAGAGCATCTACAAAGAGTGTCTCAAGAAAGGTGTAACCAGATGAATGGCAGTATAAATATTGGAAGCAAAAGGTGGGAGACTCCCCACTCTGAGTAACCATGTTTACCTCTCCGGGTTTAGTTTGGGCACCTTTATTTTCTCTCAGTACATTTGGCCAGTGCCTGAGAAAATACCCAGATGTGGTATTTTAGATTTTCTGTGAGCCAGAGAGTGCTCAGAGGTGGTAGGGAGCCACCAAGAATTCCTCATAATATATGAGAAAGTGTTCTAGTACTGGCCGGGGTGCGAAGTCAAGGGAAAGAAAGGAAGTGTACCAGTTTGGGCTGTGCATGCCCAGATCCATTAAGATCCTGAGAGTTCACTGTGTGTGTGCTCTGTACCTCAGTAATCTGCATTACCAGTGAGAGTAGCCCTGTGGGAGTCCATCTTTGCTTCGTTTATTCTCTGTGCTATGTGAATAAAAGGCACACTCTAGAATCCCAACCTGGTTTGGACAGTACAGTTATTGCTTCCAGTGTCTGGATTTACTTGGGTGCCCCTGACCAGAAGTACAAACCTAGCATAATGCTGAGCAAACGTTTTCTCCCAGGGACCCAGGTTGATGGCCATGGTAAATAGTGCCCCCCCCCCAAAACGTGAGCCAGGTAGTTGCTACAGTTGGTTTGCCTGTCTAAGGATGACAGGATATGAAGTAGAAGTATGGGTTCAACAGAACTGTTTCGTAGTGATGACCCCCGCCCCTCTCAGTGGTGCCTTGGTTTGAGAGGAGCAGCCCTGCTAGTGAACAAGGGGGGCCGGTGGGGGGAGGTTACACTAGCATAAGGTTCACAGTTTGAATCCTCCCAGAACTTGAGACTAAAGGTGATTGGGACCCAAAAGAGACATGAGGGTTACCCTGTCTGTTACCTGTTCACACTATTGTGGTCTGAGGCTGGCACTGTAGAAGCAGAGGGCCTGACCTGCTGAGTGTGTTTGTGACACCCACCACCCTACAACCCCCCCCACAAACATAACTCTGACACTGCCCAGTCCCCCAGTGTCGCAACCTGAAATAAAGAAAACCTTCCATCTTAGTTTTTTTTAATTAAATAAACCCTGGAAAAAGAAACCCGTCCATCGATGACTGTTGTAGCCGTTCCTGTCCTCCCACCCTGCTGTCCCACTCAGCACCCCACACCCCTCCCAAGCTCTTACTTAACCACTGGGGGTCCAACTTCATAATCTTCCATGGACCTCAGGCATGTCTTCACTCTTCAAAGCTGGACTGTGAACTGAGGAAACAAGTATGTGGTTCTATATACTTCAATGAGGTTTTGAACTTAGTGGCATAACTTGTCCATTTTTGCATATTTTTGCCCCAAATTTTCAACATGCCTTTACTGGGACCCCCACCTCATGAACAATTTCAGTGAAATTAGGTAAATCTGTCCCAAAAGGTGATTTCATGGTCCCTTCCTCAAAATCACCTTTTGGGCAGGAGTTGAAAATTGTCTCTGCCCTTGTTCATGACGTGGTGTCATAAGAAGGCTGTGTTGAAAACTTGGTATAGAAAAATTAAAATTAGGTATAAAAATATTAAAAAATAAAGTTATGAGCCTATGTTGAATTTTGTGAGCACAGGCTCGTAACTTTAGTCATTTTCAATATTTGTACCTCACATTTTTAACTTAGACATTTCTTTACAGCACCTCATGAATGTGACAGCTGTCATTTTTCAAATCCTGGCCAAAATGTGTTTTTGCGTCCCAAAAGGTGATTTTGCAGTCCCTGTGTGAAATCAGCTTTCAGACAGGAGTTGAACATTTTTTTTCTGCTCTTTTTTATGAGGAAGGGTTATAAGAGGGCTATGGTGACAATTTGGCACAGAACCATTAAAACAAAACAAAGTTATGAGCCTGCATTGAAATTTACAAATGCAGGCTCCTAACTTTGCTAATACATAACCCAAAAAAAGTACCACAATGCATATAGTACGCCAGGGCTTATATACCAGTGGTGTATAGCTGGCATTGACAAATGCTTGTTCCATATTGTCTGGTTCCTTTCTCCTCCTTGTTTATCTTGGACGCCCCTCCTCTATGCTCCACCTGTGATGTCATCCATGACCTCACATGATATTTTAGCCAATGTTACGAATGCATTCCAGCACAGAAATTAATAAATTTATGCCACAGGAATAAGCAAACACTGCCCCAGAAACCTAGGAGCCCTGCCTTAGAAATCAGGACTAAGGTGCCATGGAGAACACAGAGCCCTGTGCCTAGCTTTTCATATCTGACAGGATAAGGCTCCACAGTGCTAAGGCTGCAGGGATTGTCTCTTGCCCTCCCGGGGGGCTCACGTCCCACCTTCATGACTTACACATCTCCCTGAATGTCTCACAGCAGAAACACTGATTCCAACCCTAAATCCCAACACACCCTTTTTCCCCCACTGTGTGCTGGTCAACTATGCAGTTTTATTGACCTGCATACTAGTGAACTGGTGAGATGGTTAGGGTGGGGTCAGAAGTATGCTTATCCTATGATAAAATACTTTTGTTCCAATCCATCTGTTATTTTTTAATGTTGATTGCGCGCATGTGCAACAAACATATTGAGGCAGCTTTCTCCAAAGCAGATTGTGGCCCCCACAGCCTTAAAAGGCTTGGCCCGCTTCCCCCAATGCCATGGCATGCTGCTGCTGACACTAGTTCAGCCAGCATGCCACCAACTAGTGAAAAAACAGCCGCTGCAATCAGGGGCCGGCGCATCATTGCAGCATAAGCCATTCGCTGCAATGAGGGAGTGACCCGTCATTGCAGGGCGGGATCTTCACACACTGATAATGTTTTGTCAACATGGTGGCGGTTTGCCACCATGTTCATAAACAATATTAACCCCTCCCCCGGCGTGTTTACTTGCCGACGGGGGCCCCAATCCCCATCGGCTTCAGTGCCCTAGTGTTTCTGTTGCCGACGGGGAGTGGGCATTACGTAAACCCGCTTATACTGTCTGCCGACGGGGGTGCCCAATCCCCTGTTGGCTACAGCTGCCTCCCCCAAAGAAAGAGTCTGGTGACATGCTGGGAGCCCACCCCAGTTTGCCACATGCCTCTGAAAACAAAAAACGGTCCCACGATGTCTTTTTTTTTTTTTTGTAACGAAAAAAGCGGTCCCACAGCTGTCTCCTTGCCCCCTCCACCAGCAACCCACACCCATCCACTGTGCACCCTGCCTCCTCACCCCCCATCACCCCATACTTACCTCTGGAGTTTGGTGCGACGATCTTCAGTGGACCGGGAACACATCTGCACTCTTCAAAGCTGACCGTGAACTGAGGAAATGCCGGTAAGCTGTACAATGGAATAAATAGGGTTTTTTCAACTCTGATGCATATCTCAGGCATTTTTTGGAATTTTGGCACCAAACTTTCAACATAGGGTTTTTGCGACCCCTCCTCATGAATTCTGTCACTGTCATGCATTACTCGGCACTGAAAGCTGATTCCGTGGTCACTGCATGGAATCGCCTTTTGGGACGGCTTAACAAAATGGCAGTGCCAGTGTTCATGAGGTGGGCTCTCAAAAAGCCTATGTAGCAAATTTGGTGGGAAAAATCAAAAAAATGACTGTTTTATGAGCATGCATTGCGCAGTTGCTACGCACGCTCGTAACTTTGCGAATTTGCAATAATTTCACACCAGATTTCAACATTGGCATTTTTTCACACCTCCTTGTAACAGTACAGCTGTCATTTTTCACACCCTGGCTGAAATGTGTTTTCACACTTCCAGCACAGAATAGCGCTGTTGCTGTGGGAAATCAGTGTTCAGGACAGATTACAACAAGCATTTGTCAATGCCGAATGTTTGCTTGCTGGCATTGGCAGTGGTAATGTAGAAGTTACAGAGCTGCGTAATAGGAATGGCAGTGAAGTACTGAACTGAAGCCAACCCCACCACCACCCTGCAGAGAGTGACAGGCATTGGGGTGTGCATTTGGGTTGTCAGGCATAACGGCCTCGCCATTTCACCACACCCCACCCTGCAGACACTGACAAGTGTCACGGTGTTCCTCGGGGTCTTTGGCCCTTATGCGCACCCATTTCATTGGGAAATCGGTGCGGATAAGGTGCGATATAGGAGAATGGGGTGAACTTTGGGGCTGAAGGTCCAAGGCATACCTCGATGCCTCTCACTGGCTGCAGGGTGTGGAATGGTATGAGCATTACAGGCAAGAATCCCAAGTCACACCCCTGATGCCTGTCATTCTCTACAGGGTTGGGCGTTATGGTTGGAAACCCTAATACCTCAGGCATTCGTTGGTATTTTCACTCCAAATTTTCAATATGTTTTTGTGACCCCACCTCATGAACAGGGGGAATATCAGTTTGTTAGCCGAAAGCTGCTTATGCACAGCGACTACGGCATTTAGCACCACAGGTGCAAAAACATTCCGAACAGGATGTAAAAAATGACAGCTGTACTGTTCATGGGGAGGTGTAAAAAATGGCAATATTGCAAATCTGCAGTAAAAATATTTAAAAAATGGTGAAGTCATGAGCGTACATAGAAACTGTGCAACGCACACCCGTAATATAATTAGGTTGGGGATATTTTACAGCAGATTGTCAACTCAGGCATTTTGGTGCCTCCGATCATGAACAGTGTCACTGTAATTTTCTTTATCTGTGCCGAACAATGATTTCCCACAGCAACCATGCATCTCAGCGCTGAAAGTGTGAAAACACACTTCAGCCATGTTGTGAAAAATGACAGCTGTACTGTTCATAAGGAAGTGTGAAAAATGCCACTGGTGAAAATCCGGACTGAAAATATTACAAAGTCATGAACTTATGAGGGTGCGTGGAAACTGCGCATTGCTCACTCGTAACACAGTCATTTTATGGACTTTTGTCACCAAATTTTCAACATAGCCATTTTAAGACCTCTGCTCATGAACAGTGTAACTGTGATTTTCTTAATCTGTCCTAAACATTGCTTTTGCACACCAACAGCACCATTGTGCGCTACATGTGCAAAAACACATTTTGGGCGACATATGAAAAATGGCAACTGTACTGTTCATAAGGAAGTGTAATAAAATGGCAATGTTGAAAATCTGGAGTGAAAATATTAAATTTGCAAACTTACGAGCATGCATAGGAACTGCGCAACGCACGCTAGTAAAACAGTCATTTTTAGGGATTTTTTCACCAAATTTTCAACATAGCCATTTTAAGACCTCTGCTCATGAACAGTGTCACTGTGATTTTCTTAATGTGTCCCATACATTGATTTTGCACACCTACTGTGCCATTGTGCACTACATGGGTGGAAACACATTTTGGGCAAGATGTGAAAAATGACAGCTATACTGCTCATAAGGAGGTGTGGTAAAATGGCAATGTTGAAAATCTGGAGTGAAAATATTGAAAATCATGAACTTACAGTGTGCGTAGGGAACTGCGCAATGCACCCTCGAAAACAGTCATTTTAGAATTTTTTCATCAAATTTTCAACATAGCCATTTTAACACCTGAGCTCATGAACAGTGTCACTGTGATTTTCTTAATTTGTCCTACATTGATTTCACACACACCGACTCGCCATTCTAGCTACATGAGCGGAAACACATTTTGGGTGAGATGTGAAAAATGACAGCTGTACTACTCCATAAGAGGTGTGGTAAAATGGCAATGTTAAATCTGATGAAAATATTGAAATTTCATGAACTTACGACCTCACGTAGGAACTGCATAGCACCCTCAATAAAACAGTCATTTTTGGAATTTTGGCACTAAATTTTCAACATGGGGTTTTGGGACCCCTTCTCATGAATGATGTCACTGTCATGGTGGTATTCATGCCCAAAGGATGATTTCGCAGTCACTGCGTGAAATCACCCGCCGAGGCAATAACACCATGACAGTGACATAATCATAAGAAGGGTCCCAAAAACCCCATGTTGAAAATTTGGTAAAATCAAAAGCCCAGATATGCAATAAAGTTGAAACCCCCTATGTAACCCATTATACAGCTTACGGCATTTCCACAGTTCGCGGTCGGCTTTGAAGAGTGCAGGCGTGTTCCCGGTCCACGAAGATCGTCGGCGCTGGAGTCCGGAGGTAGAGTATGGGGTGGGGGGTGTGGGAGGCTGGGTGCGCAGTGGGTAGGTGCGGGTTGTGGGAGGGTTGGGAGGCAGCGCCGCGGGAACAGTTTTATTTTACAGGTTTTAAAAAAAAAAAAGACGTCGTGGGACGTTTGCACTGGGTGGGTTCCCAGCATGGCACAAGGACTTGGGTTGGGGCGTTCAGCCGACGGGGATTGGCACCCCCCGCCAAAGGACTACAGTGCTTGCCACCCTGGGGTGGGCTCCCAGCGTGGCACCTACAACTGGGGGTGGGGGATGCAGCTCAGCAACTGGGGGATGCAGCTCAGCTGAGGGATTGGGCACCCGTCGGCTATACAATACTGAGCGCGTCCGTCTGTCTGTGCGTGGGGGCAGCGCGTGAGCAGCCCGATATCTTATCGGTGCTCACTCAGCGTAGCTCCCCTTTCAACTGTATGCCACTGCATTTTGGAGCATGTCATAGACAGCTCCAAAATGCGATGACTACAGGCAGCGCCTGCCAGCCCACTGACTGAATTGGAGGAGGAGGTGACACATCTCGAAATCTCCGATGAAGGCACTATGTTCTGCACATGCATGCAAGCAAACATAAAAATGACAGTGATACTGTTCATGAGCAGAGGTCCTAAACTGCCTATGTTGAAATTTGTAGCGATATACAAAATGACTTTGTGTTACGGCGTGCATTGCACAGTTTGCACTGCCTTCGTAAATTCATGATTATAATATTTTCAGTCCAGATTTTCACCAGTGGCATTTTCACCTTCCTTATGAACAGTACAGCTGTCATTTTCTCATCTAGCAAAATGTGTTTCGCAGTTCCGGCGCAGAATAGTGCGGTCGCTGTGGGAAATCCGTGTTTGAGCCACATTATGAAAATAACAGTGACACTGTTCATTAGCAGAGCTCCTAAAATACCTATGTTGAAAATTTGGTGACGAAAGGCCATAAAATGAGAGTGCTACGAGCGTGCAGTGCGCAGTTTCCATGCAAGCTCATACCTTTGCAACTTTACCATATTTTAACTCCAGATATTCAAGATTGCCATTTTCCACACCTTCTTATGAACATTGTAGCTGTCATTTTTCACATCCTGGCTGAAATGTGTTTTTGCTCTTCTGGTGCACAATAGCGCAGTTGCTGTGGGAAATCAGTGTTCGAGACACATTAAGAAAATCACACTGACACTGTTTATGAGCAGAGGTCCTAAAATGCCTATGTTGAAAATTTGTGATGAAAGTCCATAAAATGACTGTGTTACGAGTGTGCGTTGTGCAGTTTCCATGCATCCCTATAACCTCGCAAATCAGTAATATTTTCATGCCACATTTTCAACACTGGCATTTTTCCACACCTCCTCATGAACAGTACAGCTGTCATTTTTCACATCCTGGCGAAATGTGTTTTGCACTTCCGGCACACAATACCACAGTCGCTGTCAGAAATCAGTGTTTGAGATAGATTAGAATGAAGTGTGTGGGGGGTGACCAAGCTCAACTGAGCTCTGTCGGGACTGCTGCAGATTTCTTTGTGGGCAGAAAAAGGCGCCAACGCAGGCAGGAGCCCAGTACAAAAGGGCAGCCTGCAGCGCCGGCAGAAACGGAATGAGCGGGTGAGACAGGTGAGTGAGTGAGGTCAATGGAGCTCTGTCAGGACTACCGCAGATTTCTTTGTGGGCAGAAAAAGGCAGCAACGCAAGCAGGGGCCCAGTACAAAAGGGCAGCCTACAGCGGCAGAAGAAACAGAATGAGCGACAGAGAGAGAGAGAGGGAGTGAGCAAGCTCAACGGAGCTCTAGCGTGACTGCTGCAGATTTCTTTGTGGGCAGAAAATGGAGGCAATGCATGCAGGAGCCCAGTACAAAACGGCAGCCTGCATTAGTAGGAGAAATAGAACGAGCAACTGAGAGAGGAGAACTGAGCGAGCTCAACAGAGCTCTATCATGACTGCTGCAGATTTCTTTGTGGGCAGAAGAAGGTGGCTATACAGGCAGGAGCCCAGTACAAAAGGGCAGCCTGGAGCGGAGACAGAAATGGGACGAGCGTGTGAGAGCGTGGAATGAGCGAGCTCGACGGAGCTCTGTCAGGACTGCTGCAGATTTCTTTGTGGGCAGAAAAAGGCGCCAACAGAGGCAGGAGCCCACTACAAAATGGCAGCCTGCAGCACCAGGAGAAACAGAATGAGCGAGTGAGACAGGCAGAGTGAGCAACCTCAACGGAGCTCTGTCAGGACAGCTGCGGATTTCTTTGTGGGCAAAAAAGGTACCAACGCAGGCAGAAGCCAAGTACAAAAGGGCAGCCTGCAGTGCCGGCAGAAACGGAATGAGCGAGTGAGAGAAGGGGAGTGAGTGAGGTCAGCAGAGCTCTGTCGGGACTAGAGCAGATTTGTTTGTGGGCAGAAATAGGTGCCAACAGAGGCAGGAGCCAGTACAAAAGGGCAGCCTGCAGCGCCAGCAGAAACAGAATGAGCGCATAAGATAAGGGGAGTGCGTGAGCTCAACAGAGCTCTATCAGGACAGCTGCGGATTTCTTTGTGGGCAGAAAAAGGTGCCAACGCAGGCAGGAGCCCAGTACAAAAGGGCAGCCTGCAGCACCGGGAGAAACACAATGAGTGAGTGAGAGAGAAGGAGTGAGCAACCTCAACAGAGCTCTAGCATGACTGCTGCAGATTTGTCTGTGGGTGGGAAAAGGTGGCAACACGGGCAGGAGCCCAGTACAAAAGGCCAGCCTGCATCGCCGGCAGAAGCGGAATGAGCGAGTCAGGGAGGGGGAGTGAGGAAGCTGAATGGAGCTGTGTCAGGGCTGCTGTAGATTTCTTTGTGGGAAGAAAAAGGCAGCAATGCACGCAAGGGCCCAGTACAAAAAGGCAGCCTGCAGCAGTGGGAGAAACAGAATGAGTGAGTGAGAGAGGGGGAAATGAGCAAGCTCAATGGAGCTGTAGTGTGACTGCTGCACATTTCTTTTGGGCAGAAGAAGGCGGCAATGCAGGCAGGAGCCCAGTACAAAAGGGCAGCCTAGAGCTCAGGCAGAAATAGGACGAGCGAGTGAGAGTGCAGAATGAGCGAGCTCAACGGAGCTCTGTCGGGAATGCTGCAGATTTCTTTGTGGGCAGAAAAAGGCGCCAACAGAGGCAGGAGCCCAGTATAAAAGGGCAGCCTGCAGCACCAGGAAAAACAGAGTGAGCGATTGAGAGGGGGAGTGAGCGACCTCAACGGAGCTCTGTCATGACTGGTGCAGATTTCTTTGTGGACAGAAAAAGGTGGCAACGCAGTCAGGAGTCCACTATAAAAGGCCAGCCTGCAGTGCCAGCAGAAAAGGAATGAGCAAGTGACAGAGGGGGAGTGAGCGACTTCAACGGAGCTGTGTCAGGACTGCTGCAGATCTCTTTGTGGGCAGAAAAAGCCGCCAACACAGGCAGGAACCCAGTAGAAAAGTGCAGCCTGCAGCAGTAGGAGACACAGAATGAGCGAGTGAGGGAGGCGGAGTGAGTGAGCTCACCGGAGCTTTATTGGGACTGCTGCGGATTTCTTTGTGGCCAGAAAAAGGCAGCAATACATGCAGGCCCAGTACAAAAGGGCAGCCTGCAGTGACGGGAGAAACGGAGTGAACGAGTGAGAAAGGGGGAGTGAGTGAGCCAGCTCAATGGAGATCTATTGTGACTGCTGCAGATTTCTTTGTGGGCAGAAGAAGGCAGCAACGCAGGCTGGAGCATAGTACAAAAGGGCAGCCTCCAGCACCAGCAGCAACGGAACGAGCGAGCGAGTGAGAGAGGAGGAGTGAGCAAGCTCAACGGAGTTCTGTTGGGACTGCTGCAAATTTCTTTGTGGGCAGAAAAATGTGCCAGCAGAGGCAGAAGCCAACTACAAAATGGCAGCCTGCAACGCCAGGAGAAACAGAATGAGTGAGTGTGACAGCAGAGTGAGCGACCTCAATGGAGCTCCGTCCAGACAGCTGCAGATTTCTTTGTGGGCAAAAAAAGGTGCCAATGCAGGCAGAAGCCCAGTACAAAAGGACAGCCTGCACCAGCAGGAGACACAGAATGAGTGAGTGAGGGATGGGGAGTGAGTGAGCTCAACGGTGCTCTCTTGGGACTGCTGCAGATTTCTTTGTGGCCAGAAAAAGACATCAATGCATGCAGGGGCCCAGTACAAAAGGGCAACCTGCATTAGTGGGAGAAACAGAATGAGCGATTGAGAGAGGGGGACTGATCGAGCTCAACGGAGCTCTATCATGACTGCTGCTGATTTCTTTGTTGGCAGAAGAAGACAGCAATGCCGGCAGGAGCCCAGTATAAAAGGGCAGCCTGCAGCGCTGGCAGAAATGGAACGAGCGAGTGAGAGAGGGGGAGTGAGCGAGCTCAACGTAGCTCTGTCGGGACTGCTGCAGATTGCTTTGTGATCAGAAAAAGATGCCAACAGAGGCAGGAGCACAGTACAAAAGGGCAGTTTGCAGCGCCAGGAGAAACAGAATGAGCGAGTGAGACAGGGGGAGTGAGCAACCTCAATGGAGCTCTATCGTAACTGCTGTAGATTTCTTTGTGGGCAGAAAAAAGCAGCAACACAGGCTGGAGCCCAGTACAAAAGGCTAGCCTCCAGTGTCGGTAGAAATGTAACGAGCGACTGAGAGAGGTGGAGTGAGCAAGCTCAATGGAGCTGTGTCGGGACTGTTGCAGATTTCTTTGTGACCATAATAAGCCACTAACACAGGCAGGAGCCCAGTACAAAAGCACAGCTTGCACCGGCAGGAGACACAGAACCAGTGAAAGAGTGAGGGAGGGAGGGGGAGTGAGTGAGCTCAACGGAGCTCTGTTGGGACTGTTGCGGATTTCTTTGTGGGCAGAAAAAGGCAGCAATGCATCCAGGGGCCCAATACAAAAGGGCAGCCTGCAGCAGAGAGAGAAACAGAATGAGCACGTGAGAGAAGCGGAGTGAGCGAGCTCAGTGGAGCTCTATTGTGACTGCTGCGGATTCCTTTGTGGCGACAATGCAAACAGGAGCCCAATACAAAAGACCAGCCTGCAGCGACAGCAGACACAGAAGAGCGAGTGACGAGGGGGGTGTGAGCAACCTCAAAGGACCTGTGTTGGGACTGCTGCAGATTTCTTTGTGGGCAGAAAAAGCCACCAACAGAGGCAGGAGCCCAGTACAAAAGGCCAGCCTGCAGTGCAAGGAGAAACAGAATGAGCAAGTCAGAGAGGGGGAGTGACCCACTCAATGGAGCTCTGTCAGGCCAGCTGCAGATTTCTTTGTGGACAGAAAAGGGTGCCAATGCAGGCAGGAGCTCAGTACAAAACAGCAGCCTGCAGCACCTGGTGAGACAGAACGAGTGAGTGAGTGACAGAGGGCCACTGAGCAAGCTCAACGGAACAACGCAATCTACATTAGGCATTGACAAATGCTTGTTTTTTTTTATCATTTTATTGATCCCAGACATTTTCTCCATTTTATTCATGTCCTCCACCTGTCAATCCAGGTTGCCAGAACTGTAGCTTTACTCCAACGTTGAGGGCAAATTAGGAGTAAGCTATATCCTTCACAGTGTAAGCCCCCCCCCCACGTCTAGGGGTATGGTGGCAAATGTCCTGGGGAGGGGCAATATACAGCAGAACAGAGTCCACATACCTGGTCAGTCTGACTTACCAGACCTTGGCTGAACTGGGGTGCCCACGGACCTCTCGGTGCTAGCTGGATGACTGGATAGGAGAGACACTGGTCTTCATCTGCCTGGCTTGCCATCTTCTCCACCAAGGCCTTTGGAGATAATCTTCACCAGGCAGGTCTCTCGCTGTCTTCCACAATGGTCTTCTGGTTCTTTGGTCTAAGAACAGTACTGGCATGGTCCTCTAGAACTCTTTGATGCACACCCTGGAACACACACTTGGAGCTGGGCTGTGGAGGCATAGTCCATTTTCAAAGCAAACAGATTATCCAAACAAATGGGGCAAATACTAGAACTGCAAGAAGAGTGGATCCCATTTAATGAACAGTTAATAAAACAGGGAAACAGTCACTCCACAGAGCAGTAAAACATACACAGGTTGCTCAGAACGAAGAGGTCACATAAAAGCTCAGTAGGTTCTTAGGATTGTGGAGAACACACCTGACACTAGAAACACATACATTGTGGAGGTCACAAATCAAGCAGTTCAGCCCAGGTAGCTACCCTTCAGGCTAGGCAGCCACAGTCCAACACAGGCAGCATAGTTTGTGGCCGAATCAGGCCTTTACAAACCAGCAGCCAAAGTTCCTCCTTCCAGGCAGGAGAGCCCCAAAGGTAAACATCTCCACACCTGGCCATGTACTAAGAAACTAGGCAGTCTCTGCCCAGGGGATTAGCAGGACCAGGGATTGCCCTAGACCCCAGATTCCACTCAGACCTCTAAATCACAGCCCTCCATGTCCTCCAAATTTTGAACAGTCTTGGGACCAGGAGCTATGCCTGGACCCCTAGATCCCTCACCTCTCAGGTGCCATTCAGCCTCTTCTATTCTGCTGCTCTCTTTGCTGGTCCTCTGTTGAGCTCCCCAGCAGCAATCTTGGGGGTCCCGCTCACCAGTGGTCCTCCAGACCAACAGCAGAAGGCCCACCCACAGATGGCAGATCGCTGGGCAGGCACTCCTCCTTCTTCTCATTTTTGGATAAGCTCAAACTAACCCCACACAGGGGCTCCAACAGATGGCCACTGCCACAACCTCCAACCCTCCAACCTTACTGCTGCACATAAAAAAATAAAATGGCAGTCTCCTTGATGAAGTGAGCAATCACTCCCCTCAGTCCTATCTCTCACTCTCTCTCTCGATCTCTCCTCTGAATCTCTCTCTTGCCACGCTGCACCCGCTTTTATCCTCTTCTCAAAAGGGTACCAAAACCCAGGCACTGAAAATATTTCCCTAACACTTGGAGCAGCTGCTCTTAAATTTTCTAAACTTGGCAGATGCGCATGTGCAGTAGCGCAGTCCACCAAAACTATTTATATTATTTATTCTAGCAACAGCTCACTCCTGGATATTATGTTGGTAAACAAGCCTCACTTATATTCACATGCAGGAGTACTACTGAGTGATGTAAGTGATCATTGTCCTATAGCTGGCATAAGATCTACACTCAAACCACCCAATCCTGCAGAATTTGTCCTCAAAAGGTCAAAAGAAATTCAACATCTCAGGATACCTCCATGACTTGAAGTAATACAATATATTGGCAAGATTTCTACCTTACAACCTCAGTTGAAACAGCTCTCAGACCTTAAAGAACATTATCACTAATGCTCTCAATATTCATGCACCAATCACCAGTATCAGAACTAAAGCAAGATCCTGCCCTTGGTTCACTACTGATCTTAAAGCAGCCTTGTTAATCAGAGACAAACTGTGGAAAAAGGCAAGAAAAAACAAAGGATACCAGAGACTGGCTAAATTTCAGAAAAGCAAAGAATTCATGTACAAAACAAATAAGAACTGCCAAAGCTGCCTACTATAGAGCTGAATTGGATGCCTCCTACAATAACCAACCAGACTCTGGGGTACTATAAAAGGAATTCTGGGCCAAACTCTACTCCTGCCTTAACCTCCAAACTGCTACTAAATGATACAGAAATTACGAGCAAACAAGAAATCCTAAATACCTTCAATGACCACTTCACCACAGCTGGCCTAGCATTTGACTCATCACCTGCAAATCTCCTGAGATCTTCCTTGAACCTTCAATCCACTGTGGGACAAAAGGCTACTTCAACTTTTTCCTTCAACCCAATATCCTTGAAAGAAGTAGAAGACCTCCTCTCTAATTTAGATACTTCTAAGAGTGCAGGTACAGACTCCCTGGATCCCTACTTCCTTAAAATTGCATCACACGTCTTATCTGCCCCCCTCACTCATCTCTTCAATCTTTCCCTAACTACTGGATCCATTCCCTCCACTTGGAAAACAGCTCAAGTAGTTCCACTACTTAAATCTGGTGATCCCATGGACCTCAACAATTACAGGCCCATTTCCATCCTATCAGTACTATCCAAGATGCTCGAAAAATTAGTAAACTCACAATTAAGGGACTATCTGGATAACAATAACCTCCTAAATTCAGCACAATCAGGATTTAGATCAAGGCATAGCACCATTTCTGCCCTAGCCAAAGTAACTAACGATTGGCAGATTGCCTTGGATAAGAAGAACAGTACCTGTGCTGTGTTCCTGGATTTGAGTAAAGCATTTGACACAGTGGATCATGAATCATTAATCACCTCCCTTAGCTCACTAGGACTGGTTCTCTCTCCCTCAACTGGTTTAAGTGCTACCTATCAGATAGGTCACAACTGGTAAAAATGGAAATTACCTATCCACCTTAAAACCACTGCTAAGAGGTGTACCGCAAGGCTCTATTCTTGGCCCCATCCTTTGCCATTTATGTTAATAATATCGATGCCAACTCACTCAATCTAACATTCATCTGTTTGCTGATGATACTGTATTATATGTCAACAATCCCTCATTACCTAAAGCCTGTGAGCTGTTACAATCTGAATTCTCCATCCTGCAACACAATCTACTGGAAAAAAAACTACTCTAAATGCCAAAAAAACAAAAGCTATGTTCTTTGCCACAAAGAGTTGCTCTGCCACTACCCCATCACCCACCACCCTACAATTATCCACCCTACTTGGAGAGAAGCTGGAATTTGTTGATAACTTCAAATACCTTGGAGTCTGGATTGATAATAGGCTTGACTATTCTGTCCATATTGAAGAGCTACTAAAAAAACTGAGACAAAGGCTTGGTCTATTTTTTAGAATAAAACACTACCTTAACAGAGACTCCAAAAAAAGATTAATCCAGGCATCATTCCTATCCCTCATTGATTATGCTGACTTTCTCTATGGCCATTGTTCACTCCCCCTCTTAAACAAGCTGGACACCCTGTATCATAGATCCATCAGATTTATTACTGACCTTCCCTCCAGCACCCATCATTGCTCTCTTTATATGGCAGTCAACTGGACATCACTACAACACAGAAGAAATAGGAATGCTGCAATCTGGATATTCAAAGCTTTATCAGGCAAACTACCCACCTATATCACAGACTGTTTTACCTGAATTACTTCTAGGCCCTTAAGGATCAGTAAACTCATCATACTAAAGGTCCCCAATGCCTGCACCTGGTTTGGGAGGGCCGCTATCAGCCACTCACTAGCAGTTGCATGGAACTCACTCCAAAAATCCATGAAGCTAAATAGCCTCTTACCTTTAACATCCTTCAAAAGATTATTCTCCACCCTATTTCCAGAGCTCTGCAATTGCTTTTATAAGGCCTAATCCCCTACCCTACCTACCCTCCACCCCTTTTCTGTGTTCCATTATGTTAGTTCTACTTCTATTTTCCAGTCACCTGATATACTCTCATAAAAGCCAATTAGGCCTATAATTTATATATTATGCCTGCTATACCCATTGTCTCCTTTTTCTTACAGGTTAAATGGTTTTACTGTGCCTTGTATATATGTAAATTGTTGTATATTATCACTTTATGTCATTGTACTACTGTTTATGTTATTCTTGTCTATGTAAAAATACTTGTACTCTTATTTGTATGACCACTCAGGTCCATCTTGTAAATGAGCTATGCTCAATGATGTTCGCCTGACTAAATAAAGATTTTGATTGATTGATTGATTGATTGATTCTCTCCACCCACTCGCTCACGATCCTGAGCCCAGGAACCCACAAACATGGACCAGAACCCGCCACAGGCTGAGACACAGGAAAGGCCACCATAGCTGCAAGCTGCAATGGGTATAACAAAGTGCAAATCCCCAACCGATACTGCCGACGCAGTCAGCAACACAGGGAGACCCGGAGCCACAGCTCCTGGAGGTAAACCCATTTAGGGGGCTTACAACAGTGACACCAATGCCAGTCCTGGGTTGGCTGGATTGGCTGGCATGGGGGGGTGCAGTGCTCTCTCTCTCTCTCCCTCCATCCCTCCCTCCTTTCCTCTCTCCTTCTCTCCCTTCCTCCATCACTCTCTCCCATCCTCTCCCCATCCCTCCTCTCTGCCCTCCATTTCTCTCTCTTCCCTCCCTTCCTCCCTTCTCTCCCTCCTCCCTCCCCTTCCTCCCTCCTGCTCTCCTTCCTGTGTTCCTCCCAATCTTTCTCCACTTCCTCCATCTCTATCCTCCCACCCTCCCTTTCTTCCACTCTCCCTCACTCCATCTCTGCCCTCCCACCATCACTCTCTCCCTTCCTCCCTCCCATCCTTCCTCCTTTACCCTGCCTGGTATCCTTGCTCCCTCACCTTCTTCCCTGCCCCTTCCTTCCTTCCTTCTCCCCTTTCGTCCTCCACTCCTTCCTCCTGTCCTCCCATCCCTCCTTCTCCTCCTTCTCTCCTTCCCTCCCTCTCTCCTCTCTCTCTCCGCCTGAGAGTCGATTATTTCACCCCCATGATGTGCTCTGCCGCTAGCCTGTCCAGCCTAAATGCAGGGGCTCACTGGGTTAGTCTGGTCTCCCAGGTGGTAGCAGGAAGCATGGTATTGGGCCAATCTCTATGTCAGTCTGAAGATGACTTTGCCCACCTCCTATCCCCCAGCTGCTCTCGTGCTGGGTCTTCTGTAGTAGGAGATGAATATAGTCAATTTTAAAGGACCACACTAGGGTTTTTAGAACCCACACTGACATTTTGGGGCCTGGTTAAGGGACTGGCGAGAATGAACAGAGATCTACTGAGATGAGAAAAAACAAAAAAAAAAAAAAAAAAAGACTTGCCCTCTCAGCACAGCAATAATACTTGCAGAACAGAAAGAGAAATTACATGTGCTGTTTTGGAATGTAATTAATTTCTAAATTACTTTGATGAACAAGACTGGCATCTCCTGTTTTTAAAATTTATGAACAAAACGATGATTGTATTTAGTAGTTAGGATTCTTAATATTTAGAACCCACGGTTCTGGTTCTAAATTAAAACTTGAACGCCTGGGTTCTAAAAGTGTTCTAATGTTTCATAGGCCACACTGAGTCATCCCTTTTTAGATCTCAATATCCCCATTGAATCTTCCTACTGTTTTGAGAGGGTGATTTCAGATGAAGGTTTTTTTAATTTAGAAAAGGATGACCTTACAAAATAAACTTATACTGTATCATTTTGAATAGCAGAAAAGAAAGATACAAACAGAATACACCACATTCTCAAACAACACAGCATCAGTAAACAGCCAGTAAAAGGACAGTTCTGGTTCATGAACCTGATTTACCATCTGCTTGGAAGAGACTGAGAAATCAAGTAAATATTCTGGGCTTGATTTTGCGTTTTTGGTCCCCCATGTCTAGGGGTATGGAAAGTAGTATGTCCATGGGGAGAGGGTGCCCACAGCAGTAGAAATACTTCCAGTGGCCTTCCTTTATCAAGGCCCATATGGCTTGCTGGGGTGTCCACTCTTTCACTAGTGTTGTTGGGGAATAAACAGATTAATGCACAAATAACAGTTTAAACAGTTTCTTGAAATAAACGGAATATCCACTTAACTTTTCAAACACAATGGGATCCCAAAATTTATTAAACTGACACTTCAGTTCCAAGGAGCTCAAATTCATTTAGGGGCATATTAGTATGCTGACTCATGGCCGGGTGGTTGTACATGCACATTCTTTCCTGGATCGAAAGGGCTGCTCAGTCTTTGGCAGCTTCACATGTTTGAGACCCCCAAAGTCAGCACATTCTGGGCCAGCAGTAAATCCTCCCAATCCCTTTTTGTAGCATTAAACTTTTATGCAACACTCAGTCTTCGCTGATCTCTGTTCCCACAGAGCAATGGCCACAGTCTAAGTTTCGCTGCTCAGAAAGGGCCCCATTTCCCTCTCTGGGCTACTGCGACTGTCCCCATATAAGGAAGGCAAGATGTCCAACACAGCTCCATTCACTGGACTCTCGCTTCTTCCTCACTAATGCCCAGCTCTTATTTTGTGGCTGTGATGGCCATAGGATGGACTCTGGCTAACTCCTCAGCTTTCTCTCTCATCCTTCATGACAGTGTGCACCATCTTGCCACATGCACAGGTGGCAGCTCTCCTGGCCAGATCTCCTTCTATTGCTGTCCGCTCCTGCTCAGGGGCCGGGGAGGACAATCACCCCCTGCCCAGCCTCTACACACTCACTTTTCCTCCCGGTCTGCTCACTGTCCCATGGCTGGAAAAAGGACCCCCACCACCACCACCAAAAAACGTGGTAAAAATTCCCCCATGCTCTATGGCAATCCCCTGACCTGCAGGCAGCTCTGCTCGTGAGAACAGTGGAATTAACCCTTATTTTGTCTGGGCTGAAGTGGTTACAAAAAGAAAAGGAAAAATGGGGCTAGAACCTGGAAACTCTCCAACGGGGAAGTTACAGGTGTTTCTCCATGGGTTGCAGGCAGGTGGCTATCAGTCATGTCTCCATGCTTCCCGACCAGTACTACCTCCCCCAACCACCAGAGAGTCCCTTGCAGATTGCACCCCTTCCCTGCCGTGGGACCAGTAGGGGGAGGCTGCAAATTCAAATGCCAGTGGCTGGGTGATGCCCCAACTCCTTTTTCCATTTTCTGGTCCCTCCCTGTAGCTGGGGCGTGCACATTGGAGCATGCACCTGGAGGCATGCATGCACTGCAGAAGTCCCAGCTCCCTCCCTACTGTGCTACTCCCATCCTGTCCTACCACCAGGCTTCCACCTGGAGGTGGTCGTGTGGCATAGACAGCAAGCCTCCCTCCCTCCCTCTCTGGTAGAGGAGAGTAGTCCAATGGACACTTGATCCCCCCCAACCCTCAGCCCCCAGCAACTGGGCTTAATTTTTCAAAGCAATGCATCCTGTTTTTGGATGCAGCTACATCTAAAGTTTACATTCTGGCACACCACATAATAGGGGCTCAAGCAACAAACTTTGGATGCAATTGTATCCAAACAAGCAGAGCTTGTGTCAAATAAACAACGAACGCATAGCTTTTCTTTTAATGTAATCTGCTGCAAATCTTGGAAGCTGTCACAAAAAGCTTGGGACACTTTGAAAATAGAGCTCCTGCCTTTTGGTGCCATTGGACAGAAGCAAATGGAACACTCATCCACATCAGAATCCACCTGCTCTGAAAATCCTGCCCAGTATGTTTTATTTCATGTTATTACACATATAATATTTCATTTTGTGTTATTGTGTAACTCGCCCTTTGGGTTAGAGCACTAGAGAAGTGCACTGGACTTTACACTAGTTTTAAGTTAAGGGCTTTATGCCTGTGACCTCTAAAGGGTTAATTCTTTGGAGCCTCAGGAAGCTGCACAGAGAGTTATGCTGGCTTCCTGGGGGAAGGGGCAGCTGCTTGTAGCTAAGAGGTTGCAAGAAGTTGCTTTCTTTTCTGCAAAGAAGAGAAGGGGATTAACAGATAAACACTGCCTGCTTCTGAAGCTAACTATTTTTCTGTGGTGGATGACCTGAGATAGCCCTCAGCTGAAATGGAAGAGGCCTGAGTTACGAGACCCCTGGGTAGGGGAGCGATGATGCCACCTGGGAGAGAAGCCTGGTGTGCAGTTGCAAGTAGCCACTATGGGATTTGAACCTAAGCCAAGAGGGATGTTGGACCTAA
The DNA here is from genome assembly GCA_016271365.2 of Neoceratodus forsteri. Lineage (NCBI taxonomy): Eukaryota > Metazoa > Chordata > Ceratodontiformes > Ceratodontidae > Neoceratodus > Neoceratodus forsteri. The sequence goes on from JADMNL010000023.1 coordinate 70,207,044, forward strand.
GGCAAAAGGAGCTAGTGGGATTTTACGTTCATGGAGGGAGTACCTGGAAATTTTAAATGGCAGCTGAGCAAATCTGGATCAGTGTAAACCCCCAGCCTGAAGGGAATATGTAAGGCTGAAGGGTGAGAGGTTCTGATGCACTGAGGCATTGGGAGAGCCTGAGGGGCTACTGTCCTGGGTATATATGCCACCCCTACGTTTGGGAACACAGCTGATCAGTGAGTGTTTTGGTAAAAGACCACAGTCTGGATGAGGATCTAGTGGCCCAGTTGTAACACCAGTAAACCTCAGAGGGTCTTTAGTAGTTTGCCTCTGAGAGAGGTTGCAGAGGGAGAGAGAGTATTGCCAGCATAGGAAGCTGGGTATAGAAGCAGTTCATGGGAGAACAAGGACTGCCTGTTGTGTATGTGTAAAAAGCTATGAGAAGTGAATCATATGCTGTCCTGTTTTAAGGGTCATCAGCATGACGTCACCACAGTGGATGATGGGCACTTATATTATGGACGTATGGACATTGATTTAAGGGATCCCTTGGCCCAATGCCTTAACGTTTTCCCAATGGGATAGCTTGCTATCAAGTTACCATCACTCCATGGAGAAATCAAGTTTCATTAAAGGATCCAGATTGTTTATAATTGCTGTTTGTAGTTTATTTTAATGTCTTTCTGATTATAGTGTTGCTAATGAAGTTTGCCTCCTAAACCGTGCCCCATGGATGGAGTTTGCACCCCAGGCCCGAAGAACCAACAAATGTAAGTCATTCTAGCAGTTTCTCATGTGTTCCCCTTCCCCACTGACAGTGACCTTCAGCATACCCCTGGACACCGGGGAGGGGGTGGGCTACAATTGGAATTAAAAGAAAAGCCTAAAAGGAATCATGTTTTCTATAGATGATGACTTGTTTATGTAACAGTACAGAATGTAAGGGGGAAGAGACCCTTCCCACAGTGGTTAATGGCATTTCAGATTCCTGTGTTGGTCAAACATGTCTTTTTTTTGTTGAAGCTGTGTTACCAGGGACCCTTTAGAAGAGCAGAAATGGTAGACCTGCTGAAAAAAAATACCCCCCGTACCTCTCCCCATTTATTTATTTATTTCTGGATTTATTTGTTTAGTAGTATTTGATTACAGGGTAAACACACTGGGCCATAAGGCACTTTAATAGGCCCGGCCCAAAAACATACAAACAGAACTGGGTATAATTACAGAAGCATTACAGAAATCAACCATATTTTTTATTTTATTTATTTATTGAGGTCTAGGAATTACAACCCTTTGAGTCAGAGACTCTTTTTCAAAGGCTCCACATCAGTACAAAGTGTGGCAGGCAAGTGTTACAGACATCATGAACAATGACAGCAATTACACACAAAGAGAAAATTATACAATAGGGAGTTATCTAATAATGATGCATTACAATAAACATTGTCAACTGATGTGGGAGTACCCAAAATTGTAGAAACAAGTCTGAAGAGAAAATTAAATATTGGAGACAAGAGCAACGGAGCTATAGAGGAGAAAGTGAGAAACGGACCTAGGAGGTGGACCAAAGGAAAGCTGGAAAATAGTAGAGACCAGAAAGCTGCCCAGTGGGTGTTATCGTGCGGCTAAGGTGCAGGAGAGGAAACGAAGGGTTACAACAGTGTTACAGGCAGTCACAGTTTGATATAACATGACCATGTTAGTGATAAGATATAACATATATTTAAACAAATCCAGTTTCTGTTTAAAGCAGTCATATGTAACATTGTAATACATGTCTGTATTAACTGATGTTTAAAGACAGCATAGTAAGATCCTGATTGTCTCAGATATGAAGGTAAATTGTTCCAGTGCGGAAATCATTTGAACAGTAGACCTTTGCCCAACTCATTCAGCTTCTCAACATCTCCTTCATCATATGCACTGTCCCTCAGGCTTGGAAGTTGGACAAAGTTCTCCCCATCCACAAAAGGGGTGATCCCTCCACCCCTGGCAACTTCATTCCTATCTCACTCCTCCCCTCCCTTGCAAAGTTGTAAGAGAAATTGGTCTACTCCCTGCTCTCTGACCTCCTACACTCCTCTAATTTCCTCTTCTTCCTCCAGTCTGGTTTTCGGTGGTACCATTCGACTGTCTCCTCCCTGGTATGTGTCACTGACTCCATCCTCTTTGGGATGGATCGGGGCAAATTACAGCAGCCATTTTCATCAGTCTGGCCGAAGCCTTTGCTTCAGTGGCACATCCAGTCATTCTGGACAAGTTGAGTTCTGCTGGCCTTTCAGCCCACACTATTGAATAGTTCCATTCCTTCCTACTTCTCAAGCCATTTGCAGTCGGTACAGGTCTATCCACACTCATTTCTCCCATTCCAACTGCCTCCTACTCCCTTCGCTCCAGGGATCACTGCACCTTCTCTCTTCCCCACCAATGCTCCTCTGATGGGCAGTCAGCCTTCTCCTCTCTCCTTCTCCCTCTGGAACCTCCTCCCCTCTTCCATCCGTCTCTCACCCTCTGCAACTTCTCTTAAGCACAAGCTTGAACTCCTGTCCCCTACCTCCTGCACCAATCAGATCCCCACCTGACCTGCCCTTTGTTCCTCTTCCCTTCCCAGTTCAGGACCCTCTCCGGGATCAGAGTCATGCACCTAATTTCATTGCACTGCTATTTCCAACTAGTTGTTGTATTTTACCTTAGGATGCAGAGCGTGTCATGTCCTAGACATCTGCTAGTGTTATTTTGCACTTCTGCCACATTGCTCCACCTCTGTTTGCACCTTATTTATATGGTGTGCAACCATTCTATCATGTTTGCTTGACTGCATCCCCCTTCCCCAGCTCACACATGGAAATGAGCTTTGGCTCAGCGTGCCTTTCCTGGTTACCAATTTTTTAAACAAACACAACATTTTTGATTTGAACAGAGCAACATCATACTGCATTCTCAATGCCCTTAATACTATGCGATATTCTCTTCAAGGTGGAACAATAGGAAAAAGGATTCAAGAGAGACAAAAACCCCAGCTTGTCAGTCTGGTCTGTTCCCCCTGCCACCGCATCAGATGTACCCAACCCCTGCTGGGATTTGCTGTAGCTGTAATGTGCTTATGTACACAGTAATGTTACATGCTTTAAAAACTCAACCAAATGAACTTTAAAATCCTTGAAAATACTTCATCCGATACAGTGCTCTCAGTTTGCATGTTCCACTCATCATCCTCAGAGTAAAATGGATATAAAACACACCAGTGATGAAGTAATAACAGGTTCCCATAGGCTAGCTGCCAGGCAAGAATTTGATCCCCAGATGGATAAGTGTGAGGTCGCAGAGGTCATACTTTATCTCAGTGATGGAGAGGGATTATCAGCCTAGTATAAAGCTGATTGGATCACATTTTTACTATAACATGCTGCATCTATTTTTTTATTAATTTTTTTTCCTGTAAAAATGGCAGTTTGTTACTTGTGATAGAGGCAGAAAAAAAAGAGTCATGTTAGAAATGACCTTGTTTTCTGTCTCATTTATTTTATTGAAGTTTTTGAGGGACCAAAACTAGTTACAGAGCACATGTGCACTATAGAATACAAAAACAGAATACAAATACCACCTGACCTCTTCCCATCCCTACAAAATAGATCTTACTTGGATGGAACATATGGACACAAGTAACAACTTAAATGCACAAAGAACAGTGCCATGAGTCTAAAATTTGTTAACGTTTAAAATTAATATTTGATTACATTAGTGACTACACCCGCTTCCTGTCTTTGAATCTAATTTTTATGTTTGCTTATGCCGCATGCACAAGAAACATATTGTGACCGCAGCTTACTTTTTGGAGGTGTTTGACCCTCCTGTCCAATACAGTGCTCAATTTAGTTAGTGCGCATCATACCACACCAATGGATGCGCAAGCTGTCTATGACAGCAGTTCGGCTGCAGTAGTCTTCAGTTCAAAGAAGACTACCGCTGCAATCAGCGGTGGTAATGTGTGTGTATTTAGCATATTGACATCACACAATTTCTCCAGCCCTCCTGTACGTTGCTGCCAATGAAATCCCTCCTGCTTCCTCCCTCTGCTGCTTGCTGCTCTCCTTCCCGCTCCCTTGTTCCCTGGCTCACCCTCTGGCTGCAAAGAAATCCCTCCCACTTCCTCCCCTCCCGCTTCCTCCCTCTGGTGCTGTTCTCCCTTCTCCTTCATTCCCCGACTCACCTTCCAGCTACAAAAGGAATCCCTCCCACGTCCTCCCTCTGCTGCTGTCCTCCCTGCTCCATCGTTTCTCGGCTCACCCTCCGGCTGGTCGTTTTTTTTGTTTTTTTGCAGACGGGGTGCCCAACCCCATCAGCTCCAGTTCCCCCTCCCAAAAACACCCAGGTGGCATGCTGAGAGCCTACCCCAGCTTGTCAAATGTGCCTGCAATTAAGAAAACCTTCCCGCAACATGTTCGTTTAACTTTTTTTTTTTTTTATCTGTAAAAGAAAAACGGTCCCTCAGTGTCTGCGGTGGCCCCCTCCCCTAACCCGCACCCACCCTGCACCCTTCCTCCCCACACACACCCCTCACCACATAGTTACCTCGAGGCCCAGCACAATGATCTTCAGTGGAGGGAACACACCTGCACTCTTCAAAAGCCAAACTGAACTGAAGAAATGCCGGTAAGCTGTATAATGGCATAAATGTTTTTTTTTACTTAGGTGGATATCTTGGCCATTTTGCAACTTTTGGCACCAAATTTTCAACATGGGGTTCTTGGGACCCCACCTCATAATTCAGTCACTGTCATGTGTTATTCTGTCACAAGGTGATTTCCACGGTCACTGCGTGGAATCAACTTTCAGGACGATTAACAAAATGACAGTGTCACTGTTCATGAGGTGGGTTCTTAAAGCCTATGTTGCAAATTTAGTGAAAAAATGACTGTGTTACAAGTGTGCATTATAAGTTTTCACGCATGCTCGTAATTTTGAGAACTTTTAATATTTTCACCCAGACATTCAACATTTCATTTTTATGTTTGCTTGCACGCATGTGCAAGAAACATACTGCCATCTTCTGAGTTTTCTAGAGGTGTGTCAGCCTCTTCCAATTCAGTCAGTGTGTTTGCAGGTGCGGTGCCGATGTGCCAGTCATTGCTGCAGCTGTCTATGACAGCAGGAAAATGCAGTGGCATACAGTTGAAAGGAGAGCTCCACTTCAGGGACCAGAGCCCCTTCAACACGATTCACCCATATTATGCAGCGAAGCGCCCCCACGCATATAGTGTATAGCCGACGGAGTGCCCAATGCCCCGCCGGCTCCATGCCGCCCCCAAACAGTGCCTTACAGCTGCCACGCTGGGAGCCCACCCCAGTGTGGCACACCTTATATGGCTGACGGGGTGCCCAATCCCCATCAGCTCCAACCTCCCCAAACAGCCTTACAGCTGCCACGCGGAGCCCACCCCAGCGTGGCACAAGCCCATATGGCTCGGCAGGGGTGCCTAATCCCGTCGGCTCCAGCCCCCAAACAGCCTTTCCAGCTGCCATGCTGGAGCCCACCCAGCGTGGCAAATGTCTCGCATCCTCTTAATACTAAAAAAAAAAAACATGTAAATTAAAAACAGTCCTCACAGTCTCCCTGCCCCCACCTGCACCCACCCTGCGCACCCTGCCTCCCACCCCCCCCACCTATACTTACCTCTGAAGTCTGGCATGACAATCTTGGTGGACTGGGAACACGTCTGCACTCTTCAAAGCCGACCATGAACTGAGGAAATGCCGGTAAGCTGTATAATGTAATAGATAGGGTTTTTTCAACTTTGCTGCATATCTCGGGCATTTTTTGGAATTTTTGCACCAAATTTTCAACATGAGGTTTTTGGGACCCCTTCTCATGAATGCTGTCATTGTCATGGCGTTACTCAGGCCCGAAGGGTGATTTCGCAGCCACTGCATGAAATCACCTTTCTGGAATGATTAATGAAATGACACTGCCAGTGTTTATAAGGTGGGCTCTCAGAAAGCCTGTTTTGAAAATTTGGTGGAAAAATTCCTAAAAATGACTGTTTTACAAGCGTGCATTGCGCAGTTCCTACGCATGCTCGTAAGTTCGCGAATTTTCAATATTTTCACTCCAGATTTTCAACATTGCCATTTTACCACACCTTCTTATGAGCAGTACAGCTGTCATTTTTCACATCTCACCCAAAATGTGTTTTCGCCCATGTAGCACACAATGGCACAGTTGGTGTGTGAAATCAATGTACGGGACACATTAAGAAAATCACAGTGACACTGTTCATGAGCAGAGGTCTTAAAATGGCTATGTTGAAAATTTGGTGAAAAAATTCCTAAAAATGACTGTTTTACGAGCGTTGGTTGCGCAGTTCCTACACACATCATAAGTTGGCAAATGTTAAATATTTTCACTCCAGATTTTCAACATTGCCATTTTACCACCCTCCTTATGAGCAGTACAGCTGTCATTTTTCACACTCGCCCACTAACGTGTTTCACCATGAAGCGCATAATGGCGCAGTCAGTAAGGAAATCAATGTATGGGACACATTAAGAAAATCACAGTGACACTGGTCATGAGCAGAGGTGTTAAATGGCTATGTTGAAAATTGGTGAAAAATTCCCCAAAATGACTGTTGTAGAGCACTACGTTGCGCCAGTTCTCACGCGCTGCAAGTTTGCGAATTTGTAATATTGCACACCAGATTTTCAACAGTGCCATTTTACCGCACTTCCTTAAGAGCAGTACAGCTGCCATTTTCACATCTCGCCTAAAATGTGTTTCCGCACATGTAGCGCACAATGGTACAGTCGGTGTGCGAAAACAATGTTTGGGACAGATTAAGAAAATCACAGTGACACTGGTCATGAGCAGAGGTCTTAAAATGGCTATGTTGAAAATTTGGTGACTAAACTCCATAAAATGACTGTGTTACGAGTGAGCATTGCGCAGTTTCCACGCACCCTCGTAAGTTCATGAATTTGTAATATTTTCAGTCCAGATTTTCACCAGTGGCATTTTTCCACACCTCCTTAGGAACAGTACAGCTGTCATTTTCCACAACATGGCCGAAATGTGTTTTCACACTTTCAGCGCAGAAATGCGTGGTCGCTGTGGGAAATCATTGTTCGGGACAGATAAAGAAAATCACACTGACACTGTTCATGATTGGAGGTCCCAAAATGCCTGTGTTAACAATCTGCTGTAAAAAAATCCCAAACTAGTTACATTACGGGTGTGCGTTGCACAGTTTCTACGCAAGCTCGTGACTTCACCAGTTTTTTTAAGATTTTCACAGCAGATTTTCAACATTGCCATTTTTTACACCTCCCCATGAACAGTACCGCTGTCATTTTTCACATCCTGTTCGGAATGTGTTTTTGCACCTGTGGTGCCAAATGCCGTAGTCGCTGTGCAAAAGCAGTTTTCGGCTAACAAACTGATATTGCCACTGTTCAGGAGGTGGGGGTCACAAAAAGACCATGTTGAAAATTTGGAGTGAAAATACCAACGAATGCCTGAGGCGTTAGGGTTTCCGACCATAACGCCCCACCCTGTAGAGAATGACAGGCATCAGGGGTGTGACTTGCGATTCTTGCCTGTAATGCTTATACCATTCCACCCCCACCCACACCCTGCAGCCAGTGAGAGGCAACAAGGTGTGCCTCGGACTCTTCAGGCCCAAACTTCACCCCATTCTCCTATACTGCACCCATCTCACCGTATTTCCTGATGGAATGGGGTGCGCATAAGGGCCAAAGACCCCAAGGCACAGTGACACTTGTCAGTGTCTGCAGGGTAGGGTGTGGTGAAATGGCGTGGTCGTTATGCCTGACGACCCAAAGGCACACCCCAATGCCTGTCACTCTCTGCAGGGTGGTGGTGGGGTTGGCTTCAGTTCAATACTTCGCTGCCATTCCTATTATGCAGCTCTGTAACTTCTACACTACCAATGCCAATGCCAGCAAGCAAACATTCGGCATTGACAAATGCTTGTTTTAAAACATCCTTATGAACAGTACAGCTGTCATTTTTTATATCTTGCCCAAAATGTGTTTTCATGCATCCGGTGCACAAATGTGCGGTTGCTGTGGGAAATCAATGTTCAGGACAGATTAAGAAAATCACAGTGACACTGTTCATGAGCGGAGGTCCTAAAATGCTTATGTTGAAAATTTGGTGACAAAATTTCACAAAATGACTATGTTATGAGTGTGCATTGCAGAGTTTCCACGCACACTCATAACTCCGAGAATTTTTTATATTTTCAGACCAGATTTTCAACATTGCAATTTTTGCACACCTCCTTATGAACAGTACAGCTGTCATTTTTCGCAGCCTGCCCGAAATGTGGTTTCACACAAGTGGTGCATAATGGGCATGGTCACTGTGCGAAATCAATGCTCAGGACAGATTAAGAAAACTACAATGCCACTGTTCATGAGTGGAGGTCACAAAATGCCTGTGTTGAAAATCTGGTGTAAAATATACCCAAACTAATTACATTACGGGTGTGCGTTGAGCAGTTTCTACTCACGCTCGTGACTTCACCATTTTTTTTTATATTTTCACTCCAGATTTTCAGCATTATCATTTTTTACACCTCCTCATGAACAGTACAGCTGTCATTTTTGTTTGCTTGCGCACACACACAAGATACATGTTGCGGCAGCTTGCTGCAGAAGCAGATTGTGGAGGAGCGGCACTGTTGTGGCCAGTGCCCCCGGTGCCTTTTGAGGCTTGGCCCACTTTCCCCAAAGTGGTGGCATGCTGCTGATACTAGTTCAGCCAGCATGCCACCACTTTGAAAGGTTTTCACCGTTGCAATCAGGGGCTGCCTCGTCATTGCAGCGTCAGCCATTCCGCTGCAACGAGGGAGCGACCCGTCACTGCAGGACGTACCTTGCCCTCCCGAACCAGTAATTTGCAGACGGGGGAGCCCACTCCCTGTTGGCACACTGTAACCCCCTTCCTTATTTGTTGTTTGCCAAGGGGGTACCCAATCCCCCTCAGCTTCATGCGCCCACCAACAGTCTTTCTTTGCAGATGGGGGGCCCAATCCCCATCGGCTTCAATCTCTCCCCCCGTTAAATTTGCCAGCGAGGGAACCCACAGTGCCAGTGTTCATGGTGGGCTCTCAAAAACCCTATGTTGCTAATTTGGTGGAAAAATCCAAAAAAGCGACTGTTTTCACAGGCGTGCGTTGTGCGGTTACTCGCCGCTTTCGTAACTTCTTAATTGCAATATTTTCACTCCAGATTTTCAACATTGGCATTTTCTACACCCCTCATATGAACAGTACAGCTGTCATTTTTCACATCCTGGCCAAAATGTGTTTTCGCACTTCCGGTGCAGAATAGCACGGTTGCTGCGGGAAATCAGTGTTCGGGACACATTAAGAAAATCACAATAACACTGTTCATGAGCAGAGGTCCTAAAATGCCTATGTTGAAAATTTTGTGATGAAAGTCCATAAAATGACTGTATCACGAGCGTGCGTTGCGCAGTTCCACGCACCCTAACTTCACAAATTAGTAATATTTTCACACCAGATTTTCAACACTGGCAGTTTTTCACACCTGGCTCAAATGTGTTTTTGCGCTTCTGGCGCACAATAGCGCAGTCACTTTGGGAAATCAGTGTTTAAGGCAGATTAAGATCGAGAGAGAGAGGGGGAGTGACAGAGCTCAACTGAGCTCTGTCGGGACTGCTGCAGATTTCTTTGTGGGCAGAAAAAGGGGCCAACGCAGGCTGGAGCCCAGTACAGAAGGGCAGCCTGCAGTGCTGGGAGAAACTGAATGAGCGAGTGAGGGAGGGGAAGTGAGCGAGCCCAACGGAGCTTTGTCAGGACTGCTGCGGATTTCTTTGTGGGCAGAAAAAGAGGCGCCAATACAGGCAGGGGCCCAGTACAAAGGTCAGCCTGCAGTGGTGGGAGAAACAGAACGAGCGAGTGACTGAGGGGGATTGAGCGAGCTCAGCAGAGCTCTGTCAGGACTGCTGCAGATTTCTTTGTGGGCAGAAAAAGGCACCAACGCAGGCTGGAGCCCAGTACAAAAGGGCAGCCTGCAGCGCAAGGAGAAATGGAGCGAGTGAGTGAGAGAGGGGGAGTGAGCGAACTCAATGGAACTCTGTCGGGACTGCTGCAGATTTCTTTGTGGGCAGAAAAAGGTGCCAATGCAGGCAGGAGCCCAGTACAAAAGGGCAGCCTGCAGCACCAGGAGAAATGGAATGAGTGCGTGAGAGAGGGTGATTGAATGAGCTCAATGGAACTCTGTCAGGACTGCTGTGAATTTCTTTGTGGGCAGAAAATGGTGCCAATACAGGCAGAAGCCCAGTACAAATGGGCAGCCTGCAGTGCTGGGAGAAACAGAACGAGTGAGTGAGAGAGGGGGGGAGTGAGCGAGCTCAATGGAGCTCTGCCGGGACTTTAGAGTTGCCCAACCTCCCATCCAGGGTCCTCTGTGGTCCTATGTTAACATAGAATTTGACAGCAGATAAGGACCGCTTGGCCCACCCAGTCTGCCCATTTCCCTACCTACTGGATAAGCTGCAGATCCTAGTTAACCAACAGCCTACTTCTTCCTACCCCCACCCCCTGGAATTGCCTTATGACTGTCCCATGCATGCTTGAATTCCACCACTGTTTTTGACTCCACAACCTCCTCCGGAAAGCCGTTCCATGCATCCACAACAATCTCTGTGAAAAAATACTTCCTTACATTACCTCTGAGCCACCCCCATCTTCAAATTGTGCCCCTTGTTCTTGCACACCTCTTTTTCTGAAAGATGCTACCCTCTTGGACTTTGTTGATTCCCTTGAGGTACTTGAAAGTTTCTATCATGTCCCCCCTCTCCCTCCTTTCCTCGAGGCTATACATATTAAGCTCCTTAAGTCTCTCTTCATATGTCTTCTGGTGCAGACCCTGCACCATTTTAATTGCCCTCCTGTGGACTGCCTCCATCCTGTTTATGTCTTTGCAGAGATTTGGTCTCCAGAACTGCATGCAGTACTCCAGATGGGGTCTCACCAGCTGTCTGTACAGAGGGATAACAACTTCCTGTTTTCTACTGGTGATGCCTCTCCCTATGCATCCCAGTATCCCCCAGCCCTCCTTACTGCCCTCTCACATTGCTTGCCCACCTTTAGGTCATCTGATATGACTACCCCCATGTCCCTTTCCATTTTTGTTGTTGTTAGCATCTCACCCCCATTGTGTACTCTTCCCCTGGGTTTTTGTTTCCCAGGTGCATTACCTGCACTTCTTAGCATTGAATCTAAGCTGCCATACATTTGACCATTCCTCCCACCTTGCCAAGTCCCTTCTCATCCTTTCCACCCCACCTTGTGTATCAACTCTGTTGCAGATCTTTGTGTCCATAAAGAGACATACTTTTCCTTTCAGTCCCTCTGCAATGTCACTTATAAAGACATTGAAGAGGACCGGTCCTAGTACTGAACCCTGCGGTACCCCACTAGTAACCCCCATTTCTTCCGAGTGGACTCCATTTACCATTACCCTCTGTGTCCTGTTCTCTAGCCAATTCTTTACCTAGGCTACCATCTTGGGACCCACTCCCAGGCTGGCTAACTTGTATATTAATCTTTTGTGTGGGACTGTGTCACATGCTTTGCTAAAGTCTAGGTAGGCCATGTTCACAGCCCCTCTCTGATCTACTGCTTTGGTCACCCAGTCAAAGAAATATATTAGATTTGTCTGACATGTCCTTCCCACTGTGAATCCACGCTGCCTTGGGTCCTGTGCCCCTCTGGCCTCTAGGTACTCGACAATTATTTCCTTCAGAAGTGATTCCATCATTTTCCCTATCACTGAGGTTAAACTAACAGGTCTGTAGTTGCCTGCTTCTGCCCTGCTCCCACTTTTGTGAAGGGGAATCACATCTGCCCTCCTCCAGTCCTCGGGTACCACCCCATCCTCCCATGATTTGTTAGAGGTTAGTCAGTGGTGTCACTAGTTCTACCCTTAGTTCTTTTAGAATTCTTGGATGAATCCCATCAGGCCCCATTGCTTTGTCCACCTTCAGTATTAAGTTCTTTCAGAACCCTTTCTTCTGTAAATGGGCTGGTATCAACTTCTGTGTCCACAGTGTTTCTATTGTTTGGTTTAGGTACCTCCCCCTCTTCATTTGTGAATACTGAGCAAAATTGTTTGTTTAGTATCTCTGCCTTTTCACACTCACCCTCTGCCCACCACCCCCTCCCCTTTATTAAGCTTCACTCTCCCTCCCTTGGTCTTCCTTCTCTCCCTGATGTACCTATAAAAGGTTTTATCCCCCTTCTTAACTGTGTTGGCTATCTTTTCCTCGGTTTGGGTCTTTGCTGTTCTGATTGCCTTCCCAGATTCCTTTTGCTTTAACTGATACAATTCTCTGTCCTGCTTCTTCTGTGATTCCTTGTACTTCCTGAATGCTTTCTTTTTCTCCCTAACCTTCCCTGCCACCTCCTTTGAGAACCATAGTGGTTTCTTGCATCGTTTTGTTTTATTTGCTTCACACAATGACTTGTTGCCTCTGTGATGGCAGTTTCGATTATTCTCCATTGTTCTTCCACCCCTCCTTTCTGCCCATTTTCTAGTGAATTCCATAGGCACTCACCCATTTTGGCAAAGTCAGCCCTCTTGAAGTCCAGTACCTTTGCCTTTGTATGACTTGCCTCTACTGCTGTGTTTATTGTGAACCATACTATTCGATGGTCACTAGTTCCCAGATGGCTACCCACTTCTAAATCTGTGATCCTCTCGCCATCTCCATTTGAGAGTACCAGGTCTAAGATTGCTCCCTCTCGAGTGGGTTCCAATACTAGTTGTCTAAGGCATGCCCCTGTGGGGCATTTAGAATGACCCCACTCTTAGAATTGGCTGCTGCAAATGTACTCCAATTAACATCTGGCATATTCAGATCCTCCATCAGCAATATCTCCCCTTTTTCTGCCATTCTAAGGATACTTTCTATCATTTCCTTGTCCATTTCCTCCCCCTGAGATGGGGGTCTGTATACAACCCCTGTGCGGATTGTGGTGCCATTGCCTGTCTCAAAATTGACCCACAGTGCTTCCTCTCCTCCCTGTTTACCCTTTTGTTCTGTAGTTTTGATTCCTTCCCTTATGTAGAGAGCTACTCCTCCTCCTCTTTTACCCTCCCTGTCCCTCCTGTAGATGGTGTATCCTGGTATGTTTACGTCCCAGTCATGGTTCTGTGTGTACCATGTTTCTGTGACTGCCATGATATCCAGATTACAGTAGGGTATCTGGAGTGGAGACAAAGCAATGATTGGATACTTTTAGGATTGCTGTAATAATATAGATTTAGTTGTTCTGTTTATTTCTCTAACTGAGCTAAATATCAAGCTATCTTGTTATGATTGCTGTAATAATACATAATAATGTATGGGGAGCCCTTATTGTATATGGCTTGCTGCTGTCTAACAATCTTGTAATCTCACTGATCTGATGTCAGCGCTATAAACCTTGCTTGCCTTTGTCAGATCAGTGAGATTACAGGATCGATTCAGTCAGGTCGCGTTGAATTCTAGCACCGAATGTTAAGTACGTGCCACCGCGATCGGTTTAAAGCTGCTTCAAGCAGCCCACAAGCAGCAAGTAAGAGTATTACTGCTGCAAACCTTACTATAAAGGATAATGGTGGGGGTTTAAGAAGTTTACCGCATTGAAAATCCCTCTCCCAGTTGCCATGCAGTAGAACCTCTCGAGCTTGGCTCTCGGAGTTTACAAGATCGGCTTGGCAACCACTTGAGGGATTTACAACGTGGTAAACTTCATAACCTGACCATTATCCTTTATTTTATTTGTTCTGTTTATTTCTCTAACTGAGCTGAGTAATTCTTGGAGTGCAATAGGATTTCTAACTGGGCTAAGTGAAACTATATGAGAGATGAGAACAAAAAGTATGGTAGCTGAGGGGTGAAAAACATACAAGGAGGCTTTAGGATTGCAACAGTAATACTGTATCTAATGGAAGAGATTTGAGACTGAATTACCCCGGTCAGCAAGGGGTCAGTAGGGAGACTACTGTGGGGGGGACAGGAATTTGAGTAAATAGGGGCCTAACAGTTGTAGTAGGGTACAGAACCTGGGAGTAAGAGCCCATAACATAAGATGGGGGCCAAAATGGGGCAGCTGCCACATGTCAATAGGGCGGGCATCTTTGGAAGGGTGGTGGGCTGTACACGGTGTGGGTTCGCCATGATCCTGGACTTGGCTTGGAGGATGGGGGGGTGTATGGCCTGTAGACAACTGGCTAGTTTGAGGGAAGAACTGTGGATGTTAGGAAGGCGTCTAAGTGGCAGGGCAGATGAGTTTGGTAGGCATCCTGGCTGGAGAGGGGGAATAGGGAATGGCAAAGGGGGACGGAGGAAGAACAACTAGGGAGTGAATCTGACTCCAGTATCAGTGGCACTAACAGAAAAGAGAGGTGAAGGGAGGGGGTGCCCAAGGTGAGGGGAGCCTCCTGATGGGATAGGAAGAGACCACAAGGAGTACCAGGGGAGAGAGCAGATGGCTACGGGTAAGGAGGGACCAGGGGTGGAACCAGGGGTGGCACAGAGGGGAACAAGTAGGAGGGGGAACCGATAGGGGGAAGAGATGTAGAAGGGGTATCAACTAGGAATAGATTTGAACCACTGCTATGGGAGAGAGAGAGGGAGCAGGAACATACTGAAGGAGGGAGGACAAGCGGGGCATGAGAGGGATGGCAACAGGTAGGGGAAGAGATAGCGAGGACGAAAAGGGTAGAAGGAGGGCTAGTAAGGAAGGAGGGGTGGTGACTGGAGGAGAGAAGGCTATGGGAAGGGAATGATGGAGGGCATCACTATCGGGTAGAAGGAATGGGGGTTCTAAATGGACAACAGTGGGGATAGGAGAGGGGGTTGGAAATCAGCAGGGGGAGGGAAGGTCAACATGGAAAGCCCAGTAGGAAGTAGTCAGGCTGGGAAGGGGTTCAAGGGGGATGTTAGGAATAAGGCAGAGAAAAGGGTTGAGGCGGAAGTAGAGGGTATGGATACAGAAGTCACAGAGGGAGCAGCTGGTGGGGGTAAGGGGCAGGAAGAGCGAATACTGGGGTGGTGGAAGGGGCATTAGAAGGGAAAGGGGTAAGAGACAGGTGGGGTACTCCTGGGGATTCTATATTGAAAGGGCTGAGATGGGGCAGTGGGGAAGACACAGCGTGTCGGTTGGAAGCAATCCCACGTTGACTGGAAGGAGGGCAGGGCAGGCACTGCTCAAGTGTGTAACAAGGGGAGGAAGAAACCTCATTTAATGTTGCATGTGGGTACAAATGACTTGGCGGGGGGGACTGTGGAAGTAGTGAATGGGAGTTGGAGTAGTTGGACAGACAGTATGAGGGGGTGGGGGAGTCGGTGGCATTCTCGGCTGTACTGTTGGTACCATGTGCAAGCATGGGAAGGAAGGTAGGCTTGAGGAGTTCAACGAGTGGTTGAGGGATTGGTGCCACACCAAAAATTATGGGTTAGTGACTAACTGCAGTAGGGTCTGGGGGGAATAGTGACTTGTACACGGGGGACAGGGTACACTTGAGCGGGGAAGGGAGTATCAAAGGCAGAATTAGAGGGGTATATCTCTACTAAGGTGGATTTAAACTAGTTGGGGGAGGTGGCCAAAAGACTGAGGTTGGTAGAAAGATCCGGACAGGGGAGCCTAATGAGCTCACCCCCCTAGACATAGGTAAAGGCGGAGGTGTAGTAACCCTGGGAGGGGGCATGCAGAGTGGTCTGAGTGTAATACAAAAGACACCACCACCCGATACGAATAAGGAGGAGAAAGGGTGCGGACTACCGGGAGGAGGGACACAGGCTAAGGAGGAGAAGAGTGAGGAGAAGGAGGGGTATGGGTGGAAGGTGGTCTGACTAAATGGATAGAGAACTGGTTACAGGGGAGAGTGCAGAGGGTGGTGGTTGGGTAGCTCTCAGCACCAAGAGCAGTGACAAGTGGGGTGTCACAGGGGTCAGTGCTGGGCCTGGTGCTATTTGGGCTCTTTATCTCCGATATAGCACACGGACTGGGGAGCAGGGTTAGTCTGTTCACACGTTATACCAAATTGGGGGTGGTGGTGGACGAAGAGGATGGATGGAAAAAACTTCAGTTGGACCTAACCAAACTACAGACATGGTCAGTGGAGTGGCAGCTAGAATTCAGTGCAAAGAAGTGTAAGGTGATTCACTTCAGGGCTAAGAACCAGAAGAGGGACTATTGGTTGAGGATCACAGAGGAGGAGACAGACCTAGGGATGTTGGTAACTGGGAGCATGAACAACTCGGCCCAGTGCAGGAAAGCAGCAATGAACACAAACAGGATGCTGGGATGCATCGCAAGGGGGTTCTCATCCAGATACAGGGATGTGATCCTACCTCTCTACAGATCATTGGTCACACCATACCTAGAGTACTGTGTGCAGTACTGGAGGCTATACCTGAGGAGAGATATAAAGTTACTGGAGTGGGTGCAAAAGATGGGCAACAAAAATGTTAAAGGGGATAGAAGGAAAGGAATATGAAGTTAGGCTGATTGAGCTGAACATGTACACACTGGAGGAGAGCAGGGATGGGGGATATGATTGAAGTGTTTAACTACCTGAGAGGGAAAATAAACCTAGCACCGAGGGGGTGTTTAAACTGAGGAGTGGAAGACAGAAACGAGGGGGCATGGACTAAGGTTGGAAGGGGGACGTTTCAAGTGGGAAATGAGGAGGCACTACTTCTGTGAGAGAGTGGTGTCTAGTTGGCATGCGTTGCCACAGGGAGTGGTAACATGTAGGACAGTCAATAGCTTTAAGGAGCAGTGGGACAAAGCAAGAGAAAGAGTCAGGGGGCAGGGGCTGGGAAAAGCCAGGGAGGAACTGAGGGGGGGGTAGGAGGCTGGGGCAGCTGCAATCTAAGGTGCTAGCTGCACACTCAGGCAGACTTACATAGACCAATTGGTGTGTTCTGCTGGCAAATTCGTATGTTCATATTTATGTTCATATGTAAAATCATAGTGACTCTGTTCATGAGCAGAGGTCCTAAAATGCCTATGTTGAAAATTTGGTAACAAATGTCTATAAAATGACTGTGTTACAAGCGTGCATTGTGCAGTTTCCACGCACCCTTGTAACTTTGCAAATTTGTAGTATTTTCACTCAAGATTTTCAACATTGCCATTTTTCCCCACCTCCTTATGAACAGTATAGCTGTCATTTTTCACATCCTGCCCGAAATATGCGTTTACACATCGGGAGCAGAATACCACTGTTGCTGTGGGAAATCAATGTTCGGGACAGATTAAGAACATCACAGTGACAGTGTTCATGAGCAGAGGTCACAAATGCCTATGTTGAAAATTTGGTGAAATAATTCCACTGAATGACTACGTTACATGCATGCGTTGTGCAGTTTCCATGTACACTCGGAAGTTTGAGCATTTTTAATATTTTCACTACAGATTTTCAACATTACCATCTCTTCACACCTCCCTATGAATGGTATAGCTGTCATTCTTCACATCCTGCCCGATCTGTGTTTTCGTGCATCTGGCACACAATGGCACGGTCACTGTGGAAACTCAAATTTTGGGACACATTGACAAAATCAGTGCCACTGTTCATGAGAAGAGGTCCCAAATGCTTTCATGAAGTGGGGGCCACAAAATGGCCATGTTGAACATTTGTACTGCAAATACCAACAAATACCCGGGGCGTTATGATTCTAACCATAATGTCCCACCCTTTACAGACTGACAGATATCAGAGGTGTGCCTTTGAATTGCTGACTGTAATGCTCATGCCATTCAACCCCACCCCCACCCCAGTCACTGACAGGCATTGTGCTGTACCTTCAACTCTTCGGCCACACATTTCACCCCATTCTATATTGCACCCATTTCAGCATACGTCCTTATGAAGTGGGGTGACTGTAAAGTCGAACACCCCAAGGCACACCTCAACACTTCTCAGTGTCTGCAGGATAGGGTGAGGTGAAATGGCATGAACGTTATGGGCGACAACACAAACACATTCCCAAATGCCTGTCCATCTCTGCAGGGTGGAGGTGGGGTTGGCGTGAAGTTCAGTACTTCACTGCCATTCCTATTCTGCATCTGTCTAACTTCTGCATTTCCAGTGCTAATACCAGCAAGCAAACATTCGGCATTGACAAATGATTGTTTACATCCTGTTCGAAATGTGTTTTCGTACCTGTGGTGCCAAATGGCACAGTCGCTGTGCAAAATCACCTTTTGGCTAACTAACTGATAGTGACACTGTTCATGAGGTGGGGTCACAAAAAGCCCATGTTGAAAACTTGGAGTAAAAATACCAAAAAACATCCAAGGCGTTAGGGTTTCCTACCATAACGCCCTACCCTGTATGGAGTGACAAGCATCAGGGGTGTGACTTGGGACTGTTGACAGTAATGCTCACGCCATTCCACCCCCAATCCCACCCTGCAGCCAGTGACATGCATCAAGGTGTGCCATGGAGTCTTTGGCCCCACAGTTCACCCCATTCTCCTATACTGCACCCATTTCATCATATTTCCTTATGGAATGGGGTGACTGTAAAGCCGAACACCCCAAGGCACACCTCAACACTTGTCGTAGTCTGCAGGGCAGGGTGAGGTGAAATGGTGTGAACGTTATGGGCGACGACCCAAAGGTACACCCCAATGCCTGTCCATCTCTGCAGGGTGGGGGTGTGGTTGGCGTCACTTCAATACTTCACTCCCATTCCTATTTTGCATCTGTCTAACTCCTGCACTTCCAATGCTAATACCAGAAAGCAAACATTCGGTATTGGTAAATGCTTGTTTTTATTTAAGTGTTGTCACCCCCCCCCCCCATCACCAGAATTGCCCCTATCCATACTCTGGGCAACTTCCCAGCCTAAGCCTTACCACCTCTGCCACTTACATGATCTGACAACAACCCACCCTGCCATGGCCAGGGCCTTCAGGTAAGTATCCCACTCACGGGGGAGGAAAGCTATTCAGGCATGGTTAGGGAGTGGAAAACAAGAAAAGGGAATGCACACAGATGCTGAAGAGGATGAGGTATGATTACAGGTCATTCAAACCCAATCCTAAATCACAGCAACAATTTTTTTTGTTTTGTATTTTATTCTTTTGGTAACCGGGTAAAGCCCACTAGGCAAAAGTGCCAGTTTTCAGGGATGACCCAGGAACACTGGAGTGGTTAACTGACTTGCTCAGAGTCACGAGGTATGAAAGTGGAGTGTAACCCCCCCCTACAAATGGGGGTCACTAAAAAGCCTTCTTTGGGTGAGCCCAAATGCTTTCCACCAGGCTGGTGTTCTGTATTTCAGCTGGTTTAAAAATAATTGACTGAGAGTGCATAATGCCTCCATGTACTGTCGCTTTAAGAGCTGCCAAACTGCAGATAATTACTTTGAAATAGGGGGTCTGTGTGTTTCCTATAGGAGGTCCATATGGGCCACTGAGTAAATCACTCCGTTCTGCAGTCATTATATGGGTAGAGGGAGCTCTTTCAGAAGATGTAATTGCTTGTAACCTGTTAAAATAATAATGAAAGTGCAGTTTGTTTTAACCTGCTTTCTTATAACCAGGACTGTCTCCCTCATGTTGGTCCTGAACTGCTGAATTGGACCAATCAGTGTGGGGATCTTTTAAAGTGGAGCCTGCTGCTGGCAAATCAGAACTTGGACTCTTAAGCTGAGGCAGCCACAAGAGGATTGTATGGGCAGTGACTCTGGGAAATGTAGCTTTGACCTCGGCATCTTTTTCCACCAACAGGGTGAGTTTAGTGTGAGTGACAGCCAAACCAGCCAAGAACTGGGAGGAACTCAAAGGAAGTGCCTGGTTTTGTCTACTGGAGTTTCAGTTGAGTTGTGACTGTGAAGAGGGAAGGAGCTCCGTGCTCCTGCCCCGTTGAGTTTTTGCGTGGGAAGCTTGTGTGGGGCCCCAAAGTTCGGCCTGCAGCTGTTTGTGAGTGCCAGTGTGGACTGAATCAGAGTTGTAAGGAGAAAGAAGCACCAGAAGTGAGGAAACCAGGCTCACCCAGTAGAAAACTGGAGAAATTGCTAAATCGCGCTCGGTCTGTCAGGAACTGAATCTGCTGTGTGTTCTCCCGGGTATTGTGCAGTTATTGTGATCGGGATAGAGAAGCAGCCTGCCTGCTATAGTACTTCCCTTTTTACATATAAATGTGTGTAGTGCTTGTGGGGAATCGCGTTTCAAATCCCCTGTACAGTGAACAGAGTGCATGAAGCTGGAAGTAAACCCCAGCTTAAGCCAGGCTACATCCATTTGCTTTAAGCTGCAGTGGGATCCAGTCACAAGGACCTAATCCACATGGTCTGCTCCTCCTGGCAATCCAGGACAATCTGCCTTCCATCCAGTTCCCAGCATTGAGTTTGTGAGTACAAAGCAGGGTAGTTCCCTGCCATCTGTTTATCGAATTGCAAGTGTTCCATCTGATTACTTTTCCTTTCTTCCTTCACGAAATGAGCCTACCAGCTCCGGATCACAAAGTGGGTGTTGTGCATGCATCCTCTATCTTCAGGGCCCCAACCAGCTGCATCAAATAGGCTAGCCTCTTGTTGCCTGGGTACCCAGTAAAAGTGACATTTGGGATTCTGAAATATGTGCACAGTACTGTGATTATTAATGCGTTTAAACTAATTAACCCGATTTCTCCCTGTCCTTGTTATATCCCTGTAAATAAATCAGATCTGTCTTGTTTCAGCAAAGTTACACTGCCTGAGGTATTCGTTTATGTTAAAGTATTGTACTGTGGTTTTTGCACTGCATCATCTTGTTTTACAGGGAGTCCCCAGAGTCACACTTACCGAACCAGTCCTGGGGGTAAGTGTATACTGTGAAGGTAATTCTGATATAATGAGTGGGCCACTAGTGGGAAGAAAGGGGGGTTACAGTGACCCAGAGGGCTGTGACCAAGTCATATCAGACTGTCTTAACCCCGACCTCTGGGTGGAGGCACCCGCCATCGGATCCAGGCCCCTCAGCCTGTTAGTGGCAAAGCAGGCAGGGGTAGTAGCCCTTGGGATAGCGCCACCTAGGGGTTACAGGAGGTTGTGGCAATCAAACCCAGGTGTATCTATTTCTACACTGCCACCAGTGATACAGTAGTGTAGTGGTACTAGCCACCCTCCCTCCTGGCCCTGCATCTAATGGTACACTGCCACCTGTGATACAGTAGTGTAGCAGTACTAGCCACTCTTCCTCCGGGCCCTGCATCTAATGGTACACTGCCACCTGTGATACTGTAGTGCACCAGTACTAGCCATCCTCCATCCCTCCCGACCCCACATCTATTGCTACAGTGCCACCTGTGACACAGTAGTGTAGCAGTACTAGCCACCCTCCCTCCTGACCATGCATCTATTGCTACACTGCCACCTGTGATACAGTAGTGTACTGGTACTAGCCACCCTCCCTATTGGCACTGCATCTATTGCCAAACTGCCACTTGTGATACAGTAGTGTAGCGGTACAAGCCACCTTCCCTCCTGACCGTGTATCTAATGATACACTGTCACCTGTGATACAGTAGTGCAGTGGTACCAGCCACTCACTCTCCTGACCCTGTAATGCCACACTGTTCCCCATGATACAGTAGTGTAGTGGTACTAGCCACCCACCCTTCTAGTCCTGCATCTATTGCTACACTGCCACCTGTGATACAGCAGGATAACGGTACTAGACACCCACCCTCCTGACCCTGCATCAGTTGCTACACTGCCACCTGTGAAACACTAGTGTAGCAGTACTAGCCACCTTGCCTTCTGACCTTGCATCAGTTGCTACACTGCCACCTGTGATACAGCAGCGTAGCAGTACTAGCCACCTTGCCTCCTGACTCTGTATCTAATGCTAAATTGCCACCTGGGATACAGCAGTATAGTGATAGTCACACTAAATACTGGCCCTGTATCTAATACTACACTTCCGCCTGTGACACAGTAGTGTGGCAGTACTGGCCACCCTCCCTACTGACCCTGTATCTATTGCTACACTGTCACCTGTGATACAGCAATGTAGCAGTACTAGCCACCCTCCCTACTGGCCCTGTACCTAATGTTGCACTGCCAAATGTGATGCAGCAGTGTAGCGGTACTAGTCACTCTCCCTCCTGACCCTGTATCTAAGGATACACGGCCACCTGTGATGCAGTAGTATAGCTGTACGAGCCACCCTTCCTCCAGACATTGTATCTAATGCTACACTGTCACCTGTGATACAGTAGTGTAGCAGTACTAGCCACCCTCCCTACTGACTCTGTATCTAATGCTACACTGTCACCTGTGATACAGCAGTGTAG
Source organism: Neoceratodus forsteri (assembly GCA_016271365.2). Classification (NCBI taxonomy): domain Eukaryota; kingdom Metazoa; phylum Chordata; order Ceratodontiformes; family Ceratodontidae; genus Neoceratodus; species Neoceratodus forsteri. The sequence goes on from JADMNL010000023.1 coordinate 70,229,360, forward strand.
CGTACTAGCCACCCTCCCTACTAGCCCTGTACCAAACGCTGCACTGCCAAATGTGATGCAGCAGTGTAGCGGTACTAGTCACTCTCCCTCCTGACCCTGTATCTAAGGATACACGGCCACCTGTGATACAGTAGTATAGCGGTACGAGCCACCGTCCCTCCAGACATTGTATCTAATGCTACACTGTCACCTGTGATACAGTAGTGTAGCAGTATGAGCTACCCTCCTTCCAGACATTGTATCTAATGCCATACTGTCACCTGTGATACAGTAGTGTAGCGGTACGAGTCACCCTCTTTCCAGACATTGTATCTAATGCTACGTTGTCACATGTGATACAATAGTGTAGTGGTACTACCCACCATCCCTCCCGACACTGCATCTAATACTTCACTGCCACCTGTGAAATAGTAGTGAAGCAGTGCTAGCCACCTTCCCTCCCTCCTGGCCCTGCATCTATTACTACACTTCCATGTGTGATACAGTAGTGTAGCGGTACTAGCCACCCTCCCACCTGACCCTGCATCTAATGCTACACTGTCACCTGTGATACAGTAGTGTACAGGAACTAGCCACCCTCCCTTCTGACCCTGTATCTAATGCTAGTCTGCCATCTTGATACAGTAGAGTAGTGGTACGAGCCACCCTACATCCTGACCCTGTATCTAATGCTACACTGTCACCTGTGATACAGTAGTGTAGTTATACTAACCACCCTACTTCCTGACCCTGTATCTAATGCTACACTATCACCTGTGATACAGTAGTGTAGAGGAACTAGCCACCCTCCCTTCTGGCCCTGTATCTAATGCTAGTCTACCACCTTGATACAGTAGTGTAGTGGTATGAGCCACCCTACTTCCTGACCCTGTATCTAATGCTACACTGTCACCTGTGATACAGTAGTGTAGCAGTACTAACCAATGTCTCTCCTGACCCTGCAGCAAGTGCTACACTGCCACTTGTGATATAGCAGTATAGCGGTACTGGCCACCCTCCCGCCTGGCTTTGCGTCTAATGCTACATTGCCACCTGTGATACAGCAGCATAGTGGAACTAGCCACCCTCCCTCCCTCCTTACCCTGTATCTACTGCTACACTCTAACCTGTGATACAGTAGTGTAGCAGTACTAGCCACCCTCCTTCCTGACACTGCTTCTAATGCTACAGTGCCACCTGTGATACAGTAGTGTAACGGTACTAGCCATCCGCCCTTCCACTTCTTGTATCACTGCTAACACTGTCACCTCAGATACAGTAGTGTAACAGTACCTAGTCACCCTCCCTCATGGCCCTGCATCTAATTCTACACTGCCATGTGTGATACAGTAGTGTAGCAGTGCTAACCAGCCTCCCTCCTGACCCTTCATCTAATGTTACACTGTCACCTGTGATACAGTAGGGCAGTCATGTTAGCTACCCTCCCTACTGGCCCTATATCTAATGCAACACTGCCACCTGTGATACAGTAGTGTAGCAGTACTAGCCACCCTCCCTCCTGGCCCTGCATCTAATGCTACACTCCCACCAGTGATACAGTAGTGCAGCAGTACTAGACACCCTTCTAATGCTACACTGCCACCTGTGATACAGTAGTGTAACAGTACTAGCCACTCTCCGTCCTTACCCTGTATCTACTGCTACACTGTCACCTCAGATACAGTAGTGTAACAGTACTAGTCACCCTCCCTCATGGCCCTGCATCTAATTCTACACTGCCATGTGTGATACAGTAGTGTAGCAGTGCTAACCAGCCTCCCTCCTGACCCTTCATCTAATGCTACACTGTCACCTGTGATATAGTAGGGCAGTCATGTTAGCTACCCTCCCTACTGGCCCTATATCTAATGCAACACTGCCACCTGTGATACAGTAGTGTAGCAGTACTAGCCACCCTCCCTCCTGGCCCTGCATCTAATGCTACACTCCCACCAGTGATACAGTAGTGCAGCAGTACTAGACACCCTTCTAATGCTACACTGCCACCTGTGATACAGTAGTGTAGCAGTACTAGCTACCCTCCCTCCTCGCCTTGCATCTAATGCTATACTGCCACTTGTCATACAGTAGTGTAGCGGTACCAGTCACCCTCCAACCTGGCCCCGCATCTATTGCAACACTGCCTCCTGTGTCACAGTAGTGTAGCGGTACCAGCCACCCTCCCTCCTGGCCCTGCATCTATTGCTACACTGCCACCTGCGATACAGTAGTGTAGCTGTACTAGCCACCCTCCCTCCTGGCCCTGCATGTAATGCTGCACTCCCATCTGTGATGCAGTAGTGTAGCGGTACTGCCCACTCACCCTCCTGGCCCTGCATCTAATGCTACACGACCACCTGCGATACAGTAGTGTAGCTATACTAGCCACCCTCCCTCCTGGCCCTGCATGTAATGCTGCACTCCCATCTGTGATGCAGTAGTGTAGCGGTACTGCCCACTCACCCTCCTGGCCCTGCATCTAATGCTACACGACCACCTGCGATACAGTAGTGTAGCAGTACTAGCCACCCTCCCTCCTGGCCCTGCATCTATTGCTACACTGCCACCTGTGATGCACTAATGTAGCAGTACTAGCCACCCTCCCTACTGACCCTGTATGTAATGCTACACTGCTACCTGTGATACAGTTGTGTATTTGTACTCGCCACCTTCCCCTCTGGCCTTGTATCTAGTGCTACACTGCCACCTGTGATACAGTAGCATAGTGGTACTAGCCACTCCCCCTCCTGGCTGTGCATCTATTGCTACTCTGCCACCTGTGATACAGTAGTGTAGCAGTTCCAGTCACCCTCCCTCCTGGCCCTGTATTTATTTATTTATTTATTTGGATTTTGGTAACCAGGTAAGCCCACTGAGACCAGAAGTCCCTTTTTCAGGGGCGACCCGGCATTAGTTACATAAAGAGACACTTATAGGCAATATTTACAGCAATTACATATTACACACACACATACTGTATACATTGTGACAGCATACAGGGATAGGACAATCAGGCTCACAATTTGACTTCGGTCATGATTTACAGCTATTACATTAGTTTCATAGATAAACATTAGTAAACAACATCCAGTAGTAGACATCGGGGTCACATTCAGACACCTGGTTATCCACCAGTTAGAAGTGTAGTTAGTCAGCACAGAGGATTAACATCTTAGGCTCATTTGAAAAGAGACAGGATGGAGGGAGGTTCAGAGCAGTTCAGCAGGCATGAGACCTAGGCTTGGGAGCTAACGGCTGCAGCCACAGAGACTAAGATTGAGTAGATAAAGTTTGAGTCCAGACTTGAACTGGTTGAGGGTGGGAGAGTTAGTCAAACTAGCTGGAAGGGAGTTCCATAGGTGGGAGGCAGCAGATTTGAAGGAGCGCTTGCCTTGGTTGGAGCACATCCGAGGGATGTCCAGTAAGTGTTTCACAGATGATCGTCAGGTTCTGGTTTGTTCCTTAGGGGCGAGTAGTCCTCTAAGATGGGGAGGGGGACTGTGGCAGAGAACTTGAAGGTAAGACAAGCGATGGGGTACGCTGAGGCTTGTGTCGCAGAGTGGGCCATTTAAGTTCCCTAAGTGCCTCAGTGATGCCTCCAGGAGAGGAGCTTGTGGTGAACCGTGTACACTTTTATAGAGTAATGGAAAGTTTGTTGAATTCCGACTCTTGGAGGAATTGCAGTTGTGGAGCACCATATAGAATGGTGGGGAGAAGATTGCAGCTGGCGATTGTCTGTCGTGCAGCCAGGGATAAGGAGTCCCCCAGCCTGTAGAGGAGGCCAAGTTTTTGGTGGATGGCCCGGGTTACGGAGTCAGTGTGGGACCTGTAGGTCATCTCCTCGTCAAGATGGATCCCAAGGTATTTAAAGCTGCTCAAAGTCTCAACTCTTTTTCCTTGGTTGGTGCTGATCTGGAGCATCTGACTTCTGTCAAGGCCCAAGTGTCTAGATCCAAACAGCACGGCTTTGGTTTTATCTTCGTTGAGTATAAGGGAATTCACAGAGAACCAGGTCTCAAGCGTTGAGAGACTGTCCTGCAGTTTTGTGGAGATGACACTAGGTTGGGGGTCACTGCAATATAGGACAGTGTCATCCACATACAAAATGAGCTTACTGAGGGAGCAGTTTCCCGCAATATCATTGAGGAAGAGCGAGAAAAGCAGGGGGCCCAGGATTGAGCCCTGAGGCACCCCAGTAGTGACAGGTCAGAGTCCCGATTGCATGCCCTTCCAGCGGACCTTTAGGGAATGGTCACTCAGATAGCTTACGAACCAGGAGAGTGAGTGGTGATCCAGTCCTAGGAGCCAGAGTTTGGTGAGTAGGAGATCATGCTTGACCAAGTCAAATGCCTTGGATAGGTCAATGAAGACGGCGCCCGTTGGGGAGCCCTGGTCCATGGAAGCAAGGATGTCCGACGTTAGCCGTATGAGAGCAGTGTCGGTGCCATGTCCCTTTCTAAAGCCATGTTGCACATCAGCCATGAGTAAGTGTTGCTCAAGGTAGACCTGTAGCTGGGTAGAGACAAGTCTTTCCTGGATCTTCCCAATGGGACTGAGAAGGGAGATTGGCCTATAGTTTCCCATATTGTCCCGAGGACCACTTTTGGGGACAGGGACAATGGTCACCACTTTCCACATTTTTGGGACTTTACCTTCCCTGAGTGATCTATTCATTAGTAGGGTGACAGGGTGGGCAATTGCCGGAGCAGCAGCCTTCAGCAGGCATGGTTCGAGTTGGTCGTGTCCCAGTGTGGAGGAAGGGTTAATTTTGTGCAGGAGGCAGTACCTCTGACTGTTTCCACATCTTTATGTGGAATTGAGGTCGCGGGTTCACCCATGCAGCATCAGAGTGCCATGTAGGCCTGGGGAGGACAGGGAGAGGAGGGGGAGACACGCTAGGGGTACAGAAAGAGGCACAAAAGGCTTCAGCAATGACAGTCGGAGAATTAGTCAGTGAGTCCCCCACCAGGATGGATTCTGTTTGACTATTTGTGGAGCCCTTAATGAGTAGATTTATGTGGCCCCAAAATTTTTTGGGGTCACATAGATGTCTAGTTTGGAGGTTGTTTAGGTATTGTGATTTAGCCTGCTTCATGAATTTTTTGCACTGATTTCTTAACTCTCTGTACTTCTCCCAGTCTGTAGACTTGCCAGTAGCTTTGTAGGTACCCCATGCTTTGTCCCGGAGGAGCATGTTATGTTTGAGGCAGGGGCTCAGCCATTTATGGTATTTACCTTGCACCCTGAACTTTTTTACAGGGGGTGTGCATATTAGATGCAGATAAGAAGGTCTGTGTGAAATAATCAAGAGCCTCATCAAGTGTGGGCAGGGAGAGGATAGGGACCCAGTCAGCTTTCCTCAGGTCGGAGCAAAAGTCTGCTGGACAAAACCTACTATAATTCCTTGTTTCAATAATCTTAGCAGGGATTTTTGGAGGCTTGTTGGACCAGATGCAAAAGGTGAGTGAGTGGTCACTCAAGGCGTCAGACATAATCCCTGCCAACAGTATCCGGCCCGGGCAAGGGGCTAGGATCCAGTCTATTAGAGAGTGATTTCCAGTCTTTGGGTTTAGTCTTTTGGGGAGGTCGATAACCTGGGTCAGTGGGGAGCCAAGTAGTGGGTTTTTGGTAGGGGAGAAGAGTAGTGATGGCCAGTGGAGATTGAAGTCCCCGAGGAGTATAGCCTCCCCCCGGTGAGGTCCTCCAGGTGCATTGTTAGGGATTCTAAGGAGGAGGCGGCAGTTTGAGGTGGGAGGTATACACTCCCTATGGAGAGTGGTTTGGCATTGCTGAGGAGTATTTTTACAAACAGCATGTCAGCCAAGGAGCCATTCAGGGAGGGGACATCCAGCTCCGTGGCTTGGAGGACAGTGCTGACGTAAATAATAACCCCTCCTCCCTTTTTTCCTACCCTATCTTTCCTGAAGGTAAGGTAGCCCACTAGGTCAACTTCATGGGGGAGGATCTGGAGCTTTAGCCAGGTTTCTGTCAAGGCTAGTATGTCAGGCTTATAGAGAGTAACCCAGGCTTCAAGTTCTGGGACTTTGTTCCTTAGACTGCCAATTTTCATATGTGCAAGTTTGAGCTCTTTGGTGTCAGCCCATAAGGAGTGAGAAGAGGTGTTGAGGGAGAGATTTGGGAAAAAAGGGCCAGGATTGGATTCAATATCCCCCCTCAGGCTAGGAGGGTCCAGCCCAAGTGACCAGAGGGTAAGTAAGGGGGGGTAATGGTCAGCTCCCCATCCCTCCCCCTACGGTAAGATGGTAGTGTCCTGCCACGAGCTTCCGGTGAGGTTCCAGGCAGGTTTAGTTTTAAATGGGTCTCATATGGCGGAATCATATTGACTATAATGACTAATAGGGGTTTACTCATAGACAATGCCCAGGTAGAACTGCTGGGACAGGAGTTTGTCTATGCTAGGTTTAACTAGAGTCTGATGCTAGCTATTTGGGCAGCGATTGTAGTTCAGTGTGTATGCCACCTGTGATACAGTAGTATAGCAGAACTAGCCTGCCTCCCTCCTGACCCTGTATGTAATGCAACACTACCACCTGTAATACAGTAGTGTAGCTGTTCTAGCCACCCTCCTGCCTGACCCTGTATCTAGTGCTGCACTGTCACCTGTCATACAGTAGTGTAGCGGTACTAACCACCCTCCTTCCTGACCCTGTATCTAATGCTACACTGTCACCTGTGATACAGTAGTGTAGCAGTACATGCTGTCACAAACGTGCTCCACAGGTCAGGCCCTCTGCTCCCACAGTGTCAAACCTCAAAGCGCAATATATGAACAGGAGACAAACAGGGTAATCCTCCTGTCTGTTTTGTGTCCGCATCACCTACTAGCTTCAAGTTCTGGTGTCAAATATGAACCTTTTCTGCTAGCACACCCAGTTAACAGGCCCACATATGTACTCTCTTCAGGGATGCAGTACAATACTTCACCCTGTGGGCACCTAGCCAGGTTCATAAGTCTACCCTGTGGACTCAATTTGAGACCTTGGTATATTCTTTCCTTAGCAAGATAGTAACACACACTTTTTAAGCCCTTAACAGTCCTTGTCAAAATTACCCAATACTGTTTCAGCCTCCACAAGCAAAAGAAAAGTCTAAAAAAAATCAAAAGGTTTTCTGGAATTAAAAAAAAAAAAAAAAAGTAAACATATACAAAACATAGAACATATAACAAAAGTACTTATAGTCAGAACTAAATTGGAATTTTACAGAAACAAAATGCCTGATACTTAAATTTCTAGCCAAGCTAAGTTCCAGTTGGGCGTTACCTATTTTTAACAGAAGTGCCTTTTAGGAGTTCAGAGATGAAGTGTCTCACTCCTTTCAGCCAGAGGGATAATAATCCAAAATTTTCCCTCCTATCCTGTGAGGTCACAGCTCATGAGGTCACTGTTGATCCATAATTAATTTGTAACCTTAGTAAGAATATCCAAAAGGATGTTATTTTACTGCTGCTGGCAATCTGCAAAATAACAATATTAAAATATGACAGTCTCTTTGATCAGAGCATTTCCTTTGAGGTTCAGAACACACATCCTGACAACCAGTTCTCTTCTAGGTGTGAGAGCGAACAGGAATCTGTTAAAATGACCTTGCCCTCAGAGGTTATAAAATGCATACTTGGTCCCTACACTTCAAAGTAGAAATATTTTACAAGGTGTTATAACCTGGCCTTTGGAAGGAAGTTTTTAATTAGAGTTTCTTCTGGGCCAGTTTTATGACAGTCAGCTATTTCAGCATGCTGGGGCTTGGGGGTCAAGAGGTCAGGCCTTTTTAAAAGCTGATGGCTGCCTTTTCTCTAAGCAGACATTCACATAAACCTATATTTATATCACAAATATTATACAACATAATGCAAGTAGATGGCAGAGCATCACACTCACATTTCCTCCTTACCCTGTATCTAATGCTACACTGTCACCTGTGATACAGTAGTGTAGGTGTACTAGCCACCCTTCCTCCTGACCCTGTATCTAATGTTACACTGTGACCTATGATACTGTAGTGTAGCGCTACTAGTCACCCTCCCTCCTGACCCTGTATCTAATGTTAGTCTGCCACCTGTGATACAGTAGTGTAGCGGTATGAGTAACCCTCCTTCCTGACCCTATATCTAATGCTAGTTTGCCAACTGTGATACTGTAGTGTAGCAGTACAAGACACCCTCCTTTCTGACACTGTATCTAATGGTACACTGCCACCTGTGATACAGCAGTGTAGCAGTACTAGCCACCCTCCGTCCTGACCCAGTATCTAATTCTACACTACCACCTGTAATACAATAGTGTAACGGTACTACCCACCATACCTCCTGGCCCTGTATCTAATGCTACACTGCTACCCGTGATACAGCAGTATAGCAGTACTAGCCATCCTCCCTCCCTCCTTCCCCTCAGTCCTGCTCCTTCTCTGGCCCTCCTGGGCTGTGGGTTGTTCTCTGACCAGCATCACCAGCATAGCAAATGACAATGCCGGTACTATGGTGATTGGCTGGAACTGAATCATTATTTTAAAGGGAAAGTAAACATTGCAGGAGTCACCACAATTGTCATAGCCCGTAATAAGATCTTACAAATTAGATGTTGGGCTTTTTTGTACCTGTGGAGTCCTGAGACATTGAATATCTAAATTATCTGCAAATGATAACAAGGCATCAGCCATGCCATGGCATCTTAAGACAGGAAGTTGTGTCAGTGATGATCAAGCTGTAATTAACAACATACAGCTTGCCCCTCACTGATATCACTTTCTAGCTCAGGATTGCAGGAAATGCCTGCTGCCTTGATTTCATTTACAGAATATTTAGATATTTATATCCTAAGACTCCTGACACCTACAGGTAAGCCCATAACTTCTTTGAAAGATGTTTTAATGGGATTTCATTTTTTTTTCGTGAGACCCTCCAGTGTTTATCTTCTCTTTAACTGAGGAAGAACTTTGATGATGTTGTCACTGTAGCTGTGTTAATTTTTTTCAGGGATGTGGGATGCAGTTGAGAGGGTGCACTTGCATGATCAGCCTTATGGAGACAAACACTTTGAGCAGGGGCTGTGGGCCTTTAACATGATCCCCCTATTGAAAAGGAGGCTGAGCAGGGACGTGCTCTAATCTTTCACATCCTCAAGTGCATCTGCAAGGTGGAACCGATGGAGATGTCCACTCCAGTAGGTCACATAGTGAAACAGATCGCCCTGAACTGTTAGCTCTGCATAGAAGTTTGATTCATTTTTGAGTTCATATCTACCAGGGTTCACTCTGAACACAGTGGCAGCAGTGAGATTTAGCCTTTAAAATACATTTACATGAGGCCACTTGCTGGCCCTGTTGGGCTGCTGTGCTAGTGACATTGTTTCTAGAACAGATTTGTGACACTGACAATCAGGCAAACAACTGGGAAGGGTGTTGCTCATGGTAGTGCTTCCCAGCTTGAGAAGGACTGCCTATGGGCTCATCCATAGAACTCTGACCAAAGGGTACGCCAGAGCCTGGTGCTTGTATGCCAGAGCCAGGAAATAAGGTAATCTCCACTGAAGAAAAACTCAATAGTCGATTATTGCAAATCCAGTAGAGATTTATTGCTGTATAGCCATAATTAGAAAACTAGAGTGTATATCCAAAGCCAAACTTGGACCATGATCCAGGCTACCCCAGCACTTTGCCACATAAGGGCTTCGTCAGGGGGTGGCTACCTGGAATTGGACCCTCCCTTTTAGTTCAAAAATGTATGGCTACCTGGAATTGGACCCTCCCTTTTAGTTCAAAAATGTATGACGTGATAACGTGTCATCATTCGTTTAAACGAATACAAAAATACTGAAGACAGTACAAAAATAAATACGAGGGAAACAAATAAGTTAAACTTATAACTTCAAAAAGTACTACTGCATTACTGGGAGCATCTGCATTCTTTGCTATCATATACTTTATGACAGTTACATTTACTTTTATCCCTCTTCTACTGTTGTTCAGGGTGGTAGCCCGGTTCTCACACCCTGCCCAGTCCATCAAAGCGCAGTATTCTTCTGTTTGCCTATGGGCTAAGCCCACTGCTGCCAGGGGAGGAGGCAGTGTCAAGGGAAATAATGGGAGTAAAACCGTGCCACTGTCAAAATTCAAAAAGGACATTTCCATTATTTCCATTGCATGTCATGTTTTCATTTCCTTTTATTTCAACAAGGGCCTTTGGACAAATATTGTCAATTTTCAATGACGCTTGTGGTCAAAACCCAGACAAAACATTTAATACATACAATAGAATATAACATTTATAGTGTCTCAGAAGAGTGTACATACTTTGTAAGTTGCAATACATAAGGGCTAAAATTTTCAGCATTCCTTAAGTTTAGGCAAGGAATTCCAGTAAGAGGCAATGGGATAATAAAAGGACAATTATCCTACACTTTAACATTTTGGCAACCTAAAATGTGAACCAGTTAAAGATCTGGTAGAGATTCCATTACAAACAGGCCAATTTCGTGGGGGCTTCATTGTTGTTCAGGTTCCAAGCCCTATCCAAGCTGATAGTGTATATGCTGAGTCGAATTAAACCAACATGAAACTTTATATAGTTCAGACAATACTGAAAAAATGGCTGTTCCAGGGAAAAGCAGGTGCTAGCGGTAACAAAGTTAATTATCAAATTAAACAACCATGCACTCACCGCACAAACAATTGTTAAGGACACTCTCAATGGTTCTGAAAGTGTTTATTCCATAATTCAAGTTAACGCAGCATACAAATGTGAGGCTTCCCTTCCAGCACGTCTAGGGGCATACCTGGTTTTATGTTAACCTGGGAGGGGTTCCACATGTAGCAGATAGCAAGTCCAGAACATGCCTGACCTCCTGAGCTGGGCTGACCTCCGGGTGTCTGCTGGCACACACAGGGCTGGCTAAGCTGTGGAGTCAAAATGGTTATGCAACTTGGAAATATAACAAACTTGATGTCCAAACAAAGGGATAACTTCAAACATAGAATCCTTTATTTTATGAGCTCTGACACTCCTAGAAATTTAGTGGCAGCTGGCACAGTTCATGATTTTGACCACTGCAGAGTTAATCCCCACTTCACTACTCCCTGTCGGATTTCACATAGCTTCCTAATCAGCCTTGTGATGAAGCACTTTCAAACTGGATTCTCTCCCACTGGACTTTCACATAATTCCCTATTCAGCCTCACAATGAAGAACTTTCAAGCTGGGTTCTCTCCCACTGGGCTTCACATAATTCCATATTTGACCTCACAATGAAGCACTTTCAGACTGGGTCCTTTCTTCCTGAACCCAGCTGGAGTCAATCAAGCCATGTGGCAGTCCCAAATGGTACATACTCAGAGTCTCTGGAAGGCCGCCCATGCCACACACTAAGGTGTCTGCTCCTCTCGACTGGAGTTTGGCCTCCAGTCCATGTCAAGCTGGATGCAGAGAAGGCATAGGTGAATGTCCCGCTCTTCATATCCTCTGTTAGCAGCTTGACCCAAACCCGCTCCCATGGTGACCTCCACCCCCTCTTGCGAATGCTGTGTCTCCTCCCAACCCAAGTGGGGGGTCCCGTTATCCACAGCTGCCACCACGAACTAGGCATTTGTTTGGTTCTCCCTGCTCAGGTGAAAACCTCCCCAGGTGAGCTCCCCGGAGCAGGCAATTCCTCTCTCTATTCCCCCTTCTCTTTTTTTCTCTTTCTTCTGCCAAAACCCACTCTTTTATATCCCAAATCTGGCTTCTCCCCATGGAGTGCTCATCACACCAGCTGACTCAGCCCTCCAGGGCATAGAGGATGCCATGAAGTAAATGTCATAGCCCTCTTAAAGAAATATAAACCCCATGGGGGGGTGCACTCACCTGCCCTTAAGTGCTCAACATCCTCGGCGAGCACTAAATTCAACCCTCCCAGCCAGAGGCCCATCCAGCAGAGGGATGGCTACCCCCCCACCAGCCAGTCTCACAGGTGGAATATGGCTGTTCACTATGAAATGTAGTGCTTTACACTAAACTGACATCATCTACAACTCTTCTAAGCCTCGAGGGCTAAATCCATCTTCTTGTCTCCTTTGATAGCCCCAATCCCTAGACCCCCTGAGGGGACTGCCCCAGGAGACCCTGAGTGGCACATCAGGCCTAAACTATCCACTCAAACCCAAATCTCGAACATACTACCAATACGGGGCAACTACTCTACTCTTTATCCTTGGGTACTTAGCACACCTTAACTATACACTGATACACATCCAGTACACAACTACATTTTACCGTTCTTTCCTTTATTCAAAACAGGAAACACTTATATCCCTGAAACTCCTGCAGTGGCCATACCTAATCTTGATGCAGGGAATAATAACCATACACAGCAACTTGTTTCTTTCTAGAACACAATCTAAAATCTCCATACATGCCACTCATTCTTTACATTAAACACAATAAAACTGGAATGTCCAAATGAATTAAATGTCTTTCTTCTTCTTAAGTATGGCCAGCTTCTCATCAGGTAACAGTGTCAGGTCCCTTTTTATGTTGGCTCGCGCGTGCGTGCCAGTCAACATATTGCATTAGTAGCAGATTTGGAAGTGCGATCACTGTGGGCGAAATCAGGGCACACATCAGAAGGTGCGTCCCTCATTCCCCAATAAGGCAGATGCAGGCTCTGACACCAGGCATACGTCAGGTGGCAACCAGATCTAACAAAAGGTCCACTGCAATCATGTAGTGGCACAATAACATGCCTTTCTGACGTGCCTGTTCAGCACCTGCAGACTGCCCCGACCCACTTCACTTGCCGACGGGGGAGCCCACTACCCCATCGGCATAATGCCCCCTCCCATTTAAAATGTGTGCCGAGGGTGTGCCCAATCCCCCTCGGCATCATGCACCCCCCACCCCACAGTCTTTTTTTGCCAACGGCGGGCCCAATCCCCATTGGCGTCCATCCCTCTTCCTCATTTATTTTGCTGACGGGGAGCCCACCCCATTGGCATAATGTCCCCCCCTTGTTGTGGTGCCGAGGGGGCCCAATCCCCGGCTCTTCCCCTTAGGTATGTGTGGATGGGGTGTCCAATCCTCATCAGCTACAGCATCCCCCCGCAAACGGTCAAGTGGCATGCTGGGAGCCCACCCCAGCATGACAAGTGACTCTGAAATACAAAAACCATCCCACAATGTATTTTTTTAAAACAAAAAACCTGTGAAAGAAGAAAACTGTCCCTCACGGTCTCCCTGCCCCCTCCCCAAACCCGCACCCACCCTCTGCACACCCTGCCTCCCCACACCCCCTCCATACCCCATACTTCCCTCCGGAGTCTGGCGCGATGATCTTCAGTGGTCCGGGAACATGTCAGCACTCTTCAAAGCCGACCGCAAACTGAAGAAAGGCCGGTAAGCTGTATAATGCCATAAATAAGGTTTTTTCAACTTTAGTGCATATCTTGGGCAATTTTTACAATTTTGGCACCAAATTTTCAAAATGGGGTTATTGGGACCCCTCCTCATGAATTCAGTCACTGTAATGCTGTTATTTGGTTCAAAAAGGTGATTTTGGGGTCACTGTGCAGAATCACCTTTCGGGACTGATTAACTAAATCACAGTGCCACTGTTCATGAGGGGGGCTCTCAAAAAGCCTATGTTGCAAATTTGGTGGAAAAAAAATGAACAAAGAATAGCTGTTTTACAGGTGTGCTTTGCATAGTTTCCACGCACGCTCATAACTTCGTGAATTTCTAATATTTTCATTCCAGATTTTCAAAATTGGCATTTTCCCACACCTCCTTATGAACAGTACAGCTGTCATTTTACATGTCCTAGCCAAAATGTGTTTTCGCACGTCTGACGCACCATAGCGCGGTCACTGTGCAAAATCAGTTTTGGGGACAGTTTGAAGAAATGACGGCGACACTGTTCATGAGCAGAGGTCCTAAAATGCCTTTGTTGAAAATTTGGTGATGAACGTCCATAAAATGACTGTGTTATAAGCGTGCATTGCACAGTTTCCACGCACCCTTGTAACTTCGCAAATTTGCAATCTCTTCATGCCAGATTTTCAACACTGGCATTTTTCACACCTCCTTATGAACAGTACAGCTGTCATTTTTCACATCCTGCCCAAAATGTGTTTTTGTACCTGTGGCTCACAATGGCGTGGTCGCTGTGGGAAATCAACTTTTGGGACAAATTAACAAAATCACAGTGCCACTGTTCATGAGGGGAGGTCCAAAAATGCCTATGTTGAAAATGTGGTTAAAAAAAAATCCCAAACATAATTGGGTTACGGACGTGTGTTATACAGTTTCTATGCATGCTCATGACTTCACCAATGTTTCATATTTTCACTCCAGATTTTCAACACTGCAATTTTTTTACACCTCATCATGAACAATACAGTTGTCATTTTTCTCATCCTGCCCAAAATGTGTTTTCATTCCTGTGGCACCAAATGGTACAGCTGCTGTGCAAAACTACCTTTTGCTAACAAACTGATAGTGCCGCTCTTCATGAGGTGGGATCACAAACAGCCTATGTTGAACATTTGGAGTGAAAATATCTACAAACGCCTACAGCATTAGGGTTTCCAACTGTAACTCCCCACCCTGTAGAGACTGACAGGCATCAGGGGTGTGACTTGGGATCATTGGCTGTAATGCTCACGCCATTCCACCCCCACCCATACCCTGCAGCCAGTGACAGGCATCGAGGTGTGCCTTGGAGTGTTCACCCCTAAAGTTCACCCCATTCTCCTATACTGCACCCACCTCAGCATATTTCCTTATGGAATGGCATAAGTATAACACCCAAAGACCCCATAGCACACCACGACACTTGTCAGTGTCTATAGGGTAGGGCGAGGTAGAATGTCATGAGCATTATAGCTGATGACCCAAAGGCACACCTCAACATCTGTCACTCTCTGCAGGGTGGGGTTGGCGTTGGCTTCAGTTCAATACTTCACTGCCATTCCTATTATGCATCTCTAACTCCTGCACTACCAATGCCAATGCCAGCGAGACAACATTCGGCATTGACAGATGTTTGTTAGAAACATTCATATATTATTAGAACCATAATAGTCAACATATAAACAAACCCCAAAGCCACATGTACCCCTGAAAAATAAGCGTACATCACCAGTCTGTTGGCAAGTTCACCAATAACCTTCTGGGTCTTGTCTGTCTTCCTACAGGACAGCTAAATGGTGTGTCTTCGTCCAGGAGGGCTTTGTCATACGACAAGGCTTCATAATGTTTTCAGACTCCAGGATCTCCCTTTACTTGCATGGCTTGAGAGTGGAGAAAATACACAATCAGAAGCAGAAACACAGTGAACTTCCTTCAAGAACACAGCAACACACAATAACACTGTAAGATCTGAGGCTAATTAACTTCATTATTCTCTCTTGAAATAGATGGGTACCTCTCCTCAACAGTAGTAACATGGGTCAGGCTTAGTGAAAGAGTTACCAACACAGCCCACGCCTGACACTTTATAGTAAGCTACATTCCCTTCCAGATATTGCTCCTGGGCATAGTGCTTAAATAGAGTCGATCTATGATAAACCTCACTGAAAACAGTCTGAGCCACTTGGTGGGCTTCATCTTTATGTGCTTGTTCACTTTTATAAGTAATTCCATGTTTCCTCCAGATCTTATCTAGTATAACACAGTGGGTCCAACCCTCTTGATTATGTACAATTATGTCCCACATGTACTCAGGTAGGGGTAGTCTAGCTCAGGGTAATCTCTTCTAATAATTCACCTGATAATTCTCTCTCTCCCCTGCCTCCATTTGGGAAGGGATCTCATGGGTGTACATGGGTCCTTTCCAAGGGGCAGCCACACCTTGTGCTGATAGGTCATTGCAGTGGGTGATAGCATCTCCTATGACCTCATAGCCAACTGACCCCTATTAGAATGAAAAGGAGACTGGTCATACATTGTCCACAAAGTTTGGAGTGCATGCTGATCTGAGTCGGGTGACTCTCTCCTCCCATCCAAGCTGATATCTGCTGAAGAGGTCTTGTCACTGGGCACAGTCCCGGTGTTGAGTTGAATGATCTCTTTCAAGGTTTGCTTTCTAGGGGGAGCACCAGCAGGGATTCCATTTCCAAAGCCTCCTGGGGGCTCTTGTATTTTGGCTGCTGATACTAACAACTCACAACATGGTCTCCAGTTGACTGCACTGACTTCTCCATCTCGTCTCCCTGTTAGGTGTTCCAGTCATTACAAAATTCTTCCTCCCACTCCTCTTCAATCACGACACTACAATCCTCAGAGTAGAAACTTTGTATCTACCTCCTTCAAGACAGCAGGAGCTTGCTGCATAAGCTCCCAAGACTATCTCATTGTCTCTGATGCTCCAGGACAAGGAGGGGTGGGGGGTCTCTGAAGCTACAGGCAGGCAGGGAACCTCACTGAGGGCCACAGCTTTCTTACTCCAATACGCACTGCACAAGAGGACAAGGGCAACATCTTTTCCCTCATGGAGACATTTAGCACAATGCAGAAGGCCACCTTCTGCTGATCTTTCAATTTTCTTTCTTTCTGTGAGCCACTCAAACACTTCAAAAGGGATTTTAATCTTTGCACTTCAAAGGTTCTGAGTCCTATTACAGTTCTGGAGTTTTTGTAACAGGGAAAGCAAAATGCCTTACAGTCTCTGTAGGCTATTCATGCAACATGCATCACTCTGCCCTGCATTAATTCTGCTCATTGTGAGTCTGTATTTTTAACGCTTCTGATGCTTAGGGATCAGGCTGTCTTATTCACTTTTCTCAGTCTCCACATTTTCTCACAGACCCAGTCCTTCTGCATTTTCCTTTGTTTCTATACTCACTGTGTCGCTTGAGTGATCCTGTCTGCAGGCTGTAGTCTTTTTATGTTTGCTTGCATGCATGTGCAAGAAACATAGTGCCACCATACAAGTTTTCGTAGGTGTGCCTCCCCCACTTCCAATGCCCTGCTCCCTTTTGCGGGTGCAGCTGCACTGCGCCATTGAATGTCCGAGCTGTCTATGACAGCCATTCAGATGCAGTGGCGTACAGCTAAAAGTGAAAAACCACTGCAATCAGTGGTTGTAACGTTTAGACAATTTGCATACTGCCATCGGCAGTATGCAAAGTGTCTACACTCAGCATTGCATCCTGAACGCAGCTGTCATAGAGAGCTCCCTTCAAGTTCCCCCCTCCCCAAACACTCAAGTAGTATGCTGGAAGTCCACCCCAGCATGCTCATACGCTCCCCCGCTTACATATGGCTGATGGGGTGCCCAATCCGTCGACTCCGCGACCCCCCCACAGACTTCTAGGTGCTATGCTGGGAGCCCACCCCAGCGTGGCAAAAGTTTGGTAATGTCTTACACGACATAGTGTCATCCCCGATCCACCCCCCTAAAGTGATGCGCAGCTACCCCACTCACCAAAAAAAGTAAAGCTTTATGTTAACAGGGATGTAAACAGTCATTAATGGTAGAATGTACCCTGTCGGCACTGCTTAGAAAAGTTGTTTGCTCAGCATACCTCTCAACTGACACACATTATGAGGGACAGACCCTCATTTTACTCCTCAGAGCCCCTCTGTCTGACCTGGAGAGTGTGTTGCGCTACATTTTACAAGGTTCTAATGGAAAATGTACATCAATCTGTGCTCAAGGAACAACGTACAGAACTATGAAACAACCGATGTTCACAGCCTTCTGTACCTCTGCCCCATAACAAAATTTTACTGCGATAGCGTCACTACTCTATAGGTTCGCTTTTATATCTTCAATGTTCCATTAGTCTGCAAAACGAGGTGGTACGTTTGTGTGTTTACAAGGTATACATCTTACAACGGTGGATGTAAAAGTGAGATATATTAGAAACATTTGGTATGAAGCTGCCGTGAAGGAACACCTTATAAAGTTTGCAAAGCAGAGCCATATTTGCTGCAAAGAGCACCTCTGAGAGAGAGAGAGAGAGATGCAGGTGCAATGTGCATGCATAGCTCTCTACAGTCCCTCATTGCAGAGACGTCCTCTTTTTATTCTTCAGAAGTGCTCTGTCCCAAATGTGTCTCATGTCGAAAAGGTGCTGCCCTCTTAGAGCATGTGGCGTAAACTATTAATGCAGAAATGCATAATATTTGAAGATGCAAAATTAAACTGAGCTACCAAAAGCACTGGTTTCCACAATATATTTGAGCCTGCGTCATCAAGTTCGATTGTGTTTTCCCATTTTGAGAGCCAGTGTCCCATGTCCCTTTTTTATGTTGGCGCACGTGCGCAGCCAACATCTTGCGGCAGTGTGGATTTGGAGGCACAGTTGCTGTTTGGCGAATGCAGGGCACGTACCAGTAGGTGCGTCCCCGCATTGCCCAATCAGCCTGCATTCCAGCCCCACACCATGCATACATAATGGGGTGAGCACATCTAAGAAAAGGTCCGCTGCAATCCGAGCAAAGCTCGTCAGACGCAGCAGTCCTTTTCTTGCCGTATCCGCCGCCATTATGTGCATGGTCAGTGAGCAGGCGGCCGCCTAACGTCTGCCGACTTCGGGGGTGCCGAATCCCCCTGTCGGTTAACCTCCCCCACTGTCTTTGTGTGCCGACGGGGGAGCCCACTCCCCATCAGCATAACCCCCCCAATTGTTGAATGCCGGGTGCCCAGTCCCCTCGGCTCCTGCCCCTCCACTTTCTTTCTGTGCCGACGGGGTGCCCAATCCCCATCGGCATTACTTCCTCCCCGTGTTGTGGTGGCTCGACGAGGGTGCCCAACTCTGGCCGGCTACTGACCCCCAAAAAGAGTTAGGTGGCACGCTGGGAGCCCACCCAGTGTGCCAAATGCCCTGCAAAAGGAAAACTGTCCCGCAATGTTTTTTCTCGTTTTTTTTTTTTACCTGTAAAACGAAAATGATCCTCATAGTCTCAATGCCCCTCCCCCACCCACTGTGCACCCTGCCTCCTCACCCCCTCACCCCATACTTACCTCCGGAGTCTGGCGCGACAATCTTCTGTGGAACGGGAACATGTCTGCACTCTTCAAAGCCGACCGCGAACTGAGGAAATGCCGGTAAGCTGTATAATGGAATGAATAGGGTTTTTTCAACTTTAATGCATAGCGCAGGCATTTTTGGGAATTTTGGCCCCAAATTTTCAACCTGGGGTTTTTGGGACCCCTTGTCATGAATTCTTGCACTGTCATGGTGTTATTCGGTCCCAAAAGGTGATTTCACAGTCACTGCGCGGAATCACCTTTCAGGACTGAGTAGCGAAATGACAGTGCCACTGTTCATGAGAGGGCTCTAAGAGCCTATGTTGCAAGTCTAGTGGGAAAATCCAAAAATGACTGTTTATTTAGCCGCATGTGAGCAACTGCACAACGCACGCCAGAATTTAAAGCATTCGCACATTTTCACACCAGATTCTCAAATTTGGAATTTTACTACACCTTCTTGTGAACTGTACAGCTGTCATTTTTCACATCCTTGCCGAAATGTGTTTTCGCACTTTCGGCACACAATAGCGTGTTCGCTGTGCAAAATCAGTGTCCGGGACACATTACAAAAATGACAGTGACACTGTTCATGAGAAGAGGTCTAAAATGCCTGTTTTGAAAATTTGGTGACAATACTCCATAAAATGACTGTGTTACAAGCGTGCGTTTTGCAGTTTGCACGCATGCTCGTACGTTCGCAAACTTCTAATATTCTCACTCCAGATTTTCTACAGTGCCATATTTCTGCACCTCCTAATGAACAGTACAGCTGTCATTTTTCACATCCTGACCAAAATCTGTTTTCGCAGTTCCGGAGCAGAATAGCGTGGTCACTGTGGAAAGTCCATGTTCGAGACACATGATGAAAATGACAGTGACACTGTTCATTAGCAGATGCCTTAAAATGCCTATGTTGAAAATTTGGGAATGAAAGTCAATAAAATGAGTGTTTTATGAGCGTGCATTGCACAATTTGCATGCACGCTCATGACTTTCTGAATTTGTAATGCTTTCACTCCAGCTGTTCATCATTAGCATTTTTCCATACCTCCGTATGAACACTCCAGCTGCCTAAAATGTGTTTTCACACGTCCGGCACAGAACTGCACGGCTGCTGTGCGAAATCAGTTTTTGGGACAGTTTGAGGAAATGACGGTGACACTATTCATGAGTAGAGGTCCTAAAATGCCTATGTTGAACATTTGGTGCTGAAACTCCATACGGTGACTGTGTTGCAAGCGTGCATTGTGCAGTTTCCACGCACCCTTGTAACTTCATCAATCTGCAATATTTTCATGCCACATTTTCATGACTGGCATTTGTGCACGTCTCCTTATCAACAGTCCAACTGCCATTTTTCACAGCCTGCCCAAAACGTGTTTCCGCAGCTGTGGCGCACAATGGCATGCTCGCTGTGCAAAATCACCTTTTGAGACACATTCATAAAATCACAGCACTATGCATCTCTAGCTATGCCACTCCCACTGCCAATGCCAGTGCGACAACATTCGGCATTGACAAATGCTTGTTTATTGTCTGTGTTCCTCATTTCAGTTGAAAGGATGGAGAGGTTGTATGTAACCAAACAAAAAGGCGACCACTGGAACCGTAGCTGAAGCCACAATAAAACTTAAGGATCCAGTGCACAACAATTGGGCTAACGGCCACTAACCCTACGTAGAAAAGACCAACTATTTGGAATGGTTTAAAAAACTATAATTACTCCATAGTTAAAATACAACAAACAGCACTTACTTTACTGATAACATACCACCGTTTCCCGCTTGTAACACGCGCTTTTTGGAGGCTGAATAGGTAACTTGCATGTAACCCCCAGCAGCAGTCATCTGCAACTGAACCATGGGGGGAGCATATAGCATCTAGTTTTTGGCAGTCACATCGCTATTGCTCCTTAAGCCCTTCAGGCATAATAATTGCCCCTGAATTTCAGGAATGTCTCCGATTTTTGGCTCAAAACTTTCACTTATTCCGTTAATATTTGGCATTTCGGTCACAGAAAAATCAGCATTTTGATCAAAAGAATCTTGTCAGACAGCATTACAGTATAATTATTCAGAAAATGCATTTATCAAACCATATATTGTATCTGCTTTAGTTGATATTTTCCTTTTTTAAGATGTGTGTCTTGTCCCTGATTTGGGCGACGGGGTTGAAAGGTGTACTATTACATTCTGTTCCCTTACAGTGTCCATCAGCCTGTTATAAGCTTTATGCGCCCTTTCAAACGTCTGCCTAGCCCCAGTTTTTGCAATGTCCCAACACTTACATGTAGCTACCAGCTGTAGAGACAGAAACTAGAAACTGATATATATGTACTTTCCACCTGTGACCGAAAATAGAAACCATATGTAACCTGCAGCAGAAACAATATATGTGACTCCCATGTGAAACTTGAAATTATATATGTAACCCCCAGGTCCAAGCTGATAATGATATATTTAATTCCCGTGTAGACTGAAGCCGGAAGAGATATGTAACAACCAGCAGATATGTAATTTCCAGCTGTAGAGACAGAAACTGGAAACAATTCTCAGCAAGAGACGGAGAAGGATGTATGTAATCCCAGCAACCAGACGGGTATGTGGGAACCTCGCTCAGGTTGCTTAAATCATTGAAGACAGAATAGTATGTATTCTTGTTTAAACGCATTCTCTGTTTAAAGAGAGAGACTAATCTGTCAACCTCTGTAAAAATCACTGTTTTGAGACCCATACCTTTCAACCTTTTGTCATTGAAATGAGGGACACAGACACTCAGAATAAAGGACAATGAGGGATACTGACAATCGCAATGAGGGACACATCCTCAAACATGGGGATACAAGCTCAGAACACTATGGAAACTATTGCCTTTATTTGTACAGTTTTTTTTTTATCTAGCATCTTAAGACTATTATTAATTCTGCTTTAAAGTCTGAATTTATAGCACATTCTCTCTGTGTAGCTCCTTTTTCATGAGGAACATGGCAATTTTAAGGGGTAAAATGAGGGACATCCCTCGTAATGAGGGACACTTGAAAGATATGTTGAGACCAGTCCCTACACTGTACTCGATGCTAAAATCCCAGCTCATTTTTATGTTGCTTGTACGCATGTGCAAGAAACATAGTGCCATCATCCGAGTTTTAGGAGGTGTGTCAGCCCGTCTTCCAATGCAGTCAGTGTGTTTTCAGGCGCAGCCCCAGTTCCCCAATCACTGCTGCAGCTGTCTATGACAAGCTGAAAATGCAGTGGCATACAGTTGAAAGAGAGAGCTCCGCTTGAGTGAGCAGAGCTCTCCCCACACACACACACACACACACACACACACAGGCGCGCGCGCACGCACACTGCGTGCTCATGCACCTTCTCCCTCACTGTACGGCCGACGGGTGCCTGAATCCCCATCAGCTCCACGCCACCCCACAAAGCATCCAGGTGCCATGCTGGGAGCCCACCCCAGCGTGGCAAAATCATGTTATGGCCGACGGGGTGCCCAATCCCCGCCGGCTCCACTGTCTCCCCCATCGCTGTCACCGATGGGGTGCCCAATCCCCATCGGCCCAATGTCTCCCACCCCAGTACAGGGTGCCACACTGGAGCCCACCCAGCATGGCAACAGATGCGCCATGGCCGACGGGGTGCCCAATCCTCGCCGGCCCACGCCCAGCTGAGTTTTTCTGCCATGCTGGGAGCCCACCCAGCATGGCAAACATCCCGGCCATCATTTAAAAAAAACTGTAAAGAAAAACGGTTCCACGCAGTCTCCCTGCCCCCACAACCTGCACCCACCCACTGCGCACCCCGCCTCCCACACCCCTTCACCCCATACTTACCTCCGAGTCCGTCGAGACGATCTTCGGTGGACTGGGAACACGTCTGCACTCTTCAAAGCCGACCGCGAACTGAGGAAATGCCGGTAAGCTGTATAATGGGATAGATAGGGTTTTTTCAACTTTGTTGCATATCTCAGGCATTTTTTTGGAATTTTTGCACCAAATTTTCAACATGGGGTTTTTGGGACCCCTCCTCATGAATTCCTGCACTGTCATGGCGTTACTTGGGCCCGAAGGGTGATTTTTGCAGCCACTGCGTGAAATCATCTTTCTGGAATGATTAATGAAATGACACTGCCAGTGTTCATAAGGTGGGCTCTCAAAAAGCCTATTTTGAAAATTTGGTGGAAAAATTCCTAAAAATGACTGTTTTACGAGCGTGCGTTGCGCAGTTCCTACGCATGCTTGTAAGTTTGCGAAATTTCAATATTTTCACTCCAGATTTTCAACATTGCCATTTTACCACACCTTCTTATGAGCAGTACAGCTGTCATTTTTTCACATCTCACCGAAAATGTGTTTCCGCCCATGTAACGCACAATGGCGCAGTCGGTGTGCAAAATCAATGTATGGGACATGTTAAGAAAATCACAGTGACACTGTTCATGAGCAGAGGTCTTAAAATGGCTATGTTGAAAATTTGGTGAAAAAATTCCTTAAAATGACTGTTTTATGAGCGTGCATTGCGCAGTTCCTACGCACGCTCATAAGTTCGCGAATTTTCAATATTTGCACTCCAATGACTTCCAAATTCCTAAACAGCACATAGAAGCAAACAATATTCGGCACTGACAAATGCTTGTTCTTAACGCAGAACACGCTGTATAACTTCATCATGGATGTATGATATAAGCCACACACACACACAAAATCAAGGCAAAACATACACACACACACACACACACACACACACACACACACACATGCTTGACAGGAGAGACAGAGAAGGGAGGCAGGGATAACAGAAGCTACCCAGCAATATCACAACAGCCTGTTATACTATTCCAAATGAGGCAATGGTCAGGTTTAACTTTGAGAATAAAAGTAGCCAATTTCCTGAGGAAATCTGTCTACTCTCAAAGTTCTGGTTCTCGGACATTAAGCTCAAAAGTTTTATGAAGCATTTACTTCTGTAAGCATCCAGCTGAGGGACTGACATTGATGTGCAATCTGGGGGTGAATACCATGTTGTGGCTGCAGATATCTACCTACCTACCTACCTATCTATCTATCTATCTATCTATCTATCTATCTATCTATCTATCTATCTATCTATCTATCTATCTATCTCTATCTGCTCACTGTGTGGGGGTATATGCGGCGGCACAATGGGGAGTTCTGGGAAAGAGAGACTGCCTTTTGTTTTTGGCCAAAGGTATGGCCGACGTAGTGCCCAATCCCCATCGGCTCCACTGACCCCCCCCAATAAAAATGTTCAGCTACCAGGCTGGTAGCCCACCCCAGCATGGCACAAGTCCCGCGTCATCTTCATAAAAAGAAAAAACACCTAAAAACCAAAAACAGTTCCTCATTGATTGTCTTGCCCTCCTCCTCCAACCCGTGCCCACTCTCTGCACATCCACCTCCCCACACACTCCCCCTGACCCCATACTTACCTCCGCAGTCCGGCACGACGATCTTCGGTGGACTGGGAACACATCTGCACTCTTCAAAGCCGACCATGAACTGAAGAAATGCTGGTAAGCTGTACAATAGCATAAATGTTTTTTTTTCAACTTTGGTGCATATCTCAGCCATTTGGGAGAATTTTTTCACCAAATTTTCAACATGGGGTTTTGGGGGCCCCACCACATGAACTCACTCACTGTCATTTTGTTATTCGGTCTCAAAAGGTGATTTTGCGGTCACTGCCTGGAACCACCATTTGGGACCCAGTAACGAAACAACAGTGTCACAGTTCATGAGGTAGGCCCCCCAAAATATGTTGAAAATTTGGTGAAAAAATTCACAAAAATAAATGTTTTATGAGCGTGCATTACGTAGTTCCTATGCATGCTCGTAACTTAGCAAATTTTTTATATTTTCACTCCAGATTTTCAACATTGCCATTTTGCCACACCTCCTTATGAGCAGTATAGCTGTCATTTTTCTTATCTTGCCCAAAATGTGTTTGTGCACATGTAGCGCCCAATGGCGCAGTCGGTGTGCAAAATCAATGTTAGGGACAGACTAAAAAAAAATCACAGTGATACTGTTCATGAGTAGAGGTCTTAAAATGGCTGTGTTGAAAGTTTGGTGACAGAAGTCCATAAAATGATTGTGTTACGAGCGTGCATTGTGCAGTTTCCATGTATCCTCATAAGTTCACGAATTTGTACTATTTTCAGTCCAGATTTTCAAGACTGGCATTTTTTTTACTCCTCCTTATGAACAGTACAGCTGTCATTTTTCACACCCTGGCCGAAATGTGTTTTTGCACTTCCTGCGTAGAAATGCGTGGTCGCTGTGGGAAATCCGTGTTCGGGACAGATTAAGAAAAACACAGTGACACTGTTCATGAGCGGCAGGCGCAAAATGCCTGCATTGACAATCTGCTGTAAAATATCCCCAAACTAATTACATTATGGGTGTGTGTTGTGCAGTTTCTATGCACGCTCATGACTTCACTTTTTTTATATTTTCACTGCAGATTTGCAACATTGCCATTTTTTACACCTCCCCATGAACAGTACAGCTGTCATTTTTCACATCCTGTTCGAAATGTGTTTTTGCACCTGTGGTGCCAAATGGCGTAGTCACTGTGTAAAATCAACTTTCAGCTAATGAACTGATATTGCCACTGTTCATGAGGTGGGGGTCACAAAAAAACCCTGTTGAAAATTTGGAGTGAAAATACCAATGAACACCTGGGGCGTCAGGGTTTCCAACCATAACACCCCACCCTGTAGAGACTGACAGGCATCGGGGGTGTGACTTGGGATTGTCACCTGTAATGCTCATGCCATTCCACCCCTACCCACACCCTGCAGCCAGTGAGAGGCATCGAGGTATGCCTGGACTCTTCAGTCCCAAAGTTCACCCCATTCTCCTATACCGCACCCATCTCACCATATTTCCTTATGGAATGGGGTGAGCATAAGGCCCAAAGACCCCAAGGCACACCGTGACACTTGTCAGAGTCTGCAGGGTAGGGTGTGGTGAAATGACATGGCTGTTATGCCTGGCAACCCAAAAACACACCCCAATGACTGTCAGTCTCTGCAGGGTGGTGGTGGGGTTGGCTTCAGTTCAATACTTCACTGCCATTCCTATTATGTAGCTCTCTAACTCCTACACTACCAATGCCAATGCCAGCAAGCAAACATTCAGCATTGACAAATGCTTGTTTTATCACACTGCAGGAAAATCTGGAGCTATATCCCCAGCTGGGAGTTACACAGTCAGTGTGATTTTTGCCACTTGCCCACCTCAATGGTTTCTACCTTGGCTCTCCTAACATATGTAGCACTATGCACGCTTTCGGGCCTGAAGTCTCCATTCACTCCCTCATTAAGGTGTCTGTCCAACTTGGTCAACACCTTTCAGTAGCCTGTTGATAACATATGAAGTTTGCACATCAAGGCCCACAAGACCTCTTCTGGCCCCGTCTTCTGACTTCCAAATCCCAGCTGGCACCTCCCTGTCCCAACACTGCCATTGTTCCTCAGTGCCATCTCTCTCTTTCAATGGGTGCACCAAGCTGTGCCAAACAAGTCTAAATCCAAACCCTCTGGGACACCAAGGACCCTGAACAGACACCACAAAACATCCCAGATGAGTCTCCACATGTGATGCTCCCCTCCCAGCATGTCTAGGGGCATATTTGGTGTTATCGTCACCTAAGAGGGGTCTCGCACAAAGCACATAGCAAGTCTAGAACATGCCTGACCTCCTGTGCTGGGCTGACCTCCGGGTGTCTGCTGGCACAAACAGGGCTGGCTAAGCTGTGGAGTCAGAATGGTTATGCAACTTGGAAATATAACAAACTTGATGTCCAAACAAAGGGATAACTTCAAACATAGGATCCTTTGTTTTATGAGCTCTGACACTCCTAGGAATTTAGTATCAGCTGGCACAGTTCATGAATTTGGCCACTGCAGAGTTAATTCCCACTTCACTACTCCCTGTGGGGTTTCACATACCTCCCTACTCAGCCTTGCAATGAAGCACTTTCAAACTGGGTTCTCTCCCACTGGACTTTCACATAATTCCCTGTTCAATTGTCCTCACGGTGAAACACTTTCAAACTGGATTCTTTCCCATTGGACTTTTCACATAATTCCCTATTCAGCCTCACAATGAAGTACTTTCAAACTGGATTCTCTCCCACTGGACTTTCACATGATTCTGTATTCAGCCTTGTGATGAAGCACTTTTAAATTGGGTTCTTTCTTCCTGAACCCATCTGGCATCAATTGGGACATTTGGCAGTCCCAAACGTTACATACTCAGAGTTTCTGGAAGACCACCTGGACCACACACTCAGGAAGCTGCTCTTCTCGACAGGAGTTTGGCCTCCAGCCCATGTCATGCTGGATGCAGATAAGGTGCAGGTGAGTGTCCCTCCTTTCATATCCTCTGTTGGCAGCTTGGCCCATACCAGGCTCCCAGGGTGACCTACACCCCATCATGCTAATGCTGTGTTCCCTCATGGGGAGTGGCTCCCCACCTGAGCGGGGGTCCTGTTATCCATGGCTGCCGCCATGAGCTAGGCATTTTTTGGTTCCTCAGTCTTCCTGGTAGCATAGAGGATGCCATGAAGTAAATATCATAGCCCTGTTAAAGAAATATAAACCTCACAGTGTGTGTGTGTGTGTGTGGGGGGGGGGGGGTTGCACAAATGAAACCAGGGCTGACTGTCATCTCAGCATGTATTATCATGCGAAACGCTGAGACAGTCTACCCTGGCATTCGTCTGTGCTTTGGGACTTGTTTGTTAACAAACTGAAAGCAAATCTACAGTGTCTATTGAAAAATATTTCAACACAATGTCATAATGTCTGGCAAGCTGAAGAATAATTAACCAGGCCATAATCAATAACAGGAAATATTTATTTAATTTAGTTTTTGTTGACTGGGTAAGTGCACTAGACAAATCCTGCCTATTTTCAGGCATGACCCGGGGGAGGGGGATACAAATGAATGTCAACTGACCTTGAACCAGATTAAGCTGTTGGTGGTAGTTTTAGTGAAAGAGGGAAATTTGGCCAGGACACCGGGGAAATTCCCCTACTCTTTTCGATAAGTGCCATGGGATCTTTAACATTCACCTGAACTACCACCAATCCAGGCAGATGGGACCTCGGTTTAACGTCTCATCTGAAAGACGGATGAAATATGTATGACATCACTGAATGTTTTTTTTGCTTCGTGAGTGAAATTCAAATGATTACAAAAAAGCTGACCACATTTTTGGTTTACGGCCTTTACCAAATTCTCAGTATGGTCAGAGTAACTTAGCTTACAATCCAATGACAAACCAAAACATTTATAAGTATCTACCTGTTCCAGGACAGGACCGCTACAAGTCTTAATAGGAAGACTTGGAGAGGTACAGTGAATCATCCTGGAACTGAGAATTATTGTTTTGGTTTTGTTTATATTCAGATGTAATTTGTGATTGAGGAACCAGGACTGTACCAAATCAAAACAATATGCAATGAGCAAATTAAATTCCGAAAATGTTTGCCTTTAGCATATATCACTGTATCATCCACGACAACAGTATGTTTGAGGTTTTTATTGACAATGGAAGCTCATTCAAGAATAAATGGAATAGACGTGATCCCGAAACTGAGCCTTGAGGGACACCCAGAGTAACAGGAAGAGGAGAAGAGAAAATATTGCAAAATTTTACTTGTACGCAGTGAGACAAATATTCATGAAACTACTGCAGAACATGAAAAGAAAAAACCTAAACAGCCTAGACTATTTAATAATAATGGATGATGAACACATTCAAATGTTTTGGAGAGATTAGTATACATTATATGGAACCCACAGTTTCACCACTATCCAAGGCCTTGGGTATGTAGCTTATAAAACAAGCAAGAGCTATAGTGGTACAATGTTTCTTTTCTAAATCTGTATTGTTCTTCCGTGAGTATGTTGTATTTCCATAAACAGTCCTTGATTTGGTCAGGCACTATACGTTTCAAGGCCTTGGATAGAGTGGGAAGTATTGAAACTGGCCTGTAATTTGGAACATCCTGTCTATTGCCACTTTTGAAGATAGGTGAAACAAATGCAAGTTTCCAGGCAGAAGGAATCTCTCAGTTTACCAGTGAATGATAAAACAGTTTGTTGATTGGAACAGCCAATTCATCTAATGCAACAGATAGCAACTTCATATCTATTTGATCAGGGCCAAACTGAGTTTTTAAGTTTAATTTACGTAAATACCTCTAAAAGGTTTTGACACTTATAACTCGGAAATACAGCGGCGGATGCTCTATATCCTTTTGAAAACAAGGAGATTCCAACCTATTGGAATTACAGGAAGGAATATTAGCAACCAGTTTTTCAACTTTACAAGTAAAGAACTTATTGAAGGCATCAGACATAAGTAAGGGGTCAGAACAAGGCGTTCCATTTAATAGGATTGAGACAGTTGTAATGTGGTGTCCCCCCCCCCCAACAAATCATTTAAATCATTGAGGTAGTTGAGAGGATGCAACGTGGGGCCTCTAAAATGATCAGAGATATGGAGGACAAAAGCTACGAGGAGAGGCTGGAGGCCCTTAATGTGTTCCCCTGGAGAAAAGGAGGTTGAGAGCAGATATGATCTCTATCTTCCGCATACTCAATCATATCAAGAAGGTGGAACAGTCAGAGATGTTTGATCTTGTGTCCTCCAGCAGGATGCAGGGACATGCCCTGAAGCTCAAGGGTGGTAAATTTAGGGGTAATGGTAGGAGGCACTTCTTCCCCAGAAGGTGGTGAACCTATGGAACAGCCTATCAGTGGTGACATTGAAAACAGGGACAGAAAAGGCCTTTAAGTTAAACCTGGATACATTTCTGCTTACCACGGGAATCCCAGGGTGTCCTGGGAAATAGGGTGAATAGGGAATCCCTAAACAGTCCATATTTGCCCAGTATACTTATTAATTTCTGCTTATGATGTAGAGGAAGAGCCCTGATATTACCAGGTTACTATGTACCCATTTAGATATAGATAATTCCATTATCCGTGGATTGCAAACTGAATAGGTAAACATATTATTTGAGTACCTGTAAAACATTCAAAAGATAAATTGTTTTCTTCCCACCTACATGATGGATCACATGAATTCCATGGCATATACCGTGGGGAATTTATTCTTGGATTGAGAGGGAAAGGTGGGAACAATAATAACACACAGTCAAAATGAAATACAAATGAATGGAATATATATGCTGTACAGAATGTAGAGAATACTGGATGGGGGACTATGCACAACTAGTGTGTTCTGCCACAGAGGGTTTCTGATTCCCTCTGACCTCGAGAACAAAGATTGATAGAGCCATGGGAATCAGAACCCCGAGGTGGCAGAACACACTGCTTGTGCATAAAGTGCTCATCCTGTATTTCTTATAGTGTACACTGCCTTGTAATTAATGTATGAGTTTCAGAATGAATTTATCGTTTTTCCCCCCCATTTGAATTAGTAAAAGGCGAGGCAGCAGAAGGCTAAACAATAAACAACTCCTCAACCGGCTTTTAGTTCAAATGAGCAGACAAAACTTGATACCAGCAAACAAAAAAACTAGTAATCGAAACGCATGTTCTCATTATGTTGTCTCACGCGTGCAGTGCAGACAACATATTGTGGCTGCTTCAATGGAGAAGCGGGTTTCGGAGGTGCAGTCTTGCTGCAACCAATGGTGCCACTGCTTTTTGAGGCTGGGCTCTGTGGCACCAATGGCATAGCACATTGTCTATGACAGCAGTTGAAAAAACGTGCCACCACCTTGAAAGAAATTAGCCGCTGCAATCAGGGAGCGCCATGGAGCGGTCCCTGATTGCAGCAGCCAATTACTGCTTGCCTCCTCTGGTCAAGAAACATGGCGGTGGCTTCCCACATCAGCTTCTTACAGTCCCCAGAGAAGCCAAGGGATAAACGTTGCCTTTTACAGTCCCTGTGAAAGCCAATGGGGGTGCCCAATCCCCCTGTCGGCATGACCCCTCCTAAATTAATTTGTCTATGGGGGTGCCCAATCCCCATTGGCATAACGTACCTCCCCCCATTTCTTGTGCGAGAGGGTGCCCAATCCCCCTCAGCTCATGCGACCCCCGCCCCACGCACTGATAGGGGTGACCAATCCCCATGTCGGCATGTCCCCTCCTGAGATAATTTGCCGCCGAGGTTTCTAATCCCCATTGGCATACGTATCCCCCCATTTCTTGTGTGCCAAAGGGGTGCCCAATCCTCCTTGGCTCATGCAACCCCCCCACCTCTGTATGGCCAGCGGTGGTGCCCAATCCCCCGTCGGCTACAGCCCCCCAAAGACACTCAGGTGGCAAGCTGGGAGCCCACCCAGCATGTCAAATGCCCTGTGAAAAAAACCCATCTCGATGGTTTTTACCCTCTAAAACAGAAAGCGGTCCCTCATTCAGTTGATTGGCCCTCCCAACCTGCACCCACCCTCCTCGCACCATGCCTCCCACAGCCCCTCACCCCATGCCACCTTCAGAGCCTAGCGAGACGATTTTCTGTGGACCGGGAACACGTCTGCACTCTTCAAAGCCGATTGCAAACTCAAGAAATGCCGGTAAGCTATATAATGGCATAAATGGGGGGTTTTCAACTTATGTGGATATCTCGGCCATTTTTTTTACTTTTGCCACCACATTTTCAACATGGGGTTTTTGTGACCCCTCCTCATGAATTCAGTCACTGTCATGGCATTATTCTGTCCCGAAGGTGATTTTGTGGTCACTGCGAGAAATCACCTTCAAGGACCGGAAACCCAATGGCAGTATCCTGTTCATGAGGTGGCCTCCTTAAAGCTTTATGCAAAATTTGGGGAAAAAAATTTAAAATGACTGTATTACAAGCTGCATTGTGTAGTTGATGCACACTGTGAATTTTCGCCAATTTGTAACACAGTCATGTTATGGAGTTTCGTCACCACATTTTCAACATAGGGATTTTAGGACCTCTGCTCATGAACAGTGCCACTGTCATTTTCTTAATCTGTCCCGAACACTGACTTCCCACAGTGACCACGTTATTCTGTGTCAGAACTGTGAAAACACATTTCAGTCAGGATGTGGAAAAATGACAGCAGTACTGCTTATAAAGAGGTGTGGAAAAATGGCACTGTTGAAAATCTGGTGTGACAATATTATAAATCTGCGAAGTTACAAGGGTGTGTGGAAAGTGCGCAACGCACACTTGTAACACAGTCAATTGATGGGCTATCACCAAATTTTCAACATAGGCATTTTAGGACCTCTACTCATGAACAGTGTCACTGTCATTTTCTTAATCTGTCCTGAACACTGATTTCCCACAGAGACAGTTCTATTCTGCGCCAGAAGTGAGAAAACACATTTTGGCCAGGATGTCAACAATAACAGCTGTACTGTTCACAAGGAGGTGTGACAAAATGCCAATGTTGAAAATCTGGCGTGAAAATATTGTAAATTCGGGAAGTTACGAGCGTACGCAGCAACTTCGCAATGCACACTCGTAAAACAGTCATTTTTTGGATTTTTTCCACCAAATTTGCAACATAGGCTTTTTGAGAGCCCACCTCATGAACACTGGCACTGTCATTTCGTCACTCGCCCTGAAGGGTGATTCCGCACAGTGACCGCGAAACCACCTTTCGGGACCGATTAACACCATGACAGTTCAAGAATTCATGAGGAGGGGTCCCAAAAACCCCATGTTATAATTTGGAGAAAAAAGTCCCAAAAATGCCCAAGATATGCACTAAAGTTGAAAAAAACCTATTCATTACATTATACAGCTACCGGCATATCCTCAGTTCATGGTCAGCTTTGAAGAGTGCAGACGTGTTCCGTCCACAGAAGATCATCGGCCTGATCTCCGAGAAGGTAAGTGTGGGGGTGGGGAGGCAGGGTGCTCAGTGGGTGGGTGCGGGTTGTGGAGGGGGCCCGGAGACCATTCCTTTTTTCAGGGAAAAACGCGTAGGGACTGTTTTTACCTTTCCAGGGACATGTCGTGCCACCGAGTCTTGCTTGGGGGGCAGCTGTAGCTGAGGGGATTGGGCACCTGTCGGCCAGAACAACAAGAGAGGGGATTACGTTTTCTGCCGGCGAGATTGGGCACCCGTCAGCAAACAACAGGGGGATTCGTTTCTGCCGGGGGTTGGACACCCCATCGGCAAACAACAAGGGGGGAATTCGTTTGCCAACTGGGATTGGGCACCCATCGGGCAAACAACAGAAGGGGAAGGAATTTTCTGCCAACGGGATTGGGCACCCGTCGGCAGACAATAAAATGGGGTGGGGTTTACAGTATGCCTACGGGAGTGGGCCTCGTCCAGCAAACACACATTGGGGGGGGTACATATTGTTTGTGAATACGGTGGCAAGCCGCTGCCATGTTCACAAACAATATCAGACATCCTACATCCCGCCCTGCAATAATGGGTCGCTCCCTCATTGCAGCGGATGGCTGACGCTGCAATGACGAAGCGGCCCCTGATTGCAGCGGCTGATTTTTTAGAAAGTTGTGGCACGCTGGCTGAACTACTGTCAGCAGTAGCATGCCACGGCATTGGGGAATGGGGGACAAGCCTCTGCAGGCTGTGGGGGCATTGGGCACAAGAGTGCCATGCCTCCACAACCTGCTTGTGGAGAAAGCTGACACAACATGTTTCTTGCGCATGCGCGCAATCAACATAAAAAACAACTCCATTTTATGATTGTTTACCTTCTCTAAAATTCACTGATGCTGCTGGTTGTTTTATCTGCCTTCTTTCTTAGTAGAATTGAAATGCATGTAAATGATGTGGTTGAGTCTGCCTTGTTTTGTTTCAAATCCTTGCTCTACTCTTACTGCATACTTCCTTAATATTAGGAACACTTTCAAACAGTGCTGTCAGTCATGACGCTATGTATCCTCTTCTCCCACTGCATAATGAGTGGCTGGAATGTGAAGGGGGTCTTCCCAAGTCCAGGAAAGATGCTATGGGAGTTGACCCAGGAATGTAAACAAACATATTTTTGTGTGGTAACAGTATGGTGGACAGTCTGTTTTCCACTTTTTAAAAGAAAAAAAGGAATGAGAATAAAACAAAATAAGAAATGAGAATCAAACTCCCAGCTACATTAACAGTCTCTACAGATTGTGAATAATCATAACACACGTTTTTCAACTTAGGGACACTTTGAGGCCTAGGGGTAGACAGCGTCCCTTTAAGTGCATGCAGTGTTTCACTTCCACCTGGACAACCACCAGTAAAAGGCTGAAGGGACCTCAGTTTAACATCTCATCTGAAGAACTGGACTACAGTGATGAACTGGATTACAAGCTGGCTGAGTGGGAGGTTGCAACGGGTGGTGGTGGGAGTTGAGTTCTCAACTCCAAAGCCGGTGACAAGTGGGATGCCACAGGGCTCTGTGCTGGGACCAGTATTATTTGGGCTCTCCATATCAGACATTGCGCACGGGGTGGTGAGCAAGGTAAGTCTGTTCACAGACGACACCAAAATGGGAGCAGTGGTTGATGGAGAGGAGGGATGGAAGCAGCTTCAGGGGGACCTAAGCAAGCTAGAGGAGTGGTCAGAGAGGTGGCAGCTGGGGTTCAATGCAAGGAAGTGTAAGGTTATGCACTTCAGGGTGAAGAACCCAGGAGAATACTGACTGGGGGGGGGGTTAAGTTGGGGATCACTGAGGAGGAGAAGGACATAGGGGTAATGGTAACAGGGACCATGAACAACACTGCCCAGTGCAGGACAGTGGCTGCAAAAGTGAACAAAATGCTGGAGTGCATAGCGAGGGTTTTTTCATCTAGGCAAAGAGAGGTGATCTTGCCCCTCTACAGATCACTGGTAAGGCCACATTTGGAGTATTGTGTGCAGTTTAGGAGGCCATACCTGAAGTGTGGTATCAGGCTACTGGAGGGGGTGCAGAGGAGGGCAACAAAGATGATATGTGGAATGGAGGGGAGAGACTATGAGAGCAGGCTGGGAGACCTGGATATGTAAACCCTGGAGGATAGAAGGGACAGGGGGTGCATGACAGACACATTCAAGTATCTGAGGGGAATCAATAAGGATGGGGCAGACAAGGTCTTTAAGCTAAGAAGAGGGAGGGACACCAGGTGGCACGGGCTAAGAATAGAGGGGGGAAGATTTAGGAGGGAAATTAGGAGACACTATTTCACAGAGAGGGTGGTAGCAAAATGGAACACACTACCAGAATGGGTGGTATCATGTAAATCTGTGAACCGCTTCCAAAGGGCATGGGACAGGGAACAGGGGAGAGTGAGAGTGGGGGAGGTGGGGGGCAGCAGTGGGATGGCAAAGGGGAGGGGGTGGGGCAGCTGCAAATTAGGGGTGCTAGCAGCACACTTGAGCAGATAGACCAGGTGGTCTGTTTCTGCTGGCACATTCATATGTTCGTATGAACTTCACTGCAACAATGCAGCGCCCCCCTAGTGTTACATGCACTACAATGTCAGCACTGGGTATTCACCCAAGTTCCCAGTGTGGAATTAGAACCCACTTCCAACCAATTGTCCGGCTCCAGAGGTGAGTGTGCTACCTACGTAGCCACTGGCACAGCCTAAATACATGACTACTACTATTTTTTTATTTATTTAGTTTTTGTTGACCTAGAAAGGAGGGTTAGGCAATTCTTTCTATACTATTTTTAGCCTAGTCCCGGGGAAGGAGGACCAATGCAAATGGACATATTGCATCAGGTTAAGCTGCTGGTGGTAGTTTTAGTGAATGTAGGGAAATTTGGCCAGAAACACCAGGGAATCCCTTCACTGCCATAGACCTTTACTGTCCACCTGACCAACCACTAACAGGCAGGACCTCAGTTTAATG
This sequence comes from Neoceratodus forsteri, assembly GCA_016271365.2. NCBI lineage: Eukaryota > Metazoa > Chordata > Ceratodontiformes > Ceratodontidae > Neoceratodus > Neoceratodus forsteri. The sequence goes on from JADMNL010000023.1 coordinate 70,265,152, forward strand.
TCCCATCTGAAAAATGCCACCTCAAGAGCATAGCACCCCCTCATACTGCACTATGGTGTCAGTACTGGGATTTACTCAAGGTCCTGGTGTGGGACTAGAACCCACAGCCTTCCAGTCTTCTGTCCTTAGAGGTGAGTGTGCAGCCTATTATGCCACTGACACTGCTAAATAGGAGAATAAATAGGTATGATCAAGTAGATTTCCTAATAAAATACATTCTAAAATGGATGTCAGAATGGAGAGCTCCTTGGAACCATAGCAAGCAACAGTCCAGGAAATGAAATGCCTCCAAAGCTTCTTCTTCAGAATGACAAGTAATGCTGCCATGTGGACTGCAAGAGATAGAGCTCCTCAACAGGCAAGCTGCCACCGCCAAGCTGTGTGACTGGTTATGAGTTCCCTTAGGTGACTTGTGCCACTCTTATGTCATGATGGAAAAAAATGGGTGCCAAAAGGGAACATAAAGGCTGTGCAAAGGGGTGATGGGCAGAGCACTCTGTACGTAAACCAGGTTCAGGCGGGTAATGCATGTCTGATTTTGCCCATATGTGTAGGACTTGGGAAGGGGAGATGAAACCTGGGCCAGTGGAGGGGATCATGCTGTCTTAAGAAGGTGAGTCACGGAGGCTGGGGCTGCTTTTGTGAGTGTGATGATTGGGAAAGTAGCAAGAGGTTGATAGTACTTTTTGGGCCAAAGCTTGGGGGAGTGTTAGGTCTCAATGGCAGGGTGATGGTACTGTGAGAGCTGGGGTTTTTGGAGTGAAGATCATACAGACTAATTGGGATGGATAGGTTATTGTATTTTCGGGGCTTAGGGGAAGAGGTGTCCGGGTCAGTGGGAGAGATGGGGAAAGTGCTGGTACCTTTGTTAGTCAAGGCTTAGGGGGAGGAGTCACGTGATGCTGTTTTCATGCTAGCTGCACTCTCTGCAGGCTCCGCTTACCCGTGCCTAATAAGTGTGTATACTGCTCAGCTTTTTACAAATTTGCTGCCGTACGAACCCGTTAAGGTTGTGGACGTCTAGAGGTAGTGGCTGGTTTCTTTAATGGAGGAGGAGATGCCAGGCTTTGCCTAAACGTATACACCCGCCACCCCGGAGAAGGTCAAGAAAGAAATTCCGGCTCTGGTTTACCGCAACCCTCCCAGTCCTGCAGCTCCGTAGCGGAGAGGAAGAACGCTAACGCTTGACGCGCTTTCTGGAAGAGTTCCGTCCTTTAGGGCGGAGATGGAGGATATGGCCTCAGAAATTAAGAACATCACTTGTACCTGAATGATCTGTCCAAAAGAATGACAGATAATGAAGCCCAGGTATTTCGCTCGAGAACAGGTGGAGAAGTTGGAAGGCTCACTTTAGTTAAGCAGCGTGTGGCTAAATTGGATATGAAGGCGAGGACTTGGAGGAGAAGCGCGTAACAATGTTGTCCTGATAGGCCTACCAGAGAGAGAGGAGGGTGGCGATCCTGTTAAGTTTTTCCAGCAGTTTGTCGAGAAGATTGTCGGTCCTTCTCCTTTTGGGCCATGTTATAGTATTGAGAGAGCGCACCGCGCATTGCGACCTATTCCCCCCCCCAGGTGCACCCCCCCGTACTTTCTTGGCTAAGTTTCTGAACTTTCAGGAGCGACAGTTGTTTCTGCAAAAGGTCAAGGAGGTCAAGTCCACTGCAGTGGAGAGGCGAATCTCAGGGTGACACAAGATCTGCCACTGTCCATGCGGCAGCGGAGGGCCACCTTCCACCCGCTGGTCTCCAAACTAATTGTGGCGGGCATTAAGTTCAAGATAGCGTACCCTCTTGAAGTGCAAGTCTGGTAGCCAGAAACCTGGAAGGCATTGAGGATGTAGATTCAGCCTTGGAGGTGCTACAGAGGTCCTGCCTAACTTGTTCAAGCCAAAATAGATAAGCTACTGAATCCCCAGGATCAGTTCAACTGGAGGTGTCATGGGGAGTGCTGGCATGAACTATGATTTGAAGGGGCGTAATGCCTTTTATTTTGCCTGCTGGGGCTGGGGAAGCCTCATTCAAGGGAACTCTGAAACGCCTGGCAGTTGTTGGTCTTGTTCTGCTGCAACCCGGGAACTTTGATGTTTAAAGGCATGCCAGGGGTCTGAATGACCGGAAGAAGGAACCATCTTATTTTAGATGTTGAATGGCGGTGCAACTCCATTTGGGGGTGTGGGGATTTAAGTGGCTTTAAAGGAGACCCTCATGAGCGTTGGACATGTTGGGGACAGGAATGATATAATGGGTCTCCTCATCATGTGTTTTTTATTTTTCTTTTGGGGGTAGTTCAGTTGGGCTATTGTGATGGAGACTGTTGCACCTAGGGGCTGAAATAAAGCTCCGGTTCCCCCTTTTTTCTTTCCCCGCTCCGTATAAACTTAATTATGCCCTGGTGAAGGAGGGCTGTTCTGAGGAGGCAGCCTGATCATGTTGATTTTCTGCCGGGCGTTCTTATAGCGGGTGTTATGCTACACTGGAATAGTAGTTTCAGGAAAATTCTCTGAAATGGGGATGGTCTTTATAGTGTGGAAGTTAGGTTAATGGCCTATTAGTGGGTATGTCTTTTGTAAGGGTTCAGGCAGGCTTATTTTTATTGGGTTCCGTATTGGAGGGTGAGCAGTCCCGGTATGGTTGAGCGGAAATCGGGGTGGGGTCTGAGGCGGGGATGAGGTGGCAGAACGAGCTGTCATCATGGACCCATGATGATGTGGGTGGGTTCGTTAGGGTGTCTTTGTGGGTGTACGGGGTTTAGTTTTTTGGTTTGGGGGGTTTGAGGGGGTGCAGGGGGATGGTAACACAAGGCTCTGAGGTAATGGGTAAGGGTAACTGGAAGAAGGGCATTTACATGGATTCCTGGTTTTTCGCTTGGATCAATGGCAGCTTATAGAGTGTTTAAATTTCTAAGTTGGAATGTTAAGGGGGCAAGGCAGAAGTCCAAACAGTACAAAATGTTAAAACACATAGGGGCTTTAGGAGCAGACATTGTCTTTTTGCAAGAGACACATTTGCTAGAAGCGGAGAGCAACAATATGAGGCGCCTTCAGGTTGGGCAAGTTTTTGCTTCACAAGGGAGCTCACAAAGCAGAGGGGTCATGGTCTTAGTTCACAGGGCTGTCCCCTTCACTCCCCTTCAGATAATACAAGACAAGGTGGGTAGATACATTTTGGTTTTTGGGAAGTTACAGACTTTAGAGATTTTAATTGGGTCAATCTAGGTCCCAGTTGGAGACCCAGTTTTTTGTGCAGCTAGTGGAGGTTCTGCACCCTTTGCCAATGTCCCTATTATTATTGGGGAGATTTTAATTTGGTAATGGACCCCTTGCTGGATAGGTCAAGGTCTACTGGTTTTGGTCTTTCACCGGCTCAAAGAGCAGTGAGGGACTGGGCAGATCAGTTTGGTCTGTCGGATGTGTGGAGGGTTCTCCACCCTGGAGATCGGGAGTATACTTTCATATCTTCCGTTCATGGCACAGCCTCTCGTAACGATTACATTATGCTCTCTCATAATCTCCTTCCCGGGGTATGGGTTCGGACATACAATCAGGGCCTCCCTCTGACCATGCAATGGTATCGGGGTCGATGACCTTTGATGCCCTACCCAAGCATAATAACAGATGGAAGTTAAATAATCAAATTCTGAGGAATCAAATGTAGTCAAATATCTCCTCTCAAATAGATGAGTTTGTTCTTAACAATGTGAGGAAGATGCCCATCTGGACATGGTTTGGGGGCGTTAAAAGCATTTATAAGGGAGTTTTGATAGGGCAGTCAGTTAAAGGAAGAGAAAAAAGGAGAGCCTTATGTTGGAGTTACTGGCTCAAATAAGACTCAGGAGATCAATCTCTCTTGATTCCTCAAGAAAGATAAGCAGGATTTAATTAGATTGAAGAATCTTTATTTTACTTTACTAGGGAACAAGCTGAATTGGCCTTAATTAAAACTAAAGCTAGTTATGTGGACCAGGGAGAAAAGGCAGGCAAGTTGCTGGCAAGGCGAATCAAGCAACTTGAGGCCTCCCGTATAATTCAGGCGGTCCAGTCCGAAAAGGATGGTAGGATAATGACTTCCCCGAAGGAGATTGTGGAGGAGTTTAGGTGTTATTTTGAATCTCTGTATAGTCCAATGGCTAAGCCTCCCTCAGTTGAGGATATACTGTCCTCTCGAGGAGCTAAATCTTCCCTCCTGTCAGAACAAGAGCAGGCGATGCTTACGTGGAAATTTCTCAGGATGAAGTTGTGAAGGTTATTATGGGGCTTCCTCTGGACAAAATGCCAGGACCGGATGGTTTCTCACCTAATTTTATAAGGTTTTTCTAAACAGTTAGCGCCTCTCCTGGTGTCCTTGTTTCAGTATATTCTTAGAGGTCAGGCTGTGGACCAATCCTTATCCGAGGCACTTATTGTTTTAATTCAAACCTGATAAACCCCGAGCAGCTTGCTAGTTATAGGCCCATCCCTCTGCTTAATTACGATATTAAAATACTGGGGTCCTAGCCGACCGTTTAAACAAGGTCTTGCCTGATTTGATTGGATCAGAGCAGGTTGGTTTTATGCAGGGAAGGTCTATAAGTGATCATTTGAGAACTGTGGCGCACGTCTTGTCCGTGTCTGCGGAGAACGGTGATGCAATGGCTCTGGTCTCGTTAGACGAGGAGAAGGCGTTCGATAGGGTTCATTGGCGGTACTTGATAACAACTATGGGGAGTTTTGGTTTCCCTGAGCTATTCTTGCAATGGATTGGATCCCTCTATCTTAATCCCACTGCTAGGATCTCCTGCAATGGGGTGATGTCGGACCCCTTTAATTTATACGTTGGCACTCGTCAAGGGTGTCCGTTGTCCCCTCTTCTCTTTAATTTATATCTTGAACCCCTTGTTAAAAACATATTACGTAATCAGGATATAAGAGGTATCAAGATTCAGGATAGTATTGTCAAGGTAACAGCCTATGCGGACGATCTCCTGGTATATATCTCCCATCCGAGTGACTCGATCCCTGCCCTATTAAATACGATTGGAGAGTTCAGCTCTTTGGCCAATTATAAGTTGAATTTGGGCAAAACTGTGTGTACCCTCTTAATAGGAGGTTTTCAAGCAAGAGATTACGGAGTTGGGCATGATGTGGAATTGGATGCCATCAAGTATCTGGGCTCTCCTTATCTAGAGACATGAGACGGTAAGACATCATAATCTGGATGCCTTGGTTCATACAATTGACTTAGATTTCAAAAGATGGGCAAAACTCCCAATCTCGCTGTGGGAAGGGTAAATTTGGTTAAAATGAATGCGTTTCCCAGGCTGTTTTACCCTCTTAGTGTTTTGAATATTCCACTATTGCCATGTGGTTTAGGAAGATTCATGGGCTTATTGCCAACTTTGTATGGGGATACAAGAAGGCAAGAATGACTTATCATAAGTTGGCTGCTCCTAAATTATTGGGGGGGCTCAGGCTACCGCACCTAGGACTCTATTATTGGGCAGGCCAGGCTAACAAGTATTTGAGGTGGGTCAAGGGTGTGGAGACCTCGTATTTCCCCTTTATGGTTACAGATTGAATTAGCCCTAATTAAGGGAGCAGGTCTTATTCCTGAAGCCTTATTGTATGTCACTCCTAATCTCCTACCAAAATCTCTCAGGAATTCCCCGATTGGGTTTTCTGTGAGGGCCCATTCGCAGCTCTGCGGCTTCCTGAAATACTCTCATGTCAGGGATCCAGCCCAACCTATAAGGGGCAATCCGTGGTTTCATATTGAGGGTAGACTTATGAGGGCTAACTGGTTAGCGCAGGAGGGAGAGTGCCATATTAGAGATTTAATTACAGTAGAGGGAAACGTGCTCTCTGCTCCAGAGATTTTGAGTTTTTCAAGCTGCCAGTTTCGGCAATTTTCCAGGTCTATCAGCTCCATCACCTATTAATTAGTAAGCTGGGTAATTTGTTAATACAGAGCCAGAATATAGAATTTTCAGAGAAATTAAGGCCCATGGCGGATTTACCTCATGCTGTTTCAAGTATTTATGCTATGTTATTTAACTGGGCCTACTCCCAGAATTTAGCCCCATCATCTTATTGGGCCTCTGTCTTTCCTAGTAGGGAACTGGACTGGACAGCGTTGTGGCATTGTTGTCAAAAATTGCTTTCTCAGGATCGTCTGAGCCTGATCCAGTTCAAGATACTCCACAATATCTATTATTCCCCTCAAAAGCTGGCTAGGTTGAAGATAACCACCACTGATACTTGTGTGAGGTGTCAGCAGGGAGTGGGAGATTTATTGCATATTTTTTGGAGCTGTCAGAAAGTAGCGCCCCTTTGGTCTAGTATTAAGAATGGGGTAGACCCGTTGTTAGGATTGGGTGATCTGTTCACTCTGGAGATATGTCTGTTGGGAGATGTAGCTTCTATTCCATTTAAAATAAGGAGGTTTCATATCTCCTTAATTTTGGTATCCCTCAAGAGTGTTGTTCTCAGACACTGGAAGGACTCTGTTGTGATCAGCTACTCAGAATGGTTAGAAGAGCTTCTAGACAATCTCAGAACTGAAGCGAATGATTGCCATTCTTCAAAATAAGCTGTCTAGGTTTAATAAAATCTGGGGCCCCTTTATACCTGTTATCGTTTATAGAATTGGGTTGTTACGGTTTTAGTGTTCGGCAGGGACCTCAGAGCCTTGTGTAGGTTGGGTGGGGTGGGGTTAGGGGTGGGGGCAGAGGATGTTCCGTAATCCTGTGTTCTTGTGTATGTATGTTTATTAATATTTGTAGGTTTTATGTTTTACGGATCGTTCTCTGTATTAAAACTGTTAATAAAATTTTAATGGAAAAAAAAAAAGTCAAGGCTTAGGGGGAGAGGTGTCCGGGTCAGTGGGAGAGATGGGGAAAATGCTGGTACCTTTGTTAGTCAAGGCTTAGGGGGAGAGGTGTCCGGGTCAGTGGGAGAGATGGGGAAAGTGCTGGTACCTTTGTTAGTCAAGGCTTAGGGAGAGAGGTGTCTCTGCCATTGGAAGGGACAGGGAAAGCGCCGGTACTTTTGCAAGTCAGGGCTTAGGGGTAAAGTTGGCTAGTCCAGTGGGAAGGATGCTGAAGGGTGATAGTACTTTGGTGTGGGGGTTGCAGAGATCTGTGGGAGGGATGGGGGAAGGGGACGGTGCATTTAGGAACTGGTTATGAGGCTCTGGTGGTGGGAGTAAGGGAAGGAATGCAGGACGATGATGGGATTCCTTCCCGTGGGGCACAGGGGTCAGTTGAAGGGACACATGAGGGTGATGACACTTTTTGGGGTTGGTGGATCACTGGAAGGGGTACTTGAGGATAACAATACTTTTTGAGAATGGGGTGGTGGGGACCACTGTGAGAGACATTGGAGGATGATGGTATTTCTTGAGGTGGTGGAGATGTGTGTGTCTGTGTAAGTGTGAGAGTCTGTGTCCATGTGAGTGTGTGTCTGTGAGTGTAAGTGTGTGTCTGTGTGTAATATACGAGTGAGTGCGTGCGCACGCATGTGACAGGGGCAACAAAGTTAACAAAACCAAGCCACAGTTCTCTCATTTTTCTCCTTTGTACTTCTTACAAAACAAAACAAGAAAAAGCAAAGCCCCTGTTCCAAAGTAAATGAGCTGAGTGATAAACTGCTGGGACTCTTTCTTGTGTTTATCCCATACAAGGCAAATACCACCACACATCTGGCAGGTTGCTAGCAGACAGGAAACGGCACTGTCTGCAGACATCGCAGCAGGTTTACCTAGTATGGAATGAACACTGGGCCATAAGTTCAGCCTTGAACTCAGCTACAGACTGCCGTTTTGCTTTAGATTATAGTTAAAGAGTCCCTGATATCACCGTAAAAATGTTCTGTAAATAATTTTTAGGCACATTTCCGCTTTCAGTTCATATATTTTCTGGTTTTAACTTTCTTTTTTTCTTAATAGCTATATACAATAAAACAAAAATACCCTGGCTGCGTGCATCTCGATGATATTTCTTTTCTGGGGAATATTTTGAGTCAGTAGACTCAAGGGGTCCCCCCCAATCCTGTATCTCATGAGGGGGTGTCTGATAATGATTCCTTTGTAAATGTATGTTTGGATATATGTATTTCTATAAGTTATCCCCCCATGGTTTCAATACTTGTAAGTTCTTGATTGCAAAATTAATAAATATATAATACAAAAAAAACTGAATCACACTGTCCCCTAGACTTCATCAGCTCAGGCTACTTGCTAACCTGATAAATCATTTCCACGGCAATAGACCGAGACATAGCAAACTGAGGAGATCAGATTGTACTGATGTCAGCTGTGGACAAACGGCCATGGCGGACAAAGTCTAACAGATAGCGGCCCTTTAAACAAGTTTTTTTGTAATGTTTCTTTTTTTTTTTATTTTACAATTTATTTTATTCTGGACTGCCTCACACTGGCATATGCTTTCACAGGCTGCCTGTGCCGTTGGGCTGCCCACATCCTGCACATCCAAATTCCAGGAACCAGTGAAAGCTACATGTGCTTGATCCTTTTGGAAAGAGCCAACCTAGCTGTGTCATTATCAACCCAGCAGATTTTCTCTTGATGAGGACAAGCTCCAGACTGACAAATTCCTCTGACTGACAGGCATTACATGGCACTGCCAGGCAGTGCAACAATTTGCTACATGCAGGTTCTAAGTGTTCTTAAAGGGGCAGCAGCTAACAGTAAGTCCAGTGCTTAAATGTGTGCTTCACATCGCTATCACTGTAGGGGCAGCACTAATATAACCAGCAGGCTGCTGCTGTGTATATATATAATGCCCAGTGCCAGTCGCTACAGATATAGTAACTATGTAACACAAGTCACTGTCACTGAAGGGGCAGCACTAAAACAACCAGCAGGCTGCAGTTGTATATATAATGCCCAGTGCCAGTCGCTACAGATATAGTAACTATGTGACACAAGTCACTGTCACTGAAGGGACAGCACTAAAACAACCAGTAGGCTGCTGCTGTGTATAATGCCCACTGCCCAGTCACTGCAGATACAGTAACTGTGTGACAAAAGTCACTATCACAGAAGGGGCAGAACTAAAATAACTAGCAGGCTGCTGCTGTACATAACGTCCACTGCCCCGTCACTACTGATGCAGTAACTGCGTGACACAAGTTGCTATCACTGAAGGGACAGTACTAAAATAACTAGCAGGCTGCTGCTATATGCAATGCCCACTGCCAGTCACTACAGATATAGTAACTGTGTGACACAAGGCGCTATCATTGAAGGGGCAGCACTAAAATAACTAGCAGGCTGCTGCTGTATATAATGCCCAGTGCCCAGTCTCTTTAGATATAGTAAATGCGAGACACAAATCACTGTCAGTGAAGGGGCAGAACTAAAATAACTAGCAGACTGCTGCTGTATGTAATGTCCGCTGCCCGGTCACTACTGTTGCAGTAACTGCTTGACACAAGTTGTTGTTTCTGAAGGGGCAGCACTAAAATAACTAGTAGACTGCTGCTGTATGTAATGTAGTAGTAGTAAAAATCGTTATTTTTATACAAGATGAAAATACAACCTTAGGACCGCAGTCCTGTTTTCAAGGTGGTCCTGTTTATATAACAATTATACAAATCTTGTTAAAACATTTGACATATGCCACATTTAAGAAAAATAAAAAATACCTAGGCAATAAACTGTTGCACTTACATAGACAATAAACTATTACACTATAGCAAACAAACACTATATAGTTCAGTAATAGTATATTTCAATGAAATAAACTTTTTATGGGCTCCCCAGTTATCCACCTCAGTTTCCTATCTAGTGCTATTTTTACAGATTTATCCCTTATAAGTGTTGGAACATTTTGGTAGCAGAGGAAGGAATCCAGAAAGAAATATAGTTTATTTTTGCCTTTTCTTATGTTTTATTACAGTAGCATCTACATTCGAGTTTGAGATCCTTTTTATGTTTGCTTGTGCAAGAAACATTTCGTCACAGCTTAGGAGAGAAGCGGGGTTTTGGAGGTGCGGCACTGTGGGGGCCAATGGCCCAAGTACCTTTTGAGGCTTGGCCTGCTTTTACCAATGTGGTGGCACGCTGCTGCTGACACTAGTTCAGCCACTGTGCCACCACCTTGAAACAAATCCACCACTGCAATGAGGGAGCGACCCATCAGTGCAGGGCAGTACCTTGCCGTCCCCAACCCAGTTCATTTGCCGACGGGGAAGCCCACTCCCTGTCAGCATACTATAACCCCTTCCCCATTTGTTGTGTACTGAGGGGGTGCCCAGTCCCCCTCGGCATCATGTGCCCCCAACAGTCTTTCTTTGCCGATGGGGGGCACTATTCCTGTTGGCTTCAGTCCCCCCTTCCCAGTTCAGTTTACCAACGGGGGTTCCCAATCCCCTGTCGGCTACAGCCCCCCCAAAAAAAAACACTCAAGTGGTACCCTGGGAGCCCACCCCAGCGTGCCAAATGTCCCTGTAAAAAAAAGGTCCCACAATTTTTTTATCCTGTAAAGCAGAAAACAGTCCTCGTTGAGTTCAGTGGCCCCTCCCCAAACTGTGCCCACCCTCTGCGCACCCTGCCTCCCCACACCACCCTCACCCCATACTTACCTCTGGAGCCCAGCGTAACGAACTTCGGTGGACCGGGAACACGTCTGCACTCTTCAAAGCCAACCACGAACTGAAGAAATGCCAGTAAGCTACATAATGGCATAAATAGGGTTTTTCAACTTTGGTACATGTCTCAGGCATTTTGGGGAATTTTGGTACCAAATTTTCAACATGGGTTATTGGGACCCCTCCTCATGAATTCAACCACTGTCATGGCGTTATTCGGTCCCAAAAGGTGATTTCACAGTCACTGCGCAGAATCACCTTTCAGGACCGAGTAACGAAACAACAGTGCCAGTGTTCATGAGGGGCTCTCAAAGCCTATGTTGCAAATTTGGTGGAAAAATCCCAAAAGATGATCTCTTTTATGAATAAGCACAAGGGTTTCCAACATACTTGTACTCGCTGAATTTTTAATATTTTCACTCCAGATTTTCAACACTGGCATTTTTCCACACCTCCGTATAGCTGTCATTTTTCACATCCTAACCGAAATGTGTTTTCGCACTTCTGGCGCAGAATAGCGCGGTCACTGTGGGAAATCAGTGTTTGGGACACATTAAGAAAATCACAGTGACACTGTTTATGAGCGGAGGTCCTACAATGCCTATGTTGAAAATTTGGTGACGAAAGTCCATATAATGACTGTGTTACGAGCATGCATTGTGCAGTTTCCACGCATGCTCATAACTTCGCGAATTTGTAGTATTTTCACTCCAGATTTTCCACATTGGCATTTTTACACACCTCCTTATGAACAGTACAGCTGTCATTTTTCACATCCTGGCTGAAATGTGTTTTTGCTCCTCCGGCGCAGAATAACACGGTCGCTGTGGGAAATCAGTGTTCGGGACACATTAAGAAAATCATAGTGAAACTGTTCATGAGCAAAGGATCTAAAATGCCTATGTTGAAAATCTGGTGACAAAAGTCCATAAAATGACTGTGTTGCAAGTGTATGTTGCACAGTTTCCACGTATGCTCGGAAGTACGCAAATTTATAATATTTTCACTCCAGATTTTCCACATTGGCATTTTTACACACCTCCTTATGAACAGTACAGCTGTCATTTTTCATATCCTGCCCAAAATATGCATTTGCACATCTGGCGCACAATGGCGCCGTCGCTGTGGGAAATTAATGTTTCGGACAGATTAAGAAAATCATCGTGACAGTGTTCATGAGCAGAGGTCACAAAATGCCTATGTTGAAAATTTGGTGAAATAGTTCCACTAAATGACTGCAGTACAAGCATGTGTTACGCAGTTTCCACGTACGCTTGGAACATCAAGCATTTTTAATATTTTCACTGCAGATTTTCAACATTGCCATCTCTTCACACCTCCCTATGGATGGTACAGCTGTCTTTCTTCACATCTTGCCTGATCTGTGTTTTCACACATCTGGTGCAGAATGGCACAGTCGCTGTGGGAACTTGAAGTTTGGGCCACATTAACAAAATCACACTGCCACTATTCATGAGAAGAGGTCTCAAATGCTTTCATGAGGTAGGGGGTCACAAAAAGGCCATGTTGAAAATTTGTAGTGCAAATACCAACACACGCCCAGGGCGTTAGGGTTTCTAACCATAACGTCACACCCTGTACAGACTGACAGCATCAGAGGTGTAACTCTGGATCACCGGCTGTAATGCTCATGCCATCCCACCCCCACCCTGAAGCCAGTGACAGGCATCGAGGTGTGCCTTGCACTCTTCTCCCCAGACTTCACCCCATTCTCCTATACTGCACCCATTTCAGCATATGTCCTTATGAAATGGGGTGACTGTGAAGCCGAACACCCCAAGGCACACCTCAACACTTGTCGGTGTCTACAGGATAGAGTGAGGTGAAATGTTGTGAGCATTATGGGCAACGACCCACAGACCCACCCCAATGCCTGTCCATCTCTGCAGGGTGGAGGTGGGACTGACGTGAGTTCAGTACTTCACTGCCAATCCTCTTCTGCATCTGTCTAACTCCTGCATGTCCAATGCTAATATCAGCAAGCAAATATTCTGCATCGACAAATGCTTGTTTCAGTTGGCATGAAATATTTTAGTAGGTTTTCCTAGTTCTTATAAAATGGTAAGGGAAAATCCTGAAATCTGATTGGCTGTTATTCATGCAGCAATTATGTTCCCACACATGGAAAATAAAAAGTTCTGCCAAATATGCACTGATCACCACTGGAATCATTACGCTAATAGAATGGTAAGAATTCAACTAGCAGCCATTGTTTTTTGCCCTGTAACTGTAAGCATCACATTTACTTGCACTGGACCCTAAAAATACAACTACCTTAAATGCAAAACAAAACAGATTAATTACATGTTATTTCCCTGATCATATTCTTCTTACACATATAAACAGATTAGAAACATTAAGTATTGTTTATAGTTTTTATTACAACTGTTTCTTTGCTGACAATAAACCACCCCCTCTTCTATCTTTACCTGCTCATCAGGGAAATATTTTCTCTTTGTCCTGACAGTGAGATAATTGAGTCTCTGGCTGTAACAGAGGCCTTTGTCGTGTGTGTGTGTATAGTATGTTAAGAGGGTAACATTCTACCAGTGGAACTGAACAGAATTTTGAATCCTTGTATTCCATGGTAAACAGTCTATGACAAACATTCCATATCTTGAATGTGGGGAAAAACGGGGAAAAAAACAAAGAAGAAAGTAGGCAAAAATACAATGACATCATTTGCAATGGGCAGAAGGACTATTTTATCATGAATGCAAACAAGTAAATCTATTGTTTCTACTTATAAACGTGATTTTCCCAACTGTAAAAAGTTTTTAAAAAAGGAGCCTATTTCATCAGCGTAATAAGGCACTCTGGGATGTGCATGGAACACATTTTTACCACACATCCAGTAGCTAAAGTCACTCGGCCTTCAGCCTCATGCCTTATTACGCCCCTGGCCATGCGGTAAAATGTGTTCCACGCACACCCCATCATGCCTTATTGCTTACTTCTTCTTTGTTTCTTATGTTGTGCCAGAATTTAACTACATTATTTGAGAAGGCCATGTTTCCATATTTATTATTAATCCTTTGGGTTGTGAAATTATGTTCATTTTTAGTTCTCAAGTTATATTTGTTTTCTCTTGTATCTAGCTTTTCAATCAAGTACCCTGGTTTTCCTGTTTTTAGTGTTTTGAGTATCAGACATAACCATTTTAGTTTTCTTTTATTATCTAAATCTAGCCAGTTTAAAGCATTGTACGTTATACTGTGATGGGTTGTAAAGTTACATTTCAAGACAAACCTTGCCATCCTATTTTAGAGCCTGTCTACTTTTATCAAGTTTGTTTTGTTTACTAAGCTGCATATATGTTCTCCATAATCAATTATAGGTACTAAACGTTCATTTACAACTGACTCTCTCATCCTATAGATTAGGTAAAGTCTTGTTCTTCTAAAAGTCCCCAGCCTTGCATCTACTTTTTATGTTTGCTTGCACGCATGTGCAAGAAACATCTTGTAGCAGTAGTAGTACATTTCAGAGGTGTGTCAGTGTTGTGGCCAATGCAGGGGATGATCTAGTGGGTGCGTCCCTCAGCCACCAATCAGTGAGCATGCTGCCGATGACAGCAAACTTCAAAGAGAGCCAAAGAGTTGAAACAAATCTTCTGCTGCAATCAGGTGCAGTTTCATCATTGCAGCGGCAGATGAGAAGACTCCGGCCATGCGCATTACAGTGCACAGTAATGCACATGGCCAGAGTTATGAGCAGTTGCTCAGTGTGCCATTCCTGGTGAAACATTTCAATAAATAAAACTGCCATGGCACGCCTTTCCACAATGGTGGCTCCTGCCGCTGGCCACACACTCCCGCAAAGCCGACATCGGGGGTGCCCAATCCCCATGTCGGCATGTCCCCCCCAACAGCCACATTGTGGCACACTGGGAGCCCACCCCAGTGTGCCCAGACATTTTTTTTTATTTTCCCGACACTGGGATGCCCACCCCAGTGTTGGATGCCCCTAGCTCAATTTCTTTGCTGACGGAGGTGCCAAATTCCCATCGGCATTATGTTTCCTCCCCCAAGCTTTCCAACAGGGTACCCAATCCCCATCAGCATCATGCCCCACTAAACTCATGTGGCTCACTGGGAGCCCACCCCAGTGTGCCAAAAAGTTTTTTTTACCCTATAAATAAAGAAAACGGTCCCCTGGAGTCCTGTTTTTTGTTTGTTAAAATGTAAAAAAGAAAACCATCTAGCATCATCTCCCCAGTCCCTCTTCCCCCACCCCAACTCTCCCTCAGCGCATCCACCTCCCCCCACCCATACTTGCCTCCTGAGGTAGGGAGCAGTGATCTACTGTGGACTGGGATGCGTCTGCATTCTTCAAAGCCAAACTACGAACTGAGGAATCGGGTAAGCGCTGTATAATGGGAGTCAATGGGGGGTTTCAACTTAGGTTGATGTCTCAGCTGTTTTTAGGAATTTTGGCACCAAATTTTCAACATGGGGTTCTTCAGACCCCACCTCATGAACATGTCACTGTCGTTTAGTTTCTCGGTTCCGGAAGGTGATTTCATGAGCGGAACGACCTTTTGGGACCAATAAACAAAACGACAGTACCACTGTTCATGAGGTGGGGTCCAAAAAAGCCCATATTGAAAGTTTGGTGAAGAAAATCCCAAAAATGACCATGTTACAATCGTGCGTTGCACATTTTCTATGCATGTTCGTAACTCCGCCAATTTTTAATATTTTCACTCCAGATTTTCAACATTACCATTTTGTAACACCTCCTTATGAACAGTATAGCTGTCATTTTTCACATCCTGCCCAAAATGTGTTTTCGCACCTGTGGCGCAGAATGGCGTGGTCACTGTGTGAAATCAACTTTCGGGATGGATTAACAAAATCACAGTACCACTCTTCATGAGGAGGGGTTCCGAAAAGCCCATGTTAAAAATTCGGTGAACAAACTCAAAATAATGACCACGTTACGGGTGTGCTTTGCACAGTTTCTACACACGCTTGTAACTTTGCGAATGTTTCATATTTTCACTCTAGATTTTCAACATTGCCATTTTACCACACCTCCTCATGAACAGTACAGCTGTCATTTTTCACATCCTGCCCAAAATGTGTTTCTGCATCTGTGGCGCTAAATGGCTTAGTTGCTGTGCAAAATCACCTTTCAGGATTGAGTAATGAAATGAGAGTGCCACTGTTCATGAGATAGGGTCCCAAAAAGCCCATTTTGAAAATTTGGAGTGAAAATACCAACAAATGCCCGGGGCATCAGGGTTTCCAACTGTAACACCCCCCCCAGCCCTGTAGAGACTGACAGCCGCATGGGGCATGTGCCTTGGGGTCATCAGCCATAATGTTCACACCATTCTACCCCCAACCCCACCCTGCAGCCAGTGACAGGTATCGGGGTGTGTCTTGCAGTCTTCGGCCCAAATGTTCACCCCATTCTCCTATACTGCACCCATCTCAGCTTATTTCATTATGGAATGGGGTGAGAGTTAGGGCCAAACACCTCAAGGCACACAATGATGCCTGGCACTGTCTACAGGGTTGGGGTGAAATGGCATGCACATTACGGCTGACAACCCAAAGGGACACCTCCAGTGCTTGTCAGTCTCTGCAGGGTGGGGGTGGGGGTGGAGCATTAGGGCTGGAAACCCTATTGCTTCATTAAAGAAGTAAATCAGGGAGGGACATTTGATGTCACCTACCTTGATCTCAGCAAAGCCTTCGACAACGTCCAATACAGAAGGCTGATTAACAAGATGAGTAGTCTGGCAATGGGGCACAAGCTGATAAACTGGGTTTGAAATTGACTGACAGACAAGAGGTAGTGGATGGTGGTAATGGGATCCAATCCAGGGAGAGGGGTGACCAGCGGGGTCCCTCAGAGATAAATCCTGGGACCAGTCCTGTTCAATGTCTTCATTACAGACATTGCAGAAGGGCTAGAAGGAAAGGTTTGTTTGCAGATGACACCAACATCTGTAACAGAGTGAATACTCCAGAAGGGGTGGAGAAAATGAGCAGGGACATGGAGAGGCTTGAAAAATGGTCTGAGGAGTGGCAACTGAGGTTCAATGAAAAGAAGCCCAAATAATGCACCTGGGAAGAGGGAAACCTGGGGAGAGTTACAGGATGGGGTGGAGATGCTGATGATCGCCAAGGAAGAAAGGGACCTAGGACTTATCAGTTCTGATGACCAAAGGTGTCAAAGCAGAGCACAAATGTTGCAAGGACGGCCAGTGGCATGCTGGGGTGCATAGGCAGAGGTATCACTAGCAGAAGGTACGAGGTGGTGATGCCATTGTATAATGCACTAGTGAGGCCTCACCTACAGTACTGTGTGCAATTCTGGAGGCTGCAAATGCACAAGGACATTGACAGGGTGGAGGCAGTCCACAGAAAGGCAACCAAGATGGTACATGGCTTGCAACACGGAACATATCAGGAGAGATTACAAGGACCTCAATATGTACTTATTGGAGGAAAGGAGGGAGTGGGGGAACATGATAGATACGTTCAAGTACTCAACGGCATGAACAAGATGCAGAGGTGGACATCTTACAATACGTCAAACATTCGGCATTGACAAATGCTTGTTTTTTATCCTAAAAAAAAGAAAACTGTCCATCATTGTCTGTTGTGTACCCTTCCCCAAACAGTATATAGATGCTGGAGGGTGTCCAATCCCCCCAGTGTCCTCATCTGTCCGTCCATTGTTGTCTGCCTGTAACCCCCCAAACAGTATGCAGACACTCGCGGTGCTCAATCTACCAGTGTCATCTGTCCATCCATTGTTGTCCACTGTGTAACCCCAAACAGTATACAGACACTGGGGTGCCCAATCCCCCAGTGTCCTCATCTGTTCAGCAAACTCCCTGGAAAAAAAAGAAAACTGTCCCTCATGGCATAACTCGCCCATTTTTAAATATTTTTACCCCAAATTTTCAACATATGTTTTCTTGGGACTCCACCTCACAAACAACTTCACTAAAGCAATTTTCAAACATCTCTACCCCCCCCCTCCCATGACACCAGTGCACACGACGAACACTTGGCATTGACAAATGCTTGTTTTTATATTAATTTCTCTAGTCTTCTTGTCTTTGGCTGTTGGGCCGAATACCATAGTCTGGGACTTTTTCCCATTCAGGACCAATCTGGAGCATGTGAACCAGGTGCATAGCTCATCAAAGTCATTTTGAAGATGATTTTCCATTTCTTGTACATTGCTGCCTGTTGCTAGCAGCACTGCATCATCCACGTATAGTCGCAAATCTGTCTTCTTTATGTGCTGTGCAACCTGGTTCACATACACCAGGAACAAGGTGGGCCCCAAAACTGATCCCTGTGAGACTCTCCTATTTATTGGTTCTTTCTTAGACAATGTGTCTCCTATCATAGCCGGTTGGAACCTTTCACTTAAATAAGACTTGAACCATTGTGAAGTAGCCTCTGCTATCCCTATTTCCAAAAGCCTGTCTTTCATGATTTGGTGGTATACCATGTCAAATGCTTTGGATAAGTCCACGAACACTGCACCCACCTCCTGGCCATCATTTAAAGCAGTGGCTATCATGTCAACCAGGTCAGTGAGTGTGGTGCCCATGGAGTACCCACGTCTAAACCCAGACTGGAATTTAGATATTAATGAATACTGATCAAGGTAATCTCGCAACTGCTCCTGGACCATAGTTCCAGGATTTTGGAAATGATAGACAATAAAGCTATTGGTCTATAATTTGCAGGATCTGTTTTTTGCCCACCTTTGTGTACGGGTATAATTGTGGCTAATTTCCATAGACTAGGGAAGTGCCACTCTGTTAAACTCCAGTTAAATAATTTTGTTAGTACTGGGGCTATAACCACTACCGAGTCCTTTATAAATCTAGTTTCCATTCCATCTGGGCCACATGCTTTCTTTTCATTTAACTTTCCGATTTGTTTTGCCACTTGACTACAGGTGATTATCTTGAACGTAAACTTAGGTCTTCCTAGGTCTTCTCTTTCTTCCTTAATGCTGGAGTTTGCAGTTACGTGCTTTGGAATGTTTAGGTCTGGTAGGGTAGTAAAATATTTATTTAACAGGTCAGCTGAGATGTTGGAATTTTGTATTGTAGGCTTATTGTTTGCTGGGCACTCGAAATATTTAATTATTGCCCAGTATTGACTAGGGTTTGTAGTTTATTCAATCTTATTTTTATAGCAATTTTGATTGGTATTCCTTTGGTGTAGTTTTAATCTGTTTCTAGCAATCTTGTAGTTATCCTATGGTTTTACTGGATTCACTGGATTAATGTGGGACAAAAGAAGGCCGAGGCCCATCGAGATTGTCCCCCTCAGCAGTGAATCATTAGTTATTTATGTTGGTTTAACCAAATATCCAACCTTGATTTAAACATATCAAAGTCATTTAAATTAATTAGATCCTGTGGTAATAAATTCCATTGCTTGGATGCCCTTATACTGAAAATGTGTCTCTTTTATTGGTGTTAGCCCATTTAAATGTTACCTGCTTATTATGGAGTCTGCCTACTGTACGTTTATTAGAAAATATTAATCCACATTGCTTCATTTGAGTAGGGGATTATAATACTTTAAACAAAATAGAATACCCCCGTCGTCCTAAGTGTAAAGGGCATAGTTCTGGGTCTAAGCTTTTGTTTGCTAGTTTCCAAAGGCGATTTTTAACTCGTATTTCATTTTTCAACTTCTCTGTTATCCAGGGGGCTTGCTGTTTTCATTGGATTTGTTTTGTATATGGAGTTATTTTATTACAGACTGATATGAACTATTGTGTGAAACATTCTGTTGCCAAATCCAAGTCGGGTATCAAGACAGTTCTGTCCCCAATTATTTTACTCAGTTCATTTATCGGCTTTTCTTTGGTGTAAGTTTTAAATTATCTTTTTTTCCTAACTTTTGTACCTGGACCAGCCTGTTGAGTTTTTTGTTCTTTTATTTGAAATATACCTTTTTTTGTATTATGGTCCCCTAAGATGGGCTGTTCAATTTGTATCACCAATGGCTCAATCTTCAGGGAAATAAAAATCCGGTCCAGGATGTTCCCCTTGCTTGCCAATTAACTTTTTCTAGTTGGACTTGTGACAGTTTGGATTACGTTCAGGGTCCTAAAGCTTTTATCTAATGCATTAACTCGCATCCGTCCCCATGCTGCTTTGTAATGAACACTGCCCTCTCACTGCTGATATTGTAACTGTGTGACACAAGTCGCTATCACCGAGGAAGCAGCACTAAAATAACTAGCAGGCTGCTGTTGTATATAATATAGCCTGCATATTGCTGTTACCACCTCTGCCCTAAAGCATTGTTGGTTAAGATGTCATATGTCTGATTTATTTGCTATGTTATTATGTGTATGTAACTGGCATGCTCTGTAATGTACTCTATATCCTATCCAATGTATGCTCCAGCTAGTGTGTGCTTCTACCAATGTACAGTATGTACTACTGTGTACTCCTGCCAATATATGTAATTATTGTTTGTAACTAATCTGGGTCGCTCCTGAAAAAGGGACCTCTGGTCTCAGTGAGCTTACTCGGTTATCAAAATCTAAATAAATAAATAATGCCCACTGCCCAGTCACTACTGATACAGTAACTGTGTGACACAAGTTGCAATCACTGAAGAGGCAGCACAACAATAACTAGCAGGCTGCTGCTGTATAAAATGCCCACTGCCAGTCGTTACAGATATAATAACTGTGTGACACAAGTCTCTGTCACTGAAGGGGCAGCCCTAAAACAAACAGGAGGCTATTGCTGTATATAATGCCCACTGCCTGGTCACAGCTGATACAGTAACTGTGTGACACAAGTCACCATCACTGAAGGGGCAGAACTAAAATAACTAGCAGGCTGCTGCTGTATATAATGCCCACAGCGCAGTCACTACTGATACAGTAACTGTATGGCACAAGTTGCTATCACTGAAGGGGCAGCACTATTTTAACCAGCAGGCTGCTGCTGTATATAATGCCCACTGCCAGTCGCTACAAATATAATAACTGTGTGACACAAGTCTCTGTCACTGAAGGGGCAGCCATAAAACAAACAGGAGGCTATTGCTGTATATAATGCCCACTGCCCGGTCACAGCTGATACAGTAACTGTGTGACAGAAGTCACTATCACTGAAGGGGCAGAACTAAAATAACTACTAGGCTGCTGCTGTATATAATGCCCACAGCGCAGTCACTACTGATGCAGTAACTGTGTGACATGAGTCACTATCACTGAAGGGGAATAACTAGCAGGGTGCTGCTGTATATAATGCTCCCTGTCCAGCTTCTACAGATTTAGTAACTATATGACAGAAGTCGCAATCGCTGAAGGGGCAGAACTAAAATAACTAGCGGGCTGCTTCTGTATATAATGCCCACTGCCCAGTCACTACTGATACAGTAACTGTGTGACAGAAGTCGCTATCACTGACAGGGCAGCACTTAAAAAAACTAGCAGGTTGCTGCTGTATATAATGCCCACTGCCCAGTCACTGCTGATACAGTAACTGCGTGACACAATTCACTGTCCCAGACAAAAATAACTAGCAGGCTGCTGCTGTATATAATGCCCATTGCCAGTCACTACTGAAATACTGTAACTGTGTGACACAAGTCACTATCACTGAAGGGGCAGCACTAAAATTACTAGTAGCCTGCTGCTGTATGTAATGCCTATTGCCCAGTAACTGTGTAACTGTCTCAGGGACGTGGATATAAAGATAACGCTGGACGCAGTAATAGGGTACAACACACCTGCAGTGTGTGTCCTGTTACCAGTGTTGCAGGGACGTGGATATAAAGATAACACTGGAGGCAGTAATAGGGTGCAACACACCTGCAGTGTGTGTCCTGTTACTAGTGTCGCAGGGACGTGGATATAAAGATAACACTGGACGCGGTAATAGGGTACAACACACCTGCAGTGTGTGTGTCCTGTTAGCAGTGTCACACGAACGTGGGTCTAAAGATAACACTGGATGCAGTAATAGAGTACAATACACCTGCAGTGTGTGTCCTGCTAGCAGTGTCACAGGGACGTGGGTATAAAGATAACACTGGACGCAGTAATAGGGTACAACACACCTGCAGTGGGTTTTATTTTATATAAAGTAGAAAACAATAAATAAATAGAAATAAAAGAGTTCAAACAGATTGGAGGCAGTATAGCGCAGTGGTCTAAGGCTCTGAGCTGCAAATTTGGTGACATCCAGCAGACCAGACCTGGGTTTGAATCCCACAGCTTCCACTTGCATACTGTGTGACCCTGAGCAAGTCACTTAACCTCCTTGTGCTCCCAGGTTGCTCCTGTAAAAAAGCTTTCAGCTTAGTGTGCTATACCTGGTTAAACAACTAAATAAAACAATAGCTCAAGGCTATTTCACCTTACATCAGGTATCTCAGAACAAGTCATCAGCTTTCCTGCTGTTAGAGATAAATTCCTGTTCAGGCACAGGTCCTTCAGCTTACCTTACTCCAGGTAAGTGAGACTGGCTATGCAGCTAATCTGACTCTTGGTGTTTGAGAGGGGGGGTTATATAGCCCTCCCACTTATGGGAATGTCCCTCCCATAACATCCAATTAGTTCTAGAATGGTCCCTAAATAGGGAAACTCCGACTCTATAACATAAGGAGGTTTTAGCTCACAGAGTATAAATATAGCCTTCTAGGGGATACTGTCCCCCGATAGGAAATCCCCCTTTCCTGAGGTCTTGCTAACAGGTTAACATCTATTTTCTACATAAGCAAACAGTGCAAGCATTTATTTCATTTATACATGTGCTGTATTGTTAATAGTATATGGACACTAGCCCTTTAATTTACATCTCAGGCCTCTATACATAATGGGGCTCCTTTAAAGATCTGCAGTGTCTAGTGGTTAAGAGCACTGAGCTGCAAACCTGCAGACCTGGGTTTGAATCCCATCAACTCCCACTTGCATACTGTGTGGCCCTGAGCAAGTCACATAACTTCCTTGTGCTCCCAGGTCGCACCTGGAAACAAGTTCTGGCTTAGTGTGTCTTTCCTGGTTAAACAATTTCCCCTTTCCCTTTATTCTTGAATTTGTTTAATTTCTTTATTGTGTTTGGTTTATCTTGTAGCCCTCTTCTTATTCTGATGGCTGCTTCAACTGTATAGCATTTTCACATACATAGGGATGTTCCTGTCCCTTTAAATCATTTGTTTTCTATGTTGTAGCAGAGCGGCAGACTGCTAGACAATCATTTATCTAGCCACTCTGCATTGGGGCTCTGCATAGCTTTGGTAAGCCCCTCTTTATTTCTCTGGCACCTTAAGCTCAGTGCTCCTGCACCATATATACATAAATAACTAGCAGGCTGCTGCTTTATATAATGCCCACTGCCCCGTCTCTACAGATACAGTAACTGCGTGACACAAGTCACTATCACTAAAGGGGCACCACTAAAATAACTAGCGGGCTGCTGTTTTATATAATGCCCACTGCCCCGTCTCTACAGATATAGTAACTGCGTGACACAAGTCACTATCACTAAAGGGGCACCACTAAAATAACTAGCAGGCTGCTGCTCTATATAATGCCCACTGCCCCGTCTCTACAGATATAGTAACTGCGTGACACAAGTCATTGTCACTAAAGGGGCACCGCTAAAATAACTAGCAGGCTGCTGTTTTATATAATGCCCACTGCCCCGTCTCTACAGATATAGTAACTGCGTGACACAAGTCACTGTCACTAAAGGGGCACCGCTAAAATAACTAGCAGGCTGCTGTTTTATATAATGCCCACTGCCCCGTCTCTACAGATATAGTAACTGCGTGACACAAGTCACTGTCACTAAAGGGGCACCACTAAAATAACTAGCAGGCTGCTGTTTTATATAATGCCCACTACCCCGTCTCTACAGATATAGTAACTGTGTGACACAAGTCACTGTCACTAAAGGGGCACCACTAAAATAACTATCAGGCTGCTGTTTTATATAATGCCCACTGCCCCGTCTCTACAGATACAGTAACTGCGTGACACAAGTCACTATCACTAAAGGGGCACCACTAAAATAACTAGCAGGCTGGTGCTGTATATAATGCCCACTGCCTTGTCTCTACAGATATAGTAACTGCGTGACACAAGTCACTATCATTAAAGGGGCACCACTAAAATAACTAGCAGGCTGCTGTTTTATATAATGCCCACTGCCCCGTCTCTACAGATATGGTAACTGTGTGACACAAGTCACTGTCACTAAAGGGGCACCACTAAAATAACTAGCAGGCTGCTGCTTTATATAATGCCCCCCTGTCCTGTCTCTACAGATATAGTAACTGCGTGACACAAGTCACTGTCACTAAAGGGGCACCACTAAAATAACTAGCGGGCTGCTGCTTTATATAATGCCCACTGCCCCGTCTCTACAGATACAGTAACTGCGTGACACAAGTCGCTATCACTAAAGGGGCACCACTAAAATAACTTGCGGGCTGCTGTTTTATATAATGCCCACTGCTGGTCACTACTGATACTGTAACTGTGTGACACAAGTCGCTATCATTGAAGGGGCAGCACTAAAATAACTAGCAGGCTGCTGCTGTATATAATGCTCACTGCCGGGTCACTACTAATACAGTAACTGTGTGACACAAGTTTCTATCACCTAAGAGGCGGCTGTATCTAGAGGGATATTAATTTACTGGAAGGTGTGAAATGGATGGCAACAAAAATGTTACAGGGGATGGAGGGCAAGGCCTACGAGGACAGGCTGAATGAGCTGAATATGTACTGTATATACACTGGAGGAGAGGAGGGATATGACTGAAATGTTCAAGTATTTGAGGGTGATAAAGCTAGCACTGAAGGTGTGTTTAAACTGAGGAAGGGTAGGAACATGAGGGGGTATGGACTATGATTGGAGGGCAGAAGATTTAAGAGGGAGATGAGGAGGCACTACTTCACGGACAGAGTAGTGTCTAAATGGAACGCTCTACCAGAGGGGGTGGTATCATGTAAGACAGTAGGAAGTTTTAAGAGGGCGTGGGACAGAACACGAGGGAGGGTCTGGTTGGAGGGGGCTGAGGCCGTCATGGGAATGACAGATGGGGAAGGGTTGGGGCAGCTGCAATCTAGGGGGTTAGCTGCACACTCGGGCAGACATTAATAGACCAGGCGGTGTGTTTCTGCTGGCAGATTCGTATGTCCATATGTTCGTATGTAAGTCGCTATCACTGAAGGGGCAGCACTAAAATAACTAGCAGGTTGCTGCTGAATATATGCTCACTGCCCAGTCACTACTGATACAGAAACTGCGTGACACAAGTCACTATCACTGAAGGGGCAGCACTTAAATAACAAGCAGGCTGCTGCTGTATATAATGCCCGCTGTCCAGTCACTGCTGACACAGTAACTGTGTGACACAAGTTGCTCTCACTGAAGGGACAGCACTAAAATAACTAGCAGGCTGTTGCTGTATATAATGCTCACTGCCTGGTCACTAATGATGCAGTAACTGCATGACACAAGTCACTATCACTGAAGGGGCAGCACTATTACAACCATTGGGGTGCTGCTGTATATAATGCCCACTGCCGGTCACTATTGATCCAGTAACTGTGTGACACAAGTTGCTATCACTGAAGGGGCAGAACTAAAATAACTAGCAGTCTATTGTTGTATATAATGCCCACTGCCAGTCACTACTGGTACAGTAACTGTGTGACACAAGTCGCTATCTCTGAAGGGGCAGAACTAAAATAACTAGCAGACTGCTGCTATATACAATGCCCACTGCCAGTCACTACAGGTATAGTAACTGTGTGACACAAGGCGCTATCATTGAAGGGGCAGCACTAAAATAACTAGCAGGCTGCTGCTGTATATAATGCCCAGTTTCTCCTGATATGGTAACTGCGTGACAGAAGTTACTATCACTGAAGGGACAGCATTAAAATGACTTGTAGGCTGCTGCTGTATATATCTTCCCTGGTACCTGTTGGTACTCCCCTTGGTAGCTGATATAGCAACACTCACTCAGACTTGTGTCTAATCATCTTAAGCCTCCAACTCGCTCACTCTTGTCACTCTACAGTCGGTGGCTTCTTTTATACAAAACAAACTAAACTCAGGTTAACACCCCACAGCTTATATCGTTTTGAAGAAAACCTTTTTGATTTCAGTCCTTTAGTGGCATTTCTTTAGCAGAAGGAACACTGCTCAGTCATGCTACAGTGAAAGCTGAAAGTGAAATTGATGACAACTGAGAGAGTCTAAAAATGGCAGCAGCAACCAGCTAAGTTTTTTTTTTTTAATCACTTTTTACCTATGAAAATAATGGCAGGAGCAACCAGATATCTTTGCAGTGTGGGACAGCTATATGCTATATAGTAGGTTATTTTCGTGGTCTGTTTATTTTCGCCATTTGCAAAAATAAGCAAAATTATTCAGACTGAAATAATAATCAGAAAAGCTAGTACTGTCAAATGGACATTCAGACACAGACTCATTATACAGTGACTGATGTTGATGGGGGCAGAGAGCCTAACAGTTGGGGGGAGGACGGAACTGTGAAAATGGAGGGCTTTCTCACTTGGGACACTGTTGTAACACATCCAGCATACTAACATACTAAGAAGCCAGCAGATTAGGCCCTATGGTCTATTGAGTCTGCTCGATGATCAGTACCTTCCCAGGGCACCGTTATTAGCCCCCCTTCCTCCCTACAAGGTCCCCCACCCCCAAGTGGGGTGCTGGGGTGCACCCTCCCCCTATACCTATACCAGAAATTCTTGAACACCTCCCCAGTTGCAGCAGCTACCAACTCCCGGGCAGCACATTACAGGGCTCCACCACCCTCTCAGTGAAGTAGCGTCTCCTTATGTCCCCCCCAGTCTCCCTGTCCAGCTTCATAGAGTGTCCCCTGGTAGCCCCTACCTCCCTTAGCTGAAGCACCCCCTCAAGGCTTACCCTATTCATTCCTTTGAGATATTTGAAGACCTCTATCATATCCCCCCTGTTCCTTCTCTCCTCCTCCGAGTACATACCTGCTAATGTGGGCGATCACGATTGAAACACAGAGTACAGAAATACTAATACTTCTTTTGTTTTTATAGTAGTTGCAATCAAACTTAAGTACCTGCTAATGTCGATATCTGGCAAGAGGCAACATGGGTGAAGTGAGGGAGTGGGTTGTAATCTCTGGCATGGCATCTATGCTCCTGAAACAAATGATTAATTGCTGGCTAGTGACGAGGGTGAAGGGGGGGGTAAAATTTCCAATGGAATACTGTAATTAGCGACACACTAACCAGCATTCAGTAGTTTTATGTTTTTATTAGAATCAAATGAAACATAAAGAAAAGTAAAATAAAATGAAAACGGCATCAGCAAAGAGAAAACAAACAATCCTGTTTACTGCACAGTCCTGACATCACCAGAGAAAACCAAAAACGTCCGGTTTACTGCACAGTCCTGACTATTTTTCTCCCTGTTTCTTCTGTATCCAGTGGCATGCTCAGTACAAAAAAATAAAAGAAACTTTGTACAAATCTGACAATGCTACCAGTATACAATTTAGAGTATGAATAAAATGAACACTCACAAGATTCAGGCAATTACTGAGTGCATCGAGGATTCCTGGTTGCCTGAAGCTTTGTACAATATCCCCACAGCAGGCTTGCAAGGAATTGAAGCTTGCCAGCAGTGTTCCTTAAGTGTGAGCAGCTTTAAACTCATATTCAGTTCCTCTGCCCCGCTGCTGTTTTTTCCGAAACTGGGCCAGCATAACACAAGGAAACATAAATGCACATTTCTTCTCTACCTGCTTTTGCGGCTAAGCATAGCTGTTCACCAAACACCCTGGCCCAGTTACTCTACCCTGACCTGGCACTTGAATTGTACATTATTATGTACTCTCACTGCTGCTGTATCTAGAACTGCTGGGCTTACATTTCTGCCATTATACATAATACCTACCACTGTATGTTCCTTGTTGCATTACTGTTGCAGGATCTATTTGTGTAGCACTGTATGTTCCTTGTTGTACTATTGTATGCAGCATCTATGTATACCTCACTATTACTCTGTATGATCATTGCTCTGTCGTACTCTGTAACCACTTCTACTTGTTATTTTCTCCTCAGTCTCCCTCCCCCAGGACACACCTGGAATCGAGCAGTACTATGCTCAGTGTGCCCTCCTGGTAAAGCTTTTAAATAAATAAATAAAGTTGTTTTTCAACAGTTCTTTAAAGACTTTATTCAGTGACACATAAGGGGCTCTAGGGCTTTGGTGCAGGAGACAGGGACGTACACAGCAATAAAGCTGCTTTCCTGCAGTTTCTGTAACACTAATTTTGTAGTATGAGCACAATGGAGGGCCAATATTAGCAGACCTTTTGGTTCTTCAGGTAGTTGCAGTTTCTGCTTTGCTTGTTTTTAAAAGATGGCACAATGACTAGCTCAATAAAGTCCAGAGTGGTGCTCTCGTTTTCTCAATGGTTTATGGACTGTGTGATGTGCCAGGAGGAAGGGAATTTGTGTAGTGGGTTACAGGCAACTGTTTTTCCCCTTGCAAATCATCTGAGGGGGAAGTATGTCTCCAGCCAGGGTACACACTAGGGCCACAGATCCTTGTCCCTTATCCCCCAGACGTGTAAGAGACACCTGTTTAGTCCCAGTAGCTCCCATAGTCCACTCTGAGACAGGTACCATGTTAATACTGTCTCATCCATGTTAAGGACCAATTTAGGTGGGATCAGCTCCTGGCACAAGCAAGCACAATTCACTGTAAGAATGTGGCTTTAAGGCTTACAAAATCAGATGGAGCCTTGTGTGCCACTATAGTGCCCTTCCACTTGCTGAAGCCCATTCAGTGCAAGAACCCCAAGCCCACTTGCTGGTCAGATGCAAGTGACCACCGGTTTCAATAAGTAACTGTGGGGAGTTTGCTTTTACAATGCCCACTGCCACGGCATGGATTATGCGGCCGTTAACTACTGCACCTTCAGCTCTCAGGGACTGAACAATTTTTTTTAGCTGCTCCTCAAAATCATCAGTTAGATGAGTTGGGTGCCCACAGGGTTTTTTTGGCAGGAAGGGGGAGAGTGTTGTTGGATCCAGTGTTTTCCTGAGTGCAGTGAGGTAGTTCAAATTAACTTTTGGACAATGCGTTCATTGATAACAATCCCAGAGTCTGAGAGATGAAAATGGACAGCTGCCATTACCTCATGCTCTGAAGCGTATTTGCCAAGCTGAAATCTGATGTCTGTGGTGTAGCTGGCATATGCTGCTGGCAGCTTTGTTTTGCTTGTGGAGGGCAGAGGCTACTAATTCTTTGGCAACAGAAGCAGCAACATGAAATTCAACCCCCAAGCTGCCG
The DNA here is from genome assembly GCA_016271365.2 of Neoceratodus forsteri. Taxonomy (NCBI): domain Eukaryota; kingdom Metazoa; phylum Chordata; order Ceratodontiformes; family Ceratodontidae; genus Neoceratodus; species Neoceratodus forsteri. The sequence goes on from JADMNL010000023.1 coordinate 70,294,104, forward strand.
GTTAACTCTTCACTATCCAGAGAGCCCGGCTCAAGGGGATACCTCCTCTTTTGCTGTGAGGACTTTATCCACTTTAACAGTGATATGCCAAGGAAAAAATGCTAGTAAATAGTGAGCCAGCGAGCAAGCAAGTGGTATCGAAGTAATGCTGCTAGTGACTGACCATCGTGCCTGTGTAAGAAGCGAGGAGCGTAGGGTGTGTCAGTCAGTTACCGGAAAACTGCAAGCTGCATCCACTTATGTAACACCCCCCCCCTTCCACTTTTGTTGTGTGCTGACGGAGGTGCCCAATCCTCATCAAGATAATGTCCTCCCCCGCTTTTGTTGTGTGCTGACTGGGGTGCCCAATCCTGTAGGGCATAATGTAACCCCCCTTTTGTTGTGTGCCGATGGGTGCCCAGTCTCCCATTGGCTACAGCTGCCTCCACCAGAAAAAGAGTCCATTGGCATGCTGGCAGCCCACTCCAGCATGCCACATGCCCCTGTTAAAAAAAAGAATGGTCGCGCAATGCTTTTTTTTACCCTGTCAAAAAGAAAACTGTCCCTCGCGGTCTCCCTGCCCCCCTCCCACAACCCGCACCCACTCACTGCGCACCCTGCCTCTCCAAACCCCCCTCACCCCATACTTCTCTCCGGAGTCTGTTGTGATGATCTTCGGTGGACCGGGAACACGTCTGCACTCTTCAAAGCCGACCGTGAACTGAGGAAATGCCGGTAAGCTGTATAATGGAATAAATAGGGGTTTTTCAACTTTGATGCATATCTCAGGCATTTTTTTGAATTTTGGCACCAAATTATCAACATGGGGTTTTTGGGACCCCTCCTCATGAACTCTGGCACTGTTATGGCATTAATCAGCTCCAAAAGGTGATTTTGTGGTCACTGCATGGAATCACCTTTCGGGACTGATTAATGAAAAGACAGTGCCAGTGTTCATGAGGTGGGACCTCAAAAAGCCTATGTTGCAAATTTGGTGGAAAAAATCCAAAAAAATGACTTTTACAACCGTGCGATGCGCAGTTTCCACGCAGGCTCATTCCTTCGCAACTTTGCAATATTTTCACTCTAGATTTTCCACACTGCCATTTTCCACACCTCCTTATGAACAGTGCAGCTGTCATTTTTCACATCCTGGCCAAAATGTGTTTTCGCTCTTCCGGCACACAATAGCGTGGTCGCTCTGGGAAATCAGTGCTCGGAACACATTAAGAAAATCACACTGACATTGTTCATGAGCAGAGGTCCTAAAATGCCTATGTTGACAATTTTGTGATGAAACTCCATAAAATGATTGTACTATGAGCGTGCGTTGTGCAGTTTCCACGCACCCTTGTAACTTTGCAAATTAGTAACATTTTCACGCCACATTTTCAACACTGGCATTTTCCCACACCTCCTTATGAACAGTACAGCTGTCATTTTTCACATCCTGGCCTAAATGTGTTTTCGCGCTTCTGGAGCAGAATACCGCAGTCGCTGTCGGAAATCAGTGTTTGGGACAGATTAGGATTGAGCGAGTGGGGGGGGAGTGACTGAGCTCAACTGATCTCTGTCAGAACTGCTGTGGATTTCTTTGTGGGCAGGAAAAGGTGGCAATGCAGGCAGCAGCCCAGTATAAAAGGGCAGCCTGCAGCGCTGGGGAACACAGAACGAGTGAGTGAGGGAGGGGGAGAGAGTGAGCTCAATAGAGCTCTGTTGGGACTGCTGCGGATTTCTTTGTGGGCAGAAAAAGGTGCCAACAGAGGCAGGAGCCCAGTACAAAAGGGCAGCATACAGTACCAGGAGAAACAGAATGAGTGCGTGAGACAGGGGGAGTGAGCAACCTCAACGGAGCTCTGTTGGGACTGCTGCGGATTTCTTTGTGGTCACAAAAAGGTGCCAATGCAGGCAGGAGCCCAGTACAAAAGGGCAGCCTGCAGTGCTGGGAGAAACATAACGAGCAAGTGAGAGAGAAAGAGTGAGCGAGCTCAACGGAGCTCTATCATGACTGCTGTGGATTTCTTTGTGAGCAGGAAAAGGTGGCAACACAGGCAGGAACCCAGTACAAAAGGCCAGCCTGCTGCACCGGCAGAAACGGAATGAGCGAGTGAGAGAGGGGGAGTGAGTGAGCTCAACAGAGCTGTGTTGGGACTGCTGCAGATTTCTTTGTGGGCAGAAAAAGGCAGCAATGCATGCAAGGGCTCAGTACAAAAGGGCAGCCTGCAGCAGTGGGAGAAACAGAACGACCGAGTGATAGAGGGAGAGTGAGCGAACTCAAAGGAGCTCTATTGTGACTGCTGCAGATTTCTTTGTGGGCAGAAGAAGTTGGCAAAACAGGCAGGAGCCCAGTACAAAAGGGCAGCCTGGTGTGGTGCCAGAAATGGAATGAGTGAGTGAGAGAGGGGGAGTGAGCAAGCTCAGCAGAGCTCTGTCAGGACTGCTGCAAATTTCTTTGTGGGCAGAAAAGAGTGCCAACAGAGGCAGAAGCCCAGTACAAAAAGGCAGCCTGCAGCACCAGGAGAAACAGGATGAGCAAGTGAGGCGGGGGTGAGCAACCCTTAGCAGACTCTGTCGTGACTGCTAGAGGATTTCTTTGTGGAGTAGAAAAAGTCGGCAATGCAGGTGGGGCCCAGTACAAAAGGCCAGCCTGCAGTACCGGCAGAAACGGAATGAGTGAGTGAGTGAGAGAGGGGGATTGAGCAAGCTCAAAGGAGCTGTGTCGGGACTGCTGCAGATTTCTTTGTGGGCAGAAAAAGCTGCCAACGCAGGTAGGAGCCCAGTACAAAAGGGCAGTCTGCAGCAGCAGGAGACACGGAACAGGTGAGAGAGGGAGTGAGGGGGAGAGAGTGAGCTCAACGCAGCTGTGTTGGGACTGCTGCGGATTTCTTTGTGGGCAGAAAAAGGCAGCAATGCACGCAGGGGCCCAGTACAAAATGGCAGCCTGCAGCAGTGGGAGAAATAGAATGAGAGAGGGGGAGTGAGCGAGTTCAGCGGAGCTCTATTGTGACTGCTGCAGATTTCTTTGTGGGCAGAAGAAGGTGACAATGCAGGCAGGAGCTGAGTACAAAAGGGCAGCCTGCAGCACCAGCAGAAACGGAATGAACGAGTGAGAGAGAGGGATTGAGCGAGCTCAACGTAGCTCTGTCAGGACTGCTGCAGATTTCTTTGTGGGCAGAAAAAGGTGCCAGCAGAGGCGGGAGCCCAGTACAAAAGGGCAGCCTGCAGTGCCGGCAGAAACGAAATGAGAGAGTGAAAGAGGGGGAGTGAGCAAGCTCAACGGACCTGTGTCGGGACTGCTGCAGATTTCTTTGTGGGTGTAAAAGGCAGGAGCCCAGTACAAAAGAGCAGCCTGCAGCACCAGGAGAAACAGAATGAGCTCGTAAGACAAGGGGAGTGAGCGACCTCAACGGAGCTCTGTCGGGACAGCTGCTGATTTCTTTGTGGGCAGAAAAAGGTGCTAATGCAGGCAGGAGCCCAGTACAAAAGGGCAGCCTGCAGCAGTGGGAGACACAGAATGAGCGAGTGAGGGGGGGGAGTGAGTGAGCTCAACAGAGCTCTTTTGGGACTGCTACGGATTTCTTTGGGGCAGAAAAATGCAGCAATGAATGCAGGAGCCGAGTACAAAAGGGCAGATTGCAGCAGTGGGAGAAATAAGAATGAGAGAGGGGGAGTGAGCGAGCTCAACAGAGCTCTATTGTGACTGCTGCAGATTTCTTTGTGGGCAGAAGAAGGCGGCAATGCAGGCAGGAGCCCGGTACAAAATGGCAGCCTGCAGCACCGGCAGAAACGGAACGAGCGAGTGAGAGAGGGAGAGTGAGCGAGCTCAACGGAGCTCTGTTGGGACTGCTGCAGATTTCTTTGTGGGCAGAAAAAGGCACCAACAGAGGCAGAAGCCCAGTACAAAAGGGCAGCCTGCAGCGCCAGGAGAAACAGAATGAGCAAGTGAGACAGGGGGAGTGTGCAGCCTCAACAGACACTCAGCGTGTCTGCTCGGATTTCTTTGTGGGCAGAAGAAGGCGGCAATGCAGGCAGGAGCCCAGTACAAAATGGCAGCCTGCAGCACCGGCAGAAGCGGAGCAGGCGGTGAGAGAGGGAGAGTGAGCGGAGCTCAACGGAGCCTGGCCGGGACTGCTACAGATTTCTTTGTGGGCATGAAAAGCCACCAATACAGGCAGGAGCCCAGTACAAAAGGGCAGCTTGCAGCAGCCCAATGAAGCTCTATCGTGACTGCCGCGGATTTCATTGGGGGCAGAAAAAAGCGACAACGCAGACAGGAGCCCAGTACAGAAGGCCAGCCTGTAGCACAGGCAGAAATGGAATGAGCGAGTGACAGAGGGGGAGTGAGCAAGCTCAACAGACCTGTGTCAGGACTTCTGCAGATTTCTTTGTGGGCAGACAAAGCCACCAACAGAGGCAGGAGCCCAATACAAAGGGGCAGCCTGCAGCACCAGGAGAAACAGAATGAGCAAGTGAGAGAGGGGGAGTGAGCCACCTCAACGGAGCTCTGTCGAGACAGCTGCGATTTTCTTTGTGGACAGAAAAAGGTGCCAATGCAAGCAGGAGGCCAGTACAAAACAGTAGCCTGCAGCACTGGGAGAAACAGAATGAGCGAATGACAGAGGGGCAGTGAGTGAGCTCAATGGACCAACGCAATCAACATTCGGCATTGACAAATGCTTTTTTATTTTATGTTTTATCAGCACTTTGTTTCTGCACACCCTCCAGTTTTTCATGGAGGGCCACACCCTCAGAATGATGTCATAAAAAGGAGCTGTTAATGTTTTACATATAGCAACAAGAAATTCTAGGTAAATTATCAGCTTGACTTAAATATACCTTACTCAGAGGTGTAGCCTCTTATTTTGGTAGTGGTGACTGCAGTATAGCACCTAATATGAAGATATACATAGTAAGGCATTATGAGTAGAATAAGAAGCTGCTTTCCAGCTTCCTTAATGTGAAGTGCAGCCTCATATTTCTGTAGTGGCTTCAACAATATAAGCTCTCATATGTTTATTTTCAAAACAATGCATTATGAATACAGCACGTAGCTGACAAGTTTTTATTTACTGAGATATGTAGTCTCCTATTTCTGTAGTGAGCACAGAAATATAATAGCTTGTATGCTAATTTACATTGTGAGGCACTGTGGGTACAGTAAACAGCTGAGTTTTCTATCTCCCTCATTAAAGTGCAGTCTCCTATTTCAGTAGTATTTACATCAGTACCGGCTGTAGAAAAGCCTCTGGAAAAATGTTTTTGTGATGCAGGTTGGCCAGAAAGATCATTGGCCACTCTGCGTAGATGTTGTTTCATTTTTTACTGCCTGCTGGTGAAGTGACAGGTCTGAAGTGACAGCTCCTGTCAGAATGTGGAAGTGTGATGATACTTTTCTATGTTTATGTTATAGGGCCTGAATGGCTGTAAGTAGTTCAGGAGTGCAAGTATAGATTAGTGATTACACAGTCTGAGCTGCTTTCAGCCAATCAAATCAATAGAATTTTTCAACGCTTTATGATGCTAGATACAAGCTACTCGCAAACAATGTAAACAGTCAGCTAAAAACCGACAGTGTCCCTTTAAAAACTTTGTTTCCCTTGCAGGATATCACAGTTGGGAGTTGCAGCACTGAGGAAAAAAATAAGCATTTGTCAATGCCGAATGTTTGCTTGCTGGTATTAGCATTGGAAACGCAAGAGTTAGACAGATGCAGAGAAGGAATGGCTATTAAGTAATGAACTTCACGCTAACCCCACTTCCACCCTGCAGAGATGGACAAGCATTGGGGTATGCGTTTGGGTTGTTGCCCATAACGTTAATGCCATTTCACCTCACCCTATCCTGCAGATACCGACAAGTGTTGAGGTGTGCCTTGGGGTGTTCAGCTTTACAGTCACCCCACTCCATAAGGACATACGCTGAAATGGGTGCAATATAGGAGAATGGGGTGAACTCTGGGGCCAAAGAGTACAAGGCACATCTCGATGCCTGTCACTGGCTGCAGGGTGTGGGGGTGGAATGGCATGAGAATTACAGTTGTCAATCCAAAGGCACACCCCTGATGCCTGTCAGTCTGTACAGGGTGGGACGTTATGGTTAGAAACCCTAATGCCCTGGGCGTTTGTTGGTATTTGCACTACAAATTTTCAACATAGGCTTTTTGTAACCCCCACCTCATGAAAGCATTTGGAACCTCTCCTCATGAACAGTGGCACTGTGATTTTGTGAATGTATATCGAACTTTGAGTTCCCACAGCAACCATGCAATTGTGTGCCAGTTGTACGAAAACACAGATGGGGCAGGATGTGAAGAATGACAGCTGTACCATTCATACGGAGATGTGACAAGATGGCAATGTTGAAAATCTGTAGTGAAAATATTAAAAATGCTTGAACTTCCCAGCGTACATGGAAACTGCGCAACGCATGCACGTAACACAGTCATTTAGTGGAATTATTTCACCAAATGTTCAACATAGGCATTTTGTGACCTCTGCTCATGAACACTGTCACTATGATTTTCTTAATCTGTCCTGAACATTGATTTCCTACAGCAACTGTGCTATTCTGCACCCGATGTGTAAACGCATATTTCGGTCAGGATGTGAAAAATGACAGATGTACTGTTCATAAGGAGGTCTGAAAAAATGGCAATGTTGAAAATCTGGAGTGAAAATACCACTAATTTGCAAAGTTACGAGGGTGCGTGGAAACTGCACAATGCATGCTTGTAACACAGTCATTTTATGGCCGTTTGTCACCAAATTTTCAACTCAGGCATTTTAGGACCTCTGCTCATGAACAGAGTCACTGTGATTTTACATATGAAAATACATATGAACATACGACTCTGCCAGCAGAACAGACCAATCGGTCTAAGTCTGCCAGAGTGTGTAGTTAGCACCCTAGATTGCAGCTGCCCTAGCCTCCTCCCCCTCAGTTCCTCCCCCGCTTGTCCCAGCCCCTACCCCCCTAACTCTTCTTCTTGCTTTATCCCACTCCTTCTTAAAGCTATTGCCTGTCCTACATGTTGCCACCCCCTCTAGCAGCGCATTCCAACTAGACACAACCCTCTCAGTGAAGTAGTGCCTCCTCACTTCCCTATTGAAACATCCCCCTCCCAACCTTTGTCCGTGCCCCTTCATCTCTCTTCAAATCCTCAGTTTAAACCCCCCCCCCACTGCTAGGTTTATTTACCCCTCAGGTATTTAAATGATTCAGTCATATCCCCCATCCCTCCTCTCCTCCAGTGTGTACATGTTCAGCTCCTACAGCCTAACTTCATATGCCTTTCCTTCCATCCCCTTTAACATTTTTGTTGCCCTCCTTTGCACCCCCTCCAGTAACTTTATATCTCTCCTCACGTATGGCCTCCAGTATTACAGACAGTACTCCAGGTGTGGTCTGACCAATGAACTGTACAGCGGTAGGATCAGTGCTTAATGTGTAAAGAAAGAGGTGCCAGGGCTCTGAATCCAAACACCAAAGGCCGGGGGTCTGGGGGCCGCCAGCCAAATCCCCAGAAGCTGTGGATTTTTAGATGCTCTGTGGTGAGTTTTAGGGGTTATATTGAAGATAAAACACATTTCTGTGTCAGGTTCCCTACCCCAGTGGCTGGTAGTATGTGCTGCTAATGCTTATGATTTAGCAGCACATACTGCTGGGATGGCACCCCACAATCACAGGTATCGAGTGCCGGACACACAGATGTTTACATCTCCTCCTTTAGAGCAGTTTCAAAAACCTTTATATAAAGACTGGCCTCCCTCCCTATGGTCACTGGCTGCACTGAACCTTTGCTCAAAAGCATGTTCTGTTTTCCTGTGTCAGTTTACTATACTCGGACACAAAATACACTGAATGTATCTGCAGCATTCCATACTGTATACACTCACTCACTTGCCAGTTTCCTGATAAATGAAACAACAGTGACACAGTCACACACCTCCGATACCTGCCTGGCCTGCTGCAACCACCAGAAAGTGGCCGGCAATCACCTACTCTGCCTAGCATTCATCCTGTTTGTGTGTGGGGGGGATACTTTCAGCAGGCTAGCTCATGAGCCTGCTGCTCAGTCTTCAACATACTCAGCTAAACCCGCAGCTTCATGCTTGTTTAAAACATTTGATAAGTTTAACCTCTGCCCACAGCCACTCTCACAAACATATCATACCCCCCTTTCATTTTTTCTAGTCTATATCCACCTGTCTTGAAAATTGGGCACAGTATTCTACCCCCCTAACTGGGGTTATTTATTATTCTCATCCCCTGGCAGTGGGTATTTTTTGCTATACTCCCCTTCCTGATTTAATTAGATCAAATTCACACCCGACCAGCCAGGCCCACCCTGACCCACAACAAGTGCACTGTGCAGCAGACAGTCAAGGTGAGAACTCTCTCTCGCTCTCTGTCTCTCTTCACTCACTCTTCAGCTCTCAAGGCACAATGCTGAAAATGTAGTGGTCGTTACTCTCCTGATGTACTGAGACTGTCAGACTGACAATGACCTACCTCCTTACCAGCAGCGCACTAGTCTTCTCTCCAGTCCTGGCTGGCTCTGTGTGACTCCTGCTCCCGCCACTCCTCCTGGCTCCTTTCTCCAAGTTCGAACATGACCGGCGGTGGCGTGGCCGCTCACTCAAGTAACTACTGTCTTGTCATGGCCCTTGAATTGACCAGCCGGTCAGGTGGGGGGGGCGGTGACTAGGAGCAGAAAAGGTAACAGACGGACTAACACCATAGACCGCAGCAAGAGACAGAGTCACAAACGGCCGGGAAACCAAACAGCGTTGGTCAACAGGAAGAGATCCTCACAGGACCGCTGGAGGATAGATCGATTGGGATTCGATGCACTGCACTTCCCTGAGCCAAGTTCTCACACTAGGGGTCACCATCAAAAATAAATCCATCTAGCAAAAGCGAGCAAGCACAAGTTGGCTGCACAGTGATGAGCAATCACATTATAGCTCCTTCGAGTCCTTCCAATCCTCCTCATCATTCCTCGAGTAACTAACTGCAGTGCGAGTGAAGTGCATGCCATCAAGCACCACCACATTCAAGCCACCATGCACTTCTGATTGGCTCACAATGGAGAGGAGGAGGAGGAGGAGCAGACTTGTCCGGCAATCAATCAGGCCTGACTTGAGCACTCTATAGCTCCGAGCCTCCTTTCAATCCTCTTCATCATTCCTTGAGTCACTGACTGCAGTGTGACAGTGCGTACTGTCAAGTTCCACCACATTCAAGCTGCCATGCACTTCTGATTGGCTCACAAGGGAGAGGAGGAGGAGCGGACTCCGTCTGGCGATCAATCAGGCCCGACTTGAGTAGTAACTTGTTTCTTCTCTAGCTCAGCTTTGAACTCTGTGAGTGCTGCTGCTGCATATTTAATTTAAACTAAATAAAGTCAAATGTCAGAGAGAAGAGGTGCTGGGGTTGAGCCCCGGAATGAAAATAGGTTCCGGGGCTGAGCCCCGGCAAGCACCGGCACAAATTAAGCACTGGGTAGGATCACATCCCTGTGTCTGGATGAGAACCCCCTTGCAATGCACCTCAGCATCCTGTTTGCCTTCTCTGCTGCTCTCCTGCACTGGGCCAAGTTGTTCATGCTCTCAGTTATCAACACCCCTAGGTCCTTCTTCTCCTCTGTGATCCCCAGCCGCACCCCCCCCAACCAATAGTCCCTCTTCTGGTTCTTAGCCCTGAAGTGCATCACCTTACACTTCTTTGCATTGAATCCTAGTTGCCACTCCACCAGCCATGTCTCTAGTTTGGATAGGTCCACCTGCAGTTTTTCTCATCCGTCCCCTTCATCCACCACCACCCCAATTTGGTATAATCTGCGAACAGACTAACCCTGCTCCCCACTCCATGTGCTATATCGGAGATAAAGAGTCCAAATAGCACCGGGCCCAGCACTGACCCCTGCAGCACCCCGCTTGTCACTGCTCTGGATGCCAAGAGCTCCCCCACCACCACCACCCTCTGCACCCTTCCCTGTAACCAGTTCTCTATCCATTTAATCAGCTTTCTTCCCCCACCCCCACTGCTGTCAGCTTCCTCCCAGTCTCCCATGAGGCACTGTATCAAAGGCCTTACTGAAGTCCAAGTACAGAACATATACCGCATGGCCCCTGTCCAACTCCCTTGTCACCCAGTCATAATACTCTATTAGGCTGGTTTGACAAGACCTCCCTGAGACGAATCCGTGTTGCCACCCATCTTGGAGGCCATTACTCTCTAGGAATGCCACCAGCCTCTCCTTCAGGATCGCCTCCATAAGCTTACCCACTATGGACGTGAGACTGACCTGCCAATAATTTCCTGGCTCCTCCCTAGGCCCACTCTTGTGTATGGGCACCACGTGGGCTACCCTCCAGTCCTGGGGCACACATCCCATTTCCAAGGAGGTGTTGAACAGATCTGACAGCGGCTCAGCCAACAGCTCTGCCATCTCCCTCAGCACCCTGGGGTGGATGCCATTGGGACCTGGTGCCTTGTCTACCTTTACTACACTCAGCCTCTCTAGCACCCTACTCCCTGTGATCACTTTGTCCGTCACCTCCTCCCCCCCCCAGCCCATGCAGATAGTGGCCCATCCCTCTCCTTAGTGGAAATGGAGCAGAAATACTCATTTAGAATTTCCACTTGCTCCTCCCCCCCTTTTTAACTCAATCCCCTTCCCGCCTTATCCTCACAATATGTTCCTTGCATTTCCTCTTTTCCCTGACATACCTAAAAAAAAAGTCTTTTTCCCCTCCTTTTATGCCCTGTGCTAACCTTAATTCCCTGGAGGCCTTAGCTTTTTTCACCCCCCAGGCACCTCCCTTGCCCAACTCCCGTAAGCCTCCTTATCCTTTTCCTTCCCTGTTCTCCTGTACTGCTGCTATGCAGCCCTCTTTGAGCTCACGACTTGCAGCACTTCCTTGTTCAGCCAGCATGGTTTCTTGGCTCTGCTCTTCTTACTCCTGGCCCTGGTGCAGGCTACTGTGGCCTCTATTAGCCCAGTCTTTATGACTCCCCACTTTTGTTCTGCATTCATCCCCGGCCTTATATCCTAGAGTCTCCCTTGCAGTATTGCTCCCATCGTCCCAAAGTCCACCCTACTAAAGTCCACCACCTTAGTGCCTGTGCCTCCTGTTTCCCTGACCAATGAGAGAACGAGCCACACAGTTTGGTGGTTGCTACCCACTAGTGGGTCCTCCACCCTTACCTCCCTCACTGCTTCCCCATTTGCCAGTGCTAGGTCCAGAGTGCTACCAAGCCTTGTAGGCCCTTACCAATTGTATCAGAAGGCTGTCCTGGAATGCATCAAGGATACCTGCTCCCTAGTACTGCCAGTGGCCGGAGTGCTCCAGTCAACCCGATTTGTTAAAATCTCCCACTATCACCACACTCCCCCCTTTTACACATCCTCTTTATCTGCTCTGAGAACTCCCCATCCTGTTCCTCGGATTGGGCTATTGGTCTGCACACCACTCCCAGCCTCAGCTTTCTTCTACCCTTGAAGTCCAGGAGCTGCACCCAATGTGCCTCTGTCCTCTCCTCTTCTCCTTCATCCCTTATGCATTTGATCCCTTCCCTCACATAGAATACAGCCCCTCCTTCCAACCCCCCCAGTCCCTCCTGTATATCCTGTATCCCGGGACTGCCAAGTAGCAGTCATGGTACTCTGTGGCCCAAGTCTCTGTCACTGCAGCAATGTCCACCTTCCCTCTGAGAGGAGCGCCTGAAGCTCTGCAATTTTGTTCCCCAGGCTTTTTGCATTGAGAGAGACCACCTTCCACCCATACCCCTCCTTCTCCTCACTCTTCTCCTTGGCCTGTGTCCCTCCTCCAGGTAGTCTGCACCCTTTCTCCTCCTTATTCTTACTGGGTGGTGGTGCCTTCTGTATTACACTCAAACCACTCTACCCACCCCCTCCCAGGGTTACCACACCTCCGCCTTTACCTATATCTGGGGGGGGGGTGAGCTCATTAGGCTCCCCTTTCTGGACCTTTCTACCAACCTCAGTCTTTTGCCCCCCCAACCACTAGTTTAAATCCACCTTAGTAGAGATATACCCATCTAATCCCACCTTTAATACTCCCCTCCACTCCCAGTTCAAGTGTAGCCTGTCCGCCGTGTACAAGTCACTATTCCCCAGACCCTACCCCATTTAGTCACTAACCCATAATTTTTTGTGTGGCACCAATCCTTCAGCCACTCATTGAACTCCTCAATCCTACCCTTCCTCCCCCGTGCCTGCACATGATACCGGAAGTACCTCAGAGAATGCCAACTCCCACTCCCTCACACTGCCTGCCCAACTCCTCGAAACCCCCCCTCACTACTTCCACAGTCTCCTCCGCCAAGTCATTTGTACCCATATGCAACACTAAATGAGGTTTCTTCCTCCCCCTTGCTGCACACTTGAGTAGTGCCTGCCCTGCCCCTCATGCAGTCAACCCGTGGATAGCTTCAACCCAAATACAGCTGTGCCTTCCCCCCTTCCACCCCATCTCACCCCTTTCAGTACAGAATCAATCAGGATGAGTACCCCTGTCCCTACCCCTTCCTCCTAATACCTTCCACCACACCAGTATTCATTCTTCCCTGCTCCTTACCCCCACCAGCTGCACCCTCTGTGACTTCTGTATCTGCACCCCCTACTTCCACCTCACCCCTTTTGTCTGCCTTATTCCTCCCATCCCCCTTGAACCCCTTCCCAGCCTGATTAGTTCCTACTGGGCTTCCCATGTCAACCTCCCCTCCTCCCCAGCCGATTTCCAACCCCTGTCCTATCCCTGTTGTTGTCGTTTTAGAGGCCCATTCCTTTTGCCCCCGATAGTGATGCACCTCCAATCCTTCCCCCTTCCCATAGCCTTCTGTCCTCCAGTCACCCCCTCCTTCCTTCTTTACTAGCCCCCTTCTACCCTTTCATCCTCGCTATCTCTTCCGCTACCTGCTGCCATCCGTCTCATGCCCTGCTTTTCCTCGCCCCCTCAGTATGTTCCTGCTCCCCCTCTCTCTCTCCCATAGCAGAGGCTCAAATCTATTCCTAGTCGATAACCCTCCTATATCTCTTCTCCCTATCGGTTCCCCCCCTCCTACTCGTTCCCCTCCGTGCCCCCCACTCTTCCAGGTACATCAGCGTGGAGAGACACTGACCGCATTGCTAAAATTGTTCACAAAGCAGGAGAAAACATTGACGTCCTGGTACACATAGGGACTAATGATCTCGCCAGCCATTCAGTTGTGTAGACCAAGGAACACCCGACCAGGCTGGGTGACAAACTATCATCCATTTTGTCCGGCATCTCCTTCTCTGAGATCCTGCCAGTCTGGGGGGGGGGCAGATGGACGGAAGGTCAGAGAAGGGGAGATAGGGGAGCTAAACATGTGGCTCAAGGGCTGGTGCCAGCAAAAAGGACACAGATTTGTAGGGAACTGGCAACAGTTCTGGGAGCAAAAGTTCTTTAAATTTGATGGACTGCATCTGACTAAGGAGGGAGTCAGTGCATTGGAGCAGACGTTTGACGTCTTTGCAGAATATTTAAACTAGCAAATGGGGAGAGGGGTGCAGCACCCCATACTTCAACTGGGAAGAACACCCCAGCTACTGGTCAAACAGGGATTCAGCATATTTGCAGTTCATTTGCATCACCAGGTAAGAAAAAAGGTCCATCTCCCCATACGACGCACAGGGGAAATGCCAAACCTCACCCAACAACTAACACACCGAAATCTGGCCAATGGAAAATCATGTACACAAATGCTCACAGCCTGGGAAATAAGATCCCAGACCTGCAGGCAATAATGTCAGAGGCTAAACTGGACATACTAGCAATTAGTGAGACGTGGTTTACCAGTAACCACACTTGGAAGACTTCAGTACCTGGCTATGTATTGTTCAGAAGAGACTGAGGTGCAAAGGGGTGGGTGGCCCTGTATGTCAATGAAAATATCAAAGCTACAGAAATTCAGAATACACATAAGGAGCCAGAAGAACTGTGGGTCACGCTGAAACAGGAAATGGGAAAGCCATAAGAACCGAGGTTGTCTACAGGCCCCCAGATCAGGGGAGGACATAGACACATTACTGTTAGAAGATATACAAAACATGACAGCAAAGGGAGGTTCTGATAATGGGAGACTTCAACATGCGGATACAGATTGGTCAATACCAGCAGGAACATCTGCAGAACTAGACACATGGTGGATTCCGTGCAGGAGGGCCTCAAGCAACTGGTACAACAACCCACAGAGACAGGGCTATCCTAGATCTAGTACTGACTAACAGGGAAGGGATCACAGATCTCAGGTAGAAGGTCACCTGGGGGCCAGTGACCATACATGGTATGGTTCAATTTGGCTACTACATCTAAATCATCCCATTCCAAGGCAAAAATATGGGATTTCAGAGGAGCTGACTTTGATAAGATGGCCAACAGAGTTAAGCTAGCCCTGGCAAAAGAAACACAGGTGAGGGATACAGGCAAAGTGGGCAAGCATTAAGGATGCAATACTTGAAGCAACATCCCATTGTGTTAGACAGAAAAGGAAGTGCAAAGAAGAAGAAACCACTTTGGTTCTCAAATACAGTAGCAGAAAGGTCAGAGCCAAAGGCTGGCCTTCAGAAAATATAAGGGAACACAGTGGGATGAAGATAGGGAGGCATACCAAACTGCCCTAAGGGAAGCAGGGAAGGCAGTAAGGCAGGCAAAGTCCCAAACTGAGGAAACACTAGCAAGAACAGTAAAAGAAGGTGACAAGACTTTCTATAGATACATTAGTGAAAGGAGAAAGTCCAGAGGGGTATTGCTAAGCTCAATGGAGAAAAGGGGCATGTGAGGAGGAGGACCCTGTAAAAGCATCTATCCTAAATAGATACTTTTGCTCAGTATTTACTGAAGAGAAGGTAGGGCAGGGCCCACAGCTCAGCACCATGGACACGGGGGAGGTGAGCACTACCACCCTTCACAAAAGAAAGGGTCCTACAAGTGCGCACTAAGCTCAGGGTGGATAAGGCAATGGGACCTGATGGTATACATCCCAGGGTACTTAAGGAGCTAAGGATGGAACTAGCAGAGCCATTAGCAGAACTGTTTAGTGAGTCTCTGAGCACAGGAGAGGTCCCAGAAGACTGGAGAAGGGCTCATGTGATCCCGCTCCACAAAGTGGTAGCAGGAGGAGGCAGGGAACTACAGACCAGTCAGTCTTACCTCAGTAGTGGGCAAGATTATGGAGGCACTCCTTAAGGAAAGGATAGTGCAGCACCTGGAATCCATGAGGCACAGGATCCAAGACAGCATGGGTTTACAAAAGGAAGGTCCTGTCAAACTAATCTCATAGATTTCTCTGACTGGGTAACCAGGGTGGACCAAGGGGAGCAGTTGATGTCGCCTACCTTGACTTCAGCAAAGCTTTTGACACTGTTCCACATAGAAGATTGATAAATAAGCTGGGTAGGCTCGAGTGGGTCAGAAGTTGGTCAACTGGGTGGCAAACTGGTTGACGGCAGAAAACAGAGTGATGGTAAATGGTATACAGTCAGAAGAGATGCAAGTCACAAGTGGGGTACCTCAGGGATCAGTCCTGGGGTCAGTCCTCTTCAATATCTTCATTAGTGACCTTGCAGATGGACTAGAGGGTAAGGCTTGTCTGTTTGCAGATGACACCAAGATCTGCAACAGAGTAGATGATCCAGATGGGGTGGGCAGAATGAGAAGAGATCTGAATAAACTAGCAAAATGGTCAGAAGAGTGGCAACTGGGATTTAATGCAAAGAAGTGCAAGATCATGCACATAGGCAAGATAAACCCTGAAGCCACCTATAGGCTGGGAGGGGAGTTGCTGGCAGTCACAAAGGAAGAAAGAGACTTGGGCATCATCATCACTGATGACCTGAAATCATCCAAGCAGACCTCTAAAGCAGTAGGTAAGGCTAGGGGGATGTTAGGGTGTATTAGTAGGGGTATCACAAGTCGTAAGAGAGAGGTAATAATCCCTCTTTACAAGACACTGGTTAGGCCCCATCTGGAGTACTGAGTGCAGTACTGGAGGCCACACCTTCACAAGGACATTAACCAAATTGAGGCAGTCCAGAGAAGGGCACAAATGGTGCAGGGACTGCATCAGAAGACATCTGAGGACAGATTAGCAGACTCAATATGTATACCCTTGAGCAAAGGAGGAGAGGGGATATGATCGAGACATTCAAACACCTTAAGGGCATTAACAAGGTGAAAGAGTCTAACATGTTTAAATATAAGAAAATAGCAGGACAAGAGGACACAGCATGAGATTAGAGGAGGCGATTAAGGGGAATGTAGGAAATTCTTTTTCACAGAAAGGGTGGTGGATGCATGGAACGGCCTACCTCAGGAAGTGTTGGCTATGAATACAGTGCAGGGCTTCAAACAGGCATGGGATAGGCATAAGGGAGCAACACAGATGAGTATGAATAGATAGACCACTGACAGAGCAAAGGCTGATGGCACATTTATAAGGTAGAAAAAGAAATGGGCAGACTGGATGGGCCATGCGGTCCTTATCTGCTGTCAACTTCTATGTTTCTATCCCTTCCTTCCCTCAGCCATCTGCTCTCTCCCCTGATACTCCTCATGGTCTCTTCCTCCCCCCATCAGGAACCCCCCCTCGCCTCGGGCACCCCTCCCTTCTCCTCTCTTTTCTGATAGTGCCTCTGACACTGGGTCAGTTTCAGTCCTACTTGTTCTTCCCCGTCTCCCTATCCCCCCAACCAGGATGCCTACCATACTCATCTGCCCTGCCACTAGACTCCTCCCTAACCTCCACAGTTCCTCCCTCAAACTAGCCAGTTGTATACAGACCATACACTCCCCCCATCCTCCAAGCCCAGTCAGGATCATGGCAGACCCACATCCTGCTACACCCCACCCTTCACAGATGCTGGCCCTTTTGACATGCAGCACCTGCACGTTTTAGCCCCCATCTTATGTTACAGGCTCTTACTCCCAGTTTGTGCACCCTACTACACCTGTTAGGCCCTTATTTACTCAAATTACTGTTCCCCACACTAATCCCCCTACTGCCCCCTTGCCGACCAGGTTAATTCAGTCTCAAATCTCATCCGTTAGATACTGTATTACTGTAGCAATCCTAAAGCCTCCTTGTCCGTTTTTCACCCCTTAGCTACCATACTTTTTGTTCTCAGCTCTCATATAGTTTCACTTAGCCCAGTTAGAAATCCTATGGCCCTCCAAGTATTACTCAGTTCAGAGAAGTAAACAGAACAAATAAATATGTATTATTACTGCAGTCATAACAGTATAGCTCAGTACTTAGCTCAATTAGAGAAAGAAACAGAAGTAAATCTGTATTATTACAGCAATCCTGAAAGTATCCAGTCATTGCTTTGTCTTCACCCCAGAGACACTGCTGTAATATAGGACCACACGGGACCCTGGGTGGTAGGGTGGGCAACTCTAAAGTCCCGACAGAGCTCTGCTGAGCTTGCTTACTCCCCCTCTCTCACTCTCTCTCTCTTTCTGTTTCTCCCAGCACTGCAGGTTACCCTTTTGTGCTGGGCTCCTGCCTGCGTTGATGCCTTTTTCTGCCCACAAAGAAATCTGCAGCAGTCCCGACAGAGCTCCGTTGAGCTTGCTCACTAACTCTCTCTCACTCGCTCGTTCTGTTTCTCCCAGTGCTGCAGGCTGCCCTGTTGTACTGGGCTCCTGCCTGCATTGGCACCTTTTTCTGCCCACAAAGAAATCCAC
Organism: Neoceratodus forsteri; assembly: GCA_016271365.2. Lineage (NCBI taxonomy): Eukaryota > Metazoa > Chordata > Ceratodontiformes > Ceratodontidae > Neoceratodus > Neoceratodus forsteri. The sequence continues at coordinate 70,311,821 of JADMNL010000023.1, forward strand.
AGCCGTCCAGACAGAGCTCCGTTGAGCTCGCTCACTCCTCCTCTCTCACTCCTTCGTTCTTAATCTGTCCCAAACACTGATTTCCCACAGCGACCACGCTATTTCTGAGCCGGAACTGCGCAAACACATTTTGGCTAGGATGTGAAAGATGACAGCTGTACTATTCATAAGGAGTGTGTAAAAATGCCAGTGTTGAAAATCTGGCATTTAGGACCTCTGTTCATGAACAGTGTCCCTGTCATTTTCTTAATCTGTCCCAAACACTGAATTCCCGCAGCAACTGCGCTATTCTGTGCCGAAAGTGTGAAAACACATTTCGGTGAGGATGTGTAAAGTGACAGCTGTACTGTTTATAAGGAGGTGTGGGAAAATACCAAAATATTGAAAATCTGAGTGAAAATATTACAAATTTGCAAAGTTATGGCGTCGCGTGGAAACTGCTGGCATTATATTAAAACAGTCATTTTGGATTTTTTTTGCACCAAATTTGCAACATAGGCTTTTGAAACCCACCTCATGAACAGTGGCACTGTCGTTTTGTTACTCAGTCCCGAAAGTTGATTCCGCGCAGTGGCCTCAAAATCACCTTTTGGGACCTAATAACACCAAGACATTGACTGAGTTCATGAGGAGGGGTCCCAATACCCTATGTTGAAAATCTGGTGCCAAAATTCCCCCAAATGCCTGAGATATGCACCAAAGTTGAAAAAAACTCTATTACTGCCATTATACAGCTTACCGGCATTTCTTCAGTTCACGGTCAGCTTTGATGAGTGCAGACGTGTTCCTGGTCAACCGAAGATCATCGCACCTGGCTTTGGAGGTAAGTATGGAGTGAGGGGGGTGTGGGTAGGTAGAGTACGCAGAGGGTGGGCATGGGTTGGGAAGGAGGAGCACCGGAACACTTCAAGGGTCCGTTTTCTCGTTTTTCAAGTAAAAAAAAAAAAAAAGATAACGTGGGTCAGTTTTCTTTTTTCGCAGGTGTGTTTGGTACACTGGGGTGGGCTCTCAGTGTACCACCTGCATTTGTGGGGAGGGAACCGGCTGTGATTGGGACCCCTGCCGCACAGAAACAGGTGCGAGGCACGATGCCAAGGGATTGGGCACCCCTCCACACACAGCCAAAATCGAGGGATGGGGACATTATGCCGGCGAGGATTGGTCTCCCCATCAGCAAATTGAACTAGGATGGGGAGGACTGAAGCCGGCGGGATTGGGCCTCCCTCGGCAGAAAGACTGTTGGGCGCATGATGCGAGGAGTTGGGCACTCCTCGGCACACAACAGAGGTTTGGAGTGGGGACATTATGCGGAGAGGGTGGGCTCCCGTCAGCAAATGAAGTGGGTCGGGGGCATGCTGACAGGAGGATTGGGTACCCCTGTCGGCTCTGAGGTGGCCGAATAGAGCAACCATATTCCTGATAATGTTACACCAGGCAAGGTACCACCCTGCAATGATGGGTCACTCATTCACTGCAGTGGAATTGCTGATGCTGCAATGATGAGGCGGCCCCTCATTGCAGCAGCCAAATCATTTCAAGTAGTTGGCACTTCTGCAGAACCAGTGTCATCAGGACAATGGGCTTGCATTGGGTGCACACCGGCAAGCCCACAAATGCAGTGCTGGCATTGGCCGCACACTGCCGCACCTCCACAACCTGCTTCTCTCCCAAGCTGCCACATAATGTTTCTTGTGTATGCGCGCAAGCAAACATAAAAAACTGGTGAAGTCACTAGCTTGCATAGAAACTACTCATCGCACACCCATAATGTAATTAGTTTGGTGATTTATTTACAGCAGATTTTCAACATAGGCATTTTTGGACCTCCATTCATGAACGGTGTCACTGTGATTTTTTAATCTGTCCCGAACACAGATTTCCCACAGCAACCACGCTACTCTGCGCCGGAAGTGTGAAAACACATTTCAGCCAAGGTGTGAAAAATGACAGCTGTACTGTTCATAAGGAGGTATGGAAAAATGCCAGAGTTGAAAATCTGGACTGAAAATCCTATCTACCTCTAAACCACTCCTTAGAGGTGTACCGCAAGGCTCCATCCTGGGCCCTATCCTCTTTGCCATTTACATCAACAATATTGACTCCAATCTCTCACAATCTAATATTCACCTTTTTGCAGATGATACTGTACTATATGTCAGTAATCCCTCACCATCAAAAGCCTGTGAGCTTTTACAGTCTGAGTTCTCCCTCCTACAGCACAACTTATTAGAAAAGAAATTACTACTAAATGCCAAGAAAACGAAAGCTATGTTCTTTGCCACCAAGAGCTGCTCTTCCACTGTCCCATCATTCACCCTCCCACAATTATCTACCATCCTTGGTGAAAATCTGGAATACGTGGACAAATTCAAATATCTTGGAGTCTGGATTGACAATAAACTTGACTACACTAGCCACATTGAAGAGCTCCTGAAAAAGCTTAGACAAAGACTTGGCCTATTCTATAGGATCAAACACTACCTGACCAGAGATTCCAAACAAAGGCTAATCCTGGCATCATTCCTATCCCTCATTGACTATGCTGACTTCCTCTATGGCCACTGCTCCCTCTCCCATTTAAATAAATTGGACACCTTGTATCATAGAGCTATTAGATTCATTACAGATCTTCCCTCCAGCACCCATCATTGCTCTCTCTACAATGCAGTCAGTTGGACATCCCTACAACATAGAAGAAACAAAAATGCTGCTGTCTGGATCTACAAAGCTCTGACAAACAAACTCCCTTCCTACATCTCAGACTGTTTCAACCGGATCACATCCAGGCCTTACACCCTAAGGATCAATAAACTCATCATGCTGAAGATTCCTATCACCTGCACCCGTATGGAAGGGCTACAATCAGCTATTCCCTAGCACTTATCTGGAATTCTCTTCAAAAGACCTTGAAATTGGATACCCTCATTCCATTAACATCCTTTAAAAAACTGTACACTAGTCTATTCCCAGAATCATGCAACTGCTTCCATAAGGCCTAGTCCTCTCACACCCCCTCCTTCCCCCACCCCTTTTTATGCTACCCCCTATTTCTCTATCGTTCTTCTAGTTTGTCCTCCAACCTACTTCATACAAAAATGCCCACCCAAGTCCAACTACCCGAGCTTTATCCCTACTATACTGTTCGTTTCTTTCCTTTCAATATGATTTAGGTTTATTGTCAGTTTGCCTTGTATATATGTAAATATTTGTATATCTGTCTCATTCATAAATCATTGTATTTGTGTTTATTCAGTACCATGTTTTTGTGTATAATTTGTAACCTTATATTGTTATGACCACTCAGGTCCATCTTGTAAATGAGCTATGCTCAATGATGTTCGCCTGAATAAATAAAGATTTTGATTGATTGATTGATTGAAAATATTACGAATTCGTGAACTTACGAGTGTGCGTGGAAATTGCGCAATGCACGCTCGTAACACAGTCATTTTATGGACTTTTGTCACCAAATTTTCAACATAGCCAGTTTAAGACCTCTGCCCATGAACAGTGTCACTGTGATTTTCTTAATCTGTTCTGAACATTGATTTCGCACACTGACCGCACCATTGTGCGCTACATGTGTGAAAATACATTTTGGGTGAGATGTGAAAAATGACAGCTGTACTGTTCATAAGGAGGTGTGGTAAAATGGCAATGTTGAAAATCTGGAGTTAAAAATTCTCTGAGTTATGAGGTCCAGATAATTTTGGGGAGGTAGAAGTAATTTACTCACCAGTTTTAAAATATAGTGAGTAAACAAAACTAGGATGCATACAGGTGCTGTACATCTGGGAGAAAAACTGCTCATTTTGAACAACCAGTTATGTTATGAGGCACCATTCTTTGGAGTGTGGAGTAAAATGACAAATGTTGGGTGAGTATTGGTACTCATTAAACCAAGCATTTATCAATGCAGAATGTTGTCTTGCTGGCATTGGCATTGGTATTGCAGGAGTTAGAGATGCATAATAGGAATGGCAGAGAAGTATGGAAGTCATGCCAACCCCACCCCCACCCTGCAGAGACTGACAGGCGCCGGGGTGTGCCTTTGGGGTGTCGGCTATAACGCTCAGGTCATTTTACCTCACCCTACCCTGTAGACGTTGACAAGTGTCATGGTGTGCTTTGGGGTCTTTGGGCCTTATACCTACCCCATTCCATAAAGAAATACACTGAGGTGGGTGCAGTATAGGAGTATGGGGTGAACGTTAGGGCTGAACACTCCAAGGCACACCTCGATGCCTGCCATTGGGGTGGGGGTGGAATGGCGTGAGCATTACAACCAATGATCCCAAGTCACACCCTGATTCCTGGCAGTCTCTACAGGGTGGGGTGTTACAGTTGGAATCCCTAACGTTGTAGGTGTTTGTTGCTATTTTCACTCCAAAGTTTCAACATAGGCTTTCTGTGACCCCACCTCATGAAGGGCTGCACAATCAGTTTGTTAGCTGAAAGGTAGTTTTGCACAGCGGCTATGCCATTTTGTGACACAAGGATGAAAACACATTTTGGGCAAGATGTGGAAAATGACAACTTTATTGTTCATGAGGAGGCGTAAAAAAATGGCAACGTTGAAAATCAGGAGTGAAAATACGAAAAATTGGTGAAGTCATGAGCATGCATAGAAACTGCGCAACACATGTCCGTAACCCAATTATTTTTGGGAGTTTTTTAGCTACATTTTCAACATAGGCATTTTGGGACCTCCCCCATGAACAGTGGTGCCATAATTTTGTTAATCTGTCCCAAACGTTGATTTCCCACAGCGACCACACCATTGTGCGCCACAGGTGCGGAAACACATTTTGGGCAGGCTGTGAAAAATGACAGCTGTACTGTTGATAAGGAGGTGTGAAAAAATGGCAGTGTTGAAAATCTGGCATGAAGATATGCAAATTTGCGAAGTTACAAGGGTGCGTGGAAACTGCGCAACGCACGATTATACCACAGTCATTTTATGGACTTTCGGCACCAAATTTTCAACATAGGCATTTTAGGTCCTCTGCTCATGAACAGTCTCACCGTCATTTTCTCAAACTGTCCCAAAAACTATTTTCGCACAGCGACCGAGCTATTGTGCACCGGACGTGCGAAAACACATATTGGCCAGGATATGTAAAATGTTAGCTGTATTGTTCATAAGGAGGTGTGGAAAAATGCCAATTTTGAAAATCTGGAGTGAAAATATTACAAATTCTCGAAGTTACAAGTGTGCGTGGAAACAGCACAACGCACGCTAGTAAAACAGCCATTTTTTGGATTTTTTTCACCAAGTTTGCAACATAGGCTTTTTGAGAGCCCCCTTCATGAACAGTGGCATTGTCATTTCGTTATTCAGTCCCAAAAGGTGATTCCACGCAGTGATCACCTTTCAGGATGGAATAATGCCATGACAGTGACTGAATTCATAAGGAGGGGTTCCAATAACCCCATGTTGAACATTTGGTGCAAAAATTCAAAAAAATGTCTACGATATGCACCAAAGTTGAAAAAACCCTATTTATGGCATTATACAGCTTACCGGCATTTCTTCAGTTTGTGGTCAGCTTTGAAGAGTGCAGACGTGTTCCCGGTCCACCGAAGATCGTCGTGCTGGACTCCTGAGGTAAGTATGGGGTGAGGGTGTGGGGAAGCAGAGTGTGCAGAGGGTGGGCGTGGGTTGTGGGAGGGGCAGGAGACTGTGAGGGACCATTTTCTTCTTTCACAGGGTTAAAAAAAAATGCGGGATGTTTTTCTTTTTCAGGAGATTTGGCATGCTGGGGTGGGCTCCCAGCATGTCACCTAATGTTTTTTTTGGGGGATGCTGTAGCCAACAGGGATTGGGCACCCGTCAGCACCTAGCTCGCGGTGGGCGGGGCAAGAGCCGAGGGATTGGCACCCCTCGGCACATAACAAATGGGGGTGTGCATTATGCCAACAGTGAGTGGGCTCCCCCATCAGCACATGCATTGGGTCAAGGCATGCTGACAGGGGGATTGGGCACCCCCGAAGTTGGCATTATGTCAGGCAGTGTGCCACCATGTTTAATGTGATTTTTCACCAGGGAAGGCACATCGGGAGGTGCCGCTGCATATGATGAGCTTTGCTCGATTGCAGCAGACCTTTCCCTAGAGGTACTCACCAGATTATGTATTCCTAGTGTGGCACCAGCATGCAGGCTTATTGGGGAATGAGGAACGCACCTACTGATGAGTGCCCTGCATTCGCCCAACTGTGTCCGCACCTCCAAATCTGCTACTAATGCAATGCAATATGTTGGCTGGCACTCAAGCATGAGCCAACGTAAAAATTCTGAAGAGTATTTCCTAAACTAGTACTGCACATATGTGCATTATGTTGAAATCTACCCCCAAAGGGATGTTTCAATGTAGGAAATGTAAAAACATCTGTGAGTTCCATTGCCAGACTTATAAATTCCAGCTTGAAGGTTATAAAAACATTGTTTGACTGAAGATTTTTTAACTGCAGCAGGTCTGGACTCTGTGTGTGAATGTGGGGGCAGCAGTAGAAGGCCAGCCTAAGAATTTGATAAGTTCCCTAACAGCTGCAGACTAATGTTTTTACAGAACACAGCTGGCAGTGATGTGAGTTTCTTTGAGCATAAAGGCCTCTCATTAACTGGCCCTACTGAGGCAATGTGTTTCTTGCACATGCCTGCAAGCATCACAAAAATGAGGGCAAGCTTGTAAAACACTGCACAGGACAGTACAGTACAGCATTCTTGATCAACGAACGTGGTCACGAAGCACGTTTGTTTTCAGTCTGCCATAGCAAAATGTACGGATACTGCTATATAATACTATTAATGCAAGTTCTGCATTCTGAGTGAGTGCAGTCAACGTTATGAATGGACCTATAGGCTGGATATAGGGGACCTCCATTTTATGAACTCCTGATTATCTGAACCCATCAGTTTTCTCCCAAGCAGTTTGGATAATCAGGGTTCTACTGTATATTATATTCATTTGCGTACAGTATATGAAACCAGTCAGCTGGTTACACTGTGTTATGGTGTTATTAACACCTTAATAATACATTAATACCAAGCATGCTTCAGACCACCCTATTACACACACAGTAACACCTGTAACAGGCATCTCAATGGCACATGTAACAACCATCTTACTACAACATTTAACAGCCACCATCATAACACATATAACAACCACCTTAACGAGTCCTCTAACAAAGAAAGTCACAATACCAAGAGCCTCTTGAAATGCAGCCTGTAAAACAGCAGCTCACAACCTGGGGGAAAAATGTACCTAACCAACAACACACTACAGCAGCTCCCTCCCATATTTCTCCCCTCACAGCTTGGAATGATTTAGAGTCACACTAGGCACCGGGTGCTCAGTGACAAAATTGCAAGGTAGAAAAAGATCAGTTACGGCACGCCTACACACTAAATAACAAGCATTTGTCAATGCCGAATGTTGCTTGCTTCTATGTGCTGTTTAGGTATTTGGAAGTTATTGGAGTGCAAATATTGAAAATTTGCGAACTTACGAGCATGCGTAGGAACTGCGCAATGCACGCTCGTAAAAGTCATTTTTATGAATTTTTTCACCAAATTTTCAACATAGCCATTTTAAGACCTCTGCTCATGAACAGTGTCACTGTGATTTTGTTAATGTGTCCCATACATTGAGTTTGCATACCGACTGCGCCATTGTGCGCTACATGAAGCGAACTACGTTTTGGGCAGGATGTGAAAAATGACAGCTGTACTGCTCATAAGGAGGTGTGGTAAAATGGCAATGTTGAAAATCTGGAGGAAATATTGAAAATTTGCAAACCTCGACAAGCAGCGTGGAACCGCAGCAACGAGACTCATAAAACTGTCATTTTTAGGAATTTTTTCACCAAATTTTCAACACAGCCATTTTAAGACTTCTGCTCATGAACAGTGTCACTGTGATTTTCTTAATGTGTCCCATACATTGATTTCACACACCGACTGTGCCATTGTGCGCTACATGGGCGGAAACATGTTTTGGGTGAGATGTGAAAAATGACAGCTGCACTACTCATAAGAAGGTGTGGTAAAATGGCAATGTTGAAAATCTGGAGTGGAAATATTGAAAATTCGCAAACCTACGAGCGTGCGTAGGAACTGCGCAACGCACGCTCGTAAAACAGACATTTTTAGGAATCTTTTCACCAAATTTTCAACATAGCCATTTTAAGACCTCTGCTAATGAACAGTGTCATGGTGACTTTCTTAATGTGTCCCATACATTGATTTCGCACACCGACTGCGCCATTGTGTGCTATGTGGGCAGAATCACATTTTGGGCAGGATGTGAAAAATGACAACTGTACTGCTCATAAGGAGGTGTGGTAAAATGGCAATGTTGAAAATCTGGAGTGGAAATATTGAAAATTTGCAAACCTACGAGCGTGCGTGGGAACTGCGCAACGCAGACTCATAAAACTGTCATTTTTAGGAATTTTTTCACCAAATTTTCAACACAGCCATTTTAAGACTTCTGCTCATGAACAGTGTCACTGTGATTTTCTTAATGTGTCCCATACATTGATTTCACACACCGACTGTGCCATTGTGCGCTACATGGGCGGAAACATGTTTTGGGTGAGATGTGAAAAATGACAGCTGCACTACTCATAAGAGGTGTGGTAAAATGGCAATGTTGAGAAATCTGGGTGGAAATATTGAAAATTCGCAAACCTACTGATGCGCGTGAGGAACTCTGCACGACGCCAGAAATAGGAGCATTTTAGGAATCTTTTCACCAAATTTTCAACATAGCCATTTTAAGACCTCTGCTAATGAACAGTGTCATGGTGACTTTCTTAATGTGTCCCATACATTGATTTCGCACACCGACTGCGCCATTGTGTGCTATGTGGGCAGAATCACATTTTGGGCAGGATGTGAAAAATGACAACTGTACTGCTCATAAGGAGGTGTAGTAAAATGGCAATGTTGAAAATCTGGAGTGAAAATATTGAAAATTTGCGAACTTACGAGCCTGCGTGGGAACTGCGCAACGTACACTCGTAAAACAGTCATTTTTAGGAATTTTTTCACCAAATTTTCAACATAGCCATTTTAAGACCTCTGCTCATGAACAGTGTCACTGTGATTTTCTTAATTTGTCCCATACATTGATTTCGAACACCGACTGCGCCATTGTGTGCTACATGGGCGGAAACACATTTTGGGTGAGATGTGAAAAATGACAGCTGTACTACTCATAAGAAGGTGTGGTAAAATGGCAATGTTGAAAATCTGGAGTGAAAATATTGAAATTTCGCGAACTTACGAGCCTGCGTAGGAACAGCGCAACGCATGCTTGTAAAACAGTCATTGTTTGGAATTTTGGCACCAAATTTTCAACATGGGGTTTTTGGGACCCCTTCTCATGAATAATGTCACTGTCATGGCGGTATTCGGGCCTGAAGGGTGATTTCGCAGTCACTGCGCAGTCACTACAGCGAAATCCTCCGGCCCGGTCTCTGCGCCATGACGCTGACATCGATCATGAAGAAATTCACTTCCATATTAAAATGGTCAAAATCCAAAAAACTCTACAAGATATGCAACAAAGTTGAAACCTCCCTATCTAGCCTTATACAGCTTACGGCATTTCCTCAGTTCAGCGGTCGGCTTTGAAGAGTGCAGGCGTGTTCCGGTCCACGAAGATCGTCGCGCGGAGTCAGAAGGTAGTATGGGGTGATAGGGTGAGAAGGGTGGGGAGGCTGGGTGTGCAGTGGGTGGGTGCGAGTTGTGGGAGGCGGGCTGGGAGAGCGCGCGCAGGACCGTTTCGTTTTCAGGTTTAAAAAAAAAAAAGACATCGTGGGGCGTTTGCCACACTGGGGTGGGCTCCCAGCGTGGCACAGGGCGTTGAGGGGCATTCGGCACAGAGTTGGGCACCCGTCGGCCATGGTATTTGTTGCCACGCTGGGGTGGGCTCTCAGCGTGGCACAAGGGAGCGTTTCAGCCGACGGGGATTGGGCACCCCGTCCAGCCAAGGACTGCTTGCCACACTGGGGTGGGCTCCCAGCGTGGCACCTACTACTGGGGGGGGATGCAGCTCAGCCGACGGGGATTGGGCACCCGTCGGCTACACAGTGTGTGCCGGGGCGCACGCCTGCGTGTGTCTGGGGGGGGAGCTGCGCATGAGCAGCTGATATCTTATCGGTGCTCACTGAAGCATAGCTCCCCCTTTCAACTGTATGCCACTGTATTTTGGAGCGTGTCATAGACAGCTCCAAAATGCATTGGCTTACAGGAGCTGCGCCTGCCAGCACACTGACTGAATTGGAGGAGGAGGTGACACACCTCCGAAATCTCATGGCACTATGTTTCTTGCACAAGCGTGCAAGCAACATAAAAAGCAACAGACAGGTACTTAACCAGAGTCCATAAGTTTATTTTCTGGCCACCACAACAGTGCAAAACGCCTATGGAGACCAGGCAAGAGTGGGGAATATGACAGAACCCTCCAAGTTTCTGAAGGGAATGAACAAGGTGAACTATGAGGAACTATTTAGCAGGTGAACAGAGTAAAGAACCTGTGGTTACGAGTGGACACTAGAGAGGGGAAGGTTTGAGTGCTGTAAGGAAGTTCTCTTTTTTGAAAGGGTGGAGGAGCTATGGAACAGTCTGCCAGTGGAGGGGCTGGGTGTGCCAAGGCTGTAAATGATTTCAAGCATGCCTGGGACAGAGTGAAGGGTCAGGTGGTTGCTCAGGTCAGTAGCAGTAGGGAAGGGAGCAAGGAGGGACCAGGAGAGATAAAACCCATATAAACAATAGGGTTTGGGGCAGATAGGGAACTCTGGGAAGACTAGAAGGACCTTTGGTCTTTTTCCGCTGTCATTGTCTATGTTTCTGTGTAAATTAACCAGCACCAGATACATACTGCAAGCGGCCACAAAAGTGACCACACAAATGTATTATATAAAATAAATGATAGCTAAGTCCTCTATACTTGTGAAATAATAACATTTGAGTGTCAAACAAGCTCATGAAGGCTGCTCACCCTTTGGGCTCATGTCTTTATGACTTGTTCAACCCCTCAATGGTGTTATTTTCTTTTATACCACACGTGGCCATCATTTATTCTTTCTCTCTCCCCCTAGGTGGAAAGTTTCCAAAGGAGGGCAACCAAGATGATCAGGGGACAGCAGGGGAAGTCTTATGAAAAGAGGCTGGGAGCCTTGAGAATGTACTCTCTGGAAGAGAGGAGAAAGAGAGAGAAAGGGGGATATGATAGAGACCTTTAAATACCTGAAGGAATAAACAGAGTGGATAGGGAAGGTCTCTTCAAGCTAAGAGGCAACCGAAACACAAGGGGGCACAGTTTGAACTGGATAGGGGGGAGGTTTAGGAAGGATGTCAGGAAAATTTTTTTCACGGAGAGAGTTGTGGACAAATGGAATGCACTGCCAGAAGTGGTGATCTCAGTGAAAACAGTGGGCAGCTTTAAAGATCCCTGTTGTTGGAAAGGCTTACCTCCTGGTATGCATCTTGTGTGTATTGTTCCCTTGATCACTGTCCCGGCGTTGTTTTTCATGCAAGTTCGCATTTTTAATTAAAATTAAAGTTTTTTTAAATTCCGCGCATCTCCGTCTAGCCCGTGCTTATGATGAACCTCTGCAGTGTGACCTCTGACCCAAGTGGTTTCCGGTGATGTCATTTCAGGTTTCCGTGCGATCTGTCAGCACAGAGAGTAGCGCTGGTGTGCATTGGGTTGTCAGTCGTCCTTGCACATATTTCATTTGAGGCAGTTTTATTACTTTTTTGGTTGCTTCTTCATCAAACGCAGGATGTCGTCTTCAGATGAGGAGCAGTTTGGAACCGATGCCATTTATGTATTTCCTCTGGTGCAGACATACTCCTTTGAGCCCCCAGCACCGAACCAAGCATCTGGGCCCCTCCTGAATGACACAGAGGAAAACAGCTATCTAGATGAAGGGGCTATCAGGCCAGATGGAGAATGGTAAAATATACCGATTTTATTGTCAGTGTCTCTAACCCTTATTACCAGTTTCACCTGGATGAATTCTGCAGTTAGCCTTTCATATCCCTAATGACTGCATGATAGTTCCAGGGTTATACCTCAACAGAGGTAATCCCCCATGGTTAATAATGGTGGCAGTGATGCAGTTTTGAAGGCAGCAGTGGGCATGGTCCCTCCTGCCCCCCCAACTGAAAGTAACAGCACATTCTTGATCCCCAGCAGTGGTGATCTTTTCTCCACAGTACCCCCCCCCCCAAATAGTGGTAACCCCACCATTTATCTGGAGTGATGGCTATTCTTCATGGGTGGTTGTGAATGCTAGCACTACAGCATACTGGAATGCAGCAGTGTGCATCTTTCCTCCAGAGCCCCCCCTTCCCGCAACCACCACCTCCAAGTAAGTGTGCCTAGTTTATCCCCGTTGTAATTTATGCATCTTTGGGCATCTTTTGTTCCTCCCCCCCTTCCGTTGGTAATCCCACAATTTACCTCTAGTGGTGGTCGTACTTCTTAGGTGGTTCTGACTGTTTGCAGTACCGTATTTTGCAATGTAGCAGTGGTCACCCTATCTTCGGAGCCCCCTCCCCAACCACCACCTCAAACTAACTGTACCTTATTGATCCTTATTTCAATTCTGGCAGCAGTGGGCATCTTTCCTAAAGAGCCCCTCCCCCCCAACACAACCACCACCTTGAAGTAACTGTGCATACTTGATCCCCATTGAAAGTCATGCATGCTTGGGCATCTTTTCTACTCCCCCCCCCAAAACTGTTAATCCCATGATTACACAGTGGTTGTGGTTGTACTTCATAGGTACGTCTGAATGTTAGCAGTTCTGTATTTTGTAATGTAGCAGTGGGCATCTTCCATCCTGAGCCCCCTTCCCCCACCGCCACCTCAAACAAACTGTAGCTTGTTGATCCACTTTGGAATTCAACCAGCAGTGGTCATCTTTCATCTAGAGTACCCAGGATTTATCTGTGGTGGTTGTAGTTCATATGGTTCTGAATGTTAGCAATACTGTATTTTGTAATGCAGTAGTGTGCATCTTCCATCCTGCCCCCCCACCCAATACAACCTCACAGTAACAACGCCTTGATGATGACCATTGAAATTCACACAATGGTGGGCATTGTGGTGTGCATCTTCCCTCCGGAGTCCCTCCCCCGCCACGCCACAAAAACAAGTACCTCAAAGTAAGTGTGTCTCTTTGATCCCCACTGAAAGTAATGGATCTTCAATAGTACTGCATGTTATGGTCTTTCAGCATTACTTTTCACTGTACAGAGCAATGCAGGATTGTCCTGTTGATGTTCCATGGTCTCTTTGAGGGTGCAGTGCAGTCTGTGGCCATACGTGTCCTTGTCAACTCGCGGGTGTAGTTTGTTGTGTAGTACCTGTTTGAGGAATGGCAGTCACAACATTTCCGTAATTGTAATGTCTCTGCTGTGTAGACAGCTGTGCTGTTTGTGCAGACAGGGCATTTCTGTGAGAATGTGTCATGGAGCTGTGCTGGATGGCAATCCCCATGGTTATCTATCCGATGTGTGAATCAAATGTGCCCACTGCAATTATGTCATCCATTGCTGTAGTTATTTTGGGCATGATGCCATCCTTCAGAGATATGCCACTTGCCAAGGATGTTGTTTCTTCTGAGGACTGTCCTTCTCTGCTGAGTTGTATAGTGTTATTGGATGGTGCTTTTGTGCCTACTGTCACTATATTGCTCTGGGAGTGGTTTAAAATGCACCCTCTGTCCTGTCTGCATAAATGTACTTACTACTCATATTGGCACCACTGTACCTGCCTAGCTCAGTGCCTGTGTAGAAACTGGGATAATCCTTCCTTGTGTAAGGATTGCACAGGTGCCCTGCAAGTTCAGCACTTGGATAGGTGGGTACATGCTACTAACTGTGACTCAGACTGGATGTGTGGTTGGTATGGTGGGTCTTAAGGTGTTGTTTACCATGGTTAGCACCAACTGAAAATTATTAGGGATGTAATTTGTGGTGATGTGTTTCATTCAGTTTTGAATCCACTGTTATAATCTGTGTGTTTGTTCTTGTCCTCAGGTGCACATGTGGGAAGTGCATGACAATGGCCACTGCAACTGAGAATAGATTCTGCCGACCTTTCAACAGAGTACGTGCCAGATTAGATGTAGCCAACAACACTCAGTGTGTTACTCAGTTTTCGGGCTTTCATTTCAACAGCCTGGACGATGATGTCCTCAAATCTACGCAGATGGAATTTGAATTTATGAATGCCCATTGGCGGATGATGATGATGACCCCGGCAGGTAAGCAAAGTGGATAACCAACGCAGTTGAGGCATTATTCTGGCTAACAGCAGCGTTGCAGTGTGCATGGGAAATATGGTCAGGGGTATTGAATTGTGACAGGTGTACTTTTACTCTTGCAGTTCAAGGACTTCTTTCTCTACTGTGATGAGAACTGCTTTCTTCTGTGGTTGTTCAGCATTTCTTGTCGTTTTACAGAAAGTAACCTGCCACTGCTATTGTACCCAACAGTGATCCTGCTTCCATTTGTGGCCACATGTGTCCATTGACATTCTGTAGGATGTTTGTTGGTGAATATTTTGTCCTGGTGCTTGACTCCTTGCCATGAACACATGGGTTGTGATGACATCCTGATCACAGTTGTGTTTTGCCAGCGTACTACCCGCATGCTATGTTGAGCGATTGGCTCCTGCTCTGCTGTAGAATCTCTCTGCATGTGCTGTTCGTGCACTTCCAAACTTGATGACTTCAAGAGGAAAGCTTAGGTTAACAAATGTGCTCTGCTCAAAGAAGGTACTGCTCTTTCACTACTGCAGTGTGATGTATGTCCTCTGTTGTTAACGCCGGTAGTAGTGTGATGTAGGTGCCCCTGCACTCTGTACTTTCTCAATGGTGGTGGAGTGACCATGCTTTTTGTTATGTGCATGTGTTGTGGAAGAACACCTTACTCTTTACCGTACCTTGTAGTCTTCTGGGTCGTGGTATGGTCTCCTGCGGTCAGTACTATTCTGTGTTGTTGGAGGGGTCCCTGCTGTCTGTACCATACTTGAGTTAGGGTAGGGAACCCTGCAGGCAGCACTGTTTGTTCTGCAGTGTGGTGGCCACAGTCATCACAGTCCCAGGGTAGGACAGTGGCCCTTGCATTCACAGTTGTGTCTGGGGTTGGGGCCATTACAGTCATTACTGTACCTGAGGCAATGGGTGGGGCCCCACACTCAGCACTGTCACTTGGGCAACCTGCCTTCATAATTACACCTTAGGTTTGGAAGTGGATCTGTACTCTGTAGCATCACTTGCATAGGCATGTTGCTCCCTCTGGTCAGTATTGTCTGTAAACCATGTATGGGGCCAATGAAGTCCATTCCATATCATGGATAATGGATGAGGCCCCTAAACTCAGTCCCATTGCATGGTTTGTGGAGCATCTACTGTACTCAGTACTGTCCCAGGTGTGGGGTGCAGGCACATCCATGCAGTACCATTTCTGTGGTGGGTAGGGTCCCCCACATTCACTACCATCCCAAGAGTGGAAGAGTGTCCCCTGCCATCACTGGTATCCCAGTAGTGGGGTCCATGCAATTATTAATTTCCAGGATGGAG
Organism: Neoceratodus forsteri; assembly: GCA_016271365.2. Lineage (NCBI taxonomy): Eukaryota > Metazoa > Chordata > Ceratodontiformes > Ceratodontidae > Neoceratodus > Neoceratodus forsteri. The sequence goes on from JADMNL010000023.1 coordinate 70,327,433, forward strand.
GAATTGAACCTACATTCTGTGCTGTTTTACGGGCGAGGAGGGCCACATTCAGTTAGTACAGTCTGTCAGTTTAAAGAGGGATCACTGCTATCAGTACTGCCCCAGTAGTGGGGCCCCTATGGCTGGTACTCTCTGGGATGAAGCCATGGGATCTACGACCAGTCGTCGACAAATTTTTTGTCTAACGACAGTACAGCAAAACCATCATGTTGACAGCATATGTGGTCAGCATACAGTTTCTCACATTCTAACATGTTTTCTTCGGGGACTTTGCCCCCCGAACTCCCCACCCCCCACTAAATATAATCAACTCTGAGTTGGAGCTGATTAGGGGAGGGTGTGCAAGACCACCAAAATACAATGCCAGGGTCCAGCACTGAGTCTACAGTGACCGGACGCTGTAGTCACTGCAGTGTACGTCACTGTCGGAGGGGTATACCAAGCAGTGGGCCCTTCCATCAGTAATGTCCCTGTGTTGGGGCCTCTTCTGTCTGAAGTTTCTCAAATGGAGGAGTGTCCACTATAATCACTACTGTTCTAGAGGAAGGTAGCGGGCCCTACACTCACTACTGTCCTGTCGGTAGGAAGGGTCCTCTTGTGTCATTATAGTCCGTGAGGTGATGAGGGGCTCTTGCAGTCAGTAACATCCTATGGATGACACAGCCCCCTGCACTGACTAACATCCTTGGGGAATGTAGGTGCCCTGACAACCAATATTATTATTGTTTTTTGGATGAGCACCTGCATGCACCTGGGACAGACGACAGATGCTCTTAAACTCGCAGTTACTGGCACAATCCTCTCACTTGTTGATTACGGTATAGTTATCTATGGCGCTGCCTCGGACACCTCACTAAAGAGAATTACACTTGCACTGAATAAGACTTGCAGGCTAGTCTCCGGATCTGACAAGAGGATGCATACCTGTGACCTATAAGAGAGGACGAGCTGGCTCCCACTTAAGGCTAAAGTCTCATACCACACTTGCCTGCTAGCAAAAAAGATTAATCTTGGCCCCATGCCTCCTTTCACCAAAACTCTAATCTTTCTGGTGCTCACAACCTTGCATACGAGGTGCTCCTCTAAACCATCCTTCCATGTCCCCTTCTACAGGACCTCCCAGGCCCAGCATACTTTTGCCTCCAAAGCACCCTTCCTCCTCAACTGTCTCCCCCAGATATCACTGCCCTGCTTAAACCGAGTGCCTTCAAACTTAGGCTATGTCAACACCTCCTTACACTAAATCACTGTGACTGTTCTGTCTAGCTCTCGACTCCCCTTCACCTGTTATCCTGCTTCTTCTTCTCCGTCTCCTATCCCTCCCGTACTGTTCTCTTGCTCCCTTCCTTTACTTTTCACTCTCCCTCCACCTCCTCCTAAGCCTCAGCTGCACCTCCCCTCACTTGTTTCAGTTCTATTGCTTTGTCTATCTCCTGGCTGTCTCACCTGACATCCTGCCTTTCTCCATCTCCTCTCCCTTCCTCTCCTGCTCCGACGCCCACCCACTTCACTTGTCACTTTTCTTTATACCTCTTTCTTTCCCCCCACTTCTCATAAACTCTGCTCATCCTGGTTTTCAGTCTCCCCCTACCCATCTCCTCCTTCCCTTCCCCTCTCACCTTTCCTGCCCTCCCCTGCCACCCATTCCTTCCTCCTACTTTCTGCCCCACCATACCGCCCCTGCATGGACTCTCATCCCTCCTGCATCATGTGGGTTCCCTCCCTCCTCCCTTCCTGTTTCCACCTTCCCCATCTTATCACTCTTCCCAGCCTTCCCCACCCTTCCCCTCCTTCTCTCCCCCTCCCTCCCTCTCTAAGATCTCCCTATGCTGTATTGACTTCCCCTCCCCTTACCCATTCTCATCCTATCCCTTTTCTCCCCATCCCCCTCAATCCCTAGCCTCTTACATACCCTCCAGCAATTACTGAACGCATCAGCACTTTTGACTATACCGTAACTGTAACCATGATCCACGCCTGTTACTACTATTGATTGTAATTGCATTGTATTGCAATTTCTTTTGTCTGTTTCTCCGCCTTCTGTTGTATCCATATGTTGTTGTACCCTTTTCAGCACAAAACTTTTGTAAAAGAACCATTGGTTCAAAGGTTGGAATCCTAGTACTCAATAAATTAAAAATAAAAAAATGCATTATTGTTCTTGTGGTGGCGGTGTCTCTTGTAGTCAGTAACATACCTGTGGTGGGTGGTGTATTCTTACCATACCACAAAACACCCTCATTATACCCAAGCCTCAGCTGTTGTGACTCGGTTGCTCTTTGAAGAATGATTGTCACTGTAGGTCCCCTTGTACAGTGACAGTGTTCTCCTAATAAATGCACTCTTGTGTAGTGTGTCGGACTAAAACATCAGTGTGTTGCTCATTATGCAGTGACAGTGTTGCCCCATCTGTGCAGTCACTTTCTGCAGTTTTACACCCTACAGGGTATTGCTGTGGTGGCTGGATGTTGTAAAGGATGCATGCCACTGAACGCACACCCTCTTAGTATATGGAGAAGGGAGTACCACAAGAAATGGTAACAGATTGTGTTTGCATCATGCTGCCCCGTGTTAGGTCATAGGTCTTGTGGAGGGAGAACTACATGCACTGAGTCATACTTTTATGGTCATGAAGTCATTGGAGGCGGCAGTGGTGTTTTGGGGGGCAGGGGGCTCTCAACTTCCGCTAACTTCCTGTGGCATTGTGTGACCCTGGGAAGGGGTAAACCCAGAACCCTGACATTTATGACTGTAGAACATGGTATTTGTTAATAACTTTTTATTTTTCAGGAACCCCTGTGTTGAAAACTGAAGATACACTGAAGCAATGGTGCAGTTCTTAATTTTTCTTTTTTTTTTCCAGTAAAGATGCCTACATCCCCAGTGAACCTGTGGATTACTGCACAGGTACTTGTTTCGACAGCTTATGGAAATCACAAGCAGCTGCCATGTTATTGTGTCAGAGGTTGTACTGTACTGCAGTCATAATTTTTAATGGAGTATTAGGTAGTCCAGTGTTGTTCAGCATTCATGCATTCTTACTGTCTTTTTCTATCAGGTGTGTTTATACCCACACACAAACAAATGTCTCTCCCTATGTGTCTATATATATATATATATATATATATATATATACAGTATACAGATATATATATATATATATATATATATATATATATATGTGTATATACACACACACACGAATATACAAAATTGCCAGTAGATATAGGCCTATCGGTTCTATCTAGTCTGCCTGACAGTGCAGCACTTCAATTTTTCAGACTGCAGCTTCCCCACCCTTGCCACCCCCTATAGATTTTGCCCTTGTATCCTTCATTCCCACTCCCTGCTCCCCCATGCCTTCACCCCTTCCTCTGAACCTGCCCCACCCCCTTTTGAAGCTGCCTACTGTCCACAGTGATAGCACCTCCTCTGGCATTGTGTTCCACTCTTCCACCACCCTTTCAGTGAAATAGTACCTCCTCATTTCCCTCCTGAATCTGCCTCCTTCCAGCTTCAGACTGTGTCCCCTGGTTTCCCTTCCACCTTTTAATTTTAAAATATTTCCGGTGCTTACTCTGTTCATACCCTTCAGGTACTGGAAGTTCTCAGTCGTATGTAGTAGTAGTAGTAAGTAGTTAAAATGTTTATTTTTATACAGGATAGCAAACTTTAGGTCATAGATCTATTTTCAAAGTTGTCCTGTGTCGAGAACAAATTACATTCAATATAACATACAAAGATTCAGACTACATAGAACAACTAATAAATATTTTTTTACATTATACAAGACAAAAATCTTCAATCAGACCAACAACTAACACATTTATCCACATTTTAAAAACAAGTACATTCATCATAAAATACAGTGCTCAATCCTAATTTAAACTGGGATAGTTTAGTTGCTTTCCTTAATTCAGGGGAAATATTATTCCAAATATTTGCAGTCTGAGCCTCAAGTGTCATAGTACCATATCTTGTATTAGTTTCTGGAAAAGTGTAACCTCTATGCTTTACATCCCTTAAAAGATATGGATAATATTTACTAACAGAAGGCAATTCTATGTTTCCATAAAATCATCCCATTTATAATTTTATAGATAAATACGGGAATATTGTTTTTTAAAATCGTACTGATAAACTGTCCCAGTTTAGGTCTTTATACAAAATGCAATGTTGAGTATTATACTGTAGCTACAGTTCAGGGCAAATCTTGCCAATCGATTATATGATATGACTAATTTATTTAAATGTGTTTGACCCGCAAAATTATACACCATATTTTCATATTCTAATACAGGCATTATTAATTGATTTGCAATTAACCTCTGGGTTTGTAGATTTAATATCCTTGATGACCTATGTAGTGCCCCTATCTTATTCATAATTTTCTTAATTGTATTATTAATATGAGCTGAGAAAGATAAAGTATAATCAATCTCTACACCTAAATATTTACAGTATATTGATCTGTGATTATCATTTTTCCCATTCCTCATTAGTATTTCCCTATCTCTGATCTGTTTTTTTTATTAACCTTTGTTTTTTTTATTGAAAAACATAATCTGAGTATTTTTTATCACTTATCGCTAATTTAGAGCTGGAAAACCAATCCTGTGGAACATCAAAATCCATCTGTAATTTAACCATCACTTCATTTTGAGATGTGGCTGATGCTAAAAGTACTGTATCATCTGCATACAACCTGATTTGTGTATTATTTATTTTGGTAGGTAATTCATTAATATATAACAAAAACAATAACGGCCCCAAAACTGAACCTTGAGGGACACCTCTTAGTATACTACCCACTTCAGAAAATTTACCATTTATTACTACTTGCTGTTTTCTTTGACTCAAATATGATTTAAACCATAATAATGACCTAGGGGCTATACCAATCCTCTCCATCCTCTCATACAATAAATGGTGGTCGGCCAACTCAAAGGCTTTGGACAGGTCAACAAACACTGCGCCTGTGGACTCTCCCTTATCCAAGGCCACTGCCACTTTATCAACAAAGTCCATGAACGCAGTGCAAGTTGAATAATCTGCCTTAAAGCCATGTTGGTATTTGGTCAATTTTGAATAGTTTTCTAAGTAACTATACAACTGGCCGAACACCATTCGTTCCATTAACTTAGAGAGGATGGAGAGGATTGCTATTGGTCTATAGTTTGAGGGGTCATTTGAACCCCCCCCCCCTTAAATATAGGTACTATTTTGGCTATTTTCTGGATAGAGGGAAAAACATTTTCCATCAAACTTTGATTAAATAAATCAGTCAGTATTGATGATAAGATTTCAACTGCATCTTTAATAAATTTCTCTTCAGTATTGCCCATACCATATGATTTATTTTTATTTAATTTTAAGATCTCCCGTCTAACTTCCGAGATTTTTATTTTTTTAAATAAAAAAAGGACAATTTTCATTATTAGTTTCTTTATTTACTAAATCTGTTTGTACTTGTGAACCAGCTGGGATAATAATATCAGGGAATGTTAAGAAATATTTATTCAACAACTGGGCTGTTTTAGTTGAGTCAATGAGCTCACCCTTATTATTAAACATTTTTACTAAGACTTAGCTCTCAAAGGGTTTTCCAATTCTTTTATCATATTCCAGTATTGTTTAGGATCATGAGTTGTCTCAATTTTAATGTTGTAAATGTTTTCTTGCAGATCTAATTAACCTTTTGCATTCATTTAGCAATTTGAAATCTAGTCTTCCTCCTTTTTGTTTTATTTGCTCTTTTCCATATTCTATCTCTGATACGAATTTTCTTTTTCAAATATTCGTTTATCCATGGAAGATGCTTTTTCATTGTTTTAGTTTTTTTAAATGGTTCATGCCTATTACAGGCCTCTAAATAAGTTTTTGAAAATTCTTCAACTGCCAAATTTACATCTGGAATTAAATTTAATCTTCCCCACTCTATACATTTTAAATCATAAACAAAATTATTTGGGTGATAGTTCTTAAAGTTTCTTTTTAGGGTAATCTTTTCTTCCTCAATTATTTGATTTAAATCTTTTACAACACTATATACTGGATTATGATCCCCCAAATTTGGAGGTAAAGTCAAACATTTTTTGACATGAAAGCTCCTAGAGAGAAAAATCATGTCCAAAATACTCCCCTGACTTTTAACCCCACTTTTCTTAGCACTTTGATTTATTATTTGATTGACATTTAGTATCTCAAACTTTTTTCAAATTTGAATCCCCTTGGCTTGCCTCAAGCAGCGTTGAAATCAACAATTAGTATTAAATATTTACCATCTGATACTAATGCTAATTTAGATGCTAGTAATTCAAACTTGGTAGTATCTACTTTTGGAGGGGAATATACTATACTAATTAAGAGCTGCAAACTGTAAAATTTAACACAAAGACATTCAATTCCCTCTAAACTACCCTGAAAAACAACTTCTCCCAAACCCAGTTTCTCTGTGATATATACAAGAACCCCATCACCCCTCTTTCCCCATCTAATCTAAAAAGATTATAACATCCATTAATATTTCCTTATCCTATATGTTTTGAGATAACCCTGTTTCAGTTAATCCTATCATGTCTGATTCATAACTTTTAGTCCATATTTGAAATTCATGCATCTTGTTTATAACACTTCTTGCGTTTTCAAGTGAAATTTTTACATTTTGTTTATTGACTCCTTTGGGGCTGGGATTTATCTCCACATCACCTGCAAGCAGTATTATTATGCTACAAACAAATGGTGCAGTTAATTTTAAGTGGAATTTTCTAGGTGAAAAACATTGGATTCTAACCTGATTAAATAATCTCCACTGCCTAGAGAATCCATTTCTTCTGGTTCTATGAATAAGTTCTGAACCCGACGACAAAAATAAATTTATTTTTATTTAGCTTTTGTTGACCGGGTAAGTGCACTAGACAAATCCTGCCTATTTTCAGGCACGACCCGGGGGAGGGGGATACAGATGAAGGCCAACTGACCTTGAACCAGATTAAGCTGTTGGTGGTATTTTTAGTGAATGAGGGAAATTTGGCCAGGACACCGGGGAAATTCCCCTACTCTTTTCGATAAGTGCCATGGGATCTTTAACATCCACCTGAACTACCACCAATCCAGGCAGATGGGACCTCGGTTTAACGTCTCATCCGAAAGACGGCACCTCAGAAGTGCAGCACCCCTCTCATGCTGCACTACAGTGTCAGTACTGGGATATTAACCCAAGTGCCAGATGTGGGAACTGAACCCACAGCCCTCTGATCTCCCGGCCTCAGAGGCAAGTGTGCTACCTACTGAGCCACTGACACTGCAAATGCCACAACATATTTTTTTCTTGCTGCCTTGCAGGTGATGGAGCCACCTCCTGATCCCAACAGTCAGTCTTCTTCCATTGATTAATAAGTATCACAAGCAAGACACAGTACATTACATATTTCTGCATGGCTAATAATTAAAACAATCAAAATTCAGTATAACACTCACCAAGCTTGGACTTTTAAATCTGAGTGAGAATTTGAATATTTAATTACTACAAATGGTTCTCAATCTATAAATTCAAACTTCAAGCTAAATAACTCAGCCCTTCACTGAACCTACAAACAAATTTTTTGATGCTGAGTGGCGTGCCACTCATGCTCACGTTACCGAGCTCTGCGGTAGCTGTAAGCACTGCCTTGCGTGACTGCCCCCCTCCGCTGCAAAGGGCACAAGCTCCCAGTCCACGCCCCTCTCACCAGCTGCCGGTTTAGCTTCTACAGGTGATTCAATTTCTTAATTGCAGGGGGAGCCTTGGCACAAAGATGTTTCAAGTCCAGCACAAAACAGCTTCTCACATAACAATGTAAAGTCCAGCAAAAACAGCTTCACACACACACACACACACACACACACACACACACACACACACACACGGAGTTAAACTTTGTCACAGGCAGAATGTGGTGAATGGAAAAATGTCAGGTCAGGTGTCAGGTATCCCCCCTCTCTCTTTCATCCTTCAGGGAATACATATTGAGCTCCCTCAGTCTCTTCTCATAAAGTTTATCTCTCAATCCCAGGATCAGTTTCATTGCCTGGCACTGTACCCCCTCTAATAGCTTGATGTCCTTTTTCAATTAGTGGCTCCAGTACTAGGCGCAGTACTCCAAGTGTAGCCTCACCAGGGACCTGTGCAGGGGCAAGATGACTTCCTCTCTCCTAGAGGTTATTCCAGTTGCGATGCACCTCAGCATTCTGTTGGCCTTTGCTGCTGCCTTCTTGCACTGGGCTGAGTGGTTCATATCCCCTGTCACTAGTACACCCAGATACTTCTCCTCTTTTGACTTGGATGACTGCACTCCCACCAACCAGTAACTATTTCCATGGATCCTGGCTCCAGAGTGCATGACTTTGCACTTGGCATTGAAGCCAAGCTTCCATGTGTTATACCATTCCTCCAGTTTTGCCAAATCCTCTTGGAGTACAGTGCCGCCTTCCCCTCCATCAACCTCCGCACAGATGTTGGTGTCATTGGCAAAGAGACTGATCATAGTTAGCAGTGTCAGTGGCTCAGTAGGTAGCACACTCGCCTTTGAGGCCGGGAGATCAGAGGGCTGTGGGTTCAGTTCCCACATCTGGCACTTGGGTTACTATCACTGTACTAACACTGTAGTGCAGCATGAGAGGGGTGCTGCATTTCTGAGATGCCGTCTTTCGGATGAGATGTTGAACTGAGGTCCCATCTTCTTGGGTTGGTGGTAGTTCAGGTGGATGTTAAAGATCCCATGGCACTTATCGAAAAGAGTGGGGGAATTTCCCTGGTGTCCTGGCCAAATTTCCCTCATTCACTAGCAATGCCCCCCAACAGCTTAATCTGGTTCAAGGTCAGTTGGCCTTAATCTGTATCCCCCTCCCCCGGATTGTGCCTGATAATAGGCAGGATTTGTCTAATGCACTTACCCGGTCAACAAAAACTAACTAACTAAGTAAATAAATAAATAGTCTGTATCCCTTCTGCGATGTTGGCAATCAAAATGTTAAACAGCACTGATCCCAGTACTGAGCTCTGTGGTATATATAGATATACTTATATGTACACAGAAGTCGTAGATACATATACATATATATCTATATATATATAAATATATATACACATATCTATATCTCTATCTATATATTTATAAAATGGGTAAGATGAAGATCATCAATTGCTGCAATCACAATGGACAAACACCATCACATAACCGTGCCTATATCAGAGCACGACCGCACATCTGCACTTTTAACCCCCCTCCAAAACAATTTTGACATTTTATAAGATAGATAAACCACTCGAGGTGTCTTGGTCATGCTCTGATATACCGCCTTGGGCAGTTCAAGCGCGTGGCCTGCAGTCTAAATGCGTCCTGCGCACCCAAGCGTGCATGATATCAGAGCGCCACCGCACACCTCAGAGTGGTATATCTATTACACATAGTAGTGTTTGTACTCTTGCCCCCAGAGTGACATTGCTTGGTAATAGGACTTTGCTGTCAAGAAAATGGAAACAGAGTGTATAGAAACATAGAAATTGTTGTCTGATAGGTACCAACAGAAACATCCACTTTGCCCCCTTTCCCTATACTTTTTGGTTTCCTGTGTCCCCAACTGTTTATTGTTCTTCACTTTTTCAACCCATTGTGCCTGTACCCTGCATTATGAAAACCCACTACTGTGATCACTCCAACCACCTCTTGTGGCATACCATTCTGAGTCCAGCACATTTTGTGCAAAGAAAACTTTTCTCCATTCTCCATTGAATGTTGTCCCCCTTTCTGTTGTCTTCCTTCAACATACAGTAGGAAGACTGTTCTATCCCACACCTGCCTAATACCCTTCTGTTTGTTGAACTTTTATATCATCCCCCCCATCTCCATCCTTTCCTGCACTGACTACATTATTCATTTCCTGTAATGTCTTGTCATGTGTTTTGTGGTGCATGCCATCCACCCCTTTTAGTTGCTGTTCGCTGCAGTGCGTCTCGGTTCTCAGTGACCTTGTGCTGGTGTGGCCAGTGGTTCTCTAGACAGCACTGTAGTTGATGACTACTGTTTCAGTTCTCGTACCGGGTCATAATGTTGCAAGCTTAATAGCGTATGGCATTATGGCAAAATCCGGACCTGTGCGCTCCCCAAGTAGGACCCCCCTGGAGTTGAGCATCTTTATTGCGGGGGTCTAGGGGGCAGCCCCCCCCTAAAGTGGGGAGTGTAGGGGTGGAGCCCCCCACAGAACAAAGACATGATGCCTCATGGCAGAAATTGCACAGCGTGATAGTGCCATGTGGCATTATGCCTTTCGACATAATAACCCCATGCCTTTCATTCTATGGCATGGCCTCCTAACCAGCCTCTGGTGTACACATCTCTGGTCATGCAGACAGCAAGCCACTGGCTCTCCAGTCAGCATTGTTGGTCTGTGTTCACACCTTCTTTATGTCATCACAAATTAAAACTCCCAGGTCCACTTTTATGTTTGCTTGTGAGCATGCGCAAGAAACATTATGTGGCAGCTTAGGAGAGAAGCGGGTTGTGGAGGTGCTGCAATGTGGTGGCCAGTGCCAGCACTGCATTTGTGGGCTTGGTGGAGTGCACCCAATGCAGGCCCAGTGTCCTGATGACACTGGTTCTGCAGAAGTGCCACTAACTTGAAACAATTTGGCCACTGCAATGAGGGGCTGCCTTGTCATTGCAGCGTCAGCAATTCCACTGCAATGAGAGAGTGACCTGTCATAGCAGGGAGGTATCTCGCCTGGTGTAACAGTATCAGGAACATGGCGGCTCTATGTGGCCACCTCAGAGTCGACGGGAGTGCCCAATTCCTGTCGGCATGCCTCCGACCATCTTCATTTGCTGACGGGGAGCCCAGTCCCTGTCAGAATAATGTCCCCACACCCAAGTTTCTGTTGTGTGCTGAGGGGATGCCCAATCCCTCTCCGCATCATGCGCACCCCCAACAGTCATTCTTTTCCAATAGGGGGCCCAATTACTGTCGGCTTCAGTCCCCCCTTCCCAGTTCAATTTGCCAATGGTGGAGCCCACTCCCCATCGGCATAATGTTCCCACCCCCTTGATTGCTGCTGTGTGCCGAGGGGGTGCCCAATTCCCCTTGGCATCATGCACCCTCCCACCCATTTCTGTGCTGAAAGGGGGCCGAATCCCCGTCAGCTTTGGTCCCCCTCTCCACAGATGCAGGTGGCACACTGGGAGCCCACCCTAGTGTACCAAACACACCTGCAAAAGAAGAAAACTGACCCATGTAGTCTTTTTTATTTTTTTTACCTGTAAAACAAAGAAATGGTGCCTCTCGGTCTCTTCTGGCCCCTCCCCAACCCACACCCACCCTCTCCACACCCTGCTCCCGCCATCCCCATCACCCCATACTTACTTCTGAGCCCAGTGCAATGATCTTCTGTGGATTGAGAACATGTCTGCACTCTCCAAAGCAGACCGCAAACTGAAGAAATGCCGGTAAGCTGTATAATGGCATAAATAGGGTTTTTTCAACTTTGGTGCATTTCTCTGGCATTTTGGGGACTTTCATGGGGTTACTGGGACCCCCCCTCATGAATTCAGTCACTGTCATGGTGTTATTCAGTCCTGAAAGGTAATTTCACAGTCACTGCAAGGAACAACTTTTTGGGACCGATTAACAAAACAATAGTACAACTGTTAATGAGGTGGGCTCTCAAAAAGCCTAAGTTGCAAATTTGGTGATGAAAGTCCATAAAAGGACTGTGGTACAAGCATGTGTTGCGCAATTTCCATGCACCCATGTAACTTCGCAAATTTTCAATATTTTCACGCCAGATTTTCAACACTGGCATTTTTTCACACCTCCTTATGAACAGTGCAGCTGTCATTTTCATATCCTGGCCAAAATGTGTTTCGCACTTCGATTGCAGAATAAGCGTGATTTGCAGTGGGAAATCAGTGTTTGGGACAGATTAACAACAAGCGAGTGAGAAAGGGGTGGCGAGCTCGAAACTCTGTCAGGACTGCTGCAATTTCTTTGTGGGTAGAAAAAGGCACCAGCACGGGTAGGGCCAGTACAAGGGCAGCCTGCAGCGCGGAGAAACAGAGTGAGAGGGGTGAATAAGCTCACGAATTCTGCTGGGACTGCTGTGGATTTCTTTGTGGGCGGAAAAGGTGCCAGGCAGGCAGGAGACCAGTACAAAAGGGCAGCCTGCAGCACTGGGAGAAACAGAACGAGCGAGTGAGAGAAGGGGAGTAAGCGAGCTCAATGGAACTCTGTTGGGACTGCTGCAGATTTCTTTGTGGGCAGAAAAAGGTGCCACACAGGCAGGAGCCCAATGCAAAAGGGCAGCCTGCAGCCCTGGGAGAAACAGAACGAGCGAGTGAGAGAGGGGGAGTGAGCGAGTTCAACAGAGCTCTGTTGGGACTTTAGAGTTGTCCACCCACCTGCCCAGGGTTCTGTGTGGTCCTATATAACAGCAGGGTCTCTGTGGTGGAGAGAAAGCAATGACTGGATACTTTTACGATTCCTGTAATATTACAGATTTAGTTGTTCTGTTTATTTCTCTAACTGAGCTGAGTAATACTTGGAGTGCAATACGATTTCTAGCTGGACTAAGTGAAACTATGAGGGCTGAGAACAAAAAGTATGGCAGCTGAGGGGTGAAAAATGGACAAGGAGGCTTTAGGATTCCTACAGTAAAACGGATGAGATTTGAGACTGAATTATCCCAGTCAGCAAGGGGGCAGTAGGGGGACTAGTGTAGGGGGAAACAGGAATTTGAGTTAATAGGGCCCTAACAGTTGTAGTAGGGTACAGAAACTGGGAGTAAGAGGCTGTAACATAAGATGGGGGCCAAAATGGGGTAGGTGCCACATGTCAAAAGGGCGGGCATCTTTGGAAGGGTGGTGGGGTGTACAGGGTGTGGGTCTGCCATGATCCTGGACTGGGCTTGGAGGGTGGGTGGGGGTGTATGCCCTGTAGATGACTGGCTAGTTTGAGGGAGGAACTGTGGAGGTTAGGGAGGAGTGTAAGTGGCAGGGCAGATGAGTATGGTAGGCATCCTGAGGGGGGCATAGGGGATGGCAAGGGGAGGCCGGAGGAAGAACAACTAGGGACTGAACTGACCCCAGTATCAGAGGCACTAGCAGAAAAGAGAGGAGAAGGAGGGGTGCCGAGGTGAGGAAGGGGCCTCTAATGGGAAGAAAAGACCATGAGGGTACCAAGGGAGAGAGCAGATGGCTGCGGGTAGGGGAGGGACGGGGGCACAGGACAGGAACAAGTGGGGGACCCGATAGGGGAAGAGATGTATGAGGGGCATCGACTAGGAATAGATTAGAGCTTCTACTATGGGATGGGGGGGCAGGAACCTACTGAAGGGGGAGGCCAAGCAGGGCATGAAAGGGATGGCAACAGGTAGGGAAGAGATGGCGAGGATGAAAGGGTAGAAGGAGGCTAGTAAGGAAAGAAAAGGGGGGGTGTCTGGAGGAGAGAAGGCTATGGGAAGGGAAAGGATGGGAGAGGCATCACTATCGGGGTCGAAGGGAATGAGGGCTCTAAACAACAACGGTGATAGGAGAGGGGTTGGAAATTAGCAGGGGAGGAGGGGAGGCCAACATGGAAAGCCCACTAGGAAGTAGTCAGGCTGGGAAGGGGTTCAAGGAGGATGGGAGGAATAAGGCAGAGAAAAGGGGTGAGGCAGAAGTAGGGGGTGCAAATACAGAAGTCACAGAGGGTGCAGCTAACGGGGGTAAGGGGCAAGGAAGAATGAATACTGGGATGGTGGAATGGGCATTAGAAGGGAAAGGGGGTAAGGGACAGGGGGGTTCTTGTCCCGGGGGATTCTATACTGAAAGGGGTGAGATGGGGCAGAAGGGGGGAAGGCACAGCTGTATTTGGGTTGAAGCTATCCCTGGGTTGACTGCAGGAGGGGCAGGCACTCCTCAAATATGTAGCAAGGGGGAGGAAGAAACCTCATTTACTGTTGCATGTGGGTACAAATGACTTGGTGGGGAAGCCTGTGGAAGTAGTGAAAGGGAGGTTCTAGGAGTTGGGCAGGCAGTATGAGAGTGTGGGGGAGGCGAAGGCATTCTCGGAGGTACTCCTGGTACCATGTGCAAGCATGGGGAGGAAGGGGAGGATTGAGGAGTTCAACGAGTGGCTGAGGGATTGGTGCCACACCAAAAATTATGGGTTAGTGACTCACTGGGGTAGGGTCTGGGGGAATAGTGACTTGTACACGGGGAACAGGCTTCACTTGAGCAGGGAGGGGAGTATTAAAGGTGGGATTAGATTGGTATATCTCTACTGAGGTGGATTTAAACTAGTGGGGGGGTGGCCAAAAGACTGAGGTTGGTAGAACGGTTCAGACAGGGGACCCTAATGAGTTCACCCCCCTAGATATAGGTAAAGCAGAGGCGTAGTAACCCTGGGAGGGGAGGGACAGAATGGTCTGAGTGTAATACAGAAGGCACCACCACCCGGTAAGAATAACGAGGAGAAAGGGTGTAGACTACTGGAAGGAGGGACACAGGCCAAGGAGAAGAGTGTGGAGAAGGAGGGATACGGGTAGAAGGTGGGGATACTGAATGAATATTTCTGCTCAGTATTCACAATGGAAAAGCAGGGGGAAGTACCTAATCCAGTCAATAGAAGCACTCTGTATAAGGAGGTTGATATTAGTCCTTTCACAGAAGAAAGGGTTCTGAAAGAACTCTTAAAACTGAAGGTGGATAAGCAATGGGGCCTGATGGAATTCACCCCAGAATTCTAAAATAACTAAGGGAAGAACTAGTAACACCACTGACTACCCTTTTTAATAAATCATGGGAGGATGGTGTTGTACCAGAGGACTGGAGAAGGGTGGATGTGACTCCCCTTCACAAAAGTGGGAACAAGACAGAGGTAGGAAACTACAGACCAGTCAGTTTGACATCAGTGGTAGGGAACATGATGGAATCACTTCTGAAGGAAAGAACTGTTGAGTACCTAGAGGACAGTGGGGCACAGGAACCCAAGGCAGCATGGATTCACAGCTGGAAGGTCATGTCAGACAAATCTAATTGATTTCTTTGACTGGGTGACCAAAGTAGTAGACCAGGGAGGGGCTGTGGACATGGCCTACTTAGACTTACAAGGCATTTGACACAGTCCCGCACAAAAGATTAATAAACAAATTAGCCAGCCTGGGATTGGGTCCCAGGGTGGTAGCCTGGGTAAAACACTGGCTGGACAACAGGACACAGCGGGTAGTAGTAAATGGAGTCCACAGTGAAGAGAGGAGGGTTACTAGTGGGGTATCGCTGGGTTTAGTACTGGGTCCAGTCCTATTTATGTTCCTTGCATGCATGTGCAAGAAACATAGTGCCATCATCGGAGATTTCAAAGGTGTGTCACCTCCTCCTCCAATTCAGTCAGTGTGCTGGCAGGCGCGGCCCCTGTAAGACAATGCATTTTGGAGCTGTCTATGACACGCTCCAAAATGCAGTGGCATACAGTTGAAAGGGGGAGCTACGCTTCAGTGAGCACCGACAAGAGGCTGCTCACGCAGCTCCCCACCCACAGCCTTCGGCGCCTGACGCGACTGTATAGCCGACGGGTGCCCAATCCCCTCCGGCTGAGCTGCGCTCCCCAGTAGTAGGTGCCACGCTGGGAACCCACCCCAGCGTGGCAAGCAGTCCTATGGCCGACGGGTGCCCAATCCCCCGCTGGCGTCCTGAACCCTCTAACGTTCTTGTGCCACGCTGGGAGCCCACCCCAGCGTGGCAAACGCCACGGACGCCTTTTTTTGAAACCTGTAAAACGAAACGTCCTCGCGGCGCCTCCTTGCCCCTCCCACAACCCGCACCCACCCACTGCGCACCCAGCTTCCCCTGACACCCCTCACCCCATACTTACCTCCGGACTGTGGCGCTCACGATCTTCGTGGACCGGGAACATGTCTGCATTCTTCAAAGCCGACCTGGAACTGAGGAAATGCCGGTAAGCTGTATAATGGGCTAGATAGGGGTTTCAACTTTGTTGCATATCTCAGGCATTTTTGGGAATTTTGCCAAATTTTCAACATGGGGTTTTGGGACCTTCTCATGAATGATGTCACTGTCACAGCGTTATTCAGGGCTCGGGCGATGATTCGCCGCAGTGACTCGCTAAATCACCCTTTGGGCCTGAATACCACCATGACAGTGACATCATTCATGAGAAGGGTCCCAAAACTCCATGTTGAAAATTTGGTGCCAAAATTCCAAAAAATGACTGTTTCTGGCGTCGTTGCACAGTTCACATGAGCAGCGTAAGTTCGTGAAATTTCAATATTTTCCTCCAGATTTTCAACATTGCCATTTTACCACACTTTCTTATGAGTAGTATAGCTGTCATTTTTCATCTCACCCAAAATGTGTTTCCCCCTGTGGCGCAGAATGGCTTAGTCGGTGCGTAAAATCAATGTACGGGACAATTAAGAAAATCACAGTGACACTGTTCATAAGCAGAGGTCTTAAAATGGCTATGTTGAAAATTTGGTGCCAAAATTCCAAAAAATGACTGTTTTACGAGCGTGCGTTGCACAGTTCCTATGCACGCTCGTAAGTTTGCGAATTTTCACTATTTTCACTCCAGATTTTCAACATTGGCATTTTATCACTCCTCCTCATGAGCAGTACAGCTGTCATTTTTCACATCCTGCCCAAAACATGTTTCCGCCCATGTAGCGCACAATGGCACAGTCGGTGTGCGAACTCAGTGTATGGGACACATTAAGAAAATCACAGTGTCACTGCTCATGAGCAGAGATCTTAAAATGGCAATGTTGAAAATTTGGTGAAAGAATTCCTAAAAATGACTGTTTTACGAGTGTGCGTTGCACACTTCCCATGCACGCTTGTAGGTTTGCGAATTTTCAATATTTCCACTCCAGATTTTCAACATTGCCATTTTACCACACCTCCTTATGAGCAGTACAGCTGTCATTTTTCACATCCTGCCCAAAACGTGTTTCCGCCCATGTAGCGCACAATGGCGCAGTCGGTGTGCAAACTCAATGTATGGGACACATTAACAAAATCACAGTGACACTGTTCATGAGCAGAGTCTTAAAATGGCTATGTTGAAAATTTGGTGAAAAAATTCCTAAAAATGACTGTTTTACGAGCGTGCATTGCGCAGTTCCTACGCACGCTCGTAAGTTCGAAAATTTTCAATATTTGCACTCCAATGACTTCCAAATACCTAAACAGCACATAGAAGCAAGCAACATTCGGCATTGACAAATGCTTGTTGATGTCTTTATAAGTGAGATTGTAGAGGGTCTGGAAGGGAAAGTATGTCTCTTTGCAAATGACACAAAGATCTGCAACAGGGTTGATACGCAAGGTGGCGTGGAAAGAATGAAAAGGGACTTGTAAAGTTGGAGGAATGGTCAAATGTATGGCAGCTTAGATTCAATGCAAAGAAGTGCAAAATAATGCACCTGAGAAACAAAAACCCAGGGCAAGAGTACACAATGGGGGGTAAGATACTGACAACAAAAATGGAAAGGGACCTGGGGGTAGTCATATCAGATAACCTAAAGATAGGCCAGCAATGTGAGAAGGCAATAAGGAGGCCTGGGGGGATACTGGGATGCATAGAGAGAGAGGCATCACCAGTAGAAAACAGGAAGTTTTTGGCCCTCTGTACAGACAGTTGGTAAGACCACATCTGGAGTACTGTGTACAGTTCTGGAGACCCCATCTCCACAAAGACATAGACAGGGTGGAGGCTGTCCAGAGGAGGGCAACCAAAATGGTGCAGGGTCTGCACCAGAAGGCATATGAAGAAAGACTAAAGGAGCTTAAGATGTATAGCCTCGAGGAAAGGAGGGGGAGGGGGGACATGATAGAAACTTTCAAATACCTCAAGGGAATCAACAAAGTCCAAGAGGGTAGCATCTTTCAGAAAAAAGAGGTGCAAGGGGGGGCGGCTCAGAGGTAATGCGAGAAGTATTTCTTCACAGAGAGGGTTGTAGATGCATGGAACAGCCTTCCTGAGGAGGTCATAGAGTCAAACACAGTGGGGGAATTCAGGAATGCATGGGACAGGCATAAGGCAATTCTAGTGGGGGGTAGGAGGAAGTAGGCTGTTGGTTAACTAGGATCTGCTGCTTATCCATTAGGCAGGGAAATGGGCAGACTAGGTGGGCCAAGCGATCCTGATCTGCTATCAAATTCTATGTTTCTATGTCTCTCTCAACGCAAGAAGCCTGAGGAACAAAATTGCAGTGTTTCAGGCACTTCTTTCAGAGGGGAAGGTGGACACTGCTGCAGTGACAGAGACTTGGGCCACAGAGTACCATGCTCGGGACTCTGCAATCCCAGGATACAGGATATATAGCAGGGTCCAGGGAGTTGGAAGGGGGGGTTGCACTCTATGTGAGGGAAGGGATCAAATGCATAATGGATGAGGGAGAAGAGGAGAGGACAGAGACACTTTGGGTGCAACTTCTAGACTCCAAGGACAGAAAGCTGAGGCTGGGAGTGGTGTACAGACCACCAGCCCAATCCGGGGGAACTTCTTTTTTTTTTCCCAATTATTTAACTAGGAGAGACACACTAATCTGAAAGCTTGTTTACAGGTGTGACCTGGGAGCACAGGGAAGTTAAGTGACTTGCTCAGGTCACACAGCATGCAAGTGGGGGCTGTGGGATTCAAACCCAGGTCTCCAGGTTTGCAGCTCAGAGCCTTAAACCACTGCACTAATGCCTCCTTCGAACTAGATGGGGAGTTGGCAGAGCAGATAAGGAAGGTCCGTAGAAGGGGAAGTGTGGTAATAGTGGGGTATTTTAACCTACCAGGGGTTGACTGGAGCACCCCCCGGCCACTAGCAGTACCAGAGAGCAGGTGCTCATTGATGCATTCCAGGATGGCCTTCTGATGCAATTGGTAAGTGGGCCTACAAGGCTTGGTAGCACTCTGGACCTAGTACTGGCAAATGGGGAGGCGGTGAGGGAGGTAAGGGTGGAGGACCCACTAGTGGGTAGCGACCACCAAACAGTGTGGCTCGTTCTCATGCTGGGCAGGGAGACAGGAGGCACAGGTACTAAGGTGGTGGACTTTAGTGGAATGGACTTTGGGAGGATGGGATCAATACTGTGAGGGAGACTCCAGGATATAAGGCCAGGGATGGATGCAGAACAAAAGTGGGGAGTCATAACAGAGGCCACAGTAGCCTGCACCAGGGCCAGGAGTAAAAAGAGCAGAGCCAAGAAACCATGCTGGCTGAACCAGGAAGTGCTGCAAGGGGTGAGGGCATAGAGGGCTGCATACTGGAAGTACATGAGAACAGGGAAGGGAGAGGATAAGGAGGCTTATGGGTATTGGTCAAGGGAGGTGGCCAGGAGGGTGAAAAAAGCTAAGACCTCCAGGGAATTAAGGTTAGCACAGGGCATGGGGGGGACTTTTTAAGGTATGTCAGGGAAAAGAGGAAGTGCAAGGAACATATTGTGAGGATAAAGCGGGGAGCGGATTGGGTGGAAAAGGGGGAGGAGCAGGTGGAAATTCTAAATGAGGAGTTCTGCTCAGTTTTCACTAAGGAGAGGATGGTCCACTATTAGAATGGGCTGGGGGGTGGGGAAAGGGGGGGAGGAGGTGACAGACACAGTGATCACAGGGACTAGGGTACTAGAGGGGCTGAGGGCAGTAAGAGTGGACAAGGCACCAGGTCCTGATGGCATCCACCCCAGGGTACTGAGAGAGATGGCGAGGCTGTTGGCTGAGCCACTGACAGATCGGTTCAACACCTCCCTGGAAATGGAGTGTGTGCCCCAGGAGTGGAGGATGGCCCATGTGGTGTCCATACACAAGAGTAGGCCTAGGGAGGAGCCAGGAAATTATTGGATGGTCAGACTACATCCATAATGGATAAGCTTATGGAGGCGATACTGAAGCAGAGGCTGGTGGCATTCCTAGAGAGTCATGGCCTCCAAGATGGGCGGCAACATGGGTTCGTCGCTGGGAGGTTTTGTCATACCAGCCTAATAGAGTATTATGGCTGGGTGACAAGGGAGTCGGACAGGGGCCATGCGGTACATGTCCTGTACTTGGACTTCAGTAAGGCCTTTGATACAGTGCCTCATGGGAGACTGCGGGGAAGGTGACAGCAGTGGGGGTGGGAAAAAAGTTGACTAAATGGATAGAGACCCAGTTACAGGGGAGGGTGCAGAGGGTGGTGGTGGGGGGTCTCGGCACCTAGAGCAGTGACAAGCAGGGCGCTGCAGGGGGTCTGTGCTGGGCCCATTGCTATTTGGGCTGTTTATCTCTGATATACCACATGGAGTGGGGAGCAGGGTTAGTCTGTTCACAGATTATATCAATTTGGGAGCAGTGGTGGACAAAGAGGACAGATGGGAAAAACTGCAGGGGGACCTAACCAAACTAGAGACATGGTCGGTGGAGTGGCAGCTAGGATTCAATGCAAACAAGTGTAAGGTGATACACTTCAGGCCTTATGAACCAGAAGATAGACTATTGGCTGGGGGGGTTGGGTTGAGGATCACAGATGAGGAGAAGGACCTAGGGGTGTTGGTAACTGGGAGCATGAACAACTCGGCCCAGTGCAGGAGAGAGCAGCAGCAAAGGGAAACAGGATGCTGGGGTGCATCGCAAGGGGGTTCTCATCCAGACACAGGAATGTGATCATATCTCTCTACAGATCATTGGTCAGACCGCACCTGGAGTACTGTGTGTTATACTGGAGACCATACCTGAGGAGAGATATAAAGTTAGTGGAGGCGGTGCAAAGGAGGGCAATGAAAATGTTAAAGGGGATGGAAGGAAAGGAATATGAAGTTAGGCTGAAGGAGCTGAACATGTACACACAGGAGGAGAGGAGGGATAGGGGGAACATGATTGAAGCATTTAAATACCTGAGGGAGGTAAATAAACCTAGCACCGAGGGGGTGTTTAAACTGAAGAGTGGAAGAGAGATGAGGGGGCATGGACTAAGGTTGGAAGGGGGACGTTTCAAGAGGGAAATGAGGAGGCACTACTTCTCTGAAAGGGTGGTGTCTAGTTGAAATGAGCTGCCAGTGGGGGTGGTAGCATGTAGGATAGTCAATAGCTTTAAGAAGGACTGGGATAATGCAAGAGGAAGAATCGGGGGAAGGGCTGGGACAAGTGGGGGAGGAACTGAGGTGGAGGAGACTGGGGCAGCTACAATATAGGGTGCTAGCTGCACACTCGGGCGGATTTAGATAGACTGATTGGTGTGTTCTGCTGGCACATTCGTATGTATGTTCATATGTAAAATCACAGTGACTCTGTTCATGAGCAGCAGTCCTAAAATGCCTGTGTTGAAAATTTGGTGACAAACGTCCATAAAATAACTGTGTTACAAGCGTGCATTGTGCAGTTTCCACGCACCCTCGTAACTTCGCAAATTTGTAGTACTTTCACTCCAGATTTCCAACATTGGCATTTTTTCAGACCTCTTTATAAACAGTACAGCTGTCATTTTTTACATACTGCCTGAAATATGCATTTACACATCTGGTGCAGAATAGAGCGGTTGCTGTGGGAAATCAATGTTCGGAACAGATTAAGAAAATCATACTGACAGTGTTCATGAGCAGAGGTCACAAATGCCTATGTTGAAAATGTGGTGAAATAATTCCACTAAATGACTGTGTTATGTGAATTCGTTGCACAGTTTCCATGTACGCTCGGAAGTTCTAGCATTTTTAATATTTTCACTACCGATTTTCAACATTGCCATCTCTTCACACCTCCCTATGAATGGTGCAGCTGTCATTCTTCACATCCTGCCCGATATGTGTTTTCGTACATCTGGCACACAGGTGCATGGTCGCTGTGGGAACTCAAAGTTTGGGACACACTGACAAACACATAGTGCCACTGTTTATAAGAAGAGGTCCCAAATGCTTTCATGAGGTGGGGGTCACAAAAAGACCATGTTGAAAATGTTTTTTGCAGATACCAACAAACACCCGGGGCATTAGGGTTTCTAACCATAATGTCCCACCCTGTACAGACTGACAGGCATTAGGGGTGTGCCTTTGGATTGTCATCTGTGATGCTCATGCTGTTCCACCACCCCATCCTGCAGCCAGTGACAGGCATCGAGGTGCGCCTTGGACTCTTCGGCCCCAGAGTTCACTCTGTTCTCCTATATTGCACCCATTTCAGCGTATGTCCTTATGGAGTGGGGTGACTGTAAAGCCAAACACCCAAGGAACACCTCAACACTTGTCAGTGTCTGCAGGATAGAGTGAGGTGAAATGACATGAATGTTATGGGCGACAACCAAAATGCATACCCCAATGCCTGTCCGTCTCTGCAGGGTGGAGGTGGGGTTGGCGTGTAGTTCAATACTTCACTGCCATTCCTACTCTGCATCTGTCTAACTCCTGAATTTCCAATGCTAATACCACCAAGTAAACATTCGGTATTGACAAATGCTTGTTTGCTTTGTGACTGTCTCTGCACCCCCCCCCCCAAAAACATCCAGCAGTTATCAACTGCATTCCCTCATCCTAGGAGCATTACTGTGTTCTTTTCTTCCAGCTTGCCTGGCTTCCAACTTTTCAGAATCATTGCCATGCATCCCCATGTCTTTCATCATGTTCTACATCCCTTACGTTGTATTTACTGTGGTGCATATCTTGGTGTCCTCTGCAAAGAGGCAGACCTTTCCTTGTACCCTTTCCTGAATGTCAGGTATGATGACATTGAACTGGACTGGTCCAAGGACTGATCCCTGCGGAACCTTGCTTATCCACACCTGTTCTCTGACTGGATTCCAGTAAGCATCAAACTCAGCTTCTTGTCCACAAGGCTTTTAATAACCCACTTTGTCACCCTACTGTGATTGCCCCAGCCATCCATTTTGTCAATTGTACTTGTATGTGTGATGTCAAGTCTGGCCACAATGCAGGTAGATTACATACAAAGACCATCCCTGAATTACTTCCTTTCCTACTCAACCGCAAACATCTTGCCAGATTCTTCTGATGTGAAATTCATGCTGTAAGCCAAGGTTGACTGTGATCCAGTGCGCTGTTGCATCCCTTGTGTGCCGTTGTTATTTATTTCATGTTCTCCTCCTTCAGCTTCACCACCACTGAAGTGCTGCTGATGGCGCTGTTCTTCTCTTCTCTTCTGTCTCTGTCTGAATAATTACGTGTGTGTGTGTGTGTGTGTGTGTGTGTGTGTGTGTGTGTATATACACACACACATTTCAGTACACTGTGGCTTGCTCATGGTGTACAGCTTCATAACAAGTGCAGTAAACTACTGAGCATGACTTGTAAACAGCCTTGTTAAACCTGTGCTGTGGCTTAGCAAGAATAACAAGCAAGTTGTACTGTTAGTTGTGTTGTACTATCACTAATGTGCTTCCCTTTCTTTGTCTTCACAGGATGATGCGTTTGATATCGTACCATCGTTGCACTCTATGGATCTGGAAGCGTCTTGGAAAGGGGAATTGCAGAGTTATTCCAGTGTGTGCAGTCTACCGAATTAGGTCCCAGTTCCCTTCACAGGTGTACACTGACTTCAAGCAGTCAGCACTTCAAGGAACCATTGATCACTGACTAATTTTTTGACATGCTTGAGATGTGGGTTCTTCTCTTTGACCTGTTTGGTGATATGGACGGTTGAAAGTGTTGCATTCAGGACTGTTAACAGTTACAGTGGGAAACTGTGCCACAGTGTGTTCATGACTACGTCTTATGGGGTTCAACTTGCTGTTATTTGAGGGTTTGTCTAATAGCCTTGCAATGGCCACTTTGACCTACTTGCTGCTCTGTTCGAGTGTAGCCATTCTGTAACAGTTTATGTTACCCACAGTGTTGATATAGTACTGTTATTTCTGTACTTTGAACATGTTGGTGAATGTAATACCTTGTGACTCCATACCAACTGTAATGTGTACTTGCCCAAACTCTGCAAATGTGGGTCTGGGAGTTTATAGATATCATTCCCATGTTTGCATTACTCTTTTGACGCCTGCATCTGTCATCCCTGTATTCACCAGAACTGTTTGTATAGCGTCCGTGGGTGTCATTAGGCCACCATATACTTTTAAATCATGTGTCCATATGTGCAATGGGCCACCACTGTACAGTGGTGCACTGCTGTTAAACTGGGATGCCTGGCATTGAGAGATGTGCCACCAACGCAGTAACACCGCCCCCACCCCTTCCAACTGTGGTGGGCCTCTGTGACTACCCTCATTTCCTGACATCCACTGACACCACAGACAAGGGCAAACCTGACACAATTGTGCTGTAAACCTCATGTGCCTGGCACTGCCCGCCCAACCCCCTCACCCCCGCCATGGGTTGATGTGATGACACAGCATGTCCTATCACTCTCTGTACTCTTCCATCCTAGTATGGGTCCAATGTGTTCCCGTAGATGTCCCTGACTTCTGTCAATGCTCCAGCAATGGGTGAGGCAATCTGTTGAGGCATTAGTCCCAAGGATTTGGGCCCCACTTTAATACCCATCTCAATATGTCCGGCTTTGATTACCTGCCTTATATTGCTCGAACCGACCACCATGCTGGTTGCAATTCCATTGAATGTGATCCTGGCTCTTTCTGGAGAGCGTGCGTAACCATGCCTGATGCTGTGTTACTTACTGATGTGTGTTACTGTACAACACATTGTATTGTGACACAAGTATGTCACCAATTACTCAGCACCATGAGTGGAATGTTGCTTAAACTACATCAGTTCCACCCAGTATGCTGTGTACGTTGGTGCTGCTCCGATGCTGTGTGATTCAAGTGGCTGATTCACATTCGGAGAACTTGTATTACGTATCAGTGATGTGTAAGTAAGTGCTTATTCATGGTATTAAAGCAAGGCAGCAATCAAACCTCACTGCCTGGAAGTACTAAGGTGGTGTGGTGCGTGCACCAGCAGACTGCTATGTGTACAGTTCCTGGGTTAGTGGACACTGGAAGATAGACCTACTTTATAGAATTGTGAACAGTTAGAAATGACTGAACATCCTTCATTTGTTCACTATGTGCATACGGTAATGTACCATGGTAGGATGTTGCCTCATTTGCTGTTGTCCCATTTGACAGAGCAGTGTGACGTGCTGCATCTGCTGCGTTCTTAGACAAATTCAATAAAAATAAATGCTCTCAATTTGCAAAATGATTTTGTTACTTGCAAATGATACTGAATTGCAGTTATACTGCAGGTGAATGCTCTTTCAAGGTTAACTATAATAAATAAACACATTTTGTATCACTTCTGCTTGACAGTTTTCACTGATGTTACAGGGTCCAATGGCATGTACAGTACAACTCTTACAATGCAGAGGGAATCCTGGTGGCTGCAACAGTACAGTTGACATGAAGAAGGCCTCAATGACAAAAAAAAAGTGTCTTCCTGAAATTCACCAAAGACCACAGCAATAAAGAAGTTAGTGCCCACCCCAGGACATTTTTAGTAATGAATTGTATCTTAAATGCTTCAGCATAGATGAAGGCTGATGGATGACAACGTCAAACATATCATTTTGTGTCCTTCCTGAAACTACTATGGTTGCGTGCCAGAAGTTTCTCACATAGCAGTTTGAATCATAGTACTTTACAAATAAGTCTTGCTCTGTGTTCTTTTTATGTTTGCTTGAGCACATGCACAAGAAACATTATGCGGCAGTTTAGGAGAGAAGCGGGTTGTATAGGTGCGGCACTGTGGCAGCCAACAGCGGCACTGCATTTGGGGGCTTGGCACTGGTGGACCAATGCAGGCACACTGTGCTGATGACATTGGTTTCCAAAAGTGCCAACAAGTTGAAATGATTTTGCCGCTGCAATGAGGGACTGCCTTGTCATTGCAGCGTCAGCCATTCTGCTGCAATGAGGGAGTGACCCATCATTGCAGGGCAGTACCTTGCCTAGTGTAACATTTTTTGTAAACATGGTGGCAGCTTGCCACTGCCTCACAGCCCCATGAAAGCACTCCCCCGACCCAGTCCATTTGCCAATGGGGGAGCCCACTCCCCGTCGGCATAATGTAACCCCCTTCCCCATTTGTTGTGTGCCGAGGGGGTGCCCAGTCCCTCGGCATCATGCCCCCAAACAGTCATTCTTTGCCGATGGGAGGCCCACTCCCCATTGGCTTAAGTTCCCCACCTCAAAGGCAGGTGGCACACTGGGAGCCCACCCCATGTGCTGAAAGCAAGCCTGAAAAAAAAAAAAAAAAACCTTCCCGTGACATCTTTTGGTTTGTTTTTTTCTCCCTGAAAAGAAAGGAAGCAGTTCCACGCTGGTCGCCGTCCCTCCCCAACCTGCACCCACCCACCCACTGTGCACCCTACCTCCCCACACACCCCCTCACCCCATAGTTACCTCTGGAGCCTGGCGTGACGATCTTCGGTGGACCAGGAACACGTCTGCACTCTTCAAAGCCGACCGCGAACTGAAGAAATGCCGGTAAGCTGTATAATGGAATAAATAGGGTTTTTTTTCTTCAACTTTAGTGTATATCTCAGGCATTTTTGGGAATTTTGGCACCAGATTTTCAACATGAGGTTATTGTGACCCCCTCCTCATGAATTCAGCCATTGTCATGGTGTTATTCTGTCCCAAAAGGTGATTTCAAGGTCACTGCGTGGAATCACCTTTCAGGACCGATTAATGAAAAAACAGTGCCAGTGTTCATGAGAGGGGCTCTCAAAAAGCCTATGTTGCAAATTTGGTGAAAAAAATCCAAAAAGTTATTGTTTTATGAGCGTGGGTTGCGCAATTTCCATGCACGCTTGTATCTTTGTGAATTTGTAATATATTCACTCCAGATTTTCAACATTTACATTTTTCACACCTCCTTATGAACAGTACAGCTGTCATTTTTCACATCCTGACCAAATTGTGTTTTGGCACTTCCAGCGCAGAATAGCACGGTCGCTGTGGGAAATCAGTGTTCGGGACAGATTAGGAAAATCAAGTGACACTGTTCATGAGCAGAAGTCACAAAATGCCTATGTTGAAAATTTGGTGACGAAAGTCCATAAAATGACTGTGTTACGAGTAGGCGTTGTGCAGTTTCCACGCGCGCTCATAACTTCGTGAATTTGTAATATTTTCACCCAGATTTTCAACATTGGCATTTTTCCACACCTCCTTATGAACAGTACAGCTGTCATTTTTTGATATCCTGCCGGAAATATGCATTTACACATCTGGCGCAGAATAGCACGGTTGCTGTGGGAAATCAATGTTCGGGACAGATTAGGAAAATCAAGTGACACTGTTCATGAGCAGAAGTCACAAAATGCCTATGTTGAAAATTTGGTGAAAAAAATTCCACTAAATGACTGTGATACATGCATGCGTTGCGCAGTTTCCATGTAAGCCTGGAAGTTCGAGTATTTTTAATATTTTCACTACAGTTTTGCAACATTGCCATCTCTTCACACCTCCCTATGAATGGTACAGCTGTCATTCTTTGCATCCTGCCTGATCTGTGTTTTCATACATCTGGCACACAATGGCACGGTTGCTGTGGGAACTCAAAGTTCGGGACACCTTAACAAAATCACAGTGCCACTGTTCATGAGAAGAGGCCCCAAATGCTTTCATGAGGTGGGGGTCACAAAAAGGCCATGTTGAAAATTTGTAGTGCAAATACCAACAAACACCCGAGGCATTAGGGTTTCTAACTATAACGTCCCACCCAGTGCAGACTGACAGGCATCAGGGGTGTGCCTTTGGATTGCCAACTGTAATACTCATGCCATTCCACCCCCACCCCACCACCCTGCAGCCAGCGACAGGCATCGAGGTGTGCCTTGGACTCTTCGGCCCCAGAGTTCACCCCATTATCCTATACTGCACCCATTTCAGCGTATGTCCCTATGGAATGGGGTGACTATAAAGCTGAACACCTCAAGGCACACCTCAACATGTGTCTGTGTCTGCAGGACAGGGTGAAGTGAAATGGCATGAACATTATGGGCAACGATGCAAATGCATACCCCAATGCCTGTCCATCTCTGCAGGGTGGAGGTGGGGTCGGTGTGAAGTTAGATACTTCACTGCCATTCCTATTCTGCATCTCTCTAACTCCTGCATTTCCAATGCTAATACCAGCAAGCAAACATTCGGCATTGACAAATGCTATTTTTTTGGTGGGGGGGGGTGGACCTTGACGTGTCTGCATCAGTTCAGTATATACGTTGCAGTATATAGCACCTTCTACAACTTGTCTTACAAGGCTCAAGTATATTCTGGCGGGGCCCTCAAAGCCCGAGGTGAATTTGTTTGGCTTGAGCTGTAAATGAGTCCAGATGAGGACAATCTGAAGGAGTAGAAAAGTAATGGGAACGCAAAGAAAGGGATAGTAAGTCTTGTACATTTCAGGACGTGGCAACATTAAAGTCCTAGAGCCCTTTTTGTCGCTAAGGCTCGTCGCTTCTTTTAGTTGACTTTCACATTCCTAAATGGGATGCTATGTCCTCACCCCCCCTCCAGCTCTGCCTAGGGCCTCCTGTCAGTAATTCAATATTATCTGTTCTGGGCTCAGAGGACCCTGTGATATCCAGTTCATATATCGTGGTCCTGTGAAACTTACATATACTTCCTTATTAATTTGGTGCACAGCTGAAGTCACATTCCAGAGCAGAATTCTCCATTTACCCTTTTTATGTTGGCGTGCTTGTGCAGCCAACATCTTGGGACAGTGCAGCTTTGGAGGCACGGTTGCTGTTCGGCGAATGCAGGGCACGCACCAGTAGGTGCATCCCGCATTCCCCAATCAGCCTGCATGCCGGCGCCACATCATGCATACATAATGTGGCGAGCACATCTTAAGAAAAAGTCTGCTGCAATCCGAGCAAAGCTCATCAGACGCAGTTAAGTGTTAAAAGTGCACGTGCTACTAAAGCAAACTTCTACATCTCCACTCTGGAGCAGGCCAAAGGGAACTCCCAAAAAATCTGGAAGACACTGAGATCCATTGAAGGCCATCCTGCTGCTTCCTCCCTTCCCACCAAGATTCTGGCCAAGGACGGGATGGTTGAAAATAAACTGTGAATCCTCGAAGAACTTAACCTTCACTTTGCCACTGCCGGGTTGGCATTCGACTCCTCCCCATACGCTAGCCGAGTGAACAGCAACACTAGCCCAGATACTACACATGCTACTCCACCTCATCTATTCCAGTTGTGCCTGTTTAGCTACAAAGAAATCGAAGACATAATTCTTAGCCTTGACACCAAGAACAGTGCAGGGGACGATGGCCTTGAATCATTTTTCTTGCGGTTAGGCTATGCCCAGCTCACAGCCCCCATCCTTCACATCTTTAGCCTCTCTATTACCACAGCCACTGTTCCATCCTGCTGGAAATCTGCCCATATTCTTCCTCTCTTCAAATCAGGAGATCCTTGTGACTTAAACAACTACTGTCCTATTTCTATCTTGCCCGTTCTCTCCAAAGTGCTGGAAAAACTTATATACAACCAACTAAAAAATCACCTCGAAGCGTACTCTATCCTAAACCCGGCCCAATCTGGCTTCAGGTCGAAGCACAGTACCATCTCAGCCTTGGCTAAAGTCTCTAATGACTGGATCCATGCTATGGACACCAAGAAGGTTACTGGTGCAGTCTTTCTAGATCTCAGTAAGGCCTTCAACATTGTAGACCATCACCCCCTAATCACCTGTCTTGCCTACATAGGTGCCACTCCACTTACCTTACAGTGGTTTAACAGTTATCTCACAGGAAGGATACAAAAAGTCAAAGCTGATGGCCTACTATCTGCCCCCCCTTCCAATTGCCAGAGGAGTCCCTCAAGGCTCCATCCTAGGACCAATCCTTTTTTCCCTGTACATCAACAACCTTGACTCTCACATAAAGAACTCTAGCATACATTTCTTTGCGGATGATACGGTTTTGTACGCATCAGGCTCGTCCTTAACTGAAGTCAGGAAAGCACTCCAAGCTGACTTTATCCAGTTAGAAAGCAACCTTATCAATGCCAAGCTTCTCTTCAATGCCAAAAAAACTAAGACAATGATTTTCTCGAGACTTGCCTTGTCTGGTGCCCTACCTACCCCACCTAAAAACGTCATAGTTACCACCCTAGGTGAACCCTTGGAAGTCATACCTAAATTTAAATATCTAGGTATGTGGATAGACAACAAGCTTTCCTTCAACGACCACATCAAGGACCTATCAAAGAGGCTTAAAGCACGCTTGGGTTTCTTCTTTAGAAATAGGACCCTCTTTTCTCTCGTGACCCGCAAAAGACTTGTCCAAGCAACATTCCTTCCCTTGCTTGACTACGGAGACATTATCTTTATCTCCTCCCCAACCTTGAGCCTATCTAAACTGGACGTACTCTATCACCGTGCTCTTCACTTCATTACTAACTCTGCGTACAGGACCCACCACTGTGATCTTTATGCAGCAGTTGGGTGGACCTCTCTTGCCACCAGACGCCTCCTGCATGCTGGCATTTGGACCCTCAAATTACTACTCCACAAACTGCCTATCTATTTAACGTCTCTCATACACATCTTGCATAACGCCTACTCCCTAAGGAAATCTGACCTTATCCTACTAGATGTTCCCAGGACACGTACCACAGCTGGCCAAAGAGCTGTCTCATATGCCCTCCCAAACATTTGGAACCAACTACAAGCCATGCTGAAGCTAACCAGCATTGTATCAATTAACTCCTACAAAACACTAGCTATCTCTAAATTAAAAGACATATGTAGGTGCTACTAGGCCCCCAACGCCAAGTCAACTTCCTAGGTACCAACTGGCCCTCTACTTATTAAGCTGAAATGTGTTGCATAATTTAGGGCAAGGTTAAAGCTGGAATGTACTGCATATATAGCATAAGGACTTCTATTGTGTATACCTCTTGTATTATATTTTTTTTCTTTGTTCTACATTTTATATCTCCTATCTATGTAATTGCGAACTGCATGTGTATGTGCCTCAGGACCTCCTTGTGAATGAACTTGCTCAACAGAGTCTTTCCTGCAATAAACTTGAACTTGAAACTTTTCTTGCCGTGCTCGCTGCCATTATGTACATGGCAGCACACTGGCCGACGAACTGCTGACTTCGGGGGTGCCCAACCCCCCTGTCGGCTGCCCCTGCCCCATGTGAATGTAAAGCATCCCCCCATTTGTAATATGCCGAGGGGGTGCCCAATCCCCCTCGGCTGTTACCCTGCCCCCTCTTTCCTTGTGTGCTGATGGGGGGCCACTCCCTGTTGGCAGAAATAACCAATAATCCCCCATGTTGTTTGCTGGCCAGGGTGCCCAATCCCCGTCGGTACGACTACACCCCAAACAGTTGGGTGGCATGCTGGGGCCCACCCCGTGCCAAATCCTGCAAAAAACTTTCCGTGATGTTTTTGTTTTTTTCTCGTTTGAACCTGTAAAAGGAAAGCGGTCCCTCGAGTCTCCGTGCCCCTCCCCACCAAGACTCACCCACTGCACCCTGCCTCCCACACCCTCACACCAAACCTACCTCCAGAATCTGGCGTGATGATCTTCGGTGGACTGGGAACATGTCTGCACTCTTCAAAGTCAACCGGGAACTGAGGAAATGCTGGTAAGCTGTATAATGGAATAAATAGGGTTTTTTTCAACTTTGCTGCATATCTCAGGCATTTTTGCGAATTTTGGCCCCAAATTTTCAACATGGGGTTTTTGGGACCCCATCTCATGAATTCTTGCACTGTCATGATGTTATTCGGTCCCGGAAGGTGATTTTGCAGTCACTGCGCAGAATCACCTTTCAGGACCGCGTAACGAAATGACAGTGCCACTATTCATGAGGGGGGCTCTCAAAAACCCTATGTTGCAAATTTGGTGGGACAAATCCAAAACATGACTATTTTATGAGCGTGCGTAGCAACTGCGCAACGCACACTCATAAGTTAGCGAATGCACAATATTTTCACGCCAGATTCTCAACATTGGCATTTTACCACACCTTCTTGTGAACCGTACAGCTGTCATTTTTCACATCCTTGCCAAAATGTATTTTCATACTTTCGGCACAAAATAGCACGGTCATGGTGCGAAATCAGTTTTCGGGACACATTACGAAAATGACAGTGTTGAAAATTTGGTGACAATACTCCATAAAGTGACTGTGTTACAAGCGTGCATTGCACAGTTTGTATGCACACTCGTTCGCAAACTTCTAATATTTTCACTCCAAATTTTCAACAGTGCCATTGTTCTGCATGTCCTAATGAACAGTACAGCTGTCATTTTCCACATCCTGACCAAAAATCTGTTTTCGCAGTTCCAGCGCAGAATAGCATGGTCACTGTGGAAAGCCCGTGTTCGAGACACATGATGAAAATGACAGTGACACTGTTCATTAACAGATGCCCTAAAATGCCTATGTTGAAAATTTGGGAACGAAAGTCAATAAAATGAGTGTTTTATGAGCGTGCATTGCACAGTTTGCACGCACGTTCATAACTTCGTGAATTTGTAATACTTTCACTCCAGCTGTTGATCATTGGCATTTTTCCATACCTCCTTATGAACATTACAGCTGCCTGAAATGTGTTTTTCGCGCGTCTGGCACAGAATTGCACGGCCACTGTGCAAAATCAGTTTTCGGGACAGTTTAAGGAAATGACGGTGGCACTATTCATGAGCAGAGGTCCTAAAATGTCTATGTTGAAAATTTGGTGCCGAAACTCCATACAATGATTGTGTTGCAAGCGTGCATTGCGCAGTTTCCACGCACTTTGTAACCGTCAATCTGCAATATTTTCATGCCGCATTTTCACCACTGGCATTTGTGCACATTTCATATCAACAGTCCAGCTGCCATTTTTCAGCCTGCCCAAAGCGTGTTTCCACAGCTGTGGCGCACAATGGCGTGCTCGCTGTGCAAAATCACCTTTTCAGGCGCATTCACAAATCACAGAAATTATGCATCTCTGGCTCCGCCACTCCCACTGCCAATGCCAGCGCGACAACATTCGTCATTGACAAATGCTTGTTAAGGGAAGGTGTGTGTGTGTGGGGGATTTCTAAGAACATGTTTTATGTTATGAGACATTTCATAGGCGTTTGACATCCGAGATGTTATTCATTCTGGAATTTAAAAAGCTCCCATTTCTGTGTCAATATAAGAAATCTTGCTTGTAAGGGTTAAATGAACAAGACTTAGTAGTCTTGCAGGATGTCTGAACGTGTGTGAGTGTGTGTGTGTGTGTTTGTTTACTTAATGGTAGTGATAGTACACAAAAAAAATGTTCAGAAGATTTTTGGTTCTCAGATGGGGGGGGGGTTAGAAAGGAACTGTCTGAATCTGAACCGTAACTTCCATGTTTCTTTATAATACTGAACAAAGTCAATTAGTTGTGCTTTTCCTGCATCTCAGTGTCACCAACAAGCATTTGTCAATGCCGAATGTTTGCTTGCTGGCATTGGCAGTGGTAGTGTAGAAGTTACAGAGCTGCGTAATAGGAATGGCAGTGAAGTATTGAACTGAAGCCAACCCCACCACCACCCTGCAGAGAGTGACAGGCATTGGGGTGTGCGTTTGGGTTGTCAGGCATAACGGCCACGCCATTTCACCACACCCCACCCTGCAGACACTGACAAGTGTCATGGTGTTCCTTAGGGTCTTTGGCCCTTATGCGCACCCCATTTCATTAGGAAATATGGTGAGATGGGTGCGATACAGGAGAATGGGGTGAAGTTTGGGGCCGAAGAGTCCAAGGCATACCTCGATGCCTCTCACTGACTGCAGGGTGTGAAATGGTATGAGCATCACAGGCAAGAATCCTAAGTCACACCCCTGATGCCTGTCATTATCTATAGGGTTGGGCATTATGGTTGGAAACCCTAATACCTCAGGCATTCGTTGGTATTTTCACTCCAAATTTTCAAAATTTTTTTTGTGACCCCACCTCATGAACAGGGGGAATATCAGTTTGATAGCCGAAAGCTGCTTAAGCACAGTGACTACGGCATTTAGCACCACAGGTGCAAAAACATTCCGAACAGGATGTAAAAATTGACAGCTGTACTGTTCATGGGGAGGTGTAAAAAATGGCAATGTTGCAAATCTGTAGTAAAAATATTTAAAAAAATGGTGAAGTCACGAGCGTACATAGAAACTGTGCAACGCACACCCATAATATAATTAGGTTGGGGATTTTTTACAGCAGATTGTCAACTCAGGCATTTTGTTGCCTCCGATCATGAACACTGTCACTGTGATTTTCTTTATCTGTGCCGAACAATGATTTCCCACAGCGACCACGCATCTCTGCGCTGAAAGTGTGAAAACACGCTTCAGCCATGTTGTGAAAAATGACAGCTGTACTGTTCATAAGGAAGTGTGGAAAAATGCCACTGGTGAAAATGTGGACTGAAAATAAGACAAAGTCATGAACTAACAAGGGTGCATGGAAACTGTGCAATGCTCACTCGTAACACAGTCATTTTATGAACTTTTGTCACCAAATTTTCAACATAGCCATTTTAAGACCTCTGCTCATGAACAGTGTAACTGTGATTTTCTTAATGTGTCCTAAACATTGCTTTCGCACACCAACAGCACCATTGTGCGCTACATGTGCGAAAACACATTTTGGGCGACGTATGAAAAATTGCAGCTGTACTGTTCATATAGGAAGTGTAATAAAATGGCAATGTTGAAAATCTGGAGTGAAAATATTAAATTTGCAAACTTACGAGCATGCATAGGAACTGTGCAGCGTACGCTACGAGTCATTTTAGAATTTTTCACCAAATTTTCAAACATAGCCATTTTAAGACCTCTGCTCATGAACAGTGTCACTGTGATTTTCTTAATTTGTCCCAAGATGATTGATTCTCAAGTACAATTCCATTGTTTAGCTACATGGCGGAAACACGTTTGGTGAGATGTGAAAAATGACAGCTCTACTACTCATAAGAAGGTGTGGTAAAATGGCAATGTTGAAAATCTGGAGTGAAAATATTGAAAATTCGCGACCTTATGAGCGTCGTAAGACACTGCTTTTCGTAAAACAGTCATTTTTGAATTTTTTCACCAAATTTTCAACATAGCCATTTTAAGACCTCTGCTCATGAACAGTGTCACTGTGATTTTCTTAATTTGTCCCATACATTGATTTCGCACACCGACTGCGCCATTGTGCGCTACATTGGTGGAAACACATTTTGGGTGAGATGTGAAAAATGACAGCTGTACTACTCATAAGAAGGTGTGGTAAAATGGCAATGTTGAAAATCTGGAGTGAAAATATTGAAAATTTGTGAACTTACGAGCCTACGTAGGAACTGCGCAACGCACTCTCATAAAACAGTCATTTTTGGGAATTTTGGCACCAAATTTTCAACATGGGGTTTTTGGTACCCCTTCTCATGAATGATGTCACTGTCATGGCATTATTCAGGCCCAAAGGGTGATTTCGCGCAGTGACTGCGAAATCACCCTTGACCCGAACTAGCGCCATGACAGTGACATCACTCAGAAGGGGTCCCAAACTCCCATGTTGAAAATTTGGTGCAAAAGTTCCCAAAAATGCCTGAGATGTGCAATAAAGTTGAAACCCCCCTATCTAGCCCATTATACAGCTTACCGGCATTTCCTCAGTTCGCAGTCGGCTTTGAAGAGTGCAGACGTGTTCCCGGTCCACCGAAGATCATCGTGCCGAGGTCCGGAGGTAAGTATGGTGTGGGGGGTGTAGGGAGGCAGGGTGCGCAGTGGGTGGGTGCGGGTTGTGGGAGGGGGGCCAGGAGACTAAGTGGGACCGTTTTTCTTTACAGGTAAAAAAAAAAAAACGGCCTTGGACGTTTGACACACTCAGGTGGGCTCCCAGCATGGCACAAGGGCGGTTGGGGATCGTTCAGCCAGCAGATTGGGCACCCCGTCGGCACAGTATGGATTGCCATGCTGGGGTGGGCTCCCAGTGTGGCACTAGTACTCAGGGGGATGAGGACAGTGGAGCTGGCGGGGATTGGGCACCCCTCGGCTATATCATTACTTGCCACGCTGGGATGGGCACCCAGCGTGGCATTTTCGAAACTTTGGGGGGGCGGGCGCGGCACACAGCCGAGGGGATTGGGCACCCCGTCAGCTATTCTGTCGCGTCGCGTGCGGGCGGCGCCTGCGACTGCATGGCTGTGTGTGTGTGTGTGTGGGGAGGAGCTGCGCATGAGCAAGCGATATCTTATCACTGCTCACCAAGCGTAGCTCCCTTTGAACTAGTATGCCACTGCATTTTGGAGCTTGTCATAGACAGCTCCAGAATACGCATTGCTTACAGGCCGCGCCTGCCAACACACTGACTGAATTGGAGGAGGAGGTGACACACCTCCAAAATCTCCAATGATGGCACTATGTTTCTTGCACATGCGTGCAAGCAAACATAAAAATAGCAAGATTTCTAGGAAAGCTGTGTGGATGGTCACTGGAAGGAACAATAACTGGTGTGTGTGTGTGTGTTGTGTATTTTTATCATGGGCTGCAGATCTCTTCTCATGTCAAATGAGCTTTCCCCACCCTCTGGTTTATACAGTTCTGCAAAGCTGCAAAGCAATTTTTTTATGCCAAGTTGTCATTCAAACTTCAATTTTGGCTAGCAGATTGATAAAATGCATGCTGCTGTAATATAATTTTCTGGTCAGTTTGAACTTAAAATCTATTAGCCCAGGTAACCCAAACATGTAGTTGCAGAGAGGTGATTTCTTTACCTTTCATGCATAGCACAAGTACTGTATTTCTGCAGTTTTCCACTAAGTACAGAACACGGGGAAAGTTCTGTGACTTGAAGGCTTGGACACAAGTCTGGAGTTCATTCTTTTCTTCATGTTTGTGCCATGTTATGTCTTTTAATCAGCCAGTCTAATACTGGTGGGGAATATACAGACATTTGAGTATAGAAAAGGGGAATCACATCTTTCAATCTGGTAACACACAAATCGGGGACAAGGCAGAAAATAATGTTGTTCAAATGACCCAAATGAGGGACACATCTCAGAATGGTAATATCAGTCTATGAAGCTGTTAGGATAGAAACCTAAGTCTTAGGAGGGTTGTGAGGAATTTTTATACAAAAGAAGGGACTTCCCTAAATATCAGGGACACTTCAGTGGTATGAGAGTAAATACTGCATGTACTCCGTTAGTGGCAGATGGAAATGTTAAGGCCCCTGTATAAAGCAGGGTTTCCAAAATGAGACAAACCTGGTTCTGAAAGTCTTGTCTCAATGTCCTTGTTTGCTTTATTTGTATTAAGAACTCACTGGGTTCCAAGCCCCTGGACAGTGCTCAGGTAAACATAGATTTATGCTTTACTGGTTACGATTTTCAAACTGATCCATGAAATGTTGAACCACTTAAGTGTCCATAGCACAATAACTAGTATCACAGAATTATTGCTTTAATATCTGATGATGAACTGGCAAACTTTTAACTCTTCTCAGGAACAGAAGAAAAGTGATATTTTCCACTGATGATACATGGGATTGTAAATTCCTTGTCTCAGAAGTTGCAGCTGCCATATGCTAATTAAGCAGATCCTAAATTGATTTGCAGCAGAGACTGTACTAAAGTCATTTGCAAAGTCATTACTCTTCTAGAACAAATACTTGTGCCCTACACTTACAGCAACCGTATTTAGTTACTGAGCCCAACAAACTGCTCGTTTCCTAAGGAGCTTATTACTTTCTATTTGAAATACCATTCTGCTAAAATCCACCTAGGTACTGGGTTTGCATTGGATTGTTTTGTTTAATGTTTACGCTGCATGCCTTTTAAAGGAACTGATGATGGAAGGGTGATAGTTTTGGGCATTGTTTCTATATATAACTTTGCCAGGAAACTGAAGTCTCTATCCTGTCCGAGTTCACATGTGGATCTGCATTTCTCCATTAAAAGCAAATCTTTACTTTAGGTCTGTGCTGCTTGTCACAACCCCTCTCAGCAGGTCAGGCCCACTGCTCCCACAGTGCCAACCTCCGAGAGCAGTATTGTGAACAGTTAACAGAACAGGGTAACCCTCCTGTCTGTTTTGTGGGTTCGAATCAACCTTTGGTCTCAAATTCTTGGAGGGATTCAAACTGCGAACCTCTTGCTAGCGTACCCAATGTACAGGCTCAGATAATTCTGCTCTTCGGGGGGGGGGCAGATATCTTTCGCCTATGGGCACCTACCCAGGTGCACAAAATGAACCTTTAAAAACTCTATGAAAGACCTCAGAATAAACTCTTACCTTTTCCCAGTTTGGTAAAACCAGTAAGTTTTGCACAGTGTCAACTTTAACCATATATGCTTCACTTGTCAAAGAAAGAATTTCAAAGGCACACCAAGTAGTTTCTAAAAATGAGATGTTTACTTAAAAATAGATAAAAATGTAAAATGTAAAACACAGAACCATATATCACAAAACATTATAATCACTTAAAAAAATAACAGGTTTAAAAGTGCAATTTCCTACCAATCATACACTTAGACTTATTTAATGTATTCTTCTATTCTTACAGTGCTGAAAGATATTGTAGCTTCAGAGTCCAAACATGTGCGTGTGTCTAAAGGACAGTCACAGCATAATTAAAACAGCTGTCTTGAGCCTGCCTTCTCCATGATGTCACCCAGCTCCTCCTCTATTTATTAAAAATTATACAATCAGGATGTCTTGTGTCAGGAGGTAAATTAATAGGTGACATCAGCAAAAAAAAAAAAAAACTTGTTTCCTCATGACCCCTTTGATCTAGTGTGTCTTTTCCAGTATTTTCTTTCATCCGTGAGCAGTTTCCTCTCTCAAGGACATCAAAGGACCTTTTATGACTTTGCACCACAGTGTCATAACATGTATTCTTCCTCTAAACGTCATAAAAGTTTATGATTTTCCAGCCTAGCAGCTGGCAGCTCCAATTAAGCCTGATAAATAGGAGATCCTTAATTTAGGTCTCTTCTAGTCTTTAATTATCTCCTGGCTTTTATCTTTTAGCTGAAACAGCGTGTCTCATGACAGATACTCAATAACACATTTTTATATTACAAAAAGCATAGATTAATCAGAACCAGCTGACCAAGCATCACAATCCTCCCTACCTAGACTGAATTTGGGGGCTCTATCCCTTGCATGGGATAAGCTTCCCAAATCAGTTCACTCCTCGTAGACGTGAGACAACCCATCTGAGTTCTGATTTTTCACTCCAGCCCTATGTAGAATTGTCATGTCATACCCTTGCAAAGCAAGACTCCATCTTAGCAATCTATCATCGTTTTTTCCCATCCGCATCGGCCAAACCAGGGGGGTTGTGGTCAGTCTGTACCACAGAATGCTGCCCATAAAAGTATGGCTCCAACTTCTTTAGGGCCCACACTATGGCAATACACTCCTTTTCCACAGTGGAGTATGCCTGCTCCCTGGGAAGTAACTTTTTACTCAGATATACTACAGGGTGATTTTTCCCTTGGCTGGATGACTGACTCAGTACTACCCCAATACCCACATCTGAGGCATCAGTCTGAACTATAAAGGGTCTGCTATAGTCAGAACTTGTCAAGACAGGAGCACTGCACAGTGCCTCCTTCAATCTGGTAAAAAGCTTCTTCACAGGCTAGTCCCCAGGTAATTTTCTTTGGCATCCTTTTCTTTACCAGGTCAGATAGGGGAGCAGCCAGGGCACTATAATTGGGTACAAATGTTCTATAGTACCCTGCTGTCCCAAGAAAACCCCTGACCTGCTTCTGTGTTTCTGGTCTGGGCCACACCTGGATTACCTCTATTTTTATTTGGTTAGGACAGAGCTGTCCTCGACCTACCACATGCCTGAGGTATGCAACTTCTCCCATGGCCACCTGGCACTTCCCAGCTTTGACAGTGAGCCCAACCCTCCATATCCTACCCAGCACTTCCCTAAGGTGGAAATGGTGTTCCTCCCAGCTGGCACTAAAGATGGCAATGTCATCAAGGTACGCCATGGCATACTCCTCAGCACCATTTAACACCTGGTTCACCAACCTTTGAAAAGTGGCCGAGGCGTTCTTCATTCCGAAAGGCATTACTTTAAATTCAAATAAGCCTATCAGAGTGATGAAGGCCGACCTCTCCCTAGCTCTGTCCATCAACTCTACTTGCCAATACCCCTTGGTCAGGTCAATGGTCATAAGGTAGGTCACCCCCCCAACTTGTCCAGGAGTTCGTCCGTCTACGGCATCGGGTGGGCATCTGACTTTGTGACTGCATTCAGTCAACAATAGTCCACACAGAAACAAGTAGAGTCATCTGTCTTGGGCACAAGGACTACGGGTGAGGCCCAGGGGTTGTGGGATCTCTGAATTACCCCTAAATCCAGCATCTCCTCCACTTCCCTCCTAATGTCCTTTTGGACAGCCTCTGACACCCGATATGCTGTCTGCCATATGGGCGTCTGTGTCCCTGTCTCCACATCATGAGTCACTAAGGGGGTTAGTCCAGGTTTGGTGCTAAACAATGGGGCAAAGTCTGCTAAAACCTCCCTTACTTCCTGGATCTTGTCCAGAGTCAGCTGGGGAGACAATTTTACTGCCTCCAGAGAGGACTCCAGCTTACTTTCTTCCAGTAAGTCCAGAAGAGGGTCTCCTTCATCCGTCCCCTCCCCAGGACTGCACACTGCAAACACCATGTCAGCCCTATTTGCATATGGCTTCATTATGTTGACATGGTATATCCTTTTTGTCTGTCTTCTGTCGGGCAACTCTATAATATAGTTCACGTCATTTACCTTCTTAACCACTTTGTACGGTCCCACCCACTCAGCCCACAGCTTGTCTTTCTGGACTGGAATAAGGACCATGACTTCCTGACCCAAGATGTACGAGTGAGCTCTGGCTCCGCGGTCGTACCACACTTTTTGTTTCTGTTGGGCAGTTGCCAGGTTGCTCTGGGCTGTCCCCATAAGCTCCTTCAGCCTTTCCCTAAACTTAAGGACATAATCCACTGTGGGAGTTCCCTGGGTGGCGTGCTTGCCTTCCCAGTCCTCATGGATCTAGTCTAGGGGGCCCACGTACCCGGCGTCCATATAAGAGTTCAAAGGGGGAAAATCCTGTCAACTCTTGGGGCACCTCCCTGTATGCAAACAGGTGGGGAAGGTATTTCTCCCAGTCCGTCCCATGCTGTTCAGCAAACACCCGGAGCATTGACTTTAGGGTACCATTGAATCTTTCCACAAGCCCACTGGCTTGTGGGTGATATGTTGTTGTGCATCTCTGCACCACCCTACACTTCTTCCAAAAACATTTCATCAGGTCCGACATGAAGGAACCCCCTCAATTTGTGATAACCTCCTGCAGAAACCCAACACAGGAGAAAATCCCAAGTAAGGCATCTGCCACTTTGTCCGTCCTCAGAGAGGATAGGGCGACTGCCTCTGGGTACCGGGTGGCATAATCCACCACAGTCAGGATGAATCTCTTCCCCGAGTAGCTGGGGGTATTTAAAGGCAAGAAAAATATAGGAAATGTTGGGGGGGCCCATTGAAGCTAACACACTTCGCCAAGTTATTGTTCTTCAATCTTTCTTTTTAATTCTCTTCCCCCAACGCCGAATTCTGGAGTTTGTTCATGGGGTTTATTCTTTGTTACACATCTGTAAATATATTTATTTTATGTCATTGATCAGCATTTTTTAATATGATATTGTTACATTTTTAATTCTTTGGTGTATACACATGCCATTCAATAAAGATTATTGCTTGTGCTCCCTTGTATGTATTCTTAATTTTTCACAGGGTTAATTTATTTGTACTTGTTTAGATCCTAAGTTGCATCCTAAAGACATACACAGTATGTTAGTGAACACAGCGCTGCTAACAACTTGGAACAAGGTTTAACTACTGCCTGTAAGGCTTGTTCCCCATATTTCTTGGTTTGCAGCATACCTTATATATACTACTTAAAACTTCTTGTCTTTCTTGTAAAGAATAATTTTGGGCCTGTAATGACATAAACATAATTTTTTGTAAAACTTTGCTGTTATTATGCTGTTTAATATTACAATGTGGCCACATTGTGGCTTCTATTTACTTATTTTGTTAACAGCATACCTTAAAGGAGGCTGTGAGCTTCTTAGAGTAGAATTAGTGTTCTTTGTAGTCTGTGAAAACATAATCACAGTATTCCCCTGTTGGTCTGATAGCCATCATTTTACTTTTATAATTAAAAGTTCAAATACCAACTTCTGAATGTTCTTTAATACTTTTAACTGCTTACCCTCACTCCTTCTGGCTCAAGTTTCTCCTTTTTATGTTTGCTTGCACGCATGTGCAAGAAACATAGTGCCATCATCCGAGTTTTCGGAGGTGTGGCAGCCTCTTCCAATTCAGTCAGTGTGTTTGCAGGCGTGGCGCAGTTCTCCAGTGGCTGCTGGAGCTGTCTATGGCAGCAGTTGAAAATGCAGTGGAGTATAGTTGAAAGGGGGAGCTACACTTCAATGAGCAGTGATAAGATATCGCCTGCTCATGCGAGCTCCCCACACACACACACACACACACACACACAGCGTGCTCGCCCCCCC
Organism: Neoceratodus forsteri; assembly: GCA_016271365.2. Taxonomy (NCBI): domain Eukaryota; kingdom Metazoa; phylum Chordata; order Ceratodontiformes; family Ceratodontidae; genus Neoceratodus; species Neoceratodus forsteri. The sequence continues at coordinate 70,369,942 of JADMNL010000023.1, forward strand.
CCACGCACACACTGTATAGCCGACGGGGGTGCCCAATCCCCCGTCTGCTGTGCTGCGCTCCCCTCCCGAACACAGTTCCACATGCCATGCTGGGTGCCCACCCCAGCGTGGCTACACATTGTATAGCCGATGGGAGGTGCCCAATCCCCCGTTGGCTCTACTGTTCCCCCCAAGAGATTACAGGGTGCCACACTGGGAGCCCACCCCAGTGTGGCAACAGATGCTATCACCGAGGGGGGTGCCCAATCCCCCGTCGGCTGCATGCCCCCCAAACAGCTAGCTTTGTGCCATGCTGGAGCCACCCCAGCATGGCAAACGCCCCACGCCGTTGTCCTTTTAAAAAAAAACACAAAACCTGAAACACAAAAACGGTCCTCATTGTCTCTGCCCTACCCGCTCCACCCACTACGCACCCTGCCTCCCCACACACCCCCACCCCATACTTACTCTAGACTCGCACGACAATCTTCGTGGACTGGAACACGCCTGCACTCTTCAAAGTCGACCGCAAACTGAGGAAATGCCGGTGAGCTGTATAATGGGATAGATAGGGTTTTTTCAACTTTGCTGCATATCTCAGGCATTTTTTGGAATTTTTGCACCTAATTTTCAACATGGGGTTTTTGGGACCCCTTCTCATGAATGCTCTCACTGTCATGGCGATAATCGGGCTCGAAGGGTGATTTCGCAGTCACTGCATGAAATCACCTTTTGGGACTGAGTAATGAAATGACACTGCTACTGTTCATCAGGTGGGCTCTCAAAAAGCCTATGTTGAAAATTTGGTGGAAAAATTCCTAAAAATGACTGTTTTACTAGCATGCGATGCGCAGTTCCTACGCACGCTCGTAAGTTCGCAAATTTACAATATTTTCACTCCATATTTTCAACATTGCCATTTTACTACACCTCTTTATGAGCAGTACAGCTGTCATTTTTCACATCCTGCCCAAAACGTGTTTACACCCATGCAGCGCACAATGGCGCAGTCGGTGTGAAAAATCAATGTATGGGACACATTAAGAAAATCACAGTGACACTGTTAATGAGCAGAGGTCTTAAAATGGCTATGTTGAAAATTTGGTGAAAAAATTCCTAAAAATGACTGTTTTACGAGCGTGCGTTGTGCAGTTCCTACACATGGTCGTAAGTTTGCGAATTTTCAATATTTTCACTCCAGATTTTCAACATTGCCATTTTATTACACTTCCTTATGAACAGTACAGCTGCCATTTTTCACATGTCACCCAAAATGTGTTTCCGCACATGTAGCGCACAATGGTGCAGTCGGTGTGCGAAAGCAATGTTTGGGACACATTAAGAAAATCACAGTTACACTGTTCATGATCAGAGATCTTAAAATGGCTATGTTGAAAATTTGGTGACAAAACTCCATAAAATGACTGTGTTACGAGTGAGCATTGCGCAGTTTCCACGCACCCTTGTAAGTTCATGACTTTGTAATATTTTCAGTCCAGATTTTCACCAGTGGCATTTTTCCGCACTTCCTTATAAACAGTACAGCTGTCATTTTTCACAACATGGCCGAAATGTGTTTTCACACTTTCAGCGCAGAGATGCATGTTCGCTGTGGGAAATCATTGTTCGGGACAGATAAACAAAATCGCAGTGACACTGTTCATGATCGGAGGTCCCAAAATGCCTGTGTTGACAATCTGCTGTAAAAAATCCCTAAACTAATTACATTACAGGTGTGCGTTGCACAGTTTTTACGCACGCTCGTGACTTCACCACTTTTTTTAATATTTTTACTGCAGATTTGCAACATTGCCATTTTTTACACCTCCCCATGAACAGTACAGCTGTCATTTTTCACATTCTGTTCGGAATGTGTTTTTGCACCTGTGGTGCTAAATGCCGTAGTCGCTGTGCATAAGCAGCTGGCTAACAAACTGATATTGCCACTGTTCATGAGGTGGGGTCACAAAAAAACCATGTTGAAAATTTGGAGTGAAAATACCAACGAATGCCTGAGGTGTTAGGGTTTCCAACCATAACGCCCCACCCTGTAGAGAATGACAGGCATCTGGGGTGTGACTTGGGATTCTTGCCTGTAATGCTCATACCATTCCACACCCTGCAGCCAGTGAGAGGCATCGAGGTATGCCTTGGACTCTTCGGCCCCAAAGTTCATCCCATTCTCCTATACCACACCCATCTCACCGTATTTCCTGATGGAATGGGGTGTGCATAAGGGCCAAAGACCCCAAGGCACACCGTGACACTTGCTGGGTAGGGTGTGGTGAAATGGCATGGCCGTTATGCCTGATGACTCAAAGGCACACCCCAATGCCTGTCACTCTCTGCAGGTGGTGGTGGGGTTGGCTTCAGTTCAATACTTCACTGCCATTTCTGTTATGCAGCTCTGTAACTTCTACACTACCAATGCCAATGCCAGCAAGCAAACATTCGGCATTGACAAATGCTTGTTGGTTAAGTTCCTCTGCATGTAAGCACTGAAGTCCAACAAATTTTAATGGTAGCTACTTCCTGATAACCTCTCACCCGTTTGTGTGAGATCCCATGGTGTGACTAACCATGTAGTCACACCCAGTTGATCGCACCTGTGCGATCTCGGTTGCTAAGCAACCAAACACTACTGCACTGATCAGTGTAGTTGAGTGCTCACAAAAACGAGCTATTTGGTCCTAGTTGCTGCAGCTCTGTGCTAGTTTATTTTTTTTATTTATTTTTTAACTTTCTTATAAGGTTTTTAAAACGAAAATACATTGTTCTCATACCATGTTTTCTTTTCACAGGGTGACATGAGAGTAAAGAGGATTTTTTTGCTAATATCAACAGTTCTCTTGCCTTGATTAAAAATGCTGCAAATAAATTCCAGGTTTCTCAGAAGTATTATTTGTTATTGTATCACCTTACATTACTGCTTTCTGCAACCCAAACTGTGAAATTCGTAATGTAATACAGACAGTCATTATTGTTTACTTGCTGAGGGGCCAACTGCAATCTGACCTTCCTATTCATTAAATACTTTCAGTCACTCAGTGGCTTAAAATTGTCTTCTCAGATCAATTCTCTAGCTCACATTATACCAAGCTTGTTAAACACCATAGTATTGTTTAAACAATCATTATTCAAATAACACTGGGGTCAAATGCAACTTGACCTCCCTGTCATACATACTGAAAGTTGCTCTGGAGGTAAAACATCATCTTTACTGTTTTAGATAGTGATTGTACTATGTTATTTATAGTATCCCTATATTTTAACTTCTCTTAGTACATTTGCTATAACAGCATTATTTGTTATCTCTCTGGGATCGATCACTGCTTATTTATTTTGCCGAGGGGCCAGTTGCTATTTGGCCTCCCCCTTCATTAAATACTTGCCATTCACTCCATGGTTTAAGATTTTCTTCACAGATAATTTCTCTAGCTTATAATGAAATACAAACATTTATTATTTTCTGAGGGGTCAGTTGCAATTTGACCTTCCCCTTCCTTAGGTACTTGTCAATCACTCCATGACTTACAGTTATCTTCACAGATCAATTCTCTAGCTCACATTCTACCAAACTTATAAATACCATAGTGCTGTTTAAACAATAAGTATTTAGATACCACTGGGGTCAAATGCAACTTGACCTCTCTGTTAAAAATACTGAACTTGCTGCTTATTTATTATGCTGAGAGGTCAGCTTCTGTCTGACCTTCTCCTTCACAATCACTCCATGGTTTAAAATTATCTTCATAGATCAGTTCTCTACAATTAAGCCAGATAAAGAGGAGATCCTTAATTTAGGTCTCTTCTAGCATTTAATTATCTCCTGACTTTTATCTTTTAGCTGAAACAGCATGCCTCACGAGAGACACTCAATAACACATTTTTATATTACAAAAAGCATAGATTAATCAGAACCAGCTGACCGAGCATCACGCTGCTGTCCTGTTAACTGTGACAAATCAGTTAGTTCTGCAAAAGCTTTAAACTTCAGCATTCTGTGGAATGAGCATTAAAATAACAAAGTCTGTTTTAATGGACTGAACATTATCATGTCAATACTAGCACTCATTAACATGTTATAGGACTATCAGGAAGGGTTATTATCTATTTTACAGATCATGTCTTTGAAATTTTACACACTGATACTTTTTTTCCCCTTTGGTAAACAGGTAAGGCCCACTAGACACAAATGGCTGTTTTTCAGAGGGACCTGAGAGCACTGGGATGGTTAAGTGACTTGTTCAGAGTCACACAGTATGCAAGTAGAGGTTGTGGGAATCAAACTGAAATCTGTTGGATGTACCAAGCTCATTCACAGCTTGTTACTCTAACCTACAGGCTATACTGCCAGCCCCATACTTTAGTTAGCTAATGTTCCTTATACACAAATACTGCTGAAATGTCTAGATGTTCCAGATCTTCACTAAAGAATTTCTTCAGCACACTGAGTTGAGAAATGGGGCAGTAGCAGCAGGATACCTGGTTTTGTAGTGAAATAAGTTCTGCAGCAGGTCTCCTAAACCTCTCTGGCAGAAACATTTTGCTTCTGTGGCAGGTTTCTTTCCAACTGTTGGCTGGCATACAGCATTATCTCCTTCTGACATCAGATTCTAAGAGTGTGTTTGTGTGTATGTGTGTATGTGTGTGTAGGAGGGGGTGCATTAGGGAAAATAGATTGGAATGGGAAAAAATTAGTATCTCAAAAATTCAAATCATCCAAAACATGCAAATTCACTGAGCCTAGTGCTGCTAATTTGTCAGTGTCAGTGGCTCAGAAGGTAGCACACTTCGCCTCTGAGGCTTGGAGATCAGAGGGCTGTGGGTTCAGTTCGCACATCTGGCACTTGGGTTAATATCCTAGTACCGACACTGTAGTGCAGCATGAGAGGGGTGCTGCACTTCTGAGGTGCCGTCTTTCGGATGAGACGTTAAACCGAGGTCCCATCTGCCTGGATTGGTGGTAGTTCAGGTGGATGTTAAAGATCCCATGGCACTTATCGAAAAGAGTAGGGTAATTTCCCCGGTGTCCTGGCCAAATTTACCTCATTCACTAAAAAAATACCAACAGCTTAATCTGGTTCAAAGTCAGTTGGCATTCATCAGTATCCCCCTCCCCCGGGTCGTTCCTGAAAATAGGCAGGATTTGTCTAGTGCACTTACCCGGTCAACAAAAACTAAATAAATAGATAATGGTAGTGCACTACTCCATCGTAAAGGGGACCCAGGTTCTGTGCTGGACCAGACTGACCCGTCACTCAAGGCTTGTATAGTGTGGCATACCCTGTGGATGTGGCACATTTGAATTCCATAGGGAGACAGTAGTGCTTCCACCCATGTTTGTACCTGTTACAGAGGCTTGTTTTCATGACATTGGCAGTGTGGGTGACTGCACGCAGCTGGCCAGGTCCTGCCTACGGAACCAATGCTGGAGGCATCATCTGCCAGCAGAGGAAAGGAGCCATGGGATGTCTGAAAGCAAATACGTAATGTAGGATAGATGACTGGACTGCTGCCATCATCCCCGCAAAGAGTCTTTTTTGGTCTGTCACCCTGTTCCCTCAGCTGGAGGAGTTCCTCCACCTATTGGTCTGATTGTCTTCATGGACAGCTTGCCAGGCAACCATTGGAAACTGTATGGCAAAGAAAGTCCTTTGAGGGTGTTTCCCCTCAGTGTAGTATAAACGGCTATAGACCAATGTAACAGAGAGGGAATAAATCCATAGAGGCTCGTTGTCAGTGAGAGTGAAACCCAGTCAGAAAGATTAATTATTGTAGGTAAGCATTGCTTTCAGATCTTGGAAGGCGGTCCTGGTCTGGAAATAAAACTGAGGATGGGATGGTCCATTCTGTGGTTCCAGAACAGCAGTATTTCATACTCCTTGTGTATAAGTAGACAGTGACAAGGATTTTTGTGTGTGTCTCTCTTCTCCACTTCCACATCTTTCTTTGCTGCAGTGTATTGGGATCACAGGTAGATGAAGTGGGCTGCAGTGGTACCATGGCTCCAACACTAATGAATGGTGTCTGGAAGTGATGAAAGGCTGAGCTGTGTACTAAAGAGGGGAAGTAATATTCTCGGTTTTCCTTCACCTTGAGTAATTAGTTACCTTCCTTTCCCTATATCTCCCAAATACTGTCCATACTGGGGTTCAAAGTGATGATGATATGGAGCAATTGAGATCTGCAAATACCAAACATCTGTGGAAAATAAAGTCCAATGGCTTTGTCATGCTATTTCACATTTTTTGCATTGTTCTTGAAAAAAAGCACACTGATAAAAATACAGTGCTTAAATAACTTTGTTATAAAACATCATGGTACCCATAAAGGCCTTTCTCTGTGTTCAGTGATTTGGTGCTAGACATCTGCTGTACTCTTTACAAAGAATGGCACATTATTTCATATGTTAGAAACATAGAGACATAGAATTTGACGGCAGATAAGTACCGCTTGGCCCACCTAGTCTGCCCATTTCCCTACTTAATGGATAAGCGGCATATCCTAGTTAACCAACAGCCTACCAAACTTAACCGTTTCACCCAGTGGCTGTTTTGGGGGCTGGGCACATGTCGAGTCTATGGCTTGATGGTGTCCAGCTCACTACCTCAGATCGGGTGTGTAACCTGGGCATTATTTTTGACGACAGCTTGACCCTGAAATCTCAGGTGTCAGCTGTGGTTAAATCTTCATTTTACCATCTGAGGAATATGACCCAGGTGAAATACCTGGTTCCACCGGGTGACCTTCCAACACTGGTCCATGCCTTCATTACTACCCGTCTTGACTACTGCAATGCCCTCTACCTAGGGCTGTCTGGGGTTGAGATCCACTGCTTGCAGCTGGTACAGAATGCTGCAGCCAGGTTGTTGACTGGTACTTCCAGGACCAGTCACATTACACCTATGCTGCGCGGACTGCACTGGCTACCAGTTCAGTGGCAGACCACCTACAAGGTAGGCTTGCTTACCTTTAAAGCCCTACATGAACAGGGACCTGACTACCTGAAAGATCTCCTGATTCCTTACTCCCCCAGTTGCCCTCTCCACTCCACCGATGAGGGATTGCTAGAGATTCCCAGGATTCGTCTAAAAACATCTGGGGTTCGTGAATTTTCATTTGCAGCACCAACCCAGTGGAATTCTCTACCTTGTCAATAAAGAGAATGCCTGACCGTCAGTAGTTTTAAATCTAAGCTGAAAACTTATTTATTTTTTCTGGCCATCCCCAGCTGACTGATTTCAAATAATTTATAATGTAATCCGTTTTAACATTGTAATTTATATTATGTACAGTGCCTTGATATTGAAAGGCACTGTATAAATAAAGTTTGCTTTGCTTTGCTACTTCCTCCTTACCCCCACTACAATTGCCTTATGTCTGTACCATGCATTCTTGAATTTCCCCACTCTTTTTGACTCCACTACCTCCTCAGGAAGGCTGTTCCATGTATCCCCAACCGTCTCTGTGAAAAATATTTCCTCACATTACCTCTGAGCCGACCACCCTCTATCTTCAAATTGTGCCCCCTTGTTCTTGCACATCTCTTTTTCTGAAAGATGCTACCCTCTTGGACTTTCTTGATTCCCTTGAAGTACTTGAAAGATTCTATTATGTCCCCCCTCTCCCTCCTCTCCTCGACGGTATACATATTAAGGTCCTTTAATCTCTCTTCATATGTCTTCTGTTGTAGACCCTGCACCATTTTAGTTGCCCTTCTCTGGACAACCTCCATCCTGTCTATGTCCTTGTGGAGATGGGTTCTCCAGAACTGCACGCAGTACTCCAGATGGGGTCTCACCAACTATCTGTACAGACTGATAACAACTTCCTGTTTTCTACTAGTGATGCCTCTCCCTATACATCCCAGTATCCCCTCAGCCCTCCTTACTGCCTTCTTACATTGCTTGTCCAACTTTAGGTCATCTGATATGACTACCCCCAAGTCCCTTTCCATTTTTGTTGTTGTTAGTATTTTACCCTCCATTGTGTACTCTTCCCCTGGGTTTTTGTTTCCCAGGTGCATTACTTTGCACTTCTTTGCATTGAATCTAAGCTGCCATATATTTGACCATTCCTTCAACCTTGCCAAGTCCCTTTGCATCCTTTCCACCCCACCTTCTGTATCAACCCTGTTGCAGATCTTTGTGTCATCTGCAAAGAGACATACTTTTCTTTCCAGTCCGTCTGCAATGTCACTAATAAAGACATTAAAGAGGACCAGTCCTAGTACTGAACCCTGCGGTACCCCACTACTGACTCCCCTTTCTTCAGAGTGGACTCCGTTTACTATTACTCTCTGCGTCCTGTTGTCCAGCCAATTTTTTACCCAGCCTACCACCTTGGGGCCCACTCCAAGTCTAGCTAACCTGTATATTAATCTTTTGTGTGACTGTGTCAAATGCCTTGCTAAAGTCTAGGTAGGCCATGTCCACAGCCCCTCCTTGATCTACTACTTTGGTCACCCAGTCAAATAAATCTATTAGATTCATCTGATATGACCTTCCTGCTGTGAATCCATGTTGCCATGGGTCCTGTGCCCCATTGGCCTCTAGAAACTCAACAGTTCTTTCCTTTAGAAGTGATTCCATCATTTTCCCTACCACTAAGGTCAAACTAACAGGTATGTAGTTTCCTGCTTCTGTCTTGCTCCCACTTTTGTGAAGGGGAATCACATCCGCCCTCCTCCAGTCCTCAGGTACCACACCATCCTCCCATGATTTGTTAAAGAGGGTAGTAAGTGGTGTCACAAGTTCTCCCCTTAGTTCCCCAATGCCTCACAATTTTTCTTTTCCTCCTCCTTTTTTCCTCCTTGATTGGTTTAACAAACTACTTTATTTCTAAAGTTCCCTTCTTTATTTAATACAGAATGCTGTATACAAATAATTGTAAATAAATCCTTTAACTCCTGTGTAGTATCACAGCATCTAAAGATCAACAATGAGCTCTGCACAGCATGTATTCCCAAATCACAGAAGGGCTTGCTCTAAGAGGTAGATATTTTGGTGGTAGAAAAGAAATGAACTCTAGAGCTATCCCTGTGGCTGTAATAATGGATACCGATCACAGTGGAGGAAACGACCCACTCACCATTATGTCCTCTAGTCACTTCTATTAATTCATCACCAGAAAACAATGGCATACGTTGCACACATAGTCGATGTTTCATGTTCTTAGGGATTACAGATCACATCTTTCTGGTGATGAATTAATAAAAGTGATTAAACCACATGCTGATGTGTGGGTCATTTCCTCCGCTGTGATTGGTATATATTAAGGGTTTGTGTAGCGGATCCCTTCCAGTTTCTGCTTTGTATTCCAGGTGGGTAACACTGCTATATTTGCACTGTAAAAATGGACAAACAACTGCAGTTATGTTGGCTTACACAGCATATCCACATAAATATATTGGGCTCTATGAACAAATGTGTACTGGGTACACGTGATACGCGCGTACCCAGGCTGTGTAACTACGCACCTGCTGACAAGTGTGCCTCAGCCAGCTTTCACAGATGCTGGGTACCTGTCTGTAGCCTCACCTCCCTGGCACACATGATCACGGGGCCAGTTCAGAGGACACAGGCAGGGCATCCTATTAGCATCCAAGTGACAACAGAGGAAATATTAATCTTTTTTCCTTTTTTTTCATTCTGTTTAAAACAGCCCCATTTAAGGACGTTAGCCCAATGAATTTAAAAAAAAAAAAACTACTGCCGAATTTGAGTCATGGTGAAGTCTCTTTCAGTTGGTGGCTGGCACTGAAGCAGGGAAGAGCCGATGACACAGAGAAAAGGAAGATCATGGCTGGTGCTTGCACAGAGATCAGGAAACTGGCTGGTTATAACAGTGAAATTACAACCCTGTTTTCCTATGGGAAAAAATGAGACCCAGTAATTATAAGATTACAATTACTGGTGAGCATTTTTTCTCTTAAGGAAACCCTGTTATGATTCGCCATTATAACCAGCTGGCTGTAATGGTAGATATGCGTCGGGTTTCTCACACTCCACACATGCACCAGTCTCTGCTCTTCCCTTCTTCAGTACCAGCTGAACTGACTTACTGCTGTATACTGCACTGCAACTCCCAGTCGGCGTTAAGTTTAATTTAAATAAAAAGAAGGAAACTGACTCTATGAACCTGACAACTGCCAGTAAAAGATAAATAAATAAATAGGAGGGTGAGTTTCCAGTCACTTCGGATCATGGACCACATTTCGTCCTGACTGGACCGCAGCTGAATAGAGAAGTATCTATATTTTATATAATTGCTGTGGCGAAAAAATGCTCCCCAGCAATTATATAAAATGATGGTTGGGCAGCTGGATAAACTCAAATTTTACACACACCCCTGGATGTGTGCATAAAATTCTCATTATAACCACCTCCCCAGCTATTATTCTGTATTCAATGCATACCCCAGGGGTGTAGTACCAACCAGGCATGAGTCTGATAGCCGAGTGTTCTTACACCCCTGTGAAGTGCATTAAAATACGAACATACGAACATATGAAATTTGCCAGCAGATAAAGGCCTATAGGTCTATCAAGTCTGCTCGAATGTGCAGCTAGCACCCCTTATTCTGCAGCTGCCCCTCCCTTCCACCCTTCCCCTTTGTCCTGTTCCATCCTCGTTTGAAGCAGTCCACTGTTCTACTGCATACCACTTCTGCAGGTAACGCATTCCACCCAGCCACCACCCTCTCTATAAAAAAGTGTCTCCTCATCTCCCTTCTGAACCTTCCTCGCTCCAGTCTCACATCATGGCCCCCGGTGGCCCTCCCCTCCCTTACTTTGAACAGCCCCTGTGTACCCGTCTTGTTTATTCCTTTCATGTATTTAAAGGTTTCAATCATATCCTATGGTGCACACACCCTGGAGGCACTTATTACACTTATAAAACAACTCTAAGCAGGTTTTTGAGGAGGAGGAAAATAAGATTCAGCAGCTGGCTGTGAATTTATATAGATTTAATGCATGGTCAGGTGATGTCTCTTGGACAATGACATTTCTAGATTTTTTCTTGTCATTTCATAATACACTTGCAGTCATGTTATGATTACAAATTTGTCATTATATATTGGCATGTTTCAAACAGAATTAGCAGAGGATAATTGTATCTATGTGGCTTTAAGCTTTTATTTAAAACAAAATTAAGTGTCTAGCTTTAAATGTTTAACCAAAACATTCTATAGATTTTTACTTGCATGGTTGATTACCTCTGAACTATACCCGTTATTTGTTTTGTCTGCCAATTTTGTATTGTAATCTCCCAGGTTGTGTCTGAAAATAGTCATATTTTGTGGCTACAACATCTTAGTCGGTGAACAAAAACAAAATAAATAAAATAATAAAATACAAAAAGTTAACCTTTTTGAGAGAATGTATCCTTTGAATGGGTTACCTTTGAAAGTGTGTTTGCTAGAAACTTTTATTAAAATGAAAATGTGTAGCCTAGGCAACAAAAATAAGTTATACAGTACTGATACTTATTTGAATTATTCATATTTTGAAATAGTATTGCTAATTTAAAATGTGTTTTAAAATACATTGAACATCTTTTAGAATATCAATAACTCATATGGCTTGCTTGTCAGGCTAAAGGTGCACCACACACCATGTGGGAGGTGGGAAACTGAGTCCCAGTCTCAGCTGCCTTGCTCTAGGATGAAGGGGTCCAGGGAATGACCCCGAACCAAAAGCACTGTGCAATAATCCGGCGGGCAGCCTGTGGCATGTGCGCCTCCTATGGCAGGAGCTACTGTGGTATGTATGCTGTGGGTGGCTACATGATGCTGGCCAACCCCTCTTGCAGCTCCCTGTGGAAGAAGCTGTAGAGGAACAAGAGGAACCCGATTATGTGGAAATGATGGACATCCCAGAGTCCACGAGACTGTCAATTCCCCTTCATAAGTCTTTTGGCAAACAGACACAAAAGATTTTAAAAACTCCAAATTCTGTACCTTCTCTCGACAGAAGGATGGACAAAAAGTACACCTTATCAGGTTCAGGTACAGAGTGCTTGTATCAGCAATGCAGCCATGTTGGGGTTGTGCAGGCTGCAGCCTGTGATAAGGCTAATATACCCTTGGCTTCACACCCCCCCAGATAAAGACTCTAGGAAGCTGGATGCCATGGCAAAGAAATAGCACATGGCATCCGCCTTGGGACTCAGGCAGGCTAATTATATGGCCTATGCAGCCAGGTACAAGAAGTCCAGGTGGGACACTGTACTAACACTGGCTGAGCAGGCCTTCCCCCAGCTAGCCTCGGAGCTGGAGGGGGTGGCTGCTGATGGGACTGAAGCATCTAAGGTATAGTTTCATGCTGCTGTGGACTGCAATGATGTGTTATCTAGAGTCATGGCTACATCTGTGGCTCTTCAGAGAATGGCTTGGCTCAGATGTACTAGCCTCTCACAGGACACCCAGGCTAAGGCCATGGATTTCCCTGTGGTGGGTAATTCTTTGTTTGGGGAGCAGACAGAGAATTGCATGAAAAAGATGGATGAGTATAGGACCACCTATAGGAGTGCACAGGCCAAGGAAAGGCAGGCAACTCCTCAAAGGCAGCAGGCTAGGGGCAGGGGCAGGCCTTTTCATAGGCCTTTCTACCAGGCACAGGCCTCTTCTCCCTTTCCTCAGAGGGGGTTCTTCAGAGGGAGAGGCAGAAGGGGGATGAGCAGGGCTGCATCCATCCTTCAACCTAAGGCTCCTGCTAAGCAGACACCCTGATGTGTCAGCCCAGGTCGACTTCCCCATTCTTGTAGGTGGCAGGCTGGCTTACTTCATCCAGGACTGGATGTCTGTTACCTCAGACACGTGGGTCCTGGGTGGTAAGCCAGGGGCTGGTTCTCAGCTTCAAGAAATTTCCAAAGCTGAAGGCCAGATCTTTTCCACCTGCAAGCATCTCCAAAACCATTGCCCTAGAGGCCGAGGTTTCACCTCTACTGGCTCTAAAGGCTGTAGAGAGAGTTCCTACGTTCCACAGGGGCAAAGGTCTCTACTCCAGGTACTTCCTTACCCCAAAGAAGTGGCGACCCATCCTAGACTTAAGATATCTGAGCAAACATCTTTTAAAACCAAAATTCAAAATGGTGACTCGGGGAATAATCCTTCTCTCTTTAAGGCCAGGGGACTGGCTAGCCTTCCTGGACTTAAAAGATGCCTACTTTTACATTCCCATTAGGTGCTCCCACAGAAAGTACCTCAGGTTTGAATTGCCTTCAGGCCATGCCCTTCTGCCTGACATCAGCTCCAAGGGTATTCACAAAATGCCTAGCAGTAGTAGTGGCCTTTTTAAGAAGGAAAAATATTTCCAGATTTCCATACCTGGATGACTGGCTCATCGTGGGTCAGTCCCCAGACCAAGTCAAGTCAGACCTTCAAGTGACTCAACAAGTGCTCACTTCCCTAGGATTCCTTCTCAATCTTCCCAAGTCAGTTCTTGAGCCTGTACAGGTTCTCACCTTCATGGGGCAGAGTTGGAAGCAGTCAAAGCAAGAGCTTTTCTTCCCCTGGAAAGGGAAAGGGCTATTGTAGAGCTGGCTTCTTCATTCCATCTTCTGGTCTCTCAGCCAGCAAGGCACTTCCTTCAGCTTCTGGGCCACATGGCAGCTTCTACAGCAGTGGTCCAAGGGGCCAGATTTCAGATGAGGGACATTCAGTTTCACCTGAGGGCCTTTTGGTCTCAGAAGAAATATTCTCTAACCAAACTAGTTCCAGTGACCCAGACTCTGATCCAGGCTCTCCAATGGTGGCAGGATCAGGGCAACCTCAGGCAAGGAGTCCAATTCATCACTCAGTCTCACTCTGTGGTCCTAACCATGGATGCTTCTCTATTGGGGTGGGGAGCCCATCTGGGGCTCTCACAGCCCAGGGACTGTGGTCCCCCTCAGGAATCCCTTCCTCATATCAATCTCTTGGAACTCAGGGTGGTCTTTCTGGCCCTGCAAGCTTTCTCTCAGTCAGTGCAGAACAAGGAGATTCAGGTCAGGACAGACAACACCACCACCATGTGGTACATCAACAAGCAGGGAGGCACTCGGTCCATGGCCTTGCGCACTGAAGCCATGAAATTGTGGTCCCTAGCTTATTCTCTGCAGACCTCTCTGATAGCAGTCCACCTTCCAGGGAAGGACAATGTGCTAGCCAGATGCATTGAGCAGGATCGCCCAGGGCCATCCCGAATGGTCCCTGGATCCCCTGGTGTTGAAAATGATTTTTTCAAGGTGGAGCACTCCAGAGATGGATCTTTTTGCAGACCCAGACAATCACCAACTTCCTCTGTTTTGCTGCAGACCCCCAGTATTGGGCTCAGTCCCTCTGGATGCTTTGATTTTGAACTGGGAAGGGAAATTTCTATATGCCTTCCCTCTCTTTCCTCTACTGTTCAAGGTTCTGGTCAAGGTTAGGTCACAACCTCGTAAAGTGATTCTGATTGCTCCAGACTATGCCAGGCAGCCTTGGTACCCCATGTTGCTGTCCCTAGCAGTCCATCTTCCCCTGTCTCTTTCCAGGAATTACAACCTGTTAACCTTCTCTCAGGGGAGGATTTGGTACCCCAGTCTTTGGACTCTCAATCTCAAGGCATGGCTCTAGAAGAGTTAGAGTATGCAGATTTGCATCTGTCCCAAGTGGTTCTGGATATTCTCAAAGCCTCTCAAAAGCCTGCCACCAGAAAAACTTATAACTCCAAATGGAAAAGATTCAGCATTTGGTGTTCCAAGAAGCATATATCTCCAGACACTGTTGAATTGTCTACAGTTGTGGATTATATGGTTCATCTTAATGGCCTAGGCCTCTAACCAGCTACTCTCAAAGTACATTTGTCAGCTGTTTCTGCTTTTCTGTCAGTGGGAAAGCCTTCCTCACTGTCATCTCACCCTGTATTCTGTAAATTTTTCAAGGGATTGCTTCATACCAATGCCCCCGTTAGGGATTCTACCCCTGCCTGGGATCTTAATGTTTGCATTGCTCAGTTTGTGCAACCCCCTTTTGAGCCTTTGTCTTCAGCAGAGTTTAAGTACTTGACTTGAAACTGTGTTCCTTGCAGCTATTATCTCTGCCAGGCGTATCAGTGAAGTGCAAGCTCTGCCAATGAAGCATGATTGTGTTTGCTTGCACGCATGTGCAAGAAACATAGTGCCATCATCTGAGTTTCTAGAGGTGTGGCACCCTATCTTCTAATTCCCTCACTGTGTTTGCAGGCGCAGCCACAGTTCGCCAATGAATGTTGCAGCTGTCTATGACAGCAGTTGAAAATGCAGTGCAGTACAGCTGAAAGAGAGAGAGCCACTTCAGTGAGCATGATCAGATAACTGAAGCGCTCTCTCCCCATACCCTCCCCAACAGCCTTCCAGTTGCCACACTGGGGCCACACCCCAGCGTGGCAAAAATTTCTTATAGCCGATGAGCGTGCCCCAATCCCGTCGGCTCCACTCCCAACAGCCTTCCAGCTGCCACGGTGGGAGACCACCTCAAGCGTGCAACCCCATTGTCTTCAGAAAAAACAACAACCTGTAAACAAAACAATGGTCCTCGGCGGTCTCCCAGGTCCCCACCCGCAACCCGCCCACCCTCTGTCACCCTGCCTCCCACACCCCCACCCCATACTTACCTCCGGAGTCTGGCGCAATGATCTTCGGTGGACCGGGAACACGTCTGCACTCTTTAAAGTCGACCGTGAACTGAGGAAATGCCGGTAAGCTGTATAATGCAATAAAAAGGGTTTTTTCAACTTTGATGCATATCTCAGGCATTTTTTGGAATTTTGACACCAAATTTTCAACATGGGGTTTTTGGGACCCCCCTCATGAATTCTGGAACTGTCATGGCATTAATCAGGCCCGAAGGGTGATTTCGCGGTCACTACGCAAAATCACCTTTCGGGGACTGATTAACGAAATGACAGTTCCAGTGTTCATAAGGTGGCTCTCAAAAGCCTATTTTGCAAATTTGGTGAAAAATCTTAAAATGACTGTTTTGATTAGTGTGCTATGCAGTTCCTACTTAGCGCCGTAAGTTCATGAATTTTAATACATGCACTCCAGATTTTCAACATTGTCATTTTACCACATCTCCTTATGAGCAGTACAGCTGTCATTTTTCACATCCTGCCCAAAACGTGTTTACACCCATGCAGCGCACAATGGCGCAGTCGGTGTGAAAAATCAATGTATGGGACACATTAAGAAAATCACAGTGACACTGTTAATGAGCAGAGGTCTTAAAATGGCTATGTTGAAAATTTGGTGAAAAAATTCCTAAAAATGACTGTTTTACGAGCGTGCATTGCGAGTGCTATGCTTCGCAAATAAGTTCTAAAATTTTAATATTTGCACTCAGATTTTAACATTGCCATTTTACCACACCTCCTTATGAGCAGTACAGCTGTCATTTTTCACATCTTGCCCAAAATGTGTTTCCGCGCATGTAGCACACAATGGTGCAGTCGGTGTGCGAAATCAATGTTTGGGACAGAGTAAGAAAATCGCAGTGACACTGTTCATGAGCAGAGGTCTTAAAATGGGTATGTTGGCAATTTGGTGACAAAAGTCCATAAAATTACTGTTTTATGAGCAAGCATTGCACAGTTTCCATGCACCCTCGTAAGTTCATGAAATTGTAATATTGTCAGTCTAGATTTTCACCACTGGCATTTTTACACGCTTCCTTATGAACAGTACAGCTGTCATTTTTCACAACATGGCCGAAATGTGTTTTCACACTTTCAGCACAGAAATGTGTGGTCGCTGTAGGAAATCATTGCTCGGGACAGATTAATAAAAATCACAATGGCACTGCTCATGAGCAGAGGTGCCAAAATGCCTGTGTTGACAATCTGCTGTAAAAAATCCTCAAACTAATTACATTATAGGTGTGCATTGCGCACTTTCTACGCGCTCTCGTGACTTCGCCAGTTTTTTACTATTTTCACTGCAGATTTTCAACATCGCCATTTGTTACACCTCCCCATGAACAGTACAGCTGTCATTTTTCACATCCTGTTCGAAATGTGTTTTCGGACCTGTGGTGCCAAATGCCATAGTCGCTCTGCAAAATCAGCTTTCAGCTAACAAACTGATATTGCCACTGTTCATAACGTGGGGGTCACCAAAAGCCATGTTGAAAATTTGGAGTGAAAATACCAACAAATGCCTGAGGCGATAGGGTTTGCAACCATAATGCTCCACCCTGTAGAAACTGACAGGCATCAGGGGTGTGACTTGGGATTGTCACCTGTAACGCTCATACCATTCAACCCCCATCCACACCCTGCAGCCAGTGAGAGGCATGGAGGTGTGCCTTGGACTCTTTGGCCCCAAAGTTCACCCCATTCTCTTATACTGCACCCATTTCACCATATTTCTTGATGGAATGGGGTGAGCATAAGGGCCAAAGACCCCAAGGCACACCATGACACTTCTCAGTGTCTGCAGAGTAGGATGTGGTGAAATGGCGTAGCCATTAAGCCTGATGACCCAAAGGCACACCCCAATGCCTGTCACTCTCTGCAGGGTGGTGGTGGGGTTGGCTTCAGTTCAATACATCACTGACATTCCTATTACGCAGCTCTGTAACTTCTACACTACCACTGCCAATGCCAGCAAGCAAACATTTGGCATCGACAAATGCTTGTTTTATCTCATTCCATAGAGATAAGGTGGTCCTTAGAACTGATAGGAGGTTTTCACCTAAAGTGGTTTCAGATTTTCATCTGAACCAATTTATGTCTCTCCCTGTGTTCTTCACTGATCATTCTTCTTCAGAAGAAAGAAGTTTACACAGTTGTTTCTCACTTATGGGGAAGTGGGAAAGGGCACACCTGCCACTAAGAGAACTATTGCCAGGTGGATTGTCTCTTGTATTAAATTCTGCTATAAGAAGCTAGGCAAAATACCTCCCTCAGGCCTGAGGGCTCATTCGACTAGAGGTACAGCTGCTTCCCTGGCTGCGGCCAGGGATATTGCTTTGCTAGAGATATTTAAAGCAATCACCTGGAAAACAGTCCATACATTTACCAAGCATTACTCCCTGGACATCTGGGCTAGCAGTGATGCTCGGTTTGGTACAGCAGTACTGCAGAGCCTATTCCCAAGGTAGGTTCGATTCCCTCCTCCATGGAGGTACTGCTTGGTAGTCTGCAATAGTCAGAATACAGCAAGACTTCATGTTGTTTGAAGAAAAAATTACTCACCTTAGTAATTATGTTTCTTCTAATGGAGTCTTTCTGTATTCTGACCTCCCCCTCCCTTCCTACCTCCCTTCTCAGAACCTGTTCTGGGGAAGTGGACTGGCAGGTGCAGTGTTGCATCCCAGGGGTGCATTTGGGTACTCCATCCTTTTAGAGAGGGGGAGTGGGTTGTATTATTAATTTAACAGTCTTAAGTTGTTCACTACCTGGTTTTTGATTTTGGATTTCTTAATTTGCGTCTTTTTTGTATCCAAAATATTTGGTTACCATTTGGCTAGTAAAAATTTTACAATTTCCACATAGTAGTTAGTTAGTATTAGGTCGTACGAATCTGACAGTTGCGCTTCAAAGTGCAGCAGACAGAGGTCTGAACCGAGCTCGAGCTCATCGTCATATGCTCTGCATAGAAAGTAACCCTCTACTCTCCGGGGCAGTTTGAGTGCTGGGGCTAACTGCAATAGTCGGAATACAGCAAGACTCCATTAGAAGAAACATAATTACTAAGGTGAGTAATTTTTTTGTTCTGCTGCACTAGTGACATCATTATGTTGTTCTGCTGCAGTAGTGATGTCACTACTGCAGCAGAACCACTTGGAATGTGGGCAAATTGTTGCTTTCCTCTATTTAACTCTGTGGTAAGACATTATTCTAGAACCTCTAGAGACTTCACAAGTCAGTTTCTTTATGAAAAAGAGGAAAAAAAAAACACAATGCACACATTTCGCATAATACTACTATACACTACAAAAAATACAGGATAAGCAACTTTATGCACAACCTGTGTGTTCTGTCACCTCAGGGTTCTGATTCCCATGGACCTCTCGAGCTTCGCTGTCAAGGTCAGAGGGAATCAGAACCCCTCTGTGGCAGAACACACTGGTTGTGCATAGTTGCCCATCCGGTATTCTCTATATTGTGTTTACATTACATAACACTGTGTTGCCACTGTGTTACAATCCTCTTGTTACTGCTGGTTACCAATACTACACTATATTTCAACTGCATGTTGTAACTCTATGCGATTGCAACAAATTCCACAGGGCATACTCTGTGAAGGATGCACATAGTACAAACTGACTTGTGGCCCAGATGAAAGCCTGCACCACTAGTCTGCAGCAACAGAAGTGGCATCTGCTAGTTGTAAAATCAGCCCACGGCAGTTCAGCAACGTCTTTCACCACACTGCTAATGCCATGGCTGGGCCAAAACCTCGAGTGCGACTCGTCGCTCGGAGCACAAGGAAAGGTTATGTGACTTTTTCAGAAATGTAGACAAACCACTACCCTATTTTCACAGTAACAATCATGCCTCATACTGCATCCATGTGATTACATTCACAGCATGCTTAATATTGTTTATGTGGTGGTTTCCAACCATGGCAGTTGTGCGTAAGTTGCACACAACAGCCTGGCCAGCCCATGATCACACATAATCACAGCCAGACATCATCACTGGCGCAAGTGAAAAGTAAGCCCTTTCTGTCCTTGTGCACACATCCAACACAGGACACGGTGACCAATGTTAGTTCTATAAATGCCCTTATAGGGCACCATCCACCACCCAGTACAGGGGAAAAAATGTGCTGTACAAGGAGTGCATAATGTCCGTGTGTGGACTGATCATGTAGTGCAACTCCATTGTCTTGTACCCCTGTTGATGGTGCCATACAATGTTAAGTTAACATGCTGTGTTGTCAGGAGACTTAAAGTGGCTCACTATGGATCACACCAGCCAGTGGAGAAAGGTAGTACTGTGTCATAGGCAAATTGGGACATACTGTTCAAGTCAGCCATTTCTGCATGCATGACATACAGACACACAGGACAAACAGTAATGCCCATAGTGATCACTGTAACGTGTTAATACTTTTCACATGGATATTCATTTCCCTGTGATGAAGAAGAGCAATGCATTCGAAGAAGCCTGCACAGCAGAGAAACTGCATATCATGTACTCTTACACACCAGCGACGACTGTAACATTGCATGTTTCTGTTAGTATACAGCCACTGGATAACTTTTACTAATCCAGAAACGTTCTTCAATGGGACCATGCTGGCATTCATTAGACAGGGGTCCGTGACCTTTGTGGATGTTGGCCATGTGGTTTCCAATGGACAACCATTTGGTGAGCACTAACTCTCCATTCCCATAGCTGGATGAGGCTCACCAATATAAATGACTGGAGATCAGTTTTGCCCACACCTTCGGCATGACGCAATCCTTCCATTTTCCTCTCACCTCATGCTTCTTCTTGATACCTGTGTAAACAGAAAGACATTTGCATTGTACCTATACAGTATCATTACCTACCAATGAAACAGTCATGCATACATGTCTGTCTTTCAGACCTGTTTGCAAAACAATTGTTTTCTTGGGGGAGGTCTATGTGATGTCTGTCTACTGACTGAGAACACTAACAGACAACTTCATCATTGAAATCCATCAGTAAATACTGTATCCATTGTGACCTGTTCCAGAAGCTGAACATAGACCCACCACTGTAGCAACACGTTCAGCACTCCCTGAAAAGACTAAGGTACACAGCACTGCTCAGTCCAGAATTTGCACACTGTTACAGGACATGGTCAGGAAGTGAGGCAATCATTCACATGGGAAGTGGGAAGCAGCGCAAGAAGTGCCAACTGTAGTGCCGTCTGTCACCAAGTCACTGTGATTATCCTGGTAGTGTTGTTATCCACTGATAACCACATGTGCGGTGATGTTATTACAACTTTACTTGCTGTGCTACATCACCCCCTTCACGGTTGCATATGGGACCACACACATTGCCCTGCCGGTATCACCTTATGCAAATGAGGCCAACCCCACCATGCACAGGAGTGAAGAGCAGTGTACCACACAATGACAGCCAAAGGAGTGGTGTCGGGGCTAAAGACAAAACCTATCAATATTCAAATTAGACCTGTCAAAAAAATAGTCAGTAAAGGCAAATAAGTTCATGTGGCAAAATGTGTACCCAGTACACTCACAGGAGTACAAAGTAACTCAGTACCTTTGGCAACATGCCATATATCGAAATGATGCGCGATGATGGTCTCCATGTCCCGCATATATTTTCATACACCAACGTGGTGGTCCGTTATAAGGCTTTCTACACTCCTTTGGACTTGAGGAACTGAAGGCCTCTCTTTAATCCATCAAGCTCCATCGCATTGGAGTTTCTGAACTCACTGCTCTAGTGCCAAAAAAAAGAGAGTAGTTGTCAGAGGCATGCAGTCAGCTGTTACAGATTAACAGAAAGATGACAATAACTGAAAGTGGAGCAATATGGTATGGTTACCAGTGGTGTGTTCTACAAACGACACCACAAGTAAAAGTGGTGATACATTGTTCTTAAAGTAATGTCGGGAGAAGGAACAGACACATGCCTACATAGCAGAAACATAACCGCATGTGTTCTTGCCAGCTCAGATGCTACTCCATAACAGGAGAAATGGAACTGTCAGAATGGGTGTGGTATACAGGGGACAAATTAAATTATGAAGGTCAGCAGCAAAGGTAAGTCATTGATCGTGGAGAACTGCAATCCGCTAGGAGTGGAGTAAGCCACGCTATGAACCTCAACTGGTAGCGCTCAGACAGTCATGGAAGCATTCCATGATGGCTTCATGGCACACATGTTTACCAAGCTGACTTGATTCAGAAAAATGCTTGATGTAGGTCTTTCCATTGATGAGGATGTAAGGGAACTGGTTCTGGAGGACATAGTGCCTTGGAGTAACAATCACTCGATGTGGTTCACATTCCACATGAGCAGTGAAGCGGTGTGTACAGGGACCATGGTGGCACAGTTCATGCATGCTGATTTGGGAAGGATGGCTGCAATCGCAGTGAGGGAGAGACAGCTATGCAGTCACACTGTAATGCGTACCACAGATAGGGTGTATTGAAAGTGGTGCTTGAGGAGGCTACTGACACTGGCAATGATTGCCATATCCAAAACTGGACACAAAGTGGTATTACTACAGAAATCTTGGA
The DNA here is from genome assembly GCA_016271365.2 of Neoceratodus forsteri. Lineage (NCBI taxonomy): Eukaryota > Metazoa > Chordata > Ceratodontiformes > Ceratodontidae > Neoceratodus > Neoceratodus forsteri. The sequence continues at coordinate 70,392,118 of JADMNL010000023.1, forward strand.
ACAGGTGAGGTGAAAAAAAGCAGCATTCAGGAGATACAGTAAATCATGGAAGGGTGACTGTAGGGAGGAGTAATTGAAGAAGTGAAACAAAGTTACCACTGTAATGAAGGCAGCAAAGAGTTTCAGGGAATTGCGGCTGGCAAAGGGCCTCAAGGTCCACTACAGGTATTTTGGAAACAGTAGAACGATGTTACCACAAACGTAGCAGCACAAGAAAAAGTAAATGTAAATCTCTGGTTCACACACCTGCACTAACTGCTCATCCAGTGTTTGTAACCGCACCAGATCCATAAGGCTATAAGATCCGAGTTTAGCTGTGTGCCCAGGTGAGCAGCAGCTAACTTCACCACCCGACACGGCTGCCTCTGATCAGAATGTTGCCAGTAGCCTTTCCTGATGATGTGCCCACACATTGCATACTGCCAGTACCAAATAACTAGACTGAATTTGATAATAGGTGCGAAGCGAAATCCTGAGGCTGTTTAGCTGCTTGAAAAAATTCAAGACACACGCGGTGCTGCAAGCAGTGAACATTGTTGTGCTGGCAGCCATGAGATTGCCAGTTGGCAGTGTGTCAGTACGTGGCTGGTTTTGCCAAATCTGTCTATGACCATTGACGCACCACTGTTCCAAAGTCACCATAGTGCCAAGCACACTTCTCAGAAACATTTTAAAAGTGCTGTATGACACAGGAAGCATGTTTTCAAAAGCATGGCAATTGCAGTTTGGAAAACTATGAATTTCTTCTGCAAATGTGGCAGGCAGTCCTCAGTAAGCTCTGTGTACCTGTGAAAACAAGAAGAGAGCAAGTATTACTACAGATGACGGAAATAGTGTCACAAGTCTGCATATAAAAGTATATCAGTCATTACATTGGGGACCGTGCGGTGGAATTGTCAGACTGAAATGCACAGTGAATGACACTACAAATGGAACACCATAAAGACTGTGTCTGGAAAAGAGGCGACATCATAGGGTGATGTGGTACTCAGCACAGAAGAGGGATTCGAAGGTCACAAGGCATGTTTGAAGTCCAGAGTTGATCGTGTCGCTCACAGCCCATGACTGCCCTGAGGTGAATGGGGAAGCAGTGCAGATGACACCGATTAAATACATAAACAACCATGTGAGTGCCCCATGTATGGCCTTGACAACACAGATGTACGGGACTCCCTAACAACCACGGCCAGATTGCAGGTGATGTGGATGTTGGCCATGGCACAACGTATTGCTTATTGGTGACCCATCCACATCTCCCTCCTCACAAACACCTTCCTGTCATTTTGACCTTTCCATTACACCCTGAGTTTCCCTTCTCTAACCAATACGACTGTGAGATGTATTAGTCCCTTCCTTTTTGGTCTTCAGTAATACAGCCTCAGTGCCTACCTTTGACACGCATACTGACCTACTCATTTCCCTTGCACAGTGTAGGTGTACCTGTATGAAGACTGCTTCTACTACTGGTAGAAAGAGAACATGCAGTCATGTTTGTGGCACTGTTATTCTGCTTGCGTGATCATCGACGCACTAGCTTCAGGTTGTCATAGGTTTCTCATCAAGTAATAGCAGTCTACTATACATGCAACGGCACAGTAAGGTAAACTGTCATTGATGTTGAAAGTCAGCTATACTTACGTTCCACAGCAGTCCATGAGCTCATTCTCATCCTCAGTAACTGAAGCCTCATCACAGCTGACTTCCCAATCAGGGTCATCCATCTTGTCTTCTATCAGGCCATCATCTTCGCTGTCATCCTCCTCAGAACAGGAAGTCAGAACAGAGTCGTTGTCATCTTCCGACACAGGATTGGAGTTGTGGAGTTCAAAGGGCATGCCACACTGTGCCCTGCTGCTACATGAATACTCGAGGAACATGTTAACCTCAGTTCCCTTGGACTGCGCTGATGGAGTGGTTTGCATCCCCCTGGTGAATCGTGTCTTGCCACAGTACTGAGGTACATGTTTCAGAGTCTGAGTACCACAGTCAATTAGTTCCTGCAAAGAAACATAACCAATAAACATTGTGTAGCAACCCAGTGAGGAACTGCGTCATCCACAGCTCAACATTGATGGGTATACAGGCATCAAAATTTGGTTTGCATTGCAACATTAGCAACATTACTGGACACTGTGTCAGGGATAATGTCCTCAGACTGCTGTGTGTCATTGAGATCAATCTGGTTACTTGGTGACCCAGGAGGTTCAATGGTAGACCTGTTGTCAGGACTCCCAAACATCTCAGCAAAAAACTGAAAAAACAAAAGTAGGATTTACAGTTTAGGCATCAGAATTTGAAAACATGATACAAACATTCCCACGTGCATGTTACATGCCCTTTTGTGTATTAAACAATGTATTGGTGTACTTCCTAGGAATCCACATGTGGTTGGTGGAACAAGTCTGGCAATGTAGACTAAGTGTGGACGTGTGTGAATGAGGCTGACATCGTACAGCTGAAGAAGTGGGAGGAGGATAATGGGGGAAAAGTACAGATAGCAAAGGAATAGTTCAGTATTTCTTCACCAGGGAGACTGATGGACCACTGCCTTCAGGAGGGGGAGAAGAGCGGGGGGGGGGCGGAACACAGATGTAACAATAGAGGAGCACAGAATGGGGGAAGTGCTAATGTCATTGAAGGTGGACAAATCACCAGGCACAGACCAAGTATATCCAGGGGGTACTAAAGACAGTTTCAGAGGAGCTGGCAGGGCCACTAGCAGACTGATGCAATAGTTAAATTGAGTCAGGCATGGTAACGCTGTAATGCAGAACAGCACATGTAGTGCCAGTTCACCACAGTGGTCCCAAACACAAGCCAGAGAATTGTGGGCCAGTCGGTCCAAGAAAGAGTGGGCACAGCTGAAGGGGCCCAGGACCTATAGAATGATATAACAGCTGTGGGGGTGGCGCAGAATATGGCCGGGTACATTCAGTGACAAAAAATGCAAAGTAATGTTATCCTCCAATACAGGAGGGAGAGGGGGGCAGGGAACAAACATTGAAGTACCTCAAGGGAATCAACAAAGTCCAAGAAATGAGAGAAATAAATACAGGAAACAGAAAGGAACATCACTACAGGACCCACTGGGAAAGGCACAGGAAGTAAGGCAGCCCAAAAAAAGTGAAAAGTGAGTGGGGGGAAGGGGCAGAAAAAGGAGGGTGAACACAGGATTAGTGGAGGGGCAGGCAACAAACCATGGAAGGCCATGTTTACAAATGGTCGCAGCCTGGGAAATGAAATCTCAGACATGGTGGCCTTGATACTGGAGGCAGACCGGGACATAGTGGCAATAACAGAGACCTTGCTTACCATAACTCGTGAATGGTATGCATCTGTCCCAGGTTATACCGTATTCAGGAGAGATAGGGGGGTAGAAAGGGGGTGAGGGTGGCCCTGCACGTAAGGGAGGGTATAAAAGTGACAGAGGTGCAGGGTCACTGTGCGTTACCATTGAGCCAGGCAACGTAACAGCTGTTCGAATAGGGGTGATCTACAGACATCTAGCTCGGGGGGGGACATGGACAGGGATCTAGTAGATCAAATTCAGAAGGTGGCAACAAGGGATGAGGTATTACTGCTGGGAAATTTCAATTTCCCCAGCGTCGATTGGACCATCCCAGCAGCGGCTTCAACCAGGAGACGTGACATTCTGGATTCCCCAAAGGGTAGGGGGGCTCAAACAGCTGGTGAACAATACCACAAGAGAAGGGTCAATTGTGGATCTGGTACTGACCAATGGGGACAGAATATCAGATATTCAGGTGGAAGGGCAGCTGTGAACCAGTGATTACTACATAGTACGATTTAACATGAGGACAGGGACACAGTTCGGTCACAGTAAGGTGAGAGTCTTGCATTTTAGGACGTCAGATTTTGCCAGTATGGTGATGGGTATACAAGAGTTACTGAGAGGGAAATAGAAGGGGGAGTTCAGGCTGAGTGGGAACACCTGAAGGGAGCCATACAGAGATGACAGCCAGTGTATAAAGATGGAAAGGAAAGGCAAGACAAGCATTTGTCAATGCCGAATGTTGCTTGCTTATATGTGCTGTTTAGGAATTTGGAAGTGAAAGTACCATGCCTAAGAACTGTCAGCAGGGGTCAGAAGCTCATACTGCCCGACCATACCCCATTTTCCACTTTTCTCCCCTTTGTGGAGTGCAGGCGAGCAATGACGCTTAGGCACAGCGTGCCAACATCCACCACACTCCGCTCCCTTTACTACACCGCTCTAGTAGCACCCCCGGTCGTTACCAGGGGCCACTACAGAGTGGTGGGTCCCTGGATCCTGCCCCAGGATAGAAGAGGAGTCCTCTGGATGCTCAGTCTTATATCCCTCCCCTACTGACCCCTGGCAGACTGGGCTCATGTCCGAACCCAGGTCTCCAGTGTGGCGCGAGGTGTGGCATCCAGCACCTCAACCCTCAGTGCCAGTGGGCCAGCAGTAATGCTGCCTTTAATACTCCCCTTCCCTTTCTGCTGCAGTGTACCCTGTCCCCCATGTACAAGTCACTATTCCACCTAGGCTCTACCCCAGTTAGTCACTAATCTATAATGTTTGGTATGGCACCAATCCTTCAGCCACTTGAACTCCTCAAGCCTACCCTTCCTCCCCATGCTTGCACATGCTACCGGCAGTACCTCCAAGAATGCCATTGACTTCCCCAACCCCTCACACTGCCTGCCCAACTACTCGAACCTCCCCCTCACTACTTCCACACTGTCCCCCACCAAGTCGTTTGTACGCACATGCAACAGCAAATGAGGTTTCTTCCTTCCCCTCGCTGCATGCTTGACCAGTGCCTGCTCTGCCCCTCCTGCAGTCAACCAGGGGACAGCTTCAACCCAAACACAGCTGTGCCTTTCTGCCCCATCTCACCCATTTCAGTATAGAATCCTCCAGGATGAGTACCCCCCCATCCCTTAGCCCCTTTCCCTTCTAATGCCCCTTCCACTAACCCAGTATTCATTCTTCCCCGGCCCTTACCCCCACCAGCTGCACCCTCTGTGACTTCTGTATCTGTACCCCCTACTCCTGCCTCACGGCTTTTCTCTGCCTTATTCCTCCCATTCACCTTGAACCCCTTCCCAGCCTGACTACTTCCTACTGAGCTTCCCATGTTGACCTCTCCTTCTCCCCTGTTGATTTCCAACCCCTCTCCTATCCCCGCTGTTGTTGATTTAGAGCCCCCATTCCCTTCTACCCCGATAGTGATGCCCCTCCCATCCTTCCCCTTCCTGTAGTCTTCTCTCCTCCAGTCACCACCCCCCTTCCTTACTAGCCCCCTTCTACTCTTTCGTCCTCGCTATCTCTTCCCTACCTGTTGCCATCCCTCTCATGCCACTTGTCCTCCCCCTACAGTATGTTCCTGCTCCCCCCTCTCTCTCCCATAACAGAAGTTTGAATCTATTCCTAGCTGATACCTCTCCTACATCTCTTCTCCTATTGGGTTCTCCCCTCCTACTTGTTCTCCTCCGTGCCACCCCTGGTCCCTCCCTACCCGCAGCCTTCTGTTCTGTCCCCTGGTACTCCTCTTGGTCTCTTCCTCCCCCATCAGGAGGCCCCCCTCACTTTGAGCACTCCCTCCCTTCTCCTGTCTTTTCTGTTAGTGCCTCTGATACTGGGGTCAGTTTCACTCCCTAGTTGTTCTTCCTGCGTCACCTTTGCCATCCTCTATTCCCCTCCCCCAAGATGCCTACCATACTCATCTGCCCTGCCACTTAGACTCCTCCCTAATTACCACAGTTCCTCCCTCAAAATAGCCAGTCATCTACAGACCATACACCCCCATCCTCCAAGCCCAGTCCAGGATGATGGCGGACCCACACACTGTACAGCCCACCACCCTTACAAAGATGCCCACCCTACTGACATGTGGCACCTGCCCCATTTTGGCCCCCATCTTATGTTACGGGCTCTTACTCCCAGGTTCTGTACCCTACTACAACTGTTAGGCCCCTATTTACTCAAATTCCTGTTCCCTCCCCACACTAGTCCCCCTACTGCCCCCTTGCCGACGGGGTTACTCAAATCTCATCCATTAGATACTGTATTACTGTTGCAATCCTAAAGCCTCCTTGTCCATTTTACACCCCTCAGCTAACATACTTTTTGTTCTCAGCTCTCATATAGTTTCACTTAGCCCAGTTAGAAATCCTATTGCCCTCCAAGTATTACTCAGTTCAGAGAAATAAACAGAACAAACAAGTATTTATTATTACAGCAATCATAACAGTATAGCTCAGTACTTAGCTCAGTTAGAGAAATAAACAGAACTGAATCTGTATTATTACAGCAATCCTAAAAGTATCCAATCATTCCTTTGTCTCCACTCCAGAGACCCTGCTGTAATATAGGACCACAGAGGACACTGGGCGGGAGGGTGGGCAACTGTAAAGTCCTGGCAGAGCTCCATTGAGCTCGCTCACTCCCCTTGTCACTCACTCATTCTATTTCTCCCAACACTGCAGGCTGCCCTTTTGTACTGGGCTCCTGCTTGCGTTGGCGCCTTTGTCTGCCCACAAAGAAATCTGCAGCAGTCCCAACTGAGCTCGCTCACTCCTCCTCTCTCACTTGCTCATTCCGTTTCTCCTGGCGCTGCCCATTTGTACTGGGCTCCTGCCTCCGTTGGTGCCTTTTCTGCTCACAAAGAAATCCACAGCAGTCCCGACAGAGTTCAGTTGAGCTTGTTCACTCCCCCATCTCACTTGCTCTTAATCTGTCCCAAACACTGATTTCCCACAGCGAGCGTGCAATTCCGCACCAGAAGTGCAAAAATATATTTCAGCCAGGATGTGAAAAATGACAGCTGTACTGTGCACAAGGAGGTATGAAAAAATGACAGTGTTGAAAATCTGGCGTGAAAATATTACAAATTTGCGAAGTTACAAGGTTGCGTGGAAACTGCGCAATGCACACTTGTAACACAGTCATTTGATGGACTATCATCACCAAATTTTCAACATAGGCATTTTAGGACCTCTGCTCTTAAACAGTGCCACTGTCATTTTCTTAGTCTGTCCCAAACACTGATTTCCCACAGCGACCGTGCTATTCTGCGCCGGAAGCGCGGAAACACATTTCAGGCAGGATGTGAAAAATGACAGCTGTACAGTTCATAAGGAGGTGTGAAAAAATGCAATGTTGAAAATCTGGAGTGAAAATATTACAGATTCGCCAAGGTATGAGCATGCGTGGAAGCTGTACAATGCACACTCGTAAAATAGTCATTTTTTGGATTTTTTACACCAAATTTGCAACATAGGCTTTTTGAGAGCCCACCTCATGAACACTGGCACTGTCATTTTGTTAATCAGTCCCGATAGGTGATTCTGCGCAGTGACCGCAAAATCACCTTTCGGGACCGAATAACACCATGACAGTGGCTGAATTCATGAGGAGGGGTCCCAATAGCCCCGTGTTGAAAATGTGGTGCCAAAATTTCCTAAAATGCCTGTGATATGCACCAAAGTTGAAAAAAAACTATGTATGCCATTATACAGCTTACCCGCATTTCTTCAGTTTGCGGTCAGCTTTGAAGAGTGCAGACGTGTTCTTGGTCCACCGAAGATCGTTGCACCAGGCTCTGGAGGTAAGTATGGGGTGAGGGAAGGTGTGGGGAGGCAGGGTGCACAGAGGATGGGTGCTGGTTGGGGAAGGAGCAGGACAGACTGCGAGGGACCGTTTTCTGTTTACAGGGTAAAAAAAAAAAAAACATTGCAGGACTTTTGTTTTTTTACAGGGCATTTGGCATGCTGGGGTGGGCTCCCAGTGTGCTGCCCGTCTGTGTCTTTGGGGGCAGTAGCCGGCAGAGTTGGCACCCCATCGGCACAACTGGGGGCAAGAACAGAGGGATTGGGCACCCTCCTTGGCAGAAAACAAAGTTTTTGGGGGGACATTATGCTGATGAGGTGGGCTTCCCCGTCAGTGAGGAGTGGGCTCCCCCGTCGGCAAATGAAAGTGGGATGGGCATTTAAGCCGATGGGGATTGGGCTTCCCATCGGCAAACAAAGACTGTTTTGGGGGGGCACATGCTGCTGAGGGGGATTGGGCACCCCCTCGGCACTTTGGGCTGGAAAATATTGTTTGTGAACATGGCGGCGCTTGCCGCAGCATTCACAAACAATATTACACTAGGTAATGTTCCGCCCTGCAATGACGGGTCGCTCCCTCATTGCAGCAGAATGGCTGACGCTGCAATGACAAGGCAGCCCCTGATTGCAGCAGCTAAAATGTTTCAAGGTGGTGGCATGCTGGCTGAACTAGTGTCAGCAGCAGCGTGCCACCCCATTGGGGAATGCAGGCCAAGCCTCAAAAGGCAGGGGGGGCATTGGCCACAACAGTGCCGCACCTTCACAACTTGCTTCTGCAGCAAGCTGCCACAATGTGTTCCTTGTACATGAGCACAAGCAGCATAAAAAGGAGGAAACCAGTATGGATCTCAAGGGAAGTGGCAGGCAAGGTAAGGGCCAACAAGGTGAGCTTCAGGAAATATAAGGAGACTCACAGGGAGGAAAACCATGAGTTCTGCCTAAACATTCTAAAGGAAGCAGGAAAGGCTGTAAGGACAGCAAAGGCACAGACTGAAGAAAGATTAACACAGACAGTGAAGAAGGGAGACAAGACATTCTTTAGGTACATCAGCAAATAAAAGAAAACCGGGGGGTAGTTGTAAGGCTGAGAGTGGATGCAAGGTAGTGTCATGATAGAGACATGGAAAAGGCATACATACTGAAAAAATCATTCTATTCAGTATTCACTGAAGGGGGAAGGGTCAAGGGCCACAGCTGAGTAGCAGACGTGAATGAGGGAAAGAGGCAAACCTGGTCCATTCACAGTGGAAACAGTCCTAGAGGAGCTCACCAGATTCAAGGAGGACAAAGCAATAGGGCCAGATGGCATACATCCAAGGATATAAAGGGAGATGCGAGGGGAGGTAGCAGCACATCCGGCAGCCTTGTTCACTGAGTCACTCATCACAGGACTGGTTCCACTAGACTGGAACAGAGCGCAAGCAGTCCTTCTACACAAAATGATACTAGGGAGGATGCAGGGAACTGTAGGATGGTCAGCCTCACCTTGGCAGTGGGGAAAATCATGGAAGCACTAATGAAACAAAGAGTAGTGGCACACTTGGAATCCATGGTTGCCCAGGATCCAAGGCTATGTGGATTCACAACAGGAAGGTCATGTCAGACAAATATGATAGATTCTTTGGACTGGGTTCTGAAGGAAATACATCAGGGGGTGGCGGTGGATGTCGCCTGCCTCGATTTCATCAAGGCCTTCGACACCATCCCTCATGAAAGGCAGATGAATAAGATCGGTAGTCTGGGCATGGGGCACATGGTGGTCAACTGGGTTAGGAACTGACTAATGGACTGAAAGTAGAAGGTGATGGTAAATGGGATCCAATACGTGGAGTTGGGGGGGGAACCAGTGGGGTGCCAGAAGGATCATTGCTGGGGCCAGTCCTTCATCAGTGATACTACTATAGGGATGTAGGGAAATGTCTGCCTGTTTGCTGATGACACTAGCATCTGCAACAGGGTGTATACTCAAAACGGGGTGGAAAGAATGATGAGGGAAGCCTGAAAAATGGTCAGAGAACTGGCAGCTGAGGTTCAATTCAAAGAAGTACAAAATAATGCATCTGGGATGAGAGAACCCTGGGGAGAGCTATAGAAAGGGGAGGGAGTTGATGGCAATCTCCAGGGAGGAAAAAGACCTGGGGATTATCATTTCAGATGACCTAAAGGTGTAAACAGAGTACAAAAGCTGCATAGTGAGTTAGTGACATGCTGGGATGCATAGGCAGAGGTGTCACTAGCAGGAGATGGATATTGGTGATACCACTGTATAAAACACTGGCAAAGACTCATTTGGAATACTGTGTGCAATTGTGGAGGCTACACCCTCATAAGAACATTGACAGGGTGGAGGTGGTCCAGAGAAGGGTGACTAAGATGGTAGAGGGCTTGCATCAGAATTTACATTGACGTGTTTATGCCAGTAGTAGAAATGGGAAATGATTCGTAAGTTCATTTCATGTTGGGAGGCTAAGGCATACATATAGCACAGCGTAACATGGACACCCACCAACCAGTGACACTTCTGCTAAAGGACCTGGCAGTAGCCAAACAAGAACCAAGGTACTCCGGCTAGGGCAGACAACAGCATTATGCACAGAACTCCCTAGATGCCCCAGCCCCTCCCTGCCACACCCCTTGCCAGGGCTCAAGACGACCTCACCTTGTAGCACTAATTTGCTCATGTTTCATGCAGGCCAGCTATGCAGATCAGCAGGATGAAGGCATGGGCCACAAACATCACAGGAACAGACAATGGGAACATTCTATGCCATTACAGTTCTCTGTCCCAATGCATGGAAAGAGGAACTCAGAACCAAGTTCAATAGCACAAAGGAGAAATGAACTGACAACACAGGCAGTACCAGATTGAAATGGGCATCCTGTCCAGTGCAGTCATGAACTTGCGGGAAACCATACTGGTGACCTGTAACAACACAGGCTACAAGTGCATCTGTGACCAGAATGACAAGGAAATTGTGGGCCTATGTGGAACTGCAGAGAGTCATGAAAGCATACATTTTGGTGTGATATAATGACTAGCTTGCCAAAGTACTCTAACTGAAACACCCGTACTTGTGTGCAACCTATAGCCCACTCTGATCCGTCTGTCTTTTTCACTCCCTCACACTTCAAGGTTCCATTAGGCCTGTCCAAGGCATTTTTGTAAAATACCCAGAGGTGCTCACTCATACCACCTGTTGTGGCAGAACATTCTATGTGTCCACCACCCTTTCTGTGCACAAAACCTTTCAAAGTTTTCCTGTGAGTGTACCCCCTCCAATGTGATATCATCCGCCCTTGTTCTCCTATTTATTCTACAGTACAGTAGGCCATCCTCTTTCAACTTGCTCACACATTTGAGGTACTGAACATTCTGTCATGTAACCCTGACCACCCCTATACTCCTATGAGACCGTAATGAGATCCCTCATTCCATCACAATACATTTACTGGTGATATCCCTCTTCCATCTTGGTTGCCCTTCGGTGCACTAGCTCCACAATGACAATGTCCTTAGGAATCTTTGGAGTACAGAAATGCATGCAGTAGTCTACTGGGGGCCTTACCACTGTTTTGTACAACAGCATCACAACTTTACAAGTTATGCTACTGACTCCTGTGAAAATACACACCTGCATGCTAATGACCTGTCCCGCTGCCTGTCTCATCTGCTTTCACACATGTGGTATAATAAACACAAGATCCCTTTACTGCTTGGTGACTGGCAGCACCTGTCCACTCCCCCATGCTGTAACTCTCCCCAGTGTTCCCTTTTCCACCCAGCGTTAGTTAACCGTTCTTGCCATTGCACTGTAGCTGAGACACCATCAAGCTGGACCAGTGTTCCCAAGGTGCACCCTCATTTTACCCACCCCTTCTGCAGTATCGAATGTATTGTACATTTTGCTGCCATCTGCAAACAGGCAAAGCTTTCCTTCTAGCCCTTCAGAAGTGTCACTGAATAGAAGTGGCCCTAGGACTGAACCCAACCATCTGACTCCAGTGTGTCAGCCCCTTAGTCACAAAGTGTATCGCCTTTAATCCCATGCCCAGGCTTTCCATCTGCCTTACTGACCTTCTGGGTGAAGCAGTCTCACAGCATGCAAGTACTGCACCACAGTGACAATACATCACTCATAGGAAAAAGGGAGACATTCAACTGTAAGACACAGGCCACAAAAGAGACATGATCTTGAGGTTTAGTATGGGGAAGTAAGACCAACAGAACACATAGTATGACTTAGAATGAATCTGACACATAATTAAGAACTTGAGATATATACCTCAGCTCTCCGTCTCTTCTGCAATGCTGAGCTGGCTCAGTGATGCACTTCTTTCTTGAATGAAAACAGTGATGAAACAGCATTTGCCTTGAGCCGAGGCCAACCAGGCTTGAAGCCAACAAGCTGAAGTAGACTAGGATTCATAGCAAATTGGTCTTCGGTGAAATGGTCAGAGCACAAAGAGCTGTGCTCAGAAGGCTGTCAAGCATCTCTTCGCATGGCAGCCACCCACTGCTGGCGCCTTTTCTTATCTTTAGGGAATTTATAAAAGCTGCGACCAGAAGAGCTGCTGTTATTACAACCAAAGGCAACACAGTAAGGCATTGTTAACACACAGAAAAGACACACAAGAGACAACTTTATTAGCTACTTATGACATACACCTTTGAAGTTAGTTTTAGTATTAGTATGTAGTACTGCGGTGAGTCACCTATGCCTTTCATTCAGAGCACGTTTTGTCACTTCCAGTAGTGCCAGCTAGGAATGCGGTAGATGAACTACTAATAACTACAAAAACATAGTGCATCACAAAACATTCACAATGAAGAAAAGCAGTCGCATATCAAAACAAGCATTTGTCAATGTCAAATGTTCGTCGTACGCACTGGTGTCATGGGGGGATGTTTGAAAATTGCTTCAGTGAAGCTGTTTGTGAGGAGGGGTCCCAAAAACCATATGCTGAAAATTCGGAGCAAAAATATTTAAAAATGGTCAAGTTATGCCACTAAGTTGAAAACCCTGTTGAAATACATTGACGCTGAAAACCCCATTGAAATACATTGAAGCGTTTAACTCAGTTCGCGGTTGGGCTTTGAAGAACGAAGACGTCCCTGCAGTCCTTCCTGAGTGAGATGGTAAGGGGTTCGGTAACGGCGGAACGGACAACAATGGATGGTTTTCTTTTTTTACAGGGAAAAAATGACAAGGGACAGTTTTCTTTTTTTCAAGGAGTTTGCTGAACAGATGAGGAAACTGGGGGATTGGGCACCCCCACCATCTGTATACTGTTTGGGGAGGGGGTTATACAGTGGACAGCAATGGACGGACAGATAACACTGGGGAATTGAGAACCCCAGTGTCTACATACTTGGGGGGGTTACACAGCACACAACAATGGATGAACAGATGAAAGACACTGGGGGATTGGGCACCCCCAGTGTCTGTATACTGTTTAGGGGAGGGGGGTTTACACAGAGGACAACAATGAACGGTTTTCTTATTTTTTAAGGATAAAAACAAGCATTTGTCAATGCTGAATGTTTGATGCATTGAAAGATGTCCACCTCTGCACCTTGTTCATGCTCTTGAGGTACTTGAAATGTATCTATCATGTTCCCCCACTCCCTCCTTTCCTCCAATAAGTACATATTGAGGTCCTTTTAATCTCTCCTGATATGTTCTGCGTTGTAAGCCATGTACTATCTTGGTTGCCTTTCTGAGGACTTCCTCCACCCTGTCAATGTCCTTGCACATTTGTGGCCTCCAGAATTGCACACAGTACTGTAGGTGAGGCCTCACTAGTGCATTATACAATGGCATCACCACCTCGTGCCTTCTGCTTGTGATACCCGCTGCCTATGCACCCCAGCATGCCACTGGCTGTCCTTGCAACATTTGTGCTCTGCTTTGACACCTTCAGGTCATCAGAACTGATAACTCCTAGGTCCCTTTCTTCCTTGGTGATCATCAGCACCTCCACCCCATCATGTAATTCTCCACAGGCTTCCCTCTTCTCAGGTGCATTATTTGTACTTCTTTGCATTGCACTTCAGTTGCCACTCCTCAGACCATTTTTCAAGCTTCTCCATGAAACTTCTCATTTTCTTGACCCCTTCTGGAGTATTCCCTCTGTTACAGATGTTGGTGTCATCTGCAAACAGGCAGACAGACCTTTCCTTCTAACCTTTCCGCAATGTCTGTAATGAAGACATTGAGCAGGACTGGTCCCAGGACTTATCCTGAGGTACCCCGCTGGTCACCCCCCTCTCCGGATTGGATCCCATTACCACCACCCTCTGCCTCCTGTCCATCAGCCAGTGTCTAACCCAGTTCATCAACCTGTGCCCCATTGCCAGACTACTCATCTTGTTAATCAGCCTTCTATGTTGGATGTTGTCCAAGGCTTTGCTGAAATCAAGGTCGGTGACATCAAACGTCCCTTCCTGATTTAGTTCGTTAATGAATCATTAGGGTTTCCAACTCTGACACCCCACCCCCACCCTGCAGAGACTGGCAGGCATTGGGGGTGTGCCTTTGGGTCATTGGCTGTAACGGTCATACCACTCCATCCCCATTCTGCAGACACTGACAGGCGTTGTGGTGTGCCTTGAGGTCTTCTGCCCTAATGCTCACCCCATTCCATAACAAAACAAGCTGAGATGGGTGCAGTATAGGAGAATGGGGTGAACATTTGGGCCAAAGACTCCAAGGTACACCCGGATGCCTGTCACTGGCTGTAGTGTGGGGGTGGGGTGGAATGGTGTGAGCATTATGACCGATGACCCTAAGGCACACGCCGACGCCTGCCAGTCTCTACAGGGTGGGGGGTTGGGCATCACAGTTGGAAACCCTAATGTCCCAGATGTTTATTGGTATTTTTGCTCCAAATTTTCAACATCAGCTTTTTGGGACACCACCTCATGAACAGTGACACTATCATGTGTGCCAATGCCAGGAGCCTTAGCGACAAGATGGAAGATCTGTAGGCTGTTATGGTGCAGTCAGACCTGGACATTGTGGCCATCACTGAAACCTGGTATAATGATAACCACGACTGGGAGATGGCCATACCTGGCTACAACATATTCAGAAGAGATAGGGTAGGTAGGAAGGGAGGAGGAGTGGCACTGTGTGTGAAAAACGACATGAGGGCCACAGAGATCCAGGAGGAACAAAATGGGGGAGAGATACTGTGGGCTAAGCTGGAGAGGAAAATGGGGCCAGCCATCCACATGGGTATGGTCTACAGACCACCAGCCCAGGAGAAAGAAACAGATAGGGAGCTGATGCTAGCCATCCAAAGGATGGCAGACAAGGGTGAGGTAGTACTGGTTGGAGACTTCAATATTCCAGATGTGGACTGGAGCATCCCAGCAGCAGCATCAACTAGGAGCAGATTTATCCTGGACACCCTTCAGGGTGCCTTCCTCAAGCAACTGGTCATGGAACCAACTCAGCAGAAGGCAATACTGGACCTTGTGCTCACAAACAGGGATAGTGTGATGGGGTAACAGTTAGGGAGCACCTGGGGAACAGTGACCACCAGTCATTGTGGTTTGAAATCACAGAAAGAGCAGAACCAAACCACACAAAAACACGTATCCTGGATTTTAGGAGGGCAGACTTTGGGAAAATGGGGAGATACTTGAAAGAGGCATTAAGGGGAATGGGGCAGGAATCAGGGGTTGAGGAACAGTGGGCAGTATTTAAAATGGGGATTACAAGAGCAACAGAATTATGCATTAAGCAGGTTAGCAAGAGAAAAAGGATGAGGATACCATTATGGTTTTCCAAAGAGGTAGCAATGAAAGTGAAAGCCAAAAAGATTGCATTCAGGCAATACGAAAAGACACAGGCAGAAGGGGATAGGGAGAAGTACCAGGAGAAGCAAAGGGAGGCAGGGAGGTCAGTAAGGGAAGCCAAAGCTCAGACAGAAGAACACATTGCAAAATCAGTGGGTAGAGGGGACAAAACCTTCTACAGGTACAGAAGTGAAAAAAGAAAGGCAAAGGGAGGGATAGTGAGACTGAAGGGGAGGATGGGGCCGTGTGGAGGATGACAACAGTAAGCTGACATATTGAACAGGTATTTCTCCAGTCTTTACTGAGGAAGAGGAAGGTAATGGGTCTGAAGGGAGTACAAGGTGAGAATGGTGTGAAATGAACACAAGTCCCTTTACTAGAAAGGGTCCTGAAGGAACTGGAAGTAATAAAAGTTGATAAAGCAATGGGGCCAGATGGGGTGCACCCCAGGGTCCTTAAAGAACTAAGAGAGGTGGTGGCTGAACCTCTGGCTATCCTGTTTAGCCAATCACTGGAAACAGGGGAGGTACCCAAAGACTGGAGGACAGCAGATGTAGTCCCCTTATACAAAAGTGGGAACAAAGAGGAAGCAGGGAACTACAGACCAGTCAGCCTACGCCTCGGTAGTGGGGAAGATCATGGCAGCACTACTGAAGGAGAGACTGGTGGAACATCTGGTTGTCAATGGACTACAGGACCCAAGGCAGCATGGTT
This sequence comes from Neoceratodus forsteri, assembly GCA_016271365.2. NCBI lineage: Eukaryota > Metazoa > Chordata > Ceratodontiformes > Ceratodontidae > Neoceratodus > Neoceratodus forsteri. Next base: position 70,408,232 of record JADMNL010000023.1, read on the forward strand.
TCACCAGGGGGAGGTCATGTCAGACCAACCTCATTTAATTTTTTGATTGGGTGACTAGGGAGGTGGATCAGGGGAGGGCAGTGGACATGGCCTATCTGGACTTCAGCAAGGCCTTTGACACTGTGCCACATAGAACACTATTACACAAACTGGGGAATATGTGTGTGGGCAGGATAGTAGTGTGGTGGGCAGGTAACTGGCTGGATGGCAGGACACAGAGGGTGGTGGTAAATGGCTGTCACTTCACAGAGGGAAGAGTGACCAGTGGGGTACCACAGGGATCAGTGCTGCGACCGGTCCTATTCAACATCTTCATCAGTGACTTTGCACAGGACCTAGAAGGCAGAATTTCACTGTTCGCTGATGACACAAAGCTTTGTAACAGAGTAGACACACTAGAGGGTGTAGACAGAATGAGAAGGTACCTGAAGAAACTTGAAGAATGGTCAGGGGTTTGGCAGTTGAAATTCAATGCAAAGAAGTGCAAGATAATGCATATGGGGCACAAAAACCCTGGCACAATATATCAGTTGGGGGGTGAGGATATAGCATGCACCAAGCAGGAAAGGGATCTTGGGGTTATCATCTCTGATGACCTCAAGGTAGGGAAACAGTGTGACAAGGCAGCAGGTAAAGCAAATAAGATGCTAGGATGCATAAGCAGGGGCATCACCAGCAGGAAAAGGGAGGTCATAATTCCACTATGCAAGACACTAGTGAGGCCCCACCTGGAGTACAGTGTACAGTTCTGGAGACCTTACCTACGTAAGGACATAGACAGGGTAGAGAAGGTTCAGAGGAGGGCAACAAGGATGGTACATGGATTGCATCACAAGTCCTAAGAGGACAGGTTGAAGGAACTGAATATGTACCCCCCGGAGGAGAGGAGGGAGAGAGGGGATATGATAGAGACATACAAGTATCTTACAGGGAGGAACAGGGTGCAGGAATACACTTTTTAAGCGAAAAAGATGTTCCAGGACTAGAGGGCATGGGATGAAGTTGGAGGAGGATGATTCAGAGGAAACATGAGGAAGAATTTCTTCACAGAACGGGTGGTGGACAAGTGGAACACCCTGCCAGAGGAAGTGGTGGGGGCTGAAACAATCACAGGATTTAAGAATGCATAGGATAGACATAAAGGAATTCTGGAGGTCAGGGGTAAGGGGCAACAGACTTCTAGGAAAACATAAACTGAACTTACAAGCTCAAATGGGCAGACTGGATGGGCCTCAGGCCCTTATCTGCCGACACTGTCTATGTATCCATGTATCATTTCATGACTCAATCGCAAAAGGTGATTTTGTGCGGTGACTGTGCCATTCGGCACCACAGGTGCTAAAACACATTTAGGCAGGATGTGAAAAATTTCAGTTGTACTGTTCATGAGGAGGTGTGAAGAAATGGCAATGTTGAAAATCTGGAATGAAAATATGAGAAATTGGCAAAGCTACAAGTGTGCATAGAAACTGTGCAACGTACGCCTGTAACGCGGTCTTTTTTTGGAATTCTTCTACCAAATTTTCAACATGGGCTTTTTGGGACCTCCCCTCATGAACAGTGGCACTGTGATTTTGTTACTCCATCCCGAAAGTTGATTTCGCACAGCAACAGTGCCATTCTGGGCTACTGGTGCGAAAACACATTTCTGGCAGGATGTGAAAAATGACAGCCATACTGTTCTTAAGGAGGTATGAAAAAATGGCAATGTTGAAAATCTGGAGTTAAAATATAAAACATTGGTGAAGTTATTAGTATGTGTAGAAACTGTGCAACACACGCTCATAATGCAGTCATTTTTTGGAATTTTTTTCACCAAATTTGCAACATGGGCTTTTTGGGACCCCACCTCATGAACACTCATGAAACTTGTTTCATTACTTGGTCCCAAAAGGTGATTTTGTGCAGCAACCACAAAATCACCTTTCAGGACTGAGGAACAAAATGACAGTGACATGTTCATGAGGTGGGGTCCCAAGAACCCCATGTTGAAAATTTGGGGCCAAATTCTGGAAAATGGCTGCAATAGTAACATAAGTTGAAACCCCCATTGACTCCAATTATTCAGCTTATACCTTCATTCTTTCAATTTGCCGGTCGGCTTTGAAGAGTGCAGACGTGTCCCGCTCTGCCTAAGATCGCGTCCTCTGACCTCGGAGAGTAAGTATGGGATGGGGGTGCGGGGAGGTGGGTGTGCAGAGGGAGGGTCGGGATGGGAGGGGACGGGAAGACAATGAGGGACGTTTTGTTTTCAGGTAAAAAATAAAAAAGATGCAAGGAAGGTCAATCTTCACCCAGTCTTCAGTTACAGGTAAAAAAAATTAATATAAATTTAGGCACACTGGGGTGGGCTCCCAGTGTGCCACAATAGTAGTGGGAGGGAGGGATGCCAACACGGGACTGGTTGCCCGATGTTGGCTGGGGATGTAGACTGGTTGGGGGGTCACATCTGACACCAGGAGTGGACATCCTGGTGTCAGAAAGGGAAAGGGAAAATTCTTTAACCAGGAAAGACACACTAAGCGGCAGCAGGGAAAGGGGATGCTGTTTAACAAGGAAAGACACACTAAGCGGCAGCAGGGAAAGGGGATGTTGTTTAACAAGGAAAGACACACTAAGCGGCAGCAGGAAAAGGGGATGTTGTTTAACAAGGAAAGACACACTAAGTGCAGCTGGGAAAGGGGATGTTGTTTAACAAGGAAAGACACACTAAGCCGCAGCTGAAGGGCTTTTCAAGGACAGGCAGCGCAGCGTGAAACCATCTTCAGCTCTTGAGGCACGAGCCCCTCAGCAAACCAGTGTCATCAGGACACTGCCTGCTGATTTGCCGGCCACAGACTGGCCGCTGCAGCACCACTGCCCATTGGGCTGGCACCCCTCACACCTCCCTCTAGCAACTCTCATAACAGCATGTTCGTCTGCGCTTGTGCGCACGACAAACATAAAAAGACACTGCAAATCTGCTCCTGTACTGCATCACCAAATAATTCCTCAACTGTGGCACTGTGGGAGAGCCCAAATACCTGTCTCCTGACGTTACAATGAGGAGCAGCAACAGGGGCACAAATGGGCTTATGAGAGTAATATCTAAAACAGCAAGGTTGACTACAAGTGACCAGTAATGACCAAAGCCTTATTGCCCACTATAGTAAAGACATAATGAAGTCTGACATCCCTTTTATTTATTTATTTTATTTATTAGCACATCAGTTTACAACCTTTGAGCCAGGGGCTCATTTTCAAAGGTACCTCGTCACAAAGAGGACAATACAGTACAGACATTCATGTTACAGGATGTAGGAATACATGGAATTAACATACACGTTTGTGAAGAACATGATAGATACGGCAGTACCTACAGTATACAAAAGCTCACTTATAGTTTCAGGATATGGGAACATCAATCAATCGGTGATTGGACCGATATTACAGGGAGGCCAGATTGGTTATTGTGGCCAACATATAGACTGGAAATGGAGCAGTCAGCTGTAATTTAACAGGTTACAGCAGTATATTATGGTAAGAGCAGTCAGGAGCAGTGGCAAAATTAACCAGGTTACAGCAGCACATAGTAACACTGCTGGAGGTGAGGTCAACAGAGCAATTTAAGCCAGGTACAGTGACATATAGCAATACTGCAGTTTGAGCAGTCGGCAGAGCAGTGGTAATTCTGCCAGGGGAGATATGTACCCGCATGGGGAAAGGCTAAGCACCAGGGAATAATTACTGTACAGACCATCGTGGTATAAGTATAGAGTGGTGCGGTTTGGATGCTGCAGAGTGGGCATTGTCAGGGCACAGTGGGTAGCACCTCAGATTATACAGGTGCAGCTTCGTGTGGTGAACAGTTCACTTCTGAGTGCAGTTTTGAATTTGGAGATCGTAGCAGCATCTGTGATGTGGAGTGGGAGCGAGTTGAACCAGGAAGGGGCTCTATGGGGGAAGAACCTCTGACCATGGGAAGTCCTGGCTCTTGGTGTCTGGAAGGTAGTCTTGTGGGATGTCCGTGTACAGACCAGGGGTTTGGGTATGGGGAGGGAGGCTGTCAGCCCTGGGGGGGACAGTCCTAGGAGAGTTTTTTTTGCTATTAGGCATGTTTGGTAACGCAGTCATTCATCTAGGTTCAGTAGTGTCGCCAGCCCGTAGAGCTGGCATGAATGTGAAAACCTAGGGGCCCCAGTGATTAGTCTGCATGCCTTGTTAAGTAACAGGCGGATTTTGTTGAGCGCAATTGTGTTGGCAGCCCCGTAGACCGGGAGTCCATAGTCTACCAGGGATAATATGGAAGATGTTACCGCAAGCCGGAGGGCAGCGGGGGAGAGCACTTTTGTAGTAGTATAAGATACCTAGCCGCATATTGGCTGCTGAGGCAAGGGTGTCAATGTGGGTGTGGTAGTTGAGGGCTGTGTCAAAGGTGACCCCAAGGTACTTGAGTGAGTGTACTTGCTTTAGCGGTTTTTTGGAGCCAGGGAGGATGTGGAGTGGAAAATTGATGGCTTTGTTTTGGGGGTGGGCAAAGAGCATTGTTTTCATTTTTTTGAGATTTATGATCAGTCTATTCTTTGTGAACCAGGTTGCTGCAGCAGTATATGAGAGCTGCAAGGATTCCTGAAGAGAGGTAGGGTTGCGGTGGGAGGCAAAGATGACAGCGTCGTCTGCATACAGCAGCATATTTCCGGTGCATTCACTTGGCAGAGTGCTAAGGTAGAGCGAGAAGAGTAGAGGTCCCAGAATGGAGCCCTGAGGAACCCCTGATCAGATGGGACATGATTTTGATAGTGTTCCATTAATTTTGACACATTGGAAGCGGGCCGATAGATAGCTGGTGCACCAGGCGAATGGCCCAGTAGCGAAGCCAGTCTGGTGGAGTGCACCCAGTAAGAGGGGGTGGGAAACAGTGTCGAATGCCTTGGAAAGGTCGATGAGCACTGCCCCAGCTAGGGAGCCAGAGTCCAGGGATGTGTGTAGGAATATTGAGAACTCCACTAGTGCTGTGCCTGTGCTATGTCCTGCCCGGGAACCGTGCTGTTCAGGGCAAAAGATGCTGTATTTAATCAGGTACTCAGTAATCTGTATAGCGACCAGTTTTTCAAGGGCTTTGGAGAGGGGAGGGAGTATAGAGATAGGTCGGTAGTTCCCAGCTGAGGACCTATCACCCCCTTTGTGGATGGGAGTGACAATGGCCATTTTCCACGCTGTGGGGAACTGCCCCAGGCAGAGGGATTTATTGAGAAGGCTGGTAAGTGGGACAAGGACCTGGAGAATGGTGGGGTCCACAGTGGAGTTGCCAGGACTATTGCTCTTTAGTGCACGGATCAGGTGGGGTCTAGCTTCGAGGGTAGTTACTCTACGTAGGTAGAAGCTAGGGTGCCGGTGATCTGGGGTTGGTAGGGAGGGTGGTGAGTCGAAGAAGTTACTGGGGAGGATAGGGCTGAGGTCCGTGAAGGAGGAGTTGAGGTGATTTGCGATGCCTATCGGGTCAGTAATGTTAGTGCCGCCAACATTGAGATGTGATGGGGGGGGAGCGTGTGCTCCCATTCAGTTGTTTGATATTGTCCCAAAAGGTTTGGGCACACCCCCAAGAGGAGGTGAGGGTGGCTTGATAGTAGTCGGCCTTGGCTTTTCGGACTGCCCAGGTGCACCTATTCCGAGTGGAGTTGTAGGCCTGTCTATCAGCCATCCGGCCTGTTTCTGTTGTGAGGTGCCACAGGTTATCCCTATGTCTAAGTGACTGTAATAGGGCAGGGGTAATCCAGGGCACTTTATGTTTTTGGGTTTTGATACCTGTGAGGGGTGCGAAGAGGTCGCAGGCTGTATTAAATGTTTGGGAGGAGAAGAAGGCGAGGGCAGTGTCTATATCTGGTGCACGGTGAATGGGCGACCAGTTTGTTTGGGCCAGAAATTGCCTGAGGTTCTTCAGCCCACCAGGTTTGAAATGCCGGTGAGGCGTGTGCTGGGCGGTGGGTATTGGCAGGGTGGTCACCCAATGGAATATGGTTGGGGAATGGTCGCTGAGTGAGTCAGAGAGGATTTGGATGCCCAGGATTTTTTTGGGGCGGTTGGTGATGTTGACATCAAGGAGGGGAGCAGGTTCATCCCTTAGGGTTTACTCTTGTGGGTTTGGAGACTAGCTGCGTCATATCAATGGCAGCAAAGGAGTCCCGGGTGATGGTGGAGGTGGGGCTGAGCCAGCTAACATTGACGTCACCCACAAGGACTTGATCAGCCCTATGTGGGATGGTGGTAAGATAGTCAATTAAGGATGATGTAGCTGAGTTTTGGTTCTTAGGTGGAATGTAGGCAGAGGTGAAATACAGGTGGCCCCTAGAGGGGTCTGGAGTGAGTTTAAGGGTGAGGGCCTGTGCCCCACCTGCCAGGGCCAGGGCAGGGAGTGCTTGACCAGTGAGAGAATCCCTTATATAGATTGCACAGCCACCCCCGCGTTTGCCTACACGATCCTCCCGGTATAGGGTGTAGCCAGGGAAGGCGACGAAGGAGTCAGGAGTGGACTTTGATAGCCAGGTTTCACCAGTGCAATGATGTCAGGTTTGTGCAGCATGACCCAGCATTGGAGGGTGTCAAATTTTTTCAAGATGCTGCATATATTCATAGAGGCAACACTCAAACCGGGGGGCCCACCTGATGGGCAGGTCAGGGAGGGGCCTGGGTTAGGATGTATGTTGCCTGTTAGGAGTAGAAGGAGGATCACAGCTCTGGGCAGGACGTGGTGGTGTGTGTGTTTTCTACATGTATGGGAGGCTGAGGGGGGAACCTTGGGGGAGCAGGGAATGGGTAGGGATTGGCAGGGTGGTAGGGCGAGAGCGATAAGCTGCCATGGGTGGCCTGGAGTGGTGGTGTGGAGGAGCATGAAGAGTGGGTGTTTTTGGTCAGTAGGCATGGTAATTGTGGGGTTTGTGTGAGCCATGTCTAGGGGAGTTGCCAGTGCTGGAACCAGGGATCCAGGAGGGATGGCTGGCTGGAGGCATGAGGGTACTAGAAGGTAAATGAGGGGGAGGCATTTTAGGAGGAGGTGGTCTAACATGACAAATTTGGTGAAAGCTGGGAATTAAGTAGAAGTTTCTAAATGGACTACTAAGAAATGTAGTTACCACTTTGGATTAGTGGTAGCGACACAGACTCCGGTGGGTAGGGCGCAAGGTTCAAGTCTCAGCAGGGGCAGCTGGTGAGATGCCTGGCTGAGGGCAGTAAATCCACGTTCTAGGGCCTAGAACAGGTTGGGTTTGAGTAGAAAATTGGGTGAGAAATAGTGACTCCTAGTGGTCACTGGGGGTCAGTTCAACCAAGCAGTCCCGAGTCAGAGAATGGGCTAGTTTGAGGGCTGGGGGAGTGTGGCTTGCCGGTTGCAGAGGTGTGAGTTGGAGAGGATTGGCGTGGCTCAGGAGGTTTGGAGGGACCTAGGAAATAGTAGGGATGGGGATAGCTAGTGTGTGCAGGGTGGGTAGTAAGGGTCCCTCTAGTGGTTGGCAGGTATAACCTGCTAATGGCAAAGTGGGGATTAATGATAACAGGAAGTGATGTCAAAGGGAGTACCTATAAAGGAAATGACGAGCCAGGGTGGGTGGAGGGGTCGACGGGCTAACCCCCCTCACAAGAGTGCTGTCCTCTTGAGGTGGTTTAATTACCTTGACGGCTGCACCCGCGATGGAAATTGGAGCTCTGGGAGGGAGCTTAGTGCTGGTGTGTGGGTTGGGAGGGCAAGCATACCAACTGTATGTAAATCACTTGAAAAAGGGTGTATAACATTACAAGGCAATACTTTGAAATGAAGAACTAGCAATGCATGAATATAGTATGCCCAGCCATGAAAAAGCTGAGCCCCAAAGTGATGGTCCGTTACTCACTATACAGTGAAATGCATTCAGCAAGAACAACACAGTAACAAGCTCGGAACACATTTATAACCCACACCATCACCATCTGAAATCCCCCAAGGAAAAAACACCACAGCAAACTTGCAACTTGGAACTTGGTGTTCCCAGAAAAAAAGCATACAGAAAAGATGGTCACAGTTCCTGCGCAGGATCGGAGATTGGGGAATTGCTAATAGCTACATTGACTGGCTGCAAGAAAAGCATGGAGAATGCTACATTTTAACTGGGTAGCAAGGTTAGTGAGTACAAATGCAGGCAAAGAGAAGTTAGGTGTTAAAAGGTGTTAAAATGACATCACTCGCATAGAGTGGGCGCTCACCCGCAGAGATATAAACCAAGCCAGACACACATGGAGACATGGCAGATCGGAGAACAAAGGCTCAGTAAGTGAATTTATGCACATTAAACAGACTAAAAACCAAGCGATTACACGGTACAGGCACTGGGGAATTACATGGAGATGCCAAAACGGGGCTAAAGAGAGGTTGCATTTGATCTTTATGTAATGCTAAAATAAGTGGGCCTAGTGAAGCAGATCTTGAATCTGAAAGTATTGCTATTCCTGCAGATGCTGACAGTACATTGAATGATTCAACCTTAGTTAAACACCTCTTTCAAATAAACCTGAGTCTCAAGAACCAGAAAACTCAAGTGCTACCGAGTACAAGTGTTACAACTCATCCTGAATCTTACGAGAGTGCAGAGGTACCCCTTTCCTCAGAAACTGTCTTATTGACAATATGCTGGAAGTCATGAATCCGAATGCTAATGTTGAAAGGCCCATTCTAACGCCCTCTATGCATAGACAATCCGGAAGAGCTGTAAAACCTGTGGTTCGACTCACATACGATTCCCCAGGAAAGCTTGTAGATCTGCCTATGAATGTGGTTCACAAAGGCATATGTCACAGCAAATTCCCTCCCCAAGCTAGTGTTCACTGCCTCCTCTAAAGTACTAATTAAGCCTTCCACCCAGTGTTCCAGGGGTCACTCTTACAGAGTAAAAGGGGTCAGATGAAAAGGTCTGGTTTATGGTAAAACAACGTTTAATGTCAAGGGGTAAAGCAAAAGGTCAAATGCTGTTTGTGTGGTTAACCAATGCAAAAGAGTGTACGCTTATATGTAAAATGTCATGATAAATTGCCAGTCGTTGAACTAAGTAAAGTATTTTAAAAGGTACCATTTCAAGTCATAGCATGCTATACTGTGTAAATACCTGTGTTATATGTTAGGCCTAACATTGTAAATGTTGTATATAACAAAAGTGTTATTATATTTCCTAGTTTATTATGGTCTTGGTACGGACACCAAGTATTTCAGGCAGGGGAGAGATGTAACCTCCCCTCAGGGGCTTAACCTTAATTACCCCCTCATTTCTCCCACTTGCCTCCGGGCATCCCACTCCTCCCACGTTGCAGTCTGAGTTTTCTGGTGCTTCCCCCAAAGCAGTTTTGTAATTGTTTTAGCCCAGTATGGGCTTACATTGCAAACCGCGATCTGCTGCCACTCTCTGCTGCCTCCTGAGCAGGCGAGCGATTGTGCATGCGTAAAGAGCACAATTAATGTACTGACTGCTGAGTTTGCGGTCAGCCTGGTAGTCTTTCAGCAGTCCCGGTGCCCCCCTGAGCTAAATGGGGCCCAGTGACCCAGATGAGGCAAAAGAAAAGCCTCAGTTCTTTTTAAATTAAAGTTGGAAAAAGGGGTAAGATGGGGCTTATAAATATGCATAAGCTGCTCATTAATATTCATAAGGTGCTGCCTGCTGCCTGGGGGTACTGTGTTTCAGTGGCAGTGACAGCAAAAGTGTTTGGAACAAATACATAAAAGTGGGCTCATTTGAAAGGGAATTGTTAGGGCTATAAGTATGTGTGATTTAAAATAAATAATGTTTATCTGCTGGCTGCACCAGAACTCTTAAATGTTTGGGACTGCATAAACTGCCTAAACATTGTTTCGGTAGCCACCATTTTGCAACCCAGTTAGCCAATCGAAAGCCTGGATTTTAGCTACAGACTCTTGGATATGTGCTAAGGACTTTGGGAGAAAAATTAGGGACAAACTTTGGGCACCCAAAATCCAGCCAATTAAAGAACCAGAACTGTTTCAGACAGCTTGAACAGTCAGATTCCTTGAATTTTGCCTTTATTTAAAAGGGACTGTTTAAACTTCAGTGTAGTTGATGGCAGTTCATCCAAGACTCTGTGGAGCAAGGAGCTTGTAGACTCTGTGGGGATCCAGCCTGAGAAAGGCCTAGTTTTCCCCTGGTGTGCATCCCGCGGTCCCAAAGTGGGGGATCGATCACCAAGAACTGCCTTCCTGCAGACTAAGAGGTTTGCTCAGCAAAGTGGCTGACATTGCAAAGTGACCAGGAGCCAAAAGAGAAATCTGAGAGTTTGATGTTTCCAGAAGTAAATGTGCTGAGTGCTTATTGTGGGTCAAGGCCTACCATCCAGGGACTCTCAATTGCCAGAGAGAAGCCTGCCTTTACCAGTGACCGAACTGTCCACCAGCTGGAGGGGTCACCAGCAAATAAACTGAACTTTGTCAGAGACACTTTGTTGAATTTGGGCCCAGGTCCATCCCAGCCCATGTTGCCTGTCCTTGTGCCAGCTCCAGTGTTACAGGTGAGAGACCAGCTTCGGGGATCCAGCCCCTGCACAGAAAATCATTGTAGGTTGCGGCCACCTTCAGGGAAAGGCCGTGAAGTGGAGGTGAGTCATGACGGTCTAGTTTCCCCACGTGCAGCAGCTTCCAGCATCAAGTCTACATTTCGCCAGGCCATCCTGAGTCGACTGGTACAGTGAGTAAATCCAGGGTAGCTCCCTGCAAAAGGCACCTTAATTTCCCTATGGTATCATCTAATTGTTCACAGTTTAATTTCTATGGTTTCCAACAGACTAGGCTAGCTGGCTGCGGATACAAATAACTCCATTTTGCCTTACATAACTTAATAATCATATTCTTCCAAGACCCCAATGTCAGCTGCAACCCAGGGCAATGATTCTGGCCAGCCAGCATAGATCCTGGGTACCCAGTGGCTAAGAGGCTGCTCATCAGAGAGACTTAATTAATGGTGCTTATTAACCTGGTTTCTAGAACAGTAATCATTTGCCTATATTTGTTCCCCTTCCTTGTTCACATCACTTTAATAAACCTGATTTGCTGTAACTGTGAATCTAGCCTGTGAGCATATTATTACCTGGCTTAAAGTAAGTGATACGCTCTTTACTGACTGTGTTAAATGTGCATGCTGTATTGCAAACTGTCTCTACAAGGGGTAGCAGGGCATACGCCAGGACCTGAGACTCGGCTGGTAAGTGGGACAACTGTGAGCATATTATTAATGCTTATTACAAACTGTATGGTGAAAACTGTTAATGGTCACTGTCATTATCTAGGTAATTGATCACTAGGTGGGATTGTGGGTGGTTACAGCTTCCCAGAGGGCTAAACCAGTCTGGATAGAAACCCATGTAATTATTACTCTGGGTAGAGACACCAAAATACTGTGTTTTCCGAGGGTAGGGAAACCCTGGTACTTACCAGTTTTGAACCCAGGCCCCTCAATCTGTTGTTTGGAAGACAGGCAGGGATAGTAACCCTTGGAATAGCGCCGCCTAGGGGTTACACTTGTTTGACACCAGTGCATTTGTATTCCTCCCTTGGCACACCTGGATCAGCCACATTCAGGCACCTTCACCCATCAGCTACTAAGGATGCAGGCAGCACTCTTGGCTTAACTTCATCCAACAGCTGCCGTGATGCAAAAATTCGGTCAGAAGAACCTCTAGCTACAGAAACAGATATCATTATCTAAATGTTGATGTAAGAAAGAATGAACAAAAAAAAACCTACACATATTAAGCATATTAATATCTATTGTGTGATTCTGCAAATGTCAGGCAGTGTTACAGCTGACCTTTCCAAAATGGATTGCCATTTTTCATCCTGTGTTATTATGGACAGCACGGAACAGCTAACAAAATAGCTTCCGTTCTAAGTTCTGAAAGCTCCGTGACACATGGCAAGAGACGTGCTGTGGGGACTAGAGGCTAAAGGACATCGTATTCATGATGGAGATGGGTGAATACTAACTGCTGGCCAGGACATTCTGTGCTATCAGATTGTGCATTTAGGCAGTCAGAGCAAAGAATGCAGATAAGGAACGCTATCCAATCCACTGGTATACATTCACTGCCTGGCTACCAGATCTGATACTCACTATAGCAACAAAATATCAGGTCTGATTCAGGGGATATTTTGTTTTATTTTTGTGTCTATTTATGACTCCCTCTGCACACTCACACAGATACAGACTCATGTATTCATAACCACACACAGACACATATCATGAATGCATTGACATACACATACCATGACACTCATACACACACAGACCCCCCAAAACATGCACAGTGCTTAGTTGCTGCATTGATATTTAAGCTATAAGGCACGACAGGCTGTGGGTTATTGTGTAATAAAAAGGGATACTGGTACAGGGGTGGACTGTGACTTTTTCCTCCAATTCTGCTTTTTCTACCAAGGGGCGCCGACATGCAATGATGCACGTCATATGTATGAAGTGGCAAACACACACACCAGGCATCCAGCAGCCATCCCTTCCATCCTGTGTGCTTCCCGCCTATGCTCTCACTTGGTCTTCATTCAAAGCAGTATTCACCCTCCCCAAGAATGGAGAATAGTCCTTGGGACCCTCAATCCTTCCTCCTCTGGCTGGCTCCTGACAGCTCCTGCTCATTCCTGAACATGGGTTGCCATCATCATGAGCGGTAGCAGTACCACTGCGGCAATGGGCCGGCTTTGTCTTTCCTTTCTGCCAGGTTGTCTTGCGTTGTGAACACCATTGCCCACAATGCTCCAGTTAGTGTGGGACAGGTACTCAGGTAGGTAGATATCTTTATACAGTGCCTTCCCAAGAGGCTCAAGGCACTACACAGCATGCATCATGTATAAGCTATCAAATGGGTAGGGAAAGTCATGAGTCCTGACTGGCTAGAATCGGTGTGTAATTTGAGCATAATGCACTGTAAAAAACAGTCCTGCAAATGCGATGCAGCACATTCTAAAAATACATGTGCCTGCCTTCATTATTTAAAAAAATTAAACAGCCACCATTTTTGTTTTCAAATCAACAATGACAGCAATGACTGTCTTGACCGCCACACAAGTTATAAATCAACAGAAACACAGGACGTGGAAAATAATTAGATAGGGAGTGCCTTTCACTGTTAGCTACATATCTGATTTGACCTATTCTTTTAAAGTTGTGTCTCCCAGACCATTCGCGCTGGTGCTGTGTTGATCAGCTTCTTACAACATTATCAAAAGGTATATATTTTTTTAGAGGAAGCGCTTTCCTCGCAGAAAGACAGTGATAATGGTCCAGCACCAGCCAGGACACTTCCCCATATCAGGGGAGCTGACATATCTCCCTTTACAAAAGAACGGGTCCTTGAAGAGTTGTCTAAAACAAGGGTGGACATGGCAATGGGCCCTGACAGAATACACCTAAGAGTTCTAAAAGAACTTAGGGATGCACTTGTTGCCCCACTCGATGAACTGTTTAACAGTTCATGGGAACAGGGGATATTACCATAGGACTGGAAAAGGCCACGGCTGTGTCACTGCACAAGAGGGGTAGCAGGAAGGTAGTAGGAAACTACCGCCCAGTAAGTCTGACTTCATTGGTGAGTAAACTAATGGAGACATTGCTTAAGGAAAGAGTAATGAACTACCCGAAAGCAAGTGGGCAACTTGACCCAGAGCAGCATGGCTTCACATCAGGACGCTCACGCCAAACACATTTGATAGAATTCTTCGACTGGGTTACAAGAGAAGTAGTCCAGGGGCAGCAGTGGATGTGGTGTATCTGGACTTTAGTAAAGCCTTTGATACAGTCCCACACAGAAGACTAGCCAACAAACTGGAGTAAGCTGGCATTGGTCACAAAGTAGTTAAATGGATCACAAGCTGGCTGCAAGGCAGGACACAGAGAGTTATGGTAAATGGCACCTTGTGCCAAGAGGGGAAGGTGTCAAGTGGCATGCCACAGGAGTCTGTACTAGGCCCCGTCCTTTTCAACATATTCATCAGCGACTTCGCTGAAGAACTGAAAAGGAAAGTCTGCCTCTTTACAGATGATATGAAGCTCTGCAAGAGGGTGGACACAGTAAGGGATTGCAAAAATGGAGACAGATCTCAGGCTGCTAGAGGATTGGTCCAGGAACTGGCAGTTGAGATTCAATGCCAAAAAATGTAAAGTCATTCACTTGGGTAGAAGGAGCCAGACATGAAGTATGTCCTGGAGGGGCAGTTACTAGAAGAAACAAAGCTGGAACGGGATCTTGGTGTCATGATCTCTAATGATTTAAAGGCAGGGAAGCCCCACCAGCACAGCGGAAAGATTCACTGCTGTGGCGCCAGTGACCGGGATTGAGGAACAGACTCAGGCATCGGAGGGCTGGCTGGGGAAGAGAAGGCTTGAGCATCCGATGACTGCTTGTCTTCTCTTGGTGGAGGGTGGGGTAGAGGACTGGCACCTACTGACCCCTTGCGGAGGCTGGGGGAACAGCAGTACGTCTGGTCCCACTACCTAGGGGAGCATGAGAGATGCCAGCATCTGCCTTGCGTCCTGCAGATCTCGCTCCTGAGGGAGAAAATCGGAGGAAAATGGCGCACTGGCCAGTCGGGTGATGGCCTCTGGACCCTCATCACTGGAGCTCCTGATCCACGAATTGCCGCCTCAGCAGCACCCAGGACCACTGGAAGGCCAGTAAGGCACATTCCCTTTGCAGGAAAGGGACCAGTCTGATGAAGGAATACACTGGGGTAACCTGACTGGCTGCAATGTGGGGCGGTGGGTGGATGTGAGTAGCCCAGGACGACAAGCCTGAAGGAGTGATCAGCCAGTGTGTGGGGGGGAGGGGCATAAACAAATAAAAAATAAAGGTAGGGAAGCAATGCGAAAAAGCGGCACTAAATGCAAGCAGCATCCTTGGATGTATTGGTAGAGGTATTACCAGTAGGAAAGGTGATGTAATCCTCCCACTGTACAGCTCCCTGGTGAGATCTCACTTGGAGTACTGTATGCAGTTCTGGAGACCTCACCTAAAAAAAGACATAGATTGTCTGAAAACTGTGTAGAGATGTGCCACCCAAATGGTGCAGGGTCTGCACCATAAACATATGAAGCTAGGCTCAGCTAGCTAAATTTATTCTCCTTCAAGCAGAGGAGGAAAAGAAAAGATATGATTGAGACATTTAAACTTGTTAAAGGGATCAAAACAGTACAAACTAGGAACCTCTTCCAGGAAAACAGGGCTACATGTATTAGAGGACACAACATGTGCCTGGTGGGAGGTAAATTCAAAAATAATGTTAGGAAATACTTTTTCACGGAGAGGGTGGTGGACAATTGGAACAGCCTGCAACCATAGGTAGTGGCTGCCAAGATGGTCAGTGAATTCAAACAGGCATGGGATAGACAGTATAGTCACCTTAGCAAGACAAATTGATTGTGGGGGATAGAAAACCCGGGCAGACTAGATGGACCACATGGTCTCCTTCTGCTGGTAAATTGTTAGCTCTTATGTAAGAATCTTGCTCTACTAAACATGCCTCAATTTAACTAAAAATTGTACTTCACAGACCCGCCCTGACCAGCGCACTATAAACCATCTGCTCCTACCACTCACACAGACAAGTGGTACTTTCCTGAAACTCGATATCACAGATGGTAGCATGCTGCCAGCAAGACTGCCACTCAGTTGTGGTCTTGTCACTCAAGTTGGCAGCATTGCTGGTCAGCTCCTCTCTTTCACCTCTGGTTAAGGGCAAGATTCTTACATAAGAGCTAACAATTTACCAGCAGAAGGAGACCATGTGGTCCATCTAGTCTGCCCGGGTTTTCTATCCCCCACAATCAATTTGTCTTGCTAAGGTGACTATACTGTCTATCCCATGCCTGTTTGAATTCACTGACCATCTTGACAGCCACTACCCATGGTTGCAGGCTGTTCCAATTGTCCACCACCCTCTCCGTGAAAAAGTATTTCCTAATATTATTTTTTGAATTTACCTCCCACCAGCTTCCTGAATTAGTGGCCTTGATGGAGGAGGAACATCTGGATATCGTGGCAGTCACAGAAACATGGTACACACAAAACCATGACTGGGACATAAACATACCAGGATACACTATCTACAGGAGGGACAGGGAGGGTAAAAGAGGAGGAAGAGTAGCTCTTTACATAAGGGAAGGAATCAAAGCAACAGAACAAAAGGGTAAACAGGGAGGAGAAGAAGCACTGTGGGTAAATTTGGAGACCGGCAATGGCACCACAATACGCACAGGGGTTGTATACAGACCCCCTTCTCAGGGGGAGGAAATGGACAAGGAAATGATAGAAAGTATACTTAGAATGGCAGAAAAAGGGGAGATATTGCTGATGGGTGATCTGAATATGCCAGATGTTAACTGGAGTGCAGTTGCAGCAGCCACTTCTAAGAGTAGGGTTATTCTAGATGCCCTACAGGGGGCATGCCTTAGACAACTAGTATTGGAGCCCACTCGAGAGGAAGCAATCTTAGACCTGGTTCTCTCAAATGGAGATGAAGAGAGGATCACAGATGTAGAAGTAGGTAGCCATCTGGGAACTAGCGACCATCGAACAGTATGGTTCACAATAAACACAGCAACAGAGTCAAGCCATACAAAGACAAAGGTACGGAGTGCCTAAGGAATGCACTAGCAAATGGGCAGGAAGGAGGGGTGGAAGCACAATGGGGAATAATAAAAACTGCCATCACAGAGGTATCAAGCCTTTGTGTAAAGCAAATAAACAAAACAAAACGAGGTAAGAAATCACTATGGTTCTCAAAGGAAGTGGCAGTGAAGGTTCAAGAGAAAAAGAAAGCATTCAGGAAGTACAAGGAATCACAAAAGGAACAGGACAGAGAACTGTATCAGTTAAAGCAAAAGGAAGCTGGGAAGGCAGTCAGAACTGCAAAGGCCCAAACCGAGGAAAAGATAGCCAACTCAGTTAGAAGGGAATAAAACCTTTTATAGATACATCAGGAGGCGAAGGAAGACCAAGGGAGGGATAGTGAGGCTTAATAAAGGGAGGGGGTGGGCAGAGGGTGACTGTGAAAAGGCAGAGATACTAAACAAATATTTTTGCTCAGTATTTACAAAGGAAGAGGGGAGGTACCTAAAACAAACAGTAGAAACACTCTGGATACAGAAGTTGATTCCAGCCCATTTACAGAAGAAAGGGTTCTGAAAGAACTCTTAAAACTGAAGGTGGACAAAGCAATGGGGCCTGATGGGATTCATCCCAGAATTCTAAAAGAACTAAGGGTAGAACTAGTGACACCACTGACTAAACTCTTTAACAAATCATGGGAGGATGGGGTGGTACCCGAGGACTGGAGGAGGGCAGATGTGATTCCCCTTCACAAAAGTGGGAGCAAGGCAGAAGCAGGAAACTACAGACCTGTTAGTTTAACCTCAGTGGTAAGGAAAATGATGGAATCACTTCTGAAGGAAAGAATTGTTAAATATCTAGAGGCCAGAGGGGCATAGGACCGAAGGCAGCATGGATTCACAGCGGGAAGGTCATGCCAGACAAATCTGATAGATTTCTTTGACTGTATGACCAAAGTAGTTGATCAGGGAGGGGCTGTGGACATGGCCTACCTAGACTTTAGCAAGGCATTTGACACAGTCCCACACAAAAGATTAATATACAAGTTAGCCAGCCTGGGAGTGGGTCCCAAGATGACAGCCTGGGTAAAGAATAGGTTGGAGAATAGGACACAGAGAGTAATAGTAAATGGAGTCCACTCTGAAAAAAGGGGGGTTAGTAGTGGGGTACCACTGGGGTTCAGTAATGGGACCAGTCCTCTTCAATGTCTTTATAAGTAACATTGCAGAGGGACTGGAAGGAAAATAAGTCTCTTTGCAGATGACACAAAGATCTGCAACAGAGTTGATGCACAAGGTGGAGTGGAAAGGATGAGAGGGACTTGGAAAGGTTAGAGGAATGGTCAAATGTATGGCAGCTTAGATTCAATGCTAAGAAGTGCAAGGTAATGCACCTGGAAACAAAACCCAGGGAAGAGTACACAATGGGGGTGAGATACTAACAACAACAAAAATGGAAAGGGACCTGGGGGTAGTCATATCAGATGACCTAAAGGTGGGCAAGCAATGTGAGAGGGAAGCAAGGAGGGCTGGGGGGATACTGGCATGCATAGCGAGAGGCATCACCAGTAGAAAACAGGAAGTTATTATCCCTCTGTACAGACAGCTGGTGAGACCCCATCTGGAGTACTGCATGCAGTTCTGGAGACCCAATCTCCGCAAAGACACAGACAGGATGGAAGCTGTCCAGGAGGGCACTAAAATGGTGCAGGGTCTGCACCGGAAGACATATGAAGAGAGACTTAAGGAGCTTAATATGTATAGCCTCGAGGAAAGGAGGAGGGGGGGGACATGATAGAAACTTCCAAGTACCTCAAGGGAATCAACAAAGTCCAAGAGGTAGCATCTTTCAAAAAAGAGGTGTGCAAGAACAAGGGCACAATTTGAAGAAGATAGAAGAGGCGGCTCAGAGGTAATTTAAGGAAGTATTTTTACAGAGAGGGTGGTGGATGTATGGAACAGCCTTCCAGAGGAGGTTGTGGAGTCATAAACAGTGGTGGAATTCAAGCATGCATGGGACAGTCATAAGGCAATTCTAGGGGGTGGGGGTAGGAAGAAGTAGGCTACTGGTTAACTAGGATCTGCAGCTTATCCATCAGGTAGGGAAATGGGCAGACTGGGTGGGCCAAGCGGTCCTTATCTGCCGTCAAATTCTATGTTTCTATGTTTCTTGATTCTGTTAACAAATTACAGTAATTTAAGTGTAACAGCCCTTTGATTCACCTAGGCTGCACCAGGGCCCATGGAGCAACTTAGAACGCACCTCCGGGGGGCAGGCCTGGGTTCCACAGTGGTAGCAAATGTAGCACCATGCCTTCACCTGGGGGAAATGGCAGGAAATACCTGTGGATAAAGAGCAGGTTACCACCCCCCAGGAAAATAAGTATGCTGCCCCATTTAATACTTTTCCCCACACAATAACAATTTCCCACACAGTAGCAACCCCCCCAATCCCAACAGCACTGTTCCAATAACACGATGACAGAGGATAACATGCAAACAGTGAACTTATTTATTTGGGGAAGGGGAAACAAGGATGAGAATGACAAACACCACCACACTTGAGCTAGAAAATAACTTTCCCTGTAGCAACCACTCCTCCCAACTCTGGGTGCACCCATAATGTCTCTATATGGTGGGCACCTCACCTGTTGGTGATGCAGGCCTAGGGTCTTTTGTCAGGGCCCAAATACAATACCGAACACACTTTCAAACTTGAAATCTTGGTCCTGCCAATTTTTTCCATTACACAGAATTCTGTTTGGAAATTACTCCCTGAATCCTAACTGGCTAACTAACTAATAGACTTCCCAGAGCCACAGCTAGGGGTACTCACAGTTTTGCAGTTCACACAGGAGCTTGCCGGCGGCTGAGTTGCACAATACCATGGAAGGTCTCCATTGGTGGTGTACCACAGGTTGAAGGCCTTGAAGTTGGACACAAATCGAGGTGTGATGATCTTCACCTGACTGGCCTTGCCAACTTCACAGATGGGCCTTTATAGACGGACTTCACTCAGGCAGGTTCACCTCTGGTTAACCTACAGGACCAAGCAGGGCGGCAGGGTTTACACAGTCTCTACCTCATATTCCCTCCCTTACGAGATGTCTCCACATGCAGTGATGGGTCCTGTCACAAATGCTTGCCCTACACTTACAGTCTCTCCCCTCGCTGAATGTTCCCTTCACTGGAACAGTTTTCCTGCTGAGGGGGCACAGTAGCTCACTCAGTACCAGCAGTCCAACTATTTTCCCAGTTCAAAAATACTGCCAAACCACTGGGGCTGCTGGGGAGCAAGTTTCCACTTTCACCAAATAATACAGCAGTGATTCCTCCTGCACATAACTTAGTATTTCTTTCTTTAGAGTCGAGGTCCAGTAGCAGCAAGGCAAAATGTCAGAGAATTTGGCCCAGGAGCCCATATAGTCTTTCTCCTCATAGCCACACTGCAGCTCCTCTCGACAACTCTATCCTTTCTGGTGGCAAAACAGTTCTATTTATAACTTCCCAATAGCCTCCCTATGAATGACTGCTGCTTCCTAGGTGATCTCAGTACTGGCTTTTTATTTTACCCAGCGGCCCCTGTTCTGTAGTTTTCTATGGGGGCTGCCATTTTGTCTCCCTTAGGGCTCCCTACAGTCCAGATCTGATTTATTTAATTGAGCCCTCTAACAGGGCTAACTTGTCCCCCCATCGACTGGAGACCCTCTGGTACCTATTTCTTTAGATCTCCGGCTCCTCTGCTCTTCCTAGATCCAGAGATATACTTTTTTACAAACGGGCGAATGACCGAACTGTAATTGGAACAGTACAGTTCCTTTAAATTTTAGTTCTGACTGCCACGCATGCTCAGTAGTGGCGCAGCCGTGATTTTGCTTATTTACTTTTGCTGTCCCAGCATTTCTGGCCACACTGGGACCGCTCCAGGAATCAAAATGCACCTGGAGGCCCAGAAACATGGATTGGACCTGAGCCCATTCTGTTCCTAGGCCAAGGTCCTGAAATTTTGGTGGCCGCCTCTGAGCAACAGTGGAGCCAATATGGCTTGTGCCCCACCACAGCCACTCCAGGGACATGCCAGGAGGACAGAGGGCTGTAGCCCTCACCAAGTAAGTTCATTTGGGGGGGGGGGCTTACATAAATAAAACAGAAATGTTGGTGTGGGGGGGGGTTGGGGAAGGAGAAGAGCATACTGGGCAGCCAACAATCACGCGGTTCGTGACACCACTTTCGGCAGTATTATTAGGCTATTTCTGTCATACCCTTGTAACCCCCAGGGGGCGCTATCCTAAGGGCTACTACCCCTGCCTGCCCTAACTGTAGCAGGGTGAGGGGCCCAGATCCGTTGGTGGGTGCCTCCACCCAGAGGTCGGGGTTAGAACAGCCAAGGTTGACTCGGTCACAGCCCTCTGGGTTGCTGCAACCCCCCTTTCTTCCCACTAGTGGCCCACACAGTTCATTGTCAGTGTCCTTACCATATACACTTGTCTCCTGGCCCGAACCAGTCAGCTCACTCTGGGACCCCCTTGAAAGTAAGGTACAGTTACACCACATTCACTGTGCAGTATTCCACCATTAATACACAGGCTAGCCAGAGTACTTTTGCAAACAAGCAATCTGATTTATTTGAGGGGGAAATAACAAGGGCCGGGAGAAATCAGGTTGATTAACTCACCACTACAGTATATGGAAATCTACCTAGGGCTCTGTGCACAGGCCTAACCTACTAATTACTGTCTATGGGTACCCAAGCCCTAATGACTAGTTCCTCGATGCAGCTGGTTGGGGCCCTGACACAACGAGCATTTAATTCCTGAGCAGATAAGATGGAGCCAGTAAGCTCAATTAGGGCAGTCAGCAATACAACCAAGTGATTATTGCATTTGTTTATAAGTTTTAACAGGGAGTAACCCTGATCCAGTACTCACGACCCCAGCAGAAAGCCACTCTTTCACCACTCGCAGGGCTGAACCTGAACTTCAACAGCCTCATCACACACGTATATGGAAACAACAGAGGAGTACCATACCAGGCAGCTGCTTCCAGGACCCGACCAAACTCACAGCAAATGCGGGCGTTTCACTGCAGCTTCAACGTCCTGACAGACCGAGCACGATTCAGCAGATTCTCCAGTCCTCTTCAGGTGAAGCTTGGTAGGTGGCTGTGCTTGTACATAGCCTCCTCTGACCGCAAGCCTGCAGATTTGATTTGTGGAGCGCTGACAATGAAAAACAGCTGCCTCAGGCCTTTCACGCACTTCCCACGTGAACACTCATCGGCACATAAGCTCAGAGCTCCCTTCTTCTTCACAGTCACAACGCCGCTGCCCCTAACAGCATGGGGGCCATCCTCACAGCTCGGGCGCTACCCGACCTCATTGGCTGGTCACACATGCCAGTCACTTATTCTAGCCCTCAGTGGTGCAAAAAGGGGCCATGACCCATAATGCCTCCCCCAGGAATTACAAGCTGTGTCCCCATTGGTCATCTGGCTCCATCCAGAGTCCTGATTCCGGGTTGGTCACCTCCACCCCACTTCCAGTGCCCCTTTAGCTGCTATTGGACCCCCTTCCACACAGTCCGGGTCCAATATGGAGGGGCACAACGTAAAGTCCCAGCTGCAATAAAGAGAGTTAGGTAAACTGCAATTTCACCAACACTATACAGGTTCCTAAAAAGAAACAACTACATCTTTCGGATGGGCTCCCTTAGCACTCCTAGCGACTGCAGAAATGGAGTGATCAGGAAGCAGTCCAGGGCGGGATTCGAACAGAGAAACAGATGTCCTCTATTGGAACCACTAAAGCCTGCGAACAGGCAGCTCTTAAAGGGACAGTACTGGAGGCTTTAAAAGCACTCACAACCCCCACATTTAATGGTCTTACCCCGAACACCAGCCAGGCGTGGAGCATTCAGGCAAGCTCTGGGAAGGCTTCTAGGAACCCCCAGTTGTAGGGGGGTTACACACCAGCACTGTTTCCAAATGTTAATGTGCAGGTGAGGGCGTGGGAAGGAGGACAGCCTACTCAACAGATTTCTGTAAATAAAAACAACAAGCTAGTGAACAAAAAGAACAGCTTGCTGAAAATCGTTTCAGGCAGTGCCCGTCCAGAACTCATTGGCAGAGGAGCTATTTTATCTTTTTAAATTTCATTCAGTTTCTTTTCTTTCTTAGTTTAATTTTTGCAGTGGTTTTAACTTTTCCCAGGTACCCATTTTATAAATGCAGTAAGACACTCTGGAGGTGTGCATTACACAGTGATAATTACACTTCCAGGGACTGAAGGCACTCGGCCTATAGCCTCACAACTAGCTACGCCCCTGGGAGTGCAGTTATGAGAGCTTAAGCACATTCTATCATGTCTTGGAGGTTACATAGGCAAACAGAGACAAGATACAAAGAATCTATATCTGAAACATGATAACACATTAAACAAATACTGTAATAAGTTCAGAAAAGAAACTAGCTAAAATCTTAAATAAGCAGTAAGACAGCCGGAAAGGAGGGGAGAGGATTTTCATTTTGCTGTTTTCTTCTTTAAATCATACTTCATTAACATTTACATAAAAACAACACAGACAATATAAACATTCAGAAAATTACAATTGACATCAAGCACGAGATTTATACAAAAAAAAGAGACCTTGACATACCTACTGTCACAAGTAATCAAACAGCTATAAGGTCCAGTAAATAGCTAAGGAGGAAAATGGAAGGAGCCCATGGGTAGGGGGAAGGGTTATATAAAATTAGTCAAGGGCCCCTGTGGGCAGGGGGAGAACTATGTGGGAGAAGAAGGAAAACTGAACGTGGGGAGGGGGGACAGGGGAACTATGGAAAAAGATCAAGAGGAAGAGGAAGATAAAAAAGGAGGGCATATGTCCAGTCTATAGGGGTAATTCATCACTTCCCTGCCTTTCCTACTACTGACATCCATTACAGAGTCTAATTCTCATGGTCATCAATTCTAAACTATGTTTCTGGTGGGCCCTTCAGGAGTAGGGTATCACAAGAGTCTGGGGGTTACAGAAGATGGAGGAAATGTTCGTTCCTGTAGCCAGAGCCTCCAGAATGTCTGACCCTTCTAATCTGGCAACACGTTCTGTAAAGGGGAGCCAACACCTGGTTTGTTTCTCTAGCGTGTGTGTCTTAAAAAAGCTGTCACCCTTTCCATTTCCCTTATACCAATACAATTATTCCTCCAGTCTTCTAGATCAGGCAGTGTCGCCAGCAACCATTTCTGGATAATGGCCTTAAGCACTACTGCCACCATAATATTACAAATAAATGTTACTTTCCCTTTAAGTTCCCTTAGGTAGGATGTGGTCACGTGTGCGCCTGCCTACGATAGTTGCCTAATCCCTCACTCTGAGCTGCTCCCGCACAATCCTGAGCTATCCATTGATGTTTTGTCCTGTGGAGGACTAATCAACTCACTAGCAGTGGAGAGGAAGAGTAAGTCAACAGATTGCTCCCTTTTTGGACCTGCATCAACATCTGCAAATGCAAGAAAAGCTTAGATAGCTCTCCCCTTTGCGAGCGATCTCCCTGCAATTAAGATGGCAGTTTTGGGGTAACGTTATATGGGCGAGAATTATTGAGCACATCAATATGAGTAACTCAATAATACCGCTCACACTGACAGTTGGTGGTGAAAAACACCGATATATCCTATCGAGTTGGTATAGCAGGGAGCTACACTCACTACTACAGGATATAGGATGTTGTTTGGCAAACCCCTGCCAAGCTGGCCATTTAGCATAGTGGTGTAAGCTACCGCTTGCGATGCCAGCAGAGTCTGGTTCCAGGGGAAAGAATTTTTTGCATCTTTTAAAAATAGTCACTTTTCCTGGTCTGCACCCCAGTGAGTTGATTATTTTAAGTCTGAGGTTGCATGGGGCAGGGGCGCATAGCCTCATAAAAAAATTATTTTTGGTCGTTTCTTTTCTTTGAATGTAGTGACCATCACTATTTGCGACAGTCTTTGCGATATCAGTTGCCCTTCTGATGACGGGCTCTTTTTCAGTCATTTTTTGTGATCAGCAGTCTTTCAGACTTGCCATTATCACATAAAACCCAACTTTGGCACTAGAATGTGTGCCCCATCAACAAGACCAGCAAACTATCCTCTCAGCTACCCTTCTACAGCAGATCGCAGCGAGCATTGAAATGAGCTAGCAGATTGTCACTGATACTAACTTGAAAATTGACAGCCTTGCTGGAAGGGTCGTACACGGTGAAACTCAGCTTGCGTCTCTCACGGCTGCCCAAGGGAACTATGCCACTTGCCCCCATGTCTCGGATACCCACATTGACTGGATCATGGCTAAACTAGAGGATTTGGAGGGCAGCGGGCGCCGTAACAAATTGTGCATTTTGGTGCTGAAGCTGGGTATGGAAGGCAGTGGCCCTGTACATTATCTGTGCACTAATCTCCTGCTGTGGCTGAAACTGAACCCCCCAGTTTATGATTTCGAGATTGGGAGGTCCTACCAGATTAAACACTCCACTAAGGCCTCGGCTTCTACCCGACCTCTCCCATTTATCGTCCAGCTACTTCGATTCCAAGATAAGGAGCTAATTTTGAAAGCTGTCCGGGAACTTAAGGATGTCTATGTGGCAGGACAATGTATATCTTTTTATCCAGATTACCCTCCCACTGTACTCCAAAGACATCAGGCTTTTGACAAAATCAAGCAAAGCCTACGCAACTGTGGACTGATGTACACTTTATTGTATCTTGCAGTTCTTGCAATCAGTTTCCAGGGCCAGAGGGTTACTTTTCAAACCCCTGAGGAAGCGGACCTCTTTTTCCAAGAACACCTCAGCCCTCACCAATCATCTCCCTCTTCTCCAGTCCCCATTCTGAACCCATGGAAGCCACCACAGTTTCCCTCCCCTGCATCAGATGAGTAACCAGAGCACTGTGAGTACTATCCTGGTGGAATAATGGGATCATGGGGTTGGGGGGGGGCTGTCTGCAACCACTCTCTACAGAACTCTGAACAGTATTTTGCCTCTGGAGTCCACCACTTGTGAGGGGTCTTGCGCTTTGTTATTTATAAGAGCACCCCCTTTTGTTGTACACTTCCGTGCTGGGTGGCAAGCGCCTGTTGTGCACTTTAACTGGAATGCCTGCCCTGGTCTGCAGTACTGTCTGCTCCTGATTCCATTGACTTGCTCCTAGTTGTCAGACTCCGCTACCCTCCATTAACTCACCCCTCTTCTGACCTTTGAACAGTGAGGGGCACAGAAGCAGCAGCCTGTAGTTTTGGCAGGTTACCTCAGGCTGAGCTGTTGCTCTGTTTCAGGACTCAGTTTTGCCAAACTGTTCTTTGGTCTATTATGTATTATGTATGATTGCATTCAGGCAATACAAAAAGACACAGGCAGAAGGGGATAGGGAGAAGTACCAGGAGAAACAAAGGGAGGCAGGGAAGTCAGTAAGGGAAGCCAAAGCTCAGACAGAAGAACACATTGCAAAATCAGTGGTTAAAGGGGACAAAACCTTTTACAGGTACATAAGTGAAAAAAGAAGGACAAAGGGAGGGATAGCGAGACTGAAGGGGGAGGATGGGAGCCACGTGGAGGATGACAACAGTAAAGCTGACATATTGAACAGGTATTTCTGCTCAGTCTTTACTAAGGAAGAGGGGGGTAATGGGTCTGAAGGGAGCACAAGGGTGAGAATGGCTAGAAATGGACACAAGTCCCTTTACGAGAAAGGGTCCTGAAGGAACTGGAAGTAATAAGAGCTGATAAAGCAATGGGGCCAGATGAGGTGCACCCCAGGTCCTTAAAGAACTAAGAAGTGGTGGCTGAACCTCTGGCTATCCTGTTCAGCCAATCACTGGAAACAGGGAGGTACCCAAAGACTGAGGACAGCAGATGTAGTCCCCTTATACAAAAGTGGGAACAAAGAGGAAGCAGGAACTACAGACCAGTCAGCCTCACCTCAGTAGTGGGAAAGATCATGGAAGCACTACTGAAGGAGAGATTGGTGGAACATCTGGTTGTCAATGGACTACAGGACCCAAGGCAGCATGGTTTCACCAGGAGGTCATGTCAGACCAACCTCATTGAATTTTTGACTGGGTGACTAGGGAGGTGGATCAGGGGAGGGCAGTGGACATGGCCTATCTGGATTTCAGCAAGGCCTTTGACACTGTGCCACATAGAAGACTATTACACAAACTGGGGAATATGGGTGTGGGCAGGACAGTAGTGTGGTGGGTAGGTAACTGGCTGGGTGGCAGGACACAGAGGGTGGTGGTAAATGGCTGTAACTCCACAGAGGGAAGAGTGACCAGTGGGGTACCACAGGAATCAGTGCTGGGACCGGTCCTATTCAACATCTTCATCAGTGACATTGCACAGGATATAGAAGGCAGAATTTCACTGTTCGCTGATGACACAAAGCTCTGTAACAGAGTAGACACACCAGAGGGTGTAGACAGAATGAGAAGGGACCTGCAGAAACTTGAAGAATGGTCAAGGGTTTGGCAGTTGAAATTCAATGCAAAGAAGTGCAAGATAATGCATATGGGGCACAAAAACCCTGGCACAATATATCAGTTGGGGGTGAGGATATAGCATGCACCAAGCAGGAAAGGGATCTTGGAGTTGTCATCTCTGATGACCTCAAGGTAGGGAAACAGTGTGACAAGGCATCAGGTAAAGCAAATAGGATGCTGGGATGTATAGGCAGGGGCATCACCAGCAGGAAAAGGGAGGTCATAATTCCGCTATACAAGACACTAGTGAGGCCCCACCTGGAGTACAGTGTACAGTTCTGGAGACCATACCTACATAAGGACATAGACAGGGTAGAGAAGGTTCAGAGGAGGGCAACAAAGATGGTGCATGGGTTGCATCACAAGTCCTATGAAGACATGTTGAAGGAACTGAACATGTACTCCCTGGAGGAGAGGAGGGAGAGAGGGGATATGATAGAGACATAACAGTATCTTACAGGGAGGAACAGGGTGCAGGAAAACACTATTTTTAAGCGAAAAAGATGTTTCAGGACTAGAGGGCATGGGATGAAGTTGGAGGGAGGACGATTCAGAGGAAACATGAGAAAGAATTTCTTCACAGAGCGGGTGGTGGACAAGTGGAACACCCTGCCAGAGGAAGTGGTGGGGGCTGAAACAATCATGGGATTTAAGAATGCATGGGATAGACATAAAGGAATTCTAGAGGTCAGGGGTAAGGGGAAATAGACTTCTAGGAAAACAAACTGAACTTACAAGCTCAAATGGGTAGACTAGGTGGGCCATAGGCCCTTATCTGCTGACACTGTCTATGTATCTAGTCTATGTATGTATTTGAGCTGCTTACTGTTATTATTTGCCTGTGTTCTGCAGGATTTAGTTTTCAACATTTTGACACTGGATTATGTGCCTTGCATGCTGGTACTAAGTGTGATGCTTTTTATTTTCACTCCTGCATAATGCGAACTGGCTGCCTCCCCCTTTTCTCCCCCCCCATCCCCTTCCTTACTTCCTTTTCCCAGCTCTCATTGCCCTTTCCTTGCTACGGCAGTTCTACATTCCTGGGGTTCTTTGCAGTCCCCATATTTACTGTAGTGCCCTCCTCTTTTTTTCTGCACCGCATAGCCGCTCTAGCTGTGCACACGTACAGGGCCATTGCAAGCTTCCCCGTCTACTCCCAGGTGGCTTCGCCTGGACCCTCTGGCCTGCACAGTTCTTTTGGTCCTCCCTTCTAGCAGGGCATCCTGTTCTTTGACCTGTCTCTCCCCCTCCCTGCTGCTGTTACCTCACATACAGCATTGCTACCCCTCCTTCCATACTTTGCCCTTAGGGCGGGATCTGGGGCAGCCCAGGTATCCCCTGGTTGTAGCCAGGTTCTGAGTAAGTGAGTGCATAAGTGCTTTCCTTGTCACTAACTATTTGTGACATCTGGTGTACCTCCGCCAGATGGACTTGCTAGAACATTTGCCTTTTTTGTTATTTTGCCTTTACGTCAGTGAGGGGGATATTCTCATTTTACTGTTTGGCTAACCTTACTTTCCTCCACTGGGTGGGAGACCCTGGCAGTGATCTCCCCAGTAATTGTCCTTTTTCTCAATGTTATTGTTATATTTGTAACCCCCCCATAAATGGAGGTTCCTAAAAGTCTTCCTTAGGTGTGCATAAATGCCCACTGCCAGGTGGGCGTTCTGTGTCTTTACGGGTGTAAAAGTGCTTGCATGCAAGTGCCCTGTTAGCCTCCATGCCTGTCTCTTTAAGAGACATTATTTTTGTAGCATATAATTAATCTGGGTAGCAGCCCGAGTGTTGCCAGGTTCGAGTCCCGCCTGAGCTGCAGTAATATTGCTCTGTTCTGCCATCGCTAATGGTGCTGAGGGAGCTCTGTTAGAACTGGTAATTGTTTGCTGATTAGCTGCTCTAATAACAATGGTATTATAGTTTGTCTAACTTGCCTTTCTTTGCAGCATGGACATTTCTGTATTGCACCAATCAGTACCTTTTGGGGACCTAATATGGAGACTGTCCCCAGGGGTCTTGTGGGAGTGAATTTCTGTAGAAATTGTAGTTTTTTCACTTTGGCACCTAAATAGACCTGGAGGGGGAGCTCTTGTTTTGACAGACGGGTGAATCAACCAACCAAACCCTTTTTGGATCAGAAGGAAGTCCCAGTGCTGCCTGCAGCAAAGAGTCAGTCTGAGTTTAGAGTGGAGAGAGTGAACAGCTCAAGACATTTATTTATTTATTAGAATTTCGGATAAATACCTTTGAGCCAATGGCTCTTTTACAAAGGTTCCACATCAGCATACAAAGAATAGAAGCACAGTTTGTGTGAGATTAGCAAACAAGCAGTTTGAATACAAAATTCAGTACAGGGCATACATGGTCTAAAGCTGCAGGTGATATAAATAACAGTTAGAACAACATAATCAGGCATACATTTAAGAATGATGAGTCACAACAAATAATATTTACATGGATTAAAGCTGCCAGAAGGGCATTGTGAAAGGGAAAGGTAGAATGGAAAAAATTGAGTCGCTGCCAATTGTGCCAGGTAGCGTAGGAAAGTGGAAGAGAGAGTGGGTATAGAGGGGTAACTGGGAGAGAGGTAGAAGGAGAGGCGGGTGGGAAGCAAGGATTGGGGAACAAGTGCAACATTGGGTGGGGTGAGCAGATTAGAAAAGGGAGAGAGAAAGGGAGTTGAAGGAGGGTAAGAGAGGAACGTGGTGGACCTGGGCTAGGGAGAGAGGCAGGGGTAGATATGGGGAGGGTGGTAGCAGGCAAAGGCGGTGATAGTAGAGAGGTGTGAAGAACAGAAGTGACTACCTGGGAGGTTAGGAGAAACAGTCACAGGTGGCTCTGGACTCAAGTGTTTGACGTAGCTTGTGTTTGAACGAGCAGAGGGTGCCTAGGTTGGTGAGTTCATTGCTCAGGGAGTTAAACATCTTAGGGGCTCTACCTGCAAAAGACCGCTGGCCTTGGGTGGTGCAACAGTGGGGAACAGCCAGAGAATAGTTGTCAGAGCTTCTGGTGTAAAGTGGGTGGTTGGCTGGGCTTAAGAGAGACTGAACTCCAAGGGGCATGAGTCCCATCATTGACTTTTTTGCTAGTAGGCAGGTTTGGAGAGTAATCCTTCCCTGAAGTTGTAACCAGTTTGACTGCTCGTAGAGGTTGCAGGTATGCATGCAGTGGGCAGCACCAGTAAGGAGTCTGCAGGCCCTATTCAGCACTGTAAGAATTCCCCATAGTGCTGTAGCTGTGGCTGCTCCATAGATAACAAGCCCATAATCAATGATGGAGACAATAGAGCTGTGTATTGCTAGCTTAAGGGCGTCCGGTGTCCGGCAGTTACTGTGTTTATAGAGAAGGCCTATATGGATATTTACAGATTTCGCAACTGAATCGATATGGCTGGAGAAGGACAGAGTAGGGTGCAGGGTTATACCAAGGTATTTGAAAGTCTGCGTCTGGTCCAGGGTCACACCCAAGCTGTTTTTGATTGCCAACTGTTGGTGTTTATGTTTATTATGTGTGCCATGGAACAGCATAGTCTTTGTTTTCTTGTAATTTAGCACTAGTTTCTGTGAGGCAGACCAGGCCTCAACTTGCTTGAAACTTTCCTGCAGTTGTTTCTCCAAGAGGGAGGGGTCAGAATTCTTAGAGAAAATCACTGCGTCATCAACATACAGAATAATGTTTTCATCACAGGCAGAAGGGAGATTGTTCAGGAAGATGCTGAAAAGAAAGGGTCCCAATATTGACCCTTGGGGAACACCAGCCCGGACAGATAGTTTGGAGGAGAGGGAGTCACCAATCTCAACTTGTTGTGACCGGTTGGAGAGATAACTGTTGAATCATTGTACAGTATCATGAGAAAGCCCTAAGTTGCCAAGTTGTTCCAGTAGTAATGGATGGTTGACTGTATCGAAGTCCTTCGTGAGGTCTATAAAGGTGACACCAGCAAGTTGTCCTTGGTCTAGTGCTAGATGAATGTGGCCTGTAAATTCAAGGAGGGCAGAGGTGGTGCTATGTCTTTTGCGAAAGCCATGTTGCTGTGGGCATTGCAAGTTGTATTTCTCCAAGTACTCCACCAATTGGTCTGCAATGATTTTTTCCAAGAGCTTTAGATAAAGAGGGTAGGATGGAGATGGGCCTGTAGTTACAGTGTAATGTCCTATCCCCAGACTTGTGTATTGGGGTCACCAGGGCGGACTTCCACTTGAGTGGGAACTGGGAGAGCATGAGGGACCAGCTAATAATCTTGGTAAGAGGGTGCAGGACATCGTCAAGGGTGAGGTCGATGAGCTTCCAGTCAAGTGTGTCCCCACTTGATCTGGATTTTCCGAGCACCTTGAGGAGGTATTTTTTGTCATCCCTTTCAGTAACTGCCTTGAAATAGAAATGTGGATGATTTGTATCCTGAGTCTGTTGATATTGGGAGGCCGTGGTTTGGTTGGTGTCAAAGGAGTTAGAGTGAAGAACATGGCTGAGGTCAGTGAATGCCAGATTGAAAGTATTGGCAATTGTGGTGGGGTCCAGGGTGTTGCTGCCATCAACCTTTAGCATATTAGGAGTTGTTTTTGGACATTCAATCTGCTACTCCTGCGTAGTTGCACGGGCAACTGATGGAAAGGCTGAGTTTGGCCTGGCTGCCTACCTGTCCCTCGAGAAGGATCCTTAAAGAGAGCTTAAATAACCTAACTATATCCGAACCAATTGTGACAAAAAATGCCGAATTGTGACTGTACCTTTGCCCGAAGAAGACCGAAGATTTGCTCCACGCGATCAGCCTGTCAGGATGTCTGAATCACCACAGAGATCACAGTTTTGCTCAGGAAAGCTGAAATTGCAACCAGACTGTCATCCAAACTGTGGTATTGCTTTTCTCTTACTATAAGTGTGCTGAATGCGGTTAGTGGGTCGCGATTTGGTTCCCCACTACCTAATTGTATCACGCTTGCTGGAAGCTGCATCCAGCATTTAACGGACTGAATCCGAACTGTTCACCCAGCCTGGGCCCTACCAACTTGGCCCAGCCAGCTACTCGTGATGCAGAGAAAACCATTGACGAGAGATCTACCTTGGGATCAGCCCCCTGCTCAACACCTCGAACAGGAACAACACTTCAGTGATTCCAGTGGGCCTTGCTTTTCCTAGCAAACCAGCAGGTCATCCTAAGGTCTCCATTTCATCCATCCTGTGTCCTGTACTGGGTAGCATGAGTAAACACCAGGGTAGCTCCCTGCAACATCAGCTAAATCAAAAGTGTTGCCATCTGATTCAATTGTTGTTTTCTTGTCACAAACTGAGCCTCCAGGCTCCAGATTACAAATTGTGTGTGGTTGTGCATGCTCCTTCTTTCCATCACAGGGCCCCGACCAGCTGCAATGCCAGCCTACCCCAGGCAACGTGTCAGGTAAGCCCAAACTTTTTTCCAATGGGGTATCCAGAGTGTGTGACTCTGAAGGGACTCTAAAGTGCATGCATGATTGCCTGATTGAATCAGTTTCAGAACTAATTAGCCAAATTACGCCCCTTCCTTGTTCATTCCCCCTGAATAATCAGATCTAATTCTTTTGCATTTAATTTGACTGTGGTTCCATTTTGTGCCAGAAGCACTGTACTGTTGCATCTAGTCACGCAGGCAGGGGTAGTAGCCCTTGGGATAGTGCCACCTAGGGGTTACATATTTTATTTGATGTTGTGGTATTGGGGCATGGGTGGTGTGTGTTGGGGAGATTGTCTTCTTTGCAACCTTTATTGCTGTATGGTATTACCATGGCTGCCTTTGATAACTTAAAAATCATTTCCTGGAACACTCGGTGCCTTAATTGTCCTGTTAAGAGACGTAAAGTTGTGCTGAAACTTCGTGATATGCAGCGTGACATTGTCCTCTTCCAGGACTCACCTTACTGTGGAGGTTACCACCAATTTGTGCTGTTTCTGGGTGGGTGCAGTTTACCATAGTTCCCTCTCTACTAAATGCTGCAGGGTGGCTATCCTCTGCAGAAAAAGACTCCAACTGGGCATCCACAAGCAAATCCCCGATATGGAGGGACGACTCATTGTGGTACAGGGCACTTACCAAGGGGAACATATTACCTTGGGTTGCTTATATTCCCCTAATTCACCAGACCACGTTTTCTTTGACACAGTCCTCAAGATGCTTCCTGATGGCCCCGCCAGTACTATTCTGGGTGAGGACCTAATTATAGCCCTTGACCCCAACCTTGATAGGACAGGACCCAAAACTCAGACCAAACTCCAGAATGCTTCCCACGTTAGCTCTTGCTTTTGAGCAGCTGGCCTAAATGACGTCTGAAGAGCTACCCATTCCACTGACTAGGACTTTACTTATTTTTCTCCAGTCCATGATACTTACAGCTGCCGGGATGTGATCTTTGTCTCTACTGACCTACTCCCTCGCACTTGGCATTCTTCACTGGGTAACATTCTAATTTCTGATCATGCTCCAGTGACTCTGTAAATTGCTTGGGGCCAGCAGGTTTCCCCCCGAAACAAATGGTGGTTTAATTCCACTTTACTCCAGCTCCCTGGCTTTCAAGAGTGGGTGGGGCAGGAACTCCATGAATATTTCCTTCTCAATGAGACCCCTGACACAGCCACTGCTGTGCAATGGGAGGCCATGAAGGCCACCCTTAGAGGCTAACTTATCTCTTATTCCTCTAAATTATGTAAACAGAGGGACCACCTGACCAGACAGCAGGAAGCTGCCCTGAAGAGCCTGGAACATGACTCTTCTTTCCACCCAGAGGGACAGGACACCTTGCGCCCTCAGATTCTTGAAGCCAAAGCCTCTCTGGAAGAATCCTTCTAACATAGAACTGATTATGCTTTGTTTAAATTAAATCAATCCTACTGGGAAGCCAGGGAACAACCCAGCAGACACTTGGCCCAGCAACTGCGCACCAGGGAGACTGAGAGGTACATTCCTCTTATTCACCGCTCTGATGTCACCACTGTATCCTCTTCCCTCTTTGTTAATGAGGAATTTCAGGCTTTTTACTGTGTCCTGTACTCATCAGAGACAGACCTTCCTCAAGAAGCCTTTGACTGGTTTTACAGTGACCTTTTTCTGCCTCAGGTCTCTCCAGGTGCCTCCCAACATCTTGCGGCTCCCATCTCTCCTCAGGAGGTTATATGGGCTATTCGCTTCCTCTCCTTGGGGAAATCTCTGGGGCCAGATAGCTTCACAACTGACTTTTACCATGCCTTCACGGAGATCTTGGCACCCCAACAAACTCAGGTTTTCAATGAAGCTCATGAGAGAAGAGTTACCTCCATCCTTCATGCATGCTCTTATCATTCTGATATCCAACAAGCATTTGTCAATGCCGAACATTTGCTTGCAGGTATTTGCAGTGGTGTTTGGCATGTATGGTGCTTTACCCTAATGCCCTGTGCGATTGCTGGTATTTGCACAATAAATTTTCAGCATGACCTTTTTGTTACCCCCATTGTGCGCTACATAGGCGGAAACACGTTTTGGGCAGGATGTAAAAAATGACAGCTGTACTGCTCATAAGGAAGTGTGGTAAAATGGCAATGTTGAAAATCTGGAGTGGAAATATTGAAAATTCGCAGACCTACGAGTGTGCGTGGGAACTGTGCAATGCACGCTCGTAAAACAGTCATTGTCAGGAATTTTTTCACCAAATTGTCAACATTGGCATTCTAAAACCTCTGCTAATGAACAGTGTCACTGTGATTGTCTTACTGTGTGCCATACATTGATTTTGCACACCAACTGTGCCATTGTGCACTACATGGGAGGAACCATGTTTTGGGCAGGATATGAAAAATGACAGCTGTACTGCTCATAAGGAGGTGTAGTAAAATGGCAATGTTGAAAATCTGGAGTGAAAATATTGAAAATTCTCAAACTTACGAGCGTGCGTAGGAACTGCACAACTCACGCTCGTAAAGCAGTTATTTTTAGGAATTTGTTCACCAAATTTTCAACATAGCCATTTTAAGATCTCTGCTCATGAACAGTGACACTGTAATTTTCTGAATGTGTCCCATACACTGAGTTCACACAGTGACTGTGCCATTGTGCGCTACATGGGCGGAAACGTTTTTGGGCAAGATGTGAAAATGACAGCTGCACTGCTCATGAGGAGGTGTGGTAAAATGGCAATATTGAAAATGTGGAGTGAAAATATTGAAAATAGCAAACTTACGGCAGTGCGTGAGGAACTGACAAGCAGACTTGTAAAACAGTCATTTTTAGGAATTTTCTCACCAAATTTTCAACACAGCCATTTAAGACCTCTGCTCATGATCAGTGTCATGTGATTTTCTTAATGTGTCCTTCATTGAGTTAGCACCGACTCACGCCATTGTGTTAAGCTACATGGGCGGAAACACATTTTGGGCAGGATGTGAAAAATGACAGCTGTACTATTCATAAGAAGGTGTGGTAAAATGGCAATGTTGAGAATCTGGTGGAAATATTGAAAATTCGCCAAACCTACGAGCGTGCGTAGGAACTGTGCAACGCATGCTAGTAAAACAGTCATTTTTAGGACTTTTTTCACCAAATTTTCAACATAGCCATTTTAAGACCTCTGATAATGAACAGTGTCATCATGATTTTCTTAATGTGTCCCATACATTGATTTCGCACACCGACTGCGCCATTGTGCACTACATGGGCGGAAACATATTCTGGGCAGGATGTGAAAAATGACAGCTGTACTGCTCATAAGGAGGTGTGGTAAAATTGCAATGTTGAAAATCTGGAGTGAAAATATTGAAAATTCGCGAACTAACGAGCCTGAGTAGGAACTGCGCAACGCACGCTCATAAAACAGTCATTTTTTGGAATTTTTGCACCAAATTTTCAACATGAGGTTTTTGGGACCCCTTCTCATGAATGATGTCACTGTCATGGCGTTATATGGGCCCAAAGGGTGATTTTGCACAGTGACTGCGAAATCACCCTTCGGGCCCGAATAACACCATGACAGTGAAGTCATTCATGAGAAGGGGTTCCAAAAACCCCAAGTTGAAAATTTAGTGCAAAAATTCCAAACAATGCATGAGATATGCAATAAAATTGAAACCCCCCTATCTAGCCCATTATACAGCTTTCCGGCATTTCCTCAGTTCGCGGTCGGCTTTGAAGAATGCAGACATGTTCCCGGTCCACCGAAGATCGTCGCGCCGAGCTCTAGAGGTAAGTATGGGGTGAGGGGGGTGTGTGGGGAGGCTGGGTGCGCAGGTGGGTGGGTGCACGGGTTGTGGGAGGGAATGGGAGACTCGTGGGACGTTTTTCTTTACAGGTTTAAAAAAAAACAAGGACTCGTAGGACGTTTCTCACGCTGGGGTGAGCTCCCAGCATGGCAGAAGATAGCTGGGGGTGCCGAGTAGCCAGCGGGGATTGGGCACCCTGTCGGCAAACTACGGCAGGGGGCGAGGGCAGCGGAGGATTGGGCACCCCGTCGGCAAAAGCGGGGCGTTGCCATGCTAGGGTGGGCTCGACAGCGTGGCAGAAGGATAACTTGGGGGCCATGGAGTCGAGCAGGGGACTGGGCACCCCGTGCGACAAATAACGTTTGCCACGCTAGGGTGGGCTCCCAGCGTAGCACCAAAGCTTTGGGGGGCGGGCGTGGCGGGGGCGTCGCTTGGGGGCGTAAGTGATTTGTGTTAGGCGACAGCGGTGGTGGTTTTTCGAAGCAGAAGACCACCGGCTGTCATACAGAGCTCCTGCATCCATTGGTGCAGGACTGCCACGCCTACTCAACGGAGCACTGGTTTGCAAGGGAGAGGCACACCTCCAAAGTGTGCTACTCTCCCAAAACGATCCTTGAGCATGTGCGAAAGCGAATGTAAAAAAGGGAAGCATAGTGTTCTATGCTCCCAATTTTGCCCCATCTCCCTGATCAATGTCAATGCCAAGGTCTCTGCGAAGGTACTGGCCCATGCCTGGAACCCAGGTTGGACCACATTAGTTGTACTCTCAACCTTCTGTGGCAAGTCAGAGATTCCCTGGAGCCCACTGCCCCACCGTCATTGGATGCTGAAAAGGCCTTTGACAGGGTGGAGTGGCCATACCTGTTTGATGTGCTCCTTTGCTTTGGTCTCCCCTCAGCCTTCGTAGACATAGTCCATCTCATCTATGCCCACACTTCAGCCACCATCGTTACAAACACCATGGTATCCCGATCCTTCCCTTTACACCGAAGGACCAGACAGGGATGTCCCCATCCCTTTTTCCTTTTCTTCTGGCAGTTCGATCCTCCCCTCAGTTCCCACGTATCCTGGTAGCAGATGCCCATCATAAAATTGCATTATTTGCAGATGACATTATACTGTTTCTAACTGACATCCCCCCTCCATCCAGACCCTTCAGAGGATTATTGGTGACTACTCCAACCTGGCCGGCTACAAACTGAATGAAGCCAAGTCCCAGATTCTTCCACTTCCTACCCCCTCCAGTGGTCACCAGAGGATGTCACATGCCTGGGAGTATAGCTCAAGCCAGCTTTTGCAGCAACTATTACAGCTAACACCACCATAATTCTTAACAAACTGCTCACCGCTTTGAATGCTTGGAAATCCATCCTCTCCACCTGGGGCAGAGTTAACACTCTCAAACTGTTTACCCTTCCCAAGATTCAATATATTGTAGGCAACCTCCCAGTGTCACTCCCCTCTACTTTTTTCAAAACCATTATATCTAAAATATCGGTATTCATCTGGAATGGGAAGTCACCAAAAATAAAACTACAAACAGTGATGAGACCCTGGAGAGAAGGCAGCTTTGGCCTGCCTCATTTTAAAAAACAACATGAACTGATGGTGCTTTGTCAGGCCCTTGTTTGTCTGAGAAAGAGAGGTTACCCCCCAATACCCACGATGGCTTACCCTAGAGCTGGCACTGACCAGCTTTCCATCCCCTACTGCTCTTCTCTTCCCTGACATGACATTTCTTCCCTGACATGACATTTCCTTGAGAGGTGCCTCCCCAGTATTAAATTCACCAGGATCATTTTGACCTGCTTTTCCTCCACATTAGACTGGTCATCTCATACAGCCTGTAGGCATCCCCTTTGGCATAACCGTGCCCTATGTATTGAAAATAAACCTCTAGCCTGGGCCACCTGGTTGCATCATGGCATTGTCTCATTAGGGAATCTATACCATCCCCTCACAGGGATGCTGTACTCCTTCACAGAACTGTCTGAACACCCCCCACCCCACCCCATCACACACACACACACACACCTCAGTTCTGGAAATATCTGCAACTTTGGGCTATCTCTTGAAAACTAAAATCTCCAGGGAACATACCTTACCTGCCATCACTCCCCTGGAAAGGGGATTGTTACCTTCTTATCCTTAAAATACTTGTCCCATAGATTCACATCCCTCCAGTCCTCCCTGACTGTGTCACACCCCCCTTGGCTGGTCCTCATGAAGCTTGGGAATGTGGACTGTATATCTCCATCTCCCAGGCAGAGTGGGATCAGCTCTGACCTCATATCTACAAAAAAGAGCTGGCCTTGGGGGGTTGCGAACTGTGCATTCGCAAAGGGCCCCAAGAGCCAAGAGGCCCCCCAAAAAATTCAGCTGTCCCATTGGCCTCCTTCCTGGTCCTGGTACAAAACTAGCTAAAAATGAAGCTACAGGGAGGCCATGACTGGAATGAGGATGTTCCTTGGGGACTTCACGACTTCTGATATGGGGGCCCCAGCAAGGAGGTTCTCACACGGCCCCAGAATAGCTAGGGCCAGCGCTGTCTACAAAGCCTCAAGAGAGGTACAGGCTAAGACCCTCCAGTACAAGATCATGCACAGAGCTTATCGTACCCCCCGCTATGACTTTATAAAGCTGGCCAACTCCTACACAGCAACTGCTGGAGATGTTCGGTCCCCTCAAGCCTCTTAGTCCCATATCCTGTGGTATTGCCCCATGTTAAACCGTTACTGGGATAGATTTGGGCATTCTGTAGGGGCACTGTCCCCTTATCCAGGACAAAAGATCCATGGTTTGCTCTCTTGCTTCTTCCAGTCGGTGTAACCTTGATCCACATACAGAAACTCTGGGCTGTAGGAGCCCTAGCTCCTGCTAAGCAGCTTATTTTGCGCCACTGGAGAGATTCCGAACCTCCTATTCTACGGAATGGCTCAATCTTCTTTACCTCACAGCGAAGTGCAAAAAAAGTGGCCTATGTTGCCACTGGACACCTACCTCGCTATGACAAAATTTGGGGCCCTTTCCTGCGCTGGAAAAGTGACAACCCCCTGACTCTTGCCCCTCACAGATGAGGTAGCATGATTTTCAGCTTCTTTACCTTACTGACTCACTCTTATCCCAGTCATCAAGAGGGGTGACTCCCTATTGCTTCCGCACCTACACCTGTGTGCCCACTGCAATACTTTATAGTCTCTCTCCACCACTTCTTTTCCCTCCCCCCAAGGCTTCATACTATCCCTGTCCCCAGCTATCTGCCTTCAGTTTCCCTATTCCACTAGAACAGCCTCTTGCCACTCCTCGCTCAGCCTTAAAAGTATTCTTCCCTTTGCCCTGTCACACTTCGTACCCCTTTCAGGGCTTCGCTAGTCCTTATGCACTAGCCTTATGACTTAACAGAGCTAATACATCTGCTCACTGCCCCTTTGGGATTGTACCATTGATATTTTACATTATTGTACATTACTATTGTACTTTTTTCCTATTTTATAAAATTCTGCGACATTGTTATCAACGCTGTATCTGGGTCCATTTTGATTAAAATGCCACATTTATTTGTTTTTATTTATTGAGTTCTAGGATTAAAACCTATGACTCAGAGTCTCTTTTACACAAGTTCCATGTCATTACACAAAGCAAAACAAGGGTGAGTACGAAATGCAAACATGGGTGGATACATAAAATAAGTGCAAGGAAACATAAGTTTACATTTAACAATGTTACAGTAAAACAGGTTCAACAGTGAGTAATCAGGTGGCTTCAAGTAAGATAAGGATATAGCTAGTACATTAGTGACACTAGTACTGTAGAGCTGAGAAGCAGCCAGGGGTTGGTTTTGTCAGGGTGGTGGTGACACTAGAAGCACTACTGGTCTCAACAAGCAGCCAGTGGTTGGCTTTGTCGGGGGGGGTGACAGAGAGGCAGAGGCTGGGCTTAGTTGAGACTACAAACCAGTCCAAAGACTGAGAGGGGAATGGGGGGAATCGGGCTAATGAAGCAGGGGAGGAGAATTAGCAGTAGGGAGAGCATGCAGGAGTGGTTGAAAGCGGAAGGGGTGGGGGAACAATGGAAGTAGGGGAGGGCGAGCATATAGGAGTGGGATGAAAGTGGGAGGGTACAGTAGTGGGCAGGCAGAGGGTAGGGTGGAAGGGGAAAGGGGGAGGGACAGAGACGAGCTGAATGGAGGGCTAAGCTGGGCAGTCACAGCTGCTGCGCATGACAAGGAGTTGTCTAAGGAGGCTCTTGAAGGGACCTAGTTTGGGCTCATCGAGGGTGCCTGCTGGGAGGCCATTCAGCCAACTGGGTGCATGGAAGCTGAAAGATCGTTGGGCTTGCACTGTATGGCAGAATGGGACTAAGAATGGGTGTCTAGATGCACTCCTGGTGCTATGTGTGAGGGGAGCACGGGTAAGGAGGTGCTGAGAGTTGGGAGGGGTTAGGCCCAGGCTTACTTTTTTTGCATATAAACAAGTATGGTACTTGATTCTGTCATTGCGGTTGAGCCAATTAGTCCTAGCATTTAGGTCACACGTATGCATGTGGATGTGAGCGCCCAATACCAGGCAACAGGTTTTGTTTACGGCCATGCTGACTCTTGTCTTCTTAATGTCCTGGCTGTGGCAGCGCCACAGATAACCAGACTGTAGCCCACTTTTGAGATGATGGAGCTGGTGGGCACCAATTGGAGGGCTTCTTGGGTCAAGCTGTGCCTGTGCCTATAAAGGATCCCAAGTCTACAACTGACTGCTTTCGTGACTGCACTGATGTGACCCGGTCCCGTGAACACATGTACCTTCCTTTCTGAAATTCTTATGTTCATGTGTACATGTCTTTTTGTAATACTACAAACTCAATATGGAAACTTGGGTGGACACCCAACATTAATAGTTTAAAGAGACGTGGAGGTGGGATATCAAACATTTGACCTACTATATTACCTAGCTCTAATAAGAATGGTTTCAAACATGAGCAGCTCCAAAGAAGATGTTCATGGGTGCCAGCATTACCACATATGGGTGCCAACATCAGTCTGAACGGTGTGCTTCATAATGTTTGTAGATTTCGGGGATCCTGAAGAACCTAATGTTCACCTTCTACTTAAATACTCGCCAGTTATGAGCCTGCTCCCAGATAACGTTTCATTCAAATTCTGTAGTCCTGTTGTTTGTTTCTGCCCCCCACTTACCTTTATCAGCTGCCAACTGATGTGGCTCAAGCCCTTTTGTTGCACTGTATATTACTGAAATGAATTTCTTTGGGTGTGACCACACCACTAATGCAACAAAAGCAGACCTGATAGGATTTTTGTCCCTCTTGAACATGGAGGCCACCGGTTCTGATGTATGATAATGCCTGATCTGCATACTTCTTAGCATATACTAACATACTAAAATGCCAGCAGAATAGGCCTAACGGTCTTTCGTGTCTGCTCGTTTGGTCAGCCCCCACCCTGGGAGCTGCCCTGCTGCCCCCCTCTCCCTCTCTGGCTTCTGCCTTCCCAGTCCCGGATATTCTTGCTGCACTGGTTTTTGCTTCCAGAACCCCTCCCCTGTATCTGTCCCACCCCTCTTGAACCCCTCCACCATTTCTGCCTCCACCAGCCCCCTGGGCAGTGCATTCCATGGCTCCACCACCCTCTAGTAGCACCTCCTCCTTTTTCCCCTGAATCTCCCCTCCAGCTTCCACCCATGCCCTCTAGTTGCCCCCTCCTTTCTTCGAGCACCTGACTGCTCCTCCCCTATTTACCCCCTTCATGTACCTGAAGACCTTTATCATGTCCCCCCGGTCCCTTCTCTCTTCCAATGTGTACATATTTAGCTCTTCGAGCTTCTCCCCATAGGTCCTACCCCCCAAGCCCCAAATCATTTTGGTTGCCCTCCTCTGGACCCTCTCCAGGAGTTCAATGACCTTCTTTAAATGTGGCCTCCAAAACTGCACGCAGTACTCGAGGTGCGGCCTCACCAAGCAGTTATACAGTAGAAGTATCACTTCCTTCCTTCCTTCTGGAGGTGAGCCCCCTAGCGATGCATCCAAGCATCCTGTTGGCCTTTGCCGCTGCCCTCCTACAAGTCTCCGAGTTGTTCATCTTGACATCCACCACCACCCCCAGGTCCCTCTCAGCCATTGAGACTTGTAGCATCCCCCCCCCCCCCGGGTGTACACTTGGCCCGGGTTTCTGTCTCCCAGGTGCAGTACCTTGCATTTTTCTGCACTGAACCTCAGCTTCCGCTTTCTAGGCCACCTTTCCAGAGCCTCCAGGTCCCTCTGTAGGGCCACCCTGCCATCCTCCCCATCCACCACCGGCCCCAGTTATGAGTCATCCGCAAAGAGACTTATCTTATTCCTGATACTCTCCCTTATGTCAGAGACATA
This sequence comes from Neoceratodus forsteri, assembly GCA_016271365.2. Taxonomy (NCBI): domain Eukaryota; kingdom Metazoa; phylum Chordata; order Ceratodontiformes; family Ceratodontidae; genus Neoceratodus; species Neoceratodus forsteri. The sequence continues at coordinate 70,450,932 of JADMNL010000023.1, forward strand.
GGCGTTGAACAGGAGGGGCCCAAGGACCAATCCCTGAGGGACTCCACTAATGACCCTCCTTGGGGATGAGACTATCCCTCCATCCACAACCCTCTGGATCCTGCCATCCCAATCCATATTCTGCTCCAAGTAGTTGGTAAGATTTAATGGTGTGACCCTCCATTAGATGTTCTTATAAACAGAGTCCCTGACATTCATGGTTGGCCTGGGATAAGGGGGGGGGGGCACCTGAAATGTTGGCACAAGGCCCACCTGGAAAATCAGTAGGGGAAGGCGCAGGGTGACACACTCATATCAGCATTCCACTTCAATATGATACACTAGCTCTGTGCTTGCAACTTACATTTACTTAAAGGGTCCATTTAACAAAAAATAAATGTTAAAAAGATTCTCAGAGTTTAGACGGTGACCAGGTACCCGACAGAGGGGGCCCACCCGAAAAATTTCCAGGTATCCTGGTGAACCAGTCCAGCTCTACTAACATTCGCATCTCTGAAAGCCCGTCCATCCTAATTGGTTGGAAGTCATAACAGGCTTGGATAAGGGTGAGTTTACACAGCCCCATATTCAGGGCACATTTCCTACTTATCTGACACCACACCTGTATGGTTAACTTCACACACAGGTTGTTTATTTGGGAGGGGAGATTGCTCTCCCATGCGAAGAATGGTTTATCCGTAAGAAGCCTGCCTGAATTGAGGTCTTGCTTTAGGATCATCCAGTCAGGGGTTGTGGGCCCTAGGTTTACCTTAACTAGGTTCTGGAGTTGTGCCACCCACTAATAAGCCTTTAAATCTGGAACCCGGCCCCAACCCTCCCTTGACTTTCAGGGCCAGCATAACTGCCCATTTTACCCATGGCCTTTTGCCACCCCAGACAAAGGGAGATACTATTTTCTGGAGCTGCTTCCAAGTCTGGGCCAGGATTTTATCCATCAAGGCTGTACATAAGAAATTAAGGTTGGGGAGAATGTTCATATGTACGATTTCCACCCTACCGCCTACCGATAGTGGGAGTTCTTTCTAGAACTGACATTCATTTTGTATTTCCCCTACCAGCTTGTTGTAGTTAAATCTGAACAGCTGAGCAGGATCTGGTGGGACCCCCACTCCCAGATATCTAAAGCCCTTCATCACCCATTTGACATTACTACATCCCACAACTGTGGCGTCATCTGAGCCCCAAGGAGAATAATCTCCAATGTCCCATCATTCAGTTTATAGCCCCAAACCTTTCCAAACTCTTTGAGGATGTGCAAAACCAAGGGGATATTCACCAATGGGTCACTGAGGTATGAGAGGGTGTCATCTGCATATAGTGATGCCCTCAATTCCTCCCCTGCAGCCCTAATTCCCTCGATTGCTCCTGACACTTGCAGGCAAGCTGCCAAGGGTTCCATGGACAGGGTGAATAAGAGTGGCAGGAGGGGGCATCCCTGCTGTGTCCCTCATTTAATTTGGATAACTTCTGAAATTGACCCATTGACCTGCACCTGAGCCCTGGGTTAGTATATAGGCCTTTGACCCAATTCTTAATTTGTCACCAGACTGGAACCTTCAGAGGGTGGCATGCAGAAACTGCCAGTTAAGGCAGTCAAATGCATTTTCAGTGTTGGCCACAGTCACTGCCTTATGCGTATCCTTAGGCAGGTATTGTCAGTGAAGGATAACATTTTAACAGTTTCCGTATATTATCTTGAATATGCCTGCTTGGAATGAACCCCGTCTGGTCTGGATACACCAGCAAGAGGACCACCAACTGCAATCTCTTAGCTATAGCTTTCACAAACATTTTTCCATTTTGGTTGAGGAGGGAGATTAGGTGATCGCCATTACATTTTGTACAGTCCTTACCAGTTTTGGGAATAATGGTGATTACCACTTCCTTCCAGGTGTCTGGAAGTTCTTCCTCCTTGTGGGCTCAATTGTAGACCCAAGCAAGGATCAGAGCTAAGTCCTCCACAAAGATTTTATAAAACTCTGCTATAAAGCCATCTGGGCCCGGGGCTTTACTAGTGTTTAAGGATTTAATAACCCCTCCCCCCAAGCACCTCTGCTGAGAAGGGCCAGCCCAACACTATTTTGCTGTTTTTTAAAGTGCTTCCCCTGAGGAAGAACTACATGAAAAACTTCTGGGATTTCTTCTTGTGTCCCAGGGCATCTTTGCTTTATTTTGTTTAAATAATTGATTAATTAAAAACAGTAGATAGGAGACAGCACTCACCTTCCACTTAAGTCACAGAATCATAGAATCATATCATAGCACAGAATCACATAAGCTTGATGACAGAAAAGGACCATACCGGCCCATCTAGTCTGCCCTTTTTTTTCCCCTACACCTCCCCCTCACTGACAGCCCCCGGCCTCCCCACGATACTCAGTCCCATATGCTTGTCCCATGCCCTCTTGAATTCTTCCACTGATTTAGCCCCCACCACTCTATCTGATAATCTGTTCCAGGGCTCCACCATCATCTCTGTGAAGAAATGCCCTCTCACATTACCTCTGTACCTTTTTCCTTGCAGTCTGAGGCTGTGCCCTCTGCAATAAATCACATGGCACCGTAATGATCTTTCATGAGTGGGACCTCCAGCCTCCATTTTTATTTCATGATAAGTGCACAGTGTATAGTGCAAAACAGCAAACATATGGTACACACACAGGTCGCTGTGGGACAGTGGAACCCCCCCTCCATCTAACATTTCATGCTGGCCCTCCAGCACTTCATCAGAGATTCCCCTGCCCATACTCAATCATCATTTTTTTTTATTCTTTTGTTAACCAGGTAAGGCCCACCAGGTACAAGTGCCTGTTTTCAGGGGTGACCTGGGAGCACTGGGTTGGTTAAGTGATTTGCTTACAGTCACACAGTATGCACGTGGAGGTTGTGGGAATCAAACCAAGGTCTGGTCTGCTGGATGTATTAGGCTCATTCACAGTTTGTCACTCTAACCTCTAGGCTATACTTCCAGCACAGTTTTATGGTCCATGATGACATCACTAACACATGATAAAAATGGGCAACCAGGAAATACCACTAGTACTAAAGTAATTAAAGTGTGCATATGCAAAAAGTTAAAAATAGTAGTTACTGTTGTTATTACAAAAACATACACAACAAAATCAAGGGCATCTAAATTAATATACATGGCTCTTCATTGCATTAGTACTTATGATTAGAAATGGTTGTTGAATCTGATATGCTCATGTAACCCTTAGGTGGTGCTATCCCAAGGGCCACTACCCCTGCCTGCATGACTAGTTGCAGGTTAAGGGGCCTGGGTACTGAAAACGGGTGCCACCACCCGGAGGACAGGGTTAGCGGTAGCGTAGCTGACCTGGGTACAGCCCTCCGGTACACTGTGACCCCCCTCTTTCCCTTCTAGTGGCCTAAACAATGAACAGCATACATAGGCACAATAGCCCCTAATCAGCATACAAATCCCCACTCTGTTTGCACTTACCACCAGGGCTGTTTCCACCAGTCCGACCCTGGAGACCCCCTGTAAAATAAGGTTAGACACAGCAGGTAACAACAGCACAGTGCTTCTGGTACAAAATGGAACCACAGTCAGGTTAAATGCAAAAATGATTAGATCTGATTTATTCAGGGGGAATGAACAAGGGAGGGGCGTAATTTGGCTGATTAGTTCTGTAACTGATTCAATCAGGCAATCATGCATGCACTTTAGAGTCCCTTCACAGTCACACACTCTGGCTACCCAGCTGGAACAAAGGGTGGCTAGCCTAATTCCTTGCCCAGGGTAGGCCAGCGTTGCAGCTGGTCAGGGCCCTGTGATGGAAAGAAGAAGCATGCACAACCACACACAATATGTAATCCGGAGCCAGGAGGCTCAGTACATGATAATTAGACAAAACTATTAAATCAGATGACACACTTTGATTGAGCAGTTGTTGCCGGGAGCTACCCTGGTGTTTACTCATGCTACCCAGTACAGGACATTGATGGTTTTCTCTGCATCGCGAGTAGCTGACTGGGCCAAGTTGGCAGGGCCCAGGCCAAGTGAACAGTTCAGATTCAGTCTGCAAATGCTGGATGAAGCTCCGGAAGTGTGACACAATTAGGCAGTGGGGAACCAAATTGCGACCCACTAACAGCATTCAGCACACGTACAGTAAAAGAAAAGCAATACCACAGTTTGGATGACAGTCTGGTTGCAATTTCAGCTTTCCTGAGCAAAACCGTGATCTCTGTGGTGATTCAGACGTCCTAACAGGTCGATCGCGTGAAGCAAATCTTTGGTCTTCTTCAGGCAAAGGTACAGTGACAATTCGGCTGCTTTTGTCACACATGGTTTGGATACAGTCCAGTTATTTAAGCACTCTTTAAGGATCCCGTTCGAGGGACAGCAGGCAGACAGGCCAAACTCAGCCTTTCCACCAGTTTTCCATGTGACTACGCAGGAGCAGCTATTCGAATCACTCGAGCTGTTCACTCTCTCAACTCCAAACTCAGACTGACACTCTGCTGCAGGCAGCACTGGGACTTCCTCTGAGATCCAAAAGGTTCGGTTGGTTGATCCATCTGTCTATCACAGCTAGAGCTCCCCCTCCAGTTCCATTTAGGCGCTAAAGTGGAAAAACTACAATTCCTACAGAAATTCACTTCCACAAGACCCCTGGGGACAGACTCCATTTTAAGGTCCCCAAAAGGTACTGATTGGTGCAATACAGAAATGTCCAAGCTGCAAAGAAAGGCAGGTTAGACAAACTATACTGTTGTTATTAGATCAGCTAATCAACAAACAATTACAAGTTCTAACAGAGCTCCCTCTGCACCATTAGCGATGGCAGAACAGAGCAATATTATTGCAGCTTGGGCAGAACTCGAGTCTGGAAATACTCGGCCCCTACCCAGATTAATTATACACTACAAAAATAATGCCTTTTAAAGAGAAAGGCACGGAGGCTAACAGGGCACTAACATGCAAGCACTTTTACACCTGTAAAGACACAGAACGCCTGCCTGGCAGTGGGCATTTAAACACAACCAAGGAAGACTTTTGGGAACCCCATGTATAGTGGGTTACACCCACAATGCCTAAGTCTGTAACCAAAATCGACTAGAGATTCCTCTCTACAAGCAATCATTTCTTAATGGATGAAATCAATTCTAAAACAAGTGTAACCCCTAGGTGGCGGTATCCCAAGGGCTACTACCCCTGCCTGCTTGGCTAGTAGCAGGTTAAGGGCCTGAGTTCTGAATGGGTGCTCCACCCTGAGGTCAGGGTTGGTAGTGGTCAAGCTTAACCTGGGCACAGCCCTCCAGGACACTGTAACCCCTCTTTCCTTACTAGTGGCCAGAACAATACACAATAATCACTTTCACAATACCCTGATACACCACACAGTACCACACTGTTTGCACTTACCACCAGGGCTTTCCTCTGGCTCAGACCTGGGGACCACCTGTAAACAAGGTTATACATAGCAAATAACAGCAGTACAGTCTCTTGCACAAACTGGAACCACAGTCAGGGTAAATGCAAAAAGAGTTAGAGCTGATTTATTTAACGGACTTAAACAAGGGAGGGCGAAATCAGGTTAATTTGCTTAAAGGCTGCATCAATCAAACAGTTATGCATGCACTTCAGGGTCCATAAACAGTCACACACTTTGGGTACCCAGATGGAGAATGGTGGGCTAGCCAGGAAAGCTGCAGCTGGTTGGGGCCCTGTGATGGAAGAAAACAACATGCACAGCGCACACTATTTGTAATCCGGAGCCGGAGGTCTCAGTTTGAGAAAAGAAAACAACAAGACAATCAGATGACACACTTTTAGATTAGGCTGTTGTTGCAGGGAGCTACCCTGATAATTACTCATGATACCCAAGACTGGACACAGGCTGGATGAAAATCGAGACAGCAGGTGGTTAATCCGGAGTGCCAGGAGAAGCAGGGCCCACACGATTCACAAAGGCATTGTTCCTGTTCCAGCGTGGAGCAGGGGCTGATCCCAGGCAGGTCTCTCGTCAATGGCTTTCTGTGCAGCGGTAGTTCACAGGGCCAGTCAGGCAAGATCCCGCCAAATGGAGACAAATTCGGATACAGTCCATTTTGGGCTGGATACAGCTTTCAGCAAGCAGAACACAGTTCACACAGTGAGGAACCAAATCACGACCCACTAACAACTCACAGCACATTTACATGTAAGGAAATTCTACTGTACCAGGCAAACCACTCTCCGGTCACGATCGCAGAGTCTCTGCACGAACCGGGGATTCAAAAGCAGCTAGAAATACTGACAGGCCGATCGCATTCAGCAAAATCTTTGGACTTCTTCAGGTATGAGCCTGGTCAAAAAATCAGTGGCTTAGTTTGTTGTCACAAACTCGGATTTAGTCCGAAATAATTCCTTTTCTCCCTCTCAAGGGCTGCAGGCAGACATGCAGGCCACAACTCGGGCCTTTCCACAGTTCTCCCATGTGAAACTACGCAGACGGCTGCTCGACTGTGTCGAGCTGTTGCCTCTTCAACCCCCAACTGAGATCTGACTCAACTGCCAGCAAGCCTGGGACTTTCCCCAGAATCCAAAAGGTTCAGTTGGCTGATCTGTCAGTTAGTCACAACAAAGGCTCCCCCTTCAGGTGCAAAACAAGGTGCCAAAAGCCCAAAACTACAATTCCTACAGATTTTGACTCCAGACAGCTCCTGTAGTCTGGCTCCATTTTAAGTCCCACCAGTACTGATTGGTCCAATTCGCAGTCCAGGACCAAGATAGTGGAGATAGACAAAACAGTCCTTGCTGCAAAGAAGGCAGGTTAGACAAACTACATTATCATTATCACTCTAAATGATTTTCAGTAAATAGTTACATCTTACAACAGAGCTCCCTTTCAGATTACTTATGATTGCAATCCAGGCAGCTCTTAAAGAGACAGTGCACAGAGGTTATACAGGTACTCTCTGGCAATCACATTTAAACTGCTGTAACGCAGGACACCAGCCTGGCAGTGAGCACCTAGCAAGCTCAAGGAAGACTTTTCGGGAACCCCCATTTGTAGGGGGTTACACAAGCAGTGAACATTAGCTCTAGGTAAAGAGGCCGGGGCATATCACAAACACCCTATCTCAACCACAGTAATCAGAAAAATTGGATTCCAGAGAGAGCAGGTGGAGAACTTATGGGAATTCAAACACAGTTTCACTTCTTCAAACAATAAGGTATCTCCACTTTTGAGGGGGAAGATCCCCTATACAAATAGCTGAAACAAATGCTGCATTTTTATTGTTTGCTTGCACGCATGTGCAAGAAACATAGTGCCATCATCTGAGGTTTTGTAGATGTGGAACCCTGTCTTCCAACTCAGTCAGTGTGTTTGCAGGCGCAGCCACAGTTTACCAATGAATGCTGCACCTGTCTGTGACAGCAGTTGAAAATGTAGTGCCGTACAGTTGAAAAGGAGAGCTCCGCTTCAGTGAGCAGCAATAAGATAGTGTTGATTAGCATATTGCCAGCAATCCTGCTTGTATACGTCTCTCTTTGCTTTCTTCCTTTCTTTTCTTTCTTTTATGTTGATTAGTGCTGCGATGCGCAAGAAGAGAAACATATTGCCAGGGCAGTTTTCAGCAGGTTGTGGAGGCATGGCACTGTTGTAGCCAATGCCCCCACAGCCTGTAAAGGCTTGTCCAGCGTCCCTCAATGCCGTGGCACATTGCTGCTGACACTAGTTCAGCCAGTGGGTCACCAACTTGTAAATAATTAGCCGCTGCAATCAGGGGCCGCCTCGTCATTGCAGCGTAAGCCATTCGCTGCAATGCGGGAGCGACCCGTCATTGCAGGGTGGGATCTGGAAACACTGATATTGTTTGTGAACAATACTACTCCCCCACCGAGGGGGTGCCCAATCCTCCTCGGCATCATGTGCCCCTCAACCATGTTTATTTGCCGACGGGGCCCCAATCCCCATCAGCTTCAGTACCCCAGTGTTTATGTTGCGCGGCGGAAGCCCACTCCCCTGTCAGCATTATGTAACCCCCACCCTGCGCTTTTGTTGTCTGCGGCCGAGGGTGCCCAATCCCGTCGGCATAATGTTGCCCTCCCCTTTTGTTCTGTGCCGACGGGGTGCCCAATCCCCCGTCTACAGCTGCCCCCCAAAGAAAGACTCACTGGCACACAGGGTGCCCACCCCAGCATGCCACATGCCCTGTAAAATAAAAACGGTCCCGCGATGTCTTTTTTTTACCTGTAAAATAGGAAACAGTCCTTAGGCAGTCTCCTGCCCCTCTGACCACCCACGCCCACCCACTGCGCACCCTGCCTCCCCACACACCCCACCCCATACTTACCTCCAGAGTCTGGGCGTGATGATCTTCAGTGGATCGGGAACACGCCTGCACTCTTGAAAGTCAACCGCGAACTGAAGAATTGCTGGTAAGCTGTATAATGGAATAAATAGGGGTTTTCAATGTTGCTGCATATCTCAGTCATTTATTGAATTTTGGCACTAAATTTTCAACATGGGGTTTTGAACCACCTCATGAATTCTGGCACTGTCATGGCATTAATCGGCTCTGAAAGGTGATTTCGCGGTCACTGCACAGAATCACCTTTCGGGCTGATTAATGAAAACAACAGTGCCAGTGTTCATGAGGTGGGCTCTCAAAAAGCCTATGTTGCAATTTGGTGAAAATCCAAAAATTACTGTTTAACGAGTGCGTTGTACAGTTGTTACGCATAATTTGAATTTTGTGAATTTGTAATATTTTCATGCCAGATTTTCAACACTGGCATTTTTCACACCCCTTGTGAACAGTACAGCTGTCATTGTTCACAACGTGGCCAAATGTGTTTTTGCACTTCTGGCACAGAATAGCACGTTTGTTGTGGGAAATCAGTGTTTGGGACAGATTAAGAAAATGACAGTGACACTGTTTATGAGTAGTGGTCTTAAAATGCCTATGTTGAAAACTTGGTGATGATACTCCATAAAATGACTGTGTTACGAGTGTGCATTACGCGGATTTACACGCACACTCATAAGTTGCGAATTTATAATATTTTTCACTCCAGATTTTCAAAATTGCCATTTTCCCACACCTATTTATGAGCAGTATAGCTGTTTTTCCTATCCTGGCCAAAATGTGTTTTGCACTTACGGTACAGAATAGCGTGGTCACTGTTGGAAATCACTGTTCGGGACAGATTACGTAAAATGACAATGATACTGTTCATGAGCAGAGGTCCTAAAATGCCTATGTTGAAAATTTGGTGATGATAGCCTGTTAAAAGACTGTGTTAAAGTATGCGCTATGCACTTTCCACGCATTCATTGCAACTCGCAGATTTGTAATATTGTCATACCAGATTTTCATCAGTGGCATTGTTTCACACCTCATCATGAGCAATACACCTGTCATTTTTCACATCCTGACTGAAATGTGTTTTCGCAGTTCCGGCTCAGAATAACGTGGTCGCTGTGGGAAATCAGTGTTCGGGACAGATTAAGAAACTGACAGTGGCACTGTTCATGAGCAGAGGTCCTAAAATCCCTATGTTGAAAATTTGGTGATGAAACTCCATAACATGACTGTGTTACAAGCGTGCGTTGAACTCTTTCCACGCACCCTTGTAACTTAGCATGCAGCACAAGGAGAAACAGAATGAGTGAGTGAGACAGGGGGGAGTGAGCGACCTCAACGGAGCTCTGTCGGGACAGCTACAGATTTCTTTGTGGGCAGAAAAAGGTGTCAATGCAGACAGGAGCCCCGTACAAAAGCGCAGCCTGCAGCGCCAAGAGAAACAGAATGATCAAGTGACAGAGCAGGAGTGAGTGAGCTCAACAGAGCTCCATCGTGACTGCTAGGATTTCTTTGTGGGCAGAAAAAGGTGGCGATGCAGGCAAGAGCCCAGTACAAAGCCAGCTGCGGCGTGGCAGAAGCGGAATGAGCGAGTAGAGAGAGGGAGTGAAGCGAGGCTCAATGGAGCTGTGTCAGACTGCTTCAGATTTTTGTGGCCAGAAAAAGCCACCAATGCAGCGAACTCAACTGAGCTCTATCGTGACTGCTGCAGATTTCTTTGTGGGCAGAAAAAGGCACCAACAGAGGCAGGAGCCCACTACAAAAGGACAGCCTGCAGCACCAGAAGAAACAGAATGAGTGAGTGAGACAGGGGGAGAGAGCGACCTCAACAGAGCTCTATCGGAACAGCTACGGATTTCTTCGTAGGCAAAAAAAGGTGCCAATGCAGGCAGGAGCCCAGTACAAAAGGGCAGCCTGCAGCACCGGGAGAAACACAATGAGCGCGTAAGAGAGGGGAAGTGAGCAAGCTTAACAGAGCTCTATCGTGACTGCTGCGGATTTCTTTATTGGCCGAAAAAGGTGGCAACGCAGGCAGGAGCCCAGTACAAAAGTCCAAGCTGCAGTGCCAGCAGAAACGGAATGAGTGAGTGAGAGAGGGGGAGTAAGCACGCCCAACAGACCTGTGTCAGGATTGCTGCAGATTTCTTTGTGGGCAGAAAAAGCCACCAACAGAGGCAGGAGCCCAGTACAAAAGGGCAGCCTGTAGCGCCAGGAGAAACAGAATGAGTGAGTGAGAGAGGGGGAGTGAGCCACCTCAATGGAGCTCTGTCAGGACAGCTGCTGATTTCTTAGTGGACAGAAAAAGGTGCCAAACAGGCAGAAGCCCAGTACAAAAGAGCAGCCCGCAGCACCAGGAGAAACAGACTGAGTTTGTAACAGAGGGGCAGTGAGCGAGCTCAACGGACCAACGCAATCAACATTCGGCATTGACAAATGCTTGTTCTTCATTGGTGCCCAATCCCCTGTCGGCTCAATTAACCCCTCCAAATAAATAGATTTCCAGTTGCCATGCTCGGAGCCCACTCCAGCGTGGCACATGTCTGTATGGCCGACAGGGTGCCCAATCCCAGTCAGCTCCACGGCGCCCCCCCCCAAAAAAATCTTCCAGCTGCCATGCTGGGAGCCCACCCCAGCGTGGCACAAGTGCCGTGTCATTCTCTTAAAAAGAAAAGAAACACCTGAAAAGAAAAAAACGGTCCCTCGTTGATTGTCTTGCCTCCCAACCCACGCCCACCCTCTGCGCATCCACACCCCCACCTCACCGCATACTTATCTCTGGAGGCCGGCGAGACGCTCTTCCGTGGACCGGGAACACGTCTGCACTCTTCAAAGCTGACTGCGAACTGAATAAATGCCGTAAGTGGTATAATGGAATAAATAGGGTTTTTAAACTTTGATGCGTATTCGCATTTTTGAATTCGACTAAATTTAACATGGGTTTTTGGGATACCATCTCATGAATTCTGGCACTGTCATGGCATTAATCGCTCGATAGGTGATTTTATGGTCACTGCGCAGAACCACCTTTCAGGACCAATTTACAAAATGACAGTGTCACAGTTCATGAGGTAGGCCCCAAAACCCTATGTTGAAAATTTGGTGGAAAAATTCTGTAAAATGAGCTGATTTGTAGTGCGTTGCGCGGTTCCTATGTCTGGCTTGTAGTTCTTGAGGTACATTTTATTTTCACTCAGATTTTCAACATTGCCATTTTACCACACCTCCTTATGAGCAGTACAGCTGTCATTTTTCACATCTCATCCAAAATGTGTTTCCGCGCATGTAGCACACAATGGCACAGTCGGTGTGCAAAATCAATGTTTGGGACAGATTAAGAAAATTGCAGTGACACTATTCATGAGCAGAGGTCTTAAAATGGCTATGTTGAAAATTGGGTGACAAAAGTCCATAAAGTGACTGTGTTACGAGCGAGCATTGAGCAGTTTCCACGCACCCTCGTTAGTTCGTGAATTTGTAATATTTTCAGTCCAGATTTTCACCACTGGCATTTTTCCACACTTCCTTATGAACAGTACAGCTGTCATTTTTCACACCATGGCTGAAATGTGCTTTCACACTTCCAGCAAAGAAATGCGTGGTCGCTGTGGGAAATCACTGTTCGGGACAGATTAAGAAAATCACGGTGACACTGTTCATGAGTGGAGGTGCCAAAATGCCTATGTTTACAATCTGCTATAAAAAATCCCCAAACTAATTACATTACGGGTGTGCGTTGAACAGTTTCTACGCACGCTCGTGACTTCACCAGTTTTTTTAATATTTTCACTGCAGATTTTCAACATTGCAATTTTTTACACCTCCCCATGAACAGTACAGCTGTCATTTTTCACATCCTGTTCGAAATGTGTTTTCGCACCTGTGGTGCCAAATGGCATAGTCGCTGTGCAAAAGCACCTTCGGCTAACAAATTGATATTGCCACTGTTCTTGAGGTGGGGGTCACAAAAAAAACATGTTGAAAATTTGGAGTGAAAATACCAACGAACGCCTGAGGCATTAGAGTTTCCGACCATAACGCCCACCCTGTAGAGAATGACAGGCATCAGGGGTGTGACTTGGGATTGTTGCCTGTAATGCTCATACCATTCCACCCCCACCCACACCCTGCAGCCAGTGAGAGGCATCGAAATGTGCCTTGGACTCTTCAGCCCCAAAGTTCACCCCATTCTTCTATACAGCACTGATCTCACCGTATTTCCTGATGGAATGGGGTGAACGTAAGGGCCAAAGACCCCAAGGTACATCGTGACACTTGTCAGTGTCTGCAGGGTAGGGTGTGGTGAAATGGCATGGCCGTAATGCCTGAAGACCCAAAGGCACACCCCACTGCCTGTCAGTATCTGCAGGGTGGTGGTGGGGTTGGCTTCAGTTCAATACTTCACTGCCATTCCTATTATGCAGCTCTGTAACTCCTACACTATCAATGCCAATGCCAGCAAGCAAACATTCAGCATTGACAAATGCTTGCCTCTTCTGACACTATGCCTCAGCTGTTTCGATTATTTGTTTTTAATTTTTTTTACTACTGTGGTTAAGGATGGGTACAGAGGTCAGCAGGGAGGATTCAGAGTGTTCACACGGATGTTCTCGGGGGTTGGGGCGTAGTCTGCCACTCATGCAGTGACTCCTGAGGGTGGCATAGTGGAAGTGCACTTACAGATATGGGGACATAGCACTCGCAGACACAAGAGACTAGAAATGTAAAGCTCGTAACAAAGTGAGACATGACCCCTGATGAAGACCCCATGTTTGGGTTGAAGCACTGGGGCTTCGAGTACTTGTTTGGGCATTTGTCACAATACACACTTTGCTATGAACTCTACGCTGTTTGTTTCCTGTGTCCGCAAGGGCTGTGTCTCCATATCTGTACTTGCAACAGGGCTTGCCTCCCTTACAGCACTCAATTTCTCTTCCTGAACAATGAGCCATATCTCCCTTTCACAGGAAGTGCACTTAGCAGGGTGCGGGAACATGTTCCACCACATGCCTCCCACCTTAGGATGCTGCGGTCTGTGAACATTTGTAGGGATGGAGGAGCTGGAAGGAGAAATAAGGAGAGGTTGTGCTAAATTAAGGATGGTCCCTCACTCCACCCCATGCCACTGACCCTCCAGCTAGCCAGACCACGCCACTCTGTCAATGTCCTGTAAACCTGCACCTGTGTGCTTTGCAGGGGCCCTGTGGCAGGGTAATGCCAGAGCCTCAAGATGTTGATCCATCTGTGGGAGCCTGGGGTGTGGCTTGTGTAACCCCTAGGTGGCGCTATCCCAAGGGCTACTCCTCTGCCTGCATGACTAGGTGCAGGTTAAGGGCCTGGGTACTGAAAACAGGTGCCTCTACCCGAGGACAGGGTTAGTGGTAGCGTAGCTACCTGGTACAGCCTCCAGGACACTCAACCCTCCTCTTTCCTCTCTAGTGGCCTCAGCAATGAACAACAGACACAGTTACAATAACCCCTAATCAGCATACTAATCCCCACTCTGTTTGCACTCTACCACAAGCTGATTCCACCAGTTCGACTCCTGAAACCCCTGTAAAATAAGGTTAGACATAGCAGGTAACAACACTACAGTGCTTCTTGTACAAAATGGAACCACAGTCAAGTTAAATGCAAAAACAATTAGATCTGATTTATTCAGGGGAATGAACAAGGAGGGCGTAATTTGGCTGATTAGTTCTGTAACTGATTCAATCAGGCAATCATGCATGCATTTTAGAGTCCTTTCACAGTCACACACTCTGGGTACTCAGTTGGAAAAAGGTGGGCTAGCCTGACACGTTGCCTGGGGTAGGCGGCTTGCAGCTGGTTGGGGCCCTGTGATGGAAAGAAGAAGCACGCACAACCACACACACTTTGTTATCCGGAGCCTGGAGGCTCAGTTTGTGACAAGAAAACAACAATTGAATCAGATGACAACACTTTTGATTTAGCTAATGTTGCAGGGAACTACCCTGGCATTTACTCACGCTACCCACTACAAAACACAGGAGGGACGAAATGGAGACTGTAGGTTGACAAGCTTGTATGCCAGGAGAAGCAGGGCCCACACGATTCACTGAGGTGTCATTCCTGTTAGAGATGTTTAGCAGGGGGCTGATCCCCGGGCGAGTCTCTCGTTGATGGTGATCTCTGTGTCTGAAGTAGGTGACTGGGCCAAGGTGGCAGGGCCCGGGCCAGGTGAACAGTTCAGATTCAGTTCGATAGGTGCTGGAGACAGCTTCCAGAAAGCGTGACACACTTAAGTAGTGGGGAACCAAATCACGACCCACTGACAGTTCACACTGCATTTATAGTAAAGCAAAACACAATACCACAGGTCGGATACAGTCCAGTTGCAATTTCACTTTTCTTGAGCAAAACCGTGATCTCTGTGGTGATTCAGACGTCCTGACAAGCCGATCGCTTACAGCAAATCTTCGGTCTTCTTCAGTTAACAGGGCAGTCACAATTTGGTATTTCTAGTCACAAACCAGTTTGGATTCAGTCCAATTAATTTCACTAGCAGATCCCTCAGAAGGGAAGATGACACAGGCAGGCCAGACACGGCCTTCCCACTGGTTTCCTGCATTACTCGCAGGAGCAGCTGCTCCTATGTCTTGAGCAGTTCACACTCTCAACTCCAAACTCAGACTGACTCTCTGCTGCAGGCAGCACTGGGACTTCTTTCTGATCCAAAAAGAGATTTGGTTGGTTGATTCATCTGTCTGTAACCCCCCTGCAAATGGGGGTTCCCAAAAGACTTCCAGGAGCTTGCTTGAATGCTCCGAGCCTGAATGGTGTTTGGCGTTTAAGCCATTTATCTGCAGGGTTTTAAATAATTGATTAGCAGTTTTTTCTTGGGACAATACTAACTGTACAGAAAGCATTTATATAGGTTTCCTAGAAGTGTTATGTTTGTTAGACACAGTGAGGCAAGTGCTATGCATTTTCACAATAATTTAGAACTTTTATGAGCAAAACGCTAATCAATTTTTAGAGTTAAATAAAACCCTGTTTCTGTGAGTGTTTTTAGAGCCTCTGGTACTGTCTCTTTAAGAGCTGTCTGCTTGCAGACATAATTAGTTTGTAGTGGGGGACTGTGTGTTTCTCAGCTTGAGTCCCACTTGAGCTGCTGCCAATTCACTCGCTTTTGCAGTCACTAGAGTGCAAAGGAACCTATCTGAAAGATGTAACTGTTTGCCAGAAATCATTTAGAGTAATAATGAAAATACAGTTTGTCTAACCTGCTTTTCTTTGCAATCAGAACTGTGTTTGCTTAGTTCCCCATTCTAGTTTAGAACTGCTGAACTGGACGAATCAGTGTGGGTTAAGGGAGCTCTAAAATGGTGCCTGTGGACGAATCAGAACTTGGACTCGTAATCTGAGCCAGCCACAAGAGGATTGTAATGGCAGTGACTCTGGGAAATGTAGTTTGGAGTTCGGCGCCTTTTTGCACCAACAGGGGGAGGCTATTGTGAGTGACAGCCAATCCAGCCAAGAACTGGGAGGAACTCAAAGGAAGTGCCCGGTTTTGTCTACTGGAGTTTCAGTTTAGCTCTGGCAGTGAAGAGGGAAGGAGGCCTGTGCTCCATCGGTGCGCAGTTTTAGTTGGGAAATGCATGTAAGGCTCCAAGTTTCAGTCTGCAACTTGTGCAAGTGCTTGTTTGGACTGAATCTGACCTGTGAAGAGAATCAAAGAGATCTGAAAAGTAGAAACCAGGCTCACCCTGTAGAAGACTAGAGAAACTGCTGAATCGCGCTCGGTCTGTCAGGAACTGAATCTGCTGTGTGTTCTCCCGGGTACTGTGCAGTAATTGCGATCGGGATAGAGAAGCAGCCTGCCTGGTATAGTACTTTCTTTCTCCATATAAATGTGTGTAGTGCTAGTGGGGACTCGCGTCAAATCCCTGTGCAGTGAATTGAGTGCATGAAGCTGAAGTAAACCTCATCTTAATCCAGACTACATATCCATTTGCTCTGAACTGCCTGTGCCAGTCACAAGGACCTTGTCCACATGGTCTGCTCCTCCTGGCAATCCAGGACAGTCTGCCTTCCATTCAGTTTCAGTATTGAATTTGTGAGTACAAACCGGTAGCTCCTGCCATCATCTAATTGCAAGTGTTCCATCTGATTACTTTTCCTTTCTTTTCTCCATGAACTGAGCCTGCCGGCCCGGATTACAATTTGGGTATTGTGCATGCATTTTCCATCTTCAGGGCCCCAACCAGCTGCACCAAATAGGTTAGCCTCTTATTGCCTGGGTACCCAGTAAGAGTGACATTAGGGACATTTGGGATTCTGAAATATGTGCACAGTACTGTGATTATTAATGCATTTAAACTAATTAACCTGATTTCCCCGTCCTTGTTATATCCCCCTAGATAAATCAGATCTGTTTGTTTCAGCAAAGTTACACTGCCTGAGGTATTCGTCTATGTTAAAGTATTGTACTGTGGTTTTTGCACTGTATCATCTTATTTTACAGGGAGTCCCAGGAGTCACACTGCCCGAACCAGTCCTGGGGGTAAGTGTATACTGTGAAGGTAATTCTGATATATTGTGTGGGCCACTAGTGGGAAGAAAGGGGGGTCGCAGTGTCCCAGAGGGCTGTGACCAAGTTAGTTTAACTATTGCAAACCCTGACCTCTGGGTGGAGGCGTCACTATTGGATCCAGGCCCTCAACCTGTTAGTGGCAAATCAGGCAGGGTAGTAGCCTTGGATAGCGCCATCTAGGGGTTACATCTTGAAGGCACCGCTGGGATTGTGTGTCTCTAGTGGCCATATTTACGAACCACTGTTAAGAAAAAAATAAATGGGTACCCCGACAGAAGTGGCTGTGCACCGGCTGGTGGAGTGGTGTACTGGGGAGGAGATCGACCTCCAAAATGCTATGCTTATCCTGGACATCCCCCTGGGTATCAATACGGACACTGTACAGGGAGTACTTTCCAAGGTGGAAGGTTTACAAAACCCTGTGGTGGTGGGTCGGCATGCTAATCTGCTCACCCACACTTTCCTGGCCCTAGTAGAGTTTAAGGATCCCATAGATAGCTCCAAAGTGCCACAGACTATTTCCCCAGAGGGAGCCCTCACTGCCTGGAGAATGATAACTAGGGACATTAAAGACCCAGGGGGGAATGAGCCCCCACCACTATCTGAAACTTTTGAGGAGAAATTTGCTAAATGGTTGCTGGGGGAAGGGAAAACTGTGGAGGACTTGAAGAAACTATTCTTGCCACCTGGGGGTGTTCCTCCCCCAACACCCTCTCCCGCCCCAGTACCCGTAATGGTGGCTGAACCAATGCAGGCTTCTATTTCTGCACCTGCCATTAGTCACGACTCTTACCGAAGGTTGAGGATCTTCTCTGGCACCCTTCCCACCCCCCAAGGGGAGGATGACTGGGAGACCTGGATAGATTATGTTGCCCCCCAAGTGCTAGAATGGCAATGCTCGGAAGCCGGAAAGCAAAAGAGGGTTAGTGAGAGCCTCCGAGGTCCTGCCCTGGCTACCATCTGTGCTAAACGGGCCAGTAACCCTGAAGCGACTGCACAGGTCTATCTTGAGGCCTTGAGAATGTGTATGGGAGCCCAGATTCTGATGAGGACCTATGGTGGAGAGAAAGAAATGCACAACAGTACCAAGGGAGTTGTTGTCTGTGTATGTATCTTGGCTGGAAAAATTGTTGCAAGAATGCCTCAGAAAGGGTAGTTTGCCAGCGACTGAACTGGACTGAACCACGCTGGACAGGATCCTTAAGTCTGCCCCCTTCTCAGAACTGCTGTTGCTTCAGTTACGCCTGGCAAATCGACTGGAATCCCCACCCTCCTATGATGAGCTAATGAGAGAAATTCGAGGAGTTGAGAAAAGGCAACCTCGGGAGGGACTTGCACCAACAGCTGCGGCTACGACCCGAGTGACTGAGGGTGACCCATCAAGTGAAGTTCAGGGGCAGAGGTTGGCAGTTAATGAGTGCTCTGAGAAGGAAAATGTAACCCCTTGTAAATGGGGGTTCATGAACGCCTTGAGCTGCTTTATGCTCCATGCCTGGTTAGTAATCGCATAAAAGCCGCTTAAATGGGGAACAGTTGAGCGCTCCTACAAGCCTCCGTAAGCTGTCCCTTTAAGGGTTGCTGCCTGCAGTCATAATTAACTGACATGAAGGAGGAGCTGGTGGTTGTATGCCCGAGTCCCGCCTGGGCCCTGGAGAGTGGCTCCTTCCTGCCATCGCTAGTGGTGGAGAGGGAGCTCCGCTTAGGGATGGATTGTTGCTGGAAATAACGTATAACAATATCGATAATGTTGTTGTTCTAACCTGCCTTTCGTTGCAGTGTGGACTGTTTCGATTGTCTTCCATTTTGGTCCGGAACTGCTGAATTGACAAATCGGTGCCCCGGACCCCACCGAGTCGGCTGACCAATAGGAGCACTGTTTGTATTTGAGAAAGGTATTATGGGCTATGGTGCTTTTTTTGCACCAATGAGAGCTGGAGGAAGTGACTGGCAGGTTCAGCCAGCCAATGGAAGTGGGTAGCGCCCAAATTGAAAGAAGAGCCCCTTGTTGCTGGGAGGGCAGATGCATTGTGGCTGAGGTGAGGAGAGGAGCTCTGTGCTTCTGCGCTGGGAGGTGTTCGCGCAGGAAGCGCATGAAGGCCTGAAGCGGCTGTTTTTGCCTGAAAAAGGAGTCGGATTAAATCCGCTGGCGTGCGGTCAGAGGAGGCTGTGTTCAGTACAGCTACCTACCAGGCTCGACCTGTAGGAGGACTGGAGAATTTGCTGAATTTTGCTCTGTTTGAGGGAAAGCTGAAGCTGCTGTTGCAGCATCTCAGTGGTTGTGAGTTTGTGGGAGCCTTGGAAGCAACTGCCTGGTGTGGTACCCCTCTGTTGTTTGCCATATAAATGTGTGAGAAGGCTGGTGAAGTTCAGGTCTGGCCCTGGCAGCGTTGAAGGAATCGTTATTTGCTGGGGTTGTGAGTACTGATTCGGGTAGCTCCTGCAGAGTGTGTACACAGTGGTTTCTAGTGCATTATTATACTGCTGACTGCCTAATTAAACTTTCCTCCCATTCTGACCTGCCTGGGACTGTAATGTTGATCTGTGTTAAGGGCCCCAACCAGCTGCCACGTGTGAACTAGCCGCTAGGGCTTGGGTACCCAGGAACAGTAAAGACTAGGTTTTAGGCCTGTGCACAGAGCCCTAGGCAGATAAGTAGAGTGATAAGCTAATCAACCTGATTCCCCCTGTCCTTGTTATTTCTCCCCTGAATAAATCAGATTGTTCTTTGTACAACTGCACCCTAGCTATTGTGTATATTACTTGTGATCTGCTGCTTGGTGATTGCAATATAACTGTGCCTTATTTTACAGTGGGTCTTCAGAGGAGTGGAGGATATTAGCTGGGGTGGAGTGTATGGTGGAAAGTGTTATTTATACCCAGTGTGAGCCACTAGCGGGACGAACGGGGGGTTGCAGTAACCCAGAGGGCTGTGACCGAGGCAATCTCGACAATATTGACCTTGACCTCTGGGTGGAGGTACCCGTCAATGGATCTGGGCCCCTTACCCTGTCTCTGTGGGGGCAGGCAGGGGTAGTAGCCTTAAGGGTAGCGCCCCCTGGGTGTTACAAAAAGATATGCCACAATGGGGCGAACTGTTGAGAGAGATCCAGGAATTCAAAAACAATCCCTTTATGAAGGCCACGCCTGCAAGTACGGGCCCCGACCATCCGACTGCATCTATATGGGGTGGGGTACTCCACCATGTATCTCCTGCTGATAACATCTCCAAACTCGATTCCTTGACCATGGAAGTGGAGAAACTGACGAGATGTCTCCAAATGCTTATCAAGTCACAGACAAAGATGGCACCAAGGTTTCCAGTTAGTAGTACCCCCACCCTGGCTCCCAGTGTGCTCCGGCCAGCTCAAACCCAGAAAGTATGTTTTGCTATAATTGAGGGAAGGATGGGCACATGAAGAGGGAATGCCGGTCCCCAAAAGACACTGACAAAGTTGCTATAGGCTACAAGGAGAGCTTTGGAGAACAAATCAGTGGTTAAGAGGTGCACGAAAGGATCCCAGTGAGGGCCCCAAAATGCTAACTCACGCCCTTTTATGGCAAGGTCAGCTGCCCAGGCCCCCACTACCGCCTCTCCAGACTGGTCCAGAATAGTGGGTCCTCCATGGAGACCACTGTAAAGGTGAATGGAGAGTCTACAAGAGCTGTATTAGCAGTGGCTCCCAAGTGACAATTATGTTCCAGGAATGGTATCAGACATTTGTCAGACATACCCTTACAACCATTAGAAGGACTGCATGTATGGGGGTTAAGTAAGAAGGCCTACCCTATTCCGGTATATCCGAATTTGGCTGTCTTTCCCCACCTCCGTGACTGGAGTGGCTGAACAAGTAGAGACCCTAGCCTTAGTGTGTCCCCCCACTGGACTGTATGATGGTGTCCCTTTGTTGACTGGAACAAATGCTTATATGTTTGGAAGGCTGGCACAGTTGTGTTATGAAAAACAGGGGTCAAGGACTAGTAGAGCTTTAAGAATTCCGGCTTTAATTAAGAAAGCCTATGAGGTACAGAGAGAGGCTGAAAAAGTAGAACCAGAGGAACTGGTCGGAATTGTCTGGAAGAAGGATCCTGAGTCTCTGATCCTGGCGCCAAATGCCCAGTGTACCTTACAGGAGAGGTCCGTATCAGAAAGGATGTTAAGAATAAAATATTAATGTTGGATGCACCAGGCGATGGAAAATTGCTGGAGGGACTACTAGTCAAGCCTAGTAGTTTGCCCACTAGAGCGCATGCTTATGCCAGAAGGGTAATGGTTCAAGTTCATAATGTGTCTGAAAGAGAGATTCGAGTAAATAGAGGTTGCACCCTGGCTAATGTGCATTGTGCAGATGCTGCAGTGCTACCCAGCAGCAAGAGTTCGGGGAAGAATGACAGAGTAACGCCTGACTTGTTTGATTTTGGTGACTCCCCGTTGCCAGCTGAATGGAAAGTGAGGATCAGTGAGAAGCTTGCCCAGAGAGACCAGGTGTTTTCTTTAAAGGAATGGAACATAGGATGCGTGCAAGGAGCTGAGCACCATATCCGGCTGCATGACGAAAGACCATTTCGTGAGAGGTCTCGACGCCTGGCACCTGCTGACATAGATGATGTGAGACGGCATCTGCAAGAGATGTTAGCTGCTGGTGTAATACAAGAATCCAAAAGCCCCTATGCTTCCCCCATTGTGGTAGTGAGGAAAAAGAATGGGACAGTAAGGATGTGTGTGGATTATCGCACCTTAAACCGGCGGACTATCCCTGATCAGTACACAATGCCCCGTATTCAGGATGCTTGGACTGCCTAAACGGGAGCAAGTGGTTCTCTGTGCTGGATCTCCGAGTGGGTACTACCAGATCCCAATGGCCCCAGAGGACTGTGAGAAGACAGCCTTTATCTGTCCGCTTGGCTTCTATGAATTCATGAGGATGCCTCAAGGGATGTCAGGTGCCCCAGCCACTTTTCAACGATTGATGGAGCGTGCAGTGGGGGACATGAACTTACTAGAGTGTCTGGTATACCTAGATGATGTTATTGTGTTTGACAGCTCACTGGAGGAACATGAGAGCAGATTATTTAAGGTACTGGACCGACTGGAAGACTTTGGCCTTAAACTGTCCATTGATAAGTGTCAATTCTTTCAAACATCAGAAGTATGTGGGACACATAGTATCCACCGAGGAATAGAGACCGACCTAAGTAAAGCTGAGGCCTTGACCACCTGGCCACAGCCCAAAATCTAAAAGAACTGCAAAGATTCCTAGGATTCTGTGGTATTACATCAGCTTCATCAAGGACTATTCAAGAGTGATCTGCCCTTTACTTAACCTTACTCAAGGGTATCCCCCAACCCACAAAAAATACAAAAAAGTCAGCGTCCCTCAAGACTGAAAGGGTGTATTTTCGTCTGAGTGAAGTATTTGGGGCCCGCTGGACTCCTGATTGTGAGACTGCTTTTCATGAGATCATATATCAACTTACCCATGCTCCAGTGCTGGCCTATGCCGATCCAAGAAAAACCTTATGTCCTGCACACTGATGCTAGCTTGCAAGGGTTGGGGCTGTGTTGTACCAAGAGCGAGAATGGCCTGAGACCAGTGGCCTTTGCCAGTAGAAGCCTGACCCCATCCTAAAAGAACTATCCTGTACATAAGTTAGAGTTCCTAGCTTTGAAGTGGGCTATTGTTGACCAATTCCATGAGTACTTGTATGGGGCTAAATACTAGTAAAACTGACAATAATCCTTTGACCTATGTGCAGACCTCAGCTAAGTTGGATGCCACTGGCCATAGGTGGCTTTTCGCATTATCTACATACGACTGTGCTGTTGAATACCGAGTAGGTCTGAACCACATAGATGCTGATGCTCTCTCCCGGAGGCCTGTTCCCCAGAATGATTAGGTCAGATTGTCAGAACCTGATATTCGGGCACTCTGCCAGAAGTTTGACAGGGAGGAACAAATGTCCACGGACGCAGTGGACTGCAAGGTGGATTGCTTGGGACCCTCTGAGAATTGCATACCTGCTGCTTATTGCCACTTTTCTGCAATAGACATTGTTGCACTGCCTCAGCTGGACAATGACAGTATTCGGCGGGCTCAATCCCGCGATCCCATGATCAAATCAGCTTTAGAAGCCCTCTATGCAGGAAAAGATGTGTCCAAATTATGCTCCACTGATTTGAGAACTGCACCGTTATACAAAGAAGGTCCTAAGTTGAAACTGATCAATAAACTGTTATACAGAGAAACAGTAGACAGAGGGGGTCAAGTAGACAAACAACAACTAGTGCTGCCCACTGCCTTTCGAGACTCAGTACTGAGGTCCTTGCACAACCACATGGGGCACCTTGATATAGACAAAACACTTGACTTGGTGAGATCCAGATTCTATTGGCCTAAGATGGGGGCTGATGTGGAGCGACACATTTGAGCTTGTCACTGCTTACAGAGGAAAGCTTTGCCCCAGAGGGCTGCCCCCCTTGTTAACATCACCACCAGTGCACCCATGGAGCTGGTCTGTATTGATTTTCTGAGTCTGGAGTCAGATCAAAAAATATCAATAATGTGCTGGTGGTCACTGACCATTTCACGAGATATGCCCATGCTTTCCCACCAAAGACCAGAAAGCATCCACTGTGGCCAAAGTACTTGTAGAAAACTTTTTTCACTATGGGGCTCCACAAAGAATCCATTCTGATCAAGGGAGACTTTGAGAGTCGCCTGATCAAAGAGATGCTTTCTCTGTGGGGAGTGCGAAGTCCAGAACCACTCCTTACCACCCCAGGGGACCTACAGCCTGAACGTTTCAACCGCACTTTGCTAGATATGCTAGGCAACCTACACCCAAAGGACAAGCCTAGATGGAGCCAACAAATTAGCACCCTGGTACATGCTTATAACTGCACCAAAAGTGATGCCACTGGGTTCTCCCCCTACCACCTGATGTTTGGAAGAGAAGCTCGACTGCCAGTAGATGTGTGTTTCGGGGTCTCTCCTGATGGGGTTCAAGCTGACAACTATTTACAGTATGTGCAAAAGTTAAAGGCCCAGCTAACTCATGCATACCATCTGGCTCAAACCATGGCTGCCAAAAGAAATCTGGCACAAGAAAGGTATGATAAAAGGTGAAGCAACAGGAACTCCAGGAGGGAGATTGGGTATTGCTAAGAAATCTGGGACTGCATGGCAAACACAAGATTGCTGACAGATGGCACCATCTCCTCACATTGTAGTGGGCAAACTAGATGATCTGCCAGTGTACAAAGTAAGGCCTGAGAATAATTCAAAGATGTAAAACAATGCATAGAAATCATTTACTGCCCATTGGACAAATCTTGATTGAGTCTGAGCCCCCAGAAGATGCCTCCTCTGGACCAGTGACTAGAGCTGCTACTAAGAAAAGATCAAGAAAGTCTGCACCTACAGAAGCTGAGTTAAAGTGTTCCCCTCCACACGTCCCAGTTGAGCATGACTGTCAGTCCATATCAGAAGAAAGTGAGTGTGACTTTGAATACTACCCTTCTTATGAACGGAGTCAATTGTTTTGGGGCAATCCCCTAGTCAATACTGGAGACGAAGCTGGGCCTTCTGGACTGTCTAAGCCCCCAGCTTCGTCCCTGGAGCCAATGCTCCCAGAAAGTGAAGTGCAAAGCATCAAGTCAGATGAAGAGGAATCATTGTGTATGGTAGAACGGTTTGAGCTTTCAGGGGAGGAAAATGATGGACTGGGACAGACTGGTGATACACCAGAACAAGAAGAGTATTTTGAGTGCCCTGACGGTCCATTGCCAGTGTCCGAAATCTCTCCATGTGAGCCAAATGTTGTGGACTCAGAGACTGTAACTCCTGTAGCTGAAAGTGCCCCAAGTTCTAGCCTCTCTACCCCATGGAGTCTCCCCTGACAAGTGAGGACAATGCCGAAAATGAGGCTAAGAGTGCAGAGGCTATAACAGTTCCCCCTAGAAAGACTGGTCGAGCTGTAAAGCCTGTGGTGCACCTTAGTTATGATTCCCTTGGGAGGCCTGTGGACTTGCCTCTCAATGTTGTCCATAAAGGAGTGTATGTGTCCCCGAGCTCATTGCCCAAACTCAGCGTCAGTGCTAACTCCAAGTTACTTGTGTTGCCCTCTAGGTATGGTGCCCTTGGCCCGTCCAGGCCCAAGGTAACTGATAGGTAAGGGCCCCCTCTCTTCAGGTTTCATGTACAAGAGGTAATAACCTGAGTTATGGTACAATGTGTGTGTAATACTGTGTAAAGAGTGACGTACTGCAACATTTCAGAAATGTGTTCCTGGTAAAGTGATATATTGACTGATGATTACATGTGTGAGCATAAGGCAAATGTATATGGTTGCAATTGAAACTTATGGGGGTACTTGCTTGACGCGGACGGCAAGCTTTCCCAGGCCAGGAAGGGTGTAACCCCCCTGCAAATGGGGGTTCCCAAAGACTTCCAGGAGCTTGCTTGAATGCTCCGAGCCTGAATGGTGTTTGGCGTTTAAGCCATTTATCTGTAAGTGTTTTAGAGCCTCTGGTACTGTCTCTTTAAGAGCTGTCTGCTTGCAGACATAATTAGTTTGTATGGGGGGACTGTGTGTTTTCTGCTTGAGTCCCTACTGAGCTGCTGCCAATTCACTCCATTTTGCAGTCACTAGGAGTGCAAAGGGAACCTATCTGAAAGATGTAACTGTTTGCCAGAAATCATTTAGAGTAATAATGAAAATACAGTTTGTCTAACCTGCTTTTCTTTGCAATCAGAACTGTGTTTGCCTAGTTCCCATTCTAGTTTTGAACTGCTGAACTGGACGAATCAGTGTGGGTTAAGGGAGCTCTAAAATGGTGCCTGTGGACGAATCAGAACTTGGACTCGTAATCTGAGCCAGCCACAAGAGGATTGTAATGGCAGTGACTCTGAGAAATGTAGTTTGGAGTTTGGCGCCTTTTTGCACCAACAGGAGGAGGCTATTGTGAGTGACAGCCAATCCAGCCAAGAACTGGGAGGAACTCAAAGGAAGTGCCTGGTTTTGTCTACTGGAGTTTCAGTTTAGCTCTGGCAGTGAAGAGGGAAGGAGCCCTGTGCTCCATCGGTGAGCAGTTTTAGTCGGGAAACGCGTGTAAGGCCCCAAGTTTCGGTCTGCAGCTTGTGCAAGTGTTTGTTTGGACTGAATCTGACCTGTGAAGAGAATCAAGGAGATCTGAAAAGTAGAAACCAGGCTCACCCTGTAGAAGACTGGAGAAATTGCTGAATCGCTACCGTCTGTCAGGAACTGAATCTGCTGTGTGTTCTCCGGTACTGTGCAGTAATTGCATTAGGATAGAGAAGCAGCCTGCCTGGTATAGTACTTCTTTTCCATATAAATGTGTGTAGTGCTAGTGGGGACTCGCGTTTCAAATCCCCTGTACAGTGAATTGAGTGCATGAAGCTGCAAGTAAATCCCAGCTTAATCCAGACTACATCCATTTGCTCTGAACTGCCTTGGGGTCCAGTCACAAGGACCTTGTCCACATGGTCTGCTCCACCTTTCAATCCAGGGCAATCTGCCTTCCATTCAGTTTCAGCACTGAATTTGTGAGTACAAATCAGGGTAGCTCCCTGCCATCATCAAATTGCAAGTGTTCCATCTGATTACTTTTCCTTTCTTTCTCCACGAACTGAGCTTGCCGGCTCCGGATTACAATTTGGGTATTGTGCATGCATTTTCCATCTTCAGGGCCCCAGCCAGCTGCACCAAATAGGCTAGCCTCTTATTGCCTGGGTACCCAGTAAGAGTGACGTTAGGGACATTTCGGATTCTGAAATATGTGCACAGTACTGTGATTATTAATGCGTTTAAACTAATTAACCTGATTTTCCCCTGTCCTTTTTATATCCCCCTAAATAAATCCGATCTGTTTGTTTCAGCAAAGTTACACTGCCTGAGGTATTCGTCTATGTTAAAGTATTGTACTGTGGTTTTTGCACTGTATCATCTTATTGTACAGGAGTCCCAGGAGTCACACTGCCCGAACCAGTCCTGGGGGTAAGTGTATACTGTGAAGGTAATTTGATATATTGTGTGGGCCACTAGTGGGAAGAAAAGGAGGTCGCAGTGTCCCAGAGGGCTGTGACCAAGTTAGTTTAACTATTGCAAACCCTGACCTCTGGGTGGAGGCACCCGCCATCGGATCCAGGCCCCTCAACATGTTAGTGGCAGATCAGGCAGGGGTAGTAGCCCTTGGGATAGCGCCATCTAGGGGTTACATGTCTGTCAAAGCAAGAGCCCCCCCTCCAGGTCCATTTAGGCGACAAAATGAAAAAACTACAATTCCTACAGAAATTCACTCCCACAAGACCCCTGGGACAGACTCCATTTTAAGGTTCCCAAAAGGTACTGATTGGTGCAATACAGAAATGTCCATGCTGCAAAGAAAGGCAGGTTAGACAAACTATAATACCATTATTATTAGAGCAGCTAATCAGCAAACAATTACCAGTTCTAACAGAGCTCCCTCTGCACCATTAGCGATGGCAGAACAGAGCAATATTATTGCAGCTCAGGCGGGACTCGAGCCTGGAAACACTCGGCCCCTATCCAGAATAATTATACACTACAAAAATAATGTCTCTTAAAGGGACAGGCACGGAGGCTAACAGGGCACACGCATGCAAGCACTTTTACACCTGTAAAGACACAGAAAAGCCCTCCTGGCAGTGGGCATTTAAACACACCCAAGGAAGACTTTTGGGAACCTCCATTTATAGGGGTGTTACACTTGGATAGCAGGAAGTGAGTTTGGTTAGAAGCAGTAGCTGAGCCAGACCCAAGGCTGGAGGTAACTGAGAACAGGGAAAGAGGCTTAAACAAAATGTCAGTGCAGCCCCCAAACCTCTCGGGGGTTCCTGCCTGTGTTCGGGAGGCTGCCCAGGCAGTGCTGTGTTAACCTGTGACCCTTCCCTGGACCCTTTGCCATGTGTCATGGGCATTGGTGCGAAGGGGGTGGAGCTACACTGACTGGTATTCTGAAGGTTTTACTTGGTGACTCAGTTTCAGTTGGAGTTCAGGAGGGTTCCATGCTAGAACCTCTCAGACTCAGTTACATTGTTTCTCTGAGAAGGTCAGATGCCATCCCCTACCTCAAGTGTCAGCGAGGCTGTACTTTCCAGAGCACTGACTCAGGAAAAGCAGATAAGGTGAATGATCCTGATAGGGGATTGTGTCTAATATATTCTAGACTTTGAACTGGACTGGCATCCTGGGCTAATGGTGCCCCAAGAGGGAAAGTGACTGTTCATTTAGTTTTTGTTGACTGGGAAAGAAAAGCCAGTCAATTCTGCTTGCTTTTCAACCTCATCCAGGGAGGGAGGGAGATACGGCTGCAAACTGACAAACTGAATGATGTTAAGCTGTTGGTGGCGTTTTAGTGAATGGGGGAAATTTGGCTAGGATACCTGGGAAATTCTCCCTCTTTTTTCAAGAAGTGCCATGGGATCTTTAACATTCACCTGAACAGCCACCAGAACAGGCAGACAGGACCTTGGTTTAATGTCTCATCTGCAAGACGGCACCTCAGGAGTGCAGCACCCCACCCCACCCCACTCATACTGCAATGCAGTGCCAGTATTGGAATTTAATTTACCCCAAGTTCCTGGAGTGTCAACACATTGACATGAAAGCTGTGTTCAGAGGCATCATGGCCCCACGTCTTCCCTCCCCCATGCTCAGCTCTGGGGTGGTGTGAGTGACTAAGAGTAGGATCTGCAGAGAATCCATTTGAAGCGTTCCAATGCCAACTGCTGTAGACAGGTACCAGAACCAAGGAGACTTCCCTAGTACCCAGGACTGGTCCATAGAACCCTCCCCTTGAGGAGGTGTTCCTTTTAAGCACAAAGTGGGAACTGCTTGCGAGTACTAGCCTTGATCTGTCCTCCCTCTGGCTCGTATGATGGGGTGCCAATGTTAATTGGGACCATGCACATATGTTTAGCTGCCTTGCCCAAATGTGCCAGGAGAGACAAGCACAAAAGTCTGGAAAAGCTCTGCATATTCCTGCCATGCTTCAGAAGGCCTACGAGATGCAGATGCATCCAGAAGAGGGTGACAAGGATGTGCCTGTGGGATTTGTTTGGAAAAAGGACTCTTCAACTCTTGTTCTTCCTCCAAAACACACAGCGTTGTGTCAGTGGAGAGGTGTGATTATGAAAGGATGTGACCAATAAGATACTAATGCTGGATTCCCCAGAAGAGGGGAAATTGCCTGAAGGACTCTTGGTAAACCTAGTGTACTGCCTGTCCATGCTCATGCCTACTGTATGCTTGAAGAGTGGTGGTCCAAATTCAACATGTTACAGATCAGGACATCAGAGTCAACCGAGGGTGCACCCTGGCCAAGGTCTACTGTGCTGGCACTGCTGCCTTGCCTCCAAGTGCCAGACTGGAGAAGAGTGTGAAGTATCACCTGACATGTTTGATATCGGGGAGTTTCCTATTCCGAATAGCTGGAAGGCCAGAATTAGCCAAAAGTTAGCACTGCGAAACAAGGTATTCTCCCTTAAAGAATGTGATGTTGGTTGTGTTACTGGTGCCGAACATCATATCCGCCTGCATGACAATGCCTAGCTCCTGCTGACATCGACGACGTAAGGCGCCATCTGCAAGAAATGCTAGCCGCTGGGACAATACAGGAGTCACGCAGTCCATACACCTCCCCAATCATTGTAGTGCAAAAGAAGAATGGCTCTGTCCGCTTGCGTGTGGACTATAGAACCATAAATAAAAGAACTATACCCGATTAATACACCATGCCCCACATACTGGAGGCATTAGACTGTCTGAATGGGAGCAAGTGGGTTTCAGTCCTTGAGCTTCGCAGTGGGTATTACCAGATACCAATGGCTCTTGAAGACAGGGAGAAAACTGTGTTCATTTGTCCTTTAGACATCTACGAATTTCTCCACATGCCCCAGAGAATTTCAGGTGCACCTGCAATGTTTCAAAGATTAATGGACCGTGCTGTGGCCGGGGAGACATAACTCTCCTTGAATGTCTGGTATACCTCGACGATGTCATTGTCTTCTGAAATACTCTTGAACAGCATAAGGCTAGCCTGTTTAAAGTGCTTGACATACTTGAGGAATCTGGCCTGAAACTGTCAATAGACAAATGTCAGTTTTTTCAAAGCTCCGTAAAGTATGTAGTCCACATCATGTTTCATTAGAGTATCCAGACCGACCCCAGCAAAGTGGAAGCTTTAACCAACTGGCCGAAACCCTGCAACTTGAAAGAACTACAAAGATTTCTGGGTTTTTGTGGCTATTATAGGCATTTTGTCAAAGACTACACCAAGGTAGTGCGACCACTGCTGAACTTGACTCAAGGGTACCCACCTACTCATAAGAAATTTAAGAAGGGTTCTGATAAAGAGACTGTAAAACTTATTTCAGACCTCACAAACTCTTTGGCCAGAGATGTACTCCAGATTGCAACACAGCTTTCCAAGAAATTATTTATCAGCTCACTCACACACCTCTGCTTGCCTATGCTGACCCATCCAAACCTTACATGCTGCACACAGACACCAGCCTGAGTGGCTTAGGGGCTGTGCTTTACCAAGAGTACACAGAGGGACTGCTCCCAGTGGCATTTGCCAGCAGGAGTCTGACACCTTCACAGAAAAATTACCCAGCACATAAATTAGAGTTTCTCACTCTAAAGTGGGCAATCGTGGAACAGTTTCACAAATACTTGTATGGCGCAAAGAGTTTGGTTAAGACAGACAACAATCTGTTAACCTATGTTCAGACAGCTAACGATTTAGATACTACTGGACACAGATGGCTTTCAGCTTTATCGACATATGATTACATGGTGGAGTACCGACCCGGCCTAAACCATATTGATGCCCTTTCATGCAGACCTGCCTCAAATCAACAGTGAGTGCATATTCCTGAACAATCAGCAAAAGCACTACGTCACAAGTTCGATAGAGATCAAACTCAATCCTCAGAGATTATAAATTGCTTGGCAGATTGCTTGGGACCTCCTGACACATGCCTACCCGCAGTTTATTGTAATTTTGCAGCCTTAGACATGAGTGCCTTACCACAACTGACTCTAGCTGACATTGAGAAAGAGCAGTATTATGACCAAATAATCAGACAAGTCCTAACTGCCCTAAGAAAGGAAAAAGATATTTCCAAAATGCATTCCAGTGACCCAAAAATTGCTCTACTGTTACTGGAAGGACCTAAACTTAAGCTACGTGAGCAGTTGCTGTACAGAGAACTGAGTGGCAATCAAGGGAAGTTGTGAGAAAGCAGTTAGTGTTGCCTTCTAAATTCAAATACGTTGTGTTAAAGGCCCTGCATGACAACATGGGACACTTAGGCAGCAAAAGAACGCTGAATTTGGCCCATGCACATTGGGTTTAGACATCGATCAGTATGTTAAAACTTGCAGTAGGTGTCTTCAGTGATAGGCTCAACCTCAAAGGGCAGCTCCCCTGAGTAACATAACTACTAGTGCACCGATGGAACTAGTCTGCATCA
Organism: Neoceratodus forsteri; assembly: GCA_016271365.2. Classification (NCBI taxonomy): domain Eukaryota; kingdom Metazoa; phylum Chordata; order Ceratodontiformes; family Ceratodontidae; genus Neoceratodus; species Neoceratodus forsteri. Next base: position 70,482,327 of record JADMNL010000023.1, read on the forward strand.
TTTCCTGAGTTTGGAGCAAGATTCAAAAAACATCGCCAACGTGTTGGTGGTAACAGATCACTTTACATGGTATGCTCAGGCCTATCCAACAAGAGACCAAAAGGTCACCACTGTAGCAAAAGTTCTCATGGTAAAGTTCTTTGTCCACTACGGTGCTCCTCAGAGAATTCATTTGTATCAAGGTTGAGATTTTGAGAGCCGACTCATTAAGGAACTGTTGTCTATCTGGGGTGTAAGAAAGTCCAGAACTACCCCCTATCATCCACAGGGAAAGCCACAATCAGAGAGGTTTAATTGAACTTTGCTTGACATGCTTGACACTCTGCATCCTTAAGATAAATCGAGGTGGAGCCAACCGATAAGTGCCATCTGATTTGCTTTATAATTTCTTGTTGGTTTCTAATTGTGTTTGCAGGCCATCCAGCCTGGGATTACAAATATTTCACTGTTGGCAAGTGTTTCCATTAGTTTAACAACACCCTTCTTCCCATGAAGGGCCCCAACCAGCTGCAACGCCGCCGGCCTATGCGCAGCAACGCTTCAGGTCTGCACCTAAATTCCACTCAGGGTATCCAGCAGCTGTGAAACTGAATGATTCAGGAACAGATTAACTGTTCATTATTTATTGTCTAAGTAATGTTTAATTACAGTATTATAATAATCAGCCTAAATCCATGCCCCTCCCTTGTTCAAGACCCCTTAATAAATCTGATTTATTGTTTGATGTTAAGTTGGGCTGTGAGCATATTATTACCCAGTGTCCAGTTACTGAGTCTGTTCAAAGGTACTGCAATAGAGCACTGTTGCTGCAGAAAACTGTTTTCCAAAGGAGGTACAGGGTATATGCCAGAAATCCAGACCCTGTTGCTAAGTGCAGAGTGCTGCGTGAGCATATTATTAGTGCTAGCTCTTAAATGTGGGATTGCAGGAAAAGTATATTATTTACTGTCAAGCTGTGTGTTGGGCCATTAGTTGGGGCTGTGGGTAAATATAGCTTCCCAGAGGGCTGTACTGGTTTGACAGATTACCCACTTACATATTACTCTGGGTGGAGGCACCAACATTTTAGTTCTGCTGTTGGTAGGCACACCACAGTAACCCTTATTTCTGAACCCATGCCCTTCAACCTGCAGTCAGAGAAGCAGGCAGGGGTAGAAGCCCTTGGTATAGTGGCACCAGGGTTACATAAGGTAAATTAGTCTGACACAATCTACTACTATACTAAGGTAAAAAGTAAGTAAAAAAATGTTTTTGCACACTAAGTGCAAATTGGGACCAGCCCACACTTGGGTGTGGGGGACGACTGTTCCCCTTCAAAGAGTTAGTAGCACCAAAAATAGCATGCAAAAAAATGTTATAAATTTTTTAAGTTGTCCACTGTTACTTTTTATTTGTGCAGCATTTTGCTTTTTTCATTTGCTCATTAGAATATTTTCTACCTGAAAGTATTAGTTGTGATGTAAAGGGTAGAATTTTAGATGGATGATGACATATCTTGTTCTATTCCTGTTCATAGCACAGCATCATTGTGACATCACTTATTGTGACATCACAAGTGACTGCTCTGGCAGCAGGTGATTGTCTCTTCTGGGTCAGTTGTGATGTCACAGACAGTGAGGTCATAGGGCTGATGATGTAAGAGAAGGAACAGTATTCACAAAAGAGGAGATGGGGGAGGTACCTAATCCAATTAACAGAAGCACTCTGGATGGGGGTCAATCCCAGTCCTTTCACAGAAGAAAGGGTTCTGAAAGAACTCCTAAAACTGAAGGTGGACAAAGCAATGGGGCCTGATGGAATTCATCCCAGAATTCTAAAAGAATTAAGGAGAGAACTAGTGACACCACTGACTACCCTTTTTAACAAATCATGGGAGGATGGTGTGGTACCTGAGGACTGGAGGAGGGAGGATGTGATTCCCCTTCACAAAAGTGGGAGCAAGACAGAGGCAGGAAACTACAGACCTGTCAGTTTAACCTCTGTGGTAGGGAAAGTGATTGAATAATTTCTGAAGGAAAGAACTGTTGAGTACCTAGAGGCCAGTGGGGCACAGGACCCAAGGCAGCATGGGTTCACAGAGGGAAGGTCATGTTGGACGCGTCTAATTGATTTCTTTGACTTGGTGACCAAAGTAGAAGACCAGGGAGGGGCTGTGGACATGGCCCACCTAGACTTTAGCAAGGCATTTGACACAGTCCCACACAAAAGATTAATAAACAAATTAGCCAGCCTGGGAATGGGTCCCAGGGTGGTATCCTGAAGTAAAACAAAGGGGGGTAGTAACAACAACAACAAAAAATGGAAAGGACCTAAAATCTCATATCAGATTACCTTAAGGTTGGCAAGCAATGTGAGAAGGCAGGTAGGGCTGGGGGATACTTGGATGTATAGGGAGAGGCATCACCAGCAGAAAACAGCAAGTTGTTATCCCTCTGTACAGACAGTTGGTGAGACCCCGTCTGGAGTACTGCATCCAGTTCTGGAGACCCCATCTCCGCAAGGACATAGACAGGATGGAGGCAGTCCAGAGGAGGGCAACTAAAATGGTGCAGGGTCTGCAAGGGAAGCCATATGAGGTGAGACTAAAGGAGCTTAATATGTATACCCTTGAGGAAAGAGGGAGAGGGGTTACATGATAGAAACTTTTAAGTACCTCAGTGGAATCAACAAAGTCCAAGAGGGTAGCATCTTTCAGAAAAAGATGTGCAAGAAGAAGAGGACACAATTTGAAGATAGAGGACGGCTCAGGGACAATGTGAGGAAGCATTTTTTCACTGAGAGGGTGGTAGATGCATGGAACAGCTTTTCCTGAGGAGGTTATGGGGTCTAAAACTGTGGGAGAATTAATGAATGTATGGGACAGACGTAAGGCAATTCTTGTGGGGGGTAGGAAGAAATAGGCTGTTGGTTGACTAGGATCTGCAGCTTATCCAGTAGGTAGAGAAATGGACAGACTAGGTGGGACAAGTGGTCCTCATCTGCCATCAAAGTCTATGTTTCTATGTAACAGAATTAGCTGTGTCAGCCTTCAGCTAATACTGCTCCACATATCACACAATTGTCAGGTAGACAATTTTTTAACAAAAGGGAAAAGAAAAAAATACTTCAGACATAAGAGGTGTTAGTTCACCACTTTTGAAAGGTAATATTAATTTCAGGTAGTGCACAGACTCTTTAATGTGTCAGCATAGCTTAATGGTGCCCATCAGACCTCAAGCAAAATTGTCCTCCTGTTTTTCTACTGTCTCTGGACTCTGACCAATCCCCTCCCACAGTTACCCTGCCTCCGGAGTCAGTTACATAAAAAAAAGAACAAGAAAATCATTCAGCACGCAGAATTTAAGTAACCCAAGTCTCCAACCAGTAATTTTTCACTTCAATCTCTGTCTGGCTTTAAGACATGAAATATAAATTAAGGCCTGAGGATTTTCTTTGATGACCATCCCCCTCAGTGTTTCACATGACATCTACTTGCTCAATATAGTATTATTTCTATGGTAACCAGATTTAACTTAAATATGCTACAGAAAGACAAGTCAATGACATTCTACTTACTGGAGAACACACCAACAGACTCCAATGGGGGGAGGAGGCATTAGCTAAAGTTTATTTCTCCTAAGAGGCTTACCTGAGAGACTATAGGACATATCTCTTAAATAATATGAACCTCGACTGTCATCGAATTTGAAAGAAGTGAAGGAGGGAACAGCTTGTCTGGTCTGTGGCTTGCAGACGTGCACATTACTGGGACCCTGACACACTACCCTGTTGTATTGTAAACCTTGTGAGCCCCAGTAGAGCAGGGAAAGGCTGGTTTCTGACTTGTACATATCTGTCTTACTGCTTGGGATGGGCAGATCTGGTTCTAACAACAAAAAACAACAAAAAGATTCCTTTGTAAAAAAAATATTCTAGAGGCTTGAGATACTGAGTAATCATTAGCATGCAATTAGCATACTGTACATTTTAGCATACAACTGGCATACAATTTACACTTAGACAATGTAGGTGAAAGTCAGACCTTACAGATAAATGATTTATTGTAGCCACTGAAATATTCTAAATGAAAATAAATCATTTATTTCAATGTTGGATGGGTAATCAGATTTATTTCCACTTTAGGTTGGTCAAAGAAGTGCTCTTAACAACTGGGAGAGCAGCTTGCACAGCATCTGATGACATCACAAATGTGTCTGCTGCACCCAAAACTGAGCAGTGATGTCAAACAGAAACAGTTAAATCTTCACTAAAAGAACTAATCTGAAAGCTCTACAATTTAAAATGTGTTGTTTAAACTGGACACACAATGGCCTCACTCAGAATATGGCATTTACAAAAAGAGTACCTTGTTATCCCCTAGAAATGTAACTGAAGGCATCCTTCAAGACTTTATCCTTAAGCCCCTTCTTTTTACGCTGTTCATCTACAACTTGCCCTTGGAATTCCGCTTATGAGCACTAGCGACCCAGGTTCGGGAATGGACCCGGGAGCTGGAGGGTGGTCTGGGGAGAAGGATAGAGCACCCCAAGACTGCTCTCCTTCTCGGGAGGGTTGGGTAGACGCCCGTGTCAAGAACTTCCATGGAGGCCAGGAGGAATCATGCAAGCGCTGGCATCCAAAAGTTAGAGGGGCGGGGCAGATGTAGGACATCATTGCACGTCCCCGCCCCTGGAAGATCCAAGTAGCAAAAAACCTTGCTCGTGGCCACCATGCATAACGCCCATCTCTAGTCCTGATTAGCTTCTAGGCCAGCTCCAGATTCTGGTCCCACGTTTGTGGCACTGAGCTCAGGTGCCGTAACCCCACCCTAAGGAAGAAAGCCGGGGGTGTCGGGAGTAGCAGCCAGTATGAAAGTGGGGGTCCAGGGGTCCGTGACAAGACTGAGGACTCGGCAGATGCGGGCAGAAAAAAGAAAGAATTAAAAAAAAAAAAAACTTGCCCAAAAACTGTGATGGACTAGCAGTGTTTCTATTTGTAACCCCTAGGTGGCGCTATCCCAAGGGCTACTCCCCATGCCTGCATGACTAGATGCAGGTTAAGGGGCCTGGGTACTGAAAACGGGTGCCTCCACCCAGAGGACAGGGTTATTGGTAGAGTAGCTGACCTGGGTACAGCCCTCCGGGACACTGTAACCCCCCTCTTTCCTCTCTAGTGGCCTAAGCAATGAACAACAGACACAGTTACAATACCCCCTAATCAGCATACAAATCACCACTCTTTTTGCACTTACCACCAGGGCTGATTTCACCAGTTCAGCCCTAGAGACCCTCTGCAAAATAAGGTTAGACACAGCAGGTAACAACGCTACAGTGCTTCTTGTACAAAATGGAACCACAGTCAAGTTAAATGCAAAAAGAATTAGATCTGATTTATTTAGGGGGCATCAACAAGGGAGGGGCGTCATTTGGCTGATTAGTTCTGTAACTGATTCAATCAAGCAATCATGCATGCACTTTAGAGTCCTTTCACAGTCACACACTCTGGGTACCCAGTTGGAAAAAAGGTGGGCTAGCCTGACACGTTGCCCGGGGTAGGCCGGCGTTGCAGTTGGTCGGGGCCCTGTGATGGAAAGAAGGAGCATGCACAACCACACACAATTTGTAATCCAGAGCCTGGAGGCTCAGTTCGTGACAAGAAAACAACAATTGAATCAGTTGACAACACTTTGATTTAGCTGATGTTGCAGGGAGCTACCCTAGTGTTTACGCTTACCCAATATGAAACACAGGAGGGATGAAATGGAGACTGCAGGTCAACAAGCTGGTATGTCAGGAGAAGCAGGGCCCTCATGGTTCACCAAGGTGTCATTCCTGTTCGAGAAGTTGAACAGCGGGCTGATGCCCGGGTGAGTCGCTCGACGATGGTGATCTCTGCATTTGAAGTAGCTGACTGGCCCAAGGTGGCAGGGCCCAGGCCGGGTGAACAGTTCAGATTCAGTTCGATAGATGCTGGAGACAGCTTCCAGTAAGCATGACACACTTAAAGTCGTGGGGAACCAAATCGCGACCCACTGACAGCTTACAGCATATTTATAGTAAAGCAAAACACAATACCACAGGTCGGATGACAGTCCAGTTGCATTTTTTTTTTTTTTTGTAATTGTTTAACCAGGAGTAGCACACTAAGCTGAAAGCTTGTTTACAGATGTGCCCTGGGAGCACAGGAGAGTTAAGTGACTTGTTTAGGATCACACAATAATTTCTGTTTCAGTTTTCAGTGAGCAAAACTGTGATCTCTGTGGTAATTCAGACGTCCTGACAGGCCGATCGCTTACAGCAAATCTCTTCATCTTCTTCAGGTAACAGGGCAGTCACACCGTATTTCTGGTCACAAGCTGGTTCGATTCAGTCCAATTAATTTCCCTAGCAGATCCCTCAGAAGGGAAGATAAAGCAGGCAGGCCAGACACAGCCTTCCCAATAGTTTCCTGTACTACTACATAGGAGCAGCTGCTCGAATGTCTTGAGCAGTTCACTCTCTCAACTTCAAACTCAGACTGACTATCTGCTGCAGGCAGCACCATGACTTAATTCTCATCCAAAAAGGGTTTGGTTGGTTGATTCATCTGGCTCCGCCTCCAGGTCCATTTAGGCACCAAAATGAAAAAAACTACAATTTCTACAGAGATTCACTCCCACAAGACCCCCAGGGACAGACTACATTTTAAGGTCCCCAAAAGGTACTGATTGGGGCAATACAGAAATGTCCATGCTGCAAAGAAAGGCAGGTTAGACAAACTATAATACCATTATTATTAGAGCAGCTAATCAGCAAACAATTACCAGTTCTAACAGAGCTCCCTCTGCACCATTCACGATGGCAGAACAGAGCAATATTATTGCAGTTCGGGAGGGACTCGAGCCTGGAAACACTCGGCCCCTACCCAGATTAATTATACACTACCAAAATAATGTCTCTTTTTTTTTTTTTTTTGTCAGCTCTTTTTTCCTCCGGTCACGGCCCTGAGATCCTTCTCTCAGGCATCCAATCCTTTTTCCTGCCCTGTATGAGGTCCCTTGAACTGTGCCTCTCTCTCTCTCCCCTCCAATGCCAGCACCCCCGGCTAACCCTATCCGGAGTGGGTCTCCCTCCTCCTACCTGGGCACCTCTCATCATGTCAGTCTCTAGCATCGGATAGGGAGCAGCTGCAGCAATCAAGGCCAGTTGAGGAAAGCCTGACGTTGGGCATGGGGAACTGGTACCATTGCCTGATCTTCTGCGCCGGGGTTTTCCTTATTCTGGTAACCCGGCGTGTAGGCATGCAATGTCATCAGCCCATGATGTAGGTGCTCCCACCCACGTCTGGAGACGGCTGCCCGATGTCATTCCCAACTTGTACGTGCCCGAGCGCATAGCCGTGCCGCCGGTTTCCACCGGGGGCCACTGTTGAACTGGGCCACCCTGGATCCCACCCCCGAGAGAGGAGAGCCATTCATTGGACGCTCAATCCTCTCTCTCCCCTGCCGACCCCCGATGGCCCGGGCTTGTTCCCGAACCTGGGTCGCTGGCGTGGCGCAAGGTGTGGCGTCCAGCATCTCAATCCTCAGTGCCACCGGGCCGGCTCCAAAATAATGTCTCTTAAAGGGACAGGCATGGAGGCCAACAGGGCACTCGCATGCAAGCAGTGTTACACCTGTAAAGACACAGAATGCCTGCCTGGCGGTGAGCATTAAAGCACACCCAAGGAAGACTTTTGGGAACCCCTATTTATGGGGGGGTTACACCCTTCCCTGCCTGGAAAGAACTTGGCATCTGTGTCAAGTCCATGCTCACAACAATATTATTTGAAGACATTATACTTATACCAAATATATGCTTCATTACCATTTCTATATGTATCCAAAATAGCTAATACATATAATTATATATATATTATGGCAACAGTTATGCAGTTTTCATACATTCAATAATGATTTTACTATGATTCACACAATAATATTACTGTACTCATTCATGTTATAGTTTCTTGCATTCTAACCAACATAGATGGGAACCCATCCCTATCAGCTAACTTGGGGCTAGACGGGGCAGGGGGCACCATGTCCTGAAGGATGGACAATCAACTTGCAAGTAGCAGAAAGGCTCAGTTTGGGCAGTGAGCTCTTTGAAACATAGATACCCTTGTGGACAGCATTTAAAGGAAGATCTACTGGTCTTCCAGGGGAGTCGTAGGTTAGACGTATTATGGGTTTAACCGCTCTCCTACACTTCCTTGGGGAAACAGGTACAGTCTCTGGAGTACCAGCATCTGCATCAGTCTCTTCTTCAGTAGAAAGGGGTACCTCTGCACTAGGCCAAAGTCTCCAGTAGTGGAACATTATCGGCTCCTTGCATGGCAGATTCTGCTTCCACAATACTTTGCTCATTATTCTCTCCTGAAGAGGGCCCTGGTTGCTCATCCTGAAGGAACTCTTGGATCATTGAATTTTGTGGCACTGAAGGGGTGCTGTCAACACTGTCATATTGCTCTGCAGGTTCTGGTGTGTCACCAGGGAGATTTTCCACAGCAGATTCCTCCTCAGGTAATTCAAACAGTTCCACTAGGCACAAGGAATCTGCTATTTCAGACGTAATGCTCTGCACCTCACTTTCAGGGGACATTGGTTCCAGGGAAGAAGCTGGGGGGTTAGGCAGCTCTGAAGGTCCAGCTTCATCCTCACTATTCTGCAGAGGATTGCCTCGAAACAACTGGCTCAGTTCATAAGAAGGATAGTAGGCATTGTCACATTCACTTTCATCAGAAATGGACTGACAGTCATCATCATTCAGGGTCTGAAGGGGGAAGGCCTTAGGTCTGGAACAACAGGGGCAGGTTGACTCTGTCTCTTTTTGGCAGCAGCATGAGTCACTGGCCCAGGGGGAGTGTCGGGTGTTGGTTCAGCATCAATGATCACTTGACCGATGGGCAGTAGGTGATTGCGGTGCATGGTCTTAGCAGCTCTAGAGTTGTTCTCAGGGCGCACTTTGTACACAAGCAGTTCATCCAGTTTACCGATCACTATGTGCGAAAGGTGATGCCACCTGTCAGCATTTTTATGCTTTACATGCAGTCCCAAATTGCGCAACAATACACAGTAGCTCTTGAGCCTTCACTTTCTTGTCGTGCCTCTTTTTGTTGGCAAGGTTTCTCTTGGCGGCCATTGTTTGAGCCAGTTGATGTGCATGGTTCAATTGAGCTTTCAGTTTCTGTACATATTGTAAAAAGTTCTCAGCTCGGTCCCCATCCTGGGAGACCCTAAGCAAACATCTACGGGCAGCCGGGCTTCCCTGCAACATGAGATCACACGGAGAGAATCCGGTAGCATCACTTTTGGTGCAATTGCAAGCGTGTACCAAGGTGCTAATCTACTGACTCCACTTAGACTTGTCTTTTAGGATGGGAGTACCCAACATGTCCAGAAGGGTTCTGTTAAAGCGTTCTGGCTGGGGTCCCATTAAGGGTGATAGGAGGTTCACTGTGACCCAATGAGAGAGCATTTTGATTAGTCTACTTTCAAAGTCTCTTCCTTGGTCAGAATGGATACGTTAGTGCACCATAGTGGACAAAGAACTTTTCTACTAGCACCTTGACCACTGTAGAGGCCTTTTGATCCTTGGTCGAGAAAGCTTGTGCGTATTGGTAAAGTGATCGGTTACTATCAGTACATTGCCGATGTTCTTTTGATCGGGCTCTAGACACAAGAAGTCTATACAAACCAGTTCCATGGGGGCACTTGTAGTGATGTTGACAAGTGGGGCAGCTTTCTGGGGCAAAGCTTTCTGTTGGAAGCAGCGACTGCAAGTTTTGACATGATTCTCAACATCTGCCCCATTTTGGCTAATAGAATCTGGATTGTACTAAGTCGAGAGTCCGGTCAATACTGAGGTGTCCCATGTGGTTATGGAGGAACCTCAGTACCAGCTGTTTGAAGACTGTGGGTAGGACCAACTGCTGCTAGTTCACTTGACCGTGATGATCTACTGTCTCTCTATATAATAACTGATCTCGTAACTTTAGTCTGCGGCCTTCTTTGACTAACAGTGCAGTCCGTAAGCCAGTAGAACGTAATTTAGATACATCCTTCCCCGTATGCAGGGCATCAGGTGTGGGCTGAAGCATGGGGTCATGGGATTGAGCCCACTGAATACTGTCACTATCAAACTGGGGCAAAGCACTGGTATCTAATGCAGACAAGCACTTATCAATGCCGAATGTTGTCTTGCTGACAGTGGCATCGGTAGAGTTGAACAGATGCATAATAGGAATGGCAGTGAAGTATGAAAGTGACATCAACCTCACATCACCTACAGAGACTGACAGGCACCGAGGTGTGCCTTTGGGCATCGGCCATAACGTCATAGCATTTCAGTTCACCCTACCTGCAGTGCAACAATTATCCCTATGTGCCTTGGGGTCCTCTGGCCTTATGCTCACCCCATTTGTCCATGACGCTCATGGCATTTTACCTTTCCCTATCCAGCAGACACTGACAAGTGCTGAGGTGTGCCTTAGGGTGTTCGGCTTTAGAGTCACCCCATTTCATAAGGACATTCGCTGAAATGGGTGCAGCATAGGAATGAGGTAAACTGTGGGGCAGAAGAGTCCAAGGCACACCTCGATGCCTGTCAGTGGCTTGAGGGTGGGGGATGGTAGGCGTGAGCGTGACAGCTGGCAATGCAAAGGCACGTCCCTGACACCTGGCAGTCTGTACAGGGTGGGACGTTATGGTTAGAAACCCTAATGCCCCGCTGTTTGTTGGTATTTGCACTATAAATTTGCAACACAGCATTTTGTGACCCCACCCTCATGAAAGTGTTTGGGACTCTGCTCATGAATAGTGGCACTGTGATTTTGTTAATCTGTCCCAACATTGATTTCTCACAGCGACTGCGCCATTCTGCACCAGATGTGGGAAAACACCATTCAGGCAGGATGTGAAAATGACAGCTGTACCATTCATAGGTAGGTGTGAAGAGATGGCAGTGTTGAAAATCTCAAGTGAAAATATAAAAATGCTTGAATTTACTAGCATACGAACTGCACAATGCAATGCACACTAACACAGTAATTTAGTGGAATTATTTCACCAAATTTTCAACACAGGCATTTTGGGACCTCTGTTCATGAACACTGTCACTATGATTTTCTTCATCTTTCCTGATCATTGATTTCCACAGCGACCAGCCATCTGTGCGTCAGTTGTGCGAAACACATTTTGGGCAAGATGTGAAAATGACAGCTGTACTGTTCATAAGAAGGTGTGCAAACTGACAATGTTGAAAATGTTGAGTGAAAATATTACAAAATCTCGGTTATGAGCTGTATGGAAACTGTGCAAACGTATTTAAACATACTTATTTTGTGGACTCTTTGTCATCAAATTTTCAACATAGGCATTTTAGAACCTCTAATCATGAACAATATCACTGTGATTTTCTTAATCTGTCCTGAACACTGATTTCACAGGCGATCGAGCTATTCTGCGCTGGTAGTGCGAAAACATTTCGGACAGGATGTGTAAAATGACAGCTGTACTGTTCACAAGGAGATGTGGAAAATGGCAATGTTGAAAATCTGGAGTGAAAATATTACAGATTAGCATGCATGGAAACTGTGCAACGACACTTCGTAAACAGTAATTTTTTGATTTTTCCAAATTTGCAACATAGGCTTTTGAGAGCCCACCTCGTGAACAGTGGCACTGTCATTTCATTAATCAGTCCCAAAAGGTGATTCAGTGCAGCGACTGCAAGTCACCTTTGGGACCGAATAACTCCATGACAGTGACTGAATTCATGAGGTGGGGTCCCAATAACCCCATGTTGAGAATTTGGTACCAAAATTCCCAAAAATGCCAGAGATAAGCACCAAAGTTGAAAAAACCCTATTTATGCCATAATACAGCTTACCGGCATTTCTTCAGTTCGCGGTCAGCTTTGAAGAGTGCAGACATATTCCCGGTCCACCGAAGATCGTCGTGACGGGCTGCAGAGGTAAGTATGGGGTAAGGGTGTGTGTAGGGAGGTGGAGTATGCAGTGGGTGGGCGCAGGTTGGGGGACGGGGCACAGACAGCAAGGGACCGTTTTCTTCTTTACAGGTTTTCCTTTTTTTTAAAATATACATCGCGGATGGCTTTTTCCTTTTAGCAGGTACTTTTGGCACACTGGGTTGGGCTCCCAGCTTGGCACCTGTGTGTTTTGGGGTGGGGAGGACTGGAGCCGACAGGATTGGGCACCCCATCGGCGCATTCTGGGGGTCTGTAATCAGGAGATTGGGCACTCCTTCAGCACACAAAATTGGGGAGACATGCCGTAGGATTGGGCACCCTGGCCAGCAAATTAAGTTAGAGGGCATGCTGACAGAGGGATTGGGCACCCCGTTGGCCTTCTGATGGACTGTGTGAGGGTGGCTGCCTCTCACCTTCCCGTCACCACCACCACATTGCTCACAGAGGACACCAGCAGTGATTGCTTACTGCAATCAGGGACCACTCCTGGCACTCCCTGATTGCAGTGGCTAATTCTTTCAAGGTGGTGGCACGTTTTGTAACTGCTGTCATAGACAAGGTGCTCTGCCATTGGCGCCACAGAGCCCTGCCTGAAAAAGCAGTGGTGCCATTGGCTGCAGCAGGACCGCACCTCCAAAACCCGCTTCTCCATTGAAGCAACCACAATATGTCGTCTGCGCTGCACATGCAAGACAACATAAAGAAGCATTTTCAATGCCGAATGTTGATTGCGTTGGTCCGTTGAACTCGCTCACTGCCCCTGTGTCACTCACTCATTCTGTTTCTCCCGGTGCTGCAGGCTGCTGTTTTGTACTGGGCTCCTGCCTGAGTTGGCACATTTTTCTGCCCACAAAATAATCTGCAGGTGTCCTGACAGAGCTCTGTTGAGGTGGGTCACTCCTCTCTCTCACTCGCTCATTCTGTTTCTGCTGGCTCTGCAGGCTGCCCTTATGTACTGGGTTCCGCCTTTGTTGGTGGCTTTTTCTTCCCACAAAGAAATCTGCAGCAGTCCTGACACAAGTCCATTGAGCTAGCTCACTCACCCTCTCTCACTCGCTCATTCAGTTTCTGCCGGCACTGCAGGCTGGCCTTTTGTACTGGGTTCCTGCATGCATGGCCACCTTTTTCCACCCACAAAGAAATCCACAGCAGTGATGATAGAGCTCCGTTGAGCTTGCTCACTCCCCCCTCTCACTCACTCGTTGTGTTTCTCCTGGCGCTGCAGGCTTCCCTTTTGTACTGGGCTTCTGCCTGTGTAAGCAACTTTTTCTGACCACAAAGAAATCTGCAGCTGTCCTGACAGAGCTCTGTTGAGGTCGCTCACTCAGCTTGTCTCACTCGTTCATTCTGTTTCTCCTGGTGCTGCAGGCTGCCATTTTGTAGTGGTCTCCTGCCTCTGTTGGCGCCTTTTTCTGCCCACAAAGAAATCTGCAGCAATCCTGACAGAGCTCCGTTGAGCTCACTCACTCCCCCTCTCTCACTCACTCGTTCCGTTTCTGTCATCGCTGCAGGCTGCCCTTTTGTACTGGGCTCCTGCCTACGTTGCCGCCTTCTTCTGGCCACAAAGAAATCTGCAGCAGTCATGATACACCTCCATTGAGCTCGCTCACTCACTCCCACTCTGTCACTCATTCATTCTGTTTCTCCCGCCGCTGCAGGCTGCCCTTTTGTACTGGGCCCCTACGTGCATTGCTGCCTTTTTGTGCCCACAAAGAAATCCGCAGCAGTCCCAACAGAGATCTGTTGAGCTCACTCACTCCCCCTCCCTTCCTCACTCACTCATTCTGTCTCCTGCTGCTGCAGGCTGCCTTTGTACTGGGTTCCTGCCTGCGTTGCCAGCTTTGTCTGCCCACAAAGACATGTGCAGCAGTCCCACATAGCTCCAGTGAGGTCGCCTACCCTTTCTCTCACTTGCTCATTCTGTTTCTGCCTGGAGCTGCAGGCTGGCTTTTGTACTGGCTGCCGCTCACATGCCTTTTTCTGCCCACAAAGAAATTTGCAACAGTCACGATAGACCTCCGTTGAGCTCGCTCACTCCCCCTCTCTCACTCACTCATTCTGTTTCTCCCAGCGCTGTAGGCTGCCCTTTTGTACTGGGCTGCTGCCTGCATTGGCACCTTTTTCTGCCCACAAAGAAATCCGCAGCTGTCCCAACAGAGCTCCGTTGAGGTCGCTCACTCCCCGTCTCACTCGCTCATTCTGTTTCTCCTGGTGCTTCAGGCTGCCCTTTCGTACTGGGCTTCTGCCTCTGTTGGCACTTTTTTCTGCCCACAAAGAAATCTGCAGCAGTCTTGACAGAGCTCCGTTGGCCTCACTCACTCCCCTGTCTCACTCACTCGGTCCGTTTCTGCCGGTGCTGCAGGCTGCCCTTTTGTACTGGGCTCCTGCCTGCGTTGCTGCCCTTTCTGCCCACAAAGAAATCTGCCAGCAGTCACGCTGAGCGCTGCTGGAGCTCACCTCACTCACCCCCTCTCTCACTCACTCATTCTGTTTCTCCCACCGCTGCAGGCTGCCTTTTTACTCAGCCCCCTGCATGCACTGCTGCCTTTTCTGCCCACAAAGAAATCCGCAGCAGTCCCAACAAAGCTCCGCTGAGCACACTCACTCCCCCTCCCTCACTTGCTCATTCTGTATCTCCTGGCGCTGCAGGCTGCCCTTTTGTACTGGGCTCCTGCCTGCGTTGTCGCCTTTTTCTGCCCACAAAGAAATCCACAGCAGTCCCGACAGAGTTCAGTTGAGCTCTGTCACTCCTCCCCCTCTCTCAGTCGCTCGATCCTAATCTGTCCCAAACACTGATTTCCGACATCGACTGCAGTATTGTGCACCGGAAGCGTGGAAACACATTTCGGCCAGGATGTGAAAAACGACAGTTGTACTGTTCATAAGGAGGTGTGAACAAATGCCAGTGTTGAAAATCTGGCACGAAAATATTACTCATTTGCAAACTTACAAGGGTGCGTGGAACCTGCACAAAACACGCTAGTAACACAGTCATTTTATGGAGTTTCATCACAAAATTTTCAACATAGGCATTTTAGGACCTCTGCTCATGAACAGTGTCTGTGTGATTTTCTTAATATGTCCCTAACACTGATTTCCCACAGCTAATCGCTGCTTATTGTGCACCAGAACAGCGAAACACATTTTCAGCCAGGATATGAAAATGACAGCTGCAGTGTTCATAAGAGGTGGCAAAATGGCAATGCTCAAAATCTGGAGTGAAAATATTGCAAAGTTGCGAATGTACGAGGCAGTATGGAAATTGCACAATGCACATCTGTGAACACACTCATGTTATGGACTTTCAACACCAAAGTTTCAACATAGGCATTTTAGGATTCTCTAATGAACAGTGCCACTGTCATTTTCTTAATCTGTCCTGAACACTGATTTCCCACAGCAACTGCGCTATTCTGCGCCCGGAAGCGAAACACAGTTTGGCCAGGATGTGAAAATGACAGCTGTACTGTTCACAAGGAGGTTCGGAAAATGCCAATGTTGAAAATCTGGTATGAAAATATTGTACCAAGAGTTACGAGCGGGCGAATAACCGCGCATAGCACACTCATAAAACAGTCATTTTTTGATAATATCCTCCGCAGAGATCAAGTACTGGAAACCACTGACTCCCATTCAGGCAGTCCAGGGCATCCTGTATGCGGGGCATGGTGTATTGATCTGGGACAGTGCATTGATTAAGGGTCCGATAATCCACACACATCCTCACGGACCCATTTTTCTTGTGCACAACTATGATGGGAGATGCGTAAGGGCTTCTTGACTCTTGAATAATTCCGGCAGTGAGCATCTCCTATAGGTGCCGCCTAACATCGTCTATATCAGCTGGAGCAAGGTGGCGAGACTGCTCTCTGAAAAGTTTGTCATCGTGCAGCCGAATATTATTATTATTTTTTTAATTTGACATACTTTATTAAGTATAACCCAATACACAAAACATACAAAGATAGATACATTGATATCAGCACATACTGCATAAAAGGCCATGCACAGATTGGTAAAAAGGAAGAAAGGAACTTTCGGAGAAAATAATAACAACACAACCTTGAAAAACAAAATCAAAAAAACAAAAAAAAACTACCCCTCCCCCTTCCCCCAAGGTGCACTTTCCTATAACTTATTACCACTAGACTAATGAGAGAACGGCAATGATAGCCGTTAAAATATAATTTAGAAGGATGAGAGGCTCGTGAACCCAGTAAAACATCCTATCAAGACAAATAGAGGGCATATAATTTCCCCCAATTTTTATTAAAAGATGAAAGGCGATGGCGTACACTTGCAATTAAATATTCAAGGCGAAGCACGAATGATATTTCATGCAACCATTCAGTATAAGAAATGGTAACTTGATCCATCCAGTGTCTAAGCACTAGCTTTTTGACCACCATTGAAATTAAAGCCATATGAAACCTTCTCTCCTTCACCAGAACTCCGGAGTAATCTCCCAGGATACATATGATAGGAGAGAAGAGGTCCTGCAGTCCCAGCAATGGGTCTAGAGCAGATTCAATTTGCTTCCACGAAGGAGATATCCTTTCACAAGACCACAATATATGAAGGAGCGAGTCTTCCTCTTTGTTGCACCTAGAGCACGTGTTGGAGGGAAGCCTCTTCATTTGGGCCAATTTGATAGGAGTATAATATATATTGTTTAAAATACAGTATTGCGTAAGCCTGTATCGGTCCTGGGTGAGGTATGTGTATAGGCCTGTCCATACTGAATGCCAGTTAATAACTTTGTCAGGAAAAAACGCCTGCCAGATCCGAGAACCGGCAATCGGAGGAGGCTGAGGGAATGTGAGAACCAGTTTATATATGGTAGAAATGCCATGGGGTTTGCAAGCAAGAGTCTTAATTTGCTGGAGAAAAGCTCCAATATGGGAAGGATTGCACTCTTTCCCCACTACCTTAGCCAGTAAGTGCTTAAGCTGAAAAATTTGAAAGGCAGCCCATGACGTTAAGCCAAATTTTGTAAGAATCTCCTCTGTAGACAAGATAGCATCCTGTGAGTAAAAATTGACCACAGTGAGATCGGGAGGAAGAGATAGCCAACGGCGAGATATGGGAACTCCACCTATTTTAAGATTCAAGTTACGAGATTGGTTGAGAGATCAGAACTCGGACTACCTTTATAAAACTGAACATTTGGGAGAGAACTCTTAATGAGAAACCAATCGGAAAACTGCAAGGCTTTTGGTAATTTTTAAAGGGCATATAAAAAAGCTGAAGAAGGAGCTAAATTATGTGGTAAGAATATCAGACTCTATATGCAACCAGATTGGAACATAATCACGATGAACACAAAGTTCAGCTAAAGAAAGCCACTTCCCACACTTATAGAGGTGACAAGCCCAGTAATAAAATAAAAAGTTAGGGAGACGCAAACCTCCCAACTCCTTAGGTAGGGAGAGCTTAAGATAAGTAGTAGTAGTAAAAAGTTTATTTCCGATATCAGAAACAGGATAAAACCCAATTTAGCATCAGCTAATTTACAACGGGGTCCTACTGTGCAAAAGAACATCAGTTTCATATTAAATACATACAGATACAGACATTACACATACATAAAACACAAACGTATATGACCAAAAAAAAAGATAATAATAATTACAAACAATAAACCATATATACAAACATCTAAAGTACAGCACATTTTTAAAGACTTTGCTTCCTTTACAAGCCATGATTTTATTTAATTCCAATATATTTTATTTATACTTGACCTCAAGTGACCTGACAATGAATTCCACAATTTTGGACCTTCATATACATAACAATGTTGGCCCTTCACTGTTCTCATAAGTGGTACCCTAAATTTTACTTCCCCTTCAGATCTCAATCCTACCTTAACATTCCACTCCTCCAGAAACTCCACTAGATATCCTGGAGCTTTTTTAGAGTAACTGCGATAAGTTAACCATTGCACATGCATATTTCGCTGTTCTGTCAAGGATATCCAATTTAAGTTTCTGTAGAGGGTGCAATTATGTGTTTTCCTGGGTGCATCTAAAACAAAATGTGCATATCTGTTATAAATGACGTCAAGTTTTTCTAAATTGTTCCTAGCTGCCCCTTTATATATGACATCACCATAATCGATATGCGGAATTATCATCGAATTCACAATCTTCAACTTGACATCAAATGAAAGACAATTTCTATGCTTATACAATACCCCCAACTTTTTACACAATTTTTGTATCAGGTTATCAATATGAAAATCCCAACTACAATGGGAGTCCAACCAGACTCCCAAGTATTTATAACAATCCACAGAGGCCAGGCTACACCCATCCAGTGTCTTAATTCAAATCCACAGGTACTTTTTGTTTGAAAACAACATTACCTGTGACTTTCGTGAATTTAGAACCAAACCATGTTCTGAAAAATTTATTTGTAATGTATTAAAACATTTCTGTAATTCCAGACTAATGGGTAAGTACCAGTCTTCAATGAAAGGTTAAAGATGTCAGTCAGTATTGGAGCTATTACTGGGGCACCAGTTTTAAGCAGAAAGGATGGAATCCCATCTGGACCTTGGGCCTTATTTATATTTAATTTTAATAATTCCCGATAAACTTGACATGGAATGATATTTTGGAAGCAAAATAATGAACCATTTTCATCTCTCTTTTCTTGATTTCTGTCTTGCTTAACTATATCAGAAAGGGGACATGCATTAATCTGGGAAAACCCTATATCAACAAACATTTTATTCAATATAACAGCTGCCCCATCTGAAAATTTCAATGGGCCATTTTCTGTCATAAAGTCATTTGGTAATTCTGAGATCTTATTTCCTTGTAAATTTTTAACCAATATTCCAAAAATCCCTGTTTTTTTTAAACTGGTCAGTTGTCATTCTAGTTAGATAAAATCTGATTTTGCTTTCCTTATTTGTGCAATGTACAAGTTACGTGCTGCTCGATAATTTTCCCAAAACACTCTCTCCTTTTTTTTCTTTGCCAGTCTCCTTGCAGCATCCCTTTTCTTACGAAAAGCTCTCAACTTTGCAGTATACCAAAGGGAATTTTTTTGTTTAACTTTCCTACTTTGAATAGGTGCAAAAATATCACATGCGGATATAAATTCACAACAGAAATATGACCAGACACTATCTATATCAGGAATCAAAGTTAGTCGATTCCAGTTTTTTGATTCCAGTTCAACCATAAAGGATGTGTAATCCAAATTTTTAAAACTATGGTAGAATTTAACTTGAGGAACTCTCAATTGCTTAGCTGTTTTCCTAACACAAAAGTTATCTGATGATCGCTAAATGAATCTGGAAGCACTCCAGCCACTGAATATTTAGTAGGAACAGAGGTAAATATCAGATCCAAAATAGTGGAGGAATTGGGAGTTTTGACATTTAATTTTGTAGCCGTAGTAATTAACTGAGACAAGCCCAAAGTTGTTTTTAAATCCATTAATTTGCTGATAGCCTTATCCTGCCAGAAAAAGGAGTTAACATCAGAATGGATGCTGTGAAAAAAAGACAAAGGTAACCAAACATCCAACATGTTTAGTGGATAAAACAGCCTGGGTAGAACATTCATCTTGACGGTGTTAATTCTGCCCCATAACGAAAGAGGGAGCTTTTTCCATCTTGATAAGTCCTGCTAAATATTAGACCATAAGTCCTCTAGATTAAGTTTGCGGAGTAAAGATAAGTCCGAGGTAATATAAATACCCAGATATTGAATGGACTTGGGGGTCCATTTCATACCAAACTCACTGAAAGCTGAGCTATATGTTAAACAATTAAGGGAAAGATTTCAGTTTTGCCAATGTTGAGTTTGTAATTCGAGAATTTCCCAAAGGTATCAATAATATGCAATGCTTCTGTTAAAGAAGAGACCGGATCTGAGGAGGTGAAGCATTATGTCAGTCCAAGATAAACTGAAAGCACAGAGATCCTATCGCCTATTGGAATGCCAGTAATTAAGGGGGAGGCATTCAGTCGCCTAATCAGGGGTTCAAGATATACGTTAAAGAGAAAAGGAGAAAGCAGACAACCTTGCCGCATACCTGAAAAGAGAGGGAAAACCTCGGATAGCACACCATTGCGGTGTATTCTAGCCTGAGGAGAGGACTATAGGGTCTGAATCCATTTAATAAAGATATTAGGAAAGCCCATTGCCTGTAACGTAGCCCACAAGAAATTCCAATCCACCCTGTCAAATGCTTTTTCTGCATCAAGGGATATCAGGGCCGTGGGGGAGGGAGAGGTCATGGCCACCTGAACCAGATACGCCAATTTACAAAGGTGATCAGCAGGTGTTCTACCTGACACAACCCAATTTGTTCTTGGGCAGCCGAATATTATGCTTAGCACCATGGGTGCACCCCACATCCCATTCTTTTAGCAAAAACGCTTGGTCTCTCTGGGCAAGTTTCCTACTGATCTGAGTCTTCCATTCAACAGACAAGGGGGAATCACCAAAGTCAAATAGGTCTGGGGTAACCTCCTCCTCCTTCTTGCCAGAATATTTGTTGCTGGGTAATACTGCAGTGTCTGTGCAGTATACTGTAGCTAGTGTACACCCTCTGTTCACTAGGGCTTCTCGATATGACACATTTCAAATCTAGACCATCACTCGACATGCATAGGCAGGTAGGATACTGGTTAACCAGTAGCCCCTCTGGCAAATTTCCTTCACCTGGTGTGTCCAGCATTAATATTTTGTTTTTCACGCCTCTTCTAAGATGGACTTCTCCATGAACAGTATACTGAGTATTGGGTGGCAATATCAAGGACTCAGGGTCCTTCTTCCAGACAATTCCAACAGGCTCATTCTAGGCTTCTTCCACAGACTGCCTCTGCAGGTCATAGCTTTCTTGATCAGAGCTGGAATTCTCATTGCCCGACCAGTCTGTCAGTTTCATTTGTCTTGGCACAACTGTGCTAACCTTCCAAACATGTGGGCGTTGGTTGCAATGAGTAGTGGGACCCCATCATACATCCCTGTAGGAGGGCACACCAGGGCTAGCATCTCTACTTGTTCATCTACACCAGTTACAGCCATGAGGAAAGACAGCCAGAGCCAGACATATCCTAGATAGGGATAAGACTTGTCACTCAGGCCCCACACATGTAGGCCTTCTAAAGACTGTAATGGCACATCAGATAAGTGTCTGTCACACCAGTCCTTGAATACAGTGGTCACTTGAGACCTGCTGTCGAGCACAGCCCGAACATGGATACCACTGACAGTCACAGTAGTCTCCATCGAAGGGTCCACGAATTTGGACCAGTCTGGAGGGACAGTAGCAGGGAACTAGACAGACGATTTAGCCACAAAGAAGTTTGAGTTAGTATTTCTTGAGCCCTCACCGTGGTCATTTTGGGCACCCCTCAGCCATTGATTTGCTTTTCAGAGCTCCCCTTGGACTTTTTCTAAGTCTTTCTGAGACCAGCATTCTCTCTTCATATGCCCATCATTTAAACAGTTGTAACAAATGATATTCCTGGGTCATCCTTGGAGAGAACATTGCATGAGGTACTGAAGCAGTAGCAAGGGATCGGGGTCCAATATCTGCTTGTAGCGGCAAGGGTGGTGCAACGTGTCTTAACAGTTCATTTAGGGTGGCAGTCAACTCTTTGATCTCAGCCTGGGAGCCACCCTTAGTAGAGGATGCATGAGGGTGCACCCTCAAGGCAGTCACGTCCTGAGAGGGACTTTGTCTCGTGTGGGAGGCCTCCGTAAGGCACCCGTTTGTACTTTTCTGATTTCCTTCAGCAGCTCTGCTCTCCACCGCCGCCCATGGTGGAATATCCTTAGTGGTCTCCATTTCAGAGAGGTCTTCCTGTGCTCGGGTCACTCCGGGCTGCACCCACCCCCTAATCACAATCTCTTTCTTCACTTTCAGCCTCCTGAGTTCTTTTATCAGGTCGCAGTAGTCAGGTGGGTTATCTGTCCTATCCTAGAGGCTTAACTGGATAATCTGCAATTTAGAGTGCTTGGCGTGTCGTAGTATGTGCCCCAGTCTCACACAGTTCAAGTCACTGGCCCACCTTTTCGATAAGCACTCTGCAGGTCCCTCTCTAGATGAGTAACATACACAGACAAAGCTTCTCCTCTCCATTGTTTGGTACCTTTGAATTGCCACATCAACGTCTCCCCTGACTCAATGCTTCCGAAATTGCCTTTGAGTGCAGACAGGTACTTTTGAGCAGATGCCTCAGGATTCATGGACCTCAGAAATCCAATGGCTTCCAGAGCCAGACCCTTCAAACTTTCTGTGATCCTTTTTCGCTTCTCGGCCTCTGCACACTGCCACTCGGGCACCAAGGGGGCAACATAGTCAATCCAGGTCTCCCAGTCATCCCCTGTGGGGTAGGGAGGGTACCTAAGAACATTCTCAACTTGCGGAACGTGTCATGACTAACTGCAGACACCGATGTGGATGCCTGCACAGGTGCAGGCACTGGAGCCGTACTGGAGTGGGTGGGTGTGGGGAAAGTAAACCCCAGGTGGCAGGAATAATTGCTTAAAGTCCTCTACGGTCTTCCCTTTCTCCAGCAACAACTTAGCAAATTTCTTCTCAAAAATCTCAGATAATGGTGGGGGCTATTTTCCATTGTTCAGGGACAAAACCCTGTGACAGGCAAGATTCAAATAATAATTTAAGGGGTATTACCAAATAATCCTTTAGTAAAAAAAGCAATTGCCCAGGTATATTATCCGGTCCCATGCATGTTTTACCTTTTTGTAATTTTAATTTATTTAGAATGTCTATAGATGAAAAGGTAATAATGTCTAAGCTGGTATTTTGAAATTGAGAAACAGATTTATCAGAAATTGTGTAATTTTTACAAAAAAACATTATTGAAAATATCTGCCATTTCTTTAGGGTTTTGAACAATATGGTCTTCCTCTACAATAGGGCCCACCTTACATTTTGTTTTTTTTAAAGAATTAATGTAAGAAAAAAAAGCTATTTGTTTTTTTTTTTTTGCATTTTTTGCTAATTCCAGTTTCCAGTGTCTCTTAGAGCTCCTAATGGCAGATTTAAAATGTTTTTGTGTCTTAATATATCTAGACCAGTTACTCACAGTTTTAGACTTAAGATAAGCGGCATATCTGACATTTTTCTGTTTTATCAATTTCTTAACTGATTTAGTCAGCCATTTAGGTTTAAATTGACCCTTTGTATGTTTTATTTTATAAGGTATAAATTCCTCCTTTAAGAAAACCAGTATGTTATATAAGAATTGCCAATAGTCCTGAAGTGATCTATCGTTGAATTCTTTGTGCCAATTAATGAAAGACAAGTATTGTTCCATTTCAATTACATTAGCTCTCTCATACACATAAATGAGAACTGGTTCAGAATCAATTTCCCATAAACATTTTAAATAAAAAGTGATTATGTTATGATCACTATTGCCGAGAGGTGCTTCAACCGAGATATTATTGTCAAGATTTTCACAGTGTAATTCTTTGTGCCAATTAATGAAAGACAAGTATTGTTCCATTTCAATTACATTAGCTCTCTCATACACATAAATGAGAACTGGTTCAGAATAAATTTCCCATAAACATTTTAAACAAAAAGTGGTTATGTTATGATCACTATTGCTGAGAGGTGCTTCAACCGAGATATTATTAATGTCAAGATTATCATCGTGTAATACAATATCTAATATATTACTACCTCTTGTGGGAATAGTGACACCTTGTCTTAGTTGAAGTTGGGCACACTTTGCCAAAAGTTTTTACTATTAGATGTGTGGGCTAAATTGTTCTGCCAATCAATATGTGCCAAATTCAAGTCTCCCATTAATAGTAAACTGCCAATTTCACATGCTGATTCTATTTCATTTAATAGGGCCTCAAAATAATCTCTTGAACAATGTGGTGGTTTATAGCATGTACCTAACATAATGAGTGGTACCTTCCTGGTGAAGCATTCTAGTAAACATGGTGGCAGTGACTGCCATCACCGCCTGCCACAATGCTGACTTCAGGGGTGCCCAATTCCCCTGTTGGCATGCCCTGACCCAGTTCATGTGCCGACGGGGGAGCCCACTCCCCGTTGGCATAATGTCCCCCCCTCCCATTTCAACTGTGTGTCGAGAGGGTGCCCAATCCCCCTCAGCATCATGCACCCCCCCAAACATTCTTTTCTTTGCCTACAAGGGGCCCAATCTCCGTTGGCTTCAGTCCCCATTCCACTTCATCTGCCAATGCGGAGCCCACCCCTATTGCCATAATGTCCCCCATTGTGTGCCGAGGGGTGCCCAATCCCCTTGACTCTTGCCCCCTCGGTGTACCGACGTGGGTGCCCAACTCTCCGCCTGCTGCCAGCCCCCAAACACTATGTGGCACACTGGGAGCCCACCCCAGTATGCCAATGTTCTTGTAAAAAAAAAATATCCCGATGTTTTTTTTTTTTTTTCATCTGTAAAGCAGAAAAACAGTCCTCACGGTCTGTCCTGCTCCCTTCCCAAGCCCGTGCCCACCCTCTGCACACCCTGCCTCCCCACATCCCCCTCACCCCATATTTACCTCCGGAGCCCAATGCAATGATCTTCGGTGGACCGGGAACACGTCTGCACTCTTCGAAGCCGACCGCAAACTGAAGAAATGCCGGTAAGCTGTACAATGGCATAAATAGGGTTTTTTCAACTTTGGTGCATATCTCGGCCATTTTGGGGAATTTTGGCACCAAATTTTCAACATGGGGTTATTGGGGCCCCTCTTCATGAATTCGGTCACTGTCATGGCATTATTCTGTCCCGAAAGGTGATTTTGCAGTCACTGCACAGAATCACCTTTCGGGACTGATTAACGAAACGACAGTGCTACTGTTCATGAGGTGGACTCTCAAACAGCCTATGTTGCAAATTTGGTGAAAAAAATCCCAAAAATAACTGTTTTATGAGCATGTGTTGTGCAGTTTCAACTCACGCTTGTAACTTCATGAATTTGTAATATTTTCACTGCAGATTTTCAACACTGGCATTTTTCCACACCTCCTTATGAACAGTACAGCTGTCATATTACATATCCTGGCTGAATGTGTTTTGCACTTCAGTGCAGAAGAAAGGGGTTGCGTGCGAAATCAGTTTTCAGGACAGTTTGAGAAATGACAGTGACACCTTCATGAGCAGAGGTCCTCAAATGCCTGTGTTGAAAATTTGGTGATGAAAGTCCACAAAATGACTGTCTGACAAGCATGCTGAGCAGTTTCCACAGACCCTTGTAACTTTGCAGCTGTCATTTTCACATCCTACCCAAAATGTTTTGCATAATGGCGTGGTCGCTGGGAAATCAACTTTTGGGACAGATTAACAATATCACAGTGCCACTGTTCATGAGGGGAGGTCCCAAAATTCTATATTGAAAATGTACTCTTCAGGGTGGGGTGAGGTTGGCATCGGTTCAATACTTCACTGCCATTCCTATTATGCATCTCTTACTCTCAGACTACCAATGCCAATGTCAGCAAGACAACATTCGGCATTGACAGATGTTTTTTTTTTGTTATACTCCCCAGTCTGCACGCTGTGATATGTGGCTGGCTTGGTAAGCTAAGGGAAGCATGAGAGAGTGCCTGAGTAGTGAATGCACCACCAATATACTCTGTTTGTGCATGTGAACTGGGGACATAAGGTGATCCTGCAGTTCTTAGGTACCATTTAATGCAGAGATACCGATGGGGATGGAGATATGACTGGAGGATGGCAGCAGGAGGGAATACATGACTTGTGACAGTTCTGTTTGTTTGCCTTTGTGGCTTAGTAATGGCCTAGGGAGAGCGGGTGAAGAAATATTAGGAAAGGAACAAGACTGGAACAAGAAACAGAAACCGAAAAGTTCTTGAAAAAAATCCCAAAGGGAGAGAGAGACAGTATTGGAGAAGAGAGACCATGTGAGGGTGGAGGTCAAGCCTCCTCCCATACAACTGCTGCTGAAGCATAGGAAAATAAAAGAGAAAAAAGAGCCCTAATCTGTACTGAGTAACTTAAAAACCTAAAAAAAACTGAAAGGGAAGACTGTGTGTGTGTGTATGTGTGTGTGTGTGTGTGTGTGAGCTCGAGTGTGAATGTGTAAGGCAACTGGGCCACCTATGCATTGGATTGCACTGCAGATTTGTCTGGTGAATTGCCTAGACTTAGACATTCATCAAAGCCTCTTTGGCTAGATCAGTTTGAACTAGCCAGTAGGGGTGTGTAAGTAACAAATAGTATTTTCCGAATACTACAGATAATGCACTATTTGTTATTGGAATCCGAAAAATGAATAGTCGCACAATTTGTCCCTATTTGGGAAATGCTGTCTTATGAAAAAACTAAAGAAATACCACCACCCTCTCCATGAAGTAATGTTTTCTCAGGTCTCTTCTATACCTCCCCCCAACTAGTTTTAGGCTATGACCCCTCATAGTCCATTCCCTCTTCAGTATACTTCGCTTGTGGAAATATGTTTGAAGATGGCAAGCCAACATTTTGGTGCATTGACACAGTATTAGCTGAAAATTGGGAAACGTACCTGAATCAGTGATTTTAAAATGAAGCCCAAAGAGTCTTGGGTACTTTGAAAATCATCCTACTGTTTCAAACACTTTTGTCTCAACCATTTCTGCAAAGCAGGAGCCCTTGGCTAGCATGTTGTAAGCCTCCTAGGTTAGTCAGTCACTTTAGCTAAAAAAATTCTTTTTGCACATAGTCTTCTGTTCCAAAAATGATCTTTCTGTTTCAAAACTTGACCATCCTGCAAAGTAGAAGCCCCTTGGATAGTGTGCTAAAAGCCTGATGGGCTAGCCAGACACTTTGGCCAAAAAATTTCATTTTAAACACAAAGAGTCTTTCTTCTTTGTCTCTGTCAGTCACCGTTTACAAAAAACATGGATTGACGTAGGAACAGGAAGTACAATGGGAAATTATTAAAAAGCTTGCCAATAAAATGCAAAAAAAAGCAGTAAATTGCTAAATCAGCTGGTGCTACAGTATAAGCACTAACAGTCACACTCTCAGCAGTACCACAGTGGGACTGTCTTTGTCAGAAAAAAGAATTTCCAGTCTAAGGGTGAAGGGAAAGGGGAGATTGTGTAACCAGAAAAGCCACACTAAGCCAGATCTTGTTTCCAGGTGCGACCTGAGAGCACATGGAAGTTAAGTGACTTGCTCAGGGTCAGACAGTATGTAATTGGGGGCTGGCGGGATTCAAACCCAGGTCTCCAGGTTTGCAGCTCAGTGCCCTTAACCACTACACTACCAGAAGCTGCATGCTCCCATTCACTACCAGTGATCCACTCCCTGGTCCATCAAGCAATGGAAATACAAAGAGAAGTGCAGGTGCTATGCCCTGTAAAATGAGTAGATGGCAAGGTAGTAAAGGCCCAGTAATTAGAAAAAAAAACAAGGGCAGACATCCTGATGACCTAGTGGTGATGTGTCACACTACCATGCTGATGACCTAGTGTTAATGTGCCACGCTACCATCCTGATGACCTAGTGGTGATGTGTCATGCTACCATGCTGATGACCTAGGTTTTAGAGTGGGCTTAGCCCACTCCATCAGAGGATGGGCCCATCAGGGGGCATCCCTGGCTGAGATATTGTGGCTGCCACTCGGCATTGTGCCTCAGTTGGAGAGGGCTGGTTACGAATGTTAGCGTCACAGTCTCCACCTGCATCTGAGCTAGGTAGCTTGCCTCTTACTGCATAGATGCCAGCCACAGTGAAACAGTAACTTACAGTAAGTGATATGTCACAAAACAGTGAATGACAAAAGGGCTTAACTGACGTTGAATTACATGGTTTCCTGCACCATACTGCAGGATGTTATGATACACTGTGGCATTGCTGCATTCATTGTGTCCTGGCTGGTGCCAATGTCGGCACAGCTTATACCATAGGGCTTGAGGAAGGGACTGTCTGTAGATGGAGAAAAAACACACAAAACTCCCTGCCACCTAAATTATGGATCATACCTGTAGCCCCTGAACAGGATCCATCCCTGATAACCAGGTATAACTGGTTGGACAGCTGGGAAAGAGGGATATAATGCAGAAAAACAAATGAATGTCACCAGTGGTGTCAGCTGCAGAAACACATAAAGCATGAATACATACACTTTCAGTGCTCCACTGTCCCAATCATCTTATGTATCAGATTCAGCATAGACAATAGCAGCAGTGGTAAAATGTTATGCCCTGTGAACATAAATCTTAATCATCTGATTCTGATACTGATGTCTGAACATACAAACTTGCCATCAGAAAAAGGCCTTAGAGTCTATCACTTCTGATCAAGTGTGCAGCACCCAGTTTAGCAAACTGCTGCTGCTCTCTTCCTGTTTCACTTGACTCTGTCCCAGCCCCTCTTGAAGCTACCCACTGTCTAATGCTACCAATTCCTCAGGCACTGCATGCCACCTTGTCATCACTCTTTCCGTGAAATAGTGCCTTCTCATTTTCCTCCTGAATCTTCCGCCCTCCAGCTTTAGGCTGTGCCCCCTGGTTGCTCTCCCACTTTTCAGCCTAAACAAAACCTCAGAGATAACACTGTTAATGCATTTTAAGTACTTGAAGGTCTTAATCATGTCCCCCGTCTCTGTTCTATCCTCTAGGCAATACATGTTGAGCTCCCTCCGTCTCTCTGCATAAGGCATCTCCGGCAGCCCTGGGATCGTTTTTGTTGCTCTTCTCTGAACCCCCTCCAGTGGAATGTAGTGCAAGATCAAAGCCCCATCAGAAATTCTGGTGGTTGGCCATTAGTGGACAATCAGGAGGGCAACAACAAATGAGGAGGGAAGGAGGGTGCTGTCTCTGCTGCTGTCATTATTTTACATGAGGATAAAGATGTTTATGATAACAGGGTAACTGTTGAAAGCCCTGCTGCTTCTAAACAAAAGGTATCTGTGCCAGGCAGGGACATCATTAGGGGTGGGCATGAGGGACTGGAGCTCTGAATCTTTATTTGCCCCAAATAAAATATTCCCATTTACTAAAACCCCCACCTTATTTGTTTTCTATTTTACTGGGTGGAAAAAGTGGGGCTCAAGCCCCTAATCTTTTCAAACACTAGAAACACCCCTTGACAGGAGACAGAATTCAGAAGGCCACTTCTTAGGACTGGAAATACTATTATAATAACACCTTTAATGCTTCTTGTGCAATATGCACTCTCTGTAGGACCTGTGCTAGCAGGCGGAGACAACAAAATAAGGTGGCAGATCCCTTAAAGAGATTCCACTAAACTGCATGCAGCAGAAAATTTATATTTATTATTTATTTATTAATTATCACAACATTTTTACCAGGAAAGACATACTGAACTGGTAACAGCAGGTTTCCCGATGCATTCTGGGAGAAGGGGAACAGCGGAAAAAATAAGAGGTACAAAATGCAGATTATACAATGGCAAGAGAAAATCCTGGTTCTTGATTGGTCAGACTGGGACTGGACCTGGGATGTTATCCCAGCATAACATCCCGGCTCTAGTCCCAGTACATTCATGACCGCATGGAAAGTTTAAAAAAATAAATCCATCCACAGCTGGCCGTTGCTTCCTGCTCGCACTGAAAGTGAAAGCCGCATTTCCGATCGGCTTCAAAGTAGGCATAGCTCTCACACGTTCCCCAAACAAGCTTTATTTCTTTCTAAAAAAGAAAAAAACTGAAATCAAAGCCCTTTCAGGATTGGCATCACAGCAGTATCCCGCCTCCGCCTCCAGTGCCCGCCTCACCAACACCACCATCGGCTTCACTTCCTGCTTCCTCGACCTCCGTTACTGGTTTCCACAATAAATGACAGACTTTAACTCTGCTCCTAGTTTAATTCTAAATAAATAAATACAACAGTAAAATAGTATGGGATCCTAGTGAAGAAGGAGCTGAACAAGTGAGTCAGCTAGGGTGATTTTCAGCAGTCAACATTCGCCTGTTGTACTAACGCTTGCTCGTTGTTCAACTCATCTTCCTTCTATGTCTTTTTTTTCTTTAAATACATGAAGCAATAGCAGGAAAAAAACAGTAAAGCAAGGAACCCAGTATGAGAACACCTAGATGAGCGGGTGGGGGGGAGACACACCTATTAGACACCTACAACCGACATACAGAAAAACAGCTCCACCTGCTGTACAAACAGTATAAGGCACTACTTGTCAAATCAATATCCTTCACAATAAAAACTACAAAATACAATTAAAACAGTATTTTTTAACCATTTTCTAATGTAAGTGTAAATGAGCCATTAGATAATAAGAATAATGCTCAGGGTGGTGTTATGCTAGATACATCCTCTCGGGTGGCTCAGGCCCAACCACCCGAGGTGGGATGTTATTACAGCATACTACCTTACCCTGGAGGGCATTATTCCTTTAATATAAAATACAGAATGGAAATAAGTGTATAAAATAAGCAGGACAAGAATGTTTAAGAAAACATTGACAATCAGTACGTCTCATGCAGTACAATTGTGGAACTGAACAAAACACATATAAATAGTTATCAACTTTACAAAATAAGGAAAGGGAATGACTGGCACTGGAAAGTGGGAAGTGCGCTGCTCTTAATGACAGCTCAGTCGGGTAGTAATGCTGTGGCGTGAGGAGGGATGTGCCAGCTACTGGCTCTGTTTCGGGTTGGGGTGGGGTGGGGGGACACTGCCTGCTGGGTGGGGGCCACTAGATCACCAGGTCTGTTTAATTATACATAATGGGGGATCGGGGCTTGGGGGGGCATTACACCACAGGGTGTTTTTTTTCTATAATGCCTAACAGGGATCAGGGGTCTGCTAGAGCACTAGTTTTTTTAAATTACTAACTGGGATCAGGTCTGACTGGGGGTCCACTAGACCACTAGGGATTGTTTTTAATTATTACTAACTGGGATTGGGGCTGATTGGGGGTCCTCTAGACCACCAGGTTTTTTTAAATAATTGCTAACTGGGATTGGGGTGATCAGGGGTCTGCAAGACCACCAGTGATTTTTATTATATTTAATGACTGGGATCGGGACTGGGTAATGGTGCACAGCACTTTGCTGGAAATGTCCAAACCCTCCAAGGGATACAAGTCTATGCACCCTTAGACCAGCCCTGGATGGTCTAACACTACTTAGACTTTTGCTGTCTGGGAGGGTTTTGTGAATACCACACTGGGGGATATGGTAGCCTGCATCTACTGCAAGCCCCCTACACCATGTTGCAGCCCATTTTGTGGCGCAAGGCTGGTGCAAGCCCCCTTTGGCACATACAGCCTGTGTTTGGTACACGCTGCTTTTCTGAATAGCTCCTGGGGCATCTTCTGGTGCAAGGTGCCACTTGCATAATTTATGTTGGATGCAGGTACCTTGCATCATTCTAGGGGCTTTGTGAACTGGGCCCAGTGTCTGTATAGTCAAAAATGGGCAAAATCATGTTAGTGAGGCTGTCCCTGCATGCAGAACGTGGAATGCTTCTCTTATTTCTGTATTATCTAGGGGTGTGCTATTGGTTTGTGACCTATATCAAATAAATCATTACTATCCAGTGCACTGCTCTCCCCAAAGCTGCTCAAAAGAGCCTGCAATTATAGTAATTTCTTTTGCTTTTTTTTACTTTTTTTAAAGTTTAGACTTTCTTACTCGCATCTTGTTACTTTCATTATTTTCAAAATGAGTTTCTTACTCTTCAGATGCCAGCTGGTATTTGCAGTAAGCCCATCCACCAATGGCAAGGTGTATCCCTTGGATGGGAAACAGCTCTAACATTTTAAATATAACTCGCTCATCTGAGCTAGAGTACTTCCTGCATCTTTCTGTGAGAATTCTCTTGAGCTTCCCCGTGTTCTCTTCTATGGAAAGAGCAGTTTCCTCTCATGATCAATAATCATATCAGAAGGATTGCAAGCTCTACCCCTGCTTATTCACCAGATTTAATCACAATGTAAGAGTAACTATAGAACTTGTCAGCTCTTATAAATACCTTGGCATAATCTTCGACTCTGCTCTCTCCTTCCATAACCACATCGCTGCCCTGACCTCTGCCTCCAATGCACGGTTGGGCATCCTCTACCAGCACAAAAAATGCCTCCCCGCAAACGACCTCCGCTTGGCTGTTACCTCCTCGATACTATCCCTAATCGACTACGGCCTTCCTGTGTATGGCGCTGCTGGCCAGACGGCTTGCCGCAAGGTATGCCTTACGCTCAATAAAGCCTGCTGACTTATCACCGGTGCCCATAGACTCACCCATACCTGCCATCTATACTCCATGTCCTCTATACTCAACCTTGATGAGCTCCTGTTCCAAACCTGTCAAATTGCCTATAAAGCTCTCCATGGTCTATCCCGCCTGGCCTTGCTAACTCTATTCACCGATCTAACTCCTCAGCGCGTACTCGCACCTCCGGCAGAGCTGCCTTGTTGTTCCAAGGGCTCGGACCACCCAGGGTCAAAGGGCTTTCGCCTATAGAGCCCCCTCCTGGTACAACTCCCTTCCAGCAAGCATCACAAATGCCCCCTCGCTGGCTAGCTTCAGATACAGCCTAAAAACTCACCTGCTCACTTCTCACTCCTGCCATTGCCCCTGACCCCCTAACTCCACCCCTAGACAAAGCTTGCTGAGCTGCATTCCTCCTTATCCCAGCTCCCACCCCGCTGGGCCTCCTTCCACTCTTCTGCCCTACCTCCAACCTCAAAAAAAAAAAAAAAAGGGATTTCATATTGCTGAACTGTGTTGCTGACTGCTTCTGCTTACATGTACCTGCCTGTGCCTTTTGCTGTGCTGTATTGCATTTGTCTATTATATGTATGTCTTTGTCTCCCTTCTTGACGAGGTACCTCAAAGGTTGTTAAACTGATGTTAAAATAAATAAATAAATAAAATAAACTGGAACTGGCACTTGGACCTCACTGTAAATTAGCTTTTGGTCAGTGGAGTTATCCATATTCATTATTTTTATGAATAAAAATTTTACCTACCTTACCTACCAAATTCCTGTATTCTCTAGGGGTGTGGTGTTAGAGAGAATTTGCAGGTTCTTTGGGGCAGCTGGGACGGGGGGGTCAGTGAACTGGTTACTAAAGATTGGTTTGATATTGGCCACAAACCGGTAGCACAGCCCTAGTGAAGGCAGGAATTTATCAGAAACGTCATTAGATCTGGTGAATAAGGAGGAGTAGAGTTTGCTGTCCTCATGTGATTACTGATTATGAGAAGTGCGGCCCTCTCTTTCAGTATGCTCCCTCACACGCCAGCCATAAGCTACAAGCTGTCTGCTCTCTTCACAGGGGAGGAGCACACATGCATGTGAAGCAAGTACTTACAGTTTATTATACCAAACAGATGCAGTACACAAAATCCGCTACATAGCACCCTACATACAGAGCAAATAATTTCCATTTGTCACAATAAGTTATAGGGCCCGATTTTCAAAAGGGTATGTTTGATGCAGGGTGCCTGTGCCAAATGGGTGCGATGCAAGTAACACCTTGCATCATACTCTGTGTCAATCCCAATTTGTGAATGCAGGCTGCATCAAAATCCAGATGCCTTGCACACAAGCCGTCCTGCAGCACGCTTGTGACAGACGTTCCCATGCTCCAGATTGCAAGGGGTCTTGCACCACGGCAGGGCTGCACCATCCCCGATTTGCAATTTTCAAGCCCACTGTGGCACAACAGGGCTCCACTTATACCAGCCAGGAGGTGGTCTAAGGACTTGCACCACTGGATCACACTGTGGTAACTGGGGACCTGCCAGGAGGGGCTCTGGGGGCAGAAGGAGCATGGGAGTGCCCTAGGGACATCAGGGAGACACTGGCACTGCCACAGTTATGCAGTGGCACCTGCAGAAGTGCCATGTGAAAGCCACACAGCCAATAGGTCAGGACCACTTCCTTGGGGTTGGCAGGGACAGACACTGACAAGGCTCCAGGTAGGGACAGCCCTGGCACCTGTCCCATAGGTGCAACATGCACAACCCTGTGCGTGGGAAGGTGTAGCTTCAGGTTGAGGGCTGCCAGTGGAGGAGGGAAACATTCTCTGGGCACTGAAACAGTCCCCTAGTACCCCCTCCTGCATTGTGGCAGGCTGCCTCCTGCCTACAGGGTTTTGTGAATTGCACCTATGAGGTAGGTGCCAGGGCTGTGCCCACCCTGAGGCCATGTCACTGTCCATCCCTGTCAACCCCCAGGAAGCAGTCCCATCCTGTTGGCTGTGTGCCTTTCCACATGGCATCCCTACAGGGTGCCGCTGCAACCCTGGCAGCGCTGATGTCTCCCCAACAAAACCTCCATGGCCCCTCTAGTCTTGCAGCTGGCGGGGGGCTGGATCGCTGTGCCAATCACTACAGGTGTGCCAAATGTTTGTTGCAAGCCTGCCTTTTTGCGTAACTCCTGCATATTTGGTGCAGGCCCCCCTCCCATGAAACTGGGTGCAGGGTCCCGGACTCATCTGGATATTGCCACAGCCCTAGAGCAACTCGGCTTGCGTCACTCTAAGAGCTGTTTTAAAAATGAGCCAATAATGCTATTCTCAGTAGTGACATGAAAAAACTAAAATTATTTGTATTGTAAGATAACTTCAATAATGTAACAAAAGACAGAATGTATTTAATTAAATACAGTTTTTATAATGTTTGGCTTTGTTTAGCACTTCAAATGCACTGTCACATTACATGTGGGTATATTTGTTCTATCAGATTGTTAGTTGGCAGTTTACATTTGGATTAATTGGAAGACTCCACCTATGGTTCGATGGATAAGCAGCCAACTACTCCCACTTCCTGAGCTATAGAATCAGTTCCCCTGAGCCTCCTTCTGAAGCACTTTTTCTTTGTTGACCAGAGGCTCTATCCGTCTGTCCTCTGCAGCTGGCTGGGGCCTTCCCCTCTGCCTTGCTGCTTCTTTCTGCTAGACTTCTTTGTTTTTTATGTTGGTTCGTGCTTGCATACCAGCCAACATATTGCAGTAGTAGCAGATTTGGAGGTGCAGTCACTGTGAGTGAATGCAGGGCACGCATCAGTAGGTGCGTCCCTCATTCCCCAATAAGCCAGCATGCAGGCACTGACACCAACTATACGTAAAGTGGCCACCAGCTCTAACAACAGTGCTGCTGCAATGAGAGGCAAGCTCTTCATGCAGCGAGGCGCAGCTCTTGCTCTCCCGATGTGCCTTAACTGGTGAAGTTCTTCACCAAACATAGTGGCACTGACTGCCAC
Organism: Neoceratodus forsteri; assembly: GCA_016271365.2. NCBI lineage: Eukaryota > Metazoa > Chordata > Ceratodontiformes > Ceratodontidae > Neoceratodus > Neoceratodus forsteri. The sequence goes on from JADMNL010000023.1 coordinate 70,517,492, forward strand.
CGCCTGACTTCAGGGGTGCCCAGTTCCCCCTGTTGGCATGCCCTGACCCACTTCATTTGCCAAGTGGGAGAGCCCACTCCCCATCACCATAATGCCTCCCCCTCCCATTTCAAGTGTGTGCCAGGGGTGCCCAATCCCCTCGGCTCTTGACCCCCTTCAGTATGTGCTGATGGGGTGCCCAATCCCCATCGGCTACAGTACCCCTCCCAAACACTCAAGTGGCACGCTGGGGAGCCCAACCCAGCATGCCAATGTCCCTGTAAAAAAAAAAAGTCCCATGTTGTTTTTTTTTTTAAACCTGTAAAACAGAAAATGGTCCTTCATGGTCTGTCCTGCTCCCTCCCAACCCGCACCCACCCTCTCGCACCCCACCTCCCACACCCCTCACCCCATACTTACCTCTGGTGCCCAGCGTGACGATCTTCAGGTGACCTGGAACACGTCTGCACTCTTCAAAGCCGACCGCAAACTGAAGAAATGCCAGTAAGCTGTGTAATGGCATAAATATGTTTTTCAACTTTGGTGCATATCTCTGCCATTTTGGGAATTTTGGCACCAAATTTTTAACATGAGGTTACTGGGACCCCATCTCGTGAATTCAGTCACTGTCATGATGTTATTCGGTCCCAAAAGGGGATTTCGCAGTCACTGTGTGGAATCACCTTTCGGGACCGATTAATGAAACAACAGTGCCACTGTTCATGAGGTGGTCTCTCAAACAACCTATGTTGTAAATTTGGTGAAATAAATCCAAAAAATTTATGTTTTGCAAACGTGCATTGCGCAGATTCCACGCACACTCATAACTTCATGCATCTGTAATATTTTCACTCCAGATTTTCAACACTGCCATTTTCCCACACCTTCTTATGAACAATATAGCTGTCAAAATGTATTTTCACACTTCCGGTGCACAATAGCACGGTTGCTGTGGGAAATCCGTTTTAGGGACAGATTAACAAACTTATAGTGACACTGTTCATGAGCAGAGGTCCTCAACTCCCTATGTTGAAAATTTGGTGACAAAAGTCCATAAAATGACTGTGTACAAGCATGCATTGCGCAGTTTCCATGCACCCTGTAACTTCACAAATTTGCAATATTTTCATGCCAGACTTTCAGCAGTGACATTTTTTCACACCTCATTATGAACAGTATAGTTGTCATTTTTCACATCCTGCCCGAAATGTGTTTTCGCACCTGTGGCATACAATGGCATGGTCACTCTGGAAAATCAACTTTTGGAACAGATAAACAAAATCACAGTGCCACTGTTAATGAGAGGAGGTCCCAAAATGCGTATGTTAAAAATGTGGTTACAAAAATCCCAAAAATAATTGGGTTACGGACGTGCGTTGTGCAGTTTCTATGCATGCTCATGACTTCACAATTTTTCATATTTTCACTCCAGATTTTCAATGTTGCCATTTATTTACACCTCCTCATGAACAATACAGTTGCCATTTTTCACATCCTCCCCAAAATCTGTTTCCACACCTGTGGCGCCAAATGGTGCAGTCGCTGTGCAAAATCACCTTTCGGCTAACAAACTGATATTGCCGCTCTTCATGAGGTGGGGTCACAAAAAGCCCATATTGATAATTTGGAGTGAAAATACCAACACACGCCTACGGTGTTAGGGTTTCCAACTGTAACAGTCCACCCTGTACAGACTGACAGGCATCAGGGGTGTGACTTGGGATCATCAGCTGTAATGTTCCCTCCATTCCACCCCCACCCTTCAGCCAGTGACAGGCATTGAGGTATGCCTTGGAGTGTTCGGCCCAAAAGTTCACCCCATTCTCCTATACTGCACCCACCTCAGCATATTTCCTTATGGAATGGGGTAAGTATAAAGCCCAAAGACCCCAAAGCACACCATGACACTTGTCAGTGTCTACAGGGTATGGTGAGGTAAAGTGGCATGAGCATTATAGCTGATGACCCAAAGGCACACCCCAACGCCTGTCAGTCTCTGCAGGGTGGGGGTGGGGTTGGTGTCAGTTCAATACTTCACTGCCATTCCTATTATGCATCTCTAACTCCTGCACTACCAATGCCAATGCCAGCTAGACAACATTTGGCATTGACAAATGCTTGCTTTTCCTTACAGTGATGACTGCCTGTTGAATTTCTTGTACTCTCTGTGTATATTCATTGTATACCATGGCCCAGATATTCAAACTGTGCCAGGCTGTGGCGCAAGCCTGGGCGCAGCTCAACTTGTTGTGCACGGTGGATAGGGCGATATTCAACGGAGCTGCGCTATAGCGCAACTGCTTTGAATATCGCACCCTGGCCACCCCCACTGTGCATGGCACAGTGGCACTGCACCAGCGCAAGTGGTCAGAGTGGAGCATTGAGATGTGGTGGCGCAAGTGCCATTGTGCCATGCACAGCACCTGCAGTATTCAAAGGGGGACATGCAAATGGGCCATAATTTATGCAAGGCGCACAGGGGGCCATTTGCATCTGATTACAGCCCCATTTACATGCCATTAGCATGCAGGTACGCTGATCCCCGATGACTTGCGCCTGGCGCCCAGCCAGGCAGCAGCCGTGAGGGACCGGCCCCCTGCAGCCCGATCGCGGGAGCGTCCTGTAAGGGACAAAGAACATCCGTTATCCCTGGTGGTCCAGTAGACCACACGGAGCCCGATCACAGGCATCACTGTATTACCCCCCAAAGTCCAATGTCCCTGGTGGTCCAGTGGACTGCGCGGAACCCGATCGCGGGCAGCATTCATCACCCCCCCAAGTCCAGTATCCCTGGTGGTCCAGTGGACTGCACGGAGCCCGATCGCGGGCAGCATTCATCACCCCCCCAAGTCACATATTCATTCACATATCTGGACTGACTAGTACGATTGGGCTGCACCATTGGCTCATGCTCTGAACCAATGGGCGGCAAGCCCTACCGAGCAGTCAGTCGGCAGGTGGCAGGGTGGCAGGCGGGTGGTGTTGCCGCCCGCTGGCTGACGGGGAGCGGGTGGTGGGCTCAGTGGGCGGGTGGGTGGGGGTCCACCAGATCACCAAGGATATCGGACTTGAGGGGGATGACTGATGCCCGCGATCGGGTTCGTCGCGGGTCCAATGGACCACCAGGGATATTGATTTGGGGATTAATGATGCACCAATCGGGCTCCGTGGCGGTCCACTGGACCACCAGGATAGCGGACTTGGGGATTAATGATGCCCACAATCAGGGCATGGGGGGCGCCGCCAGGTGCGGCAGGAACAGGTGATGGCCATCCACAGGTGGCAGCTGCTGTGTTGCGCCCTGCAATGCGGCAGCTCACCTGTGGGTGGCCATCACTTGTTCCTTTTTTTAGGCGTAACTTTGTGCAGTCGCAGGTAGGGGTTGGCCATGCATAACTCTGCATGGCCCAGGCTGAATATCGGGCTGTGAAGGTATGCATGGGCACGCCCCCCACCTGTGCCTGCATACATTACTGATGCGCCCCAGTGCAACGGGATTTGTGCGGCGCACTTTTCCCTTTTAAATATCGTACTGGGGCACATCAGTGGGTTGTGCATGGCGCAACACTGTTGCGCCATGCGCAACCCTTTTGAATATCTGGGCCCATGTGTTTATCGTGTACATGGAAACATAGACTTTGAAGGCAGATAAGGACCGCTTGGCCCATCTAGTCTGCCCATTTCCCTACCTAGAGGATAGGCGAGATCCTAGTTAACCAACAGATAGAAACATAGACTTTGACAGCAGATAAGGACATACAGCTGTTTTTTGTGCTGTATGCTGTCTGGAACTCCCCTGTTATAATATGCTGGTTTTGTCTATAACTCTTCCTGGTTGTGCCTGAATATAGACAATGTTGTTATTTAGTGCACTCACCCGGTCAACAAAAACTAAATAAATAATCTTTACCTGATAGTCCTGCCAAGGCTGATTTGCTTAAAGCTGCTTTAGCTGGTATTGACACTGGTAAGCTTTTGTAGTGCTCTGCATATGATACCTCTGATGTTTTTGCCATGGCCACTGCCTCTGGTGTTTGCCTTCAGAGAGATTCCAGGCTGCATGTGACTGGTTTTAACATGGATGTGCAGCGTCCATCTTTAATGCTCCTTTTAGAAGGCCCAGACTGTTTGAGAGCGATATTGAAAATGTCCTGCGTGCATTTCAGTTCTCTAGGATGACTGTAAGGTCACTAAAGTCCCGACTCCTCAGCCCTCTAGGGGGTGTGGTAGGGGTTGTTTTTGTAGGCCCACTGCCGGTAGTTACATGCCATCTGTCAGCAGCTCCCATGCTCCTGGGCCCATGCTAAAGCACCCAAAGGTCTGTCTGACCATCTGCAGTCCGGAGGAGTGTTGTCTCAAGAAAAGTGTGAGGAGTTTGGTTCTTTCTCCCTGAACAAAGTGTCCTCCATTTAAGGTGGGATCTCGACAGGTGGCCTGTCAGGGGCCTGTAGTAAGGGAGAGGAGAGGAGAGGAGAGGTGTGAGGGTGCTTCCAGGGTCTGGATAGAGTTCCAGCCAGCATATATGAAAGAGATACTCAGCAGTACTGCAGCTCACCTACCGTCAATGAGATACAGGGCCTACTCAGCTGTTGGTGGACTGCCAGCTGGCCCTGAGTCCAATGGTTGCCAGTATCGTTAAATGTTCCTTGCAGGAGGACTGTTTCCCACTGGCTCTTAAAAATGCCATGGTGAGACTGCTTCTAAAGAAACCATCTTTAGACCCAGAGGTACTGGCAAATTATAGGCCTGTCTCAGATAGTGTTGTGTGAAATTGGAATATTTAGCTGAGCTAAATATCTCACGGAATTAGCGATTACACAAAATATTTCTGGCTGGCAAATGCAAAATTTTTCCTGCATTTGTGAGCAAATTACCCCAAGCGGGCAAAATCTCACCTGTGGGTGAAATTTCACCACAGTGGGTGAAATTCCACCACTGTTGGTGGAATTTCTGTCACCCATGGTGAAATGTCACCATTTTGGTGGAATTTAAGCCACTTGCAGGTGAAATTTTGCCATTGTTGGTGGACTGCTCAGAGGGCTAAAATGCAGGTGAAGTTATACTGCATTTTCACAAGACATTTCACACAGTGAAATTGACGATTTCGCTGCACTTCACTGGCTGTTTAATTTCGCAACATCTCTAGTCTCAAACCTTCCTTTCCTAGGGAAGATTATCGAGAAGGTGGCGGTGGCACAGCTTGAAGCTCACCTTGAGAGCTTTGACATCTATGAGCTTCTCCAATCATGTTTCAGGCCCAGCCACAGTACAGAGACTGTGCTTGTCAAGGCGTTTGATGATCTACTGAAAAAAAAAGATAGAGGGGAACACTCCATTGTTGTTCTCCTTGATCTGTCATCAGCATTTGATATTGTGGATTATGGGTTTTGATGGAGCACCTTAGGAATATGCAGGACTAGCCAGAACAACTTTAAAATGGTTTCAGTCTTTCATTATCAGTAGGACACAGCAGGTTATGATGGGAGCTTCCTCACTGCAGCCTGTAGCGGTCAGCTATGGTGTTTTGTTCCCCAGGGTTTATTTCTGTTCCCCATGTTGTTTGCAGTGTATATGGTGCCACTGGGGCGAGCTAATAGACACTTGGTGTGAGTTTTCCATTATGCAGATGATACTCAGCTGTACATGTCCTTTACATCGGATGAGAGCAAGGTGGCTGCTGTACTGGGTGTTGCCTTAAAGAAATTGCTGATTGGTCTGGTGGTGCTGAAGGTTGAGGTGTTGGATGCCATACTCGCTCTCGCCGTCGACTCGGGTTCGGGAATGAGCCTGGGCCGTTGGGAGTCAGCGGGTGGGGGGTCGATAGTTGGATTGAGAGGCCATCAGGCAGCTCTCCACTCTTGGTGAGGATCCAGCCACTCCACTGCAGGGCTGCCCCCAGTGGAGGCCCAGTGGTACTGTAGTCGAGGAGTGACTCAAGGTAGGGTGCCGCTGGACGCTGTGTGAGTGTGCTCCATGCAGGGTAACCGTGAGCAAGAGTGGGAGAAAAACAGAAAAACTTGGAGCTGGTAGGTCTCCTTGACAGCACCCACAGCACCTGGATCCAGGCCCCCCATAGTCTAGGATGTTGGTCTCTGGGGAGTTGAAGCTTGCCCCGACCCTGCCACTGAGGAAGGGCAACCCTGGGGTATTGTAGGGTGGGTTGGTTGGGAAGGTTGGGGTCCTGAGACTGAATCCCCAGAGAAGGGCTGGAGCCACTTACCAGAGCGCTATGTGCCTCCCCATCGCCGAGAAGGACAGTAGCAACAAGGAGACAGACAAACAGCTGGGAAAAATAAATTGCTGATTGGCTGACTTCCAGCTGGTTAAGTTTCAATCAGACCAAGACGGAGTTGTTACTAGTGAAGCAGGACCTTGAGGCTGGCTGGAAGGGTATACCGTTGGAAGAGCGAACCCCTGATAGTGAAACAATTACAGCGACTCAACCCATTCGACAGCCACAGTGTCAGAGTGTTGTACCAATACAGCGACTCCCGCTGTTAGCTGCTTTCCCCAGTAATCTGCCCCCACAAGCTGATTATCTGTAGAGCCTGGGTGTGCAGGAGTAAAGCCCCCACAAACAATGTAGAAAAGCCCTGGGTGATTGGGTCACCGTGGTGGTCTGTCGACAGATTTGCCAGTCGACGTGGACGATGTTGGCAAATTCTTGTCGCTGTGGGGGATGTCGACAACTTTGTTGTCAAACTAGCTTGGTGGAACCAGCTGGAAGATATGATGCTCAGATTATCTTCTCTGAATAGCACATTTCTAACAGCTGTGGATAGGGTTAAGAATCTGGGAGTCATTGTTGACTGGGTGACCAGGGAATTAGAACAGGGTGAAGTGGTGGATGCAGCCTACCTTGATTTCAGTAAGCCCTTCAACACTGTTCCATACAGGAGACTCATAAACAAGCTGGACAGCCTAGGATTGGGTCCAAGGGTAGTAAATTGAGTAAGGAATCGGTTAGGGAACAGGAGACAGAGGGTGGTGGTAAATGGAGTTCACTCCAAGGAAGGGAGGGTGACCAGTGGGGTGCCACAGAGCTCAGTTCTGGGACTGAGTCCTCTTCAATGTCTCTATTAGTGACATTGCAGAGGGGCTAGAAGGGAAGGTATGCCTTTTTGCTGATGACACTAAAATCTGCAATAGGGTAGACACTCGGGGTGTGTGTGGAAAACATTATTAGAAATCTAGAGGAGTGGTCAAGAGTGCGGCAGCTAAGTTTCAGTGTGAAAAATTGCAAAGTCACACACCTGGGGCATAGAAACCCAAGGACAGAATACAAAATGGGGGGCATAGTATTAACAACCACTAAACAGGAAAGAGACCTGGGGGTAGTCAGAGTAGTCATATCTGATGACCTAAAGGTGGCCAGACAGTGTGACAAAGCAGTGGGAAGAGCTAGTGGGATGCTAGGGTTCATAGGGAGGGGTATCACCAGCAGAAAGAGATAGGTGGTGTTACCAATGTATATATCACTGGTGAGACCTCACCTAGAGTACTGTGTACCATTCTGGAGACCACATCTTCAGAAGGACATAGACAGAGTAGAGGTGGTCCAGAGGAGAGCAACTAAATTAGTGCAGGGTCTGCATCAAAAGCCCTATGAGGAGAGATGAAAGGACCTCCTGGCGGAAAGGAGGAGAGGCGGTGATATGACAGAGACTTTCAAATACCTCACAGGTATAAATAAAGTTCAAGAGGGAAGCATTTTTCATGAAAAAGATGCTCAAAACAGAGGACATGGTGACCCTAGTGCATGCCTTTGTGACCTCGAGACTCGATTGCTGTAACGCTGTCTTCCTAGGGCTATGTGGAAGTTTGGTGTGCTGTCTACAGTTGGTGCAGAATGCCTCAACCAGGTTGGTGGTTGGGGTTTCCTGCAAAGATCATATGTCTCCTGTGCTGCAGTTTTGTTAACATAGAAAGTCCTCAGTCAACTCAGTGGCGCTGAGGGCTGAGGCATCTGCATCACGCCGACAACCCAGGTTCGGGAATGAGCTCTGGGTGCTGAGGGTCTGATAGGGAGGAGAGGATTGAGCATTACGGAGGATGACTCTCCTTTCCTCTCCTGGGAGGTAAGGGGGACATGGATCCATGGTATTGGTGTCTCCTAGTGGAGACTGGGAGCATAGCAACCAAGGGGTCCCTTGGATTGGGGAAGGTGTCGGCAGATGTCCTGAATATGGGTGCAGGTGTGCACCTGCCACATGCTGGACGTCAGTGCACTTCTGTGCCTTGGGGGGAGGGGACACAAAAAAGCAGAAACACCCCGGCACTCAGAAGGATGACAGCAGACCATGAGGGATCAGCCTATAAGCCTAGCACCGGACCTAGCCTGACCAGCTCTCCAGGACTCTCTCTCCACTCCCAGACCACAGCAGTCTGGATTCTAGATACAGCATCAGGTAAGGAGTTTGTGGCCCTGCCCTGGGGTGTGTGGAAGCCAGGGGGTTGGTCAGGGATCTGCGGAGTCAGAGTGGAGATCCAGCACCCGATTTCCTGGTCAGGATGGCCTCAGGCAGGGCAGTAGGAGCCGATGCAGGGAGCTTCATCTGAGGGAGATCCTGTGAGCCTGTGATCGGAGGGAAAAAAAGTTAAAAAAAAATGTACAAAGCACTGCGAGGATCAGGCCCTGTCTGTCTTAAAGACTTGATATGCTCCTGGCCACTGTCTCCACTCCACCGAGGAGTTGTTGCTAGTCATTCCGAGATCCTGTCTTAAGCAATCTGGAAACAGGGCTCTGAATTCCCCCTCAGTAGGGGTGTTCCTACAGGGCCTGAAAAGTCACTTATTTGACTTGGCATTCAATTTGATAGCCGATTAAATCTGTTCATACCTCTAATGATCTTTAAGTGCTGACTTGATGGTTTTCATGTTGTATTTATTGTTATATGTTATTATTGTTATTATTTTATGTTAAACGCACCCTGAGCCCTTGGGATATGGCGCTATAGAAATTAAATGGCCTTGCCTACTTATTAAAGATGTTCAATTTATGCAATGGGACTTTATTACTGTTTAACTCACATTGTGTTGATGCTATAACGCATCCCAGGACTCACTTGTAAGATATGTATTGCATATAGGTAAGGCTATCCTGTGTGCAGAATTTAGAATGAATAAATAATAAAATAAAATAATGAATAGATGCCGATGCATTATCAGAGTAATACCATCGAGAGGTTCATGACACATAAGAACCTTTGAGAGCAAAGCTCGAGAGGTTCCGTGTCCAGAACCTCGAGAGATGGTAGCACTTGCCAGTAATGCACTGGCACCTATTCATTATTTTTTAATATATGGATAACATTTTTTTCTTATTTTGTGCTGGCAGTTTCAGTGACAGGTGGTAAGTCCCACTGCCACATTCTCTTGTTGCTGCTCTCATCTCAGCCTCCTCGGCTGCGCTACACCTGCCCGCCTTCCCCGCTGTATGAAAAGAACTGGTAGGTAGTCTACCCTATTCCTTGTTTTAGCTGTGCTTCGTTTTTATTTTTCTTTGAGGAAAAAGAAATGCAGTGTTTATAGGCAGTGCGGTCTCCTGGCCAGTGAGTTAACCGCCATGTTTTCTTTTTTTCAAATATTCTGCCCGCCCACACATGAAAAGCGGCCAATCAGGAGGCACGTTTAGGACAACATGGGTGGCAGAAGGCATCTTTGTGGGCACTTGCACTGTTTGACCATTGTGATAATACTATCGATGAGAAGTGCAACGATAGTATTATCACACTGAAACTATACTATTAAACATGATTGACAGTAGTATTATCAGTGAACTATTGAGGGTATTATCGAATTTGTTTTGTATGCTTTACAGACGTATTAAATTCAAGATCCATATATTAAAGTATGCAAATTGCCAGGTTTGAAAACAAGAACTTAGGGCTAGCCAGGTTCATTGCCCGGGGTTGGCCGGCAGGTGCAGATGGATAGGGCCCTGTAGAAGAAAATATATGCACAACACCCAATTGGAATCCGAAGCCAGATGGCTCAGTCCATGAAGCAGTGAAACAACAAGAATTAGATGACACACTTGTGATTGAAAACAGGCTGCAGGAGAATACCCTGACATGTACTTAAAATACCCAAGCTGAGAACCGGATGGTGGATGTTCTTCTGGGTTGCCAGAACAACAGGGCATGGAGACAAGGTCCTTGTGACTGGACCCCACTGCAGTTGATAGCAAATGGATTTAGACCGAGACAAGCTGGGGTTTGCTTCCACCTTCAACACACAGCACACAGCACTGGGGATTGGAAATAGCGATTCCTCACAAGCACTACGCACATTCATATATACTGTAAAAGGAAAGTACTATACCAGGCAGGCTGTTCCTCGATCCCGATTGCAATTACTGCAAAATACCCGGGAGCACATACAGCAGCTTCAGTTCCTGACAGACCGAGTACGATTCAGCAGTTTCTCCAGTCTTCTACATGGTGAGCCTGGTTTCCACACTTCTGGAGCTTCTTTCTCCTCACAACTTCTATTCAGTCCAAATTGGCACTCACAAAGACTGCAGACCGAAACTCAGGGCCTCACACGCACTTCCCGTGTGAAACTACACACCGCAGAAGCACAAAGCTCCTACTCCCCTCATAGTCACAACTGATCTGCCCTTTCCAGTCACAGAGCATGGCATTTCCTTTAGCTCCACACCATTCTGTTGGTTGGTTCAGCTGTCACTCACAATAAAGACTTCCTCTGTTGGTGGAAAAAAAGGCACCAAGATTAAAACTACATTTCCCAGAGTCACTGCCCATACAATCACCTTGTGGCTGGCTCAAAACTGAGAGTCCAAGTTCCGATTCGTCCACAGGCTCCATTTTAGGGTCTCCCTATCATCCTGATTGGTCCAAGTCAGCTATTCAGGACCAAAATGAAAGAGCTACACTGAAACAATTCGTGCTGGAATGAAAACAGGTTAGACAATCACTCTAGATGATTTCTGGCAAACAGTTATATCTTTTAACAAGGCTCCCTCTGCACATGTAGCAACGGCAGAAATGGAGTGAACTGACAGCAGCCCGGGTGGGATTTGGGCATTAGAACACACAGTCCCTCCATACAAACTAATTAAGTCTGCAAGCAGACAGCTCTTAATGAGACAGTACGTGGAGGCTCAAATAGCACTCACTTGGAACCACATTTAAACAGCTCAGACGCTGGACACAGCCCAGACTTGGAGCATTCAGGCAAGCTCCTGGAAGATTTTTGGGAACCCCCATTTGCAGGGGGGTTACAAAGACTTATGAGGAGATGCTGAGGAACCTCAACATGTGCACCCTGGAGGTTAGAAGTGGGGGCATGCTAGAGACATACAAATACCTACAGAGGATAAACAGGTGTTGTGCAAGGAACTGTTTGTCTCAAGCATGAACACAAGCACACAGGGGGAATTCACTTTAACTGGCCGGAGGAAGATTCAGGAAGGATATATCCGAAAGCACCTTTCCACTGAAAGTGTGATGGACAAGTGCAACAGACTACCAGAAGAAGTGGTAACAACCAAAATAGTGCGAGGACTTCAAATGAGGGTGGGACAGGCACAAGGTAATAGTAAGGGCACTAGGGGGTAAAGGGTAAAGGAGAAGGGGGAGCCCATAGGGCCAGTTTAGGAGAATCAGGTAGGTCAGACAGATTGGAGGGACTACTGGGCTTTGCATTGATTTTTTTAGTTATTCTTTTTTCTGCACCCTCCTGTTCCACTTTGGCAGATATACCACCTTCTGGCTGGGTGTACAGCCTTTGAGGAGCTATGGGCAGGGGGGGATTTAACTTTATTTTAGTTTCCTCCTTCTTCTGTTGTTCCACTGGCCTCATAGGAACACTGGCTTTTAGGACTAGGTCCCTGATGGGAGTGTATGTTGGGAGGATGATCTCATTAGACACAGTGCAGCGGCCCTCCCTTCCTGTGTCCCAAGTGCTCTGCCAGCAGTATGTCTACAGGTGGCAGTAGTACTGTGGGACATAGCTCCCCCCCTCCTGGAGGACAGCATCAACTGGGATGCTCAATTCTCCCCAGTCATCCCCCAACAATGCAGGCTCATTGCTGAACCAGGGTTGCCAGTGTCATGGCTGGTAGCACTATACCGATGTGCTGTGGGTCATCTCAAGTTGGGCCTTTTTCTGTCATCAAATTCTGGGTTTCTAATATGTTTCTGTTTAATTAGAGCAGATCCCAAACAGAACCGACATGGGTTCACCCAGTCCTACCAGGTAATTTTATAGATGCTCACAACAGTGGTAAACTATAGAGGTGTTCTTGACCGAGAAAAGGAGATAATTGCCAAATGAACAAAGACAAGAGAACTGGCTTTTTTTTTTTTTACTTACTTTTTTCTCCTCTGGCCACCTGGTCTGCTCTCTTCCTCCTTGCATCCTTCTTTCATCCAGCCGCTGTCCATCCCGCACCCGTCCTCCAACTTCAGGCCATCACCTTGCTACCCCCACAGCTTAACCCCCCTTCCCCATGGCGGGGTGGTGGGGAGGCCCCTAACTCACCCACCAGGACCGGATCCAGTACAGGTGATGCCCTCTGGAGATGGTGCATTGTGTTGGATGTCCATCAAGCTGCTCGACCCAGGCCACCATTTTTTCTGCATTTTTCTTTCGGCGGCAGAGCATCCAGTGCCGACAGTGGGTGTGCCATGCGCGCATCCACATGCAGCATGCCCGCAAGCTCCTCCACCTCAGTGCCTTGCTGTACTGGGCCAGACATGCCAACACCTAGCCTCCACTAGGTGTCGGAAAATGCTGACCTCTGTTCCCCACCCTCCCCGGGACAGGAGAGCTGTAATCTGGATGCTTGAGCCTCTCCCACCCTGGCCAGCTCCCGATGACCAGCTCACACCGTGAACATGGGTCACCGGCATGGCAGGAGGTAAGGCATTGCTACCTCAGCCCTCCGTGCCACAGGGCCGGCTCAGAATTTACACTTTAAGTTGAACCAATTCCAGCTATGGAATTTGTCAACATGTCTCACTGGCCTTTACAGAGGACAATTTACATCCCATCACTACCTGACAAAGTGCCACTGCTTCCTGCAGAGATGATCTGTCTGAATACAGACGCACCTGTCGATACTGGGGGGGAGCGGAATGGATTGGCTGATAAGGCATACCTGTGGGCATGCAATTAAAAACAAACAGCTCCATCCATCAGCTAAAGAGCAAGTGATTTAACTTTCTGCAGTGCAGTTAGCCAAGCCTGATGTCTCCAAGGCAGTTCCGCCAATATAGCTCCTCAGCAGTTATTAAATGAACCTAGCTACTCAGCAAAGCTATTACGCATTAGCTTATCTTGTTTTTTTTGTTTTTTGCTTGCTTTTCATTTATCATCTGACATCATCATAGGCAGTAACTGTAATACTGATAAGATGAAGATACCACAGAGATCAAGCTAAGAAATCTTTCTCTAAATGTGTGTTTTTAAACAAAGAGTTAAGACTCAAGCTGCAAAAGTAACCAAAAAAGAAATGAGTTTCTGTCAACAAGTCACCACTCAATCAGAGTCTTTAGCAGTCATAGGTTGGCCTGCTGACACAGCAGTAGCCCTACCGCTTGTGGTGTCAGTGACCTGGGATCAAGAACAAGCCTGAGTCATCGAAGGGCCAGCTGGGGGAGGTGAGTTGAGCCTCCCAGAGGACGCTGTCCACCTTGGGGAGGGAGGGATGAACTCCATTGCACTAACACCACCTGCAGTGCACGTGAAGCCACGGAACTGGGAGGGAGGACGCCAGCATGCTCTGACATGTGACGCATGCACATGCATGCTTGTATGTCAGGAGCTCTCCTCAGCATCTTGCGGGACCAGGAGAAAAATAGGAAAAAACAACAGCTGATGTAAAAGGACATCAGCCCTCACCGCAGGCCCCACTCTGCCAACCATGGCACTTTCCATTGAAAGCACTGATTGAGTCTCTGTTGGGAGTAGAGCCCCCCCTCCTGATTGCCCCACTCTGGGGGGAGGGGGGATGGGGTAAGCCAGGGTGTATGTAGGAAGAGAGGTACATTCGGGGAAGGTGGGTGATGGGGCTGGGTAAGTGGGTATAGGACTGATGGGGACTGGCTAACAGAAGGGAAAGAAACAGCATACTAAATTAAAAAAAAAAGTCTCTTTAGCAGCCATAAGTCCTGTGATGATGACCATTTCGCATAATTGTACAGCCAATGCACCCTAATGCTAGCAAATGCATGGCATCTTAGAAACACTGAAACATGGCAGCAGAAAAGGCCATGGGGTCCATGTTGTCTGCCCCATGTGGGGTAGATTATCCTTAGAGGTTCATGTGTCTTCTTCCCCCTGCACCACTCACCAGCCCCCCTTCACCTATCCCATTCTCTCTTAAAACCCTTCATGGTTTTATATTGACAAGTATCTCTGAAAGTTTATTCATGCCTCCGCCACCCTTTTCCTAAATTAGCACTTCCTAGCATCCCTCTTGAATCTACCCCCATTACTAGTTTGTTGCTGTTCCCCCTACTGGTCTTATCTCCACTCATCTTAACACTTCACTTGAGTTCACCTTATTTATGCCCTTCATGTATCTGAAGGGTTCCCTCATGTAACTACTCTCCTCCTGGCCTCCAGAAGTGCCTTTCCACTCCAGTCTCTACTCATGCGGTACAGTATGTCTTCCCTGTTGGTCCTGTATCTTCTTAGTTGATCTCCATTCAGAGTTCAACCTGTTGATGTCCGTTTTCAGGTGAGGGTTCACATGCATACAATATTCCAGATGTGGTCTTACCAGCTTTCTGTACAGGCAAGAGGATCTCTTTCCTCCTACTGCTGACTCCCCCCACTACTACCCCTGGGCTGTGCAAATATCTTAACTTGAATATTCGGGCTGAATATTATAATCAGTAGGCCCCTTGAGAGGAATTCTGGGCCCTGTGAAAAGTTCAGACTCTGGGGCCCCCATGCAGCTGCTTACAGTTGCATGCCAGGTGGCCTTCGTTCCTCTTTGGTGCTAGGCCCTGTGAATAATTCCCGGCTCCCCCACCCTCTCAAGGGCCCTGATATTCAGGGACTCAAATATTTGGGTATTCGGTATCTGACTGGGTGGTGGCAGATGAAATATAGCAATATAATTAGCCATCCCCCATACCTGGTGGCCAGGGATAATTTTCTGGTCATCCTCCCATCCCTTTTCCAGTCTTCAAATATCAGGATGCGTAGCACCACTAATGACAATACGACTCACCGCTCCCTCATGATTGCATGCTGCCTGCTTGCGCTATTGAACAGTTCATAGAGACTTTCACTCAGGCAGGCAGTGACATACTGAAAGAGTGGGCTGGGGCCACACAACTGGCGGGGTCTGTCTGACTAGCATGGACTGATTGCACTAGTTCCCACCTGAAAGCAAGGTAAGAGGTCAAGGGAAGGGCTGCAACAAAGAACAAGCATTTGTCCATGCCGAATGTTGATTGCTTATATGTGCTACTTAGGTATTTGGAAGTGAAAGTACAATGCCTAAGAACTGTCATGTGCCCCCCCAAGATATCCACTGTGTCTGTTCAGTATTCACAGAAGAAGGAGAGGGGGAAGGACCACAGCAGTTGCAAAGGCGAAAAGAGGTGGACAACAGTCCATTCACAGGCAGAAGAATCCTGCAGAAGGTGAGTAAAGTGAAGGTGGACAAAGGGATGGGACCAGATGGCTATACACCCAAGGATATGAAAAGAATGGTGAAGGAAATAGCAGTATCCGTGGCAGCCATGTTCACTAAGTCATTCAACATAGGGTTGGTACCAGAGAATTGGAGGAGGGCACATGTGGTCCCTCTATAGAAATCCAGCAGTAGGGAGGAAGCAGGGAACTATAGGCCAGTCAGCCTGACTTCAGTGGTGAGGAAGATCATGGAGATATCGGTTAAAGAAAGGACAGTAGGGCATGTAGAAGCCGTCGGAGCCTAGGGCCTTAGGCAACATGGATTCACAGTGGGAAGGTCATGTCAGACAAATCTGGTTGATCTCTTTGGGTGACAAAGGAAGTAAATCAGGGTGGGGCAATGGACAACGCTTACCTTGATGTAAGCAAAGCGTGTGACAATGTCCCACATAGGAGGCTGATAAAGTAGCTGAGTAGGGTGGGCATGGGGGAAAGGGTAGTAAAGTGGGTTAGAAACTGGGTAACAGACAGGAGGCAGAGAGTGGTGGTAAATGGGGCACAGTCAGGGGAGAGGTGGTGACCAGTGGGGTGGCGAAGGGATTGGTCCTGGGGCCAGTCCTGTTCAATGTCTTCATTAGTGACATTGCACAAGGGTGAAGGAAAGGTCTGCATGTTTGCAGATGACTCCAAGATCCATAACACAGTGGATACCCCAGAGAGGGTGGAGAAATGAGGAGGGACCTGGGAAGGTTGAGAAATGGTCTGAGGACTGGCAACTGAACTGTACTTCAATAAAGTGCAAAAGTATGGACCTGGGACACAGAAACCCAGGGCATAGGTACAGAATGGGGAGGAGTTGGTGACAGTGACAAAGAAGGAAAGGGACCTAGGGTTCTTATCTCAGATGACCTGAAAATGTCAAAGTGGTAAGGCATCTTGGAGAGCCAGTGACACGCTAGGGTACATTGGCAGGGTATCACCAGAATAAGGAGGGGTAGTGATGCCATATATAAAACCGTGGTCAGGCTTCACATGAGTACTGTATGCAGTTCTGGAGATCGCACCTCGTAAGGATATTAACAGGCTGGAGATGGTCCAGAGAAAGGGCGAATGAGACGGTACAGAGCTTGCAACACAAGACTTATGAGGAGAAATTAAGGGACCTCAATATGTACACACTGGAAGAGAGGAGGGAAAGAGGGGATATGATAGAAACATTCAAGTACCTGAAGGGTATCAATAAAAGTACTGAGAAGCAGGAGACAGCTGCTATAGGGATATGTGCCAGCTTCTGTGTGATATTCTTTTGTTCTTATAAATCTGTAATCTCCAGTACTTCAGTAACCACATGACCACACTGTCTTCTTTAGGCAATTTTATGCTGGTTGATGCTTGGTGTCAGACGGCAGACGGAGGGCTCACCAGGTTGTGTTGCCATTTGGAAAACTTCAGAGTGTTCTTTTACTGGTAAGTGTTTTGGAAAGCTGGTGAAGGTCTCACAGTTTTTATTATGATTTTATCTCCTTATGTCTGTCCCCTTTGGTCCCCCCATCCCCACACCCCAACAGTCACCAGTGGCCACAGCTGCAGCCTTCTTTCCAAGATGGTGAGTGAGAAACATAGAAACATACAAGTTACTGGCACATAAGAACTGCTTGGCCCACCTAGTCTGCCCATTTCCCTACCTGATGGATAAGCTGCAGATTCTAGTTAATCAACAGCTTACTTCCTCCTACCCCCAGTAGAATTGCCTTATGTCTGTCCTGAGCAGCTGCCTTCACAGTCTGTGAAGTCTGACGTCCTCAGTGCCACTTATTGGTCATCTTCCAACACAAACGAGGCGCGCCAGCCCAAAAGTAACTCAGAGACACAGGTTTCAAAGTGGGGAAGAAATGGAGTGAGCAAGAATCAAGTACTCATAAAGATGCGGTGTCGATTTTAAGATCAGGATACTGGTGTGGAGACTGCAAATAGAACCCTTGCTCTTTAAGCAGCCTTATGAAGAGTAAAGGCTTCTCAAGCACTGGGGTTCTGTTTATTGTATTGTAAGTGGGCTGCATCTAATTCGATAATTTACTGTACCTTACATGTGGATGTATGGTAGGCCCAACTTTAGATAAACACTGCACCTGAATTAACACATGTTGTGACAGAAACATAGAATTCATCAGCAGAAAAGGAACGCTCAGCCCACCCAGTCTGGCCAAGTGTTCTCTACCTATGTGTAACTTCTGCCTGTATATGTTAGTGCATATCTTATTCTGCCTGCATCCATCAGGTCCTCCTTCTGAATGAGCTTGCTTAATGGATTTTTCCTGCAATGAACTTGAACCTACTCCACGTCCATGGCCCTATTGATCTCCGTTGACACCCTCCTTCTCCTTTCTGTAATATACCACTATGTTTGTCCCATGCATGCTTAATGCCCCCTACCATTTTAGCTTCCACCACTTCTCTTGGCAGTCTGTTCAAGGCAACTACCACCCTTTCAGTAAAGAAATATTTCTTCACATCTATCCTGAATGCCACCCCCAGCTTCATTGTATGTCCCTTGGTTTGGGTGCTCATCCTCATTTTAAGGAAACTCCCCAACTGTACCCTCTTCACCCCTGTGAGGTACTTTGTAGGTCTTGATCATGTCACCTCTCAGACTCCTCTCTTCCAGAGTGTACATGTTGAGATTCTTCAGTCTTTCCCTGTAGGGATTCCTGTGAAAATTCTGAACCATTTTAGTTGCCCTCCTGTGGAAAACTCCATCTTATGTCCTTTCTGAAGTGTGGACTGTAAAACTGGACACAGTACTCCAGCTGGGGGTATACCAGGGAGTGATACAATGGCAGCACAACATCCTCGTCCTCCTACTGGAGATGCCACTCCTTATGCACCCCAGAATTCAATTTGCCCTGCCCATAGCCTTGTCACACTGTACTGCCATCTTGAGGTCCTCTGATAAAATAACCTCAAGGACCCTTTCATGTCTAGTGAGTATCAGTACTTCCCCATGCTATACCCAGCATCGTGTTCCTGTGCCCTAGGTACATGATTTTACACTTGTTGGCATTGAACCCCAAGTAAGTAAGAAAATGGAATTAATTTGAATGAATTGCAGGCTTTTAGCAGCTTTTTGGGGAGTGAGTATGTGTGTGTTGTGGGGGGGGGGCTGTGGTACCGCCAATACCTCCAAGAGTGCCACCGACTTCCCCACTCCCTCACACTGCCTGCCCAAGTACTCAAACCTCCCCCTCACCACTTCCACAGTGTCCCCCAAGTCATTTGTAGCCACATGCAACTGTAAATGAGGTTTCTTCCTGCTCCTCACTGCACGCTTGAGCAGTGCCTGCCCTGCCCTCCTGCACTCAACCTGGGACAGCTTCAGTACAAATATGGGTGTGCCTTTTCTCCTTTTCCACCCCATCTCACCCATTTAAGTATAGAATCTCCCAGGACGAGTACCCCCCACCCCTTACCCCTTCCCTTCTAATGCACCTTCCACCACTCCAGTATTTATCCTTCCTGTCCCTTACCCCGCCAACTGCACCCTCTGTGACTTCTGTATCTGTACCCCTAATTCCGCCTCACCCTTTTCTCTGCCTTATTCCTCCCATCCCCCTTGTACCCCTTCCTAGCCTGACTACTTCCTACTGGGCTTCCCATGTCGACCTCCCCACCTCCCCTGCTGATTTCCAACCCTTCTCCTATCCCCACTGTTGTCGATTTAGAGCCCCCATTCCCTTCTACCCCGATAGTGATGCCCCTCCCATCCTCTCCCCTTCCCATAGCCTTCTCTCCTTCAGTCACCATCCCCTCCTCCCTTACTAGTCCCCTTCTACCCTTTTGTCCTCACTATCTCTTCCCCTACCTGTTGCCATCCCTCTCATGCCCCGCTTGTCCTCCCCCCTTCAGTATATTCCTGCTCCCCCACTCTGTCCCATAGCAGAGGTTCAAATCTATTCATAATCGATACCTGTCCTACATCTCTTCTCCCATTGGTCCCCCCACACTTGTTCACCTCTGTGCCACTCCTGGTGCCTCCCTACCCGCAGCCATCTACTCTCTCCCCTGGTACTCCTCATTGTGTCTTCCTCCCCCATCTGCAGGCATCCCTGGCCTCACCTCGGATTCCTCCTCCCTTCTCCTCTCTTTTTTCTGCTAGTGCCTCCGATACTGGGGTCGGTTTCAGTCCCTAGTTATTCTTCCTCTGTCCCCCTTTGCCATCCTCTATTCCCCCCCTCAGGATGCCCATCATACTTATCTGCCCTGCCACTTATACTCCTCCCTAACCTCCACAGTTCCTCCCTCAAACTAGCCAGTCATCTACAGACCATACACCCCCCATCCTCTAAGCCCTGTCCAGGATCATGGCACACCCACACCCTGTACTCCCCTCCACCCTTCCAAAGATGCCCGCTCTAGTGACATGTGGCACCTTCCCCATTTTGGCCCCCATCTTATGCTAGGGGTTCTTACTCCCAGGTTCTGCACCCTACTACAACTGTTAGGTCCCTATTTACTCAAATTACTGTCTCCCCCACACTAGTCCCCCTAGTGACCCCTTGTCGATGGGGGTAATTCAGGTTCAAATGTCATTCGTTAGACACTGTATTACTGTAGCAATCCTAAAGCCTCCTTGTCCATTTTTCCACCCCTCAGCTACCATACTTTTTGTTCTTGGCTCTCATATAGTTTCACTTAGCCCAGTTAGAAATCCTATTGCACTCCAAGTATTACTCAGCTCAGTCAGAGAAATAAACAGAACAAATAAATATGTATTATTACATCAATCATAACAGTATAGCTCAGTACTTAGCTCAGTCAGAGAAAGAAACAGAAGTAAATCTGTATTATTACAGCAATCCTAAAGCATCCAGTCATTGCTTTGTCTCCACTCCAGAGACCCTGCTGTAATAGAGGACCACAGAGGACATTGGGCGGAAGGGTGTGCAAGTGTAAAGTCCCGGCAGAGCTCCATTGAGCTCGTTCATTCCCCCTCTCTCACTGGATCGTTGTATTTCTCCCAACGCTGAAGGCTGCCCTTTTGTACTGGGCTCCTGCTTGCATTGGCACCTTTTCTGCACACAAAGAAACCGCAGCAGTCCCGACACAGCTCTGTTGAGCTCGCCCACTCTCCCTCTCTTAACTCGCCATTCTGTTTCTCCCGGTGTTGTAGGCTGCCCTTTTGTACTGGGCCCCTGCCTGCATTGATCCTTTTTTCTTCCCACAAAGAAATCCACAGCAGTCCCAACAGAGCTGCGTTGACCTCGCTCACGCCCCCTCCCTAACTCGCTCATTCTGTTTCTCCCAGCACTGCAGGTTGCCCTTTTGAACTGGGCTTCTGTCTGTGTTGGCACCTTTTTCTGCCCACAAAGAAATCTGCATCACTCCCGACAGAGCTCAGTTGAGCTCGGTTACTCCCCCTCTCACCGCTTGATCCTAATCTGTCCCAAACACTGATTTCCCAAAGCAACTGCGGTATTCTGCGTCGGAAGCACGAAAACACATTTTGGCCAGGATGTGAAAAATGATAGCTGTACTGTTCATAAGGAGGTGTGAAAAACTGCCAGTGCTGAAAATCTGGCGTGAAAATATTACTGATTTGCGAAGTTACAAGGGTGCGTGGAAACTGCACAACGCACACTCAAAACACAGTCATTTTATTGACTTTCATCACAAAATTTTCAACATAGGCATTTGTAACCCCTAGATGGCGCTATCCCAGGGGCTACTACCCCTGCCTGATTTGCCACTAACAGGTTGAGGGGCCTGAATCCAATGGCGAGTGCCTCCACCCAGAGGTCAGGGTTTGCAATAGTTAAACTTACTTGGTCACAGCCCTGGAACACTGCAACCCCTTTCCCACTAGTGGCCCACACAATATATCAGAATTACCTTCACAGTATACACTTACCCCAGGGCTGGTTCAGGCACTGGGACCTCCTTAAAATAAGATACAGTGCAACAATCACAGTACAATACTTTAACATAGACAAATACCCAGGCAGTATAACTTTGCTGAAACAAGCAGCTCAGATTTATTTAGGGGAATATAATAAGGACAGGGGAAATCAGGTTACTTAGCTTATCACTTTACTCATCTACCTATGGCTCTGTGCACAGGCCTATCCCTACCAGTTACTGTCCTGGGTACCCAAGCCCTAGTGGCTAGTCCAAACTGTGGCAGCTAGTAGGGGCCCTTTCCCACAGAGAAAGAAAAATTAGTTTAAACAGTCAGCAGTACAGTGATTCCATTTGGATTCAATGTGGCAATTCAACAGGAGCGACCCTGAATTAGTACTCACGACCTCCAAACAAGATAGGGTCCTTCAATGTCAGCAGGGCTACTCTTGAGCTCCACGAGACTCCTCACACATTTATATGGCAAACTGCAACAGGCAAAGTCCTTTAATGGCAGCAGGATTCACTTGAGCTAACCAAGCCTCCTCACACATTTATATGGTGAACAGTAACAGGCAAAAGTCCTTTAATGGCAGCAGGATTCACTTGAGGTACACAAGCCTCTTCACACATTTATATGGTAAAACAGAAGTACTATACCAGGCAGGCTGCTTCTCTATCCTGATCGCAATTACTGCACAATACCCGGAGAACACACAGCAGATTCAGTTCCTGACAGACAGAGTGCAATTCAGCAATTTCTCCAGTCTTCTACAGGGTGAGCCTGGTTTCTACTCTTCAGATATCCTTGATTCTCTTCACAGGACGGATTCAGTCCTAACAAGCAGTTACACAAGCTGCAGACCGGAACTCTGGGCCTTACACACGCTTTCCCGACTCAAAACTGCACACTGAAAAGCACAGGGCTCCTTCCTTCTTCACTGCCAGAGCTCAACTGAAACTCCAACAGACAAAACCGGCACTTCCTTTGAGTTCCTCCCAGTTCTTGACTGGATTGGCTGTCACTCACAATAGACTGCTCCTGTTGGTCCAAAAGGCGCAAGTCTAAACTACATCTCCCAGAGTCACTGCCCATACAATCCTCTTGTGGCTGGCTCCAGATTATGAGTCCAAGTTCTGATTCGTCCAAGGCACCATTTTAGAGCTAGCTTACCCCACACTGATTGGTCCAGTTCAGCAGTTCAAACCAGAATGGGGAACTAGGCAGACACAGTTCTGACTGCAAAGAAAGCAGGTTAGACAAACTGTAATTTCATTATTACTCTAAATGGTTTCTGGCAAACAGTTATATCTTTCAGATAGGTTCCCTTTGCACTCCTAGTGACTGCAAAAATGGAGTGAATTGGCAGCAGCTCGAGTGGTACTCAATCAAAGAAACACACAGTCCCCCATACAAACTAATTATGTCAGCAAGCAGACAGCTCTTAAAGAGACAGTACCAGAGGTTCTAAAAACACTCACTGATAAATGGCTTAAACGCCAAACACCATTCAGGCTTGGAGCATTCAAGCAAGCTCCTGGAAGTCTTTTGGGAACCCCCATTTGCAGGGGGGTTACACCTTCCTGGTTGGAAAGCTTGACGTCATGGCTACAAGTACCTACAAGTTTCAACTGCAACCATATACATTTGCATTAGGCTCGCATATGTAATCATCAGTCAATATATCATTTACCAAGAACACATTTGAAACATTGCAGTACGTCACTTTTACACAGTATTACATACATTGTACCATAACTCAAGTTATTACCTCTTGTACATGAAACCTGAAGAGAGGCCCTTCCCTATCAGTTACCTTGGGGCTGGATGGGGCAAGGCAGCATACTTAGAGGGCAACACAAGTAACTTGAGTTAGCACTGACGCCAGTTTGGGCAATGAGCTCGGGACACATACACTCCTTTATGGACAACATTAGAGGCAGATCCACTGGCCGGCCCAGGGAATCATAACTGAGGTGCACCACAGGCTTTACAGCTCGACCAGTCTTTCTAGGGGAACTGTTACAGTCTCTGCACTCTGAGCCTCATTTTCAGCATTGTCCTCACTTGTCAGGGAGTCTCCATGGGGAAGAGAGGCTAGAACTTGGGGCACTTTCAGCTCCAGGAGTTACAGTTTCTGAGTCCACAACATTTGGCTCGCATGGAGAGCTTGGACACTGGCAGTGGACTGTCAGGGCACTCAAAATACTCTTCTTGTTTGGTGTATCACCAGTCTGACCCAATCCATCATTTTCCTTCCCTGAAAGCTCAAACAGTTCAACCATGCACAATGATTCCATTTCATCTGATCTGATGCTTTGCACTTCACTTTCTGGGAGCATTGGCTCCAGGGACGAAGCTGAGAGCTTGGACAGTCCAGAAGGCCCAGCTTCATCTCCAGTATTGACTAGGGATTGCCTCAAACAATTGACTCAGTTCGTAAGAAGGATAGTATTCAAAGTCACTCACTTTCTTCCGATATGGACTGACAGTCATGCTCAACTGGGACTTGTGGAGGGAACACTTTAACTTTGCTTCTGTAGGTGCAGACTTTCTTGATCTTTTCTTAGCAGCAGCTCTAGTCACTGGTCCAGAGGGGCATCTTCTAGGGGCTCAGACTCAATTAAGATTTGTCCAATTGCCAGTAAATGATTTCTATGCATTGTTTTTACATCTTTTGAATTATTCTCAGGCCTTACTTTGTACACTGGCAGATCATCTAGTTTGCCCACTACAATGTGAGGGAGATGGTGCCATCAGTCAGAAATCTTGTGCTTGCCATGCAGTCCCAGATTTCTTGGCAATACCCAATCTCCCTCCTGGAGTTCCTGTGCTTTCACCTTTTTATCATACCTTTCTTTGTTGGCCAGATTTCTTTTGGCAGCCATGGTTTGAGCCAGTTGGTATGCATGAGTTAGCTGGGCCTTTAACTTTGCACATACTGTAAATAGTTGTCAGCTTGAACCCCATCAGGAGAGACCCCAAAACACACATCTACCGGTAGTCGAGCTTCTTCCAAACATCAGGCAGTAGGGGAGAACCCAGTGGCATCACTTTGGTGCAGTTATAAGCATGTACCAGGGTGCTAATTTGTTGGCTCCATCTAGGCTTGTCCTTGGGTGCAGGGTGCCTAGCATATCTAGCAAAGTGCGGTTGAAACGTTCAGGCTGAGGGTCCCTGGGGTGGTAAGGAGTGGTTCTGGACTGCTGACTCCCACAGAGAAAGCATCTCTTTGATCAGACGACTCTCAAAGTCTCTCCTTGATCAGAATGGATTCTTTGTGGAGCCCCATAGTGAACAAAAGTTTTCTAGAAGTACTTTGGCCACAGTGGATGCTTTCTGGTCTTTGGTGGGGAAAGCTTGGGCATATCTCGTGAAATGGTCAGTGACCACCAGCACATTACTGATATTTCTTTGATCTGACTCCAAACTCAGAAAATCAATGCAGACCAGCTCCATGGGTGCACTGGTGGTGATGTTAACAAGGGGGGCAGCCCTCTGGGGCAAAGCTTTCCTCTGTAAGCAGCGACTACAAGTTCGAATGTGTTGCTCCACATCAGCCCCCATCTTAGGCCAATAGAATCTGGATCTCACCAAGTCAAGTGTTCTGTCTATACCAAGGTGCCCCATGTGGTTGTGCAAGGACCTCAGTACTGAGTCTCGAAAGGCAGTGGGCAGCACTAGTTGTTGTTTGTCTACTTGTCCCCTCTGTCTACTGTTTCTCTGTATAACAGTTTATTGATCAGTTTCAACTTAGGACCTTCTTTGTATAATAATGCAGTTCTCAAATCAGTGGAGCGTAATTTGGACACATCTTTTCCTGCATAGAGGGCTTCTAAAGCTGCTTTGATCATGGGATCGCGGATTGAGCCCGCCAATACTGTCATTGTCCAGCTGAGGCAGTGCACCAATGTCTATTGCAGAAAGTGGCAATAAGCAGCAGGTATGCAATTTCAGAGGGTCCCAAGCAATCCACCATGCAGTCCACTGCGTCGGGACATTTGTTCCTCCCGTCAAACTTCCGGCAGAGTGCCCGAATGTCAGGTTCTGCCAATCGGACCCAATCATTCTGGGGAACAGGCTTCCGGGAGAGAGCATCAGCATCTATGTGGTTCAGACCTGCTCGGTATTCGAGAGCATAGTCATATGTAGATAATGCAGAAAGCCACCTATGGCCAGTGGCATCCAACTTAGCTGAGGTCTGCACATAGGTCAAAGGATTATTATCAGTTTTTACTAGTATTTTAGCCCCATACAAGTACTCATGGAATTGGTCAACAATAGCCCACTTCAAAGCTAGGAACTCTAACTTATGTACAGGATAGTTCTTTTCGATGGGGTCAGGGCTTCTACTGGCAAAGGCCACTGGTCTCAGGCCATTCTCGTGTTTCTTGGTACAACACAGCCCCAACCCTTGCAAGCTAGCATCAGTGTGCAGGATGTAAGGTTTTCTTGGATCGGCATAGGCCAGCGCTGGAGCATGGGTAGTTGATATATGATCTCATGAAAAGCAGTCTCACAATCAGGAGTCTAGCGGCCCCAAATACTTCACGGATGAAAACACACTCTTCAGTCTTGAGGGACGCTGACTTTTGGTATTTTTGTGGGTTGGGGATACCCTGAGTAAGGTTAAGTAAAGGCGGATCACTCTTGAATAGTCCTTGATGAACGCTGATAATAACCACAGAATCCCAGGAATCTTTGCAGTTCTTTTAGATTTTGGGCTGTGGCCAGGTGGTCAAGGCCTCAACTTTACTTGGGTCGGTCTCTATTCCCTCGGTGGATACTATGTCCCACATACTTTACTGATGTTTGAAAGAATTGACACTTATCAATGGACAGTTTAAGGCCAAAGTCCTCCAGTCGGTCCAATACCTTAAATAATCTGCTCATGTTCCTCCAGTGAGCTGCCAAACACAATAACATCATCTAGGTATACCAGGCACCTAGTAAGTTCATGTCCCCCACTGCACGCTCCATCAATCGTTGAAAAGTGGCTGGGGCACCTGAAATCCCTTGAGGCATCCTCATGAATTCATAGAAGCCAAGCGGATAGATAAAGGCTGTCTTCTCACGGTCCTCTGGGGCCATGGTGATCTGGTAGTACCCACTGCTGAGATCCAGCACAGAGAACCACTTGCTCCCGTTTAGGCAGTCCAAAGCATCCTGAATGCGGGGCATTGTGTACTGATCAGGGGATAGTCCGCTGGTTTAAGGTGCGATAATCCACACACATCCTTACTGTTCCATTCTTTTTCCTCACTACCACAATGGGGGAAGCATAAGGGCTTCTGGATTCTTGTATTACACCAGCAGCTAACATCTCTTGCAGATGCCGTCTCACATCATCTATGTCAGCAGGTGCCAGGCGTCGAGACCTCTCACGACGAAATGGTCTTTCGTCATGCAGCCGGATATTGTGCTCAGCTCCTTGCACGCATCCTACATCCCATTCCTTTAAAGAAAACACCTGGTCTCTCTGGGCAAGCTTCTCACTGATCCTCACTTTCCATTAAGCTGGCAGCAGGGAGTCACCGAAATCAAACAAGTCAGGCGTTACTCTGTCATTCTTCCTTGAACTCTTGCTGCTGGGTAGCACTGCAGTGTCTGCACAATGCACATTAGCCAGGATGCAACCTCTATTTACTCAAATGTCTCTTTCAGACACATTATGAACTTGGACCATTACCCTTCTGGCATAAGCATGGGCTCTAGCGGCAAAATACTAGGCTTGACCAGCAGTCCTCTGGCAATTTTCCATCGCCTGGTGCATCCAACATTAATATTTTATTCTTAACATCCTTTCTGATACGGACCTCTCCCTGTAAGGTACACTGGGCATTTAGGCGCCAGGATCAGAGACTCAGGATCCTTCTTCCATACAATTCCGACCGGTTCCTCTGGTTCTATTTTTCAGCATCTCTCTGTGCCTCATAGGCCTTCTTAATTAAAGCCAGAACTCTTAAAGCTCTACTAGTCTTTGACCCCTGTTTTCATAACACAACTGTGCCAGCCTTCCAACATATGAGCATTTGTTCCAATCAACAAAGGGACACCATCATACAGTCCAGTGGGGGGACACACTAAGGCTAGGTTCTCTACTTGTTCGGCCACTCCAGCCACGGAGGTGGGGAAAGACAGCCAAATTCGGATATACCCGGAATAGGGGTAGGCCTTCTCACTTAACCCCCATACATGCAGTCCTTCTAATGGTTGTAAGGGTACATCTGACAAATGCTTCTGATACCAATCCTGGAACATAATTGTCACTTGGGAGCCACTGTCTAATACAGCTCTTGTAGACACTCCATTAACCTTACAGTGGTCTCCATGGAGGGACCCACTATTCTGGACCAGTCTGGAGAGGCGGTAGTGGGGCCTGGGCAACTGACCTTGCCACAAAGGACGTGAGTTAGCATTTTGGTGCCCTCACTGGGATCATTTCGCACCTCTTAACCACTCATTTGTTCTCCAGCTCTCCTTGTAGCCTATATGCAACTTTGTCAGTGTCTTTGGGGACCAGCATTCCCTTTTCATGTGCCCATCTTTCCCACAATTATAGCAAAACATACTTTCTGGAGTTTGAGCTGGCTGAGGCGCCACACTGGGAGCCAGGGCGGGTATTATTAACTGGAAACCTTGGTGCCATCTCTGTCTGTGGCGTGATAAGCATTTGGAGACATCTCGTCAGTTTCTCCACTTCCATGGTCAAGGAATCGAGTTCGAGCTGTTATCAGCAGGAGATACATGGTGGGTACCCTCACCCCATAGCAGATGCAGTCGGATATAGGTCAGGGCCTCGCATTTGCAGGCGTGGCCTTCAAAAGGGACTGTTTTTGAATTCCGGATCTCTCTCAACAGTTCGCCCTCATTGTGGCATATCTTTTCCTTGTCAGAGCACTCATTTACTGCCAACCTCTGCCCCTGAACTTCACTTGATGGGTCACCCTCAGTCACTCAGGTCATAGCCGCAGCTGTTGGTGCAGGTCCCTCCCGAGGTCGCCTTTTCTCAACTCCTCGAATTTCTCTCATTAACTCATCATAGGAGGGTGGGGATTCCAGTCGATTTGCCAAGGCGTAACTGAAGCAACAGCAGTTCTGAGAAGGGGGCAGACTTAAGGATCCTGTCCAGCCTGGTTCGGTCCAGTTCAATCGCTGGCAAACTACCTTTCTGAGGCATTCTTGCAACAATTTTTCCAGCCGAGATACATACACAGACAACAACTCCCTTGGTACTGTTGTGCATCTCTTACTCTCCACCATAGGTCTTCATCAGAATCTGGGCTCCCATACAATTCTCCAGGGCCTCAAGATAGGCCTGTGCAGTCACTTCAGGGTTACTGGCTCGTTTAGCACGGATGGTAGCCAGGGCAGGACCTCAGAGGCCTCACTAACCCTCTTTCGCTCAGCTTCCAGCATTGCCATTCTAGCACTTGGGGCAACACATGTCTATCCAGGTCTCCCAGTCATCCTCCCCTTGGGGGGTGGGGAAGGTGCCAGAGAAGATCCTCAACCTTCGGTAAGAGTCGTGACTAATGGCAGGTGCAGAACTAGGAGTCTGCATTGGTTCAGCCACCATTACGGGTACTGGAGCGGGAGAGGGTGTTGGGGGAAGAACACCCCCAGGTGGCAAGAATAGTTTCTTTAAGTCCTCCACAGTTTTCCCTTCCCCCAGCAACCATTTAGCAAATTTCTCCTCAAAAGTTTCAGATAGTGGTGGGGGCTCATTCCCCCCCGGGTCTTTACTGTCCTTAGTTATCACTCTCCAAGCAGTGAGGGCTCCCTCTGGGGTAATGGTCTGTGGCACTTTGGAGCTATCTATGGGATCCTTAAATGCTACTAGGGCCAGGAAAGTGTGGGTGAGCAGATTAGCATGCCGACCCACCACAGGGTTTAGTAAACCTTCCACCTTGGAAAGTACTCCCTGCACAGTGTCCGTATTGATACCCAGGGGGATGTCCAGGATAAGCATAGCATTTTGGGGGTCGATCACCTCCCCAGTACACCACTCCACCAGCCGGTGCACAGCCACTTCTGTCGGGGTACCCATTTATTTATTTTTTTCTTAACAGTGGTTTGTAAATATGGCCACTAGAGGACACACAATCCCAGCGGTGCCTCCAAGATGTAACCCCTAGATGGCACTATCCCAGGGGCTACTACCCCTGCCTGATTTGCCACTAACAGGTTGAGGGGACTGGATCCAATGGCGGGTGCCTCCGCCCAGAGGTCAAGGTTTGCAATAGTTAAACTTACTTGGTCACAGCCCTCTGGGACACTGCAACCCCCCCTTTCTTCCCACTAGTGGCCCACACAATATATCAGAATTACCTTCACAGTATACACTTACCCCCAGGGCTGGTTCAGGCACTGGGACCTCCTGTAAAATAAGATACAGTGCAACAATCACAGTACAATACTTTAACATAGACAAATACCTCAGGCAGTATAACTTTGCTGAAACAAGCAGCTCAGATTTATTTAGGGGGAATATAACAAGGACAGGGAAATCAGGTTAATTAGCTTATCACTTTACTCATCTACCTATGGCTCTGTGCACAGGCCTATCCCTACCAGTTACTGTCCCTGGGTACCCAAGCCCTAGTGGCTAGTCCAAACCATGGCAGCTAGTAGGGGCCCTTTCCCACAGAGAAAAGAAAAATTAGTTTAAACAGTCAGCAGTACAGTGATTCCATTTGGATTCAATGTGGCAATTCAACAGGGAGCGACCCTGAATTAGTACTCGACCTCCAAACAAGATAGGGTCCTTCAATGTCAGCAGGGCTACTCTTGAGCTCCACGAGACTCCTCACACATTTATATGGCAAACTGCAACAGGCAAAAGTCCTTTAATGGCAGCAGGATTCACTTGAGCTAACCAAGCCTCCTCACACATTTATATGGTGAACAGTAACAGGCAAAAGTCCTTTAATGGCAGCAGGATTCACTTGAGGTACACAAGCCTCTTCACACATTTATATGGTAAAACAGAAGTACTATACCAGGCAGGCTGCTTCTCTATCCTGATCGCAATTACTGCACAATACCCGGGAGAACACACAGCAGATTCAGTTCCTGACAGACTGAGTGCAATTCAGCAATTTCTCCAGTCTTCTACAGGGTGAGCCTGGTTTCTACTCTTCAGATATCCTTTGATTCTCTTCACAGGACGGATTCAGTCCTAACAAGCAGTTACATAAGCTGCAGACCGGAACTCGGGGCCTTACACACGTTTCCCGACTAAAACTGCACACCGAAAAAGCACAGGGCTCCTTCCCTCTTCACTGCCAGAGCTCAACTGAAACTCCAGCAGACAAAACCGGGCACTTCCTTTGAGTTCCTCCCAGTTCTTGACTGGATTGGCTGTCACTCACAATAGACTGCTCTGTTGGTCCAAAAGGCACAAGTCTAAACTACATCTCCCAGAGTCACTGCCCATACAATCCTCTTGTGGCTGGCTCAGATTATGAGTCCAAGTTCTGGATTCGTCCAAGGCACCATTTTAGAGCTAGCTTACCCCACACTGATTGGTCCAGTTCAGCAGTTCAAAACCAGAATGGGGAACTAGGCAGACACAGTTCTGACTGCAAAGAAAGCAGGTTAGACAAACTGTAATTTCATTATTACTCTAAATGGTTTCTGGCAAACAGTTACATCTTTCAGATAGGTTCCCTTTGCACTCTAGTGACTGCAAAAATGGAGTGAATTGGCAGCAGCTCAGTGGTACTCAATCAAAGAAACACACAGTCCCCCATACAAACTAATTATGTCTGCAAGCAGACAGCTCTTAAAGAGACAGTACCAGAGGTTCTAAAACACTCACTGATAAATGGCTTAACATAAACACCATTCAGGCTTGGAGCATTCAAGCAAGCTCCTGGAAGTCTTTTGGGAACCCCCATTTGCAGGGGGGTTACACATTGTAGGACCTCTGCTCATGAACAGTGTCACTGTGGTTTTCTTACTGTGTTCCGAACACTGATTTACCACAGCGACCGCACTATTTTACGCCGGAAGTGTGAAAATGCATTTCAGCCAGGATGTGAAAAATGACAGTTGTACTGTTCATAAAGAGGTGTCGAAAATTGCAATGTTGAAAATCTGGAGTGAAAATACTGCAGATTCACAAAGTCATGAGCGTGCGTAGCAACTGCGCAACACACACTCGTAAAACAGTAATTTTTGGGATTTTCTACCAAATTTATTACTCAGCTCAGTTAGAGGAAATAAACAACTTAATTTGTATTATTAGAGCAATCCTAAAAGTATCCAGTCATTGCTTTGTCTCCACTCCAGAGACCCTGCTGTAATATAGGACCACAGAGGACACTGGCCCGGAAGGGTGGGCAACTCTAAAGTTCCGACACAGCTCCACTGAGCTCACTCACTCACTCTGTCTCTCCCTGCACCGCAGGTTGCCCTTTTGAACTGGGCTCCTGCCTGTGTTGGTGCCTTTTTCTGCCCACAAAGAAGTTCACAGCTGTCCCAATAGAGCTCCATTGAGGTCACTCACTCCCCCTCTCTCACTCACTCATTCTGTTTCTCCTAGTGCTACAGGTTGCCCTTTTGTACTGGGCTCCTGCCTCTGTTGGCACCTTTTTCTGCCCACAAAGAAATCTGCAGCAGTCCCAACAGAGCTCCGTTGAGCTCGCTCACTCCCCCTCTCTCATTCACTCATTTACTTTCTCCCCCAGCTTTGTAGGCTGCCCTTTTGTACTGGGCCCCTGCCTGCATTGACGCTTTTTTTCTGCCCACAAAGAAATCCACAGCAGTCCCGACACAGCTCTGTTGAGTTCGCTCACTCCCCCTCCCTCACTTGCTCTCTCGTTCTGCTTCTCCCGGTGCAGCAGGCTGCCCTTTTGTACTGGGCTCTTGTGTTAAGGCCATTTTCTGCCCACAAAGAAATCTGCAGCAGTCCCAACAGAGCTCAGTCACTCCACCCTCTCACTCGCTCGATCTTAATCTGTCCCAAACACTGATTTCCCACAGTGACCATGCTGTTCTGCAGCAGGGTGCAAAACATATTTTGGCCAGGATGTGAAAATTACAGCTGTACTGTTCATAAGGAGGGTGTGCAAAATGCCAGTTTTGAAAATGTGACATGAAAATATTACAGATTTGCAAAAGTTACAAGGGTGTGTGGAAACTGCACAATGCATGCTCGTAATACAGTCATTTTATGGACTTTCATCACAAAATTTTCAACATAAGCATTTTAGGAGCTCTGGTTTTCTTAATGTGTCCCGAACAATGATTTCCCACAGCGACTGCACTATTCTGCGCTGGAAGTGCAAAACACATTTTGGCCAGGATGTGAAAATGACAGTTGTACTGTTCATGAGGAGGTGTGGGTATCCAGTCATTGCTTTGTCTCCACTCAGAGACTCTGCTGTAATATAGGACCACACAGGACTCTGGGTGGCAGGGGTGGCAACTCTAAAGTTCTGGCACAACTCATTGAGCTGCTCACTCCTCTCTTACTCACTCATTCTATTTCTCCCGATGCTGCAGGCTGCCCTTTTGTACTGGGCTCCTGCTTGCGTGGCTGCCTTTCTGCCCACAAAGAAATTGCAGCAGTCCAGACACAGCTCTGCTGAGCTCACTCCCCCCTCCTCTCTCGCTCATTCTGTCTCTCCCTGCACTGCAGGCTGCCCTTTTCTACTGGGCTCCTGCCTGTGTTGGTGCCTTTTTCTGACCACAAAGAAATCCACAGCAGTCCTGATAGAGCTTCGCTGAGCTCACTCAGTCCCCCTCTCTCACTCGCTCGTACTGTTTCTCCCACCGCTGCAGACTGCCCTTTTGTACTGGGCTCCTGCCTACATTGACGCCTTTTTCTGCCTACAAAGAAATCCGCAGCAGTCCCGACAGAGCTCCATTGAGTTTGCTCACTCTCCCTCCCTCACTCGCTCTCTTGTTCTGTTTCTCCTGGCACTGCAGGCTGCCCTCTTGTACTGGGCTCCTGCGTTGGGGCCTTTTTCTGCCCACAAAGAAATCTGCAGCAGTCCCGACAAAGCTCAGTTGAGCTCAGTCACTCTCCCCTCTCACTCGCTCTATCTTAATCTGTCCCAAACACTGATTTCCCACAGCGACTATGCTATCCTGCGGCAGGAGCGCAAAAACATATTTTGGCCAAGATGTGAAAAATGATAGCTGTACTGCTCATAAGGAAGTGTGAAAAAATGCTAGTGTTGAAAATCTGGCGTGACAATATTACAAATCTGCGAAGTTACAAGGGTGCGTAGAAACTGCGCAATGCACACTTGTAACACAGTCATGTGATGGGATTCCATCACCAAATTTTCAACATAGGCATTTTAGGGCCTCTGCTCATGAACAGTGGCACTGTCATTTTCTTAATCCATCCCGAACACTGATTTCCCACAGCGACCGCGCTATTCTGCGCCGAAAGTGCGAAAACACACTTTGGCCAGGATGGGGAAAATGACAGCTATACTATTCATAAGGAGGTGTAAAAAACTGCCAGTGTTGAAAATCTGGTGAGAAAATATTGCAAATTCATGAAGTTACAAGCGTGCGTAGCAACTGCGCAACACATGCTTGTAAAACGGTTATTTTTTGTATTTTTTCCACCAAATTTGCAACATAGGCATTTTGAGAGCCACCTCATGAACACTGGCACTGTTGTTCCGTTAATCCGTCCCAAAAGGTGATTCCGTGCGGTGACCGCGAAGTCACCCTTCGGGGCCGAATAACGCCATGACTGTGGCTGAATTCATGAGTAGGGGTCCCAAAAACCCCATGTTGAAAATGTGGTGCCAAAATTCCAAAAAATGCCTGAGATATGGACCAAAGTTGAAAAAAAAATTTATGCCATTATACAGCTTACCGGCATTTCTTCAGTTCGCAGTCGGCTTTGAAGAGTGCAGATGTGTTCCCGATCCACAGAAGATCATCGCACCGAGCTCCGGAGGTAAATATGAGGTGAGGGTGTGTGTGGGGAGGTGGGGTACGCAGTGGGATGGCGCGGGTTGGGGGAGGGGCGCAGACGGCGAGGGACCATTTCCTTCTTTTCAGGGTTAGAAAGAAAAAGACGCCGTGGGACTTTTTTCTTTTGTAGGTACTTTTGGCATGCTGAGGTAGCTCCCAGCATGCCGCCTGCATGTTTAGGGGTGGGGAACTGAAACCGACAGGGATTGGGCACCTCTGTTGGCACATACTGGTGTGGGGGGTCTCATGAGCCAAGAGTTGGGCACCCCTCGGCACCTAAGAACTGGGGGACATGC
This sequence comes from Neoceratodus forsteri, assembly GCA_016271365.2. Lineage (NCBI taxonomy): Eukaryota > Metazoa > Chordata > Ceratodontiformes > Ceratodontidae > Neoceratodus > Neoceratodus forsteri. Next base: position 70,552,226 of record JADMNL010000023.1, read on the forward strand.
CGGCGGTTGGGCACCCGTCAGCAAGAACTGGGGAGGACATGCTGCCAAGAGATTGGGCACCCCTGGCAAAAATACAAACCAGCAGTGACTGGGCTCTCCCATGGGCAAACTGGTCGGGAATGCAAGGAGCTCTGCAATGATGGGTCGCTCCTCATTGCAGTCGATGATGCTACAATGACGAGGCGGCCCTGATTGCTAAAACATTTCAAGGTGGTGGCACGCTGGCTGAACTAGTGTCAGTAGCAGCATGTCACCCCATTGGGGACAGTGGGCCAAGCCTCAAAGGCAGTGGGGCACTGGCCACAACAGTGCTGCGCCCACAACCTGCTTCTGCAGCAAGCTGCCGTAATATGTTTCTTGACATATGCGCAATCAACATAAAAATGTAATTGCAGCTATGAACAGAGGAAAGGGACTCAGGTTAGGAGGGAGGTGTAGTTTATAAGACGTAGGTGGTTCCTGTATAGTCCCAGGAGCGGACAATTTAAAAGCTGCTTCTTATTTCTATATCTAGGGCACCGGAAAGAGGGAGGTGGGTGGGAACAAAGCATTTTTCTTAACACTTTGGCCCAAATAATGAATGCCACTAATAGTGGCTAGTACATATAAACTGCAGAATATTCAGGAAGCATGTATTCGTGGTATTTGGGAAATACTATTTATTACTTATGCACTTCTACCCCAACATATGAAACCCAGAGTCTGTTAACTTTACTCTACTGTTTTACTGCATTGCCCCTGACACCATTGTGACAACTTTGAGAAAATGTAATGTTAAGCACAAGTGAGCTTATATTTGAATATTGTTTCTGTATTTCTCATTCTTCTTTATCACTAAGGACATTTGCATGTAAACAGGATCACTATACCCTATCTGTTCTGGCTGCTTGCCTACATATTTATTTATTTAGTTTTTGTTAACTGGGTAAGTGCACTAGACAAATTCTCCCTATTTTTCAGGCACGACCCGGGGGAAGGGGATACAGATGAATGCCTGACTGACCTTGAATCAGATTAAGCTGTTGGTGGTATTTTTAGTGAATGGGGGGAAATCTGGCCAGGACACCATGGAAATTCCCCCTACTCTTCTGCGGGGGCGCTGTTGCGCAGCAGAGAGATGAAAGTCCCCATTTCTGTTGTGACTGCTGATGGAGGAGGTTCTGTTGCTGGAGCTCTTGGAGGAGATGCCTACAGCTCTTGAAGACAATATGCTGAACTCGGTCCAAGATATTACTCCAGAGTTTGGAGATCAGATTGCGATTTTAGAGCATGATGCTGACGTTATGGAGGATGAAGATTTTTTTACAGAAGGAATTGGAATTGAAGAAAACTCAGCTTTTGGAACTTATTAATTGGCTGAACAGGATTTTGCTTTATGCCAACAAAGGTTGGAGGAAGAAAAAAAGGTCTTTGGCAAGTCCCTTGTCTACAGGGCATAAGTGGTTGCCTCTTGGTCCCTTGTCGGATTTAAATTCACTGATTTGCTTAAATCAGTACAGCATGAAGACTTACAGGTAATTAATCCTGTGCCTGCAGAACCTGATGGGGATGCTCTGTCCTGGTCTCCGGAGATGTGTTATAAAGAGCAGGATTCTGCAAAAAGCTATTTGGATACCTCATCCAGCGATTCCGCTCCAGGCTCCCCAGACTGTCTTATTACACAGCAGATTACTATTGCCTTGGTGTCTATGGGTTTGCCCTGTCCAGATTCTTCAAAGACTCCTTTGATCTCTTTGCAGATGCAAAGCTGAAGGAGAGGCAGCTAGACCCAATGCTGCACCAGACGCCGTTCTTGTCATCGTGGCAGCTATGGAGCAGTTTGTGGAGCATCCTATGGCAAGTGCTGGCCCACTACCTGCAAGAACCGGAGAACAGACGTGGCAGACAGTATCGGATGCGATTTTCCCACAAGCTACTTTTACTGGTCCTTCTTAAGTTCACGGGCTGCAGGGGAATGATGTCCTTGGGATGGGCCTCCTGGTATGAAGACCTATGCAGGACTTTTTAAAACCCACTGACCCAGCAAAATGCCACTATTTAGTCAGACTGATATACAAGGTAAGCTCCAGTGGCCCCAGACAGACTCTGGGTGGGGAAAACCTTATTGATAGACAGTCTGGGCTTACACCATCAGATGTTTATGCCTCTATTCATTCCCCTGGAGATCATAATTATGACATTAGTTTTTGTACTATGATTTCAATGAACACATTTTGGAATCTTTATTATGATGTTAAGGATTCGAAGATGTGGCAAGACTTTTGGCTAATCCAATTACAAAACCTACAATTAAGACAGTAACAGTTTTATTCCGAATGAAAGGGTTAACATTACATATATAACATACTGTATTGGTTGGAACAACGCTGTACCTTATTTGATCATCCTAAACCTATAATGGATGACAATGGGTTTTGGACTGGGGGCTGGACCATTCGGGTACAGCTTAAACATACGGATTCTGGTATACAGCACTTACCGAGTTCTTTTTGGGGGGAGGATGTGACAGAGGCATTATTTTCTATGCTGGACAGCCAAAGAGCTGTTATAAATGTGGTTCTCTTACACATTTAAATAGTGATTGTGACAAGGTAAAATGTTTTTTGTGGGGTCCTGGGTCACACAGCAGCACATTGTGAAGCCCCACAGGTCTGTAATTTATGTGGTGATGCAGCACATTCTTATGGGGAGTGTCCATGGGTGACTCATGATGGGGATGAGGCTTTGATCAGGAATTTTTTAATTTTTTTCCAATTGCTTAACCAGGTGAGACACACTAAGCTGAAAGCTTGTTTACAGGTGCAACCTGGGAGCACAAGGAAGTTAAGTGACTTGCTCAGGGTCACACAGTATGCAAGTGGGCTGTGGGATTCAAACCCAGTTCTCCAGATCTGCAGCTCAGAGCCTTAAACCACTGTGCTATACTGCTCCCTTTGAGCCAGGCTAGATGTCCCATTGGTTCGAATTCTCAATCTGAGACAGATAGTGGGTTTCGAGGATGACGTAGGGGTAGAGGTACAAAGGAAGATATGGGTGATAGAACTCAGGTTCCCCCAGGCTGCTCTGTTCCATTGTCTATCATACCAGCAGTTCCCCAGTTGATGAAGGGTGGGGCACTGACTCTGCTCCCAGTAGTTGTTTTTTAGGAAAAAGATACCCCATTTGTTACTCCACAGGGTTCCCCTCAACGGGCTCGGAGTGTCTTATCCTGTGGCTCCCCCGTAGTTTACATTTAGAAGACTCAGATTTAGACACTCCTTTAGACTCCTCTGGACCTTCGGAGAAGGTTCCTGAGGAGGGGACTTTTCTTCCGTTTCTAAGAAGAGTATAAGTAAGGTAGCAGTAATGTGTATTCCTCTCTCTCCTTTGCCACTTTCTAATAGATTTGCCCACTTTACATCTTGGGGGGACCAGGTAGATCATGAACATCCCATGGAAGTAGAGGGTACCGTTGAAACACAGGTGTCTAACCTGGGATCTAGGCTGGGCAACAAGCTCCCTGAACTGGTGGCCTTGATGGAAGAGGGATGCCTGGATATTGTAGAGTCACAGAAACATGGTACACAGAGAACCATGTCTGGGATGTTAACATACCAGGGTACACAACCTACAGGAGAGACAGGGAGGGCAGAAGAGGGGAGTAGCTCTCTATGTAAGGGAAGGGATAAAAGCAACCGAACAAAAGAGTAAACAGGGAGGAGAGGAGGCACTGTGGGTCACCTTAGAGACTAGAAATGACACCACAATCCGCACAGGGGTTGTATATAGACCCCCATGTCAGGGGGAGGGAATGGACAAAGATATGATAGAAGGCATACTTAGGATGGCAGAGAAAGAGGAGATACTGTTGATGGGGGACCTTAATATGCCAGATGTTAACTGGAGCACCTTTGCAGCAGCCACATCCAAAAACAGGGCCATTCTTGATGCCCTTCAGATGGCATGCCTCAGACAGCTAGTTTTGGAACCTACTCGTGAAGGAGCAATCTTAGGCCTCATACTCTCAAATGGAGACAGTGAGAGGATCTCAGATCTAGAAGTGGGTAGCCATTTGGGAACAAGTGACCACCAAACAGTGTGGTTCACGATAAACTCAGCTACAGAGTCAAGCCATACAAAAGTGAGGGTTCTGGACTTCAGGAGGGCTGACTTTGGCAAGATGGGAGAGTGCCTTAGAAAGCACTAGCAAACAGGATAGAAGGAGGAGGTGGAGCAACAATGGGGAATATCAAACTGCCATCACAGAGGCAACAAGCCTTTGTGTGAAGCAAATAAACAAATCAAAAACAAAAGAAAAGCCACTATGGTTCTCAAAAGAGGTGGCGGTGAAGGTTAGGGAGAAAAAGATAGCATTTAGGAAGTATAAGGAAACACAGAAGGAGCAGGACAGAGAACTGTACCAGTTAAGGCAGAAGGAAGCAGGGAGGGTAGTCAGAATAGCAAAGGCACAAACTGAGGAAAAGATAGCTAACTCAGTTAAGAAGGGGGATAAAACCTTTTATAGGTATATCAGGGAGCGTAGAAAGACAAAGGGAGGGATAGTGAGGCTGAATAGAATGGATGGTGGGTGGGCAGAGAGTGACAGTGAAAAGCAGGGATACTGAATGAATACTTCTGTTCAGTATTCACAAAAGAGGAAGTGGGGGAGGTGCCTAATCCAATTAACAGAAGCACTCTGGGGTCGATCCCAGTCCTTTCACAGAAGAAAGGGTTCTGAAAGAACTCCTAAAACTGAAGGTGGACAAAGCAATGGGGCCAGATGGAATTCACCCCAGAATTCTAAAAGAATTAAGCAGAGAACTAGTGACACCACTGACTACCCTTTTTAACAAATCATGGGAGGATGGTGTGGTACCCGAGGACTGGAAGAAGGCGGATGTGATTCCCCTTCACAAAAGTGGGACCAAGACAAAGGCAGGAAACTACAGACCTGTCAGTTTGACCTCTGTGGTAGGGAAAGTGATGGAATCACTTCTGAAGGAAAGAATTGTTGAGTACCTAGATGCCAGTGGGGCACAGGACCCAAGGCAGCATGCGTTCACAGCGGGAAGGTCATGTCAGATGAATCTAATTGATTTCTTTGACTGGGTGAGCAAAGTAGTAGACCAGGGAAGGGCTGTGGACATGGCCTACCTAGACTTTAGCTAGGCATTTGACACAGTCCCACACAAAATATTAGTAGTCAAATTAACCAGCCTGGGAGAGGGTCCCAGGGTAAAACATTGGCTGAACAACAGGACACAGAAGGTAATTGTAAATGGAGCCCACTCTGAAGAAAGGGGGGTTACTAGTGGGGTACCGCAGGGTTCAGTACTGGGTCCTGTTCTTTTTAATGTCTTTATAAGTGACATTGCAGAGGGACTGGAAGGAAAAGTATGCCTCTTTGCAGATGACACAAAGATCTGCAACAGGGTTGATACACGAGGAGACATGGAAAGGATGAGAAGGGACTTGGCAAAGTTGGAGGAATGGTCAGAAGTATGGCAGCTTGGATTCAATACAAAGAAGTGCAAAGTAATGCACCTGGGAAACAAAACCCAAGGGAAAGTTACACAATGGGGGTAGTAACAACAACAAAAATGGAAAGGGACCTGGGGGTAACCATAACAGATGACCTTAAGGTTGGCAAGCAATGTGAGAAGGCGGTAGGGAGGGCTGGGGGATACTGGGATGTATAGGAGAGGTATCACCAGCAGAAAACAGGAAGTTATTATCCCCTGTACAGACAGTTGGTGAGACCCCATCTGGAGTACTGCGTCCACTTCTGGAGACCCCATCTCCGCAAGGACATAGACAGGATGGAGGCAGTTCAGAGGAGGGCAACTAAAATGGTGCAGGGTCTGCAAGAGAAGCCATACAAGAGAGACTAAAGGAGCTTAATATGTATACCCTTGAGGAAAGGGGGGACATGATAGAAACGTTTAAGTACCTCAGTGGAATCAACAAAGTCCAAGAGGGTAGCATCTTTCAGAAAAAGAGATGTGCAAGAACAAGAGGACACAATCTGAAGATAGAGGGGGAAGGCTCAGGGGTAATGTGAGGAAGTATTTTTTCACAGAGAGGGTGGTGGACACATGGAACAGCCTTCCTGAGGAGGTTGTGGGGTCTAAAACTGTGGGAGAATTCAAGAATGCATGGGACAGACATAAGGCAATTTTTGTGAGGATAGGAAGAAATAGGCTGTTGGTTAAATAGGATCTGCAGCTTATACCTAGGTAGGAAATGGGCAGACTAGGTGGGCCAAGCGGTCCTTATCTGCCGTCCAAAGTCTATGTTTCTATGTATGTTTCTATGTTTCTAGGGATGGGGTCTTGCCAGTTTGAAAGTCCGCCTCCCTGCAATTCAAAAGCGGTGACCAGATCAAGTGGGAAGCCTATAAAACCACCTCCCTGAGTCAATGGTTTTAAAAATAGCCAGTTTGAATGTGAATAGTATTAAATCAGAGAAAAAATGTTTGACTACCTTTGGTATTTTACATTCCTTGATGTATGACATACTATTCTTGCAAGATACTAGATTGCATACAATAGGGGATATGGCACAAGCGTCCAGAGACTGGGGATGGGGAGGCATCTTATTGGTCTCTGGGAGTCGATACTTGCAGTGGGGTGGGTTTTTGTTTTTCCACAACTAATGTAGTACACCAAATGGTGGATATTGATTCTGGAAGGGCTTTTTGCTTGATGTGGTGATACGAGGTTTACCTTGTAGATTATTGAATGTTTATAATCCACAAATGAAATCACTGAGAATACAACCTTATTTGTATACAAGTAGGCAGATTTTTTGGCCGAGACTTTAATATTAATTTTTTTGAGAAACAAATTAAGGAAACAATATTGTGATAAGATTTTCTTAAACAGCTTCTTATTCAAGCAGGGCTACAAGGTGCTCATATTAGTGGGTCACATGCATCTAAGCCAACATTTTTTAAAGGGGTGCTATCTTCCCAGATTGATTTAATTTTTATAAAACGGTCCTTGCAAGTGGAGTCTCGGAGTGTAGTGCCAATTGAAACATCTGACCATCTCCTTATAGGTATTTAGATTGAGTCCCCCCCCAAACGTGTAACTGGGAGGGGTTTTTGGCTGTTGAATGCTTCTCTGTTAGACGACAGTTCTGTTTTCACTGATTTACATACCATTGTTCAAGATAAATTAACAACACTTTTTGTATGATGATATCGGTCAGTGGTGGGAGGAATTTAAATGTTGTTTAACTGTTTTTTTTTCAGGCATTGGGTAAATCACGTGCTTGTACCCAAAGGGACAAGTACATGGAACTAGAAATGAGCTGGGTATCTTATTAATGAGATAAGTTAATGAGAAAATAAATTTGAGTGAACATATTGATCAAGTTAGGCAGGATATGGGAGATTATCAATATAACAAATTATTTCATTACAGAAAGAACAAACATTTGGGACACAGGGTAGATCTGAACAAATAAATCCTTTTTAGTCAGTCAATATAGAAGAGGAAAACGGGTTTTTACTAGTCTTTTCAACTTGGAGGGGGTGGAGCAGTGGGATAATTCAGGTATTATGCATGTCTTAGAAGACCATGTGACAACTACTTTTGGCTCTTCTGTAGAGGCTTCTCATTATACGAAGCAAATTTTGCAAATGGCTGCACTTCCCTGGGTATCAGACTCCCAGAGTAATTCACTGTTGAGACCCTTTACTGTTTTGGAGTTAGACATGGTGATACATTCTCTACATACTGCTGTTTCTCCTGGGTCAGACGGTTTATCTAGTGAGCGGTATAAAGTTTTATGGACTGTTATGCCATCAGTATTGGTCCAGTTGTATAATTTTTCTTAACGGACTATTATTTACCTACAAATGTCGCAAGGTTCTTGATTTTTTATATAAATCTGGGAGTAGTGCAGATATAAAGAACTGGAGGCCTTTGACTTTTGCTAATTACTGATTTTAAAATATTTGCCAAATTATTAGGCAGTAGATTGTCCAAGGTGATGGATTTCTTGATTTGCCTGATGCAATTTTATGTCCCTGGATGTCGGATATCGGATGCTCTTTTATTGTTGAGAGAAATTATGGGGTGGACCAGTTTGGCCAATGGGGAACTGGAGGCAGAAGGATATTTAGTTAGCCAAAGCATTTGATGCAGTATCTCACTCCTTTTTGTGGTCTTGTTTGGCAGCCTATGGTATTCCAGCTGAATTTGTTCTATGGATACAACTCTGTTATTCTTTGGCCTACGTGGTTCCTTCTGAGAACGGGTGGCATGGTGCTCCTCATGGGATTTTTAGAGGGGTGCAGCAGGGGTGCCCTTTGAGACCCCTACTATATGTCTTTGTTTTGGCCCCCTTGTTGAGGATTCTGCGACGTTCTCCTTTGATATGTGGTGTGGATGGCTGTTTGGGACAACACTGTAAAGTAGTTGCTTATGCAGATGATTTGTGTCTGGTGTTAAAAAAATGGTTTTTCTTTACAGATTGCATATGACTTGATACATGAAATTGGGAACATTTCTGGTGCTAAACTAAATATGCAGAAAACTAAGATTCTTAGGTTGCATGGCTTTCCAACTACACAAGAGTTTATGGGTGGCTTTCCTGTGGCATTGGTTCCTTGCCGCATTTTAGGGATTTGTTTGGGTGGTGAGGATATGGCACTTTATAATTGGGAACAGGCTTTGGAAAAGGCTGTGGCTAAAGTAGCTGTATGGACTAGCTGGAAGGTTGCCAAGAAAGAGAGGGTCTTTTATCTTAAACATTTTTTGGTACCTGTTTTTTTATATATAAGCGCAATCTTTCCTTTACCTAAATCATTGGAAACAAAATGATTGGGGGTCTTTTTTGGATATTTTTGGGATAGTAGATTAAACCCCATTAAGAGAAGCATACTATATCATAGCGTTACAGACGGGGGGGGGTGTATTGTTGAATCCAGTTTTTTTTTCCCCCACTATTTTTTTATATAATAATTTAGTGCCCTTGATGAGAAATAGGTTACAGATGTGGACTTATTGGGGAGTACCTGTTTTAAAAAGGGTCTTGGGGGAATGGAAAGGGAATGCCTTTCTCCATAAAAATAAGAGGAATCCTTGGTTGGTTAAAAACTGGGAAGGAGTATTTGATAAAATTATATTGTGGGAAATTGGTTATGATCAAGTTTTGACAAAATTAAGGAAGTGTTTATATGCGGAGGTATTAAATATCTGTTTTAAAGAAAGTCCATTTTCTGACTTTATAGTGATTCATCAGAAACAGATTTTGGATTATATTATGGATGTTAGAATACCTTTAACACATGTGGGATGCAGCATGGTTAGGAATTCATGGCAGAATTAATGTTAAAGGTAATCAAAAGCATAAAGTTTAGCATGACTGTTATTGCCCCAGGAGGATTGTGTTATGGAAATAAAAACAATGAATAACTTATATTTCCATTGTCCCTAAGCTATTCAGTTTTGGGATGTGCTGAAAACCCGATGGAAGGTGGGTTCATAACCCCACTGTTGCCTGAATTGTTATTTTATGGTATTTATACAATGAGGAGATGGAAGGGCAGTTTAAGTACCCTACGGATTGTGTATGTACACCTGTTGTATTGGTTCTGGATTAGTAGATGCTGTTTGGTTCTTCAACAAGTTATTTCTGAATTGGACCGTGTCCATATTGTGACAACGGATCTGAGAAACTTGAAAAGGGTGGAGTGTAAGTTATATAATGCATATGAATGGGGTGATTTTTGGGGACAGTATGAGTTTATTTGAGGTTTTTGGGGGTTTCTTTCTGTGCATTTCTACCCTGTGTTTCAGGTCAGGTATATGTCCTTTGGTTGGGAGGTATGTGGTCATAATTAAACTACTTCCTTGAGTTTTGTTATAAGTTGTATATTAATTTTGTATACATTAACACCTTTCTGTTTATGAATTTTTTTTTTATTTAGGATGAGACTCTTCATGGATGTTTTATTGATTTCTATTTTCTTTTTTTCAGCCAAATATGTATGATGTGATACTGCTGTGTTTATAATTTATTATTTATTTCTTTTTTTGATTTTCCCTATTATCAGGTTGTAAGATGTACTACTGCTTTGTATTTATTTGTTTTTTTTTATGGCTTAAAAAATCCCCCTGCTAGTTATAGTGGGTGGGGAGGTTGGTTGCGATTGGGTTTTTGTATGATGAAATACTTATTTGTGTTTTGATTTTCATTATTAAGACTTGTATGATGTAATACTGTTTTATATGTATTGTTTCTTATGGTTTTAAATAAAAATTCCCCTACTCCTTTCAAGAAGTGCCATGGGATCTTTAACATCCACCTGAACTACTACTGGAACAGGCAGATGGGACCTCGGTTTAATGTCTCATCTGAAAGATGGCACCTCAAGAGTGCAGCACCCCCCTCATGCTGCACTACAGTGTCAGTACTGGGATATTAACCCAAGTGCCTGGTATGGGGATAGAACCCAGAGGGCTCCTGGTCTCAGAGTGACATCACAGTTTTGTTTCACATCACAGACTGTTGCTGTGGGGATAATTACGATGCCATAAACGAGGGATTATTTTATTTATTTTTTTATTTAAAAGTTGGTAACCGGGAAAAGCACCATGAACAGAAGCTCGTTTCCAGGTGCCACACAGATTATGATGTTGTATGTAGCATAGCAGAAAGAGCAGATAAATTCTAAGGGACAGTAAGCCTCTTTCATACAGCTGTCCTCAGTAATAAAACAAAAAAGGTAAATAATTATAGAAAATACATGAAATATAAATTGAACTGTCTAAATCTCACATTTTTCCAAGTTTTTCTAATGGTGTCAGGGGCTCTTTAAAGGTTGCTTGAAATCGCTACCACACAGATCCCTTTTGCTCCTCAGTCACCGTGACCGCCACATCCTTGGCTCATCAACCCCAAAGTTTTTGCTACTAACATGCATGACCATAACCTTGAATATTTTGGCATTGAACGTCAGCTGCCAGATCCTTGACGCCCCCCTCACCCGCCTCTCCAGCTCCTCCCTCATATCTCGGATCTCTTTCTCAATGTCAATGCTGCCACATAGCTTGGTGCTTAAAGGACACACAGCTACTACCACCTGGTGGCTCCATTGCAAATGGGTCCATGAGGGCAGCGGAGCCCTCCTCCCAACAAATAACAGCAGGACTTTTTGAACTTGGCGCTCTTGCTTCAGCCAGTCTGGCTGTGGGGAAGGCACTCTAACCTCTCATCAGACATTATAGTCTCATTCCCCGAGTGGCCACCAGTGGCCCAGCACTGCGTGGTATGAGCCGAGTGTGAGTCTGCTGCATCATCTGTGGCAGCAGGGGTTGGTGCATGTCTCATTGTCAGCTAGTGACCCAATATGCTTGGTAAGCTGCTGTATGAACTTCTCACTATATATACTGACTTTGGTACCTGCACCTGACCCAGTCTAGTATGGTGGTTGTCACAGTACAGGCCAGTTCATTATGTGGGTACAACTGAAAATTAATGGCAGCCCATTTAAACAATGGCTAAGTCAGCAAGGGCTGCACAGGAGTCAGTCATTTTCAGACCCACAGGGTTGGCCAGTGTTGGCAATGTCAACCAGGGTCCAAGACCCATTCTGTGTGGAATTGCTGGCTTGTTTCAATTCTTTGTAAGCTAACCATATTATAACACAAGCCTCGCAAGTGGGTCACCCCGGTTGTGGTACCACTGCTGCAGCCAAAGTAGACTGCAATCCCAGGTAGATGTTACTGGCTAAGAATTTCTCCCAGACAGAGACAGTAATGACAGCACACAGATGCCGTGAGGTACCGAGTGGGAGAGAAAGAGGGACAGTGAGAGCTCAGATATAGCATAACATGTCGTTATGACTGTGCCTCTGTGTGTGTCTCTCACTTTTCAGGCATGCAGTCCGTGAAAGAAGATGGTTTCATCTGTCCACTGCGGCAGCTCCCTCCGTGTGTGTCAGTGACAATGGTCGCTGTACTTAGGGTTCAGTGCAGGCAGCAGGGATGGGAAATGTGTGCCGTCCTTTCTAAGAGCACACCCTGGCAGGACACAGAGATTGGAGTTTGTTTGTAGCATGTTCAAGTACAGCCCCCCCTTCATTCCCCCAGTGCGAGACAGTGCTGAAGAGTGGCAGCGTGTCAGAAATACAAGCACAGACACTGTGTGCAGTGCAGCAGTTGAACTACACAGACAGTAACACACAGATCTGTGTTGGGGATAAGGGAGACGCTACTTTGGTGTAACTGCATTCTCCCCAAACTCACTTGCCGTCACTGTGTGTGTATGTCTGTTCTCGAGCGGCACCACCCCTGTGCACTGTATGATATCCTTGATGTGGTACATGTGTCCCGTGTGACGATACCCGACTATGGTACCAGTCAGCTTTTCTGTGGTATTGCTAACCCACACGGCAGCGTGCTCCACTATTCCACTGTGCCCTCAGTAACAGCAGTGCCTCCCGGTCCCATGCATAACAGTGTAGCAGTACAGCATTTTCTGTCGCACTCTCAGTCTTCGTGTCTGACACAGACAGAGAGAGTGACAGAGAGAAAAATATATTTTCTCAGACCACATACAATTGTCCCGCAGCACCTTTCTCTCTCTCTCTCTCTCTTTCTCACTGGTCTGTGTCTCTCTCTGTCACTCTTATCCCACCGCGCTGAAAACAGAACAGCACAACGAATCGCCACGGCATTTTCCCCACCTCGTGTACTGCTGGCTACGGACTTCAAGACAGACACTTCCACAGAGAGAGAGAGGGACCCCACTGCCCTCTCACCATGGGGGTACGCTTGCAAATGGCCCACAGAGAAGGGCTGGGCCATGTGACATTTGTTTGTGCACACCAGCAGTGAGATATGCAATCTTAGTTGGGGACTATTTTGCAAGGTGGCAGTATACAGTACCTTTTTTCCTATTTAAACAGGTGGAAAAATCCAAATCGGCTGGCTGCAAAGGTCTAATTCTCAAATTCCTTAAAATTGCAGTCACACAAATTGCTCTTCCCATTTCCAAAATGTCTAACCTTGCATTTGAGTTCAAAAAAAATTCCTAACATCTGGAAAGTAGCCTCTGTAGTACTGTTGCACAAAAAAGGGCAAGCAAACTGTCCTGGACATCTACAGGCCTATTTATATACTATCAGCGTTCGCTAAGGTGCAGGAGGTGGTAGTACAATCAGCTCACTTATTTCTTAGACTAGCACAGGCTACTGTGTGAGGAGCGACATGGCTTCAGGAAGGATCATAGAACATGCACAGCATTGCTCAGCTTCGTGGACGCAGCACATCATGCCATGGACAATGGCCAGCTGACCAGTGCCATATTTGTGGATCTGACTAAAGCCTTCCATTTAGTGGACTATGATTTGCTCATACAGAGACTGACTGGGTTGGGATCAGGGACCAGCTACTCTGTGGTTCTCCAACTGTCTGCAAGACAGGTCACAGTTCATCAAAACAGGTAAAGTCTTGTCCAGGATGAACACTATCTCCTGTGGGGTCCACCAGGATCAATTCTAGGCCCTCTCTATTTAATATTTTCATCAATGACCTACCCAAGATCTATAATACTGCCAAGACCTTTCTGTATGCTGATGATGCAGTCATCTTTGTGCACGGGAACGACACCATCACTATCAAAGAAGGCCTTAGGCACAACTTCCATTCTCTTCAACAGTGATTCACAAATGTAAACTTGGTATTAATGTCACTAAAACAAAAGCAATGTTATTCGGTTCATCTCCAAAGGTTAGAAGATTTTCCCAAGACTTCGCTAGCTCAATCTTAGATGGAGTGAAACTGGAACTAGTTAATGAATCCAAATACCTTGGTGTTATCATCAATCCCCACTTCACATTGACGCTCATATGACCAACACTGTAAAAACTGTTAATCAAAAACTGGGTCTACTCTATAATATTGCAAAGTACCTGGCACCCGACACTAAAGTCAAATTCATCCAAAGCTGCACACTCCCCTTGACTGAGTATGGCTCCATCCGTACGGATGCTGCTCCACTCATGATCCGGGCAAACAAAAGAGACAACCCACAAGGCTGCCAAACTTGCATCCTCGCAGGGTCCATGGTCCCACTATTGCACCAGCTCTGAATGACTTGGTTGGTTGTAATCCGAAACCAGAGCCGTTAACCCTAGTGAATTTCATGCACAAAATTCTACATGGACATGCTCCCTAATACCTATTCAAGCTATTAAAGTATGTAGGGCTACCCCTTCTCTCCTCCTCTGCAAGCAACCTATTTAAAGTTCCATTCCTGCACATGGGCATGGGCCAGAGAACACTTTCAGATACAGAGCAGCGTCGTTCTGGAACACCATCCCTTTCGCTATCAGAGCTGTCCCTTATCCTAAAGTATTTGCTGCCAAACTGAAAGTCCATCTCCAAGAGTCTTATCTCTGTACCTGCTTTGCATGACTTACAAAGCACTGATGATTTAATGTACTATCTGAATGCCTTACTTTTGCATCATGTCACTTAAAGGGACACTGTCAACCTGTTTTTCATCATATTATTTCTGGCTGAAACTCCACATTTTATGATTGCTTACCCTCTCTAAAATTCACTGATGTTGCTGTTTGTTTTGTCTGTCTCCTTGTTAAGTAGAACTGAAATGCATGGCAATGTATATTTATAAACAACCTTGTTTTGTTTACAATCCTGGTTCTGTTCTTACTGCAGACTTCCTGAGCATTAGAAACACACCCAAACAGTGCAGTCACTCGTAAGGCAGTAGCCTCCTGAACTCCCACTGCATCATGAGGGGCTAGACTGTTTTGTGGGTGTTCCTAAGTCCAGGAAAGATGCATTAGGAGTTGATCAAAGAATGTAAACAAACCTGTTTTGGTGTGATAACACCAGTATGTTGAGCAGTCTGTTTTTTACTTTCTTAAAGAAATTAAGAATCAGAATAAAACTACCAGCTACATCAACAATCTTTACTGAATGTTGGCAATCATAAAATATGTTTTATAAACTAGGGACACTGAGACCTAAGAGGGTTGACAGTGTCCCTTTAATGTTGTATTATGCTACTTATACGACTGTAACTTTTCCACTGTCTTGTTGTGTACTCTTCTGTACCCGGGACATGCCTGAAAAAGGCGCTTCAGTGCAGGGGTCGATCTTAACATTGTTTTACTAGCCCAAACACTGTTGCAAATTGACCAGGGCTAGTGCAGCTAATCGTCTACTTGCCCGTCCTTGACTAATGCAGATTTTCATGGCTGTTAATGAAATTAAAAAAGTCTCTACTTTAGTATTCTCTAATCCTCATGCTAATGTCTCTCAATGTTCCAGATGGCCAGGTGTGATTAACAGCTCATTAAGAGCTGCAATTATCTGGCAGTTCAAGAGAGGGATCCCACAAAAGACTCAATGTGAGTCATCATCACTCCACTGCTAAGACTTTCAGCTAGTGTCCAGGGCGTGATCAAGGGTAGAGTGCTGTTAAGTCACTAGGTTCCAGTTTTCTGAATGTGTGTACAGGTGCTTTTACACACAGGTTTTTAAAACGAAATGAGCGTTACCTGTGGCGCTGTTGTGCTCTGTTGCGTTTTTAGGATCCCTTTACACTCCACGAGTTTTCTGGCAGTTCCCACCTCCATTTGTGTTTCGGCACCCCCACACAGCTTGCCGCTCTATTGCTGTTTGTGCACCGCTTTGGAATGGCTGTTTTACACAGCCCGATGAAACGGAACACAATGGTGCAAACCGCGAAAAGCAGAGATTGCAGTTTGGACGAACGTTCGCCTATGGAACGAAACAGATGCACTTTACACACAAGGGATGTAACGGAATACTGTTTCCATAACAGTTATTCCTACATAAACCTAGTGTAAAAGTGCCTTATGTCTAACAATTTGTCCAATATTATTAAGACCAGTGCCCTTCATTTCTCTACATTTTGAGTTTTTGTATCCAACATCGTGGGAGCAGCAGCAAGGGGGAAGGAGCTGGATGTCATTATCCACCTAGGGACGAATGACCTGGCTGGAGAATGGGATCAGAGCAGTGCAATAAGAGTTTGTGGAGTTGGGGAGGGGCCTTAGACAAGTAGCACACATGGTAACTTTCCTGGAAGTGCTACCTGTCTATGTCAGGGATGAGGCTAGGGCACTCCGCACCATGGGATTCAATGACTGGTTGAAAAGCTGGTGCAGAGCTCATAGATTTGGCTTCATTGGTGACTGGGGCTCCACCTGGAGGGATGCAGGCCTATACAGGCACGATGGTCTGCATCTATCCTGGAGGGGAACCAGGATCTTAGGTGATGTTTGGGAATGCTTCAGTGGCAAGCATTTAAACTAGCCAAGGGAGTAGGCACTGAAGAGGAGAAGGGAAATCCTAGCCCCCAAAATCAGGATAATTAGTGAGGTAAACACCAAAATAGAGCAGTTGATGGGGAGAAGGGCAGGGGTAAATGGAGAAAAGATCAAAGGCAGTAGGGACAGGGATGGGGCAAAAAGAAATAAAGCCATAAAAAAATGGAGGTGAATGAGTACCAATGCCCATAGTCTAGGTAAAAAGCTCCCGGAAATGGTGGCCTTGATGGAAGAGGGATGCCTGGATATTGTGGCAGTCACAGAAAACATGGTACACAGAGAACCGTGACTGGGATGTCAACATACCAGGGTACACAATCTACAGGAGGGACAGGGAGGGAAGAAGAGGAGGAGGAGCACTCAATGTAAGGGAAGGGATAAAAGCAACAGAACTAAAGGGTAAACAGGGAGGAGAGGAGGCACTGTGGGTCACCCTGGAGACTGGAAATGGCTTCACAATTCGCACAGGGGTTGTATATAGACCCCTGTCTCAGGGGGAGGAAATGGACAAGGAAATGATAGAAGGCATACTTGGGATGGCAGAGAACTGGGAGATATTGCAGATGGGGGACCTGAATATGCCAGATGTTGACTGGAGCACCTTTGCTGCAGCCACATCCAAGAGAAGGCCATTCTCGATGCCCTACAGGGGGCATGCCTCAGACAGCTAGTTTTGGAACCCACTCGGGAGACAGCAATCTTAGACCTGGTACTCTCAAATGGGAATGGAGAAAGGATCTCTGATCTTGAAGTGGGTAGCCATCTGGGAACAAGCGACCACCGAACAGTGTGGTTCACAATAAACTTAGCTGTAGAGTCAAGCCACACAAAAGTGAAGGTACTGGACTTCAGGAGGGCTGAATTTGTCAAAATGGGAGAGTGCCTCAGAAAACACTAGCAAGCAGGCAAGAATGTGGGTGGAGCAACAATGGGAAACATCAACACCACCATCACAGAGGCAACAAGCCTTTGTGTGAAGCAAATAAACAAATCAAAATAAAAGAAAAAAACACTATTGTTCTCAAAAGAAGTGGCAGGGAAGGTAAGGGAGAAAAAGATAGCATTCAGAAAGTATAAGGAAACACAGAAGGAACAGGGCAGAGAACTGTACCAGTTAAAGCAGAAGGAAGCGGTTAAGGCAGTCAGAATAGCAAAGGCCCAAACTGAGGAAAAGATAGCCAACTTGGTTAAGAAGGGGGATAAAACCTTTTATAGGTACATTAGGGAGCAAAGAAAGACTAAGGCAGGGATATTGAGGCTGATCAAAGAGGAAGGTGGTTGGGCAGAGAGCGACAGTGAAAAAGCAGGGATACTGAACGAATACTTCTGTTCAGTATTTACAATGGAAAAGCAGGGGGAAATACCTAATCCAGTCAATAGAAGCACTCTGGATAGGGGGTTGATATTAGTCCTTTCACAGAAGAAAGGGTTCTGAAAGAACTCTTAAAACTGAAGGTGGATAAAGCAAGGGGCCTGATGGGATTCACCCCAGAATTCTAAAAGAACTAAGGGAAGAACTAGTAACACCACTGACTACCCTTTTTAATAAATCATGGGAGGATGAGCTGGTACCCGAGGACTGGAGGAGGGTGGATGTGATTCCCCTTCACAAAAGTGGGAGCAAGACAGAGGCAGGAAACTACAGACCTGTCAGTTTGACCTCAGTGGTAGGGAAAATGATGGAATCACTTCTGAAGGAAAGAATTGTTGAGTACCTAGAGGCCAGTGGGGCACAGGACCCAAGGCAACATGGATTCACAGTGGGAAGGTCATGTCAGGCAAATCTAATTGATTTCTTTGACTGGGTGACCAAAGCAGTAAACCAGGGAGTGGCTGTGGACATGGCCTACCTAGATTTTAGCAAGGCATTTGACACAGTCCCGCACAAAAGATTAATAAACAAATTAGCCAGCCTGGGAGTCGGTCCCATGGTGGTAACCTGGGTAAAACACTGGTTGGACAACAGGACACAGTGGGTAATAGTAAATGGAGTCCATAAAGAAGAAAGGAGGGTTACTAGTGGGGTACTGCAGGATTCAGTACTGGGGCCAGTCCTTTTTAATGTCTTTATAAGTGACATTGCAGAGGGACTGGAAGGGAAAGTATGTCTCTTTGCAGATGACACAAAGATCTGCAACAGGGTTGATACACAGGGTGGGGTGGAAAGGATGAAAAGGGACTTGTCAAGGTTGGAAGAATGGTCAAATGTATGGCAGCTTAGATTCATTGCAAAGAAGTGCAAAGTAATGCACCCGGGAAACAAAAACCCAAGGGAAGAGTACACAATGGGGGGTGAGATATGACAACAACAAAAATTGAAAGGGACCTGGGGGTAGTCATATCAGACTACCTAAAGGTAGGCAAGCAATGTGAGAAGGCAGTAAAGAGGACTGGAGGGATACTGGGATGCATAGGGAGAGGCATCACCAGTAGAGAACAGAAAGTTATTATCCTTCTGTACAAACAGTTGGTGAGACCCCATCTGGAGTACTGTGTGCAGTTCTGGAGACCCCATCTCCACAAGGACATAGGGTGGAGGCTGTCCAGAGGAGGGCAACCAAAATAATGCAGGGTCTGCATCAGAAGACATATGAAGAAAGACTAAAGGAACTAAAGAAGTATAGCCTCGAGGAAAGGAGGGAGAGGGGGACATGATAGAAATTTTCAAATACCTCAAGGGAATCAACAAAGTTCAAGAGGGTAGCATCGTTCAGAAAAAGAGATGTGCAAAAACAAGGGGGCACAATTTGAAGTTAGAGGGGACGGCTCAGAGGTAATATGAAGAAGTATTTCTTCACAGAGAGGGTTGTGGATACATGGAACAGCCTTCCTGAGGAGGTCGTAGAGTCAAAAACAGTGGGGGAATTCAAGAATGCATGGGACAGACATAAGGCAATTCTAGTGGGGGTAGGAGGAAGTAGGCTGTTGGCTAACTAGGATCTGCAGCTTATCCATTAGGTAGGGAAATGGGTAGACTTGGTGGGCCAAGCGGTCATTATCTGCCGTCAAATTCTATGTTTCTATGTAACATTTCAGTGACAAAATGCAAAGAGGTATACAGGATCGGTCCTGCAGGTGGTGGGTTTTATTCCAGCCTCACCATAACTTCCCTCTTCCCTCCAAATCTCTTAACTCTGTCTCTCCCTGGACACCACTGCAGACCAGACTCTGAAGTGACCATCCATATGTAACCCCTAGATGGCGCTATCCCAGGGGCTACTACCCCTGCCTGATTTGCCACTAACAGGTTGAGGGGCCTGGATCCGATGGCGGGTGCCTCCACCCAGAGGTCAGGGTTTGCAATAGTTAAACTAACTTGGTCACAGCCCTCTGGGACACTGCAACCCCCCTTTCTTCCCACTAGTGGCCCACACAATATATCAGAATTACCTTCACAGTATACACTTACCCCCAGGACTGGTTCAGGCACTGGGACCTCCTGTAAATAAGATACAGTGCAACAATCACAGTACAATACTTTAACATAGACAAATACCTCAGGCAGTATAACTTGCTGAAACAAGCAGCTCTGATTTATTTAGGGGATATAACAAGGACGGGGGAATCAGGTTAATTAGCTTATCACTTTACTCATCTATGGCTCTGTGCACAGGCCTATCCCTACCAGTTACTGTTCCTGGGTACCCAAGCCCTAGTGGCTAGTCCAAACCGTGGCAGCTGGTAGGGGCCCTTTCACACAGAGAAAAGAAAAATTAGTTAAACAGTCAGCAGTACAGTAATTCCATTTGGATTCAATGTGGCAATTCAACAGGGAGTGACCCTGAATTAGTACTCACGACCTCCAAACAAGATAGGGTCCTTCAATGTCAGCAGGGCTACTCTTGAGCTCCACAAGACTCCTCACACATTTATATGGCAAACTGTAACAGGCAAAAGTCCTTTAATGGCAGCAGGATTCACTTGAGCTACACAAGCCTCCTCACACATTTATATGGTAAAAAGAAAGTACTATACCAGGCAGGCTGCTTCTCTATCCCGATCGCAATTACTGCACAATACCCGGGAGGACACACAGCAGATTCAGTTCCTGACAGACCGAGTGCAATTCAGCAATTTCTCCAGTCTTCTACAGGATGAGCCTGGTTTCTACTCTTCAGATATCCTTTGATTCTCTTCACAGGACGGATTCAGTCCTAACAAGCAGTTACACAAGCTGCAGACCGGAACTCTGGGCCTTACACACGTTTCCCGACTAAAACTGCACACCGGAAAAAGCACAGGGCTCCTTTCCTCTTCACTGCCAGAGCTCAACTGAAACTCCAGCAGACAAAACCTGGCACTTCCTTTGAGTTCCTCCCAGTCCTTGGCTGGATTGGCTGTCACTCACCATAGACTGCCCCTGTTGGTCCAAAAAGGTGCCGAAGTCTAAACTACATCTCCAAGAGTCACTGCCCATACAATCCTCTTGTGGCTGGCTCAGATTATGAGTCCAAGTTCTGATTTGTTCAAGGCACCATTTTAGAGCTACCTTAACCCACACTGATTGGTCCAGTTCAGCAGTTCAAAACTAGAATGGGGAACTAGGCAAACACAGTTCTGACTGCAAAGAAAGCAGGTTAGACAAACTGTAATTTCATTATTACTCTAAATGATTTCTGGCAAACAGTTACATCTTTCAGATAGGTTCCTTTGCACTCCTAGTGACTGCAAAATGGAGTGAATTGGCAGCAGCTCGAGTGGTACTCAAGCAGAGAAGCACACAGTCCCCCCATACAAACTAATTATGTCTGCAAGCAGACAGCTCTTAAAGAGACAGTACCAGAGGCTCTAAAAACACTCACTGATAAATGGCTTAAACGCCAAACACCATTCAGGCTTGGAGCATTCAAGCAAGCTCCTGGAAGTCTTTTGGGAACCCCCATTTGCAGGGGGGTTACACATAGATCCATAGCTGCCATTACTGGCAAGTGTAGGGGTTCCCAGCTCTTCTAAATGGACCATGCCAGCCTCACCATCCATACAATTCCACCAGTATCCCACTCAGCATGTCCTTTTTTTTTTACTTTATATTTTTCTGCGCCTCTACTGTCTTCTAACCTCCACTTCTTCAGGCCTCCAAGGCACTCTGTCTCTGACCTTACCAACTGTCCCAGGGTCTGCTCCTAGAGTGCTACGCTCGCTAATCCCCAGGGCTCTTTGATGGCCCGGATTACACCCAGGCAGGGCGAGGAGGGAACCCCCTTACCCTCCCTCTATCCCCAAGAGAAAGTGAGCTGCACAGTGGAGTCTGCTCTTTTCCAGTCAGCGGGTGGTGAAGCAGGCATCGATGGTCGCATCTTAGGAGGATTGGAGATGTTGTTCCTCCAAGTTACACCCCCTGATGCTGGCGTGCAATGAGACACAAGGAGTCGAGTACACGCCGAGACGCAAGGCCCACTCCAGTCCTCTGCCAGCATCGACCCAATGCTGTAGCATCTTCCTGCTGCACCGTCATCCCCCGAGTTCCACAGTGGGTGGCAGTATTGCAGCAGGGAAAGCTTCCTAACCCACCCCAGAAAAGGAGAGCAAGCCGTTAGGCACTCAATCCTTCTCCCGACCGACTAACCCCCAACTGCTCGAGTCCGCTCCCGAACCCGGGTCGCCGGCATGGTGCAAGGTGTGGCGTCCAGCGCCTCAACCCTCAGCGCCACCGGGCCAGCTAGCATGTCCTTTCAACCTAAAAACAAAGCTTTGGATCATGTTTGGTACAAAAATAAACCTTGATAAAATACATGGTTTGAAACTTTGAAATAGGCATTCCTGGGGTGCATAGATCATTCTATACAGAAACAGAGATAATATAGCATTATGCCTGTGTACTGTTTCCCCGGGCTGGTGAAAGGACAATGTTAAAGTAAACTCTGTTATTGTTGGGGCAGAGGATATTAAAATCAATGCTTTTACAAATAAAAATGTTATAGTTTTCTAATTTCCAAGCCCCTTAGGGTTGTCTAGTCCCCATCCCAAAGAAACCTTAGATGTGCTCCTGTCTCACTTGAGACCGTACAAAAACTTTCAGAAGTGCAGGTTCCAGTTGACTATAAGGTGGGATGGGGGCTGAGAGTGTCTTTCTGTCTGACTGTTCATTGCCCTGTGGGTGGTGGTGATAGTGTGGTGAGGTGCATGATGATGTCAGTTATTGTGTGCACAGAGCTAGGAGTGCTTGATTGAACATTTGTTGTTGTGGATGTCCCTCTCTGTTTGGTGGGGGGCAGAAAGAGGAAGAGGGAGGCCATGGTACAAAACAATGGGGGCTCAATGTCTGTGATGGCATTGCAATCTTTTTTTCTGCTGTGGAGCTGGAAGTAATGCCCTACACCCCTGCCTTTTTGCAAACGACAGGTGGTATGCTGTTGAAGCTGACAGCAGTACCTGGTGGGGACTGGGTTCGGGGAGGACTAGGTTACTCGGCACAAGGGCTCAGGTTTGGCTACTCTGCACAGGGGCACCCAAGTAAATCCAAACACAGGAAGCAATAACTGTAATGTCCAATACCAGGAATGGTATTATAAAGTGTGGCTTTTATTCACATCCAAACTGAACAAACAAAGCATAGACGGACCCCCTCGGGCTACATTCCTGGTAATGCAGATAAGAGTAACAGAACACTTCTTCAACACTTCAGCCCTCAGGCTCTGGACCCACCAGGCACACAGCCTGGACTTGCATGCTGCTTTGGGTACACAGCCCGACTTGTACACTATTTGGGTTCTTCCTGGTCCGGCTCCCCTGCCAGCCACTCGAACCCTGTCCATATGGCAGTGGACACATTTTCCTGGTGGCTCCCTAAACAACCTTAGAGCCTTCAACTCCTTAAGGGAAATGTCCTTTCAATCCCACGTCTGGGTACTTCCCTCAGCACTGGCCAAGTGCCTGAGGCAAAGTAAAAGGGCCACAGAGCAAATCCATAGAGGTGAACCTGGTTACTAAAGATGGGGGTTCTCCCACCTCTAGCTTCCACAGTCCATACCCTGCCATTTCTCTGGACATTAAACAACTCTTTTGAAAGGTTGGCAATGTAGATTAAAGGGTAAATGTACAGCACATTTCCTCTACATGTCTTGACTTTCCCCTTGTACTAGACTCGAACATACTTAAACATCTCTTCCTGAAAAGCTTGGCAGTGTAGATTAAAGGGTAAATGTATAGCACATTTCCTCTACATGTCTTGGCTTTCCCCTTGTGCTGGACTTGAACATACTTTTACTTTGGCTTAGCCTATTCCTCTAGGCCTCCCACTGATTAAGCAGTCCAATCCCCACTTTAACAACAGTTCAGGCGAAATATAGGCCCCATGACAAGAGCAGAACTCACCCTTTGGTTGCAGGTGCCCCACAGGTGAATCTTGACAGCTTCTGGTGTCACAACACAACTTAGATAATAAGGCAGCTTCTTCCCTAGCTGGAACCAGGAGGTTGCCCCTGGAATAACAGGCAAACCTTTTACCCCCCATCCCCTGAAGGATGGGGCACAGAGACCAGTATCAGCGGTCTCCACCACTTCAAGAACAGCTTACTGTGTTCCTCTTTTGGCGGAAACACACACCTTTCTCTAAAGTAGCTCTATATCAGAGCTTTAGGCTCCAAGAGCCTGTGCACAGGTTGCTGTGCTCCTCTCTTCAAGACTGCTCACACACAACTGCTATCAAAAACTCCCAACATTCTAACCTAACTCCCATTTGCAGATTCATATGTGGCTCATGCAGCTGCGATAGTTCTATGGTGATGTCATCCCTCAGTCTCAGCTGAGACTGAGAACAGAGTGAGACAGTGTGAAATCCATTTAACTAGAGTTTCATAAGCTGCCTTCCCTGCCTACCACTAGGTCTTACTGGGATTCTAGTAACCCCGGGTAACAGGGGGGTTACACCTGGTCATCAAAATAAATAAATACTAAAATAAAAGGCTAAAACTATTGTAACCCCTAGGTGGCACTACACCAAGGGCTACTACCCTGCCTTGCCTGACCACAACAAGGCTGAGGGCTTGGGTTCCAAGATCTACTTTAAACTGGTTCTTCTCCTAGATATTATATTTGACACCATACCTTCACCCAGAGTTTAGCTTTTAAGTGGGCTGGTATGGAACCTGGTACAACCCCTGGGATGCTATACCCACCCACTATTAACCTAAGCCACCCGACACATGACCAATAACATTTCCCCACATTTTAATACAGTTACCATTTATTGACTGGATCCTAATAATATGCTCATGACACAGGTATCTGCAAAAACAACAATGAACAGTTTATTTACAGGGGGAAAGGACTGAGGAATGGGGGAAGAAAGGAGTAGAGGTTATGCAGTACAGTATTTACAATATTTATAGGTAGATCAATGGTTTTAAGTTTGTGCTGGTGAAACCATCCAGCTGGTTAGATAAGTTGCTTTTCTAAATCAAATTGTAATCACATATGGTACCAACCTCTAAGATGACCAGAGCCCTGGTTATCTAACTAAACTGCATAAATCAGATGACACAGAAACATTTATTTTGCCCACACTGGTACCAGTCCCCAAAATCTGGTATGAGACCCCGCAGTCCCAACCTGAAACCTGGGTACCCAGTAACCAAACTCCAGTTAAAGGTGCAGGCCTGATGATGGTGCAGCTGTACGTTGGCCGGCTAGATTAAGCTGATTAAAGCTTGGACTTGAAACACATTAAACACTTGAACTATGTACAGTCACTTTAATGGGATGCAGGAGAGGCCCTGCATGTTGAAATTCGTGCTCCTTTGGGCTAAAAGCACCTGTAGTGTAATCAGCCGGTTGCCTTTCATTTAACACATTTTGCATTTTCTGAACATCCAGCACATTTATAACGGTTGCACATTCAGCACATTTATAACGGTTGCACATTCAGTACATTTAATACTGTAAATTCTTCAACCAAGGGCCAGCCTGGCCACCATGGTCCTTCCCAACTCAAATCTTGCAATGGGCACTTGTTTCCTAGGGCTAGGGTGACCCGGTTCTCCACAGCCCATATCTGAACAAAATTACTTTTATCAATACTATTTCTTTCACTTTAGTAATTCGAGCAATTACAGCAGTTCCTGCAACACAAATTTCAATGTCTCAGTCCCATGTGGAAGATGGCTGAAGTTCACAGCGTCCACAGGACGTCTTGACAATAAACAAAGAAAATAATGGACCTCCCAGGCAAAGTTAGGATGAGCCCTGGATCTGAGTGCTCCCCTTCCAGTCCTGTGGGAACTTTAGCAATCTAAACACATTTCAACACATTTATATAATCTGGGCTACTCCGGGCCCCTTAACTCATACAGGTCCACCCGCACTGGGCAGTGATTAAACGCAGCAGATGCAGGGTGCAGACCAACAAACAATTCCAAACAGTCAACAAGTCTCTAGGACTTGGCAGCCCAAATAAACTTTTTCTTTACTTGCACCGGAGGGTACAAGATTACTCACTCAAGCGTCCTCACAGAACGGATCTCCATCATCATAGGTTCCTGAAGTCTTCAGTTTTCTCACCACTGAGGCAGGTTCAGCTTTCTCACAGCTGGCTCGTTATCAAGTTGCAGGTCCCATGTTTTTCCCAAATACGGAAGGGATTTGGCTAGCCTCTGGAGGACATTCTCTGGCAACCCCCGGGCTAGCAGATTTTACATTAAACTGAACTGATTTAAATTCTGGCAAAGAAGAACAAAACTGCCTCCTTTGGGAGAGGCTTACACTAGATCACCAGGCCCATTTGCATTGCTGGGGGCCTGAGCCCCCCAGAGGGGGTTTCCGTCAATCTGAAAATCTGCTGAAACACAGTCTTTATGGGCTTTCCTGAGGCTCCCTATTGGCGGTTATAGGTTGTTTTGCTCTGATTGACTGGAAGGCATGTCAGTCACAAAAATGAATTATTCATAAAGCCTCCTCGATGCACAGTTGGTTTGTTGTTTTGGCGCCTAAATTTAGGTCCCTGCAGTTCCCCAAAAGCACTTGGAAGTTTCACATGAGCTTTGCCAAAAGTCCCACAAGTTCTGGGTTAAGAATCCTAGCTTTCCGATTGGCTGTTGCTGCTCTGCAATGACTGCTTAACACACAGTCCCTTAAGCAGAATTATGTATATGAGGGTCTGAAATTGTGGAACTCATTGCCAGGGTATTTGAGGTTATGTACAAACAAAACATCTTGGAATGTTATAAAATCTTGGCTTGTGAAGGAAGCAATGTCTTTAAAAACCTGCTGTATTTGAGAGATCTGCACATATGGTATATTCCCAGAGGGAAGTGAAGTGTTCAAACAGTCACTATATGGTGTTATTTCAGTGTTACAGTAGCAGTGTACACTTCCTGCACACTTCATTTCATAATGCAGTCCATCAGTGTTTAATCAGTGCATCTTCAGGTCTCTTTTGGTGTACTTGCAGTGCTGATACAGTGTGTGTGAATTATGTTAATTAGCACTGTAATCACACTGCAAAAGTACTGCAATTAGCAGTGTTTTCAACACTGCCTGAAGCAGTGTTCTGTCAGCAACACTGCCTTAAGCAGTTTTACACTGCTTTTTCAGTGTGTGCGAATTATGTTAATTAGCACTGTAACAACACTGCAAAAGTACTGCAATTAGCAGTGTTTTCAACACTGCCTGAGGCAGGGTTGCATTGCTTTTTCAGTGTGTGCGAATTATGTTAATTAGCACTGTAATCACACTGCAAAAGTACTGCAATTAGCAGTGTTTTCAACACTGCTTTTTCAGTGTGTGCGACTTATGTTAATTAGCACTGCATCAACACCTGTAGTGCACTTCAGTGTGCAGTGTGATTTTAGTAGCACTCCTGTCAGCAGTGTTGTAGTTATGTTTCAGTGTATTAGGCTGCATTAAAGATGGTGTCGATAAAATTCAACAAAAACAAAACAGTATTCATCAGCAAGTATCTGCAACCTCAGCAGAGGAAGCTTTGTTTAAGGGTTCCTGAGTGAGAAAGTTGCTGTCGAATTCCAAAGAAGATGGAGATCTTGGGGCTATGTCTATAGGAGGTACTAAAGTCTGTTACCCCATGTTTGACTCAAAGTCACAAGGAAGGGGTGGACATTTAGGTAAAGGAATGACCAACAATCGTTCTGGTTTGCAGAAATGGTATGGAGCCTCCCTGATATGCAGGTCCTCACCAGTATTTCCAGGTTTATCTTCAAAAGGAGAAGAGAGCCTCTTCGGACTGGGAGCACATGCACGGTGTGGAAAATTATTTTCGGTATCAAGGGGCTGTTAGAGTGAAGTGTGTGTATGTATATGTATATGTGTGTGTGTGCGCGTGTCTGTGTGTGTGTGTGTATCTCTCTCTCTATATATGTATGTATGTATATCTATCTCTATAATGGGATTATCAATCGCATTGGACAAACACCATTAGGTGACTGTGCGTATATCGTAGTGCAACCACACACCTGCACTTTTACTCCCCTCCAAAACAATTTTGCCATTTTATAAGATAGATAACCCACTGTGTGGTGTGTGGAAGCGCAGTGATATACACACGGCTTGGGTGGTTGATGCACTCGGCCTGTGGCCTCATGTGCAACAACATACACCAAGGTGTGCATATATCAGAGTGTGACCGAACACCCTACATTGGGTTATTACACACACACACACAGTACTTGTTGCAAAACAAAAACACTACATTAATGCAGGCATTAGAATGCAAAGCACTCAAAGCAAGAAAATGAAAAACAAGGTTTGAGCCTCACGAGTCTTGGCAAATTGATTGTGTGGTGTTCCCTAGAGTTCCCAACCTTGATGCCCATCCCATACCCCCCACCAGCCCATAGTCTCCTTTCTAAAGCACAAGGTACAGGTCCAACCCAGTGCCTCCCATAGCAGCCATTCGTATCTGTAAAACAAGAACAGCAATGGGCTCACAAAGGATCTGCAGCTCGTTATGAACTATTATATGACAAACAATGTAGGGTAAACAAAAAAACAATACTTATCTGATACATATGGTCAGTGTCCTTCTACTCCCAGTCAATGTCCGGTCAGACCTGTAGATATAAAAGGAAAAATGGGTCAGTATGATAAATAAAAATACTGATCAGCTGGGTCAGTTGGGAAGGCTCTGTAGAGGTTAAAATAAAAAAAGTGAGTTGGAGGGGGAGATACCAGACCTGTACCACACCATCAACCTGGCTTTTAGAATGGACTCGGTCACTCAGGGGATGTCATGGTTGGGGGAGGGAGGAGGAGGAGGACTCCTTGCCCGTGCCCCTAGAACTGATCTTTTTTGGGGGTAGGTCGTCATGTTGCTCCACACATCAACCAACACAGGGTAGGATAAAGACACCAAGGAACAGATATTCAAGGCACAATGAATGCTTCCCTGGTGGTGTAGTGGATCCCCCCTTCCTTTTCCCAATCTGCCTGAAGAATACACAGGAACACAGGTATGTGATGGCAGA
Source organism: Neoceratodus forsteri (assembly GCA_016271365.2). Taxonomy (NCBI): domain Eukaryota; kingdom Metazoa; phylum Chordata; order Ceratodontiformes; family Ceratodontidae; genus Neoceratodus; species Neoceratodus forsteri. The sequence goes on from JADMNL010000023.1 coordinate 70,580,960, forward strand.
AAGGGACCGCAAGCCCACCTAGTCTGCCCAGTTCGCCTAGATATCCACTAGGCCTTTTCTGTAGTTCCCCCCATGCCAGTTGCCCTCTGTGCCTATATAATGCCCTCGTGAACCCTTCCACCATTTCTCTCAGCAGCCCATTCCAGTTGTCCACCACCCTCTCAGTGAAGAAGTACTTCCTAATCCTTCCTCTAAGTCCCCCCCAACCGATTTGGAATTTCCAACTACCATCCATTGCAGTATAGCACACCGCAGCAGGCCAACTGTGACCATCTCTAGGCAGATATATGCAGACACAACCAGTCCCAGAACTCCCTGCAGCTGGCAACAGGCAATAGAAGTTCCAATAGCCTGCAGTGCACATTTGAGCCTACACAATCTCTTATCAGATGTTTTCCACTTCTGCTCTTCTCCAGAGGATAAGTCAGTCTGTGACAGAACTTAGCTCAGGGAGTTCAGTGGGGCCAGTAAACCAAAGCTGAGAGCCTATATAAACTCTTAACATGCACTGTAGGACAATCTCCCACCGCATAGAACTCCAGGATCTGCTGTAAATGAAGCTGTCAGTGCAGAATCCAGAAAACCAGTCATCATAATCCACTACACTAAAGCACACAGCAGGCAAACCAAAATGTTTCCACATGCAAAGTGCACATTGGCACCAGACCCATACTTATGTGGGACCCTTGACACAAGCCAGCCAGTGGATATTGTGGTAAGGAGGACAAAACCTTTACATGCAGGTACATCAGGGAGAAAAGGAAGGCATTAAGGAGATACTGAGTGTCTGAAAAGGGTGGATGGAGGGAGGGTAAAAGATGACCGCCAAAAAGCAGAAATACTGAACAAATACTGTACTTCTGTTCAGTTTTTACAAAAGAAGGGGTAGGAAATGGGCCAGCATTAAAAAGGATGGAGAGATCATAGAAAAGGACACAGCTCCCTTTGCAAAAGAAAGGATCCTCATGGAACTGGCAGCAATAAGGCTATGGGCCAGATAGATGCATCCCTGGACACTGAGGGAGTTAAGGGAGGTGTTAGTAGGGCATCCGACTACCATGTTCACCCTATCTTTGTAAACTGGTGACATGCCCAGGGATTGGAGAAGGGCTGATGTGGTCCCACTATTCAAAAATATTAACAGGGAGGATGCAGGAACTACATACTGGTCTGCCTGACCACAACAGTGGGAAAAGTAATGGAAATACTGCTGAAGGAAAGAATAGTGGAGCACCTGGTTGTCAATGGTCTATAGGGGAAGTGGGGGAAGGGAACATTGTTTAACCAGGAGTAGCACACTAATCTGAAGCTTGTTTCCAGATGCAACCTGGAGCACAAAGAAGTTAAGTGACTTGCTCAGAATCACACAGTATGCACTTAGACGGCTGTTGGATTCAAACCCAGGTCTCTAGATCTATAGCTCAGAGCCTTTACCCAATGTGCTATACTGCCTCCAGGACCCAAGGCAGTTTGGTTTTATGGGAGACAGGTTGTGCCCAACAAACTTAACTGAGTTTTTTGACTGAGTAACAAGGAAGGTGGATGGAGAAGGATGTGGCCTACCCAGATTTCAGCAATGCCTTTGACACTTTGCCACATAGAAGGCTGGTAAATGAGCTGGAAGGCTTAGGGGTGGAACAGAAAATAACAAGGTGGGTAGAGAACTGGTTCAAAGACTGAAACCAGAGGGTGGTGGTAAGGCAAATGGGGTGCATTCCAGGGTGGCAGTGGTGTACCCCAGGGGTTGGTGCTGGTACCCATCCTTTTTTAATATCTATAGCAATGATTAGCCCAGTTCCAATCAGGGGAGGAGAGCTGTTCTTTCCAGACCGGGGCTTGTCGCTGGAAGTGGTCTGGGCAGGCATTCTGGGGCTACATCAGCAGTGGGATAAGATGGGATCACATTGGTGATTGACAAGGAAGCTCTTGCTGGCGGGGGAGGCAATGCACGCGGGTCCACATCAGCCACAACTGCAAGCGGCGACTTAGGAGGAGGCGGCCAATCAGTGAATAGGCGCAAACCTTTGACTGTGTGACTGAGGCCATAAAAGGCAAATAGTCCAGTCGCAATCAGAGAGGAGGAAAACTGTTCTTTGTTCACACCACCTACCCTGACCCGACCTCTATTAAATGGTTGGTGAGGGCGGAGCCTTGGAGAAGGACAAGTCTAGGGTCCTGTACACTCTCCTGCTTGGGCAACACTGACTACTACCAGGAAGGGGCATAATGAAGCAGACTGTATAAATGACTGTGTATGCCAACTACATCTGAGGGAGTAGGCAAACTGTGTGTGAATCGATTAGGGCTCTGAGCTGGCTAGTGTTGTGATGGGCTAATTTTGCTTGTGAACCATCTACTGCTAGGGCTAGAAAACTGGCTACTGTCAAGAAAGAGGGAAAATTGCTGTAATCGGAGGGGCAAACTGCTTGGGTTTTAGTGTAACACTGACTGAATTATTTCTGTTAGTGGGCGCATTGCTCACCTAAATGAGGTAGACTTGGGGTGGCCAAGGGGGGCACCTTGGTAGGGTGATTGGGTGTACAGGGTCGGGGCAATAATATTAAATTGGGCAAGGAGGTTCAGAGGGTGCCCAGTGTGTTCAGTTGGCAGGTCTTAGGGAGGAAGTAGAGGGGATCAGAAGGCAGCTGGAAGGTGGGAGGGTGGGAAGGAAAGTGTGGAAAGGACCTCATGAGAGTACAAGAGCCAATATGGCATAACCCAGGGAACAGGTAGACAAAGGATTATATGGTTACTCATGAGGGGTGGGGCATGAAACAAGCAATGTACAGAAATCACTTCGTAGGGAGGTGGCTGACCAGAAGGAGGGGGGACAGGAGAGAGCAGGTCGGGGACAAGCATCATACTTACTAATCTATTCGCCTTGCTGTATACGGGAGATGAGGTGGAGAGGCTGGCAGGAGGAGGGGAGCAGGCAGACGGAGAGGGTTTGGTCAGTAAGCTGGGGGAGATGGGGCAGGAGAGAGAACCAGATCCACAGAAGGAGGGGAGACATTAGCCTAGGTGGGAGGGAGGTGGGGAGGAAGGGGAGGCAGAGGAAGCCAGGGTGGGAGGAGGGAGGACTAGGGTTGGGCAAGCATCCAGGTTAGGGAAGTCAGACCAAGGATAAGGAATACTCTAGATAGGCCAGCTCAGGGCGGGAGAAATCAGATGAGGTGGAGGAGGCAGGGGGTAGTGAGAAACACAGCAGATGGGGTGAAGGATGCAGAACTTGGAGGGGTAGGCAAGGAGGGAAGCAGTAGAAGGGAGCCTGGGTGGGGGATCTGAGGATACCACCCAGAAAGAGTCCACGGAGATCTGGGTGGGGGGCCATCTGTGCCACCCAGGAGGTTGGGGGGGAAGGAGCAAGCTGGGAGCTACAGGTAGAAGAATGAGCATGGTAGGGCAAGCACAGGCTTGTGATCCCCAGGCTGAGGGGGACAAAGAAGTAAGCTGGGGGTTGATGATAGAAGGAAGAGCCTGGATGGAATCTAACGGGCCAGTAAAGTGGGGGTGGAGAAGGTGATCCTGCTGGGTGACTCCATGACCTGAGGCATCCAGTGGGAGGGGCGGGAGGAAAAAGCAGCCCAGTCAAGGCTCAATGTATCCCAGGCCTAGCCGTACACAAGGCCAAATTCCAGCTATACTCGATAGCATTGGAATGCGGGTAATCCCCAGACGAAACATCTGGGAACAAATGACTTAGAGGGGAACAGTGAACTAGAAATCCAGGCAAGATTCCGAGAACTGGCCAGGGTTTACCACTCTATAGAAGTGCAATCTCCTTCTTTGAGATTCTGCCAGTACCTAGGGTGTCCAGGGAGACCAAATATAAACTTAGAGGTGTGAACCAGTGGCTCAGGGACTGGCGCAGGGCAGAAGAGTATGGGCTGGTAAGGGACTGGGGGATACATGGGAGGACAAGGGGTTATATGCCAGGGATAGGCTACACCTCAACTTGGAGGGGAGGAGATCTTGAAACTAAATCTTGCTGGATTCACAGTCGAGAGGTGAAGTTTAAACTTGTAAAGGGGAGGTTAAGTAAAAGAGTGGCTCCAGGAGGGCTGCTCGAGGGTCCAGGTCCAGGGCATGAAAAGAAGGCCGGTAACTGTGATCTAAATCCATCCAGAGCTGTGCAAGAAAGGGCATCTAGGGACTGCTCAGGGTCGAGATGACTGGAGAAGGGAGAGGGGTCAGGATGGAGGACAGCCCTGATCAACGCTAGGAGCATGGGCAACAAAATGCCCAAGCTCCAGGTGATGCTGGTTGAGGGATCAGTGGATGCGGCAGCAATTACTGAGACATGGGCCACTCAGAAAAATGACTGGGACCTAAATTTAGTGGGCTACAAAATATTCAGGAAGGACAGAGGAAAGGGAAGAGGAGGGGGTGTAGCGCTGATAGTCAAAAATGACATAGCGGTTAGTGGAGTGGAGGATGCTGTAGGGGGAGGTGGAGGAGATCTGGGTAACTCTACAAAAGGGGAGGTAAAAGATTGAAAATAGGGGTGGTGTACAGAACCCCCAACAATGGAAGAGGCCCTGGAGGACAAACTAGTTGAGAACATCAAGGGGCACTGTGACCGTGAAAGGAATGATGGTGATCATGGGTGACCTTAATATGCTGGGGACAGACTGGGACACTATGGCATCCTCTGTGGCCAGGGAACAGAGACTGATGGATATTTTCCAATATGCCTTCCTAGTCCAGCAGGTGGGGGAACCTACTAGGGAGGAGCGGATACTGGATTGTGTCCCACAGACAGTGACTAGATAAAGGTCCTGGAGGTGTGCAGCCCGCTGGCAGGTGGTGATCACACTACAGTCTGGTTTCTGCTGTATCTGGGAGGATAACCATTCTAATACAGTGATAGTAGACTTCAGGGAGCAGACTTCGTGGGCATGGGCAGGATTCTACAGGGGCTTGGACAAGATTAGGCTGGACATGGATGCTGGCAGCTTGTGGAAGGCCATTAAGAAGGGAGTGCAGGAGACTACTAACTCTGTACAAAGGTGAGGTGTAAGCATGGTAGAGCCAACAAGCTGTGTTGGTGGATCAGGGAGGTGCAGGAGGCAGTGAGATAAAAAGGCTGCCTGCATGTTTTAAGCTCCTAGGGGGATAGGGAGAGGGTATGGGTTGATGGCTGGAAGGGTCACCACAGTGGTGAGGGGAGCCAAGGTGAGGAGGGAGCAAAACCTGGCTAGGGATATCCAAAGGGGGAAAGGGTTCTATAGATACACAAGGGAGAAGAGAAAAGGGAGGGCACGGATCAGCATGATTAGGACTGAGGAGGGATGGACTCAGGAGGCAGGGGAAATCAGGCAGAGGTGCTAAATGAGTACTTTGCCTTGATATTTACGGAGGGAGGCAGGGGATCCCTCCAGCCCAATGGGAAGGAAGGGGAGCCAGCAGAGTCGAGAGGTCAGATGGAGTCAGAGGACTGAAAAAGTTGGGGTACAGGCTGGGCCAAGTCTAGAAGGGATGGGTGGTTAAATGAGGGGTGGGCTGGGAGGGAGGAGAAATCACAGTGGAAAGGGTGAAGGAGGCCCTTCGGACACTAAAAACTGATAAGGCACCAGGGCCAGATTGGCTGCATCCGAGGGTTATGAAGGAATTGGCCGATGAGCTAGCAGCACCACTGGCAGCACTCTAACACCTCTCTGCTGACAGGATGGGTGCTTCAAGACTGGCGGGTGGCTCATGTGGTGCCTGTCCACTAATGGGGGGGTCTAGAGAGGAGATTGGGAATTATAGGCCTGTCAGCCTAATGTCTGTGGTGGCCAAAGTAATGGAGGGCATTATCAAGGATAGGCTCAGGAGGCAGCTGGAAAGGTTGGGGCAACTGGATGACAAACATTATGGTTTCATCCGGGAGATCGTGTTAGACCAACCCCATAGATTTTTATGACTGGGACCTGGACCGGCATAGACTGGAGGGCGTCCTATACCTTGATTTCAGTAAAGGCATTTGATTGTACCCCAAATGGGCTGTTATTAAAGCTGGGGGTGGGAGGATAGTTGCTCAGATTGGGGGTGGGGTGAGAGGACAGTTGCTCAGATGGGTAGAAAATTGGCTAGGAGGGCAAATACAGAGGGTAGTGGTGGTAGTCTCCTCCTCCTCCACGGGTTACCAGTGGGGTCCACCAAGGTTCGGTACTGGGGCCACCCTGTTCAATGCCTATGTCTTGATATGGGAGGCGGTTAAGAGTAGGATGAGTCTTTTGGGATTACTTAAAACTGGGAGCACTGGGCGGACGGAGACGAGCGAGAGAGACAGTCCAGAGGACCTGGATACCCTGGAGGGGTGGTCAAGGAGATGGGGACTGAGGTTTAATGCAGGGAAATGTTGGGTGCTGCATCCGAGGGTCAGAAACTCGGGCCATGTATACACCCGGGGGTGTCATACTGCAAGCAACAATGAGTGAGCGGGATCTAGGGGTGGTGGTAGACGTCAAAATGAACAACACTAAAAATTGCAGAAGAACTGTGGCCAAAGCAAACCGTATACTGCATAGCCAGAGGGATTACGTCCAGGAAGAGGGAGGTGATCCTTCCTCTGTATAGTGCCTTGGTCAGACCACATCTTGAGTACTGCATGCAGTTCTGGAGACCTCACCTCAAGGATGATGTAACACTGCTGGAGAGTGTCCAGAGGAGGGTAACCAGGATGCTTCAGAGCATGGAAGAAAGGCCCTGTGAGGAAAGGCCGGAAGAGCTTGGGCTGTACTCGCTGGAGGAGAGGAGAGACGGGGGACATGATAGGGGTCTTCAAATATGTAAAAGGAATAAACAGGCAGTGCCAAAGAGATGTTCAGACTAAAGAAGGTGGGAAATCAACCAGGTGACATGAGTGGAAGCTAGAGGAGGGAAATTACAGGGGGGATGCAGGAGACCTTACTTCATTGAGAGGGTGGTGGAGCCCTGGAATGCACTGTCCAGGAGTCTGGTGGAGGAGGCACAGTGAGGGCTTGAAGAGGGTGGGACAGGTTCAAGGGTAAACTGAAGAAGAGGACGACCTCTGGGGCTGGGTGGAAAGAAAGAACCCATTAGGAGGCTGGCTGAGCAGACACAACAGCACCATCCGGCCTATTCTGATGGCTTTAGTATGTTAGATATAGCGGAGGGACTGCAGGAAGGTGTGCCCTATTTGTAGATGATAATGAAGATCTGCAATAGGGTAGACACCCTGGTAGGGAGATGGAGGCAGTGAGGAGGGCCTAAAGATTCTGGAGAGGTGGTTGGAAACTTGGCAGCTGAAATTTAATGCCAAAAAGTGCACAGTAATGCACATGGGTGTAATAACCCACAAACCATTTACACATGGGGCCGGGGGTAAGGAAACTCAGCAGGACAGAGATCTGGGGATTATAATTTCAGATAACCTGAAGGTGGAGAACCAGTACAGCACAGTGGTGGGCAAAGTGAATAGAATGCTGTGTGCATACGGAGGGGTATAAAACAGAAAAAGGGAGGTGCTGATGCACCTTTATAAATCCATGGTGAGGCCTCACCTGGAGTATGGGGTTTAGTTCTGGAGGCCTCACCTACACAAGGATATAAGACAGGATTGAAAGGGTTCAGACAAGGGCAACCAAGATGGTGCACGCTATGCATAGGCAGCCCTATGAGGAGAGGTTTAGGGAATCTGATCTGTACCCACTGGAGACTAGTAAGCTTATTTGCAAGGAAAATAAGTGCTAGAACTAGGGATCATAAACTAAGATTAGAAGAAGGAAGGTTTAGGGGCAATGTGAGGGGCATTACATCACTGAGAAGGTGGTGGAGTCCAGGAACTGACTACCAGAAGAGGTGGTGTGCGCTAAAATGGTGAAAGGATTCAAGGGAGCATGGGACAGACAGCAGGAGCTGACCAGTGGGCAGAGTGGGTGTCTCTTGACAAAGATGTGATGATTGGGGTGGGGGCAGAGACTCGACTGGCCAAGGGTCCTTTTCTGTCACCAGATTTCTATGATTCTAAGGCAGTTAAGTAATTAGGACTTACCTGTTCCATCAGAGTAGGGAAGTCCAGAGTTGGGGTGTCCTTGGTTTGGGGTATTCTGGTAGGACCTGAAAGGGAAGAACAGAGAAGGCTGAAGGGACACAAAGGTTTGGAGGTGCTAGAGGAGAGATTAAAGTGTTAGAATTAAACAAAGATACTTATCTGATTGGTATGTTTGGCCAGACCTGTAGAAATAAAGGGAAAAATAGATCAGTATGGGGAAGTTATAGTAGCAAGAGTAGAGATACAAAATGGTATATAGCTGGGAGTAAAGGAAGAGAAGTTTCAGAGGAAAAGACAAACTAGGCCAAAGTAAGGAAACTAGAGATGGAATAAAAATGCAGACAGCTAAGAACAGAGAATAAAGTGGTATTTGGGACTCGCAAAACCCCCTTAGCTCTAGGTGACCTGCAGGTAGCCAATAAATTTAAGATAGCCCAGATGGGCAGGTGGGAATGCATTTGGGCTAGTGGCCCTATATTATTTAAAAAGGGACACTGGTGGTTCAGGAGTCTTGAGTTGTCCCAGAAGGCCAGTGGTTTGAAGTTATAGCTCTGGTGATATAATGGGTCACTCCCTCATGGACAGTGGCATTTTTTTTATATCTTCCCTGGAACCTAATGGGTGGGGTGATGTCCTTGGGTCCAGACTGTATGTAGGCAGGAGGCTGTTCAGAAAACTGTCTGTTCAGAAATGCTGCAGCTGTTGATAGGCAGACAGTTTAGTGCTACTGAACTACAGTGACAGTAATGGCAGGCACTTTCAACTGCCAATCCAGAGGAGGGCAACTAAAATAGTGAAGGTCTGCACCAGAAGCCATACAAAGAGAGACAAGTTGAATATGTATGCCCTTGAGGAAAAGGGCCGGGAGACAGGACAGAAAATTTCAAGCACCTCAGGAATCAATAAAGTCCAAAAGGTAGCATATTTCAGAAAAAGAGATGCAAGAACAAGGGCCAAATTTGAAGATAAGGCGGCTCAGGGCAACATGAGGAAGTAGTTTTTCACAGAAGGGTGGTGAACACATGGGAATGGCCTTCCTAAAGAGGTTAGTGGGGGTCAAAAGTTAGGGGACTTCAAGAATACATGGGACAGACATGAACCAATTCTATTGGTGGGTAGGAGGAAGTCAGCTGTTGGATAACTAGGATCTGCAGCTTATCCACTAGGTAGGAACAATGGTGAGTGGCCAAGCAGTCCTATCTGCCATCAAGGTCTATGTGTGTCTGATTCAGCCCACAGAGCCTCAGGCTGTAACCTGCCCATGTGTGGGAATGAAGATGGGATATTTTGGGAGGGGAAGAGACTAGAGCAAATATGTCTCCTCACCCATCAGCCACAAAGTGTATGTGAAAACCCCCGGGAAGAGGTCTGGAGGGTGGGCAGCCAGCAGTAGGTGGCAGGAACCTTTAGCTAAGCCGCATGGTGGCAGACTGTAGGTGCCCTGAGGGCCTGGTAGAAAGGGACTGGGAGAGCAAATGCACAAGATAGGGACCACAAAGGAAAATCCACAGTGCAGCTGACAGGCAATGCCTGAACTTGACTTAAAAGTAGCTGTGGGTGGGAGGCAAACAGGGTAAATCAGTGGGCTCCCTGATGGGACCATGAAAGCAGCAAGCACTGCATACAATAGAGTCGCACAGCAGCTAATGTCAGTACCAGGGCTAACAAAAGGATTGGGGAGGAAAATACATCATAAGGTCCAGGACAGCTCACAATTAAAAACACAGAGCACTAAAGAGAAAGAACCCTGATGGGTTATAAATATTAAGTAAATTTATGCAATAGGAGGACATAAATGGGTGTGATAAATCCATTTTATCCGAGCATGTGCGTGTATACATGCAGAATCTTCATTTACACATATATTTATTACGGTCATCCTTGATTAATGTGCATGGTGGACTGTGTCACACATCCCCATCCCTCACCCCCGTTGTTTGACACTGCTTACTGGTATCTTGCTTTTAGTTTTGTTTCTTCCAGGTTGCCATCCCTCAGCCACACCACCTGCCATTTAATCATACTTCTCCCTATTCTTCCTACTATCATACAGCGATCATTTGTTTCTGTTTAACATTTTTTTTTTGTTTTGTTTTTCTACCAAACCTTTTTCAACTGGCTGCTCCAAGCTGTCGCACTCCTCTGCATTCTGTTGCCGTGTCCTCGCCACACCTCTCGATATAAAAACCAGAATTTTTTTTTTTAACACTGCTTCTAAAAACTGATAGCCTTCACCTTACTCTTCCACTCTGGTTTCCCCACCTGCTTAACTGCCACCAGAGCTCCCCAGCATATAGAATCTGTCAGTTTTTTCCTTAAACTGCTGGCTCGCAAACCCACTGCTGATGAGCCCTCACCTAGGTCACACTTTCTGCTGTGGTTTCCAGACCTCGCTACAACTGCAACCATAGGCTCCTGTGAAGTCCTTCTCGTAAACTCTAAATTATCTCTCATGCCCATGTGGCCTCCTTCTTCCTGCTTATTTACTGAGATTTCCCATCTCTATATACCACACATGTTTTAAGCCCCCACCACATTTCACTCCTGACCTCCAACACTATAATGCTGTCAGTCTGTTCCAGGTGTCTACTACCTTTCAGTGAGGTAGTAATTCCTCACATCCATCTTACCCCCACCATTAGCTTCATCATGTCCCATGGTCCTTTTTCCTATTTGAAGGAGCCCCCCCAGCACCCTGTTCATCCTTGTAAGGTACTTGTGGGTCTCCATCATGTCCTCTCTCTTTCAGGGTTTATATGTTGAGATCCCAGTCTCCTCACAGGGCTTTTGCCATAGCCCATGTACAATTTTAGTTGCCCTTTATACTGCCTACACCCTATGGCCTTTCTATGGTGCAGCCTCCAAACCTGGACACAGGACTCTTAGGCCCTGTCCACACACCCTCTGTAACGTTACAGAGTGCCCAAACCGCTACCACAATGGTTTACGTCTTACACCCGTAACGTGGCAGGAGTTTCGAGACCATTGTTGAAAACCAAGGCTGAGGTGGTTTCACCAACAGATATGAAACCGCTACACTCGGTAACGTTACTGGGCGTAGTGTGGACGCTGCAGCACTGGTCCCCAGTGCAAGCACGAGCTGCATTGTGGGATCGGTGCCACGTAGCGGCCTCACCCAGCTCAAGTGTGGAGCGGTGGTAACGGGTCCCGAAATGGACACCACGGCAGTGTGGACACACTGTACCACCCACGGTTGTAACGGTTTCTATCTGTTACGGGGTCTGAGAGCAGGTGGAGTGGATGTAGCTCAGTTGGATCTCACCATTAGTGATTACTTGCACACCACCACCTCCCTCCTCCTGCTGAAGATACCCCTCCCATGCAGCCCCAGCATCCTTCTAGCCCTACCCACTGCTTTGTCACGCAGCTTTCCAGCAACTTTAGACATCTACCAATGGGAGTAACTGAGTCGGCCCCTGCATCATATCCATTGGCTGCCTTGCTAGAGATCTCAATGAAGTCAATATGTCCCCAAACTTTTAACCGTCATAAAAGTTCTGTCCTTCAGTAAAACATATAAACCAGGTCCCAAGAACTTCCCAGTTGCTTGTTGCTGCTCTGCTCCACTCCCACTCCTCTAGCAGGATGATGGAGACGTTAGAGAGTGTGGGGTGCAATCTTTATCTGTAATGGTGGCAGCTTTTCTACTGATTTTAAATGATTTAGTGACCACCTGGCAATGAAACATGGGCATCAGTCAAGTAACAAGGCCCTTGTTAGTTGAACAGTGCCCACATTTTATTGCCAGGTAGCCACTATATAGTTTAAAATCAATAGAAATGCTGCCGCCCATTACATATAATGGAGTGCGCCCCCACGCCCTTACTGGCATCTCGTCATCCTGCTAGTGAGCATGGAGGTGGAGCTGAGAGCAGAAAAAAAAAAAAAAGAACAGGAAGTCCTTGGGACCCAGTTTGTATATTTTTATGAGGGACTGAACTTTTTAATGGCTTATAAATTTAGGGACATATTAACTTCCTTGGGGTCTTCTGGTGGCAAGGCACCGATGGTATGGTGCAGGCAGTATCTTGGCAAGTCTCTTTAAGATCATAACTCCAGGTCCCCCGCTTAGTGATAATCAGTACCAACCCTATAAAGCAGCTCCTGATTTCCTGTCCCTAGGTGCACAATTCTGCACTTTGTCATTGAACCCAACTGCCCCAATCTTGACCACTTTTCGAGTTTCTCCAAGAGGCATGTGCATGCTCTCTGCTCCCTTCTTACTGCCCACCCTACAAATTTTGGTATTGTCTGCAAAAAGGCATTCCCTTCTTTATTGCCAGTTTTTCTGCAATGTCAATTATGAAGACACTGAAGAGGATCTGCGCCAGTACTGAGCTGAGCTGCTCACTGTCCCGTCACTGTAATAAGTGCCATTAACCATCACCCTCTGACACCTTAACCCACCCCTAACTACTACTCCGTTTTCCAACCTGCATTTCTGGTCGCCCCCCCCCTTCTGTTCAGCTACCACAACACCATCACTCTGGCATCTGCCAGGACTTGCTCCACCATAGAATGAATCCAATATGTGGTGCAGCTGCCTAGGTAGTCAGGATACATTTACATGTTCTTCCATTCCCTAGGACATAAGCGGCAAGGGTGCACAAACACATGCACAGACATGTGTGGCACAGCACCAGTCAAGGTCTTCCCACCCATGGGCTGCTCCCACCTGCATTGCCACTTGTGGTCAGTCAGTCGGCAGTACTACAGCTGAGCTGGCTGTCCCCCTTCCCCAGAAGAGAGCCTCTTGTATAACAGTTGATCCTCCTCCTCTCCCCAGAGAGCCCCTGATGCGAGCTCATTCCTGAACTAAGGTCACCTCTGCCGCAGGTCATAGTGCTACTGTTAAGCTGAAGGCGCACATGTTAACCAGTTTCTAATTAATTTTACCACTTTGGATCCTCCTAGGCTGATTAATCTTTAGCCTCGCCCCCCAAATAGTCAACCACCCTCTCTCTGCTAGACCACCCTTCCAGGCACCAGACTATCTCCATGCAGCTGGACAACCCTTCTAGCCCCAGCCTTTCACATAATGAGCACTGGAGCTAGAGGCACACAGGCTCTGGGTCAGCCGCTACTCCAGCCAGCCACTGTCCCAAGACTGGACCAGCCTCAACTACATTCTATACAACCTCCATGTAGCTGGAGCACCACCCCAAACCTCCACTCTAAACAGACCACATATCTGAAGCTGTCCCTCCAAGCCCATGGACCAGCAGTCCCCACGTAACCACTCAACCTACAGCTGAGATCCACCAGAAGCTCCTACACCAGCTTCACCATCGAACCACCCACCCTGCAGCTAGACCTCACTTCCAACCTTGAACTAGCCCCCCCACCACCACCAGCTACCCTCCCTGCTGCTGGCTGACTCTTTCATGCCCTGGGCTAGCCTCCCCCAGCAGACAATCCTCCCTGCAGCTAGATCCCTGGGTTCATTCCCACCCACAGACCAACCTCCCTCCCCTCTGTAGGTTGAGTAACCTCCCAGAGCTGGACACCCTTTCCAAAAGCTGGACACACCACCATCCAGAGCAGAACCTCCCTCACACCTGATCCCCATCACCCTCCTCAACCATGGACCCCATACTTCAACGTAGTATTTAAAAAAATATGTGACACTAACATATTGCATTTGCAGTGTCAGTGCTCAGCAGCACACCTCGCCTCCGAGGTTGAGATCAGAAGGCAGTATGCCTATTCCATACCAGGCACTTATGTTAATATTCTTACTGATGCTGTAGTGCAGCATGAGGGGATGGCTGCATCTGAGGCACTGTCTTTCAGATGAGACGAACCGAGGGTCCCATCTGCCTGTTCTGGTGGTAGTTCAGGTGGATGTTAAAGATCCCATGGCTACTACAAAAGCAGGGAAATTGTCTCCAGTGCCTCGCCATATCTCCCCATTCAGTAAAAATATCACGAACAGCTTAATCTGGTTCAAGGTCAGTTGGCTTTCATCTGTATTCTCTCCCTCTGGGTCGTGGCTGAAAATAGGCAAAATCTGTCTAGTACATTAGCCGGTCAACAAAAACCAAATAAAATATAAATTAATGCAGTCTTCAGCAAAAGAAGAAAAAAATACACTGAACCCCAGATTACAAAATGGATTTGCAACTGTTAAATACAAATATTAAATGCAAAAAAACAGTTCCCCCACAAACACACTCAAATATATGCAGTAAATAATTATTCCTTTAGGGTTACTCCAGATTTTCTCAAATTAAAAAAGTTGTAATCTTTTCTCTATGCATTCTGAATTTGCTCAGGTATACAATCTTCCTGCTGTTCATTCTTCTGCCCCCACCAACACTACTTTAAAGTAACTAAATCAGCAAAAATTCCACAAATAACAAGTAATCTAGAGGCACAATGCATCCTAAACACTTTGGGGGTTGATTGAAAATAAAATGTATTTCAAAGTTTAGCCAAGAGTTCAGGGAAGAGAAATGTTTTCAAGACAAAACATTGAAAGTGAAACTACAGCATTTAATTTTGTAAAGAAAAAAAAACACCTGAGTGATAATTCCTTTACTGTATTTAACATTTAAGGGAGTTAAAAAGATGTACTTTTTAAACATAAGCTCTTACCTTAACATGTAAATCTTAGCTGTAGGAAACCTCAGTTGTTCAAAAATGGAGACCACAGAGCACTCGTGCAGTTTCTTCAGGCTGGGAACAGACAGGAAGAGAGCTGGGAAATGTAGGCCTCTGACTGAGTAGACTTATGTGAAAAGTAGTTTTAGAATACACTTTTAATAAAGGGACACTGCCAACTTTTTTTGCACCTTATTATTTCCAGGTAAAAATCCACATTTTATTATTGCTTACCTTCTGTAAAATTCATTGGTGTTGCTGGTTGTTTTATCTGTGTCTCCTTGCTTAGTAGAACTGAAATGCACGGTAATGTACCCAGCCTTGATTGGCTAATTTAAATCCTAAAACTACCCTGTTGACTGTAATCTTCATTTATGATTCAGTAGTATTGAAAAAAATTGTACTTTTAAGAGCATTGCAGATCTATTTCTAATCCTCATTTAGCAATAACTTACTCTTGAACAACTAGTCTGCTGAAATACTTCTTAGAATTTAGTATTCTTAGCGGTTGTATTTTCGAATGATGATTAAAGATTATTAAAAATGACTAAAATTAGTCTTTGAAGGCAAATTAATGAATGAATGCTTTAATACTAAATTTAGTATTTGACTTCAGTGAGGGTTCCAGTACATCCCTTTGAGCCTGCACCTCCATGACCACTACATCTTGAACACCCCTGCCCAGATGACCACCCAGCTGGACAACCATATCAACATCCCAATAGACCTCTCCCAAGTTGTGTACCTTGCCTGCAGCTAGTCCACCCTACAAGCCCCAAACCAGCCTCTCCCATCAACTCATCACTCACCCTGTAGCTGGCTGCTCCAGGCCATCCTTTCTACCCTCAGACACGATCCCCCTGCAGATGGAACCCTCCAGACCTGACTCCCCACCTCAGTAAACCACCTCCCTGCAGCTGGACCAACCTCCCAGCCTCACCAAACAAAGCACCCTCCTTAGAGCTGGACCAGCACCCTGTAGATAACATCTTAACATCTCTTTCTGCAGCTGGACCCACCCACACTACCCATCTTGCCCAGATACCAGTTGCCCATCCCACCACTGACCACTCTGTTTGCACATAGAAAACCCCTGCCCGCTAGGTACCCTTTATAATCCCAACGCTTATTAGTCTGACATGCTGCATCCCACACACAACAACCCAACAGCCCCAGCAGCCCAACACACAGTGGCCTGACCTAGGACAGCACTAACACACTGTCAGGCCAGAGGAGGTTGGGATGCTGTGCGGCTGTTGAGTGGATTTTCCACAAACACTTGAAGCACCCGATCCCGACCTATGCCACCCATCCCAGGACCTGAGACACTACTGAACAGCACGGACAATGTGAAAACACCCACTCCCTATGTGGTGCACCCTCCGAGGACACAATGACCTGATCACGGACCCCCTGGTAAGGATGACTGTCTCACCATCCGTGAGACAGGGATGAAACAAATAGCCATGCATGCCCCAGTGTGTTGACCAGCCATCCCAGGCAGCATGGTGGAATGTCCTTGCATCCCTGCATGCATGATTATGTCAGCTGACAGCCAGCCAGCTGGCATGCATGAAGGAATTGGAATACCATGCCTGTTGGTCGGTGCATGCATGACACTGCAGGCACACAGCAGAGCGGCACAGCGAGAGCATGGATAGCTGCACCAGGAAATGGTCCACAGCAACACCACATGTGGATGCCAGGACACAGAGCAGCATGCCATCACACCAACTGCAATGTGTGCATGTGGTCAGGTGTCGCTAGCCCACTATGGGCCTGGAGTAATCACACAGAAAAAGTCTGAGGTGTTTGGGGGGCTCCACAGGAGCCCACTGTGGCATGAAGGCTGCCAGGTGTGTTGTGGGGGTTCCACAAGGCCCATTGTGGGAATGCTGTTACCACACAGTTGCACAGCTGGAAGGATTGGTGGGCACTCACACAGCTTCAGACCTGTGCAACATGTGACACACAGTGCAGATGTGGCAGTGTACAGTGGTCTGCTTGGCGATACCCAGCAGTGTTGTGATGAGACATCACCACCAGGCTGGGGTGCATGTTAAATGTGGGGGTGAATCTTTATTTAACAGTAGGGGGCCACAGTGGCAACCTGGTGGCTGTGCATGATGTGTACTGTGAGTGTGCAACTGTCAGGTGCCAAGTCACCATGGAAACCCTACAGGGTGGTGTTGGGTGCCATGCCACAGAGGAACTTCAGCAGATTGCCCTTGTCCTTGGATGCTAGTACCATTCTTATCCACTCCTCATAGCTCTTTTTGGGTGGTGTCCATGGCAGTCCACAACAAATGCCTTCCCTGGTGACATAGGTCCATTGCTGTTCCCTGTGGAGTTCTGCTAGCATTGTCATGACCCCTACATGCACCTTCCCGAGCAGGGCATGGAGATGGCAGTGCCAGGTCTCGACATTGCTTTGGGTCCACGGCATTCTTCGCTCGTTGAGATCTGCAACCAACCACAGCTGAGTGGGAACATGGGGTCGTATCTCGTGGGCACCTTGGTCACCCTACTGTACAGCCATATCCTGCCCAGCACATGTGTCTGCTCAAACAATAGAAGAGTGTGGTGGCATTGGTGGAATGGTTGACTTCAGGAGGCTGAATGCTGGAATGTCCGAGCCAGGAGATGGGCGAGGGCCACGAGTTCATGGATCTTCAGGCTGAAGTCTGGGTCACTTCTGTATTATGGTGCAAGGCCAAAGCTCTGGCCATTCTGCCACACAATCTGCCCAAAGTGGAACAGGTGTCCCTTGTTTATGGTTTGTGGAAATTCCATCTTACAGGCATTGATCACAGCCTGCTCAAAGTCAGTGATGATCGTGAGGTGGTTTGAGGGTGCAGGACCGTATACTGGCATATTTATTCAGCTCCTGGAACAAGCTGCAGTAACATTGCAGACTCTTTGTCGTCATCAGTGTATACACCAATGACATAATGAGGTTGTTAGGGCCCAACCCCATGGGCATGGATGGTGTACAATGAGTGAACAGGTGTAGCACAGTCTTGAACGTACTCATCCATCATCCAGAAGGATGCCTGTGCTAGGTCCCTGATGTTGTCCTCTGTGGTGAGTAGAAGGACCTGCTGGTGGTGCTGCCGGTGATCCTGCTGTACCATGGCCATCCAGTCACCGTCCTGTAGCCGCTTGGGATAATGAGGTCAGCCAGTGTCACTGGTTCTGGTTAGAGGTCCTGCGCGGTCCTGTTCACAATCTGCAGGGCCCTCTTGCTTGGCAACTGTTGCCACAGGTCAGTGGTCATTGCAGTTGCTTCACTCTGCAGTAGCTATGTGGGGCTAGCCACAGTGCTGTGTGCCTTCTACTTGATGCCTGCCAACACCTGTGCTGGTACAGATCTGTCACCTCCAGAGCATGACTGTGCTCATTCTTTTTCTTTAGGTGGTGCTGGCCATCCTGGAGCAGTGTGATGGCCTGGCCGAGGCAGGATTTGGACTTATGGTGCTGGCAGCACCGTTACACTGTCTCATGCCATCCCGGTGGGTGCTGAATGCCATACCTTGTGTCACGCCAGTGACCCAGGTTCAGGATTGAGCCTGGGCTGTCGGGGGTCGGCAGGGGAGGACTGGGATCGAACATCCACAGACTGCTTTCCCAGTCCTGGGGTGGGCTGGGGAATTTCACTGTGCTGTAGCAGCCCCCTAGGGATGCTCAGGGGCACTACTAGTGTCAGTGACACTAGATGGGGAGCATGGCAGTTGTTGGTAGCATTGCTCCTGACGCCATTGCACGCCCTGCAACTGGGGCTAATCAAGAAAATGGCTGGGCATGACCTTGCAGCTTGATGGCTATGTTTGAGCCACCTGGAGGACTTTGGTGGAGTCCTGTTGAGGAGGGTCCGGGCTGTTCTGGCTGGTAGAGGCAGAGGGGAGCTTCCAGCAAGATGGCATGATGGCTGTCCCTGATCCTCCTGGGTGCAGTTTGAGCTACCCAGCTCTCCAGGTGGGTGGAGCTGGTTGCTGGATGCCCCAAGCTGGAGTGTGTGCCGCAGCAGGTGAAAAATATGATATGTTAAAAAAAACAGTACACTGTCTCATTGCAGGTCCATTCATGGACCCGGAGGAAGCCATTCAAATTTAGCTTGAACTTTCCCTTCCTGGATGGTACCACCTCACAGATTGTCCCTGTTGTTGGGGTTGCAGTTGAGCACCCTGGCCCCTCCATGGCTTCCACGCTGTCCTCCATTGTGCCAGAGGACTGTGCAACATGACCGACTTTGGTTCCAGCTCAGGCATGCGGGTGTGATTGCACTTCATTTGCACATCACACTCCATGGGCCACACCTGTGGCAGTTGCTACTTGTCTGTGGGTGGTTTGCACCAGTACTGTAGTGCCACTGTCTGCCCACAGTCCCAGTGCTTCAAGGCTGTGCTGTGCACCATGGTCACATTCAAGTTCTGTGTCCACAGTGTCCTGTGCCCGTATCAGCTACTGTGCTGCAGTGGGGCTATGCTCCATGGTACACATCCCTGCTGTCCAGCACGCAGGGATGCAGAGGTCCCTGTGTGTTGTGCACTCTGCCTACAGGTCAGAGTCCACCTACCTAAGCTGGCCTTTGCACCCTCCAGCATTGGCATCCGTAGTTCCCATGCATGCCTTCATGAGTCCATGTCTGTCCGCTGCCCCCATGCATCATTTTCTGATGCCTGCCTGTTCTCTATGTTCTCTTCAGCTGTAGTTCCCTGACCTGAGACTTCTCCGGTAAATGATCTATTGTAGCCCTCACTGTGCTCTTTCCTATGGGGCTTGCATTTTCTGCCCCTCTGCCAGTTTGTTTGTCAGAGTTTCAGTTCACCTGCTTTGTTTACTAACCACTCTCCCTGCATCTGAAATGGGCCTACCAGTCAACCACCTCCTGCAACTGGACCACCCTTTTGGTCCCTGGTGAAACCTTCCCCAAGGAAAGCACTGTCCATGGACCATTTCACAGTTACAAGGAGGAGGAAGAGGCCCCAGCTGAGTAGGAAGCAACTGCTGGTGGGGGACTTAATTGGGGATAGACTTACGAGCAGGTTGGGGTAAAGGAGAGAGAGTGAATACCTGAGAGGTACTTTGGTTTGGAGGATGAGAACAGATACAGTGGACCATTAGGCAGCAGGAGATGAGAGGGAGCTAGATGTCATTGTCCACCTGGGGACAAATGACCTAGCAAGGACAGGGTAGGGTAGTGCAGGAAATTTCAGGATGGGGAGGGTCCTCACATGCATGGTGGCTTTTGCCAAAAGTTTGCCTATATACATCTTGGGAGAAGATAGGACTCTCCACACGGCTTTCAACAGTTGGTTAAAGGCATGGTGCAGGGTGGGGCTCAGTACTAGGAGTGGACCTCTTCAGTGTCTTCATAAGTGAAATTGCAGAAGAACTGAATGGGAAGGTATGTCTTTTTGCAGATGCCACCAAAACCTGTTATAGGGTTGACAGTCAGGAGGGTGTGGAGAAAGGGTTCACCCATGCTGGTGTGACAGCCATGTTGCTGATGCCGATTACAGCACAGGCCACATTACAGCACCAGGCAAAATGTATCCTGGGAGTTACACCACCAGAGAGCCTCCTGGGAAACAGTCTCCATTGGGCCCTCCCCATTATCCCACAGGTCCAGGTTCTTAATTTAACTGTTCTCCAGTCCTACCCCATCCCACAATCACCGAGGTATACAGTAGATTGTAACTATCCCTGATGTTCAGTGGTTCCCATTTATTTATTTATTCATTCATTTGTTTACAGTAGGTGCACTGGTCCGAGAACCATTTTCAGGCATGACCTGGGCCATTGAGGATGGCACAGGAATAAAAGCAAGTACAAAGGAGGCTGGGACAAACCATACAATAGACAGTAATAAAAATATACAGGATATTTATATGAAGATATATATAAATTTGTAGCGCAATGGATAAATAACATTTATGACAATAGCAGGCACAGTAGTAGCCAAGTTGTAATACAAATTAGGCATGATCTGAGATGAGTAAAGGAAAAAGTGCATCATGGCAGTGTAGGTATGGACCAAGAAGGAAAAGGAGGAAAGGGAAGTAGAGGCATGATAATAAGTTGGGAGGGCAGGACAAGTAGTGGAGGACAGAAGGTGAGATCCAAGGAGAGAGTGGAAGAGTCCTGGAGAGTCAGTGGTGCTAAGTGGAGTGGGCAGGTTGTTCCAAAGGAAAGGGGCTGCAGATGAGAATGCACATTTACCCATACGGTGGAGACTAGGGGGCACTCAAGCATGGGGCCAGCAGTGAGGCAGAGCTCTAGAACAAACACTTTTGGCCAAAGAAGGTGGGATTGAGGAGAGGTAGCTCGGTTTTGGATGGCCTTATTGACCGTGCTGGCCAGGAGATAGGTCTGTTGGGCTGATGGGGGAAGCCAGCCCAGGGTCTGATAGAGTGAGTAGTGGTGTGTTGAGTGAAAGTCCTTGCCCTCTGTATATCCAAAGTCCCACCATGACCCAGTTAGTTCTTAAATACTACCCCTGGTCCCCAGCCTTACTATATATTTGACACCCTTCCACATTTGGCACAGACCATCCTCTCAGCTCCTTGATCAGGCACAAAATGGATGATAGTTCACAATCATGTGCTAACTGTACACAGCTGTTTATACAATAGGCACATGAGAGCAAAACTGGCTCTGTCCTCAGTTGGTCACAGAGGTTAGCAGAGTGTCTGTGCCAATTGCCACTGTGGGGAGAGTGCGTAAACATATGGTGGGGGCCATGAATGGTGCGAGTGGTGGGACTGGGTGGGCAGGTAGTTATTGGCAGTTTCCAATGTATGGAATGGACAGCAGCAGCACTGAACACCAAGGGAAGTGTGATATTACTGATGGTGGGAGCTTAAAGGGGCAGTGGTAGGAGGCAGAGGTGATACTACCTGGTTTAGGGAGGCAACATCTTTTAGAGCCATTTACCAACTGGTCAGAGACTCACTAATTATGTTATTCAAGATATCATTTTGTGATCCTACCCTGTTTTTGGGGTGCAAAGTGTTGTTTGAGAGTCACTTACCCATTTAGCAATCGCAAATGCTCTTTGAATGTTCTGGTCTATGTGAACAATAACAGTCCATTACCAGTAAGATAAAGACAAGTGAACAAATATAAATATGGAATTGAGAGCTGTTCTCCATGAGGTTGATCATGTAATTTATCTTAACAATGCATTAGAGTACAGAGTATGATGAGATTAATACTGGTACCACTGTGCTACCTCATGAGTCTAGGGTTGCTGTGAGAGGCACCAAATACTGAAATGTCAAAATAACGCAGTACCATTGTGCTACCAGTGTACCAGTATTTGTGGGAGCTGACAAAATCTCAAAATTCCTGATACCATTGTATTACCAGTGTATGTGGAGACAGAGAAACGGTAAAAATGCCATAGGATACCATTCTGCCAGTGCACTACCAATGCACAGAGGAAAATCTATATATCACCTACCACTGTGATACCAGAGTACCACTGGGTAGTACCATTGTGGCTTGTTTCAGCTGACCACAGTATTGCCATTGCTATACCACTATAATGCCATTGTGACAAATTCAGTAAGGGTAACCAGATTGCTGAGACAATGCAGTGCTAAAGAAGTGTGATAAAAATTATAAAGTGTTGCCAGTACTACTGCAGTGTGCAGCAAACATTTGTGAAGGAAATACAGTGCTAAAGAAGTGTGCATGAAAATCTAAGAATTATTTGCAGTGCTCTTACAGCCTGCATCAAAAAATAAGAAAGATTGAGCAGTACTACTGCAGTGTGCAGCAAAAATTAGTGAAGAAAACACAGTGCTAAAGAAGTGTGCATGAAAATCTAATAATTATTTGCAGTGCTCTTACAGTGTGCATCAAAACATAAGAAAGATTGAGCAGTGGTACAACAGTGTAGCAGAAAGTCAGTGCAGTGTATTAACAGTGCACTGATGAAAAGCAGTGCTTTGTCAGTCTGGACTGAAATAACACTGAAATTAGACTGAAGATGGAAGAGTACACTCCACTTCCCTCTGGGTTGTAATTCTTTTCTTTCTGTCTATGTATGTACTGTGTTGCACGTATGTATGTACAATGTATGTATTGTATTTTTTAGAATGAAACTGATATTTTTGTACAGTAGGACCCCATTGTAAATTAGCTGATGCTAAACTGGGTTTTATCCTGTTTCTGATATCAGAAATAAACCTTTTACTACTACTACTACAGAATTAATACAGTCGCAAATAAAGTCCTCATGCAGCCAGAATAATTAAAATATTTGCCCAGTTTCCCCACAGTTCAATAGCCACATGTGTGTCCTTAATGCCGCTTCCCAGCACAGGTAATTTCCTCAGTTCGCCTGCCTGTCACTGCTGGATTTTAGAACCCGCTTGCAGCAGGCAGGCTGTCATTCTGAGTCCCCAACCAGTGGTGTAAGTGGTAGACAAGAAGTACAGGAACTTAGGCATTGGCAAATATGAAATGCAGAATGAAGATCCTCAATCTGAAGGATAGCTGTATCAAGACACATCTATCGGTTTAGACACTAGTAGATTCAATTAGAGATATTGAAGTATTTCTAGGAAAATAGCATTGTAGTACAAGTCAAATGTTATTATGGAAACCCTGATTTCAGGTCACAGGCCCAGAAACTGTAACTTTGTTGCTAGTTTAAGAATTTCAGTTCAAGTGTCAGTGGGAAGAAGTACAGAAACTCCGTTCCTGCTGCAAACAAACATTTGTCAATGCCGAATGTTTGCTTGCTGGCATTGGCAGTGGTAGTGTATAAATTACAGAGCTGCGTAATAGGAATGGCAGTGAAGTATTGAACTGAAGCTAATCCCACCACCACCCTGCAGAGAGTGACAGGCATTGGGGTGTGCCTTTGGGTCGTCGGGCATAAGGGCCACGCCATTTCACCACACCCCACCCTGAAGACACTGACAAGTGTCACGGTGTGCCTTGGGGTCTTTGGCCCTTATGCGCACACCACTCCATCAGGAAATACGGTGAGATGGGTGCGGTATAGGAGAATGGGGTGAACTTTGGGGCCGGAGAGTCCAAGGCATACCTCGATGCCTCTCACTGGCTGCAGGGTGTGGAATGGTTTGAGCATCACAGGCAAGAATCCCAAGTCACACCCCTGATGCCTGTCATTCTCTACAGGGTTGGGCGTTATGGTTGGAAACCCTAATACCTCAGGCATTGCTGGTATTTTCACCCAAATTTTCAACATGTTTTTTGTGACCCCACCTCATGAACAGTGGCAATATCAGTTTGTTAGCGAAGCTGCTTATGCAGAGCGACTACGCATTTAGCACCACAGGTGCAAAACATTCGAACAGGATGTAAACAAGCATTTGTCAATGCAGAATGTTACGCTGCAGGTATTTGCAGTGGTGTTCGCACATATGGTGCTTTACCCTAATGCCCTGTGCGATTGCTGGTATTTGCACAATAAATTTTCAGCACGACCTTTTGTTACCCCCATTGTGCGCTACATAGGCGGAAACACGTTTTGGGCAGGATGTGAAAAATGACAGCTGTACTGCTCATAAGGAAGTGTGGTAAAATGGCAATGTTGAAAATCTGGAGTGAAATATTGAAAATTGCGAACCCATGGTGTATGGAGCTGTGCAACGACGTCAGAAGCAATCATTGTTAGGAATTTTTTCAGCAAATTTTCAACATTGGCATTTTAAAACCTCTGCTAATGAACAGTGTCACTGTGATTTTCTTACTGTGTCCCATACATCGATTTTGCACAGCGACTGTGCCATTGTACGCTACATGGGCAGAAACACGTTTTTGGAAAGATGTGAAAAATGACAGCTGCACTGCTCATAAGGAGGTGTGGTAAAATGGCAATGTTGAAAATCTGGAGTGAAAAGATTGAAAATTCGCAAACTTACGACCGTGCATAGGAACTGCACAACGCACGCTCGAAAAACAGTCATTTTTAGGAATTTTGTCACCAAATTTTCAACACAGCCATTTTAAGACCTCTGCTCATGAACAGTGTCATGGTGATTTTCGTAATGTGTCCTATACATTGAGTTCGCACACCGACTGCGCCATTGTGAGCTACATGGACGGAAACACATTTTGGGCAGGATGTGAAAAATGACAGCTGTACTGCTCAGGAGGAGGTGTGGTAAAATGGCAATGTTGAAAATCTGGAGTGAAAATAGTGAAAATTCGCAAACTTACGAGCGTGCGTAGGAACTGCGCAACGCACACTCTGTAAAACAGTTTTGGGAATTTTTCACCAAATTTTCAACACAGCCATTTTAAGACCTCTGCTAATGAACAGTGTCACTGTGATTTTCTTACATGTGCCCCATACATCGATTTCGCACAGCGACTGTGCCATTGTGCGCTACATGGGCAGAAACACGTTTTGGGCAAGATGTGAAAAATGACAGCTGTACTGCTTATGAGGAGGTGTGGTAAAATGGCAATGTTGAAAATCTGGAGTGAAAATAGTGAAAATTCGCAAACTTACGAGCGTGCGTAGGAACTGCGCAACGCACAGTCGTAAAACAGTCATTTTTAGGAATTTTTTCACCAAATTTTCAACACAGCCATTTTAAGACCTCTGCTAATGAACAGTGTCACTGTGATTTTCTTACTGTGTCCCATACATTGATTTCGCACTACCGACTGCGCCATTGTGCACTACATGAGCGGAAACACATTTTGGGCAGGATGTGAAAAATGACAGCTGTACTACTCATGAGGAGGTGTGGTAAAATGTAATGTTGAAAATCTGGATTGAAATCGCAAACTTACGAAAGCCGCATGAGGAACTGCGCAATCCACACCTCGTGAAACAGTTTTAGGAATTTTTCACCAAATTTTCAACACAGCCATTTTAAGACCTCTGCTCATGATCAGTGTCACTGTGATTTTCTTAATGTGTCTCATACATTTATTTGGCACACCGACTGCCGTAAATGCGCTACATGGGAGGAAACACGCTTTTGGTGAGATGTAAAAATGACAGCTGTACTGCTCATAAGAAGGTGTGGTAAAATGGCAATGTTGAAAACCTGGAGTGGAAATATTGAAAATTCACAAACCCACGAGCGCAAGGAACTGCGCAACGCATCAGAAAACAGTCATTTTAGGTATTTTTCACCAAATTTTCAACATAGCCATTTTAAAACCTCTGCTCATGAACAGTGTCACCGTGATTTTCTTAATATGTCCCTTACATTGATTTACACTCCGACTGTGCCATTTAATAAGCTACATGAAATGAGGAAACATATTTTGGGCAAGATGTGGCAAATGACAGCTGTACTGCTCATAAGGAAGTGTAATAAATGGCAATGTTGAAAATCTGGAGGAAAATATTGAAAATTTAGAACTTATGAGCTGCATGAGGAACTGCGCAACGTAACTCTGAGTAAAACAGTCATTTTCAGGAATTTTTTCACCAAATTTTCAACATAGCCATTTTAAGACCTCTGCTCATGAACAGTATCATTGTGATTTTCTTAATGTGTCCCATACATTGATTTCGCACACCAACTGCGCCATTGTGCGCTACATGGGCGGAAACACGTTTTGGGCAAGATGTGAAAAATGACAGTTGTACTGCTCATAAGGAGGTGTGGTAAAATGGCAATTTTAAAAATCTGGAGTGAAAATATTGAAAATTTGCGAACTTATGAGCGTGTAGGAACTGCGCAACGCACGCCCGTAAAAGTCATTTTTAGGAATTTTTCCACCAAATTTTCAACATAGTCTTTTTGAGAGCCCACCTTATGAACAGTGGCAGTGTAATTTTGTTACTTGGTCCCAAAAGGTGATTTTGAGCAGTGACTGTGAAATCACCCTTCGGGCCCGATTAACGCCATGATAGTGAGAGCATTCATGAGAAGTGGTCCCAAAAACCCCATGTTGAAAATTTGGTGCAAAAATTCCAAAAAATGCCTGAGATATGCAGCAAAGTTGAAAAAAACCAACTATCCCATTTATAGCTTACCGGCATTTCCTCAGTTCAGGAGTCGGCTTTGAAGAGTGCAGATGTGTTCCCGGTCCACGAAGATCGCTGCCGAGGTCTGGAGGTAAGTATGGGGTGAGGGTGTGGGGAGGCAGGGTGCGCAGTGGGTGGGTGCGGGTTGTGGGAGGGGGCAGGAGAAGTCTGAGGACAGTTTTTATTTACAGGTTTATTTTTTACTGAGACAATGAGGGACGCTTGCCATGCTGGGGTGGGCTCCCAGCATGGCAGCTGAAAAACTGTTTGGGAGGCTGGAGCCGACGGGTTGGGCACCCCGGTTATAACACATTGTGCCATACTGGGGTGGGCTCCCAGCGTGGCACCTGGATGCTTGGGGGAGACAGGGAGCCGGACGGGGATTGGGCACCCGTCAGGCTATACAGTTTAGGAGCCACGCTAGGTTGGGCACCCAGCGTGGGTGGCATGTGGAAGGTTTTTCGGGGGAGCTGAGCACAGCCGACTGAGGATTGGGCACCCTGTCGGCTATACAGTGTGTGCCTGGGGGCAGCAGTAGGCGCGTGTATGTATGTGTGTGTAGGGGAGGCGACGAGCAGACGATATCTTATCGCTGCTCACTGGAAGCGTAGCTCCCCCTTTCAACTGTACTCCACTGCATTTTGGAGCTGTCATAGACAGCTCGAGCAAGCATTGGAGAACTGCAGCCGTGCCTGTAAACACACTGCCTGAATTGGAAAAGGGCTGCCACACCTCCGAAAACTCGGATGATGGCACCATGTTTCTTGCACATGCGTGCAAGCAAACATAAAAAGGTACAGGAACTGAGTTCCTGTGCGTTCCTGTTCACTTTCATCACTGGTCCCAACATAGCTGGTGCAGCCAGTTTTAGGTATTTATTAATTTAAACAATTTCCCCTTTTAAACATTTGTTCTTTATACCACTTTCCCCCAAGTGTCTAAGCAGTGCTGCCTTATTTAATTACATTTATCTTTCTCTTATTGGCAGCCGCCGAAACACTGCTTCCCCAGGGCAGAAACACCCTTATGATATTCATGAAGGATCGGGGTTCTGGCTCATTAATATTCATGAGCCCTGATCTCTAATACGCCGTGGTCGTGGGATTCGTGGATCTTTTTAGTTGTTTTAAAAAACGGGCTCTCATGGCCCTTGCTGTGGTCACCGGGTCCCACTTCGGCATACAGGAACACCGGGACCGCCGAACACTCTCCTGCTCAACCGCAAATTAAGCGGTCGGGAGATCAAAGGCGCAGCAATAGGCATGCGCGATCTCCAAGGCACCGGGGGTTGCTGAATCTGAGCAGTGTGGAAGCATGTCTGAAGTTTCTTGAGCCCGAATGGGCTACATTTACACACTGGGCTATTTTTAGTGCACCGGGGGCACTTAGAGGATTCAGGCTACACAAAAAAACCAGCAGGCGCTTTGAGGAGGAGGAGGCAGAAACAGGAGCTACGGGCCAAAGGTAAGCCCCCAAATTGGGGGGGGCGTTACACTATAATATTTCCAACAGTAATGTTTGACTTTAGTGCTTTCTGTTATTTTTTAGTTTCTCCTACTATTGGTGTACTGGACATTTCAGATAATGCAGTATTTATTTTACTGTGCCTTTCACAAAAAACCCTGACTGACCCCAACTGACCTCACAATTGTGGAGTTTGTGATATCACAGTCTGTTGTCATGGTACACACTGTAATGTCATAAACAAAGGTGTTATAAGTTCAGTTGGGGACAGTCCAATATTTTTATACACAGTCTACCAAGATGTGGGATGAACCCTGGATAGGATACCTGAACATTAAAAAAAGTAATCCCTAGGGAAAGGGAATTGGTGAAACATCCGGGCCCAATTCTCAGTGGAAGACAAGGTACTGGCGGTAAATCATTGCAAAATGATTTACTGCCAGACCCTTGTTTGGGACCCTCTTGAGTTATGCTCAAAGTGGGTTATGGAGTCATTCTGCACCAGTGGTTTGGTGTGTGGAAGGGGTGCAATTGCCATGTAAATGTGATGCAGTGCCACAGTGCCAGCTACCACTGGCACAAAGGGTGCAGCAGTGTTACGACGCTGCCTAAATACCATTAGGTTTTACTGGCAGTTGGGGGTGTCGGACTGTTGTCGGACTATTGTGCTGGTTGTGCACCTGACATTGTGGGACAGTTTGGCTTAGCAACCAAATGGTCAAGGACGCATGTTGGTGGTTGGTGGCTGGGGCTAGGGTGGGGGGAACCCCTAGACTTCCAAGGGCATCAAGGACTGTTTGTACTGGTTGGGTGCCTACTGGACTGCTAGGGAGAACGCTGTGAGTCAACAGAACAAAGACAGGATTGAGCAGACGATTACGAAGAATAATTAATCATTTTTTTCCAGAATTGGGAATAAAAGGAGAGCCAGGAAAGAGGTCGGGCTGCTTATCATTATCACTGAGATAAGGGAGGAGCCATGGAGCAGAGGCTGGGGTACAGTAGAGGGGACCTCAGAGCCAGTGAATAACTACTTTCTGCCAGTATTCAGGCAGTAAGTCAAGGAGTATGGCCAACTAGGGCAGAAGTTATGGGAGAGGTGCAGATAAATCAGTAGGCAATTCTGAGCACCACCAGACTTAGTGGGTTGTATCTAAAGGTGTAAATCACAGAATATCTCCAGTCTCAATGGTATCCAACCACTGTTAATAGCGGAGTGTGAAGGAGTCTATACAGCCTTCACCCAGGACCCCCTTTCCACTAAGTTACTAGCAGGAGAATGGGGTGAATTGAGTCCCAGCCATGCTGATTTCTGACCTAGCTCTTTAAGGCCCTGTCCACACTACACCAGTAAAACAGTTCGGTAACGTTACAGAGGGCTTAAACCATTTCCGTAATGGTTTGCATTTACACTGGTAACGTTACAGAAAGTGTTTTCGGAACCGTTATAGAAACCTGTTGTGAGGTGGTTTCAACAAAGGTTCCTGTAATGGTTGCAGTTCTGTAACGTTACCAGTGTGTGTCTAAATGCTCCACCATGTGCCTCAGTCCCCCACCATACCTGCATGCATTGCAGCACTGGTGTAATGCATGCGGGGCGAGGCTACCAGGGCGCACTCAACAGCAATGTGAGGCACGAGCGTAGGCTGCACATTTCGCAGTCTCCATAGCAGGGTAACCCAACCCACAGCGACATGCCCACCCCTGGAGTTACCTGCGTGTTCCCACTTGACCTACTCCCTGTCCTCACATGCCTCCTGACAGCTGCCTCCTGAAGTACCCATATACTATCCGTGATGACGCCTCACTGTGATGGGCGCGGGATACCGCCCGCCCATCAGAGCTGTGGTATCAGTGCTACCTGTGAACGTGCCAGTAGGTACACATGTGGTTGAGCCTGATCGAACAGCGCAGCCAATAGATGTGTGGCACTGTGTGCAGGGAGTGGTGGGGTACGATGGGAGTAGGAGGGCTGCCATCAGCCATTCGGCAGCAGTACCTGACCGTCTGTCATACCCTGGTGCCCTGCCCCTGTTGGACATATTGCCATGTCACACACTCTACCTCCCTCTCACAGCAGTACCTCCCTGTATCCACCATGCAGCCCCCCCCCCGCACCTTCTGTCTGTCACCTCCTCACCATAGGTGTGTAACAGATCATTGCCATACTGTATGTTGCACATTATGGCTTGTACAGATGCATACTACCCCATATGTATTGCGGGTGGGTGCCTCTCATCAAAGGTGTCCTCACCAGGTGCACCATGGGATATGCTCTGCTTCGACAGGGTTGGGATACACATACTATCACACACAATGTGGACAGACTGTACCGTTTCAATCCTTTATCAACCTGTTCACTGGCAGTGTGGACACACTGTACCGTTTACAGTCTGTAACAGTTTGGAACGTTACAGATTTCAAGTGGTGCATGGATGAGACCTAAAAGCCATATGCACTGGCTATATGCAGGTTTGGAAACCCTGTGGGGAAGGTGCAATCAGCCTCACCTGAGAGGCATAAAAGGAAACCAGACAGAGCAAAAAGAGGATTGGGGAGGGGGAGAGAGAGAGAGGCTGAATTGAGCTAAAATGTTTTGTTCTGTATCTGCTTTTACAAAGTAAGCTGTTTTGAACCCTTGTTTGATGAGGAACTAAAATAACTTTTTGTTTCATTGAACTTTGGAATTTTTTTTCTGAGGGTTTCCGCAAAAGTCTTGGCTCTTTGGCCGGCCCAGTGGAGGACAGGTTGCGCTTCCGCCCACCCCATGCCAGTCATCCGGGTTCAGGAATGGATGAAGGTTACTCGGTGGGCCACCCAGGTGAGGCAGGATTGAGCGCCGACCGGCAGCATTCCTTCCTTGGGGAGGGGGGACACTGGGTCCCACTGCATGGAGTGCCATCTGGTGGAGGGTGGGCAACAACACAGTGGGAGTGCACAAAGGGCAGGGCTAGGGTGTGACATGCTGGCGCACATGTCCCAACATCCAGCACAAAGGGAAAAAATGGAGGAGAAAGATGTGGGGCTTCCGATAGATGGCACCCCCCCCCCCTGCAGGCTCTCATACGACAAACACGGCGGGCCACCCACCCAACAAGTTTCTGAGCAAGTGGTGCAGAACTAGTAAATCTCTGAGAAGGTCGGTGATGAGGCTGGGGGGTGCTGACAAGCAGACCGGAGGGTAAAAAAACTACTGATTAAAAACAAGAAGTTTTGGCTCGCTACAATACTGTTACAAGGAGATGAAAGGGGTTCTGGCTCTGCACCTAAATGATATCTTTCAGGACTCCCAACATTCAGGGATAGTACCAGAGGACTGTAAAAAGCCAATGTATTCACCCTTTTCCTGTGCAGGGACAAGGTCATATTCAGGAAACTACAGATGTGTGTGCCTTTCCTTAGTGCCTGGCTAGTGTTTGAGTCAGTCATAAAAATGTGGGTCCCCAGTATTCAGCCATGATTATTTGCACCATAAAAACATAGTGTCACACAAAACACAGCACGCGGCTATCAGGAAGCCCTGCTCATACATGCAGCATGCCCTGCCCAGTGCGCCCTGCGGGTATGAATATTGAGCTGTGCTAACTGTGCACAAAGTTCTTATGCAGGGTTCTACCACAGCCTCATACTTGTAACAGGCACCCAGTAGCTAAGGGTGCTAGGCTCAAGAGCAGTTTCTGGGCTCAGTACTTGCCCTCCTACCTCGCTTCTTTCCTAACAGCCCAAACCCCTCCTGCATACACACTCAGGAACTTTGACTCCCGGCTACTGCATGTCCCACACATGGCCACCTCAGCAGGAGAGTCAGCCTTTAGAGCTCGCATGCCAAAACTATGGAACTCCCTGCCTGAGGACATTCAGCATGCTGTCCCCTCACAGCACCTCAACTCCCTCCTCAATGAGCACTTCTCTTCCACCTGCACATGCAGTATAAGTTCGTGTTAGATCAAGGGCTTAGCTCTCCATCTGTGGTTACTCATAGTGATGTATCACTGATCATAAGTTGTGAATCGCACGATCTACCAATTTGTTACCTTAATGATTCAGTATATTTTGTATGCTTGCTCACTGTACAATATTCTATTTATGTATTCTCCCTTTCCCCCAACCCCAGGACACATATGGAATCGAGTGGTAATCCACTCAGCATACCTTCCTGGTAAAACTTTTAAATAAATAAACAAGGGGGGGGGGGCAACAAATTCTACACAGGATTGCACCTTTGCTTCTGGGTGCCATATTTATTCAGAGGCTGGCATGCTAATGACTGTTTTCACTATGCAAGGTACTGTGACGGCATCTGCATGCCATTATGTGACCAGAAGCAGCACTGAGCAGTGCAGCATATTTGTATGCACAGAGACACTGTGCAGAGCCTTGGTCGTCACCCTTACCATCACCCGAACCCTGTTCCCAAGCAAAAAATCCATTTGGTTGTACCTCCCTTCTGCCCCGATACAATATTGTGAAATTCCTGTTAGTCTGGAAGTACCCCCACCACAGTCACCTTTGGGGAAAAGCAAACGCTGATAGTCGATCATTTCCTTCCCTGCTCAATTCCCACTGAATACAGGTAATCTCTGATAGTCCAGTGGTACACCCAACTGCCCCGATTCCTGTTGGAATATAGGTAATCCATTGTAGCTAGTGGTAACCTCCACCATGATCCCTGGAATAAATGTAATCCCTGGTAGTCCGGGGCACCCTGCACCGCCTGATCCCAGATGGAATAAAGGTAATCACTGGTAGCCAATGGTAGCCCCCACCTACCCTGGCCGCCTTGGAAAATCTGAGCAATCCCCACTCAGCACCCACTATCCCTTCCCCCTGCCTGGCACGTGAATCACCCTAAATAGCCAGTCGTCATCCGTGGGTGAGAGGCTGGTGACCAGCACAGACCCTCCTGTCACCACCTCAGCCAGTCGCTACCTGAATAACGAGGACCAACCATGCTTGTACTATAGAAACAGCTGTGCTCTGGGACTACCACACAATTGCAGACTTGGGCTTTTTTGATACTCCTACCTTCCCCAAGGTGCTGCATACAGAAATCTAATGCACTGTGGAGAGTGAATCAGACTACGAGGCTTTGAATCAGTCCCCAGGACCACTTATACCCCAATGTGAGTTTTGCACTGTGAGTCAAGAAATGAATGATTTACTTCCACCAGGAGGCAAAACTCTGGAATAGAACCCTGGTGGCAAACATATTACAAATAAATGCATATCTACCTCCTCTGGCCTTGCAGAGCTTATTAGTGGTTCTCACAGTAGATGTCTTGCTGCACACTGTAGACCACAGCCTCAGTGGACCAGTGTCACCTCCAGACTCAATGCCCTTCACCACCCCTTGAGCATGGCAGGCCCCTGAATATCCATCATAGCCGACACCATAAACTGGAAACTCTCACAGAAGATAAGGTTAGGTTCTTTCAGAGGTTACCTAGCAGGGATTAAAATTTATGACTCAATTCCAGCCATCCCCAGTAAAAGTGAACTTACAGAAAGATCCTTAGTAAACTGGCTGGACAACAGGATGCAGAGGGTAACAGTAAACGAGTCCATTCGAAGGGTTCAGC
The DNA here is from genome assembly GCA_016271365.2 of Neoceratodus forsteri. Lineage (NCBI taxonomy): Eukaryota > Metazoa > Chordata > Ceratodontiformes > Ceratodontidae > Neoceratodus > Neoceratodus forsteri. Next base: position 70,614,600 of record JADMNL010000023.1, read on the forward strand.
TAGGACTGGTCCTCTTTAATGTCTTTATGGTGACATTGCAGAGAGACTAGAAGGAAAAGTATGTCTCTTTGCAGACAACACAAAAATCTGCAACAGGGTTGATACACAAGGGTGATGGAAAGGATGAGAAGGGTATTGGCAAGATTGGAGGAATGGTCAAATGTATGGCAGCTTAGATGCAATGCAAAGAAGTGCAAAGTAATACACCTGGGAGACAAAAACCCAGGGGGAGAGTACCTAATGGGGGAGGGGGGAGTTATTAACAACAACAAAAATGGTAAGGGACCTGGGGGTAGTCATATCAGACTACCTAAAGGTAGGCAAGCAATGTGAGAAGGCAGTGAAGGACTGGGGGGATACTGGGATGTATAGGGAGAGGCATCACCAGAAGAGAACAGAAATTTGTTATCCTTCTGTACGGACAGTTGGTGAGACCCCATCTGGAGTACTGTGTGCAGCTCTGGAGACCCCATCTCCACAAGGACATAGGATGGAGGCTGTCCAGAGGAGGGCAACTGAAATGGTACAGGGTCTGCAACAGAAGCCACATGAGGAGAGACTAAAAGAGCTTAATATGTATACTCTCAAAGAAAGGAGGGGGAAAGGGGACATGATAGAAACTTTCAAGTACCCTAAGGGAATCAACAAAGTCCAAGAGGGTAGCAGCTTTCAGAAAAAGGGATGTACAAGAACAAGGGGGCACAATTTGAAGATAGAGGGGTGATGGCTCAGGGCAAAATGAAGTATTTTTTCACAGAGAGGGTTGTGGACACATGGAACAGCCTTTCTGAGGAGGTCATGGGGTCAAAAACAGTGGGGAAATTCAAGAATGCATGGGACAGACATAAGGCAATTCTAGTGGAGGGTAGGAGGAAGTAGGCTATTGGTTAACTAGGATCTGCAGCTTATCCAATAGGTAGTGAAATGGACAGACTGAGTGGGCCAAGTGGTCCTTATCTGCCATCAAAGGCATGTTTGTTTCTATGATTCTGTGTAGATACCTGCTTCAGGGACACTCGCTTCCAGTTATCTTCTGAAGTGATGGATTTACAGATGACCACTGGATCTCTAAAAAAAATACCAGCTTTTATGCACCTGGTGATTGAGGACAAGAAAGGAACGCATGTTCTGACATGACTGAGAGCAGCCCACTTCTGAGTGGGCCCCACGTTAAATTGCTTACCTTCCATTATGAAATGAGGAGAAAGAATCTAGGAACCTGATTGGCTGAGGACCTCAGAACCATGATGATATCTCAGCACAACAGCATGGGGAGAAGTTCTGAGTCCTCTTTACCCTCCTTCACCCACTGAGATCTCTGTCCCCGCTGCTGCTGCCGACCGACCAGCTACTCGCTCACGAAGACAAAAAAAAAATTTTTTTTCCTATACTACCCACTGCTGCCCTCACTAACCTAGTCATGGACTGTAAGAATGGTCTCTTCTCCCTCTTGGATCGCACCCACATAGCTTACACAGAAACCACGTGCCTGTATCTGCCAAAACTGAAAATGCTGTGATCATAATGATGGATCACTCCACCTTTCTTGCCACACTCCTCACTGCCATGGATTTGTGCCAGCATTGCACACTTGTATTCTCCATACCTCAGTGGTGCTCTTACCATCAGGAACTCTGTCCACCTGTAGCTGCACCTGCTGCCTTAGAACATCAGTGCCTTAATAACTGCTGACGCCATTCCCAAAAACCTTGGCTAATCATCAGCCACCTCCCGCCTGGACCCATGCCCAGCCAACATCCTAGAGCTGCTAGCAGTGGGCATAACAGAGAAACAGCCTAAAATGAACTATGTTTTTATTTAACTCTGCCTTCAGCTTCATGCTTCAACCCACTGGAGGTGTGCCATTATCCCAGCACAGCACATACTCTGTTGTGCCCTTACTGCTTAAATGTATACAGTCAGGATGTTCTGAAATGAACAAACATATAAGCTGCACAGGATGTGCTACAATTAACTGGTTCCTGTGAAGAAAGTACCTGAATACATTAACCCTTGATAGTGAGAAAGTAACATGTATTGGTAACAAAGCGCTCTTCTGCTTAAGGGAGGGGATTGTTACACATAGGTGTGAGCTGGTGAGTTCAAGCATAATCTAGGGGCATGCCCTGAAACTGTGTTGTGGGCGGTGGGGTGGGATTAGAGGAACATTAGAAAGCATGGGTTCACAGATGGTGGTTACCATGTAAATAACTAACCCAGTGAAGTAATAAAAACTAGCACTGTTCAGGCTTTAAAAGTAGGACTGTAGGCATATTTTTGAAAGATACTGGCATTGAAGGTCACACAGTATTGAGTAAGGAGTAACACAGGACTAGACAGAATAATGAGGCAGAATGGCATTGAGGGATCCACAGCATGAGTAGGGGATAACACAGAACTAGGCAGATTCCTGAGGGAGAATGACATTGAGGGTTACACAGCCTGAGTAGGGATAACATAGAACTAGACAGATTCCTGAGGGAGAATGACATTGAGGGTTACACAGCCTGAGTAGGGATAACATAGAACTAGACAGATTCCTGAGGGAGAATGACATTGAGGGTTACACAGCATGAGTAGGGGTAACACACAACAAGACAGATTCCTGTGAGAGAATGACATTGAGGGTTACACAGCATAAGCAGGGGGTAGCACAGAACTAGACAGATTCCTGAGGAAGAATGACATTGAGAGTCACACAGTATTCATGGGGGGGGTTAACACAGGACTGCACAGATTCCTAAGGGACAAATACATTGAGGGTTACACAGTATGAGTAGGGGTAACACACAACAAGACAGATTCCTGCGAGAGAATGACATTGAGGGTTATACAGCATAATACAGGGGGTAGCACAGAACTAGACAGATTCCTAAGGGAGAATGACATTGACGGTTACACAGCATAAGCAGGGGGTAACACAGAACTAGACAGATTTCTGAGGGAGAATTACATTGAGGGTTACACAGCATGAGTAGAGGTTAATACAGGACTAGATATATTCCTTTTTTTACTTCACAAATATTTATTACTTGTGTAACCCCTTTGTTACCCGAGGTTACTAGAATCCCAGTAAGACCTAGTGGTAGGCAGGGAAAGCAGTTTGTGAAACTCCAGTTAAATGGGTTTCACACTGTCTCACTCTGTCCTCAGTCACCGCTGAGACTTGAGAGATGACATCACCATAGAACTTGTCGCAGCTTGCATGAGCCACATTGAATCTACAGCTCAGGGAGTGAGTTTAGAACTTTGGGAAATTTCAAAGTCATTCTTCAGTTTGTCCTAAAGCAAGCGGAGGAAGTCGGTCAGTCTTCAGTTTGTTTCAAAGAAGAAGGAAGTGTTCCTGTGTTTACCATTTTTTTTTAAGTGGTGAAACTGCTCCCGGTCTCAGTGCCCCCTTCTCCTCCGAGAGAAAAGTTCTCTGTGGGTTCCAGGGCAATCCCTTCTCCCACCATGGAAGGAAGCTGCCTGGTTTTATTTAGTCTGTTCTTGTATAACAGCAAAGGTTATAGTACTTCGCCTGTGGGGCACCTGCAACGAATGGGTGAGTGTTTGGCTCCATTTGAAGGGGCAAACAAATTGTTTTCTTCAGTTGGGAAATGAATGTGGACTGCTATTTGGGAGGACTGTGTTTACTAGGACAAACAAATGGAGCAGTCAAACAGTCTAAAGTTTTAAATGGATTTCAAGTAATGGGACTGCTATTTGGGAGGACTATGTTACTAGGACGAACAAATGGAGCAGTCAAACAGTCTAAAGTTTTATTGGATTTCAAGTAATGCTGTAGAGGGGTGCTTCAGTCATCCACCGTTCAATCTACATTTTAAAGTTCTAAGTTTTCTGTGTGTATCCAGAGAAATGGATGGGTATGGGCTGTGGGAACTGGGTGGGAAACCCCATCTTTAGTAACCAGGTCCACCTCTACAGATTTCTTCTGTGTTTTTGCTACTTGCCTCATGCACTTGGCCAGTGATGGGGTGGGTACCCAGACGTGGGTCGCAACTTGAAAATCTCTCTAGGAGTCGCAGACTCTAAGTGGTGTGGGGAGCCACAGGATGGGAAAATTACTCCTTGTTGGATTGGAGTCTCCTTGTTTGATGGGAGTTCGATTGGAAGTAAGAAAACAAATCTCTCTAGGAGTCACAGACTCTAAGTGGTGTGGGGAGCCACAGTTTGGGAGTCTCCTTGTTTGATGGGATGTCTTTCCAAGTAAAGTTTGGGTTCATTCTTCAAGTGGACCATCAGTCAAGTGGCTGGCAGGGGAGCCGGGCCAGTCGGGCTATGTATCCAAAGCGAATGCAAAGTCCGGGCTGAGTGCCTGGTGGGTCCGAAGCCAGACAATAGTAGTAATGTGTTCATTCTTCAAATGGACCACTTGGTTAACCTCTAATCTGCACATACAGTGAACGTAGCCCTTTGGGGGACCATGCAATGCTTTGTTTATGTTCAGTTAGTTAATAAATAAAGCCACACTGAAAATCCCATTCTAGTTCTGGACATTACAGTTATTGCTTCCTGTAGTTTGGATTTACTTGGGTGCCCCTGTGCAGAGTAGCCAAACCTAGGTCCCTTGTGCTGGTAACCTCATCCTCCCCGAACCCAGGTCCCCACCAGGTATTGCTGCCAATGCCAACAGCATGCCACCTGTCATTTTAGTAAAAGGGCAGGGTGGGGTTCTACACTTATCATCACAACAACAGAGAAAACATTTCTAATGACTAGACAGATTCCTGAGGAGAATGGCATTGAGTGTCATACAGCATGAGTAGGGGTAATACAGGACTAGACAGACTCCTGAGAGAATGACATTGAGGTCACACAGCATTCATGGGGGTTTAACACAGGACTGCACAGATTCCTAAGGGACAATGACATTGAGGGTTACACAGTATGAGTAGGGGTAACACAGGACTAGGCAGATTCCTGAGGGAGAATGGCATTGAAGGTTGCACAACATGAGTAGGGGTAACACAGGACTACACAGATTCCTGAGGGAGAATGGCATTGAAGGTTGCACAACATGAGTAGGGGTAACACAGGACTAGACATATTCCTGCGGGAGAATGGCATTGAGGGTTATACAGAATGAGTAGGGAGTAACACAGGACTAGACAGATTCATGGGGGAGAATGGTATTGAGGGTTATGCAGCGTGAGTAGAGGTAACACAAGCCTAGACAGATTCCTGAGGGAGAAAGGCATTGAAGGCTACACAACATGAGAAGGGCTAACACAGAACTACACAGATTCCTGAGGAAGAATGGCATTGAGGGTTACACATTATGAGTAGGGGTAACATAGGTCTCAGTAGATTCCTGAGGGAGAATGACATTGAGGGTTACACAGTATGAGTAGGGGTAACACAGGACTACACAGATTCCTGAGGGAGAATGACACTGAGGATTATACAGTATGAGTAGGGATAACACAGGACTGGACAAATTTCTGAGTGAGAATGACACTGAGGGATACACAGTATGAGTAGGGGTAACAGAGAACTAGGCAGATTCCTGAGGGAGAATGGCATTGATGGTTAAACAGCATGAGTAGTGGTAAGTGGCAGATATTTTAGCATACCCTTTTAGGTATTTATTTGAGGATTGCTTGGCGTCTAATTTTGTCCCCAAGGAATGGAAATCCATATGTGATTCGCTACATAAGAAAGGGCCCAAGTCTAATTGGGAAATTATCGCTCAATAAGTCTTAAATCCACAATCTGCAAAGTATTGGAAAGTGTTACCAAAGAGCATATTACTCCAATACTTAATACAGCTGACCCAGAACAACATGGATTTTAAAAAAGGAAGGAGTTGCTTAAGCAATCTTATGTGTTTCTATGAACATGTCAGTCTTTACCTTGACAAAAATAACCCCGTTGATATCATTTACATTGATTTCAGTAAAGCCTTCGATGTCATGCCACATCAATCATTAATAAATAAACTGCATACCATTGGTATAAATAAATGTATTTTCAATTGGATTGAGAATTAGCTCAATGGAAGAACTCAAAGTGCACTAATCTGCAGTCATTTATCTGATTCTGGCAGGGTTACTAGTGGTGTCCCACAGGGTTCGGTTCTCGAACCCTGTCTTTTTCAGTTATTTATTTCTGATGTAACAAAAAACTGTCTATCTTCATCTATTAAATATGCAGACAACATTAAAATTGGGTGTCCATGTAACAATACCGATAATATATTAACTATTCAAAGAGATCTGAACAAAATTACTCACCGGGTGCATTTATGGGTATGAGATTAAACACATCTAAGTGCAAGGTTATGCATATGGTGCAAAAAAATCTGCTGGCTGAGTACTATTTGGACGGGTTCTATTAAATAGCTCAAACATAGAAAAGGACCTAGGAATACACATCTTAAGCGATTTCAGTAACAATGTGCAGATTAATAAAGCCATAAACAAAACTAACAGTGTTATTTGGGCAATAAAAAGAAATATCTCTTCTACAGACCCAAAAGTTATGGTGCCTTTGTTTAGGGTATATCCAAGGCCGCATTTCAAACATGCCTCTCTTTTTTTTTTTTTTTATCACTACTCTATTTCTTACCTGCAGCCACAGTCCTGCCATACATCCAGCCACCGCTCCAACTGTCACCTCCAACCCCGAAGCCGACGTCCCCAGCTGGCATAGTCAACTACGACCATCAAGAGGGGCTCCCCCTTCAGCCTCCATGCCCGGCGAGGATCCACTACTGGCGCACGCCTATTTCAGGCATCGCCGCCGATGAAGCGAGTGCCATCAAGCTGCCGCGACCATGCTGCTTTTTCCCTGTTCTCCCAATGGGAGCACGGATGTGCACGATGTCCGTGCATGCAGTAGATCGCCTGCCATGCTCCCCCTACAGAACACCCGCACCACTGCAGTTCCTCCGGCATCCCTAGGGACTGCCAGAGTCGGCGTGTACCCCACCCTTACCCCAGGGCTAGGAGAGAGCTGTCGCCGGATGCTCGATCCTAGTCCTCCCTGCCAGCTTAGCGACCCGGGCTCGTTCCTGAACCTGGGTCGCCAGTGTGGAGTGAGGTGTGGCATCCAGCGCCTCAAACCTCAGTGCCACCGGGGCGGCTCGAATATGCCTCTCGGTTATGGTGTCCATATAAAAGATCTGGCATAACCCAGTTGGAACAGGTCCAGAGAAAATTTACAAAAAGTTTATTAGGTCTTAAAAATGTACCATGTGAGTCTAGATTTGAACAACTTCAGCTTATGCCTCTAGTGACCCCATGTCAAAGAGATGACCTCTTATTTATCTTTGACCTTATTCAGGATTCATATTTATTAACTGAGTTGGGTATTGAGTTTAGGAATGATCAATATGCCTCAAGGGGGCACCCTTTACAGTTAATGAGAAAAAGATTTCATCACATCAATCAAAAATACTTTTTTACTCACAGAATTATTAATCCTTGGAACAGACTCCCACTGGATATTATCTTTAGCAAATCTAAACATGAATTCAAACAGCGCCTCGATAAATATATTGACAGGTTTTGATATTAGTTATTATAAATAAAGTAACAGGTGCAACTGTGGGCGCATACCCTTCTAGTACCATACAGTTCTTAGCTAATCTTAGTGAACACAGGACTAGACAAATTCCTGAGGAAGAATGGCATTGAGGGTTACACAGCATGAGTCAAGGTAACACAGGACTAGACAGATTCCTGAGGGAGAATGGCATTGAGGGTTACACAGCACGAGTAGGGGTAACACAGGACAAGACAGAGTCCTGAGGAAGAATGGCACTGAGGGTAACACAGCATGAGTCGGGGTAACACAGGACTAGACAGATTTCTGAAGAAAAATGGCATTGAGGGTTACACAGCATGAGTAGGGGGGTAACAGAGGGCTAGACAGAGTCCTGAGGGAGAATGGCATTGAGGGTTACACAGCACGAGTAGGGGTAACACAGACAAGACAGAGTCCTGAGGAAGAATGGCACTGAGGGTAACACAGCATGAGCCGGGTAACACAGGACTAGACAGATTTCTGAAGAAATGACATTGAGGGTTACACAGCATGAGTAAGGGTAACAGAGGACTAGACAGAGTCCTGAGGAGAATGGCACCGAGGTTATACAGCACGAGTGGGGTAACACAGGACTAGACAGATTCCTGAGGAGAATGGCATTGAGGGTTACATAGCATGCATGGGGTAACACAGTACAAACTGATTCCTGAGAGAGAATTGCACTGAGGGTTTCACAGCATGAATAGGGTAACAGAGGAGTAGCCAGATTCCTGAGGGAGAATGACAGTGGCGTTACACAGCATGAGAAGGGTAACATATGACTAGACAGATTCATGAGGAGAATGATATTGAGAGTTACACAGCCTGAGTAGGGTAACACAGGACTACACAGATTTCTGAAGAAGAAAGACATTGAGGGTTACACAGGATGAGTAGGGTAACACAGGACTAGATAGTTGCTGAGGAGAATAACACTGAGGGCTACACAGCATGAGTAGGGGTAACACAAGACTAGACATACAGTTTTCCTGTGAGAATGACATTAGGTTACACAGTACTAGACAGATTCCTGAGGAAGAATGGCATTGAGGGGTACACAGCATGAGTAGGGGGTGACACAGGGTTAGACAGATTCCTGTAAGAGAATGGGATTATTACCCCCAACCCGAACATGGCTAAAAACAGGTGAATTGCCCAGCCATCTTTTCCCAGGCAGCAAAACTAAATAATAATAAATATTAACTCTACGTTTCAGAACCCCTTTATCTCCCACCTGTCCCACATTTGGAGAGATACCCCTCAGTACCCCTTTGCCCATGCCTGTCAGCAGTCCCACATTGGGAGGGACATCCCTTATTTTGCCACTCAGAACCCTCTGTGCATACCCCTCAACTGTCCCACATTAGGAAGGATAGCCCTCATTTTCCCCTCAGAACCCCTCTGTCTATACCTCTCAACTGTCCCACACTAGGAGATGTCTTTAATTTCACCCCTTAGAGACTCTGTATCCATACCTCTCAGTTGTCTCACTAAAGGAGGGGCGTCTCTCATTTTTTTTTTACTTGCATTTTTTTTCTTTCCCCAGCTCTCCAAGTCCAGCACCATTGGGAGTCGCTTATGGTGTCTACCCCTGCTTCTTGCACCTACCTGGAGCCGTCTAGTACCCCATGGAGCTGTGGTTCTTCCCCCCAGGCAGGGACGAGGTGGGGCCCATACACCCCGAACTTCTGTTTTTGTCGGGTCTGGCTATCACAGGCAGGTGTGAGCTGTGGGGTCTTTACCAAGCACTCTGTCTTCCTGGCGCCTGGAGAGCTGTTTTTTTCTGCAGACTCGACGTGTGCCCCGACATCAAGACGTAACCGCCGACATCTGTCAGCATAGCACAGTGGGTTAAGGCTCTGAGCTGCAGATCTGGAGACCTGAGTTTGAATCCCACAGCGCCTAGTTGCATACTGTGTGATCCTGAGCAAGTCACTAACTTCCTTGTGCTCCCAGGTCACATCTGGAGACAAGCTTCAGCTTAGTGTGTCACTCCTGGTTAAACAATGTTTCCTTTCCCTCTCCATGCAATGTGGCTAGGTGCTTGCTGTACCCCAGGCCTCCACCTGGTGCCAGTCAAGCACCGAGCCTCTGCCCCTCTCTCCCTGAAGAAGGCGAGCAATCCCTGGGACGCTCAGCCTAGTGTGTCTCTCATTTTACCCCTCAGAAGCTCTCTGTCCATACCTCTCAGTTGTCTCTCTTTGGGAGAGATGTCCATCATTGTACCACACAGAAAACCTCTGTGCATACCTCTAAAGTGTACAATATTAGGAGGGACGTCCCTCATTTTATAACTCGGAACCCCTCTGTCCATACCTCTCAACTGTTCCACATTAGGAGGGGTATCACTCATTTCACCCCTAAAAAGCCCTCTGTCCATACCTCTCAACTGTAACTTAGATGATAATGTCAGCAGGGATCGGTTGATGGGGAGGGGGGGTTACCATTGGACACCAGGAATTATTATTAGATGGCCAAAAGGGTTCAGGTGAAAGGGAGTTTGTTTTCTTTAAACACAGCACCAGTGCTCCAGGGAGGAGGTCCTCACACCCCACTGTGTGCATTGTTAAAGCAAAGGTTTGTGAAGTGGTAAATAGTGTTGCCAAGCAGCCTTTTATGAGTTCCAAAACCTTTTCAGTATACCAGTGTCCTGTATGCAAGGGGTTCACTTCATGTGCATGGGTGCAATTAAGTATTGAACGTAAACAAGCGAACTACTTTGCACTGCGCTAAGTGTCAACCACGCTATATGCCACTAAAAAAATCAGTTACTAAAAATACCTAACAGCTTAATCTTATTCCATTTTAGTTGGTTTGCTTTTGTATCCCCCGGAACAAGGTCAAAAATAGGCAATATTCTCTAGCCCTCCTTTCCTGGTCAACAGAAACAAAAATAAATATCTAAACAAGTCAATCAGTATTCAGTTGTGTGGCCCTTATCCTGTTAGCACTGCACTAATTGCTTGAAAATCGGGCCATAACATTTTAATAGTTTTTTTGGGGGGAAGTAGCCCTCATTTTACCACCCTGAGTCCTTCTGTCCATATAGTACCTCGTAACTTTCCCACATTAGGATGGTCATATGTGTCCAGAACTCTATTGCTGTCTGAACCTACAGTATGAGCTCCCTGGTTTCAAAGCTCACACTATAGCCACTAGAATAAACTGCCCACATCAGGAGGGAACGCCCTGTTATTTTGCCTCTCAGATCCCTTGACAGAGGCGGATATGAAACAGTGTGTGTCTCATCTAGAATAGAAATTGTGGAGCACGGCTATTTAGAATCTGGCCTCTGAAATTCATCACTCTCAGACTTGCAAAGCAGTGGGTCCCACTGCACTGCGCTAGTGTAGAATCAACTTGTCTTTTCTTGACTGATATAAGTAAACATGTCGAGTGTGCACACCAGGGACCAGATTACAGAAATACTTTTACGGATGTGCACGCTGCATGCCTTGGATGTTTCCTAGGAAACAGGTGAGTGAGCACAGCTGTATAGAACTAATCTTAAGTGCTGAGGGACCAAATACTTTAGTTAAAGCTCTCGCGGGCAGCCAGAGGACCACGGTATCAATATTGGCTCCAGGGGACAAACCAAATCCTCTTGTCTCGGGGCTTCCAATTAAACAGTAAGCTCTAAATGTGTTTTAACAAAAAGGAAAGAAATCCATTTTGTGTACAATCACGAGTTAAAATGCTGTGAGGTTGTGTGACATGAATTAAAAATATAGTATATGGTTACCCCTTGCTGCACATGGATTTCAACCCTAACTAAATAGCTGATGTACTACAGTTCAAAGGTCATCAAATGCTGTTGTACCCTTCTGCGGCACAATAGCTTTCTTAATAAATCTTGTATCTGCTGTGGTTTTACTTTCAGTGTCTTCACACCCACAGAACCCAAGCCTTCCCGTAACACAAGATCTTCTGTTGTTTTACCATTTACATAACAGAAACCTCCCCCTCCCCCGGGTGGGATCTGAGCAACGAGGTGAGAGTGGCTTACTGTTTGCTTGAAAAATAATAATAAATTAAACCTAAGATATCCAGGGAAGAAAAAACAGCATATTTTTATTTTTATGTTTTAAACAATATACTATAAAATAACACATGAACAATCATGAACAACTCAGCTGTGTTTTCATCAAGTGGTTCTGATGACATCAGTGTCCTTTCAAGCTTGTTCTTGAGGTCTCTATGATGTCATCAGAACCTTAGATGGAACACAGCCTTGTTATGCATGGTTGTCCATGCATTATTCTGTACATTACCCTAGCTTCACCCCTGAGGTCCTTGTGATGTCATGAGAACCTCTCGCTAGAAACAACCTTGTTGTGTATAGTTGCCCATGCATTATTGTCAACATAATGTACAAGTATGATGTAGATGTGTTTGTGTGTACATGTCAGACAACAGATTTGCCTATGATGGAGGGAGCCTGGCCTGAACTGTCTGCTGGTGCACAGTTGTAGTTAGTGATGAACTTACAGTTTGAGAATATGTGAGGCAGTCACTTTAAACACAGCCCAGTTCAGCTTACTTACACAATAAATGACATCATGACATCTTTTTAGACAGTTGGTATTGTTTGATTCTGACCTTGTTCTGTAATAATATATATATATATCATTTTGAGTAGCTTGCTGTTTCAGAATCCCAATCAGAGCACCACTCTGTAGAGGTAATGGTTTGCTGAGCTCTCCAGGTTTCTTACAAACCCAGTCTCTGGTTTGTGTTTAGATAGCTTTAAATCTATCTGTAACCCCTAGGTGGCACTACCCCAAGGTTTACTACCCCTGCCTGCCTAACTGCTAACAGGTTGAGGGGCCTAGGTCTAATGGCAGCTGGCTGGGGCCCTGAAGATGGAAATGCATGCACAGTACCCAAATTGTAATCCGGAGCCGGTAGGCTCAGTTCGTGGAGAAAGAAAGGAAAAGTAATCAGATGGAACACTTGCAATTAGATGATGGCAGGGAGCTACCCTGATTTGTACTCACAAATGCAGTGCGAAACTGAATGGAAGGCAGATTGTCCTGGATTGCCAGGAGGAGCAGACCATGTGGACAAGGTCCTTGTGACTGGACCCCATGGCATTTCAGAGCAAATGGATGTAGTCTGGATTAAACTGGGGTTTACTTCCAGCTTCATGCACTCAATTCACTGTACAGGGGATTTGAAACGCGAGTCCCCACAGCACTATACACATTTATATGGAAAAGAAAGTACTATACCAGGCAAGCTGCTTCTCTATCCTGATCGCAATTACTGCACAATACCCGGGAGAACACACAGCAGATTCAGTTTCTGACAGACTGAGCGCGATTCAGCAATTTCTCCAGTCTTCTACAGGGTGAGCCTGGTTTCTAGTCTTCAGATCTCCTTGATTCTCTTCACAGGTCAGATTCTGTCCGAACAAGCACTTGCACAAGCTGCAGACCAAAACTTGAGGCCTTACACGTGTTTCCCGACTAAAACTGCGCACCAAAGGAGCACAGGGTTCCTTCCCTCTTCACTGCCAGAGCTAAACTGAAACTCCAGTAGACAAAACCGGGCACTTCCTTTGAGTTCCTCCCAGTTCTTGGGTGGATTGGCTGTCACTCACAATAGACTCCCCCTGTTGGTGCAGAAAGGTGCCGAAGTCCAAACTACATTCCTCAGAGTCACTGCCCATACAATCCTCTTGTGGCTGGCTCAGATTATGAGTCCAAGTTCTGATTCGTCCACAGGCACCATTTTAGAGCTCCCTTAACCCACACTGATTGGTCCAGTTCAGCAGTTCAAAACTAGAATGGGGAACTAGGCAAACACAGTTCTGATTGCAAAGAAAAGCAGGTTAGACAAACTGTATTTTCATTATTACTCTAAATGATTTCTGGCAAACAGTTACATCTTTCAGATAGGCTCCCTTTGCACTCCTAGCGACTGCAAAAACAGAGCGAATTGGTAGCAGCTCGAGTGGGACTCAAGCAGAGAAACACACAGTCCCCCCATACAAACTAATTATGTCTGCAAGCAGACAGCTCTTAAAGAGACAGTACCAGAAGCTCTAAAAGCACTCACAGATAAATAGCTTAAACGCCAAACACCATTCAGGCTCGGAGCATTCAAGCAAGCTCCTGGAAGTCTTTTGGGAACCCCCATTTGCAGGGGGGTTACATATCATCTTCCAGGCTTAGCAGAGCACAACAGCCCTGACTGTGGAGACAGAAATAGGAGGCAGTAGGTGCAGCGTCCCTAACTGTGAGGGTGGGAGAGAGGGCAGCAGGGTGCAGCAACCCCAACTGTTTGGGCTGGGGGCAGCAGGGTGCAGCAGCCCTGATTCTTTAGGAAGGGGATGGAGGCAGCACAGTGCACAATCCCTGACTGTGTGGGAGAAGACAGTGGGCAGTAGGGTGCAGCAGCCCCGAATATGGAGCAAAAGGGGCTTGTGGGGCAGGGGACTGGTGGCAGTAGAGCGCAGCTGCCTCATCTGTGAGGCAGAGACAAGGTGCATTGGGATGCCATATAGTGTTTCTAGTTACACACATATGTAACCCCTGCAAATGGGGTTCCCAAAAGCTTCTCAGACCTTGTCTAATTGCTCACAGTCTGGATGGTGTTAGTTAAAGCCATTTAAATGGTGTTGCTTGTGAGTGCTTTTAAAGCCTCCATGTACTGTCTCTTTAAGGGCTGCCTCTTGCAGTCATAATTAGCCTGAATGGGGGAATGTGTGTATTTATAATCGGGATGCTGAATAATCGCTCCGTTTCTGCCTTCGCTAAATGTGCAGAGTGAGCCCTTTTGAAAGATGTAACTGATTGCTGGTGGATCGTTTAAATAGTAGTAAAAATGCCATTTGTTCTATCCTGCCTTGTTGCAGCAAGGACTGTTTTTGTTTAGCTCCACCATTTTGGTCCCGGACTGCTGAATGGGACCAATCAGTACTTGGACTCTCAAATGGAGCCTGCTGAAATGGGGCTGTGTGGAGTGAGACTCTGGGAATTGTAGTTTTTGGACTGTTGGCGCCTTTTTGCACCTATAGAGGGAGCCCTGATGTGACTGACAACTGAATCCACCAACCGAACCTTTTGGTTCTAACTGAAAGCCTCTGAGCTGTCTGCTGGCAAGCCAGATTCGAGTTGGAAGCTGAAGGAGCAGCACCTCTGTGTGTTCGAAGGGCTGTTTGCGGCATAGTTCACATGGGAGACCCATGGAAGGCCTGATTTCTGGCCTACTTGTCTGCTTTCTGCCCTGAGAGGGAGAAGAGGACTTTTTTGGACTGAATCCGAATTTGTAGTGAATGAAGCAAGCTGCTGATCTATAACCAGGCTCACCCTGTGGAAGACCGAAGATTTTGCTGAAAGCGATCGGCCTGTCAGGAACTTTAGCTACTGTAGTGCTCCCGGGTGATAGCAGTGATTTTGTGATCGGGATCAAGGAGCAGCCTGCCTGGTATAGTAATTTCCTTTACGTATAAATGTGATATGAACTGCAGGGGGGTCGCGATCTGTTTTCCCTTTGGCTGTAAACTGTGTGCTAGCGCGGGAAGTTGTTTTCCCTGTCAGAATCAGACTGAATCTGTGCTGCCTGACGCAGATTGGCCCTGCCACGTGGGTCTTGTCCCACTACCCTGCTGCACAGAAAGATCCATATTTGAGGGGCCCAGCTTCCTCTGGCAAACCAGCAAGTCAGCCATCAGCCCTCATGTGTTAGCTTGGGTATCGTGAGTAATTAACAGGGTGGCTCACTGCAACTGTTCTTAAATCAAAGTGTGTCATCTGATTGGTCTGTGTTTTCTTTTCACGAACTGAGCCATCTGGCTCCGGATTACAAATTATCTGTGTGCATGTTGTTTTTCCATTTCAGGGCCCCACCCAGCTGTGACGCCGGCCTACCCCGGGCAACTATCCTGGCTAGGTCATCTGCCTTTTTACCTGGGTACCCTGTGTGTGTGACAGTGTAGGGGAATTCTGTACTGCATGCATAACAGTGTGATCATTATAGAGAGTAAGCTAATTAACCTGATTGCCCTTGTCCTTGTTAAAGCCCCCTTGAATAAATCAGATCTCACTGTTTCTGTATTTAAACTGACTGTGGTTTCCGTTTGTATTGGGGGTACTGTACTGTTATCATGTTTGCTGCCTAACCTTGTTTTACAGGGGGTCCTCAGGGTCGAACTGGAGAAATCAACCCTGGTGGTAAGTGTCCATTGTGAAGGTACTCATTGAGTGTTGTGTGGGTCACTAGTGGGAACTGAGGGGGTCACAGTGTCCCAGAAGGCTGTGCCCAAGCTAGTTTGACCACTACCAACCCTGACCTCTGGGTGCAGGCACCCGTCACCGAACCTAGGCCCCTTAACCTACTACTACTAGCCAAGGCAGGGGTAGTAGCCTAAGGGATAGCGCCAGCTAGAGGTTACACATACATGATGTAGTTTCACACAGAAACCACCAAAGAACTGACATTTGTGAGTTCAGACAGTACATGTGCTTGAAATACTGTAGTAGAGTGTGACCGGCACCTGTTTGTCAATCTGACATGAAAAACAAATGTTCTTACATGAATGTTTTTATGAAGGCTACATCAAAGACAAACTGTTTCTGTGAATGAACAAAATTTAGATTTATTTTATATTCATTAAACAGCCCTGTGTTATACAGTTAGAAAAGTTTTGATTAGAAAGAACTGAGATACGTACAAGCTGATTTCTCACAAAGATTTCCACTACTTCAGTTCAGCATTGAAACTGAAATGATCAGCTTTTTATAAGAAGATAATAATAGCGTTTAAGCTGATCTGTCAAAACACAAATCAGAGACTTGGTTTGTAAGAAACCTGACGAGGTCAGCAAACCATTAACTCCACAAACTACTGCTCTGATTGGGAATCTGAAGCAGCAAGCTACTCCAAAATGATGTCATCACTCTCTAAGCTTGACTGAGAGGACAGAAATAACTCCACTGTTTTCAGCCACTGTATAGCAAGTTAACAAATGTTGATTTAAAGTGTAACCCCTAGGTGGCGCTATCCCTAGAGTTACAAGTCCTGCCTGTATTTGTAGCCACAGGTTGAGGGGTCTGGATTCGATATTAAGGTGCCTCTACCCAGAGTAACAATAGTGGGGGTATCTATCTAGCACGTAATAGCTCTCTGGGAAGCTATAACCACCCACAAACCCACCTAGTGACCTTGTACTTCTGGCAACAGTTAACCCACAGTCAGCAATTAACATTAATAATATGCACACACCTTTACACTTACCACCAGGGTCTGGCCTTCAGCAAATCCCCTTGAGCCCCCTGTAAAAGCAAGGTTAGCAAAGCAGGTCTACACTTTTAATACAGTAACCCAGCTAATAATGTGCCCATGAGCCGGGTTAAACGTGAAAAAACAATCAGATTTATTAAGGGGGTCGTGAACAAGGAAGGGGCGAGAATTTAGATGAACGATTATTATAATGATTAGATTCAAGTTACTTTGTATGCACTTTAGTCCCAAATAATCAGTCTTACAACACTGGGTACCCAGGATATTATATTGGCTAGCCAGAGGCGTTGCAGCTGTTGTCGGGGCCCTTGATGGAAAGAAAAAGGCAGTTACCATGCACAACAGAGCTTTGAGTATTTGTAATCCTGGCCCGTTGGCCCAGTTTCTTGCAATCCAGAAAAATAACTGAAGCAATTAGTTGGTACCACAGATAATTAAATGATTTGTTGCAGGGAGCTACCCTGGATTTTCTCACGCTACCAGTGGGCTGTGATAGATCCTGGTGATATGGGGACCTCATGTAGTTCACCGAAAAGCATGGGAAGCAGGGACGACACGACACACCTCCACTTCATGGCCTTTCCCTCCAGGTGGCCACAACCTGTGAGTTGTCTGTGCACAGGGGCTGGATCTCCAAAGCTGGTCTCTCACTGAAGAACAGTCTCTGGTGCAGGAATGGATGGCTTGGGCCGAGATTGGCACAGGCCCATGGCTGAACAGGCAATTTTGCAAAGTTCAGTTTGTTTGCTAGTGAAGGCCGCCAGCTGGCAACACAGTTGAGTCACAGGCAAAACAGGCCGCAATCCACGATAGACATTCAGCACATTTACCAGGAACAACATTAACTTCTAACTCTCAATTCGGTATTTAGGCTGGTGTGCAGTAGATTCACTGAGCAAACCTAGCGATCATTAAATCAGTCTGGCACAACGTCTGGACCTAATGCTTCACAGGAGCTTCCTCTCAGTCCAAATCTCAGGCTCTACCTTCAAATATCTTGAGCTTTCTGCATCAAATAAAGGTTCCTTTTCGGATTATTCTGATTACTGCAATCAGGCAGTCCCAAGCAGGAGAACAGCAGCAGGGAGGCAAGTCAGGTCTTTCCTGCAGAACCTCCTAGGCTCCTTACTGGGAGCATTCCGATAGCTCAAGCTGCTCACTCTTCAAACTCAATTCCAACTGAACCTCTGTCTCTTAACACTTCTGGACTTTCCCTTGGTTTCCTGAGTTCTGGTTAGCTAGGGAGCTGTCAATCACAGTTTGATGCCCCTTCAGTTCAGTTTAGGCACCAACCTAAAACTACAAAACTACAGTTTTCCTTCACATGAGACACTTCAGCTAAGGACCTAAAAGGCCCTGAGTCCCATTGGTCCAAATGCCAGAAGTCCCGGACCAAGCATGGTGGCTTCCATCCAGATAAACAAAGCTGCAGGAAGGAAGTTTAGAACAAATTCTAATTCAAATATAACAGCAGGTTAGCAGCAAATAATTACAGTACTAGTTCAAGCTCCCTCTGTTTTATCATCGACTGCAGAGTGGAGCAAATTAAAATGGTGTCTGGCCGGTTGCAAGCTTTGAAGCACTCGGACCCAGCCCAGACCATTTACTATACACATACAGGCTAAAGTCTTAAAGGGAGAGGTGCGGAGGCACAGCATGGCACCAAACAGATAACTTTAGATTTATCATCTATGAAGGATGTCTGCCTGGCATTGTGCATGGATGGAGCCCAGGAAGACATTAAGGTAGACCCCAGATTGGTGGGGGAGGGAGTTACAAAGAAACCACAAAACCAAACAGCATGAAATCTTCAGGAAACACTAATGACACAGGGGCTGAATTTTAGCTTTTCAAGCTTTTATTAAAAATATGTAAAACCGTTGTACTGATCTTTAATCATCATTCACAGTAAATTCCTTCAGCCAGGTAATTTTAATTTACTGTATACATAGAAACATAGAATTTGACGGCAGATAAGGACTGCTTGGCCCACCCAGTCTGCCCATTTCCCTACCTAACGGATAAAGCTGCAGATCCTAGTTAACCAACAGCCTACTTCTTCCTACCCCCACCCTCTAGAATTGCCTTATGACTGTCCCATGCATTCTTAAATTCCACCACTGTTTTTGACTCCACAACCTCCTCCAGAAGGCCATTCCATGCATCCACAACCCTCTCTGTGAAAAATACTTCCTTATAGTACTTTGAGCCACCACCCTCATCTTTAAATTGTGCCCCCTTGTTCTTGCACACCTCTTTTTCTGAAAGATGCTACCCTCTTGGACTTTGTTGATTCCCCTGAGGTACTTGAAAGTTTCTATCATGTCTCCCTCCTTTCCTTGAGGCTATACATATGAAGCTCCTTAAGTCTCTCTTCATATGTCTTCTGGTGCAGACCCTGCACCATTTTAATTGTCATCCTCTGGACTGCCTCCTTCCTGTTTATGTCTGCGGAGATTTGGTCTCCAGAACTGCACTCAGTACTTCAGATGGGGTCTCACCATCTGTCTGTACAGAGGGATAACAACTTCCTGTTTTCCACTGGTGATGCCTCTCCTGTGCATCCCAGTATCCCCAGCGCTCTTACTGCCCTCTCACATTGCTTGCCCACCTTAGGTCATCTGATATGACTACCCCAAGTCCCTTTCCATTTTTGTTGTTGTTAGTATCTCACCCCACTGTGTACTCTTCCCCTGGGTTTTTGTTTCCCAGGTGCATTACCTTGCACTCCTTAGCATTGAATCTAAGCTGCCACACATTTGACCATTCCTTCAACCTTGCCAAGTCCCTTCTCATCCTTTCCACCCCACCTTGTGTATCAACTCTGTTGCCGATCTTTATGTCATCTGCAAAGAGACATACTTTTCCTTCCAGTCCCTCTGCAATGTTGCTTATAAAGACCAACTTCCTTTGTTCCTATGCACGCTTGTAAGTTCGCGAATTTTCAATATTTTCACTTCAGATTTCCAACATTGCCATTTTACCACACCTTCTTATGAGTAGTATAGCTGTCATTTTTCACATCTCACCCAAAACGTGTTTCCGCCCATGTAGCGCAAAATAGTGCAGTCGGTGTGCGAAATCAATGTACGGGACAAATTAAGAAAATCACAATGACACTGTTCATGAGCAGAGGTCTTAAAATGACTATGTTGAAAATTTGGTGAAAAAATTCCTTAAAATGACTGTTTTACGAGGGTGCATTGCGCAGTTCCTACGCACGCTCGTAAGTTCGCGAATTTTCAATATTTTCACTCCAGATTTTCAACATTGCCATTTTACCACACCTCCTTATGAGCAGTACAGCTGTCATTTTTCACATCTTGCCCAAAATATGCTTCCATCCATGTAGCGCACAATGGCGCAGTCGATGTGCAAAATCAATGTATGGGACACATTAAGAAAATCACAGTGACACTGTTCATGAGCAGAAGTCTTAAAATGGCTATGTTGAAAATTTGGTGAAAAAATTCCTAAAACTGACTGTTTTACGAGTGTGCGTTGCGCAGTTCCTATGCATGCTCATAAGTTTGCAAATTTAATATTTTCACTCCAGATTTTCAACATTGCCATTTTATTACACTTCCTTATGAACAGTACAGCTGAAAATTTTCATATGTCGCCCAAAATGTGTTTTCGAACATGTAGCGCACAATGGTGCTGTTGGTGTGCGAAAGCAATGTTTAGGATAGATTAAGAAAATCACAGTTACACTGTTCATGAGCAGAGGTCTTAAAATGGCTATGTTGAAAATTTGCTGACAAAAGTCCATAAAATGATTGTGTTACGAGTGAGCATTGCGCAGTTTCCACGCACCCTCGTAAGTTCATGACTTTGTAATATTTTCAGTCCAGATTTTCACCAGTGGCATTTTTCCACACTTCCTTATGAACAGTACAGCTGTCATTTTTCACAACATGACTGAAGTGTGTTTTCACACTTTCAGCGCAGAGATGCATGGTTGCTGTGGGAAATCATTGTTCGGCACAGATAAAGAAAATCACAGTGACACTCACTGTTCATGATCGGAGGCACCAAAATGCCTGAGTTGACAATCTGCTGTAAAAAAATCCCCAACCTAATTATATTACGGGTGTGCGTTGCACAGTTTCTATGTACGCCGTAACTTCACCATTTTTTAATATTTTTACTGCAGATTTGCAACATTGCCATTTTTACACCTCCCCATGAACAGTATAGTTGTCATTTTTATGTTGCTTGCACGCATGTGCAAGAAACATAGTGCCATCATCGAGATTTCGAGTGTGTCACCTCCTCCAATTCAGTCAGTGTGTTGGCAGGCGGCTCTGTAAGTCAATGCATTTTGGAGCTGTCTATGACATGCTCCAAAATGCAGTGGCTGCTACAGTTGAAAGGGGAGTCACGCTTCAGTGAGCAGCGATAAGAGGCTGCTCACGCAGCAGCCCCTCAGGCGTGCGCGCCCGCACGCCTTGTATAGCCGACGGGGTGCTCAATCCCCGTCGGCTGAGCTGCGCCCCTCCCCCAAGTAGTTGCCACGCTGGAGCCCACCCCAGCGTGGCAAGCAGCGTCTTTGCCACGGGTGCCCAATCCCCAGTCGGCTGAACGCCCGTCCACAAATTTCATGGCCGACGGGGTGCCCAATCCCTCGTCGGCTGAACGCCTCATCCTTTTCCACGCTGGAGCCCACCCAGCGTGGCAACAAATTCTATGGCCGACGGGGTGCCCAATCCCTCGCCGGCTGAAGGCCTCCTCAACATGCCTCGTGCCACGCTGGGAGCCCACCCCAGTATGGCAAAGGGTCCGCCATTTTTTTTTTTTTAAATACCTGAAAACCGAAATGGTCCCGCTGCGCGTCTCCCAACCCCCTCCCACAACCCGCACTCCACCCACTGCGACTCCAGCTCCCCACACCCCCACCCCATACTTACCTCCGGACTCGCGCGACGATCTTCGTGACCTGGAACACGCCTGCACTCTTCAAAGCCGCATCGCGAACTGAGGAAATGCCGTAAGCTGTATAATGGGCTACAAAGGGGTTTCAACTTTGTTGCATATCTCAGGTATTTTTGGATTTTGCACCAATTCAGCATGGTTTTGGGACCTCTTCTCATGAATGATTTCACTGTCATGAGCGTTATTCGGGCCCGAAGGGTGATTTCGCGCAGTGACTGTGAAATCACCCTTCTGGCCTGAATACCGCCATGACAGTGACATCATTCATGAGAAGGGGTCCCAAAAACCCCATGTTGAAAATTTGGTGCCAAAATTCCAAAAAATGACTGTTTTACGAGCGTGCGTTGCGCAGTTCCTACGCAGGCTCGTAAGTTCGCGATAATTTCAATATTTTCACTCCAGATTTTCAACATTGCCATTTTACCATACCTTCTTATGAGTAGTACAGCTGTCATTTTTCACATCTCACCCAAAATGTGTTTCCGCCCATGTAGCGCAGAATGGCGCAGTCAGTGTGCGAAATCAATGTACGGGACAAATTAAGAAAATCACAGTGACACTGTTCATGAGCAGAGGTCTTAAAATGGCTATGTTGAAAATTTGGTGAAAAATTCTAAAATTACTGTTTTATCGACGCATTGGCGTAGTTCTACGACGCTTGTAAGTTTTGCAAATTTTCAATATTTTCACCCAGATTTTCAACATTGGTATTTTATCACACCTCCTCATGAGCAGTACAGCTGTCATTTTCACATCCTGCCCAAAAATGTTTCCGCCCATGTAGCAAATGGCACAGTCGGTGTAGCGAACTCAATGTATGGGACACATTAAGAAAATCACAGTGACACTGATCATGAGCAGAGGTCTCAAAATGCCTGTGTTGAAAATTTGGTGAAAAATTCCAAAATGACTGTTTACGAGTGTGCTTGCACAGTTCCCACGACGTCAGGGTTTGCGAATTTCAATATTTCCACCCAGATTTTCAACATTGCCATTTTACCACACCTCCTTATGAGCAGTACAGCTGTCATTTTTCACATCCTGCCCAAAACGTATTCCGCCTCTATGTAGCGCACAATGGCGCAGTCGGTGTGCAAACTCAATGTATGGGACACATTAACAAAATCACAGTGACACTGTTGATGAGCAGAGGTCTTAAAATGGCTATGTTGAAAATTTGGTGAAAAAATTTCTAAAAATGACTGTTTTACTAGCGTGCATTGCGCAGTTCCTACGCATGCTCGTAAGTTCGCAAATTTTCAATATTTGCACTCCAATGACTTCCAAATACCTAAACAGCACATAGAAGCAAGCAACATTCGGCATTGACAAATACTTGTTTATATCCCTCTGAATGTTTTTGCACCTGTGGTGCTAAATGCCGTAGTCGCTGTGCATAAGCAGCTTTCAGCTAACAAACTGATATTCCCCCTGTTCATGAGGTGGGGTCACAAAAAAAACATGTTGAAAATTTGGAGTGAAAATACCAACGAATGCCTGAGGTATTAGGGTTTCCAACCATAACGCCCAACCCTGTAGAGAATGACAGGTATCAGGGGTGTGACTTGGGATTCTTGCCTGTGATGCTCATACCATTCCACACCCTGCAGCCAGTGAGAGGCATCGAGGTATGCCTTGGACTCTTCGGCCCCAAAGTTCACCCCATTCTCCTATATCACACCCATCTCACCGTATTTTCTAATGAAATGGGGTGCGCATAAGGGCCAAAGACCCCAAGAAACACCGTGACACTTGTCAGTGTCTGCAGGGTGGGGTGTGGTGAAATGGCGTGGCCGTTATGCCTGACGACCCAAACGCACACCCCAATGCCTGTCACTCTCTGCAGGGTGGTGGTGGGGTTGGCTTCAGTTCAATACTTCACTGCCATTCCTATTACGCAGCTCTGTAACTTCTACACTACCGCTGCCAATGCCAGCAAGCAAACATTCGGCATTGACAAATGCTTGTTGTTGTTGTTGTCAGTATCTCACCCCCCACTGTGTATGATTCCCCTGGGTTTTTGTTTCCTAGGTGCATTACTTAGCACTTCTTTACGTTGAATCTAAGCTTCCATACATTTGACCAGTCCTCCAACCTTGACATGTCTCAAGGGTATCAACCCTGTTGCAGATCTTTATGTCATCTGGAAAGAGACATACTTTTCTGTCCAGTCCCTCTGCAATGTCACTTATAAAGACATTAAAAAGGACTGGTCCCAGTACTGAAACCTGTGGTACCCCACTAGCAGCCCCCCTTTCTTCACTGTGAACTCCGTTTATTATTACCCTCTGTGTCCTGTTGTCCAGCCAATGTTTTACACAGGCTACCACCCTGGGACCGACTCCCAGGCTGGCTAATTTGTTTATTAATCTTTTGTGTGGGACTGTGTCAAGTCTAGCTAGGCCCTGTCCACAGCCCCTCCCTGGTCTACTACTTTGGTCACCCAGTCAAAGAAATTGATTAGTTTCATCTGACATGACCTTCCTGCTGTGAATCCATGCTGCCTTGTGTCCTATGCCCCACTGGTCTCAAGGTACTCAACAGTTCTTTCCTTCAGAAGTGATTCCATCATTTTCCCTACCACTGAGGCCAAACTGACCAGTCTGTAGTTTCCTGTCTCTGTCTTGCTCCCACTTTTGTGAAGGGGAATCACATCTCCCTCCTCAAGTCCTCAGGTACCACACCATCCTCCCATGATTTGTTAAAAAGAGTAGTCAGTGGTGTTACTAATGCTCCCCTTAGTTCTTTTAGAATTCTGGGGTAAATTCCATCAGGCCTCATTGCTTTATCCACCTTCAGTTTTAGGAGTCCTTTCAGAACCCTTTCTTCTGTGAAAGGACTGATATCAACCCCTCTATCCAGAGTGCTTCTATTGACTGGATTAGGTACCCCCCTCCTCCTCTTCCTTTGTGAATGCTGATCAGAAGTATTCATTCAGTATCCCTGCTTTTTCAGTGTCCCTCTCTGCCCAACCACCCTCCTCTTTATTCAGCCTCAGTATCCCTGCCTAAGTCTTTCTTTGCTCCCTAATGTACCTATAAAAGTTTTTATCGCCCTTCTTAACCAAGTTGGCCATCTTTTCCTCGGTTTGGGCTTTTACTATTCTGACTGCCTTCCCTGCTCCCTTCTGCTTTAACTGGTACAGTTCTCTGTTCTGCTCCTTCTGTGTTTTCTTATACTTACTGAATGCTATCTTTTTCTCCCTAACCTTCCCAGCCACTTCTTTTGAGAACCATAGTGTTTTTTTCTTTCGTTTTGATTTGTTGATTTGCTTCACACAAAGTCTGCACTGAATCCAACTGATGATGGATCATCGAACAAAGATGCCTCACCCACTTGGTATTAGTCCTTTAGGGATCTCCATAATTCCTGGATGAGACACTAGAACCTGAGGATTGTCTAAGCGGAGTGGGTTGAACTCCAAAGTATTGCCCTTTGTAATACTGAACACAGCCCTGTGCTCTAGATGAAATGGAAGCACAGAAGGATGAAATGCAGAGACTCAGGAGCCTAAGTAGGAACCTATGCTGTCTGAAGCCAGCCATTGATTGAACTCTGAAGAGACTTAGGTCACTGAATCATAAGAAAAGACTATTTTCCCTGTGAGGCATTCTGCTCAGTTAATCAAGTCAGTCCTGAAGCTTAGCTATGATGCTGTTGGTATCTCTACTGATATCCCACTACATGTAGCACATAGAGAGATATATGTGATTCCTGGGTTCCCTTCCTCATATATGATATACAGGTGCCCCTAGGAAAGTGGGTTGGAAAAGTGACTGGGATAGTATTACCTGATGTGTTAGCCAGGAAACCACTTGTCTAGGCAGAACTTGTCAGGGGATGAGCTACACCAGGAATCAGTTGCTTAGAGTAGCTGCTGTGATGCATGTTCTCTGTTTTGGGTTGGACTGGTTACAACTAATGGCTGAGATGAGCCATTTATTTACCTGAGGGAGAGTGTAACCCCTCAAAGAATGTGGAGCATGTTGGGTTCCTGAACCTGAACCCAGTTTTCTGCCACCATCAGTTAGACTCCACCTGCTGCCAGGACGTGGACTACAAGGATTTGATTTGATAAAATTTATTTTTAAACAGGAGACAATTTGTTAGGATATATATCCCATTTTCAACAAAAGTCCTGTGTTACAGCATAAAAATAAAAGAAATGATAACTTAGACATGACAAACATCGAACAGGATTAACTTCACAATATAAATCTTTAGTTAAAACATGTACAGGTGGTTCTAAAATATTCATATAAATTTGTCTTAAAAATAGCCAATTTATTGGTAATCTTCAATTCATACAGTAACTTATTCCAGTTACTTGCAATACTATTTTGTAATGTTATGTCATCCATCCTGTTAAAAGATCTATGCATTGGTATTCTCTTAGTAGATGATCTTTGTTGTAATTCTTTGGCCACTAGGGGGTGCGCACATCACAAGGTGAGATAGGGGATGTTTATTTTTACTATTTAGCATCTTGTGGCATGCTATAAGCTAGATGTATTTCCTTTGTTCTTCTGGATGAAGCCATCTCAAATTATTATTAATTTCACAGTGATGGGTCTTATATCTACTTCTAATAATAAATCTACCTAGTCTATAATAAGTTTGATTTATCTTTTTTAATGCTTTTCAGGTAGAGTTCATGTATAAGATAGAAATGTAGTCCAATACTGGAATAAGTAGTTGGCTAACCAACCTCTCCCTAATTTCTGGGGATAAGCAGCCACCCACCCTCCTAAGTACCCCCAATCTTTGATTTACTTTCCCAGTTTGTATAAAAATATGCTCAGCGTATGTCAACCCAGAGTCCACCTGGACCCCTAAGTACCTATAGCTGGCCACATTTTTAATAAAGGTTCCGTCTTGGAGTTGGAGCCGCAGCTTGGGTCTGCTCCTCCTAGCATGTCCCCTCATAAATACCACGCACTGGGTTTTATTAGCATTGAGGAGCAGACCTGAGCTGCCCATCCACTCTTCCATATGCACCATGTCTACTTGTAGCTGCTGTTCCATTTTCTCTTGATTTTCAGCGGATGCCACCAGTACGATATCAACAGCATACAATCTTATTCCACTGTGCTTTATTAACTGTGTAAGACTGTTAACGTACATGTTAAGCATCAGTGGACTTAAAATTGAGCCCTGAGGAACTCCGCCTGTTTACTTCCCCAAGGCTTGATACTGAAGCTCCAAGTGCAACACATTGTTTGCGGTTAGCCAGATAAGACCTTACCCACTGTAGTGGCCCTTCCTGAACCCCCACCTTTCCAAATCTCTCTAGTAGTCCCCTATGCTGGACCAGGTTGAACGCCTTGCTAAGGTTTACGAACACCGCCCTATACTCCTTCCCTGGTTTAGAGATGACACCACCAGGTTGTTAACTCATTCTCTCCCAGTGGCCATTTTGGGTTGGGCTCAGCAATGGATGGTTCTGACGCCATATGGTGGCTACGGGACTGAAGGAGTTAAAATCCATCAGGGCAGTGCTCATGGACCTTCCCGTTCTAAAACCGTGCTGGTTTTCAGTTAACATTCCATTTATTTCTAGGTAGTGGCTGACTTGACACTGTACCTTTCTTTCCAGTATCTTCAACAGGGTGGGAAGCAAGGCTATCAGCCTATAATTAGAGGGGACAATACTGTCACCACCCTTAAAGATAGGTATAACTTTCCCTTGCTTCCATACATCTGGGACAGTGGTGCTACAGAGGCACCAGTTAAAGACATAGGTTATTATAGGGCACACTTCAGAACCTAGCCACAAAACCTTGCCTCTAGTCCATCCAGGCCCCTGCTTTAGTTATATTCAGTTTTTCAGCTCTTTTTCTACTTCCTTCTTTCTAGCTTCCTAAACCTAAATCTAAATTTAGGTATCTGTTCACTGTTTTGATTCATCTTTATACCCTCTAGTATTTCTGTTATGGAAATTTCAGCTGTTCTTTCATTGGGTTTTATTGATTCTAGGTCAGGAAGATCTAGAAAGTAAGAATTAAATATGTTGGCTACTTCCTTTGGATCTTTCACAAGGTTCCCACTTTCTGAGAGGCTAATCAAGTTTGTGGATCTTGCTGGGTTTTTCAATTCTGAAGTGTATTTCCAAAATTTCTTGGGATCTTGTGCCTTGCTTAATTTCTTTAAATGATACTGAGTTTTTGCGGTTTTAACATCTTTCTCACATTTTTCCTTCAAATTTTGAACCTCTCCCAGTCCTCAGAAGTTTTTGTTTTCCGAGCTTTTTTCCTTACTCTGTCTCTTATCTTTAGTTGTTTTTATGTTTGCTTGCACGCATGTGCATGAAACATAGTGTCATCATCCGAGTTTTCGGAGGTGTGGCACCCGGTCTTCCAGTTCAGTCAGTATGTTTGCAGGTGTGGCCACAGTTCACCAATGAATGCTGCAGCTGTCTATGACAGCAGTTGAGAATGCAGTGCTGTACAGTTGAAAGGGAGAGCTACGCTTCAGTGACCAGCGATAAGATATCACGTGCTCATGTGCTCCTCCCACACACACATGCATATTGCGTGCTCATGCTCCCCCCCCACGCACACACTATATGGCTAATGGGGGCCCAATCCCTGTCGACTCTGCTGCACTTCCCCCTGAACATAGTTCAAAGTGCCACACTGGGAGCCCACCCCAGCATGGCAACAGTCTGTATGGCCGACCAGGGTGCCCAATCCCCTGTCGGCTCCACTGTTTCCGCCCCACAAGAGACTACCATGTGCCATGCGCCAGAGCCCACCCCAGCGGGCAACAGTCCAGATGGCCGACGGGTGCTCAATCCCCGCCGACTCCACTGCCCCAAGACAGCCTTCCAGCTGCCACACTGGAGCCCACCCCAGCGTGGCACAAGTCCCGTGTCATCTAAGGGGAAAAAACCTTCCCGCTGACTGTCCTGACCCTCCTCCCCCACCCGCGCCCATCCTCTGCGCATCCTGCCCCCCACACCCCCACCTCACCCATACTTACCTCCGGGGCTCGCCGTGATGATCTTCGGTGGACCGGGAACACGTCTGCTTTCTTCAAAGCCGACTGCGAACTGAGGAAATGCCGGTAAGCTGTATAATGGAATGAATGGGGTTTTTTCAACTTTGATGCATATCTCGGCCATTTTGGGAATTTTTTCACCAAATTTTCAACATGGGGTTTTTGGGACCCCACCTCATGAATTCTTTCTCTGTCATTTTGTTAATCGGGCCCAAAAGGTGATTTCACAGTCACTGCACCAAATCACCTTTCGGGACTGATTAACGAAATGTCAGTGTCACAGTTCATGAGGTAGGCCCCCAAAAACCCTATGTTCAACATTTGGTGAAAAGATTCCCCAAAATTACTGTTTTACGAACAAGCATTGCACTGTTCCTACGCACGCTTGTAAGTTCGCAAATTTTCAATATATTCACTCCAGATTTTCAACATTGCCATTTTACTACACCTCCTTATGAGCAGTACAGCTGTCATTTCTCACATCTCGCCCAAAATGTGTTTCCACGCTTGTAGCTCACAATGGCGCAGTCCGTGTGCGAAATCAATGTTCGGGACACATTAAGAAAATCAAAGTGACACTGTTCATGAGCAGAGGTGTTAAAATGGCCATGTTAAAAATGTGGTGAAAAAAGTCCATACAATGACTGTGTTATGAACGACCATTGCGCAGTTTCCATGCACCCTCGTAAGTTCATGATTTCTAATATTTTCAGTCCAGATTTTCACCACTGGCATTTTTCCACACTTCCTTATGTCCGAAATGTGTTTTCACACTTCCAGTGCAGAAATGTGTGTGGTTGCTGTGAAATCACTGTTCGGGACAGATTAAGAAAATCACAGTGACACTGTTCATGAGTGGAGGTTCCAAAATCCCTGTGTTGACAATATGCTGTAAAAAATCCCTAAACTAATTGCATTATGGGCGTGCATTGCACATTTTGTAAAATCAGTATTTAATAATGTGATGCGGTGCCAGTTTGAAAAGTCAGTCCTGTCCCCAGATTTATACATAAAAAACACCAACCCATTACCCATTGAATCTGGCAAATTCCCTGAAACCATCATATCCTGAAATAACTCTAGGATTTCAGGTAACAAAACTTGCAGAATCACACTGTACAATTCATATGGAATTCCATCTGTTCCAGGTGCAGAATTCTTTTTAACCATTGCAAAAGTGGTCATTATTTCAGATTGTGTAAGTGGTGACACCAGTACCCGTTGATCGGATGACAAAACTTGTGGTAAAATACATTTTTCCAACCAAACCTTATGACCATCCTGGGAGGATTCCTGATGACTAAATAAAGACTGCACATGCTCCTCTATGGCTGTCATAATTTCATACCTTTTGGAACAAAGACATCCCTTAGTATCCTGAATTAGACATCCGCTTTTGATATTGTAGTTGAGCACTGAATTGAAATGGATTCATAAAATCCTGTGAACCCTGGGTTCCAAATTTCCATTCCTGCTCTAAAGATCTAAGTCTATTATATTGTAGATCATTCATTTTTCGCGCCTGGTTTCTGCAAATTCTGTAAGAATCATTTTATCTCCTTGGGAAGCTTGAAACACTAAATTCTGAAACTGTGTTTTGTAAATACAATATTGGTCCCCTCTTAAATTTCCCATTTAATCTTCCTATGTGTTGAAAGTATCTTTTAATATCTAGCTTTGTATCCTCCCACCATTCCTGTGAAGTATCATATAACATTTTAACCGATTTACGTGCTTCTAATAAGGAAATAAAACCATCCTTAACAGTTGGAAGAGACAACAGTTCCAAGTTCAACCTCCAATACCAAGGCCCTTGTTGCATACCATCATAATTGGAGACCGTCAGTTCTATGATGGCGTGGTCAGATGGAGCAACAGGACGGGTCCTGGTATTTTTAATCTCCAAGGCAGGAGATATAAACCAGAAATCGATCCTAGTAGCTAGGTTACCTCTGAAATAGGTCTTATCTGGCCGGCCAAAAAACCCACAAGCATCAACCAAACCAGTTTGTGAAATCAAAGCAGCCAGGCAATTGGTATCACAATATAATTTTTGGGTTTGAGGACCCCTATCCTTTAAATACAACCCACAATTGAAATCTCCTCCCAAGAAAACATAACGAGATGTAAACAAACAAGGCTGTATAGTGTTAAAAGCTCAATTCTAGCTGTCTTTGTTTGTGGGATATACATTAATAAACCGACAGTGCAATTTATTTAACATGACATCTAACAACAAAGCACGCCCCGGCTATGTCCACTACCTGTATGGATTGTGCCAAAGGGAATTTAAACAAATTCCAACCCCACAACAAAGATCCTCTCCATAGACCAACAAGTCACTCCCCATTTCCATCCCACAGAGGCTCTATCCATCTCTTGTCTGCTATGTAATCGAGTGTCTTGAAAGAATACCACATCATAAAAAGGAATCAAATAAAGCATATACCAAAAGTTGTTTTCTATCTGACTGAATACTGTTAGTATTTAAAGAGACCACAGTAATACTAAATAACATATCCATTGTGTATAAAAACAAAACCAAAACCCATTAAGTGTTTAACTAAAGGAGAACTAATTAATCCTGAAAAAAAAAAATTGAAAAACATTAGGATTTCTTCCTGACCCATTTACGGGAACCCATCCTAGATTTATTTTTTGGAGGGATAGTCAAATCTTCTGTAGAACGCTCAGTGTCTGATCCTCCATCCACTTGAAAAGAGTGAACCGAAACTGAGTCTGATTCTGTACCTACATCAGGTTCTTCAACCTGCAAGGTGGAAAAGGTGTTTTGCACTGGGAGATGGAAGACTTCTGAAACAGATGCTGCAGTTTTCTTCCATAAACTCCTTCTTCGATTATTAACTACAGTGAAGGCACCTTCTGGTGGAAGGAGGGAGGCATAGAACCTGCATCACCAGATAACTCTAGTACTAACAGTTCTTCCTCAGATGGAGGCATGTGAGAAAGCAAAACAGAAGTGGATAAGGCCTCTGAAGGGGGATTAATAGGCCTTTCAGGAGGTGCCTCTTAGGTGGGGAGGGGCCCATATTGCTTCAAAGCCGATTTTAATGCAATATTCAATAAAAATCCTGAGTGGTATAATCCTTGTCTGCAGTATTATGGGCTGCCCAAGGACAATCCATAAAAGAATGCTGTTCCTCACAAAGACTACACTTGGGAGGATGATGACAGTCAGTCATAATATGCCCCACTTCCCACATTGAGCACATTTCATTGTATCACAGGTTCGACTCAAATGTCTACTGGAACCACATTTATAACAATGGCGTGATTGACCAGGATAAAAATGAAACCCTTGTCACGACTCCAGGTAAAACAACTTGGTAGATGTTGAAGTCCATCCTCCGTTTGTGGTAAGTCACCTTATACCTCCACCCTCCATTCCAAAACCTTCAGAATCTAAAATTGGTCTCGGATTCCCTTGTATTTGACAACGTTTCTCCAGCCAGTGTGAAATGTCCATAATATTCACCCTTCATTTCTGTATAAGACAGTGATCACTTTAAAAGTTTGTTTTGTTAAAGGTATAGCTTGAAAGTGGGTCCAAGCTGGGTTTGTTTTAAATAGGGCATACTTCATCCAGAAACGATTCAGGATGTCAGGGAATGAAAACTTATGTCATATGTAGATTCTCCGGTGTATGAATCAAAGCATACGCTCGAGGAGAAAACCCAGCATCTGCTTCAATAGAACTTTCCCCACATAAAAGCGGTCTGGCATCGTATCCGCTGGTCCTAAAAACTGTGAAATGAACTGCATTCCCATGTAGCAAAGAAACAGGTTTTTTGAAATAAATTAGCTAAAGTGGAGCTGTCAGGCTGGGGTTACTGACTCATTGTCAGGAGGTACTATAGAATAGATCCCAGCGCTTCTTTTCGACTGGGGAATCACTAGCCACAGTAATGTTTTCCATAGGCCCCTGCTGTGCTGGAGACTGTATAGGGGAGAAGGAAATGGAATCTGCTTGTGAAATGGGCAAGTCCATCATAACCATCTCTGCATCTGTATTAGCAGATAAAGTGTGCCCTGAAACAGGGTCTAAGGCTAGCACATATGGTTTAGTAAACAGGACTGCATCAGGCCTGTGCATATTGTGTAGGAGGCCATCCACAGTTCCCCCCAGTACCCCATGACACTCTCGAACCCGAAGCGAATATCGGGATCTGCAACCCACTGACCTGTTTCTGTTTGGATCCAACCAGCTTGTTCCAGTGCCCGTTCCGGAGACCATGCCGAATCATGCTGTGAGTGATTTTCCAATCCTGTGTCTTTGCCTGATGTAGTATCCTCTATTAGAGGGCCCGCTGCAAAAACCTTTGCTGTAGATTCCGTAGAAGGCGATGGTGAACCTTGAATCGAACGTTTCCTTTTTTTTTCTTCAGCATGCAGTTTAGCTGCTCTGTAATCAGCCTCAGCCTGTAATAAGAGGTCCTGTTTCACACGGACCACTGCATCTATATCTTCATTGCCCTCCACAGGTATGGGGCTTGCTCCGGGACTTCCTGTAACACCTAGTGTCACCATCATAGAGGAGTGTAGCAAACTCCATTTTCGTGGATCCTCCACCCATTGCTATCACAGCAGGCAGCGGGGCTGAGGTACGATATGCTGGCCACCCTGAGAGTGCATTCCAGCCATACCATGTTCCCCACTGAGCCTTGCTAACTCACCAGCCACAGCATGTCCTCCTCCACTGTCCTCCTCCTCCACCATCTTGGTCCCACCAGAAAATGGGTCCCCTGCTCACAGGAAGTAGAGGAATTTCCCGTGTCCTGGCCAATTTCCTCATTCACTAAAAAATACCACCAACAGCTTAATCTGGTTCAAGGTCAGTTGGTATTTATCTGTATCCCCTCCCCTGGTCATGCCTGAAAATAGGCAGGATTTGTCTAGTGCACTTACCCGTTCAAGAAAAACTAAATAAATAAAATAAATAAATTATGCAGCTCTCTAACTCCTACACTGCCAGTGCCAGCAAGCTAACATTCGGCATTGACAAATGCTTGTTTTAGTTTGTCAGTTATCTAAGGCACCTCTTCTTTTTTCTCTCTGTTTAGCACTTTAGGGGCATGTTGTTGTATAATCATTAGCCTCCAGCCGCAGCCCCTGTTGCGACCGCCTTGATTCCAGGATTCTCCGCCTAACACTTGATGTCATGTTAGCCCCTCTTACTGACCTTTTTAACCGGTCTCTATGCCTTGGCCAATTCCCGAGCGCATGGAAATCGGTTGAAATTACCCCATCCATAAAAATGGAGGCCGCACATTACCAAACAACTACAGACCAATCTCCATCCTCACCCCCCCCCCAAAGCCCTGGAGAAAATAGTATCCACCCAAATCATGGATTATCTATCCAAGTACAACATATTATGCCCAGAGCAGCATGGCTTCCACCCTGGACACAGCACCACTTCAGCCCTACTGGAGTTCTCCCACCAAATACACTCTGCAGTTGACTCTGGGAGATCGCTGAGCAGCTGCTCATTGACCTATCCAAGGCCTTTGACACTGTGAGTCACTCCCCATTGCTTGACTCCCTCCGTCATCTTGGTTTCTCATCTGGTCCCCTGACCTGGTTCTCCAGCTACCTTCATGACAGATCCCAATGGGTCAAAATCAATGGTATCCTATCAACTGCCCTACCTGTACACTCTGGGGTCCCTCAAGGCTCCATCCTGGGCCCCACATTGTTCAGTCTCTTTCTAAACACCCTCCCCAGCTCCTGCTTGGGCAAAATACTTCTATATGCCGACAATGCGATCCTCGTCGCCTCCCACCCCAACCCACTCACCCTGCAGAGCTATTTGCAACTCACCTTCAGCCAAGCTGAAAAATGGTTCCTCGACCATCATCTGGTTCTGAACCACAAGAAGACAAAATCTATGATTTTTACACAGTGCCAAAGTAACTCCAGAAATGTCCCCTTATCATCCTCCCCAGCACCCTACACCCCTTGAACCGTATCAACATGCAAATACCTGGGCATCACCTTTGACTTGGCTCTCCTTCCATGCCCATCTCAACTCTCTGTCCTCTGCCATGAATGCCGGGATTGGACTCTTTGCCACACAATGACTGAACCCTGAGTATGCCCTATGGCTGGCTATCTCGCCTATCCTGTCTTTGGTTGATTATGGGCTCCTATCTATGCAGCTGCTGACCCCACTGCCCTCACCAAAGTCCAGACTTCTATCAACAAAGGCTGCAGGCTCCTGACTGGTGCCCCCAGCAGAATGTACACATGCCAGCTTTACTCCACCTCGAACCTACTCACCTTGAAGAGCACCTGCAATACCACACCTGATACTGGCCAAAAGACTCTACTTGGGCCCTCCCCAGGAGTCACTACATCCTTCAACGGGACACCCACTCGGTCGCCACCCGAATATAACCAAAGCCACCTTCCAGGTGCCGAGGGCTAGGACCTTGCTCGCTCAAAGGTCTTTCCACTACAGAGCCCCCTCCTGGTATAATTCCCTTCCCACTCACATCACTAACATCTCAAAAACTGGTCCCTTCAAAATTTCCCTAGGCAAACACCTCACTGACACTCAGAGCTGCAAATGCCCATGACAGGGCCTTACCAAGAGCTCTGCCTGAGCCAGTCCACATACATAGTCCACCCACCCCCCGGTAACCACCACCTAGTACCTCTGGGGTTCTTATAGTATTACCTATGTACTAGTTTATTTAGAATAGCTTACTTGTAATCTGTACACCATGCATTGTAACCTCATGTGTCTCCGCTGTGTCGCTGAAATTGCTTTGCTCTGTATGCTCTTTTTGTATCCTACCTGTATTATTCCCCACTGTTTTTGCTCCACCAATATGTTATCTCCCCTCCCTGCGACAAGGTGCCTTTGTAAATGAGTCTTTGACTCAAAGGTTGTAAATCCGAATTGTGAATAAATAAATAAAAATAAAAAAATTACCAGGGAGTCATTAAATTCCTGGACGGCTAGGTTAGTATCTGGTATTAATAACACTCTCTCCCAGTTAAAGTATTTTAGGCTATTTCTAAAATTTACCCCATTAAGCTTTGTAAGATCTCTTGCCCAGTATGTTTTTACTTGACGTTTTAGGGGAATTTGTAAGTTCATTCTGCATGTTACGGGATTATAGTCTCCCAGGTTCCGCGACAAGACTTCACAGCTTTTAATCCCTATGTCCTGGGAAACAAAGAATAAATCTAGGATAGAACCTTGTTTTTCATTACTTGTACATCTAGTTGATTGTTGAATAATTTGTTCTAAGCCTGGCACTTCAAAACTCTTTTTAACGTTATACCTCTGGGGTGGGATATTTAGAACTGTGCCAGTCAGGGGCGCAAGCCGGGCGCAGCGCAACTGGGATGCGCCAGGGCATGGTCTGGGCGATATTCAACGGTGCGGAGCCATGGCTCCGCACCGTTGAATATGGCACTGTGGCCACCTGCACTGCGCCAGCACAAGTGGCCAGAGAGGAGCGGGGGATGCGCTAGCGCAAGTGCCATTGTGCTAGGCGCAGCAACCACGATATTCAGCAGTGGACATGCAGATGGGCCCATAATGTATGCAAGGTGCAAATGGGGCCATTTGCATGTCATTATGGCCCCATTTGCATGCAGGTGCGCCAATCCCCTGTGACTTGCGCCTGGCACCCTGTCAGGCTGCAGCCGTCGGGGACCGATGCCCCCTGCCCCTCACTGGCAACGCGCCCCATTGCCCAGTCGTGGGCTGTAATATTCAGTTTACTCCCTGGTGGTCCAGTGAAGCAAACTCCATGCCCGATCACGGGCTGTAATATTGATTTACTCCTGGTGGTCCAGTGGACCGAACTGCGTGCAATGTGGGCTGTATAATTTTAATTTCTCTGGTGGTCCAGTGGTACCCTGCCCCCTCCCAACCGCCCCACTCACACCTGCCATCCTCCCCAGCGTCAGCGCAGACTGCAGTATCCCACTTGCTGTTGTCACTACGATGATTACAGATACGGAGGGTTGAATTAATTGCTGCAGACGCATTAATAGGCAGTCCCAAATGAGTGGATCCATTCATTTCGTGTAGTCATAGTACGGTTCGCACTTCATTGGCTCACGCTAGACCAGTGGGCGTACAGCCGCACTCAACGCTGTCAGCTGGCGGGCGGCCAGGCGGCTTGTGGTGGGTGCAGCCGCCCACCACTGACCGGGGAGCGGGTGGCGGTGTGAGTGGGCGGGTGGGAGGGGGTACAGGTACCATTGGACCACCAGGGAGTAAATTAAATTTACAGCCCACGATCGGGCACGGAGTTCAGTTCACTGGACCACCAGGGAGTAAATATATATTACATCCCACGATCGGGCATGGACTTTGGTCCACTGGACCACCAGGGAGTTTGATTTATGCTACAGCCCGCGATCAGGCACAGAGGTAGGTCCACTGGATCACCAAGGAGTTTGATTTATGTTACAGCCCGCGATCGGGCATGGAGGTAGGTCCACTGGACCACCAGGGAGTTAAATACATATTACAGCCCACGATCGGGCATTGGGTTGGGAGGCGCTCGCCACCAGACAGTGCTGCCAGGGCTCGGGTGGTCACCCACAGCTGGCAGCTGCTGTGTTGCGCTCAGCAATACAGCAGCCAGCCTGTGGGTGGCCAGTCCTTGCTCCTGTATTTTTCAGTAACATCTTTGCTCCCCCCTGTGTGGCGCAAGGCGGGTGTTCCTGCATATGCGCCGTACATCCCGGGCTGAATATCGGGATGTGCCGGATATGCATGGGCACGCCCCCCTTCACTTGCGCCCGCATACATTACTGGTACGCTTGGCGATCGGGATTTGCACGGAGCAAATTCCCCTTTTGAATATCGCACCGTGGTGCATCAGTGGGTTGTGCATGGCACAACACTGTTGAGCCATGCGCAACACCTTTGAATATCCCACCCCTGGTATGTAACCAGTTGGCATTAAAGTCCCCTGTTATGATGACTCATTGGTCTCTTATTTTATTCGTGATAAGATCAGCCAAGGAGTCAAAGTTTTTGATTTTTGTTTTGGGGGGGGAAATAGAATACTCCCACTATTAGCCCGATGGAAAGTAGTTCAATCATCACAGTCAATTCCCTCATAGTTTGTAGTTGACTGTCTGATAAGGACCGGGGATATCCCTAATATGTAGCTTGACCCCACCACCCCTTTTACCCCTATCTGTTCTCTGTGGGCAGTAGCCAGTGAGTTGGAGCTCATCATTTCCTACTCCATGGTGTAATCATGTCTCTGATGTAGCTAGAATATCTTGTTTAGCTTCAGCTGCCCAAACCCTGTACTCGTCTATTTTATTTACTAGGCTTCTCACTTTTTCATGTGTTATAGTAATGCCTGCACTCTTTTTTAGTCCCGTGTTTAGTTCAATATCCCTGTGGCGACCGGACTCAATTGGGTGGTTCGTCTCTTCTGGTTAAGGAGAGGCAGGCACAATGGTTCCAGATACAGATAGCTTTTATTGGTAGCAGCCACTGATTCCACTGGAAAATAATGAGTTAGGTGATTGTTGTGCATAAAACAGTGTTTAGCAGTGAAGGCAATTATACAGGTCAAAGGGAACAACTGTAGGGATAAACAGGTTATATACTATCAATATCGGTATACCTCTAACAGGGTCACCTAGTGCCCTATGTCTGCAGATGTCAATAATAATAATTTATCAATACCCAACTACCTTGGCCAAGGATACTTAGAAGGACACATCAGTTATAGTCTGACAGTCCCAGGGAGGAGCAGTCTTTTGGTGCAGCACAGGTGGTTGCTAGCTAGCTTTGAGCAATGGGGTACAGTACCTGAGCAACCGATCATCTCGTTGGCTGGCAGGAGGGCTGAGGATGACAAGGTGGAGATGAAGATGAAGAGGATGCAGGCTGGTCCAGAGCTGGAGATGCCAATGAGGAGAGGATGGAGGATGGTCAAGGCATGTCCTTCGGTGGCGATGGCGGGTCCTCTGGAAAGCTCCTGACGGGTTGCCGCCCAGCCAGGGAAAGGAGCTATGGTCACCTCAGAAAAGCAAAACAAAAACCGGGCAATTTCCCAATGGCATACTGTGGAGGGAACCTCACTATCATGAGCCGGGGCGGCTCCTAAGCTGACTATACTGTGGGAAACTGACTACCAATATGCTGTCTAATGGAGTCTTTCATCGTCTTCAGGGGTTGCGGGCAGGCTGGGCTGGAGGCACTAGATGCTTGGCTGGTGAAAGGCAGATGACCCCCTGAACACAGGGGTACAGGTAATCGCAGTCTTTGTAGGGCAATTAGTTGGGTGATGGGACTGCCACAGTTGGGCAGTCCGTCCATTTCCCCACGGCAACAGCTCAGACTGGGGGTGGAGAGAGAAGTGACATGGCTCAGTGCAGTTAGCAATGGGACAGACAGTTTGAGCCCCTTCCAGGACAGTGCAGGAACCAACTGGTCGAGGTGCAGGGCAGGCAAGTTCAGCCATTATGTGGATAGATGGCTTTGGAGGGTGCAGGGCAGGCAGTTCAGGCCCTGTTGCAATTCTGATCAGACCCCGATGCAATTAATTCAGTCAGTTGGGGTCAATAATGTCCCGAGGTGTGACCCAGGAAAACACTGTAAATTACAATTACACAATAACAACTGTTCTTTTTACCAGGAGCTGGGCTTACCTTATAGCTAGGGTCGGGGTGACAGGCAGCACAGCATAGGCCAGGCGGTCCTAAAGTCGTTGGGTACACCCACAATCAGCAAGCAGTCCAGGGAAAAAAGGGTAGCAGGTAGGGGTAGTTAGGACTCTCGGTGAAGAGGCTAGGGCCTGTAGGGTGACCTCCTTTCAAAATGAGATACTGGCCCTTTAAATCTCTGAGCAATCCCTTCCTTGCTCAGCAGGCCCGGTGGGGGAATTTACCTAGGCCCGACACCCATCTTTTGCCTATGTATGGGGGAGGGGGTAGCTGGGCTATACAGTGGGCCCAGCCTGAGCTCCGCCCCTCTTAAATATTAATCTCTGAGCTATAGCCTCACCATGCAGTGCCTAGGGCTTAGCTCCGTCCACTGCACCTGCACAAAAGGGCATGTGACTTGAGCCCCACACCTGCCCTTTAGGCACCAATTTCCATTTCCCCACCCTATGTATGCCCACCCTAGCCTGCTCTGTCTGTCCAATACCACTGAGGCGCTGATTCAGCACCAAAATTAACTGTCCTGGGGTTTATGCTCCATGGTACCCCTGTTGTTTCTTGTTAGTGGGTGCACTGCCCACTCTTCCATTTCTGCCCTGCTTTCTGCCCTCTTGGCACCTCCGGCGCTAACTGCAAACTATGTGGGCTTGCTGCTCACCTACCTTCTGTCCCGGTCCCCACTCTTGGGAGAGTCGCGGTGGTGGTGGTGGTTAGGGGCCAGGGAGTCAGCTTGCAGGTTGCAGGGTGGAACACTACCTGTTCGGCACCTCATTTTTGCCTGAACACAAAAAATGCTACCACTCACTATGGTATGCCCATCGCACAGAAGCGTGAGTCGGGCGATTGCCGCAGAGCTCAGGCTGCACCAGCGGTTGGTGGGAGGGAGGTGACAGCACGGGGAAGAGATTCTGCTCTGCCACCAGCCTTCAATTGGACCACCATGGTTGCTGAAACTGGCTTTGCCTTAGCTAGTGGTGAGCTCCAGGAGGAAGGGAGGCAGCCAGATTCGGGGAAGCGACAGAGGAAGGAAACAAAAAAAAAAAAAAAAGGAAAACAACAAGGATGGGGTGCACAA
Organism: Neoceratodus forsteri; assembly: GCA_016271365.2. Lineage (NCBI taxonomy): Eukaryota > Metazoa > Chordata > Ceratodontiformes > Ceratodontidae > Neoceratodus > Neoceratodus forsteri. The sequence continues at coordinate 70,655,062 of JADMNL010000023.1, forward strand.
CGAAAATCCAACCCAATACTTGGTGCAACCCCTGGTTGTACATGCAGCTGGCACTAATGCCAGCTTGGACAGCCAGGGGCTACAGAACACCCAGAAAAGGGGGGCAAAAAGAAAAAAAAGGGGGGAAAGGAAGATGAATGGGCAAAACAGGCCCAACTAACACGGGTAGGGGCAAAGAGGCCTTTAACCACCTTTGCCAGGCACTACAGCCTGCAGTCACCCTCCAGGCAAAACAAAGAAAAGGGAGACACCCACGGAGCTTAACCCAGGAGACTCACCCTCTGAGGCTGGCTGTCAGGAGGATTCCTGGACCTGCTGCAGAGATAGAAGATGACTGCTGCTGCTGAAGACCCCAGGACCCCTGGCTACAGAGGAGCAGCCACCAGGGAGCTATGGACCCGAGCCACAGGTAAGCTTCCAGGTATCTGTACCCCTGTGCTCTCCACTTTGTAAGCCACCCAGTCCAGAACTTCCCTCCGGCTAGTAGGGGAGACCCTTTTCTAGCCTGGGCTGGACTTGGTTTCTGGCCAGGTGATTGGGTCCCTGGGGCCCAGATCAGTCCCTTGGGCTGATTTATGGCCCCTTTAAGCATTGGCTGGAGCTTTGGCCTGGCCAGGACAAAGGCTGAAGCCCAGGGAAAAATACAGGAGCGGGAGGGAGGAGGAGGGACCAGAACAGGAAGTGGTCAGCCAGCTAGCTTGGTCAGCAAGCCAGCTTGCTGTGTATGGGGTGGGTGGGGGGTTAATCCTTTCCCTCCCTGAGGTCCTTCCTGCTGCCTTGTGTAGCAACTGTTGGGGTGCTACAATTTGGCCCCTCTTAAAATACATGTCCCCATGTATGGGTCTGAGTACCAATTTATTTGCACAACATAAGCAATTAGGTTACAATTACACACTAATGACCTGGTCTATGTAAATGCAATAAGGACTACCTACAGCATGACTAACATCGGTAACACATTAGACAGCATTAATATCTTGGGTTACCTGTGGCTGAAGACAAAGTTAGCATTACTACTGAGCAGGAGCTACTGCTCACCCTTTGATCAGGCCCTCAAACAGGGATCTATATTTCTGTAATGAGATGAGCAGAGGGCACTCCTGGGTAGTGCGCTGTGACCATCTTAGAGGTAACTCAGTGGGCAATGGCTCTATGGGAGGGGGTCCCTGTGGTATGGCAGTGGGTTCCACCAAAGGGGGTTTTTGGGGAACAGTGACTGGGTCTGCCACCGGCAATCTCCATGGCACAGCAGCCGGAATAGTGTGCACCCAGGGCCACGGGTAAGGGCTTCTGGGAAAAGTTCAAGGGGCCATTGGATCCTTGTACCTGCCTCTACTCAGGTTTGGTGTCTTCAGGTGCCGGATTGACATCTTTTGCAGGTGGCATGGCTTGGAAAGTGCAGGGTTTAAGGATGTTTCGGTGAACAGTCTTTTGCTGGGAGGGATTTGACTCCAATTGTATTCGGTAGACAGGAAGTTCTGGAAAGGGGTGTCCACAATTAAGTACGGGTCGGGCTTACATTTGGTTTTGAGTTTGTGGGTATTGTGTGTCCTTTTCAGCAGGACTGTATCTCCAGTGGCAAGCAGTTCAGCTTTGGCTGTGTTATTGTTCAAGTCTTTTTGTTGTTGGCGCGCTTTGTCCATATGCTGGGAGACTAGTTTGCCAACCAGTTGCAGCCATTCATGGTGCTTTTGGACCCAGTCAGTCATTGGGGTACCTTCTGACTGTGCTGGTACTCCTAGAACCATGTTCATGGGTAAACGGCAGTGGCGCCCGAACAACAGGTAGTAGGGAGTGTGACCAGTGGAGCTGTGGGTGGTGTTGCTGTAGATGTAAGCCAGCTCTGGGAGGATGGTGGGCCATTGCAGGCGTGTCTCATCCAGTAGGGATCTGAGCAGGTTTATGATGGTGCTGTTGTCATGCTCGCAGAGCCTATTGGTTTGCTAGTGATAGGCAGTTGTTCGCAACTTGTGGCTCCCGTACAGCACACGGAGTTCCTGGAAGAGCTGCGATTCGAAAGAAGGACCTTGATCAGTGAGAATTTTGGTGGGGAACCCATACGGCCTGACAAAGTGATCCCAGAAGGTTTTGGCAGTGGTTTTGGCTGTGACATCTCGGACAGGTACTGCCACCAAGAATTTGCTGCAGTGGTCAATGATGATCAGGACGTAGGCTCGCCCATCACTACTGGGGTCCAGTTTGAGGTGATCCATGGTAACTATGTGTAGTGGTGCACTGGTAACGATGGGCACCAGAGGTGTTCGCTCTGCAGTACCTGGGTTGCGTTCTTGGCTGCACGGCTCACAGGCTTTGTACCAGTTGACAATGTCTTCTCTCATGCCAACCCAGTAGAAGCGTTTCCTGAGGTTGTTTTCAGTTTTGTCGTGACAGAAGTGTCTGGACTGGTCATGGAAAGCTTCCAGAACAACTGATGCAACCTCTTTAGGCAGTATGATCTGGACCGGGGGAGGTTCGTCTTTGGGCAGTGGACTCTTCGGACCAGCCTGCCTTGCTGGATGGAGAGGCAGTCCCTGTGTTGGAGAAGTTTGAGGAGTTCCTCTGGTGCTTGTCGCTGTGCCTGGGGTGAGAGGGTGGCTCCAGTCACCAGCATCTCTTGCAGCCGGTTAAGGATTGAACATTCTTGTTGGATCAGGCCCCACTGGCCCTCATTTCGCTAAAGGGGAGGGAGGTCAGTTTTGTGGTTGGCACTTAGCCCTTGCAGGAGACTGTGACAGCAGGCCTGGAGCACCTCAGCTGGCACGTTGAGGAATGGTGGCATCTCTAGGCTCTCTTGCACTGTTTCCTCCTTTCCTGGTTCATCTGTTGCAGGCAACCGCGGCAGGATGTCTGCACTGGCGTTGATGCGCCTTGACTGATAGCGAATAGTGAAATTGAAGTTTGCCAGTCGGGATGCCCACCTCTGTTATAGTTCTTCTAGTTTTTCAGTATGTAGGTGTGCCAGGGGATAACTGTCTGTGTACACCAGTAATGGGGTAGCTGCCAGGTAGTGCTTGAACTTTTCAGTCACTGCCCACACCAGCACCAGGAACTCAAGTTTGAAGGAGCTGTACCTTTCATCATTGTGCTCTGACCCTTTTAGCCCTCGGTTGGCATAGGCAATGACCCTTTCATGCCCCTCTTGGACTTGAGACAGGACTGCCCCGAGCCGCGAGTTGCTGGCATACTTGTACACAATGAAAGGTTGGGTGTAGTTGGATAGGCGAGTATAGGGGCTGTGGTGAGGATGTCTTTCAGTTGCTGGAATGCTGCTTGTTGAGGTTCGGCCTACACTACTGAGGCATTACGGGGAATTTTCTGGACCTTGGATCCTCTGAGGAGCTTGTGCAGTGGGGCCACAATCTTGGCAAAGTTCTTGACAAACCAGCAGTAGTACCCCACAAAGCATCTCTGACGGTTTTGAGGACAGGCCAGTCCTGTATGGCATGAATTTTCTCTGGGTCGGGGGAGATTCCTGCTGCACTGATGATGGGACCCAGGTAATTGACACTGTCCTTTAGGAGATGGCACTTGGAGGGTTTGATTTTGAGCCCATATGCTGCAAGCTGCTCAGAGTCTGCCTCCAGATGCTGTAGGTGCTCTTGATAGGTGCTGGAGTAGACAATGATGTAATCTAAGTACAGCAGGAAAATGTCAAAGTTCTGACTGCCCAGACAGTGTTTGATTAGTCTTTGGAAGGTTCCAGAGGCATTGCACAAACCGAAAGGCATTCTGGCGAACTCGCACAGGCCCATGAGGGTGATGAAGGCAGTCTTTTCTTGGTCTTCTTGGGTGATGGGCACCTGTCAGTATCCAATGGCCAGATCTGGGGTGGAGAACAGGGTTGCTGACTTCAGTGCGGCAAAGGAGTCTTCAATCCGAGAGAGGGGGTAGGCATCTTTGTGCATGACTTGGTTCAGTTTGCGGTAGTCCACACAAAACTGGAGCTTGCTGTCTTTCTTTTTGATCAGCACTATGAGTGTGGCCCAAGGGCTGTGGCTCTCCTGGATAACTTCCACTTCCAGTATTTCCTTTAACAGATCTTTGGTGGGCTGATACAAGGAGTGGGGTATGGGCCTAAATCGCTCTCAAATGGGGGCATGGTCTCTGGTTGGGATGTGGTGCTGCACTGGGCTGGCACAAAGTCAAGCGGGTGTTGGAAGAATGCCATGTTGTGTTTTTGGATTAGTTCCAGCACCTCTCGCCTTTGCTCTTCCATGGTGGCTGGGGTCCCCAGGTCAATTTCGTGCAGCCACTGCTCATGGGAATCATTGTTTGGTGCACCTGTGGCAATTGTGGAGACAGTTGCACCCACCGTGCCAGGCATGTTTGTAGGTGAGGCCTCTATGACATTGTCTGGATCAATCTGTACCAGCTGCCCAATTGGTTGGTGCCGATACAGCCGGGATGGGGTCGCTCCACAGTTCAGGATCCTTTGGGTACTTGTCTGTTTTTTTTACCACTACAAGGCTTCAGGTGACAGCAATGGCACTATCTTGTGCATTGATGTAGGGTTCCAGTAGGGCAAGGTAGTCTTTTCCTTCCACCCCGTCCTTGGCCTTGCAAAGGACAGTTGTCTCATGCCCTGGACTTAGCACAACAGGGCGGGGTCTACTACCCATATGAGGCCTGTTTCCCTTGGTCAGTGGTGAACTGTTGGTGGCTTCTGATAACTTGTATTGCTTGTGCCAGACATGCCTCTCTGGTCTTGGTAGCTGGGTGGAGAGGTTCTTCAGGACGTCTATTAGCACTTCATGACAATTGAGCAGGAAATTCATCCCAAGGATAACTGGGGATAGGCTATCATTGGCTGTCTGGGCTACAATGATGCTCTGGTTGGGGTACGGTTGTGTCCTACCGACATCGACTTCTCTCGGTAGCCATGGTACAGTATATCAAAGCCATTTCCTGCAATCAGGTTAAGCCACTTTTGAGGTGGATTTTGAAGTGGTGCCTCAGGCCAGTGCTTCAAGCAGTACCTTCCTGAATAGTGGACACCTGGGAGCCAGTATCAAGAAGTGCCATGAGTTTGACACCGTTGATACAAACTGATATGATGGGGCACCTTCCAATGCACCTACAGTGTTCTGATGCAGACTTAGGCGTATCTCTGTCTTCCTGGGGTTGGCCCACTGCCACAAAGACTCTCTGTTTTACTGGCCACTTCTGTTGGCCATTGTGAGCACTCTGCTGTATGTGGCCAGTGACTCTGCACCTCCTGCAGATGGGCCTGTGTGCTGATTGAACTGATCGGTCAGTCTCTGCCCAGTGCCCCTCTGGCCGAGGACAGTGGGCATCCCCTTCCATCTCCTTGGGCCCTCTCTCTGGTCCCTTATCTCTTGTCTCATGTCCTCCAGCTGCTGAGTGAGTTCGCCACCCGGTCCTCGAGCTCTTGGGTGCGGTCCTTGGGCGAGGTGGCCCCTCGGACGGGGCATCGGTCGGGCACTTGGGCCACTTGCTGTACTGCCGATGGGCACTCAGGGGTGGTCGAGTAACCTGGGAGTGCGAGTTGCATCTGTCCACCACTCTCTTTGGTAAAATGCATCCACTGGGGCCATGCTGTTGGGCCACATCATCAGTGGGATGTTGGTGCGCTGTATGCCAGCGGTGACCTCTTCGGTGTGCTGGTTGTCCCCCAGGATCTGGATGGCCTTCTCCTTAAAATCTAGGAAGGTCTCACCAGGTTCTTGTGACTGGAATATCAGGAGGTTCTTCCTCTGAGCGGCACTGCGCACTCCCTCAATTAATTTATCCTGCAGCATGCGGTCGGGCTCCTGCACTGCTTCTGGATCCTCTCACTCCATGGCCTTTAGGGCCTCCTGGAGGCTGAGCACAAACTCTCTTAGGCTCTCTCTTGGGCTTGGGTTCAGAAGAAAAGCCTTATCTTCAGTTGGGACAGGGTGCGAGTCCCATTCCCTCGCAAGCCAGCTGGTAACCTCTCGGTGTGCTGCGCCTCCCAGTAGTCCAATTAGGACCTCCACCTTATGGTGTTTGGGGATTCAGTACAGCCGGAACATGGCCAGCATCTAATTTCGAAATTCTCCCAGGCTGGTTCCCTTGGGATCGTTGGAATCTCTGGTGTACTGGGGGAGCCAGGGTGCGCCAAAGTAATAAGGCATTGTGAGTGCTGATCGCTGGTCTCCCTCTTCATTGCTGGAGTTGGAGTGGTGGTTGCCTGCCATTTTTGAGCTATCCGTGGACATGTGGACCTGCTTTGGGCTCCTTTGGACCCTGCTCCAGTCAAGGAGAGGCAGGCACAATGGTTCCAGATACAGATAGCTTTTATTGGTAGCCGCCACTGGTTCCACTGGAAAATAATGGAGTGATTGTCATGCAGAAAACAGTGTTTAGCAGTAGAAGGCAATTATACAAGTCAAAAAGGAAGTAACTGTAGGGGTAAACAGTTATCCACATACTATCAATATGCAGTATACCTCTAATAGGGCCACCTAGTGCCCTATGTCTGCAGACGCAATAATAATAATTTATCAATACCCAACCACTTTGGCCAAGGATACTTAGAAGGACACATCAGTTACAGTCTGACACTCCTGTAGGAGGAGCTGTCTTTTGGTGCAGCACAGGTGGTTGCTAGCTATCTTTGAGGAGTGGGGTACAGTACTTGAGTGACCGATCAGTCTTGTTGACTGGCAGGAGGGCTGAGGATGACAAGGTGGAGATGAAGATGAAGAAGATGAAGAGGATGCAGGCTGGTCCAGAGCTGGAGCTGCCGGTGAGGAGAGGATGGAGGATGGTAGAGACGATGTCCTTCGTGGCATGGCGGTACTCTGGAAGGCTCCTGTTGGGTTGCTGCCCAGCCAGGCAAGGGAGCAATGGTCACCTCAGAAAAGCAAAACAAAATGGGGCAATTTCCTAATCACGTACTGTGGATGGAACCTCACTATCATGAGCCAGGGCAGCTCCTAAGCTGACTATACTGGGGGAGGACTATCACTATGCTGTCTAATGCAGTCTTTCATCATCTTCGGGGTTGTGGACAGGCTGGGCATGAGGCATTAGATACTTGGCCAGTGAAAGTGGATGACATCTAAACTCAGGGGTGCAGGCAGTGGCAGTCGCAGTCTTCGTAGGGCAATTAATTGGGTGATGGGACTACCACAGTTAGGCAGTCCGTCCACTTCCCCATGGCAGCAACTCAGACTGGGGGTGGAGAGAGAACTGACATAGCTCAATGCAGTTGGCGATGGGGCGGGCAGTTCGAGCCCCTTACAGGACAGTGCAGGAACCAACTGGTCAAGGTGCAGGCCAGGCAAGTTCAGCCCCGATGTGGATTGGTAGACCCCGATGCAATTTGTTCAGTCAGTTGGAGTTAATAATGTCCCAGGGTGCAACCCAGGAAAACACTGTAAATTCTATAAATTACAATTACAATTACACAGTAACAACTGTTCTTTTTACCAGGAACTGGGTTTACCTTATGGCCAGGGTCAGGGTGACAGGCAGCACAGTGTGGGTCAGATGGTCCCTACAGTCATCAGGTACACCCACAATCAGCAAGCAGTCCAGGGAAAAAGAGGTGGCAGGTAGGGGGTAGTTAAGGCTCCCAGTGAAGAGGCTAGGGCCTCTAGGGTGACCTCCTTACAAAATGGGATACTGGCCCTTTAAATCTCTCAGCAATCCCTTCCTTGCTCAGCAGGCCTGGTGGGGGAATTTACCTAGGCCCGGCACCCGCCTCTTGCCTATGTATTGGGAGGGGAAGCTGGGCTATATAGTGGGCCCAGCCTGAGCTCCGCCCTTTGTAAATATTAATCTCTGGTCTATAGCGTCACCGTGCAGGGCCTAGGGCTTAGCTCCGCCCACTATGCCTGCACAAATGGGCATGTGGCTTGAGCCCCACCCCTGCCCTTTAGGCACCAATTTCCGTTTCCTCACGCTATGTATGCCCACTCTAGCCTGCTCTCTCTGTCCCCTACCACTGAGGTGCTGATTCAGTACCAAAATTAAATGCCCTGGTGCTCATGCTGTTCATTCTTGTTCTTGGGTGCCCTGCCCACTCTTGCCATTCTGCCCCTCTTTGATGCCTCCAGTGCTAACTACAAAACTATTTGGGCTTGCTGCCCACTTACCTTCTGGCCCGGGTCCCCCACTTCTGGGAGAGTCGTTGGTGGTGTTGGTGATTAGGGCCAGGGAGTTATGGTCTCCCCCGGTACTTTTTACTTGTTTTGCAGGCTGAAGGGTGGAGCACTACCTGTTCAGGCACTCGCTTTCGCCCGAACACAAAACCCAGCAGCACACTGCGGTACACCTCCAAAACCAGCCCTCTTGTTCTCCCCCCGGACACAGCACACAGTGTGAGTTGGCCATTGCCATTGTGAGCTTGGGTTGCACCAGTGGTCGGTGGGAGGAAGGGCAATAGTGCGGGGGAAGAGATTCTGCTCTGCCACCAACGCCTTCAGCTGGACCACCCTGGTTGCTGAAACCAGCTTTGCCTTAGCCGGTGGTAAGCTCTGAGAGGACAGGGAGGCAACCAGACTCGGGGAAGTGACAGAGGAAGGAAACAAAAAAAAAACCAAGGACAGGGTACGCAATGAAAATCCAACCCAATAAATGGCGCAACCCCTGGTTAGCATGCAGCTGGCACTAATGCCAGCTTGGACAGTCAGGGACGACAGAGCACCCAGAAAAAGGGGGGAGGGACAGCAAAAAGAAAAAAAAAAGGGAAAAAGGAAGACAAATGGGCAAAACCGGCCCAACCAACACAGGGGTAGGAGCAAAGAGGCCTTAACCACCCTTGCCAGGCACTATAGCCTACAGTCACCCTCCAGGCAAAACAAAGACAAGGGGAGACACCCACAGAGCTTAACCCAGGAGACTCACCCTCTGAGGCTGGCTGTCAGGAGGACCCCTGGACCTGCTGCAGAGATAGGAGATGACTGCTGTGCTGCTGCTGAAGATCCCAGGACCCCTGGCTACAGAGGAGCAGCCACCAGGGAGCTATGGACCCAAGCTACAGGTAAGCTTCCAGGCATCTGTACCCCTGTGCTCTCCACTCTGAAAGCCACCCAGTCCAGAACTTCCCTCCGGCTAGCAGGGGAGACCTTTTTCTAGCCTGGGGGCGGACTTGGTTTCTGGCCAAGCTATTGGGTCCCTGGGGCCTAGATCAGACCCTTGGGCTGATTTATGGCCCCTTTAGGCATTGGCCGGAGCTCTGGCCTAGCGGCCAGGACAAAGGCCAAAGCCCGGGCAAAAGTACAGGAGGGGGAGGGGGGAGAGGGGGACCACAACAGGAAGTGGTCAACCAGCTAGCTTGGTCAGCAAGCCATCTGGCTGTGTATGGGGTGGGTTGGGGGAGTTAACCCTCTCCCTCTCTGAGGTCCTTCCTGCTGCCTTGTGTAGCAACCGTTGGGGTGCTACATCCCCTCTTTGCACTAGGAGTACAGTGAAAAACAAGCTTCTAACCCCTAGGATATTTACTTTGCAGGGAATTTGTAAAGGAATGAGTTGTTTAATGAGCCATTTTCTTTTGTTGGTAAACTGGTTTCTTCTACGAACCAGATGGCTCTCTTTTAGGTAGGTTAATCCTCCCATTGTCAACAAACCTATGCCTTTACTCGCACTATTACATTCTTCCTTCATGGCTTGGAGGTTCACGATACAAACTCCCCATATCAACCACCCCCCCAGTATAAGAACCAAACACTTTCTCATCCTATTCTTTGGAAAAGTGGGGTCAACAAATGTAACTAACAGCTTTCTCTCCCCTGAGTGGTGCTTGCACCACTCAATCCGCTCGTGACACGGCAGTTGTGCCCGTGGGTGACACGGGACTTTGTAGAGTATAGCCCCGGCACCCTCGAGGTTCAGCCTATTTTTTGGGTACCAGGAGCTGACAAGACCCAGCAGGAGCTGCAGTTTGTTCTGGTGCCTCCTGCACCATGTGAAAGCCACGCTTTCAGTGGAATTCAAAGGCATGTGACCATTGTAATCAGAGGACTCCACCAGCCACCATTCAGATGCAACCAGAGTTCTTCACCCACCCTTTTACTTGAACCGGGGGGGGTGGCATGGAAAAAGAGAGCAGGAGCCCTCAGGAAAACCTTTGCTGAGGCAGTGGTCCCTGAGGCAATACAGGCCACCATATTGGTGACCCCTCACCTGCCCAGCACAACAATGAGGGCTGGAAGTACAGACTGGGCCAGGATTTTGGCACCTTGTGATGGACCTATGAGGCACTGAGGTTCTTGAGGGACAAACCATTTAGCCTATGTGAGCTGACCGCCAGACTGTGCTGTAAAGTGGAGACTGTGCTGACTGAGGGGGAGATCCGCCAGAAATCTCAAAGGGAGTCCCTGTGTCTGTTACCCAGGAAGAGTTTGAGCTGTGCCATTTATCAGACGGTGAGCCTGGTTATGAAACTATGGGTGGCTGTAAATCCTGGTGAGGACAGAGGCAATCGTGTGCTAGCCAGCATTAGTCAATGTGGAGACAGTGCAAAGCATGAAGCAGAAATCCAGAGCTGCTGGTGTAGGTCCTGTAGCAGGCACCCTAGCCAGGTGTCAGGCAGCTGTAACCCTGAGGGTATGGAAGACAGGACATGTGGGTCAGTATGGGGCTTCAGTAGTTAGAAAAGGCAGAAAGTGATAGCAGATGAATCTCTAGGAAAAAGTGAGAGCCACCAGTCTTAGAGAATAAGATCCAAAGAGGGAGTTCAACAAGATAGAGATGCCCAGAGGAAGCTGTGACCTAGAGACTTGCCAAGCATAGAGAAGCCCCCTGGTCAGGGGTATCTGTAAGTATGCTGCAGGGTAGCCCTGATTTTGGAGGGAAACCCAGGTTTTCCTGCCCGGTTGGAAACTTTTCTCGAAAGTTGTCCATCAGGCCAGGTTACAAACACCCTAAGTGCTTGGCATGCTTGTGCCATTTTTACAAATTGCCTGGCCTTTGTTTGAAATCAGTTTGAACATACTGCACCTGTTTTTTCTAAGTAAACCACTGCCAGCCATCTTGCAACATCTCCATGGGGCGTGCTGTGATTCTACACCTGCTGTATCCTTAAAGGAGCTCTCTGTTTAACCAGTTTAGAGCTGGTATCTGGTGGGAGAGGGAAGTGACACCCAGTAGAGTGAGATCAGAGGGTCACTGTGCTGTTATGGTGGGGGGTGGGAAGAGTTGGCTGCACCTAGTTGGGCATTTTTAGAGGCAGACCTGACTGAGTTATCCATGCCATGCCTAGGTGGGGTTTCACTAGCTGCGGCCCAGTAAAAAGGGGAGACTAGTTAAGCCCTCCTGGTATGGTAATTAATGTGGCTGACTAGTTTGTGCATTCATTAACCCATGTTTGCATTTTTGGTTATGGTTCCTGGAATAAAGTTGTAGTGTTTTTCTCAGTATTGACTGCTTTACCATTGAGCGTGCTAGTTGTGGGGAGCTGTTGCGTCTGCTGAGTGTCTTTGGGAAGGGAGACCACAGTGGGGAAGGGGGCTGGTACAGCATTGCAGGGGGTTATACTGTTACATAATCACACTCACGTAAACCTTTCTCTGGGTGGACGCACTGCTCCTTCTTTCTGTATTCAATAAAAACTCCACTCACTTCTGAGGAAGACAAGAACTGAAACCATCTCAGCAGCCTGGCAGCAGCGTAAGGTAGTGGTGATGTACTCCTATTGCTATCTGGGGAGCAGCAAGCATGCTTTACAGGGGCCTTACACTTTGAAAAAATAAATCTTCAGGGGTATCTCAGTCATCAGGTTACACCATAAGAACTTCACCATAGGTAAATGGGGAATCCACATGGAAGATTTTCAGCAGTACAACTGGGGCTGCCCACACCATTGACGTCAGCTGGCACCACCAACCCTATAAAGACGAAGGCGGTCCCACACGCTCCTCAGTTCATTCCTCCTGTCGACTTCCAAGCACAGTCTCCATGGAAGAGCCATCTCAGTGTTCGCGCCTTTTTGGCCTATGTCTGCTTTTTTTCTACCAACCAATTTTTAATCTCTTTTCAGAGATTTTTTCTTTTATGTCGAGAGTTAATCCTTCTTCTTCTTCCCTCTTCTGTCGTTGCCACTGCAGAAAGAAGATTGCCTCCAACGATGAGCACTCAATGTGTGTTTGCTGTCTTGGGTCTGATCATGATGCCTTGGACTGTGATCTCTGCCAACAGTTTAATCTAACCACCCTTAGGCAATGCAGAAAAGTGCTGAGGCTCTTCATGGAACAGCAGGTAGCCAGCTCCAAGTCAGTGTCCTCCGGGGTGCTGGCCCACAAGTCGCCCTCCAGGTCCAAGATCTCCAAGGCCTCACAGGCAAAAGATACGTCCTTGGGGAAAAGTCACAAAAAAGACTGGGACTGTGGCCGCTCCCTCCAATGGCCATCCCATTCTCCATCGGCTTCTCCTCCTAAGTGGGGGTTCTCCATTGCTGGCTGGTGCCCTGATGATGAGGCCTGCTGTCCAGGTCCTGGTTCACTCCAGACCCATACCAGCAGCTGCTTCGGTAATCACTCAGGGTGCGAAGCTGTTGACCTCTGGGTTGTCAGCTCCTCCTCCTTCAGTGACGGCCATGTCGTCGACGACCACCCCTTCAGCTCCTGCTCCTTCTCATAAGGCCACAGGCTTATCGGGCCAACAGTCCAGGTCATCGGCTCCAGTGCCAGAGGCCCCTCCTCCTCCGGCGATGGATTTGAACGATGTTCTGGTCCGTTTTACTAATGTTATTGTGCAGCAGTTTGCTTCCTTTAACAGACCATCGTCGCCGGTGCCGTCATCAATGCCTTTGACTTCAACTCCTATCTGACCACTCCAGGAGCCTGCCTGAGCACTGTTGATGGTGCATTCGATGGTGGACCTCGAGGAAAAGGTCAACGTGGAGGAGGAGTACCATCCTGACCTCATGCTCCCAGATGAGGTAGAGCGGGAAGAGGAGGAGGACCAGTTCTATGCCTCTGACAAGTTCACTGTCTCCTCAGCTAATGAAGAATCTGTTAAGCATACCCCCAGGTCTCCACCTGAGGATGCTTCTTTCTTTGGCATCATGAAGCAACTGTCTGCCACCATGGGGTTCCAGACAGAGGAAGAAGATGCCACCGGGAGGGATCAGGTGGACTATCTGGAAATCCCAGAATCTCCACCCAACATTATCCCTCCCTTGCTTCCAGCCCGTAAGAACGCTACCACGGCTTCCTGGCACAGGCCAGATATGGTGCCAGCTATGCCACACAGCGCTGATAAGCTCTACAATGCCCCTTGGGGCATTCCATACCTGGCTGCTCAAGCTGAAACCAACTTAGTAGTCATTAAGGCAGCACATGATAAGTCTAAAGTGCCCAAACACCTTAGTTCTTTGCCCCTGGATAAAGAATCATGCAGGATTGATCTTTGGGGCAGAAGAGTGTATGCCTCTTCTACCCTGGGCCTAAGGATTGCCAACAACCTTTCACATATGGTGAAATTCCAAAACACCAATTCTAGGAAGGGCAAAGCTGCTGCCCAAGCCCTTCCTGAAGGCGCTCAGAAACAGGATCTCTTATAATGCCTTCAAACTGCGGAAAATGTTGGCAAGCATCTCCTCAGAGTCATCTGTGACCCCTCCGATACTGTTGCCAGGGTGGCTGTCACTGGCATTTGCCTCTGCAGGCACTCATGGCTCAGGGTGTTTGGTTTTGCAGCTGATGTGCAAAACAAAATATTGAATGCGCCCTTCAATGGCACTAAACTTTTCAATCCAGATGTGCACGACCTTATCAATGATCTGCAGGCCTCGGGTATGGCCCTTAAGTCTGTACTCTCCCTCTACCACACTCAGCAGTGTGGAAGGGGGCATTCTGCTTTTCATAGACAAGCCACTAGACCAGGCTCGGGCCCCTGTCCTCAGGGTAAGCATGGAGCCCAGTCCTCCTTACCTGCCCCCTCACAGGCAGGAGCAGCAGCCAAGAATCCCAGAACTGAGGCCCTGCTTCCTCAGCAGGACCCGCCTCAGCTTGACTCCTTGCCAGACCCCCCTCCTCTGGCCCACGCTCAGGAGGCAGTGGTCAGAGATTGGTTCTCCCTCCATTTGAATCAATGGAGAACCATCACATCAGATGCTTGGATCCTGCAGATCAAAGAGTGCAATCATACCCTGGAGCTCATTCAACAGAATCCAGATTCCCCTCCACCACCTGCAAACTACCCCTGACTCATCTTCCTGTTCTCTGGGAGGAGGTACAGATTCCTCTGCGCAAGGAGGTGATAGAACTTGTGCCAAAGTGGCAGAGGAATCAGGGGTTCTACTCCAGGTTCTTCCTGGTCCCCAAAATGACGGGAGATCTAAGGCTCATTCTTGATTTGAAGTGCCTCAATCTCTTCATCCAGTACAGAACGTTCCGGATGGTAACTTTGCCAGGCCTTTTGCTCCTTCTCAAAACTGCTCTGCTCCCTAGATATGCAGGACGCCTACCTGCACATTGTGGCTTTTCCACCTCACAGGAGGTTCCTATGCTTTGCCTTTCATGGAGAGCATTAGCAATTTAAGGTATTGTCCTTTGGCTTGTCCTCTGTGCCATGTGGCTTTACCAAGTGCTTGGCAGCAGTTGCAGCAGCCCTCAGAAGGGAAGGTCTGTATGTCTGCCCATACCCGTGTAACCCCCCTACAAATGGGGGTCCCTAATATGTCTGCCTGGGTTTACCTTAGCCATGCCTGTCTGTCTCCTTCTGCTCTCCTGGGCATTTCCCAATCCTGCCTGCAATTCTTTTCAGTTCCTCAGGTCCTTTTCTGCCCCTCTAGTGCCCCAGCCTGCAGCCCAAGTAACGATTCAGCCCAGCAGGGCTAGAGAATGTCCACCGTGATCTCCTGCTTGTTGTTCTGCTCTCAGAGCAGCGGGGATCGTGTAGGCATGAGCGGCGCCTTTGATCTCTGACCATGCTGTTTTGCGGCCGCTTCAGGGAGTGTTCCGTTGGTCCCAGGATTCCCCTCACCTAATTGGGACCTGGTGACCATGGACAGGCCACTGAGAGACCGCTCCCCGAAGAATTAAGGGAGTTGTGCAAGTGTGTTCATTTGAGACTCATTAACATATTCATGAGCTGAGCCCCGATCCTATTTGAATATTCATTGGTGCCTGTCTGCCCTCGGGGCAGCATGTATCTCAGCTGTGGCTGAGAAAAGAAAAGACATTTTTTTTTAAATATTGTAACTGCTGCTGCATATTGGGGATTTACTGTGCAAAGGGAGGAAAAGTATATTTAAATTAAAATGAGTGCTTCTTCCTGGCTGCAACCAATAAAATGTTGGGACTCAAAATGTCAGCCTGTCTGCTGCTGCAAGGGAGCTTAAACATTGGCAGCAGCGACAGGAAAACGGACTGAGCAAAATATTTTCTTTGTGCAGCAACAGTAAGTACACAACCTGGGCTACAGAACTGTGGGGCATTGGGGTAAATAATTACTATTCTCTGGCTGCACCAGAACTTTTATTCAGGACTGTATCTAATCTGCTGAAGGGACAGTGGGTTAAGGAGCTATTGCCAGCAGTCACAGCCAATCGGAAAGCCAGAAAAACAAAGCCAGGACTTGTGGGACTTTCACAAAAGCTCCTGGGTAAATGCCAAGTGCTCATGGGGACTTACAGGGATCTAATTCTAGGCGCCAAAACACCAGACCAACAGTGCATCGAGTAAGGTTCATGCATTATTAATTTCTGTGAGTGATAGGTCCTCCTGCCAATCGGAGGCCAGTCACCCTATCACTACAGCCAATCAGGAGCCTTGGGAAAGCCCTATAAGAGACAGTGTCTGCCAGCATTTTGCCAGATTCTACAGATTGAGAGCCAGATTCCAGCCTGCAGATTCGAGCAGGACCCCACCTCTTGGGAGAGGGGCCCAGGCCCCAGTCATGCTGCCAAGCCTAGAGTTCCAGTTAATCTTCTCCAGCCTGAAGAAGGTTCACATCTTTGTTAATTAAAGTTATAGTAATTTAGTTGTGTTTCACCTGCTAGCCTGGAGGTTGCCAGATTTGCCCTCCAAGTGCTAGCTCTCCCTCCCATGTCTGGGAAAGATGTGGACCGAAGACCAGATGACATCATGCAGTGGTGAGAGTGCTGACCAGAACCTCAGTCATGAAAGGACTGAAGATGCCAGGATGCCTTCTATAGCAGATGACCACCTGTGGAGGACCTACATGAGTAACCTTGTACCCCCAGTGCATGAAAAAATATCTTGCAAGTTAACTTGTGGGCCTGTCAGCCCTTGTAGTTGTTCTGTGCCAAGGAAGAGGAAATAAGTAACCTTGGAGCCGACATGCCCCCTATCTTCTGGAGTGAGGGAGACTGTAAAAGTAATTAGTCTGGGCTGCTTTGCCCTCAAGAGACTGTGTCATCTAGAAGTTGTTCTGTTGCACCTTGCCTGCTGCCCAGCTGGCACAGTGCCGGTGTATTTAGAGACTGTGTTGTGCAGACTGCAGCTGTTGTTGGGGCTACCCAAGAGAGCCCAAAACAGTTTGCAATCTTGTGAATCATATAAATGTGCTGATATCTATCTGTACCCTCTGTTAGTCAAGACTGCCCTGTTGGAGCTGCCAGTCATAGTCACGGTGCTAATTCAAAGAACATGAGGCCCTAGAGTTTGTTGTGATTGAGCTTTACATCTGGATGTAACCCCCCTGCAAATGGGGGTTCCCAAAAGACTTCCAGGAGCTTGCTTGAATGCTCCGAGCCTGAATGGTGTTTGGCGTTTAAGCCATTTGTCTGTGAGTGTCTTTAAAGCCTCTGGTACTGTCTCTTTAAGAGCTGTCTGCTTGCAGACATAATTAGTTTGTATGGGGGGAGCTGTGTGCTTCTCTGCTTGAGTCCCACTCGAGCTGCTGCCAATTCACTCCGTTTTTGCCGTCACTAGGAGTGCAAAGGGAACCTATCTGAAAGATGTAACTGTTTGCCAGAAATCATTTAGAGTAATAAAGAAAATACAGTTTGCCTAACCTGCTTTTCTTTGCAATCAGAACTGTGTTTGCCTAGTTCCCCATTCTAGTTTTGAACTGCTGAACTGGACCAATCAGTGTGGGTTAAGGTAGCTCTAAAATGGTGCCTGTGGATGAATCAGAACTTGGACTCGTAATCTGAGCCAGCCACAAGAGGATTGTATGGGTAGTGACTCTGGGAAATGTAGTTTGGACTTTGGCGCCTTTTTGCACCAACAGAGGGAAGCCATTGTGAGTGACAGCCAATCCAGCCAAGAACTGGGAGGAACTCAAAGGAAGTGCCCAGTTTTGTCTACTGGAGTTTCAGTTTAGCTCTGGCAGTGAAGAGGGAAGGAGCCCTGTGCTCCTTCGGTGCGCAGTTTTAGTCAGGAAACGCGTGTAAGACCCCAAGTTTCAGTCTGCAGCTTGTGCAAGTGCTTGTTTGGACTGAATCTGACCTGTGAAGAGAATCAAAGAGATCTGAAAAGTAGAAACCAGGCTCACCCTGTAGAAGACTGGAGAAATTGCTGAATCGTGCACGGTATGTCAGGAACTGAATCTGCTGTGTGTTCTCCCGGGTACTGTGCAGTAATTGCGATCGGGATAGAGAAGCAGCTTGCCTGGTATAGTACTTTCTTTTTCCATATAAATGTGTGTAGTGCTAGTGGGGACTTGTGTTTCAAATCCCCTGTACAGTGAATCGGGTGCATGAAGCTGCAAGTAAACCCCAGCTTAATCCAGACTACATCCATTTGCTCTGAACTGCCTTGGGGTCCAGTCACAAGGACCTTGTCCACATGGTCTGCTCCGCCTGGCAATCCAGGACAATCTGCCTTCCATTCAGTTTCAGCATTGAATTTGTGAGTACAAATCAGGGTAGCTCCCTGCCATCATCTAATTGCAAGTGTTCCATCTGATTACTTTTCCTTTCTTTCTCCACGAACTGAGCCTACCGGCTCCGGATTACAATTTGGGTATTGTGCATGCATTTTCCATCTTCAGGGCCCCAACCAGCTGCACCAAATAGACTAGCCTCTTATTGCCTGGGTACCCAGTAAGAGTGACATTAGGGACATTTGGGATTCTGAAATATGTGTACAGTACTCTGATTATTAATGCGTTTAAACTAATTAACCTGATTTCCCCCTGTCCTTGATATATCCCCCTAAATAAATCAGATCTGTTTGTTTCAGCAAAGTTACACTGCCTGAGGTATTCATCTATGTTAAAGTATTGTACTGTGGTTTTTGCACTGTATCATCTTATTTTACAGGGAGTCCCACTGCCCGAACCAGTCCTGGGGGTAAGTGTATACTGTGAAGGTATTTCTGAAATATTGTGTGGGCCACTAGTGGGAAGAAAAGGGGGCTGTGACCAAGTTAGTTTAAGTATTGCAAACCCTGACCTCTGGGTGGAGGCACCCGCCATCGGATCCAGGCCCCTCAACCTGTTAGTGGCAAATCAGGCAGGGGTAGTAGCCCTAGGGATAGCGGAATCTAGGGTTACATGGAAATGACATATTTCCACCTTGCCAAATTATGTCTATGAGTAGAGATGCTTGAGAAAAGTATTGGTATATGAATGTACTGGATGTGACTACAATTAACCTGTGCTAAATGTTTAGGATGTGCAAATCCAAAATCTAGCAAAGGTAATCCAGATCAGTTGCCTTGTCTGGAATGTTCAGTTCTGTGACCTACAAGGCAATCTCTGCCCTTCTGCAACAAGCAGGGCAACCCCTGCTACTCTGACAAACGCAGGGCAACCCCTGTATCCTTGATAAAGATCAACAGCCATTGTTGAAAGTTGTTTCCAAGTTTGCCCCTCCCTTCTAATCAAAGCCGGCCAACTCGACTTGCTGCAACATCCACCAGACCTGAAACATCCAGGACTTTGGTATCTGGGTACCCAGTGTGTAGTGTGAGATTGCAGTGTTTCAGCTTTATCTGGGACTGGTGCCAGTGGTGGGGAATTGTTATGTAACATCTGATTTAGTCAGCAGCTTAGATAGCCAGGGCGCTGGGTATCATGTTTAGTCATTTGCACTGTGACTGCCTTTTCTGTTATGTAGTAGCCACCCAGCTGGAGGGTTAACCAGCCCAAACCAAAACCATTGTACATTTTGTAAAAAGAGATTAGCATGGCCTCTATTCCTCCTGTTTCCCCATCCTAACTCCTATGTCCCCCAAAATAAATCTTGTTGTTACTGTTTTTAAAACTCCTGGTGTGTGAGCATATTATTATTATTTTTTTTTATTTATTTATTCAAGGATTACAAGTACCTTTGAGCCAAGGCTCGTTTACAAAGGTTCCACGTCAAAGGATGTACAATACAGAGTAAACAAGTGTAACCCCTCACCCCTGCCTTTTTGCAAAAATGACAGGTGGCATGCTGTTGAAGCTGACAGCAGTACCTGGTGGGGACTGGGTTCGGGGAGGACGAGGTTACTCGGCACAGGGGGACCTAGGTTTGGCTACTCTGCACAGGGGCACCCAAGTAAATCCGAACACAGGAAGCAATAACTGTATTGTCCAGAGCCAGGAATGGGATTCTACAGTGTGGCTTTTATTCACATCCAAGCTGGACAAACAAAGCATAGATGGAACCCCATGGGGCTACATTCCTGGTAATGCGATTAGAGACAACAGAAACACTTCTTCACTATTTCCAGCCCACAGGCTCTGAACCCACCAGGCACACAGCCTGGACTTGCACGCAGCTTTGGGTACACAGCCCGACTTGTACACTACTTGGGTTTTCCCCCACTGGCTTGGCTCCCCCGCTGGCCATTTGATCCACGGTCCATTTTGGGAAATGAACCAGTTTTCCAATTGTGGCTCCCCAAACCACCTTAGAGCCTTCGACTCCTAGAGGGAATTTTCCTTCCAATCCTACGCCTGGGTACTTCCCTCATCACTGGCCAAGCGCCTGAGGCAAAGTAGAAACACAGAGCAAATCCGTAGAGTGGACCTGGTCACTAAAGATGGGAGGTCTCCACCTCCAGCTCCCACAATCCATACCGCCATTTCTCTGGAAACTAAACAACTTTTTACTGAAAGCTTGGCAATGTAGATTACTGGGTAGACATATGTCACATCT
Organism: Neoceratodus forsteri; assembly: GCA_016271365.2. Classification (NCBI taxonomy): domain Eukaryota; kingdom Metazoa; phylum Chordata; order Ceratodontiformes; family Ceratodontidae; genus Neoceratodus; species Neoceratodus forsteri. The sequence continues at coordinate 70,675,052 of JADMNL010000023.1, forward strand.
CTCTATATGTCTTGACTTCCCATAAGTGCTGGACTTGAACATACTTTTACTTTTGGCTAAGCCTATTACTCTAGGCCTCCCACTATTTCAGTAGTCCAATCCCCACTATCACACAAGTCCCAGGGTGAAAAACATTGGCCCTTTAGGAAGAGCAGAAACTCGCCCTCCAGTTGCAGGTATCCCACATGCGATTCACAAATCTTCTTGTTTCCCAAAAACTCTGGAACAAATAGGCAGCTTCTCCACTAGTAGCAGAACTAGGGGGGTTGCCCCTGGAATATGCAGAAAACCCTTTCCTGTCCCCATCCCCGGAGAGAGGGGGCACTGAGACCCGAATCAGCGTTCTCCACCACTTACAAACTGCTTCTGTGTCTCTCTTTTGGTGGAGACACACACCCTTTTACCTAAATGTAGCCCTATGTCAGGCTGAGGCTCCAAGAGCTTAACCAGAGCTGCTGTGCTGCTTTCACAGCAAGCTCCCAACTCCAACTGACCTACAGACTACTGTTCAAACCTCCCAACATTCTATTCCAACTCCCTGCTGCAGATTCCATTGTGGCTCATGCAGCTGCGATAGTTCTATGGTGATGTCATCCCTCAGTCTCAGCTGAGACTGAGAACAGAGTGAGACAGTGTGAAACCCATTTAACTGGAGTTTCACAAGCTGCCTTCCCTGCCCACCACTAGGTCTTACTGGGATTCTAGTAACCCTGGGTAACAAGGGGGTTACACAAGACATTCAGTTACTAGGCAGGTAAACAGCATAACACCAAGTACAAATATGTAGTCATGTACATTCAGGCTAACGAGTGATAGAACACAGAGCAGCAGTAGTAAGAGAACAGAGCAATGGGGGGGGGGACTAACTGAGGGTGCAGCCAGAGGTATTGTCATACACACAGATAGAAGTGCTAGAGTCGAAAAATGAGAGAGAAGTAAGAAAGAAAAGCAGAAGGGGGGCAGGGAGTAGCCGAAGTGCAAAGAGGGGACTAGAGAGGCAGCTAAGAAAAGGGGGGGGGCTAAGGAGGCAGTAGGGAGTGGGGGGAGGTAGCCTATTAAGTTGTGTAGTCACAGGTACTGGAGGCAGTGAATTATAGGTGGAGTTTGGATTTGAACAATCCAAGCATTGGCACAGATGAGAGGTCACTGCTGAGCATATTCATCCAGCTGGGGGCCCTATAGGTGAAGGATCTTTGACCTTGGGAAGTACGGCAGCGAGGAACCTGAAAGTGTTGGTTTGCAGAGACTCTTGTGGATCTAAGCTTGCTGCTAGGGCAAAGGAGAGCTTGGACTCCAGGTGGCGCAAGACCCAAGGTGATTTTCTTTGCCATAGTGCAGGTCTGGTATTTTATGCAGTTTGAGAGATGAAGCTAGACAGATTGTGCATGTAAGTCACACGTATGTGTGAGTCGGTGGGAGCCAGTGATGAGCCGGCAGGCTTTGTTGAGCATCGTGGATATGCGCCTAAGAGCTGTTTGCTAGGTGGAGCCATAAATGATCAGTCCATAGTCTATAATTGAGACAACAGAGCTCTGAACTGTGACCCTTAAGGCATCTGGTGTAAGGTGCTGTCTATGCCTGTAGAGGAGACCAAGGCGGGTATTTGCAGCTTTGGCAACACTGTCAGTGTGGGTTCCATCAGAGAGGTGACCGTCTAAAGTGATCCCAAGATATTTAAATGCATGAACCTGCTCTAGTGTGGCTCCATGGCAGTTTGTGATGGTTAAAGGTTGCAGCTTGTATTTATTGTGTGTGCTGCAGAAAAGCATAGACTTGTTTTTTATAGTTTAGTAGCAGTTTATGCTTGCTAAACCAGTTTTCAACTGAGATGAAACCATTCTGGAGTTTGTGTTGGAGGGGAAGGAGGTCTTTATGGATGGCATGGATGATGGTGTCATCAGCATATAGGATGAGTTGTTCTGTGCAGGATCGTGGAAGGCTGTTCAGAAAGAGGCCAAACAGAAGGGACCCCAGAATGGATCCCTGTGGGACTTCTGATCAGACGGGTCTTGCATCAGAGAGGACATCAGCAATTTTTACTTTTTGGGAGCGGTTTTCAAGGTAGCTTTTGAAACAAGCTGAAGAGACAGAGGAGAGGCCAGCTAACCGGAGCTGCTCTAGTAGAAGACCATGGTGGATGGTATCAAAGGCCTTTGTTAAATCTATAAAAACTGACCCAGCAAGGAGGCCATTGTCCAATGAACTGTGTGTTGCACCAGTGAATTCAAGGAGGGCAGAGGTAGTGCTATGCCCTTTTCTGAAGCCATGCTGTTGAGAGCATAGGATCTTATGCTTATTCAGATATTCAGTAAGCTGGTCGGCTATTATGTGTTCAATGGCTTTGGAGAGCGGGGGCAGGATGGAGATTGGATGATAATTCACATGGAGGGACTTAGCGCCACTTTTGTGGACAGGGGTCACAGTTGCAGATTTCCAGATGTCAGGGAACTGTCCAAGGCAAAGGGAGAGGTTGCTATCTTAGTGAGTGATCCAATGACATCGTCGAGGGTGAGGGACAGTATTTTGAGGTCCAGCAAGTCAGCACTACTTCTGGAATTGGCGATTGCTTTCTTAATATATTTGTGGGTTTCATGCATCCGGAGGGCTTTAAAGTAGAAAGGTGGGGAGGTAGACGAGGGCGGGAGGCTGGGGTGGTGGGCTGTAGTATCATCTTCATCAAAAAAGTCAGGGGGCAGAACACTGCTAAGGTCAGCGAATGCAGAGTTGAAGGTATTAGCGATAGTAGTGGAGTCAAGCGTGGTTGTCCTATCAATGACGAGCGTAGGGGGGAGGTTTTCAGTTGTTTCCCAGTGACTTCCTTAATCTTATTCCAGAAGGCTTTCCCATTGCCCCAAGTATTGGTAAGGGCTTCCTTGTAGTAGTTACTTTTGCAAAGATGGATTGATTTTGTGCAGTCATTACAGGTATGTCTGTAGTTTTGAATGTTAGATGGTGAGCCAGGCCCATTGCCAGAGCGAATCCCTGGTTTTCAGTTGGGTGATCAGATCTGCAGAGAGCCAAGGGTTGCACATGCCTTTTACTTTCCTTTTTTTAAAAGGGGCATGGAAGTCATAGACAGTTGTGAAAAGGGTAATGAAGTGATCCAGGGCCTAGTTTACATCCTCCGCTGCGTAAACTGGGGTCCAGTCTTGCTGTCTGAGGTGGGATTTGAGGTGCGACAACTAGCCACGTGACAGTACTCTACTGGAGATAATTCTGGGTGGTGACTTTCAGAATTTGTTAGACCATTGGCAGGTGACAGGGGAGTGGTCACTAAGTGAGTCCGGGAGGACAGAGACGTTAGTGATCCCATTAGGATGACTGGACAGAACCCAGTCAAGGAGGGTGCTGGTGCCAGTTTTGTAGTTTTGTCTGGTTGCTGAGTCAACCAGTTGGGTAAGGTTTGCCGACGATAAAGCATCCTTGAAGCTGGCTGATTCAGGCGCCAACCAGTTCATATTAAAGTCGCCAAGCAGGATTGTCTCCACGCCTTGAGATTGTAATTGAACAAAGTCAAGGACAGCAATGAAACCATTTACTTGCTTTTAGAGGGACGTACACAGCAACAACTGTGAGGGCTTTGTTGTGGGCACCTAGTAGGATTTTAATGGAAAGGAGCTGAGCGGAGGAGTCCAAGCAAGGGATAGTTATGGGATGACCCGAGAGAGAGTCTTTGAGGTAAATAGCACAGCCCCCCTTTAGACTTCCGATCCAGTCTGTGGACGTTGTAACCAGGCAGCAGGATAGCCATGTCAGGCACTTTAGGTGAGAGCCAGGTCTCAACAATTGCGAGAATGTCTGGTTTGTACTGGTTAACAAATATTTGGGGGGGCATCAATCTTTGCGAGCAGGCTGCAAATGTTAATTGGTGCAAGGGTGAGCGTCCCAGGTTGAGGTTTATGTCTGGCAGCAATAGCTGTTTTCAGGCCAGGATTTGGGTGGACATTGCCCGACAGTAGCAGCAGCAGGAGCAGAAGCTTCAAGGAGCAAAGGCGTAATTCCATAAGGGTGAGTTTATGTTTACCCTTCTTGCAGGGTCGGGGAGAAAAGTTCCTGTCGTTGGCTCCAGAGGGATGTCAGGTGGGCCAAGGTCGGTAGAGGAGATGAGTGAGTCCTTGGGCCTCTAACGAGGGTAATGTGGAGTGGCCACCCATTTCCAGTAGTGGGAGCACACAGGGAGCAAGGCACCACAGGTAGAGTTCCAAGGGGGCAGTAAATTTGGTCCAGTAGGTAGCTGGGTGGGAGAGAGGGGTATAGTGCAGCGGGGAGGTAGAAAATGGGTAGAAGGAGAGAGAGGACGAGCAATCTAAGAAGCATAGTGGAAAGAGCCAAAAGCCACTCAGGGATAGGTTGTCCGAGGAGAAGAAGCAGTAACAGTAGTGTCCAGGGGAATAGAGCAGTAATCGTCGTGATTAAGGGGGGAGGAGAAAAACCAGGTGATAGTCCTAGAAGAGAGTGACAAGCAGGGCGAGTACTGAGAGATAGATCGAGTGGGCGGCGCTGAAGGTAGGGCAGGGAGAGCAGCGAATGGGAAAACAGACAGACAGGGAGGGGCCTAGGCAAGTGGGCTGGGCAAAGGGCTATTTAATTAAGGTCGGGTGGGGAGGGGTTGGTGCAAATCTTCAGCAGTTTACAGTTAAAATCAGTGGCGCTGTAGCCCAGAAAAGTCGGAGAGACAGAGGGCCAATCAAGAGGAGAAAGCGAAGCACAGAGTCCAATCAGGAGGGTAACAGCGAGCAGCAGTCCAATCAGAGCTGCTCTCCAGCTATCCCAGGCTGGCCAGAAGCGTACCGGGCAGAACTTTGAGGAGGCGGTGCTGGAAGGTGGCACAAGTGGCTGGCTGCAGGAGCCACAGCCGCTCCAGGCAGAGGCAACTGAAGCCCGGTCAAGGGCAGTATCTGCGGGAGAAATACAGAAGGGAAATTAGCTAAAAGGGATAAGAACAAAGGCAGTGATGCAGAGCTAAGAACGGGGGCATAAGAAGAAGCCGAATAGAGAGAACAAGACTCAGGGTGTGAGTAGGGTGGGAGGGCAGCCAGATACAAGAAAAGGAAATTAAACTTGAGTCGGTGCCATGGAGAGGAAAGCAGGAGAAAGTGTGATTTGAAAAGACAAAGGAAAAAAGGCAGGGTCTTTGACAGCAGCAATTAGAGTCGCAGGGAGAAATGTAGGAGGAGAGAAACAATCAGAACTGGTACAGGCACAATTATATTACACTCTAAACAGTTGGGTTAAATAGTAAAATTAAACCAGGAAGCTAGTAACATTAAATTGGTTATGCAGTCAAAATAAGCCCCAAATCTGTGGCAGTTTACAGTTATTTTACTTCTTTATTTGATATATCGGTTTACAACCTTTGAGCCAGAGGCTCATTTCCAAAGATACCTCGTCACATGTAAGACAGAAGCTAATACAGACAGGGTATAAGAACAGTTACATAAAGCATGTGTTACAGACATTTGTCACTGACATTATTTACAGTATTTACATTAAGTACAGGATGTAGACATTTTCAGACATTATTTATAATATTTGGATGACGATATTTACATATTTACAGTTAAAATCAATGGCGCTGTAGTCCAGGAAAGTCGGAGAGACAGAGGGCCAATCAAGATGAGAAAGCGAAGCACAGAGTCCAATCAGGAGGGTAGCAGCGAGCAGAAGTCCAATCAGAGCTGCTTCCCTGCAATCCCAGGCTGGCCAGAAGCTTACCGGGCAGAACTTCAAGGAAGTGGTGCTGGAAGGTGGCACGGGCAGCTGGCTGCAGGAGCCACGGATGCTCCAGGCAGAGGCAACTGAAGCCCGGTCAAGGGCAGTATCTGCGGGAGAAATACAGAGGGGAAATTAGCTAAAAGGGGATGAGAACAAAAGGCAGTAATGCAGAGCTAAGAACGGGGGGTGGCAGAAGGAGAAGCCAAGTATAACCCCTAGGGGGCGCTCTCCCAAGGGCTTCTACCCCTGCCTGCTCTGACGCTAACAGGTTGAGGGGCCTAGATCCGATGGTGGGTGCCTCCACCCAGAGGTTGGGGTTGGTACAGTCTAATATGACCAGGTCACAGCCCTCTGGGCCACTGCAACCCCCCTTTCTTCCCACCAGTGGCCCACCCAGGTAAACCCAATGTCCCAGCCGCATACACTTACCCCCAGGCTTGAACCAGTCCGCTTGCTCTGGGAACCCCCTGAAAAGTAAGACGCGGTTACACAATAATCACAGTACAGTAATTCACCATAAGCACACAGTTCAGCCAGTATACCTTTGCAAAACAACCAATCTGATTTATTTAGGGGGAGATAACAAGGAGTGGGGAAATCAGGTTAATTAGCTTACCACTCTAATATCTATATATACTGTAAATATATATATATATATCTAGGGCACTGTGCACAGGCCTAACCTATAAGTCAATGTCTCGGGGTACCCAGGCAATAACAGGCTAGTCTCTCGATGTAGCTGGTTGGGGCCCTGACACAGAAACAAACATTTGATTCCTATGAAGGTTAAATAGAGCCAGCAGGCTCAGTTATTGTAGCCAGTATAGAAGCCAGAAGATCTTGCCTTCACTAGGAACATTTGACAGGGAGCTACCCTGATTTAGTACTCACGACTCCAGTAGAAAGAGCGCTCTCACACCACTCACAGGACCGAGCCTGGAATTCAAACACTTCTCCACACATTTATATGAAAGGCAGAGGGGTACCATACCAGGCAGCTGCTGTATACCTCCCGATCGCTTTCACAGCTCTACCCAGGCCCAACGATGCAGCTTCACATGTCCTGACCGAGCGCGATTGAAGCAGATTCTCCAGTCCTCTACAGGGTGAGCCTGGTAGGTAGCTGAGCCCTTGCACAGCCTCCTCTGACCGCTGCCTAGCGGATTTAGTCCGGTTCTTGCTGGCGTTCACAACTACCGATTTCTGGCTGTCCACACGTGCTTCCCGCGCAAAAACTCCACAGTGCAGAAGCCCAGAGCTCCTTCCTCCTTTACCACCACAGTATCTCTGTTTCTTGGCAGTTAGGGCAAGCCTCTCAATTCAGGTGCCACCCGATCCCATAGGTGGGCTACTGATGCCAGTCACTTATTTTGCCCCCCATTGGTGCAGAAAAGGCGCCAGGGTCCAGACTACACTTCCCAGGAGCACCTGCCATATAGTCCCCTTTAGGCAGGCTCCCAGTGGGAGTCCCAACTCTAATTGGCTCCAGCGGTCTCCATTTCAAAGCCCCCCTTTCCCCAATTGGTCCATCTCCTCAGCTCAGGTCCAAAATGGAGGGGTGGCACACACAGAGTCCCAGCTGCAAATAAAGCAGGTTAAACAAGCTACATTTCTGCAATGGCACTACATATTTTCCAGCAGACAGTTACATCGTCAACCCGGCTCCCCCTGCTCCCTTAGCAACTGCAGAAACGGAGCAATCTAAATATCCCCTCGAGTGGGATTTGAGCAGTAAACCCACTGTCCCCCTATACAAACTAATAAAGCCTGCACGCAGGCTGCTCTTAAAGAGACAATACTAGAGGCTTTAAAAGTACTCACAACGCCCACAGTTAGCGGCATCTCACCGAACCCCAGTTAAACAGGGAGCCTTTAGGCAAGCTCTGTGAAGGTTTCCAGGAACCCCCAATTGCAGAGGGGTTACACGAGAATAGAGAGAACAAGACTCAGGGTGCGAGCAAGGAGGGTGGGGGGAAGGCAGCCAGATACAAGAAAAGGAAATTAAACTTGTGTCGGTGCCATGGAGAAGAAAGCAGGAGACAGTGTGATTTGGAAAGACAAAGGAAAAAAAAGGCAGGGTCTTTGATAGCAGCAAGTAGAGTGGCAGGGAGAAACGTAGGAGGAGAGAAACAATCAGAACTGGTACAGGCACAATTATATTATACTCTAAACAGTTTGGCTAAGCAGTAAAATTAAACCAGGAAGCTAGTAACATTAAATTGGCTATGCAGTCAAAATAAGCCCCAAATCTTCGGCAGTTTACAGTTAAAATCAATGGTGCTGTAGTCCAGAAAAGTTGGAGAGACAGAGGGCCAATCAAGAGGAGAAAGTGAAGCACAGAGTCCAGTTAGGAGGGAAGCAGCGAGCAGAAGTCCAATCAGAGCTGCTTCCCTGCAATCCCAGGCTGGCCATAAGCTTACCAGGCAGAACTTCAAGGAGGCAGTGCTGGAAGGTGGCATGGGCGACTCGTTGCAGGTGCCACGGCCGCTCCAGACGGAGGCAACTGAAGCCCAGTCAAGGGCAGTATCGGGCAGAACTTTGAGGAGGCGGTGCTGGAAGGTGGCATGGGTGGCTGGCTGCAGGAGCCCCGGCCGCTCCAGGCGGAGGCAACTGAAGCCCAGTCAAGGGCAGTATCGGGCAGAACTTCGAGGAGGCAGTGCTGGAAGGTGGCATGGGCGGCTGGCTGCAGGAGCCACGGCCACTCCAGGTGGAGGCAACTGAAGCCCAGTCAAGGGCAGTATCGGACAGAACTTCGAGGAGGCGGTGCAGGAAGGTGGCATGGATGGCTGGCTGCAGGAGCCATGGCCGCTCCAGATGGAGGCAACTGAAGCCCAGTCAAGGGCAGTATCGGGCAGAACTTTGAGGAGGCAGTGCTGGAAGGTGGCATGGGTGGCTGGCTGCAGAAGCCACGGCCGCTCCAGACGGAGGCAACTGAAGCCCGGTCAAGGGCAGTATCGGGCAGAACTTCGAGGAGGCGGTGCTGGAAGGTGGCATGGATGGCTGGCTGCAGGAGCCACGGCCGCTCCAGACGGAGGCAAATGAAGCCCGGTCAAGGGCAGTATCGGACAGAACTTCGAGGAGGTGGTGCTGGAAGATGGCACGGGCGGCTGGCTGCAGGAGCCACGGCTGCTCCAGGCAGAGGCAGTCATTAATTGCAAAATGCCTTAAATGTGGGGAAATGCCTATTGGGTCATGTTTGAGGTGGCAAATGGTGTTTGTGGGTGGTATAACATCTCAGGGGGTTATACCTGGTAAAAGCTTGCCCATGTAAAAGTATACTCTGAGTGGAGGCACTGCGCAATTGTTTTAGACTTGATATAAGTTAATGAACCCAACCCCCTCAGTCTAGCTTTGTAAGTAGTAGGCAGGGGTGTAACTCTAGGAGTAGTGCTGCCTAGGGGTTACACCTGAAAGATTGGCTTCTCAGGGCCCCGTCCAGGGAGCAACTGCTACTGACCCTGGAGCGTACTCTCCAGCTGTTTCAGTCCCTGAGTATAACAGCCAACCTGCTCAAGTCTGTCCTAATACCGTCCCAAAGATTACAGTATATTGGAGTGGTTCTGGACTCTGAACAAGGGAAGACCTTCTTTATTTATTTATTTAAAAGTTTTACCAGGAAGGCATACTGAGCAGATGACTGCTCGATTCCAGATGCGACCTGAGCCCAGGACAGGGCAGAATGCCTTATATCTCAGGCTCTGGAAGTCTCTCAGAGTCAATACATTTCTGTCAGACTGTACCTCAGGCTTTTGGGCCTAATGGCAGCCGCCATTTCCACTGTGCCTCTAGCCCAGCTCCACATGCGTACACTTCATTGGACCCTCAGAATGCAGTGGGACCAACGTACGGATGAGCTGGACCAGTTAGTTTTGGTTTCCTCCCCTGTCTGCAAAGTACTGCAGTGATGGTGGACTCCCTCGAATCTTCTTCATGGTGTCCCTTTTCAGATCACCTCCCCACATCAGATTCTAACCACGGATTCCTCGGAGCTAGGTTGGGGAGCACACCTGGGTCCCTTCCAAACTCAGGGCTCCTGGTCCCAGTGAGAAACCGTCCTGCACATCAATGTACTGGAAATGAGAGCAGTGCTCTGTGCGATGCAGGCTTTTCAGAACCATCTGGCTCCAGGCCAGCTGCAGGTGCAGTCAGACAATTTGAGTGTCGTCTACTACATCAACAAGCAGGGAAGGCACACTCGTACTTCCTTTGCAGGGATGCCATGAAAGTGTGGTACTGGGCATTGGAACACAGTTTGACACTCTCTGCAGTCCACGTGCCAGGTGCCTTAAACAGTCTGGCAGACAGTCTCAGCAGGACTCTGCCCAGCATGCAGGAATGGGAGCTTCTGCCATCCATAGCAGAAGATCTGTTTGACAGATGGGGTTGTCCAGAGTTGGTCCTTTTTGCATACCCACTCAAAGCAAAACTGCCGAATTTCTGCTCGCTAAATCCAGGGCCAGGAGTTTTCTGGTGAGATACGTTGTGCCTCTCCTGAAGCGGGAGGTTTCTGTATGCATTCCCTCTGTTTCCATTAATACAGAGGGTTCTGATCAAGCTGCAGATAGCAGAAGCCACCGTGATCCTGGTAGCTCCATTCTGGCCCCGCCAGATATGGTTCCCTCTACTGCAGCAGTTGGCAGAGGAACCTCTGGTACCTCTGCCCCTCTGCAGGAATCTGCTGCCCCAGGATCAGGGGACCCTGGTCCATTCCAACCTAAGGTTCCTCCATCTGCATGTGTGGCTCTTAAGGATGTAGCCATTGCCAGGTTTGGGGTTTAAAATAGAGTGGTGGACATCCTAGTGGCCGCCTGCAAGCCTTCCACCCATGCCACTTACGCCATGAAGTGGACAGTTTGTCATTTGGGCTGCCAAGCATTTTCTAGACTCCTTCTGCTGTCATGTGAAGCATGTCCTGGACTACGTGATCTCTTTGTCTGACTCAAGCCTCCAATATTGCTCCATCAAGATCCACCTTTCGGCTATTTCTGCCTTTCATGAGCCGGTGGGTGACCACATGATTGCTCTGCTGGATGTCTCCCGTATCTTTCTCAGGGGCATCCTGCATTTGAAGCCTCCAATCCATTCCTCTGTCCCGGCTTGGGACTTGAATTTTATTTTTGAAAAGTTGACCCTGTCTCCCTTTGAACCAATCGTGACTTGCTATTTGAGCTTTTTCTCTTGGAAAGCACTCTTTTTAGTTGCAGTTACTTCTGGTCAAAGAATTTCAGAGCTTCAGGCCCTCTGGTGTGAGGAGCCTTATTTGATTTTCCACAGAGACAGGGTTTCTTTGCATACAAATCCTAAGTTTCATTCTAATGTGGCTTCCGAGTTCACACTCAAATCAGTCTATCCACCTTCCTGTTTGTTTTCCAAAGCGTGCCAATCCAGCGGAAGCACTGCTCCATACGTTAGATGTGCGTAGAACTTTAAAGTAGTATCTGCTTTGGACAGAAGAGTCCAGAAAGTCAAAGCAATTGTTTAATTCCTTCACCCCAGGGAGAGAGGGCGCTTCAGTTTCTAAGCAATGTTTATCCAAATGGTTGGCAAATTGCATTGTGTTCTGCTACAAGTACAGCAAAGAATTGCCTGGTGCTGTCAAAGCTCATTCCCTCCTAAGGAATGGCTACCTTGTTGGCTTGTTTCAAGGGGGTCTCAGCTGCTGATATTTGTGCAGCTGCCACCTGGAGTACAGTCCACACTTTCACCAAGCACTACAGTCTGGACATCGCCTCAAGAGCCCGTGCAGGTTTTGGTAGGGCTGTTCTGCAAGGATTCCTGTCTTAAGTTTATGGAGTCCAACAGGTCAGTTTTTTCAAGGGCTTCTGTCTTAAGTTTATGAGGTCCCTTGACTGGGCAGCCTCCCTTTAGTCTCCTTTCTTAAGTTTATAGAGATCCAGTCTCCCATACTGCATGTTTACTCCTGTCACTGCTTGGTACTCATTCCTACGGTGTAACCTGATGACTAAGATACCCCCAAAGAAGACAGAACAGTTGTGTATGAACTTACCGTAACAGTAGATCTTCAAGGGGATCTCAGTTATCAGGTATATTTCCATCCCACCATCCCCCTTCTCGGGGTTCCTTTCAGGACCTTGATATCTGCTGTTTCCATCATTCTATACTGAGCCGGGTCCCTCGCTATCCTTGGTTCCCCAGGGTGTGAGCCTTGCCCCCATTGTCTCCGAAGGGAAAGAACTGAGGAGCACGTGGGGCCGTCTACGCCATTATAGGGTTGGTGACGTCGATGTCATGGATGGCCCCAGTTGTACTGCTGAAAATCTTCCGTGTGGATTCCCCATTCACCGACGGTGAAGTTCCTATGGTGTAACCTGATGACTAAGATTCCCTCAAAGAGCTACTGTTATGGTAAGTTCTTACATAACTGTTCTTTTTCTAACTAGATTTCAACATATATTTATTTACAGAACTGCCTTCAAACCACTAGGCTACACTGTCCCCTAGACCACAGTTTTAGCCACTTACTCACCCAGGAGTGCTCCTTCCTTCCTTCCTTCCCCATCTCCAAGTATTCTACAAAACATTCCACCAAATGCATTATCATTAGTAGGAAACAAAAAAACTGGCACGCATCACCAATGCAGAATACCAAGACACTAGGCTCCAATGTGCAGTTGCATAAAGTTTTATTCAAAGCGGGTACACAGCAACGATATACTGTTAGAACAGCAAATGAATTTTGGTGCCACAATTAGGGTGCTGCAACAAGGACAACGATGACAGATGATCTGGATTTTAGATCATCCCTCAGTCATGCTGCCCTTTGGGCCCACAAATTCTGCCCCCTCCAGGGCATGCCCACCCAGGAGGAGATTATATTTAGTTGTGGGGGTTGTGGGGGTCGAAGCCCCTGCAAAAAATTTCCTGTTTCCCGGAGGTGCTTTGGCACTGTAACTGCCGGAAACATAATGCCTGGTGCCGGTGCCACGTGCATGTTGCCTGCGCCGCAATTGGCATTGGCAACATGCTTCTCACACCAACATGGGTGAACCCACAGCAACAAAATGCATCAAGCTGCAGTGAGAGGTGTGCAGTGATGTGATGTTTCGCGTGCCTGCACTATTTCGAGACACTGTCAGGCTTCCCCATGCCATGCATTCTTAAAGACAGTTCTTAAAGTGACAGGAGCAGCATTTGGACCATATTTCAGTGACAACTGATAAAAGTTATTAAAGTGTGCTATAAACAATGACCATACATCATACTGGTACTGCAAGTGAACTCAGATAGTTACATGGTCAATAAACTGTCATAAACACCTCTCACTGTAGCCCAGTTTGTTCTGCTGCTGTGTACCCACTTTGAATACAACGTTATACAACTGCAAACTGAAGGCTAGTGTCCTGGTATCCTGCATTGGTGAGTAGCACCAGTTTTTTGGTTTCCTAGTTGCGCAGTACTGGTTGTTGCACCTTCACCCTTTGTTGCAGCCCGTAGTTATCTGGTTGTACGTTATCTTCAGTCTTAAGGACCACAAGATGCTATGGAGTTTTCAAACTATGTTGGGAAATTGTGAGGTTTTAAAAACAGTAATAAGGTCATTGGTTTTCAAAACACATTCTGCATATATATACAGTATATGCCAAGTGGGAGAAAATTCACGATGAACTCTGATAGTAATTATTCTTAATATGTAGGATTGATGGGAGCTGTGTGAGAAGGGGAAAAAAACAGGAATCTGAAATTGTCTCACAAGGTTGCTGTTCTGTTAGTTCAAAAAGAAATCAATGCTTCTGCCCTGCAGGGATGCCTTTACTGAGTCCTCATTGATTTTAGTTATGAATCCACAATGCTGGAGACTCCTGCAGTGTAACTCAGATTACAGGGTTGTGTTTGAGAACCTTAATGCGAAAGAGAGCGAGCGAGAGAGAGAGAGAGAGAAAGAGACAAGAAAACCTGAGGGTAGGAACATGCAGAATATTGAGCATTGCACAGGTGTGAGACTGATTCTGTACAGCATACTAATGCTTTGCAGAGCTGAACAAATAATTTCTATGCTCAAAATTATATGAAATATGTATATGCATGGAAGGCTCACAAGTCCTCGGGCCCCCTTGCTGACTTACTCAAATACTGAGCCATTCGCAATGCCTGCAGCAGAGCCACCAGACTTGTTAAGGCCGAGTACGTTTCCTCCACCTTCCAAAACAACATTAACCACCCCTCCAAGTTTTGGAAGGTCATCCACGCTCTCTTCTCTCCCCCAGCCCAGTCCTCCACCCCAATCCTCAAGGTGAGAGAGATCACCATTTCTGACCCCCCCCCCGCTGCCTCTGAATTCAGTGCTTTCTTCACCTCCTGCACCTCGTCCCTTCTCTCCTCCTTCTCCCCCACCTCCCCTCTGCCTACCCTGTCTACTCCTTTCTCCTTCTCTCTTATCTCACTGGCAGACACCCTCAAGGCCCTCCTAGCTCTTAACCCTCTCAAGGACAGGAGCCCTGATGGGCTTGACCCTAAACTCTTCCATCTCTCTGCCCCGCCACCATTTGACCAATCACCTCCCTTCTAAACCTCTGCTTCTCCCTTGCCTCTGTTCCTGACGCTTGTAAACATACCACGGTCATACCTCTTCCCAAAGGTGGCGACTCCTCCACTCCTGGCAACTACCCTCCTATCTCCCTGCTAAACTTCAAGCATGCTTAGTGCTTTCTCAGCTCCCTTCCTCCCTTCCTTGATTCGTCCTCCTTCTTCACCCCTTTTCAGTCTGGGTTCCATAAATCCCACTCCACCTCCTCCTCCCTCCTCCAGCTTAGTGACTCCATTTTCTCAGGCATGGATCAGGGACAGATCACTTCCACCATCTTTGTCGACTTGGCCAAAGCCTTTGACACTGTAGCCCATCCCCTTCTCCTTGTTAATCTTGCAGCTGTGAGGATTTCCGTCTCCGGTACTTACTGGTTCAGCTCCTACCTTGTGGATAAGACTAAACTGGTTAGAATTGGAGATTCCCTGCCCCCCTTCCTGTCAGCAGCAGTGTCCCCCAAGGATCCATCCTTGGCCCTATACTATTTTCAGTCTTCCTAAATTACCTCCCTGCTGCTTGCACCTCTGCATCCATACATATGTACGCAGACGATACAGTTCTATTTGCCGCTGACTCGCCCTCGCTATGACCATGATCCAGTTGGACTTTGATAACACAGCACTGGTTCTGATCGAATCAGCTGTCCCTCAATGCCAAAAAAATGATCTCCATGACTTTTGGTACTAGGCAAAAGCTCCCTAAGCTTACTGCCCTCCCCTCCTTTCATACCTTAGATGGGTCCTCCATCGATGATGTTCTGTCTTTCAAGTACCTTGGGGTTTGGCTTGACCATCACCTCAACTTTTCTGGGCATATGGACACCATCCACAAAAAAACTGCACCCAAAACTAGGTGCATTATACAGAAACTGAGGCTGCATCCTCCTTCTGGCTTGCAGAGCCATTCTTCAGAAAATGATTGTCCCTATTTCGATTATGGAGACATTGTTTACAGTGCTGTTCCCAAGTCCACTCTAGCCAGGCTGGATCCCCTCTATTACTCCTTCTGCCACTTTTCCCTGTACTGTTCACCCTGCACCCACCATTGCTCCTTTTACTCTTCCCTCTCCCTTTTCTCCCTTGAAACCGCAGGTGCCTCGTTCATTGCTCCTCTTTTATTGTTAAATACTGGCTAGGATCTCTTTCCTTTTACCTCTTTTCTCTCCCCCCTTCCTTCTACAACCGTTGCAACTCTGGCTTTTGTACCCTAGCACTCCCTTCAAGGTCATCCTCAGCTTTCTCCTACCACTTCCCTAAACTATGGAATTATCTACCCTATCCATCCACTCTGCCCCTTCCTTTCACTCTCTCTCTCTTCTCTCCTCTCTTCTCAAATACTTCATCTCTGCCTCCTGCAAATGCACCTGATCTCCACCTCTGCTCCTCCACTCAATTACTCTCCCCCACCATCTCCCCATATCTCCTCCTCTTCCCCCCATAACTCTGCCCTAGCCCCCCTCATTAACCCCCACCCAGAAACCTACTGTATAGCTTCCACCACCTCCACCTGTATAGTTCCATGACGCACTTAAATTGTTTCCTCTGCTATATCCAGGCCTAACTTACATACTGTATGTTAAAGTTGCCAGTCATTGTTGCTTGTTCTCAATGCAAATTTTGTTTCTCTTCCTGCTCTGTAAATATTGTTTTGATTTGTTATCCTTTGCCTCCCTCTACCCCTTCCCCTTCCCCTTAGAACGCATCTAGAAACGAACTGCTATCCAGCTCAGTATGTCTTTCCTGCTGAAACTTTTGAAAATAAATAATTAATAAAATATGACATATGTAAATATTTATAATGTGAACCCCTTGGGTTCGTCTAGAGTGAAATATGTTATTTGTATTTGTTATAAGTGATTTTTACATGCTTGTCTTTGAATTTCACCTTCATGAGGACCTCACTGGAAATGGGCTTGGCCCAACTGAGTCTCTTTTTACATGTTACATGAATAAAATTTGTATTTACTTACTTACTTACTAGTAGGTAAAACATTAAATTACGTGTGGCCTTTCACATCCTCTGTTCTGAAGCAACTGCCATCTTTTTCTGGTACCGATGGCACTGAACCCTCTTGAGGAGGGTTGCACCCCTAGATGTGCTGCAGGACGAGTTCCCTTGGCTAAACATACCTTAGGGAAGACTTCCAAAAGTCAGAGCTGAAGGCGTAGAAAAACCATCGGGACATCATCATCTTCTAAGGAGCAAAGGAAGGCCACGGCACTGAACTGAGTGGCATCCGAGTCCCAACTCATCTGCTCGACAGGAACTAACTAATGTGAAATAACTATCTAATTTTATGATCTTCAGCACAGAGGAGAGAAAAATCCCTCTGTGGAGGAACCCCATGGAGATCCAAGGTTTTAAGTCACCATCTCTCCAGCCTTCGCATTATTATTTTAAATCCTGGCTTGAAACAGAACATGCTATAACCATTTAAGCCTAGGTGACTGGGCCCATGACTCAAAAACCTTACGTTTTTGTACAGTTGAAGGAAGAGAAATGGAAGTGAAAAACTACAGAGGATTTATGAACTTGCTCCATCCTTCTAATGGTATGTTCATTCTCAAAGGTGTTACTGAGCTGATATTGTATGACTAAAGTGACATTAAGTTGAAAGCCCCACTTGGAGAATGGAAGACTGACTCCCTTAAAAAAGTATTCACCTCCTGTGAGGGTCTGGACTCTGCTATGGAGATATGCCCAAACTCTGGCCTGCAGGAAGTCTAAACTGAGGCCGGTGTCACAGAACTGCATTTGTATGACCAAAGGAGCCCTTGGGTATGAGGTCATCACCTTGAGTAATGGTTGCTGGACATGGTCCCACTGAAGGAAAGGTAACAGGTAGAGCCTGCATATACAATATACATGGTCAAGTTTGGTGGACAGTCCAGAAACAAGCAAAAACAAGCTTCCCAAAAGCCTCCTGGGTTTAAAAATTTGAGGGTTTTAAAGAGTTGTAGTCATATGGATAAGGTAGATGCTGTAGAGGGTTCTAACCTGCAGCTATACTCAGGCTACAGTTCAACTGGGTTACAGTACAGTATCTGTTTATCTGTTTATTTACCAACTTTCACTTCTCCAGCGGGAGTAATTGTTCAAGTTCAAGTTTATTGCAGGAAAACTCCATTGAGCAAGCTCATTCACAAGGAGGTTCTGACCACTCAAACTACAATACAGCTGGGGCTAGACCTATGGATTACAGCACCAAATGAGAAATCTGACTATCACTAATGCCTAATAATTCAGGCCCTCAGTCTAACTTTAAACAAATTAGTGTAACCCCCCTCTGGGGGCCTACCTGAGTTGACCCATGTTCTCCCTTGGTTGCACTATTTTCTTTCCTTTCCATGCAGGTTTTTTCATTGCCCTCAAGGTCCTCTGGTGCCCATGGACTCTCCTTTCATGGATCTGCCCTTGATTTTGGCCCAGTCCAGGTTTGGGATGCTGAATTGAGATTGCCGCTGCTGCCAGTGCTCCTCAGAGCTTGTGGCGATCGTGCTGGTAGTGCTTAATTTTGCTGACTGATGCTTTTGTGGTCAGCTAGAATGTGCAGCAGCAGTCCCGGGTGCCCCTCTTGACTCAAATGGGGACTGGTGACCTCAGCAATATAGCTGGGAAGCTGCTGGGGAGGAAAGTTAAAAAGTTTAGACACGGCTCAGATTTGGGGCTCATTAATATAATGTGGCCTGCCTGATATTCATGAGGAGGTTGCTGCCACCTAGGGGGACAGTGTTTTGACAGCAGCGACAGTGGGATGACAGGGGCTGATCTCTAAACAGTGGTATTGTTGGCCAGGGGACAGTTGGGGCCGCAATCTGGTGGGGTATTTAAACCCTTAAGGTACTGCACTGGGCTGCACCAGACCTTGAATCCTGAGGAACTGTATTGCACTGCATTAGACAGACTGGGGGTTGACATCTTGGTGACACTTTAACCCTGTCTAGCAGCCAATCAGTGATCTTGGTTCCTAAAACTTTGACAAAGGGACTCCTGGGAAAAGGAATGACTAATTCAGGTGCCTAGATCATGCCCCAATAAACGAGCAGGAAATATTGATTTCTAGGGTTATAGATTTTTGATAGCCTTCATCAGCCAAGCAGAACTGTTGATTCTCGACTGAAACTATGTGGACTTGCTGGGATTTCTTCAGTCTGTTCTCGGGCTCTGTATGAGTCAGGAGTATCCTGTGAGAGTGGACTTTGGGATGCATGGAGATTTTTCCCAGGCCCTATCTGGAGACTGCTGTTTGCAGAATTGGATTGAGAAGGGGAAAGAGAGAGAGAGACTGAACTGTGATCCTGATTTCCCAGGTACTGAGAAGTTGCTTAATTACTGCTGGAAGAAACTAGATGTTGCAGAAATCCTGCACTAGTAGGCTGAACTGGCTGAGGACTGTGTGGATTATCTGAGTGCTACAGTTGCTGCTGAGAGGTCGTTTGCTTGTGTGGGACTGCAACTGTAATTTTTTAGAGGCAAAGCGTCTCTGGACAAAGGGGTACTAGCCAGGTGGTATGTGTCCTGAGTGACCTGGTTAAAGTTGGCTGAGAGCTGTGTTCTAGCTATAGCTGAAGACAAGGTTGTGGACATTGTTTAACTGGAAAGTGTGGACTGGTGCGCTGGGGCTTGTTCTTGGATTCCCCTGTTGGATTGCACCTGTACTTTTTGGAATTAGGGCTAGCACACACCAGCTGGCACAGGACTTTATTTCAGTAACTGCTGTGGACTCTTCTTGTGTCAAACTCAGTGCAGGGACTGCAGGAGGACCTCTATCATTTGGAAGTCTTCACCCAGAGCCAGGGAGGGAACCTGCTGACCCCTTCCAAGTGGGACTCACTCTCGCAGGAGGTCACTGGCACTTGCTGGGGTGCTAGAGCACCTAGGATCCATTGAAGGAGCTGGGCTGTGGTGCCACTCCCAGGTCTGGGCCTTCTGCGGCTCGTGCTGTCCTGCCATAGGGCTCTGCAACTGGCCAGAAGTGGCTAAAGGTGACAAGTGGCCAGAACTACAATCAAGGTGACCAGCTGCAAGGTCCTCGGGAAAGTTCCATCCTGTCAGAGGAACCAAAGCCAGCCTTCTTTTGCCCTGTGCTGCATTGAACAAGGAGCTCCATACTCCAGGTTATTGGGACCAGCAAACTGTGAGTAACCAGGACCTGGTTCCTGGAGATGGAAAAGAGAAATTTGGTTTTTGCTCTTAAACAAAGCTCATTGCAAATATTTCAGGGCCCCAACAGCTGGCCAACCCATGGCACTGACCAGGCATGCACCTACTGAGGGCCCTAGAGAGAATTTGGGGAACATTGGTACCAGTGGGGGTGGGCTTGGCCTGCGGGCCCAAAAGGTGATTGTTGTTAAATGTTCAACTAACCTTTCTTCCTTTCACAGCCATCCTTTGTCCCGGTATCCCTTCCCTAGCCCTTACCCCCAAATAAAGCTGTGAACTTGTTTGTTGAAACTATTATGTTAGTGAGATTCATTGCATTTGCCTGTTGCTGAAATTTATGGTTTATGGTGGCTCAAGGTTATTGGAGATACAGTGTGAAGAGTGGTTGGCTGGGGAGGTGGGGAGGTACAATATCCGAGGGGGCTACACCAAGTGGATACTTGGCCCACCCCCAGAGGCACCACGCTATTATCTATATCTTTTGGAACGAACCCCAATTGTCACCATAGCAGGCCCCAGGCCCCTTAACATGTACCAGGGACAGCAGGCAAGGGGGGGCAGCCCACTGACATACGGTGCCTGGGCTACATCTTGGAGGCACCACTGGGATCTCCTGTTCGCCAGCCATGTCTGCACTGGAAAATCTGAGTGGTGGGACCCCTGTAAAATCCCCAGACCCAAAGCTCACTCTGCCCCAGCCCAAGTTTACTCGACTTGAAATCCTCAGGGAGGTCGTGAGGCACTGGTAGCGCTGCCCTCCCGCCGCGGATCGCTGCAACGGAACCCCCCCACACGCCCTGAGACACAGAGGTCGCGAGGGCCGAGTCCCTCCCCAGGAAACCACTGCAGCAGAATCGGACGCCAGAAGACCAGGCTGACTTGAAATCCTCAGGGAGGTCATGAGGCGCTGGTAGCGCTGCCCTCCCGCTGCAGATCACTGCAATGGAACCCCCCACACACACGCCCCGAGACACAGAGGTCGCGAGGGCCAAGTCCCTCCTCAGGAAACCACTGCAGCAGAATCGGACTCCAGAAGACCAGGTACTGTCTTCCTCTGGCGACAGGGTATCGTGCCTGGGTGGACTGCATCCCTACAGGTCTCCGGTCTTCCTCCTTAGTGAGGACAAAGGACTTGGGCCAACCTTGGCGCCTTTTTTTTTAAAAAAAAAAAAAAAGAAAAGCATCGGCGTACCAGTGGAGATAGTTTTTTTTCCCTTCATTTTGCCTCCCAAGCCTGCCTTTCCTGCTATACTTTGTCTGTTACCTTAATTCGCTGACCTGCATAGCCACAGTGTTCTCACCTTATGTAGACAGTTACCTTTGTAACCCCCCTGCAAATGGGGGTTCCCAAAAGACTTCCAGGAGCTTACTTGAATGCTCCAAGCCTGAATGGTGTTTGGCGTTTAAGCCATTTATCAGTGAGTGTTTTTAGAACCTCTGGTACTGTCTCTTTAAGAGCTGTCTGCTTGCAGACATAATTAGTTTGTATGGGGGACTGTGTGTTTTTGATTGAGTACCACTCGAGCTGCTGCCAATTCACTCCATTTTGCAGTCACTAGGAGTGCAAAGGGAACCTATCTGAAAGATGTAACTGTTTGCCAGAAATTATTTAGAGTAATAATGAAATTACAGTTTGTCTAACCTGCTTTCTTTGCAGTCAGAACTGTGTCTGCCTAGTTCCCCAGTCTGGTTTTGAACTGCTGAACTGGACCAATCAGTGTGGGGTAAGCTAGCTCTAAAATGGTGCCTTGGACGAATCAGAACTTGGACTCATAATCTGAGCCAGCCACAAGAGGATTGTATGGGCAGTGACTCTGGGAGATGTAGTTTAGACTTCGCCTTTTTGGACCAACAGGAGCAGTTTATTGTGAGTGACAGCCAATCCAGTCAAGAACTGGGAGGAACTCAAAGGAAGTGCCCGGTTTGTCTGTTGGAGTTTCAGTTGAGCTCTGACAGTGAAGAAGGAAGGAGCCCTGTGCTTTTCAGTGTGCAGTTTTAGTCGGGAAACGTGTGTAAGGCCCAGAGTTCGGTCTGCAGCTTGTGTAACTGCTTGTTAGGACTGAATCATCCTGTGAAGAGAATCAAAGGATATCTGAAGAGTAGAAACCAGGCTCACCCTGTAGAAGACTGGAGAAATTGTTGAATTGCACTCTGTCTGTCAGGAATTGAATCTGCTGTGTGTTCTCCCGGGTATTGTGCAGTAATTGCGATCGGGATAGAGAAGCAGCCTGCCTGGTATAGTACTTTCTGTTTTACCATATAAATGTGTGAAGAGGCTTGTGTACCTCAAGTGAATCCTGCTGCCATTAAAGGACTTTTGCCTGTTACTGTTCACCATATAAATGTGTGAGGAGGCTTGGTTAGCTCAAGTGAATCCTGCTGCCATTAAAGGACTTTTGCCTGTTGCAGTTTGCCATATAAATGTGTGAGGAGTCTCGTGGAGCTCAAGAGTAGCCCTGCTAACATTGAAGGACCCTATCTTGTTTGGAGGTCGTGAGTACTAATTCAGGGTTGCTCCCTGTTGAATTGCCACATTGAACCCAAATGGAATCACTGTACTGCTGACTGTATACACTAATTTTTCTTTTCTCTGTGGGAAAGGGCCCCTACCAGCTGCCACGGTTTGGACTAGCCACTAGGGCTTGGGTACCCAGGGACAGTAACTGGTAGGGATAGGCCTGTGCACAGAGCCATAGGTAGATGAGTAAAGTGATAAGATAATTAACCTGATTTCCCCCTGTCCTTGTTATATTCCCCCTAAATAAATCCGAGCTGCTTGTTTCAGCAAAGTTATACTGCCTGAGGTATTTGTCTATGTTAAAGTATTGTACTGTGATTGTTGCACTGTATCTTATTTTACAGGAGGTCCCAGTGCCTGAACCAGCCCTGGGGTAAGTGTATACTGTGAAGGTAATTCTGATATATTGTGTGGGCCACTAGTGGGAAGAAAGGGGGGTTGCAGTGTCCCAGAGGGCTGTGACCAAGTAAGTTTAACTATTGCAAACCCTGACCTCTGGGTGGAGGCACCCACCATTGGATCCAGGCCCCTCAACCTGTTAGTGGCAAATCAGGCAGGGGTAGTAGCCCCTGGGATAGCGCCATCTAGAGGTTACATCTTGGAGGCTCACCACTGGGATTGTGTGTCCTCTAGTGGCCATATTTACTGAACCACTGTTAAGAAAAAATGGGTACCCGACAGAAGTGGCTGTGCACCGCTGGTGGAGGGTGTACTGGGAGGAGATCGACCCCAAAATGCTATGCTTATACTGGACATCCCCTTGGGTATCAATAGGACATTGTACAGGAGTACTTTCCAAGGTGGAAGGTTTACAAAACCCTGTGGTGGTGGGTCGGCATGCTGATCTGCTCACCCACACTTTTCTGGCCCTAGTAGAGTTTAAGGATCCCATAGATAGCTCCAAAGTGCCACAGACCATTACCCCAGAGGGAGCCCTCACTGCTTGGAGAGTGATAACTAAGGACAGTAAAGACCCGGGGGGGAATGAGCCCCCACCACTATCTGAAACTTTTGAGGAGAAATTTGCTAAATGGTTGCTGGGAGAAGGGAAACTTGTGGAGGACTTGAAGAAACTATTCTTGCCACCTGGTGGTGTTCCTCCCCCAACACCCTCTCCCGCTCCAGTGCCCGTAATGGTGGCTGAACCAATGCAGACTCCTATTTCTGCACCTGCCATTAGTCACGACTCTTACCGAAGGTTGAGGATCTTCTCTGGCACCTCCCACCCCCCAAGGGGAGGATGACTGGGAGACCTGGATAGACTATGTTGCCCCCCAAGTGCTAGAATGGCAATGCTCGGAAGCCGAAAAGCGAAAGAGGGTTAGTGAGAGCCTCCGAGGTCCTGCCCTGGCTACCATCCGTGCTAAACGGGCCAGTAACCCTGAAGCGACTGCACAGGCCTATCTTGAGGCCTTGGAGAATGTGTATGGGAGCCCAGATTCTGATGAGGACCTATGGTGGAGAGTAAGAAATGCACAACAGTACCAAGGGGAGTTGTTGTCTGTGTATGTCTCTCGGCTGGAAAAATTGTTGCAAGAATGCCTCAGAAAGGGTAGTTTGCAGCGATTGAACTGGACCGAACCAGACTGGACAGAATCCTTAAGTCTGCCCCCTTCTCAGAACTGCTGTTGCTTCAGTTACGCCTGGCAAATCGACTGGAATCCCCACCCTCCTATGATGAGTTAATGAGAGAAAATCGAGGAGTTGAGAAAAGGCGACCTCGGGAGGGACCTGCACCAACAG
The DNA here is from genome assembly GCA_016271365.2 of Neoceratodus forsteri. NCBI lineage: Eukaryota > Metazoa > Chordata > Ceratodontiformes > Ceratodontidae > Neoceratodus > Neoceratodus forsteri. Next base: position 70,698,733 of record JADMNL010000023.1, read on the forward strand.
CTGTGGCTACGACCCGAGTGACTGAGGGTGACCCATCAGGTGAAGTTCAGGGGCAGAGGTTGACAGTCAATGAGTGCTCTGCCAAGGAAAAAGATATGTCACAATGGGGCGAACTGTTGAGAGAGATCCGGGAATTCAAAAACAGTCCCTTTATGAAGGCCATGCCTGCAAGTACGGGCCCTGACCTATATCCGACTGCATCTGCTATGGGTGGGGTACCACCCATGTATCTCCTGCTGATAACAGCTCCAAACTCAATTCCTTGACCATGGAAGTGGAGAAACTGACGAGATGTCTCCAAATGCTTATCACGTTGCAGACAGAGATGGCACCAAGGTTTCCAGTTAGTAGTACCCCGCCCTGGCTCCCAGTGTGGCGCCTGGCCAGCTCAAACTCCAGAAAGTATGTTTTGCTATAATTTGGGAAGGATGGGCACATGAAGAGGGATGCTGGTCCCCAAAAGACACTGACAAAGTTGCATATAGGCTACAAGGAGAGCTCGGAGAACAAATCAGTGGTTAAGAGGTGCACAAATGATCCCAGTGAGGGCACCAAAATGCTAACTCACGCTCTTTTGTGGCAAGGTCAGTTGCCCAGGCCCCCACTACCGCCTCTCCAGACTGGTCCAGAATAGTGGGTCCCTCCATGGAGACCACTGTAAAGGTGAATGGAGTGTCTACAAGAGCTGTATTAGACAGTGGCTCCCAAGTGACAATTATGTTCCAAGATTGGTATCAGAAGCATTTGTCAGACGTACCCTTACAACCATTAGAAGGACTGCATGTATGGGGGTTAAGTGAGAAGGCCTACCCCTATTCCGGGTACATCTGAATTTGGCTGTCTTTCCCCACCTCCGTGGCTGGAGTGGCCGAACAAGTAGAGACCCTAGCCTTAGTGTGTCCCCCCACTGGACTGTATGATGGTGTCCCTTTGTTGATTGGAACAAATGCTCATATGTTCGGAAGGCTGGCACAGTTATGTTATGAAAAACAGGGGTCAAAGACTAGTAGAGCTTTAAGAGTTCGGCTTTAATTAAGAAGGCCTATGAGGCACAGAAAGATGCTGAAAAAATAGAACCAGAGGAACCGGTCGGAATTGTATGGAAGAAGGATCCTGAGTCTCTGATCCTGGCGCCAAATGCCCAGTGTACCTTAAGGGAGAGGTCCGTATCAGAAAGGATGTTAAGAATAAAATATTAATGTTGGATGCACCAGGCGATGGAAAATTGCCAGAGGGACTGCTGGTCAAGCCTAGTATTTTGCCCGCTAGAGCCCATGCTTATGCCAGAAGGGTAATGGTCCAAGTTCATAATGTGTCTGAAAGAGACATTCGAGTAAATAGAGGTTGCATCCTGGCTAATGTGCATTGTGCAGACACTGCAGTGCTACCCAGCAGCAAGAGTTCAAGGAAGAATGACAGAGTAACGCCTGACTTGTTTGATTTCGGCGACTCCCCATTGCCAGCTGAATGGAAAGTGAGGATCAGTGAGAAGCTTGCCCAGAGAGACCAGGTGTTTTCCTTAAAGGAATGGGACATAGGATGCGTGCAAGGAGCTGAGCACAATATCCGCTGCATGACGAAAGACCATTTCGTGAGAGGTCTCGACGCCTGGCACCTGCTGACATAGATGATGTGAGACGGCATCTGCAAGAGATGTTAGCTGCTGGTGTAATACAAGAATCCAGAAGCCCTTATGCTTCCCCATTGTGGTAGTGAGGAAAAAGAATGGGACAGTAAGGATGTGTGTGGATTATCGCACCTTAAACCGGCGGACTATCCCTGATCAGTACACAATGCCCCGCATTCAGGATGCTTTGGACTGCCTAAACGGGAGCAAGTGGTTCTTTGTGTTGGATCTCCGCAGGGTACTACCAGATCCGATGGCCCCAGAGGACTGTGAGAAGACAGCTTTATCTGTCCGCTTGGCTTCTATGAATTCATGAGGATGCCTCAAGGATTTCAGGTGCCCCAGCCACTTTTCAACGATTGATGGAGCGTGCAGTGGGGACATGAAGTTACTAGAGTGCCTGGTATACCTAGATGATGTTATTGTGTTTGGCAGCTCACTGGAGGAACATGAGAGCAGATTATTTAAGGTATTGGACCGACTGGAGGACTTTGGCCTTAAACTGTCCATTGATAAGTGTCAATTCTTTCAAACATCAGTAAAGTATGTGGGACACATAGTAACCACCGAGGGAATAGAGACCGACCCAAGTAAAGTTGAGGCCTTGACCACCTGGCCACAGCCCAAAAATCTAAAAGAACTGCAAAGATTCCTGGGATTCTGTGGTTATTATCGGCGTTTCATCAAGGACTATTCAAGAGTGATCCGCCCTTTACTTAACCTTACTCAAGGGTATCCCCCAACCCACAAAAAATACCAAATGTCAGCGTCCTCAAGACTGAAAGAGTGTATTTTCATCCGAAGAAGTATTTGGGCCCGCTGGACTCCTGATTGTGAGACTGCTTTTCATGAGATCATATATCAACTTACCCATGCTCCAGTGCTGGCCTATGCCGATCCAAGAAAACCTTATGTCCTGCACACTGATGCTAGCTTGCAAGGGTTGGGGCTGTGTTGTACCAAGAGCACGAGAATGGCCTGAGACCAGTGGCCTTTGCCAGTAGAAGCCTGACCCATCCGAAAAGAACTATCCTGTACATAAGTTAGAGTTCCTAGCTTTGAAGTGGGCTATTGTTGACCAATTCCATGAGTACTTGTATGGGGCTAAAATACTAGTAAAACTGACAATAATCCTTTGACCTATGTGCAGACCTCAGCTAGTTGGATGCCACTGGCCACAGGTGGCTTTCTGCATTATCTACATATGACTATGCTCTAGAATACCGAGCAGGTCTGAACCACATAGATGCTGATGCTCTCCCGGAGGCCTGTTCCCCAGAATGATTGGGTCCAATTGGCAGAACCTGACATTCGGCACTCTGCTGAAGTTTGACAGGGAGGAACAATGTCCACGGACGCAGTGGACTGCATGGTGGATTGCTTGGGACCCTCTGAGAATTGCATACCTGCTGCTTATTGCCACTTTTCTGCAATAGACATTGGTGCACTACCTCAGCTGGACAATGACAGTATTCATGTGGCTCAATCTCACGATCCTATGATCAAATCAGCTTTAGAAGCCCTCTATGCAGGAAAAGATGTGTCCAAATTACGCCCACTGATTTGAGAACTGCACTGTTATACAAAGAAGGTCCTAAGTTGAAACTGATCAATAAACTGTTATACAGAGAAACAGTAGACAGAGGGGACAAGTAGACAAACAACAACTGGTGCTGCCCACTGCCTTCGAGACTCAGTATTGAGGTCCTTGCACAACCACATGGGGCACCTTGGTATAGACAGAACACTTGACTTGGTGAGATCCAGATTCTATTGGCCTAAGATGGGGGCTGATGTGGAGCAACACATTCGAACTTGTAGTCGCCTACAGAGGAAGTTTACCCCAGAGGGCTGCCCCTTGTTAACATAACCACCAGTGCACCCATGGAGCTGGTCTGTATTGATTTTCTGAGTTTGGAGTCAGATCAAAGAAATATCAGTAATGTGCTGGTGGTCACTGACCATTTCACGAGATATGCCCAGCTTTCCCACCAAAGACCAGAAAGCATCCACTGTAGCCAAAGTACTTGTAGAAAACTTTTTGTTCACTATGGGGCTCACAAAGAATCCATTCTGATCAAGGGAGACTTTGAGAGTCGTCTGATCAAAGATGCTTTCTATGGGGAGTGAGAAAGTCCAGAACCACTCCTTACCACCCCCAGGGGACCCACAGCCTGAACGCTTCAACCGCACTTTGCTAGATATGCTAGGCACCCTGCACCCAAAGGACAAGACTAGATGGAGCCAACAAATTAGCACCCTGGTACATGCTTATAACTGCACCAAGAGTGATGCCACTGGGTTCTCCCCTACCGCCTGATGTTTGGAAGAGAAGCTCGACTACCAGTAGATGTGTGTTTTGGGGTCTCTCTGATGGGTTCAAGCTGACAACTATTTACAGTATGTGCAAAAGTAAAGGCCCAGCTAACTCATGCGTACTAACTGGCTCAAACCATGGCTGCCAAAAGAAATCTGGCCAACAAAGAAAGGTATGATAAAAGGTGAAAGCACAGGAACTCCAGGAGGGAGATCGGGTATTGCTAAGAAATCTGGGACTGCATGCAGCAAGATTGCTTGACAGATGGCACCATCTCCTCACATTGTAGTGGGCAAACTAGATGATCTGCCAGTGTACAAAGTAAGGCCTGAGAATAATTCAAAGATGTAAAAACAATGCATAGAAATCATTTACTGCCCATTGGACAAATCTTAATTGAGTCTGAGCCCTAGAAGATGCCCCTCTGGACCAGTGACTAGAGCTGCTAAGAAAAGATCAAGAAAGTCTGCATCTACAGAAGCAAAGTTAAAGTGTTCCCCTCCACAAGTCCCCGTTGAGCATGACTGTCAGTCCATATCGGAAGAAAGTGAGAGTGACTTTGAATACTATCCTTCTTACGAACTGAGTCAATTGTTTCGGGCAATCCCTAGTCAATACTGGAGATGAAGCTGGGCCTTCTGGACTGTCCAAGCCCCAGCTTCGTCCCTGGAGCCAATGCTCCCAGTGAAGTGCAAAGCATCAGATCAGATGAAATGGAATCATTGTGCATGGTTGAACTGTTTGAGCTTTCAGGGAGGGAAAATGATGGATTGGGTCAGACTGGTGATACACCAGAACAAGAAGAGTTTTGAGTGCCCTGACAGTCCACTGCCAGTGTCCGAAAGCTCTCCATGCGAGCCAAATGTTGTGGACTCAGAAACTGTAACTCCTGGAGCTGAAAGTGCCCCAAGTTCTAGCCTCTCTACCCCCATGGAGACTCCCCTGACAAGTGAGGACAATGCTGAAAATGAGGCTCAGAGTGCAGAGACTGTAACAGTTCCCCCTAGAAAGACTGGTCGAGCTGTAAAGCCTGTGGTGCACCTCAGTTATGATTCCCTGGGCTGGCCAGTGGATCTGCCTCTCAATGTTGTCCATAAAGGAGTGTATGTGTCCCCGAGCTCATTGCCCAAACTGAGTGTCAGTGCTAACTCCAAGTTACTTGTGTTGCCCTCTAAGTATGGTGCCCTTGCCCCATCCAGCCCAAGGTAACTGATAGGAAGGGCCCCTCTTTCAGGTTTCATGTACAAGAGGTAATAACTTGAGTTATGGTACAATGTGTATGTAATACTGTGTAAAGAGTGACGTACTGCAATGTTTCAGAAATGTGTTTTGGTAAAATGATATATTGACAGATGATTACATGGCGAGCCTAATGCAAATGTATATGGTTGCAGTTGAAACTTATGGTACTTGCTTGACGCGGACGCCAGCTTTCCCAGGCCAGGAAGGTGTAACTCCTGCAAATGGGGGTTCCCAAAAGACTTCAGGAGCTTGCTTGAATGCTCCAAGCCTGAATGGTGTTTGCGTTTAAGCCATTTATCAGTGAGTGTTTTAGAACCTCTGGTACTGTCTCTTTAAGAGCTGTCTGCTTGCAGACATAATTAGTTTGTATGGGGACTGTGTGTTTCTTTGATTGAGTACCACTCGAGCTGCTGCCAATTCACTCCATTTTGCAGTCACTAGGAGTGCAAAGGGAACCTATCTGAAAGATGTAACTGTTTGCCAGAAACCATTTAGAGTAATAATGAAATTACAGTTTGTCTAACCTGCTTTCTTTGCAGTCAGAACTGTGTCTGCCTAGTTCCCCAGTCTGGTTTTGAACTGCTGAACTGGACCAATCAGTGTGGGGTAAGCTAGCTCTAAAATGGTGCCTTGGACGAATCAGAACTTGGACTCATAATCTGAGCCAGCCACAAGAGGATTGTATGGGCAGTGACTCTGGGAGATGTAGTTTAGACTTCGGCGCCTTTTGGACCAACAGGAGCAGTCTATTGTGAGTGACAGCCAATCCAGTCAAGAACTGGGAGGAACTCAAAGGAAGTGCTCGGTTTTGTCTGTTGGAGTTTCAGTTGAGCTCTGACAGTGAAGAAGGAAGGAGCCGTTCTTTTCGAGTGCAGTTTTAGTCGGAACGTGTGTAAGGCCCAGAGTTCTGGTCTGCAGCTTGTGTAACTGCTTGTTAGGACTGAATCCGTCCTGTAGAGAATCAAAGGATATCTGAAGAGTAGAAACCAGGCTCACCCTGTAGAAGACTGGAGAAATTGTTGAATTGCACTCTGTCTGTCAGGAATTGAATTCTGTGTGTTCTCCGGTATTGTGCAGTAATTGCGATCGGGTAGAGAAGCAGCCTGCCTGGTATAGTACTTTCTGTTTTACCATATAAATGTGTGAAGAGGCTTGTGTACCTCAAGTGAATCCTGCTGCCATTAAAGGACTTTTGCCTGTTACTGTTCACCATATAAATGTGTGAGGAGGCTTGGTTAGCTCAAGTGAATCCTGCTGCCATTAAAGGACTTTTGCCTGTTGCAGTTTGCCATATAAATGTGTGAGGAGTCTCGTGGAGCTCAAGAGTAGCCCTGCTGACATTGAAGGACCCTATCTTGTTTGGAGGTCGTGAGTACTAATTCAGGGTCGCTCCCTGTTGAATTGCCACATTGAACCCAAATGGAATTACTGTACTGCTGACTGTTTAAACTAATTTTTCTTTTCTCTGTGGGAAAGGGCCCCTACCAGCTGCCACGGTTTGGACTAGCCACTAGGGCTTGGGTACCCAGGGACAGTAACTGGTAGGGATAGGCCTGCACAGAGCCATAGAGTAGATGAGTAAAGTGATAAGCTAATTAACCTGATTTCCCCCTGTCCTTGTTATATTCCCCCTAAATAAATCCGAGCTGCTTGTTTCAGCAAAGTTATACTGCCTGAGGTATTTGTCTATGTTAAAGTATTGTACTGTGATTGTTGCACTGTATCTTATTTTACAGGAGGTCCCAGTGCCTGAACAAGCCCTGGGGGTAAGTGTATACTGTGAAGGTAATTCTGATATATTGTGTGGGCCACTAGTGGGAAGAAAGGGGGGTTGCAGTGTCCCATTGGGCTGTGACCAAGTAAGTTTAACTATTGCAAACCCTGACCTCTGGGTGGAGGCACCCGCCATTGGATCCAGGCCCCTCAACCTGTTAGTGGCAAATCAGTCAGGGGTAGTAGCCCCTGGGATAGCGCCATCTAGAGGTTACACCTTTAAGAGAAAAAGAAACAAAAAAAAATAGTATTGAAGGATAAATGTTTGATCGATGGGAACCCTAGGTTTGCCTGTAAGCAGTGGATAGTTGGTTAGGCAGTCGCTATCTCCAGCAGCAAAAGTTCATAAGCAGTGGGTAGTTGGTTAGGCAGTCGCTATCTCCAGCAGCAAAAGTTCATTTGAGCCCCAGGCAGCTTTTTAATTTTTTTTTGTCCACGCCCTCGTACTGTCTTTCTCTAAACACCCTGGGACCAATCAAATTATGACCACGGCTTAATCCACGAACCTGTGCCCTATTTAAACTCACCCTCTCTCCTTCTTCTCCTCAGGCTGACTTGAAATCCTCAGGGAGGTCGTGAGGCGCTGGTAGCGCTGCCCTCCCGCCGCGGATCGCTGCAACGGAACCCCCCCCACACACCCCGAGATACGGAGGTCGCGAGGGCCGAGTCCCTCCCCAGGACACCACTGCAGCAGAATCGGACTCCAGAAGACCAGGTACTGTCTTCCTCTGGCGACAGGCTATCGTGCCTGGGTGGACTGCATCCCTACAGGACTCCGGTCTTCCTCCTTAGTGAGGCCCCGCCACCGCCCTTGGTGAGCATGTGTATTTATAGGAGAAGTCATGTGAGCTCTATATCCTATCAGCTCACTTCTCCATTTGCAGAATATCACCATCACCCACTAGAGGCCGCTCTCTTAATCATCCCTCCAACCTGTTTCTGCAAAAATAAAGCAACACCACTAGGTGCTGCTAACTTTAGCAACCTCTTCTTCCATCCTCCCTGTTCCCTACACTCCGCAGCTCTGTAAAACCCCACCATGTGCCCTCCTCCCCTTGGGATACCCTGCTCATTGAAATAATTACCCTGGAATGGCCTGGCCTCAAAGGGTGTGGCGCTCCATCCAACAATGCTGTTGGCCCACCCCTGGCCCTCTCCTGCCTTGGCCCCCCCAGTCTTTCATGCCCTCTGCCCAGCACTCTACTACCTGCAGGGGGTGACATCGAAGCAATCCTGGCCCTTTCTCCCCAAACTGCGTGCTCAGTGACCCTACTACCCCTCCTGGACCTAACTCTGGGGGCTCAGACTGGTTCACATTAACGTTGGGAGCCTGTGCTAAGGTGGTCGACCTTGAGGCCTGGACCCAACTCACGAGCTGACATCTTGGCGGTGACTGAGACTTGGCTAAAGCCTGACATTCTCCTCCATGAGGTCGAACTGGCGGGATATCAAGCCATACGAAGGGACAGACTCCATAAAGGAGTCCTATTCTATCTAAAATCCTTTAAATGCCACCCGATGGACCTACAAGAGGTAGATGATACTCAGGCTGAAGTATTATTTCTCAACTTGTCCTCGGAGGTACAAAGCCCTCTACATCAGATGTGCCTATCTCCCACCTCAATCAGCAACCCCCTCCCTTGAATCCCTTACCAGTGCCATCCTTCAACTCCCCAGGAGAAAATCCTTCTAGGGATTTAATCTCAACTGGCTCGCCCCAACTCCTCTTGAGCAAAAAACCTCGTGCTGGACGCATCCCTTACCCAGGTGATCAACTTACCAACCAGGCACAACGCGAAAACTGGCAACCATTCACTTCTTGACTGGGCACTTACCTCCAACCCCACTCGGATACTGTCCGCCGGGATAATGGCGGACTCCTTGAGCGACCACTGCCCTATCTACTGCATCTGGTCTAATAAACCTCCCAGGCCGGCAGCCAGGCTGATTGTTGAAAGAAATTACAGCAGATTTGAACCAGCAACCCTCTGCGCTGACCTCTTCAAGGCGGAATGGTGGCCTATCATCTCCCTTCCCACTATTGACGCGGCCCTCCAATACTTTTCCGAGACATTCCTGGGCATAGTAAACTGTCATGCCCCCTGGAAAAAACTAAGGGTTCAGGGCAAGTGCCATAAATGGCTATATCCAGAGCTGAAACACACCATGCGGCTCAGGGACAAAGCATGGGGACTCTACAAATCCTCTGGCACAATATCTGACTGGGAGAACTACAGGGGCTTGCGCAACAAGTGTAAACAGGCCACAAAACTGGCCAAATCAAATACCTCATGACCTCCAAGTGACCAACCTAAGTGACCCCAAGAGTTCTGGGGCCACATAAACTCCCTCCTGAAGGGTCACATGCAGGAACAAAGTGCCATGGTCTTAGCCGGAAACACTCCGACAGATGACCCTACTAAGGTGGCTGAAGCCTTCAGTGCCTCCTTTTCACATCCCCCTGCCTGCTCCCCAACCGTGCCGGGACATCCTCCTCCCACCCACCTGGACGCAGATTTCTCTCGTCCTTTATTCCACCTGACACTTGTGGACCCCTGCACGGTGCTACCACTACTATGCAAAATCAACCCTGAATCATCTACTGGTAATTATCAGCTGGAACCTCACCTACTGAGGGCTGCGGCACCTGCCATTGCCTACCCTGTTGCCCTACTCATAAACCGATCCCTTCAGGAAGGGTCAGTGCCCACCAAATGGAAAGGTGCCGCCATAGTTCCACTCCATAAAAAAGGAACCCGGGATAGGGTGGAGAATTATAGGCCCATCTCCTCCTCTGCCCTCTGGGAAAAATCCTTGAAAGAATAGTCTACGATCAGCTGCAATGCTATCTGGAACAGCACCTACTCCTCTCTAAGGTCCAGCATGGTTTTCGGAAAGACCATGGCATGGACACTGCCCTAGTCAGATTGACTACCGACATACTCAACGCCATGGACCAGGGCACCCCTACGGGGGCGCTATTCATCGACCTCTCCAAGGCCTTTGACATGGTCAGTCATAAGTTACTCCTCTTTAAACTTCAAAGGCTTGGCTTGGATCAGCTCTCTCTCTCCTAGGCCACTAGCTACCTGACAAACAGAACTCAGACAGTACGATGGCAAGGCGTTAACTCAAGCCCCAGACCGGTGATCTCTGGGGTACCCCAGGGCTCCATACTAGGACCCCTGCTGTTCTCCCTGTTTGTGAATGACATAGCTGAGGTGTGTGCACCCAGCAATCTACTGCTCTACGCTGATGATACAGTAATCTATCACAGTGACCCCCAATCCTCCGTTATCGCAACGGAACTACAAACCTGCCTAGCAAAACTTGAAACGTGGTTAACTGCCAACCAACTCAAGCTAAACGAGGACAAGACAAAAGCTGTCCTCTTTGGGACCCAGCGACTGGGTAAAGACCGTAGTGGTCTTCTCTCTATAACATCAGCTCGAGGAATGCGTGTCGAGGTCACTGACCAATTTAAGTATCTTGGGATTACCCTTGACCAGGAGCTAACCTTCAAACCCCATATAGATGTCCTAACAAAAACCATCCACCAGAGACTGGGCTTGCTATACCGCCTTGGGAACTCCTCTCTGGAGAGGCACGAGACCATTGCTAACTGCAACCTCCTCCCTATTTACTGTACGGTTCTCCAATATTACAGTCCCTCAGAGAGACTGAGCTAACCAACCTCTCCACCCTCTACCACCGCATTGCTCGCTTTGCAACCCACCTCCCCTAGGCGGCACCACTGCCAAGCTCTTAAGGATCTTAACTGGCCGTCACTCAAGCTTAAACTATCTTTTTCCCCTGCCTGCCTTTCCTACAAACTCCTCTCCACACACACCATCCACCTTACCTCAGTGATCTGCTTACCCCTAAAGTCCCCCTCCGCAACCTGCGGTCTGCCTCAAGTCGACTCTTGAACATACCCCGCATCCGCACCAATCAAGGAAAACGCTCCTTCCAGTTCACCGCCCCTCACTTCTGGAACTCGCTCCCCTCTTCGACAAACCCTCCCTCTCCTCTTTCAAGGCCGGTCTCAAAGTCTACCTCCTAGAACTGAGCCTCTGCTGCTGCAACTGCTAGATATACTCCTTACCCCTCATGACCTTATGTGACCATCTACGAATCCGTGGCGCCCCTGGTACCAACTAACCTCTATCAACTGTATTTCTCCTTACAACCTGTGTTATGTTCTTCCCTTTGAGTGACCCTTGGACTTTTGAATTTATTGTTTTTTTTTTTTTGTTTTTTTTTCTCCCCCTGGGCAATGCAATTTTATTTTTCTCTGACTACTGGTACTTCCTACTTGCTCTCTGTCTCTGCCCTACAGTTACGCTACCTCCTGTATGAACTGTATATACATTATTTTTTAATTTTCTTTTGTATCTGTATGCTGTACCTTATATATGAATTGTATATGTATCTTCAAAGCTGTATACTGTACATAATGTAAAGTTGGTGGTGTATTCACCCCGGGTCGCCCCTGAAAAAGGGACCCTTGGTCTCAGTGGGTTTACCTGGTAAACAAAATCTAAATAAATAAAAAATAAATTTAAGCCTACCGAAGAAGATAAGTTGAGGCAGGTGGAATGGAGTCGGGGCATGAAAATGGATCCCGAGAGGTCTTTTCTTTTGATGGGGGTACCTCAAGAGATGGACGAGGGGGATGTTGAAAAGTGTATATTTACCATAAAGGGGCCGGGAAAGGTAAAAGTACAAGGGAAAATGTTTGATTCAGCTAAGGGTATATTGATTATGCTGATAGAGAGTACTCACCCAATAGAGGCCAACTGGATGCCCGAGGCCTTGGTGGTGGTGGAGGGACTTACTGAAGCTGTACCGGTGGTAACTCCCTTTAGTGTGACCTCCCCAAGGGGAGGGAGTCAGGGGCGGCGGATCTGTTCTTAGGGCGCCCGTGTCTGAGAGACCTCAGCCCGGCTCTGTGCCTGTGGCTTTTGAGTCATACCATAAATTGAGGATGTTCTCAGGGATAAAACCTACCCCAAATAGTGAGGACGACTTGGAGGCCTGGATGGATGGTGCCACCCCGTTAGTTCAGGACTGGTAGTGTTCGGAGGTTGAGAAGCAGAAATGGTTAGTGGAGAGCTTACAGGGTCCTGCTTTGGAAGTTATTCATTCGTTATGAGCCACAGATCCCAAAGCTCCATCCCAGGTGTACCTTATGTCCTTGGAAAGTGTGTTTGACAGTCCCAAATTCTGTGAGGACCTTATGTGGAAGTTTAAAACCACTAGCAGTGGGAGCGGGAACCGCTGTCTGCCTTTCTTACCTGGGTAGAGAGGGCTCTGCAGAGGGTGTTCTAGAAAGGAGGGGTAGCAGCCCAAGACCTGAACTGGATTTGGTTGGAGCATGTAGTGAAGGCTACTTATTACTCCCCCTTGTTGGTACTACAGTTGCACTTAGCAGACAGGAAGAGTAATCCTCCTCCATATTGGGCTTTAGTGAGGGAGGTTTGGGAGGCCAAGGAGGAGCAGATTCACTGGGGGATGCAAAGGGCCTCTATGGCCGTGGTGCAGATGGAACAAGAGGCACCCCCTGGTGAAATGCAGGAATTAAGGGCTTTGTTGAGGGAATACAAGGATGTAGTCACCTCAGCTAAACTACCTGTGGGTTCAGGTTCAGTTGAGTTTCCCAGGGTAAGTGGCATAGTCACTAATGTAGGCCCAACAACATTTGGTACTGGGGCCCCCGTGCTGGCACCCCTCTCTGATGTGGGGGTCAAGGCTCAAGTAGAGGAATTAGTCTGCAGCGTAGCTGAGTTAGAGAGGGTGGGGGTGCCATTTGCCACCCAGAGAAATGAGCGCGCTGTAGAGTGGAATCATGCGGCTCAGAGTGCCCCAGTGGGAATGCCTGGGACCCGGCCTGTGGCATCAGACTGGCCACGGCCCCAGGAACCCATCATTTGATATAGGTGTGGAGATGAGGGCCATATACAGAGGGGGGTGTAGGGCATCTTTAGACCATTTATCTAACAGAGATAGGGCACCTGGCAACCCAGCCCGCAAACAATGAAACTACGGAGGGACCCAGTAAAGGAGCACACTGGGGCCCCTAGCTTGTCCAGCTCCATGGTTCACACAAGGATTTCATCTGGCAGAACCACCATATTAGTGCCAGTAGACATGCATAAGCTAGTAGGACTGACAACCGAGACCACCATCACCATCAATGAAGTCCCCACCTGGGCTGTTCTGGATAGCTGCTCCCAGGTTACCATTATTTTACAATCCTGGTATGATCAGCATTTACAAGATGTGGAGCTATAGCCACTTGAAGGACTTCACATGTGGGGCCTCTGTGAAAAGTCATATCCTTATCTCGGCTATGTCAAAGTATGGATGGCTTTCCCTGCCAAAGTTGCTAGAGTGAATGAAGCTGTAGAAACCCTAGTGTTGATCTGCCCAGAAGCTAAAATCTGCTGGGGTGCCTGTACTAGTGGGCACAAATGCCCATATGTTTGGACATCTGGCCCAGCTGTGCCATGATCAAGTGACTGAAAGAAATGGTGAGGCATGCCCGTTACACTCTCTGATCCGGGAGGCCTACAGAAAGAAGGGGCAATCCCCTATTGAGGAGCCTGATGACCCAGTGAGGACAGTGTGGAGAAGAGATGGAGATGAAATTGTGCTCCTGCCAAACATGGAATGCAACATTGCTGGTGTGGTGAGGTCGTGGTTACCAGTGGGACTGTTGGACAAACCCAACATTTTGCCAGCCAGAGCACATGCGTATGTTTGGAGGGTGACTGAACAAGTGAAGAATGTCACAGATAAGGACGTAGTAGTGAAGAAAGGGTGGACCCTTGCTCAGATATATTGCGCCAACATGGCAGTGCACACTGCTGCTGCGAGCAGAGGTGCCCCGTCGGGAACTGATCTGGGATTGTTTGACCTGAGTGACTCCCCCATGCTGGAGGAATGGAAAGAGAGAGTGAGGGGAAAAGCTGGCTGGATGGACAAATGTTTTCTTCCTGCACGAATGAGATGTGGGGTGTGTGAGTGGAGAGCAGCATCAAATACGACTCATGGATGACAAGCCTTTTCGAGAGAGGTCAAGGTGGTTGACCCCAGCTGATACTGATGACGTCCAGCGGCATATGAAAGAGATGATGGCCATAGGGGTTATTCAGGAATCAAGGAGCCCTTATGCATCGCCAATTGTGGTGATGAGAAAGAAAAGTGGGGCCATATGAATGTGCATGGACTACCACACACTGAATAAACGGACATAGACGGATCAATATACTATGCCCAGAGTACAGGATGCACTGGACTGTTTGAATGGAAGCCAGTGGTTCTCGGTCCTAGATCTGCAGGGTGGCTAATATCAAATCTTTCTGGAAACTTCTTTGTTATGCTATGCTGCACTGTTGTGTGGTTCTCTGTAATTTATGTGCACTGTATGTCCTCTCTGTGATGAGGTACCTTTGTAAACGAGCCTCTGGCTCAAAGGTTGTAAATCTGAAAATTTAAATAAATAAATAAAAATCCTGATGGCCCCCCAGTATCGGGAGAAGACAGTCTTTATATGTCCCCTTGGGTTTTACAAGTTCCTGAGAATGCCACAATGGATCTCGGGAACACCTGCCACCTTCCTGCGCCTGATGGAGAAAGCCATAGGGAATATGAATTTGTTGGAGTGTTTGGTCTACCTGGGTGATATCATCATGTTTGGGAAGACCCTGGAGGAACACACGGCCCAGCTAATGAAAGTGTTGGACCGCCTGGAAGAATTTGGACTGAAGCTGTCAGTTGATAAATACCAGTTCTTCCAAACCTTGGTCAAGTATGTGGGGCCCATAGTTTCTGAAAAAGGCATACAGACTGACCCCAGCAAGATTGAGACCCTTACCACTTGGCCTAAGCCACGAACTCTGAAGGAATTACAGGAGCTACTTGGTTTCTGCAGCTACTATGGAAGATTTGTAAAGGATTACACCCGGGTGGTATGGCCCCTCTTGAACCTGTTACAGGGGTAGCTGCTCACCAACAAAAGCAAGAAAGCTACTTTGCACAGGGGCTCTGCTAAACCAATCAGCTGTTTCTGGCCATCTGAACCTTTCAGCAGGTGATGGAATGAAGAATGCGATAACGTTTTCAAGGACATTATCTATTGCTTGACCCATGCCGGGTGCTGGCTTACGTGGACCCGTAGAAACCCTGTGTACTTCACACTGACGCTAGCTTTAGTGGACTTGGAGCTGTATTATGACAAGAAAACGCTGAAGGTTTGCGCCCAATTGCATTCACCAGTCGGAGTTTAAATCCTTCAGTGTGAAGGTATCTTGTTCATAAGTTGGGAGTTCCTGGTGTTGAAATGGGCCATAGTAGACCAGTTCCATGACTATCTGTATGGGAACAAGATCACCATGAAGACAAATAACAGTCTCCTAACCTGTGTGCAAACTACTGCTAAGCTGGACGCAGCTGATCATAGGTGGCTGTCAGCTTTGTTCACCTATGATTACTGCATGGAGTACCGCCCAGGCCTGAACCATGTAGATGCTGATGCCTTGTCAAGGCGGCCGCAAGCCTACACTGATGATAGCTCCAGCTGGGTAAGGATTTCAGAACAAGCTGTAAAGGCCTTGTGCAAGAAACATGACGATGAAGAGACTTTATCCCCGAGGACACCCACTGACTGGTAGAATATCTAGGGGCCTTGGGGGGGGGAGGCTGCCTTCCTGTTGCCTACTGCCAGCTGGCCACCCTAAATGTAAGATTCCCTTCTGCAGTTAACTACTCAAGACGTACAATGGGAGCAAAGAGCTGGCCCAGTCACCGGGTAGATCGTACAAGTGCTCCAAGAACAGGGGAGCCAGGATCAAGTGGACACCATCTATCCCCCAGCATGGCTCCTGCTACATGAATGTCCTAAGCTGTGGTTGATGAAGGGGTTGTTGTACAGAGAGACACAGGACCAGCAGGGGACCCCTTGGGAGCAGTTGGCACTACTGGAATGGCATATAAAACTATGTTGAAGGCTCTACATGATGATATGGAGCATCTGGGCACTGAATGCACTTTCGACCTGGTTAAAAGTCGGTTCTATAGGCCAAAGATGGGGGCAGATGTGGAAATGTATTGTAAAAGTTACATGCGATATCTGCAAAGGAAGGCGCTTCCCCAGAGAGCTGCTCCATTATTCAGTATCAAAACTAGCGGCCCCATGGAATTGGTATACATAGACTTCCTCATGTTGGAGCCTGACTCACACAATATCTCCAGCATACTAGTTGTCACTGACCATTTCACCCGATATGCCAAAGCTTACCCCGCCAAGGATCAGCAAGCTTCCACCATGGCCAAACTATTGGTGACGTTTTTGGTGCATTATGGTGCCTCCCAGAGGATCCATTCAGATCAGAACCGTGATTTTGAAAGTCAACTTGTCAAAGAACTCTTGTCACTTTCGGGCATCAGGAAGTCCCTAACCATGCCTTACCATCCCCAAGGTGACCCTCAACTGGAGAGATTCAACAGGACTCTATTGCCTGGTAGAATGTCTGACGGTCTCAGGGGACTGGGTGCCACACTCAGGGTTGTTGAACAAGCTGAGGGGAATGGGGTGGGATAAAGTATGGTGGGGAGGATAGGGAGCTGGCTAACTGGGTGGTTTCAGAGAGTGATGGTCGGGGGCGAGGTATCATCACCTAGGAGGGTCATTAGCAGGGTCCCACAGGAGTTGGTGTTGGGCCCACTCCTGTTTAATGCTTACATTTCAGACATCAGGGATGGTATCAGGAGTGAGATGAGCCTCTTTGCTGATGACTCGAAGCAGGGGGTGGTGGTCAATAAGGAGGAGGGTAGAAAGGCCCTACAGGGGGACCTGGAGACTCTGAAGAGGTGGTCACACACTTGGAAACTGAGATTTAATGCCAAGAAATGCAGTGTTCTCCACATGGGACTTAGGAACCCTGATCATGTGTACTTTTTGGGTAGGGAGAAACCTCAGGTTTTGGGGAGGGGGGGAAGGATCATGGGGTGGTCGTGGATGCCAGAATGAATAACTCTGAGCAGTGTAGGAGGGCTGCCGCAACAGCAAATAGGATGCTCAGGTGCATTGCCAGGGGGATAACCTTGAGGAGATGGGAGAAACATAGAAATTGATGGCAGATAATGACCGCAAGGCCCATCCAGTCTGCCCATTTCTTCTACCTTATGAATGTACCATAGGCCTTTACTTTGTCAATGTCCTATTTATTCATACTCATCTGTATTGCTCCCTTATGCCTATCCCATGCCTGTTTGAAGCCCTGCACTTTATTCGTATCCACCACTTCCTGAGGAAGGCCATTCCATTCATCCGCCACACTTTCTGTGAAAAAGAACTTCCTCACATTACCCCTCAATCAGCCTCCCTCTAATCTCATGCTGTGTCCTCTTGTCCTGCTATTTTTCTTATATTGAAACATGTTAGACTATTTCACCTAGTTCATGCTTTTAAGATGTTTGAATGTTTCAATCATATCACCTCTCTCCCTCCTTTGCACTAGGGCATACATATTGAGCTCCGTTGATCTGTCCTCATATGTTTTCTGATGCAGTCCCTGCACCATTGTGGTTGCCCTTCTCCGGACTGCCTCCATTTTGTTAATGTCCTTGTGCAGGTGTGACCTCCAGTACTGCATGCAGTACTCCAGATGGGCCTAACCAGTGTCTTGTAAGGAGGGATTATTACCTCCCTCTTACGACTTGTGATACCTCTACTAATACACCTCAACATTCCTCTAGCCTTACCTACTGCTTTAGTGGCCTGCTTGGATGATTTCAGGTCATCGGTGATAATGATGCCCAAGTCTCTTTCTTCCCTTGTGATTACCAGCAACTCCCCTCCCAACCTGTAGGTGGATTCAGGGTTTCTGTTCCCTGTGTGCATGATCTTGCACGTCTTTGCGTTAAACCCCAGTTGCCACTCTTCAGACCATTTTGCCAGTTTTTCCAAATCTCTTCTCATTCTGCCTACCCCATCTGGATCATCTGCTCTGTTGCAGATCTTGGTGTCATCTGCAAACAGGCAAACCTTACCCTCCAGTCCATCTGCAATGTCACTGATGAAGATATTGAAGAGGACTGGCCCCAGGACTGATCCCTGAGGTACCCCACTTGTGACTTGCATCTCTTCTGACTGTATACCATTTATCACCACTCTCTGTTTTCTGCCCGTCAATCAGCTTGCCACCCAGCTGACCAACTTCTGACCCACCCCGAGCCTACCCATCTTATTAATCAATCTTCTATGTGGAACAGTATTGAAAGCTTTGTTGAAGTCAAGGTAGGCGACATCAACTGCACCCCCTTGGTCCCCTTGATCTACCTTGAGGGTACTTCTTCCTCTGTATAACTGCCTGGTTAGACTGCACCTTGAGTAATGCATGCAGATTTGGTGCCCATACTTGAAAAAGGACCTTGCCCTTCTGGAAAGGGTTATGAGGAGGGCGACCAGGATGATACTGGGTCTGGGGGAAGATCCTATAAGGAGAGACTTGAGGAGCTGAACATGTACTCCCTGGAGGATAGAAGAGACAGGGGGATATCATTGAGGTCTTTAAATATCTAAAGGGAGTGAACTGGGTCAGTCTACAGATGGTGTTCCAGCTAAGGGAGGAAGGGGCCACTGGGGGCATTCCATGAGGCTGATTGGTGGTAGGCTCAGGGGGAAGACTAGAAGATGTTACTTTACCGAGAGGGTGGTGGACCCATGGAATGCACTGCCTGCAGAACTGGTGACTGTTGAAACAGTGGAGGGATTCAAGAGGGTCTGGGACAGGTATAAGGGAACGGTAAAGCTGAGGTATGCCAGAAATAGAGGTGAAGCTCTGGTGGGGATGGGGTCGGGATTTATGGGGGAGTCAGGGGGGGCAGCAACGATGACTTGACCGGGTGCTGATTTTCGAGCAGACTCGATAGACCTTTAGGCCTACAGTGCTGGCATCTTAGTATGTTAGATATGCTGGGCACCTTGAATCCCTGGGACAAGTGCACATGGTGTCAGCAGGTGAGCACCCTGGTCCACGCCTAAAACTGCTCATAGGGTTCTCTCCCTACCAGCTTATGTTCAGGAGGGAAGCCTGTCTGCAAGTGGATCTGTGCTAAGGAGTCTCCTCGGATGGTCTGGGAGGAGGAGACTACTTACAGTATGTGAAAAAGCTGAAACAACAATTAGATGATGCATATCATCTCGCTTCAGAAATGGCCACTAAGAGGAACCAGGCTAATAAAGAGCACTATGATAAGAAAGTGCGGTCTTGAGACTCGGAAGCAGGTAACAGAATGCTACTACAATGACTGGCCATACCAGGGAAGCATGAGATAGCCGACAGATGGGGAGACACTCCATATATCATTTTAGAGAAGTTTGAAGGCCTACCGGTATACAAGATTTGGCCTGTGGGAGAGACTTGAGGGCACAAGTGTTTTCATCGTAACCATCTTCTGCCTATTGGTGTCAAAGATGTTGTGGAAGATCCTTCATCACCCCCACCACTCGAGCTGCTGCACACAGAAGACAGAAGCAAAGAAGAAGTGATGCCATGGGGGCTGGACCTGCCCAGGATGAGGGGGTCTCAGACGAAGAAGACTTTGCTGTTGAGTCTGAGGGGGAGAATGATGGTACCCCACATAGTCATTATCCTACCCTAGAGCTTGCCAGGTTGGTCCAGGGACTGCCCCTGTTAAGGGTTACACCTAGGAGACAGGGCAGGGACAGAGAGTCTGTTCTGGCAGTGCCTCGGGGACCACCCCGGACTTGAATACTGGTCCACCTGAGCCGCTTGAGTGGTACAGCTCTCCTGCAGATAGACCTGTGGAATGGTCACAGGGTGGTTCTGAGGATCAGGAAGGTGAGGCGGAAAAAGCATCTTTTGGAGGGCCCACATCGGAACTGAGCACTGATCTGAATGTGTCCCCTGAAGGGCCCAGTTTAGTCCCTCTGGAGCTGCAGGTGATGCTATGGAGATGTAGAATTCTTTGCCCCAGTAGCTGAGCAACAGGATGACCAGGGGGAGAGTGCGAGGATGAAGAGGAATCTACAATTGACCAATGGGTGGTTAGTGGTCCAATCATTCAGAAGACCCCCAGAAGGACAGGGAGGACAACATGGCCTATTCTTAAACTGACATATGATGCTCCTGGGGTTCCTGCTGACTTAAATCAATAATCACACGAGTTTCCCAAGGTTCCTTTTGAAATGTATTCAGAGTTTTTAAAAGGCGAGATAGGAAAAAAAGAACTTGTATACATAAACAACAAACCTATCTCAACCCTTATTAAGTGAAATACAATATATATAGCTCTTATCAAACAATATGTATTTTATTTGTAAATTGACACAGTCTCTATATGTACAAAAATCTTAATATTAAGACAGAGCTCTAAGTCGCTCCACTATATATTTCAGACATTTCTTGTAACGTTTCAGAACATAGGTTCCTTCATCAGACAACGGAGCTTTTTATTCAGTAAATAGATCAAAAAGAAAGAACACGGGGCTCGGACGGGGGCTCATTAATATGCATGAGCCTCGCTTAATATTCATAAGGTGGTTCTGCCACTTGAGGGACAGTGTTTCAGCGGCAGCGACAGTGGGATGGCAGGGGCTATTCTCTAAACAATTTTATTGTTGGCAAGGGGACAGTTGGGGCCACAATCTGGTGGGGTGTTTAAACCATTAAGATATTGTATTGGGCTGCACCTGACCTCGAATCCTGAGGCATTGTATTGCACTGCATTAGACAGACTGGGGGCTGACATCTTGGTGACTTTTTAACCCTGTTCAGCAGCCAATCAGCGATCTAGGCACCTAAAACTTTGACAAAGGGATCCCTGGGAAAAGGAGAGGACTAAGGAGGCAGTATAGCATAGTGGGTTAAGGCTCTGAGCTGCAGATCTGGAGACCTGGGTTTGAATCCCACAGCCGCTTAGGTGCATACTGTGTGATCCTGAGTAAGTCACTTAACTTCCTTGTGCTCCCAGGTCACATCTGGAAACAATCTTTGGCTTAGTGTGCTACTCCTGGTTAAACAATGTTCCGGTTCCCTAATTCAGGTGCTTAATTCATGTCCCAATAAACAAACAGGAAATACTGATCTCTGTGGTTATAGATTATTAATTGGCTTTATCAGCCAATCAGAACTGTTGATTCCTGGTTTAAACTTTGTGGACTTGCTGGGATTTCTTCAGTCTGTTCCTGGACTCTGTACTGGTCAGGAGTATCCTGTGAGAGTAGACTTTGGGCTCCATGTTTTTTTTCCCAGGCCCTATCTGGAGGTTGCTGTTTGCAGAATTGGATTGAGAAGGGGAACGCGAGAAAGAGATTGAACTGTGATCCTGATTCTCAGGTACTGAGAAGTTGCTTAATTACTGCTGAGAGAAACTAGATGCTGCAGAAGCCCTGCAGTAATAGGCTGAACCAGCTGAGAGGACTGTGCGGAGTATCTGAGTGCTACATTTGCTGCTGAGAGGTCGTTTATTTGTGTGGGACTGCAGTTGTAATTTTGAAGAGGCAAAGCATCTCTGGACGTCGGGGTGCTAGCCAGGTGTACGTGTCCTGAATGAACTGGTTAAAGTTGGCTGAGAGCTGTGTTCTAGCTACAGCTGAAGACAAGGCTGTGAACATTTTTTAACTGGAAAGTGCGGACTTGTGTGCAGGGGCTTGTTGATCTTGGATTCCCCTATTGGATTGCACCTGCACTTCTTGGAACTAGGGCTAACATCCACTGCAACCGGCACTGGACTTTATTCGAATAACTGCTGCGGACTCTTCTTGTATTAAACTCAGTGCAGGGACTGCAGGAGGACCCCCACCATTCAGGAGTGCTCATGCAGAGCCAGGGAGGGAACCTGCTAACCCATTTCAAGTGGGACTCACTGTTTCAGGAGGCCACCAGCACTTTCTGGGGTTCTAGGACACCTAAGATCCACTGGGGGAGCCAGGCTGTCTAGGGCTTCTGAGGCTGGTGCTGTCCTGTCACAGAGCTCTGCAATGGGCCAGAAGCGGGTGAAGGTGACAGGCGGCTAGAACCGCAATCAAGGTGACCAGCTGCAAGATCCTCGAGAAAGTTCCATCCTGTCAGAGGAACCAAGGCTGGCCTTCTTTTGCCCTGTGCTGCATTGAACAAGGGGTTCCATACTCCAGGTTATTGAGACCAGCAAACAGTGAGTACCCAGGACCTGGTTCCCAGAGATGGAAAAGTGAAATTTGTGTTTTGTTCTTAAACAAAGCTCATTGCAAATATTTCAGGGCCCCAGCAGCCGGCCAACCCATGGCGCCGACCAGGTCTGCACCTGGTGGGTACCCCTAGAGAGAATTTGGGGAACACTGGTACCAGTGGGGATGGGCTTGGCCTGCAGGTCCAAAAGGTCATAGTTGTTAAATATTACACTAACCTTTCTTCCTTTCACAGCCACCCTTTGTCCCGGTATCCCTTCCCTAGCCCTTACCCCCAAATAAAGCTGTGAATTTGTTTGTTGAAACTGTTGTGTTAGTGAGGTTCATTGCATTTGCCTATTGCTAAAATTTATGGTTTATAGTGGATCCAGGTTGTTGGGGATATTGGGCCCAATTCCAGAACGAATGGCGTAACTTGCATGCGATTGTGAGTTACGCCATTCAGCGCTCTGCCAGGGACCCTACACTGCATTCCAAGAGTGGCAGGGTCCCAGCACTTGCAAAATGTGGGATGCACCAGGAGTAGGCTACCACCACATGCATGGCATATAGAACCCGCATGTCGTAAATCACGGCCGGTGACAGGCAGCCCCCCTTGCCCTGGACCACCTAGGCGCACACCAGGGGGCATGGATAGGGACAGAAGGCGCAGGCATCCATGGGGGTGCACCAGAAATGGACCCCCGGGGATCCCTGACATTTGGGGGCAGGGGGCTGGGGTATGGCTGTGGGGGCATGGGGAACACTGCTGCACCAGTGTTGTAGAGCCACAGGGTGGGCAGCCAACAGATATTACTGTCAGCTGTCACTTAGAGCAGCTCCAGGCTGTCCTAGGTTAGCTCTGTCAGTGTTTCTTCTAGAATGGCATGCGGGTTACGACAGCCGCCCTCCTAGAAGTGGATAAAGTTGCTGTCATAATCTGCACTTGCGCCAGGAATTGCAGGCTGTGGCATAGTGGGTGGCATAACCCACAAATGTCATAGCCCACAGCCGCCATGGCGCAGGTCGCAACTTGGAATAAGGGCTGGCGTATCACATGGCGTAAGTCATGGGATACGCCATAGGATGTGGCATATCTCATCTTATGCAGGCATAGCCCCTCTTGGAATCGGGCCCCCAGTTCACAGAGTGGTTGGTTGGGGAGTTTGGTAGGTACAGAATCTCAGGGGTCTGTACCAAGCAGATACCTGGCCCACTTATAATTTACTCTGGGTGGAGGCACCACACTATTGTCAACTGTCACCATAGCAGTACCCAGGCCCTTTAACTTGTACCAGGGACAGCAGACAATTGGGGTAGCCCACTGGCATAAGGCGCCTGAGCTACATTAGGTACTAAACTGAACCCCAGGGAGAAAGAAGATACATGGCATAGTTCTGTTGATGCAATATAAAGTCCAGTGGGCAAAGCACACTGAGCACTTGAGACACCATTGTGAGGGTGTAAGCCTGATAGCTGAAGGGGTGAGTACCCAATTGTAGCTGGGCATGTGACTGATTGTCATTGGTATATTTGCCTGTTTGCCATTAGGGTATTTGCTTACAGTATATGTAGTTGGGGCATATGACTGAATAAGAAGATACTTGCCAAAACAGTATATTAAGTAGAATGGAAGATAAAGTATGTTAAGATAAACAGTAGTAGTCAGGTGGAGGTCCAGAGAGAAAGACTGGACAGCCACCTAGGTAGAGATGCAACAAAGTAAAATTCCGCCCACAAAGTGGACATAAAGTGGCCACTTTGCGCTAGTATTCTGCTATGCAAAGTGCCCATTTTAAACCCTTACTTCGCATTGTAATTATGACTTCACATTGTGCACTCCACCTTTTTCCGCTTTAAGGCAGAGTGAGAATTCACAGGCAGCCCACGCACGTCACATGGCTTACACAGTGTAGGTCACATGCTTCAGGCAGGCAGGAGGATACGGGCAAAAACACTCCAACATGGGCTGACATACATGTTTTGCACAGGGTGTGACAAATGGCTTTGCTCTGTGACTGGCCAGGGGTGAGGTGTGGATGTGTGATGAAGAGGGGTGCACAGGTGACAAGTCAACAAATGAAGTTATTTTCCCCATTTTATGTACAGGGGTTGATGTACCACTTGAAGCAGACATACAGCATTGACTGTCACCACCACCACTGCTACTCAGACCACCATTTGACAAGATTTCTAAATCATAACCATCCCCCTCATCATGCCTGTAGTAATCCTCTGGTGTTATTTCATTGCTACTGCAAACATTCCTACTTGGTCTTGCACTCATAGAAGGGGATAACATGCTCAGTAAGGATGATGATGAGGGTGAACTCCCCACTATGGCATTAGCTGCCATCTGGTGCCGGGTCCACAGCGCCATATGCCTGTTCTTAAGATGTGTATGCTGGCCCCCCATGCCCAGATGACTCCCCTTTTTTCTCGACTCACACGTACATGGCAAAGCTGACAGATTGCAACTGACTCATCCTTTGCATCTTGGACAAAAAAAACCCAAACAAGGGATTGTGATCCCCTACTTTTAACATGTCCCTGATGCTGCTTATTGGACTCCGTGTTTTTAACCCTTGAAATACGGGGTATGCTACATGATTTTTCAAGCTGGACACACTTGGACTCCAACTGACCACCACGACTACCTATGATTATTACTGGGTCATCATCATTATCATCAACAGGAACCGCTAAATCACAACTTTTTTGGGGAGGGGGGGATTTAACGCCAACAGACCCAGACACAGCCACCTTGACTTTCTTTTTCTCTGGTTCCCAGCAGGGGTCACTGACATCATCATATTCATCAACATCATCCGCATCCCCATTTTCAGCTTGGATGTTGTCATTTGGAGAACATATTCCAACCACAGCATCATCATCATCATCACCACCCGATATTTGTGCGCCGCACTTTGAATCAGCGCTGGAAGAAATGTGGCATACCATGGGGATGTTAAAGGGGAGTGTAACATCATTATCTGCACTGTCAGTCACAGCTTTAGACTCAACTATATTTTTTGAAATGGTTAACTGGTCAGAAGTGGAACCTGAGGCAGCAGTACTCGTGCCAGCAGAAACTGCACTAACACCACCAGCTGGGACAACATCATCTCCTCCAAGTATGAGTGAAGCTACATATTGCGCTGTAAAAAACATTGATGGAGAAATCCCTTTACTGACATCAGCTATGCACTTCTGCGTACTACGACGCCCACAGACAGTCTTGCCACTGGCAGCAGTGCCATGGCCAGAAACAGCTTTGCTTGCACGTCTCTTTGCAGGCATTTTGGGGGATCACCACGAAAATTCTAAACAAATTTAGATTTCTGAACTTTCAGTCTGGGCCGGTTGGTGTGAAGCCAAAAAAACAGCTGTGGCTTGCAGATGGAGATTGGGCACCAAACAGATGCAAAAGCACAGACAGATTGAGATTGCACTGCATAATCAAGAAAAGATGCAGATACAAAGTCACAATAACACCACCTTAACCAGTGCTTGCAAGTCACAATTCAATCTGGAAAAGAATACCTTTTGCCGGTTGGGGGTGGGGGGTTGGGTGCAATGCTCTGCAGTAACAGTCCAAAACCAAGATACCACAAAGTAGCACAAAGTCACGCAGGTGCGGAAGATAGCAGGTTCACACTGCTACAATTACTCTGTGGCAGGGCCATACCTCTCAACCTCTTGCCTCATGAATCAGGGACAAGGCTTAAAATAAATCAGGGACAAAGACCCCAAATCAGGGACACATCTTAAAATCTGGTACTATTCACTCAGAAAGCTGATAGAATAAAGTGATTAGTGTTAAGATGCATTTTCTGAAGAATAACAAGTCTGTAACTTTAATGTTTGACATTATTTTGTGCTTCTGATCCCCACTGTTCTGTCACAAGAACACAAATTTTATGAGGGACAGAGGGAAAATATGAGGCAAAATCAGGGATGTCCCTGAAAATCAGGGACAGTTGAGAGGTATGTGTGGCATAATAAAACTTGTCTGATTTGATGGCATGCGTTGCACACACACTCACACACATACACACACACACACACACACACACACACACACATACACATACACACACACACATACTACAAGTAATGCGTAGCAACTTGAAAACTTCAGTAATATAACCAAATCTTTTAAACAAACTGAAATTATGCACTGCTGCACCACAACAATCTGCAAAAAAAATTACTGAAAATATTACCGTGTGTACATTAACACAGTTACACAAGAAAAATATAACCAAAACAGAAAGACTGCCTTTTTCTCCCAGTTAATCTACCGCCACCACATTTACGCCCCGATAAAGCACATTTCAAGTGTCTGTCAGTACACAGAATGAATGTTCTAAATTAACATTCAAAATCCACACACAAACAATAAACACTTGATGATATATCAATCGATGTACTAAATTTTGAGCAAAAAAAAGGCTCAAAAAGGCTTTTTTTTTTAACAGTTTTTAGAGGGTTTGAATCGCAGAGCTCTGACAGCAAACTGTCTCCAGACACCACTACACACACACACACTACACAGAACTGAGACTGTGCAGAACAATCTAGAGCCCATGTGACCTGCAAGCCCATGAATCACTGCAAAATTCGCCATGGTGCTCAATAACAAGGCAAAGTGATGCGAAATACATGGATTTCTATATACTTCGCATTAAAATAGGTGCAGAAGTGGTTGGGGGGAAGGCGGAGTAATGCAAATTCATTGTTATCAATGGACTTCTCGCTTCTTCATTATGACGCGATGTACTCCACTTCGCGTTGCAGATTACTTTGTGGAGTCCGCATTACTCCATGAATTGCTTCGAGGAGAGAATTTTGGCCACTTCGTCCACCTCTACACCTAGGCAGGTTGGTGGAATTTGAGCAGCAGATCAAAAGCCCAAAATGCAGGACTGAGACGTAGGCAGGTAAAGAGCAAAGGCCTAAGAAGCACCAGGGAAAAGCATGGACACAGCAACAGCCACCCAAGTGGGAACAGAGACCCAGTGTGCAGGCACAGCTCAGCAAGACAGGTCACAAGCAGAGGAGAGGAGACCCAGATCCAGTAACCCCCAGAATGGAAGAGGAGTAAGGAGGAAAGCAGAGCAGCAACAAACACAAAGAAAGGGTGGAGAACAGCCCCTCCAGCACACCCCGGGGCAAGAGGCAATAAATGGGGGAAGGATGCAGGACAACAGAATCGGAGAAAATCAGGGAAGCTGCAAAATGGAGCAGCAAGAACGAGCACACACCACGAGCTGGAGCCCAGAAGCAGAGTGAGAAGCACCGAGCAGAACTGAGTGAGGAAGAACAACAGCAGCCCCACAACAGAAAGAAGGGGTGACCGGGAAGCAACCGGGACCAGGACAGAACAGAAAAGGCATGCCCAGATCAGCAGCTGTGCGGTGCGCAGCAGTAGGAGGAAGACATGGAGGCAGGCAGGAGCACCAACAGCTGTGTAGATGTAGCAAATAAATGAGCATCCAAAAGATTCTTTTGGCATGGGTGCTATTTACAGCACTAGATGGGGGGAGCATTGTGAGTGTTGGCAACTGCCCCATTACACTGCAGGCACAGCCTAGTGAGTGCACAGCCAACATTTGACCAGTTTGAATCTTTGGGAGAACTGAACTTACAGCTCTACTTTATTCATATGAGCACTAGTGTTACTCAGACAGTATCTGGCAGAATCGGATACCAACAAATACTGCCAATTTTCTCAGATACCGCATGGCATCTGACTAGTGGATCATGTCAGTACTAGTACTAGTAGTAGTAAGTAGTAAAATATTTTATTCATGAGGTCATGAACAAGGATAAGCTCGACTGAGCCCAGGCTCATTTACAACAAGGTCCCATTACTCATTCTCAATAATAGAACACTACAGGTTACAATAACAAAATAGGCTTAGTCTATACATAAGTGTAAAACTACATTATACATATACATATCCATGGACAATACAAAGGTCAAGGGTCAGGGGCTGAGGCAGGGCCGAGCACCCCACCGCCCAACAGCAACAATTAATTCGCTTAACAACACAAACGTGTTTGTTTACGTTTTTATGTATCCTTGTGTGTGTGCTAGAAACATCTTGCAATAGAACGACTTTCAGAGGTGTGCCAGGGACGAGTCCAATGAACAGCACCATACAGTGGGCTTGTCCCTGACAGACCAATGAGAAGACAACCTGACTGTGAAACTAGTCTGAGTTTCGCAGCTGGAAGCTGTTCTCTAGTTCAAAGAAATGAAGCACACCAATGAGAGCGCTTCATTTCTTTTATTTGCATAGTGCTGTCAGCCCCCACCCTCTGTTCCCTGTCCCAGAACCCAGCATGCAACTGAACCCTCCCTTTCCCTCCGTCTGCATGCTGTTCACCCCACACCCTCTGTTCCCTGTCCCAGCATAACAATTAAGCCCTCCTGCTCACTCCCTCCGCATGCAGTCCACTCCGCACCCTCCGTCTCCAATCCCGGTACTGAATTAAACCCTCCTGCTCCCTTCCTCTGCATGCAGACTGCCCCACACCCTCCATTCTCCATCCCAGCACTGAATTAAACCCTACTGCTCCCTCTCTCTGCATGCAGCCTGCCCCGTACCCTTTGTTCCTCATCTCAACATATGTGGAGGAGGAAACGTGTGGCACCATGTGAGTTGTGCATACACCTTCCCACCAGCCGGCAGCTGCCAGAGTCTGTCGGATCATCAGACCCGGCAGAGCTCTCTCTCGCTCTCTCTCTCTCTGTGCCTACCTGTCTCTAGTTGCTCTGTTTCTCCAGACCACAAAACAAAAAGTATCATTACTGATGGTCGGTCTCTCCTCCACTCTTAGTCTCCATGGACCATGGTCTTGTGGTCTCGCACGGCCTCTGATTTGGTGACTGGGTGGGTGGGGTCGGGGTCAGGAGAACTCAATGAGAAGAAGTGTATAGCTGCTCGGTGCATGTCGTCGGGTCAGGTGTGTAGCAGCAGCTCCTAAGCTTCCTTCCAGAATGTGTCACTCCTCTGCAGCAACTACAGAAGTGTAGCCTCCTATGTACAGCCAGGTAGGTGGTTCAGCTCCACCCACATAATTTTATTGCTGTTTCTTTTTGCAGTACACTATTGCATATGCCTTTTGCAGTTTTGTCGAGGTTGTGCTTATGCTACTGTAATGCACTTGTGATACCTTTTGCACTAACTTTTGTTACACTGTACGTATATAGAGGTGGGGTTGTGGGGGCCATGGCCCATTTGTTTAGTTTTTATGTTTGCTTGCACGCATGTGCAAGAAACATAGTGCCATCATCCGAGTTTTCCAGAGGTGTGTCAGCCTCTTCCAATTCAGTCAGTGTGTTTGCAGGTGTGGGCGCAGTGCGCCAATCACTGCTCCAGCTGTCTATGACAGCAGTTGAAAATGCAGTGGCATACAGTTGAAAGGGAGAGCTCCGCTTCAGTGAGCAGAGCTCCCCCCCTCAACACGCATGCACGCGTATTGCGTGCTGATGTGCTCCCCCCCCCACGCACATACTGTATTAGCCCACGAGGGGTGGCCATTGCCCCATTGGCTCCATGCCACCCCAAAAAGCTTTCCTGGCCATGCTGGGAGCCCACCCCAGCGTGGCACACGTCCAGAGTACGACGGGGTGCCCAATCCCTGCTGGCTCCAGCCCCAAACAGCCTTACAGCCATGCTGGGAGCCCACCCCAGCGTGGCAAACGCCCCGATCGCCTTAATACTAAAAAAAAAACCTGTAAATTAAAAACGGTCCTTCGCAGTCTCCCTGCCCCCACCCGCACCCACCACTGCACACCCTGCCTCCCACACTCCTTCCTCACCCCATACCTACCTCCGGAGTCCATGCGACAATCTTCAGTGGACCGGGAACACATCTGCACTCTTCAAAGCCGACCGCGAACTGAGGAAAAGCCGGTAAGCTGTATAATGGAATGGATAGGGTTTTTGCAACTTTGCTGCATATCTCGGGCATTTTTTTGAATTTTTGCACCAAATTTTCAACATAGGGTTTTTGGGACCCCCTTCTCATGAATGCTGTCACTGTCATGGCGTTAATCGGGCCCGAAGGGTGATTTCGCAGTCACTGCGTGAAATCACCTTTTGGGACCGATCTAAATGACACTGCCAGTGTTCATAAGGTGGGCTCAAAAGCCTATTTTAAAATTTGGTGGAAAATTCTAAAATGATTGTTTTACGAAAGCGCGAAGTGCTGAGCAGTTCCTACGCACTCTCATAAGTTCGCGAATGTTCAATATTTTCACTCCAGATTTTCAACATTGCCATTTTACCACACCTTCTTATGAGCAGTACAGCTGTCATTTTTCACATCTCACCCAAACGTGTTTCCGACCATGTAGCGCGCAATGGTGCAGTCAGTGTGCGAAATCAGTGTACAGGACACATTAAGAGAATCACAGTGACACTGTTCATGAGCAGAGGTCTTAAAATGGCTATGTTGAAAATTTGGTGAAAAGAATTCCTAAAAATGACTGTTTTACAAGCGTGCGTTGCAGAGTTCCTACGCACGCTCGTAAGTTCGCAAATTTTCAATATTTTTACTCCAGATTTTCAACATTGCCATTTTACCACACCTCCTTATGAGCAGTACAGCTGTCATTTTTCACATCTTGCCCACAACGTTTTTCCGCCCATGTAGCGCACAATGGCGCAGTCGGTGTGCGAAATCAATGTATGGGACACATTAAGAAAATCACAGTGACACTGGTCATGAGCAGAGGTGTTAAAATGGGTAGGTTGAAAATTTGGTGAAAAAAATCACAAAAATGACTGTTTTAGGAACGCACGTTGCGCAGTTCCTACGCACGCTGGCAAGTTTGCGAATTTGTAATACTTGCACACCAGATTTTCAACAGTGCCATTGTACTGCACTTCCTTATGAGCAGTACAGCTACCATTTTTCACATCTCCCCCAAAATGTGTTTCCGCACATGTAGCGCACAATGTTACAATCGGTGTGCGAAAACAATGTTTGGAACAGAGTAAGAAAATCACAGTGACACTGGTCACGAGCAGAGGTCTTAAAATGGCTGTGTTGAAAATTTGGTGACAAAACTCCATAAAATGACTGTGTTACGAGTGAGCATTGTGCAGTTTCCACGCACCCTTTTAAGTTCATGAATTTGTAATATTTTCAGTCCAGATTTTCACCAGTGGCATTTTTCCACACCTCCTTATGAACAGTACAGCTGTCATTTTCCACAACATAGCCGAAATGTGTTTTCACACTTTCAGCGCAGAAATGCGTGGTCACTGTGGGAAATCATTGTTCGGGATAGATAAAGAAAATTACATTGACACTGTTCATGATCGGAGGTCCCAAAATGCCTGTGTTAACAATCTGCTGTAAAAAAAATTCCCAAACTAGTTACATTACCGTGTGTGCTGACAGTTTCTACGCACGCTTGTGACTTCACTCAGTTTTTTTGAGATTATTAGCAGATTTTCAACATTGCCATTTTTACACCTCCCAATGAACAGTACCACTGTCATTTTTCACATCCTGTTCGGAATGTGTTTTTGCACCTGTGGTGCCAAATGCCAGAGTCGCTGTGCAAAAGCAGTTTCCAACAAACTGATATTGCCACTGTTCATGAGGTGGGGTCACAAAACCATGTTGAAAATTTGGGTGAAAATACTAACGAATGCCTGAGGCGTTAGGGTTTCTGACCATAACGCCCCACCCTGTAGAGAATGACAGGCATCAGGATGTGCTTGGGATTCTTGCCTGTAATGCTCATACCATTCCACTCCCACCCACACCCTGCAGCCAGTGAGAGCATCAAGGTGTGCCTCGGACTCTTGAGGCCCAGACTTCACCCCATTCTCCTATACTGCACCTATCTCACCGTATTTCCTGATGGAATGGGTGCGATAAGGGCCAAAGCCTATGGCACACCGTGACACTTGTCAGTGTCTGCAGGGTAGGGGTGTGAAATGGCGTGGTCGTTATGCCTGACGACCCAAAGGCACACCCCAATGCCTGTCACTCTCTGCAGGGTGGTGGTGGGGTTGGCTTCAGTTCAATACTTTGCTGCCATTCCTATTAAGCAGCTCTGTAACTTCTACACTACCAATGCCAATGCCAGCAAGCAAACATTCGGCATTGACAAATGCTTGTTTTTTTTTTTTGTTTTTTTTTTGACTCGGTCTGTCTGCAGGGATTGAATGTCTACCTTTGTGGCATGTTGCTTGGCTCAAAGATTTAATATATTTGGGCTTACTTTGGCCGCACTATGCTATGCAGCTTCAACCATTTCCCTAAGGATCGTCATACGACCTGAGCACTGAATTGATAACCTGTGGGGCAGGCTGGCTCCTAGGTTAGTGGATGAATAGGTGTTTATGTAGAGGCTTTCTCCCCTATGAAACAGAGTTGATGTAAAGTAACTATTCTGCTGCAGTTCCAGCCCTTACAGCTAATCAGCCCCCCAACCCCAATTCAGAGATAATTTGTTCCTGAACTTTTTATCTGAACTTCATGATACAGGCAAACAATAATGAACATTCATTTCTGTTACTGGATGCACCATATGTTCTTTTACTTTGGGAAAGATTTAGCACATGATCTGTGCTTCTAGCACTGTTTGCACACAATCACTTTATTATTTCTGCAAATTTGCACAACTATATGATTTTTATGAAATGCAAGGCTCCATTTACAGCAGACTACTACAAATAATGATCAAACTGTGTTTATAAGCTGAGAGATTGATATTATGAACTTTGTTGAACAGTACTGAATTGCAAGACTTAAATATTTTAGTTCTGAACAAGCAAAGTGAAGTTTATTGAACAGGGTTGAAATGCAAGGTTTAAATTAAAGCAAACTGTTACACATCATGATTTAAGTGTGCTTATAAGTTGGTGGGTTCACATTTTTAACAAGCAAAGTCAATTCTATTGAGCAGTGCTGTTTTGAATATTTGAAGCCTATTGGCCAGTAACTGGACCAAGATTTCTTACAGTAAAAGGTTTAAATTTGAAAGTTTTGAACAAGCAAAGTGAACTCTGCAAAGTCACTTCTGTTGAACAGTGCTGTTTTGAATACTTAAAGCCTATTCAGCATTTTATGGAATAACATTTCTGACACTGCAAGGTTTAAATTGAATAGCTTTAAACAAGCAAAGTGAACTCTATTGAGCAGTGTTGAAATGCAGGGTTCAGTTTACAGCATACTACTAATAATTATCATGATCATACTGTGCTTATAAGTTGGAGGGCTCATATTTTTGAACAAACAGTGATTTTTTTTTTCTCTGCCTCCACATTCATTCACATATCTGGTTCTGCGTAGTACGGTATGGTCTGCAAGCCCATGGGTCCACACTGTGGTCCAATAGGCGTACAGAGCAAATTGTACCTGTCATTCGGTGGTGACTGGGCGGCACCCCGCCCCACCGATTGGGATGCCGGATGGCTGGGGGTCCTCTGTGGAGGGTGGGGAGGCGGGTACCACTGGACCACCAGGAGACATTCTGCCACTACGACAGCCTGCAATCAGGCTGGGGGACCGCTAGACCACCAGGGATTGATATTTAATTACAGATGCCCACGATCGGGCAGCGGGGGGACCGCTAGACCACCAGGGGTTGAGGGTTACATACAGAAGACCACAATCGGGCGTATGGGGTGGGTGGGGGGTCCACTAGACTACCAGGCTGGGTGCTTATGGACGGTGTACCCGCTGGGTGGGTGGCCACCCACGGCTGGTTGCTGTTGTGTTGCGCCATGCAGTACAGCCGCCCACCTGTGGGTGGCCAGCATTTGCCCCCTATATTTTATGGCTCAACTTTGAGCACCAGTGTGCAGTGCATGTAGGTGTTGTGTGAGCATATGTGCCGCACATCCTGGGCTGAATATCAGGATGTGCCGCATATGCATGGGTATGCCCCCCGCATCTAACATACTAACATACTAGCATACTAACATACTAAAATGCCAGCAGAATAGGCCTAACGGTCTTTCGTGTCTGCTCGTTTGGTCAGCCCCCACCCTGGGAGCTGACTTTACTGCCCCTCTCACCCTGTCTGGCTTCTCCCTTCCCAGTCCCAGATATTCCTGCTGCACAGGACTTTGCTTCCAGAATCCTTCCCCTGTACCTGTCCCACCCCCTCTTGACCTCCTCCACTGTCTCTGCCTCCACCAGCCCCCTGGGCAGTGCATTCCATGGCTCCACCACCCTCTCAGTGAAGTAGCACCGCCTCCTTTTCCCCTGAATCTCCCCCCCAGCTTCCACCCATGCCCTCTAGTTGCCCCCCTTCTTCCTTCGGAGCACCCTGACTGCTCCTCCCTATTTAACCCCTTCATATACCTGAAGACCTCTATCATGTCCCCCCGGTCCCTTCTGTCTTCCAATGTGTACATATTTAGCTCTTCGAGCCTCTCCCCATAGGTCTTGTCCCCCAGGCCCCAGATCATTTTGGTTGCCCTCCTCTGGACTCTCTCCAGATGTTCAATGTCCCTCTTTAAGTGTGGCCTCCAAAACTGCATGCAGTACTTGAGGTGTAGCCTCACCAAGCAGTTATACAGAGGGAGTATCACTTCCCTCCTTCTGGTGGTGATCCCCCTAGCGATGCATCCCAGCATCCTGTTGGCCTTGGCCACTGCCCTCCTACAAGTCTCCGAGTTGTTCATCTTGACATCCACCACCACCCCCAGGTCCCTCTCAGCCATTGGGACTTGTAGCATTCCCTCCCCACCCGGGTGTACATTTGGCCCGGGCTTCTGGCTCCCAGATGCAG
Source organism: Neoceratodus forsteri (assembly GCA_016271365.2). NCBI lineage: Eukaryota > Metazoa > Chordata > Ceratodontiformes > Ceratodontidae > Neoceratodus > Neoceratodus forsteri. Next base: position 70,733,642 of record JADMNL010000023.1, read on the forward strand.
TACCTTGCATTTCCCTGAATTGAACCTCAGCTTCCACTTTCTAGACCACCTTTCCAGAGCCTGCAGGTCCCCCTGTAGGGCCACCCTCCCCTCATCCCCGCCCCCAGTTTTGAGTCATCCACAAAGAGACTCATTTCACTCCTGATACCCTTCCATATGTAAGAGACGTAGGCATTGAACAGGAGGGACACAAGGACCGATCCCTGAGGGACCCCACTAATGACCCTCCTTGGGGATGAGACTATCCCGCCAACCATCCGGTCCTGGAGCCAATTGCCTATCCATCTGATCATCTGGTTCCCCAACCCCATTTCTCCCAGCTTATTCAACAGGCCTCCTCGAGGAACAGAGTCAAATGCCTTGCTGAAGTCAAGATAGAGGACGTCAACTGGTCTACCCAGGTTCAAGGCACTCGTCACCCAGTTATAGAACTCCACAAGGTTTGTCTGACATGATTTCCCTGGGACAAATCCATGCTGTCTATCGTCCAGGCACCCCGACATTTCCAGGTTCCCTCCCAGCCTCTCCTTGGCAATGCCCTCCATCACCTTGCCCACCACCAATGTCAGACTGATGGGCCTGTAGTTCCCTACCACCTCCCTTGATCGCCCCTTTTGGATAGGCACTATATGCGCCACCTTCCAGTCCTGGGGCACCCACCCTGTCCTCAGAGAGATGCTGAAAAGCTCCACCAGGGCATCCGCCAGTTCCTTCAGCACTCTGGGAACACAGAACGCCGAAGCAGGACACAGGAAAGCTCCATCCTGGAGCAGGGACAGAGAGCGCCTTAACAGGTAAAGGATACCGCCTCCTTCAAGCTGCTTCCTTGTGAGGGGTGTTAGCCCATCGACGCTGTGTGTTGACTGCCCCACCCAGGGTCGTCCATTGATTTATTGGCCCCTTCCTATGACATCACTTCCTGTCTGCTGTATTTACATCACTTCCTGTCTGCTGTATTTTTAATTATACAATGGCAATGAAATTTCCTGGACTCTGATTGGTCAGTGTGTGCCTCGGACAGTGATGATATTAAGCTATAACATCACTGTATTAAGTCCAGGCACACACATATGACCGCATAACACAAATCATGCTACCAGTCCTAGAGACACTGCTGCTGTGAAGCCCTCATTAATCCGTGACACTTTTAGCGCCAGGCGCCCCCATTTTTTTAGGCTCTCCATTAACAACAGCCACCACAATTGAGTCGCAGAATTGAATCAACAGATTTCCTGCCAGCATTTTGCATTTAAACTAGAAGGTGTTTGAGAAACCCGCGTGATCATTCTGAAGCAGCTTCAACAGTCCGCTCTGCCTCCTTTTCATCGCAACTAAAGACAATGCAAATCACATAAAACTACTAGCCTCCATTGACATTCGCGAACTGTTAGTTGCTTACCATGCTCCACAGCTACTTCTAAGACATTCAAACTGAAACAAAGCTGTGACGCAACGGCATTTCAACGTCCCTCGCGTCACATAAGAGAACCTCAATGACAGCGCTCAGCACTGTTCACACAGCATCAGCCAAACAACAGCGCACCCAGTGGTACAAAAAAAAAGGATTTCTTTTTGAAATGTGTACTTACCCACAGAAAATCTAATAAAAATAAATAAAAAACATACTTTTTTTTTTAACACACGAGCCATTGTATAATAGCAATAAGGCACTCCAGGGATTTGTGTTATCGTGTAATAACGTCACTCCTGGGGTGGTGGAAGCACTCGGCTTCGCCTCGTGCTTCAACCCACCCCAGGAGTGACGTTATTACACGATAACACACACCCTGTCGTGCCTTATTGCTTAAGTCCCCACTTTTCCATTTGCAGGTTATACCTGCTAGCCACTAGAGGGACCCTCTGAATATTCATTTCTGTTTCTCTACCTGAATTTCCTCCTCCTACTACTTCCTGGAACCCCTCTACCTACATACGCTACTTCTCTCCCCTACTCTCATTTCTGCTTCAGCCCACACCTCACTCTCACACCCAGCCCCCTAGCTAGCCCCCTACCACTGGACCCCTCACCCAGCCTGCCACTAACCCTCAGTGACCACTAGGAGTCACTAGTTCCACCCTGGATTTGGCCCAAATCCAGCCTGCTCTGAATCCCCCAGAACCTGGAACCCATTCTCACCCAGGTCCCAGTTTCACCCACCCTACCAGAGTCTCGAATCTTGTACCCTGTCCACCAGAGCCCATGACACTACCACTACTCCAAAGTGGTATCCACGCTTTCTGAGGGGCAGCCAAGATACTTGAACCTTTCTGCCCTGCTGCTACCTTAGGCATTATGTTTGTACTCCTCCTCCTCAAATGTCTCCCCCTCATTTTTATGTTTGCTTGCACGCATGTGCAAGAAACATAGTGCCATCATCGGAGATTTCGGAGGTGTGTCACCTCCTCCTCCAATTCAGTCAGTGTGTTGGCAGGCGCGGCCCCTGTAAGCCAATGCATTCTGGAGCTGTCTATGACAAGCTCCAAAATGCAGTGGCATACAGTTCAAAGGGGGAGCTATGCTTGAGTGAGCAGCGATAAGATATCGCTTGCTCATGTGCAGCTCCCCCCGCCACACACAGACGCCACGCAGGCATGCGCGCCCCCCGCACGCACGCACACACTGAATAGCCGGCGGGGTGCCCAATCCCGTCGGCTGTGCTGTGTCTCCCCAAAGCCTTCAAAATGTGCCCAATCCCCTTGGCTCCACTGTCCTCCACCCCCAGTACTAAGTGCCACGCTGAGGCCCACCCCAGCGTGGCAATCCATCTCTGGCACCCCGGCAATCCATACCTCGCCGACTGGGTGCCCCAATCCCCGTCGGCTGACGACCCCCGACCGCCCTTGTGCCACGCTTGGAGCCCACCCCAGCGCAGGAAAAACGGCCTCATGCTGTTCTTTTTTTTTCCTGTAAAGAAAAACGGTCCCATGTAGAGTCCCCAGCCCCTCCCACAACCCGCACCCTGCCTCCCCACACCCCCACCCCTACTCACCTCCGGACCTCGGCGTGATGATCTTTGGTGGACCGGGAACACGTCTGCACTCTTCAAAGCCGACCGCGAACTGAGGAAATGCCGGTAAGCCGTATAATGTGCTAGATAGGGGGTTTCAACTTTCATTGCATATCTCAGGCATTTTAGAGATTTTTGCAAATTTTCCAACATAGGTTTTGGGACCCCTTCCCATAGCTGTCACTCATGGCGTTATTCAGGTCAAAGGTGATTGCAGTCACTGCGTGAAATCACCCTTCGGGCCTGAATAACACCATGACAGTGATATCATTCATGAGGAGGGTCCAAAACCCCATGTTGAAAATTTGGTGCCAAAATTCCAAAAATGACTGTTTTATTTAGCCAAGGGCTAAGCAGTTCCCACGAGGCTCAATCATTTCAATTTTCACTCCAGATTTTCAACATTGCCATTTTACCACACCTCTTATGAGTAGTACAGCTGTCATTTTCACATCTCACCCAAAATGTGTTTCCGCCCATGTAGCGCACAATGGCACAGTCTGTGTGCGAAATCAATGTATGGGACAAATTAAGAAAATCACAGTGACACTGTTCATGAGCAGAGGTCTTAAAATGGCTATGTTGAAAATTTGGTGAAAAAATTCCTAAAAATGACTGTTTACCGAGCGTGCGTTGCGCAGTTCCTACGCATGTTCGTAAGGTCGCGAATTTTCAATATTTTCACTCCAGATTTTCAACATTGCCACTTTATCACACCTTCTTATGAGCAGTACAGCTGCCATTTTTCACATGTCACCCAAAATGTGTTTCCGCCCATGTAGCGCACAATGGCGCAGTCGGTGTGCGAGATCAATGTACGGGACAAATTAAGAAAATCACAGTGACACTGTTCATGAGCTGAGGTGTTAAAATGGCTATGTTGAAAATTTGGTGAAAAAATTCCAAAAAATGACTGTGTTAAGAGCGTGCGTTGCACAGTTCCTATGCATGCTCGTAAGTTTGCAAATTTAATATTTTCACTCCAGATTTTCAACATTGCCATTTTATTACACTTCCTTATGAACAGTACAGCTGCAATTTTTCATATGTTGCCCAAAATGTGTTTTCGCACATGTAGCGCATAATGGTGCTGTTGGTGTCTGAAAGCAATGTTTTAGGACAGATTAAGAAAATCACAGTTACACTGTTCATGAGCAGAGGTCTTAAAATGGCTATGTTGAAAATTTGGTGACAAAAGTCCAAATGACTGTGTTACTGAGTGAGCATTGCGCAGTTTCACACACCTCGTTAGTTCATGACTTTGTCATATTTTCAGTCCAGATTTTCACCAGTGGCATTTTTCCACACTTCCTTATGAACAGTACAGCTGTCATTTTTCATAACATGGCTGAAGTGTGTTTTCACACTTTCAGCGCAGAGATGCGTGGTCGCTGTGGGAAATCATTGTTCGGCACAGATAAAGAAAATCACAGTGACACTGTTCATGATCAGAAGCAACAAAATGCCTGAGTTGACAATCTGCTGTAAAAAATCCCCAACCTAATTATATTACGGGTGTGCGTTGCACAGTTTCTATGTACGCTCGTGACTTCACCATTTTTTTAAATATTTTTACTACAGATTTGCAACATTGCCATTTTTTACTCCTCCCCATGAACAGTACAGCTGTCATTTTTTACATCCTGTTCGGAATGTTTTTGCACCTGTGGTGCTAAATGCCGTAGTCACTGTGCATAAGCAGCTTTCGTCTAAGAAACTGATATTCCCCCTGTTCATGAGGGGGGTCACAAAAACATGTTGAAAATTTGGAGTGAAAATACCAATGAATGCCTGAGGTATTAGGGCTTCCAACCATAACGCCCAACCCTGTAGAGAATGACAGGCATCAGGGTGTGTGACTTGGGATTCTTGCCTGTGATGCTCATACCATTCCACACCCTGCAGTCAGTGAGAGGCATCGAGGTATGCCTTGGACTCTTCGGCCCCAAACTTCACCCCATTCTCCTATATCGCACCCATCTCACCATATTTCCTAATGAAATGGGGTGCGCATAAGGGCCAAAGACCCCAAGGAACACCGTGACACTTGTCAGTGTCTGCAGGGTGGGGTGTGGTGAAATGGCGTGGCCATTATGCCTGACAACCCAAACACACACCCCAATGCCTGTCACTCTCTGCAGGGTGGTGGTGGGGTTGGCTTCAGTTCAATACTTCACTGCCATTCCTATTACGCAGCTCTGTAACTTCTACACTACCACTGCCAATGCCAGCAAGCAAATATTCGGCATTGACAAATGCTTGTTATGCTAGTACTCGCATCTCCTCAGCCAGACATCTCCCCTGGCCCACTTGTACCAGCACCCCCAACTCTCCCTGACTTAGTCCGATCCCACCCTACACTGACCATGTACCCTGGCCCACTGCACCCACCCCCTAGCTGCCCCCCCGCTGCCTACCCTGGCTCCCCATGGTTGCAACTCATCCTCGCCCTCCCGACCCTTCGAACATTACCCATTCCTTGTTCCCCTATGGCCTCCTCCTCATCCCAGCATACCCCCTGGAAGTTGACATACTGCCACCCCCTGGTCAGAGCCTTGGTCTTCCTACTACTCCTATCTGGAAATATACATCCTAACCCAGGCCCTGCCCCCTCCAGCCCACCTGCTAGGCCCACTGGTCTCTGCATAGCCTCCATGAACATATGCAGCCCACTGAAAAAATGTGATGCCCTCCAGTGCTGGGACATATTACATCAACCAGACATCATTGCCCTGGTTGAAAGCTGGCTGTCCAAAGCCACCCCAGACTCCTTTGTCTCCCTCCCGGACTGTACCTTATACCGGGAGGACCGAGTAGGCAAACGCAGGGGTGGTTGTGCGATCTATACCTGGGACACAGTCATCAGACAAGTGCTCACTGCCCCCGTTCTTGTGAATGGGGCCCAGGCCCTCACCCTTAAACTCACTCCTGACCCCTCCAGGGGCTCTCTCTATCTCACCACTGCCTACGTTCCCCCAAAGAACCAGAACCCAGCGCTGATATCTGTAACAGAATATCTTGCCACCCTCCACCACAAGGCAGAACAAATCCTAGTGGGGGACCTTAACGTGAACTGGCTCAGTGCCTCCTCTTCCACTATCCAAGATTCTTTCGCTGCCCAAGACCTGACACAACTCATCTCCCAGCCCACTAGAGTAAATCCAAAGTATCCTTCTGGACGTAATTATCACCAACTACCCCCAAAAAATCCATAACATCCAGGTCCTCCCAGACTCCCTAAGTGACCACTCCCCTGTCCTGTTCCTTTGGTCGGCCCCCACTCCCAAACCGATAGCCCAGACCACACTCTGCAGGCGCCTCTGCCCTGGTGGGCTGAAAAAACTCAAGCAGTTTCTTGCCCAGATTAATTGATCCCCCATTCATCATGCACCTGACACTGACACTGCCATTGCCTTTTTCTCCCAAACCTTTAACAAGGCCTGTGACCTCTTTGCACCGCTCACCAAAATTCGATCCAAAAAACATCATGCACCCTGGGTTACTCCGCCCTACTACAAATGCTCAGAAATAGGGATAACCTCTGGCACCTTGCCACTGAAACGGGCCGGATGACTGATAGACAGGCCTATAATGCTGCTCGGAACAGGTGCTTATGGGACGTCCGTAAAGCCAAGGCTGACCATTACCAGGCCACCCTCACCTCCTCCTGGGGGTGTGCCTGGACTTTCTGGGACAACATTAAACAGCTAAATGGGAAATCACGCTCCCCTTCCCCATCCCAGCTCACTATTGATGGCTCTACCTCCACCGACCCGGCCTGCATTGCTAACTGCCTAAACACCTCCTATACTGACCTTAGCTCTGTCCTCCCCAGTAATTTTTTTGACCCTCCCCCCAGCCTACCTCCCCTTGTCCTCCAACGCCCCAGCTTCCACCTATGAAAGGTATCTGCCCAGGATGCTAGACCTCTCCTTATTAAAGCGTTAAATAGCAATAGTCCTGGCAGTGACTCCCTGGACCCCAGTATTCTCTGGCTGCTGCTGGACAAAGTCCTCACCCCACTCACCAGCCTACTTAACTGATCACTCTGCCTGCGGCAATTCCCCGCTGCATGGAAAACAGCCACAGTCACACCCATTCATAAAGGGGGAGACAGGTCCTCCACCGGCAATTATAGACCAATCTCCATCCTCCCCCCTCTCTCCAAAGCCCTAGAAAAAGTGTTGGCCATTCAAATCTCTGAATATCTGACTAAGCATAACATCTTATGCCCAGAGCAGCACGGCTTCTGTGCTGGTCACAGCACCGGCACAGCACTAGTTGAGTTCTCCAGTTTCCTACACTCCTCCCTGGATGCCAGCTCCCTGGCTGGTGCAGTGTTCGTTGACCTCTCAAAGGCCTTCGACACTGTCTCCCACCCTCTTCTGCTGGATGCCCTCTGCCACACTGGTTTCTCTGCTGGTCCCCTCGCATGGTGCTCAAGCTATCTATCCGCTCGCTCCCAGTGTGCCAAAATCAATGGGACACTGAAACCCATCCCATCCACTCAGGGGTACCCCAGGGCTCCATCCTGGGCCCTCTTCTCTTCTCACTCTATCTAAACACCCTGCCCAGTGCATGCTCTGGCAAAATTCTTATGTATGCAGATGATGCTGTCATTTTTGCCACCCACCGCAATCCCATCTCCCTCCAGGACACTCTACAACAGTCCTACAATGATGCCGAGGCCTGGTTTAAGGTGCACAGACTCATCGTTAATCTAAAAAAAAAAAAACTATGCTCTTCGCCCACCCCCAAAACAAAGCCTGCAACTACCCACTCCTTATCCTCCCTAGTACCAAACAACTGCTTGAACAAGTCTGCTCCTACAAATACCTTGGGGTTACCTTCGACTCAGCTCTCACTTTCCACACCCACATCGATGCCTATGCATCCGCCACTAACACAAGGCTTGGCATCCTCTACCACTATAAAAATTGCCTCCCCCCTGATGCTCTCCAACTTGCTGTCACGTCTTCAGTACTGTCCCTTGTAGACTATGGCCTGCCAGTTTATGGTGCTGCTGACACTACTGCCCTCAACAAAATTCGGCTCACCCTAAATAGGCCTGCAGGCTGATTACTGGTGCCCCCAGGCTCACACATACATGTCAACTTTACGACGAGGCAAAACTCCTTAACCTAGATGTACGACTATGCTACCAAACCTGCCTCCTCACAAAAAAAACTCTACTTGGGCTCTTCCCTCCCAGGGTGACAGCCTCCATCCACCATACCCCACCCACTATCACAACCCGAACCTCCAACAAGACCACTCTACTGGTCCCCAGATCCAGGACCACCCATGGTCAGAGGTCTTTCTGCTACAGAGCCCCATCCTGGTTTAACTCTCTCCCTGCTCCCATCTCCAATGCCCCCACAATCTCCAACTTCAAAACTGCCCTTCGGAGCCAACTGTTTAACACTCGCAGCTGCTCCTGCCTCTAAATGAGGCTTCGATCACTTTACACTTGACAACACCCACTGGGCGGCACTCCACCTCACCCCCCCCACCTCTCCCCTATGCATCCTGCCTCTGTTAAAACCAGCATGTGCTCAGCTGTATTCACTGTAACTGCTACTAATTGTATAATGTATGAAATCTTTCTGTGTAACTCTAAGTCAGTGACTTGTATTCTGTAACCTAAACTTGTTCTGTCTGTCCTCAGTGTGACGAGGTACCTTTGGAAATGAGCCTCTGGCTCAAAGGTTGTAAACCAATTTTTAAAAATAAATAAATGTAATTTATCCAGCCCCGGTGCTTTCTCCATCTTAAGGGACCTGAGGGCTTCCCTCACTCTCTCTGTCATGATTTCCACCTCTGCTACCTTGTCCCCCTGCTTTGCCTCCCCCCCCCCGCCAGTGATGGCCCCCTTCTCCCCAGACCCACCGATCGGCAAGGGCCCCCCCTCCTCAGTTTCACCATCTCCTCCCATGTATGATGCAGCCCCCCCATTTTCCTTGGTGAAAACTGAGGCAAAGTACTCATTTAATACCTCAGCCTGCTTTCCCAGGTCTTGTGCCCATCCCTCCCCTGTTTTAATCCTGTTAATCTGGCCCTTCACCCTTCGTTTTTTTCCCCAATGTATCTAAAGAACCCCTTGTTCCCTCTCCTAATTTCCCTGGCCAGGTTCTGCTCCTTCCTCGCCTTAGCCACCCTCACCACCTTAGTGGCCCTTCTGGCCATCAACTCGTACTCCCCTCGATCCCTTTTCACTCCTTGAGCACTTGAAATGCCTATAAGTCACCTTCTTTCCCCTCACCACCTCCTGAACCTCCCTGGTCCACCAGCAGGGTTTATGAGCCCTACCGCATTTTCATCTTACTCTTGCACAGGTGCTAGTAGCATCCTGCACCCCCTCCTGATGGTTTCCCACCTGCTGTCAGCATCCATGTCTGGCCCAATCCCATCCAAATGCTTCTTAAGGATCCTTCCCATTTCCTTGAAATCCACCCCCCTGAAGTCAGTTACCTCCGTCTTTGTGCAGCCTTCTACCCCTCCTAGGTCCAGGCAGAACCAGACCATGGCATGGTCGCTCCCCTACGGGTCCCTTACCTCCAGGCCCCCAATCTGGTCACTGTCTGCCAGGACCACATCCAGTATCCGCGCCTCCCTGGTCAGTTCCCCCACCTGCTGAGTTAGGAACACGTCCTGAAAGACATCCAACAACCTCTGTTCCCTGGCCACTGAGGATGTCATAGTCTCCCAGTCCGTTCCTGGCATGTTTTAGTCCCCCAACACCACCACTCTTCCCCTACCCAATCTGCAGTGTCTCCCAACATCTGCCACCAGACTCTCCTCCAGCTCCTATGCCAGTGCAGGGGGGTCTATACACCACTCCTATTTTTATTCTCTTGTCCCCCCTTGTTATCAAGGTGACCCAAATCGCCTCCACAGTTCCCTCCGCCTCCTTCACTCCTCCTATGCCAATGCAGTTTTTGACTATTCTTGCTACCCCTCCTCCCCTTCCCTCCCCCCTGTCCTTCCTGTATATGGTGTAACCCTCCAGGTTCAGGTCCCAGTCGTGCCCTGTGGTGGCCCAGGTCTCAGTGACCGCTGCCACATCCACCTGTCCCTCAGTTAGCGTTGCCTAGAGCTCAGGCATTTTATTGCCCAAGCTCCTGGCATTTATCAGGACTACCTTCCACCCTTTCCGTATACTTCCATTTCCCCTGCTCGCGTTCCCATGGGGATTCCGTCTTCCCCCGGTCAGCACCTTACCAGTCGACCTTTTCCCGCATTCCTCCAGCTCCGGCGGGGGGGGGGGTTGAGATAGATTCCCCTTCTTTATCGGACCCCCCTCGACAGCCTTTTCTCCCATCCCTCCCCCCTTCACAAGTTTAAACTCCACCTTTCACCAACAAACCCCTCTATTTTCAACTTAAGGATTCCTCTCCCCTCCAAATTGACATGGAGCCTATCTCTAACATACAGCCCCTTATCCTCCCAGGTCTCCCCCAAATCCCCCATCAAACCATACCCTCTGGCCCCACACCACTCCCTTAGCCACTGGTTTACCTCCCTAATCTTCCTCTTGTGTTCCTCACTAGCCCTTGGCACTGGCAAGATTTCTGAGAAGGAAATCACACTTTCTATGTCATGACCGACCCTGGCAAACTCCCTGAACCTTGCCTGTATCTCTAGCTCGCTATTTCCCTCAATGTCATTGGTACCCAGGTGGACCAGTATGTCCAGGGAACCTCCACAATCCTTTGCCAGCTGATATACCTTATGCTTGGCCCTGTGCACCGTTAGTCCGGGGAAGCATTTTGTTCTAACCGGGCAGGCTTCTCCCTCTCTATCCCATTTGATACCCCTGATCGTGGAATCACCCAATAGGAGCACTCTGACCACCCCTTTTCCTCCATTTCCCCTTCCATGTCCCTCATCCTTTCTACTGGCCCCTCCCCAGCCAGCTCCTTGCTCCTCCCCTATCTGGGTGCCCTCTGCCGCCCCCTCCTTTTTACTCCTGGCCACCCCTCCCCACCGATCCTATGCCTGTCCTCCTCCCGAGTATCCTTTTGTACCCCGCTATCCCCCCATCACTGCTCGTAACTGGTCCTTTCCCCCCATCTGCTAAACTTGCCTGGCTCGTCCTCCCTTCCTTCCCGTCTCCGTTCAGCCCCTCCTTGCCTGTCGTGCTCCTCTGGCATAAACCTTCAGCTGCCTTTACTGTATCCTCCTAGTACTTTTGGTCCCTCTCCTTCCCCTTTCCTCCCAACTAGTCCTTCTCCTTGTGCTTTCCTCCCTCTAACCCCTCTTCCTCCTGCTCTGATCCACCACTCCCCCCATTTTCCCACATTCCAAGTTCCCCCCATTCTTCTGCTATCCGACCCCTGCCTCCTGCCCCCACTCCCTTTCGATCTCTAACCGCCCCAGTCATGGCTACATCACCCCCCCTCATCCTCAAGCAGAAGAAGAGAATTGAAGCAGTTACTGAGCTTAAGGTCCGATCCACCTCTCCCCTTGCTTTCTTCTGTCCAGCCCCAGCCATCTGCCTCCTTCCCTGAGAATGTCCTCCCTTTGGCTCCCTTCTGTGAGGGTCCCCAGATACCTGCCTGCTTCCTTGGTAGTGTCATCCTTTTAGGCCCCCTCTGTCAGGGTCCCTATGCAACCCCAGAGGACTCTCCTTCACTCCTTTCCCTATGCCCCCGCCCCTAGTGCTTGGTGCAACCCCGCGGGAGAGCCCCTGCCTTATTCCCCAACCATACCTCCCCCCTCCCTCCAGCTGTCTCCTAATCCCTCTGTTTGGGAGACAGGTGCAACTCTGTCACGAGAAACAAGGGCGAAGGACTGGGAGGGCCCTGAGAATTCTGTCTCTGATCAAGAGGGCCTATGATTTGCAACAGAAACCCGAGGAAGTAGACCAGGATGTACTGGTGGGGATCGTGTGGAAGAAGGATGCCGAGTTAATGGTTCTGGCCCCTAATGCCCAGTGTACCATTCAAGGGGCGGTCCACCTCTGGAAAGATGTCAAGAACAAAAATACTGACGTTGGATGCGCCAGGCAATGGAAAATTGCCAGAAGGATTATTGGTCAAGCCCAGCATCTTGCCTGCTCGTGCTCATGCCTATGCATGACGAGTGATGGTCCAGATTCACAATGTGTCAGGTCAGGAAATCCGGGTGAACAGAGAGTGCACCCTAGCTACAGTACACTGTGCAGACTCTACAGTATTGCCCAGCAACAAGTACCCTAGTGAGAAGGAGAGAGTGACCCCAGACTTGTTTGACTTTGGTGACTCCCCATTGCCAGCTGAATGGAAGGTTAGAATGAGCAAGAGACTTGCCTGGACAGACCAAGTGTTTTCGAAGAAGGAATTGGATGTGGGATGTGTCCTGGGTGCGGAGCATCACATACGCCTGCACGATGAATGGCCATTTCGAGAGAGGTCCCAATGCCTAGCCCCAGCAGATATAGATGATGTGAGAAGACACCTGCAGGAAATGCTTGCTGCTGGTGTGATACAAGAATCTAGTAGCCCATACGCCTCTCCCATTGTGGTTGTGCATAAGAAGAATGGATCTGTGAGGATGTGTGTTGATTATCAGACCCTGAACCGGCAGACCATCCCAGACCAATACTCTATGCCTCATATACAAGATGCCCTGGACTGCTTGAATGGGCGCAAATGGTTCTTGGTGTTGGATCTTCGCAGCGGATACTGCCAGATCCCGATGGCCCCAGAAGACCATGAGAAAACAGCCTTCATCTGTCCATTGGGGTTCTACGAGTTTCTGAGATGCCATGGGGATATCGGGTGCCCCAGCCACCTTTCAGCGACTGATGGAATGTGCGGTGGGAGATATGAATTTGCTGGAATGTCTGGTGTACTTGGATGATGTCGTTGTGTTTGGGAGCACCTCAGAGAGCATGAGAACCAACTGTTAAAAGTCGGGGTGCCTTGTGCTAAAATAGGCATTTGTTGACCAGTTTCATGAATACCTCCTATGGGACAAAGATATTGGTGAGGACTGACAATAACCCATTGGCCTATGTACAGACTTCAGCTAAGTTAGATGCCACTGGGCACCGGTGGCTTTCTACATTATCAACCTATGATTATGCTGTCGAATACAGACCGGGCCTGAACCATATTGATGCTGATGCCCTATCACGAAGGCCCACTTCCAAGAGTGATTGTGTCAGGCTGTCTGAACCTGACATTCGAGTATTGTGCCAGAAGTTTGATAGAGATGAACAGATGTCTGCGGACACAGTGGACTGTTTAGTAGATTGCTTGGGCCCGTCTGACAACAGCATACCAGCTGCTAATTGCCACTTCTCTGCTCTAGATGTTAGTGCACTAACTCAGTTTGACAATGACAGCATTCAGTGGGCTCAATCCCAAGATCCTATGATTCAGCCAGCACTTGATGCTCTGCATGCGGGGAAAGATGTGTGTAAGTTGTGTTCTACTGACTTGCGAACTGCTTTATTGTTTTAAAGAAGGCCCCAGATTGAAGTTGCTCGATCAGTTGCTGTATAGAGAGACAGTAGATCATAGTGGCAAAGTAGACAAGCAACAGTTGATCCTGCCCACGGCCTTTAAAGATTTGTTACTGAGGTCCCGCCACAATCACATGGAGCACCTTGGTATTGACAGAACCCATGACCTGGTATGATCTCGTTTCTACTGGCTCAAAATGGGGTCAATATTGAGCACCATGTAAAGACTTGTAGTCGCTGCCTGCAAAGAAAAGCCCTGCCTCAGAGGGCTGCCCCCCCCTTGTTAATATTACTACCAGCACTCCCATGGAACTAGTCTGCATAGACTCCTTGTGTTTATAACCTGATCAGCGGAACATTGGCAATGTGTTAGTGGTTATGGATCATTTCACACGATATGCACAAGCTTTTCACACCAGTGATCAAAAGGCATCTACCATGGCCAAGGTGCTAGTGGAAAATGTATTCGTCCACTATGGTGCCCCCCAGTGGATCCACTCTGACCAGGGCAGAGACTTTGAGAGTTGACTAATCAAAGAAATGCTCTCTATGGGGGGTGCGGAAGTCAAGAACCACCCCCTATCATCCACAGGAGATCTCCAATCAGAACGATTTAACCGCACTGTTAGGCTAGGCACCCTCCACCCAAAAGACAAGCATAAATGGAGCCAGCAGATTAGCATCTTGGTACACTCATGCAATTGCATGAAAAATGATGCTACCCGGGTTCTCCCCCTACCACCTCATGTTCAGGAGAGAGGCCCGGCTGCCAGTTGATGTCTGCTTTGGGGTCTCTCCAGATGGGGTCGGAGACTAAAACTACTTGCAATATGTACAAAAACTGAAAGCTCAATTGAACTATGCCTATCAACAGGCCCAGACAATGGCTGCCAAGAGAAATCTAGCCAACAAAGAGAGAGACATGATTAAAAAGTTAAGGCTCAAGAGCTTCAGCCCGGAGACCGTATGTTGTTACGCAATTTGGGACTGCATGGTAAACACAAAATTGCTGATCGGTGGCACCATCTTCCCCATATAGTAGTTGGAAAGTTGGATGATTTTACCCGTGTACAAGGTGCGCCCAGAGAACAACTCCAAAGCTGTCAAGACCATGCACCATAACCACTTGCTCCCTTTCAGCCAAGTCATGATTGAGGCTGAATCCCCAGAAATTAAGCCCCCTGGGCCAGTGACTCGTGCTTCTGCAAGAAAGAGACAAAGTGAACCTACCCCAGTGGTCACAGATTTAAGGTTTCCTCCTCAGCAGGTCTAGAATGATAGTGACTGTCAGTCCACTTCGGACGAAAGTGAGTACGACTATGCCTATTACCCCTCTTATGAACTGGGTCAGCTGTTTCGAGGAAATCCTATGACTAATTGTGAGGATGAAGCTGGGCCTTCTGGACTGTCTAACCCCCAGCTTCGTCCTTGGAGCCAATGCTCCCTGAAAGTGAAGTGCCAAGCCTTATGTCTGAGTATGCGGACTCACTGTGTTTTGTGGAACAGTGTGAATTGCCTGAAGAAGGGACCAATGGTTTGAGTCTCTCTGGTGACACATCAGAAGCTGAGGAACTGTATGGGAGTATTGACAGACTGCTTTCAGTGCCTCAGAGTTTGATTGTGCCTGAACCTTCACAAAATGAGCCAAGTGTTGTGGAACCAGATTCTACAGAACAAGGAGCTGACCGTGCTTCTAGCTTGGACATTCCCCTTCATGCAGAGGCACCCCTCACAAGTGATGAAAGCTCCAAGACCATTGCTGAAAGTACAGAGACTGTGGTTGTTCACCCCAGAAAGACTGGCCGAGCTCAGGGTCGGACTGGGAAGCAAAGGGTCCACCTGGAAATTGGGTCGGAGGGGCGCCCCCACTACAAAGCCATGTGGGGGCCTTGGTACTGGTCCCGGGGAAGGGGGCCCACTACAAAGTCACAGGGGGGCCTTGGCACCAACCACACCATGCCCTAGTGTATAAACTAGCAAAATATTTACAGACTGGTACGCCCCGACATGCTGTAGCCAAGTATAAGATCCGCATGTATTCCCATTTGTAAGAAAGCTATTTCATTGCTGGTAAAGTGACTAACTATTTCGGAGTTGTAAATATTATTATAATCACGCGGTGGTAAATAACAACTATAGTACTTTAATAGCAGAACCAGTGGCGTACCATTGACTGCAATGCGCCGCGCTGTATTTCTCACTTGGCACACTTGCTTCCCCGGAGTGTCCCCTAAAGTAAATAAATGCCAATTTGTGCTACTGCCATACTGTTGATTGGCTATAGTCACAGCAGATCGCTCCCATGAGCGTGCCACCAATCTTGGCTGTCCCCCCCTTCTGTTGGCTCTGACCTCATCTCCATGTCCACCTAGCCCCAGTAATTCCAGCATCACACTCGATTTTCAAATGATTTTTCTTTTGCATCAATCACAAGAAAAGCAGCAGTTCTCACTCAATAGCCCCTGTGCCTCAGTGTTGTACAGCAAAGCAGCTTCCAAACACCTGTAAGGAAGGGATAAAAAAGCAACAGCACTATGGAGTACAGGCACAGCAGCCCCTGAACCTGCCTTTTGTAATTCATGTTATTTGGTTTGGTGGCTGTAGTCAAGTGATTCCTCCCCCACAATCCTGCTGATCTCAGTTGCCTTCAGGCTCAGCTCCCCTGCTGGTTCAATCCCTTGAATCACCCTTCCCTTACACAGCCCCAGCAACTGCACAAACCAAACCCTCTCCATTTTTAGTTTTCTTTTGCCAGCCTCGATGATAAATCACAAGAAAAGTAGCACAATACCAATACCCCCAGGCCCCTCCGAGTCCTAGCGGCTAGTGGGCTACTACCAGCTTAGGCTAGCAACTAACTAAGAGACTAAGGGAATGTGAACTCGAACACCCCACCCCCACCCCTCCTCCTCCTCCTGCCCCAGCAGCACTACTGAATTCTTTAAAAAAAAAAAAAAAACGTTACCTTACCTTACTACTGAAGTCAATTCCAGTCAGAAATAATTCAGCTCGCTGGCCAGCTGGCTCACGCTCACTCCAGTCGCCGATGACCGCTTTGCTTAGAAAAAGCTGGACTCACTCTACATGCCGACTTAATGAGGGACACAATCGGTTGTGTTTTACGGCGGCGAGTTCGATTTGAATTCTGCAGCAAGAGGAAGAGACCGGAGCTGCTGCACTGTGGCCCCTTTAAAGTGCCCGCTTATCGCACTGTGTGACGTCACAATGAGCGACAACAAGGTGATGGCACCCAGCAGCCTGCGATCTCTCTTCCACCAACCAATCAGATTCTTCTTTCTCCAGTCGACTTCGTGAAGTTGCGATACTGGTCCTGACCCCCCCAACCTCGAAACTTGCCCAGCCAGTTTAGCCATGGCTTCGATTGGAGGAGGCGGGGCCTGAGGAGACGTACTTGCCCAGCGCATGCCGGCTGAGTCAATTAAACTCCCTGCCCACATCCCGACTCCCAGCGCCGCCGCCTTGTTGTACGCAGATCAAAGGGGCCCAAATTCCAATCCCCAATGGACACTACGACGGGCAGATGATGACAAGAGATCGATCGATCGGCCTGGTGGGGGGGGAGGGTCAGGAAGGCTCAGGAAGCAGACGGCAACTTGCAAGCAGTGAGCACTAAGTGCGTTTGTTGCCCCCCCCCACACACAGCTGCTGTACACTGTATGTACTCATCTGGGGGGGGGCCCACCCGGAAATTTCCGGGTATCCGGGCAGGCCAGTCCGACCCTGGCCGAGCTGTCAAGCCAGTGGTGTGCTTCAGTTATGATTCCCCTGGGAGGCCAGTGAATTTGCCCCTCAGTGCAGTTCACAAAGGTGTTTATGTCTCTCAGAGCTCACTGCTCAAATTGAGCTTGATGGCCTATTCCAGGTTACTTGTTCTGCCCTCTCACCATGGTGCCCCTGCCCCATCCAGTCCCAAGTTATCTGATAGGGAAGGGCCCCCCCCTCTTGCATTGTTTAGAGTACAAGAAGTTATTACATCAATCAGTAAATCAAATTCTTTATTTATCCAGGCGAACACCATTGAGCAAACTCATTTACAAGGTGGACCTGCATTACACAAGTCAAGTAACAATGCATTTATATACAGACAAATAGATAGTAGATGCAAGAGTACAACAGTACAGGTAGGCCTGCAATAGACAGGATAAGTGAAAATACATTTGAGTTCAGGTAAAAGACAGTCGGTAAGGGTATACATAACAATAGGGTAGCAAGTCAGTAAAAATGTATACCAGATACAACAACATACATGGTTTAGTATTCCTGTAAGGTAAAGGCATTATAGTCCAGCAAAGAGATTAGTTGAAGTGGATACTACAAGCAAAGAGACGTACACAGTCAGTTTAAAAAGTCCCAGGCGTATCAAGGGGGAGACATGTGTTGGGAGAAGTGGGCAGCCAGTGTGGGGGGTCTGGAACTGGGATAATACTAGGAGCGAAGGAATGTGATGCTGTGGGTATACAAGGAATAGATAGGTGAGGGAGGGTGAGATTTAGGGTGGTAGATAAGTAGATGGCTCAGGGACAAGTTATGCACTGATACAAGAAGGAAGGAGGATGGGAAAAGCAGGGAGGATGTGGAAGGGGTGTAAGTAAGCTAGGATCATTGGAAGCAGTTGCAGGCTTCTGTAATGTATTTTGAGTATAAGGTCTTAAACACAGTGAGACTAACAGGAGTCCTCAGTTTCAGTGATTTCTGTAGCACATTCCAGAGCTAGGATCGTTGGAAGCAGTTGCAGGCTTCTGTAATGTATTTTGAGTATAAGGACTTAAACACAGTAATACTAACAGGAGTCCTCAGTTTCAGTGATTTCTGTAGCACATTCCAGAGTGACGGTAGAACGAATCCTATGGCAGCTGTCCCAAAACGCGTTAGGGCTTTGGGCACTTTCAGAGACGTCAGTGAACAGCTTCTTATGGCATAGGTTCCAGGCATATTGAGAGTCAGACAATCAACAATGTACTGTGGAAGTTTGCCAGTGATAGCTCTGTATGTCCAGAGAGCTGCATTTTTATTTTGTCTGTAGTGTAGGGAGGTCCAACCTACGGCCGCATATAAAGAGCAGTGATGGATGGAGAAGGGGAGACCAGTGATGAAGCGCAGGGCTCTGTGGTAACGTATGCCCAATTTACCGAGGTGTGAAGTAGCACTTTGGCTGTATATAAAGTCAGCGTAATCAATTAGGGACAGGAATGTAGACTGAACTAGCTGTCTCTTGGCCTCTGTAGTTAGTAGGCAGTTTAACCTGAAGAAGAGACCTAGTCTCTGCCTCAGTTTTTTTAACAAATCCTCCAGGTGGTCTGCAAAGGAGAGTTTGAAGTCTAGCCAGACCCCAGGTATTTATTCTCGCACAAATTCCAGGGTTTCTCCTAGGAGGGTGGTGAAGGGGGGGTTCAGCAGGGTAGGCTGCATGGTTAATAGGTGAAAATAGCATTGCCTTTGTCTTTTTGGCATTAAGTAGCAATTTTTTACTAAGAAGCTGGTATTGAAGTATGTTGAAGTCAGCTTGCAGGTTGCTACAGGCAGTTTCAGGACTTGTACGGCTTAGGTAGATCATTGTATCATCTGCAAACAGATGAATTTTCACCTCATTGATGCCTGAGTCTATATTGTTGATGTAGATGGCAAATAGGAGTGGCCCCAGGATGGATCCCTGCGGGACGCCTCTTTTTAACAGATTTGAGAGGGAGAGTTCACCTTCGGCCTTGACCTGTTGGTGCCTATCAGAAAGGTAGTTGTGGAATCAACGCAAGAAGGTAGAATCTAGACCAAGAGCTTTTAATGAAGAAAGAAGGAGGCTGTGGTCGATGGTGTCGAAGGCCTTACTTAGGTCTAGAAAAACGGCGCAGACAAATTTTTTGTTCTCTAGCTCGCACTGCCAGTCATTTGTCACCTTGGCCAGGGCCATGATTGTACTAAGTTCAGTTCTGAAACCAGATTGTATTGGGTTTAGCGGGTTAGTATCATCTATGAAATATTTCAGCTGGGCATTCACGATTTTTTCCAAAAGTTTTGATAGTACCGGGAGAAGGGAGATGGGCCTGTATTTGTTTAGATCACAGTGATCTCCGGATTTAAACAATGAAATAACATGTGCGGTCTTCCACAGTTTGAGGAGGGTCCCTTGAGAAAGGGACAAGTTAAATAGATGCGTAATAGATACGGCCAAGACGTGATAGGCAATCTTTAGGTAGTATGGATCGAAGGTGCCAGTGCCAGCACTTTTTCTGGTGTCCAACTGGAGGAGGAGGAGATCTTCGACCTCTTTTAGTGTGGCAGGAGAGAATGAAAAGACTGCATCTGAGGGACTAGATTCTGAAGGTTGCTTGCAGGTGAGTTATCAAAAGCTAGCCCTGCAGTAGGAAAATGATTGTTGAAGGCTTGTAGTATCTCTTTATTGTTGTTGATAGTTACATTGTCAGAAATAATTTTTATGGGGAGAGTGTTTCCTGTGGTATTACCAGAAAGTTCTTTTATTGTGGACCAGAACTTAGTAGGGCAGTTGGAGGCAGTGTCGGGTTCAGAGCAATAGAAGTTGGACTTGGTTTCCTGAATTAGCTTTGTACAGTGGTTTCTGGCTGTTCTGAAAAGATGCCCGTCTTCGGCTTTGTGGGATTTGCATGCTAGCTTCCAGAGCTTGTCTCTTTTTAATAGTGCTGTCTTGATGTCTGCTGTAAACCAACGGCACTTTCTAGCCTTTATGCGGGTTTTGAGTAAGGGTGCATGGGTGTTAAGAGCGCTGGATATAATTTTGTGGAAAATGGCATATGCTGTTTCTACTGATTTGGCTAAATAGAAGGTCTGCCAAAGCAGAGAGGCTTTCAGGTCATTGATATATGCAAGCGGGTCAAAATTCCGTTTTGATCTTTTGGTAGAGAACTTTGCTGAGGCTGTTGGTTTAGGAACTGCTCTTATATGCCAGCAATAAAGCAATGGTCACTAACATCGGCAGAAAAGATCCCAGCATGGGAGAAGAAATGGGGTTTGCTTACTTGAAGTACATCTAATAGTTTACTTTTCGTAGGGTTTTTCTTATTGATACGAGTAGGTTCATTAATAAGCAGAGTGAGCCCATGAGAGTCACAGAAGGATTTAAGTGGAAAAGATGCGCTTGACAGCCAGTTGTAGTTAAGGTCCCCTAGTATAATTGTTTCCATTGTGTCGGTACTCATAGTAGATGACAGGTGGGACAGAAGCTGTGACCCCGAGGACAGGGGTCTATAACATCCTATGACATGGAGGGCCATTGATATAGATATTTCAGTTTTTATGTTTGCTTGCATGCATGTGCGAGAAACATAGTGCCATCATCCGAGTTTTCGGAGGTGTGGCAGCCCTCTTCCAATTCAGTCAGTGTGTTTGCAGGTGCGGCCGCAGTTCTCCAATGCCTGCTGGAGCTGTCTATGACAGCAGTCGAAAATGCAGTGGAGTACAGTTGAAAGGGGAGCTTACCAGTGAGCAGCGATAGATATCGCCTGCCTGGCGCGCTGCCTCCACCTACACACACACACACACACACACACACAAACACGCATACTGTGTGCTCGCCCACGCACTGTATAGCCGACGGGTGCCCAATCCCTGTTGGCTGTGCTGCGCCCCGTACACATGTATAGGTGACGGGGTGCCCAATCCCTCGCCGCTCCACTGTCCCCCAGAGTACAGGGTGCCACATCAGAGCACACCCCAGCGTGGCAACAGATGCTGTCACCAAGGGGTGCCAAATCTCCTGTCGGCTCCACGTCCCCCCCAAACAGCCATCCTTGTGCCACGCTGGTGCCCACCCGTGTGGCAAACGCCTATACGCCGCTCCTCGTCTTGTTTAAAAAAAACCTGAAATGGAAAACGGTCCCTCGCTGTCTCTGCCCACGCCCACCCACCGCGCACCCTGCCTCAATAGCCCCCCACCCATACTTACTCTCCGGACCAAGCGCGATGATCTTCGTGGACCGGGAACACGCTCTGCACTCTTTCAAAGCCGACCGTGAAACTGAGGAAATGCCGTAAGCTGTATAATGGGATAGATAGGGTTTTTAACTTTGCTGCATATCTCAGGCATTTTTGAATTTTGTACCAAATTTTAAACATGGGATTTTGGGACCCCTCTCATGAATGCTCTCATTGTCATGAGCAGAATCGGTTCCGGGGGTGATTTCGCAGTCACCGCGAAAATCACCTTTCGGACCAAGTAACCAAATGACACTGCCACTGTTCATAAGGTGGCTCAAAAAGCCTATGTTGAAAATTTGCGGAAAAATCTAGTAATGACTGTTTTACGAGCGACGCTAGCAGTTCCTACACACCATAAGTTCGCGAATTTTCAATATTTTCACTCCAGATTTTCAACATTGCCATTTTACCAAACCTCCTTATGAGAGCAGTAGCTGTCTGTCATATCTTGCCCAAATGTTTCCGCCTCATGTGAAGCATAATGGCGCAGTCAGTGTGCTAAATCAATGTATGGGACACATTAAGAAAATCACAGTGACACTGTTAATGAGCAGAGGTCTTAAAATGGCTATGTTGAAAATTTGGTGAAAAAATTCCTAAAAATGACTGTTTTATGAGTGTGCGTTGCGCAGTTCCTACGCACGCCGTAAGTGTGCGGATTTTCAGTATTTTCAATCAAGATTTTCAACATTGCCATTTTATTACACTTCCTTATGAGCAGTACAGCTGTCATTTTTCACATCTTGCCCAAAACGTGTTTCCGCTCATGTAGCGCACAATGGCGCAGTCGGTGTGCAAAATCAATGTATGGGACACATTAAGAAAATCACAGTGACACTGTTAATGAGCAGAGGTCTTAAAATGGCTATGTTGAAAATTTGCAGAAAAATTCCCAAATGACTGTTTTAATGTTACGCGCTAGTAGTTTCTACACACGCCATAAGCTTGGCGAATTTCAATATTTCACCCAGGTTTTCAACATTGCCATTTTATTACACTTCCTTATGAACAGTACAGCTGCCATTTTTCACATGTCGCCTAAAATGTGTTTCCCACATGTAGCGAATGGTGCAGTCGGTGTGCGAAGCAATGTTTGGGACAGATTATGAAAATCACAGTTACACTGTTCATGAGCAGAGGTCTTAAAATCGCTATGTTGAAAATTTGGTGACAAAAAGTCCATAAAATGACTGTGTTACAGTGAGCACTGCGCAGTTCTACGCACTCGTAAGTTCATGACTTTGTCATATTTTCAGTCCAGATTTTCACCAGTGGCATTTTTCCACACTTCCTTATGAACAGTACAGCTGTCATTTTTCACAACATGGCCGAAATGTGTTTTCACACTTCAGCGCAGAGATGCGGTCGCTGTGGGAAATCATTGTTCGGACAGATAAAGAAAATCACAGTGACACTGTTCATGATCGGAGGTCCCAAAATGCCTGTGTTGACAGTCTGCTGTAAAAATCCCAAACCAATTACATTACGGGTGTGCGTTGCACAGTTTCTATGCACGCTCGTGACTTCACCAGTTTTTTTAATATTTTTACTGCAGATTTGCAACATTGCCATTTTTTACACCTCCCCATGAACAGTACAGCTGTCATTTTTAACATCCTGTTTGAATGTGTTTTGCACCTGTGGTGCTAAATGCCGTAGTCGCTGTGCATAAGCAGCTTTCAGCTAACAAACTGATACTGCCACTGTTCATGAGGTGGGGGTCACAAAAAACCATGTTGAAAATTTGGAGTGAAAATACCAATGAATGCCTGAGGCGTTAGGGTTTCCAACCATAACGCCCCACCCTGTAGAGAATGACAGGCATCAGGGGTGTGACTTGGGATTCTTGCCTGTAATGCTCATACCATTATACACCCTGCAGCCAGTGAGAGGCATCGCGGTATGTCTTGGACTCTTCGGCCCCAAAGTTCACCCCATTCTCCTATACCGCACCCATCTCACCGTATTTCCTGATGGAATGGGGTGCGCATAAGGGCCAAAGACCCCAAGGCACACCGTAACAATTGTCGGTGTCTGCAGGGTAGGTGTGTGGTGAAATGGCATGGCCGTTATGCCTGACGACCCAAAGGCACACCCCAATGCCTGTCACTCTCTGCAGGGTGGTGGTGGGGTTGGCTTCAGTTCAATACTTCACTGCCATTCCTATTATGCAGCTCTGTAACTTCTACACTACCAATGCCAATGCCAGCAAGCAAACATTCGGCATTGACAAATGCTTAAGGACAGGCATTCAAAGGCATTGGCAATTGATGTAGTGTCGAGGGTAGCGACCGTGAACCTGTCCTTAACATAGATGGCCATACCACCGCCTCTGGTTAGTCTATCGGCTCTGAATAACAGTTAGTTGGGGATATTGACCTCTTTGTCTGGCGTGGATGGACGATGCCAGGATTCAGATATTACAAGTACATAGATCCCAGCATGGGAGAAGAAATAGGGTTTGCTTACATCCGGCTCCATGTGGATAGCCCAAGCTTGTACTGAGGTGAGTTTCTTTAGAGGCTACACACATTAACATGCATAAAGTTGATACCTTTATACTTCGACTTCGGACGGTGAAGGAATTGTTTGTATAGGACCAGGGTTAAGTTTAACATTACCTGAGCATAGCAAGAGGAGGAGTACAACTTTCCTCAGGGCAACAAGTGGTAATTTGGAAGAACTAAACCTTCTTTGGCTAGTGGAAGTATTGGTGTAGGAATGCAAGGACCTATTCTTTGTACTGTTCAGTCCCAGTGATACACATGCTAAGATCCCTATCCGTATGACACCAGCAGATGCAGGTACTGGACCGAGCAGGTAACATTCCTTGGGTAGGTAACGAGATGCCAGTGGCTGTCCGAGAGGGAGACTCAGCTGAAAGTGGGTACGACAACTTGGGGGCATAGCACGAGTTGTATAGGGACTCCACGAATAGACATTCTTGTGGTAGGGGATATGAGTCGTCTTTGGGGTAAATTCCATCTGGCGTGTACCCTAATAGGGTAGGGTGCATAAGGACGTAAATAGGTAGAGCCAGATTGCAAGTTCCATGGTTAAAGTCTGGGGGTCAGAAAGAGAAACAGTTGTAAGGGCTTAATCTGGGCAAGGTATCACCAGGTAAGGCGACGTGCCATGGGGTCTGAAAAGGGATATAGGTGCCGATGCCACTTGAATAGAGCAAGGAGATGTTTCTATGGTACAGCAACTAGAGATAGTTATGTGAAGTCGTAAACCTGATCTAAGAAGTATCACCAGCTAAGGCTACACACCACAGGGTCAGCAAAGGGATGTAGGCACTGAAACCACTTGTAGGGAGCAAGGAGAATTTACTATGACACAGCGACTAGGGACAGTAATGAGTCACAAATCTGATCTGAGACGAGTGGTAGGGAGACTGCGGTGGGTTAGTTAGGATGGGACACTTGAACCTGAAGCGGCAGCCCATAATTTATATGCCTGTGGGCGTCTTAAGGAGGCGGGGAGGATAGATTTGTAGGAAAGCCAATGGCAGGGGAGGGCAGTGCAAGGAGATCTATATAATAATGGTCAGGCAGGGGGATGGGTGTGTGGGCATAAAATGTATGGCTTTGCCATACCACTCTGGGTCTGGTGTCTGAGCAAGTGGTCTCGGGCGGCGGTTTCAGAAGCGTCGACTGCCCGGTGGCCGTGGTTCTTGCGGCGGATGAACTGGGAGCCCTGGAAGGTTCTTGTCTGAAGGGGAAGAGAAAGCGAAGCCAATAAGTACTGGTCCCAGACAATGTTCAAGCTACCCAGTGACAAAACTAATTTACAAATGAAAGGGATCGATTTCCTTGGCACCCTGAAGTCTGGGCAGCAGTTACAGAGGCAAAGGAAAGGGCTGTTTCACTTAATCACTCTAGCAAGAGCAGTTTGCAAGTATTACAGCTTTTTTTAGGCAGTTTACAGGCAGATTCTAACAAAATAGGCATACATTAGCAAGCATAAGTAAAAAAAAAACAAATACAGTGCCTTTTTAGCTCAGGAGACAGAGAAAAGATAAGAAGGGGTGAAGGACCAATCGGAGCAAGCCTGGAGAAGGCGCGCACACTCCGATTGGTTTGCAGCTTTGCCATACCTCTTTGGGTCTGGAGTCTGAGCAAGTGGTCTCAGGCGGCAGCTTCAGGCGTGCCGAACACCCGGTGGCCGCGGTTCTTGCAGCGGATGAGCTGGGAGCCCTGGAGGGTTCTCGGCGGAAGTAGTAGGAGAGAATTAGCGTGGTCAGCCTTATGAATGGGGAGAGGAGGGAGTGGTGAGGCAAGGGGCTGTTAGAAATGTAGTTCTGTGGGGCAGGACCGCACTCTAGGAGGTGTTCTGCAACTTTAAATTTCTGTAGGGCAAGATGGCCAATGAGAGGAGGTGCACAGAAGGGGGAGTGGTTTAGGTGTAATTAAGAACTTGTGGGGGAGAGGGCGAAAAAAATCACACAAAGAGACACACAAAGGAGAGAATGGGAAGATTAAGGGGTCTAGCTAGGCTAAAACAAAGCAAACAAACAGTATTTTACTCGCTTTTTTTTTTCTACCAGAATGAGCAAATACAGGCTAGTAACAGTCCTTAAACAAACAAAAAATCAGCAGTAGGAATCCCGGTTTTCAGTTTAGCTGTAATTGGTATTATGTGCACACACTAGTAGCAAGGGCCAAGGAGCACAGACTACAAAATTTGTGCACGGGCATGCAATTAGTCCTGGGAAAGCAGCCACGCTGGATTCCAGAGTTAGCCACTCAGGGAGTTCAACAAGATGGTGAGCAGCCAGTGGGGGCACTGCAGTCAGATGGTGCCAGAAATTCGGAAAAACAATCCAGGATATTCGCTACAGCAGCCACTGAGGGCTGAAGATCTGGCTTCTGCAGTTACCTGTGCTTGCAGAGCAGTGGGCAGGCGGCAGCAGGCAGACTCCCGGTCTCACTGTTGTAGTTGGCAGGCAGCTCAAGCTTAAAAGCAGCTACGAGGATGAGGTGCTTGCCTGAAATGGGCAGCAAGCCTGTGCTTGGAGAGCAGTGGGCGGGTGGGAGCAGGCAGGCTCCCGGTCTTGCTGCTGTAGATTCTGTATAGTAATGTTCAATTTACCTGTATGAAATATGCATAATGTATTGTCAGAATGGAAATGATATAGAGGAGTACATTGAAATGTATAGTAAAGTGACAAGTTATGCCAATTGATGAATCAGATAGTACTTGTATAGCATGCTAATGGTATAAATGTCTTATATGTGGCTGGCAGTATAGCCTAGCGGTTAGAGGAACAAGGTGTGAATGAGCTTGATATTTCCAGCAGACCAGACCTGAGTTTGATTCTCACAACCTCCACTTGCATACTGTGTGACTCTGAGCAAGTCACTCAACCGCCCAGTGCTCCCAGGTCGCCCCTGAAAACAGGCACAAGTGCCTAGTGGGCCTTACCCAGTTACCAAAGACTAAAATAAAAAAAAATGTATATGTTGCATTTTCAATGTTATGATGGTACAGACTTGATGTGGACGCCAAGTTTTCCCAGGCAGGGAAGGGTGTAACCCCCCTACAAATGAGGGTTCCCGAAAAGTCTTCCATGAGCTTGCCTAAATGCTCCCTGCCAGGCTGGTGTCCTGTGTTTAGTAGTTAATCTTCATTGCCAAAGAGTGCCTGTGTTGCCTCTATGTACTGTCGCTTTAAGAGCTGCCTAGATTACAGTAATAATTAATCTGGGAGGTCGCTGAATGTTGGAATGCTCGAGTCCCACCCAGGCTGCCAGGTAATCACTCCGTTTCTGCCATCGCTAATTGTGGAGAGGGAGCCCTATTAAAAGATGTAACTGTTTGCTGATCATTCATTAGAGTAGAAATAATGTAGTTTGTCTAACCTGCCTTCTTTGCAGCAAGGACTGTTTTTTTTATCCCCACCATTTTGGCTCAGAACTGCCAAATTGGACCAATCAGTCTGGTGGGACCTAAAATGGAGCTGGACTACAGGAGCTGTCTGCAGTCAAAATCTGTAGGAATTATATTTTTGGGCTTTTGGTGCCTTTTTTACACTTGAAGGGGGAGCCTTTGTTGTGACTGACAGATCAGCCAACCGAATCTTTTGGATCTGAGGGAAATCCCCAAGCTGCCTGCTGTTTTAGTCAGTTCTGAGCTGGGAAGTGAAATGAGAACAGCTCAAGTGATCTGGGCAAGTAGTTCTGTGTAGTTTTGCATGGGAGAACTGTGAAAGGGCTGAGTTTTTGGCCTGCAAGTCTGCCTGCTGCCCCTGAGAGGGAGAGAAGAGAATTATTTTGGACTAAATCCAAATTTGTGAGAATGAAGTAAGCCACTGATTTTTTATCAGGTTCATACCTGAAGAAGACCAAAGATTTTGCTGAATGCGATCAGCCTGTCAGGATTTCCAGCTGCTTTTGAATTCCTGGTTTGTGCTGAGACTTTGTGATCATGACCGGAGAGTATGGTACAGTAGAATTTCCTTACGTGTAAATGTACTGTGTATTGAAACTGGGTCGTGATTTGGTCCCCCACTGTGTGAACTGTGTTCTGCTTGCTGGAAGCTGTATCTAGCCCAAATTGGACTGTATCCGAATTTGTCTCCATTAGGCATAGGCCTTTCCACATTGGCCCAGCCAGTCTACCAGCTGCACAGAGAAAGCAATCAACAAGAGACCTGCCTAGGGATCAGCCCCCTGCTCCATGCTTGAACAGGAACGACGCCTCGGCGATTCATTTGGGCCCTGCTTCACCTGGCACTCCAGATGAACCACCTGCTGTCTCAATTTTCGTCCAGCCTGTGTCCAGTCTTGGGTATCATGAATTATCATTAGGGTAGCTCCCTGCAACAACAGCCTAATCTAAAAGTGTGTCATCTGATTGTCTTTTTGTTTTCTTTTCATGAACTGAGTCCTCCGGCCCCGGATTACAAATAGTGTATGTTGTGCATGTTGTTTTCTTCCATTGCAGGACACCAACCAGCTGCAATGTTCCTGGCTAGCCCACCATTCTCCATCTGGGTACCCGGAGTGTGTGACTGTTTATGGACCCTGAAGTGCATACATAACTGTTTGATTGATACAGTCTTTAAGCAAATTAACCTGATTATGCCCCTCCCTTGTTCAAGGCCCATAAATAAATCAGATCTAACTCATTTTTGCATTTACCCTGACTGTGGTTCCAGTTTGTGCAAGAGTACTGTACTGCTGTTATTTGTTGTGTATAACCTTTTAATATATGGATTGTGAAAATAATATCCCTGAAAAGCATACAAAAAAATTCTTGTAATACCATCGCTCCTGGAGCGATAATACTACTGTTCCGAAGTGATAATACTATCATTCGGGTGCCGTAATAGTATCGTTCGGCGCGAGCGATAGTAATATCAAACAAAGCGCGCATGTCCAAGTCTATCCCAACGTGTTAAACTGCGTGCCTTCTGATTGGCCGTTTTTCCTCTGTGGGCGGGCAGAAGAGTTTGAAATATGGCGGTTTGCTCACCGCTTAGCGAGACAATCTTCCGTTAAGCAACTCGGTTTTTTTTAGGTTGAAAAACTATCGGGCAACCGGACTCTCTCTGGGCTCCTCTGCTCGCTTATATCGCCACTTATCCCCCAAAACGCCAAATGAAGCCCACTAGCAGCCGTCATTCACACAGGACTGGGGAACCTGCCAGCACGCACATCCACCCGCTTAACTCTAGTACTGAAACGGAGGTGAGTCAATTCGCCTCCTATCCATATATTAAAAATAACAAATAGGTTCTACATTACAGAAAGACCAGATGTTTGGGATAACCTCTCGAAGCTTCGCTCTCGAGGTTTTCTGTGTCCCCAGAACCTCTCGATGTAATTACTACCTTGTAGTACACCAGAACCTATCTATTATTCTATTTTTTTTACAGGGGGTCCCCAGGACCGAGCTAGAGGAAAGCCCTGGTGATAAGTGCGAACAGTGTAGGTACTTGTGTGGTGTATCAGGGGTATTGTGAAAGTGATTATTGTGTATGGTTCTGGCCACTAGTAAGGAAAGAGGGGGGTTACAGTGTCCCGGAGGGCTGTGCTCAGGTTAGCTTGACCTCTACCAACCCTGACCTCTGGGTGGAGGCACCCATTTCAGAACTCAGGCCCCTTAACCTGCTACTAGTCAAGCAGGCAGGGGTAGTAGCCCTTGGGATAGCACCACCTAGGGGTTACACTCTGTATAGCTATTTGGGCTTCCCTGCTTTCTTCTAAATACTCTTAAAAAGTTGCACATCCTTAGAAATCTGTGCATTTGTGTGAATAAACCATGATTATTCATAATAATCTGTGGATTATTTGAGATTATAAAATGTCAGTTAGATTGACTGAGGTATATTAAAGGAGAACTGTTTTCTCAGTGTCCTGGGCTGGGGTGTTGTGAAGCTTTGCCTCCTGGCCTAGGCAATTCTGACCACAACACTTTTTGGTATATTCTGTTGCCACAGTGTACAGGTAAAACAGGTGACCTGGCTGATCCAATAAGAAAACAATATGTGTGGTGACCATTTTGACCATTTTATATAGACTGAATAAATGCTAAAAAGCGTAGTATATCATTTTTCAATCACATGGGTGTGGTGTGCATATTTATGGAACACATGCAAACAGAGGAGAGACAGAAGTATGTTCCTCAGCTGGGACTTGGCTCCAGACTGCCCGGAACACCATTCTGGTTACACACCCATGTGATTGAAAAATGAAACAATTATTTGTGCAGTTCCCTTGCCAGTCTATTCAGTAAATGCATCAGCACATCACACCCTATTACCCCTGGGGCATGCATCATTTTACCATTACTGCACATCCTATCATGAAAGAAAGAAAGAAAGAGAAAGAGAGAAAGAGAGAAAGAAAGAAAGAAAGAAAGAAAGAAAGAAAGAAAGAAAGAAAGAAAGAAAGAAAGAAAGAAAGAAAGAAAGAAAGAAACTGCTGATAGATAGATACGGAAGATAGACACTGTAGATAGATAGACAGATAGAAATAGATCTCAGAATGTTGCAGTATGAGTAGCTGTCAGCATTCTGAGAGCCTCACGTTAATCTCGGTTAAACTGTCATGTGCAGCCTGATCACCATGGCGCATTAATTCTTCCTGTCAGCATTCTAGCCTCTAGTACTGCTGAATGACTGGAATGATGCGTAAGCAATAAGACATGATGAGGTGTGCATGGAACAGATTTTACCACACACCGAGTGCCTTCAGCCCCTGGAAGTGCGGTAAAATCTGTTCCTCCATGCGTATCCTGGAGTGTCTTATTGCGCTTATAAAATTGTGTTCCTTTTTTTTTTTACATTTTTTTAACATTAAATAAATATGTTTAGATAGTTTAAAAAAGAGATAATTAGCTTAACTTTTGGTAAAATAGTCCTTCTGCCTGTTAGGGAATGACATCATTTTTGATTTGCTTAAGGTTTTTGACCTTATTTGAGATCCATATTTGTTATTTACTTCCAGTCCCACCCCCAATAGTACAGTACTAAACAAAGACTCAGGCAAGAATGGGTTATTTACTGGTGGGCAAGATGAAAGATTTTTACTGTATTTCACGTGACCTCGTTTTTGCAGCTCCTGTCACAGCAAGTGGGTGAGGGAGTAATTACGGTGATCTGGAATTAGAGTGAGTGCGTAGCAGGCTGGGAATGAAGCGCAGTTCAAATTCAAAATAAAATATATTGGGATGGGAGATCGAACAGGTATTGAGGATGATGAAATGTGAATTTATTTATTTTTTTATGTTGGAATGTTGTAGCCCTGCTAGGAGAAGTACCAGACCAAGTGTCCCCTCACTTTCCCCTGACAGAGCGAGTGGGTATAAGTACTTTTGTTCCCCCCCCCACCCCATCTTGTTTACCTGAAGTGAGCCTGCCACAGTTAAAAATAAGCAAAAATAATAAAACAAATGGCTGGGGTCCAAGGGATTTTACATTAAGAAGTTGAGCGTGGGAAAGTGATTCACAGGAGAGACATTTGGAGCAGACATGTGT
This sequence comes from Neoceratodus forsteri, assembly GCA_016271365.2. Taxonomy (NCBI): domain Eukaryota; kingdom Metazoa; phylum Chordata; order Ceratodontiformes; family Ceratodontidae; genus Neoceratodus; species Neoceratodus forsteri. Next base: position 70,765,052 of record JADMNL010000023.1, read on the forward strand.
CAGGAGTAGCCGCATGGTGAAAGCTCAGATTAAAAGTTTAAGAAAAAAAATCGACTTCACATTTTAAAGTACGGGAACAGAAGTGCAATGCTCAGCACAGACAGTGAGGCAGACAATAACTCGGGGTGGAGTGACAGAACGCATGCAGGATGTAAATTTTGTTTTTAAATGATAAGATACCTGTGTACAGCTTTCCCTCAATACTATACCTAATTTACTGCATAACGGAGCTGTTTAGACCCTTTGAATGAATGCTTCTTTCATAATGAACATTAAAAAAATGGCGACATTTTAAAAAGGCAAAGTTCTAGTGACACAGTGATTTGTTTAACTGATATGGTCATTGTTTACGGGACTTGCTTTTACCTGTGCATTGAACACATTTGATGCACAGGCAACAACCAATCACAAGGCAGTATTTTCTCTTCGCATTTTATAAATTCTGATTCTGAAGCAGCATTTGTAAACAACCAGCATTTGTAGACAGTTGGTAGATTAACTATTTTAATAAAAATCTCTCTCTTAAAGAGGAAAACATTTAAAAGGTACATTTCTGCCACTTTTCTGTTGGAGTAAGTTTTTTATTATAGCAGTAAGGCACTCATAGATGTTAGATTGACAGTCAGTTAATCACCCCTAGGGGCAATATAGTACTTGGCTGCACCTCATGCCACATTATACCCCAAGCCAAGGGGGTGAATTACCAACTGTGAATCTAGCCCCAGGTCATGCCTTATTGCTTCACAGAAAGTGTAGATAGACAAAGAGACAGATAAATACTTCCTGTAGATAGCTAGACAGACATACAGAGAAAAACAGACCGACAGATAGATAGATAGATAGACTGATTTATTAAACCTTGCAGTGAAATTCTGCCACGTGACTGGTCAATTAATCATCACATGACATTGATAAACTAGATACTGTTGACTGCTGTCCTCCCTAACAATGGCCAGTAGTACCTAATAATGGGCAGTAGTTTGAAAAATATTTCTTGCTGTACTCACTTGTGTGCTCCATCCAGATGGTGGTCAGTAGTAGGGGTGAGTGGATGGGAAATACCCACTGCCATCTCGAAGCCACTTGCCAAATCCTCATTTTCCATCCAATGAGTGGCAGGTGTAAGGCAACAGGGAGGGAGGGAGCAACAAGCGAAAGACAGGCAGACAGAGAAAGCTCTGCAGGGTATGGAGGCACAAGCCTGAAAGAGCCAACCACATGGAGAAACATAGAAACATAGAAGTTGATGGCAGATAAGGACTGCAAGGCCCATCCAGTCTGCCCTTTTCTTTTTCTACCTTATAAATGTGCCATCGGCCTTTGCTCTGTCAATGTTCTATCTATTCACACTCATCTGTATTGCTCCCTTATGCCTATCCCATGTCTGTTTGAAGCCCTGCACTGTATTCATATCCACCTCTTCCTGAGGTAGGCCGTTCCATGCATCCACCACCCTTTCTGTGAAAAAGAACTTGCTCACATTACCCCTTAATCGGCCTCCCTCTAATCTCATGCTGTGTCCTCTTGTCCTGCTATTTTTCTTATATTGAAACATGTTAGGCTGTTTCACCTTGTTAATGCCTTTAAGGTGTTTGAATGTTTCGATCATATCACCTCTCTCCCTCCTTTGCTCTAGGGTATACATATTGAGCTCAGTTAATCTGTCCTCATTTGTTTACTGATGCAGTCCCTGCACCACTTTGATTCCCTTCTCTGGACTGCCTCAGTTTGGTTAATGTCCTTGTGAAGGTGTGGCCTCAAGTACTGCACACAGTACTCCAGATGGGGCCTAACCAGTGTCTTGTAAAGAGGGATTATTACCTCCCTCTTCTGACATGTGATACCCCTACTAATATACCCTAACATCCCCCTAGCCTTACCTAATGCTTTAGTGGTCTGCTTGGATGATTTCAGGTAATCGGTGAAAATGATGTCCAATTCTCTTTCTTCCTTTGTGACTGCCAGCAACTCCCCTCCCAGCCTATAGGTGGCTTCAGGGGTTCTCTTCCCTATGTGGATGATCTTGCACTTCTTTGCATTAAACCCCAGTTGCCACTCTTCTGACCATTTTGCTAGTTTATGCAGATCTCTTCCCATTCTGCCTACCCCATCTGGATCATCTACTCTGTTGCAGATCTTGGTGTCATCTGCAAACAGACAAACCTTACCCTCCAGTCCATCTGCAATGTCACTGATGAAGATATTGAAGAGGGCTGGCCCCAGGACTGATTCCTCAGGTACCCCACTTGTGACTTACATCTCTTCTGACTGTATACCGTTTACCACCACTCTCTGTTTTTTGCCCGCCAACCAGTTTGCTACCCAGTTGACCAACTTCTGACCCACCCCGAGCCTGCCCAGCTTATTAATCAATCTTCTGTGTGGAACAGTCTCAAAAGCCTTGCTGAAGTCAAGGTAGACGACATCAACTGCTCCCCCTTGGTCCACCACTCTGGTTACCCAGTCAAAGAAATCTGTGCGATTAGTTTGACAGAACCTTCCTTTTGTAAACCCGTGCTATCTTGGGATCCTGTGCTCCTATGGATTCCAGGTGTTGCACTATCCTTTCCTTAAGTAATGCCTCCATAACCTTGCCCACTACTGAGGTAAGACTGACTGGTCTCTAGTTCCCTGCCTCCTCCCTGCTACTACTGTTGTGGAGCGGGATCACATGAGCCCTTCTCCAGTCTTCTGGGATCTCTCCTGTGCTCAGAGACTTACTAAACAGTTCTGATAATGGCTCTGCTAGTTCCACCCTTAGCTCCTTTAGTACCCTGGGATGTATGCCATCAGGTCCCATTGCCTTGTCCACCCTGAGCTTATTGAGCTCTTGTAGGACCCTTTCTTTTGTGAAGGGACTAGTGCTCACCTTCCTCCCTGTGTGTCCATGGTGCTGAGCTGTGGGCCCTGCCCTACCTTCTCTTCAGTAAATACTGAGCAGAAGCATCTATTTAGGATATATGCTTTTACATGGTCCTCCTCCTCACATGCCCTCTTATCTCCTTTGATCTTAGCAATACCTCCTCTGGACTTTCTCTATTCACTAATGTATCTACAGGTCTTGTCACCTTCTTTTACTGTCTGTGCTAGTGTTTCCTCAGTTTGGGCCTTTGCCTGCCTTACTGCCTTCCCTGCTTCCCTTAGGTAAGTTTGGTATGCCTCCCTATCTTCATCCCGCTGTGTTCCCTTATATTTCCTGAAGGCCAGCCTTTTAGCTCTGACCTTTTCCGCTACTGTTTTTGAGAACCAAAGTGGTGTCCTTCTTCTTTTGCACTTCCTTTTCTCTCTAACACAATGGGATGTTGCTTCAAGTATTGCATTCTTAATGCTTGCCCACTTTGCCTGTACACCCTCACCTGCATTTCTTTTTACCAGGGCTAGCTTAACTCTGTTGGCCATCTTATCAAAGTCAGCTCCTCTGAAGTCCCATATTTTTGCCTTGGAATGGGATGATTTAGTTGTAGTGGCCAAATTGAACCATACCATGTGATGGTCACTGGCCCCCAGGTGACCGTCAACCTGGAGATCTGTGATCCTTTCCCTGTTAGTCAGAACTAGATCTAGGATAGCCCTGTCTCTTGTGGGTTGTTGTCCCAGTTGTTTGAGGTCCTCCCCCTGCAGGGAATCCACCATGTGTCTAGTTCTGGCAGATGTTCCTGCTGGTATTGACCAATCTGTATCTGGCATGTTGAAGTCTCCCATTATCAGAACCTCCCCTTTAGCTGTCATGTTTTGTATATTTTCTAACAGTAATGTGTCTATGTCCTCCCCCTGGTCTGGAGGTCTGTAGACAACCCCAGTTCTTATGGCTGTCCCATTTCCTGTTTCCTGGATGACCCACAGTTCTTCTGGCTCCTTATGTGTATTCTGAATTTCTGTAGCTTTGATATTTTCATTGACATACAGGGCCACTCCATCCCCCCTTTTTGCACCTCGGTCTTTTCTGAAAAGTACATAGCCAGGCACTGAAGTCTCCCAAGTGTGGTTACTGGTAAACCACGTCTCGCTAATTGCTACTATGTCCAGTTTAGCCTCTGTCATTATTGCCTGCAGGTCTGGGATCTTGTTTCCTGGACTGCGAGCATTTGTGTAATGATTTTCCATTGGCCAGATTCGGTGTGTTAGTTGTTGGGTGAGGTCTGTCGTTTCCCCTGTGCATCGTATGGGGAGCTGGACTTTTTCCTTACCTGGTGATGCAAATGAACTGCAAACATGCTGAACTCCTGTTTGATCACTAGCTGAGGGGGAAGGGGTGTTCTTCCCATTCGACGTATGGGGCGCTGCACCCCTCTCCCCATTTGCTAGTTTAAATATTCTGCAAAGACGTCAGACGTCTGCCCCGATGCACTGACTCCCTCCTTAGTCAGATGCAGTCCATACAATTTAAAGAACTTTCTCTCCCAAAACTGTTGCCAGTTCCCTTCAAATCTGTGTCCTTTTTCCTGGCACCAGCCCTTGAGCCACATGTTTAACTCCCCCATTTCCCCTTCTCTGACCTTCCGTCCATCTTCCCCCCTCTCCCAGACTGGCAGGGTCTCAGAGAAGGAGATGCCAGATGAAATGGATGATAGTTTGTCACCCAGCCTGGTCAGGTGTTCTTTGGTCTCCACAACTGACCAGCTGGCGAGATCATTAGTTCCTATGTATATCAGGATGTCAGTGTTTTCTCCTGCTTCCTGAACAATTTTAGCAATGCAGTCAGTGTCTCTCCACACTGATATACCTGGGAGACATCTGACAATTACCCCTGACTGGAGATAAGTATCAACTCCCCGAAACATGGAGTCTACTATGATCAGAGGTTTTTTGGATTTCCTTTTTGCTTTTTTTGTTTCGGTTCCTGTTTTGGGCGAGTTTTGTTGTGCTAGCTCCAGTGCTGCAGTGTCCTCTGCCCCTTTGTTTGATTTCAGAAATAGAGGCAGATACCTGTTTGCAGTTTTTATATGGTTTGTGGAGGTAATATGCTGGAGAGCACCAAGTGATGGGGCACCCGATTTGCCCCTCCTAACCACCTGCCAACCTCCCTGACCAACTACCCTCTGAGGTCGAGGTGCTTCTGTTGGATGTTGGGGAAATGGTGGGTGGTTCTTATAATATATTTCCTCTTGCATATGAAATTTGAGGTGTGCAATCTCTGCCCATGCTGCCTGGAGCTGAGCCCTAAGATCTCCAATGGCCCAGCATGTAGGACAGTATCCTAAATCCTGTAAAACCGCCCCTCTGAAAAGTGTTCCGCAATACCTGCAGTTATGATATCCATTCCAGATAAGTTGCTGGGTTTATAACCTGGTCAGAGTAATTAGAAGGAAGAAAATGATGTTAAAAGTTTGATTTTGTGTTTGTTTGTTTTTGTATAACTTGTTATAACAAGTTAAATTACTAGTGCCCCTGTAAATGAGGTCACCATGTGGATACCCCACTGATCCGCCCCTTCCTGCTTTGCCACAGGAAATGTCACGACTGTGCTACCATATATAAGGAGTGTATTATGGGGTGGTTGGGGGGGGTGGGTGGCTGGGCCCTTCCCCTGCCAAAAAAGAAGAACCATGGACGAAAGAAATGAGGTAAGAGCAGAAACAATCAGTCAGTAACAAATGCAGTAACCCTGAAAGCTTATCCTAATGTAACCGCCTTGCAAATGGGTGTTCCGGATATGCCTGGTGCTCGAGTTAGTTACCGGCCCAAAGCCGTTTAATTGGGTAGCCAGTGAGCGCTTTAAATAGCCTCCGTGAGCTGTCCCTTTAAGGGCTGCCTTTTGCAGTCGGAATGGGTAAAAATGGAAAGGGGTTCGAGTGTTGTTATGCTCGACTCCCGGCCGGGCTGCCAAGTAAGCACTCCATTCTGCCATCGCTAATAGTGCAGGGGGAGCCCTAATAAAAGATGTAGGTGGGTGCTTGCAATAAGCTGTAAAAATAATGATAATGTAGTTGTTCTAACCTGCTTTGCTTTGCAGCATAGAGAGTTTCGATTGCCTCCTCCATTTTGGTCCCGAACTGTGCAATTGGACCAATCAGTACCTTGGGATTTTACAGAGTCGACTGGCCAATGGAAGAGCTGTTTGTTTTGAGAAAGGCATTATGGACTATGGCGCTTTTTCTGCACCACTGAGAGCTGGGAGAAGTGACTGGCAGACTCAACCAGCCAATCGGATCAGGTCGCGCCCGAGTGAAAGGAGTGCCCCAAGCTGTGGAGAAGGAGAATCGTTGTGGTTAGTGAGGAGCTTCTATGCTTCTGAGCTGGGAAGTGTTCGCGCGGGAAGTGCGTGAAGGCCTTAGTCGGCCATTTTTCCTGCGAGGAGTTCGTCTTGAAATCCGTCGGCGGGCGGTCAGAGGAGGCTGTGCTCTTTACAGCTACCCACCAGGCTCGACCTGTAATAAGGACTGGAGAACATTGCTGAATTGTGCTCGGTCCACGGGAGGAGTGGAAAAAAAAAGCTGCCATTGCAGAGCTGGAGTGACTGTGAGAACTGAAGAGCCTGGGAGCAGCTGCCTGGTGTGGTACCCTTCTGCTATTGCTGTTTGCCATATGAATGTGTGAGTAGCTCAAGTAAAGTCTGCTGCAATTAAAGGATTCGCTGTTGCTAACTATATAAATGTGTAAAGAGACTTGTGAGCTCAAGTTGATTCAGCTGCCATTAAAGGATTGGGCTGTTGCTGTTAACCATATAAATGTGTAAAGAGACTTGTGAGCCAGTTGATTCAGTTGCCATTAAAGGATTGGCTGTTGCTGTTAACCATATAAACGTGTAAAGAGACTTGTGCGTCTAGTTGATCCTGCTGCCAGTGAAGGATTCTGCCTGGATTGTGATAACCATATGAATGTGTACAGATACTTGTGAAGTTCAGGCTCAGCCCTGCTAGTGTTGGAAGAATCGGGATTGGCTGGGGTTGTGAGTACTGAATCAGGGTAGCTCCTGTTAAGTGTGCAAACAGTGGTTTCAAATCGTATGGCTATACTTCTGACTGCTTAATCGAACTTTCTTTCTCTGCTGACTTGCTCAGGATTGCAGGTTATCTGTGTTAAGGGCCCCACCCAGCTGCCACGCTTTGGATTAGCCATTAGCTTGGGTACCCAGGGACAGTGACTTGTAGGGTTAGGCCTGTGCACACAGCCATAGGTATATAGCATAGTGTAAGCCAATTAACCTGATTCCCCTTGTTATCTACCCTTCTAATAAATCAGATTGCTGTGTTATAATTACCATCCTGGCTATTGTGTACGTTAATGGTGAACTTCGCCTGGTGATTGCAATATAACTGTATCTTATTTTACAGGGGGTCTCTGGAGTGAGCTGAATTGTATCAGCCATGGGGTAAGTGCATTGGTGGAAAGAATTGTGGGCAAGCAGGGTGAGTCACTAGTGGGACAAAAGGGGGGTTGCAGTAGCCCAGAGGGCTGTAACCAAGGTAGACTTACTGGGGCTAACCCCGACCTCTGGGTGGAGGCACCCGTCCATGGATCTGGGCCCCTTACCCTGTCTCAGAAGGGGCAGACAGGGGTAGTAGCCCTAAGGGTAGCGCCCCCTAGGGGTTACACTAATGACAGATGAAACAGTAAAACCTGTAAAGCACCACCTGTAATAATTTCACAGAAGATATACCCAGTAAGAAACACTTTGTTACAGAGAAAAATAAAGCAGTAACAGAAGATATACCTTGCAAAAGACATTTGAATCAGAAGATTACAGCAGTAATCTGTAAGCACACACCTGTAAGCACACCTTGTAACAATGCAACAACATTTTGAATCAGAAAAATAAACCAATAAAATGGTAGAAACAAACCGTAACAATCCCTGTGAGTACAAAATAAAATAACAACACACAGTAAATCTGCCTAGCCAAAAGAAGTCTTAATCCTTTTGTAACCCCCAGGGGGTGCTATCCCAAGGGCTACTACCCCTGCCTGCTCCGACTGTAACAGGGTGAGGGGCCTAGATCCGTTGGTGGGTGCCTCCACCCAGAGGTCGGGGTTTGGACAGTCGAGTATGATTTGGTCACAGCCCTCTGGGTTGCTGCAACTCCCCTTTCTTCCCACTATTGGCCCACACAAGTCAATCCCAGTGTTCGTACCATATACACTTACCCCCCAGCTGGAGCCAATCTGCTGGGTCCGGGGACCCCCTGAAAAGTAAATTGCAATTACACAAATAATCACTGTACAGTAATTTACCATTAACACACAAACTAGCCAGTGTACCTTTGCAAACGATCAATCTGATTTATCTAAGAGGAAAAGAACAAGGACTGGGGTGATCAGGTTAATTAGCTTACCACTGTAACACATAAGTATCTATATAAGGCGCTGTGCAGAGGCCTAACTTGTAAGTCACTGTATATGTGTACCCAAGCCCTAAAGGCTAGTCCCTCGATGCAGCTGGTTGGGGCCCTGACACAAATGAGCATTTGATTCCTACGAAGATTAGGTAGAGCCAACAGGCTCAGGTAGTGTCACATTACAGAACCCAGAAAGTCCTGCCTGCACTAGGACCATTTGCCAGGGAGCTACCCTGATTTAGTACTCACAACTCCAGTAGCCAGAGCACTCTCACACCACTCACAGGACCGAGCCTGGACTCCCAGCTCTTCTCCACACATTTATATGCCAGGTAGAGGGGTACCATACCAGGCAGCTGCTGTCCTTCTTGATCACCTGCACACCAGTCACCAGGCCAAACCGACGCAGCTTCACTGTTCCTGACAGACCGAGCGCAATTCAAGCAGATTCTCCAGTCTTCTACAGGGTGAGCCTGGTAGGTAGCCACACTTCTGCACAGCCTCCTCTGACCCCTAATCAGCAGATTTAGTCCATCTCCACAGGCGTTTCAAGCGCCCAGACTGGCCTTACACACGCTCCCCGCACGAACGCTTAACTGGCGCAGAAGCCCCGAGCTCCTTGCTCGCTCACGGCCACAATGTCTCTGCCCCCTGGCAGTAAGAGGCAAACCTCTCCCTTCGGGCGCCACCCGATTCCATTGGTGGGCTGCTGATGCCAGCCACTAAGCTCGCCCCCCATTGGTGCAAAAAAGGCGCTATGGTCCAGAACTCTGCTTCCCAGAATCACTAGCTGTATCCCCATTGGCCAGCCAGCTCCAGCCTGAGTCCTGATTCTGGTTGGTCATTAGCTCCGCCATTTCAAGGGTCCTTCTCGTTCCATTGGCCCAGTTCAGTCACCTGGGTCCAAAATGGAGGGGCCAAGCACACAAAGTCCCAGCTGCAAAGGAAACAGGTTAGACAAACTACAAATTTACTAATACTTTACACACTCCTAGCCAGCGGCCAATCTATTGAACCAGCTCCCTTGCCACGACAGCGACTCACCGATGGAGCACATCCACCACAGCTCTATGGGATCAGCAGGAAACACGCCCCCCATGCAACCTACAGGAGCTCAAAGTAGCAGGCAACTCTTAAAGGGACAGCACCAGAGGCTTTTAAAAGCACTCACAAACAGCCGCATGTCGCCAAACACCAGGTAAACTGGGAACCACTAGACAAGCCCCGGGAAGGTTTTTTAGGAACCCCTACTGGTAGGGGGGTTACACTTTCCCTTGCTCTGGTAAGGCTCTTTGCTCTGTCCTTTCAAGCAACCTAGAAGGAAAGAGCTCAGGTGAAGCTAGGTGCCTTGGCCAGCAAACCTAGTCTCTATGAGAGAGTCAGAGTCAGAGGCTGGCAAAAAGTTGCAGGGAGATGGGGGACCTAGCCAAATGACACTGACCACACCAGAGGGGGACAAGGAGAAGGAGGAGCAAGGACAAACAAAGCAGCAGGTACTCTTCATCAAACAAGGTTTTAAGGTTTAAGAAAACAGATATTGACCGGATTGTTTCTGTCAATATTGTAAAATCACAGACCCCGAAGGATGTTCTACTGACTGCCAATAGTCATATTGCCCTCAGACGTTGGGCAATATAACAATTGGCAGTCAATATAGCATCTCTCAGGGGCTCTGGTTTTAGACTAGTGACCTCAACTCTGGTCAGTATTTGTATAAGCTGTAAAATACAGCTGTTGGTAACACATGCAATGCAATGTATAGCTGCTCTTGATTCTGCAATATTGTATAACTAAAAGAACTGTAACCTTTAGCTGCCATTCAATGCCTATATGTGTTAAGTGTTATGTTTGTTTTTCTGATGCGGAGCCTTTGTAAATGAGTCCCTGACTCAAATGTTGCAATCCTAAAGTCTGTTAAATAAATAAATAAAAATAAGATACAGTAAATAGATGGATAGATAGATAGATTGATTTGAAAAATGGTGATCAGGAAAGGCACGCTGAGCCAAGGCTTGTTCCAAGTGCAACCTGGGGGAAAGGGAATAGGGAATGCAAATACACAGCACAGACACAATTCCCAGTTACAATAAACAGCAATCAAAGAACACAAATTAAATACAGGAGTAACTGCAAAATGAGCAATCAAGGCAGAAACAACAAAATAAGGAGTTTCAGCCACCCCTACATCGGGGTAGGAGGCAAATACAAGGGGAACTGTCATGTAGACTGAAAACTGGAGCAGAGGGGGAGGGAAAGGATTTTAGCTGATAACTGACGGAGTCAGGGGAGACAGTGAAGTGGAGGGAAGAGGGTAGTTGATTCCAAAGTGATGGAAGACGACAGGAAAAGGCTGAAGATAGATAGATAGATAGACAAAATGACAGACAGACAGATAGAGATACTGGGCTCGATTCTCAATGCTGTGGAAATGGCACAAGGTGTCTGCACCAAACCTAAATGGTGCAAGTGGCATCTTGCACCCGAAACTGCTGTTGGGGCTATTCTTAATGCCAGCCTGCGTCAACCGTAGGCTACCTGCCGCAAATGGGGCTTATATCTCCCGTGCACCCAAAAATGGGGTGCTACCTTGCACTAGGTGGCATGTGGCAGATGCAAGCTGCCACATCCCCTACAATGTTATTCACAGATCTCCCCCAGAGGGAGAAATTCTAAGTAACCTTGGACCAGCTAGGGCTGGTCTAAGGGTATTTAGAAAACTCCACCACTGAGAGAGTTGTCCTACATGCAGCAATGTGCTGTGGTACCTGAACCCCCATGTTGCCCACAGGATTAATGTAAAGTAAGCTCCCCACCCTGGTGTACTAGTGGCCACCCCTTCCCGAACCCGAGTTTGCCATTAGTGAAAACAATGAATAATTCCCACATCTCTAGTGTGGCCCCCCTCTCTGCACCCCGATTGTGCTGATAATGAAATAATGTAATAATTCCCACATCCCAAGTGTGGCCTCCTCCCCAAACCCCGATCATGCTGATAGTGAAATAATGTAATAATTCCCACATCCCTACAGTGGTCCCTGGTACTGGGTCAATATTGAGTATGTAAGACAGCACGGTATTAACTGCACTGTATAGTGAGCACCTGGGTTTACATCGACGGGGTAGAACAGCAGTGGGGGAATACCACTACCCCTGTCGCTGCATACAGAATGGGAGGGTGGAGAAGTTGCCATGTGCCGGGTACATGGTCGAGCCGCACCAATGGAGAAGTGGTTAGGGCAACAGCACACGGCACAGTCGGGAGACCTGGGACTGTGGTTTGGTTCCCCCCAGGTCTCTCCTGGTACAACTTTTTGCCACGATTTAAAAAAACAAAACACCCCTTCCCGAGTTTCTCTCCATTCCCAAGGTCCCCCCCGCCTGGAGTTAGTTATTTAAGTTCCGGGGTATGTGAGATGTGAAGCCCCCCACTAAAAACATGAAGATCCATTGTTTTCAATGGATGCGGTGAGCAGAACAGGTCGGTGTTTTGCCTGACACTGTTTTTGTCCAGAACTGTTTCACTGTGTCATTTTAGCAGTGCTGTTTTGACATGTAGTGGAAAGACCCCATGCCATGGCCCCCCCTTCCTGAACCCCGATCGTGCTGATAGTGAAATAATGTAATAATTCCCACATCCCTAGTGTGACCCCTTCTCCAAACCCTGATTGTACTGATAGTGAAATAATGTGCCGGGTTGGGGTTGGAGTGGGGGTGGACACTACCTGTGGGGGAGGGTGGGGGCCACAATACCACCAGGGATGTGCGATGTATTAATTTAATTAAATAACGGCAAGATTGAGGTTCAGCGAGGCGGCCACACTAGGGATGTGGGACTTTTTATATTATTTCAATAACAGCGTGATTGGGGTTCAGGGAGGGGGGGCCACTTTAGGGATGAAGGAGTTTTTATTTTATTTCAATAACAGCACGATTGGGGTTCAGTAAGGGGGGCCACTAGATCACCGGGGATGTGGGGAATACTGCATTATATTGATAATTGCATGTTCGGGGCTCAGGGGATCGCTTGCCCCAGCCACAGGGAGCCTGCAGCAAACCCCTCTGGTGCACTGTGTGTCTGGCACATGGGAGAGGTTGCCATAGGTGTCGGGACTTAGGTGCCGGGAACCCCTCCTTTACCAAAATCTGGTGCAGGGTCCCTGGTGCACTGGGCTTTAGCACAAGCTGCTGTTTGCCGCAGCTTGCGCCAATTAAAGCCCTCTATGACAATCAAGCCCCCCTGTCTATAGATAGACAGATATTGCCGATAGATAGATAGACAGACAGACAGATGCTATTGACAGAGAGAAACAGATTTTTAGTTATGGTAAAAATACATGCACAACATGTGGTAACCATATACTAAACACTTTTACAAAGTGCTCATCCCCTGCCAAATGACACAGCGCAGACCAACGTTCTGTTACACTGTTACAGATCTGAGGAGTGGCTCCCAGGTCTGAATTTTAAACAGCTCTCCATTTTGAAATATATTTTTAATATCAAACTTTAAAATCAATGCAGGCACTCAGGGGGAGGCTAATAAATTTTTAACAATCCACACTGGGAGAACGCCTCTCCAGCACAGTGTGCACAATGTTTTGATGTATTGAGTGGTAGTCTGCAAAGTGGGTAGACATGTCTTCCAAATGGATTTATGGCCCTCAAGATACCTCAAGAGAAACTGAGCCCCTTCTGAAACCTTCATATTTGAAGATGAAATGTGAGCAGTTCTCCACACCACCACAAACAGAGAGGAGGAACATCTGCTTTTGCTTATAGTGGAATCCTCCACAGAAGATTTATGGCAAAAGCAAAGGGAGACTATTGATTGTGTTTGATTCAAACATCCAAATGTTTCAGGCAGAATCCTGGTCTTTGTCTTTTGCTTTCTTTTCTTTTTTTTACTGACTTATGTGAGGAATGTAGTATGTTCAGGCAACTGTACACAGACAGACACTGAGTTAGATACTGATAGTGTTGGTACTGACTATTGAAAAGAGGTCTTAAACAGTTACTTGTATAAACTCACCTATAAGTCTACCTCATATATAAGTCGACCCCCTTCCCATTTACCTTGTCAGTTTTAGCAACACTAAAGACATTATTTTCCTGCCCAAATTGGATGGACAAATTTGTTTTGTGACCAACATCAGGCACAGACTATATCTCTGTGACCAGAACTAGACACTAAATTAGTTTATAGAGTTGCAAAAATGGGTTAACCATTGCAAACCCTGCAAATAAGTCAATCTCGCAGATGAGCCCCCCTTCTTCAGGATGTATTTTTAGCATCGAAAAATAAACTCATATGTGAGTATACACAGTAAGTTTTGTGTTTAAGAGAATATAACGCCCCAACCTCATATGTGTTTGAAAGGTCCCAAACTGACCAATTGGGGTCTACAGTGTGTAACCCCCCCTACAAATGGTGGTTCCCGAAAAGTCTTCCTTCAGTTTGCCTAAATGCTCACTGCTAGGCTGGTGTTCTGCGTTTTAGCAGTTTAAATGTATTGCCAGAGAGTGCCTGTATTGCCTCCGTGTACTGTCTCTTTAAGAGCTGCCTGGATTGCAGTCATAATTAATCTGAGAGGGATCTCTGTTAGAAGATGTACTTGATTGCTGATCATTTGTTAGAGTAGTAATAATATTGTAGTTTGTTCTAACCTGCCTTCTTTGCAGCATGGACAGTTCTATTTGTTTCCACCATCTTGGTCCTGGACTGCAGAATGGGCCAATCAGTACATTTGGGACTATGAAATGGAGCCTGCCTACAGGAGCTTGGTGGGGCCAAAACTTCTAGGAATTGTAGTTTTGGGCTTTTGGTGCCTAAAATAACCTGGCAGATGTAGTAGCCTTTGGGAAAGCGCCACCTAGGGGTTATATCTTGGAGGCTCACCGCTGGGATTTTGTGCCTTCTAGTGGTCAAAAATTATGAATTATTGTTAAAGATTAATGGCTACCCCAGTAGAAATGGCTGTACACCAGTTGGTGGGGTGGTGTACTGGGCAGGAGATCAACCCCCCAAATCCTCTGCTTATACTGGATATTCCCCTGGGTACCAGTAGGGACACTGTAGAGGGAGCACTCTCCAAAGTTGAATGTTTAAAAAACCCTGTGGTGGTGGGTCGACAGGCTGATTTGATCTCCCTTCATAGCATCTCCCTTCATAACCTCTCTCTTCATAGCCTTGGTAGAGTGTAGTGACCTCGTGGACAGTTCTAAAGTGCCACAGGCTGTTGTCTCAGAAGGAGTCCTAGCCGCCTGGAGAGTGATAACAAAAGACAGTAAAGACCCTTTAAGAAACTGTTCCTGCCACCTGGGGGTGTTCCTTCCCCAAGACTGCCTCCCACTCCAGCACCTGTTACTGCCCCACCTTCTGTGCCTGTGCCAATGCTGGCCCCTATACCTGTACCTGCCATTAGTCATGACTCCTACCGAAGGATGAGAATCTTCTCGGGCACCCTCCCCACCCCTCAGGGGGAGGATGACTGGGAGACCTGGATCAACGATGTTGCTCCCTTTGTACCCAAGTGGCAGTGTGCAGAGGCTGAGAAGCGGAAAAGAATCATAAAAAGTTTGAGGGGGCCCGCCCTTGAAGCCATTAAATATTTGGCAATTTTGGGAGCATTGAGTCAGGGGAGACAAGGTACCAAACAATGGAAGGGGGAAAATTTGTCTGTGTTTGTTACTCGCCTAGAAAGAGCTCTGCAGAAAGCTTACTGGAAAGGTGGGGTAGCTGCCAGTGATTTGAACCTTGTGAGATTGGGGCACATACTGCAACATGCCAAGCATTCTAAACTCCAGATCATCCAGTTAAGGCTGCAGGATAGGAGAGGTCACCTACCTGACTACTGTGACTTGATAAAAGAACTCTGGGAGGTAGAAGGTGAAGAGGGAGATTGTAATTATGGGATGAGTGCAGCCCAAGTGATCATGGCACCAGAAGGCCCTTTCAAAATGGAGACCACTACGAGTGTCCTGCCATAGGCTAAAAGGTGGGGGAAGGAGTTGCAGAAATGTACAACCTGGTGCATTCGCTGAGGTATCCACTGCTGACAGAGACCCTGGCCCCTGTCTGGATCTGACTGTTATGGGGTGGAGGTGCACCCTCAGGCATCCTCTGCTGAGGGTGGCTTCTCAGCTGAGCTCAAGGAATTGACTGCCACCCTAAAGGAACTTTTGAGACATGGTACACTACCAGCAAAAGTCAGATCACAGTCTCCCATCAGTGCTCCAGCATCCCCTGCTGTGTTTTCCCCAAGGATGCCCCGAGAGCCTGTCATCTGTCACAATTGCGGCAAGGACGGCCATATAAAGAGGGAATGCCAGCCTCAGAAGGACTTAGAGAAAGTGGTGAACCAGCTTCAAGGAGAGCTTCGGAAAACGAGTCAGTGGTCAAGTGCACGAAATGACCGCAGTGAAGGCTTCGGCTATCCTAACTCAGACCCCTCTGTGGCTAAATCATCTGTCCAGGCCCCTGCTGTTGTCCCTCCAGACTGGTCCAAAATAGTGGGCCATTCAATGAAGACTACCGTGGCTGTGAATGGTATTCCTACTCGGGCTGTGCTTGACAGTGGGTTGCAAGTGACCATTGTATTTCAAAACTGGTATAGCAAACACTTATCTGATGTGCCATTATAATCCCTGGAAGGCCTACATGTGTGGGAGCTGAGCAACAAGTCTTATCCCTACCTAGGATATGTCCACCTCTGGTTGTCTTTTCCTGCAACTGTAACTGGTGTAGAGGAGCAAGTAGAGACACTGGCCCTAGTGTGTCCCCCCACTGGTCTGTATGATGGGGTTCCCCTGTTAATTGGAAGAAACGCCCACATGTTTGGGAGACTAGCACAACTCTGCTATGAGAAACAAGGGCAACTGACTGGATGGGCCCTAAGAATTCCAGCCTTAGTAAAAAGGACATATGACTTACAACAGAAACCCAATGAAGAGGACCCAGATAAGCTAGTGGGGATAATGTGGAAAAAGGAACCTGCCTCCTTGGTATTGGCTCCTAATGCCCAGTGCACAATCCATGGAGAAGTGTTGGATGCACCAGGTGATAGAAAGTTGCCAGAAGGATTATTGGTTAAACCCAGCATTTTGTCTGCTCATGCCCATGCCTATGCATGACGAGGGATGGTCCAGATTAGAAATGTGTCAGACCAGGAGGTCTGAGTGAACAGAGGGTGCACTCTAGCTACAGTACACTGCACAGACACTGCAGTATTACCCAATAACAAATACTCTGGCCAAAAGGAGAGAGTGGCCCTGGACTTATTTAACTTTGGTGATTCCCCACTGCCAGCTGAACGGAAGGCTAGGATTAACAAGAAACTCGCTCAGAGAGACCAAGTGTTTTTGTTAAAAGAATGGGATGTGGGGTGTGTCCAGGGTGCACAGCATCATATATGCCTGCATGATGACCGGCCATTTCGAGAGCGATCCCGACGCATCGCCCCAGCGGACATAGATGATGTGAAGAGACACCTGCAGGAAATGCTCGCTACTGGCGTGATACAGGAATCAAGGAGCCCATATGCCTCTCCCATTGTGGTTGTGCATAAGAAGAATGGGTCAGTGAGGATGTGTGTTGATTATCGAACCCTGAACCGGCGGACTGTCCCAGATCAATATACCATGCCCCGTATACAAGATGCCATGGATTGCTTGAATGGGAGCAAATGGTTCTCAGTATTGGATCACTGCAGTGGATATTACCAGATTCCGATGGCCACAGAGGACTGTGAGAAAACAGCCTTCATCTATCCTTTGGGGTTCTACGAATTCCTGAGAATGCCCTAGAGGATTTTGGGTGCCCCGGCCACCTTTCAGCAACTGATGGAATGTGCGGCTGGAGATATGAACTTTCTGGAATGCCTAGTGTACCTAGATGATGTCATTGTGTTCAGACGTACATTAGAGGAGCATGAGACCCAATTGTTTAAAGTCCTAGACCAACTGGAAGACTTCAGCCTCAAGCTGTCCATTGACAAGTGCCTGTTTTCTCAAACCTCTGCGAAGTATGTGGGGCACATAGTATCTGCAGAAGGGATAGAGACCGATCCCAGTAAGGTCGGGTCACTGACTACTTGGCCCCAGCCCCAAAACCTGAAAGAACTGCAATGTTTCCTTGGGGTTCTGTGGCTACTACTGCAGGTTCATAAAAGACTATTCCAAGGTGATTCACCCGCTTCTGAATCTCACCCAGGGTTACCCCCTACCAACCGTAAATACAAGAAAGGGGCTGTCAAAGAACCTGAGAAAGTATACTTCCAAACAGGTGAACCTTTTGGGCCCCGCTGGACACCCGAATGAGAAGCAGCCTTCTATGAAGTCATATACCAGCTCATCCACGTCTCCATCCTCACCTATGCTGACCCTACCAAGTCCTATGTGCTGCATATGGACACTAGTCTGCAGGGCCTAGGAGCAGTGCTGTATCAAGACCAAGAGGATGGTTTGAGACCAGTGGCTTTTGCCAGCTGGAGCTTGACCCCATCAGAACTAAACTATCCTGTGCACAAGCTGGAGTTCCTTGCCCTAAAATGGGCCACTGTTGACCAGTTTCATGAGTTCCTCTTTCGGGCAAAGATATTGGTGAAGACCGACAATAACCAGTTAATGTATGTACAGACTTCAGCTAAGTTGTATGCCACTGGGCACAGATGGCTCTTTGCTTTATCAACCTATGATTATGCTGTTGAATACAGGCCAGGACTGAACCATATTGATGCTGACACCCTGTCACGAGGGCCAGTCTCCAACAATGATTGGGTCAGGTTGTCTGAACCTGACATCCGAGCATTGTGCCAAAAGCTTGATAGAGATGAACAGATGTCTACGGATACAGTGGACTGTTTAGTAGATTGCTTGGGCCCTCTTGATACCTGCATACCGGCTGCCTATTGCCATTTCTCTGCTCTAGATATTAGTGCACTACCTCAGTTTGACAATGACAGCATCCAGTGAGCTCAATACCAAGATCCTATGATTCAGCCAGCACTTGATGCCCTGCGTGTGGGGAAAGATGTGTCCCAGTTGCATTCCCCCGACTTGCGAACTGCCCTATTGCTTAAAGAAGGTCCCAGGTTGAAGTTACACAATCAGTTGTTATACAGAGAGACAGTGGATTGCAGTGGTTGAGTAGACAAGCAGCAAATGGTCCTGCCCACGGCCTTTAAAGATTTGGTCCTGAGGTCCCTCCACAATCACATGGGGCACATCGGTATTGACAGAACTCTCGACCTGGTGCGATCTCGATTCTGCTGGCCCAAGATGGGGGCTGATGTTGAGCGCTCTGTAAAGACCTGCAGTCATTGCCTGCAAAGGAAAGCCCTGCCTCAGAGGGCTGCCCCCTTGTCAATATTACTACCAGCACCTCCATGGAACTGGTCTGCATAGACGTTTTGTGTTTAGAACCTGATCAGCGGAATATTGGCAATGTGTTAGTGGTTACGGATCATTTCACACGATATGCACAAGCTTTTCTAACTAAAGATCAAAAGGCCTCTACTGTGGCCAAGGTGCTAGTGGAAAATTTCTTTGTCCACTATGGTGCCCCCCAGCGGATCCACTCTGACCAATGCAGAGACTTTGAAAGTCGGCTAATCAAAGAAATGCTCTCTCTCTCTGTGAGGGGTGCGGAAGTCAAGAACCACCCCTATCACCTGCAGGGGGACCCTCAACCAGAACGTTTTAATCGCACCCTTCTAGACATGCTGGGCACCCTCCACCCAAAAGACAAACATAAGTGGAGCCAGCAGATTAGCACATTGGTACACGCGTACAATTGCACCAAAAATGACACTACTGGGTTCTCCCCCTACCACCTCATGTTTGGGAGGGAGGCCCGCCTGCCAGTTGATGTCTGTTTTGGGGTCTCTCCAGATGGGGTCTGAGCTGAAAACTACCTGCAGTATGTACAGAAACTGAAAGCTCAATTGAACCATTGCATATCAACTGGCCCAGTCAATGGCCGCTAAAAAAAAATCTCGCCAAGAAAGAGAGGCACGACAAGAAAGTAAAGGCTCAAGAGCTACGGCCCAGAGACCGTGTGTTGTTACGCAATTTGGGACTACATGGCAAGCAAAAAATTGCTAACAGGTGGCACCATCTTTCTCATGTAGTAGTTGGAAAGTTGGATGATATACCAGTGTACAAGGTACGCCCAGAGAATAACTCCAAAGCTGTCAAGACCATGCACCGTAACCACTTGTTGCCTATCAGCCAAGTTATTATTGAAGCTGAGCCAGCAGATATTGCCTCCCCTGGGCCGGTGACTTATGCTGCTGCAAAAAGAGACAGAGTCAACCTACCCCAGTAGTTACAGATTCAAGGTTTCCCCCGCAGCAGGCCCAGAATGATAGTGACTGTCAGTCCACCTCTGATGAAAGTGACTGTGGTAATGCCTATTATCCCTCCTATGAACTGAGTCAGTTGTTTTGTGGAAATCCTATGCAGAATCGTGGGGATGAAGCTGGGCCTTCTGGACTGCCTACCTCCCAAGCTTCGTCCTTGGAGCTAATGCTCCCTGAAAGTTAAGTGCAAAGTATCACGTCTGAGGCTGCAGACTCCCTGTGTTTACTGGAACTGTGTGACTTGCCCGAAGAAGGGGCTGATGGTCTGAGTCTCTCTGGTGACACACCAGAACTTGAACAACAATATGAGAGTGTTGACAGACCCCCTTCAGTGCCACAAAGCCTAATTGTGCCAGAACCTTCTCTAAATGAGCCAAGTGTTGTGGAAACAGATCCTACAGAGCAAGGAGCTGACAGTGCTCCCGGTTTGGACATTCCCATCCCTGCAGAGGCACCCCTCACGAATGACAAAAGCTCCAAAGTTAGTGCTGAAAGTACAGAGACTGTGTCTGTTCCCCCCAGAAAGACTGGCTGAGCTGTCAAGCCAGTATTGCGCTTCAGTTATAATTCTCTCGGGAGGTCAGGTGTTTATATTTCTCAGCACTCACTACCCAAACTGAGCTTAATGGCCAATTCCAGGTTGATTGTTCTTCCTTCTCAGTATGGTGCTCCTGCCCCATCCAGCACTGTTAGCTGATAGAGAAGGACCCCCTCCTACATTGTTTAAAGTACAGGAATTTATAACATGAATCAGTATTGTGATGTCACAAGTATGTTAATCATAGAGGAATCAGTATTACCTGTATGAAATATACATAAGTATTGTCCTTATGTATACAGTATCATGAAGTGTAGTGAATATGTATAGTAAAGTCATAAGTTTATGTTAACTGATGCATGATGGTACAGACTTGACGCAGACACCAAGTTTTCTCCAGGCAGGGAAGGGTGTAACCCTCTTACAAATGGGGGTTCCTGATAAGTCTTCCTTGAGCTTGCCTAAATGCTCACTGCCAGGCTGGTGTTCTGCGTTTTAGCAGTTTAAATGTATTGCCAGAGAGTGCCTGTATAGCCTTTGTGTACTGTCTCTTTAAGAGCTGCCTGGATTGCAGTCATAATTAATCTGAGAGAGAGCTCTGTTAGAAGATGTACTTGTTTGCTGATCATTTGTTAGAGTAGCAATAATATTGCAGTTTGTTCTAACCTGCCTTCTTTGCAGCATGGACAGTTCTGTTTGTTTCCATCATCTTGGTCCTGGACTGCAGAATGGGCCAATCAGTGCATTTGGGAGTCTAAAATGAAACCTGCCTACAGGGGCTTGGTAGGGCCAAAACTTGTAGGAACTGTAGTTTTGGGCTTTTGGCACCTAAAATAACCTGGCAGGGGTAGTAGCCCTTGGGATAGCGCCACCTAGGGGTTACAAGTGTGTCTTTTAATTCTCCCCAGAAAACCATCATAGTTGTGCTGAAGAGATTTTCATTTAGCATCTCATCAGAAGATGAGCAGCTCCAGCATTGCAGCGCCTCCTGCTGTATGGCCTTGTCTGTATTGGTGGCAGACATGAACCCACAAACTCATGGCCAGAGGCACGAGTTGGACCTCTTAGCCTTATATGACACATACTGTATATTCAAGGGAAAGTCCCCATAACCTATTTTTCTTTATACCCGTGTAGTTTGTAGGCATGAACACTGATTCCCTCTCTTGCATCCTTTCATCCTAATTTAAGTTTAAACGAGGCTGCTTCACTCGGTTCTGTCCTGGTGTGAAAAACTGTCTCCATTGAAGAGGTCATGACCCCACTCATGCAAGGCATCATGAGAGTTGATATGTACCTGCACAAGCCTGCAGAAGTTATACTCTCATTCAGTTTTGTTACATGTCTCATGAAGTCCCTGTATTCTCTAAAAGCATTTTTTTCTTACTCAGATACACTTTAAACTACAGAAAACAGCAGGGCACTTACTATGCCTTGAAAAGTTTCATGGCCAGCATAACACAAGAACATAGGGACTATAGTAGACAGCAACAGCACTGATTAATGCAGTGTAACTACTGCAGACTTTAGAACCAAAACATAAAATTCCAGGATGCCTTACATGAGTCAAGCGTTGGATCATGACATTTGCAATGGAGTCAGGCAGGTTTTCACACCAGACTCAAGTACCTTCATTTACATTTAAATCCCGATGAAAGTAGGAGGGTGTAATACAGACAATCATTGTTCATGTCTACAAACTACACAGGGAAACAGCATAAAAGGCTGAGGGAGCCCAAACATTTTGATGAGACTATAATCTAGCCTGCAGTGTTCATGTCTGCTGGAATATGACAGAGTATCTACTGCAAAATAATAGCTAAGACAGTACAAAGAAGATGAGTATCGATTTTGCGAATTATTTACACGACAGATAGTGTACAAGTAGAAGGCTGCAAAGAATATGAATAAAATATAGCACACTGCAGATTTATGCATCTTACTGAAACCATTTATTAATGAAAATAAAATCTCCCCAAATCAACCTCCAGCACCAACTCCACAGATGGCTAGTATCCCAGACCATAAGGAACCCCCCTGGTGAGGATCTATGGAGCAAAGTGCCGGAGCCCACAAGCAAAGTGCCAGGCCCTGGGACTGTGGCTGTACTGGGGTGAGATTGCTCCAGTTTGTTTGTGTATATGTCTTTGCTGCTGTTGGATTTTGTTGCTACATCTTTTAGTGCTGTGGGTTTGGCGATTTGCTTCTACTTGTTAGACCCCTAACTCGCTTTAAGGATTCTGCAGTTTGTATGCTTTGCCCTAAAGCCACTGAGTTTGAAAAAAACCAAAAAAACCTTGACTCAAATCAAGCTCTGGTGTTGAATATATCTGACAGCAGCTTAAATTAGTTGCAGTATTGCGACTACAGCCATTACCACTGGCACAAGTTAAACTTAACTGTTGCTTTGTGTATCTCACCTAGAGTATGCCCCATCATTTTTGGAGAGTCTTGTTATATGGGACTCAGCAACCCACAGAGCACACCAACACCACTGCAATAGTGCAGGGCTTTTGTTCCATGGAAAGCACAAGGGACACCAGCCTGCTTGTGCACCCACCCAGCAAAAGGCTGAATAATGGGGTTTACTCACCTGGTAAAGGTGATTATCTGAGTACCCTTTATAGTATTCCGCTGGTGTTGACTGCGGAGTACTATAAAGGGTTCAAAACATAATGACATACCACCAGATAACAATGGTACTGTTCCCTTCGATAGATTGCCATATTCTGTTCCAGTACCCTTTGGAGGCAGCTGGGATGGCCTACAGTGGTTATATCCTGAGATATGGCTTCAGTAGGAGATGCACCAGTTGTGCTTGGAAGTTAGTGGTTTAATGTTGAAGTATTCAAGCCATGTTTTATCACGAGCACTCCATGCTTCTTGGTAATTCCACTCCAGGTTTTGCACAGAGACTATGTAGCCCACATTGTTGCAGGCTTGAGTCTAGATGACAAAGAGAGAGAAAGCAGCTCTGCCTTAAAGAGCTGCTGACATGATCAGGCAGGCAACTAATTTGGGAAGTTGCCTGCCTGATTACCTAACTGAATCCATTTAAAAACAATTTCTCCAATGATAAACACCTACATTTTTTCTTAGAATGCCAGGCTCACTCATACCTTTCATGTATGAGCCTAGCAGTCATCCAAGCGCCCCACCCCCGCCCTGAAAATCAGCTTTTTGATGACGAGAGGTATGGGACCGGGCTGCAGGCACTCTGTGTAGGGAGTAATATGCTGAAAATAGGATCAGGGGAGTTGGTCTGTCTATCTGTACTAACATCATATTTGCTGTCAGTTCTACTTGTATGGGGCTAATACATCATAGTACCATACATTTAATGACAGTAACATGATCAAATCCTTGCATGTGGTCTGCCGTCCTTGTGTATATTCACTGTTCAGTCACTCAGCCCTCCCTGTGTATGTTCACTGTTCAGTCACTCAGCCCTCCTTGTGTATCGTCACTAGGGTTGGGAGAACTCTGTGAAGTTCTGACCCTTATTAAATAAGAACAGGAACATGGTGAAGTTCTGATTTATTCTAATAAGTTCTGATTTATGGACACATATTTGAAAAAATGTGAAAATGCATAAAAGTGGCCAAAGTCGGTCATATTTAACACAGAGGCCCAAAGGAAACAATTTAATGCATGATTTGTATACAAATTACAGTAAAACTGCTAAATAAAAGCAATAACTGCTAGCTGCTTCATGCCTGGGCTGCACTGGTGGCATATCCAGCTCAGGCCCATGACACTGAGTGTGCCGGAAGAGAGAGAGAGAGAGAGATGGAGACAGACAAACAGATGCAAGCACTATTTTGCCTGCCTGCCCTGTACAGTATGCGCACACTGCACAGCCACACTGAGGCCAAGTTTAATTTCTTTAGTTGCAATTTCTGTGACTGTGAAAATTCTATTTGGACCCCAGTAGTCTAGTCTCTCTCTTTCTCACTCTCTCTCTGTTTCCTCTTCTGGATGGCACAAGTCAATATTTATTCTGCCAGCATGACCATGCCCTGGGCCTGTACACAGGCAGCCACAGTGAAACCAAGAATACACTTTATTTGTGATTTCTTTGACTATAACATTTCTCTTTGGCCCCCAGTAGTCTAACTCTCTCTCTCTCTCTCACACACTCTGTCTCCTCTTCTGGATGGCACAAGTCAACATTTATTTTACCACCATGCCCATGCTCTGGGCCTGTACACAGACAGCCACAGTGAAACCCAGAATACACTTTATTTGTGATTTCTGTGAATATAACATTTCTCTTGGGCCCCCAGCAGTCTAGTCTCGCTCTCTTTCTCCTCTGGATGGCACAAGTCAAAACAAAGAATATGCTTTATTTGTGATTTCTGTGACTATAACAATACTCTTTGGCCCCCAGCAGTCTGGTCTGTCTCTCTCTGTCTCTCCTCTGGATGGCACAAGTCAAAACCAAGAATATGCTTTATTTTTGATTTCTGTGACTTATAACAATACTCTTTGGCCCCCAGCAGTCTAGTCTCTCTCTTCTACTCCTCTGGATGGCACTAGTCAACTTTTCTTTTGCCAGCCCTCTACAGATTCTTTTTGGTAGTTAATCAGCAAAACAGACAACGAACAAGTGGCACATTCAGCAATAAACTTGTTTATTATACAAAAGTAAACAGGTGCCTTAAAACATGTCTTACCAATAAACACTGGGAGACGAAAGTTTCCTCAATACCCCTAGAAGTGACGATGGTCTCAGTGGGAATACATAATACAGTAGGTTATATACTCCTGATAATTACTATGGTAACTAAAAGACTAGATACATAAAATAGGCCTTACTGGCTAAAAGTTATGTGTCTCCACAGTGTTATCTACAAATATACAATATTCATAAAGTCAGCTAAAAATTACAACAAAGGACTCATACAAAATACTAGATAGAAGGCTCTATATTCAAAACTTTGCCCCGGGGCTAAATTAGCACTGCCTGGCATGCTAACGTAGCCCGGACCCAATAGCCCAGTATATTCTAGATTCTTAGTGTCAGTGGCTCAATAGTTAGCACACTCAGCTCTGAGACAGGGAGATCAGAGGGCTGTGGGTTCAGGTCCTACATCTGGCACTTGGGTTAATATTCCAGTACTGACACTGTAGTGCAGCATGAGAGGGGTGCTGCACTTCTGAGGTGCTGTCTTTCGGATGAGGCATTAAACCGAGGTCCCATCTGCTTGGATTGGTGGTAGTTCAGGTGGATGTTAAAGATCCCACAGCACTTATCAAAAAGAGTAGGGGTGATTTTTATTTATAATAATACATACAAGAAACCACAAGAACAACAAAAGAGATACGTGATCCTCATTATAACGAAAAAACTGGAAAGATAAAGGGAAAGAAAAAAACACAAATTCAAAAGAAAGGAAAATCATAATTCAAAACAGTATGTTACAAAAAAAAAAAACACCAAAAAAAAGAGGGGGAGTAATATCCTAGTCATTTATATTTAATAATGTGCGAAAAACCCCGCCACCAAAATTTCACTTTATCCACATTATACATTTGTTTATCTTTAAAATAAACTTTCAACAGTTCATTCTTAACATACAACCAAACCCCTCAGCTGTACTCATTTTCTGATAAATTACCCATTGGCATCTGAATTGCCATAAACAAAGTCTTAAACATGCAAAAAAAATCAACAAAATGTGTTTGTCATATATCTGCAGACAGGGTGGTACTTTTCCAATAATTAAAGTCTCATAATTAATAAGAGACAGCCAAGGCATGTTCCATCTATTGGCAGCATATTTCCACATTGATTTTGAAAAGGGACAGTACAAAAAAAATGCTCCACGGTTTCCTCTTGGTTAGTACAATCAGGAAAACGGCAATTTATTTCTGCCCTGGCTTTATATTTAGCCGTACCCCTAACATTTAAACGACCATACATGATGAGCCACAGGGTTTCCCACATCTGTATAGGGAGTCTGGGGTTATTTAATTGTTCTAAAATATTATTATTACCAGCTGAGGGGCAATTTTTAAAACATGGGTCAGTAGGATAAACACTAGTCATTATACTCCTATAAAGCTCGTCAGTATTATTAGAAGAAATTTGTTCTTTTGACACCTGCCATTTATACAGCTTCTGTGCTGTTGGTCGAAAATAAACTGGGAAATAGAGATGTGGATGAATTTTAGAAGCGAAAATTGTCCAGGCCTTCAAATATCGCTCTAGGGATTGCCTAATCCAGTACCTATCTCGGCTATCTGGAATTAAAAAACATTTCCTTAAATTATGTGAAATAAACAAAACATGACAAAAAATAACTGCATCCACCATACCCAAACCCCATCTCTTCACTGGATTCAGTCTATTCCCCCAAAGAAGTTGGAAACAACAACTATATAGTCTGGTTTCATACTAGGTAGGTACAGGAAATATTTGAGCAATATATTGAAGACAGGGTAAAATGAATTGTTTAAAGACCTGGATTCTTTTGAGTTTGGAAAATTTAAAATGCTTCCACCTAGAAATTTTCCCCTCGACCTTTTTGCATACTAAATCCCAGTTATCAACTGGCAAGTTTTGAGGCCCAAAAAGAACACCCAAAATAGTTAAAGGTTCAGTTGAAAAATTAATATTATGTACAAAAATAGGAAAATAAATAACACTCCCCGTCAGTAGGCCTCTAGATTTTATGTGATTAAGTTTAACATTAGACATGGAAGAAAAAAGAGAAAATTCTGTAAAAAAAAAAAAAAAAAAAAAAAACCTATCTGATCCTGAGAATTAAAGAAAAGACAAACATCAGCAAAAGCCTGTACCAGTACTTGATCATTTGATAGTGGTTTATGTGTCCTCTCCCAATGGGGAGGGATAGTCAAAGCACGTAATAATGGTTCTAGTAAAAAAAACATATAGCAAGGGGCTAAGCGGGCACCCTTGACGAACCCTAGTGTTAATTTCTATTCCCTTTGTTATATTCCCTTTGACCACTGGGTAGACTTTAGGAGATTTATATAAAGCCCAGATACATAGAAACATAGAAACATAGAAGTTGACGGCAGATAAGGACCGCAAGGCCCATCCAGTCTGCCCATTTCTTTTTCTACCTTATAAATGTGCCATCGGCCTTTGCTCTGTCAGTGACCTATCTATTCATAGTCATTTGTATTGCTCCCTTATGCCTATCCCATGCCTGTTTGAAGCCCTGCACTGTATTCATAGCCACCACTTCTTGTGGTAAGCCATTCCATGCATCTACCACCCTTTCTGTGAAAATAATTTCCTCACTCCCCCTTAATCGGCCTCCCTCTAATCTCATGCTGTGTTCTCTTGTCCTGCTATTTTTCTTATATTTAAACATGTTAGACTCTTTCACCTTGTTTATGCCCTTAAGGTGTTTAAATGTCTCGATCATATCACCTCTCTCCCTCCTTTGCTCAAGGGTATACATATTGAGCTCCGTTAATCTGTCCTCATATGTTTCTGATGCAGTCCCTGCACCATTTTGGTTGCCCTTCTCTGGACTGCCTCAATTTGGTTAATGTCCTTGTGAAGGTGTGGCCTCCAATACTGCACGCAGTACTCCAGATGGGGCCTAACCAATGTCTTGTACAGAGGGTTATTACCTCCCTCTTACGACTTGTGATACCTACTAATACACCCTAACACCCCTAGCCTTACCTACTGCTTTAGAGGTCTGCTTGGATGATTTTAGGTCATCAGTGATGATGATGCCCAAGTCTCTTTCTTCCTTTGTGACTGCTAGCAACTCCTCCCAGCCTATAAGTGGCTTGGGTTTCTCTTCCCTATGTGCATGATTTTGCACTTCTTTGCATTAAATCCCAGTTGCCACTCTTCTGACCATTCTGCTAGTTTATCCAGATCTCTTCTCATTCTGCCCACCCCATCTGGATCATCTACTCTGTTGCAGATCTTGGTGTCATCTGCAAACAGACAAGCCTTACCCTCTAGTCCATCTGCGGAGGTCACTAATGAAGATGTTGAATAGGACTGGCCCCAGGACTGATCCCTGAGGTACCCCACTTGTGACTTGCATCTCTTCTGACTGTATACCATTTACCACCACTCTCTGTTTTCTGCCAGTCAACCAGTTTGCCACCCAGTTGACCAACTTCTGACCCACCGAGCCTACCTAGCTTATTTATCAATCTTCTATGTGGAACAGTGTCAAAGCTTTGCTGAAGTCAAGGTAGGCGACATCAACTGCTCCCCTTGGTCCACCACTCTGGTTACCCAATCAAAGAAATCTATGAGATTAGTTTGACAGGACCTTCCTTTGTAAACCCATGCTGTCTTGGATCCTGTGCCCCTATGGATTCCAGGTGTTGCACTATCCTTTCCTTAAGGAGTGCCTCCATAATCTTGCCCACTACTGAGGTAAGACTGACCGGTCTGTAGTTCCCGCCTCCTCCCTGCTACCACTCTTGTGGAGTGGGATCACATGAGCCCTTCTCCAGTCTTCTGGGACCTCTCCTGTGCTCAGAGACTCACTAAACAATTCTGCTAATGGCTCTGCTAGTTCCTCCTTTAGCTCCTTAAGTACCCTGGGATGTATGCCATCAGGTCCCATTGCCTTATCCACCCTGAGCTTGTAGCTCTTGTAGGACCCTTTCTTTTGTGAAGGAGTAGTGCTCACCTCCCTCCCCCTGTGTCCATGATGTGCTGAGCTGTGGGTCCTGCCCTACCTTCTCTTCAGTAAATACTGAGCAAAAGTATCTATTTAGGATAGATGCCTTTACAGGGTCCTCCTCCTCACATGCTCCCTTTTCTCCATTAAGCTTAGCAATACCCCCTCTGGACTTTCTCCTTTCACTAATGTATCTATAGAAAGTCTTGTCACCTTCTTTTACTGTTCGTGCTAGTGTTTCCTCAGTTTGGGACTTTGCCTGCCTTACTGCCTTACCTGCTTCCCTTAGGGCAGTTTGGTATGCCTCCCTATCTTCATCCCGCTGTGTTCCCTTATATTTTCTGAAGGCTAACCTTTTGGCTCTGACCTTTTCTGCTACTGTATTTGAGAACCAAAGTGGTTTCCTTCTTCTTTTGCACTTCCTTTTCTGTCTAACACAATAGGATGTTGCTTCAAGTATTGTATCCTTAATGCTTGCCCACTTTGCTGTACCTCCTCACCTGTGTTTCTTTTGCCAGGGCTAGCTTAACTCTGTTGGCCATCTTATCAAAGTCAGCTCCTCTGAAGTCCCATATTTTTGCCTTGGAATGGGATGATTTAGATGTAGTAGCCAAATTGAACCATACCATGTGATGATCACTGGCCCCCAGGTGACCTTCTACCTGGAGATCTGTGATCCCTTCTTTGTTAGCCAGTACTAGATCTAGGATAGCCCTGTCTCTTGTGGGTTGCTGTACCAGTTGTTTGAGGCCCTCCCCCTGCAGGGAATCCACTATGAGTCTAGTTTTAGCAGATGTTCCTGCTGGTATTGACCAATCTGTATCTGGCATGTTGAAGTCTCCCATTATCAGAACCTCCCCTTTAGCTGTCATGTTTTGTATATCTTCTAACAGTAATGTGTCTATGTCCTCCCTCTAATCTGGGGGCCTGTAGACAACCCCAGTTCTTATGGCTGTCCCATTTCCTGTTTCCAGGGTGACCCACAGTTCTTCTGGCTCCTTATGTGTATTCTGAATCCCGGAAAATGAAATAGGGAACCCAAAAAATGTCAACACCTGAAATAAAAACCCCTGGTTTACCCTGTCAAAAGCTTTCTCCAAATTAATTGATAACAAAAAAACAGACTTCCCTTCTAAGGATAAATATTCTATCACCTCTCTAATGATTGTTAAGGATGACTGGATATTCCTATCTGGTACACCACAATATTGAAATTGAGATATAACTTTATTAGCCATTAATCATAACCTATTATTAAGTAATGAAGCAAAGATTTTATAGTCTGTATTTAAAATAGTAATGGGCCTCCAGTTCCTAAGATCTCCTTTATCACCAGATTTAAAGATATAAATCAATAGCCCTTCAGTAAAAAAAACTGGAAACTGTAGTTGAGAGACAAAAAATTGAAATACTAGAAGTAAACAGGCCGTGACATCTGTTTGAAAAGATTTATAAAAGGAATTTGGAAGGCCATCCAGACCTGGCGTAACATTATCTTTTAATTTTTTATTAACCGTTTCTATTTCTAAGCAAGAAAAGGGAACTTCCAATTTTTTTTTTCCCTGGGCTTGTAAAAATTCAGGAGGCACCCCTAAATAATGTACCATATGAAAACCTGATAGTTCAGAAATTGGTTTTAAACTATCAAAATAGTCTTTAATAATAGAATTAATACCATCTGCATCCTCCACCTTAATCTGTTTCCACATGAGGTATTCCAAAGCTGTAGAATCCTTAAGTTTTTTACATAATTCAAAGGGATCCCCGATAACTGTTTTAGAGGAGTGATTGATAAGAACAGCTTGAAAGGTCTGGGACCTATTATATTGAATCACTTTCATTTGATCTTTAATGAGTTGAATTTGTTCAGAATAATCATATATTATCATGTATTAGCTAGGGTAGTCAAGTATTGCAATTGGGACCTTAACTTCAAATATGAAAGAAAACTTGAATTCCGTGTTTTTTCCCCATATTTTTGGAACCAAGAACAACAATCTTGCTTCGTTTCTAGCCACCAAATACCTAAATCAGAATATAAAAATGCTATTGATAATTTAGCCTTTAAAATAAGGGAGATGGAATTTATTACAACAGTTTCTTTCAGGATGGAGGTATTAAGTTTCCATCTTGTAACTTTCCTGTTAACAGGGGGGGAGATGCCAACTTCAACCAGCACTAAAAGGTGATCTGAGAATTCTACAGGGACAATTTTAAATTTTCCAAATGCTGTATTTTTTGAAAGGAAAAGATAATCGATCGTGGAACCAACTTTTCCCTTAAAAAAAGTAAAATTAGTGTCTATTTTTACTGAAGAGCTGCAATTAACCAAATCTCCTGTCTTGATAATCGATGCTAAACAGTTCAAGTCACAATAAATTTTTTTGTTTGACCCACTTTTGGTCAAGAGAGTACAATTAAAGTCTCCTTCCCAAAAAATAGTAAGGGAAAAAAACAAAAAGGGTTGACTCAGTTTCATGTACTCGGTTCTAGGACCTTTTGTTTGGGGATTATAAATATTAATGAATCTACAAGATCTAGAGTGCCATAAACCATCAATAATTAAAATTCTCCCCGGAATCAATTCAATTAGTTTAAGTAGCTTGAAATGAAAAGAATTAAACAAAATACTTATCCCATCTGCACTGTCCCTACCAAAGGACCAGAAAGACGGCCCCCAAGGCCAGTCTCGTTTGAAGGAAGAAATTTGTTCTTGGGCAAACATCCAAGTTTTTTTGAGAAAACATACTCCTGAAGATAGATCCCTAAGGAGTTGAAAGACAGCTTGTCTTTTAGCAGAATTGAGAAGACTGTGTATTAAGGGAGCCCCATAAGAACCCAGCCATGAAAATAATAGAAAGAGCAAGGGAAACTCAAACTATTTTTTCCTCCTTTTTTTTTTTCACCTTATAGTTTTCTAAAGGGGTACACATTCCACCCTGTGTGGATTTTTGGGAGTCGGAGTCTCCAACATCCATTTCTGAATCCCTCCATGAGGTAAACAGAGCAGCATACGAGTTAGGAGATTCAAAAGACTCATTTTTTGAAACAACCACAGTCTTCACATGTCTATTAGACCATCGTGGAGGAAGGGAAGACATTCCTATACTGTTCCTCCTAGTCTGTCCTGAATCTGTAGTATCAGTGTAGCAAGCAGGTTCTAAGAGATTTGCTACTTCAGTTTCAATTTTAACAATACTAACTGGAACTACAGGGAAGAGAGGTAAAGTGGAAACAGAAGGAGGAGGGGGGGGGCAAAGGGGCTTTGAAATGGGAATCCGGGTCTAAAGACTCCTTCTGAAAAGGAGGGGCCATTACCTTAGACTCCTTTTGTTTGGAAACAGCATCTTGGGCTTGTTGAATGATCAAATCCGTACTTCCACAAACAGCTTTATTTTTTGCGGCCCATGGGCAATCCCTAAAAGCATGGCCAAAATCTCCACATAAGTCACATTTAGTGTGGTTCGCACACTGCATAGTTATGTGACCCACTTCCCCACAATTATCACATCTCGGCTGGTCACACACACTAGAAAGATGAGTTTTAGCCCCACACTTGTAGCATGCCCTATGTTGCCCACTGTAAAAACACACCCCCCACGATCTCTCCCCAACAAAAAAGCATTTGGAATATGATCAATTCCTGACTCTGTTTGCCTGAGCTTTACCCTATATTTCCACTACCCCCAGGTCCAAAACTGCTCAGAGTCCAAAATAGGGTCTGGATCACTTTGGATGTCACATTTTTGTCAAAGCCAATAAGTAATATCCTCCACATAGACCCCCTCGTTTCTAAGCATAACTGTAACATTTTTAATTAGGGGTTTAGAAAGTGGGATTACCAAGAAGGGGGCCCATATGGGAGAAAACTTAACCTGTCTGTAACGTTCCCAAAAAAGATCTAAGTTATAAGCAGAGCGAAAACTGATGTCAAAATTGTCTTCCCCCGGATATATTTATAAATGCAAAAACATCTCTTGGCAAAAATTTTAATGATTCCTTAATTAAATATTTCCCCACATAATGTCTATCTGGCCTTTCTTCCAGGCCCCCTTTATAACGTATTCTCACTGCTTTCCTCCAAGGTGCAGCTTCCCTTCTGGATTTTGAAGAAAGTTCAGATAAGAGGGGCTTAGTTGTAGCTTCTAGAGTCCCCACACTTTCTTGTTTTTCTGAAACTTGTGGCCCTAGAGCCAAATTCGCCTTTGGAACAGTTTGTAGCTCAGGATCAGCTATTTGCACAGGCATGGCTGTAGCAGGATTAGCAGTAGAGATATCCTGTGAATTAGACTTTGGCTGCCACTCAGGAGTTTGAAAATTGAAAGACGGATCCCAGGCCAAGTCCGGGGTCCAAATCCCTGATGGGCCCTTCTCCCATCCAGCTCCTTGCAATGCTTTTTGAGGAGACCAGGTAGCATCATGTAAATCAGAAACCCCGATATCCTGATATAAAGGGATAGTTCCTGAAATAGCAGCACACTCTTCTGACAGGGCTTTTTCCTGTGGTAAAGTTGTAGCCCTTTGTAGTAAAGGCGCTTTAGGTTTAGAAGTAACAGGAGGTGCAAAACTGAATTCAGTAACTCCTTTTTGATCAGTAGCCCTTGTTTGATAAGTTATTGGAAGGGCTTCAGTCTGTGCAGCGCCAGACCGCGACTGCAGATAAAACACAAAACCCGACTCTTTGGACAGAGTCTTTGCTTTTTGAAACTGTGAGTCAGTTTGTAGTAGTATTGGAGCCACCGCAGGGCGTTTGAAAGTTTCAGAAGGAGCCGATATCAGCTCACCAACAATGTCAATCCCCAGAGGTGTACTCGGCCTTTGGCATTCGCTATTTTCAGCGACTAACCTGCCAGCTGGCACACCTATCTCAGCCTTCAAATCTTTACAAGTGTCAGTAGCATACTCACCCGACACCTTCAATGGAAGCCGGCCTCCAACTTCCTCATTCCTGCTGTCAACACCTGCAGGCAGCTTGTCAGACCGCTCAGCTGAATCAGCGTGTGACGTAGGGTGTTGGAGTGCAAACAGCGCTACATTTGCAAATTTCATCTTGGATTCCTTGCCATTGCATCATAGATGAGTATTATTCCCATGTCAGACAAAACTGATGTATTCTTTTCAGGTACCAAAAGCTCCGGTACTGATATAGTTTCATGAAAAACCTCTTCTCCTTCACAGACAGACATTGCCAAATCGTTTTCTGATGAAGAAATCTCTGCTAGCGATGAGGCCTTCCCCACCACTAGCCGCATATCCACCTCCTCTGAAAGCTCTCCCAGAGTGGCCATCTCACACAGAGATGGCAGTCCACCCGCAGGTGAGTAGGGGAATTTCCCCGGTGTCCTGGCCAAATTTCCCTCATTCACTAAAAATACCACCAACAGTTTCATCTGGTTCAAAGTCAGTTGGCACTCATCTGTATCCCCCTCACCTGGGTCATGCCTGAAAATAGGCAGGATTTGTCTAGTGCACTTACCCAGTCAACAAAAACTAAATAAAAAAAAAAAAAATATTCAAAAGGGATAGCCCCGGTGCTAAACCGGCTGAATATAACATGCTAAGGAAGCCGGGCTATCTGGGTTGGGGGTGCAGTGCAAACATAGCCTGGGGATAAGACAACTCTGAATATAGCAACCAGGAAGTGCACACCACAACAGCAGCCAAATTCACAGTGACATGAAGGAAGGTAGAGGTGAACTGTGTGGCCAATGTGTGTGCCAGAAAATGCATGGACTCGGTGCAGCTGCAAGCAGCAGTGCATGTGAAAGTACATTGTGCAAAAATGTACACTAGTTCCTAAATGTTTGCACGGCGCTAACACGTTTGTGCAGGTTTAGTACAGAGCTAAGCCATTTGCCTGGTGCAGTCATGTTTGCCCGAGGCTAAACTTTGCTGTATTCAAACCTGACATGTGAATGAGACTACTTAGGTAGTCTCTGGGCAAGCATCCAGATTAGCATCTCATTATAACCTGATTTGCATGCAGTTTGACCAGCTTTATTGCAGGGTCCCACAGTTCCACCTGTAGGTCAGTCTGGAAGTACAAGGGCTGGCTGGGTCTGCCCGTAGCTCCACCTGTAGGTCAGTCTGGGTATGCATGGTGGTAGCTGCAGGCTACATTTATACAGTACAGCATAGCATATCGTGCCACAGGGGACTACACAGCACAGGCACAGGTGGTGGTGCTGTACGCAACTGTCAAACTGTAGATCTTGCTGCAGTGCACAGCAGACACTACAGTAGCAAGGGGGCCAGTAGTGTGAAGGACACATGGGCAGTGATGGCCACTGCACTGTATACAGTGACAGGCCCAGCTTGCAGGTGTTTACTGACAGGGGACATTACTGTTGTGCTGGTGTACAACCCACAGATGCTGCACCACTGGCATGGGATGCTCACAGTGACATATACACGGTGGCTGTGTGTGCTGTGGTGTCTGTACAGATGTGCCAAATGTGGCTGGGGGGCACATGTGATCAGACAAGCACACCGGTGTTGAGGTATTCCCAACACTGGCCCATGTGCACTGCATGATGTGTCCCAGCCTTGTGGCCGCACTCAGTCTGTGGTGCAGCCTGGCCCCCTGTACACCCTCCCCTCCACACCCTCCCTGCCCACAGTGCTGCATGTGTGTGCCAACATCTGTTGGTGTCCACAGAAGGGTGATCTGCAAATGTGTGCTGTATCACCACACTGCCATGGTGTCCACTGTGAGCCAGGTCACCACGTACTGCAGGCATGGCTGGGACTGGTGGCAGATGATGGCATCATAGTGATGCCATCAGTGAGCAGCATGTTTCTTCTATGTCTGGCTTATTTCTATGTGTCATACTTATTGGTTAGGGTCGCACAAAGCCACAAAGATATGCAAAGCTGGTTTGCCCAGGGTTAAGTATACCTTTTCCTGGGCAGTAATCTGTACCACACAATGTGTTGCAGTAATGTTGCGCAAAACCACTTTGCATGGTGCTATGTGATGAACATAGCATTGCACTGACTTGCCCTCACAGTTAGCCCCTTGCATACATTATGTGTTTGTCCAGTGCTAATGCAGTTTTCGCACAGTATTTTTTGAATATAGTGGACCCGCACTAACCTGGCACTAAACCTGTGCAAACGTTTTGCTCCCAGCGCAAAGTTTTGAATATCTTGCCCATAGTGCGGTGTTACATAAATCCACATGATGGCAGTTTAGGCTATATAATGACTTCTCAGAAGGATAACAGAGGGTACATAAGTGTATCTCTGCACAGTGCTTGCAATAAGGTTTCCTAACAATGTTGCATATGATGATAAAATGTCCATGGTTACTTATGTTTATACAGTAAGCACCAATGCCCTAAGTATTAGTAATCATTGGATAACATAGATTGTCCATGGTGCACAGCGGGTATCCAATTAGAGTATGGGGACCAAGCATAACATTCCCCCCCCCCTTGTTGCTTTACCAAAAAGGCAACAATACTATGGGAAAGTAATGGAAGCAATCTCCATCATTTACAGGCCCAACGCATGAGCCTTGTAAAGGAACTTGAGTTGTTCATGGTGTTGTTTGAGCATGCACCGTAGACAGCAAAGTGTTAGTACCAAAAATATAATCAAAAACAATTAATTGTTTATCCTAACCAGGTATTTGAAAGTGCAGCACTTAAATCACCATCATGGATAAGGGTGCTAAGGTCATCTCCCACTTTGGAGATATTATTGCTGATGTAGATGAGATGGGTACCCTTTCTATCTAGAAGTGTTTTCAAAGATAATGTCAAAAGGTCTATATGGACATTAAAAACAGGCAAATACTGAGACAGGGCAAGCAAATATTCACGGTCACTGTCAATAATATCTGATTCCACGATGGGAACAGGAGTAATCATGGTGTGACCAATAACGGTAGTTTGGTGAAGAATAAAACAAAAATTAGGAAACTTAATGTCACATGATTTAAGACTGAAAGATTTATAATTAGTAACTATGCAATACTGACCATCAGAGTTAAAATACATTTTGACGGTAGGAACCCTCCATTTCTGCAGTTGAACTGGACAGGTGAAAGACTGATTCGTGAGGCATGTAGTCAGGTGATGAACCTCTTCTGCATAATTCTGGTAAAGACATTCAGTGTTACCCACTGGTGAGGATGCTGTTGATGGTGTCCTGGGGTTATCAGTTTCATTGGAATTAATGTCCACGTCCAAGGTAAAAGACCAGTCAATGCTGTCCAGTGAATAGCCACACACTGGCTTGATGACGTTGAAAATGTCACAGCGACACAAGTATTCATATCCCTTTTTGGCACAACAGTCTGTATGAGGCACCACTCATACTTCTAGGGTGGGGTAGAAGATCAGAAGAGGTGGTAGATTGATATGTTCTTCGTAGATGTCCTCATTGAGATGCCTAATGGAATGAATGGAGGCTAATTGATCAAAAGTAGCATTTCTGGAACAAGGCATGGAGAAGACACAATAAACATTACAAACATGGTATCTCTGATGGTCCAACAATTGGCATTGTAACTTGGGCCCCCGTTGGGATGATGTGTAACATAACTCAGATTTCCAGCAGTAGACATTGGTATAGACATAGATCTGGACATGCACATTGTAATGCAAGTTGTGGACCTACAGTGTGGACAGTACCATTTAGCAAGTCTCCTATCATGAATAATATCCGGAATATGTCCAGATTCCAGATCTCAGAAGAGATTATTGACAGTGGTTATCACAAAAGAGCCATAAGCAGAGCACAAAAGTTCCCTGGCAATATATTGCTTGTCTGCCTCCTTGTTATTTTGTGCAGCAAGTTAATTAATTTTATTCTTAGTGTTGTTAAAACTCCTGGCAATATTGTGCATGTTATACACGGTAAAGCGTTCTTCCTGACTAAGCCCATCTACACCATGCAATAAGGGTGGTAGTATATTATTCTTCATGCCATCCTGGAATTTGGCCATTTAACTTTTAATAGAGGCAATATCTGCCCTGTTCCAGATTGACATGCCGGATCTGAAGAGTCCAGATATAGTGCCAGTGGCACTAGTGACATCAGCAGTCGCACGCCTTCTGCGTGATGAGGAAGGTTTGGGATTCTTCTGGGTATTAGGGTTAGGTCTAGGCCTAAATAAACCTAGATGTTCAATAGTACGTGTACCAGCCACTGGGTCTTGCGTGCATGTTTGGTATGCAGCAAGACTCTCCAGTAACATAGTACTGAAAAACTTGGTGGTATTTGTATTATGACAAATTCCAAACTCAGCCATATTCCAGTAGGTAAGATTAGCAAGCATTTGTCAATGCCGAATATTGATTGCTTTGGTCCGTTGAGCTTGCTCACTGGCCCTCTGTTAGTCACTCGTTCTGTTTGTCCCAGTGCTGCAGGCTGTCCTTTTGTACTGGGCACTTGCCTACATTGGCACCTTTTTCTGCCTACAAAGAAATCCGCAGCTGTCCCAACAGAGCTCTGTTGAGGAGGCTCGCTCCCCCTCTCTGACTCGCTCATTCTGTTTCTCCTGGCGCTGCAGGCTGCCCTTTTGTACTGGGCTCCCACCTCTGTTGGCGGCTTTTTCTGCCCACAAAGAAATCTGCAGCAGTCCTGACATAGCTCCGTTGAGCTTTCTCCCCTCTCTCACTTGCTCATTCCCGCTTCTGCCAGCGCACAGGCTGGCCTTTGTACTGGGGTCCTGCCTGCTACGCCTTTTTCGCCCCACAAAGAAATCTGCAGCAGTCATGATAGAGCTCTGTTGAGCTCGCTTACTCCCTCTCACCGTCACAGCTTTCCCAGCGCTGCAGGCTGCCTTTGTACTGGGCTCCTGCCTGCGTCGGCACCTTTTCTGCCCACAAAGAAATCCACAGCTGTCCCGACAGAGCTCCATTGAGGTCGCTCACTCCCCCTGTCTCACTCGCTCATTCTGTTTCTCCTGGTGCTGCAGGCTGCTCTTTTGTACTGGGCTTGTGCCTCTGTTGATGCCTTTTTCTGCCCACAAAGAAATCTGCAGTAGTCCCCACAGAGCTCCGTTGAGCTTGCTCACTCCCCCTCTCTGACTCGCTCGTTCTGTTTCTGCTGGGGCTGCAGGCTGCCTTTTTGTACTGGGCTCCTGCCTGCATTGCCACTGTTTTCTGCCCACAAAAAAATCTGCAGCAGTCACAATAGAGCTCCGTTGAGCTCTCTCACTCCCCCCACCCCACTCGCTCATTCTGTTTCTCCCACCGCTGCAGGCTACCCTTTTGTACTGGGGCCCCTGCAAGCATTGCTGCCTTTTTCTGCCCACAAAGAAATCCGCAGCAGTCCCAACAGAGCTCCGTTGAGCTCACTCACTCCCCCTACCTCACTCACTCATTCTGTGTCTTCCGGCGCTGCAGGCTGCCCTTTTGTACTGGGCTCCTGCCTGCGTTGGTGGCTTTTTCTGTCCACAAAGAAATCTGCAGCAGTCCCAACACAGCTTCGTTGAGCTCTCTCACTCCCTCTCTCTCACTCACTTATTTCGTTTCTGCCGGCGCTGCAGGCTGCCCTTTTTGTACTGGGTTCCTGCCTGCGTTGACGCCTTTTTCTATCCACAAAGAAATCCACAGCAGTCATGAGAGAGCTCCGTTGAGCTCACTCACTCCCCTTCTTTCACTACGCTCGTTCTGTTTCTCCCGCCGCTGCAGGCTGCCCTTTTGTACTGGGCTGTGTGCATTGCTGACTTTTTCTGCCCACAAAGAAATCTGCAGCAGTCCCAACAAAGCTCCGTTGAACTCACTTACTCCCCCTCCCTCACTCGCTCGTTCTGTGTCTCCCCACGATGCAGGCTGCGCTCCGTTGAGCTTGCTCACTCCCCCTCTCTCACTAACTTGTTCCATTTCTGCTGGTGCTTCAGGCTGCCCTTTTGTACTGGGCTCCTGCTTGTGTTGGCACCCTTTTCTGCCTACAAAGAAATCCGCAGCTGTCCCAACAGAGCTCCGTTGAGGTGGCTCACTCCCCCTATGACTTGCTCATTCTGTTTCTCCTGGCGCTGCAGGCTGGCCTTTTGTACTGGGCTCCTGCCTCTGTTGGAAGCTTTTCCTGCCCACAAAGAAATCTGCAGCACTCCCGACACAGCTCCGTTGAGCTCACTCACTCCCCCTCACTCAGTCGCTCATACTGTGTCTCCCGGCAATGCAGGCTGCCCTTTTGTACTGGGCTTCTGCCTGTATTGGTGGCTTTTTCTGCCCACAAAGAAATCTGCAGTAGTCCCAACACAGCTCCGTTGAGCTCGCTCACTCCTCCTCTTTCACTCGCTCGTTCCGTTTCTGCCGGCACTGCAGGCTGGCCTTTTGTACTGGGTTGCTGCCTGCATTGCCGCCTTTTTCTGCACACAAAGAAATCTGCAGCAGTCATGATAGAGCTCCGTTGAGCTCACTCACTTCCCCTCTCAAACAGTCACTCATTGTGTTTCTCCTGGTGCTGCAGAGTGCCCTTTTGTACTGGGCTCCTTCCTGCACTGGCACCTTTTTCTGCCCACAAAGAAATCCGCAGCTGTCCTGACAGAGCTCCGTTGAGGTCGCTCTCTCCCCCTGTCTCACTCGCTCATTCTGTTTCTCCTGGCGCTGCAGGCTGCCCTTTTGTAGTGGGCTTCTGCGTGCATTGTCACCTTCTTCTGCCCTCAACAAAATGTGCAGCAGTCATGATAGAGCTCTGTTGAGCTCGCTCACTCCCCCTCTCTCAGTTGCTCGTTCTGTTTGTCCCACCGCTGCAGGCTGCCCTTTTGTACTGGGCTCCTGTGTGCATTGCTGCCTTTGTCTGCCCACAGAGAAATCCCAGAAGTCCATAACAGAGCTCTGTTAAGCTCACTCACCCCCCTCACTCTCTCGTTCTGTGTCTCCTGTGGCTGCAGGCTGCCCTTTTGTACTGGGCTCCTGCCTGCATTGGTGTCTTTTCCTGCCCACAAAGAAATCTGCAGGTGTCCCGACAGAGCACCGTTGAGGTCGCTCACTCCCTCTATCTCACTCGCACATTCTGTTTCTCCTAGCACTGCAGGCTGCCCTTTTGTACTGGGCTCCTGCCTGTGTTGATGGCTTTTTCTGCCCACAAAGAGATCTGTAGCAGTCCTGACACAGCTCCATTGAGGTCGCTCACTCGCCCTCTGTTACTCGCTCATTCCTTTTCTGCCGGCACTGCAGGCTGGCCTTTTGTACTGGGCTCTTGCCTGCATTGCCGCCTTTTTCTGCCCACAAAGAAATCTGCAGCAGTCATGGTAGAGCTCTGTTGAGCTTGCTCACTCCCCCTCTCTCACTCACTTGTTGTGTTTCTCCCAGCACTGCAGGCTGCCCTTTTGTACTGGGCTCCTGCCTACAATGGCACCTTTTTCTGCCCACAAAGAAATCCGCAGCTGTCCCAACAAAGCTCCGTTGAGGTTGCTCGCTCCCCCTGTCTCACTCACTCATTCTGTTTCTCCTGGCGCTGCAGGCTGCCCTTTTGTACTGGGCTCCTGCTTGCACTGCTGCCTTTTTCTGCCGACAAACAAATCTGCAGCAGTCACAATAGAGATCTGTTGAGCTCGCTCACTCCCTCTCTGTCACTTGCTCATTCTGTTTCTCCCACCGCTGCAGGCTGCCCTTTTGTACTGGGCCCCTGTGTGCATTACTGCCTTTTTCTGCTCGCAAAGAAATCCGCAACAGTCCCAACAGAGCTCCGTTGAGCTCACTCACTCCCTCGTCCCTCACTCGCTCGTTCTGTGTCTCCCAGTGCTGCAGGCTGCCCTTTTGTACTGGGCTTCTGCTTGCATTGCACTGTCATTTTTTTAATCTGTCCCAAACACTGATTTCCCACAGTGACCGCACTATTCTGCGCCGGAAGTGCGAAAACACATTTGAGCCAGGATGTGAAAAATGACAGCTGTACTCTTCACAAGGAGGTGTGAAAAAATGCCAATTGTGAAAATCTGGCATGAAAATATTGCAAATTGGTGAACTTACGAGCTTGTGTAGCAACTGCGCAACGCACACTCGTAAAACAGTCATTTTTTGGATTTATTTCCACCAAATTTGCAACATAGGCTTTTTGAGAGCCCGCCTCATGAACGCTGGCACTGTCGTTTCATTAATTGGCCCCGAAAAGGGATTCTGCACAGTGACCACGGAATCACCTTTCGAGGCCGAATAACGCCATGACAGTGGCAGAATTCATGAGGAGGGGTCTCAGAATCCCCATGTTGAAAATTTGGTGTCAGAATTCCAAAAAATGCCTGAGTAATGCATCAAAGTTGAGAAAGCCCTATTCATTCCATTATACAGATTACTGGCATTTCCTTAGTTCGCGGTTGGCTTTGAAGAGTGCAGACATGTTCCCGGTCCACCTAAGGTCATCACGCTGGACTCCGGAGGTAAGTATGGGGGTGTGGAGGCAGGGTGTGCAGTGGGTGGGCGCAGGTTGTGGGGGGGGGATACTGCGAGGGACCTTTTTTTACAGGTTTAAAAAAAGCATTGGACTTTTTCTTTAGAGATTGGGCATGCTGGGGTGGAGTCCCAGCATGCCACCTGAATGTTTTGGGGGGGGGGCTGTGCAGCCGACAGGGTTGGGCACACTCGTCTGCACAAAAGCGGAGGGGGGCGCAAGAGCCGAGGGGGATTGGGCACCCCGTCAGCACAACTCTCCCACTACTCTTTGGGGGGACCTGATGCCGATGGGGAGTGAGCTCCCCCATTGGCACATCAAACAGGGAGGGAGGACATAATGCCGACAGGGAGTGGGCTCCCCCATTGGCAAGTCAGCGAGCACCGGTGATGGAAGCTGACGGGGACTGGGGCTACCGTCAGCAAAAACACGCTGCTGTGGGGAGGAGCACATGCTGCCGAGGGGGATTGGCACCGGCACTGGGGCCGACAATGCGCCATGTTCACAAACAACATTACAGTAGCAACGTACCGGCCAGCAATAATGGGTTGCTCCCTCATTGCAGCGAATCGCTGATGCTGCAATGACGATGCGGCCCCTGATTGCAGTGGATGAAACGTTTCAAGGTGGTGGCATGCTGGCTGAACTAGTGTCAGCAGCAGCATGCCATGGCATTGGAGAAAGCAGGCCAAGCCTTTAAAGGCTGTGGGGGCATTGGCCACATCAATGCCCCGCTTCCACAACTTGCTTCTGAAAAGCTGCCGTAATATGTTTCTTGTGCATGCGCGCAATCAACATAAAAATGACAGTGACACTGTTCGTGAGCAGAGGTCCTAAAAACCCCTTGTTGAAAATGTGGTGCTGAAACTCCATAAAATGACTGTGCTACAAGCGTGCATTGAACTGTTTCCACGCACCCTTGTAATTTCACAAATTTGTAATATTTTCATGCCACATTTTCAACACTGGCATTTTTTCACACCTCCCTATGAACAGTACAGCTGTCATTTTTCACATCCTGGCCAAAATATGTTTTTGCACTCCCGCCTCAGAATAGCACGGTCACTGTGGGAAATCAGTGTTTGGGACAGATTAAGTTCGAGCGAGTGAGAGGGAGGAGTGACCAAGCTCAACAGAGGTCTATCAGGACTGCTGCAGATTTCTTTGTGGGCAGAAAAAGACCCCAACGCCGGAGCACAGTACAAAAGGGCAGCCTGCAGCACTGGGAGAAACAGAACGAGAGAGCGAGTGAGGGAGGGGGAATGAATTAACTCAACGGAGTGCTGTCGGGACTGCTGTGGATTTCTTTGTGGGCAGAAAAAGGCGTCAATGCAGGCAGGGGCCCAGTACAAAAGGGCAGCCTGCAGTGGTGGGAGAGAAAGTACAAGCGAGTGAGACGTGGACTGAGTGAGCTCAACGGAGCTCTGTCAGGACTGCTGCAGATTTCTTTGTGGGCAGAAAAAGGTGCCAACAGAGGCAGGAGCCCAGTATAAAAGGGCAGCCTGCAGCGCCAGGAGAAACAGAATGAGCGAGTGAGACGGGGTTGTGAGCGACCTCAACGGAGCTCTG
The DNA here is from genome assembly GCA_016271365.2 of Neoceratodus forsteri. Classification (NCBI taxonomy): domain Eukaryota; kingdom Metazoa; phylum Chordata; order Ceratodontiformes; family Ceratodontidae; genus Neoceratodus; species Neoceratodus forsteri. The sequence goes on from JADMNL010000023.1 coordinate 70,808,774, forward strand.
TCGGGACAGCTGTGGATTTCTTTATGGGCAGAAAAAGGTGCCAATGCAGGCAGGAGCCCAGTACAAAAGGCCAGCCTGCAGCGTTGGCAGAAACAGAATGAGCAAGTGAGAGAAGGGGAGTGAGCAGGCTCAAGGAACCTGTGTCAGGACTGCTGCAGATTTCTTTGTGGGCAGAAAAAGCCACCAACAGAGGCAGGAGCCCAGTACAAAAGAGCAGCCTGCAGCACCAGGAGAAACATAATGAGCGAGTGAGAGAGGGTGAGTGAGCCACCTCAACGGACCTCTGTTGGGACAGCTGCGGATTTCTTTGTGGGCAAAAAAAGGTGGCAACACAGACAGAAGCCCAGTACAAAACAGCAGCCTGCAGCACCGGGAGAAACAGAATGAGCGAGTGACAGAGGGGCAGTGAGCGAGCTCGACGGACCAACACAGTCAACATTCGGCATTGATAAATGCTTGTTTAGGTATGTACTGTAAGTGAAAAGAGGAATACCAGGGGTATGATTATAAGGTTAAAAAGGGAAAGGGGGGGCTGTGCAGAGGGGACCAGGAATTGGCAGATATCCAGAACAAATACTTATGTTTATTGTTTACAGAGAAAGGAGAAGGGTGAGGCCACAAAAAAGTAACAGAAGCTTTGGAGGGAGGGATGTAAACACTAGTCCTTTCTTGGAGGAGAGAAGCCTGAAGGGACTTGCTAATCTGAAGGTGAACAAAGCAATGGGGCCAAATGGGGAGCATCTAATGGTATTGAGGGAGCTCAGGGAGATACTAGCTGCACCTCTGACAGTCCTAATTGACAGCTCACTGGAAACAGGAGTGGTTCCAGAGGACTGGAGGATGGTAAATGTAGTCCCACTCACAAAAGTGGTAGCAGGGAAGAGGTTGGCAATTACAGGCCAGTTAGCCTGACGTCGGTGGTGGGACAGTTAATGGAATCACTGCTGCGGAAAGGATTGTGGAATATCTTGAATCCAGTGGATTACAGGACCCGAGGCAGTATGGGTTCACGTGTGGAGGGCATGTCAAATGAATCAGATAGATGCCTTTGACTGAGTGACAAAGGATTTAAATCAGAGTGGAGCGGTAGATGTGGCCTACAGTACCTGGATTTCAATAAGGCTTTCAACACCATTCCTCATAAGAGACTGGTAAGCAAGCTGGGTAGCTTAGGAGTGAGTTCAAAGGTGGAAAACTGAATAAGAAATTGGTTAGGGATGGGTGGCAGGGGGTGGTGGTAAATGGAGTTCACTCTGAGGAAGTAAGAGTAATCAGCAGGGTGCCTCAGGGATCAGTGTTGGGACCAGTCCTCTTAAATGTCTTTGTAGGTGACATTGCAGAGTGGCTGGATGGAAGGTCTGCCTCTTTGTGGATGACATCAAAATCTGCAACAAGGTGCCACACCGGGGGTGGAAAGGATGAGCAGAAACCTTAGAAACTAGAGCAGTGGCCAAGGGTATGGCAACTGGGTTTCAATGTGAAAAAGTGCAAAATAATGCACTTACAGCACAGAAACCCAGGGACAGAGTACACAATGGGTGGGGTGGTACTGACAACCACCAATCAGGAAAGAGACTTTGGGGGGGGGTAATCATACTGGATGACCTAAAGGTGGCCAGACAATGTGACAGGGCAGATGGGAGGTCTAGTGGGATGATGTGGTACATAGGGAGGGGTACCACCAGCAGAAAGAGGGAGGTGGTGTTGTCTCTGTATAGACTACTGGTAAGACCCCACCTAGAGTACTGTGTCCAGTTCTGGAGACTACATCTCTGGAAGGGCAGAGATAAGAGTGGAGGTGGTCCAGAGGAGGCAACTAAAATGGTGCAGAGCCTGTATCAAAAGCCCTATGAGGAGAGACTAAAGGTCCTCAAAATGTACACCCTGGAAGAGAGGAGCGGGGGTATGATAGAGACACTAAATCTCTACTGGGACCTTGCAGTTCCAGGGTATAAACTATGTAGGAAGGATAGGGGGTTGGCAAAGGGAGGAGCAGCTCTCTACATGAAGGAAGTGATAACTTGTACCAGAGAGGAAGCGGCAGACTGTAAAACTGAACTAATGCAGGTACAGGTACAATCCACTAATGGGCAAAAACTAAGGATGGGGGTGATCTAAAAGCTACCTTCCCAGGAAGTAGAATTAGACAGGGTACTATGGTCTCAAGTAACTGAAATGGCCGGTAAGGGGTAGGTAGTAATAACTGGGGATTTCAGTCTACCTGGGGTGGATCGGAAAATCCCGACTACCTCCTGCACTAGGGAGTAAGTTCTGCTGGAGGCTTTTCAGAGTCATTTCCTGGCCCAGGGTGTCTTGGAACACACTAGGGAGAGAGTTGTACTGGACCTGGCTCTGTATAACTGAGGACATATTCAGGATGTGGCAGTGGAAGAGCCACTTGCAGGCAGTGACCACCATGTGATGTGGTTCCACCTGACAGGGGCAGGGAGATGGTCAGAACAAGGACAAGTGTTTCGGACTTTAAGAGGCCTGACTTTGGTAGGATGGGAGAAATTGTAGTAAGTCACCTTGCTAGGACCAGAAGGGAGATGAATGTAGAATAGAAATGGAGAGTAATAAAGGAAGGACTGATGGAGGCCACTAGCGAATGTACCAAAATCAAAAATAAGAAAATTAAGACTGAAAAGCCCAGCTGGTTCAGAAAGGAGATGGCAAAAGCTATAGGTGACAAAAGGGAAGCCTTGCAGAAGTACAAACATAGTCAGAAGGAAGAGGATATGGTGGAGTATGCTGCTAAGTAAAGAGAGGGTGGCAAAGGCTAAAAAAGGAAGTACTGTTAGCACAGAGGGTGAAAACGGGGGAAGGACCTTTTCCAATATATAAGGAAGAAAATGAACACCAAGGATGAAATAGATTAAACAAGCATTTGTCAATGCCGAATGTTTGCTTGCTGGCATTAGCACTGGAAGTGCAGGAGTTAGACAGATGCAGAATAGGAATGGCAGTGAAGTATTGAAGTGATGCCAACCCCACCCTCACCCTGCAGAGATGGACAGGCATTGGAGTATGCCTTTGGGTCGTCATCCATAACGGTCATGCCATTTCACCTCACCCTACCCTGTAGACACCGACAAGTGTTGAGGTGTGCCTTGGGGTGTTCAGGCTTTACACTCACCCCATTCCGTAAGGAAATACACTGAAATGGGTGCAGTATAGGAGAATGGGGTGAACTTTGGGGCCAAAGAGTCCAAGGCACTGGCTGCAAGGTTGGGGTGGGTGTGGAATGGCGTGAGCATTACTATCGATAATTTATTTATTTAGTTTTTGTTGACCGGGTAAGTGCACTAGACAAATCCTGCCTATTTTCAGGCATGACCCGGGGGAGGGGGATACAGATGAATGCCAACTGACCTTGAACCAGATTAAGCTGTTGGTGGTATTTTTCGTGAATGGAGGAAATTTGGCCATTGCACCGGGGAAATTCCTCTGCTCTTTTCGAGAAGTGCCATGGGATCTTTAACATCCACCTGAACTACCACCAGAACAGGCAGATGGGACCTCGGTTTAACGTCTCATCCGAAAGACGGCACCTCAGGAGTGCAGCACCCCCCTCATGCTGCACTACAGTGCCAGTATTGGGATATTAACCCAAGTGCCTGGTCTGGGAATAGAACCCAGAGCCTACTGATCTCCCGGCCTCAGAGGCGAGTGTGCTACCTGCTGAGCCACTGACACTAATCCCAAGTCCAACCCCTGACGCCTTTCAGTCCCTACAGGGTAGGGCGTTATGGTCGGAAACCCTAACACTCTGGGCGTTTCTTGGTATTTTCTCTGCAAGTTTTCAACATGGGCTTTTTGTGACCCCACCGCATGAACAGTGACACTATCAGTTTGTTAGCCAAAAGGTGATTTTGTACAGCGACTGTGTCATTTGGCGCCACAGGTGCGAAAACACGTTTCGATCAGGATGTAAAAAATGACAGCTGTACTGTTCAAGAGGAAGTGTAAAAAAATGGAAATGTTGAAAATCTGGAGTGAAAATATAACAAAATTGGCGAAGTCACGAGCGTGCGTAGAAACTGTGCAATGCACACCCGGCCATAATGCATTTATTTTGGGGATTTTTTACACCAGATTTTCAACATCAGCATTTTGGGACCTCTGCTCATGAACAGTGGCACTGTGATTTTCTTAATCTGTCCCAAACGTTGATTTCGCACAGCAACTACACCCATGGTGTGCCACAGGTGAGAAAACATGTTTTGGGCAGGAAATGAAAAATGAGAGCTATACTGTTCATCAGGTAGTGTGCAAAAATGACAATGTTGAAAATCTGGAGTAAAAATGTAAAACATTGTCAAAATAACGAGCATGTGTAGAAACTGTGCAAGGCACGCTGGTAACGCAGTCATTTTGTGGAATTTTTTCACCAAATTTGCAACATGGTCATTTTTGGGACCTCTCCTTATGAACACTGCCACTGTGATTTTCTTAATCTGTCGAACATTGATTTCACACAGCGATCATGCCATTGTGCTTGCCACGCTAATGTGAGCAAACATATTTTGGATCAGATGTGAAAAATTCAGCTGTACTGTTCATAAGGAGGTGTGGAAAAATTGCAATGTTGAAAATCTGGAGTGAAATATTAAAAATTCTCAAAGTTATGAGCATGCGTGGAAACTGCACCAGCGCATGTATATTACACATTCATTTTTGAGAATTTTTTCACCAGATTTGCAACATAGGCTTTTTGAGAGCACACCTCATGAGCAGTGGCACTGTTGTTTCATTAATCAGTCCTGGAAGGTGATTCCGCACAGTGACCGCAAAATCACCTTTTGGGACAGAATAACGACATGCCAGTGACTGAGTTCATGAGGTGGGGTCCCAAGAATCCCATGTTGAAAATTTGGTGCTAAAAGTTGCAAAAATGGCCGCGATATCCATCTAAGTTTAACCCCCCTTATTTATGCCATTATGCAGCTTACCGGCATTTCTTCAGGTCGTGGTCGGCTTTGAAGAGTGCAGGTGTGTTCCCACTCCACTGAAGATCATTGCGCCAGGCTCCACAGGTAAGTATGGGTGAGGTTGTGTGGGAGGTGGGTGCTTGGAGGGGTGCGGGTTGGGGAGGGGCACCGAGACAATGAGGGACCGTTTTTTTGTTTACAGGTTTAAAAAAAAAAAAACTTTGGAGGAAGGTTTTCTTGTTTTACAGGTACATTTGACATGCTGGTGTAACCCCTACACCCCTGCCTTTTAGCAAACGACAGGTGGTATGCTGTTGAAACTGACAGCAGTACCAGGTGGGGGACTGGGTTCGGGGAGGACTAGGTTACTCAGCACAAGAGCTAGGTTTGGCTACTCTGCACAGGGGCACCCAAGTAAATCCGAACACAGGAAGCAATAACTGTAATGTCCAATACCAGGAATGGGATTCTAAAGTGTGGCTTTTATTCACATCCATACTGAACAAACAAAGCATAGATGGACCCCCACGGGGCTACATTCCTGGTAATGCAGAATAAGAGAAAAAGAAACACTTCTTCAACACTTCAGCCCTCAGGCTCTGGCCCCACCAGGCACACAGCCTGGACTTGCACACTGCTTTGGGTACACAGCCCGACTTGTACACTATTTGGGGTTTCCCTGGCTCGCTCCCCTGCCGGCCACTCGAACACCTTCCATTTGACATGGACACATTTTCCGGTGGCTCCCTAAACCACGTTAGAGCCTTTGACTCCATAAGGGAAATTTCCTTTCAATCCCACATCTGGGTACTTCCCTCAGCACTGGCCAAGTGTCTGAGGCAAAGTAAAAGGGCCACAGAGCAAATCCGTAGAGGTGAACCTGGTTACTAATGATGGGGGGGTCTCCCACCACTAGCTTCCACAATTCATACCCGGCCATTTCTCTGGACATTAAACATCTCTTTCTGAAAAGCTTGGCAATGTAGATTAAAGGGTAAATGCATAGCACATTTCCTCTACATGTCTTGGCTTTCCCCTTGTGCTGGACTTGAACATACTTTTACTTTGGCTTAGCCTATTCCTCTAGGCGTCCCACTGATTAAGCAGTCCAATCCCCACTTTACAACAGTTCAGGTGAAACATAGGCCCCATGTAAGAGCAGAACTCACCCTTTGGTTGGAGGTGCCCCACAGGCGATTATTGACACTTCTGGTGCCGCAGCACAACTTAGAAAAATAAGGCAGCTTCTTCCCTAGCTGGAAACCAGGAGGGGTTGCCCCTGGAATAACAGGCAAACCTTTTACCCCCCATCCCCTCAGGGATGGGGCACAGAGACCAGTAACAGCGGTCTCCACCACTTCACGAACAGCTTACTGTGTTCCTCTTTTGGCGGAAACACACACCTTTCCCTTAAAAGTAGCTCTGTGTCAGAGCTTTAGGCTCCAAGAGCCTGTGCACAGACTGCTGTGCTCCTCTCTTCAAGACTGCTCACACACAACTGATGCTCACTGTTCAAAAACTCCCAACATTCTAACCTAACTCCCAACTGCAGATTCCAATGTGGCTCATGCAGCTGCGAAAAGTTCTATGGTGATGTCATCCCTCAGTCTCAGCTGAGACTGAGAACAGAGTGAGACAGTGTGAATTCAATTTAATTGGAGTTTCACAAGCTGCCTTCCCTGCCTACCAGTAGGTCTTACTGGGATTCTAGTAACCCCCGGGTAACGGGGAGGTTACACTGGGGTGGGCTCCCAGCATGCCACCTGTATTTTTGGGGAGCAGGGACTGGAGCCAATGGGGATTGGGCACCCCCTGGGCAAAGAAAAAAGGTCTGTGTTGGGGGGCATGATGCCGAGGGGGATTGGGCACCCCCCTTGGCAGATGAACTGGGGAGGGGGCATGCAGACAGAGGGATTGGGCACCCCCCACATTGGCTTTCATGGGACTGTGAGAGGTGGGCAGCGACAGTTACCGCCATGTTTATTGAAATGTAATACCAAGCAAGGCACGCCCTGCAATGAGGGAGCTCTCCCTCATTGCAGCGGCAAAATTGTTTTAAGTTGGAGGCACACTTCTGAGCTGCTGTCATAGACAGGGTGCTCATTTATTGGTGCCACAGAGACAAGGCCCCCAAAAGCAGTGGCGGCACTGGCCACAACATGACCGCACCTCCACAACCTGCTTCTCCAGCAAGCTGTCACAACATGTTTCTTGCACATGCGCACAAGCAAACATAAAAAGAAGGGTGGTTTAGCAGAGATTAGTGAAGAGAAAGTGGAGGGAGTTAATGAATACTTCTTTTAAGTCTTCACTAGAGAGAAGGATGGGCCAGAACACGGGGGAACAGGGAGGTGGGGACACTGAGGGGGAAGTCTCAGCGCCATTCGTGCAGACGAGGTACTAAAGGGCTTAAGGACCCTGAGGTAGATAAATCTCCAGGGCCAGATGGCATGCTGCTAAGGCTCCTAAGGGAACTGGTGGAGGCCCGACAGGTCCCTTGGCAGACCTGTTTAACACCTCTCTGGAGTCAGGGGTTGTGCCCTGGGATTGAAGAACCACACACATGGTCCTCTCCACACAAGTGAGTCAAAGGATGAATCAGTGAACTGCAAGCTGGTCAGCCTGACCTCAGTAGTGGCAAGGCGATAGAATCCGTCCTGAACGAGAGACTGGTGAGCTTTCTGGAGGATAATGGGCTCCAGGATGTGAGGCAGCATGGGTTTGTGTCAGGGAAATCCTGCCAGACAAACCTGATTGACTTCTTTGATTGGGTAACCAGGGCAGTGGACATGGGCCAAGCTGATGATATCCTGTACCGGGACTTCAGCAAGGCCTTCGACTCTGTACTTCACAGGATACTGGTCAGGAAGCTAGAAGACGTAGGGGTAGGGGCTACATTGTTTGTATGAGTTAGAAGTTGGCTACAGTACAGAAGCCAAGAGATGGAAGTGTGTGTGTGTTTGTGTGTGTGTGTGAGGGGGGAATTCTCAGAAGCTAGACCCGTGACCAGTGGGGTCCCACAGGGCTCTGTGCTCAGCTCAGTGTTGTTTAACATATTCATAAGTGACACTGCGGATGGGATTAGAAACATAAACATAGAATTTGACGGCAGATAAGGACCGCTTGGCCCACCCAGTCTGCCCATTTCCCTACCTACTGGATAGGCTGCAGATCCTAGTTAACCAGCAGCCTACTTCTTCCTACCCCCACCCCCTAGAATTGCCTTATGACTGTCCCATGCATGCTTGAATTCCACTACGGATTTTGACTCCACAACCTCCTCCGGAAGGCCGTTCCATGCATCCACAACCCTCTCTGTGAAAAAATACTTCCTTAAATTACCTCTGAGCTGTCCCCCCTATCTTCAAATCATACCCTCTTGTTCTTTCACACCTCTTTTTTTGAAAGATGCTACCCTCTTGGACTTTGTTGATTCCCTTGAGGTACTTGAACGTTTCTATCATGTCCCCACTTGAACGTTTCTATCATGTCCCCCCTCTCCCTCCTTTCCTCGAGGCTATACATATTAAGCTCCTTTCGTCTCTCTTCATATGTCTTCCGGTGCAGACCCTGCACAATTTTAGTTGCCCTCCTCTGGACAGCTTCCATCCTGTCTATGTCTTTGTGGAGATTGGGTCTCCAGAACTGCACACAGTACTCCAGATGGGGTCTCACCAGCTGTCTGTACAGAGGGATAATAACTTCCTGTTTTCTACTGGTGATGCCTCTCCCTATGCATCCCAGTATCCCCCCAACCCTCCTTGCTGCCCTCTCACATTGCTTGCCCACCTTTAGGTCATCTGATATGACTACCCCAGGTCCCTTTCCATTTTTGTTGTTGTTAGTATCTCACCCCCCATTGTGTACTCTTCCCCTGGGTTTTGTTTCCCAGGTGCATTACTTGCACTTCTTAGTATTGAATCTAAGCTGCCATACATTTGACCATTCCTCTAACCTTGCCAAGTCCCTTCTCATCCTTTCCACCCCACCCTGTGCATCAACTCTGTTGCAGATCTTTGTGTCATCTGCAAAGAGACATACTTTTCCTTCCAGTCCTTCTGCAATGTCGCTTATAAAGACATTGAAGAGGACTGGTCCTAATACTGAACCCTGCGGTACCCCACTAGTAACCCTCCTTTCTTCGGAGTGGACTCCATTTACTATTACTCTCTGTGTCCTATTCTCCAGCCAATTCTTTACCCAGGCTGTCATCTTGGGACCCACTCCCAGGCTGGCTAACTTGTATATTAATCTTTTGTGTGGGACTGTGTCAAATGCCTTGCTAAAGTCTAGGTAGGCCATGTCCACAGCGCCTCCCTGATCTACTACTTTGGTCACCCAGTCAAAGAAATCTATCAGATTCATCTGGCATGACCTTCCCGCTGTGAATCCATGCTGCCTAGGGTCCTGTGCCCCTCTGGCCTCTAGATACTCGACAATTCTTTCCTTCAGAAAGTGATTCCATCATTTTCCCTATCACTGAGGTTAAACTAACAGGTCTGTAGTTTCCTGCTTCTGCCTTGCTCCCACTTTTGTGAAGGGGAATCACATCTGCCCTCCTCCAGTCCTCGGGTACCACCCCATCCTCCCATGATTTGTTAAAGAGGGTAGTCAGTGGTGTCACTAGTTCTACCCTTAGTTCTTTTAGAATTCTGGGATGAATCCCATCAGGCCCCATTGCTTTGTCCACCTTCAGTTTTAAGGTTCTTTCTAGACCCTTTCTTCTGTGAATGGGCTGGTATCAACTTCTGTATCAGAGTGTTTCTACTGTTTGTTTAGGTACCTCCCCTCTTCATTTGTAAATACTGAGCAAAAATATTCGTTTAGTATCTCTGCGTTATCCAGCCTCCCTCTGCCCACCCTCCCTCCCCTTTATTAAGCCTCACTATCCCTCCCTTGGTCTTCCTTCGCTCCCTGATGTACCTATAAAAGGTTTTATCCCCCTTCTTAACTGAGTTGGCTATCTTTTCCTCGGTTTGGGCCTTTGCTGTTCTGACTGCCTTCCCAGCCTCCTTTTACTTTAACTGATACAGTTCCCTGTCCTGCTCCTTCTGCGATTCCTTGTACTTCCTGAATGCTTTCTTTTTCTCTTGAACCTTCACTGCCACTTCCTTTGAGGAACCATATGGTTTCTTACATTGTTTTGTTTGTTTATTTGCTTCACACAAAGGCTCGTTACCTCTGTGATGCCAGTTTTATTATTCCCATTGTTCTTCCACCCTCCTTCCCACCCATTTGCTAGTGCATTCCTAGGCACTCACCCATTTTAGCAAAGTCAGCCCTCCTAAAGTCCAGTACTTTTGTCTTTGTATGGCTTGACTCTGTTGCTGTGTTTATTGTGAACCATTCTGTTCGATGGTCGCTAGTTCCCAGATGGCTACCCACTTCTACATCTGTGATCCTCCCTCCATCTCCATTTGAGAGAATCAAGTCTAATATTGCTCCCTCTTGAGTGGGCTCCAATACTAGCTGTCTAAGGCATGCCCCCTGTAGGGCATCTAGAATAACTCCACTCTTCGAAGTGGCAGCTGCAACTGTACTCCAGTTAACATCTGGCATATTCAGATCACCCATCAGCAATACCTCCCCTTTTTCTGCCGTTCTAAGTATATTTTCTATCATTTCCTTGTCCATTTCCTCCCCCTGATTAGGGGTAAGATATGTCTGTTCATAGATGACACAAAGCTCTGTGGGAGGGTGGACATGGAAGAAGAGAGACAGTAACTCAGGGAAGACCTGACTAGGCTAGAGAAGGTGTCTGCCATTTGGCAACTTGGGTTCAATGCTGAAAGTGCAGAGTTGTGCACTTGGTGGTGAAAAACCCAGGGACCAAATACTGTTTGCGTAGTGTTCAGGTAACCAAGTCAGAGGAATAAAAGGACCTGGACTTCTCCACCTTCCCACCCCATCAGGTAGTGCCCCACCACCCCGCTCCTCCCCAACACGACCCGGAGCAGGCGACCAGCACAGCCCTTCACTCTCCACCACAACTAGCCTCCCAACTAAGCTGGAATGAATGAGTACGTACCTGTGCAAGAACACGCGCATCCATTGTCAGATCACACTCATTCACCAAGCTCTTTTGGGGGGCTCAGACAAGAGTGTAGGACTTTCCTGGTCACCAGCAGGGGGTCAGGATGGGGGAACGGAATCTATGACTCTGTTCTTCCTCATCCCAACCACCTACCAGTGACCGGAACAGCCCTCCACTGTTAACTGCGCCCCGCCAAAGAGTTCAATGAATGAGCGCGATCCGGCCTGCTTGTTAATGAATGAGCATGTGCTTGTACAAGTACACACTAATTCATTCCAGCTCAGTTGGGTGGCCAGCCGTGGAGGAGAGTGGAGGGCAGTGTTGGTCGCCTGAGCGGGGTCTGGGGGGAGTGTGATGAGTGAGCACCACCTGACGGGTGGGGGGTCCACTAGACACCAGGGTATTTGCAACATTTGGGGATGGGGAGGGGGGAGGTCCATTAGACACCAGTGAAATGTTATTCAGCATTGGGTCAGTGAGAGGCAGGCTACTAGATACCAGTGATTGAATTAATAATAATTTATTTTTACACTGGGGCCAGTGATCGGCTGGAGAGGGGACCACTGGACACCACGGATTCAATTAATTACATTTTACAGCGGGCGGCAATTGGCGGGGTGGGGCCATTAGGGACTGGAATTAAATTATTTATTTTTACATCAGGCGGGAGATCAGCGGGGGTGGTGATCACTTGACACCAGAGATCGAATTAATAATTTAATTTTACATTGAGCGGCGGGCAGTGGGGGCACTAGACACCAGGGAAGTTTTTGTTGTGAAGTGTGGAATTTCGCACTTTGCAGTCGATCCATGCTCCGTGAATTGCACTAATTGAGCTTCGCCAATTGTTTGACATTCATGAATTCATTTGCAGAGCGAATTTTGCAGACTTCACTCATCTCTACACACAGTGTGCAGGTGGAGGATGTGAAAATCAAACCCAGGTCTCCTGGATGAACCAAGCTCATTCACAGATTGTCACCCTAACCTCTAGGCAATACTGCCAGCCAAATTTGTTGGCAAACATCCTCACTATCTATAAATAGAGACAGGAAAAACAAGGGTAGCTCAAGCCTCTGTAGAGTCAAATACCTTGCTCAGACTTGGCTTAATAATCAAAAGCCAAGTTTGATCAAAGCCTGTTATGATCTGTTACTATTGCTGTCCTACGTACACCGCCTTATAGTGGCATAGCTGTTTGCAAAGTCAGCTATGACTTATTACTGTTGCTCTCCTGTATATGCTATTGGTTATTATGAATAGGTAGAAAGAATGCTGACTCCTGACTGGCCAAGAGGTTCTTTCAGTAGGGCTGTTATCTCAGCACAACAGCCTGGCTGAAAGTAGTGCAACAAAAACATGTTTAAACAAGCATTTGTCAATGCCGAATGTCGATTGCGTTGGTCTGTTGAGCTCGGTCACCGCCCCTGTGTCACTTGCTCAGTCTGTTTCTCCCGGTGCTGCAGGCTGCTCTTTTGTACTGGGCTCCTGCCTGCATTGGCGCCTTGTTCTGCCCACTAAGGAATCCTCAGTTCTCCTGACAGAGCTCCATTGAGGTGGCTCACTCCCCCTAACTCACTCACTCACTCATTGTTTCTCCTGGTGCTGCAGGGTGCCCTTTTGTACCGGGTTCCTGCCTCTGTTGGTGGCTTTTTCTGCCCACAAAGAAATCTGCAGCAGTCCCAACACAGGTCTGTTGAGCCTGCTGACCCCCTCTCTCACTTACTTGTTCCGTTTCTGCCGGGACTGCAGGCTGGCCTTTTGTACTGGGCTCCTGCCTGCGTTGCCGCCTTTTTCTCCCAACAAAGAAATCCGCAGCAGTCACAATAGAGCTCCACTGAGCTCACTCACTCCCCCTCTCTCACTCACTCGTTGTGTTTCTCCTGGCGCTGCAGGCTGTCCTTTTGTACTGGGCTCCTGCCTGCATTTTTACCTTTTTCTGCCCACAAAGAAATCCACAGCTGTCCCGATAGAGCACCGTTGAGGTTGCTTACTCCCCGCGTCACTCACTCATTCATTCCGTTTCTCGTGGCGCTGCAGGCTGCCCTTTTGTACTGGGCTCCTGTCTCTGCTGGAGCCTTTTTCTGCCCACGAAGAAATCTGCAGCAGTCCCGACAAAGCTCCGTTGAGCTCACTCACTCCCCTTCTGTCACTCGCTCAGTCCGTTTCTGCCAGCGCTGCAGGCTGCCCTTTTCTATTGGGCTCCTGCCTGCGTTGCCGCCTTCTTCTGCCCACAAAGAAATTTGCCACAGTTACAATAGAGCTCCGTTGAGCTCACTCAGTCCCCCCCTCTCACTCGCTCATTCTGGTTTCCACGCCACTGCAGGCTGCCCTTTTGTACTGGGCCCCTGCATACATTGTTGCCTTTTTCTGCCCACAAACAAATCTGCAGCAGTCCCAACAGAGCTCCATTGAGCTCACTCACTCCCCCCCCCTCACTCACTCGGTCTGTGTCTCCTGCCGCTGCAGGCTGCCCTTTTGTACTGGTCTCCTGCCTGCGTTGGTGGCTTATTCTGGCCAGAAAGAAATCTGTTGCAGTCCCAACACAGCTCCATTGAGCTCTCTCACTCACGCCGTTTCAGCCCGCTCTGCAAGCTGGCCTGTTGTACTGGCCTCCTGCCTGCGTTGTCACATTTTCTGCCCACAAAGAAATCCGCAGCTGTCACAATAGAGCTCCATTGAGCTCGCTCACTACCGCTTTTTCACTCACTCATTCTGTTTATCTTGGCGCTGCAGGCTGCGCTTGTGTATGGGGCTCCTGGCTGCATTAGAACCTTTGTCTGTCCACAAACAAATCTGCAGCTGTCCCGACAGAGCACCGTTGGGGTCGCTCAGTCTCCCTCTGTCACACTCTCATTCTGTTAGTCCTGGCGCTGCAAGCAGCCCTTTTGTATGGGACTCCTGCCTGCATTGGTGCCTTTTTCTGCCCACAAAGAAATCTGCAGTAGTCCTGATAGAGCTCCATTGAGCTCACTCAGTCCCCCTCTCTCACTCGCTCGTACCGTTTCTCCCACCGCTGTAGTTTGGCCTTTTGTACTGGGCCTCTGCCTGCATTGATGCCTTTTTCTTCCCACAAAGAAATCCGCAGCAGTCCTGACAGCTCTCCGGTGAGTTCGCTCACTCCCCCTCCGTCACTCGCTCTCTCATTCTGTTCTCCCAGTGCTGCAGGCTACCCTTTTGTACTAGGCTATTGCGTTGGGCCCTTTCTCTGCCCATAAACAAATCCACAGCAGTTCCGACAGAGCTCAGTTGAGCTCGGTCACTCCCCCCGTCTCACTCGTTCGATTTTAATGTGTCCCAAACTGTGATTTCCCACCATGACTGTGCTATTCTGTGGCAGGAGTGCAAAAATGTATTTTAGCCAGGATGTGAAAAATGGCAGCTGTACTGTTCATAAGGAGGTGTGGAAAAATGCCAGTGTTGAAAATGTGGCGTGAAAATATTACAAAATTGGGAAGTTACAAGGGTGTGTGGAAACAGTTCAACGTACACTTGTAACAGAGTCATGTTATGGAGTTTCGTCACCAAATTTTCAACATAGGCATTTTAGGACCTCTGCTCATGAACAGTATCACTGTCATTTTCTTAATCTGTCCCGGAAAGTGATTTCCCACTGCGACCGTGTTATTGTGCGCCAGAACTGTGACAACACATTTCGGTCAGGATGTGAAAAATGGCAGCTGTACTGCTCATAAGGAGGTGTGAAAAATTCCACTGGTGAAAATCTGGGCGTGACAATATTACAAATCTACCAGAGTTACAAGGGTGCATTGAAGTGTACAGCACACCTTAACCTGATCGTGATGGGGCTATCGTCGCAAATTTTCAACATAGGCATTTTAGGACCTCTGCTCATGAACAGTATCCACTGTAATTTTCTTAATCTGTCCCAGACAGTGATTTCCCACAGCGACGCTCTATTCTGCGCCAGAAGTGCGAAAACACGCTTGGCCAGGATGGGAAAAATGACAGCTGTACTGTTCATAAGTAGGTGTGGGGAAAATGGCAATGCTGGAAATCTGGAGTGAAAATATTATCAATTCACGAAGTTATGAGCGTGTGTGAAAACTGCGCAATGCACGCTCGTAACACAGTCATTTTATGGAGTATTGTTACCAAATTTTTCACATACCCATTTCGGGACCTCTGCTCATGAACAGTGTCACTGTCATTTTCATAATCTGTCCCGAACACTGATTTCCCATAGCGACGGCACTATTCTGCGCAAGAAGTGCGAAAACACATTTCTGCCAGGATGTGAACAATGACAGCTGTACTGTTCACAAGGAGGTGTGACAAAATGCCAATGTTGAAAATCTGGCATGAAAATATTGCAAATTCACAAAGTTATGATCGTGCATAGCAGCTGCGCAGTGCACTCTTGTAAAACAGTCATTTTTTTGTTTTTTCCCACCAAATTTGCAACATAGGCTTTTTGAGAGCCCACCTCATGAACACTGGCACTGTCGTTTCGTTAATCATCTCCCAAAGGTGATTCCGCGCAGTGACCACGAAATCATCTTTTGGGGCCGATTAACGCCATGACAGTTCAAGCATTCATGAAGAGGGGTCCCAAAAACTCCATATTGAACATCTGGCAAAAAAATTCCCCAAAATGCCTGAGATATGCACTAAAGTTGAAAAAACCCTGTTTATTACATTATATAGCTTACCGGCATTTCCTCAGTTCGCGGTCGGCTTTGAAGAGTACAAACATGTTCCCAGTCCACTGATGATCGTTGCGCCGAGCTCCGGAGGTAAGTATAGAGGTGATGAGGTGAGGGTGTGGGGAGGCAGGGTCGCAGGTGGTGGGTGCGGGTTGCTGGTGGGGCAGGGTGAGCCGAGGGACAGTTTACTTTGAAAAAAAAAAAAACAAAAGATATCACGGACCGTTTTTTCTTCACAGGGCATCTGGCACGCTGGGGTGGGTCCCAGCATGCCAGCAGAGGCTCTCTGCTTGGGGGCCAGCAGTAGCCGATGGGGATTAGGCAACCCCATCGGCAAAGGGAGATTATGCCGACGGGGATTGGGCACCGTCGGCAGAAACAAAAGCTGGGGACAGAATGCCGATGGGGAGTGGGCTCCCCCGTCGGCAACAACAGAAACACAGGGCCACCACAGCTGACGGGGATTAGGGCCCCCAGTCGGCAAGTAAAGACGGTGGGCGGCAAGCCGCCGCCATGTTCACAAACAGTATCAGGGGTTTTACATCCCGCCCTGCAATGACAGGTCACTCCCTCATTGCAACGGATGGCTGACGCTGCAATGACGAGGCGGCCCCTGATTGCAGCGGTGAAATTCTCAGAACTTGGTGCCAACGTTCCAAACTGCTGTCACCAGCAGCTTGCAATGGCGTTGGGGGAAGCGCGACAAGCATTTGCAGGCTGTGGGGGCCTTGGCCACAACTGTGCCCCGCCTCCACAGCCTGCTTCTCAACAAGCTGTCCCAATATGTTTCTTGCGCTGCACACAATCAACATAAAACTACATCCAGTCTACTAAAAAGGACCCATTTCATAAACGCAATAAGGCACTCCAAGAGGTGTGTTATGGTGAACTAACAGCCCTTCTTAGGTGGTGGAAGTAGCTGGCTTCACCTCATGCTTTAACCAAAGTGGACTGTTATTGCACCATAATATCTGGTGAGCAGTAGTTTTAATGGGCTCAGCCAGTTGATATTTGCCATAATAACTGGCTGGTTATGGGGTCACATGATGCTTGTGCTCTGAAATGACATGAAACACGGCTTTTTCTATTTAATTTATAGTTTTTTCTTTCTTGTGCGACAAGTGTAGTATTTCTTTTACTTACGGGAGTGAGATTTTTAACATGTTGGCCGATGCTGAACCAGTAATTGAGGACGTGAGGGAGCTTCCTCAGGCCTCTCAGCAGCTACCGCCATGGCCTCCTCCAGTTAAATGCCAGCTGTTAGAGGATTATCCTGGTGAGCCTGATAAGGTTGAGTCAGAATCTGTTGGGCTACATGAAAGATTAGACCTCTTTTTAACTGAGCTGGCTTCAATTAAATTAACGCTCGCCGAGGTTGCTGGAGATTTCAAGTCTCTTAAGCCATCACTTGAACAACTTGCCTGTAGGGTTGTGGATGCGGAAGCCCAGATTTCTTCTTTGGAAGACTCCCATAGCAAGAAGGAGATCTTAGACTTAGAGTGCAAGGTGCAAAAGTTAGAGGACTGAATAGAAGATCAAGAGAATTGAAGCCGCAGGAACAATTTAGTGTTCGTGGGCATCCCAGAGGAAGTGCAGGTTCCGGACTTGTTAAAATTCATCCAGGAGCATCCACTGGACTTGGCTGGCCCTCCCCCCTTGGACGACAGGTATTATACAGAAAGGGCACATCGATCCCTTAAACCCTCTCCTCCTCCAGGTGGAAAGCTGAGGGCCATCATAATTAGATGCCTGGACTTCCAGTAGAAGGTGTTATCCAGAGGAAGGCTAGAGACAACTGCCCCTGTTTTGGAATGGACTGATATTTTGTATTCAGGGATGTCACGCCGCATGTTTGAGACCATCAAAGGGCATACAGGGATGTGAAGCAAACTCTACATGCTGCAAAAGTATGGTTTTGAATGCTCTATCCCACCCATCGGATTTTGTATACTTCATCGGGCTCTACTGAATTTCAGTCTGCTGCTGCGGCTAGTCAAGTTCTGCCCCAATTGATCCCTGGTTTACAGCCCCCTAGCAAGTAGTATTTTGGCTCTCTGGATCACCTTGGCTGTTTAATTGAATATATTTTCTTAAAGTCTTGTGCAAATATAGTGGGATCTTGAAGCATTTCTGCAGGAGTCTGCTACCTAACGAACTCTTCTTTATTAATAGTTTAATTGCTGCTGTTCATTTACTAATTGCATTGAAGTGGCCGTGTCCTTTTTGCGTTCACTTGCATTTGCGCAAGGAACATATTGGGACAATACGGCATTTGAGAGGAGTGTCACTGCCAGAGCCAGTTACAGCTGAAATTACAATGGGCTTGGCAGTGTACACCAATGACCAGGCACTCTGGTCATGACACCAGTTCAGCTTTGCCGACGTGGCATGTTGTCTACTTAAATGAACTGCTCCAATGGGAAAAGCATTTAATTTCTTTTGTAGCCATAATTCCGGCCATGCGCATTACAGTTGACACTAATGCGTATGGCCAGAGTTACGCTGCTCCTGCCACCCACCGCCATGCTCTCTGTCCCCGGTCCTCACTCTTTGCTCCCCCCAGGCTTCCTCATGAGCTGCAGTGCAGCTTTCCATATTGGTGGCTCCTGCCACTCACCGCCGTGCTCTCTGTCCCCAGTCCTCACTCTTTACACCCCCAGGTTTTCTCCTGAGCCGCGGTGCGGATTTCTGTATTTGCCCTCCACCTCAACATTAGCCACAGTGCAGCTTTCTGTTAAAGCAAACATTGAGGTGCCTAATCCCTGTGTCGGCAATAAAAAAAACAGCGCTGCCACTGAGGGACACTGGGAAGCCCAATCCCAGTGTCCCCATATTTGTACCGCCCCAATAATCCGGGATACTGGGGAGCCCACTCCTAGTATCCCCATATCTATAACCCCCCCCTTTAGAAATGGTCAGACTGGGTGGGCAAAGCGGTCATTATGTGCTGTCAGAATGTCAGTGTTTCCCTCTAAAAAAGAAAACAGTCCCCTGATGTTTTTTTCCCCCAATATACCTGAAAAAAAGAAAATGGTCCCTCATAATCTCCCGTCCCCTCCCCATCCCGGCCCTCCCTGCTGCACCCACCTCCCTTACCCTATACTTACCTCCGGAGGTCAGCGGCTGGTATCTTCTGTGGACCAGGACATGTCTGTACTTTTCAAAGCCAAAGCACGAACTGAAGAATCAAGGTAAGCACCGTAAAATGGCTGTCAGTGGGGGGGGGGGGTTAACTTATGTTGATATCTCAGCCATTTCATTTGAATTTTTGGCCTAAATAGAAACATAAAAACATAGAACACAGAAGTTGATGGCAGATAAGGACTGAAAGGCCCATCCAGTCTGCCCATTTCTTTTTCTACCTTATAAATGTGCCATCAGCCTTTGGCACTGTCATTTTGTTACTTGGTCCCGAAAGGTGATTTCACGGTCACTGTGTGGAATCATCTTTCGGGACCGATTAACAAAATGACAGTGCCAGTGTTCATGAGGTGAGGTCCCAAAAAGCCCATGTTGAAAATTTTGTGAAGAAATCCCCAAAATTACCACATTATGAGCATGCATTGCACAGTTTCTACGCACACTTGTAACTTTGCCAGTTTTTAATATTTTTACTCCAGATTTTCCACATTGCCATTTTTTCACACCTCCTCATGAACAGTACAGCTGTCAATGTTCACATGCTGCCCAAAATGTGTTTTTGCACCTGTGGCACAGAATGACGCAATTGCTGTGCAAAATCAACTTTTGGGATGGATTAACAAAATCACAGTGTCGCAGTTCATGAGGTGGAGTCCCAAAAAGGCCATGTTGAAAATCTGGTATAAAAATACCCCAAAAACCCCCGAGTTACGTGCAATCGTTGAAATTTCGATGCACATGTGGGTAACTTTGGCAAATTTTTATGTTTTCACTCCAAATACTCAACATTGCCAAATTTTCACACTACCTCATGAGCAGTATAGCTGTCATTTTTCACATCCTGTCCAAAATGTGTTTTCACACCAGTGGCACCGAATGGCGCAGTCATTGTGCAAAATCACCTTTAGGGATTGAGTAACGAAATTATAGTGCCACTGTTCATGAGTGGGGTCCCAAAAAGCCCATGTTAAAAAGTTGGAGCAAAAATACCAACAAACACCCGGGTATTAGGGTTTCCAACTGTAAGGCCCCCCTACCCTGTAGAGACTGACAGACATCGGGGGGTGTGCCTTGGAGTCATTGGCCATAATGCTCATGCCATTCCACCCCCACCCTGCAACCACTGATAAGCATCGGGGTGTGCCTGGGGTCTTCGGCCCTAATGTTCACCCATTCTCCTATTCTGCACCCATCTCAGCTTATTTCCTTATGGAATGAGGTGAGCATTAGAACCGATGACCCCAAGGCACACCATGACACCTGATCAGTGTCTGCAGGGTGGGGTGGGGTGAAATGGCATGAGCATTACATGCGACGACCCAAAGGGCACCCAACACTGTCACTCTCTGCAGGGTGGGTGGGGGTGTTAGGATTGGAATCCCTAATGCCTCATTAAGGAAGTAAATCAGAGAGGGATGGATGATGTCACCTACCTTGATTTCCCCAAAGCCTTTGACAACGTCCAATTTAGAAGGTTGCTTAACAAGATGGACATTCTGGCTACGGGACACAACCTGATAAACTGGGTTACAAACTGGCTGACTGACAGGAGGCAGAGGGTGATGGTAATGGGATCACATCTGGGGAGAGGGGGGGTGACCAGTGGGGTACCTCAGAGATCAGTGCTGGGACCATTTACAGTGCAGCTTCCACCATGCAGCACCCCCGCTCTCACTGCTGCCTCCTCTCTCTTCTGAAGCCAGTACCAGTACCAAACACCACTGCAAATACCTGCAAGTGAACGTTTGGCATTGACAAATGCTTGTTCTTAGTGTCTTTTTGGATGGAAGATGCATTTAACACAGCCCAATACTGTGGACATGTGATGCTTGGTATTTTACAGCTTGGAGGTCCAGCTCTAACTTCGAGAATGTTCTGGGTTGTACTGGTACTTGTTTCTCTATGTTAGCGACTTTTACTGCAGCCCTGTTTTAATTTGTTTATTTTTTGTGATGGGTCTATATTTTTAGTGCCTAACATGTCTATATTTCTTCCTTTTTATGTTAATTGCATGCATGCATAAGAAACATATTGCGGCAGCTTGCCAGAAGCAGGTTGTGGAGGCACGGCACTGTTGTGGCCAATGCCCCCACAGCCTTTAAAGGCTTGGCCCGCTTTCCCCAATGCCGTGGCACGCTGCTGCTGACACTAGTTCAGCCAGCATGCCACCACCTTGAAACATTTCATCCACTGCAATCAGGGGCCGCCTCGTCATTGCAGTGTCCGCATTCCGCTGCAATGAGGGAGCTACCCGTCATTGCTGACTGGAACGTTGCCAAGTGTAATATTGTTTGTGAACATGGTGGTGGTTTGCCACCATGTTCTAGAAGCAATAATCAACCCACTGCCAAGGGGTGCCCAATCCCCTGCAGCATGCGCTCCCCAGAACAGTTTTTGTTTGCCGGCGGGGCCCAATCCCCATCGGCTTCAGTGGCCGTGTATGTTCATGTTGCCAATGGGGAGTCCACTCCCTGTCGGCATTATGTCCCCTCCCAGTTTCATTTGCCGGCAGGAATGTCCCCAAAGCAGTACAGTTGTGCTGAGGGTGCCAATCCCCTCGGCTTTAGCCCTCCCCATTTTGTGCCGGCGTGGGTGCCCAATCCCCGTTGGCTAGAGCTGCCCCAAAAGAAACACTCTGTTGGCATGCTGGGAGCCACCCCAGTGTGCCAAATGGCCCTGTTAAAAAAAAAAAATCCTGCAATGTTTTTTATTTGATTAACCTGTAAAAAAAAGAAAACGGTCCCTCGCCATCTCCCTGCCCCCTCCCACAACCCGCGCCCATCCTCTGTGCACCCTGCCTCCCCACACCCCCTTTCACCCCATACTTACCTGTGGAGTCTGGAGCAACGATCTTCGGTGGACCGGGAACACGTCTGTACTCTTCAAAGCTGAAAGTGAACTGAGGAAATGCCGGTAAGCTGTATAATGGCATAAATAGGGCTTTATCAACTTTTTTGCATATCTCAGGCAATTTTTGGAATTTGGGCTCCAAATTTTCAACATGGGGTTATTAGGCCTCCTCCTTATGAATTCAGGCACTGTCATGGCGTTAATCGGTCCCGAAAGGTGATTTCGCGGTCAGTGTGTGGAATCACCTTTCGGGACTGATTTCCTTAATGACAGTGCCTGTGTTCATGAGGAGGGCTCTCAAAAAGTCTATGCTGTAAATTTGGTGGGAAAAATCGAAAAAAATTACTGTTTCACGAGCGTGCATTGCGCACTTGCTACGCACGCTCATAACTTCGCCAATTTGCAATGTTTTCACTCCAGATTTTCAACATTGCCATTTTTACGCACCTCCTTATGAACAGTACTGCTGTCATTTTTCACATCCTGGCTGAAGTGTGTTTTCACAGTTACAGCGCAGAATAGCGCGGTTGCTGTGGGAAATCAGTGTTCAGGAGACAGTAAGAAAATGACAGTGACACTGTTCATGACCAGAGGTCCTAAAATGCCTATGTTGAAAATTTTGTGATGAAAGTCCATAAAATGAGCGTGTTACGAGCGTGCATTGTACAGGTTCCATGCACACTCGCAACTTTGCAATATTTTCACTCCAGATTTTCAACAATGCTATTTTTCTGCACCTCCTTATGAACAGTGCAGCTGTCATTTTTCACATCCTGGCTGAAATGTGTTTTCGCACTTCCGGCGCAGAATAGTGTGGGTGCTGTGGGAAATCAGTGTTCGGGATGTATTAAGAAAATCACAGTGACACTGTTCAGGAGCAGAGGTCCAAAAATGCCTATGTTGAAAATTTTATGATGAAACTCCCTAAAATGACTGTGTTACGAGCGTGCTTTGTGCAGTTTCCACGCACCCTTGTAACTTCACAAATTAGTAATATTTTCAAGCCAGATTTTGAACACTGGCATTTTTTCACACTTCCTTAAGAACAGTGCAGCTGTCATTTTTCACATCCTGGCCGAAATTTATTTTCATGCTTCCTGCGCAGAATACCACAGTCGCTGTCAGAAATCAGTGTTTGGGACAGATTAGGATCGAGCGAGTGAGAGAGGGGGAGTGACCAATTAGGATCAAGCGAGTGAGAGAGTAGGACTGCTGCGGATTTCTTTGTGGGAAGGAAAAGGCGCCAACGCAGGCAGGAGTCCAGTACAAAAGGGCAGCCTGCAGCGCCAGGAGACACAAAACGAGCGAGTGAGGGAGGGGGAGTGAATGAGCTCTATGGAGCTCTGTTGGAACTGCTGCAGATTTCTTTGTGGGCCGGAAAAGGCAGCAATGCATGCAGGGACCCAGTACAAAAGGGCAGCCTGCAGCAGCGGGAGAAACAGAACGAGCGAGTGAGACGGGGAGTAAGCGAACTCAATGGAGCTCTATCGTGACTGCTAGAGATATCTTTGTGGGCAGAAAAAGGCAGCAATGCAGGCAGGAGCCCAGTACAAAAGGGCAGCCTGCAGCACTGGCAGAAACAGAACGAGCGAGTGAGAGAGGGAAGTGAGCAAGCTCAATGGACCTGTGTCAGGACTGCTGCAGATTTCTATGTGGGCATAAAAGGCCACCAACAGAGGCAGGAGCTCAATACAAAAGGGCAGACTGCATCGCCAGGAGAAACAGAATGAGCGAGTGAGAGAGAGGGGGAGTGAGCCACCTCAACAAAGCTCTGTCAGGACAGCTGCGGATTTCTTTGTGAGCAGAAAAAGGTGCCAACACAGGCAGGAGCCGAGTACAAAACAGCAGTCTGCAGCACCGGGAGAAACAGAATGGGTGAGTGACAGAGGGGCAGTGAGCGAGCTCAACGGACCAACACAATCAACATTCAGCATTGACAAATGCTTGTTGTTTGTATTTTTTTGGTTTATTTCTAAAGTGTGTTCCTCCTTTGCTCCTTTTGTAGTGCCTTCTTGTTTTCGTTTGTTGTTATTTCTTGTTAGCTATTAACTGTTTGTTGGGTGTACTTTTATTTACTGGTATTTCATTTTTTTAAGTACCCCTTTCATTCTTATCCTTCTTTCTTTGCATGGCTAATGGTGAGAGACCCTGCTATTTCTTACTGTGTCTGACAGGCGTTGGGGTGTGCCTTTGGGTCAGCAGCTATAACGCTCATGGCATTTCACCTCACCCTACCCTGTAGACACTGACAAGTGTTGTGGTGTGCTTTGGGGTCTTTGAGCCTTATACTTACCCCATCCCATAAGGTAATATGTTGAGATGGGTGCAGTATAGGAGAATGGGGTGAATTTTGGGGCCAAACACTCCAAGGCACACCTCGATGCCTGTCACTGGCTGCAGGGTGGGGGTGGAATGGTGTGAGCATTACAGTCGATGATCCCAAGTGACGCCCCTGACGCCTGTCAGTCTCTACAGGGTGGGGTGTTACAGTTGGAAACCCTAACGCTGTAGGCGTTTGTTGGTATTTTCACTACAAATTTTTGACATGGCCGTTTTGTGACCCCACCTCATGAAGAGCGGCACTATCAGTCTGTTAGCTGAAAGGTGATTTTGCACAACGACTCCGCCATTTGGCGCCACAAGTACGAAAACACATTTTGGGCAGGATGTGAAAAATGACAACTGTATTATTCATGAAGAGGTGTAAAAAAGTGGCAATGTTGTAAATCTTGAGTGAAAATATGAAAAATTGAAGGCATGAGTATGCATAGAAACTGCGCAACGCACGTCCATAACTCAATTATTTTGGGGATTTTTTTAACCACATGTTCAACATAGGTATTTTAGGACCTCCCCTCATGAACAGTGGCACTGTGATTTTGTTAATCTGTCCAAAAAGTTGATTTCCCACAGTGACCATGCCATTGTACGCCACAGGTGCAAAAACACATGGGCAGGATGTGAAAAATGATAGCTGTACTGTTCATAAGAAGGTGTGAAAAAATGCCAGTGTTGAAAATCTGGCATGAAATACTGCAAATTTGCGAAGTTACAAGGGTGCGTGGAAACTGCACAACGCATGCTTATAACACAGCCATTTTATGGACTTTCATCACCAGATTTTCAACATAGGCATTTTAGGACCTCTGCTCATGAACAGTGTCACTGTCATTTTCTTATTCTGTCCCTAAAATGGATTTCCTCCAGCGACCGTGCTATTCTTTGCTGGAAGACCGAAAACACATTTCAGCCAGGATATGTAAAATGACAGCTGTACTGTTCATAAGGAGGTGTGGAAAAATGGCAATGTTGAAAATCTGGAGTGAAAATATTACAAATTCACGAAGTTACGAGCGTGCGTGGAAACTGCGCAACGCACACTAAATAAAACAGTCATTTTGGATTTTTTTCACCAAATTTGCAACATATGCTTTTTGAGAGCCCACCTCATGAACAGTGGCATTGTCATTTTGTTAATCAGTCCTGAAAAATGATTCCACGCAGTGACAGTGAAATCACCTTTCGGGACGGAATAACACCATGACAGTGATGGAATTCATGAGGAGGGGTCCCAATAACCCCATGTTGAAAATGTGGTGCCCAAATTCCCTAAAATGCCCGAGATGTGCACCAAAGTTGGAAAAACCCTATTTATGCCTTTATACAGTTTACCGGCATTTCTTCAGTTCGCGATCGGCTATGAAGAGTGCAGATGTGTTCCGAGTCCACGAAGATCGTCGCTGGGCTCCGGAAGTAAGTATGGGGTGAGGGGGTGTGGGGAGACAGGGTACGCGAGGGTGGGCGCAGATTGGGGAGGGGCAGGAGAGACCGCGAGGACTGTTTTCTTTTTTCAGGAAAAAAAAAAAGACAATAGTCGGTTTCTTTTTTAGTAGGTGTTTGTTTGGTACACTGGGTGGGCTCCAGTATACCACCTGCATTACAAGGAGGGACCGCAGCCAATGGGGATTGGGCCCCCATTGGCACATAAATGGGGGGGCGCGCATGATGCCGAGGGCGATTGGGCACCCCCTCAGCACACAGCACAAATTGGGTGTTGGGGACATTATGCTGACAGGGAGTGGGCTCCCCCGTCTGCAAATTGAACTGGGCATGGGGGACTGAAGCCAGCAGGGATTGGGCCCCTCATCGGCAAAAAAAGACTGTTTGGAGGGGGCTCATGATGCCAAGGGGGATTGGGCACCCCGTCAGCACACGAGTTGAATGGGAGGGCATTATGCCGACGGGGTGTGGGCTCCCCAGTCGGCAAATGAAGTGGGTCGGGGCATGCCGACAGGGGGATTGGACACCCCTGAAGTTGGCACTCTGCGTGGCGGCAGTCAGTGCCGCCATGTTTATTGAAGTGCTTCACCAGGAAAGGCACGTCAAGAGGCGTGTTATTGTGCCGCTGTGTGATGAGGCTCTCATAGCAGCGGCACATTCGCCGCCAGGTCGCTCCTGTAAAAAAGCTTTCAGCTTAGTGTGCTATACCTGGTTAAACAACTAAATAAATAAAAAAAAAAAGGAAAAACATTCCTTAGCTCTGGTGGCCACTTTATGTATTGCTGGTGTCAGTGCTTGCATGCTGGCTTATTGGGGAATGAGGGCCGCACCTACTATCTGCTACTACTGCAATATGTTGGCTGGCGTGCACGCGCGAGCCAATATAAAAGTTACTCCTAAATGCTAAGAAAACCAAAGCTATGCTTTTCTTGCCTTTCGCTAATGCATCAAACCTGATCACCACTGGAACAATTCCATAAATTACTACTATCGTAGGTGAACCGTTAGAATTTGTAACGAAGTTCAAATACTTTTGAGTGTGGCTCAACCACAAACTCTCCTTCATTGATCACATAGAAGAGCTGACAAAAAAATCTTAGAGGCTCGGTCTCTTCTTCAGGATCAACTATCTTCTCTCGAGAGATGCCAAGCTGAGACTGGTCAAAACTGCCTTCCTGTCTCTGTTAGACTATGCACACTTCCTTTATAGCCAGGGCCCTGCTGAGGTGCTCACAAAACTTGACACGCTTTACCACAGAGCCCGAAGGTTCATTTCTGGTCTTTCGTTTTCCACGTACCATTGTTCCTTGTATGCTGCTGTGGGATGGCCACCCCCTTAATTACAGACATCAAAGAAATGCACACTCCGGACCTTCAGAGCCATCTCCAGGAAGCCGCCCCATTATATCTTATATTGTCTACCGCTAAGTTCGATAGGCAAGTACACATTGAGAAGTACCTCCTACATTTCCCTGAAGGTACCTAAGGTCAAATCACGCTTTGGTAGGGCTTCCATAAGCTACATGCTGCCTGTATTGTGGAACAAGTTGCAAAAAATCCTGAAACTGATTTACCCTATTAACCTAACAGCATTCAAAACATATGCTCATTCTTACAAGGAATCTTGAAACTGCTTCCCTCGATCTTGATATGTCTTCATTTTTCCAGAGACCTCTCTTGGCACTGCCTGGTTTTGTATTTTCTTACTTGGTCACTCCTTCTCCTCCCTTGACCCTATCTAGTTTCACCTTATCTATACTTGGTTCTTTTTTACCCCTCCCCCACCCACCTCAGGATACTTACATACTTCCTGCCACAGGAACTGTAACCTTTTCAACTGTACACCATCTCCCTTTAAATACCCCACCGCCTCCCTTGCAAGGCTGCAGCTGCATGCTTTCTGTTATGGTTAAGCCATTTATCCTTAGTACATGTGTGCCTCTTTTCCCTTCTTACGGTCATTCCCTACCCCTCACTGTGCTTCCATCCCCCCCCCCCGACTTTATTGGCACTTATTGGTACTCCTTACCTACACCTGGGGTCCACTTCTCTGACTGGACTATGCTCTGGCTTGCCATGTATATATTGTCCCTATTCTTTGACATGGCTAAAAATCTGCATGTATGTATGTATGTATGACTATGCCATTGCTATTGTCAGGCACTTGTATATTGTAATGTATTCGCCTTTGGTTCCATTTTTCTTTGTGTAAGTATTTGTATTTGTATGATATACTGATTTTGTATACTGTATTGTATATTAACATTGTATCCTACCCAGGTCTACATCAAAAATTAGCCTTGCTTGCAGCCAGCCTGTTGGCACAGCGGTTGGATTTCCGCTTGCCACGCTGGCAACCCGAGGTCGGGAATGGACCCGGGGCATCGGAGGGCTGGCCGGGAAAGAAGGATGGAATGTCCTGAGGACTGCTTTCCTTCTCCGGGAGGAGGGAGGGGAGTGTGTCCAGTGCTTGATGGACCCTTGGTGGAGGCCAGGGGTACTGCAGCGACTGGCGCCTGAATGCTCGCTGGAGCATTCAATGACACTGGATGTCATTGCACATCACTGCCCCTAGGAAAAAACAACAAAAATGCCGGCTCTGTAAAAGGACTCCAGAGACCCTTTCTAAAGTCTGTTGCAACAACAAAAGCTTCTATTTCTTCTACCTGCTTTTTCTACTATTGTTTCATTTTTCCCCATGGATAGGTAGGCCACCTGTCTTATGTTCTTACTGTCTCTTGTCCTGAAAACTCTCTTTCTCCTGGTCTGTGTGAACTCCACAACCCACCCATTTCATTTGCTCTACGAGTCAGTTTTATGTCCTGCTCGAACGTGCACACAAAAGCCTCCGTAATGCAAGGCACACACTCACCTTTGCGAACGTGTGATAGTCCACTAGCGAGTGATTTAAATTAATAGCAAACGTCGGTTTCTAAAAAGAGAACTTAGGTATACATCACTGTATGGAGAGCATTAAGCTAGTCAGTTTAACCTTTTTCTACATAGTGTTTTCCTGTTGAGACTGTCTGGTCTCTGTGTTTTGCAAACGGAGCAGCTGCATTGAGAAAATAAAGAAGGGAAAGAAAAAGAAAACAACACACAGCATTGGCTAGAGATTTCTCCTCGCTCATAGAAATACTGGATGTTATAATATTTTACTTTTTACAGTACTGAACTGAAGTGTCTTGTGCTCATTAGGGCTGGCAAAAGATTTCTGAAATTATGTCAGAGCTTGGGGCGGCGTTTTTGTTTGAAACTGATTAACGCTACAGTTCTGGACCGCACCCTCGCACTAGCATAAGAATATGAAAAACTGGAAACAAGGGACAAAAATAAGAAAAGCCTTAGAAAAATAAAGGTCAAAATAAAAGATGCAGTTTACATTATGAAGCAATATTTCCAGAAGCTGTTTGGTGTCAGGGCTTACCCTGAAAGCTTTGAAAAAAAGCTAATTTCTTTTTTGTTTGTTGCTAAGGTCAAGTCTGGCATTCTTCTCATACAGGATCTCCACAAGACTCTGCCCTAGTCCTATAGTGCTGGCCGGCCGGCCCAATCCTTATTCTTTACATAGGACAGCAGACTTGCAGGAGGAGCCTGTAGCTGAGATAGTGCCCAGAACGTATTTTATTTCTCAAAATGCCTGAAGTAAAATATTTTGTCAACATGTACTGTTTATTCTTGTTTCAAGAATAGTAATGATGTTTTGGAAATTTATTTTAAAGCCTGAATTATGCATTTTTGTGTTATATCCTCAAAGTGGGCAGAGCTTAGCCCCATCACCTGACTATTTTCTAGCATGAAAGAAGCATCTAGCTGTATGCTAGTCAGTGAGCTGTAGGGCTCAGCAGGGAGCTGACCCAACCGAGACCGTAGTTTCTTCTAGTGGTAAAAGGAATTTCTTTATTTGGAATTTGCCCTCTTTTATTTCTTTTGTCGTTTTCAGTTCATTTCCTTCATTATTTGGACATTTTGCTGAATAAAGCTATTTTTTTTTACTCCTTAAAACTGGTCTCTGCCTCTTGAATCCCACACCCTTGTACAGGCTTCCAGCATGATGGCTCATCCCGCTCCACCGCCCACTGCCACCAATGCCCGCTGGGGGGAGTCCCGCTCTTGTGGCCCTGATCCCAGGGGGGTAATCCAGGGCTTGCCCACAATATCCATTTGGGAGTGGAAAGCCACCTCGGCTGCCCCGCCCATGGGAGTAAGCCTGGGCATGAGGGCGACGAGCAGATGAAATCTGAAGGAAAAATGGGAAAGCTGGATCAAAAATAAGAAAAGAAAAAAGAAAATGAGCCCTGTTCAATGGTGTCTGCCTGGTTAAATAAAGATTTTGATTGAGTGATTGATTGTTTGACGGACCCTAAAAACATAGCTAATTGCTTTGCCACCTATTACTCTGAACTCTAGTCAGAGGACCCCCCCCTGGCCCCTCAGAGATAGTTCACTCTTTTTTGCAGTCCACCTCTCTCCCTCATCTTAATGAGGATCAGGGAAAGTTGTTTAAGCAAACGGATCTCTCCAGAGGAGGTGGGCAGTGCCATTAAGGCTTTATCTCTAGACAAAGCCATGGACTCGGATGGCCTCTCTACCAATTTTTATAAAGCCCTTAAAGATCTCCTAATATCCCATTTAACTATTTTTTTTGAAGAAGCTTACACTAAGGGTGGGCTCCCCCCATCATTTCAAGAGGCTTTTATTACCCTTCTGCCCAAACCCAGAAAGAATCCTGAATTAGTGCAAAACCGCAGGCCCATTTCTCTTTTAAATATTGATATCAAGATATCAGCTAAAATCTTGGCCCAAAGAGTTTTAGGGGTCTGTCAGGGTCAGATTGGTCATGAACAGACCGGATTCTTGCCGGGTCATCACTCAAGGGATCATTTGCGTAAACTGTCACATCTTATTTCTATGTCGAAGGACTCCAGAACCCCTGCAGTCCTGGTGTCCCTCAATGCAGAAAAGGCTTTTTGATACGGTTTCGTGGGGATATCTTTGCTGTGCTGACACATTTTGGATTCCCTTCAGAGTTTCTTTCTTGGGTCAAACTTCATTATTCCCTCCCTAGTGCCCGTATTTATTGTAATGATTTTCTCTCTTCTCCCCTTTTTTCTATGGAAAGGTACCCATCAAGGCTGCCCTTCATCCCCTCTTTAATTTAACTTAGACTTGGAGCCTCTTAATCGTACTATTAAAGGGTACCCTGCCGTTAAGGGGATTTAAATTTCTGATCACTCATATGCCATTTTGACATATGCTGATGACATTTTATTGCACTTAAGCGCCCCCTCAGTCTCATTACCTGCATTTTTTGAGGTTCCTAAGACATTTGGTATTATTTCTGGTTATAAGTTAAATCGTGATAAAACAGTCTTTATGCCTCTTAACTCTAGCACATTTTGATCAGAGGTAATGAGCTGGGGAGGGTTTTAGATCTCTGATGCTTTGGATTATTTGGGCATTAAAGTATGTAGATCCCCTTAAGCTACGATTAAACACACCCTTACAGGTTTACTGTTCATTCTGAAACAGGACATCGCCCGATGGTTGAAACTTCCACTATCACTCTGGGTGCACATTAATGCAATTAAAATCTGTTCTGGTGGTAGTTCAGGTGGATGTTAAAGATCCCATGGCACTTCTCGAAAAGAGTAAAGGGAAGTTTTTATTGTGGTGAATCACACAATACTAGGGACTGTATAATGAAAACCTATAACAAAAATATCACAAAGTTTATGTACCCTCATACAGAAATCTAACTCTTTCTCTTTATTTTTTTTATGTTTTTAACACTTACTGTATATCTATGATATCCATAACCCTACACCTATCTTAAATAACTATCCTCTTTCTAAAAAGATTTTTTAAATACTGTCTTTCTGTGTGTATCTCCCTTTTTTATATTTATTTTATCCACCCCATGCAGTGTTTCCATAATTTTTGCAATGTGTGCTCAGATTCTTTTCTTTTATCATTTTCATACAGTTTCTGTACTTGTCCTAAAATAATCCTAATCAATTCCTGCTGTGATATGTTGCTGCTGCAAAAGTCCAATGACACCTGGACTGCCAGATATGATATTTTATAATACTCGTTAGTAACCCCAGAGTAGAGTAGGTGTATTTTACCCATGGGCCAGTGTAGATTCCTAATACCAAAACCTCATAAGAAAAATTTTCCAAAGTTCTGATCTTGTATTCTTATAGCTAAAGCATTCCAAAAAGTGATAATATATGGGCATTCAAAAAGAAATATTCATGTGTTTCCAATATCATGTTACATAACTCTCTGGGGCAGTACCGCTCTTCCACTTTTTTTATGTTTATGACTATTCTTCACCCCCAATTTCCCATGGCATGCTAACCAGATAGTGTCCCACAAATATTTTGGAATTCGTTTTTCTGTCAACAGTTTAGTAGTTTGAGCAAAATTTTGAGAATTACCATTCGGAAAAATCCATTCCTCTTTAAACTTAGTCAACAATATCTGCTCATATATCAAATGTCTTGACATAGATTTCAAATTTGCTGTGTAACCTTCCACATCCAAATCTTCTTCATAGTAGCCACTATATGTTGTGGTAACACATCTGCATAAATTTTAAAATTCCATTTATCTAAGGACCATTTTGGCAAAAAGTGTGAGAGCCATTTCTACCCCCACCTCCCCCATAGTATGCTTTTGTTTTGTAGTATTGGCACAATATTGAAATACCAGAAAAAGGTATGGAAAAACAGTATGGGATGAATCATGTCTAAACCCCCTTGTGCAACTGGCCTATAAGTTGTTATTCTTTTAATAGGGTTCAAATGACTACCCCATATGATGCGGAAGAAAGAACTATAGATTTTAGTCTCTAAATCAAGAGGGGGAGGGAAAACTGATCCTACAAAAAGTAATAGTGGAACTATGAATGTTTTAATCAGGTACAGTCTTTTAAGCTTAGAGATCTGTAGCTTCTGCCAGGCAAATGCTCGCTTTATTGCACATAGCTAGTCTTGTGTCCCCATTAACTCTGTCTGGTTCTTTGGGCCCAAATGTTACCCCCAGAATGTTAGCCTCTTGAACAACTGTGACCTCTCCCAGTTTGGTCAGGCCAGGGATGACTTTGTTCCCTATGGCCAATGCTTAACTTTTGTGTAAATTTATTCTAGCTCCAGTCACCTTGGAATATTCTGATATGACTTCAAATGCCTTTCTGCAGTCTGCTTCAGAATCTAAAAAATAAGCATAAATCATCAGCATATGCCATGCCTTTTAATGTCTGTGTATCTGGTTGTAGGCTAATGCCCTTTATTTTGCCATTTGTTAAGACTGTCCTCACTAAAAATGTCTATATTGAAGGTATAGAGCAGGGGGCTCACTGGGCACCCCTGCCGTACCCCTCTTCTAATCTTAATTTTTCTGCCTACCATCCCATTTATAAGGGCATAAGTGTGCCTGTGCATATAATAACTGCCAAATTATAAACTGATCTGGAACGCCATAATGATGCAAAATTTGAAATAAGGTATCATGGGAGACTGCATCAAATGCGTTCTCCTGATCCAAGGCTAAAACAAAGCCCTGTGTTTTCCCCATATGACCTCTTGAAAAAACTTCACAAAGACATATTAAATTATCCCTTAAATTCCTGCCAGCTATGGCACATGACTGGTATGGGGAGATCATTTTTTGTGCTGAATGACTCAATCTCTGAGAAAGTATATTGGAAAGGATTTTAAAGTCCAGATTCAATAATGAAATAGGTCTCCAGTTAGTCAATTCTAATCTATCACCTTTTTTGTGAAGAAGTATTAAAATTGCCTGGACCATTTGTTCTTTCATGTCTAAATTACATAATATATCATTAAATACTTCCATCAAGATGGGTCCTAGTATATCATGAAATGCCTTATAAAAATTAGAACTAAGACCATCTGGGCCTGCGGTGGTATTGAGTCTAAGCTTAGAGACTGCCATTTTTATGTTTGCTTGCACGCATGTGCAAGAAACATAGTGCCATCATCGGAGATTTCGGAGGTGTGTCACCTCCTCCTCCAATTCAGTCAGTGTGCTGGCAGGCGTGGCCTGTGGCTA
Organism: Neoceratodus forsteri; assembly: GCA_016271365.2. Taxonomy (NCBI): domain Eukaryota; kingdom Metazoa; phylum Chordata; order Ceratodontiformes; family Ceratodontidae; genus Neoceratodus; species Neoceratodus forsteri. The sequence goes on from JADMNL010000023.1 coordinate 70,842,256, forward strand.
ATGCATTTTGGAGCTGTCTGTGACACGCTCCAAAATGCAGTAACCTACTGATTGAAAGGGAGCTATGCTTGAGTGAGCAGTGATAAGATAAGGCTGCTCACGCGAGCTCCCCCCACAGGCATGCGCACTGTATAGCCCGACGGGGTGCCCAATCCCGTTGGCTGTACCTGCGTTCCTTCCGCCCCTCCCCAAACGCTATAAAATGCCACGCTGGGTGCCTACCCCAGCATGGCAACTAATCATATAGCCGACGGGGGGTGCCCAATCCCCCGTTGGCTGCACTGTCCTCCCCCCCAGTAGTGAGTGCCACGCTGGGAGCCCACCCCAGCGTGGCAAGCAATTCGTAGGCCAACTGGGGTGCCCAATCCCCCGTCGGCTGAACGGCCGCCCCCAACGTCCTTGTGCCATGCTGGGAGCCCACCCCAGTGTGGCAAACGTCCCACATCGCCCGTTTTTTTTTTTACCTTAAGAAAAACGGTCCAACGGTGAGTCTCCCCGCCTCCTCCCACAACCTGCACCCACCCATCAGCGCACTCCAGCCTCCCCCTACTCCCCCACCCCATACTTACTCCGGACCTCGCACAATGATCTTCGGTGGACCGGGAACACGTCTGCACTCTTCAAAGGCGACCACGAACTGAGGAGATGCCGGTAAGCTGTATAATGGGCTAGATGGGGGGGTTCAACTTCATTGCATATCTCAGGCATTTTTTTGAATTTTTGCACCAAATTTTCAACACAGTGTTTTTGAGACCCCTTCTCATGATTGATGTCACTGTCATGGCGTTATTCAGGTCCGAAGGGTGATTTCGCGCAGTGACTGCGCAGTGACTGCGAAATCACCCTTCAGACCCGAATAATGCCATGACAGTGATATCAATCAAGAGAAGGGGTCTCAAAAACCCCATGTTGAAAATTTGGTGCCAAAATTCCCAAAAATGACTGTTTTACGAGCGTGCGTTGTGCAGTTCCTACGCAGGCTCGTAAGTGCGCGAATTTTCAATATTTTCACTCCAGATTTTCAACATTGCCATTTTACCACACCTTCTTATGAGTAGTACAGCTGTCATTTTTCACATCTCACCCAAAATGTGTTTCCGCCCATGTAGCGCACAATGGCGCAGTCGGTGTGCGAAATCAATGTATGGGACAAATTAAGAAAATCACAGTGACACTGTTCATGAGTAGACATCTTAAAATGGCTATGTTGAAAATTTAGTGAAAAAGTCCTAAAATAGACTGTTTACGGTGCATTAACATGTTCCTTGCGAGCCTTTCGTGGGTGGCTAATTTCAATATTTTCACTCCAGATTTTCAACATTGCCATTTTACCACACCTTCTTATGAGTAGTATAGCTGAAATTTTCACATCTCACCCAAAATGTGTTTCTGCCCATGTGGCACAATGGCGCAGTCGATTGTCTAGGAGGTCAATGTCTGGGACAAATTAAGAAAATCACAGTGACACTGTTCATGAGCAGAGGTCTTAAAATGGCTATGTTGAGAATTTGGTGAAAAAATTTCAAAAAATGAATGTTTTACGAGTGTGCGTTGTACAGTTCCTACGCAGGCTCGTTAGTTCTCAAATTTTCAATATTTTCACTCCAGATTTTCAACATTGCCATTGTACCACACCTTCTTATGAGTAGTACAGCTGTCATTTTTCACATCTCACCCAAAATGTGTTTCCACCCATGTAGCGCACAATGGCGCAGTCGGTGTGCGAAATCAATGTACAGGACAAATTAAGAAAATCACAGTGACACTGTTCATGAGCAGAGGTCTTAAAATGGCTATGTTGAGAATTTGGTGAAAAAATTCCTAAAAATGACTTTTACGAGCGTGCGTTCCACAGTTCCTATGCATGCTCGTAAGTTTGCAAATTTAATATTTTCACTCCAGATTTTCAACATGTCCATTTTATTAAACTTCCTTATGAACAGTACAGCTGCAGTTTTCATATGTGCCTAGAATGTGTTTGCACATGTGGCGCACAATGGTGCTGTTGCAGAGCCGAAAGCAATGTTTAGGACAGATTAAGAAAATCACTGTTACACTGTTCATGAGCAGAGGTCTTAAAATGGCTATGTTGAAAATTTGGTGACAAAAGTCCATAAAATGACTGTATTACAGTGAGCATTGCACAGTTTCCACACCCTCGTTAGTTCATGACTTTGTAATATTTTCAGTCCAGATTTTCACCAGTGGCATTTTCCACACTTCCTTATGAGCAGTAAGACAGCTGCCATTTTCACAACATGGCAAGTGTGTTTCACTTTCAGTGCAGAGATGCGTGGTTGCTGTGGGAAATCATTGTTAGCTCAGATAAAGAAAATCACAGTGACACTGTTCATGATCGGAGGCACCAAAATGCCTGAGTTGACAATCTGCTATAGAAATCCCCAACCTAATTATATTACGGGTGTCGTTGCACAGTTTCTATGTCTGTCGTGACTTCACCATTTTTTAAATATTTTTACTACACATTTGCAACATAGCCATTTTTACACCTCCCATGAAAGAATACAGCTGTCATTTTTTACATCCTGTTCGGAATATTTTTGCCCCTGTGGTGCTAAATGCCGTAGTCACTGTGCGTAAGCAGCTTTCGGCTAACAAACTGATATTCCCCCTGTTCATGAGGTGGGGTCACAAAACAAACATGTTGAAAATTTGGAGTGAAAATACCAATGAATGCCTGAGGTATTAGGCTTTTCAACTATAGCGCCCCACCCTATAGAGAATGACAGGCATCAGGGGTGAGACTTGGGATTCTTGCCTGTGATGCTCATACCATTCCACACCCTGCAGTCACTGAGAGGCATCGAGGTATGCCTTGGACTCTTTGGCCCCAAAGTTCACCCCATTCTCCTATACCGCACCCATCTCACCGTACTTCCTAATGGAATGGGGTGTGCATAAGGGCCAAAGATCCCAAGGCACACCGTGACACTTGTCAGTGTCTGCAGGGTGGGGGGTGTGGTGAAATGGCGTGGCCATTATGCCTGATGACCCAAAGGCACACCCCAATGCCTGTTCGTATCTGCAGGGTGGTGGCGGGGTTGGCTTCAGTTCAATACTTCACTGCCATTCCTATTATGCAGCTGTCTAACTCCTACACTACCAATCCCAATGCCAGCAAGCAAACATTCGGCATTGACAAATGCTTGTTACTTCTGTCAGACTTATGGGTATAGTCATAGCTGTAACATCATCCATCAGTAAAGGTTCTATGTTTATATCAGATAAGAAGTTCGGCACTGTAGTAACCATATGTACAGGGGTGCCAAAGGAAGAAGTCAGATACTTTGCAATAACCGCCAAAATTTTGCCAAAGTCTATATGCACTTCACCTGCACAATCCCTAATGGCCTGCCATTCTTTATTTTGTACCCTATATTGACAGTCTTTAAATATATCAAATGCACCTTTTGTCCCTTGCGTTCCTGCTGATTGTTCCATTCTAAGGGATCTGGCTCTTTCATAGAGGTACCCTCTCATCTCTTGTTTTATTTGCTGTGTTTCTATTGTATAATCCATATTATCTGTATTCTGTAATGATAAACTCTAAACAGTTGTTTTCGTTTTTTAAGAACTGAAAATATGCTGTTTTTCCTTTCTGTATGCCCCATTTTTTGTGAAATTTCTGTAGCATTAATTTTGTGTCTAGCCACCAGTCCCCCAATGACTCGTACCAGGCTGTCAGTGCGGCTCTGGCTTTTAGATACTTATTTGTCTGGGCAATTAATTTTTCATCTGTCAGCATGTCATTATTGATCCTCCAGTACCCTGCTCCAATATGTTTTTTTTTGTAGCTGGACTAAAGCGACATGTAATTCCAAATGGTCTGAAGTTGCTGTGGGAATGGTTTCTGCTTTACAGACCTTCCAGTGTTTTGAGAGGAATATGTAATCAGTTCTCGAGGAGAGAGTACCTCTGTGATAGGTATGTCCCCCTTTTTGGTGTGGCTACCTATATGTAACCCCTAGATGGCGCTATCCCAGGGGCTACTACCCTGCCTGATTTGCCACTAACAGGTTGAGGGGGCCTGGATCCAATGGCAGGTGCCTCCACCCAGAGGTCAGGGTTTGCAATAGTTAAACTAACAGTCACAGCCCTCTGGGACACAGCCACCCTTTCTTCCCACTAGTGAGCCCACACAATATATCAAATTACCTTCACGGTATACACTTACCCCAGGTCTGGTTCCGGCACTGGGACCTCCTGTGAAATGAGATACAGTGCAACAATCACAGTACAGTACTTTAACATAGACAAATACCTCAGGCAGTATAACTTTGCTGAAACAAGCAGCTCTGATTTATTTAGGGGATATAACAAGGACAGGGAAATCAGGTTAATTAGCTTATCACTCTAATAATCTACTCTATGGCTCTGTGCACAGGCCTATCCCTATCAGTTACTGTCCTGGGTACCAAGCCCTAGTGGCTAGTCCAAACCGTGGCAGCTGGTAGGGGCCCTTTCACACAGAGAAAAGGAGGAATTAAACAGTCAGCAGTACAGTAATTCCATTTTGGATTTAATGTGGCAATTCAACAGGGAGCAACCCTGAATTAGTACTCACGACCTCCAAATAAGATAGGGTCCTTCAATGTCAGCAGGGCTCACTTGAGGTACACAAACCTCTTCACACATCCATATAAAAGAAGTACTATACCAGGCAGGCTGCATCTGTATCCCGATCCAATTACTGCACAATACCCGGAGAACACACAGCAGATTCAGTTCCTGACAGACCGAGTGCAATTTTCAGCAATTCTTCCAGTCTTCTACAGGGTGAGCCTGGTTTCTACTCTTCAGAGATCCTTTGATTCTTTTCACAGGACGGATTCAGTCCTAACAAGCTGTTACACAAGCTGCAGACCCGAACTCTGGGCCTTACACGTTTTTTGACTAAACTGCACACTGAAAAAGCACAGGGCTCCTTCCTTCTTCACTGCCAAAGCTCAACTGAACTCCAACTAGCGAAACGGGCACTTCCTTTGAGTTCCTCCCAGTTCTTGACTGGATTGGCTGTCACTCACAATAGACTGCTGCTGTTGGTCCAAAAAGGCACTGAAGTCTAAACTACATCTCCCAGAGTCACTGCCCATACAATCCTCTTGTGGCTGGCTCAGATTATGAGTCCAAGTTCTGATTCGTCCAAGGCATCATTTTAGAGCTAGCTAACCCTACACTGATTGGTCCAGTTCAGCAGTTCAAAACTAGAATGGGGAACTAGCAGACACAGTTCTGACTGCAAAGAAAGCAAGTTAGACAAACTGTAATTTCATTATTCTCTAAATAATTTCTGGCAAACAGTTACATCTTTCAGATAGGTTCCCTTTGCACTCCTAGTGACTGCAAAATGAAGTAGGAATTGGCAGCAGCTCGAGTGGTACTCAGAGAAGCACACAGTCCCCCATACAAACTAATTATGTCTGCAAGCAGACAGCTCTTAAAGACAGTACCAGAAACTAAAAACTCACTCACTGATAAAGCTTAAATACCCAAACACCATTCAGGCTTGGAGCATTCAAGCAAGCTCCTGAAGTCTTTTGGGAACCCCCATTTGCAGGGGTTACACCCTTCCTAGCCTGGGAAAGCTTGCGTCGCGTCAAGCAAGTACCCATAGTTTCAACTGCAACCATATACATTTGCATTAGGCTTGCATATGTAATCATCAGTCAATATATCATTTTACCAAGAACACATTTCTGAAACATTGCAGTACGTCCTCTTTACACAGTATTACATACACATTGTACCATAACTCAAGTTATTACCTCTTGTACATGAAACCTGAAGAGGGGGCCCTTCCTATCAGTTACCTTGGGGCTGGATGGGGCAAGGGCACCATATGAAAGGCAACACAAGTAACTGGAGTTAGCACTGATGCTCAGTTTGGGCAATGAGCTCGGGGACACATACACTCCTTATGGACAACATTGAGAGGCAAGTCCACAGGCCTCCCAAGTGAATCATAACTGAGGTGCACCACAGGCTTTACAGTTCCACCAGTCTTTCTAGGGGAACTGTTAGTATCTGCACTCTGAGCCTCATTTTCAGCATTGTCCTCACTTGTCAGGAGTCTCCATGGGGGTAGAGAGCTAGAACTTGGGGCACTTTCAGCTCCAGGAGTTACAGTTTCTGAGTCCACAACATTTGGCTCGCATGGAGAGCTTTCGGACACTGGCAGTGGACTGTCAGGGCACTCAAAATACTCTTCTTGTTAGTGTATCACCAGTCTGCCCCAATCTATCATTTCCTCCCTGAAAGCTCAAACAGTTCAACCATGCACAATGATTCCATTTCATCTGATCTGATGCTTTGCACTTCACTTTCTAGGAGCATTGGCTCCAGGGATGAAGCTGGGGGCTTAGACAGTCCAGAAGGCCCAGCTTTGTCTCCAGTATTGACTAGGGATTGCCCGAAACAATTGACTCAGTTCGTAAGAAGGATAGTATTCAAAGTCACTCTCACTTTCTTCCGATATGGACTGACAGTCATGCTCAACTGGGACTTGTGGAGGGGAACACTTAAACTTTGCTTCTGTAGGTGCAGACCTTCTTGATCTTTTCTTAGCAGCAGCTCTAGTCACTGGTCCAGAGGGGCATCTTCTAGGGCTCAGACTCAATTAAGATTTGTCCAATGGGCAGTAAATGATTTCTATGCATTGTTTTTACATCTTTTGAATTATTCTCAGGCCTTACTTTGTACACTGGCAGATCATCTAGTTTGCCCACTACAATGTGAGGGAGATGGTGCCATCTGTCAGCAATCTTGTGCTTGCCATACAGTCCCAGATTTCTTAGCAATACCCGATCTCCCTCCTGGAGTTCCTGTGCTTTCACCTTTTATCATACCTTTCTTTGCTGGCCAGATTTCTTTTGGCAGCCATGTAGTTTGAGCCAGTTATACGCATGAGTTAGCTGGGCCTTTAACTTTGCACATACTGTAAATAGTTGTCAGCTTGAACCCCATCAGGAGGACCCCAAAACACACATCTACTAAGTCAGAGCTTCTCTTCCAAACATCAGGCGGTGAGGGGAGAATCCAGTGGCATCACTTTTGGTGCAGTTATAACAGCATGTACCAGGGTGCTAATTTGTTAGCTCCATCTAGGCTTATCCTTTGGGGTGCAGGGGTGCCCTAGCATATCTAGCAAGTGCGGTTGAAACGCTCAGGCTGTGGGTCCCCCTGGGGTGGTAAGGAGTGGTTCTGGACTTCGCACTCCCACAGAGAAAGCATCTCTTTGATCAGACGACTCTCAAAGTCTCTCCTTGATCAGAATGGATTCTTTGTGAGCCCCATAGTGAACAAAAGTTTTCTACAAGTACTTTGGCTACAGTGGATGCTTTCTGGTCTTTGGTGGGGAAAGCTTGGGCATATCTACAGTGAAATGGTCAGTGACCACCAGCACATTACATGATATTTCTTTGATCTGACTCAAACTTAGAAAATCAATACAGACCAGCTCCATGGGTGCACTGGTGGTTATGTTAATCATGGGGGCAGCCCTCTGGGCAAAAGCTTCCTCTCAAGCAGCGACTACAAGTTCGAATATGTTGCTCCACATCAGCCCCCATCTTAGGCCAATAGAATCTGGATCTCACCAAGTCAAGTGTTCTGTCTATACCAAGGTGCCCCATGTGGTTGTGCAAGGACCTCAATACTGAGTCTCGAAGGCAGTGGGCAGCACTAGTTGTTGTTGTCTGCTTGTCCCCTCTGTCTACTGTTTCTCTGTATAACAGTTTATTGATCAGTTTCAACTTAGGACCTTCTTTGTATAACAGTGCAGTTCTCAAATCAGTGGGAGCGAATTTGGACACATCTTTTCCTGCATAGAGGGCTTCTAAAGCTGCTTTGATCATGGGATCGCGGGATTGAGCCCGCTTGAATACTGTCATTGTCCAGCTGAGGCAGTGCACCAATGTCTATTGCAGAAAAGTGGCAATAAGCACAGGTATGCAATTCTCAGAGCCTCCCAAGCAATCCACCATGCAGTCCACTCGTCCGTGGACATTTGTTCCTCCCTGTCAAACTTCCGCAGAGTGCCGAAATGTCAGGTTCTGCCAGTCGGACCAATCATTCTGGGGAACAGGCCTCCGGAGAGAGCATCCAGCATCTATGTGGTTCAAGACCCTGCTCGGCATTCGATGAAGCATAGTCATATGTAGATAATGCCAGAAAGCCACCTATGGCCAGTGGCATCCAACTTACTGAGGTCCTGCACACAGGTCAAAGGATTATTGTCAGTTTTACTAGTATTTTAGCCCCATACAAGTACTCATGGAATTGGTCAACAATAGCCCACTTCAAAGCTAGGAACTCTAACTTATGTACAGGATAGTTCTTTTCGGATAGGGTCAGGCTTCTACTGGCAAAGGCCACTGGTCTCAGGCCATTCTCGTGCTCTTAGTTGCAACACACCCCAACCCTTGCAAGCTAGCATCAGTGTGCAGGACGTAAGGTTTTCTTGGATCGGCATAAGCCAGCACTGGAGCATGGGTAAGTTGATATATGATCTCATGAAAAGCAGTCTCACAATCAGGAGTCCAAGCGGACCCCAAATACTTCACTCTGGATGAAAATACACTCTTTCAGTCTTGAGGGATGCTGACTTTTGGTATTTTTGTGGGTTGGGGATACCTTGAGTAAGGTTAAGTAAAGGGCGGATCACTCTTGAATAGTCCTTGATGAAGCGCCGATAATAACCATAGAATCCCAGGAATCTTTGCAGTTCTTTTTAGATTTTTGGGCTGTGGCCAGGTGGTCAAGGCCTCAACTTTACTTGGGTCGGTCTCTATTCCTCGGTGGATACTATGTGTCCCATATACTTTACTGATGTTTGAAAAAATTGACACTTATCAATGGACAGTTTAAGGCCAAAGTCCTCAGATCCAGTCCAATACCTTAAATAATCTGCTCTCATGTTCCTCCAGTGAGCTGCCAAACACAATAACATCATCTAGGTATACCAGGCAATCTAGTAAGTTCCATGTCCCCACTGCACGCTCCATCAATCGTTGAAAAGTGGCTGGGGCACCTGAAATCCTTGAGGCATCCTCATGAATTCATAGAAACTAGCGGACAGATAAAGGCTGTCTTTCACGGTCTCTGGGGCCATCGGGATCTGATAGTACCCACCACGGAGATCCAGCACAGAGAACCACTTGCCCGTTTAGGCAGTCAAAGCATCCTGAATGCGGGCATTGTGTACTGATCAGGGATAGTCACGCGGTTTAGATGCGATAATCCACACATCCTTACTGTTCCATTCTTTTCCTCCACTACCACAATGGGGAAGCATAAGACTTCTGGATTCTTGTATTACACCAACAGCTAACATCTCTTGCAGATGCCGTCTCCACATCATCTATGTCAGCAGGTGCCAGGCGTCCGAGACCTCTCACGAAATGGTCTTTCGTCATGCAGCGGGATATTGTGCTCAGCTCTTGCCGATCCTACATCCCATTCCTTTAAAGAAAACACCTGGTCTCTCTGGGCAAGCTTCTCACTGATCTTCTTTCCATTCAGCTGGCAGCGGGAGTCGCCAAATCAAACAAGTCAGGCGTTACTCTGTCATTCTTCCTTGAACTCTTGCTGCTGGGTAGCACTGCAGTGTCTGCAGAATGCACATTAGCCAGGATGCAACCTCTGTTTACTCGAATGTCTCTTTCAGACACATTATGAACTTGACCATTACCCTTCTGGCATAAGCATGGGCTCTAGCGGGCAAAATACTAGGCTTGACCAGCAGTCCCTCTGGCAATTTTCCATCGCCTGGTGCATCCAACATTAATATTTTATTCTTAACATCCTTTCTGATACGGACCTCTCCCTGTAAGGTACACTGGGCATTTGGCGCCAGGATCAGAGACTCAGGATCCTTCTTCCATACAATTCCGACCGGTTCCTCTGGTTCTGTTTTTCAGCATCTCTCTGTGCCTCATAGGCCTTCTTAATTAAAGCAGAACTCTTAAAGCTCTACTAGTCTTGACCCCTGTTTTCATAACACAACTGTGCCAGCCTTCCGAACATATGAGCATTTGTTCCAATCAACAAAGGGACACCATCATACAGTCCAGTGGGGACACACTCAGCTAGGGTCTCACTTGTTAGGCTACTCCAGCCACGGGAGGTGGGGGAAAGACAGCCAAATTCGGATATACCCGAATAGGGGTAGGCCTTCTCACTTAACCCCATACATGCAGTCCTTCTAATGGTTGTAGGCAGGTCGTCTGACAAATGCTTCTGATACCAATCTTGGAACATAATTGTCACTTAGGAGCCACTGTCTAATATAGCTCTTTGAGACACTCCGCTCACCTTTACAGTGGTCTCCATGGAGGGACCCACTATTCTGGACCAGTCTGGAGAGCGGTAGTGGGGCCTGAGACCTTCAACCTTGCCACAAAAGGACGTTTGAATTAGCATTTTTGGTGCCCTCACTGGGATCATGTCGTGCACCTCTTAACCACTGATTTCTTCTCCGAAGCTCTCCTTGTAGCTATATATGCAACTTTGTCAGTGTCTTTTGGGGACTGGCATTTCCCTTTTCATGAGCCCATCTTTCCACAATTATAGCAAACATACTTTCTGGGTTTGGAGCTGGCCGAGGCGCCACACTGGGAGCCAGGGCAGGGGTATTACTAACTTGAAAACCTTGGTGCCATCTCTGTCTCTTGGGCGTGATAAGCATTTGGAGACATCTCGTCAGTTCTCCACTTCCATGGTCAAGGAATCGAGTTCGAGCTGTTATCAGCAGGAGATACATGGGTGGGGTACCCCACCCCATAGCAGATGCAGTCGGATATAGGTCAGGGCCCGCGTACTTGCAGGCATGGCCTTCATAAAGGGACTGTTTTGAATTCGGATCTCTCTCAACAGTTCGCCCCATTATGACATATCTTTTTCCTTGTCAGAGCACTCATTGACTGCCAACCTACGCCCCAGACTTCACTGATAAGATCACCCTCAGTCACTCAGATTGGTAAGCAGCAGCTATTGGTGCAGGTCCCTCCGAGTCGTCTTTTCTCAACTCCTCAATTTCTCTCATTAACTCATCATAGGAGGGTGGGATTCCAGACCAGATCTGCCAGGTGTAACTGAAGCAACAAGCAGTTCTGAGAAGGGCGAATCAGGATCCTGTCCAGCCTGGTTGGGTCCAGTTCAACCGCTGGCAAACCACCTTTTCTGCAGGCATTCTTGCAACAATTTTTCCAGCCGAGACACATACAGACAACAACTCCCTTGGTACTGTTGTGCATCTCTTACTCTCCACCATAGGTCCTCATCAGGAATCTGAGCTCCCTTTGACATTCTCCAAGGCCTCAAGATAGGCCTGTGCAGTCGCTTCAGGGTTACTGGCCCGTTTGCTTACGGATGGTAGCCAGAGCCAGGACCTCGGAGGGCTCTCACTAACCCTCTTTACGCTTTTCACCTTCCGAGCATTGCCATTCTAGCACTTGGGGCAACATAGTCTATCCAGGTCTCCCAAGTCATCCTCCCCTTGGGAGTGGGAGGTGCCAAGAAGATCCTCAACCTCGGTGATGTCGTGACTAATGGCAGGTGCAGAAATAGGAGTCTGCATTGGTTCAGCCACCATTACAGGGCACTGGAGCAGGAGAGGGTGTGGGGAGGAACACCCCAGGTGGCAAGAATGGTTTCTTCAAGTCCTCCACAGTTTTCTCTCTCCAGCAACCATTCAGCAAATTTCTCCTCAAAAGTTTCAGATAGTGGTGGGGCTAGATTCCCCAGGTCTTTACTGTCCTTAGTTATCCTCTCCAAGCAGTGAGGGCTCCCTCTGGGTAATGGTCTGTGGCACTTTGGAGCTATCTATGGGATCCTTAAATCTACTAGGGCCAGGAAAGTGTGGGTGAGCAGATTAGCATGCCGACCCACCACCACTGGGGTTTTGTAAACCTTCCACCTTGGAAAGCTACTCCTGCACAGTGTCCGTAGTTGATACCCAGAGGGATGTCCAGGATAAGCATAGCATTTTGGGGTCGATCTCCTCCCAGTACACCACTCCACCAGCCGTGCACAGCCACTTCTGTCGGGTAACCATTTTTTCTTAACAGTGGTTCGTAAATATGGCCACTAGAGGACACACAATCAGCGGTGAGCCTCCAAGATGTAACCCCTAGATGGCGCTATCCGGGGCTACTCCCCTGCCTGATTTGCCACTAACAGGTTGAGGCCTGGATCCAATAGCGAGTGTCTCACCCAGAGGTCAGGGTTTGCAATAGTTAAACTAACTTGGTCACACCCTCTGGGACACTGCAACCCCCTTTCTTCCACTAGTGGCCCACACAATATATCAGAATTACCTTCACGGTATACACTTACCCCCAGGTCTGGTTCCGCACTGGGACCTCCTGTGAAATGAGATACAGTGCAACAATCACAGTACAGATACTTTAACATAGACAAATACCTCAGGCAGTATAACTTTGCTGAAACAAGCAGCTCTGATTTATTTAGGGGATATAACAAGGACAGGGAAATCAGGTTAATTAGCTTATCACTCTAATAATCTCATATATGGCTCTGTGCACAGGCCTATCCTTATCAGTTACTGTCCCTGGGTACAAGCCCTAGTGGCTAGTCAAACCGTGGCAGCTGGTAGGGCCCTCACACAGAGAAAAGGAATTAAACAGTCAGCAGTACAGTAATTCCATTTTGATTTAATGTGGCAATTCAACAGGAGCAACCCTGAATTAGTACTCACGACCTCCAAATAAGATAGGGTCCTTCAATGTCAGCATGGGCTCACTTGAGTACACAAACCTCTTCACACATCCATATAAAAGAAAGTACTATACCAGGCAGGCTGCATCTGTATCCCGATCGCAATTACTGCACAATACCGGGAGAACACACAGCAGATTCAGTTCTGACAGACCGAAAGCAATTTTCAGCAATTCTTCCAGTCTTCTACAGGGTGAGCCTGGTTTCTACTCTTCAGAGATCCTTTGATTCTTTTCACAGGGCGGATTCAGTCCTAACAAGCTGTTACACAAGCTGCAGACCCGAACTCTGGGCCCTTACACCGTTTTGACTAAAACTGCACACTGAAAAAAGCACAGGGCTCCTTCCTTCTTCACTGCCAAAGCTCAACTGAACTCCAACTGACGAAACGGGCACTTCCTTTGGGTTCTTCCCAGTTCTTGACTGGATTGGCTGTCCTCACAATAGACTGCTGCTGTTGGTCCAAAAGGCACTGAAGTCTAAACTACATCTCCCAGAGTCACCATACAATCCTCTGTGGCTGGCTCAGATTATGAGTCAAGTTCTGATTCGTCAAGGCATCATTTTAGAGCTAGCTTACCCCACACTGATTGGTCCAGTTCAGCAGTTCAAAACTAGAATGGGAACTAGCAGACACAGTTCTGACTGCAAAGAAAGCAGGTTAGACAAACTGTAATTTCATTATTACTCTAAATAATTTCTAGCAAAAACAGTTACATCTTTCAGATGGGTTCCCTTTGCACTCCTAGTGACTGCAAAAATGAAGTGAATTGCCGGCAGCTAAGTGGTACTCAGAGGCTACACAGTCCCCCATACAACTCAATTATGTCTGCAAGCAGACAGCTCTTAAAGAGACAGTACCAGAGGCCTCTAAAACACTCACTGATAAATGGCTTAAATGCCAAACACCATTCAGGCTTGGAGCATTCAAGCAAGCTCCTGGAAGTCTTTTGGGAACCCCCATTTGCAGGGGGGTTACATATATGCATCTTTAAGTGCAGCAATATACAATATTTGTTTAAGGGCATTAGTGTCACAAAACAACTTGGACGTCACCCCTGTTTTGTCCAGTAAATAAAAGGGGCAGTTAAAATCAGCACCAATAATAGGTTTATGATTTGTGTATAAATACGGGCGTAACAGATTAAATAACTCAATCCTGAGCTTTTTTGTCTGTGGTGCATTTATTACCCCAATCCTAATATTCTGATCCAGCAAAAGTGCCCTGCCTGGTTCTAAATCTATAATTTTCTGAACAGTCACCTCCCCTTTAAACAGGACCCCCACCCCTAAGCATAACTCATCCCCCAGGGACCACACTGTGGAGCCCCACGGCCAAGATTTCTGTACTTGATGGATGTCTGTCTCTGATCGTAATCTAGTGTCCTGTAACATGCAGATCTGTGCCTGGGAGTCATGTAAGGCTTGGAATGTAATGCACCTCCTTTTGTAGTTTTTAATGCTGTTCACATTTAGTGATATAACATTTAAAGTGTCTCCCACCATCTTGGCCACAAGAAAAGGGATTCCGGCTCATGTAAGTCTCCTCATGGTTTCTTTCTGGTTTTCTTTCTTACTTTCAGTTTTTCCAATGGATCCCATTCCACATCTGATGTTTCTTTTTTGGATGATGTGACTGATGATTCTGAGTCTCCCTTCTCATCAGCTGAGGGTTCATTTAAGGCTGAGTATTGATTAGAAGTGGATACCATCTCCATTTTTGGCAGTTTGGATTTGGAAATATTTCTGGATGACCGGCGCTTACCTTGCACCATTGGAAATTCATCATTAGGCGGGGGTGGGGGTGGGGGTGGCATGTCAGAGTTTTGTGGGTTTTCTGGTGCTGTTGCTCCTCTGTCCAGTTTCTCCAAACAGGTTCTCTTGGTTTTCCACTCTCTGGACTGGTTCCAGTGTGCTGGTAGAGTGGTCTGTCACGGTGCCCTCTGTGTCTTCCTGAGGTGCCATTGGTGGAGCTGGCAATACTTCACTTAACATTAGAGGCTGTTCTGTAGGGGTGTGTGTTTGCTTCTCCTGGGCTGCATGCACAATATATCATCTTGATTCCAAAAGGTCCCCTTGATATGGACTGCCCAGGGGCACTGAAGGAAAGGGTGAGCCAGTTCATCACATAGATTGCATTTCGGAGAGTTGTGACAATGACTGCTTGCATGCCCAGTTTGTAGGCAAATATTACAGACTTGTTCCTCACAGGCATTGCTGAAGTGGGAGAAGGAACCACACTGGTGACAGGTCTTTGGCTGACCTAGGTAAAAGCAGAAACTCCTTTCCAGTCCTAAATAAAAACAGCTAGGAAGGTGCCCATCATCAGTCATGCAAAGTTTTATCTTTATTTTTCACCCACCCATCCAGATATGTTCATTGTCTAAAATAGGTACTGGCTGGTCCACAACGTCAGCTCTTTGTTTGACCCAGTGTAAAATGTCAGATACGTGAACATTTTCATGCCTGAATAAGACTGTAATAACTTTAACAGAAGGTCTTGTTAAGGGGATGGCTATGAATGAAGCCCATAATGAAGACTGTTTGATAGATGCATATTTTGTCCAAAATGTTTCCAGTTGCATGGGTGTATTGAAACTAACATCAAATATTGTATCCCCAGAAATGTGAATTAGTGCAAAGATGTCTGAAGCCAAAAATTGCATGGACTCCTTTAATAGTTTTCTTGCTACATACACCCTGTCAGGTTGTACATCCAGTCCACCTTTATATTTTAATCGCACAGCATTTCTTCATGTCCTAGGTTTGCCAAGGTTAGCAAATAAATCAGTCATTCTAAACCTTGGGTTCTGAGGCCTTGACGTGTTTGACCTGGGAGGGGTCTGCAGTGTGTTGCTGCTCTGAACCTGCTGAAGCACTGGTTTTCCACTCTTAGGCTCCATGGCTTCTGCCCAGGTTTTCTGGGGTACCGACTGACAATCACTGATATTGTTAGTGCTTGTACCTTCTCTTGGGTTATCTTGCATTGTATATGCAACCTCTACCTCCTGCTGCCCTCCACAGTCACTATTTTTATTGTTCATGACATTGCTGTGCGGTAAATTAGCAGTATTTTGTTTATGTTTTGTTTATGTCACAGTACCTGGTGTAGTGGATTTCTGCTCCGGGTTTTGCGTCGAGTCCATGTCATTCATAGTTATCTGCAGCTGAACTGTGCTGCTGTTCTGAAGGTGCCACACCTTGTTTGCTTCCAGTTTGTGTAGCCTGTATATTTGCATGCAACATTTTGGCCATTTCTTTGCCTGTCAGCTGTTTAATTTCCTTTGCAGTAGGGGGAACCCCAGGCAACCAGTGTTTTCCATCTTGTGCTAAAATCCATCCTGCTGCCCTCAGGGCTCTCTTAGTGACCAGGATACATCTGCTCCTGTAGTCCTTCCAAAACCTCTTGCTCCATTTATTTCACAGTTTCCTCACTGCTTTCCATGTCAGCTGACATGATGTGATACATTTTCTGAGGCCCTTGTAATTTGCAGCAACACAGCTACTCACTCTCCCAATCTGCAGCAGGTAATTCTGCAGCTGATTCCACAGCAGCTGGAACTGTTGCAAACACTACAGGTACTGTTTTACTTGCCCACTGGCCTACATAACATCATCCTTCACAATATGCTTTAGAATATGTACCTCCTTCTCCACTTCAGGTATTTCCATTGAACTACTGAATAAAACATTCTCAGACGTAGAGCCCAGTGCTCCCACATCTCCTGCCTCCTCTGTCTCCTCACAATTGTCAGCCATCTTGCTGCTGACTGGACACGCGCCCCCTACCACAAGAGTAGCAGAATTTTATTAAGCAAAAGAAACATAACATCAAGTATATACATAAAGGAACAATTGTAACAAGTCAATAACATAAGAAAAAAACATTGCAATTGCAGAACAAATGACAAAATAACATAGAGGAATAGCAAGTGTCAAACAATGGTATAATACCAATTAATGCAAAAAATGAATATTCTTCCAAAAGGAAGTAAAACAAGTAACTGAGAGGTGGTTATGCTCTAATTCCATAAGAGTCAACAAAGCATTTTCTATTTGCTTTATTATATTGAATGAGAAGTCTGAGTTGTTGTAGTACATATTGACAAATCTAGGCCCACAAATTAGTATTTATAAACCAAAAAAAGTACTCTGAGGGTACTGGGATGAAATTGCATCAAGGAGTGGAGAAATCTCAATATCAGAATTTGATAAGTAATCCTGCTAAGAAATGGCCATTTCCATTTATTGGCCAGTGTTTTTCAGAATAAAATAGCATCAGGGCAGTCAAAGAAAAAATGAGACATGGTTTCCTCAATATGTGTACAAGAAGTTTTTGGGCAGTACCGGTCCTGGGAAGATTTATGTTTCAAGTTCCCTCAAACAGGTAATCGTCCGTGACAACACAGCCAAGTAACATCCCACATATGTAAAGAGATTTGTGTATCTCTTAGCATGGACAAAGCACAGTCTAGTCCAGAAGGGGAGCACAATGGAAATTGTAATACTGGTCTGGAGATATTAACGAAAGTATTATATAATTGTTTTCTACATAACGTCATAATGGATGTTTTTGAAAGTTTCCAACTGCATAATTTTCTAAAACTATCTACAGCATAAGTTGGAAAACAAGGGATTGCAGGTAATTGCAGGAGGAAGTATGACCCAATTATCCAGTACATTTCGCATGTTATCCAGGTGTCACAAACATTAGCTATGAATCGAACTCTAAAGAAAAGCTGAAAAAGGAAAAAGAAAAGGAAAAAAGCAATAGGGTAAACCATAGCAAGTCCTCCCTGTTGAACAGGTAAATATGTGATGTCACGTTTAACAGGATTGAGATGACTACCCCATACCATTTGAAAGAACACACTAAAGAGTCTGGTTTCTTAGATTTCGGGGAGATATATATAACTAAGATACAAAAAATGGGAATGATAATTTCCCAATTTCCATGACTTCCAAATATGGACCTTAGACTCTCCAATATTCGGGCATTTTTCCCAGTTATAGAGGGCTGTATCTGGGACATTAAACCAAATTCCCAAAATACGTTGAGGAGACAAACATATCTTAATCCCACCTACATCCGACACTATTGTACAGTCAGGATCTAAGGGGATAGAGACACTCTTCTGAAGGTTAAGAGTGCCCCCAGAGAATATCGAAAAAGTTTGAAAGACATCCAGAGCACGTTCTCCCGAAACTTTATCCTGAACAAATAACACATCATCATCTGCATATGCAGAAATCTTAACGTGAGGAAATGTTGGGTGAGGTGCAAGACCTATAATAGAGGAGTCCCATCTAATTTGGCGAATAACAGGGTCTAATGCAAAGGTATATAACAACGGGCTTAATGGACAGCCTTGACGAATACCAACTGTCCGGAGAAATGTACTCCCCAAATTACCATTAAGGATGGGTACAAAATAGGCCATAGAAAATAGACGAGTAAGCCACTGAACAAAAGTAGCTGGAATACCATAGTATGCCATAACCTGTAACAAGTATGCATGTTGTACTGAATCAAAAGCCTTTGCTTGATCTAGAGAAAGTACAAATCCTGAAACAGCATTACGGCTTTTAGCCTAAAAAATCTCTCGGAGAAGAAATAGCTTGGTTTGTATGGAGCGTCCCGGAACAGCACATGATTGGGCAGAGTCAATTAGGTCAGGAGAAACATGTAATAACCGTGTACTCAGAATTCTGGCTGAAAGTTTATAATCCGTGATTGAGGAGATGCAGAGGTCTCCACTTTGTAGGGAGCAGGTATCTCCTTTCTCAGATATAAATTTAAGGGAAGGACATAGCAAAATCATGGATGACCTCTGTAGAGAGTAATATATAATTGAAAACTTGAGTCAGAATTTCTAGGATCTTCCTTAGAGGTTTTATAAAACTCATGTGTTAAACCATCAGGGCCGGGGTGACCTGTAGCATGGTGGGAGATGGCAAATGCCACTTCCTCCTGTGTAACTAAGTGCAATGAGGTCTGGAATATGGTGTACGAAACTGTGGGACGAAAAAGACTGAGGACAAGTCCGGCAACGTAGGTGATGGCGTACAAAATTGATGATGTAAATGAGAATTTACAATAGACATCATGCTAGGAATGTCAGAAACAATGGTACCTTGCTGATTTAATAAACCGTGCATAACTGTTTTCCAAATCCTATCTTTATGTGCGGGAAAAGGATTCGCAGCGGGGGAAGTCGAAGTTCCCACTGTCATGAAAAAGTCTAGCATACGCGCACTGTTATACTGATATGCAAACATATGACGTCTTTACCGTGGGAAATTTGGGAAGAATAATCAATAGGGAAATTAGCCGATAGAGAGAGTAGTTTGTACAATTGATTTCTATAGGTTAAATATGTTATGTATTTATCACGGACTACCCGTTTTCCCATAGTCTGAAAAAATTGACGTAGTTCTAATTTAGTATCTGTCCACCATGTTAATACAGAATCATAAAACATAGAACCGAGATCCGGGCACGAAAGAGAGACAAATTCGAGCTTGCATAGGTAGGGAAAAAAATAGGGAGTTATTCAATTTCCGCTGAGCAGAAGAAGAAAGGAGTGAAAACGGGGAGGTAGTGAAGAGAAACATGCAAGATAGTAAAAGATGATCCAAGATTTCCGTGGGTCGGAGTGTAGCCGTACGTGCCACACAATGGGGAGAGGAAAAAAATAGTCAATCTCAGGTGTGGAAGAGGATCTATAATATATGACCAGCAGGTAGTATGCAAAGAACGGTATGCATCAATAAGACCAGTATCTTTCACAAGGTCAGAAAAAGCAATGGAGTCACAATAAATTTTATTTATTTTTATTTATTTATTTTATTTATTTAAGAATCAGTTTACAACCTTTGAGCCAGAGGCTCGTTTCCAAAGTACTTCATCACATAAAGACATACATTGTGTTTTGGTTACATAGCAAAGATTTGCAAAACAATAGGCGCTCAACAGAGGCGCACGTCACATTGTGGACAGACAAAACAAATTGGGTAACAGGTACATGTAATTGATAACAGGTGTTCCACAAGTTGGTATCAAGTGAGCATTCTGGTAGGTAAACACTGAAACAGCTGGCACTGGCCAGGTTAAACATAAGCATGGTGTACAGGGAAGTGGTGGAGGGATGGTTAGTGGAGAGGCCTGGGGCATTGTCAAGAGAAGCAGAGGTGGAGGCTATGTTCAGAGACAGGAGCAGTTACGAGTGCTGGAAGATGTGAATTCAATTGTGGTTTTGAACTTGGAGATGGTGATCACATTGGTGATGGTGGCAGGAGAGTTAAACCAGGCTGGGGCTCTAGCAGAAGGACCTCTGGCCACGCTGGTTCTAGATCTGGGGACCTTTAGAGTGGTCTTGTGGAGACAGAGCTGCAACAGTGGGAGGGCTCTGTGGATGGATGCCGCTACTCCCCGGGGAGCCCGGTAGGGTTTTTTGTGAGGAGACAGGTTTGGTATTGGAGCCGCTCATCCAGGGTAAGCAGGTTAGCATCGACATACAGCTGACAGGTGTGTGTGTGAGTCTGGGGGCACCAGTAATCAATCTGCATGCTTTATTCAGGTTAGGTGAATTTTGTTGAGTGCAGTGGTGTCAGCAGCACCATATACTAGTAGACCATAGTCTACAAGGGACATACGGATGATATAACAGCTAGCCAGAGAGCATTTGGGGAAGGCAGGTTTATAGGCGAATAGGATGCCAAGCTTCGTGTGTTGGTGGTGGATGTTAGGGCGTCGATGTGGTTGTGAAATGTGAGGCTGAATCGGAAACCCCAAAGGTATTTGTAGAACAGACTTGTTCCAGTGGCTGGTTGGTACTGGAAGGATATAGAGTGGTGGTTGCTAGCTTTGTTTTGGGGTGGGGAAAGAGCATAGTTTTGGTTTTCTAAGATTGATGACGAGTCTCGCCCTTAAACCAAGCCTCGGCACTGTTGAAAGACTGCTGTAGGAATCCTGTAGGGAGATGGGATTGCGATGGGTGGCAAAAGGACAGCGTCGTCTGCATACAGCAGAATTTTGCCAGGCATGCACTGGGCAGAGTGTTCAGATACAGCGGCGAGAAAGGGGCCCAGGATGGGTCTTGGGGACCCCAGAGAATGGGACGGGGTATCTGAGAGTGTGCTATTAATTTTGACACACTGAGATTGGGTGTCAAGATAGCTAGCACACCATGCCAGGGGCCAGCCGAGAGACCAGTGTGGCAGAGTGCATTCAGCAGAAGTGGATGGGAGACAGTGTCGAAAGCCTTTGAGAGGTCAATGAACACTGCACCATCTAGGAGCTGGTATCCAAGGAGGAGTGTAGAAAGTTGGAGAATTCAATAAGGGCAGTGCTGGTACTGTGACCCTTGCGGAAGCCATGTTGCTCTGGGCATAAAATGTTATGCTTAGCCAGATAATCAGTGATTTGAATAGCACCACTTTCTCCAGGGCTTTAGAGAGGGAGGGAGGATGGAGATTGCCGGTAGTTGCTGGCCAATGACCTGTCGCCCCTTTATGAATAGGTGTGACAATGGCTGTTTCAGGCTGTGGGGAATTGTCCCAGGCAGAGTGACTGGTTAATTAGGCTTGTGAGGGTGCAAGGACTTCATCTAGCACCAGCCTGAGGATGCTGGGGTCCAGTGAGTCACTGCCGGGATTGTTGCCATTGAGAGCTTTGATTAGGATGGGTCTGGCTTCCCGGGTGGAAATCTTTCGCAGGAGGAAGCTGGGGTGCTGGAGGACAGGGGGAGGTTGGCCTACAGGCAACATCTATGGAACAATTGAAATCCCCTTCCCAAATAACATGTTTTGTTGTGCATAAATAAGGTTTCACTAGGTCCATTAAAGAAATACGGGTAGCCTTAGTTTGTGGGCCGTAGATATTAATAAGACGAAAATGATGAAATTGAAAGGTACAGTCCAGGATGAGTGCCCGACCAGGACAAACATCAATAATGCGTGTAATGGAAAATGCCGTGGAAAAAAATAAAATAGCAACCCCATCTGCCACATCCTCCCCAAAGGTCCAATATGAGGGACCTTTAATCCATCCTCGTTTAAGGTGCTGAACCTCAAACAGTGTGGATATACGGGTTTCCTGCAAAAAAAGAATGTCAATGGGAAGGGAAGCAGCAAGATGAAAAAAAACAGCCTCTTCTTGTAGCTTTTTATGCTACAGACATTTAAAGAAGCTATTTTGATGGAAGCCAGAATAAAACAGTCATTCACCCGCTCCCATCTGTGAAGGCCATATTTTTCCTCCTCTTACTTCCCTTTTGGGACTTGTTGCTTTTTTTACGGGAAACATCGGGAGGTTTAGTAGTAGTCAAATCCATATCTTAGGGTAAAATAGAATTATCAGAATCACCATCTGACTTCTCCCTGCCACCTTTGAGACAATCAAAAGGATTGGAGAGGGGAATGTCAGATGTTTTCACAGTTTTTCTAGTAGTAGCCCTGGTGACCCTTCTACTGGGTTGAAAACCCTCCAGATCCATAGGGGATACCACAATAGGTGTAGCAGGACAGGATGAGGGAGCAGTAGGAGGTACAGGATCAATAGAGCAAGCCAATAGAACAGATGGTTCAACTCTCTCCAGGGGAAGGGGTAAAGGGTGGGTGCAATATCCATAGAATTGGACACAGTAACCTGAGCAACAGGCCTGTCTTGTATTTTATCCTGTGCTTTTTGTACCAGTACAGCAGGATCCCACCCCCTCCTGATGGTTTTTACTTGCCCAGGGACATTGGTGGTATGCATGCCCTTTTTCATCACACAAATTACACTGGAAAACATTCTCGCATGAAACACTAGGGTGCCCATACCCCCCACATAGGCTACATTTTAATAAATTGCGCGTACTGCTTAAGTGTGTGTGAGCACCATATTTGTAACAAGCCCTGGGTTGTCCTCCGTAGAAACAAACACCCCTATGCTTACCCAAGAAAAAACTATTAGGTAAGTGAATTATTTCAGAGTTAACTAGAAATAGTTTCACACGGAATTTCCACCCTCCCGTCCAGAGGCCTTCCTCATCTAAAAGGGCTTCAGGGGGGATAAGACCAATACAGCGATTCTGTAACCAATGATTGATGTCACTAACACTCACACCCTAATTTCTAAATATTATGGTCACAGTGCGAACAGAAGGTTTAGTGAGAGGAACCACATAAAAAGGAGTCCAAGGGGAGGTATTTTTTAAAGAAGCATATTTATGCCAGAATATATCTAGACCACTAGCAGTTTTAAAATTGACATCAAAAGTCTCTTCCCCAGAGACATGAATCAAGGCATAGATGTCAGAAGCCTGGAAATGCATAGTACCTTTTAATAGGGTTCGAGCCACATAGTATCTGTCAGGGAATTCTGGAAGGCCACCTCTATAACGCAAACGAACAGCATTGTGTCTGGGAGCTTGTTCCAGCTTGTTTTCAAATAAATCAGAAAGGATAGGACCTCTGCCGGAAGAAGGAGGGAATTCCACTGGGGAAGGTTGTAAGGTAGGGGCCATGGTTGAGGTGCCTTCCCCGGGATCATCTAGGAGGGATGGTGGAGCAGCTGCTACAAAAAATGGACTCTGAAAGAGGTAGGGATACCCTATCAGCCAAATTAGCAGGAGTAGCAACAGACTGAACAGTATTAGAAGCCCCTGAGTCCTGATTTAAGGCAATAAGGGGTGGTTCAATAGGGAGAGGTTTCACTACAGAGTTAATAGATGGATTAGATAAAACATTATCCTGCAAATCCATAATATCCCCCCAAGTTGCCCCAGTAACAGTAGACTGCAAAGGAATAACATGTTCAACAACTGAAATGTCTGAGTCAGTAGAAACACCCCTAGTCATTGGTACCTCGTTGGAGCTCTTTACAGTTGCAGGCCTGGAAGGTGAAAATAAAACTCTGTGGTGTTCAGCGTCCCAAGAAGGGTCCGGGGTCCAGGAACCAGATGCAGTTCGAGTCCATCCTGCGTTTTGAAGTGCTCCCGTAGTTGTCCAGGGTTTGTCCGTAGTATCTAAGGCTGGCGGTAAACCAAATCGAGAGTGCAGAAGATCCGTTGTAGAGGACACAGGTTGTGGGGCTAACTGGGCGGTTAATCGAGAGAGGGAAGGTGTAGACAGGTCTCCCGTAAGTGACTCCAAAGTCGCAGCAACTCCAGAAGCGGAAACACTAGGGGGAGCATCCGGTGGGGTACACAGTGTCGACAGAACTATGTGTTCCACGTTGGAAACTGAAGCAGATATCATCGTTTCATGTAAAGGCTCCAAAATAACTTGTCCCGAAGGTAAACGTTCATTCTCGTTGATGTAGCCAGATTCAGAACGTAGATCTTGAGTATGCATTGCCATATCAGGCGAGTCAACTGGTGAATGTTGCTGAGTCGAAGCTACTGCAGACAGCGTCGTACTCTCCTGAGAAGGTGCAGCACCATCGTGATGCTGACACCGAGTTGAAACTTCCATGTCTGTGCACCGGAAGTCCCCCTACCGAAAAGAGTAGGGGAATTTCCCCAGTGCACTGGCCAAATTTCCCCCCATTCACTAAAATACCACCAACAGCTTAATCTGGTTCAGAGTCAGTTGGCATTCATCTGTATCCCCTTTCCCTGGATCGTGCCTGAAAATAGGCAGAATTTGTCTAGTGCGCTTACCCAGTCAACAAAAACGAAATAAATACAAAATAAATAAAATTAATATTCGCCAGCCTGTCGGTGCAGCATCTGGATTTCTGCTTGCGACGCCGGCCACCCGGTTTCGGGAACAGACTCGGGTTGCTGGAGGGCCAGCTGGGTGAGAAGGCTGAAGCGTCCAATGACTGCTAGCCTTCTCCAGGGGGGAGGGTGGGGATGTGGTCCGGCGACTGCTGACTCCCAGTGAAGACTGGGGGTACAGCACATATGCTGACCGACTGACTAAGGGGGGCATGGCAGACATCGGCATATGCCTTAATGTCATGACACATCACATCCCCAAGAGAGAAAAAGGGAAAAAGCTCTCCTCTGCTTGACCAGATGACAGCCATCTGGTCCCCTCCACTGCCACGAGTGCCCTGGTCAGGCCCCAGAGACCACCTCAGCAGCACCTGAGGGGCCAAGAGTTATGCTGGCTGGCCCCTACTGGCACCTTTCTCCTCCTCAGAAGAGGAGGACCCATCCAGTGAAGGGTTACACTGGATTACTCCAAGGGTGGCTGCCATCTGAGGTGGGGAATGGTGGCAAAGGGCAGAGGCACGAGCGAGCGGTAGGAGGGGAAAAAAGCCATTGATGTCCCGAAGGAGAGTCCAACAGGAGAGACACGGAGAAGACGGGGGGGGGAATTAATATTCTTCCTCGTCTCATGTATCCCCTTACTATGACTGAAGTTTTTCTGCCGCTAAAAGGTTTGTATCATTGCATACCTTGTTGTCTAATTTTTTCATGGGCAGGGAAATGTCCATGTAGACATATATAAAACTGGTACCAAGAAAGGATTTGGAAGGGTTAGGTTTGTCAGATTTCTTTTTATATAATTTAGCCGGGCATGCTTCACTTTTTTATGGTGGGCATGAGCTACAGAACTAGAATTATCTGGGGCCCAGGTTCCTGTCTATCAAAATATAGAAATACCCCTAACTAAATAAACACAGCAATAGAGTCAAGCCATACAAAGGCAAAAGTACTGGACTTCAGGAGGGCTGACTTTGCCAAAATGGGTGAGTGCCTAAGGAATGCACTAGCAAATGGGCAGGAAGGAGGGGTGGAAGAACAATGGGGAATAATAAAAACTGCCATCACAGAGGTAACAAGCTTTGTGTGAAGCAAATAAACAAAACTAAACGATGTAAGAAATCACTATGGTTCTCAAAGGAGGTGGCAGTGAAGGATCAAGAGAAAAAGAAAGCATTCAGGAAGTACAAGGAATCACAGAAGGAGCAGGACAGAGAATTGTATCAGTTAAAGCAAAAGGAAGCTGGGAAGGCAGTCAGAACAGCAAAGGCCCGAGCCGAGGAAAAGATAGCCAACTCAGTTAAGAAGGGGGATAAAACTTTTTTTAGGTACATCATAGAGCGAAGGAAGACTAAGGGAGGGATAGTGAGGCCTAATAAAGGGAAGGGGTGGGCAGAGGGTGATGGTGAAAAGGCAGAGATACTAAACAAATATTTTTGCTCAGTATTTACAAATGAAGAGGGGGAGGTACCTAAAACAAACAATAGAAACACTCTGGATACAGAAGCTGATACCAGCTCATTTACAGAAGAAAGGGTTCAGAAAGAACTCTTAAAACTGAAGGTGGACAAAGCAATGGGGCCTGATGGGATTCATCCCAGAATTCTAAAAGAACTAAGGGTAGAACTAGTGACACCACTGACTACCCTCTTTAAAAAATCATGGGAGGATGGGGTGGTACCCAAGGACTGGAGGAGGGCAGATGTGATTCCCCTTCACAAATGTGGGAGCAGGGCAGAAGCAGGAAACTACATACCTGTTAGTTTAACCTCAGTGATAGGGAAAATGATAGAATCACTTCTGAAGGAAATAATTGTTGATTACCTAGAGGCCAGAGGGGCATAGGACCCAAGGCAGCATGGATTCACAGCGGGAAGGTCATGCCAGACGAATCTAATAGATTTCTTTGACTGGGTGACCAAAGTAGTAGATCAGGGAGGGGCTGTGGACATGGCCTACCTAGACTTTAGCAAGGCATTTGACACAGTCCCACACAAAAGATTAATATACAAGTTAGCCAGCCTGGGAGTGGGTCCCAAGATGATAGCCTGGGTAAAGAATTGGCAGGAGAATAGGACACAGAGGGTAATAGTAAATGGAGTCCACTCTGAAGAAAGGGGTTCCTATGGGTGTACCGAGGGTTCAGTATTAGGACCGGTCCTCTTCAATGTCTCTATAAGTGACATTACAGAGGGACTGGAAGGAAAAGTATGTCTCTTCCAGATGACACAAAGATCTGCAACAGAGTTGATGCACAAGGTGGGGTGGAAAGGATGAGAAGGGACTTGGCAAGGTTAGAGGAATG
Source organism: Neoceratodus forsteri (assembly GCA_016271365.2). Classification (NCBI taxonomy): domain Eukaryota; kingdom Metazoa; phylum Chordata; order Ceratodontiformes; family Ceratodontidae; genus Neoceratodus; species Neoceratodus forsteri. The sequence continues at coordinate 70,869,019 of JADMNL010000023.1, forward strand.
GTCAAATGTATGGCAGCTTAGATTCAATGCTAAGAAGTGCAAGGTAATGCACCTGGGAAACAAAAACCCAGAGGAAGAGTACACAGTGGGGGTGAGATACTAACAACAACAAAAATGGAAAGGGACCTGGGGGTAGTCATATCAGATGACTTAAAAGTGGGCAAGCAATGTGGGAGGGCAGTAAGGAGGGCTGGGGGGATACTGGGATGCATAGGGAGAAGCATCACTAGTGGAAAACAGGAAGTTGTTATCCCTCTATACAGACAGCTGGTGAGACCCCATCTGGAGTACTGTGTGCAGTTCTGGAGACCCACTCTCTGCAAGGACATAGACAGGATGGAAGCTGTCCAGAGGAGGGCAACTAAAATGGTGCAGAGTCTGCACCGGAAGACATATGAAGAGAGACTAAAGGAGCTTAATATGTATAGCCTCGAGGAAAGGAGGGAGAAGGGGGACATGATAGAAACTTTCAAATACCTCAAGGGAATCAATGAAGTCCAAGAGGGCAGCATCTTTCAAAAAAAAGAGGTGTGCAAAACAAGGGGGCACAATTTGAAGATGGGGGGAGTGGCTCAGAGGTAATGTAAGGAAGTATTTTTTCACAGAGAGGGTTGTGGATGCATAGAACGGCCTTCCGGAGGAGGTTGTGGAGTCAAAAACAGTGGTTGAATTCAAGCATGCATGGGACAGTCATAAGGCAATTCTAGGGGGTGGAGGCAGGAAGAAGTAGGCTGCTGGTTAACTAGGATCTGCAGCTTATCCATTAGGTAGGGAAATGGGCAGACTGGGTGGGCCAAGCAGTCCTTATCTGCCGTCAAATTCTATGTTTCTAGGTTTAAAACTCATTATTTACACTTAGGTTCTTTCATGTGCAATAAATATAGACAGCTTACTGGTGCTGTACATGTCTCTCCTTTTGGTGCATATATCAGGGCCTGCAGTCAACTGCATAATTATTTGGGCACCAACCCCCTTTTAGATGGGTCCCAATTGATTTGGCGTAATTTAAATTTTTGTATAGGCACCTCACCAATTGGGAATACCTTTCTCTCCGGGGACTGATTTGGGCACCCTTTCTTCCCTTGTAAAGAGTGGAGATATAATAGCCTTTCAAGAGTTTAAAGATACTTCTGTTTTAATAGATAGAGTAGCTTTTTTGTATATGCAGTTGCGCCACATTTTCTACAAAGTGTTGGACCCTCCTCCCTGGTCTTCGTGGACTACTGAGGTGTGGGATGAGCTTCCCCTGGTGGTCACTCAGTCGCATGTTGTTTCTTCTGTGTCTATAAGACACTGTGACTTAATGCAGCTGCTAAGGTGGACCTTCGTTTAGTATATTGGACAGCTCTACCCACTTTTGCACCTGACCAGGATAGTGCAAGCTCAGTCTTTAATAACTGCTCACAGAAATCCAGGACTGGATGAAATCCAGCTGGTTGAAATTGAATTCTGGAAAGACTGAGGTGTTGGTAGATCTGAGTTGTCGGACAGAGGGGTCGGTGGCCGGTCGGCCTTCCAGACTCTTTCTCGGAGGTGTCCAACTGCCTTCCTCTGAACAGGTGCGAAACCTGGAGGTGGTCTTTGACAATGGGTTAACACTGTATTTGCAGGTGTCGGCAGTCATCAAGTCCTCATTTTACCATCTCAGGAACATTGCCAGGATTAAGCACCTTGTTCCATCTGGTGACCTTCCAACATTCATCCATGCCTTTGTGACCTCGCGCCTAGACTACTGCAACTCCCTGTACTTAGGGCTGCTGGGAGTTGATATCTGCTACTTGCAGCTAGTGCAGAATGCTGTGGTGTGGTTGTTGATGGGGACTCCTTGTTCAAGTCACATCACACCAGTGTGCGCGAACTGCACTGGCTGCCTATTCAGTGGTGGATCACCTTCAAGGTCAGGATTCTGACCTTTAAGGCCCTGTACGGACTGGACCCAGGCTAGCTGCAAGAGCTCCTGAAGCCTTACTGCCCTGGACAACTTTTCCGCGCAGCTGGCGAGGGGTTGTTAGAGATTCCCAGGGTATGACTTTAAATATCAGGGGCCCATTCTTTTATGTATGCGGCCCTGACCCTGTGGAATTCTCTACCTCATCAGACTTGTGAGTGCATGACTGAGGAGATCTTTAACAGGGCCTTGAAGTCTCATCTATGGCATCTTGCTAAATATCATTTGAGGGAGGATGCTATTTGTAATAAATGTTGGGTGGGTAGGAGCACCCTCAAACATATTTTTGGGGACTGCAATAAAATGTAAAATTTCTGGCAAGATACACAGGCTGATTTGGATTCACTGCTTAGCCTTCAAGAGGCATTTACCCCTTTACTCTGTTTGACTGGGCTGGGGTTGGAACAGCTTGTTGGCCAGCAGTGCTATCACATAGCTTCAATTATGACTGTTGTCAAGAAAATTCTTGCAAGGCACTGGGTTGATGAAACACCTCCTATGTATAAGGAGTGGCTTGTGGCAATGTTTGATGCTTTATGTATGGAATGCACACTTTCGTATCTCCAACATACAGAAAAGATCTATCGTTCCAGGTGGCAATCCCTTCACACCCTTTTACAATTACATTAGAGATGGTTTGCTTGAGGGTGCCCCCCCATACTGTAATTTTGTGCAGGCAATATATAGACTCTAGACTGGTGTATGTAGAATGTTTTATTGTGCTCTCTTTTGGTCATTATCATGCTTGCTCCCCTGTTGTCTTTTTAGTTCTAGCTTTTGGCATATGTTCTCCTGGTTTTTGTTAATTTTGTTTTTCGTTTGGTCTCCTCCATCTTTTTACTAGTTTTGCTGATCTGCATGGTTAAATCAAGTGAATGATTATATTAGTCATAGCCTACGATTATAGGGTTCTAGACTTATTGACCTACATATCTTGGCTATATTAGATGTCCTGATGTATGACTTTTATGGTTTTTCTTAGGTTTGTTGTGTTTATAGTCATATAAACCCTACAACATCTCCTTTCAGTGCTAACTTTTGGTTACAGTGATAACCCTGTTATATTGCTCTTTATTTTAATTGCCCTAAATGCTTTTTCCTGTCTTTGACCTGTTTTATGGTTGTGAAATTTTATCTTGTTAAAAATGTTCTCAATAAAGTTTACTTAATAAAAAAAAAAAATAACTGGCTGGTTATTACGGCAAACACATGCTGCCTCAAATTCAAGCACTGATAGTAAAAGTGTGAATGTGTGGCATCTTTTAACAGCCATGCAGCTGCTATCATTGAACATTTGCATTGGGGCTGTTAGAAGCTTCACGTTAACGGTGACTGATGAATGGTGAATATGAACTGCTACACAACAAAGCATATGGTATTTACCTTTACTGCCCTAATCTCAGAACCTTTTTCATGTTGGCGCGCATGCGCAGTCAACATCTTGCGGCAATAGGGATTTGGAGGCACGGTTGCTGTTCGGCGAATGCAGGGCATGCACCAGTAGGTGCGTCCCGCATTGCCCAATCAGCCTGCATGCCTGCGCCACACCATGCATACATAATGGGGCAAGCACATCTAAGAAAAGGTCCGCTGCAATCCAAGCAAAGCTCGTCAGATGCAGCGGTCCTTTTCTTGCCGTGCTTGCCACCATTATGTGCATGGTCATCGAGCGGACGGCCGCCTAACATCTTCCGACTTCAGGGTGCCCAATCCCCTGTCAGTTAACCCACTGCTTTGTGTGCTGCGGAGGGCCCTCCCGGTCGGCGTAAACTCTCCCCAATTGTTGAATGCCGGGGGTGCCCAATCCCCTCGGTTCGCGCCCACTATCTTTGTGTGTCGGCCAGAGGGCCCGCCCCGTTGGCATAAACCCAGTTGTTGAATGCCGAGGGGTGCCCAGTCCCCTCATTTCGCGCACCCTGCTTTCTTTCTGTGCAGAGGGTGCCTAATCCCCATCGGCATTACTTCCTCCTCCCCGTGTAGTGCCGATGAGGGTGCCCAACCCCTGTCAGCTACTAACACCCCCAAAACAGTTAGGTGGCATGCTGGGAGCTCACCCCAGTGTGCCAAATGCCCTGCAAAGGAAAACTGTCCCGCAATGTTTTTATGGTTTTTTTTTACCTGTAAATTGAAAACGGTCCTAGTAGTCTCGATGCCCCCTCCCCACCCACACCCACCCACATGAGCACCTTGCCTCCCTCACCTCCCTCACCCTATACTTACCTCCAGAGTCTGGCACGATGATCTTCTGTGGACTGGGAACATGTCTGCACTCTTCAAAGCCGACTGTGAACTGAGGAAATGCTGGTAAGCTGTATAATGGAATGAATAGGGTTTTTTCAACTTTAAAGCATATCTCGGGCATTTTTGGGAATTTTGGCCCCAAATTTTCAACATGGGGTTTTTGGGACCCCTTCTCATGAATTCTTGCACTGTCATGGCGTTATTCGGTCCTGAAAGGTGATTTCACAGTCACTGTGCATAATCACCTTTCGGGACTGAGTAATGAAATGACAGTGCCACTGTTCATGAGAGGGGCTCTCAAAAAGCCTATGTTGCAAGTTTAGTGGAAAAAATCCAAAAAATGACTGTTTTACGAGTGTGCGTAGCAACTGTGCAATGCACACTTGCAAGTTAGCGTATTCGCACTATTTTCACGCCAGATTCTCAACATTGGCATTTTACCACACCTTCTTGTAAAACCGTACAGCTGTCATTTTTCACATCCTGCCCGAAATGTGTTTTCGCACTTCCGGCGCAGAATAGCGTGGTCGCTGTGCGAAATCAGTGTGTTTGGGACACATTACAAAAATGACAGTGACACTGTTCATGAGCAGAGGTCCTAAAATGCCTGTGTTGAAAATTTGGTGATGATACTCCATAAAATGACTGTTTTGTCTTGATACACAAGGAGGCGTGGAAAGGATGAAAAGGGACTTGGCAAGGTTGGTGGAATGGTCAGAAGTATGGCAGCTAGGATTCAATGCAAAGAAGTGCAAAATAATGCACCTGGGAAACAAGAACCCAGGGGAAGAATACACAATGGGTGGGGAGGTAGTAACAACAACAAAAATGGAAAGGGACCTGGGGGTAATCATATCAGATGATCTTAAGGTTAGCAAGCAATGTGAGAAGGCAGTAGGGGGCTGGGGCATACTGGGATGTATAGAGAGAGGCATCAGCAGCAGAAAACAGGAAGTTGTTATCCCTCTGTACAGACAGTTGGTGAGACCCCATCTGGAGTACTGTGTCCAGTTCTGGAGACCCCATCTCCACAAGGACATAGACAGGATAGAGGTAGTCCAGAGGAGGGCAACTAAAATGGTGCAGGGTCTGCAAGAGAAGCCGTATGAGGAGAGACTAAAGGAGCTTAATATGTATACCCTTTAGGAAAGAAGGGAGAGGGGGGACATAATAGAAACTTTTAAGTACCTCAGTGGAATCAACAAAGTCCAAGAGGGTAGCATCTTTCAGAAAAAGAGACTTGCAAGAACAAGGGGACACAATTTAAAGATAGAAGGAGGGCGGTTCAGGGGCAATGTGAGGAAGTATTATTTCACAGAGAGGGTAGTGAATGCATGGAACAGCCTTCCTGAGGAGGTTGTGGGGTCTAAAACTGTGGGAGAATTCAAGAATGCATGGGACAGACATAAGGCAATTCTTGTGGGGGGTAGGAAGAAATAGGCTGTTGGTTAACTAGGATCTGCGGCCTATCCTGTAGGTAGGAAATGAGCAGACTAGATGGGCCAGCGGTCCTTATCTGCCAAATCAAAGTCTATGTTTCTATGTTTTACAAGTATGCGTAGCAACTGCTCAACGCCGCTCGTAAGTTAAGCGCATGTCAGCACTATTTTCATGCCACATTCTCGAGTATTGGCATTTTACCACCTTCTTCTGAACCGTGCAGCTGTCATTTTCACATCCTGCCCGAATGTGTTTTCGCACTTCCGGTGCAGAATAGTGCAGTCGCTGTGCGAAATCAGTGTTCGGGACACATTACAAAAATGACAGTGATACTGTTCATGAGCAGAGGTCCTAAAATGCTTGTGTTGAAAATTTGGTGACAATACTCCATAAAATGACTGTTTTACGAGGTACATAGCAACGCGCAACATCAGCCAGAATTTAGCCGCATTTGGTAATATTTTCATGCCAGATTCTCAAATTTGGCATTTTACTACACCTTCTTGTGAACTGTACAGCTGTCATTTTTCACATCCTTGCCGAAATGTGTTTTCGCACTTTTGGCGCACAATAGCGTGTTCGCTGTGTGAAATCAGTGTTCTGGACACATTACAAAAATGACAGTGACACTGTTCATGAGCAGAGGTCCTAAAATGCCTGTGTTGAAAATTTGGTGACAATGCTCCATAAAATTACTGCGTTACAAGCGTGCGTTGTGCAGTTTGCACGCACGCTCGTACATTCGAAAACTTCTAATATTCTCACTCCAGATTTTCTACAGTGCCATTGTTCTGCACCACCTAATGAACAGTACAGCTATCATTTTTCACATCCTGACCAAAATCTGTTTTTGCAGTTCTGGCGCAGAATAGTGTGGTTGCTGTGGAAAGTCCGTGTTCGAGACACATGATGAAAATGACAGTGACACTGTTCATTAGCAGATGCTCTAAAATGCCTATGTTGAAAATTTGGGAATGAAAGTCAATAAAATGAGTATTTTATGAGTGTGCATTGCACAGTTTGCACGCACACTCATGACTTTCCGAATTTGTAATACTTTCACTACAGCTGTTCATCATTGGCATTTTTCCATACCTCCAGCTGTCTGAAATGTGTTTTCGAACGTCCGGCACAGAATTGCACTGCCGCTGTGCAAAATCAGTTTTTGGGACAGTTTGAGGAAATGACAGTGACACTATTCATGAGCAGAGGTCCTAAAATGCCTGTGTTGAACATTTGGTGCCGAAACTCCATACAGTGACTGTGTTGCAAGCGTGCATTGCGCAGTTTCCACGCACCCTTGTAACTTCGTCAATCTGCAATATTTTCATGCCACATTTTCACCACTGGCATTTGTGCACATCTCCTTATCAACAGTCCAGCTGCCATTTTCACAGTCTGCCCAAAACGTGTTTCTGCAGTTGTGGCGCACAATGACGTGCTCGCTGTGCAAAATCACCTTTTGAGACACATTCACAAAATCACAGCACTATGTGTCTCTAGCTATGCCACTCCCACTGCCAGTGCGACAGCATTAGATATTGACAAATGCTTGTCTTCCTCTGCGTCTTAGCCACAATTCACTACATGAAAGGACAATCTCTATGGTGACAACATCATGTGACCGACTGAAGAAAACCAGAGGAATAGGAAAAAAAACCACTACACATTTTTAATATTTTCAGTGCATCTTTCAATGTTTTTTCAAATAATTGAAACATCAGCACCACTATGCCACACACAGTGCTGTTCAATGGCTCTTTTTCTCCCATTTAAACAAAAAACAGTTTTTGAGTGGGGGAAATCCCATTTGTACTCTGGTACTGTTGCAAGCCCAAGTCTATGTTCTACATTTTGCTATTAATTTCAAACTACCATTTCTAGTGACTTTTCTTAAATTCCTCATTTCCTTTTAATTTTCTGTCATTTTGTTTTACCCCTGCATCCAAAACTCTACACAAAATCACTGTAATCTGTCTGTAAACAATAACTCACCAGTTATTATAAAAAATAAACCATGGGGTGGTGGGCATACTCAAATTTAATGTACACCCTCAGTGTGGAATGCTTTTATAAACCCCTCGAGCTTTGCTCTCAGGATTTATGTAGTATCCCACACCTCGGGTGTGCATTAAATTCATAGCACACACCACCTCATGCATTATTCTCTATATAACACACCCCCTGGCATGCCTTATTGTTTAAATAGGGCCCCTGAGGGATGTTTGTTATGGTATAAGAGACTGAATGTGAGGTTTTTGTGAGAGGATGGCAAGGTGAAGCTGAGTATTTCTGGCTGTTCAGCAATGATTTGTAATAAGTTCAGAGTATTTTTTTTTTATTTTATTGTGCCGTCCTTCCCCCTGGCACTGAAATTGAATGCTCCCTCCTAACACTCTTGCATGAGAGCACACTGCACACAGGATAAGAGGTACTGTTGCTCTGCATGCTGATTGGCTGAAATCACATGGCAGAAACTAATGCTGCTTGGAACTTTAAAATACAGTGGAATGAAATTTTGGAAAATTCCAACTAGTGCCATGAAATTCCATCAGAAGTGGAATGGTGGAATTTTCTTGGCAGAATGCAAAACACTAATTCACAGTTTACATTAACTCACAGGTTAATATTTTATAGATGTGTTAATATAAACCATGGATTAGTATTCTCCAGTTTATGTACACTGCAGACTAGTGTTCCGCATTTTGTTAATATAAACTGTAGCTTGGTGTACTGGGGCTAGATTCACAACATGTCACAAAGCACAGTGCAAATGTTTGCATTGCACTTTGCGTTTGCTTAGGTGTCTAAAGTTGCTGTTCTCAGTCAGATAGTGCACCTGCCCTATCCAACTGAGAATAGGGCCAGGGAGAGTCAGCGGTAACCCCATTATACCACTAGTCCCAACCCCAATAGCACCACCCTGACGTGCAGCCAGGAGTATGGCTCTGCAGTGAATGGCACTGGTGTGCTACTTCCTGTTCACTAAAGAAGCCATGTAAATCAGCCCATTGGGCATGCAAGGTGTTATGTGGACATTTGCATACTCATTATGGCCCCATTTACATAGGCTGTGCCAGAGATTAGCGTGCCCCCCCCCAGCCACTGCCCCAGAGGCAGCCTTGTGTCCCTGGTGTCTAATTCCCTCCCCAGTTGATTGCTGGCCCAATTGTAAATGTATAGCTTTCCCTGTTGCTAGTGGTCCCCCCAATTTCCAGCCCAGTCGTACATCTATAATTGCTCCCTGGTTCCAATGGTGCCTCCACAATTGCCGGCTTGATTGTAAAGAAATACATTTCCCTGGTGCTACTGGTCCCCCTCACCATGATCACTGGCACGATTATGCAAATATAACATTCCATGGTACTAGTGGTCCCCCTGCCGAATGCTGGACAGATGTAAAAATACATCTTTCCCTGGTGGCAGTGGTCCCCCTCCACCCATGCTCAGCATTTATAGAAGTATTCCCTGGTGTCCAGTGGTCCCTCCCCCCACCTGCATCCATGCCTCATGTAACAATCATATTCTCTGGTGTCCAGCAGTCCCCATCCCGATCACCTGTACACAAAAATTACACCATTCTCTGGTGTCCACTGAGTCCCCCCCACCCCTGATCCCCTGTATATTAATGATGCACTATTCCCTTTTGTCTAGCAGACCCCCATCCTCCCACCCTGGCAGGTAGTGCCACACCACCCTGACCCCTATCTTAACCCTGAGCCAGCAACCAGCCAGGGCCTCCACTATCCAACTTGCAAGCCACTGAATGAGTGTGTAACAGAACACGCTCATTGACAGCTCAGTCAGTGATTGGCCATGGTGGAGAGTGGAGGGCTGTGCCAGTTGTTGGCTCAGGGTTGGGATGGGGCAGGGTGATGGGGTACTACCTGCTGGGGAGGAGGGCTCTCAAAACACCATGGAATGGTGTCTCATTAATATATGGGGAGATTGGGAATAGGGATGGGGGACACAATGGACACCAGGGAATTGTGTAATTTTGATATACAGGGGATCAGAATGGGGGGACCACTGGATACCAGGGAATACTTCTATAAATGTCAGGCATAGTGTGACAGGGTTGAATAAAGCCTTGCCCCATTTGTTATGCAGAAAGAGTTTAAACACACGGGTCTGTTCTGTTCTATCCTCTCCTTTTTTGTCTCTTCTATGTCTGGTTGTGCAACCAAATTTTCTCGTGAGACCTAGGAACTGATCACTATGATGGTTTTGCAATTCTCCGCCTCTTGCTATCTCTCTGCCTTCTCTTGCTATTTCTGTCTTTTCTTCCCCCTTGCATATCTGCAGTTAAAAAAAGTATATGTGAATCTCTATGTAAAACTGTATGTGAAACTGGGTTCCCTTTGTTTAAAACTGTATATAGTTATACTGTTGAAATGATTGCAGAAAGCTATTTGAACTCAAGGGGTTAACATGAGATGCAGTTGTTAAGCCCTTTGCAGAGTTGTCAACAAGAGGTCAATTCTGGGACACCATGTACTGTTTTGTTGCACCTGCAAGGAATGAAACTAACAAGAACATTTGTAAACTTATAAGAACATTCTGTGATAAGCAGGCTCTCTTAATGAGTTCCCAGACAAAGACTTATAAAAAGAGCAGCAATGCTTCTTCTAGAGAGAGAGAGCAAGACTGAAACTTGGAATTAGGGATATCCTCAGATGAAGGACTTTGTTTTCTGTGTTTGTACTGCCTTTGTAAAAGTTACACTGAAAAAAATTATTTTTTTATTTTACAGTTATTGGAAAAAAATAAAATGCTATTTGCGAATTTTGAAACTGCTCCTGGTTTTTCTATGCTTTCTGACCTGTGCCTCAATGACAGATGGTGTCATCCTAAGTGGGATTTATGCCGTGCATACTCTAAGCCAGGAGATTTGTGTGTGGGTACTAGACCTGGTACCAGGGAAGCATAGAAGAAAGGTATGGATTCTGCAGCAGCAAGTCCAGGAGTGATTACTAGAAGAATGGCAACCAAACTAGCAGAGACAGAAGTCCAAGCGGAGACTGTACAGCCAGCACCAGCAATGGGAAAAAAAGAACAGACAGTGACTGAACCTGAAAGTCTGACTGCCTTTTTTAAATGGTGAGTTGTACAACAAACAAAGATGGAGATGCAGCAGAGAGAGAAAAAGAGATTCAATGCTTAGAGGCACAGAGAAAAGAAGAAATGCAACAACTCAAGAAGCAGAGAAAAGAAGAGATGCTGTGACAGAGAGAAAAGGTACTCCACCATTGAAAAAGAATGCCTTGCAGCAAAGTTGGCCATGGAGTCCCTTATGTTTTACTTACTAGGAGCCGACTTTGTACTTGTAGCAGATCACAGTCCTCTTTGTTGGCTTAACCAAATGAAGGATAAAAATTCTAGAATCACACTATGGCACCTGGCACTACAGCCATTTAAATTTAAAGTGATGTACAAATCTGGAAAAGAGAATGTCGATGCTGATTTTCTGTCAAGGTATGGATTAGAAATTCAGAATTCCGAAGGTTGAAAAATGTGTGAGTTTAAAACTTCTCAGTTTGCTATGCTGCATATGTACTGAACTGTAAAGGTTATAAGCTAATGATAGATGGGAATTTACTAGAACGTTTTAGAAACCTGTTTTTGTAAAACAGGTTCCCTCTTAAAGAGGGGGGTATGTGACAGGGTTGAATAAGACCCTGTCCCATTTGTCATGCAGAAAGAGTTTAAACACAAGGATATGTTCAATCCTCTTATTTTCTGTCTTTTCTCTGTCTGGTTGCACAATCAAATTTTCTTGTGAGACCTAGGAACGGATCACTCAGACTGTTTCACATTCTCCACCTCTTGCCCTCTCTCTGCCTTCCCTTGCTGTTTCTATCTTTTCTTCCTCTTGCCTATCTGCAGTTATAAAAAATATATGTGAATCTCTGTAACCATGTAAATGTGAATGCAGAGACTGGGTATTAAAAATTACAAGACAAGAAATTATTAGTGCAATTTGTGCTCAGAAACATAATAAAGCCCCAGGGACAAATAACATAGGAGCTGAGATATAGCAGGCTGATCCTGAGTGGTGAGCGATTTATTTCTGCCACTATTTGAGTTTATTGTTAAAAGCAGAACTGTTCCAGAACACTGGAAATTAGGAATAATTGTCCCCCTACATAAAAAGGGGGCTATTAATATTCCATATAACTATTGTTCAATTACCCTGCTAAATGTTAGCCTTAAAATATTTTCCAGAATCCTATTAGATAGACTGTTAGCCTGGATAGATGTGCAGAATGTATTGTCTCCTTTCCAAGCCGGGTTCTGAAAGGGGAAAGCTACACTAGGTCACATATTTGTTTTAAATTATATTCTTGACAAATATGTTAAACAAAAGAAAAGAAAGATATATGCTGCCTTTGTGGATATAAGGGCAGCATTTGATTATGTTAATAGAGAAACCCTCTGGAACATATTGACTTTAAAAGGACAGGACAAAAACTTTTAGACAAGTTACTTCTGTTACATACTGACACAGTGTTAAGGGTCAGATCTGGTAAGGATTTAGTAAGGATGGGGCATTAACGGAACAAATCGAAGCAAAAACGGGTCAAACAGGGTTGCCTGCTGGCCCCTGCACTCTTCAATATCTATATAGAATCAGCAGTGGGCAACATCTCCCAAATTGATACTTTTGTTTCTAAAATCAACCATATTCCAGTTAGAATACTTATGTATGCGGACAATGCTATTATTTTGGTCCAGACTCTTCTTGGCTTGAAAAGGGCATTACGCTCAATTAGGGAAAGCCTGCTGAACTTGGATTTGACTTTAAATACTGAGAAAACAAAGACAGTAACTTTTGGATCTAAAAAGAAAAAACTTGTCCCTTGGCACATTGATGATTTAAGTATTGCAGAGGTTGAGGAATTTCAGTACTTGGGAGTGGTCTTCAGTAGAGATATAAAGTGGAAGTCACATACTACAAAAAGTTAAGGTAGATGTTAAAAGTAGTATGTTAGGAATCAATAGATTTACTAGATCTTTTGCAAAAGATTCCTTTAAAGCATCATATAGGTGTTTTTGATGCTAAAATTAACTCTAAAGTGCGATATGGCGCAGAGGTGTGGGGTCATTATGTCAACATCAAAGATCTAGATTTACTACAGACCATTTTCCTGAAGCATTTACTAGGTGTCCCCTTTATACAATGAATAGTGCTGTCCATGCAGAAACTGGAACTTTATCTATAAAAGCTAAAATATTGAAAATAAGTATTTCTTACACCCAAAAACTGTTCAATGCTCCAGAAAACAGTTTATTGGCTAGTTGCAGGAAGGATATGCTTAACAACCTAAACATGGAACCTCAGTGTTGGCTGGCAAAGTTAAACCTAGAACTGAATAGAGTTGGACTGCCATTTAGCATTATGTTAAAATCATCTTTGGTTTATGCAGTATTTACCAGAACAGCCATACAAAGAATTGTTGATAACGCTATGCAAAAAGACTTAGCAAACATTAAAGATTCAGGTAGACATAAGGGGCCCAATTCTCAAAAGCTTATGCCTGGTGCAACTTGACTTGTGCAAAAATAAATGACGCAAGAAGCAAGTTATGCCAGCAGTTGTGACATACAGTATTCTGAAAAGCAACCTGTGACATATTGCAGGCTGCTTGCATCAAAGTGGAGAAATGCCTCCAGTTACACCCTAAACTCCTTGCAACATGGTGCTAGGGGGTTTGTGGCAGCAGTTATGCCCTATTCTGGAAGGGCAGCAACAAAGTGCCCAAGTTTTCTATTCTCAAACAGCCCCCAGAGGACATCTGCCTAAGTACAGTTACTTATGTCCTCTGGGGGTTGTGCAGATCTGCCACTGGGCCAGCTCCCAAGACATGTGCCCCCCCCCCGCCTCGATCCACATGTTGTTCACGGCACGCCCCACAGGGCTAATCATGCCCCAATGCCCCGCCCCCACAGACACATGGATGCTCAGTAGGGCAAGCAGACCTTCCCATGTCCCATCCTCCAACTGCATATTGAATGCCCCACAGGGCTAGCACCCCCAAGCCCAATCCCACATTAAATGTAAAAGCCCTGCAGGACTAGTAGACCCAACAACCCCATCAATGCAGCAATTCCCCAAACAAAAAACCCTGCAGGGCTAACCCCCCCTCCATGCCCAATCCCCGCATTAATTGTAAATGCCCACAGGGATAGCACCCCGCTCCCTGATCCTAGGAGTTGTGTATACACCAAATAATAATAGCTCCCAATCTCCTGGTAGTCTAGTGCCCCAACCCCACCCACACAGCAGTGCTAGTCCAACCTGCACCCCCAAATGTGTAGATTAGTGTTCTGCATTTTTGTTTATGTACTCTGTGGATTAGTGTTCCACGGTTTTGTTAATATAACCCATGGATTAGTGTTCTGCACTTTTGTCTTTGTACTCTGCAGAATAGAGTTCTGTGCTTTTGTTAATATAACCTGTGGATTAGTGTTCCACACTTTTGTTTATAAACACTGTGGATTAGTGTTCCGTGGCTTTAGGTACACTGTGGATTAGTATTCCACAGTTTTGTCAATACTGTATAACTCATGGATTAGTGCTCCACAATTTGGTTTATGTACACTGTGGATTAGTGTTCCATAGTTTTGTTAATATTACCCATGGATTAGTGGTCCACAGTTTGGTTTATGAACACTGCAGATTACTGTTCTTTGGTTCAGTTAATATGACCCATGGATTACTGTTGTAACCCCCACCCAAGTATGTCGTTTCCATCTTGACAGCACTACCTGGTGGGCTGGGTTCGAGGAGAAGTATGTCACTTGGCACATTGGCTAGGTTTGGCGACTCTGCAACAGGGACACCCAAGTAGCTCTGGACACAGGAAGCAATAACTGTAACGTCCAATACCAGAAGTGGGATTCTAAAGTGTGGCTTTTTTTCACATCCAACAGAATAACAAAGCATAGATTGACCCCCATGGGGCTACACTCCTGGTAATGCAGATTTATGAAGGTCAGAACACATCCACTTTCACTTGAGCCCTCAGGCTTTGAAACACACTGGGCACACAGCCTGAACTTGTACTCTGCTCTGGGTTTCCCTGGCTCGGCTCCTTTGCCAGCCACTTGGACTACCTTCCTTTCATGGCTCAGCTTTCATGCCAGCCCTTTGGACACTTTCCCTATAGCATGGAAACATTTATTGGTGGTTCCCTAAAGCACCTATGAGCACTTCTGGCTCCATCAGGGAATCATCCTCATCAAACCCATGTCTGGTTACTTTCCTCAGGCACTGGCCAAGTACCTAAGAGAAAGCAACAGGTGTCCCAAAGCAAACCCATAGAGGTGAATTTGGTTACTACTGATGGGGGTCTCCCACTTCTCGCTCCCATAATTCATACCCGGCTATTTCTCTGGACTGTTAACACCTCATCCTTGAAAATACTTTGCTGTTTAGAGTCTCATTAAATGTGTTCACATTCAATCTACTATCTTTACATCCCATTTGTGCTGAACTTGAACATACTTAATAAGTGTCTGTGTCCATTAGTCTAGACCCCCACAGAGTTAAGCAGTCCAATCCCCACATCTTCCAAACTGTACTTGGCTGTCTTTTCCTGACTCCACAGTAACAGTCACTTTAGTTTCATCTTGTTTCAGGTGAAAACACATTGGCCCTTTAGCAGAGCGAACTCACCCATTGGTTGCAGGTGCCCCACAGGCATTTTCTCTTCAAAGAAATCTTGTCCAGAACTTCTGGTGCCTCAGCACAAACTTAACTCAGGCAGCTTCCTTTTCCCTAGCCGGACCAGGAAAGTTGCCCCTGGAAGCAGGCTGATTCCTTCCCCCCATACCCACAGGGGTGGGGCCCTGAACCACTGAAAGTGGTCTCTACCACTTCACTGGGCTCTTCATATGTTCCTCTTCGGGTGAGAACACACACCTATACAAAAAATAGCTCTTTGCAGAGCTTAGAACTCTGATGGCCTGCTTACAACAGAGCACCTCCTTCCTCTATTACAGGCTGCCACAGACTCTTCTGAACTAACTTCAAATTCACCAACATTCTATCCTAACTTCCAACTGCAACATTCCAGTGTGGCTTATGCAGCTGCGACAGTTCTGAAATGATGTCATCCCTCAGTCTCAGCTGAGACTGAGAACAGAGTGAGACACTGTGAAATCCATTTAACTGTAGTTTCACAAGCTGCCTTCCCTGCCTGCCACTAGGTCTAACTGAGATTCTTGTAACCCCGGGTAGCAAGGGGGTTACACTGTTCTGCAGGTTTGTTAATATAAACCATAGATTAATGTTCCGTGGTTTTGTTTGTGTACACTGTGAATAAGTGTTATGTGGTTTTGTTAATATAAACATGGCTTAGTGGTCTGCAGTTTTGTTAGTTTTGTTAATATAAACCATGGATTAGTGTTCTGCAGTTTTGTTAAAATAAACCATAGATTAATGTTCCAGTTTTGTTTATGTATACTGCAGATTGGTGTACCGCAGTTTTGTTAATGTAAACTATGAATTGGTGGTCCACATTTTTGTTTATCTGTACTGAGGATTAGTGTACTGTGGTTTTGTTGATGTACACTATGGATTAGTGTGCTGTGGTTTTGTTGATGTACACTATGGATTAGTGTGCTGTGGTTTTGTTGATGTACACTATGGATTAGTGTACTGTGGTTTTGTTGATGTACACTATGGATTAGTGTTCTATGGTTTTGCTGATGTACACTATGGATTAGTGTTCTATGGTTTTGTTGATGTACACTATGGATCAGTGTACTGTGGTTTTGTTGATGTACACTATGGATTAGGGTTCTATGTCTTTGTTGATGTACACTATGGATTAGCGTTCTGTGGTTTTGTTGATGTACACTATGGATTAGTGTTCTATGGTTTTGTTGATGTACACTATGGATTAGTGTACTGTGGTTTTGTTGATGTACACTATGGATTAGTGTTCTATGGTTTTGTTGATGTACACTATGGATTAGTGTACTGTGGTTTTGTTGATGTACACTATGGATTAGTGTACTGTGGTTTTATTAATATAAGTTATGAGTTAGTGGTTCACAGTTTTGTTTATGTACACTGTGAATTAGTGTTCTGCGGTTTTGTTAATATAACCCATGGATTAGAGTTCTGCAGTTTTTGTTTTATGTATACTGTGGATTAGTGTTCCATGGTTTTGTTTATGTACACTGAGTGTGGATTAGTGTCCTGTGGTTTTATTTATTCATTTATTTATTGAAGTCTTGTAATTACAACCCTTTGAGTCAAAAACTCTTGTGCAAAGGCTCCACGTTTTGTTAATATAACCCATGGATTAGTGTTCTGCAGTATTTTTTATGTACACTATGTATTAGTGTTCCGCGGTTTTATTTATGTACACTGCAGACTAGTGGTCCTGCAAGAAAAACATAGAAGACACTTGGCTACACATCAAAGACATGGGGCCCCATTCTAGAAGGGTGGCACAAGTCGACGCCAAATGCAACTTGTGCCACCAGCATCTGCAACATTGACCTTGAGCCCTATTCTAGAAGGGGCAAGGTCATCGCAGATAAGTCCTGTGACTTGTGACATATGGCCAGGTACGCCGAACTGTGGGCGCACCTGGCGAGCATGTCGCAAGCCACAACACAGGTTGTAAGAGCCCCCTCCATACCCAGCAAGCCATAGGTGCACCGCAGGACTGCCCACACCCCATCCCTCTTGCAAAGTGCCCCACAGGGTGGCACAGTTAAACCTCCCACCCATGCCCCAACCTCAAGTTGCCAGCCGCAAATATGACATATACCCAGCAAAGCCCTAGTAGTCTGGTGCCCCCCCAATCATTGTAAAATAAATAAATATCACCCCCATTTCCCTGGTAGTCTAGTGGAACCCTCTTCAATCCACAATCATCGTATAATAAATATATAACTCCCTTGCCCTGGTAGTCTAGTGGCCCCCCCACCCAGCCGTGCCAGTCCACCCAGCACCCCCCACCCATCCCCAGCTGGCAACTGGCACAGCCCACCTGTCACCTCCATGCCAGCCACTGACTGAGTGCTGTAGGATTGCTACTGCAAAGATGTGCTCAGAAATTAATTTCTAAGCATGTCTTTACAGTAAGCTCTCCTATGGAACTCAGTTGGCAGCTGGCCGTGGAGGTGAGAGGTGGGCTGTGCCAGTTGCCGGCTGGGGATGGGGGGATACTGGGTGGACTGGCATGGCTGGGTGGGGGATGGGGCCCACTAGACTACCAGGGAAAAGGGAGTTATATATTTATTATACAATGATCGTGGATTGAAGAGGGGTTCCACTAGACTAAAAGGGAAAGGCAGTGGTATTTATTTATTTACAATGATTGGGAGGGCAGTAGACTACCAGAGCTTCACTGGGTATATGCTGCAGTTGCGGCTGCCGATTCGGGGTCAGGGCATGGGTGGGGGGTTGACTGCGCCACCCTGCTGGGCATATCACAGATGGATTCAGGGGCAGTGGGTGTGACAAGCCCAGAGGGGATATTAATGCAAGACTCAGGGGCGGGGTGGGCAGCCCTGTGGGGCACCCACAAGGGTATGCTGGGCATGGGGAGGAGGGAAACTGTGCAATGACTGCTGAACAACTGTCAGGTCTACAGGACCCCCGGGGATGTCCGTAAGGTATACCAGCTAAAAGCTGGTGTAACTTATGTTGCCGGTTCTCCTCCGGGGGTTCTTGTAGAATCCCCAACATTGGGGACTTTGTTGCTGCCCTTCTGGAATGGGGCGCAACTGCTGCCCGTAAACCCCCTAGCACCATGTCGCAGGGAGTCTATAGTGCAACTGCGAGCATAACTTCTGTTTGGCACAAGTGGCCTGCGCCATGTTGCAGGCCACTTTGTAGAATCGTGCATGTCGCAACTGCTGGTGTAAGTTGCAACATGCACCATTCTACTTAGCACAACTGCTGTTATTCCAGGCATAACTCTTCTAGAATATGGCCCATGGTATCCAATGTTTGGATCTGATAAAAAACATTTTATTGTAGCAATTAAAAACAAAGTAGCACCTCCTCACATGTGGTCAATGTCTCACGTCATGCTGATGCTTTTTCAAGACAATATATCCAGTGGATTAGTGTTCCAAGGTTTTGTTTATGTACACTGTGAATTAATGTTCTGTGATTTTGTTAATATAATCCATGTGGTCAACATTTCACGTCACTGTGATGCTTTTTCAAGACAATATATCCAGTGGATTAGTGTTCCGCAGTTTTGTTAATGTACACTGTGGATTAGTGTTCCATGTTTTGTTAATATAAACTGTGTATTAGTATTCTGTGTCACGAACTCATTCCTGGGGGCCAGGTCAACTGAGCTCACAGTGCCCACCCCTATGTGCGATCCTTGATGAGGGGAACAGGAGTGCCCTCTCTGTGCCCTTCTATAGTGCTCACTGAGTTCACAACTGAACACTCACCACTAGATCCCAGGGCTTCCTCTACAATCTGGGTAAGGGTAAAATACAATCTCAAGTCTGTAGCCAAGTAAGAACCCTCCTTGGTTGCTGCACTGGGGGAAGGATCCAGGCATTATGAGCTTTTAGGGGTTGTCCTCGTAACCCTGAGTGTGTCTTCTTCCCCAGGTGCTGCAGGTACCTAGTTCGAACTCCACAGACCCCTCCATAGATCCTATGTATTTCCCCTACTTAGGCACCCAGATTCCTTTCCAGAATCCTAGTCTTTGGTAGCTATGGTGGCATTTTAGCAATTAAACAGGCTGTCACAGATTGAATAAATCTTCCCACCTTCATACACACAACAAAATTATTTCCAGGCGGTTTTGTAAAAGCAAGTGTTTTTACTAATTACTTAAATAATTATCATACAAGACTTACAAACAAAAGATTCAGAAATCTGGTTACAGAATAACAAAAAAAGTTGGACAAAATAATTTGTCTGTGGAGAATCAAAAGTCCAGAAAATAAAGTCTACAAAGTCCCAGTTCTTCTTGTAGCCACTGGTCCTCAGCGTATGCTTGGCAGTCTGGCTCTGTGTGTCAGGAAAAGTGTCTTCTGCAAAATGGACCAAGTTTCTGTTTTGAGAGGCCTTAGAGAACTATGGTCCTTGGTTAGCTGGTGGCTTTGTCTTTTAGGCCAGCAGGGGTCTCTCTTGCTCTTTCCCAAATTTTAAGTGAACCAAAAAAAACATTATCCTTCCTGTCACTTTTATATGGAGGTGAATTATGACACTTGAAGGGAATTCACAATAGACTTCCAGAATGGATGTTTCCCAGTTCCTGTTCTCAAAGTATTTTGCTTTGAAGTAGAAAGTTTATGACAGGCGATAGTTTCTCCCATCCCTTGTCCTGGTTATGACACCTTTTTTTCCTTTGATCAGCTTACCAGGAAATCCCCTCTGAAATGTAATTTCAGTTTCCTGTTTAGCAAGCCTTTCCCAGACATCTGGAATATACATCCTCTCTCCCTGTGTGACATTTTCAGTAACCATGGGCATTCTTTTGGCAACACTTAGTTCTGGTCTTCTTAAGGAATTTATACATAAATAAAATCTCAGAAAAATATGACAACATTATGACTGAAGTGGCCAAATCGTCACATCCTGTGGTTTTATGTTCACTGTGGATTAGTGTTCTGTGGTTTTGTTAATATAACCCATGGATTAGTGTTCCACAGTTTTATTGATGCACACTTTAGCAATAATGCCCGACAGGGTGTGTGTCGTGCTGGGATAACATCACGCCTCAGGTGGTTGGGCACGAGGCCACAGGCTGAGTGCGACCAACAACTGAGGCGTGACGTTATCCCAAATGACACTCCCTGGAGGGCATTATTGCTATTATATAATGGCTCATTGTTATATAAAATAAAAAAATAGTTTTAAAGAATGCTTTTATTAGTGTGGAAAAATATTTTTGTTTTTTAAGAGGAGATGCAAAAAAAGGGATCATCCGGATCATCCATATTGGTTCACAGTGCTGTGACTAGACTCATGATGTTGTGCTGGGATAACATCACGGGTCCAGTCTCAGTCTGACCAATCAGAGACCAGGATTCTTTCTTGCCATTGTATAATGTGGATTAGTGTTCTGTTGTTTTGTCAATATAACCCATGGATTAATGTTCCACAGTTTCATTTATGTACACTGTGGATTAGTGTTCTGCAGTTTTGTTTATATTCACTTTGGCTTAGTGTTCTGTGGTTTTGTTAATATAACCCATGGATTAGTGTTCCACAGTTTTGTTTATAAACACTGTGGATTAGTGTTCCGCAGTTTTAAGTACACTGTGGGTTAGTGTTCCACAGTTTTGTTAATATTGTATAACTCGTGGATTAGTGCACCATAGCTTAGTCTATGTACACTGTGGAGTAGTGTTCCATAGTTTTGTTAATATAACCCATGGATTAGTGGTCCACAGTTTTGTTTATGTACACTGCAGATTACTGTTCTGTGGTTTAATTAGTATAACCCGTGGATGACTTTTCTGCAGTTTTATTAATATAAACTATAGATTAGTGTTCCGTGGTTTTGTTTATGTACACTGTAGATTAATGCTATGTGGTTTTGTTAAAATAAACATGGAGTGGTGGTCTGCAGTTTTGTTAGTTTTGTTACTATAAACCATGGATTAGTGTTCTGCAGTTTTGTTAATATAAACCATGGATTCGTGTTCTGCAGTTTTATTAGTTTTGTTAATATAACCATAGATTAGTGTTCTGCAGTTTTCTTAGTATTGTTAATATAAATCATGGATTAGTGTTCATTAGTTTATGTAAATTGCAGATTGGTTACCAGCAAACTGCAGAAGACTAGTTTTTGGTTTTCAAAAAAAAAAAATGAGGATTACTATGCTGCAATTCACATGAAAACTCAGTTGGAACGCTACAGAATTTCAAAGCATTTTGGAAGTAGAAGGGATATTCTGCATGGTTGTAATGGAAACCTTTATTTCACTGTGCTCACTTATGGGCACTATCACTCGCCTAACAATGGTCAGGTTGGTGGCAATGTGATCGACTAAGTGAACTAGACCACCCTTGTCACACCATACATGACTCCTGGGAGTGTGTTGAATATACGTGTTCTGATTGTTGCTAAATGCCACTGCAACTGCAGAAGTGGATGGTAAAAACTGTGTAGCATGACCAGCTACTGCCTGTGTACGGTAATTGCCTTTTTGTTAACTGTCGGTGATTAAGGTTTAAACCCTAACTCCACCTGACACAAATCTTTTGAGAAAAGCCCTACCTGCCAAAGCAGCGTTTACCTGATGAAATATAATAAACATCATGGAATGCTGACCGCAGAATCCCACGTTTTGATTGGTTCACTAGCAGTCCTTATCCCTCTGATTATGGACTGCTAGTGCAAACAAAATGCAGAAGTTGCATGCGGGCTGTTCTTCAACAAATGTTTTTATAGAAACATAATGCCTTGTAGCACTATTGTAGTTTAACACCACAGTGGGAGGTTTCTAATAGCAATATGTACCACTGTATTGGTCCTTATTAGTATACTATAAAACAGGTAAGAGAAACCAAGACCGTGATTGGTCAGATGTGATCACATGATTGTGTGTTATTCCAGCACAACAGTACAGGTCAGAAATACCTAACTTTCTGAACCTCGTTATTCAGTGTTTAAAATAAAATTCAGAGAAACTATTTTATAATCACAATAAGTCACTGTATGCTTTGTGTAATTGTGGGATAGCGGCACATCTCAGGTGTGTAAGGCATTTGACACTGCCTTGTGCCTCACTTCCCAAACCGTGTTGTTATCTGACAATAACGCACACCCTGTCATGCCTTTATTACTTAAATAAGGAACAACAGAGCCTTAATCCTCTTGGTTGTACCTTGAGAACTAACTCTCCCAACCAGTCTTTGTTCTAAAAATAAAGGGCCACTGCCACGCTACAGTAGCATCAGTACTTACTGCTTAATTCATTATTATAAAAAGAGTTTTTTTTCTGGTCACCATTTATCATTTAAGGGAACTAATCCTGGGTAAAATCATCCTTTAAAAAGTTAATCTCAGATGCCTTACCTCTGGGTGACCATACACCACAAGGCTGTGTTTCCATCAAGGGAAGTGATGACATCATGGAGATCTTGGGAGCAAACCTCAAATGACCTCTGTGATGTCATCACTTCCCGAGATGGAAACACAGGGCCTGATTCAAGAAGGATGATGCAGGGCTTGCATTAAGCCCTGTGTCAACCTCGATCTTTGGTGCAACTGTGCCAAACGCACTCTCCACACCTGCGCCCAATTCAACAACATTTGGCACAATTACGGAAATTTCTTCATTTTACAGCAGCTTGTGTCAATGGTTTGGCACAAGCCCCGTAAACTGGCTCCCTCACTGGTGCACAGTTAGGCCGGGGGGAGCTGGTCTAACTTGGTGCGGCTGACTCAAGGACTTGTGGTGGAGGTTGCGGCTGGCACCCTTTGTGAAGTGCAGTTGCCACACTGATCACCATAAGTCGGCCCTTGCACCCAACCCTCCGATGCAAGTCCCTTGAGCCATTCTAACCCCAATCCTGAATCAGGCCCACAGCTTTAGTTGTGTATGGTCACCCATACATTGTTTTATATAGCATATGGTTCCACACACAAGGCTTTAGGGACTAAAAGAAAGACTATGAGATGAGATTTCATTTTTGAAAGCATCTATATTGTTAACTGACTAAAAACATAGAGACAGCAGTGACCTGATTAAAAACACAGAAATGGCAAACAAACTGCTGTAAATAATAACTGCCATGGTTTGTTTTTGTAATGTTTGCTTTGAGCACAATCGCAAATGTGAGACTGGTAACAGAAAGTCTCCAGTGGCTGTGGCACAAGGGGATAGCGTCGTCACGCAATACAAAGCGAAAAAGTTGTTGTGGTATCAAAGTGACATCAGAGCAATATCACAACTTAACATGACTTTTGGGAACTGTACCACAACAAGAATGTTACTTTTATAGAAATCCATACACTGTGGACCCTAACCACACACTATATGTAGAATAATATATGACCAACCTTACACAACAAGACTGTTTCCATCATGGGGTTGAGATGATATCATAGGGACCGGGACCACCAGAATGAAGCGTCCCTGATGTCATCTCCGTCCCAAGATGGAAACACTTGCCAAGTGCTGGTTTGATTGCCCACATACTATTTTTTATAATATATGTTTTTTTTATTTTTTTTTTATTTTAAGACAGCTTTGCCCGAGATTCAGTGTGGGGGAATAACTCCTCCTATTATCCACATCTAAGCCAGCCTCTCCCTTCACTCCACGCTTAGTGCGTTTAGAATGCTGAGCTCCGTGTGTTCTATGTGGCTGTGCTGCTTCTGCTCATTTTTCTCATTCCCCTCCCTCTGCTCTCCTTATGCTTTCCTGCTTTCTGCCGCAACTCGCTGCACCCCCTCTGCTTGAGTTCTTTCTCCTGCACCCATCTTTCTCTGTCTGCCTTTGCTTCCTCTTCCTCCCTTCTCCACCAGCTGCCTCGTGGCTTCAGTGGGTCTACTCTGCTACCCCCTTCCCTCCCATTCCTCCTGTCCTGCTGAGTTCTCTGGGTCTCTATTTTCTGTTCTGGCTTTTCTTTTGGGGGTTTCTGGTTTTGCCCAGTTTTCTGCTCTTTTCCCTGTGGCTTCCATTTGCCAAGCTACCATTCTTCTGGATCTCTGATGCATGATGATGTCACCACCTGGCTTAAAGCTGAAGCACAGGGCCAGCCCACCGGCGCATTGGTTGTACTACCACCTGTGACACCGATGACCACAGTTCAGAAGCAGATCTCAGACATCTGAAGGGCAGCCCAGGGGAGGAGGCTGAGCATCCAGGAGACTACTCACCTCCTCTGTGGAGGGAAGGGATCTGATACCCAGCGACTACTGACCTCTAGCATTGGCTCATGGGCACAACCAGGGGCCATGCTGGGTGCTCGGGAGGGTAGGGACCGGCGGATCTCTGCACATCAGTGGTGGGAGTGTGCCCAACTGTGCACTGAGGTAATTTCATGTCTGGCTTTGTGAGAGGGAGGGAGCACATAAGGCAAAAATACCTCAGCATGAACCCCATGATGCCTGGGTTCCTGCCAAGTATAGGGTCCCAGATGATACAGGAGGGGGTCCCTCCCGGCAGCGACTGAGGCCAAAAATACACACAAAAAAAAGTTGCGGCACCATTTTCTATCCTGTAGTTTCAGTCCCTTAGACTTTTTCCCTTAAATCACACATATTTGGTTGTTTCCATCCCTCCCTCGCTAGCTCCTACTTTACAACCAAGCATCATTTGTCCCTTCTGCCTCCTGTTCCCTCCAATCATCTGCTCCTTTTCCTGCCTTTCTCTAAATGTTTACAGTTCCTCTGTCTTTTCTGGCAGCACTCATCAGCAGCCTGATCAAACTCCATCTCTTTAACTTGTACATTTGGAGGTCTACGAGTATAGGTAGGGTTCGATTCAGCCACCAGAGATGGGATTCTGTGTCTTTCGTACATCATGTCATTAATTATCAGCTATTTTTGATACTGTTATGGTACCATAGCATCCACTTCATCTGGCACTTCATCTCCAGATGTTGAAGAAGGTCCTTCAGGGCTCTTGGACTTCCTCAGATTCACTAGCACATCACAAAAGATCTTCAAAATTGAGGTATTCTGTAAAGGGCTGGATTGTTCTGTGCTTGATTTCTGAATTACAAAAATTGGGTACTTCTCATTCAGCATCCACTTGGAAACATGATCTATTCGATTTATTCATAGCAGCTAAGTCTCAACCTGCCATGGATCCTACTCCTAGCCAGCCTGTTCTACAACTAGCTTCTGATTTCTCTGAAATTAGAGAATTCATGGCTCAGCTGGCTTTCTCAGTATCAGAGCTATAATCCCGCATCTCTTCCCTTGAAGCTTGCCTTCCCTTGCAACCTACTCCCACTACAAGCTTAACAACTTCCATTATTCCTACAACCACTACTCATATCCAAGAGGATGTTGCTTCAACTAGTACTACACCACCTATGAGCACTCCATCTAACTCTGTTCTACTGACTTGTCAAGATTCAGGTACTTCTTCTCCAGACACTTCTCCACCATTTATATCTCCTATTCACCTCATCCCCGGTCACGTCCGCAAATATATTTTAGATGGGAAGAACATAAACCTGATATCTCTCTTTGTCTCATCCCATGATACCATAGAAAGCAGAATAGTATCCTGTGGGGACATCGTCCTGAAGTCAAAAGATCCCAGACTCCTGGAGAAATTGACTATACCTAAATTTGCTCTTGCCTTCAGCTTATATTGTGACATCATTTGCTCCACATTTCCCTCTAGATAAAGAACTGGACTCATATCGTTATCTTTTGGTCGACCTAGCCTTTCGATATGGAAGAACACATTTTTATGATTATCTTCAGTCTTCTCTGCAAAAGCTGCCACTGTCTTGGCTCATTTTAATACAAGACTAATTGGGCCATCCTGGACAACATGTTGATCTGCTGTCACTTCACTGGCCAGCAAGCATATTCCTGCCCGCTATGTGGCTCCTTTGCCCACTTCTCCTCTCCCTACTGTTTAACAGTAATTGATGTCTCCTCATCTTCCATGGCAGCTAGGAAGAATTTACCAGCCAGTCCGACTCCAGCTTCCTTTCCCTCTTCACAGCTGACCTGCACGATTTCTAATCCTAATGCCTACGTTCAACTCAATTTAGACAAACATGGAAGCCAAATTAAGTATATAGGAGGTAAACCAATTTGCAATAACTTCAGTGACAATGAATGCTCAGATTCTAGTTGCCAGTTTCTCCATATTTGCAATTTCTGTGGTGAAGCTCATGCTCGATTCATTTGTCCAAAAGCGTCTCGGTCCAAACAATGACAATTATTGCACCCCCCCCCACCTCCTGTCAAGCTACGTGCTTAAGCCAAAGTACTAGCTTCTCATCCTTCTTGCTCATTTGAGGAATATCTTCTGTCTGGCTTTTCTGAAAGATTCCATATTGGTATTGCTGTACTTCCCCTTTGACTCCTTCGAATGCCTTAACTTGCAGTCTGCCTTAAAAGGACCTGAAGTCATCCAGCAACGACTACAAAAAAACTTCAAAAAGGATTCTTCATCGGTCCCTTTCTGCATCCACCATTTCTCACCTATCAGATTAGTTCCATTAGTGTGGGCACTAGAAACTTTTTTGACAAGAAGCGACTAATCATTGACTTATCAGCACCTCAGTCAAAGCCCATTCCTAGTATTAATTCATTGATTCCATCCAGTGAGTGTTCTGTCTCCTATACTCACAGAGATGATGCTATTAACATTATTAAATGATTTAGCCCCAGCTGCTGGCTCTCAAAAATGGACATTTCAGATGCATTTAAATTGCTGCCCATTCACCCTTCTCTGTGGCACTTACATGGTGTTAATTGTGAAGATTGTTACTACTTCACCATTGGTCAGACCTTTGATTGTAAAACCAGCCTGAAATTATCTGACTTGTTTTCCAAGACACTTTATTGGCTTCTGCTCAGTGTTTGACATCGTCCAGCCATCATCCAGCTTCTAGATGATTTCCTGCTAATCGATCCTCCTGATTCACCTCCAGTTGCTGGCAGTTCTTTACTTGTTCACATCTTTCAAGAGTTAGTGGTGCCTTTATCCAAGAAGAAAACATGAGGGCCATCTACATCTATTGAAATTTTAGGTATCGAACTGGCTACAAATGCATGGAAGCCAGATTACCTCCTGATGAACTGCTCAGGATTCAAGCCCTCATGAAATCTTTTTGTGGTCATTCTTCCTGTATCAAACTCGAACGTCTTTCACTTCTTGGATATCTCAATTTTGCAATTCAAATTATTCTACACGGCCGTTCATTCATTTCCTACCTTCTGACATTAGCCTCTTCAACCTCTGAACTGCACCATTACATATTCATTATTGTCACAGCTAAATATGATTTAGGCACGTGATCCCACTTTTTAGCCTCTTGGAACAGATGCTCTATGTTCTACATAGTACTATCTCCTGATTTCCATCCAAGAATATACATGGATGCATCTCCTAATTGTGGTTTTGCAGCTATCTTCCAGCATTTCTGGTGTACAGCTCCCTGGTCTCCTGACATGTACACTCTTTGAGACTTTTCCAAAACATCTCCTCTATTTGAAATCTACCCTATTGTAGCTGTTGCATTTGTATAGGGCCATCTTTAGTCTTTGTGGGCCATCTCAATCTTCTCTGATAATCAACCTACTGTGGACACTATTAATAAAAGCAGGTCTTTATCCCATTCCATCATGTTGTTCATGTGGAGGTGGACTTGTTTATCACTGTACCACAATTTCACCATGAAATGCTTTCATATTCCTGGCTATATGAATGAAGCTGCTGATTATCTATCCCTATTTCAATCCTAGGAATTCCATTGCATTTGTCCTTCAGCAGATTAAACTGTAACCTCTCCCTGATTCACCGATCTTAGCATGACTTAGCATTCTACCATCAACAAGCTGAAGCCATCATATGGTCAGCCCTAACACCTATTCCTTGAGCAACTTATACCACCACTTAGAAGAAATTTTCCTCATTTTGTGCCTTTCAGTCAATTCATCCAAGTTCCTCCTCCATCGATCATATTCTGGCATTCATAACCTTCTGCCACCAAGCCTTCAAATTCTTGTTTGGGACCATAAAAAAATATATATATGGAATTCAGTTTTTCCTACATAAGTCAACGCTGTCCATGTCTTCGATCCTATCCAATGCTTCAGTCAAACTCCTCTTACTTGAATTCTGTAGAGCATCCAAAATAAAAGCTCCTAAATGACTGCCTATCAAATTATCTATATTTCAAAAACTGTTGTATTTGCTGTGTACTAGTCGTTTTGACCCTACTGCAAACATCATGATCTCATCTGCCATTTGCTTGGTGTTCTATGGCTTCCTGCGCCCAGAGAGTTTACCACATCTTCGGCCTCCTCAGCTAAATTCCTTACAGTAGCTGATTTAAGAAAGCAAGAAGATCATTATATTATTTATATATATATATGTCTAGTGCAATTACACTGTCAATAAAAACTAAATAAATAAATTATATTCTCTTTCTTCCAACCTCAAAAACCAATAGACTCCACCAAGGAGTCCAGATCTCATGCTACCCCTCTCAGAATAATTGGTGCCCAGTAGCTGTATTGGATCAATCGATGCACTATCATGTTTGCTAACAGTTCTTCACAACCTCTCCTATCTGTCAACAACTTTATACCAATATCAACCAAATGGTTCATGGAGCATGTGAGAATCCTATTACAAAGACTCAGACTTAATCCTTTTGCTTTCAAAGGTCACTCTTTTCGGATCGGAGCTGCATCTTTCGTATCAAAGAGCAATGTCCCTGCTTATATTATCAAGAGAATCAGAAGATGGATCTCTTCATGCTTCGAAACCTACATCCGTAATCCTGAAGAAGAACTCAGACAATCTATTAGGATTATCTCCTCTTAGTATGCCCAGAGGAAGGTCAATTCAGTAGCCATGGTTCCTCAGAGGTTTCCTCATCAAAGGGGGGTTTTCTTTTCATACGTGATACTGTTCACACTCTCCACGAGTTGGAAGCGGTATCTCTCTCTCTCTCTTTTTTGAGCCTTCTATTTCTGTAATGCCACTCTTCTCCTCTACTGAAGGTGGGGATAGAGAAAGGCCAAAGTCAAAGTTTGCACAAGCACTTACACTGTTCACTAAACACTGAATAGGAGGGCCTTGCCTGAGATTCAGTGTGTGGGAATAATTCTTCCCACCATCAACATTTAAGCCAGCCTGTCCCCTCACACCATGCTTAACACATCTTGAACTTCCTCCATTCCCCCCCGGCACTCTTTTCATCCTTAGTGCTGGGTCTTCTATTTCTATAAGGTCACATGGCTCCTCTGCTGAGCGTGGGAATAGAGAAAGGCCAAAGTTAAAGTTCACATAAGCATTTACACTATTCACCAAACACTGAATTTTTTTTATATCCCCTCCTCCCAGTTGACCCTCCTTCAGAGGAGCCCCCCAGCCCCATTACCCCGATGTCCACTAGGACTTTTTGCTGGCTGTCTACCCCAGGGCTTGCCCCCCATGGGGTTGGCAGGGTTCCCCAAGCCCCACTGGAGAACGGATACATTTTGGACTGGCATGTCCAGCTAGTCAGATGCGGGACCTGTGGGAGCTCCTCTTTCCTATTGCTTGGCTTATTCCTATTTTTCTGTCCCTAGGAAGGCACAGCATGAAATGACATCATGGTGCATGTCACATGCTCCCATGTGACATGAGTCACAAACTCACTCAGCGGGTCAGGCTCTCTGCTCCCGCAGTGCCAACCTCCGAGCACAGTCTTGTGAACAGTTAACAGAAACAGGATAACCCTCCTGTCTGTTTTGTGGATTCGAATCAACCTTTGGTCTCAGTTCTGGAGGGATTCAAACTGTGAACCTCTTGCTAGCGTACCCAGTGTACAGGCTCAGATAATTTGGCTCTTTGGGGGGGGGCCAGATATCGTTCACCTATGGGCACCTAACCAGGTATACAAAATAAACCCTTAAAAACTGTAATAAAGACCTTGGATTACTCTTACCTGTTCCTAATTTGGTATCACCATATAAGCTCATGCACAGTGTTGTCACACTCTTAACCATCCACACATCACAGGCAAAAACAGAAGGACTTGGAAGACACAAATAGTCTATTAAAAAATTAGACATTTACTTAAAAATAGATAAAAATGTAAAGTGTAAATACAGAACTATATATCACAATACATACAAATCACTTAAACAAAACAGGTTTAAAAGTGCAGACAAAATCTCCTACCACAGTACTTAGAATTGTCTTGTAAGGTATTCTTATCTCCCAGTGCTGTAGACGTTTCTTTTTCAGAGTCCAAACATTTGTGTGTCAATGGAAAACAGAATACTGTTTAAAAACTGACTTTGCCAACCTCTTTGCGTGAGGTCACCTAGCTCCTCCCTGTCAGAATATAAAGAATATATATCTATGCAAAACAGGATGTCTTATCAAAGGTAAATTCTGTGATCTCAGCACAACTAATTTTCTCATATGACTTTCTTTGATCTTATGATTAGCTTCCCCTTTCCAGCACATCATAGGACTTGTTATGTCTCTCTGCCAGATCTCACGGAAGTGCAACATGCTTTGTATCACCATGTGAATTTTGCTGTGTTTCCTCTGAACATTATAAAAGTTATGATCTATTCTCGGCAGTTGGCAAGCTGCAATTAGTCACATAAAAAGGAGATCCTAAATTTTAAGTCTCTTCTAGCCTGTAATTATCTCTTGGCCTTCCAGGTAACACCTATTAGCTAAAACCTGGGAGGAGGGGGGCGTCATTCCACAGATGGTCAACATCTCTCATAAGAGACATTCAATAACACATCTTTATATTACAAAATCATAGATTAATCAGAACCAGCTGTCTGAGTGTCACAACTTGCAGTGATATCTGCTATGCCTCCCAACCTTCTGGCCCTGGCTAACCTACCCTCAGCTTCTGCCAGGGGCCGGGCAAGCGTTGGACTTTCCTCACCGTCTTCCCAGAGAAGGAGAGCAATCCTACGAACACTTAAACATTCTCCTACTGGCTGGCAGCTCTGACGCCCCAAGTTCACTTCCAGACCCAGGTCACTGGCATCTCAATCAGTAGCGCTACCGCAGCGCCTGTGGGCCAGCCTAGTATATGGGTTTTATAGTATATCAGTAAATAAAACTGAGCAGGCTATAGCACTTCCATTGTTAGTAAAAAGAAGGAAAATAAAATATTTTGTTTCAGATGATGTGGGGGCAGGGGAGCATAATGAGGAGAGACTGCTGGGATAAACTTCAAAATCTTGTCAACCTCGAGAAGCAAATTTAACGTTGTTGTCCAAAGTGGCCCATATGTTATCTTTTATAGTATATGGGCCACTCTAAATTTGTTTGAATCAATTTGCAAGCCACTTGACACTCCACCCGTGAATGCAGACAGAGACTAACCTTTCCAGTATGTCACACATGGACGGACTACCTCCCCATCTCCCATTACCTCTATTCACAGAAGCTGATTCGTAAGAAACATTTCAAGATTTATTAGAGCTCTGCCACTGTATACATTGCTCACATTTAATTTTTATAGTATTTTTAACAAAATACACTTAGAAGAAGGAAAACAGTTCATGTCAACTGGCAAGATTGGTAGTTTTAAACATCCACCAGAAAAGTTTGTCACTCGACTTGAACTTTAAAAAAAAAATGGAAAACATGAAAATCCTACTTTTTCTTATTGTTCTACTATTGTAGCTGGCTGCTAGTAGTAGGTTTAGGAAAAACAGCTGAGGTTATATCTGATCACTCATTTTTCGCTGCTGCCAGATAGAATCTGAAAAAACAAAAACACTCCATTGGAGATTCTGTGTCTGACGGAAAAGCATGTGGGCATTCTTTCTTGTTGTACTCTAGTAGTGACATACTCATGATGGTACAACAGTGATTTGACGTCACTACTAGGGTACAACACCACTGTAATGCGGGTCAATTTCTATGAATAACAACCTTCATCCATATACTATAAGAAAACTGTGTGTATATGTAACCCCCCCCTTCCGTTACCCGGGGTTGCTAGAATCCCAGTAAGACCTAGTTGTAGGCAGGGAAGGCAGCTGGTGAAACTCCAGTTAAATGGATTTCACAGTGTCTCACTCTGTTCTCAGTCTCAGCTGAGACTGAGGGATGACATCATTTTAGAACTGTCGCAGCTGCATAAGCCACACTGGAATGTTGCAGTTGGAGGTTAGAGTAGAACGTTGGGGAATTTGAAGCCAGTCTGTGTGCAGTCTGAGAGAGAGTCTGTAGTGCAGCAGAGGTGCTCTGCTGAGGGCAGGCTCTCAGAGCTTTAAGCTCTGTTACAGAGCTACGTTTGTTTTTGGTGTGTGTTTCCACCCGAAGAGAACACAGGAACTGATAATTAAGTGGTGAACCGCTCTCAATGGTTCAGAGCCCCATCCCTGCGGGGATGGGGGGAAGGAGTCTACCTGTTTTCCAGGGGCAATTCCCCTGGGTCCAGCTAAGGAAAAGAAGCTGCCTGTTTGAGTTTTCCCGAGGCACCAGAAGCTCTGTAAGAGTTTCCTTGTGGAGGAAACGCCTGTGGGGCACCTGCAACCAAAGGGTGAGTTCACGCTGCAAAAGGGCCAAGTGTTTTCACCTGAAACAGAAGGAAACTAAAGGGACTGTTACTGTGGGGTCAGGAAAAGACAGCCAAGTACAGTTGGAAGATGTGGGGATTGGACTGCTTAACTCTGGGGGGGGTCTAGAGTAATGGACAAAGCCACTTATAAGTATGTTCAAATCCAGCACAAATGGAAAGGAAGATGTGGGGATTGGACTGCTTAACCTGTGGGGGGTCTAGAGTAATGGACAAAGCCACTTATTTTAAGTATGTTCAAGTCCAGCACAAATGGGAATCAAGACAAGTAGATTGAATGTGAAATACATTTAGCAAGAATCTACACAGCCAAGTTCTAAAGGATGAGGTGTTTACAGTCCAGAGAAATGGCTGGGTATGAATTGTGGGAGCGAGAGGTGGGAGACCCCCCCCCCCCATCATTAGTAACCAAATTCACCTCTACGGATTTGCTCTGAGACACCTGTTGCTTTCTCTCAGGTACTTGGCCAGTGCCTGAGGAAAGTACCCAGACGTGGGATTAAGAGGAAGATTCCCTGATGGAGCTGAGGTGCTCTTAGATGGTTTAGGGAGCCACCAGTAAATGTTTCCATGATATGTGGAAGGTGTCCAAGTGGCTGGCAAGGGAGCTGAGCCAGGGAAAACCCAGAGCAGTATACAAGTTCAGGCTGTGTAACCCAGAGCAGTGTACAAGACCGGACTGCGTGCCCAGTGTGTTCAGAGCCTGGAAGCTAAAATGATTAGGATGTGTTCTGGTCTCCTTTAATCTGCATTACCAGCAGTGTAGCCTCATGGGGGTCCATCTATGCTTTGTTTATTCTGTTAGATGTGAATAAAAGCTACACTTTAGAATCCCACTTCTGGTATTGGACATTACAGTTATTGCTTCCTTTGTCCGGAGTGATTTTTGCCACTGTATAACAGGCTGTTTAGACCACATCTTGAGTACTGTGTGCACTTCTGGAGGCTGTAGCTAAGGAGGAACATCCAACTCCTGGAGAGGGTTCAGAGGAGAGCAACCAGAATGATCCAGGGCCCAGGGGATATGGCATATGAGGAGTGACTAGGAGAGCTCAACCTGTTCTCGCTGGAGGAGAGGAGGGACTGGGAGGACATGACTGAGGTCTTCAAGTACCTCAGGGGAGTAAATAAGGTAAGCCGAGATAGGATCTTTCAACCGAAGGAGGGTGGAATCACCAGAGGATACAGTTGGAAGACTGAAGGTGGTAGGATTAGGGGGAAAGGAGAAGGAGGTACTTGACTGAGAGAGTGGTGGAACCGTGGAATGCGCTGCCTGGGGAGCTAGTACAGGCAGCTACAGTGGAGGGATTCAAGAGAGGATGGGACAGGTATAGGCAAGGGATGAAGCAGAGGCTGGTTTGCCCGAGGGGTGCAGGACTGGGGGATGGAGTAACAGTGGAAGGAGACAGATAGATGGTCACGGTACCCAATCAGGGTGCTGAAGCAAGAGCAGACTTGATAGACCAATAGGCCTATTCTGCTTGCGTCTAGTATGTTAGTATGTTTAGTGAAGAAAATCTGTTTTAGCTTCACAGCGTGTTCTTGGTGTGTGTCTTTGCTCCGATCAAGAATTCAACAAAATTTGGGCGAGTACTTTATCAGTTTTCCAAGCTGGTTCACAGTGGACATATAACTGACCAGATACTGATGTTGGTTGGCTGCTTTCTCTGATGCTAAGGTGAGTCTATGTGCAAGACAGTGAGTGGTAGCTAAGTATGGATGATCAAGTTTGGCTAGAGTGGTCACACCTTTTTTACATCCTGTCATTACAGATGCCCCATCAGTTGCAAGTCCTATCAGCTCTTCAGCTCCTAGATTTTTATCGGAGATTATGTACTTCACAGCATTGTATACTGTTTATGAATTGCATTCTGCAAGCTCAGTCACACCTAAAAATTTAGACTGAACGTAACCCTTGCTGCCAATGAATCTGATGTACGCCATCAGCGTACTCTTGTTGGCCACATCTGTTCCCTCATCAGTTTGTAATAAAAAAAGTTTATATAGGAAATCCTCCAATTCCTTTTAAAAAAGCATCCTGCATAGCCTTAGAAATTGCTTTGTAAAAGTCATTGATGGTTACAGAGTGTGTGTAGATGCCGGTGCCTTGGAGGACCGATTGCTTTATAGGCACTAGCAGATTGGACTCCTGTGTGGAAAACAGAGAAAAAAAGAATTGAACACTGTGAGTGACTTACTCTGTGCCCCCTCCCGGCTCATATGACTTTTAGCGAGACTAAAGCTTTAATGTTTTCATTTGAATTCAGAAATGGCAATTAAATACTGTTGGACCTGCAGTTTCGTAACAGTTTGCAATCACCCCCAACTTATTTAATATGTGAAGTGAGACTTTTGGTTTATTCGAGATATTTGTGCAAGTATTAAATACTTACATTGTGAATATGCAGTTCAAAAGTTTATGTATGTTATGATTTGCAGTCAGAGTTTTGCCCATGTAATAAACGCTCCGCATCTCTGCTAAGATGACGCTTTTCACTGAAGAATAAGCTGTGCTCACAGCTTTTGTCATTCTTTTTTTCCCTCTTTCAGCCTTGACTGCAAGCCTTATTAATGAGAACATAGCTTTTAAAACTGTGACAATGAACATATTCAGAAGACAACAAGAATGGCAAACTGGTCGGGCATCTGTAACGAAACTCACTTGTGATCTTTGGACATCTGATGTTTATTGAAATCATCAGCCTTAGGCTTAGTGGTTGGGTTTCCTTCTGTGAAAATATTTCTTCGACCACTTTCTTTGCAAAATCTGCAAAAGAACAGTGCAGTTTCTTTGGCATGAATCAGCGATGGGTATGTTTTAAACCATGAATCTTTAATTTCCCTATGGTTGTCTCTGTCATAAACTCTGGTTCTCTTGCTTGCGATTTGAGACTTGCTGCTCTCCATTGCTAAAGAGGTGGTGCGACATTCTGCACCAAGTTCTATCTCAGTTTTGGAGACACTAGGACTTGTTAATCTGGGTCTTTTGAAAATATCACTAATTTTGTTTTGTTTTACTGAGGCTGGCACCCAGCTAGTACTGGGACTCTGTTTAGTAGTTTCAAGGATTTGTTTCTGACATTTTTATTTTGACAGTTTGATCAATAGCACAGAACTGTGGACACAAGACGAGATTTGCACATTTGTCTTGCTTGACTAAGACAGTTTGATGGCACAAGAATATATGTGACACTAGTCAATACAGTTGCACAACTGGGAGATTAGACAGTAGGATACTTAGCACAAGAACATATGTGACACCTGCGGTCAATACAGCGTTCTTTGCACAAGACAACACTTAGCTTAATTTAGACAGCTAGATAGCACAAGAATATTGTGACAGAATTGTTTGGACAAAATCTGTCTCTTGCACTTATTTAGACAGATGGCACAAGAATATATGCGATGACACTGAAGGACTTGATTGCACAATATGAAAGAAATGCAAACTGGCTGTACACCATCAGAATCAAAAATATAGTTTTTGATTTATGCGAGTAATAATTTTGCCAGTTCTTAAAAATGAACTTGGTCTTTGAGAGTTTTATTTTACAACATACACTAATTCACATCCAAGACAGAAGATATGGCACAATATATGTGACTGAAGGAGTTGTTTGCACTGACTGTAATCTTTTTCACAATTTATTGTGTAATATACTTTAAGAGATGCAGACAGAAAATATAGGGCCGGATTCTAGAAGGGCTACAACTGGCATAACCGTACTCTATCACTGTCCTCCTGCTCCCCACAGGCCCTCCCAGACATGTTTATTCCCCCCGCAACAACTCCAGTTTCCTCTGTACCCAGTCAAGCTCCCCTGATCTGCAATAACTGCCTACAGACTGGGCAACCTCCCTCCCTCCAGGCCCAGTTTAAGACCATGGCTGCCCCGCAGCCAGTGCACCCTACAGTCCTGCCAAAGATGCCTGCCCTGGTGGCTTGGAGCCACCCCCAGAGGCCCTCTCCAGTCATTCTTGGACGTTCACCCTTGACCAGGTCCCCACCCCCAGGTAGACCTACCTGCAACCCTATACAGCCAGCCATACGAGGTGATGTAGCCCGTGAAATTAAAAACACAGCTCTTGGACCAAGCTACTAAGCAGAATAAAAGAGCATGAACAGAGTTGCATCCCCTTAACAGTTCTAAGAATAGTCAGAGTCATGACTGGAGAAAACCCCAGTATAACTACCCAACCAATCAGTGACCTATCTCCACCTGGCCCCTCCTCCTCCAAGCATTTAATAGAGGTTGGGGCTTGGGTGGATGGGTGACAACCTAGTGTCCCAAGAGCGGCTGGGCTTGTCCCTTAAAAGACCCAGCCATGAGTCCTGAAAATGGCGCCCTGGCTTTCTACTGGGCTCTCTGACTCAGATCACTGAACTTCTCCTAGCCACCGATGTGGCTGCGCCCGGCTCCAAATTTGCTCCTGATACAGCTCCTGCAACAGATCTTTCACTGCTGATGTGGCCCGCACCGTCCCTCAGGACCTCTGGACCCCCAAGAAGCAGCCCGCCAATGTGGCCCGCACAGTCCCCATGCTCCTCTGCGAGTAAGACCCAACTATCCTAAGAGCGGCTGGGATTGTCCCTTAAAAGACCCAGCCATGAGTCCTGAAAATGGCACCCTGGCTTTCTACTGGGCTCTCCGACTCAGATCACTAAACTACTCCTAGCCACTGATGTGGCTGCCTCTGGCTCCAAATTTGCTCCTGATACAGCTCCTGCAACAGCTCTGTCACCGCCGATGTGGCCTGCACTGTCCCACAGGACCTCTGGACCCTGAGAAGCAACCCACCAATGCAGCCTGTGCAGTCCCCCTGCTCCTCTGCAAGTAAGTCCCAAGTATCCCAAGAGCATTTGGGCTCGTCCCTTAGAAAGCCCAGCCATGAGTCCTAAAAATGGTGTCCTGGCTACCTATTGGGTGTTCTGACTCAGATCACTGAACTACTCATAGCCACCGAAGTGGCCTGTGTAGTTGCCCTGCTCCTCTGCAAGTAAGTCTCAAGTATGTAACATAATAATCTTGTCCGCCAGGAGACAAATGATGAAAAATAATAAAATCCACAGAAAATGGTGAACTACTGGGGACAAGTAAACTGTTGTTACTGTAGATCAAAGACCCAGAATGTGTTAAATTCCTGAAGGTGATGAACATTGGCCTGGGGCATATGCAGGAAGTAAAAACCCTTTGTTAGTGTTTCCCCTTTGTTTAAATGGTTGTGAATAGTTCTCAAAGACAAGCACAGATCCCTTTAGGAACAGGGCAGAGGGAAATGTGGATTCAGTGCAGCACTCCACAACTCAGAGCTTGTAGAACTTCTTGGCCGAACTTAACTTTGAGATGGTTTCCAAAAAAGTTGATTTATAATAAGAATGCCAATACCTGCTGGTGATGTTTTCCAGTTTCTTAGTCCAGGAAACTTTCATAGATAGCAGGCCAGATATTCAAAAGGGTTGCGCCATGCACAATAGGGTTGCGCTTGCGCAAGTCCAAAATTGCTCCATTCTGCGATATTCAGCAGGAGGCAGTTGCGCCACTGAAAACATACCGAGCAACAGTGCAATGCAAATGAATGCATGCTGAACTGGAGGGGGAGGAACCAAGCATAAACTGCACAGCCCGATATTCAGCCGGGCTGTGCAGACTTGTGCAGGCGCAACCCCCAACCTGCGCCTGCACAACTTTGAGCCAAAAAAAAAGGATCATGTCGAGGGCCACCCACAGGTGAGCTGCTGCATTGCAGGGTGCAACACAGCAGCTGCCACCTGTGGCTGGCCCTCAAACC
This sequence comes from Neoceratodus forsteri, assembly GCA_016271365.2. Lineage (NCBI taxonomy): Eukaryota > Metazoa > Chordata > Ceratodontiformes > Ceratodontidae > Neoceratodus > Neoceratodus forsteri. The sequence goes on from JADMNL010000023.1 coordinate 70,907,649, forward strand.
CACTCCCCTGCCCCTGCAGCCCGACCGCGGGCAAAGCATGTAAAATCCCCACCATCACCCCCCACTGGCCCGATCAGGGCATAGCTTTAATCCCCCACCAGCCCGATCGCGGGCAGCAAAGTTCTCCCCAAACATATCCCTGGTGGTCCAGTGGACTGATGAGCCCGATCGCGGGCTGGAGTAATCAAATACACCCCCTCCCCTGAACATATCCTGGTGGTCCAGTGGACTGATAAGCCCGATCGCGGGCTGGAGTAATTAAATACACATCCCCTCCCCCCCGAACATATCCCTGGTGGTCCAGTGGACCGATAAGCCCGATCGTGGGCTGGAGTAATTAAATACACACACCCCCACCTCCCGAATATATCCCTGGTGGTCCAGTGGACCGAACATCCCGATCGCGGGATGGAGTAGTAACCCCCCCACCTCCCGAATATATCCCTGGTGGTCCAGTGGACCGAAAATACCGATCGCGGGATTGAGTTTGCAAACACCCCCGAACACATCCCTGGTGACCTAGAGTCCCCTACCCCACCCACCCATGAAGCCCACCACCCGCCTCCCCCACAGTCGACGTGGGAGGCAACCCCACCCGCCTGCCGCCTGCTGCCTGGCTGACTGACTGCCCGGTAGGGCAGGGTGGGGGGAATTAAAGCTATGCCCGTGGTCGGGCCAGTGGGACTGGTGGTGGGGATTTTACACTCTTTTGCCCGTGATCGGGCTGCAGAGGGCGTCGGTCCCCGACGGCTGCTGCCTGGCAGGGCGCTAGGCGCAAGTCCTCAGGGATCGGCACACCTGCATGCTAATGGGGCCGTAATCAGATGCAAATGGCCTCCCAGCGCCTTCAGCATGAATTATGGCCCCATTTGCATGTCACCTTTTGAATATCGGGAATTTGCGCATGGCGCAATGGTACTTGCGCCACCACAAGTTGAATGCTCCACTCTGACCACTTGCAGTGGCGCAAGTTCCACTGCACCATGCACAGTGGCTGTGGCTGGGGGGTGATATTCAAAAGAGTTGCTCAAGGGCGCAACTCCTTTGAATATCGCTCTGGCCACACCCCTGCGCAACTATTTTGTGCAGCGCAAGGGCTTGCTCCACAAAATAGCGCAGTTTGAATATCTGGCCCAGCATGTCCAAGAACGACTTTCATTTTCTGATTCTGTACAGGCATTACAAGCCTGCATTGCCTCACTTATTTCTGTTTTGTCACAAATGGCAGAGGATAACTATTAGAGAAATCTGGCTATAGGGTGCTTTAAAAAAAGGACTTTCAAGTGTGTTGCCACTACTTTCTTTCTGGCTGATGCACTAGGTCTTCTTGCAATTCTCGAGAAACTTTTCCAAAAACGGTCCGTCATCTTCTCAGAGGCAAGGCAGCAGCTTGTTAGCACCACTGATGCACTTCGTGCACTGCCCAGAAATCCAGGACCAAACTTAAAACTTTTTTTATCAGAGATGCCAAATGAACCACTAGAGGAGGGAAAATCTATATTTAGAACTTATACACTGACAGATACGTGGTATCAGAGAGAACAGTTCAAGAATCTGCAAACTTATGTACAGTCAACAGCTGAACAACTTGAAAGTTACTTTCCAGAAGGGCCATTGTTGGACAACTGGAAGGTATTAGACCCATGCAATGCACCACATGAAAACATTGATAGATACAGAGAACAGGAGATTGAGAACCTTATTGCTCACTACGGTATCCTTAAAGAAGGACTCCGTACAAACAGCCTTCCAGTTGACCAAGATGAAACCAAACTGGAATGGTCTTTATTACGTAGATTATTCTCGGCACGCAAAGAGTCCACTATTGTAGAATTCAATGTAAAAGTGGTAGTCCCAAACAAGGAATCATGGCCAAACATGTCCAAACTATATTCAGTATGTCTGGCAACCCTATCAACTTCAGTGGAGTGTGAACGCGGGTTTAGTGTATACAACAACATTAAGACTGCCGAGAGGAATCGCCTTAAAGTCTGGAATGAACACCATCTAATGACTCTTCTGGTCGAGGCTCCTGATAACATGGCAGAGTTTGATTTCAAAATTGCATTTGACTTCTGGGCATCGGAAAAGGACAGGCATGGTTTCCTTCAAACTGTCAAGACAACTGAAGATGCACCTCCAAGTTCTTCTCAAGAAGACCTGCAGCACTGCATAGAAGATCTAACAGAAAAAGAAATCAGTCCCTCTGGATGACCCTGTGCTGCTTCTTATGATATTTATTTTGTTGTAATTTGTACCTACTGCTACAGCAAAATATGTTTTGTTGCCATTTTCTCCCCTTGAATCTTGTGTGGTCTTGAGTTCATGAAGCTCAAACACACAGAGAAACAAGCATTTGTCAATGCCGAATGTTGGCTTGCTGGCATTGGCATTGGTAGTGCAGGAGTTAGAGATGCATGATAGGAATGGCAGTGAAGTATTGAACTGACGCCAACTCCACCCTCACCCTGCAGAGACTGACAGGTGTTGGGGTGTGCCTTTGTGTCGTCAGCTATAATGCTTATGCCATTTTACCTCACCCTACCCTGTAGACACTGACTAGTGTTCTGGTGTGCTTTGGGCCTTATATTTATTTATTTATTCATTTATTTACGAGTTTAACCAGGAAGGCATACTGAGCAGGGTTGCTCGATTCCAGATGCGACCTGGGGGACAAGTCCCAAGAAATAGTACATCACAGGGTACAGTAATTATACATCACAGCGAGGGGGCCACCTGCCATATCAGACAATTGGCAGGTAGAAACAAGGAGACAGAGGAGGGGGGAAATACAATGGATAAAATTACACAGAATACCAATCTGAGAACACAGAATACATGCACATAGTGGGAACTAGCTAAAAGCATGAGCAGCTGGAGGAGAAGTGGGTACTGAGTAGGAGATTGAGGTGGTGGGGGTTAGATGAGCGTCTAATATCGGCTGGCAAGGCGTTCCATAGCTGGGGGATACGGAATTTGAATGCTGCTTGTCCTTTGGTTGTGCACATGAAGGGGATGTGGAGGAGCCTGGGATCTGCGCTTCTGAGAAAGTAAGCAGGGGGAGGATGTGGGGAGAGGACAGAGGCCAGGTAGGGGGGAAGGGACCGGGACCAGAATTTGGCTGCAGACCTAGCACAGTGGGTTAATCTGCAGTCTTGGAGGGACGGCAGGGCTAGGGAGCTGTATAAGGTGCAGTGGTGGGTTGTTTGTGGGCAATCGAAGATAAAGCAACAGAAGGAGTGGAAAAGTGTGTCAAGGCTGGCTAAGGAGGAGGAGGGAGCAATAGTATAGACTATGTCACCATAGTCTAGTATTGGGATGATCGTCTTTTGAACAATAGCTTTCCAGGCTGGAGAGGGGAGGCAGCCTTTGTTCCTATATAGGGCGCCAAGTTTAGGGAGTAGTTTCTTATGGATGGAATCAATAGGAGTGGTGAAATCTAGGTGCTGATCGAGCCAGATGCCCAAGTATCTGAAACTGTTGCATGCTTCCAGGAGGATCCCGTCCAGAGTTTGGAAGGGGGGGCAAGGGGCTTGGTGGGAGAGTCTTTGCTGTGAGCCGAAGGTTAGCGACATAGTTTTCTTAGGGTTTAGGAATAGTTGGTTTGAGTGGAACCAGCGCTGGATGGCATTGAAATCCTGCTGTAGTAGATTAGGCACATCGCTTGTGGAAGTGTCCATGGCATACAGCACTATGCCATCCACATACATTTGGATGGATGAGTAAAGACAGGCTGATGGGAGGTCGTTTAAAAATACAGAGAAGAGCAGTGGGCCAAAGACTGAGCCTTGGGGGACACCGGCAGTAACTGGTAGGGGGCTAGAGATGTGTGAGGCGATTTTTACAGACTGGTGCCTACCTACCAGGTAGTCATGGAACCAGTTGGAAGCCGGCTTGGAGAGGCCAGCTTCTTTTAGTTTAGAAAGGAGCAGAGCATGGGAGATGGTGTTGAAAGCCTTGGCCAAGTCTATAAAGATGGCAGAGGTGATGTGGCCATTGTCCATGCCGGTGCGTATGTCATCAGTGATTGTTAGCAGGGAAGTGATAGTTGAGTGTGAGTTTCTAAAGCCGGATTGGTATGGGGGAAAGAAGGAGGAGGCATCCAGATAGGGAGAGAGTTGGACAAGGACAAGATGTTCCTGTAGTTTGGCCAGAATTGGGAGGAGGTAGATGGGGTGATAGTTACCCGGTGAGGAGGGGTCACCCCCTTTTGGGAGGGGTATGACGGTAGCCTGTTTCCATTCGGTTGGTAATTTGCCTAGTGAGAAGGAGAGGTTGAATAGATCGGCTAGTGGGGCGGCTATGGCTGGAGCGGACAAGTATAACATCTTGGCGTCCAGGGCCATGGGGCATTTACCTTTGTTAGGGTTCAGAGATCGTAGGGATTTGAGTACTTCGGCCGGGGATACAGGGTGAAAGGAGAAGCTGTATGGTTGGTAGGAGTGCTCTTGGTGGGGGGGGGGAGCATGGAGTGGGTGGGTGCTGGAGGGACGATAGGAGCGAGTCCGCGCAGCTGAAGAAGTAGGTGTTGAAAGCAGCAGCTACCTTGCAGGGATCAGTGATGGTAGTGCCCTGTAGTAATAGTGTCGGCTGGGTTGGGCCAGAAAATACACTGAGATGGGTGCAGTATAGGAGAATGGGGTGAACTTTGGGGCCGAACATTCCAAGGCACACTTCGATGCCTGTCAGTGGCTGCAGGGTGGGGGTGGAATGGCATGAGCATTACAGCCGATGATTCCAAGTCACACCCCTGACGCCTGTCAGTCTCTACAGGGCGGGGTGTTACAGCTTGAAAACCCTAACGCCATAGGCGTTTGTTGGTATTTTCAGTCCAAATTTTCAATATAGGCTTTTTGTGACCCCACCTCATTAACAGCGGCACTATCAGTTTGTTATCCAAAAGGTGATTTTGCACAGTGACTGTGCCATTTGGCACCACAGGTACAAAAACACATTTTTGGCAGGATGTGAAAAATGACAACTGTATTGTTCATGACGAGGTGTAAAATCTGGAGTGAAAATATGAAAAATTGAAGTCATGAGCATGCATAGAAACTGTGCAATGCATGTCCATATGTAACCCCCCTGCAAATGGGGGTTCCCAAAAGACTTCCAGGAGCTTGCTTGAATGCTCCAAGCCTGAATGGTGTTTGGCATTTAAGCCATTTATCAGTGAGTGTTTTTAGAACCTCTGGTACTGTCTCTTTAAGAGCTGTCTGCTTGCAGACATAATTAGTTTGTATGGGGGACTGTGTGTTTCTTTGATTGAGTACCACTCAAACTGCTGCCAATTCACTTCATTTTTGCAGTCACTAGGAGTGCAAAGGAACCTATCTGAAAGATGTGACTGTTTGCCAGAAATTGTTTAGAGTAGTGGTGAAATTGCAGTTTGTCTAACCTGCTTTCTTTGCAGTCAGAACTGTGTCTGCTAGTTCCCCATTCTAGTTTTGAACTGCTGAACTGGACCAATCAGTGTGGGGCTAGCTCTAAAATGGTGCCTGGACGAATCAGAACTTGACTCATAATCTGAGCCAGCCACAAGAGGATTGTATGGGCAGTGACTCTGGGAGATGTAGTTTAGACTTCAGTGCCTTTTGGACCAACAGCAGCAGTCTATTGTGAGTGACAGCCAATCCAGTCAAGAACTGGGAGGAACTCAAAGGAAGTGCCCGGTTTTGTCAGTTGGAGTTTCAGTTGAGCTTTGGCAGTGAAGAAGGAAGGAGCCCTGTGCTTTTCAGTGTGCAGTTTTAGTCAAAAACGTGTAAGGCCCCAGAGTTCCGGGTCTGCAGCTTGTGTAACAGCTTGTTAGGACTGAATCCGTCCTGTGAAAAGAATCAAAGATCTCGAAGAGTAGAAACAGGCTCACCCTGTAGAAGACTGGAAGAATTGCTGAAAATTGCACTCGGTCTGTCAGGAACTGAATCTGCTGTGTGTTCTCCGGTATTGTGCAGTAATTGCGATCGGATACAGATGCAGCCTGCCTGGTATAGTGCTTTCTTTTATATGGATGTGTGAAGAGGTTTGTGTACCTCAAGTGAGCCCTGCTGACATTGAAGGACCCTATCTTATTTGGAGGTCGAGTACTAATTCAGGGTCGCTTCCTGTTGAATTGCCACATTAAATCCAAATGGAATTACTGTACTGCTGACTGTTTAATTCTCCTTTCTCTGTGTGAAAGGGCCCTACCAGCTGCCACGGTTTGACTAGCCACTAGGCTTGGGTACCCAGGACAGTAACTGATAGGGATAGGCCTGTGCACAGAGCCATAGGTAGATTATTAGAGTGATAAGCTAATTAACCTGATTTCCCCTGTCCTTGTTATATCCCCTAAATAAATCAGAGCTGCTTGTTTCAGCAAAGTTATACTGCCTGAGGTATTTGTCTATGTTAAAGTACTGTACTGTGATTGTTGCACTGTATCTCATTTCACAGGAGGTCCCAGTGCCGGAACCAGACCCGGGTAAGTGTATACTGTGAAGGTAATTCTGATATATTGTGTGGGCCACTAGTGGGAAGAAAGGGGTTGCAGTGTCCCAGAGGGCTGTGACCAAGTTAGTTTAACTATTGCAAACCCTGACCTCTGGGTGGAGGCACCCGCTATTGGATCCAGGCCCCTCAACCTGTTAGTGGCAAATCAGGCAGGGTGTAGCCCCTGGGATAGCGCCATCTAGGGTTACATAACCTAATTATTTTGGGGATTTTTAACCACATTTTCAACATAGGCATTTTGGGACCTCCCCTCATGAACAGTGGCACTGTAATTTTGTTAATCTGTCCCAAAAGTTGATTTCCCACAGCGACCATGCCATTGTGCGCCACAGGTGCGAAAACACATTTTGGGCAGGCTGTGAAAAATGACAGCTGTACTGTTCATAAGAAGGTGTGAAAAAATGCCAGTGTTGAAAATCTGGCATGAACATATTGCAGATTTGCAAAGTTACAAGGGTGTGTGGAAACTGCGCAACACGTGCTTGTAACACAGTCATTTTATGGACTTTCATCACCAAATTTTCAACATAAGACATTTTAGGACCTCTGCTCATGAACAGTGTCACTGTCATTTTCTTAATCTGTCCCTAAAACTGATTTCCCACAGTGACCGTGCTATTCTGCACTGGAAGTGCGAAAACACATTTCGGCCAGGATATGTAAAACAAGCATTTGTCAATGCCGAATGTTGATTGCGTTGGTCCGTTGAAATCGCTCACTGGCCCTGTGTCACTTGCTCGTTCTGTTTCTCCCGGTGCTGCAAGCTGCTCTTTTGTACTGGGCTCCTGCCTGCGTTGGTATGTTTTTCTGCCCATAAAGAAATCTGCAGCTGTCCCGACAGAGCTCTGTTGAGGTGGGTCACTCCACCTCTCTCACTCGCTCATTCTGTTTCTGCTGGCGCTGCAGACTGCCCTTTTGTACTGGGCTACCGCCTCTGTTGGTGGCTTTCTCTGCCCATGAAGAAATCTGCAGCAGTCCTTACACAGATCCAATGAGCTAGCTCACTTCCCCTCTCTCACTCGTTCCATTTCTGCTGGTGCTGCAGGCTGACCTTTTGTACTGGGCTCTTGCTTGCGTTGCCACCTTTTTCTGCCCACAAAGCAATGCGCAGCAGTCACGATAGAGGTCTGTTGAGCTCGCTCACTCCTCCTCTCACTCGCTTGTTATGTTTCTGCTGGCGCTGCTGGCTGCCCTTTTATACTGGCCTTCTGCCTGCGTTGGCACCTTTTTCTGCCCACAAAGAAATCTGCAGCTGTCCCGACAGAGCTCCGTTGAGGTCGCTCTCTCCGCCTGTCTCACTCGCTCATTCTGTTTCTCCTGGTGCTGCAGGCTACTTTTTTGTACTGGGCTTCTGCCTGCATTGGCACATTTTGCTGCCCATAAAGAAATCTGCAGCTGTCTCGACAGAGCTCTGTTGAGGTAGCTCACTCCCCTCCTCTCACTCACCCATTCTGTTCCTGGTGGCGCTGCAGGTTGCCCTTTTGTACTGGGCTCCTGCCTCTGTTGGCGGCTTTTTCTGCCCACAAAGAAATCTGAAGCAGTACTGACAGGTCCGTTGAGGTAGCTCAATCCCCCTCTCTCACTCGCTCGTTCCGTTTCTACTGGTGCTGCAGACTTGCCTTTTGTATTGGGCTCCTGCCTGCATTGCCACCTTTTTCTGCCCACAAAGAAATCCACAGCAGTCATGATAGAACTCTGTTGAGCTCGCTCACTCCCCCTCTCTCACTTGCTCATTGTGTTTCTCCTGGCACTGCAGGCTGCCCTTTTGTACTGGGCTTCTGCCTGTGTTGGCACCTTTTTCTGCCCACAAAGAAATCTGCAGCTGTCATGACAGAGCTCTGGTGAGGTTGCTCACTCCGCCTCTCTCACTCGGTCGTTCCATTTCTGTCAGCGCTGCAGGCTGCCCTTTTTGTACTGGGCTCCTGCCTGCATTGCTGCCTTCTTCTGGCCACAAAGAAATCTGCAGCAGTCACGATAGAGCTCCGTTGAGCTCATTCACTCACTCCCCCCTCTCACTTGTTCATTCTATTTCTTCCGCCGCTGCAAGCTGCCCTTTTGTACTGGGCCCCTGCATGCACTGCTGCCTTTTTCTGCCCACAAAGAAATCCGCAGCAGTCCCAACAGAGCTCCATTGAGCTCACTCACACCCCCTCCATCACACGCTCATTCTCTGTCTCCCGCTGCTGCAGGCTGCCCTTTTATACTGGGTTCCTGCCTGCATTGCTGGCTTTGTCTGCCCATAAAGACATGTGCAGCAGTCCCAACACAGCTCTGTTGAGGTCGCTCACTCCCCCTCTCTCACTCACTTGTTCCGTTTCTGCCGGGGCTGCAGGGTGGCCTTTAGTACTGGGCTCCTGCCTACGTTGCCACCTTTTTCTGCCCACTAAGAAATCCGCAGCAGTCACGATAGACCTCCATTGAGCTCGGTCACTCCCCGTCTCTCACTCACTCATTCTGTTTCTCCCAGTGCTGAAGGCTGCCCTTTTGTACTGGGCTCCTGCCTGTGTTGGCACCTTTTCTTGCCCACAAAGAAATCCACAGCTGCCCTGACAGAGCTCCGTTGAGGTTGCTCACTCCCCATCTCACTCGCTCATTCTGTTTCTCCTGGCTCTGCAGGCTGCCCTTTTGTACCAGGCGTCTGCCTCTGTTTGCATTTTTTTCTGCCCACAAAGAAATCTGTAGCAGTCTCGACAGAGCTCCATTGGCCTCACTCACTCCCCCTGTCTCACTCACTCATTCTGTTTCTGCCGGGGCTGCATGCTGCCCTTTTGTACTGGGCTCCTGCCTGCGTTGCTGCCCTTTTCTGCCCACAAAGAAATCTGCAGCAGTCATGACACAGGTCCATTGAGCTCACTCACTCACTCCCCCTCTCTCACTCGTTCATTCTGTTTCTCCCGCTGCTGCAGGCTGCCCTTTTGTACTGGGTTCCTGCCTGCGTTGGTGGCTTTTCCTGCCCACAAAGACATCTGCAGCAGTCACAATAGACCTCCATTGAGCTCGCTCACTCCCCCTGTCTCACTCGCTCATTCTATTTCTCCTGGTGCTGCAGGCTGCTCTTTTGTACTGTGCTCCTGCCTCTGTCGGCATCTTTTTATGCCCACAAAGAAATCTGCAGCAGTCCCGACAGAGCTCCGTTGGCCTCACTCACTCCCCCGTCTCACTCATTCCGTTTCTGATGGTACTGCAGGCTGCCCTTCTGAACTGGGCTCCTGCCTCTGTTGCCACCCTTTTCTGCCCACAAAGAAATCCACTGCAGTCACGATAGAGCTCCGTTGAGCTCGCTCACTCCCCCTCTGTCACTCACTCGTTCTGTTTCTCCCACCGCTGCAGGCTGCTCTTTTGTACTCAGCCCCTGCATGCATTGCTGCCTTTTCCTGCCCACAAAGAAACTGCGAGCAGTCCCAACAGAGTCTTGAGCTCACTCCCCCTCCCCTCTCACTAGTTCTGTGTCCCCCGGCGCTACAAGCTGCCCTTTGTACTGGGCTCCTGCCTGCATTTTTACCTTTTCCTGCCCACAAAGAAATCTGCAGCAGTCCTGACAGAGCTCAATTGAGCTTAGTCACTCCTCCCCTCTCAGTCGCTCAATGCTAATCTGTCCCAAACACTGATTTCCGACAGCGACTGCTGTATTCTGCGCCGGAAGAGCGGAAACACATTTTGGCCAGGATGTGAAAAATGACAGCTGTACTGTTCATAAGGAGGTGTGAACAAATGCCAGTGTTGAAAATCTGACATGAAAATATTACTAATTTGCAAACTTACAAGGGTGCGTGGAACCTGCACAACACATGCTCGTAACACAGTCATTTTATGGAGTTTCATCACAAAATTTTCAACATAGGCATTTTAGGACCTCTGCTCATGAACAGTGTCAGTGTGATTTTCTTAATATGTCCCAAACACTGATTTCCCACAGCAACCGTGCTACTGTGCGCCGGAAGAGGGAAAACACATTTCAGCCAGGATGTAAAAAATTACAGTTGCACTGTTCATAAGGAGGTGTGGCAAAATGGCAATGCTGAAAATCTGGAGTGAAAATATTGCAAAGTTGCAAAGGTACAAGTGTGCATGGAAACTGCGTAATGCACATTCGTAACACACTCATTTTATGGGCTTTCATCACCAAATTTTCAACAAAGGCATTTTAGGATCTCTGCTAATGAACAGTGTCACTGTCATTTTCATAATGTGTCCCATACACAGATTTCCCACAGCGACCACGCTATTCTGTGCCTGAACTGCGAAAACACATTTCAGCCGGGATGTGAAAAATGACAGCTGTACTGTTCATAAGGAGGTACAGAACAATGGCAATGTTGAAAATCTGAACTGACAGTATTATAAATTCGTGAAGTTATGAGCATGCGTGCAAACTGCACAATGCACGCTCGTAACATAGTTATTTTATGGAGTATCATCACCAAATTTTCACCATAGGCATTTTAGGACCTCTGTTCATGAACAGTGCCACTGTCATTTTCTTAATCTGTCCTGAACACTGGTTTTGCACAGCGACCGCGCTATTCTGTGCCGAAAGTGCGAAAACACATTTCGGCCAGGATGTGGAAAATGACAGCTGTACTGTTCACAAGGAGGTCTGAAAAAATGCCAATGATGAAAATATTGCAAATTTACAAAGTTACAAGTGTGCATAGCAACTGTGTAATGCATGCTCGTAAAACAGTCCTAGTTTGGATTTTTTTCACCAGATTTGCAATATAGGCTTTTTGGGAGCCCACCTCATGAACAGTGGCACTGTCGTTTTGTTAATCGGTCCCAAAAGGTGATTCTGCGTAGTGACCGTGAAATCACCTTTCGCGACTGAATAATGCCATAATAGTGACTGAATTCATGAGGAGGGGTCCCAATAACCCCATGTTGAAATTTTGGTGCCAAAATGCCAGAGATATGCACCAAAGGTGAAAACCTATTTATGCCATTATACAGCTTACTGGCATTTCTTCAGTTCGCGGTTGGCTGTGAAGAGTGTAGACGTGTTCCTGGTTCACCAAAGATTGTCGCGCCGTGCTCCGCAGGTACATATGGGGATGAGGGGGAGGTGTGGGAAGACAGGGTGCAAAGAGGGTGGGCGCGGGTTGGGGGAGGGGCCACTGGACTCAATGAGGGACCATTTTCTGTTTTACAGGTTTTAAAAAAAAAAAAGGAAAAACATCGTGGGAAGGGTTTTTTTTTTACAGGGGCATTTGGCACACTGGGGTGGGCTCCCAGCATGCCACCTTAGTGTCTTTGGGGGTGCTGTAGCCGACGGGTTATTGGGCACCCCCATCGGCACATACCGAGTTGGGGGGGCAAGAGCCGAGGGGGATTGGGCCCCCCATTGGCAAAGAAAGACTTTTGGGGGCGCATGATGCCGAGGGGGGATTGGGCACCACCTCAGCACACAATTGAAATGGGGGGGCATTATGCTGACAGGGAGTAGGCTCCTCGTCCGCACATGAACTGGGTTAGGGCATACCATCAGGTGGCTTGGACACCCCTGAAGTCGGCATTGTGGCAGGCGGCAGCGGCAGTCACTGCTGCCATGTTTACTGGAATGCTTCATCAGGAAGGGCACGTTGGGAGGCATGTTATTGTTCTGCTGCATGACAAGCTTGTCTCTCATTGCAGCGGCACTTTTCTTAGATTTGGTAACCACTTTATGTATTGCTGGTGTCAGCGCCTGCATGCTGACTTATTGGGGAATGACAGATGCACCTACTAATGCATGCCCTGCATTCACCCACAGAGACCACACCTCTAAATCTGCTACTACTGCAGCATGTTGTCTGGCGGGCAAATGCAAGCCAACATTGGGTGAGTGCCTAAGGAATGCACTAGCAAATGGGCGGGAAGGAGGGGTGGAAGAACAATGGGGAATAATAAAAACTGCCATCACAGAGGTAACGAGCCTTTGTGTGAAGCAAATAAACAAAACAAGACGATGTAAGAAACCACTATGGTTCTCAAAGGAAGTGGCAGTGAAGGTTCAAGAGAAAAGAAAGCATTCAGGAAGTACAAGGAATCCTAGCAGGAGCAGGACAGAGAACTGTATCAGTTAAAGCAAAAGGAGGTGGAAGGCAGTCAGAACAGCAAAGGCCCAAACCGAGGAAAAGATAGCCAACCCAGTTAAGAAGGGGATAAACCTTTATAGGTTACATCAGGAGCAAAGGAAGACCAAGGGAGGGATAGTGAGGCTTAATAAAGGAGAGGAGGGTGGGCAGAGGGAGACTGTGAAAAGGCAGAGATACTAAACAAATATTTTGCTCAGTATTTACAAGGGAAGAGGGGAGGTACATAAAACAAACAGTAGTAACACTCTGGATACAGAAGTTGATACCAGCCCATTTACAGAAGAAAGGGTTCTGAAAGAACTCTTAAAACTGAAGGTGGACAAAGCAATGGGGCCTGATGGGATTCATCCCAGAATTCTAAAAGAACTAAGGTAGAACTAGTGACACCACTGACTACCCTCTTTAACAAATCATGGAGGATGGGGTGGTACCCAAGGACTGGAGGAGGGCAGATGTGATTCCCCTTCACAAAAGTGGAGCAAGGTAGAAGCAGGAAACTATAGACCTGTTAGTTTAACCTCAGTGATAGGGAAAATGATGGAATCACTTCTAAAGGAAAGAATTGTCGAAGTATCTAGAGGCCAGAGGGCACAGGACCCTAGGCAGCATGGATTCACAGCGGGAAGGTCATGCCAGACGAATCTGATAGATTTCTTTGACTGGGTGACCAAAGTAGTAGATCAGGGAGGGGCTGTGGACATGGCCTACCTAGACTTTAGCAAGGCATTTGACACAGTCCCACACAAAAGATTAATATACAAGTTAGCCAGCCTGGGAGTGGGTCCCAAGATGACAGCCTGGGTAAAGAATTGGCTGGAGAATAGGACACAGGGAGTAATAGTAAATGGAGTCCACTCAGAAGAAAGGAGGGTTACCAGCGGGTACCGCAGGGTTCAGATAGGACCAGTCCTCTTCAATGTTTTTATGTTTACACTGCAGAAGGACTGAAGGAAAGTATGTCTCTTTGCAGATGACACTAAGATCTGCAACAGAGTTGATTCACAGGGTGGGGTGGAAAGGATGAGAAGGACTTGGCAAGGTTAGAGGAATGGTCAAATGTATGGCAGCTTAGATTCAATGCTAAGAAGTGCAAGGTAATGCACCTGGGAAACAAAAACCCAGGGGAAGAGTACACAATGGGGGGTGAGATACTAACAACAACAAAAATGGAAAGGGACCTGGGGGTAGTCATATCAGATGACCTAAAGGTGGGCAAGCAATGTGAGAAGGCAGCAAGGAGGGCTGGGGGGATACTGGGATGCATAGGGAGAGGCATCACCAGTAAAAAACAGGAAGTTATTATCCCTCTGTACAGACAGCTGGTGAGACCCCATCTGGAGTACTGTGTGCAGTTCTGGAGACCCAATCTCCGCAAAGACATAGACAGGATGGAAGCTGTCCAGAGGAGGGCAACTAAAATGGTGCAGGATCTGCACCGGAGGACATATGAAGAGAGACTTAAGGAGCTTAATATGTATAGCCTCGAGGAAAGGAGGGAGAGGGGGGACATGATAGAAACTTTCAAGTACCTCAAGGGAATCAACAAAGTCCAAGAGGGTAGCATCTTTCAAAAAAAGAGGTGTGCAAGAACAAGAGGGCACAATTTGAAGATAGAGGGGGGGCGGCTCCGAGGTAATTTAAGGAAGTATTTTTTCACAGAGAGGGTTGTGGATGCATGGAATGGCCTTCCGGAGGAGGTTGTGGAGTCAAAATCAGTGGTGGAATTCAAGCATGCATGGGATAGTCATAAGGCAATTCTGGGGGGTGGGGGTAGGAAGAAGTAGGCTGCTGGTTAACTAGGATCTGCAGCTTATCCAGTAGGTAGGGAAATGGGCAGACTGGGTGGGCCAATCGGTCCTTATCTGCCGTCAAATTCTATGTTTCTATGTAACATAAAAAGACAACATGTTTATTTTAGGATTCCCTGCAGATATGTATACAGTATTGTTATTATTATTTACTAATATTTTTATTGTTTAATACCATGTCTGTGCTGTTAGGGAGTGACATTTTGTTTTTATAACTGTTCTAGGGCCAGAATTTAACAAGATTTACTGGCCTTTTAGCGGTGATCTAGTTGACCTTCTGAGCAGTGAATAAAGGATCTTGGCTTTGAGGGATAAATTAAACCTTCTACAAAACAGAGTTCTTGTAACTTTCATGGGGAAGCAGAGGTGCAACATAGACAGGTAAATAGACTAACTGCTATGTCAGTTCAGCAAAACCTTTCATCCAGCAAGCCCACCTGCACAACCTCCCCCCAAACAGCAAACAGACATGATCAGGATGGCTGTACATCCTCAATGATGCAGACATACATGAATAGCATTAAAAACGCAAACATTTTCATTGGAATATTCCCAGTTGGAAGTTTCTAACACCAAGAGGGATGACATTTTGATGCAATTCTCAAGTGGCCGTATGGTGGGGCGAGTCATATGAGTTCACTCCGAGGAAGGGATGGTGACCAACAGGGTGCCTCAGAGATCAGTGCTGGGACTGGTCCTCTTTAATGCCATTGAGTGACATTGCAGAGGAGCTTGAAGGGAAGGTCTACCTCTTTGTGGATGACACCAAAATTTGCAATAAGACGGACACTCCAGGGGGGTTGTAAAGGATGAGTAGAGACCTGAGAAAACTAGAGGAGTGGTCAAGGGTATGGCAGCCGTGTTTCAATGCAAAAAAAGTGCAAAAATATGTACTTGGGGCACAGAAACCCAGAGGCGGAGTACAGAATGGGCAGAGTGGTATTAATGACCACCAAGCAGGAACGAGACCTGGGGTAATCATACCGGATGACCTAAAGGTAGCCAGGTAGTGTGACAAGGCAGTAGGGAGGGCTAGTGGGATGCTGGGATGAATAGGGAGGGGCATCACCTACAGAAAGAGGGAGGGGTGTTGTCTCTGAATAGAGCGCTGGTAAGACCCCTCCTATGGTCTGCATTACAAGCCCTATGAAGAGATCCTAAAGGACCTCAGTATGTACACCCTGGAAGAGAGGAGGGAAAGGGGATATGACAAAGACCTTTAAACACCTCACGGGTGTAAATAAGGTACAGGAGGGTAGTAGGAGGCAGTACAGCGTAGTGGTTTAAGGCTCTGAACTGCCAACCTGGAGACCTGGGTTTGAATCCCACAGCTTCCACTTGCATATTGTCTGACCCTAAGTAAGTCACTTAACTTCCTTGTGCTTCCCAGGTTGCACCTGGAAACAAGCTTCTGCTTAGTGCACCTCTCCTGGTTAAACAATTTCCACTTTCCCTTATTTTTCAGAAGGAAAGGTGCTCAAAAACAAGGGGACATGCTATGAAGCAGGAGTGATTAGATTCAGGAGAGATGCGAGGAGGTACTTATTTTATTTATGTAAGAGTTTCACCAGGAAGGGCACACTGAGCAACATATTGCTCATCTCATGGTGCATCCAGGGAGGAGGGTACATAGGGATATACATACATCAAAAATCAGCAAATCAACAAAAACATAAGGCTAGACATACACAAAAATCAACAATTAATCAAATAGCAACAAGCAGGATACAGTGCCAAAATGATACTAGAATTACAATAATACATAGGAGCGTGACTAACAGTAATAGTATAACTACTAAATACAACATGTATCAACAAAAGTTTCACAGAAAGAGTGGTGGATTTGTGGAGCAGCCTTCCAGTGGAGGTGGTGGGGTGAAAATAGTAGTGAGGTTCAAGAATGCATGGGATAAGCACATGGGAATCCTACTGAAAAGGAATGGGGGAGAGAGAAAGAGCTGTAGATTGGGTACAATCTATGGTAATAGTGTAGGTAGGGAGAAATGGGCAGACTGAATGGGCCAAGCAGTCTTTATCTGCTACCAAATTATATGTTTCTAAGTTACTCTTGAGCACCTAATTTATTTAGAAGTGGTCCAGTGATTTGAGCATCAGCTGGCAACCTGGGAATCATAGGTTCAAACCCAACTAGAGCCAGGTACTCAATATGGCAGTACTGGCTATCTGATCCTGAACTATTCATGTAAAGTGTTATTCCGGCATCCAGAAAAAAGTTTAAAAATGTAATATTTCAACCCACTTTAATATTTCATAAATTTTCTGTTGTTATCTTCCCTCCTTTTTTATTACCGAGAACAACTGAAGAAAAAAAGAATCTGTATGTCTTGGACTCCATCCCATCTTCCTGCCTAAGTGCTAATCCTCTGTGGAGTTATGACTGAGTGCTGCTGTGGAAATAATTGTGATGTTTTATACCGATAATTATGATCTTCAGCGGACGGTAAAGTAGGAGAATGAGGCAGAGTCTGAGACAGATTCTGTTTTCTTGCAAAAGTCCTCAACAATAAAAACATGAGGTAATACAGAACATTAATGAAAGATGAGCTGCATTGTGTTGGAATATTATATTTCAGACTATGTTCCTTGATATTGGAAAATCGCTTTTACCTCCTAGTGCCCCAGTGCTCACACCTGCGGAAATGGGTAGAAGCATGACTCTACAGAAAACAAGATATTGCATCTCAGCTGGGCTGTCCTAGGTAAATTAATTGCAAAGCAAAATGCTTTGAAGTTGCAGTTTATTGTGTATGAAAATCCATTTGTCCGAGTCAGTGTATGCAGAAGCTTCATTCTCTGATCAGTATAAGAAACCAGTTACTATGATTCATATGTTTTTCCTGACCCATTACTATATTTTTTGGGTGATCTTAGGTGAGATATACTGCAGTAGAGTCTGAATCAGTGGACATTTTTATTCTTTATTACTAATTAATACGTTTTTTTTGTGTTGATTTGGCACATTAATAATAATGACCGGTTCTGAAAGTTTCCCAGAGAGCCCCAAGTTCTGTTGTTTTTAATCTAGAGGTTTTGACTCAAGAAAGATTGAGAACTTCTATTATACCTGTGACGTGTGGCTGCTGTGTCCTGCTACCTTCCCCAATGGACTGGATAGTAAGATTTGGAAGTGAGGCTGTTAGTTGCACTGCAGATAGTGTCCTACATAGTTATGTGGGGAAGCTGGAGCCCCCAGATGGAGACACTAAAATTGGAGTCCACCTCCCAGGATGCAGGGAGCTGTGTGACCAAGATTTTTCAGGGCCAACAGGGCAGATCTTATAAGACCTTCTCAAGGCACTGAGCATGTACTCACTGGAGATCAGATGGGGGGATATGGTAGAGACCACGTTCCTAAAGGGAATAAACAAGGTGCTCTGCAGGGAACTTTTTAACAGTAGAGTCAAAAACCCGAGGTTATGAGTGGAAACTGGTGGAGGAAGGTTTAGAGGGATGTGAGGAAGTTCTATTTTATGGAAAGGACAGTGGAGCTGTGGAACAGTAGTCAGTGGAGATGGTGGGTGCCAAGACTTGTAAATGGTTTCAAGCATGGCTGGGACAGAGTGAATGATTTGGTGGTTGCCCAAGTTGTTAGCCATAGGAAGGGAAGCAGGGTTCTGGACCTGGAAGGATAAAACCCTGCATGGTCAAAAGATACCAGGGCAGATAAGGAACTTTGGGCAAACTTAATGGACTTTTGATCTTTTTCTTCTGTCACTGTCTATGTTTTTACATCTTTCTATGTTTCTGCAGGGCTGGGGATGAGATAACGTGAACCCTAAGTGGGATGGATGTTAACTTAGGTATTCAAGGACTCTACAATGGGGAAGGGGAAAAGTTTGCATAATTTTTATTTTTATTTATTTTTTTAGTATTTTGTTATCGGATAAGCCCACTGGGCCATGTGGTCCTATTACAGCTGAAAACTGGGTACATAATTAGAGATGTTGTGAATATTTAATCTGCCAGCGAAGCCAGTGCAGAGCCACATAAATTCACAATTCACAAATTCTGTGACAGATGTACCAACTTTGCCAACATTTTTTTAAATATTTAAAATTTGAAACAATCCTCCCCCACTCACTGTGCTGTAAAATCACTCCCTCCCCACCAAAAAACAATGGATTACGTGATACCACCCTCCCACCCCCACACCCCACTGGTTCCCACCTCCCTCCTATCACCTTCCCTGTCAAATTGCAGTGCGTGAGCATGAAATGAACAGCATGCATCCAAAACATGTCATTCCTTCCCTCCACCCATGTGCCAAACACATTCCCCCCTGCTTCTCACCACCTGCATCCCACTGTCTTCTTCAGCACACTCAGTCCCCCACCCAACCCCACTCTGGTTACCACCACTCTCCTGCCCCCACCAGTACCCACAAAATCATCCTACATGTCTACAATAAAAGAAAAGTCCCCCAGTGCAGAGCATCTGCTCTGTTCAGTGTCCGTCTTGTAAATGACATGAATGAATGAATGAATGAATGGTGACATCTTTTCTGCTGGTAAAACCTGACTGGTTGAATTTTAAGCCAATTAGGTGTTACTAGGAGCAAAGACCAGGGGCACCATTTCAGATTTCAATGGGGGGGGCAACAACTGGTCAGAGGGGCTGTGGGGGCTGAGCCAGGGGCTGTGGGGTTGGTGCAATGACAATGGCCTGCAACGCGTGGGAGCAACTGCTCTCCTTGCCCCCCTAAATTGCACCCCTGGCAAAGACATCACTATTCATGCATTCAAGACATTTATGAGGTGGACACTGAACAAAGCTGATGCTCTGTGTTGGGATATTCTATTTTTGATTGCAGCCTTGCAAGTGCTGGTTTTGGGGGAATTGGGTGAGGGACTGGGCATGCTTGATAAGATAGTGGGACTCTGGTGTGGGGAGGTGGAGTAAGTGTGTTTGGAGTGTGGGTGGGGGAAGGGATTACAATTTTTGGATGCACTCTGTGCATCTTGTACTCATGTAACCTGTATTGTTGAATATGTCTCTGTTTATTATTCTCATCACACTGTTACTGGATCTATACTGTTGGTAGCCACTTCTTTTTCATATTAACTTCTCAGACTGTAACTACTCTCTACCTTGTCTATAGCCACCTTTTCTTTTCTCTATTGTACTCTGTATACTATTGTAAATCATGTCGTAATAGTAATGAAATATATACTATTGCCTATTATGTTGTACTTGCAAGTGAAATGTTCTGTATGCATTGATGTACTGCACCCTCCCGAGTACTGCCTGAAAATAGTCATTGCCATGGCTAGTGCACTTACCCGGTAAACAAAAGCGAAATAAAAAAAAATGAAGCGCTGCAATTTACTGGGTGGCGGGGTAGGGAGGAGGAGGTAAGTAGGGACCAGCGAGGGTGGTGGAAGTGTGCTATCAAGTAATCTATCAGTTTTGGGTGGGGGATGTAGCACGCAATTCGAGTTGGGATTTGCCTACAAATTGGCCATTCACTTGGATTCAGCACATGGATTTGGCCAATTTGCTTGGCAAATAACAATGCAAATTTTGGACCTCAGCTTGGCAAATTTCAGCAGCTTTGCACGCCACTATTAATAATGTACAGAATATGATACAGAATCATTGTATTATTACAAATTGTCATACAAGTACAATAAGCAACATCGTTCATTAGTAAAACAAATACTGTACATTCCCAACTGGAATACAAATAATTCTTTAGTTGGGATTTCAAAACTGTAAATGAATCAATTTGCCGCAAATGTAAAGGGACACTGTCAACCTTTTTTGCACTTTATTTCTAGTTGAAACCCACGTTTTATGACTGTTTACAGTCTCCAAAAGTTGTTGATGTTGCTGGTTGTTTATTTTCTTCCTTTCTTAGTAGAACTAAAATGCATGTTAATGGTGTAATTACATCCAACCTTGTTTTGTTTCAAATCCTTGATCTACACTTATTGCATATTTCCTGAATATTATGAACACCCCCAAACAGTGCAGCCAGTCATGAAGAAATAGTCTCCTCTCCTCCCACTGCATTATGAGTGGCTAGACTGTGCTGCTGGTGTCCCCGAATCCAGGAAAGATGTAGTAAGGAGTACAGCAAGAACTGTAAACAAACTTGTTATTGTGTGGTCACACCATTATGGTGGGCAGTCCGTTTTTCACTTTTAAAAAGAAAAAAAAGGAAACAGAATCAAACTGACAGCTACATCAGCAATCTCTACAGGATGTAACCAATCATAACATGAGTTTTTTAAACTAGAGACATTTTGAGGCCAAAGGGGTTTACGGTGTCCCTTTAAAGGAAGACTGTTCCATGCTGGGAGCTGCAAAAACAAAGGATTTCTGACCAGTTTTAAATTTCAGCAAGGAAACTGCTAACATTTTTAAGTCATACTGATCTTAAACAACTGAGTCTTAAAAATACAACAAATCTACCAATTTATTTATTTTTTTTTAATTTGGGATTAACATTTTGCTTATCAAAATATATTTTCGATATGCAGTTATGGCAGCTGTGCTGTGGAGTCCTAGCCTGATCCTGAAGGGAAGTGAATTTAAAAAAGTATTTGTCAATGCCGAATGTTGTCTCGCTGGCATTGGCATTGGTAGTGCAGGAGTTAGAGATGCATAATAGGAATGGCAGTGAAGTATTGAACTGACACCAATCCCACCCCCACCCTGCAAAGATTGACAGGTGCTGAGGTGTGCCTTTGGGTCGTCAGCTGTAATGCTCATGCCATTTTACCTCACCCTGCTCTGTAGACACTGACAAGTGCCGTGGTGTGCTTTGGGGTCTTTGGGCCTTATACTTACCCCATTCCATAAGGAAATACGCTGAGATGGGTGCAGTATAGGAGAATGGGGTGAACTTTGGGGCCAAGCACTCCAAGGCACACCTAGATGCCTGTCAGTGGCTGCAGGGTGGGGGGTTGGGGTGGAATGGTGTGAGCATTACAGCTGATGATCCCAAGTCACACCCCTGATGTCTGTCAGTCTCTACAGGGTGGGGTGTTACAGTTGGAAACCCTAACGCCGTAGGCACGTGCTGGTATTTTCACTCCAAATTATCAACATGGGCTTTTTGTGACCCCACCCTCATGAAGAGTGGCACTATCAGTTTGTCAGCCGGAAGGTGATTTTGCACTGTGACTGCACCATTTGGCGCCACAGGTACGGAAACACATTTTGGGCAGGATGTGAAAATGACAACTTCATGAGGAGGTGTAAAAAAATGGCAACGTTGAAAATCTAGAATGAAAGTATGAAAAATTGGTGAAGTCACAAGCATGCATTTTAGGACCTCTGCTCATGAACAGTGTCACTGTCATTTTGTTACTCTGTCCCTAAAGCTGATTTCCCACAGTGACCATGCTATTCCACGCCGGAAGTGCGAAAACACATTTCTGCCAGGATATATAAAATGACAGCTGTACTGTTCATAAGGTGTGGAAAAATGCCAATGTTGAAAATCTGGAGTGAAAATATTGCAGATTCACAAAGTTACGAGCGCGTGTGGAAACTGTGCAATGCTTGGATTTTGTCACCAAATTTGCAACGTAGGCTTTTTGAGAGCCCACCTCATGAACAGTGACACGTTTCATTAATCGGTCCCGAAAGATGATTCCACAGAGTGACCACGAAATCACCTTTTGGGACTCAATAATGCCATGACAGTGACTGAATTCATGAGAAGGGGTCCCAATAACCCCATGTTGAAAATTTGGTGCCAAAATTCCCAAAAATGGTTGAGATATCCACCAAAGTTGAAAAACCCCTATTTTCTGCCATTACACAGCTTACAGGCATTTCTTCAGTTCGCAGTCGGCTTTGAAGAGTGCAAACGTCTTCCTGGTCCACCAAAGATCATCACGCCGGGCTCGGAGGTAAGTATGGGGTGAGGGGTGTGGGGAGGCAGGGTACCTAGAGGGTGGGCGTGGGTTGGGAGAGAGAGCAGGACAGACCGCGAGGACGTCTTCTATTTTACAGGGTTAAAAAAAGAAAAAACGTGCGGATTTTTTACAGGGACATTTAGCATGCTGGGGTGGGCTCCCAGCATGCCACCTAATGTTTGGGGGGCTGTATTGATGGGGATTGGGCACCCTGTCGCACATACCAGTGGGAGGCGACGAGCTAAGGGGATTGAGCACCCCCACGCACACAAAAATGAGGGGACATTATGCCGATGGGGAGTGGCTCCCCCATTGGCAAATTAAACAGGGAAGGGGGGACTGAAGCCGATGGGGATTGGGCCCCCGGTCACCAAAGAAAGAATGTTGAGGGGGTGCATGATGCCGAGGGGGATTGGGCATCCCCATCTGAACACATTTAAAATGGGAGGGGGGCCTTTATGCTGTAGGGGAGTGGGCTCCCCCGTCGGCAAATGAAGTGGGTCGGGGTATGACAGGGGGATTGGGCATCCCTGAAGTCCAGCTGCGGCAGCCAAAGTCACGCATGTTTGGTGAACAACTTCACCAGCAAAGGCACATCGAGGCGTGTTATTGTGCCGCTGCATGAGGAGCTTGCCTTTCATTGCAGCGGCACTTTTGTTAGATCTGGTGGCCACGTTACGTATAGCTGGTGTCAGCGCCTGCATGCTGGCTTATTGGGAAATGAGGCACGCACCTACTGATGCATGCCCTGCATTCACCCACAGTGACGGCACCTCCAAATCTGCTACTACTGCAATGTATTGACTGGCGCGCAAGCACGAGCCAACATAAAAATTATTGCTGTTGGTTGGCAGCATTCTTATTTAATGTCATGACAGTCTCGAGTCTGTTAATGTTTTCAAACAAAAAAGTTTTACGAAATAACACAGTCATCTAATAACAATAGTTTTTTCTGCTTTTACCATTTACTGCCTCCATGCTTACGAACCTGGCGTGACACTGATCCGGGCAGAGGGAGCACTGTTTACTGTTTTTCCTGCTTGTTAAATGTACCGACTGGGATGCCTGGCTTGCCTTTATTGATATTTTTGTAATAGGGCACGGCACAGATTTCTCAACAATGTTACTTGAATAATTTTTTAACATGATTGCTTGTTATGTGTCAACATGTTGTATAATCTGGCTGCCTTAACTTGATTTACTGAACCTGACCCTGGCATTTTGTTTGCAGTTTTTTTTATTTGGGGGGGGGGCAGAGGTTCAAAACTTAGTGAGTACTTCTAGGCATGACTGCCAGGTGCTGTCATTTTTCACAAGTTAAAGCAAGAGCACTGTAGTGTGTGTTTACAGTTTTACTGCTTTTCCTGCCTGAATGTTACATGGGCATGCCTTTACTGACATCTCTGTTTTGTCTCGGATTCTTGCCTAAACTACAACGTGCAAAAAAATTTTATGCTGCCATTTTTTGGGGTCAGAACAGGGCTGGCTGTGTGGCCACATCTTAAGTGTTCTCTATGTTACTGCTGTGCACATTACTTGTGCAGCTGCTACCTTATCATATATAAAAATAATTATTTCAAACATTTTGGCTCTAACTGTGCATATTGTGTCTGCCACACTACAAAAGTAATGTGGTCATGGAAAGGTATTTAAAAATAATGTTAATACAACTCTGTATACATTTTACCATTACTTGTCATGTGTGGCTAAAGACATCTTGTGGTAGCTAAAAAATATTGGGTCTGTTTAGCCACAGTGGCTAATGATTTCGAAAATCTTGGGGAACGTAGAACCATTCCTGACTAATTAATAGTCATTCCTAAAATAATAATGACCAGTTCAACTGGGTGCGGACCCGTGGAGTAAGGACGAGCCTGGGGGTAAGAGTTAGATGAAGCATAGATTTCTCTGATTAATGTCAAACTGGTCATGTGTACAGAAAATGCAGTCCATGAGTATGTTATGTTTATTCTGGTTTACTCTTGGAATGTTCCCAAGAATGTCAGTCTTGTAAACTTACTGGAAGCAGGCTGTCTGCACTTGGAAATTAATTTGAAATACAGTGCCTCAGCCCTATTTAATTTTGTACTTCTTTTAAGTTGCTCAAATTTCAGTGTTTCTTCAGTAGTGCATAACAGAGCACTTTACATTAAAAGGGAGGATATGAGATCACACAGCTAAGCAAACTCAGAGCTATGTATTCTGTTCACTGCTTGGAAAAGGGATGTGGAAATGTCCTTTCCCAAACACGTAGTAACATGAGTGATTAATTAGACCCAATCTGAGGATGGACACACATTCAAGCCTAACACCAAGACTGCTACACTATGTAACTAACCCTCAAAGTCATTCTACCTCAGGACTCTGTCTAGTCCTGTGTTACCCCTACTCATGCTGTGTAACCCTCAATGCCATTCTCCCTCAGGACTCTGTCTAGTCCTGTGTTACCCCCTACTCATGCTGTGTAACCCTCAATGCCATTCTCCCTCAGGACTCTGTCTAGTCCTGTGTTACCCCTACTCATGCTGTGTAACCCTCAATGCCATTCTCCCTCAGGACTCTGTCTAGTCCTGTGTTACCCGTACTCGTGCTGTGTAACCTCAATGCCATTCTCCTCAGGACTCTGTCTAGTCCTGTGTTACCCGTGATGCTGTGTAACCCTCAATGCCATTCTCCCTCAGGACTCTGTCTAGTCCTGTGTTACCACTACTCATGTTGTGTAACCCTCAATGCCATTCTCCCCCAGGAATCTGTCTAGTCCTGTGTTAGCCCTACTTATGCTATGTAACCCCCAATGCCATTCTCCCTCAGGACTCTGTCTAGTCCTGTGTTACCCCTACTCATGCTGTGTAACCCTCAATGCCATTCTCCCTCAGGACTCTGTCTAGTCCTGTGTTACCACTACTCATGTTGTGTAACCCTCAATGCCATTCTCCCCCAGGAATCTGTCTAGTCCTGTGTTAGCCCTACTTATGCTATGTAACCCTCAATGCCATTCTCCCTCAGGAATCTGTCTAGTCCTGTGTTACAACTACTCATGCTGTGTAACCCTCAATGTCATTCTACCTCAGGAATCTGTCTAGTCCTGTGTTACCCCTACTTATGTTGTGTAACCCTCAATGCCATTCTCCCTTGGGAATCTATTTAGTCCTGTGTTACCACTACTCATGCTGTGTAACCCTCAATGCCAGTCTCCCTCAGGAATCTGTTAGTCCTGTGTTAGCCCTACTTATGCTATGTAACCCTCAATGCCATTCTCCCTCAGGAATCTGTGTAGTCCTGTGTTATCCCTAGTCATACTGTGTAACCCTCAATGCCATTCTCCCTCAGGAATCTGTTTAGTCCTGTGTTACCACTACTCATGCTGTGTAATCCTCAATGCCATTCCCCAATCCCCACCTCTCTCCCTCCAGTCCTGCATCGCCCACCATTCTACCTGCACACCTTATCCCCCCAAGAAGCCAGGCCACACCTGCTAAAAGCCTTAGGCAGCAATAACCCCAGCAGTGACCCCCTCGACTCCAGGATCCTCCGTAGTGGTTTTGGATGAAGTCCTAGTCCTCTGACTGACCTTCTAACCGGTATCTATGCCTGGCTGTTCCTGCTGCTTTGGTGTAACTGCTGAAATTCACGCCATACATAAGAGTGGGGACCGGTCCACCCCCAACAATCAACGGCCGATCTCCATCCTTCCCCCACTATCTGAAGCCCTTGAAAAAGTGGTGTCGATCCAGCTCTCTGAATACCTAACCAAGTACAACATTATCTGTCCAGAGCATCACGGTTTCCGCCCAGGACACAGTACAACCGTGGCTCTCCTGGAATTCTCCCAACACCTGCATGCTGTTCTCGACTCTGGCAGCCTTGCAGGAGCAGTGTTCATTGACCTCTCCAAGGCCTTTGACATTGTCTGTCATCGCCTTCTACTCGACTCTCTCCACCATCTTGGCTTCTCTGGCAGTCCCATTTCCTAGTTCTCTAGCTACCTCTCTTCTAGATCCCAGTGTGTCAAGATCAGTGGCTCCCTCTCCAGAGCTCTTCCCGTTCGCTCTGGAGTCCCTCAGGGCTCCATCCTGGGTCCAGTACTTTTTAGTCTCTACCTCAACCCCCTTCCCAGCTCATGTAGTGGTAAAATGCTTCTCTATGCCGACGATGCAGTCCTCGTTGCCTCACATCCCAATCCCACCTCCCCCCAATTATCCCTCCAGCAAGCTTACAACCAAGCCAAAAAGTGGTTCGGTGACCGCAGACTGGTCATTAACCTAAAGAAAACCAAATCAATACTCTTCTCCCACCACCAAAATAAAGCTAAAAATACCCTCTCTTGATTATCCCCAACACTCTGCATCCGCTAGAACAAGTAACCACATACAAGTACCTAGGCATCACGTTTGATACTGTCATCTCCTTCCACGTCCACATTAATGCCCTGTCAGCTGCCATAAACTCTCAGATAGGCCTGCCATACCGGCACAGGGACTGCCTGCCTCAGGTTGCCCTCAGGCTGGCAATCCCCTCCTCCGTCTTGTCCCTCGTGGACTATGGCTTGCCCATCTATGCCACAGCTGACAACACTGCCCTCTCCAAAAATCCAACTCTCCATCAATAAGGCCTGTAGGCTCCTGTTCAGTGCCCCCAGTTGCACTCACACCTGCCTTCTCTATACTACCACCAATCTGCTCAACTTTGAGGAGTGACTGCTCTACCAGACCTGCCTTCTCACTAAGAAATCACTGCTAGGACTCTTCCCCGGGGTCTCCACCTCCTTACAGCAGTCATTGTCATCCGTCACCACCTGTAGCTCTGTTAAGGCCACCTTCCAGGTGCCCAGAACCAAGATCTCTCTTGCCCAGAGATCCTTCCTCTACTGAGCCCCCACCTTGTTCAACTCCCTCCCTAGCTGCATCTCCAACTTGCCAAAAATTGGCTCCTTCAAAACAACCCTTCGGAACCATATCTTTAATACCCGCTGTTGTAGGTGCAACTAACCCCCTGTTGTAACCTGTGGTACCCACCTGCCTTGCCCCCTGGCTCGACAATGTCCACTGGAAAGCCTCTCCCTCCCCCAGACCCACTCCTTCCCTACTAGGTCCAAATAGGGATGTAACCCACTGTCTTCTCTGAGGACCTACTATATCCATTATTGTAACTTACAATTTTGTAACATTATGTAAAGTAAGTAACATACAAACTACTATATTATGTAACCTAAGTGTATCTATGTTAAATGTTCCTTTTACTGCACCTGTAATGTTATCCTCCGTTTAATCTGCACTGTAATAACTATCTTGATGTCTGCCCTCCCTGCGATGAGGTGCCTTTGTAAATGAGTCTCTGACTCAAAGGTTGTAAACCTGATTTGTAATGAATAAAAAGTAAAGAATAATAAGTAGCAGGCAAAATTAAGCAGCAGGTAAACATATTGGCAAACTAGGCAATGCAATTATGAAGTGCGGACACTATTTGGAACAGGATGAATACAGAGGCAGTGGCTAGGATGTGCACAGTCTGTATACAGTACAAAATCTGGGCTCCTACCTGGTGCTGGTTCTGCATTGCAGTACTGGGTAGGGGTGCGGCACTGTTTGAGAGTCCATCCTCTCTGTAAGACATTTAAAGGAACACTACATACAAAAGTTATAAAAACACAGTGTGCATTGGGTTCTTGTTATGTTTGCTTGCACGCATGTGCAAGAAACATAGTGCCGTCATCAGAGATTTCGGAGGTGTGTCACCTCCTCCTCCAATTCAGTCAGTGTGCTGGCAGGCGCAGCCCCTGTAAGCCAATGCATTTTGGAGCTGTCTATGACACGCTCCAAAATGCAGTGGCATACAGTTGAAAGGGGGAGCTATGCTTGAGTGAGCAGCGATAAGATAAGGCTGCTCCGCCGCAGCCCCCACAGACGCCCGCAGGCGCAGGGCTTCAAGACGATCAAGACTGTATAGCCGACGGGTGCCCAATCCCCATCGGCTGTGCTGTGCCCCTCTGCCTCCCCCAGATGCATAAAATGCCATGCTGGGTGCCCACCCCAGCGTGGCAACTAATCATATAGCCGACGGGGTGCCCAATCCCCGCCGGCTGCACCTGTCCCCCCAGTAGTGAGTGCCACGCTGGAGCCCACCCCAGCTGGCAAGCACACCAGGCCGACCAGGTGCCCAATCCCCGCCGGCTGAACGGCCGCTTCAACGCCCTTGTGCCGCGCTGGGAGCCCACCTCCCAGTGTGGCAACGCCCCATCGCCGTCTGCTTATTTTTTTCACCTGTGAAGAAAAACGGTCCCACGGTGAGTCTCCCGCCTCCCACAACCCGCACTCCACCCACTGCGCACCCAGCCTTCCCACTCACCCCATACTTACCTCTCGACCTCGGCGCGACGATCTTCGTGGACCGGGAACACGCCTGCACTCTTCAAAGGCGACCACTAACTGAGGAAATGCCGTGTAAGCTGTATAATGGGCTAGATAGGGGGTTTCAACTTTATTGCATATCTCAGGCATTTTTTTGAATTTTTGCACCAAATTTTCAACATGGGGTTTTTGGGACCCCTTCTCATGATTGATGTCTGCGAAATCACCCTTCAGGCCCAAATAACACCATGACAGTGACATAAATCATGAGAAGGGGTCTCAAAAATCCCATGTTGAAAATTTGGTGCCAAAATTCCCAAAAATGACTGTTTTACGAGCGTGCGTTGTGCAGTTCCTACGCAGGCTCGTAAGTTCGTGAATTTTCAATATTTTCACTCCAGATTTTCAACATTGCCATTTTACCACACCTTCTTATGAGTAGTACAGC
Organism: Neoceratodus forsteri; assembly: GCA_016271365.2. Classification (NCBI taxonomy): domain Eukaryota; kingdom Metazoa; phylum Chordata; order Ceratodontiformes; family Ceratodontidae; genus Neoceratodus; species Neoceratodus forsteri. The sequence goes on from JADMNL010000023.1 coordinate 70,936,701, forward strand.
TGTCATTTTTCACATCTCACCCAAAATGTGTTTCCACCCATGTAGCGCACAATGGCGCAGTCGGTGTGCGAAATCAATGTACAGGACAAATTAAGAAAATCACAGTGACACTGTTCATGAGTAGACATCTTAAAATGGCTATGTTGAAAATTTGGTGAAAAAAGTCCTAAAAATGACTGTTTTACGAGCGTGCATTGCGCAGTTCCTACGCACGCTCGTAAGGGCATGAATTTTCAATAGTTTCACTCCAGATTTTCAACATTGCCATTTTACCACACCTTCTTATGAGTAGTACAGCTGACATTTTTCACATCTCCCCCAAAATGTGTTTCCGCCCATGTAGCACACAATGGCGCAGTTGGTGCGCGAGGTCAATGTATGGACAAATTAAGAAAATCACAGTGACACTGTTCATGAGCAGAGGTCTTAAATGGCTATGTTGAGAATTTGGTGAAAAATTCCTAAAATGACTTTACGAGCGCGGCGCTACATTGTGCCTATGCATGCTCGTAGTTTGCAAATTTAATATTTTCAGTCCAGATTTTCAACATGTCCATTTTATTAAACTTCCTTATGAACAGTACAGCTGCAATTTTTCATATATCGCCTAAAATGTGTTTTCAGACATGTAGCGCACAATGGTGCTGTTGGTGTGCGAAAGCAATGTTTAGGACAGATTAAGAAAATCACAGTTACACTGTTCATGAGCAGAGGTCTTAAAATGGCTATGTTGAAAATTTGGTGACAAAAGTCCATAAAATGACTGTTACGAGTGAGCATTGCACAGTTTCCACGCACCCTCGTTAGTTCATGACTTTGTAATATTTTCAGTCCAGATTTTCACCAGTGGCATTTTTCCACACTTCCTTATGAGCAGTACAGCTGCCATTTTTCACAACATGGCCGAAGTGTGTTTTCACACTTTCAGTGCAGAGATGCGTGGTGGCTGTGGGAAATCATTGTTCGGCACAGATAAAGAAAATCACAGTGACACTGTTCATGATCGGAGGCACCAAAATGCCTGAGTTGACAATCTGCTGTAAGAAATCCCAACCTAATTATATTATGGGTGTGCATTGCACAGTTTCTATGTACTGCGTGACTTCACCATTTTTTAATATTTTACTACACACTTTGCAACATAGCCATTTTTACACCTCCCCATGAAAGAGTACAGCTGTCATTTTTAAATCCTGTTCGAATATTTTGCACCTGTGGTGCTAAATGCCAGTCATTGTGCATAAGCAGCTTTCGGCTAACAAACTGATATACCCCCTGTTCATGAGGTGGGGTCACAAAACAAACATGTTGAAAATTTGGAGTGAAAATACCAACGAATGCCTGAGGTATTAGACTTTTCAACTATAACGCCCCACCCTATAGAGAATGACAGGCATCAGGGGTGTGACTTGGGATTCTTGCCTGTGATGCTCATACCATTCCACACCCTGCAGTCACTGAGAGGCATCGAGGTATGTCTTGGACTCTTTGGCCCCAAAGTTCACCCCATTCTCCTATACTGCACCCATCTCACCGTACTTCCTAATGGAATGGGGTGTGCATAAGGGCCAAAGATCCCAAGGCACACCGTGACACTTGTCAGTGTCTGCAGGGTGAGGTGGTGAAATGGCGTGGCCATTATGCCTGATGACCCAAAGGCACACCCCAATGCCTGTCCGTATCTGCAGGGTGGTGGCGGGGTTAGCTTCAGTTCAATACTTCACTGCCATTCCTATTATGCAGCTGTCTAACTCCTACACTACCAATCCCAATGCCAGCAAGCAAACATTCGGCATTGACAAATGCTTGTTTTTCTGATTGTTTCTTGCTTTCTCTTCCATTGTTTCTGAGGCTTTTCCCTGCCAGTTTTATCGCCCTGGACATAGCCATGCAGGTTTATTTTACTACTTTGACCTGGTGGAATTTTCCCAGAATGCAAGCCGGCCCAGTGGCACTGAAGGTTGAGGCGCTGGATGCCACACCTCATGCCATGCCAGTGACCTGGGTCTGGGAGTGGTTTCGGATCATTTGGGGGTTCGGCCGGGGAGGTAAGGATTGAGCATCCAGAGGACTTTTCTCATTCCTCGTGGGTGGGGTGGGTTGTGCTGCATGTGTCAGCACAACAAGAGGGTTTGGCCCATGCCCAGGGTGCTTGGCTGCCTCCGTGGAGGTGGAAACAGCTGCTGCGCCCATTGCACGGGTGAGGGCACGAGGGAAAAAACAGAGGAAAAATTCCAGGACCCGGCAGGACCCATGATGGTCCCAATGGGCCAGAGGATGTGCCCCTTCGAGGGGGGGGGGGTTGTAGCCCCTGCCAGGTCCGCGGAGGTGGCACAGATAATGTCGTGATAAAAAAATATATATATATTTTTTTCAAAATGCCTCTGGGAATTATGTCAATTAAATCAAGGACTAGAACAAAGAACCAAGGACCACTCACTAATTAAATTGCTTAGCAGTGGCTAATACAGCAGCAAAAACATCTAATTGTCATCTTCATTAGTTCTAGTTGCAGGACATGCAATACCAGGGAAAATAAGTGTGTCTGGGAACTCCATATGCAACCCTGTGAGCCTGTAACACAGTGCTTAGAGCACCAAGACATATCCCGGGATCCTGGGCTCAATTCCCAGTAGGTTACATTATTTCTTTCTCACTATAATTCATGGAATAAGGAAGAAATTCTGAAATTCCATGATATTCCATTAAAAATGGAATTTGAAAGTTCCACACAGTACTGTGTAGAGGATAATGGATGGGCAACAGTGAGCAACATCGCTGTATTCACTTCGAGAGGTTGTCATGACAACCTAGTAAACCTCATGAGCAAAGCTTGAGAGGTTTGCCATTGTCATGAAACCTGGAGAAGTGAACTCAGCATTGTTGTTTACTGTTGCCCATCCATTGTCTTTGATAGTGTAAGGGCAACATTACAACAATAACAGAGCATTTCTTGAGGAATTCCATTATTTGGTATGTTTTCCCTGCCCAGCCTGCCCAGTCTGCTTCTCCTCTGCATTGCATGGCTTTTCAACCCCGTGATCAAGGCACACTTCCATCCCCGCTCACACAGACCCAGGTTTTTTAATAAATGTAACTGAACGAGCCACCTTGATTTTTCCTGCACTGCATCCATAGTGTCTCTAGGGTCTTCCGTGGCACAGCTGACAGCTCTTCCAGTACTGTACCTGTGGCATTACTTGGACGCCATTCATCGGTTTGAATGCTGGCACTGTGAATGGAGATGGCAAGAGCAGCGCACGCGGACATTCAAAGTTGTTGTACCATCATAGTGACATACTCAAGGGGCTACAACAAACTCTTGATGTCACAACGATGGTATAACACTGGGATTCCATTGATTTCCATACGAAACAGCGGTCTCCCATACGCTATTATATTGTATTGCACTGTACTATATTGTACTGTGCTGTATTGTATTGTACTGTACTTTACTCTGTAGTGTGTTGTATTGTGCTGTACTTTACTGTGTATTGTGTTGTATTGTATTGTATTGTACTGTGCCGTAAGTTACCCGGTCAAGTGAGTGCTACCAGAGTAGCGCTGCAATTCACAGCGATAGTCTGGTAAGCGCTCAGACAGTGAGTGGGATTTTACAGCACTTGCTGTAAGTGCTCCCCTGTTCGCTATCCATTGTGCTGGACAGAGACAAGGGCACCAGGATCCAGGAGGCTGGCCAAGCTACTCCTATGGCATCGAGGGCTGGTGAATAGAGCAGCTCGCCAGCAGTAGTGGAGACCAGGGTTCTAATCCTGGTCAACCAACCTTTTTCATACACTCAAAACTTAGAATCCTTCATGTGGGGCTGTGGAAACACTATTCCATGGCCACACAATTTTTAACTTTCCGCGCTATCTGCACCCCCCTGGAGTTAGAATCCTTTAGTCTGGAGGTGTGGGGGGGCACAGAAAAATTGGCGCCTTTTTTCCTGCACTCTTCTAGCCGCCGCTATACTTGTCGGCACTATTTGGACCCAGTGCCGTACCATACTGTGTATTGTATATGATTGTACTGTACTGTCATGTGTTGTACTGTACTGCATTGTATTGTACCATACTGTGTATTGTATTGTATTGTACTGTGCTGTGCTGTACAGTATTGTACTGTACTTTATTGTGTATTCTGTTATATTGTACTGTACTGTGTTGTATTGTACTGTACGGTAATGTACTGTGTATTGTGTTGTATTGCACTGTACTGTGCTGTATTGCATTATACTGTACTGTGTATTGTGTTGTATTGTATTGTACTGTGCTGTATTGTGCATTGTATTCTGTTGTACTGTACTGTCATGTATTGCACTGTGTTGTGTTGTATTGTATTGCACTGTACTGCATGGCACTGTGCTGTACTGTCATGTATTGTATTATACTGTGTTGTCTTGCACTGTACTGTATTGAGTACTGTATTGTACCGTACTGTTTTGTAAACCAGTAATAAGACACGATGAGGTGTGGGTTATGGCCTGATAAGAGCTTACCCCAAGTGCGTTATGAGGCATGAGGCCCTTGCACCGAGTGCCTTTAGCACCTGGGAAGTGTTCTTATCAGGCCATAACCCACACCTCGGAGTGTCTTATTGCGCTTATAAAATGGGCCCCCAAGTAATTTTTTTTCTTCAAAGTGTAGCCCCCCTTACAAATGGGGTTCCTAAAAGCTTCCCCGGAGCTCGTTTAAATGCTCCATGTCTGGCTGGTGTTCGGCATTTAAGCCGTTTTAAGTGGGTAGCCAGTGAGCACTTTTAAGGCCTCCGTATACTGTCCCTTTAAGGGCTGCCTGTTGCAGTCATAATTAGTTGAAATGGGGGGGGGGCTCTGTGGTTGTGTGCCTGAGTCCCGCCCGGGCTGCTGAGTAAGCGCTCCATTCTGCCATCACTAGTTGTGCAGAAGGAGTTCCTTGGAAAAGATGTAACTGTTTACTGATAATTGCTTAGAGTGGTAATGATATTGTAGTTGTTCTAAGCTGCTTTTTGGTTGCAGCAAGGACTATCTGATTATCCCCTCCATTTTGGTCCCGAACTGCCGAATTGGACCAATCAGTATCTCGGGACTCCTTTGAGCCGGCTGACCAATGGGGGAACTGCTTGCCGTTTGAGAAAGGCATTGTGGGCTATGGCGCTTTTTCGCACCACTGAGAGCAGGAGTGAATGACTGGCAGGTGACGCCAGCCAATCGAATCGGGTAGTGCCTGAACTGGAAGGAGTGCCCTGTGCTCCTTGGGGCAGATGCGTTGTGGCTGAGGAGAAGAAAGGAGCTCTGTGCTTCTGCGCTGGTGGAGTGTTCGCGCGTGAAGGCCTGAGGCGGCCGTTTTTGCTCTTCGAGTGATTCGGACTAAATCCGCCGGCGTGCGGTCAGAGGAGGCTGGTGCCAGCCCAGCTACCTACCAGGCTCAACCTGAGAGGACTGGAGAATCCACTGAATCACGCTCGGTCCACCCGTGATGTTGAAGCTGCCGTTTGCTGCCCGAGTCTGCTGCAAGTTTGTGTGGGGCCTAGCAGCAGCTGCCTGGTATGGTACCCCTCTGTTGTTTGCCATATAAATGTGTGAGGAGGCTGGTGAAATTCAGGCTCAGCCCTGCTGGTGGTGACGGAAACGGTATTTGCTGGAGCCGTGAGTACTGAATCAGGGTAGCTCCCTGCCAAGTTTGCAGACAGTAGTCTCAAGTTGTTTTGTTATACTGCTGACTGCTTAATTGAACGTTCTTCCCATTCTGACCTGCTCAGGATTGTAAAGGCTATCTGTGTCAGGGCCCCAACCAGCTGCCACGGTGGACTAGCCATTAGGGCTTGGGTACCCAGGGACAGTAAATATTAGGTTCAGGCCTGTGCACAGTGCCCTAGGTAGATACGTATAGAGTAAGCCAATCACCTTGATTTTCCCCTAGCCTTGTTATTCCCCCCCCTTGAATAAATCAGATTGTTTGTTCTACAACTACACCCTGGCTAGTTTGTGCATTTTGTGAACTGCTGCATAGTGACCGTGATATAACTGTACCTTACTTTACAGGGGGTCCCCGGAGTGAGCGGAGAGATAATGGCCGGAGGGTAAGTGTACTGGTGAAAAGTATTGTTGGTACTCCGTGTGAGCCACTAGTGGGACAAAAGGAGGGTTGCAGTAACCCAGAGGGCTGTGACCAAGGCAATCATGACAGTATTAACCCCGACCTCTGGGTGGAGGCACCCGACAACGGATCTGGGCCCCTCACCCTGTCTCAGTGGAGGCAGGCAGGGGTAGTATCCCTAAGGGTAGCACCCCCTTGGGGTTACAAATTGGAGGCATTGCTGGGATTAGCGTCCCCTAGTGGCCAAGTGAGGAAGTGCATAAGAAATGGAAAAACTGGAAGGGGATATGTTGGTAAAAATTAAGTTGGGGCCTATTAAGACAATGGTACACAGACTGATGGGGTGGGGTGAAGCCGAAGAGCTGGACTCCCGGAAAATTGTGTTACTGTTAGATGTGCCCCTGGGGACCCCAACAGCGGACATTATTTCCACAGCCGAGCGTATTAAATGTTTGGGCAAAGTGGAGGTAAAAGGGCGCACGGCTGACCTGCTTGACCAGATGCTGCAGGTACTACTTTTGTGCAGTGTGGCCATTGACCCCGAGAGGGTACCTCCAGTGATTTACCCGTAGGGTGCTTCCCAGGGATGGAGGCTAGTTCATATTTGGAGTGGGTCAGTCACTCCTGGAGGGTCTCCCCAGACTAATAGTTTTAAAGATAAGCTGCTTAAATTGCTGGCTGTGGAGGGGAGGACTACCCAGGAATTGCTGCAAGCATTGGATTTGTCTAGTGACGCTACCCCCCAGGTATCCCCAGGTAACTCATCCGGCCCCCCCAAGAGTTCTATTTTAGCTCCACTGCCCTTAGTGGTCCCTCCTATTCAGCTTGATTCCTACCGCAGGCTGAAGCTTTTTTATGGCACAGTACCAGTGCCTCCAGGGGAGGATGACCTGGAAGCTTGGATGGACTATGCCACCCCCTTAGTTCAGGAATGGCAATGCTCTGAGGGGGAGAAAAGGAAGAGACTGACGGAGAGCCTGCGGGGTCCTGTTTTAGAAGCCATTAGGTTTTTGCGGGCCACCAGTCCAGAAGCCACCGCAGCAGAGTACCTCTCTGCTGTAGAAGGGGTGTTTGGGAGTACAGAGACTGGGGAAGATTTGTTATGGAAGTTCAGGTCTGCCAAGCAGTGGAGAAATGAGAAGCTATCCGCCTTTGTCACTAGGGTGGAGCGGGCTTTGCAGAAGGCCTATAGGAAGGGGGGAATCACTGCCACAGCCTTGAATCGGGTCAGGTTGGAACATGTTTTAAAGTCTGCTAGATTCTCTAGTGTAATACTGTTAAAACTTAAGTTACATGATCGGCGGGCTACCCCGCCTGAATATTACCAATTGATGAGGGGAAATTAGAGAGGTGGAGACCGATGAAGAGGAGTGGAGCCCTGTGTGGGGCGGTGAACCCTAGTGGGACCCTGAGCCTAGCACCCTGAGGAGACCAGCCTGTCCGGAGGGTCTGAGGGATCCCAGATTTTCCAGGTGCTGTGGAATGAAGTTATTTCCTCCGACCCCCACGGAGAGTGAGTTGAGGGCCGAGGTCAGGAATTTACGGGAACTGGTGAGGACTTGAAGCAATCTACTATGTACCCTGTTAGGTCCGGGGCCCCTGAGTCATGCAGAAACCAGAACCCCGGCCCAAGGGAGCCCCCTCACCCCTCTCAGGGCCCCCCACAGATAAGGTGTCCACCGCCAAATAGTGACCTCCGGGACCCCAAGTTCTGTTACCATTGTGGGGAAGATGGGCATTTTCAACCTGAGTGTCAGAGGCCGGAGAACTTAAGGAAAGTTAACAGTAGGCTGATCACTTGGCATCGCCGGACCCAGTCTCGACCCCCCAAGAAAAGTTTTGTGACTCGGGCCCATGCTCAGTCAACTATCAATGCTGTGGCCCCCGACTGGTCTGATGTGGTCGGGCCTTCAATGGAGACCCCGGTGCGAGTAAATGGGATTCCCACCCGAGCTGTATTAGACAGTGGCTCTCAGGTAACCATCATGTTTCAGGACTGGTATCAGACACACTTACCTGAGGTGCCCCTGCAACCCTTGAATGGCCTACATGTGTGGGGGTTGAGCGACAAGGCATATCTGTATTTGGGGTATATCCGAGTCTGGTTATCATTCTCTGCATCTGTGGCTGGAATGGATGAGCAGGTGGAAACTTTAGTTTTAGTTTGCCCGCCCACTGGACTGTATGATGGGGTGCCCTTGTTGATTGGGACGAATGCTCATATGTTTGGACGATTAGCCCAATTGTGTTCAGAAAAACAAGCATTTCAGACCGGGTGAGCTTTAAGCATACCCACTGTGATTCAAAAGGCAGTTGCAACTCAGGAGAAGGATAGTCGGGAGGAACCCGAGGGTCCGGTTGGAGTAGTGTGGAAAAAGGACCCGGCTGCCGTGATACTTGCCCGAATGCCCAATGTGTCCTGCATGGAGAAGTACGATCAGAACAGATGTTAAGAATAGGTTGCTGATGTTGGATGGCCTGTGGAGGGAGGATTACCGAGGGACTGCTGGTCGCCAGTATATTGCCGCTAGGGCTCATGCTTATGTCAAGAGGGTGATGGTTCAAGTGCATAATGTGTCCAACAAGTAGCTTCGAATAAGAAGAGGGTGCACGTTGGCAAGTGTGCATTGTGCAGATACTGCAGTGCTGCCAAATAGTAAGGTTTCCAGGGCCACTGACAGAGTTACTCCTGACTTGTTTGACTTCGGTGACTCTCCGCTGCCAGCTGAATGGAAACAGAGGATCAGTGAGAGGCTTGCCAAGAGGGACCAGGTTATATCCCTGAAAGAGTGGGATGTGGGATGTGTGCAAGGGGCTGAGCATCACATTCGGCTGCATGACGAAAGGCCCTTCCGAGAGAGATCCCGGCCCCTGACCCCGGCTGATATAGATGATGTAAGGTGGCATCTGCAAGAGATGTTGGCTGCTGGTGTAATACAAGAGTCCAGGAGCCCCTATGCCTCCCCCATAGTAGTAGTAAGGAAAAAGAATGGGGCCGTTTGGATGTGTGTAGACTATCGCACTTTGAATCGGCCGACCATTCCGGACCAGTATACCATGCCACGCATACAGGACGCATTGGATTGTTTGAATGGTAGTAAGTGGTTCTCCGTGTTGGATCTTCGCAGCGGGTACTACCAGATCCTGATGGCCCCAGATGACCGGAGAAGACTGCATTCATTTGCCCCCTAGGTTTCTATGAGTTCATTCAGATGCCTCAGGGGATTTCAGGTGCCCCAGCCACCTTTCAGCGCCTGATGGAGCGGGCCGTGGGGGACATGAATTTGCTCGAGTGTCTGGTCTATCTAGATGACGTCATAGTGTTTGGCTGTTCGTTGGAAGAACACGAGCAACGATTATTCAAGGTCTTGGATCGGTTGGAGGAGTTGGCCTCAAGCTCTCTATAGACAAGTGTCAATTCTTCCAGACTTCTGTGAAATATGTGGGCCACATAGTGTCCACTGAGGCATAGAGACTGACCCTAGCAAAGTGGAGGCTTTGACTACTTGGCCTCAGCCCAGGAACTTGAAAGAGCTGCAACGGTTTCTGGGTTTTATGGATATTATAGGCGGTTTGTCAAAGACTATTCTCGAGTGATTCGCCCCTCCTCAACCTCACTTGGGGGTACCCTCCTACACACAAAAAGTATAAGAGGGTTGTGCGCTCTGAGACGGAGAAGAGGTATTTCCGGCCAAATGAATTGTTCGGGGATCGTTGGACTGTTGAGTGTGAGGACGCTTTCTATGACATCATATATCAACTTACACATGCCCCCGTGCTGGCCTATGCTGACCCGGCCAAGCCCTACGTTCTCCATACTGATGCCAGTCTTCAAGGATTGGGGGCTGTGTTATATCAGGAGCACTCGAATGGTCTGAGACCTGTAGCTTTTGCCAGCAGACGTCTGACTCCTTCAGAAAAAAACTATCCCATGCATAAGCTAGAGTTCCTGGCTCTGAAGTGGGCCATTGTTGATCAGTTTCATGACTACTTGTATGGTGCCAAGATATTGGTGAAGACTGATAACAGTCCCCTGACCTATGTACAAACCTCAGCCAAGTTGGACGCCACTGGTCACAGGTGGCTCTCTGCCTTGGCCACCTACGACTATGCTGCTGAATACAGAGCAGGCCTAAACCATATAGATGCAGGTGCCCTCTCTCGGAGGCCTATGTCACAAACTGATTGGATCAGGTTGTCAGGGCCTGACATAAGAGCCCTTTGCCAGAAATTCGACAAGGAGGAACAGGTGTCTCCGGATGCTGTGAACTGTATGGTGGATTGCTTGGGGCCATCTGAGAACTGCATACCTGCTGCCTACTGCCATTTTTCCGCACTGGACACCAGTTCACTGCCCCAGTTTGACAATACTAGTCTTCAACGGGGCTCAATCCCGAGATTCTATGATAAAACCGGTTGTGGAAGCTTTGCAGGCCGGGCGGGACGTGTCCAAATTGCGCTTCCACCGACTTAAGAGCTACCTTGTTATACAAAGAAAGGCCCAAATTAAGGTTGATTAATCAACTACTATACAGAGCGACTGTGAATAAGGAGGATCGGGTCATCAAACAACAGCTGGTGCTGCCCTCAGAATTAAAGGAACTGGTCTTAAGGTCCTTGCATAATCAGTTGGGGCATCTTGGCATAGACCGAACACTTGATCTTGTACGGATTCGATTTTACTGGCCAAAAATGAGTACGGATGTAGAGCAATATGTCAAGACCTGTAGCCATTGTTTGCAAAGGAAAGCCCTACCTCAGAGAGCTGCTCCCATGGTCAACATTACCACTAGTGCCCCATGGAACTGGTCTGCATTGATTTCTTGAGTCTAGAACCAGGTCTGAAAAATATCAGTAACATATTGGTGGTCACTGATCATTTTACCCGGTATGCACAGGCTTTCCCTACTAAGGATCAGAAAGCAACCACGGTGGCTAAGATACTTGTTGAAAACTTTTTCGTCCACTATGGGGCCCCCCAGCAGATCCATTCCGACCAGGGAAGGGACTTTGAGAGCCACTTGATTAAAGAGATGCTGTCTTTGTGGGTGCAGTCAAGAACCACCCCTACCATCCTCAGGGAGATCCCCAGCCGAAAGGTTTAACCGCACATTGCTTGACACATGTTGGGCACACTGCAACCCAAAGACAAACCGAGATGGAGCCAGCAGATTAGCACCCTGGTCCACGCTTATAACTGCACCAAAAGTGATGCCACGGGATTTTCCCCATACAGACTGATGTTTGGGAGAGAAGCTAGACTGCCAGTGGATGTGTGTTTTGGAGTTTCCCCTGATGGGGTGCAAGCAGAAAATCATCTACAATATGTACAGAAGCTGAAGGCCCAGTTAAACCATGCTTATCAGTTGGCCCAGACCACATGCTAAACGAAACTTGGCCAATAAGGAGAGGTATGATAAGAAAGTGAAGACATTGGAACTAAAAGAAGGGGATAGAGTGTTACTGAGAAATCTGGGACTGCATGGAAAACATAAAATTGCTGACCGATGGCATCACCTCCCTCACATTGTTGTGGGACAACTGGCAGATTTGCCTGTATATAAAGTGCGACCCGGAAACAATTCCAAAGATGTGAAAACTATACACCGAAATCATCTGCTGCCAATCGGGCAAATCCTGATTGAAGCTGAACCTCCAAATGCCTCCCCCTCCCGGCCTGTGACTAGATCTGCTGTCAGGGAAAGAACCAAACCCGTTGATTCTTCAGCAAGCCAACCAAGAGGGCCTTGTCCAAATCCTGCAGAAGGAGATGAACAACAATCAGTGTTGGAAGACAATGAAGATGATATTGAATACTATCCGTCTTACGAACTGAGCCAGTTGTTTTGGGGCAATCCCCTTGTTAACTCTGGAGATGAGGTTGGGCCTTCCGGACTGTTTGAGCCCCATGCTTTGTCTCCGGAACCAATGCCTCCAGAGGATGAGCTGGGTAGCAGCAAAGCCCAAGGGGTGGGGTCCTTGAGACTGGCTGAACTGTCTGGCCTGGCTGAATTATCTGACTTTTCAGAAGAAGACAGTGAGGTGGGGGAACGAGCCAGTGATATGCCAGAACCGGAAGAATATTTTGAATGCCCTAATGGTTCCTCACTAGTATCTAAACAGCCCCAGTGGGGTGGGTCCTGGGGTAGAGGGTCAGGCCCCCAATGGTACTATGAGCACTGGGCCCTTTTCCCCTGCGGAGATGCCTGTTACTAATGTCAATGAGGCTGAATTGGAATCAGGGCCTGTTTCAGGGTTTCCCGAGACCTCTAGACGCTCCAGCCGAGAAGTACGGCCTGTAATAAAGTTGAGTTATGAGTCTCTGGGTCAGCCGGTGGACCTGCCCTTAAATGTGGTCCACAAAGGGGTGTATGTGTCCCCGAGCTCCTTGCCTAAGCTAGCCTTGGGGGATAACTCTTGTTTGTTGGTATTATCCTTTGAGTGTGGTGCCCGTGCTTTAGGTAACCCGCCAGTAACTGGAAGGGAAGGGTCCTCCCATTCCCGGTGTCATGAGCAGGAACTACTGACCAGATTGGGAAAAAGAGGATCAAAAGGTTATGTGTGTGTAATGTTGTATAAACCCTAGTACACTGTGAATGTAATATTCATGTATGTAATGCAAAGTGTGATATAGTGTTAATTAAGCTGTTTGCCTTAAAGTGATTTAAGGGTAACTACTTGACGCGGACGCCAAGTTCTTTTCAGGCAAGGAAGGGTGTAACCCCCTTAACAAATGGGGTTCCTAAAAGCTTCCCCGGAGCTCGTTTAAATGCTCCATGTCTGGCTGGTGTTCGGCGTTTAAGCCGTTTTAAGTGGGTAGCCAGTGAGCGCTTTTAAGGCCTCCGTATACTGTCCCTTTAAGGGCTGCCTGTTGCAGTCATAATTAGTTGAAATGGGGGGGGGCTGTGTGGTTGTATGCCCGAGTCCCGCCCGGGCTGCTGAGTAAGTGCTCCATTCTGCCATCGCTAGTTGTGCAGAGGGAGTTCCTTGGAAAAGATGTGACTGTTTACTGATAATTGCTTAGAGTGGTAATGATATTGTAGTTGTTCTAACCTACTTTTTGGTTGCAGCAAGGACTGTCTGATTATCCCCTCCATTTTGGTCCCGAACTGCCGAATTGGACCAATCAGTATCTTGGGACTCCTTTGAGCCGGCTGACCAATGGGGGAACTGCTTGCCGTTTGAGAAAGGCATTATGGGCTATGGCGCTTTTTCACACCACTGAGAGCAGGAGTGAATGACTGGCAGGTGACGCCAGCCAATCGAATCGGGTAGTGCCCGAACTGGAAGGAGTGCCCTGTGCTCCTGGGGGCAGATGCGTTGTGGCTGAGGAGAAGAAAGGAGCTCTGTGCTTCTGCGCTGGTGGAGTGTTCGCGCGGGAAGCGCGTGAAGGCCTGAGGCGGCCGTTTTTGCTCTTCGAGTGATTTGGACTAAATCCGCCAGCGTGCGGTCGGAGGAGGCTGGTGCCAGCCCAGCTACCTACCAGGCTGAACCTGAGAGGACTGGAGAATCCGCTGAATCGCGCTCGGTCCACCCGTGATGTTGAAGCTGCCGTTTGCTGCCCGAGTCTGCTGCAAGTTTGTGTGGGGCCTAGAAGCAGCTGCTTGGTATGGTACCCCTCTGTTGTTTGCCATATAAATGTGTGAGGAGGCTGGTGAAATTCAGGCTCATCCCTGCTGGTGGTGACGGGGACAGTATTTGCTGGAGCCGTGAGTACTGAATCAGGGTAGCTCCCTGCCAAGTTTGCAGACAGTAGTCTCAAGTTGTTTTGTTATACTGCTGACTGCCTAATTGAACTTTCTTCCCATTCTGACCTGCTCAGGATTGTAAAGGCTATCTGTGTCGGGGCCCCAACCAGCTGCCACGGTGGACTAGCCATTAGGGCTTGGGTACCCAGGGACAGTAAATATTAGGTTCAGGCCTGTGCACAGTGCCCTATGTAGATACGTATAGAGTAAGCCAATCACTTGATTTCCCTAGCTCAGTTATTCCCCAATAAATCAGATTGTTTGTTCTGCAACTACACCCTGGCTAGTTTGTGCATTTTTGGTGAACTGCTGCATAGTGACCATGATTTAACTGTACCTTACTTTACAGGGGGTCTCCGGAGTGAGCTGAGAGATACTGCCCGGGGGGAAGTGTACTGGTGAAAAGAATTGTTGGTACCCAGTGTGAGCCACTAGTGGGACAAAAGGGGGGTTGCAGTAACCCAGAGGGCTGTGACCAAGGCAGTCTCGACCACATTAACCCCGACCTCTGGGTGGAGGCACCCGTCAACGGATCTGGGCCCCTCACCCTGTCTCAGTGGAGGCAGGCAGGGGTAGTAGCCCTAAGGGTAGCGCCCCCTGGGGGTTACAAAAGAACAAAATAAAAAAGCAAAAAGTTAAAAATATAAAAAAAGAGGTTTAATACTGTAGATGAAATAATAAAAATAGTCCCCCAATTGCTGTAGTTTTACAACTGTTTCAAAAGCAGTAGAGGGCTCCATATATATTCTTGAGGTTATTTGTCCATCATTGCTGCTTTTAGTAGCTTTACAACCCCCTAGTAAAATCTTTTGTTTATCTCTTTAGTTCCTACTAACCTGACAAAGGGAGTTTGTCTCACAGCCACCATCCAGTTGCTTCAAGAGCGAGCATGTCCCATTGCAGCCACTATTCTTAATGCTTTTTAAACAGTACATCCTGCTGATCAGCATTAGTGAATTTTTTTTTATCACGTGCATGAAAAAAATAATAGCAAGGATCAGGTCTCCTGTTATATTTCTGAGGTGCTCCCACACTCAATCGATCGGTGAGGATGACTGGGTTTGAAGCTGCGTTTGAAAGCCGTGGGCCCTTGCTTCTTCTCTGACGTTGTTGCAGTCCGAGCACCCGTGTCCCATATTTGGTTTTCTGTCCCCGTCCCCTCCCAAGATAGAGAAACTATTGCTTACTATTATTTGTATGTAATCTTTCTGTCATTAAGTCAATTCTTTATTTGTTGCCTTGAGTGGGAGCAAGCATGTCCCTCGCTGGCCACCGTAGAGAGTACCTTTGCAGTTATGAGATTGCTACTGTCATGGAGGTAAAATAATGAAAAAAAAAACGTTTTCACCTTACAGTAATGCGGTGCATTTTTTTGTTCATTAATTCACATTTCTGAGAAGCGGAGGTGGGGGACTGCAGTCATGTTGCTAAGGGAACCAAGAACCAGAGCTGTGATAAGGAAATGGGCACCGAGTGAAAGAAAGCTTTAAAACGGTAACTGCAGTTTGCATAAACTGGGTGTTATTGGAGACTGTGGAGCAGTGGGAGGGAGGGAGTGAGTGAGAGCTGGACTTGTAGGGTATGGGTTCTGTGCTGATAGCAGGGTTGCCACCACTCTACCTGTTCCATCGGTTGCTACTTGAGCAGTGCTTAAAGTAGTGGGAGAGCAGTGGCACGCATTGATTTTACTGTGTGGTGCATTCTCTTTGGCACATGTAGTGCCGGTTGTGAAGATATGTCCTGATAAGGACACGGCTGACAGAGGCTGTCAGCCATTCAGAATAAAGGACATTTTCTGCCCATTTTATAATGTATATTGCACTGTACTTCACAAACTGCACTGTATTGCACTGCTGTATACTATACTGTATTTTTCTGTACTGCATTGTATTCTAATGCATTGTACTGTACTATACCGTACCTTACTGTCCTGAATTGTGCCACGCTGTACTGTACTGTACTATACTGTACTGTAATGTACTATACTGCACTTTATGGTGCTGTATTGTATTGTACTGTACTGTGTTGTACCGTACTGTTTTGTAATGTACTGTACTTCATTGTACTGTGCTTCACATACGGCATCACACTGTAGTATACTGTACTTTACTGTATCATAATGTATTGTATTTTCTGTACTGCATTGTATTTTACTGCATTATACTGTATTGTAGTGTATCAGTGTATTGTACTGTACTGCACTGTACTGTGCTTCACGTACAGTATCGCACTGTAGTATACTGTACTTCACTGTATCATAATGTATTGTATTTTCTGTACTGCATTGTATTTCACTGCATTATACTGTACTGTAGTGTATCACAGTGTATTGTACTGTACTGCACTGTGCTTCACATAGGTATCGCACTGTAGTATACTGTACTTCACTGTATCATAATGTATTGTATTTTCTGTACTGCATTGTATTTCACTGCATTATACTCTACTGTAGTGTATCACAGTGTATTGTACTGCACTGTACTGTGCTTCACATATGGTGTTGCACTGTAGTATACTGTAGTTTACTGTATCATAATATATTGTATTTTCTGTACGCCATTGTATTTCACTGCATTATACTCTACTGTAGTGTATCACAGTGTATTGTACTGCACTGTACTGTGCTTCACATACGATATTGCACTGTAGTATACTGTAGTTTACTGTATCATGTATTGTATTTTCTGTATGGCATTGTATTTCACTGCATTATACTGTACTGTAGTGTATCACAGTGTATTGTACTGTGCTTCACATACGGTATCACACTGTAGTATACTGTACTTCACTGTATCATAATGTATTGTATTTTCTGTACTGCATTGTATTTTACTGCATTATACTGCACTGTAGTGTATCACAGTGTATTGTTCTGTACTGCACTGTACTGTGCTTCACATACGGTATCGCACTGTAGTATACTGTACTTCACTGTATCATAATGTATTGTATTTTCTGTACTGCATTGCATTTCACTGCATTATACTGTACTGTAGTGTATCACAGTGTATTGTACTGTGCTTCACATACGGTATTGCACTGTAGTATACTGTACTTCACTGTATCATAATGTATTGTATTTTCTGTACTACATTGCATTTCACTGCATTATACTGTACTGTAGTGTATCAGTGTAGTGTACTGTACTGTGCTTCACATACGGTATCGCACTGTAGTATACTGTACTTTACTGTATCATAATGTATTGTATTTTCTGTACTACATTGCATTTCACTGCATTATACTGTACTGTAGTGTATCAGTGTAGTGTACTGTACTGTGCTTCACATACGGTATCGCACTGTAGTATACTGTACTTCACTGTATCATAATGCATTGTATTTTCTGTACTACATTGCATTTCACTGCATTATACTGTACTGTAGTGTATCACAGTGTATTGTACTGTGCTTCACATACGGTATCGCACTGTAGTATACTGTACTTTACTGTATCATAATGTAATGTATTTTCTGTACTGCATTGCATTTCACTGCATTATACTGTCTGTAGTGTATCACAGTGTATTGTACTGTACTGCACTATACTGTTCTTCACGTACGGTATCACACTGTAGTATACTGTACTTCACTGTATCATAATGTATTGTATTTTCTGTACTGCATTGTATTTCACTGCATTATACTGTACTGTAGTGTATCACAGTGTATTGTACTGTACTGCACTGTTCTGTGCTTCACATACGGTATTGCACTGTAGTGTACTGTACTTTACTGTATCATAATGTATTGTATTGTCTGTACTGCATTATACTGTACTGTAGTGTATCACAGTGTATTGTACTGTACTGCACTGTACTGCATTGCAATGCCGTGTACTGTAATACCTTGTACTGTACTGTGCTGTACTGCGTTGTATTGTGTTGTGTTGTACTGTATTTTAATGTGTGTAACCAATAAGATATGACAAGTTTGTGTTTCTTTTCTTAGCCACATGTCCAGGAGCACTGCGAAGCAAGAGGTGCTTGTGCTGAATGCCTTCAACCACATGGAAGTGTGGTTCAGGAAAAGGAACCCGCACCCTGGAGTGTCTTATTGCAGTTACAAAGTGGGGTCCATGTAAAAAATATTAGAAATATACATTTTTAATGAAACAATAAATGAATCCATTTTAAATGATTTTATGTTTTAAATGTAAAAAGTAGTTTTTTTCTCTGTATTTATAGTTGCTGTCTCTGTATGAACTGGTACTGTTCAACATGTGCCACTAGATGGTGCTGTGATTTCTTGTAATAGTACTGTACCTTGCGCCTGTTGTGACAACCCCACATCAGCTGTTATTGATCTGTAGCGGTTTACTTTTGTAATTTCAGCCTCAGTTGTTTTGTTGTGTCCTGTGTGATATGTTTGTAAGTTGAAAGAGATGACTGGCAGTTCTCCTTCAGCGGCTTTTGATATGGCAGCAGTTGGCGTGTGCTACGTTCAGGAGGGCATGAGATCAGGGACTCGCAGTGAGTCAGAGCGGAGCAGCAGGGATTGGGTAAGGTAATCAGGGGTGGGGATGGGAGTGCCATGTTTCTTAGTGAATTGCTTCAGACAGCAGGGCTTAGGACTAAATTAAACAAGCATTTATCAATGCCGAACTTTCACTTGCAGGTATTTGCAGTGGTGTTTGGTACTGGTACTGGCTTCAGAGCAGAGAGGAGGCAGCAGTGAGAGCAGTGGGTGCTGCATGGTGGAAGCTGGACCGTAAATGGTCCCAGGACTGATCCCTGAGATACCCCGCTGATCACTTCCCTCTCCCCGGATTGGATCCCGTTACTACCACCCTCTGCCTCTTGCCCGTCAGCCAGTTTCTAACCCAGTTTATCAGCTTGGGCTCCATGATCAGACTACCCATTTTGTTAATCAGCCTTCTATGTTGGATATTGTTGCAGGCTTTGCTGAAATCAAGGTAGGTGACATCAACCATCCCACCCTGATTTACTTCCTTTATGAGGAATTAGGGTTTCCAACCCTAATGCCCCACCCCCACCTCACCCTGCAGAGACTGACAGGTGTTAGGGGTGTCCCTTTGGGTCATCGGCCGTAATGCTCATGCCATTCCACCTCCACTCTGCAGACACTGACAGGCATCGTGGTGTGCCTTGGGGGTCTTCGGCTCTAATGCTCACCCCATTCCATGACGAAATAAACTGAGATGGGTGCAGTATAGGAAAATGGCATGAACAATAGGGCTGAAGACCCCAAGGCACACCTCGATGCCTGTCACTGGCTGCAGGGTGGGGGTGGGGTGGAATGGCATGAGCATTACGGCCGACGACCGCAAGGCACACCCCTGACGTCTGTCAGTCTCCACAGGGTGGAGGGTGGGGCATTACCATTGGAAACCCTAATGCCCCTGGTGTTTGTTGTTATTTTTGCTACAAATTTTTAACATAGGCTTTCAGGGACCCCATCTCATGACCAGTGGCACTATCATTTCGTTACTCAATCCTGAAAGGTGATTTTGCGCAGTGACTGCTCCATTCGGTGCTACAGGTGCGAAAACACATGTCAGGCAGGAGTGAGGTGGTGTAAAAAACTGGCAATGCTGAATATTCGGAATGAAAATATAAAAATCTGCCGAAGTTATGCGCATACGTAGCGAAATTTCAACAACCGTACGTAACTCGGGCATTTTGAGGTATTTTTGTACTAAATTTTCAACATGGCCTATTTGGGACTCCACCTCATGAACAGTGACACTGTTATTTCATTAATCCAGCCCAAAAGTTGATTTTGTACAGCAACTGTGCCATTCTGTGCCACAGGTGCGAAAATACATTTCAGGCAGCATGTGAAAAATGACGACTGTACTGTTCATGAGGAGGTGTGAAAAAATGTCAATGTGGAAAATTTGGAGTGACAATATTAAAAATTGACAAAGTTATGAGTGTGCGTAGAAACTGCACAACGTGCCCTCGTAATGCAGTCATTTTTGGGATTTTTTTCACCAGGTTTTCAACATGGACTTTTTGGGACCTCCCCTCATGAACACTGGCACTGTCATTTTGTTACTTGGTCCTGAAAGGTGATTCCACGCAGTGACCACAAAATCACCTTTCGGGACCAAGTAACGAAATGACAGAGCAATTGTTCATGAGGTGGGGTCCCAAAAAGGCTACGTTGAAAATTTGGGGCAAAAATTCCAAAATATAGCTGAGGTATCAACATAAGTTGAAACCCCCATTGACAGCCATTATACAGTGCTTACCTTCATTTTTCAGTTCGTAGTTCAGCTTTGAAGAGTGCAGATGTGTCCCAGTCCACAGAGGATGACATCCGCCAACCTCCGGATGTAAGTATAGGGTAAGGGGGGGTGGTGATATGAGGAGGTGGTGCACAGTGGGAGGGCCAGGATGGGGGAGGGAGACGGGGACGACGATGAGGGACTGTTTTCTTTTTTCAGATATCAAAAAAGAAATGTTGGGGGACTGTTTTCTTTTTTGCAGGGTAAACATAGCACAGACGTTGACAGCAGATAAGGACTGCTTGGCGCACCCAGTCTGGCCATTTCTAAAGAGGATATAGCTATGGGGATCCTGGGAGTGGGCTCCCCATTATCCTGGAGTGTTAGGGGGGTACTGATATAAGGACACTGGGAGTGACCTTCCCAGTATCCCTCAGTGATGGCGCTGTTTTTTTTTTAATTACTGACATGAGGATTGGGCACCCCGATGTTGGCTTTAACAGAAAGCCACACCGTGGCTAATGTTGAGGCAGGGGGGCGCCAAGAAGCCAGCACTGGGAGAGAAAGCCACACTGCGGCTAACATTTAAGCTTTTGGGGTGGGGGTCAGAGGAGTAAAGACTGGCCATAAGTCTGGCCATGCACATTAGTGTGCACTCTAATGCACATGGCCGGAGTTCAGACTACAGAAAGAAATGAAATGCACCCATTGGAGCGGCTCATTTCTTGGAAGTCCAGTAGTGCAACGGCAGCAAAGCTGACCTGCTGTCATGACCAGAGTGCCTGGTCATTGGTGTGCACTACCAAACCCGTTGCAGTTTCAGCTGTAATTGGCTTGGCAGTGACGCACCGCTCATTTCCCGTATTGTCCCAAGACGTTCCTTGCGCAAGCACAAGTGAATGCAAAAATGATATGGTTTTGTGAAATCTGGTTGAAAATAAGAGGGATGTGTGTGCTATAGGAGGCATGGGTTTTCTGGACTAAATGTAATTAGAATAAGCATTTTTTTATAAGTCATGACAGCTGGAGATAGTGACCATATGGGAAAGTACCAATATTGCTGCCATAAATGTTTTTAAAGTTTTCTGAGTGGCATTGATATCCCAGTGCACTGCATTATGCCTGCCAGAAGAAGTGCAATGCCTTGGGTTTCTTTTCCTTAAACACATGGCTTCGGAATGTTCTTGGCCAATCAGGATGCAGAAAGCTCCCTAATGATTTTATAGACTATGCCTGCCAAATGGGCACTGCAGCCTTCTGAAGTATTTTGTGATATTGGGCAAATCAAAGGTGCTGTATATACTCAGATTCTTCAACAAAATAAATAGACATTCTTTGATCTCATGATACTCTCCTTACACACTTAAAGTTTAACAAGCATTTGACAATGCGGAATGTTTGCTTGCTGGCAGTGGCATTGGTAGTGTAGGAGTTAGAGAGATGCATAATAGGAATGGCAGTGAAGTATTGAACTGAAGCCAACCCCACCACCACCCTGCAGTGACTGACAGGCATTGGGGTGTGCCTTTGGGTCATCAGGCATAATGGCCATACCATTTCACCACACCCTACCCTGCAGACACTGACAAGTGTCACGGTGTGCCTTGGAGTCTTTGGGCCTTATGCTCACACCCATTCCATAAGAAATACAGTGAGATGGGTGCGGTATAAGAGAATGGGGTGAACTTTGGGGCCAAAGAGCACAAGGCACACCTCGATGCCTGTCACTGGCTGCAGGGTGTGGGTGTGAGTGGAATGGTATGAGTATTACAGGCGACAATCCCAAGTTACACCCCTGATGCCTGTCAGTCTCTACAGGGTGGGGCATTATGGTCGGAAACCCTAACATTCCAGGTCTTCGTTGGTATTTACAGTCCAAATTTTAAACATGGTTTTTTTGTGACCCTCACCTCATGAACAGTGGCAATATCAGTTCATTAGCGGAAAGCTGATTTTGCACAGCGACTGTGCCATTTGGCACCACAGGTACGAAAGCACATTTCAAACAGGATGTGAAAAACGACAGCTATATCGTTCATGGGGAGGTGTAAAAAGATGGCAATGTTGAAAATCTGGAGTGAAAATATAAAAAAACTGGTGAAGTCACGAGCGTGCGTAGACACTGCACAATGCACACCCGTAATGTAATTAGTTTGGGGATTTTTTTTTACAGCAGATTGTCGACACAGGCATTTTGGGACCTCCGTGCATGAACAGTGTCACTGTGATTTTTATGTTTGCTTGCACGCATGTGCAAGAAACATAGTGCCATCATCTGAGTTTTTGGAGGTGTGTCAGCCCTCTTCCAATTCAGTCAGTGTGTTTGCAGGCGCGGCCGCAGTTCTACAATGCCTGCTGGAGCTGTCTATGACAGCTCCAAAATGCAGTGGCATACAGTTGAAAGGGGGAGCTATGCTTCCGTGAGCAGCGATCAGATATCGCCTGCTCATGCGCGCTCCCCCTACACACACACACACACACACACACATGCTGCTGCTGCTCCCCCCACGCACGCACTGTATAGCCGATGGGGTGCCTAATCCCGTCGGCTGTGCTGCACCTTACAAAACACAGTTTCTTATGCCACGGTGGGTGCCCACCCCAGCGTGGCTACATCAGATAGCCGACGGGGTGCCCAATCCCCAGTTGTCTCCACTGTGTCTCCCCCGAGTACACGGTGCCACACTGGGAGCCCACCTCAGCGTGGCAACAGATGTGCCATGACCGATGGGGTGCTGAATCCCAGTCGGCTCCACGCCCCCCAGCCATCTTCTGCCACGCTGGGAGCCCACCCCAGCGTGGCAAATGTCCCGCATCGTCTTTTAAAACAAAAAACCTATAAAGAAAAATACAGTCCTCGCAGTCTCCCTGCCCCCACAACCCCGCACCCACCCACTGCGCACCCTGCTTCCCCCACACCCCCACTCACCCCATACTTACTCTCCGGAGTCCGCCACGCATCTTCGTGGACTGGGAACACGCTTCGCACTCTTTTCAAAGCCGACTGCGAACTGAGGAAATGCCGGTAAGCTGTATAATGGGATAGATAGGGTTTTTCAACTTTGTTGCATATCTCAGGCATTTTTTGGAATTTTTGCACCAAATTTTCAACATGGGGTTTTTGGGACCCCTCCTCATGAATTCTTGCACTGTCATGGCGTTACTCGGGCCCGAAGGGTGATTTTGCAGCCACTGCGTGAAATCACCTTTCAGAATGATTAACAAAACGACACTGCCAGTGTTCATAAGGTGGGCTCTCAAAAAGCCTATTTTGAAAATTTGGTGCGTTCTAAAACAACTTATTATCTACAACGTGCATTGCGCAGTTCCTACGCACGGTCGTAAGTTCATGAATTTTCAATATTTTCACTCCAGATTTTCAACATTTTCATTTTACCACAGCTTCTTGTGAGCAGTACAGCTGTCATTTTTCACATCTCACCCAAAATGTGTTTCCGCTCATGTAGCGCACAATGGCGCAGTCGGTGTGCAAAATCAATGTACGGGACACATTAAGAAAATCACAGTGACATGGTTCATGCGCAGAGGTCTTAAAATGGCTATGTTGAAAATTTGGTGAAAAAATTCCTAAAAATGACTGTTTTACGAGCGTGCGTTGCAGAGTTCCTATACACGCTAGTAAGTTCGCAGATGTTCAATATTTTCACTCCAGATTTTTAACATTGCCATTTTACCACACCTCCTTATGAGCAGTACAGTTGTCATTCTTCACATCCTGCCCAAAATGTGTTTCTGCCCATGTAGCACACAATGGCGCAGTCGGTGTGCGAAATCAATGTATGGGACACGTTAAGAAAGTCACAGTGACACTGGTCATGAGCAGAGGTGCTAAAAAGGCTATGTTGAAAATTTGGTGAAAAAATTCCCAAAAATGACTGTTTTAGGAGCGCACGTTGCGCAGTTCCTACACATGCTGGCAAGTTTGCGAATTTGTAATATTTGCACACCAGATTTTCAACAGTGCCATTTTACCGCACTTCCTTATGAGCAGTACAGCTACAATTTTTCACATCTCACCCAAAATGTGTTTCCGCACATGTAGCGCACAATGGTACAGTCGGTGTGCGAAAACAATGTTTGGGACAGATTAAGAAAATCACAGTGACACTGGTCATGAGCAGAGGTCTTAAAATGGCTATGTTGAAAATTTGGTGAAAAAATTCCTTAAAATGACTGTTTTACGCGCGTGCATTGCGCAGTTCCTGCGCATCCTCGTAAGTTCATGAATTTGTAATATTTTCAGTCCAGATTTTCACCAGTGGCATTTTTCCACACCTTCTTATGAACAGTACAGCTGTCATTTTCCACAACATGGCCGAAATGTGTTTTCACACTTTCAGCACAGAAATGCGTGGTCGCTGTGGGAAATCATTGTTCGGGACAGATAAAGAAAATCACACTGACACTGTTCATGATTGGAGGTCCCAAAATGCCTGTGTTAACAATCTGCTGTAAAAAAATCCCCAAACCAGTTACATTACAGGTGTGCGTTGCACAGTTTCTACGCACGATCGTGACTTCACCAGTTTTTTTTAAGATTTTCACAGCAGATTTTCAACATTGCCATTTTTTATGTTTGCTTGCACGCATGTGCAAGAAACATAGTGCCTTCATCGGAGATTTCGGAGGTGTGTCCCCTCCTCCTCCAATTCAGTCAGTGGGCTGGCAGGCGCGGCCCCTGTAAGCCAATGCATTTTGGAGCTGTCTATGACACGCTCCAAAATGCAGTGGCCTCTCATTTGAGGGGAGCTACGCTTGAGTGAGCACCGATAAGATATTGGCTGCTCACGCACTCCCCCTCCCCACGCACAGACAGACGTGCGCCCCATTCTGTATAGCCGATGGGGTGCCCAATCCGTCGGCTGAGCTGCATGCCCCCAGTTGCTGAGCTGCGTCCCCCACCCCCAGTTGTAGGTGCCACGCTGGGAGCCCACCCCAGCGTGGCAAACACTAGTCCTTTGGCGTGGGGGTGCCCAATCCTGTGATTGAACGCCCCCAAGTCTTGTGCCACGCTGGAGCCCACCCAGCATGGCAAGCGTCCACTGACGTCTTTTTTTTTTTTTTAAACCTGTAAATAAAACTGTCCCGGCGCGTCTCCAACCCCTCCCACAACCCGCACCCACCCACTGCACCCAGCCTCCACACCCCTCACCCCCATACTCACCTCCGGACTCGCGGCGATCTTGGTGGACCGGGAACATGTCTGCACTCTTCAAAGCCGACCGCGAACTGAGGAAATGCCGTAAGCTGTATAATGGGTTACATAGGGGGTTTTAACTATTGCATATCTCGGGCATTTTGGGAATTTTGCACCAAATTTTCAACATAGGGTTTTGGGACCCTTCTCACCCAATTATGTTACTGTCATGGCGTTATTAGGCCCGAAGGGTGATTTCTGCAGTGACTGTGCAGTGACTCGAAATCACCCTTGACCTGAATACTGCCTGACAGAGACATCATTCATGAGAAGGGACCAAAACCCCATGTTGAATTTGTGCCAAATTCAAAAATGACTGTTTCAAGAGTCGCTTGGCAGTTCCACGCAGGGCTCGTAAGTTCGCGAAATTTCAATATTTGCACTCCAGATTTTCAACATTGCCATTTACCACACCTTCTTATGAGTAGTACTGCTGTCATTTTTCACATCTCACCCAAAATGGGTTTCCGCCCATGTAGCTCAGAATGGCGCAGTCGGTGTGCGAAATCAATGTACGGGACAAATTAAGAAAATCACAGTGACACTGTTCATGAGCAGAGGTCTTAAAATGGCTAAGTTGAAAATTTGGTGAAAAATTCCTAAAAATGACTGTTTCTGGCGTGCGTTCGCGCGGTTCTCCTTGCGCTTTCGTAAAGATCCCGTAATTTTCAATATTTTCACTCCAGATTTCCAACATTGCCATTTTATCACACCTTCTTATGAGTAGTACAGCTGTCATTTTCACATGTCACCCAAAAGCGTGTTTCTGCCCATGTAGCACACAATGCGCAGTCGGTGTCTTGAGATCAATGTGCGGGACAAATTAAGAAAATCACAGTGACACTGTTCATGAGCTCAGGTGTTAAAATGGCTATGTTGAAAATTTGGTGAAAAATTCCAAAAATGACTGTTTCACAGGCGTCGTTGTACAGTTCCACACTTTCGTAAGTTCGCGATTTTCAATATTTTCACTCCAGATTTTCAACATTTCCATTTTACCACACCTTCTTATGAGTAGTATAGCTGTCATTTTCATCTCACCCAAAGCGTGTTTCCGCCATGTAGCGCATAATGGCACAGTCGGTGTCTTGAAATCAATGTCAGGGGACAAATTAAAGAAAGTCACAGTGACACTGTTCATGAGCAAAGGTCTTAAAATGGCTATGTTGTAAATTTGGTGAAAAAATCCTAAAATGACTGTTTCACGAGGGGTGCATTCGCAGTTCCTCTCGCACACTCGTAAGTTAGACAATTTTCAATATTTTCACTCCAGATTTTCAACATTGCCATTTTACCACACCTCCTTGTCATGAGTATAGCTGTCATTTTCACATCTTGCCCAAAATGTGTTTCCACCCATGTAGTGCACAATGGCGTAGTATGTGCAAAATCAATGTATGGGACACATTAAGAAAATCACAGTGACACTGTTCATGAGCAGAGGTCTTAAATGGCTATGTTGAAAATTTGGTGAAAATCCTAAAATGACTGTTTCTGACGTGCGTTGCGGCAGTTCCTGTGCATGCTAGTAAGTTTGCAAATTTAATATTTTCACTCCAGATTTTCAACATTGCCATTTTATTACACTTCCTTATGAACAGTACAGCTGCCATTTTCATATATGTCGCCAAAATGTGTTTTAACACATATGGCGCTTACAATGGTGCTGTTGGTGTGCAAAAGCAATGTTTAGGACAGATTAAGAAAATCACAGTTACACTGTTCATGAGCAGAGGTCTTAAAATGGCTATGTTGAAAATTTGGTGACAAAAGTCCATAAAATGACTGTGTTACAAGTGAGCAATGCGCAGTTTCCACGCACCCTCGTAAGTTCATGACTTTGTAATATTTTCAGTCCAGATTTTCACCAGTGGCATTTTTCCACACTTCCTTATGAACAGTACAGCTGTCATTTTTCACAACATAGCTGAAGTGTGTTTTCACACTTTCAGCGCTGAGATGCATGGTCGCTGTGGGAAATCATTGTTCGGCACAGATAAAGAAAATCACAGTGACACTGTTCATGATCGGAGGCACCAAAATGCCTGAGTTGACAATCTGCTGTAAAATATCCCCAACCTAATTTTATTACGGGTGTGCGTTGCACAGTTTCTATGTACGCTCATGACTTCACCATTTTTTAAAATATTTTTACTGCAGATTTGCAACATTGCCATTTTTTACACCTCCCCATGAACAGTACAGCTGTCATTTTTTACATCCTGTTCAGAATGTTTTTGCACCTGTGGTGCTAAATGCCATAGTCACTGTGCATAAGCAGCTTTCGGCTAACAAACTGATATTCCCCCTGTTCATGAGGTGGGGTCACAAAAAAACATGTTGAAAATTTGGAGTGAAAATACCAACGAATGCCTGAGGTATTAGGGTTTTCCAACCATAACGCCCAACCCTGTAGAGAATGACAGGCATCAGGGGTGTGACTTGGGATTCTTGCCTGTAATGCTCATACCATTCCACACCCTGCAGCCAGTGAGAGGCATCGAGGTATGCCTTGGACTCTTCAGCCCCAAAGTTCACCCCATTCTCCTATATCGCACCCATCTCACCGCATTTCCTAATGAAATGGGGTGCGCATAAGGGCCAAAGACCTCAAGGAACACCGTGACACTTGTCAGTGTCTGCAGGGTGGGGTGTGGTGAAATTACAAGGCCGTTATGCCTGACGACCCAAATGCACACCCCAATGCCTGTCACTCTCTGCAGGGTGGTGGTGGGGTTGGCTTCAGTTCAGTACTTCACTGCCATTCCTATTACGCAGCTCTGTAACTTCTACATTACCACTGCCAATGCCAGCAAGCAAACATTCGGCATTGACAAATGCTTGTTACACCTCCCATGAACAGTACCACTGCCATTTTTCATATCCTGTTCGGAATGTGTTTTTGCACCTGTGGTGCCAAATGCCATAGTCGCTGTGCAAAAGCAGTTTTCGGCTAACAAACTGATATTGCCACTGTTCATGAGGTGAGGATCACAAAAAAAACATGTTGAAAATTTGGAGTGAAAATACCAACGAATGCCTGAGGCGTTAGGGTTCCGACCATAACGCCCCACCCTGTAGAGAATGACAGGCATCAGGGGTGTAACTTGGGATTCTTGCCTGTCATGCTCATACCATTCCACACCCACCCACACCCTGCAGCCAGTGAGAGGCATCAAGGTGTACCTCGGACTCTTTGGACCCAAACTTCACCCATTCTCTATACGCACCCATCTCACCGTGTTCCTGATGGAATGAGAGTACAGCAAGGGCAGAGAGCCCAAGGCACACTGTGACACTTGTCAGTGTCTGCAGGGTAGGTGTAGATAGTGGCATGGTCGCTATGCCTGACGACCCAAAAGGCACACCCCAATGCCTGTCACTCTCTGCAGGGTGGTGGTGGGGTTGGCTTCAGTTCAGTACTTCGCTGCCATTCCTATTATGCAACTCTGTAACTTCTACACTACCAATGCCAATGCCAGCAAGCAAACATTCGGCATTGACAAATGCTTGTCTTAATCTGTACTGAACACTGATTTCTCACAGCGACCACGCATTTCTGCACCAGAAGTGCGAAAACACATTTCGGCCAGGGTGTGAAAAATGACAGCTGTACTGTTCATAAGGAGGTGTGGAAAAATGCCAGTGTTGACAATCTGGACTGAAAATATTACAAATTCGTGAACTTACGAGGGTGCGTGGAAACTGCTCAATGCACGCTCGTAACAGTCATTTT
Organism: Neoceratodus forsteri; assembly: GCA_016271365.2. Lineage (NCBI taxonomy): Eukaryota > Metazoa > Chordata > Ceratodontiformes > Ceratodontidae > Neoceratodus > Neoceratodus forsteri. The sequence continues at coordinate 70,965,675 of JADMNL010000023.1, forward strand.
ATGGACTTTTGTCACCAAATTTTCAACATAGCCATTTTAAGACCTCTGCTCATGAACAGTGTCACTGTGATTTTCTTAATATGTCCCGAACATTGATTTCGCACACCGACTGCGCCATTGTGCTTTACATGCGCGAAAACACATTTTGGGCAAGATATGAAAAATGACAGCTGTACTGCTCATAAGGAGGTATAGTAAAATGGCAATGTTGAAAATCTGGAGTAAAAATATTAAAAATTTGCGAAGTTACAAGCGTGCGTAGGAACTGCGCAATGCACACTCGTAAAACAGTCATTTTGGGGAATTTTTTCACCAAATTTTCAACATAGGGTTTTGGGGGGCCTACCTCATTAACTGTGGCACTGTCGTTTTGTTACTGGATCCCGAAAGGTGGTTCCGCGCAGTGACCGCGAAATCACCTTTCGGGACCAAATAACAAAATGACAGTGACTGAGTTCATGAGGTGGGGTCCCAAGAACTCCATGTTGAAAATTTGTTGAATAAATTCCCCAAAATGGCAGAGAAATGCACCAAAGTTGAAAAAAAACATTTATGCCATTATACAGCTTACTGGCATTTCTTCAGTTCGCGGTCGGCTTTGAAGAATGCAGATGTGTTCGCAGTCCACTGAAGATCATCACGTCAGACTCTGGAGGTAAGTACGGGGTCGGTGGGTGTGTGTGGGGAGGTGGATCCGCAGAGGGTGGGCGCGGGTTGGGGGAGGGGGCAAGACGATCAGCAAGGGACCATTTTTTGCTTTTATGTCTTTTTACGTTCGCTTGCGCGCATGCGCAAGGAACGTCTTGGGAGAATAGCACACTTTGGAGGTGTGACTATCCTGTGCAATCCACTGCTCCGTTGAGCAGGCGTGGCAGTCCTGCACCAATGGATGTGGGTGCTGTGTATGACAGTGGTGGTGTTCAGTTCAAAGAAAACCACCGCTGTTGCTGTCCTGGCCGTTCTGCGCGATTCCCCCCCTCCAAGCTTTGGTGCCACGCTGGGAGCCCACCCCAGCGTGGCAAATCTTGTTTTGGATGATGGGGGTGCCCAATCCCCCGTCAGCTCCACGTCCCCCCAAACAGCTTTCCCTGCTGCCATGCTGGGAGCCCACCCCAGAGTGGCAAACGTCCCGCATCATCTGAAGTAAAAAAAAAAAAAAACCTGTAAATAAGAAAACGTTCCATCGCTGTCTCTCCACCCCCCTCCTACAACCCGCACCCACCCACTGCGCACCCTGCCTCCCCACACCCCCCCTCACCCCATACTTACCTCTGGAGCTCGGCGCGACGATCATCGGTGGATCGGGAACACGCCTGCACTCTTCAAAGTCTCAATCGGACTGAGGAAATGCCAGTAGAAGTTGTATAATGGGATAGATAGGGGTTTTTCAACTTTATTGCATATCTCAGGCATTTTTTGGAATTTTTGCACCAAATTTTCAACATGGGGTTTTTGGGACCCCTTCTCATGAATGCTGTCACTGTCATGGCGTTATTCGGGCCCGAAGGGTGATTTCGCAGTCACTGTGCGAAATCACCTTTCCGGAATGATTAACGAAACGACACTGCCAGTGTTCATAAGGTGGGCTCTCAAAAAGCCTATTTTGAAAATTTGGTGGAAAAATTCTTAAAAATGACCGTTTTATGAGCGTATGTTGCGCAGTTCCTACCGAGACGTCGTGAAGTTCAAGGATTTTCAATATTTTCACTCCAGATTTTCAACATTGTCATTTTACCATACCTCCTTATGAGCAGTACAGCTGTCATTTTTCACATCCTGCCCAAAATGTATTTCCGCCCATGTAGCGCACAATGGCGCAGTCGGTGTGCAATATCAATGTATGGGACACATTAAGAAAATCACAGTGACACTGTTCATTAGCAGAGGTCTTAAAATGGCTATGTTGAAAATTTGGTGAAAAAATTCCTAAAAATGACTTTTACGAGCGTGCGTTGCGCAGTTCCTACGCACGCTCGTAAGTTTGCGAATTTTCAAGATTTTCACTCCAGATTTTCAACATTGCCATTTTACCACACCTCCTCATGAGCAGTACAGCTGTCATTTTTCACATCCTGCCCAAAACGCAGTTTCCCCCATGTAGCATACAATGGCGCAGTCGGTGTGCGAACTCAATGTATGGGACACATTAAGAAAATCACAGTGACACTGTTCATGAGCAGAGGTCTTAAAATGGCTGTGTTGAAAATTTGGTGAAAAATTCCTAAAAATGACTGTTTTACGAGTATGCGTTGCGCAGTTCCTATGCACGCTCGTAAGTTTGCGAATTTTCAATATTTTCACTCCAGATTTTCAACATTGCCATTTTACCACACCTCCTATGAGCAGTATAGCTGTCATTTTTCACATCTTGCCCAAAACGTGTTTCGCTTCCATGTAGCGCATAGTGGCACAGTCGGTGTGCGAACCCAGTGTGTGGGCACATTAAGAAAATCACAGTGTCACTGTTCATGAGCAGAGATCTTAAATGGCTATGTTGAAAATTTGGTGAAAAATTCCTACAAATGACTGTTTTTACGAACGCATGCAAGCAGTTCCACGCACGCTTGTAAGTTCGCGAATTTTCAATATTTTCACTCCAGATTTTCAACATTGCCATTTTACCACACCTCCTTATGAGCAGTACAGCTGTCATTTTTCACATCCTGCCCAAAACGTGTTTCCGCACATGTAGCGCACAATGGCGCAGTCGGTGTGCAAAATCAATGTATGGGACACATTAAGAAAATCACAGTGACACTGTTCATGAGCAGAGGTCTTAAAATGGCTATGTTGAAAATTTGGTGAAAAATTACACAAAAATGACTTTTACACGAAGCGTTAGCGCGGTTCCTACGCTGACGCTCGTAAGTTCGCTAATTTTCAATATTTGCACTCCAATGACTTCCAAATACCTAAACAGCACATAGAAGCAAGCAACATTCGGCATTGACAAATGCTTGTACTTCTTTGTCACTGATTTTTTTAAGCCATGTCCAAGTGCCAAATATCACTGCAAATACCTGCAAGCGAACGTTTGGCATTGACAAATGCTTGTTTCTGTTTCAGGAAGATGATGCAGGACTTTTGCCATGCTAGGGTGGGCTCCTAGTGTGGCAGCTGGAAGTTTTTTTGGTGGGGTCAGTGGAGCTGACAGGGGATTGGGCACTGTCGACCATACAGGCGCCTGCCACGCTGGGGTGGGCTCCCAGCGTGGCAACTGGAAGTCTGTTTTGTTGGGGGGGGGGAGTTCAGTGGAGCTGACGGGGGATTCAGCATCCCCATCACCATTCTGACTTTTGCCATGCTGCGGTGGGCTCCCAGCGTGGCACCTGGAAGTGTGTTTGGGGGGGTCCGCGGAGCCGACGGGGGATTAGGCAACCCCATCGGCCATACGCTGTACGGGGTTGAGCGCATGAGCACGCTGGGTTGGGCTCCCAGCATGCAGTGGCAGCTCCAGCTTTTGTTGGTTTCCATGGCACTGGGTGGGCACCACAGTTGGGAGCCAGGGCACCTATAGAAATCAGAACGGAAATTATGCGCGTATATTCCTGCGTGCCCATCCATTTACAATTAATGAATGCTGTGCATAATTGGTTCACTCTGGTATCTAAAGCACATGCAAACACCTACAGAGTATGATTAGCAATACAATGCAGTTTACTGGTTTGGTAATGGGCCTGGGTGGGGTTGACTGAGGTGTGAAGTATGTGACTGTTAGGGGAAGAGGTGTTTCTGTGAAAGCACTTGTTTGGGGGATGGGAGATGGTGACTACAGTAATTCCTGTCTTACAATAGAACCACTAGCCCCAGCCCTTCCTATGGCTGTCCCTTCCCCTACTGCAGTCCCTTCCTTTCTGTTGCTCATCACCTCTGCTTTCTCCCCTTAAAAACAGTATGTTAGCAGGAGGAGCCAGTCCCTTATTTTCAGTGTATCAGCCCTCTCTAACCCAACCTCCCTCCATCCACAGACCCCAAGATGCCCCCCACCCAACTGCCAATCTCTGGCTTCTAGGCTAGGCCATCTGTTGGCAGTGTGCCAGCTGAACCCAGCCACTTAGTTCACCAGTCTTCTGTAACCCAAACACCATCAGGCCCCACACCACCCCACTCCAGTCCTAAACACCAGTCCCTGGTTTCGGGGCACAGTTAAAATACAGTATTCCCAGCTAAGTCCTACACCCTGCCCTCCCCCCATCCATCCATCCTCCATCCTCCATTTTCCTGCAGTGCTTAATGGAACAATCCGGTGTACATCAACAAGGGAGTCAAGTAATGAGGAAGAAAATATTTAGCGCTCTGTGGGAACAAGAGTATGGCAATACTGTACCCCTTGCTTCCGCTCAGAGTCAAAAATACCAGTCTCTCAGATTTTGCCAATCTAAGCCTCCCCTATGGTACCAGGAAAAAGCCTTGGTCTCCCCAAGTCTCAAGCACAGTGGCAGATACGCCAAATGGATGAATGACATGGGGATGGCCCCATTCCCCCAAGCAGCACCATCGGGCACTTCTGAACCCACCCTCCACCCTCCATTGCAGACCCACCGTTCCAGAACAAACCCAACCATGGAAAAAAAAATCCCACTTCAGCCCTTCACAGTTCAGATAGGCAGCATAAAAAGACTGGCAGTCCAAACCATCTCCTCACAGATTCAGTATATCCCCCAGAGACGCAGGCCCATCTTTGAAACACACCAAACATACAATTCTGCACAGTGCACACCAGAGGCATCATCTATGCTGCCCCCAAACACAGGTCCATCTTTGAGTACAAGAACCCCAACTATATAAAAAGGCTGAGCAGTCACAGAGGCATCATGTCATGTATCCTCCCCCCAGACACAGGCCCATCTCTCAAATACCCCCAGTCATTGACAATATGCTGCACAGACTACAGTCAGAGGCATCATGTATGTCCCTTCCCGACGCAGGCCCATCACTGAAAGACCCACAGAAAGAGTGGCAAACACCACCAGCTCTAAACACCCCCAGCTTTGAGGCATGTATGGCCCCCCATACAGTCCCATCTTATGCACACACCCAGCCTGGAGGCATGCATGTCTCCCCATCTCCTCCAACTTTTCCCTTGTGGTGAAGCACAAGCCAGCATCAATTTGCAGCAAAATTCATTTCAGCATGCTTACCTTAGGTGAGCATCCCAGAAAAGGTCCAGCAGGTGGTTGAGGTTGAGCGGTCGCAGTCGGCAGGTTGAGGAGCTCCAACCAAGAGTCCAAAAATTAGCAGCCTCAAAGTCGGAGGGGGATTCTAGTCTGAGGACGCGGGCCCATGACAGCAGGAGAACTCTGGCTGGCAATCGGCAGGCACTCCAGCTTCAGCGAACAAGGTGAGCGGCAGCGTTAGAATGCAGGAGAATGACTTTACTGGTCAGTGTGTCTGAGGATGCAGCAGCAGGCAGGGAAACTTGTCTCTGGTGGCAATCACTTCTTCACTGTAGCAGGTGCACCAGACAGTAAACAAACAATCCATCTCGGTACACATGGCGTGCCATTTTATTTCCAAGGAAACGCAAGAAAGTTCAGGAGAACGACACACCTCATTGGATGAGGAAGCTTGGTGCTGATTGGCAGAGTTTTGCAGCCATGGATTGGCTGCAGCCACCTCCCTGCCATTGGGCAGAATTTTCCCAATTACAATTGGTCCGCGTTAAAGACATTGTGCTGCACCAATTGGCTGGCTCAGCATCAGTAGCTAGCCCTCCCAAGCTCTGCATTTCCACTGCCAGAATTAAAGTTAGGAGTTCCAGGGCTCAGCAGGGATCGGGATTTGCCTGAGGCAATCTAAGTGACTGCCGCTTGACACAGTCCCACGCAGACACTCCAGTCCCCCACCCCAACCCAGAAAAGACATTAGTCTGTTGGAACCCTAGCTCTAGCTTGCAGGGCAGAGGCTAGCAACACCAACAGAAAAAAAAAGTCAGTTTTGGAGCACTGGGGCACAGCATTTTCTGATCAGGGCACATTACCTGGTGTGCCCCGGTGTAGCGCTGCCAGTGGCGTGCACCTATGTGTTCATGGGGGGGGGGCTGTCTATGACAGACAGTTCAGATGCAGTGCCAACGTAAACAATTTGCATGCCGCCCGGCGACAGTATGCAAATTGTCTGCCGTATTTTCATGGAACTATGCGCCCTGCATCCTGAACGGCTGTTATAGGACAGCCGACATCTGCTGGCACAGTGCAGCCGCATCTGCAAAAAGGAGCAGGACATTGGAAGTGGGGGAGGCACACTTACGAAAACTCGTATGGTGGCACTATGTTTCTTATAAATGCATGCATACAGGCAAACAAAAATGAAGTACAATGCACATTTTTAATTCCTGGTGTTTCCTTGGTGACCATGAGAAATGCCCCCTCTCGATCCTTACAAGTTTGTTACAGCAATCTCTGCTGCTTACACTGCTTCAGATACGGCTGATACCACAGCTCCACATAAGGTCTTCTGTTGTGGTTAGGGAGTGAGTGTTCTATCAGATGAATTCTGCAGCGGTTTGAATTTCTGCGTTCCATAATAAACAAACATTACATCTATTGAATATGTAGAAAAACAAATAATTGACAAGTGGGAAAGAACTTCTTTTTAGTAGTTACATTTAACAAAAGAAAACACCTGTTTTTAATTTTAAAAATGGCATCTTTTTGGTTTTTAAATTGTTTACCCATTTTATAAGTGCAATAACACACTGAAGGTTGTTGATGGTCTGGTGTTAATGCACTTCCAGGTGCTAAAGGCACGCTGGCCAAGCACTTCATGCCTCATTATGCACCTGGGTGTGCATTAACCCCAGACAACCAATGCCCTGTTACGTCTTATTGTTTACATCATTAAATAAATGAATGAATAAATAAGTATAATGAGATGTCATCAGGATATAATGCAGTAACTCCACTGACCTCAATGCAGTTAATTGCATTTACTGTATGTTGTGACATCATGTAACATATCACAAGTATGACCCTGACCCATGTTATCTACCTGTCTATCTATCTGTATGTCTGTATGTATCTGTCTACTGACAGTATGATCTAGCCATCTGTCTATCAGTCTGTCTGTCTACATCTGTCTGTCATTTTTCTGAATGTCTGTCTGTACGTCTGCTCACTGTCCATCATCTCTCTATCTTGCCATACACTAGTATGTTAATGCAGTATAAAGTGTTGAAATGCACACAACTATTCATCTGTAGATGTTCAGAGCTCACAGTGACTGTCAACCTGAGGCCCTTTACATGGTTGGCCAGCTCCTTCTAATCTGCTCTCAGCACTATTGATCTCTGTTTATTAGACTTTAATTTAGAAGGAATTGCAGGGAGCCTGTGGTCACAAGGCAGAGTCTGGATCAAGTGTTTCTAAGTAGATATGGTGGGCAGATGCCAACTCGACCTCACAGGCTTTTATGACTTATCATATTTCATTACAGTCAACCTAAGTGAATAAATGCAGAGATTAATGGGGGAACACATGTGGCTGAAAGATGAGGCACAGATTGCCAAGAAACCACATGGAGAATGGCGTGAGAGACAAAAAAGAGATGGTGGGATGCAGAAAAAAACAAGCATTTGTCAATGCTGAATGTTGTCTCGCTGGCATTGGCAGTGGTAGTTTATTTATTTAGCTTTTGTTGACCGGGTAAGTGCACTAGACAAATCTGTGCAGGAGTTAGAGACGCATAATAGGAATGACAGTGAAGTACTGAAGTGACGGCAACCCCATCCCCACCCTGCAGAAACCAACAGGCATTGGGGTGTGCCTTTGGATCATCAGTTATAACGCTCATGCCATTTTACCTCACCCTACCCTGTAGACACTGACAAGTGTCGTGGTGTGCTTTGGGGTCTTTGGGCATTATACTTACTCCATTCCATAAGGAAATATGCTGAGGTGGGTGCAGTATAGGAGAATGGGGTGAACTTTGTGGCCAAACACTGCAAGGCACACCACAATGCCTGTCACTGGCTGCAGGGTAGGGGTGTGGGTGGGGGTGGAATGGCGTGAGCATTACAGCCGATGATCCCAAGTCACACCCCTGACGCCTGTCAGTCTCTACAGGGTGGGGGTGCTACAGTTGGACCTCTAACACCGTAGGCGTGTGTTGGTATTTACACTCCAAATTTTCAACATGGGCTTTTTGTGAGCCCACCTCATGAAAAGCAGCACTATCAGTTTGTTAGCTGAAGGGTGGTTTTGCACAGCAGCTATGCCATTTGGCGACACAGGGACGAAAACACATTTTGGGCAGTATGTGGAAAATGACAACTGTATTGTTCACAAAGAGATGTAAAAAAATGGCAACGCTGAAAATCTGGAGTGAAAAAATGAAAAAGTGGTGAAGTCATGGGCATGCATAGAAACTGTGCAACACACGTCTGTAACCCAATTATTTTGGGGATTTTTTTAAACACATTTTTTAACATAGGCATTTTGGGACCTCCCCTCATGAACAGTGGCACTGTGATTTTGTTAATTTGTCCCAAACGTTGATTTCACACAGTGACCACACCATTGTGCGCCACAGGTGCGAAAACACATTTAGGGCAGGATGTGAAAAATAACAGCTGTACTGTTCATAAGGAGGTGTGACAAAATGCCAGTGTTGAAAATCTTGCATGAAAATGTTGCAAATTTGTGAAGTTACAAGGGCACATGGAAACTGCGCAATGCACACTTGTAACATAGTCATTTTATGGAATTTCATCACCAGATTTTCAACATAGGCATTTTAGGACCTCTTCTCATGAACAGTGTTACCATCATTTCCTCAAACTGTCCTGAAAACTGATTTCGCATAGCGACCGTGCTATGGTGCGCCGGACGTGCGAAAACATATTTTGGCCAGGATATGTAAAATGACAGCTGTACTGTTCATGAGGAGGTATGGAACAATGCCAATTTTGAAAATCTGGAATGAAAATATTACAAATTCACGAAGTTATGAGCACGCGTGGAAACTGCGCAATGCATCCTCGTAAAACAGCCATTTTTTTTTAGTTTTTCCACCAAATTTGCAACATAGGCTTTTTGAGAGCCTCCCCTCATGAATAGTGGCACTGTCATTTCGTTAATCAGTCCTGAAAGGTGATTCCGCGCAGTGACCGTGAAATCACCTTTCGGGACTGAATAACGCCATGACAGTGACTGAATTCATGGGGGGGAGGTGGGGGGGGGGTGCCAATAACCCCATGTTGAAAATTTGGTGTAAAAATTCCCAAAAATGCCCGAGATATGCACCAAAGTTGAAAAACCCCTATTTATGACATTATACAGCTTACCGGCATTTCTTCAGTTCGGTCAGCTTTGAAGAATGCTGAGCGTGTTCCCAGTCCACCGAAGATCATCGCGCCAGACTCTGGAGGTAAGTATGGGGTGAGGGAGATGTGGGGAGGCAGGGTGCCCAGTGGGTGGGTGGGTGGCGGGAGGGGGCAGGAGACTGCGAGGGGACCATTTTCTTTTTACAGGGTAAAAAAAAAAAGAAGGAACATTGCAGGATGGTTTTTGTTTTCAGGGATTTGGCACCAGCGTGCCACCTAAGTGTTTTAAGGGGTGCTGCTAGCTGGACGGGGATTGGGCACCCGCTGGTACATACTGAAGGGGGGGGGGTCAAGAGCCGAAGGGGATTGGCCACCTCCCTTGGCACACAAGAAAAGCGGGGGGGACATTATACCGACAGGGAGTGGGCTCCGCCATTGGCAGAATAAATGAGGAAAGGGGATAAAAGCCGATGGGGATTGGGCCCCCTGTCAGCAAAGAAAGACTGTTTTTTTGGGGGGGCGCATAATGCCGAGGGGGATTGGGCTCCCCCATCGTCACTGTGACAGCAGGCAGCGGCAGTCACTGCTGCCATGTTGCTTGCACATCAGGAGGCATGTTTTGGTCCCGCTGCATGAGAGCTTTGCTCTCATTGCAGCAGACTTTTTCTTAGATCTGGTGGCCACATTAGGGATTCATGACATCAGTGCGTGCTGCTGGCTTATTGGGGAATGAGGGACGCACCTACTGATGCGTGCCCTGCATTCACCCAACAGTGACAGCACCTCCAAATCTGCTGGTGTGCAAGTGCGAGCCAACATAAAAATAGGCCACTTCCGTTACAGGAGACCAAAAGTGGGTCCAACTTGTTCTCCAAGTTACCTACAGAATTCTATGAATGAATCGAATTACTTTTCTCTCATATCAGACAGTATTGTGTTGGCAGAAAACCATTAGCAGCCAGTAAAATTATAAAAATGAATAATGAAAAACTGCAGTCAATGTGATAAAGTGCGCTTTATTTTAAAAAATTAAAACTGTTACCTTTAGCATCATGCCTAATCATAGAACGACTATCAGTTTCATGAACGGCACACATTTTAACAATGATAAAAATATTATATTGAGCCCCCTGAAGTTACTTCTGTTTATTCATTTAGTTCAATTTTTCTGACTGGAAATTAATCGGTTTAAACACAATTCTGCTTGTGAGACCAGTGTAATTCAATCAGTCGGTCAGTCAGTCAACCAGCCAGCCAATCAGCGAGCCAGTCAGTTGTATTTTGTATTTATCTATGGACAAAAGGTTATGTACCCTTTTACTGTAATCAGACCCACAAAGTATAGTATATACAGTATTATGATATCATTTTTAAGTAATCAGAACAGTTTATTTCTAAATATTATTAATACTCATAACCATGAGGGTCTCTCACACTGCATACCAGTTCCCAAATTCGGATGTCTTACATTTTGTTGTCCTATTCCATCGTTTTCACATGACGGCGTTTCTCTAATTTTTACATCACAGCTCACTCTCACTCAAAGGATTTAAGAATTTAAGCAACATTGTCAACCCCCTTTTCCCACATGCATACATACAGGCTGACTTGGTTCTTTTAAACTAAAATGTGGATTAAGTGTGTGTGTGTGTGGGGGGGGTATTTTTCAAAAAACAGTATTTGACAGGTCTAATTTTTAAATCCAGGGCATCCCTGCATGCCAGAGCTGTCTCCCGTTGCTGTGTAAAATGCTGCATCTTGGCTGCACATGGCAAGAAGATCTGAACGTATTACTCCTGTTCTATATCATTTGCGCTGTCTCTCAAGAAGGCGGCAAATATCAAGTTCAAAGCTTTGTTATTAACATAAAAGTCCTTTAACAGTCTGGACCCTCTCTACCTTCGAGATCTTCTAATAACCTGCTCTGAGATAGGGAAAAGTAAGCCACCTTCCAGCAGTTGGGTTACATACAGGGGCCCTCCCACCCTCAGAAGGGGGGGTGGGCAGCAAGGGTTCCTGAGTGGGAAGGACACCTTCAGGTGGACACACAGTGTGAGGTCTTGAGGGGTGTTGGGGGTGGTGTCAAACACAAAGTCATACCCATAGTCAGAGTTATTAAACAGGGCATTTATTCAGTACTCACAAATCTTGTGTTCTCCCAGAAGTCCCCACAACTACTGTCGACGCTAATCTTGGTCATATTCACAACTTCCATCCTACTTCCCAGAGGCAGGTTGAGATACAAAAGACCAATTTGCACAGCTGCATTTGCACTGCAGCCACCTGATCCCTCATGTTACTGTGGTGCAAATGCAGTTGTGCAGACGCTTAACGGATCATGGTAAGTCATTCACTTTTATGCATTCCAAAGAACGTGTTCTGGAGCAAGCGATGTAAGCAGCCATGTGGGCAGGCTGCACTGCTCACTCTGGAGCACAGAGATGCTTCTGTGTGTTTCAGGAAGCATCCTCCGTCCCATCCCCCTTTACTCAACAGCCCCTCTCGAGCACAGTTTGCATCGGTGTTGAGAGGGACCATGTAAACATGCAGCAGGATTAGCATGGGATGTCGCGGCAGCACACAAGTAGTCCTGTAAATTAAATGGAGTAGCCATGTAAACATGATGGTAGTCTCAGCAGAAGACTGATAATCCAGGTCCTGATCTTGTACAATAGCTGTGCGTGCACATCGTGCAGACACTGGCTGAACCAGATATTGGAATCAGCCATACAGTTCAGTTAAATTAATTTCAGTTCAGTTCAACACCGGATCCTAGACCCAGAGTCCTGATCCCAAGTTACCTCTCAGTAGTTCAAGCAACAGAAGGTTTCTGTGTTCAGCACCTCCCTAGTCCCAAAAGACACCATATATACACTGTTCTGGAACCACAAATCCTGTACCTGAAGGTAATATTCTGAATCATAGCTATCCTTTAGTTAGTTCTTAATGAGTTAGACTTTTGTGCCAAAATCTCTGATACTGATATTGCTCCCCACGGCTCCAGGGAATGAGGGAAATATCAGCCTTTTTAGTGCAAAATTCTGTCTCTTATTACTTTATTAGAACATTACTTAATTAAGTCACATAGGTGGTCCTTGTGACTGAGCCAGTTGAGTGTGTCACCAAAGGTTCAGCTGTGGGGGACATTAAAAATTAAAGGTACCATAAATAGCTTAAGGCAAGTGGCTGGGTCAACCAGATTAAAAAAATGGATTTTTCTTTTGTTATTTTCTCTACATATTGCATGCCAGCTTCATGCCTCCCTAGCCTTATAAACAGGCTTTCCTTGGGCTTACTTCAACTCTGCTTTTCCACCATGACTTAACTCCCCCCCTCCCAGGCCAGCCCATCAGCACAGTGGTACAGTTATCACATGCAGCTGTTTGAGGGTCAGCAAGGGGAAGGAGGGTTGAGAGTCCATAGGACTGTTATCCTCCTCTGGGGATGGAGGGAGGGCTGCTGCCCCCAGCATAGTGCTGACCCCTAGCAGTGGCTGGGGTCAGGCCTCCAGAGACAGCAATGCAGGGGTTGGAGGAGGAGCAGTTGCCAATATCCTGCATCTGGGTGTGCGCGCAGGCATGTCTGAGTGGCATTGCACATCTGTCCTCCTGGGGAACATAGAGGAGGAGGAAGACAAATCATGGGTGGCAATCATGAAGAGACCAACCATATGCATGCTCTATGCCTGGACCTAAAACATGCTTTCTGTCTGGGGATCTTGCTTGTGCTCAAGGAGGGCTGTCTCTTCAACATGGTGAAGCCATGGGGAAGACGAGGAGATTGACATTAAGTTCATACAGAGCCAGAGTGATGGGGTGGGGTGGGGGGCTCAGTTCCTGATGGCAGGGCCAGCCTGGGTGGAATAAAGAGCACAAACTGCGAAAAAAATGTCTTGCCTTACCCTCCAGTAGCAGTGGTGGCAAGGCTCTGTAACTCCCATCACAGTCAGGATCCAGAACTGGAGGAGGATCAAAGTGTGCAGTCGTAGTGTGTAGGGCCTGCAGGATGACAGAGTGTCATCTGACACTTGCTGGGGCTTTTTGTTTGGCCCCTTTTGCCTTAGGAGACAGGCAGCTAGGGTGCCCATCTACTTGCATGATAAGCATGCATAGCACAGTACCAGTTGTTGTCTTCTTTCCCAACCAAGCTGTTTAGACTGCACCAGCCAGCGTCCCCCTCCCAACGAAGCTGCTGCAACGGCACCAATCAGTGCACCCTCCCAACAAAGCTGCTTCTACTGCATCAGCCAGCATCCCCCCCTCACAGCAAAACTGCTGTGGTTGCACCAGCTAGCATCCTCCTTCCAATGAAGCTGCTCCAATTGTACCAGCCAGCATCCCCCCTCCCAACACAGCTGCTCTGACTGCACCAGCCAGCATCTCCCCTCCCAAAGAATCTGCTCCGTCTGCACCAGGCAGTATCCCCCTCAGTGAAGCTGCTATAACTGCACCAGCCAGTGTCTCCCTTCCAGCTAAGCTACTCCGACTGCACCAGCCAGCATCTCCTTTCCCAAAGAAGTGGCTCCAACTGCACCAGCCAGTGTCCCCATCCCAGTGAAACTGTTTAGACTGCTTCAGCCAGGGTAACCCCTCCCAAAGAAGCGGCTCCAACTGCACCAGCCAGTGCCCCCATCCCAACAAAGCAGCTCCAACTGCACCAGCCAGCGTACCCCAGCCCAACGAAGCTGCTCTGACTGTACCAGCCAGTTTCCCCTCTTCCAACAAAGCTACTCCAACTGCACCAGCCAGTCCCCCCCCACAATGAAGCTGCTCTGACTGCACCAGCCAGTATCTCCCACCCAACCAAGCTGCTCCAACTACACAAGCCAACATTCCCCTCCCAACAAAACTACTTTGACTACACCAACCAGCGTCCCCTTCCCAACGAAGCTGTTCCTACTGCACCAGCCTGCATCCCCCTCCAACGAAGGTACTCTGACTGCACCAGTCCGCATCCCTCCTCTCAGTGAAGCTGCTCCTACTGCATCAACCAGCATCCTTCTCCAATGAAGTTGCTCCGACTAGAGATGTGCAAAGTTGGAAAACTTTGCTTCGTGGATTAAGTCACGAATTTGCCTCATTTTGCAAATTAATCCACCATGCGAAGTCAGGAACTTTGCAGAAAGATTGATGACTCCATGCTATGCGAAGTCTCAGCTTCGCTGACGGAGTAAGGCACAGAGGTGAAGTCTTGAAAGCCTGCTGAATTGCAACTTCACTATGAAGTTTGGCACAAAGGCGAAGTTTGTAATAAACGTAATGTGACTGGAGGTTACATGTTGCCGAATAGGCTACAGGGAGGTCACAGACCAACATGTTATTAAACAGCCTATAGGACACAAAGTAGGCTGTCTCAGTGTAGTGTGTGTGAAGAGAGTATAGTGAGAAGACTGTGGACTTTGAAACATAGAAACATAGAATTTGATGGCAGATAAGGACTGCTTGGACCACTTAGTCTGCCCATTTCCCTACCTGTTGGATAAGCTGCAGATCCTAGTTAATCAATAGCCTATTTTCTCCTACCCCCCACTAGAATTGCCTTATGTCTGTCCCATGTATTTTTGAATTCCCCTGCTGTTTTTGACTCTACTACCTCCTCAGGAAGGCGGTTCCATATATCTACAACCCTCTTGGTGAAAAATACTTCCTCACATTCCCTTTGAGCCATCTCGCCTCTATCTTCAAATTGTGCTCCCTTGTTCTTGCACATCTCTTTTTCTATAAGATGCTACCCTCTTGGACTTTGTTGATTCCCTTGAGGTACTTCAAAGTTTCTATCATGTCTCCCACTCCCTCCTTTCCTCAAGCGTATACATATTAAGCTCCTTTAGTCTCTCTTCATATGGCTTCTGGTGCAGACTCTGCACCATTTTAGTTGCCCTTCTCTGGACAGCCTCCATCCTGTCTATATCCTTGTGGAGATGGGGTCTCCAGAACTGCATGCGGTACTCCAGATGGGGTCTTGCCAACTGTCTGTACAGAGGGATAACAACTTCTAAAGGAAGCAAGAAAAAAACTTAAAATTCATTGAGAAAAACTTTTTTTCATCCAAATTGCTCCCAGTTGTTTGAAAGGGCCTTTGCCTCCTAGATTTATGGGGGTGTTTTTGTTAATTTTGTATGTAATTATTCACTTTAAAGTAGTGTTTTCTTTTGGCAGTCTGTGAAGCAGTTGTGCGGAGGAGGGTAGTACTGTAAGCAGCAAGGCAGGCAGCCCACAAAGATCAGGAGCTTTTTACGGCTGCAGTAGGCGGAGCCTGCAGATGTTTTGCATGTACAAAAGGAGTGATGCCATGTTTTCTGTCTGTGGAACTGACTGAAGGTGTAAATAGTCTCCTCTGCCTTACCCTCCTTCAAGAAATGTTTTCTGCCCTCAAACAAATACACTTTCATGTTAGTCAATGGTTGCACTGCACTATTTTCTTTCTTAAGTGGGAGGCACAAGAACTGGAACCTGAGTAGTGGGAGGCAGCATTAGTTTTTTTGGAGGGGGAGTAAGATCCACCCCCACCTCCACCCAAGAAGCTCCTAAAGATCCACCCCACCTTTTTTTGGTTCATGTGGGAGGGACATGAGGTGGATCTATCATGCTGGAACAATTGACTATCAGAGCTGCCTGGGGCATCAGAGCTTAAGCTTCAGAAGGAAAAGCCTGAAACCGCATCCCTATACAGCACTTGTTTAAACAGCATTGGCTCAGCTTACATTCCTCTCCTGGTCATACATTTTCACAAATATATTCCAAGAGATGGAAAGTCCCTCCCGTTGGGTATATGGTGTTATTCAGACCTGTCCTCCAACCCTGCCCCCACCACCTTTGTCTGTATTTTGCATCAGCTGAAACATGTCAGTATAGCAAGAGGCTGCAGTGTATATTTTTACTGAGCTTGCAGTTTTAAAGGAGTAGTCCGCAGTCCACTCAAAATTTGCAAAAACATATGTTATGCAGAGTGTTTTGATTTGTATGTTAAGTCCTAGTGTGTCCCTCCCTCTGTCTGCTATTAGGAGTTTTTCCTAAATTAGCCTATTAGCAGATACCTGAGAGCTAGCTAACTGGGGTTTCTATAAGAAAACCCTTACTAAATTAAGCTCTAATTCACTTTGTAACACGGCACTGCAGAGACCAGGCCAAGCGAGGAACAGCATTGGCTGAAATGGCCCAGGTGACACCAACCGAGCGGTGATTAACCCACAGGTAACGCCCGCATGGTTAGTACCACCTGTGGCCACTGCAGCAGTAGAGGGGACCCACCCGCTCCATCACCACCCCCTCACGTCACCCGCGGCACTCGCGAACTGCAGCCTGGTAGGGCCCGCCTGGCAGGTAATGGGTCATCAGAGCTTCCACATCCACAACATGATGGCGCACCGGCCGGTTACATTCTCCTGCCTCCTGCAGGACACCCGGCCTCCGTAATGCACTGTAAATGATGTCGTCACCAGAGCGACGCACGGCCCTGGACCCCGCCCACCACGAACAAATGTGCATGGCACGCACCCGACAGCTGGAAGCACTGCGAATATGTCCACTACACAGCCGCCCGCCGCCCTGCACTTTGTGGATCGCCTGGTTTCTGGCGCTTCACCGACCGCAATCATCGACGGGTGCTGGAGTGAGCCCTGTGACCGATTTGGTGACTGCTGTGACTGTAGTTAGTAAGCTGTTACCGCTCAGCTAACTGTCTCTGTGCCCTGTGTCCGTGGGGCTGCCGGCAGCAAGGTGCACACACGGTAACATAGGATCGCCGCGCACAATGAGCCTATGTTACAGATACGTGTAATCACCTCCAGCATCTGGCTCTGCCGGTGATTAATGCTCACAGGAGCTGGACCTCGGCTTTGCCCTCGGCACCAACTCCTCAGCGGGCATTAACCACCGGCAGAGCCCTCCTCTGTCGGTGATTAATGCTTACATAGTTGTTTTCTGTGTGTGTCAGGTCTAGCTTGCAGGAGTGTTTTAATTTTAACACTTAATTTCATCAAACTATACACAATCAGAAAAGCACAGAAATTGCCCAGATCATTAGCACTATAATTAGTTAAGACTTTAGCTGTTTTCTTACAGAAAACCCACTCAGTTAGATTTCAAGTATGACTTGAGGCAGTATAGCGCAGTGGTCTAAGGTTCTGAGCTGCAAATCTGGTGACATCCAGCAGACCAAACCTGAGTTTGAATCCCACAGATTCCACTTGCATACTGTGTGACCCTGAACAAGTCACTTAACTTCCTTATGCTCCCAGGTCGCTCCTATAAAAAAGCTTTCAGCTTAGTGTGCTATTCCTGGTTAAATAACGAAAAAAAAAGTATTTGCTAAACTGTAAATGTAGGTACCAGCTTTCTATTAGGTAGAACTAGCATTTAGTATGGATTTTGGTCTGTGACATGATTTTAAGTTTTTTTACAAATGAAGTGTATGATATGAAGCTACAGCCTAGAAACTACAAAATACTTTAAAGTCAGTTTTTCTCATGTGTGTGGTATAGCATGAACACAACAGGATGACAGTGACTATTTCAGCTACACATTTGATCCCATTTTACTATGGTTCATTGCACTACCCATTTAGTAGCTTACATTTTCCCGACTGCCCAGAAAACTACAGACAAGTTTCGAACCTCCTCTTTTTGGGGAAGGTTATAGAGAAGGTGGTTATTTTGCAGCTGGAAGATCATTTAACCAGCCACAGTATCTATGACCCTCTTCAGTCTGGCTTCAGGAAACAGCATAGTACTGAGACAGCTCTTGTACGAGTACTGAATGATCTCCTGATGGCAAGAGTTCAGAGAACTCATTCTACTTGGTTCTCCTTGATCTCTCAGCAGCATTTGACACCGTAGATCATGGGGTGCTACTCGAACACTTGTGGTTTCTTTGTGGACTAAGGGGGGTGGTCCACAGTTGGTTTCAATCTTTCCTGCAGGGTAGTACTCAGAGAGTAGTGTCAGGGATTTATTCCTCGACCTCTCACTGCCTGCGCTGTGGGGTGCCACAGGGTTCGGTGTTGTCCCCCATGTTATTTGCGGTGTATATGCTTTCATTGGGGGACATTATAAGACAGTATGGGTTGAATTTTCATTGCTATGCCAATGATTCTCAAGTCTACATGTCTTTTATGCCCGGGCAGGAGTCTGAGTCAAGCGCATTGTTTAACAACTGCCTCCTGAAGATACAGAACTGGATGAGTATCAACTGGCTGAAGTTGAACCCAGGAAAAACAGAAGTATTGGTGGTGGAACCGGGGGTGAGGATGTCAAGTCCATGGGTGGGAAAACCCTCAGGCTTATTTCTGGGGGGACCCCGCTTATGGCGTCTGGTCAGGTGCATAACCTTGGTGTTATGTTTAATGAGGGCTTGACCCAGAGGGCACAGGTGTCAGCCATAGTCAAATCATACTTTTTCCATCTAAGGAATATAGCACGGGTGAAACACTTGGTTCCGTCAGAGGATGTTCCTACCCTGGTCCACGCCTTAGTTGCCAGTCGTCTTGATTACTGCAATGCCCTTTATCTAGGGCTGCCGGGAGTGGATGTCCGCCACTTGCAGCTGGTGCAAAATGCAGCAGCTAGGTTGTTGACTGGAAGCCCGAGATCCAACCATATAACACCTGTGCTGTGTGAGTTGCACTGGCTGCCTGTACAGTGGTGGATCACTTTCAAGGTCGCTTTAATGACCTATAAGGCCCTACATGGTCTGGGACCCCACTATCTGAAAGAACTCCTGACTTCTTACTGTCCCTCCCGCTCCCTCAGATCCTCTGGTGAGGGACTGCTAGAGATTCCCAGGGTAACCTTAAAAACATCTGGTGGAAGAATGTTTGCCTTTATGGCTCCTACCCTGTGGAATTCTCTGCCTTGCCAGATACATAATAGCCTGCCTGTGGAGGGATTTAAAAAAGCTTTTACGGCCTTTTTATTTAATCAAGCATTTTCAGAAATGTAAATTCTGTCATGGATAAAATGCTATTTAAATACTATGGATTTTAATGCTGTATGTGGAATTTTGTAAAGGTGCCCTGTGCTTGGAAAGGACGCCTTATAGAAATAAACTTTTACTTACCTACTTACTTTCTTACATTCCTCTCCTGGTCACACATTTTCAAAAATACATTCAAAGAGATGGAAAGTCCCTCCTGGTGGGTATATGGTGTTATTCATACCTGTCCCCTAACCCTGCCCCACCACCTTTCTCTGTATTTTGCATTAGCTGAAGCATGTCAGTATAACAAGAGGCTGCAGTGTATATTTTTTACTGAGCTTGCAGTTTTAGAGGAGTAGTCCACACTCCACTCAGAATTTGCAAAAACATATGTTATTTATTTATTTAGTTTTTGTTGACCGGGTAAGTGCACTAGACAAATCCTGCCTATTTTCAGGCACAACCCGGGGGAAGGGGATACAGATGAATGCCAACTGAATTTGAACCAGATTAAGCTGTTGGTGGTATTGTTAGTGAATGAGGGAAATTTGGCCAGGACATTGGGGAAATTCCCCTACTCGTCAGAGGGGGAACCTCTGTCCAAGATGGCGGACGTCCCTGTGGTTATTGTGGAGGAAGCTATGGAGGTGGGGGCTCTGGTCTCGGCCCCCACCTTGGCTCTTATTGAGACCGACACTGCTGCTCAATTGCCTGTACATCAACCTTATGAAGCTGCTATGCCTGTCCTGCAGACAGAGCCTGTCTTACTTTGCGTGATGAAGTTATGGAACCATGTAATTTTTCTACTGACGTCGTCTCGGAGGATATCTCAGCACCCACTTCTAACGTGACTTGTTCTGTAAGGATGGCGTTATGTGAATGCCTGACTGAAGCAGAATTTATTTTTCTGCTTACTAAGCAACAAATCTGTAATGAACTTTGTTCCCTTCAGGATCTTCCCTCCTCTGCTGTGCTTCATCGATCTATTTCTCCCTCCACCATTTTGCCTGTGATACTAAATGACATGACTACGGAGACTCACCAGATGGCTGTTGCTGTTTCAGATTCGGAGCCCCTGGATTCCCTCTTGGTAGAAGCTGCTCCCATGGCTTCCCGTTCATTGGAGGTGGAGGGCGGTTGCGTGGTGGAGCCTGCTGTATTGTCTTCTCTGCAGCCATTGCCTCAGGTCTTGCCTTCCCCCACGGAGCACCCCCAGTCTGTGGATTCAGCTCTACGAGGGGCTGGCTGGGTACAGGAACCGCTCACGGGACGTTGGATTTCCGGTCTGTCACCGCTGCAGTCCCCCAGTCTTGCGGATTTCCCTGAACTGCAGGGTTCCATTGCTAAACCTATGGTCTCTCCCAATCCCTTACGTTTGCCAGATGAATTGGCCTTGACGCAACACCCTACTTTGATGCACCTTGTGGGAACTGACGTCCAGGCTTCTTCCCTTGCTACGTCTCCTGGGGCTGCAGGTATTGTACAGAATCAATCAACTTCCAATACCATTACTTCTCGTCAGATAGAGCCTAATCGCTCGTTCTCCTCGTTATTCAAATTCCTGATTCAGGCTGCCAATAGACACAATGCTGTCCGCTTGGTATATAGGGGGTTACCTGAGCTCGCTGACCATGTCTATGTGGCTCGGACACTTAAAAGACTCCTTGAAGTTCTTTCTCATGAATTGATGGATGATTCACATTTCTGGTGAATCATCCTTTGATGTCAGTTTTCAAACAGTCCGTGGTTTAGAGCGTTTGACGAAATATTCTGCTCTAAAGAACACTGCTCTTTGACTCGCTCCAAGTAATCCTCTTTCAAAGCCTGCCTTTAAGACTATTACTGTGTTGTTTCGGAATGAGGGTGTTGAAATAACTGATGTTCTTTACTGGTTGAGGCAACGATGTACTGTTCAGGATCAAGCGGAGGCAATCCTGGATACGGAAAATATTTGGACAGGGGGCTGGAAAATTATGGTTTTATTACATACTAATGAGTCGGGTCCAGTTCATCTACCTAATTCTTTCTTTATAGGCCGGGATAGAGGGGTCTTATTTTAGCCGGGTCAACCTAAAGCTTGTTACCGGTGTGGTGATCCTACACATCTTAGTAATGTGTGTGACAAAATGAAGTGTAATGTGTGTGGTGAACTGGGTCATGTGGGAGCACATTGTGTCAATGAGTGCAAATGTAACCTATGCGACAAATTGGGACATACGTTCCAAAATTGTCACTGGGCAGCCCACAATCATTAATCTCACGATGGGGGGGTTGATCAACATTTTATTATCACACAAGCACAGAAGGCTCGTTTACGCGCCACTCTGGTAACCCCGCCCTTGGCGGTTTTTCAGTCTTCTGAACCGGTCCCTGTGTCTGTTACTGCTCCAGGTATTGAGGGGCCGAACAAGGTCTCCCTTTCTGTTAGTACTCGGGTTCAGCCCTCAGCTATGTTGGCCCAGCCTGTTGTATCACTTTCTGACCCTATCCCCGGTCCAAGCACTATGCGCCCCCCCCCCAGGTATTAGTCACGACAAGCTGTCGCAGGCCTTTAAGAAATATGTCCCGAGCTATGCCTTCCCTTCCGGTGGACTCAGATTCCTCTCCTGTACCTGTCTCTAACCCTTTTGAGTTACTCCAATCTGTCTCTGATGATGCTGGGGGTGAATCAGACCCTTCCTCAGTGGCTTCATCCCTCCCTGATGGACCTACTGATGCGGAACTTAACCTAGGTTCTGGCCTTTCCCAAAAACGGAAAGCAAGGGTGAAACTTAAAGGGCAAAAAGTAGTTGGGAGAAGGAAATTGTAATGTGTCCTTTTGCCTTATTCATTCTCTATGTCTTGTTTTACTTGTCATACTCTTAATGTAAACAGTATGATGCGACTGTCAAAAAGACATCTGATTTTTTCCCTGTTACGACTGTTGCCATTGGGGATTTTTTTTTTGCAAGATACCCGGTTTCACACTACACAGGAAATCTGACATGCACAGCAAGACTGGTTACAAGGACCTTCATACTGGTCCTTTGGGCAAGATTCCTGTTCAGGTCTGGGGATTCTTATAACTGTCCCAGGGTTTCGCTTATTAAAATTATATGATGTAGCTCCAGGTAGAGCACTCATTCTGGATTTTGTACTTGGGCCTTGTTCATGTAGGGTAATTAATCTTTATGCCCCTCAGACTAAAACAGCGCATATAGAATTATTTTCCTTGCTCCGTCCTTTTTTACATACTTCCTTACAAGTTATTTTTTTCTGGTGATTTTAATTGTGGCTTAAGTCTGCATGATAAGAGTTCTTTTGCTACTACTCGTAAGTTGTTTTGTGACTCACATGAATTGGGAAAATTGGTTCGTACTGCCCGTTTAAATGATGCTTATCTGTCCTTTACCAATCAACATACCCCCACATTCCAGAAGGGTAGGTTGGCGACGAGGATTGATTTTGTGTTTTTGTCTCAATCTTTGCATATTGCCTCAGCTGAGTTACAAGCTGTTGCATTTTCGGATCATAAGTTGTTATCAATTGGTTTGGGACCTGTTACCCCCTTTCATAAAGGCCCCGGATTTTGGAAATTTAATACATCCTTGTTGCAAATCCCAGTATTCATGCAGTCCTTGTTATTGTTTATTCAGGCACGTAAATCTGTTTTTTGTTGTTATGAGGACCCTATTAGGTGGTGGTTAGATACTAAGCGTGATTTAAGTGTTTTTTTGAAAACTTATAGTCGTAGGAAGTGTAGACGGGAGTATTTGGATTATTTACAGAAGAGGGTTCACCTTCAATCCTTATTAACTACTGCATATATGATGGGGCAGGACCTTTCTCACCAAATTAAACTGGTCCAGGATGCAATGTTATGTTTTCAAACACAGAAATCACAGCAACTTTATTTTCAACAAAAATTTGGTATGGTTGGTACACATGCTGTTGTTTGCCCTTTTGAGGCAAATTCCCGTCCAATTTCCCAGAAAAACATGACAAGTTTAGTTGATTCTGATGGTGACTTATGTACTTCTCAATCTGATATTTGTCGTATTGTGACGGACCATACGTCGGCTTTGTTTACTCCCCCCCCCAGAGTTGCAGTTGATTCTGAAAGTTTATATGCTGACCTTGACATCCCTTTCCCCTCCCAGTCTCTTTTGGACCAGGTTAGTTTGCCTATTTCAGAGCTGGATGTGACCTCGGTCATTTCTTCTCTGCCTCTACAGAGGACCCCTGGCCCGGATGGTCTCCCAGCTGCCTTATATAAAGTATTGGGTGCCCACTTGAGTTCGGAATTGGTTGTAGTATTTAACTCTTTGGTTACATGCGAAATTCTCCCTTTGGAATTTACGAAAGGAATTTTGATTTATATATATATATATAAACACAAAGGGGATTTATATTCCCTTGACAATTGACGTCCTCTGAGTATGTTAAATACTGATTTTAAAATATTAACGAAAATAATTGCTAAGCGCCTGTGAAAATAGCAGAAGTAGTTTTGCATCCTGCACAGTCCTGTTCGGTGCTTACTAGAAGGATCTCGGATCATCTGATTCTCCTTCAGGAGTTGTTCTCTCATGGTTTTGCCAATGAACTTTCAGGTTTCGTGATTTCTGTAGACCAGAGAGTGGCATTTGACTCTGTCAACCATGATTTCTTATGGGACGCACTTTGATTGCTACGTGTGCCGGCGGTGTTAGTTCGGTGGATCCGTTGTCTCTACCGAACTGCCACTGTGGTGCCAGTAGTTAATGGTTGGATGGGTCCTATGATTCCTATTAAAAGAGGGGTTCGCCAGGGGTGCCCTTTGAGCCTGGTTTTATTTTTTTTTTTTCTGGATGTTTTGCTTCGTCGATTAAATACCCACCCTCAGATCCACGCTATTTCCAACCCTGTTTTATGCTCGCCCTACAAAGCCATTGCTTATGCTGATGATGTCTGTTTTCTGGTAGCTGATGCTCCCTCTGTGGTCTCTCTTCAGGTCTGTTCTACTTTTGGTATGTATTCCGGTGCTGTCCTGAATTATGATAAAAGTGTGGGAATACGGGTGGGCTCTGCTTTGTCACAGCTGGATCATATTGGTCCTTTACGTTTGGTGGAAGGCCCTGTTTGTATTTTAGGGGTATATTTTGGAATGGTAGATTCTGATTTTTATAATTGGGATATTAAGTTACAGCAGGGCAAACTTAAGGTAGCCCATTGGAATAGGTGACACCTTGGGAAAAAGAAACGTGTTTTTTTGATTAAATCTTATTTGATACTGATTTTTCTTTATTTGAGTTACATTTTCCCTATACCCAGGCAACTTGAAACTACAGTCCTTAGCTTGTTTTTTCAGGCTTTTTGGGGGAGTAGGCTGAATCCGATAAAAAGGAATGTGACGTATTTACCCATTTCGGAGGGCGGTCTCCTTATGATTAATCCCCTGTTATTTTTTTTCTGTATTTTCTTTACGGCCAACCTTAGACCTTTACTGATTAATACCCAAAAGGGTTGGGAATCTTGGTTTTATGATTCTTGTCGCATCTGGTTTCGTCAATGGAAAATTAATTCCCTGTCTGTATTACGTCATACTGTTGGTAGACCTGTATATGTAAAGAATGTTTT
The DNA here is from genome assembly GCA_016271365.2 of Neoceratodus forsteri. Lineage (NCBI taxonomy): Eukaryota > Metazoa > Chordata > Ceratodontiformes > Ceratodontidae > Neoceratodus > Neoceratodus forsteri. Next base: position 70,990,449 of record JADMNL010000023.1, read on the forward strand.
TTTACGTCTGAAACAATGGCAGATAACGGCCCAGATGTTATTACCTTCCTCCTATAAAGTTTTATATAAGTCTTTACTTTCCACTGTATGTGCTGTTCCCGTACCCTTTGAAAAATGTCCTCGCCAACATATCCCCTCCCTTTTGCTTTTATTACGTTGTACAAGAGTACCTGCCCACATGTGGGACTTTCATTGGTTATCATGCCATGAAATGATTAATGTGAAGACAAACCATAAAAATAAACAATTCCAAGACAGTATGTGTTCAAGACTGTTATGTATCACACAACCTGAAACCATATCTAACTTATTTTTTGACTGTTCTTTTATTCAGTCTTGGTGGACATTTTTAGCACATACCTGGCATCTTCCCTTGTTTCAAACGGTCACATATCTCAATATTGTTTATGGAGTTTTTTCCCCTCAATGGTCCTTATTGCACATTGATACTTTGAATCTGGTGTTTATTGTTATTAAGTGGAATATATGGATGCCTAGGTGTTTATTCACATTACAACAAAAAGAATGTACGTATATTGCATTGGAAAGGAAAATCGTACAGGATCTGAGGACTATTTATTTGAGGGAATGTACTTCTTTATCTGCGGCATGGCTTTTGGAACTTTGGAAAGCCCTTCCTTGAGTAACAGATTCTGATGCTGCTGTGACATGAATGTATTTCTCTTTGTTACTCAATGTTTTCTCTTTTTTTTCACTTCTTGTTTACTCTTTTGATTTTGTTATAAGACTTGTTTTTGTATGCCTTTGTACGATTTCTGTTGCAATAAAACGTTCCCCTACTCTTTTCGATAAGTGCCATGGGATCTTTAACATCCACCTGAACTACCACCAATCCAAGCAGATGGGACCTTGGTTTAACGTCTCATCTGAAAGATGGCACCTCAGAAGTGCAGCACCCCTCTCATGCTGCACTACAGTGTCAGTACTGGGACATTAACCCAAGTGCAGAGTGTTTTGATTTGTATGTCAAGTCCTAGTGTGTTCTTCCCTCTGTCTGCTATTAGGAGTTTTTCCTAAATTAGCCTATTAGCAGGTACCTGAGAGCTAGGTAACTGGGGGTTCTGTAACAAAACCTCTACTAAATTAAGCTCTAATTCACTATTGTTGTTTTCTATGTGTGTCAGGTCTAGCTTGCAGGAGTGTTTTAATTTTAAAACTTTTAATTTCATCAGACTATATACACAACCGTAAAAGCACAGAAATTGCCCAGATCATTAACACTATAATTAGTGTAGACTATAGCTGTTTTCTTACAGAAAACCCACTCAGTTAGATTTCAAGTATTTGCTAAACTATAAATGTAGGTACCAGCTTTCTATTAGGTAAAACTAACATTTAGTATGGATGTTGGTCTCTGACATGATTTTCATCTTTTTTACAAATGAAGTGTATGGTATGAAGCTGCAGCCTAGAAACTGCAAAATATTTTAAAGTCACTTTTTCTCTTGTGTGTGGTATAGCATGAAAACAGGATGGATGACAGTGACTATTTCAGCTACACATTTGATCCCATTTTACAGTGGTTCATTGCACTACACATTTAGTGTATCCCACTTTTTCAAATAATAAAACAAATATTCGCCAACCTAAATAACTCACACATACATATTTTTACTAACATACTGACATACTAAAATGCCAGCAGAATAGGCATAATGGTCTTTCATGTCTGCTCGTTTGGTCAGCCCCCACCCTGGGAGCTGACCTTGCTGCCCCCCGGCTTCTCCCTTCCCAGTTCCGGATATTCTTGCTGCACTGGATTTTGCTTCCAGAACCCTTCCCTGTACCTGTCCCACCCCCGAACCCCTCCACTGTCTCTGCTTCCACCAGCCCTGGGCAGCGATTCCATGGCTCCACCACCCTCTCAGTGAAATAGCACCTCCTCCTTTCTCCCTGAACTCCTCCAGCTTCCACCCATGCCCTCTAGTTGCCCCCCCTTCAGAGCACCCTGACTGCTCCTCCCCTATTTACCCCCTTCATGTACCTGAAGACCTCTATTGTGTCCCTCCAGTCCCTTCTCTCTTCCAATGTGTACGTAGTTAACTCTTTGAGCCTCTCCCTATTGGTCCTGTCCCCCAAGCCCCAAATCATTTTGGTTGCCCTCCTCTGGACCCGCTCCAGGAGTTCAATGTCCCTCTTTAAATGTGGCCTCCAAAACTGCACGCAGTACTGAGGTGCGGCCTCACCAAGCAGTTATACAGTGGGAGTATCACTTCCCTCCTTCTGGAGGTGATCCCCCTAGTGATGCATCCCAGCATCCTGTTGGCCTTTGCCGCTGCCCTCCTACAAGTCTCCGAGCTGTTCATCTTGACATTCACCACCACCCTCAGGTCCCTCTCAGCCATCAAGACTTGTAACATTCCTCCCCCAGGGTGTACACTTGGCCCGGGTTTCTGGCTCCCAGGTGCAGTACCTTGCATTTCCCTGCATTGAACCTCAGCTTCTACTTTCTAGACCACCTTTCCAGAGCCTCCAGGTCCCCCTGTAGGGCCACCCTCCCCTCCTCCCCATCCACCACCGCCCCTAGTTTTGAGTCATCTGCAAAGAGACTCATCTCACTCTGGATACCCTTCCTTATGTCATAGACATAGGCGTTGAACAGGAGGGACCCAAGGACCGATGTCTTAGGGACCCCATTAATGACCCTCCTTGGGGATGAGACTATCCCACCAACCATGACCCTCTGGGTCCAGTCCTGGAGCCAATTGCCTATCCATCTGATCATCTGGTTCCCCACCCCCATTTCTTCCAGCTTATCCAGCAGGCCCCCATGAGGAACAGAGTCAAACATCTTGCTGAAGTCAAGAAAGAGGATGTCCACTGGTCTACCCAGGTCCAAGGCACTCATCAACTAGTATTAGAACTCCACAAGATTTGTCTGACATGATTTCCCTGGGATGAATCCATGCTGTCTATCATCCAGGCACCCCAACTTTTTCAGGTCCCCCAGTCTCTTCTTGACAATGCCCTCCATCACCTATCCCACCACTGATGTCAGGCTGATGGGCCTGTAGTTCCCTGCCACCTCCCTTGATCCCCCCCCTTGTAGATAGGCACTATAAGCACCACCTTCCATTCCTGGGGCACCCACCCTGTCCTCAGAAAGATGCTAAAGAGCTCCACCAGGGGTTTTGCCAGAACATCCACCAGTTCCTTCAGCACTCTGGGATGTAATTTATCCAGCCCCTGTAAGCCTCGCCTTAAGGGACTGAGGCTTCCTCACTCTCTGCCATAATTTCCACCTCTGCTCCTGTCCCCCTGCATTGCCTTCCACCTGCCAATGATGCCCCTTCTCCCAGACCCACCGATTGGTAAGAGTCCCCCTCCTCAGTTTCACTGTCTCCTCCCATGTATGATGCAGCCCCCATTTTCCTTGGTGAAAACTGAGGTGAAGTACTCATTTAGTACTTCAGCCTGCTCCCCGGTCTTGTGCCCATCCCTCCCATTTTAATCCTGCTAATCTTCCTTCACCCTTCGCTTTTCCCTAATGTATCTGAAGAACCCTTATTCCTCTCCTAATTTCCCTTGCGAGGATCTGCTCCTTCCTTGCCTTAGCCGCCCTCACCACCCTAGTGGCCCTTCTGGCCATCAGCTCGTACTCCCCTCAATCTCTTTCACTCATTGAGCACTTGAATTGCTTATAGGCTGCCTTCTTTCCCCTCACCACCTCCTGAACCTCCCTGATCCACCAGCAGGGTTTTAGGGCCCTACCACATTTTCGTCTTACTCTTGAGCAGGTGCTGGTAGCAGCCTGCACCCCTCTTCTGATGATTTCCCACCTACTGTCAGCATCCATATCTGGCCCAATCCCATCCAAGTGCTCCTTAAGGATCCTTCCCATTTCCTTGAAATCTGCCCCCCTGAAGTCAGTTACCTCCATCTTTGTGCAGCCTTCTACCCCTCCTAGGTTCAGGCAGAACCAGACCGTGGCATGGTCGCTCCCCGCCAATGGGTCCCTTACCTCCAGGCCCCCAATCTGGTCACTGTCTGCCAGGACCACATCCAGTATCCGGTGCCTCCTTGGTCGGTTCCCCACCTGCTGAGTTAGGAACGCGTCCCTGAAAGACATCCAACAACCTCTGTTCCCTGGCCACCGAGGATGTCACAGTCTCCCAGTCTGTTCCTGGCATGTTTAAGTCCTCAACACCAACACCCTTCCCCTGCCCAATCTGCAGTGTCTCCCAACATCTGCCACCAGACTCTCCCCCAGCTCCTCCGCCAGCGCAGAGTGTCTATACACCACTCCTATTTTTACTCTTTTGCCCCCCCCCTTGTTATCAAGGTGACCCAAATCATCTCCACAGTTCCCTCCACCTCCTCCACTCCTCCACTCCTCCTATGGCAATGCAGTTTTTGACTATTATTGCTACCTCTCCTCCCCCGTCCTTCCTGAACATGGTGTAACCATCCAGGTTCAGGTCCCAGTCATGCCCTGCGGTGGCCCAGGTCTCAGTGACTGCTGCCACATCCACCTCTCCCTCAGTTAGCATCGCCTGGAGCTCAGTCATTTTACTGAACAAGCTCCTGGCATTTAGCAGGACTACCTTCCACCCTTTCCCTGTACTTCCATTTCCCCTGCTCACGTTCCCGTGGGGATTCTGTCTTCCCCCAGGCTGCACCTTACCAGTCGGCCTTTTCCCACATTTCTCCAGCTCCCCAGAGGGGTGGAGACAGAGTCCCTCCTTTATCGGACCCCCTCAACAGCCTTTTCTCCCATCCCTCCCCCTTCACAAGTTTAAACCCCACCTTTCACCAACGAACCCCTCTATTTTCAACTTAAGGATTTCCTTCCCCTCCAAATTGAGATGGAGCCTATCTCTAGCATACAGCCCCTTATCCTCCCAGGTCTCCCCCGAATCCCCCATCAACCCATACCCTTTGGCCCCACACCACTCCTTGAGCCACTGATTTATCTCCATAATCTTCCTCTTGTGTTCCCCACTAGTCCTTGGCACCAGCAGGATTTCCAAGAAGGAAATCATGCATCCTATGTCATGACAGACCCTGGCAAGCTCCCTGAACCTTGCCTGTATCTCTAGCTTGCTATTTCCCTCAATGTCATTGGTACCCAGGTGGACCAGTATGTCCGGGGAACCTCCACAATCCTTTGCCAGTTGATATACCTCATGCTTGGCACTGTGCACCATTAGTCCAGGGAAGCATTTTATTCTAGCCGGGCAGGCTTCCCTCTCTCTATCCCATTTGATACCCCTGATCATGGAATCACCCAACAGGAGCACTCTGACCACCTTTTCCTCCATTTCCTCCTCTTCCATGTCCCTCATCCTTTTTACTGGCTCCTCCCCCCAGTCAGTTCCTTGCTCCTCCCCCTGTCTGGGTGCCACCTGCCGCCCCCTCCTTATTTGCCCTGGCCACCTCCTCTGATCCTATGCCTTTCCTCTTCCTGAGTATCCTTCTGTACCCCGCTATGCCCCCCATCACTGCTCGCGACTGGTCCTCCCCCCATCTGTTAAACTAGCCTGGCTCGTCCTCCCTTCCTTCCTGTCACTGTTCAGCCCCTCCTTGCCTGTTGTGCTCCCTTGGCCTAAACCCTCAGCTCCCTCTACTGTATCCTCCTTGTACTCCTGATCCTTCTCCTTGCCCTTAACTCCCAACTGGTCCTTCTTCTTGCGCTTTCCTCCTTCTACCCCCTCCTCCTGCTCTGATCCCCTGCTCCCCCCATTTTCCCACATTCCAAGTTCCCCCCTTTCCTCCTGCTATCCGGCCCCTGCCTCCTGCCCTCCACTCCCTTTCCATCTCTAACAAACCCTGTCATGGCTACATCGCCCCCCTCATCCTCAAGCAGAAGAAGAGATTTGAAGCAGTTACTGAGCTTAAGATCCAATCCACCTCCCCACCTTGTTTCCTTCTGTCCAGCCCCAGCCATCTGCCTGCTTCCCTGAGAATGTCCTCCCTTTGGCCCCCCTCTGTGAGGGTTCCCAGATACCTGCCTGCTTCCGTGGTAGTGTCCTCCTTTTCCGCCCCCTCTATCAGGGTCCCTATGCAACCCCAGAGTACTCTCCTGCACTCCTTTCCCTATGCCCCCACCCCTAGTGGTTGGTGCAACCCCATGAGAGAGCCCCTGCCCTATTCCCCAACCATATCTTCCCCCTTCCCCCAGCTGCCTCCGAACCCCATCAACCTCCTCCCTAAGCTGTGCCAGTTGGTAGCACACTGGGCAACCACCGAACTTCCAAGCCCAGTCCAGTATCATGGCCACCCCACACCCTGTGCACCCCCACCCTCCCAAAGATGCCAGCCCTAATGATGTGTGATCCCATCCCCCCTACAAGTAGGTTTCCTTGGGTGAGCCACCAGGTTTCCCACTAGTCCAAGATACATCCCTCCCCACTAATCGGGTCCCCCATTAATCCTAGATACAGTCCCACAGTAAATGGGTACCCCTGTTACTAGGTGCAGTACTACACGGTGAACTTATAAGGGAAGTGTACAACTCCCTAAGCTCCTCTCTCCCAGCCTTTAAACCCAACCCCCAGTGGCTAGAACTACATGAGCTACACCTGAAGCCTTGTCCTCCAACTGCAGGGCAGGTGTTCCCCTATATATTTTTATACTTTATTAAAAATATACTTCACATTTGTAACCAAAAACAATTAGAAAATCATGTCACAGAGCAAAATCAGCACTAACTGACAGTTCTACCTATTAGAATAGAGGAGGCAGTATAGTGCTGTGGTCTAAGGCTTGAGCTGCAAACCTGGTGTCCTGGGTTTGAATCCCACAGTCTCCACATGCGTACTGTGTGTCCCTGAACAAATCACTTAACTTCCTTGTGTTCCCAGGTCACACCTGTAAACAAGCTTTAGTGTGTCTCCTGCTAAAAAAAAAAAAAAAATGAATGCTGGTACCTACATTTACAGTTTAGCAAATACTTTAGAGCTAACTGAGTAAGTTTTCTGTAAGAAAACTGCTATAGTCTTTACTAATTTTAGCAGTGATGATCTGGGGTAATTTCTGTGTTTTTTATTGTTGTGCATGGTTTGATGAAATTACATTTTAAAATGAAAACACATATTACTGCTAGCTACACATGACAAACCCAAAATACACAAATAGTGAATTAGAGCTATTTAGTAACTGTTTTCCTACAGAAACCCCAATTAGGTAGCTCTCAGGCATCTGCTAAACTGTAACTGTTGCCATTTGTGCTCACTGGATAAGAACAGTTACAAAGCTCTGCTGTTGTGCACTGATTTTAAAAAAGCACTGTATATGCTAAATCTATGGGTCTGGCTACGTCACTGTCACATGTGACAGGGTGCATTGTAGGAGGCAGAAGGCAATAAACCTATTTGTGATGGAGATCCCCAGGGGTCATAAAACTATCCTAAAGCTAGCAGCCTAATTTAGAAAAAAACTCCTAATAGCAGACAGAGGGAAGGACACACTAGGACTTTACATACAAATCAAAACACTCTGCATAACATATGTTTTTGTAAATTCTAGGTGGACTACTCCTTTAATTGAGCCATCTCCAACCTGTATCCTTCCAAGAACCACTTTGCAGTGTGCATACCAGCGTGGTTATTTCACTCTTGTTTACAGCTTTACATCTTTATCAGTTTTTAATTGCAATTGTGTCTAAATGCTCTACCATGTAGCCTCCAGTCTCCCACTATACCTGCACGCATTGCAGCACTGTTTCACTGTATGCAGGGAGATCGGAGGCTATCAGGACATATGCAGATGGCAGTGTGGAGCACGGGTGTAGGCTACAATACTGGGGTGCCTCCATACCACAGTAACCTGACAGCTGTATGCACACACCCCCCAGGTGTAACCCCATGTCCCCACCTAACCTATCTCTCTGTCTGCACTTGCCTCCCTGAGGGCTACCTCCTGATGGTATCCATGTACTGTCCTTGATTCCTCTTCTCACTGTGCTGAGTGTTGGGAGTACCCTGCCTGCCCATGTGTGATGTGGCAGCAATACTACCTGCAGAGCAGTGCCAGTAGTAAACACATACATTAGTGGAGTTCCTGAGTGCATCGTGGAGCACTACTATGGTGGACAATAGATGTGTGGCACTGTGTACATTGGAGCAGTGGGGAACAATGAAGGCAGTAGTAGAGGGTTTGCCCTCAGCCGTACAGCAGCAGTACATGAACATCTGTTGTGCCCAGGTGCCCTAATACTGGCAGAACTGATGCCATGTCTCCCTCTCTCTCTGTCTCCCCCTCCCTCCCGCTCACTAATGTAGCCCCTGATTCCAACATACAGATCTCCCCTTCCTCGAACCTCTCTCTGTCACCTCCACTACATAAGTGTGTCTCATAACAGTGAAATAGGGTTATTTACATAATATGACTGTGCCATATACACAGTACTCCATAGGACATGTAGGAGGGCATCTCAAAATGCAGCTGTCATCACCGAGTGCACCATGGGATGTACACTGCTACTACAGGGTTGAGACCACACACACTATCACACCCAGTGTGGACAGGCTGTAATGTTTTCAAACCATTATCCACATTGTTCACTGGCAGTGTGGACACTGTAATGTTTACAGACTGTAATGGTTTGAATCCATTACAGCTTTCTCGAGTATAGTGTGGACAGGGCCTGCATGTCTATGTTATTATTTCTCTATCAATTGTATGTATCGCTATTTTTACCTATTTCTAAAACAAACCTGCATATCATATTTGCCTGCACTCTGAGCACATACTTATGAAACTGTGCATATTTGTTCCCCACTTCTGCACAGACCTCATACAGGTACTTTCCTAATATTCCCATTATCACAAGCATAACTACCTTGCCCTTATCAAAGGCAACCCGCTCTGAAAGTTACTATCACATTTTCTCTGCTTACAGTCCATAATTATTACACCTGACTTCCTGACATCAACACATTGCTTGAATATAACTTACATCACCTCATGGACAAAAAACCTGTTTCTCTGAAAAAAATACTAAAAACCTGTGTAAATAATCCCAAGGCTGAACATATGCCAACCATTACTTTTTCATGTAATGTCACCTTCTGTACCATCATGGGGTTTGCATATGTTTCCCACAATGCTTTGCATTATTGGGGTTTGTGCAATTGTGTTTTCTGTAAAATTTAGCTGTCCAGCCAATATCATCTGGGATAACACATACATCAGTGGCATTTGCTCTGGGGTTCTTTTTAAGCCTACAGTGCTTCCTATTCCTTCCATTAAAATGTACTCCTCAATGTATTTTCCTAATAATGTGTATGCCTTCCTTAGAACAGAAACTAAAACAAATCTTACAACTTACAAATCATTGTGTTGTTTCTCCATACCTCCTTAACAATTCCACACAACTTCACTAATTTCATTATGCAGCCGTGGTGGATCTGACCAGAATTTGTATTGTGTTAGCAGGAGATCTATGTTAAAGTTTTGTTTTCTCACTTTTTCTTGTAAATTTTTGTTTTTGATCTATAGAGTAATTTCTCGTTTATATTTCTGTCATTTACGTGTGTGTCGTGTTTCAGTAACCCATTTTGTCTGTGTGTTTCTGTTGAAGTTTTAGGGATTTTCTAGTTATATTTTCCTTAAAGTCACAGTTTTCTGTTGTCCCTGTTGTTGTAATCCCTGTGCTGTTCAAAAAAAAGTCCTATCACTTGTTGTTACCCCTGTTGTTGTAATACCTGTGCTGTTTAAAAAATGTTTCTGTCACTGTTGTTACCCCTGTCATTAATCCCTGTGAAGTTTAAAAAAAATTGTCCTGTCACTGTTGTTACCTCTTTCATTGTAATAACTGTGCTTATTTAAAAATATGTTCTGTCACTGTTGCCCCTGTTGTTGTAATCCATATGCTGTTTAAAAAAAGAAATTGTCCTGTCACTGTTGTTACTTCTGTCTTTGTAATACCAGCACTCTTTACAAATTTGTTCTGTTACTGTTGTTAACCCCTGTTGTTTCAATCCCTGTACTGTTTAAAAAAATAATAATAATGTGTCCTCTGCCTGTCCCTGTTGCTGTAATGCTTGTGGTGTTTAAAAAAGGTTCTGCACTGTCACCCCTTGAAATCCCTGTTTTTTGTTTTTCTTTTTTTAAAACAATTGTTGCGTCACTATTTGTTAAACTACTTGCTTCTGTCATTGTAATACTCGTTCTGTTTTTAAAAAATTCATTTACTTAGTACACAGTAATAACCAGGAAGAGAAGCTCAAATAAAGGAAGAGAGGCTGGGGAAGGAAAGAAGAGTTTGAAAGCTGTGGGGCAAAATAGTGCTGCACTTAAAAAAAACAAGCATTTGTCAATGCCGAATGTTGATTGCTTATACTGTATGTGCTGCTTAGGTATTTGGAAGTGAAAGTACCATGCCTAAGAACGGTCATGTGCCCCCCCCCCCCCAGACATCCACTGTGTCTTTCTGTTCAAAATTCACAGAAGAGGGGGAGGGGCAAGGGCCACAGTAGTTGCAAAGGCGTGAAGAGGTGGATAATAGTCCACTCCCAGGCAGAAGAATCCTGCAGAAGGTGAGTAAATTGAAGGTGGACAAAGTGATGGGACCAGATGGCATACACACAAGGATATTAAAAGAACTATGAAGGGAAATAGCAGTACCTGTGGCAGCCATGTTCACTGAGTCATTCAACACGGGGTGGTGCCAGAGAATTGGAGGAGGGCACATGTGGTCCCCCTATACAAATCCAGCAGTAGTTAGGAGGCGGGGAACTACAGGCCAGTCAGCCTCATTCAGTAGTGGGGAAGATCATAGGTTCCTAGGATGTTACGAGTTACGGAGACCAATGGCCCATAAAAAACTTGCCACTTATATAGGTGGAAGAAACAGGCATTTATCTAATAAAAAAAGTCTTTCTCAGACCCATGTGATAGTCAAGTTTATTTTTAAAAATAACCATGCTATCACTGTTGACAACATTGGAAGGTAATGTGTTCCAAGCTGGAATCATTCTCTGGGTGAACCAGTTATTACGCCTGTTTGTGATATTAGTATTCTCTTTTAATTTTAGGTTATGAGATCTTGTAATAAAAGTGTCAGTATATCTAACTAACCGTAGGGTTTCCATAGGGTAATCGTCTTTAATAGCTTTACAAATAAAGCAAAGATCTCCCCTGGTTTTTCTATATTGTAAAGAATACAATCCCAAGTATTCAAGTCTTTGATCATAACTCAGATTTTTAACAGTAGTAATGTGTTTTGTGATTCTTCTTTGTACACCGTCCACTAATTTTTTACATTTGACCATTGTTGGTGCAAATAATGAAGCACAGTATTCAAGATGAGGACGTACTGGAGTTGTGTAAAGAGGTATCATGACCTTTGGATCTCTGCTTTTAATGTTTTTTAAATGCAATTGATAATTCTATGACATTTTTTTTAACAGCTGTTTTATTTTGTGTTTCGAAGGTTAGTTTATTGTTAATTGTCACTCCCAGGTCAGTTTCATTATTGGTTTCTTGTAGTTGTATATTATTTATCTTGTAAATATTTTTAGTATTATTGTGCCCTAAGTGCATAACTTTAAATTTTTTAATATTAAAACTCATTTTGTTATTTTTTGCCCAAAGCACTAGATGATTTAGGTTATTTTGCAGATCAGCAGCAGATAGTGTATTATTTACAACGCAACCTAATTTACAATCATCTGCGTACTTGACTGTCCAGGTATCACCAGTAGTTTGCATAGATGAAATCAATATTTTAAATAATGTCGGCCCTAGTACCGAGCCCTGAGGTACACCACTTGTGACAGGTCCCCATTCGCAGAGGTATCCTCTTAGGGCTACTCTTTGCCTCTGGCTAGTGAGCCATGAGGCAATCCAGTTCACTAGATTATTTTGCAATTTGAATTTAAGAAGTTGTTCAATCAAAATCTTGTGTGAGACCGTGTCAAAAGCCTTAGAATAATCAAGGTATATGACATCAACTGGTAAGCCTTCATCAAGGGCCGCACTTATGGATTCAAAGAAATGGATCAGGTTGGTTAAACAAGATCTACCTGGCTGAAAACCGTGCTGGTTAACATCTGCTAAGTTATTTTGGAGGATATGTATTTCTACCTGTTTTTGAATAAGTATTTCTATCATTTTGCAAATAACAGAAGTTAGGCTTATGGGCCTATAATTGTTAACATCTTTTTTATTACCAGCTTTGTAAATAGGGGTTACTATGGCCTTGTTCCAAATTGAGATTGTTTTCCCTTTCAGAGAAATATTAAAAAATAAAGTGAAGGGACCTTTTAATACTTTTATTTATTTATTTAGCTTTATTTAGCTTTGTTGACCGGGATTAATAAATAAATAAATACTTGACTCAGCTCTTTAATTAATTTAGGGTGTATCCCATCTGGACCTGGTGAACCGTTACATTTTAAGTGAGAAAAGGCATCCATTATCTCATTTTCTGAGAAGAGAATCCATTCGAAGCAGTTACATTCTGGAAGAATAAGTATTGATTCTTTGGAATTAAATATACTTAGGAATTGTTTACTAAACTGAGTTGCCATTTTGGTTTCGACACAAATTATTTCATCATCAATTACTAGTGGGCAGATATTAGATTTATTGCTAAGTGGAGACCCTATATAATTGAATAAGCTTTTTTGATTATCTTTAGTGCTTGTAGCCAAGTGTAATTCTAAGTTTACTTTAGATTTTCATATAGTATTTTTAACGTTAATTGCACTCTTTTTGTATAGTTTCCAATTTATATCGGTTGGTTGCATTTTAAGTTTCTTATAGTATTTCTTCTTCCTATTAATGGCTCTTTTAACTTTCCCATTCCACCAAGCTGGAACCCTATGGTTATTTTTATACTTTGTTCTGTTAGGAACCCATTTATTTATACAAAATTGTAATTTCTCCCATAGTAAGTTCCATAATGTGGTCAAATTCTTGTCGCTAAGTTCTTTTTCCCATTCCCAGTCAGCAATATATTCTCTAATACTTGTATAATTGACTTTGTTGAAGTCTTTCAGAATGATGGACCCTTTAATATGTTTTGTGGAGGTAATAATACTGAACTTAATCATATTATGATCACTAGTACCTAAAGGTTCAAGGACACAAGGAGTGGTAATATCTTCATCACAGTTTGTTAGAACCAGATCTAGTTGACTGTTTCCTCTAGTTTTACCTAGGACCACCTGTTCAAGGTTAGAGTTAATTGTGAAGTCAAGAAATGTATTCTCCAGTGACCCAATGGCATTTAAAGTAGACCAATTAATGTTGGGAAAATTAAAATCACCCATCATTATATAATTTGATTGTACCTCCATATTCTCCAAATTAGACAAAAATCTTTCGGTTTCAGTATTATCTAAATTGGGAGCTTGGTAAGCTAGACCAATTGTTAAATGCTTTCCAGGTAGATTAATATGGGCCCATAAGATTTCTGTTTTGTAACATTGGGCTTGGGTTGAATCCAGCATATAGGTTTTGTATTTTTCAGATACATATAAGGCTATCCCACCTCCATTCTTATTTTGTCTATTTTTAGAGTATCTATTGTAGCCAGGGATATCCGTGCCCCAGTCACGATCCTTGAACCATGTTTCTCTGATACCACATATAGCTATATCTTGATCTTTTAAGATATATTTGAGCTACTCGATTTTGTTTGTTAGACTTCTAGCATTAACCAAAAATGTACTAATTTCTTGGTAGTGTAAAACTGGTTCGATTATGTTTGATTGTGTATTTGATTTATTGTTAAGAGATGCAGAAACAGGCCGCCTCTCCCCCAAGGTGTTCAGTTTAAAGTATCATTTATGAACATATTAAATGGTTTCCCAAGAACAATGCTACTTCTGCTGCTTAGGTGTAGGCCGTCGCCACAGTACAATTCTGGATGATCCTTAAATTCCTCCAAGTGTGTGATACATTTTATCCCTTGCTTACAGCACCAAGTACGTAACCACAAATTAATGTTTTTAATTTTATTGTTGACAAATTTTGAGGTCTTGTGTATAAGAAGGACCTCCGAGAGAGCAACTGTGCAAGCCATATTTATTAATTTATTTGTAAGGGCTACCAGGTCTTGTTTTATTTCTAGGGCAAAATTATGGAAAACATTATTAGCACCACCATGTACTAGTACTACAGAAGATGTATCCTTTTTGTCAATTATATTATTGACCATAAATGTAATATCTTGAACTCTTGCTCCACTGAAACTAGATAGGGTTTGATTGGCCTTGTCAGTATTTACAAATTACCCTGTCTAGATGTTTTATGATTGAGTCCCCAAGTACATATACTGATGGTAATCCCTGGGTATTAGTTCTGGGGACTTCCAGATGGGTACATGGGGCCAGCAAGTTAGTCATGGGAATGTCAACTAGGTTTGGCTCCCTAGTACCATGATCTAGTGTCTGTATGGTAGTAAAGCCCCTGTTATTGTTCTGCTCCCGCAGTGAGTTACATGAGTCAAGGGATTTTGTTACAGTACAATTCAAATCACTAGTGGAATATGAGATATTATAATCCTTAGACATTTCATTATTTGGTTCACATTCAGTCATTTGTAAGAGAGGGTCAAAATGATTAAATAGAGGGATGTTAAAGGTATTTGCCTTCCTTCCTTTTTTTATGAACTTTGGCATTCTGAACCATATACCATTCCTCATCTGTAGTATCTGATACATCTATTTCTCTGGCCCTTTTTTCATTTAACTCTGTACCAGGTATATTTATGGGTGGAGGCATACAATTAGATGGTGCCATTATAGTCAAGTTATTGGATTGACCTGTGAGTAGTTGATCAATGGTAGATGTCTTACCCAAGAAATGAACTGGTTTGTTAAATTCAACCTGAAGTCTAGCTGCCATGGCTTTCTGACTGTTTTCTAAATCTATCATTCTAGAGCCAAATAACTTGATTTCATTTGTGAGGGACTCAGTTTGTTCACAGTTACTACACTTAGATGGCTCACTATTATTGTCTGATAATATATTGTACATATCACATGAAGTGCATTTATGAGCGATGCCGGCGTTTAAAATTTGTAATACTTCAGCCATTTTAGTTTACAATTGGTTGGTAGTACAGAGTATCCTAATGTTACTTTACAAACTACTGCCCTGAGAAACTAAAGAGACTGCACTCTGTAGGGGGTAATATTTATTCTCTTATTTTACAGTTTACAGCTATACTTTCTTACAACCTATAGGCCTTAGAAGATGTCATGTAAGATGTACCTGGGAGACAAGCCCAGAATTTGGTCCGTCACACTTTTCCATACCAAAACATGAAAAACACACACCAAGACGCATGTGTCTTTGCACACATCTTCGCGCGCAGCTGGTGCATGCACGCCCTGCTCGGGCTTGCCCCACTCGCCACGGGACAAGCTTGGAATATTCTCCCATGACCCAGAAGTACTGTCAGGGGGTCACTAGCTGCCCAAATACTTTAACAGTGCAAATTAAGATTTAAAAGAACGAAAAACCACTCATGCGTGGTCTACAATAAATACCCTGCACAGTAATATGAAAAATAAATATTGCAGTCTAAGTTGTAGTCCCCGAGGGTATATGAGGGACGACAGCTCCTCTTCCTGTAACAGGTTACAGGGCTTAGTGCCTCATGACGAGGATTCGATGAGTCAAAATTCAGTTTAAGCAAATAAGTGCCTGTTTCACCCCTTGGGACAGCATACACCACTATCTCCAGGAATCAGTGTGACACTGGTTAAAGAAGATAGTGGGGCATGTAGAAGCCATTGGAGCCCAGGACCATAGGCAATATGGATTCACAGTGGGGAGGTCATGTCAGACAAATCGGGTTGATTGCTTTGACTGGGTGACAAAGGAAGTAAATCAGGGTGGGGCAGTGGACAACGCTTACCTTGATGTAAGCAAAGCATGTGACACTGTCCCACATAGGAGGCTGATAAAGTAGCTGAGTAGGGTGGACATGGGGGAAAGGGTGGTAAAGTGGGTTAGAAACTGGGTAACGGACAGGAGGCAGAGAGTGGTGGTAAATGGGGCACAGTCTGGGGAGAGGGGGGTGACCAGTGGGGTGCCACAGGGATCGGTCCTGGGGCCAGTCCTGTTCAATGTCTTCATTAGTGACATTGCAGAATGGCTGAAGGGAAAGGTCTGCCTGTTTGCAGATGACATCAAGATCTATAACACAGTGGATACCCCAGAGGGGCTGGAGAAAATGAGGAGGGACCTGGGGAAGCTTGAGAAATGGTCTGAGGACTGGCCAATTTCCCTACCCTCATGGATAAGCTGCAGATTCTAGTTAATCAACAGCTTACGTCCTCCTACACCCCAGTAGAATTTATTCATTATTTATTTATGTATTTATTTATGTTTTTGGTAACCAGGTAAGTGCACTGATCAAGTGGACCATTTTCAGTCACGACCTGGGCCACAAGGTGGCAGTACAGGGAAATACGAATTACAGGAGTAGATACAAATTCACACAGTAGTGTAAGGTGGTCACAACAACATTAGGACAGTAAGAACAGTCATCATTATGTTTACTTGCACGCATGTGCAAGAAACATAGTGCCATCATCCGAGTTTTCGGAGGTGTGTCAGCCCTCTTCCAATTCAGTCAGTGTGTTTGCAGGCATGGCCACAGTTCTCCAATGCCTGCTGGAGCTGTCTATGACAGCTCCAAAATGCAGTGGCTTACAGTTGAAAGGGAGAGCTACGCCAGTGGAGCAGCGATCAGATATCGCCTGCCCGCGCGCGCCCCCCACCACACACACACACACACTGCGTGTTGCCCCCACCCACCACTGTATAGCTGACAGGTGCCTAATCCCCTGTCAGCTGTGCTGCGCCTAAACACAGATCCATATGCCACGCTGGGTGCCCACCCCAGCGGCTACATCGCCATATAGCCGACGGGTGCCCAATCCCCATCAGCTCCACTGTCTCCCCTGAGTACAGGGTACCATGCTGGGAGCCCACCCCAGTGTGGCAACAGATGCCATGGCCGACGGGGTGCCCAATCCCCTGTCGGCCCACTCCACCAGCCATCCTTCTGCCATGCTGGAGCCCACCCCCAGCGTGGCAAACGTCCAGCTGTCCTCATTCAAAAAAAACTTGAAAATCAAAACGGTCCTCGCTGTCTCTGCCCCCACCCGCCCACCCACTACGCACCCTGCCTCCCCACACCCCCTACCCCATACTTACCTCCGGAGTTCGGCGCGACGATCTTCGGTGGACCGGGAACACGTCTGCACTCTTCAAAGCCGACCGCGAACTGAGGAAATGCCGGTAAGCTGTATAATGAGATAGATAGGGTTTTTTCAACTTTATTGCATATCTCAGGCTTTTTTGGAATTTTTGCACCAAATTTTCAACATGGGGTTTTTGGGACCCCTTCTCATGAATGCTGTCACTGTCGTGGTGTTACTCGGGCCCGAAGAGTGATTTCGCAGCCACTGCGTGAAATCACCTTTCCGGAATGATTAATAAAACAACACTGCCAGTGTTCATAAGGTGGGCCCTCAAAAAGCCTATTTTGAAAATTTGGTGGAAAAATTCCTTAAAATGACTGTTTTACGAGCGTGCGTTGCGCAGTTCCTACGCACGCTCGTAAGTTCGCGAATTTTCAATATTTTCACTCCAGATTTTCCACATCACCATTTTACCACACCTCCTTATGAGCAGTACAGTTGTCATTTTTCACATCTCGCCCACAAAGTGTTTCTGCCAATGTAGTGACACTGGTCATGAGCAGAGGTGTTAAAATGGCTATGTTGAAAATTTGGTGAAACAATTCCCAAAAATGACTGTTTTAGGAGTGCACGTTGCGCAGTTCCTACGCACGCTGGCAAGTTTGCAAATTTGTAATATTTGTACACCAGATTTTCAACAGTGCCATTTTACCGCACTTCCTTATGAGCAGTACAGCTACCATTTTTCACATCTCGCCCAAAATGTTTCGCATATGTAGTGCACAATGGTACAGTTGGTGTGAAAACAATGTTTGGGACAGATTAAGAAAATCACAGTGACACTGGTCATGAGCAGAGGTCTTAAAATGGCTATGTTGAAAATTTGGTGACAAAACTCCATAAATGACTGTGTTACGAGTGAGCATGCGCAGTTTCCACGCACCTCGTAAGTTCATGACTTTGTAATATTTTCAGTCCAGATTTTCACCAGTGGCATTTTTCCACACCTTCTTATGAACAGTACAGCTATCATTTTCCACAACGTGGCCGAAATGTATTTTCACACTTTCAGCACAGAAATGTGTGGTCGCTGTGGGAAATCATTGTTCGGGACAGATAAAGAAAATCACACTGACAGTTCATGATCGGAGGTCCCAAAATGCCTGTGTTAACAATCTGCTGAAAAATCCCCAAACTAGTTATCATTACGGGTGTGCTGCACAGTTTCACGCACGCCTGACTTCACCAGTTTTTAAAGATTTTACAGCAGATTTCAACATTGCCATTTTTATTCCTCCCCATGAACAGTACCGCTGTCATTTTTCACATCCTGTTCGAATGTGTTTTGCACCTGTGTCAAATGCCATAGTCGCTGTGCAAAAAGCAGTTTTCGCTAACAAACTGATATTGCCACTGTTCATGAGGTAGGGGTCACAAAAAAACCATGTTAAAAATTTGGAGTGAAAATACCAACGAATGCCTGAGGCATTAGGGTTTCCGACCATAATGCCCCACCCTGTAGAGAATGACAGGCGTCAGGGGTGTGACTTGGGATTCTTGCCTGTCATGCTCATACCATTCCACCCCCATCCACACCCTGCAGACAGTGAGAGGCATCAGGTGTGCCTCGGACTCTTCGGCCCAAACTTCACCCCATTCTCCATACCGCACTATCTCACCGTATTTCCTGATGGAATGGGTGCGATAAGGGCCAAAGACCCTACTGCACACCGTGACACTTGTCAGTGTTCTGCAGGTGTGGGTGGTGAAATGGCGTGGTCATTATGCCTGACGACCCAAAGGCACACCCCAATGCCTGTCACTCTCTGCAGGGTGGTGGTGGGGTTGGCTTCAGTTCAATACTTCGCTGCCATTCCTATTATGCAACTCTGTAACTTCTGCACTACCAATGCCAATGCCAGCAAGCAAACATTCGGCATTGACAAATGCTTGTTTTTATAATGTTTACATGCATAGAGATAACAACACATGAGACAAGGAAATACAGGCCTAGAATGCAGGGGAGAATTTGTTTAAGTATATGCACAAAGCAGCTAAAACAGTTTCATAGGCTAAGCATAAGTAGCAGTTTGAGCCGGTCAGACTGCTTTCAAAGAGGACTAGGTGGAGACACCTGTCCCGGCCAGATTGCCTGGGCCGGTTGAGTAGCGGCAGCATGCAAGGTAGGCAATGCGAGACATTGAGCGAGGCAATGTATGTTCATAGTGCTCCGGGGAGTAGGGGGCAGTGGCCAGCAGTTTTGGTAGTTTAAGGTGGTTCACGTGATTCTGCTCTGCCCGGCAAGCATTTGCAGGAGGACTCCATCAGAAGCCAGGCCTTAAGGTTGGCTTTGAACGACGCATGGGATGGGGATGCACGAATGGCAGTGGGAAGACTGTTCCAGAGGGAGGGGGTGGTTACAGAGAAAGCCTTGCTGCCCATCATTGTAGAGGCACGAGGAACTTCGAGGGTTGGAAAAGAAGAGGTCCTTAGGGGTCTAGTGGCTGCTCTAGGTATGAGTAGGGGAGCATAAGAATTGCCTTATGTCTGTCCGAGCAGCTGCCTTCACAGTCTGTGAAGTCTGATGTCTTTCAGTGCCTCTTATTGGTCATCTTTCAACACAGGCAAGGCGCTGCCAACCCAAAAGTAACTCAGGACAAGCAGGTTTCAAAGTGGGGAAGAAATGCAATGAGCAAGAATCAAGTACTCATTCAGATGCAGTGTCGATTTTAAGATCAGCATACTGGTGTGGACACTGCAAATAGAACCCCAGCTCTTTAAGCAGACTTATGAAGAATAAAGGCTTCTCGAAGCACTGGGGTTCTGTTTATTGTACTGTAAGTGGGCTGCATCTAATTCAGTAATTTACTGTACCTTACATCTGGATGTATGGTAGGCCCAACTTTAAATAAACACTGCACCTGAATTAACACATGATGCCATAGAAACATAGAATTTGTCAGCAGAAAAGGACCGCTCAGCCCACCCAGTCTGGCCAAGTGCTCTCTATCTACTTATAACTCCTGCCTGTATATGTTACTGCATGTCTTATTCTGCCTACGTCCATCAGGACCTCCTTTTGAATGAGCTTGCTTAATGAATGTTTCCTGCAATGAACTTGAACCTACTCCACTTCCGTGGTCCTATTGATCTCCGTTGACCCCCTCCTTCTCCTTTCTGTAATATACCCCTATGTTTATCCCATGCATGCTTCATGCCCCCTACCATTTTAGCTTCCACCACTTCTCCTGGCAGTCTGTTCAAGGCGTCTACCACCCTTTCAGTAAAGAAATATTTCTTCATATCTATCCTGAATGCCCCCCCAGCTTCACTGTATGTCCCTTGGTTTGGGTGCTCATCCTCATTTGAAGGAAACTCCCCAACTGTACCCTCTTTACCCCTGTGAGGTACTTTGTAGGTCTTGATCATGTCACCAGCTGTCCTCCTCTCTTCCAGAGTGTACATGTTGAGATTCTTCAGCCTTTCCTTGTAGGGATTCCTGTGAAAATTCGGAACCATTTTAGTTGCCCTCCTCTGGAAAACCTCCACCTTATGTCCTTTCTGAAGTGTGGACTCTAAAACTGGACACAGTACTCCAGCTGGGGGTATACTAGGGAGTGATACAATGACAGCAGAACATCCCTTCTCCTCCTACTGGAGATGCCAGTTCTTATGCACCCCAGAATCCAATTTGCCCTGCCCATAGCCTTGTCACACTGTACTGCCATCTTGAGGTCCTATGATATAATAACCTCAAGGACCTTTTCATGTCTAGTGAGTATCAGTACCTCCCCATCCTATACCCAGCATCGGGGATCCTATGCCCTAGGTATATGATTTTACACTTGTTGGCATTGAACTCCAAGTAAGTAAGAAAATGGAATTGAGTTGAATGAATTGCAGGCTTTTAAGCAGCTTTTTGGGGAGTGTGTGTGTGTGTGGGGGCTGTCGTATCGGCAGTACCTCCAAGAATGCCACCGACGTCCCCACCCCCTTACACTGACTGCCCAAGTACTCAAACCTCCCCCTCACTACTTCCACAGTGTGCCCCGCCAAGTCGTTTGTACCCACATGCAACACTAAATTAGGATTCTTCCTGCCTCTCGCTACATGCTTGAGCAGTGCCTGCCCTGCTCTTCCTGCAGTCAACCTGGGGACAGCTTCAACCCAAATATGGCTATGCCTTTCCCCCTTTCCGCCCCATCTCACCCATTTCAGTATAGAATCCCCCAGGATGAGTACCCCCTTCCCCTTACCCCCTTTCCCTTCTAACGCCCCTTCCACCACCCCAGTATTCATTCTTCCCTGCCCTTACCCCCGCCAACTGCACCCTCTGTGCAAATCTATTGGATTTGGGCCCCCGTCGGCAAATAAACATGGTTGATGGAGGCACATACTGCCGAGGAGGATTGGGCACTCACTCTGCAAGGGAGGTTAATATTGTTTATAAACATGGTGGCAAGCCACCGCCATGTTCACAAACAATATCAGGGTTTCAAGATTCCGCCCTGTGGCTGGCCCGGTGGCGCTGAGGGTTGAGGCGCTGGACGCCACACCTCGCGCTGCGCCAGCGACCCGGATTCGGGGATGGACTCGGGTGGCCGGGGGTCGGCGGGGAGAGGGAGGATCGAGCGTCCCAACGGATGCTCTCTCCTCAGGGGCGGGTTACCATGAGCGCATTGCACTCTGCATTCTTCCGTAGCCGGTGGAAGCACCGCAGTGGGAAGGATGGAGGCGCTTCGCTTGTCGGAGCCGGGATGAGAGCCAAGATGAGGGTCTGGGCATGCACACACCACTGGGACGCACGCCCCTAGCGCAAGGCGCCCTAGGGGAGTGGGGACGAAGGGAGAAAACTGGAAATCCCTCCGCAGCCCTAGATGAAGGCTGCCCGAGTCCACTCGGACCACCTACAGGACAGACCCCACTGTGCGAGGAGAGGAGGATGGGCACTCTAGGGGCAGATCCCTAAGGTAGGTACCGGGGAGACATGAGCGGACGGAAGGAGGGGGCACCGGAGGTAGGAAGGAGGAGGATAAAGACGAAAATAAAATTAAAAAAAAAAAAGATTCCACCCTGCAATGACAGGTCGCTCCCTCATTGCAGCAAATGGCTGACGCTGCAATGATGAGGTGGCCCCTGATTGCAGTGGCTAATTTTTTACAAGTTGGTGGCATGCTGGCTGAACTAGTGTCAGCAGCAGCATGCCACGGCATTGGGGGAAGCGGGACAAGCCTTTACAGGCTGTGGGGGCATTGGCCACAACAGTGCCGCGCCTTCACAACGTGCTTGTGGAAGAATTTGCTGCAACATGTTTCCTGCGCATGCACGCAATCAACACAAAAATGACAGACACTGTTCATGAGCAGAGGTCCTAAAATCCCAATGTTGAAAATTAGGTGATGAAAGTCCATATTACAAGTGTGTGTTGAACTGTTTCAACACTGGCATTTTTTCACACCTTCTTATGAACAGTACAGCTGTCATTTTTCACATCCTGGCCAAAATGTCTTTGTGTGCTTCCGGCACAGAAAAGCACAGTTGGTTTGGGAAATCAGTGTTTAGGACAGATTAGGATCGAGGGAGTGAGAGAGGCACAGTGACCGAGCTCAACTGAGCTCTGTCAGGACAGCTGCGGATTTCTTTGTGGGCAGAAGAATGCACCAGTGCAGGCTTGATCCCAGTACAAAAGGGCAGCCTGCAGCATTGAAAGAAACAGAACAAGCGAGTGAGGGAGGGAGAGTGAGCGAGCTCAACGGAGCTCTGTTGGGACTGCTGTGGATTTCTTTGTGGGCAGAAAAAGGCATCAATGCAGGCAGGGGCCCAGTACAAAAAGGCAGCCTGCAGCGATGGGTGAAACAGAATGAGCGAGTGAGAAAGGGGGAGTGAGCGAGCTCAACGGAGCTCTATCGGGACTGCTGTGGATTTCTTTGTGGGCAGAAAAAGGCACCAACGCAGGCAGGAGCCCAGTACAGAAGGGCAGCCTGCAGTGTTGGGAGAAATGGAACAACCGAGTGAGAGAGGGGGAGTGAGCGAGCGTAACAGAGCTCTGTCGGGACTGCTGCAGATTTCTTTGTGGGCAGAAAAAAGCACCAACAGAGGCAGGAACCCAGTACAAAATGGCAGCCTGCAGTGCCAGGAGAAAGAGAATGATCAAGTGAGAGAGGGGCAGGGAGCAAGCTCAACGGAGCTCTATCGTGACTGCTTTGGATTTCTTTGTGGGCAGAAAAAGGTGGCAATGCAGGCAGGAGCCCAGTACAAAAGGCCAGCCTGCAGCACCGGCAGAAACGGAATGACCGAGTGAGAGGGGGACAGTGAGCTACCTCAACGGCCCTGTGTCAGGACTGCTGTAGATTTCTTTGTGGGCAGAAAAAGCCGCCAACAGAGGCAGGAGCCCAGTACAAAAGGGCAGCCTGCAGCGCCAGCAGAAACAGAATGAGCAAGTGACAGAAGAGGAGTGACCCACCTCAATGGAGCTGTGTCGGGACAGCTGCAGATTTCTTTGTGGGCAGCAAAACCTGCCAATGCAGGCAGAAGCCCAGTACAACAGAGCAGCCTGCAACACCAGGAGAAACAGAATGAGAGAGTGAGACAGGCAGAGAGAGCGACCTCAACAGAGCTGTGTCGAGACAGCTGCAGATTTCTTTGTGGACAGAAAAAGGTGCCAATGCAGGCAGAAGTCCAGTACAAAGGGCAGCCAGCAGTGCCGGACAAACACAGTGAGGAGTGAGTGAGAGGGGAGTGAGCAAGCTCAACAGACCTCTATCATGACTGCTGCGGATTGGTTTGTGTGCAGAAAAAAGCGGCAATGCAGGCAGGAGCCCTGTACAAAAGGCCAGCCTGCAGCGTTGGCAGAAACGGAATGAGCGAGAGAGGGGGAGTGAGGTAGCTCAATGGACCTGTGTCAGGACTGCTGCACATTTCTTTGTGGACAGAAAAAGCTGCCAACAGAGGCGGGAGCCCTGTACAAAAGGCCAGCGTGCAGTGCCAGCAGAAACAGAATGAGCGACTGAGAGAGAGAGAGAGAGAGAGAGAGAGTGAGTGACATACCTCAACACAGCTCTGTTAGGACAGCTGCAGATTTCTTTGTGGGCAGAAAAAAAGTGTAAACACAGCAAGGAGCCCCGTACAAAGGTGCAGCCTGCAGCACCGGGAGAAACAGAACGAGCGAGTGACACAGGACCACTGAGCGAGCTCAACAGACCAACGCAATCAACATTCGACATTGAGAAATGCTTGTCTTAATCTGTCCCGAACACTGATTTCCCAGAGTGACCACACTATTCTGCGCTGAAAGTGCGAAAAGACATTTTGGTCAGGATGTGAAAAATGACAGCTGTACTGTTCATAACGCACACTCGTAAAACAGTTATTTTTTGGATGTTTTCCACCAAATTTGCAACATAGGCTTTTTGAGAGCCTACCTCATGAACACTGGCACTGTCATTTCATTAATCGGTCCTGAAAGGTGATTCTGGGCAGTGCCAGCCAAATCACCTTTCGGGGCTGAATAATGCCATGACAGTGGCTGAATTCATGAGGAGGGGTCCCAATAACCCCATGTTGAAAATTTGGTGCCAAAATTCCTAAAAATGTCTGAGATATGCAGCAAAGTTGAAAAAACCCTATTTATGCCATTGTAAAATTAACCAGCATTTCTTCAGTTCGCAGTTGGCTTTGAAGAGTGCAGACGTGTTCCTGGTCCACCAAAGATCATCGCACCGAGCTCCAAAGGTACGTATGGGGTGAGGGGGTGGGAGGTGGGGTACGCATTGAGTGGGTGGGGGAGGTGCGAGATGGTGAGAGACCGCTTTCTTCTTTTATAGGCTGAAAAAATAGACATCGCGGGACATTTTTTCATTTTAGCAGTACTTTGGCATGCTGGGGTGGCTCCCAGCATGCCACCCGCGTGTTTTGAGGTGGGAGGACTGAGCTGATGGGGATTGGGCACCCCATCGGCAGATACTGGTGGGGATCTAGGAGCCAAGGGGATTGGGCACCGCATACAAGAAATGGAGGAATATGCCAACGGGATTGGACACCCTGGCGGCAAAGGAATGGGGAGAGGACATGATGGCGAGGGGTATTGGGCAACCCCTCAGCAGACAACACAAACCAACGGGGACTGGGATCCCCATTGGCAGACTGGATTGGGGGAATGCAAGGGACCACCCTGCAATGATGGGTTGCTCCCTCATTGCAGCAGAATGGCTGATGCTGCAATGACGAGGGGGTGGCTAAAACGTTCCAAGGTGGTGGCACACTGGCTGAACTAGTGTTAGCAGCAGCGTGCCACCCCATTGGGGAAAGCAGCCAAGCCTCAAAAGGCAGTGGGGGCATTGGCCACAACAGTGCCATGCCTCCACAACCTGATTCTGCAGCAAGCTGCTGCAACATGTTTCTTGTGCATGCGCGCAATCAACATAACAATGTCAGCAGCATGTTCTGTGGGCTGAGGGGCTGGGAGTAGTGAAGGAGTAGTTCATAGTGGTGGCAATTGTGTTGCAAATTTTTCTCTGCTACATCTGTGGCAGCCATGCTGGTCTGTGATGTGCCAGGTGACAAGGGAAGCAGCAGCTCCTGCAAACAGCAAGCATTTGTCAATGCCGAATATTAACTTGCAGGTATTTGCAGTGGTGTTTGGTACTGGTACTGGCTTCAGAGGAGCAAGGAAGCAGCAGTGAGAGAGGTGGGTGCAGCGTAAATGCAGGAATGAGCTGTTAGTCAGAGAAGCCGCTCCCGGCGGCTCATGCTAGCATGTATTTGAGGTGGGCGAAGGGTAGGGACGCTTTGGGGCAGCTCTCTTACACGCCGTTATGGCTGCAGGTGGAGCTTGCCCTGATCAGGGAATTTGGTCTTAGACCTGAGGCCTTGCTTCATCTTAAACCTAAATTTTTACCTCCCCAGTTGCGAAACTCTCCAGTTGGGGTCTCTGTGAGAGCCCACTCTCAACTTTCGAATTTTTTGCAATATGACTACCTTAAGGATGGGGCACAACCAATCTGTGGTAACCCTCATTTTACACTAGGAAATAGAATGCTGGGTCATTCCTGGTTGCCTATACCTGAGGATTGTCGTGTGAGAGACCTTCTCTCAACTGAGGGGGAGATTCTCCCCTCTGTTGAGATTTTGAGTAAATTTGGGTTGCCCTCTAAGGCAGTATTTAAGATCTATCAGATTAGGCACCTACTGGTTGCCCAGCTGGGTAGTGGGCAGTTCCAATCCCAGGCTGGAGTTTTTGCCCCTTGATTTTGGCGGAATACAACATACAATTTCTAAAATATATTCGGTGTTGTTTGAATGGGTATATTCCTCAAGTCCCTGGCAGGGGTCTTACTGGACCTCTGTTTTCCCGATTTGGCGCTTAATTGAGAGCTTTGTGGACTAATTGTCATAAGTTTCTTTTGCAGGATCGGTTAAAGCTGATGCAGTTTAAGATTCTTCATAACATTTACTATTCCCCACAAAAATTAGGCAGGTTGAAGCTGACGAAGGACTTTAAGTGTTTTAGGTGCCAAGCAGGGGAAGGAGATTTGATGCATGTTTTTTGGCAATGCCCTAAAGTAACCCCATTGTGGATGGAGATTAAAAGGAAGGCGAACCTGCTGGTTGGGGCTAAGTGACCTATTTATCTGGAGATATGTCTGCTGGGCGACGTCTCTGCATCCCTGTTAAGAATAGAAGGTATCACATAGTTTTAATTAGTACATGTAAGAAAATTGTGCTTAGGCACTGGAAGGATTCTGTCGTGCTAAGTTACACCGAATGGCTGGAGGAGTTGCTAGCTTGTTTGAGGATTGAAAGGATGACTGACTATCCTCCAGAATAAGCTTTCAGGTTCGATAAGATCTGGGGGTTCCTTTTACTCTTTTTTCTGTCTAGAGTGTAGGAATTAGTTAGTATTGGTGGGTATGCTACCTTCTTGAACTTGTGCTGGGAGGGTAGGGGAGGATTGGGGGAGGGGTGGGGGTTTCTTACAGGGTCTGCTCTCATAGGTATTCTTATGTTTATATATGTGTCATGTTTTACCTGTGTTGTGAATTGTTGATTCATATCCCTGTAACTGAAACCAAATAAAGAGTTAATTGAAAAAAAAAAGAGAAGCCGATCCCACTGGCCTTAGTGGACCAGGGAGAGAGAGTGCACCAGGCGGCAGGAGCGCCAATAAGTAGATCTGCACCACGGCTAATGTAGAAGCCTGGGGGGGTTCAGAGGAGCGAGGACCAGGGAGAGAGACTGTGCCAGGTGGTAGAAGTCACTAATAAGTGAAGCTGCACCGTGGCTATTGTAGAAGCCTTGGGGAGGGGGGATTTCAGAGGTGCAAGGACCAGGGAGAGAGAGAGCGTGGTGGGCAGCAGGAGCTGCCAATAAGTAAAGCCGCACCACGGCTAATGTAGAAGCCTGTGGTAGGGGTGTCATAGGAGCAAGGACCGTGGGGGAGAGAGTGCAGTGGGCAGTAGTAGCCAATAAGTAAAGCTGTACTGCAGCTATTGTAGAAGCCTGAGGGGGAATTTCAGAGTAGTGGTGGGCGGCAGGAGATGCTGATAAGTCAATCAGCAGTGTGGCTAATATGAAAGCCTGGCGGGGTGGGTCAGAGGAGCCAGGAATGTGGAGAGAGTGTGCGGAGGGTGGCAAGAGCTGCCAATAAGTAAAGCTGCACTGCTGCTAATGTAGAAGCCTGTGGGGGGGGGCAGAGAAGCGAGGACCGGGGAGCAACAGTGTGGTGGGTATTAAGTTGCCAAAAGCAGAGAGTTTAATTAGGACTTACAACAACTGCTGCCAGTCCTGCCCATAAACTCCTTTTTCTCTGAATTCCAGATAAATGTCTTCCATCCTCCATCGCTGCCCTAGACTTTGTCACTTGCCATTTCTTCCTGCTAGTGTGAGTTTAAGTGTTGATTCAGTTTTGAATCAATCTCCTGTATGAACTGAGTGGAGTTTGGGGGTTGACCCAGTGGACACTTTATTTCTTTTATCCCCTCTCTCCGAATATTGAAACAAAAAAGAAGTGAGAAAGACTGAGGCAAAGGAGGAGGAAGTGGAGCAGGGACTGGTGTCAAGGCTGGCTCCTACGCATTGCCCGTGGTATGTATGTATGTATGTATGTGTATATATACCCGTATATATATATATATATATATATATATATATATATATATTCATTGCAAAAAACTTTGTTAATGCATCAATCCTAATGCCTCATTTCCCTACTTTTGCCACTGTAGTACTCACCCTAACTGATGCATTAACAAAGTTTTTTGCAATGAATTTCCTTACTTTTTATGTTGATTGCGCGCATGCACAAGAAACATATTACGGCAGCTTGCTGCAGAAGCAGGTTGTGGTGGCAGGTCACTGCCCCCACTACCTTTTGAGGCTTGGCCCGCTTTCCCCAATAGGGTGGCACGCTGCTGCTGACTAGTTCAGCCAGTGTGCCACCACCTTGAAACGTTTTATCAACTGCAATCAAGGGCCGCATCGTCATTGCAGCATAAGCAATTCTCCTCCAATGAGGAGCAACCTGTCATTGCAGGGTGGTTCCTTGTATTCTCTGGACCTAGTTTGCCGATGGGGAACCCAGTCCGCCGGTTTGTAAGAGCTTGTTGAGGGGTGCCCAACCCCTCGGCATCATGTCCTCTCCTCCAGTTTGTTTGCCGATTGGGAGTGCCCAGTCCCCATCAGCATGTAATTTCATTTCTTGTGTGTGCCGAGGGGGTGCTTCAATCCCCTCGCTCATGAGACCCCCCATCAGTATCGCTAACGGGGTGCCTCAATGCCCATCGGCTCCAGTCTCCCCACTCCAAAACATGCAGGTGGCATGCTGGGAGCCCATCCCAGTGTGCCAAAAGTACCTGTTAAAATGAAAACCGTCCCCACGATGTCTATTTTTTTCCAATCCTGTAAAGAAGAAAATGGTCCCCGCCATCTGTGCTCTCCCCAACCCGTGCCCTCCCATCGTGCATCCCACCCGGGTGTAATGATTCGGTGGACCGGGGAACAAGTCTGTACTTTCAAAGCCGCATCAGCTTAACTGAAGAAATGCCGTAAGCTGTATAATGGCATAAATAGGGTTTTTTCAACTTTACTGCATATCTGAGACATTTTGGATTTTTGCAACAAATTTTCAACATGGGGTTATTGGGACCCCTCCTCAAGAATTCAGCCACTATCATGGTGTTATTTGATCCCAAAACGTGATTTCGCTGTCACTGCTCGGAATCACCTTTCAGGACCAATTAATGAAATGACAGTGCCACTGTTCATGAGGTGGGCTCTCAAAAAGCCTATGTTGCAAATTTGGTGGGAATAAATCTAAAAAAAAGACTGTTTTACGAGCGTGTATTGTGCAGTTGCTACGAATGCTCATAATATTTTCACACCAGTGTAACCCCCCTGCAAACGGGGGTTCCCAAAAGTCTTCCAGGAGCTTGCTTGAATGCTCCAAGCCTGGATGGTGTTCGGCGTCTAAGCTGTTTATCTGTGAGTGCTTTTAGAGCCTCTGGTACTGTCTCTTTAAGAGCTGTCTGCCTGCAGACAGAATTAATTTGGGTGGGGGTCTGTGTGTTTCCCTGCTTGAGTCCCACTCGAGCTGCTGCCAAATCGCTCCGTTTCTGCCGTCACTAAGTGGGCAGGGTGAGCACTTTTCAAAGATGTAACTGTTTGCCAGACATCATTTAGAGTAATAATGAAAATACAGTTTGTCTAACCTGCTTTTTTTTTGCAGTCAGAACTGTGTCTGCCTAGTCCCCCATTCTAGTTTTGAACTGCTGAATTTGACCCATCAGTGTGGGGGGACCTTTGAAATGGAGTCTGCTGCTGGCAAATCAGAACTTGGACTCTCATTGTGGAGCCAGCCACCTAGGTACTGTATGGCCAATGCTTCTTGGAATTGTAGTTTGGACTTCGGCGCCTTCTTTCCACCAACAGGGGGAGTTTACTGTGAGTGACAGCCAAACCAGCCAACTGAACTGGGAGGAACTCAAAGGAAATGCCTGGCTCTGTCTACTGGAAAGATCAGATGAGTTGTGACTGTGAAGAGGGAAGGAGCTCCGGCCCCTGCGCTGTTGAGTTTTCACGTGGGAAGCCCGTGTGGGGCCCTGAAGTTCGTTCTACAACTGTTTGTGAGTTCCAGTGTGGACTGAATCAGAGTTGTAAGGAGAAAGAAGCACCAGAAGTGAGGAAACCAGGCTCACCCTGTAGAAGACTGGAGAAATTGCTGAATCGCACTCGATCTGTCAGGAACTGAATCTGCTGTGTGTTCTCCCGGGTATTGTGCAGTAATTGCGATCGGGATAGAGAAGCAGCCTGCCTGGTATAGTACTTTCCTTTTACATATAAATGTGTGTAGTGCTTGTGAGGAATCACGTTTCAAATCCCCTGTACAGTGAATTGAGTGCCCGAAGCTGGAAGTAAACCCCATCTTAATCCAGACTACATCCATTTGCTCTGAACTGCCGTGGGGTCCAGTCACAAGGACCTTGTTCACATGGTCTGCTCCTCCTGGCAATCCAGGACAATCTGCCTTCCATCCAGTTCCCAGCATTGAGTTTGTGAGTACAAAGCAGGGTAGCTCCCTGCCATCTGTTTATCGAATTGCAAGTGTGTCATCTAATTGTTGTTTTTTCATTTCTTCACGAACTGAGCCAACCAGCTCCAGATTACAATTTGGGTATTGTGCAAGTGTTTTTTCCATCATAGGGCCCTGACCAGCTGCACTGATCCTGGCTATCCCCCCCCCCCCATCCTGGGTACCCAGTGAAAGTGACAATTTGGGACTCTGAATATGCGCACAGTACTGTGATTATTAATGTGTTTAACCTAATTAACCTGATTTCCCCCTGTCCTTGTTATAGCTCCTTAAATAAATCAGATCTGTTTGTTTCAGCAAAGTTACACTGACTGAGGTGTTCGTGTATGTTAAAGTATTGTACTGTGGCTTTTGCACTGTATCATCTTGTTTTACAGGGGTCCCTCAGAGTCCAGTCGACAGAGCCAGTCCTGGGGGTAAGTGATATTGTGAAGATATTTCTGATGCATTGTGTGGGCCACTAGTGGGAAGAAAGGGGGGTTACAGTGTCCCAGAGGGCTGTGACCAAGTTAGTTTAGCTACCGCAAACCCTGACCTCTGGGTGGAGGCACCCACCATTGGACCTAGGCCCCTCAACCTGTTAGTAGTTAAGCAGGCAGGGGTAGTAGCCCTTGGGATAGCGCCACCTAGGGGTTACATTTTGGAGGCATCGCTGGGATTAGCATCCTCTAGTGGCCACATTTATGAATTACTGTTAAAAAATAAATGGGTACCCCAACAGAAGTGGCTGTATACCAGCTGGTGAAGTGGTGTACTGGGGAGGAGATTGACCCCCAAAATGCTATACTTATCTTGGATATCCCGCTGGGTACCAGTATGGACACTGTAGAGGGAGTACTTTCCAAGGTTAAATGTTTACGAGACCCTGTGGTAGAGGGGCGACAGGCTGATCTGCTCACCCAAACTT
Source organism: Neoceratodus forsteri (assembly GCA_016271365.2). Lineage (NCBI taxonomy): Eukaryota > Metazoa > Chordata > Ceratodontiformes > Ceratodontidae > Neoceratodus > Neoceratodus forsteri. The sequence continues at coordinate 71,022,073 of JADMNL010000023.1, forward strand.
TCATGGCCCTAATAGAGTGTAAGGACCCTGTACACAGTTCTAAAGTGCCACAGACTCTTACCCTCGGGGAAACCCTCACTGTCTGGAGAGTGATAACCAAAGACAGTAAAGACCCCAAGGAGAATGAGCCTCCCCCATTCTCTAAAACTTTTGAGGAGAAATTTGCTAAATTGTTGTTGGGGGAAGGGAAAACTGTGGAGGATTTAAAGAAACTATTATTGCCACCTGAGAACGTTCCTCCACCAACACCCTCTTCCCCCCCAGCACCCATTATTGCCCCTCCTTCTGTGCCAGTGCAAGCCCCCATGTCTGTGCCTGCCAATAGTCATGACTCTTACGTGGGTTGAGAATTTTCTCTGGCACCCTCCCCACCCCACAAGGGGAGGATGATTGGGAGACCTGGATAGACTGTGTTGCCCTTTTGGTATCTGAGTGGCAGTGTGCAGAGGCTGAGAAATGGAAAAGAATCCTAGAGAGCTTGAAAGGTCCCGCTCTGGAAGCCATTAAGTCTTTGAGGTCCAAAACCCTGAGTCATCTGCCCAAAAGTACCTAACTGCACTTGAATGCAATTTTGGGAGCATTGAGTCAGGGGAGAGCTTGATGTGGAAGTTTCAAGGTACAAAACAATGGCCAGGGGAAAGTTTATCTGCATATGTTACTTATCTGGAAGGAGCGCTACAGAGGGCCTACCGGAAAGGGGGGGTGGCAGCCAGTGACTTAAACCATGTGAGGTTGGGGCACATATTGCAACATGCAAAGCATTCAAAATTGCAGCTCCTTCAATTGAGGCTTCATGACAGGAGAGGTAACCCATCGGATCATTGTGATTTGATGAAAGAAATCTGGGAAGTTGAGGAGGAGGAGGAGAATTTCTCAGAGCCCTGCGTAGTTGTAGCTGCTACAAGTTCTGCGCCAAGGGCGGGGTCGGCTGCTGACGGTCAGGGATCACTGAAAACCCATGATGAAAGTCAAGGATTAAGTGCCTGCCAAATGGGAATGGCTGTAAACACCCTGCACTGGGAGGAGTTGCTGAGGGAGATTAGGAAAGTAACAGACAGTCTCATCATGAAGGATACTCCTATGAGCACGGGCACTGACACTTGCCCGACTGCTTCTGCTATGGGGGTGCCCACCCAGGCACCTCATGTTGACAACAGTTCGAAACTTGATGCATTGACTATGGAAGTGAGGGAGCTGAAAAGATGTCTCCAAATGTCCAACCCACCGCTGGCTTAGGTGGCACCAAGGTTTTCTATTGATAGTACCAATGCCGCAGCCCCCACAGTGATGCCTCGGTCACCCCAAACTTCAGCAGACATATTTTGCCATAATTGTGGGAAGGATGGGCACATGAAGAGGGAATGCCGGTCTCAGAAAGACTTAGAGAGAGTGGTGAGCTGACTACAAGGAGAGCTTCGGAGAACAAGTCAGTGGTTAAGAGATGCACGAAATGGCCCCAGTGAGGGTCCCAAAAATGCTAACTCACGTCCCTCTGTGGCAAGGTCAGTTGCCCAGGCCCCCACTACCGCCTCTCCAGACTGGTCCAGAATAGTGTGTCCCTCCTTGGAGACCACTGTAAAGGTGAATGGAGTGTCTACAAGAGCTGTATTAGACAGTGGCTCCCAAGTGACAATTATGTTCCAGGATTGGTATCAGAAGCATTTGTCAGACGTACCCTTACAACCATTAGAAGGACTGCATGTATGGGGGTTAAGTGAGAAGGCCTACCCCTACTCCGGGTATATCTGAATTTGGCTGTCTTTCCCCACCTCTGTGGTTGGAATGGCAGAGCAAGTAGAGACCCTGGCCTTAGTGGGTCACCCTACTGGACTGTATGATGGGGTTCTTTAATGCACATATGTTTGGATGGCTGGCACAGTTGTGTTATGAAAAAGAGGGGTCAAGGACTAGTAGAGCTTTAAGAATTCTGGCCTTGATCAAGAAGGCCTGTGAGGCACAGAGAGATGCTGACAAAGTGGAACCAGAGGAACCGGTTGGAGTTGTCTGGAAAAAGGATCCTGATTCTCTGATCCTGGCGCCAAATGCCCAGTGGACCCTCCAGGGGGAAGTCCGTATCAGAAAGGATGTCAAGAATAAAACTCATGTTGGATGCACCAGGCAATGGAAATTGCCAGAGGGACTGCTGGTCAAGCTTCAGTATTTTGCCTGCTAGAGCCCATGCTTATGCCAAAAAGGGTAATGGTTCAAGTTCATAATGTGTCTGACGAGAGATTCAAATAAATAGAGGTTGCACCCTGGCTAATGTGTATTGTGCAGACACTGCAGTGCTACCCAGTAGCAAGAGTTCGAAAGAATGACAGAGTAACGCCTGGACTTGTTTGATTTCGGTGACTCCCCGTTGCCAGCTGAATGGAAAGTGAGGATCAGTGAGAAGCTTGACCAGAGAGACCAGGTGTTTTCCTTAAAAGAATGGGACATAGGATGTGCTCAAGGAGCTGAGCACCACATCCGGCTGCATGATGAAAGGCCATTTCATGAGAGGTCTCGACCCCTGGCCCCTGCTGTCATAGATGATGTGAGATGGCATCTGCAAGAGATTCTAGTTGCTGGTGTAATACAAGAATCCGGAAACCCCTATGCTTCCCCCATTGTGGTAGTGAGAAAAAAGAATGGGACCGTCAGGATGTGCGTGTATTGTCGCACTTTAAACCGGCTGACTATTCCTGATCATTATACAATGCCCTGCATTCAGATGCTTTGACTGCCTGAACGGTAGCAAGTGGTTCTCTGTGCTGGATCTTCGCAGTGGGTACTACCAGATCCCGATGGCCCCAGAAGACCGTAAGAAGACAGCCTTTATCTGTCCGCTTGGCTTCTATGAATTCATGAGGATGCCTCAAGGGATTTCAGGCACCCCAGCCACCTTTCAGCGACTGATGGAGCGTGCAGTGGGGGACATGAACTTATTAGAGTGCCTGGTATACCTAGATGATGTTATTGTGTTTGGCAGCTCACTGGAGGAACATGAGAGCAGATTATTCAAGGTGTTGGACCGACTGGAAGACTTTGGCCTTAAACTTACCATTGATACAGTAAGTGTCAATTATTTCAAACATCAGTAAAGTATGTGGGACACATACTATCCACTGAGGGAACAGAGACCGACTCAAGTAAAGTCGAGGCCTTGACCACCTGGCCACAGCCCAAAAATGTAAAAGAACTGCAAAGATTCCTGGGATTCTGTGGTTAATATCGGTGTTTCTTCAAGGACTATTCAAGAGTGATCCGCCCTTTACTTAACCTTACTCAAGGGTATCCCCCAACCCACAAAAAATACAAAAAGTCAGCGTCCCTCGAGACTGAAAGAGTGTATTTTCGTCCAAGTGAAGTATTTGGGGCCCGCTGACTCCTGATTGTAAAACTGTTTTCATGAGATCATATATCAACTTACCCATGCTCCAGTGTTGGCCTATGCTGATCCAACAAAACCTTATGTCCTGCACACTGATGCTAGCTTGCAAGGGTTGGGGCTGTGTTGTACCAAGAGCACGAGAATGGCCTGAGACCAGTGACCTTTGCCAGCAGAAGCCTGACCCCTTCCGAAAAGAACTATCCTGTACACAAGTTAGAGTCCCTAGCTTTGAAGTGGGCCATTGTTGATCAGTTCCATGAGTACTTGTATGGGGCTAAGATACTAGAAAAGACTAACAATAATCCTTTGACCTATGTGCAGACTTCAGCTAAGTTGGATGCCACTGGCCATAGGTGGCTGTCTGCCTTATCTATCTACGACTATGCAGTTGAATACAGAGCAGGCCTGAACCACATAGATGCTGATGCTCTCTCCTGGAGGCCTGTTCCCCAGAATGACTGGGTCAGACTGTCAGAACCTGATATTAGAGCACTGTGCCAGAAGTTTGACAGGGAGGAACAAATGTCCACGGATGCAGTGGACTGTGTGGCGGATTGTTTGGGGCCCTCTGAGAATTACATACCTGCTGCTTATTGCCACTTCTCTGCAATAGGCATTGGTGCACTGCCTCAGCTGGACAATGACAGTATTCGTCGGGCTCAAACCCGAGATCCCATGATCAAATCAGCTTTACAAACCCTATATGCAGGGAAAGATGTTCCAAATTACATTCCACTGATTTGAGAACTGCATTGTTATACAAAGAGGGTCCTAAGTTGAAACTGATCAATAGACTGTTATACAGAGAAACAGTAGACAGAGGGGGGCAAGTAGACAAACAACAACTAGTGCTGCCCACTGCCTTTCGAGATTCAGTACTGAGGTCCTTACATGACCACATGGGGCACCTTGGTATAGGCAGAACACTTGACTTGGTGAGATCCAGATTCTGTTGGCCTAAGATGGGGGCTGATGTGGAGCAACACATTTGAACTTGTAGTCACTGCTTACAGAGGAAAGCTTTGCCCCAGAGGGCTGCCTCCCTTGTTAACATCACGATCAGTGCATCCATGGAGCTGGTCTGTATTGATTTTCTGAGTTTGGAGTCAGTTCAAAGAAATATTAGTAATGTGCTGGTGGTCACTGACCATTTTACGAGATATGCCCAGGCTTTCTCCACCAAGGACCAGAAGGCATCCACAGTGGCAAAAGTACTTGTAGAAAACTTTTTTGTTCACTATGGGGCTCCACAAAGAATCCATTCTGATCAAGGGAGGGACTTGAGTCGTCTGATCAAAGGATGCTTTCTCTGTGGGGAGTAGCTAGTCCAGAACCACCCTCACTTCCCCAGGGGACCCACAGCCTGAACATTTCGACCGCACTTTGCTAGATATGCTAGGCACCCTCCACCCAAAGGACAAGCCTAGATGGAGCCAACAATTAGCACCCTGGTACATGCCTACAACTGCACCAAAAGTGATGCCACTGGGTTCTCCCCCTACCGCCTGATGTTTGGAAGAGAAGCTCGACTGCCGGTAGATGTGTGCTTTGGGGTCTCTCCTGATGGGTTCGAGCTGACAACTATTTACGGTATGTGCAGAAGTTAAAGGCCCAGCTAAATCATGCATACCAACTGGCTCAAACCATGGCTGCCAAAAGAAATCTGGCCAACAAAGAAAGGTATGATAAAAAGAAAGCACAGGAACTCCAGGAGGGAGATCGGGTATTGCTAAGAAATCTGGGACTGCATGGCAAACACAAGATTGCTGACAGATGGCACCATCTCCCTCACATTGTAGTGGGCAAACTAGATGATCTGCCTGTGTACAAAGTAAGGCCTAAGAATAATTCAAAAGATGTTAAAACAATGCATAGAAATCATTTACTGCCCATTGGACAAATCTTGATTGAGTCTGAGCCCCCCAGAAAATGCCCCTTCTGGACCAGTGACTAGAGCTGCTACTAAGAAAAAATCAAGAAAGTCTGCACCTACAGAAGCTGAGTTAAAGTGTTCCCCTCCACAAATCCCAGTTGAGCATGACTGTCAGTCCCTATCAGAGGAAAGTGAGTGTGACTTTGAATACTACCCTTCTTATGAACTGAGTCAGTTGTTTCGGGGCAATCCCCTAGTCAATACTGGAGATGAAGCTGGGCCTTCTGGACTGTCTAAGCCCCCAGCTTTGTCCCTGGAGCCAATGCTCCCAGAAAGTGAAGTGCAAAGCATCAAGTCAGATGATATGGAATCATTGTGTATGGCTGAACTGTTTGAGCTTTCAGGGGAAGAAAATGATGGACTGGAACAGACTGGTGATACACCAGAACAAGAAGAGTATTTTGAGTGCCCTGACGGTCCAATGCCAGTGTCTGAAAGCTCTCCATGTGAGCCAAGTGTTGTGGATTCAGAGATTGTAACCTCTGGAGCTGAAAGTGCCCCAAGTTCTAGCCTCTCTACCCCAATGGAGACTCCCCTGACAAGTGAGGACAATGCTGAAAATGAGGCTCAAAGTGCAGAGACTGTAACAGTTCCCCCTAGAAAGACTGGTTGAGCTGTAAAGCCTGTGGTGCACCTCAGTTATGATTCCCCTGGGAGGCCGGTGGACTTGCCTCTCAATGTTGCTCATAAAGGAGTGTATGTGTTCCCAAGCTCCTTGCCCAAACTGAACATCAGTGCTAACTCCAAGTTACTTGTGTTTCCCTCTAGGTATGGTGCCCCTGCCCCATTCAGCCTCAAGGTAGCTGATGGGGAAGGGCCCCCTCTCTTCAAGTTTCATGTACAAGAGGTACTAACCTGAGTTATGGTACAATGTGCGTGTAATACTGTGTAAAGAGTGATGTACTGCAAAGTTTCAGAAATGTGTTCCTGGTAAAGTGATATACTGACTGATGATTACATGTATGTGCCTAATGTGATCCTGATGCAAATGTATAAGGTTGCAATTGAAACTTATGGGGGTACTTGCTTGACACGGACACCAAGCTTTTTCCAGGCCAGGAAGGGTGTAACCCCCCTGCAAATGGGGGTTCCCAAAAGTCTTCCAGGAGCTTGCTTGAATGCTCCAAGCCCGGATGGTGTTCGGCGTCTAAGCCGTTTATCTGAGAGTGCTTTTAAAGCCTCTGGTACTGTCTCTTTAAGAGCTGTCTGCCTGCAGACAGAATTAATTTGGATGGGGGTCTGTGTGTTTCCCTGCTTGCGTCCCACTCGAGCTGCTGCCAAATCGCTCCGTTTCTGCCATCACTAAGTGGGCAGAGTGAGCACTTTTCAAAGATGTAACTGTTTGCCAGACATCATTTAGATTTAGAGTAATAACGAAAATGTAGTTTGTCTAACCTGCTTTTCTTTGCAGTCAGAACTGTGTCTGCCTAGTCCCCCATTCTAGTTTTGAACTGCTGAACTGGACCAATCAGTGTGGGGGGACCTTTGAAATGGAGCCTGCTGCTGACAAATCAGAACTTGGACTCTCATTGTGGAGCCAGCCACCTAGGTACTGTATAGTCAATGCTTCTTGGAATTGTAGTTTGGACTTCGGGCGCCTTGTTTCCACCAACAGGGGGAGTTTACTGTGAGTGACAGCCAATCCAGCCAACTGAACTGGGAGGAACTCAAAGGAAATGCCTGGCTCTGTCTACTGGAAAGATCAGATGAGTTGTGACTGTGAAGAGGGAAGGAGCTCCGGGCTCCTGCGCTGTTGAGTTTTCGCGTGGGAAGCCCATGTGGGGCCCTGAAGTTCGGCCTACAACTGTTTGTGAGTTCCAGTGTGGACTGAATCAGAGTTGTAAGGAGAAAGAAGCACCAGAAGTGAGGAAACCAGGCTCACCCTGTAGAAGACTGGAGAAATTGCTGAATCGCACTCGATCTGTCAGGAACTGAATCTGCTGTGTGTTCTCCCGGGGTATTGTGCAGTAATTGCGATCGGGATAGAGAAGCAGCCTGCCTGGTATAGTACTTTCCTTTTACATATAAATGTGTGTAGTGCTTGTGGGGAATCACGTTTCAAATCCTCTGTACAGTGAATTGAGTGCCCGAAGCTGGAAGTAAACCCCAGCTTAATCCAGACTACATCCATTTGCTCTGAACTGCCATGGGGTCCAGTCACAAGGACCTTGTCCACATGGTCTGCTCCTCCTGGCAATCCAGGACAATCTGCCTTCCATCCAGTTCCCAGCATTGAGTTTGTGAGTACAAAGCAGGGTAGCTCCCTGCCATCTGTTTATCAAATTGCAAGTGTGTCATCTAATTGTTGTTTTTTTCATTTCTTCACGAACTGAGCCAACTGGCTCCGGATTACAATTTGGGTATTGTGCAAGTGTTTTTTCCATCACAGGGCCCCGACCAGCTGCACCGATCCTGGCTAGTCCCCCGCCCCCCCCATCCTCAGTACCCAGTGAAAGTGACAATTTGGGACTCTGAATATGCGCACAGTACTGTGATTATTAATGTGTTTAAGCTAATTAAACTGATTTCCCCCTGTCCTTGTTATAGCTCCTAAAATAAATCAGATCTGTTTGTTTCAGCAAAGTTACACTGACTGAGGTATTCGTTTATGTTAAAGTATTGTACTGTGGCTTTTGCACTGTATCATCTTGTTTTACAGGGGATCCCCAGAGTCCAGTCGACAGAGCCAGTCCTGGGGGTAAGTGCATATTGTGAAGATATTTCTGATGCATTGTGTGGGCCACTAGTGGGAAGAAAGGGGGGTTACAGTGTCCCAGAGGGCTGTGACCAAGTTAGTTTAGCTACTGCAAACCCTGACCTCTGGGTGGAGGTACCTGCCATTGGACCTAGGCCCCTCAACCTGTTAGTAGTTAAGCAGGGAGGGGTATCCGGGGGGGAGGGTGCAAGCTTATCCCAGACCTGTTGAGCACTGATTGGACCCTTGGGATTAAGGTATCTCCGGATGGCTAACCCACTCTGGGGAATTGGAGGTAACCCGTATCTCCCGGAGACTGGCAGTAGCTGGAGGGACTGTGGGGGATTTGTGCGCTGCCCCATACAAACGAGTTAAAGCTGCACCATTAGATAGGTCTGAGCTTTGCCGTCGGAAGCACACCTACGTTTGTAGGCTGGGCCGCACATACCCTGTGGATTCACTCCTGCAGACTCGTTACTGTGGGGGGAGAACAATGCTTGGTAAACACCGAGGGTCCTCTGGCAGCTAAGGCGCCCCTCCGCCCCGCGGATGTTCTGATAATGAGAGAGGAATAGGAAACCTATGTAGCAAAAATTCCCAGCTGAGTGAGGAGAAAGGATGAAAGCCCAGGGTCTGTACGCTCATAGTGAACCTCCCACAGATAGGCAGTACGGTGGATGCCTCTGGAATTATGTACTAGATACATGACGGGAAGGTTTAAGTGGGGTAACTGGAAACGGAAGGGGGAATTAATGTCCCAGCGCCAAAGTAATTGAGTTAACGCAGACTAGAAACACCTGGAGGGAGGGGTGAGAGAGGACGGGGGGGATGAGGGGTAACAGAAGTGAAACATCATATAAGGAAAGGGCACTTTTCACACAACAAAGTCCAGTTGGGGGCCGAGAGCTAACCAGGAGTGTTTGCTCCTGTTGCCTCTCAACAAGGCCTATACTGGAGACCTGGTGCAGACGGTGGCCATATCCAGTTTTCTTATCGGTCCCACTGAGGCTCCGGTCGGCCTACAGCTCTGGGAACTGGGTGCTTCAGATGCCAGAGTGCTGCCTGAGGGGCACAAGACCTAAGGCATATGACAGGTGCATAATAGCCAAGGGTGTTGGACCCTGATAGTCCGACCAGACCCATGCCTCGGGGTTTTGCCTGAGGGGGGGGTGAGACAAAGGAGGGCACCCCATAAATGGGATGACTTCCTTGAATGATCCCCCTGGGCACCCCTATAACATGTGGAGCCGAAGGAGGTCGGAATAGACACCTGCACATTATGCGGAGGACTAAGTCACCCATAGAGCTGTTTGTACACCTCTCGTACTTGACAGCCCCCGGGGGAGCTTAACGCCTCGTGGACTACGTCACCAACCCCAACCACCCTTTCCCTTCAGGTACCTTGGTACCTAAGGCCCGAAGGTAGAACGAGGGCCGACCCGGTAGGACTTTAAGTTCCTGCCAAAGATCAGGGCATCACCCAGATCAGTGGAAGCACCAACTGTTTTGTTTATGTTACAATGAAAATGTTGGTCACTTGGTGGTGTCATAGACTTATGTTGTATGTTAATATAAATGGTTGTAATGTATGTATTGTTGGTTCTGTAAACAGGTCATCGAACTTATCCTGGTCAATGCCATTACAAACTTCACAGGGAGTTCAGGGGCACCCTGCAGGGGGGTCGGAGGCACCAGGTCACAAGCGCCACAACCACAGGATGTGATGCATACGCCAAGGTTAAAGTTGGCTCCTCCATTAAAAGGTCAAAGGCACTGGCATACCTCCAACGAACCAAGTCAGATATAGTTTTCCTCCAGGAAACTCGTATGAATCCAGTGGAACATGCCAAACTTGTTAAATTAAGCAGAGGGCAGGCATTTTATGCCTCTTACAAAGGAGGCAGAAGTAGAGGAGTAGCCATTATAATCTCCCCATATACCCCATATCAATCAGACCTGACTTGGTCGGATCTGGAGGGCCAGCTGGTCTTAACGCGTGGAAAGCTTAACAGTGAAGAGATTACTCTTGCTAAAGTGTACCTTCCACCGGGCATTACTGTTTCACAACTACAGCCTCTGCTAGACAAAGTCGTCCAGTTCACTAGGGGCACCCTTCTAATGGCCGGTGATTTTAACCTAACGGTGGACCCGAAGCTAGACTCCTCAAGCGGGAGACCACAGAAACAAACAACTACCCAGAAATGTTTTAATAAATTCGTCTCAGAGATGGGACGGTGAGATATATGGCGGAAATTACACCTGCAGTCTAGAAACTACTCTTATTACTCCCCGGTCCACCACACCTACTCCCGCATTGACTATGCCCATACCCAAGTCGAAAGGCTGAGTGCCGTGCATAATGCTCAACTGGGTGACATCTCCATTTCGGATCACACGCCTTCGATCACTCAGTGGGACATGGGGATCCAACCTAGAACCACACAATGGAGATTAAATCCGTACTACCTATGGTCCAGAGAACTCAGGGAGTTTGTCTCAGACAAGCTAACTGAGATCGTAGCAGACAACCCAGCCTCTGACTCAACCCCGTCAGTGCACTGGGACACAATTAAAGCAGTCCTGAGGGGGCATATAATTAAATATGCGGCAGAGAAGAAGAGGCAGCGTATGGAGTATAGAGATAAGCTTGAAGAAATGCTCCATTTTTACAACAGGCACACCAACAGGGCGATGAGCCTCTTCTCCCCCAGATACAACAAACCAAACAAGCACTAGATAAACTCACACTACAACAAACCGAAATAGCACCCGCGTTTCTGAAGCAGAGATATTACGAGGTTGGCCCACGTGCTATACGAATGCTTGCATACCAAATCCGAAAACAGAAGAAAGTTGCAACGATCGTTACTATAAGGCATCCAGATGGGGGTCAACCCCTTTCTAAAACACAAGACATTGCTAAGGCTTTCATGGCATACTACAGAACCCTGTACATCCCAGAGTCCACTCCCTCCCTAGATAGCCTGACATCATACATGAAGGTAGTCGCCCTGCTGACACTCACAGAGGAGCATAGGGACTCACTCATGGAACCTATAGTGATGGCCGAGGTGGCACGGGTCATAACCAGTTCCAAATCCCTGAAAGCTCCAGGACCTGACGGAGCGGAGTTCTACAAATCTGTCAGAGCTCAGATCTCGCTCACCCTTCTCTGTGTTTTTAATTCAATACTGGAGGGTGACCTGCCTCCTGAATCATGGTCTTTTGTGACCATCTCGGTGATTCCTAAACCCAGAAAAAACCCTCGAGAATGCGCATCATATAGACCAATCTCGGTGCTAAATCAAGACTATAAACTGTTTATGAGCATATTAACCCACTGCATGGACCAAGTTCTTCCCCTCCTAATACACAAAGACCAAACGGGTTTTGTGAGGGCCCGCACCACAACTGATAACATTAAGCGCTCTCTCTATCTGGTAAATCAGATGTGGGGTATAGAGACGCCATCGGTACTAATAAGTCTGGACGCCGAGAAAGCCTTTGACAGAGTGGCCTGGCCCTTTCTGTATCTAGTCTTGGACAAATTCGGGTTCCCCCCTGGCCTCATCCAAGCTTTACAAAATATATATTCCACCCCTCGGGCATGCGTAAGGGTTAACGGGCATCATTCTGAATATTTTCAACTTAAAAGAGGCACGTGCCAGGGCTGTCCACTGTCCCCGCTATTATTCGCAGCAATTATAGAACCCTTAGCACAACAAATCCAAGATTCCCTCCAGGTTGAAGGAATTAGGTTGGGGAACACGGAACACTGGATAGCCTTATATGCTGACGACATACTCTTGTACCTCCAAAACCCTGAACAATCTATTCCAGCGATTCGGCACAGTTTAGATGCCTACGGATCTGTGTCAGGCTACAAACTTAACCTGACTGAAACAGAAATTCTCACATTTCATTATGCCCCTTCGTAGAAAATTTTGGATATTTTGCCAGGAAGATGGAGCCTGGCAAAACTGAAATACCTGGGCATATACATACCTCAGGATGGGTCAAACTATTATAAATATAACTACACCCCTTTCATTGCACAACTAAAGCAGGACTTACTAGCCTGGTCTGTCATACCTTTGAGCCTAGTGAGACGAATAGAACTAATTAGGATGATAACTCTCCCCAGAGCATTATACCTCTTTCAAAATGTTCCCTTATTTATACCACTAAAGACTTTTAGAGAAATAAATTGCCTAATATGGAACTTTGTATGGGCTGGCCGGAGAGCCCAAGTCCACCTAAAGGTGCTATCCCTTGCACGAGCTGACGGAGGCCTTGCACTTCCAGACCTAAAACTCTACCAACAGGCAGTAACCATGGTCCACATGATGGCCAGGCAAAACAATAATACACATCCACACTGGTTGGAAATGGAGAGGATATTAATGAATGACTCGATGTACTTTCGGGTACTATACCGACAGGCGGCGGGGGAACAACCTTACCAAATTATTAACCCTTGGCTAGCAGACCAATTCCGAAAATGGAATGCCTTGAGAAAAGCACATGGACTAGCACTACACTTGCCGCTACTATGTCCAATTCAAGCACTGCCAGATTTCACCCCCAACATCCTAGATTTTGGGTTTATAACATGGAATAGACTTGGGTTAAAATACCTACCACAAATAATGTCACAGGGCAGAATCTGGGCATATGCGGAAATTCAGGCAAAATTCCATCTGCCACACAGAGACTTCTTCCAATATCTACAACTCTGACATTATGTAGAGGGTTTACCATTATCCTTGCAAAATCCAGAAAACTACCCGGCACTAGTCCAATGCCAAATTCTATTGATCAATACAGGGAAGCAGGAGCACTTGATATCCCTATATTACCAATCCCTAAACTCACAAAGTGAGGCTCTCACCGAAAATATCCGCACACAGTGGCGTGATGAGACAGGATACCAGCTTACCATAACGGATTGGAGGTTGGCATGCAGCTATTCATCCAGGGTCACTAGCTCATATCAATGGCGAGAATACACCTGGAAAGTGCTAATACGATACTTTAGAACCCCGGTAGTCACCAGACACTACTCGTTAAATAAAACAGCAGAATGCTGGAGACATTGCGGCAAACTGGAGGCTAAGCTCACCCACATTATGTGGGCATGCCCAGTTCTCTCCACCCTCTTAAACCAGTAAGAGGCACAACTACGGGAATTTACAGATCCACAGTTTCAGCTGACCTTGGAGATGTACTTGTTCCTCATCTTGCCTAGGCCTTATCGAGGTCCAAGCACTAGATACCTGCTTCTGCTGCTCCTGACGGCGGCTAAAAAGGCAGTAACTAGACAATGGCTAACAACAAATGTCCCATCAATACGTGATTGGTGGGAAATCACAACGCAAATTTATAACATGGAAAAAATAACACACAATCTAAATGAATGCATAGAGGCCTTTTCTGTGAGATGGGCATGTTGGCAGATATACTACATGCTAAAAGACCCTACCTTTGTGCCTTAGGGTGGATACCCCTGGGAACTTTTCGGAGGTTCTGAGCCCGGAGGCTAAATCCCACCAGCAAGGGATCTTGGGCCTGGTTTCCTGCCTCCCGCCTGCGGTGGTTGGAGCCCCTATGACAATGGAGTTTGAGGTGTGGGCCTACTCCGATTGGACTCGAATGGAAGATTTGGATTCAGTGTTCTGGAGGCCTATATATGTCTATATAAGTCTGTATGCTTAGTGCCTATTATGATTAGACACAATCAGATTGTAACCCATCTGGGGAGCAGAAAAGCTGTTAAAACAAATATTGTATTTTACTGTAGATTAACTGGATTGACCCCTAAGCTTTCTGTATCAAAGAACCAGTTGTAAATGTACTGTGCAGAATCAAAACTGATGACCTATATGTATATAAGTTAAAAATTGAATAATAAAAAGAAGATTAAAAAAAAAAAAAGCAGGCAGGGGTAGTAGCCCTTGGGATAGCGCCACCTAGGGGTTACACCAGATTTTCAGCATTGGCATTTTTCACACCTCCATATGAACAGCACAGCTGGCATTTTTCACACCCTGGCCGAAATGTGTTTTCGCAATTCCGGTGCAGAATAGCACGGTAGCTGTGGGAAATCAGTGTTTGGGACAGATTAAGAAAATGACAGTGGCACTGTTCATGAGCAGAGGTCCTAAAATCCCTATGTTGAAAATTTGGTGACGAAAGTCCATAAAATAACTGTTACAAGTGTGCATTGAACTGTTTCCACGCTCTCTTGTAACTTTGCAAATTTGTAGTATTTTCACGCCACATTTTCAACACTGCCATTTTTTCACACCTTATGAACAGTACAGCTGTAATTTTTCGCATCCTGGCCGAAATGTGTTTTCACTCTTCCGGCGCAGAATAGCGCAGTCGATTTGGGAAATCAGTGTTTGGGACAGATTAGGATCGAGCGACTGAGAGAGGGGGAGAGACCGAGCTCAACTGAACTCTGTCAGAACTGCTGCGGATTTCTTTGTGGGCAGAAAAAGGCCCCAATGCAGGCAGGAGCCCAGTACAAAAGGGCAGCCTGCAGCGACAGGAGAAACAGAATGAGCGAGCGAGTGAGGGAGGGGGAGTGAGTGAGTGAGCTCAATGGAGCTCTGTTGGCACTGATGCGGATTTCTTTGTGGGCAGAAAAAGGCATCAATGCAGGCAGGGGCCAGTACAAAAGGGCAGCCTGCAGCGGCTGGAGAAACAGAACGAGCGAGCGAGAGGTGGGAGTGAGCGAGCTCAATGGAGCACTATCAGGACTACTGTGGATTTCTTTGTGGGCAGAAAAAGGTGCCAATGCAGGCAGGAGCCCAGTACAAAAGGGCAGCCTGCAACGCCGGAAGAAACAAAACGAGCGAGCGAGAGAGGGGGAGTGAGCGAACTCAAGAGAGCTCTGTCAGGACTGCTGCAGATCTCTTTGTGGGCAGAAAAAGGCACCAATGGAGGCAGGAGCCCAATATAAAAGAGCAGCCTTCAGCACCAGGAGAAACAGAACGAGCTAATGAGAAAGGGGGAGTAAGCGAGCTCAACGGAGCTGTGTTGGGACTGCTGCAGATTTCTTTGTGGGCAGAAAAAGGTACCAACGCAGGCAGGAGCCCAGTACAAAAGGGCAACCTGCAGTGTCGGGAGAAATAAAATGGGCGAGTGAGAGAGGGGGAGTGAGCCTAGGGTTCTCTGTGGTCCTCTATTACAGCAGGATCTCTGGAGTGGAGACAAAGCAATGATTGGATACTTTAGGATTGCTGTAATAATACAGATTTACTTCTTCTGTTTCTTTCGCTAACTGAGCGAAGTACTGAGCTATACTGTTATGACTGCTGTAATAATACATATTTATTTGTTCTGTTTATTTCTCTAACTGAGCTGAGTAATACTTGGAGTACAATAGGATTTCTAACTGGGCTAAGTGAAACTATATGAGAGCCGAGAACAAAAAGTATGGTAGCTGAGGGGTGAAAAATGGACAAGGAGGCTTTAGGATTGCTACAGTAATACAGTATCTAGCGGATGACATTTCAGCCTGAATTACCCCCGTCGGCAAGGGGTCAGTAGGAGGAGTAGTGTGGGGGGAGCAGGAATTTGATTAAATAGGGACCTAACAGTTGTAGGGTGCAGAACCTGGGAGTAAGAGCCCCTAGCATAAGATGGGGGCCAAAATGGGGAAGGTGCCACAGTCAATAGGGCGGGCATCTTTGGAAGGGTGGAGGGGTGTACAGGGTATGTGTGTCATGATCCTGGACTGGGCTTGAAGGATGGAGGTGGGGTGTATGATCTGTAGATGACTGGCTAGTTTGAGGGAGGAACTGTGGAGGTTTGGGAGGAGTGTAAGTGGCAGGGCAGATAAGTATGGTAGACATCCTGAGGGGGGAATAGGAGATGGCAAAGTGGGATGGAGGAAGAATAACTAGGGACTGAAACCAACCCCAGTATCAGAGGCACTGGCAGTAAAGAGGGGACAAGGGAGGGGGTGCCCGAGGTGAGGGTGGGGCTGTCTCCTGATGGGGGAGGAAGAGACCACGAGGAGTACCAGGGGTGAGAGCAGATGGCTGCGGGTAGAGAGGCACCAGGGGTGGCACGGAGGGGAACGAGTAGCAGGGGGGAACCGATAGGGGGAAGAGATGTAGGACAGGTATTGACTATGAATAGATTCGAACCTCTGCTTTGGGACAGAGAGGGGGAGGAGGAACATACTGAAGGGAGGAGGACAAGCAGGGCATGAGAGGGATGGCAACAGGTAGGGGAAAAGGTAGCGAGGACAAAAGGGTAGAAGGGGGCTAGTAAGGAAGGAGGGGGTGGTGACTGAAGGACAGAAGGCTACAGAAGGGGAAGGATGGAGGGGCATCACTATCGGGGTAGAAGGGAATGGGGGCTCTAAATCGACAACAGTGGGGATAGGAGAGGGGTTGAAAATCAGCAGGGGAGGAGGGGAAGTAGACAAGGGAAGCCCAGTAGGAAGTAGTCAGGCTGGGAAGGGGTTCAAGGGGGATGGGATAAATAAGGCAGAGAAAAGGGGTGAGGCGGAAGTAGGGGGTACAGATACAGAAGTCACAGAGGGTGCAGTTGGCAGGGGTAAGGGACAGGGAAGAATGAATACTGGGTGGTGGAAGGAGCATTAGAAGGGAAAGGAGTAAAGGGCGGGGGGTACTCATCCTGGGGGATTCTGTACTGAAATGGGTGAGATGGGGTGGAAAGGGGGAAAGGCACAGCCATATTTGGGTTGAAACTGTCCCCAGGTTGACTGCAGGAGGGGCACAGCAGGCACTGCTCAAGCGTGCAGCGAGGGGCAGGAAGAAAACTCATTTACTGTTGCATGTGGACACTAACGACTTGGTGGTGGACACTGTGGAAGTAGTGAGGGGGAGGTTTGAGTACTTGGTCAGGCAGTGTGAGGGGGTTGGGAAGTCGGTGGCATTCTTGGAGGTACTGCTGGTACCATGTGCAAGCATGGGGAGGAAGGGTAAGCTTGAGGAGTTCGAGTGACTGAGAGATTAGTGCCACACAAAACATTATGGGTTAATGACTAACTGGGGTCGTGTCTGGGGGGGAATAGTGACTTGTATGCAGGGGACAGGGTACACTGGAACAGGAAAGGGAGGGGAGTAGTGGATGTCAGCATGGCTCAGTTGGTAGCACATCCGCCTCTGGACCAGAAGGTCGTGGGTTCTCGTCCCACACTGGGATTGGACTTGCACCTAAAAATCGCCGGCATCCGAGTGCAGTATTGGGGGGGTGCTGTACTGCTTGGGTGTGCCGTCCTTCGGATGAGACGTTAAACCGAGGTCCCTTCTGCCCATCCTGGTGTTGTCCTGTTGGGTGTCTAGGTGGAAGTAAAAGAACCCAGGGCACTCTTCGCAAAGAGTAGGGAACATTCCTTGTGTCCTGGCCAACATTCCCCTTCCCATAAACCGGTTCATGCAATTATCCAGGCTGTGTGTGGGTGATGATGTGCGATATGGCTGCCACCACACATTCAGTCACTTTACTACCAGTCTAGCATTGCTTGTAAAGTGCTTTGGATGTACGACAAGCGCTATATAAATGCTGATTCTTCTTCTTCTTCTATTAAAGGCAGCATTGCTGCCGGGCCACTGCTGCTGAGGGCTGAGACGCTGGATGTGACACCTCACGCCACGCTAGCGACCCAGGTTCGGTCGCAGTTCAGGTTACCAGGGTTGGGCGGAGGGATAGGGATGGAGGCGTAGAGGACTGCCTCCCATCCCACGGCAGGATCCAGGGACCCACTGCTCTGTAGCGGTCCCTGGTGACGACTGCAGGTGCTACTACAGCAGTGTAGTAAAGAGTGGCGGATGTTGGCACGCTGTGTCTAAGTGTCATTGCATGCCTGCACTCTGCAAAGAGGAGAAAAGTGGAAAATGGGCTACGGTCAGGCAACATGAGCTTCCGACCCCCCCTGCCCGCCTGAATGGCACCTCCTCAACTGGATCCTGCTCCGGTGGGTCAGCCTGGGAAGTTCCTCACCGCCCCACCACGGAGGTAATCCGTGGAGGTGAGCAGGTCGGCCTGATGTCGGGGGCAGGGCTAGGGGGGGTCGGTCGGGACGACCAAGCCGACCATAGCCCACTGAGAAAATATGTAAAAAAAAAAAAAGAAGCAGGATTAGAGGGAGATATCTCTACTAAGGTGGAGTTAAACAAATGGGGGGGTGGGTGGCCAAAAGACTGAGGTTGGTAGAAAGTTCCGGACAGGGGAGCATGATGAGCTCACCACCCTAGATATAGATAAAGGCAGAGGCATAGTAACCCTGGAAGGGGGCAGGCAGAGTGGTCTGAGTGTGATACAGAAGGCACCACCAACCAGTAAGAATAAGGAGGAGAAAGGGTGCAGACTACTGGGAGGAGGGACACAGGCCAAGGGGGAGAACAGTGAGGAGAAGGAGGGGTATGGGTTGAAGGTGGTCTGACGAAATGGATAGAGAAGTGGTTACAGGGGAGGGTGCAGAGGGTGGTGGTGGTGGGGTAGCTCTTGGCATCCAGAGCAATGACAAGCGGGGTGCCGCAGGGCTCAATGCTTGGCCCAATGCTATTTGGGCTCTTTATCTCCGATACAGCACACAAAGTGGGGAGCAGGGTTAGTCTGTTCGCACATTATACCAAATCAAAAGCAAATAGCTGTAGTAGCAGAGCCCCCCTGTGCGCACACACACACACACACACACTCCCCGAAAAGCTGCTTAAAAGCCTGCAATTCATTCAAATCAATTCCATTTTCTTACTTACTAGGGGTTCAACGCCAACAAGTGTAAAATCATGTACCTAGGGCACAGGAACACTGATGCTGGGGATAGGATGGGGGGAGGTACTGATACTCACTAGGCATGAAAGGGTCCTTGAGGTTATTATATCAGAGGACCTCAAGGTGGCAGTACAGTGTCACAAGGCTATGGGCAGGGCAAATTGGATTCTGGGGTGCATAAGGAGTAGCATCTCCAGTAGGAGGAGGAGGGATGTTGAGCTGCCATTGTATCACTCCCTGGTATACCCCCAGCTGGAGTACTGTGTCCAGTTTTAGAGTCCACACTTCAGAAGGGACATAAGGTGGAGGTTTTCTACAGGAGGGCAACTAAAATGGTTCAGAATTTTCACAGGAATCCCTACAAGGAAAAGCTGAAGAATCTCAGCATGTACACTCTGGAAGAGAGGAGGGCGAGAGATGACATGATCAAGACCTACAAAGTACCTCACATGGGTAAAGAGGGTACAGTTGGGGCATTTCCTTCAAATGAGGATGAGCAGCCAAACCAAGGGACATACAATGAAGTGGGGGCATTCAGGATAGATGTGAAGAAGTATTTCTTTACTAAACGGGTGGAAGACGCCTTGAGCAGACTGCCAGGAGAAGTGGTGGAAGCTAAAATGGTAGGGGGCATGAAGCATGCATGGAATAAACATAGGGGTATATTACAGAAAGGGAAAGGAGGGGGTCAACGGAGATCAGTAGGCTATGGAAGTGGAGTAGGTTCAAGTTCTTTGCAGGGAAAATCCATTAAGCAGGCTCATTCACAAGGAGGTCTTGATGGACGCAGGCAGAATAAGACATGCAGTAACATATACAGGCAGGAGTTACAAGTAGGTAGAGAACACTTGGGCAGACTGGGTGGGCAGAGTGGTCCTTTTCTGCTGACAAATTTTGTTTCTATCACATCATGTGTTCATTCAGGTGCAGTGTTTATTTAAAGTTGGGCCTACCACACATCCAGATGTAAAGTACAGTAAATTACTGAATTAGATGCAGCTGACTTATAGTACAATAAACAGAACCCCAGTGCTTCGAGAAGCCTTCACTCTTCATTAGGCTGCTTAAAGAGCTGGGGTTCTATTTGCTGTGTCCACGCCAGTATACTGATCTTAAAATCGACGCCGCATCTGAATGAGTACTTGATTCTTGCTCATTGCATTTCTTCCCCACTTTGAAACCTGCTTGTCCTGAGTTACATTTGGGCTGGCAGCACCTCTCCTGTGTTGGAAGATGACCAATAAGTGGCACTGAAAGATGTCAGACTTCATAGACTGTGAAAGCAGCTCCTCACGGACAGATATAAGGCAATTCTACTTGAGGGGGTTGGGGGTAGGAGGAAGTAAGCTGTTGATTAACTAGAATCTGCAGCTTATCCATCAGGTAGGGAAATGGGCAGACTAGGTGGGCCAAACGGTCCTTATCTGCCATCAAATTCTATGTTTCTCACCCACCATCTTGGCAAGGAGAAGGCTGCAGCTGTGGCCACTGATGACTGTTGGGGTGTGGGGATGGGGGGACCAAAGGGGACAGACATAAGGAGATAAAATCATACTAAAAACTGTGAGACCTTCACTAGGTTTCCAAAATGCTTACCAGTAAAAGAACACTCTGAAGTTTTTCAAATGGCAACACAATCTGGTGAGCCCTCTGTCTGCCATCTGACACCAGGCATCAGCCAGCATAAAATTGCCTAAAGAAGGCAGTGTGGTCATGTGGTTACTGAAATATTGGAGATTACAGATTTATAAGAACGAAAGAATATCACACAGAAGCTGGCACATATGCCTATAGCAGCTGTCTCCTGCTTCTCAGTAGTTATATTTATACCCTTGAGGTACTTGAATGTTTCTATCATATCCCCTCTTTCCCTCCTGTATTCCAGTGAGTACATATTGAGGTCCCTTAATTTCTCCTCATAAGTCTTGTTTTGCAAGCTCTGTACCATCTCATTCACCCTTCTCTGGACCCTCTCCAGCCTGTTAATATCCTTACAAAGGTGCGACCTCCAGAGCTGCGCACATGTGAAGCCTGACCATGGTTTTATATAATGGCATTACTACCTCCTTCTTTATGCTGGTGATACCCCTGCCTATGTACAGCAGCATGTCACTGGCCCTCCCAGCTGTCTTACCATTTTGACATTTTCTGGTCATCTGAAATAAGATCTCCCAGGTCCCTTTCCTTCTTTGTGCCTGTCAGCAACTCCCCTACCCCCATCATGTACCTTTCCCCGGGGTTTCTGTGTCCCAGGTGCATAATTTTGCACTTTTTTTGAATTAAACTTCAGTTGCCAGTCCTCAGACCATTTTTTCAAGCTTCCCCAGGTCCCTCCTCATTTTCTCCACCCCCTCTGGGGTATCCACTGTATTACAGATCTTGGTGTCATCTGCAAACAGGCAGACCTTTCCCTTCAGCCCTTCTGCAGTGTCACTAATGAAGACATTGAACAGTACTGGCCCCAGGACCAATCCCTGCAACACCCCACTGCTCACCCCCCTCTCCCCAGACTGAGCCCCATTTACCACCACTCTCTGCCCCCTGTCTCTTACCCAGTTTCCAACCCACTTTACCACCCTTTCCCCCATGCCCACCCTACTCAGCTACTTTATCAGCCTCTTATGTGGGATGGTGTCAAACGCTTTGCTTACATCAAGGTAAGCGCTGTCCACTGCCCAACCCTGATTTACTTACTTTGTCATCCAGTCAAAGAGATCAACCAGATTTGTCTGCCATGACCTCCCCCCTGTGAATCCATGTCGCCTGTGGTCCTGGGCTCTGACGGCTTCTAGACGCCCACTATCCTTTCTTCAACCAATGTCTCTATGACCTTCCCCACTACTGAAGTGAGGCTGACTGGCTGCCAGAGGTACTGCTAGTTCCCTTCACAGTTCTTTTAATATCCTTGGGTGTATGCCATCTGGTCCCATTGCTTTGTCCACCTTCAATTTACTCACCTTCTGCAGGATTCTTCTGCCTGTGAATGGACTATTGTCCACCTCTTCACATCTTTGCAACCTCTGTACTGCTGTGGTCCTTGCCCCTCCCCCTCTTCTGTGAATACTGAACAGAAAGACACAGTGGATGTCTTTGGGGAGGGAGGCACATGACAGTTCTTAGGCATGGTGCTTTCTCTTCCAAATACCTAAGCAGCACATATAAGCAATCAACATTCGGCATTGACAAATGCTTGTTGAGATAGTGTAATAGTATTGGACCCTGTGCTGCAATCCCTCCATAGATGCACATATGTATGTAGATGTGGAAGCGTATAGAAACATAGAAATATAAAAACTGTCGGCAGATAAAGACTAGTAGGCCCATCCAGTCTGCCCGTAAGCCTTGTACTTGATTATGGCTTCTGACCTTCCCTCTACTTTACCTCTATGGTTCCCCTATGCCTATCCCATGCATGTTTAAATCCACCCACAGTGCTCACTCCCACTACCTCCTGTGGCAGACCATTCCATGCGTCCACTACCCTATCCGTGAAGAAAAACTTCCTCTCATTCCTTCTTAACCTGCCTTCTTCCAATTTTATGTTATGCCCCCTCCTTGTAGTCCTTCTGTATTGGAAGATGTCTCCCCCTGCATGTTGTTTGTACCTTGAAGTACTTGAATGTTTCTATCATGTCCCCTCTCTCTCTCCCTACTCTCCTCCAGTGAGTACATATTGAGGTGCCTTAATCTCTCCTCGTAAGTTTTGTGGTGCAAGCCCTGTATCACCTTAGTCGCCCTTCTCTGGACCATGTGAAGCCTGTTTATGTCCTTTCGACAGTGAGGCCTCCAGAACTGCACAAAGTACTCTGTGTGAGGCCTGACCAGGGTTTTCTATAAAGGCATTACTACCTCCCTCCTTGTGTTGGTGATACTCCTGCCTATGTATCCCAGCATGCCAATGGCCCTCCCCGCTGCCTTTGCACTCTGTTTTGACATTATCAGGTCATGTGAAATAATAACCCCCAGGTCCCTTTGTTCCTCGGTGACTGCCAACAACTCCCCTCCCATCCTGTAGCCCTCCCCAGCATTTCTATGGCCCAGGTGCATTATTTTGTACTTCTTTGAATTAAGCCTTAGTTGTCACTCCTCAGATCATTTTTCAAGCCTCCCTAAGTCCTTTGTCAATTTTTCCACCCCTTCTGGAGTATCCAACCTATTACAGATCTTGGTGTCATCTGCAAAAAGGCACACCTTACGTTCCAGCCCCTGTACAATGTCACTGATGAAGACACTGAACAGGATGGGCCTAAGGACTGATCCCTGCAGTACTCCACTGGTCACCCTTCTCTCCCTAGATTGTACCCCATTTACCCCCACCCTCTGTCTCCTGTCTGTTAGCCAGTTCCTAACTCGTGGAACCTTTGTAAATAAGCTGCCCTTAGCTCAAAGGTATTTGTAATCAGAGATTTAAATACTTAAATAAATAAAATAACCCAGGTATTTGTAATCCGAAATTTAAATAAGTAAATAAATAAAATAACCCAGTTCACCACCTTGTCTCACATGCCCAGACTACCCATCTTGTTAATAAGCCTCTTATGTGGGACGGTGTCAAAGCCCTTGCTGAAATTGAGGTGGTGACATCATCCGCCCCATTTGCTTTCTTCATCACCCAGTCAAGAAATCTATCAGATTCGTCTGACAAACCTACTCGCTGTGAATCCATGCTACTTTGGGTTCTGGGCACGGATAGCTTCAAAATGTTCCATTATCCTTTCTTTAAGGAGTGCCTCCATGATCTTCCCCACTACAGATGTGAGGCTGAGTGGCCTATCGTTCCCTGCCTCCTTCCTACTGCCAGATTTGTGTAGAGGGACCACATGTGCCCTCCTCCATTCCTCTGGCACTACTGCTGTGTAGAGTGACTCTGTGAACATGGCTGCCAGAGGTTCAAACATAGAAACTGTCAGCAGATAAGGACCGCTAGGATAATCTAGTCTGCCCATAAGCCATGTACTTGACTATCGCTTCTGACCCTCCCTCAGCTTTACCTCTATGGTTCTCCCATGCCTGTCCCATGCATGTTTAAATCCAAGCACAGTGCTTGCTCCCACAACCTCCTGTGGCAGACTATTCCATGCGTCCACCATCCTCTCTGTCAAGAAAAACATCCTCACATTCCCTGTTAGCCTGCCACTTTCCAATTTCATGTCATACCCTCTCGTCATTGTACTCCTCTGTATTGGAAGATGCCCCCCTGCACATTGTTTATACCCCTTAGGTATTGGAATGTCTCTATCATGTCTCCTCTCTACCTCCTGTCCTGTAGCCAGTACATATTGAGGTCCCTTAATTTCTGCTCATAAGTTTTGTGGTGCAAGTCCTGTACCATTTTAGGTGCCCTTCTCTGAACCCTCTCCAGCTTGTTTATGTCCTTTCAAAGGTCTGTCCTCCAGAACGGCACACAGTACTGCATCTGAGGCCTGACCAGGGTCTTGTATAATGGCATCACTATCTCCCTCTTTCTGCTGGTGATATCCCTGCCTATGCACCCCAGCATGCCAGCGGCCCTCCCCACTGCCTTTGTACTCTGCTTTGACATTTTCACATCATCTGAAATAATAACCGGCAGGTCCCTTTGTTCCTTGGTGACTGCCGGCAACTACGCCCATCCTGTAGCTCTCACCAGGGTTTCTATGCCCCCACCTCCCACCTTCTGTTAGTGATACCTCTGTCTATGCACCCCAGCATGTCACCCGCCCCATCTTGTGGCTCTCTCCAAGGTTCCCTCTTCTCAGGTGCATTATTTTGCACTTCTTTGCACTGAACCTCAGTTGCCACTCCCCAGATGCTGTTTCAAGCCTCTCCTGGTTCCTCAT
Organism: Neoceratodus forsteri; assembly: GCA_016271365.2. Classification (NCBI taxonomy): domain Eukaryota; kingdom Metazoa; phylum Chordata; order Ceratodontiformes; family Ceratodontidae; genus Neoceratodus; species Neoceratodus forsteri. Next base: position 71,046,651 of record JADMNL010000023.1, read on the forward strand.
TTTCTCCACCCCTTCTGCAGTATCTACTCTGTTACAGATCTTGCTGTCATCTGCAGGCAGACCTTTCCTTGTAGGCCTTCCGCAATGTCACTAATGAAGACAATGAACAGGAGTGGTCCCAGGACTGATCCCTGAGGTACCTCGCTAGTCACTCCACTCTCCTCAGATTGGATCCCATTTACCACCATCTGCCTTGCTTGCTGCCACCACCTCTTAAGGCACACTTCTCTATGTGACCACCACCCTCTCCGTGAAGAAAATGTTTCTCACATTTCCTCTTAATTTACCCCCATCTGATTTCATATCATGCCCCCTCATTCTTGTACTCCTTCTACATTGGAAGATGTCTGCCCCTGCACCTGGTTTATGCCCTTGAGGTACTTGAAAGGGTCTATCATGTCCCCCCGCTCCTTCCTTTCTTCCAGTGAGTACATATTGAGGTCCTTTAATCTCTCCTGATATGTTTTGTATTGCAAGCCATGTACCATCTTGGTTGCCCTACTGTGGACCACCTCCACCCTGTCAATATCCTTGAGCAGTTGAGGACTCCAAAATTGCACACAGTACTGTAGGTGAGGCCTCACTAGTGCATTATACAACAGCATCATCACCTCATGCCTTCTGCTAGCGATACCTCTGCCTGTGCACCCCAGCATGCCACTGGCCCTCCTTGCAATATTTGTGCTCTGTTTTGACACCTTTAGGTCTTCAGAACTGATAACTCCTAGGTCCTTTTCTTCCTTGGTGATCATCAGCACCCCCCATCCTGTAGCTTTCCCCAGGGTTCCCTCTTCCCAGGTGAATTATTTTGCACTTCTTTGCATTAAACCTCAGTTACCATTCCTCAGACCATTTTTCATGCCTCTCCATGTCCTTGCTCATTTTCTCCACCCCTTCTGGAGGATTCACTCTGTTACAGATGTTGGTGTCATCTGCAAAAAGGCAGACCTATCCTTCTAGCCCTTCTACAATGTCTATAATGAAGACACTGAACAGGACTGGCCCCAGGACTGATCCCTGAGTGAGGTACTCAACTTGTGACTTGTATCTCTTCTGATTGTATACCGTTTATCATCACTCTCTGTTTTCTGCCCGCCAACCAGTTTGCCACCCAGTTGAACAACCTCTGACCCACCCTGAGCCTACCCAGCTTATTAATCAATCTTCTATGTAGAATAGTATTGAAAGCTTTGCTGAAGTCAAGGTGGCAGCATCAACTGCACCCCCTTGATCCACCACTCTAGTTACCCAGTCAAAGAAATCTACAAGATTAGTTTGACAGAACCTTCCTGTTGTAAACCCATGCTGTCTTGGATCATATGCTCCTATGGATTCCAGGTGTTGCACTATCCTTTCCTTAAAGAGTGCCTCCATAATTTTGCCCACTACTGAGGTAAGAATGATTGGTCTGTAGTTCTCTGCCTCCTTCCTGCTGCCACTCTTGAGGAGCGGGGTCACATGAGCCCTTCTCCAGTCTTCCTGTGCTCTGAGACTCACTAAACAGTTCTATTAATGGTTCTGCTAGTTACACCCTTAGCTCCTGTAGTACCCTGGGATGTATGCCATCAGGTACCATTGCCTTGTCCACCCTGAGCTTAGCGAGCTCTTGTAGGACCCTTTCTTTTGTGAAAGGACTTGTGCACACCTCCCTTCCCCCTGTGTCCATGGTGCTGAGCTGTGGGCCCTGCCCTACCTTCTCTTCAATAAATGCTGAGCAGGAATATCTATTTAGGATAGATGCTTTAACTTGGTCCTCCTCCACACACTCCCCCTTATCCCCTTTGATCTTACCAGTACCCTCTCTGGACTTTCTCCTTTCACTAATGTATCTATAGAAAGTCTTGTCCCCTTCTTTTATTATTCATGCTAGTGTTTCCTTGGTTTGGGCCTCTGCCTACCTTACTGCCTTCCCTGCTTCCCTTAGGGAAGTTTGGTATGCCTCCCTATCTTCATCCTGCTGCATTCCCTTGTAGTTCCTGAAGGCCAACCTTTTGGCTCTGATCTTATCTGCTACTGTTTTTGAGAACTAAAGTGGTTTCCTCCTTCTTTTGCTCTTGCTTTTCTCCCTAACACAATGGGATGTTGTGTCAAGTATTGCCTCCTTAATGCTTTGCGTGTACCCCCTCACCTGTATTTCCTCCTGCCAGGGCTAGCTTAACCCTTATGCTGCCAGAAGATTTAGAATGTATGTTACCGTACCCAGTTACCAAAGACTAAAATAAAATAAAATAAATGTTTTTAGGACGTGTATACACGTCCTCGACACAGCAAGGGTTAACTCTGTTGGCCGTCTTATCAAAGTCAGCTCCTCTGAAGCCCCATATTTTTGCCTTGGAATGGGATGATTTAGTTCTAGTGGCCAAATTGAACCATACCGTCTGATGGTCACTGACCACCAGGTGACCTTCTACCTGGAGATCTGTGATCCTTTCCTGTTAGTCAGTACTAGATCCAGGATAGCCCTGTCTCTTGTGGGTTGTTGTACCTGTTGTTTGAGGCCCTCCCCCTGCAGGGAATCCACCGTGTGTCTAGTTCTGGTGGGTGTTCCTGCTGGTAGTGAACAATCTATATCTGGCATGTTGAAGTCTCCCATTATCAGAACCTCCCCTATAACTGTCATGTTTTGTGTATCTTCTAACAGTAATGTGTCTATGTGCTCCCCCTGGTCTGGAGGCCTGTAGACAATCCCAGTTCATATTGTTGTCCCATTTCCTGTTTCCAGGGTGACCCACAGTGCTTCTGGCTCCTTATGTGTATTCTGAATTTCTGTAGCTTTGATATTTTCATTGACATAAAGGGCCACTCCTCCCCCCCCCCCCAACCTTTTAGCACCTCAGTCTCTTCTGAATAGTACATAGCCGGGTACTGAAGTCTCCCAAGTGTGGTTACTGGTGAACCATGTCTCAGTAACATAAATGACAGTGAAAAAATGTGGAAAAAAAACACAGACAGACATTTCATAGAATAAATAAACAGAGGGAAGCTGTCTCACTATCAGCAGCAGTTATGCCAGTGCTGCTGGTGACAAACCCTTACGTTTCATTGTGGCTGAGCAGGGCTTCTTCAGAGATACCAGACTAGACTTGAACCCAGAATGCTCAGGAAGGGAGTACACAGCTGGCCCACTGGCACAGTGGCAAATCCTCTGCTTGCAATGCAGATAGCCTGGGTTCAGGAACAGATCCGGGGTGTCGGAGGGCTGACTGAGGAGGGGAGGACTGAGTGTCCAAGGGGCAGCTCTCCTTCTCCAGGGGGAAGGTGGGTGTGTGTCTGGCATGTGACTGACCTCTGGCTGAGACTGGGCACTGAACTACAAGGGAGCGCCTCAGCATCATTTGCGTCATTACACACCACGCCTCCCATTGGGCAGAAAATGGGAAAATGTTGGCTGACAGGATGATGTCTGCCCTCTGCGGACTGAACCATGCCACAGACTGCAACCCCTCACTCCCTACCAGTACCATTCTTTATCTGTTGGGGAGCCAGTGGCCCCGCCCTCGGGGGGGGGGGTAAGCCAGGGTGCTTGGGATTCCTCGCTTCCCTAAGATACCTCTTCTCGTCCATCAGGGAACTGGCAGCCCTGCCCTGGGAGATAAGCCAGGGTGCTGGGGGGTGAGGAGGGGGGGCAGAGGTGAGCTCCAGGATGTGATGGGGCTGAGTCTGGAGTTTGCAGGCTGATGGGGGTCGGTTGAACCGAGGAGCAAAAAAAAAAAAAAAAAAAGAAGGGAGTACACAGTACTCTAGGAGAGCTAAAGGAGCACTCTCACTCACCTCAGCTAGCTAGGATTATGTAACCATGGTGAACAATGTTGGTTTGCTGTTTTAGAAAAAGTAATGGAATAGGAAATAAATACAGCGTTCAATCTCCGTTGTGGTAACATGTATAGGGGGGTTCAAAATGTATTTGAAAAGCAAGTAACAAGAAGCATACATTTTTACCTCATAGCAATGGGAATAAATGTTCCGTTTCTAATGTGTTCTAAGTTAAGTGTTCTGCCATTATTTGATTACCCTATTTGAAAATAAAGCACACCAATGCAGCGTCTATCATCTCCCCAGCATGGTGCACAGTACATGCTGGTACAGGAAGCGAATCCTGTCTGCCACCCTGCTGGGGTTTTGTCTTTTCTGAGGCTCTGCATCTTAAGATGATATTTAACAAACAGACATGATTATTATGACAGAATAATCGAGGCTCGGTGGATGTCTGTAAAGCAGACAGCAGGCACTTTAAATGGAAAGCTAGATCAGACTGATGCAGCACTAATTATGTTTGTGGTTTTCTTTGTAGATCCACAGCAGAGGGGCATCTGTTTGCATCACTTAATCCTTCCATGCACTTTACAGCAGTCTTGCACACTTAAAGTGGATCAGTGTACTTGGGATCCAAGTACTAGGATGTGTGCTGTTTCCAGGGCATGGATGCAGATAGCACCTCTGTATATGCAACTGACAAAGGTGAGGAAAAATTCTCCACCAGGGGTTCTGAGCAGTAAAATGAGGGACTGTTCCAGGTGCGCAGTTTAGGGGTAGCCAGAATTTTGTTTTTCTTTCTCCCAATTGCTTAACCAGGTGAGACGCACTAAGCTGAAAGCTTGTTTGCAGGTGCAACCTGGGAGCACAGGGAAGTTAAGTGACTTGCTCAGGGGCACACAGTATGCAAGTGGGGGCTGTGGGATTCAAACCCAGGTCTCCAGATTTGCAGCTCAAAGCCTTAAACCACTGCGCTATACTGCCTCCCTGCTATTGCTGTTGAGACCCCTATAATTTCTTTGCAATCCCTAAAATGTCCACTGCAACCCCTGGGAAACCCTAAAAAAAGGTTTCCCTATCTCATTCTATCTTGTCCAGCCATATTGGGTCGGGCTAAGCAATGGATGGTTCAGACACCATATGGTGCTACCGATGAGAATGTGCTGTAGTTTGATTATATATAATTTGTCTGGAAGTGGGGATCTTTGCATCAAAAGTCAGACCCAATGGGGGGTTTGCATTAAAAAAACAGTTTACAAAATGATGCCCAAAGGTATACAGCTGATAAGCGTGCCATATAGATGTTTCAGTCAGCTACCCATGTAGTACAGAGCATAAGTACCTACAGCAAAGCAGCTTACAATGGAAGTTGACAAATCACATTCTACTAGATTCTCACCTTTAATTTCCTTTCGAGGACAGGAAGACTGGGGCTTCTAGTTGGTCAGGATTGCAGTCTGAAGGCATTAGCAGGAACAAACATGAACTGCAGTGCTGCTGGGTAGGTGTGCTGTATTTACATTGCTAAATCTGTACTTCCCGGAGTTTCTCCCATCAGAGAAGAAGGACTAGAGAAAGAAGACAGACAATAATAGCTTGGCTTCAGAGGAGTGCGCAGAGTCAGTGAACAAGGGGGGGCCAGAATCCCCACAAAACTAGGGGGGGTCTGGGGGCATACATAATTATGTTATAAATTAGTTGGAGGATGATTTTTAATGGGGGGCCAGGGCCAGGGTAGCCCCATGCACGCCTATGCTTGTCTTGTCTCCTAACTGCAGAGTTTCATGTGGTAAGGACTACAAAGCCTTGTAGTTGACAGGAGGGCAGGCAGACTGCAATATTTGGGTCTTTTTATAATATGTAACCCCCTTGTAACTGGGGCTTTGTGAATGCTTTCTCGGAGCTCGTTTTATGCTCCATGCCTGGTTAGTAATCGGCATGAATGCCGTCTAAATGGGGAACAGTTGAGCGCTCCTAAAAGCCTCCATGAGCTGTCCCTTTAAGGGCTGCCTGTTGCAGCCGTAAGTAACTAAAATGGAGGGGGACTGTGTGTTTGTATGCCCGAGTCCCGCCCGGGACGCTGAAAAATAACTCCCATCTGCCATCGCTAGTGGTGCAGAGGGAGTTCTGTTGGAGGATGTGATTGTTTGTGGGAATGCTGTAAAATAACAATGATAATGTGGTTGCTGTAACCTGCCTTCCTTTTGCAGTGAGGACTGTTCGGTTGTCTCCGCCATTTTGGTCCAGAACTGTTAAATTGGGCCAATCAATACCCCGGGACCCTACAGAGTCGGCTGACCAATAGGAAACTTTGTCCTTGAGAGAGGTATTATGGGCCATAGCGCTTTTTCGCACCACTGAGAGCCGGAAGAAGTGACTGGCATGCTCAGCCAGCCAATAAGAAGGGGTAGCACCCGTATGAGGTGGAGTGCTCAATGCTGCCAAAGACGAAGATCGCGTTGTGGCTGGTGATTGGTGAGGCTCTGTGCTTCTCGCTGGAGAGTGTTAGATGCGGGGAAAGCAGCGTGAAGGCAGGAGAGCGTCGTTTGTCAGTAAATCCAAAGCGGACTAAAACTGTCGGGCGGTGGTCAAAGGAGGCTGTGGTCAGCACAGCTACCCACCAGGCTCAACCTGTTGGAGTACTGGAGAATTTGCTGAATCACGCTCATTCCGAGGGAGAGTTGAAGTCGCCGTTGCAGCATTTCAGCGGCCGTGAGTTTGTGTAAGCCTTGGAAGCAGCTGCCTGGTGTGGTACCCCTCTGTGGTTTACTATATAAGTGTGTGAGGAGATTGGTGGAATTCAGGCTCAGCCCTACCAGTGGTGAAGGAATCGTTGCTTGCTGGATTCGTGAGTGCTAAATCAGGGTAGCTCCCTGTTAAGTTTGCAACAGTGATCTTAAGTTGTTAAATTACCCTGCTGACTGCCTAACTGAATTTTCTTCCTATCCGTCCTGGGCAGGATTTGTAAGGCTATCTGTGATAAGGCCCCAACCAGCTGCCACGGTGGACTAGCCATTAGGGCTTGGGTACCCATGTACAGTAAATCATAGGGTTAGGCCTGTGCACAGAGCCCTAGGTAGATAATTATAGTGATAAGCTAATCAACTTGATTCCCCCTGTCCTTGTTATTTCTCCCCTGAATAAGTCAGATTGTTTTTGTGCAACTACACCCTGGATATTGTGTACATTACTGGTGAACTGCTGCCTGGTGACTACAATATAACTGTGCCTTATTCTACAGGGGGTCTTCAGGCAGAGTGGAGAGGTATTAGCCAGGGGGTGAGCGAATTGGTGAAAAGTGTTATTTGTACCCAGTGTGAGCCACTAGTGGGACGAACGGGGGGTTGCGGTAACCCAGAGGGCTGTAACTGAAGCAATCTCAACAAGATCGACCCCGACCTCTGGGTGGAGGCACCCGTCCACGGATCCGGGCCCCTTACCCTGTCTCTGTGGGGGCAGACAGGGGTAGTAGCCTTAAGGGTAGCACCCCGGGGGGTTACAAATATACTGGTGTTTAATGATTTGGCTGCTTCTGAAAACTACTGAGCTTTAAAAAAGGGAAAGCAATGCAGATTTTATGTGCTGCCTCGTATGAATCCTGAGGTGGTATATACTATGATGTATATAGTATATTAAATCACTGCTTCCATTAACTGCTGCATTGGCTGTATCTCTGTCTCCCCCAAATCCCCTTTAGTAGCTTATACTACCAAGCCACTAGGATATGCTGCACTCTTCCCTGCATCTTCCACTCAATTCTAAATAGAAATTATAGTACCTTGTCTGTTATTTAATCCTGCTCCCCCATCCACCCATCCCTCTTAGTAAAACTCCTCCCCCCTTTCTTTTTTCTTCCCCTCTGTGGGACTCAAATCCTTGCGTTTGTTATCGAGTCTATTCGGAAGCCGGCAATTCTATTCATTAGGCCAGCCAGCCTGCTAGTATCTCCACCTAGTTTGATCTGTTGTACCTTATTTATTTATTAACGAGATTTACCAGATAAGCATACTGAGCGGGAAAACCACTCATTTCCAAATGCGACCTGGGTGTTACACAACATATCAGTGCTAAAAACTGCATTTGGTGCAGTAGGCATTGTTACCATGAAAATAGATGCATATAGTACATACTTAGGTACAATAGGCTCAAACATGGGTGAGACAAACAAGTCCAAAGATGTTACAGTCAGGACATTAAGCATTTGAATGTTGGTTACAATTTTGTTTACTTAGTGCATACAAACAAAGGGGGCAAAGATGACAGGCAAATCTTGCAGTGCTCAAGGAGGGAGAGGGCATAGGAGACAGGGGCAGTAGGGATAGTATGATTGTTTGCATGTTCCCCCGTTAAATACCAAATAGACACTTAGGTTTAGCCGATCTGTCCTGACGGTTACAGTTGCAGATGTCAGAGAAATGGGCCTGAAGGAGAGTGGTCATGGTCCTAAGGGTGGAGGTGGACTGCCTGATTACACCTGGGAGGTTATTCCAGAGAGTGGGCATCCTGTATTTGAAAGCCGATTGGCCTTTAGAGGTGCGCATGAAAGGGATTTGAAGTAGTTTTGTGTCAGAACCCTGCAAAGAGTATGCCGGGGAGGGTTGCATTGTTACAGCGGAACTAAGATAGGAGGGGAGGGAGTTTGATCAGTGCTTAGCTATGAGATTTGCACAGTGGAGCTGTCACCTGGTGTGCAGCGAGGGGAGGCCTAGGGCGGCATATAGGTGACAGTGGTGGGTGGTAGGGGGGCATTCTAGGATAAGGCGACAGAAGGAATGAAAAAGGGGGTCCAGGTTGGCTAGGGTGGATGGAGAGGCTGCTCCGTAGACCATAGTCGAATATAGGGAGAATCATTTTGTGTACAAGCTCTCTCCTGACTGGGGTGGTTAGGCACCCTTTGTTGCGGTAAAGGGCACCTAGTTTCGAGTGAAGTTTTTTCAGGAGGGAGTCCATGTGGACAGAGAAGTCCAAGTGATGATCCAGCCATACCCCCAGATACCTAAAGGAGGTGCAGGATTCCAGGGTGGTTCTGTCCAGTGTTTGGAAGGTGGGTAGAGCAGCTAGCCTGGAGATTCTGGGCTGTGTGCCAAATGTTATGGATACGGTCTTCTTGGCATTTAGGACGAGTTGGTTTGAACTAAGCCAAATTTGGACAGTGTTAAAATCCTGAAGGAGGGTGGAGTGTAGAGCCTCTGTTGAGGGTCTGGAGGCGTACAGGACGGTGTCGTCCGCTACATTTGAATAGCTGAGTTTGGGCAGGATTGCGGGAGGTCATTTAGGAATATTGAGAAAAGAACTTGGCCCAGGACGGAGCCCTGGGGGACCCCCATTGTGACTGGGAGGGGGGGGGGGATACTTGGGTACAAATCTTGACTGATTGTGTCCTACCAGTGAGGTAGTCATGGAACCACCTGATGGCTAGGTCGGATAGGCCAGCATCTTGCAGTTTGGTGATGAGCTTTGGGTTGGAAACGGTATCAAATGCTTTTGCTAGGTCAATGAATATGGCTGAGGTGATGAACCCTTTATCCATACCTGAGGCAATATCGTAGGTGAGTCTAAGGAGTGCGGTTATGGTAGAGTGTGATTTCCGAAAACCTGACTGGAAGGGGGTGAAGAAGGAGGTGGTGTCAAGAAATTGTGTGATTTGAGCGAGGGCTATTTTTTCTTGCAGTTTGGCCAGGGTCAGGAGGAGGGAGATCAGGCGGTAGTTCCCCTGGATCTGCTGGGTTACCTTAGCCGCCCCCCCCAACTTGGTACAGCCCACTGGCTGTTTATCTAACTCCCAACAGAAACTGCATAGTTGCCAAATCTCTTAAAGGCACAGTGCTCCTAATTCACTGCAACTAGCTCAAGCATCTTCTACACCATGCTGACCGCATTAGTACCCTTATTTGTCTTATGCCCTTATTTGGCTCTGCATACTGAGTCCATGGAACCCTTATATACCCTGTCTTCTTCTACTTCTTCTAGCTGGGGACATTGACTCAAACCCCGCCTGGGCCTACAAAATTCCACCTCCAGCCCCTCACCAAACAGTGGCCTCAGCTTCTACCACATAAACGCCAGAAGCCTTCTGCCTAAACTAAATCATATAAAGTCATGGGTATCGCTAAAGTCCCTTGATATCCTATGCATATCCAAGACCTGGCTGTTCTCCAGGATCCATAACTCCTCACTAGAGATCCATGGCTATTTGCTAAATCATCAGGACAGGGTAAACATGGAGGCATATCACCATTTACATATGTGAATCCCTCCCTTACTCAATCATCCTCCAGGAGGTCTCCCCATCTTCCCATGAGCTGCTGCTTATCAAACTTGACCCTCCCATTGACATCACCCATCTTTATCGGAGTCTGCTATTTCTTCCCCTAAACCATACCTGCTTCCATTATTACCAGTCTGGCCACCCTTACCTCTACCGCTCAATCTAGTGAGCTTCTCTTCTCTTAGGTGACTTTAACCTAAATTAGCTTGCCCCTCAATCTAGAACTGTTACTCAGGAGACAGAGGCCATCAATCTTAACCAGCTCATAACTGATCTGATCAGGTTAAATCCCCACTCCAACAACCACTCCCTCATAGACTGGGTTTTAATGCCCCACCCTCTCAAGTATTCTGCTGCAGGAATCCTCCTTGATGCTTTTAGCGATCACTGCGTCATCTACTGCTTCAGAAATTCTCGCCCCCCATGCTCCTTCCCTAAGTATATGTTGTTCAACCCCCAAAGGTCCCGCAAAACCCCCAAGCAGTTCTGTCAGATCTAGTCCTGGCAGACTCGTCTGGGGTTTTCACTGCACCTAATGTTGACTCTGCCCTAGCAGCCTTCACTAGCATCTTCCTAAACACTTGGGACACTCATGCCCCCCCCATGGCTACATCTCCGTCATAGGCACCTCCACTGGGTTACCCACAACTTGATCAACCTCTTCAAAATCAGAGATCATGCTTGGCGCACATACAAAACATCCTCCAACACTGCCAATCCACAAAGGTCCAGAGCCCTGAGGAATGCATGCACCAAGGCAGTGCGTGTGGTTAAAGCCACTTTTTTCAGGAACAAACTGATGAGAGTCGACAACCCTGCAGAGTTTTGGAAGACACTCCACCCCTGCTAGACCTTTCCCCCCTTCCCCTCTCACCCTATAGTCTCAGGCTGTAAAGATCCTTATCCCAGCTCAGTGTCCTCCTCCATAAACCTCTTTTTCACCACCTGTGACCTCCCAGCTGGACCCTCACCATCTCCCCTTTTCCCCACCCACTGTCATGACACCACTACCACCTCCTCAGCTGGGTTCTCCTTTCCCCCTATCACTCTTATACAGGTTCTTTATGCTCTCAAAGCCTTGAACAAGTCCAGGCAAAGTCCTGATGGGCTCAACCCCAATCTACTCAAGATAACTGCCCCGTCAATTGCTGGCATAGGGTCATAATGTCGAATGACATAACAGTGCAGCAATGTACTGCACTGTAATTACAGCAGACACATTTCTGCAGCTCAGATATACTGCTGACACACATTTCGGCTAAAGAAGCTAGTGACTTATTTCACCACCCATCAACTGCAGGGGGGGTCAACACAGAGACGGGGAGAAACACCACCGGAGGAGAAAAAAAAGAAACTGTACCATGCTGTTTCACAAAAGTCTAGGACCGGGATTCAAGCCCCAGTCCACAGACGCATAGCACCCCTGCACTGCTGCGGTTCATCCCACTGAGCCACAGTGGCAGCTCAGCAGACCACCTCCCCAACAGAGTTCTTGGCCTCCGTGTCACTCCTCCTCCCCACTCATGCGTGACAGGGTACAAAACCGCATGCAACATATGTGCCTTGCGGGGTTTTGTACCCTGTTGCGCTAGTACACCGTGCTATATGTTCCGTGCAGTATTCCATGCGTGGTTCTGTATATGACATATTGACCTGGCAGGGCAATCGCCCCACCACTTACACACATTTTTAATCTATCACTCTCCCAAGACAAGTCCCCAAGGCATGGAAGTAAGCCAAAGTCAACCCCCTTCATAAAGGTGATGTCCCCTCCCTACTGGGCAACTACAGGTCCATTTCTCTACTCCCCTCTCTTGCTAAATTGCAGGAGACCCTATTTTCCAACAGGCTAAACTCCTTCCTGGATACCAATGCCAGCCTTAGCCCTTATCAATCCAGCTGTCAGTGTCATCACTCCGCTTCATCCTCTCTACTCCGCCTCACAAATCATATTCACTCTTCTATGGACAATGGCCAGCTGACACCGGCCGTCTTCATAGACCTAGCCAAGGCCTTTGACTTGGTCTCCCACCGACTCATCCTGGACAAACTTGCTTCCATCAGCCTCTCTTCCTTATCCACTGAATGGTTCAGGGCATACCTATTTGATAGATTTCAATGCGTGCAACTGGGCGACACCACATCCCCCCACTCCATCCATGCTGGCATCCCCCAAGGATCAATCTGAGAACCAATATTATTTTCAATTTACATAAACAAACTCCCCTCATCCTGCTCCACCTCACACATACACATGTACGCCAATGACGCGGTCATCTATGCGTCCAGCCCCTTCCTCTCACGTGTGCAGACTTCCCTTCAGGTTGACTTTGAAAATGCGCTAAATTGGTTTGAAATAAACTCACTCAAATGCAACACAAAGAAAACTGTTGCAATGGCTTTTGGCACTGTACAAAAACTGGCTAACTTCCCCTCCCCACACCCTTTCATTCCTTAGATGGCTGAAAATCAGAAACTGTGGAATCCTTCAAATACCTGGGAATCTGGCTTGATCCAAAGCTGGGCTTCTCCCACCATATTGATGCTATCCATGCTAAGCATCAGCCCAAACTTGGTGACTTGTACAGACACTCATTCCCTACCCGGAATGAGCTTGTTACTAAACTAATACTGCCCTGCATAGATTACACTAACTTTGTGTACAGCTCCGCGCCCCAATCTCTCTCCAAACTGGACCCACTGTACAACGCCTTCTGTCACTTCACTACAAACCTTCCCTAACAAACGCATCACTGCTCTTTGTACTCAGCTCTCTCCCTCACCGCACTTGCTTGTCGTTGCCTTGCCCACTGTGCTACCTTTATCGCAAAGTATTGGTTCGGTGCTCTCCCCTCTTACCTCACCAGTCTCCTGTCTCCCTCCACCAACCCAGATTACTCACTGCATCGAGACCCTCACCCTTCGCCTCCCTCTATGACATTAGCAATCAGGCAAGTTATCTTTGCCTTCAGGCACCCCCGCCTCTGGAACCATCTCCCACTCAGTCCACCTCTGATGCAACCTCAAAAGCACCTAAAATCCTCCCACCCCTGCTCCTGCTTCCTCCTCATTCCCCTTGACACCCTCCCCCGTGGCACCCTCCACACCTCCCCTTCTTCCCCCCGATTTCCTATCCCTCCACCAATGATCTGTGGCTCCTTGCACTTTGCTCCTCATACTGTTGCCTGATTGTAAACCATTGTACATTCTCATTTGTATTTATTGTATATATGGTATGCATTTGTGATATTATTGTATTTTATTGCATATATTTTGAAAAACATCCTGTATTTTATTGTACCTCTTGCTATGCAATCACCTCTGTATTCTTGTTGCATTTTCTCCACTTCCCACTCCCCAAGTTGCACCTGGAAACGAGCTCTGGCTCAGTGTGCCTCTGCCAGTTACAAACATTTTAAATAAATAAATACCTGTCTAGTACAGTTCGCTATTCTGGACTAATCTGCTATATCTACTTGCTTACGGATTCTTAAGTGCATATGCTGCAAAAAGGGGGAGGGAGGCCCCACTGTCATGCATAAAACCCTAATGACCACCCACGTTTCACCCCCATCTGATCCAAGCTTTTCCACAGAGTTTTCTGCACAGCTGGTACGGTGGGCATTGCTGAGGTCCAGCCATAATATGTGGCTTGTACAAGGCTACTTGAGTGCAACTGTAGGTGGCCATGGAGTGGGGTGTGGAGGATGTGACACAGAAAACCCTGCTGTAACTCCTTTTGCAACTACTGGTGCAACTCTTATTGGCACTGGGAGCACCTCACTGACAACTACTGACCCATTACCACTCATTCACCTTGGCCTGGCGGGCTGGGGATATGGGGGCAAGCAATCTAAAAACATTCTTTTTTTAATAAAAAATATTAGTTTGCTACAGGGCTGCAGCTGTAAACTCTACGGATGGCTGTATCCCATGATCCCATGCTGGGGCATTGCAGGAGATCCATTATGGGGCCAGATTGGGCTCCAAATGGAAGCCTTGTGCCCAGCACAGTTTCACCACCTGGCCATCTTTGCCCCATTTAAGGAGCTCAGCATAGATGTAGGAGGTGACCAGGGATAGTGCATGTCACTGACATGCGAGATGCACTGCACAGCATCACCTTGCAGAGGTGCACTGGCTACCAATGTGCAATCCCTGTATATGCTTGCTCCACTGGAGAAATGGACCTTTGCAATTTAACTGAACAAGCGTGGATGGAGGATGAGCCACTAATTATTTAAGGAATAATACATGACTAGGTACGGTATAATAAAAGATAACCAGGTGTGGTATAATAATACATTACCAGGTATGGTAAAATAAGACATGACTAGGTGTACTATCATAATATAGCCCCAGATGTAGTATAATAACACCTGACCAAGTGTGGTTTAATAATACTTGTAACACGGCATTATTGAGAAGTCTACGAGGGCACCCCGCGATAGGCGCAACGCCGTCACGTGGTGCAGGACCAACACGGCATTGTGAGCCGATAATGCCGTGTTGCTGTGCTGGGAAGCACGTTCACGACTCCAACACGGCATTATTTCATAATGCCGTGTTGGGCTCGAGAACGCGCAAGACCAACACGGCATTATGCGAGAAATAATGCCGTGTTGGAGTCGTGAATGCGCTTCCCAGCACAGCAACACGGCAGCTCCTGGCACCACGTGACGGGCGCTATGCTTATCGCGGCCGCCTCGAGAGCCTTCAATAATGCCGTTATAAAGTAAGAATAAAGTCTATGAAGATTGCCTCGTCTCCGCGCCTTTTTCTTAATGACCCTGCTTGTCCTAGTATACATCGCGCTTTGTCCGTCAGTTATAAGAGACATCGGTATGCGGCTCACTGATACGCCCACTGGTTGAACCGGCTTCTCGTGCAACAATGCCCCCCCAGCGGGCATTAATCCCCGGTAGAGCCCTCCTCTGCCGGTGATTAATGCTTACATGACCAGGTGTGCTGTAATAATACAGAACCAGGTGTAGTATAATAACACATGACCAGGTGTGGTATAATAAGACGTGATCAGGTGTGGTATACTAGCACATGAACAGGTGAGCTATAGTAATACATGACAAGGTGTGCCATTATAAAACACAACCAGGTGGGCTATATTAATGCATAACCAGATGTCGCATACTAATGCCTGACCAGGTGTGCTATAATAATACAGAACAAGGGGCCCAATACTCAAACATTTGCCCAGGTGCACATGGGTGTTTACCCTCACAAGCTGGGTGTTGTGCTGGAGTGCGATATTCAAAACAGGCAGTTGAGGGGGCAAACAGGGTTAGCACCTGCGCAAAACAATGTAGGCAGGTGGGCAAATCAGGGGCAGTGAGATGAATATCCATGCGACCTCATATTCAGTGCATTTGTGCTGTGCAAAAGGACTTAGCGTGGTCCATTTGTATAGCGCAAATGCCACCAAACTGCTTCCACCTGACTCACTTGTCAAACTTTTTTTTTTCACTCTTGGTTGCCTCTATCCCACATTCCCCAAAACATAACAGCTCCTGAAACTGCTTGTTCCTTTTGCCTCACATGTATTCAAAGTATTTGCTCCCCTTGAAGAACAAGCATTTGTCAATGCCGAACGTTCGCTTGCAGGTATTTGCAGTGGTGCTTGGCATGTATGGTGCTTTACCCTAATGCCCTCTGCGATTGCTGGTATTTGCACAATAAATTGTCAGCATGACCTTTTTGTTACCCGCATTGTGCGCTACATAGGCGGAAACACGTTTTGGGCAGGATGTGAAAAATGACAGCTGTACTGCTCATAAGGAAGTGTGGTAAAATGGCAATGTTGAAAATCTGGAGTGGAAATATTGAAAATTCGCAAAGCTAGGAGCGTGCGTCGGAACTGTGCAATGCACGCTTGTAAAACAGTCATTGTTAGGAATTTTTTCACCAAATTGTCAACATTGGCATTTTAAAATGTCTGCTAATGAACAGTGTCACAGTGATTGTCTTACTGTGTGCCATACATTGATTTTGCACACCGACTCTGCCATTGTGCACTACATGGGCGGAAACACGTTTTGGGCAGGATGTGAAAAATGACAGCTGTACTGCTCATGAGGAGGTGTGGTAAAATGCCAGTGTTGAAAATCTGGAGTGGAAATATTGAAAATTCACAAACCTACGAGCGTGAGTGGGAACTGTGCAACGCACGCTCGTAAAACAGTCATTTTTAGGAATTTTTTCACCAAATTTTCAATATTGCCATTTTAAAACCTCTGCTAATGAACAGTGTCACTGTGATTTTCTTACTGTGTCCCATACATTGATTTCACACACCGACTGCGCCATTGTGCACCACATGGGCGGAAACACATTTTGGGCAGGATGTGAAAAATGACAGCTGTACTGCTCATAAGGAGGTGTGGTAAAATGGCAATGTTGAAAATCTGGAATGAAAATATTGAAATTCGCAAACTTACGAGCGTGCATAGGAACTGCACAACGCACGCTAATAAAACAGTTATTTGTAGGAAATTTTTCACCAAATTTTCAACATAGCCATTTTAAGATCTCTGCTCATGAACAGTGACACTGTGATTTTCTTAATGTGTCCCATACACTGAGTTCGCACACCGACTGTGCCATTGTGCACTACATGGGCGGAAACACGTTTTGGGCAAGATGTGAAAAATGACAGCTGCACTGCTCATAAGGAGGTGTGGTAAAATGGCAATGTTGAAAATCTGGACTGGAAATATTGAAAATTCGCAAACGTACGAGTGTGCGTAGGAACTGCGCAACACACGCTCGAAAAACAGTCATTTTTAGGAATTTTTTCACCAAATTTTCAACATAGCCATTTTAAGACCTCTGCTCATGAACAGTGTCACTGTGATTTTCTTACTGTGTCCCATACATTGATTTCGCACACCGACTGTGCCATTGTGCGCTACATGGGCGGAAACACGTTTTGGGTGAGATGTGAAAACTGACAGCTGTACTACTCATAAGAAGGTGTGATAAAATGGCAATGTTGAAAATCTGGAGTAGAAATATTGAAAAGTCGCAAACCTACTAGCGTGCGTAGGAACTGCGCAATGCACGCTCGTAAAACAGTCATGTTTTGGAATTTTTGCACCACATTTTCAACATGGGGTTTTTGGGACCCCCTCTCATGAATGATGTCACTGTTATGGTGCTATTCAGGCCCGAAGGGTGATTTTGCGCAGTGACTGCGAAATCATCCTTCGGGCCCGAACAACGCCATGACAGTGACATCATTCATGAGAAGGGGTCCCAAAAACCCCATGTTGAAAATTTGGTGCAAAAATTCCCAAAAATGCCTGAGATATGCACAGTTGAAACCCCCCTATCTAGCCCATTGTACAGCTTACCGGCATTTCCTCAGTTCGCGGTCGCCTTTGAAGAGTGCAGACGTGTTCCCAGTCCACCGAAGATCGTTGTGTTGGAGTCTGGAGGTAAGTATGGGGTGAGGGGTGTGGGGAGCTGGGTGCGCAGTGGGTGGGTGCAGGTTGTGGAGGGGATTGGGAGACGTGTCGTGGGACCGCTTTTATTTAAAAAAAGATGACGTGGACGTTTGCCATGCTGGGGTGGGCTCCCAGCGTGGCAGAAGATGGCTGGGGCTGGCGAGCCGACGGGGATTGGGCACCTCCGTCGGCAAAAAAAGCGAGCGTTTGCCACGCTGGGGTGGGCTCCCAGCGTGGCAGCAGGACTCAACTTGGGGGGCCGTGGAGCCGGCGAGGGATTGGGCACCCCGTCGGCAAACAGCGCTTGCCACGCTGGGGTGGGCTCCAGCGTGGCACCAAAGCTTTGGGGGCGGCGTGACGCTGGGGCGAGGGCAGATGCAGGCGGTTCTCATGGTAAGCCGTATGGCAGCGTGTGCTTTGCTTTGAAGCAGAGGAACACCGCTGTCATACAGAGCTCCTGCACCCATTGGTGCAGGAGCGCCACGCCTGCTCAAGGGAGCAGTGCATTGGATGGGAGAGGCACACCTCCAAAGTGTACTACTCTCCCAAAACGTTCCTTGCACATGCGCACTATTTTTTGAACTGGATAAAAAGAATAGTGTTTGTGCTGTATTCCTTGATCTAAGCAAGGCATTTGATACGGTGGACCATGAGCTGCTACTCTCTTCCTTGCACTCCATAGGCTTGGATCCATCCTCCCTTACATGGTTCAGGTGTTACCTAACAGGAAGAACACAGCAATTGAAAGCTGAAGGAGACCTATCTCCACTAAAACCACTTCTAAGAGGAGTTCCACAAGGATCTATCCTGGGCCCTATCCTTTTCGCCATTTATATTAACAATATTGATTCGAATCTTACCAAAGCCACTGTACACTTATTCGCAGATGGCACTGTTTTATATGTCAGCAACCCATCGCCTGCTACAGCTTGTGAAGTTCTACAAACAGAATTCTCTATACTACAACATCAATTATTGGAAAAAAAAGCTTATTTTAAATGCAAAGAAAACAAAAGCAATGTTTTTCTCCACCCAAAGCCATACAAATCCCTCATTACTAAACAACCTCCCCCAGCTATCCACTATCCTTGGTGAAAGCCTTGATTATGTAGAAAATTCAAGTATTTGGGGTGTGGATAGATAGCAAACTTGACTACACAGTTCATATTGAAGAACTTTTAAAAGCTTCGCAGAGACTTGGTATATTTTTCAGAATAAGGCACTTTCTAAACAGAGATTCCAAAATGAGGTTGGTCCAGGCCACATTTCTCTCAGTAACTGACTATGCAGACTTCCTCTATAGTCACTGCCCTATCTCCTGCCTATGCAAATTGGATACACTATACCACAGAGCTCTGAGATTCATAACAGATCTACCATTTAACACTCACCATTGCTCTCTCTATGCAGCAGTCGGTTGGACATCTCTACATCTCAGAAGAAACAGAAATGCTGCAGTGTGGACATACAGAATTTTGACTAAGATGCTTCCAAACTATATATTAGACTGCTTCGAACAGGCCACAGCTGGCACCTACGCCCTAAGAAGCTACAATTTCATTATGCTCAAAGTGCCTAAAGTCAACACCCGGCATGGGAGATCTGCTATCAGCTATAATCTAGCTATATCATGGAACACGATTCAAAAGTCCTTGAAGCTGATCAACCGGGTATCCTTAGCATCCTTCAAGCATCTATACCTAAGTCTCTTCCCTGAAAAATGCAATTGCTTCCACAAGTTCTAGTTTATTCGCAGTTCTTTCCTTCCCCTCTCAGGCTGCCATCATATCATGGCAATTCACTTCCCTAGAATTCATCTCACAGATACCTCACCCTTGGCTATAATCTTCTCCCATTAACTCCAGGCTCCTACCTTAGCCCTTATCACTGCCTTTCACCTCCCAGTTCTAGCACCAGCCCCTGCTCTAGTCATGCTGCACTCTTCCTACCATGTTACTTGTCTCAGTCTATGACCACCTCTTTCAGTCATCCAATCACTATTTCTCTTTGTCCACATTGACTTCCCTTGGATCTTTGGAATCTTGGGTATATCATGTTGAATGTATGCCATGTTTACTGCCAATGTTGATATGTATATACTGGTTTACCTAGAGTGCATCTCATATGTTCCTACCATATCCTGTTATGTTTAAACAATTTCTGTTCTTGATTTCTGTATATAAGTGTTTTAATTATTCATAGAAACATAGAACATAGAAGTTGACGGCAGATAAGGACCGCAAGGCCCATCCAGTCTGCC
The DNA here is from genome assembly GCA_016271365.2 of Neoceratodus forsteri. Classification (NCBI taxonomy): domain Eukaryota; kingdom Metazoa; phylum Chordata; order Ceratodontiformes; family Ceratodontidae; genus Neoceratodus; species Neoceratodus forsteri. Next base: position 71,066,392 of record JADMNL010000023.1, read on the forward strand.
CATTTCTTTTTCTACCTTATAAATGTGCCATCGGCCTTTGCTCTGTCAGTGACCTATCTATTCATAGTCATTTGTATTGCTCCCTTATGCCTATCCCATGCCTGTTTGAAGCCCTGCACTGTATTCATAGCCACCACTTCTTGTGGTAAGCCATTCCATGCATCTACCACCCTTTCTGTGAAAAAGAATTTCCTCACATTCCCCCTTAATCGGCCTCCTCTAATCTCATGCTGTGTCCTCTTGTCCTGCTATTTTTCTTATATTTAAACATGTTAGACTCTTTCACCTTGTTTATGCCCTTAAGGTGTTTAAATGTCTCGATCATATCACCTCTCTCTCCTTTGCTCAAGGGTATACATATTGAGCTCCGTTAATCTGTCCTCATATGTCTTCTGATGCAGTCCCTGCACCATTTTGGTTGCCCTTCTCTGGACTGCCTCAATTTGGTTAATGTCCTTGTGAAGGTGTGGCCTCCAATACTGCCGCAGTACTCAGATGGGGCCTAACCAATGTCTTGTACAGAGGATTATTACCTCCCTCTTACGACTTTAGATACCCCTACTAATACACCCTAACACCCCCTAGCCTTACCTACTGCTTTAGAGGTCTGTTGATGATTTTAGGTCATCAGTGATGATGATGCCCAAGTCTCTTTCTTCCTTGTGACTGCTAGCAACTCCTCCCAGCCTATAAGTGGCTTCAGGGTTTCTCTCCTATGTGCATGATTTTGCACTTCTTTGCATTAAATCCCAGTTGCCACTCTTCTGACCATTCTGCTAGTTTATCCAGATCTCTTCTCATTCTGCCCACCCCATCTGGATCATCTACTCTGTTGCAGATCTTGGTGTCATCTGCAAACAGACAAGCCTACCTCTAGTCCATCTGCGAGGTCACTAATGAAGATGTTGAATAGGACTGGCCCCAGGACTGATCCCTGAGGTACCCCACTTGTGACTTGCATCTCTTCTGACTGTATACCATTTACCACCACTCTCTGTTTTCTGCCAGTCAACCAGTTTGCCACCCAGTTGACCAACTTCTGACCCACCCCGAGCCTACCTAGCTTATTTATCAATCTTCTATGTGGAACAGTGTCAAAGCTTTGCTGAAGTCAAGGTAGGCGACATCAACTGCTCCCTTGGTCCACCACTCTGGTTACCCAGTCAAAGAAATCTATGAGATTAGTTTGACAGGACCTTCCTTTTGTAAACCCATGCTGTCTTGGATCCTGTGCCCCTATGGATTCCAGGTGTTGCACTATCCTTTCCTTAAGGAGTGCCTCCATAATCTTGCCCACTACTGAGGTAAGACTGACCGGTCTGTAGTTCCCCACCTCCTCCTGCTACCACTCTTGTGGAGCGGGATCACATGAGCCCTTCTCCAGTCTTCTGGGACCTCTCCTGTGCTCAGATACTCACTAAACAATTCTGCTAATGGCTCTGCTAGTTCCTCCTTTAGCTCCTTAAGTACCCTGGGATGTATGCCATCAGGTCCCATTGCCTTATCCACCCTGAGCTTAGCAAGCTCTTGTAGGACCCTTTCTTTGTGAAGGGAGTAGTGCTCACCTCCCTCCCCTGTGTCCATGATGTTGAGCTGTGGGCCCTGCCCTACCTTCTCTCAGTAAATACTGAGCAAAAGTATCTATTTAGGATAGATGCCTTTACAGGGTCCTCCTCTCACATGCTCCTTTTCTCCATTAAGCTTAGCAATACCCCCTCTGGACTTTCTCCTTTCACTAATGTATCTATAGAAAGTCTTGTCACCTTCTTTACTGTTAGTGCTAGTGTTTCCTCAGTTTGGGACTTTGCCTGCCTTACTGCCTTACCTGCTTCCCTTAGGGCAGTTTGGTATGCCTCCCATCTTCATCCCGCTGTGTTCCTTTATTTTTCTGAAGGCCAGCCTTTGGCTCTGACCTTTTCGCTACTGTATTTGAGAACCAAAGTGGTTTCCTTCTTCTTTTGCACTTCCTTTTCTGTCTAACACAATGGGATGTTGCTTCAAGTATTGTATCCTTAATGCTTGCCCACTTCGCCTGTACCTCCTCACCTGTGTTTCTTTTGCCAGGGCTAGCTTAACTCTGTTGGCCATCTTATCAAAGTCAGCCTCTGAAGTCCCATATTTTTGCCTTGGAATGGGATGATTTAGATGTAGTAGCCAAATTGAACCATACCATGTGATGGTCACTGGCCCCAGGTGACCTTCTACCTGGAGATCTGTGATCCTTCTTTGTTAGTCAGTGCTAGATCTAGGATAGCCCTGTCTCTTGTGGGTTGCTGTACCAGTTGTTTGAGGCCCTCCCCCTGCAGGGAATCCACTATGAGTCTAGTTCTGGCAGATGTTCCTGCTGGTATTGATCAATCTGTATCTGGCATGTTGAAGATATTCATGTACATATACCAATTATTGAACCTTGATTACTGTATACAAGTATATATGTGTTTTAAATCTTCCTATACATGTACCAATTATTGAACCTTGACCTCATCAGGTCCATCTTGCAAATGAGCTGTGCTCAATGATGTTCGCCTGAATAAATAAAGATTTGATTGATTGATTGATTGATGTATCGGAAAAAGGTCTTCTCCCCTGTCTTGACTCCCTGTGCAATCTGCAACTCTTTTGCTGCTTTGGCATCTCTCACCTTTTTCCTGGCCGCCCTGCTTTTCTGAATGTAATCCTCCCTTTCACTGTCTCCTTTAGTTGTTTGAACACTTTATATGCATTCCATTTTGCCTTGATCGCCTTCCTTACAGGAGGGGATAACCACGTGGGTCTTTTAAACCTGCTTTTTTGTTACAGTCTTGATGCAGAGCCTGCTTGCCTCGAGGACTGCTCTCCTGATAACCTCCCATATTTTCTCCACCTCTGACTTGTCCCTAATGTTTGCTATCTATCTAGTCTTTGAAGAAGTTTTTGTATTGCCCACTGATATTTCAAACCATATTGAATTGTGGTCGCTATTTGCCAAAGGCTCTTGTATCCTCACTGATCCAAACTCTGCTGAATTTGTCAGGATCAGATCCAGGATGGCATCTCTCCTGGTCAGATCCTTCACCAGTTGAGACAGTAGGCAGTTCTGGAATGCATCCAGCAAAGCCTAACTTCTGGCACTCTTGGTTACTGGAATCCTCCAGTCCACATCTGGCAGGTTAAGGTCCCTGACCACTACTATGTCCCCTTTACCTTCCATCCTTTGTAACTCTTCTACTAATTGTTCATCTCTCCCTTCTCCCTGCCCCAGGGGTCTGTATATCACCCCCATGCATGGTTTCCTTCCTACCGGGGTGGTTAGCTGAGCTCATAGTGACTCCATGCCCACCCCGCTAGTCTTGGTACTTACATCCTCAGTTGCTTCAATGCTCTCTTTCAGATAGAAGGCATCTCCCCCTTCCCTCTCTTCCTGTCTGTCCCTTCTTAACAGTGTGTAGCCTGGGATGGCAAGGTCCCATTCGTTGTTGTCCATGGCCCAGGTTTCAGCAATAGCCACCAGGTCGACCACTGCATCCGCCACTAGAGCCTGGAGTTTACTGATCTTGTTGCCTAGGCTCCTAGCATTGAGGCAGAATCCTCACCACGAGCTTGCTGTGTGCCCACTGTTGGCTGATTTTGGTTCACCTTTTTTTCCACAGATGCTCCCCTGTGCCACTTTGCTGATGCCAGTCCTTTGCTGTATGCTGCCTTTGTCTTAATGAGAATGGTGCTATTACACCTACTCTCTGATTTCCTTTTTGGGGAGGATTTGGCATGGCACGCTACTTGTTTCCATGGTGCCAGGCTGTCTCATACAGTCACTTAAAGATACAGTCTTAGTCGCAGGATCTCTTTAAAAAAAGACAACTCACAACTCGCAGACTCTTGGTTAAAAAAATGCATCAGTATGGTGTGCATTTTCTGGATATCAAACACAGCCCTTCTTTTAATTTCTGTTAGAAAGACCAGCAGGACTGGACAATGAGGAAGGTGCAAGATCATGCACTTGGGACACAGAAATGCAGGGGAGGAGTGCATGATGGGAGGGGAAGGTACTGACAGTCACCAAACAGGAAAGGAAACTAGGAGTAATCATATCTAATGATCTAAAGGTTACCAAACTATACGATAAGGCTGTGAGGAGAGCCAGTGGAATGCTGGGGTGCATAGGGAGAGGTATCTCCAGCAGAAGGAAGGAGGTGGTGATGCCACTGTATAGAAAATTGGTGAAACCTCATCTACAGTACTGTGTCCAGTTCTGGAGGATGCACCTCCAGAAGGACAGAGAGTAGAAGCGTTTCAGAGAAGGACGACAAAAATGGTGCAGGGGCTGCATCAAAAGTCTTATGAGGGAGACTGGAGGATCTCAATATGTATTCCCTGGAGGAGAGGAGAGAGAGGAGGGATATGATAGAGACTTTCAAATACCTCAGGGGTGTAGATAAGGTACAAGAGGGTAGCATCCTTCAAAGAAACAAATGTTCAAGAACAAGGGTCCATGATGTAAAGATAGAGGGGGTAGACTTTGGGGTAATGTGAGAAAGTATTTTTTCACGGAAAGGGTGGTGGATCCATGGAACAGCTTCCCGGAAGAGGTTGTAGGGGAAAAAATGGTAGGGGAATTCAAAAATACATGGGACAAACATAAAGGAACTCTAGCTATAGGAAAGAGAGGGTATGCCACAGATCATTTAGTATCTGCGGTATATGAAACTGGACAAACTAGGCGGGCCAAGCAGTCCTAATTTGCCATCAAATTCTATATTTCTGTGTTTCTATGTAGGCAGGGTCTCCCAAGAAAAAAATAACTATATTTTTCTGTCAGAGAAATAAAATCAATAAAAATAATTTAAAAAAGAAAATAAATATTTTTCTTGTTTGTTTGTTTTTTGTCGCAGAAAAAAAGGGGACATTCTATAATCGCAATAAACCACTCCAGAGTGTGGGTTATGCTGGGATTTACCCACTGCTGGTGTGGTTTACTAACTCGGCCAGCAACCTCATGACCAAACCACATCAGGCATGGGTTAATCCCAGCATAACCCTCGCCCTGTCAGGGTTTGTTGCTTAAATTATCCCTGGCTGTGAGATAGGGCAAGGGTTACGTCCCCATTTTATTTTATTTTTTTTACTCATTCAGCATTTTCTTTTACCACCACTCTTTTTTTTTTTCAACACTGTCCCAGTTTTCTGAGACCTGTCCCTCTAGTTATTCTTCAACATCTGAGAGTGTCGTAATGAAACTCAACTGTTTTTTTTGCCCATATCATCTCCACGTTTCCCCTTACGAGCTGCTGACGTGCCCAGCTGAAAAGATGGTGATTTAATAATGCTGTATCATGAATGGTTATTATCAATTATGTTCAAAGATCATGTTCAAGTTTCCCAAACCATTACACTGTGCTCAAGAGTAACAGTGATTAAACATGAATATTAAATGGCTGCCAATCAAAAACCATCATGTTATGGAAATGGTGATTGTGATTAATGATAGTTTCATATCATCACATTTATTCATGATTGCCCATGGTTAAGATACAGCAATAAATTCCGATATGTATCAATAAATAAATAAATAAATAAATACATTGAAAAAAAAACCTTTTCATACTTTTGGAATTTATGTTGTCTTCTAGTTAGACATCTTTATTGGAAACATTTGTTATGACACATTTTCAATACAAAACATATTGCTTTCAAGTATACGATCTGTGACAGCTTGCTTCTTACTAGTGCTATAGAGGTTCAACTTGGTTTATATAGTTCCCTTCAGTGGTTCCTTTTATGACTGGTGAGTTTGTAAAAGTACATCGTCTGTGCTCAAAGCATTTCCTAACAGTCTGCAAACTAATACTGCCAAGGCTTAACAAAAGAAATTATTACTATTTTGATCATTAAACTGTGCTTTTGAAATATGCAAATTAGTTAAAGACAACAAACCTACACACACAAGCACCGGGGCAAGGGTTACCCAGAAAGGGCTTGGCAATAAAGACAGGGTTCAAAGCATCATGGGAAATATATGCAAATCACCTTGAAAGTCTTCAGACCATTTCTGCTTTAAGCAAGAGTATGTGGTTCCAAATGGCCTCTCACACACTCTGCAAAGACATCAGACACAGACACAGACACAGGTTTTGTCCTACACAGGATTCATCAGTGTGCCTCGTCTTTAACAGCTCAGGCAAAGGATGAACCAGTCACGTTTTGGTCTTAATGATTTGGGTCATGGTGAGTCAAAAATAGGAAAGTAATCAAAAACAAAGAACCTCAGCACAAAAGTAGTAGGGCATGATAATTCTGGTAATGGTGCTTTACATATAGTTCTGATGATGCTTTATATTATAGGGGCAAGTGTAATTTTACATTTCTTTGAATACTAGACTTATTGTCAGTGTCCTTTCTGGTTAACCCTTGCTCCAATGCTTTTGTGTGGAGGTGCTTTGTCTTTTACATTACTTTCCCATTTTTGAGCTCACCATGACCCAAACCAGTAAGACCAAAACATGACTTGTTCATCCAACCCTTGAGTCGTTAGAGATAAGGCACATTGATGCGTCCTTGTGGGATGAAACACATGTTTGTATTTTCTGTTTTTCAGACTTTGCGGATTGTATGAGAGGTCATTTGGCACCATATACTCTTGCTTAAAGCAGAACCATTCTAATTATTTTATGGTGATTTGCATTAAGGGGAATATCTGTGATTTTACATTAGTAATGCAAATGTGTATACTATACCTAACATTGCAGGTACCCTTCATAAAGTGATTAAAACTCGACTTCACATGATCTACATTACAATTAAGTTGCTGTTACTGATATTTGACATTCATATTTTCATATTAGTAATAAAGCGCTGTTAAATATTACTCATGCGACTTACAATCTTACAATGCAGAACTAATATAATCATCAGCGGTCATCAGTGAACATCCCTTGATCATCCACAGATCGTCAAAAACCATTATGCTGATTGAAGCTTATAAAAATAATCAATAATCATCAGTTTGCGATTTAGAAGTTCATGTTTCATAATTAAATCATGATCTAGATGACAATCGTAGATCACGATCTCCCTTAATGATCATATGGTAGCACTTGATGATTAACAAGGATCAGTCATGACTGACCTTCAAAAAACATGCTTGATGATTTACAGATTTACCTGGGTACCTCGATCAACCACTCCCTATCCTTTCCTCACATCACCATGTATCACCTCAGAAGCCCATCACCGATCGGCTTCTCCAGTACCCCTGTGATTTCCTTTACCCCCATACCAACAGCAGGGCTTAATGACTTTAACACAGATCCAGCATTGGGGAGTGGGGGCCCCAGGAGATGGGCAGGCCAGTGGGAAATGGGTGGGCCAAAAGTGTGACACTACCATACTAAGCCTCATGTTTTGTTCTTTGTAAGCCCCTACTATCTCCCTTTCAATCAAATCATCACCACTGTCTTTCTTTAATGGTTCAGCCCTATGCCTTTTTGGGAAAGTGATTGTGGGGAGCTCTTGCAATCGTTCATGGATATGGAGGTACAGTCACACTCAATTTCTCGAATAGCTGCTTATCTCTTTCCTAAACTTTTCTCTGATATCACAGGCGAGTCATTGTAATGGTCCTCTGTATTCCCACAAAAACTCTTCAATTGGGATACAATTTGAAAGATCTTTACAGATATATGTGTTTATTTATTTATCAGAATTACAAATACATTTGAGTCAGAGACTCATTTACAAAGGTTCCATCTCTGAGCATACAAAAGATTAGAATACAGACAAAGTACAATAAAATAGTACAGACAATGGGATATTGAATCACAAGACAGAATTATGTGGTAAACGAATGTATACACATTTGGGAACAGCTGGCACTGTTTACATTTGTGGATACAGTGGGTGCAGTTGATAACAGAGGGTACAGATAATTTATTTATTTGTTTAACCAGGTATATCACACTAAGCTGAAAACTTTTTTACAGGAGTGACCTGGGAGCACAAGGAGGTTAAGTGACTTGCTCAGGGTCACACAGTATGCAAGTGGAAGCTGTGGGATTCAAACCCAGGTCTAGTCTGCTAGATGTCACCAAATTTGCAGCTCAGAGCCTTAGACCACTGCGCTATACTGCCTCCCAGATAATGAGAACATTAGGTGACACTTGAGCCATCCGTGAGGAGACATTGTCAAAAGAGCATGGGGTTCCAATCCCAGTGCAAATTGATAAATAATAAGCAAAAGTAACAGCATGAACGTGTACAGGGAAACAGGTAGCATTATGCAGCATTACTGAGACTTGCTGGAAACAAGACACATGGAGAACCAACATTGAGGGTTTCAGGCTGTTTAGAAGGGACTGGATGGATAGAACTGAAGGGGGGTGGATAGCAATGTATGTAAGGAATGACACTGAAGTGCCAGAAATTCAACTACCACAAGAACTAGACTTTGAACAACTCATAGAGAAACTAGCACCACACCAGGAAAAGCATATAACTGTAATGCTTTGCTATAGACCCCGCTCCCTGACCCCTAACAGAACTACTGACTTCATTAACAGCATAAAAAATGTTGATGCTGGTAAAAGGCTACTAGTTCTAAAGAACTTTAATTTTCCAGGAATACCTTGGGAGTCATGGTCTGCATCCACATTATCTGAAGTGAAATTCCTTGAGGCCCTAGACACCCTGACAATGAGTAATTACGTGACAGATAGCACCAGAGGTGATAATATACTTGATATAGTTCTTAATAATATGGAGGGGGTGGTTGTGAACTGTGTAGTCAGAGAACCCTTGATGGGAAGTGACCACAGTACAGCAGAATTCTCCTTGAAAATGTTATTATCCATAAAAACAGGGGTTAATAAAGTTAAGAGGTATGACCTGGCTGACTAAAATATGTTACGAACTCTAACTAGTGAGTGGGATTGGGATAAGTCATTGCACAACCAGAACACATATAGAATAAGAGGGGAGGCAGTATAGAGCAGTGGTTTAAGGCTCTGAGCTGCAAATCTGGTGACATCCAGCAGACCAGAACTGGGTTTGAATCCCACAGCTTCCACTAACACACTGTGTGACCCTGAGCAAGTCACTTAACTTCCCTGTGCTCCCAGGTCGTGCCTGTAAAAAAGCTTTCAGCTTAGTGTGCTACTCCTGGTTAAACAATTAAAAAAAAAAAAGGTGGGACGAATTTAAAACCTTTCTATTCACACTAGTAGAGACATATATCCCAACCTTCAATAAATATAACATCAAAGGCAAAATCCCCCTATGGTTTAATCCCAAAATGCAGAGGTTAATTAAAGGGACACTAAGTGTCCCTAGTTTAAAAAAACTCATTATGTTTGCTTGCACGCATGTGCAAGAAACATAGTGCCATCATCTGAGTTTTCCAGAGGTGTGTCAGCCTCTTCCAGTTCAGTCAGTGTGTTTGCAGGCGCAGTTGCAGTGCACCAATCACTGCTCCAGCTGTCTATAACAGCTGAAAATGCAGTGGAATACAGTTGAAAGGCAGAGCTCCACTTCAGTGAGCAGAGCTCCCCCCCTCAACACGCACGCATGCATATTGCGTGCTGCGCGCCTCGCAACGTATAGTTGCCAGTATAGTCGACCAATGCCCCATCGACCCGCCCAAAAAGTTTGGTGCCACGCTGGGAGCCCACCCCAGTGTGGCACGTCTTAGGCAGACGGGGTGCCTAATCCCCCATCAGCTCCAACCCCCCCAAACAGCCTTACAGCTGCCACGCTGGGACCCCACCCCAGCATGGCAAATGTCCCGCGTCGTCTTAATAATTAAAAAAAATTAAAAACCTGTAAATGAAAAAATGGTCCCTCGCAGTCTCCCTGCACCCACCCACTGCGCACCCTGCCTCCCCACACACACCCCCATCCCATACTTACCTCTGGAGTCTGGCGTGACGATCTTCGGTGGACCAGGAACACGTCTGCACTCTTCAAAGCCGACCGCAAACTGAGGAAATGCCGGTAAGCTGTATAATGTAATAGATAGGTTTTTTTCAACTTTGCTGCATATCTCGGGCATTTTTTGGAATTTTTGCACCAAATTTTCAATATGGGGTTTTTGGGACCCCTTCTCATGAATGCTGTCACTGTCATGGCGTTATTCAGGCCTGAAGGGTGATTTCACAGTCACTGCACAAAATCATCTTTCAGGACCGATCAACAAAACGACACTGCCAGTGTTCATAAGGTGGACTCTCAAGAAACCTATTTGAAAATTTGGTGGAAAAATTCCAAAAAAATGACTGTTTTATGAGTGTGCGTTATGCAGTTCCTACACACGCTCATAAGTTCACGAATTTTCAATATTTTCACTCCAGATTTTCAATATTGCCATTTTACCACACCTTCTTATGAGCAGTACAGCTGTCATTTTTCACGTCTCACCCAAAATGTGTTTCCGCCCATGTAGCGCACAATGGCGCAGTCGGCGTGCAAAATCAATGTACAGGACAAATTAAGAAAATCACAGTGTCACTGTTCATGAGCAGAGGTCTTTAAATGGCTATGTTGGAAAATTTGGTGGAAAATTCTAAAATTACTGTTTTACTGACAGCATTGTACTAGTTCCTACGCACGCTGTAAGTTCATGGATTTTCAATATTTTCACTCCAGATTTTCAGCATTGCCATTTTACTACACCTCCTTATGAGCATTACAGCTGTCATTTTTCACATCTCACCCAAAATGTGTTTCCACCCATGTAGTGCACAATGGCACAGTCGGTGTGCAAAATCAATGTATGGGACACATTAAGTAATCACAGTGACACTGGTCATGAGCAGAGGTGTTAAAATGGCTATGTTGAAAATTTGGTGAAAAAATTCCCAAAAATGACTGTTTTAGGAGCGCACGTTGCACAGTTCCTACGCACGCTGGCAAGTTTGCGAATTTGTAATATTTGCACACCAGATTTTCAACAGTGCCATTTTACCCCACTTCCTTATGAGCAGTACAGCTACCATTTTTCACATCTTGCCCAAAATTTGTTTCCATACATGAAGCGCACAATGGTACAGTCGGTGTGCGAAAACAATGTTTGGGACAGATTAAGAAAATCACAGTGACACTGGTCATGAGCAGAGGTCTTAAAATGGCTATGTTGAAAATTTGGTGACAAAACTCCATAAAATGACTGTATTACGAATGAGCATTGCGCAGTTTCCATGCACCCTCGTAAGTTCATGAATTTGTAATATTTTCACTCCAGATTTTCACCAGTGGCATTTTTCCACACCTCCTTATGAACAGTACTGCTGTCATTTTCCACAACATGGCTGAAATGTGTTTTCACACTTTCAGTGCAGAAATGCGTGGTCGCTGTGGGAAATCATTGTTCAGGACAGATAAAGAAAATCACACTGACACTGTTCATGATCGGAGGTCCCAAAATATCTGTGTTGACAATCTGCTGTAAAAAATCCCCAACCTAATTACATTACAGGTGTGTGTTGCACAGTTTCTATGCACGCTCGTGACTTCACCAGTATTTTTAATATTTTGACTGCAGATTTGCAACATTGCCATTTTTTACACCTCCCCATGAACAATACAGCTGTCATTTTTATGTTTGCTTGCACGCATGTGCAAGAAACATAGTGCCATCATCGGAGATTTCGGAGGTGTGTCACCTCCTCCTCCAATTCAGTCAGTGTGCTGGCAGGTGCAGCCCCTGTAAGCCAATGCATGCTGGAGCTGTCTATGACAAGCTCCAAAATGCAGTGGCATACAGTTGAAAGGGGAAGCTACGCTTGAGTGAGCAGCGATAAGATATCGCCTGCTGCTGCAGCTCCCCACCCCTGTCGCACTGTATAGCCGATGGGGTGCCCAATCCCCGTCGGCTGTGCTGCGTTCCCCACCTCCCCCAAAGGCTTAAATGCCACGCCTGGGTGCCCACCCCAGCTGGCAACTAATAATACAGCCGACGGGGTGCCCAACCCTGCTGGCTCCACTATCCTCCCCTGTAGTAAATGCCACACTGGGAGCCCACCCCAGCGTGGCAATTGATCTCAGGCCGACGGGGTGCCTTAACTCGTCAGCTGAACGCCCCCAACAGCTTGTATACGCTGGGAGCTCACCCCAGCGTGCAGCAAACATCCCACGCCGTCCTTTTTGTTGTTTTTACCTGGAAAGAAAAACGGTCCAACATAGTCTCCTGACCCTCCCACAACCCGCACCCCCACTGCGCACCCCTGACTCCCCACACTCCCCCTCACCCCATACTTACCTCTGAACCTCGGCGCGACGACTTCCGTGGACCGGGAACACGTCTGCACTCTTCAAAGCTGACCGCGAACTGAGGAAATGCCGGTAAGCTGTATAATGGGCTAGATGGGGGTTTCAACTTTTATTGCATATCTCAGGCATTTTTCTGAATTTGTGCACCAAATTTTCAACATGGGGTTTTTGGGACCCCTTCTCATGAATGATGTCACTGTCATGGCGTTATTCGGGCCGAAAGGGTGATTTCGCAGTCACTGCGCAGTCATTACGCGAAATCACCCTTCAGGCCTGAATAACACCATGACAATGACATCATTCATGAGAAGGGGTTCCAAAAACCCCAAGTTGAAAATTGGTGCCAAAATTCCCAAAAATGACTGTTTTATGAGCGTGCGTTGTGCAGTTCCTACGCAGGCTCGTAAGTTTGCGAATTTTCAATATTTTCACTTCAGATTTTCAACATTGCCATTTTACCACACCTTCTTATGAGTAGTACAGCTGTCATTTTTCACATCTCACCCAAAATGTGTTTCCGCCAATGTAGCGCACAATGGCACAGTCGGTGTGCGAAATCAATGTATGGGACAAATTAAGAAAATCACAGTGACACTGTTCATGAGCAGACATCTTAAAATTGCTATGTTGAAAATTTGGTGAAAAAATTCCTAGAAATGACTGTTTTACAAGCATGCGTTGTACAGTTCCTACGCACGCTCGTTAGTTCGTAAATTTTCAATATTTTTACTCCAGATTTTCAACATTCCCATTTTACCACACCTTCTTATGAGTAGTACAGCTGTCATTTTCACATCTCACCTAAAACGTGTCTTCCGCTTCGCGAGTATACAATGGCGCAGTCGTGTGCGTAAAGCAATGTTTAGGACAGATTAAGAAAATCACAGTTACACTGTTCATGAGCAGAGATCTTAAAATGGCTATGTTGAAGATTTGACTGACAAAAGATCCATAAAATAACTGTATTACAGTGACATGCGCGCAGTTTCCATGCATCCTCGTTAGTTCATGACTTTCTAATATTTTCAGTGCAGATTTTCACCAGTGACATTTTCCCACACTTCCTTATGAACAGTACAGCTGTCATTTTTCACAACATGGCTAAAGTGTGTTTTCACACTTTCAGTGCAGAGATGCGTGGTCGCTGTGGGAAATCATTGTTCGGCACAGATAAAGAAAATCACAGTGACACTGTTCATGACCGGAGGCACCAAAATGCCTGAGTTGACAATCTGCTGTAAAAATCCACAACCCTAATTATATTACGGGTGTGCATTGCACAGTTTCTATGTACGCCGTGACTTCATCATTTTGTAAATATTTTACTACAGATTTGCAACATTGCCATTTTTTACACCTCCCCATGAAAGAGTACAGCTGTCATTTTTTACATCCTGTTCGGAATGTTTTTGCACCTGTGGTGCTAAATGCCGTAGTCACTGTGCATAAGCAGCTTTCGGCTAACAAACTGATATTCCCCCTGTTCATGAGGTGGGGTCACAAAACAAACATGTAGAAAATTTGGAGTGAAAATACCAACGAATGCCTGAGGTATTAGGGTTTCCAACTATAACGCCCAACCCTGTAGAGAATGACAGGCATCAGGGGTGTGACTTGGGATTTTTGCCTGTCATGCTCATACCATTCCACACCCTGCAGTCAGTGAGATGCATCGAGGTATGCCTTGGACTCTTCGGCCCCAAACTTCACTCCATTCTCCTATATCGCACCCATCTCACCATATTTCCTGATGGAATTGGGTGAGCATAAGGGCCAAAGACCACAAGGAACACCGTGACACTTGTCAGTGTCTGCAGGGTGGGTGGTGAAATGGCATGGTCGTTATGCCTGATGACCCAAACGCACACCCCAATGCCTGTCACTCACTGCAGGTGGTGGTGGGTTGGCTTCAGTTCAATACTTTGCTGCCATTCCTATTATGCAGCTCTGTAACTTCTACACTACCAATGCCAATGCCAGCAAGCAAACATTTGGCATTGACAAATGCTTGTTTATGATTGCCAACATTCTGTAAAGATTGCTGATGTAGCTGGTAGTTTGATTCTGATTTTTTTTTTTCTTTAAAAAAAAAGTGAAAAACAGACTGCCCACCATACTGGTGTTACCTCACAAACACAGGTTTGTTTGCATTCCTTGATCAGCTCCAGCTGCATCTTTCCTGGACTTGGGAACATCCACAACACAGTCTAGCCCCTCATGAAGCAGTGATAGTTTAGGAGACTACTGCCTCATGAGTGACTGCACTATTTAGAGGTGTTTATAATGTTCAGGAGGTATTCAGTAAGAACAGATCCAGGATTGTAAACAAAACAAGGCTGTTTATAAATGTACATTAGCAGGCATTTCAGTTCTACTAAACAAGGAGAGAGACAAAATGAACAGCAACATCAATGAATTTTAGAGAAGGTAAGCAATCGTAAAATGTAGGATTTTAACTAGAAATAATATGTTAAACAAGCATTTGTCAATGCCGAATGTTGCTTGCTTCCATGTGCTGTTTAGGTATCTGGAAGTCATTGGAGTGCGAATATTGAAAATTTGTGAACTTACGAACGTGCGTAGGAACTGCGCAACGCATGCTCGTAAAACAGTCATTGTTAGGAAATTTTTCACGAAATGTTCAACATAGCCATTTTAAGACCTCTGGTCATGAACAGTGTCAGTGTGATTTTGTTAATGAGTCCCATACATTGAGTTTGCACACCGACTGCGCCATTGTGCGCTACATGGGCGGAAACACGTTTTGGGCAGGATGTGAAAAATAACAGCTGTACTGCTCATAAGGAGGTGTGGTAAAATGGCAATGTTGAAAATCTGGAGTGGAAATATTGAAAATTCGCAAACCTACGAGCGTGCGTGGGAACTGTGCAACGCACACTCGTAAAACAGTCATTTTTAGGAATTCTTTCACCAAATCTTCAACATTGCCATTTTAAGATCTCTGCTCATGAACAGTGACACTGTGATTTTCTTAATGTGTCCCATACACTGAGTTCGCGAACCGACTGCGCCATTGTGCTCCATATGAGGAAACATGTTTTGAGCAGGATGTGAAAATGACAGCTGTACTGCTCATGAGGAGGTGTGGTAAAATGGCAATGTTGAAAATCTGGGTGAAAATATTGAAAATTTGTGAACTTACGAGCCTCATAGGAACTACTGCTATGCAGCTCAAAGAAACAGTCATTTTTAGGAATTTTTTCACCAAATTTTCAACATGGCCATTTTAAGACCTCTGCTCATGAACAGTGTCACTGTGATTTTCTTAATTTGTCCCATACATTGATTTCGCGCATCGACTGCTCCATTCTGCGCTACAAGGGCGGAAACATATTTAGGTGAGATGTGAAAAATGACAGCTGTACTGCTCATAAGAAGGTGTGGTAAAATGGCAATGTTGAAAATCTGGAGTGAAAATATTGAAATTCGCAAAACTTACAAGCCTGCGTAGGAACTGTTACAGCGCGCTTTCAAGTAAAACAGTCATTTTTGGAATTTTTGGACCCAAATTTTCAACATGGGGTTTGGGACCCCTTCTCATGAATGATGTCACTGTCATGGTGGTATTCAGG
Source organism: Neoceratodus forsteri (assembly GCA_016271365.2). Lineage (NCBI taxonomy): Eukaryota > Metazoa > Chordata > Ceratodontiformes > Ceratodontidae > Neoceratodus > Neoceratodus forsteri. Next base: position 71,082,219 of record JADMNL010000023.1, read on the forward strand.
CGCAAGGGTGATTTCTCAGTCACTCGCGCAAATCACCCTTCGGCCTGAATAACACCCGTGACAGTGACATCATTCATGAGAAAGGGTCCTAAAACCCTCGTTGAAAATTTGTGCAAAATTCAAAATGCCTGAGATATGCTATAAGTTGAACCCTCCTATCTAGCCCATTATACAGCTTACCGGCATTTCCTCAGTTCGCGGTCGGCTTTGAAGAGTGACATGTTCCCGTCCACCGAAGATGCCGTGACCGGAGTCCGGAGGTAAGTATGGGTTGGGGGTGTGTGGGAGGCTGGGTGCACAGTGGTGGGTGCGGGTTGTGGAGGGGGCTGAGACGCGCCGGGGACCGCTTTTTGTTTTACAGGTTTAAAACAATAAAAGACATCGTGGGACCGCTTGCCATGCTGGGGTGGGCTCCAAGCGTGGCACAAGGATGGGGGGCCATTCAGCCGACGGTGGATTGGGCACCTCGCCGCTAAAGAGGATTGCCACGCTGGGGTGGGCTCCCAGCGTGGCACCAGCTACGGGGACGACAGCAGCTCAGCCGGCGGGATTGGCACCTCCGTCGCTACACAGGACGCAAGGGGCACGATGCCTGCCTGTTGGGGAGCTACGCTTATCGGTGCTCACTGAAGTGTAGCTCCCTTTCAATCAGAGCGTTACTGCATTTTGGAGCGTGTCATAGACAGCTCCAAAATGCATTAGCTACAGGCTGCGCCTGCCAGCTCACTGACTGAATTGGAGGAGGAGGTGACACACCTCAAATCTCCGATGATGGCACTATGTTTCTTGCACATGCGTGCAAGCAACATAAAAAACAGGTTGACAGTGTCCCTTTAAATCAAAAAATAGATTATTCAAGAAATCTTTATGAGATGGCATAGAAGGTAGCAAAAGAAGATTTAAAGAAAAACTACGGAAACTAAAAAAGACAATAAAAAAGCAAAAAATGACATGGCACAGAGACTTATAACAAAGTGGCTGAAAATAAACAAGCATTTGTCAATGCCGAATGTTTGCTTGCTGGCACTGGCATTGGTAGTGTAGAAGTTACAGAGCTGCATAATAGGAATGGCAGCAAAGTATTGAACTGAAGCCAACCCCACCACCACCCTGCAGAGAGTGGCAGGCATTGGGCTGTACCTTTGGGTCGTCAGGCATAATGACCACGCCATTTCACCACACCCTACCCGGCAGACACTGACAAGTGTCACGGTGTGCCTTGGGGTCTTTGGCTCTTATGCGCACCCCATTCCATCAGGAAATACGGTGAAATGGGTGCGTATAGGAGAATGGGGTGTTTGGCCGAAGAGTCCGAGGCACACCTTGATGCCTCTCACTGGCTGCAGGGTGTGGTGGAGAGAATGGTATGGAGCATGACAGGCAAGAATCCCAAGTCACACCCCTGATGCCTGTCATATCTTACAGGGTGGGCGTTATGGTCGGAAACCCTAACGCCTCAGGCATTGCTGGTATTTTCACTCCAAATTTCAACATGGTTTTTGTGACCCCGCCTCATGAACAGTGGCAATATCAGTTTGTTAGCCAAAACTGCTTTTGCACAGCGACTATGGCATTTGGCACCACAGGTGCAAAAACACATTCCGAACAGGATGTGAAAAATGACAGCGGTACTGTTCATGGGGAGGCGTAAAAAATGGCAATGTTGAAAATCTGCTGTGAAAATCTTAAAAAAACTGGTGAAGTCACGAGCATGCGTAGAAACTGTGCAACGCACACCCGTAATGTAACTAGTTTGGGGATTTTTTTACAGTAGATTGTTAACACAGGCATTTTGGGACTTCCGATCATGAACAGTGTCAGCGTGATTTTATTTATCTGTCCCGAACAATGATTTCCCACAGCGACTATGCATCTCTGCACTGAAAGTGTGAAAACACATTTCAGCCATGTTGTGGAAAATGACAGCTGTACTGTTCATAAGGAGGTGTGGAAAAATGCCACTGGTGAAAATCTGGACTGAAAATATTACAAATTCATGAACCTACAAGGATGCGTGGAAACTGCGCAATGCTCACTCGTAACACAGTCATTTTATGGAGTTTTGTCACCAAATTTTCAACATAGCCATTTTAAGACCTCTGCTCATGACCAGTGTCACTGTGATTTTCTTAACGTGTCCCATACATTGATTTCGCACACTGACTGTGCCATTGTGCGCTACATGGGCAGAAACATGTTGTGGGCGAGATGTGAAAATGACAACTATACTGCTCATAAGGAGGTGTGGTAAAATGGCAATGTTGAAAATCTGGAGTGAAAATATTGAAATTTAGTAACTTACGAGCGCAGTAGGAACCGCGCAACGACACCGTAGAAACAGTCATTTTTGAATTTTTCACCAATTTTCAACATAGCCATTTTAAGACCTCTGCTCATGAACAGTGTCACTGTGATTTTCTTAATGTGTCCCTGTACATTGATTTCGCGACAATCGACTGCCCATTGTGCGCCATATGGGCGGAAACACATTTTGAGTGAGATGTGAAAAATGACAGCTGTTCTGCTCATAAGGAGGTGTGGTAAAATGGCAATGTTGAAAATCTGCAGTGAAAATATTGAAAATTCACAAACGTACGAGAGTGCGTAGGAACTGCGCAACGCACGCTCGTAAAACAGTCATTTTTAGGAAATTTTCCACCAAATTTTCAAAATAGGCTTTTTGAGAGCCCACCTTATGAACACTGGAAGTGTAGTTTCATTAATCATTCCGGAAAGGTGATTTTGCGCAGTGGCTGCGAAATCACCCTTCGGGCCTGAGTAACGCCATGACAGTGCAAGAATTCATGAGGAGGGGTCCCAAAATCCCCATGTTGAAAATTTGGCAAAATTCAAAATGCCTGAGATATGCAACAAAGTTGAAAAATCCTATCTATCCCATTATACAGCTTACCGCATTTCCTCAGTTTGCGGTCGGCTTTGAAGAGTGCAGACGTAGCCCCGGGTCCACCAAGATCATCGGCCGGACTCGGAGGGTATGGGGGTGGGGGGTGTGGGGAGGCAGGTGCGAGGGTGGGTGCGGGTTGTGGGGGAGCAGGGAGACTGCGAGGGACCGCTTTTTTCTTTACAGGTTTTTTGCCGAAAAGATGACATAGGGGACGCTTGCTACGCTGGGGTGGGCTCTCAGCATGGCAGAAGAACGGCTGGGGGGCGTGGAGCCGACGGGGATTGGGCACCCTGGCCGCCATGGTATTGCCACCGCCTGGGGTGGCTCCAGCGTGGCACCCTGTACTTGGGAGACAATGGAACCAACGGCGATTGGGCACCCCTGCTGGTGAAAGTACTGGGAGGGGGAGAGACAGTGGAGCTGACTGGGGATTGGGCACCCCCTGTCAGCCATAACATCATTTTGCCACGCTGGGGTGGCACCCAGCATGGCACCTGGATGCTTTGGGGGCATGCAGCCAACGGGGGATTGGGCACCCCCGTCCGCCATAATATCATTTTGCCATGCTGGGGTGGGCTCGCAGCATGTCACCTGGATGCTTTGGGGCGCAGTCAACGGGGATTGGGTACCCCGTCGGCCATAAAACATTTTGCCACACTGGGGTGGGCCCCAGCGTTGCACCTGGATGCTTTGGGCTGGAGCCGACGGGGTTGGGCACCCCTATCGGCCGTAGACAGTGGGGGGGAGGGGAAGGCGCATGAGCACACAGTGTGCATGCATGCAGCGTCTGTGTGGGGGAGCTCTGCTCACCAAGCAGGAGCTCTCCTTTCAACTGTATGCCACTGCATTTTCAGCTGTCAGACAGCTGAGTAGTGATTACGCCTGCGCATCGCTACTGCAAATACACTGACTGAATTGGAAGAGGCTGACACACCTCTGGAAAACTCGTATGATGGCACTATGTTTCTTGCACATGTGTGCAAGCAAACATAAAAACCCTTCTATAACCATATAAGTAGCATGAAAGCACAAAGCAACAATAGTTATGGGGCAACAATCTAACATAGGATCAAGCAGTTGATATTTCCCGTAACAACCGTCTGGTTGTGAGATTCATACACTGCGATTGTCCTATCCATGCCATGAGCATAGATAGAGCAGACACAGAAATCTGTTGACAGCAAGTTAAAAAAAATGCATCATCATTTCGATCTCAATCTGCTCTTACTTGGCAAGTGCTGCAAATCGGTTATGTGTATCTCTGTTTCACGTGTTACTTGAAGAGTTCTTCCACTCGGTTCACCCAGTAAAATCTGTATAAATATTTTAAAAAATTTTAAAAAGTGTATAGCATTGTTTTTTTTCACTGACCGATTATCAATAGTTTTGAACTTGGTCTCTTTCTTTCCGCAGGAACCCCCGGACCATGTGCACACGTTTCCTAGATGACTAACCAACCAAGAAACAAGAAGGGTGTGCAAATTTTTTTTTTTTGAACATTTCAAGGACTCTTAATTATATATTATTAGACATCTGTAGATGTTTAACTGTTTTTTTTGCTTGTCTGTTCTGCATTCCCGGAACGTTTTTTGCTGAATCAGAGTTCTTCACAGGCTGTTGTGGACTTGTATATAAGGTCAGAAATGGTATTCTATAAATTGTTTGGGTTGTTGAAGTAAAATCTGCAGCTCTAAAAAAACACTTGTCCGTACTTTTTAAAGTTCAGCAATGCACTTTGCACACATTGAGCCTTTGTTTTAAGGTTTCCTGGTCTAACTCCACATCGTAAAAAATTGCTGCCAAGCAATTATACAAAATAAATTATGAGAATGTGGATTGTCTCGAATTGAACTCACACCCTCGTTGAGAGATGCTTCAATAAATCCCTCAAGCTGCCTCTCGGGGTTTATGTAGCATCGCTCGACTCGGTGTGACTTCAGTTCTCATATCAACCACCTCCTCATCCATTATTCTCTATTTATAGGACCCCTAACAGAGGGAGATAAAATAATAAGTGATTATCAAGAAACAGCCATGGTGTTCAATCAGTACTTTGAAAGTATTTACCAAAAGGGAGCTGCAAAATAGGATCTGATAACAGCTGGTTCAGATAGTATTTTAGAAACAACACCTGATATGATCAAAGAAAGACTACTAAATCTGGACCCCAACAAGTCCCCCGGCCCCAATTTACTACACCCTATTTTATTAAAAGAATTGGCCCCTGTAAGATCTGCCCCTTTACAGGCAATATTTCATAAATCACTACAGAAGGGGAAGGTCCCTGAAGATTGGACAACTGCATACACTACCCCAATTCATAAACAAGCATTTGTCAGTGCTGAATGTTTGCTTGCTGATATTAGCATTGGACGTGCAGGAATCAGACAGATGCAGAATAGGATTGGCAGTGAAGTATTGAACTCACGCCAACCCTACCTCCACCCTGCAGAGATGGACAGACATTGGAATGTGCCTTTGGGTCATCACCCATAACGTTCACGGCATTTCACCTCACTCTGTACTACAGACACCGACAAGTGTTGAGATGTGCCTTGGGGTGTTCAGCTTTATAGTCACCTCATTTCATAAGGACATAAGCAGAAATGGATGCAGCATAGAAGAATGGGGTGAACTCTGGGGCTGAAGATTCCAAGGCAAACCTCGATGCCTGTCACTGGCTTCAGGGTGGGGGGTTGGGGTGGAATGGCATGAGCATTACAGCTGGCAATCCAAAGGCACACCCCTGATGCCTATCAGTCTGTACAGGGTGGGATGTTATGGTTACAAAGAAACATAGAAATTGACGGCAGATAAGGACAGCAAGGCCCATCCAGTCTGCCCTTTTTTTCTACCTTATGAATATGCCATAGGCCTTTACTCTGTCAATGGCCTATCTATTCATACTCATCTGTATTGCTCCCTTATGCCTATCCCATGCCTGTTTGAAGCTCTGCACTGTATTCATATCCACCACTTCCTGAGGTAGGCCATTCCATGCATCCACCACCCTTTCTGTGAAAAAGAACTTCCTCACATTACCCTTAATCGGCCTCTCTCTAATCTCGTGTTGGTTAGAAACCCTAACGCTGCAGGCGTTTATTGGTATTTGCACTACAAATTTTCAACATGACCTTTTTGTGACCCCCCCAGCTCATGAAGGCATTCGGTACCTCTGCTTATGAATAGTGGCACTGTGATTTTGTTAATCTGTCCTGTGCTTTGATTTCTCACAGCAACCGCACCATTCTGCGCCAGATGTGCGAAAACACAGTTTGGGCAGGCTGTGAAAAATGACAGCTGTACCATTTATAGAGAGGTATGAAGAGATGGCAGTATTGAAAATCTGTAGTGAAAATAAAAAAAAAGCTCGAACTTATGAGCGTACGTGGAAACTGCGCAAGGCACTCTCATAACACAGTCATTTAGTGGAATTATTTCACCAAATTTTCAACATAGGCATTTTGTGACCTCTGCTCATGAACACTGTCACTATGATTTTCTTAATCTATCCTGAACATTGATTTCCCACAGTGACCGCATCATTGTGCGCCAGATGAGCGAAAACACATTTCCGGCAGGGTATGAAAAATGACAGCTGTACTGTTCATAAGGAGGTGTACAAACTGACAATGTTGAAAATCTTGAGTATAAATATTACAAATTGTTGAAGTTATGACTGTACATGGAAACTGTGCAATGCACGGTTGTAACATAGTCATTTTATGGACTTTTGTCACGAAATTTTCAAGATAGGCATTTTGAGACCTCCGCTCATGAACAGTGTCACTGTGATTGTCCTTATCTGTCCAAACACTGATTTCCTACAGCGACCGTGCTATGCTGTGCCAGAAGTACGGAAACACATTTCAGCCAGGATATGAAAAATGACAGCTGTACTGTTCATAAGGAGGTATAAAAAATGCCAGTGTTGAAAATCTGGAGTGAAAATATTACATATTCACGGCGTTACTAATGTGTGTGGAAATGGCGCAATGCATGGTCGTAACACAGTCATCTTTTGGAATTTTTTCACCAAATTTGCAACATAGGCTTTTTGGGAGCCCACCTCATGAACAGTGACACTGTCGTTACATTAATCAGTCCTGAAAGGTGATTCCGTGCACTGCAGTGACCGTGAAATCACCTTTTGGGACCGAATAACCAGATGACAGTCACTGAATTCATGAGATGGGGTCCCAAGAATCCTATGTTGAAAATTTGGTGTCAAAATTCAGAAAAATGGCCGAGATAGCCACATAAGTTGAAAAAACAACATTTATGCCATCAGACAGCTTGCCGGCATTTCTTCAGTTCGTGGTCGGCTTTGAAGAGTGCAGACGTGTTCCTGGTCCACCAAAGATCACTGTGCCAGGCTCCGGAGGTAAGTAGGGGTGAGGGGTGTGGGAGGTGGGTGTGCAGAGGGTGGGTGCGGTTGAGGGAGGGGGCACCGTGACAGCGAGGACCGTTTCTATTTACAGGTTTAAAAATACCAAACAACGAGGGAAGGTTTCTTTATTACAGCTGGTTTAACATGCTGGGGTGGGCTCCCAGCGTGCCACCTGAGTGTTTCTTGGGGGGTTCTGTAGCCGACAGGATTGGGCACCCTGTTAGCACGCCACAGAATGTTTGGGGGGCACATGAGCCGAGGGGGATTGGGCACCTCTCTGCACACAACACACGGGGGGGGGGTATATTAATGAACTTGGGAGGGGGCATGCCGACAGGGGGATTGGGTACCCCCATTGACTTTCATGGGGCCTGTGAGAGGCGGACAGTGATAGCCGCCACCATGTTTCTTTAAAACAAATGGGACATTATGCCGACAGGGATTTGGCTCCCCCATCTGCAAATATACTTGAGAGGGGGCATGCTGACAGGGAGATTGGGCACCTCCATCTGCTTCATGGGGACTGTGAGAGGTGGATGGCGACAGCCGCCACCATGTTTATTGAAATGGGACACCAGACAAGCAAACTGTGATTCTTTGCTGGAATCGGGGACCGCCCCAGCAGCAAAAACAGCTGATTGTTAATGACGGGGCGCTCCCTGATAGGAGCAGTGAGTTTCTTTCAAGTTGGTGGCAGGCTACAATACTGCTGCCATGGACAGCGTGCTCCTGTATTGGTGCCACAGAGACCAGCCCCAAAATGGACAGCTGGCATTCGCCACAACATTGCCATGCCTCCACAACTCACTACTATAGCAAGCTGCCGCAATATGTTTCTTGTGCATGCACGCAAGCAAACTTAAAAATGCTTAAAAATAATTTTGTTCAAACTACAGGCCAATAAGTTTAACAAGCATTCTGGGCAAGGTCCTGGAGTCCTTTATAAAGGAATCAATTGAAATCCATATAGCTGATTGTGGGCATACAGACCCAAGTCAGCATGGATTCATAAGGGGAAGGGCATGCCTAACTAACTTATTGAATTTTTATGAACCTGTTAACGAAGCATTAGACAACAATATACCAGTGGATGTTTAATATATTGACTTTGAGAAAGCCTTTGGCAGTGTGTCTCATTATGAACTTATACACACATTGAAAGAAATAGGCCTCAATGATAACCTGACTGAGTGGATAGCAGCATGGCTGAATCATAGGAAGCAAAGGGTCTGCATCAAGGGCCATTTATCACCTTGGGCTCAGGCACCTAGTGGAGTGCTGCAGGGATCTGTTTTGGGTCCTACACTCTTTAATGTTCTAATTTCATCCATTACATACACATCTAAAACTTGGGCAGCCAAGTTTGCCGATGACATAAAGCTGGGTGCCCTAGTACTGAATAGTGAAGATGCAGGCATTTTTCAAAACAACACAGACTCTATGGCCAGATTAGCTGCATTAAAAAAGCTACACTTTAATAAAGATAAATGTAAGATAATGCATCTGGGCAAACGCAACCAGAGATTCACCTATACTCTTACTGGAAGCCCACTACAGACAACTAACTCTGAAAGGGATCTGGGAATTTATGTAAACAATGATTTGAAATTCTCTGAGCACTGCAGACAGATAACAAAAAAAGGTATAGCATACTGGGAGCAATTGCAAGGAATATAAGAGGTAGGGAAAGAGAGGTGCTGGTGCCACTTTACATCTCATTGCTGCACCCCCACAAGGAGCACTGTGGGAGGTTCTGGTCACCGCAACTAAGGGGAGATGTTGGTAGACTGGAGGGTGTCCAGCGGTGAGCAACGAGAATGGTATGAGGCATCGGGGATGAACCATATGGGGAGCGACTACAGGAACTAGGGCTGTATACATTACACTACAGAAGACACAGAGGCGACATGTGCCTAGTGTATAGAGCCTTTAGGAACACTGACCTCTGGGAATGTGTAGGGCTAAATACACAACATTGTCAAAGGACAAATGGAGGCCACCAGTATCAGCTTCAAGGTCAAGCATACAATAAGAACCTTAGGGATAACTGGTTTTCCCAGAGAGTGGTGAACCCTTGCAATGCTCTTCCAGACAGTGCAGTATCTTGTGACTTCATGAATCAGTTCAAGCATGCACTGGACAATTACTATTTAAAACAAAAATATCAAGTGCGTTTATAATTGGTGCAGGTCTACTGTGGCTAACACTAATTGTACCTGAACTCCACCCTATGAAAGATGAGGGAGGTTACAAGTAGAAAATACAAGTTTACAATACAAATTACAGGTTGGTACACCAAAAGTGTAATGCAGCAACGTCTGAGCAATCAGACTATTGGTTTTGTCAAGTAACAGAGTGGAGAGAAGGAGAAGGGGCAAAAGCAGAGCAGTCAGCAAGGAGACTTTGTCGGGCCGAGGGTTAAAGGGAGGGGAGTGATATGGGAGGGAGTGGGGGAGGGAGAGAGGAAGGAGCACAGAAGACATGGCTGTGACAAAGAGAAGGATCAGGGAGAGAAATGTGGGAGCTGTCGGGGGGTGAGGATGGGGAAGGGGAGGGAGTGACCAGCTAAGGAAAGAGGAACTGATAGAGGGCGGGAGTAGTAGGAGCTAGTGCAAAATAGGGAATGGAGTGGCAATGTTCTGCTGTGGATAAAAACTAGTTGGGACAGTCACAGTTGCTCAGTGCAGTAAGGTGCTGTCGGAGTTTGCATTTGAAGGAACCAAGCTTCCGTTTGTCGAGGATATCCTGGGGGAGGTTAAGCTGCTTGGCGCTCGGAAAATTAAAGAACATTGAGCCTGGGTGGTCCGACAGAAAGGTACCAGGTAGGTGTGCTTAGACACACTCCTAGTGCTATGTGAGTTAGACGTGCATATGAGAAAATACTGGGTGGTTGACTGGGTGAGCCCTAGGCTGATTTTTTTCATAAGCAGGCTGGTCTGATATGAAATCTTCATGTTATAGTGCAACCAGTTGGTCAGGGCGCATAGGCCACGTAGATGGGTATGACTGTGAGCACCGGAGACCAGACGACATGATTTGTCGAGTGCCATACTTATTCTTTTAAGTGTAGTATCAGTGGTGGAGCCACAAATGACTAATCCATAGTCCTCTATAGAGATTACTGAGCTGATGACAGCTAACTGTAATGCCTCAGGAGTCATGCTGTGCTTGTGTCGGTAGAGGATTCCAGTTCTGGAGCTGATCATGTTCTAAATAAGGCAGACATGTTCAGCAAAAGACGGGCACTGTCAAGTGTAATACCTAGGTATTTAAAGGTAGAGACCTGCTCAAAGGGGACATTCTGATTATTAAAGATGGTAAGAGGGGCTGATTTGTGCTTGTTATGGGGACTAGCAAAGAGCATAGTCTTAGTTTTTTTTTGTAGTTCATAATCAGTTTATGCTAGATGAACCAGGACTCCACTGCTGAGAAGTTATGCCGGAGACTACTAACAAGGCAGAGTGAGTCAGGTTGACTAGTAAATAAAACCACATAATCCACGTAGAGGAGAAAACTATTGGTACAGACTTGGGGAAGGGTATTAAGAAAGAGGCTAAAAAGTAGGGGGCCCAGTATGGAGCCTCGAAGGACACCTGAGCATACAGGGAGGCTAACGGAAAAAGTGCCACGGATCTTTACCTGCTGAAATCTGCCATCCAGATAGCTTTTGAATCAGATCATGGCGCCACTGGAGATCCCAAGGGCCGGGAATGACTCGAGAACATACGAACATACATACGAACAAGCCAGCAGAAGAAGGCCATTTGGTCTATCAAGTCTGCTCGTATTGCAGGGTCCACAGCTTGAGCTAATGTCCCTGCCTCCCTCCCCACTCCTCCCACCCTCCCTCACCCATGATTCTTATCTTCCCCCTATGCCTATCCCAGCCTCTCTTAAAGCTGCTCACTGTCTTTAACGAGATGACCTCTTCCGGCAGCACATTCCAAGTGTCCACAACCCTTTCTGTGAAGAAGTGCTTCCTGACATCCCTCCTACACCTCCCACCCTCCAGCTTAAGACTGTGCTCCCTCGTGATATGGTTGCCACTCAGCTTAAAGAGACTTTCCTTATCAACATTATTCATCCCTTTCAAGTACTTGAATGTCCCAATCATGTCCCCTCTCTCTCTCTCTTATGTCCTCCAGGGAGTACATGTTCAGTGCCCTCAACCTCTCCTCGTATGCCCTGACCTGCTGACCAGCTATCATCTTTGTAGCCCTCCTCTGTACCTTCTCCAGCAGGTTAATGTCCTTTTTGAGGTGTGGGCACCAGTACTGAACTCCATACTCTAGATACGGCCTTACCAGTGACCTGTACAAGGGCAGTATAACCTCCTCTCTCCTACTACTGATCCCCCTAGCTATGTATCCCAGCATCTTGTTTGCCTTTGCTGCTACTTTCTTGCACTGCATGGAGTGCTTCAGGTCACTAGTGATCATCAATCCCAGGTCCTTCCCCTCCTCTGATGCAGCTACTCGGACTCCACCCAGGTAATACTCTGTCCTGGGATTCTTGGCTCCAATATGCATAACTTTGCATTTCTTGGCATTAAAGCCAAGCTGGCAGATCCTGGACCACCTCCCCAGCTTTTCCAGATCTTCCTGTAGGTCCCATATGCCTTCAGCTGTGTTCACTCTCCCACAAAGCTTGAGAGGGAGAGTGTGGTTGACTGTGTCAAAAGCCTAAGTGAGATCAATGTATACTGATCCCACTAAGCAACCCTGGTCAAGTGTTTTGTGAATGTAGTCAGTATATTCTAGAAGGGCAGAAGTGGTACTGTTTTGTTGTTTGTGTTGGGTGTTTTATATATATTGTTGTAAAATATAATAAAGTTTATTAAATTAAAAAAAATCAAGTCATCACCACAGCCTTGTCAAGACAGTGAGGGAGGGGCAGTCTGATATCATGTGGCCACCAATGACAGTCTGCACCTTGCTTGCAGTCCACCGTAGAAGTGTCTAAAGCAATGAGACAAGTGGTAGGTTCCCTCTAGAGTACAAATGCGCTACATCCACAGCAGGCCTGAGATAATTCTAGCATGCATCTCCCTTATAGTTGTGCAATATACTGTCACCTGCACAACCAAGCCACACTCTTAGCTGCTTTCTCAGTAAGGTACCTTACTACTGGCATTGTTTTGACTGTGTGTGTGTTGGAGCCAAACAACTCACAAATTTTTAAATCACAGGATCCCAAGAATCCTTAATGGACTAAATTGTGTATCAGCGTGGCTCAGTTAGACACATCTGCCTCTGGACCACAGGGTTATGGGTTCTTGTTCCACCCCAGAACTTGAGCTCATACTCTGGCACACTAGGGCACTAGGGCTGTACCAACTAACCTTCTAACCTTCCATTTTTGGGAAAGGTTATTGAGAAGGTGGTAGCGCTTCAGTTGGAAGAGCACCTCTTATCTCATGAGTTGTATGAACCCTTCCAGTCGGCTTTTCGTGCCAGACATAGCACCGAAACTGCACTTGTTCGGGTGCAGAATGACCTGCTCAGAGCTAGAGATTGGGGAGACAAGACAATTCTTGTTCTCCTTGATCTCTCCTCAGCATTTGACACTGTGGACCATTGTGTGCTGCTTTCTCGCCTTGGGGACCTATGCAGACTCACCAGTAATGTCATCAAATGGTTTGAGTCCTTTCTTACCAACAGGAGGCAGCGGGTTATGATAGGAAATTTCTCATCTACACCCAGCCTACTTATTTGTGGAGTTCCTCAGGGATCAGTATTGGCTCCAATGTTGTTTGCAGTGTATATGCTGCCTCTGGGTGGGATCATTAGGAAATACGGCTTGAGTTTTCATTGCTATGCCGATGATACTCAGCTGTATTTTTCCTTTGCATCAAATGCAGTGGATGTGCTTAATATCTGTCTGGCCAAGATAAACGACTGGATGGCCTCCAGCTGGTTGTGGCTGAACCCCGATAAGATGGAGGTATTAGTAGTGGAGTTGAACAGAGTTTGTGATAGGATGGCATCTGACACAGAAACTGGGCTTGTCCTAGGATCTGTGCCATTGAAGGCCTCCTCTTGGGTGCGAAATCTTGACGTGATTCTGGACAAAGATCTAACCATGGAGGCTCAAATATCCTCCATGGTTCGAAACTGTTTTACCATCTTAGAAACATTGCCAGGATTAAGTCCGTTGTTCCGCCTCTGGACCTCCCTACTCTGATACATGCCTTAGTCACATCTAGGCTTGATTACTGTAATGCGCTCATCTCAGGGTCACGGGAGGATCTCTCTGCAGATTGCAGCTGGTGCAAAACGCAGCTGCCCAGTTGTTGACCGGGCAGCAAAAGTTTTGCCATATTACACTGGTTTTGCGTGAATTGCACTGGCTGCCAGTCAGGTGGAGAGTCCTCTTTAAGGTGGGTCTTCTCACCTATAAGGCCCTACACAGGCAGGGCCCTGGTTACCTGTTAGACCTTCTGCCACCTGCCTTCTCCTCGTGCCCTCTTCGTTCCTCCAGTAAATGCTTCCTGACCATTCCCAGAACTAGGCTAAAATCTGCTGGCGACAGAGCATTTAGCGCCGAGGCCCCTGTTCTGTGGAACTCCTTACCAACTATGGCCAGAGAAGCTTCGTCAGTGGATGTTTTTAAGGCCCAGCTTAAAGCTTTTTTCTTTTCTAAAGCATTTAATGTTTAGATGAATATTTATAGTTATAGCTTGGTTTTTGTAAGATTTGTATTTATTATGTGTAACGTTTATATTTATTATATCTAAATGCCTGTTTTAATGTTTGTACGGCACCCAGAGCCTCTGGGATTGGGCGTCCTTTAAATAAACTTTGCCTTGCCTTGCCAGTACTGGTGGGAGTGCTATACTGTCAGGGTGAGCCATCCTTTGGATGAGACATTAAACCAGGGATCCTTTTACCCATCTCTGGGGCTGTCTCCGGTAGGGTGTCACATCAAAACAGCAAGTCAAAAACAGCGACTCAAAAACAGCACTCGTCATTTCACCAATGTGGTAATTACAGCGTTAAGTTTAGCACTGTTGGGGGTATTGCTCATGTGGTCTAGTTTTTGCGTTTCAGAGATGGTTATTTTTAATTAATTGGGTTCAGGGTGGTAAAGCCTCCTGATGGGGGGTCGGGTGGGGGGAGTAGCCCCCAGCAACTGACGTATAATGGGGGTTTAGCTGTCATTGTTTGGCACTGTATTGCAAAGTGCCGTTGTAGTTCTCACTGTTTTTTACCCGCTGTTTTTGCCCCATATGGCTTTGCTGGTGTGGTTTTGACACGGAAACCCCTGGTAGGTGTCTTGGTGGAAATAAAGAACCCATGGCTCTTTTTGCAAGAGTAGGGCATTATTTCATCATGCCCTGGCCAGCATTCCCCTTCCCATAAAGCCATTAAAGGTAACTGTCTACGACTGTATGTGGATGTTAATGAGCAGAATGGTTGCCACTACACATTTACAGTCACTTCACTACTAGTGTCTCATTGCATGTAAAGTACTTTGGGATATGAGGTATGAAAAGCACCATAAAAATGCTAATTCTTCTTATCCTTCTACTGCACTAATATGAAAATCTATTGCTCCTAAAACGTAATGAAGCTGCTGTTTGTTACTAAAGCAGGCACGTTTATTAACTGTCATTTTCAATTTATTTACAACAAAATCCCATGTTTGATTTCACCAGGAAATGTGTCTGAGAGATAGTAGTGATGATACCAACAAAATGACACAGCACTCTGTTCTCAGGTATAAGACATTCGTATTATTTCCCCTTGTAAGCTATAATAAATGTGCAAATTTATTTTTCAAAGTCTGAAAAGGCCCACATTCACACCAGACAAAATTGAAAAGTCGCCTCAAGTTATCGTCTGTGTCACTCATATTATATTTTGTCCTAGCTCAAAAGATTTAAGGGCACAGCTGTGGAACAGGGGGTCAGCAGTAATAATTCACTAATATTCTCTCCATGAACGTGCAGGGCATAGCAAGTATGAAAGTGGCACCAAAGTAAAATCACCATGCTGGGTCTTTACTGCAGTATGAAGACTCATTGAGAAACTGGCCCTGAGATGTGCAAGCATTTTGCTTCAAAAAAATAGACTGAGTCACAAACAGTTGACAGACTGAGGAAATCTTATGGTTCATTCACTCATTTATCGAAACCTAAAGGGGAACAGTCAGCACTATGGGCCCCACACACCCATGTGTGGGGCTGGTCTGAGTTACATTTGTGTGCAAAGCTTTTTTGCCGAGATTATAGTGATTAATTCAGACTGATTCTGCTGAATTGCAAGTTGACATGTTCTGTAACTACATATTCCAGAATCCCCTGCAGCTGACGTCACAGGAGGGCTGCAGCAGTGGGAGATTCAATAGCCTGCAGTGCATGTTAGAGTTTTTATAAGCTCCAGTGCGATGTTTGCCAGTACCACTGTTCTCCCAGGGCTAAATAAAGTCCTCGGTGACAGTACTTAGCCCAAGGAGGACAGAAGGACCAGCAAACAAAAGATCAGAGCTTATAAAAGCTCTAACACACTGCATGCTATTGAATCTCCCACTGCTGCAGCCTTTTTCTGATGTAAGCTGCTAGGGATTTTGGGATTTGTAGTTACAGGATATGTCAGCTTGCAAGTCAGCAGAATCAGTCTAATACAATCTAGTATACTGCAGTAAACAGTAAGTAAGAAAAATGTTTTTGCACACAAAGTGCAAATTGGGACCAGCCCTACACTTGGGTGTGGGGCTCTTAGTGCTGACTGTTCCCCTTTAATATCTACGCAATTGTCTTTCCTTAGGCAAATGAAGAATTGCTTCTCTCACAAAAGAACATCACTTCACAGTCTACTCTGTTGTGATTCTGCCATGTTTTGCAAACCTAATCCGGGGAAATGCAGAAACCAGGAATGCCTAGATAGAAAGACTATAGGATTGTAAAACAAAGCAGGTATATTCATACTTTGTTGTGAAGTTAGAACTGAAAGATACACATTTTTTCATATTGGAGTTATGCTCCTGAGCAGCGCTCTGGACAATGACCTCCCTACTGACCCGAGGTTACCTCCCAGCCCCACCTCTGCACTTACATTCACCAGGCCATGGGGATAAGGAGAGGGTACAGCAATCATCCTGGAGCAGCCATGTTTGATGGAGGGGGTACAGCAATCATCCTGGAGCAGCCATGTTTGACAAAGCAGCAGGATACCCTGAAGTTGCGGGACAGTAAGGTTTTTGTGAGTTTGCATTAAAAATGTTGATACCTTTTGCAATTATGCTTTAGTTTTCTATCTTTTTTAAGTGCTACACTTTTTGTGCGTGTTAGTGGCAATGTTTCTGTCTGCATTTTTCATCTCCAAGGTGTCCCCCCTTCCCCACCTGCCCACCTTCTGGCTGGGGCCATGCTGAGGCCTTACAGCCTTGCACAGATACAGCATGCTCCTTTGGTGGAACAACCTCTCCAGCCCACCCCAGGATTGGCCATGGAGGCAGAATGTGTCACCACCCTTCCTGGTCTGGAATGCACTCCAAGAGGCAGCACTCTCCCAGACGAGGCCACCTGATCCAGCACCCCAAGTCCGCTCCCACATCCGAGTCTCTGGTAGAGCTGTGGGGAACATGGAATTCTACCCATGGCATGGACACACCCACTGGAGTGGATAAGAAGGAGCCCAGTCCCCTGCAACTATTAGGCCCTGCAAAATGGCCACTGACACTAGCACTGGTGTGAATGGCTCAGTATATTTATTTATTTATTTAAAAGATATTTACCAGGAAAGATATACTGAGCCATAAAGTTCCTTTCCAGATGTGTTCTGGGGGAAGGGGGAGGGGATAATTACATAGTAACAAGTAAAATGCGCAGTAATATAACAGAGAGAATAATACATGGGGAAGTATGACAAGATTTATGCACACTCAAGTGTGTGGATGCTACATAACCCCGAGGGTTTATCAGCATCCCACACCGAGGGTGTGCATTAAATGTTTTGCTCCCCCATGTATTGTTTTATATAATTGCCTGGGGGTTCTTGCTGCTTCTTTAAATTAATAAGGGAAAAAAAGTGTGTCCAGTACATAGAAACATAGATTTTGACGGCAGATAAGGACTGCTTGGCCCACCCAGTCTGCCCATTTCCCTACCTAATGGATAAGCTGCAGATCCTAGTTAACCAGCAGCCTACTTCTTCCTACCCCCACCCCCTAGAATTGCCTTATTACTGTCCCATGCATGCTTGAATTCCACCACTGTTTTTGACTCCACAACCTACTCCGGAAGGCCGTTCCATGCATCCACAACCCTCTCTGTGAAAAAATACTTCCTTAAATTACCTCTGAGCTGCCCCTTCTATCTTCAAATTGTGCCCCCTTGTTCTTGCACACCTCTTTTTTTGAAAGATGCTACCCTCTTGGACTTGTTGATTCCCTTGAGGTATTTGAAAGTTTCTATCATGTCCCCCCTCCTCCTTTCCTCGAGGCTATACATATTCAGCTCCTTAAGTCTCTTTCATATGTCTTCCGTGCAGACCCTGCACCATTTTAGTTGCCCTCCTCTGACAGCCTCCATCCTGTCTATGTCTTTGCAGAGATTGGGTCTCCAGAACTACATGCAGTACTCCAGATGGGGTCTCACCAACTGTCTGTACAGAGGATAATAACTTCCTGTTTTCTACTGGTGATGCCTCTCCCTATGCATCCCAGTATCCCCAACCCTCCTTGCTGCCCTCTCACATTGCTTTCCACCTTTAGGTCATCTGATATGACTACCCCAGGTCCCTTTCCATTTTGTTGTTGTTAGTATCTAACCCCCATTGTGTACTCTTCCCCTGGGTTTTTGTTTCCAGGTGCATTGCCTGCACTTTAGCATTGAATCTAAGCTGCCATACGTTTGACCATTCCTCTAACCTTGCCAAGTCCTTCTCATCCTTTTCCACCCCACTTGTGCATCAACTCTGTTGCAGATCTTTGTCATCTGCAAAAGACATACTTTTCCTTCAGTCCCTCTGCAATGTTGCTTATAAAGACATTGAAGAGGACCAGTCCTAATACTGAACCCCTGCGGTACCTCACTAGTAACCCCCTTTCTTCAGAGAGTGGGCTCCATTTACTATTACTCTCAGTCCTATTCTCCAGCCAATTCTTTACCCAGGCTGTCATCTTGGGACCCACTCCCAGGCTGGCTAACTTGTATATTAATCTTTTGTGGGACTGTGTCAAATGCCTTGTAAAGTCTAGGTAGGCCATGTCCACAGCCCCTCCCTGATCTACTACTTTGGTCACCCAGTCAAAGAAATCTACTAGATTTGTCTGGCATGACCTTCCGCTGTGAATCCATGCTGCCTTGGGTCCTGTGCCCTCTGGCCTCTAGATACTCAACAATTCTTTCCTTCAGAGTGATTCCATCATTTTCCTACCACTGAGGTGAAACTAACAGGTCTGTAGTTTCCTGCTTCGCCTTGCAACCGTTTTGTGAAGGGAATCACATCTGCCCTTCCAGTCCTCGGGTACCACCCCATCCTCCCATGATTTGTTAAAGAGGGTAGTCAGTGGTGTCACTAGTTCTACCCTTAGTTCTTTTAGAATTCTGGGATGAATCCCATCAGGCCCCATTGCTTTGTCCACCTTCAGTTTTAAGAGTTCTTTCAGAACCCTTTCTTCTGTAAATGGGCTGGTATCAACTTCTGTATCCAGAGTGTTTCTACTGTTTGTTTTAGGTACCTCGCCCACTTCCTTTGTAAATACTGAGTAAAAATATTTGTTTGGTATCTCTGCCTTTTCACAGTCACCCTCTGCCCACCCTCCCTCCTGTTTATTAAGCCTCACTAACCCTCCCTTGGTCTTCCTTCGCTCCCTGATGTACCTATAAAAGGTTTTATCCCCCTTCTTAACTGAGTTGGCTATCTTTTCCTCGGTTAGGGCCTTTGCTGTTCTGACTGCCTTCCCAGCTTCCTTTTGCTTTGACTGATACAGTTCTCTGTCCTGCTCCTTCTGTGATTCCTTGTACTTCCTGAATGCTTTCTTTTTCTCTTGAACCTTCACTGCCACTTCCTTTGAGAACCATAGTGGTTTCTTACATCGTTTCATTTTGTTTATTTGCTTCACACAAAAGCTTGTTATCTCTGTGATGGCAGTTTTTATTATTCCCCATTGTTCTTCCACCCCTCCTTCCTGCCCATTTGCTAGTGCATTCCTTAGGCACTCACCCATTTTGCAAAGTCAGCCCTCTAAAGTCCAGTACTTTTGCCTTTGTGTATGGCTTGACTCTATTGCTGTGTTTATTGTGAACCATACTGTTCGATGGTCGCTAGTTCCAGATGGCTACCCACTTCTACATCTGTGATCCTCTCTTCATCTCCATTTGAGAGAACTAGGTCTAAGATTGCTCCCTCTCGAGTGGGCTCCAATACTAGTTGTCTAAGCATGCCCCTGTAGGCATCTAGAATAATCCCACTCTTTGAAGTGGCTGCCGTAACTGCACCCAGTTAATATCTGGCATATTCAGATCACCCATCAGCAATATCTCCCTTTGTCTGCCATTCTAAGTATTCTTTCTATCATTTCCTTGTCCATTTCTCCCCTGAGAAGGGGGTCTGTATACAACCCCTGTGCAGATTGTGGTGCCATTGCCGGTCTCCAAATTTACCCACAGTGCTTCTTCTCCTCCCTGTTTTCTCTTTTGTTCTGTTGCTTTGATTCCTTCCCTTATGTAAAGAGCTACTCCTCCTCCTCTTTTACCCTCCTTGTCCCTCCTGTAGATAGTGTATCCTGGTATGTTTATGTCCCAGTCATGGTTTTGTGTGTACCACGTTTCTGTGACTGCCACGATATCCAGATGTTCCTCCTCCATCAAGGCCACTAATTCAGGAAGCATTGATTGATAGTAGCATTGATGGTGTTTGAAATCTCCTCACAGTAGAAGTTTGTGATCACTAACCTCCAACGCCCTTTCTTTCTGTCTCACTTTCTCTCTCTTTTTGCTTGAGCCCTACATGTTGCTATAGAGGAGCTGTAGCAGTACTGGTAATTCAGCTGCGGTCGGGCTGAAAATGGGCTGAACTGCTGCTGCTTTTGCTTTCACTCTTTTTTGTTGTTTGCGTGAGGCTTTAGCTATCGCACTTCATTTGTGGGATGTATAGTATTCCCTATGGCTGTAGGAAGGTCATGTAACAGGTCGGAGGGGAGCCCGTGTTCAGGAGTCAGACGGGAGCAAGTGGAACAGAGAGCTAGGCAGAGTGGGGACTGCTTCCACATCCCAAAAGGAAGAACTGGTACTATAGGGTTTTTTTACCCTCTTGTTTACCTACCATTATATTTTGTTCAACAGTGTATACAATGAGTTGCGATCTCACTGTGTTGTTGGCCATGACTACTACTGTCATCCTATACCACAGGTGGAGAAGAGAGAGTTCATCCAGCGGCAGTTTGGGCATGCGAACGGGAAACCCAGCGTGTGTTCGCCGTTATAACCCGAAGGTTATAACGGCAAATTATAACCCAGTTTCCCTATGGGAGAAAACGCTCCCCAGTTATTATAATATATTATGAAATGGGCATCAGAATTTAGGCATCCTGATTGGTGCATACCTGTGTGATATTCCTTTGTACGCACAGGAAGAAGGACCAGCAGTGCCCTGTGGGCACTGATCCTAGTAAAGATGCCAGTTAGAATGTTGGCAAACTGAAAATCAGCCAGCTTCTTTTCACCAACTGCGAGTGACATGCCAGGCTGTATTTTCAGTCTGCCAACAAAAAAATGCAATAAATACATTTGACCTTCTGTTCACATTGCCTCAGTCTGTGAGCTCTGTGGATGTAGCATGAAATTAACAGCTGCAATCTCTCTCGCAGCCCACCCGCTCGGTCATGTATAAAAAAAAAAACGGAACAGCTGTGATCTCTCCATCAGCCCGGCCACCGACTTTAAGATCCATCTTTGAATTTTAATAAAAAAGAAACAAACAGTCACGATGTCTCTCCCAGCCTGCCTGCTCGTTCATCTATTTAAAAAAAAAATGGAACAACCGCGATCTCTCTACCAGCCCGCTCACTCACTCTATCTCTCTACCTGCCCGCCCACTCGCTCTGTCTCTATCTCTCTACCAGCCCGCCTGCTCGCTCTTGAAGTTTTAACTTTTAATTATAAAAAAAAAAGCTTCATTTTACTGTTTTTTCTCTTATTTGTCTCCACACAGCAATGGGGGTGGGGGGTGAATACTGCCATGACAACCAGACCTAAAGCACAGAAGCCTTTCTAGGACAAAATTCCTTCAGTGAAAAAAAAACCCACACAGGACACTTAGGCGGAGGAACAATTTTATTAAAAGTGACACAAACATACATGTTTTTTCCTACTTTAAATTGTAAATTTAACCTACCAAATGCAGTTGCACTAAAGATAGCCATTTCATAAGCACACTAAGCCACTCCAGGGTGTGAGTTAGACACTTTAACACATGGCTAGGAGGCTGGACGCACTCAACTGGTGGTCTTGTGCCTCACTACACCTCCTAGCTGTGTGTTGAAGTGTCTAACACACACTGTCGTCGCTTATTGCTTACATAATGCACAGCAGTATACAGTAACATATTGGCATAATTAATAACAATACAAACTGAGTACATCAACAGTGCGCGATACCAGGCACTCCAGGCTGTAATGTCGGGAACAGGACAGGGTAGAAAGAGGTCAATTAAAACAGGAAGGGGCCACAGGGAAGAGACAGGAGGAGGGAAAGAAAAGAAGGGTGAAGAAAGATTAGGGTTGGGAATAGCAAGTATAGCAGAATGAAGGGGGATAAATTGATGGGGCTAGGATAGGGGAGGAGAGTGAAGAAGGTAGTGGGGGAGGAGGAAGTGGATGCAGGAAGAATGGGAATGGGACTGAAGTAGTAGTGGAGGGGAGTGAGGAAGGGGAGGAGATCGAGAGGAGAGGTTGAAGGAGGAGGGAGGGAAGAGGAAGAGAGGGTTTAGATGGGGAGAGGAAGAGTGCAGAGGTTGGAATATGTTAGAAGTGGGACTTGGCAGGTGAAAAGAGGTGTAGGAGCTTGGGGGATAGGTAGAGTGTAGGGAAAGAGGAAGGGGAGGAGGTAGGACATTGGACTACAGGCATTTTGCAGGAGGGAACACAGTGGGATTGGAGTAGAGAGGAAAGAGAGCGTTTGGATGAGGCAGAGTGATTCTTAGGGGAAGAGAGTTCCAGATACTAGAAAAGTGGAAAGAGAAAGCATTCTGCCAGCAAGGGATTTATGACAAGTGAGCAGTAGGGAGTGATAGCCTGAGTTACAGAGAGTGTAGGAGGAAGGAGGCATAGGGAAGATAAGGAACTGAGATGGGGGGTGAAGCCAACTAGAATTTAGACATGAAGGAGGTGCAGTGGGTTAGGCAGTGATCTACCGGGGAGAGAGAGTAGAGAACAGTGGTGAGTATGGGGAGGGCAAGCCAAGGCAAAATGACAGAAGGAGTGGAAGAGGGGGTCTAGTCTGGCCAAGGTGGACTTAGGTGCAGCACCACAGACAATGTTGCCATAATCAAAGATCTGGAGAATCATCTCAGAGATGATATCTTGGTTAGCAGGTATAGGGATGCAGCTTTTGTTCCTACAAAGGGCACTGAACATTGGGTGGATATTTTTGTGAATGGCATCTGCGTGCTGAGAGAAGCCAAGGTGCCGGTCAAACCAGACACCAAGATATTTAAATGAGGGTACATCGTCAATTGTACCCCCATCTAGGATGTGGCAGGTGGGGTGGGAGGGGAACCTAGACAGCCTCTGCCTAGTGCCAAGGCACATGGAGACCATTTTCTTAGCATTTAGGGATAATTGATTTGACCTGAACCATTTCTGGACAGAGTCAAAATCAAGTTGAAGCCTGGATGTTAACTCTGAAGAAGACCCAGATGCAAACAGGACAGCGTCATCTGCATACATATGGATGGAAGCAGAGGAGTAGGCTGAGGAGAGTTTGTTGTGGAATATGGAGAAAAGTAACGGCCCAGAATGGAGCCTTGGGGTATGCCAATGAGGATGGGGGGGGGGGGCTAGGACTCTCCAATTCTCACAGATTGAGATCTTCCTTCCAGGTAGGAGTGGAAACAATTGATTGCTGAGTCTGAGAGACCCGATGACTTCAGTTTGCCAAGGAGAAGCGGGTGGGAGACAATGCTGAAAGGTTTCACTAGGTAAACAAAGGTGGCAGCAGTGAAATGGCCTTGGTCCATACCAGTATGAATGAAGTCAGTGAGCATAAGGAGAGAGGAGGTGGTGGAGTGGTGTTTGTGAAAGCCAGACTAGAAGTGGGTGAAGAAAGAGGAGGAGTCGAGGAAGGGGGAGAGTTGAGACAGAACTATGCATTCTTGTAGTTTGGATAAAGTTGGAAGGAGAGATATTGGATAAACGTTGCCAGGAGAAGGAAGTGGATGAAGGAAGAATGGGAATGGGGTCGAGGTAGTAGTAGAGGGGAGTGATATCCATGTCCAACCCAATTTTTCAGCCGTGGTTGCACATGTGGCTGGTAGAATTCAAGCGGAATGGCAATTCTACTTCTCACATGCTTTTCTGAATTTCTTTTTTAATTCCATGGAATTCCCAAACACATTTCTACATAAGCCACAGAATGCTATTCCACATCTTACATAATCCACATAATATTATTTTGTGGTTTGTGGGAAATTAATCCTCGGTTTACATAAACTGCTGAATACTGTTCCACAATTAATGTGATATGTGGAGTTTCAATGTGATGATGGCAAAAGCCTAAAGGCGATCGCCGTTATCACGTGATCGAAATGCCAAAACATTGCGCGGCTCTCTGACATCCCTAGCGCCTGGGACGACTAATGCTGGAGACATAATTTCAATGCTTTCTGTGGGGCTGTGCCACCACATGTTTCCCCACACCCCTACTAAAGGATTCTCAACTCCAGGGGGGTATGTTGAGGGGAGAGTGGGTGAAAACTTGTAAAATTAAAGGTTCGGGCCGAGCAATAAAATCGCACCAGTGCCTGGACCCAAACCCGAACCTCATCCACCCCAACCACAGGCCAACCCCTGATGCCACGATGCAGCTTGACAACCCACCACAGTGCCACCCCTACAGCTCCTCCACCTCTCCTGCCCATAGTAGCTGTGCTCGCCCCCCAGCGCATATACATATAGCAACATCCTGTTCGCCCATTTCGCCAATTCCCCCATCTGGTCACCCTACCTCCCTTCACCATGAGGGGATTTCTTGGGGAATGACTTGCTGTTACGGTAGGCGTCCTTCCCCATGCGCCCACCTCACGGGATGCCATATGAGGATTACTAAACTGCAATTAGAAAAAAAATCCACATTTAGATTTTGGAATTCTTCTTCTGACCAAATTCCATGGCATTAGGCAGAGCTGCTGAAATTCCACAGAATTCTGGAAGAATGTACAGTAAAGACCATCGTTCATGCTGCATCTTGTTTCTCAAGAGTGGGGACTTGAGCTGGGCTGGAACTTTCTGTATGAACATTATTGAGCTAGTTCCCTCTTCCTATGGGTTAAGGTACACACAAGACACACTGATGTGCCCTGAGAAAGATGAAATATGTGTCTGTGTCTTCTGTTCTCAGCCACTGTAGAGTATGTGAGAGCCCATTTGGTGCCATGAACTCTTACTTAAACAGAACAAGTCTAAATCATTTCATAGTGATGTTCATATACTTCCCAAGATGCTTTGCATTATTGGAGTATGTGTATATATTGGGGTATTTCTTTGAAACCTAACTTTATTGCCAATGCCCTTCCTAGGTAACCCTTTACTCAATCCTTTTCTGCTGTGGTTCTTGGAGTATGGTATGGAATGGTATGGTATGGTATGACACAGTATAGTATGGCATAGTGCTAGTACATTAGTTTATCATAGCATAGCATAATATAGTATAGTACAGTACAGCAAATACTAGTGCATACTATTGTAACCCATAGGCGGCACTATCCCAAGGGCTACTACCCCTGCCTGCTTGGCTAGTTGCAGGCTAAGGGGCCTGAGTTCTGAAACGGGTGCCTCCATCCGGAGGTCAGGGTTGGTAGTGGTCAAGCTAACCTGGGCACAGCCCTCCGGGACACTGTAACCCCCCTCTTTCCTTACTAGTGGCTAGAACAATATACAATAATCACTTTCACAATATCCTGATACACCACACAAGTACCCACACTGTTTGTACTTACCACCAGGGCTTTCCTCTGGCCCAGCCCTGGGGACCCCCTGTAAAACAAGGCTATACACAGCAAATAACAGCAGTACAGTACTCTTGCACAAACTGGAACCACAGTCAGGGTAAATGCAATCCCTCCTGTAGTTAGGTGTGAGCTTGTCCAGAAGATGATCCTCCCCATTTTTGACTACTGCGATGTAGTCTATGGTGCCGCTCCTAGGTCCTTCCTCACCAGATTGGATGCTCTCTTCAACTCCTTCTGCCATTTTTTGCCCTTGATGCTTCCTCTTGCACCCACCACTGTGACCTCTATTGAGCCCTTTCCTTCCCCTCCCTCACAAATAGATGCCTCACACTGCTCTAAATTCACTGCTAAACACTGGCCAGGTGTACTCCCTTCCTACCTCTTCCCTCATTTATAACACCCCTTCCTCCTTCTCACTCCCTGAGATCTACCGACACTCTCACACTAACTGTCCCCCACTGCTCCACCCTCTCTGGCCAGTCTGGGTACTCTCACCATTTCCCTAAAATATGGAACTCTCTACCTCCCCAAATCCGTCACTCCTCCTCCCTCTATTCCATCAACACTGCCTTCTCTAACTATCTTGCACCTAACTGTTCCTGTTATGACCCACCTTAATTTCCTTCGTCTTGCTCCTTACAGTTAATCCCCCTTCGGAATTCACCCAATGCCTCTGTCGACTCCACTACCTCTACTGACCCTAGCCCCTCCTAGGTGCTAGTTCTCATACCTTTCTCCCTTCCCTTACTCTATCCCTTCTTTTCCCTAGTCTTCACACTCCCCTTGCAGGGTTCTCAGCATCCTGAAGGAGTCCTATAGTGCCTAGGCTTGCCATAGGGTTACCACCTTTTAAGAAGTCTGAAGTGGGACATTTTTTATTGAACCATGATTTTTCCCAGGACAATATGTAACCTTAACCTATGCAATAGACTTGTTTTCTCTAAATAATCAGAATTAAGACTAAGTGTTGTAGTTTTTTAACTGTTTCTAGTGCTTCTTATCATTTTAAGGTATTTTAGTTATGGTATTATGTTGTTTTGCAGCATTTAGTGGAAAGAGAAAGTATTTTTTTCTATTATAATGTCAGGACATGTAATATTTTTCATGTTTTTTTGCAGGACACAGCTGCCCAAATCAGGACTGTCCTGTGAAAATAGGGACAGGAGGTAACCCTAGCTTGCCACCCTTTCTTCCCCCTCTACCTATCATTGGCCTTCCAGGGACCCCAGCAGCCTGGTGAGTTCCTTGGATCAGGCCTCATCCTCTCCCAGATGTTATTTCTCATTCCCTCCCTCTCACTATCCCTCTGTAATTATGCCTAACTGCAGGAGGGTTTACAATTGCCTGAACTTCCCTGCCTTCTTGCAGGGTTCATCACATCCTGAAGAGTTCTCTTTTTGGGTCAGGCCTTATTTTCCTTCCTAGGTGTTAATCACACTTACTCCTCTCTCTCTCTCTCTCTCTCTCTCCCTCTCTAATCCCTACTGCAGTCCCCTGTCCTCTGGCAGGGTTCCCCACATCCTGAAGGGGTCTCTCTGGGACACGACTCTACACTATCTGTCAGCTCATCCTCTCTCTCTCCTTCGCGCCTTATTTCACGATAGCACTTGTTCCCTTATTACCATTGCACTTATTAATTGTTCTCACAAATTGCATATGTATGCAACACTGTAACAACTGCCTAATTTAATTGTATGCTGTGTTGATCTTTGTAACTTGAATGTAAAATGTTTTATCCCTATTGTACCCCTTCCTGAAGGTCGCACCGGGAGACGAGCAGCCTGTTGCTCAGTGTGCCTTCCTGGTGAAATATTTCAATAAATAAATAAATAAGAGATATCACTTCTCCAGGAGGTGCATTTTGTCCCGCTACCATTCTCTCTGTGAAGTAGTGCCTCCTCATTTCTTTCTTGAATCTACCCCCCAACTTCAGACTGCGCCTCCTAGTAACCCCCTCTCCTTTTAATCAAAACATGCCCTCTGTACTAACCCTATTTATGCCCTTTAAGTACTTAAAGGTTTCGATCATATCACCCTTTCCCTTTTCTTCTCTAGTAAGTACATGTTGAGGTCTCTCAACCCATCTTCATAAGATTTCTCCTTCATTCCTCTGATTATCTTTTTCGCCTTCTGCTGGACCCTCTCCAATAGCCTGATGTCCTTACTGCACACAGTACTCCAAGCGTGGCCTTACCAGTGATCTGTACAGTGGCAGAATGACTTCTTCCCTCCTAGAGGTGATTCCTGTAGCAATGCACCCTAGCATCCTGTTGGCTTTTGCCACTGCTTTCCTACATTGAGATGAGTAGTTTATATTCCTTGTAACCATTACCCCCAGATCCTTTTCCTCCTCAGAGATGGATAGCTGTATCCCTCCCAAATGGTAACTGTACCCTGGATTCCTGGCTCCGAAGTGCATAACCTGGTACTTCTTGGCATTGAAACCCAGCTGTCAAGTATGTGACCGCTGTCCAAACCATACCAAATCTTCCTGGAGATCTTTTCCTTCTTCCACCCCATCCACCACAGCACCTGTCTTGGTGTCGTCTGAGAATAGACTGATCCTGCTCTTAACCCCAACTGTTATATTGGCTATGAAGATGTTAAACAGCACTGGCCCCAGCACTGAACCCTGTGGCACTCCACTGGTGACTGCCCTGGGAGATGAGAGTTCCCCTCCTACTACCACCATCTGATGTCTGTCCCTCAACCAGTTTCCAACCCACTTAACCAGTTTCTCCCCCGCTCCCAGGTTCCTCAGTTTACAAGTTAACCTGCCAAGGGGTACAAAGTCAAAGGCCTTGTTGAAGTCCAGATACAGGACATCAACCACCCAACCACCATCGAGTGCCTTTGTCACCCAGTCAAAGATCTTCCTGATACGAACCTATGCTGTCTGTCATCCATAAGACTGACCAGTCTATAATTACCAGGCTCATTCTTGGGACTGCTCTTATGCAGGGGTACCACATGTGCCATCCTCCAATCCTGAGGCATGCACCCCATCTGCAGGGAGGTATTGAACAAGTCTGCCAGTGGTGTTGCCAGGACCTCAGCCAACTCCCTCAGGACACTAGGGTGTAGCCCATCTGGCCCTGGTGTCTTGTCCATCTTCAGTGACTTAAGGCCCTCAAGGACTCTGTTCACAGGGATCTCTCCATCCATTATCCTTTCTCCTCCCTCACCTGCTTTGTCATGCCCCTGTGGGATCAGCTCATCTCTCTCCCTGGTAAAAACTGAACAGAAGTACTCATTGAGCACCTCTGCCTGTTCATTCCTCCTTCTCCACTCACCCTCCATCCTTCCTGATCCTGGTTATTCGCTCCTTGCAGCTCCCCTTCTCCCTTATGTACTTGAAGTAGGCTTTGTCTCGCTTCTTTATCCCCTGTGCAAGCCTTCTCCTTTGAGGCCTTGGCTGTCCTCACAATCTTACTCACCTCCCTGGTTTTCTTTGCGTACTCCTCCCTGTCCACCTCCCTTCTGGACCCCTTCCATCTTCTGAAGGCCATCTTTTTCTCCCTAACTCTAATCTGCACCTGCTTGGATCACCAACTTGGCTTCTTTGTCCCTGCCTTCTTACTGCATTTCCTTGTGCAGGCATCTGTGGCCACTACCAGATCTGCTTTTAGGATGGCCCATTTCTTGATGATATCCATGTTTGGGGTGATGCTAGCCAAATGCCCCCTAAAGATGTCAGCCATCCTGCTGAAGTCAGCCCTTTTGAAGTCCACTCTCCTGGTTCTTGTAGATGTACCCTCCCTACCTATACCCAGGGAGAACCACACTGTATGGTGGTCGCTGCCAGCTAGGGGTTCCTCAGTCCCTATGCCGTGCACATGGTTTCTGTTTGTCAGCACAAGATCCAAAATGCTCCCCTCCCTTGTCAGCTCCTCCACCTTTTGTGGCAGGAATACAGCTTGGAAGGCATCCAGAATTACCTGTGCCCTAATGTTCCTGGTAGACATGGTTCTCCAATCCCCCCCGGTAGGTCATAATCCCTGACCACCACAGTGCCACCCCTGCTACAGTGTTTCCATATCTGATCTGCCAGTTCTCTATCAACGTCCTCCGACTGTGAGGGTAGTCCATACACAACCCCTAGTCTGACCCTTTTGCCTTTGTAATGGTGACCAGCCTAATTAATTAAATAGATAATATACACATCAGAATGTAGTTGGAGGCTGGTCCAGATGTAGGGAGGGTGGCTGGCTGTGGAAGAGGCTGGTCCGGAGCCTGTGTGGTGCTCAAGCTCCAGTGAGGTTCCTCATCATGTTAGAGGCTGGGGTTAGAAGGGTTGTCCACCTGCATGGAGGATAGTCTGGTGCCTGGAAGTGTGATCTAGCAGAGAGGAGGGTGGTTCACTGTTTGGGGGGAGGTTGGGTGAGGCTAAAGATATTGATCAGCCTAGGAGGGATCCAGAGTGGTGAAATTAATTAGAAACTGGTTAACATGTTGGCCCTTTGTCTCAACAGTAGTGCTAAGGCCTACAGCAGAGATGACCTGAGTTCAGGAATGAGATCATGTCAGGGGCTAATCTGCTTGTTGTGGGTGCTACTCTGTTTTTTCTATGTGCTTTTTGTATTTAAGTTTCTAGGGCAGTTGTATAAAATAAAGCCCTTTTATTGTGTCTTAACGTACGGACTGGAATTGCCTTTTGTGGGACTGTTGAGCCAGATGGAGTTTTTTTTTTTCTTTTTTTCTTACCTGGAACAGACTGACAGCATTACAGTGTTGGAGGTAAGGAGTGAAAAACGGTGGGGGTTGGGGTGGGGGGCTTAAAACATGTGTGGCATATAGACATAGGGGAATATCAGTAAATAAGCAGGGAAGGGGGATGGCCATAAAGGACACAAGAGACCATTTAGAGTTTGCAGAGAAGGACTTCACAGGAGTCTCTGGTTGCAGTTGTAACGAGGTCTGGAAACCAGAGCAGAAGTGTGATCTAGAGTGAGGGCTCACCAGCAGTGGGGTTTGAGAGCATGCAGTTTAAGGAACAAATATCTGACAGTTTCTGTGTGTTGGGGGGAGCTCTGGTGGCAGTTGTAGCCATGCTGGAAAACCAGAGTGGAAGAGTAAGAGTGAGGGCTTATCAGTTTTTGAGGAAGCAGTTAAAAAAAAAAGAATAAAGTCTGTTTAGTGTATCGAGAGGTGTGGAGAGGACACAACAGCAGCATGCAGAGGAGTGTGACAGCTGGAGTGCAGCTAGGAGCAGCCAGTTGAAAAACGTTTGGTTAAAAAGTAAAAAACTAAAACTGTTAAACAGAAACAAATGATTACTGTATGATAGTGGAGAGAATGGGGAGAAGCATGACTAAATGGCAGGTGGTGTGGCTGAGGGACAGGCAACCTGGAAGAAACAAAACTAAAGACAAGCTACCTGTAAGCAGTGCCAAGCAGAGGTGAGGGTTGGGGATGTGTGACGCAGTCCACTATGTACATAAATCAAGGATGACGTAATAATAACTATGGACCGGATATTCAAACTGCGCCCAAAAAGTGCGCAACAGCAGGAGCAAGCACAAGTCAATTGAGCACATGCGCAATAGACGCAATATTCAAACATGGAGCAAGCCAAATTGCACAACCAGCCAACGTCTGAATATCACACAACCTGTGCTATAGCGCAACCAGGAAGGGGAAGCTGAGTAGAGACGATGTACTATGGCGTAACAAGGGCTGCCCAGCTGAGCAGTCCAGAGGTGCCATAGCACAAGCAGGGAGCCCCCCAGCAGCAGAGCAATGGAACTGCACTACCAGGAAGGTAGGTAGGGACCCACCACCCATGCCACAGATGAGCACAGGAACACACTGTAGAACTGACAATGCACCCCCACACCCCAAGCACAGCACAACTGGTGGAGGGCTGGAATATCTACCAGCCCATGGGGACAAGCAAACAAAGCACAGCTGGGCCATGGTGCCCCAGCACACCCGCCGGCAAGCTGAGACTGCTACACAAGGAGGGCTGGATCACCCCATGGCACAGCAGCCCCTCTGCACAGCACACCCTGCACCGTGACCCCAAGACACCCCCATGAGCAGTGACCACCACTGCGGGAATCCTCATGCATACCACCACTGCCACACTGCAACCTCGTGTACCACAGAACCATACAAGCCAGACCCACCATGAGCCACAGCAGCCAGCACAGACACCCACAGTGGTGTGTGGAAGCATGCAGCACACTGGATGCAACACAGTGCAGGGGCAAACACACACCCATACCCACGGGGACACTAACACAGGGACACAGTAGTGTGGCAACCAAGCCCCCTGTGTGGGCCCATGAAACTGCACACACAGCCTGCAGTCCTTCATGGCACAGGGTGACACTCCACCCTGTGCATGAACTGTGGCCTTGTACGCCACCAGCATATGCCTGGATCACAAGTCACAGACAGTGGTGCACAGCCCCTGCAATACACACAAGCCACAGCATGGAGGTGGGACAGCAACTGCGGAGGCCATAATGTCACCCGAGGCAAAACATGCACCACACCATTGACAGGCATCACCCAGCATTGTGACAGTCACAGTGGATGACCTGTAGGGATAGCCACCACTGACAAGGCAGCAGACCTCGCAGGCCACAGACATGCAAGGATGTCAGCTGCACAAGCCAAGGATGGGTTGACAGGGGCACAATGGACACAGAGCAGGCACCATGGACCACTGCACACAGTAATGCAATGCACAGAGAACAACACACACACCACAAATACCGACTGATAGCCACTCCCACACCAGAGACACTTCCCCACACACACACACACATACCCATGACTGAACCACCCCAGATGCCATGCACACCACTGCAACTGAGCACCTATAGCCAGCTGCAAATCAGAGACCACCACAGTATCATATCAAAATAACTGTATTCAAAAAATATAACAACAACAACTATTTACAATAATGTACAAACGTGGGGTGGAGGGACAGGAACAAGGTGGGGGTGGGTAAGGGGCAGGGGTAAACATATGGGAGAGGGAAGGCAGGGTGTGAGGGTTAGTCAAAGGGGGGAGGTTGTCTACAGCCACTGGCGGCCAGCCTGGTCCTCTGCTGCCTGGGTCACCTCCTCCTCCTCACCCCATGCTGCTGAAGATCCCTCAGGATGGCAAGGGACTCTTGCGCCACCCGCACAAGATCCTGGATGGACTGCTGAATTCTGCAGGAGTATCCCACCCTGGACAAGGATCGAGTCAGGGTGTGACTGTCCATCCCCCTGCAGCCCACCCATTATGCATGGCATACAGCCATGTGCCACACTCCTGTGATGGTGTGCGCCCACCCACAGTGACCGTGTCCACAAGACATGCCCAACCAGGCAGCAACAGCCATGTGTACCACTGCACACACCCACCGCCCATGTCCAGCACAGCACAACCAAAGCCGTACAGTAACATGGCTATGCGGTGAGCAGGCAGTGCCACAGCCATGTGCCCAGTGCACGCATGGACCACCATTGATGCACTCCCAGACATGCAGTGCCACTGGACAGTGCTGACTGTCACATGTCGCGTGCATGGCAGTGGTGTCCATGGATGGTGGCCATGCCCTGCTTCCCACCCTGTCACACAGCATGCAATAGCAATGATGGTGACATGGCACTCACCCTCATCGGGATGTTGCTGGCGTTGGGGTTGGTCCCTGACATGCCCCCGTGCAGCGTCCCCCACCCTCTGCTGCTGCTCCAAATTCCTCCTCCGCTCGGCCACGCCTGTGGGAGACAAAAGGAGAGAAACATATCAGTACAAACCCAAAGCATATTCCCCCTGCCCCAATGTGTGCCCACCCACCCAGCCAGACCCACCTATCCCATACCCTGTAAACACCGCCACAGCCAACCCTAGACCATCCCTCCCCTATGGCTGGACACATAAGACAGTGTTACCCATATGGACCATACAAGTATGTAGACGATCACCCACCTGGACGAGGCACCACGCCCTCCTGGCACGCTGATCGCAGAGTGCAAGTAGCTCCGCCCTCCGGCCTCAGGTCCCCATACTGGTGCCTGCACTGTTCGGCCGCTCTCCTGCGGCCAGTGGCCACCTCCAGGTCAGTGGCCACCTCTTGCCAGACCTGGGTCCTGGCCCTGTCCAGTGGCATCTCACCAAACAGTGGGCCATAGTGTGGCTCCACAGTGGCCACAAGGTTGGCCAGCTCAAGGGTACCCCACTGAGGGGCTCTCCTGCATGCCATCTCTAATGCTATAGTAGACAATATGGCGCTCCGCAGCACGGCAACCCCATGTGGAAGTGCTGCACGGTACATCGCCACCATTCCCTATCACGCTGTCGAGACAGTGTTATTTTCTATCGCGCTGTCACCGAACAGCGCGATAGAGCCATACACATGCCAGACGTACAGCGCCAGGGGGCAAAGGTCGAGCACAAGGTCAGGGGTCAGTGGTGCAAGGCCACACACAGCGCCATCGGACATCTACACGTCCTGTGCGAATGGTCACCTGCGTGCCAGTGCCACAGTGGACTATTGTGCAGTTGTGCCACAGCGCCATTTGGTGCCCAGCGCTGTAGCACCACTGGCACAATGGTGGCCATGTCCTGAATTGCTGATCATGCACAGCATGTCATCAGCGCGGCAGATGCCCGCGGGCTACCTGGGCATGCACAATGCGTGTACTACAGAGTCACAGAAATGCGCCATTGGCTCAGCCGGCTCAACCATATTGCGCAGCCGCTAATGGCGCGATATTCAGTCGGTTGGCTACGCAAATCATCTGATCAGCCATTCAAAGGCGAGTGGCGCAATTTCCATGTAATTAAAGTTGAGCCTACCCTAATTTGTATGCATTGCGCTTATAAATACGCGATAATTGGGCCGCGCTTGGCCAGATTCAGTTACTGCAGGTGAGGGGTGAGTTGCATGCTGTGTGATGTTCTGGCTAATGGTCATGGGATAACGCTGTAGACTGCACAGTGACAGGTGTCCACTTCCACCCATACAGACCGCATGACCGAGCAGAGCCAGGTGAGGATGGTGGGCGAAGGAGGAGGCCCAACTTCACAACAGGAGATAGAGGCCCTCTTCCAGGCTCTACTGGAAGAGGATCCACTACTGAGTGAACGGTGGGGCACTCCCCATTCAGCGCGGCATGGGAGGGGGGTAGCCAGGCAGTGAACCTGCACGAAGCCACCAGCTTCATGCAGGAATGCAAAAAGAAGGGGACAGACCGCAGAAGGGTGAAGGAGAAGGCATTCCCTCAGGGGCGTGCACGCTGGCTGGAGCACAGGCGGGGGCCACAGCCAGCGGTGGCGGAGCTGACCCCAGTTGAGGGATCAACTGGCTGCATCAATGCAGTGGAGTGCTATAGAGGGTGTACCAGGAGGTGGATTTCAGACAGGAAGCCCATCACTGCATGGTATGACATGGTGGTGGTGTTTGGGGGAGGTTGATCACATGCACCAACATGTCCTCACTTTCTGTTACAGATCCCGCTCTCTGCAGGGGACGGTGGTGGTGGGACCATGCAGTGAGGAAGACCTGCCAGAGTTGGAGGAGGGTCCATCCACCTCTGTCACCAGCCAGCAAGCACTGCACCAGCATGCACACCTGGCTGCCACCTCTGTTGTCAGTGAGTCAGGTGTGGGGGGTGCACAGCCTGTATCTCAGCAGTCTGGCATGCAAGCATGCCAGCACACTGTGACTGTGGCTGTTGCACGTACCTGCACCATTGGTGATGCAAGGACTGCAATGGGCAGTGACACGTGTGTGTCCCATGACGGACACACAGCAGGCCAGCACGTGCCCCCTGGACCTAGCTGGTTCCAACATGTGTGCAAGCACGCCAGCACAGTCCCAGGCGCAGCCTGTCAGCACCGGGGCAGCACCAGTGGCTGTGCAGGTCTCTGGCACTGTTGCAGCCACAGCAGTGGAAATGAGTGGTCCCTGGGCACAGCAGTTGAGGGCAGCAGCAGCAGTCACCACCAGGTCTGGGGTCAGGTCCAGCGGTGGCATATGCACCGCCCATTGATATCAAGCCATACCTGGTCCTGGTGAATAGCGCCACCCTCAAGGGGTGTTGAGCATCAGGACCTTCCATTCCTGGGGGACAGGATGCCGATGTGCATGGACCCATTTGACGAAGCACACCTGCCTGCTGCAGGAATCAGTCACAGCAGCAGGGGTGGGTTGCAACATCCGTGGAGGCACTGTGCGTGGCTGTGGAGTGGCACAGCAGGGACAATGCTTTGATCCTTGCAGAGATGGTCCAAATGCGGATGGATGTGACGGCCGCCATTGACAGGCAGACCCAGGCATTGGTCGCTGTCGTGGCTGCATTGGGCACACAGTCAGGCAGTCTCAGGCTCTTCGCTACCCACACAGTACGCCTTACCCTGCTCCCAGCATCGCATTTGGCCACCCAGCCTGTCGACGCTGAGTTCTGATGCTGCGGCTATCCCGAGCACCCCTGGGCATGTTTGGCATGCTGCAGACTGCCAGCGGACAAGGTCGCTGATCGCAAGCAGTGGGACCCTGGTGGTCCATCGCGCCACCCCATATGGCCCATGCTCAGCCTGCCACTGCTGCTGGGTCACGGCGGGGCCGCCCATGAACCAAGGCGGCCGCCAGCAACATGACCGACCTGTCTCCAAGTGGCCCTGTCTGGTGCTGCCCTGTGCAATGTGGGCCATGGTGGGCAGTGCACTGGTGGGTGCCCTGCCCAACACACCCACATGAACCACCTGCACACCCACCCGACTGCTGTCCACAGCATGATGATGCCTGCATTGTACTGTACACTTAAGGTGCAAGGGTGCCCAGCATCTGACACACGACTTGGACAGTACAGGTGGTGGGTGGTCTGTGGATCTGTGTGTTTGACAAGTCTGTTCCTGCTCTGCTGTGCACCTGCCCATGCACGCCAGCCTGGTGTGTGTGTGTGTGTGTCCATATGACTGTTCACTCCTCCCTGATGATGGTGTCGTTGTGCCTGGACCCTTCCACTTCCTTGCTGCCTGCACCCCTGGTGTGTTACCGTGTGCCTGTGGGTTGTACCTGACAGTGTTGGCTGCAATGGCCCCTGACTTACTCCAGTCATGCAAAAATGCTCCTCCGGTGGATGGTGTCCCAGTGCAGCTGGGCTCTGCCGGATCAGTCGGGGGTCCCGCTTATCATGGGGGGTTGCCTCATCGCCATCACTGGCATCGCTGGTGTCCCATCGCTGTCCCCACCCGTATGGTGGTCCCAAGAGCTGTGTCTTTGGCCATGTTGTGCAGGATACAACAGGCCAGGAATATCCTTATTGGTACCTTTGAGGCTGTACTGTAGGGCACCGCTGAGTGTTCAGGCATTGGAAGTTGCCTTAGCATCCCAAACACCCGCCTGATGATGCGTTGCGTGGCGGTATGTGCCTCATTATAGCGTTGCTGCGATGGGGGTCATGGGACGCCGTAGGTGTGAGCAGCCAGGGACGGAGTGGGTATCCGCTGTCACCTGTGTGAAGATAGTGGAGATAAGTATCATGTTCAGGTCCGATATGCCCTATATCCCTGTGTGTCACTATCATGGCACCTGTGGCATTCCACCCTTGCCCCAAGTTTGCAATCCTATATGCGTTTCACCCACTGATGGCCTGTGGGGATGTCCCCACTCGAATCGGCGGCACAATGCGGACTGATACCATGAAGGCATCATGTGCTCCACCAGGTTGTGTGGCATAGACATTGATTATGCGCCCACTGGCATCACACACCACCTTGGCAGTTAACACTGTAAAGCCTTCCTGTTCCTGTGGCTGCGGCCCCATCGGGGCCAGGTGGCGTGTGAATAGCCACGCGGGTGCAGTCTATGGCCCCTAGCACGCCAGGCATACGGCAGCACTTCTGTGGAACTCCTGCATGTTTGCTGTATGCTCTGTCCGCGTGCTGGGAAATGGATGTACTCCGCAGCATGTGGCAGCAGTGTGCTGAGGAATTGGGTGAGGATGCGTGACGTGGCCACCTGTGTTATGCCTGTGGTGTCCTGTCGGCCTCTGGAAGGTACCCGTGGCGAGCAGGCAATGCAGGCTGTTATCTTTGTCTCCACTGACAGAGCTGTGACTCTGTCGTGAGGGTCCCTGCATCACATCACTGCACAGCCTCACAGAGCCTTCTAGTATTGCTCCTGTTCAGGCACCGCCCACAATCTTATGGTCTGAATACAGCTCAAAGCTGATGCGGAACGGTACTGCCTGTTAGGCATACCACCGACGGCCTCCACCGCCACGCCCCTGCAGCATGCCTTCTCACCCTCATTACATAGCTCCATGTGGAAGCTAGCACTGTCCATGTCCCTGGCTTGTGTTCCCTCCCTGGCTGTTCTCTTGCTATCCCCACTGTCCTACCTGCTACTCCACTGAACCGGCACACCTACTGGCCCTGCAGTCTGTGGCCCACACACCTCCTTGTCCTCTTCTCTAGTGCACTTCCTGGCCTGCACTCATTCACTGTCGGCCTCGTTTCTCCCTGCCTCATGTGGCTTCCTTGTAGTGTTCTTGGCCTCTTCTGAGCCTTTTATTTTGGCTCATTTCTGGCGACAACTCCAGCTCATCCGCTGCTGCGCATTGCACGTCTTTGAACATCGCATTGCGCTGTTTATGCATGGGTCCACTTTGGCTGCGATTCCTTCATTTGCATTGCGCTGTTGCTCAGCCTGTTTTCAGTGGCGAACTGCCTCCTGCTGAATATCATGCAGAATGGCGCAATTCGACTTTACGCATGGCGCAACCCTTTTGAATATCCCACCCTATATGTACAAATACAGGATTCTGCATGTATACACATACTCAGATGAATGGATTTATCACACTCCGTGTATGTGCACCCCATTGTATAAATGTATTTATATTTATAGCCCAACAGGGCTCTTCCTGTTTACTGCTCAGTGTTTTTAATTATGGACTCTCTGACACCTTATGCTGTTCTTTTTCTCCCCAAAATCCTTTTGTTAGCCCCTGGTACTTTGACATTAGCTGCTGTGTAGCTCTACTGTATGCAGTTTTTCCTGCTTTCATGTTCCCCTCAGGGAGTCCACTGATTTCTCCTGCTTGTCTCCCACCCACAGCTACTTTTAAGCCAATTTCAGGCATTGACCTTCAGCTGCACTGTGGATTTTCCTTTATGGCTCAGTCCTATGCATTTGCTCTCCCAGTCCCTTTCTACCAGGTCCCTCAGGGCACCTACAGTCTGCCACCAAGCGGCTTACCTAAAGGTTCCTGCCACTTACTGCTGGCTGCCCACCCTCCAGACCCTCTTAACCTGCCCCGTGGGGGCTCTTCACCTGCCACTTTGTGGCTGATGGGTAGAGGGAGGCATTTGCGCTAACCTCCTTTCCCTCCCCAAAATCTCCCATCTTCTTCCCCATACATGGAGCAGGCTAAAGCCTGCGCGCTGTGGACTGAATCATAGAAACATAGACCTTGATGGCAGATAAAGACTGCTTGGTCCACCCAGTCTGCCCATTTCCTACTCTAGTGGATAAGCTGCAGATCCTAGTTATCCAACAGCTAACTTCCTCCTACCCACCAATAGAATTGGCTCATGTCTGTCCCATGCATTCTTGAAGTCCCCATTGTTTTTGACTCCACAACCTCCTCAGGAAGTCCATTCCATGCGTTCAGCCTCACTGTGAAAAAATACTTCCTCATGTTGTCCCTGAGCCGTCACCCCTCTATCTTTAAATTGTGCCCCCTTGTTCTTGCGCATCTCTTTTTCTGAAAGATGCTACTCTCTTGGACTTTGTTGATTCCCTTGAGGTACTTGAAATGTTCTATCATGCGCCCCCCCCCCTTTCCTCAAGGGCATACATATTCAGCTTGTCTCTCTTTGTATGGCTTCTGGTGCAGACCTTCACTATTTTAGCTGCCCTCCTCTGGGCTCTCAGTTGAAAGTGCCTGACATTACTGTCACTGTAGTTCAATAGCACTAAACTGGCTGCATAGCAACAGCATTTCTGGTCAGCAGTTTTCTGAACAGCCTCCTGCGTGCTACATACAATCTGGGCCCAAGGCCCCTCTACTAGATGCCAGAGAAAGAGAAAAAATTGCCACTGTCCACGAGGGAGTTGGCCCATTACACCACTCAGAGTGTACTTTTAAACCACTGGCCTCCTGGGACAACTCAAGACCCCTGAGCCACCAGTCCCCTTTTTTAAATAATATAGGGGCCACTAGACCAAAAGCATCCCACCTGCCCATCTGAACTACTTCTTAAATTTATTGGCTACTGGCAGGTCACCTAGGGGCACTAAGGGGTTTCTAGCTGTCTGCATTTTGTTTCTATCTCTAGTTTCCTTACTTTGACCTAGTTTATCTTTTCCTCTAAAACTCCTCTTCCTTTACTCCTGTACTATACTGTACTCTTTTTTTTATCTCTCTACACTTGCTACTATAACTTGCCCACACTGATCTATTTTTATGTTTGCTTGCACTCATGTGCAAGAAACATAGTGCCATCATCTGAGTTTTCGGAGGTGTGACAGCCCTCTTTCAATTCAGGCAGTGTGTTTGCAGGCGCGGCCGCAGTTCTCCATCGCCTGCTCGAGCTGTCTATGACAGCTCCAAAATGCAGTGGAGTACAGTTGGAGTGGGGAGCTACGCCCAGTGAGCAGCGATCGGATATCGCCTGCTCCTGCGCTTCCCTTATACACACACATGCACGCCGCGTGCTGGCCCCCATGCACACACTGTATGGCCGGCGGGTGCCCAATCACGGGCTGTGCTGCCCCCAAAGCCTTCCATATGCCATGCTGGGTGCCCACCCAGCTGGTGATCTCATCGTAGCAGTCGATGGGAGATTGTCCTCTAGTATAGGTTGCCATTGGAGCTCACCCAGCGCAGCAACAGATGCTATGGTTACTGGGGTGCCCAATCCCCGCCGGCTCCACACCCCTCAACCAGCTATCCTTGTGCACGCTGGGAGCTCACCCCAGTGTGGCAAACGCCCCGAATCGCCATTTAAAAACCTGCAAATAAAACTGTCCTCGGCGCTTCTCCTGCCCCTCCCACAACCCGCACTCCACCCACTGCGCACCTTGCCTCTCCACACCCTCACTCCATACTTACCGGACCTTGGCGCGATGATCTTCGTGGACTGGAACACGCTCTGCACCTTCAAAGCCGATCTTAACTGAGGAAATGCCGTAAGCTGTATAATGGGATAGATAGAGTTTTTTCAACTTTGCAGCATATCTCCGCATTTTTGAATTTTGCACCACATTTTCAATATGGGGTTTTTGGGACCCCTTCTTATGAATGCTGTCACCGTCATGGTTGCTATTTGGGTCTCAAGGGTGATTTCACAGTCACTGAGTGAAATCACCTTTCAGGACCGAGTAATGAAACAACACTGCCAGTGTTCATAAGGTGGGCACTCAAAAAGCCTATTTTGAAAATTTGGTGGAAAAATTCCAAAAAATGACTGTTTTACGAGCGTGCATTGCGCAGTTCCTACGCACGCTCGTAAGTTCGCGAATTTTCAATTTTTTCGATCCAGATTTTCAACATGCCATTTTAACACACCTTCTTATGAGTAGTACGGCTGTCATTTTTCACATCTCACCCAAAACGTGTTTCCGACCATGTAGCACACAATGCTGCAGTCAGTGTGCGAAATCAATGTACAGGACAAATTAAGAAAATCACAGTGACACTGTTCATGAGCAGAGGTCTTAAAATGGCTATGTTGAAAATTTGGTGAAAAAATTCTAAAACGACTGTTTTATGATGTAGGTTTAGTGTTCCTACGCACGCTTCATAAGTTCGTGAATTTTCAATATTTTCACCTAGATTTTCAACATTGCCATTTTACCACACCTCCTTATGAGCAGTAGCGTTGTCATTTCAGCTCTTGCCTAAAATGTTTCCAGCCAGGTAGCGCATAATGGTCAGTTGGTGTGCAAAATCAATGTATGGAACACATTAAGAAAATCACGGTGACACTGTTCATGAGCAGAGGTCTTAAATGGCTATGTTGAAAATTTGGTGAAAAAATCCCTAAAATGACTGTTTTATGAGAGCGTATGCTATGCAGGTTCTCATATTACTTCATTGTAAGTTTGTGAATTTTCAATATTTCAATCTGTATTTTCAACATTGCCATTTTATTACACTTCCTTATGAGCAGTACAGCTGACATTTTTCACATCTTGTACAAAACATGTTTCCGACCATGTAGCGCACAATGGCGCAGTCGGTGTGCAAAATCAATGTTTGGGACAGATTAAGAAAATCACAGTTACACTGTTCATGAGCAGAGGTCTTAAAATGGCTGTGTTGAAAATTTGGTGAAAAAATTCCTAAAAATGACTGTTTTATGAGCATGCGTTGCGCAGTTCCTACGCACGCTCGTAAGTTTGTGAATTTTCAATATTTTCACTCCAGATTTTCAACATTGCCATTTTATTACACTTCCTTATGAGCAGTACAGCTGCCATTTTTCACATTATGTCGCCTGAAACGGTTTTCGCGACATGTAGAGCACAATGGTGCAGTCGGTATGCGAAAGCAATGTTTGGGACAGATTAAGAAAAT
Organism: Neoceratodus forsteri; assembly: GCA_016271365.2. Classification (NCBI taxonomy): domain Eukaryota; kingdom Metazoa; phylum Chordata; order Ceratodontiformes; family Ceratodontidae; genus Neoceratodus; species Neoceratodus forsteri. The sequence goes on from JADMNL010000023.1 coordinate 71,124,222, forward strand.
CACAGTTACACTGTTCATGAGCAGAGGTCTTAAATGGCTATGTTGAAAATTTGGTGACAAAAGTCCATAATGACTGTGTTACGAGTGAGCATTGCACAGTTTCCACGCACTCGAAGTTCATGACTTTGTAATATTTTCAGTCCAGATTTTCACCAGTGGCATTTTTCCACACTCCTTATGAACAGTACAGCTGTCATTTTTCACAACATGCATAAATGTGTTTTCGACTTTCAGCGCAGAGATGCGTGGTCGCTGTGGGAAATCATTGGTCAGGACAGACAAAGAAAATCACAGTGACACTGTTCATGATCGGAGGTCCCAAAATACCTGTGTTGACAATCTGCTGTAAAAAATCCCCAAACTAATTACATTACGGGTGTGTGTTGCACAGTTTCTATGCACGTTCGTGAATTCACCAGTTTTTTTAGTATTTTTACTGCAGATTTTCAACATTGCCATTTTTTACACCTCCCCATGAACAGTACAGCTGTCATTTTTTACATCCTGTTCGGAATGTTTTTGCACCTGTGGTACTAAATGCCTTAGTCGCTGTGCATAAGCAGCTTTCGCCTAACAAACTGATATTGCCACTGTTCATGAGGTGGGGTCACAAAAAAACCATGTTGAAAATTTGAGTGAAAATACCAACAAATGCCTGAGGTATTAGGGGTTTCCAACTATAACGCCCAACCCTGTAGAGAATGACAGGCATCAGGGTGTGACTTGGGATTTTGCCTGTAATGCTCTATATCATTCCACACCCTGCAGCCAGTGAGAGGTTATCGAGGTATTGTCCTTGGACTCTTCGGCCCCAAAGTTCACCCCATTCTCCATACCGCACTCCATCTCACCTCATTTCCTGATGGAATGGGTGCATAAGGGCCAAAGACCCTAAGGCACACCGTGACACTTGTCAGTGTCTGTCTGGGTGGGTGTGGTGAAATGGCATGGCTGCTATGCCTGACGACCCAAAGCACACCCCAATGCCTGTCACTCTCTGCAGGGTGGTGGTGGGGTTGGTCATTCAATACTTCACTGCCATTCCTATTACGCAGTCTGTAACTTCTACACTACCACTGCCAATGCCAGCAAGCAAACATTTGGCATTGACAAATTGTTCTCTTTACTTCTACAGGTCTGGCCAAAGATACCAATCAGATAAGTATCTTTGTTTAATTCTAACACCCTAATCTTTCCTCTAGCACCTCAGACCTTTGTGTTCCCTCAACCTTTTCTGTTCTTCACTTTCAGGTCCTACCAGAATACCCCAAACCAAGGACACCCCAACTCTGGACTCCCCAACTCTGATATAGCAGGTAACTTCTAATTACTTAACTGTCTTAGAATCACAGAATCATAGAAATCTGGTGGCAGAAAAGAACCATTTTGGCCAGTCGAGTCTGCCCTTGGCCCCCCCCACATCACTCATCTCCCTTTGTCAAGAGACATCCCACTCTGCCCACACTGGTCAGCTTCTGTGTCTGTCCCATGCCCTCTTGAATCCTTTTCACCATTTTTGCAATTCCACCACCTCTTCCAGTAGTCTGTTCCAGAACTCCATCACCCTCCTCAGTGACATAATGCCCCTCACATTTGCTTTCTTCTCTTCATTTCTACTCTTAGTTTGTGATCCTGAATTCTGGCACTTATTTCCTTGCAAATAATGCTTCCCTCTCACCTTTTTAGTCTCCAGTGGTACAGATCAGATTCCTCCACCTCTCCTCATAGGGCTGTTTATGCATACGCGTGCACCATCTTGGTTGCCCCTCTCTGAACCCTTTCAATCCTGTCTTCCTTTGGTGGTGAGGCCTCAGAACTAAACCCCATACTCCAGGTGGGGCCTCACCAGGGATTTATAAAGGAGCTATCAGCACCTCCCTCTTTCTATTTTATACCCTTCCCATGCACTCAGCATCTATTCTACCTTGCCCACCACTGTGCTGCACTGGTTCCCTGCTCCAGGTTTCCTCCGAAATTATAATGCCAGATCTCTCCTGCTGTGTTTTTTACCCCCCCACCGTGTGTATATGGTTTGTGGTTATTACACCCATGTGCATTAGTGTACATTTTGTGGCATTAAATTTCAGCTGCTGTTCCTCCACCACCTCTCCAGAATCTTTTAGGCCTCCTCACTGCCTCCATTCTCCTCCTAGGGTGTCTATTGCAGATCTTCATCCTCTACAAATAGGCACACCTTCCCTGCAGTGCCTCCACCATATTGTTGGTATAGATATTGAAAAAGGACGGGTCCCAGCACCCACTCCAAAGCACACCATTCCCACCCTGAATGCACCCCATTTACCCTACTACCTCCTTCTGGTTTCAGTCCTTCAACCAGTTCTCCACCCACCTTATTTTCTGTCCCACCCCTAAGCCTTTCCAGCTCATTTACCAGCCTTCTATGTGAGTGTGTCAAAGGCCTTGGTGAAATCCAGGTAGGCTGCATCCCCCATCCACCTTCCCGTTACCCAGTCCAAAAACTCAATTAGGTTTGATCTGATACAACCTCTCCTGTGAAATCAAGCTGCCTTGGTCCTGGAGGTATAGCACAGTGGATTAAGGTCCTGAGCTACAGATCTGGAGATCTGGTTTCAATACAACAGCCGCCTTAGGTGCATATGTGTGATCCTGAGTAAGTTACTTAACTTCCTGTGCTCCATTGCTGCATCTGAAACAAGCTTCAGCTTAGTGTGCTACCCTGGTTAAACAATTTTCCTTCCCTGTAGACCATTGATAAATCAGGTGTTCTTAATTATTCTTTCTTCAGCAGTATTTGGAAGGATTCTTCCCCACTGCTGAGGTCAGGCTGACCAGTACATGTAGTTCCTGCATCCTCCCTGTTAACACTTTTGTATAGCAAGACAGCATCAGCCCTCCTCCAATCCCTGGGCATATTTATCTGTTTACAATGACAGGGTGAACAGGGTAGTCAGAGGTACTAACACCTCCCTTAGCTCCCTCAGTGTCCAGGTGCACCCTATCTGGCCCCATAGCTTACTGCTGCCAGTTTCATGAGGATCCATTCTGTTTAAGTGGGACCTGTCCATTTCAGGATCTCCCATCCTTGTACTTAGTGTTGGCCCATTTCTGCCCCCCTCCTTGAAAACCAAACAGAAATATTCGTTCAGTAGTTCTGCTTTTTGGTGGTCTTCTTTCCTCCCTCTGTCCTCCCTTTCAGACCTGCAATATGTCCCTGGGCCCTTACCTTCCTTTTTCTCGCTGATGTATTCTGCATGTAAATGGTTTGTCTTCCTTACCACTGCACCCACTGGCTGTCGTGTAGTCAGGGTCCCACACAATGTGGGTCTGGTGCCGATGTGCACTTTGCATGTGGAAGCCATTTTGATTTGCTTGCTGCCTGCTGTAGTGTGGTGGATTATGGTGAATTGGTTTTGTCTTGAGTCTGCACTGACAGCTTCATCTGCAGCAGATCCTGGAGTCCTCTGTGGTGGGCGCAGTGGGAGATTGTCCTACAGTGCATGCTAAGAGTTTATAGGCTCTCATCTTTGTTTACTGGTCTCTACTGTACCTCTGGGCTAAGTTCTGGCTGCGGATTGACTTATCCCTGGAGAAAAGCAGACGTGGAAACATGATCAGAGATTTTGGAAGCTCAAATGTGCACTGCGGGCTATTGGAGCTTCTATTGCCTGTTGCTCTGGTGCCAGCTGCAGGGAGGTCTGGGACTGGTTGTGGCTGGGGATGTCTGCCTCAAGATGGTCACAGTTGGCCTGCTGCAGTCTGCTATACTGCAATGGCTGGTGGTTGGAAATTCCAAACCAGAGGGGAAATTAGAGGAAAGATTAGGAAGTACTCTTCACTGAGAAGGTGGTGGACAACTGGAATGGGCTGCCAAGGGAAGTGGTGGGGGGAGAGAATGGTGGAGGGTCCAAAAGGCATGGGATAAGCATGAGAGGGCAGGCATGGGGGGACTACAGAAAAGGCCTAGTGGATATCTACAACTGGATCAGACTAGGTGAGCTCATGATCCCTTCTGCGCCACATACCTATGTTCCTATGTATTCTACGGCAGATTAGGAAAAGGAGGGGATCCACTAAACCACCAGGAAGCAGCCATTGTGCCTTGAATATCTGTCCCTTGGTGTCTTTATCCTGCCTTGTGTTTGGCTTATGTGTGGAGCACATGGCCTCCTATCCCCCAAAAGATCAGTTCTAGGGGCATGGGCAAATGAGTCTTCCTCCCTCCCCATGACATCCTATGAGTGACAGAGCTCATTCTAAAAGCTAGGTTGATGGTGTGGTACAAGTCTGGTATCCCCCTCCTCACACACACACAACCCACTTTTTTTTCATTTAACTCTCTACAGATCCTTCCCAACTGATCCAGCTGATCGTATTTTTATTTTCATACTGACCCATTTTACCTTTTTATCTACAGGTCTGGCAGGACATTGACCACATGTAGGAGGACACTGACCACACGTATCAGATAAGTATTGTTTTAAGTTGATTGTGGCAGCGTAAGAAACATATTAGCATTAGCTTGCTGAGAAGCAGGCTGTGGAGGCACGGCACTGTTAGGTTAATGCCCCACAGCCTGCAAAGGCTTGTCCCGCTTCTCCAATGCCGCTGTGCAGGCTGCTGGTGACACAAGTTTGGAACGCTCGCACAAGCTTGTGATAAATCAGCCACTGCAATCAGAGGTCCTGTCATTGCAGCGTCAGCCATCCACTGCAATGAGGGAGCGACCGTCACTGCAGGGTGGATCTAGCAAGCCTGATATTGTTTGTAAACATGGTGGTGGGTTGCCGCCGTGTTCACAAACAATATAACCCCCCACCGTGTTTATTTGTCGGCGGGGCCCCAATCCCCGCCTCGGCTTTGGTGCCCCTGCTCATTTTGCTGACGGGGAGCCCAGTCCCGCCAGCATTCTGTCACCCCCCTATGCTTATGCTCTTTCTGCCGACGGGTGCCCAACTCTGGCGGCATACTGAAGCCCCTTTAGGGCTAGACGAGGTGCCTAATCTTCGCCGGCTATGGCTGCCCAGCCAACAAAAAGCCATTGGTGCCCTCAACATGCTGATAAGAGTTCCTGCCGACACGGGTGCCCAGTCCCGCACAGCATACGATTTCCTCTCCTTGTGTGCCGACGGGGTGCCCAATCCCCCATCGGCATTGCTGGCCCCAAAACAAATTAGTAGGCACGCTGGGAGCCCACCCAGCGTGCACATGCCCTTGTAAAAGAAAAAACTGTCCCGTGAAGTCTTTTGCTTTTTGCCCCTGGTACAGAAAACGGTCCTCAGAGTCTCCGTGCTACCCACCCACCACCCGCACTCACCCACTGCACCCTGCCTCCCCACACACCCCGCTTCACCTCTTACTTTCATTGAGTCTGGCATGCATCTATCTTCGTGGACCAGAACACGCCTGCACTCTTCAAAGCCGACCGCTGAACTGAGGAAATGCCGTAAGCTGTATAATGTAATGAATAGGTATTTTCAACTTTAGGCATATCTCTGGCATTTTGGGAATTTTTTACCAAATTTTCAAATGGGGTTTTGGGACCCTCCTTATGAATGCTTGAACTGTCTGCATTAATCGCCCCGAAGATGATTTTGCGGTCACTGCACGGAATCACCTTTAGGGGCCAATTAACAAAACGACAGTGCCAGTGTTCATGAGGTGGGCGCTCAAAAAGCCTATGTTGCAAATTTGGTGGAAAAAAATCCCAAAAATTACTGTTTTACGAGTGTGCGCTGCGCAGTTGCTACGCACGTGTGTAACTTCGTGAATTTGCAATATTTTGATGACAGCTTTTCAACATTGGCATTTTGTCACACCTCCTTGTGAACAGTACAGCTGACATTGTTCGCATCCCAGTGGAAATGTGTTTCACACTTCCGGCGCAGAATAGCGTGGCCGCTGTCGGAAATCAGTGTTCGTACAGATTAAGAAAATGACAGTGACACTGTTCATGAGTAGAGATCCTGAAATGGCTATTTTGAAAATTTGGTAACGACACTCATAAAATGACTGTGTTATGAGCGTGTGGTTAGCGCGTTTGCACGACGTCGTGAATCTCCGCAATGTATAATATTTTCACCCAGATTTTCAACATTGCCATTTTCTCAAACCTACTTATGAACAGTGCAGCTGTTATTCTTCCCATCCTGGCTGAAATGTGTTTTCGCAGTTCCGCACAGAATAGAGAGGTCGCTGTGGGAAATCACTGTCCAGGACAGAGTAATAAAATGACAGTGACACTGTTCATGAGCAGAGGTCCTAAAATGCCTATGTTGAAAATTTGGTGATGATAGCCCATCAAATGAGTTGTGTTGCACACTTTCCATACACCCTTGTAACTTTGCAGATTCGCAATATTGTCATGCCACATTTTCAACAATGGTAATTTTTCACACCTCCTTATGAGCAGTACAGCTGTCATTTTTCAAATCCAGAGTGAAATGTGGTTTCACAGTTGCGCGCACAGAATAACGAGTCGCTGTGGGCAGTCAGTGTTCAGGACAGATAAAAAAGGACAATGGCACTGCTCATGAGCAGAGGTCGAAATCCCTATGTTGGAAATTTGGTGACAAAACTCATAATATGACTGAGTTACAAGTGTGCGCTCAACTGTTTGCACGCACGCTTGTAACTTCGCAAATTTGTAATATTTTCACGCCACATTTTCAACAGTGACATTCTTTCACACCTCCTTATGAACAGTACAGCTGTCATTTTTCACATCCTGGCTAAAATATGTTTTTGCACTCCTGACGGAGAATAGCACGGTCGCTGTGGGACATCAGCGTTTGGGATAGATTAAGATGGAACCAGTGAGAGGGGGGAGTGACCAAGTTCAACTGAGCTCTGTTGGGACTGCTCCAGATTTGTTTGTGGGCAGAACAAGGTCCCAATGCAAAAGGACAGTACAAAAGAGCAGCCTGCAGCAGTGGGAGAAAGAGAACGAGAGAGTGAGTGAGGGAGGGGGAGTGAGCGAACTCACTGGAGCGCTGTCAGGACTGCTGTGGATCTCTTTGTGGGCAGAAACAGGAATCAATGCAGGCAGGGGCCCAGTAGAAAAGGCCAGCTTGCAGCGGTGGGAGAAACAGTACGAGTGAGTGAGACAGGGGGACGGAGTGAGCTCAACAGCTCTGTCAGGACTGCTGCGGTTTCTTTGTTGGCAGAAAAGATGCCAATGCAGGCAAGAGCCCGTACAAAGGGCCACTTGCAGCACCTGGACAAACAGAATGAGCACATGACAGAGGGAGACTGAGCGACCTCAATGGAGCTTTTTTGCACGGCTGCAGATTTATTTGTGGACAGACAAGGTGCCACGCAGCCAGCAGCCCGTACACAACCGCAGCCTGCAGCACCAAGAGAGAAACAGAATGGGAGGAGTGACAGAGTGGTAGTGAGCGAGCTCAATGGAGCTCTATTGTGACTGCTGCGGATTTCTTTCTGAGCATAAAATGCGGCAACGCAGGCAGGAACCCAGTACAAAGGCCAGCTTGCAGCACGGGCAGAAACGGAATGAGCGAGTAAGAGAGGGGGGGAGCGAGCTCAAAGGAGCTGTGTCGGGACTGCTTCAGATTTCTTTCTGGCCAGAACAAGCCACCAATGCAGGCAGGAGCCCAGTACAAAAGGGCAGCCTGCAGCAGCAGGAGACACAGAACGAGCGAATGAGGGAGGGGATTGAGTGAGCTTGACGGAGCTTTGTTGGGACTGCTGCAGGTTTGTTTGTGGGAAGAAAAAGGCAGCAATGCACGCAGAGGCCCAGTACAAAATGGCAGCCTGCAGTGGCAGGAAAACCAGAATGAGCGAGTAAGAGAGGGGGAGTGAGCGAGCTCAACGGAGCTGTATTGTAACTGCTGCAAATGGCAGAAACGCAGGCAGGAGCCCAATAGAAAAGGGCAGCCTGCAACGCCACCAGAAACGGAATGAGCGAGTCAGAGAAGGGGACTGAGCGATCTCAACAGAGCATTGTCGGGACTGCTGCAGATTTCTTTGTGGGCAGAAAAAGGCGCCAACAGAGCCAGGAGCCCAGTACAAAAGGGCAGGCTGCAGCGCCAGGAGAAACAGAATGAGCGAGTGACACAGGGGGCGTGAGCGCCCTCAACGGAGCTCTGTCGGGACAGCTGTGGATTTCTTTGTGGGTAGAAAAAGGTGCCAACACAGGCAGGAGCCCAGTACAAAAGGGCAGCCTGCAGCGCCGGCAGAAACGGAATGAGTGAGTGAGAGAGGGGGACTCAGCAGGCTCAACAGGCCTGTGTTGGGACTGCTGCAGATTTCTTTGTGGGCAGAAAAAGCCACTAACAGAGGCAGGAGCCCAGTACAAAAGGGCAGCCTGCAGTACCAGGAGAAACAGAATGAGTGAGGGAGAGAGGGGAGGAGCCACCTCAACGCAGCTCTGTCGGGACAGCTGTGGATTTCTTAGTGGGCAGAACAAGGTGCCAATGCAGGCAGGAGCCCAGTACAAAACAGCAGCCTGCAGCACCGGGAGAAACAGACTGAGCGGTGACAGGGGGCAGTGAGCGAGCCTCAACACACTAGCGCAATCAACATTCGGCATTGACAAATGCTTGTTTTGTTTGTTTGTCATACAGTAGTTCATAACAAGCTGCAGATCCTTTGTGAGCCATTGCTGTTCTTGTTTTACAGGTACGAATGGCTGCTACTGTATGTGAGGCACTGGGTTGGAACTGTACCTGCTGCTTTAGAAAGGAGGCTATGGGCTGGGGGTAGGGGATGAGCATTAAGGTTGGGAACTCCAAGGAACACCACACAACCTATTTGTCAAGACTCGTGAGGCTCAAACCCTGTTTTTCATTTTCTTGCTTTGTGTGCTTTCTAATGCCTGCATTGATGTAGTGTTTTTGTTTTGCAACAAGTACATGTATCTATCTATTATATATAACACACACACACTATGTGGAGGGGACATTGTGCTGCTTTTGGGGTACTCGGGCACCATATGCTTGAAGGCAGAACACTAAGCAGCAAGCACAGACACAGGTTTGAATACCACAGCCCCGCCCACTTACACACTATAACCAGGAATAAGTAGCTTAACTTTCCTATTACCAGGAAATACACACAGAATACATAGAAATGTGATGGCAGAGAAAGGCCCCACGGCCCATCTAGTCTGCCCAACACCCTACCCCCCCCCTTCTGTTATGCTTCCACCCTCTTTTCCCAACCCCTTAAATCTATCCCAAGCCCTCTTGAACCCCTCCACCATTTCAGCTGCCACTACCACCTCTGGCAGCTTGTTCCAGGCCTCCACTACCCTCTCCAGGAAAAACTGCTCAATGACATTACCTCTGTATTGCCTACCTTCCAGTTTGAGGCTAGGTCCCCTCGTGTTCGCTCCCTTCTTCAATTTGAACAAACTATCACCCTCCACCTTATTTATTCCCTTCAGATACTTAAAGGTCTCAATCATGTCCCCCCTCTCCCTCCTAGTCTCCAGAGGGTACAGATTCAACCCTCTCAATTTCTCTCATAGGGTATATCCTGCATCACCTCATACCCATTTGGTTGCCCTTTTCTGTACCCTCTCCACCACCTCAACATCTCTTCATAGGTGAGGCCTCTAGAACTGCACCCCATACTCCAGATGCGGCCTGACCATGGTTCTGTATAATGGCATTAGCACCTCCCTCTTCCTGCTATTAAAACCCCTCGCAATGCAGGCCAACATTCCATTTGCCTTTCCCACCACTCTGCTACACTGGCTGCCCACCCTGAGGTCATGCGATACCATAATCCCCAGGTCCCTTTCCATTTCCTTCTTCTTAATCACCACCCCAAGGAGTAAGTTTCCTCCTATTCCTCCTCCTCCCAGGTGCATCAGCAAGCACTTTTGTGCATTAAACTTCAATTTCCAGGTGCCAGACCACCTCTCATCCTCTCCAAGTCCTGCCTCATGGCTTGCACCCACTAGGTGAATCCACTATGTTGCAGACCTTTGTATCGTCTCCGAACAGGCACACCCATCCCTCCAGACCCACCGCTAGGTCACTAACATAGATGTTAAAGAGTACTGGTCCTAGCACTGACCCCTGTGGCACCCCACTGGTCACTGCCCGTTCCCTGGAATGTGTCCCATTTAACAACACCGCCTGATTCCTTCCCTTCAACCAGTTTTCCACCCACCCAACTGGTGATCCTGAGTGCCACCCTAGTCTGTCCAGCTAATGCACCATTCCACCATGCGGAGCGGTGTCAAAGGCCTTATTGAAATTCAGATAGGCCACGTCCACCGCCTCTCTCTGGTCCACTATCTGTGTCACCCCATCGAAACACTTCTATACGGTTAGTCTGACAAGACCTTCTCTGGTGAAGCCATGCTGCCTGTCATCCTGTATGCCATTCATCTCCAAGTATTCTACCAACCTGATCTTAAGTAGTGTTTCCTTTACCTTCCCCACCACTGAGGTAAGACTAATGGGACGGTAGTTTTTGACCTCATCTTTTCACCTCCTTATGTAGAGTGACCACCTCTGCCCTCTTCCAGTCCATTGGCACCACCCCTGTGACCAAGGACAAGTAAAATAGCCTCACCAGATGCGGCGCCAGTTCATCCTTCACCTCCTTGAGAACCCTGGGGTGTATTCCATCAGGCCCCATTGCCCTGTCCACCCTAAGTCTACTCAGCTCTTCTCTTACTCCTTCAGCTGTGAATTCTGCCACACCCACTTGCCTGTGGCTGTCACCCTCCCCAGCCCGTCCTGGTCCCCTGCCCTCTCTTTCCTCCATGAAGATTGAGGCAAAATAGCTATTTAATGCCTCTTCTTTTTGAAATCTCCTTCCAGTAATGTTCCACTTTCCCCTTTATCCTCCCAATCCCATGCTGTGCCCTCCTCCTTTCTCCAATATACCTAAAGAATGTTTCGTCCCTCCTCCTTGTATGCTTTGCTATCCTCTCCTCAGTGGCTTCCTTAGCCCTCCTTATCTTTTGCCCTCTCTCCTTTCTTTTTTCCCTGTAGGTTTCCCTGTCCTCATCCTTTTGTGTCCTCCTGTACCTCTTGAATGCTCTTGTCTTCTCCTTGTCTCTTAATGCCACCTCTCTAGTGAACCATAGAGGTCTTTTCTGTCTTCTGTTCTTTCTTACCCTTCTTATACATGAGTCCATGGCTTTAAATACCCCTCTCTTGATGGCTGCCTATAATTCCTCCACCCCCTACGCATCCCAGGAGGTAGTATAATGCAGTGGTCTAAGGCTCTGAGCTGCAAATCTGGTGACATCCAGCAGACCTGACCTGGGTTTGAATCCCACAGCTTCCACTTGCATACTGTGTGACCCTGAGCAAGTCACTTAACCTCCTTGTGCTCCCAGGTCGCTCCTGTAAAAAAGCTTTCAGCTTAGTGTGCTATACCTGCTTAAAAACTAAATTAAAATCCCCTATCCTCAACATTTTTTCCTAACTACCTTCTTCATTCCATGAAAGTCAGCCTTCCTGAAGTCCATTATCTTGGTTCTCATCCTAACCCTCACCCTGGCCGCCTCACCTGAACCTGACAGTCCTGTGGTCATTGGTGCCAAGCTCTTCCCCCATCTCCACCTCCTTCACACTGTCCCCATTTGTGAGGACCACATCTAACAGGTTTACACCCCTAGTGGGCTCACTGACCCTTTGCTGCAGAAATACACCCTGAAGAGTCTCTAAGATGCTCCTGCTCCTTGCAGAGATTGCCGTCTGGACCTCCCAGTTGATGTCCGGAAGATTTAAGTCCCCAACTAGCACAATTTCCCCTTTCCGTGCCATCCTCGCTATGGATTCCACAAAGTGTTTATCCCATTCCTCCCTGCATAGGAGGCCTATAGACTATCACAATGCACAGGTTTTCCTCTGTCCCCTGTCTAGGTGACCCACATTATCTCTGTTTCCCTCTTCTTCCTGCCCTTCCTTGGCCCCAATCCCTTCCCTGACATATGCAATCCTCCCCCTTCCCCTCCTGATCCTTCTTAAACAAACGATACCCTGGGATCACCGTCTCCCAGGCGTGGTGCGCTGGTTCTCTAAGTCTCGTTCACTGCTACAATGTTCAGGTTCTCCTCAATCATGGTGGCCTCCAGTTCTCCCATTTTGTTCCCAGGCTCCTGGCATTTGCAACCAAAGCCCTCCAACATGTAGCCCCATCACGTCCTTCCTGTTGCTAACTGTTCCTTGATGAGTGTTGTGACTGAGGGGGAGGCTGAGTCACCTCCTCCTCCTCACCCCATGCTGAAGATCTCAGGATGGCAAGGACCATACCACTACAAGATCCTGGATGGACTGCTGAATTAGCAGGTATCCGCACACCTAGGACAGGGATCAGAGTCAATAGGTGACTGTCCATCCCCTGCAGCCCACCCCCATGCACAGGCAGCCATGCCACACTCCTGTGATGGTGTCGCCCACCCACAATAACCGTGTCCACAAGACATGCCAACCAGACGGCAACAGCCATGTGCCACTGCACACACCACGCCCATGTCCAGCACAGCACAACCAAAGCCATACAGTAACATGGCTATGCGGTGAGCAGGCAGTGCCACAGCCATGTGCCCAGTGCGCACGGACACCATTGATGCTCCAGACATGCAGTGCACTGGACAGTGTGACATCACATGTAGCGTGCACGATGGTGTCCATGGATGGTAGCCATACCTCCCACCCTGTCACACAGCATGCAATAACAATGATGGTGACAGCACTCACCCTCATCGAGGATGTTGCTGGTGGGGTTGGTCCCTGACATGCCCCGTGCAATCCCCACCCTCTGCTGCTCAAATTCCTCCTCGCTCGGACGCAGGAGACAAAAAGAAACATATCAATACAAACCAAAGCATATTCCCCTGCCCCAGTATTGCCCACCCACCCAGCCAGACCCACTATCCCTACCTAAACACCGCCACAGCCAACCTAGACCATCCCTCCCTATGTGCAGGACACAAAGACAGTGTAATATGGACCATTCTAAAGTATAAAGACGTATCACCCACACGGACAGACACCGCCCCTCACAGCGCGCGACCCAGGCGGTACAAGTAGCTCGACTCCCTCGTCTCAGGTCCCCACTAGTGCCTGCACTGTTGGGCGTTCTCCTGGGACAGTAGCCGCCTCGGTAGCCACCTCTTGCCAGACCTGGGTCCTGGCCCTATCCAGTAACATCTACCAAACCAGTGGACCATAGTGTGGCTCCACAGTGGCCTGGGTAGCCAGCTCAAGGTACCCACTGAGGGCTCTCCTGCATGCCATCTCTAATGCTAGTGACAATATGGCGCTCACAACACGGCAGCCCCATGTGGGTGCTGCACCGGGCCGCAACCATTCCCTATCACGCTGGCGATACAGTGCTGCCATTCCTAGCTGTCACGAACAAGCCGGGATAAAACTCCCACACACCAAGCGGCAGGCGCCAGAGCAGGTGAGCACAGGTCAGGGGTCAGTGGTGCAAGGCCACACACAGCGCCACCGGACATCTACGTCCCATGCGAATGGTCACCTGCGTGCCAGTGCCACAGTGGACTATTGTGCAGTTGTGCCACAGCGCCATTTGGTGCCCAGCGCTGTAGCACCACTGGCACAATGGTGGCCATGTCCTGAATTGCTGATCATGCACAGCATGTCATCAGCGCGGCAGATGCCTGCGTAAGCTACCTGGGCATGCACAATGCGGTGTACTACAGAGTCACAGAAATGCGCCATTGGCTCAGCCGGCTCAACCATATTGCGCCAAAGCGCAATGGCGCGATATTCAACCGACACATGCAAATCATCTGATCAGCCATTCAAAAGGCGGCGCGTAATTTCCATGCAATTAAGTTGAGCCACTCCTGAATTTGCATGCATGCGCTTCTCATCACAGCGACATTGGGCTGCGCTGGCCGGATTCAGTTACTGCAGGTGGTGAGTTGCATGCTGTGTGATGTTCTGGCCAATGGTCGTGGGATAACGCTAGTAGACTGCACAGTGACAGGTGTCCACTTCCACCCATACAGACCGTCATGACGAGCAGAGCCAGGGTGAGGATGGTGGCGAGAAGGGAACCTTCACAAAGCGGAGACAGAGGCCCTCTTCCAGCCTACCTGGAAGAGGATCACTACTGAGTGAACGGTGGGGCACCCTCAGGCCCACTTGCGGCTGCATGGAGGTAGCTCAGGCAGTGAACCTGCACGAAGCCACCAGCGCTTCATGCAGAAATGCAAAAAGAAGATGAGGACAGGACGCAGAAGGGTGAAGGAAAGGTGGCAGCCCTCCAGGGCGGCGCGCTAACACAGGCGGAGGCCAGCCAGCGGTGCGAGCTGACCCGGTTGAGGACCAACTGGCTGCATCAATGCAGTGGAGTGCTATAGAGGTCTACCAGGAGGTGGATTTCAGACAGGTGAAGCCCATCACGCATGGTATGACATGGTGGTGGTGTTTGAGAGGGAGGAGTTGATCAACATGCACTAACATGTCCTCACTTTCTGTTACAGATCCCGTTAAGTCTGCAGAGGACGGTGGTGGTGAGACAATACCCAGTGAGGAAGACCTGCCAGAGTTGGAGGAGGGTCCATCAACCTCTGTCACCAGCCAACAAGCACTGCACCAGCATGCACACCTGGCTGCCACCTCTGTTGTCAGTGGGTCAGGTGTGGGGGTGCACAGCCTGTATCTCAACAGTCTGGCATGCAAGCATGCCAGCACACTGTGACTATGGCTGTTGCACGTAGCCTACCATTGGTGATGCAAAGGACTGCAATGAGCAGTGACGCGTGTGTGTCCCATAAGCGGACACAACCCAGGCCAAGCACGTGCCCCTGGACCTGGCCTGGTTCAACATGTGTGCAAGCACGTCAGCACAGTCCCAGGCTGTGCCTGTCAGCACCGGTGGGGCAGCACGCACAGTGGCTGCGCAGGTCTCGCACTGTTGCAGCCACAACCAGTGGAATGATAGGTAGTCCCTGGGGCACAGCAGTTGGAGGGCAGCAGCAGCAGTCACCACCAGGTCTGAAATTTACAGGGTCCAAGCGGTGGCACATGCACCGCCCATGATATCACCCATACCTGGTCACGATGAACAGCGCCCACCCTCAAAGGGTGTTGAGCATCAGGACCTTCCATACCCTGGGGGACAGGATGCGATGTGGCACAGGACCCATTTGACGAAACACACCCGCCTGCTGCAGGAATCAGTACAGCAGCAGGGGTGGGTTCTGCAACATCCGTGGAGGCACTGTGCGTGGCTGTGGTGGCATCAGCAGGGACAATGCTTTGATCCTTGCAGAGATGGTCCAAAACGGGATGGATGTGACACCCGCCATTGACAGGCAGACCCGTGCAGTGTGCTGCCAACCGTGGCTGCATTGGCGGCACACAGTCAGGTGTCCTGTACAGCGCACCCCACAATCGCTCTCCACTCCCGTTCCCAGCAGCGTAATCGACACCCAGCCTGTCGGCGCTGGGTTCTGATGAGACATCCGAGCACCCCTGGTGCAAGTATGTTTGGCATGCTGCAGGCGCCTGTGCGAACAAGGTGGCGATCGCGCGGTGGGACCCTGTGGTGGTCCATGGTGCCACCCATATGGCCATGCTCGGCCTGCCACTGCTGCTGGGTCACGGCGAGAACGCCCATGCATCAAAGGTGGCGTGCGCAGTGCAGCATGTGACCACCTGTCTCCCAGTGTGGGCCCTGTCTGGTGCCTGCCCTGTGTAGTGTGTCATGGTGGGCAGTGCACTGGTGGGTGCCCTGCAACCCACGACACATGAACCACCTGCACACCCACCCGACTGCTGTCCACAGATGCGTGTGCATGATGATCACCTGCATTGTACTGTACACCAAGGTGCAAGGGTGCCCAGCATCTGACACTACGTACTTGGACAGTACAGGTGGTGAAATTGTCTGTGCGATCTGTGTGTTTGACAAGTCTGTTCCTGCTCTGCTGTGCACCTGCCATATGCGCTTTTGTGCCTGGTGTGTGTGTGTGTGTGTCCATATGACTGTTCACCTCCTACATGGTGTGTTTGTGTGCCGGACCCTTCCACTCCCTTGCCGTCTGCACCCTGGTGTGTTACCTCTGTGCCTGTGGAGTTTGTACCTGGACAGTGTTGGTTGCACATGGCCCCTTGACTTCCCTGTGTTCATGCAAAAATGCTCCTCCGTGATGAATGTCCCAGTGCAGCTGGGCCCCTGCCCGAGATCAGTCGGGGGTCCCGCCATCCAGGGGGCTGCTCATCGCCATCATCACCCGGCATCGCTGGTGTCCCCATCGCTGTCCCCTCCTCGACCCTAGTGGCTATCCGGTCTTTGGCCATGTTGTGCAGAGGACAAGCAGGCCAGGAATATCCACAGGCCTTTGAGGGGCTGTACTGTAGAGGCACCGGAGGTGTCTCTGAGCATTGGAAGCGTGCCTTAAGCATCCCAAACACCCGCTCGATGATGCGTTGCGTGGCGGTATGTGCCTCATTATAGCGTTGCTGCGATGGGGTCATGGACACCGATATGGTGAAGCAGCCAGGGCGGAGTGGGTATCCGCTGTCACCTGTGTGAAGATAGTGGAGATAAGTATCATGTTCGGGTCCATATTGCCCATATCCTGTTGCCACTACCATGGCACCTGTGGCATTCCACCTTGCCTCCAAAGTTTGCAATTCCTACATGCGTACTCACCCACTAGATGGCCTGGAGGGGATGTCCCCTCTCGAATCGATGGCACAATGCGGACTGAGTACCATATGAAGGCATCATGTGCTCCACCAGGGTGTGTGGCACAGACATTGATTATCGCCCACTGGCTCACACACCTGGCAGTTAACAGAAAAGCCCTTCCTGTTCCTGTATCAGCCCCATCGGGGCCAGGTGGCGTCACGAACAGCCACATGGGTGCAGTCATGCCCTAACTACGCCAGGCATACGTAACACCTGTGGAACACTCGCATGTTTGCTGTATGCTCTGCCTCGGTGCTGGGAAATGGATGTCTCCGCGGCATGTAGCGGCAGTGTGCTGAGTGGGTGAGGATGCGTGGCGTGGCCACCTGTGTTATACCTGTGGTGTCCCGTCGGCCTCTGGAAGGCCTACACGTGGCGAGCAGGCACATGCAGACTATTATCTTTATGCTCCACTGACAGGCGTGACTCTGTCGTGAGGGGACTCACATCACATCACTGCACAGCTCACAGAGCCGCCTCAGTATTGCCCTGGCTTCCAGGCGGTGCGGCCCACAATCTCTATGTCTGAATACAGCTCCAAAGCTGATGCGGGAGCGGTACTGCCTGTTGAGGCAGCCACCGACAGGCCTTCCACGACCCACGTCCCCTGCAACATGCCTTCTCACCCCCTCATTACAGCTTCCATGTGGAAGCTAGCACTATCCATGTCCCTGGCTTGTGTTCCCTCCCTGGCTGTTCTTGCCAACTGCCCCACTGTCCTACCCTACCTCCACTCGAACCGGGTACACCTACTGGCCCTGCAGTCTGTGGCCCAACACACCCTCCTTGTCCCTCTCCTCTCAGTGCACTCCCTGGCCTGCACTCATTCACTGTGATTCGGTTTCCCTGCCTCATGTGGCTTCCCTGTGCTTGTCCCTCTTCCTTGAGCCTTTTTATTTTGGCTCATTTCTGGCGTCAGCTGCTTCCAGCTCATCCGCAGTTGCGCATTGCACAAGTCTTTGAATATCGCATTGCGCTGTTTATGCATGGGTCCACCCCCTTTGGTTGCGCATTCCTTCATTTGCATTGCGCTGTTGCTCAGCCTGTTTTCAGTGGCGCAACTGCCTCCTGCTGAATATCGCAGAATGGCGCAAATTCGGACTTGCGCATGGCGCAACCCTTTTGAATATCCCACCCTATATGTACAAATACAGGATTCTGCATGTATACACATACTCAGATGAATGGATTTATCACACTCCGTGTATGTGCACCCCATTGTATAAATGTATTTATATTTATAGCCCAACAGGGCTCTTCCTGTTTACTGCTCAGTGTTTTTAATTATGGACTCTCTGACACCTTATGCTGTTCTTTTTCTCCCCAAAATCCTTTTTGTTAGCCCTGGAATTTGACATTAGCTGCTGTGTAGCTCTACTGTATACAGTTTTCCTGCTTTCATGTTCCCCTCAGGAGTCCACTGATTTCTCCTGCTTGTCTCCCACCCACAGCTACTTCTTAAGCCAATTTCAGGCGATTGACCTTCAACTGCACTGTGGATTTTCCTTTATGCTCAGTCCTATGCATTTTGCTCTCCCAGTCCCTTTCTACAGGTCCCTCAGGGCACCTACAGTCTGCCACCAAGCGGCTTACCTAAAGGTTCCTGCCACTTACTGCTGGCTGCTTACCACCTCCAGACCCTCTTAACCTGCCCGTGGACTCTTCACCTGCCACTTTGTGGCTGATGGAGTAGAGGGAGGCATTCTTGCAACCTCCTTTCCTCCCAAAAAATCTCCTCATCTTCCCACACACATAGAGCGAGCTAAAGCCTGCGCATGTGACTGAATCATAGAAACATAGACCTTGATGGCAGATAAAGACCGCTTGGTCCACCCAGTTCGCTCCATTTCCTGACCTAGTGCGGATAAGCTGCAGATCCTAGTTATCAACCAGCTAACCCTCCTACCCACCAATAGAATTGGCTCATGTCTGTCCATGCATTCTTAAGTCCCCATTGTTTTTGACTCCAGCCTCCTCAGGAAGTCCATTCCATGCGTTCAACCTCACTGTGAAAAAATACTTCCTCATGTTGTCCCTGAGCCGTCACCCCTCTATCTTTAAATTGTGCCCCCTTGTTCTTACGCATCTCTTTTCTGAAAAGATGCTACTCTCTTGGACCTTGTTGATTCCTTGGAGGTACCTGGAAATGTTCTATCATCCCACCTTCCCTCAAGGGCATACATATTCAGCTTGTCTCTCTTTGTATGGCTTCTGGTGCAGACCCTTCACTATTTTAGCTGCCCTCCTCTGGGCTCTCAGTTGAAAGTGCCTGACATTACTGTCACTGTGGTTCAATAGCACTAAACTGGCTGCATAGCAACAACATTTCTGGTCAGCAGTTTTCTGAACAGCCTCCTGCATGCTACATACAATCTGGGCCAAGGCCCCCCACTAGATGCCAGAGAAAGAAAAAAAATTGCCACTGTCCACGAGGGTTGGCCCATTACACCACCAGGCGGTACCTTTAAACCACTGGCCTCCTGGGACAACTCAAGACCCCCTGAGCCACCAGTCCCCTTTTTTAAATAATATAGGGGCCACTAGACCAAAAGCATCCCCACCTGCCCATCTGAACTACTTCTTAAATTTATTGGCTACTGGCAGGTCACCTAGGGGCACTAAGGGGTTTCTAGCTGTCTGCATTTTGTTTCTATCTCTAGTTTCCTTACTTTGACCTAGTTTATCTTTTCCTCTAAAACTCCTCTTCCTTTACTCCTGTACTATACTGTACTCTTTTTTTTATCTCTCTACTCTTGCTACTATAACTTGCCCACACTGATCTATTTTTATGTTTGCTTGCACTCATGTGCAAGAAACATAGTGCCATCATCTGAGTTTTTCGGAGGTGACGACGCCCTCTTTCAATTCAGGCAGTGTGTTTGAAGCCGCGGCGGATTCTCAATGCCTGCCGGGCTGTCTATGACAGCTCAAAAATGCAGTGGAGTACAGTTGAAAGGGGGAGCTACGCTTCAGTGAGCAGCGATCAGATATCGCCTGCTCCTGCGCGCTCCCTCTACACACACACATGCACGCATACTGCGTGCTGGCCCCCCATGCACACACTGTATAGCCGACGGGGGTGCCCAATCCCCGTCGGCTGTGCTGCCCCAAAAGCCTTCCATATGCCATGCAAGTTGCCCACCCCAGCGGCATCTCATCGTATAACCGATGGGAGATTGTCCTCCCGAGTACGGTTGCCACGCTGAGGCCCACTGGCGTGGCAACGGCATACTATGGTTACTGGGGTGCCCAATCCCCATCGACTCCACCCTCAACCAGCCATCCTTGTGCCACGGCTGAGCTCACCCAGTGTGGCGTAACGCCAGTCGTCATTATAAAAAAAAAACCTGCAAAATAAAACTGTCCTGAAACTTCTCCCTGCCCCTCCACAACCGCAACCCACCCACTGCGCACCTTGCCTCCCCCACCCCCTCACTCCATCTACCTCGGACCTTGGCGCGATGATCTTGGTGGACGGGAACCGTCTGCACTCTTCAAAAGCCGACCATGAACTGAGAAATGCGGTAAGCTGTATAATGGGATAGATAGAGTTTTTCAACTTTGCAGCATATCTCCGACATTTTTTGGAATTTTAACCATTTTCAATATGGGGTTTGGGACCCCTTCTTATGAATGCTGTCACTGTCATGGCGTTATTTGGGCCCGAAGGGTGATTTCACAGTCACTGAGTGAAATCACCTTTCAGGACCGATTAATGAAACAACACTGCCAGTGTTCATAAGGTGGGCACTCAAAAAGCCTATTTTGAAATTTGGTGGAAAAAATCAAACTGTTTCCTTTTCCTGACGTGCATTGCGGTTCCTCGCCATTTCGTGATTCCATTTCAATTTTTCGATCCAGATTTTCAACATGCCATTTAACACACCTTCTTATGAGTAATGCGGCTGTCATTTTCACATCTCACCCAAGCGTGTTTCGCGACCATGTAGCACACAATGCCGCAGTCAGTGTGCGAAATCAATGACCAGGACAAATTAAAGAAAATCACAGTGACACTGTTCGTAAGGCAGGGTCTTAAAATGACTATATTGAAAATTTGGTGAAAAATCCTAAAACAACTGTTTTAAAGGCGTGTTGCTAGTTCCTACGCACGCTCATAAGTTAAGTGAATTTTCAATATTTTCATCCAGATTTTCAACATTGCCATTTTACCACACCTCACTTATGAGCAGTACGCTGTCATTTTTCACGTCTTACCCAAAATGTGTTTCCATGAGTTAGCGCACAATGGTGCAGTTGGTGTGCAAAATCAATGTATGGGACACATTAAGAAAATCACGGTGACACTGTTCATGAGCAGAGGTCTTAAAATGGCTATGTTGAAAATTTGGTGAAAAAATCCCTAAAAATGACTGTTTTATGAGCGTGCGTTGCGCAGTTCCTACACACGCTCGTAAGTTTGTGAATTTTCAATATTTTCAATCCAGATTTTCAACATTGCCATTTTATTACACTTCCTTATGAGCAGTACAGCTGACATTTTTCACATCTTGTACAAAACATGTTTCCGATCATGTAGCGCACAATGGCGCGGTCGGTGCAAAATCAATGTTTGGGACAGATTAAGAAAATCACAGTTACACTGTTCCAGAGCAGAGGTCTTAAAATGGCTGTGTTGAAATTTGCAGAAAAACTCCTAAAAATGACTGTTTTATGAGCATGCGCTACGCAGTTCCCACTGCAGCGTCGTAAAGTTTGTGAATTTTCAATATTTTCACTCCAGATTTTCAACATTGCCATTTTATTACACTCCTTATGAGCAGTACAGCTGCCACTTTTCACATGTCGCCCAAAAAGTGTTTTCGCACATGTAGTGCACAATAGTGCAGTCGGTGTGCAAAAGCAATGTTTGGGACAGATTAAGAAAATCACAGTTACACTGTTCATGAGCAGAGGTCTTAAAATGGCTATGTTGAAAATTTGGTGACAAAAGTCCATAAAATGACTTGTGTTACGAGTGAGCATTGCACAGTTTCCACGCACCCTCGTAAGTTCATGACTTTGTAATATTTTCAGTCCAGATTTTCACCAGTGGCATTTTCCACACTTCATATGAACAGTACAGCTGTCATTTTTTCACAACATGGCGAAATGTGTTTTCACACTTTCAGCGCAGAGATTCGATGGTCGCTGTGGAAATCATTGGTCAGGACAGACAAAGAAAATCACAGTGACACTGTTCATGATCGGAGGTCCCAAAATACCTGTGTTGACAATCTGCTGTAAAAATCCCCAAACTAATTACATTACGGTGTGTGTTACTGGCAGATTTCTGCTGCGTTCGTGAATTCACCAGTTTTTTAGTATTTTACTGCAGATTTTCAACATTGCCATTTTACACCTCCCCATGAACAGTACAGCTGTCATTTTTACATCCTGTTCGAAATGTTTTTGCACCTGTGGTACTAAATGCCTTAGTCAGCTGTGCATAAGCAGCTTCCGAACAAACTGATATTGCCACTGTTCATGGGGTGGGTCACAAAAAACCATGTTGAAAATTTGAGTGAAAATACCAACAAATGCCTGAGGTATTAGGGTTTCCAACCATAACGCCCAACCCTGAGAGAATGACAGGCATCAGGGTGTGACTTGGGATTCTTGCCTGTAATGCTCATACACATTCCACACCTGCAGCCAGTGAGAGTATCGGTATGCCTTGGACTCTTCGGCCCCAAAGTTCACCCCATTCTCCATACCGCACTCCATCTCACCGAGTTCCTGATGGAATGGGGTGCATAAGGCGCAAAGACCCAAGGCACACCGTGACACTTGTCAGTGTCTGCGGGTGGGGTGTGGTGAAATGGCATGGCCGTTATGCCTGACGACCCAAAGGCACACCCCAATGCCTGTCACTCTCTGCAGGGTGGTGGTGGGGTTGGCTTCAGTTCAATACTTCACTGCCATTCCTATTACGCAGCTCTGTAACTTCTACACTACCACTGCCAATGCCAGCAAGCAAACATTTGGCATTGACAAATGGTTGTTCCCTTTACTTCTACAGGTCTGGCCAAAGATACCAATCAGATAAGTATCTTTGTTTAATTCTAACACCCTAATCTTTCCTCTAGCACCTCAGACCTTTGTGTTCCCTCAACCTTTTCTGTTCTTCACTTTCAGGTCCTACCAGAATACCCCAAACCAAGGACACCCCAACTCTGGACTCCCCAACTCTGATATAGCAGGTAACTTCTAATTACTTAACTGTCTTAGAATCACAGAATCATAGAAATCTGGTGGCAGAAAAGAACCATTTTGGCCAGTCGAGTCTGCCCTTGGCCCCCCACACTCATCTCCTTTGTCAAGAGACATCCCACTCTGCCCACACTGGTCAGCTTCTGGTGTCTGTCCCATGCCCTCTTGAATCCTTTCACCATTTTTGCACCCACCACCTCTTCCAGTAGTCTGTTCCAGAACTCCATCACCCTCTCAGTGACATAATGCCCCCTCACATTGCCCCTAAACTTCCCTTCTTCTAATCTTAGTTTGTGATCCCTAATTCTAGCACTTATTTTCCTTGCAAAATAAGCTTCCCACTCTCACCTTACTAGTCTCCAGTGGGTACAGATCAGATTCCCTCCACCTCTCCTCATAGGGCTGCCTATGCATAGCGTGCACCATCTTGGTTGCCCCTCTCTGAACCCTTTCAATCCTGTCTTCCTTGTGTAGGTGAGGCCTCCAGAACTAAACCCCATACTCCAGGTGAGGCCTCACCAGGGATTTATAAAGGAGCATCAGCACCTCCCTCTTTCTATTTTATACCCTTCCCTATGCACTCTAGCATTCTATTCACTTTGCCCACCACTGTGCTGCACTGGTTCCCTGCCTTAAGGTTATCCGAAATTATAATGCCAGATCTCTCTCCTGCTGTGTTTCTTTAACCCCCCCCACCGTGTGTATATGGTTTGTGGGTTATTACACCCATGTGCATTAGTGTACATTTTGTGGCATTAAATTTCAGCTGCCAAGTTTCCGACCACCTCTCCAGAATCTTTAGGCCCTCCCTCACTGCCTCCACCTCCCCTCCCAGGGTGTCTATTGCAGATCTTCATATCCTCTACAAATAGGCACACCTTCCCCTGCAGTGCCTCCACTATATTGTTGCTATAGATATTGAAAAAGGATGGGTCCCAGCACCGACTCCTGGGGCACACCACTCCCACCCTGGAATGCACCCCATTTACCCTACCACCACCCTCTGGTTTCAGTCCTTCAACCAGTTCTCCACCCACCTTATTTTCTGTCCCACCCCTAAGCCTTCCAGCTCATTTACCAGCCTTCTATGTGGCAAGGTGTCAAAGGCCTTGGTGAAATCCAGGTAGGCCACATCCCCCCATCCACCTTCCCGGTTACCCAGTCAAAAAACTCAATTAGGTTTGTCTGATACAACCTCTCTCCTGTAAAATCAAGCTGCCTTGGGTCCTGGAGGCAGTATAGCACAGTGGATTAAGGCCCTGAGCTACAGATCTGGAGATCTGGGTTCGAATACAACAGCCGCCTAGGTGCATATGTGTGATCCTGAGTAAGTTACTTAACTTCCTTGTGCTCCACGTTGCATCTGGAAACAAGCTTCAGCTTAGTGTGCTACTCCTGGTTAAACAATTTTCCCTTCCCCTGTAGACCATTGACAACCAGGTGTTCCACTATTCTTTTCTTCAGCAGTATTTCCATGACTTTTCCCACTGCTGAGGTCAGGCTGACCAGTATGTAGTTCTTGCATCCTCCCTGTTAACACTTTTGTATAGCAAGACAACATCAGCCCTCCTCCAATCCCTGGGCATGTTACCTGTTTACAATGACAGGGTGAACAGGGTAGTCAGAGGTACTAACACCTCCCTTAGCTCCCTCAGTGTCCAGGGGTGCACCCTATCTGGCCCCATAGCCTTACTGCTGCCAGTTTCATGAGGATCCATTCTTTTGCAAAGGGACCTGTGTCCATTTCTGTGATCTCCTCATCCTTATTACTTAGTGTTGGCCCATTTCCTGCCCCCTCCTTTGAAAAACCAAACAGAAATATTCGTTCAGTAGTTCTGCTTTTTGGTGGTCTTCCTTTACCCTCCCTCTGTCCTCCCCTTTCAGACACTCAATATGTCCCTTGGGGCCCTTACCTTCCTTTTCTCGCTGATGTATCTGCATGTAAAAGGTTTTGTCTCTCCTTACCACTGCACCCACTGGCTGTCGTGTGTCAGGGGTCCCACACAAGTGTGGGTCTGGTGCCGATGTGCACTTTGCATGTGAAGCCATTTTGATTTGCTTGCTGTTTGCTGTAGTGTAGTGGATTATGGTGAATTGGTTTTGTTTGAGTCTGCACTGACAGCTTCATCTGCAGCAGATCCTGGAGTCCTCTGTGGTGGTCGGCAGTGGGAGATTGTCCTACAGTGCATGCTAAGAGTTTATATAGGCTCTCATCTTTTGTTTACTGGCCCCACTGTACTCCCTGGGCTAAGTTCTGTCATGGATTGACTTATCCCCTGGAGAAAAGCAGACGTGGAAACATGATCAGAGATTTTGGAAGCTCAAATGTGCACTGCGGGCTATTGGAGCTTCTATTGCCTGTTGCTCTGGTGCCAGCTGCAGGGAGGTCTGGGACTGGTTGTGGCTGGGGATGTCTGCCTCAAGATGGTCACAGTTGGCCTGCTGCAGTCTGCTATACTGCAATGGCTGGTGGTTGGAAATTCCAAACCAGAGGAAATTTAGAGGAAAGATTAGGAAGTACTTCTTCACTGAGAAGGTGGTGGACAACTGGAATGGGCTGCCAAGGGAAGTGGTGGGGGAGAGGAATGGTGGGAGGGTCCAAAAAGGCATGGGATAAGCACAGAGGGCAATTGGCATGGGGGGGGGGGACTACAGAAAAGGCCTAGTGGATATCTAAGCAAACTGGACAGACTAGGTGAGCCTGCGATCCCTTTCTGCCGTCACATACCTATGTTCCTATGTATTCTACGGGCAGATTAGGAAAAGGGAGGGGGGATCCACTAAACCACCAGGGAAGCAGTCATTGTGCCTTGAATATCTGTCCCTTGGTGTCTTTATCCTGCCTTGTGTTTGGTTTATGTGTGGAGCAACATGGCCTCCTATCCCCCAAAAAGATCAGTTCTAGGGGCATGGGGCAATGAGTCTTCCTCCTTCCCCCATGACATCCTATGAGTGACAGAGCCCATTCTAAAAGCCAGGTTGATGGTGTGGTACAAGTCTGGTATCCCCCCTCCCCACACACACACACAACCCACTTTTTTTCATTTAACCTCTACAGATCCTTCCCAACTGATCCAGCTGATCGTATTTTTATTTTTCATACTGACCCATTTTACCTTTTTTATCTACAGGTCTGGCAGGACATTGACCACATGTAGGAGGACACTGACCACACGTATCAGATAAGTATTGTTTTTAAGTTGATTGCGGGCAGCGCAAGAAACATATTAGCACAGCTTGCTGAGAAGCAGGCTGTGGAGGCACGGCACTGTTGTGGCCAATGCCCCCACAGCCTGCAAAGGCTAGTCCCGCTTCCCCCAATGCCGTTGCAGGCTGCTGGTGACACAAGTTTGGAACGTTCGCACAAGCTTGTGATAAATCAGCCACTGCAATCAGAGGCCGCCTCGTCATTGCAGCGTCAGCCATCCACTGCAATGAGGGAGCGACCCGTCACTGCAGGGTGGATCTAGCAAGCCTGATATTGTTTGTAAACATGGCGGTGGGTTGCCGCCGTGTTCACAAACAATATAACCCCCCACCGTGTTTATTTGCCGACGGGGGCCCCAATCCCCGTCGGCTTTGGTGCCCCCCGTTCATTTTGCTGACGGGGGAGCCCAGTCCCGTCAAGCATTCTGTCACCCCCCCATGCTTTCACTTTCTGCCCGGCCAGAGTGCCCAATCCCCGTCGGCATAATAAGCCCCCTTTGTGTGCGAGGGTGCCCAATTCCGTCGGCTATGGCTGCCCCAGCCAACAAAAAGCCATTGGTGCCCCCAACATGCTGTTATTCCTGCCGGACAGGGGTGCCCAGTCCCCGTCAGCATAATGACTTCCCTCTCCTTTGTGTGCCGACGGGGTGCCCAATCCCCCATCGTGCATGCTGGCCCCAAAATAAAACTATTGGTAGCACGCTGGGAGCCCACCCAGCGTGCCACATGCCCTGTAAAAGAAAAAAAACTGTCCCGTGAAGTCTTTTGCTTTTTGCCCCAGAAGCAGAAAACGGTCCTCGTAGTCTCCGTGCTACCACCCACCACCCGCACCACCCACTGCGCACCCTGCCTCCCCACACACCCCGCTCACCCCATACTTACCTACGGAGTCTGGCACGACGATCTTCGGTGGACCGAGAACACGTCTGCACTCTTCAAAGCCGACCGCGAACTGAGGAAATGCCGGTAAGCTGTATAATGTAATGAATAGGTATTTTTCAACTTTAGGGCATATCTCTGGCATTTTTGGGAATTTTTTTACCAAATTTTCAAATGGGGTTTTTGGGACCCCTCCTTATGAATGCTTGAACTGTCCTGGCGTTAATCGGCCCCGAAAGATGATTTTGCGGTCACTGCACGGAATCACCTTTAGGGGCCAATTAACAAAACGACAGTGCCAGTGTTCATGAGGTGGGCGCTCAAAAAGCCTATGTTGCAAATTTGGTGGAAAAAAATCCCAAAAATTACTGTTTTACGAGTGTACGCTGCGCAGTTGCTACGCACGTGTGTAACTTCGTGAATTTGCAATATTTTGATGACAGCTTTTCAACATTGGCATTTTGTCACACCTCCTTGTGAACAGTACAGCTGACATTGTTCGCATCCCAGTGGAAATGTGTTTCACACTTCCGGCGCAGAATAGCGTGGCCGCTGTCGGAAATCAGTGTTCGGTACAGATTAAGAAAATGACAGTGACACTGTTCATGAGTAGAGATCCTGAAATGGCTATTTTGAAAATTTGGTAACGACACTCCATAAAATGACTGTGTTAATGAGCGCGTGGTGATGCGCAGTTTGCACGCACGCTCGTAACTTCGCAAATGTATAATATTTTCACTCCAGATTTTCAACATTGCCATTTTCTCAAACCTACTTATGAACAGTGCAGCTGTTATTCTTCCCATCCTGGCTGAAATGTGTTTTCGCAGTTCCGGCACAGAATAGAGAGGTCGCTGTGGGAAATCACTGTCCAGGACAGAGTAATAAAATGACAGTGACACTGTTCATGAGCAGAGGTCCTAAAATGCCTATGTTGAAAATTTGGTGATGATAGCCCATCAAATGAGTTGTGTTGCACACTTTCCATACACCCTTGTAACTTTGCAGATTCGCAATATTGTCATGCCACATTTTCAACAATGGTAATTTTTCCACACCTCCTTATGAGCAGTACAGCTGTCATTTTTCAAATCCAGAGTGAAATGTGGTTTCACAGTTGCGGCACAGAATAACGCAGTCGCTGTGGGCAGTCAGTGTTCAGGACAGATAAAAAAAAGGACAATGGCACTGCTCATGAGCAGAGGTCGTAAAATCCCTATGTTGGAAATTTGGTGACAAAACTCCATAACATGACTGAGTTACAAGTGTGCGTTCAACTGTTTCACGCACCCTTGTAACTTCTCAAATTTGTAATATTTTCACACCACATTTTCAACAGTGGCATTCTTTCACACCTCCTTATGAACAGTACAGCTGTCATTTTTCACATCCTGGCTAAAATATGTTTTTGCACTCCTGACGGAGAATAGCACGGTCGCTGTGGGACATCAGCGTTTGGGATAGATTAAGATGGAACCAGTGAGAGGGGGGTGACCAAGTTCAACTGAGCTCTGTTGGGACTGCTCCAGATTTGTTTGTGGGCAGAACAAGGTCCCAATGCAAAGGACAGTACAAAGAGCAGCCTGCAGCAGTGGGAGAAAGAGACAGAGAGTGAGTGAGGGAGGGGAGTGAGCGAACTCACTGGAGCGCTGTCAGGACTGCTGTGGATCTCTTTGTGGGCAGAAACAGGAATCAATGCAGGCAGGGGCCCAGTAGAAAAGGCCAGCTTGCAGCGGTGGGAGAAACAGTACGAGTGAGTGAGACAGGGGGACGGAGTGAGCTCAACAGCTCTGTCAGGACTGCTGCGGATTTCTTTGTTGGCAGAAAAAGATGCCAATGCAGGCAAGAGCCCCGTACAAAAGGGCCACTTGCAGCACCTGGACAAACAGAATGAGCACATGACAGAGGGAGACTGAGCGACCTCAATGGAGCTTTTTCGGTACGGCTGCAGATTTATTTGTGGACAGACAAAGGTGCCACCGCAGCCAGCAGCCCCGTACACAACCGCAGCCTGCAGCACCAAGAGAAACAGAATGAGTGAGTGACAGAGTGGTAGTGAGCGAGCTCAATGGAGCTCTATTGTGACTGCTGCGGATTTCTTTCTGAGCATAAAATGCGGCAACGCAGGCAGGAACCCAGTACAAAAGGCCAGCTTGCAGCACGGGCAGAAACGGAATGAGCGAGTAAGAGAGGGGGAGTGAGCGAGCTCAAAGGAGCTGTGTCGGGACTGCTTCAGATTTCTTTCTGGCCAGAACAAGCCACCAATGCAGGCAGGAGCCCAGTACAAAAGGGCAGCCTGCAGCAGCAGGAGACACAGAACGAGCGAATGAGGGAGGGGATTGAGTGAGCTTGACGGAGCTTTGTTGGGACTGCTGCAGGTTTGTTTGTGGGCAGAAAAAGGCAGCAATGCACGCAGAGGCCCAGTACAAAATGGCAGCCTGCAGTGGCAGGAAAACCAGAATGAGCGAGTAAGAGAGGGGGAGTGAGCGAGCTCAACGGAGCTGTATTGTAACTGCTGCAAATGGCAGAAACGCAGGCAGGAGCCCAATAGAAAAGGGCAGCCTGCAACGCCACCAGAAACGGAATGAGCGAGTCAGAGAAGGGGACTGAGCGATCTCAACAGAGCATTGTCGGGACTGCTGCAGATTTCTTTGTGGGCAGAAAAAGGCGCCAACAGAGCCAGGAGCCCAGTACAAAAGGGCAGGCTGCAGCGCCAGGAGAAACAGAATGAGCGAGTGACACAGGGGGGTGAGCGCCCTCAACGGAGCTCTGTCGGGACAGCTGTGGATTTCTTTGTGGGTAGAAAAAGGTGCCAACACAGGCAGGAGCCCAGTACAAAAGGGCAGCCTGCAGCGCCGGCAGAAACGGAATGAGTGAGTGAGAGAGGGGGACTCAGCAGGCTCAACAGGCCTGTGTTGGGACTGCTGCAGATTTCTTTGTGGGCAGAAAAAGCCACTAACAGAGGCAGGAGCCCAGTACAAAAGGGCAGCCTGCAGTACCAGGAGAAACAGAATGAGTGAGTTGAGAGAGGGGGAGTGAGCCACCTCAACGCAGCTCTGTCGGGACAGCTGTGGATTTCTTAGTGGGCAGAACAAGGTGCCAATGCAGGCAGGAGCCCAGTACAAAACAGCAGCCTGCAGCACCGGGAGAAACAGACTGAGCGAGTGACAGGGGGGCAGTGAGCGAGCTCAACACACCAGCGCAATCAACATTCGGCATTGACAAATGCTTGTTTTTGTTTGTTTGTCATACAGTAGTTCATAACAAGCTGCAGATCCTTTGTGAGCCCATTGCTGTTCTTGTTTTACAGGTACGAATGGCTGCTACTGTATGTGAGGCACTGGGTTGGAACTGTACCTTGTGCTTTAGAAAGGAGGCTATGGGCTGGGGGGTAGGGGATGAGCATTAAGGTTGGGAACTCCAAGGAACACCACACAACCTATTTGTCAAGACTCGTGAGGCTCAAACCCTGTTTTTCATTTTCTTGCTTTGTGTGCTTTCTAATGCCTGCATTGATGTAGTGTTTTTGTTTTGCAACAAGTACATGTATCTATCTATTATATATAACACACACACACTATGTGGAGGGGACATTGTGCTGCTTTTGGGGTACTCGGGCACCATATGCTTGAAGGCAGAACACTAAGCAGCAAGCACAGACACAGGTTTGAATACCACAGCCCCGCCCACTTACACACTATAACCAGGAATAAGTAGCTTAACTTTCCCTATTACCAGGAAATACACACAGAATACATAGAAATGTGATGGCAGAGAAAGGCCCCACGGCCCATCTAGTCTGCCCAACACCCTACCCCCCCCCTTCTGTTATGCTTCCACCCTCTTTTCCCAACCCCTTAAATCTATCCCAAGCCCTCTTGAACCCCTCCACCATTTCAGCTGCCACTACCACCTCTGGCAGCTTGTTCCAGGCCTCCACTACCCTCTCCAGGAAAAACTGCTCAATGACATTACCTCTGTATTGCCTACCTTCCAGTTTGAGGCTAGGTCCCCTCGTGTTCGCTCCCTTCTTCAATTTGAACAAACTATCACCCTCCACCTTATTTATTCCCTTCAGATACTTAAAGGTCTCAATCATGTCCCCCCTCTCCCTCCTAGTCTCCAGAGGGTACAGATTCAACCCTCTCAATTTCTCTCATAGGGTATATCCTGCATCACCTCATACCCATTTGGTTGCCCTTTTCTGTACCCTCTCCACCACCTCAACATCTCTTCATAGGTGAGGCCTCTAGAACTGCACCCCATACTCCAGATGCGCCTGACCATGGTTCTGTATAATGGCATTAGCACCTCCTCTTCCTGCTATTAAAACCCCTCGCAATGCAGGCCAACATTCCATTTGCCTTTCCCACCACTCTGCTACACTGGCTGCCCACCCTGAGGTCATGCGATACCATAATCCCCAGGTCCCTTTCCATTTCCTTCTTCTTAATCACCACCCCCCAAGGGAGTAAGTTTCCCTCCTATTCCTCCTCCTCCCCAGGTGCATCAGCAAGCACTTTTGTGCATTAAACTTCAATTTCCAGGTGCCAGACCACCTCTCATCCTCTCCAAGTCCTGCCTCATGGCTTGCACCCACTAGGTGAATCCACTATGTTGCAGACCTTTGTATCGTCTCCGAACAGGCACACCCATCCCTCCAGACCCACCGCTAGGTCACTAACATAGATGTTAAAGAGTACTGGTCCTAGCACTGACCCCTGTGGCACCCCACTGGTCACTGCCCGTTCCCTGGAATGTGTCCCATTTAACAACACCGTCTGATTCCTTCCCTTCAACCAGTTTTCCACCCACCCAACTGGTGATCCTGAGTGCCACCCCTAGTCTGTCCAGCTAATGCACCATTCCACCATGCGGAACGGTGTCAAAGGCCTTATTGAAATTCAGATAGGCCACGTCCACCGCTCCTCTCTGGTCCACTATCTGTGTCACCCCATCGAAACACTCTATACGGTTAGTCTGACAAGACCTTCTCTTGGTGAAGCCATGCTGCCTGTCATCCTGTATGCCATTCATCTCCAAGTATTCTACCAACCTGATCTTAAGTAGTGTTTCCTTTACCTTCCCCACCACTGAGGTAAGACTAATGGGACGGTAGTTTTTGACCTCATCTTTTCACCTCCTTATGTAGAGTGACCACCTCTGCCCTCTTCCAGTCCATTGGCACCACCCCTGTGACCAAGGACAAGTAAAATAGCCTCACCAGATGCGGCGCCAGTTCATCCTTCACCTCCTTGAGAACCCTGGGTGTATTCCATCAGGCCCCATTGCCTTGTCCACCCTAAGTCTACTCAGCTCTTCTCTTACTCCTTCAGCTGTGAATTCTGCCACACCCACTTGCCTGTGGCTGTCACCCTCCCCAGCCCGTCCTGGTCCCCTGCCCTCTCTTTCCTCCATGAAGATTGAGGCAAAATAGCTATTTAATGCCTCTTCTTTTTTGAAATCCCCTTCCAGTAATGTTCCACTTTCCCCCTTTATCCTCCCAATCCCATGCTGTGCCCTCCTCCTTTCTCCAATATACCTAAAGAATGTTTCGTCCCTCCTCCTTGTATGCTTTGCTATCCTCTCCTCAGTGGCTTCCTTAGCCCTCCTTATCTTTTGCCCTCTCTCCTTTCTTTTTTCCCTGTAGGTTTCCCTGTCCTCATCCTTTTGTGTCCTCCTGTACCTCTTGAATGCTCTTGTCTTCTCCTTGTCTCTTAATGCCACCTCTCTAGTGAACCATAGAGGTCTTTTCTGTCTTCTGTTCTTTCTTACCCTTCTTATACATGAGTCCATGGCTTCAATACCCCTCTCTTGATGGCTGCCTATAATTCCTCCACCCCCTACGCATCCCAGGAGGCAGTATAATGCAGTGGTCTAAGGCTCTGAGCTGCAAATCTGGTGACATCCAGCAGACCTGACCTGGGTTTGAATCCCACAGCTTCCACTTGCATACTGTGTGACCCTGAGCAAGTCACTTAACCTCCTTGTGCTCCCAGGTCGCTCCTGTAAAAAAGCTTTCAGCTTAGTGTGCTATACCTGCTTAAAAACTAAATTAAAATCCCCTATCCTCAACATTTTTTCCTAACTACCTTCTTCATTCCATGAAAGTCAGCCTTCCTGAAGTCCATTATCTTGGTTCTCATCCTAACCCTCACCCTGGCCGCTCTCACCCTGAACCTGACAGTCCTGTGGTCACTGGTGCCAAGCTCTTCCCCCATCTCCACCTCCTTCACACTGTCCCCATTTGTGAGGACCACATCTAACAGGTTTACACCCCTAGTGGGCTCACTGACCCTTTGCTGCAGAAATACACCCTGAAGAGTCTCTAAGATGCTCCTGCTCCTTGCAGAGATTGCCGTCTGGACCTCCCAGTTGATGTCCGGAAGATTTAAGTCCCCAACTAGCACAATTTCCCCTTTCCGTGCCATCCTCGCTATGGATTCCACAAAGTGTTTATCCCATTCCTCTCCCTGCATAGGAGGCCTATAGACTATCACAATGCACAGGTTTTCCCTCTGTCCCCTGTCTAGGGTGACCCACATTATCTCTGTTTCCCCCTCTTCTTCCTGCCCTTCCTTGGCCCCAATCCCTTCCCTGACATATGCAATCCTTCCCCCCTTCCCCTCCTGATCCTTCTTAAACAAACGATACCCTGGGATCACCGTCTCCCAGGCGTGGTGCTCGTTCTACGAAGTCTCGTTCACTGCTACAATGTCTAGGTTCTCCTCAATCATGGTGGCCTCCAGTTCTCCCATTTTGTTCCCCAGGCTCCTGGCATTTGCAACCAAAGCCCTCCAACATGTAGCCCCATCACGTCCTTCCCTGTTGCTAACTGTTCCCTTGATGAGTGTTGTGACTCGAGGGGGGGAGGCGATAACCTCTCTGCTCTGCCTCGTGAGGATGGCCTGTCCTTAGCCCCCATTTAGTTTAAGTGAACTTCCTTGCCATGGAGTCCCCAAAGTTTACTCTTTAGTGCAGCTGCCCCTGAAGAGTTTAGGTGCAGCCTGTCTTGGACATACAGCCCCTCCTCCTCCCATGTAGAGCCCCAGTCACCTATCCAGCAAAACTCCATCCAACTGCACCAACCTTGTAGCCAGTTGTTGAATGCCCTTATCTTCTCCTTTCTGGGTGTGCTCACTCTTGGTACTGGCAACACCTCAGAGAAGGAAATGGAAGGAAAAACAGTGTTGCTCCTACAGAACGTAGCGAGTTTCTCGAACCTTGCCTGTACCTCCATCAGACTGTTTCCCCTCCAAGTCATTTGTGCCCAGGTGAAACACCAAATGTGTCCTTTCATTCTGCTGCTTACCCTCGGAAGGAATATGATGCCTTATCTCCAGCGCCATCATCCCTGGCATGCACTGCATCTATACTGCATAGTTTTTTGCTCCCTTCCTTCCCCATTTTAGCCCCTTAATTATTGAGTCCCCCACGAGTGCCACCCTACTGCCCCCTGCTTTCCTGGGTGTCCTTTTGGCCTCTATCTTTGTGTCACGGGGTTTGGTTCCCTTTGGACTCCTCCTCATGTTCTATCCTGACTTGGTTTCTGCCCCAGCTCATCTTTTGTTCCCCATCACCTAACCTATCCTGATTTTTACCCACACCCAGCATCTGTCCCTCTTCATCCTCTCCCTTTAGCCATTCCTCTGACTCCCCCTCCTGTACCTCTTCATCCCTTGTACTTCCGCCTGGCTTCCTTCATCCCTGCAAACCCCTCCTGCATCACTACTTGAGCATGAGCCAACTTCACCTGACCCCCCTCTATCTGCTCCTGACCTTCTCCCGTCTGCATCACTGTGCGAGATTGTGCCAACTGTGCTTGATCCCCCTCCAACTGTTCCTGTCCCACCCATCTTTGCAGAAGATTTTGAGCACCGTATCCCACTTGGAAAAGTCTTCCTCCTCACCACCTGTCCTGTCTGCATATTTCCCCTCTCCTGCACCCTGCCCAGCGCATGCCCAGCCTCCTACTGCAGCTCCTGCCCTACAGGGTTTCCTCACATTCATTTTCAGCCTCCCATGAGCTCAACTCCAGCTCTTCCAGTGCTTCTTTCCTGCCCCTTTTCTTATGCCACAGTTCCCCGAGTGCCACCCTCTGGTGTGTCCCTAATGTGCCCGTCCCCTCCTCCACCCTTTTCCCTGCATGCAATGTGCCTGCCCCTCCTTCTCCCCCTTCCACTGCACCTGAGATCTTTCCCCACGTCCCCAACCGCTGTCCCCACTTCTCTGATGGCCCCTGCTGACCCTCTCCTCAAAATGTCCTTGACTCTGGAGATACCTGGGGGGGCCAAATTATGTGTTACTTCCACCCGCTGGCCCATTTCACCTATGCCTACGTCATCCTTCAATCTGGGCATCCGTCTGCCTTTTTCTGAGCCTACTGTCTTCCACTTCTCCTGATCCCCTGGCTGACCCCTTTTCTCTAGCTACAGGTGTTATTTTTGTGCCTCTAGACCTCCTGCTGTCAGTTCCCACTGGCCTCTTTCCTCCTGTCTCGGGCGTCCTTGTCCCAACTCTGGACTTGCTGTTGTCTGTTACCACCTCTGGTCTATCCCCTCTGAATCCCCTTCCATCCTCTCCCACCCAAGCCCTTGACTTCCAGAACAGTGTATCTGATCCTCCAGTGAATCCACTCAGCCCTTCCCACTCCTTCCTTGGCATATACCGTCCCTGTCTCTCTACCCCCTTTTCCGAGCTTCCCCCCATTTAACCCCCACCTTAGCCTCGCCAATTACTCCCTCAGCTGAGTGAGCTGCTTACACATCATACAACCCTCCATCCTCCAAGCCCAATTTAGGATCATAGCTGTTCCACAGCCACTGCACCCCACCACCCTGCCAAAGATCCCCCTCTTTTGGTCACCCCTCCCTCTGTGCTGCCCTATCATTTCTTCTGTGGTACTCAGATACAATCCTAAAATCAGATCTTATGTATTTTTGGGCCCCGACCCTCACCCCCTCCTCTGCCCCAACCCACAGTCAAGACTTTTTAGAAATAATAAAGCATGTGCAAACCACAGGCATTCAGAATTAATAACCATAGTCACCCAGTTCAAGTCCAAGACACCAAGTTCATGTCCAAGTCCCCAGCACCTCCAGTGTAAGTAGTCCAAGATCAAGTGACCTGCAGACCTGTGATCGGTTAGCTCCTCCACCTGTAGACCTGCGACCTGTTAGCTCCTCCACTTCATATATGGCTCCTCCTCTGCTCCGTATTTAATAGGGGTAGAGGAGGGAGGACGGGAACAATCACAGCTCTCAGCTCTGCAGTCTGGCTAGCTTTTTAAAGCCTGACCGCCTTGGCACCTCTCCTTGATTGGCCCAATCCTACACCATGGACTGTGGTTGGCCGGCTGTCCTTGCTTCAGTTGCCGAACTGTGACCTGCGCCCCTTGCTAGTTCAGCTCCAAACAGCTCAGCTCTCCTTCCTCTGGTCACCGACTGTGACCCCACTGCTGACTGCAGCCACAGCTCCGCACTCCTTTCTCTGGTCGCCAACTGCGACCCGCTCCCCCACTGCTGACACAGCTAACAAACACAGAAATGCACAGTCTGATTTCTTTCTGTGCCACCTGGGCTGTTGGTAAAATTCATGACAGAGATCACTCAGGGTCACAGCTAGGCAGGATTTTGAGAAGAGGCTTTGGCTATGCAAGGGCTTTCAGGCATGCACTCCCCTGCCCCACTACATTGATGGTCTGGGGAACACTTACTCAAGTGCAAGATGTGAAATTCTTTTGTCCTTGTGCTTCCTTTATTTAAAGAGACTGTTTAAAAGCTCACAAACAGATCCCTTAGGAGCAAGCCAGATGAAAATGTGAATTCAAGCAGGACCCAGAGTCACTAAATTTGCCAGATTTAGTTGCTTGACTTCTGTTTTGCTTGGCATAGCTTCCAGAAAGTAGATTTTAAACTGAAAATGCAAATACCAGGTGGTGATGTTTTAATGGGTTGCCACCTGGGGACCAGTATCACTGAATGATATGGTTCAGTATAAGAATGGGTGGAGTCGAACCACACAAAGGCACGATGGTCCTGGAATTCAGGAGGCTAGATTTTACAAAGATGGGGGACTGCCACAGGGATGCCTTGGCAAGGAGGGGGACTAGGGAGTAGTAGAGGAACAGTGGGCAAAATTAAGAACAATAGTGAAGGTGTTAGAAATGTAAACAGAAACAAGAAGAAAAAAAGACCACTATGGTTTTCAGAGGAAGTGTTGGGGAAGGTTATGGCAAGACATTAGCATTCAGGAGGGTTCACATTTGTTGAGCAGTGGCTTTCATTTTCTGTCAGAGGTTGCTTAAATGTCTGTAAAACCATTTTGAAAATGAGCCCCATAGACTTGCATGGAGCGTTCCATGTGCCCTCTCTGGTGACATCATGTAATGTCAGAATGTGGGGGCAGAGCAGGCAGACCGGGATGTGGAAAGGGGTCAGCTGGACAGCAGTCGCCAGAGTTACCATCCCTTACAGGACAGTAGTAAATTTTATAATTTCTGCATGGACTGACTGTCACTGCTGCAGGATGGGCTTAATTTTTGGGAGGCAGTATAGCGCAGTGGTTTGAGGCTCTGAGCTGCAAATCTGGAGACCTGGGTTTGAATCCCACAGCCCCCACTTGGATACTGTGTGACCCTGAGCGAGTCACTTAACTTCCCTGTGCTCCCAGATCGCACCTGTAAACAAGCTTTCAGCTTAGTGTGTTTCTCCTGGTTAAACAATTGAAGAAAAAAAAATGAAGCCCAATCAGAATGTCACACCCTTATTTTAAAAGGCAATGATTGATCATGATTAAACATGACAAATGATGCAAATTACAGCAGAGCAGCCAATGAGAGTCAGGTACATCACTCATGATTAATCATGGCCAAATATTACAAGCCTATTTATTTTTTGTTTAT
The DNA here is from genome assembly GCA_016271365.2 of Neoceratodus forsteri. Lineage (NCBI taxonomy): Eukaryota > Metazoa > Chordata > Ceratodontiformes > Ceratodontidae > Neoceratodus > Neoceratodus forsteri. The sequence goes on from JADMNL010000023.1 coordinate 71,162,068, forward strand.
TAATTTTTATGTTGCTTGCACGCATGTGCAAGAAACATAGTGTCATCATCGGAGATTTCGGAGGTGTGTCACCTCCTCCTCCAGTTCAGTCAGCCAGCTGGCAGGCGCGGCCACTGTAAGCCAATGCATTTTGGAGCTGTCTATGACACGCTCTAAAATGCAGTGGCATCAGTTGAAAGGGGAACTACGCTCAGTGAGCAGAGATAAGCGTAGCTCCCCCATCCCCTGACACGCAGGGCGTGCGCGCCCCTACGCACTGTGTAGCCAACGGGGTGCCCAATCCTTGTCAGCTGAGCTGTGTCTCTCCCCCCCCAGTTGTAGGTGCCACGCTGGGAGCCCACCCCAGCGTGGCAATCAGTCTACAGGCCGACGGGGGTGCCCAATCCCCTGTTGGCTGAACGCCCCAACGTCCTTGTGCCATGCTGGGAGCCCACCCCAGCGTGGCAAACGGTCCCACGACGTCTTTTTTATTTTGAACCTAAAAACGAAACGGTCCGCAGCGCTCTCCTGACCCTCTCCCACAACCCGCACCCACCCACTGTGCACCCAGCTCCCCACGCCCTCACCCCATACTTACCTCAGAACTCCGGTGCGACAATCTTGGTGGACGGGAACACGTCTGCACTCTTCAAAGCCGACATAACTGAGGAAATGCCGGTAAGCTGTATAATGGCCTAGATAGGGGTTTTAACTTTGTTGCATATCTCGGGCATTTTTGAATTTTTGCACAAATTTTCAACATGGGTTTTGGGACCTTTTTCATGAATGATGTCACGTCATGGCGAGATTCAGGCCCGGCGGGTGATTTTGCACAGTGACTGCGAAATCACCCTTCGGCCCGAATACCGCCATGACAGTGAAATTATTCATGAGAAGGGGGTCCCAAACCCCATGTTGAAAAATTTGGTGCAAAAATTCCAAAATGACTGTTTTATTTAGCGCAGCGGCGATGCAGTTCCTACGCAGGCTCGTAAGTTCGCCAAATTTCACTATTTTCACTCCAGATTTTCAACATTGTCATTTTACAACACCTTCTTATGAGTAGTACAGCTGTCATTTTTCACATCTCACCCAAAATGTGTTTCCGCCCATGTAGCGCAGAATGGCGCAGTCGGTGTGCGAAATCAATGTATGGGACAAATTAAGAAAATCACAGTGACACTGTTCATGAGCAGAGGTCTTAAAATGGCTATGTTGAAAATTTGGTGAAAAAATTCCTAAAAATGACTGTTTTACGAGTGTGCGTTGCGCAGTTCCTACGCAGGCTCATAAGTTCGCAATTTTCAATATTTTCACTCTAGATTTTCAACATTGCCATTTTACCACACCTTCTTATGAGCAGTACAGCTGTCATTTTTCACATCCTGCCCAAAACGTGTTTCTACCCATGTAGCGCACAATGGCGCAGTCGGTGTGCAAACTCAATGTATGGGACACATTAACAAAATCACAGTGACACTGTTCATGAGCAGACGTCTTAAAATGGCTATGTTGAAAATTTGGTGCAAAAATTCCAAAAATGACTGTTTCTGACTGATGCGTTGCACAGTTCCTACGCAGGCCTGGTAAGTTCAGCGAAATTTCAATATTTTCATTCCAGATTTTTCAACATTGCCATTTTACCACACCTTCTTGAGTAGTACAGCTGTCATTTTTCACATCTCACTTAAAATGTAGCCCGCCCATGTAGCGCTAGAATGGCGTAGTCGTGTGCGAAATCAATGTACAGGACAAATTAAGAAAATCACAGTGACACTGTTCATGATCAGAGGTCTTAAAATGGCTATGTTGAAAATTTGGTGAAAAAATTCTTAAAAATGACTGTTTTACGAGCGTGAGTTGCGCAGTTCCTACGCACGCTAGTAAGTTCGTAATTTTCAATATTTGCACTCCAATGACTTCCAAATACCTAAACAGCACATAGAAGCAAGCAACATTCGGCATTGACAAATGCTTCTTGTTGACCCTGTAGGCCCATTGAGACTAAAAGTCCCTTTTTCAGGGGTGACTGGGGGGAAGGGGGGATACAGATGAGTACCATGGTACTGCAATGGAATTTACATTTTTTTTTTTTTACCAATTATTTTTCCAGGTGAGACACACTAAGCTGAAAGCTTGTTTGCAGGTGCAACCTGGGAGCACAAAGAAGTTAAGTGACTTGCTCAGGGTCACACAGTATGCACCTACATTGGTATGGAAATGGTGGACAAATGGTAATGCTACGGTTTTCTGAGGATATTTTGGTACGGGTGCACCTGTCTGTAACAGTAGCTGAAAGATGAAAAATGAAAACATAGAAAAGTATTTTCACTTAAAAAATGTAAGCTTCTGTACTGGTGAAACTTGTACTTGTGATCACAGTAGATTCAGGTAACCAACTGAAACTGAATTAGATTAAGCTTTTAGTGGTATTTTTTTTTTTTGAGAATGTCTATGACCAAGTATGATCTGTGAAGCAGACTCTGATTGGCTGCCAATAACCTGCATCAGGTATTGATTAACTAGGAATAAACATGATAAAAACAAAACACTGTCAGCAGTAAAACAAAAGTTATGGTTTATGGCGGCTTCGGGTATTGATCAATAATGATAGATAATGATTTAGCATCACTAAAAGTATTGATTAAAAATTATTACAACTGAGCAAAACTGTTGCATGTGTGGTCCTTATTGTGCGGCTGCAGACCTAAGTTCTGTGGGAGCTGGTGAGTGGGGGAGACAGGCATGGGGAGCCAAAGCGGAGGGTGTGAGAGGCATGCATGGAGGGGGGAGAACTGGGGGACCTGATGTCAGTCTGATATCATGGATGGGGGAGGATCTCGAGTGGTCGATGTCATACCACATGAGAACCACTGTACTAACATGTGCTACCCCCTGATTACCAATAGCAGTAGTAGTGCAATTTCATCATTGAGCTACCAGCATCTTTTAGGAGCATCACGGCACTACCATTGCACACAGATGGTACCACAGTGTCACCAATAGTATGGCAATGAAATTGAAACAAATCCATTGTGAGACCAGTTTCAGTGGTGTTAAAATGGCAGCTCATTGTGTTACCATTGGAGATGGAAATCACCCCAGTGTTACCATTGTGGTACATGGTACCACGGTGGCAGCAGTGGTAATACACTGGAATTGAAACAAATCCATTGTGTTACCAACAGCATTGGGAATACAATTATGTGTGTTTGAACCATTGTGGTACCATCCATGCACACATTCTTATTGTGATACCACTGTCCATGTGGTACCACAATGGCAACAATGGTATTACAATGAAATTGAAACAAATCCAATGTGTTACCAGTCAAGGGGATACAATGGTACTGCAACGGAATTTACATTGGTATGGAAATGGTGGACAAATGGTAATGTTACGGTTTTCTGAGGATATTTTGGTAAGGGTGCTCCTGTCTGTGACAGTAACTGAAGGATGAAAAATTAAAACACAGAAAAGTATTTTCACTTAAAAAATGTAAGCTTCTGTACTGGTGAAACTTGTACTTGTGATCACAGTAGATTTTGACCTACATTTTTTACACCAGTGGGTCTAATTTGACCCATGTTTTAAAACCTCCTAGCGCTGTTACTGGGGGCATGGGAAAAAATGGCTACAGACCAACAGACTAGAGGGAAGTAAAGTTGTGATCGGAGTGAGGGAGATGTACAGAACTGCTATCAGGTTCTAAGGCAGGGTCACAAGAAGACTATATCGAAAATTTGGGGTCAGAATAAAAAAAAGTTCAGAAGGTACATTGAAATTTCTCAGTGCTCACTCAAAACTCAGTTTTCAACATAGACATTTTTTTACTCCACGCCACATAAGTGATGGGTGTTTTTTGTTTTTTTTCCAAATCCTGGAAAAAATTGATTTTATTCTTGAGGCAGGATATAACATTCTGGCTGGGAATTGAGCATTTTCACTTACCTGGTTTATGAGGTGGGGTCTTAAGACTGTTGAAAATTTGGGCTCAAAATGTCACCCCAAAAAATTATGAAGTAACATGTTTGCAGAGACTGCCATTGACCCAGGGGGGCCTTACTTTCCTTTGCCAGTGACCTGAGTTTGGGTAAAACCTGGTAAGCCAGCTGAATCGGCCAAGGCTGGGTGGAAGGCACTGTTGTCTGTGGCACTGACTCAAGCCTGAGGAGGGACAGAGCAGGTGCACATAAGGCACCTTGTGGTGGGCAAGGGAGCCTTCCTTCTCAAGGGGTTGACATGCATATTGAGCCTGATGGACCTACACACTGCATTGGGACAGGGGTGGAAAAAAAATGGGGAAGAGTGTACCTGGCAGGATGACCAGTCTGGTCACTGCAGGCCCCATACCAACGACTGGCCCCCTACAGCATTCAGCTGCCCGTACCATTACTGTTCGTCTCAGGAAATTACTTGTACTAATTGGTACCCCCCCCCACACACACACACATATTCCCCCCATGACGAGGATAGGAAGGGGATAAAAGTCTGCCCCATTGACTGTCAGCTACTTTTGCAGTCTTTCACTCTGTCAACGTTGCAGGCACATGAATGGTGATGGCTCCATCCTGCCCTGGAGCGAGTCAACAAGCAGTTTGTGCCCTTCCCAGAGGAGAGAGGGCCCAGGGATACCAAATTCTGTCTGTATCCCCCACGCTGACATCCACAGCAGCCCTAGCCTGTTCCCAAACCCAGGTCGCTGCTGTGGTGCCGGTATGTACCCTCCTGACCAACAAACTTTAACCCCCCAATATACAATCACTTTCTACTTGACACAGCTGATTGGTATTTTTATTAATCATACTAACTCATTTTCCACTTTGTTTACAGGTCCAGTGGAACGATAGACACCAGCCCCGGCATTGGAGGACGCTGACCGCACGTATCAGATAAGTATCGTTTTATGTTTAGAGTACTTTGTTTGTCCCAGTTTGTTACTAAAGAGCTGCAGATTCTTTGTGACCCCCATTGCTTTTCTTGTTTTACATGGACAACTGGATGTTCTCTCAAACCACCCAAACCCCATTCCAAAGTCCCCAGGAGCCAGAGTAAGAAATCTTTGTCACACAACAGTAGTTTGGTTCGACCTTAACTCCAAAATGGTCAAACCCCAGCTGTTCTCATGGGTGAGAACACCCACAAACTTTCTACAGTTTTTTACAAATTTTGGTTGGCTGTTTAAAAAACAAAACAAAAAAAAAACAACCTTTTTTTAGGTCCCTTTCCATTTTCCTTCCACCTGGTGACTGGAGGTGGTGCCGTGAGGCAGGTGGATGAGGTGCTTATGCTTGCTAGCGTGGTTACAACACAATCCTCTCACTTCCTGCTCTGTGCTATAGTAGTCTTTGGTGACCAGGACCACGGCCCCCCAACCGACCCATTCCCCAATAGTCACAGTCACCGATACAGCACGGGAGATGGTGCTGGCAGTCTGGTGCCTAAAGTGTCATTTGCTGTCAGTCAGAGCTGTGTCAGCAGTGGGACTGTAAGTGTGGCAGCAGGTTGCAGCTCGAACGACTGGAGAGAAGGGTAGAGTCGATTGCTCCATAGCTGGTTCCACCTGACTACTAGGCACCATGATAAACAGAGCACAACAAGCTTATACTGCAAGGTTGCTTCCATGCCTCAGTATTCATGTGCCTGCGTAGTCCTGGCTGATTTTGCCTTTGACAGAAAGGTAGGAAATGTGAGTGGCCAGCAGGATGAAACTCTGGAAAGCATGATCCAATGTCCACTGTACTGTTCCTGTGCCCAACTGTACTCTGAATGAGGAGGTAGATATATGCAGTTATAAAATGGGTAGGCTATATCAAGCAATTTGATTGGCTAGTTACCCATGCATGAAATATGTTCCATGCATGGGTAAAAAAAAGGTCAGAGAAACAGAACCGCATTTCCAAATGAAATCAGGAGCGTTAGAATGTTGGCTTTTAAAATGCCGCCATCTTCTATTCACTCGCTAACGCTCCGTTGATTTCATTTTTAATTTATGAACATTTGAACAGCTGTGTGCCTTTTGAATAGAATGCAGTTTACAAATTCCCCGCTAAAGATTGTTGTTACTGTCCACAAATCTGTTTCCGGCAGTCAGAGTCAGCCCCTGTGAAGCAGCGCTATTTCACGTCTTGTACGGCAGTCAGCCCCTGTTGCCCTCTAGTCTTTTTTTTTTTTTACTACTTGCTCCCAGGTAGTTTCCCGCGGCAATTGCTGTTTTCTACTGTGTGGGTCTCTTAATCTGATTAATCAAAATGCCCCTGTAAATTCAGAGAAAGGCTCAGTCAACAACGGAGGGGGAATGAAGGAACGCATGAGAGCAGCACAAACATACATGTAACCCCTAGATGGCGCTATCCAAGGGGCTACTACCCCTGCCTGATTTGCCACTAACAGGTTGAGGGGCCTGGATCCAATGGCGGGTGCCTCCACCCAGAGGTCAGGGTTTGCAGTAGTTAAACTAACTTGGTCACAGCCCTCTGGGACACTGCAACCCCCCTTTCTTCCCACTAGTGGCCCACACGATATATCAGAATTACCTTCACAGTATACACTTACCCCAGGTCTGGTTCCGGCACTGGGACCTCCTGTGAAATGAGATACAGTGCAACAATCACAGTACAGTACTTTAACATAGACAAATACCTCAGGCAGTATAACTTTGCTGAAACAAGCAGCTCTGATTTATTTAGGGGATATAACAAGGACAGGGAAATCAGGTTAATTAGCTTATCACTCTAATAATCTACCTATGGCTCTGTGCAGGCCTACCCCTATCAGTTACTGTCCCTGGGTACCCAAGCCCTAGTGGCTAGTCAAACCGTGGCAGCTGGTAGGGGCCCTTTCACACAGAGAAAGGAGAATTAAACAGTCAGCAGTACAGTAATTCCATTTGGATTTAATGTGGCAATTCAACAGGGCGACCTGAATTAGTACTCACGACCTCCAAATAAGATAGGGTCCTTCAATGTCAGCAGGGCTCACTTGAGGTACACAAACCTCTTCACACATCCATATAAAGAAAGCACTATACCAGGCAGGCTGCATCTGTATCCCGATCGCAATTACTGCACAATACCGGGAGAACACACAGCAGATTCAGTTCCTGACAGACAGAGTGCAATTTCAGCAATTCCTCCAGTCTCTACAGGGTGAGCCTGGTTTCTACTCTTCAGAGATCCTTTGATTCTTTTCACAGGACGGATTCAGTCTAACAAGCTGTTACACAAGCTGCAGACCGAACTCTGGGCCTTACACACGTTTTTGACTAAAACTGCACACTGAAAAGCACAGGGCTCCTTCCTTCTTCCTGCCAAAGCTCAACTGAAACTCCAACCGACAAAACTGGCACTTCCTTTGAGTTCCTCCCAGTTCTTGACTGGATTGGCTGTCACTCACAATAGACTGCTGCTGTTGGTCCAAAAGGTGAAGTCTAAACTACATCTCCCAAGTCACTGCTCATACAATCCTCTTGTGGCTGGCTCAGATTATGAGTCCAAGTTCTGATTCGTCAAGGCACCATTTTAGAGCTAGCTTACCCCACACTGATTGGTCCAGTTCAGCAGTTCAAAACTAGAATGGGGAACTAGCAGACACAGTTCTGACTGCAAAGCAGGTTAGACAAACTGTAATTTCATTATCACTCTAAATAATTTCTGGCAAACAGTTACATCTTTCAGATAGGTTCCCTTTGCACTCCTAGTGACTGCAAAATGAAGTGAATTGGCAGCAGCTCGAGTGGTACTCAGAGAAGCACACAGTCCCCCATACAAACTAATTATGTCTGCAAGCAGACAGCTCTTAAAGAGACAGTACCAGAGGCTCTAAAACACTCACTGATAAATGGCTTAAATGCCAAACACCATTCAGGCTTGGAGCATTCAAGCAAGCTCCTGAAGTCTTTTGGGAACCCCATTTGCAGGGGGTTTACACCTTCCTAGCCTGGGAAAGCTTGACGTCCGGCGTCAAGCAAGTACCATAAGTTTCAACTGCAACCATATACATTTGCATTAGGCTCACATGTAATCATCAGTCAATATATAATTTTACCAAGAACACATTTCTGAAACATTGCAGTACGTCACTCTTTACACAGTATTACATACACATTGTACCATAACTCAAGTTATTACCTCTTGTACATGAAACCTGAAGAGAGGGGCCCTTCCCTATCAGTTACCTTGGGGCTGGATGGGGCAAGGCACCATAATAGAGGGCAACACAAGTAACTTGGAGTTAGCACTGATGCTCAGTTTGGGCAATGAGCTCGGGGACACATACACTCCTTTATGGACAACATTGAGAGGCAAGTCCACAGGCCTCCCAAGTGAATCATAACTGAGGTGCACCACAGGCTTTACAGCTCGACCAGTCTTTCTAGGGGAACTGTTATAGTCTCTGCACTCTGAGCCTCATTTTCAGCATTGTCCTCACTTGTCAGGGAGTCTCCATGGGGGTAGAGAGGCTAGAACTTGGGGCACTTTCAGCTCCAGGAGTTACAGTTTCTGAGTCCACAACATTTGGCTCGCATGGAGAGCTTTCGGACACTGGCAGTGGACTGTCAGGGCACTCAAAATACTCTTCTTGTTCGGGTGTATCACCAGTCTGCCCCAATCTATCATTTTCTCCCTGAAAGCTCAAACAGTTCAACCATGCACAATGATTCCATTTCATCTGATCTGATGCTTTGCACTTCACTTTCTGGGAGCATTGGCTCCAGGGACGAAGCTGGGGCTTGGACAGTCCAGAAGGCCCAGCTTCATCTCCAGTATTGACTAGGGATTGCCCGAAACAACTGACTCAGTTCGTAAGAAGGATAGTATTCAAAGTCACTCTCACTTTCTTCCGATATGGACTGACAGTCATGCTCAACTGGGACTTGTGGAGGGAACACTTTAACTTTGCTTCTGTAGGTGCAGACTTTCTTGATCTTTTCTTAGCAGCAGCTCTAGTCACTGGTCCAGAGGGCATCTTCTAGGGGCTCAGACTCAATTAAGATTTGTCCAATGGGTAGTAAATGATTTCTATGCATTGTTTTACATCTTTGAATTATTCTCAGGCCTTACTTTGTACACTGGCAGATCATCTAGTTTGCCCACACAATGTGAGGGAGATGGTGCCATCTGTCACAATCTTGTGCTTGCCATGCAGTCCCAGATTTCTTAGCAATACCCGATCTCCCTCCTGGAGTTCCTGTGCTTTCACCTTTTATCATACCTTTCTTTGTTGGCCAGATTTCTTTTGGCAGCCATGGTTTGAGCCAGTTAGTCGCATGAGTTAGCTGGGCCTTTAACTTTTGCACATACTGTAAATAGTTGTCAGCTTGAACCCCATCAGGAGAGACCCCAAAACACACATCTACTGGTAGTCGAGCTTCTTCCAAACATCAAGGCGTAGGGGAGAATCCAGTGGCATCACTTTTGGTGCAGTTATAAGCATGTACCAGGGTGCTAATTTGTTGGCTCCATCTAGGCTTGTCCTTTGGGTGTGCAGGTGCCTAGCATATTCTAGCAAAGTGCGGTTGAAACGCTCAGGCTGTGGGTCCTCCTGGGGGTGGTGAGGAGTGGTTCTGACTTTCGCACTCCCCACAGAGAAAGCATCTCTTTGATCAGACGACTTCAAAGTCTCTCCCTTGATCAGAATGGATTCTTTGTGGAGCCCCATAGTGAACAAAAAGTTTTCTACAAGTACTTTGGCCACAGTGGATGCTTTCTGGTCTTTGGTGGGGAAAGCTTGGGCATATCTCGTGAAATGGTCAGTGACCACCAGCACATTACTGATATTTCTTTGATCTGACTCCAAACTCAGAAAATCAATACAGACCAGCTCCATGGGTGCACTGGTGGTGATGTTAACAAGGGGGGCAGCCCTCTGGGGCAAAGCTTTCCTCTGTAAACAGCGACTACAAGTTTGAATGTGTTGCTCCACATCAGCCCCCATCTTAGGCCAATAGAATCTGGATCTCACCAAGTCAAGTGTTCTGTCTATACCAAGGTGCCCCATGTGGTTGTGCAAGGACCTCAGTACTGAGTCTCGAAAGGCAGTGGGCAGCACTAGTTGTTGTTTGTCTACTTGTCCCCCTCTGTCTACTGTTTCTCTGTATAACAGTTTATTGATCAGTTTCAACTTAGGACCTTCTTTGTATAACAGTGCAGTTCTCAAATCAGTGGAGCGTAATTTGGACACATCTTTTCCTGCATAGAGGGCTTCTAAAGCTGCTTTGATCATGGGATCGCGGGATTGAGCCCGCAATACTGTCATTGTCCAGCTGAGGCAGTGCACCAATGTCTATTGCAGAAAAGTGGCAATAAGCAGCAGGTATGCAATTCTCAGAGGCTCCCAAGCAATCCACCATGCAGTCCACTGGTCCGTGGACATTTGTTCCTCCCTGTCAAACTTCCGGCAGAGTGCCCGAATGTCAGGTTCTGCCAATCGGACCCAATCATTCTGGGGAACAGGCCTCCGGGAGAGAGCATCAGCATCTATGTGGTTCAGACCTGCTCGGTATTCGAGCATAGTCATATGTAGATAATGCAGAAAGCCACCTATGGCCAGTGGCATCCAACTTAGCTGAGGTCTGCACATAGGTCAAAGGATTATTGTCAGTTTTACTAGTATTTTAGCCCCACAAAGTACTCATGGAATTGGTCAACAATAGCCCACTTCAAAGCTAGAACTCTAACTTATGTACAGGATAGTTCTTTCGGAGGGGTCAGGCTTCACTGGCAAAGGCCACTGGTCTCAGGCCATTCTCGTGCTCTTGGTACAACACAGCCCCAACCCTTGCAAGCTAGCATCAGTGTGCAGGACGAAGGTTTTCTTGGATCGCATAGGCCAGCACTGGAGCATGGGTAAGTTGATATATGATCTCATGAAAAGCAGTCTGACAATCAGAGTCCAGCTGGCCCCAAATACTTCACCGGATGAAAATACACTCTTTCAGTCTTGAGGACGCTGACTTTGGTATTTTTGTGGGTTGGGGATACCCTTAGTAAGGTTAAGTAAAGGCGGATCACTCTTGAATAGTCCTTGATGAAGCGCCGATAATAACCACAGAATCCCAGGAATCTTTGCAGTTCTTTTAGATTTTGGGCTGTGGCCAGGTGGTCAAGGCCTCAACTTTACTTGGGTCGTCTCTATTCCTCGGTGGATACTATGTGTCCCATACTTTACTGATGTTTGAAAGAATTGACACTTATCAATGGACAGTTTAAGGCCAAAGTCCTCCAGTCGGTCCAATACCTTAAATAATCTGCTCTCATGTTCCTCCAGTGAGCTGCCAAACACAATAACATCATCTAGGTATACCAGGCACTCTAGTAACTTCATGTCCCCACTGCACGCTCCATCAATCGCTGAAAAGTGGCTGGGGCACCTGAAATCCCTTGAGGCATCCTCATGAATTCATAGAAGCCAAGCGGACAGATAAAGGTCAGTTTTCATGGTCCTCTGGGCCATCGGGATCTGGTAGTACCCACTGCGGAGATCCAGCACAGAGAACCACTTGCTCCCGTTTAGGCAGTCCAAAGCATCCTGAATGCGGGCATTGTGTACTGATCAGGATAGTCCGCCGGTTTAAGGTGCGATAATCCACACACATCCTTACTGTTCCATTCTTTCCTCACTACCACAATGGGGAAGCATAAGGGCTTCTGGATTCTTGTATTACACCAGCAGCTAACATCTCTTGCAGATGCCGTCTCACATCATCTATGTCAGCAGGTGCCAGGCGTCCGAGACCTCTCACGAAATGGTCTTTCGTCCATGCAGCCGGATATTGTGCTCAGCTCCTTGCACGCATCCTACATCCCATTCCTTTAAAGAAAACACCTGGTCTCTCTGGGCAAGCTTCTCACCGATCCTCACTTTCCATTCAGCTGGCAGCGGGAGTCGCTAAAATCAAACAAGTCAGGCGTTACTCTGTCATTCTTCCTTGAACTCTTGCTGCTGGGTAGCACTGCAGTGTCTGCACAATGCACATTAGCCAGGATGCAACCTCTGTTTACTCGAATGTCTCTTTCAGACACATTATGAACTTGGACCATTACCCTTCTGGCATAAGCATGGGCTCTAGCGGGCAAAATACTAGGCTTGACCAGCAGTCCCTCTGGCAATTTCCATCGCCTGGTGCATCCAACATTAATATTTTATTTTAACATCCTTTCTGATACGGACCTCTCCTGTAAGGTACACTGGGCATTTGGCGCCAGGATCAGAGACTCAGGATCCTTTTTCCATACAATTCCGACCGGTTCCTCTGGTTCTGTTTTTCAGCATCTCTCTGTGCCTCATAGGCCTTCTTAATTAAAGCCGGAACTCTTAAAGCTCTACTAGTCTTTGACCCCTGTTTTCATAACACAACTGTGCCAGCCTTCCAACATATGAGCATTTGTTCCAATCAACAAGGGACACCATCATACAGTCAGTGGGGGGGACACACTAAGGCTAGGGTCTCTACTTGTTCGGCCACTCCAGCCCGCAGGTGGGGAAAGACAAGCCAAATTCGGATATACCGGAATAGGGGTAGGCCTTCTCTTAACTCCCATACATGCAGTCCTTCTAATGGTTGTAAGGCGTCTGACAAATGCTTCTGATACCAATCCTGGAACATAATTGTCACTTGGGAGCCACTGTCTAATACAGCTCTTGTAGACACTCCATTCACCTTTACAGTGGTCTCCATGGAGGACCCACTATTCTGGACCAGTCTGAGAGGCGGTAGTGGGGGCCTGGGCAACTGACCTTGCCAAAAAGGACGTGAATTAGCATTTTTGGTGCCCTCACTGACATGCGTCGCACCCTTAACCACCGATTTCTTCTCCAGCTCTCCTTGTAGCCTATATGCAACTTTGTCAGTGTCTTTTGGGGACTGGCATTCCCTTTTCATGTGCCCATCTTTCCCACAATTATAGCAAAACATACTTTCTGGAGTTTGAGCTGGCCGAGGCGCCACACTGGGAGCCAGGGCAGGGGTATTACTAACTGGAAACCTGGGTGCCATCTCTGTCTGTGGCGTGATAAGCATTTGGAGACATCTCGTCAGTTTCTCCACTTCCATGGTCAAGGAATTGAGTTTGGAGCTGTTATCAGCAGGAGATACATGGGTGGAGTACCCCACCCCATAGCAGATGCAGTCGGATATAGGTCAGGGCCCGTACTTGCAGGCGTGGCCTTCATAAAGGGACTGTTTTGAATTCTGGATCTCTCTCAACAGTTCGCCCCATTGTGGCATATCTTTTCCTTGTCAGAACACTCATTGACTGTCAACCTCTGCCCTGAACTTCACTTGATGGGTCACCTCAGTCACTCGGGTCGAGCCACAGCTGTTAGTGCAGGTACCTCCCGAGGTCGCCTTTTCTCAACTCCTCAATTTCTCTCATTAACTCATCATAGGAGGGTGGGATTCCAGTTGATTTGCCAGGCGTAACTGAAGCAACAGCAGTTCTGAGAAGGGGCAGACTTAAGGATTCTGTCCAGTCTGGTTCGGTCCAGTTCAATCGCTGGCAACTACCCTTTCTGAGGCATTCTTGCAACAATTTTTCCAGCCGAGACATACACAGACAACAACTCCCCTTGGTACTGTTGTGCATTTCTTACTCTCCACCATAGGTCCTCATCAGAATCTGGGCTCCCATACACATTCTCCAAGGCCTCAAGATAGGCCTGTGCAGTCGCTTCAGGGTTACTGGCCCGTTTAGCACGGATGGTAGCCAGGGCAGGACCTCGGAGGCTCTCACTAACCCTCTTTCGCTTTTCGCCTTCCGAGCATTGCCATTCTAGCACTTGGGGGGCAACATAGTCTATCCAGGTCTCCCAGTCATCCTCCCTTGGGGGTGGGGAGGGTGCCAGAGAAGATCCTCAACCTTGGTAAGAGTCGTGACTAAGGCAGGTGCAGAAATAGGAGTCTGCATTGGTTCAGCCACCATTACGGGCACTGGAGCAGGAGAGGGTGTTGGGGGAGGAACACCCCCAGGTGGCAAGAATAGTTTCTTCAAGTCCTCCACAGTTTTCCCCTCTCCCAGCAACCATTCAGCAAATTTCTCCTCAAAAGTTTCAGATAGTGGTGGGGGCTGATTCCCCCCCGGGTCTTTACTGTCCTTAGTTATCACTCTCCAAGCAGTGAGGGCTCCCTCTGGGGTAATGGTCTGTGGCACTTTGGAGCTATCTATGGGATCCTTAAACTCTACTAGGGCCAGGAAAGTGTGGGTGAGCAGATTAGCATGCCGACCCACCACCACAGGGTTTTGTAAACCTTCCACCTTGGAAAGTACTCCCTGCACAGTGTCCGTATTGATACCCAGGGGATGTCCAGGATAAGCATAGCATTTTGAGGTCGATCTCCTCCCAGTACACCACTCCACCAGCCGGTGCGACAGCCACTCTGTCGGGTACCCATTTTTTTCTGTTAACAGTGGTTCGTAAATATGGCCACTAGAGGACACACAATCCCAGCGGTGCGCCTCCAAGATGTAACCCCTAGATGGCGCTATCCCAGGGGCTACTACCCCTGCCTGATTTGCCACTAACAGGTTGAGGGGCCTGGATCCAATGGCGGGTGCCTCCACCCAGAGGTCAGGGTTTGCAATAGTTAAACTAACTTGGTCACAGCCCTCTGGGACACTGCAACCCCCCTTTCTTCCCACTAGTGGCCCACACGATATATCAGAATTACCTTCACAGTATACACTTACCCCAGGTCTGGTTCCGCACTGGGACCTCCTGTGAAATGAGATACAGTGCAACAATCACAGTACAGTACTTTAACATAGACAAATACCTCAGGCAGTATAACTTTGCTGAAACAAGCAGCTCTGATTTATTTGGGGATATAACAAGGACAGGGAAATCAGGTTAATTAGCTTATCACTCTAATAATCTACCTATGGCTCTGTGCACAGGCCTACCCCTATCAGTTACTGTCCCTGGGTACCCAAGCCCTAGTGGCTAGTCCAAACCGTGGCAGCTGGTAGGGGCCCTTTCACACAGAGAAAGGAATTAAACAGTCAGCAGTACAGTAATTCCATTTGGATTTAATGTGGCAATTCAACAGGAGCGACCCTGAATTAGTACTCACGACCTCCAAATAAGATAGGGTCCTTCAATGTCAGCAGGGCTCACTTGAGGTACACAAACCTCTTCACACATCCATATAAAAGAAAGCACTATACCAGGCAGGCTGCATCTGTATCCCGATCGCAATTACTGCACAATACCGGGAGAACACACAGCAGATTCAGTTCCTGACAGACAGAGTGCAATTTTCAGCAATTCCTCCAGTCTTCTACAGGGTGAGCCTGGTTTCTACTCTTCAGAGATCCTTTGATTCTTTTCACAGGACGGATTCAGTCCTAACAAGCTGTTACACAAGCTGCAGGACGGAACTCTGGGCCTTACACGTTTTGACTAAAACTGCACACTGAAAAAGCACAGGGCTCCTTCCTTCTTCACTGCCAAAGCTCAACTGAAACTCCAACCGACAAAACCGGGCACTTCCTTTGAGTTCCTCCCAGTTCTTGACTGGATTGGCTGTCACTCACAATAGACTGCTGCTGTTGGTCCAAAAAGGTGAAGTCTAAACTACATCTCCCAGAGTCACTGCTCATACAATCCTCTTGTGGCTGGCTCAGATTATGAGTCCAAGTTCTGATTCGTCCAAGGCACCATTTTAGAGCTAGCTTACCCCACACTGATTGGTCCAGTTCAGCAGTTCAAAACTAGAATGGGGAACTGCAGACACAGTTCTGACTGCAAAGAAAGCAGGTTAGACAAACTGTAATTTCATTATCACTCTAAATAATTTCTGGCAAACAGTTACATCTTTCAGATAGGTTCCCTTTGCACCCTAGTGACTGCAAAAATGAAGTGATTGGCAGCAGCTCGAGTGGTACTCAGAGAAGCACACAGTCCCCCCATACAAACTAATTATGTCTGCAAGCAGACAGCTCTTAAAGAGACAGTACCAGAGGCTCTAAAAACACTCACTGATAAATGGCTTAAATGCCAAACACCATTCAGGCTTGGAGCATTCAAGCAAGCTCCTGGAAGTCTTTTGGGAACCCCCATTTGCAGGGGGGTTACATACAACTGCTGGCGGGAGGTACGTGGACTGGGGATAGCATACTTCAGTCAGCTTCAGTAGGTGTGTTTACAAAAAAAAAACAGGCTTCAGCATTCGTTTGCAAACTGCAGACACTACAATTATAGCAAACCGGAGTCACATAAATGCAAATCTAAATATGTTTCAGCACAGACTGCACAGTACACATAACCTGGAGTCAGAAATGCAAATCAGCTCATGAATAATATAACTCAGTGTCTGCGGAAGGACTATTTTAGCTTACATTAGCATCTTAAAGTCTTTTTTTCCACATGCAAGCAAGATTTTTCTATCTGTAAAAATAAAAATAAATATAGGTGCCCATTTTATAAGTGCAATAAGACATTCCAGGTGTGTGCATGTAACATATTTTACCGCACCCAGGGGCTAAAGGCACTCGGCCAAGGCCTTGTGCCTTATTATGCCCCTGGCCGTGCGGTAAAATATGTTCCATGCACACCCTGTCATGTCTTATTGCTTACTTATAATGAGGACATGCTGAAACAGCACTGCAACACTGCTGTCAGGAGTGGTGCTCACCATCAAAACCACACTGTGCCCTGAAACATAGAAACATAGAATTTGGTGGCAGATAAGGACCTCTTGGCCCACCCAGTCTGCCCATTTCCCTACCTACTGGATAAGCTGCAGATCCCTAGTTAACCAGCAGCCTACTTTTTCCTACACCCACCCCCTAGAATTGCCTTATGACTGTCCCATGCATGCTTGAATTCCACCACTGTTTTTGACTCCACAACCTCCTCCGGAGGCCATTCCATGCATCTACAACCCTCTCTGTGAAAAATACTTCCTTAAATTACCTCTGAGCGCCCCTCTATCTTCAAATTGTGCCCCTCGTTCTTGCAAACCTCTTTTTTGAAAGATGATACCCTCTTGGACTTTGTTGATTCCCTTGAGGTACTTGAAAGTTTCTATCATGTCCCCCCTCTACCTCCTTTTCTCGAAGCTATACATATTAAGCTCCTTAAGTCTCTCTTCATATGTCTTCTGGTGCAGACCCTGCACCATGTTAGTTGCCCTCCTCTGAACAGCTTCCATCCTGTCTATGTCTTTGAGGAGACTGGGTCTCCAGAACTGCACGCAGTACTCCAGATGGGGTCTCACCAGCTGTCTGTACAGAGGCATAATAACTTCCTGTTTTCTACTGGTGATGCCTCTCCCTATGCATCCCAGTATCCCCCCAGCCCTCCTTGCTGCCCTCTCACATTGCTTGCCCACCTTTAGGTCATCTGATATGACTACCCCAGGTCCTTTCCATTTTATGTTGCTTGCATGTGCAAAACATAGTGCCGATATCAGAGATTTCGGATGTGTCACCTCCTCCTCCAATTCAGGCAGTGTGCTGGCAGGCACGGCCCCTGTAAGCCAATGCATTTTGGAGCTGTCTATGACACGCTCCAAAATGCAGTGGTATACAGTTGAAAGGGGGAGCTACGCTTGAGTGAGCAGCGATAAGAAGCTGCTCAAGCGCAACTCCCCCCCCACCCGCAGGCATGCGCCCCCACACGCACTGTATAGCCGGACGGGTGCCCAATTCCCCATCGGCTGAGCTGCATCATCTCCCAGTGGTGGTGCCACGCTGGAGCCCACCCCAGCGTGGCAATCAGTCCTTTGCCGACGGGGTGCCCAATCCCCGTCGGCTGGCCTTCCCAACGTCCTTGTACCACGCTGGGAGCCCACCCAGCACATGGCAAACAGTCCCATGACGTCTTTTTATTTTTTTTTTACCTGTAAAGACAAAAGCGGTCCAGCGGTGCGTCTCCCGACCCCCCACTACCCGCACCCACCCACTGCGCACTCAGCCTCCCACCCCCCTCACCCCATGCCCACCTCGGACTCCGGTGCGCCGATCTTGGTGGACCGGGAACACGTCTGCACTCTTCAAAGCCGACCGCAAACTGAGGAAATGCCGGTAAGCTGTATAATGGGCTAGATAGGGGGGTTTCAACTTGATTGCATATCTCAGCTATTTTTGGGAATTTTTGCACCAAATTTTCAACATGGGGTTTTTGGGACCCCATCTCATGAATGATGTCACTGTCATGGCGTTATTCGGGCCCAAAGGGTGATTTCGCGCAGTGACTGCGCAGAGACTGCGAAATCGCCCTTTGGGCCTGAATACCACCATGACAGTGACATCATTCATGAGAAGGGGGCCCAAAACCCCCATATTGAAAATTTGGTGCCAAAATTCCAAAAAATGACTGTTTTGCGAGCGTGCGTTGCGCAGTTCCTATGCAGGCTCGTAAGTTCGCGAAATTTCAATATTTTCACTCCAGATTTTTAACATTGCCATTTTACCACACCTTCTTATGAGCAGTACAGCTGTCATTTTTCACATCTCACCCAAAATGTGTTTCCACCCATGTAGCGCAGAAAGGCGCAGTCGGTGTGCAAAATCAATGTACGAGACAAATTAAGAAAAACACAGTGACACTGTTCATGATCAGAGGTCTTAAAATGGCTATGTTGAAAATTTGGTGAAAAAATTCCTAAAAATGACTGTTTTACGAGCGTGCGTTGCGCAGTTCCTACGCACGCTCGTAGGTTTGCAAATTTTCAATATTTCCACTCCAGATTTTCAACATTGCCATTTTTCCACACCTTCTTATGAGTAGCACAGCTGTCATTTTTCTCATCTCACCCAAAACGTGTTTCCGCACATGTAGCGCACAATGGTGCAGTTGTTGTGCGAACTCAGTGTATGGGACACATTAAGAAAATCACAGTGTCACTGTTCATGAGCAGAGATCTTAAAATGGCAATGTTGAAAATTTGGTGAAAGAATTCCTAAAAATGACTGTTTTACGCTTGTGCATTGCACAGTTCCCACGCACGCTCGTAGGTTTGTGAATTTTCAATATTTCCATTCCAGATTTTCAACATTGCCATTTTACCACACCTCCTTATGAGCAGTACAGCTGTCATTTTTCACATCCTGCCCAAAACGTGTTTCCGCCCATGTAGCGCACAATGGCGCAGTCGGTGTGCAAACTCAATGTATGGGACACATTAACAAAATCACAGTGACACTGTTCATGACCAGAGGTCTTAAAATGGCTATGTTGAAAATTTGGTGAAAAAAATCCTAAAAATGACTGTTTTACGAGCGTGCGTTGCGCAGTTCCTACGCACGCTCGTAAGTTCGCAAATTTTCAATATTTACACTCCAATGACTTCCAAATACCTAAACAGCACATAGAAGCAAGCAACATTCAGCATTGACAAATGCTTGTTGTTGTTATTAGTATCTCACCCCCCATTGTGTACTCTTCCCCTGGGCTTTTGTTTCCCAGGTGCATTACCTTGCACTTCTTAGCATTGAATCTAAGCTGCTATACATTTGACCATACCTCTAACCTTGCCAAGTCCTTTCTCGTCCTTTCCACCCCACCTTGTGCATCAACTCTGTTGCAGATCTTTGTGTCATCTGCAAAGAGACATACTTTTCCTTCCAGTCCCTCTGCAATGTTGCTTATAAAGACATTGAAGAGGACCAGTCCTAATACTAAACCCTGCGGTACCCCACTAGTAACCCCCCTTTTTCAGAGTGGACTCCATTTACTATTACTCTCTGTGTCCTATTCTCCAGCCAATTCTTTACCCAGGCTGTTATCTTGGGACCCACTCTCAGACTGACTAACTTGTATATTAATCTTTTGTGTGGGACTATGTCAAATGCCTTGCTAAAGTCTAGGTAGGCCATGTCCACAGCCCCTCCCTGATCTACTATTTTGGCCACCCAGTCAAAGAAATCTATCAGATTTGTCTGGCATGACCTTCCCGCTGTGAATCCATGCTGCCTTGGGTCCTGTGCCCCTCTGGCCTCTAGATACTCGACAATTCTTTCCTTCAGAAGTGATTCCATCATTTTCCCTACCACTGAGGTTAAACTAACAGGTCTGTAGTTTCCTGCTTCTGCCTTGCTCCCACTTTTGTGAAGGGGAATCACATCTGCCCTCCTCTAGTCTTCTGGTACCACCCCATCCTCCCATGATTTGTTAAAGAGGGTAGTCAGTGGTATCACTAGTTCTACCCTTAGTTCTTTTAGAATTCTGGGATGAATCCCATCAGGCCCCATTGCTTTGTCCACCTTCAGTTTTAAGAGTTCTTTCAGAACCCTTTCTTCTGTAAATGGGCTGGTATCAACTTCTGTATCCAGAGTGTTTCTACTGTTTGTTTTAGGTACCTCCTCTTCCTTTGTAAATACTGAGCAAAATATTTGTTTAGTATCTCTGCCTTTTCACAGTCACCCTCTGCCCACCCTCCCTCCCCTTTATTAAGCCTCACTATCCCTCCCTTGGTCTTTCTTGCTCCTGATGTACCTATAAAGGTTTATCCCCTTCTTAACTGAGTTGGCTATCTTTTCCTCGGTTTGGGCCTTTGCTGTTCTGACTGCCTTCCAGCTTCCTTTTGCTTTAACTGATACAGTTCCCTGTCCTCGCCTTCTGTGATTCCTTGTACTTCCTAGATACTTTCTTTTCTCTTGAACCTTCCTGCCACTTCCTTTGAGAACCATAGTGGTTTCTTACATCGTTTCATTTTGTTTATTTGCTTCACACAAAGCTTTGTTACCTCTGTGATGGCAATTTTTATTATTCCCCATTGTTCTTCCACCCCTCCTTCCTGCCCATTTGCTAGTGCATTCCTTAGGCACTCACCCATTTTGGCAAAGTCAGCCCTCCTAAAGTCCAGTACTTTTGCCTTTGTGTGGCTTGACTCTATTGCTGTGTTTATTGTGAACCATACTGTTTGATGGTCGCTAGTTCCCAGATGGCTACCCACTTCTACATCTGTGATCCTCTCTTCATCTCCATTTGAGAGAACCAGGTCTAAGATTGCCCTCTTTCAAGTGGGCTCCAATACTAGTTGTCTAAGGCATGCCCCCTGTAGGACATCTAAAATAACCCCACTCTTGGAAGCGGCTGCTGCAGCTGCACTCCAGTTAATATCTGGCATATTCAGATCACCCATCAGCAATATCTCCCCTTTTTCTGCCATTCTAAGTATACTTTCTATCATTTCCTTGTCCATTTCCTCCCCTGGGGGGGGGGGGTCTGTATACAACCTCTGTGCAGATTGTGGTGCCATTACCGGTCTCCAAATTTACCCACAGTGCTTCTTCTCCTCCATGTTTACCCTTTTGTTCTGTTGCTAGAGTGCACTAGAGGTGTTGATTCAGTATGCTAATTAACACAATTCCTACACACTGAAAAAGCAACGCAACACTGCTTCAGGCAGTGTTGCTGCCCCAGCACTGCTAATTGCAGTACATGCACAGTGTGACTGCAATGCTAATTAACATAATTCATACACACTGAAAAAGCAACGCAACACTGCTTCAGGCAGTGTTGCTGCTCCAGCACTGCTAATTGCAGTACATGCACAGTGTGATTGCAGTGCTAATTAACATAATTCATACGCACTGAAAAAGCAACGCAACACTGCTTCAGGCAGTGTTGCTGCCCCAGCACTGCTAATTGCAGTACATGCACAGTGTGATTGCAGTGCTAATTAACATAATTCGTACACACTGTGCCAGCACTGCATGCATACCGACAGAAACCTACAGGTGCACTAATTAAACACTCACGGTGTACACGATGGAATTACAGTAACACTGAAATATCACCATGTAGTGACTTTATGGACACTTCACTTCCCCTCTGGGTGACGTCTGCCCAACAGTCCAGTGGCAGTACGTTGGGCTGTTGTGCCAGACAATAATGCTGTGCGCCATTTTCAAATCTGAAAACTGATTGTGACAGCAAAACCATACACAACAACCCATATACAGCAGCTTGTTTAACCTTTACCCCATACCCAACTAGTTTAGGGTTATATACAACAAATTTGATGCCATATGCAGCACGGCTTTTGAACAGCTCAATTTCCATACACAGTTACTGTATGTCAACCCATATAATATAATAGTACTATATGCTATTAGAAAAGTAAGCAAGAACCCACAACAGCATTTCTAGAGAATAAATGCATGCTCCGGGTGAATTGGAATGCATGAGATTAATGGCTGAGTGACATTCAGTGCACCAGGGAAGTCCACTGAGACTCAGTTAATATATGCCCTGGAGTGGGTTACTATGCTTATAAAAAGAAAAGATTTTTTTTTTAAATGGAACAAAACTTTATTTTCCAGTAATTAGGTTGTTGCTAGGTAGAATGTGTGATTTTGGTAACAATGGCTGAGTGCCTTGGAATGAACTGAGAAAGTGGATTTATTTTGAAGACACCAATGCCCTGTTGTGAGTTTCTGCATTTAAAAATGCGAAAAAGGGTTTTTATTTTAATGGGAAAAGGGTTTTATTTTGATTTAGTTAGGCTGTTGTGAGGTACAGTAGGGTATGGGTATGTTAGTTATAAACTGTACATATACCAAATATTAATGAATGGTCAGGTGATGTGTTAAATCACGGAAGTTGCTAGGATTATGAAGGATTCTAAAGCCTAGTTTATAAGGCCAGATAAGATAAAATGCTTCAAGGTAAGGAATGCATGATCACTACAGGGGAAGAAAATGCTGCTTCTAAGCAAGGTACCAGAGGTGACCTCTATGGGACAGAGAAAGTCCCATCGAGGTAGGGGGAAGGGAAGGGAAGGGTATTAACACACTAAGGGGAACAAGACTAAGCAAGCAGGGGCAGTTGCTAAAGAACAAATGGAGCAGAAAATGGTAGATGGAGAGGGAGAATTAGGGAAATTATAGCTGAGGAAGAAGGGAGGAGGCAGAGACAGTGGTAGCTGCAGGAGGAGTTATGGGCAGAGAAGTCACAAAGGACTTTGAAGGAAAGGGAAGTGTGCTGAGGTATAGAGAGCCAGAAGGATCTTTGAATCTGCTGCTAACATTTCCCCATCCCCCAAGAACCTCCAGGAAATGAAATTAATCTTAATCCCTGTGAGCTTTTTCCTGGTTATGTAAATATTTTAATTAAAAAAAAAAAAAAAATTCTATGGTATGCCATGTGACATGTGTCTGCCATAACAGGAGGTAATTGGATTTTGCTGTATTTTAATAGTAGCAGTAGCAGTAGGGCAGACTAGATGGGCCTGGCAGTTCTTATCTGCCGACAATTTCTATGTTTCTAGCAATGCCGGTGTTATTCTTTCATCTCATGGATACTACATTATCTGTATTCTGAGAGTCTAATATAGTAATCTTATACTGGGAAAAACAATAATCCTCATATGAATAATGACCAAGAACTGGGCTATAAGGGTATTATGAATGCAGATGTCATATCAGCGAACTCTAAAGGGGGCAGCTAGCTCTTTATGCTTGTACGTATCTCTGCCTCACACTTTCCTTGTCTTACTTTACATTTCAGCAGCTGCCAGTGGGTGCCGTTCACAATATCCTAATGACATGGTATGAGCATCACTTACTAATCTGTGTTACTTTATTACCTTGCTTTTTACCCAGCATAGCTTAACTGAGATGCAATATCTCATTTTCAGTGAGGTCCCCTTTTACAGATTTTTCCTGTATACGTACCCAGGATAGCCCAGTTGCAATGCTATATCTTTTTTTCTGTGGGGTCCTGCTGCATCATATTTCTGCAGCTGAATGTACTGGACTTGCCACAGCCCAAGCAGGGTTTGAACCTGTGATTTTCTGGCTCCCAAGTTGGAGCTATAACCACTAGACCACACTGTCTTCGTCTTTCTAGAGCCTTGATTCATAAAAGGTACTTAAAGCAGCAGTGCGAAGAAGAATATTTGTCCAAAAAAGCTAGTTTCAGCTACAATTAATGAAAATATTAGCATATCTGTCAAATGCACTTGTCTGGATACCACCTATACTGTTAAACATGTCTTTTCTTTATTTTCTCTCCAATTTCTGCAGTGCTATTTGTATGCAAAATGTAGCCACCATCAGTTTTTCTTGAGAAAAATCTAAACTAAAACATTTATAAAATACTCAGATTTTGGTGGAATTAGAAAGCAGTACAACAAAATAAAACTGGAAGATGCCTGGAAACTTTTATAGTGAAAAAAGGTTGGGCCATATTTTTTGCACAGTTTTACTGCACTGTTTCTTTAAATGTAAATGTGTTGATTACCACAACTGTCTTGTGGCGGATTACATATATCTTTGGGCATGTTAGGTTAGGGCCCGAAAACCCTGCTGGTGGACCAGGGAGGTCCAGGAGGTGGTGCGGGGAAAGAAGGCAGCCTACATGCAATTCAAGTGCTCAAGGAGTGAAAGGGATCGAGGGGACTATGAGCTGATGGCTAGAAGGGCCACTAGGATGGTGAGGGCGGCTAAGGCAAGGAAGGAGCAGAACCTGGCCAGGGAAATTGGGAGAGGGAACAAGGTTTTTTTTAGATACATTGGGGAAAAACGAAGGGTGAAGGGGCAGATTAGCAGGATTAAATCAGGAGAGAGGGCACAAGACCCGGGAGCAGGTTGAGGTACTAAATGAGTACTTCCTTCAGTTTTCATCAAGGAAACTGGGGTGCTGCATCATTCATGGGAGAGACAGAGATACTGAGGAGAGGACCCTTACGATCGGCGGAGTCTGGGGAGGGAGGCATCACTGGCAGGAGGGAGGGCTAAGCAAGGAGAAGAGGTACCAGAGTGGAAATCACAGCAGAGAGGTGAGGAAGCCCTCAGCTCCTTAAGATGGAGAAAGCACCGGGCTGGATAAATTACATCCCAGAGTGCTGAAGGAACTTCTGCGGATGTCCTGCGAGACCCTTGGCGGAGCTTTTCACCATCTCTCTGAGGACAGGGTGGGTGCCCCAGGACTGGAAGGTGGCGCATATAGTGCCTATCCACAAGGGGATCAAGGGAGGTGGATGGGAACTACAGGCCTGTCAGCCTGACATCGGTGGTGGGCAAGGTGATGGAGGGCATTGTCAAGGAGAGGCTAGGCGGGGACCTGGAAAAGTCAGGGTGCCTGGAGGATAGACAGCATGGATTCGTCCCGGGGAAATCGTGTCAGACAAACCTTGTGGAGTTCTATGACTGGGTGACGAGTGCCTTGGACCTGGGTAGACCAGTGGACGTCCTCTTTCTAGACTTCAGCAAGGCATTTGACTCTGTTCCTCATGTGGGCATGTTGGATAAGCTGGAAGAAATGGGGGTGGGGAACCAGATGATCAGATGAATAGGCAATTGGCTCCAGGACTGGACCCAGAGGGTCGTAGTTGGCGGGATAGTCTCATCCCCAAGGAGGGTCATTAGTGGGGTCCCACAGGGATCAGTCCTTGGGCCCCTCCTGTTCAATGCCTACATCTCTGACATAAGGACAGGAATCAGGAGTGAGATGAGTATCTTTGCGGATGACTCAAAACTGAGGGCGGTGGTGGATGGGGAGGAGGGGAGGGTGGCCTACAGGGGACCTGGAGGCTCTGGAAAGATGGTCTAGAAAGTGGAAGCTGAGGTTCAATGCAGGAAATGCAAGGTACTCCACCTGGGGCAAACCCAGGCCAAGTGTACACCCTGGGAGGTTACAAGTCCGATGGCTGAGAGGACCTGGGGTGGTGGTGGATGTCAAGATGAACAACTGGAGACTTGTGGGAGGGCAGCAGCCAAGGCCAACAGGATGCTGGGATGCATCGCTAGGGGGATCACTTCCAGAAGGAGGGATGTGATACTCCCTCTGTATAACTGCTTGGTGAGGCCACACCTTGAGTACTGCGTGCAGTTTTGGAGGCCACACTTAAAGAGGGACATTAAACTCCTGGAGAGGGTCCAGAGGAGGGCAAACAAAATGATTTGGGGCTTGGGGGACAGGACCTATGAGGAGAGGCTCGAAGAGCTAAATATGTACACATTGGAAGAGAGAAGGGACCGGGGGGACATGATAAAGGTCTTCAGGTACATGAAGAGGGCAAATAGGGGAGGAACAGTCAGGGTGCTTCGAAGGAAGGAGGAGGGGCCACTAGAGGGCATGGATGGAAGCTGGAGGGGGGAAGATTCAGGGGAGAAAGGAGGAGGTGCTACTTCACTGAGAGGGTGGTGGAGCCATGGAATGCACTACCTAGGGGGCTGTTGGAGGCAGAGACAGTGGAGGGGTTCAAGAGAGGGTGGGACAGGTACAGGGGAAGGGTTCTGGAAGCAAAATCCAATGCAGCAAGAATATCCGGAACTGGGAAGGGAGAAGCCAGAGAAGGCGAGGGGGGCAGCAAGGTCAGCACTCAGGGTGGGGGCTGACCAATCGAGCAGACTCGAAAGACCGTTAGGCTTATTCTGCTGGCATTCTAGTATGTTAGTATGTTATGGCACCTTTATTGGTCATTTACCTCAGGTAATGGGTGTACCAGAATTATTTCCAGTGCACTGCCATCCAGAGATACAGTTGCCCTCCTCGGTAACCAAATTCTATTTCTCTTGCAAACAGATTTTCTTTAAACAAAATAATCTATAATCAGGAAAACTGTAACAAAGAAAACCACAGTTGAAATGACAGCCAAGTGTACTTTAACTTAGTAAAGGAAATATTCCCTTTAGGATCACTCCCCATGTTACGTAAAACAACAAAGATGTTTATCAGTTGCCCAAAATCGGTTATAAAAAAATCGCTTGAGCCTTCTGTTCTGTTTCACCATCTCCTTTGCCCGACCCACTTGGAACCTACAGACCCCCCCCCCTGCACCCCACTCAGTCTGTAGGATCACAATTTAGCATGTTCTGAGCCCCTGATTATAAAATGGGTAACAGAAACCAAGACCTCAGAATAATCGGATGTAATCATGTGACCAGTGTTATTCCAGCATAACCGCACAAGTCAGAAATATTTAACTTTCTGAACCTCATTACTCAGTTTTTAAAAATAAAAATCAGTGATAACATTTTGTGAACACAATAAGGCACTCCAGGGTGAGCATAATTGTGAGATAACAGCACTTTTTGGGTGTGTAAGTCACTTGGCATTGCCTCGTGCTTCATTTCTGGAAGCATGCCATTATCTTACAGCAATGCATATCCTGTCATGCCTTATTGCTTATATCATTTCTGTAATGATAGGGGTTTCCTGGTGCCAGGTATGTGAGGAGGGTGTCTGGGTCACCTAATAGCCAAGTAATGGGGCATGGCACTGTCATGTAGCAGACCTAGGTTCGGAATTAGACTGAGAAGGCTAGTACATGGGCATCCAGGCTGGGAAAAGTGCTGCCCAAACAAACATGTGCCTGCTGAGGAAGGTTGGTAGTGCATTTCACCACTGCAGTGATCACCAACAATGTTCCTGGCAGCTTGGTCCTCCATTGTGTTAATGCTGCAGGCATACAGTATAAGCCTGCTAGCTGGACGAGTGCCTACTGCTGGCTGTTGGGAGGCTCAGAGTGCAAGAAAGCAATGCTGGAAAACCACTACTAGCACTGTTGGGCTCACAGCTTGTGGACCATCCCCCCATGCATGATCCCACTAGGGTAGTGATAGCTGTGACTGAGAGGTTGCACCCCAGATAGCAATAGCTGTGACTGAGAGGTTGCACCCCAGGTAGCGATAGCTGTGGCTAAGAGGATGTACCCCAGGTAGCAATAGCTCTGGCTGAGAGGTTGCACCCCAGGTAGCGATAGCTGTGGCTGATAGGTTGCACCCCAGGTAGCAATAGTTGTGGCTGAGGAGTTGCACCACAGGTAGTGATAGTTGTGGTTGAGAGGTTGCACCCCATGTAGCGATAGTTGTGGCTGAGAGGTTGCACCCCAGGTAGCAATAGCTGTGGCTGAAAGGTTGCACCCCAGGTAGCAATAGTTGTGGCTGAGAGGTTGCACCCCAGGTAGCAATAGTTGTGGCTGAGAGGTTGCACCCCAGGTAGCAATAGCTGTGGCTGAGAGGTTGCACCCCAGGTAGCGATAGCTGTGACTGAGAGGTTGCACCCCAGGTAGCAATAGTTGTGGCTGAGAGGTTGCACCCCAGGTAGCAATAGTTGTGGCTGAGAGGTTGCACCCCAACATGAGGACAGAGCAGAGAGGTATGGAGGGCCAAAAATCTAGCCAGCATGAAAAAGGTGAGAACAATGCTTGTTAACAAAACTAGAAGGCCTGCCTACCAAGTCCCAGTCCACTGGCCCACATACTGTATGTTGCTGTTGGAGTTGCAGTGCACACTCATTGGATGCCATGGGGTGGGTTGGTTGCAGAGCAGGTGAAGGGAGTGATGTTAGTGGGGTTTTTTTTCCAGGCCTGTGGGAGAGAGATCATTAGGTGCTGCTGAGTGGATGGCAGGGAGGGCTGCTTTTTGCTCATTTTATGGGGGACTGGAGGCAAGAGGGCTGGATTGGATACTGCTGAGTGGGTGTGGGAGAACTAAAAGAATTGTGCATTTAATGTATGAATATATGCATTTATTTACATATAATGGAGTGATGTGTGTATGGTCGAAGTCTGTGTGCATGCAGCAGGGTCTCTGTGCACAAGGCTGCCCCTGGTATACTCAAGTACACACCCTGCATACCCTAAATCTGTCAAGCATGTATTGAAATCAAGAGCTGGCCTTCCAGGCAACAGACAGTTAGGCAGAAAAATGTGAAAAGAACTTCCTTTGCATATCATTTTTAAACATCTGGGTGGGGCCCTGTCACTGCATGCACTGAGGACTGTGTACATGCAGCAGGGTCTCTACAAGTATGGTGGGCTCTCTGTCGAACAAGGCAGGGTCTGTGTGTGGGTGTAGTGGGGCCTATGTAGGAGAGCAGTAGAATCTATGTGGAAGAGCAATGGGATCTGTGTGGGGGTATGGCCGGATCTGTGTGTCAACACTGAGGAGTTTGTGCACATGTGGCAGGATCTGTATGCAGGCATGGTAGGGTCTGTACACACACAGCAGAGTCTGTGAGCACATTGGGAGGTCAGTTTGCACATTCACAGTAGGTCTTTTTGTGCACACCCAGGGTTCTTTTTGTGTTTGCTGGGGTCTGCATGCACTTGCTGTGGTCTTTGCATAAGTGAAGGCATCAGGGTCTTTGTGTGTGAGAATGTGTGCAACATGCTGAGGTTTGTGTGCAGGCATCTGGGCCTGTGTCTGTGCACGTACCATGATATGCGTGTGTGTGTTTCTCTATATGTGCCTGGGTCTGTGTATGGGGGCATGTCAGGGCTGTGTGTGCATGTTAGTGCATGTTGGAGTCTGTGTGCACACATTAGGATCTCTGTTGTCTTTGTATGTATGTGCACTTTGGGGCTTGGGGGTAATTTCTAGGCAGGTTGAAACTTATGTCCTTTAAGTATATGTTAGCAGTGTTCCTGTGTGTCTGCAACACGGTCTTTGTGTGTGATTGTGCACATCAGGGACTGCGTGTGCACACACCGGGGCTTTGTATGTTGGCATGCATTGAGGTCTGTGTATTTAGGGTCTGTGTGCATACGTGCAAGCACTGGGGTCTGTGCGTGGATGTGCATGTGTGTGGGCATGGGTCAGGGTCTTTGTGTGTGTGCACGTAGCAGAGGCTGTGTATGTGTTTTTTTGTGTGTTTGTAAATGTGTGTGCATTTGCTTTGCTTTGGGACTGTATGTTTGTGTTAGGATCTGTGTGTGTGTGCGTGTGTACTTACATTTTTGCATGTGTTAAGGTGTGTGTGTATCCGAGCGCTGGGTTAGGTTGTGTGATTGTATGGTGACTGTGAGTTGGTGTGTGTGTGTGTATGCCTGTGCATATGTGTGTGTGTGTGTGTGTGACTGTGCATTATGTGTGCATGTATGGTGTCTGTGAGTGCACACATATGTGTGTGTGTGTGTGTTCACTGGAATCTTTGTGCACTGTAACTTTTTATGTTGGCTTGCACACAAGCGCAAGCAACATCTTGCAGTAGCAGCATTTCAGAGGTGTGTCAGTGTTGTGGCGAATGCAAGTGATGCTTTAGTGGTGCGTCCCTCAGCTGCCAACCAGCAAGCATCCTACTGATGACAACAGTTTCAGAGAGAGCCACGGAGTTGAAATGAATCTGTCGCTGCAATCAGAGACAGGCTCATCATTGCTGAGGCAGATGACACACCTCCATTACGTGCCTTTCCTGGTGAAACATTTCAATAAATATGGCAGCTCCTGCCATCTCCCACACAGTCCCCAGAAAGCTGACATTGGGGTGCCCAATCCCATGTCAGCATGTCCCCACCCACATTACATGGCACACTGTAACACGATGGCTCCTGCTGCCCACCACACGCTCCCGAAAAGCCGACATCGGGGTGCCCAATCTCCATGTTGGCATCCCCCCTCTTAGTGTATCTTTCCTCTTAGTGTGTCTTTCCTGGTTAAACAGTTTCCCCTTTCCTTTCCAACACCAGGATGCTCACTCCTGGTGTCGGATGCGCGCCTTCCCCCCTTTATACACCTTGGTGCCATCGGGGTGCCCAATCCCTGTGTCAGCATCCCCCCCCAGAACTGTGGCACACTGGGAGCCCACCCCAGTGTGCCTATTTTTCCTGTGTGTGTGTGTGTAACCTGTAAATGAAGAAAACCGTCCCTCTTGGTCTTTTCTCCCCTGCAAACAAGAAAACGGTCCACAGTTGTCTCCCTCGTCCCCTCCCTCATCCCCACCCTCCTTGCACATCCTCCTCGCACCCTCCCTCCCTCACTCATACTTACACTCTGGAGGTTGGGAGCAGTGATCTTCTATGAAGTGGGAGATGTCTGCACTCTTCAAAGCTGAACTGCAAACTGAAGAAATGACAGTAAGCTTTATAATGGGAGGCAATGGGGGGTTCAACTGAGGTTAATATCTTAGCCATTTTTTGGAATTTTGTTCCCAAATTTTCAACGTAGGGTTCTTGGGACCCCACCTCGTGAACATGTCACTGTCATTTAGTTTCTCTGTCCTCAGAGATGATTTTGCGGTCACTGCGTGGAATCACCTTTTGGGACCGATTAACAAAACGACAGTGGCACTGTTCATGAGGAGCGGTCCCAAAAAGCCCATGTTGCAAATTTGGTGAAAAAATTCCAAAAACTGACTGCATTATGAGTGTACATTGCGCAGTTTCTATGCATGCTCGTAACTTTGCCAATTTTTAATATTTTCTCTCCAGATTTTCAACATTGCCATTTTTTAACACCTCCGTTTGAACAGTATAGCTGTCATTTTTCACATCCTTCCTGAAATGTGTTTTCACACCTGTGGCATAGAATGGTGCAGTCACTCTGGGAAATCAACTTTTGGGACAGATTAACAAAAATCACAGTTCCACTGTTTATGATGAGAGGTTCAAAAATGCCCAAGTTGAAAATTTGGTGAAAAAATTTTCAAAAAATGATTGTGTTACAGGCATGCATTGTACAGTTTCTACGCACGTTTGTAACTTCACCAATTTTTCATATTTTCACTCCAGATTTTCAACATTGCCATTTTTTTCACACCACCTAATGAACAGTACAGCTGTCATTTTTCACATCCTGCCAGAAATGTGTTTTTACACCTGTGGCACCAAATGGCACAGTCGATGTGCAAAACCGCCTTTTGGGATTGAGTAAGGAAATGATAGTGACACTGTTTATGAGGTGGGGGTCACAAAAATCCCATTTTGAAAATTTGGAGCAAAAATACCAACAAACGGCCAAGGCATTAGGGTTTCCAACCTTAACGCCCTACTCTGTAGAGAATGACAGGCATTGGGGGTGTGACTTGGGATCGTCGGCCATAATGCTGACACTATTCCACCCCCACCCTGCAGCCAGTGACAGGAATCGAGGTGTGTCTTGGGATCTTCGGCCCCAGTGTTCACCCCATTCTCCTATACTGCACCCATCTCAGCATATTCCTTATTGAATGGGATGAGCATAAGGCCTGAAGACCCCAAGGCACACTGCAACACCTGTCAGTGTCTGCAGGGTAGGATGAGGGTAAAATGACATGAGCGTTATGGCCGATGACCCAAAGGCACTCCCCCAATGCCTGTTAGACTCTGCAGGGTAGGGTTGGCATCAGTTCAATACTTCACTGCCATTCCTATTATGCATCTCTCCAACTCCTGCACTACTAATGCCAATGCCAGCAAGCCAACATTTGGCATTGACAAATGCCTGTTTCAATATAATGCAGTGTTTTCTAGTTTACTTACAAGTATTTCTAAATGCAGTTAATGTCAGCCTCAATACAGCAATACAAGAAGTACCAGTCCAATTATGTATACGGGGAGTTGCTGCAGCACAGAGATTCTGGGAAACAAATCCTAAAAGCGGATTCTCCTTCCATGGTGATGGATGGCATGAAGCTGTCTGGTATTCTGGAAGCCTGGGTTCTTGCTGCAAGCCCAGGTGGGACAGCATGAACAGAGGCTGGTATGAGGGAGGAGGTGCATGCAGGGGGACAGTCACCTCCCAGAGATAGTTGGCCATGTGGAAACTCTCCAAGTGACAACTGGGGGGTACCTCAGGTGACATTGGTGATTACATGTCGCCAGACACCCCTCCAGGACCATCATGATTGTGGGAGGTGGAAGAAGAGGCTAAATAGGGTGAAAAATCCTTTATTGGCTGCAGTATGATGTGGCAGTCAAACCCCGCCCTATACCACCGGGCATGTCGACTAGTCAGCCCTTCCACCAAATGGTGTTGCAGTGGTTGTGATCGATTTCGTCCTCCAGAGTACGTGTTGGCCTGGCTGGAAACGGGACGCCCTCTCTAGGGGGGCAGTCAAGCTGGGGTTGAAGTGGAATAGCAGTTAGAGTCTGGACCCCAGCAGATGGAAACCCAGAGAATGAGACTGGACTGGCAGTTGAGGTAATGCCTGATAGGGATATTAACTGAGCTAAAAAAATGTGATCCTCAGAAGAAGGTTGTTCACTTCAATTTCTTTGTTTGGTGAAGCATTTCTTTCCTTCTAACCACAGAAACTCAAACAAAGACCAAGAGACAGGAAAGTGATTTATAAACAGTCTCAGTCAAAAAGGTCCCTGTCAATCAACGACTCTGTTTAAGGTCACTTCAGTGTGAAATTGACCAAGAAAATGCCAGGCTGTTGAACATCCTTTCATGTTTAGCGGCCTCCCTGCTGGGCAGGAGAAGGGTGCCCGAATCAAGCGGTTTCTCATTTGTCGACTTCTGCAATTAGTCTTCTATGCAGGCAAACCTTTTTTATCAATGTTAAATTGTTTATCAAAAATTTCTCAAAAGATAACAAAATAAGAACAGGAAAAAGTAGAACCTTGCGCTACATTAAAATAAGCAAGCAGATTATTTACAAGATTATCAAAAGTATCCAAATGCAAGTCTGTGTATCATTTCCAGTGAAACTGTAGCTATTACAGACAGCAAGAGCAAGAGAAGTGCTGTAAACATCTGTTTCAGGCTGAAGAATGTGCTTCAAAGTTAAAATAATTAAATTTTTGACATGTCTGCATTGGCAAGCTGAGTGTTGCACTGTTTTTTGTTCACAGGTTTTTCAACCCATAGTAATTCAAAACTAGAGTGCTATCCTGCCATACTAGGAGAATGTTCAGTGACCATGCTGTTTCCCTAAGCTGCTGTCCTGTCAGTATGGGAAATGAGGGCTGCAAACTGTGTTTAACCCTATACAGACAAGCATTTGTCAATGCCGAATGTTGTCTCGCTGGCATTGGCATTGGTAGTGCCAGAGCTAGAGATGCATAATAGGAATGGCAGTGAAGTATTGAAGAGACGCCAACCCCACACCCACCCTGTAGAGAGCGACAGGCATTGGGGTGTGCCTTTGGGTCGTCAGCCATAACACTCATGCCATTGTACCTCACCCTACCCTTTAGACACTGACAAGTGTCGTGGTGTGCTTTGGGGTCTTTGGGCATTATACTTACCCCATTCCATAACGAACTACGCTGACGTGGGTGCAGTATAGGAGAATGGGGTGAATTTTGTGGCCGAACAGTGCAAGGCACACCACAATGCCTGTCAGTGGCTGCAGGGTGGGGCTGGGGGTGGAATGGTGCGAGCATTACATCCGATGATCCCAAGTCACACCCCTGGTGCCTGTCAAGTCTGTACTGGGTGGGGCGCTATAGTTGGAAACCCTAACACTGTAGGTGTGCAGTGGTATTTTCACTCCAAATTTTCAACATGGGCTGTTTGTGAGCCCACCTCATGAAAAGTCGCAAAATCAGTTTGTTAGGTAAAAGGTGGTTTTGCACAGTGGTTATGCCATTTGGCGACACAAGGCTGAAAACACATTTTGGGCAGGGTGTGGGGAATGACAACTGTATTGTTCATGAGGAGGTGTAAAAAATGGCACTGTTGAAAATGTGGAGTGAAAATATGAAAAATTGGTGAAGTCATGAGCATGCATAGAAAGTGCGCAACACACGTCCATAACCCAATTATTTTGGGGAGTTTGTCACCCACATTTTTACGTTCGCTTGCGCGCATGCGCAAGGAACGTCTTGGGAGAATGGGACACTTTGGAGGTGTGCCCCTCTTCTGCAATCCCTGCTCCATTGAGCAGGCGTGGCGATCCTGCACCAATCGGACATGGTGCTATGCCATGACAGCGGTGGTCTTCTCTTCAAAGAAACGCTGTCATACAACACCCGCCACGCTGCCCTCAACTCTTGCTGCCACGCTGGGAGCCCACCCCAGCGCGGGCTAACGCCCGCATCGTTCTGCCGACGGGGTGCCCAATCCCCCTGGCTCCATGCCCCCAGCCATCCTTCTGCCATGCTGGGAGCCCACCCAGCGTGGCAAACATCCACGTAGTCTTTTTTTTTTTACAACCTGTAAATTGAAAACGGTCCCAGGCGCTTCTCCCAGCCCCCTCCCACAACCGCACCCACCCTCGCACCCTGCCTCCCCACACCCCACACCCCATACTTACCTCCCGGGCTAGGCGCGATGATCTTTGGTGGACCAGGAACACGTCTGCACTCTTCAAAGCCGACCCGTGAACTGGAAATGCCGGTAAGCTGTATAATGGGCTAGATAGGGGTTTTCAACTTTATTGCATATCTCAGGCATTTTTGAATTTTTTCACCAAATTTTCAACATGGGGTTTTGGACCTTTCTCATGAATGATGTCACTGTCATGGCGTTATCCGGGCCGGGTGATTTCGCAGTCACTGTGCAAAATCACCTTCGGGCCTGAATAATGCCATGACAGTGACATCATTCATGAGAAGGGTCCCAAAATCCCATGTTGAAAAATTTGGTGCAAACATTCCAAAATGACTGTTTTACGAAAGGCATAGTAGTTCCTACGCAGGCTCGTAAGTTCGCGAATTTTCAATATTTTCACTCCAGATTTTCAACATTGCCATTTTACCACACCTTCTTATGAGCAGTACAGCTGTCATTTTTCACATCCTGCCCAAAACATGTTTCCGCCCATGTAGCGCACAATGGCGCAGTCGGTGTGCGAAATCAATGTATGGGACACATTAAGAAAATCACCATGACACTGTTCAGTAGCAGAGGTCTTAAAATGGCTATGTTGAAAATTTGGTGAAAAAATTCCTAAAATGACTGTTTTGTGAGGTGCATTATGGCAGTTCATACATGCGCGCTCGTGGGTTCGCGATTTTCAATATTTCACTCCAGATTTTCAAAATTGCCATTTTACCACACCTTCTTATGAGCAGTACAGCTGTCATTTTTCACATCCTGCCCAAAACATGTTTCCGCCCATGTAGCGCACAATGGCGCAGTCGGTGTGCGAAATCAATGTATGGGACACATTAAGAAAATCACCATGACACTGTTCAGTAGCAGAGGTCTTAAAATGGCTATGTTGAAAATTTGGTGAAAAAATTCCTAAAAATGACTGTTTTATGAGAGTGCATTGCGCAGTTCATACGCACGCTCGTAGGTTTACGAATTTTCAATATTTCCACTCCAGATTTTCAACATTGCCATTTTACCACACCTTCTTATGAGTAGTACAGCTGTCATTTTTCACATCTTACCCAAAACGTGGTTCCGCCCATGTAGCGCACAATGGCGCAGTCGGTGTGCAAACTCAATGTATGGGACACATTAAGAAAATCACAGTGACACTGTTCATGAGCAGAGGTCTTAAATGGCTGTGTTGAAAATATGGTAAAAATTCCTAAAATGACTGTTTCGGCGTGTGTTGCGCAGTTCCTCGCTGCGCTCGTAAGTTTCTTAATTTTCAATATTTTCACTACAGATTTTCAACATTGCCATTTTACCACACCTCCTTATGAGCAGTACAGCTGTCATTTTTCACATCCTGCCCAAAATGTGTTTCCGCCCATGTAGTGTACAATGGCGCAGTCGGTGTGTGAAATCAATGTATGGGACACATTAAGAAAATCACAGTGACACTGTTCATGAGCAGAGGTCTTAAAATGGCTATGTTGAAAATTTGGTGGAAAAATTCCTAAAAATGACTGTTTACAAGCGTCGTTACGCAGTTCTATACTGCCTTTCGTAATTCGCAATTTTCAATATTTGCACTCCAATGACTTCCAAATACCTAAACAGCACATAGAAACAAGCAACATTCGGCATTGACAAATGCTTGTACTTTTTTTGTCCCTGATTTTTTTAAGCCATGTCCAAGTGCCAAATACCACTGCAAATACCTGCAAGCGAACGTTCAGCATTGACAAATGCTTGTTAACATAGGCATTTTTGGACCTCTCCTCGTGAACAGTGGTGCTGTGATTTTGTTAATCTGTCCCAAAAGAAGATTTCCCACAGCGACCACGCCATTGTGTGCCACAGGTGCGGAAACACATTTTGGGCAGGATGTGAAAAATGACAGCTATACTGTTCATAAGGAGGTGTGAAAAAATGCTAGTGTTGAAAATCTGGCATGGAAATACTGCAGATTTGCAAAGTTACAAGGGTGCATGGAAACTGCGCAATGCACGCTTATAACACAGTCATTTTTTGGACTTTCTGCACCAAATTTTCAACATAGGCATTTTAGGACCTCTGCTCATGTACAGTGTCAACGTCATTTCTTCAAACTGTCCTGAAAAGTGATTTTGCACAGCGACCATGCTATTCTGCGCCGGACGTGTGAAAAGACATTTCAGCCAGGATATGTAAAATTACAGCTGTACTGTTCATAAGGAGGTGTGGAAAAATGCCAAGTTTGAAAATCTGGAGTGAAAATATTACAAATTCGTGAACTTACGAGCGCATGTACAAACTGTGCAATGCAGGCTCGTAATTCAGTCATTTTATGGAGTATTGTCACAAAATTTTCAACATATGCAAATATTTAGGACCTCTGCTCATGAACAGTGTCACCGTCATTTTCATAATCTGTCCCAAACACTGATTTCCCACAGCGACCACGCTATTCTGCGCTGGAAGTGAGAAAACACATTTGGGCCAAGATGTGAAAAATTACATCTATACTGTTCACAAGGAGGTGTGGAAAATGCCAATATTGAAAATCTGGCATAAAAATATTGCAAATTCGCAAAGTTACGAGCGTGCGTAGCAACTGCGCAATGCACGCTTGTAAAGCAGCCATTTTTTGGACTTTTTCCACCAAATTTGCAACATAGGCTTTTTGAGAGACCACCTCATAATCACTGGCACTGTTGTTTCATTAATTTGTCCCGAAAGGTGATTGCATGCAGCGACCACAAAATCACCTTTTGGGACCAGATAACGCTATGACAGTGGCAGAATTCATGAGGAGGGGTCCCAAAAACCCCATGTTGAAAATTTGGTGCAAAAATTCCAAAAAATGCCCGAGATAGGCATCAAAGTTGAAAAAACCCTATTTATTCTATTATACAGCTTACCGGCATTTCCTCAGTTTGCGGTTGGCTTTGAAGAGTGAAGACGTTTTCCCCGACCACCGATGATCATCGCTACCGGACTGGAGGTAAGTATGGGGTGAGGGGTGTGTGGGAGGCAGGGTCTTGTAGAGGGGTGGGCAGGGTTCGGGGGGCTGGGGAGATGGTGAGGTACCATTTTCTTTTTCACAGCTTTAAAAAAAAACACGTGGGACTTTTTTTGCAGGGCATTGGCATGCTGGGGTGGGCTCCCAGCATGCCACCTAAGTCTTTTTTGAGGGGATTCTGTAGCCGATGGGGGATTGGGCACCCCTGTCGGCACATACTGAGGGGGGACACACCAGCCGAGGGGGATTGGACACCCCCTCGGCAAGCAACTAAAGGGTGGGGGGACACGTTATGCTGATGGGGAGTGGGCTCCCCCGTCAGCAAAATAAAAGGGAACAGGGGGATAAACGCCAATGGGAATTGGGCCCCCCCCGTCGGCAAAGGAAAACTGTTGGGGGGGCCATGATGCCAAGTGGGATGCACATGTTAGGGGGCACATTATGCCAATGGGGAGTGGGATCCCCCATCGGCATTGTGACAGGCAGCGGCAGCAGTCACTGCCACCATGTTGCCTGCACTTCGGGAGGCATGTTGTGATCACGCTGCATGAAAGCTTCGCTCTCATTGCAGCGGACCTTTTCTTTGTTCTGGTGGCACATTTGGTAAGTGTGAGGTCAGAGCCTGCTGCTGGCTGATTGGGGAATGAGGGACGCACCTTCTGATGTGTGCCCTGCATTCGCCCGACACTGGCAGCGCCTTCAAATGTGCTACCACCACAAGATGTTGGCTGGCGCGCAAGTGCGCAAGCCAACATAATAAACCCAGGCATTGCAGGTTCAAAATCACCTGTGATCATTTTCTCAATGACAGAGGTGCAACATACACAGCAGAGAAGAGAACGTGGGGAGGGACTGCGGTGTCTTTATTACAGAATAGGATTGGGAACAAGGCGACCCAGGTTAACATCCAACCAGAGCCACTTACTGTATGAACCTGAGCAAATTATTTAACGTTTTCCATAGCTCACTCCACCAAGCTGTAAAGCTGCGTAAAAGGAATTAGCAGAAATAGTATCCCTAAGAATAAATAGCAGAATTAGTATCCCTGGGAATAAATAGCAGCAATAGTATCCTTGGGATGAAATAAAAGTATTAGTATCTCTGAGAACAGGCAGAGAATAACAAGAGGAAGGAACTGCTGTTATAACTATACTTCTCTACTGGGATTAAAGAACTAGAACTCTACTACTGGGACCTTCAATTTAGGGTAAAAACAAAAGAAAAGAGTGTGTTTGTCTGAGTTGGCTGAAGGGAAATGATATCTATGCAATTAACTAGGTGTAGAAAGAGCTGTAAAATGGGGGAGTGGCTTAGCTAGAAGGAAACAAGGTTAAAGACAGATTTAAAACTGCCCTAGATAGCTTCTGTCAGAGAACAGGCAGAGAGCAGCAAGAGGAATGAGCTGCTGTTATAACTATACTTAGAAAATGGGCTTTACAAATAAAGAAATCTGATTGGCTGGCATGGGGTACATTAACTTACAGTGAGAACCCTGTAAGTAAAAGGTACCAGCCATGCCAACCCTGGCAGCCTCATAAATTGTATCATTGTGCCCAGCCTGCTTCATCATTGGCTGAAGCACTGGGCACAAAATTTAAAACTGTCGCCATTTTCTTTTTTTCGCTTACTGAGATCAGCTGAGCCGTAACCAAGCACGGATTCAAAATTCTCAGTACACAAACCACCATTATAAAACCAAAAAACACCCTGAAACACAGAACACAGATGTATTTTTTTTTCTTTCCAACAGACTCTCAAAGCCAGAGTGCATGCTGTGGTTCGTTTCAGCGCTACTCCCGGAAGTTCCCAGTGCTGTTCCTACTTATCGTGGTTTGCGATCATTGGACAAAAAAAAAAAAAAGACAGAAAAAAGAAATACCTTGACAGTAAAAGAAAATATGTTTTACCTTACCTCCTCCAAAAGAAAGGCTCGCTCACCTCCCAAAAATGGAACTCCTCATCTGGCACATCATTTCCATCCACCGGCAGAGAGAAACAGCAACCCCGGACCTCTCG
Source organism: Neoceratodus forsteri (assembly GCA_016271365.2). Lineage (NCBI taxonomy): Eukaryota > Metazoa > Chordata > Ceratodontiformes > Ceratodontidae > Neoceratodus > Neoceratodus forsteri. The sequence goes on from JADMNL010000023.1 coordinate 71,201,930, forward strand.
CCACACACACATACACACACACCGAGAAGACTGCGCCCCTCAATCTTCCTTTTGTTTTTTGATCATTTAAAATACACACACAGCAGCAAATATCGGTAAAGTCAAAAGACCGATCGGCTTCAGTCACAGCACGTGCCTCGCAGCCTCTTGTAGCATGCTATACCTGACGGCCACCAAAACTACTGATGCTGACAAAAACTACCGTGGTACACAATATTGCGATCCTCACTTTGTTTTCTATGTACTCATGTAGTCCCCTTTCAGTTCTACTTAACAGTACATATATAAAAAAAAATAATTTCAACACAGGTATAAAGTAATGGCGAAGGGGAGAGGAGGGGACTCAAACACCACACTACCAGAGACACAGGGACTGTTTTAACCCACAAAGAAGGAAACAGGCACTGTAGTCATTTTTATGCTGATTGCATGCATGCGCAAGAAACATATTGCAGCAGATTTCTCCACAAGCAGGTTGTGGAGGCACATCACTGTTGTGGCCAATGCCCCCACAGCCTTAAAGGTTTGGCTGGCTTTCCCCAATGCCATGGCACGCTGCTGCTGACACTAGTTCAGCCAGCATGCCACCAACTTGTAAAAAATCAGCCGCTGCAGTCAGGGGAAGCCTTGTCATTGCAGTGTAAGCCATTCGCTGCAATGAGGGAGTGACCCATCATTGCAGGGCAGGATGTTCACACACTGATATTGTTTGTGAACATGGTGGTGGTTTGCCGACGTGTTCACAAACAATATTACACCCCCAACCGTGTTTATTTGCTGATGGGGGGCCCCAGTCCCCATCAGCTGCAGTGCCCCAATGTGTATGTTGCCGACAGGGGAGCCCACCTGTCGGCATTATGTAACCCCCCCTTTTTGCTGTGTGCCGATGGGGGTGGCCAATCCCCCGTCAGCTACAGCTTGCTCCCTGCAAATGACAGACTCTGGTGGCATGCTGGGAGCCCACCCCAGCATGCCACATGCCCTCTAAAACAAAAACGATCCTACAATGTCTTTTTTTTTTAACCTGAAAAAGAAACTGTCCTAAAGTCTCCCTACCCCCACAACCCCACCACCACTGCTCACCCTGCCTCCCCACACCCCCTCACCCCATACTTACCTCCGGAGTTCAACATGACGATCTTCGGTGGACCGGGAACACGTCTGCGCTCTTTAAAGCCGACAGCGAACTGAGGAAATGCCGGTAAGCTGTATAATGGAATACATTTTTTTTTTCCGTCTTTAATGCATATCTCAGTCATTTTTTGGAATTTTGGCACCAAATTTTTAACATGGGGTTTTTGGGACCCCTCCTCATGAATTCTGGAACTGTCATGGTGTTAATCGGCCCTGAAAGGTTATTTCGCAGTCACTGCACGGAATCACCTTCGGGGCTGATTACCAGCTTGACAGTGCCAGTATTCATGGTGGATCTCAAAAAGCCTATGTTACCAAATTGCTGGAAAAATCAAAAATGACTTATTCTGATGTGTGTTGCACAGTTGCTACGCAAGCTCATAACTTCGCGAATTTGCAATATTATCACACCAGATTTTCAACATTAGTATTTTCTCACACCTCCTTGTGAACAGTACAGCTGCCATTGTTCACATCCTGGCCAAAATGTGGTTTTGCACTTCTGGCGCAGAATAGCGCGGCTGCTGTGGGAAATTAGTGTTTGGGACAGATTAAGAAAATGACAGTGACTCTGTTCATGAGTAGAGGTCCTAAAATGCCAATATTGAAATTTGGTGATGATACTCCATAAAATATGACTTCCTTCACGGCGTCGTTGCGCAGTTTGCACCGCCTTTCGTAACCGTGAGTTATAATGTTTTCACTCCAGATTTTCAATATTGCCATTTTCCACACCTACTTATGAACAGTACAGCTGTCACTTTTCCCATCCTGGCGAAATGGGTTTTACTTCCGGCGTAGAATAGAGCGGTCGCTGTGAGAAAACACTGTTTGGGACAGATTCAAAACCTGACAGTGATACTGTTCATGAGCAGAGGTCCTAAAATGCCTATTTTGTAAATTTGGTGATGATAGCCCATCAAATGACTGTGTTACAAGTGTGCGTTGCGCACTTTCCACGCACCTTTGTAACGTTGCAGATTTGTAATATTGTCATGCCAGATTTTCAACACTGGCATTTTTTCACACCTCCTTATAAGCAGTACAGCTGTCATTTTTGACATCCTGACCAAAATGTGTTTTCACAGTTCCAGCGCAGAATAACGCGGTCACTGTGGGAAATCAGTGTTCGGGACAGATTAAGAAAATGACAGTGGCACTGTTCATGAGCAGAGGTCCTAAAATCCCTATGCTGAAAATTTGGTGATGAAACTCCATAACATGAATGTGTTATAAACGTGCGTTGAACTGTTTCCACGCATCCTTGTAACTTCGCAAATTTGTAATATTTTCACGCCACATTTTCAACAGTGGCATTTTTTCACACCTCCTTATTAACAGTACAGCAGTCATTTTTCATATCCTTGCTAAAATATGTTTTTGCACTCCTGCCAGAGAATAGCACAGTTGCTGTGGGAAATCAGTGTTTGGGACAGATTAAGATCGAGCGAGTGAGAGGGGAGAGTGACCGAGCTCAACTGAGCTCTGTAGGGACTCCTGTGGATTTGTTTGTGGGCAGAAAAAGGGCCCAACGCAAGAGCCCAGTACAAAAGGGCAGCCTGCAGCACTGGGAGAAATAGAACAAGAGAGCGAGGGAGGGGGGGGGAGTGCGTGAACTCACCGGAGCGCTGTCAGGACTGCTGCAGATTTCTTTGTGGGCAGAAAACCGTGTCAGTACAGGCATGGGCCCAGTACAAAAGGCCAGCTTGCAGTGCCAGGACAAACAGAATGAGCGCGTGAGAGAAGGAGACTGAGCGACCTCAATTGAGCTCTGTCAGGACAGCTGCGGATTTCTTTGTGGACAAAGGTGCCAACACATCCAGGAGCCCCGTACAAAAGTGCAGCCTGCAGCGCCAAGAGAAACGGAGTGAGTGAGTGAGTGAGTGAGAGAGGGGGAGTGAGCGAGCTCAGTGGAGCTGTGTCGGGACTGCTTCAGATTTCTTTGTGGCCAGAAAAAGCCGCCAACGCAGGCAGGAGCCCAGTACAAAAGAGCAGCCTGCAGCAGCGAGAGACACAGAATGAGCAAGTGAGGAAGGGGGAGTGAGTGAGCTCAATGGAGTTCTGTTGGGACTGCTGCAGATTTATTTGTGGGCAGAAAAGGTCAGCAATGCACGCAGGGGCCCAGTACAAAAGGGCACCCTGCAGTGGCGGGAAAACTAGAATGAGTGAGTGAGAGAGGGGGAGTGAGTGAGCTCAATGGAGCTCTATTGTAACTGCTGCAAATTTCTTTGCGGGCAGAAGAAGGCGGCAACGCAGGCAGGAACCCAGTAGAAAAGGGCAGCCTGCAGCGCCAGCATAAACGGAATGAGCGAGTGAGAGAAGGGGAGTGAGCGAGCTCAATGGAACTTTGCCGGGACTGTTACAGATTGTGGGCAGAAAAAGGTGCCAACAGAGGCAGGAGCCCAGTGCAAAAGGGCAGCCTGCAGCGCCACGAGAAACAGAATGAGTGAGTGAGACAGGGGGACTGATCAACCTCAACGGAGCTCTGTTGGGACAGCTGCAGATTTCTTTGTGAGCAGAAAAAGGTGCCAACGCAGGCAGGAGCCCAGTACAAAAGGGCAGCCTGCAGCACTGGGAGAAACACAATGAGCGAGTGAGATGGGGGAGTGAGTGAACACAACAGAGCTCTATCATGACTGCTGTGGATTTCTTTATTGGCAGAAAAAGGCGGCAGTGCAGGCAGGAGCCCAGTACAAAAGGCCAGCCTGCAGCGTTGGCAGAAACAGAATGAGTGAGTGAGAGAGGGGGAGTGAGCAGGCTCAACAGACCTGTGTCGGGACTGCTGCAGATTCTTTGTGGGCAGAAAAAGCCACCAACAGAGGCAGGAGCCCAGTACAGAAGGGCAGCCTGCAGCACCAGGAGAAACAGAATGAGCGAGTGAGAGAGGGGAAGTGAGCCACTTCAACAGAGCTCTGTCGGGACAGCTGCGGATTTCTTAGTGGGCAGAAAAAGCTGCCAAATGCAGGCAGTAGCCCAGTACAAAAGAGCAGCCTGCAGTACCGGGAGAAACAGACTGAGCGAGTGACAGAGGGGCAGTGAGTGAGCTCAACCAACCAACGCAATCAATATTCGGCATTGACAAATGCTTGTTATAGAATTACTTTACACTTCTTTTGTAATCCTATAAAAATGACACAGACCATTTTCTAAGCGCAGTAATACCCTCCAGGGTGGGCGGTATGGACAATACCGGACCTTCCAGGGGCTATAAGGCCCTCTCATTATGCCCCTGGGCGGTCCGGTATGCCAATACCACCACCACCTGTCGGGTATTATTGCTTCTCTACTGGAATATATTGCTCTCCCTCCCTCCACCCTAAACCAGTTCTACTTTTATAGGCACAGGAGTTTGACTGACAACAGGAACTTCCTGTTTGGGAGCAGGAAGAGAGTGATCACAGAGCCACAAAAGACTCACCATCCTAGAAGGGCAAGAGTAGCTCTCCATCCCCCCCCCCAGCTGCTGGAGGTCTGACTCTGATCAAGTAAGGGGACTACTGAGAAATATAGGTACGTCTTGTCTCAGAACAGGAAGATCAGGCGCTTAAAGGGCACAGAGGCAGTAAGTAAGTAGGGAGAAAAAAAAAATTAACAGAGGAAAGAGTAAGTAACCAAAACAACAGTTAAGGGGCCAGAAATAAGACATGATGGGAATGGTACAGTGCAGTGGCTGTGGAGCAGCAGTCTTCTGGGAGAAGTTCTGGAGGATGCGGTGTTGTTCCATCTGCAGGCACCTCTCTGGGCTAAGGGAGGAGGTTGCTTATCTCCAGGCTGACTTGACCAGGATTTGGGGGACCTCCTTTCCCACCCAGGGACCACCAGGGCCACTGCCATTGCCTCAGAGGTTGCCAAGAAAGAGGAGTGGTTGGACCACAGTGGGCTCAGGGAGGGTGAGGGTGGTGGAACAGAGGCACATCCTCCAGTTATACCTCTTCACAATTCATATGCCATTCTGGCAAAGTGTGGTTTTTCTATGGAGGCACCCGCAGTGAAGACCTAGGAGAATGTTGGGAACCTCCACAAAGTAGACCCACTGGAGGGTGGCATGGGACCCCACATGGGAAGGAAACAACTCCTGGTGGGGGACTCTATTTGTTAGGAGGGTAGAACTGATGGAGGAAGGGGAGAGGGAGGTAAGGTGCCTACCTGGTGCTATGGCTTGGAAGGACAGGGAGCGAATCCTCAGGATCACTGGAGCAGCTGCATGGGGGAGGGAACTGGATGTCATTGTCCACCTAGGGACAAATGACCTGGCTGAGAAAGGGATCAGAGCAGTGCAGGAAGTTTGTGGAGTTGGGGAGGGGCCTTAGACAAGTAGCATGCATGGTTACCTTCTCGGAGGTGCTGCCTGTCTATGGCATGGGTGAGGCTGGGCTGCTCCAAACAGTGGAATTCAATTAGTGGTTAAAAAGCTGGTGCAGAGCTCAGGGGTTTGGCTTCACTGGGGACTGGGGGTCCACCTGGAGTGATGCAGGCCTATACTGGTGTGATGGTCTGCATCTGTCAGGAGGAAACAGGATCCAGGATCTAGGTGAATAGGTTTAAATTGGCAAGCATTAAAACTAGCCAAGGGGGAGGCACTGAAAAGAAGAAGGGAAATCCTAGCCCCCCCAAAAAAAAATCAGGGTAGCAAGTGAGGTAAACACCAAGATAGAGACGTCAATAGGGAGAAGGGCAAGGGTAAATGGAGACGACAACAAAGGCAATAAGGACAGGGATGGGGGAAAAAGGGGTAAGGTCATCAAGAAATGGAAGGTAATGGGTACCAATGTCTGTAGTCTGGGCAACAAGCTCCCTGAACTGGTGTCCTTGATGGAAGAGGGATGCCTGGATATCATGGCAGTCACAGAAACATGGTACACAGAGTACCATGACTGGGATGTCAACATACCAGAGTACACAGCCTACAGGAGAGACAGGCAGGGGAGAAGAGGGGGAGGAGTAGCTCTCTATGTAGGGGAAGAGATAAAACCAATGGAACAAAAGAGCAAACGGAGAAGGCACTGTGGGTCACCTTAGAGACTGGAAATGGCACCACAGTCCGCACAGGGGTTGTATACAGACCCCCATCTCAGGGGGAGGGAATGGATAAGAATATGATAGAAGGCATCCTTAGGATGGCAGAGAAAGGGGAGATACTGAGATACTGTTGATGGGGCACATGAATATGCCAGATGTTAACTGGAGCACCTTTGCTGCCGCCACATCCAAGAGCAGGGCCATTCTCGATGCCCTACAGGGGGCATGCCTCAGACAGCTAGTTTTGGAACCACTCGTGAGGGAGCAATCTTAGACCTTGTACTCTCAAATGGGGACAGTTAGAGGATCTTAGATCTAGAAGTGGGTAGCCATCTGGGAACAAGTGACCACCAAACAGTCCAGTTCATGATAAACTCAGGTACAGAGTCAAGCAATACAAAAGTGAGGGTACTAGACTTCAGGAGGGCTGACTTTGGCAAGATGGGAGAGTGCCTTAGAAAAGCACTAGCAAACAGGCAAGAAGGGGGGTGGAGCAACAATGGGGAAACATCAAAACTGCCACCACAGAGGCAACAAGTCTTTGTGTGAAGCAAATATACAAACATAAAATGAAAGAAAAAGCCACTATGGTTCTCAAAAGAGGTGGCAGGGAAGGTTAGGGAGAAAAAGATAGCATTTAGGAAGTATAAGGAAACACAGAAGGAGCAGGACAGAGAACTGTACTAGTTAAGGTAGAAGGAAGCAGGAAGGGAAGTCAGAATAGTAAAGGTCCAAACTGAGGAAAAGATAGCCAACTCAGTTAAGAAAGGGGATAAAACCTTTTATAGGTATGTAACCCCCCTGCAAATGGGGGTTCCCAAAAGTCTTTCAGGAGCTTGCCTGAATGCTCCAAGTCTGGGCGGTGTACGGTGTCTGAGCTGTTTAAATGTGGTTCCAAGTGAGTGCTATTTGAGCCTCCACGTACTGTCTCTTTAAGAGCTGTCTGCTTGCAGACTTAATTAGTTGTATGGGGGACTGTGTAATTAATGCTCGGATCCCGCATGAGCTGCTGCCAATTCACTCCGTTTCTGCCGTCACTACACGTGCAGAGGGAGCCTTGTTGAAAGATATAACTGTTTCCCAGAAATCATTTAGAGTGACTGAGAAAATGTAGTTTGTCTAATCTGTCTTTATTTTAGCACAAACTGTTTTAGTGTAGCTCTTTCATTTTTGTCCTGAACTGCTGTGCTGGGCCAATTGGGTTAAGGGAGCTCTAAAATGGAGCCTGTGAACGAATCAGAACTTGGACTCTTAATTTTGAGCCAGCCACAAGGGGATTGTATGGGCAGTGACTCTGGGAAATATAGTTTTAACCTTGGCGCCTTTTTCCACCAACAGAGGGAGTCTTATTGTGAGTGACAGCTGAACCAGCCAACAGAATGGTGTGGAGCTAAAGGAAATGCCCTGCTCTGTGACTGGAAAGATTAGATCAGTTGTGACTGTGAAGAGAGAAGGAGCTCTGTGCTTCTGCAGTATATAGTTTCGTGCGGGAAGCATGTGTGAGGCCCTGAGTTTCGGTCTGCAGCCTTTGTGAGTGCCAGTTTGGACTGAATCCGAGTTGTGAAGAGAAAGAAGCACTAGAAGTGTGGAAACCAGGCTCACCCTGTAGAAGACTGGAGAAACTGCTGAATCGCGCTCGGTCTGTCAGGAACTAAAGCTGCTGTGTGTGCTCCCGGGTATTTTGCAGTAATTGCGATCAGGATCGAGGAGCAGCCTGCCTAGTATAGTACTTTCATTTACATGTGAATGCGCATAGTGCTTGTGGGGAATCGCTCTTTCCAATCCCCAGTGCTGTGTGTTGAAGCTGGAAGCAAACCCCAGCTTGTCTCGGACTAAATCCGTTTGCTATGAACTGCAGTGGGGTCCAGTCTCAAGGACTTTGTCTCCATGCCTTGTTGTTCTGGCAATCCAGAAGAACATCCACCATCCGGTTTTCAGCTTGGGTATTGCGAGTACAAGTCAGGGTATTCCTCTGCAGCCTGTTTTCAGTCACAAGTGTGTCATCTAATTCTTGTTGTTTCACTGCTTCATAGACTGAGCCATCTGGCTCCGGATTACAATTGGGTGTTGGTGCTTATGGAAACAATATTGTATTTTGCTGTGCCTGTTTATTTATTTATTTGTTTTTGGTAACCAGGTAAGCACATTAGACAGCCAAGTGCCAATTTTCAGGTGCGACCCGGGAGAGTTACAAAGGTATACATGAAACAACTACAGAATCGTGGTTACAAAAACCGGAGCAACATGCTTCAGCAGTGGGTAAAACAGCATGAGGTACATACAGGCTCAGAGAACAGAGAACATCGCGGGGAGGCAGACAATCATCAAGTCATTACATAGGAGTTTAGAACAGCAAGACAATAGCCTAGAGTTAGAATAAAAATTAGCACTAACAGAGGGGCAGTAAGTGCCTTGTAGAGGTACCAGTGATGGCAATAGGACTAAGAGACTGAGCATTATGAGGCACACTGGCAGGTGGCCCCAGCTTTTAGGAAGTTCCAGAGGCATGTTTTGAAGGAGGGATGGGAGGGGGAGGCATGAACCAGGGCCGGGAGGGAGTTCCACAATTTTGGCGCGTGGGCGGTGAATGCCGGTCACTAGTGAGGTCTGGGTCATGGGGACCAGGCGAACCTGGGGCCTTGTGACCTGAGGTGTGAGACAGGGGGCGTGTTTCAGGGGTAAGGCAGCGAGGCGGGAGTGGCCGTGCGAACTATGTTGTCAATGAAATTTCCTAGGATGTAGGTGCGGTGTTTTCAGGGGAAGCCATTCAAGGCGGGAGTAGGCGTACAGCGATGTGTGTCGAGGGGCCGAGGAGGCGAGCGCATATGTTATTGTCGTGGTGTCCACTTTGTGAGGCTTGAAGGCGGGACAGGAGCAAGGCAACGAGCCCATGGGAGGTGTGGAAGCAGTATCCCCTGGCTGTAGGCTAGCCAGGCAGCAGAGTAAGGCAGTCTTTAGCTCTGTAGGCTAGGCCGAGCTTGCCGTTAATCGCGTTACAAATGTTCCTGATGTGACAGGAGAGATCCAATTTCGGATTGAGGGTAACTCCTAGGTACCTGACAGAGTCAGTTGTTGGTAGGAGGGAGTCACAAGATCCAAAAATGTTGAGGGGCGTCGAGCAGGAGGAAGTTTTGGCCTCAGAGCCGAATAGCATGGCCTGAGTTTTCTTCAAGTTGACGGTCAGTTTGTGGTCATCAAGCCATTTCCTGATAGGAGAAGTCTGAATTGAGTTGGGTATTGATGCTGGTGGCATCATGCGAACTAGCTAAGATGACCAGGTCATCTGCGCAAAGGGTAAGGCGCCCTTTTGTAGTGGCAGAGGGTAACTCATTGATGAACAGGGAGAACAAAATGGGTCCAAGGACAGACCCTTGGGGTACCCCACTGTTCACGGGTGCGAGGGCAGAGAGAGTTCGATTGAAACAGGTGAGTTGTTGCCTACCCCCGAGGTAGTTGGAAAACCACTCGAGGGCATGGAGGGAGAATCCATGATTCTGCAGGGAGGAGAGGAGGAGGGGGTGGTCCACATGATTGAAGGCTTTAGAAAGATCAACAAATATGGCCCCAGTCAGCTTGCCCTGGTCGGTAGCGGACCTAATCATGGAGGTGACCACGGCAAGCACTGTCCCAGTGCTGTGGCCTTTTCTGAAACCGTGCTGGGACGGGGAAAGGACATCGTATCCCTGGAGGTAGTGGGAAAGTTGCATGGCAATGGCCTTTTCTAATAGCTTACAGGCAGCTGATAGTATGGCAATGGGACGGCAGTTACCTGTATTTTTGGGGTCCTCATGCTTATGGACAGGCACAACCTTGGCAACCTTCCATATGTCAGGGATTATCCCAGAGATAAGCGAGGTGTTAAAGATGTGGGCAATGGGTCGGGCGAGGAGAGGTGCCCCCAGGATGAGTAACTTGGGTTCCAGGCCATCCTGTCCCACTCCTGTGTGGTGAGAGAGACCCACAGGGAGTGCCTGGGTCTTGCCAACAGTGATCCTTTTAAGGTAAAAAGGCAGATGATGGGGTGGAGGCCGCTAACCGGTATTGGGGCTGAGGGCAGGGGAGGGGTGGAGGCTGACAGGTTGGTGAACATGCGGTTAAAAGATGTGGCAATGGTTAGGGGGTTATTGCAGTTGGCTCCCTCAATGAGCATGTCAGTGACTTGCTCCTTGGCCGACCCCCCAACGAGGTTTTTCACGTTTTTCCAGAAACACCTTGGGTCATTTGCCGTGGCAAGTAGGGCAGTGCTGCAGTACTCACTTTTCGCAGTCCGTATGGCCCGTTTACAGGAGTTTCTTAGCTGGCGGTATACCTGGAGGTCTTTTTGGTTACGTGATACCCTGTATTTTACCCAGGACTTGTCTCGCCATTTCATAAGGGAGAGAAGATCACTGTGGAGCCACTTCGTGACCGAGCCTCTGACTCTCCTCTTAGAGAAGGGTGCGTGCCTATTTTGCAGTGGGACAAATGCTGCAAGGAAGTGGTCCAGGGCTTTGACGGAGTCATTCGTATCAGTGATGCTAGACCAGTTGACTCCCTGTAGGTCCCCAAGGAAGTTATTAATTATAAGTTTAGAGTAGTCCCTCATAGAGATGACTCTACAGGGGACTTTGGAAGGGTTAGAGCCCCACACACAGTAGATAGGTGAGTGGTCAGAGATGGAGTCAGGGAGAATCCCTGAGTGGATAATTTTGTCAAGTCGGTTGCACATTACCCAGTCAATGAGCGTGCCCTTGTCACCACGATGGGAGAGCCAAGTGGGTTCCATGATGACCTGACTGAGGGCAAGGCCAGAGAGCATTGGCTCGAACTGCTTTGAGTTGGGCCCCAGCCAGTTTAGGTTTAAGTCACCTAGGATGAGAAGCTCATTTGAGCCAACCTTGTCTCTTAGCTGCTCCAGTAGGGTGGAGAGCCCGAGTATGCCCCCCTTAGGAGGGTTATAGGCGCACACTAGATGCACCTTTTTAGTATTCCCAAGTAGGAGAAGCATGTGGAGAAACTCACAGGGTTGGGGTGCCAGGGGTAGATGTGCAACAATGGAAACATTTAGGTGCACCTTATAGTATATAAGCACCCCTCCAACGCGTTTACTGCCAGTCCTGTCAAGTCGGACCAGGCTGTAGCCCGGGAGGGAGCAGGCAGAGTCAGGGGTGCATGGCTTAAGCCATGTTTCGGTGATGCCCAAAACATCTGGCTTATAGAAGGCGGCCCAAGCAGTTAGATCTGAAAAGTTTTGGAGGAGGCTGCGGATGTTTTGGTGGGCTATTTTAGGCCTTTTGCTGCCCAGGCGGCGGGAGCTTGGCGATCAGGCGGGCAGAAGACAGGCAGCTGACTGCGTGTCCCACCTGAGCGAGGGGCCATGGCACCGGGTAGTGAGATGGACGGACGCCGTGCACTGCGGGGGGAAGCACCCAAAAGAGGGGTAGAACCAGGGTACAGAGGTCGCAGCAAGTAAGGAGGAGTAAGGGGAATTCGAGGTGAGGGTGAGCAGGAAAGAGAACCAGGAGGAGTTCCAGAGCTTGCAGCTAGGGGCGCTAGTTGGGCTGAGAGATGAAGGGAGCAGCAAGTGCATACATTGGTGAATATATGCTTAATGCCCCTAGTGGAGAGACTGTATAGCCTGCCAATGGAAAAGTGGGCTGATAGGTTTTCGCCCGCACGTGACCAAGCGCTATATAATTGAGTGACGACCATGGGTGGCGGTGGGGCAGCTGGCACAGCCGGCGGGGCCAGAACCTCACCGAGCACAAGCCCAGTAGACGTAGGTAGCAAGGCAGACACGACCGGGCGGCGTGCTGGCCAAGCGGAGGATCCAAGAGCACAGTCCAGCAGAAAAGGTATGAACCTCAGACTGCTTTTTAGTCCAAAAATGAAATCTGTAGTACATAGCTTGAAAGCGCCCCTCAGGTCTTGTGTCGCGGATTACCTGACAAATTCATCGGTGGAAGTGAAGGTGGGGGTGGCGGGGAGGACCAGTCCAGGCAGCCCTCTCGAACCCCAGCTCATTCGGTGGAACGGTACACCCTGCAGAAGATAGGAAAAGTTGTTTAACCTAATTTTACAGGGGGTCCTCAGAGACGTGCTGCAGAATCAGTCTCGAGGGTAAGTGGCACTTTATGAGTGAACAGTGTGTATTTGTGGGGTATTGGAGCTGTAACTCCTGTGTACTGAGTGAGCCACTAGAGGAACCAAAGGGGTCACAGTGTCCCAGAGGGCTGTGATCAAGCTAGTCTAACCACTACAAACCCTGACCTCTGGGTGGAGGCACCTGCCATAGAACCTAGGCCCTCAACCTGTCAGTAGTCAAGCAGGCAGGGGTAGTAGCCCTTGGGATAGTGCCACCTGGGGTCACAGGTACATCAGGAGCATAGGAAGACAAAGGAGGGGTAGTGAGGCTGAACAGAATGAATGGTGGGTGGGCAGAGAGGACAGTGAAAAGTAGGGATGCAGAATGAATACTTCTCAGTATTCACAAAGGAGGAGGGGGAGGCACCTAATCCAATTAACAGACGCACTCTGGATAGGGGGGTCGATCCCAGTCCTTTCACAGAAGAAAGGGTTCTGAAAGAACTCCAAAAACTGAAGGTGGACAAAGCAATGGGGCCTAATGGGATTCACCCCAGAATTCTAAAATAATTAAGGGGAGAACTAGTGACACCACGGACTACACTTTTTAACAAATCATGGGAGGGTGGTGTGGTACTAAGGACTGGAGGAGGGCAGATGTGATTCCCCTTCACAAAAGTGGGAGCAAGACAGAGGCAGGAAACTACAGACCTGTCAGTTTGACCTCTGTGGTAGGGAAAGTGATGGAATCACTTCTGAAGGAAAGAATTGTTGAGTACCTGGAGGCTAGTGGGGCACAGGACCCAAGGCAGCATGGATTCACAGCGGGAAGATCATGTCAGACAAATCTAATTGATTTCTTTGACTGGGTGACCAAAGTAGTAGACCAGGGAGGGGCTGTGGACACGGCCTACCTAGACTTTAGCAAGGCATTTGACACAGTCCCACACAAAAGATTAATAAACAAATTAACCAGCCTGGGAGTGGGTCCCACGGTGGTAGCCTGGGTAAAATACTGGCTGGACAACAGGACACAGAAGGCAATTGTAAACAGAGCCCAGTCTGAAGAAAGGGGGGTTACTAATGGGGTACCACATGGTTCAGTACTGGTCCAGTCCTTTTTAATGTCTTTATAAGTGACATTGCAGAGGGACTGGAAGGAAAAGTATGCCTCTTTGCAGATGACACAAAGATCTGCAATAGGGCTGATACACAAGGAGGCGTGGAAAGGATGAGAAGGGACTTGGCAAGGTTGAAGTAATGGTCAGAAGTATGGTAGCTTGGATTCAATGCAAAGAAGTGCAAAACAATGCACCTGGGAAACAAAAATCAAGGGGAAGAGTACACAATGGGGGGGAGGTAGTAACAACAACAAAAATGGAATGGGACCTAGGGGTAATCATATCAGATGACCTTAAGGTTAGCAAGCAATGTGAGAAGGCAATAGGAAGGGCTGGGGGATATTGGGAAGTATAGGGAGAAGCATCACCAGCAGAAAACAGGAAGTTGTTATCCCTCTGTATAGATGGTTGGTGAGACCCCATCTGGATTACTGCGCTCAGTTCTGGAAACGCCATCTCCGCAAGGACATAGACAGGATGGAGGCAGTCCTGAGGAGGGCAACTAAAATGGTGCAGGGTCTGCAAGAGAAGCCATACGAGGAGAGACTAAAGGAGCTTAATATGTATACCCTTGAGGAAAGGAGGGAGAGGGGGGACATGGTAGAAACTTTAAAGTACCTCAGTGGACTCAACAAAGTCCAAGAGGGTAGCATCGTTCAGAAAAAGAGATGTGCAAGAACAAGGGGACACAATTTGAAGATAGAGGGGAGACAGCTCATGGGGCAATGTGAGGAGGTATTTTTTCACAGAGAGGGAGGTGGATGCTTGGAACAGCCTTCCTGAGGAGGTTGTGGGGTCTAAAACCGTGGGAGAATTCAAGAATACATGGGAAAGACATAAGGCAATTCTTGTGGGGGTAGGAAGATATAGGCTATTGGTTGACTAGGATCTGCAGCTTATCCTGTAGGAAGGGAAATGGGCAGACTAGGTGGGCAAAGTGGTCATTATCTGCCGCCAAAGTCTATGTTTCTGGACGAAAATAGCAGAATTAATATCCCAGGAAAGAAATAGAAAAGTTATTAGAGTCCCTGGGAAGCAACAGAAGAATTAGTGTGACTGTCCCCGGGAAGGAATAGAAGAAGTAGTATCCTGGAAAAGAAACTGAAGAATTAGTGTCCCTAGGAAGAAGTGGAAGAATTAGTATCCCTGGGAAGAAATTTGTCTAGGCTTACTCATGCCACTGTTGTTTCTTGGCACTTTTTGTGGAGTATCAGCTCTTCTCTTTGGTAGTGTGGTTGTGTGGTTCATTTACTCTGAAGATGTTGGGTAGTTTGTGTTCTGTATGTTTTGCTGTTCGGAAGAATTTATGGCACCTCCAGAGGTCAGGATGTTGAAGAACCAAGCAGAACATGTTGATGGAGCTGGACTCTTGCCAGAGTCAGCTTTCGTGAGGGACCAGTGTCAGACTGATGTGGAGTATTCAGTGGTAGGTCTGTTGAGGGTTTTAGGACACTGACCATTTTGTTTTGTGGGTGACCAGTGCATTTCAGTATATTGAAGAAGTATAGACTTTTCTGGCACCGAGGTGATGTGGGTTATATGTTTACCCCTTCTGAAGTCTTCTGCAATAATTAAGCCAAGCAGCTTGGCATCATTGATCTTCTCAGAAGTTTCTGTTCCCTTTTGTACAGGTGTAGTTAGACAAAAAGGTGTTGTCAGGCTCAATTACATGGTGGGCGGGGGCCACGCTAACCAACTGTGCCCCTCACTACACCCCTATTTGCAACAGATTACTAAGACGCGCCTCCTAAAAATCTATGTGTTACATCAACAGACAAGACATCAATGAGGCAGTACCAGATAATCATGCACAAAGCCAGACAGGTGGACACCTTTGTCAGTAATAGATATAGCGGTAGCCATGACCCTTGTTCTGTCCTTCTAGGTATGCCATCACTGGTTAGAGCTAACCATAACTAGACATATGGCTTCTATGGGTTAACCCATCTGGAACTCCAACCTGGATAGGTTTGTGTTGACCAAAATGACTCTACTATGGTAATTTACGACTAGCCATGATGCTACTGACTGGCCTGACATGGCTGATCATGGCACAGAGTGATGATTGGCTGTAATGTGAGAGCGAGGACCATGGGCATTGGTGTCACTGTCTGAGGCCAAGTGCTGATGCGGGCTAAGGACCTCCAATGTTCTAGATCAGAGATAAGAGGGCTATCAACAGACCACAACTAATATCCAGTCATGGGATAGTGGGAAACAACATAATTTATTATTGCCGACCCAATGGTGCTAAGGGTTGAGGCACTGGGTGCCGCACCTGGTGCCACACCGGAAACCTGGGTTCAGAAATGAACGCAGGGGAGGGAAGGAATTGAGCATCTGGAGGACTGCTCTCCCCTCCTGGGGTGGGTACTGGGGCTCACACAGCTCACCAGAGGCCCCCGATGGAGATCGGGAGCCCTGCACAAGGGTTGCCAATATTGGGGGTGGATTGGCAGCAGACATCCGCATGTAGATGCTTGCACGTCATTACATGTCTGCGCTCTGAGGGAGTAAAACCAAGGAAAAACCCTGGTGGGCTAGAGAAGGTGAAGGAGATCCCAGGGACCAATGCCCACATCCCGCTGCTGGATCAACCCTTCACCGGATCTCCCAGCTCCCTCACCGAACCCAGGGCCATCCCTCTAATCCCAGACAGGCCGCCAGGTAGGTGAGGTGGGCCCTCCACGGGGTGATCCGGGGGACTGAGGGGGAGATCATTAGGAGCATGGTTTCAGTCTGGGAGTAGAGGCAGAGGTCATGTGGGTACTCCGGAGAGATGCCCTGGTCCTACTGGAGAATAAAGGGAGTACCTAAAAAAAAAAAAAAAAACATGATTTATTATTGCCTTACCCTTATAATACATAGACACATATTATTTCCTATTGATTTATTTACTATTTCAGCCTTTGCTATGTTGACAAAGCTAGTTTTCTAAAACCAGTACCTCAGTGATGGCAGGCATGCCTTAGTTACGCAGCCAGGCCACTTTCTTTTTGTTCACTTAGGCTTATGCCCCTGCCATGGCAGCCCACCCCCCCACCATTCCCAGGGCTTACCCCATCATGCCCCCATGACTTACCCCATGTAACAGAGATGGGGGAAACTTGCACTTGCCCCACCAAAGCAGGATCCAGTTTGGGTGCTTGGTCAGTGGTGCCAAGACTGCAGATGGGCCAAGTTTCATCCCACTGGCAGGATGTCTTTTCCCTCTGTGTTTTCTTCCTGCCTGTCACCGTGCAGTGATACACAGCATCATGTAGCCTTCTTCCCACCCTACTGGGCTTCCTGGCTGCCCTAACACCCAGCCTCCACTAGGTGTTAGGCGCTTTATGGGTAGCGCTGGGTACCCTGCAGGGGAGAGGAGAGTTGTTCTCCAGATGCTCAATCCTTTCAATTCCAGCCGACACCTGATGACTTAAGTTTGCTTATGAACCTGAGAATGGCAGACAGTAGCGCTACCACCCTGCCACTGACCTGGACCAGTTGGTCCACTTTCTGTGGAGTCAGCATAACAGGACAGCATTAAGACTCAGTATATATTCAAGGATCCTCCCATGTGGACATCCCAGTGCAGAAGAGCTATGATAGTTTTACATAGCTGGGTCTCCATTTAAGATAGCATGAGAAAGGATGACAGCTGCAGTGAGAAGAAACAGACTGATTGCATCAGGACCAGTGCTGCCTGGATAGTGCTCTGAGGCATCTGAGCACCCTCTGACAGATAGCCCAGCCCCGTAACCAACTCCCATCTGACCAAACCTGTATGTTGTATCCCAAGTCAGATTTTAGAGATATGAGGTCAGATGGGGTTGGACGTCTGGATGCAAGGATCGAATCTGTGGCTCTGACCATTGGATCCCTGGGATCTGATAAAATCCTATGGCTCTGATCAAATCCATTCTTGGGATCCAAGGAGATCAGACCCATGGTTGGATGCCATCAATATCCAATGGCATCCAGCATCTAGTGAAAACAGTGATATCTACCGAGAGCTGACCTAAGGGGGTACTATCCAAGCACCCCTAAATTAGCCTCCTATCTTGAAAACCAATAGGAGATGACAGTAAAGGTGTTTTGAGCTGACAGATTTCTGAAGTGCATAAGGTTAATTAGCAATGTTTCAGGACCATGTTTGAGTTTCTCTTGTTCTAAAGAACTCTGCTACATATCACAAGAACATTCCCTAACTAGACACTTCATAAAGGAACCTAGTTGTCCAAGGACTCATTAATGTACTGTAGCTGTGGTAGTAGTATGTGACTACAGGACCCAAACCGACACAGATCTGTAAAAGCCAGAGTGGTTGGTCCGGCCAGACTACCCGGACCAGGTGCAAGCTGCATACATCTTGGTCCGACCATCTGGTCCAGCTATTACCAACCTATCTATTCGGTAATGGCAGTCAGGTTTTCACCCATACCTGGAATAGATGAAAACCAGACTGCCAGAACCTGAATGGACTAGATTGCTAAAAGTTGGACTGGCCCATCTGGCCACACTCACCAGATGAGCATAATGTTTACAGCTAGTGCATGCAAAATTTGTGCAACTTGTGCACACCTAGGTGGTTTGACTGGACCAACTTTTTGCTAGTCTTGTCTGATCTGGGTCCAGCATTCCTGTTTTAACCAGATCCAGTGTATCAGCTTGTCTAGCCTGAAGGGAGGCACAGTACAGTAGTTTGAACAAAACACAGACGATACAGTTAAATCCATGGATACTGTTTTGTCTGAGAGGGTTGTTTTTGCTTAACAAGTTACAAAAGTGCTTTTAGAAAATGTTTTTAAAAACCTTGTTTGGGCTTCCAAGACCTCTCAGTGAATGGAGCTTGGTACAGTTTGGGAAGTTAACATCAGCAGAGTGAGCACTGATTATAGAGTGGGCAAATCACATCCTTGTGAAGAAAGGGCTTTTAGAGAACAAAAAATCATGTCATACTTTGGCTCCAAATTGCAGCACCGCAGCTTGATTATAAAAAATTATAACCTTGAAATTCCACTAAAGATTGCATATTTAATCAAAATGGTAACGGAAATGGTTACTCACAGCAACAGTACAGCAGGCTTTTTCAATGTGCCTTACAAGTAATTTCTCTTTCGCGACGGGGTGGCTAGCCCTTGAAACAAGCACAACCAAAAACAAGAACGTTCAGACTCATAAAAAGCAATGCAGTGTCACATGCTTAGTTATTTTTTTACTCTTAAGATCTGCAGAAATCAGGATAGCAACCACATGTTTTAAAGTGACAGAGGTTTTATTTATATATTTAAACATATTTGACCAGGTAAACAAGCAGAGACCAGAAAAGTCATTTCCAGTTGTGACTAGGGAAGGGTGGGGTAAGGGGGTAAGGAAGGTCATAGGGAAGAATACATTTGCCTGCAAGGGTTCTTAAAAACAGCAACAGTACACAATACAAGGCCATGCTGCCTAATGAGCCCACCAAGGGGGAGCATATACACTGCAAACAACATGGGTGACAGAACCATTTCCTGGAGTGCTCCACAGGACACGCCATTGGGCGCGAGGACAATTTTCCCAACATCACCCTCTGTGTCCTGTGTTTGAGGTAAGAATCAAACCAGCCAATGACTTTGCTGGTAAGTCTTGCATACTCTGTGAGTCAGTCCAGTAACAGTCCATAGAAACATAGAATTTGATGGCAGATAGGGACCGCTTGGCCCACCTAGTCTGCCCATTTTCCTACCTAACAGATAAGCTGCAGATCCTAGTTAACCAACAGCTTACTTCCTCCTACCCCCCACTAGGGCTTATGCCTTATGTCTGTCCCATGCATTCTTGAATTCCCCACTGTTCTTGACTCCATGACCTCCTCAGGAGGCTGTTCTATCATCCACAACCCTCTCTGTGAAAAAATACTTCCTCACATTACCTCTGAGCCATCCCCCTCTATCTTCAAATTGTGCCCCCTTGTTCTTGCACATCTCTTTTTCTGAAAGATGCTACCCTCTTGGACGTTGTTGATTCCCTTGAGGTACTTGAAAGTTTCTATCATGTCCCCACTCTCCCTTCTTTCCTCAAGGGTATACATATTAAGTTCCTTTAGTCTTTCTTCGTATGTCTTCTGGTGCAGACCCTGCACCATTTTGGTTGCCCTCCTCTGGACAGCCTCCACTCTGTCTGTGTCTTTGTGGAGATGGGGTCTTCAGAACTGCACATAGTACTCCAGATGGGGTCTCACCAACTGTCTGCACAGAGGGATAACAACGTTGTGTTTTCTACTATTGATGCCTCTACCTATGATTCCCAGTATCCCCCCAGCATTCCTTACTGCCTTCTCACATTGCTTGCCCACCTTTAGGTCGTCTGATATAATTACCCCCAGGTCCCTTTCCATTTTTACTGTTGTCAGTATCTCACCCCCCATTGTGTACTCTTCCCCTAGCTATTTGTTTCCCATGTGCATTACCTTGCACTTCTTTGCATTGAATCTGAGCTGCCATACATTTGACCATTACTCCAACCTTGCCAAGTCCCTTCTCATCCTATCCACTCCATCTTGTGTATCAACCCTGTTGCAGATCTTTGTGTTGTCTGCAAAGAGACATACTTTTCCTTCCAGTTCCTCTGCAATGTCACTTATAAAGACATTAAAAGGACCAGTCCCAGTACTGAACCCTGTGGTACCCCGCTAGTAACCCTCCTTTCTTCACTGTGTACTCCATTTACTACTACCCTTTGCGTCCTGTTGTCTAGCCAATTTTTTTCAGGCTACCACCCTAGGGCCCTCCAAGGCTGGCTAACTTGTATTAATCTTTTGTGTGGGACTGTATCAAATGCCTTGCTAAAATCTAGGGCAGGCCATGTCCACAGCCCTCCTGGTCTACTACTTTGGTCACCCAGTCAAAGAAATCTATTAGATTCGTCTGAATGACCTCCCATCATGAATCCATGCTGCCTTGGGTCCTGTGCCCCACTGGCCTCTAGGTACTCAACAATTCTTTCCTTCAGAAGTGATTCCATCATTTTCCCTACCACTGAGGTCGGACTAACTGGTCTGTAGTTTCCTGCCTCTGTCCTGCTCCCACTTTTATGAAGAGGAATCACATCTGCCCTCCTCCAGTCCTCAGGTACCACCCCATCCTCCCATGATTTGTTAAACAGAGTAGTCAGCAGTGTCACTAGTTCTACCCTTAGTTCTTTTAGAATTCTTGGGTGAATCCCATCAGGCCCCATTGCTTTGTCCACCTTCAATTTTATTAGTTCTTTCAGAACCCTTTCTTCTGTAAATGGACCGGTATCGACCCCCATCTTCAGAGTGGCCACGGTGTCAGACGCTGATAAGAGATCAAGGAGAGTGAGACCTGACCGTTCTCCTCTGTCTCTCGCCCTGAGTAAGTCATTGTACACCCTAACTAGTGCAGTCTCTGTGCTGTGCCTAGACCTTAACCCAGACTGGAGAGCCTTATATAAGTCAAAGGCAGTGAGATATACCTCAAGAAACAACGCAACAACCTTCTCAATAACCTTTCCCAAAAAGTGAAGGTTAGAGACAGGAGGGTAATTCGCCTAGACATCCAGGTCCATGATTCCTTTTTCAGAAGAGGTTTCACCAATGCACTTTTCAGCACCACTGGAAGCACCCCCCCCCCCAAACAAGGAGCACTGGACAATCTCAGCGAACACCGGACCCAGATGCTCAACACAGCTCACTAGTAGATGTGTTGGGCCTGGATCCAGATTACAACTTGCTGGCTGCAACTCAGACATCACCCCTTACATCTCTTCCATTATCACTCGTCAAACCTCCCCCCCAAGACCACTGAACACATCCCTGACTCCAAGGATCCACTCTGCTGGGTTGTGCAACCCACTTGGAGTGATCCCAGTGCAAATGGAAGACACCCAGTTAGAAAAGAACTGAGTGAACTCCTCGCATTGTAAGTGAAATTGCTCTCATGGGCTCCAGACAGGCTGGATATAAAAGCCTGTCCACAGTCCAGAACAACGGAGTTGGTTGATTCTTCCCAGCAGCAATCTCCCTAGACCAAAAATCTTCCTTCTTATGAGTGATTGCCTTCTGATACTCATCATAGTGAGCCATCAGAACCAGTTTGTTCTCCTTGGCCCTGGATCTCCTCCAACAATGCTCCAACCTTCACCCCTGGTTTTCATTGCTCGTAGCTCACCTTCAAACCATGGCTAGCCCAGACAGGACACCAGTGGGCATGCATAGACTGGTGCCAGAAGGCCAAAAGCCTCTGCAACGGCTGTGTTCTAGGCCACCACAGCTGCCTCTAACCACTCAGCACATGCTTTCAACACTTCTGAGATGTCCCACTCCACCAAAAGTCCTCCTGGCCACAGCCATCTAAATGGGCAGAGCTGAATAACCTCCACAGGGGATGGACTACAAGGTGGGGCCCTGAAGTCAAATCTGATAGTGCAGTGATCCGACCAAGTGACCGGATCAGTCTCGAGATTGTCAACCTCAAGCCCCAGCAAGACTACCAGGACCAAAGCATGGCTGTGTTGATGGGCTGCAGAAGTAATCCCTTGTGTGAGGCCCAGAGATTCTATGCCCTGGAGGAAATCTTAACCAAACTGCAAACTTTTGTTGTTGACCCAGGCATTGGAGTCCCCAGGAATAAGCCATCTAGGAGACTCCAACACCCTGTTAGTGAGAAAAGCCAGAAGATCCTGTGGAAACTCCCCCTTGCCACCTGGAGGTCAGTATGTGAGAATGATTCTGCATCTTGTACCTCACACACTGCCACACATTCAAATGATGAGGTTTCCCCACTGAGTGCACCATTAGATTCAACTCAGATCTAAAACAGATGGCCACCCCCGCTCCTCAGCGATCTCTCCTTGGGCAGTGAACAACTGAGAACCCAGCTAACACCGGAAACTCAAGCACTGGGCTCAAATCATCTACCAGCAAGGTCTCAGTGATGCAAGCCAGATCAGCCAAGGAAATAAGATCTGTCATAACTGCATTTTCCCCCCCCACTTTCTTTTGTTCTGGTCATGGCCCGCGGAGCCTCTCTCAGGCATCCTGCCTGTTCCTGCCTGCCTGAGGTCCCCTCGATCCTGTGCCTCCTCTCTCCCACCCCCCACAGCCAGCACCCCCAGCTTAACCCCTTTGGGGTGGGGCCACCCCTCCTCTTTGGGCGCTCTTACAATAAGACTCTGGCTGTAGGTGAGGGCTCGGGTGGAGGAACTGGAAGGCAATGCGAGGTGGATCCAATGGTGGGCATGGGGGTCAGGTGCCATCACCTACCCTGTGGAGCCAGGCTTTTCCTGTGTTATGGTTCCTCCTCCCCACAGCAGGCACCCATGGCTGGTAAAACTCTGGCCTGCCAGCCACGTTGACATGCAGCCACGCACTGCAGTGCCCACCGATCTACACCGAGCCGCTGATGCACCAGACAAGCCCCAGCCCACCCACGAGAGAGGAGAGTAGCCAGCGGTGCTCAATCCTCGCCCCATCCCTGCTGACTCCCACAGGCTAGCTTCCGAACTCAGATCCCGGCATAGCACAAAGTGTGGCGTCCAGCGCTTCAACCCTCAGCACCACCGGCTGGCCCATAACTGCAGACTTATTCCTCATCAACCTAGCATTGCACAACACTGCCCAAGGTGGACAAAATGTGACCGATAGCCCATAAGGTACCTGCTCACTTAGTCTGGCGGGATCCTGGCTAGGGGGACTACACATGTCTGGCCTCTTTCCAGTCCCCTTCTCACCCCAGGGTGTCTCCTGGTCCTCACAACCCTGATAGGGACCTCTTCCTCATCCCTCACCATGTCACTCACTCCCCCCCCTTCTGACCCACACTTCCCTGCACCACCAGTACACAGCACATGGCAGGGGCAGTCACAGAATGGACGAAGGTCCCCAAGTAAGGACGAGGAGTAACTCAGCCTCAGAATCTGTCACAGGTGACACATCCTGATATAGCTACCTAACATAAATTTAAATAATAAAACCTAATCACACCCTCCCAAACCAACCATCAGCAAATCTTCACATGCACTGTCAACCCACAACCACTAACCCTCCCACTTGTGTATATCCACAAATAGTAGTCTAACACCCTATCACACATACACTGTGAACACCACACACATTCCCAAACAGGGCTGCAGCTATGAATTTTGGGGCCCAGGACAAGTCACTTGAAATGGGCCCGTTTCCCAAAGCAGCTAATGCCAGAGGTAATGCCAGCTCCTCCAGTGGGCCCCTTCTGAACTTGGGGACCCGGACAACATCCCCACTTTCCCCCCATTACTGCGGCCCTGTTCCCAAATACTCATATATTAATATAAAGTAACTGTTACAGTACAAAATCCACACCACCCTACCCACCTCCTCACATAACTAGTAATAAGATTTAAAATAACAAAATAAAATGGTGCTGAAATACACCAATACTCCAGACTTAGCACTGAGGCAAGCCCAAAATGTTCAAGTTACAAAACAGCCTCTCTCTTCTCTCACAGGAGAAGCGTCTTTCTCAATTCTCTTGAGCAAGCTTAAGAACGTGTTCCCTTTACTTGAAGACAGGTTCTGCTCAAAGTAGACCAGTCCACAGCAGATGGAAACTAAGTCATACCTGCACAGTCCAAAGAGCTTAATATAAAATCCTAATGCTTCATATTTCCAGAGTATATGAGAGTTTATGAGCCCTCAGGTTCTCTTACCGCCAGCTGACTCAGTCTCTCTATCTCTGTGGGTTCTTCCCGCTGACTACCACTAAACAGTCAGCAGTCCTCCAGCGAGCTGAAATTTCAACCTCCAACTCGCAGCTCTCTCCACCCGGTGACCTCTGTGGCTACAGTTGGGCATGCCACAGGAACTCGATTAACCGGCTCCAGGAAAGTCAGGGCAGATGTCACAAAATCAGCAGATGCTCATCCCTGGCCAGCTCTTCCACTGGTGAGCTTCGGATTTCAGGGGTTTACAATTTCACCCCACATGGAGATTCCATACAATGAGTGCCAGCGACTCCAGACCAGATCACAGCACTAAGAAACTGACTCACCGCTCCTATGATAAGAGCATTGGTTGGATACCCAGGTGTGTTCCAAAACCTGCCGTGGGGAAACACAGCTTACACTCAGTGTTAACTGTAAAATAAAAACACTTAACTCCTCACACTGCCTCACTGGTTCCCCTAACTGCAGCTAAAAGCCCCACTACTACTACACTAACAGATAAATGCGGTGAATATATAACACAGCACTAGCAATAAACGGCACTACATGAAGTAATGAGGCTGGGGCAATTTGCTACAATAAAGACAAGCGTTATCTGCAGGGTATGTTACAGTATGTTGCATACAATGGCAATCTGCTAATAGGCTTCAGCTACAGAAGAAGATGCGAGGCAAGGTAGCAGAGGCAGGCTTGTAAGTACTGTTCGTTATGATCATATGTTCTATGCTGTTTGTAATTTTAATAATTTTAATTACTATTGTTTTATCTGCACCTTTTGTATCCCTTCCCCCAGGCGTGGTTGAAAAAGGGTCTTCGGACTCGATCCACTTTTTTGGTGAAACTAGTAAATGAAATGAAATGTAATAAATAATACCCCTGAGGTTTGAATAGGAAGTCTTGGGTAATTGGTGGCAGAGCGGTCCCACTATGTAGTGGCAGGCCTATGTCAGTTACAGCAGTGGAGGTGTGACTGGTGCAGCGGGAGCACCAATTCAAGGAAGGGTGATGAACCCTGCTTAGCCTCTTAAACGAGAGAGAGGAAATAGCTGTGGTGATTTTGGCAGGCAGATTGCTCCAAATGGAGGGTAGCCTGTAGATGACTGAGGCTTGTCCTAGGTTTGTCCTGCAGTGCGGGATCTGGACATGGCAACCATCCTCAGACCTGAGGGAGCAGGTGCAGTTTGTTGCCTGTGTGAAAAGATCCACAAGGTATCTTGGGAGGGGGCAGCTCCAGAGAACTAATTAGAGATGCATACTAGAGCAGACTTTATAGACCATTATGGCCTGTTTCTGCTGGCAAATTTGTATGTTCTTATGTTTAGCTGTCCAGTAGCTAGCCCCCACTGCAACAGTGTGCAGAGAGTGCCTCTTTAAGGTGGTAGCCACCCACGATCATTGTACATAGCACAGTGGTGAGTTCTGGGGGAAGGGGCCAGTACAAAACTATATAAAGCATTGAATAGTGTTGACAGTTTGGATGGGGCAGAGGAGTTGGAGCCAGCATAGACAACATCGCCGTAGTCCAGAAGCGGGAAGATGGAGTGCTCAACATCCAACATCTTGATGTGAGTCTGAAAGTAGCGCTTTAACCTGTAGAGAGCTCCATGCTTTGCATAGCACCTGGTTGTTACTTGGGGTATGTGGTCATAGTAGTCAAGAGGTTGGTCCAAGTGCATGCCTAGGTATTTGTATGAGGACGAAGAGTCAAGGCATTTATCCCGGAAGGAGCATAGATAACATTTTCTTCTGGTTCATGGCTAATCAGTTATCTTGAAATCATTTTTGAACATGCGGAGGAGTCCTTTTGCAGGGACTCTTCAACGGAGGAGACAGAAGGGTCAGATGCATAGACAACTGTGTCATTGGGGAGAGATATGGGGAAATCATTTATGAAGACTGGGACCAGCAAAGGGCCTGGGACTGATCCTTGGAGGACCCCAATGGTGACCGGTAGAGGGGGAGACAGTTCTGTCTAGCTTGACTAATTGGAAACAGTTTGTTAGGAAGGAACAGAACCAGTCTAGAGAAGGGTGTGGAGATGTCAGAGGCTACAAGCGTATCCAGAGGTAGAGTGTGGTCGATGTGTCTATGGTCTTGGCTAGGTCAATGAAGATGGCTGCTGTGCCCAAGCCCTTGACTACACTGGAATGAATGTAGTCAGTGACATGGAGGAAGGAGGTGGTGGTGGAGTGGCTAGATTGGAAGCCAGGCTGATACAGGGTCAGAAAGCCTGAGCTGGAGTAGAAGTTGAAGAGCTGCTTGCTTACCAGCTGCTCAAAGACTTTGGAAAGGATGGGTAGGAGGGATAGTGGGTAAAAGTTGGAAGGAGCAATCACAAGGTCACCTTTGTGGATAGGAATGACTATCACATGCTTCCAGTTACAGGGGAAGGAGCTGACTGCAAGAGACCAGTTGAAGATGTGGGCGATGGGAACTGCTATGGCAGGGGCATCAATGCTCAGAAACTTGGCAGAGATGCCATCATCTTCACAGCTGGAGGAAGTCTGAAGTACAGAGAACTCTTTCTATACCTCTGTAACCCCTAGGCAGTGCTATACCAAAGGCTACTACTCCTGCCTGCTTCCCTGGCTGTAGGTTGAAGGGCCTGGGTTCAAAAATGCGGGGTACTGTGGTGTGCTTACTGTCACAAATGCACTCAGCAGGTCAGGCCCTCTGCTCCTACAGTGCCAAGCTCCAAGTACAGGATTGTGAACAGGTAACAGACAGGGTAACCCTCCTGTCTGCTTGTGCATCCAGATCACCTTTAGTCTCAAGTTCTGGGGGGATTCAAACTGTGAACGTTATGCTAGCGTACCCCAATGTACAGGCTCAGATAATCTTCTCTTCCTGGGGATGCAATATATCTTTCGCCTAAGGGCACCTAACCAGGTATCCAAAATGAACCCTTAAAACTCTATAAAAGACCTTAGGTATATTCTTACCTTTTCCTAGTTTAGTAACACCATCAAGCTTTGAACAGTTTTTGTCAGTCTTAACCCTCTATACGTCATGTGCAAAAGAACATCGAAGACACATCCAGGCAGTCTTTCAAGATAATATATTTACTAAAATGGATAAAAATATGTAAAATGTAAACACAGAACACTGTATCAAAAAGCATGCAATCAGGCAAGGCAAGGCTAATTTTATTTAAGAGATGCCCATCCCGAAGGCTCTGGGTGCTGAACATTTTAAAAATGCATACTAAACATCATAATAAATACATACAACATATAATTAAACATAAACATACAATATTTCATCAGTTAAGCAACATTTAAATAATACACTAAACAGCAACAGCTACTACTTAAAAAGCCAAGACTAATCTAAACATATGGTTCTGAAAAATAGGCAAGGACTATAAGATACAGTCTTGGAAGGCCTGATTATATGAAGGCCTAGAGGTGGGCTTTAAATACCTCCACAGAGGGGCCTCCCTAACAGCTGGAGAGAGCGAATTCCACAGGATGGGGGCAGCAACACTAAATGCTCTGTTGCCAGCTGTTTTTAACCTCGTCCTGGGAATTGCAAGGAGGCCCATAGAGGAGGAGCGGAGGGAGCAGACCGAGACAGCAGGTGTTAAGGAGGCCCGTCAGATAACCAGGGCCCAGGCCATGTAGAGCCTTAAAGGTGAGGAAACCCACCTTAAAGAGGACCCTCCATCTAACTGTCAGCCAGGGCAGTTGACACAGTACCAGAGTGATGTGACAATACTTAGGTTGTCCTGTCAACAGCCTCGCTGCCACGTTGTGCACCAGCTGCAATTGGCATAGGGTACCCCCAGAGACCCCAAGATACAGCGCATTACAGTAGTCAAGCCTGGACGTCATGAAGGCATGTGCCAAGGTGGCGAGGTCCTGCTGCAGAACTAGGGGCTTTATCCTGGTGACATTCCTCAGATGATAAAAGCTAGTATGGACAATGGATGCCACCTGAGACTCAAGTGTCAGTCCCGCGTCAAGAATGACGCCCAGATCCCGTACCCTAGAGGAGGCCTTCAATGGTACAGAGTCAAGAAAAAGCCCTGTCTCTGCACCAGAGGCCAACCTATCATGCCCTCTGTTCGACTCCACCACCAGTACCTCCATCTTATTGGGGTTCAGTTGCAACTAGCTGGAGGCCATCAAGTCATTGATCTCAGTAAGGCAGCTGTTCAGCACTTCCACTGCGCAAGATGTTCCAGGGGCAAAGGAAAGATACAGCTGGGTATTATCAGCATAACAATGAAAACCTAGACTGTACTTCCTGATGAGCTCTCCCAGGGGCAGCATATACATGGCAAACAACATCGCCGACAAGACCGAACCTCTTGGAACTCTGCATGACAGGTGGCCCGGGAAGGAAGACAAATTCCCCATCACTACCCTCTGCCTCTTGTTAGATAGAAAAGACTCAAACCAGCAGATGACAGTGCCAGCGAGGCTGCAGAATTCCCTTAGGCTGTCAAGTAACACACGATGGCCCACTGTGTCAAAAGCTGATGAGAGATCGAGGAGAACAAGAATTGTCCCCTCCCCTCAATCTCTAGCCCTGAGGAGATCATTATGCACCCAAACTAGCGCAGTTTCTGTGCTATGCCTTGCACAAAGCCCAGACTGGAGCGGATTGTATAAATTATGGGTCATGAGATGCTCCTCAAGCTGAAGCGCCATGACTTTCTCCACTATCTTACCCAAAAATGGAAGATTGGAGATGCGATGGTAATTTGCCTTGATCTCAGGGTCCAACGATGGTTTTTTCAGAAGTGGTCTCACCAATACTTCCTTCAAGACATCGGGAAAGACCCCCTCCAACAAGGAACACCAGACAATCAAGGCAAACACTGGGACAACGGAGTCAGCACATCTCATTAAGAAATGAGTTGGCACCGGGTCCAGTTCACGAAAGGTATGCTGAAGCTTGGAAGCAATCTCAATGACCTCAGCCACCTCCACCAGTCTAAACTCACCACAACCAGGTGGAGTGCTCTTCGGTCACCCAAGGTGACCACTGTCGGCCAAACTCTGGCCCACTGGCAGAACCCCCTGCCTGATGGCAGATACCCTCTCTGAGAAGGATCGAGCAAACTCCATGCACAATGCGTTAGAAAAAGTTACCTTCGGCTGTAGACAGGAAGGATGAAAAGCCTGTTCACAGTCCGAAAGAACACAGTTGGTTGGTTCCTCCCGGCGGCAATCTCCCTGTACAGGAATTCTGCCTTCTTACAGTTGATTGCCCCTTGGTATGCACCATAGTGCACACATTGGGCCAATTTGAACACCTCGGGGCCAGACGTCCGCCAGCAGTGCTCTAATCTTTGACCCAAGATCTTCATCACCTTCAGCTGAACATCATACCAAGGAGACCTTAAGTGAGAAGACCTGGGTCATACACAGACTGGTGTGAGGAAGTCGAGCGCACCAGCCAGCGCCTTATTAAAGGCATCCACTGCCACGCACACATCCCCAACTCATGCACTGTCCACACTAGATAGGTGAGCCACCGCCAGAAAACCCTCAGGGGTCAACCCCTCAAAGGGCGCTAGCTGACCAATTTATGCAGGGGAAGGGCTATGGGGGGGGGCTCAGAACGAGAACTTCAGCGTGCAATGATGGGACCAAATGACCCGATCGGTCCTGAGACTATTAATTTCAAGCCCCAGTGAGAACACCAGATCCAACATGTGGCCCCCCCTGATGGGTAACGGAGGAAACACCCTGGGCAAAGCCCAAAGATAACATCATCTGGAGGAAATTAAAACCAAGCTGGGAAGATTCATCCTCGGCCCAAAAGTTGAAGTCCCCTAGCACCAAACATCTGGGGACCTCCAATGTCTCCCCAACGATGAAATTGGCCATCTCCTGCAGAAAATCTCCCACCACCTGAGAGGGGCAGTAAATCAGGAGTATCAGGCAACCTGTGCCCGTACCCCCACGGATCTCCACACATTCAAATGAATGTGGTGCTCTCACTGGGTCCAGGGCAAAGCCTAGCTCAGATCTAAAACAGATAGCTACCCCCCACCCCTGCATTCCCCTCTGGGGCAGTGCACTATGGTATATCCGGGTGGGACAGCAGCCTCTAAAACCTGGCCAGCATCGTCACCAATCAAGGTCTCCATAATGCAAGCCAGATCGGCCAAAGAAACCAAGTCCGCTATAATTGCAGTCTTGTTTCTGACCGATCTGGCATTGCAAAGCACCGCCCTCAAGGGGTTGGTGGACAGTGCAGCCCCTCTGGCTACCTGCCCACTCAGTCTGGTGGGAACCCTGGTGATGGGAACTAAACACGTTGGGCCTCTCTCTAGGACCCCTCTAATCCCAGGGCACCTTCTGCACCCTGCTACCTCGATCCTACCACCAACCGCAGTGCCTGGGGCACCCCAACCCGAATGAATCACATAGTTCCTCCCTATTCCAACCTCCCTATGGTGCCTTGCTGTACTAATAGACACTGGAAGGCTGAAGAAAGGTTGTAGATTGCGCAGCTCAGATGCCCCATACACTATTCTAGCCCTACCTTCCCAGACACATCTCTCCTATTTACTAAACACAACCCACAACTCTACTCCACACACACACACACACACACACACACACTCTCTCAATAACTTAAAACCCAAACTACCCTACCCAAAATAACCCACCCAATCCCCCAACTACAACAAAAATAAAATAAAATTAAATCACATAGACTATAAAACAAGAACAAAATTCAACATATGTCCATAACTCAGTATTAAATAAAACAATATACGATATACAATATACCCCCAACCCCAGTCCAACTGTCTGGTGTTTGCAAGTTTAATCTCTCCTGTTTCTTGGAAGTAGAGTCACCAAAGGCCTCAGGACAACAAACAAGCCAGAATTAGGGTGTGTAAAAAGAAATTCCAGCCCAAACACGGGAACCCAAACCCTGCCACCCTCCCCACTTTAGGCAACTCAGGGATACCCGACCCAGCCAGGTACACCTATGGAAACCATAGGACCAAACTGAGAGAACAGTCGATCCTCCGATCGACTCCTCTCAATCCCCCCAAAGAATAGTAGCTAGGAACAGGCCCCCCCACAGCCGGAACTGCTGGATTACACTCCTCGCCACTCCATGGGTTCGGTGTTTCTCCAGAATGCTCCACCAGCTCGAAAAGCTCCAACTCAGATAACCAGAGGGATCCAAGTCAAGTTCACAACAACTCCACGCTATAACTCTGAGCCCCAGGTAGCTGGTAACCACTCCTACTGGTTTAAATCCAATAGAAAAATCAGTCCACACAAAATCGTCTTAAAATGGACCTAGGAGCGACCGGCAAAGGCAATGCATTGTCCACCGCATGTGTTGGAAAAGCTGGTACAAAAAGCGCCACACTAGTGAGAGACAGATTGTTACTCAGGTGCACTGGAAAACCAGATTATTACATACCGGGGTTACAAAAGGCCAGTATGAGAAACACTGGACTGATGAACCAGGCCAGTGTTGTTCAGCCACAGTAACAAACCGGGTAAACAAACAAAACCCGAATTATGTAAGGGTAATAATGATAATAAAACTAAAAAAGTAGTCTTAAACCCGTAGCAGGCAAACGAAACTAAAAAAACTGACGAAAACACAACTCCAAACTCTCAGTGGCTAGCCCAGGATCAAGGTTAAAGTACAAAACATAAACTCCTACCACACTACAATTAGACTTTTTTTTATCTAAGGTATTACCTCTTTACAGTGCTTAAGTTAGATCAGAGATCTTGTTTCTTAAGATCCCAAAAAGATATGTCACAAAGATCAGACACAAGTCCTTGTTAACTGTGTCACTCTCACACACCTCTTCTATGATGTCATCTAGCTCCTCCTTTTAGAATATAAAAAATATACACACAATGATCCTCCTGTCAGGAGATATTTTAAATACTGTGACTTCAGCAAAAACAAATTTCCCAAATTATGACAATCTTTAATCAAGCCTTTCCTTTGATCGTTTGTGGTTTCCTGTTCCCAAGGCAGGTCACAGATTTTACAACTTTTCACACCATGGTGATGTAACATGTTTTTCCTCTAAGACGTCATAGAAGTTTACGAGCCCTATATCCTGGCAGCAGGGTCAGTTCTAATTAAGATAGAAAAACAGGAGACCCTTAATTAAGTCTCTCTAGTCTTTTAATTACCTCCTGGTTTCAGGTCACTTGTCACTCCACTGACCTGGGGGGGCACCCATAGCACAGGATGTCTCATGTGAGACACTCACATACCACATTCTATATTACAAATACCATGGAACAATCATAACCAGCTGGCCAAGTGTCACACTCCTTCCCACCTAGACTGAATTTGGGGCTCTATCCCATGCATGGGATGAGCTTCTCAAGTCAGTGCACTCCTCTTACAGATGCGATAGGCCATCAACGTTCTGATTGGTTGCTCCAGTCCTATGTAAGATTGTCATGTCATACCCTTGCAAGGCAAGACTCCATCTTAATAGTCTACCATTAGTTTTTCCCTTCTCTCAGCTAAACCAGGGGGTTGTGGTCAGTTTGTACCTCAAAATGCTGCCCATATAAGTACGGCTCTAACTTCTTTAGCGCCCACACTATGGCAAGACACTCTTTTTCCACAGTAGAGTAAGCTTGCTCCCTGGGAAGTAACTTTTTATTCAGGTACACTACGGGGTTATCTTTCCCTTGGTTGGATGTCTGACTCATCTACTGCTCCAATACCCACGTCTGAGGTGTCAGTCTGGACTATAAAGGGTCTGCTATAGTCAGGACTTGTCAATACAGGAGCACAGCACAGTGCCTCCTTCACTCTGGTAAAGGCTTTTTCACAAGTTGGTTTGCAGTTAATTTTCTTAGGCACCTTTTTCTTTACCAGGTCAGATAGGGGAGCAGCCAGGACACTATAATTGGGTACAGATTTCCTATAGTACCCTGTTGTCCCTAGAAAACTCCTGACCTGCTTCTACGTGTCTGGTCTGGGCCATGCCTTGATCACCTCTATTTTTACTTGGTCAGGACGGAGCTGTCCCCGGCCTACAACATGCCCGAGGTATGCCACTTCAGCCATGGCCACCTGGCACTTCTCAGCTTTGACAGTGAGCCTGGCCCTCTGTTTCCTGCCCAGTACTTCCCTAAGGTGGGACAGGTGTTCCTCCCAGCTGGCACTAAAGATGGCAATGTCATCCAGGTACACCACAGCGTACTCCTCAGCACCATTTAACACCTGCTTCACCAACCTTTGGAAAGTGGCCGGGGCATTCTTCATTCCAAAAGACATTGCTCTAAATTCAGATAAGCTTATTGGAATAAAGGCCGACCTCTCCCTAGCTCTGTCAGTTAACTCGACCTGCCAATACCCCTTTGTCAGGGCAATAGTCGTAAGGTATGTCGCCCCTCCCAACTTGTGCAGGAGTTTGTCCATCTGGGGCATCGGGTGGGCATCTGACTTTGTGACTGCATTCAGTCCATGATAGTCCACACAGAAACAAGTAGAGCCATCTGGCTTGGGCACAAGGACTACAGGTGAGGCCAAGGGGCTGTGGGATCTCTGGATTACCCCTAAATCCAGCATTTCCTCCACCTCCCTCCTAATGTCCTTTTGGACAGCCTCTGACACCCGATATTCTGTCCGCCGCATGGGCATCTGTGTCCCTGTCTCTACATCAAGTGTCGCTAAGGGGGTTAGTCCAAGCTTGGCGCAAAACAGGGGGGCAAAGTCTGCTAAAACCTCCCTTACTTCCTGGATCTTGTCCAGGGCCAGCTGGGGAGACAGTTTAACTGCTTCCACAGAGGACTCCTGATTGCTTTTTTCCAGCAAGTCCGGAAGGGGGTCTCTTTTGTCTGTCACCTCCCCAGGACTACATACTGCAAACACCATGTCAGCCCTATTAGCATATGGCTTCATCATGTTGATATGGTACATTCTTTCTGTCTGTCTTCTGTCAGGTAACTCTATGATATAGTTCATGTCATTTAGCTTCCTAACTAATTTGTACGGTCCTGCCCACTCAGCCTGCAGCTTGTCTTTCCAGACCGGAATAAGGACCATGACTTCCTGACCCACCGTGTATGAGCGAGCTCTGGCTCTGTGGTTGTATCACACTTTCTGTTTCTGGTGGGCAGCTGCCAGGTTGCTTTGGGCTGTCCCCATAAGCTCCTTCAGCCTTTCTCTAAACCTAAGGATGTAATTCACTATGGGAGTGCCCTGGGTGGCGTGCTTGCCTTCCCAGTCCTCCCTTATCAAGTCTATGGGCCCATGTACCTGGTGTCCATATAACAGTTCAAAGGGGGAAAATCCTGTCAACTCTTGGGGTACCTCCCTGTAAGCAAACAACAGGTGGGGAAGGTATTTCTCCCAGTCCCTCCCATGCTGTTCATCAAACACTTGGAGCATTGACTTCAGGGTACCATTAAATCTTTCCACAAGCCCATTGGCTTGCAGGTGATAAAGTGTTGTGTACCTCTGTACCACCTCACACTTGTCCCACAAACATTTCATCAGGCCCAACATGAAGGAACCGCCTTGATTGGTGATAACCTCCTGTGACAACCCAACATGGGAGAAAATCCCAAGTAAGGCATCTGCCACTTTGTGTGCCCTCAGTGAGGATAGGGCAAGTGCCTCTGGATACCGGGTGGCATAATCCACCACAGTCAGGATGAACCTCTTCCCGGAGGAGCTAGGGGTATTTAAAGGCCCCACAATATCCATTCCCACCCTCTGGAATGGCTCCTCCACTATGGGCAATGGAATTAAAGCAGCTTGGGTTTTCTTACCTGCCTTCCCTATTTCTTGGCACCGGCGACAAGACCTGCAATACTCCTTCAACTGCTGGGCGAAGTTGGGCCAATAGAAATTCTGGGCCAACTGCTGCATAGTGCATGCGATTCCCAGATAACCAGACAAGGGAATATCATGTGCAATCTTGAGCAACTGCTCACGATACCCCGGGAAACGACAAGCTGTCTGCCTATCACCCCTCCCTCTGTCTTCACAGCCTGAGTATACATAAGTCCATTTTCCCAATAAACTTTATGTTTACCATCACCTCCCTGTGCCCCATCAGAGTCTGCCCAAGCCCACTGCTTCTCTACACTAGGGTCACTTTTCTGAGCAGCTGCAAACTCCTTACACATTCCCAAAGCATGGGACAGGTCCCTTTCAGTCTCTAAACTAGGGTCCCTAGTGCTAGCATCAGGGCACTCAGGATCACTGTCATCCCTAACCCTTTGACAATGGGTCGCCCCTCCTTCTTCGGAGTAACCCTCCATAGCTGTGTGGTTAACTGCTACTTGGGAAATTTCTACCCCGTTTTTATTAGTCTCCATATCAGGAGACACAGGCTGGGGAGCCAGCCTTTCAGTGGGATTCCACAATGGCTTCTGTGGGCTCCAGGGAACTACAATTTTCCCTTGCTGCTTGGCTATGAGTAACTGCACACACCATCCCCTGTTTGAAATTGTTGCCAAGGATGACATCAACTGCTAAAGTTTTGGCTACAGCTACCTGTTGCACTGTTCCCCCTGTTTCGCCCCAGTCTAGAAGAACACTAGCTAGTGGCAATGTGGTCTCCTCACCAGTGAACACTTGCACAGTTACAAATTCATTGGGTATAAGCTGACCAGGCTCTACCAGATCCCCTTTTACCAGCATCAGGGATGCCCCTGTGTCCCTTAGCCCTTGTGTCTACACATTCACTGTGACTGGGTGCATGTGTTCCCTCATGTTCACAGGCATGCTTCCAGGGACACATAAACAACCCACTTCTTTTCTAGCCCCATTCTTCATATTGCTTTTCCTTTTGGGACACTGTCTGGCAATATGCACAGTTTCTTTACAGACCCAACATTTGTTTATTTTCTCAGAGAAATCTTTTCTCTGAAACCTGGGGCTAATTGGTTTCGTTGGAGGCAGTGAGGGATTTAGCTGCCCTGAAGGCGCGCTTTTCCCTTTCTGAGCTGCCTTACCAACCCCATTCACTCTCAGAGCAGGTCTGCTCTTGGCATAGCGGTCCGAGAGTTCAGCAGCCTCTTGCACTGTTTGGGGATCTCTGTCCTTCAGCCAAGTTTTCAGCTCTGCTGGGCATGCCCCAAAAAACTGTTCTAACAGAATAGCATTTTCAATTTTATCTACAGAGTTTCCTTCAATTCCTTCCCACCAATGTTTTAAAAACTGACGTTGTTTCATGGCTAGCTCCTCGTAGCTCATATCAGGGCTTCTCCTGAGCTTACAGAATTTAGCTCTGTATGCTTCTGCAGTTAAATCAAACTTTTTTAAAAGTGCAGTTTTAAGTTTTCTGTAATCATTACTGTCCTCATTGTCCATTTGACTCAATGCATCCTGTGCTTTTCTGGTAAGTAGCAGGGATAGCTGGAAGCTCCAGGACCCTCTAGGAATTTTAGCCTGAATATAACATTTTTCAAAGGAATTTAAAAAGGCATCCACATCTTCCCCCTCTTTAAATTCAGCTATCAATTTGGAATTCAATTTGTAACCCAGTCCCGTAGTTCCAGTTAAACCCAAGCCACTTACCTGCTCTGGTGCTGGTGGTTGGAGTCGTAACTTCTCCAGTTCATGTCACCGCTGGCACTCACGCTCCTTATGGTCTGCCTCTCACTGTTCACGTTCAGCTTCTTGCTGTTCTCACTCCCTCTTCTCTTCTGTGGCTCGCTGACGCTCACACTCTTCACAGACAGCCTCTTGCTGTTCTCACTCCCTCTTCTCCTCTGTAGCTCACTGGCGCTCACGCTCTTCATGGTCAGCTTCTCACTGTTCTCGCTTCCTCTTCTCCTCTGCAGCTCATTTCTCTCACTCAGTGTCTCTCTGGAACTCCAGTTCCATTCTGCGCAACTCAATCTGCAGCCTGTTTGCTTCTGACTCCAGATTGCTGGTGATCTTCCCCTGTTGCTGTGGCCCTTCACTTGCACTGGCCCTGCTGCCCTCCTCATCGGATCTGGACACTGCACTGGCTGCTATCCCCTCCATGCCCAAGGCCTTTTCCTTCACAGTCACAGTCTGTGACTTGATGCTCTGGGCACCTGCTGCCATCAGGGCATCCCCGAGGTTCTGCTTGGTGGCTCTCACCTCGTGCAGGACTCCTCTCTCCTTGCACAACTGTTTCAAGTGGTCTGCAGTGTACCTGTTGTAGTTGTAAGCCATCTTCTTCCCTAACTACGGCTACTCTAACTTGCACTTTAGAAAAAAAATAAAACAGGTAGGAACTTGACTTTAAGCAAAATGATATAGTTCTGTTTCCTTTTAAAAATAAATCACTGCCTTATTTTGCAAGTGAACTGTACAGTATTAAGCTGATACAGTGAACAGTTAAAGCTCGTGTTACCAATTTTATCCACACAGCTGCCACCAAATCTGTCACAAACGCACTCAGCAGGCCAGGCCCTCTGCTCCCACAGTGCCAACCTCTGAGCGCAGTATTGTGAACAGGTAACAGACAGGGTAACCCTCCTGTCTGCTTGTGGGTCTGAATCACCTTTAGTCTCAAGCTCTGGGGGGATTTAAACTGTGAGCCTTATGCTAGCATACCCCAATGGACAGGCTCAGATAATCTTCTCTTCGGG
Source organism: Neoceratodus forsteri (assembly GCA_016271365.2). NCBI lineage: Eukaryota > Metazoa > Chordata > Ceratodontiformes > Ceratodontidae > Neoceratodus > Neoceratodus forsteri. Next base: position 71,239,500 of record JADMNL010000023.1, read on the forward strand.
GGGATGCAAGATAGCTTTCGCCTAACGGCACCTAACTAGGTATCCAAAATGAACCCTTGAAACTCTATAAAAGACGTTAGGTATAGTCTTACCTTTTTATTTATTTATTTAGTTTTTGTTGACCGGGTAAGTGCACTAGACAAATCCTGCCTATTTTCAGGCACGACCCAGGGAAGGGGGATAGAGATGAATGCCAACTGACATTGAACCAGATTAAGCTGTTGGTGGTATTTTAAGTGAATGAGGGAAATCTGGCCAGGACACCGGGGAAATTCCCCTACTCTTTTCAATAAGTGCCATGGGATCTTTAACATCCACCTGAACTACCGCCAATCCAGACAGATGGGACCTCAGTTTTTTTAACAGTTTTTGTCAGTCTTAACCCTCTATATGTCACATGCAAAAAGAACTTTGAAGACACACCCAGGCAGTCTTTCAAGATAATATATTTACTAAAATGGATAAAAATATGTAAAATGTAAACATAGAACACTATATCAAAAAGCATACAATCACTTAAAACAACAAGGTTAAAGTACAAAACATAAACTCCTACCACACTACAATTAGACTTTTTCTATCTAAGGTATTACCTCTTTACAGTGCTTAAGTTAGATCAGAGATCTTGTTTCTTAAGAGCCCCAAAAGATAAGTCACAAAGATCAGACACAAGTCCTAGTTAACTGTGTCTCTCTCACACACCCCTTCTACGATGTCATCTAGCTCCTCCTTTTAGAATATAAAAAATATACAAACAGTGATCTTCCTGTCAGGAGATATTTTAAATACTGTGACTTCAGCAAAAAATAATTTCTCAAATTATGACAGTCTTTAATCAAGCCTTTCCTTTGATCGTTTGTAGTTTCCTGTTCCCAAGGCAGGTCACAGATTTTACAAATTTTCACACCATGGTGGTATAACATGTTTTTCCTCTAAGACGTCATAAAAGTTTACGAGTCCTATATCCTGGCAGCTGGGTCAGTTCTAATTAAGACAGAATACCAGGAGACCCTTAATTAAGTCTATCTAGTCTTTTAATTACCTCCTGGTCTCAGGTCACTTGTCACTCCACTGACTGGGGGGGCACCCATAGCACAGGATGTCTCATGTGAGACATTCACTTATCACATCCTATATTATAAATATCATAGAACAATCATTACCAGCTGGCCAAGCATCATACTTACCAACAGTAAAACTACAATTATGGTGCCTCCACCAAGAGTAGTGCTTAAGTGGGTTCATAACAGAATTTGTACAGCCCTCTAGGAAGCTATAACCACCCACAATCCTACTTAGTGACCTTTTAGGTTTAACAAAACAGTTGCAATACTTAACAATAAGAATACAAAGCAGTTTTACCATTAATTATATGCTCATGTACCTTCCACTTACCAGCAGGGTTCGGTCTCTCAGCAGTCACCCTGCAACCACCTGTAAAAGACAGTTTTAATAGTACAAGCATACACTTTCAATATGCTTTGCAGTACTTCAGTAACTTTGTACCAGGTAATAATATGCTCACGGGCCAGGTTAACAGCAAAAACAATAAATCAGGTTTATTAAGCAGGGCGTGAACAAGGGAAGGGCAACAATCTAGGCAAATGATTATTTTACTATAATTAAGACAGACTAGGCTAGTTTTCATTATTATCCCTGAATTTATCAGCCTGGCAACTACTAGGTACCCAGAGTGGGTTGGCTGGTGTTGCAAATGATGTTGGGGCCCTTGATGGAAAGAAGGGTGATTAAATAAAATCAACACATTTGGAAACCATAAACAATCTGTATCCATGGCTGGATGGCCCAGTCACTTTTAAGCACATTAAACTGGCAGGCAGAATCAGATGGTACCATTAAAACAATTGAGGACTCATTGCAGGGAGCTAACCTGGTTTTATTCACTGTACCCAATTTGGCAGATGACAAGGCTGGCAAAATGAAGACCTGGTGCTTGCTAGAGCTGCTGATGGGTACCGAGGCCGACACGACTCACCTCCACTTCACAGGTTTTCTCTGTAGGTACCCACAACCTGCGTCTGATTGCTGCGCAGGGGTTGTCTCCCTAAGTCTGATCTCTTGCCGAAATGCTGATGATGGCACAGGAACAGACGTCTGGGCCGTTGGTGGCATAAGCCCAGAGGAAGAAAATGTCTTTTAAAAGCAAGTCTGCGTGCTGGTGAACCTTCCAGCTGGCCATTTTGGCAGAAAGTCTTTCCTGACTGGAGTGGCTTCTGCTTTTCTTCAGGAGTCCCAGGATCAGTGTCTCCACGTAAGTGGTAGGCCTCAGCACATTAAACTGAAAAAACACCAAACTTTCTTTTTACTGTGGTTTATGGCCAGTTGCAATTTCAGCTGAACTGCTGAGCAACCACTCAGTCTGCTAGCAGTCAGTTTTTCTGATGTTTGATCCTTTTTTTGAATTGAAAGTTAATCACAGGAGGCAATTTCAGGCCCTTCCCATGAAAATCTTCACAGAACCAAACTAGCTCCCATGGATTACCGCCCTTATAATTGCCATCTGCAAAGCCCGAGACAGAGCCTGGTGTGCCTTTAAGTCCTCCCTATCCCCAAGTTCCAGAAAGGTGTACAACACAGCCAGAAATGCTTGCACTAAGGCCATTCATAAAGCTAAGGCAGATTACTTTAAACATCACCTTAACACTGCACACACATCCTCCTTTTGGAACATTGTACATTCCATCGTCAGTCCACCTCCTCAATCTACCACCCCTACCCTTAAACACAATGGCATTGAAGTTACTGACCCCATCCAGGTTGCAGACATCCTAAACTCCTTCTTCACCACCTGTGCCTCCCCTGACCCAACCGCATCTACTACACTGCCTGCCTCCAAACCTTCCCCACATCACATGCCTAGGCACAACTTCCTTCTTGCCCCGCCTCCTCCAACAAAGTACTGCTCACCCTCCTATCCGTCAACATGACAACATTTAGGAGGCAGTATAGTGCAGTGGTTTAAGGCTCTGAGCTGCAAATCTGGAGACCTGTGTTTGAATCCCACAGCCCCCACTTGCATACTGTGTGACCCTGAGCAAGTCACTTAACTTCCTTGTGCTCCCAGGTCACACCTGTAAATGAGCTTTCAGCTTAGTGTGTCTCTCTTGGTAAAAAAATAAAAAATCCAGTCCAGATGGTCTACATCTTAGTCTCCTATGCCCTTCTGCTCCTGCCATCACACTCCCTCTTAACTTCATTATAAACAAGTCCTTCTCCTCGGGCATTGTTCCAAAAGCCTGGAAATCTGCGTGCATCATCCCTCTCTACAAAGGAGGTGATTCCACCTTACCTGGGAACTACTGCCCAGTCTTCCACCTCCCTGCTCTGGCAAAACTCCAAGAACATCTTGTGCAGTCTAGGCTAACTGAATTCCTCTCTGCCACCAACTTCCTATCCCCCAGTCAGTCAGGTTTCAGAAAAAAACATTCCACCACATCCTCCCTTCTTTGTGTCACAGATCACATTCAATCTGCTGCTGATAAAAGCCACCTCACTGCTGTGGTCTTCATCAACCTGACAAAAGCATTTGATTTGGTATCCCACAATCTTCTCCTGGACACTCTAGAGGACATAGGGCTTGCCCCTCCTACCATACAATTGTTCAGATCTTATCTCACCGACAGATACCAATCAGTAAAAATCACAAACTCCTCCTCTCCTCCCTCCCTCCCTCCCTATCCTAGCTGGAGTCCCTCAAGGCTCAATACTTGGCCCCACCCTATTTTCTATATATATAAACAATCTCTCATCTGCCTATTACTCATCATGGATGATACCAATCTGTATGCCTCCGGCCCTGACCCAGTCACTATCCACTCTGTGCTGCAACATGACTTCCTCTCAGTTCAGTCCTGGTTCCAATCAAAATGACTCATGCTCAACACTTCCAAAACAGTCTGTATGACTTTTGGAACCACTCAAAGATTAGCCAGAGCTATCAGTGCCCCTCCAATCACCTTTCTTGATGGCACCCTTCTAAAGATCATCCTCTCATACAGGTATCTAGGAGATTGGCTGGACCCCCAGTTAAATTTCACTATCCACATTGATTACATGACCACTAAATTCCACCCTTAGCCTGGTATACTATATCATAACAAAGACTCTTTCTCTCTCTCTCCCCCGTACATAGGGTACTTCTAACAAAAATGATTATGCCAGTCTTTGATTACGCCGACATTGTTTACTGCACTACACCCTCTACATCACTCTCTTGACTTGATTCCCTCTACTATGCCTTCTGCCGTTTTGCCTCTAACTCGCCATACAGACCCCACCACTGTTCTCTACTATCCTCTCTGAACCTCCCTCCACTCACACACAGGCATCTCATCCACTCTATAGCCTTCATTTCCAAATTCTGGTTCAATCTGCTCCCCACATACATCTCTTCCCTCCTCTCCCCTGCCCCAGCCTCAACATACTCCCTACGTTCTAGGGGCTCACATTCTTTCTCACTCCCTATTCTGTCCTGGAACATGGGCAAATCTGCTTTCCACTATCATCTCCTCTCTATGTGGAAGACTCAGTCTCCTCTTTAACGCAACTCTTCCTCTCACTCCTCTGTCAAATCACTGCTCCATCTCCTACCTTTCCCTACTTGCTCCCATAACAACTCTTAGCACTTGAAATGTTTGTCCCCTGGTGTAACAACACTGATTTTGAGTTACTCCGTACCATGTACAGTTGTCTCATTGCACTTGAAATGTTTGTCCCTTGTTGCAACTACTCCGATCTTTGATATTCCATTATACAGTTGCCTCTCTGCATAGCCTGTTTTGCTGTATTGTATTCATTTAAATATTTTATTACGCTTACTATTGCATAATTGTATACTGAATGCCTTGTACTATATACTGTGATTCCCATGCTCCCTGTCCCCCAGGTCGCACCTGGGATGAGCCTTGGCTTAGTGTGCCTTTCCCGGTCACCAAATGTTTAAATAAAAAATAAATGAAAATAAATAAGCTCCTCTCGCCACAGAAGCTCGAGCTGGACTGACCACAGTTTCAAACAGTTTTCTGAACATGCTCAGTTTTTCTGTATTCCGGTTAGCTGAAGGAGCTGTCAGTCACAGTTCTAGTACTCCCAGTGGTCAATGTAGGCGCTAAACATGAGAGTTCTTAGTTTCTCCCACAAGGCACCTGAGCTAAGGACCCCTTGAGGACCCTTTGGTTCAGATTGGTCCAAACTAGGAAGTCCCGGACCAAGCATGGCTCCCATCAGAACAAACTAGTGCTGCAGTACTGGCAGTTCAAACCACTTACTTTATCTAAACAACAGTAAGGATTTCGAAATAAATATTTACAGTGCTAGCAAGGGCTCCCTCTGCATGGTTAGCGACTGCAGAGTGGAGTGAATTGGAGCTAGGTCAGGCTGGTTGAGAGCACTAGAACACTCGGACCCAGCCCAGGCTATTTACAGTATACACAAGGCTGGAGATTTTAAAGGGATAGTGTGGTGGCATGAAAGTGTGCACACACGCAGGGCAACAGCAGCACAGCATGGAACATAGATTTAACTTTTACTGCTGGACGTCTGCCAGGCAGTGGGCATCAGAAGAGCCCAGGGAGACAGTCGAGGTAAGCTCCCCGAAATTGGAGGGGTTACACCTCCTCAACTGGGATGGTCTGCAAGTGGAAATTGCCAGTTGGGTGGGGCTGGTGATGGTGGATGGGGCAGGGTTGGGGAGCAGAGCCCTTGGGCCATCAGTAAAGTACTGGTTTAAATCAGTTTCAGTTTTCAGTTAATTTTTTATATTGGAAAGGCATGAGAGCAAAATTACCTGTTTTCACAAGCGTCCAGTTAGGACACACAAAAGAAGGTTACAAAGTTTAAAGGACAATGGAAATTACAAGGTATAAAAGTCATCAATGGTACAAAAATAAGTGCCATCAAAGTGGATATTACAGTACAACACAATACAGTAGTGCAGTAGTCAATATCGACAGTAGTGTTCATTATGAATGGGACAGATATACCAGGACAATTCAAGGCCCAGGGCATTTGCAAGATTGCAAACTGGAGAGGTGACCCATAAGATTATACTTGAAGGAGGCTATAGGGGGACATAGGACAAGTGATGGGGGTAGGTTGTTGAATAATTTGACACCTTTGTATGATAGGGTGTTTTGGCCTTGAGTAGTACAACTGAAATGGAGTAAGAGGGAGAGGGAAGAGGACTGTCTCGTGGACTGTGAGGGAGTAGACGGGAAAAAGGGTGGAGATGCTACTTGGAAGTAGTCCGAGAGTGCGTTTGTGGAGGAAGGTTAGGATCTTACTGTCAAATCTATCTTCAAGTGGGGGGCAGTTGGCAAATATGTGCTGGTCACAATGGTGGGTTAGTTTGGGGAGGTCAGTAGCAAACCGGATAACATTGTGGTAAGTGATACGAAGCCGACTAAGATTTCTTTGGGAAAGGGGTGGTAGTAGAGCAGAACTCCATAGTCCAATAGGGAGCATGGAGCTGGTGGCTTGTAGCATCCTAGATTCTGGGATTAGGAAATGTTTCACACAATATAACATGCCAAGCTTTTGGTGTGTTTTCTTAATTAGCTGATTGACATGGAGTTTATAGGTTAGGTGACAGTCAAGGATCGGGTCTAGGTATTTAAACTCTGAGACTTGTTCAATGGACTTGCCATCATTATCTCGGAGGGAGAGGTCAACGGCTGCTGATTTCCTGGAACCAGAGAAAATCATGGACTTGTTTTTTCAAGTTGAGAACAAGCCCTCAGGAAGAGAACCAGGAGTGAAGCCTAAAGAAGTCCAGCTGGAGTTTGTCACGAAGCGTAAGGGGATCCTTGTCTTTGCAAAAAAGCGCTGCATCATCAGTGTTGAGGATAATTTCAATGTGAGCATGTGCAGATTCCAGGAAGGGAGTCAATAACGAGAGAGAAGAGAAGGGGACCCAGGATGGAGCCCTGGGGAACTCTATATTTAATGGCGGATACAGCGGAGAGAACACCTTCTATCACGATTCTGTGGGATCTATGACTTAGGTAGCTGGAGAACCAGTTTACCACCTCAGAGGAGAAACTGAAACTGGAGAGGGTGGAGAGTAGAACCTTGTGATCAACAAGATCAAAGGCTTTCATAAGGTCCACAAACACAGAGCCCGAGTAGAGCCCATCATTATCAATGAAGTGGGTGAATTTGATCAAGACAGTCTCGGTGTTGTGGCCAGCCCTGAACCCATGCTGTGCATCTGTTTGCAGATTGTATTATCTAGGAATTCGATGGTTTGGTACAGGAGGATTATTTCCATAATTTTGGAAAGGGGGACAAGGAGGGAAATGGGCCTGTAATTGATGACATAATTCTTGGGACCGGATTTGTGGAGGGATTTGATGGTGGTGCATTTCCATTTAATGGGGAAAGAACCAGTGCAAAGATAGAAGTTGAAAACATTGGTGAGGGGGAGGGTGATATGCTCACAGACCAGCTTAAGGATCTGGTAGCCGATGTTATCCAGTCCTAGGCTGGGCCTGGGGTCATTCATTTTGATAAGTCTTACAACCTCCATGGGGGAGAGGTACCTGAAATGGAAGCTGGGATGGAGGTTGTGGGGAGAGGAGGGAATGGGTCGGGCGGATGGTTGAGCTTGTACTTGTCTAGGTCACCAAAGTAGGAGTTGAAATGGGTGGCAATTGCAAGGGGGTCAGTGACAGATTGTCCATTTATGGAGAGGTGGATTTGTTCACTGCAAGTTTCTCTTCCCGTTAGAACATTAAGAAGCCTCCAGGTGCATTTGGGGTTCCTCCTGCAGCTTTGCTGTTGTTCTCTGAGGAAGTTGATTTTAGTCTTGCGTACTGCTGATTTACAACTATTGTGGAGTGCTTTGTACTGTTCTCAAAGGTTAGGGAGTTTAAGTTTCTTATATTTTGACCATGCCCTCTCTTCCTCATTAGTTTGAGAAGGTTGGAGGAGACCCATTCATGGCTGTGTCCTTTAACCCTGAGTTTTTTAAGAGGGATGAGGGTGTCACAGATGGCTAGGAAATACCTACTGAAGGTGTCAAGGGCGATATCAATGTTGGTTATGGATTTGGTGAAGGACCAGTCAGTGGCTAGAATGGCTTTTGTGAATTCGTTGATGCTGAGTTTTTTTTTAATCTGCCTAGAGTGAATGTACTTGTGTTCAATTTTAGGGGTTTTGGTGGACGAATTGCAGAAGAAAACGCAGTGGTCACTAAGGGAATCATGGAGAGTCCCCGAATCTGTTATGTGGGAGGGGTTTGAAACACATATCCAGTCCAGGACTGATTCATACCCTGTTCTATAGTTTGTGTGGGTGGGGGTGGAGATTACCTGGTGAAGGCCTAGGTTGACAATGGATTCTTTGGCGGAGTTGGCCTGTGGGGCCAGCCAACTAAGGTTGAAGTCCCCTAGAATTATCCATTCTCTTCCACTTGGGAGGGTGTTTTTAGTGTAAAGGAAAGTATCTAGCTCAGTAGGGTGTGTGCCCAGGGGTAGATAGGTTACGCTGATAGTGATAATTTTGTTGCAGCAAAGGAGGAGGTTGACATAGAGGTAAAGATTCCAGGTTGGGTGTCACTACCGGGGTTTGGAATTCTGAGGCCGAGAGGTGGTCAGCAATCCAAAGGAGGTATTCGCTCCCTCTTTTTCCTTGCCTGTCCCTTCTGAAGAGAGAGTACTCTGTTAGATGTATTTCATTGGAGGAGATCGTATGGGTTAGCCAGGTCTCAGTGTGGGCAATAATGTAAAACTTATTAGCAGAAAGTCAGGCAGTTTTTTGTTCTCTGTGTTTCCTTTTCAGAAATAATGGCAAGAACTACTGGAAACACACAAACATCCTGTATCCTTCGTACTCATTTCCCGAGTCTCAAAATTTGTTTACCTGTGGTGAGACAAATAAATACGTGCAGTCTTCTTTTAATCCTGGTTTGTTATGGAAATTGTGGACTGTAGTGTGTTGCAGCATGGCGTTCTCTGAACGAAAATCCTCTCAATTGCCTTGTTAGTAAACTTAGTGGACTGTACTGAGTGTTGCCTAATATGTGCCAACTCGTTTTCTGTTCTGTTCAGTTTTTATTTTCTTTTGTTTTTATCACAATCTAGGGCTGTCATATACTATAAAAAACAGTATATGGACAACCATACACAACTCGGCCGTTTTCACATCTCGGGTTTATGATGACATCTGAGACCTCACGAGTTATGCTCTCGAGGTCTCCAAGATGTCATCACAAACCCTTGATGAGAACACAGCCTTGTTGTGTATGGTTGTCCATACACTATTCTATATATTGCCAACATCTTGTGCAAAAAACACACAGATAGCAAAGCACATTGATATCAAGTTATCAGGCAGACCTCAGTATAGCAACAGCACCTAGATAGGGAGTTGTAGAGCAGCAGGTTTACTAGCAGAGAAAGCATGGCAGTTGGGTACAGCACTTCCAGCATGAGCTAGTAGAATAGAGACACCTGAGCAAATAAATTAGACCCCAGCAGAGGAGTCACAGGGTTACAGTTTAGCAGGTAGCAAAACTGACTGCAACACAGCAATCTTATCAAGAGCAGAAAACTAGTTTTCTGCTGAGATTACATAACAGGGAGGATAGTTGCTTTCCATTTGTCTGTAATTGTTAAAAGTGTATTAGTTTTTGTGTCTCCAGTGTTTGTATAGTTAGTCAATAGTCCGATGTGATGTGAATAATGTAATACTTTGTAATGTATTTTATATTTTTATAGAAACTGATCTGTACACACATAGGACTGTCTTGTAAACAGGGAAACTCTTCCCTAATGACATATTTTCTCCTGTATAAAAATAAAGATTTTATCTCTCTGTCTGTCTATCTATCTATCAGCTAAACCCCAGTACATGTTAATAGACGCCAAGTAGGGAGTTGCAGGGTTACAGTTTAGCAGGCAGGAAAATTAACTGCATGACAGCAGACTGATTAGAATCAGAAAGGCTAGTTATACACTGATATTAAAATAACAAGCAAATCCTAGTACATCTATAAGGTGCACCACTTTATGGCAAGGAGAGTAAGTTATCACCGTACCCAGCATATAAGAAGCAGTAAGCAGTCCAGGTGAGTACAGCTACGGTTATCAACTAAGGCCTACCAGCCACAAGGATGTAGGCAGCAACATGGGGACAGCAGGCAGATAACAGTGCAACAGGCTGAGTAAAGAAACTAATGAGTGAGTTACAGTAAGGTCAGTGCCAGAGTCCAGAGTCCTTATAGAGTTCAGAAAAGGTTTAGGGAGTGGTACTGTGAGAAGGCTGAATACTGTTGGGTCAGTGTAGCAGCAGACACCCACAGTATGACATCTCTTTGCACTGTGGTTCTTAGTGCTCCAGACCAGTGCACAGAGGGCCACCAGGGGCTCAGAAAATTTCTGAGGGAAAAGAGTTCTGCCCTAGCTTCAACTTGCAGCCTCCTGATTGGCTGCAAGGAAGCTTCCATTCCAGCTGTGCACACTGAAGATTCTGGACTTGGCCTGGGGAGTGCAAGTGGTTGGCATTCAGTGGGGGGAAGGGGGTGTTCAGATGCCCCTCACACCCTGGTAGGACCTTGTAGAGTCAGCAGGAGCAGTCTGATTTCGCAGCTGAGCGGCGAGCATTTGAACCTTCATGAACTGAGTGAGAGGTGCATACAAAGTACAGAATAACACCATACAGTTTGGCTTAGTTGTCCTGGCACATTGCCACACAACTGTGCTTCATTAGGGGGAGCTTGAGAGGGTTCAGCAAAGGCCCACCAAGCTGGTTAGTGGCGTAGGAGGAAAAAGATATGAGGAAAGGTTGGATGCACTCAAATTATTTCGCCTAGAGAGGAGAAGGCTGAGAGGGAACAGGATCATGGATTTCCAACTGCTAATGGGGACCAGCAGAGTGCTATACACAGGTGTTTAAGTTTGTCAGTGCAAGCAGAACTAGAAGGCATGTCCAAAAATTGAGGGGTGGAGCAAAATAAGGAGTACAATTAGAAACCCTTACTAACCACAGAGGGTGGTTACATGTAGAAGAGTCTACCCAGGGAATTTGTGGAAACCAGCATGTTCAGGCTTCCAAAGTACAAGATTCCTGAGGAAGAATGACATTGAGGGTTACATAGTATGAGTAGGGGTTATGCAGAACTAGGACAAGAAAACAAGGCACCATTTACCATAGAAATTGTAGAAGTTTATTTACTCTCATAATAGGAGAGCCAACAAGTGCCATGCAAGTGATCAATTTCCCCTCACACAAAAGCCCGACTGGTGTTGCGGATGCGCGCTTCCTCATGACCCTGGGTGGATGGTGCCTTGTTTTCTCATACTGGTGCATACAGTCTGACAGTGGCACATCAGTTTTGGAGCTGCCTTTCCTTGCTTCTGACTGTAATACAGAACTAGGCAGATTAATGAAGGAGAATGACATTGAGGGTTGCACAGACTAAGAAGGAGTAACACAGCACTAGACAGATTCCTAAGGAAGAATGGCATTGAGGTTACTCAGCATAACCCTTGCGCCCAGTGCAGGATTTATACCAGCCCCCACCCCATCTACATCTGTGCCATGGGGGAAGCCATTTTACAGTGCTTGTGCCAAAGCTTTAGCACAAGCTGCCGTTGGTGAATAAATTGTGGCAACTGCACCCGCTCTCCTGAAATCGGGCTGAGTTGTATCCAAGGGCTTTGGCACAGCTGCAGCACACTTTGTGGACCATGCAGGGCTTGACAAAAGCCCTGCGTCAACCATCTAAAATCGGGCCCCAACTCTTTGTAATAGGATTCTCACGTGCTCCATGAACCATCTGGTTGATATCGGTATAAGGTTGTTGATAGGAGAGGTTGTGAAGAACTGTAGCAAACATGATAGTGCATCAGTTGATCCAATACAGCTACTGGGCACCAATTATTCTGAGAGCGGTAGTATGAGATCTGGACTCCTTGGTGGAGTCTATTGGTTTTCGAGGTTGGAAGAAAGAGAATATAATGATCTTCTTGCTTTCTTAAATCAGCAACTGTAAGGAATTTAGCTGAGGAGCTTTAGGTTGGGTGACTAGACAGATTCCACAGGAAGAATGGCATTGAGGATTACACAGCATGAGTAGGGGTAACACAGGACTAGACAGATTCCTGCGGGAGAATGGCATTGAGGGTTATACAGCATGAGTAGTTGTAACACAGGACAAGACAGATTCCACAGGAAGAATGGCATTGAGGATTACATAGTATGAGTAGGGGTAACACAGGACTAGACAGATTTCTGAGGGAGAATGGCATTGAGGGTTATACAGCATAAGTAGGGGTAACACAGGACTAGACAGATTCTTGAGGGAGAATGGCATTGAGGGTTACACAGCATGAGTAGTTGTAACACAGCACTAGACAGATACCTGAGGGAGAATGGCACTGAGGGTTACACAGCATGAGTAGTGGTAACACAGAACTATACAGATTTCTGAGGGAGAATGGCATTGAGGATTACACAGCATGAGTAGGGGTAACACAGGACTAGACAGATTCCTGAGGGAGAATGACAAATCCAGGTTCACCTCGAAAATGAGCATTGCTCAATGGTGTTCGTCTGGCTAAATAAAGACATTGATTGACTGACTGATTGATTGGTTAGTGCAACAAGACGCACCATGCTTGGTGTGATGAGTTTAGCAAGACACACCATGCTTGATGTGGTGAGTTTAACAAGACGCATTAGGCACCATGGAGAATGCAGCAAAGGGCACCACACAATTGTTTAGGTGAAAAGACTTTACTAATATTGATCTAATGAATTACAAAACACTGTGTAACCCCCCCCTAATACCCGGGGTTACAAGAATCCCAGTTAGATCTAGTGGCAGGCAGCGAAGGCAGCTTGTGAAATTCCAGATAAATGGATTTCACACTGTCTCATTCTGTTCTCAGTCTCAGTTGAGACTGAGGGATGACATCATATAGAATTCTCGCAGCAGCATAAGCCACACTGGAATGTTGCAATTGGGAGTTAGATAGAATGTTGGGAGGCTTTGAAGTTAGTCAGTAGGAGTCTAGTGGGAAATTCAGTGGAGGGAGGAGGTGTGCTGCATCTGCAGGCCCTCAGCTCTGTCACAGAGCTACAGCTTTGTTTTTGGTGTGTGTTCTCACCATAAGAGGAACACGGGAAGTCCTGAATTGAAGTGGTAGAGATCGCTCCCCAGTTGGTTTGGGGCCTCATCCCTGCGGGGATGGGGGAGCCAACAGCCAGCTTTCCAGGGGCAATTCCCCTGGCCCGGCTAGAGAGAGAAAGAAGCTGCCTTGAAGATTTGTGCTGAGGCACCAAAAATTGGTTTGGTTTTCCTGTGAGAGAAGCCTGTGGGGCACCTGCAACCAGGGGTGAGTGCTCTGATAAAGGGCCTATGTTTCACCAGAGACTTTGTGTTTTAAGTAGCTGCTACTGTGGGTCAGGATAGGACAGCCAAGTACAGTGCTTAAGGAGTGTTGGATTTGGACATCTTTAATCAGTGGGGGTCTACAGGGATGGACATAGCCACTTAACAAGTATGCCTCAAGTCAGCACTGAAGTTTCAGACACTGTAGATTGAATGTGAAATACATTTAAAGTGTTAATCTACAAATCAGAGTTTTCAGAAGAAGAGGTGTTAGAGTCCAAAGAAATGGCCGGGTATGAATTATGGGAGCAAGAGGTGGGAGACCTCCCATCAGTAGTAACCAAATTCACCTCTACGGGTTTGCTTTGGGCCACCTGTTGCTTTCTCTCAGGTATTTGGCCAGTGCCTGAGGAAAGTACCCAGATGTGGGATTGTTGAAGATTCCCTTTACGGAGCCAGAAGTGCTCAGAGGTGGTTTAGGGAGTCACCGAGAAATGTTCCATGCCATATGGAAAGTGTCCAAAGGGCTGACATGAGAGTCGAGCCATGGAAGGAAGGTAGTCCAGAGGGCCGGCAAGGGAGCCAAGCCAGGGAAACCGAAATAGAGTTGAGTTAGGGCTGAGTGCCCAGATCGTTTCTAAACCTGAGGGTTTCAGTGTAAAGAGGATGTGTTCTGATCTCCATAAATCTGCATTACCAGGAGTGTAGCCCCGTGGGGGTCCATCTATGCTTTGTTATTCTGTTGGATGTGAATAAAAGCCACACTTTAGAATCCCAGCTTTTGGTATTGGACATTACAGTTATTGTTTCCTGCATCCGGAGTTACTTGGGGGCCCCTGTGAAGAGTAGCCAAACCTAGTCACCATGCCGAGTGACACCTTTCTCCCCAAAATTCAAGTTATAAAAATGGAGGCACCGCGTCATAGGACCTAGGCCCCTCAACCTGTCCATAGCTACACAGGCAGGGGTAGTAGTCCCCTCAGTTTAGCGCCGACTGGGGTTACAACTACAAAGACAGTAAAACATGATTATGTGTACTATACTTACATTCTTCGCAACTGTAATATTTTACAACCATACAATTTGCATTTAGCATCAAAAACTATCTTCTGTCATGGCATAATGTGACACATTTTGAATATTCAGAAGAATGACAGTGTAATTGATAGCAACATTATTTGCTGCACCCATATCAATAAGTTTGCAAAATGAAGCGTAGAAAACACTGAATAATGCCATTGTACTGAATGTAACAGACCACTGAACTATTAATCCCAGCACTGTTTCAGTTCTTCATATTTATTGTTTATTTTTTGCAACTCTTCCGGTGGGATTGTGTCTCTACCCTGCACTGCACAGGTTATTGGTCCATGGAATATGTGGTTCATCTTCCGTGCTGCTGTTGCCTTGGTCATGTGAAGCTGCCATCTGCATGCTGGCTTAAAAACTTGAAATATTAGCACGTCCTGTCATCGATCATAGTTAGCTGTCCAATAAAGTAGTTCTTTGAGTAATAAGCAGCACAAAGGTTGTTGCGTGTTATGTGTTCCAACTTCTTTGCTGCCAGCCCAGTGGTCGAGTGAGCAGATGACATGTCTTTGTTGAGGCTCTGGTTGGTGGGGTTGCTGCATGAAGTGTGGGAAGCTGAAGTATCTACTGGAACTGTTGACATCTCTTCGTCATGATGACCAGGCATTTGTAGCTCATCTGGTGAATTAATAACTGGAAGTGACGGTACCGGTGCATGATCATATTGGTGTCTGGCATTTCTAGCTCATCTGGTGCATTAATAGCTGGATGTGAGAGTATCAGTGCAGTGGTCATATTGGTGTCTGCCATGTCAGACCTTGAATCTGGATTTAACTGGGAGGGAGAAGATGCAAGTGTGGCAGAAACATGGGTGCCCTGTAGATCACTCTCTGGCACAGAAGGAAAATAGCCAGGATAGTCCTGCAGTTTCCTCACCTCCCATGCTTCCACTCAACCAGTGTTTTCACAGGTGTTGTCTCCAGTTTGGCATGGTCTGCAGCAACAGCTACATCCCCATATGGTGACCACACCATCAGCCACAGACCTCGCACTTTGTTTTCTCTTTATCCCTGGTATCATTATCACATTTGGTCCTGCAAGCCTCGTCATGCTCTTCTCCCCAGCCCAGAAGAATGTGCATAGAAAATGGGTGCACCCTCCAGTGGCAGGCTCTTTCATGAGGTACTGTTAACAGTATTTGTAAAGTTGTTTTGCATTGGCAGTCACTGCCTGAGGTGATTGCACAGCTTGACTGGTAAATTACTTTTATTACGGCACTCTCCATCGGAGGGTCCTTTCCCATGTCATGAACCAAAAAAAACACTTTTTTCAACAGAAAATCCATATCGTGTGGGTTTGCCCAATATGGTGTTAAATGTTCACTTTGATCTGTATTGACTTCTGCACCCATCTGTGTACTGAACTTCTCTATCTTAAGTACGCATACATTCTTGAGGTGTACATTGACTACTTCAAGCAAATTGACGGACAGCATGGTGGTCATGTTTCAGGTCGCTGGATATGCATACTAGGTACTCCATGACTGTACCTGCACATTTGTGACACCTGTAGTATGTTACTATGGTATGAATGGTGGCCTGTTCATAGTGCCAATGGACCAACTTAAATTTGTCCTGAAACGTACAGGCATAATTTTCTGCAAAGTCCAAGACCATGAGGACCCATCCTGGTGGCATATTTTCTTTGAGAGTCCTGAACTGGCTTTGTTGCCATGATGATGCCACATACAGGTGTTGCCCCCAAACTTGATATCATCTTTCAGGACTTCTGCAAGTTCTGGTATTGTGGTTGTTTTTCTTTTTAGAACTGTTCTGGTCCATTTCATCCTTGTGCCATTTATGTCTCTGGTAACACTAATACCTTCCCACTGGTACCATTTTACTTCTTCATTGCCACATCTATTTAACAGTTCATTGCCATTTTTTTCTATGGCACATGTGCTGCTGTTCTCACAATTCTTCTCAGTACATTCATTTGTAAAGAATTTTTTACTTGATGGCTTTGGGAACATGGTGATGTCAATAGCCCTGCAGATATTTAAAATCTTGCACTGTGGCATTTTAAGGACATCTGCAAACAGTTTAGGGAGTGTAATGTCAGGGTTGGGTTTGTACAGTACTCACAGAGACACTGATCATGTTTTTGCTTCTTGGCCAGTTTTATATTCAGTGGCCTCAGACTGTGGAATTCGGTTGCCCCTATTGTTTTTACTGCATTTTGTTGACAGAAATCTTGGTAGAGACTATGAAGTGGCTTGTCAAGAAAAGTTTTAGTTTTCCCAGTTCATTCTAAAAAGGTCTCCTTGTGAGGTAGAGGCGTAGATGAGTCCTTGATGAAATTTTCCACCTTTTCCACCATTTCAGCTGAAAATGCTGACCTGTGCCTGTTGCTTCCTTCCTTTCATTGGTTCTGGGAAACCCTCAGCATCTGACTCCAGCTAATTCCCAGGGTTCTACTTGCACGTCTGAGCATATATTACTTTTTGAGTACCAGAATAGAGCTGGTGAAGGCATTTTTCACTTTTCTTTGTTCCTTGAAGTTTTGATGTTTGAAATCTGACGTTTTCTCCTTCATGAAATCAACCAGTTTGTCATGGAGGTTGGTGCGACAGGGCAGGCTCAGGTTGACCATTGATAGGGCACTGTGTTTTGCAGGGGAGCAGGATGAAATCAGTTTTGACAGGGTCATGGCAAATCATCTTGGTGACCGTGGAAGCCCACTACATGTTTTTTGCAGTACTCTCTGGATGGCGTTACTTAATCTGTTGTCAGTCAATGGGGTTTCATGTGGGCTTCCATTGGGTAAGGACACAGGAACTGATGTGGTGGTGGGAGAGGAGGCAGTGATGATGGTGGTGGAGGATGCAGTGCTGTTTCACTCCTTTTCTTTCTTGTCCCTGTACTTTGGTTGTCTCTTCATTTAGTTTTCTCTTTTTTTGTACTGATACATTGCAACGCCATTTTTTCTGTCCTTCCTCCAGCATGCCTATTGTTTTTGTTCCTCATTCTTGGTTATGCTCTTGGCTGCAGCAGGGCAGGTTGCAGGCTCTGAAGGTTGGTTCTTCTTCCATTCTCTCATTTTCTGCATTTGTAGCCTTGCTTTTTGATTATAGGTTTTGCGGCTCCCATCATCCATGGAAGCTCTGTACGCTCATGAGCGTGCTTTTAATTTCTCCAAATATTCTTCAGGATGAGAGGGATCATTTTTTCGGTTATCTCTGTAATGCTGACTTCACTGCTTGCCCGATAGTGGGCAGGATACATTCTTTAGTGCATCTTTCAACAGCAGTGCAGTAGATACTTTTGGTCTTCATGTCACACACTCCACTGTTCCAGTAATCTTTAAGTAAAACACAAGATTTCGGCAAGCAGTTTTCCTCCAAAAGGAGTGCACACATTTTGGGCTGCAGGACAAGAGCAGCACACTCCACATGATACTTCGGATCAAGTCAGACATGCCACATGCTGAAGATTTTGGACTGAAGGAGTAAGCATGCACATTTCACATAATATGACTGTACAAGTGATAGGAGCCAAACTTGTGAAGTTTAATGAACTAAAGGAGAGCTCATGCACATTTCACAGAATATGATGGATCAAGGCAGAGGAGCCACATACTGAACACAGTTCAAAAAACTGAAGGAGAGAGGATGTGCATTCCACATAATATGGCTGTACGTGGGATAGGAGACACACTAATGAAGTTCGACAGACAGAAGGAGAGTGCATGAACATTCGACATAATACGGTGGATCAAGGTATCGATGAACTGAAGGAGAGAGCATGCACACTCCACATTATTTATTAGTTTTTGATACCAGGTTAGAGTTAGTCATAATATACGGCAGATCGAGGGAAAGGGGAGAGACACAGTGAAGACACAGATTCGACAAACTGAAGGAGACAGCATGCACACGCCGCATAATTTATTAGTTTTTGATACCAAGTAAGATACACTAGGCATAAGTATAGGGTAGATCAAGGGGGGAGGAGACACACAGTTAATGTATTCGATGAACTGAAGAAGAGAGCATGCACACTTCACAAAATTATTAGCTTTTGACACCAGGTACGATACACTAGGTATAAGCATACAGTGGATTGAGGGAGAGGAAAGACGCAGTTAATGTGATGAACTGAAGGAGAGAACATGCTGCAGATCTTTTACACTTAAAAACAACACACTGCAGGGAAAACATTACAGTAACAAACCAATATGTTGAGTCAATTCCAAAACAGTTCAGCCAAAATACAAGGACCAGGTCCCAGGTCAGCATAATCACACTACTTTTTTTCGCCTCCACAACAACACAGTTCAGCAAAAGCAATACAGGCAAGTTTGAACATTCATGTTTTGGTCATATTGAGAGCAGCGCCAAACATCTAAGAGCCAAATGACCCACATACTGTCCCTGCTCAGGAGAGAAACCGCATGGTAATCAAGATGGAAGAACTTGACTCTCAAACACACCAAGACAAAAAACTGGGTGGGACTAGGTCCCAGGCAAGCATAACACACCACCCAGAAACAAACAGTTTGGCCAAAGCATTGCAGGCAAATTACACACTTTGTACCCGAGACCCTCGCTCCTTCGCCCTCCTTCTACTGCATTCGCAATCTGGCAAGTTATCTTTCACCTTTAGGCTCCCTGCCCTCTGGAACCATTTCCCCCACTCGATCCGCCTCTTGTCCATAGCTGCATCCCTCAAAAAGCACCTAAAGCCTCTCCCCTCCTCCTCCTATGGCTGCCTCCCTCCTCATCCCCTTGACAACCTCCTCATATACCCCAACTTCCATTTCTTACCCTCCCCTTACCCTCTAGCCATTCATACGTGGCTCCTCACACTTCACTCCTATACTATTGCCTGTTTGCAAAGCATTGTATATTATCATTCTGTTTATTTGTATATATGGTGTACATTTGCAATGTTCTTGTACCTTATTGTATATAACTTGGAGAAAAAACTGCATATTTTTTTATTTGTATCTATTGCTATGCAGTCACCTCTGTATTTTTCTCCACTTCCCCCTATCCCGGGTCGCAGCTGGAAACGTGTTTCGGCTCAGTGTGCCTTTCCAGGTTACCAAATTTTAAATAAATAAAGAAATTGAACATTCATGTTTGGTCATATTAAGAGCAATGCCAAACATGTAAAAGCCAAGCAACCCACATACTGCCTCCCAGCCCCCCGCAGGGAAGCCACATGGTGCTGAAGATGGCTGAACAGGGATCCCAAACACACCTTGCAAACATGGTGGGTAATATGACCAGACACATGTGGACAAAGGGCAGATTTACCATTACTTCAGTACACAAATATCACAAAAACACCTTTGGTTCACATGTGTTTGGGCTTGCATCTTTGGCCATATTATGGGCAGCATAGAAAATGAACAGAAACAGGCCACTACCCCTAGCTCCCCCCCCCCCAACACATGGCCACAAAGCAGTACAAGAACATTTTAAACATTGCCCAATAAACACAATCTAAGCAGCAAGTATATTTGTGACAAATTAATGTATTGGAACCCACCAAATTCACCTAGCACTCTACTCTGCACTGCATTTAATTACACTTTAACACGAAGCGTGTGGAACAAACACACCACAGGGATTGGTGTGCGAATTACATATTTTGTTCAGTTTTGAAAAAAAAAAAGAACCTCTCCAAAAAAAAAGCAGAGCACTAAAACCACCTCTGTAATTCAGTGGCTCAAATTAAACCCCCTTACTGTGAAAATGTTTGTCCCTCGTGATGCATGTAACAAGGGGCTTACCTTGTGATGAGGTTGTTCTGACTGCACGTGGAAATTCATTGTCTGAAGCAACAGCATCCTCAGCAGGGTTATGATAGCACCTCGTTATCTTTACAACTACCTGGAATTATTGTTCCTGTTTTTATGTGAGTGCAGATGCTCTGTTAAAATGTCACTGTTAGTAAGATTACCTGTATTTACAAAGACTGGCACAAAAAGTGCTTGTTCTACTATCACAGCAAACCTCACATTTTGGAGTTTACTCACTGCAGTTTAATCCTCTTTTCAGCTATATTTTACATCACCTTTAAACACTGACTACAGTTTGATTGTACTGTTGAGTTTGCCCATTTTTGTTTTGTACCTGAATGTGTGTGCATCATTTACATCACAGTAATAGGGAGCGTTACCTGATCTGGGAAACTAAAGCTGTTAATCTCAGCTTTATTCTGCTGTGAGTTTGCTAACTCTATACATATTTTCTTGGCCACTTCTTCTGTAGTGCCTGGGCCGGATTCACAAAAGGTTGCCACAAGCTGTGGCACTGGCAGCTAGCAGCAACAGTCCCTGCGTCCTAGACCCTGCACCCAATTCAGTATCGGACAGGGTCCAGGAGCCTGTATCCCGTGGCTTGCAACAATGGTCTAAGGAAGGGAGCAGCCCCCCACAATGCCACAAGTTGCGGGACGGGCGGGTGGCAGATGCATCCTTAGAAGTGGGTGGAGTTGCCCCCCATGCCCACAGTCCCCACAGTAGACAGCACAAAGCCCAGTGTGGGCTGTTGTCCTCCCCCCATCCCGATATTGCCAGGTGACAAGCCCTTATGGGTATCTGAACACACCCCTCCCCAGCCCTGATGTCCAGTTCCTGCACCCCACACCCACATCCCACCTCCACCATTACAAGACACCTGCAACATGCCCCATATATCCCTGGTGATCTAGTGGCCCCCCACCTGACAGTGCAAGCCCCCCATCCCCCCACCAATACCCCGCCGGCAACTGGCACAGCCCACCTCTCACCACCACGGCCAGCCACTGAATGAGCTGTCTATGGAGCCCATACAGTTAATATACACACTCCATGAATGACAGCTTACCCCTGGTGTGGGTTGTGCTAATTATGAGCCCCTGTGTGCTCCATTGTGGCCAGTGCCACTAGAAGAAATGGTTCACATGTGGCCAGTTGCCACTTGCCGAAATGTTAAAGTCCTATGCCATATGGGAATTGTGTGCTAAGCTGTGGCCTGTGCCACTAGAAGAAAGTGGGTTTCAGCTGAGGCCATTGCTGCTGAAGAGAATCCAAGGTCCTATGACATATGGGATATGCAGAGTTTCTGTCCATTATAGATTTCTGTTGTTCTGCCGTTGCCCTGTGCCACATTGTGTAAACCTTGGGGGTCCACCCTTGCTTTAGAGTACCATCTTTGGAATAAAGTCACACTCTAGAACTCCAGCCTGGTTTGGGCATTCCTGTTACTGCTTCCTGTGTGGAATTACTGGGTACCCCTCTAGATATACAGACCTAGCATAGCCCTAGCAAAAGGTTCTCTCCTCAGGACCTGGGTTATTTGGTCACAACTGGTATTTGCTTTTGTACACCCCCACTCCTTTCTGACCCCTAGGAATAATGAGCCTGGTATACAGTCCCAAAGCTAGGGATGGTACCAAATGTCCGAAGTATGTTTGGGTGCCCAGTCAAGGGTGCCAAGGGGCAGCTTACTGTACAAAGAAGCGGGGGGGGGGGGGAGTTACATTCGTATGAACATAAGTGGAACTGTATAGACAGAAAATCCAACAAACAAAAGTTTCAGGTATCCCATAATTGTGCAGAACAAATTCCAGATATCTATGTGCTGTCCTGTTGAAGTCTTTTTGTTGATCAAGAGAGAGTAAATACCCAGTCACCTACTCCTTATTACCTGTATCTACAAGTTCTCTAACCAATTTAAGATAATCCTGTATACGCCTGTCAGGAACTGAACAAGACTGTGCGGTTGATACTACATGCTATGCGACTGGTAGAAATCTATTGTGCAAAGCTTTAGATAACATTTTAAGGTCAGCATTTAACAGAGATATAGGCCTCCAGTTATCCAAACACCTACAGTTCCCTTTTTATGTTTGCTTGTGCGCATGCGCAAGAAACATTACGTGACAGCTTAGGAGAGAAGCGGGCTGTGGAGGCACGGCACTGTTACAACCAAGGGAGACACTGCATTTGTGGGCTTGGCACTGGTGGACCAATGGAGGCACAGTGTGCCGATGACACTGGTCTCAAAAGTACCAAGTAGAAACATTTTTTGCTGCTGCTGCAACTAGGGGGTACCATCATTGCAGTGTCAGTCATTCAGCCGCAATGAGGGAGCACCTGTCATTGCAGGGTGGAATGTTAGCTAGCCTAATACTGTTTGTGAACATGGCGGGTGGCTTGCCGCATGCTAACAAACAATATTAGGGTGCCCCTTGCCGAGGCGGTGCCTAATCCCCTCGGCAGCATGTGCCCTCGGGCAATCTTTGTTTGCCGACGGGGCCCCATCCCCACCGCCCCAGCGTCGCAAGTATTTTGCCAACGGGGAGCCCACTCCCATTGGCATGATGCCGTAACCCCCACCTGTTTTTCTTGTCTGCCGATGGGGTACCCAGTCCCTGCCTGCATAATGTCCCTCACTTTTGCTGTGTGTGCCAATGGGGTGCCTAATCCCCGCCGCATAACGGCCCCCGCTTAGTTGTGTGCTGGACAGGTGCCCAATCCCCTTCGCTACAGTTTCCCCAAAAGACTTCCTTGTCACACTGGGAGCCCATCCCAGCGTGCCAAATGCCCCAGTAAAATTAAAAACCATCCCGCGATGTCTGTTTTTTTTTTTTTCCCTGTAAACAAGAAAACTGTCCCTCGCGGTCTCCGGGGCCCCCCTGCCACAACCGACGCCAACCCACTGCGCAGCCTTCCTCCCCACACCCCCTCTCACCCCATACTTACCTCCGGAGTCTGACATGACGATCTTCGGTGGACCGGGAACACGTCTGCACTCTTCAAAGTCAACCGCAAACTGAGGAAATGCTGGTAAGCTGTATAATGGAACAAATAGGTTGTTTTTAACTTTGCTGCATATCTCGGGCATTGTGTGGAATTTTGGCACCAAATTTTCAACATGGGGTTTTTGGGACCCGTCCTCATGAATTCTGTTACTGTCATGGCGTATATCAGGCCCGCAGGGTGATTTTGCGGTCATTATGCGGAATCACCTTTCGGGACGGATTAACGAAACGACAGTGCCGGTGTTAATGAGGTGGGTTCTCAAAAAGCCTATGTTGCAAATTTGGTGAAAAAATTCCTAAAAATGACTGTTTTACGAGCGTGCATTGCGCAGTTCCTATGCACGCTCGTAATTCGCACATTTTTTATATTTGCACTCCAGATTTTCAACAGTGCCATTTTACCACACCTCCTTATGAGCAGTACATATGTCATTTTTCACATCTCGCCCAAAATGTGTTTCCACGCATGTAGCACACAATGGCGCAGTCGGTGTGCGAAATCAATGTTTGGCACAGATTAAGAAAATCACAGTGATACTGTTCATTAGCAGATGTCCTAAAATGTCTATGTTGAAAATTTGGTGATAAAAGTCCATAAAATGACTGTGTTACGAGCTTGTGTTGCGCAGTTTCCACACACGCTCGTACCTTCGGACATTTGCAATGTTTTCACTCCAGATTGTCAACACTTCCATTTGTCCACACCTCCTTATGAACAGTACAACTGTCATTTTTCACATCCCGGCCAAAATGTGATTTTGCACTTCCGGCGCAGAATAGCGCTGTCGCTGTGGGAAGTCCATGTTTGGAACACATTAGGAAAATTACACTGACACTGTTCAGTAGCAGAGGTCCTGAAATGCCTATGTTGAAAATTTGGTGAGAAAAGTCCATGAAATGACTGTGTTACGAGCGTGCGTTTCGCAGGTTCCATGCATGCTCGTGTCTTTGCACATTAGCAATGTTTACACTCTAGATTGTCAACACTGCCATTTGGCCGCACCTCCTTATGAGCAGTACATCTGTCATTTTTCACATCTCGCCCAAAATGTGTTTCCATGCATGTAGCGCACAATGGTGCAGTCAGTGTGCGAAATCCATGTTCGGGACACATTAGGAAAATCATATTGATACTATTCATTAGCAGAGGTCCTAAAATGGCTATGTTGAAAATTTGGTGACAAAAGTCCATAAAATGACTGTGTTACAAACGTGCATTGTGCACTTTCCATGCACGCTCGTAACTTCGTACATTTGCAATATATTCATGCCATATTTTCAATATTGCCATTTTTCCACACCTCCTTATGAACAGTACAACTGTCATTTTTCATATCCTTGCCAAAATGTGTTTTCGCACTTCCAAGGCAGAATAGCACAGTCGCTGTGGGAAATCACTGTTCGGGACACATTACAAAAATGACAGTGACACTGTTCATTAGCAGAGGTGCTAAAATGCCTATGTTGAAAATTTGTGATGAAAGTCAATAAAATGGCTGTGTTATGAGCGTGCATTGCGCAGTTTTCAAGCACGCTTATAACTTTGCACATTTGTTATATTTTCACTCCAGATTTTCAACATTGTCATTTTTCCACATCTGCTTATGAATAGTACAGCTGTCATTTTTCACATCCTGGTCAAAATGTGTTTTTGCCGTTCCAATGTAGAATACCGTGGTTGCTGTGGGAAATCAGTGTTCAGGACACATTAACAAAATCCCAGTGACACTGTTCATGAGCACAGGTCGTACAATGCCTATGTTGAAAATCTGGTGATGAAACTCCATAAAATGACGTGTTACATGCATGCGTTGCACGGTTTCCACGTATGCTCAGAAATGAGAGCATTTTTATGTTTGCTTGCACGCATGTGCAAGAAACATAGTGCCATCATCCGAGATTTCGGAGGTGTGTCACCTCCTCCTCCAATTCAGTCAGTGTGTTGGCAGGCATGGCCCCTGCAAGCCAATGTCATGCTGGAGCTGTCTATGACAAGCTCCAAAATGCAGTGGCATACAGTTGAAAGGGGAGACTCAGCTTCAGTGAGCAGCGATAAGATATCGCCTGCCAATGTGCAGCTCCCCACACACACACAGAAACGCACGCCTTACTGCATGCTACTCCTCCTCCCTGCACACACGCATAGCCGGCGGGGTGCCCAATCCCCGCCGGCTTGTGCTGTACTCCCCCAAAGTCTTCTCACATGCCACGCTGGTGCCCACCCAGCGTGGCAACTCATAGAATAGCCGACGGGTGCCCAACCTCAGTCAGCTCCACTGTCCTCACCCTCCCGAGTATGGGTGCCAGCTGGGAGCCCTCGGCGTGGCAGCTGATCATATGGCCGACGGGGTGCCCAATCCCATGCCGGCTCCATGGCCCCAGCTGTCCCTTGTGCCACACTGGGAGCCCACCCCAGCGTGGCAAACGCCCCACGCTGTCTTTTTTTTTTCTGCAAAATAAAAATGGTCCCACGGCACTTCTCCAGCCCCCTCCCACAACCCGCACCCACCCACTGCGCACCCTGCCTCCCCACCCCCCCACCATCCCTTACCTCCGGAGCTCGGCACATGATCTTGCGGACCGGGAACACGTCTGCACTCTTCAAAGCCGACCCGCGAACTGAGAAATGCCGATAAGCCGTATAATAGGCTAGATAGGGGTTTTCAACTTTATTGCATATCTCAGGCATTTTTGGAATTTTTGCACCAAATTTTCCACAGGGGTTTTGGGACCTCTTCTCATGAATGATGTCACTGTCATGGCGTTGGTAGGCCCGAAGGCCGATTTCGCGTCATCGCGAAATCACCTTCGGGCCTGAATAACGCCATAGACAGTGACATCATTCATGAAGAGTCCCAAACCCCATGTTGAAAATCTGGTGCAAAATTCAAAAATTACTATTTTACGAGCATGCGTTGCGCAGTTCCTACACAGGCTCGTAAGTTTGTGAATTTTCAATATTTTCACTCCAGATTTGCAACATTGCCATTTTACCACAACTTCTTATGAGCAGTACAGCTGTCATTTTTCACATCTCACCCAAAATGTGTTTCCGCCCATATAGTACAATGGCACAGTCGTGTGCAAAATCAATGTACAGGACAAATTAAGAAAATCACAGTGACACTGTTCATGAGCTAAGGTCTTAAAATGGCTGTGTTGAAAATTTGGTGAAAAATTCCAAAATGACTGTTTTGACGTGTCGCTTTATAGTTCCCGCACGCATGCTCGTAAGTTCACGAGGATTTCAATATTTTCACTCCAGATTTTCAACATTGCCATTTTACCACATCTCCTTGAGCAGTGCAGCTGTCATTTTCACATCTTGCCCAAATGTGTTTCCGCTCATATGGCGCACAATGACGATCAATGTGCAAAATCAATGTATGGGACACATTAAGAAAATCACAAGTGACACTGTTCATGAGCAGAGGTCTTAAAATGGCTATGTTGAAATTTGGTGAAAAAATTCCTAAAAATGACTGTTTTATGAGCATCGTTGCCAGTTCCTATGCATGCTTTCGTCAAGTTCCCAAATTTAATATTTTCCTCCAGATTTTCAACATTGCCATTTATTACACTTCCTTATGAACAGTACAGCTGCTATTTTCATATGTTGCCCAAATGTGTTTTGACATGTAGCACACAATGGTGCTGTTGGTGTCTGAAAGCAATGTTTAGGACAGATTAAGAAAATCACAGTTACACTGTTCATGAGCAGAGGTCTTAAATGGCTATGTTGAAAATTTGGTGACAAAAGTCCATAAAATGACTGTGTTACAGTGAGCATTGCGCAGTTTCCACGCACCCTCGTAAGTTCATGACTTTGTAATATTTTCAGTCCAGATTTTCACCAGTGGCATTTTTCCACACTTCCTTATGAACAGTACAGCTGTCATTTTTCTCAACATGGCTGAAGTGTGTTTTCACACTTTCAGCGCAGAGATGAGTGGTCGCTGTGGGAAATCATTGTTCGGCACAGATAAAGAAAATCACAGTGACACTGTTCATGATCGGAGGCACCAAAATGCCTGAGTTGACAATCTGCTGTAAAAATCCCCAACCTAATTATATTACGGTGTCGTTGCACAGTTTCTGTATAAGCTCATGACTTCACCATTTTTAAATATTTTTACTGCAGATTTGCAACATTGCCATTTTTACACCTCCCCATGAACAGTACAGCTGTCATATTTTACATCCTGTTCGGAATGTTTTGGCACCTGTGGTGCTAAATGCTGTAGTCGCTGTGCATAAGCAGCTTTTGGCTAACAAATTGATATTCCCTCTGTTCATGAGGTGGGGTCAAAAAAACATGTTGAAAATTTGGAGTGAAAATACCAACGAATGCCTGAGGTATTAGGGTTTCCAACCATAACGCCCAACCCTGTAGAGAATGACAGGCATCAGGGGTGTGACTTGGGATTCTTGCCTGTAATGCTCATACCATTCCACACCCTGCAGCCAGTGAGAGGCATCGAGGTATGCCTTGGACTCTTCGCCCCAAAGTTCACCCCATTCTCTATATCGCACCCATCTCACCGTGTTCCTAATGAAATGGGGGTGTATAAGAACCAAAGACCCCAAGGAACACGTGACACTTGTCAGTGTCTGCAGGGTGGGATGTGATGAAATGGCGTGGCCGTTATGCCTGACAACCCAAACACACACCCCAATGCCTGTCACTCTCTGCAGGGTGGTGGTGGGCTTGGCTTCAGTTCAATACTTCACTGCCATTCCTATTACGCAGCTCTGTAACTTCTACACTACCACTGCCAATGCCAGCAAGCAAACATTCGGCATTGACAAATGCTTGTTAATATTCCCACTACACATTTTCAACATTGCCATCTCTTCATACCTCTCCATGGATGGTACAGCTGTCATTCTTCACACCCTGCCCGATCAGTCTTTTTGTACATGTGGCACAGAAAGGCACTGTCACTGTTGGAAGTCAGTTTTCGGGACACATTGACAAAATCACACTGCCACTGTTCATGACAAGAGGTCCCAAATGCTTTCATGAGGTGGAGTCACAAAAAGGCCATGTTCAAAATTTGTACTGTAAATACCAACAAATGCCTGAGGCATTACGGTTTCTAACCATAGCGTACTACCCTGAACAGACAGACAGGCATCGGCCTGTGCCTTTGGATTGCCACCTGTACTGCTCATGCCATCCCACCACCCCCACCCACTGACAGGCATCGAGGTGTACCTTGCATTCTTGCCCCAAGACTTCACCTCATTCTCCTATGCTGCACCCATTTCACCATATGTCCTTATGGAATGGGGTGATAGTAAACCAAACACCCTAATGCACAGCTCAACACATGTCAGTGTCTGTACACAGTAGAGGTGAGTACAGCTTGACCGGCTGAGGACATTTACCCAAACACTTACCCTAAATCCTGTCCATCTCTACAGGATGGAGGTGGACTCTATGTGAACTTCAAAACTTCACTGCCATTCCTATTCTGTATCTGTCTAACTGCTGCATTTCCAATTCTTATACCAGCAAGCAAACATTCGGCATTGACAAATGCTTGTTTATACTGAAACATCAATATCCCTTCCTTCATACAAAGGGTTACTGAGCCAGATTTAAGAATGTGGTTATAAACCACAGTGAGCTCAAAAGGCAAATAGAAAAAAAACAATTTATACAAGTCACCAGTAAGTCCATCTTGATCTGGGGCTTCGGATGAATTCGGTGAGTGCATAGCATGTTCTGTCTCTGCCATATGTAAAGGTTTCTGTAGGCATACCTTCTGTACACACTTGTGTACTGTGTGTTTTTAGTACATGTCCCAACCATGCCTTTTTGTTACCATTGTCATTATTAATCTGGAGTATCTGAGTTGATGTAGACCACCAAGTAGTTTCTGTATCTATTTAAGCAGCTGCTGTTTAGGACATAGATACATGTACAACCTGTTTACCTGTTTAGAGATAAGATGAGTAATCTGACAGCAGTCTGATTTATTTTGTACTGGGAGCAGCAGTTGGAGAGAGTGTGTACATTTTTATGTCTGCCATACGGGCATGCACAGTGAATAATTTGCTATGAGAGTGGGTTTTGAGGCGCCTGACACTGTCGGTCCAATGCAGAGCAGTCTGCAAGAGGCTCGTCAGTGTCACACCAATCATCAGCCAGGCTGATCATGACACTGTTCTGGCTGGCTGGGTGGAAACTTCATGTAGTTCAAAGAAATGAGCCAATCCAGTCATAGGGTGGCTCTTTCCTTTGATCTACATAATGCCGCCCAGCAGGCACAGCTGATCTGTCATGATCAGCCTGCTGTGGCACCCCCACCATATCATCACCGATGCCATCCCCTAGCCAGGCTCTGAAATTTTTTTTTTAAATTAAGTTGCCCACAGACAACCTAGACCTGAAATTTGGTTGCCCCATGCAAGTTTTTTGTTGCCCGCATCAGGTGACATTTAACAGACAAAAGTATACTCAACATTGATTAGCTTAGTAGTGTTGTTGAATCTGGTGGCACAGACCATCTGATCATTGTTAAATTAGCCCTTTCTTTAACTTCAAAATAAAACATAAATTCCAGTACTGTTTTACGGCAGAAAAAACACATAGATTGCCATCAGCTTATATGTACAGTATGTTTTCCTTCCAATTCAGTCATTAGAAATGCTGTATGCCTGTATTAGAGACTGGACTGGAGGTGGAGCACACAAATCTCTACCTATTCCTCTCTTCTGTGACACTCAGATCAATGCTGACTGGTGATCAATAAAGTATTTTACTGCTGAAATTAAATCTGTGTATGTGTAATTATTTCCACCACAAACACAGAGCAGAGTGCAGACACTCCAGTCCAAATGTTTTTCTTTTCTCTAAGACCAAAAAGGAGCCCTCAAAATTAAAAGTAGTCTGTGACTCTCTGAGTGACTCCCCGAGTCCCCCTATTCCTCTCTATGTAATGCTCACCTAGGGGGCTACTGCACAGCTTCCATTTATTTATTTTTCAATAAAGTATTTTACTACAAAATATTTAAATCTGTGTATGTTATGCATTTATTTCCAATTCCACCACCACAGACAAACCCACAGCAGACACTCCAGTCCAAATGCTTTTCTTTTCAGATCAGAAAGGAGCCCTCAAAATGAAATGTACAGTAGTCTGAGACCGGGATTGCCGTCTTACTGCCTGACTGAGTGACTCTCCCCGAGTCCCCCCCATCTCCTCTCCTCTCCTCTCCTCTCCTCTCCTCTCCTCTCCTTGCAGTGCTCAAGAAGGGATATTGGCTGCACAGCTTCTAGTCTGGCTGTATTTTTTTTAACATCAGTAGTACTCTGCTAGCAAGTTACTACAAAGAGCAGTTTGTTATGAGGAGACTCAAGACTGGTGAAGTGTCTGCCAGACTTCACCAATTTAGCTGATCAGGTGGCTTAGTAAATGTAATTACCACACACACAATCCTGTTTAGTAGTGGAGCATCTGGTTCAAGCCTCAGACTCCTGGCCCCAAACTAATCAGAAAAATACGGACCGCGTGTCCTCTCTTAAGCCTGCTATAACAAACAGTGAAAAAACATGGGCAGGGTAAATTGAGATATCCAAGTCTAGCACATACATTTTTATGTTTGCTAGCACGCATGTGCAAGAAACATAGTGCCATCATCCGAGATTTCGGAGGTGTGTCACCTCTTCCTCCAATTCAGGCAGTGTGCTTGGCGTATGCGGGCCCTGTAAGCCAGCATTTTTGAGCTGTGTATGACTGTACCCAAAATGCAGTAGCATACCAGTTGAAAGGGGAGCTACGCTTGAGGAGCAGCGACAAGAAGCTGCCCGCAGCGCGCCCCCGCCAGGGCGTCGCGCTCCCGCACGCAGTGTATAGCCGACGGGTGGCCAATCCCCATCGGCTGAGCTGCATCTGTCTCCTCCCCTCCCACTAGTTGATGCCACACAGGAGCCCAACTCAGGCGTGGCAATCAGTCATTTGCCGACAGGGGTGCCCAATCCCCGTCGGCTGAGCGCGCCCCAAAGTCCCTTGTGCGGCTGGGAGCCCACCCCAGGCGTGGCAAGCCGATCCCGCAATGTTTTTTTTTTTGCAGCGAGGGTGCCCAATCCCCGTCGGCTGAAACTACCAAAGTCGTTTGTGCCACGCTGAGGCCACCCCAGTGTGGCAAGCGATCCACACGGCGATCTTTTTTTACCTGTAAGAAAAAAGCGGTCCAGCCAGATGCGTCTCCGACCCCCACAACCGCACCCCACCCACTTCACGCACCAGCCTCCCCACACCCCACCCCATACTTACCTCCGGACTCTGGTGCGGCGTCTTCGGTGGACAGGGACACCGTCTGCACTCTTCAAAGCTGACGCGAACTGAGGAAATGGCGGTAAGCTGTATAATGGGCTAGATGGGGTTTCAACTTTATTGCATAGCTCAGGCATTTTGAGAATTTCTGCGCAAATTTTCAACATGGAGTTTTGGGACCCCTTCTCATGGGCGATAATGTCATTGTCATGGCGTTATTCAGGCCGGAAGAGTGATTTCGCCACAGTGACTGCGAAATCACCGCCGAGCCTGGCTCCTCGCCGACAGTGACATCATTCATGAAGAACCGCTATGTTGAAAATTTGGTATAGAAAACTCAAAAATGACTGTTTCTGGCGTCGTTGCGCGGTTCCTCACGCAGGCGCAAGTTCGTAATTTCAATATTTTCACTCCAGATTTTTCAACATTGCCATTTCACCACACCTTCTTATGAGTAGTACAGCTGTCATTTTCACATCTCACCCAAAATGTGTTTCCGGCCATGTGGCAAGAATGGCGCCCAGTCGGTGTCTTGAAATCAATGTCACAGGACAAATTAAGAAAATCACAGTGACACTGTTCATGAGCAGAGGTCTTGAAATGGCTATGTTGAAATTTGGTGAAAAATTCCTAAAAATGACTGTTTCTGGCGTCGTTGCACAGTTCCTCAGCGCTCATGGGTTTGTGAATTTTCAATATTTTGACTCCAGATTTTCAACATTGCCATTTTTCCACACCTTCTTATGAGTAGTACAGCTGTCATTTCACATCTCACCCAAACGCTGTTTCCGCCCATGTAGCGCACAATGGCAGTGGATTGTCTTGAACTCGAAGTGTATGGGACACATTAAGAAAATCACAGTGTCACTGCTCATGAGCAGAGATCTTAAAATAGCAATGTTGAAGAATTTGGTGACGAATTCTAAAATGACTGTTTCTACAGTGTCGCGTTGCACCAGTTCCCACTGCGGCTCGTGGGTTTTGCGAATTTCGTTATTTCCATTCCAGATTTCCAACATTGCCATTTTCCACACCTCCTTATAGGCAGTACAGCTGTCATTTTCACATCCTGCCCAAAACGTGATTCCTGTATATGGCACAATATAGGCAGTCGATTGGTGCAAACTTAATGTATAGGACACATTAACAAAACCACAGTGACACTGTTCCTGAGCAGAGGTCTTAAAATGGCTATGTTGAAAATTTGGGAAAAATTCCTAAAAATGACTTTTACGGCGTCGTTGCACAGTTCCTATGTATTCTCGTGAAGTTTGCAAATTTAATATTTTCACTCTAGATTTTCAACATGTCCATTTATTAAACTTCCTTAAACAGTACAGCTGCAATTTTTCTTATGTCACCCAAAATGTGTTATCGCGACATGTGGCGCACAATGGTGCTGTTGGTGTCTGAAAGCAATGTTTAGGACAGATTAAAGAAAATCACAGTTACACTGTTCATGAGCAGAGGTCTTAAAATGGCTATGTTGAAAATTTGGTGACAAAAGTCCATAAAATGACTGTATTCACGAGTGAGCATTGTGCAGTTTCCACGCATCCTCGTTAGTTCATGACTTTGTAATATTTTCAGTCCAGATTTTCACTAGTGGCATTTTTCAACACTTCCTTATGAACAGTACAGCTGCCATTTTCACAACATGGTTGAAGTGTGTTTCACACTTTCGTGCAGAGATGCATAGTCGCTGTGGGAAATCATTGTTCAGCACAGATAAAGAAAATCACAGTGACACTGTTCATGATCGGAGGCACCAAAATGCCTGAGTTGACAATCTGCTATAAAATCCCCAGCCTAATTATATAGCGAATTGTCGTTGCACAGTTTCTATATGCCTTTCGTGACTTCACCATTTTTAAAATATTTTACTACACATTTGCAACATAGCCAGTTTTACACGCCCCATGAAAGAGTACAGCTGTCATTTTTACATCCTGTTGGAATATTTTTGCACCTGTGGTGCTAAATGCCGTAGTCACTGTGCATAAGCAGCTTTCAGCTACAAACTGATATTCCCCTGTTCATGAGGTGGGGTCACAAAACAAACATGTTGAAAATTTGGAGTTAAAATACCAACGAATGCTCTGAGGTATTAGGCTTTTCAACTCATAGCCCAACCCTATAGAGAATGACAGGAATCAGGGTGTGACTTGGGATTCTTGACTATGATGCTCATACCATTCCACACCCTGCAGTCACTGAGAGGCATTGAGGTATGCCTTGGACTCTTGACACAAACTTCACCCCATTCTCCTATATCGCACCCATCTCACCGTATTTCCTAATG
The DNA here is from genome assembly GCA_016271365.2 of Neoceratodus forsteri. Lineage (NCBI taxonomy): Eukaryota > Metazoa > Chordata > Ceratodontiformes > Ceratodontidae > Neoceratodus > Neoceratodus forsteri. The sequence goes on from JADMNL010000023.1 coordinate 71,273,286, forward strand.
AAATGGGGTGCGCATAAAGACCAAAGACCTTAAGGAACACGTGACATATCCAGTCTCTGCAGAGTGGGTGTGTGGTGAAATGGCGTGGCCGTTATCCTGGCGACCCAAGCGCACACCCAATGCCTGTCACTCTCTGCAGGGTGGTGGTGGGGTTGGCTTCAGTTCAATACTTCACTGCCATTCCTATTCGCAGCTCTGTAACTTCTACACTACCACTGCTAGTGCCAGCAAGCAAACATTCGGCATTGACAAATGCTTGTTTTTTAATGTATTTGTCTGCTGGCAGCGTAACTTGGGCTCAGAAAGTGAAGTCCCTACGCTTTATTTTATGTTTCACCTCACTGGCTTGCTGCCTACTCCTTCCCGTCCCACTTCCCCTCCTGATCTCCCCCACCCCAAAGTATTTCTCTTTGCTGGTGGTGCACCTTGATTGATTGTTAGGGAAAAAAGTAGAAGCTAGTAGTATTAAATAGTCCATTGTGTAAGTTATCTCTTAAAAAAGCTTTTTTTTTTTTACTTTTCAATTTTCAAATACCTGTTAAGTGGGATCATCTGTGCTATCAATGCTCTCAATATGCAGCGTATGGCGGTTATGGAGCACTGCACAGTTCAGCTGTTGAGTCATGTACTAGGGATGGGAGGCAGTGCAGTAGCAAGCACTGAGCACTGCGATTGCTGCCCAAGTCTGTCACTCGTGCTCCTGCCTCTTCCTCTCTCCATTCACTGCCCAAGATGTCAGTTCAATGGAAGGGTGGAGAGTGGCTGGATTATCCCGCAGTGAGGTCAGATGACCGCTCCTTCGCTCACTCACATGACTGCATGGCTTGGCAACTGCGCAAATAGGATGCTGCTCCTGGTCCCCAGAACCCCTCTGGCGGCCTGAATGTAAGCAGACACAGAGAACAAGCATTTGTCAATGCGAATGTTTGCTTGCTGGTATTGGCATTGGTATTGCAGGAGTTAGAAAGATGCATAATAGGAATGGCAGTGAAGTATTGAACTAATGCCACCCACCCCACCCCACAGAGACGACGGGCACTGGGGTGCCCTTTAGGTCATCGGCCATAACACTCATGCCATTCTACCTCACCCCACCCTGCAGACACTGGCAGGTGTCACGGTGTGCCTTGGGGTCTTCGAGCCGCGTGATGCAGGAAAAGGGAGGGATACAGAAAATATGCCAGAAACTGTAGGTTGGATAGGGGTCGACAAGGGCAAGAAACCTGTTTCACTGAGAGTAAAAGTGTAGCATGGAATACTCAGCAGTGACTCCTAGTGGTGGAACAGTATAACTTCCCTATGGAAAAGTGGTGAGATAGAATCTGAGTGGGTAGATCATGTGACAGGATGTGACCTATATATTCAGGGATGGACCATGGTGGGTGGAGGAGGGCAGAGCAATGCAGTGTTGATGGGCTAACACAGGCAAGCAAGAAGCTCTTGCTGTCTGTACCTTTCAATCGACGGCTCCCCTGTTGCTTTGCTCCTCAGGCTGATCGAGCAGTATGGTGTGTGGGGGGTTGAGGATGCCTGGCCTAAAGGCAGGGCCCCTGGTGTTCTCAGGGCAGAAATTTCTGATTTCTGTGGCAGGGCTCCTGATTTCTGTGGCAGCATTTTCTGATTTCTGTGCATGATTTATTCATTTCTCTGGCAAAAGCAGTCCTGTCATTGGCTAAATATGATGTGATGTCATCGATTGACATCATATGCTGAGCATAGAGGAGGGTCTTCAGGATAACGAGGTGGGAAAGAAAGCTTGACACTATGGAAAAACAGTATATTTATATGAAAATTCACCAAAAACAACGAATTCTGTGGCACTATATATATTCTGTGGCATGATGCAAATTCTGTGGCAAATTCTGCAACCGCAGAACCGCAGAATTCAAGGGGCCTTGCCTAAAGGGAATCAGAACAAAAGGTAAGAATACTGCGGGAAGCCAGAACAAAGGGCTGGGACAGGAGGGCTACTGCGCATCACCAGCTCCACAGACCCAGTACCCACAATTTGAATTAACATGCAGGTGAGAATAAAACACACATGCACCCCTATAAAGGACTTCTAGCAGCCCCAATTGTACCTCCTGTTCTCTGGTAAACCCCCTTACTTTGCAATCCATTCAGCACTAATATCCCTGAAGACACCACAATTTAAAGCACTTCTACTTACTGGAAAAACCACGTTCCTCAACAAGACCACAATTAAAACATCATTTAAAAAACATGTAAAACCCCTTCCCAATTCCACAGCCCAGAGCCTATCTGTAGCACTCTGCCAGCTGATATCCTTCCAGTCCATTCAGACCATCGGCAGAGTGTTAAGCATTTTAATGTTCTTAAGCTTTTAAGTCCATTTGTGCAAATCCAGGTAAGCAAGAAGCTCCTGCTGTCCGTAACTTTCAATCGCTGGCTCCCCTGTTGCTTTGCTCCTCAGGCTAATCGGAGCAGTATGGTGCGGGGTTGGAGGACACTGGCCTTTCAATCGCCGACTCCCCTGTTGCTTTGCTCCATGGGTTGATCACATCAATCAATTTTTATTTTACCAGGCAAAACACCATTGAGAAGAACTCAGTAAACATTACAGAGCAAAATATACAACCCATGAAGTAGCAGAGAATAACAAAGCAATGCGAAGTCATCAAATAATGCAGCACACTACATACATAATATACACAATATAAATACAATATATACAATAGGACCCATGGAAGGTGAGGGGTTGGAGTTAAATGAGACAAGGTATGTGGTAGGGTTGGTGGAAGGGAGTAGAGAGAGGGAAGAGATGAGGCAGTAGAGGGACAAACATGGCTGGGAGACAGGGGTACAGAATATAATGAAGTTGTTGCAACGAGTCAGGTATATAGTGGTAGTAAAAGAAGAAGAAGGGAATCTGGAGGAATCCTCGTAGGGAGACTAAATACAAACAGAACACCAACAAGCATTTGTCAATGCCGAATGTTGTCTTGCTGACATTGGCATTGGTAGCTCAGAAGTTGAACAGGTGCATAATAGGAATGGCAGTGAAGTAAGAAAGTGACGTCAAATCCCACATCACCCTACAGAGACTGACAAGCACTGAGGGTGTACCTTTTGTAATCAGCCATAATGTTCATGGCATTTCAGCTCACCCTACCCTGCAGTGCGACAAATATTGCGTTGTGCCTTGGGCCTTACGCTCACCCCATTCGGCCATAACACTCATGGCATTTTACCTCACCCTATCCTGCAGACACCGACAAGCGTGGAGGTGTGCCTTGGGGTGTTCGGCTTTACAGTCACCCCATTTCATAAGGACATATGCTGAAATGGGTGCAGCATACGAGAATGGGGTGAACTGTGGGGCCAAAGAGTCCAAGGTACACCTCGATGCCTGTCAGTGGTTTGAAGGTGGGAGGGATGGTATAGCGTGAGCATGACAGCCGGCGATGCAAAGACACACCCCTGACACCTGTCAGTCTGTACAGGGTGGACGTTATGGTTAGAAACCCTAATGGACCAGCTGTTTGTTGGTATTTGCACTACCAAATTTGCAACATGGGATTTTTGTGACCCCCACCTCATGAAAGTGTTTGGGACCTCTGCTCATGAATAGTGGCACTGAGATTTTGTTAATCTGTTCTGAACATTGATTTCTCACAGCGACTGCGCCATTCTACGCCAGATGTGGGAAAACACCATTCAGGCAGGATGTGAAAAATGACAGCTGTACCATTCATAGGTAGGTGTGAAGTGATGGCAGTGTTGAAATTCTTGAGTGAAAATATTAAAAATGCTCGAATTTACGAGCATACATAGAAACTGCACAATGCACACTCAGCACAGTCATTTAGTGGAATTATTCACCAAATTTTCAACATAGGCATTTTAGACTCTGCTCATGAACAGCGTCACTGATTTTGGTAATCTGTCCCAAACACTGATTTCCCACAGCGACTGCGCTATTCTGTGCTGGTAGTGTGAAAACACGTTCGGCCAGGATGTGAAATGACAGCTACACTATTCATAAGGAGGTGTGAAAAAATGCCAATGTTGAAAATCTGGGTGAAAATATAAAAATTGGTGAAGATTACGAGTGCATGTTGAAACACACAATGCACACTTGTAACACAGTCATTTTTGATTTTTTCAGTAATTTAACATAGGCTTTTTGGGAGGCCACCTCATGAAAGTGACACGGTCATTTTGTTACTGGTCCCAAAGGTGATTCCATGCAGTGACTGCAAAATCACCTTCCGGACTGAATAACGCCATGACAGTGACTGACCAAAGAGGAGGGGTCCCAAAACCCCATGTTGAAAATTTGCTGGCAAAAGTAAAAAAAATGGCTGAGATAGCCACATAAGTTGAAAAAAAAAAAACATTTATGCCATTATACAGCTTACCGGCATTTCTTCAGTTTGCAGTCGGCTTTGAAGAGTGCACACATTTTCACGGTCCACCGAACATCGTCATGCTGGGCTCCGGAGGTAAGTATGGGGTGAGGGTGTGTGTGGGGAGGCAGGGTGCACAGAGGGTGGGTGCAAGTTGGTGGAGGGACCACCAGACTCAACGAGGGACCATTTTCTGTTTTACAGGTTAAAAAAAAAATAAAAAATTGCAGGACTTTTTTTTCTTTACAGGGACATTTGGCATGTTGGGGTGGGCTCCCAGCATGCCACCTGAGTGGTTTTGGGGGGCTGTAGCCGATGGGGGATTAGGCACCCCCACCTGCCATACAGTGTTGGGGGTTGCATGAGCCAAGGGGGATTGGGCACCTCCTCGGCATACAAGAAATGGGGGGGGGTACATTATGCCGTCGTGGATTTGGCACCCTCGTTGGCAAATTAACTTAGGAGGGGGCATGCCGACAGGGGGATTTGGTACCCCCGTCAGATTTCAGATGGACTGTGTAAGGCGGTGGCTATCCCTCGGTTTCTGTGGGGACTATAAGAAGCTGACAGGGAAGCCGCTGCCATGTTGCTTGATGGGGACACCAGACGAGGCAAGCAGTAATTGGCTGTTCTAATCAGGGAGCACCCCTTGGCGCTCCCTGATTGCAGCGGCTTACTTCTTTCAAGGTGGTGGCACATTTCTCAACTGCTGTCATAGACAGCGTGTTATGCCATTGGTGCCACAGAGCCCAGCCACAAAAAGCAGTGGCGCCATTGGCTGCAGCAGGACTGCACCTCTGGAACCCGTTTCTCCACCGAAGCAACCACAATATGTTGTCTGCACTGCTTGCACAAGACAACATAAAAACAGTAAGCCAGGGTGTCAAGGGTAGTGCCCCTGAGTCCTGGTGCCCTCCAAATTGGGCAGCCAGGTGCTTTGGGGTTGGTTAGGCAGGGAAGGTGCCCCGGGGTGTAGGGAGGTCCCCTAGTTAGGTGCCCCTGGGTCCCAGTAGGTATTCTCCCCCAAATGTGAAGCCCCAGCTGGGCTTCATTTTAAAAAAAATAGTTTTGTTTCCTGCTTGTTTTTCCCCTGCCTGCAGCTCCATGCTAGAACCCCCTTCCCCCAGTTACCTTACACCAGGCACCTGCTATTGTGGGCCCGGACACAGGGGCATGCCAACAGGAATGGGCCTGTGAGGATTCCAAGGCGGAATCTTCAGCCTGTTTGAATGGCACTGGCCATTCATTCCATTCCATGGAGTGTGCAGCCGAGACCAGCAGCAAGTGCGAGGGCGCTAGGCCGGCCGGGCAAGGCAAATGGGAAGGTACTCACCTGTTGTCCTGGGATCCCTCCTGAAGTCCAGGGCAGTCCTCAGCCGATTGCTCCCTTTCTGTTCGTCGGTGGCAGCAGTCTGTCGGGTCCCAGAGCCACATCTGTGGCGCAGTGTCATTGGGAGGCAGTGGCAGTGGCAGCAGCATTAGGCCATCCCCTAGACCCGTGGCATCGGTGGAGGTTCTGTTGGAAGGGGCAACAGGTCCTGGGCTGTCCCCTTCATCCAGCTATCCAGGAGTGGGAGGTGTTCCAGAAGGGGTGGTGGCAGCAGCGTTAGGCCATCTCCTCCACACAGCAGCATGGCAGTAGTCCCGTTGGGAGGGGCAGCGGGTCCAGGCAGGCCCTCCAGCCAGCAAGCCAGCAGTTCAAGGGGAAAGGGTGGTGGCAGCAGTGAAAGGCTGCCCCTCCAGCAGCAGGAGTCCAGCAACTAGTGGAGACTTGTGGGAGAAGTGGGTCCAGCCCTTCCAGCGCTATCACCAGCAGCATGTACCAGCCCAGAGGAGAGGACGGCAGGGTGAGTGGCAGCAGCACTGGGGTCAGGTGCTTGCTGCCAAAAAAAAAACTTTTTTTTAAATTGTTTAAATAACCCTCTCGCGCTTCCAGGCGCCAGCCACAGCAGTGACTGGGGCAAAGGTCAAAGCCCCAGAAGGAAGAACCGCCCAAGGGGTGGGTCAAAGGGAAGACTCCGTAAAGCCAGTGAAATATGGGGCCGGGCAAGGCCCCAGCCAGGTCCGCCCATGGGGTGGATCAACATTAAGGGCTCCCTTGAGCCAAATGACTGAGGGGTGTGCAAGGCCCCAGTAAAAAGACCGCCCATGGGGCGGAGCTACGCGAAAGCCCCATAGACAGTGGGAGAAGGGGCTGGGAGAATGTGAACTTAATTGACTGCCTGTAGGTACAGTGGCCTTAAAGGGGCAATGACAGTCCCACCCAAGTTAAAGTGGCAACAACTGGGCCCTTCAGTCTAAAAGGGTCCAGGAACTGTACAAATGAATGGTAACTGTTATCGAATGCCTCCAGATGGAATTTTATATGGCTTTTGCTAAATTTAAAGGGGCAGGGCAAGTGCAAGGCTCTGCTGAGCCATGGAACTGTAACCAAATAAAATGTTTGCATGAATGTGGATTAATGCCTGCTAGCCAATGATGGTCACCAAGAAACAGTGACACTGTGATTTGCCTTTATTTATATTTTCTGAACTGTTTTATGTGTACATAGAGTGTCTTAGCACTGATTGCTAGAAATAAAGACACAGACACAGTGTTTCAAATAAAATGTTTATTGTGCTGCCACCCTCTAGCCTGAGTGTGATCCCCAGTGCCCCGACCCCTCCCTGACCAGCTGTCATGTCCTTGTTTGTCCTTGTGTCCTGGCAGTCCACAGAGGGGCTGTGGCTGGGTGACCTTGTGTCCCAGCAGTTCACATAGGGGCTGTGGCTGAGTGGCATTTGGCAGATTTTTCCTGGAAGGATGTAATTTCTGTTGATCTCGAGGAGGGTGCAAGGTCGGGGAGGGGGGCGAAAGCAGTAAAAAAAAAAAAAGGTTTGGGCCGGGCGCAATAAAAACGCACTAGTGCTCGGACCAACCCAGTACTCAGCCACCCCAGCCACTAGCCAATCCCTGACGCAGCTCGAGCCAGTAGCCACAGTGCCACCCCTAACCTCTCCACCCCTCCAGTCCGCTTGCCGTTTTCATCCCCACCCCCCAAGACATACGCATAGCAACATCCTGTCACCTAGTTCGCCCACCACCCTCATCCGTCGCCCTACTCTTTCCATCGCTGTGAGTGGATTGCGCTGGAAGGAGTCACTGTAATGTACGGCGCCCTTCTTGCAACCACTTCACGGGTTACCCAGTAATGTGTATATATCTTATCTTTTAGAGTTCTGAATTTAGTAATGTTTCAGCCCTTGTAGTTTTAGAGTGTAGATATTTAGTGTAATGTTACACTCTAGTCATGTTTAATAAACTTTTACATTGCTGCTTGCATTCGAGTCAGATTCATGCCTCTCCTTGTGTTCCCAGTAGTGGTATTTGAACTTGGGCCCCCTTCCCCCAAATTTTTCCCTGACACCTGCTGGCCGGGCGTCACACAAAAATCCACCTCCGGGTGGTTGGCGTAGTTGGATGACCTTGTGCTTTCCCTCTTCCAAGTTGTAGCTGGGGTGGACCAGTGCCCTGACCCGAACCAGACCATTTTGAGAGTGGTCGGCATCAGGAGCAATACCCTCTCCCATTACGCAAGTAAGTGCTAGGTAATGACCATGGGAAGGGTATCCTTATTGAGGCAGGTGAAGTTATGAACAGCAATTGCACTCGTCCATCAGAGCGAGTCTAATCAGAGATTTAAAGGAATACATCCTGACAGTATGTGTGAGCTTAAGTGTATTTTGTAGGTATTCCATAGAATGGGTAAGGCATGGTTATCGATGAGGAACCATAATGGGTTCTTATCCTAGGGTTATCAAATGTAATGTATGAGAATTTTCTGAGAGAATATGCACAGGGGTGCATTTGAATAAGTTACAGATATAGGGAGGGAGTTTCTTAGTAATGGCTGTGTACATCCAGAGGAAGGCATTACCCCATCTCCTAGTACTGAGCGAGGGCCAGCCAATTTGCGAATAAAGTGAACAAGGTTGTGTATTCGATGGGGTATTCATGATAAATTGTAATGCACTGTGGTAAAGCTGATTTAGAACAGTGACTGTAAAGGAAGTCCATGTAGTCGATTAAAGGGAGGAAGGTCGTCTGGATCAATCTTAATTTAGCTTTGTGGGTAAGCAGATGCTTAACACAATAAAAAAGTCTGAGTCTTTGACTTCATTTTTTGGCTACTTCCTCAATGTGGGTGACAAATGAGAGTTTACAGTCAAGCCAGAAGCCTAGGTATTTAAATATCTGTACTGGGTTGAGTAGCTCTCCCAGGGTGGTCCTGATCTGGTAATTGGTATGCAGTTGGCTGGGGGTTGGTTCTTTAGAGTGAGGAGAAAGAAGCATAACTTTGTTTTTGCTTTATTTGCATTGAGTAGCAGTTTCAAATGGAGCAGATTTTGTTGGAGGTGACTGAATTTACGCTGTAGTTCAAGGCAGGTGAGTTGTGGGGAGGGCCTAGCAACATAGAGCACGGTGTTGTCCGCAAAGGGTGGACGCTTGCAGAGCTGATGTTAAAATCAGTGTCATTGATGTATATAACAAATAACAATGGTCCCAAGATGGACCACTGTGGGACTCCTCTCTTTAGTGTTTTAAGGGGAGAAAAAGCGCCATGGGATTTTACCTGTTGCTGTCTGCCCATGAGGTAGCAGGAGAACCAGTTTATAGCGGTGTCATCTAACCCAAGGTTATTTAGCATGGTTAATAATGATTGATGGTCCACAGTGTTGAATGCCTTACTCAAGTCTGAAAATAAGAGCACAGACATGATTTTTGGCATCAAGGGAAATTTACCAGACATTACTGACTTTGGCTAGAGCAGGTACTGTGCTATGTTTGTGCCTGAACCCAGACTGGAGGGGGTTCAGTAAGTTTGCAGTTTCCAGGTGCTCTCTAAGTTGTGTATTGCCTAGTTTGAGAAGTTTGGATAAGATAGTTAGTAATGAGACTGGCCAGTAGTTACCTGCCAATCTCCTTGCCACCAGTAGTTACCTGCCAATCTCCTGGTACCACCAAATATAACACTGACACATGAGTGCATAATCCCAGTGTCGGTACCTGAAATTAAAAAAATGTCCTTCAAAGCATTAAAATTCTGGTGCGGGTGCCAAATTCCTGCCAGCACCTATCCCCTCACTATTTGTTATGCAACACCAGGGACTCCACTCCCAGTGCTGCCAACATAACACCAACACTGGGTGCCCAATCCCAGTGTGTAGGTACCTGAAATAAAGAAGAGTCCCTCATAGTTTTTTTTTGGTTTTTGTTAAACACCCTGTGAAAAAGAAAACCATCCATCAATGTCTTTTGCTGTAGACCACCATTACTGTCCCCACTCAACCTTCCCTCTCACACCCTCCCCCAAGCTCCTTACTTACCTACAGGGTGTCCATTGCAACCCCCAAGCCCCCACCCAAGCCCTTACTTACCTTCCGAGTGTCCAGTGCTGTAATTCTGTCTTGACTGGAGACATGTCTTCACTTTTCAACACAGAACCATGTACTGAGGAAATCAGGTATGGGGTTCCACAGATTTCATTGGGGTTTTGAACTTATAGGCATAACTTGGGCATTTTTTAATATTTTCCCCCAAATGTTCAATATGCCTTTTTTGGGGACCACACCTCATGAACAATGACAGTGAATTTAGGCAAATCTGTCCCTAAAGGTGATTTTGTGGTCACTGTGTGAAATCACATTTTGGATAGGATTTGAACATTTTCTCCAACCTTATTAATGAGGTGGGATGAAAAAAATCCTGCCTTTTTCAATTGGCTATCAAAACCAGGCCAAATGTTTTACTATCATAATATATAACTATTTTTTTTGATTAGATCAGAACTATAAACTCCTCCTGAATCTAATAACCCAGAAGTCATTTTCTTTTCTATAATTTTAGAACAACTATCAAAGGGACAGACATATGGGAGCTTACCCTGTGTGTCAAATTGTTGCTCTCTTTGTAAGGAAAATGTCCTTTGAAGATGGAAAGCACTCACTGTAGCTTTTATGTTTTGTATTTGGGTTGTGCAGTCAGCTCCACTGCTACCTGTTAGGGAGATCAGCTTTTGCAATAGACACCTCTGTGACAAAAAAGTAAAATACTCATATTTTTTTCTGAAGTCTACATTGTCTTTGAACAAAAAAAATCCCCCAAATCCCTTCTAGTATCTTCCTGCCAATGAACAAGATTCTCATAAATGTCACAGATGGACTTACGAGCAGTGATTAACTCACCTAACTCCGAAAGGGTAGATTTATGATGTAACAATGTTAAATTTAACTTCCATAATCCTGGGCCCAATTTAATGCTTGAGAGCTCACCTATAGCTATACAAAAGAAATTTGTGGTCTGAAAATGCTAAAGGTAGCAGCTGAGCTGAAACATTGGGAAGGTGCGAAAAAATAAACCAAATATCTGTGCAGGTGGCTAGTGACCTCTTATAGAAGGTTCTATCCCTTTTACCTGTATGTGGTAGGTAAGCATCAGACAGTTTAGCAGAGCCAGTTAGTGTTTTAAGAAAGGACATATCACAAAGACTTTTGCAGTTTGGGTGTTTATCCTCTGGTCTAAGGCAGACAGCCCACAATTAAATTCCACCAAAAAAATGGTGGTTTGCTGGTGAAGCGATAAGGCTTGGCATGTGGACACATATGATAATCAGTCGTACCACAGGGCCTTTAATTTTTAATTTTTTTTTGTCGCTACTAATTTCTGCTTTTTTTTTTTCTGCCCACCTCAGTCTGCTCCCTCTCATCCCGCATCTTGTCCCGGGGATTCTGGCCTTGATCCTCCTCTGCAGTCGTCCCAAATTTTATATGCCCCTCTTGATTGTGCCCTCCACAGCAGGGGTTGTTAGAGCCCCCAGACCCCCCATAGAACATGGATCCAGCCTGCGTGCCCGCCACCAGGCGAAGCTCATGGACGGTCATCAAGCTGCTCAACTGGATGCCCATTTGTTTTTTCCCTTCGGAACCGAGGGCGTGCAATGACGTCGCCGGAGGGGGATGCTCACGCATCTGCACGCGCTTCCTCAAGACGTCTACCCTCAGCTCCACCCCTATGTGCAACAGAGCGTGTAGTCTTCTAGCCTCCACCAGGAGGCAAACACGCACCGACTGCTGTGTGGTCCTCCCAGAGAGAAGGAGAGCAGTCCTTGGACATTCAATCCTTCTCCCTCCTCCCCCAGCGGCCCCAACGACCCATGCATGTTCCCGAATACGGTTGCCGGCGTGGGCGAAGTTGTGGCAACCAGCGCCTCAGCCCTCAGTGCCGCTGGGCGGCTGGGCCTTTAATGTTTACATCATGCAGTAACAATCTCTCCCAGAGCTAAGGTCTATAAGTCTTATTACTTCTATATTAGGTGACTTAAACAGCGTTCCTGCCCCTGTGCATGGTTCTAACCCCAGTGACCAAACCGAGAACGTTTAAACCAAGGTTTAAGGCTTGAGATATTTCATACTAAGTCTGAAATTTGGTATCCTGCAAAAAAAAAAAAAAGAGATCTTCTATAGATTGTTCAAAGAAATAAAAAGCAAATAAACACCTTTTTGGCATTTTTCAAAGTATTAATGTCAGTAGATGGTAAAGAAATGTGCGGACCAGACACCACGGCACTTAGCAGGAAGTAGAGCTACCATTCCCAACCCATGGATCAGCTATTTCTTCTTGCTGGAACCTCTGTATGTTTGCTTGCACATGCACAAGAAACATTTCGACACAGCTTAGGAGAGAAGCGGGATTTTGAAGGTGCGGCTCTGTGGGGGCCAATGGCCCCAGTGCCTTTTGAGGCTTGTCCCACTTTCCCCGCCAGTGTGGTGGCGCGCTGCTGCTGACACTAGTTCAGCCAGCGTACTACCACCTTGAAACATTTCCGCCACTGCAGTCAGGGGTCACCTTGTCATTGCAGCGTCAGCCATCCGCTGCAATAAGGGAGCGACCCGTCATTGCAGGGTGGTACCTTGCCATTCGCATGCCCCTGACCCACTTAATTTGCCGACGGGGAGCGGTGAGTGTTGAGTGCTGGTTCAGTGCTAATTGCTGTGCTTACCTTACTATTTTGCTTTACTTTTTATGTTATCTTGCGTGCAGCACAAGCAGCATTTTGTGACAGCTTGCTGGCGTAGCAGGTTGTGGAGGTGCAGCCGTGTTGTGGCCAGTGGTGCTACTGCATTGTTGGGCTGGTCTCTGTGGCACCAATGAATGAGCATGCTGTCTGTGACAGCAGTTCAGAAGCATGCCACCAACTTGAAAGAATTTCGCCACTGCAGTGAGGGAGCGCCCCATCATTGCAGGTGTGCCTTGCCTGTTGAAACATTTCAATAAACATGGCGGAGGCTGCTGCCATCCGCCTCTCACAGTCTCGCAAAAGCTGATGTCAGGGGTGCCCAATCCTCCTGTCAGCATGCCCCCTCCTCAGTTTGTTTGCCAGTGGGGGAGCCCAATCCCTGTCAGATAATGTTCCTCCTTGTTTTGTCTGCCAAAGAGGGGTGCCCAGTCCCCTCGGCATCATGCCCCCAAACACAGACACTCTTTCTTTGCCAATGGGGCCCAATCCCCTCCGGCTTCAGTCCCCTGTCCCAAAAAACACAGGTGGCACACTGGGAGCTCACTCCAGTGTGCCAAAATATAGTGTCACACTCTGAAAGGAAAAACCCTTCCTGAGATGTTTTTTTTTACCCTGTAAAACAAACGGTCCTCGTGTCACGACATCCCTCCCCAACCCACACCCTCCTCTGTACCCCACCTCCTCACCCCCCACCCCATATCCTTACCTTGGAGCCCGACATGGCGATCTTCGTGGAGCGGGAACAGCCTGCACTTTTCAAATCTGTCCATGAACTGAAGAAAATCATGATAAGCTGTATAATGGCATCAATGGGTGGGTGGGGGTGGTGTTCAACTTAGGTGGCTATCTCGGCCATTTTGCGATTTTTGGCTCAAAATTTTCAACATGGGGTTCTTGCGACCCCACCTCATGAACTCAGTCACTATCATTTTGTTATTCGATCCTGAAAGTTGATTTCACGATCAGTGTGCAGAATCACCTTGTGGGACCGATTAACAAAACAACAGTGTCACTGTTCATGAGGTGGGCTGCCAAAAAGCCTATGTTGCAAATTTGGTGAAAAATTTTCAAAAAATTACTGTGTTACTAACGTGCATTGCACAGTTTCCATGCACGCTCATAAGTTCAAAAATGTTTAATGTTTTCACTTCAGATTTTCAACATTGCCAGTTTATCACACCTCCTTATGAACAGTTATCTGTCATTTTCACGTCCCTGCCCAAAATGTATTTTCACAATCTGGCGACAATGGCAGGGTCACTGAGGGAAATCAATGTTTGGGACAGATTAAGAAAATCACAGTGACACTGGTCATGAGTGGAGGTCGCAAAATGCCTATGTTGAAAATATGGTGAAAAGATTCCACAAAATGACTGTGTAACGATAATGCATTGCACAGTTTCCATGCATGCTCATAAGTTAGAGAATTTTTAATATTTTTACTCCAGATTTTCAACATTGCCATTTCTTCACACCTCCTTATGAATGGTACAGCTGTCATTTTTCACATTCCGCCTGAAATGCGTTTTCGCACATCTGGCGCAGAGTAGCACGGTCACTCTGGGAAATCAACGTTCAGGACAGATTAACAAAATCACAGTGCCACTGTTCATGAGTGGAGGTCCCAAATGCTTTTATGAGGTGGGTCACAAAAAGTCCATGTTGAAAATTTGTAGTGCAAATACCAACAAACACCCGGTGTGTTAGGGTTTCTAACCGTAATGTCCCACCGTGTAGAAACTGACAGGCGTCAGGGGTGTGACTTTGGATTATCAGTTGTAATGCTCATGCCATTCCACCCCCACCCCCACCCTGCAGCCAGTGACAGGCATCAAGGTGTGCCTTGGACTCTTCAGCTTGAAAGCTCACCCCATTTTCTTATACTGCACCCATCTCAATGTATTTCCTTATGGAATGGGGGTGAGCGTAAGGACCAATGATGCCAAGGCACAACACAACACTTGTCGGAGTCTGCAGGATAGGGTGAGGTGAAATGACATGAGCGTTATGGCCAGCATCCCAAAGGCACACCTCAGTGCCTGTCAGTCTCTACAGGGTTGGGTGGGGTTGGTGTCAGTTCCATACTTCACTGCCATTCCCTATTATCCATCTCTCTAACTCCTGCACTACCAATGCCAATGCCAGCAAGACAACATTTGGCATTGACAAATGCTTGTTTTATTTGTTTTGCAGGTGCAGGTAGTTTCTAATTGATGCCTGGTGTGTTTTTTGGATTGTGTAAGGTTCGCATGTCTTTTCTGTAGCAGCTGGATTTTCCCATTTTGGAGTGTAGACCTCTTGTTGCTCCATCACCTGCCTAAGGGTCATCAGTGCCCGTCTTACATTGTGGGCAATCACCGGTTGTTGTGGTTCCATGTCTTCGCTGTCCTCGCTGTCCTTCATGCCCTCTTCAGCTTCATCTTGATCCAGCTGAGAAGGTCATCTGGCTGAGATCTTCCTCCATGTTAGACATCTCATCTGGTTGGTTGCATTCTATCCAATCACCTAAGTGACGGACCTTGAGGAACTCGTCGCTCATACCAGCTGGTGGAAAGTCTGAGGCTGAGGTTCTGTTATGATAACTTGTGTTGCATCAGCATGGAACCCTGCTTTAGGAAACAATGCAGGATCATCTCCTGCATTATGTGATCCCAGGACTGTTTCATCATTTGGACTGTGTCCAACAGAGATCTTACATGCAAACAGCTTCAGTCAGGTTGTTACTGCTGTTTAGCATTTCAATGACCCTGGAGAGAGCACAGCCCACACAAAATGTTGTTTGAAGGAGTAGATAATGCCCTGGTCTGAGGGATGGATAAGGCAAGTGGTGTTGGCTGGCAAAACATCAATTTTATGTTTTTAGACCAGGAACTTTAGGGTGGCCAGTAAAATTGTCAGGTTAAACCAACTTTACGATAGTGAAGTTGACAATCTGATGAGCATATCCATTCAGTAAATAGGTCAGCATTCTTCCACAACGACTGCTTAGCACAGTTATTCATAGGCAGATGTGATATGCCCCTAAAACACTTCTGCTGTACAGATTTTCTGACAACAACGAGAGCCAGCTTCTCTGTGCCTGCCATATTGCAGCAGCACAATACTGACAGGCATTCTTCTGCCTTTTATGACCCTGGGTTTTTCATTTTGAATGTCAGTACCCTGCCCGATGCACCAAGGAAAGAAACCTATCTCATTACAATTTAAGATGTCAGCTGGTGCATAGCCTGTTCCTACCTACTGCTCAGCCTCTGTCACATCAGCATTTTATTTTCTCTGTGGGCTTTCTTGAGGCCGATATTGTTTAATTTATTTATTTATTTTTTTTTATTCTTTGTTAACTGGTAGGCCCACTAGGCACAAGTGCCTGTTTTTAGGGGTGACCCAGGAGCACTGAGGAGGCTAAGTAACTTGCTTAGTCACACAGTATGCAAGTGGAGGTTGTGGGAATCAAACCCAGGTCTGTCTGCTGTATGTATCAAGCTCATTCACAGCTCGTTACTCTAACCTCTAGGCTATACTGCCAGCCCCAGTAATCCTGATCTTCCATCTATGAAGCCAGCCCAGGGAGGGTGAGAAATCTGGTTTTCCCCATGGCAACTGCTAGCTGAGAGACTCTCTGAAAGAGTAATCATAGCTCCCCTCCCCATCGTATTAATGAACCATTTCAGTAATGCTTCCTCAATTTGACTCTCCTTCCCAGCTCACTTTCTGTTGCAGTCAGTATTTTGGTTTTTATGCCATTCAGGAAGAATATGGACTTTACCTTTCAGAAGGTCACAAATGGTTGACTTTGGAATGCTGAAATGGTTTGTAAGCTCCTTATGCTGGTTTTAAGGAGCTTGTCAGTTTTCTGCAGAATCTCAACCTTATGCGTCAATGTCATGACAGCCTGCTTGGGTGCCATTTTAAAAGCTGATTAGATCTGTCACCTGTCAGGTGAGAAAACTACTGACCTTTGTAGGAAAAATGTCTGATCATGTGCCTTGACATGAAGCAGTACCCAGATGTTGGAAGTGCAGTAGCGGGAACTTTGTGCTCGCCGACTGACTCCAAACTACCAAAGAAGATATCCACTACACAGGGTTTGCAGGTATGTTATATCTGCTAAATTTACAATAGGAGAGTATAGGTGGAGGAAATTGGCAGGTCGGACATGTGCATTATAAGTGGGCATCTGCTATAACAGTGTCTGTTATAAAAGGGTCGGACTGTAGTTTTGCAAGAAGGTTTGGTTAAGGGGATTGCCAGAAAAGGGATCCACAAGGGGGTGTCCTTCATCTGCTAATATTTGTACCAGAAGCAGTCCAAAGCCCCAGAAGTTTTAAAACTGACATTGTATGTGGACTCATTAGACACATGGATCAGGGCATGAGGAACAAAACCCCACAGAGTCATTCATCATGGTTCTAGCTATGAAGAGCCAACCAAGAATTTGCTCAAGAGCTTCTTTATACCTTTAACAAATCACACTGTCTTTTGGCAGACATAAGTTGGGCATAAAAGATTTGGGTTTATCTCTGGCACTATTGTTGGGAGTAGACTATGTCCAGGCCCCCTGGCATTCTGCGGCAAAAAATACTATTTTCTGCGTCAGGACTGGTCAATTCTGCGGCAAGGTTTTGCGAATTCTGCAGTTCAATTTTGCAAATTCTGTGGCATTTCTGTGGCACTTCTTTTGTACATTTGTACATTTTGTAGCGTGAAAGTAAGGGACAACTCACATTATACATTTTGATTTTATTGCACATATTATGCAGCATGAAAAGTGTAAGGGACAACTCACATTTTTAATCTTTATTGTACTTACATATCAGAGGCAGTTAGGTTACCTGTTTCAAGACAATTTGGAATGCAGAATTGTTTTTATTTTGATGACATTCTGTATTTTTGTTTCGCATTAAAACAAAGAAAAACCAGCCCTCGAATGCTGTCCTCAGAAAGTCTCCTCCGTCTTTCTGTAAAGATGATATTGTGGACACTGAAACTGTTCTGCGTCTGCAGAGTTTGTCACGCAATTAATGCACGCAAGAGCCAGTTCAGAAAGTTGTGGTATGCGAGCTGCTGCAGACTTCCAAAATAAGTTCAGATCTTTGTCTGCTTGGCTTGTATGACTCACATAGTTTGGTGCAAGGATTTGTTTGTACAGTTAAATTCTGTGTCAGGGATAGCACTCCATCCTGGAATAGCTATATAATCCTCTTTGCTTTGTGACAGAAAGGCCACTTTAGAGGGATCAAAGATTCTTGTTGCTTTTATTTCAGTCCTGGCTGGCCCTCCTCTGACTGATATTTCTCAAGTTTGTATGATGCATTAAAGAATGCTTCCTTGAAACTCTCCAGCAGCTCTGTCTGAAAGTGAGCAGAATCCATTCATCACCATCGAAAAAGGAACCACAGCTCTCCATGACAAGCTGCTGATGTGCCTGAAGATTGATCTGCAGCTCTTCTAGGATATCGACAACATCTGTTGTCACAGGGATCTGTGAAATTTGTCAAGCAAACTGCACATCCATTCTGATTTCTTTGGAGGAATGCAAGCTCAATCTGCAGATTTAGTGCAAGGGTGTCATCATACAGAATGTCCTGTAGAGATGGAGAAAAAAAACATGCAAGTTTCTGTCAACAATATGCCTCATCATATCATTTAGTAAATAAAAAGAATAGTACAGCATTCTTACCTTTATTGCAAGCAATGTGCTGCATGGGTGTCCTGTTAGAGCAAGCTCTTTTTCAACGAAGGACCGGTGGTGGATGACATGGTTGTGGTGATACCTGGCAGCGATAAAATAGGATGTCCACCTTGTTGCACAGGGATCAGCAGGCATTGTGGCATGCTTGTCAGGGGTGACCTCTGATAGGTGTCGCTAGTAACGATTCTTTCTTCCACTGGGTAATGAAAATAGTTTGCGGAATAGCTTCATATATCGCATTGTTAACTGAAATGGCTTTCTCCATTGCACCAGCGACTAAGTCCATGATGTGGGCCAGGCATGTTACATGAGTGCAATTGGGGAACAAACCTCGTAGAATTGCGCTGTAGCTTTTCTTCATATACAAGGCATTGTCTGTGTCGAATACCCAGACCGCATCAAAATGTATTCCGTAGTCTGTTACAGTTTGAACAACTGCTTGTGCCACTGTGCTGTGTGTCACTGATGTCAAAGACTTTGTGTCCAACAAATAGGGTGCACTCGTCCAGTTTCATCTCTTTCCAGTGGAGCTGCCAGAATATTGAGGATGTATCACTGCTCGACATCGCTGGTCTCATCCATAATTAGTGCAACCTTTTGCCTGCCAGTTTTGTTGCTCATCCTGCCTTTCCACAAGTATAAATGTCTGGCACATATGCAGCTCGGATTTGATCTCCACTGGTATGGCACCTCCATTTGGAATGTATTTCCCAATAAAACTGCGAATTGCTGGATGGTCAATTTTCTCCAGGGGGATGTCTGCTTCCAGAAAGGTCTTTGTGAAGTCCTGCACAATCTTGATGCGTTCTGTCTGGGCAATTGTGTTTTTGCCAGGGATGTCAGCAGAGTCCATTGCTTTTTCCTTGTGTTTTCTAACTGGGTGTCTGCAGCTCTTTTTAAATGTGTTTTGGAACAGGAGTGATCTGAGATGGTAGACTTACGAACGTGATCCAGGACAATGTTGCAGGGTGTACAAAACAGTTTTCCTCCATCTTCATGTACAGGTTTGTCTCCAAACTGCTTGCAGCGATCTTTTGCTGTCACGTACAAGGCTGTCTTTGATCTGTTCTGATCAGATGGGGTAGATTTTCTCACATATTGATCCATTCTTTCCTGTGAAAGAAAGATGTAAATAAATGTTAGAAAATGCCTAGATGAAGTCAGTTGGAAAGAATATTTATGTTGGCTCAAGAAACACATACATGTATTCTTGATATACACACATGCATGTTGCCACGCAGTGATGCAGACGCTGACAGATTAAAATCACATCTGGCGATGGGTCGAGCAGAGTAGACCAGTAAGTAGTATTGGCTGCTGCCGCCCTAAGCTAATACACACTACACAGATAATGATAGAAGTAGCGCATTTATTTTATATCTTTTTATATCTTTTCTTTTTACAGCATAAATAGGAGACTAGAGGAGAAAAATGCATTACAAACATTGAGACTAGCAATGACACTTAGAAGCAGAGCATACTATCAGCACATGATATTTTTTAAATGTTATTTACCTACCTGGATCACAACCCCCCTCCCACCCACTGAAGAATGAACCTGTGGACGTTGAGAACAGCAGAGAACGCTTGCAACGGTCAGACTACCAGCACAACACACATCCACCCAGTCACCCAGAGGTTGGAACAGACCACCCACCAGCAAAGAACACCTTTAAAATATCTTCTGTGCTGGGGGCAGTCTGATTTGAGTGCTTGTTCTTTTCAAGGTCCGCATGTTCAGCCTCAGGTGGCTGGGGGAGTGCTGCAATACCAACCTAGGTTAGAGAAGCCTCCCCGAGCCATCCAGGGCCAGTACCTGCAGATGCAGACAACAGCATGAAACACTTGGAACAGGTGACCAGCAGAACATATTTTTTTAAGCAGAAGCCAGAAATTTTGAAACAGAAGCATACCAGCACCGGAAGCAGAAGCCAGACATTATTCAACAACCTATGTCAGAGCCTCCCCTGGGCCAACCAGGGGCTGTAGCTGCGGACTTTTCAAACAGTGGTGAACACATGCAACAGACGACCACCAGCACAGGAAGCAGAAGCAAGTTGAACATCGATCAGCAATGTGGGTCGGAGCCTTCCCTGGACACCCAAGTGAAGGTACAGGTGGTCTTTGACAACAGCAGCAAAGACTTGGAACAGACCACCCACCAGCATATGAAATCTTTAAAATATCTCCTGCAGGTGGTAGTCTGTTCCAAGTGTTTGCTGCTGTTTCTAAAGTCTGCAGGTAAAGCTTCTGGGTGGCTGGGGGAGCAAGAGCCACTACTACCACTACCACTATCTAAGTTGACCCCAGCCACCCAGAGACAGAGACTCTACCTGCAGACTTTGGAATCAGAGCACACACTTGCATCAGAAGACTACCAGCAGAGGAAATATGTTAAAGCAGAAAAAAAATAATACCACACAAACATAGGCTCCCCCAATGTACCTGCAAAGAGGAACATCAGGAGAGTACCAGAACATCTCTATATCCCCTGAATCTCTAGGCAGCAGAACTGTCTTTTCTCAGTCACATTAATTAACAAAATAACTTCCCATTCAAACATAATTGCGCCAGTATAAAAAAAAATCCATTCAAAGATATCACCAGTACATTTTTAGTAACAGTCATCCCTTCCCAGCAAAAAGAAAAGCAGCCAGTTCTAAAGAAACTTGCAGTACCTCTTCCAGACAAATGATGTCAGGAACAAAAGCAGCAGTCTTCTTCCTTCGGCAGGCAGGGTTCTCTCTTCAATGGTGCTTTCTCTTCTTAGAGTCCAGGAAATGTTGCTGAAAAACTACAAAAATGCTACTCCATTTTGTGCCCCCTGAACACACAACTCCACGCCCCACTTCGCAAGATTCTGTCACTGACTGGACAAGTAAGACAAGCAAAACTTTTGATTTGCTGAGTCTGTGAATCACTGAGCTGATAGGCTTCTAAATGTAGCCAATCAGCTCATGCAAACTTGACCCCCGGACAGTTTGAAAAACCAGGGCCAGGGAAGTTGGCAACATTTGCTTGCTTGAGGAGACAGAGGATGGATGCAGCTACTTCCAGACCAGGATGGGCAGGCAGCCTAACTGGCACATTCTTCAAACCAATCGCCGACCTGACCTGAGAGAGGAGGCGAGGTTGTGGAACTACTGCTGGGCCACAGAAGGTAGGGGACTGGTGGTTGGCTGGCATTTAGTTTTGTATTTAGAAGAGGGAGGATGGGGCAATTGTAAAACAAATGTGCATTTTATTACTTCTATGGCTCGTTTGTTTGGCAGTCTTTTGAATTCTTTAGGAAAGGTGTGCAGCAGCAGCAAGCAGCACAAAGGAAAGCAAATGAAATCCTCACCAAGCCTGGGACTCACTGGCTCATGATCGCGCTAGCGTGCTGCACTTAGTTTACAAGAATTTTTAAACTTAAACATTTAATTTCATCCCCCCACCTGTCTTTCCCTCCTGCTCCATGTTGGTGTTGACTGTGGGCTGTGGCAGCCAGTGACCCTGATTTCAGTCTCTTCCTCTCTTTCCCTCCCGCTCAGTGTTTTGTTGCTTTTCTGTTTAACTGCATCCCTCCCTCTCTATATCGGCATCTGCAGCAGCCAGCATAGAATACACCACCCTCAGTCTCTCTCAGTAGCACCAGTCCTTTCCTCTGTTAACTGTACGACTTGCTGCTTTGATCGGTGGCTGAGAAAATGAGACTGCTACCTGGACACTAACAGATTGTGGGCTGGTGGCTACCTGGAAATAAGTGGGCACAAACTTTTCAGGCGCACTTTTGCGGGTGATTTTTCGGAAGGATGTAGCAGGTCTATGGGGCACTAGAATGAAGCATCGGGTTCGTTTTGTGGAGAAGATGCAGTGGTGATTGGTGGACCAGGAGGACACCTGCATAGTGTGAAGTTTTATTTTTTTCTGTCCACCGATCACCATTTTAAACTGCAGTGTTATGGATTCTCCTAGGTTTGTGCCTGCTAGCTGCTAGTAACAGAACCTAAACTTTTCAGATGCCGCACACTTCAGGTGATTTTTTGGGGGGGGGGGTGTAACGGGTCAGTGGGGCACTGAATGAAGCATTGGGTTCGTTTTGTGGAGAAGATGCAGTGATCGGTTGGCGGGAATTAAAGAAAGGAATTCAAATGTGATGTGTTTGGGGGGCTTTTTGTGTTTAGTTGCATATTTATTATTTTTATGCTGTGATCGTACTTGCAGGCAGCCGCCATTTTGCACAGAGTGGCCATTTAAAGCAGATCTGAGCAGATTCTGCGACAGACAGTGATTTCCATGGGTGGTGAGTAATTCTGTGGCCGTTACCATGGTCGCGGAATCGCGGAATGCCAGGGGGCCTGACTATGTCTGAGTAGGAATATCAGGTTGCAGAAGCACCTGATTTGCAGAGCCTGCTGGCAATGCTGCATTCGACTCACACATAATGGGAGGGAATTCCCTGGCCTGCCACAGGTGGCAGGTGCATGGGGGGCCATGCAAAATATTCAGCAGGGTTCCCATTGCCATGTCCAGTGCTCCTTGCCCGGCACTCTGCACCTATGCGAATGGCATGGAGTGTGGGCATACCCCCAGACCGGCTGCACACGTAGCTGCATGAAACACTGAGGGATTCAGTGTGGAAGGGACATGCATCCCTTCCATGCATGCGTACTGGAGTCCGCGGGACCCCCAGCATGTGGAATTGTCACTTAGGATTGTCTATGCACTGCAGATCCACGGTGTGTAGGCAGTCCACACCTCTGTGCAGAGACCACATGGTGACCATAAAAGGAAATGTGGCATATTATCATGGATATGGAAACAGAGATGAAATTCAGGAATCAACGGTGGGGTTGCAAAGGAGAGCAGAAAGAAGCAAATTAATTTGTTTTTCATGATCTGCTGCTTTTAGCATTGGTACTAATTGTATTAAGGGTCTTCTGTGAAGGGGCCGGGTACAGTGATGCACTTCACCAGCCCATCCTTTTTACAAATGCTTCAGTGCGGCATTTTGTAGCCAGATACCCATCTCTCATGTTATGTGTGGGCTCAATATATTGGAAAATGAGGAGAAAGAGTTAAGAGAAACATAACCCTTAAGTGGTCCTAGAGACCTGCAGCCATGCTAGGCAGCAGGTACTCAACAGAAATCTTTAGATCTAGTCTTTAATGGATAATTCTTTCAGGAGGTACAAGTGCTGCTCATGGGCACCTTTCAGATGAAATAATGTGGCTGAGAGATTCATTATCACTCAGAGGTCTGGAGATTGGGATCTCTGCCAAGGCAGCAATTTAAAGGGCATTCGCCACACTTTCCAGCAATATCAACAGGAAAAAGACAGCAGGTTAGGACTGCTATGCTGAGCCAAACAGACCTACGTATAGCTATGAGGACACACATTTCAGCTGAATGGTAAGCATTTTAAAACTACAAAAAGGATACAGTGATTTCCACAGTGAATGGTACAATTTTGGAGCAGCTTACCAAAAGATGTGGTAGCCGATGGGAATCTCAACAGGTTAACAGGTATCTAACTGAGGGAGGGTTTACTGGAAACTACCGCTGAGTCAAGCGATGGATAGGCCAGATGGGCAGTTGGTCAATACTGTCTGTACACTCCATGTTTTTAGAAGGGAGGAGGGATTTTCAAAAGGATCCATCCGAGATCTCACATCAAGCCAAACTGGCAATCATCCATTCATCCAAAATAGCAGAATTAAATGCCATAAATCGTGACTTTATGTTGCAAACATACACAACTTATAATTGGTTGGGCGCCATTGCTGCTACATTTGTATCCTCAACCAATCCTTTTAAACCCCTTCGCCCCCCATGGCTTCTGGAATTTAAACACTACTTGCTCAGGTAATCTGTTCATATTTGTGGATGCATCCAGATTTCCACGATTTTGGTGTTAGTGGGTGTCTGAATAATGGAAGCTCTGTACGGTGGGTAAGCTGAATTCTCTACCCTATCCATTTGAAGTGACCCAGATAAAGGATAATTTAAGATGGATGGTCCCAGATAATCTCTCAGGATAATGACTGAATACTTCATCTGCTCTGGAAAAAATAAATCCATACCTAAAATTTAACTTTTTTTTTCAATTATTACCCAGGAGCAGCACACTAAGCTGAAAGCTTGTTTACAGGTGCGACCTGGGAGCACAGGGAAGTTAAGTGACTTGCTTAGGATCACATAGTATGCAAGTGGGGGCTGTGGGATTCAAACCCAGGTCTCCAGATTTACAGTTCAGAGCCATAAACCACTGCACTATACTGCTTCCATATTTTCCAGGGTATCTAAGCACCCTGTGATGGATAAGGACCCCAGATATGGATAATTAGTTCCAGATATGGAAAATAATTATCCTGAAAATATGACAGATAGGGTTAACTGATGGACAACAAAGGTATCTTCTGAGCATGAATCGAGTGATTAAGCACTTTCTAAGTGACTCTAATTTAAAACCAGGAAGCATGTTACTGTGTTACATAGAGTCAGCTCTTCTTGAATGCAAGCATAGTATCGACACAGTACTGAGCAGCAACAGGGTATAGATGTGTCAGTAAAGTAAAAGACAAATACATACTAAACAATGTACATGCAGATGCTGTATAATACAGAAACACACATGCACACATTACACACACTACAAGTCCCCAGCATACAGGGACTGTGTGGACAGTGGAGCCCTAAAGGTAATTTTCAGCCCTCCTTGCTGGATTCTGCTAAGGGGTATTTGTGCCTTTTTTGCCCTCTGTTCCTGACTGTTTTCCTGCTGAGATTTACTGCTTCACAGACCAAGGACTTTCCATGCTTCCCACTGGAGTGCTAAGACTCTTAAAATACTGTCCTGCACTGTTTGAGCACCGGATTATGTGCTTTTTGTTACTTGTCTAGCTGCATATTCTCCTAGAGCTTCTGGTACTGTTTTGAACTGTTTTACTGCTGATCTGGGTAGTTAGAAATACAGGGCATTTGCTGTACTTGTGTCTGCTGTTAGAGTACTCTTAATTTAAGGACTACTGTTAGTACCTGTTTGCACTGTTGGTCAGACCCCCAGCGTGGTGTGGCATTCTCTGGCGTCTCAGCCTGGGCACCATTTTGATTCCTGTGTTCCTTCTTCCCCAAGGCAGACTGTTGCATTTAGTACAGCTCTTGTCTGAACTCTGTAAATTCCCCACCCCAGCCACATACTAATGTCCTGTTTTGTTTTCTGTATTTAGGCTGCCCTGGAATCCCTTCCATACTACAAGCTATGCTGGGACTGTCAACCCTCCCACCCAAAGCCCAAGGCCAGACCTTAATTTAGTGACCATCAGGTCACATGACCCTACCAATTTACTCTGTGCCCATTTTACTATTAGTTGGTTATTACACCTGACCACTAGGAGTCAGTGCTGTACCTTCACCCACCCACATTTCCTCTCTTGCTAGGCCACTCTAGACCTGCTTCTCACCTCCTCTTCCCTCTCTATCCTTTCCTCTCCTCAGCACACTCCCATAACCCGTATCCTCAGTTGCCCCTCTTAAGACCTGAACCCTGTACCTCTGGCACTGTAGTCCGTAACTCTACCGCTGCACCAGGTGGACTGCCCTGCTGTTAAGTGTCCTTTTTATGTTTGCTTGCGCATGCGCAGAAACATGACGTGACAGCTTAGGAGAGAAGTGAGTTATGGAAGCGTGGCAGTGTTGCAGCCAAGGGAGGCACTGCATTTGGGGGCTTGGCACTGGTGGACCAATGGAGGCAGTGTGCCAATGACACTGGTCTCCAAACAGTGCACCAAGTTGTAATGTTTTCGCTGGAGCAATCGGGGGCCGCCTCATCATTGCAGCATCAGTCATTGTGCTGCAATGAGGGAGCGACCCATCATTGCAGGGCTGAATGTTAGCTAGCCTAATACTGTTTGTGAACATGGCGGGCGGCTTGCTGCCACGTTCACAAACAATATTAGGCAGCCTCCCATGTCGAGGTGCCCAATCCCCTTGGCGGCATATGCCCAAAACCGTCTTTGTTGGCCAATGGGGGCCCCAATCCCTGCGGCTTCAGTGGCCACAGTGTTTATCCAACCGACGGGGCCTCCCGTCGACAAGATGCCAACCCCCACCCACTTTCATATCTGCCGACAGAGGAGCCCTCCCCGTCGGGCATGATGTAACCCCCGGGTTTTGTTGCCTGCCGACGGGGTGCCCAATCTCCGTCTGCACGATGTTCCCCGCCCTTGTCTTGTGTGCCGATGGGGGTGCCCAATCCCCGTCGGCTGCAGCTGGCCCCCCAAAAAAGAGTCCCTTGGCACGCTGGGAGCCCACCCCAGTATGCCAAATGCCCCTGTAAAATTGAAAACCATCCTGCATTGTCTTTGTGTTTGTTTTCTTCCCTGTAAAGAAAAAACAGTCCCTCGCAGTCTGCCACACCCCCCCCCACAACATGCGCCCACCCACTGCGCATTCTGCCTCCCCACACCCCCTCACCCCATACTTAACTCCAGAGTCCGCACGACGATCTTCGGTGGACTGGGAACACGTCTGCACTCTTCAAAGCCGACTGTGAACTGAGGAAATGATGTAATGTAATAAATAGGTTTTTTTCAACTTTGCTGCATATCTCAGGCATTTTTTGGAATTTTGGCACCAAATTTTCAACATGGGGTTTTTGGGACCCCTCCTCATGAATTATGTCACTGTCATGGCGTTAATCGGGCCGAAGGGTGATTTTGCGGTCACTGACAATCACCTTTCAGGACCGATTAATGAAATGACAGTGCCAATGTTCATAAAGGTGGGCTCTCAAAGCCTATATTGCAAAATTTAATGAACGAAATCCTAAAATGACTGTTCTGACGAGCGCATGTGCAGTTACGCGCTACGACGCCGTAAGTTCATGAATTTGTAACATTTGCATTCCAGATTTTCCACATTGCCATTTTATCACACCTACTTATGAGCAGTACAGCTGTCATTTTTCACATCTCGTCCAAAATGTGTTTCCATGCATGTAGCACACAATGGCGCAGTCGGTGTGCGAAATCAATGTTTGGGACAGATTAAGAAAATCAGTGACACTGTTCATGAGCAGAGGTCTTAAAATGGCTATGTTGAAAATTTGGTGAAAAAATTCCTAAAAATGACTGTTTTACAAGCGTGTGTTCGCAGTTCCTCGCATGCTTTCGTAAGTGCATGAATTTTTAGTATTTGCAGTCAGAAGTTCAACAATGCCATTTTACCACCTACTTATGAGCAGTACAGCTTTAATTTTGCACATCTCACTAAAATGTGTTTCTGCACATGTAGTGCACAATGGCGCAGTTGGTGTGCTAAATCAATGTTTGGGACAGATTAAGAAAATTACAGTGACACTGTTCATTAGCACAGGTCCTAAAATGTCTATGTTGAAAATTTGGTGAGAAAAGTTCATAAAATGACTGTTACGAGCGTGCGTTGTGCAGTTTCTACGCACGCTCGTACCTTCGCACATTAGCAATATTTTCACTCCAGATTGCCAGCACTGCCATTTGCCCGCACCTCCTTATGAACAGTACAGCTGTCATTTTTCACATCCCGCCCACATGTGTTTTTGCACTCCAGCACAGACAAGCGTGGTCATTTGTGGAAATCAGTGTTCGGGACACATTAGGAAAATCACACTGACACTTGTTCATTAGCAGAGGTCCTAAAATGGCAATGTTGAAAATTTGGTGACAAGTCCATAAACGAACTGTATTCTGGCGTGCATTGCGCGGTTTCCGCATGCGCTCGTAACCGCACATTACCAATATTTTCATGCCATATTTTTCAACATTGCCATTTTCCACACCTCCTTATGAACAGTACAGCTGTCATTTTTCACATCCTGGCCAAAATGTGTTTTTGCACTTCCGGCACAGAATAGTACGGTCGCTGTGGGAAATCACTGTTTAGGACACATTACAAAAATCACAGTGACACTGTTCATTAGCAGAGGTCCTAAAATGCCTATGTTGAACATCTGGTGATGAAAGTCCATAAAATGACTGTGTTACGAGTGTGCATTGTGCAGTTTCCATGCACGCATATAACTTTGCACATTTGTAATATTTTCACTCCAGATTTTCAACATTGCCAGTTTCCCACACCTCCTTATGAAAAGTGCAGTTTTCATTTTTCACATCCTGGTTGAAATGTGTTTTTGCAGTTCTGGCGTAGAATACTATGGTTGCCATGGGAAATGAGTGTTCAGGACACAGTAACAAAATCACAGTGACACTGTTCATGACCACAGGTCGTTAAATGCCAATGTTGAAAATCTGGTGATGAAACTCCATAAAATGACTGTGTTACACATATGTGTTGCGCGGTTTCCACGTATGCTCAGAAGTGCAAGCAGTTTTAATATTCCCACTACACATTTTCAACATTGCCATCTCTTCATACCTCCCTATGGATGGTACAGCTGTCATTCTTCACATCCTGCCTGATCTGTGTTTTCGTACATGTGGTGCAGAATGGCACTGTCGCTGTTGGAAGTCAGTTTTCAGGACACATTGACAAAATCACACTGCCACTGTTCATGACGAGAGGTCCCAAATGCTTTCATGAGGTGGGGGTCACAAAAAGGCCATGTTCAAAATTTGTACTGTGAATACCAACAAATGCCTGAGGCATTACGGTTTCTAACCATAACGTCCTACCCTGTACAGACAGGCATAGGGGTGTACCTTTGGATTGCCAACTGTACTGCTCATGCCATCCCACCCCCACCTCACAGCCACTGACAGGCATCGAGGTGTACCTTGGACTCTTCGTCCCAAGACTTCATCCCATTCTCCTATGCTGCACCCATTTCAATGTATGTCCTTATGGAATGGGGTGACCGTAAAGCCAAACACCCTAAGGCACAGCTCAACACGTGCGGTGTCTGCAAAATAGGGTGAGGTGACATGGCTTGACCGTCATGGTGACGACCCAAACCTACCCCAAATCCTATCCGTCTCTACAGGAGGGAGGTGGGGTTCATGTGAAGTTCAGTACTTCACTGCTATTCCTATTCTGCATCTGTCTAACTCCTGCATTTCTAATGCTAATACCAGCAAACAAACATTGGCATTGACAAATGCTTGTTATACACTACCCTTTACCCTCCATAGCTTTTGCTAATCCTAGCTTTTCTTGTAGATCACTACCCCCCCATACTTGCACATTATGGCTATCTCCTCATGCACTCTCCCCATCCTTCCTTACCCCAATATGTATTCTCCTCGCATTAATCACTCCCATCCCTAACCCCCACCTACATGAGCACCACCCAGTCCCACCCTTGCCGTCACCCACTACCCACATGGTTTCCACGGATGTCTCTCCTCCACCCCCACCCCCTGCCTCCTGCTTGGCTATGCCCCTCCAGCTCCGCTCCCTCATCACCCCCGTTTTGCTTGCTCTACCTCTGTTACATGCCTTCCCCATCCCAGTCACCTGCACCAAGCCAACTTGCATCCCTGGCCCTGGCTCCAGCCCACACAAGCAACTTAAATGTGCTCTTGTTAGGATCTCCCTACAACTACTACTTCTGTCAGGGAATGTCAACCCTAACCCCAGACCTTCTACTGCTCCCAACCTGCACTGCAGTGCAGTTAACAGGCTCCGTCTTGCCTCCATCAGTATCTGCAGTTTGTAGAAAAAACTTGACATCCTCCAGGGATGGTTGGCCCTGCACCAACCCAATGTTCTATCCGTACTAGAAACCTGGCTCCCAAAGGATACCCCTGACTCATCAGTGACAATTTTTGGGTATTCCATCTTCCAAGAAGACAGAGTCGGTAAGCGAGGTGGTGGTTGCGTAATTTATATCCGTGACTCCTTATGGGGTCACAAACTCCTGCCCGCCCAATTGGATCATGGTGCCCAGGCCCTCACCCTGAAAATTGTTACTGGCATGGCCAGGGCTCCCCTCCCTATTAAATCCATCTATATTCCACCCCAGAATCAAAAGCTTGCTTTTAATTCCATCCTGAACTACCTCTCCCTCCTGCCACCCAAATCAGAGATCATTGCCCTAGCTGACTACAACATTAATTGGCTAGCTGACACTGCTTCCCCTTACAAAGATGCAATAGCTGCTGTGGATCTCTCCCAAGTTGTAACCTCCCCAACTCATTTAAACCCCAAAACCTGGTCCTCCACCCTAATTGAACTCATACTAACTAATCGCCCTCATAACATCGCTGGTGTCTCATTGCTCCCTGATGCCCTGAGTAGCCATTCGCCAGTGCTCCAGACATGGTCCTCCAAGATGAAAAAACCTGCACCAAAGATTGTTTTTCAACACCGGCTCAAACCTAGTAAGCTGGGGCTACTCAAAAGCTTCCTTACTCATTGTGACTGGTCCCCCCTTGACCATGCCCCTGACACTGCTGCGGCCCTCAATTACTTTATTTGCATATTCAAGCCTGCCTGTGATAAGTTTTCCCCCTTCACTAAATGTTTTGTCAAGAGCCCAAACACTCCCTGGACCTCACAGGCACTGCTTGACCAAATGTGCCATAGAGATGCCCTCTGGCACTTAGCCCTTGAATCTGGCACTTTGGCAGACACAGTGCTATAGGGCTGTGAATGATCAATGTATATGGGGCATAAGTAAGGCCAAGGCTGACCACTACAGGGTATCTCTCACCTTCTCCTGGAGCTCAGGCTGCAAATTTTGGGATAATCTGAAGGAGCTCAATGGGAAAACTGTGTCCGCCCTGCCCATCCAGCTCAATATCAACGGCGGTATCTCCACTGAACCCCAACTTATCGCAGATACCTTCAACTCCTCTTTCTCTGATCTCAACAGTTTGCTCTCCCCCGATGTCTTTGGCCCCATACCCCTACCCCTTGCTGTCACCCACCCCCTTTTTGTCTCAAAACCCTCTCCCCGCGTGAGGCCAAACCTTACCTTTCAAAAGCTATAGGTAAATCTCAGCATAGTAGTGATTCTCTGGACCTTAGACTCCTCCATATCACCCTGGATGAAGTGCTTTCCCCCCTAACTAATATCCTTAATCATTCCCTCTGTTTTGGTCAATTCCCATCCAAATGGAAAGTTGCTATCATTACCTCCATCCACAAAAGTGGTGACTGTACCACCCAAGGGAATTACCACCCCATCTCTATCCCCCCCCCCAAAGGGACTGGAAAAAATTATCTCAGACCAACTTACTGACTACCTCATTAAATATGAGGGCATAGCACTACCACCGCGCTCCTGGAATTCACCAGTGCTATCCACACTACCCTTGATGGAGGGTACCTGGTTGGGTCTGTCTATGTGGACCTGTCAAAAGCCTTTGACACCGTAAACCACTCCCTCCTCCTATCGGCTCTCTCCCACACAGGCCTCACCCAGGATGCCACCAAATGGTTTGCTGACTATTTAACTGGCAGGTCCCAGCAAGTCAAAATAAATGACATGCTCTCCTCCCACCTCCCTGTCAAGTCTAGGGTGCCCCAAGGTTCCATCCTGGGGCCCCTACTCTTTAGCCTATATCTGAACACCCTACTAAAGGCCTGCTCCGGACAACTGCTTTTATATGCCAACGACTCAGTACTTTTCTCCACCCACTCCGATCCTCTCTGTCTTCAACTGTCCATCCAGAAATGCTTCAATGAGGTTGAATCCTGGTTAGCTGACCACCGGTTAGTTCTAAACTACAATAAAAAACAGTCATGGTGTTTGCTCACAACCAGAACAAACACAAAGGCTCCCCACTGCAAATCCTTAACTCCTAGCTATTACCTCTTGCACAGGTTAACACTTTTAAATACCTTGGGCTTACCCTCAACTCTGCACTCACCTACCATGAGCATATCCACCTCCTTAGTACTGCTGTCAACCCCAGAATTGGCTTACTCTACTGGCACAAACAATAGCTCCCCCCGAGGCCTTCCACCTAGCCGTCAAGTCATCCATTCTGTCCCTAATTGACTATGGGATCACACTCTGTGGGGCGGCTGACAACTCTGCCCTTCATAGAATCAAAGTATCCCTAAATAAAGCCTGCCATCTTGTGCGGGATGTGATAGGAGGACACACACCTGCTCACTTTATAGTCTCACCAACTGGCTCAATTTTGACAGGAGGCTCAGGTATCAGACATGCCTCCTTGCCAAAAGATTATCAATGGGCTAGCCCCCCCCCGGTCTTACTTACCTTCTGCAACCCACCCCATCTGCGAAGGCCACTTGCAGTGCCTCCAAACCCTCCCTCCCTCCTGATTACCTGCTGCAGAACAACCCTGGGTCAGAGATCCTTCTCCTACAGGGCTCCCCTCTGGATGAATGCATTGCCTTGTGATAGCTCCTCTGAAAACAAGCTGGGCGCCTTCAAAACCAATCTCGAGGAACACCTCTGTTCCTCTGGTGCCTGAGACTGCTACTAGTCCTCCCCATACTTCCCCATCTCCCATTTTTAGCTGCCAATGGCTTCACTTGAAACGTGGATGTTCATGTCCAAACACCCACTACTTTCTCCTCCCTCTCCCCTCTGTTTTAGCTAGCCTGCCTTCTTGGCAATGGAATTCTATCCTGCTTAATCAAATAATTTTGCAAACCTGCTTTCTTGACAATAGATCACCATCCTGCCTAAGCTAAGTGTTTTGCTCTCTCACTGCATAATTGTACTTATTTGACTCCTTGTATGTATACTTTTGGATAATCCT
The DNA here is from genome assembly GCA_016271365.2 of Neoceratodus forsteri. Taxonomy (NCBI): domain Eukaryota; kingdom Metazoa; phylum Chordata; order Ceratodontiformes; family Ceratodontidae; genus Neoceratodus; species Neoceratodus forsteri. Next base: position 71,306,062 of record JADMNL010000023.1, read on the forward strand.
TCACTGTGTTTTTGTAATTCTTTGTAATAATGTTGCTGTCTGTTCTCTGACGTGGAGCCTTTGTAAAGGAGTCTCTGACTCAAAGGTTTGTAATCTTGATATATTCTAAATAAATAAATAAAAAACACAACAACTGTTCTGGTGCTCTGCCACTGTGCTATCATTCCACATGGTGAAACATAATGTTTCTAGACAGAGATATATGCTAACTAACAACTTACAGAGCTAGTATACTGCCTAAAATTAATATTAGTTTTTAAAAGCAGTCAGTCATTACCTTTTATATCTGAGGTATTTTTTCTTTTCCCTTTGGCTAATTAGAAGATTGTTTACTGATGTTAGCATGTGTGATGTGTGGAACAGCACTCTGCCTGGTAGCTGACATATCTAGCTCCTTGTCCCCCTCTGCATATCCAGCTCGTGACCTCACTGACTATGACATCACTGCTGTAGGAACAGCCACTCAGTGGCTGCCAGGTCAGATTGTCTGTGCTGTCCCTATCAGTGAATTCAGAATGTTGATGATGTACTGGCGGAATGAGCTGTTTCACATATCTAGCACCTGTTACCACCGTAACCCCCTTCCCCATAACGTCTAGGGGTATTGTTGATCTGAGGAAGGGGGCCCCACGGCACAGAAATCTCACCAGCACCACAACACAGCATTGTATGGAATAAACACAGCCTACTTTGGGACATCTTCAGTTCACCTGGAACCCAAGGCTTCTCTGGGCTGCAGCAACTCGAACACCCTGGAAACTTGAAGGAGGGACTGCGGCGCCGGTTCTCTTCATGCTTCAACCTGACAGACACACACACACACACACACACACACACACACACACACCCCCACCCCCATCAGCCCTGGAAACTCGAGGGTGTAGAATCAAAGAAAACCCCTGCAAGTAAACTCATAGGAATTCTTTAAAACCTAAGGATTAATATTTCATTAGTATACTTATTTACAAATGAAACTGGAACTCTGAATTTCTTCCACAATCACCTTTATTCGCCTGAACCCCAAAAGATTAGAGGGGCTACAGGGTCCATTTACTTGAAACTTAAGCTCTCAGCTCCATGGGGCTAAAACTTTATACATGATCCCTTTTACAGAGGGAACTCCTCCTACAGGGTATAAGCAGTGAGAATTAATATAGCTCAAAGTCAGCAGTCATTATAACCAGGACACAAAGACTTCTAAAACCTGGAAAGTGAAGCTCCCAAAACACCCCAAACTCCTCCGGCACTGGTAAGTACCTGACTTAAGGCTTCACCCTAATTTCATTGGGGCCCTTACTTTGCCCAGAGGGGAACTCTCTTGCGCTCTCACTCTCTCACTCTCTCTCACTCTCACTCATTCTCTTTCTCTGGGAAAGCATTAAGCTTCTCCCTAAACCCGTTCCCTGGCTCTTTCCCAGCCCAAGGGACACGGATGGTGCAGCCTGCTAATTCCCTAGCTGCCACCATAACCCCACAAGCACTCTAACGCCCCAGTCTTTTGTCCTGCCTGACCGATACCCAGGCCCATTGTGACCTTTGGCCACCTCTTGCTCCTTTTGGCCACCACCACTAGGTCTCCAGTAAATGTGGGTAGCACTCCCAGCCACACAGCCAAATCTCCCTCATATTCTCCCCAGTGCTCGCTAAGAGCTAACTGGACCAGGGAGCCTAAGGGCCTCCATATCCCGGAGAGCACACCGGGCAAACGATCTGGCTCCTGAGACCTGTCCTCCAAACAGACTCCAAAATTGGTAAAGGTTCCCCAGCCCTTCACTTACACCTGGACCGCCCTGCCACTGGGAAGGAGGCCGGTGCCACAAGCCCCTTCCTGTGCAGTGGCACTACCACTGCACCCTGGCTGCCCAGGGGACTACTTCTCAATAAAGTCCCATTACTGTCCCGAGACCTACCTTACACTACCTGAGTTCTCTCCACTCCCAGGCCCCCAGGTACCCGGGACTCGGGCAGCGCAGCTGTGGCTACCTACCACCACCCTTGGAGGCCCAAACCCAGGAACCTGGCACTCTGCCACTGAACTGGCTGACCTGTCTAAAATGGAGGGGGCCTCCCCCCTCCGCACTGCCCCTGCAGTGCCCACCAGTCTCTTCTCTGTCCTCCCCTCTTACTCTGTAAATCTCTCTCTGCTCTCCCTATTTATACCCTAAATCCCTGCTGCCCCCTTGTGGCGACCAGAAGAAATGGCACCCCCCAGAGCACTAAAAACCCTATGCTCCAGGGGAAGAAAATGGGAAGGGGGTCCCTAAAGGAAACATAAGCCCCTCTCACTGAAGAGGGGGCTTACATCACATAGACAACTTTCTAATGAGCAAAAGCAAAATACTTCAGAAATAAAAAGTTACAACTGGCTACTTCTTAAAATTTGCATCATTTTCCTGTCTATCTATTTTGGTTCCACTCACTCTTTAAATTATCCTGAGAAAGAAAAAAAAATTCCACTGGGAATTGAACCCAGGCCTGCTTCCAACTACTGTCCTAGTGGTCTGCCATTGTGCTTCTCCTCTTCAACTACTGTATGTTGCAGATTGTGGTTGCAAGGCAAGACCAGTGTTTACTCACAATTTTCCACACCAGAGGTTCTCGCACCCAGTGCAGGGGTGATTGCATGTGTCACACCAAGCCCATCTTGGGCAGGTCTCCTCTCTTTCTTGCTCTCTCTCTCTTTTTCACTCTCTGCAGCTCTCTCTCTTTCACTCTTTTTCTCTAGATATCTCTCTCTCACTCTTTCTCTCCCTCCCATCTGTGATGGTGCCAGTGTCAATGGGACTTTGCCTCTCCCTCTCATACATGCCAGACCTCTGCTGGCTCCACTATTCAGTAGTCAAATCTTGATTTACAGTGCAACTCCTCTTGTGACTATCTGAATTAATGTGCCCACCAGCATGTCCTTGCATGCAGTCACGAGCATGACAAGAACCCAAACTAACTGTGGTACCAATCAGGCAGTCTCAGTCAAAATCTGTGGCTGCAGCATAGCAGAATAGTTTCTACTGCTGCAGCCTTCAGCTTCATAATTGTATGATGCTTGGCACAAGATTACCCCCTTTTATGTTTGCTTGTGCGGACAGCGCACAAGAAACATATGGAGGTAGTAGGGCATTGCAGAGATGTGGCAGTGTTGTGGCCAATCCAGCGAATGCTTTAATGGGATGTCCGTTCACCACCAATTAATACTGAAGCTGCCGATGACGGCAGTTTCAAGCGAGCATGCACTGAAAGAAATCTGCTGTTGCAATTGGGGTCAGTTTCATCACTGCAGTGAATCCCCCTCCCTCCCTCCCAATCAGTCACACAGCAGGACAACAAATTAGCTTCCTCTCACTGCTGCTGCTGCCTGCCCCACACCCTCCATGAAATCTGCCACTACAATCAGGGGCAGTTTCGTCATTGCAGCAGAAGTCCTCCCTCCCTCCTAATCAATCACACAGCAGGACAACAAATTAGCTCCCTCCCACTACTGCTGCCTGCCCCGAACCCTCAGTGAAATCTGCTGTTGCAATCAGGGACAGTTTCATCATTGCAGCGGCAGTCCCCCCACCCTCCCAACCAGTCACACAGCAGGACAACAAATTAGCTCCATCCCACTGCTGCTGCCTGCCCCATGCCCTCCGTTCTCCATCCCCTGCTGACTTCGGGGTACTCAGTCCCCATGTCAGCATGAATCCCCCCCCAATGTGTCACACTGGGAGCCCGCCCCAGTGTGCCATGAACTACTTCTTTGATGTTTCCGACACGGGATGCCCACTCCCGGTGTCAGATCTGTCACCCCCACCACGCCCTATGTTCTCAGCCGACCTGGTACCTAATCCCTGGGATGGCATTGATCCCCCCTCCAGTACTCTGGCATGCTGAAGCCCACCCAGTGTGCCAAAATCCATTTTGTAATATTTACGCCTGTAAAAGGAAAACAGTCTCACAACCTATTTTGTTTTAAACCTGAAAAAAGCGGTCCCTTGTTGTTCACATGACCCCCTCCCCAACCCACACCCTCCTTCTGTGCACCCCACCTCCCCATACCCCCTCACCCATACTTACCTACGGAGGTCGGGAACAGCAATCTTCTGTGGACTGGGAACATGTCTGCACTCTTCAAAGACCAACTGGGAAGTAAAGGAATGACGGTAAGCCATATAATGGCAGTCAATGGGGGGTTTTCAATTTAGGTTGATACCTCAGCCAATTTTTGGAGTTTTGGTCCCAAATTTTCAACATGGGGTTGTTGGGACCCCACCTCATGTTTCTCGGTCCTGAAAGGTGATTTTTGCGGTCGCTGTGCGGAATCACCTTTTAGGACCAATTAACAAAATGACAGTGCCACTGTTCATGAGGAGGGGTCACAAAAAGCCATTGTAAATTTGGTGAAAAAACTCCAAACAAGCATTTGTCAATGCCGAATGTTTGCTTGCTGGCATTGGCAGTGGTAGTGTAGAAGTTACAGAGCTGCATAATAGGAATGGCAGTGAAGTATTGAACTGAAGCCAACCCCACCACCACCCTGCAGAGAGTGACAGGCATTGGGGTGTGCCTTTGGGTCGTCCAGGCATAACAGCCACGCCATTTCACCACACCCCACCCTGCAGACACTGACAAGTGTCAGCGGTGTTCCTGGGGTCTTTGGCCCTTATGCACCCATTCCATTAGGAAATCTGTGAGATGGGTGCAATATAGGAGAATTGGGTGAACATTGGGGCGAAGAGTCAAGGCATACTCGATGCCTCTCACTGGTTGCAGGGTGTGGAATGGTATAAGCATTACAGGCAAGAATCCCAAGTCACACCCCTGATGCCTGTCATTCTCTACAGGGTCGGGCGTTATGGTTGGAAACCCTAATACCGCAGGCATTCATTGGTATTTTCCTCCAAATGTTCAACATGGTTTTTGTGACCCCACCTCATGAACAGGGGAATATCAGTTTGTTAGCGGCTGCTTATGCACAGCGACTATGGCATTTAGCACCACAGGTGCAAAAACATTCGAACAGGATGTAAAAATGACAGCTGTACTGTTCATGGGGAGGTGTAAAAAATGGCAATGTTGCAAATCTGCAGTAAAAATATTTAAAAAAATGGTGAAGTCACGAGCGTACATAGAAACTGTGCAACGCACACCCGTAATATAATTAGGTTGGGGATTTTTTTACAGCAGATTGTCCTAACTCGGGCATTTTGGTGCCTCTGATCATGAACACTGTGACTGTGGTTTTCTTTATCTGTCCCGAACAATGATTTCCCACAGCAACCATGCATCTCTGCGCTGAAAGTGTGAAAACACACTTCGGCCATGTTGTGAAACATGACAGCTGTACTGTAAATAAGGAAGTGTGGAAAAATGCCACTGGTGAAAATCTGGATTTAAAATATTACAAAGTCATGAACTTACAAGGGTACGTGGAAACTGCGCAATGCTCACTCGTAACACAGTCATTTTATGGACTTTTGTCACCAAATTTTCAACATAGCCATTTTAAGACCTCTGCTCGTGAACAGTGTAACTATGATTTTCTTAATCTGTCCCATACATTGATTTCGCACACCGACTGCGCCATTGTGCGCTACATGGGTGGAAACACATTTTGGGTGAGATGCGAAAAATGACAGCTATACTACTCATAAGAAGGTGTGGTAAAATGGCAATATTGAAAATCTGGAGTGAAAATATTGAAATTTACGTGAACTTACTGAGCATCGTGGGAACTGCATAGCATGCGCTTATGCAAAAACAGTCATTGTTAAGATTTTTCACCAAATTTTCAATATAGCCATTCTAAGACCTCTGCTCATGAACAGTTTCACTGTGGTTTTCTTAATTTGTCCCATACATTGATTTCCTACCGGCTGCGCCATTGTACTACATGACGGAAATGCGTTTTGGGTGAGATGTGAAAAATGACAGCTGTACTACTCATAAGAAGGTGTGGTAAAATGGCAATGTTGAAAATCTGGAGTGAAAATATTAAAAATTTGTGAACTTTTCGAGCGTGCGTAGGAAATGTGCAACGCACGCTCGTAAAACAGTCATTTTTAGGAAGTTTTCCACCAAATTTTCAAAATGGGCTTCTTGAGAGCCCACCTTATGAACACTGGCAGTGTCGTTTCATATCGGTCCAGAAAGGTGATTTCGCGCAGTGACTGCGAAACCACCCTTCGGGCCTAAATAACGCCATGACAGTGACATCATTCATGAGAAGGGGTCCCAAAAACCCCATGTTGAAAATTTGGTGCAAAAATTCCAAAAAATACCCGAGATATGCAACAAAGTTGAAAAAACCCTATCTAGCCCATTATACAGCTTACCAGCATTTCCTCAGTTCGCGGTCGGCTTGGAAAAGTGCAGGCTGTTCCTAGTCCACCACAGATCGTTCGCTGAGCTCTGGAGGTAAGCATGGGGTGAGGGTGTGGGAGGCAGGTGCGCAGTGGGTGGGTGTGGGTTGTGGGGGGCAGGAAGACTGCGTGGGATCGTTTTGCTTTACAGGTAAAAAAAAAAACGACATGGGACGTTTGCCACGCTGGGGTGGGCTCCCAGCGTGGCAGAGGGCGACTGGGGGAGTGGAGCCGGCGGGATTGGGCACCCCGTCGGCCATGGCACTGTTGCCCGCTGGGGTGGGCTCCCACGGCACCTTGTAGCTCGGGTGGGGGTGGGGGGAGGGGAGAGTGAAGCCGAGCGGGATTGGGCACCCGTCAGCGATAACATGGGGGAGAGACAGTGAAGCCGGACGAGTTGGGGCACCCCGTCAGCGATAGCATGGGGGAGAGACAGTGAAGCCGGCGGGGATTGGGGCCCCGTCAGCGATAGCCAGGGAGAGACAGTGAAGCCGGCAGAGGATTGGGGCACCCGTCAGCGATAACGGAGAGGTGAACCGGCGGAGTTGGGGCACCCGTCAGCGATAACATGGGGAGAGACAGTGAAAGCCGGCGGGATTGGGGCACCCCGTCAGCGATAGCATGGGGAGAGACAGTGAAGCCGGCCAGAGTTGGGCACCCGTCAGCGATAGCATGGGGAGAGACAGTGAAGCCGACGGGATTGGGGCACCCGTCGAGCGATAACGTGGAGAGACGGTGAAGCCGGCGGGGATTGGGCGCCCGTCAGCGATAGCATGGGGAGAGACAGGTAGCCGACGGGGATTGGGCGCCCGCTCAGCGATAGCATGGGGAGAGACAGTGAAGCCGACGGGATTGGGGCACCCCGCCAGCTTATAGCATGGGGGAGAGACAGTAGTCGACGGGGATTGGGGCAAACCCCGCCAGCATAGCATGGGGAGAGACAGTGAAGCCGACGGGAATTGGGGCACCCTGGCCAGCTGCAGCATGGGGGGGACAGTGCCGACGGGATTGGGGCACCCCGACAGCCACAGCATGGGGAGACAGTGAAGCCGACGGGATTGGGGCACCCCGCCAGCGATAGCATGGGGAGAGACAGTGAAGCCGAGCAGGGGATTGGGCACCCCGTCAGCGGATAGCATGGGGGAGAGACAGTGAAGCCGACGGGATTGGGGCACCCCGTCAGCGATCACGGGGAGAGACAGTGAAGCCAGACGGGGATTGGGGCACCCCGTCAGCGTGCGCAGGGGACAGATGAAAACCCGGCGAGTTGGGGCACCCGTCAGCGATAACAGAGGGAGAGACAGTGAAGCTGACGGGGATTAGGGCACCCCGTCAGCGATAACCGCAGGGGAGAGACAGTGAAGCCGACGGAAGTTAGGCACCCGTCAGCGATATGAGGAAGACAGTGAAGCGACGGAGATTGGGGCACCTCGTCAGCGATAAGCAACGGGAGAGACAGTGAAGCGACGGGGATTAGCACCCTCTCAGCTATACCATCACTTGCCATGCTGAGGTGGGCACCCAGCGTGGCATTTGGAAAGCTTTGGGGGCGCGGCACAGCTGGCGGGGATTGGGCACCCCGGTTATTACTCGTGTGCGGAGGAGGGCAGACGCGGTATCGTGCATTTCTCTGTGTGTGTGTGTGTGTGTGTGTGTGGGGGAGCTGCGCGCGAGCGGGCGATATCTTATCGCTGCTCACTGAGCGTGCTTCCCTTTTCGGCACTATGTCGCCACCATTTGGAGCAATCGCCAGACGGCTCCAGCATGCATTGGCTTACAGGCCAGCGCCTGCCAACACACTGACTGAATTGGAAGAGGGGTGACACACCTCCTCAATCTGATATGGCACTATGTTTCTTGCACATGCGTAAGCAACATAAAATGACTGCGTTATGAGTGTCCATTGAGCAGTTTCTCTTTATGCTCATAACTTCATCAATTTTAATATTTTCACTCAAATTTCCAACATTGCCATTTTCACACCCCTTATGTACAGTACAGCTGTGTTTTTTGCATCCTTCCTGAAATGTGGTTTTGCACTATGGCGCAGTCACTGTGCGAAATCAACTTTGGGACAGATTAATGAAATCCCAGTGTCCCTGTTCATGAGGGAGGTACCAAAAGGTCATGTTGAAAATTTGATAAAAACATTCCAAACAAGCATTTGTCAATGCCGAATGTTGTCTCGCTGACATTGGCATTGGTAATACCGGAGCTAGAGATGCATAATAGGAATGGCAGTGAAGTATTGAAGTGATGCCAACCCCACCCCCACCCTGTAGAGAGTGACAGGCATTGGGGTGTGCATTTCGGTCGTCAGCTATAACGTTCATGCCATTGTACCTCACCCTACCCTGTAGACACTGGCAAGTCACCCTACCCTGTAGACACTGACAAGTGTCGTGGTGTGCTTTGGGGTCTTTGGGCATTTTACTTACCCCATTCCATAAGGAAATATGCTGAGGTGGGTGCAGTATAGGAGAATGGGGTGACCTTTGTGGCCAAACAGTGCGAGGCACAGCACGATGCCTGTCACTGGCTGTAGGGGTGGAATGGCGTGAGCTTTACAGCTGATGATCCCAAGTCACACCCCTGACGCCTGTCAGTCTGTACAGGGTGGGGTGCTACAGTTGGAAACCCTAACACCGTAGACGTGTGCTGGTATTTTCACTCCAAATTTTCAACATGGGCTGTTTGTGAGGCTACCTCATGAAAAGCGGCACAATCAGTTTGTTAGCTGAAAGGTGGTTTTGCACAGCGGCTATGCCATTTGGTGACACAGGGATGAAAACACATTTTGGGCAGGATGTGGAAAATGACAATTGTATTGTTCATGAGGAGGCGTAAAAAATGGCAACGCTGAAAATCTGGAGTGAAAATATGAAAAATTAGTGAAGTCATGAGCATGCATAGAAACTGTGCAACACATGTCCGTAACCCAATTATTTTTGGGGAGTTTGTTAGCCACATTTTCAACATAGGCATTTTGGGACCTCCTTCATGAACAGTGGTGCTGTGATTTTGTTAATCTGTCCCAAGGTTGATTTCCCTGGCGTCACGCCATTGTACCACATCTCCTCTATACGCATAAATGGTGCCATCTAGCAATGGACTGTCTAAATATGAACAATTTATGACGATTGCCTGGGGCAACATGCGCCTATTCCTGACCAATGCATTACACTGGGATCCTAGGCGCCTGTATTGGACCAAAATACATAAGCAACAGAGGCTGATTTCCACCTGCTATGAACTACGACAATTGACTCTCAAACTCCTGCTCCTCCTCCTCTTAATATCAGGAAGTGTTCACCCTAATCCTGGCCCTATCTCCTACAGCACAACAAAGCCTGCCAAAACGGAGGGGGAACTCACCTTTGTCACCTTAAATATTGTAGTCTCCTACCTAAACTGGCCTCCCTCCAAACCTTTGTCAGTCAACATAACCCTGATATCCTGGCCATTGTTGAAACTTGGCTGACACCCAGCAGTCCTGACCATGCCATATCTCTTCAAGGCTACAAGATTCTCAGGCTGGATAGGACATCAAAAAGGGGTGGTGGCTGTGCCATTTACATAAAGGACTATCTCACATGCCTCCCTATTACGTATACCACCACTGACTCTTGATTACAACTCCTCCTATCAAATTTCTCCTTGGTGCACAACAAAGTCCCTCACGTTACTGCTATCTATATCCCACCTAAAGATCCTGGGTCCGGCCTCCAGTCTGTACTAAATTTCATCAGATCTCAACCTCCTGATGCCGAGCTCCTTCTCCTTGGTGACTTTAATATCAACTGGCTAGCGTCAGACACGGGGTCGACTAAGGATGCTATCTTGCTGCAAACTTAACACAGCTGGTCAATTCACCTACTAGGAAAAACTATAAATCTGGTAATAGTACCCTAATAGATTGGATCCGCTCTAATCACCCGGCCCGGATAAATAATGTCGCTGTTCTCCCGGACTCTCTTAGCGACCACTCTCCTATAAAATGTACCTGGTCAAACAAGTTCAGAAAACCTCCCTCTAGAACCATCACCAGCAGAGTACTACCTTTTGGTAACCTTACTCCTCTCAAGGAAAATCTTAGAACAGAAAGACTGGTCTCCATTTACAATACTCAAGATGTCGATGAAGCCCTTAATCACTTTATCTACACTTTCAACTCTGCCTGTGACTTCTATGCATCTGTAAAAGGCATAAGTGAAAGCGCTCTCAACTCCTTGGCTCACTGCTAAGCTAATGGCCTCACAAAGGAAGGGACCACCTCTGGGCTATTGCAAGAGACACTGGCTCTCTGACTGACATCCTAAAGTATAAACAGGCCCAAACTACTGTACCAAAGAGACTCACTGGGTGAAGAGTGACTACTTCAAAATGCTCTCTCTCCAACACCTGGGGTGAAGGAAATCTTTCTGGGACAATCTAAGAAATATCACGGTAAGCAGTCCAAATCCTCTCCTACTATACTGAATGTGGAAGGCACTACCACCCTTGACCCCTTGGTCTTAGCAACACCCTTAATGAGACCTTCACTGACCTCAGCGGTGTCCCTCGCATCTGACTTCTTCGCTGCTACTGACCCCCTATCTCTATATCTCCTCTGCTCCTCTAAACATTCCACCTTCCATCTTAAAATAGTTAAAGCACATGAAGTTTATAAATACATAAAGAAGGCTATATCGAAATCACAGGCAAGCAGTGACTCTATTGACCTTAAATACTGTCCCTTACCCTGGATGAAGTTCTATCCCCTCACTAGAATATTCAATCTTTCCTCTGCTCCAGCAAGTTCCCTAGTTTATGGAAGACTGCTATAGTCACCCTGTGCACAAAAGTGGTGATAAGTCTCTGCCTGGTAACTATAGACCTATTTCAATACTTCCTCCCTGTCAAAGGCTCTTGAACGTATGGTGGCCGACCAGCTAACAGACTACCTGCAGAAATATAACATCCTTTGTGCCCAGCAACATGGTTTCAGACAAAGGCATAGCACATCCACAGCCCTGCTCGAATTCTCAGGAGCAAACCACAAGGCCTTGGACAAAGGACTCCTCACCGGAGCTGTGTACATTGATCTAACGAAGGCATTTGACACTGTACACCATGGTCTACTCATCAGTCAACTACAGTCTCTTGGGCTCTCCTTGGGCTCTGGTGCCTGGATAAAAAGCTACCTTGCCCAACACACCCAGGTTGTAAAAATAGCTGGAGTTCTCTCAGACCCTAAGCCTGTCCTATCAGGAGTTCCGAAGGGATCCATCTTAGGCCCTCTCCTCTTCAGCCTTTTTCTAAACTCCTTCCCTATATCCTGCCCTGAGCAAATCATCCTCTATGCCGATGATGCTGTGATTCTATCCTCACACAAAGACCCAAACCCCTTACGCCTCAGCCTCCAGCACGCATTTGCCAGTGTTGAGGAGTGGTTCGTTGAACACAAGCTGGTCCTAAACCACAAAAAAACAAAAACCATGCTCTTAGCTAGCCATAAGAACAAGAAAAGGCAAGTTCCACTCATTATCAACACATCCCTAGGAATCACCCTTGAATAGGTGGCTACCTTTAAATATCTTGGAATCATATTTGATCAAGGCCTAGTCTTTGCAACACATATTGATATATATCCAAAACTATTAATCAGCGGCTTGGGATACTCTACGAAACGAGCAACTCTCACCCTTCCAGCACTGAAGCTAGCTATTCAATCCTCAATCATCTCAGTCATCGACTACGGCTTAATTATCTATGGGTCCGCCTCTCCTAGCACACTGAAACGTATCACAACCTCCCTAAACAAGGCCTGTCTGCTGCTTACTGGCGCTCATTGACATACTCATACCTGCGAGCTCTATGCTGAAACTGGATGGTTACAACTCTCAAACCGACTAAAGTACTTCACCTGCCTAATGGCTAAGAAATCCATCATGGGCCTCACCCCACCCTGCATTCAAGACCTGCTATGCCAGAACTCAAGTGTCCGACCCACCAGAAGATCAGAAACTCAGCTTCTTCAGGTCCCCCATTGTCTGACCACACATGGTCAACGATCATTTGCCTATCGTGCCCCCAACTGGCTAAATACTCTTAGCACCTCTATTACCTCCTCTAACTCCTTAGGTGCTTTTAAATCTAGTCTATTCTCTCACCTAGCCACCTCAAACTCCTGTGACTGCCTTAATTAAATCCTAATCTATTCTCACTCCTCCATCCCTGCCCTCTTACCTGACAAAGGCATGTTAGAGGATCCTCTTCTCCAACTATGGTCTGCTCCTCCCTCCACCCCTTTTTTTTTTCTCTCACTTATACTACCTATCATACTTCCTTTACCTATCTTTCCCTCTCCATATGTTTTCTAAACAATGAAAGTGTTTAAGTGGTAATTATCTGCTGTTCATAAATGTCTTCATGTTAGCTATTTTTTTTGTCTCTATTTACACAATGTAACCTAAATGTGCAACCCTTTGTAACCCTATTGTTTGTAACCTAATTTAACGTGGAACCTTTGTAAAGAGCCTTGGCTCAAAGGTATTAATTCCTAGAATTACAATAAACAATAAAAACATATGCGGAAACACATTTTGGCAGGATGTGAAAATGACAGCTGCACTGTTCATAAGGAGGTGTGAAAAATGCAGTGTTGCAAATTTGGCATGAAAATATTGCAACCTGTTGGTTACAGGGCATGGAATCTGCACAACGCATGCTTGTAGCACAGTCATTTTATGGACGTTTGGCACCAAATTTTCAACATATGAATTTTAGGACCTCTGCTCATGAACAGTGTCACTGTAAATTCCTCAAACTGTCCTAAAAACTGATTTTGCACAGCAACGCTATTCTGCACCGGATAATGAAAACACATTCGGTCAGGATATGTAAAATAACGCTTACTGTTCATAAAGAGGTGTGGAAAAATGCCAATTTGAAAATCTGCAGTGAAAATATTACACATTCACGAAGTTATGAGCATGCGTGGACACTCGCAATGCACACTCATTAATCAGCCATTGTTTGGATTTTCTCACCAAATTTGCAACATAGGCTTTTGAAGCCTTCCTCATGAACAGTGGCACTGTCATTTCATTACTCAGTCCTGAAAGGTGATTCCGCTGATGACGTGAAATCACCTTTCGGGGGCGATTAATGCCATGACAGTGCCAAAAGTAATGAGGAGGGGTCCCAAAAACCCATGTTAAAATTTGATGAAATTCAAAAATGCCTGAGATGCATAAAAAGTTGAAAAAAAACAACTATTTATTCCATTATGCAGCTTACCGGCATTTCCTCAGTTTGTGTCGGCTTTGAAGAGTGCAGACGTGTTCCCAGTCCACGAAGATCGTTCGCCGGACTCCAGAGGTAAGTATGGGGTGAGGGGGTGTGGGAGGCAGGGTGCACAGTGGATGGGTGCGGGTTGTGGGAGGGGCAGGAGTCCGTGAGGACCATTTTCTTTTTCACAGGTGTAAAAAAAAAAAAAAAAAAAAGACTGCAGGATGATTTTTTTTGAGGCATGTGCGCTGGGTTGGGCTCCCAGCATGCCGCGGATGTTTTTGGGGGTAAGCTGCACCGGTGGGGATTGGGCACCCCATCGCACAATAGCGGGGTGGCGAACAGCCGAGGGATTGGGCGCCTGGCACTAATGTACTGGGTGTTTGTGGGGGCATTACGCTGACGGGAATGGGCTCCCCATTGCCAAATCAAAGTAGGAGGGGACATAATGCCGACGGGGTGGGCTCCCCATCGGCAACTGTAACTAAGAGGGGACTGAAGCCGACGGGATTGGGGCCCGCCGCGACAAAACACTGTAGGGGGGCACATGCTGCCGAGGGGGATTGAGAACCCCCTCAGCACTGGGGGGTAATTAATATTGTTTGTGAACTGGCAGCAGGCCGCTCGCCATGTTCACAAGCAATACTACAGTCGGCAAGTTCCGCCCAGCAATGACTGGTCACTACCTCATTGCAGCAGTTCCGCTGATGCTGTAATGATGAGGTGGCCCCTGATTGCAGCGGCTGAAACGTTTCAAGCTAGTGGCATGCTGGCTGAACTAGTGCCTGCAGCAAAGTGCCACGGCATTGGGGAAAGCGGGGCAAGCGTTTACAGGCTGTGGGGGCATTGGCCACAACAGTGCCGCGCCTCCACAACCTGCTTCTGGAAAGCTGCTGCAATATGTTTCTTGCACATGCGCACAATCAACATAATCTTATTTCCTCTCTTCTAGCACTTACTCACAAGTTGTATGACTTATGACTGTTAGTTATTTGCACTTACATTTCTGTTTTGTTACTACATATAGATTCCTGCAAAAGTACTGTCATTGCTGAAAATTCGTACAAGTGTACTGTGTCTGACTTCTACTTCTACTTGTTCCCATGATGTTTTCTTGTAGCTACTATTGTTTACGTACAGTTTGTTGTAATCTTCCGGGTCGTACCTGAAAATAGGCAGCTATGCTGTCTAGTGTACCTACCCGGTTAACAAAAACTAAACAAATTAATCATTTGTCAGTGCTGAATGTTGTCTTGCTGACATTGGTATTGGTAGTGCAGGAGTTAGAGAGATGCATAATAGGAATGGCGGTGAAGTATTGAACTGATGCCAACCCCACCCCCATTCTGAAGAGACTGACAGGCATTGGGGTGTGCCATTGGGTCGTCGGCCATAATGCTCATGCCATTTCACCTCACCCTATCCTGCAGACACTGACAAGTGTTGCGGTGTGCCTTGGGGTCTTCGGGCCTTACACTCATCCCATTCCAAGAGGAAATGCACTGAGATGGGTGCAGTATAGGAGAATGGGGTGAACGTTTGGGCTGAAGACTCCAAAGCACACCTCAATGCCTGTCACTGGCTGCAGGGTGGGGGTGGAATGGTGTGAGCATCATAGCCGATGATCCCAAGTCACACCCCTGAAACATAGAAACAGAAACATAGACTTTGACGGCAGATAAGGACCGCTTGGCCCATCTAGTCTGCCCATTTCCCTATGTACAGGATAGGCCGCAGATCCTAGTTAACCAACAGCCTATTTCTTCCTACCCCCCACAAGAATTGCCTTATGTCTGTCCCATGCATTCTTGAATTCTCCCACAGTTTTAGACCCCACAACCTCCTCAGGAAGGCTGTTCCATGCATCCACTACCCTCTCTGTGAAATAATACTTCCTCACATTGCCCCTGAACCGCCCCCCCCACCTTTAAATTGTGTCCCCTTGTTTTTGCATGTCTTTTTCTGAAAGATGCTACCCTCTTGGACTTTAATTCCACTGAGGTACTTAAAAGTTTCTATCATGTCCCCCCTCTCCCTTCTTTCCTCAAGGGTGTACATATTAAGCTTCTTTAGTCTCTCCTCATACGGCTTCTCTTGCAGACCCTGCACCATTTTAGTTGCCCTCCTCTGGACTGCCTCTATCTTGTCTATGTCCTTGAGGAGATGGGGTCTCCAGAACTGGATGCAGTACTCCAGATGGGGTCTCACCAACTGTCTGTACAGAGGGATAACAACTTCCTGTTTTCTGCTGGTGATGCCTCTCCCTTTGCATCCCAGTATACCCCCAGCCCTCCCTACTGCCTTCTCATGTTGCTTACTAACCTTAAGGTCATCTGATATGATTACCCCCAGGTCCCTTTCCTTTTTTGTTGTTGTTACTGCCTCTCCCCCAACCCCCATTGTGTATTCTTCCCATGAGTTCTTGTTTCCCAGGTGCATTATTTTGCACTTCTTTGCATTGAATCCTAGCTGCCATACTTCTGAACATTCCTCCAACCTTGCCAAGTCCCTTCTCATCCTTTCCACGCCTCCTTGTGTATCAACCCTGTTGCAGATCTTTGTCATCTGCAAGGAGGCATACTTTTCCTTCCAGTCCCTCTGCAATGTCACTTATGAAGACATTAAAAAGGACCGGACCCAATACTGAACCCTGCGGTACCCCACTAATAACCCCTCTTTCTTCAAAGTGGACTCCATTTACAATTACCTCCTGTGTTCTGCTGTCCAGCCAATGTTTTACCCAGGATACCACCCTGGGACCCGCTCCCAGGCTGGTTAATTTCACTAATCTTTTGTGTGGGACTGTGTCAAATGCCTTGCTAAAGTCAAGGTAGGCCATGTCCACAGCCCCTCCCTGGTCTACTACTTTGGTCACCCAGTCAAAGAAATCTATTAGATTCATCTGACATGACCTTCCCTGTGAATCCATGCTGCCTGGGTCCTGTGCCCCACTGGCTTCTAGGTACTCAACTATTCTTTCCTTCAGAAGTGACTCCATCACTTTCCCTACCACAGAGGTCAAACTGACAGGTCTGTGGTTTCCTGCCTCTGTCTTGGTCCCACTTTTGTGAAGGGAATCGCATCCGCCTTCCTCCAGTCCTCTGGTACCACACCATCCTCCCATGATTTATTAAAAGAGTAGCCAGTGATTTCACTAGTTCCCCTAATTCTTTTAGAATTTGGGTGAATTCCATCACGCCCATTGCTTTGTCCACATTCAGTTTTAGGAGTTCTTGCAGAACCCTTTCTTCTGTGAAAGGACTGGGATCGACCCCCCTATCAAGAGTGCTTCTGATAATTGGATTAGGCACTTCCTCCTCCTCTTTTGTGAATACTGAGCAGAAATATTCGTTCAGTATCCCTGCTTTTTCACTGTCCCCCTCTGCCCACCCACCGTTCATTCTATTCAGCCTCACTATCCCTCCCTTTGTCTTTCTACGCTCGCTGATGTACCTATAAAAGGTTTTATCCCCCTTCTTAACTGAGTTGGCTATCTTTTCCTCAGTTTGGGCCTTTGCTATTCTGACTTCCTACCTGCTTCCTTCTGCCTTAACTGGTACAGCTCTCTGTCCTGCTCCTTCTGTGTTTCCTTATACTTCCGGAATGCTGTCTTTTTCTTCCTGACTTTCACAGCCACCTCTTTTGAGAACCATAGAGGCTTTTTCTTTCATTTTGATTTGTTTATTTGCTTCACACAAAGGCTTGTTGCCTCTGTGATGGCAGTTTTGATTCCCCATTGTTGCTCCACACCTCCTTCTAGCCCGTTTGCTAGTGCTTTTCTGAGGCACTCTCCCATCTTGCCAAAGTCAGCCCTCTTGAAGTTCAGTACCCTCACTTTTGTATGGCTTGACTCTGCAGCTGAGTTTAACGTGAACCACACTGTTTGATAGTCACTTGTTCCCAGATGGCTACCCACTTCTAGATCTGAGATCCTCTCACTGCCCCCGTTTGAGTGTACGAGGTCTAAGATTGCTCCCTCACGAGTGGGTTCCAAAACTAGCTGTCTGAGGCCTGCCACTTGTAGGGCATCAAGAATGGCCCTGCTCTTGGATGTGGCTGCAGCAAATGTGCTCCAGTTAACATCTGGCATATTCAGATCTCCCAGCAACAGTATCTCCCCTTTCTCTGCCATTCTAAGAATGCCTTCTATCATATCCTTGTCCATTCCCTCCCCCTGACATGGGGGTCTGTACACAACCCCTGTACGGATTGTGGTGCCCTTTCCAGTCTCCAAGGTGACCCACAGTGCCTCCTCTCTTCCCTATTTACTCTTTTGTTCAATTGCTTTTATCCCTTCCCTTCCTTTACATAAAGAGCTACTCCTCCCCCTCTTCTCCCCTGCCTGTCTCTCCTGTAGGTTATGTACCCCGGTATGTTAACATCCCAATCATGGTTCTCTGTGTACCGTGTTTCTGTGACTGCTACAATATCCAGGCATCCCTCTTCCATCAAGGCCACCAGCTCAGGGAGCTTGTTGTCCAGACTACGGACATTGGTACTCATTACCCTCCATTTCCTGATGGCCTTACTTCTTTTTCCCCCATCCCTTTCCTTCTTGCCTTTGTCACTTTCTCCATTTACCCTGCCCTTCTCCCTATCGACACCTCTATGTTGGTGTTTACCACACTTACTACCGTGATTTTTTTTGGGGGGCTAGGATTTCCTGTCCCTTTCAGTGCCTCCCCTTGGCTAGTTTAAATGCTTGCCAATGAAGCATTTAAACCTATCACCTAGGATCCTGGTTCCCCTCCTGGACAGATGCAGCCCATCATGCCAGTATAGGCTTGCATCACTCCAGGTAGACCCCCAGTCCCCAATGAAGCCAAATCCCTGAGCTCCACGCCAGTTTTTCAACCACTGATTGAATCCCATGGTGCGGAACACCCTAGCCTCTCCTATGCCATAGATGGGCAGCACCTCTGAGAAGGTTACCGTGCATGCTACTTGTCTAAAGCCCCTCCCCAATTCCACAAACTCTTCCTGCACTTCTCTAATCCCTTTCTTAGCCTGGTCATTTGTCCCTAGGTGGACAATGACATCCAGCTCCCTCCCCTGTGCAGCTGCTCCAGCAATCCTGAGGATTCACTCCCTGTCCCTCCAAGCCATGGCGCCAGGCAGGCACCTTACCTCCCTCTCCCTTCCTCCCCAGTTCTACCTTCCTAACAATGGAGTCCCCACCAGGAGTTGTTTCCTTCCTCGGGGTCCCATGCACCCTCCTGTGGGTCTCCTTTGTGGAGGTTCTCAGCATCCTCCTCAGTCTCCACTGTGGGTGCCTCCATAGAGGAACCACACTTTGCCAGAATGGCATAGGAATTGTGGAGAGGTACAGCTGGAGGGATGCGCCTCTGTTCCACCACCCTCACCCTCCCTGAGCCCACTGTGGTCCAACTGCTCCTCTTTCTTGGCAACCTCTGAGGCAACAGCAGTGACACTGGTGGTCCCTGGATGGAAGAGGAGGTCCCACAAATCCTGGCCAACTCAGCCTGGAGATGAGCAACCTCCTCCCTCAGCCCAGAGAGGTGCCTGCAGATGGGACAACACCCATCCTCAGAACATCTCCCGGAAGACTGCTGCTTCACAGCCACTGCACTGCACCACACCCATCATGTCTTATTTCTGGCCCCTTAACTGTTTGCAATCTTTACTCTTTCCTCTGTTTTTTTTTTTTTTTTCTTTCTCTCCTTACTTTCTGCCTGTCAGTTTCTACATGGTGAGGAGTTACAGTTGGAAACCCTAACGCCCCCGGTGTTTGTTAGCATTTTCACTCCAAATTTTCAGCTATGGGCTTTTTGTGATCCCACCTCATGAACAGTGGCACTATCAATTCGTTAGCTGAAAGGAGATTTTGTACAGCGACTGCGTCATTTGGTGCCACAGGTGCGAAAACGCATTTCAGACAGGATGTGAAAAATGACAGCTGTACTGTTCATGAGGAGGTTTAACAAAATGGCAATGTTGAAATCTGAAGTGAAGATATGAAAAATTGGTGAAGTCTCGAGCGTGCGTAGAAACTGCACAACAAATGCATGTAACGCAATTATTTTTTGGATTTTTTAACCAAATTTTCAACATGGGCATTTTGGGACCTCCAATCATTAACAGTGGCACTGTGATTTTGTTACTCTATCCTGAAAGTTGATTTCCCACAGCGACCGCATCACTGTGCACCATATGTGCGAAAACACATTTTAGGCAGAATGTGAAAAATTATCTGTACTGTTCATAAGGAGGTGTGAAAAAATGGCAATGCTGAAAATCTGGAGTGAAAATGTTAAAAACTGTCAGTTACGAGTATGCATGGAAAATGCGGCACACCTTAATGCAGTCATCTTTAATAATTTTCAACATGGACTTTTGGGACCCACCTCATGAACAGTGGCACTGAAAATTTTGTTAATCGGTCCTGAAAGGTGATTTGGCGCAATGACAGAAGTCAGCTTTCAAGACCCGAGTAACGAGATGACAGTGCATGTAATGATGAGGTGGGGTTCCAAGAACCCCATAATGAAAATTGAGTCAAATTCCAAAAAATGGCTGAGATAGCAACCTAAGTTGAACCCCCATTGATGCTATTTTAAAGTTTACTGTGATTTTCTTCATTTTATAGTAGACTTTTGAAGAATTCAAACATGTTCCTGGTCCACAGAAGATATGCAGCGCCAGACCTCCCGAGGTAAGTATGGGGTGGGGGTGCAGGAGGTGGGATGCACAGAGTGGAGTGGGTTGGGGAGGGGGAGGCTGAGGGACCATTTTCTTTTGTACAGGAAAAATGGACATCAAAGGATGGTTTTCTTTATTTACAGGTAAAATAAATAAATGTTGGGCACACTGGGGTGGGCTCCATGAGTGCTTCACTCCTGGTCAGACGTCTCTGTACATACAAATATATTATAATATCTCTATCTGTCTGTCTCATCAGTGAGGGACATCTTGTGTGGGAATTAATTCTCTAGCAGGAATAAGCACACATTTCCACTGAGAACTCTGTAACTCTGATACCAGAGTACTCCAGCAGATCTTTTTAAATCTGTTTTAATATTATTTTGCTATTATGACTTCTCTGTCATTTGCCCCGTAGACCTATGGTGCATTTAAAAAAATATCTGCTTCTTGTTGTGTCCCTGAATAATGATGGGACACTGCCTTGAAATCTTGACCTGCACTCATTATGTTGATGCGCTTGCGCAGCCAACATCTTGGGACAGTGCAGCTTTGGAGGCGCGGTCGCTGTTGGGTGAATGCAGAGCACGCACCAGTAGGTGTGTCCTGCATTCCCCAATCAGCCAGCAGCAGAGGCCAACACCCTGCCTGGCTAATGAGGTGATGAGATCAATCAAAGGTCCACTGCATGAGTAGGCTCTCATGCAGTCTTGACATGCTGCATACTCTCCCTAAGTGCAGGCAACATGGCGGCCCAGTGACTGCCGCTGTTGCACTCGAAACTCCCTTCCTTTATTGTGTGCTGACAGGGTGCCTAATCCCGTCAGCATCGCCTTCTGCCGCACGGTTATCGAGGGTGCCCAATCCTGGCATCATGCTTCCCAACAGTTTCTTTTGCGGCAGGGTGCCCAATCCCGTCGGCTTTATCCCTCCCTCCTTCCCCTTTAATGTTGCCGGAGAGCCCTCCCCATCAGCATAATGTCATCTCCCTTCCATTTCTATGGCCAGGGTGCCCAATCCCCCTCGGCTCCTGCAGCCCCACCCTTTCCTTGTTTGCCGACAGGGGTGCCCAATCCCCCGTTGGCTAATGCACCCCCACCCACACACACAGGTGACATGCTGGGAGCCCACCCCAGCGTTCTAAAGCACCTGTTAAACAGGAAAACGGTCCCCCGATGTCTTTTTTTTTTTTTTTTTTTTCACCTTGTAAAGAAGGAAACGGTCCCTCAGAGCTCTTCCAGGCCCCCACCACTGTGCACCCTGCCTCCCCACACCTCACCCCCTACTTACCTACAGAGTCCGGCGTGGCGATCTTGATTGGACCCGGAAACATGTCTGCACTCTTCAATAGGCCCTTGAACTGAAATGCCAATAAGCTGTATAATGGAATGAATAGGTTTTTCAACTTTGCTGCATATCTCTGGCATTTTGGAATTTTGTCACCAAATTTTCCAACATGGGTTTTTTGGGACCCCTCTTCATGAATTCTATCACTGTCGTGGCATTAATGAGCCTCGGAAGGTGATTTGCGATCACTGCATGGAATCACCTTTGGGACCAATCTTTCAAAGCGACAGTGCCAGTGTTCATGGGGTGACCTCTAAAAGCCTATATTTGCGTTTAGTGGACAAAATCCCAAAAATGACTGTTTTCTGAGTGCATTGCGCGAGTTGCTAACGCAGGCTCGTAACCAGCGAATTCGCAACATTTTCAGGCCAGATTTTCAACATTGTCATTTTGTATACATCCTTGTGAACAGTACAGCTGTCATTTCCACATCCTGCCCAAAATGTGTTTCTGCACTTCCGGCAGCACAATAGCACGGTCGCTGTGGGAAATCCGTGTTTGACCAGATTATAACAAGCATTTGTCAATGCAGAATGTTTGCTTGCTGGCATTGGCAGTGGTAGTGTAGAAGTTGCAGAGCTGCGTAATAGGAATGGCAGTGAAGTATTGACTGAGGCAACCCACCACCACCCTGCAGAGTGACAGGCATTGGGGTGTGCCTTTGGGTTGTCGGGCATAACGACTCGCCATTTACCACACCCACCCTGCGACACTGACAAGTGTCATGGTGTTCCTTAGGGTCTTTGGCCTTTATCGCACCCCATTCCATTAGAAAATATGGTGAGATGGGTGTGATATAGGAGAATGGGGTGAACTTTGGGGCCAAAGAGTCCAAGGCATACCTCGATGCCTCTCACTGGCTGCAGGGTGTGGAATGGTGTAAGCATTACAGGCAAGAATCCCAAGTCACACCCCAGATGCCTGTCATTCTCTACAGGGTTGGGCGTTATGGTTGGAAACCCTAATACCTCAGGCATTCGTTGGTATTTTCACTCCAAATTTTCAACATGTTTTTTTGTGACCCCACCTCATGAACAGGGGGAATATCAGTTTGTTAGCCGAAAGCTGCTTATACACAGCGACTACGGCATTTAGCACCACAGGTGCAAAAACATTCCGAACAGGATGTAAAAAATGACAGCTGTACTGTTCATGGGGAGGTGTAAAAAAAATGGCAATGTTGCGAAATCTGCAGTAAAAATATTAAAACAAATGGTGAAGTAATGACGAACATAGAAACTTCTGCATACACCTGTAATATAATTAGGTTAGGGATTTTTAGCAGATTGACAACTCTGGCATTTTGGTGCCTCCAATCATGAACAGTGTCATTGTGATTTTCTTTATCTGTCCCGAACAATGATTTCCCACAGCGACCACGCATCTCTGTGCTGAAAGTGTGAAAACACACTTCGGCCATGTTGTGAAAAATGATAGCTGTACTGTTCATAAGGAAGTGTGGAAAAATGCCACTAGTGAAAATCTGGACTGAAAATATCACAAAGTCATAAACTTACGAGGGTGCATGGAAACTGCGCAATGCTCACTCGTAACAGTCATTTATGGACTTTTGTCACCAAATTCTCAACATAGCCATTTTAAGACCTCGGCTCATGAACAGTGTAACTGTGATTTTCTTAATCTGTCCCAAACATTGCTTCGCACACCAACAGCACCATTGTGCGCTACATGTCTTGAAAACATTTGGAGCAACATATGAAAAATGGCAGCTGTACTGTTCATAAGGAAGTGCAATAAAATGGCAATGTTGAAAATCTGGAGTGAATATATAAATTAGCAAACTTATGAGCATGCATAGGAACTGCGCAACGCACGCTCGTAAAACAGTCATTTTGGAATTTTTCACCAAATTTTCAACATAGCCATTTTAAGACCTCTGCTCATGAGCAGTGACACTGTGATTTTCTTAATGTGTCCCATACATTGATTTCGCACATCGACTGCGCCATTGTGCACTACATGGGCAGAAACACATTTTGGCCAAGATGTGAAAAATGACAGCTGTACTACTCGTAAGAAGGTGTGGTAAAATAGCAATGTTGAAAATATGGAATGAAAATATTGAAAATTCGCGAACATCTGACGTGCGTAGGAACTGCATAGCATGCGCTAAATAAAACAGTCATTTTAGGAATTTTTCCACCAAATTTTCAAAATAGTCTTTTAGAGCCCACCTTATGAATACTGGCAGTGTCGTTTACGTTAATCATTCCGGAAGGTGATTACGCGGTGGCTGCGAAATCACCCTTTGGGCCCGGTAACACCATGACGGTGCAAGAATTCATGAGGAGGGTCCCAAAAGCCCCATGTTGAAAATTTGGTGCAAATCATCAAAAATGCCTGAGATATACAATAAAGTTGAAAAACCCCTATCTAGCCCATTATACAGCTTACCAGCATTTCCTCAGTTTGCGGTCGGCTTTGAACAGTGCAGACGTGTTCCCGGTCCACCGAAGATCATCGCGCCATGCTCTGGAGGTAATTATGGGGTGAGGGAGGTGTGGGGAGGCAGGGTGCGCAGTAGGTGGTTGTGTGGGTTGTGGGGGGCTGGGAGACTGCGTGGGACCGTTTTTGCTTTACAGGTTTTTGTTTTTAAAGAGCGGCGCGGGGCGTTGCCATGCTGGGGTGGGCTCCCAGCATGGCACATGGGCTTGACTGGGGGGCTTAAGCAGGCAGGGGGATTGGGCACCCGTTGGCCATATCATCAGTTGCCCACGCTGGGTGGGCTCCCAGCGTGGCACCTGTGCTCCGGGGGGGACAGTGGAGCCGGCCGAGTTGGGCACCCCGTCGGCTATATGATAACACCCACGCTGGGGTGGGCACCCAGCGTGGCATTTGAAAACTTTGGGGGAGTGCAGCACACCCGACTGGGGATTAGGCACCCCGTCAGCTATAGAGTGTGTCATGGGGGGCAGCACACAGTGTGTGTGTGTGTGTGTGTGTGTGTGTGTGTGTAGGGAGCTGCGCAGAGCAAGCGATATCTTATCGCTGCTCACTAAAGTGTAGCTACCCCTTTCAATTATATGCCACTGCATTTGGAGCTTGTCATAGGGCTCCAGCATGCATTAACTTACAGGAGCCGCCTGCCAACACACTGACTGAATTGGAGGGTGACTCGCCTCAGCTTCGGATGATAGCACTATGTTTCTTGCACATGCGTGCAAGCAAACATAACAAGCATTAGTCAATGCCAAATGTTTGCTTGCTGGCATTGGCAGTGGTAGTGTAGAAGTTACAAAGCTGCGTAATAGGAATGGCAGTGAAGTACTGAACTGAAGCCAACCCCACCACCACCCTGCAGAGAGTGACAGGCATTGGGGTGTGCGTTTGGGTTGTCAGGCATATCGGCACTCTGCAGAGACTGACAAGTGTCACATGTTCCTTGGGGTCTTTGGCCTTTATGCGCACCCCATTTCATTAGGAAATACGGTGAGATGGGTGCGATATAGGAGAATGGGGTGAAGTTTGGAGCCGAAGAGTCCAAGGCATACCTCGATGCCTCTCGGTGACTGCAGGGTGTGGAATGGTATGAGCATCACAGGCAAGAATCCCAAGTCACACCCTGATTCCTGTCATTCTCTATAGGGTTGGGCGATTTAGTTGAAAAACCCTAATACCTCAGGCATTCGTTGGTATTTTAACTCCAAATTTTCAACATGTTTTTTGTGACCCCACCTCATGAACAGGGGAATATCAGTTTGTAGCAGCTGCTTATGCACAGTGACTACGAGTTTAGCACCACAGGTGCAAAAATATTCGAACAGGATGTAAAAAATGACAGCTGTACTCTTTCATGGGAGGTGTAAAAATGGCTATGTTGCAAATGTGTAGTAAAATATTTAAAAATGAAGTCCTGGCGTGCATAAAAACTGTACAGCAACACACCGTTATATAATTAGGTTGGGGATATTTTATAGCAGATTGTCAACTCAGGCATTTTGGTGCCTCCGATCATGAACAGTGTCACTGTGATTTTCTTTATTGTGCGAACAATCATTTCCCACAGCGACCATGCATCTCTGCACTGAAAGTGTGAAAACACACTTGACCATGTTGTGAAAAATGGCAGCTGTACTGTATATAAGGAAGTGTTGAAAAATGCCACTAGTGAAAATCTGGACTGAAAATATTACAAAGTCATGAACTAATGAGGATGCGTGGAAACTGCACAATGCTCACTCATAACACAGTCATTTTATGGACTTTGTCACCAAATTTTCAACATAACCATTTTAAGACCTCTGCTCATGAACAGTGTAACTGTGATTTTCTTAATCTGTCCTAAACATTGCTTTACTTACCCAACAGCACCATTATGCGCTACATGTGCGATAACACATTTTGGGTGACATATGAGAAATTGCAGCTGTACTGTTCATAAGGAAGTTAATAAAATGGACATGTTGAAAATCTAAATGAAAATATTAAATTTGCAAACTTACGAGCATGCATAGGGACTGTACAGCGCTGCGCTCGTAAAAGTCATTTTTAGGCATTTTTCACCAAATTTTCAACATAGCCATTTAAGACCTCTGCTCATGAACAGTGTCACTGTGGTTTTGTTAATGTGTCCCATACATTGAGTTTGCACACCGACTGCGCCATTGTGCGCTTCATGGGCGGAAACACGTTTTGGGCAGGATGTGAAAAATGACAGCTGTACTGCTCATAAGGAGGTGTGGAAAAATGGCAATGTTGGAAATCTGGAGTGGAAATATTGAAAATTCGCAAACCTACGAGCGTGCGTGCGAACTGTGCAACGCACACTCGTAAAACAGCCATTTTTAGGAATTCTGTCACCAAATTTTCAACATTGCCATTTTAAGATCTCTGCTCATGAACAGTGACACTATGATTTTCTTAATGTGTCCCGTACATTGATTTCGGACACCGACTGCGCCATTGTGCGCTACAAGGACGGAAACACATTTTGGGTGAGATGTGAAAAATGACAGCTGTATTACTCATAAGATGGTGTGGTGAAATGGCAATGTTGAAAATCTGGAGTGAAAATATTGAAATTTCGCGAACTTACGAGCCTGCGTTGGAACTGCGCAATGCACGCTCGTTAAACAGTCATTTTGGAATTTTGGCACCAAATTTTCAACATGGGATTTTGGGCCCCCTTCTCATGAATGATGTCACTGTCATGGCGGTATTATGGTCCGAGGGTGATTTCATGATCACTCGGCGAAATCACCCCGAGACCAACAACGCCATGTTTATCGTCAATCGAAAACTTATGTTAGTGATGCATCAAAATACCTGAGATATACAATAAAGTTGAACCCCTCCTATCTAGCCCATTATACAGCTTACTGGCATTTCCTCAGTTCGCGGTCGGCTTTGAAGGCGCAGGCGTGTTCCCGGTCCACGAAGATAAATCGCAGCAGGAGTCAGAGGTAAGTATGGGGTGGGGTGGGGAGGCTGGGTGCACAGTGGGTGGGTGCAGGTTGTTGGAGGGGTTGGAGGCGCAGCAGCGAACCGTTTTGTTTTACAGGTTAAAACAAAAAAAAGACTTTGTGGGACCGCTTGCCACGCGTTGGGCTCTGACGTGGCACCGCAAGGACTTTGGGCGGCGTTCAGCCGACGGGGATTGGGCACCCGTCGGCAAAAAAATAAAAACCTCGTGGGACGGATTGCCACGTGGGGTGAGCTCCCAGCGTGGCACCAACTACTGGGAGGAGGGGAGGCGATGCAGCTCAGCCGGCGGGGAAGTTGGGCACCCGTCGGCTATACACTGCGTCTTGGGGGCACTGCGCCTGTAACTGGCGGGGGAGCTAAGCGTGAGCAGCTTCTTATCGCTGCTCCACTCAAGCGTAGCTCCCCTTTCAACTGCTAACTGCCACTGCATTTGGGCGTGTCATAGACGGCTCAAAATGCATTAACTTGAAACCCCGCGCCTGCCAGCACACTGCCTGAATTAGAGGAGGAGGTGACACACCTCCGAAATCTCCGATGATGGCACTGTTTCTTACACATGCGTGCAAGCAAACATAAAAATGACTGACACAGTTCATGAGCAGAAGTCCTAAAATGCCTATGTTGAAAATTTGGTGACGATACTCCATAAAATTACTGTGTTAGGAGCGTGTGTTGGCAGATTGCACACATGCTCGTAATGTCATGCATTTGTAATATTTTCACTCTGGATTTTCACCATTGTCATTTTTCCACACCTCTTGATGAACAGTGCAGCTGTCATTTCACATATCCACCCAAAATGTGTTTTGCACTTCTGGCGCAGAATAGCCTGATGCTGTGTGAAATCACTTTTGGGACAGTTTGAGGAAATAACAGTGACACTGTACGTGAGCAGAGGTGCTAAAATGCCTATGTTGAAAATTTGCGTCAACGCCTACAAAATGACTGTGGCCAAGCCGCGCTGTACATTTCCACGCACCCATGTAACTTTCACTTGATATATTTACATGCCACACACACAACACTGGCATTTTTTACACCTCCTTATGAACTGTACAGCTGTCATTTTTCACATCCTGTCCAAAATGTTTTCCAGCACTGCACTACCAATGCCAGTGCGACAACATTCGGCATTGACAAATGCTTGTTTTTAATGGGAGTGTGAAGAAGTGATGGCTGTAGGCTGTATTTTCCTTGTAAAATTAAGTGTGTCAGGTTCTGAAGTGCCAGAAAGAATTTTCAGGGTTGGAAGCTTTGACTGGAGACTCTTCAGGCAACTGAGCTTAAGAAAAGAGATAATAAACATGTTGGTCGCATGGACTATCTCACTGTCTGTGGCTCTCTGTGAGGAGCATGTAAAGGGTGGGGTGGGGGCTCATTATGCTGGCGTCAGATTGAGCCCATCAACAATTATAGGTGAGATGTTAGGAAGGAGGTGTATGTCGGGCAAATAAAATATGCATGTTTATTTTCATCACTCGAGCTACCGTGACTATGGGGGCAGGGGTGAGGTCGGTGTACTGCTACCAGGAATGTAAGGAACAGAAGGTTCCCAACTCTGGCTTTGATTTAGACGTGTGTGCATGCGTGGCATGTGTGTGTGTGTGGGGGGGGGGTAATGTGCGTATGCACATTGGGTTTGGGTGCAGCAGTTTAAGCTGCCTTCTTGAGCAGAACTGACTTTGAGCAGGATAAATGGCGCTGCAATCTGTGTCCTGTGTCTCCTCCTTTTCTCCTTTTGAGAGACAGATGGAGACGGAGAGAAAGCACTGACTGCGGCTTGCCCACCTGCCTTCTCTATGGAGTGGAGTGTCACTGTCTACTGCTGTCTGCCTACCTACTGCTTTTTCAGCTTGCCTTGCTCCAGCTGTACAAACAACTTGAAGTATTTACTCTTCTTCCATGAGTTTGAGTCCAGCCCACTGTAGAATGAGTGCTGATTGAGTTTCTTTTTTTTTTTTAATCATGTCACACTTTCTACTCCTCCGGACAGCCCTCCATCCGACTGACACCCCCCCCCCCCAGTCCCAGCACCCGGAATTACGGGGCTTACCTTATGCCCGGCCTGGGAGCGGTGCCTGCGGGGAGTCATTCTTCATCCTGCCGCCAGCATTTTCTCCTCCGGTTTTCTCCCAGGGGCCCCGGGAGTAGGAGCGCATGCGCATGGAGGCGTGCATGCGCCTCACAGACCCGATCATGACCCCTTTCCCCCACCCCATTGGCCTAGTGCCTTGGCACCCTCCAAGTCCATGCTGCCCTAGCCTCCACCAGGAGGCAGCCATCAGCCGACGGATGATGCTACACCTTCCTGGATAGGAGAACTGCCTTCTGGCAACTCCATCCAGCCCCCGTTGCGACCTCCGATGGCCCAGGCCGGGCTCGTTCCTGAACCTGGGTCACCAGCATGCCGTGAGGTAAGGCGTCCAGCGCCTCAGCCCTCAGTGTCATCAGGCCGGCAGAGCTTCTTCTTTTAAGCAAGTACCTTAACTTGCTAATTTCTTGTCGTCCTCCCAGTCTGAATCCCCAGATGTTTTTTTTTTAAATTCTACACTACTGATATAGTGTAGATTAAGTACTGCTTGGGGTCTGCCCTAAGTACAGCAACTGAATAACAACTGTTTTGGGTAAAAGCTGCTCCCAGCAGTTTGGGTCATCTGGTCTGGTCATAGTAGGACCTAGGCAAGCAACAGTACTTGGGATGCTAGCGACAGAGACCAGGGCATTGATGACGGACTACAGACCCACGTAGCATTAAAGTAGTGTACCATAGCATAGAAGAACAGTACATTAATGACACCCCTTAGGATTCATTGGTATATTTTTGGGATTTAACAAAACTCATAAACTGATATAACTATACCAACTAACCCTAAGTAGTGTAACTAACCTAGCATACTGGCTACGCTACTTACAGTGGTCCATGGTTCTCTACTATTCCAGAGACTTGTGTTGTGATGTTTTGTTTTGTTTAAAATAAATGACCAAATAAACATATATTTAATAAGTACACCATGATGGGTAGATTTTGATCATGTGGAATGAGTGAGCCTGGTAATAGTTTTTTTTTTTTTCTCCTAAAAATATTTAAAAAAATTCTGCTACTGTTCAGTAACTGTTTTACTGCTATTTTATTTGTAATAATCCCCATTACTGCTGATAAAACAGCACTTCATACTTCAGTAAAAATTGAAACCTATACCGTAAACATTCAGTCCCTGGGGTTACTAGAATCCTATCAGTATTATTGTTAGGAAGACAGCAGGCAGCTGGTAGGGAGCTCATTAGGGGCTCCTTACACAACAACATCATTGTTTACTCAGCTAGCCTGAGGAAGGAATGATTAGGTCATTTAGAACTCTCACAGCAGCATAAGCCACACCCTGTGACAAGCTGCTCAGGGGAGCTTAGAATGCTCAATTCTGAGTTGGACTCTTGAATGAGTGTGAGCTTGAGTGAGGAGGTAAGTGTGGCAGAAGGACTGCCAGTGGGCTCTGAGAGAGGGCCCAGGATTTCTCACCCTAGTGGAGTGTCATTTCCAGCTTTCAGTTGAAGTGGTGGAGACAAGGCTACAGCAGGATTTCCTGATTTCTACTCCCTGTGAAGTGGAAGGATCTGCTTATTTTCAGTGGTCTCAAGGGGCAATCCCCTGAATGTTCTGTGGTGGTTTCAGCTGCCTTGGATAAGATCTGAAATAGACCTGTTTCCACCGGCTACCCAGAAGAGTGCCTTTCTTTTCCTTTTAAGTTGTTCCATGCCCAGTGGATGGAACAACTCCTGTGAGTACTGTTCTAAGAGACTAGATCTCCACAAATTCTTAGGGGATTGGATAGTCTGGGGTGAGTGTGCCCATAAATAAGGCTGGAGTGCACCTGTCATTGCCCCTATTCTCACCAGTGTGAGGGAAGTGAAGTTAAACTGTGTACCCCAGTGAGTGCAGTTCATTCTCTGGTCACTCCAGTTTGTGACAAGTTAAAGTGTGGGACCTCTAGCATTTCAGTGAGGAATGGGGGTTTCAATGGTGTAACCCTGAAGAATGGCAGAGACTGTCGGTTGGGGCCAAGGGTGGGAGGAATGCCATCTAAGCACTTACAAGGCAGGGCATCCTGGTTCATTAAGGGCACCAGTATGTTTACCTGAGCAAGGACCAAGCTGCAGATTCAGGTGTGTGGCTGAGTTTCACATATTGCACCTATGTCCAAGAAGAGTTTTGAGTGTGTGGCTTAGATTCACTAAATGACACTAATGGGAAGAAAGATATTCATGTGCATGGCCAGGTGTTCACCAGTGCATCTTTGGGAAATTTGGGAAGAAGATTGTTCTGTTGTCGTTCATGAACTGTACTGCATGCAAGGAGAGTTCTTGAATTTGTACCTGTCCAGCCTGTACCGACCATTAGGGGTCCACTTTGCTTTCCATCTGTTGAATAAAGCCATATGGCACAATCCCAGTCACTGTTACGGACATTCCGTTTATTGCATCTGGTTGTGTGGATTTACTGGGGCCCCCTCAGCAGGTTAGATCAAGCATATGCCTAGCTGCCTCCACCCAGGACTTGGGTTGTGTTATTTACACAGGGTTCAAGTTGTTGTTTCTGTACCCCAGGGTTTTATTTAACTCTAAAAATTGATTAGCGTTTTGCTCATAAAAGTTCTAAAACATTATGAAAATGCATAGCACTTGCCTCACTGTGTTTAACAAACATAACACTTCTAGAAAACCTATATAAATGCTTTCTGTACAGTTAGTATTGTCCCAAAAAAAACTGCTAATCAGTTATTTAAAACTCTGTACCCCAACCCCTCTCCCTCTAGAAAATGAGACCGGTATGCATCCTAGCATAGGGTGGTACCTACCTTTTGTAAAAGTAAATTGGTATGCCAGTATATAGGCACCAGTGCTTTTCAGATATTTAGCTTGGGTGGCGTTCCAAGAAATGGGGGGCGTGCACACTAGTTAAAGACGTGGCCTGGGGGTTACAATACCATACATTATTAGATTGCCCCTCTCTTATGTAATGTCCTAGTTTACCCATTTTGAGCCCACTTCACTTTATTTTATATATTTTTTTTAACCAGGACAGAGACACACTAAGACGAAAGCTTGTTTACAGGTGAGACCTGGGAGCACAAGAAAGTTAAGTGACTTGCTCAGGGTCACATAGTATGCAAGTGGGGACTGTGGGATTCAACCCCAGTTCTCCAGGTTTGCTGCTGAGAGCCTTAAACCACTGTGCTATACTGCCGCCCTATATTTAGTATTTGAAATACTAAAAAGGATTACTTCTTTCAATATGTCTCAGAAGGACCAATGCTTTAATTACTAGTCTCTGCTGCTTGTCCCATGAGGTTATATTCATGCAGTGCATTACATTGCATTGTAGTTTTAGTCACAAGAAAAGTGATGCATATAATGCATGCTAAGAAATAGAAAAATACTGATAAAAACATGAAGTTGTTGGCCCTCTGTACAGACAGTTGGTAAGACCACATCTGGAGTACTGTGTACAGTTCTGGAGACCCCATCTCATGAAGACAGACAGGGTGGAGGCTGTCCAGAAGAGGGCAACAAAATGATGCAGGGTCTGCATCAGAAGACATATGAAGAAAGACTAAAGGAACTAAAGATGTATAGCCTCGAGGAAAGGAGGGAGGGGACTTGATAGAAACTTTCAAATACCTCAAGGAATCAACAAAGTCCAAGAGGGTAGCATCTTTCAGAAAAGAGATGTGCAAAAGGGCACAATTTGAAGACAGAGGGGATGGCTCAGAGGTAATGTGAGGAAGTATTTCTTCACAGAGAGGGTTATGGATACATGAAACAGCCTTCCTGAGTAGGTCGTAGAGTCAAAAACAGTGGGGGAATTCAAGAATGCATGGGACAGACATAAAGCAATTCTAGTGGGGGGGTAGGAGGAAGTAGGCTGTTAGTTAACTAGGATCTGCAGCTTATCCGTTAGGTAGGTGTAACCCCCTTGTTACCCGGGGTTACTAGAATCCCAGTAAGACCTAGTGGTAGGCAGGGAAGGCAGCTTGTGAAACTCCAGTTAAATGGGTTTCACGCTGTCTCACTCTGTTCTCAGTCTCAGCAGAGACTGAGGGATGACATCACCAATAGCACTTTCGCAGCTGCATAAGCCACATTGGAATCTGCAGCAAAGGGAGTTAGATAGAACGTTGGGAGTTTTCAAAGGAGAGTCTGCAGTTTGGCTTGAAGGAGTGAAGTTGTTCTCAAGTGGTGGAGACCACTGTTCGGGTCTCAGTGCCACCTCCTTCCGGGGGATGTAAAGATTCCCAGCAGATTCCTGGGGCAATCCCCTTAATCCTGCTAGTGTAAGGAAAAGCTGCCTGTTTAGTCCAAGATTTATTTTGGAAGATGGAAGATTTGTGAGTCGCCTGTGGGGCACCTGCAACTTAAGGGTGAGTGTCTACTCTGGCTAAAAGGGCATATGTTTTCTTCACCGTGGGACTTGTGTGAAAATCTAGGGATTGAACTACATATTGGGAAGCCTAGAGAAATGGGCCAAGCAAGTAAAAGTAGTGTCAAATCCCTGAGTTTTGTGAGATGGAAATAATATGTAGAGGAGATGTGACAGATGTCTACCCTTAATCTACATTAGGAGTTCAGCAATGGAATTGTTCAGTTTTCCAGAAAAAAGGCCGGGTATGGGCTGTGGGAGCTGGAGGTGGGTGGCCCCCCATCTTTAGTGACCAAGTCCACCTCTACGGATTTCTTCTGTGGTTTCTACTTTGCCTCAGGCACTTGGCCAGTGATGGGGGAAGTACCCAGATGTGGGATTGTAAGGAAAATTCTCTCTAGGAGTTGCAAACTCTAGTGTGGTGTGGGGAGCCACGACAGGATAATTGGTTCATTCTTCCAATGGACCACGAATGGGATAATTGGTTCATTCTTCCAATGGACCACGAATGGGATAATTGGTTCATTCTTCCAATGGACCGCGGATCAAGTGGCCGGCAGGGGAGCCGGGCCAGTGGGGAAAACCCAAGTGTGTACAAGTTGGGCTGTGTACTCAAAGCTGCGTGCAAGTCCGGGCTGTGTGCCTGGTGGGTTCAGAGCCTGAGGGCTGGAAATGGTGATAAAGTGTTCTGTAGTCTCTAATCTGCATCACCAGGAAATGTAGCCCCTTGGGGGTCTGTCTATGCTTTGTTCAGCTAGTATGTGAATAAAAGCCACACTGAAGAATCCCATTCCTGGTTCTGGACATTAGTTATTGCTTCCTGTGTTCGGATTTACTTGGGTGCCCTGTTCAGATTAGCCAAACCTAGGTCCCCCTGTGCACGTAACCTCATCCTCCCGAACCAGGTCCCCGCCAGGTACTGCTGTCAGCTTCAACAGCATGCCACCTGTCGCTTTTGGCAAAATGGCAGGGGTGAGGGTTACATGGGAAATGGGCAAACTAGGTGGGCCAAGCGGTCCTTATCTGCCATAAATTCTATGTTTCTGTGTTTCTAAAACCTGGCCTGAATGATGATTATGGAGGACCATGGCATGGACCAGTGTAACAGCACAGCCAGTGTACTCAGTATGATATGCTAAGTACGGTACTTGTGGTTAGTTAAGTGATATAGTTTTGTGGTGCCTTTTTATGAATTGAATTGTTGGCAGACCCATACCCTACACCCCTTTTTTATGAAACATAGGGGGTGTGGGGTGGGCAAAAGCTTCCAACTCAAACATTTCCAATTATAGCTTCCCTGTATCCATGGAAATCTCGTAGTTAAATTGTATTTGGCTTCCTATTGTCCACTGTATGTAATTAACTCTGGTTCACTGCTGAAAATCCTCTGATGGTTGTGTGCCCCCCAACTATTACATCACAATTACTCCTCTGTCTTTGCTATCCGGGTGTCAGAAGCTGGCTGGGAGCACATGGTGCTACCGCACCCCCCACCTTTATCAGGACAGAAATATGACCTTTTAAAGCTGCCACATTCAATCAGCTCTCCTCCCACACCTCAATGCTGTACCAAGTAAGAAAACAAAATGTTCCAGAAGTGGCGCTGTGGACGGATGTGGGTAGTAGTCAGGATAACATTACTAGGCAGACTCGGTGCATAAAAAATGCCAAAGGCATTTATCATTTAATTTTTACATCACAAAATGGAAGAAATATATACAGAAATCAAGAAAAACAACTAAAGTTAGTTAATTCACTCTGAAAACAACAAGTAAGATAGAAAAAAACACCGCTTTTCCTCAGCCCAGCCAGTAGTTGCAAGTGTGATCTCACACCACTTGCCAGTCTTTCTCCTACCTCCATCAGCTGCTTGCTGACTCTCTATCTGACTTCTGCTAGCACAGAAGAGATTGCTATATCCGCCCCCTGTAGTCAGGTGACCCTAGCATCACTCAATATACAGTAAATATACTTATTTAAGCCCTCTTTTTAACTTGTACAGATACTGAGGGCTTTCTAAACATGATGCTAACACAGTTCTTAACTTAAAAGCAAATAAAGTAACCCAGGATTGGATTAAATAAGAGGAAAGTGGGGATTTCCCACTCACTGTGATTGACAGTTGTCCTCCTATAAAACTGGCCACAAGAGGCCACTGCTGGTCTATAGGGCCTCTGGACTGGCACTTCACTGAGTCTCCCTGCTCAGGTAAGACTGGCTTCAGTTTGCTGTCCACAGTTGTAGGCCAGAATTTTACAATTTTGTTTTTAACAACCAACAACCATGAGCTGATAATTAACAACCACGAAGGTGTCACTCTTGAGCAGTTGGATATGTTTAAGTATCTGAGCCTGACCCTTGACTGCTCCCTCTCGTATACCAAACACATTGACTATCGCTAAAACTGTGAACTCC
Source organism: Neoceratodus forsteri (assembly GCA_016271365.2). Taxonomy (NCBI): domain Eukaryota; kingdom Metazoa; phylum Chordata; order Ceratodontiformes; family Ceratodontidae; genus Neoceratodus; species Neoceratodus forsteri. Next base: position 71,341,954 of record JADMNL010000023.1, read on the forward strand.
CGTATAGGGCTACTATACAAGCATAAACATTGCCTAATGGCTGAAGCCTTGAACCTCGCTATCCAGAGCTCTGTTTTCTCAGCTATTGATTATGGGCTTGTTATCTATGGATCCGCTACTGATACTGCACTCCGGCACATAGCTGTAGCCCTTAATAAGGCATGTAGACTCCTTATTTCAGCTGCCCGCCTTTCTCACACGTGTGACATTTACGAGCAGTCTAACTGGCTCCAGCTATCCGGCAGGCTAAAGTACCAGACCTGCATCCTAGCTAAGAAGACATCACTGGGCCTTATGCCCCCTGGAGTCCAATCAATATTGACCCCGCAGCGTGTCTGCCGCTTAACTAGAAGATCAGACAGTCTAACCTTTATAATACCTCGCTGTCGGACCTCTCAAGCTCAGTGTTCTTACCTTGTCAGAGCCTCCACCTGGTTTAACTTGCTACCTACAGAAATCTCCAACATTGCCACGATTGGTGCTTTTAAGTGTAAACTGCGTCAACACCTCGTGGCTAGCGCCTTCTGTGATTGCTTCTTATAATCTCCTCCAGGCAGACTACCCTCAAGCATCCCTCCTCACTGCCTCAGCTCCTCCTCCTCCTCCTCTCCTAACCCCCATTACTGGGTATAGGATGAATCTGTCTCCTTTTCATCCCCACTTTCCTCCTCCCTTGCTGTTTCCCATCTACCACATACCCAACGCAATGCCCTCCCCATTTCTCCCCTCCTCCCTCTCTCTCTCTCTCTCTCCCACACCACCCCTCTACCTCTCTTCTTTCTTTTCCAACTAATCCACTCCTAACAAAGCTTCACTAAGCTGCCTATGACTTGTACTGTATAATTAACTTGCAACACAATTCCTTGACAATGCCTTTGGCTGCTATTATTGTAACCTTATTTGTCTCTTTTTTTTTTTTTAAGTTCCATTGTAATGATCATGTTATGTTTTGTACTTTATTGCCTTGATGTGGAACCTTTGTAAAGAGCCCTTTGCTCAAGGGTGTCATCAAAATACAAATGAATAAATAAAAAATAACAAAGTTAAAATCTCTTCCTGGGCATTTTCTAAAGGAGGCAATATAAGCGTGGTGGTTTAAAGCTCTGAGCTGCAAATCTGGAGATCTGGGTTTGAATCCCACAGTCCCTGCTTGCATACTGTGTGATCTAAGCAAGCCACTTAACTTCCTTGTGCTTCCCAGGTCACCTGTAAACAAGCTTTCAGCTTAGTGTGTCTCTCTGGTTTAAAAAAAAGACTGCCTAAGGTACCAGAAAAATAACTTATTATTTTAACGTGTCCATTTTTTTTTTTCCTCAATAAGAGGGAGGTAGGAGCAATGCATTTTGTTTTCTTATACTGCTCTTCTTCTCCCTTTTTCATTTATTTCCTATGAAGGGCATTTTGTGTTGCAGCATTTTCTTATAGTTCTTGCTACACAGAACCATTTTACATCAAAACTGCAGGGGGTTCTCTGCATGATTAGAACCCAGCGTTCTATGCAAACTTAAATAGCCATGCAAGGCTTTCTCTTAAGCTCTTTCTTTATTTTACGAGCCTACATATAGGACCAGGACTAGGAACAGCAGGTGTATGGAAACAAAAAGGAAAAAGGGTTGCTGCCCCTGTCCACCAGTTTAACAGTATACAGATAAGGTAAAAGTTTACAACCAGGGGGACATTCTAGATTTTCCAGCCCCAAAGGTTGTTCTTTGTTGTATTCTTCAGGCTACCCTACGTACACTTATGCACTTAATGTGCCTTCTTTTTGTGCGTGCCTGCATAAGGCCTTGGAGGTCATATGCACTTGACCTCCTTGTTAATTTGGACCAAAGAGGATATAAGAAAAAAACGAAAAGGGATAACACTGGAGAGAGAAGGAAATGTTCACCCAAAAGTGGTGTACCTTCTGGACTAGAAAATAGAGACAGTAATAAGAAAGGGTGGTCATAACCAGGAGATTTTTAAAATGGTACTTCAGTGGCAGGGACGTTCCCTGTCACACATCTCCTCCTCAAGAGGGGAACAGTTTCTTAACTCCAACGGCTAAACTGTTATCCTCCAAATCCCTAGAAGGAGATGGAGCTCCACAGTGTTAACTTTCACATAAGGAATATGTTGCCACCCTGTATCTTTTTTTTAGGGTTTCCCAAGACATGCTAAGGAAATGTCTTGCAGTCTTGCACAAAATTACCAGTGAAACAGGCATGTCTATGGGGAATACCTTATAGCTCAGGATAATCAAGACTTGTATTGCTTCTTTTACCATATATGGCTAATAAAAGCGTGACGTTACATAATGATGCATATGTCAACTCTGGCTAAACACTATGAACTTCCTTTCTTTATCTGTGCACATGAATTTTTTTCGACTGTGGGCAGAGCCTACAGGAGTATTGCATGTACAAGAGGAGTGATGTAATGTTTTCTGTCCATGGAACTGACTGAAGGTGTAGTCTCCTCCGCCTTACCGTCCTCCAAGAAATGTTTTCTGCCCTCAAATAAATACACTCTCATGTTAGTCAATGGTTGCAGGGTACTATTTTCTTTCTTAAATGGGTGGTACAAGAACTGGAACCTGAGTAGTGGCAGGCAGCATTGCTTTTTTGGGGGAAGTAAGGTCCACTCTACCTCCACCCAAGAAGCTCCAAAAGGTCCAGCCCACCTTTTTTTATTCCTGTGGGAGGGGCATGAGGTGGATCTATCATCCTGAAAGAAGACTCACATGTTTGGGATGTGGACCGAGGAACAGAAATCTGTGGAGCCCCTGCATTTTGTTAAGGACTAAAACAGAAGGGCCCAGATATTCAAACTGCGCTCAAAAGTAGCGCAACAGCAGGAGCAAGCACAAACCAGTTGCGCAAATCGCAGCAGGTGCGATATTCAAACGGCTGGAGCAGAACTGTAAATTGCGCAAGCAACCAACGCCTGAATATCGTACATACTGTGCCATGCGCAACCAGGAAGGAGAAGCTGAGCAAATGTTGCGCTTATGGAGCAACCAGGGAAGCTCAGCTGAGCATTCCAGAGCTGCCATAGCGCAAGCACAGCCCCCAGAGCAATGGAACTGCACATCCAGGGAGGCAGGCTGGGGCCCACGCCAGCCATGCCACACATGGGCACAGGAACACACTGCAGAACCCACCACACCTGCACACCCAAGCACAGCATCACTGGGGTGGGACGGATGATCCACGTGCCCATGGGGACAAGCCAACAAAGCATAGCAGAGCCATGACACCCCAGCACAACCACTGGCAGGCGGAGTGCCACACACAGGGGTTGACAACCACAGTGCACATCAGCCCCGTGCACAGCACACCCTGCACTGTGACCCCAGGACACCACCCATGTGCAGTGACTGGCATTGCAGGAAACCATGCAGTCCCCAGCACTCGTCAGCCCGTGCAACACAGAAGCCTACAAGCCAGACACACCCTGTGCACCCAGCAGTGGTGGCAGCAGATGGCAAGACCAACTGAAAGTCACTGCCATGCTGGAGATACCTCCCCATGCACACACATGCACACACACACACACATACCCAGGACCATACCAGCCCAGATGGCATGTACACCCCTGCAACTGGGCACCCATAGGCAGCTGCAAATCACAGACCAACACATTATTCGTATAAACATATAAAAATGTATTAAACAACAACAAACAGTATAGAAACAAGTCCAACTATTTACAAGGGGGGGATGGGTACAAGGTTGGGTTGGTCAAGGGGTAGGGATTACAAACTTGGAGAGGGAAGGCAGGGTGGTAGGGATGGGAGAAGTGGGAAGGGCGGAGAAATCATGGCCCAGCTGGTTGCTCGTCTTCCTGCTGGTGTCCTGCAGGTCTGTGCCGCCTCCTCTGCACACCATGACGGTGAATAAAGTGCAGGATATCAGCATTCTGCCCCACAAGTTGGTGGATGGCCCTGACATCCCTCTCCATCCTCCACAGCACCTCGAGGCCTAGGAAAATGGGAACACAGTCAATGGCTGTGATTGACCACAACCCTGAACACCACCCAACCTGCAAGCCATATAGACCAATGTCCCGCACCTGTGATGGCATACACCCGCCCACAGTGAACATGCACATGGCCATCACAAACAGGCGGCACCAGCTATGTGCACCACCGCCCACACACACTGCCCACGTCAATCACAGTACAAACTAGGCTGGCAAGTGACGTGGCAACGTGGTGCGATGCCAGTTACACAGCTATGTGCCCAGTGCATGCCTGGACCACCAGTGATGCATACACAGGCGTGCTGTGATACTGCACAGTGGCGCATGTCACCTGTGTGCCTACATACATGGATACATAGACAGTGTCGGCAGATAAGGGCCTATGGCCCACCCAGTCTGCCCATTTGAGCTTGTAAGTTCACTCTGTTTTCCTATAAGTCTTTGCCCTCACCCCTGACCTCCAGAATTCCTTTATGTCTATCCTGCATTCTTAAATCCGTGACCAAGTCAGCCCCACCACTTCCTCTGGCAGGGTGTTCCACTTGTCCACCACCCGTTCTGTGAAGAAATTCTTTCTCATGTTTACTCTGAATCGTCCCCTCCAACTTCATCCCATGCCCTCTAGTCCTGGAACATCTTTCACGCTTAAAAATAGTGTTTTCCTGCACTCTGTTCCCCTGTAAGATACTTGTATGTCCCCATCATATCCCCCTCTCCCTTCTCTCCTCCAGGGAGTACATGTTCAGTTCCTTCAACCTGTCATCATAGGACTTGTGATGCAATCCATGCTCCATCCGTGTTGCCCTCCTCTGAACCCTCTCTACCCAGTCCATGTCTATACGTAGGTATGGTCTCCAGAACTGTACACTGTACTCCTGGTGGGGCCTCACCAGTGTCTTGTATAGTGGAATTATGACCTCCCCTTTCCGGCATGGTTGTGTTGTGCATGGCTGGTGGTCTTGCCCCCCACCCCAGCATGCAATAGCATCCATGAAGTAATGATACTCACACTCCTCCAGCAGCTGGCTCTGCCGCTGCTGCTGCTGCTGCTGCTGCTGGGGCACAACACCCCCCGGCACCGGGGCCCTGGCACGGCCCATGTCACCATCGCCCTGCATCCTCAGATTCCAGCCTGTGGGAGACATATGTTGAGACAAACATCAGTGTGATTCAAAAGCAGAGTGCCCCCTGCCCCAGTGAGAGTGCCTGCCCACACAGCCATAACCATCCATCGCACAGCTGCACACACTGACACAGCCAACCGTGTCCGAGCCGGCACCTATGCACAGCCACCCAAGCACACACACACCCCTACAGAGAATATAGGTGCATAGATGGTACACTCACCTGGCCTAGGCACTACGCCCCACCTGGCACGCGACCGCAGCCGCGACAAATGTTCTGGCTCCCTCCGGCGGAGGTCACTGTACCGGTGCCGGCACTGCTCAGCAGACCGGCCCCGTCCAGTGATCTCCACCAGGTCAGTGGCCACTTGCTGCCACAGCTGAGTCCTGGCACTGGTGAGGGGCACCTCACCATACAGGCCATCATAGTGTGGCTCAACTAGGGCCACCAGGTTGGCCACTTCAATCTGGCTCCAGGACACCGCCCTCCTCCTAGCCATGGCACCAACTTTACAGCAGGCAATATGGCGCCCCGCTGCGCCGTAACCCCACGTGGAGTTGTTGCGCAATAGACCACCACAGGCTCCAATCGTGCTGTTCGAACAGCGCTGTCACTTCACATGGCGCTGTCACCAGACAGCGCAATAGGGACGTACACATGGCATGCCAACAGCGCCAGGGGTCAGAGGGCATACACAAGGTCACGGCAATGACGCAAGGCTACGCGAGCGCCATCGGACGTATAGGCATCCTCTGGCGACTGCCAAGCTGTGCACCAGTGCCACAGTGGACTGTCGCGCGGTAGTGCCACAGCGCCATATAGTGCCCAGTGCTGTAGCACCACTGGCACAATGGTGGCCATGCCTGAATCGCCTATCGCGCTCAGCAGGTCTGCAGCACGATAGGCGCGTCGGCATCGCTGTCTGGGCATGCGCAATGTAGTGTGGCACACAGCCACAAACCTGTGCCATTGGCTCAGCCAGACCTTCCGTATTGTGCAAAGCGCCAAATACGCGCGATATTCAACCGACATATGCAACGTCATGCGAACAGCCATTCAAAGGCGCAGTGGCGCGATTAGCATGTCATTAAAGTTGCGCCACACCTCATTTGCATGTGTTGCGCTATAAAATGCGACAGTGGGTTGTGCTGGCCAGATTTGGTTACTGCAGGTGAGAGGTGAGTTACATGCTGTGTGATGCTCAGGACAATGCTCATGGATGGTGGATGATAAAGGCTGAGGGGCTGAGCATGAAAGGGCACTGGAAGGGACAAAGGCACCCTTTCTATCAGTATCTGCCATGCGGAGAGGAAGCGTGGGGCTTCCACCCCGGGCGGCAGCTATGCTCAGGGGAAATGCTGTCGACTGCACAGTGCGGGTGTCACTTCCACCCATACAGATCACCATGACTGACCAGAGCCAAGCTGAGGGTGTGGACAGCGGGCATAGGAGGAGGCCGAACTTCACCGCGGCAGAGGCGGAGGCCTCTTCCAGGCCTACCTGGAGGATGAGCCACTAGTGAGTGGACGGAGGGCACCCTCAGGAGCGTGCAGCTGCATGGGAGGGGTGGCTCGGGCCGTCAACCTGCACGGAAGCCACCAGCGCTCCGTGCAGGAATGCAAGAAGAAGATGGGGACTGACCGCAGGAGGCTGAAGGAGAAGGTGGCAGCCTTCAGGGCGACGCGATGCTGGCACTGGTGGGGCCCACCAGTGGTGTTGCAGCTGACCCCTACAGAGGAGACACTGGTCGCGGCCATGCAGCCGAGTGCCATTGCGGGCGTACCAGGCGGAGGATTCCAGACAGGTGGAAGCCCATCACTGCACGGTATGACATGGTGGTGTTGTTGGGGGCTGTTGTTCACATGCACTCACATGTACTCTCTTTCTGTTACAGATCCTGTTCGTCTTCAGGAGATGGTGGTGGTGGTGGGTCCAGACAGTGATGCAGACTTGCTGGACGTGGAGGAGGGACCATCCACCTCTGCCACCAGCCTGCAGGCACTGCAGCAGCATGCACGCTGGGCCAACAACTCCGGTGTCAGTGATACGGGTGCAGGGGGTGCACAGCCTGTGTCACAGCAGTCTGGCATGCAGGTATGCCAGCATGCTGTGCCTATAGCAGTGTGCGCACCTGCACCATGATGATAACAGGCCTGCAATGGGCAGTGATAGGTGTGTGTCCGCATGCGGACACATGGCAGGCCAGCACGTGCCCCTGGGCCTTCCTGGTTCACACCTGTGTACCAGCATGCTGGCACAGTCCCAGGCTGTGCCTGTCAGCACCGGTGGGAGCAGCACGGTGGCTGTGCAGGTCTCTGGCACTGTTGTCAGCACAGAGGTGGAACAGGTGGACCTGGGGGCTCCAGCAGTTGGAGGGGCAGCAGCAGCGATCGCACACCAGGTCTGGGGTACAGTGTCAAGCAGTGGCACATGTCCACCGCCCTTTGATCCGCCATACCTGGTCCTGGCGAACAGCGCCCACCCTCAAGGGTGCTGTGCACCAGGACTGTCCACACCCTGGGGTCCGCAGTGCCATGGGGCACAGTACCCATTGGGCGCTCCACACCCGCCTGCTGCAGGACTCGGTACAGCTGCAGGGCGGGGTTCAAGGTCGTGGAGGCACTGTCTGTGTCCGTGGGCGGCATAGCAGGGAGTGTGCTCGGGGACCGAGCTGAGCTGGTCCTTATCGCGGATGGATGTGACCGCTGCCATTGACAGGCTGACCCAGGAAGTGGTCTCTGTCGCGGATGCATTGGCTACACTGTCAGGTGCCCCTGTACCACACACCCCACACAGTGAGCTCTCCACTCCCCGTTCCCGGCGTCGTGCGACACCAGGCCTGTCGATGCCGGGTTCTGCTGTGGGCATCCCGAGCACCCCTGGTGCAAGTTTGTTTGGCAGGATGCAGACCCCTGTGTGGGCAAGGTCGCGTTCGCGCAGTGGGACCCCTGGTGGTGCACCAGCGCCACCCAATGTGGCCCCTGCTCAGCCTGCCAGTGCTGCTGGACCACGGCGGGGCCGCCCACACATCCGTGGTGGCCGTGGGACAGTGCTACCTGACTGAGCTGTCTCCCAGTGCAGGCCCTGTCGGTGCTGCCCTGTGTGCAATGTGTGTCATGGTGGGCGGTGCACTGCTGGGTGCTCTGCTCTCCCGCTGACACACGGACCACCTGCACCTCCTCCCAACTGCTGTCCACAGGTGCGTGTGCATGATGATGCCTGCATTGCACTGTACACCAAGGTGCAGGGTGCCCAGCTCCTGACACACGTGCGTGGACAGTCCAGGTGGTGGGGTGGTTGGTGGTGCTGTGTGTTGGCAATGTCGTTCCGAGTGCTGTGCTGCTGCCCATGTACGCTGCCTGGTGTGTGTGTGTGTGTGTGTGTGTGTGTGTGTGTGTGTGTGTGTGTGTCCATATGAGTGCTCACCCCTCTCTGATGGTGTGTTGGTATGCCTGGAACCTTCAACTCCCCTGACCTTCATGCACGGTGTGTTCCCTTGTGTGCCTGTGGTTTGTGCATGGACAGTGTTGCCTGCACATGTCCCCTTGACTTACCTGTGTTGGGCGTAGTGCTCTTCTGCAATGGTGTCCCGGTGCAGCTGGGCCTGCCGGGTCAGTCAGGGGTCCCTCCGCCTAGGGGCTGCTCATCACCAACATCACCGCGCCACTGGCATCCCCATCGCTGTCCCCTCTTGGACCTGTACGGCTATCCCATGGTCTTTGGCCATGTTGTGCAGGATGCAACAGGCCAGGAATATCCCACAGGCCTTTTGGGGCTGTACTGTGAGAGCTCCGCCGGGGTGTCCAGGCATCGGGCGTGCCTTGAGCATCCCAAACACCCGCTCTATGATGTTCGTGTTGCGGCATGTGCCTCATTGAAGCATAGCTGCGCTGGGGTCGTGGGGTGCCGATGCAGTGTGAGCAGCCAGGGACGGAGTGGGTATCCACAGTCACCTGTGTGGAGATAGTGGAGATCAGTGTCATGTCAGGTCCATATTGCCCATATCCTTGTGTCCACTACCATGGCACCTGTGTCATTCCACCCTTGCCCAGAGTTTGCATTCCATACATGTGTACTCACCCACTAGATGACCTGTGGGGATGTCCCCACTCTCGAATCGATGGCACAGTGCAGACTGGTGTCATATGAAGGCATCATGTGCTCCGCCAGGGTGTGTGGCACAGACATTGATAATGCGCCCAGTGGCATCACACACCACCTGGCAGTTGACACTGGAAAACCCCTTTCAGTTCCGATATGCCTGGCCGTCGGGGCCAGGTGGCGTGCGAATGGCCACCTGGGTGCAGTCTATGGCCCCTAGCATGCCAGGCATACGTGCTACCCTGTGGAACTCCTGCATGTTTGTTGTACGCTCTGCCGCGGTGCTGGGGAAATGGATGTACTCCGCAGCATGAGGCAGCAGTGCGCTGAGGAATTGGGTGAGGATGCGTGGCGTGGCCGACTGTCATGCCTGTGGTGTCCCCTGTTGGCCTCTGGAAGGTGCCCGTGGCGAGCAGGCACATGCAGGCTGTCACCTTGGTCTCCACGGACAGAGCGTGACTCCGTCGTGAGGGTGCCTGCATCACATCACTGCACAGCTCACAGAGCCGTCTCAGTATTGCCCTGTTCAGGCGGTACCGGCCCACAATCTTGACGTCTGTGTACAGCTCGAAGCTGATGCGGGCACGATACCGCCTGTCGGGGGCATACCGCCGACGGGCCCCTCCACGGCCACGTCCCCCTGCAGCATGGTGTCTCACCCCCCTCATTACAGCTTCCATGTGGAAGCTGGCACTGTCCATCTCCTGGCTTCTGCCCCCGGCTGCGGTTCCTGTGTTACCCCCGCTGCCCCCACTGCTGCTTCCACTGCACCGGGCACCCCCCACTGGCCTCTCTGTCCTCCTGGACCCACTGTCCCTCTCTGCCCTTCCAGATCCTGTCTTTCTCTCTCTCTCTCTCTCTCTCTCTCTGTCTCTCTCCCCCAGTTTGCGGCCTGCTAGGGTTCTTGTGCCGCTTCCTTGAGCCTTTTTATTTTGGCTCAATTCCGCTACTGCGCAACTTCCGGCTGAGCCACTCTTGCGCATTGTGCAAGTGTTCGATTATCGCATTGCGCACTTTATGCATGGACCCGCCCCCTTCGGTTGCGCATGCCTTCATTTCCATTGCGCTGTTGCTCAGCATGTTTTTGGTGGCGCAACTGGCCCCTTCTGAATATCGCAGAATGGCGCATTTTTGGAGTTGCGCCGCAACCCTTTTGAATATCTGGGCCAAGATACTTAAAATGCCTTCAAACTGAAATAAAAACCCTTGGAACAAATGATTATCAGAGTCACCTGGTGTCTCAAAAGGAAAGACTAAGAAGGGTCTAAAAACTAAGGAAAATAGACAGTTTTCAGGTATTTCTTAAACATTTATACTAAAAACAAAGTTCAGCTTTTGGGATTAACAATATTTGTTTACCATACTCTCTCTATATATATATATATATATAGATATAGATATAGAATATAGATATATAGAGATATAGAGATAGTTTGTCTTTTATTAGCTTCAAAATCTTGAAAGCATTGCTGTTACTAATGCATTTGAAATACATTTTTTAATTGTCTTTACAGATAAATCATGCATGTTCATGTGAGGGCACATTTTGTGATGAAGTGTATTTTTCTTTTTAAAGGAGTAGTCCACCCAGAATGTGCAAAAAACATATGTTATGTAGAGTGTTATGATATGTATGTTAAATCCTAGTGTGTCCTTCCCTTTGTCTGCTATTAGGAGTTTTTCCTAAATTAACTTGCTAGCTGTATGGTAGTTTTACGACCTCTGGGGATCTCCATAACAAATAGTTTTATTGGCTTTCTTTCTCCTACGATGCCCCCTGTCTCAAGTGACTGTGATGTAGCCATGCCCTTAGATTTAGCATGTGTACTGCTTTAAAATTAACTTAGCAACAGCAGAGCCTTGTAACTGTTCTTATCTAGGGAGCACAAATGTCAACAGTTAGTTTAGTGGATACCTGAGAGCAAGCTAACTGGGATTTCTGTAAGACAACAGCTACTAAATAGCTCTAACTCACTATTTTGTTTCTCTGTGCATCAGGGCTAGCTAGCAGGTTTTTAACATCAAAACACAAATAATGAATTAGAGCTATTTGCTAGCTGTTTTCTTACAGAAACCCCAGTTAGATAGCTTTATATATGTATTACTACCAGTTTTGAGTTCTCACTGCAATCTAGTGTTTTGTTTCTGCCTAGGCTGTTAGAGGAGTTTTTCTAATTTTCCTTGGGTGTTTTATGATGTCTGGGGGCTGTCATTCAGATTTGTTTTATTGCATCTTCTCCAAGTTAGTCTTCACAGCTTACCCTTTGGTTTGATGTCTAATAACCCCTATAGTAGGCCAAGGTCTTGCTTAGCCACAGCAGAGATAAAACACTGCAGCCAGGATTCACAGTGCTATACAATATACTACAGAAAGCTAGATGTTTAAACACATACACATACATACACACACACACACACACACACACACCCAAACAGATTACAGCTGGATAAGGTACCAGTATTTAGGAAACTTGTCATACTTACCCAGAGTCTAGCAATGTGAATCCTGGCTGTGACTATAGGTGTTCACAACTGAATGATAATAACCACATTTGCTTCACTTACAAATAGGTAGGCATTTGTGTCTAACTTCTGTTTGACTTACTGTAGGTTATACATAGAATCTGAAAAATTCATAACATGCTGTATTGTGATTCAGTGAACTGATAAATGGGGATTTTGGTTTCTTTTACAAATTCATTTTTTCTGACCATGGATATACTAAAACAAACATTTCTCAACAAAATGTTTTAAATAGAGTTTAACTCACAGCAGCAGAAAAAGCATGTTGGCATTAAAAGCTTAGTGGCGTGGATGTAGAAGCACCAGTATTTAAGCATGACTTTGGTAGAGGATTAATTGTGACTGGAAGGTGAGGAAGGGACTGAGTCTTTATTTGTAGCATAATGGTTTTCTGAAACTTCAATCTGCAATGGGTTAGACTCTGCAGCCATCTGTACAGTATCTCACTAAGCCATATACAGTGTGGTATGGGTAAAACCCAGATCACCAAACCAGGACCAGTGCTGTAAAATCTGCACTGGGCACAGCTTGTGCAAATATTACTGATCCAGTGGATCAAATAAATAGTGCAAATAAATACTTGGCTTCGCCTCGTGCTTCAACCCACCCCAGGAGTGACATTGTTACATAACACACACCCTGTTGTCCTTATTGCTTAAATACCCTTTCTCAATGTACTATACTTTGATTCAGTTAGTGTATGCAACAACCTTCATGTGAACACTCTGGGCTTCTCTGGCTCCTGATGTCTATTTGCTTTAACTATTGTATATTGTTTGAACTGCTTTGGTCTTCCTGATGTGGTGCCTGTGTGCCTAAACTATGTAATCTGTTTATCTACTGCTACCCATGTACTGTATCTCCAGTGAATGATTGTTATAACTGTCTGCTCTCTAAGCCATTGCTTTTGGACTTGTTAACTGCTGTCTTTGCATTAGTTTTGACGAGGTGCCTTTGTAAATGAGTCACTGACTCAAAGGTTTGTAAATCTGATATTTTTTAAATAAATGTTTATGTTTAAGCCCGTGAAAAACCCTTATCTAGTTAACGCATTCACAGTCATAGTGGCTCTGCCAGACCTTGTTTACAACAGTACAGCGCTGTCTGTATTTTAGTCTTTCCACCAGGCACCTCCCAATGGACATTAATCCAGTGCCTAAGTGCCATTAATTTCTCAGCAAGGCATTTTATATTACGCATAAGAAATTTAATCAGCCAGCATATAAGTCTGGCAAGTTAGCCATTTTACAGACATTACAAGCACCTATGCTTATTTTGTAACCATTTCACAATTGTAAGGCATATATCACAGCACTTATTATTTCTTTCTTTACTGGGGAGGTAAACCTAGGACAGGGGTTACCCTGTCACAGGCACTACAGTGGAAGCAAATGGGTCAAGTGCCGCCCCTCCAGCTCCTTTAGCGAAAGTGCTTGATTGGTTAGGGTGTCACAGGTGGAAGCTGCTGTATGCCTGTTGGCTGGAGAGTCAGCTGGTGTGAGGTTTAAGTCTGCCCATAACAGCCTCTCATTCATCAAGCCTATTATAATACTATACTACCACTGACTACTGTCTTCCCCCTGGTTTGTGTATGTATGGAAAATAAGAGCTCATCTCTACAGTTAACAATAACACCACAAACCAGAACTGGCATCCCCAGCATGTCCCTAACCGAGAAAGAGGACCACCCCAGGAGGACAGTGGTGACACGGCAGTCTCATGTTGGCCACTTTTAGTGGAAGAGAAAGTGACAGGCTGCATGTTGCCAGTAATGGGGGGAGAGCAGCGGCCGCCTGCTTCTGTTGTGAGCCACTCATCACCGCTAACATACTCTGTGTGGATTTGTTGATTCAGGGTTTTAAATAATTGATTAGCAGTTTTTTTCTTGGGACAATGCTAACTGTACAGAAAGTATTTATATAGGTTTTCTAGAAGTGTTATGTTTGTTAAACACAGTGAAGCAAGTGCTATGCATTTTCACAATGTTTTAGCACTTTTATGAACAAAAGCTAATCAATTTTGGAGTTAAATTAATCCCTGTGATTAGACTTGTGATTCATCCATTGTTGTTGCCATCACTGCACTGGGGTTTGTGTGCCTTCTGCCACACCACATGGGTCATAGCTGCTGTACCCCTCGCACCCGGCTTTGGATCTTGTGGACTAGTATTCACCAGGTACAGCAGGACTTAGATGACTTGGGTAAAGCCTGCAGATTGCTAAGCCTTTTCTGGGACTGGATTTATTGATGCTGTCCTGTTGTGCCTGGATAATGCATATGTCTCCCTAGTGCTCCATGCTGGCAGTCAGCCATCAACTTTTGTTCCTTGCCCGCATGACAACTTGGCTAACCTGGATTTAGCATGGCAATTAGCAATTATGTTTAATAACTGACACAGAGTATTGAAATGGTCTTGCCAAGCTGATCTATTACTCTTGAAAACTCTTGAAGCTTACTTCAACAAGTTACAGCAATGGTTTTAGCTCACACCAGCTCTCCCTAAATGCAAAAAAACTGTCACTATGACCTTTGGCACATGACAGTGCCTGGCCAGACTCCCCTCCCTTCCCTACTTCGCCACCCTGGATGGCCAAAAACTTGAAGATGTCTCCTCGTTCCATTACTTGGGGGTCTGGCTCGACAGCCATCTCTCCTTCTCTGATCACATCGATGCTATCTCAAAAAAACTATGCCCCATGCTCAGTGCACTATATTGGAACTGCAGCAGTCTCCCTTCCCGAGTCTGACGTGAACTGGTCGTGAAGATGATACTGCCATCCATCGACTACTACGATACTGTGTACAGTGCAGCCCCTAAGTCCACACTATCTAAACTGGACACACTTTATAATGCCTTCTGCCACTTTGCTCTTGATGCTCTCCCTCACCCACCACTGTGACCTCTACAAGCTTTGGCACTACCATCCCTCAAGCGGCTGCATCTCTCTGTGCTAAATTTGTCTCCAACCCTATGGCTTGGGTCCATCCCCTCCTACCTTGCCACCATGCTCACAGATGCCCCACCCTCCCATCATTTTAGATCCAGTGACTCCCGCCAACTTTAAGTCCCTAGGCAGAAGACCTCTGCCGGTCAAGCTGCCTTCTCATACCAGCTACCAAGCTCTGGAATGCCCTCCCACCACAAATTAGGCAGTCCTCCTCTTCCTACTGTCTGCCACCCTAGCAAGCTTCCTTACTACAAATTGCTCCTGTCCCTGAACCTGCCATGCCCCATTATCCACTCCCCAATGCCTGACCAGTGGCCTTAGCCTTGCTACAGAAGCTGGTATATAAACCCAACCTTGTACTTATGTCCTGGGCCTATTTTGCCTACGTACTGTGTATAACTGTAACTGTAATACTTCCTCTGTTGTTTACAGCTGTTACTACTGTGCTAATTTACCTTGTCAGCTGCTTCTTGTCACAAAAATTATTTGATACTATAATATCCTGAGCATTCAATGTGCGCTGCTTGTATATTCTTGCAATTGTGTATCCTTATGCTGCTTTTTATTTGCTTCTGTTAACTGTTCACTTAATAACCAAGTATTATCATATCCATATGTACCCCAGGTCACACCGGAAGTGAGCATATTGTTGCTCAGTGTGCCTTTCCAGGTGAAACAATTGCAATAAATAAATAAACAAGCATTTGTCAATGCTGAATGTTGATTGCTGATATGTGCTGGTTAGGTATTTGGAAGTGAAAGTACCATGCCTAAGAACTGTCATGTGCACCCCCAAGACATTCACTGTGTCTTTCTGTTCAATATTCACAGAAGAGGGAGGCAAGGACCACAACAGTACAGCAGTTGCAAAGGCAGTGAAGAGGTGGACAATAGTCCATTCACAGGCAGAAGAATCCTGCAGAAGATGAGTAAACTGAAGGTGGACAAAGCAATGGGACTAGAAGGCATACACCCAAGGATATGAAAAGAACCGTGAAGAGAAATAGCAGTACCTGTGGCAGCCATGTTCACTGAGTCATTCAACAGAGGGGTGGTACCAGAGTATTGGAGGGGGGCACATGTGGTCGCTCTATAGAAATCTAGCAGTAGGGAGGGGGCGGGGAACTATAGGCTGGTCAGCCTCACTTCAATAGTGGGGAAGATCATGGAGACATTGGTTAAAGAAAGGATAGTGGGGCATGTAGAAGCCATCGGATCCTAGGGTCATAGGCAACATGGACTGACATTGAGGAGGTCATGTCAGACAAGTCTGGTTGATTTCTTTGGGTGACAAAGGAAGTAAATCAGGGTGGGGCATTGGACAACACTTACCTTGATGTAAGCAAACACGTGGCACCGTCCCACATGGAGGCTGATAAACTAGCTGAGTAGGGTGGGCATGGGGATAAGGGTGGTAAAGTGGGTTAGAAACTGGGTAAGAGATAGGAGGCAGAGAGTGGTGGCAAATGGGGCACAGTCCGGGAGAGGGCGAGCAGTGGAGTGCTGCAGGGTTTGTCCTGGGGCCAGTCCTGTTCAATGTCTTCATTAGTGACATTGCAAAAGGGTGGAGGAAAGGTCTGCCTGTTTGCAGATGGCACCAAGATCTGTAACACAGTGGATACCCCAGAAAGGTGGAGAAAATGAGGAGACCTAGGGAAGGTTGAGAAATGGTCTGAGGACTGGCAACTGAACTTTACTTCAAAAAAGTGCAAATGTATGGACCTGGGACACAGAAACCCTGGGGAAAGGAACGGAATGGGGGGGAGGGAGTTGGTGAATGTCACAAAGAAGGAAAGGGGCCTGGGGGTTCTTATCTCCGATGACCTGAAAATGTCAAAGTGGTAATGCATCTGGGAGGGCCAGCGACATGCGGGGGTGCATAGGCAGGGCTGTCACCAACATGAAGATGGAGGTAGTGATGCCATGATATGAAACCATGGTCAGGCTTCACATGGAGTACTGTGTGCAGTTCTGGAGGTCGCACCTTCGTAAGGATATTAACAGGCTGGAGATGGTCCAGAGAAGGGCGAATAAGATGGTACAGAGCTTGCAACACAAGACTTTTGAGAAGAAATTAAGGGACCTCTCGTGACTCAGTGGAAGAGAGGAGGAAAGAGGGATATGATCAAAACATTCAAGTACCTCAAGGGTATAAATAGAAGTACTGAGACGTGGGAGACAGCTGCTATAGGGATATGTGCCAGCTTCTGTGTGATATTCTTTTGTTCTTATAAATCTGTAATGTCCAATATTTCAGTAACTACATGACCACACTGCCTCCTTTAGGCAATTTTATGCTGGTTGATGCCTGGTGTCAGATGGCAGACAGAGGGCTCACCAGATTGTGCTGCCATTTGAGAAACTTCATTGAGTGTTCTTTTACTGGTAAGCGTTTGAAAAGCTGGTGAAGGTCTCACAATTATTATGATTTTATCTCCTTATTCCATCCCTTTGGTCCCCCATCCCCACACCCCAACAGTCATCAGTGGCCACAGCTTCTGTCTTCTTCTTGCCAAGATGGTGGGTGAGAAACATAGAAACATACAAGTTGCCAGCACATAAGGACGGCTTGGGCAACCTAGTCCGCCCATTTCCTACCTGATGGATAAGCTGCAGATTCTAGTTAATCAACAGCTTACATCCTCCTACCCTCCAGTAGAATTGCCTTATGTCTGTCTGTGAGCAGCTGCCTTCACAGTCTGTGAAGTCTGACGTCTTTCAGTGCCACTTATTGGTCATCTACCAACACAGATGAGGTGCTGTCAGCCCAAAAGTAACTTGGGACAAGCAGGTTTCAAAGTGGGGCAGAAATGGAGTGAGCAAGAATCAAGTACTCATTCAGATGCGGTGTTGATTTTAAGATCAGCATACTGGTGTGGACACTGCAAATAGAACCCCAGCTCTTTAAGCAGCCTTACGAAGAGTAAAGGCTTCTCGAAGCACTGGGGTTCTGTTTATTGTACTGTAAGAGGGCTGCATCTAATTCAGTAATTTACTGTACCTTACATCTGGATGTATGGTAGGCCCAACTTTAAATAAACACTGCACCTGAATTAACACATGATGCGATAGAAACATAGAATTTGTCAGCAGAAAAGGACTGCTCAGCTCACCCAGTCTGGCCAGGTGTTCTCTACCTACGTGTAACTCCTGCCTGTATATGTTAGTCGTGTCTTATTCTGCCTGTGTCCATCAGGACCTCCTTGTGAATGAGCTTAATGGATTTTTCCTGCAATGAACTTGAACCTACTCACGTCCATGGCCCTATTGATCTCCGCTGACCCTCCTTCTCCTTTCAGTAATATACCCCTTTGTTTATACCAACCATGCTTAATGCCCCCTACAATTTAAGCTTCCACCACTTCTCCTGGCAGTCTGTTCAAGGCATCTACCACCCTTTCAGTAAAGAAATATTTCTTCACATTTATCCTGAATGCCCCCCAGCTTCATTGTATGTCTCTTGGTTTGAGTGCTCATCCTCATTTGAAGGAGACTCCCCAACTGTACCTTCTTTACCCCGTGAGGTACTTTGTAAGTCTTGATCATGTCACCTCTCGCCCTCCTCTCTTCCAGAGTGTATATGTTGAGATTCTTCAGCCTTTCCTTGTAGGGATTCCTGTGAAAATTCTGAACCATTTTAGTTGCCCTCCTGTGGAAAACCTCCACCTTATGTCCTTTCTGAAGTGTGGACTCTAAAACTGGACACAGTACTGTAGCTGGGGGTATACCAGAGAGTGATACAATGGCAGCACAACATCCCTCATCCTGCTACTGGAGATGCCACTCCTTATGCACCCCAGAATTCAATTTTCCCTGCCCATAGCCTTGTGACACTGTACTGCCATCTTGAGGTCCTCTGATATAATAACCTCAAGGACCCTTTCATGTCTAGTGAGTATCAGTACCTCCCCCCATCGTATTCCCAGCATCGGTGTTCCTGTGCCCTAGGTACATGATTTTACACTTGTAGGCACTGAACCCCAAGTAAGAAAATGGAATTGATCTGAATGAATTGCAGACTTTTAAGCAGCTTTTTGTGGAGTGTGTGTTTGGGGCTCTGGTACCGGCAGTACCGCCAAGAATGCCTCCGACTTCCCACCCCCTCACCTGCCTGCCCAAGTACTCAGACCTCCCCTCACTACTTTCACAGTGTCCCAAGTCATTTGTACCACATGCAACAGTAAATGAGGGTTCTTCCTGCCCTCGCTGCATGCTTGAGCAGTGCCTGCTCTGCCCCTCCTGCAATCCAACCTGGACAAGCTTCAACCCAAATATGGCTGTGCTTTCCCCTTTCCGCCCATCTCACCCATTTCAGCATAGAATTCCCCAAGATGAGTAACCCCTTTCCCTTCATGCCCTTCCACCACCCCAGTATTCACTCTTCCCTGTCCCTTACCCGCCAACTTCACCCTCTGTGACTTCTATAGCTGTACCCCTACTTCCACCTCACCCCTTTTCTATGCCTTATTCCTCCCATCCCCTTGGACCCTTCCCAGCCTTATTACTTCCTACTGGGCTTCTCATGTCGATCACCCTCCACTCCTGCTGATTTCAACCTCCTCTCCTATCCCGCTGTTGTTGATTTAGAGCCCCATTCCCTTCTACCCGATAGTGATGCCCCTCCCATCCTTCCCCTTCCGTAGCCTTCTCTCCTTGAGTCACCACCCCTCCTTCCTTACTTGCCCCCTTCTACCCTTTTGTTCTCACTATCTCTTCCCCTACCTGTTGCCATCCCTCTAATGCCCCGCTTGTCCTCCCCCCCTTCAGTATGTCCCTGCTTCCCCTGTCTGTCCCATAGCAGAGGTTCGAATCTATTCATAATTGATACCTGTCCTACATCTCTTCCCCCTATCGGTTCCCCCCTCCTACCTGTTCCCCTCCGTGCTACTCCTGGTGCCTCCCTACCAGGAACCAGATGCTCTCTCCCCTGGTACTCCTCGTGGTGTCTTCCTCCCCCATCAGGAGGCACCCCTGCCCTTGCCTCGGGCACCCCCTCCCTTCTCCTTTCTTTCCTGCTAGTGCCTCTGATACTGGGGGCAGTTTCAGTCCCTAGTTGTTCTTCCTCTGCCCCCCTTTGCCATCCCCTATTCCCCCTCTGGATGCCTATCATACTCATCTGCCCTGCCACTTACACTCCTTCCTAACCTCCACAGTTCCTTTCTCATACTAGCCAGTCATCTACAGACCATACACCCCCCATCCTCCAAGCCCAGTCCAGGATCATGGCACACCAACATCCTGTACACCCCTCCATCCTTCCAAAGATGCCCACCCTAGTGAAATGTGGCACTTGCCCCACTGTGGCCCCCCATCTTATGCTAGAGGCTCTTACTCCCAGATTTTGTGACCCTACTACAACTGTTAGGCCCCTATTTACTCAAATTCCTGTCCCCCTCCCACACTAGTCCCCCTACTGACCCCTTGCCGACGGGGGTAATTCAGGCTCAAATTTCATCCGTTAGACTGTATTACTGTAGCAATCCTAAAGGCTCCTTGTCTGTTTTTCACCCTTCAGCTACCATACTTTTTGTTCTTGGCTCTTGTATAGTTTCACTTAGCCCAGTTAGAAATCCTATTGCACTCCAAGTATTACTCAGTTCAGTTAGAGAAATTAACAGAACAAATAAATATGTATTATTACAGCAATCAAAACAGAATAGCTCAGTACTTAGCTCAGTTAGAGAAAGAAACAGAAGTAAATCTGTATTATTACAGCAATTCTAAAGTGTCCAATCATTGCTTTGTCTCCACTCCAGATTCCCTGCTGTAATAGAGGACCACAGAGGACACTGGGCGGGACGGTGTGCAAGTGTAAAGTCCCGGCACAGCTCCATTGAGCTCGTTCACTCCCCCTCTCTCACTCGCTCATTCTATTTCTCCCAACGCTGCCGGCTGCCCTTTTGTACTGGACTCCTGCCTGCGTTGCCACCTTTTTCTGCCCACAAAGAAATCCGCAGCAGTCCCAACAAAGCTCCATTGACCTCTCTCAATCCCCTCTCTCTCTCTCTCTCATTCTGTTTCTCCCAGCACTGCAGGCTGCCCTTTTGTACTGGGCTTCTGCCTGCGTTGGTGCCTTTTTCTTCCCACAAAGAAATCTACACCAGTCCCAACAGGGCTGAGTTACAAACATATGAAATTTGCCAGCAGATAAAGGCCTAGAGGTCTATCAAGTCTGCTCGAATGTGCAGCTAGCACCCTTTATTCTGCAGCTGCCCTCCCTTCAACCCTTCCCTTCATTAACCCTCCTCCTTGTCCTGTCCCATCCTCGTTTGAAGCAGTCCACTGTTCTACTGCATACCACTTCTGCAGGTAGCACATTCCACCCAGCCACCACCCTCTCTGTAAAAGTGTCTCCTCATCTCCCTCCTGAACCTTCCTCGTTCCAGTCTCATATCATGGCCCTGGTGGCCTAAGTTGAGTTGAGCTCAGTCACTCCCCATCTCTTACTGCTCGATTCTAATCTGTCCCAGACACTGATTTCCCAAAGCAACTGTGGTATTCTTGCCGGTAGTGCAAAACAAATTTCGGCCAGGATGTGAAAATGACAGCTGTACTATTCATAAGGAGGTGTGAAAATGCCAGTGCTGAAAATCTGGCAAAAAATATCACTGATTTGAAGTTACAAGGATGCGAGGAAACTGCACAAGCATGCTCGTAACAGTCATTTTATGGACTTTCATCACAAAATTTTTGACATAGGCATTTTAGGACCTCTGCTCATGAAGAGTGTCACTGTGGTTTTCTTAATATTGTCGAACACTGAATTCCCTCAGCGACCGCACTATTCTGTGCCGAGTGCAAAAATACATTCGACTGGGATGTGAAAAATGACAGCTGTACTATTCATAGGGAGGTGTGAAAAATGCCAATGTTGAAAATCTGAGTGAAAATAATTCAAATTACAGAGTTACGAAAGGCATGTAGTAACCGCTAATACACGCTTGTAAAACAGTAAGTTTTTGGATTTTTTCTACCAAATTTATTACTCAGCTCAGTTAGAGAAATAAACAGAACAACTTAACCTGTATTATTAGAGAAATTCTAAAAGTATCCAGTCATTGCTTTGTCTCCACTCCAGAGACCCTGCTGTAATATAGGACCACAGAGAACACTGGAAGGTGGGCAACTCTAAAGTACCGGCACAGCTCCATTGAGCTGACTCACTCCCCCCCCCCCCCTCACGCACTCATTCTATTTCTCCTGATGCTGCAGGCTGCCCTTTTGTACTGGGCTCCTGCTTGCATTGGTACCTTTTCTGCCTACAAAGAAATTTGCAGCAGTCTTGACACAGCTCCGTTGAGCTCACTCACTCCCCCTCTCTCACTCGCTTGTTCTTTCTCTCCCCGCGCTGCAGGCTGCCCTTTTGTACTGGGCTCCTGCCTGTGTTGGCACCTTTTTCTGCCCACAAAGAAGTTCACATCTGTCCTGACAGAGCTCCGTTGAGGTCACTCACCCCCCCCCCCCATTCGCTCATTCTGTTTCTCCTAGGGCTGCGGGCTGCCCTTTTGTACTGGGCTTCTGCCTCTGTTGGCGCCTTTTCCTGGCCACAAAGAAATCTGCAGCAGTCCCAACAGAGCTTCATTGAGCTCGGTCACTGCCCCCTCTCACTCTTTCGATCTTAATCTGTCCCAAACACTGATTTCCCACAGTGACTGTGCTATTCTGCGGCAGGAGTGCAAAAACATATTTTGGCCAGGATGTGAAACATGACAGCTGTTCTGTTCATAAAGAGGTGTGAAAAAATGCCAGTGTTGAAAATGTGGTGTGGAAATATTACAAATTTGCAAAGTTACAATGGTGTGTGGAAACAGTTCAATGCACGCTTGTAACAGTCATTTTATGGACTTTCGTCACTATATTTTCAACATAGGGATTTTAGGACCTCTGCTCCTGAACAGTGTTACTGTGGTTTTCTTTGTGTCCCGAACACGGATTTCACACAACGACTGCACTATTCTGCGCTGGATGTGTGGGAATGCATTTCGTCCAGCATGTGAAAAATGACAGTTGTACTGTTCAAAAGGAGGTGTGGGCATATCCAGTCATTGCTTTGTCTCCACTCCAGAGACCCTGCTGTAATATAGGACCACGGAGGACCCTGGGCGTCAGGGTGGTTAACTCTAAAGTTCTGGTACAGCTCCACTGAGCTGTCTCACTCCCCCTCTCTCACTCCCTCATTCTATTTCTCCCAACGCTGCAGGCTGCCCTTTTGTACTGGGCTCCTGCTTGCGTTGTCACCATTTTCTACCCACAAAGAAATCAGCAGCAGTCCCAACACAGCTCTGTTCAGCTCACTCACTCCTCCTCTCTCACTCGCTCGTTCTGTCTCTCCCTGCGCTGCAGGCTGCCCTTTTGTACTGGGCTCCTGCTTGCGTTGGCACCTTTTTCTGCCCACAAAGAAATCCACAGCAGTCCCAACAGAGCTCGGTTGAGCTCGCTCACTCCCCCTCTCTGTTGATCGTTCGATTTCTCCCGGCGCTGCAGGCTGCTCTTTGTACTGTGCTCTTGCCTGCAATGCACCTTTTTCTGCCCACAAAGAAATCTGCAGTAATCCTGATAGAGCTCGCTGAGCTCACTAAGTCCCCCTCACTTGCTTGTACTGTTTCTCCTACCACTGCAGGCTGCCCTTGTACTGGGCCCCTGCCTATACTGACTGATTTTTCTGCCCACAAAGAAATCCGCGGCAGTCCCGACAGAGCTCTGTTGAGTTTGCTCACTCCTCCTCCTCCTCCCTCACTTGCTCTCTTGTTCTGTTTCTCCAGGAGCTGCCCTTTTGTACTTGGCTCCTGCGTTGGGGCCTTTTTCTGCCCACAAAGAAATCCGCAGCAGTCCTGACAGAGCTCAGTTGAGCTCGGTCACGCCCCCCTCTCACTCGCTCGATCTTAATCTGTCCCAAACACTGATCTCCCACAGCAACTGTGCTTTTCTGTTCCAGAAGTGCGAAAACACATTTCGGTCAGGATGTGAAAAATGACAGCTGTACTGCTCATAAGGCGGTGTGAAAAAATGCCAGTGTTGAGAATCTGGTGTGACAATATTACAAATCTGTGAAGTTACAAGGGTGCATGGAAACTGCGCAACGCACACTTGTAACACAGTCATGTGATGGGCTATCATCACCAAATTTTCAACATAGGCATTTTAGGACCTCTGCTCATGAACAGTTTCACTGTAATTTTCTTAATCTGTCCTGAACACTGATTTCCCACAGCGACCGTGCTATTCTGCACCGGAAGTGTGAAAACACATTTCGGCCAGGTTGGGAAATGACAGCTGTACTGTTCATAAGGAGGTGTGAAAAAATTCCAGTGTTGAAAATCTGCAAGAAAATATTGCAAATTCGTGAAGTTACGAGCGTGCGTAGCAACTGCGCAACACATGCTCATAAAACAGTCATTTATTAAATTTTTTCCACCAAATTTGCAATTTTGAGAGCCCAACTCATGAACACTGGCAATGTTTCTTTAATCGGTCCCAAAAGGTGATTCCATGCAGTGACCGCGAAATCACCTTTCAGGGCAGAATAATGCCATGACAGTGACTGAATTCATGAGCCGGGGTCCCAAAAACCCCATGTTGAAAATTTGGTGCTAAACTTCCAAAAAATGCCTGAGATATGCACAAAGTTGAAAAAAACCCTATTTATGCCATTATACAGCTTACGGCATTTCCTCAGTTCACAGTCGGCTTTGAAGAGTGCGAAATGTTCCCTGTCCACCAAAGATCATCACGACAGACTCCGGTGGTAAGTATGGGGTGAGGGGGTGTGTGGGGAGGTGGGGTACACAGTGGGGAGGGCGCGGCGTGGGGGAAGAGGCGCAGACAGCGAGGGACTGTTTTCTTCTTTTCAGGGATAGAAAAAAAAAGATATTGCGGGACATTTTTTCTTTTTGCAGGTACTTTTGGCACGCTGGGGTGGACTCCCAGCATGCCACCTGCATGTTTTGGGGTGGGGAGACTGGAGCCAATGGGGATTGTGCACCCCAATCATCACATACTGGTGTTGGGGGTCTCATGAGCCGAGGGGATTGGGTACTCCCTCAGACAAGAACTGGGGAACATGCCGATGGGGATTGGGCACTCCCATCGGCAAGAACCGGGGAGGGACATGATGCTGAGGGATTGAGGCATCCCTCGGCAAACAACACAAACCGACGGACTGGTCGGGGAATGCAAGGAACCCTGCAATGATGGGTTGCTCCCTCATTGCATGGATAAGCGCTTCGGCGACCCCTGATTGCAGCGGCTAAAGCGTTTCAAGGTGGTGACATGCTGGCTGAACTAATGTCAGCAGCAGTGTGCCACCCCATTTGGGACAGCAGGCCAAGTCTCAAAAGGCAGTGGGAGCATTGGCCACAATAGTGCTGCGCCTCCACAACCTGCTTCTGCAGCAAGCTTCCGCAACATGTTCCTTGCGCATGCATGCAATCAACATAACGTAAAAAGGGGTGATAGCTCACGCCCCAGGGGCTCATGTGAAATATTGAGTGATTTGTGAGGTTGCTGCCAATGTTTACATGCTGCTTTGCACAAAATAAAGGTATGTTTGAAACTATATGACTTAGGAATTTTGCATTTATTTAAAAAATCTATGCCCTGTTGTGGGTTTGTGTTTAAAAAAAAAAAAAAAGTGGAAAGACATTTATTTTAAAGGAAACATTTTGTCTTTTTATTTAGTTGGATTGTTGCTAGGTAGAGTAGGGCATTTTGGTTACAAACTCAAACTGTGTAGTTTCTAGGTAAATCAACGGTCAAGTGCTATGTTTTAACCAGTGAGGTTTTGGTCATTTATGTTTGCATGCACAAAAACATATGCGGCAGCTTTCTCCAGAAGCAGCAGAAGCGGGTTGTGGGCGGCTGTTGTGTGTACACAACCTGTAAAGACTTGGTCCACTTGCCCCAATGCAGTGCCACACTACTGCTGACACTAGTTCAGCCAGTGTGCCACGGCCTTGTAAAAATTTAGCCGCTGCAATCAGGGGCCACCTCATTATTGCAGCGTCAGCGATTCGCTGCAATGAGGAAGTGATCCGTCATTGCTGGGTGGAATGTTGTTACTGTAATATTGTTTGTGAACATGGTGCCGCCATGTTCCCAAACAATATTAATCCAGCCCCAGTTCTGAAAGGGTGCCCAATCCCCCTCGGCAGCATGTGCCCCTCCCCACAACAGCATGTTTTTGCCGACAGGGGCCCCAATCCCTGTTGGCTTCCCTCCTGGTGCTAAGTTTTCCCGGGTCGTTCCTGAAAATAGGCATACTACTTGTCTAGTATACTTACCCGGTAAACAAAAGCTAAATAAAATAAATAAATAAAGTTGACTTACCAATGGGGGGCCCACTCCCTGTCAGCATCAGAACCCCCTCGAAGATTAGGGCCGGGGTGCAATCCCCTCAACTCTTAGCCCCTTCTGTGCCAATGGGGTGCCCAATGCCCGTCAGCTGCACCCCAAAACATTAGGTGGCATGCTGGGAGCCCACCCAGCTTGCCCAATGCCCTGTAAAGAAAAATCGTCTCACGATTTTTTATTTTAAACCTGTTAAAAAAAAAAAAAAAACCTCGCGGTCTCCCTGCCTCCCCACCCCCACCCTATACTTACCTCTGGAATCTGGCACAGATCTTCAGTGGACCTGGAACACATTTGCAGTCTTCAAAGCCATCCGCGAACTGAGGAAATGCCGGTAAGCTGTATAAAGGAATGAATGGGGCTTAGAAACATGGAAACATAGACTTTAACGGCAGATAAGGACCGCTTGGCCCACCTAGTCTGCCCATTTCCCTACCTACAGGATAAGCTGCAGATCCCATTTAACCAACAGCCTATTTCTTCCTACACCCCACAAAAATTGTCTTATGTCTGTCCCATGCATTCTTGAATTCTCCAACAGTTTTAGACCCCACAACCTCCTCAGGAAGGCTGTTCCATGCATCCACCACCCTCACTGTGAAAAAATACTTCCTCACATTGCCCCTGAGCCATCCCCCCCTCTGTCTTCAAATTGTGTCCCCTTGTTCTTGAACATTTCTGTTTCTGAAAGATGCTACCCTCTTGGACTTTGTTGATTCCACTGAGGTACTTAAATGTTTCTATCATGGCCCCCCTCTCCCTCCTTTCCTCAAGGGTACATATATTAAGCTCCTTTAGTCTCTCCTCGTATATCTTCTCTTGCAGACACTGCACCATTTTAGTTGCCCTCCTCTGAACTTCCTCCATCCTGTCTATGTCCTTGCGGAGATGGGGTCTCCAGAACTGGATGCAGTACTCCAGATGGGGTCACACCAACTGTCTGTACAGGGGAATAACAACTTCCTGTTTTCTGCTGGTGATGCCTCTCCCTATATATACCAGTATCCCCCCAGCCCTCCCTACTGCCTAATCACATTGCTTGACAACCTTAAGGTCATCCGATGTGATTACCCCAAGGTCCCTTTCCATTTTTGTTGTTGTTACTAGCCCCCCCAATCTGTGTAGTCTTCCCCTGGGTTATTGTTTCCTAGGTGCATTATTGTGCATTTCTTTGCATTGAATCCAAGCTGCCATACTTCTGACCATTCCTCCAACCTTGCCAAGTCCTTTCTCATCCTTTCCACGCCTCCTTGTGTATCAGCCCTGTTGCAGATCTTTGTGTCATCTGCAAAGAGGTATACTTTTCCTTCCAGTCCCTCTGCAGTGTCACTTATAAAGACATTAACAAGCATTTGTCAATGCCGAATGTTGGCTTGCTGACATTGGCATTGGTAGTCTAGGAGTTAGACAGATGCATTATAGGAATGGCATTGAAGTATTGAACTGATACCAACCCCCCACCCTGCAGAGAGTGACAAGCATTAGGGTGCCCTTTGGGTGTTTGGTGAGTGCAGTCTGGGAAAACATGGGCAGGATGTGAGAAATGACAGCTGCACAGTTCATAAGGAGGTGTAAAATGCCAGTGTTGAAATGTGGCATGTAAATATACCAAATTTCTGAGCTACTAGGGTGTGGGAAATATGCAATGCACGCTTGCAACACTGCTATTTTATGGGCGTTCGGCACCAGATTTGCAACATAGGCATTTTAGCACCTCTGCTCATGTCACAGTGTCACTGTTATTTCTATCAAAGTGTCCCAAGAAGTGATTTTACTTTGGCAACCCGCTATTCTCGCGGAAGTGCGAAAACACATTTTGGGCATGATATGTCAAATGATGTCTGTACTGTTCATCAAGAGGTGTGGAAAAATGGCAATGGTGAAAATCCAGACTGAGAAATATCACAAATGCCTGACCCAGTGCGGCGTGCGTGCAATCTGCCAATGCATGCTCGTAACTCATTATTTTATGGAGTATCATCACCAAATTTTCAACATAGGCATTTTAGGACCTCTGCTCATGAACTGTGTCACTGTCATTTTCATAATCTGGCCCAAACACTGATTTCCACAGCGACAAGCTCGCCATCGCCGGAAGGCGGAAACACATTTCCGGCAGGATGTGGAAAATGACAGCTGTACTGTTCACAAGGAGGTGTACAAAAATGACAATGCTGAAAATCCAGCAGTAAAATATTGTGAATGCGCGAGGTTGCAAGCCTGCGGAAGCAACCACGCATACGCACTAATCGTAAAATAGGCATTTGTTGGATTTTCCACCAAATTTGGAACTTAGGCTTTTAAGAGGACACCTCGTGAACACCACCACTGTCATGTCATTAATGGGCCCCAAAAGGGTGATTTACGCTGATGACTGCGAAATCAACTTTCGAGTCGATAAACGCCATGACAGTGACAGAATTCATGAGGAGGGGTCCCAAAAACCCCATGTTGAAAATTTGGTGCAAAAATTCCAAAAATGCCTGAGATATGCAACAAAGTTGAAAAACCCTTATCTATCCCATTATACAGCTTACCGGCATTTCCTCAGTTCGCAGTTGGCTTTGAAGAGTGCAGACGTGTTCCCGGTCCACAGAAGATTGTTGCACGGAGTCCGGAGGTGAGTATGGGGTGGGGGTGTGGGAGGCAAGGTGCGAGTGGGTGGGTGCGGGTTGTGGGAGGAGGGCAGGAGAAGTGCCGTGGGACCAGTTTTAATTTACAGGTTTAAAAAAGACGATGCGGGATGTTTGCCATGCTGGGGTGGGCTCCCAGCAGGCAGAAGGACGGCAGGGCGTGAAGCCGACAGGGGATTGGGCACCCCGTCGGCCATGGGTATCAGCTGCT
The DNA here is from genome assembly GCA_016271365.2 of Neoceratodus forsteri. Classification (NCBI taxonomy): domain Eukaryota; kingdom Metazoa; phylum Chordata; order Ceratodontiformes; family Ceratodontidae; genus Neoceratodus; species Neoceratodus forsteri. The sequence goes on from JADMNL010000023.1 coordinate 71,370,804, forward strand.
GCTGGGTGGCTCCAGCGTGGCACCCTGGTACTTGGGGGCGGCACGCACGTGGAGGTGTGTCATCTGTGCCGCTGCATGACGAGCTTGTCTTTGATTGCAGCAGCACTTGTTTACAAGTTATGTCCACTTTACATAATGTTGGTGTCAACACTAGCATGCTGGCTTATTGGGAATGAGGGGCGCACCTACTGATGCATGCCCTGCATTCGCCCAACAGCAGCCACGCCCCCAAAGCTGCACTCTCCCAATATGTTGACTTGTGCGCAAGCGCGGCAAGCCAACATATAAAGGACTGGACCAGTACTGAACCCTGCGGTACCCCGACTTTGATGCATATCTCAGGCATTTTTTGGAATTTTGACACCAAATTTTCAACATGGGGTTTTTGGGACCCCTCCTCATGAATTCTGCCACTGTCATGGCATTACTCAGCCCTGAAAGGGGATTTTGCGGTCACTGCACGGAATCCCCTTTTGGTACCGATTTTAGCAAAACAACAGTGCAGGTGTTCATGAGGTAGGTTCTCAAAAGCCTATGTTGCAAATTGGTGGGAAAATCCCCAAATTATTGTTTTAAGCGCAGCGCTATGCGCAGTTGCTATGCACACCGTAACTTCGTGAATTTGCAATATTTTCATGCCAGATTTTCAACACTGCCATCTTTTGCACCTCCTTATGAACAGTACAGCTGTAATTTTTCACATCCAGGCCAAAATGTGTTTTCACTTCGGTGCAGAATAGTCGATCGCTGTGGGAAATCAGTGTTTGGGACACATTATGGAAATGACAGTGACACTGTTCATTAGCAGAGGTCTTAAAATGCCTATGTTGAAAATTGTGTGATGAAACTCCATAAAATGACTATTCTGCATGCGTTGTGCAGTTTCCATGCACCCTTGTAAGTTTGCAAATTAGTAATATTTTCACGCCAGATTTTCAACACTGGCATTTCGTCACACCTCCTTATGAACAGTACAGCTGTCATTTTTCATATCCTGGCCAAAATGTGTTTTCGCACTTCCAGCGCAGAATACCGCAGTCGCTGTCGAAAATCAGTGTTTGGGACAGATTAGGATCGAGCGAGTGAGAGAGGGGAGGAGTGCCAGAGCTCAACTGAGCTCTGTCAGGACTGCTGCGGATTTCTTTGTGGGCAGGAAAAGGTGCCAATGCAGGCAGGAGCCTAGTACAAAAGGACAGTCTGCAGCGCCAGGAGACACAGAACAAGCAAGTGAGGAGGGAATGAGTGAGCTCAACAGGCTCTGTTGGGACTGCTGCGGTTTCTTTGTGGGCAGAAAAAGGCAGCAATGCGCGGGGCCCAGTACAAGGGCATCCTGCAGCGGTGGGACAAACAGAATGAGTGACTGAGAGGGGGTGGTGAGTGAGCTCAACAGAGCTCTGCTCGTGACTACTGCAGATTTCTTTGTGAGCAGAAAAGGGCGGCAACGCAGGCAGGAGCCCAGTACAAAAGGGCAGCCTGCAGCGCTGGCAGAAACAGATCAAGCGAGTGAGAGGGAGAGTGAGTGAGGTCAATGAAGCTCTGTTGGAACTGCTGCAGATTTCTCTGTGGGCAGAAAAAGGTGCCAAAAGAGGTAGGAGCCCAGTACAAAAGGGCAGCCTGCAGCACCAGGAGAAACAGTATGAGTGAATGAGACAGGGGGAGTGAGCGACCTCAGCGGAGTTCTGAAGAGACAACTGCGTATTTCTTTGTGGGCAGAAAAAAGTGCCAACACAGGCATGAGCCAAGTAGAAAAGGGCAGCCTGCAGCGCCGGGAGAAATGGAATGAGTGAGTGAGAGGGAGAGTGAGCAAGCTCAATGAAGGTCTATCATGACTGCTGTGGATTTGTTTCTGGGCAGGAAACGGTGGCAACGCAGGCAGGAGCCTAGTACAAAAGGCCGGCCTGCAAGCGAGGCAGAAACAAAAGCGAATGAGGGGAGGTGAGCAAGCTCAATGGACCTGTGTCAGGACTGCTGCTGATTTCTTTGTGGGCAGAAAAAGCTGCCAACAGAGGCAGGAGCACAGTACAAAAGGGCAGCCTGCAGCGCCAGGAGAAACAGAAATGAGCGAGTGAGAGAGGGGTGTGAACCACCTCAGCGGAGCTCTGTCGGACAGCTGCAGATTTCTTTGTGGGCAGAAAAGTGTACTAATGCAGGCAGGAGTCCAGTACAAAATAGCAGCCTGCAGCACTGGGAGAAACAGGATGAGCGAGTGACAGGTGCAGTGAGCGAGCTCAACGGACCAACTCAATCAACATTTGGCATTGACAAATGCTTGTTCTTTATATCACATGTTATAAAGATATACTGTAGATGTGACTTCCTAGCTTGGTGATAATATTGGAGATACTGTACGTTTAGACTGATGCGTTACTAAATGGTAGGTTATGTATATTTAACATAAAAGTACACTGGCCCCTTCTATGTATCTTGTGTATATATACTATAGTATCATCTACTATGCCACTGAAATGTACATTTGGTTTAGGTTTAGTACTGCTGATGGAATTTCTTTAGTTAACATTGAAATAAATAAAAATATACACGATATGTTAGCAGTGGCTCGAGACCCCATGGCACTGGGAGTGGTGAAGCCACTAGTGATGTTACATGCATCACAATTAAGTAGTACAGTATCACAAATATTTTTATTAGGACCATGCTATATTTAATTTATAGCACTGGCCTACAAAATATGGAGTACATATTTCACAACACAGTACACCTGTGACATACACCATGCAAGGAAACATTCGGCATTGACAAATGCTTGTCTCCGTCAAGTACCTGGGTGTAACCTTTGACCCGCAACTGGACGTTACCCTGCACATTCACAACATATGTAAGGCTACAAACTACAAGATGGGCCTGGCTTACAGAACAAAAAGCTGCATTACCTCTGCTGCTCAACTCACTCTGTTCAAGGGGGTCCTCCTTCCCTCGCTCTGCTATTGGCTTGTCTCCTTTGCCCTAGTCCCAAAAACCAGTCACTCAAAATGGGACACCACATACAACAATGTATGTCACTTTGTGCTTTCTGCCCCTCACCTCACGCACTACTGTGAGCTATACTCCAGGCTCGAGGTGGCTCCCTCCGGAAAAACACCGAACCCTAGTCCTAGGCAACTTCATAGACAACATCGTCAGAACTGACACCACTCCTGCACTTGCCATATCCCTCAAACCTGCTACACCCTCCTACCACATAAGATCCAGTGACACTCAGGTCCTCCTGGTTCCAAAAACACGAACCCTAATGGGTAATCGGGGTTTCGCTGCCTATGCACCCAGATTGTGGAACTCCTTCCCTGCAAACACATGCTCCTCCCCCTCCCATTCCTGCTTCAAAGCCTCCCTATGGTGATTTCTAAAATCGTCCTCCACCTGTCTCTGCACTTAATGAACTTTCCCTGCACCATCATCCCTGACTATACTGATCAGCTCAGTTGTTCTAACCCTGCTGCGACAAAGAGCTGAGTCCCCTGATACTGAATGCACTTTATCCGCTATCTACCTTTTGCTACCAGATGTATTGGGCCCATTCTTTGCCCCACTGTACATATATAGATAACCTGTACTACTCTTTGCTGTATTTTCCCTGGTCGTTCGCCCACAAAATGTATTACTTGTGCTGCTAATTACCCATACCCACGTGAAGGGATGGCTGATCCTAATATGCATATGACTGTTGCCCAAGCCTGTACTTACGCTGTTTCTGCCTCTTTGTTGTAATTGTTTATTACCTGATGTTCTTGTCTGTACCATGTAATCTCTCGGGTCGCACCTGAAAATGGGCACTTGGCTGTCTAGTGTAGTTACCTGGTAAACAAAAGCAAATAAATGGATGGATGGATGAATGAATGAATGAATGATAGATAGCTGGAACTCTGCTTCTCAATCCCCCATCCCCCCATTGTCTTTGTCAGACACACAGGGCCCGATTCTAAAAGCGGTTGTGATCACCACAGGGGGTCTGCGGCTGACTGTTCAACGCAAGTGCTGACTTGCGTAAAACATGGTATTGTAGAAGCCAATGCTGCAAGTCCCTGACACCACAAAGTTAGACCATCTCCCTGATGGTCTAACGTTGCGTCCATGGGGTACCCTTATCACGGGCTTGCACCAATCATTTGGCACAAGCTGCTGTAAAGTGAGGAAATTGTCACAACTGCATCAACCATTCAGGAATGAAGCAGAGTTGTGTCGAAGGGCTTTGACACAGGTGTCAAACTTTGCAGTGGACGAAGGGCTTGGCGCAAGCCCTGCGCCCACCTTCTGGAATCGGGCCCACAGTCATTCTCCACAGCAGCAGCTAAAGCTGTCTGTCTCAACAGCACTCACAGCAAACCTGTTCCCTTGGGATTGCCTGCATATGTGACCCAACAGCCCCTGCCGTTCACCGGGAACTTGTAGTTTGGATCGGTCAGCTGAGCTGCTAGAGTAGGCAGTTCTGGGAGGTCTGTCATGTGATAGGCAATTGGTGACTGCAAACATGCCTGAATTAATAAAGTCCATCACAAGTCCAGGATCCCTTGGGCTTGCTCCTCAAGCAACCTGACCCTTACTGGTAGATCAGTCACACTCTGACCCCATCACCATGCCAGCATGGGTCAGAGGTGATAGAAATGGCCACTGACATAGTTAAAATGTGCTCTTCCACAGATGTCTTCATTTAAATCATATCCATGCTTGCAACAAATAACTGATCCCCAAAATGGTCCTGTATAGGTTTGCTTTTACGTCTGGTTCAGCTGGGGCAATGACTGGGAAAGTCCCGGTCAGTCAGGAACGCTGATGCATCAGGTCTATCGGATGAGGCTGTTGCTTTGATGGGCAAATGTAAGGGAGCCTGAAAGATATAGTAGCCCCCAATGGTGGTGAGGAGTACATATAAATTGTGGGCTGGGTGCAGGAGAAGGGATGTGAATTTCATAAATCCTGCAAATGATGCTGTTGGTGCATGGCATGAGTTGAACACATATTTTAAATTTTTTTATTTATTTAAAATCTCAGAATTACAACCTTCGAGTCAGAGACTCGTTTATAAAGGTTCCTCGTCAAAATGAAACAGGAGATTACAATGCAGAGCAAAATATTAAGTGCAGGATGCATATATACAAGTAGATAGAAGGAATTAACAGAAACAGGGGCAATCATTAATGTTTGACCTTGTCAAGGGGCAGAGATGGTTGGAACAAAATAAACAAGTAAAAGATGTTCGAGTTACAATGAAATAAAGAAAAGAGAAAAACTTTCCACAAATACTCCATAAGAGGGGACCAGCTAGGAACACAGGAGAGGGAGGACAGGGAGGTGAGGTGCCTACCAGGTGCCACGGCATGGAGAGATGGAAGGAAGATCATGGGGATCATTGGGAAGGCAAGACGGGAGGGTGAGCTGGATGTCATTATCCACCTAGGTACTAATGAGCTGCCAAATGGGGAGCCAAAGGAAGTTCAGGAAGAGTTTAGGAAATCGGGAAGGGGTCTCAAGCAAGCAGCTACTTCTGTCACTTTCTCAGAAGTACTACCTGCGAGAGGCAAGGGAGAGCATAGGGGTGCATGCACCAGGAACTTTAACTCATGGTTGAAGAACTGGTGCTGTGAGGAAGAGTTTGGATTCATTGCTGACTGGGGAACCATCTGGAGAGATGGAGGTTTGTCAAGCCTGACGGCCTGCATCCATCCTGGAGGGAATCAAGCACTCAATGATAAGTTTAAATGCTACATTGACAAGCATTTAAACAAGCAAAGGAGGTGGCAGGCCAGCAAGGAGGGTACTTACTTGCTCACCCCCACAGCTAGCAGTGGAACCAGTGAACTGGAGGAGTGGCTGTCTCTACAAAGCAGTGTGCAAAAGATGGAGATTGGCACCCAAGAGGTGGATCACCAGAAAAGGGGCAAATTCAGCAGAAGGGCAGACAGCAAGGAGAACCAGGGATAAAGGGCAACCAAGGAAGGGCTGGAGCAGAACAGCACAAACAGTCTAGGGAGGTCAAATCATGGAAAGTCACGTGTGTCAATGCCAGGAGCCTTAGCAACAAGATGGAAGATCTGGAGGCTGTCATGGTGCAGTCAGACCTGGACATTGTGGTCATCACTGAAACCTGTTGTAATGATAACCATGACTGGGAGATGGCCATACCTGGTTACAACATATTCAGAAGAGACAGGGCAGGTAGAAAGGGAGGAGGAGTAGCACCGTATGTGAAAAATTACATTAGGGCCACAGAGATCCAGGAAGAACAAAATGGGGGAGAGAGAGACTGTGGGTTAAGCTGGAAAGGAAAATGGGGCCAGCCATCCGCACAGGTGTGATCTATAGACCACCAGCCCAGGAGGAAGAAACAGATAGGGAGCTGATGCTAGCCATCCAAAGGATGGCAGACAAGGGTGAGGTAGTACTGGTTGGAGTCTTCAATATTCCAGACTTGGACTGGAGCATCCCAGCAGCAGCATCAAATAGGAGCAGATTTATCCGGGACTCCCTTCAGGGTGCCTTCCTCAAGCAACTGGTCATGGAACCAACTCAGCAGAAGACAATACTGGACCTTGTGCTCACAAACAGGGACAGTGTGATGGGGTAGCAGTGGGGGAGCACCTGGGGAACAGTGACAACCAGTCATTGTGGTTGGAATCACAGAAAGAGCAGAACCAAACCACACAAAAACGTATCCTGGATTTTAGGGTGGCAGACTTGGGAAAATGGGAAGATACTTGAAAGAGGCATTAAGGGGAATGGGGCAGGAATGGGGGTTGAGTAACAGTGGGTAGTATTTAAAATGGGAATTACAAGAGCAACCGAATTATGCATTAAGCAGGTTAGCAAGAGGAAAAGGAAGAGATACCATTATGGTTTTCAAAGAGGTAGCAAAGAAGTGAAAGCCAAAAAGATTGCATTCAGGCAATGCAAAAAGATACAGGCAGAAGGGATAGGGAGAAGTACCAGGAGAAGCAAAGGGAGGCAGGGAGGTCAGTAAGGGAAGCCAAAGCTCAGACAGAAGAACACATTGCAAAATCAGTGGGTAGAGGGGACAAAACCTTTTACAGGTACATAAGTGAAAAAAGAAGCAAAGGGAGGGATAGTGAGACTGAAGAGGGAGGATGGGGGCTGCGTGCAGGATGACAACAGTAAAGCTGACATATTGAACAGGTACTCTGCTCAGTTTTTACTGAGGAAGAGGAGGGTAATGGGTCTGAAGGGAGTACAAGAGGTGAGAATGGTGCAGAAATGGACACAAGTCCCTTTACTCGAGAAAGGGTCCTGAAGGAACTGGAAGTAATAAGGTTGATAAAGCAATGGGGCCAGATGGGTGCACCCCAGGTCCTAAAGAGCTGAGAGAGGTGGTGGCTGAACCTCTGGTATCTTGTTTAGCCGATCACTGGAAACAGGGCGGTACTCAAAGACTGGAGGACAGCAGATGTAGTCCCCTTATACAAAGTGGGAACAAAGAGGAAGCGGAAAACTACAGACCAGTCAGCCTCACCTCGGTAGTGGGAAGATCATGGAAGCTCTATTGAAGGAGAGACTGGTGGAACATCTGGTTGTCAGTGGACTACAGGACCCAAGGCAGCATGGTTTCACCAGGGGGCGGTCATGTCAGACCAACCTCGTTGAATTTTTTGACTGGGTGACTAGGGAGGGACTAGGGGAGGTGGATCAGGAGAGGGCAGTGGACATGGCCTATCTGGACTTCAGCAAGGCCTTTGACACTGTGCCACATAGAAGACTATTACACAAACTGGGGAATATGGGTGTGGGCAGGACAGTAGTGTGGTGGATAGGTAACTGGCTGGGCGGCAGGACACAGAGGGTGGTGGTAAATGGCTCACTCCACAGAGGGAAGAGTGACCAGTGGGGTACCACAGGGATCAGTGCTGGGACCGGTCCTATTCAACATCTTCATCAGTGACATTGCACAGGACCTAGAAGGCAGAATTTCACTGTTTGCTGATGACACAAAGCTCTGTAACAGAGCAGACACACCAGAGGGTGTAGATAGAATGAGAAGGACCTGCAGAAACTTGAAAAATGGTCAGGGGTTTGGCAGTTGAAATTCAATGAAAGAAGTGCAAGATAATGCATATGGGGCACAAAACCCTGGCATAATATATCAGTTGGGGGGATATAGCATGCACCAAGCAGGAAAGGGATCTTGGGGTTATCATCTCTGATGACCTCAAGTTAGAGGCACATGCGACAAGGCAGCAGGTAAAGCAAATAGGATGCTGGGATGCATAGGCAGAGGCATCACCAGCAGGAAAAGGAAGGTTATAATTCTACCATACAAGACACTAGTGAGGGCCCCACCTGGAGTACAGTGTACAGTTCTGGAGACCTTGCCTATGTAAGGACATAGGGTAGAGAAGGTTCAGAGTAGGGCAACAAAGATGGTACATGGATTGCATCACAAGTCCTATGAGAACAGGTTGCAGGAACTGAATATGTACCCTTGGAGGAGAGGAGGAGAGAGGGGCTATGATAGAGACATACAAGTATCTTACAGGGAGGAACAGGGTGTAGAATACACTATTTTAAGTGAAAAGATGTTCCAGGACTAGAGGCATGGGATGAAGTTGAGGAGGGACGATTCAGAGGAAACATGAGGAAGAATTTCTTCACAGAGCGGGTGGTGGACAAGTGGAACACCCTGCCAGAGGAAGTGGTGGGGGCTGAAACAATCACAGGATTTAAGAATGCATGGGATAGACATAAAGGAATTCTGGAGGTCAGGGGTAAGGGGCAACAGACTTCTAGGAAAACATAAACTGAACTTACAAGCTCAAATGGGCAGACTGGGTGGGCCACAGGCCCATATCTGCCGACACTGTCTATGTATCTATGTAAATAGGCACAGTCAATTAAATAGACCTTGTCAACTGCTGAGATAATTGGTACATGATTACAGCATAAAGAGAATATAATGCTTACAGCTTGGAGCTCAAAATTCAGCCAGGTTTGACATAGCTAGGATTCCAGATGTCATCCAGATGCTACTACAGGAACAGGGTAACAGAAGAAAGAAGACCAGGGGAAAAAAAGATTTGACAGAGGAATGTAATGCAAGGAGAATAGGAGAGATTTATAATAAATGCAGGAAATGAAAGAGGTGACTTAGGAGAGGAAGGACAGGGTTGGACTAGCGAATGTAGACCAGAGGAGTGGACAGAGAAAGGAAAGACAGGATTTAGTCGGGGGTCAGAGGATTAGAGGGGATGATGCAGGAGGAGGAATGGTTAGAGAAATTAATTAGGCAGGGAGATAAGGAGGGGAATGTGTGCAGGAGAACTGTAACTATATGGGACAATCACAGGTGTTTAGGTTGAGAAGGTGGTGCCTAAGGTTGGATTTAAACTGACCCATCTTGGGTGCATTGAGAGCATCCTAGGGGAGTCCAGATAGCCAGGAGGGAGCTCAATACAGGAATGCACGCTGCACTTGCGAGGTACGGCAGAAGGGAACCTGAAAGGTGAGTTTGGCAGCAGTTCTTGTGCCTCGAGGTTTAGATGCAGGTGTAAGGAAGAGCTCAATAGCTGGTGGGGCTAGACCAAGATAAACTTTTTTACCCAGGAGGCAGGTTTAGTACATTATCCTACCCTGGAGGTTAAGCCAGTTGGTTTGTGCAAAGAGTTCACAGATGTGAGTGTATCTGTGGGCACCCAATACTAAGCAGCATGCAGTTTTGAGGGCAAATCTGAGACATTTAAGAGAAGAGTCAGATGCCACTCCATAGAAGACAAGACCATAGTCTAGCAAGGAAAGGACCAAGCTGATACCTGCTGTGCGGAGGGCTACTGGAGGAGACTGTTATGGTGCCGGAAAAGGAGACCTAGTTGGGTATTAATAGCCATGGAGATGAGGTGAATGTGATCATTGTACGATCGGGTATTATCTAGTGTGATGCTGAGGTATTTGAAGTTGTATGCTTGTTCCAGCAGTTTGCTTCTGTTATTAAGGATCTTTAGTTGGGTGGATTTAAACCAGTTATGGTGGCTTGCAAACAGCATCACCTTGGTCTTTTGTAGTTTAAGATAAGCTTGTGCTGGGTGAACCAGACTCAAATCAGGTGAAGCTGTGTTGCAAGTCACAAACAAGCATTTGTCAATGCCGAATGTTTGCTTGCTGGCATTGGCATTGGTAGTGTAGGAGTTAGAGTTGCATAATAGGAAAGGCAGTGAAATATTGAATTGAAGCCAACCCCATCACCACCCTGCAGACAGTGACAGGCATTGGGGTGTGCCTTTGGGTCATCAGGCATAACGGCCATGCCATTTCACCACCCTACCATGCAGACACCGACAGTGTCACGGTGTGCCTTGGGGTCTTTGGCCCTTATGCGCACCCCATTCCATCAGGAAATATTGTGAGATGGGTGCGGTATAGGAGAATGGGGTGAACTTTGGGGCCGAACAGTCCAAGGCACACCTCGATGCCGCTCAGTGGCTGCAGGGTGTGGGTAGGGGTGGAATGGTATGAGCACAGCCCTGATGCCTGTCATTCTCTACAGGGTGGGGTGTTATGGTCGGAAACCCTAACGCCTCAGGCATTCATTGGTATTTTCACTCCAAATTTTCAACATGGGTTTTTTTGTGACCCCCACCTCATGAACAGTGGCAATATCAGTTTATTAGCCGAAAGCTGCTTTTGCACAGCGACTACGGCATTTGTCACCACAGGTGCAAAAACACATTCTGAACAGGATGTGAAAAATGACAGCTGTACTGTTCATGGGGAGGTGTAAAAAATGGCAATGTTGAAAATCTGCAGTGAAAATATTAAAAAACCTGGTGAAGTCACGAGCGTGCGTAGAAACTGTGCAATGTACACCCATAATGTAATTAGTTTGGGAATTGTTTACAGCAGATTGTCAACACAGGCATTTTGGGACCTCCGTCATGAACAGTGTCACTGTGATTTTATTTATCTGTCCTGAACAATGATTTCACAGCAACCACGCATTTCTGTGCTGAAAGTGTGAAAGCACATTTGGCCATGTTGTGAAAAATGACAGCTGTACTGTTCATAAGGAAGTGTGGGAAAATGCCACTGGTGAAAATCTGACTGAAAATATTACAAATTCATGAATTCTATTTAGGGCAACATGAATGCTCACTCGTGAATAGTCATTTTGGGAATTTTTCACCAAATTTCTAACATAGCCATTTTAACTTCTGCTCATGAACAGTGTGACTGTGATTTTCTTAATGTGTCCCATCGTTGAGTTCGCACACCGACTGCGCCATTGTGCGCTACATGTGCGGAAACACATTTTGAGCAAAAGTGAGAAATGACAGCTGTACTGCTCATAAGGAGGTGTGGTAAAATGGCAATGTTGAAAATCTGGAGGAAAATATTGAAACTTGGAACTTACGAGTAAGCGGAGGGAAAAGCGCAATGCATGCTCGTGAAGATAGTTATTTTTGGGAATGTTTTCACCAAATTTTAACATAGCCATTGTAACACTCTCTACTATGAACAGTTTCACTGTGATTTTCTTAATGTCTCCTAATATTGATTAGCATAACCGACTGCGCCATTGGCGCCTACATGCGCGGAAACACATTTTGAGTGAGATATGAAAATGACAGCTGTACTACTATAAGGAAGTGTGGTCAAATGGTAATTTTGAAAATCTGGAGTGAAAATAATGAAAATTCGGCGAACCTAGGCGTGCATAGGAACCTTTAGCATGCTTGTCAAACAGTCATTTTAGGAATTTTTCCACAATTTTCAACATGGGCTTTTTGAGACACGCCTGAACACTGAACTATCATTTTGTTAATCGGTCCCGATAGGTGATTTCCATGCAGTGACTATGAAATCACCCTTCGGGCCCGATTAACGCCATGACAGTGACAGAATTCATGAGCAGGGGTCCCAAAAACCCCATTTTGAAAATTTGGTGCCAAAATTCCAAATAATGCCTGAGATATGCAGCAAAGTTGAAAAAAACCCTATTCATTACATTATAGCTTACTGGCGTTTCCTCAGTTCGCGTGTCGTCTTTGAAGAGTGCAGACGTGTTCCTGGTCTACCAAGAGTGTCGTGCGCCGAGCTCCAGAGGTAAGTATGGGGGTGAGGTGGGGTGTGGGGAGGCAGGGTGACAGTGGGTGGGCGCAGGTGGGGAGAGGGGGTAAAAAGCAGCGAGGGAAGGTTTTTTCTTTCAGGTTTTTTTTATTTGGACTACGCAGGACATTTGCCACGCTAGTGGGCTCCCAGCATGGCAGCTGGAAGGCTGTTTGGGGGCAATGGAGCCGATGGGGATTGGGCACCCTGTCAGCCTTAGGACCTGTTGCCACGCTGGCATGCGATAGTCTGGGGGACAGTAGAGCTGACGGAGTTGGGCACCCGTCAGCCATACAGAACTGCCAGGGGAACAGTAGAGCTGACTGGGATTGGGCACCCTGTCAGCCATACAGCGTGTGCGTGGGGAGGTAGGAGCGATGAGCACGCAAACTGTGCGCGGCGCGACGTGCATGTGTGGGGAGTGCTGCTCACTCTAGCGTGCTCTCCCTTTCAACTGTATGGCTAACCGCATTTTGATCATCGCATACATGTTTCTTGCACATTGTGCAAGCAAACATAAGGCGGAGGGGTCTGGGTGACCTGTGAAAAGGACTGTCATCTGCATAAAGGAGAAGTTGACTGGGGCAGGCTTGGGGGAGGGTGTTAAGAAAGAGGTTAAAGAGAAGTGGGCCAAGGATGGACCCTTGAGGGACACCAGAGAGAACTGGTCGGCTGGAAGAGAAGGCACCTTGAATTTTCACCTGTTGTGATCTGTCAGTCAAATAATTTTAAAACCATGCTGTGGCTTCATGTGAGAGACCGAGGATGGGGAGAGAAACAATTAGGAGAGGGTGACTGACCACATCAAATGGCTTAGTTAGGTCAATGTAAACAGACCCACCTATGTGACCACGGTCAAGCACGCAATGAATGAAAGTGGTGTATTCAAGAAGAGCAGTGGCGATGCTCTGGTTTGCCTTGAAATCATGCTGTTGTGGGCAAAGAATTCTGTACTTGGTTAAGTAATCAGTGAATTGAACAGTGACAATCCATTTGAGTGCTTTGGAAAGGGGGGGAGAATAGAGATGGGACAGTAGTTAGAGTGTGAGGTTCTGTCACCACTCTTGAAGATAGAGGGGGGTCATGACAGCTGCTTTCCAGAGATGGAGGAATTGATTTAGGCATAGGGACAGATTAAAGATCTTTGTGAGGGGGAGTAGAATATCATCCAAGACAAGGCAGAGCAGTTTTAAATTAAGGGAGTCACTGCTATGTCTTGACTTGTTATGGATCTGGAGCAGGTACTTGTTTGCAACCTGAGGTGAGATTCTCTTAAAATAGAAGGGAGGGGGTTGGGAGAGGGGTCAGCCACTGCGGTGCTGCTATGAGTAGAAGAGGGAGAGGGGTCAGCCACTGCAGTGCTGCTATGAGTAGAAGAGGGAGAGGGGTCAGTCACAAAGAAGTCCAATGGAAGAACACCACTGAGATCTGTGAATGCATCATTGAAGGTGTTCGCAATTAGCTGTGGATCCTGGGTGGGAACCCCATTAATGTTGAGCAAGGAAGGGGGTGATTTATTATGCTTGCCAATTAGGTCTTTGATGTTCTCCCAGAAATTCTTGCTGTTTCCCCAGGAGTCTGAGAGCACCTTTTTGTAATACTCTGATTTAGCAAGGCGAGTTGCATGGGTGCGGTTGTTCCTAGCAGCATTATACGCCTGCCAGTGCGGAAGGTTTCCGTAGGAATGGGCAATGTGCCGAGGTGGTCTTGAGCAGCCATCAGGTTAAACAGATATGAGGAGATCCAAGGGTTGTAAGCGCCTGTTTTTTCTTTCCCTGCTTGGGGGGGAGGCACCAAGCTATCACAGGCTCCATTGAAGGTAATGATAAAATGTGCAAGGGCAGAGTCAACACTGTCGGCCGTGAAAATGGGCAACCAATCACTGTTCTACAGGAAGTACTGAAACTGCTTAAGCCTGCCTTTTTTTAAGACGCAATGGTAGGACACTTTGGGGGGGGCGGGGGAGTTGGGTACTTTGATGGACCAGAAACATATAACAGGGGAGTGATCAATAAGGGTGGCGGGTAAGACCTCAGTGCCCAAGAACCTTTCAGGGTGGTTGGTAAGGATCAGGTCTATTTGGGTGCAGTTGTCTGTCCTGTACATTCTGGTGGGGACATTTACCAGTTGAGTGTCCCTGTGTGGCAAGTGCATCCTTGAAGATGTTTGCTTCAGGGGCAAGCCAGTTAATGTCAGTCACCAAGAGCAACAACCTCAGAGCGATTTGGGAGGCTTGAAACATAATCAAGTACAAGGCTAAAGCCTCTAGCTGTATCCTTCGGTGGGATGTATACTGAGATGATAGTAAGTGCCTTGGCATTGATACCAATTGAGATTTTGACTGCGAGGGCCTGTGTGTTAGTCAGAGGAGAAGCAGGGGAGGACTTGACCCTGTAGAGTATTTAATAAGTAGATGGCATAACCACCACCCCTCTTACCAAGTCGATCTACCCTGAATAGGGTGTAGCCATCAAGGGTGACAGCAGTGTCAGAGAAGTTTGGGGGAGAGCCAGACTTCTACCAAGGCAAGGACACTGGGTTTTGCTGTCACGATCCATGTCTGTAAAAGATCTATTTTAGGTAGGAGACTACTGAACATTAATGGAAGCTGTCTTGAGACCATCATGGCAGCACATGCTACCAGAAGGTTGCTGCATAGGGCCAGGTTAGGATGAATATTGCCAGAGAGAAGCAAAAGGGAAGGATGCAGTGGATTATGTAGCTCCTTGCCAGCCTGAGGCATAGCGATGATCTACTACTCAAAGGTTTACACGTAAGGACTAATGTTGACTGTGATAGGAGATGTATATAAATTTGGGAAGGTGTGTGGATTGTGGTTTGAATTTTGGGAGTGGTAAAGGAGATGGAGTGCAAATCAGGAGGACAGTGGGGTGGTATAATATTTGCAGAGAGAGCGGGGGTAGGGATAAAACTTGAAGGTTGCTGGGGCATAAATTGTGGGAGAGGAGAGGGGTAGGGGTTACAGAGTGTGATCAGTGGAGGTACAAATTTGTGGAACGTTGTAGATTTGGGGAGTAATGCAGAGGAGATCTAAATCTGAGGAGTTATATAGAGTATGGGTACAAATGTTTGAGAGGCATGGTATCGGTATAAATCTGGAAGGTGTGCAGATGTGTACAAACCTTGGGGAGTGAGGACAGGGCATAAATGTGGAGGTAGGGTGCATATTTTGAGAGAGGTGTGAGTGGTAAGTGTGAATTTTTGGATACAGTGTAGGTGTACAAATTTTGAAAGGGCTACAAGGGTGAGGACACATTCAGGGAGGCATGCAGATTTTTTGGGCAGTGTACAAAGGTAGAAATCTTATGAGGAGTGTAGTGATATGTATAAATTTCAGGAGGAGTGTGGCAGAAGGCATACAAAACTTGGGAGTGGAGGTGGACATGTTTTAGAATAGTTGCAAGGGAGAGGCAGGGTAGAGGTGTACATTTTTGGATTATACAGTTTGGGAGTGGTACAGGGGTACTAGTAGCAATAAGGGTAAAAATAAAATGACAAGAGAGTTGTGGGGGCTGGAAAGGAACAAATGGAATCAACATTAAGAATTTTAAGATCCTAATACATTTTTTTGGGGGGAGGTGCTTTATACTGTGTTCGAGGTGTTGGTGATCAGCATAGGGAATTTGTCAGATGTTTATCCATGTTGTTGTACTGGTGTAATTTCATTAATAAGAAACCCGGGCCCGATTCACAAACACATGGTGCTACTTGGGCATATACAAGTTGCACCATCGTCTCATCGCAGGGGACCCTGTGCCGTATTCTAGGACAAGCAGGATCCCCAGCACTTATGCCTGTGACTTGCAGCAGCTGCAGGCTAGCGCCAAAGGAATGGCGCACTGGACCTGGGTACCGCAGGTCACAGCATGCAATCTACTGCCCCGGGCCCCACCCCGGAACACCACTGCAAGCACTAGGGGGCATGGGGGCTGGCTGAGTGGCACCGGTGTTTGGGAGGCACTTAAAATGGACCCCGAAGGTCCCTGACATTCTGGGGTGGGGCATGTCTGTGTTGGGGGTACAGGGGATGGGCTATGTACATGCCACGGTGCTGTGGAGCAGGCATCCATCAATTGGCATGGATGGATGCCCTTAGACCAGCTCCCTTCTGGTCTTACTCTGCTGCACCATAGCAGCCTTTTGGAATCACGTGGTGGGTTATGGCACCCGCCCTTTTGGAATAGGCGCTGTTGCTGCCGTAACTCCCTTGCGCCATGCTGCTGTGGGTTTGGGCATAGTGGGTGGTGTAGCCACCTTGCACAACCCATATGGCATGGTGCAAGCCATGACTCTGAATCATGACTAGCGTAATGCTTGGCACAAGGTGCAATTTGCGCCATCTGGTTTGGCGTAAATCACCTTGCACCAGGTGTAACGCCTTTTGGAATCTGGGCCCCCCCATCTGAAAGTTGGAAGCAAAGAATGATCTTGCCATTTTACAAGCTGATGTGCTGCGCGTGTACTGAGCTGATATGACTTTGGGGATTATGAATTTATTCTTGCTTAAATGATATCAACACTCATCCAAGATTCCATCAGCTGAATTTAAAAAGTCTGAGGGATTTTCTGTGAAACCAGCAAATAAGAAAAGCAGTAAAATAACATCGATACCTGAGAAATGGCAATTCCGCCACGTACTTTGTAATAACTAAGACCTAGGTGTCCAGATGGTGAGAAAATAGTAAATGTTCTCTTTAAAGCAATTATAGGGCTGTAGTACATGTGAAACTGCAATTTTATAAATGATAAAAAAAAAAAATAATTAATGCCCATCCCTTCCAGGATTGTATCTTGACTGATACTGTACAATTTGCTCATGACTGTAAATGAATAAATACATTTATTAAAAGCGTAATGCTAATTACTCAATATTTACGTTTGATAGGGTTCATGGCTTAGCTAGGAACATGCATGCCCTTGAGGCCAGTAGTGTAATCGAGTTGCAATCATGCATGGATTGACTCTGCAGGATACCCTCTCAAAGCTATGGGCTATGAGTACTGTTACCCAGACCCCAGAAAGGGCCTCATAGTTCAGTAAAAATCCATTTTCTTTGGTACATTTTTCTGAGATTGCCTCCAGGTCAGTGCAAATTATTGATGATTTCTGTGTGGTTCAAGAGCTTTGACTGCCTGTCTGCTCCTGTTACTTGCATACAGTGAACTCAGTCTCCATTTTGTGGTATCTTTACAGTTATTCTGTGTCATGTAGTAGGTCTGTCAACTTCTTGTCTTTCTCAGCTATGTGGAGTAGAAGGGCAAGGTGAAAATGAGCTGTGTAGAGATAATAAAGGTGCCAAGTGGAATAGCTCAGAGAGGAAAAAGCTGGCATGAAGGCTGGGTGGAGGCAGGAATGAGGTAGAAATGTGTTAAAATACTTGTAAAAAATCTATTCTCAGCCAGCCTGATGGCATGGCAGTAGCGCCACCTGGTGGCATGGTAGTGCAGCTTGATGGCATGGCAGTAGCACCACCTGGTGGCATGGCAGTAGTACAGCCTGGTGGAATGGCAGTAGCGCCAACTGGTGGCAAGGCAGTAGTGCAGCATGGTGGCATGGCACTAGCACCACCTGTCATGATGGTGACCTGGGTTCAAGATCATATTCGAGTTGCTGGGGTCAGCCAGGGTGCAGAGGAACAAGCATCTAGAGGACTGCTTTCCTCTGCCACTGTATCATCTTTGTAGCTTGCCTCTGGACGGATCCTAGCATTCATTTTGCCTTCTTGATTGCTTGGTGCACTGGGCCATTGACTTAATGCTATCACTAATTATGATCTCCCAATACCATTGCTCAGTATTCAGACTGATTTTCTCACCCCTAGCCAATAACCTGTCTTCAGGTTACCGTCACCTATATGCATAACACTGCATGTCTTCATATTTAACTTCAGGTGCCAGATTTTGGACCACTCTTCCAACTCTAGGTTCCTCCTCATATCCCTGACCCCCCCGCGGTTTATCCTGCCATAGAGTTTAGTGCCACCTGCAAAGGCTTCTTTTGATCCCGCCCCAGTTTTGCAGATGAATGAATTAAACTGGACTGGTCCTAGCACTGACCTTGTTATACCCCTCACATGACATCTGACTTCTGACTCTTCCCCATTTACAACCACCCTCTGGATCCTTCCACCTAGCCAATTTGCTACCCACCTTATTAGTTACTCTACATCCCCATACACCCCCCCACTTTCTTGATGAGCTATTTGAGGTACTGAGTTGAAGGTCATTGAAATCTAGATACTGCACATGCATTTACTAGGTGGCCTTGGTCCACTGTTCTTAGAGGTGAAGAACTCAGTCAGGTTAGTGTGGCAACCAAATACAGTTTGGACTGAAATGATAACCAAAATCCTCAGCAGTGTCACAGAGAAAACAGTAATATTTAGGAGGAGCAGAACAATTTGGGAAAGAGAGGAACCCCCAAGAACATGGCCAGTGCTAAAACCTGGAATCAAATAAAGTAATACATAAAGGCCTTTTCTGATTGTCTACTGTATTGTTTTGGGGGGAGGGGGTCTGTTATATATTTATTGCACTGTATTGTGGTTTAGTTTTATTATGCTTTATTGAACAGCACATGAGCTTCGAGGAAAGGTGCTTTTTAAAATATGTATTTTTTTTTTGTTTCTAGCTGTCATGGGTCAGATTCTACAATGATTTGCGGTACCTCAGGGGACTTGCGGCAGGGTGTTTGACGCAATTTGCAACTTGTGCCAAACATTGCAGCAAGTGAGATTCTAAAATGCGCTTGCTGCAACAGCCCTGCTGCACATCTGGAACACAAGATGCAGGGAGTTAGACCACCTACTCGCTGGTCTAGCTTTGCGTCTAGGTTCGCAGGACTTGAGCTGAACTTGTGGCACATGCAGCCATAAAGTGGTGAAAATGTCACAAATGCACCATCCCCTTGCAAATCTGACCACTCTGCGTCTGAGGGGCTCTGGCATGTCTGCAACCCCCTTTGCTTCAGATGCAGGGCTTGATGCAAGCCCTGCGTCCCCCTTCTGGAATTGGGCCCCATGTTTTCACTAAGTGCAAGAGTAGCAAAGCTGATTAGCAGGCATGCATTCATAGAACTCATGGCAGCAGTCAAGGCAAGATATGACAAAATGTTTACATGTCCTCCAATCCTCAAGTCCCAAGAAAGAACAATCTCTTCTTTTTTAAATAATAGGAACTGCTTTTGACAACTTTTGTCACTTAATAGATTGCTAGCAAACAAAACTTGATTGCTAACAGCCCTCCAATTTTCTACCTGTACATTGTTTGAACTGGCAAACTGAGGGCACAATTGACATAGGGGCTGAAATATCAATCTGTCAATCAAAATCTTTATTTATCCAGGCGGACATCATTGAGCAGAGCTCATTTGCAAGATGGACCTGCTTAAATATGTTTGAATCAAGTATATCCTGTCCATGGTGCTATGCCCCTGATGTCCACCTGCGTTGGACAGTATTCACAGTCCCACCTGCCATGCTCCACTTGTGGGGAACTGTGCATTGGAGCAAGGGGAGGCACAGGTGGGCAGATGACCAAGCCAGTCTGTAAATGGATCCCTGCCTGTGCAGGGCGGCAGGAAGTGTCAGGATACAGCAGTCCTCCAGGACTGCTGTATCACCACTGGGAACAATGTATCTTTGCAAAACGCCCTGCCCAGTGCTGACGATGCCATCAGCTCACCAAGACCCCTAGGTCATGGGCCTGGGGGGGAGAGAGGGCTAATCTGGCCCAGAATCATTATTTGTGACTGGCCAAAGGGGGGCACATAGATGTTAATCCTGCCCCTAGGAAGACATGGCCACCCTCTCTTCTAGTTCTCTGCACCAGGGAGATTGAGTTGTTGATTGGGTGCGTACCTGCCCATGCCCCCTAGCCCACACCATCCCATACAGCCATGCATACAGACAGGGGCCCGTACTTACTGCAATTTTATGGCCATGGCAGTCGCCATAGAAATTGGGGCTGGTCGCAGAAATTGGGCCAGATGCAGAAATCAAAAGAAATAGCTGCAGACATTTTGTTGCCCTTCCTACCATCAGGCTCATTCTATTACACCCTCTGTCTATACATTGGGAGGGTGTTGTTTGTCAGACATACAATGGTTTGGCCCTGATAGTTGCTCTCATTGTCCACATCAGTTAGTCCCCTTTAGTGCCATTTAGTACCATACATCTGCAGCTAGCTCACCACAAGGTGGTTTTAGGGCCACATTATGGACTGCCCAAGTCCATTAGTCAGTTGTAACCAAGGCCATGCCCTTTAGGGCAAGCATTCCCTCCCAATTCAGCATATATCTTTGTGTAGTTTATACATAGGAATTGCAGGACTAAAATAATCTATAACAACCTATGAAGTGTGCTGGATACCAATGCTTGGCAATCAGCCAACTCAGTTATTAATGAAGAGGTCGATAACAATAGGAGCTGCAATGCAACTGAATTAAAGATGTGAAAGAAAAAAAAAAAACTGAAGAATTAGAACCCAGTTTAGGAAGATTAAATACTAGTCAGCATGCTTTTGCAGAGCACACACCAAGACACCTAGGTGATGTAGGCAATGTAAACTTTAATGTGGATGGATCAGGGAGGAGCAACGGGGGTCAAGGGAGCACCTGAGAAACCGTCACCCTCTCCCTGCACTGACCAGAACAGCAGCAAAGCCGGACTGAACTGTAGGCGAGGGTAAAGTAAAAAATCTTAAGCTGTACCCTGATGCCTTTTCTTTGTTACATTTTACCTGGCTACGGAATAGCTTGTCTCCATTGTCAGGATGTTTTTGTTGTGACTCCTCCAAACCTATAAATAGCTTCCAATTTGCCAGAGTACTTGCTCTGTGCAGAGTAAAATTAATTCATGGAAATTATTTTTCCCACCCACCATCCCCACCCGTCACTCTTTAAATGGTCATGTTATCCAAAAGCCCCCTTTACCAGGCTGAGACTGGATAAGCTGGATCTGTCTACTTTGTTTTTAAGAACAGGGGTAACTAGTGCTTGGTAGTTGCTGTCTTGGTGTTTAGGGACAGATGTATGCTAATTTAACTTACAGCTGTTCTAATAACCTTAGTCTTATATACTAATTTAATATATAGCTGTTCTAATAATTATTAGCTGTTCTAATAACCTTACAGTCTTCTAGACCGAGTAGAAGACTGGTCTGACAGGACTATTGTTTTACTTGCTTCAAAAGCCTGCCCCCTCGACCCCAGAGTCAACCTCACCAACTGCCTTGTGTTGACATATTCAGGTTATTCTACCAAACTGCTGATTATTAGTGCTACAGACCGAACTGTTAAGATCATCAAACCTCCAGAATATACCTTTATTCTTCCACTTCACTAACCCACCCCAAAAGGGCAAAGATGTTTCTGGAGTACGTTGCTGGGATGTACTTAAATACTGGCAGTCCTGTGCATAGATCAACTACTAATTAATTTAAGGCAGGATACAGGACAACCCACTGGTTCCCTGTATGCACATTTAATGTGTGATTATCCACAGGACAACTTTAGCTCTGCCCTTGTTAAACTGCATGGACTCAGAAAAGGGGGAACTGCTATATGGGTACTGTATATTTAAGGGCCCACAAACACCAGATCTTCCTCCTCCCCCTTGGGCCATACATAAAAAAAAATGTTGATGATTTTAAAGCTATTACTAGCTGGTGACATCGAATCAAACCCTGGTCCACCCTGTACTAGTATTCCAATGGTGGCACCCTCTGTGCCAGCCTGGGCCAACACAAAAGGTCTGCGACTAGCCACATGAATATTAATAGTCTCAGGCCCAAGATGCACACGCTTGAAGCATGGGTAGATCTACATTCCCTGATATAATTGCCATTTCTGAAACCTGGCTTAAACCTAATATTCAAATGCACAAGGTTGAACTTCAGGGGTTCAGACTATTCAGGCAGGACAGATGTGGTAAAAATGGCAGCAGAGTTATCTATGTAAACACCTCCCTAAATGCTTCCCTGGTGGCAGCATCTGCCCTTGCTCAGTCAGGTTGTGA
The DNA here is from genome assembly GCA_016271365.2 of Neoceratodus forsteri. Classification (NCBI taxonomy): domain Eukaryota; kingdom Metazoa; phylum Chordata; order Ceratodontiformes; family Ceratodontidae; genus Neoceratodus; species Neoceratodus forsteri. Next base: position 71,392,899 of record JADMNL010000023.1, read on the forward strand.
GGCAGTAATCATCAAATTACTGCTAGGTGGGACTAAGCCTCTGCCAACTGGGTGTGTCTACAATCCACCTAAGATTGCAGTAGATGCCCTAAAGACCCTCATAACAGCAATTCCAGGTCTGCCTAAGTGGGAGAAAATAGTCCTTGGTGATTTCAACCTCCATTGGGGTCCACATACAAAAAATGAAATAAAATCCAGCCTGCAAGAGATCAGTAGAAACACAGAAGTTGATGGCAGATAAGGACTGCAAGACCCATCCAGTCTGCCCATTTCTTTTTCTACCTTATGAATGTGCCATAGGCCTTTGCTCTGTCAATGGCTTATCTATTCATACTCATCTGTATTGCTCCCTTATGCCTATCCCATGCCCGTTTGAAGCTCTGCACTGTATTCATATCCACCACTTCCTGAGGTAGGCCGTTCCATGCATCCACCACCCTTTCTGTGAAAAAGAACTTCCTCACATTACCCCTTAATCGGCCTCCCTCTAATCTCATGCTGTGTCCTCTTGTCCTGCTATTTTTCTTATATTGAAACATGTTAGACTCTTTCACCTTGCTAATGCCCTTAAGGTGTTTGAATGTTTCAATCATATCACCTCTCTCCCTCCTTTGCTCAAGGGTATACATACTGAGTTCAGTTAATCTGTCCTCATATATTTTCTGATGCAGTCCCTGCACCATTTTCGTTGCCCTTCTCTGGACTGCCTCAATTTGGTTAATGTCCTTGTGAAGGTGTGGCCTCCAGTAATGCACACAGTACTCCAGATGGGTCCTAACCAGTGTCGTGTAAAGAGGGATTATTAGCCCCCTCTTCTGACTTGATACCCCTACTAATACACCCCAACATCCCTCTAGCCTTGCCTACTGCTTTAGAGGTCTGCTTGGATGACTTTAGGTCATCAGTGATGATGACGCCCAAGTGTCTTTCTTCCCTTGTGACTACCAGCAAATTCCCCTCCCAGCCTATAGGCGGCTTCAGGGTTTCTCTTCCCTATGTGCATGATCTTGCACTTCTTTGCGTTAAACCCCAGTTGCCACTCTTCTGACCATTTTGCTAGGTTATCCAGATCTCTTCTCATTGTGCCCACACCATCTGGCTCATCTACTCTGTTGCAGATCTTGGTGTCATCTGCAAACAGACAAACCGTATCCTCGAGTCCATCTGCAGTGTCACTGATGAAGATATTGAAGAGGACTGGCCCCAGGACTGATCCCTGAGGTACCCACTTGTGACTTGCATCTCTTCTGACTGTATACCATTTACCACCACTCTCTGTTTTCTGCCCGCCAACCAGTTTGCCACCCAGTTGACCAACATCTGACCCACCCCGAGCCTACCCAGCTTATTAATCAATCTTCTATGTGGAACAGTATCGAAAGCTTTGCTGAAGTCAAGGTAGGCAACATCAACTGCTCCCCCTTGGTCCACCACTCTGGTTACCCAGTCAAAGAAATCTATGAGGTTAGTTTGACAGGACTTTCCTTTTGTAAACCCATGCTGTCTTGGATCCTGTGCTCCTATGGATTCCAGGTGTTGCACTATCCTTTCCTTAAGGAGTGTCTCCAGAATCTTGCCCACTACTGAGGTGAGACTGACTGGTCTGTAGTTCCCTGCCTCCTCCCTCCTACTACTGTCGTGGAGCGGGATCACATGAGCCCTTCTCCATTCTTCTGGGACCTTTCCTGTGCTCAGAGACTCACTAAACAGTTCTGATAATGGATCTGCTAGTTCCACCCTTAGATCTTTTAGTACCCTGGGATGTATGCCATCAGGTCCCATTGCCCTGTCTACCCTGAGCTTATTGAGCTCTTGTAGGACCCTTTCTTTTGTGAATGGACTAGTGCACACCTCCCTCCCCCCCCCATGTCCATGGTGCAGAGCTGTGGGCCATGTCCTAACTTCTCTTCAGTAAATACGGAGCAGAAGTATCTATTTAGGATAGATGCTTTTACATGGTCCTCCTCCTCACATGCTCCCTTATCAACTTTGATCTTAGCAATACCCCCTCTGGACTTTCACCTTTCACTAATGTAGCTATAGAAAGTCTTGTCACCTTCTTTTACTGTTCGTGCTAGTGTTTCCTCATGTAACCCCCAGGTGGTGCTATCCCAAGGGCTGCTACTCCTGCCTGCTTGACTACTAACAGGTTGAGGGGCTTAGGTTCTGTGGCGGGTGCCCTCCACCCAGAAGTAAGGGTTTACAGTAGTTAGACTAACTTGGTCACAGCCCTCTAGGACACTGAGACACCCTTTTATTCCTGCTAGTGACCCACACAATACACCATGAGTATCTTCACTAGTTACACTTACCCCCAGGACTGGATCTGTCAGCTTGACTCTGGGGACCCCCTGTAAAACAAGATGATGCAGTACACTAGCCACAGTACAATACTTTAACATAAATGAACACCACAGTCAGTGTAACTTTGCTGAAACAAACAGATCTGATTTATTTAAGGAGCTGTAACAAGAAAAGGGGAAATCAGGTTAATTAGGTTAGACACATTAATAATCACAGTACTGTGCGCATATTCGGAGTCCCAAAATGTCACTTTACTGGGTACCCTGGATGGTGGGGGGCTAACCAGGATTGGTGCAGCTGGTTAGGGCCCTGTGATGGAAAAACACTTGCACAATACCTAATTGTAATCTGGAGCCAGATGACTCAGTTCATGAAGAAAAGAAATCGGATGAAACACTTGCAATTTTGATAAACAGATGGCAGGGAGCTACCCTGATTTGTGCTCAGAAACTCGATGCCGAAAACTGGCACAGATGGGGTTCTGGATTGCCAGACTCCCTCACACAGCAGGGAGATGAAATTCTACAAGCCAGGCACACAGCTTCGATCAGCAACAGATTTAGTCCGCATACATGCATTTGGCTTTCAGTCTACACCACACGGGGCAAGAGGACCTGTTTAGCTGTCCTTCACAAGCACTCCACACATTTATATGTAAAGGAAATTACTATACCAGGCAGCTGCTCTCAGGTCTCGATCGCAATTACTGCTAACCCGGCAGTTCACACTGCAGCTTCACTTTCCTGGCAGACCGAGCATGATTAAGCAGTTTCTCCAGTCCTCTACAGGGTGAGCCTGGTTCCCACTCATTCAGCCTCTCATTCGTCTCGGTAGCTGCGGATTGAGTCCGAGTCAAAACAGCAATGCGCCGCCCGAGTTTAGGGCTTCCCACGTGGCTTCCTGTGTGAAAACTGTGTAGCGAGAAGCTCAGAGCTCCTTTCTTGTCACGGTCACATCGGATCTGCCTCTCCAGACACAAGGCAGGGCATTCCATTCAGGCGCCACCCGTCCAATTGGTGGACTCAGTTGTCAATCACTCAAACCTCCCTCTGTTGGTGCAAATAGGCGCCAAGGTCCAGAACTTCACTTCCCAGAATTATTAGCTGTATGTCTTATGGCAAACCGGCTCCCAAGAGAGTCCTGATTCTGGTTGGTCCACATAAACTCCATTTTAGAGGCCCCCCTTGCACTGATTGGATCTATTCAGTAGTTCAGATCCAAAATGGAGGAGCAAAACAGAGTCCCAGCTGCAAGAAAGGCAGGCTAGACAAACTACATTTCCACTAATACTCTAAATGATTTCTGGCTAACAGGTACATCTTTGAAAAGTGCTCACTCTGCCCGCTTAGCGATGGCAGAAATGGAGCGATTTGTCAGCAACTCGAGCAGGACTTGAGCAGGAAACACACAGTCCCCCCATATGAACTAATTATGTCTGCAAGCAGACAGCTCTTAAAGAGACAGTACCAGAGGATCTAAAAGCACTCGCAGATAAACGGCTTAAATGCTGAACACCATTCAGGCGGGGAACACTCAGCCAGCTCCTGGAAGACCTTTGGGAACCTCCATTTGCAGGGGTGGTTACACCCAGTTTGTGCTTTTGCCTGCCTTACTGCCTTCCCTGCTTCCCTTAGGGAAGTTTGGTATGCCTCCCTATCTTCATCATGCTGCGTTCCCTTATATTTCCTGAAGGCCAGCCATTTGGCTCTGACCTTTTCTGCTACTGTTTGAGAACCAATGTGGTTTCCTTCTTTTGCACTTCCTTTTCTCACTAAGACAATAGGATGTTGCTTCAAGTATTGCATCTTTAATGCTTGCCCACTTTACCTGTACCTCCTCACCTGTGTTTCTTTTGCCAGGGCTAGTTTAACTCTTTTGGCCAGCTTATCAAAGTCGGCTCCTCTGAAGTCCCATATTTTTGCATTGGAATGGGATGATTTTATTCTAGTGGCCAAATTGAACCATACCATGTGATGGTCACTTGCCCCCAGGTGACCTTCTACCTGGAGATCTGTGATCCTTTCCCTGTTAGTCAGTACTAGATCTAGGATAGCCCTGTCTTGTTGTACCAGTTGTTTTAGGCCCTCCCCCTGCAGGGAATCCACCATGTGTCTAGTTCTGCAGATGTTCCTGCTGGTATTGACCAGTCTGTATCTGGCATGTTGAAGTCTCCCGTTATCAGAACCTCCCCTTTAGCTCTCATGTTTTGAGTATCTTCTAACAGTAATGTGTCTATGTCCTCCCCCTGGTCAGGAGGCCTGTAGACAATCCCAGTTCATATGGCTGTCCCATTTCCTGTTTCCAGGGTGACCCACAGTTCTTCTGGCTCCTTATGTGTATTCTGAATTTCTGTAGCTTTGATATTTTCCTTGACATAAAGGGCCACTCCACCCCCCCTTTTGCACCTCAGTCTCTTCTGGACAGTTCATAGCCAGGTACTGAAGTCTCCCAAGTGTGGTTACTGGTAAACCATGTCTCGCTAATGGCTACTATGTCCAGTTTAGCCTCTGTCATTATTGTCTGCAGGTCTGGAATCTTGTTTCACAGACTGCAAGCATTTGTGTACATGATTTTCCATTGGTCAGATTTGGGTGTGTTAGTTGTTGGGTGAGGTCCGGCATTTCCCCTGTGCATTGTATGGTGAGTCTGACCTTTTTCTTTACCTGGTGTTGCAAATGAACTACAAAACATGCTGAACTCCTGTTTGACCACTAGCTGAGGGGGGAGGGTTGTTCTTCCCATTCGATGTTTCGGGTGCTGCACCCCTCTCCCCATTTGCTAGTTTAAATATTCTGCAAAGACATCAGACTTCTGCCCCAATGCACTGACTGCCTCCTTAGTCGGATGCAGTCCATCAAATTTAAAGAACTTTTGCTCCCAAAACTGTTGCCAGTTCCCTACAAATTTGTGTCCTTTTTCCTGGCACCAGTCCTTGAGCCACATGTTTAGCTCCCCTTTCTCCCCTTCTCTGACCTTCCATTCATCTGTCCCCCTCTCCCAGACTGGCAGGATCTCAGAGAAGGAGATGCCGGATGAAATGGATGATAGTTTGTCACCCAGCCTGGTCAGGTGTTCCTTGGTCTCCAAATCTGACCCAGTTAATCCGTGAACCCACAAGATTGAATTTAAAGTCTGGAAACCACACCACATTGGACTGGATCCTCGTTTCCAATCCCAGTAGATTCAAACTGATTGGCACATTCGTGGATTCCCTAAACAACCATGCCCTTGTATTTGGCATTTGGAATAATGACCATCCTACCCCTCCACCCAGAATTTACCTGGCTTGTGAATATTCCATATTCGACAAGCGCTCCTTTCTCGGAATACTAGCGACTGTGGATTGGACCCTAGTCAAGTTCGCCCTCTGTTTAGATACAGCCCTCAATTTCTTTATAAAGAACTTTCTTTTGCCACTAATAAGCATGCCCCCTTAAAGCAAATCAGAGTTGAAGGACAGCACTCTAGGTAGGTGACCTGAGAACTAAAAAAAACTAATGAGGAAGAGGGATAGGGCATGGAGTAAGTTCAAATCCACAAACATGACCAAGGATTAGGTGAACTATAGAGAACTTAGAAATAAGTGTAAAAAGGAATTAAAACATGCCAAAAGACACTACCTCCAGAAATTATAAACCAAGAACCTTTCTGATCCTAAACAATTCTGGACCCAAATTAATACTCTCCTTAAGGGCATTCTGCACAGTATGAGGGTGATATTGTTGCTGATGGAGTCCACCACACTAACATGCAGGGCTCCTCTAATGCATTTAATGCATTCTCACGGACCTTGAAAAATTAAAAATTATGCCTTGGCTTTCCCCTACCCCCAGGATTGCTTAACAGATCCTTCCCTGTCACCTAATTTTCATTCAAATTAGTGTCTGAATCAAACATCCTCAAACTACTAAATAAAATTAAAACCTCAGGTTCTGCTGGGTACGACAAACTGGAGCCCAGATTACTTAACACTGCAGCCCGTGTCATCGCCGCCCCGATCACCTGGTTATTTAATAGACCGCTGCTCAGAGGTAAAGTCCCCAAAGTATGGAAAGTTACCCTGGTCACCCCCATCCCTAAAGGAGGACCAAATGAACTTGTTGAAAACTACAGGCCAATATAATTGTGTATCAGCAGGTCCAATACTACATCGAGCAGCACAATTTACTAACAGCACGACAGCATGGTTTTGGAAAAAATCATGGCACCAACTCCGCTCTGGTTAGCTTCACCTCTGATATTTTCTCAGCCCTAGATAATGGCCTACAAACTGATGAGGTCTTTATAGACCTCAACAAGGCCTACGATCTTGTGAACCATCAGTTGCTTATAACGAAGCTGACATCCCTTGGTCTTGATAGTCTGTCAGCTCAATGGTTTGTGGACTACCTGCATGAAAGGTCACAGATCGTTAGATGGCAAGGCACTAGCTCTGACAAACACCCAGTCCTGGACCGAGTCCCACAGGGTTCAATTCTGGGACCTCTGTTATTCTCTCTATTTATTAACATGCCCAAGGACTGTGGGAGGGGGCTAAGGTGACCCTAAATGCTGATGATGCCATAATGTATAGATCCTCACAGGATATGACCCAATTAAACCATCTGCTTGAGCATATCCTTTTATCACTTGGGAATTGGTGTCATGCTAATAGGTTAATTCTTAATGGCAAGAAGACCAAGGCCATACTATTCAATCCTAAAATTTGGGCCTGGATAGGTCGCATCTTTTGTCTCCATCTCTTTCAAATGGCTCGAAGATTGAGGTGGTTGACTGTATAAAGTATTTAGATGTGTACATAGACCAAAACCCTTCCTTTAAGGGTTATATTGACCAAGTGAACCAGAAGTCAGGTCTACTGTACTGCCTGAGTTCATTCCTCACTCAGGAATATAAATTAAAGGTAGCTACTGACACGCTCCTGCCCAAACTATTATATGGGTTCCCAATACTACAGTCAGTAAGAAGCTCAGAGATGAAAAGGACGAGTGCACTATATCACAGTATAGGGTGATTCACTGCAGGGGCTCCTTTAGTGGAACATCATTGTAAAGTGCTGGGTTCACTAAACTGGTCTTCCCTTGAGGGCAGACTGGCATATCCATCTCTGTGCCTTGTTTTTAAACTTCAGCAAAAAGATACTCCCCCTGGCCTAATTGGCATGATAACAGCCAAACAGAATGGAAGAAGACTAAGGTTCTCCAATCGGCAGCTTCTCCATGTCCCCAGGGTCAGGACCTCTCAAGGGCTCCGGTCATTTGCTGCATTCATGTTGTCCCTTTGGAATGATCTTTCCAATAGTCTCCAGGCTTGTGCCTCCATTGGGGCTTCAAGAAGGGTCTAAGGACTCACCTCTTAGAGTTGAGCTTCTGTACATGGTACCGCTAAGGTTCAGCTTGACTCTTCTGGAGGGCTGCTGCCATGGCTGTGCTGGTCTTCTTACAGATTATTTTACCCATACTGGAACCTTTACTAGTCTTATGATTGTACTGTGTAATATGTACTGTTTCTCTTGTTGTTAACTGTAATTATTGTGTACCAGTAGCTGTGACTTATGATTGAGATGTCTGTACTGTTCAATATGTACTGGTTGTCCTATGTTCAGGTCATCCAGATATTCTATAGATATGTGTAATTAATCCCAGGTCACCCTGAAAAAGGGACTGTAATGGTCTCAGTGGGCCCACCCGGTTACCAAACTTTAAATAAATAAATAAAATACATTTTTTTTTAAAGTAACACAAGGCTGTGAGTGTGTTAATCACACTCACTATATAATTATAGATATATGTTTTAACATCTTCAGTTAACTTAAAAGAATCATAAAGCAAAGGGCAAGCACATTTCTTTTAAAAAAGGAACTACGGCCCAGATGTTCCAACTGTGCCAGGCTGTGGCGCAAGCCTGAGCGCAGCTCAACTTTGTTGTGCAGGGGTGTGACCTGGGTGATATTCAACGGAGCTGCGCTATGGCACAGCAGCTTTGAATATCGCACCTGGCCACCCTCCAATAAAATGCGCCAGTGCAAGTGGCCAGAGTGGAGCATGGAGATGCGCTAGCGCAAGTGCCATTGCGCCATGCACAGCACCTGCGATATTCAAAAGGGGACATGCAAATGGGGTCCTAATTTATGTAAGGCGCACATGGGGCCATTTGCATGTCATTATGGCCCCATTTGCATGCCCTTAGCATACAGGTGTGCTGATCCCCGATGACTTGCGCCTGGCACCCTGCCAGGCAGCAGCCAACGGGGACCGATGCCCCTGCAGCCCGATCGTAGCCATTCATCTAAAAGAACCTCCCCGTCCAATATTCCTGGTGGTCCAGTGGACCGCTATGTGCCCAATGCGGGCATCTGTTGACATCACACTGGTCCCTGCAGCCCGATCGCGGACAGTTGTCTAAATGAACACCCCTCTAATGTCCCTGGTGGTCCAGTGGACCGCTATAGTGCCCGATCGCTGGCATCGGTATAGTAACTCCCCGTCCAATATCCCTGGTTGTCCAGTAGACTGATCGCTGCCCAATCGCGGGCATCTGTAAATCCTAAAATACTCCTATTACTCTGGTGATCTAGTGTACCCCTCCCCACCCGCCCACTAAGCCCCACCGCCCCACTCCACTCCGTCAGCCAGCGGGCAGCAGCACCCCACCCGCCTGCCGCCCGCCGACTGACAGCTTGGTAGGGCTGCATGCCCATTGATTCACAACCTGAGCTAATGGGCGTGCAGCCCATACCATACAACATGGTCCAGATATGTGAATGAATCCATTTACATATCTGGACCGAGTAGTGGAAACCCTAACACCCTGGGTGTTTGTTGGTATTTTCACCCTAAATTTTTAACACAGGCTTTCTGGGACCCTGTCCCATGAACAGTGGCACTATCATTTCGTTACTCGGTCCCGAAAGGTGATTTCATGCAGCAACTACGCCATTCTGTGCCATAGGTGTGAAAACATGTTTCAGGAAGGATGTGAAAAATTACAGCTATACTGTTCATAAGGAGGTGTGAAAAAATGGCAATGTTGAAAACTGGAGAGTAAAATATAAAAAATTGGCGAAGTTACAAGCGTGTGTAGAAATTGCGCAATGCATGCTCGTAATGCTGTCATTGTTTGGAATTTTTCACCAAATTTGCAACATGGGCTTTTTGGGGCCTCCCCTCATGAACAGTGGCACTGTTTCGTTAATTGGTCCCAAAAGGTGATTCCATGCAGCAACCACAAAATCATCTTTCAGGACCGAGAAACTAAATGACAGTAATATGTTCAAGAGATGGGGTCCCAAGAACCCCATGTTGAAAATTTGGGGCCAAAATTCCTAAAAATGACTGAGATATCAACCTACTTTGAAACCCCCCATTTTAAAGCTTGCCATCATTTCTTCAGTTTGCAATTTGGCTTAGAAGAGTGCAGACGTGTCCTGGTTCAGAGAAGATCGCAGCTCCCAACCTCTGGAAGTATGGGTGAGAGGGGGTGTGGGGAGGTGGGTCTTGCAGAAAGGGGGGCCTGCCTTGGGGGTGTTAAGCCTTGGGGGCTGCAGGGCCATGGCACAAGAGAGAAAGTCTGGTGTAGCAGAAGCACCGGTGTCCATAATGGAGTCCCATGGCAGAGAGTGGATCAAGTGTGGAAAGCCATATGACAGCAGGTTAAATAGGAGGAATAATGAATTAATTGAAATAACAGACAAATTTAGACTGCCTTGTAAACATCTAACCCTAACAATACCAACTCTGTCAATTGTCTGGAATCCCAGCTACTGCACTATGAATTACCGCACTGCAGCATGTTAGCACTTACCTTGTGTGATTGCACAGAGTACTTTGGCATTCTTGAACCCTTTGATTTGCTGAGTTCAAGTGGCTGCTAGTAAGACTAAGCAATTTTGTACTCCTGCACTTTAATCAGTTGCCGCTGTTATCGAAGCCTGTACCACTATGTGCATTTGAATTCCATTACTTTAACCATTGTTTCTGTGTTTGAAGCTGGTTATCATATAATATCTTATATTTTCCAAAATCCTGTATGACATGTTTTTGATTTCCAGAATGTAATGTATCACCTGGTATACCCAGGGTTAATATACTGATTGAGACCCATTTTTGGCCTGTTAGTGACTGTTTCTGCTATTTCGATAAGGCATGGATTTGATCTATTGGCTCCCTCTCAATGTTCCTTTTCCTTTGTGAACATATTTTTTGCTCCTGTTGCTGGTGGTGGATTGACCTGCCTGTCTGGCCTCCCGGCTGGAGACTATCATGGCACATGGCACTGGGGGATTTACCCCTTACTTTCCCCTCTGTCCCCCCTCCTCCAAGGATGCTGGCAGGAAAGACTAATGTCCAGGCTGGCGATGTGCTAATGCACATCCCAGACTAGCACCTAATGGTTTCCTCCCCCTCCCTACACTGCTGTTCTTGCACTGCTGCCTGTGCACCCACAGGAGGCAGTGCCAGAGCTGTGTGACAATGCTCCCTCCCTCCCTCCCTCCTCAGGAGGAGCATCCCATGGGATGCTCACCTCTTCACTTTGGCCTTCCCGCAATGATGTAAGCTTGTTCCTGAACCCAGGGAGCTGGTGTCACGAGTAGTAGCACTACCGCTGTTCCCCCTCAATGCTCTTTGATCTTTCCTATTTCTGTGCATGTCATATATTCTCTTTGTAGTTAATTTCTTTATGCTTTTCACCAGTCCTCAAAGTGGCCAAACACTTCCAGCCACCCTAGCACAATTATCCTAGCTTTCTGACAGTATATACAGTCATCCTTCCACTGCATGGCCCGAGTGCTCGCCAGCTGTGGGGTCTGTGGGTGCCTGGAATGGTCAGTCGAACCGGGGACTGCAGTTTTCCTCCATTTTTCTTCCTTAGAGGAGAGGGCATACAATGCTGCTCAAAATGGCCCTGTGCATGTTACCTTGCACTGGAACTCAGAGGCCTCCATTTCCCCTTGTCCCAGAAGTAATGGTCACTGGCTGCATTGTCCCCAGCCATCGCTAGGAGTCAGGCTTGAACCAGATGCCATGTTCACCCCTCCCTGGGAGGTAAGATTTATCCTCTGGATACTCAATGTTGTCCCTCCCTGGGAGGGAAGCGTTATCCTCTGGATACTCAATGTTGTCCCTCCCTGGGAGGGAAGAGTTGTCCTCTGGATGCTCAATTTTCACCCCTCCCTGGGAGGGAGGAGTACTCCTCTGGATAGTCAATGTTCGCCCCTCCCTGGGAGGGAAGAGTACTCCTCTGGATTCTCAATGCTTTTCCTCCCCAGCAACCCTGATCCACTCCCAAACCAGGGTCACTGGTGTGGCGGCAAGTGTGCCATCCAGTGCCTCAACCCACCCCACCACCTAGGTCATTTAGTTCTAACTGCATTTCTGCTTTGTAAGGGTTTTCACCACCATCTTGTCCTTGATCTCAGCCAGACAAAGGCCTAGTAGATCACTTGCAGCATGTTGATGTGAAGTGACTGAAAGCTAGATGAAGCTCCTCCAGATATTTTTTCTTCGAGAGAGAGGTACATTGGCGTGTGTATTTGCTGAAGTTGTTGTGGTCTTAGCGAAGGTCCCGGACTGTCCATTGGATCTCTTAGGCCCCTTTCCTGGTGTCTGAGGGGGAGTGTGAGCTGGGAGCGCCTAGCGCATTTCTGCCTCCATGATTTCTAGGCCCTGGATTATACTCCCGCAGGATTTCTGCTTGTTCCCCTGAAGCTTCACCTCCTATGTATCCGGAATGCTATTAGAAGCCTGTATATTCGTTATTGGAGAGAAGACAGCAGAATATAAAGCATTCTTTAGATGAAAGCTGGGGTTCAGGTCAGGATCCGGTCTGTGGTGCTACTAGTACTACAGAGCCATCACGTGATCTCAGGTTCCTAGCCATTTTCCACCCTCCTCCTCCTCCTCCTCCTTTGTAGGTTTCCCTTAAAAAATAAATAAATAAAACACATGTACCACCTCCTTGATCTTAACATATTGTAACATTTTGGCAATATTAGCATCTTTAGCCTGCAGTATACCCCAGTCAATACTGTTAATAGATTTAGCTGCATCAATATAAGAAAAAGTCCCTTCAGCCTCATAGGCTTCTTCATGCTTGCTTGGAGTCTTCAACCCCAGCACAATATCACTAGGCACAGTCTTACCTGGGGTCTCACATTCAAGTTCCATACTTGCATCTCCGATCTCCAACAGGTAACATCCTGTAAACACAGGAAACAAAGGGATATCTTGCTCAATCAGGGGGGTCCTCTTCAAACTGAGCCTATGAAAAATCCTCCGACTCTTTGTCCAATCTCTCTGGCAGGAACCTCTCGAGCACCTGCCACCAGTGTTCTGCCTCTCTTCGAAGTTGGTCTGCCTCCAGCCATTGCCCACTTGTCCAGTGGACCATCCTCATCAGGCTTTCCACCTCCTGGGTGTTGTCTCTTGCACCTCCAGTCTGCATTGACCCTATGGTAGCTCCTCATCCTTTTGCATCTCTTCGTCATCTTCAGGCTAGGCCATCTTCCATGCTCCTAGGTCCAGTCTAGGCAGCAGCTTATCTCTGTCAGCAATGGTTCTGGGCAGCACCCCATGGACTCTCTTCTCCAGGTTCTCCTCTGGCAGCTCCTGCTGCATCGGTCCACCTGGGATATATGGGCAATATCCACTAGAAAACATCCCTCTTTGGCCAGTCCAGACGCTTCCTAGCAAGTCATCCCACTTCTAGCACCAAGTCGGTGGAGGGGCTGTGGGATGACAGATGAACAAGACACCAAACTTCCGGTTCAACACACAATCTCTGTGTGATGTTTATTCAAAATACAGGGAATAAGCTTCTGCAACACCATATTCCTTCTTCAGTACATCAGTTCTCAGCAACAGACTATGAAAGTCTCTTCTCTGCACTTAATCAGCACCTACTGACACTGATCTCTGATCTCACTTACCAGTTGAGATGCAACCTCCACCACTATACAGGCCCCATTTGCTTGGGTAGTGGGGGCCCAAAAAGAAAAAAAAGCAAGCTATAGAGAACCTCAATGCAGAATTACTGAAAAAAGGGTTACCCCAAAGGGCAATGGCAACAAATCAAGTTTGAAAGAAATCCATCATACATACTTCCATAATGCAAAGCATCATGGGATATATGCAAATCACCATTACATTTCAGGCTTGCTCAGTTTACAACAATTTACATGCATTTTAAATAGCACAACTAATTTAATTTCTATAATAGGCATCTAGTACTTTTTGCCATTATCAAAAACATCTAGTGCAGGGGTTCTCAAATGGTGAGGCCAGCCTCCCTGGGGAGGCCCCAACCAGTTCCAGGGGAGGCTCAAGCAAGTCTGAAAAGTACTGTATTTAAATTATGAGTTTTATATATTTTGTGTGAAGAGATGAAGCAAACTGAAAGAGGATAATAGTAGGTGAATTTTATGTACTTATTTACTATTAGGTGACAAGGGAAGGTGAATGAGGCAAGGCTCATTTCAGGTGTACCCGGGGAGGGAAGGGAGTGAATACCATTTCAAAAGGTAACTACAAAACAATCTAGAAATACACAGTGAACAATGGTGCAAACAAATATGAACAATAAACTAATAATGACTGGTGGTAATTGATCAATTTGTAGACTGATGGTAGAACAGCGCAAATACGAGGGTTGCACATAGAAGCACTAGGCAGTAGCAGGAAGGAGCAAAATAATCCCAGAGAATTTTCTTAGGAGCAGAGAAGGAGGTGGAGAGGCAAAGTATGTAGGAAGTTTATTTCACAGAGAGGAAACCGAGAAAGTAGTCTGACCCACGAAGGTACTGTAACAAGAGGTAATAATGGTTGACGAATGAAAATAGTGGAGCAAGTAGGCTCACCTGTGGGGGGGCGGGTGGGGGTTACAATAAACTGAATAATAATGTTTCTTTATTTTATTTATTTGTTATTCAGATAACACCTTTGAGCACAGGAGCTCTTTTCCAAAGGTTTCACGTCAGTATAAGACAAAGAACTGAATGTGATCCAAGTACTCAAAGTGGTTTCAATTTATTCATGGTGTACTGTGTAAAGTACAGTATGTTATTTTTCTTTGGGGAGGCCCAAGATTATTTCAGTTTTTGGGGAGGCTCAAAATCTTTTCCATGGATTTGAGGAGGCTCACTGTGACAGTCTAAGTGTAACCCCCTTGCAAATAGGGGTTCCTAAAAGCTTCCCCGGAGCTCGTTTAAATGCTCCATGCTTGGCTGGTGTTCGGCGTTTAAGCCGTTTTAAATGGGTAGCCCGTGAGTGCCTGTGTGGCCTCCATGTACTGTCCCTTTAAGGGCTGCCTGTTTTGCAGTCGTAATTAATCAGAAGGGGGGACTGTGTATTTTCATGCCTGAGTCCTGCCCGGGCTGCTGGATATTTGCTCCATTGCTGCCATCGCTACTTGCGCAGAGGGGAGCCCTGCTGAAAGATTTAATTGTTTGCTGGACATTGTTTAGAGTAATAATGATAATGTGGTTGTTCTAACCTGCCTTCTTTGCAGCAAAGGACTGTTCTGTTGGGTTCCACCATTTTGGTCCCGAACTGCTGAATTGGACCAATCAGTATCTCGGGACTCCTTTGAGCCGGTTGACCAATGGGAGAACTGCTTGCCATTTGAGAAAGGCATTATGGGCTATGGCGCTTTTTTGCACCACTGAGAGCAGGAGAACATGACTGGCATGTGCAGCCAGCCTATGGAATCGGGTAGCGCCCGAACTGTAAGGTGTGCCCCATGCTGCTAGGGGCAGATGCATTGTGGCTGAGAAGGAGAGAGGAGCTCTAGGCTTCTGCGCTGTGTGAGTGTTCGCGCAGGAAGCACGTGAAGGCCTGAGGAGGCCGTTTTGCCATTAAAGTGAGTCAGACTAAATCCGCTGGTGCACGGTCGGAGGAGGCTGGTGCCAGCCCAGCTACCCACCAGGCTCAACCTGAGAGGACTGGAGAATCTGCTGAATTGCGCTCAGTCCACCCGTGACGTGGAAGCTGCCGTTTGTTGCCCGAGTCTGCTGCAATTTCGTGGGGCCTAGAAGCAGCTGCCTGGTATGGTACCCTCTGTTGTTTGCCATATAAATGTGTGAGGAGGCTGGTGAAATTCAGGCTCAGCCCTGCTGATGGTGACGGAATCGGTATTTGCTGGAGTCGTGAGTACTAAATCAGAGTAGCTCCCTGCCAAGTTTGCAGACAGTGGCCTTAAGTTGCTTCATTATACTGCCGATTGTTTTAACTGAACTTTCTTCTCATCCTGATCTTCTCAGGACTGCAAAGGCTATTTGTGTCAGGGCCCCAACCAGCTGCCACGAGGGACTAGCCATTAGGGGTTGGGTACCCAGGGACAGTAAATATTAGGTTCAGGCCTGTGCACAGAGCCCTAGGTAGATAAGTATAGTGATAAGCCAGTCAACTTGATTTCCCCCTGTCCCTGTTACTTCCCTTTGAATAAATCAGATTGATTGTTTTGTAACTACACCCTGGCTACTGTGTGCATTACTGGTGAACTGCTGCATGGTGACTGTGATAAAACTGTACCTTACTTTACAGGGGGTCCCCGGAGTGAGCTGACAGATACTAGCCGGGGGGGTAAGTGTACTGGGGAAAAGTGTTGTGGGTACACCGTGTGAGCCACTAGCAGGACGAAAGGGGTGTTGCAGTAACCCAGAGGGCTGTGACCGAGGCAATCTCAACAGTATTAACCCCGACCTCTGGGTGGAGGCACCCGCCAAGGGATCTGGGCCCCTTACCCTGTCTCAGTGGAGGGAGGCAGGCAGGGGTGGTAGCCCTAAGGGTAGCACTCCCAGGGGGTTATAAATTGGAGGCACTGCTGGAATCAGTGTCCCCTAGTGGCCAAGTGGGGAAGTACATAAGAAATGGAAAAACTGGAAGGGGACATGTTGGGGAAAATTAAGTTTGGACCCATTAAGACAATGGTACACAGACTGATGGGATGGGGTTAAGCCGAAGAGCTGGACTCCAAAAAAATTGTGTTACTGTTAGTTGTGCCTTTGGGAACCCCAACTGCTGACATCATTTCCACAGCAGAGCGAGTAAAATGTTTAGGCAAAGTGGAGGTAAAAGGGCGTATGGCTGACCTGCTCGACCAGACATTGCAGGTGCTACTCCTGTGCAGTGTGGCCATCGACCCTGAGAAGGTACCTCCAGTGATTTACCCGGAGGGTGCCTCACAGGGATGGAAGCTAATTCATATTCGAAGTGGGTCAGTCACTCCTGGGGGTGTCCCCCCAAATGAGTAGTTTTAAAGACAAACTGCTTAAATTGCTGGCTGTGGAAGGGAGAACTACCCAGGAACTGCTGCAAGCATTGGATTTGTCTAGTGATGCTACCCCTCAGGGCTCCCCCGGCACCTCCCCCTGTCCTCCCAAGAGTTCTATTTTGGCTTCACTGCCCCTAGTAGTCTCATCTATACAGCTCGACTCCTACCATAAGCTAAAACATTTTTCTGGCACTGTGCCAGTGCCTCCAGGGGAGGATAACCTGGAAGCTTGGATGGACTATGCCACCCCCTTAGTCCAGGAATGGCAATGCTCTGAGGGGGAGAAGAGGAAGAGGCTGATGGAGAGCTTGCGGGGTCCCGCTTTAGAAGCCACTAGGTTTTTGCGGGCCACCAGTCCGGAAGCCACCGCTGCAGAGTATCTCTCTGCTTTAGAAGGGGTGTTTGGGAGTACAGAGACTAGTGAAGATTTACTATGGAAATTCAGGTCCGCTAAGCAGTGGAGGAATGAGAAACTGTCCACCTTCGTCACTAGGGTGGAGCGGGCTTTGCAGAAGGCCTATAGAAAGGGGGAATCACTGCCACGGCCTTGAATCAGGTCAGGTTCGAACATGTTTTAAAGTCTGCCAGATTCTCTAGTGTAATACTGTTAAAACTCAAGTTACATGATCGGGCTACCCCGCCTGAATATTGTCAATTAATGAGGGAGATTAGAGAGGTGGAGACCGATGAAGAGGGGTGGGAGCCCTGTGTGGGGGCGGTGAACCCTAGTGGGACCCTGAGCTTAGCGCCTCTGAGGAGATTAGCCTGTCTGGAGGGTCTGAGGGACCCCAGATTTTCCAGGTGCTGTGGGACTGCTGTTATTTCCTCTGACCCCACGTAGAGAGGAGTTGAGGACCGAGATCAGGAATTTATGGGAACTGGTGAGGGACCTGAAGCAAGCTACTATGTACCCTGTTAGGTCCGGGCCCTGAGACAAACAGAAACCAGACCTCGGCCCAAGGGAGCCCCTCACCTCCTCAGGGCTCCCATAGATAAGGTGTCAACTCAAGCAAATAGAGTGACCCCCAGGACCCCAAGTTCTGTTACCATTGTGGAGAAGATGGACATTTTCAACCTGAGTGTCAGAGGCCGGGAATTTAAGGAAAGTCAACAGTAGACTGATCACTTGGCATCGCTGGCTCAGTCTCAACCCCCTAGGAAAAGTTTTGTGACTCAGGCCCAGGCTCAGCCGACTCTCAATGCTGTGGCCCCCGACTGGTCCGATGTGGTCGGGCCTGCATTGGAGACCCCGGTGCGAGTAAATGGGATTCCCACTCGAGCTGTATTAGACAGTGGCTCTCAGGTAACCATGTTTCAGGACTGGTATCAGACACACTTACCTGAGGTGCCTCTGCAACCCTTGACTGGTCTACATGTGTGGGGGTTGAGCGACAAGGCATATCTGTATTTGGGGTATATCCAGGTTTGGTTATCATTCTCTACCCCTGTGGCTGGAATGGATGAGCAGGTGGAAACCTTAGTTTTAGTTTGCCCACCCACTGGACTGTATGATGGGGTGCCTTTGTTGATTGGGGTGAATGCCCATATGTTTGGACGATTGGCCCAGTTGTGCTCAGAAAAGCAAGCATTCAAAACCGGGCAAGCCCTAAGGATATCCGCTGTGATCAAAAAGGCAGTTGCAACTCAGAAGAAGGTTAACCAGGAGGAATCTGAAGGCCCAGTGGGGGTGGTGTGGAAAAAGGACCTGGCTCCAGTGATACTGGCCCGAATGCCCAATGTGTCCTGCATGGAGAGGTACGACTAAGGACGGATGTTAAAAATAAGTTGCTGATGTTGGATGCGCCTGGGGAGGGAAGATTGCCTGAGGGACTGTTGGTAAAGCCCAGTATCTTGCCGACTAGAGCTCATGCTTATGTCTAGAGAGTGTTGGTTCAAGTGCATAATGTGTCCGACAAAAAGATTCGAATAAGAAGAGGGTGCACCCTGGCAAGTGTCCATTGTGCAGATACTGCAGTACTGCCAAATAGCAAGGGTCCCGGGATAGACGACCGAGTTACTTCTGACTTGCTTGATTTTCGGTGACTCCCCGTTGCCAGCTGAATGGAAAAAGAGGATCAGTGAGAGGCTTGCCAAAACGGACCAGGTTTTCTCCCTAAAAGAGTGGGATGTGGGATTTGTGCAAGGGGCTGAGCATCACATTCGGCTGCATGACAAAAGGCCTTTCCGAGAGAGATCCTGGCGCCTGGCTTTGGCTGACATAGATGACGTGAGGCGACATCTGCAAGAGATGTTGGCTGCTGGTGTGATACAAGTCCAGGAGCCCCTATGCCTCCCCCATTGTAGTGGTAAGGAAGAAGAATGGGGTGGTTAGGATGTGTGTAGACCATTGCACTTTGAATCGGCGGACCATCCCCGACCAGTATACCATGCCATGCATACAGGACGCCTTGGACTGTTTAAATGGCAGTAAGTGGTTCTCTGTTTTGGACCTCCGCAGCGGGTACTACCAGATCCCGATGGCCCCAGAGGACCGGGAGAAGACTGCATTCAATTTTCCCCCTAGGTTTCTATGAGTTCATTCGGATGCCTCTGGGGATTTCAGGCACCCCCGCCACCTTTCAGCGCCTGATGGAGAGGGCCGTGGGGGATGTGAATTTGCTCGAGTGTCTGGTCTATCCAGATGATGTCAGTGTTTGGACATTCATTGGAAGAACACGAGCAGCAATTATTTAAGGTCTTGGATCAGTTGGAAGAGTTTGGCCTCAAGCTGTCTATAGATATGTGTCAATTCTTCCAGACTTCTGTAAAATATGTGGGCCACATAGTGTCTACTGAGGGCATAGAGACTGACCCTAGCAAAGTGGAGGCCTTGACTACTTGGCCTCAGCCCAGGAACTTGAAAGAGTTGCAATGGTTTCTGGGGTTTTGCGGATATTATAGGCGATTTGTCAAGGACTATTCTTGAGTGATTCATCCTCTCCTCAGTCTCACTCAGGGGTACCCTCCTACCCACAAAAAGTATAAGAAAGTTGTGCAATCCGAGATGGAGAAGAGGTATTTCCAGCTGAATTAACTGTTTGGGGATCGTTGGACTGTTGAGTGTGAGGACTCTTTCTATGACATCATATATCAACTTACTCATGCCCCCGTGTTGGCCTATGCTGACCCGGCCAAGCCCTACGTTCTCCATACCGATGCTAGTCTTCAAGGATTGGGGGCTGTGTTATCAGGAGCACTCAAAAGGCCTGAGACCTGTAGCTTTTGCCAGCCGAAGTCTGACTCCTTCAGAAAAAAACTATCCCATGCATAAGCTAGAGTTCCTGGCTCTGAAGTGGGCCATTGTTGATCAGTTTCATGACTATTTGTATGGTGCCAAGATATTGGTGAAGACTTGATAACAATCCTCTGACCTATGTACAAACCTCAGCCAAGTTGGACGCCACTGGCCACAGGTGGCTCTCTGTCTTGGCCACCTATGACTATGCTGTTGAATACTGGGCCGGTTTAAACCATATAGATGCGGATGCCCTCTCTCGGAGGCCTATGTCCCAAACTGATTGGATCAGGTTGTCTGAGCCTGACATAAGAGCTCTTTGCCAGAAGTTCGACAAGGAAGAACAGGTGTCCCCGGATGCTGTGAACTGTATGGTGGATTGCTTGGGGCCATCTGAGAACTGCATACCTGCTGCCTACTGTCATTTTTCCATGCTGAACACTAGTTCACTGCCCCAGTTCGACAATACTAGTCTTCAACAGGCTCAGTCCCGAGATTCTATGATAAAACTGGTTGTGGAAGCCTTGCAGGCCGGGCGGGATGTGTCCAAATTGCGCCCACCGACTTAAAAGCCACCTTGTTATACAAAGAAGGGCCCAAATTAAGGCTGATTAACCAACTACTATACCGAGAGACTGTAAATAAAGAGGACCAGATCGTCAAACAGCAGCTGGTGCTGCCTTCAGAATTAAAGGAACTGGTCTTAAGGTCCTTGCATAATCAGATGGGGCATCTTGGCATCGACCGAACACTTGATTTGGTACAAGCCTGGTTTTACTGGCCAAAAATGAGTGCGGATGTAGAGCAGTATGTCAAGACCTGTAGTCGGTGTTTGCAAAGGAAAGCCTTGCCCCAGAGAGCTGCTCCCATGGTCAACATTACCGCTTAGCACCCTATGGAACTAGTCTGCATTGATTTCTTGAGTCTAGAACCAGATCTGAAAAATATCAGTAATATATTGGTGGTTACCGATCATTTCACCCGGTACGCACAGGTGTTCCCTACTAAGGATCAGAAAGCAACCACGGTGGCTAAGATACTTGTTGAAAACTTTTTTGTCCACTACGGGGCCCCCCAGCAGATCCATTCTGACCAGGGAAGGGACTTGGAAAGCCGCTTGATTAAAGAGATGCTGTCTTTGTGGGGGGTGTGAAAGTCAAGAACCACCCCCTACCATCCTCAGGGAGATCCCTGTAGTAATATCTGTTTTATAGGGGCATCCATATTTTATTTTTTTTCTCTAACCCCCCTTTTCTATATTTTTTTGCCTTATTTTATTTTGTTTTATATGTTTAGATCAGTCTGTTGCAACAGCATGTCTCTTATTTTATTTTGTTAAGACATTATGTATTTAGGTACACTGCCCCTTTAAGGTATATGTGTAGACTGGCCATCTATGCATATATCGGTGTAATGTACTAAAATACATAAAGTTTGTGTGTTGCCCTGATAAAATTCATTTATTTCCACCTTTCTTGCTCTCCAGCCTCTTTGGGAACTGTTTAAAATATAAAGTAGAAGCAGTGTTCGTTTTGTTTTGTAACCCCCCCCCAGCGAGAAGGATTACCTTGGGTTTGCTGTGCTGCTGAAGCGAGCAGCTAGAGATTTCTTCTGGAGACACTATTCCTGCTGGAGATAACTCCAGATACTTATGTTTTCTTTCTTCCCTTTCCACAGAAGGAAGCTGTAATTACTTGCATTCAAGTAGTGAAAACCCTAAATAAAAACTGGTGGAAGCTCTAAATAAAAACTGTTTAAAACATACTAACATACTATTTGCCAGCAGATTAGGCCTTCAGGTCTCATCGAGTCTGCTCGAACCTTAGATCCTTAATTGGGTGCGAGACCCTCCATCCCTTGTGCTCCAGAAACCCCTATCATCCATCCCCACCCCTGGGACAGGTCATCATCTGATACATCCAATTTCTGTGTCTGTCCCACCCTCTCTTGAAGCCCTCCACTGTGGATCTCTGAACCAGCTCACCAGGCAGTGCATTCCAAGGGTCCACCACCCTCTCAGTGAAAAACCTCCTCCTCTTTCCCCTCTCACCCTTCCACCTTCCAACTTCAAACCATGCCCTCTGGTGATACCTCCCTGCTTTAGTCTAAAGATCCCCTCCATGTTTACCCTATTTATTCCCTTGAGGTACTTGAAGACCTCAGTCATGTCCCCCCGTCTCTCCTCTCCTGCAATGAAAAGAGGCAGAGCTCCTCAAGTCTGTCCTCATACGTCAAATCTCCTAGCCCTCTTATCATCTTTGTTGCCCTCCTCTGTACCCTCTCCAGGAGCTGTATGTCCCTCTTCAAGTGTGGTCTCCAGTACTGTACACAGTACTCGAGGTGTGGTCTAACCAGTCCATTGTACAGCAGCAGAATCACTTCCTTGCTCCTAGAGGTGATCCCCTTTACATGCATCCCAACATCCTGTTTGCCTTGCTAGCTGCTCTCCTGCACTGCTCAGAGTTATTCATACATGCATCCACCATGACCCCTAGGTCTTTTTCCCTATTGAGGCCTCAGCGCCTCCCTCCCAGGAGTGTACCTGTGTTTGGGTTTCCCGACCAAGATGCAACACCTTGCACTTGTGATATTAATTATTTCCATGTGTGAGCCCAGCTTTCCAGGGTGTCCAGGTCCCTTGCAGGGCCAACCTCCCTCTTCTCCCTCAACTACTGCTCCCATCTTGGAGTCATCGCGAAGAGACTCATTTCACCCTATACCCTCCCTGATGTCCGATATGTATGCATTAAACAGGATCGTGCAGGACGAGCCCTGCGGTACCCCTACCAACCTCTCTAGGGTTCGAGAGCTCCCCACAGACCACTACTCTCTGAGTGCATCCAGCTAGCCAGTTTTCAATCCATCTGACCATCAAAGGGCCTACTCCTAACCCCATCAGTTTCTCCACCAGACCATTGTGGGGGACAGAGTCAAACGCTTTGCTGAAGTCCAAGAATAATACATCCACAGGCTTACCCCTGTCCAGTTCAGATGTTACCCATTCATAGAACTCCACAAGGTTGGTTTGACATGATCTACCTGGCACAAACCCATGTTGCCGACTATCCAGACCTCCCACCTCCTCCAAGTACACCCCCAATCATTCCTTTAGTATACTCTCCATTAATTTTCCCACCACCGAGGTCAAACTGATGGGTCTACAGTTACCTGGTACTTCCTCGACCCCCTTATGGATTGGTACCACATGTGCTTCTCGCAATCCCTAGGTACCCTCCCTGTCTCAAGTGACCTGCTGAAAAGCTCCGCCAGGTGCAGCCAGTATGTCCGCCAATTCCCATAGTACTCTTGGATGAATGCCATCCGCCCAGGAGATTTGTCTTTCTTTAGGGCTTTGAGGGCTAACCACAACCTTTGGCGGAGACAGCATCATCCGTCCCCTCCACCTTTCTGGCCTTTTTATCCTTACCCAGATGTGACACCCTTGGGGTACCTCTCCCTCCCTCTTGCTCCATTTCTGTTGCTCCTCTGATCCCACTTACTGACGCTTCTATCCCCTTTGTGCCTTGCTTTGTAGATATCCCTCCCCCTCCCTAGTGAACACAGAGGCAAAGTACTCATTAAATACCTCTGCCTGGTCCCTCGCCTCTTCCACCCACCCTCCTACTGATCTCAATCTGCTGAGATGGCCCTTAGTTTTTCTCCGCTCCCCAATGTACCGGAAGAACCCCTTTTCCCCTCCATGTATCCCCTGTGCCAGCCGCTGCTCTTTACTGGACTTTTGCTCCTCACCATACAGGTGACTTTTCTAGATGCAAACTGGTACATTTCCTTATCCCTATCCTCTTGTTGTTTTATATTTTGTAGGCCTTCTTTTCTTTGACTGCTACCTGTACCTCACTAGACCACCAGCATGGTTTATGTGACCTTGCTCCCCACGCTTCAACTTAGTGCAGATACTGACTGCCTCATGAAGTCCACATTTTATGACCTCCCATCTCCTTTCCACACTTGTCATTGAGGTAATCCCCTTCAAGTGATCCCTGAGAATATTTCCCATGCCCATAAAGTTTTCCCCCCTGAAGTCCACTGCCAGTGTCCTAGATCTCACCCCCCTCACCCCCATGCTTATTTGAAACCAGACAGTATTGTGGTATCTCCCAGTCAGGGGGTCCTGTACAACCATGTCCCTTACCAGATCCCCATCTGCCAGAACCACATCCAGGACATGCCCCTCCCTTGTGGGCTCCATCACATGCTGTGTTAAGAACACATTCTGGAAGCCATCCAGCAGCCTCTTCTCCTTGGCCACCTTAGAGGACATGGTTCCCCAGTTTGTACCTGGCATATTAAGGTCCCCCATCAACACCACTCCTTCCCCTTTTGGTCCACACTGGGCAATGATGTTGTCCAGCAAACCATCCTCTAGAACATCACTCATCCCGGGGGGCCTATATGCTACACCCAGCTTGACCTTATCTCCTGGGGATCGTAAGGTGACCCATAAGGCCTCCACGTTTCCCTCTGCCTCTTCTACCTTTGCACTTTCTATGTAATCTCTAATGAACATAGCCACTCCACCCCCTCTGCCCTCCTTTCTATCCTTCCTAAGCATAGTGTACCCCCATACGTTTAGGTCCCAGTCATGGTTTTTGTTGGCCCACGTCTCCGTGACCGCCACCACATCCACCCCCCCTCGAACAGCATGGCCTGGAACTCTGGCAACTTGTTTCCCAAGCTACTGGCATTTACTAACACCAACCCCCACCCCTTATCCCTGATCCTCTTTGTCGAACCCCACCCAGATTCCTTATATTTCCATCCTCCCTCTGCTCCTCCTGAAACCTCCACCCCAGTCTGTTTCCCCTCCCCTTGGACTTGAAGGCTACTCCCTCATCTGGAGGAGAGGGTTCTGGTCAGCCCCTCCTCATCCCTTCCCCTCAAGTTTAAACCCCACCTTTCTTGTATGTAGTCAGCCATCCCCTGTTTAGGACTTCCTTCCCTAATGGGGCAAGATGAAGCCTGTCCTTGGCATATAGTCCTTTATCCTCCCAAACTCCATTCCAGTTCCCTAACACCCCAACTCTACTCTCTTCACACCACTTCCTGAGCTAGTCATTAACTACTGTGAGCTTCTATTTTTTTCTCCACTGAGGCCTTTGTACTGGGTAATATCTCGGAGCTGAAATGTTGCATCCATTATCCGACAGACTTGGCAAGTTCTTGGCACTTGCTTGGATTTCCAAAACGCTATTTCCTCTAGATCATTAGTTCCCAAATGCACCAGAAAATCCGGTTTCTCCACAATCCCAACCATTTCATACACCATGAACTTTGCTCTGTGCATTGTCAGCCCAGAGATACTCACTACCTTCACCTGGCTATGGCATTCACCCCCCTGTCCCTCCCACTGGATACCCCTAATCGAGTCTCCCAATAACAGAACCTTAACACCACCATCATCCTTATGGTTACCTCCACTATGCCCTCTCAGCCCCCTTCCCCCCCCATTCATGATCACAATTTCATGGGAGTCTTCCTGCCTTATTAGAGACCCCCTTGTCACCCTCTCTTTCTGCCTCCCTTGCTATTTTGCCCACTTAACTCAAACCCCCTCTGAATAGGTGTCCCCTTTAACCCTCTTTTATCCGAACCATTTATCCTGGCCCTGATGGTTTCCCCTTCCCCCACACCGCCATCCTCACCCTTGTAATAGTACCCCTGCCTCCAGAGGCTCTCTGTGGGTCCCCTTTAGCTAGGGCCCCATCCTTGGTACTGACCCCCGTGCTGAAGGGGTGCTCCTCTCCCACCCTCCTTGTCTCCCAGTTTCTCTCCAATCATGCTCTCCTCCCTCATGTCTGGAATATGTTGCATCTCCCCATTTGCTTAACATATGTTTCCTTCTCCTCTCTGGGACTATTTCTATCCTTCATAGCTGGCCTGTGATGCCCTATGGGTATCCGCTCCTCCCCGGCCTCTGTATAAGTTTCCTCATTTCACGAACCCTTCCTCCCCTCTAGGTTGCTTAGTAGCTCATATTTGTGACACTCTGTCAGCCTCCATCAAGTAACCCAAGTTTCCCCTGACTGCATCTCTAAACTGCCTCTTCTTCCCTCTTGCTCTGTTCACCTTAGGAGCTCCTTCCCACAGTCTGCTGTCTTTTAGGCTCCCACAACAGCCCCTCCTGACTCTCTTCCCTCCACTCTCTTGTATTCAGAATGTTCACCCGACGCTTTCCTCTTAGCATCAACCTCTATCTAAGGGTCCTCTGTCCCTAATATCCCTCCTGCTTGCTGTAACATACCGTCCCTGTAATTCAGAGCGCTGCCCCAGCCTCCCTCAGCCCCACCCTTCTGCTGCCCATATCCACACCCCTTATCCTTGGACCCCCAGCTCCCCAGCTTACTCCTTAACCAATATACCTACTCCTGATACAAGATAGCTGTCTACAGAGTGGGCAGCCTCCCTCTCTCAGGCCCAATTTAGAATTATTGCCATCCCACAGCCTGTGCAGCCTACAACCCTTCCGAAGATGCCTGCCATGGTGGAATATGGCCACCCTGTTTATCCCCTCTGTTTATAATGGCACACCCCTTTCTCAGTCCCTTTCCCTGAATACAGTTTCTCTCTATACTGACTGTGGTTATTTACAAACCCAATTTCAACCCCACCACAAAGTTCCCAATGTCACAAACACATACAGTCCAGTGTGTGTTCGGTCCCACTAACAGTGTGTGTAGCAGACATCAGGTACCGTGATGATGTCACAGGCCCACCAGCTCCTGTTGCTTCGAATTTCAGTCCCAAACAGAAATACTCAGCCCTTCAATCCCAACCCCCAGTGGCTTTTCAGTATTTAAGAAAGCCTAGAAAGCCTACAAAACAGGGTGGGTGGGTGGAGGGCTCTACCAAACACCAGGCAAACAACACATTTAAATTTCCTCTAATTAACCCTGCCAAACAACTGTCCCCAAGCCTCCAAAGTTATAATATCACAGCCCAAGTAACAGTTCTAATTCAAGGTAATAATTTTTAAGACATAGAACTAATTTCACTTACAAACTATTCAAATATTTCAGTTAAAACAGAATATAACCCCAGACCTCTGTCCTACCAGCCTGCTGCTTAAGTTCCCAAGTGAACAAAACCTTAAGTAAAAACTGTTGAAAGCACTAAATCACAGAAGGAGAATTTATTCATTTTGTTTGAAAGCTGTAATGCTAGATTACAGAAGTATAACAGTGTTATAAGCTCTATCTAGTAAAGCTGAATTCTATAATTCTGAATCTTAAAGCTGATACAACTAAAGGGTCTAAAAACACAGACATATATATTCTACAGTTATGTTTATTTCTTCTGCTTTCTTTTTGGTGTGTTTCTTCATTAAAAGAAAGGTATACTTGATAACATTGAGTTAAATTAAGTTTTAAGAGAAAAGCTAAGTTTAAAAGTGCTCACCAAACCCAGTGTGTAGCTCTAGGGGAAGCCATGTTTGTTTTGCCTTTCTTCCTATAGAAGCAGCCAGCCTTTCTGTTTCATTATTTATAGTTTGTAAATAAGGGGGCGGGTCTAGATAGTTATGTAATGTTACTTTATAACTCTAGGCAGAATTTTATTTTGTGTGGTTACCAATCTGATATTTTAATTAAGTCTAAAAGGGAATTTATGTTGTAAAAAACAAATATAATGTTTATTTAGCTGTGTTTAAGAGTTAGCTTCTGAAAAGGGTGGAGCTCCAAATATCACATGACTTGTATGTATAAAGGAGTCATTTCTCATTCTGTGATCAGATCTCGACGGGACTAGTGCTCTGCTATCCCATTGATGGAATTACACTAGCTGTTTTCTAGTGTGTTGTTGTTTTGTCATTTGGAATTATTTTATTTATATTCTGTTTTTTTTTTTTTTTTTTTTTGGTCGTTCAGTTCGCTTCTTATTTTTGTAAATAAAGACTTATTGCTGGACTTATTCTAGACTCCAGTGTCATCCTTATACCCACACCTTCACATATGGTGTCAGATGTGGGATAAGGTTTGATAATTCAGACTGAGATACTGACAAGTATCAGTGAAGGATTGGATGTTGGAAGGAGAGCTGACTAGTGGTGTTTACACTAGAACCATGGCAGCAAAGTCTGGTGAAACTTGTTACCCGGATTGGGGATGTGGGTGCAAAAACGACCAAGACAGAGGAGGAGGAGGAAGGTGCCATTGGAGGAGAGATGGTGGAAGACATGGTACAGGAAGAAGAGAAAATGGTGAGTCCACCTGTGGGTGACTCTCAGGAACTGTTACAATGGCTATGTATGCAGCAGATAGCTTTAGGAAAACAGAGAGGGACAATCAGCGCAATGAGGCTAGGTGGGCAGACACCTTAAAAGCCATCCAGGCCTTAGGAACAGGTCGTCCTCCTGCACCAGTGGATGGCCCTAAGGATATTAAATTGACAAAACTTACAGAAACTGATGACACAGAAACATTCATGACTACTTTGAACGCATTGCCTGTGCATGTAATTGGCCCAGAGAACAATGGGTCATTAGACTTGTCCCATATTTGACCAGAAGAGCTCAGTTGGCTTATGGGCATATAGACAGTGGTATGAGCGACAACTACGATGCTGTAAAGAAGGCCATATTGAAACGTTATGATATATGCCTGGAAACCTACAGACAGCTCATCTCCTAGTCTCTCTGCATTGCTAGCAGGTACTGCCTACTGTTTAAATTCAAGGACTGTTTTGACAGGGAAATCAGTGTAGAGGCGTTTTTTAAACCCCCTTTTAGAGGGCTTGGAAAACTGGGCAGGCATTGCTCCTCAGTGCTCAAAAGACAGCCCTTTGCTGCTGCTTTTGGTGTTGGCTAACTTGCCTTTATAAAGGTGAGCTATATACATTGCCTGGCCCCACTGTTTTGCTTTGTTGTCTCCTTTGATCACCATAGCAACTGGTGACATCAGCATGATAGTGCTACATAACTGTCAGTTCCAGTAAGTGGAGTCGAGCTCGGAGCAGAGGTGACGCGGGCAGAGGCCAGAGGCATCTGTCGGCGTCCATAGGCGGAAGAAGGTGGAAGGTGACTTTGTGCTTTCCAGACAATCAATACTATTCCTATACTCTATTGTGTCTTGTTTTAAGCTTTACTGTATTTTGTTCAACAGACAGCTTGAGTAGTCAAATACCTTCATAAACTGTAATATACCATCTTGGAGTTAAACTTACTACGTAAAATATAGAAGATATTATCCAATAAACAGAGTGCTTTGTTGCAGATGTCAATCCTGCAATATATACTTAATATCTGAGATAAAGAACTTCACCTTGCCCTTTACCTGTGTTAAACGAAGTTAACCAGGATTTAACTGCCTAATTGGAATTGTTTAACAATAGGTTAAGTTTTTAGAGACCAGCCAACAGGAAATGTCTAGTAGATTAAAATCAAATTAGTGATATTTCCCAACCCACCAAAGTACATGTGGTAGGCAAAAAGCCCAAACGCCAGGAAAAAAACTTAGACCGTGTATCAAATGCCAGAAGGCAAACGTAAATTATCACCACTTGTCAAGAACCTATTGAAATACCCTGCACAAAAAGAAAAGAAAAAAGTTAGTATTAAGAGAACAAGGGATGAAGATCCATCTGATAATGCAGATGAAGGTTGGTACACTTTACAAATTCAAAAAAATCCAAAAAAAGGGCAGAAGAGCAGACCAATTTATGGTTTCTACTTTCAATTCCTTTGATCCCTTAACATATATCTCGGATACAGGCCATGATCCAGAAACAATAAGTGTCCCCATTTCTGAAAATTTTAAAAATATAGAAAACCCAATATTTACTATAACAAATATGAATCTTTCAAATGCAGAGTTTAATTCTTCACCTCTTTTCCCAGCAATCTACAAAATGTTACTGACACCAGAGAGGCCAAAAAACATGACCAAGTTGATGTAAACCTTTGATTTCACTAGAAAATTGTGACAACTTGGACCTAAATCAAGATGATGTTTGCAAAAAGAGGTTATAGTGCTAGGAGACTCTATCATCAAACATATTGATAGAATCATTTGCAACCCTGACAACACAAATAGAACTCTTTCAAGCTTCAGGGTGCTGGCATTACTGACATTACAGAGATGTCCAGCAACATCTTACAAAACTCAGGTTTTAAACCTTTGGTAATAGTTCACATAGGAGCCAACAATGTTCTAAAGGATTCTTCTCAAAAACTAAAAGATTATGTTGCATTAACAAGCAAATTATTGGATTTAGGATGTGAGGTAGTCCTATCTGAAATCTTGCCTATTCCAAGAGCAAATCTCTCCCAACAATGTAAAATGAGAGAAATAAATAATTGGTTGAGATGTTGGTGTCTTAAACAAGATATACAATGTATAACTGACTGGGAGGACTTTTATGGTAAATCAAACCTCTATTGTTGGGACGGACTCTATCTCAGCAGGAGGGTAGTAGGCTATTGGGCTAAAGCATAGTGCATTCTATCAATAGTTGTTTAAACTCCAGCAAGGGGGAGTTGTATGTTCTAGATACAACTCTGAACCTCAATTTTCAACTATTCTTCAAACCCTGCATCCATAATCAACCGTAAATCTCAAACGAACACTACTAGTGTAATTCTAAACCAAATATAAATATTATATTAACTAATGCCAGAAGTCTACGCAACAAAAAGAACTTACTTACATCCTTCAAGCACAGAAAATATCAATTTGTGGAGTTACTGAAACTTGGTAGAAGGATGAAGACTGGAATACTGACATAAAGGGATATAATAAGTTTTACAAAAACTGAAATGAAAATAAAAAGGGAGGAGGTGTTGTATTATACATTGATGAACACTTGAAAGCAAACACAATTAAAACTAAAACAAGTAATAATGAGAGCTTATGGGTCAACATTTTTCTCCCCTATAGTACACTAGTAATTGTGCTAATATATAGATCTCCTAGTTTAACTAATGATGAAAATCAAAGTTTAATAGAAGAAATATCTGAGGTACACATTGATACTCCCTATATACTGATGTGTGATTTCAATCTTCCAGCTGTCAACTGGGACAATTATAGATCAGCTTCAAATACTGAAAAGATGTTTATGGATACTTTTCTTGAATCTAACCTAGAACAAATAGTTAATAAACCTACCCGTGGTAACAATATCCTTGACATTGTACTCACCAATGTTAATGAGAAAATTGATAACATCAAGATACTTCCTCCTCTGGGTGATAGTGATCATTGCATGGTCAATTATGAATACATAGCAGACTTTCCAAGCACAAATGGCATTACTAAAATCAAAAACTTTAATAAAGCAAACTATAAAAAATAAATGATTTGTTATCTAAATGGAATTGGGAGACAGAACTAAATAACCTAAATTTATTACAAATTTGGGATTTAATTAATAACAAAATCAATATTTGTCTCTCAAATTGGGTTCCTTATAGAATGAAGTACTGCAACAATAAACGTGTCCCTCTTTGGTGGTCCTCAAAATTTAAGAACAATTACAAAAAGAAACTATATAGAAAATATAAAAAGTTAATTCCAACAGTCTCCTGGAAAATACAAAATTGCAGCCAAAAATTAAAACACATGATTAAATCATCTAAATC
This sequence comes from Neoceratodus forsteri, assembly GCA_016271365.2. Taxonomy (NCBI): domain Eukaryota; kingdom Metazoa; phylum Chordata; order Ceratodontiformes; family Ceratodontidae; genus Neoceratodus; species Neoceratodus forsteri. The sequence continues at coordinate 71,424,299 of JADMNL010000023.1, forward strand.
TAAAATTGAATTCAACTTAGTTACTAAAGTTAAAGACAACAAAAACAATTTTATAATTATATTGGTTCCATGAAAGAAAGAAATCATACAATTGGACCCTTTAACATCAATGATATACCTATTTTAGATGAAACAACTACTGCTACAATTCTAAATGAGACATTTCTAAAAGTTTTCAAAACTAAGGAAGCTGCAATACGCCTTCTAGTAAATAATTTAGTTTCCTGTTTTTACAAAAATGGAGGTTGCAAAACAAATTAAATCTTTAAAATCAAACAGCTCTCCTGGTCCTGATGGTATTCCACCCAGATTTTTACAAAAAATTAGTCATTCAATTTCTAGTCCTCTAGCCGTGTTATTTAATTCATCAATCAGAGAAGGTAAAGTTGTTCAGGCTTGAAGGGAGGCTATAGTTAACACCCATATATAAGGGTGGATCCAGACGTGACCCTAACAATTATTGTCCCATAAGCCTGACTTCCATCATAGGCAAAATTATGGAAAGATTGCTTAAAGCCCATATTATAGATCATTTAGAAATAAATAAAATAGTAGATATCTTTCAACACGGTTTTGTGACTGAAAGATCAGTTTTGACCAACCTACTACATTTTTTTGAACCAGTAAGCGCTGCCTTGGACTTGGGTATTCCGGTAGATATAATATTTTTGGATTTTTCCAAAGCTTTTGATAAAGTATGACATAAAGTCTTACTACAAGAATTGGTCAAAATTGTTGCAACCTAATATTATAAACTGATACAGTCATGGTTGGAAAACAGAACTCAACAGGTATGAGTCAAGGGTCACCTGTCTGCGACGGTGTGGTGACTAGTGGTGTTCCCTAGGGCCCGTCCCTGGGTCCGATACTGTTTAATATTATGGTCTCTACACTGCCTACTACTGATAAGATATGGGTCACAAAATATGCTGATGACTGTAAACTGGGTAGTTTGGTAAGCACCTTTCATGATAAATGCTCCATACAAAATCATTTAAACAACCTATCAAACTGGGCAAAGGCTTATGGTATGTTTTTTAATATTGACAAATGTAAAGTCTTACATTTGGGCAAAAATAACATCCCCTTCAATTATTCCTTAAACAATGTTTATCTAAAAAGTATTTTGGAAGAAAAGGATTTGGGTGTCATAATCTCAGATAATTTAACTTTCGAAAAAAATAATATAATTAAAGTTAAAAAATGTAATAAAATAATTGGCTGTATTTTAAGAAATATCAAAAGTAGAGACTCCAAGGTATTATGCCACTCTGCACCAGCCTGTTACGTCCCCACTTGGAATATTGCTCTCAGTTTTGTGCACTAACTTCTATAAGGGGTTTAAAACTCGCTGAGGGTGTTCAGCGTAAATTCACTAAAAGTATCATCTTTACATAGTAATAGTTACGAAGATAGATTAAAACTTAACCTATTTTCTGTAAAATACAGACAAATAAGGGTGACTTAATATTGGTATATCAAACCTAAAAAATGATTATTTAAGAACCACAATTGATTCTACTACTGCCTCCAACGCCAAATCAACTAGGAGTCATGGTTATAAACTCATTGGAGAAAATGTATATCCACTAGAAGGAGTCTATTTTTCACACAGTGTTGTGGGTTTGTGGAATAACTTGCCTGTAAGTGTCGTTAATAGTGATATTTTAAATACCTTTAAGCAAAGATTGGATAAACATATGGGAAACAAAAAATTTGATTTCCACCCATAGGACATGTGGGTGGCGAGCATACAATGGGCATCCTTACATATGCCTTCATTGCTCGTACACTTCTATGAACTTATGAACCTAAGCGATTCAGAGCTTTAAAATTCCAGACTACTGACACCCCACAGGAGGCATATAGCGATTGAAGGACTTGTGTACCAAATGGCTGTGCCCAGGACTAATACTAAGGAACAGATGCTTGAGGCTATCGACAGGGAACAATTTGTGAGGATTCTACCGCAAGATGTGCAAGTATGGGTCAGAGAACATCGACCTGGGACTGCTGCAAAAGCTGTAAGCCTGGCAGAAGATTACTTGGCAGCAAGACCCCATAGACAAAAAGGACACTTTTCCACCAACACACCAGCTCCTACAGTAAGGACTTTTTCTTCTACATCAAATAATACAGTTGGGGGTGTAAGACCAGTAAGACCTGAGAGACCATATAATACTGATAATGTATGCCACATCTGTCAAGCAAAAGGGCATATTGCCAGATTTTGCCCTAAGGAAAAGACTGCCCCTATACATTTAGCTTTGGCCAACTGGGGACAGTATTTAACATCAGTTACTGTAAACGGCCAAACAGTAGCTGGTCTTCTAGACTCTGGCAGTCGACAAACATTGATAAAGGCTAATTTAGTACCCTGCACCACAGAACCTGAGGACGTAACTGCAGTCACTTGTATTCATGGGGATGCCCATTTTTACCCAGTGAAAACCTTACTTCTTGAAATACAGGGAACTCTCCAGCAAATGCCAGTCGGGCTAGTACCCCATTTGCCTGTGCCAGTCCTTATCGGACATGACCATCCTAGTTTTGATACCTTGTTGTCTGAGGCCACACAGTTGAGAGCCTTTACCACCAGGTCACAGACTAAGCAGACTGTGGAGTTAAATGATATCTTTCCATTTGAAGATGAACTGTGTACAGAGCCAGGAAAGTCTTTTAAGTCCAGAAGAGAACGAAGATTGGATAAGAATAGATGGACACTTATACAAAAGGAACTTAAAAATGATGATACCAAAAAGATGAATAGTGATAGTGGAAAAGATATTTCTTTAAAATCTTTTAGAACGGAGCAAATGCATGACCTACCTCTGAAACCATTTTTTCTACAGGTGGGGAAAGATGCTGGGAAGGACCAAAATGGTATTACTAAAGGGGTTACTATATAGGAATGTTAACCCTAAGACCGGGAGATAGTTTCAGTTAATGGTCCCAGAGAGCTACAGACAGCATTTACTATACATGGCACATGATATACCATTAGCAGGACATCAGGGGGCAGAAAGGACTTTGAATAGACTATCATTTTTTCTGGCTAGGTATCCATAAGCAGGTGAAGGAGTACTGTAAATCTTGTGAATACTGCCAAAAAGTGTGTCCTATTACCAGAAAGGATAAGGTACACTTACAACCTCTACCTTTCGTTACTGAACCTTTTCAGTGTGTAGCTATGGATATAGTAGGCCCATTACCAAAAACAACAAAGGGGAATCATTTTATTCTGATAATCTGTGATTACAGTACAAAATATCCAGAAGCTATACCAATGCGTACCATAACTGCACAAAAAATATCAGATGAACTGGTAAAAATGTTTTCCAGGGTAGGCATTCCTAAGGAAATTCTTACTGATCAGGGAAGTAATTTTTGTTCTCAAGTATTAAAATGCCTATACCAAACATTAGGGATTCATGCTATACGCACATCACCATATCATCCACAAACCGATGGTTTGGTGGAAAGATTCAATCAGACTTTAAAACACATGTTAAAGAAGTTTGCTCAAGAGGAAGGAAAGTACTGGGATCAATATCTGCCGTATCTAATGTTTGCATATAGAGAGGTACCACAGGCCTCTACTGGATTTTCCCCTTTTGAGATGTTGTATGGAAAAAAAACCAGAGGTATGTTAGATATGTGAGGGAGGCATCGGAGGATGAACATCCAGAGGCAAAAACCTTAACAGCGGTACAGTACATCACTAACCTTAGAAGCAAACTGATTAGATATGTGAATACAGCACATCAACAGGCATTAAAACACCAACACTACCAAAAAGAGAAGTACGACCAGGGAGTAGGTAATAAATCCTTTCAACCCGGGGAAAGGGTTTTGCTCTTACTACCCTTTTTGGACAACAAGTTATTAATGAAATGGCAAGGACCATATACCATAATAAAACCTGTGGGAAACATTAATTATGAGATAGCATTACCAGATAAGACACAAAAAGAAAATATATCATGTTAACTTATTGAAAAAATGGTATGATAGAAGTCAACCTAGTATGTATGTCCTACCTGAAAGTGAGGAGAATGAAATGGAGTTGGCCTATGAAAAACTAGATGGTAAAGGGTCATTTAAGGACATTAACATAAATCCTACACTACATCCTGATCAAAGAGAAGAGACAGATACAGTACTCAAAGTTTTTCAGCCTTACTTTACAGTCACTCCTGGCAGGGTAAAAGAGATAAAACACCATATTGAAGTAACACAGGTAAATCCCATCCGACAAAAAACATACTGTTTGCCTGAGAGTGTAAGAGAGGAGGTGATACAAGAAATAATAAAAATGCAACAAATGGGGATTATAAAACCATCTAAAAGCCCTTGGAGTTCCCCATGGTGGTAGTAAATAAGAAAGAAGGAGGAGTACAAGTCTGTCTTGATTTCCGCAAATTAAATGCCATATCAGTCTTTGATGGATATCCGATGCCTTGCATCGATGACATCATTGACAGACTGAGTCAAGCACAATATATAAGCACCTTGGATCTGTCAAAAGGATATTGGCAAATACCTTTAGATGAGGAATCACAAGAAAAAACGGCATCCACTACTCCTCTTGGACTATTTCAGTTTATTACCATGCCTTTTGGCCTTCATGGGGCCCCGGCAACATTCCAACGATGCATGGATCAGATTTTATGGCCCCATACTTCCTATGCTGCAGCCTACCTAGATGACATTATTATATTCAGTCCATCTTGGGATGCCCATCTAACACATTTACAACAAGTGCTTACTGCTATAACTAAAGCGGGTCTGACTATCAATCCTGTCAAGTGTTCTTCAGCTATGCAAGAAACAAGATATGTAGGATTCATTATAGGTAATGGGATGGTAAAGCCTGAATCATCTAAAATATCAGCTATTCTACATAGCGAAAGACCCCAAATGAAGCAGCATGTCAGGGCCTTCTTAGGACTTGTAGGATATTTTAGGAGATTTGTCCCAAATTTCTCGGAAATTGCTAGTCCACTAACAGAACTAACCCGTAAGGTAAAATCCGACAAAGTACATTGGACAGCAGAATGTGAGGAAGCCTTTTGTACCTTAAAAGCGAAACTCTGTTCGTATCCAGTACTGCACAGTCCTGATTTTTCTCATCCTTTTATTGTACAAACGGATGCTTCCAACAATGGTATTGGTGCTGTCCTTTCTCAAATTGATGGCGATAAAGAACATCCTGTTATATATATTAGTCGCAAATTGCATGAACGGAAGTCCAAATATTCGACTATAGAGAAAGAGTGTCTGGCTATTCACTGGGCAATAGAAGCTTTAAAATTTTATTTATGGGAGAGAAAATTTAAAATTATGACGGATCATAACCCCTTTTGTTGGATTAATGTGATGAAGGACAAGAACCCCCGCATAATGTGGTGGTACCTTGCACTTCAGCCTTATCGTTTCTCTGTAGAACATCGTTCTGGTAAGAAACATCTGAATGCAGATTTCGTGTCCTGCTTTGGACATGATTCATCAACCTACACAGACCCCTGGTGAAGAATATATGGAGTAGAGATTGATAGGATCTCTACTTGAGTTAAGTACATTTTTGTAGTTTATGTAAAAGGGCCCTGTGTGGAGCTTTGGGAGAGGGTGGTTCAAGCTCATCCCTCAAAGTAGAGGGATCTGTGTAGGTATACAGAAAATAGTAATTCTGTGAAAACAGTTTTCTTCTTAGGCAGGGAGAAGTGTAGTAATATCTGTTTTATAGGGGCATCCATATTTTATTTTTTTTCTCTAACCCCCCTTTTCTATATTTTTTTGCCTTATTTTATTTTGTTTTATATGTTTAGATCAGTCTGTTGCAACAGCATGTCTCTTATTTTATTTTGTTAAGACATTATGTATTTAGGTACACTGCCCCTTTAAGGTATATGTGTAGACTGGCCATCTATGCATATATCGGTGTAATGTACTAAAATACATAGTTTATGAGTTGCCCTGATTAAATTCATTTATTTCCACCTTTCTTGCTCTCCAGCCTCTTTGGGAACTGTTTGAAATATAAAGTAGAAGCAGTGTTCATTTTGTTTTGTAACCCCCCCCCCTCCCAAGCGAGAAGGATTACCTTGGGTTTGCTGTGCTGCTGAAGCGAGCAGCTAGAGATTTCTTCTGGAGACACTATTCCTGCTGGAGATAACTCCAGATACTTGTTTTCTTTCTTCCCTTTCCACAGAAGGAAGCTGTAATTACGTGCATTCAAGTAGTGAAAACCCTAAATAAAAACTGGTGGAAGCTCTAAATAAAAACTGTTTAAAACCTTAAGTAAAAACTGTTGAAAGCACTAAATCACAGAAGGAGAATTTATTTATTTTGTTTGAAATCTGTAATGCTAGTTTACAGAAGTATAACAGTGTTATAAGCTCTATCTAGTAAAGCTGAATTCTATAATTCTGAATTTTGAAGCTGATACAACTAAAGGGTCTAAAAACACAGACATATATATTCTACAGTTATGTTTATTTCTTCTACTTTCTTTTTGGTGTGTTTCTTCATTAAAAGAAAGGCATACTTGATAACATTAAGTTAAATTAAGTTTTAAGAGAAAAGCTAAGTTTAAAAGTGCTCACCAAACCCAGTGTGTAGCTCTAAGGGAAGCCATGTTTGTTTTGCCTTTCTTCCTATAGAGACAGCCAGCCTTTGTTTCATTATAGTTTGTAAATAAGGGGGCGGGTCTAGATAATTATGTAATGTTACTTTATAACTCTAGGCAGGATTTTATTTTGTGTGGTTACCAATATGATATTTTAATTAAGCCTAAAAGGGAATTTATGTTGTAAAAAACAAATATGTTTATTTAACTGTCTAAGAGTTAGCTTCTAGAAAAGGGTGGAGCTTGCAAGTATCACATGACTTGTATGTATAAAAGGAGTCATTTCTCATTCTGTGATCAGATCTCGACGGGACTAGTGCTCTGCTATCCCATTGATGGAATTACACTAGCTGTTTTCTAGTGTGTTGTTATTTTGTCATTTGGAATTATTTTATTTTTATTCTGTTTTTTTTTTTTTTTTTTAGTCGATCAGTTCGCTTCTTATTTTTGTAAATAAAGACTTATTGCTGGACTTATTCTGGACTCCAGTGTCATCCTTATACCCACACCTTCACAATCCCCAGCCTGAAAGGTTTAACCACACATTGCTTGACATGTTGGGCACATTGCAACCCAAAGACAAACCGAGATGGAGCCAGCAGATTAGCACCCTGGTCCACGCTTATAACTGCACCAAGAGTGATGCCACAGGATTTTCCCCGTACAGATTGATGTTTGGGAGAGAGGCTAGATTGCCCGTGGATGTGTGCTTTGGAGTTTCCCCTGATGGGGTTCAAGCAGAAAATCATCTACAATACGTACAGAAGCTGAAGGCCCAGTTAAACCATGCTTATCAGTTGGCCCAGACCATGGCTGCTAAAAGAAACTTGGCCAATAAGGAGAGGTATGACAAGAAAGTGAAGACATTGGAGCTAAGAAAAGGGGATAGAGTATTGCTGCGAAATCTGGGGCTGCATGGAAAACATAAGATTGCTGACCGATGGCATCACCTCCCTCACATTGTTGTGGGACAACTGACCAATTTGCCTGTTTATAAAGTGCGACCTGAAAACAATTCCAAAGATGTGAAAACTATTCACCGAAATGATCTGCTGCCAATCGGGCAAATCCTGATTGAAGCCGAACCTTCAACTGCCGCCCCCTCCCGGCCTGTGACTAGATCTGCTGCCAAGAAAAGAACCAAACCCGTGGATTCTTCAGCAAGTCAACCAAGAGAGCCTTGTATAAACCCTGCAGAAGGAGATGATCAACAATTGGTGTCGGAAGACAATGAAGATGATATTGAATACTATCCCTCTTACGAACTGAGCCGGTTGTTTCGGGGCAATCCCCTTGTTAACTCTGGAAATGAGATTGGCCCGTCTGGACTGTTTGAGCCCCATACTTTGTCTCCGGAGCCAATACCTCCAGAAGATGAGCTGGGTAGCAGAAAAGCCCATGGGGTGGGGTCCTTAAGCCTGGCTGAACTGTCTGGCCTGGCTGAATTATCTGACTTCTCAGATGAAGAGAGTGAGGTGGGGGCACAAGCCAGTGATATGCCAGAACTGGAATAATATTTTGAATGCCCTGATGGTCTCACTAGTAGCTACACAGCCCTCAGCTGAGCCCAGTGGAGTGGGTCCTGGGGTAGAAGGTCAGGCCACCAATAATACTATGAGCACTGGGCCCTGTTCCCCTGTGGAGGTTCCCATCCCTAATATCAGTGGGGCTGAGTTGGAATCGGGGCCTATTTCAGGGTTCCCCGAGACACCTAGACGCTCCAGCCGAGAAGTACGGCCTGTAATAAAGTTGAGTTATGAGTCTCTGGGTCAGCCAGTGGACCTGCCCTTAAATGTGGTCCATAAAGTGGTGTATGTGTCCCCGAGCTCCTTGCCTAAGCTAGCTGTGGGGGATAACTCTAGTTTGTTGATATTACCCTTTGGGTGTGGTGCCCCTACTTTAGGTGACCCGCCAGTAACCGAAATGGAGGGGTTCCCCCAGTCCCGGGGCCATGAGCAGGAAATATTGATCTGATTGGGGAAAAAGAGGAACAAAGGGTTATGTGTGTACAACGTTGTATAACCCATAGTACACTGTGAATATTCATGTATGTAATGCAAAGTGTGATGTAGTGTCAATTAGGCTGTGTGCCTTCAAGTGAATTAAGGGTAATTACTTGGCGTGGACGCCAAGTTTTTCCAGGCCAGGGAGGGTGTAACCCCCTTGTAAATGGGGGTTCCTAAAAGCTTCCTCAGAGCTCGTTTAAATGCTCCATGCTTGGCTGGTGTTCGGCATTTAAGCCGTTTTAAATGGGTAGCCTGTGAGTGCCTGTGTGGCCTCCGTGTACTGTCCCTTTAAGGGCTGCCTGTTTTGCAGTCATAATTAATCAGAAGGGGGGACTGTGCATTTTCATGCCTGAGTCCTGCCCGGGCTGCTGGATATTCGCTCCATTGCTGCCATCGCTACTTGTGCAGAGGGAGCCCTGTTGAAAGATTTAATTGTTTGCTGGACATAGTTTAGAGTAATAATGATGATGTGGTTGTTCTAACCTGCCTTCTTTGCAGCAAAGGACTGTTCTGTTGGGTTCCACCATTTTGGTCCCGAACTGCTGAATTGGACCAATCAGTATCTCGGGACTCCTTTGAGCCGGCTGACCAATGGGAGAACTGCTTGCCATTTGAGAAAGGCATTATGGGCTATGGCGCTTTTTCGCACCACTGAGAGCAGGAGAACATGACTGGCATGTGCAACCAGCCTATGGAATTGGGTAGCGCCCGAACTGTAAGGTGTGCCCCATGCTGCTAGGGGCAGATGCATTGTGGCTGAGAAGGAGAGAGGAGCTCTAGGCTTCTGCGCTGTGTGAGTGTTCGTGCGGGAAGCACGTGAAGGCCTGAGGCGGCCGTTTTGCCATTAAAGTGAGTCGGACTAAATCCGCCGCTGCGCGGTCGGAGGAGACTGGTGCCAGCCCAGCTACCTAACAGGCTCAACCTGAGAGGACTGGAGAATCTGCTGAATCGCGCTCAGTCCACCCATGACGTGGAAGCTGCCGTTTCTTGCCAGAGTCTGCTGCAATTTCATGTGGGGCCTAGAAGCAGCTGCCTGGTATGGTACCCCTCTGTTGTTTGCCATATAAATGTGTGAGGAGGCTGGTGAAATTCAGGCTCAGCCCTGCTGGTGGTGATAGAATCGGTATTTGCTGGAGTCATGAGTACTAAATCAGAGTAGCTCCCAGCCAAGTTTGCAGACAGTTGCCTTAAGTTGCTTCATTATACTGCCGATTGTTTTAACTGAACTTTCTTCTCATCCTGATCTTTTCAGGACCGCAAATTCTATTTGTGTCAGGGCCCCAACCAACTGCCACGAGGGACTAGCCATTAGGGCTTGGGTACCCAGGGACAGTAAATATTAGGTTCAGACCTGTGCACAGAGCCCTAGGTTGATAAGTATAGTGATAAGCCAATCAACTTGATTTCCCCCTGTCCCTGTTACTTCCCTTTGAATAAATCAGATTGTTTGTTCTGTAACTACACCCTGGCTACTGTGTGCATTACTGGTGAACTGCTGCATGGTGACTGTGATAAAACTGTACCTTACTTTACAGGGGGTCCCCGGAGTGAGCTGAGAGATACTAGCCGGGGGGGGGGAAGTGTACTGGGGAAAAGTATTGTGGGTACACCATGTGAGCCACTAGCAGGACAAAAGCGGGGTTGCAGTAACCCAGAGGGCTATGACTGAGGCAACCTCAACAGTATTAACCCCGACCTCTGGGTGGAGGCACCCGCCAACAGATCTGGGCCCCTTACCCTGTCTCAGTGGAGGCAGGCAGGGGTGGTAGCCCTAAGGGTAGCGCCTCCTGGGGGTTACATAAGAACTATTGATCTAGTGCCATAGTATTTTCAACATTTACAGGTTTCATAAACATAAGGGCTCAGATATTCAAAAGGGTTGCGCCCCCCGGCGCGATATTCAAACAGGGAAAGTGACCGGCACAAATCCCAAAGCGCCGCAGTGCATCAGTAATGTATGCAGGCGTAGGTTGGGGGTGTGTGCCCATGCATACCCTGCACAGCCCGATATTCAGCCCGGGATGTGCAGAGCCATGCATGCACAACCCCTACCAGCACCAGCACAAAGCTGATCCAAAACCAAAAGGAACTGATGGCCACCCACAGGTGAGCTGCCGCATTGCAGAGTACAACATGGCAGCTGCCACCTGTGGGTGACCACCCAAGCTCCGTCCGCACCTGGCAGCGCCCCCCCGCCCAATCGTGGGCATTTGTAAAAGAAATAAGAAATCTGTCCAATGTCCCGGAGGTCCAGTGGATCGCTGTCTGCCCGATCGCGGGCATTTGTAATGAAATAATTATGTACAATATCCCTGGTGGTCTAGCAGTGCCCCCTCCACCCGTCACTGAGCCCCACTGCCCCGCCACCCCCGTCAGCCGGTGGGCGGCAGCATCCCACCCACCTGTTTCCCCGCCGCCCGCCGACTGACACCGTCGGTAGGGCTGTTCGACCATTAGTCCATAGCGTGAGCCAGTGGGCGTGCAGCCAATACCATACTACACATTCCAGATATGTGAATGATCCCACATGGATCCAGAAGTTTGACAAGAAAGATATTATAAAAATCTATCGATAGGCCATCTGGGTCCAGGGCCTTCCTGTTTTTCAATTGCTTAATCATTTTAGAAATTTTTTCCATTGTAAGTGGGGCCTCTAGTTCACTAGTATCCTTTACATCCATTGCGGTGACTGAGGCTTTATGAAAAGTCCTGCAGCTGTTGGGAGGTAGATTTAGCTTCTGATGCATAAAGGTTTTTGTAAAACTCTGAGAAGGCCGAACCTATGGACACATTGTCAGTGACAAGTGCTCCAAGTGGGTTTTGTATGCTTTGGATGCTTGTTTCACCCTTCCAGTGTTTCAGCTACCAAGACAGGAGCCCACCCCCCAGATCTCTATCAAAACAGGGTTCCACCTTCCCCAGAAGGAGGTCTCTCTCAAGTATGGACGTGCTCAGGGAGTAGTACTTCCATTTTACTCTCTGTAATCTCTGGACTTGCTCCAAGTTGGGTCTGGCCATGTGGACCTTCTCAAGCTCCAATATCTTCTCTTCAAGTTTCCTTACCTCCCTCCCCCCCCCTTTTTTTTTTTTTTTAAGAAAAGCTGCAAATGATATGGACTGACCCCTAACTAAGGCCTTCATCACCTCCCACTTGGTTGCATGTGTTGTATCCCCTTTTTGTTGTCCAAAAACTTCAGAATGGAGGTGCACATGTGGCTCATATACTGCCTGTCTTTTAGAAGGACAGAGTCCAATTTCCACGGTCTCAAGGGTGTCTCTGACAAGTTGCTCTTAAGAGTGGATATCAAGGGGGCATGATCTGATACTAAAATTGTCTCATTCCTTGCCTGTTCTATATGCAGTACTATAGCAGAGGAAACCATCAACCTATCTAGCCTGGCATATGAGTGGTGAGCGTGCAAGTAAAACTGTATTCCCTGCCAGTCGGATTTTGGTGCCTCCATATGTCTACCAGGGGAGCACATCTGTCCTACCTCCTGCAGGGCATGAGCAGTTTTCAAAAGTGGTGCTGGGGCAGGATTGGATCTATCCAATACCATGTCTTCCACACAATTGAAATCACCCCCCAGAATCCATGGGCCTTGGAAGGAAGCCATATCTAAAAGCAGTTTATGGTAGAATTTTGGGACTTCTATGTTCGGGCGATATATTGACCCCACTGCAAAGTGTCTGCCATTGCTTAACTGAACCTGTGGCAAAGTGTATCTACCTGATGGGTCTGAGTAGGAGGTAAGGACATTCCCCGAGAAGCCACATGGAAGCCAGATAGCAACACCCCGAGCCCTAGACGAATGTGTTGCCAAAACCCAGGTGCCCCCCCAAGAGTGCTGTAGTTTTCTAGCCTCTTTGGCTGTCACATGTGTCTGCTGCAAGAGGGCTATTGTGGTTTTCATTTTCCTTAACCTGGTTTCCATCTTTTTTCTTTTAACCACATTCTTGAGCCCATTCACATTCCAGGTCATAATATTTAAGTCAGATGCCATTATTAACTGACACAGAAAGATGCCATTCCACTGTAACCTCATTTGTCTTTTGTTGAAGCCCCCCTACACCAGGCAGTAGAGGTACTCTACATGCAATTGCATCCAAGAACAAACTAGTAACAAAAAGAACATTAACTAGAATAGAAACCAACTTGTATTTGCCTTTTTTCACCATCCCCCCCGTCACCTCTCTCCTTATCCCTTCTCTCCTACCCCCTTCTCCCTCCCCTTTGCGAACTAGGAACTGTCAAACAATCAGACGGCGCTAAGTTTGAATCCCCCCCTTCCCCTCTGTTAGTGATGGTATACATGTGGTACACATGGGCTAATCTTTACCCTACTATTCCATCCACGAGTAAGTTATAGGCATTGGCACTCCTTGACCAGAATGGTAATTAGGGACACCTTCTTTGCCCCTGCCGAAAGCATTTTGGTTAACTGCAGTTTCTCCCTCTGTGTTGAAGCCTCTTTCCCACCTCCCTCCTTCCTGTGCTGTGGTTTGTTGTAGTTGCTGTAGTTATTTTTTTAAAATTGCATTTTAACCGTGACTTGAACTACATGCAGTGCACTGAGTCTAACTGGGCCAGGTTAGAGACATGCACTGTTGTATGCTTGACTGACAGCTAAATGCAGCCTCGTGAATCCTGTCATAGCTGGATGGTTATAATGGGAAATAATCAACTAATTATTCTGTTATAATTGGGCACAGTCAGTAATTACATACATTTTTTGATTGAATGGATGTCTGTGGCAAAAGATAATGTTTTAGGGACATATTGTCTGTCTCAGTGTCATAGTGTTTGGCAGTCCGTCAGTTTGTTTGTTGATAAATCAGGTGAACTACTGTATTTGTACTGCAGCTTGTTTCAGTCTCATGCTAATAAAGGCACTCTTTCCAAAAGTGGTTTTAATTTTTTCATCAGCCAACCAGTATTAACATAATAAACTGTTTAAAAGAATTGTACTTGTCATTACACTGTGAGGGCACCCTGTTTAACCACCAGTGCCACACCTCTACAGAGGGACTGCCTGGAGGAAATTGTTTAAAGGGTATATTGAAGGCTCATGCTTTTGTTTATTTCTTTTATTTTAGTTATGTCTAATGAGCAAGGCATCAATCCATATAACTTTTAAACCTACATTTCTCTTTCTGAATGGTTTATAACACAGGAAACTGAAGTTTCTCCCACTCACATTACTGCTGGCTGGAGGAAACTAACACATACTGAGTTAGATTATTAAACAAATCAGAATGCTTAATGCTAATTATCCCCAAATAGTTAATAAATTGCATCACTACTTGAGCCCTGTTGTTCTGTCCACTAATTATAGCAAGTAGAGAGTTGATGAGATGCAACCTAAAATAATACAAAATCACACATACCCCCACAATGCATTATGGGGGTATGTGTGATTTTATGTTTCTTTGAAACGTGGCTTCCCAGCCAATGCCCTTTGTGGTAACCCTTGCCTCAATGCTTATGCACTAAGGTTCTTTGTCTTGCAACCTGAAGTGCTCAGTCCAGTCACTTTTATGTCGATTGCTTGAATACACAAGAAACCTATAACGGCAGCTTGCTGCAGAAGCCGGTTGTGGAGGCGCGGCACTGTTGTGGCCAATGCCCCTACTGCCTTTTGAGGCTTGGCCCACTTTCCCCAACGGGGTGATATGCTGCTGCTGACACTAGTTCAGCCAGCGTACACAACCTTGAACGCTTTCAGCCGCCGTGAATCAGGGTCGCCCGCCATTGCAGCGCCAGAATTTCGCTGCAATGAGGAGCGACCCATCATTGCTGGGTAGAACGCTGGTACTGTAATATTGTTTGTGAACATGGCGGTGGCTCGCCGCCATGTTCTAAGCTATGACTAAACCCACTGCGAGGGGTGCCCAATCCAGCGGCAGCATGTCCCCCACAACAATGTTCGTTTGCTGACAAGGCCACAATCCTGTCAGCCTAGTCCCCTGAGTTCAGGTTGCCCAGGGGAGCCCACCCCATTGGCATAGTGGCTCCCCCGCCAAAATGTTCGGTTTATGCCGAGGGGGTGCCCAATCCTCCTCAGCTCTTCCTCCCCCCAGCACTCCATATGTGCCGACGGGGGTCCCCAATCCCCCGACAGCTACAGCCCCACAAACATTCAGGTGGCATACTGGGAACCCACCCCAGTGTGCCCATTGCCCCTGTAAAGATTAAAAAAACAGTCCCGCGATTTTTATTTAAACCTGTGAAAAAGAAAACAGTCCCTCGCGGTCTTCCTACCCCCTCCCACAACCCGCACCCACCCACTGTGCACCCTGCCTCCCCACACCCCCCTTGCCCCATACTTGCCTCCAAGGCTGGCGTGATGATCTTCGGTGGACCAGGAACATGTCTGCACTCTTCAAAGCCAAACACGAACTGAGGAAATGTCGGTAAGCTGTGTAATGGCATAAATAGAGCTTTTTCAACTTTTTTGCATATCTCGGGCATTTTTTGGAATTTTGGCACCAAATTTTCAACATGGGGTTTTTGGGCCCCCTCCTCATGAATATGAATTCAGCCACTGTCATGGTGTTAATCTGGTCCCGAAAGGTGACTTTTGCGGTCACTGTGCAGACACACCTTTTGGGACCAATTAACGAAACGGCAGTGCTATTGTTGGGTGGTGTTAGGTGTGTATTGTTAGGTGGGCTCTCAAAGTCAATGTTGCAAATTTGGTGGGAAAAATCCAACAAATGACTTTATGAGCGTGCATTGCGCAGGTTCCATGCACGCTCGTAACTTTGCAAATCTGCAATATTTTCACTCCAGATTTTCAACGTTGCCATTTTTCCACACCTCCTTATGAACAGTACAGCTGTCATTTTTCACATCCGGGCTGAAATGTGTTTTTGCACTTCTGGCGCAGAATAGCACGGTCGCTGTGGGAAATCAGTGTTTGGGACACATTAAGAAAATCACAGTGACACTGTTCATAAGCAGAGGTCCTACAATGCCTATGTTGAAACTTTTGTGATGAAACTCCATAAAATGACTGTGTTATGAGCGTGCATTGTGCAGTTTCCACGCACCCTTGTAACTTCACAAATTAGCAATATTTTCATGCCAGATTTTGAACACTAGCATTTTTTCACACCATCTTATGAACAGTACAGCTGTCATTTTTCACATCCTGGCTGAAATGTGTTTTCGTGCTTCCGGCGCAGAATAACGCAGTCGCTTTCGGAAATCAGTGTATGGGACAGATTAGGATCACGTGAGTGAGAGATGGGGAGTGACAGAGCTCAACTGAGCTCAGTTGGGACAGCTGCAGATTTCTTTGTGGGCAGAAAAAGGCGCTAATGCAGGCAGGAGCCCAGTACAAAAGGGCAGCCTGAAGCACTGGGAGAAACAGAACGAGCGAGTGAGGGAGTGGGAGTGAGTCAGCTAAATGGAGCTCTGTTGGGACTGCTGCGGATTTCTTTGTGGGCAGAAAAAGGCAGCAATGTAGGCAGGGGCCCAGTACAAAAGGGCAGCCTGCAGTGGTGGGAGAAACAGAATGAGCGAGTGAGAGAGGGGGGTGAGTGAGCGAGCTCAATGGAGCTCTGTTGGGACAGCTGTGGATTTCTTTGTGGGCAGAAAAAAGTGCCAATGCAGGCAGGGGCCAGTACAAAAGGGCAGCCTGCAGCACCGCGAGAAACAGAACAAGTGAGTGAGAGAGGGGGAGTGAGCTAGCTCAACATAGCTGTGTCAGGACTGTTGCAGATTTCTTTGTGGGCAGAAAAAGGCGCCAATACAAGCAGGACCCCAGTACAAAAGGACAGCCTGCAGTGTCGGGAGAAATAGAATGAGCGAGTGAGAGAGGGGGAGTGAGCGAGCTCAGTGGAGCTCTGCCAGGACTTTACAGTTGCCCACCCTCCCACCCATTGTCCTCTGTGGTTCTATATTACAGGAGGGTCTCTGGAGTGCAGACAAAGCAATGATCGGATACTGTTAGGATTGCTGTAATAATACATATTTATTTGTTCTGTTTATTTCTGTAACTTTGCTGAGTAATACTTGGAGTGCACTAGGATTTCTAACTGGGCTAAGTGAAACTATATGAGAGCCGAGAACAAAAAGTATAGTAGCTGAGGGGTGAAAAATGGACAAGGAAGCTTTAGGATTGCTACAGTAATACAGTATCTAACAGATGAGATTTGAGACTGAATTACCCCGGTCGGTAATGGGTCAGTAGGGGACTACTGTGGGGGGAACAGGAATTTGAGTAAATAGGGGCCTAACAGTTGTAGTAGGGTACAGAACCTGGGAGTAAGAGCCCATAACATAGGATGTGGGCCAAAATGGGACAGGTGCCACATGTCAATACGGTGGGCATCTTTGGAACGGTGGAAGGGTGTGGGTGTGCCATGGTCCTGGACTGGGCTTGGAGGATTGGGGGTGTATGGTCTGTAGACGACTGGCTAGTTTGAGGGAGGAACTGTGGAGGTTAGGGAGGAGTCTAAATGGCAGGGCAGATGAGTATGGTAGGCATCCTGATGGGGGAATAGGGGATGGCAAAGGGGGATGGAGGAAGAATAACTAGGGACCGAAACCGACCTTCAGAGGCACTACCAGAAAAGAGAGGAGAAGGAAGGGGGTGCCTGAGGTGAGGGCAGGGGGCCTCCTGATGGGGGAGGAAGGGGCCACGAGGAATACCAGGGGAGAGCAGATGGCTGCGGGTAGGGATGGACCAGGGGTAGCACGAAGGTGAACAACTAGGAAGGGGGAAACTGATAGGGGGAAGAGATGTAGGACAGGTATTGACTAGAAATAGATTTGAAACTCTGCCATCGGACAGAGAGGGGGAGCAGGAACATGCTGAATTGGGAAGGACAAGCGGGGCATGAGAGGGATGGCAGCAGGTAGGGGAGGAGATAGCGAGGACAAAAGGGTAGAAGGGGGCTAGTAAGGAAGGGGTGGTGGTGAGTGAAGAAGAGAAGGCTACAGGAAGGGGGAAGGATGGGAGGGACATCACTATCTGGGTGGAAGGGAATGAAGGCTCTAAATCGACAACAGTGGGGATAGGAGAGGGGTTGGAAATCAGCAGAGAAGGAGGGGAGGTCGATATGGGAAGCCCAGTAGGAAGCAGTCAGGCTTGGAAGGGGTTCAAGGGGAATGGGAGGAATAAGGCAGAGAAAAGGGGTGAGGCGGAAGTAGGGGGTACAGATACAGAAGTTACAGAGGGTGCAGCTGGCAGGGGGTAAGGGACAGGAAGAGCGTGTATTGGGGTGGTGGAAGGGGCATTAGAAGGGAAAGGGGTAAGGGGCAGGGGGGTACTCCTCCTGGGGGATTCTGTACTGAAACTGGTGAGATGTGGCAGAAAGGGGGGAAAGGCACAGCCATATATGAGTTGAAACTTTCCCCAGGTTGAATGCAGGAGGGCAGGCACTGCTTAAGCGTGCAGCAAGGGGGAGGAAGAAACCTCATTTACTGTTGCATGTCGGTAGAAACGACTTGGTGGAGGACACTGGAAGTAGTGAGGGGGAGGTTTGAGTACTTGGGCAGGCAGTGGTGAGAGGGTGGGGAAGTCTGTGGCATTCTTGGAGGTACTGCTGGTACCATCTGCAAGCATGGGGAGGAAGGGTAAGCTTGAGGAGTTAGAGTGGCTAAGGGACTGGTGCCACACAAAACATTATGGGTAAGTGACTAACTGGGGTAGGGTCTGGGGGGAATAGTGACTTGTACGTGGGGGACAGGGTACACTGGAGCAGAAAGGGAAGGGGAGTATTAAAGGTAGCATTGCTGCCGGGCCACTGGCACTGATGGTTGAGGAGCTAGACGGCACACCTTGCGCCATGCTGCCAACCCGGGTTCGGACGCAAGCCCTGGTCACCAGGGGTTGGCAAGGGAGGGATAGGATTGAGCATCCAGAGGACTGTTCTCCTATCCCGGGGTGGGATCCAGGGACCCACCGCTCAGTAGCGGCCTCTGGTGATGAACATGGATACTACTACTGTGGTGTAGTAAAGGGGAGAAAAGTGGAAAATGGGCTATGGTCAGGCAGCATGAGCTTTGACCCCCCAGCCCACCCTGAATGACGCCTTCTCAACCAGATCCTGCGCCAGTGGGCTCACTGGGAAGCAGCTCACCACCCCAGCACAGGGGTAATCCGTGAGGTGAGCAGGTTGGTTGATGTCGGGCAGGCTGGGGGCCAGTCGACACCAAGCCGACCGTAGCTCCTGTGAGAGAAACTATGTAAAAAAAAAAAACAAAAACAAATAAATAAATAAATGTCAGGATTAGAGGGTATATCTCTACTAAGGTGGATTTACACAAATGGGGCAAAAGACTGAGGTTGTAGAAGGGTCAGACAGGGGAGCCTGAGCTCACCGCCCTAGATATAGGTAAAGGCGGAGGTGTAGTAACCCTGGGAGGGGGCAGGCAGAGTGGTCTGAGTGTAATACAGAAGGCACTACCACCCAGTAAGAATGAGGAGAAAGGGTGCAGACTACCAGGAGGAGGGACACAGGCCAAGGAGGAGAAGAGTGAGGAGGGGTACGGGTGGAAGGTGGTCTGGCTAAATGGATAGAGAACTGGTTACAGGGGAGGGTGCAGAGGGTGGTGGTGGTGGGGTAGCTCTCAGCACCCAGAGCAGTTACAAGTGGGGTGCCGCAGGGCTCAGTGCTTAGCCCAATGCTATTTGGGCTCTTTATTTTTGATACAGCACAAGGAGTGAGGAGCATGGTTAGTCTGTTTGCACATTATACCAAATCAAAAGCAAATACTTATAGTAGCAGAGCCCCCCAACACATACACACTCCCCAAAAAGCTGCTTAAAAGCCTGCAATTCATTTAGATCAATTCAATTTTCTGACGTACTTGGGGTTCACTGCCAACAAGTGTCAAATCGTGTACCTAGGACATAGGAAGCCCGATGCTGGGTATTGGATGGGGAAGGTACTGATACTCACTAGACATGAAAGGGTCCTTGAGGTTATTATATCGGAGGATGTCAGTACAGTGTCACAAGGCTATGGGCAGGGCAAATTGGATTCTGGGGTGCATAAGGAGTGGCATCTCCAGTAGGAGGAGGAGGAGGAGGGATGTTGTGCTGCCACTGTCTCACTCCGTGGTATACCCCCAGCTGCAGTACTATGTCCAGTTTTAGAGTCCACATTTCAGAAAGGACTTACGGTGGAGGTTTTCCAGAGGAGGGCAACTAAAATGGTACAGAATTTTGTCAGGAATCCCTACAAGGAAATGCTGAATTTCAACATGTACACTGTTAGACAGGAGGGCGAGAGGTGACATAATCAAGACCTACAATGTACCTCACAGTGGTAAAGAGGGTACAGTTGGGGAGTTTTTCTCAAATGAGGTTGAACACCCAAACCAAGGGACATACAATGATGCTGGTGGAGGCATTCAGGATAGATGTGAAGAAATATTTCTTTACTGAAAGGGTGGTAGATGCCTTAAACAGACTGCCAGGAGAAGTAGTGGAAGCTAAAATGGTAGGGGGCATGAAGCATGCATGGGATAAACATAGGGGTATATTAGAAAAAGGGGAAGGAGTGGGTCAACGGAGATCAATAGGGCTATGGAAGTGGAGTAGGTTCAAGTTCATTGCAGAAAAAATCCATTAAGCAAGCTCATTCACAAGGAGGTCCTGATGGACGCAGGCAGAATAAGACATGCAGTAACATATACAGGCAGGAGTCACAAGTAGGTAGAGAACACTTGGGAAGACTGGATGGGCTGAGCGGTCCTTTTCTGCTGACAAATTCTGTGTTTCTGTGGCATCATGTGTTAATTCAGGTGCAGTGTTTATTTAAAGTTGGCCCTACCATACATCCAGATGTAAGGTACAGTAAGTAATTACCGAATTAGATGCAGCCCACTTACAGTACAATAGAAACAACCCCAGTGCTTAGAGAAGCCTTTACTCTTCATAAGGCTGCTTAAAGAGCTGGGGTTCTATTTGCAGTGTCCACACCAGTATGCTGATCTTAAAATTGACGCCGTATCTGAATGAGTACTTCATTCTTGCTCACTCCATTTCTTCCCCACTTTGAAAGCTGCCTGTCCTGAGTTACTTTTCAGCTGGCAGTGCCTCGCCTGTGTTGGAAGATGACCAATAAGAAGCACGGAAAGACGTCAGACTTCACAGATTCTGAAGGCAGCTGTTCATGGACAGACATCAGGCAGTTCTACTGGGGGTAGGAGGAAGTAAGCTGTTTAACTAGAATCTGCTGCTTATCCATCGGGTAGGAAAATGGGCAGACTAGGTGGGCCAAGTGGTCCTTATCTGCCATCAAATTCTATGTTTCTATGCCTCTCACCCACCGTCTTGGCAAGGAGAAGACTGAAGCTGTGGCCACTGATGACTGTTGGGGTGTAGGGATGGGGGACCAAAGGGGACACACATAAGTAGATACAACCATAATAAAATTGTGAGGCCTTCACCAGCTGTCCAAAATGCTTACCAGTAAAATAACACTATGAAATTGTTCAAATGGCAACACAATCTGGTGAGCCCTCTGTCTGCCTTCTGACACCAAGCATCAACCAGCATAAAATTGCCTACAGAAGGCAGTGTGGTCATGTGGTTACTGAAATACTGGAGATTACAGATTTAGAAGAACAAAAGAATATCACACACAAGCCAGCACATATGCCTATAGCAGCTGTCTCCTGCTTCTCAGTAGTTATATTTATACCCTTGAGGTACTTGAATGTTTCTATCCCTATCCCGTCTTTCCCTCCTCTCTTCCACTCAGTACATATTTCTCCTCATAAGACTTGTGTTGCAAACTCTGTACCATCTCATTCGCCCTTCTCTGGACCATCTCCAGTCTTACTATCCTAACAAAGGTGTGACCTCCAGAACTGCAAACACTACTCCATGTGAATCCTGACCATGGTTTTAATAGCATCCCTACCTCCCTCCTTATGCTGGTGATACCCCTGCCTATGCATCCCAGCATGTCACTGACCCTCCCAGCTGCCTTACCACTTTAACATTTTCAGGTCATCTGAAATAACCCCCAGGTCCCTTTCATTCTTTGTGACTGTCAACAACTCGCTCCCCCCTCATCCTGTACCTTTTCTCAGGGTTTCTGTGTCCCAGGTGCATAATTTTGCACTTTTTTTAATTAAACTTCAGTTGCCAGTCCTCAGACCATTTCTTAACCTTCCCCAGGTCCCTCCTTATTTTCTCCACCTCCTCTGGGGTATCCACTGTCTTACAGATGTTGGTGTCATCTACAAACAGGCAGACCTTTCCCTTCAGCCCTTCTGCAATGTCACTAATGAAGACACTGAACAGGACTGGCCCCAGGACCAGTCCCTGCGGCACCTCACTGGTCACCCCCTCTCCCCAGACTGTGTCCCATTTACAACCACTCTCTGCCTCCTGTTTGTTACCCAGTTTACCACCCTTTCCCTCATGCCCATCCTATCTAGCTAGTTTATCACCCTTCTATGTCAGATGGTGTCAAAGCCTTTGCTTACATCAAGGTAAGCATTGTCCACTGTCCCACCCTAATTTACTTCCTTTGTCACCCAATGAGATGAACCAGATTTGTCTGACATGACCTCCCCACTGTGAATCCATGTTGCCTGTGGTCCTGGGCTCCGATGGCTTCTACATGCCCCACTATCCTTTCTTTAACCAATGTCTCCATGATCTTCCCCACAACTGAAGTGAGGCTGACTGGCCTATAGCCTTTGCAACTGCTGTACAACTGTGGCCCTTGCCCCTCCCTCTCTTCTGTGAATACTGAATAGAAAGACACAGTGGATGCCGGGGGCACATGGCAGTTCTTAGGCATGGTACTTTCACTTCCAAATACCTAAACAGCACATATAAGCAATAAACATTCGGCATTGACAAATGCTTGTTTACGTTGCTTGTGCAAGAAACGTTTTACTACAAATGGCATTTCAGAGGTGTGTCATTCTCTAGCCCAATGCAGGTCAAGCTGCATTGGGCTCATCCTTGACAGACCAATGTTTATGCAAGCTAAGTATGACAGTGGTTCACAGATTATGGGTGGAAACTTTGTGGTGTTGAAAGGAATGAAGCGCTCCAATGAGAGCACTTCGGTCCTTTCATGGTTGTTGTTCTTCTTTCCCCTGCCATCTCCCCCTGCCAGCCTTTTTTATTAGCTAGTGGCTGCTCAGCTGTGTCTCCATCCCCCCTGTGCAGATTGGGGCACGGATCTGCCACACTGTTTTTCCCAGGTTTCTTGTTTCAGTCAGCCAGTCCGCTATGTGCGTTTTCCCCCTTCTCACCCTGTTTCTCCAAGCTCCTTTGTTTTTTCCATCCCTCTTGGTATTACCCCATTTTTTTGCCTCCTGGACCACTCTCCCAGCAGCTTCCCCCTCCTCGATCTGTCTCTTTGCCTCTGGCCCTACCTGGCACTTTTCCCAGGCTTTCTGTTTACAAAAAAAGCAACTTGTTTTCGGTTCTGGGAGCCCTGCTTGAGCGCTCCCTTCCTGCCTCCTGTTTTTCTCCTTTCCCTACTATAACACCCACCACATCAGGCTTCTACATATGCCACAGAGTGGCTTTCACTATGCAGTACCCGCCGCTCTCGCTGCTGCCTCCGTACTCTCTGAACCCCCCCAGCTCTCACATTAGCTACGGTGCTGCTTTACTAAATGGCAGCTTCTCTCTCTCTCTCCTGCCACCAGAGTGGCTGAACTTAATAGCAACTTCCTTGCTGTTCCTGCTGAAGCCCTTGGCTGCCTCCTTAAGAATGAGTCCATAGGGCATAAACTAATGAAGATTCTGTTGCCACAGTGGCGATTCAGGAAGGTGGGGGAGGTACATTTACTAAATGCCTCCTCCATCTGCCAGTGACTTCTTTTGTCCTCTCTGTCTCCCACCCATGTGGAGTAGGCCACAGCCTAAGCTCCATGCAGGCTGGGAGTTTAGAGCACTCACAGGCACTCCTACAAAGCACGGTCGCGCTCACGGTTGGCTGCTGCTGCAGCCCAAACTGGCTCTCCTCTTCTTGCCACTGCACACACAAGCCCTCCAACACTGCCCATACAATACAAGGGCTCCCATCAGATCCCAGTAAATGGTTTATTTAAAGACGCTGGCCCAGCTACTTCGGGAGCTAGCCCACTAGACTACCAAGGCTATCTTTTTGCACAGTGGCCCCCTCTGGCCACTTTCTAGCCCACAAGACCACCAAACACTCTTTATCCAAAAGGGCTACTAGCCCCCCACTAGACTTCACTAGCCCTTCTGGGCTACTAAATAAATTACTGACCACTCGGCCACCAGTGGGGCAAAGGGAATTTAGCCAAGTCCCCTTCCTCAAACCTAACTTTTACTCTTTTGGTTTTTTTTTCTTTATTTCTCTTTCAATTAATCTATTTTCTGTTTTTTACAGGTCTGACAGGACGAGGGCTCCTACCTATCAGATAAGTATTATTTTATGTCTATTCTGTCCCTTCTGCCCTACTGGACCCCTTAAGAGCTGCAGATCCTTTGTGACCCCTTTGCTATTCTTTTATTTTACAGGTACACTGTATGTCACCCTTTCAAACTCCTACCTTTGGCTCCCTAGGGCAGGTAAGTCCCTCTATTATACATTGTTCTCGGTAGGTTGACTGTAACAGGGTGGATGTGCCCATTACACTACCTTTCAGGTTTTATTCCTCCCTGCTCCGTTTTCCCCATTTCCTGTGTTGGCCCTTCCTGGGTTTCAGCAGTGCATGGGCCTCCCGCAGTCCCCCCTCGGCTCCCTGCTTCCCAGCTCTGACTTTCTAGAGCCGCTACTCAATGCCGTAATAACAAGCATTTGTCAATGCCGAACGTTCGCTTGCAGGTATTTGCAGTGGTATTTGGCACTTGGACATGGCTTAAAAAAATCAGTGACAAAGAAGTACAAGCATTTGTCAGTACTGAATGTTGGTTGCTTCTATGTGCTGTTTAGGTATTTGGAAGTCATTGAAGTGCAAATATTGAAAATTCACGAACTTACAAGCGTCTGTAGGGACTGCGCAATGCACGCTTGTAAAACAGTCATTTTTAGAAATGTTTTCACCAAATTTTCAACATAGCCATTTTAAGACCTCTGCTCATGAACAGTGTCACTATGATTTTCTTAATGTGTCCTATACATTGATTTCGCACACCGACTGTGCCATTGTGTGCTACATGGGTGGAAACACGTTTTGGGTGAGATGTGAAAAATGACAGCTGTACTACTCATAAGAAGGTGTGGTAAAATGGCAATGTTGAAAATCTGGAGTGGAAATATTGAAAATTCGCAAACCTATGAGCATGCGTAGGAACTGCGCAACGCACGCTCGTAAAACAGTCTTTTTTTTTGGAATTTTTGCACCAGATTTTCAACATGGGGTTTTTGGGACCCCCTTCTCATGAATGATGTCACTGTCATGGCGATATTCAGGCCCGAAGGGTGATTTGGCCCAGTGACTGCGAAATCACCCTCCGAGCCCAAACAATGCCATGACAGTGACATCATTCATGAGAAGGGTTCCCAAAAACCCCATGTTGAAAATTTGGTGCAAAAATTCCCAAAAATGCCTGAGATATGCAATAAAGTTGAAACCCCCCTATGTAGCCCATTATACAGCTTACTGGCATTTCCTCAGTTCGCGGTCTGCTTTGAAGAGTGCAGACGTGTTCCCGGTCCACCGATGATCGTCGCGCCAAGCTCTGGAGGTAAGTATGGGGGAGGGGGTGAGAGGCAAGGCGCAGTGAGTGGGTGCGGTTGTGGGAGGGGCTGGAAAAGCGCCATGGGGCTTTTTAATTTACAGGTTTTCAAAACAAAAAGATGTGGGACATTTGCCACGCTGGAGTGGGCTCCCAGCGGGACGGAAAATGCTGGTGTTGTGGAGCTGACGGGGATTGGGCACCTCTATCAGCAGATGACACGGGATGTTTGTCACGCTAGGATGGGCTCCCAGCGTGGCAGCAAAGATTTGGGCGCGCTAGATACGCGGTGTTGTGGCGACAGCGGTGGTTTTCGAAGAGAAGACCACCGTCATACACAGCACCGCGTCCGATTGGTGCAGTGATGCCACGCCTGCTCAATGGAGCAGGGGTTGCAGAGGAGGGCACACCTCAAAGTGTCCCATTCTCCCAAGGCGTTCCTTGCGCATGCGTGCAAGCGAAACGTAAAAGATAATTGTATTAGTTACCTCCTGGCACTTGCTTCCTGCGCCATTGTGCAGGCAGGTTGTTGTCTTTTGTTTCTGCATGGCCATGCCCCCCAATGGCTCTTCTCTCCTGGCTTCTTCTCTTTTTCTGTTACCTGGCTGCTATCCACCAGAGAACCCAGTTCTGCAGTTTGATAGCCTCCCTTACGCAAGAGTGCCTCCCTTG
Organism: Neoceratodus forsteri; assembly: GCA_016271365.2. Lineage (NCBI taxonomy): Eukaryota > Metazoa > Chordata > Ceratodontiformes > Ceratodontidae > Neoceratodus > Neoceratodus forsteri. The sequence goes on from JADMNL010000023.1 coordinate 71,450,248, forward strand.
CTTACTACATAGTGAATGTCAGAGATGCTGCAGTATTGCCTTTGCAGTATCAGTGGCAAACAACTAAACAGCAAACACAAGCAAGCAATGTTCAGCATTGACAAATGCTTATTTTTTCTTCAAAGCACTGCTGTTGAAGTTATAGAAGAGAGGAAGATCTACACCAAAGAGCAACAGAAACAATTCAAGTCTAGTTAGACCAAGATGGTGCTTGGCATGAAGGGCAAATCATATGAACAGAGATGCAGCAAGCTGGGGCTATACACTCTGCAGACCAAAAGGGAGAGAGAGAGGACATGATAGAGACTTTCAAATACGTCATGGGGTTAAACAAAGGGGGCCCGGGGTGCTTATTCCAAATGAAGAACACCGCTACTGGGGGCATGGACTGAGACTGCAGGGGGACACTACAGGGGAACGTGAGCGGGCGATTCTTTATGGAGAGGGTGGTGGATGCCTGGAACAGGCTTCCAGAGGAGGTTGTGGGGGTGGAGACAGTGGCAGGATTCAAGAGGGCTTGGGACAGGCATAAAGGGCTATGGGGGGGTGAGGTGGGTTCTCAAGGAGGGAGGAGGTAGTCTGGGGGGGGGGTTAAGGACAGACGAGATAGACCATGGGGTCTTTTTCTGCCATCAAGTTTTATGATTCTATGATATGATTCTATGTATTCACCAACAGTCCCATAGGCTTAACATAAGGAACATGACTGTTATGAATGACCCACACACAAATATTTTGAAATAGCTTTTAGATATTTCTGTTTTTATATAGTTACATGGAATTAGGATTTTAGACAAACACATGAATACAAGGGGAAACTTTGCATACAGTTTGTGTGTATGCATTTTTGCTTTGCTTTTATACTTTTTAAACCTTTCCTTAAGGCAATAAGCAGCACCTCTCTTCATAAATGAAAACGTATTTATTTTTTTTATTTACACTTTTTGCAGCCGCTGGCCACACAGGGAATCACCAGATCATGGACCCTTGCTCCCACATCCAGAATGGATGCACTCCTACCATGGGAACCCCTGGCTTGCCCTCCTAGGGCGGGACTGCAGCACCGCTCTCCTCTATTCGGCACTGCGGACAATGGGATAGGGCAAGGAGGGGCCGTCCTGGAGGCTGATTGGAGCTGAGGGCTGGCATCATAGAGGGCAGCCAGCAGCTTGGTTTTTCTTCCCCTGTATGTGGGGGGCGGGAACATGCAATGACGACCAGCATCTGTCCCACCCCTCCGAGCACTGTCAAATACCGGTAGCTGTGGTACCCGTGGCCTCCGCTAGGGGTCCATCGAGCCCCGGACATTACCCCAGCCCTCCCCCCGGAGAAGGAGAGCAGTCCTGAGGACGCTCAATCCTTCTCCCCGGCTGGCCCTCCGATGACCCGTGTCCGTTCCTGAACCCAGGTCGCTGGCGTCACAAGTGGAAATCCAACCACTGCACCGACTGGCGATGAAAACTTATTTTTAATAGCAAGGGAACAAAGAGGGACAGGCTGGGGATGATACTGAAGATCACCCCCCTCCCCAGCTACAAAGGGGACCAGTATGCAGCCCCTTAATTTCTGTGATGTCTCACACAAGAAAATACTGGTGTGTATATATATTTTTTTATCTATGCAGTTGTGTGACATATCAAAGTAACAGAATATGATTTTTAAGGGGATGGAGACAGATAGCAACACACGTAGCACCTCTACTCCAAAACAGGGAAGGTCACCTTTTACAACTAGAAGCAAGACATATGGCTTCAGTTGGTTTGCCTCAACTAGGCAAAAGTGTTTTCCCGTTTCACCTGTTTCTTTCTCATTAGTCTATCTCCCGGAACTTGGTACCTGACTTGGAATCAGTTTATTAAGATAACCAATATAAACTTGTAATATTGTTTTCTCTCTCTCTCTCTCTCTCTCTCTCTCTCTCTCTTGCATAGAGCACGGGGAAGTGATTAAACTATCAGATGTGCTTGTAGTGCAAAAGTATGGGAGTCAAATGTAGTATATGATGGAACATTTTGTAACCAAAATGAATGTTAAACATTATTTAAATAACATGTACAGTATTTCTGTAGACCAAACAGTGAGAAGGAAAAATAAAAGTTTTCAAATTATCAAGTCATAATGTACAGACGTGTGTATTAACTCCTGTTTTCAGTCAGTTTATAACTTGGTAATAATTGGTTTGATTTTTCTCCCTTATTAAAAGCAGGTTGTAATTTGCCATAATAACCAGCTGGTTACAATGGCAAACCCGTGCCGCTTTCAGTAAGCTCTAAGCATTAGCCGCACAGCATTTCTCACTCCCTAATGTTCAGCTGTCCCTTGAGTGTTTCAAAAGCACCTGCCTTGAGACAAACAACTGCTTCATGGAGAATTACGTCTCTGTAAAAATGTGAAATATTTTGTGTAAGAGAATAAAACAGGAAAGAACTTTGAAACCAATCCCTAACCTCTCTGTTCTCTCTCACTTCCTCTTCTGTCCCTCCCTCTGCAGGTCACATGACTGTCTCCAGTGCAGTGCAGAGGTTAGCACAACAAGCAGTGAACTTGGAGATCCAATAGACCTGGGTTTGAAACCCACAACTCCACTTATTATTATGACGATCGTTACTATGTTTAAGATGGAAGTAGATACAACCATTGACGGAAGGCATGTTTTCAAAGGTGCCTTTGAATGTATTAGAATATTTGTTATACAAACATCCACATAATCGATTACCACATATTGTAGCCATTTCTTCACAGTTCCTCATGAATGTGACAGCTGTCATTTTGCAGCTGCTGCCCAAAATGTGGTTTTGCGTGAAATCACCTTTGGGCCAGGAGTTGAACTTTTTCTCTGCGCTTCTTCATGAGGCAGGGTGATAACAAGACTATGTTGATGATCTGGTGCAAGGATATTACAAAACAACAAAACTATGAGCCTACATTACATTTTGTGAGCACAGGCTCATAACGCTGATGAATTTCAATATTTTTACCACCAGTTCTTCACCTGTGGCCCTATCAGCTCTGGCCAGTTTGTTCTTTATGGAAGTTGCTGCAGCTAAGCTCCCCTCCCCAGCAGTACTGCTCCACTACACAATACAGAAAATTACATTTCAACTTTGAATCACAGAAAATATCACAAATAATTGGTGATCTAGAAGCACTAGGCACAGTAGACATGTAAAGCAGTGATTTGTTGGTAAATAATGCCTGTTTTAAATGCTTTCCAAAAGTTTTCAGGCACAGCAATGAGATCACATTTAACACCAACTGTCTCCTCCTCACACTGCACTGAATTCAGTCTACACATGGCAATACAGCTCATTGCAGCGCCATGTGACCTCCAATCCCATGGATCCTTGCAAACTTTGCCTTAGAGCCACATTCGCAGGCGAAGTTCACAATTTTGCTATTCACAAAGTCCTCCTTTAAGGTGAAGAAGAACTTTGCCTCAAAGGAGAATTTCACGAATTCGGTAAAATTCACAAATTCTCTGTGAAGCGAAGTTGTCTAACTTCACTCACCTCTAATCGCAACATCTATACTGTGGATAACAAAGGACATACAGTAGTATTGAACCCTTGGAAACTTTACAACAAAGGGTAATCTGCTACGATGAGAAAGTTCCCATAACTGTCAACTGCAACGAGCAACTGGGAACCGGGACAAAACAGTCAAAGAAGGCCCAACTAACTCCTCAAGGTGACCATCTGAAATGTTGTTAAAAGATCTTGCAGAATCAAAATGGATTGCTCACCTCTACCTCTTGCCAAGAGAAAATAATCTTATATATTGACTGAAGTCGTGTTAGTACTGTACATTTTTTCCTATAAAGTTTCCCCCAACCAAGTATTGGTTACCCTTCTCATGTCTCAGGCAACCAGCCAGCTCCATCTATTACTTGCCCACTGCAAGCATGTTTCTATGGGCAGTAGGATTTATGATGTGGGGTTCAGTGTACCCAGATTATCATTCTGGTGGTGCTTGAACTTTTATTTATTTTTTTTAGTTCCCTCCCACCACCTTCCACCCACACAGTGGTGCTACCAGCCTTCAGAGTTGGCCTCAGACACCACAGTTAACCCTGGCGGGTGGTCACTGCAGGATTGGTCACAGTGCCATCCCCTCCCCAGGCTGGGAAATGGTGCCAGCAGTAACATTGTTTCCTAATTTGACTGCTGACCCCGCATGCATAGGGTCTGCTCCTGAACATGGATCACATGCCCGGAAGTGCAGTGCGCTTCCAGTGGGCCAGTGGAAGGCCCCCTCAGTGCTATAACTTGATCTGAAACCAGATTGGAAAGCTTCATCAATATTATTTCTCTCAGGATGAGCCCTGAGGTGTATCATTGCTTCTTCTATCAAGTTCCCCAAAACTGAGGGGGGGGGGTCGTGGCTAGTGGGCATAGATGGCTGACGCTTGCTAGGTTAGCTCCTCGGGACACCAGCAATAAAATTGACTAAAACAGCTGCTTTATGCCTTACTAATATCTTGGAACGGTATACCTGCATTGCTTTATCTTCATGGCGTCAGGTAAACAGAAAAACAAGCAAGCTAAACTCCCTTTTAATGCCTGTATCTCCTCCAGTTTGTGTGCGGCGGGATCACTAATTAACAGGCAGTGGGATCACGAGGTGGAAGGAGCTAGTGACCATCAGGCCCATGAAATGCATTTGCTCACTAAGACACTCGCCACAGTTCCGACTATGCTCCTAGTAATGCAGCAGGAGATGAAGGCAGGATTCGTCAATATAACTTCTCAACTGACTCACCTTCAGTCCATTGTAGCCAGTCTTTCGGAGACATCTAACACATGCGGCCCAGATAACTGAGTTGGAGCACCACATGGGAGAACTAGAAGACACCTACGCAGGGGTCTCAGCTGAGTGGAATGGTCTGTTGTCCACACTTTCTGAATTAAGAGCACATCGACGACCAAGAAAACCAGTCCAGAAGATCAAATCTGCGTATAATAGGACTCCCGGAGGGGACTGAAGGCTGAAACCCTAATCAAGGCCTGCATCAGTGGGCGGTGACACAGTTGGGCCTGCTGGAGGAGTACTCTGCCTTTGAGATTGAATGTGCGCCCCGAGTTGGACCACCACTGAAGCCGGGAGATGGACCACGCAACTGCTTAATCAAGTACCTACGGTATTCCAATAAGGAGAAAATATTGCGGAAAATTAAACAATCAGGCCCCGGGGTCACGTAATGGCAGCCTAATGAGCAACAGCTAGCTCCCACCGCTCCGCATCCCTCCTGGGTGTTTCCACTGCAAATCAACCTCCTAAACTCGAATTTCAGCCGGAAAAGAGCTTCATATTATTCCAGCAAACAGAGACAAAAAAATTTGAAAGTATGGAGGTATATATGCATAAAGCGCCTGTGCGCCACATTCCTCCCCCCACTCCGGAGAAAGACAAGGCCACAAAATGGCCCAAACAGCAGCCGGCCGCCAGCAGTAAAACTACAGCGGGGACATCAGTGCTCACTGAGGAACGCTTTCTGGAGATAATGCAGCCCCTCCAAAGTTCCATTGCAGCAATATCTGATGAGCTGCATCAAGTACACACTTCGATGGATTCCCTTGCTTTATGTGTGGCGGATTCAGAGGCACGTATAATCTCCCTGGAAAGCAGGCATGACAAGGCTGAATTAGAGCATAGCAGTGCAGCAAAGAGATTTAAAAGAATAGAGGATAAGCCAGAGGATCTTGAGGACAGAAGCCACTGAAATAACCTGCTCATTCTTGGGATACCTGAAAAGGAAGAGGGTAACTCTCTGATTTTATTCTTGCAGAAACTATGTGAAAAAATTGCTGGGCCCTCGACAAACGATACGACTTATACCATCGAAAGATCCCACAGAGCGTTACGCCCTATGCCACCCCCCGGGTCACCTCCCAGACCCTTGATTCTCAAATTGCTCAATTTCCTTGATAAACAGCACATACTGGCTCAAATCAAATCCCTGCAAGAAGTCCAATGGGAGGGCAGGAAAATTTGAGTGACTCAGGATTTACCGCAATCTGTCAGAACAAAGAGACAGGAATTGCACCCCATAGTATCTAAACTGAGAGCGGCTGGGAAGCAGTTCCGGGTTCGATACCCAGCCATTCTACAATTGAAACTCCAGGATCAATGGCATGCTTTTGATGCACAGGAACACGCGCAGCTTGAATTAAAGAAGCTACTTCCTGACTTGTTTAAATGACTGGGCCATGAAACTGATGGTTAGTGATTGTATTGCAGCATGCTACATTTGTAAAGTGGCCAGCACTGAGTTCTGATCTGGAGAACTTTAGTAAACATAGTTCCTGTTTAGTGACCAGCAGGAATCAAGGATCTCCTAGACACGCCGACTCTTACTCGGCCCTGTGCCTTTAAAGTCCTTACCTGCATTCATTGACTGGACAAAAGAACTTGCCAACAAAATATTCTTTGGCCTTGCTACACGAAGGGACCTTCGTCTGAATACCTCAGCTTACTTAAACTACATCTCCACGGATATGTCAAATGCCTGCATACCTTGTTCTTTATTTTTTTTTATATGTACTAATTCGAGAAGAGACCCTTAGGTACTATTAAGGGCTCCCTTTCAGGTGTTTCTTTCCCAGTTAAAGGACTTGCTGGGACTGCATAGAAGAGGTGGTTTTTAAACCTCTGCCGGTGTATTTTATTTTACCTGATAACGGTCTACTATCCATTTTTCTTTTATTGGGTGGCCCTCGCAGTTGGAATGGCAAGTATACACGTCATATAAATAGCTAAGTGATTATTGGCATTACTAATATTGCTTATCTCTCTGGTACTAGTTTAATGTTTTATAAGCAATGATTGTTATAAAATAACTCACAGATAGAATGTTTATGGGAGGGAATGCTGGGATCGGGGGGCGGGACAATGTTGTATCACTGGGGTGCACATAAACATCGCCTGGCGGTATATGTTGTAAGTACGGTTACTAGAACTGGAGGTAAGTGTTTAAGGTTTTTTCCTTTTTTTTTCTTAGGGATTGAAATTGAATTTGAATTGCATAGTTAATGGAGAAACTTAAGGGTAGAAATGAGAAGGGTGGGTACATGCCAAACGTCTCCTTTTTTAATCGCAGTGAGTTAACTGCTATATTCCACAGACTGAATCTTCCAAATTGTTTTGGCCTGTTTGTACTCCAACCAGGAATACTATAATGGAGGGTCCTTACAATATTTTAACTTGGAACGTCCGAGGTGCTAGGGACAGGTGCAAGCAACAAATGATCTTAAGACATTTAGCACACCTATAGGCTGGAATTGTGTGCTTACAAGAGACGCATCTAAAGAGGGAAGACATATCTCTTCTCTGAAAAAACTGGCTAGGCCAAGCCTATGGAGCAGGTATCTCTACCAGCTGAGGGGGGGAGCCATACTCATTGCCAAATCAATCCCTTTTAAAGTGACCCAAGAGATATGGGATCCAACAGGTCAATATGTGCTATTGCAGGGTACTTTACAATCCCAATCATTCCTGTTGGGGTCTATTTATGGCCCCAGTGTAGACTCACCCCTTTCCTTTTCACATCTCCTTAACCTGATTTCTCCATTCTTACAGAATGCCATATTTCTGGGAGGGAATTGGAACTTAACACCACAAAACCATTTAGATTGATCTGATGCCAAAACAATTGGACTCTCTCCTGCCCAAAGGGCACTCAGTGATCTCATGAATGGAGCAGGAATAGTGGATATATGGAGAATATTACATCCCACTGAAAAATCTTATACCTTTTTCTCCATTCCCCACCATATCTATTCTAGGCTTGACTATTTTTTGATTAGTTCCTTTCTGCTCCCAGGGGTAATGGATAGCCAAATTTTTGCCAGAGTAATCTCAGACTACTCTCCTGTCTTGATCTCTTAGGTATTGGACCCTAGGGTACAAAGAGACTCCCTTTGGCTTCTAAACAATCAAATTACTCAAATCTTCAACTACTTTATCGCATATTCAAGAGTTTGTCTCCCAATTCTTTAATCCAATAAAGACTCAATTACCAGACTAGATATGGTATGGGCAGTTTTTAAATGTACACTGCATGGTGAATGCATTTGCCTGGCCACCACTAGGTCCCGAGAATTTAAAGCTAAAGCTGAAGGTCTGTTGTGGGAGATTAAAACAATTGAAAGAAAATCAGCTGACATTCTCCTGATGAAGATAGGACTAAATTACATACCTAAAATGTGCAATATTATGACCTTATTTCCCAGAAAGTGGAATTAGCATTACAGAGAACTAAACTTGAATACCTAGAGTCCGGTGAGAGGGCTGGCAAGCTATTAGCTATCAGAATCAAACAAGCAGAAATGAACTGCTGCATTCCGGGCTTGCAAGTAACTGATTGGGATCCCATAGTTACACATCCCCAACAAATGTCCACTATTTTTAAGTCATATTTTCAGGAGTTATATTCGGTACCTATAACAGACAAGGCCACTCATAAAGAAATGTTTGACTATTTGGATGGAACTGACCTCCCTCAACTTCCTTCCGACTTGACAGCCCTCCTTGGCTCACCCATCCAAACCATGGAAGTTGAAAATGTCATTGCCCAGCTCCCCCAGATAAATCCCCAGGCCCTGATGGTCTTACAAACAATCTGTTTAAAGCATGTGTTAAGGATTTAGCCCATTTCTTGACAGAAGCTTACAACTACTGATTTTCTAAGGGATTCTCGGAACATTTTCAGGAAGCTATTATCACGTTAATACCTGAAGCTGAGAAAAAAAAACTCCATCCAGAAAATTATCATCTCATCTCACTCTTAAATTCTGATATTAAGATACTTGCAAAAGTACTCGCTAATAGGTTAAGTCCCCTTATGAATCTCCTAATTGGCCCTGAACAAATTGGCTTTATGGTAGGCAGAAGGTCCTGTGACCATATCCGTCGCTTACTGCATTTTCTCTCTTTCACTAATCACTCGGACACTCCGGCTAGTCTGACCTCATTAGATGCTGAAAAGGCATTTGACCAAGTGTCCTGGGACTTTCTATTTTTAGCTTTAGAAAAATTCGGCCTTCCCACCTATTTTATTAATTGGTGCAACTTCTTTATAATGCCCCCACTGCCCATGTCTGGTGCAATGGGCTACTATCTGATCCCCTCTCCCTACACCACAGCACCAGACAAGGCTGTCCTCTTTCCTCTTTACTTTTTAATATTTATTTAGAACCATTCATCCGGAAACTATTTGCTTCCCCGGGACTCCAGGGTATACAAATTGGTCCTGCTCGTCATCTTATTTCTGCTTATGCAGATCTATTACTGCATTTGGAAAACCCGGTTACTGGGGTGCCTGCCTTACTTAAAGAAATTAACCTCTTTTCCAAAGTTTCTTTTTATAAACTTAACCCCTCTAAAACAAAAGTCTTCTCAATGAATAAGAAAGCGTTACCGTCTGACACTGGGGGAACAGATTTGATTTGGGAATCTAAATCCTTAACATATTTAGGCTTAAAGATTTTTAGAGAAATCCCCTCAATAATAAAAGGAAACCTTGTTGCACTAATGGCACTTAAGGCAGACTTAGCAAGATGGGGCTCCCTCCCAGTCTCACTTTGGGGTAGAATAGCCACCATTAAAATGAATGTGTTGCCACGCATTCTCTATCCCTTACATATGCTGGGTGTTTTCCTCCCAAAGCGTTGGTTTAATGACCTACAAGCCCTAATTAACCAATACCTTTGGAAGGGAAAGAGTCCAGCGAGCATATTTTAAGCTTACTGCTCCAAAACTACAAGGAGGCCTATTGCTTCCTTCTCTCGTTACATATTACTGTGCAACACATATAACTAAAGTGGTATATTGGATCCTACTGCACAACTAAATGCCTACCAATCCCCTCAAACCCCTCTGGTTGGAAATCGAACAATTTTTGGCAGAAATCCAACAATGCAGTTTACCTCCTCTAATATATTCTCCTCCTTGGAAGATTCCCAAGATCCTTAAGAGTACACTAGTGGGTTGGTCCCTGAAAGTGTTATTCCAGTTGCATAAACACTGGAATTTCAATTGGTACAAATTATTACAGCAACCTCTCATTAATAACCCAAATCTCCAAATCACTCAAACACCTATTCCACAGTCCTTCTGGTCCCCCTTACAATATTTGAAATTGAATGATCTGGCTCCTGAAGGTAAAACTATTCCCTTTTTACAATTTTGCAAAAGCTTTAATATACAAGATGTAAATCCCTTTAAATACTGGCAAATTTGACAAGTCATCTTGTCGTTCCTAGGGCAAACCCCTCAAGCACCTGTCTCTGATTTTGACTTACAACTTTTATTATTGGAGGCCAACCAACCAATGCGATTTCTAGGGTATACAAGAAATTGCAATCCCTTGATCAATGTCTGCCTAAAGGTATTTGCTATTATTAGGTGAATAAGCTATCTCTACCCCGTGAAGTATCATTCTGGCATCACATTTGGTATAATATGTATAAATTTATCGAACAAGACAGACTCTGATTGGTGCAGTATAATGTTTTGCATAATTTATATTATTTGCCTGATAGACTTTAAAAATGAGAAGGTTTCCATCTCCCCAGTGTCAACGATGTAAAGAATCCTTGGGTGATCTTTTTCATATGTTATGGTCCTGTCCCAAAGTCTTAACATTTTGGAATAATATACAAAACACAATAGATCCATTGCTGGGTTTACGAGATTTATTTACTCCCAAAGTATGCCTGCTTAATGATTTTCCCCCGGGAACCATTAAGACCAGGAAAGCTCACATGGCCCTCATTTCAGCAATGGCCAAACTAATTATTATGAGACACTGGAAAGATGACTCCTTTATACTGCCAGTGATTGAATGGCATAGAGAAGCTTTATTAGCCCTACAACTTGAAAAACATTATAGTCATGTTGGCCAATAGGAACCAGGATTACCTGGATAGATGGGGCTCTTTGGAAGTCCTACTGGTAGTTTGGAAGTTATAGAATACTTCAGACTTAATTTGTAATTATGTATAATGTTTTGATGTGGAATTTTTTTTTTACCTCTTATATGGCACAGGGTAAGTGTGGGAGGGATAAAGGAAAGGGTGGGAGGTGGGGAGTATAGTAATAACTGTATCCTAATAAGGTTTGATAGAGGATTGGTGCCCATACATATTGTATCATTGATATATAATATCTCCTCCATTCTAATCTGGTATTCAAGCATATATGGTACTGCTGTTAAACCTCAATAAAGTATACTAAATAAAAAAAAAAAAAATCAGGCCCCATCCAGTTTGGAAATGTAAAAGTGCATATTTATCAAGACTATAGCAGGGATTTGCAGAGTTGGCGGCAGCGTTTCAATGCAGTTAAAAGTTGGCTGCATCACCTTGGCTGGCCGTTTGCTTTTCTTTACTCGGCTAAGCTGTGGGTGGACAGGCCTGGTCAGAGCTCTCACTTCTTTGCCTGCCCTAAAGCTGCGGAGAAATGGCTTACAGAGGAGGAGTCCAGGGCAGATGGGATGCCAGATAACTGATCACTTAGGCCTAGAAAACACCAAAAAGTAAGTGCTGAAGTGGTATGACTTTTACTTTTTCCCTGGGGCTCTTATGTCCTCTGTACAGTGGATGGGGGCTTTACAGTTATTGGTGTAAAAGGGCCAGAGGTGTGGGCCAGAAGACCTGATGCTTCACAGTATCCAGCAGGGCATTCTGTTCTATGGCTCCATTGTATAGTATTATTCTCCCGACCCGTGTCTAGGGACTCTGGTCTCAGTGGGAAAATGTGTGCCTGCTCAGTTAAAATTTTGCTCCTGATAGGGGGCCTGCAGCTGTTACTTTCATTTCTTTATCCTGGGCAGAATCTTTTAAAGTAAAGCTTCATTGTAATTGGAAATTACCTCACCCCAGGTATATTGGCCTAGAGGAGCCGACACCCGACCGTACCTAGGGGTATGGGTATCAGCGGGGAAGACCCACGAGGACATATGGAACACTGGAGCCCCAATTCTGTTACTATTGAGCTACAGATCTGATTGCACTGGTGCTTTGCTGTGGACTTATTGTGGGTCGATGCCTTGGTCGAATAAACATTTGTGACCTTGCGATTGTTATATTCCACTGCACCGGTTGACTGTTCCTTCCTACATATGGGTGTTCACACCATATCTGCTGAGTGTGGTGTGGACCTACTGTTGGCGTTACTGATTGTTTATGAGGGATTACTGCTGAAACCACTTAACTTGCTTTAAGTAAAGTAAGTAAGTAAAAGAAAGTAAGTAAAAGTTTATTTATAAGCGCTTTTCAAAAACCAAAGCACTGTACAATAATAACATTATAATCAAAATATTAATAAAATCAATCTTTAAATGCTTTTAAAACCAAAAAGGTTTTTAGCTCAGATTTAAAACTCTCGATGGTCAGGCAACCTCGTATCCGGTGAGGTAGAGAATTCCACAGGGTGGGGGCAGCGTAAGAAAATGCACGTGCCCCAGATGTCTTTAAACGAACCCTGGGAATCTCTAGCAATCCCTCATCGGCGGATCGGAGTGAGCGAGAGGGACAGTAGGGAGTAAGGAGATCTTGCAGATATCACGGTCCCTGTTCGTGTAGGGCTTTATAGGTCAGTAACCCGACCTTAAAGGTGATCCGCCACTGAACCGGCAGCCAGTGCAGTCTGCACAGCACAGGCGTAATATGATTATTTCTAGATGTCCCAGTCAAAAGCCTGGCTGCTGCATTCTGCACCAGCTGCAAGCAGCGGATATCAACCCCTGGTAGCCCTAGGTACAAGGCATTGCAGTAATCAAGGCGCGAGGTTAAAAAGGCGTGGACCAAGGTAGGAAGGTCAGCCAGAGGAACCAGGTGTTTCACCCGAGTGATATTTCTAAGATGGTAAAATGAAGATTTGACAATGGCCGACACCTGAGATTTTAGGGTCAGGCCGTCGTCTATAATAACGCCCAGATTACGTACCTGGTCTGAGGTTGGGAGTTGGACACCATCGAGCCATATGCCCGATGGAGTCCCAGCCCTACAACCTGCCTCAAGGTGACCAAGGTCCACAGCCAACACCTCAGTCTTATCCGGGTTTAACTTCAGCCAGCTGGTACTCATACAATCTTTGATTTTGGACAGACTGTTAAGCACAGAGATCGCATCTTCCTGTCCAGGACTGAAGGACAGATACAACTGGGTATCATCTGCATAGCAGTGAAAACCCAGATCGTATCACCTAATGTCTCCCAGTGGCAGTATATATAGAGATAGAGATATCGAACACCATGGGTGCCAAAAAGGAGCCCTGCGGCACCCCACAGGATAGGGAGATGGCGTCGGAGGAATAAATTCCAGTGACAACCCTCTGCCTCCGACCCGTGAGGAAGGATCGAAACCAATGTAGAACTGTACCAGTCAGTCCACAATAAAGCCACAGGCGCTCCAAAAGCACACCATGGTCCACCGTATCAAATGCTGCAGAGAGATCAAGAAGGACTAGAATAGTACAAGCCTTTCGATCTCTCGCAATCAGGAGATCATTTAAAACCCAGACAAGGGCGGTCTCAGTGCTATGTCTTTTCCAAAATCCCGATTGAAGAGTATCATAGACATTGTGATTTTTAAGATGGTCATCCAGTTGTAGTGCAACCACCTTTTCAATAACCTTACCCACAAAGGGCAAGTTAGAGATAGGTCTGTAGTTAGCTAAACAGTCTGGATTCAATGAAGGCTTTTTTAGGAGTAGTCGAACGACCGCCTTCTGTAGGGGGTCAGGAAAGATCCCCTGCTCCAAAGATTTCCAGACAATTTCAGCAAGGATCGGACAGATAGTATCTATGCAACCTAATAGTGACGTAGGGCCTGGATCCAAACTACAGCTGGTTGGTCATACAGTCTGGACAATCCTCACAATATCCATGAGCTCCGGCCTACCAAATTCAGACCAGGTAACAGAGGTGTTTGCTTCCTCGCGGTGATCACTGCAAACCCTTAAAGAGGCAGCTTGGCCGATACCCGACCTGATGTTGGCAATCTTATCTGTGAAGAACCGAGCAAGCTCATCACAATTTTTTTGGGAAAAATCTCTTCCAGACTGCAGACAGAGTGGATTGCACAGTCTGTCAACAGTCTGAAAGAGTTGAGCCAGTTGGTCCCACGCAGCAGCAATCTCCCTGGACAGGAATTCTGCCTTCTTGAGGGTGATTGCTGCTTGAAAGGAACCGTAATGGTCCATCAACCTAAGTTTGTTTGTATCAAGGCCGGATTTCCGCCAAGCCCTCTCTAGCCTTCGCCCCACTCTCCTCCATTCCTTTAATAACTCATCAAACCATAGTCTTTGGGCACTGAGTGAGTGGGCGAACATGGACAGGAGCAACTAGGTCCAGGGCCTCACTCACTGCCTTATTATAGGCAAGAACGAGGTCCCCTGGACCCATGCACTCACCTGAAATACCCGATAGATCCAGTACCGCCAGTAGACCCTCTGGGGTAACTCCCCTTAAAGGGCGATACTGGACCATCTCCATAGAGGCAGGTCTATTTGGGGGTGCCCCGAAGCTGAATCTTATGTTGTGATGGTCTGTCCATGCATTCGGTTCCACCCCCAAAATGCATGACCTCCAAATCCAGTAGAAACACTAGATCCAATGAGTGACCCCCTATATGGGTAGTTCATAGTCAACCCAGGCATTGAAGTCACCCAGTATTAACCATCTGGGCGACTCCATTGCCATGTTGACAATGAAGTCTGCAAACTCCTTCAGGAATTCTCCACCATCAATGGGTGGACGATAGAAGAGGAGAATCCTGAACCCCGCACCTGCTCCCAGGATACACTCAAAGGATCGAGTGCTATCCACTGGCACATCCACAAGACTCAACTCCGTTTTAAAAAAGATGGCTACTCCCCCACCTCAATGATCCAGTCTCAGGCGGTGTATCACCGAGAACCCAGCCGGAACAGCAGAAGCTAGTATTGGACCTGCATTCTCATCAAGCCAGGTCTCGGTGATGCATGCCAGGTCAGATGTTGCAACAAGATCTGCAATAATAGCAGTCTTGTTCCTAATAGACCTGGCATTACATAACACCGCCCAAGTTGGATGAGTTTTCAGGGAGGAGCGCAGTACCTGCCCAGTCTGTGGAGCCCTTGGGTATGGAAATAAGGCAGGGAGGACCCCTCTCCCGATTCCATTTCGCTCCAGGGTGTCTCCTAGTCCCAACTGTCCCTATCTGCTCACTCCTTTCCTTTCTCCCACTCAGACCAGTCCCCCCACCCCTCAAGTGCCTTCTCATTATTCCCAATGCATGACACTTAATAAAAACATCGGCAGGTAAACAGGGACAATGAAAGGGGCGGAGGCTCCGGAGCAGAGTGGGAGAATAGCGCCTGACCGTCGTAAAGCCCTCCCAACACATCTTAAAACGATCAATAAAATCCAACAAGACAAGCTAACTCACTTTCAACCCAATCCCAAATAAATAACCCTCAAATAACAAGTAAATAATATTAATAACAAAACTATAAAAATATAATAAACATACAAATTACTAAATATTAACTTCCTCTAACCCACCCCAATAAATACAAAATAAAACTAGAAATCACTGAAAATATAAATCATAAACTTAACACCAGAGTCCAAGTCAAATAAGTCTGAAGTGGATAACAAGTCTTTGAAGCTGTAAATAAAACCAATAAATAAATTTCCAAGCACTGACTCTCTCAAAAGCGAGAGTAAGTGCAATGCAACCAAAGTCTCTCAGTCCCCAGACACTCACCACCTGGAGAAAGAGGACGTATTCAATAACAAAATATGAAATAAAATAATAGTATATCTTCAAAGCAGCCAATGTCTTTAAATCTTCAGACCCCCCAGACCCTCTCGCAACCCAGGGGATCAAAGAAAAAACAGGCAATCAAACTGCCTTAAACCGAAGGAGTGTGAGTCAATGGATTAAAGTTTTAACCATAATCCATGGGCAGAAAGTCAGAGGAGCAGAGGAGCACATCCAAAGTCAGTGGAACTGAAGGCTCAGAATCCAACTAAAAGGGGAAGAACCCTGAAAGCGGCCGCTAATCAGGCCGGATCCAGAACAACGAGCCCCGGAATAGTGTCCACCCACCGGTAGACCCCTCCGGTGAGTCTGGGGAATTCTGGCAACTTGCGCCTGCCCTTCAGCTAGCCCAAGGCCGGCGTCACCCGCTCTGAACCCAGCCGATAGCAACCACCCCAGGGAACCCCCAAAAAATCCGCTGTCTGAGAGCATCCAATATCAGATCAGGGCAAACAATTCCCACGACAAAAACAAGCAGGAATAAATTCCAAACTTTTGAGATCTCACCACTCCACACCAAGTCAGCGAGTTCATGTACTCCCTCAAAACTCCAACAACCATTTACGCAATCAGTCTGCCTTATAATCCTTGTTTATTCTTGATTCTCGATTTACAATCCTCCGTTCACCCTGGCAAAAGTCCAAAAAGGTTCACTTCGCTGAAAGCCAAAAGCTGCAGTCCAATTTAAGTCAATCCAGCTACTAAAAACTTGTCCGCAGTCCAACCTTAGCCCATGACGCTCACCCCATTTAGGGTTAGCAGCAAACCATACCAAAATTTCCGATTCGATTTGGTCTCCAGAATGCAAAATTTTTTACTAAAGATAAACACAAAATGGACAATAAATAAATAACGAATAACGAATAAAGTGCTAGGAGGTGATCAAAACCATTCACAGAGCTTAAACACAACCAAAAAGACGAACAAAGTGTAGTGTGAAGTGGCTAGCCCAGCGTGGCCGCCATCTTCCCAATAGAGGAAAGGAGGGAGTTGGAGTTTTCATCTTTATATGCTGCTCTACATTCAATTCACTGTTATGTAGCTGTTATAACATTTAGAGTTATACACCAGTTGGTGTCCCACTGTTGCTCTACTTATGGTTGGTATACTACACCACTACTGCCTAGTAATTGCATAAAACATAGAAACACAGACTTTGACGGCAGATAAGGACTGCTTGGCCCACCTAGTCTGCCCATTTCCCTACCTACAGGATAAGCTGTAGATCCTAGTTAACCAACAGCCTATTTCTTCTTACCCCCAACAAGAATTGCCTTATGTCTGGCCCATGCATTCTTGAATTCTCTCACAGTTTTAGACCCCACAACCTCCTCAGGAAGGCTGTTCTATGCGTCCACCACCCTGTCTGTGAAAAAATACTTCCTCACATTGCCCCTGAGCTGTCCCCCCTCTATCTTCAAATTGTGTCCCCTTGTTCTTGCACATATTTTTCTGAAAGATGCTACCCTCTTGGACTTTGTTGATTCCACTGAGGTACTTAAATATTTCTATCATGTCCCCCCTCTCCCTCCTTTCCTCAAGGGTATACATATTAAGCTCCTTTAGTCTTTCCTCGTATGGCTTCTCTTGCAGACCCCGCACCATTTTAGTTGCCCTCCTCTGGACTACCTCCATCCTGTCTATGTCCTTGCAGAGATGGGGTCTCCAGAACTGGATGTGGTCTAACCAACTGTCTGTACAGAGGGATAACAACTTCCTGTTTTCTGCTGGTGATGCCTCTCCCTACACATCCCAGTATCCCCCTAGCCCTCCCTACTGCTTTCACATTGCTTACTAACCTTAAGGTCATCTCATATGATTACCCCCAGGTCCGTTTCCAATTTGTTGTTGTTAGTACCTCCCCCCCCCCCAACTGTGTAATCTTCTCTTGGGTTTTTGTTTCCCAGGTGCATTACTTTGCACTTCTTTGCATTGAATCCAAGCTGCCATACTTCTGACCATTCCTCCAACCTTGGTAAGTCCCTTCTCATCCTTTCCATGCTTCCTTGTGTATCAACCCTGTTGCAGATCTTTGTATCTGCAAAGAGGCATACTTTTCCTTCCAGTCCCTCTGCAATGTCACTTATAAAGAAATTAAAAAGGACTGGACCCAGAAATGAACCCTGCGGTACCCCACTAATAACCCCTCTTTCTTCAGAGTGGACTCCATTTACAATTACCTTATGTGTTCTGTTGTCCAGCCAATGTTTTTCCCAGGCTGGTTAATTTGATTATTAATCTCTTGTGTGAGACTGTGTCAAATGCCTTGCTAAAGTCTAGGTAGGCCATGTCCACAGCCCCTCCCTGGTCTACCACTTTGGTCACCCAGTCAAAGAAATCAATTAGGTTTGTCTGACATGACCTTCCCGCTGTGGACTCATGCTGCCTTGGGTTCTGTGCCCCACTTTCCTCCAGGTACTCAACAATTCTTTCTTTCAGAAGTGCTTCCATCACTTTCCCTACCACAGAGGTCAAACTGACAGGTCTGTAGTTTCCTGTCTCTGTCTTGCTCCCACTTTTGTGAAAGGGAATCACAACCGCCTTCCTCCAGTCCTCAGGTACCACACCATCCTCCCATGATTTGTTAAAAAGTGTAGTCAGTGGTGTCACTAGTTCTCCCCTTAATTCTTTTAGAATTCTGGGGTGAATTCCATCTGGCCCCATTGCTTTGTCCACCTTCAGTTTTAGGAGTTCTTTCAGAACCCTTTCTTCTGTGAAAGAACTGGGATCGACCCCCTCCCCAACCCAGAGTGCTTCTGTTAATTGGATTAGGTACCCCCCCCCCCTTTTGCGAATACTGAGCAGAAGTATTCATTCAGTATCCCTGCTTTTTCACTCTCCCTCTCTGTCCACCCACCATCCTTTCTATTCAGCCTCACTATCCCTCCCTTTTGTCTTTCTACGCTCCCTGATGTACCTATAAAAGGTTTCATCCCCCTTCTAAACCGAGTTGACTATCTTTTCCTCAGTTTGGGCCTTTGCTATTCTAACTTCCCTCCCTGCTTCCTTCTGCCTTAACTGGTACACTTCTCTGTCCTGCTCCTTCTGTGTTTCCTTATACTTCCTAAATGCTATCTTTTTCTCCCTAACCTTCCCAGCCACCTCTTTTGAGAACCATAGTGGCTTTCTTTCATTTTGATTTGTTTATTTGCTTCACACAAAGGCTTGTTGCCTCTGTGATGGCTGTTTTAATATTTCCCCATTGTTGCTCCACCCATCCCTCCAGCCTGTTTACTAGTGCTTTTCTAAGGCACTCCCCCATCTTGCTAAAGTCAGCCCTCCTGAAGTCCAGTACCTTCACTTTTCTATGGTTTGACTCTGTAGCTGAGTTTATTGTGAACCACACTGTTTGGTGGTCACTTGTTCCCAGATGGCTACCCACTTCTAGATCTGAGATCCTCTCACTGTCCCCATTTCAGAGTATGAGGTCTAAGATTGCTCCCTCATGAGTGTGTTCTAAAACTAGCTGTCTGAGGCATGCCACCTGTAGGGCATCGAGAATGGCCCTGCTCTTGGATGTGGCTGCAGCAAAGGTGCTCCAATTAACATCTGGCATATTCAGGTCCCCCATCCACAGTATCTCCCCTTTCTCTGCCATCGTAAGGATGCCTTCTGTCATATCCTTGTCCATTCCCTCTCCCTGACATGGGGGTCTGTATACAACCCCTGTGCGGATTGTGGTGCCATTTACAGTCTCTAAGGTGACCCACAGTGCCTCCTCTCCTCCCTGTTTACTCTTTTGTTCCATTGCTTTTATCCCTTCCTTTACATAGTGAGCTACTCCTCTCCCTCTTCTACCCTCCCTGTCTCTCCTGTAGGTTGTGTACCCTGGTATGTTAACATCCCAGTCATGGTTCTTTGTGTACCATGTTATCCAGGCATCCCTCTTCCATCAAGGCCACAAGTTCAGGGAGCTTGTTGCCCAGACTACGGGCATTGGTACTCATTACCCTCCATTTCTTGATGGCCTTACCCCTTTTTGCCCAATCCCTGTCCTTATTGCCTTTGTCATTTTCTCCATTTACCCCTGCCCTTCTCCCTATCAAGATCTCTGTCCTGGTGTTCACCTTACTTACTACCCTGATTATTTTGGGGTGGGCTAGGATTTCCCTGCTCCTTTCCAGTGCCTCCCCCCTTGCCTAGTTTAAATGCTTGCCAATGAAGCATTTAAACCCATCACCCAGAATTATAATTCCCCTCCTGGACAGATGCAGATCATTACGCCAGCATAGGCCTGCATCACTCCAGGGGGACCCCCAGTCCTCAGTGAAGCCAAATCCCTGAGCTTTGCACCAGTTTTTCAACCACTGATTGAATCCTATGGTGTGAAGTACCCTAGCCTCATCCATGCCATAGACAGGCAGCACCTCTGAGAAGGTTACTGTGCGTGCTACTTGCCTAAGGCCCCACCCCAACTCCACAAACTCTTCCTGCACTGCTCTGATCCCTTTCTCAGCCAGGTCATTTGTTCGTAGGTGGACAGTGACATCCAGCTCCCTCCCCCGTGCAGCTGCTCCAGCAATCCTGAGGATTCACTCCCTGTCCCTCCAAGCCATGGCTCCAGGCAGGCACCTTACCTCCCTCTCCCCTTCCTCCCCCAGTTCTACCCTAACAATGGAGTCCCCCACCAGGAGTTGTTTCCTTCCCCTGTGGGGTCCCATGCCACCCTCCTGTGTGTCTCCTTTATGGAGGTTCCCAGCATCCTCTTTGATCTCCACTGTGGGTGCTTCCATAGAGGAACCACACTTTGCCAGAATGGCATATGAATTGCGGAGAGGTACAACTGGAGGACTGCACCTCTGTTCCACCACCCTCACCCTCCTGAGCCCACTATGGTCCAAACGTTCCTCTTTCTTGGCAATCTCTGAGGCAACGGCAGTGGCCCTGTGGTCTCTGGGTGGGAGAGCAGTGGGAGTTCTGGCAGACTTATTCCTGCCTGAGGGGGGGGGGATGTGTTATCTATGTTGGATATGTTGGGGGATGACAGTTCAGGATGTTTCCTTGTGGGGGCAGACTATGGTCAACAGGGAGTGGGGGCTCAGGGGGGAAGGGTTTGTCTAGATTGCTGTGGCACATTCAGGGGGCTCAAGAGGGACTGCGCAGAGGGGGTGCTGAAGATGGCTGTAAACTGGCACTGCTGCATGTGTAGCCTTGACGTACGGCAAGTCTCCTGGAATACTGTGCGATTTTGGGTATTTGAGGGATTCTTGTTTAGGGGTAAGGTGTGGGGCAAGTTGGGGATTAAATGGCATAAAATTGATATAAAAGTGCAGACAATACATGTAGAGGATACAATTGGTGTTTATCTTAGGTAAATATGGCTGACAACATTAACTGTGTGTCTTGGAATGTAAGTGGGCTCAAGTCAATTTTGAAGAGGTGGAGGGTCATGGGGAAAGATATGGAGGGCGAAGGCACACTTTGTCCTACTCCAAGAGACCCATTTTATACCCAGGGAAGAGCAAAAAAAATGCCAAGTTTATGGGGGTACTTGGGTTTCCGCCACTTTCTCTCTTCCAAAGTGCGGAGGGCTTCAATATGGATCCCTGGGGGACTTCCAGTTCAGATTATTGAACAGAAGGTGGATCAAGCTGGCAGGTATGCACTGGTGAAAATCAACATAACAGGGAAAGGTGTGTTTTTGGTGGGTTCAGTATATGCCCCAAACATTGAGTGCCCAAGCTTCTTTCAAAAGCTTACATTAGATATGGCTAGCCACCTCACACCATGCTGGTGACCCGGGTTCAGAGACGGACTTGGGGAACCGGAGGTTGGCAGGGGAGGGAGAGGATTGAGCATCTGGAGGACAGCTCTCCTCTCCCTGGGGAGGGATCCTGGGGCTGCTTGGTGTCCTCACAACCCCCGATGGAGATCGGGGGTATTACATAATCACCAGCCAGAACACGGTGGGAGTGCAGCAGACGTCAGCAGGGCAGCCATTGCACGCTGCACTCTCTGGGGAAACCTATACATAGAAAATCCCCAACCTGGGGGATAAGCAATGGCACCTCCATCCCCTCAGCCACACTCCACCGCCAGTTGCCCTCTTCTCCTGGGCCGAGCCCAGCCCGGCCTGAATTCAAGATAGAGCACCCTGGGCAGATAAGGCAGCCCTACCTCAGGGGGCTCAGAACTGGGGGGATAGCCAGGCTGGTGCCAGGAGCTGGAGACCTCTCAGGCACGGAGGTAGAGCTGGGGGCTCTGGAGGATGCCCGAGAGAGTTCCTCGGGTTAGTGCAAAAATAGACGATAAAAAAAAAAAGATATGGCTAGCTGGAATGGTCCTTGGATTTTGGGTGGGGACTATAACTGTGTCATTGATAATGTGATGGACAAATCCAGTAGAATTCCATTGCCTAAGTCACAGAATGCTGAGGTCCTTGGGGAACTACAATGGGACATAGGGATGGTAGATGCATGGCGCCATGTTAATCCCACTGGGTAGGATTATAGCTTCTTTTCACATGTGCACCACATGTCTGCTCATCTCAACAGAATCCTAGTTTCAGGATCCTTATTGGTGGGAGTGGAAGAGGCTAACTATCGCCCGATCCTCATATCGGATCATGCGATTCATTTGGTTACTTTAAGGGGGTCGGGAGCATCTAGAACTTCAAAACATAGACTTTGATGGCAGATAAGGACCGCTTGGCCCACCAAGTCTGCCCATTTTCCTACCTACAGGATAGGCCGCAGATCCTAGTTAACCAACAGCCTATTTCTTCCTACTCCCCACAAGAATTGCCTTATATCTGTCCCATGCATTCTTGAATTCTCCCACAGTTTTAGACCCCACAACTTCCTCAGGAAGGCTGTTCCATGCATCCACTACCCTCTCTGTGAAAAAATACTTCCTCACATTGCCCCAGAACTACCCCCCATCTTTAAATTGTGTCCCCTTGTTCTTGCACATCTCTTTTTCTGAAAGATGCTACCCTCTTGGACTTTGTTGATTCCACTCAGGTACTTAAAAGTTTCTATCATGTCCCCCCCCCTCTTTCCTCAAGAGTATACATATTAAGCTCCTTTAGTCTCTCCTCGTATGGCTTCTCTTGCAGACTCTGCATGATTTTAGTTGCCCTCCTCTGGACTGCCTCTATCCTGTCTGTCTTTGCAGAGATGGGGTCTCCAGAACTGGACGCAGTACTCCAGATGGGGTCTCACCAACTGTCTGTACAGAGGGACTGCAACTTCTGTTTTCTGCTGCTGATGCCTCTCCCTATGCATCCCAGTATACCCCCAGCCCTCCCTACTGCCTTCTCACATTGCTTGCTAACCTTTAAGGTCATCTGATATGATTACCCCTAGGTCCCTTTCTTTTTTGTTGTTGTTACTACCTCCCCACCCATTGTGTGATCTTCCCTGGATTCTTGTTTTCCAGGTGCATTGTTTTGCACTTCTTTGCATTGAATCCTAGCTGCCATACTTTTGACCATTCCTCCAACCTTGCCAAGTCCCTTCTCATCCTTTCCACGCCTTCTTGTGTATCAACCCTGTTGCAGATCTTTGTGTCATCTGCAAAGATGCATACTTTTCCTTCCAGTCCCTCTGCAATGTCACTTATAAAGACATTAAAAAGGACTAGACCCAGTACTGAACCCTGCGGTACCCCACTAGTAACCCCTCTTTCTTCAGAGTGGACTCCATTTACAATTACCTTCTGTGTCCTGTTGTTCAGCCAATGTTTTACCCAGGCTACCACCCTGGGACCCATTCCCAGGCTGGTTAATTTGACTATTAATCTTTTGTGTGGGACTGTGTCAAATGCCTTGCTAAAGTCTAGGTAGGCCATGTCCACAGCCCCTCCCTGGTCTACTACTTTGGTCACCCAGTCAAAGAAATCTATTAGATTCGTCTGATATGACCTTCCTGATGTGAACCCATGCTGCCTTGGGTCCTGTGCCCCACTGGCCTCTAGGTACTCAACAATTCTTTCCTTCAGAAGTGACTCCATCATTTTTCCTACCACAGAGGTCAAACTGACAGGTCTGTAGTTTCCTGCCTCTGTCTTGGTCCCACTTTTGTGAAGGGGAATCACATCCGCCTTCCTCCAGTCCTCGGGGTACCACACTATCCTCCCATGATTTATTAAAGAGTAGTCGGTGGTTTCACTAGTTCCCCCCCTTAATTCTTCTAGAATTCTGAAGTGAATTCCATCAGGCCCCATTGTTTTGTCCACCTTCAGTTTTAGGAGTTCTTGCAGAGCCCTTTCTTCTGTGAAAGGGCAGGGATCGACCCCCCTATCAAAAGTGCTTCTGTTAATTGGATTAGGCACTTCCCCTCCTCTTTTGTGAATACTAGCAGAAGTATTCATTCAGTATCTCTGCTTTTTCACTGTGCCCCTCTGCTGACCCACCATTCATTATATTCAGCCTCACTATCCCTCCCTTTGTCTTTCTACGCTCCCTGACGTACCTATAAAAGGTTTTACCCCCTTCTTAACCGAGTTGTCTATCTTTTCCTCCATTTGAGCCTTTGCTATTCTGACTTCCCTCCCTGCTTCCTTCTGCCTTAACTGGTACAGTTCTCTGTCCTGCTCCTTCTGTGTTTCCTTATACTTCCTGATGCTATCTTTTTCTCCCTGACTTTCCCAGTCACCTCTTTTGAGAACCATACCAGCTTTTTCTTTCGTTTTGATTTATTTGCTTCACACAAAGGCTTGTTGCCTCTGTGATGGCAGTTTTGATGATTCCCCATTGTTGCTCCACCCCTCCTCCTAGCCTGTTTGCTAGTGCTTTTCTGAGGCACTTTCCCATCTTGCCAAAGTCAGCCCTCCTGAAGTCCAGTACCCTCAGTTTTGTATGGCTTGACTCTGTAGCTGAGTTTAACATGAACCACACTGTTTGATGGTCACTTGTTCCCAGATGGCAACCCACTTCTAGATCTGAGATCCTCTCACTGCCCCCATTTGAGAGTACGAGGTCTAAGATTGCTCCCTCACGAGTGGGTTCTGAAACTAGCTGTCTGAGGTATGCCACCTGTAGGGCATCAAGAATGGCCCTGCTCTTGGATGTGGCTGCAGCAAATGTGCTCCAGTTAACATCTGGCAAATTCAGGTTTCCCATCAACAGTATCTCCCCTTTCTCTGCCATCCTAAGAATGCCTTCTATCATATCCTTGTCCATTCCCTCCCCCTGACATGGGGGTCTCCACACAACCCCTGTGCGGATTGTGGTGCCCTTTCCAGTCTCCAAGGTGACCCACAGTGCCTCCTCTCCTCCCTGTTTACTCTTTTGTTAAGTTGCTTTTATCCCATCCTTTACATAGAGAGCTACTCCTCCCCATCTTCTCCCCTGCCTGTCTCTCCTGTAGTTTATGTACCCTGGTATGTTAACATCCCAGTCATGGTTCTCTGTGTACCATGTTTCTGTGACTGCTACGATATCCAGGCATCCCCTCTTCCATCAAGGCCACCAGCTCAGGGAGCTTCTTGCCCAGACTACGGGCATTGGTACTCATTACCCTCCATTTCCTGATGGCCTTACTCCTTTTTTCCCCATCCCTGTCCTTCTTGCCTTTGTCACTTTCCCCATTTACCCCTGCCCTTCTCCCTATCGCCACCTCTATGTTGGTGTTTACTGCACTTACTACTATGATTTTTTTTGGGGGGGGCTAAGATTTGCCTGCTCCTTTCCAGTGCCTCCCCCCTTGGCTAGTTTAAATGCTTGCCAATGAAGCATTTAAACCCATCACCTAGGATCCTGGTTCCCCTCCTGGACAGATGCAGCCCATCATGCCAGTATAGGCTTGCATCACTCCAGGTGGACCCCCCAGTCCCCAATGAAGCCAAATCCCTGAGCTCTGCACCATTTCTTCAACCACTGATTGAATCCCATGGTGAGGAACACCTAAGCCTCTCCTACACTGTAGATGGGCAGCACCTCCGAGAAAGTTACTGTGTGTGCTACTTATCCCTCCCCAATTCCACAAACTCTTCCTGCACTGCTCTAATCCCTTTCTTAGCCAGGTCTTTTGTCCCTAAGTGGACAATGACATCCAGCTCCTTCCCCTGTGCAGCTGCTCCGGCAATCCTGAGGATTCGCTCCCTGTCCCTCCAAACCATGGTGCCAGGCAGGCAGGCACCTTACCCCCTTCTCCCCTTCCTCCCCCAGTTCTACCTTCCTAACAATGGAGTCCCCCACCAGGAGTTTTCCTTCCCCTGTGGGGTCCCATGCCACCCTCCTGTGGGTCTCCTTTGTGGAGGTTCCCAGCATCCTCCTTGGTCTCCACTGCAGGTGCCTCCATAGAGGAACCACACTTTGCCAGAATGGCATAGGAATTGTGGAGAGGTACAACTGGAGGGATGTGCCTCTGTTCCACCACCCTCACCCTTTCTGAACCCACTGTGGTCCAATAGCTCCTCTTTCTTGGCAACCTCTGAGGCAACAGCAGTGGCACTGGTGGTCCCTGGATGGAAGAGGAGGTCCCACAAATCCTGGCCAACTCAGCCTGGAGATGAGCAACCTCCTCCCTCAGCCCAGAGAGGTGCCTGCAGATGGGACAACACTGCATCCTCCAGAATGTCTCCCGGAAGACTGCTGCTCCACAGCCACTGCACTGCACCACTCCCATCCTGTCTTATTTCTGGCCCCTTAACTGTTTGAAATCCTTACTCTTTCCTCTGTTTTTTTCCTCTTCTCTCTCTACTTACTTTCTGCCTCTGTGCCCTTTAAGCTCCTGATTGTCCTGTTCTGAGACAAGAATATCCTATATTTCTCAGTAGACCCCTTACTTGCTCAGAGGCAGGCCTCCAGCAGCTAGAGGGGGCCGGAGAGCTACTCTTGCCCTTCTAGGGTGGTGGATCTTTGGTGGCTCTGTGATCACTCACTTCCTGCTCCCAAACAGGAAGTTCCTGTTGTCAGTCAAATTCTGTGCCTATAAAAGTAGAACTAGCTTTGGGTGGGAGGGAAGGAGGGCAATATAGTCCCAGTAGAGAAGTCCAGTCACAAAGCGCTCCTTC
Source organism: Neoceratodus forsteri (assembly GCA_016271365.2). Classification (NCBI taxonomy): domain Eukaryota; kingdom Metazoa; phylum Chordata; order Ceratodontiformes; family Ceratodontidae; genus Neoceratodus; species Neoceratodus forsteri. Next base: position 71,477,013 of record JADMNL010000023.1, read on the forward strand.
CTCCTGGTGTCTTCTGCCAAGCCACTAACAGAATCTTTCTAAGGCAGTCTTTAAATTTAGCTTCCTTCTAGCTAAGCCACTCCCCCTACTTACTAGATTGTTCTACAAGTAATTTAAACTGCACAGCTATCAAGCCCTTTCAATCACATGAGATTTACACCTAGATAACTGTTCAGATAACCATTCAGTTCAGTTAACTCAAACAAACACACTATTTTTGTTTGTTTTGTTTGTTAGTTTGTTTTTATACCCTAAATTAAAGGTCCAAGTACAAGAGTTCTACTTCTTTAGTCCCAGTAGAGAAGTCCAGTCACACAGCACTCCTTCCTCCTGGTGTCTTCTGCCAAGCCAAAAACTGGAAACTGGACCATCTCCTCTTAAAAGACCAGGAGTATGTCCAATACATGATTCACTGCATACAGGAATATCTCCAGTTAAATATAAGGGGTGACACTTCTCAAAACCATAGCTTTTGCCTCCCATAAACATAAGGTGGTGATGCAGGACTTGGTCACCCTGAGGGCTAAAATAGAAACGTGTGAAGAGGCCCATAAATAGAACCCTACAACTCCCCTTTACAATAACCTTCAAAAGCTGAAGAGGCAATTTAACACCTTGTCAAGTGCTCAGATGGAGCGTTCCATTTTACTAACTAATGCAGGGGTTTACTTTGATGGGGACAGGGTGGGGAAAATATTGGCCTGGCAGTTAAAGCACAAGGAAACTGAGTGCAATGTGGGGCAGGGATCAGAGGAGACTGGGAAGGCCTTTGGTGAATTTTATTCGCACCTGTATACCTCTGAACATAATCCACACCAAGAAGAGTTTGATTCATTCTTTGGGGGAATCCCCCTCAACACGATCCCAGAGAGTGTGAGTAAAGACTTAGTTTGCCCCTTGTCAAAACCAGAGATACTGACTGCCCTCAAGGCCCTAAAAAGTGGTAAAGCCCCCAGCCCAGATGGATTGCCAGTTGACTGTTTTAAAACATTCCAAGCCTATCTTATAGACCCCCTGTTTGATATGATCCTGGAGGGCCTAAATAAAGGTGAGTTACCTCCATCCATGCAGTCCACCATGATCACAGTTCTGTCGAAGCCGGGCAAAGACCCCACTAAATGTGCCTCATATAGACCAATTTCACTGCTCACAGCTGACTACAAAATAGTGGCCAAAGCCCTAGCTACTAGATTGGAGCCTATGTTGCCCGGAGTGATACACCAGGATCAGTCTGGCTTTGTTAAAGGCAGGATGGGGAAACATAACATTAGACACACTCTGAATATTTATAAATGGGGGGAAAATCAAACGTGTGTACGGAGCGGCTGTTGCAGTGCTGGATGCTGAGAAGGCATTTGACTGCGTGGAATGGAGGTACCTGTTTGAAGCTCTAAAAGGAATTGGGATAGGCCTGGATAAAAGCACTTTACACCCACCCACAAGCTCAAGTTCTGGTTAATGGCGTGCTCACAGCCCCATTCTGTCTGGGTAGGGGGACCCGGCAGGGTTTCCCACTGTCTCCCCTCCTATGTCCTTTCCCTGGAACCTTTGGGAGTGGCCTTGAGATCACATCCAGGTGTCAGGGGATTTGTGGGGGGTGGCAGACAACATAAAATAGTAATGTATGCGGATGACCAGCTCCTATACTTGCAGAACCCTGCACAGGACCTACCAGCAGTCCAGGACCTTATGTGGACCTTTGGTTAGCTTTCAGGACACCGAGTCAACTGGACCAAAAGTGAGTTGCTTCCAGTGGGTCTACAGGATAGAGCCCAAGTGATAGCAAACCTGGGTGGGTTACAAATGGTCTCTAGTATTAAATATTTAGGTATACAGATCTTGGCGTCCAAGAGTCAACTGTATGCTCTAAACTTTACCCCACTCTTAGTGAAACTCATGGAGGACTGTGAGCACTGGACAGCCCTTCCCCTTTCCATGCTGGGCAGAGTAGGAGTGGTCAAGATGACCATTCTGCCAAGAATACTTTACTTATCAGTCACTCCCCATCAAAATCCCTTTGAAACACTTTAAACAAATAGATGCTCTCATAACTAAATTTATTTGGGGAGGAGGAAGAGTTAAAATTAAATGCACTACCTTCCAGCTTCTCCCTCACAAAGGTGGTGTGGGTCTACCAAATTTTAAAAGTTACTATTGGGCGGCACAGCTTGCTTACTTACCCTCGGGGCAATGGAAGCAAACTGCACATGGTTGGGGTCAGAAGAGGAAATGTTAAAAGGGAACCTCAGGAATGACACCTTAGTAGGTATACTGACAGATTCAGCTAGGTGCCTAGTATCCAACCCTTTTACGAAAACCTCATTGCAAATATGGGTGAGAGCACATCAGAGTATTGGATCTAGAGGTATGAGATCCCCCAACATAAGCTTGTTGAATATTATGAAGGACAGAGCACACCCCACCCCTATAGTTACACAATATTTATGGGCCTGGAGAAGATTGGGATTGGTAGCAGTTACCCAATTATATGAGGGAGGAAATTTAAAAAGCTTCAGAACTTTCTGTGACAAGTGGGGGAAACCCCCAGAGACTTCTTTTTGTACTTGAGACTACGTCACAAATGTGGGGAGTCATTGTCTCAAGAGCACAGGTGGTCTGAGCCCTCACCCTTGGAGGAAGTTATTTAGGCAACAGACTGGGCAGGGGCTTCTTTCAGTCTATCATTGCGCAATCCAGGGTCATCGTCAAAGCCGGTTACAAAACTACAGTAAGCGCAGGTGGAGCAAAGACCTATTGTTACCAATAGATAAACTTACTTGGAAGCATGCCTGTGACCACTTTGTGAACTGATCTCGAAGTAAAAAGCTTCACCAAATACAGTTCAATTTCCTGCATAGGGCGTACATGACCCCTGATAGAATGCATGAAATGGATGAATCTAGATCTGAGCTCTGCTCTAAATGCCAAGTTGCGAAAGCTGACTTCATTCACCTAGCATTAGCCTGTCCCAAAATTGCCCCTTTCTGGCATGCAGTACAATGAGATCATGAGTGAAGTGCTAGGTTATAACACCCTCTAAATCTATGCTGGAGCTCCTGCTAGGTGTGGATCCCCTCCTCCTCAGTCTCCGCGTCAGAGACCCTTGTGGTCCTTGGCCCTTATAAATGCAAGGAGGACTATAGCCCAGGTGTGGTTGTCCCCAACCCCCCCATCTGTGACAAGATGGGCTCATAATCTGAGAGCCTGTATGACCCTGGAGAAAGTACAGCATAGTGCTCAAGGGCAGATCACTGAATTCCAACTCATTTGGAAACCATTGCTTGAAGCAGTGGAGTCTGGAGTCTTGCCCCACATGACCTCACATTTCATATTCACTGGTGAGCACATCATAGCTTTAATTTGGAGCAGACCAACCAACTGGCCGTCAGATCTGTCTGCCCACCACCAGTATCACCATTTCATTATGGTACAATGTACGGTATTCTATAGGCTATTGGACACCCCTAGTGCTTATTGATTTGAATGCCCAGTTACAAATGGTCTTCACAATAAGACACTGGTATTACCACAGATATATAAATGCCTTCTTACTGTATTCATTGCTCTACATACTATGTAGTGTTACATGCTGTATGCAATGTATGAATCCAACTGTACATGTATTAATGTGTATGATGTATGCACTTCTGTTTCCCAATAAAATATTTTGAAAAAAAAAAAAAATAGTTCCCTAAAACTGGGAGAGCACAGACTGAGTGAAAATTGATAAGAATGGAAGGATCCAATGTCAGTGTTTCCAGCAAAGGTCTCATCACCACCTTTATATGTGCAGCAAGCCAGTAGCTCTCACTATAGCCATTTGGAATTCTCAAATCCTCCATCTGAATTCTGCAGAGTTTTGGAAATTCTAACTAATTCCTAAGAATTCTCTCAAAAAACAAATTCTGAAAGCAACATTTTTTTTTTTTAAAGTGTGGACTAAAAAGCCACAGTTTACATAAACCGTAGAATGGTATTCCATGGTTTACAAAAACAAGATTAATTTTCCTTAAACTGTAGAATAATTGTCCATGGATTATGTTATCCACTGAATCTTATTTCATTGTTTACATAAAAATGCTTATTAAAATGCTGCAGAATTTAAGAATAAATTCTTTAAAGCATTCTGGAAGTAGATTTACCATTCCAGGTGAATTCATCTGATGGAATAACACTTTCTGCACAGCTTTATCATTTACTCAGAAATGGTGTCCCATCATATGGGCAACTGAAACTGAGCAACTCAGATATGAGCAACTCATTGTGACTTACTTCCTTGGGGGGAGGAAATCAAGGGTACAGAACAGAAAAGGGACCTGGGGATTATTATATCAGGGAATCTTAAGGTGGGAAACCAGTGTAGCAAGGAGGCGGGTAAGGCAAATGGTATGTTGGCCAGCATTGTGAAGGGCTTTGCTGGCAGAAGGAAGGAGGGAGGTGCTAATGCCGTTGCACAGAACTATAGTGAGGCCGCACCTGGAATACAGGGTGCAGTTCTGGAGACCACACCCATGTAAGAATATTGAAATGTTGGAGAGGGTTCAGAGAAGAGCTACCAAGATGGTGCGGGGGATGCAGGATAAACCATATGAGCAGAGGTGCAAGGAGCTAACTCTGTATCCATTAGAGACCAGGAGGGAGAGAGGGGACATGACTGAGACTTAAGTACTTGAAGGGGATTAATAGGATGAAGGAGGGAAGCTTGTTCAGAAATGAGGGAGCAAACACGAGGGGACATAGCCTTAGACTAGAAGGTGGGAAATACAGAAGCAATGTCAGAGGGCAGTTATTCATGGAGAGGGTGGTGGAGGCCTGGAACAGGTTGCCAGAGGAGGTGGTGGGAGCTGAAATGGTGGAGAGGTTCAAGAGGGCAAGGGACAACCATATGGAGTTGGGAGGAGGGATGAAGATCCGGAATTAGTATAAAGGTGGGGGAGGATATAAAGGGCAGACGAGATGGGCCAGTGTGATCCTTTTCTGCCATCAAATTTCTGTGTAATCTTTATAAAATCTCAGACAGTACTATACCACAGAGACACCAGTTTATCCTTGCAGCCTAGAATTCCGTTGCATAACATAACAGAAGGAGCAGTTGCCTTTTGGTGGGGATGATGAATATGGCCTTTTCCTAAGCTGAGACCATGCTGTTTATTTCCCATGGTATTGCAATGGTTAGAACAGTGCATATTTATTTTTTTTACATGTAGACTTTTTGTGGAATCCTTTTATTTTCCACTATGAAAATTAAGTGGAGTTTACTTTTATTATTAGGACTGGTCTGCATAGCAGACAAGTTCCTATTGGGATCAAAGTCAGGAAGTGTTTTTGCAGCTGTCCCATTGAAATGGTGTCCTATCATACAGGCAACTGAAATTGAGCAGCTCAGATATGAGCGACTCAATGTCAATGCCTGTTATGTGAGATACCCTGAAAGGGTAGCGAGGGTATAGGATAGTGAGGGAAGAGCGACAATGTAGGATGGCAACTGGAAGGGGAGGGATAAGGAAGATAGTACGTGGGAGGTAGTGCAGCGAGGTGTTGCCAAGCTGGCCATGTGGTGTGGTGGAGAGGGTGGCTGGCTACAGTTGACAATCTAAAGTAAGGGCAGTGCGGGGGTTGCAGCCCCCTGCATAAATATACTTGTTGTTGATTTTCACCCATGTTGTTGTCCTTGTTGCTGGGCATGTACATCGCCGTTTTGATTTTTGGTGATGTACACTTGCTGTAATGGTGATCAGTGTTTGGCAGTTGTCATTATGACATGGAACCCATTGAAATGCATTGGAGAATAAGATGCACCTTTCTAAAGCTGTCAACGAGTGAGTGTTGTGCCTTGCTATTGCTCCTTGCAACTGTCTGTAATGCTTTGCTAACTTTCTGTTGGCTGCAAGGAGAGTGCATGAGAACCTGTTGAGCAAGTGGGGCTACTCTTATGAACATGCAGTTGACCTAGGTGATGCACTGAAGAAGTCCTTGGGTTGTTTGGCCTAGCCTCTAATGTCATGACCAGAATGGCAATGAATGAGCTCTGAGAGGAAGTAATAAACTGTCTGTACAACTTTGTGAATGAAAAGCTAACTTTCATTTTTTCTTAAAAAATATGAAATTGCCTATGTAAAACTGAGTTTTCATGGTGCTAAATTATTACAGTGCAAAAGAACAATGAATATCATTGCTGTGGCACTACTTGATGCTTGTAGGAACTAGGAAGTATCTCTCTCCCAACTTCTCTCTATAATGAAAAAAAAGCTACATTTCCAGTCAGTCCGAGTAGCCTGGCTATGGACTCGGAAAACTCGGGGGATCAGATGCTGGAGCAAGGGGGAGGACAAGGGTGAGGCAATTAGCAAAATAACACTTATCTAACATGACTTTCGTAGACACCGTATCCCAAAGAGTTTTACAAGGCACAGGAGTGCCATTCTGGTGGCACAGGGAATGTAAACTAGAACAGAATTCCTGGTGCCCAATGTGACCCAACAGGGAATAGAAAATGTCTGGTCCCTTCTTCCAGCTACTTGAATGGTCTGGTGAGCAGGCTGGTCCATCAGGGAATAAACAAAATCCTGTTCCCTTTCCCCAGCAACCTGACCAGTTTTGTTCCCTGCTGGGCTGAGTACCAAACAAATCTGTCCTCCTCTTCCACCAGCCTGACAGCTCCAGTGCTCAACCTGACCCATCAGGGAATACAAAATCAAATATGTCCCTCACTGAATGATGGGTCCGGTATTCAACCCAGCCTGCTGGGGAATAAAAACATGTCCCCTTCCCACCAGTAACCTGACAGATCCAGTGCCCAATGTGGCCCATCATAGAATAAAAAAATTGCCCTTCCCCAACTGCCTGACAGGTCCAGTGCCCAACCCATCCTATCTGGGAATAAACAAGAAAAAAAAAGTTCCACTCCCTCAACAATCTGAGAGGTCCGATGCTCAACCTGGCCTGTTAGGGAATAAAAAAACATAACTCTCCCCCAATAACCTGACAGGTCCAGTGTTCAAACAGGTCTGTCAGGGAATAAAACAAATATCTGACCCTCCGCCCAACAACCTGACAGATCTTGTGCCCAATCCGTCTGGCAGGGTAAAAAAAAAATCTGTCCATCTTATAACATCTTACCAGTCCGGTTCCCAACCTCGCCCATCACAGAATAAAATAATCCATCTCCCTCCCTCCAACTACCGAATGGGTCCCATACCCAACCTGGCCCATGTATTAAGCCAAACAGAGATAGTGAGGAGCAGCAGCAAAGTGGTGAGTGGAAGGTGGAATGAGCGGGGTAATAAAACACTGCTTTCCCCACGCCTATTCACTCAGGTCACAGTGAGGGGCTTAAACACTGCTTGGGAGACTTGGGGCTACTGCTGCACTACTGCTGTCACCAGCCTGTTCAACCATCTACACCTCCTCTGGCCTGTACCACTGTAGTATGGGAAACTGGCTCGAGGGGGATTGATGGCGCATACCTCCGTGGCTGTAACCCAAAGTGCTAGTGATCCCAGCACCACTGTTTGACTCTCCCACTCTCTCTTTCCATTCCTCATACCTCAGTCTCAGCTCTGCACTCTTCCCAATATGCACATAGGGATCACACTGCCATGCACACTGCAACCCAACCTGCTGCATGGCAGAATGGTCCGGTGTCCAACCTGATCTATCAACGATAAAAGAAAATCTGTTCCCCTCCCGCAAACTTCCAGATGGGTCTTGTACCCAACCCAGCAGGGAATTGAAAAAACATTTCCTCCTCCCCCAACTACCAAACTGGTCCAGTGCCCAACATGATCTGTTAGAGAATAGTCTGTCTCTCCTCCTGCTGCACCCAACTACTTGCAGAGTCCAGGGCGAAACCACGACTGTCGAGGAATAAAATAAAATCTATTCCTTCTCCCCTCAACAACCTGACAAATTCTAAGCCCAATCTGGCCTGTCAGTGAATTAAAGAAAACATGTTTTTCCTACACTCAAACCACCTGACAGGTCTGATACCAAATCTGGCCCATCAGGAAATAAAAAAACAGCGGGCCTTCTCCCCAACTATTCAGACCACTGGAGAATTAAAAAAAAAAAAAAGGTGATATGGAGGGGGCTATAAATGAGTTTGGCGATGGGGGGGGGATGAAACTAATTGCCTGGTATTGAGTGGGCTTGAACCATTGTGTACAGTGTAGGATGCATTACTGAAAAGCATAAGACACAGGAGCACTACCTAAGCACAGCAGTAAAACAAGAAAATGTATTTTAGGAGAATTACTAATCCCTAAGTTAATCATCATGTGCCCCCCCCCCCCCCATCGGAAATTGTCCAGGTCTGTCCTATGATTGCAAACTAGCTCAACCATCACCACCACCCTCTTCCTGATACTGAAAGGAAAATATGGCCACCTGAGCTCCCTCCGAAACCCAGGTCACCAGCACGACAACACAGCGCACTGCCTCTGAGTCACTGGGGTGGTGAGTAGGTTTCATATAAATAAAGCCTGCAGCTGTCTGTTACATCTCTTTTTCAGTGTTGTGAAGGTAGCAGTGTGGCTCTAGTCACTTTAGCACCACAGATGACATGAGCTGTTCCCAGGTGGGGGGAGAGGGGTAGCATGACAGTTGATTTGGGTATAGTAAGTTAGGTAAAACATTTTCTTTTACTAATGTGCTTATTTGAGTCCTGTGTTTTAGAACAAATGTAAACCAGCCAAATAGTCTCATCCTAAATTAAGAGAAAAGGTAACAAAAATGGACCAGTTTTTTCTCAAAAACCAGCAAACCATAGTTGGTACAAAAATGTAAAACTTGCGAGTATAGCAAAAACGTAAGTTTCTGTAGATCTCTTAATTTTTACACGCAGCACAACCTGTCTGCTTCCAAACATTGGAGTTGAATAACATTTCAACACTGTCCTGTCCATTCAGTACAATGAGCAGTCTCCCCCCACAACTGCACTATTTTCTTCAGGAGGAAAAGAAAGTTTAACCCTTAGGCTGCTGTCACTGACAGAATTAGAAGGCATAGGAATTCTGGACTGTTATATCAGTCTGCAGCACAGCAAAGGTTAATACAGCATCAAGGTTCACAGTGTAGAAGGAATGTGCTGGGCCATCAGATAAAAGCTTCAGTTTTAACTTCATGACACGTGAGGAATGTGGCTGGGGATCAGATACAGGCTTTAGTTTAAAATCATTGAGACATTTAAAAGCCTATTTTTTTTTTTTTTTACTATTGTGCATAAATGTGGGACTTTTACATCACAATAACAAAACTAAGTCACACATTAATTGTATATATAAAATGGGCAAGGAAATCCCTGTGTCCTGATTGGCTGAGACTTGGTTCTAGCCATGGCAGTAAGAGAGCACCACGAATGGCTAAAAACCAGTCCCTGCAAACCTGGGCAACTCACAGAATTCATAAGCCACTTACTTCCTTTTATCATATCACAATTTTCACCCCTGCAGCCACTGACCTGCCTTCATACTCCAGCCACCGCTCCAACTCCACCACCAACCCTGAAGCTGCACGCCCAGCTGGCATATGCAACTGTACCTTCGAGAGGGGCACCCCCATTGCCCCCGCACCAGGCAAGGATCCAATACCGGCACGCGCCTGTCAAGGCATCGTCGGCTGATGGAGTAGTGGCCATCAAGCTGCTGCAGTATGTGCTGACATTTTCCATGTTCTGGTAGCCCCGGGAGTGCGAGCGTGCAATGACATCATGGCACATACATGCTGACATCTGCTGCACTCCATACTACTGCGCCGAATCTGGCAGTGCCCCCAGTCATCACCAGGGGCCGCTGCAGAGCGGCGGCATCCTGGATCCTTCCCTGGGGATAGGAGAGCAGTCCTCTGGACTCTCAATCCTATCCCCCCTTGCTGACCCCTGATGGCCCAGGCTTGCATCTGAACCTGGGTTGCCAGCATGGCATGAGGTGTAGCATACAGCGCCTCAACCCTCAGACCCACCGGGCTGGGCCATAAGCCACTTACTTCCTAATTTCCATCACAAACATGGCTGCAACCTTTTCTCATATATAAAAAAAGTCAGCTAAGCCCCAAAAATAAAAGTCCATTAAACTAAAATTAAATAAAGTAAATAATTGGATGTTATTTTCACTCAAGAGTCCCTCCTTACACACATACACAAATTTAAAAAGCATTTGTCAATGCCGAATGTTTTCTTGCTGGTATTGGCATTGGTACTGCATGAGTTAGAGAGATGCATAATAGGAATGGCAGTGAAATATTGAACTAATGCCAACCCCCACCCCCATCCTGCAGAAACTGATGGGTGTTGGGGTGTGCCTTTGGGTCATTAGCCATAATGTTCACGCCACTCCACCTCACCCCACCCTGCAGACACTGACAGGTGTCACAGTGTGCCTTGGTATCTTCAGCCCTTACGTTCACCCCATTCTATAAGGAAATAAGCTGAGATGGGTGCAGTATATGAGAACGGGGTGAACATTAGGGCCAAACACCCTAAGGCCCACCTCAATGCCTGCCAGTGGCTGCATGGTGGGGGTGGAGGTGAAATGGCATGAGCATTACGGCCGACCACCCCAAGCCACACCTCCGACTCCTGTCAGTCTTTATGGCACCACGGTGTTATGATACCGTGTTCAAAGACAGGAAAATGCTTTACTGGAAAACACCACACATGCACACACAAGAAGGGTCCTTCAGGTTTCAGCCTCACAATATTTCCACTTACAGAAACCAGCTGGATTTCCCAACCACACACTAACACACACAGCCCAAGCAGAGCACAAAGTGTATGCAAGAAAAGTAAAATTCTTTGTAATTGTACAAACCAAATGCACTCCACATTTTGCTTCATTTTGAACTAATTAAAAAAATAAATTATTTAAAGAGGCAGCGTACTCCAATAGTGGTTACAGCAAAGTTGTGGGAACCAGGATTCCCAGGTTCAAATCCCACACAACCATTTGCATGTGGTGTGACCCTGAGCAAGTTATTTAATGCAGCAGTACTACCTATCCAGGAAGTGATCAATTTCAATGTTCTGTAGATCCACAGAAAATATGGCGCCTGCCTGTCTGCCCATCTTTTACTGCTGCCGTCAACATGGTGGGCGGCAGAAATGCAAACAAGACCAAAGGACAACTAAGCAGATTATGGGGAAATAGTACAATGCTGGCAAGAAAGAGTACCAGGGACCTGCTCAACAGAGCACAGGGAAAGGTCGAAAAAGCGCAGATTTTATTTACATAGTACTGCTGCTTTAACCTCCCTATACTTCATTCCACCTGGCTGTAAAAATAAATAAAAGCAGACCTCCACTAAGAACGACATACCTGCAACACAGCTGTGCTATCCCTAATAAATATGTACTGCAAATCCTCCAGCAATCGTCATATTTTAATTACATGGTTTATGTAAAAAAAAAAAAGATTTGAACTTGAGACATAATAAGGATTTTGGGTCCATCCTGTTTTGCCTTCTTTGCAGATGACATGAAGCTTGGAGGAAGAGCTGACACAGTAGAAAACAGGAAGAGACTTAGGGCCTGATTCTCAAAGGGGAGTTTGGAGCAATACAAGCTGCGGCAAAGAGCAGCCAGGGACCCTACACCCTAATGTCTATGGGACAGGGTCCCAACAGCTAAGACCTGCGGCCTGCATCAACTGGGACCGGGCACCAAACAGACGGCACACCGGCTGTGTTGGTCAAAAGCCATGAGGTGGCAGTGTGCCACCCTAGTCCGTGCTGGGCTAGTGCCCCACTGCTGCTCCCAGGCATGCCCCACCATACATCAGATGACCACAACCCCGACCATGTTGGCATAGCTACTCCCATCCCCATTGGTGCCATAAATAACAATGATTGGCCAGTACCCCTTCCCTGATACCCAGTAAAGGCTTCAATAATATTCAACATCCATTCCTCGCTCCTTGATACCGATAGTGCCCCAATAATAACTAATGGCCATTCCTGCTTCTCACTTCCTGATAGTACCCCAACAGTAATTGTAGTCTATTCCTCGATCCCGATAATACTGTCAAAATTAACAATAGTCAGCCCCCATTCACCGATGATGTAAGTATACATGTTAGTACCTCTCATGCCTCCTCACCCACCTCACAGGTGCCAGCACAAATACTGATATTCAGAGCCAGCCACCAGCACAGCCCACCTCACACCTCCACTGCTGGCCACTGACTGAACTGTCAGTGAGTGACATTTCAGCCGGTTGCCAGCTGTGGAGGTGTGAGGTGAGCTAAGCTGGTCGCTGGCTCTGAATATCAGTATTCGAGCTGGCACCTGCAGGGGTGAGGGGCATGGGTGGGTACTGACATGTATACTGACATCATCGGGGATGGGGGGGCTGGACTATTATTAATGTTTGGAAGCACTATCTGGAGTGGAGAATGACTCAAAAGTACCACTGGGGCACCATCAGGTATTGGGGAGTGGAGAATGGACTACAAGTACTATTGGGGGCACGTTCAGGTATCAGGGAGTGGGGAATGGACTACAGTTACTACTGGGGGCACTGTCTGGTATCAGGGAGTGGGGAATGGACTACAAGTACTATTGGGGGCACTGTCGGGTATCAGGGAGTGGGGAATGGACAAGCACACTGCCGCATATGGGCCGACTCCCCCTGAGGGAGCCTTGTGTAAGTACCCTTAGACCAGCTAGGGCTGGTCTACGGGTACTTTGAAATTCTCCCTCAGGGACCGTTCTGAGAATAGTGATATAGGGGATATGGCAGCTTGCGTCAGCCACATGCCCCCTTGCGCCATGTCGCAGCCCATATTGGGGTGCATGGGCAGCACAAGCCCTGTTTGGGGTAGGCAGCTTGCGGTTGGCACAGGCTGCCTTTGAGAACAGCTCTGGGGGCACAAGTTGATGCAAGGTGCTTCTTGCACCATTCATGTTTGGCGCAGGCACCTTCCTTCAAGCTCAGGGCTTTGAGAATCAAGCCCTGTACGGATCTGGAGGAAACAGAAAAATGGTCCATAAAAGCAAAATGCAGTTCAATACTGACAAATGTGCAGTTGTTCATATGGGAACATTAAATATAGAACACAAATATTTGTTAAATGGAAAGGAAATCAAAAAGGCTGACACAGAAAGAGACGTGGGAATTATAATTGATAAGGACTTAAAATTTTCGAAGCATTGTGACAAAATAACTACAATAAGAAACAGGCTTCTTAGAAACATAAAGTTTACATATAAACAAGCATTTGTCAATGCCGAATGTTGCTTGCTTCTATGTGCTGTTTAGGTATTTGGAAGTCTTTGGAGTGCAAATATTGAAAATTCGCGAACTTACGAGCCTGCGTAGGAACTGCTCAACACATGCTCGTAAAACAGTCATTTTTAGGAATTTTTTCACCAAATTTTCAAAATAGCAATTTTAAGACCTCTGCTAATGAACAGTGTCACTGTGATTTTCTTAATGTGTCCCATACAGTGATTTTGCACACCGACTGCGTCATTGCGTGCTACATGGGCGGAAACACGTTTTGGGCAAGATGTGAAAAATGACAGTTGTACTGCTCATAAGGAGGCATGGTAAAATGGCAATGTTGAAAATCTGGAGTGAAAATATTGAAAATTTGCGAACTACAAGCGTGCGTAGGAACTGCGCAATGCACGCTCGTAAAACAGTCATTTTTAGGAACTTTTTCACCAAATTTTCAACATAGGCTTTTTGAGAGCCCACCTTATGAACACTGGCAGTGTTGTTTCGTTAATCAGTGCGGAAAGGTGATTTCACACAGTGACTGCGAAATCACCCTTCGGGCCCGAGTAACGCCATGACAGTGCAAGAAATCTTGAGGAGGGGTCCCAAAAACCCCATGTTGAAAATTTGGGGCCAAAATTCCCAAAATTGCCTGAGATTTGCAACAAAGTTGAAAAAACCCTATCTATCCCATTATACAGCTTACCGGCATTTCCTCAGTTCGTGGTCGGCTTTGAAGAGTGCAGACGTGTTCCCGGTCCACCGCTGATCGTTGCGCCGGACTCCGGAGGCAGGGTGAGGGGAGGTGTGGGGAGCCAGGGTGTGCAGTGGTGGGTGTGGGTTATGGGAGGGGCAGGAGACTACGAGGGACCGTTTTTATTCTCAGGTTTTTTAAGAAGACGGCGGGACGTTTGCCATGCTGGGTGGGCTCCCAGCATGGCAGCAGAAAAAGCTGTCTGGGGGCGATGGAGCCAATGGGGATTGGGCACCCCGTTGGCAAAACAAAGATTTGCCATGCTGGGGTGGGCTCCCAGTGTGGCACCAGGAAAGCTTTTGGGGGTATGCAGCCTTGGAGCCGACGGGGAGTTAGGCACCCTGTGTTGGCCATACAGTGTATCACGTGGGGGGCGATCAGCACACAATATGCGGTTGCGCTGCAGTGTGTGTGGGGGGAGAGTTCTGCTTACTGAAGCGGAGCTCCTTTCAACTGTATGCCATCAGATTTTGAGCTGTCATAGACAGCTGCAGCACTCATTGGGGAACTGGGGCCGCGCCTGCAAACACACTGACTGCATTGGAAGAGGGGCTGACACACCTCCGAAAACTCGGATGATGGCACTGTGTTTTTTGCACATGTGTGCAAGCAACATAAAAAGGAACAGTGCATTATTCCGCTCTATAAAGCCTATGTCAGACCCTACTTAGATTACTGTTCACAGCTATGGAATCCATACAAGAGGGAAACGTTCGGCTCTGGAAACAGTTTAGAGGAAGGCAATGAAACTGGTTACAAGCTTGAGTAGACTGACTTTTGAGGAAAGATTAGAAAAACTTAATCTGTTCACACTTGAAGACAGAAGGAAGCAGGGTGACATACTGCAGATATTTAAAATCATGAAAGATCCAGAGTTGATGAAACAAATACGGACAGAAATACAACACAAAGATATCAATCTGAGAATGCATAAACAGAAAATTAAACTGGACACAAATAAAAAATAATTGGAGAGGTTCATATACACAAAGAGCAGATAGGCAGTGGAACAGTCTACCAAAAGAAATAGTAGATACAGAAACACTAATAAGCTTTAAGAAAAAAATTGGACAACCACATTCCACTGAACAGTGGGGGACAAGCTTGATGGGCATAAATAGCCTCCTCCTGTCTAACTACTCAGTACAGAACTCAGTAAGTGAAAGTCTGTATGTATCTAACCACCAGATGATGGTTACTGTTTGGTCATCCATCCCTTGGAAGGGGCTGGCCAGAGTTCCCAAGCATTTTATTGGACTACGGGTATGAGAAAAAGTACAGGGGTACCTTAAACACTTTAAATAAATACTGATTTCATTTGTGACACCGATGACCTGGGTTCAGGAGTGGACCCAGGAGGTGGAGGGCCGGCTGGAGAGTGTAGGATTGAGTGTCCTCTGGACAGCTCTCCTTCTCTGGGGGGGGGGGAGTGTGTCCGGCACTTCATCAGCCCTTAGCAGAGGCTGGGGGTCCTGTGTGGCCAGCGCCAGAGTGTTGAGGGGCGGGGCGGATGCTGGTCATCATAGCACGTCCTTGCCCCGGGGCATCAGCATGGGAGAATTTGCCAGCCCCTGGAATGATGCCTCTGCACGGTCATGCTCCTCACTGCCTTAGATATCCGGGGGGGCCTTCTCCTGGCCCTGACCCGGGGTAAACGGACATTGCCTACAGTGACCGTTGGGTGGAGCCCCCCTAGTGGCCCCACTAAGGGGGGTAAGCCTGGGCATGGGGGAGTGCAGACAGTGTACGGGCTGACCTCCAGAAGGAGGATCAGGGGGTCTGACACACACACACACACATACAAAACACTAACTTCATAGTCCTTTTTTGGGGCCCTCCAGATTTCCCCTTCATGTTAAGGTCCTACCGCAATGATAGGAGGATTTTACCAATATTTTCCTCCTTCCCATGTGTTCTGCTACTGGCCCTAGTCTGAAGGCTTAGTTACATGAGCTTACCACTATAAGCTGCAACATTTGTAACCTATGTTTGCAATCTTTCATACTGCATTGTTGATCATACATAAAACAGTGTATTTTTATTTTTGTCTTCAGTCAATTTACTGTATCATCTTACCTTGCAACAGCTCCCTCCTTAATATATCCCTTCCTCCCTCTGTCTCTTCAGAATGAGCATGTAAGCTACTGTAGCTAGTTCAGTGTGCCTTCCTGATTAAAACTAAATATATGGCATGGAAGTACCACCAGTCAGGGATAACATAGAATATGATGGCAGATAAGAATAACTTGGCTCACCAACTCTGCCCATAATAGTTGTGCGTCAGAAGTGGGATTTGAACCCCCACCTCCATTTGTAGCCCAGAATGCCCATTTCTTTGGGAAGAATTATATTTTTGAGTCTGGTGCCTTAGACCACTCAGCCATCCAGATTTAATACTCTTGGTGGCAGTAGTTGATTACCCACACCTTTGTTAATCCCCTATTTTCAGTCACTTATAATTTAGCCATCTGCAGTTTTAGGGATCTGAGATTTGGTGTGCTTACCCTTTGTGGTAGCATGCCTAGGCCCAACAACTGTGATCTGATTTCCATAAGTAGGTTTTGTGTCACAGGGTGGCAAAATTATAGAAACATATCCAGAATGAGGCTGCTTCTTTGCACAATAACTTAAAAAAAAATCTGCTGTGATTTGAAACATGAAACTTGCAGGTTTATGATTATTTATTTATTTCAGTAGTTCGGAAAACACCTTTGAGCAAATGTTCTTTTACAAAGGTTCCATGTCTGTAGAACAACATACAATCAAGTTACAGGAATAGACAGAAAATGCAACAAATCCTATACAATTAGTACAAAGACAAATCGCATGTAAATATTTCTACAATGCCTGGTGATTACAGTATCAAATTAAGTAAAGGTGAAAATGCATTCTGCGAGTAGAAGACAAAACAAAACAACAACCAGTTACTGACATCCATCAGGAGATAAGCGTTAAGGAAGCAGAGTGGAGAAAAAGGGGTAGCAGCCTGGTTTAGTCAAAGGTCCTAGAAGGGGAATACTGTTCCAAAGGTGGTGCTTTTGGTGCTATAAAAAATGAAAAGATTTTGTTTAGGAATTATATACAAAATACAGAATACAGAATTGGCAAATGAGCAGCTACAAAATGTTCAGCTAAGTTGTATAAGGCAAATTTATGGGCCAAGCTTAAAACCACTGTTGCAGGTCTCACACCATAAAAACCCTGGTTTTGCAGATAAATATTTAAGCCAGAAAAATGTTCCAGTCTGATGGTGAAAGTGGAATTTCCTACAGATGCATCTGCAAAAATAGTTTACATAGACAGTGTCAGCAGATAAGGACCTACGGCCCACCCAGTCTGCCCACTTGAGCTTGTAAGTTCACTTTATGTTTTCCTAGAAGTCTGTTGCCTCTTACCCTGACCTTCAGAATTCCCTTATGTCTATCCCATGCATTCTTAAATCCCGTGATTGCTTCAGCCCCCACTACTTCTTCTGGCAGGGTGTTCCACTTGTCCGCCACCCATTCTGTGAATAAATTTTTCCTCACATTTCCTCTGTCGCCCTCCCTCCAACTTCATCCCATGCCCTCTAGTCCTGCAACATCTTTTTCGCTGAAAAATAGTGTATTCCTGCACTCTGTTCCTTCCTGTAAGATACTTGTATGTCTATCATATCCCCTCTCTCCCTCCTCTCTTCCAGGGAGTACTTATTCAAGTCCTTCAACCTGTCCTCATAGGACTTGTGATGCAATCAATGTACCATCTTTGTTGCCCTCCTCTGAACCTTCTCCACTCTGTCTATGTCCTTACATAGGCAAGGTCTTCTCCAGAACTGTACACTGTACTCCAGATGGGGCCTCACACTAGTCTTGTATAGTGGAATTATGACCTCCCTTTTCCTGCTGGAGATGCCCCTGCCTATGCATCCTAGCATCCTATTTGCTTTACCTGCTGCCTTGTCGCACTGTTTCCCTACCTTGAGGTCATCAGAGATGATAACCCCAAGATCCTTTCCTGCTTGGTGCATGCTATATCCCCCAACTGATATGTTGTTAAAGGGTTTTGTGCCCCATATACATTATCTTGCACTTCTTTGCATTGAATTTCAACTGCCAAACCCCTGACCATTCTTCAAGTTTCTCCAGGTCCCTCCTCATTCTGTCTACACCCTCTGGTGTTTCCACTCTGTTACAGAGCTTTGTGTCATCAGCGAACAGGGAAATTCTGCCTTCTAGGTCCTGCGCAATGTCACTGATGAAGATGTTTAATAGGACCTGTCCCAGTACTGATCCCTGTGGTACACCACTGGTCACTCTTCCCTCTGTGGAGTTACAGCCATTTACCACCACCCTCTGTATCCTGCCATTCAGCCAGTTACCCACCCACCACACTACTGTCCTGCCCACACCCATATTCCCCAGTTTGTTAAATAGCTTTCTATGTGGCACAGTGTCAAAGGCCTTGCTGAAGTCCAGATAGGCCATGTCCACTGCCCTCCCTGATCCACCTCCCTAGTCACCCAGTCAAAAAATTCAACGAGGTTGGTCTGACATGACCTCCCCCTAGTGAAGCCATGCTGCCTTGGGTCCTGTAGTCCGTTGGCAATCAAATGTTCCACCAATCTCTCCTTCAGTAGTGCTTCCATGATCTTCCCCACTACTGAGGTGAGGGTGACTGGTCTGTAGTTCCCCACTTCCTTATTTGAGTTTAGCAGCAAAAAGTGACTTGAATTTTAAAAGTGACACTTGCATAGCTGTGAGGGGGCAGTATGTTTATTTTAAATAATACTTGGATTGGAACTTTTCCCCATAGAAAATGCCATCATTTATTTCCCTGTATACTGTGACTAATCTATCAATTGAAAGTATATGTCTGCACTAATTATGCAATTGCAGCTATGTACCTGCACTAATTAGTTACATACTTACTCTAATCAATCAAAAGTATATACCTACACTAATAACAAGCATTTTTCAATGCCGAATGTTGATTGCGTTGGTCTGTTGAGCTCGCTCACTGCCCCTCTGTCACTTACTCAGTCTGTTTCTCCCGGTGCTGCAGGCTGCTCTTTTGTACTGGGCTCCTGTCTGCGTTGGCACCTTGTTCTGGCCACTAAGAAATCCGCAGCTGTCCCGACAGAGCTCCATTGAGGTGGCTCACTCCCCCTCCTCACTCACTCATTCTGTTTCTTCTGGCGCTGCAGGCTGCCCTTTCATACTGGGTTCCTGCCTCTGTTGGTGGCTTTTTCTGCCCACAAAAGAAATCTGCAGCAGTCCCAACACAGGTCTGTTGAGCCACTGTTTCCCCCTCTCTCCTCACTCATTTCATTTCTGCCAGTGCTGCAGGCTGACCTTTGTACTGGGCTGCTGCCTGCGTTGCTGCCTTTCTTACCAAAAGAAATCCGCAGCAGTCACAATATAGGGGTTCCATTAGTCGCTCCTCCCCTCTCTCACTTTCATGTTGTGTTTCTCCCGGTGCTGCAGGCTGCCCTTGTTGACTGGGCTCCTGCCTGCATTTGCACCTTTTTCTACCCTCAAAGAAATCCACAGCTGTCCCGAAAGAGCTCCGTTGAGGTCGCTCACTCCCCATGTCCCTCACTCATTCTGTTTCTCGTGGCGTTGCAGGCTGCCCTTTTGTACTGGGCTCATGGCTCTGTTGGCCCCTTTTTCTGCCCACAAAGAAATCTGCAGCAGTCCTGCCTGACAAAGCTCCATTGAGATTGCTCACTCCCCTTCTGTCACTCGCTCAGTCCGTTTCTGCTGGCGCTGCAGGCTGCCCTTTTCTATTGGGCTCCTGCCTGCGTTGCCGCCTTCTTCTGCCCACAAAGAAATTTACCGCAGTTACAATAGAGCTCCATTGAGTTCGCTCAGTCCCCCCTCTCACTCGCTAATTCTGGTTTCCCTGTCACTGCAGGCTGCCCTTTTGTGCTAGGCCCCTGCGTGCATTGCTGCCTTTTTCTGCCCACAAACAAATCTGCAGCAGTCCCAACAGAGCTCCATTGAGCTCACCCACTCCCCTTCCCTCACTCACTTGGTCTGTGTCTCCTGCCGCTGCAGGCTGCCCTTTTGTACTGGGCTCCTGCCTGCATTGGTGGCTTATTCTGGCCAGAAAGAAATCTGTTGCAGTCCTGACACAGCTTCATTGAGCTCTCTGTCACTCATGCCTTTTCAGCCCACGCTGCAAGCTGGCCTGCCTGCGTTGCCGCATTTTCTGCTCACAAAGAAATCCACAGATGTCACAATAGAGCTCCGTTGAGCTCGCTCACTACCGCTCTGTCGCTCACTTGTTCTGTTTCTCTTGGCGCTGCAGGCTGTGCTTGTGTATGAGGCTCCTGGCTATGTTGGTACCTTTGTCTGTCCACAAACAAATCCACAGCTGTCCCGACAGAGTTCCGTTGAGGTCACTCAATCTCCCTCTGTCACACGTTCATTCTGTTTGTCCTGGCGCTGCAAGCGGCCCTTTTGTATGGGACTCCAGCCTGCATTGGTGCCTTTTTCTGCCCACAAAGAAATCTCAAGCAGTCCTGATAGAGCTCCGTTGAGCTCATTCAGTCCCCCTGTCTCACTCGCTTATACTGTTTCTCCCACCGCTGCAGTTTGGCTTTTTTATACTGGGCCACTGCCTCCATTTCTATTGATTCCTTTTTCTGCCCACAAAGAAATCCGCAGCAGTCCTGAAAGTGCTCCGGTGAGTTCACTCACTCCCCCTCCGTCACTCGCTCTCTCGTTCCGTTTCTCCCAGTGCTGCAAGCTGCCCTTTTGTACTGGGCTCTTGCGTTGGGCCCTTCCTCTGCTCACAAACAAATCCGCAGCAGTCCCGACAGAGCTCAGTTGAGCTCGGTCACTCCCCCCTCTCACTTGTTCGATCTTAATGTGTCCCAAACAGTGATTTCCCACAGCGACCGTGCTATTCTGCAGCAGGAGTGCAAAAACATATTTTAGCCAGGATGTGAAAAATGGCAGCTGTACTGTTCATAAGGAGGTGTGGAAAAATGCCACTGTTGAAAATATGGCGTTAAAATATTACAAAATTGCGAAGTTACAAGGGTGTGTGGAAACAGTTCAACGCATACTTGTAACAAAGTCATGTTATGGAGCTTCGTCACCAAATTTTCAACATAGGCATTTTAGGACCTCTGATCTTGAACAGTGCCACTGTCATTTTCTTATTATGTTGCAAACAGTGATTTCCCACAGCGACTGCGTTACTGTGATAACACATTTCGGTCAGGATGTGAAAAATGACAGCTGTACTGCTCATAAGGAGGTGTGAAAAAATTGCACTGGTAAAAATCTGGCATGACAATATTACAAATCTGCGAAGTTACAAGGGTGCGTGGAAAGTGTGCAATGCACACTTGTAACACAGTCATTCGATGAGCTGTCATCACCAAATTTTCAACATAGGCATTTTAGGACCTCTGCTCATGAACAGTGTCACTGTCATTTTCTTAATCTGTCCTGGACAGTGATTTCCCACAGTGAAGTCTCTATTCTGTGCCGGAAGTGCGAAAACACATTTCCGCCAGGATGAGAAAAATGACAGCTATACTGTTCACAAGGAGGTGTGACAAAATGGCAATGTTGAAAATCTGGCATGAAAATATTGCAAATTCATGAAGTTATGAGTGCGCGTAGCAACTGCGCAGCGCGCACTCGTAGAACAGTCATTTTTTTGATTTTTTGCACCAAATTTGCAACATAGGCTTTTTGAGAGCTCATTTCATTAACACTGGCACTGTCATTTCGTTAATCAGCCCCAAAGGTGATTCCGTTCAGTGACCACGAAATCAGCTTTCGGAGCCGAATAACGCCATGACAATTCAAGCATTCATGAGGAGGGGTCCCAAAAACCCCATGTTGAAAATTTGGTGAAACTATTCCCCGAAGTGCCAGAGATATGCACTAAAGTTGAAAAAACCCTATTACATTATACAGCTTACTGGCATTTCCTCAGTTCATGGTCAACTTTGAAGAGTACAGACGTGTTCCCAGTCCGCCGAAGATCATCGCGCCGAACTCCGGAGGTACGTATGGGGTGAAGGGGTATGGGGAGGCAGGGTGCACAGTGGGTGGGTGTGTGGGTTGTGGGTGGGGGCAGGGCGGCGTCGAGACAGTTCCTTTTTCAGGAAAAAGACTTTGTGGAACCGTTTTTCTTCACAGGGGTCATCTGGCACGCTGGGGTGGGCTCCCAGTGTGCCAGCAGAGGCTTTGTTTGGGGGGCCAGCAGTAGCCAATGGGGGATTAGAAACTCCCATCGGCAAACAAGGGAGGGGGTGTATCATTATGCCGACAGGAATTGGGCACCTCGTCAGCAGATACAAAAGCAGGGGGTACAGAATGCTGACGGGGAGTGGGCTCCCCCGTTGGCAACAACAGAAACACGGGGCCACCAAAGCCAATGGGGATATGGGCCCCCCCGTCGGCAAGTAAACACAGTCGGGGGGGTTATATTGTTTGTGAAAATGCCCTCAAGCCTATGTTCACAAACAATATCAGGGGTTTTACATCTCGCCTTGCAGTGATGCGTCACTCCCTCATTGCAGCGGATGGCTAAAGCTGAAATGACGAGGTGGCCCCTGATTGCAGCGACGAAATTCTCAGAACTTGGTGCCAGCATTCCAAACTGCTGTCACCAGCAGCTTGCAACGGCATTGAGGGAAGCAGGACAAGCCTTTGCAGGCTGTGGGGGCATTGGCCACAACAGTGCCCCGCCTCCACAGCCTGCTTCTCAGCAAGCTATCTCAATATGTTTCTTGCGCTGCGCGCAATCAACATATAAAGTATATGGTTACACTACATTAAACCCTATGGGACAATACTAATAACATAATTAATACATTATTAGGAAGCTAGCCAAACCAATTAACACGCTGCAAATGAACCTGGAAAACAAAATGTAAAACCCTCCCAAACGTCTACCTGTACTCGGCACACACCATTCCCTCCTTGCCGGAAGAGAACTTCAGGTGCCATAACGAGACTGCAAATGTGTGATCTCAATAACAATAACCATCCTAATGTGTTATATTCAATAAACAATGGGTAAGGGTGGAACGCTCGGAAGTGTGCCCATCTTGGGGCTAATTAGGGCAATAAAGCCATGCATAATTTGGGCTTGTGGCCTTATAGCCCTAATTAACCCCCTCAATGGGTATAGATCCTTGTATATTACCCTTTCTTGTTATTCGTTTTATAGTTATTTATTTATTTATATATGTATTCATTGATTTATTTATGTAGCTATCTTGTTAGTTGAATCCTGGCTCCAGTTTTACCAAATGGTCACTTAAACAGCTGAAAATTGCACTTTAAAGTCACGCGCTATACACGTCAATGGAGCGTGCTCCCTCGCTCTCCCCATTGCCATCTTAGAAAATGGGGCATGGCCAGCGAAAGGGACGTGGAAAGGGATCGCGGTGCAAACCCTTATGGGGCAATTTACAATTCCTTTCCCTTCCCTCGGGGGGGGTATTTATAAAGGCTCTTCTTCAGGTAGAGGAGCTCTCACGGAGGTGAGAGAGCTTCCTCTAGTTTGCGGGGGGGGGGGTGGTGTTAAAAATTAACAAGATTGGTTCTCTTTAAAAATCACTTCTTTTGAGGAGGGTCAGGACTGCCCATCAAGTTCCCATTATTTGCCGTTTCTTAGCATGTGGTTTAAGTATTTAGGCTTGGATTGCAATGTATTTCTTTCTTTATTTTGCTATCTAACATTATACCTTGCAATTGTATCCTGTACGTCACAGCTGTGACATGACCTGAAACATGCTCTGAGATATGCTCTCATAACACATCATTTACTGCTTATTGTCTTGCTTCAATAAACTTTTTTTTTTTTTTGCAGTTAATTCATTTATTTATTCTCCTCCTGGTCGGTCGGCTATAAATCTTGCCGGTTCCCCCAGCCCCGTCCACCATTTGCAACACACCTTACCAGCTGCCCCATGGCTATACCCCTCTGGTAGGGCAACGGGGATCTCCTTGACCCACCAAACGTATGAATCCAGTGCTGGAGGTGGCTGCCATTTGTGGGGGCGGTGCCTGCGGGGACTGGCTTCACTGTGCTGCACCCAGACCCTTTTTCCTCTTTTCCTGATGATTCCCCTGAGATGAGGCATGCAATGACACCTCAGGGGACAGTGGGGACACATCCATACACTCTACCACAAGTGCCTGCCTCATCTCTTCCCATCTGAAGTGTCGGTGCACCAGCCCCCAGCCTCAGCTAGGTGCTAATCATGCACCGACCACTAGGATCCCCTTCCCTGGAGAAGGAGAGCAGTCTGTCGGATGCTCAATCCTTCTCCATCCCTTCTGACCCCTGGCAGCCCGTGCTCATTCCCGAACATGGGTCACCAGCGTAGCACAAGGTAAGGTGACCAGCGCCTCAGCCCTCAATGCCACCAGGCTGGCATTGTTCAATAAACTTTAAAGAAAAAAAAAGAAACTGGTGCCCAACTTCCCATCTGCCAAAGGCGCCCACTGGGTGCCTTGCCTTTTTTTTGTTTTAGCCTTGGGTAATTCCTTTTACTTGCTGCAGTTTCTGGCATTGCCACTAGGTACATGCGGCCACCAGCCAGCAGAAATTGCTGAAGGGAGCTCCAAATGCCCCCAAAGACCCTGGCCCACATGCCCAGGAAGGAGGAGTATGCAGCTGCCTCACTTAACAGTAGCACTGAGTGTACATGATGTGCATTTGCTTGCTTACCTTCCCAACACAGCTTGTTATTATGAGGAGGATGGGGGGAAACAGGCACCCCATATCTTACACACCTGGCTGCAATTAGAAGCATTGCTTCAACTTCAGAAGAGTTCGAGCCATAGTGGCAGATGAAATCAAAGACTAGGACCATCTCCTACTCCCCTCACTAAAATAAAGATGGAAGGGCAAGGCATGACTGGAGCCTGCCAGTAGGATTTGACTGACTGCAGAGTGCAGACAATAATGATTGTTGATCAGGCAGGTCCACAAAAACAATTGTCTCTGTGACTGTCACACATTTTGTCTGGTAGGGGAAAGAAAGAAGAGACAGTGCTTGGCGTGGCACCTGTTTCTGATAAGTCAGTTGTTTCTGTAATGAAGAAGTGTTCTTTTTTCTTGTTTCTGCAAAATACCTGGAAATACGTGGAATTTCTATAATTTCTGACAAGTGATTGAAAAGTAATGCATCCAAAAAGGAAGGCACCCAGGGAACTGACAGTTCAAGTCACTTGCCTTCTTCATTATTTAATGGTAATGAGCATAGGAAGGGATAGTGGGCTTTGATACAAACTGTAAGTCCGTAGCTACATACCTCACTCACTTCTGTAGCAGTCAGTAGTTTTTGCTTCTTTGCCAGCAGCAGACAAATGCCTGGGTTATGATGAAGGGCAGATTTTGCTCTTGCAGTTGTAGGACTTTGGGTCTGGACTTCAGAAGCAAGGGCTTTTAAAAGATCCCATCCCTAAAACTTAAAACTGTGTATCCAAAGTACAGTAAGTGGCAGTCCTGCAGTTTTAAGGTGTGTACACCCATCTCACATTTTCAAGAAGAAAAAATTACTCACCATAATAATGTTGTTTCTTCTAACGGAGTCTAGCTGTATTCAGACATAATGCAGTTAGCCCCAGCACTTGAACTGCCCCAGAGAGGAAAGAGTTAACTCTATGCAGAAGCATAGAACGTTGAGCTTGAGCTTGGTTTTTAAACCTCTATCTATGGTACTTCCCAGTGTAAGGTCAGATTCTTATGAGCACACTAACATACTGTAGTATGGAAATTTTTCAACATATAGCAAAAGGGCAAAAAAATCTTTTTGAGCCCAAAAGACTCAAGTTGAGAACCCAAGAAGGAAAGGCAGTGACAATATTTAAGTTTAAAACACCAGAAAAATAACAACATCCACCCCCCCCAAGAGGGAGGGTACAAGGTACACCCCTGAGGTGCAACACTGTACCTGCCAGCCCACTTCCCAAAAACCAGGTTCTGAGAGGGGAGGTCTGAATACATCAAGACTCCATTAGAAGAAACAACATTACTATGGTAAGTAATTTTTTCTTCAAACATGAATCCTTGCTGTATTCAGACATAATGCAGACTGCCAAGCAGTTCCCTATGGAGGAAGGAATGCAGAACCTACTTTGGGAAGAGGCTCTGCAGTACTGCTGTGCCAAACCTAGCATCACTCCTAGCCTGGATGTCCAGGGAGTAATGCTTGGTAAAAGTATGTACTGTTTTCCAGGTGGGCTGCTTATAGATCTCAACAAAGGTATACTTCTCGCAGCTAGAGAAGCAGCTGTACCTCTAGTCGAATGAGCCTCAGGCCAGAAGGGGGCATTCTACCCAACTTGTCATAACAGAATTGTATACAAGAAACAATCCACCTGGCAATAGTTCTTTTAGTGGCAGGCTTACCTTTCCCCACTTTGCCATAAGTGAGAAACAATTGAAGACCGTCATTTCTATGTGCCTTAGTATGTTCAATGTAGTAGCTAAGGGCCCTCTTAATGTCCAGACCATATAACCTTCTTTCACCTGAAGAAGAATGATCAGTGAAAAACACAGGAAGAGATATAGACTGGTTCAGATGAAAATCCGATACCACTTTGGGCAAGAACCTCCTATTGGTTCTTAGGACCACTTTGTCCCTATGGAAGGAGATGAAGTCAGGTTCAACTGACAGAGCCTGTAACTCACTAATCCGCATGGCAGAAGTAATAGCTACCAGGAACACAGTTTTCCAGGTCAAGTACTTCAATTCGGCCAGAAGCCAGAGGTTCAAAGGGTGGCTGCATAAGCTGAGCTATGCAGACATTAAGATCCAAAGTGGATGGGCTCCTAAAGGGAGGTTAATGTGAACCAGTCCTTTGAAAAACTTTCTGAAAACAGGATGAGATGCCAGGGAAGAGCCCTTCCCTACTGAGAGGAATGCAGAGACAGCTGCTAGATGAACCTTCAGAGTGGCAGGCCTAAGGCCTAGACCATTCAGATGAACTAGATAGTTAAGGTTGTGGAAATGTCTGCAGAATCAGGCAGGATGCCTTTCTGAGCACCAAATACTGAACCTTTTCCATTTGGAGTTGTAAGTTTTTCTAGTGGAAGGTTTCCTGGAGACCTTCAGAATATCCAGAACTCCCTGAGAAAGATGTAGTGCTGCATATTCTAACTCTTCAAGAGCCAGGCCTTAAGATTGACAGACTGGAGAGTGGGGTACCAGATCCGCCCCTTGAGGAGGACATGAGATTGTATGTCCTGGGCAGAGACAGGGGATGTGACACTGACAAGGACAGCAGTAGAAGATACCATGGCTGTCTGGCCCAATCTGGAGCCACCAGTATCACTGTGCAGGGTTGAGTCCTGATCTTGATCAGAACTCTGAACAGCAGAGGGAAGGGAGGGAAGGCATAGATAAACCTGCCCTTCCAGTCCAAAATGAGAGCATCCTGGGGAACTGTCCCCAGGACTGGAGGTCTGCAACAAAACAGAAGAAGTTGATGATTGTCTGGTGCTGCAAAGAGATCCATCTCTGGAGTGCCCCACCTAGAGACGATGACCTTCAGTATGTGAGGATCCAGGGACCATTTGTGGTGTCCCTGTGAAATTCTGCTCAGAGCATCTGCTAGTATGTTGTCCTTTCCAGGAAGGTGAACTGCTACCAGAGAAGTCTGAGGAGAATAGGCCAGAGACCACAGCTTCATGGCTTCTGTGCACAAGGCCGAGGACCGAGTGCCTCCCTGCTTGTTGATGTACCACATTGTGTCGGTGGTGTCCCTTCTGACTTGGACCACCTTGCCCTTGACTGAATCCAAGAAGCTCTGCAGGGCTAGGAAAACTGCCTTGAGTTCCAGGAGATTGATATGAAGAAGAGACTCTTGTTGGGACCAGACTCCTTGAGCTGTCGGGGCTCCCAGGTGGTCTCCCCACACTAGGAGAGAAGCATCAGTAGTTAGAACTACTGATGGGACTTGAGGGAGAAATGGAAGCCCTTGTCTGAGGTTGTCCTGGTCCAGCCACCACTGGAGAGCTTGGACCAGAGTCTGAGTCACTGGGATCAGTTTGGTAAGTGAATCCTTCTTTTGAGACCAAAAAGACCTTAGATGAAACTGAATGTCCCTCATCTGGAACCTTGCTCCCTGCACCACTGCCGTGGAAGCTGCCATGTGGCCCAGGAGCTGGAGGAACTGTCTTGCTGGGCGGGAGACCTGCGGTCAAAAGGAGGAAGCGAGATCCACTAGGGCCTTCACCCTTGCCAGGTGAAGGAAGGCTTTTGCTTGTACAGTGTCCAACTCTATGCCTATAAAGGTGAGAAGTTGAACTGGTTTGAGGACAGACTTTGGAAGATTGAGAAGAAACCCCAAGGAGCTGAGTAGTTCCTGGGTAGTTTGAAGAGCTGACTTGACCTGTAAAGGTGACTGACCCAGTAAGAGCCAATCGTCCAGATACGGGAAGATGGTGATACCCTGTCTTCTGAGGTAAGCCACCACTACTGCAAAGCACTTTGTGAACACCCTTGGAAATGATGTTAAGCCGAATGGCATAACTCTGAACTGGTAATGGCCTGAAGGCAACTCAAACCCAAGGTATTTTTTGTGGGTGCACCTGATAGGAATATGGAAGTAGGCATCCTTGAGGTCCAGAGATGCTAGCCAATCCCCTGGCCTTAGAGAGGGACAGATCATTCCCAGAGTTACCATTTTGAATTTGGGCTTTGAAATGTTTGTTCAAGTACCTTAGGTCTAGGATGGGTCACCACTCCCCTGTTTGCTTTGGAGTAAGAAAGTACCTGGAATACAGTCCTTTTCCCCTGTGCTGAGTAGGAACCTTCTCTATAGCTCTGAGAGCTAGAAGAGAGGAAACCTCTGCCTCTAGGGCAATGGTTTCTGAGAGTGATGCAGGTGGAAAAGATTTGGTCCTCTTTTTTTGGAAATTTTTTTGAAGCTGAGGGCCAGTCCCTGGCTTACTACTTCCAGGACCCACTTTTCTGAGGTCACAGACTTCCAAGCCTGGAAGTAGAAAGCCAGCCTGCCTCCTACTGAAAATGGGGTGTCGAACTGGGCTGACACATCAGGGTGTCTGCTTGGCAGGAGCCTTAGACTGAGAGGAGGAGGAAGCAGCTCTGCTCATCCCACTCCTGCCCCTCCCTCTGAAGAACCCCCTCTGTGGGAAGGGAGAGAAGGCCTGGACTTGGTAAAAAGGGCTTTGAAAGGGCCTGCCCCTGCCCCTAGACTGCTGCTTGTGCGGAGTGGCCTGCCTTTCTTTGGCCTGTGCACTCCTGTACGTGGTCCTGTATTCATCCATTTTCTTCATGTAAGCCTCTGTCTGCTCCCCAAACAGGGTTACCTACTACAGGAAAATCCGTAGCCTTAGTCTGGGTATCCTGTGAAAGGCTAGTACATCTGAGCCAAGCATGTCTTCTGAGACACAGATGTAGCCATGACTCTAGATGCCGCATCACTGGAGCCCACAGCAGCATGAAATTGCATTTTGGATGCCTCAATTCCATCAGCAGCCACCTCCTCCAGCTCCTTGGCTAGCTGGGGAGAGGCCTGTTTAGCCAGTTCCAGAACCGTATCTCATCTGGATTTCTGGTACCTGGCTGTGTAGGCCATATAAGTAGCCTGCCTGAGTCCCAAAGAGGATGCCAAATACTGTTTTTTGGTCATGGCATCCACTTTCCTGGAGTCCTTATCGGGGGAGGGGGGGTGAAGACAAAGGAATGTTAGCCCTGTCACAGGCTGCAGCCTGCACTACCCCAACATGGCTGCAATGACTATAAATGAACTCCGCAGCTGAGCCTAATAACAAATACCTCCTGTCCATTCTCTTATCCATTGGAGGTATCGAATTAGGGGTTTGTAAAATTTTGTCTGTTTCCCCAAGGATTTATGAAGAGGGATAGACAGTCTTTTGGACTTTGGGATGTCCATCATTTCTACAAAATCAGGCTCTTCGTCCTCCTCTGCAGCTTCAACCAAGGGAAGCTGCAGGGTTTCTTCCACCTTTTTGTAGAACAAAAAATGTGAAGGGGACTCGGAGCCTGGAAGGAGAGACACCTGAGGGCCTGTCTGGGTAGATGTCCGGTTCAGTGGGCACATCCAGACCCCCCTAGTCATCGTCTTCATCATCCTCAGGATAGTCTTTGTCTTCCTCCCACTCCTCATAAAAAGCATCTGGATCATAATCTGGAGGAGACTGATCTGACCGAACCGACCACCGGAACCGGTCTCAGCGATTGAACAATGCTAATCACTTTGGCTATTTCGTCCACTGTTGGAGAGTGCGATACCGGATCCGAACCAGCAGACTTACACTTCTTTTTTGATGGAACCGATTCCTTGGGGTCGGCTCTCCTTTGGCCCGAGGAGGTATCGCCTAGGTCAGTAGGCACCTCCTCAGGTTCGGCCGCAACTGAACAGGGCTGGCCATCCGGATCTACATACTTCTCGGCTTCCCTTTCCTTCAGCCTACTCAGTCTTTTGTCTAGAGTGGATTTAGGAAAGTTTTTTACAGATTTGGCAGTCTGACTTGAGGTGGTCAAACCCCACACAATAAACACAGATGAGGTGGGGGTCAGCCTTAGCGTAGGCCTCCCCACTCTCAGTACAATGTTGAAACCCAGTGGGACGGGTTTTCTTTTTGGGTTTCTCAGACATGGCCAACCTAACAAATTACCCTATTGCAGCTTTCAAGCCAGGTAATACAACAACCGATCGGTTACAAACTGTGTCAATGGCTTTTTAAAAGAACCAGCAAAAATCCTTGGTTCTTTTGAAACTGATCGGTACCAGAACACCACTCTAATCCCAGAAATAAATTTAAATAGAATTGGTCGGTTCCAAACCGGACCGACCGGAAAGAAACCGAAGAAAAGAACAATTTGCAACTTTTTCACAGAATAAAACACAGTCACTACCTATATACACACTACTTGTACCATAGACAGAGGCTGGAAATCCAAAAATAACAAAAAATTATACGGTTTAAACCGAACGCTTTACTTTAACCGAACCGAGCAGAGGAACTCTCCGGAGCGACTTCACTGTTAGGCGCAGTAAAGAATCTGATGGTTACACTGGGAAGTACCACAGACAGAGGTTTGAAAACTGAGCTCGAGCTCAATGTTCTATGCTTCTGCATAGAGTTAACTCTTTCCTCTCCGGGGCAGTTCAAGTGCTGGGGTTAAGTGCATTATGTCTGAATACAGCAAGACTTCATGTTGTTTGAATCTTTATTTTTCTGTTTATTTGCACCAACTTAAAGTTTCACACATTTTAAGTCGTTAAAGCCTCTGTGGTGAAATATGTATTAAGTGACATTGCAGAGGGACTGGAAGAAAAAGTATGTCTCTTTGCAGACGATACAAAGATCTGCAACAGGGTTGATACACAAGGTGGGGTGGAAAGAATGAGAAGGGACTTGGCATGGTTGGAGGAATGGTCAAATGTATGACAGCATAGGTTCAACGCAAAGAAGTGCAAAGTATTGCACCTGAGAAACAAAAACCCAGGGGAAGAGTACACAGTGGAGGGTGAGATACTAACAACAACAAAAATGGAAAGGGACCTTGGGGTAGTTATATCAGATGACCTAGAGGTGGGCAAGCAATGTGAGAAGGCAGTAAGGAAAGCTGGGGGATAATGGGATGCATATGGAGAGGCATCACCAGTAGAAAACAATAAGTTGTTATCCCTCTGTACAGACAGTTGGTGAGACCCCATCTGGAGTATTGCGTGCAGTTTTGGGGACCCCATCTCCGCAAGGACATAGACAGGATGGAAGCTGTCCAGAGGAGGGCAACCAAAATGGTGCAGAGTCTGCACCAGAAGACAAACTAAGACTGACTAAAGGAGCTTAATATGTATACCATCGAGGAAAGGAGGGAGAGGGGGACATGATAGAAACTTTCAAGTACCCTTTGAAAAAGGAACATCTGTTCTGAAATGCGTCAGGTCCTTGCACATGGCACCTGAATAAAATGAAGCACTTTATTTGAGCAGATGGTGAACAGTCTTTCATTTATGGGTTGGAGAGTGTGGGATTTTTCTGTTTATTTTAAACTTTCAAATACCTCAAGGGAATCAAAGTCCAAGGGGGTAGCATCTTTCAGCAAAAGAGATGTGCAAGAATAAGGGGGCACAATTTAAAGATAGAGGGGGGACGGCTCAGAGGTAATGTGAGGAAGTATTTTTTATGCAGAGGGTTGTGGATGCATGGAATGGCCTTCCTGAGGAGGTTGTGGAGTGAAAAACAGTGGGGGAATTCAAGAATGCATGGGACAGACATAAGGCAATTCTAGTGGGGTGTAGGAGGAAGTAGGCTGTTGGTTAACTAGGACCTGCAGCTTATCCATTTGGTAGGGAAATGGGCAGACTAGGTGGGCCAAGTGATCCTTATCTGCTGTCAAATTCTGTGTTTCTATGTTTCTATATTTCTATTTTTTGGAGGAAAATCATGGAGCCAGAGCGTCAAGAGAAAGAGTCCTCCTCCCGCACTCCCCGACATGGAGCTGCCCCTGTGCTGTTATCCGGAGCTTATGCCATATTCAACAAAACATTATTAGAAGCAAAGTTTTTTATTCAATAATTTTGGGGTCACAGCTCTGAACTGTGATCAGGGATCCAGGGTTTGATTTTAAATCCAGCCACAGCCATTGTCTTGCTATGTGACTTGGCAAGAATCCCGCCCCCCTCACACACACACAAACTATGGCATTGGGGGATGGGGAGAGGGGCCTTTGGCTTTGTAAGAGTAAGCTGCTCAGGATGGTTGCTACCATGGGCCCCTGGGGTAGCCATTATATAAAGTATGTGTGTAACAGATACGTCTACAAGATCTTCTCCAGGAGTAGAAAAAACGTCTCAAAACTATTTTCTTTGCATGGGGTTGACCTTTGCTTTTGCAAAGAGGGGGAGAGAGAGAGAGAGAGAAAGAAAGAAAGAGATTGTGTTTAAGGCCTTTTATTTAACCAGCATTTGTCAATGCCGAATGTTTGCTTGCTGGCATTGGCAGTGGTACTGTAGACGTTACAGAGCTGCGTAATAGGAATGGCAGTGAAGTATTGAACTGAAGCCAACCCCACCACCACCCTGCAGAGAGTGACAGGCATTGGGGTGTGCCTTTGGGTTGTTGGGCATAACGGCCATGCCATTTCACCACACCCCACCCTGCAGACGCTGACAAGTGTCACGGTGTCCCTTGGGGTCTTTGGCCCTTATGTGCACCCCATTCCATTAGGAAATACGGTGAGATGGGTGCGATAAAGGAGAATGCAGTGAACTTTGGGGCCGAAGAGTCCAAGGCATACCTCGATGCCTCTCACTGGCTGCAGGGTGTGGAATGGTATAAGCATTACAGGCAAGAATCCCAAGTCACACCCCTGATGCCTGTCATTCTCTACAGGGTTGGGGCGTTATGGTTGGAAACCCTAATACCTGAGGCATTAGATTGGTATTTTCCTCCAAATTTTCAACATGGTTTTGTGACCCCACCTCACGAACAGTGGCAATATCAGTTTGTTAGCGAGAAGCTGCTTATGCACAACGACTACGGCATTTAGCACCACAGGTGCAAAACATTCAAACAGGATGTAAAAATGACAGCTGTAATGTTCATGGGGAGGTGTAAAAAATGGCAATGTTGCAAATCTGCAGTAAAAATATTAAAAAAACTGGTGAAGTCACGAGCATACATAGAAACTGTGCAACGCACACCCGTAATATAATTAGGTTGGGGATTTTTTACAGCAGATTGTCAACTCAGGCATTTTGGTGCCTCCGATCATGAACAGTGTCACTGATTTTCTTTATCTGTCCCGAACAATGGTTTCCCACAGCGACCACGCATCTCTGCGCTGAAAGTATAAAACACACTTCGCCATGTTGTGAAAATGACAGCTGTACAGTTCATAAGGAAGTGTGGAAAAATGCCACTGGTGAAAATCTGACTGAAAATATTACAAAGTCATGAACTTACGAGGGTGCGTGGAAACTGCGCAATGCTCACTCATAAGTCATTTTATGGACTTTTGTCACCAAATTTTCAACATAGCCATTTTAAGACCTCTGCTCATGCACAGT
Organism: Neoceratodus forsteri; assembly: GCA_016271365.2. Lineage (NCBI taxonomy): Eukaryota > Metazoa > Chordata > Ceratodontiformes > Ceratodontidae > Neoceratodus > Neoceratodus forsteri. The sequence goes on from JADMNL010000023.1 coordinate 71,511,010, forward strand.
GTAACTGTGATTTTCGTAATCTGTCCCAAACATTGCTTTCACACACCAATAGCACCATTGTGCGTTACATGTGCAAAAACACATTTTGGGCGACATATGAAAAATGGCAGCTGTACTGTTCATAAGGAAGTGTAATAAAATAACAATGTTGAAAATCTGGAGTGAAAATATTAAATTCGCAAACTTACGAGCATGCATAGGAATTGCGCAACGCACGATCGTAAAACAGTCATTTTTATGTTGCTTGCACGCATGTGCAAGAAACATAGTGCCATCATCGGAGATTTCGGAGGTGTGTCACCTCCTCCTCCAATTCAGGCAGTGAGCTGGCAGGCGCAGCCCCTGTAAGCCAATGCATTTTGGAGCTGTCTATGACACGCTCCAAAATGCGGTAACGCTCTGATTGAAAGGGGACTACGCTTCAGTGAGCAGAGATAGGCGTAGCTCCCACACCCCTGACACTCAGGCGTGCGCCCCGCATCTACTGTGTAGCCGACGGGTGCCCAATCCCGTCGGCTGAGCTGCATCTCTCCCAGTTGTAGGTGCCACGCTGGGGCCCACCCCAGCGTGGCAATCAGTGATCCACTTTGGCCGATGGGGTGCCCAATCCCCGTCGGCTGAAGCCCCCAACATCCTTGTGCCACGCTGGGGAGCCCACCCCAGCGTGGCAAACGGTCCCACGATGTCTTTTTTTTTTTTAACCTGAAAACGAAAAGCGGTCCAGCGAGAGTCTCCCGACCCCCCACAACCCTGCACCCAACCTCCCCGCCCCCTCACCCCATACTTACCTCCGGACTCCGGCACGGCGATCTTGGTGGACCGGGAACACGTCTGCACTCTTCAAAAGCCGACCGGAACTGAGGAAATGCCGAGTAAGCTGTATAATGGCCTAGAAGAGGGGTTTCAACTTTGTTGCATATCTCAGGCATTTTGGAATTTTTACCAAATTTTCAACATGGGGTTTGGGACCTTCTCATGAATGATGTCACTGTCATGGCGTTATTCCGGCCTGAAGGTGATTCGGCGCAGTGACTGTGCAGTGACTGCAAAATCACCCTTCAGGCGAATACCACCATGACAGTGACATCATTCATGAAGAAGTCCCAAAAACCCATGTTGGTGCAAAAATCCTAAAAATGACTGTTTCTGACGTGCATTCGCAGTTCCTCAGAGCTCATAAGTTTCAGCGAAATTTCAATATTTTCACTCCAGATTTTCAACATTGCCATTTTTACCACCTCCTTATGAGTAGTACAGCTGTCATTTTCACATCTCACCCAAAACGTGTTTCGCCCATGTAGCGCACAATGGCGCAGTCGGTGTGCAAACTCAATGTATGGGACACATTAAGAAAATCACAGTGACACTGTTCATGAGCAGAGGTCTTAAAATGGCTATGTTGGAAAAATTTAGGAAAAATTCCTAAAATGACTGTTTTACGAGCGTGTGAGCAGTTCCTGCGCTCGTAAGTTCGCAAATTTTCAATATTTGCACTCCAATGACTTCCAAATACCTAAACAGCAGATAGAAGCAAGCAACATTCGGCACTGACAAATGCTTGTTAGGAATTTTTTCACCAAATTTTCAACATAGCCATTTTAAGACCTCTGCTCATGAACAGTGTCACTGTGATTTTCTTAATGTGTCCCATACATTGATTTCGCACATTGGCTGCGCCATCGTGCGCTACATGGGCAGAAACACATTTTGGGCAAGATGGGAAAAATGACAGCTGTACTGCTCATAAGGAGGTGTGGTAAAATGGCAATGTTGAAAACCTGGAGGAAAATATTGAAAATTGAACTTACTAGCGTGCTAGGAACTGCACAACGACGCAGTAAACAGTCATTTTAGAATTTTCCACCAATTTTCAACATAGGCTTCTTGAGAGCCCACCTTATGAACACTGGCAGTGTTGTTTAGTTAATCGGTCCCGAAAGTGATTTCGGCAGTGACTGCGAAATCACTCCGGGCCCGAATCGCACTCATGACAGTGACAGCATTCATGAGAAGGGGTCCCAAAAACTCCATGTTGAAAATTTGGTGCAAAAATTCCAAAAAATGCCAGAGATATGCAACAAAGTTGAAAAAACCTTATCTATCCCATTATACAGCTTACCGGCATTTCCTCAGTTAGCAGTCGGCTTTGAAGAGTGCAGACGTGTTCCCGGTCCACCGAAGATCATCGCGCCGGACTCGGAGGTAAGTATAGGGTGAGGGTGGTGGGTGTGGGGAGGCAGGGTGTGCAGTGGGAGGGTGCGGGTTGTGGGGGGGCAGGGAGACTGTGTGGGACCGTTTTTTCTTTATAGGTTTTTTTTTTTTTAAATGACGACGCGGGACGTTTGCCACGCTGGGGTGGGTTCCCAGCGTGGCACAAGGACGGCTGGTTGGGGCAGGCATGGAGCCGACGGGAGATTGGGCACTCATCGCTATAGCATCTATTGCCACGCTGGGGTGGGCTTCCAGCGTGACACCCTGTACTCGGGGCAGTGGAGCCGACAGGGGATTGGGCACCCCTGTCGGCTATACCATGAGTTGCCACGCTGGGTTGGGCACCCAGTGTGGCATGTGGAAGGCTTTGGGGGGGAAGCGCAGCACAGCCGACGGGGGATTGGGCACCCCTTGCCGGCTATACAGTGTGTGCATGGGGGGCACGCAGTGTGTGTGTGTGTGTGTGGGGAGCTGCGCATGAGCAGGCTATATCTGATCACTGCTCACTGAAGCGTAGCTCCCCCTTTCAACTGTACGCCACTGCATTTTGGAGCTGTCATAGACAGCTCCAGCATGCATTGGAGGACTGGGGCCACGCCTGCCAACACACTGACTGAATTAGAAGAGGGGGTGACACACCTCTGAAAACTCGGATGATGGCATTATGTTTCTTGCACATGCGTGCAAGCAAACATAACAATTGGTCATTTTTGTGCTGAGCTAGTGAAAAGGCTGTTGGATCAGTGGATTTTTCCAATCACTAGCCCTGCTGACTAATAGGTGAAAAAGTTGGTTTCAACCCTTGCCCTCTCTTAATAGACATTCCTTTTTATGTTGATTGCGAGCATGCACAAGAAACATATTGTAGCAGTTTTTCAGAAGCAGGTTGTGAAGGCACGGCACTGTTGTGGCCGATGACCCACAGCCTTTAAAAACTTGGCTTGCTTTCCCCAATGCCGTGGCATGCTGCTGCTAACACTAGTTCAGCCAGCGTGCCACCACCTTGAAACCTTTCAACCGCTGCACTCTGGTGCCACCTCATCATTGCAGCGTCAGCCATTCGCTGCAATGAGGGAGCAACCCGTCATTGATGGGTGGAATGTTGCCAAGTGTAATATTGTCTGTGAATATGGCGGCGGTTTTCCTCCATGTTCACAAACAATATTATGAACCCCCAGTGCCGAGGAGGTGCCCAATCCCCCTGGGCAGCATGTGCCCCCCCCACAACAGTGTGTGTTTGCCGACAGGGGCCCAAATCCCAGTCGGCTTCAGTGCCCCTGCCCTGTACTTTGATGTTGCTGATGGGGAGGTCATTCCCCGTCGGCATTATGTCCAGCCCTCACAGTTTCATGTGCCGTTGGAGGAGCCCACTCCCTGTTGGCATAATGCCCCCCCCCACAAACACCCAGCAGATTTGTGCCGAGGGGGGCCCAATCCCCCGGCTCTTGCGCCCCCCTTTTGTACCGACGAAAGGTGCCCAATCCGTCGGCTACAGCTATCCCCAAAAAACTCTGGCATGCTGGAAGCCCACCCCAGTGTGCAACATGCCCCTGTAAAAAAAAAAAAAAAGCCGATGTTTGGTTTTGTTTTAACCTGTGGAAAAAGAAAACTGTCCCTCACGGTCTCCCTGCTCCCTCCCACAACCCGCGCCCACCACTGCACACCCTGCCTCCCCACACCCCCCACCCCATGTTTACCTCTGGAGTCTGGCATGACAATCTTCAGTGGACCGGGAACACGTCTGCACTCTTCAAAGCCAACCACGAACTGAGGAAATGCCAGTAAGCTGTATAATGGAATAAATAGGGGGTTTCTAACTTTGATGCATATCTCAGGCATTTTTTGGAATTTTGGCACCAAATTTTCAACATGGGGTTTTTGGGACCCCTCCTCATGAATTCTGCCACTGTCATGGCATTATTCATCCTCAAAAGGTGATTTCGTGGTCACTGCGTGGAATCCCTTCGGACTGATTAACGGAATGACAGTGCCAGTGTTCATGAGGTGGGCTCTCAAAAGCCTATGTTTCAAATTTGGTGGAAAAATCCAAAATTACTGTTTTATGAGTTGCTGCCGCGAGTTGCTACCCCTTGCTCGTAACTTTGCTCGCTTTTCAACATCCTGCCCATGTGTGTCTTTCGCTTCTTCCGCCACAGAATAGCGTGGTTGCTGGGAAATCAGTGTTAAGGACAGAGTAAGAAAATTACAGTGACACTGTTCATGAGCAGAGTTCCTAAAATGCCTGTGTTGAAAATTTGGTGACAATACTCCATAAAATGACTGTTACGAGTGTGCGCTGCGCAGTTTGCACGCACGCGCATAACTTCATGAATTAATAATATTTTCACTCCAGATTTTCAACACTGGCATTCTTCTGCACCTCCTTATGAACACTATAGCTGTCATTTTTCACATCCTGGCCAAAATGTGTTTTCGCAGTTCCACTGCAGAATAGCGCGGTTGCTGTGGGAAATCTGTGTTCGGGACACATTATGAAAATAACAGTGACACTGTTCATTAGCAGAGGTCCTAAAATGCCTATATTGAAAACTTGGTGGCAAAATCCATAAAATGAGTGTGTTACGCATGTGCATTGCGCAGTTTCCGCGCACGCTTGTACCTTCGCAACTTTGTAATATTTTCACTCCAGATTTTCAACATTGCCATTTTTTCACACCTCCTTATGAAGAGTGCAACTGTCATTTTTCACATCCTGGCCAAAATGTGTTTTCCGTCTTCCGGCGCACAGTTGCGCGGTTGCTGTGGGAAATCAGTGTTCGGGACAGATTAAGAAAAATCACACTGACACTGTTCATGAGCAGAGGTCCTAAAATGCCTATGTTGAAAATTTTGTGATGAAGCTCCATAAAATGATTGTGTTACGAGCACGCATTGTGCAGTTTCCATGCACCCTTGTAAGTTCACAAATTAGTAATATTTTCACGCCAGTTTTTCAACACTGGCATTTGTTCACACCTCCTTATGAACAGTACAGCTGTAATTTTTCACATCCTGACTGAAATGTGTTTTCGCGCTTCCGGCGCACAATACCGCAGCCACTGTCGGAAATCAGTGTTTGGGACAGATTAGGATCGAGAGAGTGAGAGAGGGTGGGAGTGACCGAGCTCAACTGAGCTCTGTCGGGACTGCTGCAGATTTCTTTGTGGGCAGGAAAAGGTGCCAACAGAGGCAGGAGCCCAGTACAAAAGGGCAGCCTGCAGTACCAGGAGAAACAGAATGAGCGAGTGAGACAGGGGTAGTGAGCGACCTCTACGGAGCTCTGTCGGGACAGCTGCAGGTTTCTTTGTGGGCAGGAAAAGTGCCAACTCAGGCAGAAGCCCAGTACAAAAGGGCAGCCTGCAGCACCAGGAGAAACACAACAAGCAAGTGTGAGAGGAGGACTGAGTGAGCTCAACGGAGCTTTATCGTGACTGCTGCAGTTTCTTTGTGGGCAGAACAAGGTGGTAACACAGGCAGGAGCCCAGTACAAAAGGCTAGCCTGCAGCGCCGGCAGAAACGGAGCGAGCGAGTGAGAAAGGGGGAGTGAGCAAGCTCAATAGGCCTCTGTCAGGACTGCTGCAGATTTCTTTGTGGGCAGAAAAAGCCACCAACAGATGCAGGAGCCCAGTGCAAAAGGGCAGCCTGCAGCACCAGGAGAAACAGAATGAGCAAGTGAGAGAGGGGGAGTGAGCCACCTCAACAGAGCTCTGTCAGGACAGCTGCAGATTTCTTTGTGGACAGAAAAAGGTGACAATGCAGGCAGGAGCCCAGTAAAAAAGAGCAGCCTGCAGCACAAGGAGAAACAGAACAAGTGAGTGAGAGAGAGTCACTGAGCGAGCTCAGCGGACCAACGCAATCAACATTCGGCATTGACAAATGCTTGTTTATTTTTTGTCCACTGTGCCAAGGCCAGCCACCCCCTTGGCTTCATGGTAGGACTGCTCCCCCCCACACTTAGTAGACTTACCCTAAGAGTCAGACCCCCTACCCAGCCACAGTGCAGCCTCATGCCAAGTGAGCCCTGGTCTCCTTATTGTGTTATATTGAGTTGACTTGTCACACACCAAGACTTGTGTGCAGGACTTAGGTATACTCTCTCTGCTTGTGATATTAATTTTTTCCTCTGTTTCTGAAACCATGTGTCCTTTCAATTTTGGTGTGGGGGGCCTTCAGCTTGAAAATGCCCAGAAGCCTCTTCAGTCATAATCCGGCCCTGTGCCAAGTGAATTATATTGGTAACAGTGACGTGTTGTGTGACACATATCTGGTGTAATTCTGCATACATGGCTGTAGATAATAATCAGCTTATGCAATATTGTCTGACATGCTATCTTGTAGACCATGTCAGCATATTCTAGAGTAGGGAGAAGGCATTGCATTGGGATCTGTTTTCTGGTTCGCCATTCCAGGCAGTGCCTGTGTCTGTATATCATGTCACTCTTTCAATGTGTGTGTCTGTATATGTTCTTTGTGCTTAATAAAAGCTAGATGGGGATCTAGCCACACCCCTAAATACTTCAAGCTTTGAACTTTTTCTAGACACTCCATTTCAGATGCATGGGTATTAAAGGCTACATGGTTTCCACATTAATTTGTAAAGATCATTACCTTGGTTTTCTTTACATTTAGAGGAACCATTAGTGGTTTTAAGCACAACTAGGAAAGAATGACAGGTATAGTGGTTGCTCGGGGCATCAGAATCGGAGATGAGACTGAGAGGGGGATGGGGAGGGAGAGGACCTTGAGCTCAAGCAGACTGGATGGACCATTGGTCTTTTTCTGCTGTCATTGTCTATGCTTCTATGAGACGTTTTAGCAGACATCCAGTGCTGCACTTTATCAAACACACACTTAACTGCTTATTTAGGTCCCTCTCAAATCTAGTGTATCCCCCTGTCCCATCTGCATATATATTTATGTAACCTGGGTGCTGTGTACCATTGGACTACTACTCTTGCCTTGCCGGCCTTACAAGGTTAAGGGGCCTGGGTTCTTGTTCTAGTGGAAAGGTTCTTCTCAAGTGTAACCCCTAGATGGCACTATCCCAGGGGCTACTACCCCTGTCTGATTTGCCACTAACAGGTTGAGGGGCCTGGATCCAATGGCGGGTGCCTCCACCCAGAGGTCAGGGTTTGCAATAGTTAAACTAACTTGGTCACAGCCCTCTGGGACACTGCAACCCCCCTTTCTTCCCACTAGTGGCCCACACAATATATCAGAATTACCTTCACAGTATACACTTACCCCAGGTCTGGTTCCGCACTGGGACCTCCTGTGAAATGAGATACAGTGCAACAATCACAGTACAGTACTTTAACATAGACAAATACCTCAGGCAGTATAACTTTGCTGAAACAAGCAGCTCTGATTTATTTAGGGGATATAACAAGGACAGGGGAAATCAGGTTAATTAGCTTATCCTCTAATAATCTACCTATGGCTCTGTGCAAGGCCTATCCCTATCAGTTACTGTACCTGGGTACCCAAGCCCCAGTGGCTAGTCCAAACCGTGGCAGCTGGTAGGGCCCTTTCACACAGAGAAAAGGAGAATTAAACAGTCAGCAGTACAGTAATTCCATTTGGATTTAATGTGGCAATTCAACAGGAGCGAATTCTGAATTAGTACTCACGACCTCCAAATAAGATAGGGTCCCTTCAATGTCAGCAGGGCTCACTTGAGGTACACAAACCTCTTCACACATCCATATAAAAGAAAGCACTATACCAGGCAGGCTGCATCTGTATCCCAATCGCAATACTGCACAATACCGGGAGAACACACAGCAGATTCAGTTCCTGACAGACCGAGTGCAATTTTCAGCAATTCCTCCAGTCTTCTACAGGGTGAGCCTGGTTTCTACTCTTCAGAGATCCTTTGATTCTTTTCACAGGACGGATTCAGTCCTAACAAGCTGTTACACAAGCTGCAGACCGAACTCTGGGCCTTACACACGTTTTTGACTAAAACTGCACACTGAAAAGCACAGGGCTCCTTCCTTCTTCACTGCCAAAGCTCAACTGAAACTCCAACCGACAAAACCGGCACTTCCTTTGAGTTCCTCCCAGTTCTTGACTGGATTGGCTGTCACTCACAATAGACTGCTGCTGTTGGTCCAAAAAGGCACTGAAGTCTAAACTACATCTCCCAGAGTCACTGCCCATACAATCCTCTTGTGGCTGGCTCAGATTATGAGTCCAAGCTCTGATTCGTCCAAGGCACCATTTTAGAGCTAGCTTACCCCACACTGATTGGTCCAGTTCAGCAGTTCAAAACTAGAATGGGGAACTAGCAGACACAGTTCTGACTGCAAAGAAAGCAGGTTAGACAAACTGTAATTTCATTATTACTCTAAATAATTTCTGGCAAACAGTTACATCTTTCAGATAGGTTCCTTTGCACTCCTAGTGACTGCAAAATGAAGTGAATTGGCAGCAGCTCGAGTGGTACTCAGAGAAGCACACAGTCCCCCATACAAACTAATTATGTCTGCAAGCAGACAGCTCTTAAAGAGACAGTACCAGAGGCTCTAAAAACACTCACTGATAAATGGCTTAAATGCCAAACACCATTCAGGCTTGGAGCATTCAAGCAAGCTCCTGGAAGTCTTTTGGGAACCCCCATTTGCAGGGGGGTTACACCAGGATAACATTAAATAGTGCGGTGCTTCCGCCCAAAGTTAATATATAGTGTGCTAGATATTTGAGTAGTTTAGCCCCCTTGGATACTGTAGTTACCTATCTCCCTTCACAGTCACCTACACACGGATTACCATCAACCAAAACTGCATTTTCAATGACTTGCAATTATTGACTAACGCAAATAATATGCTCATGGGGGAGGGCTAGGAAAGGGGAAATGGAGGTAGAAGTTGAGCAACATTCAGCAATAGTAATGGTTGGCATTTTGTAAACACCATCGATCACTTTATCTAAGTAGTCAGTAAGGGAGCGTCTCATCTCCCTTACTGTGTCATACTTATGTAAGTCAAAAATAACTTACATTAAAAGTTTTTGTTTTTCCACTTAAGTACTTTCAGTGGATCCAAACAAAAGATGCCTCTTGCTAGCATCCAAATAAAACTAGCAGTGCTGCAGTAAAAAAATATATATAAACACCCATGGTTTTCAACATATGAATTTAAATAAGTTTTTGTTTGTTATTATGCCTTTGACAGTGTTGACACTTACAGTAAACAGGACCGTCGGCTAGGGGCTGTGGTTGTAATTTATACACAGCAGCACCAACTTCTAGCGTATGTGCAGGCAACCACATTAAAGCCACTTTATCTTTTTTTGTGATAGTAAATATAATCATCACAACAGTTAACACTCATAAAACAGAGGCTTTGGAGTGGCACGTCAGTCAACAAAATGTACTCAAGCTGTCTGTGAGAACAAAATAAACCACACTGCTCCGTGGGCTCCAGTGAGAGCCAACCAATAAATGACACAGCTTCTAGTGGAGAGTCTCGAATATTCAGTTATGAGGCAGAGATATCACTCAGCCTTTCTTATACTGAGGCCAGCATCCCCTGGGGAAACCCCAAACTGCTCCAGAAGTATTTGTTAGCCCTGTCTAATCCTTAGTCAGTACTACCAACTGGTTAACACAGCCTATAAGTTGACAGTGTCTTGCATGCAGTTGGCACAATCCATTCATTTGTTAATGCTACCTACTAATTAATACTGCCCAACCTTTAGTTAACGTTGCCTACACTATTTAATAATTAGTTAACAGCCTTTTAGTTAACAGTCTGTTAGTCAGCCTAGCTTAACACCTGGGCCCAATCATTAGGAAAGATAGTGTCCTGGCCTGGGGATGAAGGAACGACCAGTAACCACAAAGTGCCACCTGTGAAATGCTGCCAGGTATTTTGGTTTCACATATACCATCAATTCACCAATACAGACAGAACAGAGTGGTACAGGTGTGTGGATACCTGATATTGTTTCACATTGATCTAAGGTGGGCAGAGAGAGGTAAACTTTGCCCTAACTAGAGACACGGTGAAGTTTAATTCACTGGTGAAGGCAGATTTCATAGTGGCCATTCTTTCCCATCTTCAGTGTCATGGCAGATGCCTTGCTGGGGCAAAACCACTTACCAATCAACTTCCTCCTTCTAGTGGCTAGGGGCTTCTGACCCTGTCACACACTGCCAAACCCTTTACTAACAAGGGGCATGGTGGGAGCGGTCAACAACAATATAGCAAAAAGAAGTTAAAGGAGTACTACACCCTCATATCTTGTATACGTTTATTAGTCTGGTTGGAGGGCCTCTTATGGCTACAGTAGTATCGCCTTGCGCCTTCTAAGACCAGAGGAATACAAATCGAAGGTGAACATTCTGTGTGTAACCCCCCTATAAATGGGGGTTCCCGAAAAGTCTTCCACGAGCTTGCCTAATTGCTCACTGCCTGGTGGGTGTTTGGCGCTAAAGCCATTTAAATGTTGTTGCCAGTGAGCGCCTTTAAAGCCTCCACATACTGTCTCTTTAAGTGCTGCCTGACTGCAGATATAATTATTCTAAATGGGGAGTCTGAGTGTTTCTATGCCTGAGTCCTGCCTGGGCTGAGGAATAATTGTTCCGTTCTGCCATCGCTAATTGTGCAGAGCGAGCCCTACTGAAAGATGTAACTAATTGCTGGAAATCATTCAAGGTGTCCCCCCGCAAATGGGGTTCCCAAAAGTCTTCCAAGAGCTTGCCTGAATGCTCCAAGTCTGGGCGGTGTTCGCGCCTGAGCTGTTTAAATGTGGTTCCAAGTGAGTGCTATTTGAGCTCCACGTACGGTCTCTTTAAGAGCTGTCTGCTTGCAGACTTGATCTGTATGGGGGACTGTGTATTTAATGCTCAAATCCCGCCCGAGCTGCGGAGTAATTGCTCCATTTTGCAGTCGCTGGAAGTGCAAAGGGAGCCCATCTGAATGCTGTAACTGTTTGCCTGTAATCATTTAAAGTATTAGCAAAATTGTAGTTTGTCTAACCTGCCTTTATTGCAGCTTGGACTTTGTGTGTGTTACCTCTCCATTTTGGACCTAAACTGCTGTGCTGGGCCAGTTGGGTTAAGGGAGCCCTAAAATGGAGCCTGTGGATGAATCAGAACTTGGACTCTTAATTTTGAGCCAGCCACAAGGGGATTGTATGGACAGTGACTCTGGGAAATGTAGTTTTTACCTTGGCGTCTTTTTCCACCAACAGAGGGAGTCTTATTGTGAGTGACAGCCAAACCAACCAACAGAATGATGTGGAGCTAAAGGAAATGCCCTGCTCTATGACTGGAAAGTTCAGATCAGTCATGACAGTGAAGAGAGAAGGAGCTCTGTGCTTCTGCGGTGTGCCCTGAGGTTCAGCCTGCAGCCATTGCAAGTGCCAGTTTGGACTGAATCCGAGTTGTGAGGAGACAGAAGGAAGTCTGAAGAGTGGAAACCAGGCTCACCCTGTAGAAGACTGGAGAAGTTGCTGAATCGTGCTCGGTCTGTCAGGAACTGAAGCTGCTGAGTGTGCTCCCAGGTATTTTGCAGTAATTGCGATCGGGATCGAGGAGCAGCCTGCCTGGTATAGTACTTTCCTTTTACATGTGAATGTGCATAGTGTTTATTTCCAATCCCCTGTGCTGTGTGCTGTGTATTGAAGCTGGAAGCAAACCCCTGCTTGTCTCGAACTAGATCAGTTTGCTATAAACTGTAGTGGGGTCCAGTCACAAGGACCTTGTCTCCATGTCCTTCTGTTTCTGGCAATCCAGAAGAACATCCACCATCCGGTTCTCAGCTTGGGTATTGTGAGTATAAATCAGGGTATTCCCCTGCAGCCTGTTTTCAATCACAAGTGTGTCATCTAATTCTTGTTGTTTCTTTGCTTCATGGACTGAGCCATTAGGCTCCAGATTACAATTGGATGTTGTGCATATATTTTCTTCTACAGGGCCCCATCCATCTGCACCTGCTGGCCAACCCCAGCCAACAGACCTGGCTAGCCCCCCCCCCCCCCAACCTGGGTACCCAGAGTGTGACTTTTCAGACCCTGTATGTGTGCACATTACTGTGATTTAATGGCACTAATTAACCTGATTTCCCCCTCCCGTGTTACTGTCCCCTAAATAAATCAAATTTGTTGTTGTTAAACTCTAAACTGTCTGAAGTGTCAGTACCTTCATGCCAAGCACTGTATTGGTTTGTGTATGCTGCTTAACCTTATTTTTCAGGGGGTCCTCAGAGTCGAACCTGCGAATCAGTCTCGAGGGTAAGTGGTACCTTATGATTGAACAGTGTGTACATGTGGTGTATTGGTACTGTAACTCCTGTGCATCGTGTGGGCCATTAGAGGGATTAGAAGGGGGTCTCAGTGTCCCAGAGGGCTGTGACCAAACTAGACCAACCATTACAAACCCTGATCTCTGGGTGGAGGCACCAGCCATAGAACCTAAGCCCCTCAACCTGTCAGTAGTCAAGCAGGCAGGGGTAGTAGCCCTTGGGATAGCGCCACCTGGGGGTTACATGAGTATGACCCCAAAAGTAATTAATCCACTGCCTGTCCCACTTAGCACTACGTATTCCTACATTCTGGTTTGCTAGCTAGACGCCCTAGTTGGCAGCTTCCTTTGGGAAGGCAAACCCCCTCTCTACAGCAGGACAAAACTTAAGGCTTCCTGGAAGCAAGACTGTTGGTGTCGCCCCTGATCCTGTGCTTATGTGGCCTTTAGGAGTGCCCAGATGCTACAGTTGTTCTCTCCCTGCCTGAAACTCCCTCTATGGGTCTCCAATGAATGGTACATGGGGCAAGTGACAGACACAGCTGGCAATCTCCTAGTCCCAACATTCCTCCCCCCACAAGGGTAAGGGGTCCACTACTCCACCTACTTTCAAGTCATGGAAAAAGTTAGAGTATCGGCTACAGGGGCAGCTTCTCTCAGGTCCATGCTACCTCTTTAGTTAAATCCCCTATTAAGGGTAGGTGACACCCCTATATTTTGAGTGTCTTGGTATAACAAGGGTATCTGACAATTAGCAGACCTCTGGCAACCCAACACTACCCAGCTAGACACATCTGAAGGCCTATGACAGTGGTATGGCCTCTCTAAGGCAGACTTCTGGAAGTACCTCCAAATTCAAAGTGCTACATAGTACCATCTTAACAAACTGTATCCAACACTCCCAAACTTCCAAATCAACCCTCCACCCAACACGGTCACAGCTGGCTGCTCCCAGAGGTAAAGCTGACATGATCTATCAACAAATCCTATGGGAACTCCTGGATCCATCAGAGGGTGACAGAGCTAAATGCGCCTCCTCCTTGGGGATGGACATTTTGACTGGACAATGGGCCCACTTAAGGTCCTTAGCCCACTTTTCCTGCCCTGACTCAAGAAGCCTCCTCATTCAGAACAAAATCCTCCACATGAGGTATTGTACCCTGGTGAGGCTCTGTACCTTGGGGATCATAGACCATGATAGATGCTGGAGGTATAACACTCCCAGGCTGATTTATTGCATATTTTGTGGGGCTGCTCACTGGTTCGGGGTTTTTGGCACCATGCCCATAAGTGCTGCACCGCCATGCTTACATTCTCCCCCTCATTCCTGTCACAGATTTATCTTTTAGGCCTGCTTCCTGCCCCATATCTCTACCAAATAACCATCTATAATGGCTAATGATGGCCAGCGTGGAGGCCTAGAGGCTACTGCTGCAAAGGAGAATGGCTGAGATCCACTCTGTAAATTAGTGACCAGCAGCTGTCCATAATCTAACCACCTTGGATAGGATATTGCACATTGCAAAGAAAGTTCTGCCTAAAGATCAGAAGGTATGGGATCCTTTCCTTTCATCTAAGCTTGCTCTCCAGTACCTCTCCCAGACATCTCCCCAAAGGGTCTACTCCCCCAGGTTGTGCCCCCTTCCTTATGTGACCCATCTGTATGCATGGCTACGTAGCTCATGGCCAGTAGCACACTTTCTAGGAGGGTCCTAACCAAAAAAGGCCTATACAGTGATATAGTTCAATGACTGCATGTATCTGCCCTGAGATCGTACCCAATCTCCTCGTGTCAATTGTTAAGTAATATCAGCAAACTCTGTACTGACGTACTGACTGCACATGCTGTACTACTGTTTCTTTTTTTTTTTTGATACTTTATTTCTTCTCTTGGTCAGCCAGCACTTCCTGCACTGGTCCCCCAAGCCCCGTCACCCTGACATCCACTGGTATTCATCTCCACTGCAGTTTCTTGAGGTGCCCAGCTGGCCAGATGCGGCACCTGTGAGGGATCGGTTTCATTCTACCAGTTGCTGTTTTTTCTTTTTTCACTCTCTCTCTCCCCCCCACCCCAAGTGTGGCGTGGCAGCATGCATTGACGCCAATGGCCGAGCTGTGCACATTTCCACACGCAGCACACCCTGTGTCTTTTCCATGACTGCCCCCTCTATCTGCGTGTCTGTTGTGCCAGCCCCTAGCTACCACTAGGGGCCAGGCAAGCAGCAGACTCCTTCCTCACCCCTCCCTGGGAGAGGAGAGCTGTCCTCCAGATGCTCTATCCTCTCCCTCCTTGGCCAACCCCTGGCAACCCGCTCGCACCACGAACACTGGTCACCAGCATGGCAGGAGGTAAGGCAGTGATGCCTCAGTCCTCCACATCACTGGGCCAGCTTGTACTACTGTTTCTGTGTCCTTTTTGTTTTGTATTGTGAAAAACTGTTCAATAAAAATTAATAACTGGAAAAACAATTACTGCCTGTGAAATCATGGACTGTTGCCATGGTAAGTGCTCTGTGATGTCATAAACAAGTACTATATGCCGACTCATAGAGGGCTGAGGCACTGGATGGCTCCCGTGCTGCCAGGCCAGTGACTTGGGTTCAGGAACAGACTTAGGTTGCTGGGGAGTAGGATCGAGCATCTGGAGGGCAGCTCTCCTCTCCCGGGAAGGGGTGGTTCACTGTCCTGCTGTCTACTGCTACCGAGTGGAGGCTGGGTGGCAGTGCAAGCATGGGTGACAGTAAGGAGGGTGCTGCAGGTTTGATACAGGATGTGTGTACCTCCACACAGCATGTCCTGTCATCCGTGCTGTGGCAGGGAATTGAGGAGAAAACGTGTTTTTACTGAATCAAATTCAGAGCGGTTTTTATTTTTTCTGGAGTGTTCAACCGTCTGGCAAAGCGAAAACCCTAAGGCTAAGCCACTATATGAGCATCTTTAAAATATATCTGAATTTTCCTTTTATTTAAACCATCAGTCTCCAGTGTGGATATGGGGAATTTCATGCTTAAACTGAGACTAGAACCTGGAAGGAATCTGCACCATGATGCATTCACTAAACAGCCATTTCAGATAGGGGTGGGGACATTAGTGTTGCAACTCTTAAACCAGATACATACACAAGCACGCACGTACAGCCACACCTACCCTCACTGGTACATACACTCTCCCATAGATGCATGTACGTGCATATTTAAAAATAAATATATATATATATTATATATATAGTGAAAGAAACTAGATGTTTACAGCAGTTCTGTAAGATATACCCACTACTCCAATGCTGCATGTGTAGTGCTGGAGTTTTGGGCTCAGAACCTAAAATAACGTTTCTCTGCATAGAAGGTGCAACTGTTTCTAAAATTCAAAGAAAGAAAGAAAAAAAAAAAAGTGGGATTATAGCCATATAAAATTATTTACTTAAGAAAAAAGGGCAGTATTTCTGAAATTCCTACTTTTGAACATTCTGCTCCTCTTGTGAGCTGTTATAGGTATCGCAGAAAAAAGAAAGCATTTGTCAATGCCGAATGTTGTCTCACTGGCATTGGCATTGGTAGTGCAGGAGTTAGAGATGCATTATAGGAATGGCATTGAAGTATTGAAGTGACACCAACCTCACCCCCACCCTGTAGAGACTGACTGGCGTTGGGGTGTGCCTTTGGGTCATCAGCTATAACTCTCATGCCATTTCACCTCACCCTACCCTGTAGACACTGGCAAGTGTCGTGGTGTGCTTTGGGGTCTTTGGGCCTTATACTTACCGAATCCCATAAGGAAATACACTGAGATGGGTGCAGTATAGGAGAATGGGGTGAACTTTGGGGCCAGACACTCCAAGGCACACCTCAATGCCTGTTACTGGCTGCAGAGTGGGGGGTAGGGGTGGAATGGCATGAGCATTACAGCGGATGATCCCAAGTGACACCCCTGACACCTGTTAGTCTCTACAGGGTGGGGTGTTACAGTTGGAAACCCTAATGCTGTAGGTGTTTGTTGGTATTTTCACTCCAAATTTTCAGCATGGGCTTTTTGTGACCCCACCTCATGAAGAGCGGCACTATCAGTTTGTTAGCCGAAAGGTGGTTTTGCACTATGCCATTTGGTGACACAGGCATGCAAACACATTTTGGGCAGGATGTGAAAATTGACAACTGTATTGTTCATGAGGAGGCGTAAAAAAATGGCAACATTGAAAATCTGGAGTGAAAATATGCAAAATTGGTGAAGTCATGAGCAGGCATAGGAACTGCACAACACACGTCCGTAACCCAATTATTTTTGAGATTCTTTTAACCACATTTTCAACATAGGTATTTTGGGACCTCCCGTCATGAACAGTGGCACTGTGATTTTGTTAATGTGTCCCAAAAGTTGATTTCCCACAGCGACTACGCCATTGTAGCCACAGGTGAGAAAACGCATTTTGGGCAAGATGTGAAAAATGACAGCTGTAGTGTTCATAAGGAGGTGTGGCAAAATGCCAGTGTTGAAAATCTGGCGTGAAAATATTACAAATTCATGAAGTTACGAGCGTGCATAGAAACTGTGCAATGCATGCTTGTAAAACAGTCATTTTTGGGATTTTTTACACCAAATTTGCAACATAGGGTTTTTGAGAGCCCATCTCATGAACAGTGGCACTGTTGTTTCATTAATCAGTCCCAAAAGGTGATTCCACACAGTGACTGCGAAATCACCTTTTGGGACTGAATAATGCCATGACAGGGACTGAATTCATGAGGGGTCCCAATAACTCCATGTTGAAAATTTGGTGCAAAAATTTCCAAAAATGCCCGAGATATACACCAACATTGAAAAAAACGTATTTATGCCATTATACAGCTTACCAGCATTTCTTCAGTTTGCGGTCGGCTTTAAAGAGTGCAGATATGTTCCCGGTCCACCGAAGATCATCGCGCCAGACTCCGGAGGTAAGTATGGGATGAGAGGGTGTGGAGAGGCAGGGTATGCAGATGTTGGGCACGGATTGGGGAAGGGGGCAGGAGAGACCACGAGGGACCGTTTTCTTCTTTTACAGGCAAAAAGAAAGACAACTAGGGTCAGTTTTCTTGTTTTTGCAGGTGTTTGTTTGGTACACAGGGGTGGGCTCCCAGTGTACCACCTGCATAACAGGGAGGGGGACCGCAGCCAACTGGGATGGGGCCCCCATCGGCACAGAAATTGGTGGGGGGCACGCATGATGCCGAGGGGGATTGGGCACCCCCTCGGTACACAGCACACATTGGGGCTGGGTGCATTATGCCAACGGGAAGTGGGCTGTCCCATTGGCAAACTAAACTAGGCAGGGGGACTGAAGCCAACAGGTATTGGGCTCCCCATCGGCAAGGAAGGACTGTTGGAGGGGGCGCATGATGCTGAGGGGGATTGGGCACCCCCTCGGCACACACGTGGAATGGGAAGCGGGCATCATGCCAATGGGGAGTGGGCTCCCCCATTGGCAAATGAAGTGGCAGTGGCAGTCAGTGCCACCATGTTTAGAGAAGTGCTTCACCTGGAAAGGCATGTTGAAAGGCGTGTTATTGTGCCGCTGCGTGATGAGCTTGACTCTTATTGCAGCGGCATTTTTCTTAGATCTGGTGGCCACTTTACATATTGCTGGTGTCAGTGCCTGCAGCTGGCTTATTGGGGAATGAAGGATGCACCTACTGATGCGTGCCCTGCATTCGCCCACAGTGACCGCACCTCCAAATCTGCTACTACTGCAATATGTTGGCTGGATCACAAGTGTGAGCCAACATAAAAATGTCAGAAATAGTTTTCTGCCTGACTTTTCTGTTTCAGAATCACAGGGATGGATGCAATTTGTAACTGGAATAGGCATGCTGCAGGAGCCTGTTCCTCTCACTAGTATTCGAGAATAAAAAATGGCGGCATTTCAAAATTCAGTGCTCTAATGGCAGACTGATTTTTTTTGTACTGCTGTCCTGCTTTTCTGCACTTGTTTTTACCTGTACATCGAATGGATTTGATGCACAGGAAAGAACCAATCAGAAAGCAGGATTACCTCTCCCCATTTTATAATCCATGGTAAACAATCACACAATGTATTGAGTGTGTAGAAAGACAGATGACTGATAGGTGAAAAACATCTGTGGAGGGGACTATTTTACATTATTTACCAACATATTATTATATTTTTTGTGGCTTTAAAAATGTTTGGAGTGTTCGTTTTTTAAACGTTGCCTATGGGCTCATTTAATCAAGAAGGCACTCCGGGGATGTTGATAGTACTAGGTTTACCCCATGGTCAAGGGGCTGAAGGCACTCGACTTTGCCTCATGCCTTACTATGCCCCTGACTGTGGGGTAAACCTAGAACCACCAATGTCCTGTCATGCCTTATTGCTTAAATATCTTCCCCAGCATAAATCATTGTATAGTATTTGTGGTCAATATGTTGGGGCTACACCAACACTGTTGTTGAGTGTGCTCCAGAGTCCTGTATCGGGGGCTATTGTACTTCACACTGCAGGTAGATGCAGGATTCCACGGAGATGTTGCATCTCATTTGAGCTGTCCTGGGTAAATAAATTGTAAGCAACATTAGGATGCTTTCTATGATATCGGCACCTCAGCAGCTCCATATTCACATCTTCTACTGAAATGACAAATTGTGTGAATAGCTATCTGCATTCACCATGAACAAGATCCTTCTGAAAACAAGATGCTGCATCTCAGCTGGTCACTATTGGGAAAATACATTGTAACAATTGGTACAGTCAGGACCTCACTGAAAGTGAGATCCTGCATCTTAACTGACCTGTCCTGCGTAACTACATTGTAAAAATGTAGGACCTCTACCAATTCCCTCAGGACTCTTGGATGCACTCCATCTGATCCCAGAGCCTTATCCACCCGCCAAGCCTTAAGGCCCTTTAAAACCCTATCCTCCAGGATTTCTCCATCAGTTACCCCTGCTCCTACCTTTCCCACCCCTATTTCCCCCTGTGGCATTGGCCCATCATTTCATACCTCTCAACCTTCTGTTACTGAAATGAGGGACATGGACACTCAAAATGGGGGACAGTGAGGGACACGGACTCTTATAATGAGAGACACATCCTCACACATGGAGCTACAAGCCAGGACACTGTGGAAAAAATTGTATTTACTTGTACAAAGTCTATTTTTGATGTAGCATCTTAGAATATTATGAATTTCTGCTTTAAATACTGAATTTAAAGTGCATTCTCTTAAGTACCTGAAGAAATCCTTTTCTCCTTCTCAGATCCCCTATGCCAGCCTTAGCTCCCTTGTAGCTTTAGCTGCCCTGACAGCTCTACTCACCTCTCTGCTCCCTGTGGAGCTCTTTCCCATCTGACTTCCTTTGCCTCCTCACGGCTTTTAACCCCTCTTTCTCCTTCATGTTAGCAAGTCTAGATCATCCATCAAGCTCAAGTTTCTTTCCTTGTCAAGGCACACTTGGACCTTCTCTACTCTTCCATACATCAAACCTGACTGGACATTCTAGCCCTGCCAATTCAAATCATGGGAGGCCAGTCAATTGGCATCAACTGTACCTACTCTGGCTGCCCTGGATTTGCTGCACAGTTTCATGTCCGCAGCTCCCGTGGCTCCATCATGCTCTTGACATTTCCTGAAAGCTCCTCAACCTCCTCAGTTGTCTGTTGTTCCTCCATCTACGCTGAGCAACTTACAAGATTTAGCCTAGATTTTCAGCTCCCAACCTTCTCGTCCAGTTTTGTTGCATATAATTTCTGGCTTCCTCATGGACTTCATGCAGGCATTTCAGTGGTCCCTTCTGATACCTTCAACTATTATTCTCTGAAGTCTGCAGCATAGGATTGTCCAGCACTCCATCAGTTCTTCCATGGAACATTAAACGGTATTCCTCCTGAGACGTTAGCACTCACCAGTCCCTGCTTCTCAATCAATCCCATAGGTGTCACTACTGAATACTTTCCAGTTCGATGCTTCTCATCCTGCCTCTGTCCTCATCCAACCTGGGCATCCACTCGTTGGTTCCTTCAAAGATTTGCTATCCTCTGCTCGTCTGAACAATGCATTAGCACTTACCAAATGCTTTGGTCATGGATCCTGACTCTTAAACGCTAACACCTTTGGAGCATTTCTGTTACCCATTCATCCGTCTCTGGCGTCTCTATAGTATGTTTTTGGGAGGATTGTTAATACTTTCATCTGACCTTTTTTGCAAATACAGCTCAAAACTTCGATGTGTTATAAACATGATGCATTGCACTGCACTATATGCTCTGCTGCATCTCCAACAGCTATGCCTCTATCTTCGACTAGTCTTGGATTGTCACTCCCTGGCCTCCAGTTATTGCATCTCTCCGAGTTCTTCATCAATGCAGCCTGAACTACTTTCACTACAGCATGAAAGTATCTTCATTCTGTTCTGTACAATTCTCCTTCATTACTTCTGCTCATATTTGAACAGATTCTCGAATTCCTAACTTTTTCCACCAAGCCTTGCATTATCATCAGAAACACTTTTTTGCATCAGCTTGGCTCAAGACTTATTCCTTTCCAAGACATTCTATTCAAATTGGATCAGCTTCTTCAACATCAAAGAATAACACAACTGCATATATCGTCAAGAGACTTGAACGATGGACTTCATCAGTTAATCGAGAAGCAGAAAGCAGACAAGCATTTAGGATCATCTCCTCTTAGTTTGTCCTGAGGACGTGCAGGTTAGTAGCCACAGGTCCTCAGAGGTTTCCTCCACGGGGGGGGGGCACTCCTGAACATTACTGGCCACACTGTCCATGAGTTGGAGGAGGTAATCTTTTTGGGTCTTCTGTTCCCAACATGCTGCCTGGCTTCCCTATCAAGGGTGGGAATAGAGAAAGGCCAAAAGCTTAATCAATGTACACAAGCACAAATGCTATTCACAAACACATTGAAATGGGAGGACTGAAACCCGAGGTTCAGTGTGGGGGAATAGCTCCTCCCACATGCAGAATTATTACCTTAGGTAATAGCGACCACTGTATTGTGTTTATTAAGATGTTAGGGGAACCTAGTACTAACAACATCACTGGGTTAACAGAGAAACTAAATTTCAACAAAGCAGACTTTCCAGGATTAAGAGCAGAAATGGCTGCTTGGGAATGGGAAATAGTTTGCAAACCAATCAGTGGAAAATATGTGGGAAAAACTAAATAATAAGATATTAAGGGAAGTACATAACTACATACCAAGCATGAGAAAAGCTAGTAGGAAAGGTGACAAAGGGTGGTTTAATAATAGGATTAAGAACTTGGTTAAAGAAAAGGATAAAATCTTCAAACGGGTAAACAAACAAAATCAAGAAGGATGGTTGGTTTATAGGCAGAAGATCAAGCAGCTTAAGAAGGAAATACAAATGGCCAAAGCTGAACTTACATTGGCTACAAGGGTGAGAGATAATTACAAATCAGTTTTCACATATATAAATGGTAAAAAAAAGGCACAAAATAATATTGGTCCCTATTAATACACTGGGGGAAACTGTGACTGATACCAAGAAATTGGCAGATATGCAAAATTCATATTTTAGTTCAGTATTCAACAAAATAACTGATTCAGATAATAAGATTAAGTCAAGTTCACAGAGAGGTAAAAATCATTTTTTTTTTCACATCTGTTTCTCATCTTGCAGCCACGGTCCTGCCGTACATCCAGCCACCGCTCCTACCTTCACCTACGACCCCGAAGCCTATGTGCCCAGCTGGCATAGGCGACTACAACCGTCATGAGGGGCTCCCCCCTTAAGCCCCTGCACCCAGCGAGGATCCATTACCGGCACACGCCTATTTCAGGCATCGTTGGACGGTGAAACTAGCAGCTATCAAGCTGCTGCAGACCATGCTGCCTTTTTCCCTTTTTTCTCCCAATGGGAGCATGGACGTGCAATGACGTCCATGCACAGTGTGCAGACATCTGCCGTGCTCCCAACTGCTGAGCACCCACGCAACTGCAGTTCCTCCGTGCGTCTCCAGGGACTGCCAGAGTGCGACGTGCACCCACCCCTTTCCCCAGGACTAGGAGAGCTGTCATCGGACGCCTGATCCTAGTCCTCCCCTGCCGACCCCCGACGACCTGGGCTCGTTCCCAAACCCGGGTCGCCAGTGTGGAGCGAGGTGTGGCGTCCAGCACCTCAACCCTCAGCACCACTGGGCCGGTGAAAGGTCAAGTTATGACAGAGTCTGACAAGGTATTAAGAAGATTGAAGGATATTAATAAATCCCCAGGGCCAGACGGTATACACTCCAGAGTACTTAGAGAACTGGCAGACAGCATAGCCCCAGTATTGACTTATATATTTCAAAAATCTATGGATCAAGCCATAATGGTGCAGGGTTGGAGAGATGCATTAGTGATGCCCTTATTAAAGAAAGGACCGAATACAAAGCCTGAGAATTTCAGACCGGTTAGCTAAACCTTTGTATTTTATAGTGTATGGAAAACTAGCCACTGTGGTAAAAAAAAAAAATTTTTTTTTTCAATGTGCGTTTGTTGTCCAGCTGAGCTATGAATGCCTCCTGCTTTGTATGTTGGGCAACTGAAGTGCTGAAATTAACCATTGCAATCTATACTACAACGGGTCTCTAACTGAAAGGAATGTGTGTTTTGAATGAATGTCCTAGCAGCAGATCACCTTTCCTTTCCAAGAATTTTGACAGGTGGGAACATTCTATCCTGTAATCCCATCACTATGGCATAGTTAAGCAAGGTTTACAGCACACTGATGTCATACCGATGGGAATATCAGGTTACAAACTGATTGAAAACAGGGGTTAGTAGACACTGTCCATGCATTATAAGCATATTCCAGGCATGGAATTCCATGCATAACAGCATACCACCATACCCTATAGGTTTCTTGTAGTTTGAGCATGCCTAGCTATTAGCTTGGGTCTCCAGGATGGACTGAATGGACAGTAGGTCTTTTACTGTCTGTAAAAGTTCTGTAATTCCATATTTCTGACAATATAGATATAGGGGGAAAGAGGAAATTGTTTAACCAGGAAAGGCACACTAAGCCAGAGCTTGTTTCCAGATGCGACCAGGAAGCACAAGGAATTTAAGTGACTTGCTCAGGGTCACAGTATGCAAGTGGGGGTTGATGGGATTCAAACCCAGGTCTTCAGATAACAATATAGATATGTACATATGTTGCCATTTCTGTTTGGTGTAAGGGACCTTACAGAAATACAAGTGCACAGCATCTGTGTAGCATGCATGCCGCATGCTTAATAAACATGCAGCATTCATGCTGCACATATGCTGTGCACATGTATTTATGTGAGGGTATTATGGGATACAAGACAAACAAGAACCAGTGATGAGCAGCTTCAGTGCTTGCCAGCTGAGCATCAGTGAAGGTTTGGCAAAGCTAAACATTTCCACAAAACTTGTACCGAAGATTGCTCAGCAAACTTTTAATTCAAAATGTGTGGTGACAGCTCTGGGAAAATTCAACATTAGAACCTGGAACGCATTTCATGCTCTAAGTGACAAGCTCCTCTGTTCTCAGAGTACTTTGTTTCTGTAGTAACGTGTCATCTGCGCCTTGATTGCTACCCAAAAAAAATGCTTTTGTTTCAGAAAAGATAGCTTAACTGATAATTGCAATGCTAATAAGCTTGTCTGCCTCTTTTCAACTTCAGTAAGAAATATAATTTGCTAAAAACCACGCTGTTGGAAACTAACACTGAGAACTGTGACAGGGCCAGGGCATGTCACGTAGTAGGAAAGGGAATAGTGGTAAGCGGCATTGCCACGCCAAGGCTTCCCTGTTTGGTGTCAGTTAAAAATTGAGAGACATCCTGAAATGAGAACCTAAGTTGTAGGTGTACAGTGAAATATGACAAAGCCTTCCTACCTGTCATCTTCTGTTGTGCAACAGTGTATCTCTCCTTCTATTATCTGTATGTTTTTCTTTTCTGTCAGGATTCGGCTGGGGTTGCTGTCTTCTGCAAGGTGCTCCCACCAAGCAACAGCTTCCTGTGCTGTCAGGGTTTTCCAAAATCGCTGTGGGAGCAGCAATCTGTGGAGCATGAGCCGTGCGTGTTACGTACAGCCCTATCACCTCTCCTTCGACCTCTCACACCGTACTGATAACATGTCCATCGGGGGAAGAGGCAGGCAGAATTCAAAGTGCAAAGGCATGGTGCTCTCGGGCAGAGGTTACACCCCCCCCCACCCTGAGCCATCAAATCACCAGCACTGTGCTAGCTGGACTGCATGAATGTAGTTATAAACAGGCTTAGTGAGCACCCATCCCTGTCGCCACTGTTGCCAAATAAAATATAGGCTCGATAAGTGTGGATGGACTCGCCCGCTCTCAGTGTCTGTGTGCTTTTGATACCTATAGCAGCCCCTTGACAGTACTGACCTCTTAACCTGTTGTCACTGAAATGTGGAACACTGACACACGAAATAAGAGGCGGGGCACTTGCCCTCGCAATGTGGGACACATCATCTATAAATGGAGATTCAAGTTCAGAACACCATGGAAACAGAGCCTTTGTTTTGGTTTTTTTTGCAAAGTTTAATTTTATTTAGCTTGTTAGAATATTGAGTTTCTGTTTTAAAGTCTGAGTTTACAGCACCTTCTCTGTGTGTGGCATGTACCTTTTTCATGTGGGATGCATGTAGGACAGACCAATTTTAAAGGGGTAAAATCAGGGACACCCCTCCTAATGTGGGACCGTTGAGAGGTATGTTACAGTACTTCAGTCCTGCGGCATGCACTGACAGCTAGAATACTCCCATCTCATCACTAACAGCAATATGCATTAATTTCTGACAGCATGTCAGGCTGCAGAAGGCATGAGAGGAAGCCAAAATCTTGTATACTTTTTTATTAAACAATAATTTATACCATGCTTTTCTCAAAAGCATAAGGGGAAAAAAAACACCATGAAAGTGCAGAAACAACTGAGTGAATGTAACGCTGTCCTTAACGTAGTACTCATTAAATTTTTTTTAACGTTGATTGTAGCTCCATGACAAGGGAGAAAATGTCAGGGGCCATACCCATGTCCAGTTTTAGTTTTATAGCCTTCTGCCAGCCAGTTCTTCCCCCTTTTATATGGGCATGCAGACACGAACAGCCCTGAGGACGATTTAGAGATGGGAAGAAGGTGGTCCTTAAGCATAGCTTTCTTCCCAATGAAGCATTTTTGAGACATCTGTATGGTCAGGAATAGTTTTTTTTTTTTTTCCCAATTCTGTATTTTTCACCCCTGCTTCCAATTACTGACGGGACCATCTGCCCAGTCACGGACTCAGACTGTGGCTATTCATACTAGCTGTCCTCCCTAGACCCCCTGGCTTACCCCCCCAGGGTGGGGTCATGGCACTCCGGGCCAAGAGTGCCACGAATGTGGGAGAGGCGGGAGTCGGTCTGACAGCCAATGCAGCTGGAGCGGGTGTCATTAAGGCCGTGGAAGCAGGGTGTTTTTCTTCCCTCTTTGTCCCCCTCCCACAAGGTGGGAACATGCAATGATGTCCTGCGTCTGCCCTGCCCCCTGAAATCTGTTAAGCGTCAGTAGCTGTGGAGCCCCCAGCCTCCACCAGGGATCTGTCAAGTGCCAGACAGTATCCCCACCTTCCCCCTAAGAAAGACAGAACTCCGTGGGACACTCCATCCTTCTCCCCCGGCCGGCCCTCCAGCTATCTGAGTCCATTCCCCTACCCAGATCGCCAGCGCCACAAGCAGAAATCCAACCACTGCACTGGCAGGCTGGTCTAGTCAGGAATAGTTTTAAAGTACTGCATTTATAATGTACAGTTCGGACCTGATATTCGAGGTTGCGTCGCGCTGAACAGCCATGCGCAACCATGAAATGCGCTCTGGTGTATTCAACCAACGTGAATGAGCAGCACAAAATCCAATGCACAGATGCACAACAGTAATGTATGCGGCGCAAGTACAAGGGCGCATTCCCATGAATAAGCTGCACAATGCCATATTCAGCTGAAAAGCATGGCACAAGTCAGGAGCAACTCACAGAATGCACCAGATAGAATTGAGCAATAAAAGAGGCTCAAACACACACACAGCAGATGTGCAAGCCAGAGATCCTGACTGAGATGGATGCAGGGCCATTTGTGAAGGATGCAGTAATGAGTGGTGTGAGGAGGAGGGAGGAACCCCAACGTGGCCGAGGAAGGGCCTGGCAGCAGTATGCCCAACACAGATGGTACCATGCCCACTTCACCTTTGAGGACTACAGGGATGCAGAGATTGTGGGCCAGTACCAGCTGAACAGGACAATTCTGAGGCAGCTCTGCGAGCTGTGCCATGATGAGTTGCAGGCACCCACCAGAAGGAGCCACAGCATGAAGATGGAGACCAAGGTGACAGCAGCAATGTGCCTGCTCACCACGGACACCTTCCAGAAACCAACGGGGGCAACCACTGGGATAACCCAGTTGGCCACGTCCTGACTCCTCACACAGTTCCTCAACGTTCTGCTGCCACATGCTTCAGAGTTCATACGATTCCCAAGCACACAGGCAGAGCGTACAGCAAACATGTAGGACTTCCATAGGGTGGCACACATGCCAGGCATGATCGGGGCCATAGACTGCACTCATGTGGCCATACGCACACCACCTGGCCCAGAGGGGGGCCACCTACATGAACAGGAAGGGGTACCCATTGGTCAACTGCCAGGTGGTGTGTAATGTCACAGGGTGCATCACCAATGTCTGTGCCACCCACCCTGGAGTACACATGACACATTCGTCTGGCACAGCTCCATCCTGTGCCAGAATTTCGAGTGTGGGGAGATCCCCACGGGTCACCTGTTAGATAAGCATGGCATGGGATGGGGTGCTTGGGCAGCCATGCAAGGGGCACAAGCCCATGCCATACACAGCGGGAACAGAGAGGGTGACTGTAGGTGGCAGGGGTGAGGGGGAGGGGAACAAGCAATGCCATGTGATAACCTGCATGTCTTACCTACACAGGTGACAGCGCCTACCTCCTGTGCCCCTGGCTGCTCACCCCCATCTGGCGCCCATCCAATGCTGCAGAGGAAAGGTACAACAAGGCACACATTGCTACATGCAGTATCATCAAGTGAGTCTTTGGCATGCTCAAGACACATTTCCATTGCCTAGACAGGTCCGGGGGTGCCCTACAGTACAGCCCTGAGAGAACCTGTGGCCTATTCCTAGCCTGTTGCATGCTGCACAACATGGTCATTGACCGTGGGATAGCTGTCCAGGTGGATGAGGGCAACAGCAGTGATGGGGATGACGGGCCAGATGGGGGTGTGCAGCCACCGATGCAGAGGAGGTACCCCAGGATGGCAGTACAGGCAAGAAGGCACCAGGCCACAAATGTACAGGAGCACTTCGAGAACTGCAGGTGAGTACCACACATGCCAGCTGTGCATGCATGGACCACCACACACACACACACACACACACACACAGATGCATGGCCACACAGGGATGCATGCAGTGACACCACCATACACACAGCATGCACAGGGACTGCACAAACACACAGACATGTGCCCACAGCACAGTGCACAGGCATGGGTGCATGCACACACCCACATGTGCAGCTGGACGTGGCATGGATCAGAGTGAATGCACCACACATGTGCTACCACATGCACATGGGCACGTCCAGCCAAGTGCACACCAGTCAACAGCGAGCAGCAGGATCGGACATCACACCCCAGCAGGCCTACCGTGTGGTGCCTTGACTGCCACGGCCACGTGGACAGCTATGCCTGGGCTGTATGGCAGTGACAGGCTGCTCAACAGCCACTGAAGGTGTAACACACTTATGGGGGTAGAGGCCTGAGAATTCGACTGGGTCCTCATGGGCATGTAAAGCCAGGCAAAGAGAGTACCGCCAGGTGTGTCGAGGATGGCTATGTCAGAGCCCAGCATCAGCCATGCTGGGGTCGCCAAACGCTGGGACCATGGTGTCAGTGTGGCAGCACAGGGAGTCCTCCATACCCTGCCATGCCCAGTGGATGCCAGCAATGCAAATCCGGCAGCAATGGTGCCGGCAATGCGGTCCAGCAATGTGGTCGTGGCTTCCTGCAGCTGCTGGAGCTCACCCAATCAGCTGGGCTCATCCAATGACCCCATTCTCAGAGATGACGCAACTCTATCTGCAGTGCACGTATCTTGGCCCCGAACATCGCCTGGTGTCCGTGGATGACCGCAGCAGCCTGGTGTGCTCATCCAGCCTGTCAGCGCCTTGCACATCTTGGGGCTGACGCCGACTTGCTGTGGGTGTTGTGGCATGCTGTTCAACATCCTTCATCTGGGGACACTGCACAGGGGTGGTGACTGTGTGGGTGCCCCATCGACTGCCCCTGTGGTATGCTGCATGGTGGCTACTGCAGCCCACTGCTGCTGCCCAACTGCCTGCTGGGCTGTCCCTGTGGCACCAGTGTCCGTGGCAGTGACCCCCCCATGGTCAGCAACAGCAGAGGTGCCACACGCCACTGTGCGGCCAAGGTCAGGGTGCGGGTGCCATAATGCCACCAGTGGCAACGCTGCCTGTGTATGGCCCTGCACCCTGGGTGGTGTTTCCAGGCCAATGCTGTCCAAGATTAGTGTAATGTCATCATCCGTATCAGACGCCCCACCCTCCTGTGTCCCTGGTACCAGCACGGGTAGGGCTTTGGTGAGCAGGAGATCTGACAGGGTGTCGTCATCGCCCAGGCACAGGAAGTCCAGCAGCCTCACACTGCCCTGATGCTGACGGTTCCTGGCCCTGATGCCTGTGGATGTAGGTGGCTCCTCCTCTTCGGGTTCAACGTCGTCGGTGGCATCCTGCAACTCATCCCTGAGGCATGATGGTGCTGGAAGGCAGGAGAGCGGTATCAGTGGTGAAGATGGCAATGTGCATGTAGAGCCACGGCCAGTGCAATGGGGCATGTGCGCCATCACCGTACTGGCATGCAACAGTGTACGCCCGTGCAGCACCGAACAGCAGGGTGGACATGTCACTGACGGTGCCCATGCCAGGCCAGCCATGGTGGGTGGCTGCAGCACCTGGTGTTGCAGCAACACACGGCTGGCAGGCAAGCACCCCCCCCCAGGGTGTCAACACCAGTGTTGTGCCATGCTGCTGCCTGTGGCCCTGTGGACCATGCCATGCCACTGACACGCTGGGCAGCCAGCATTGTGGGGCTGGCTAGCAGCGCTGCACACCCTGGAGCACGTGCCTCAGTCACAGTACAGTGCCCATGCTGCCATCCTGCTGCACACAGGTGGACGATGCCATGCATAGTGGCCCCATGGGTGCCATGCACTGCTGCATGCCACATATGCAAGGGGAAAGCATCACTACAGCTGTCATGCCTGCACAGTGCTGGACAACACTCACCCCCACACCCACATGTGACTCCCACGGACTCACAGTGCTGTGAGGGACTGCCACCCATCTGGAATCCTCCTCCTGGGATGCCCTCAATGGCAGCATGGCTGATGGTCATTGCCACCATCTCCTCATCTACCATCAGTACAGGGGCAGTGTTGGATCCCCCACCCACTCTGCTGTGGGACACCCTGATGGTAGCCACCTTCTCCTTGATACATCGACGGTCCATCCCCATCTTTTTCTTGCACTCTTGTGCACTCCTTTTAAGCCTCCCATGGGCATTAACATAGGTTGCCACCTCCTCCCACCCGGTTGCACGGTCCTGCATGGTGCCTGTGGCACCACTCAGCAGTTGCTCCTTGTCAAAGTAGGCCTCAAACAGGGCCTGCTGCTCATACTTTGTAAAGTTGGGCCTGAGCGTCCGTGTAGGCCCCTGTTCCTCAGCTCTCTCCATCTCAGACATGTTGCTACCTGTGGACAGTCAGACAATAGCCTGTCAGTGGCTTGGCAGCCCAACCTGGAACAGTGCAGCACTGGCAACATAGCCAATTACTTCACAATGTGTGTTGTTCCTTACCTCATTGGCTGCAATACCTGTCGGTGTCCTGTGCTATGTTGTGGTGCTTTTATGGAGCAATGCATGCAAATGAGCTCCAGTGCAATTGTAATGTGATGCTAATGAGCTTGACTGCATCTTGCATTGCTTCATGAGGGTATATGCATACCCCGGCTGAATATTGTGAAGTTGCGTCTTGTGCAATATGAATGCGCCCAAGCAAATGACTGGCGCATTCCCAGTCCATGCACTGTGCGCTGCTGTGTGGTGCGCATGTGCGCCATTGGCAGCACCTTGTCCTGTGGCCTATCGCGCAGCTGTATGCAATGCGCGACGTTCCCCTGTTGCGCATGTGGCAATGTGCACATGCTGAGCATTCGAGTACACTGCACTGCCTGGCCTCATTGTGCAATCATGCCAGATGTGCTATGCCACTGACCACGCATTGCCAGATACTGTGCAACTGGCATGTGCGCGATATTGCAGAGGGTCATGCATGGCACATACGTGGATCTCGGGTGTGACCCTGTACTCCTGCCTTGCTGTGATGTGGTGCGCATGTGCGGTATTGCATGATAGGCCTCCACTGTGCATGTTTATCATGCATCTCCATGCTGTGCAGCCATGGTCCATTGCCCCCATTGCACATTGTACCTGCGCAGTTCCACTTGCATGCATTGTAGGCCACAGTGGTCCCGCTATCGCAGTGTCTGATACCAGTACAGTATGTCGGGGTCCGTGCCCTGTTCGTGATGTGCTCTCAACTGGAGTGAGGTTGAGATGTGCAGCCTGGTGGCCCTGGTGGAGCCTGTGGCTGACCAGCTGTTTGGGATGGATGTCCTTCAGGTGCCACGATCCCAAATATGGGACAGGGTGGCAGCAGGGCTAGAGTATCGTACGGGTGTGCCGCACATGGGGGAGCAGTGCCTCCACCAGTATGGGAACCTGAGACGGTATGATCCAGCGTGCCTATGATGGCTGCAAGCAAGAGCGCAACGGGGGCTGTGCCACAGCCAGGTAGGTGTCCACCCATACTGTGCATGCTCACGTTGTCCATTAACTGTGCTGACAGGTGCGTGGTGTGTGCAGCTACCCCAAGGGGGGCAGCGCTGGTGGTTGCTGCATGTCCTGCGGTGCTGCAACGTGCACCTCTGCAGTGCGTGGTGCTGTTGGCCTGGCACCAGCGCCCACAGACGGGTCAGTGTACCTGCCCATGCTGTTCCAGCAGTGTGCATGGTGTTGGTGGTGGGGGGGCTGTGCATGGCATGCTACTCATGTCTCTGTCTGTATCTCTGTTCCATTCACAGGACCGGAGGGCTACAGAGCAGGACAGACAGCAGCGTGATGGTGGTGCCGTAGCTGCACTGGTGCATGGATGGGCAAGTGAGTGTGTACAACATGGTGTATTGTGTTTGTGGGACTGTGTTGGATGTTGTGGTCCAACCTTGGGCACTGCTGCCATACATGGCCACTGCTTGGGTATGTGCCTGCTTCCACCACCAGTGCAGTGTTGCGCAGTGTGTGGCGGCACCGTGCTTGAGGCCTCTGTGTGGTGGCACCCCGGTGCTGACCCTGGTTGGGTGGGTCTGTGCACGTGGCCCCCATGGTGTGTGCTGCTGGGTGTTTACAGCCCACCCGGGGGGGGAGGACTTGCACCAGCACTGTGAGATATACTGCGGAGGTGTGGGTGCATGGTGCCCTGGGGTGGCCTGGCAGTCTGGCTGTGGGGTGCGACAGTGTTGGCTGTTTCTGTCCACCGTGCACATGCCATTGTGGGTTCTGCCCACCGGTGGCTACATCAGCTGTCCAGTGTGCACACATGGGTGGGCATGGCCTCCTTGTCGCACATCACTTGTTGCCTGTTCTGTCCCTTCTCCTAGGTCAGGCTGGGCCACGGGCCCGAAGACAGAGGCCAGGGTGACTCTTGGGGGGTCTGCTGATCTTCCACCAGCTGATGCAGAGGAGCATTGGCCTCACAACTACGCTGCTCAGAGTGGGACGGCGCCAGCTGGAGGTGACTGAGACCTTGGTCCAGGAGGTGCGCAGACTGCGGGCCATGCTGCAATGGCAGCGGCATTGATTCTGTCCCCCACCCCTGCTGTTTCATGGACATCCACTGCTCCCCTCCACTTTGATTATTCCACCTTCCTCACCTCTGTTCTTCCTTCCAGTCCCATTCCCCTATTGTCCCACTTTGCCGCTCCCTGTATTGACCCCTTTCTATTTGTTACTGTGTGCCCTGTTGGCACACCAGTGTTTGTTATTGTTGTAGTAAACCATTATTTTTCTACCACATCTGTGTCTGTGTCTCCTTTGCAGGCAGCCTGTTGCACTGTGCTGCAGTTGTAGGGTTGTGCCCTTGGGCGTGTCCACTCCTGTCCCACTGATGTGTCCTTTGGGTTGTGCTATGTGCGTGGGTCCTGTTTGCTGTGTCCCTGTGTCTTGCATGCCCATGGGCGGTGGTTCTCCCCCTGCCCTGTGTGCAGACCACCGCCTTCTCTCCCTTTCTGCCTGTGCTGCCCTGCCATCCACCTGCCATGCTGTCCTTGCTGGTGCCGGTGTGCACTGCGATGCTGTGCTCTGTGTCCTTGCCTGTTTGCGTTCCATTTTCCCCTTGTTCATTACTGTCTCCTTTACTGCTGTCTGCTGTGCATGCCTGGTGGCCATGCACCACGGCTGTGACACTGTCCCATACAGTGCTGCCTGTCAGGGTTGTGGTGATGATACACTGGCATGGGCCTGCCTGCAGGCATGCCTTCCAGGTGGATGGGTTGGTGTGCTTCACAACATGGGTTGGTGTTGGCAGCCTGGCATCCCGTGTTGCCCTTGGCCTGGTGCCTCTGCAGTGTGTCCTGGCCAGTGTGCCCTTGTGGTTTGGGTCTGGTACTGCTGGCCTAGTACTCTGCTCTTGTGCAGCCCTGCCTGTGCTCCCCTTTGCCTTTTGTGCTTGCTCAGCCTGCTGGCTTCTGCATACTTGCATACTCACGTGCAATCCTGGTTGCTCCAGTGCATGTCTGGTTGCCCAATGCATCCCCCTTTTCGCTTCAAGACTATTACTATCAGGGAAGCCAGGAAATACCTGCATAAGGTGCTCGGTAAGGGGAGATACAGTGGAGATAACCTCGATCTGAAACTAATATCTCTCTCTCTGGAAGAAATCCTGTCTCCCCTTTTCCATATCCTCAACCTATCACTCCGGGTCACAGTATTCCCTCAAAAATGGAAAGCCACAGTAGTTACCCCTGTGTACAAGAGCGGGGATTGGGCCATGCCCTAGAACTATAGACCCACCTCTATACTTCCACCACTCTCAAAGGCCCTGGAATGAATCATTGTGGACCAACTTGTCGAATACCTGGACAAACATAAGCTCCTATGCCCTCAGCAGCGTGGCTTTAGGGCAGGGCACAGCACCACTACATCCCTCCTGGAATTCACGGGCTTCATCCATAAATCTCTCAATCTTGAGCAGCTTGCTGAGGCAGTCTATATCGATCTAACAAAGGCCTTCGATACGGTCAATCATGCCCTCCTAGCTGACCAACTCACTGCTACAGGCCTTGCCCCCGAGGTGGTTGCATGGTTCCGCAGTTACCTGCACTGCCACTCTCAGCAAGTCAGGATAGGTACTGTCCTCTCAGACAGCAAACCTGTCTGCTCAGGCATTCCGCAGGGGTCAATACTGGATCCCCTCCTATTCAACTTATTCTTGAATTGCCTCCCCCTAAGCCAGTCAAGGCCGCATCCTCCTTTATGCGGATGATGCGGTTGTCTTCTCAAATGGCTCAGATTCCAGTGCCCTTGAGCAGTAACTACAGAGTGACTTCACCAGTGTAGAGATGTGGTTCAAAGATCATAAATTGATAATGAACTACAAGAAAACAAAAAACATGCTGTTTTCCAGCTCTCTAAACAAATACAAAAACTACCCACTATCAATATGCAATAGTGGCAGGGTTTCCCTTGAACTTGTTCAACACTTTAAATACCTCGGTATCACTACTGACAACTCGCTCTCCTATACTCTCCACATTGACAACATGGCCAAAGCTATCAACAAGCGCATAGGGCTACTTTATCGTCACAAGCATTGCCTGTCCCCTGAAGCCCTCAGCATAGGTGTTCACAGTTCTGTGGGTTCCCTGGTGGACTACGGGCTGCCTATATATGGTTCTGCCACAGATACTTGCTCTCCGGCGCATAAAAACTGCACTCAACAAAGCCTGCCAGCTCATCTTAGGTGCACACCGACTGACTCACAGCTGTGATCGCTATGCCATGGCACACTTGCTCACGCTCAATGGCCGACTAAAATATCAATCCTGCCTTCTGGCCAAGAAGATTTGCCTTGGTCAGCTACTGCCAGGGATCCAACAACTTCTGGTTCCCAGCAATAAACCACGGCACACCTGTAACTCCGAACACCAGTCCTTCCTAACTCCAAAATGTCGAACATCTCAAGGGCAAAGGTCCTTTGCTTACTGTGCACCGCTGTGGTTTAACTCCCTCCAGGAGAACATTGCGCGCCTGCCCTACATTGGGTACTTTCAAAACAAACTTGAAGCTCCTTATGATATGCGAAGCTCGATGTACCTGCCATTGCTAGCACCACTTTTCCAACCCCCCATCACTACTTCCAACCCCTGCCCCTCAACCTTTCCCTCTCTTTCCTGAGTAGGCCCTCCTGCTCCCCCCACACACCTAGCACCCTCTCCCTCTGCCTCGAATCTAGTCACCTTCCTCCAATCCCTACTGCTGTACTGATGTTACGCTCTCCTTTTGCGCATTGCACTTGGGCTCCTCCCCCTCACCCCAATTTTATTTTTTCCTTTAGCACTTAGCACCACTCCAAACAACCTCTTGTTTGCTGACAGCTGACTGTTTTCACCATTGGGCACTGTAAATTGTCTGTTTTCCGGTGACCTGTACTGTGTTTGATATATAATCCTGTTTGTTTACCTTTGCAATTCTGCAATCCTTTGTATAATTTCACCTATCTGTTGTACTGAAATGTCCTGACGTGGAACCTATATAAAGAGCTCTGAGCTCAGATGGTTTTCCGAATACTGAAATAAACAAATAATATTCCTAAATGATGACACATGCGTAATGGGTTGATGTGTAGTTATTGCCTGACTACACGCATGAACTGTGCAAAACATTGACTTTTTGCAGCATGCAGCCTTGTCTTTTAATCTCGCATTAGAACAGAAGCAAGCACGAAATAAATTCTTATGACATATTTTTCGCTTAATTGTACTTGTGCTGTGACTTTATTCCAGGAGGGTGTGCTCATGTTTTTTCTCGGTGATTTATTTTATTCATTCTGGAGGGAGATAAAGTTGGGCATGATCTCTGAGGAGAGAGACCTTGGGTCATCATCAGTGACTCCCTAAAACAATCAAACCAGCGTAACAAGGCCTGCAGTAAGGAGAACAGGATGCTGGGGTGTATAGGAAGGGTATTGACAATAGAAGGAAGAAAGTATTGCTACCTCTCTACAGATCACTGGTGAGCCTCACCTGAAGTACTGTGCCAAGTTCTGGAATCCTCATGTAAGGAAAGATAAGCACAGGCTGGAGACAGTGCAATGCAGGGTGACCAAAATGATTCAGGGTCAGCAGGATAGGTAAAACACAGAAACATAGAATTTGATGGCAGATAAGGACCACTTGGCCCACCTAGTCTGTCCACTTTTCCCTACCAACTGTATTACCACGGACCCTACTGGATCTCCAGCTCTACCCCCACCACTTGCCTTACCACTAAGGTTCCTTTATGTCTGTCCCATGCTTTCTTGAACCCTGCTACAGTTTTAGCCCCCACCACCTCCACTGGGAGGCTCTTTCCAGGCATCCACCACACTTTCTGTAAATAAGTACTTCCTCACATCTCCCCTAAGTCTACCCCCCTCCAGCTTCACAGCATGACCCCTTATTCTTAAGCATCTTTTTTTCTGAAAAAATGCTTCCCTGTTGTGCCTTATTTATACCCGTGAGGTATCTGAAAGTCTCTATCATGTCCCCACCCTTTCCTCCAGTATGTACATATTGAGGTCCCTCAGTCTCTCCTCATAGGGTTTTTTTTTATGCAGACTCTGCACCATTTTAGTTGCCTTCCTCTGGACCACCTCCACTCTGTCTACAGTACGTCCTTCTGGAGAATGAGGTCTACAGAACTGGGCACAGATCTTACGAGGATTGACTCAAGGCACTGAACATGTACTCACTGGAGACCAAATGAGAGCGGGGAGATATGACAGAGACCTGATTGTGACCTTCAAGGTCCTAAAAGAAATAAGCAAGGTAAATTGGGAGGAAATATTTAGCATAAGTACTGGATAAAAAACACGAGGGCACAAGTGGAAACTGACGGGGGATATTCAAGAGGGAAGTGAGAAAGTTTTATTTTACAGAAAGGGAGGTGGAACCATAGAACAATCTGCCACCTGGTGCAGTGGATGTTAAAACTATCAGTGGTTTCAAACACAGCTGGGAAAGAGTGAAGGGCTTAGTGGTTGCTCAGGGTGGTGGTGGTAGCGGTAGGGCAGGGAGCATGGGGCTGGACAGTGTGGGTTAGAACCCTATATGGATAGTAGGACCTGAGTTTGTTAGGGTTTTATGGGCAGACTGGATGGACCAATGGGCTTTTTTTGCCGTCATTATGAACATACTAATATGAACATATGATGAAGCCAGCAGTTAAAGAGATCCACTAAGTTTTGCCCTTGCACCCCATGTAGAGGTGCCTTACCTCCACAGCAGTTCTATAATTCCAAGCTGCACCCCAAAAAGTAATCCGTAAAAAAGTACTTAAACTGGTAAAAAGCAGTAACCCGGGTCCCAAGGACTTCCCATTTTTATTTTTCTCCACCCCACTCTGCCCCCGCACTCACTAGTGTGATGACAAGATACTAGGAAGAGTACGAGGGCGTGCTCCATTACAGTCAATGGGAGGCAGCTTTTGGCTTCATTTTTACATTCGCTTGCACGCATGCACAAAGAACGTCTTGGGAGAATAGGACACTTTGGAGGTGTGACTGTCCTGTGCAATCCACTGCTCTGTTGAGCAGGCGTGGCGGTCCGGCACCAATGGATGCGGGTGCTGTGTATGACAGCAGTGTTCTTCACTTCAAAGAAAACCACCGCTGTCGTGCTGGCAGCTTCTGTATGAGCTGCTGAAACAAAATACGCCCAGCTTCCTCTCGGCCCTGTTGCTGTCCTGGCCGTTGTTTTATTTATGGCTAGGCACGCAGGAAATATACAAATATATAAAACAAAGGAACTAGTTATAACCGACGGGGTGCCTAATCCCCGGCCAGCTTCAGGTCTGCACTCCAAAGCTTTGATGCCACGCTGGAACCCACCCAGCATGGCAAATCTTGTTTTGCCAACGGGGTGCCTAGTGCCCCATCGCTCCACGCCCCCAAACAGCTTTCCCTGCTGCCACGCTAGAGCCCACTCCAGCGGGCAGCGTCAACGTCGTCTGAATAAAAAACAAAAAAACCTGTATATAAAAAGCGTTCCACGCTGTCTCCCCACCCCCTCCCAAAACCGCACCCACCCACACTTGCTGCCTCCCCATACCCCCCTCACCTCGTACCTCCCCGAGCTTGGGCGCAAGTCATCGGTGGACCGGGAACACGCCTGCACTCTTCAAAGCCGACCGCGAACTGAGGAAATGCCGGTAAGCTGTATAATGGGATATATAGGGTTTTCAACTTTATTGCATATCTCAGGCATTTTTGGAATTTTGCACCAAATTTTCAACATGGGTTTTGGGACCCTTCTCCGAATGCTGTCACTGTCATGATGTTATTTGGGCCTGAAGGGTGATTTCGCAGTCACTGTGTGAAATCACCTTTCGGAATGATTAATGAAATGTACTGCCAGTGTTCATAAGGTGGGCTCTCAAAAAGCCTATTTGAAAATTTGGGGAAAAATTCCTAAAATGACCGTTTCTGGCGTAGTTGCGCGTTCCTACGCGCTACGTAAGTTCACGAATTTTCAATATTTTCACTCCAGATTTTCAACATTGCCATTTTACCATACCTCCTTGAGCAGTACAGCTGTCATTTTCACATCACCTCCCCAAAACGTGTTTCTGCCATGGCGCTGTGGTAGCGGTCGGTTCTTGAAATCAATGTTAGGACATTAAGAAAATCACAGTGACACTGTTCATTAGCAGAGGTCTTAAAATGGCTATGTTGAAAATTTGGTGAAACAATTCCTAAATGACTGTTTTACGAAGCAGTATTGTGCAGTTCCCACGCCGTCAGAGGTTTGCGAATGTTCAATATTTTCACTCCAGATTTTCAACATTGCCATTTTACCACACCTCTCATGAGCAGTACAGCTGTTATTTTTCACACCTGCCCAAAAGCGTGTTTCCGCCCATGTAGCGCACAATGGCGCAGTTGGTGTACGAACTCAATGTATGGGACACATTAAGAAAATCACAGTGACACTGTTCACGAGCAGAGGTCTTAAAATGGCTATGTTGAAAATGTGGTGAAAAAGTTCCTAAAAATGACTGTTTCACGAGTGTGCGTTGCGCAGTTCCTACGCATGCTCGTAAGTTTGTGAATTTTCAATATTTGCACTCCACTGACTTCCAGATACCTAAACAGCACATAGAAGCAAGCAACATTCAGCATTGGCAAATGCTTGTACTTCTTTGTCACTGATTTTTTTAAGCCATGTCCAAGTGCCAAACACCACTGCAAATACCTGCAAGTGAACGTTCGGCATTGACAAATGCTTGTTAATCTTAGAATGGCCACTGTGTAATAAAAGGTGGGCACTGGTCGACTAACAAGGGCCTTGTTAGTCAACCTATGCCCACGTTTCATTACACAGTGGCCATTCTAAGATAAAAAATTAACCCAAAAGCTGGCGCTCATTGACTGTAATGGAGCGTGCTCCTGCACTCTTCCTGGCATCTCGTCATCACACTAGTGAGCGGGGGGCGGAGCAGGATGGAGAAAAAAAACTGGGAAGTCCTTGGGACCCGGATTACTGCTTTTTATGAGTGAAATTTAATTTTTACAGTTTACTTTTTGGGGCACAACTTAGAATCATAATACTGCTGTGGAGGTAAGGCACCCATACATGGGGTGCAGGGGCACTGCCAGGTATATTGGTGGATCTCTTTAAGGCCTAACGGTCTATCATGTCTGCTCGAATGTGCAGCTCTCAGTGCTGGACACTGATGCTGCCTCCACCCCCCCCTCCTCCCCCTTCCCACTAGTTGCTCCAACTGCTTTACATTTTCCATGCATCCCCACCCCTCCTCTCCCTTCCCACTAGTTGCTCCAACTGCTTTACCTTACATCCCTTCTTCCCATTCTGATTTTGCCAATCAGTCTGTTCCCCCTTCAAACTCCCAACTGATGTTTGCATAGTCAATTCCTCAGGCAGAGCATTCCATGCTGTCACCACTCTCTCTGTGATAAAGTGCCTCCTCATCGTCCTTCCGAACTCCCCCCCCCAACTTCATGCTATGCCCTTTTGTGATCCCCTCCCTTTTGAATTTAAACAAGCCAGCACAACTAACCCTATTTATGTTCTTTAAGTATTTGAAGGTCTAAATCATATGTTCCCTGTCCCTTCTATCCTCCACTGAGTACATATTAAGCTTTCTAAGCCTAACCTCATAGGGCATTTCCTTCATCCCACTCAGCATTTTGGTAGCTCTCCTCTGCACCCCCTCCAACAGTCTGATGTCCCTTTTTAAAAAGGGACACCAAAACTGCACACAGTACTCCAAATGAGGCCTCACCAATGCCCTACAGAGCGTCAGGATCACCTCTTCACTCCTTGACGTGATTCCCCTTGCTGTGCACCCCAGCATCTTATTGGCTTTCACCACCGCTTTCCGACATTGTGCAGAATTATTCATATGACCTGTGGCCAGCACACCTAGATTTTTTTTTCTCATTTGATAGTGATAACGGCACACCTCCTAACAGATAACAACCCAGGATTCCTAATCCCAAAGTGCATAGTCCTGCACTTCTTAGCATTGAAGCCCAACTGCCAGGTCCATGACCATCTCTCCAATGTTTCCAGGCTCCTCTGCAGCACCCCACCCCCTCCAACCCATCCACCACTGCTCCCAGCTTGGTGTCATCAGCAAACATACTTATCCTACTCTGAACGCCAACTGCCATATCTGCTACATAGATGTTGAATAACATCGGCCCCAGCACTAAACCCTACGGAAGCCCATTGATGACTGCCCTAGGTGATGATATTTCCTCCCTTACCACCACCCTCTGCTGCCTGTTTTCCAGTTAGCTCCCAATCCATTTGACCACCCTATCCCCTACTCCCAGATCCTTCAGCTTGCCTAACAGTCCCCTGTGTGGCACAGAGCTGAAGACCTTGCAGAAGTCCAAGTACACCACATCTACCGCCTTGCCTTCATCCAGGGCTCTAGTCACCCAATCATAGTTCACAAGTTTGGTCTGTCAAGACCTTCCATGTGTGAATTCATGTTGCCAGTCATCAAGGAGATAATTTTCCTCTAAATATCTTTGTATTTTCTCCTTCAGAATAGTCTCCATTAGTTTACCTACAACCGACGTTAAACTAATCAGCATGTCATTCCCTGGTTCATCCCAAGATCCACCCTTGTTTACGGCACCACATGCGCCACCCTCCAATCGTGGGGCACGCATCCTGTTTGAAGGGAAGTGTTGAATACATCAGCCAGAGGCTCTCCCAGTACCTCAGTGAGTTCCTTCAGGACTTTGGGGTGAATTCTGTCCAGTCCCGGAAATTTATCTTTCTCTAGAGCCTTTAAATCATCTACCACCCTCCTACTATGGATCCCCTCATCTCTCATCCTTGCACCCTCATCCTTTTCCATACTGTTCTTACCCTGTTGACTAGATATTTCCCTCTCCTTAGTAAAAACTGAACATAAGTATTCATTTAATACCTCATCCTGTTTGTCCCCTTATCCACCCATCCCTCATCCATTCTAATTCTGGAGATCTGCTCCGTGCACTTCCTTCAGTCCCTGATATATTTGGAAAAAAAAAACTTTCCCCCCTGCTTAACCCCCTGTGCAAGTCTCATTTTCTTCTCAGCCTTGGCTGCCCTCACTACCCTGGTCACCTCCCTTGAACTCCTGATGTAATCTTCTTTATTTACATCCTCGCAGGTCCCCTTAATGGTTGTAAAGGCCTCCTTTTTCTCCCTCACCTTCATCTGTACTTCCCTGGTCCACCAGCTCAGCTTATTTGCCCTAGCTTTCTTACTCCACCACTTAGTGCAGGAGCTTATGGCTTAAATGAGCCCCAGCTTTAAGATGTTTTATTTCTGGGTGGTGTCCATGTCTGGTTTTATATTAGCCACTAACCTCCCTAGCACATCGGCTAGCTTATCGAAGTCAGCCCTATTAAAGTCAATGGCCTTTGTGGCTATACTTGTTTCCTCTTTGTCCAGCTCAAGGGTGAACCATACCGTACTATGGTCACTATGATGGTCAGATGGATTGAAAACTGGCTAGCTGGATGCACCAAGAGAGTAGTGGTCTGTGGGGAGCTCTCGAACCCTAGAGAGGTTGGTAGTGGGGTACCTCA
Organism: Neoceratodus forsteri; assembly: GCA_016271365.2. Classification (NCBI taxonomy): domain Eukaryota; kingdom Metazoa; phylum Chordata; order Ceratodontiformes; family Ceratodontidae; genus Neoceratodus; species Neoceratodus forsteri. The sequence continues at coordinate 71,552,974 of JADMNL010000023.1, forward strand.
GGGCTCGATCCTGGGTCCGATCCTGTTTAATGCATACATATCGGACATCAGGGAGGGTATAGGGTGTGAAATGAGTCTCTCTCTGATGACTCCAAGATGGGAGCAGTAGTTGAGGAGAAGAGGAGGTTGGCCTGCAAGGGACCTGGACACCCTGAGCTGGGCTCACACATGAAAATTAAATTTCAATATCACCAAGTGCAAGGTGTTACATCTTGGGCGGGGAAACCCTAAACACAGGTGCACCCTGGGAGGAGAGGCGCTGGAGGCCTCAATAGGGGAAAAAGACCTAGGGGTCATGGTGGATGCATGTATGAATAACTCTGAGCAGTGCAGGAGAGCAGCTAGCAAGGCAAACAGGATGTTGGGATGCATCATAAGGGGGATCACCGCTAGGAACAAGGAAGTGATTCTGCCGCTGTACAATGGACTGGTTAGACCACACCTTGAGTACTGTGTACAGTACTGGAGACCACACTTGAAGAGGGACATACAGCTCCTGGAGAGGGTACAGAGGAGGGCAACTAAGATGATAGGAGGGCTAGGGGATTTGACGTATGAGGACAAACTTGAGGAGCTCTGCCTATTTTCATTGGAGGAGAGGAGAGACAGGGGGGACATGATTGAGGTCTTCAAGTACCTCAAGGGAATAAATAGGGTAAACATGGAGGGGATCTTTAGACTAAAGCAGGGAAGTATCACCAGAGGGCATGGTTTGAAGGTGGAAGGGTGAGGGTGGAAAAGAGGAGGAAGTTTTTCACTGAGAGGGTGGTGGACCCTTGGAATGCACTGCCTGGTGAGCTGGTTCAGAGATCCACAGTGGAGGGCTTCAAGAGAGGGTGGGACAGACACAGAAAGTGGATGTATCAGATGATGGCCTGTCCCATTGGGGTGGGGATGGATGATAGGGGTTTCTGGGACACAAGGGGGGGGAGGGCCTTGGCATCTAACTAGGGATCTGAGGTTCGAGCAGACTCGATAGACCGTAAGGCCTAATCTACTGGCAAATAGTATGTTAGTATGTTAGTATCTGCTATTGGGGCATCCACCATCACCTCCCTTTCATGATCCCCATTTGATAAGACTAGATCTAATATATTCCCTCCTCTCATTGGTTACCTCACCAGCAAAGTAAGGAACTCATCCTGAAAAGCATCCAGGATAGCCTGCTCCCTGCTGCAAGCTGATAACATGGTGGCTCAATCTGCACTGGTAGGTTTAAGTCACCAACCAACATTGTACTTCCCCTTTTACAATTCCATTGTATGACACCAACCAACTCCATGTCCCTCTCCACTGACTGGGATGGAGGTCTATATACTACCCCCAGCTTGACCCTCTTAGTTTTAGACTTTAAAGAAAAGCACAAGCTCTCCATAACCCCCTTCCCTGTTACATTCTATCCTCTCCCTTATGTATACAGCCACTCCTCCTCCTCCTCCTCCCTTGGAACAAGCAGTGCAGGGCTGCTCATGGAACACTGACCCGAGGCAAGCAAAAAATTTAAGGCAGCAAGCAGGCAGAGCCAGCCAGCTCACAGTCATAGGACTCACAAGTCCACTACTATGAACAGAATGAAACTGTTTTTTTTTTTATTATATTCAGAATATGATCATTGTTTGTAGAGGGGGTGCTATCACGTGGTGTACTTTAGACATCTTTGTCTTTTCACTGAGTTTGTAAAAATAATAAAAACAATTTTATTGTGTCGAGTAACAGTGGACTTGTGCTTCCTATGACCGCTTGAGCCGGTTGACTCTGCCTGCTTGCTGCCTTAAATTTTTTGCTTGACTACAGTCAGGCTTCCCTGATCCACCCTGCACTGCTTGTTCCTGTTACATTGTTTACTGGTGAGCTCAGAAATGGGATTCCAGGATGACTTCTGAAACAGCCGACAGTCATAATACCATGAGTAGCAACCCCCAACCCCCACTTTTAGCACCACCAGTCCTGTTAATCAGGTGACAACAGCAGTAAAAAGCTCCTTATTTGAGACATTATTCTTTAAGGCAAGGGATATAAACCCACTGTTACAAATAAATTTGGGGGCAATTGGTGCTGCTAGTCACACTGCAGATCAGACAGCAGGCACTCTTGACATTTAACAAGCATACATTCAACTAGAGTGCATTTCCTTGAGAATAAGGAGACATTACTGGCAAAGAGTCATGACGCAGGCATACCTTCAAGTAAATAGAGTGCCAAAAAGTTTGCAATTAGCAAAACAACTGAATTTCAGCACGTATAAATTACATTTTCTCAGGGATTGACAGGTGTATCTACTTGAGTCGGCAGCCAGATTAATTAAGATAATTTTAAAGCACGCAGCAGAAGTAGAAAATGAAACAGAAGCAGAATTGATTACATTTGAAGCCAATTTTAATAGTTTTAAAGCTCACTCAGAATATGACCATTGTTTGTGCAGGGGTGCTATCACATAGTGTACTTTAGACATCTTTGTCTTTTTACTAAGTTTGTAAAGATAATAAAAAAACAGTTTTATTCTGTCCAATAATAGTGGACTTGTGCTTCTTATGACCGTTTGAGCTGGCTGACTGCCTACTTGACTCTTCCTCCCTTGCCCATTTCCCTATCCCTTCTATACAGTCTAAAGCCTGGTATTAAGTCCCATTCCCTATTCTGATTAGCAGCAATATCTACCTCTCCATCAGTCAAAAGTGCTTGGAGCTCTGGCATCTTATTTCCAAGGCTCTGAGCATTCATGGAGACCAACGCCCATCGTTTCCCATGAACCCCCTCTACACTAATCCCTTCATCATACCCTACATCTGTAATCTCACAATGCTCTATATTACCTATAAGTGGGGTAGGCAGTGGCCCATCACTGACCCTAGCCCCCAACATTGAGATATGTATTGCCCCCCCATTAGTTTAAATCAAAATAGATGCCAGAAACCTCTCAAACTTCTGTTTCAGAACTACTGCCCCCTCATAACTGAGGTGTAGCCTGTCCAGGACATACAAGCTATTTTTAGCCCATGTCTCTCCCCAATTTCCTACCACCCCAAATCCCATAGAATCACACCACCCCTTAACCATTCATTAAATTCCCTGATTTTCTGCTTACCATATAAGCTAGCCCTAGGTACAGGCAGTACCTCCGAGAAGGAAATTGACTCTGCCACATTGCCACAAACCTTTGCCAAATCCCTACACCTTGCCTTGACTTCCAGAAGACTGTTCTCTGCTAAATCATTTGTTCCTAGATGCACTGCCAAAATGAGGCTCCCCCCATCCCCGTCCCCTGCAGGACTGATGTGCCTCACTTTGTGTGCCATCGTGCCTGGCATGCATTTCACCCAGACAGACCTCTTCCTGCTCCTACTTCCCCCCACCTGATACCCTTAATAATGGAGTCTCCAAAAATAACACGTACATTGCCATCCTTCTGATCAGGCTTTGATGCCCTCTTTGTGTCTTCCCCATAGTTCCTGGTCCTCCTGATTTTATTATTCTAGTGTTTTCCACCTCTTCCGCTAAATACATTGCCTCTCCCCTGTTAATACTGCAGTCACCCTCTACCGTAGCTACCATATTCCCCTCCTCCTCCTCCTTACCCAAAATCCTGCCTAAAGCACCCCCACCTGGAGGTTTATTTACCCCCATATCCAACTCACTTTCCTCCCACTTTTCATACTGTCCCCATCTACTTTCTGCTTTGCACTTTTATCATTGCCCCTCCCTAATATTCCCTAATTTTCAGCAGTTACCGCACCATCGCCTCCTCTGTCCATCCCTCCTCCTTGCCTCAAAACATTTACTCTCACTCCAAAACCACACTCTATCACTATCTCCCATTCCTCACAACCATGGCATGATCCCCATCCTGATTTTCTGCATTTTACAGACTACATAGGTGTGCATACCTATTTTGCACCCTAAGTATAGCCTCACTGCCATTCTCTTTCCTTATTCTCTCCTGTTGTAACCCCTCTTTCTCCCTCCCGCCACCCTTTCGTACCCTCCACCTTCCCCTTCCCTTTACACCAACCTCCATGACCATATTCATCCTTTGTTCCCCCCTGCTTTGACTCCTCCTTCCCCACTTCTTTTCATTACCTTCTTCACCCACTCTCTTCTCCCTACCTCCTGTTGTGCTCCCAGGTTGCTCCTGTAAAAAAGCTTCCAGCTTAGTGTGCTATACCTGGTTAAACAACTAAATAAAAAAAAAAAACTCCCATTTGCCCAGTCCTCTAATCCATAACCATACTTCGTTTCCCTCTGTCTTGTCTCCTCCTTCTCCCCACAAACAATTTTACCCATCTCGTTCCACCCCCCTACTCTCCAGCATCCTGGAATATTTCCCACCCAGTGATTGCCTCCAACATGACCCCTCATCACATTCCCATCCATTCTCCCCATATCGATAATCCGAGTCTGTTCCTCACATCCATCCTCCTTCCTATTTTTTGCATTTCCAGTTCCCTCCTCAGCCTAGTGATCTCTGCCTCAAGTAGATTCAGCAAACTGGACAAAATCCCAACCTCCACAGCATAGGCATATATACTGCAGCACCACAGCCATTGCACCCTCTACCCTTCCCGAAACCCATGCCAAGACCTTTTCCCACTGCCCCCTATGAAGACCAGTCCAGTCACCCCACCCTCCATGATACTGTCTAGATCCCCACTTACCCCCATTTCTCAAATAACCCTCCACACATTGCATGATATCCCAATCTACTGTCCCAACTGTACTACCTTACAATAGTACATTCACCCAACTTAACTCACTTACAGTATCCCAAAATGTGTCCCTTAGACACCTACAAGAGGGCCTTGCTATTACTACCAGACCTAATTAAGATTCTCATCTATTGGGCAATACCGAACTATAACAACGTATAACAGTACTATAATGTATGGTAGAACGCTGTTAACCTTAGGAAATCATCATTTCCTAAGGTTGTTAACCTATCGATGTGACGTAGACATGTTGTTAACCTATCAATGCTACGTCACATCGATAGGTTAACAACAGCCATTGGTCTGAGCATGTGCGCGCTTTTTTTTTTCCCAGCGGGGAACCGACGGATGAACAGCAGCGGTTAGGAAGGACTGAACGGCCGCGGCGGTGACTAGTTAGCAAAAAGTAAGCAGCCTTTTTAAGTGGGACCATACACTATAAAAAATAATGTATGGTCCCTCTTTCGGCAACCGGTCAATGTTAACCGTCTCGAGGTTGCCATGGCGACGTAAACCTCTTGAGCTTCGCTCTCGAGGTTTACACGGTCGCCCTGGCAACCTCTCGACAGTTAACTGACCGGTTACTGATAGAGGACCATACATTATCCTCTATATAATAATGTATGACTGTACCATAACAACATAAGACAGTACTATAACAACCTAACAGTACTATAATAATGTATGACAGTACTACCTAGATTGTCATTGTCTATGTTTGTATTATACTGAACACACCGAGTAGTCCAGAGTGGCTTTTTCACTTCCTAATGTGTAGATCAGTTGGCCCCTATAGGCAGGCTGCATAGACATTCTTTTCACCCAGCTTGGGAGGGAGGAACTCTGGGCAGTCAGGATGCTAACAGAGAGAGAAGCTAGATCCACTTCCTTTGCTTCCACTAGGTTCCCCTTAAATCTCCTGGCTCACTGATGAGAGATGGGCAAGCCATAGCAAGCTCAAGGCTGGTGTCCTTGTTCACCTTGGCTCAACCTCTGTGAGCAATGAAGAGCCAAGGTTAAGCCAAGCCAGTTATGACCAAAGAAAGCATTTTTGTCAGCCTGAGCAGTTAGTGTCGTATTGGAAACGTTCAGCTCCTGTTGTAAAGCTCAGGTGGGACATTGTCTACATCATCTATTAAGTTGCAGAATATGTTTCAGATGGTGTAAAAAAAAAAAAAAATAGTTTGGACTTGTCTATGTGTAAGTGTAATGTCACCTGGTTACTGTGTACACGGATGTGTTGCATATTTATGCTGTACTGTTGCTCTTGTTTACACTCTGGGTCCCCCTTGAAAATGGGCATCTAATGCTCTTGGGTCCTACGCAGCTAACAGATGCCAAATAAACAAGCATTTGTCAATGCCGAATGTTTGCTTGCTGGCATTGGCAGTGGTAGTGTAGAAGTTACAGAGCTGCGTAATAGGAATGACAGTGAAGTATTGAACTGAAGCCAAACCCACCACCACCCTGCAGAGAGTGACAGGCATTGGGGTGTGCCTTTTGGTCGTTGGGCAGAATGGCCACACCATTTCACCACACCCTACCCTGCAGACACTGACAAGTGTCACGGTGTGCCTTGGGGTCTTTGGCCCTTATGCGCACCCCATTGCATCAGGAAATACGGTGACATGGGTGCGGTATAGGAGAATGGGGTGAAGTTTGGGGCCGAAGAGTCCAAGGCATACCTCGATGCCTCTCACTGGCTGCAGGGTGTGGAATGGTATGAGCATTACAGGCAAGAATCCCAAGTCACACCCCTGATGCCTGTCATTCTCTACAGGGTGGGGCATTATGGTTGGAAACCCTAACACCTCAGGCATTCGTTGGTATTTTCACTCCAAATTTTCAACATGTTTTTTTTGTGACCCCCACCTCATGAACAGTGGCAGTAAGAGTTTGTTAGCCGAAAGCTGCTTATACACAGCGACTACGGCATTTAGCACCACAGGTGCAAAAACACATTCCGAACAGGATGTGAAAAATGACAGCTGTACTGTTCATGGGGAGGTGTAAAGAAATGGCAATGTTGCAAATCTGCAGTAACAAGCATTTGTCAATGCCGAATGTTTGCTTGCTGGCATTGGCAGTGGTAGTGTAGAAGTTACAGAGCTGCGTAATAGGAATGGCAGTGAAGTATTGAACTGAAGCCAAACCCCACCACCACCCTGCAGAGAGTGACAGGCATTGGGGTGTGCGTTTGGGTCATCAGGCATAACGGCCACGCCATTTCACCACACCCCACCCTGCAGACACTGACAAGTGCCACGGTGTTCCTTGTGGTCTTTGGCCCTTATGTGCACCCCATTTCATTAGGAAATATGGTGAGATGGGTGCGATATAGGAGAATGGGGTGAACTTTGGGGCCGAAGAGTCCAAGCCATACCTCAATGCCTGTCAGTGACTGCAGGGTGTGGAATGGTATGAGCATCACAGGCAAGAATCCCAAGGCACACCCCTGATTCCTGTCATTCTCTATAGGGTTGGGCGTTATAGTTGAAAACCCTAATACCTCAGGCATTCATTGGTATTTTCACTCCAAATTTTCAACATGTTTGTTTTGTGACCCCACCTCATGAACAGGGGGAATATCAGTTTGTTAGCGAGCTGCTTATGCACAGTGACTATGGCATTTAGCACCACAGGTGCAAAAATATTCGAACAGGATGTAAAAATTACAGCTGTACTTTCATGGGAGGTGTAAAAATGGCTATGTTGCAAATGTGTAGTAAAATATTAAAAAAATGGTGAAGTCACGGCGTTACATAGAAACTGTGCAACGCACAACCGTAATATAATTAGGTTGGGGATTTCTTACAGCAGATTGTCAACTCAGGCATTTTGGTGCCTCCGATCATGAACAGTGTCACTGTGATTTTCTTTATTTGTGCGAACAATGATTTCCACAGTGACCACGATCTCTGCACTGAAAGTGTGAAAACACACCGCCATGTTAGGAAAATGGCAGCTGTACTGTTCATAAGGAAGTGTGGAAAATGCCACTGGTGAAAATCTGGACTGAAAATATTACAAAGTCATGAACTAACGAGGGTGCGTGGAAACTGTGCAATGCTCACCGTAACACAGTCATTTCATGGACTTTTGTCACCAAATTTTCAGCATAGCCATTTTAAGACCTCTGCTCACGAACAGTGTAACTGTGATTTTCTTAATCTGTCCTAAACATTGCTTTCGCACACCAACAGCACCATTGTGCGCTACATGTGCGAAAACACATTTTGGGCGACATATGAAAAATTGCAGCTGTACTGTTAATAAGGAAGTTTAATAAAATGGACATGTTGAAAATCTGGAGTGAAAATATTAAATTTGCAAACTTACGAGCATGCATAGTAACTGTGCAACACACGCTCGTAAAAGTCATTTTTAGGAATTTTTTCACCAAATTTTCAACATAGCCATTTTAAGACATCTGCTCATGAACAGTGTCACTGTGATTTTCTTAATTTGTCCCGTACATTGATTTCACAGACAACGACCGCGCCATTGTGCGCTTCCATGGGCGGAAACACGCTTTTGGGTGAGATGTGAAAATGGCAGCTGTACTACTCATAAGAAGGTGTGGTACAATGGTAATGTTGAAAATCTGGGTGAAAATATTGAAAATTTGCAAACTAATGAGCGTATGAACTGTGCACACGCACGTCAGAAACAGCGTCATTTTTTGGAATTTTTTCACCAAATTTTCAACATAGCCATTTTAACACCTCACCTCATGAACAGTGTCACTGTGATTTTCTTAATTTGTCCCATACATTGATCTCGCACACCAACTGCGCCATTGTGCGCTACATGGGCGGAAACACGTTTTGGGTGAGATGTGAAAAATGGCAGCTGTACTGCTCATAAGAAGGTGTGGTAAAATGGCAATGTTGAAAATCTGGAGTGAAAATATTGAAAATTCACGACCTTACGGGCGTGCGTAGGAACTGCGCAATGCACGCTCGTAAAACAGTCATTTTTAGGACTTTTCACTCAAATTTTCAACATAGCCATTTAAGATGCCTGCTCATGAACTGTGTCACTGTGATTTTCTTAATTTGTCCTGTACATTGATTTGCTTTACCGACTGCGCCATTGTGCGCTACATGGGCGGAAACACATTTTGAGTGAGATGTGAAAAATGACAGCTGTACTACTCATAAGAAGATATGGTAAAATGGCAATGTTGAAAATCTGGAGTGAAAATATTGAAAATTCGTGAACTTATGAGCCTGCGTAGGAACTGCGCAACGCATACTCGTAAAACAGTCATTTTTGGGAATTTTGGCACCAAATTTTCAACATGGGGCTTTTGGGACCCCTTCTCATGAATGATGTCACTGTCATGGCGTTATTTGGGCCGAAGGGTGATTTCACAGTCACTGCACAGTCACTGCGTGAAATCACCCTTGAACCCGAGCTGCCGCCATGACGGACGTCATTCATGAAAAGATCCTAAAACCCATGTTGAAATTTGTCTAAAATCAAATACCTGAAGATGCAATAAGTTGAACCCTCCTATTTATCCCATTATACAGCTTACGGCATTTCCTCAGTTCGCGGTCGCCTTTGAAGAGTGCAGGCGTGTTCTCGTCCACGAAGATGTCGCGCCCGAGCTCCAGAGGTAAGTATAGGGTGAGGGGTGTGGGGAGGCTGGGTGCGCAGTGGGTGGAGTCGGGTTGTGGAGAGGGTCGAGGACGCAGCGGGACAGTTTTCGTTTTCAGGTAAAATTTAAAAAAGGCGGCGTGGGACCGTTTGCCACACTGGGATGGGCTCCAAGCGTGGCACAAGGGCGTGGGAGGGCCTTCATCCGGCGGGGGATTACCCCGTCGACCCTCTGAGATAACGCCACGCTGGGGTGGGCTCCCAGCGTGGCACTCAATATCTTGAGGGAGGACAGTGCAGCCGACAGGGGATTGGGCACCCCCGACGGCTATATGATTAGTTGCCACACTGGGGTGGGCACCCAGCGTGGCATTTTGGAAGCCTTTGGGAGGGGGGAAGGCGGGGGGAATGCAGCAGCCCACAGGGATTGGGCACCCCGTCGGCTATACGTCGCGTGCGGGCGCGCCGCGCCTGCGGGCGTCTGTGGGGGAGCTGCGCATGAGCAGCCTTATCTTTCACTGCTCACTCAAGCGTAGCTCCCCTTTCAACTGTATGCCACTGCATTTGGAGCTTGTCATAGACAGCTCCAAAATGCATTCGCTTACAGGGGACGCGTCTGCCAGCACACTGACTGAATTGGAGGAGGAGGTGACACACCTCCGAAATCTCCGATGATGGCACTATGTTTCTTGCACATGCGTGCAAGCAAACATAAAAATGTGAAAAAAACTGGTGAAGTCACGAGCGTGCATAGAAACTGTGCAACGCACACCCGTAATGTAATTAGTTTGGGCATTTTTGACAGCAGATTGTCAACACAGGCATTTTGGGACCTCCGATCATGAACAGCGTCACTGTGATTTTCTTTATCTGTCCCGAACAATGATTTCCCACAGCGATCACGCATCTCTGCGCTGAAAGTGTGAAAACACATTTCAGCCATGTTGTGAAAAATGACAGCTGTACTGTTCATAAGGTGTGGAAAAATGCCACTGATGAAAATCTGGACTGAAAATATTACAAAGTCTTGAACTTACAAGGGTGCATGGAAACTGCGCAATGCTCACTCGTAACACAGTCATTTTGTGCACTTTTGTTACCAAATTTTCAACATAGCCATTTTAAGACCTCTGCTCATGAACAGTGTAACTGTGATTTTCTTAATCTGTCCCAAACATTGCTTTTGCACACCGGCTGCACCATTGTGCGCTACATGTGCGGAAACACATTTGGGGCGACGTGGAAAATGGCAGCTGTACTGTTCATAAGGAAGTGTAATAAAATGGCAATGTGGAAAATCTGGAGTGAAAATATAGAGAATTCGCAAACTTATGAGCGTGCTTAGGAACTGCGCAACGCACGCTCGTAAAGCAGTCATTTTAGGAATTGTCACCAATTTCAACATAGCCATTTTATAGCCTCTGCTCATTAATAGTGTCACTGTGATTTTCTTAATGTGTCCCATACATTGATTTCGCACACCGACTGTGCCATTGTGCGCTACATGGGCGGAAACACGTTTTGGGCAAGATGTGAAAAATAACAGCTGTACTGCTCATAAGGAGGTGTGGTAAAATGGCAATGTTGAAAATCTGGAGTGAAAATATTGAAAATTCGTGAACTTCCAAGTGTGTGTAGGAACTGCGCAACGCACGCTCGTAAAAGTCATTTTTAGGAATTTTTCCACCAAATTTTTAACATAGGCTTTTTGAGATCCCACCTTATGAACAGTGGCAGTGTCATTTCATTACTCAGTTCTGAAAGGTGATTTCGTGCAGTGACTGAGAAATCATCCTTCGGGCCCGATTAACGCCATGACAGTGAGAGCATTCATGAGAAGGGGTCCCAAAAACCCCATGTTGAAAATTTGGTGCAAAAATTCCAAAAAATGCCTGAGATATGCAGCAAAGTTGAAAAAACCCTATCTATCCCATTATACAGCTTACCGTCATTTCCTCAGTTCACGGTCGGCTTTGAAGAGTGCAGACGTGTTCCCAGTCCACCGAAGATCATCACGACGGAGTCTGGAGGTAAGTATGGGGTGAGGGGAGGCGAGGTGCGCGAGTGGGTGGACACGGGTGGGGGCAGAGACTACGAGGGACCGCTTTTCAGTTGTTTTTTTTTAAATGACACGCGGGACATTTGCCATGCTGAGGTGGGCTCCCAGCGTGGCACAAGGATGGCTGGTGGGACGGGGGCATGGGGCCGACGAAGATTGGGCACCCCGTCGGTGATAGCATATGTTGCCAGCTGGGGTGGGCTCCGCGTGGCACCCTGTATTCTGGGGGTGGAACCAGTGGAGCAGGCGGGGATTGGGCACCCCGTTGGCTATCGATGTGTGGCCATGCTGGGGTGGGCACCCAGTGTGGCATATGGAACACTGTTTTGGGGGCATGCAGCACAGCCGATGGGGGATTGGGCACCCCGGTCGGCTACACAGTGTGTGCGTGGGGGGGGCATGCACGTAGTATGCATGCATATGTGTGTGTGTGTGTGTGTGTGTGTGTGTAGGGGGAGCGCGCATGAGCAGGCGATATCTTATCGCTGCTCACTGAAGCGTATCTCCTCCTTTCAACTGTACGCCACTGCATTTTGGAGCTGTCATAGACAGCTTGAGCAGGCATTGGAGAACTGCGGCCGCACCTGCAAACACTCTGACTGAATTGGAAGAGGGCTGCCACACCTCCGAAAACTCGGATGATGGCACTATGTTTCTTGCACATGCGTGCAAGTAAACATAATAAAACTATAGAGGAAAGCCTGCAGCGGCTATGGTTCAGCTTGTGCTTTGACTTGTACAGTCAAGCCAGACCCCTGGCTCAGCTCTGCCATGGCTCTAGGTGAAGGCTTCCTGACATGCCTTCCTCTGTAAGTGATGTTAACTTGGTCAGGATGAGTTTCTGTTTCTAAAGCCCCTGGCTTAAGAGGTAAATAGTTCAAGAATTCTATTCCACTTTGCAACCTTCACCATGTTGTGAAAACCTCACTTTTGCTATCTGTCTTTTGGTGTTGTCAACAAAAATCGCACGATTCGGCATGTTGCAACTTCCTTTTTGTCTCCATTGTCCTGTATTCTCACACTCAGTGAGAAGAACCCCAAAGTAACCAGACTTAATTGGGCAAGGCTATCGGTATAGGCTGTCATTTGGAACAAACCAATGAAAATTCATATTGGGAATGTTTATAAAATGGGCAAAAAAAATCCTGGAGCCTGATTGGCTGAAACACATTTTCAGCCGTGTTCTTATGAGTACATATCTATTCAACGGGCACTACTTCTGCTGGCCACAACAAACCACATGGAAAAATCACTCCGTGCTAGCTGTCCCTAATGCAACAAGTCAGCTAGCAGCACACAGAAGCTGGGACAAAAGCACAACTGCTACACTGATAGATCGCACGGTACCGAGAAACAGCATACCAATAACCCCAACCCCCTTTTCCGTCAAACTTTAAAGCTGTAATACCATTCATTAATTAAATTTTTTGCTGGGCATTCCTCACAACTAAATATCTGTTACTCACACTATTCAAACATACCCAGGAACCAGGGACTCCACTGACCGTTAACAGAATCGGTATCCTTCTTCCAGCATGTCCATTCCTCACACAGCAACCCGGCCGCATTAACGAGAGCAACAAAAGAAAATTGCTGATAATATCCCCAAATGCAGTGCAGTGCTGTTACACAGGCCAGCTTTGATTTTGAAAGTCTGACTGAAACCGCCTATACGGCAGTCAAGGGACACGCTACTAACAGTCAAGTGAATCAGTGGCTATTAGTAAAGCTGTAAACCACACAAAATAAAGTAAAACGATAAATAAAAAAGAAAAATGAAGTGTATGTGTATTGTGGCACAGACAAACTTGATAGGAGAGACACAAGCACCACAATGGAAATCGCTCTGTACGCACGGGGCAGTAACACACAAGCTCGCTCACAGTCAAATGGGCCAGTGCCTGCAGAAAAAGTGAGGTTCATCCACTTTTCAAAATGTCACTCTATTTAAGTCAGTTGGACAATCTATTTAAGTCAGTACAAGTTGTACTTGCAGTTATTTAACAGAACATCACGTGCAGCCTGTTCTTTCTATTTTAAACAGTTTGTTTCAGTTACATTTATTTTAACAGTGCAGCCTGTTGGTTTATTTGAGCTGTTATTTTAAACAAGTAGTTAACAGTTTTCATGTTTATTTGAGCTGTTATTTTAAACAAGTAGTTAACAGTTTTCACTTTTAATCCAGTGTCACTTAACTGTTCAGTGATTGCTAATGAATGAACTTAGGAACTATTTTATCTTCTTTTTAAGACTGTTGTCAAATAAATATGTTCAACTTTAAAACCACACAACTCTGTTTCTACTTTAATTTACAGAAATACAGTGCCCATTTTATAAGTGGAATAAGATACTCCAAGGTGTGGTTAATGGCTTGATAAAAGCACTTCCCAGGTGCTAAAGTCACTCGGCTCAAGCGCCTCGTGCCTCATTACGCATCTGGGGCGTGCTCTTATCAAGCCATAAACCACACCTTGTCATGCCTTATTCCTTTCTTATACAAGCAAGATTCTGAATTCTGAAAGAAGCAGGAAACAATGCCATGAGTGGGGGGACAATTGGCTTGCCTCACTTAGGTTCCACTTGTGTGTGTGTGTTTTTTTTTTAACTGACCCCCAGTACTTCTGTCCTTCTCATGGAAAATTGTATTTGCTTAGTATGTCACTGAATTAGGATGGCAAACTGTACATTTTGAGTTATTCCTAAATTGAAATCAGATTTGTGTATTGTCTTGAAATTCAATGGAATAAGCATGTTCCTTCCTTCCAGCTTGTGGAGAGGTGTTTACCTGTCCGTGCTGTGCGCAGACTGCCCCACCTCCCCACTGATGGCACTCCATTTATTGCTGCTTAAAGGTCACATGACATAGCATGTGACCCCTTCCATTTTTTTTTTAAAATGAGGGCCTACTTTCCCATTTGTAGCTTATACACTCCAACCACAAGGGGTTGGTTGTTGCACTATCTTCTCTGACACCACTACAACCAACCACTAATTCAACCCCTGATCACTAAAGCTTTCTCCTAACTTTTTTTGCTGCCTTTTTATTCTTTCCTTTCTATCTCCCCACAGTCTCCAACTCTGTACCCCCACCTCCAACATCTGTAGTCCATCCACTAAACCAACAAACCAGGCCAATATCTGGCTCTATTTCAAAGTCTTTAACCCTTCCTTTCTCCCTGCTTAGAAAAAATACTTATTCTCTGTCCTATTGCAGGGCTCAAATGCAGTACCTTTTCTGTCAGAGTCAGCAGTTCTACCACTTAACCATCATATCTGACTATCTGAGTCTTATTTTCTAAGGCTCTCATAGTTTCTGACCCCATTGTCGGCTAAAATAATACTTTTGGTGCCACTGTAGGCTTCAAACCCTGCACCCTATTGTTAGGGTCAGCAGCTCTACCACTCAGCCATCGTATCATACTATTGTTATCTACAGTTTTTAAGGCTCTCAAAGCCTTTAGCCCGCATAGTCTGCTAAAATAATATTCTTGTTGCCACTGCAAGCCTCAAACCCTGCACCTTGGCAGCCAGAGTTGTTAACGCTGCCACATACCCATCTTATCTGGCTATGTCATGCTCCCAGTTTCAAAGCTCTCAAAGCCTCTGCCCCCCACCCATAGTCTGCTAAAATAAAGTTTCCAGCATCCACCGTAGGTTACAAACCCTGTACCCCCGCCCACCAGTATCCTCAGCACTACCGCTGAGACAACCAAAGCAGGCTAACTCATACTTACTTTCAAAAGCTCTCAAAGCCTCTCTCTTTATAGTCTGCCTAAAAAAGAGAAATCTATTTTCTGTCCCACTGTAGGTCTCAAACCATTTGCCTTTGCCACCATAGTCAGCAGAACTGCCACTTAGCCTACAAGTCAAGCTATTGTATTGTTGCATATCTCAAAGCTCTTACAGCTTTTCTGGCTCCCCCACAACATCTTTGTTCTACCACCAAAAGCTATCTAGGCACCATGTCTGTCCACTTCCACCTTATGTGCCTCATCCTCATAACCACCCTGGGGTTCACCTCCCGCCAGCCAGACCTCACCCAATGCCCTTGGTGGACTGCACCTTTGCATCTCTCTAGAATTGGTCATTCCCCCCCACCTTGCCATCACACACTGGACCCCTACATCCACCTCCCACCAGCAGCCCCAACCCCAGCACCCACACAGGCCCCCCCTGGCTCCACCCCTTCTGCATCCGCCCATCGCTCCAAACCCTACCCATCCCCTGCTCCACTACATCCGCCCCCCAAACGTACTCCCAAAAATATAACAACCTGCCACCCTGTGGTTAGAGCCTTAGTCATCATACTACTCCTCTCCGGTAATATCCACCCTAATCCAGGCCCTGCCCCCACCACTACACCTACCAGACCCTCTGGCCTCCGCATTGCCTCCCTAAATATATGCAGCCTGCCAAAGAAATCTGCAGTGCTTCAATGCTGGGTCACCCTTCACCAACCTGACATCATTGCCCTAGTGGAGACCTGGCTCTCCAAATCTACTCCCGATGCCTTTGTCTCACTCCCTGGATACACCCTGTATTGGGAAAATAGGGTAGGAAAGCGTGGGGGCGGCTGTGCATGCTACATTAATAATAATATTATTGGTCACATACTCCCACCCCCAAAACTCAAACGGAGCACAAGTCTTCACCCTAAAAATCACCCCCGACCCCTCCAGGGGCCCACTATACCTCATAGTCGCCTACATACCCCTTAAGAACCAAAAGCCTGCCGTCTCATCCCTCACTGAATAGGTCTGTACCCTACCACACAATGCAGAGCAGACATTAGTAGGGGACCTCAATATCAGTTGGCTTAGCCCCTCAGCCGTGTCAACAAAGGACTCATTCTCAGCCCTTGACATGGTCCAATTAGTTACCCAACCCACTAGACTTCACCCATCTACTGGTACCCACACCCTCCTGGATATCATTATTTCTAACCACCCCGACAAAATCCTGGATATAAAAGTACTTCTAGACTCCCCAAGTGACCACTCGCCCATCCTATTCCAATGGACTTCTTCCACACCCAAACAACCTTCTGAAGGCGTCTCCACCCAGGAGGGTTAATAAAACTTAAACAGCTGCTCAGCCAAATAGATTGGTCCCCCATTAATATAGCCCCCAGCATTGACATTGCTCTCAACCTGTTTACACAGGCCTTCACCAAGGCCTGTGACCTCTATGCGCCACTCACCAAACTCCGCACCAAAAGGCAACATGCTCCTGGGATAACCCCCTCCCTGCTCCAAATGTTGAGAGACAGGGATAATCTCTGGCACAAAGCCACAGAATCTGGCAGGATGGCAGACAGACAATCCTATAATGCCGCTCGCAATAGGTGCACTCGAGCCATCCATAAGGCCAAAGCAGACCACTACCAATCCACTCTCACAACCAGGTGGGGGTCTGCGAAAACCTTCTGGAGTAATATCAAAGAACTCAATGGGAAATCACGCTCCTCACCTCCCTCCCAGCTCACCATAAATGGCACTACCTCTACAGACACACTCACCATAGCAAACTGTCTAAACACCACCTTCTTGGATCTCAGCACTGTTCTCCCTAGTTGTTTCTTTGACCCTGTCTCCCCAATCCCAATCCCAACCCCCAAACCTGTAGCATCCTTGTTTCCTCCTGCACAAAATATCCACCCACGAAGCTCATCCTTACCTACAAAAAGCGCTAAGCAGCAATAACCCTATAAATGACCCCCTAGTTGCCAGGCTCCTTCGATTAGTCCTTGACGAGGTCCTAGTCCCCCTAACGGACCTGCTCAACAAATCCCTATGCCTAGGGCAATTCCCTAGTGCCTAGAAAACAGCTGTCATTACCCCCATCCATAAAAGTGGTGACAAAGCCTCCCCAAATAGCTATCGGCCCATCTCCATTCTCCCCCCACCAAAGCGTTAGAAAAAGTGGTTGCCACCCAACTTACGGAATACCTAGCCAAGTATGACATTCTATGCCCAGAGCAGCATGGCTTCCATTCAGCCCACAGCACCACCACAGCCCTCCTAGAATTCACCAACTTCCTGCACTCTCCCTGGATGCCGGTAACATTGCAGGAGCTGTGTTCATAGACCTATCCAAGGCCTTCGACATGGTCTGCCACCCTCTCCTTCCGACTCTCTCCACCAACTTGGTTTCTCCACAGGCCCCCTAGCCTGGTGTTCCAGTTACCTTTCTGCCTGGTCCCAATGCGTCAAAATTAACGGAACCCTTTCTGACACACTACCCGTCCGCTCCAGGGTTCCCCAGGGCTCTATTCTGGGGCCACTTCTTTTCTCCCTCTACCTAAGCTCCTTACCAAAGGCCTGCTCCACAAAAATCTTACTATATGCAGATGATGCAGTGCTCTTTGCTTCGCATCATAAATCTACACCCTTTCAGGACTCCCTCCAACATGCCTTCTCCCAGGCCGAAACATGGTTTAAGGATCGTAGACTGGTCATAAACCTAAACAAGCATTTGTCAATGCCAAACGTTCGCTTGCAGGTATTTGCAGTGGTGTTTGGCATGTATGGTACTTTACCCTAATGCCCTGTGTGATTGCTGGTATTTGCACAATAAATTGTCAGCATGACCTTTTTGTTACCCCCATTGTGCGCTACATAGGCGGAAACATGTTTTGGGCAGGATGTGAAAAATGACAGCTGTACTGCTCATAAGGAAGTGTGGTAAAATCGCAATGTTGAAAATCTGGAGTGGAAATATTGAAAATTCACAAACCTAGGAGCGTGCGTGGGAATTGTGCAATGCATGCTGGAAAAACAGTGATTGTTAGGAATTTTTTCACCAAATTGTCAACATTGGCATTTTAAAACCTCTGCTAATGAACAGTGTCACTGTGATTGTCTTACTGTGTGCCATACATTGATTTTGCACACCGACTGCACCATTGTGCGGTACATGGGCGGAAACACGTTTTGGGCAGGATGTGAAAAATGACAGCTGTACTGCTCATGAGGAGGTGTGGTAAAATGCCAATGTTGAAAATCTGGAGTGGAAATATTGAAATTGCAAACCTACGAGCGTGCATAGGAACTGTGCAACGCATCGTCATAAACAGTCATTTTAGAATTTTTTCACCAAATTTTCAACATTGGCATTTTAAAACCTCTGCTAATGAACAGTGTCACTGTGATTTTCTTACTGTGTCCCATACATTTGATCACGCACCGACTGTGCCATTGTGCACTACATGGCGGAAAGATGTTTTGGGCAGGATGTGAAAAATGACAGCTGTACTGCTCATAAGGAGGTGTGTAAAATGGCAATGTTGAAAATCTGGAGTGAAAATATTGAAATTAAGAACTTACGGTGTGCGGAGAACTGCACAACCTTACCGTAAAACAGTCATTTTAGAATTTTTTCACCAAATTTTCAGCACAGCCATTTTAAGACCTCTGCTCATGATCAGTGTCACTGTGATTTTCTTAATGTGTCCCATACATTGAGTTCGCACACAGACTGCGCCATTGTGCGCTACATGGGCAGAAACACATTTTGGGCAGGATGTGAAAAATGACAGCTGTACTGCTCATGAGGAGGTGTGGTAAAATGGCAATGTTGAAAATCTGGAGTGCAAATATTGAAAATTTGCAAATGTACGAGCGTGTGTAGGAACTGCGCAACGCACGCTCGTAAAACAGTCATTTTTAGGAATTTTTTCACCAAATTTTCAACATGGGGTTTTTGGGACCCCTTCTCATGAATGATGTCACTATCATGGTGTTATTCGAGCCCGAAGGGTGATTTCACAGTCACTGCATCGAAATCACCCTTCGCCTGCAAATAACGCCATGACAGTGACATCATTCATGACAAGGGGTCCCAAAACCCCATGTTGAAAATTTGGTGCAAAAATTCCAAAAAATGACTGAGATATGCACTAAAGTTGAAACCCCCCTATCTAGCCCATTATACAGCTTACCGGCATTTCCTCAGTTTGCGGTCGCCTTTGAAGAGTGCAGACGTGTTCCCGGTCCACCGAAGATCGTCGCCGCGGAGTCCGGAGGTAAGTATGGGGTGAGGGGTGTGTGGGAGGCTGGTGTGCAGTGGGTGGGTGTGGATTGTGGGAGGGGCTGGGAGGCAGCGCCACGGGACCCGTTTTTATTTTACAGGTTTAAAAAAACGATGACTTGAGATGCGTTGCCACGCTGGGGTGGGCCCCAGCGTGGCAGAAGATGGCTGGGAGCCGAGAGCCGACGGGGATTGGGCACCCTGTCGGCAAAAAAATAAATGAACGCTTGCCACGCTGGGGTGGGCTCCAGCGTGGCAGCAGGATGGCTTGGGCCGTGGAGCCGACGCGGGATTGGGCACCTCAGCGGCAACAACATTTGCCATGCTGGGATGGGCTCCCAGCGTGGCACCAAAGCTTTGTGGGGGGCCACGTGATGCGAGGGGGGATGGCGTGACGGCGGCTCTCAGTATGGCAGTGGTGCTTTCCTTTGAAGCAGAGGAACACCGCTGTCATACAGAGCTCCTGCACCCATTGGTGCAGGACTGCCACGCTTGCTCAAGGGAGCAGTGCATTGGATGGGAGAGACACACCTCCAAGTGTGCTACTCTCCCAAAATGTTCCTTGCACATGCGCGCAAGCGAAGGTAAAAAGACTAAATCAATGCTTTTCTCTCACCGCCAAAACAAAGCAAAAAGTGCACCTCTGCACATCCTCTCCAGCACCCAGCAGTCCCTTGAACAGGTATCCAACTACAAATATCTTGGACTTACCCTCGACTCGGCCCTTACTTTCCATGACCACAAACACCCTTACTGCCGCAACAAACACCCGGATTGGACTCCTTTACTGACACAGGGACTGCCTCCCCCCCCCCAACTCCCGTAGGCTGGCCATCACCTCATCAATACTGTCCCTAGTGGACTATGGGCTCCCTGTATACGGGGCAGCAGATAACTCCACACTCCAGAAAATCCAGGTCTCCCTAAACGAGGCCTGTAGGTTCCTAACTGACACACCGAGGCTCACTCACACCTGCTCCCTGTATACCTCTGCCAATCTTCTCAACCTCTATGAAAGGCTCCGCTACCAGACCTACATGCTGTCCAAGAAAATATTACTTGGACTCTCTCCCACTGGGGTCTCCACCTCTCTTCATCCAGCCACCCCCACTATCTCCACCCACAACTCAGAGAAAGCACCCCTGGTTGTGCCCAGGGTAAAAATCTCCCTTGCTCAGAGATCTTTCCACTCTAGGGCCCCCACATGGTTTAATTCACTCCCAAACACCATCACTAGTGCACCCAAGATCGCCCACTTCAAAACCACTCTTCGCAACCACCTCTTCAATATCCGCTCCTGTAACTGCAACTAACATTTCACTCTCTCACCCTCTCTGATTCTAATTCTCTGACAAAGTCCATTATGGATTGCAACCTACGTCAAGAATTACCAAACCCATGAATAGGACTGACTACTCTGTTTAGATGCTGTCTGAAGCTAATAATGTCTCTCTGCTGTGATGATGTAATTATAATCATCCAAATATTGTAAATAAAGTCTGTACTTACTGTAAATATTGTACATAATGTCTGTGACAAATGTCTGTAGCACATGCTCTGTGTAACTGTTGTTATACCCTGTCTGTATTACGTTCTGTCTTACATGTGACGAGGTAACTTTGGAAATGAGCCTCTGGCTCAAAGGTTGTAAACTGATATATCAAATAAATAAATGTTGGTGGATTATATGAACCAAGCACTATGGGGAACAACAAAACAACAAAATCAAGCTGGGTCACAAATGAAACCCTCATGCAGTACTGCAGTGAATGTCGCTTTAGGGATCACTGTTTATTCTCACTGACTTATTAAGATCCACTTAACCAGCTGTGCTCACCTCCTCTAGGACTTTGTGTAGCTTCAGAAAAGAGACCAACGTCACTCATCCTTTAAGTATGAAAAACTGAGAAGATATTACAACCAGCCACTCTATCAGCTGAAATTGAATGCACCAGCTGCTACCTGCTGCTATAGTCTTTTATAAAATGCTCGATTCAGAACCTGCGGACCTGGCAGCCTGTTCACTAATGCGGCTGAGTTCATTCTGGTGTACAAACCCAGAGAGCCAGTGTGTGCTCATAGTCTCAATAATCGCACTATGGGGTACCTTAGACAGTTCTGCGTCAGTCAACTGGTTATTCAGGCCCTGTGAGGTTTATCTATTGGTAGTGGTATGCTACAAAACACAAATATTGTTTTCCAGGGACTGAGCAGTCACACACATCAGCCTGTGCTCTTTGTCAGTGGAATTACTGTATTTGTCTGAGCATTCACTGCATTCTGAGGCTAGGTGTTATATGTTTATAAGTTTATCTTTTCTTTTGTCTTTCCTAGCCACACCACAGTTGTTGCATATTTTATTGTTTTATTGCCAGATATGACCAAAGTTGCTGTAACCAAAAATCCCAGAATCCCCTACAGCTGACATCGGAGCAGGGCTGCAGCAGTGGGAGAGTCAGTGGTCTGCAGGTACATATCATAGCTTTTCTAACTTGAGTGAATGTGAAACAGGACTACTTTATAAATAGGTCCTTGTGCCTAAAGTATTACCTGGTCTAAAAATAAATATTTTTACTACTACTAAGCTCCGATCAGATGTTTGCTTGTCCCACTGTTCTCCCATTTCTAAGTACAGTCTTCTGTTTCTGAATCTGTACTGAGCCAAGGGAGGACAGTGGGACCAGCTAACAAAAAATCAGAGCTTATGAAAACTCAGACATGCACTTCAGGCTATTGAATCTCCAAATAATATAGACTGGCAAGCACATGTAACCCCCCCCCCCATAGGAAGAGGGCAAGGCAATTTTATTTCTAGGGCACCCAATCCCGGAGGCTCTGGGCACCGTACACAATAAAAACAAAATACATAAATGATATTTGTACAGTAGCAAAATCTTTAAAAACAGCATTCTTAAAAGTCTAAATATAAAATGTGAAACAACTGAGGATGGGGGGGGGGAGAAGATTTAATCCCCAAAAGCCTGACAGAAGAGATGGGCCTTAAGCCTCTGCTTAAAGATACCGATCGAAGGGGCCTACTGGACTGCAGCTGGAAGCATGTTCCACAGGGTCAGCTCAGAGACACTAAATGCTCAATCACCAGAGGTCTTGAGCTGAACCCTGGGAACATCCAGGAGGCCCCTTGTAGCGAAGCGGAGGGAGCGGGCAGAGGTTGCAGGTGACAGGAGCTCAGACAGGTTGCCAGGACCCAGCCCATATAGGGCCTTATAGGCGAGCAAGCCCACCTTGAAAAGGACCCTCCACCTGACCAGCAGCCAGTGCAGAACACTCAGAACTGGGGTCACATGGCATGACCGAGATGGTCCTGCCAGTAGCCGGGCTGCTGCATTCTGCACCAGCTGCAGTCTACGGAGAATCTCCCTGTGACCCCGAAGTAAAGAGCATTACAGTAGTTGAGTCTGAAGGTCACAAAGGCATGTACTAAGGTCGGCAGATCTTCAGGCAGAACGAAGGGCATGATCCTGGTGATGTTCCATAAGTGGTAAAAAACACTCTTCATAACAGATGAGACCTGAACTTTGAATGTCAGTCTACTGTCCAGGATCACACCTAGAATTTGCACCTTTAGGGAAGCAACCAATGGAGCAGATCCTAGGAAAAGACTAGAGCTCACTTCAGGTAGCAACCCATCATGCCCGTGACCTGGCTTAACCAACAGCACCTCTGTCTTGTCCAGGTTGAGTCACAGCCAGCTGAAAGCCATCCAGTCATTGATTTTGGCCAGACAGATGTTGAGCATATCAACTGCACCGGGTGTCCTGGTGGAAAATGACAAATACAGCTGGGTGTCATTTGCATAGCAGTGAAGCTCCATGCTGTACTTGGTACTTGGTAGTTTGGACAAAAGAAGGCCGAAGCCCATCGAGGATGTCCTCCACACAATGTGGATCATTAGTGAATTCAAACAACATGAAGTCTTGCTATATTATGACAATTGCAGTGAGTCCCCATCTTCGAACTGCTCTGGAGGTGAAATAGTTAACTTTCCATGCAAGCTTGGAACTCTGAGCGCGAGCTCGGTTAGAAAGCTCTGTCTGCTGATCTTCAAACATAAACTGTCAGATTATTTACTCCGCCTCACTGAACAGTCGCTCCGGAGATTTCTCCTTCTGCTCGGTTCATTTTGTCGGTTTAAAAGTATTATTTTATCGGTTTTCGACCGAAATTATACCGCAACCGGTCGGTTCAAGCTCTGTCTGTGGTAATGTAAGTAATAGATAGGTTTTACATTCGTTTTCTCTGTGTGGAACTTGTAAACATTTATCGGTTTGGTTGAACCAATCAGATTGTGCTTTAAAATTGCTAGTCCTTTTTGGAGTGCGGTTCCCGGTTCTTATCGGTTCTAAAAACCGGATTTCATTACGTTTTTTTCCACGACCCGTGACACGGTTGGGAACCGATAAGAGAGTCTTGCTTGGCGGATTGCCATAAATGGGCAAGTTTGGTTAGGCTGGCATCATGTCTGAGAAACCCAAAAGAAAAACCGGGCCCACTGGGTTTCAACACTGTAGTTTCTGTGGGGAAGCCTTTGCTAAGGCTGACCCTCACACCACCTGTGTCTATTGTCTGGGGTTTGACCACCTCAATGCAGACTGCCAGATTTGTAAGAATTTCCCTGCTGCCACCATAGAAAAGAGAGCTGGTAGGCTCAGGGAAAGGGAGGCCAAAAAGTCCGCTGACCCGGATGGCCGGCCCAGTTCGGTTCCAACCAAACCAGAGGGAGTGCCCTCTGACCAGGGCGATACCTCCTCGGGCAAACGAAGAGCTGGCTCTGAGGAGCCGGTTCCTGCAAAAAGGACTAGAAAGTCAGCTGATGTGGAGCCCAAAAGTTCACTCTCCAACCGCTGAAGAAATAGCTAAAGCAATCCAAATTGTCCAGTCTCTTTCCCCGGTTCCGACTGAACCGGCACCATCAGGGAGGCGCTAGGTTCGGCCGGTTCCACCGGTTCAAGATTATGATTTTGAGGAATTTTATGAACCATGGGAGGGGGAAGAGGAGTATGAGGAGAGTGAATATGGTTTTGAAGATCTGGATGTGCCCATTGAACCGGACACCTCTCCAGACAGACCTTTAGGGATTTCTCCTCCAAGGCTCTCTGAGTCCCCTTCTCATTTTATGTTTTATAAAAAGGTTGCTGAAACTCTCCAGCTCCCTGTTGAGGAAGCTGTTGATGACCAAGAGGAGCCTGATTATGTAGAAATGATGGATATTCCAGAGTCCAAGAGACTGTCTGTTCCTCTGCATAAATCTTTTCGGAAGCAGACAGTAAAAGTTTTAAAAACTCCTCACACTATACCTCCTGTAGATAAAAGGATGGACAAGAGGTATACTTTATCAGGCTCTGATATGGAGTTTCTCACACAGCAATGCAGCCATGTGGGAGTAGTGCAGGCTACAGCCTGTGACAAGGCAAATATTCCCCTAGCTTCACACCCTCCTGAGAAAGACTCCAGGAAGATTGATGCTATGGCAAAGAAACAGTACATGGCAGCATCCTTGGGACTCAGACAGGCAAATTATATGGCTTATGCTGCTAGATACCAGAAATCCAGATGGGATACTGTGCTGGCTCTAGCAAAACAAGTCCCTGACCAGCTGGCCAGGGAGTTGGAACAGGTGGCTAGAGATGGTATCGAGGCATCTAAGGTGCAATTTCATGCTGCAGTAGACTCTAATGATGTGTCATCAAGAGTCATGGCTACATCTGCGGCACTTCGGAGAATGGCTTGGCTCAGAAGTACTACCCTGTCACAGGATACCCAGTCTAAGGCCATGGATTTTCCTGTTGTGGGCAACTCTCTGTTTGGGGAGCGAACAGAGAATTACATGAAGAAAATGGATGAATACAGGACCACCTATAGGAGTGCACAGGCCAAGGAAAGGCAGGCCACTCCTCAGAAGCAGCTTCCCAGGGGCAGGGGCAGGCCTTTTCATAGGCCTTTTTACCAAGCCCAAGCCTCCTCTTCCACTTATGCTCAGAGGGGGTTCTTTAGAGGGAGAGGCAGACGGGGTTCAAGCAGGCCTGCTTCCACCCCTCAGCCCAAAGCCCCTGCCAAGCAGGCACCCTGATGGGGTAGCCAGGGCTGATTCTTCTCTACCTGTAAGGGCAGGCTGGCTTACTTTGTCCAGGACTGGAAGTCTCAACGACAGACAAGTGGGTCCTGGAAGTAGTAAGCCAGGGACTGGTTCTCAGCTTCAAAAAGTTTCCAAAGATGAGAACCAGATCTTTTCCACCTGCATCTCCATCATAGGCACTTGCCCTAGAGGCAGAGGTCTCTGCCCTCCTCGCTTTCAGAGCCGTGGAAAGGGTTCCACCCCTACACCAGGGCAAAGGTTTGTACTCCAGGTACTTCCTTACCCCAAAAAAGACAGGAGAAAGGCGGCCCATCCTGGATCTCACTTAAACAAGCACCTTTTAAAACCAAAATTCAAAATGGTGACTCTGGGAATTATTTTACCCTCTCTAAGGCCAGGGGACTGGCTAGTGTCCCTGGACCTCAAGGATGCCTACTTCCATATTCTCATCAGAAACTCCCATCGAAAGTACCTCAGGTTCGAGCTGCCCTCAGGCCATTACCAGTTCAGAGCAATGCCCTTTGGCCTCACCTCTGCTCCAAGGGTATTCACCAAATGCCTGGCAGTAGCAGTTGCCTGCCTAAGAAGGCAAAAAGTGCCATCTTTCCTTACCTGGACGATTGGCTCATAGTAGGCCAGTCCCCAGACCAGGTCAGCTTACACCTTCAGGTAACTCAGCAACTACTTACCTCCCTAGGTTTCCTTCTGAATCTCTCAAAGTCAGTTCTAGAGCCTGTCCAGCTCCTAACCTTCATAGGTGCAGAACTGAACACACAGGAAGCCAGGGCCTTCCTCCCTCTGGACAGGGCAAAGACCCTAATCTCCCTGGCCTCCTCATTCACCCTGCAGGTGTCTCAACCAGCAAGGCATTTTCTGCAGCTCCTAGGACACATGACTGCTTCCACAGCAATAGTGCAAGGAGCAAGATTTCAGATGAGGGACATTCGGTTCCATTTGAGAGCTTTTTGGTCTCAAAGAAAGGATCCTCTTACCAAGTTGATCCCAGTAACTCGAACCCTGATCCAAGCCCTACAGTGGTGGCAGGATCTGAGCAACCTGAGACAAGGAGTTCCTTTTGTCACTCAGTCTCACTCCTTAATCCTTACTACGGATGCATCCCTCTTGGGGTGGGGGCTCAGATGGGCGACCTCACTACCCAGGGACTGTCGTCCCCCCAGGAATCTCTGCTCCACATCAACCTGTTGGATCTCAGAGCAGTTTTTCTAGCACTTCAAGCTTTCTCCAGATCTGTTCAGAACAAAATTATACAGGTCAGAACAGACACCACTACAATGTGGTACATCAACAAGCAAGGGGGCACTCAGTCTACGGCCTTGTCCACCGAAGCCATGAAGTTGTGGTCTCTGGCTTACTCCCTGAACACCTCTTTTACAGAAGTTCACCTCCCAGGCAAGGACAATGTCCTGGCAGATGCTCTCAGCAGAATTTCTCAGGGCCATCACGAGTGGTCCCTGGATCCCCTGGTTCTGGTAGCGGTTTTTGCCAGATGGGGCACCCCACAGATAGATCTTTTTGCAGCCCCAGACAATCACCAACTTCCTCTCTTTTGCTGCAGACCCCCAGTCTTGGGCTCAGTCCCTCTGGATGCCTTAGCCCTCAGTTGGGAAGGGAAGTTTCTCTATGCCTTCCTTCCCTTCCCTCTCCTGTTCAAAGTGCTAGTAAAAATCAGATCCCAATCCTGCACAGTCATTCTGATTGCCCCGGATTGGGCCAGACAACTCTGGTATCCACTCCTACTGTCCTTAGCAGTCCATCCTCCCCTGTGCCTTCCCAGGAATCACAATCTGTTAACCTGTGCCCAGGGAAGGATTTGGTACCCGAATCTCAAATCTCTCAATCTCAAGGTGTGGTTCTTGAAGTTAGAGTTTGCTGACCTACACCTCTCACAAGGCATAATGGATATATTGAAGGCTTCTAGGAAGCCTTCCACCAGGGCTACTTACAACTCCAAATGGAAAAGGTTTTCCATATGGTGCTCAGAAAAGCATATTTCCCCAGACTCTGCTGATTTACCCACAGTCCTGGATTATTTGGTCCATCTGAACACTTTGGGGCTGAGACCAGCTACCCTGAAGGTGCATTTGGCAGCTGTGTCTGCTTTTATTTCAGCAGGTAAATCCTCTCCTCTTTCAGCTCACCCTGTATTTTCCAAGTTTTTTAAGGGATTGCTTCACACCAACCCTCCATTCAGGGATCCTGCCCCTGCCTGGGATCTTAATGTTTGCATTGCTCAGCTTATGCAACCCCCCCTTTGAGCCTTTGTCTTTAGATGAGCTTAAGTACTTGACTTGGAAAACTGTTTCTGGTAGCCATCACCTCTGCCAGATGCATAAGTGAATTACAAGCGTTGTCAGTGGAGCCAGATTTTATCTCCTTTCACAGAGATAAGGTAGTCCTCCGGACTAATAGAAAGTTCCTGCCTAAGGTGGTTTCAGATTTCCACCTTAATCAATCTATATCTCTTCCAGTGTACTTCACTGACCATTCCTCCTCTGGTGAGAGGAGGCTGCACAGCCTAGATGTGAAGAGAGCCCTTAATTACTACATAGAGTGTACCAAGGGTCACAGGTTTGACTCCCTCCAACTGTTCCTCACTTATGGTGAGGTTGGTAAAGGGAAGCCCACCACTAAAAGATCCATTGCCAGGTGGATTGTCTTTTGTATCCAATTCTGTTATGAAAAACTAGCTAAGGTTCCTCCCTCAGGCCTGAGGGCTCACTCTACCAGAGGTACAGCTGCTTCTCTGGCTGCTGCCAGAGACATCCCTATTCTAGAGATATGTCAAGCAGCTACCTGGAAAACAGTTCACACTTTTACCAAGCATTACTCCCTGGACATCCAGGCTCGGAGTGATGCTCGGTTTGGCACAGCTGTCCTTCAGAGCCTATTCCCTAAGTAGGTTCTGTCCCTCCTCCATGGGGGTACTGCTGTGTAGTCTGCAATTGTCATAATATAGCAAGACTTCATGTTGTTTGAAGAAAAAATTACTCACCTTAGTAATGTTGTTTCTTCTAATGGAGTCTTGCTATATTATGACCTCCCTCCCTGCCCCTCTCAGAACCTCTGTTTTGGGATGTGGGTGGGCATTACAGTGTTGGCACTTTATTTATGCTCACCTTGTTGTTTTTAACCTTTCTTTTGGGATGAATTGGTGTTGTGTTTTTCATTTTTTTGGGTCTCCTGACTTGTGTCTTTGTTTGAGATCAAGAAGTGTGTGTTTATGTTAACCAATTGGCTAGTGTAGGTTTACAGCTTCCACACAGAGCCTTAGTGAGTTTTAGCTCGTAAAGATCTGACAGTTTATGTTTGAAGATAAGCAGACAGAGCTTTCTAACCGAGCTCGCACTCAGAGTTCCATGCTTGCATGGAAAGTTAACTATTTCACCTCCGGAGCAGTTCGAAGATGGGGACTCACTGCAATTGTCATAATATAGCAAGACTCCATTACAAGAAACAACATTACTAAGATGAGTAATTTTTTCTTATGTTCTGTCCAGAAGCCAATTATCAAGTTTGAATGTAAAGATATTAATATTCTGGCAGTCAACAATTTCCTGTGGCAAGGAATTCCAGATTTTTGGGGCTCTGACAGTAAAAAACTGCTGTCTTTTGTTTGTTCTTGTTTTATCGATTCCAATTTGTTGTGTATTCTAGCTACTATTTTTCTGGATGTAAAGGATAATCCACATAGACTCATTAATGTAGCTGATTATAAGATTTTAAATAACTGAAGGAGATCTCCCCTTAGTCTTCTGAATTCAAGTGAGTACAGCTTTGTTTTATGAAGCCTAGTTTCATAATTGAAACGAGAAAGATGGGGTATGATTTTTGTGGCCCTTCTTTGAACTTTTTCAATTCTTGTAATGTCCTTGGCTAAATAGGGACTCCATAAAGGTGAACCATAGTCTAAATGAGGTCTGACATGGGTTTTATATAAGGCCATAATGCACTCCTCGGTTTTAAGGATGACAGTATTATTAATTCTACGTAAGAGGTCATTGGCATGATTAGCAACCTTATTATAATGACTTGAAAAAGACAACTTGTTGTCAACCAGTATACCCAAATCTTTTTCCACTGGGGATTCCCTAAGTATTATGTTGTTAAGATGGTATATTTTATTGGGGTTCTTTTTGCCTATGTGTAACACTGAACATTTAGACACATTAAATGACATTCTGTTAGTTACTGCCCATGATTAAATTTTTTTGAGATAGTTTATAAGAATACTCCTGTTAGTTTCGTTATCAACTGGTCCTCCTAATTTGGTATCGTCCTCGAATTTTGATAAAGTATTTTTTGATGAGATGGTAAGGTCACTAATGAAGATACTAAACAGAGTGGGACCTAACACCGAGCCCTGGGGGACATCACTTGACACCAATCTTTCATCTGATAATTCCCCATTCACCCTAACGGTTTGGGTTCTATTATAAAGCCAGCTGTTAACCCAAGACACAATACAATTAGAGAAACCTAGTGTTACTAATTTATTTATTAATATGAAATGTGAGACTTTGTCGAAGGCTTTACTATAGTCGAGCAGAATAACATCCACTGGAATGTTTAGATTGAGATTACTGCTGACTGAGTTATAAAAAGATAGCAAGTTTGTTGTACAAGAGTGCCTGGATTTAAATCCGTGTTGTGTAACGTTGTTTAGGTTTAATGCCAGCATTTCTTCTTCGATTAAGTATTTAATATGTTTTTCTAATAGTTTGCATGGAAGGGAAGTAAGGCTGATAGGTCTGTAATTTTCAGATTTGTGATGTACCCCTTTTTTAAAAATTAGCGTAACGGTAGCTGTTTTCCAGCCTGAGGGGACATTAGACTCACTAAGAGATTTTTTAAAGATAATGGAGAGTGGGATAGCGATATTATTATATGTTCCCATAAGAAATTTAGGGGTTATATTGTCGGGACCTGGGCTTGTTGTTAACTTCAAAGTTTTTAAGAGTTTGAGGGTATCAGAGATGGTAATAGTATAACTAGGAGATGTACTAACATTGGCATATGTTAAGGGTTCATTGTCCTGTTCAAAGACAGAGCAGAAGTATTTATTGAACTCAACTGCAGTAACCTTATCTGAAAGGATGGTTGTATTATCTATGATTAATGGGCCTATTTTTTTTGTGTCTCCCTTTTTATTATTTAGATATGAATGTAAACTTTTATGAGTCCTTAGTGTGAGCAATTCTGAATTCTAGGTTCTGTTTAGATAGGATAATTGATGTTTTAAGATCCTTAAGTGCTTTCTTGTATTTTATTAGTTTTCCCTCTACTTGTTCAGGTTGAAACTTTTTTAGAGAAGTAAACAATTTACGTTTGTGAATGCTGAGTTTTTTTATTTTATTGTTGTACCAGGCAGGAACCTTGCCTTTATTGTTGTACTTCTTTCTTTCTTTCTGGTACATGTTGTTTTTCTAGATCGTGCACAATTTCTTTAAAGATGTTCCATGCATCATTAATGTTAAGAAATGAAAGTGTTGAGTCCCATGGTGTAGCTGTAAGATGCTCATTGATTTTTGAGAAATTTGCCTTCTCATATTGTTTAATCATACAATTATTTGTAGAGTTTTTATGAAGCAGGAGAATGGAAAATTGGATTGTCATATGATTGCTATTACTCAATGGGTCCAAAACTCGTAAGTTAGACACGGAGGCCTCCATGTTGGTCATTACTAGGTCCAAAATGTTATTCCCATGTGTGGGTTCTCTAACTAGTTGAGTAAGGCCAAGATCAGTGACAGTTGAGATTAACTGTAAGTCATACTGACTGGTTCCTGATAGTGTGTCCCAGTTTATAGTTGGAAGACTAAAGTCCCCTAGGATTATTACTGACCCCTTATCTGCTATTTGGGTAATTTCTGAGGATAGTTGATTAAGGTATGCAATGTCTGAGGAGGGGGGGTGGTAGCAGTTGCCGACCAAAATCTGGGGATGACCTTTAGGTTGCAAGTAAACCCAGATACTTTCAGTTAGTGTTGGTAAGGAGGATTCGAAAGATGGAATGTTATTAGTAACATACAGACTTACTCCTCCACCTTTGTGATCATCAGCTCTATTTTTATAGTAGAGTTTGAACCCTGGAATGTTCATTATCCATTGTTTGTCCGAGTTTCCCCATGTTTCAGTAATGGCAATCAGTCCTATGTTGAATTCATGAATCTTCAACTCTAGTTCTGCCATTTTGATTTTAAGTGCTCTTGCATTAAATGATAGGACGTTCAACTTGTGTAAAGTATTAAGAGATGACTTTACAGGCCTGGTCTCCCCCTTGTGTTTTAGTTTAAATGTTTGTTAATAAATGACAAAAACTGGCGACCAAGAAGAGAATTTCCCCTTCGGCTGAGGTGCAGACCGTCCCAGCAGAAGAGGGAAGGATTGTCGTTAAATTCCTCCCAATGTGTGAATGATGTGTACTGTTGAATGATCTCATCCAGGGGCAGCATATTCACCATGAACGGCATCGGCGACAAGATCGAACCCTGAGGAACTCCACAGAACAGAGGCATTTGGGAGGAGAAATTCCCCATCACTACCCGCTGCACCCTGTTAGAGAGAGAGGACTCAAATCATCTGCTGACAACACCGGCGAGTCCACAAAATTCACAGTCAGTTGAGAAGCACAATGTAGTCCATGGTGTCAAAAGCTGAAGAGAGATCGAGGAGGACAAGAACTGGCCTGTCTTCTATGTCTAGCTCTGAGTAAGTCATTATGCACCCTGACTAGTGCAGTTTCTGTTCTGTATCTAGCCCAAAAACATAACTGAAATGGCTCATAGATGTCGAAGGACACAAGCCAATCCTCGAGCTGCTGTGTTACCAATTTCTCAACAACCTTGCTCAAAAAAAGGTAGGTTGGAGATAGGACAGTAATTAGCTAGGATGTCCGGGTTGTGGGAAGGTTTCTTTAGGAGGGGTATCACCAATGCCTCTTTCAGAGGAGCTGGGAACAACCCTTCTGCCATTGAACACCTGACTGTCCCAGTGAACACTGGGTCAACAGCCTCGGGCGCATCCCATCAAGACATGTGTCAGGGCTGGGTCCAGTTCACAAGATGTATGCTTCAGCTCTAAGATCACCCGAGTCACCTGACATCTCCACTGGCCTAAACTCTTCTCAGGCAGGCAGAGTTCCTCTGCTCCCAACAGATCGACAACTGAGAGGCATAAGCCTACCTGACTGGATGGCCGACACCCTGTCAGGGATGAACAGAACAAACTTCTCACACAAAGCTTATGAAAAGGCTTTTCTTGGCTGAAGGCAGGCTGGATGAAGAAGCCTGTCCACAGTCCGAAAAAGATGAGCAGGTCTGTTCCTCCCCGCTGCAATCTCCCTGGACAGGAACTCTGCCTTTTTATGGGAGACTGCCTCCTGGTACTCACGATAGTGGGTGCACAGGACTAGTTTGTCAGCATCCAGCTGGGATTTCCACCAGTAATGCTCCAACAGAGAGCCTACAGTAGGTTAGTTTGTAAGCATTTACCCCTTTTAAGGTCCTTGGGCTTAAACCCATCATGGGTTAAAATTTCCTTCCTCTGGGGAAGCTGGTCAGCCATTGGCTGTGTGTACCCCTGGAGGGCAAGGCTTATTTGAACTGTGTAGAATAGCACAGGTGGAAGGAGTCTGTCTAATGGCAGTAGCAGGAGAGATTGCCTGCTTCCTAGTGCCAGCCGGTTCTTGGTGTGGCAGGGCCTAACAGAAAGCCCAATGAGGACATGGTGGCAGCCTTTGTGAATGAATAAGTCACTTAACCGCCCAGTGCTCCAAGGTCACCTCTGAAAACAGGCACTTGTGCTTAGTGGGCCTTAACCGGTTACCAAAAACTAAAATAAAAATCAAAAAAATAAAAATAAGACCCCTTGGGGGGGAGCTGACCACCTTGGAGAAGAGGGGAGGAGCTGTCTGCCTCTAGCCACCATAAGAATTGAATTGAATCTGCAGAGAGGAGAATGGGCACCATGGGGACAGAACCTGCAGAGATGGAGATAGGGGGATTTCACATCTAAGGTGGGGATCACCACCAGTCTTAAGGAGCCTCTGAGAGCAATGGAGGCATAATGCTGATTTAGCAGCTAGGCATATGGGAGCATTGAAGAGGATGACTCCCGAGGTTCATGCCACCCAGTTTCTGGGGGAGCTAGGTAGCTCCATTTAGGACCATAAAAGATGTGCGTCAAGTTGTAGCAAGGGGGTTGCAGTCACCTTGATACAGGGACTGCAGTCTGGAAATGAGATGTAAACCTCTGTATGTGTAAATGTCAGTGGGATCCTTGACAGATAGAGAGGGTAACTAGTGAAGGGGAAGCTGGTTCGAGCCTGCCAGTGTGGGAGAGTTAAAGCTGCCAGAATTATTACAGTGAAAACCAAATGGTCAGAAGGGGTCAACTGTATGCTGAGTATTTTCCAAGGGTAATTTTTATGACCACCTGAGTGGATTATGGACATTGGATACATGGACTAGAGGACAATGCATGGACATTGACATAGAGGACCCCTCGGTCCGGTACCTTAATATTCCCCCGATGGGATAGGTACTATCCCTTTAAGAAATGCTCCATGGAGTAATCAAGTTTTCATTAAAGATTCTTTCATTGCTCACGACTGCCACTGGATTTGTTAAAGTCTCCTATGTTTTCTGTGCTACTAAGCCTATTTGCTTCATAGCCCAGCACTCCGTGAAGAAAGCCTGCACCCCAGTCCCGAAGAATGAAAGGTGGATCGGCCTTAAAGGTTCCATTGTGGTTGCCCCCCCCCCACAGACATAACACCACCATACCCCAAGACACCTGGGAGGGGGGACTATAGGTGGGGGCTCATCCAGGATTTGGGATGTCCATTTTCCCCAAATTATCTCCATGGTGGTGGTTGGTGAAGTTATGAACTGTTCTGGACTTTTACTGTTGAAAGTTTGAATGCATGATTTCACTGGGGAACAGTGGAATTTTGCACTTTGCTGGGCTGGTAGAAGGGGACCTGTGGTTTGAACATGTGAATATTATGCAAATAGATGGCACACCACTGCAACCTGCATATGAAACCGGACCATTATGCAGAATGGGGGTGTGGAAGGCAATCGCCCGACGCCCTGCTGGGGTGTGCCTATTCAGAGGAGCTGCGTGGTCATCGTCAAGAGCACATGTTTTCAGCACCAGTTTTATTATTTTCTTTTGCTGAAAATAAAGTATTTCCCCTGGTACACCTATGCCCATTTGGGTGGCCTGTGTCTGCACACCTGGACTTTCAGTGGACTGCACTTTAGTAAGTACTTGTATTCATTCTGCTAGTCTGAATTAAGAAGGGCTCGTGCGAAGTTCAGCCCGATCAATTTTGGTGTACCGAGACTATATAAGGCACGGGTGGGGAACTGAACGACTGAATATGCAAGTTGGGACTGGGAAGTGATAATCTTTTCCTTTGCTGTTGTTTCAGGGGGTGATCAAGTTAAGTCCATCACTCAAAATGGCAGAGAACCCCTCAGAAATGAAAGTCAAAGTTTCCATGAAGTTATTCAAGTGGTTGTGTGAGACCATGAAAAAGTCTGTCCCCTCTTGGCACTGCACTCTGTGTAAATACAGGAGTCCAGAAGCAGAGTCCATTCTGGCGTGTGCATGATGCCATGATGTGGAGAAGCAAGCACATGGTTTGATACCCCCATTGCTTTCCAGAGGTGGGAGAGCCCATCTATGTCAACTGTTGTGTCGTTGGAGGCCTTTACATTAGGATGGGAGAAATTCCTTGGGGCCACCCACCGTGAGGGAGAATCAAACTCTGCTGCACCAGCTGCCAAGACTGAGCCCACCCTCCAAACCAGTGCCAAGGTAACAGTCTGCTGACCAGTTAGGGGTGAACTTCCCTGTTCTCAAGGTGGCGCCATCACCTAAATTGTTGACCCCTGAGACGATAGTTAGCTAGACAGACAGACAGATAGATAGATGGATGGATAGATCGATAGATGAAATGAATTTTACTATAGGATAAAACTATTAGGACTTGTCACAGCCCTGTTTACAAAGTTCTGTGTAAAATTACAAAGGAAGTATACGGATAGTAGTGCTGTGCAGAATGCAGAATTCCGCCGGTGAAATTAGCATGGAATGACCATTCTGCCAATGGAATTTCTGCCAGAATCTCACTGGTTCTTCTGTAGATATTCACCTGCTGTGATCTATAGAATAATATTTACAAAGCAGCATTTTTTTCTGCAGCAAATCATTCCACAACCATTTCTGCAGAAAATATTGAGATCTGCAGAATAAAATTCAGTGGAAATGTTGTGGAAAAACTCACTCTGCATTTTTCTGCCACAAAATTCTGCTATTCCATTTCTGGCAAAATCTGGAAGAATTTTGGCGGAATTTCAAAAATTCCATGAAATTTTGTTCTGCTGGAATTTGAAAATTCCGCACAGCACTAACAGATAATGAAATATTATATAGTTCAAAACTATGTAAATATTTCATTACACAGCAAACAAACACTAGGAGACCAAGAGGCTATTTACAAAAACTTTACAAAAGATGGAACTTGGTCAAATTACTCATGATCACACTAATACACACTGCCACATTCAATACACCATACCCAAATTCAGCAAACAAATGTCCACATTCGGTGGCAAATACAGTTCAGTCTAGTTCTGCCAAGGCTGTGGGAAACCCAGAGCAATCACGGCAATCTGAAACCGCAGCCACCAGTCTACCCTCTTGGGTGTACCATCTGCAGCTCCCTCAGTCAACAATTTGATAAGCCCTTCACCCTTGGTGCAAGAACCAGATCTCATAAGCTGCAAGAAGTCAGCTCCTAATGATGAGAAGCCTAAAGCAGAGATGGAGACAGAGAAGGAGGAAGGATCATCCCGAGCTGCCATGGCAGATTACTACTCAGAGGTCCTTTCACTGCTTGGGGAGTCTCCATTGGGTGCAACCTCTGAAACTAAGCCCTGTACTGGGGCCTTGAGAAGAGGACTAGAGAGAGAAAGTGAGCATCAGGAATGGCAGTATTAACAGCGGAGTTGCTGCCACCAAGAAAAGCACCTCGGATCATTGTAAGAAGCATTCTGGAATGATCCCAGGTAGAGAGGATAGTCCAGAGACAAATAAAACAGGACTACCCTCAGTATGAGTATCTGTGTCTTTTGGAGCAGATCTGGGATGCAACAGAGTTAAAGAAAAAGTAGTAAGTGTACATGGTCATTTTGCAGAAAATCTACAGGAAGCATGGGATGGGTGTTTACAGCTTCACCATAGCATTGCAAGAGGCACAAAGGATTGCAAAGGGAATTTGTGGGAGTAGCATCTATGAGGGACTGACTCTGATGAAGCACTATGCCCTGATCCAGGATTTGGATGAAGACCGAGCCTCGTACAGCGAGGAAGCCATGGACTCCTTTGGATGTCCTTATACCAAGCCAGATCCCCAGTACTATTTTGCTTGCAGTTAAAAAGCACGACATAAAGGATTGGAAGGCGTGAAGCGTCCAGAGCTGCCATGTGATGCGCCAACCCACTGGAGATCAGCAGATGGGTGAGACCAAACTTTTTCTTATTTGTTATAGTGGCCTTGAACATATTAGAAGTTCCTCTGCTCTACTTTTTCCATTTACATGTGCCATCTGGGTACCATTAGCAAGACTGTTAGTGATTTATTGCTAATATTGTATGTTTTAAGGGGGGGGGAGAGAAAGAAAGAAAAAAAGAAACAACACATTTGTATTATGGTTGTACTAAACTCAGTCCCATGGGGCTAGTAGTATTGTTCCAGTTTATCCACTGAAATTGTGGGGACTACGTGTTTAATCAAGAGGGAATGTATGTGGCAACTTCTGGTTCTTCAGCATGATGTGGAGGTTGGGCAGTGTTTAAGTAGGCAGTTTTAATGGCAGGATCTACATAGGCAAAGTGTAGAGGGGTATTGTTTAGACATGGAGACCTGGGGCGCCACTCACTGGGTGTTTGTGCAACCCATCCTGAGGGCCCAGGGGGTGGGCAAACAGGGGAGCTGGAACAAATTTGTTGCATCGAGCTCAAGGGGCTCTGTTTCGAGTGCAGTGTGAGTTTTCCCACCTTGGTGGTTAGACAGCCATGAGCACCTCTGGGACCTGGGGGGAGTGATTGTGCATACCCTTTCTGCCTTGGGACTGGAGGGGTAGCTTGTAGATGCCCTGGGATGCTCACTGAGGGTGTTGAGCTTTAAAAGGGGGGAGAGATGTAACCCCGTCATCGGAAGACAGCTTACAGTGGGTTAGTTTGGAAGCATTTATTCCGTTTTAAGGTCCCTGGGCTTTAACCCATCATAGGTTAAAATATCCTTTCTCTGGAGAAGCTAGTCAGCCATTGGCTGGGGGTGCCCTTGGAGGGTGGAACTCATTTGGGCCATGTGGAAGAGTGCCGGTGGAAGGAGTCGGTCTGAAGGCAAGAGCAGGAGAGATTGTCTGCTTCTGTGTGTCAGCTGGTTCTCGGTGTGGGGGGCTGAACAGAAAGCCCACTGAGGACGTGGCAGTAGTCGTTGTGGACAAGACCCTTTGGGGGGGGTGCTGACCACCCAGGAGGAGAGGGGAGGAGTTGCCTGCCTCTAGTCACCATGAGAATTTAATTTACAGAAAGGAAAAAGGCCGCCATGGGGATTGAACCTGCGGAGATGGAGAAAGGGGACTTCATGTCTGCAGTGGGGATCACCACCAGTCTTGAGCATTTGAGTGCAATGGAGGCGTAAAGCTGATTTAGCTGCTAAGCATATGGGAGTGTTGAAGAGGATGACTCCCGAGGTTCATGCCACCCGGTTTCAGGGGGAGCAAAGTAGCTCTTTTGGGACCATAAAAGACATGGGTCAAGTCGTAGCAAGGGGGTTGCTGTCACCTTGATACTGGGACTGTGGTCTGGAAATGAGATTTAAACCTCTGGATGTGTGATTGTCAGTGGGATCCTGACAGATAGAGAGGGTAGCCAGTGAAGGGAAGCTGGTTCGAGCCTGCCAGCGGGACTGTTAAAGCTGCCAGAATTATTACAGTGAAAACCAAATGACCAGAAGGAGTCAACTGTATGCTGAGTATTTGCCAAGGGTAATTTTTATGACCACCTGTGTGGATTATGGACATTGGATGCATGGACATTGACATAGAGGACCCTTGCTCCGGTACCTTAATATTCCCCGATGGGATATGTACTGTCCCTTTGAAATACTCAAGCTGGCTCATTGCTGATGGTTGGATTTCCGTCTGCGATGCCAATGACCTGGGTTCGGGAATAGGCCAGGGTCACTGGAGGGCTGGCCAGGGGGAGAAGGATGGAGCGTTCAGTGACAGCTCACCTTCTCCGGGGGAGGGTGGGGATGCAGCTCGGCATCTGCTGGCCCTGGCAGAGGCTGGGGGCACAGCAAGATATCAGACCCTAGATGACTGGGGAGTAGCAGATGTCAGCCCTTGCCTTGACATCGGTGGCACGCGACTCCTCTGGGGAGAAAAATGGTGCCTTGGTTGCTCGGGGGACGGCCTCCCCGGATCTTCATCACTAGGCTCCCAGACCTCCATCTGCCACCTCAGCAGCACCCAGGGTCATGAAAGTATGGCTAGAAGGCTCATCCCCTATGAAGGTAAGGGACTCACCCAATGACCGGATACATCGGGGATACCGGGCTTGGCTGCGATGTGGGGCGGTGGGTTGGGAGTTGCTAGGATGAGAAGGCTCATGTGGGGGCCTGAAGGAGAGATCGGCCAGGGTGTACAGTGGGATAAACAGATAATACTAAAAAAAAAAAAGAAATGCTCCATGCAGTAATCAAGTTTTTATTAAAGGTTCTTTTATTGTTCCTGACTGCCATTGGATTCATTAAGGTTTGTTTACTGTGCTCCATTTGCCTCCTAGCCCAGCACCCCATGAAAGAAGCCTGCACCCCAGTCCCGAAGAGTGAAAGTTTGGTCAGCCTTAAAGTTTCTGTTGTGGTTGCCCCCTCCCGATGGATATAACAACACCACCATACCATAGACACCGGGGTGTTAACGCAAATTGTTAGAAGGGTGATTCATTTAATGGAGATAGGACATGATTTTTACATATTTTGTGTGAAGCAAATAAACAAATCAAAATGAAAGAAAAAGCCACTATGGTTCTCAAAAGAGGTGGTGGTGAAGGTTAGGGAGAAAAAGATAGCATTTAGGAAGTATAAGGAAACACAGAGGGAGAAGGACAGAGAATTCTACCAGTTAAGGTAGGAGGAAGCAGGGAGGGAAGTTAGAATAGCAAAGGCCCAAACTGAGGAAAAGATAGTTTACTTCTCAGTTAAGAAGGGGGATGAAACCTTTTATAGGTACATTAGGGAGCATAGAAAGACAAAGGGAGCGATAGTGAGGCTAAATAGAATGGGCAGAGAGGGCGAGTTAAAAAGCAGGGATACTAAACGAATACTTATGCTCGGTACTCACAAAAGAGGAGGAGGGGGAGGTGCCTAATCCAATTAACAGAAGCAGTCTGGATGGGGGTGGGGTTGATCCCAGTCCTTTCACAGGAGAAAGGGTTCTGAAAGAACTCCTAAAACTGAAGGTGGACAAAGCAATGGGGCCTGATGGAATTCACCCCAGAATCCTAAAAGAATTAAGGAAAGAACTAGTGACACCACTGACTACCCTTTTTAACAAATCATGGGAGGATGGTGTGGTACCTGAGGACTGGAGGAAGGTGGATGTGATACCCCTTCGCAAAAGTGGGAGCAAGACTGAGGCAGGAAACTACAGACCTGTCAGTTTGACCTCTGTGGTAGGGAAAGTGATGGGATCACTTCTGAAGGAAATAATTGTTGAGTACCTAGAGGCCAGTGGGGCACAGGACCCAAGGCAGCATGGGTTCACAGCGGGAAGGTCATGTCAGACAAATCTAATTAATTTATTTGACTGGGTGACCAAAGTAGTAGACCCAGGAGGTGGTATGGTCATGGCCTACCTAGACTTTAGCAAGGCATTTGACACAGTCCCACACAAAAGATTAACAGTCAAATTAACCAGCCTGGGAGTGGGTCCCAGGGTGGTAGCCTGGGTAAAACATTGGCTGGACAACAGGACACAGAAGGTAATTGTGAATGGAGTCCACTCTGAAGAAAGAGGGGTTACTAGTGGGGTATCGCAGGGTTCAGTACTGAGTCCAGTCCTTTTTGTTTGCTTGCACGCATGTGCAAGAAACATAGTGCCATCATCCGAGATTTCGGAGGTGTGTCACCTCCTCCTCCAATTCAGTCAGTGTCTTGGCAGGCGCGGCCCCTGTAAGCCAATGCATGCTGGAGCTGTCTATGACAAGCTCCAAAATGCAGTGGCATACAGTTGAAAGGGGGAGCTACACTTCTGTGAACAGCGATAAAATATCACCTGCTCATGCGCAGCTCCCGCTACACACACACACGTGCCTGCACGCACACAGAAATGCACGCATACTGCATGCTGCCCTCCCCCTTCTGCACACACGTATAGCCGACGGGGGTGCCCAATCCCTGTCGGCCTAGCCAGCCCCCAAGCTCTTCCACATGTCACGCTTGGGTGCCAACCCCAGCGCAAGTAACTGATAGAATAGCCGACGGAGTGCCCAATCCCTGCCGGCCCACTGTCCTCACTCCCCCGAGTACTGTGCCACGCTGGGAGCCCACCCAGCATGGCAACTGATCATATGGCCGACGGGTGTCCAATCTCTCGTAAGCTCTACAGCCCCTCAACCATCCTTGTGCCATGCTGGGAGCCACCCCAGTGTGGCAAACATCCACGTGGTCTTTTTTTTTAACCTGCAAAATAAAACGGTCCCACGGCGCTTCTCCCAGCCCCTCCCACAACCCACACCCACCCACTGCGCACCCTGCCTCCCACCCCCCTCACCCCATACTTACTCCGAGCTCAGCGTGATGATCTTTGGTGGACCAGGAACACGTCTGCACTCTTCAAAGCTGACCGTGAACTGAGGAAATGCCGTAAGCTGTATAATGGGCTAGATAGGGTTTTTCAACTTTATTGCATATCTTGGCATGTTTTGGAATTTTTGCACCAAATTTTCAACATGGGGTTTTTGGGACCCCTTCTCATGAATGACATCACTGTCATGGCGTTATTCGAGCCCAAAGGGTAATTCCGCAGTCACTGAATGGTCACTGCACGAAATCACCCTTCGGGCATGAATAACACCATGACAGTGACATCATTCATGAAAAGGGGTCCCAAAAACCCCATGTTGAAAATTTGGTGCAAAAATTCCAAAAGATTTCTGTTTTACGAGGGTGCATTGCACAGTTCCTACGCAGGCTCGTAAGTTCACGAATTTTCAATATTTTCAC
This sequence comes from Neoceratodus forsteri, assembly GCA_016271365.2. Taxonomy (NCBI): domain Eukaryota; kingdom Metazoa; phylum Chordata; order Ceratodontiformes; family Ceratodontidae; genus Neoceratodus; species Neoceratodus forsteri. The sequence continues at coordinate 71,594,793 of JADMNL010000023.1, forward strand.
TCCAGATTTTCAACATTGCCATTTTACCACACCTTCTTATGAGCAGTACAGCTATCATTTTTTCACATCCCACCCAAAACGTGTTTCTGCCCATGTAGCTCACAATGGCGCAGTCGGTGTGCGAAATCTATGTACGGTACAAATTAAGAAAATCAGTGACATTGTTCATGAGCAGAGGCCTTAAAATGGCTATGTTGAAAATTTGATGAGAAAACTCCTAAAAATGACTGCTTTACGAGGGTGCATTGTGCAGTTCCTATGCACGCTTGTAAGTTCACGAATTTTCAATATTTTCACTCCAGATTTTCAACATTGCAATTTTATTACACTTCCTTATGAACAGTATAGCTGCCATTTTTCATATGTCACCCAAAATGTGTTTTCGCACATGTAGCGCACAATGATGCTGTTGGTGTGCGAAAGCAATGTTTAGGACAGATTAAGAAAATCACAGTTATACTGTTCATGAGCAGAGGTCTTAAAATGGCTATGTTGAAAATTTGGTGACAAAATTCCATAAAATGACTGTTACGAGTGAGCATTGCGCGGTTTCCACGCACCCTCGTAAGTTCATGACTTTGTAATATTTTCAGTCCAGATTTTCACCAGTTGCATTTTTCCACACTTCCTTATGAACAGTACAGCTGTCATTTTTCACAACATGGCTGAAGTGTGTTTTCACACTTTCAGCGCAGAGATCCGTGGTCGCTGTGGGAAATCATTGTTTGGCTCAGATAAAGAAAATCACAGTGACACTGTTCATGATCGGAGGCACCAAAATGCCTGAGTTGACAATCTGCTGTAAAAAATCACCAACCTAATTATATTATGGGTGTGCGTTGCACAATTTCTATGTACGCTCGGGACTTCACCATTTTTTTTTATATTTTTACTGCAGATTTGCAACATTGCCATTTTTTACACCTCCCCATGAACAGTACAGCTGTCATTTTTTACATCCTGTTCAGAATGTTTTTGCACCTGTGGTGCTAAATGCCGTAGTCGCTGTGCATAAGCAGCTTTCGGCTAACAAACTGATATTCCCCCTGTTCATGAGGTGGGGTCACAAAAAACATGTTGAAAATTTGGAGTGAAAATACAACGAATGCCTGAGGTATTAGGGTTTCCAACCATAACGCCCAACCCTGTAGAGAATGACAGGCATGAGGGTGTGACTTGGGATTCTTGCCTGTAATGCTCATACCATTCCACACCCTGCAGCCAGTGAGAGGCATCGAGGTATGCCTTGGACTCTTCGGCCCCAAAGTTCACCCCATTCTCCTATATCACACCCATCTCACCATATTTCCTAACGAAATGTGGTGCATATAAGGGCCGAAGACCCCAAGGAACACCGTGACACTTGTCAGTGTCTGCAGGGTAGGGTGTGGTGAAATGGTGTGGCCGTTATGCCTGACGACCCAAACGCACCCCAATGCCTGTCACTCTCTGCAGGGTGGTGGTGGGGTTGGCTTCAGTTCAATACTTCACTGCCATTCCTATTACGCAGATCTGTAACTTCTACACTACCATTGCCAGTGCCAGCAAGCAAATATTCGGCATTGACAAATGCTTGTTAATGTCTTTATAAGTGACATTGCAGAGGGACTGGAAGGAAAAGTATGCATCTTTGCAGATGACACAAAGATCTGTAATTGGGTTGATACACAAGGAGGTGTGGAAAGGATTAGAAGGGACTTGGCAAGGTTGGAGCAATGGTCAGAAGTATGGCAGCTTGGATTCAATGCAAAGAAGTGCAAAATAATGCACCTGGGAAACAAAAACCCAGGCGAAGATTACACAGTGGTGGGGAGGTAGTAACAACAACACAAATGGAAAGGGACCTGAGGGGTAATCATATCAGATGACCTCAAGGTAAGCAAGCAAGCAATGTGAGAAGGCAGTAGGGAGGGTAGGGGGGATTTTGGGATGTATAGGGAGAGGCATCACCGGTAGAAAACAGGAAGTTGTTATCCCTCTGTACAGACAGTTGGTGAGACCCCATCTGGAGTACTGCATCCAGTTCTGGAGACCCCATCTCCGCAAGGACATAGACAGGATGGAGGCAGTCCAGAGGAGGGCAACTAAAATGTTGCAGGGTCTGCAAGAGAAGCCATACAAGGAGAGACTAAAGGAGCTTAATATGTATACCCTTGAGGAAAGGAGGGACATAATAGAAATGTTTAAGTACCTCAGTGGAATCGACAAAGTCCAAGAGGGTAGCATCTTTCAGAAAAAGAGTTGTGCAAGAACAAGGGGACACAATGTGAAGATAGAGGGGGGATGGCTCAGGGGCAATGTGAGGAAGTATTTTTTCACAGAGAGGGTGGTGAACACATGTAACAGCCTTCCTGAGGAGGTTGTGAGGTCTAGGACAGTGGGAGAATTCAAGAACGCATGGGACAGACATAAAGCAATTTTTGTGGGGGTTAGGAAGAAATATGCTGTTGGTTAAATAGGATCTGCAGCTTATCCTGTAGGTAGGGAAATGGGCAGACTAGGTGGGCCAAGCGGTCCTTATCTGCTGTCCAAGTCTATCTTTCTGTATTTAACTGCCCTTCCATCTTCCTTTCCATGCCAGTTATGTTTTCAAATATGCTTTGATGGTTTTTGATAAAAAAATAATCTAGCTTTGGGGTGCCCTCAGAGTTACTCTCCTCACCAGTTCTTACCTTTCATATTTCTAAGACATTCTATGGCATCAGTAACTCCCATTCCATGTTATTCATCTGAATGGCTAGGAATGGGAATTTGTGATGTCTTTGAATGTTCAGGCAGTATGAAAAGAGCAGCAAATTCTGAGGAGAGAGGAATTCAGGGCAGTTAAAAGGGTAACAAAATTAGATCATTTATTTAACAAAACAGGTCAAAAATATTTCAGAATACTGAGTACCCAATAAAACAAGCATTTGTCAATGCCGAATGTTGATTGCGTTGGTCCGTTGAGCTCGCTCACTGGCCCTGTGTCACTCACTCATTCTGTTTCTCCCGGTGCTGCAGGCTGCTGTTTGGTACTGGGCCCCTGCCTGTGTTGGCATGTTTTTCTGCCCACAAAGTAGTCTGCAGGTGTCTTGACCAAGCTCTTTTGAGGTGGGTCACCCCCCCCCACTCACTCATTCTGTTTCTGCTGGCGCTGCAGGCTGCCCTTTTGTACTGGGCTCCCGCCTCTGTTGGCGGCTTTTTCTGCCCAGAAAGAAATCTGCAGCAGTCCTGACACAGGTCCGTTGAGCTAGCTCACTCCCCCTCTCTCACTCGTTCATTCCGTTTCTGCGGTGCTGCGGGCTGGCCTTTTGAACTGGGCTCCTGCCGGCGTGCCCACCTTTTTCTGCTCACAAAGAAATCCACAGCAGTGACAATAGAACTCCGTTGAGCTCGCTCACTCCCCCTCTCTCACTCGCTCATTATGTTTCTCCCGGCGCTTCAGGCTGACCTTTTGAACTGGGCTTCTGCCTGCATAGGCACCTTTTTCTGTCCACAAAGAAATCCGTAGGCGCCCAGACAGAGCTCTGTTGAGGTCGCTTACTCCGCCTGTCTCACTCGCTCATTCTGTTTCTCCTGGCGCTGTAGGGTGCCATTTTGTAGTGGTCTCATCTAGAGGCCAGAGGGGCACAGGACCCTAGGCAGCATGGATTCACAGCGGGAAGGTCATGCCAGACGAATCTGATAGATTTCTTTGACTGGGTGACCAAAGTAGTAGATCAGGGAGGGGCTGTGGACATGGCCTACCTAGACTTTAGCAAGGCATTTGACACAGTCCCACACAAAAGATTAATATACAAGTTAGCCAGCCTGGGAGTGGGTCCCAAGACGACAGCCTGGGTAAAAGATTGCTGGAGAATAGGACACAGAGAGTAATAGTAAATGGAGTCCACTCAGAAGAAAGGAAGGTTACTAGTGGGGTACCGCAGGGTTCAGTATTAGATCGATCCTCTTCAATGTCTTTATAAGCTTACATTGCAGAGGGACTGGAAGGAAAGTATGTCTCTTTGCAGATGACACAAGATCTGCAACAGAGTTGATGCACAGGGTGGGGTGGAAAGGATGAGAAGGGACTTGGCAAGGTTAGAGGAATGGTCAAATGTATGGCAGCTTAGATTCAAAGCTAAGAAGTGCAAGGTAATGCACCTGGGAAACAAAAACCCAGGGGAAGAGTACACAATGGGGGGTGAGATACTAACAACAAAAAAATGGAAAGGGACCTGGAGGTAGTCATATCAGATGACCTAAAGGTGGGCAAGCAATGTGAGAGGGCAGCAAGGAGGGCTGGGGGGATACTGGGATGCATAGGGAGAGGCATCACCAGTAGAAAACAGGAAGTTATTATCCCTCTGTACAGACAGCTGGTGAGACCCCATCTGGAGAACTGTGTGAAATTTTGGAGACCCAATCTCCGCAAAGACATAGACAGGATGGAAGCTGTCCAGAGGAGGGCAACTAAAATGGTGCAGGGTCTGCACCGGAAGACATATGAAGAGAGACGAAAGGAGCTTAATATGTATAGCCTCGAGGAAAGGGGGAGAGGGGGGACATGATTGAAACGTTCAAGTACCTCAAGGGAATCAAAGTCCAAGAGGGTAGCATCTTTCAAAAAAAGACGTGTGCAAGAACAAGAGGGCACAATTTGAAGATAAAGGGGGGGCATCTCAGAGGTAATTTAAGGAAGTATTTTTTCACAGAGAGGGTTGTGGATGCATGGAACGGCCTTCCGGAGGAGGTTGTGGAGTCAAACTCAGTGGTGGACTTCAAGCATGCATGGGACAGTCATAAGGCCATTCTAGGGGGTGGGGGTAGGAAGAAGTAGGCTGCTGGTTAACTAGGATCTGCAGCTTATCCAGTAGGTAGGGAAATGGGCAGACTGGGTGTTCCAAGCGGTCCTTATCTGCCGTCAAATTCTATGTTTCTATGTCTCCTGCCTCTGTTGGCACTTTTTTCTGCTCACAAACAAATCTGCAGCAGTTCTGACACAGCTCAGTTGAGCTTGCTCACTTCCCCTCTCTTACTTGCTCCATTTCTGTCAGCACTGCAGGCTGCCCTTTTGTACTGGCTCCTGCCTGTGTTGCCGCCTTCTTCTGGCCACAAAGAAATCAGCAGCAGTCATGATAGAGCTCCGTTGAGCTCACTCACTCACTCCCCCTCTCTCACTCATTTGTTCCGTTTCTCCAGCTGCTGCAGGCTGCCCTTTTGAACTGGGCCCCTGTGTGCATTGCTGCCTTTTTCTGCCCACAAAGAAATCCGCAGCAGTCCCAACAGAGCTCCGTTGAGCTTACTCACTACCCCTCCCTCACTCGTTCATTCTGTGTCTCCCGCTGCTGCAGGCTGCCCTTTTGTACTGGGTTCCTGCCTGCATTGGTGGCTTTTTCTGCCCACAAAGACATGTGCAGCAGTCCCAACACAGCTCCGTTGAGCTCTCTCACTCCCCCTCTCTCACTTGCTCATTCCGTTTCTGCAGGCACTGCAGGCTGCTCTTTTGTACTGGGCTTCTGCCTGCATTGGCACATTTTACTGCCCACAAAGAAATCTGCAGCTGTCCCGACAGAGCTCTGTTGAGGTTGCTCACTCCATCTGTCTCACTCGTTCATTTGGTTTCTCCTGGTGCTGCAGGCTGCCATTTTGTAGTGATCTCCTGCCTCTGTTGGCACTTTTTTCTGCCCACAAACAAATCTGCAGCAGTCCCGATAGAGCTCTGTTGAGCTCACTCACTCCCCCTCTCTCACTCACTCATTCTGTTTCTGCCGGCACTGTAGGCTGCCCTTCTGTACTGAGCTCCTGCCTGCATTGCCACCCTCTTCTGCCCACAAAGAAATCAGCAGCAGTCAATATAGAGCTCCACTGAGCTCACTCACTCCCCCTCTCTCACTCACTCATTCTGTTTCTCTCACCACTGCAGGCTGCCCTTTTGTACTCAGCCCCTGTATGCATTGCTGCCTTTTCCTGTCCCCAAAGAAATCCACAGCAGTCCCAACAAAGCTCCGTTAAGCTCATTCACTCCCCTTCCCTCACTCGTTCATTCTGTATCTCCCGGTGCTGCAGGCTGCCCTTTTGTACTGAGCTTCTGCCTGTGGTGTTGCCTTTTCCTGCCCACAAAGAAATCCACAGCAGTCTCGACAGAGCTCAGTTGAGCTCTGTCACTCCTCCCCTCCCCAGTCGCTCGATCCTAATCTGTCCCAAACACTGATTTCTGACAACTATTGCAGTATTGTGCGCCGGAAGCGGAGAAACACATTTCAGCCAGGATGTGAAAAATTACAGCTCATAAGGAGGTGTGAACAAATGCCAAATGTTGAAAATGTGGCGTGAAAATGTAACTAATTTGCGAAGTTACAAGGGTGCGTGGAACCTGCACAACACCCGCTCGTAACACAGTCATTTTGTGGAGTTTCATCACACAATTTTTAACATCACCATTTTTGGACCTCTGCTCATGAACAGTGTCAGCGTGATTTTCTTAATATGTCCCGAACACTGATTTCCCATAGCAACCGCGCAATTGTGCACCGGAAGAGCGACAACACATTTTGGCCAGAATGTGAAAAATGACAGCTGCACTGTTCATAAGGAGGTGTGGAAAAATGGCAATGTTGAAAATCTGGAGTCAAAATATTGCAAAGTTGCAAAGGTATGAGCGTTCGTGGAAACCATAATACTCATTTTATGGACTTTCGGCACCAAATTTTCAACATAGGCATTTTAAGACCTCTGCCAATAAACAGTGTCACTAACATTTTTATGTTGCTTGCTCGCATGTGCAAGAAACATAGTGCCATCATTGGAGATTTTGGAGGTGTGTCACCTCCTCCTCCAATTCAGTCAGTGAGCTGGCAGGTGCAGCCCCTGTAAGCCAATGCATTTGGAGCTGTCTGTGACACGCTCAAAATGCAGTAACGCTCTGATTGAAAGGGGAGCTATGCTTCAGTGAGCACCCGATGAAGCGTGGCTCCCCCACTCGCAGGGCGTCGTGCCCCCTCAGACGCACTTGTGTAGCCGACGTGCCCAATCCCCGCTGGCTGAGCTGCGCCGCCTCCCGCCCGTAGTTGGTGCCACGCTGGGAGCCCACCGCATGGCAATCAGTCCTTTGGCCGACAGGGTGCCCAATCCTCGTCGGCTGAACGACTCCTCGTCCTTGTGCCACGCTGGGAGCCCACCCCTGCGTGGCAAATGTCCCATGACATCTTTTTTTTAAAACCTATAAAACAAAACGGTCCCGCTGGCTCCCGACCTCCCCCTCCCACAACCCGCACCCACCCACCCGCACCCAGCTCTCCCACACCTCCCTCACCCCATACTTACCTCCGGAGCTTGGCACGACGATCTTGTGGACCGGGAACACGCTCTGCACTGTTCAAAGCCAACCGCGAACTGAGGAAATGCCGGTAAGCTGTATAATGGGCTAGATGGGGGTTCAACTTATTGCATATCTCAGGTTTGGGATGCACCACTCAACATGAAGTTTTTGACCTCTTTCATGAATGATGTCTGTTAGCCAGAAGGGTGATTTCGGCGCGTGTCGCCGCAGGACTGGCAAATCACCTTCTGAGGGCCGGCATACCACCAATGACAATGACATCAGTCGTGAGAAGGGGTCCCAAAAACCCATGTTGAAAATTTGGTCCAATACTTTAAAATAACTGTTTTATGAGGCCGTTGTTACGCAGTTCCCACGCAGGCTCGTGAAGTTCACAAATTTTCAATATTTTCACTCCAGATTTTCAACATTGCCATTTTACCACACCTCCTCATGAGCAGTACAGCTGTCATTTTTCACATCCTGCCAAAACATTTTCCGCCCATGTAGCGCACAATGGCGCAGTCGGTGTGCGAACTCAGTGTATGGGACACATTAAGAAAATCACAGTGTCACTGTTCATGAGCAGAGATCTTAAAATGGCAATGTTGAAAATTTGGTGAAAGAATTCTTAAAAATGACTGTTTTACTAGTGTGCTGCACAGTTCCCACGCACGCCTGTAGGTTTGCGAATTTTCAATATTTTCACTCCAGATTTTCAACATTGCCATTTTACCACACTTCCTTATGAGCAGTACAGCTGTCATTTTTCACATCCTGCCCAAAATGTTTCTCACATTTAGAGCACAACGGGGTAGGTCGGTGCAAACTCAATGTATGGGACACATTAACAAAATCACACTGACACTGTTCATGAGCAGAGTCTTAAATGGTTATGTTGAACATTTCGTGAAAATTTCCTAACAATGACTGTTTTACTTAGTGTGCTATGCAATTCCTCACGCACTCGTAAGTTCGAAATTTTCAATATTTGCACTCCAATGACTTCCAGATACCTAAACAGCACATAGAAGCAAGCAACATTCGGCATTGACAAATGCTTGTTATGTTTGCTTGCATGCATGTGCAAGATACATAGTGCCATCATCCGAGTTTTCCAGAAGTGTGTCAGCCTCTTCCAATTCAGTCAGTGTGTTTGCAGGCGCGGTCGCAGTGCTCCAATCACTGCTCCAGCTGTCTATGACAGCTGAAAATGCAGTAGCATACAGTTGAAAGGGAGAGCTCCGCTTCAGTGAGCAGAGCTCCCCCCCCAACACACACGCACGCATATCGCGTGCTGATGCGCTCCCCCCCCCACGCACATACTGTATAGCCGACGGGGGTGCCCAATGCCCCATCGGCTCCACGTCCCCCAGTGCCACGCTGGAAGCCCACCCCAGTGTGGCACAAGCCCGTATGGCTGACTGGGGTGCCCAATCTCCGTCGGCTCCAGCCCCCAAACAGCTTTCCAGCTGCCACGCTGGGAGCCCACCTAGCGTGGCACAAGCCCCTTATGGCCGATGGGGGTGCCCAATCCCCGTCGGCTCCAACCCCCAAACAGTCTTACAGCTGCCACGCTGAGAGCCCACTCAGCGTGGCAAGCCCATGGCTGACGGGTGCCAATCCCGTCGGCTCCAGCCCCCAAACAGCCTTTCCCGCTGCCATGCTGGGAGCCCACCCCAGTGTGGGAAACGTCCCGCATTGTCTTGGTAATAAAAAAAAAAAAACCTGTAAATTAAAAGACGGTCCCTCGCAGTCTCCCTGCCCCCCCCTGCACCCACCCACTGCGCACCCTGCCTCCTTACCCCATACTAACCTCCGGAGTCCGGCGCGACGATCTTTGGTGGACCGGGAACACGTCTGCACTCTTCAAAGCCGACCGCGAACTGAGGAAATGCCGGTAAGCTGTATAATGTAATAGATAGAGTTTTTTCAACTTTGCTGCATATCTCAGGCATTTTGGGGAATTTTGGCACCAAATTTTCAACATGGGGTTTTTGGGACCCCTTCTCATGAGTGCTGTCACTGTCGTGCCGTTACTCGGGCCCGAATGGTGATTTCGCAGCCACTGCATGAAATCACCTTTCTGGAATGAGTAATGAAACGACACTGCCAGTGTTCATAAGGTGGGCTCTCAAAAAGCCTATTTTGAAAATTTGGTGAAAAAATTCCTAAAAATGACTGTTTTACGAGCGTGCTTTGCGCAGTTCCTACGCAGGCTTGTAAGTTTGCAAATTTTCAATATTTTCACTCCAGATTTTCAACATTGCCATTTTATTACACTTACTTATGAACAGTACAGCTGTCATTTTTCATATGCCGCCCAAAATGTGTGTTCGCACATGTAGCGCACAATGGTGCAGTCGGTGTGCTAAATCAATGTATGGGACACATTAAGAAAATTGCAGTGACACTGTTCATGAGCAGAGGTCTTAAAATGGTTATGTTGAAAATTTGTGAAAAATTTCAAAATGACTGTTTTAGGAGCGCACGCTATGTAGTTCCCACGACGCTGGCAAGTTTCATAATTTGTAATATTTGTACACCAAATTTTCAACAGTGCCATTTTACCGCACTTCCTTATGAGCAGTACAGCTACCATTTTTCACATATCGCCCAAAATGTGTTTCTGCACATGTAGCGCACAATGGTACAGTCGGTGTGCGAAAACAATGTTTGGGACAGATTAAGAAAATCACAGTGACACTGGTCGTGAGCAGAGGTCTTAAAATGGCTATGTTGAAAATTTGGTTACAAAACTCCATAAAATGACTGTGTTATGAGTGAGCATTGCACAGTTTCCATGCACCCTCGTAAGTTCATGAATTTGTAATATTTTCAGTCCAGATTTTCACCAGTGGCATTTTTCCACACTTTATGAACAGTATAACTGTCATTTTCCACAACATGGCCGAAATGTGTTTTCACACTTTCAGCACAGAAATGCGTGGTCGCTGTGGGAAATCATTGTTCGGGACAGATAAAGAAAATTACACTGACACTGTTCATGATCGGAGGTCCCAAAATGCCTGTTAACAATCTGCTGTAAAAAAAATCCCCAAACTAGTTACATTACAGGTGTGCGTTGCACAGTTTCTATGCACGCTCGTGACTTCACTAGTTTTTTTTAAGATTTTCACAGCAGATTTCAACATTGCCCTTTTTTTACACCTCCCCATGAACAGTAACGCTGTCATTTTTCACATCTTGTTCGGAATGTGTTTTTGCACCTGTGGTGCCAACTGCCATAGTCGTTGTGCAAAAGCAGTTTTTGGCTAACAAACTGATATTGCCACTGTTCATGAGGTGGGGGTCACAAAAAACCATGTTCAAAATTTAGAGTGAAAATACCAACGAATGCCTGAGGCGTTAGGGTTTCCGACCATAACGCTCCACCCTGTAGAGAATGACAGGCATCAGGGGTGTGACTTTGGATTCTTGCCTGTCATGCTCATACCATTGCACCCCCACCCACTCCTGCAGCCACTGAGAGGCATCAAGGTGTGCCTGGACTCTTCAGGCCCAAACTTCACCCCATTCTCTATACCGCACCCATCTCACCATATTTCCTGATGGAATGGGGTGCGTTATAGCCAAAGACCCAAGTACACCGTGACACTTGTCAGTGTCTGCAGGGTAGGGGTGTAGTGAAATGGCGTGGTCGTTATGCCTGATGACCCAAAGGCACACCCCAATGCCTGTCACTCTGCAGGGTGGTGGTGGGGTTGGCTTCAGTTCAAAACTTCGCTGCCATTCCTATTATGCAGCTCTGTAACTTCTACACTACCAATGCCAATGCCAGCAAGCAGACATTCGGCATTGACAAATGCTTGTTATAGAAACATAGAAACATAGAATTTGACGGCAGATAAGGACCGCTTGGCCCACCCAGTCTGCCTATTTCCCTACCTACTGGATAAGCTGCAGATCCTAGTTAACCAGCAGCCTACTACTTCTTACCCCCACACCCTAGAATTGCCTTATGACTGTCCCACGCATGCTTGAATTCCACCACTGATTTAAATATAGTGAGACGATCCAAAATGCAGTGCCATACAGTTGAAAGGGAGAGCACCGCTTGAGTGAACAGCGCTCCCCCTCCCCATACACACATGGTACTTACCCCAGATTATCACCCAGCATAATAGGTACTTACCTCAACCTGTCCCCAGCATTCCTAGGTACTTACTCCAGTATGTCACCCAGTGTTCCTATGTAATATCCAGCCTGTCACCCAGCATCCCTAGGTGCTTACCCCAGCCTGTCACCAAGCATCCCTAGGTACTTACCCCAGCCTGTCACTCAGTGTCCCTTGGTACTTACTCCAGCCTCTCATCCAGCTGCCATAGGTACTTACTCCAGCTTGTCATTCACCGTCCCTAGGTACATACCCAGGCTAGCACCCAACGTTACAAGGTACTTGCCCCAGTCTGCCACCTAGCATTCCAAGGTACTTACCCCAGCCGTCACCCAGCATTCCTAGGTACTTACCCCAGCCTGTCACCCAGCATTCCTAGGTACTTACCCCAGCCTTTCACCCAGTGTCTCTAGGTATTTACCCTACTCTGTTATCCTGTTACCCTAGGTATTTACCCCAGCCTGTCACCCAGTGTCCTTAGGAATAGTATTCCAGGTGACCTGGATTCAAGTTCCAGCTGAACCACTTACTGCTTTCTCTCTTCTGTTTGTAACTGTTCCATAAATTTGCACACCACACTCTTGTGATTGAAAATATAATTATCTGTGCAGCACCAGACTGCGCATTGGAGAATGAGTAATGTGCTCCAGGACAGTGCAGATTCTCGTTGCCTTGGTGACGTAGCTGGTAGCACAATCCAAACAGTATTCCAGGTGTCCCAACTGAAATACTTACTTCTTTATCGCATCTGTATGTATCAGTCACTTAGTGTCCCCAGCTACTTACCTCAGCTTGTCACCAAGTGTCCCTGTGTACTTACCCCAGCCTGTCACCCAGCATCCCTAGGTACTTCCCCAGCCTGTCACCCTGTTTCCCTAGGTACTTACCCAACTCTGTCACTCAGCACCCCAGGTACTTACCTCAGCCTGTCACCCAGCATCCCTAGGTACTTCCCTAGCCTGTCACCTTGTGCCCCTAGGTACTTACCCAACTCTGTCACCCAGAGCCCCAGGTACTTATCCCACCCTGTTAACCAGCATCCCTAGGTATTTACCCCAGCCTGTCACCCAGTGTTCCTAGATACTTGCACAAGCCTGTCACCCAGTGTCTCCAGGTACTAACACAGCCTATCACCCCGAATCCCTAGGTACTTCCCCAGCCTGTCACTAAGCAACCATAGGTACTTACCCCAGCTTGTCACCCAGCATCCATAGGTACTTATCCCAGACTGTCACCCGGCATCCTTAGGTACTTACCCCAGCCTGTTCCCCAGTATTCCTAGGTACTTACTCCAGTATGTAACCCAGTGTTCCTATGTAATATCCAGCATGTCACCCAGCATCCATAGATATTTACCCCAGCCTGTCACCCAACGTCTCTAGGTACTTACCCAGTCTGTCAGCCAGCATCCCCAGGAACTTACCCCAGCCTGTCACCCAGCGCCCTTCGGTACTTAGCACAGCCTATCACCCAGCATCCCAAGGTACTTACCCCAGCCTGTTACCTAGTGCCCCTAGGTACTTACCACCACCTGTTACCCAGCATCCCTACGTACTTACCCCTACCTGTCACCCGATACACCTAGGTACGTACTACAGCCTGTCACCCAGCATCCCTAGGTACTTACCCCAGCCTATCACCCAGCATCCCTAGGTACTTACCCCAGCCTGTCATCCAGCATCCCTAGGTACTTACACCACTCTGTTACCCAGCATTCCTAGGTAGTTACCCAGCCTGTTACCTAGTGTCCTTAGGTACTCATCCCAGCCTGTCACCCAGTGTCCTTAGGTACTCATCCCAGCCTGTCACCCAGTGTCCTTAGGTACTCATCCCAGCCTGTCACCCAGTGTCCTTAGGTACTTACACCAGTCTGTCACCCAGCATCCCTAGGTTCTTATCCCAGCATGTCACCCAGCGTGTCTAGGTACTTACCCCAGCTTGTCACCCAGTATCTCTGGGTACTTAACACAGCATTCCTAGAAGCTTGCCCCTGCCTGTTACCCAAGGTCCCCGGGTACTTGTCCCAGCTTGTCACTATAGGTACCCAGGTAGTTACCTCAGCCTGTAACCCAGTGTCCCTAGGTACTTACCCCAGCTTGTCACTCAGCATCCCTAGGTACTTTCCTTAGCCTCCTCTCTTCCCCATGGCATGCTCGCCATGGTATGGTTCCCCAGGGAGTGCAACTTCCCTGACAGGGTGAGGATCTGGATCTGAGGCAGGGACCAAGTTATCAGTGTGGGGCCTGAGGGGGTAGAACATCATCTTTCCAGACTGGAAATTTCTACCATTTTCTCCCCACTTGGAGGGTTGCCAGGGTAACATGACATATGTTCTTGCTTGCCGGTGGCCCCCTCCCAGACATGCACCTTTGCTCTGCTACTGCCCAGCTTTCTTGTAGGTGGCACATAAACAGCTGAGTATGCAATCCTTCCTCCAGGAAGGTGCAGTGTCCACGGGATGCTCATTGCTCCAGCTGACCCCAGCCACACGAGTCTGTTCCCAAACCCGAGTCCTCAGAGTACCTAGTGGAAGCACTACTGTTGTACCTCGTGGACAATGCTGAGGTGTAGTTATAACAAAATAGTCTGTATTTGGAAAAACTCTATGTTGAAATTTGCCATCAAAATATGTTTTTGTGTTTTGAACACCTTGGTACATAAACATTAATCCTTTCACTACATATTTGTATTTTGTTATTTATTTAAAAAGAAATACTTTTTCCCAAAGGGCTAAGGTAGAAGTAATTAGAAATGACATCATTAATGTATCTGTGGGCCCGAGAGCTCAGGACAGTAGTCTTTGCCACTCGTGAAGTATCAGATGACCAGCGCCCTCTCATGAAGGTACAGTGATATCTGAAGTTAGCCTATGTCATATCCCCTGTATATGCACAACACCACTGGTGAATCATTTGGGCAAATAAATCAAGTTATTTTGGTCTTAATATATAGAAACATAGAATCTGATGGGAGTTGAGGACTGCTTGTCCCACCTAGTCTGCCATTTCCCTACCTAACGGATAAGCTGCAGATCCTAGTTAACCAACAGCCTACTTCCTCCTAACCCCCCCCCCACTAAATTGCCTTATGTAGGTCCCATGCATTCTTGAATTTCCCCACTGTTTTTGACTCTACAACCTCCTCAGGAAGGCTGTTCCATGCATCTACAACCCTCTTTGTGAAGAAATGCTTCCTCACATTACCTCTGAGCCAGCCCCCTCTCTATCTTCAAATTATGCCCCCTTGTTCTTGCACATCTCTTTTTCTGAAAGATGCTACCCTTTTGGACTTTGTTGATTCCCTTGAGGTACTTGAAAGTTTCTATCATGCCCCCCGTCTCCTTTCCTCGAGGGGATACATATTAAGCTCTTTTAGTCTCTCTTCGTATGGCTTCTGGTGCAGACCCTGCACCACTTTAGTTGCCCTCCTCTGGACAGCCTCCACCCTATCTATGTCTTTGCGGAGATGGGGTCTCCAGAACTGTACACAGTACTCCATATGTGGTCTTACCAACTGTCTGTACAGAGGGCCAGGAACTTCCTGTTTTCTACAGTGATGCCTCTCCTTATGCATCCGAGTATCCCCCAACCCTCCTTACTGCCTTCTCACATTGCTGGCCCACCTTTAGGTCATCTGATATGACTACATCCAGGTCCCTTTCCATTTTTGTTGTCAGTATCTCACCCCCCATTGTGCACTCTTCCCCCTTTTAGAACATGTTATTTCACTTAGAATACATGCTATTTAATTTAGAACATGTTATTTTCATTTAGAATCTGGAAATAGAATGTAGAGAACAATGGGACAGATAGAGCATTTACAATGGAAACAAAGGCAGTTTGACTAAAACAAGGTAAAACTAATAAAAACAATAGTAGTGTGATATACACAGAAAGAGGAAATTGTTTCACCAGGAAAGGCACACTAAGCTGAAGCTTGTTTCCAGGTGTAACCTGGGAGCACAAGGAAGTTAAGTGCCTTGCTCAGGGTCACACAGTATGCAAACCCTGATCTCCAGATTTGCAGCTCAGAGCCTTAAACCACTGCACTATACTGCCACCCATTGGCTATGGGATACGTAATGGCCTGACTCGGACTATTCCATTTATATTAATGAGTGAGGAGGCAGGACCATTAGATATTAATGTGTTATTAAAGAGACACTGTCAACCTTTCTTGCATCATATTATCTCTAGTTCAATGGTGGTACATAGCTCAGTGCTTGTGATACGTAAGAGCTGGATGATACGATTAGTGCTTAGATACGTTTGAGCTGGATTGGTACATATGTCAGTGCTTATAGTACGTAGGAACTGGATGCAATATAGTTGGTGCTTAGATACATTTGAGCTGGATGAGATATAGTTGGTATTAGAAACTTGATCTTTGGCCTTTCTCTATATCCCACCTTTGGCGGGATGCTAGATAATTGTAGGACTGAAGGCCCAGTGCAAGGTGAGATATGAGTGCCAGAGAAGGAGGAGGAGGCAGGGGAGGAAGGAGGGTGAGTTTGACTCGCTTGAAGCAGAGGCAGTGGAAGATGGATGTTTAAGAGGATGGGGAGGAGCTATTTCCCCCCACTGAACTTCAGGCAAAGGCTTCCAATTCAATGGTGGTACATAGCTCAGTGCTTGTGGTACATAAGAGCTGGATGAGATATGGTTGGTGCTTGGATACGTTAGAGCTGGATTGGTACATAGGTCAGTGCTTATAGAACATAGGAACTGGATGAGATATGGTTGGTGCTTGGATACGTTAGAGCTGGATTGGTACACAGGTCAGTGCTTATAGAATGTAGGAACTGGATGAGATATGGTTGGTGCTTAAATACGTTTGAGCTGGATGAGATATGGTTGGTATTAGAAACTTGATCTTTAGCCTTTCTCTATAATCCACCCTTGTTGGGATGCTAGAGAAGTGTAGGACTGAAGGCCAAAAGAGAATATTAATTACCATTGTGATTACTTCCTTCATATCTGGAGAGTATGGCCAATATCAAGCAGGAGAGGAAAACCCCCCCTTAGGAGGAAACCTCCAAGGACCCATGGCTACTGACATGCCCATCCTCTGGCTTACTAAAAGAGAGTAATCCTAGTTAGACTAAAGTACTGACTTGGTTATCTTAGAACTAGATCCAGGTTATTGGTAGTAGAGGCATATCCTTGATTTCGATGGTGAGCAGAGTAATCCTGGAGGACGAGGTACTGGCAGATGAAAGTCCAACATGGAGATGATGGCATAAGAGATTGGTTAATCCTAGTCCATGATATCTATGGGAGAAGAAGGTAAGGAGCATAGGATCCTGCAGAGAAGATGAGACCCCCATGTGGGTCGACTGAGGTGATGATGGAATGTGGTTGAGAAAACAGCCAGGCTGCCATGCGGGGCAAAGCAGTGATAATGGCAGGACCCCATGTGGTCCACTATTGCATAGATACCTGTAAAGGAGATGAGACCCCCACATACAATGGCATCCCCAGGATGAAATGCAATTCTGCAGCATTTTGCAGCACTCTGCAGAATGCTGCAGAAGACCACTGAATAAAGCACGTCATTTTGATGGATTAGTCCCTTTGTCATGCAGGAAAATGTGACACTACCAGGATGAAGTGAATGCCACAGTTTCCTGCATGCCAAAGGGGACTATTTGCCATTGAAATTACATTGCTTTATTCAGTAAGTCTGCTGCAGCATACGCAGAGTGCATCAAAAGTGCATTTCATCCTGGGGGAAGCCACTGTAGGTTTGCTGAGGTGAGATGGAATGCAGTTGAGGAGGCAGACAGAACTCTTGCATGGAAAAGCAGAGGACATGGCGGACCACAAAAGGTCCACCATTGCATAGGTTCCAGTAGAAATGGCGAGACCCCCACGTGGGTTGACCAAGATGAGATGGAGTGCAGATGAGCAAGCAGCCAGGCCCTGTGTGGGGCAAAGTCAGAGACATGGTGGGACCCCATGTGGTACACCAGTGCAAAGGTTACAGTATGAAGGTGAGACACCTTGTAGGTTGGCCGAGGTGAGATGGAATGCACTGAGCAAGCGCCAGGCCCCCCTTGCGGGATGAAGCATTAATTAGAAAAGATCTCCCAGGACAATGCTGAGACCATAGGCTGGAGCAGTAGGCCATCATGGTGGAGACTCATATTGAGACAGATGTCCTTCGACACTGTCTCTGGAGGGAAGCAGAGGTAGGATCAGAAAATGTTTTCCTTGATGGGGAGCAGAGCTAGGTTCAGTCTGGCGAGAAGGTAAGGCAGCTGTCTATGCATAGTAACGTATCAAGGCAGGAGAAGGCTAGACTTCCCTGGTAGAATTCCCAGTCCTGTTTTTGAGGTCGATGATGAGCAGGAGGTCAACGCTGAAAATTCCAGCAGATGAAGAGATCCAGCTAGGAGTGATGTCTGGATGATAGACAATGGTTAATCCGTGACCACGGTAGCTGTGAGTGAAGCAGCTGTAAAACATGCATGTACAATCAGCATGGTTGAGGATGAGTACCAATGCTGCAAATATTTGAGGACGTAGAAATCATACAGGATGAAATGGTTGGAAGTGCTGCCCAGCAGGGATGATGAAGAGGTAGGAGTCTATGCGATTGGGAGGCTTGAATGGAGCCGTAAATTCAGTGAAACATTAGGTTACTATCGAGTTCTTTGTCAGAAAAGAGAATATCTCAAGATGTCCAAATAATTGAGGTATACTCTACGGATTTGTCCAGCATAGAAACTTGGTTGGAAATGGACCAGAAACAAGGTGGATTGCAGTAGAAGCATAAAGGAATGATGAAGTAGGGTAGGCCTGGATGTGGGCTAGCTGGAGCATGAACCCCATGTAGGTCCAGAGTGTGCAGTGGTTGACTGCTTGAGCGATCGAGTAGGTCTCGGTTAATTGGTCAAAGGAAGATGAGACCCCTACATGGGTCTGCTTTAGTGAAGAAGGAAATATGGTTGAAGAATGAGAAATGCCCCTCGTAGGCACAATGGATTCAGGATGGCGAGACCCCCATGTGGGTAAGCCGTCGCCACAGTATGACCACTCCAGCATAAGTGAGTGAAATCCCCAGGTAAGGCTTCCTGCAGTGACTTGAGTATGTTCGCGCTATGAGTAGGGACCCCTTTTGGGGCTGGCATGTTTGAGATGGCGGACCCCACGGGGTGCGCCATCACCATAGTATTGAGCAGAGTGAGTCAAGGATGGCGGGACCCCCCGCAGTGTCACCATTGCAGTAGTAGTGCATAGTCCAATGTAATGAGGATAAGACCCCAGTAAGACTACCTGTAGTATGGAATAAGTTGTAAGCGATTAGTAGATGCCCTCTTGTGGGAACGGCTGTATGAGATGGCAGACTGCTGTGGGTCTGCTGGTGCAGTAGCAAGCGTGGACAAAATGCAACCTTTCCGAGGTTCCCACGGAGGCTGAGTGGGACTCGAGACTACTGTGCAGGATGACTAGATGAGTTGACTGGAATGTCAAGAGGCCATCGATATATATATACAGGCTGTATGCCGAACCTTTGCAAGGGGTAGCTAGGACGGTGAAGAATGACATGTGTGGTTGTCCACCATGACCGCAGGATAGATGAGTTGAAGGTTGTAGGTAGTGTGTTGTGTTATGAAGTTCCCAGAGCAGTACGCCAGTGGGACCCCATGGAGGTCCAATAGAGGACAGCATGTGAAGTGATCGAGTAGCAAGCTAAGCCCCCACGTGGGCAAGCTTGTGCGGCAGGACCCCCATGTAGGTCTGCCTGAGGAGTATAGGAAATTAGTGAATTGAGCTAGGCCTCCATGTAGGCAAGCTGTACTGGCAGGACCTCAACGTAGGTCTGCCGGAGGAGGAGTAGAAGTGAGAGAGTTGAGCCAGACTTCCACGTAGGCTATCTGGAACGACAGGAGTTAGGTTAGTTTTAGTTAATTTAGTTAGGCAGTATAGTGGTCTCATCTAGGCCTGTCGGAGGAAGGATGCTGCAGGAGCAGATCTTTAGAAGGGGAAGTCAATGAGGTAGCTGGTAAACAGAAGAGGGAGTACAGATCTTGGAACGTCAGGGAGTCAGGTCCCTGCATCATGTAGAATGAATCCTGGCTCTCCAGTCAGTAGTCATGAGCTGTGACAAGCATGGGTTTGCAGGAGTTGTGAGGTCTGATGTACATAACAAAACTTACGAAGAACATACTGTGGTAGCGGTTACAAGCATATCTGAACACACTATACAGATTCCTGAATTGTTTGGACAAGTCTTCAATTACGAACTGCGGAAGGAACTAATATGTAGTGTAGTGTAACAGATGAAGTGCCCTATGGAAGCGATGAGCCCTACCATATCTAATCATGAACTGATCCTTGGTGACAGTAGTGAAATGTGAGGTGAGTATGGTAGAGGAAGGAGCTCTCATTGTGTGTGAGGTAGACATCCATTGACCCTGGAATTGCATGCCACGTAGGCACTGCCATCTCAGTGAAGGGAACCTGGCAAGGAGAAGAGCAGTAATTCCAAAGGCTGAGACAGGTTCCAAGTGATGTATTGGCCGTGCTGCAGCAAGCGCGTCCGGTGCTGAAAGAAGAAGGGCAGTCCAGGGTTCCCCGCCCCCTGAGCAGCAAGGGAAGGGGTGGGAAAGTATGGCACAGTGGCAGTGCACCGGTTACAAGCTGAGGGGCGCTGAAAGCCCAAAATGCTCCCTGGCCCAAGGAGCAGTGCAAGAGTGGAACATGGGAGCAAGCTGTAGTTGGTTCGCTAGCTGCACGAGGGGCGCTGCAAGACATCCAGAGTTGAAGAGGCTGGAAGCAGCAGCAAGAGAGAATGGAGTCCTGGAAGCGATGAATAGGCCGGACCGGTATGGAGCCCTGGAGCGACGCTGCGGTCCAGGTGCTGGCTTATCCAGTAGTTAGGGAAATGGGCAGACTGGGTGGGCCAAGCGGTCCTTATCTGCTGTCAAAGTCTATGTTTCTAAGATGCAGAGGCTGGCAAGGAAATGAAGGACAGCCCCAAAAGAAAACAGTGGAACAGGAAGACAACAAAAGGTACGGACAGAATGAGGGGGGAAGCAGGGAAAAGAGTAAGGAGGCAAAGACTTGGGTAAAAACTAGAAGGGGGGGAGACCAACAAAGCAGACAAAGGCAGAGGGAAGGGGGGGGGACAGAGGAGGCACAGAGGGGAGAAGAGGAAGAGCCACCCCCATCAGCCACACAGCACCAGAGTGATTTCGACTCACTTGAAGCAGGAGGAATGGAAACTGGACATATAAGAATGGGGGAGGAGCTATGCCCCCCTCATTGAATTTCAGGCAAAGCCTTCCATTTGAAACCTCACATTTTATGATTGAAGGGCAGTTTTTATGCATAGGCTAAGTAGGCTGCAGCCTAGGAGCACCGGCTGTTTAGGGGCTCCTGCGAGTAAGGCACTAAGTTATACGTTTTTGACCACTTGCTCATGTAACCCCCCTGCAAATGGGGGTTCCCAAAAGACTTCCAGGAGCTTGCTTGAATGCTCCAAGCCTGAATGGTGTTTGGCGTTTAAGCCATTTATCAGTGAGTGTTTTTAGAACCTCTGGTACTGTCTCTTTAAGAGCTGTCTGCTTGCAGACATAATTAGTTTATATGGGGACTGTGTGTTTCTCTGTTTGAGTACCACTCAAGCTGCTGCCAATTCACTCCATTTTTGCAGTCACTAGAGTGCAAAGGAACCTATCTGAAAGATGTAACTGTTTGCCAGAAATTATTTAGAGTAATAATGAAATTACAGTTTGTCTAACCTGCTTTCTTTGCAGTCAGAACTGTGTCTGCTAGTTCCCCATTCTAGTTTTGAACTGCTGAACTGGACCAATCAGTGTGGGGTAGCTAGCTCTAAAATGGTGCCTTGGACGAATCAGAACTTGGACTCATAATCTGAGCCAGCCACAAGAGGATTGTATGGGCAGTGACTCTGGGAGATGTGTGTTTAGACTTCAGTGCCTTTTTGGACCAACAGCAGCAGTCTATTGTGAGTGACAGCCAATCCAGTCAAGAACTGGGAGGAACTCAAAGGAAGTGCCCGTTTTGTCGGTTTGAGTTTGAGTTGAGCTTTGGCAGTGAAGAAGGAAGGAGCCCTGTGCTTTTCAGTGTGCAGTTTTAGTCAAAAAGCGTGTGTAAGGCCCAGAGTTCCGGTCTGCAGCTTGTGTAACAGCTTGTTAGGACTGAATCCGTCCTGTGAAAAGAATCAAAGGATCTCTGAAGAGTAGAAACCAGGCTCACCCTGTAGAAGACTGGAGGAATTGCTGAAAATTGCACTCGGGTCTGTCAGAACTGAATCTGCTGTGTGTTCTCCGGGTATTGTGCAGTAATTGCGATCGGATACAGATGCAGCCTGCCTGGTATAGTGCTTTTTTATATGGATGTGTGAAGAGGTTTGTGTACCTCAAGTGAGCCCTGCTGACATTGAAGGACCCTATCTTATTTGGAGGCGTGAGTACTAATTCAGGGTCGCTCCCTGTTGAATTGCCACATTAAATCCAAATGGAATTACTGTACTGCTGACTGTTTAATTCTCCTTTTCTCTGTGTGAAAGGGCCCCTACCAGCTGCCACGGTTTGGACTAGCCACTAGGGCTTGGGTACCCAAGGACAGTAACTGATAGGGATAGGGCCTGT
Organism: Neoceratodus forsteri; assembly: GCA_016271365.2. Classification (NCBI taxonomy): domain Eukaryota; kingdom Metazoa; phylum Chordata; order Ceratodontiformes; family Ceratodontidae; genus Neoceratodus; species Neoceratodus forsteri. The sequence goes on from JADMNL010000023.1 coordinate 71,616,834, forward strand.
GCATTAGAGCCATAGGTAGATTAAGGAGTGATAAGCTAATTAACCTAATTTCCCCCTGTCCTTGTTATATCCCCAAATAAATCGGAGCTGCTTGTTTCAGCAAAGTTATACTGCCTGAGGTATTTGTCTATGTTAAAGTACTGTACTGTGATTGTTGACTGTATCTCATTTCACAGGAGGTCCCAGTGCGGAACCAGACCTGGGGTAAGTGTATACTGTGAAGGTAATTCTGATATATTGTGTGGGCCACTAGTGGGAAGAAAGGGGGGTTGCAGTGTCCCAGAGGGCTGTGACCTAGTTAGTTTAACTATTGCAAACCCTGACCTCTGGGTGGAGGCACCCGCCATTGGATCCAGGCCCCTCAACCTGTTAGTGGCAAATCAGGCAGGGGTAGTAGCCCCTGGGATAGCGCCATCTAGGGGTTACATTCATTGTCTCTGTTGGTGCTGCCTGAATCAACTAAGCGCTTGGAGCCTGGCCTTGCAGCACACTGCACAAACACACACACATATACACACACACACTCACAGCACAGGTTTAACTAGTGTGATAAGTCGGAGTCCAGCTCCAGCAAAAAACAACCAGTCTGTCCTGACTCCTGCTGTGACCCCATGCCATCATTTGGCTCCTCTTTCTCCGTTCTCCCTTCCACCATGTCTCCACTGAAAAAATGCTTATGTTGAGTTGTCTCTTGTTCCCCCCCCCACCAGTAAATGTCCCTGCCTCCCAGTCCAGTTCCGTCATTCACTGACATGGTGCTGAACCTTCCCAATCAGTGGTGAATTTGGATTCCAAAACCCCACTGATGCCAGATTGCTTACAGCGGCCATGGGAATGCTTTGCTAAGTGTGTATAAGAAGGCCACATTTCAGGCAGCTTTTCTTTCTCTCAGACAGTGACTTGGCATTGATTCAGTTCTGACATTCTGCAGCACATCAGCACTGCTGGGACTTTGGAAGCATAACTCTTGGCACTGATGACCAATGGATTTTTATGAGCATTGAGCAGAATGAAGAGGTTTGATTTTTTGCTGGGTTTTCCCTCAGGTAAGTGAAAATATCGAAGGATTCGAAGAGTTGACCCACTACGTTACTAACTCCTTGTGTAAACGTCCTGGATCAGGCTCACCAAATGAACAAAGTTCAAGTGCCTCGTTGTACTTCCATTTGTACCAACCATCCTTGTGAAAGTCACCCAGTGGTCTTTTGTTACTACACAGATCTGACTGGGAATTCATTGCGTTTCCATGTATTTCCTCAGTGAGACACAATTGTAATAAGTTAGTTTCACTTATTTTCAGCTTTTTCAGTCTGAAGAAACTGATTTTTCACTGATTCATGCAACTCAGGGCTGAGGCTGACTTGGAAATCCTAGGAGAAAATCCCGCACCCTTCCTCCATCTAATAGATGCTACCATCCTTTCAAAGTCTCTGCCAGTGCTCCGGGTTTGTTCTTGTTATGTCTCATCCACAGTTTCTGGCTTTGAGTCAGAATCAGTGCTCATGCCTCAGTGGGCCAAAGAAAAGGCAGAAATAAAGCAGTCAGTATGCAAATGATACCAATGGCTTTTCAAACAACCATTGCACACAAGGGACAGCGAGTGATTAGTGAAATGCTGAAGCGACTCCTGGCTGATTAACAAATCAGTAAAGAAACCACCAAAACCCCACAGCAATAAAACCAAACTATGTTCTGTGCAAAGGAGACCAGTTGAGCTCCAGCCAGGCAACTAGTAGGTAGGCAGACACCACGGCAATGGCATCTGATTTAGCAGCCGAGACGCCAAATACACAAAGCTTGTAACACAGAAAAATGCACAGTACTGGTCCTCTGAGATGGAGCTGCAGTAACAAACTTGATCCATAAACAAAACAAAACTGCACTCCAAGTGGTGCAGTGAAAAAGGTGGTTTGTACAGGAGTCATGCAAACAACAAAAAGATGGTACTGTATGCAATGTTGCCATGCTCTGAATTGAGCCACGTTGGGGGGAGGGGGTGCATGAAGTTTCTAGCCTATGGGTGCCATCTGAGTTAATGCAGCCCTTATGATTGCTTACCTTTTCTAAAATGAATTGATGTTGCTGGTTGTTCTATCTGCTTCCTGTCTTAGTAGAACTGAGATGCCTTGTAATGATGCACTTATACCCAGTTTTGACTTGTTTCAATTCCTTGATCTACTCTTATTGCATACATCCTGAACATTAAGAACCCATCAAATTGTGCAGCCACTCAACAGGCAGTAGTTTCCTGTCCTCGTACTGCATCATGCATAACTACCCTGTGTTGGGGGTGTTTCCTAGTTCAGGAAAGATGCAGTGATAGTTGATCAAGGACTGTAAGCAAACATATCTTTGTGTGGTAACCCCAGTATTTATTTTTATTTATTTTTTGTTGACCGGGTAAGTGCACTAGGCAGATTCTACCTATTTTCAGGCACGAACCAGGGGGAGGGGGAGGGAATACAGATGAAATGCCAACTGACCTTGAACCAGAGTAAGCTGCTGGTGGTATTTTTAGTGAATGAGGGAAATTTGGCCAGGGCACTGGGGAAATTCCCTTACTCTTTTCGAGAAGTGCCATGGGATCTTTAACATCCACCTGAACTACCACCAGAACAGGCAGATGGGACTTCGGTTTAACATCTCATCCGAAAGATGGCACCTCATGAGTGCAGCACCCCCCCTCATGCTGCACTACAGTGTCAGTATTGGGATATTAACCCAAGTGCCTGGTGTGGGGATAGAACCCACAGCCTTCTGATCTCCTGGCCTTAGAAGCGAGTGTGCTACCTGCTGAGCCACTGACACTGACATGTTGAGCAGGGGTCTTCACTTCAAAAAAGAAACAAACATTTTTCAATGCCGAATGTTGCTTGCTCATATGTGCCGTTTAGGCATTTGGAAGTGAAAGTACCACGCCTAAGAACTGTCATGTGCCCCCCCCCCAAGACATCCACTGTGTTTTTCTGCTCAGTATTCACAGAAGAGGGGAAGGGGCAAGGGCCACAGGAGTACAACAGTTGCAAAGGCAAGAAGAGGTGGACAATAGTCCATTCACAGGCAGAAGAATCCTGCAGAAGGTGACTAAATTGAAGGTGGACAAAGTGACGGGACCAGATGGCATACACCCAAAGATATTATAAGAACTGTGAAGGGAGATAGCAGTACCTCTGGCAGCCATGTTCACCGAATCATTCAACACAGGGGTGGTACCAGAGAATTGGAGGAGGGCACATGTGGTCTCTCTATACAAATCCAGCAGTAGGGAGGAGGCGGGGAACTATAGGCCAGTCATCCTCACCTCAGTAGTGGGGAAGATCATGGAGACATTGGTTAAAGAAAGGATAATGGGGCACCTAGAAGTCATCAGAGCCCAAGACCATAGGCAACATGGATTCACAGTGGGGAGGTCATGTCAGACAAATCTGGTTGATCTCTTTGACTGGGTGACAAAAGAAGTAAAGTAAATCAGGGTGGGGCAGTGGACAACGCTTACCTTGATGTAAGCAGAGCCTTTGACATGTCCCACATAGGAGGCTGATAAAGTAGCTGAGCAGGCTGGGCTTGGGGGAAAGGGTGGTAAAGTGGGTTAGAAACTGGCTAACAGACAGGAGGCAGAGAGTGGTGGTAAATGGTGTGCAGTCTGAGAGTCTGGGGAGAGGGGGTGACCAGTGGGGTGCCACAGGGATTGGTCCTGGGGCCAGTCCTGTTCAATGTCTTCATTAGTGACATTGCAGAAGGGCTGAAGGGAAAGGTCTGCCTGTTTGCAGATGACACCAAGATCTATAACACAGTGGATACCCCAGAGGGGGTGGAGAAAATGAGGAGGGACCTGGGGAAGCTTGAAAAATGGTCTGAGGACTGGCAACTATAGTTTAATTCAGAAAAGTGCAAAATTATGCACCTGGAACACAGAAACCCTGGAGAAAGGTACATGATGGGGGGGAGGGGGTTGCTGACAGTCACAAAGAAGGAAAGGGACCTTGGGGTTCTTATTTCAGATGACCTGAAAATGTCAAAGTGGTAAGGCAGCTGGGAGGGCCAGTGACATGCTGGGCTGCATAGGCAGGGGTATGACCAGCATAAGGAGGGAGGTAGTGATGCCATTATATAAAACCATGGTCAGGCTTCACATGGAGTACTGTGTGCAGTTCTGGAGGTCGCACCTTTGTAAGGATATTAACAGGCTGGAGATGGTCCAGAGAAGGGTGAATGAGATGGTATAGAGCTTGCAACACATGACTTGTGAAGAGAAATTAAGGGACCTCAATATGTACTCACTGGAAGAGAGGAGGGAAAGAGGGGGGTATGATAGAAACATTCAAGTACCTCAAGGGTGTAAGTAGAACTACTGAGAAGCAGGAGACAACTGCTATAGACACATGTGCCAGCTTTTTGTGATATTCTTTTGTTCTTATAAATCTGTAATCTCCAGTATTTCAGTAACCACATGACCACACTGCCTTCTTTAGGCAATTTTATGCTGGTTGATGCCTGGTATCAGACGGGCAGACAGAGGGCTCACCAGATTGTGTTGCCATTTGGAAAAACATCACAGTGTGTTCTTTCACTGGTAAGCATTCTGGAAAGCTGGAGAAGGTCTGACAATTTTTATTATGATTTTATCTCCTTATGTCTGTCCGCTTTGGTCCCCCCTATCCCCACACCCCAACAGTCATCAGTGGTCACAGCTGCAGCCTTCTTCTTGCCAAGATGGTGGGTGAGCAGCTGCCTTCAGTCTGTGAAGTCTAATGTCTTTCAGTGCTGCTTATTGGTCATCTTCCAACACAGGCGAGGCACTGCCAGACCCAAACTAACTCAGAACAAGCAGGTTTCAAAGTGGGGAAAAAATGGAGTGAGCAAGAATCAAGTACTCATTCAAATGCGGCATCGATTTAAAGATCAGCATACTGGTGTGGACACTGCAAATAGAACCCCAGCTCTCTAAGCAGCCTTATGAAGAGGACAGAGCTCTTGAAGCACTGGGGTTCTGTTTATTGTACTGTAAGTGGGCTGCATCTAATTCAGTAATTTACTGTACCTTACATCTGAATGTATGGTAGGCCCAACTTTAAATAAACACTGCACCTGAATGAACACATGATGCCATCGAAACATAGAATTTGTCAGCAGAAAAGGACCTCTCAGCCCACCCAGTCTGCCCAAGTGTTCTCTACCTACTTGTAACTCCTGCCTGTATATGTTACTGCATGTCTTATTCTGCCTGCATCCATCAGGACCTCCTTGTGAATGAGCTTGCTTAATGGATTTTTCCTGCAATGAACTTGAACCTCCTTCACTTCCATAGCCCTATTGATCTCCGTTGACCCCCTCCTTCCCCTTTTTCTAATATACCCCTATGTTTATCCCATGCATGCTTCATGCCCCCTACCATTTTAGCTTCCACCACTTCTCCTGGCAGTCTGTTCAAGGCGTCTACCACCCTTTCAGTAAAGAAATATTTCTTCACATCTATTCTGAATACCCCCCCAGCTTCATTGTATGTCTCTTGGTTTGGGTGCTCATCCTATATGAAGGAAACTCCCCAACTGTACCCTCTTTACCCCTGTGAGGTACTTTGTAGGTCTTGATCATGTCACCTCTCGCCCTCCTCTCTTCCAGAGGGTACATGTTGAGATTCTTCAGCCTTTCCTTGTAGGGATTCCTGTGAAAATTCTGAACCATTTTAGTTGCCCTCCTCTGGAAAACCTCCACCTTATGTCCTTTCTGAAGTGTAGACTCTAAAACTGGACACAGTACTCCACCTGGGGGTATACCAGGGAGTGATACAATGGCAGCACAACATCTCTCCTCCTCCTACTGGAGATACCACTCCTTATGCACCCCAGAATCCAATTTGCCCTGCCCATAACCTTGTGACACTGTACTGCCACCTTGAGGTCCTCTGATATAATAACCTCAAGGACCCTTTCATGCCTAGTGAGTATCAATACCTCCCCCCATCCTATACTCAGCATCAGGGTTCCTATGCCTTAGGTACATGATTTTACACTTGTTGGCATTGAACTCCAAGTAAGTAAGAAAATGGAATTGATTTGAATGAATTTCAGGCTTTTAAGCAGCTTTTTGGGGAGTGTATATATGTGTGTGTGTGTGTGTGTGTGTGTGTGTGGGTGGCTCTGCTACTATAACTATTTGCTTTTGATTTGGAATAATGTGCGAACACACTAACCTTCTCCCCACTCCTTGTGCTATATCGGAGATAAAGAGCCCAAATGGCACTGGGCCAAGCAGTGAGCTCTGCGGCACCCCGCTTGTCACTGCTCTGGGTGCCGATAGCTACCCCACCACCACCACCCTCTGCACCTTCCCCTGTAACCAGTTCTCTATCCATTTGGTCACACCACCTTCCACCCGTACCCCTCCTTCTCCTCACTCTTCTCCTCCTCCTTGGCCTGTGTCCCTCCTCCCAGTAGTCCACACCCTTTCTCCTCCTTATTCTTACTGGGTGGTGGTGCCTTCTGTATTACTCTCAGACCACTCTGCCCGTCCCCTTCCAGGGTTACTACGCCTCCGCCTTTACCTATATCTAGGGCAGTGAGCTTATTAGGCTCCCCTGTGCGGACCTTTCTACCAACCTCAGTCTTTTGGCCACCCCCCCACTAGTTTAAATCCACCTTAGTAGAGAGATACCCTTCCAATCCTGCCCTTTTTGTACATATTTTCTCCCGGCTATGGTCGGCTTGATCATCCTGACCCCCCCCCAACCCTGCCCCGACATCAGGCCCTGCTCACCTCCACAGATTACCCTCGTGGCGGGGTAGTGAGGAGCTTCCCAGCTCAACCCACCAGAGCCCGATCCAGTTGAGGAGGTGTCATTTGGGGAGGGCAGCGGGGTTGGGCTCATGCTGCCCAACTGTGCCCATTTCCACTTTTCTCCCTTTGCAGAGTCGGGGTGGCAATGGCGCTTAGGCACAGCATGCCAACGCCTGCCACTCCCCTTACTACACCACTGTAGTAGTGCCCCGGTCATCACCAGAGGCCACTACAGAGTGGTGGGTCCCTGGATCCAACCCCGCGATAGGAGAGTAGTCCTCCGGACGCTCAATCCTATCCCTCCCTTCCCAACCCCTATCTTGCGTCTGAACCCGACAGAGCTCCACTGAGCTTGCTCACTCCCTCTCTCTCACTCACTCGTTCTGTTTCTCCCGGTGCTGCAGGCTGCCCTGTTGTACTGGGCTCCTGCCTGCATCGGCGCCTTTTCCTGCCCACAAAGAAATCCGCAGCAGTCCCGACAGAGCTCCGTTGAGCTCGCTCACTCCCCCTCCCTCACTCGTTCTGTTTCTCCCGGCACTGCAGGCTGCCCTTTTGTACTGGTGGCCAGTGGTCATGAATGCTGCCAGTGTGTAACTGTCCACAGTTGCAGAGCTCTGCCGGAGAGATATATGCCTTTGGCACGTACTTCCTGCCCATTAGAGCATAGGCTCCATTGTGTAGAAGGTGTTGATATCATTTGTCAGTTTGATTCAGATTCCTTTTTATGTTGATTGCGCGCATGCACAAGAAACATGTTGTAGCAGCTTGCTGCAGAAGCAGGTTGTGGAGGTGCAGCACTGTTGTGGCCATTGCCCCCACTGCCTTTTGAGGCCTGGCCCGCTTTCCCCAATGGGGTGGCACGCTGCTGACACTAGTTCAGCCAGTGTGCTACCACCTTGAAACATTTTAGCCACTGCAATTAGGGGCCACCTTGTCATTGCAGCATCAGCCATTCCGCTGCAATGAGGGAGTGACCCCGTCATTGCAGGGTGGTACCTTGCATGTCCCCGACCCAGTTTGCTGATGGGGAGCCCAGTCCCTGTCAGCATAATGTCCCCACCCCCAAGTTTTTGTTGTATGCCGAGGGGGTGCCCAATCCCCCTCAGCATCATGCCCCCATCTTTCTTTGCCAACGGGCCCCAATCCCGTCAGCTTCAGTCCCCCTTCCCAGTTGAATTTGCCAACGGGGTAGCACACTCCCTGTCAGCATAATGTCTCCCACCCCCAATTTGTTGTCTGTTGAGGGGGGTGCCCAATCCCTCTCGGCTTTCCCCCCCTCGGTATGTGCCGACAGGGGTGCCCAATCCCCCACCAGCTACAGCACCCCCACAAAACAACTCGGGTGGCAAGCTGGGTGCCCACCCCAGCATGCCAAATGTCCCTAAAAAAAAAAAAACAGTCCTGCAATGGTTTTTTTTTTTTTTTTATCCCTGTAAACCAGAAAATGTTCCCTCATTGAGTCCGCGGCCCGGCCCCAACCCACACTCCACCTTCATGCACTTCTACCTCCCCACATGCCCCTCACCCCATACTTACCTCTGGAGGCCGGCGTGACGATCTTCAGTGGACCGGCAACACATCTACACTCTTCAAAGCTGACCACGAACTGAAGAAATGCCAGTAAGCTGTTTAATGACATAAATGTTTTTTTTGTTTCAACTTTGGTGCATATCTCAGCCATTTTGAGGAATTCCGTCACCAAATTTTCAACATGGGGTTCTTGGGACCCCACCTCATGAACTCAGCCACTATCATTTTGTTATTCGGTCCTGAAAGGTGATTTCGCGGTCACTGCGTGGAACCACCTTTTGGCACTGAGTAACGAAACAGTGTCACAGTTCATGAGGTAGGCCCTTCCCCCCAAACCCTATGTTGAAAATTTGGTGAAGAAATTCCCAAAAATGACTGTTTTATGAGCATGCGTTATGAAGTTCCTACGCACGCTTGTAACTTCGAGAATTTTTACTATTTTCACTCCGGATTTACAACATTGCCATTTTACCACACCTCCTTATGAGTAGTACAGCTGTCATTTAATCTTGCAGAAAATGTGGTTTCACATATGTAGTGCACAATGGCGCAGTCGGTGTGTGAAATCAATGTTTGGGACAGATTGAGAAAATCAGAGTGACACTTGTTCATGAGCAGAGGTCTTAAAATGTCTATGTTGAAAATCTGGTGACAAAAGACCATAAAATGACTGTTACGAGCATGCATTGCGCAGTTTCCACGCACCCTCGTAAGTCCACAAATTTGTAATATTTTCACTCCAGATTTTCAACACTGGCATTTTTCTCTGCCTCCTTATGAACAGTACAGCTGTCATTTTTTACACCCTGGCCAAAATGTGTTTTTGCACTTCCGGTGCAGAAATGCGTGGTCGCTGTGGGAAATCAGTGTTTGGGACAAATTAAGAAAATCACAGTGACGTTGTTCATGAGCAGAGGTTCCAAAATGCCTGTGTTGACATTCTGCTGTAAAAATCCCCAAACTAATTACATTACGGGTGTTAAGCAGTTTCACGCAGACACCATGACTTCACCAGTTTTTATATTTTCACTCCAGATTTTCAACATTGCCATTTTTACACCTCCCATGAACAGTACAGCTGTCATTTTCACATCCTGTTCGAAATGTGTTTTCACACTTGTGGTGCCAAATGAAGTCACTGCAAAATCAGCTTTCGGATAACGCACTGATATTGCTACTGTTTATGAGGTGGGGGTCACAAAAAAACCATGTTGAAAATTTTGAGTGAAAATACCAACGAACGCCTGGGGTGTTAGGGTTTCCAACCATAACGCCCACCCTGTAGAGACTGACAGGCATCAGGGGTGTGACTAGGGATTGTCGACAGTAATGCTTATTCCATTTCACCCTCACCCACACCCTGCAGCCAGTGACAGGCATTGAGGTGTGCCTTGGACTCTTCAACCCCAAAGTTCACCCCCATTCTCCTATACTGCACCCATATCACCATATTTCCTTATGGAATGGGGTGAGCATAAGGCCCAAAGACCCCAAGGCACACCGTGACACTTGTCAGTGTCTGCAGGGTAGGGTGTGGTGAAATGGCATGAGTGTTATGCCTGATGATCCAAAGGCACACCCCAATGCCTGTCAGCCTCTACAGGGTGGTGGTGGGGTTGGCTTCAGTTCAATACTTCACTGCCATTCCTGTTATGCATCTTTCTAACTCCTACACTACCAATGCCAATGCTAGCAAGCAAACATTTGGCATTGACAAATGCTTGTTTAAACTAGGAACAATATGAGACCTAAAGGGGGTCAACAATGTCCCTTTAAGGTGTTAATGACACATTAATACAGCCGTAGTAATGTGTTGTATTCGTTAATTGGGTACCATCTGATATGGGGAACTATCCGATGGCAAATTTTATGGGACGCAGAGCATATATAATGTGTTAGCAGTGGAATAGTAAAACAGTTTACAGGTGAGAAACAAATTCTGCAGAGCTTTCTTTTTTTTTTTTTTTCCTCCATCTCCCTGGTCTGCCCTGCCTCCTGACAGCAGCCTGCAATGTCACCAACCTTAGAAACATAGAAGCCGATGGCAGATAAGGGCCACATGGCCCATCCAGTCCTTCTCATGGACTCGTGGATTAGCCACAACTTATAACCACTGTAGTGGTGGGTGACCTGCTATGTTAGTCGTTAGTGGTGTGCGGAATTTTCAAAGTCCAGCCAAATGGAAATTAGACTGAAGTGGAATAGTGGAATTCCACAGCGGAATAATGCAGGATGAATGCTTGCTACACTTCCATGAAATTAAATTCCATGGATCATGATATATTCTATGGAAATAGTTGTGGATTTATTTTCTGTGGGGAAAATATTGTTCCATGGAATATAATTCCATGGATCACAGCAGGTGGAATTCCACAGAATAAATAGAGAGAGATTCAGAAGTAAATTACGCCAGCAGAATGGTGATTCTGCACTGATTCCTTGCTCTAAATTCTGCATTCCTCACAGCACTATTAGTCATCCATGGATCAGCTGGGGGGAGTGTTGTCTTAAAGGGACACGGCCAGCTTTTTTGCTCTTTTGTAAAGCTTACATCATCACTTATGCAAATATGCATCAGCCAGTTCTAAGAACACACTACATAACTGATAGTGGATTTACATAGTAAGGCTATTTTTATATATTCTGATAAAAAAAATAAATTGTGAGCAGTCCACTCTGAAGTCCCAGGAGCCAAAGCTCCCCCATGTCCATGCTAGTCTATGGCATCGAGCCATGGGTAAACTCATGCATGAGTGAGTTCTGAAAATTATAACGTGTATAAAAAAAATACAGTGCCTGTTTCTAGGTTCTGCTGAGTTTGCCAAAGTGATTATCTTTCTAAAATGAGCACTCTAACCTGGTTTCTTTTCCATTTGAGAACCGAAGCATGACTCAGAGGATGCACCTTAGCATCGGCGCATGTGTGCAGTGGTAGTATACATGCATGCTATTGATACCCAGTGGTTACCTCTCCCCCTTGATGCCCACCAATTGTGCTGCCTCTTGCCCTCTGCTAGGTGGTAGGCAAGTAATGGGACACAGTGTCCCCCTCCGTAACGAAGGACAGCTGTCCTCGGGATGCTTAATCCTCCCTTCCCTGGCCAGCCTTCAAGTGACACAACTCTGTCCTGAACCCAGGTTGCCTGCACTGTGAGCGGAAGTGCTGCTATAGTATGCTACTGGGCTAGCTTTACTTCACTTTTTTAAAGGGCTAGTACACTACCTGAAATTTATATTAAGTTTTAAAAGTAGCCAGATGTTACTTTTTATATCTTAAGAAATTCACTGTTACTTTTTACTAACTAAGTTTCTACCTGGCAGTACTAGGTGTGATGTGTAGAACTGCATGATACCTGGAGGCTGACATGGCTTCTTCTACCCCTCTTTCTACCTCATCAAAATTGTGACTTTACTGACTGTGCCACATCACAACTAAACCACGCAAGTCTATCCCCTGCTACCAGATCAGTCACCTGTGATGTTGCAGTGAGTGAGGTCACACTGCTGATGATGTATAAGGGGGAATGGAACTAGAAATGTCAGCTATCAGGAAAAATACTAATCTTCACATCTATTTACTACTCTGATCTTCGCATCTTATCGACTACAGTCAGAAGACAGGAAAATACTGAGAAATAAAAAAGTATCACCTGTCTACTTTTAAAAAGTATCAATATTTTCTGTCTGCTTTTTTTGGTGCCTATTATCTCATTTTAAGGATGCAGGACACGTACTTACTGATTACTCTGATTTAAAGCTAATGTAATCGTCCGTGCTCAAATTCTGGGTAAAGTACCAGCCTTGAAACTGGGAATGAAAAATAACTTAAAGTGCTGATGCAGTAAAAACCTAATGTCAAGAGAATGGCAGGGGCATTGGAAATTTGAATTAAATCGTGAGACCTTAAAAACTGAAAGAAAATGTAATGAAAATGCTGATCCAAAAAATGTCATCTGAAAGACAAAAAATAAAAGTAAGAGGAGAAAGTGAGAATGACAGACACCTCAATCTACTCTGGAATCAGTGCAGAGGAGGTAACTAAAATGATACATACACAACAATGTAGGTTGCAGTACTCACTGGAAAGTCAGGAGGGAGCTGGGGGGCATGATCAAAACAGTTAACTGCATGTAGGGAATATACTAAGTGGACAAAGGGGAAATGTTGACTAACAGTCGCAACAATTATAGTAGGGGCAGCAACAGGAAATTGGGTAGGGGAGTTCAAGAAAGACGTCAAAGTACTTTCCCACAGAGCAGGTGGTGGAAAGAGTGGCACAGACTGCCCACCAAAATGGTCAAGGCAAATATCGTGGGGGAAGGGAATTCAAAAGAGGATGGGACAGGCACTGGGGGCTGGTTATGTGCCCTTGAGTGAAAGGGGTGTGGTTAGGACTGGTGGGAACCATTAGGGCTCACAGAATTACCTAATTAAGGTAGACAACAGGGCAGACTGGATAAACTATGGGGCTTTCTATGGCCATCAGTTTTCTGTGTTTATGTTACAGTAAAATTTACAGGTGATTGGTCAGGTGGCCAGCAGATTATTTTCTACTATCCAAAAACCAGTGTATCACAGTTCAACTTGCCGTGTAGGGGACCTAAATTCAGAGCTTATAGAAATGGCCTACCAATGGATATTCAAGATAGCAGTCCATAATCGGTTGGAGGTGGGAGCCAATATTGATTCTAGTGTCCAGGCTAGCCTGTGGATCCCCCTCCTAAACTTGACGCACTCATCTCTCTGTAAGGTTGTCAACTGACAGCAGTCTTCAGCACACTGGGAAGGGTCAGAGGGGCTACAGTGTCATTTAATGATGCTAAGTAGACTGATTTACAGAGAGTACGCACCAGGTTTTGAGAGGGACCCACTGACTAGTTGGGGCTTCAGCATTCCTGTTGCCCCCATTTCATGGATCAGGGCTGGAGAGGGGGCTCTTGATATACCATGCATTTTGAGGCCAGGAGAAAGCTGGGCTAGGCAGCAGGGATATCTTTAAGAACAGATTGTCAGAAGTCTTTAAAACAATTACTGTGTGTATGGGAGGAATATTGTGGGGCTGGAGGGTGGAAGACAACTGACGGGGTAACTGTAACTGACTAGTACTGGACACCTATTTGATGGGGAAAGACTTTTAAAAGCATTTTAAACTCATCTGTTTCCACAAATAAGTAATACCTAAATATTTGGAACCCAAATACCAATACATGGACCGAATATTCAGATTAAGGTATTCACACACACTCCTAGTCCATTTCTTTTTTTCAACTTAGAAATTGAGTTGCTGACCTGTTAGACTGTTTTTCTTGAGACCTCACTCCTCCTCCTCCTCCTCATCCCATAGACACATACAGTACATATACATGGCAGCACGCATGAAAGCACTCAAAACAGCTAAGCATTTTGAATTAATTGCACATGGACTCCCTTTGTCCTAATATGGTCTGTGTTTCAACGCTGACAGCTCTCAAAGTGACTTCAGTCATGAAATAATTCTGCAGTCATGGAAAAAGGATGAGCCTCCTAGGGCCAGATAAGCGGAGCACGAGATACCCATATGACTTTATGGTACAGCTAGGCAAAGCAAGTTAAAATCCTACCACGACTAAGCCAGCATGTGTATTTCAGACACAGAGAGAGAGACACACACACACACACACACACACACACACACACACACACACACACACACAGGAGAGCAAAACACTTTTTCAACAAGAAGAACAGAAGCATTTAAAGCAGCAGTGCAACAAAAACTGTTCTTCTGAAAGGCTAGTTTTAGCTGCATTTAATAAAATGATTAGCATGCCCATCACATCTACCTTTCTAGGTACCTCCTGTGCTGAGCACCATGATTTTCTTTTCTCAATCCTAAGCCTTGCTTGTTCTACAGTACAGTTTCTAGGCCAAATGTGGCTGCCAGTTTTTGTTCTTGAGAAAAACCTGAACTAAAACCTTTACAAAATATTCAAATGTTGGTGCAACTAGAAAACTGTAGTACCAGGTAAAAACTGGAAGATGTCTGGAGTTTTTATGGTGAAAAAAAAGGTTGGACCAAATATTTTGCCAAATTACATTGCAAGGAGGCCCTAAAAATTAAAACTCCCTTAAATTAAACAAAATAAACAAATGAATGTTCTTTCCACTCATGAACCCCTCCTTACACACATAAACAAATAAAAAAAAATCGAGTATTGTTCAGTGTTCCATTTCTTCTGTTTTTTGCTGACCATGTTATGTCATGTTGATACACTGCAAATCCTCTGTGCACTTTGTAGCATCATTTGTTAGCTGCTGGCGACTCGGGTTTAGAGACTGTGGAAGCAGGCAACCATGGTCCCCATTTTCAAATCAGGAGAGCGAACCCTGACCAAAAACTATCAACCAATATCCTTACTTGCTCCGTTGTCCAAGGTCCTTGAGAGGATTGTTTTTGACCAGATTAAGGAGTTCCTGGATGCTGGCAATTTTATTAGTTTATCTCAAAAATCAGCATGGGTTTGAGATAATCACAGCACGCTCACAGCTGTGCTTGAACTCACTAATGATCTTCACAAGGTCATGGACAATAGGGTACACAGTCGTGCTCTTTCTGGATCTTTCCAAAGCATTTAATCTGGTGTACCCTTGTCGTCTGCTTGACAACTTTGAGCCCTTGGTCTCCCTGTATCTACAGTACCCTAATTCCAGAATTACTTCAATGACAGATCTCAGTCAGTTTCTTTGAACTCCTTTTTTCTCCATTTATCAAAATTATTTTATTTTATTTATTTAGCTTTTGTTGACCGGGTAAGCGCACTAGACAAATCCTGCCTATTTTCAGGCATGACCCGGGGGAGGGGGATACAGATGAATGCCAACTGACCTTGAACCAGATTAAGTTGTTGGTAGTATTTTTCCTGAATGAGGGAAATTTGGCCAGGACGCTGGGGAAATTCCCCTACTCTGCCTGCAGAGGGACTGCTGCTCTCCTGGAGTGATGGTCAGTTGCGGGATGGAGGGCGAGGAGGTTGGACGTCTGGTTCAGTCGGAGGTTCTATCCCATACCTTGGCTGTTGCAAGCTCACGGGATATGAGTTTACAAACAGAGGTGTTTTACGATGGTTCTACGGAGGTGCAGTCTGCTAGGAGGCAGACTGAAGTTGTGATTCTCCCGTATACTACGGAGGGCTTACCAGAGCAGGAACCGATTATTTCGGGTGTTTCTCTACTGCAAGCGTTATCTACTGCGCTGGTTGTCTGTCCGGTGCCTGAGTCGAGTACTGCTGATGATGGAACTGTGCTAACTGTGCCATTTTCTGTGGAGCCTGCTTTGATGGCAGCTGTCAAGCCTGGTGTAGCAGCTCAGCTGGCTGGGACGGACTCGCTGCCGATGTCAGAGAGACTGCGTAAGTCTTTTTCTGTCATGGAGCCGGTCGAGGTGCCGGGTGCCAAGGAATGGTCGAAGGAGGATTCTCTTACACAAGCTGGCTGGATTCAAACCCCTCAAGGGGCCTGGGTGCTGGATTCTAATTGGGTCTCTTTTTCTTCAGGGGATACTTCACTACAAGGTACTGTACAAACATGCAAGGGGAAGGGGAGCAGCCTGTGCTTGTTCAAAACGAGGGGATAGGTGTTGTGGTGGATGAACTGATTGAGTTACATACTCCTATTCCTGCTACTGAAAGAACTGCCACTTTAGAGCATCAGGATCGATCCTCTACCACCTCCTCCCCACATCGAGAGGGTCATAGATCTGGACCCCGATATTTGTATTTTTTTCAAAAACAATAAAGGGGAACAAGCTCCTCGGCGTAATGCTGTTCGGCTGGGATATAGAGGGGGTCTCCCGGAACATCCTGATAGACTTTATGTGGCTCAACATCTTTTAAAGCAATCTATGGGTTTTCATGCTGTTGATATTTTTGCTCTTATCAATGTCAGGGGAGAGGATACCTTTGATATTAGCTTTAGAACGTTTTCTGGGCTGGATTCTTTTTGGAAAAAACATGACATGTTTAAAGCAATGCCTTTATGGTCTCCTTTTTGGGCTATCCCCCTTACTAAACCCCTGTATAAATCGGTAGTAGTTATGTTTCGGAATGAGGGGGTAAGTGTGGGTGATATCTACTATTGGATGGAGCAAAAATTTCAGGTTATGGGGCCTCCTGAGGCCATCATTGATAGTGAAGGGATTTGGAATGGTAGCTGGAGGTTTAAAGTTAAATTACACTTGGTGGGCAATGATGTGCAACATATTCCCAATAGTTTTTTTGAGGGAAAGGATAGAGGGGTAGTTTTTTACCCAGGGCAACCAAAAGCCTGCTATAAATGTGGCAGTCCCAGACGTCTTAGCAGCACTTGTGATAGGCTGATTTGTGCCCTATGTGGTGAATATGATCATCCCAGTTCAGTATGCAGGAATGTGTTTAAATGCAACCTTTGTAGTGAGACAGGCCATGCCTATCATCGGTGTCCTTGGGCAGGCCAGAATTGTACGGGAGGGCTTAATCAGGAGAATTTGGTCTCTGAGGCCAAAAAAAGTATAGGCTGCCCAGATCGGAATCTGGGCCTGAGAAGGCCTCAGGGTCCTCTTCTTCAGATCCCACTCAGGCACCTACTACCTCGGCTGGGCCTGCTGCTTCGAACCCTCCCCGGTTTCCCCTGTGGCTCACTGCTCCTCTGTTGCAGTTTCTGTTTTAGAGGGGGATTCAGGGCAGATGCCCCCTACCCAGATGGAAGCTGACTTTCTCCCTCAAAAACGGGTGACTAGATCCTCCCTGAAACCCAAGGTCTTAGCGGGCCCCATTGTAACACAAAATTCCTTTCAGGTACTCCAGGAACAGAAAGGGGGTTTTGAATCTGATGTTTCATCCTTATCAGGTATGGTTTCTGAAATGGAAAGTGACGAGGATACTCCTCGGAGAGTTCCAACTTCAAAAAAGAAGGTAGGGAGAAAGAGGAAAAAGGATAAAGAGGAGGGTTGAACAGGGCACATAGGAAAGTTTTATCTCTTTTCGGGGTTATGTTTTTTCTTCTACATCTATACATGGCTTCTTTTTGTCTACTTTCCCTTAATGTTTGTAGCATTAAGTCCTTTCATAAACAAATGGCCTTATTGGAATTTTTCCGACACTGCCCCTTTGATGTTTTACTTATCCAGGAAACTAGATTTTCTTCCTTACAGGACATTGTCCAGGTTAAACAACATTGGCCTGGGGAGCCTTCATTTTGGTCATTTAGGGAAGATACAGCTGATGGTCTTGGGATTCTTTTCCAGTCACCCCGAGTTCAGGTTCAGAAAGTGGTTGATATTTTGCCAGGAAGAGCTTTGCTATTGGATTGTGTGTATGATGGTTTTTCTTTACGTATTATTAATACTTATGCTCCTCAAAGTAAAAAAGCTAGAATTGAACTGTTTTTCCCTTATTAAACCTTTTTTATTTTCCTCTAGGCTGTTATTTTGGGGAGGTGACATGAACTGTAGTTTGGATATAAAACTACGGGATAAGGTTCACCAAAAAATATATTGGGATTCTCATGCATTAAGTAATACTATTTATACTGCAAATTTGATGGACACATATAGAACTTCGTACACAGATGGGGCATTTACTTACCGATGGAGTGCATATCGTACTCGTATTGATTATATTTTTTCTTCTAGACCGTTAACAGTTCATGATTTTGGGTTACAGTTTTGTGAATTTTCTGACCATTGTATTTTAAGGTGTAATTTTCAATTTTCTCAAGATCCCCCTCTTTTCTAGGGATGCCTCGGCGTTGGAAATTGAATCCAGTCCTGTTGGATGATCCAGGTTTTAAAACCAAAATTGAATTATTATTTGAGTTTTGGGGTTCGGTAGCGGTCTTGTATGACTCCTGGTATTCTTGGCAGCAGGATACAAAAATGGATGTCAAAACTTTGTGTCTTGATTTGGGGAAATCTAAGGGTAATAAGGATTATTTGGGGTATTTAGTTTTAAGAGACCAATTTTATCATCTTTTGTCTCTCCCTACTGTAGCAGATGGTAGAATTAAAACTCAGTTAGATATTGTTAAGCAGAAAATGAGGGATTATCATTATAAATGTGCTACATTTGTGCATGCTACTTTTAAATTTGGTACTACCAAAACGCCTTTTTTAGATCCATTTGAGGCATGTAAAACAAAATTAAAAATAAACACATGACTGGTCTTTTGGACCATTTTGGTAAAGTACGGACATCCCATGTGGAGATGTTAGACAATATGATGGACACCATTCAGAATTCTTTGGGACAGGAGTTTGTTCCTACTGTAGCTTGGGATTCTTTAATAAATTGTCCTTGGCCGGTATTGTCCCCTGAAATCATGGCTGATATTGATGGTCCAGTTACTTTGCCGGAGGTCTTGGAGGTTATTTGCTTGGTGAGGCTGCACCTTGAGTACTGCGTGCAGTTTTGGAGGCCACACTTAAAGAGGGACATTAACCTCCTGGAGAGGGTCCAGAGGAGGGCAACCAAAATGATTTGGGGCTTAGGGGACAGGACCTATGAGGAGAGGCTCGAAGAGCTAAATATGTACACATTGGAAAAGAGAAGGGACCGGGGGGACATGATAGATGTCTTCAGGTACATGAAGAGGGTAAATAGGGGAGGAACAGTCAGGGTGCTTCGAAGGAAGGAGGAGGGGGCCACTAGAGGGCATGGGTGGAAGCTGGAGGGGGGAAGATTCAGGGGAGAAAGGAGGAGGTGCTACTTCACTGAGAGGGTGGTGGAGCCATGGAATGCGCTGCCTAGGGGGCTGGTGGAGGCAGAGACAGTGGAGGGGTTCAAGCGGGGGTGGGACAGGTACAGGGGAAGGGTTCTGGAAGCAAAATCCAATGCAGCAAGAATATCTGGAACTGGGAAGGGAGAAGCCAGAGAAGGCGAGGGAGGCAGTAAGGTCAGCAACCAGGGTGGGGGCTGACCAAATGAGCAGACACGAAAGACCATTAGGCCTATTCTGCTGGCATTTTAGTATGTTAGTATTTCTCACTTACGTTCAGGTGTGTCCCCAGGGGAAGATGGACTAACAAATGAGTTCTTTAAAACTTTTAAAGAGTTAGTAGCTCCATTGTTAGTGGAAGTCTTTAATGAATTTTTGTCGGCTGTGGAGGTTCCACAGGGGTTCTTCACAGCAATGGTGGTTTATATCCATAAAACTGGTGATAGACTAGATTTGGATAATTGGAGGCCAATTAGCCTTTTGAACACTGACTATAAAATTCTGTCACAAATTTTGTGTCATCGCTTGCAAAAGGCATCTGTTGAGTTGATTCACCCGGTCCAAACATGTTCTATCCCTAGTAGGAATATCCAACAGAACCTTCAGTTACTAAGGGATGTTTGTGAATTTGGAAGGCAAAAGAAGTTGCGGGGTTTTTTGATTACTCTGGACCAGAAAAAAGCTTTTGACAGTGTGTCTCACTCCTTTTTATTTAAAGTTTTACAGGTTTATGTATTCCCCCTCTATGATTAAGTGGATTTGATTTTTATATCAGCAAGCCGTGGCCATTCTGGTTGTGGGTGATCTGTTGGGGTCTTCGGTTTTGATTCGAAGGCGGGTTAGGCAGAGTTGTCCCCTTCTTTATACTTTTTGTTTAAATCCTATGCTCCGAGTGGCGGTGTCAGTGGCTCAGTAGGTAGCACACTCACCTCTGAGGCCGGGAGATCAGAGGGCTGTGGGTTCAGTTCCCACATCTGGCACTTGGGTTAATATCCCAGTACTGACACTGTAGTACAGCATGAGAGGGTGCTGCACTTCTGAGGTGCCGTCTTTCGGATGAGATGTTAAACCGAGGTCCCATCTGCCTGGATTGGTGGTAGTTCAGGTGGATGTTAAAGATCCCATGGCACTTATCGAAAAGAGTAGTGGAATTTCCCCGGTGTCCTGGCCAAATTTCCCTCATTCACTAAAAATACCACCAACAGCTTAATCTGGTTCAAGGTCAGTTGTCATCTGTATCCCCCTCCCCCGGGTCGTGCCTGAAAATAGGCAGGATTTGTCTAGTGCATTTACCCGGTCAACAAGCTAAATAAATAAATTCTGAAT
Source organism: Neoceratodus forsteri (assembly GCA_016271365.2). Lineage (NCBI taxonomy): Eukaryota > Metazoa > Chordata > Ceratodontiformes > Ceratodontidae > Neoceratodus > Neoceratodus forsteri. Next base: position 71,637,195 of record JADMNL010000023.1, read on the forward strand.
GACCCTCTGATTATAGGGTTATCCCCTAGTCCAGGAATTTTGTCTCAAAAAATTATGGCATATGTGGATGACATCTGTCTCTTGCTTGCTTCTGTTCAGACTGGAATATATGCTCTACAAGTGTTGGATTCCTTTACAGGGATTACTGGGGCAGGTTTTAACCATCATAAAAGTAAGGCTTTGCAATTTGGGGATGGGGACCCGGTACCTTCACTAAGTACTCTTCAGGTCTCTCCTCATTTCATTTCAATTTTGGGGCTTAAGTTTGGTGAACAGGATATGGCTAGTTTAAATTGGGAAGATAGGTTACAAATTACTGAGGCAAAGGTTTCTCGGTGGAAGTCATGGGGAATGGGGAAGAAAAAAAGGGTTAGGATTGTTAAACAATTTCTTATCCCAGTTTTTTTATATGCTGCTTATATTTTTCCTTTACCTACTAACCTTGAGACAAGACTGTTTAGCTGTTTCTTTCAGCTGGTATGGGGCAGAAGGTTAAACCTAGTGAAACAGGATTTCACTTATCTTAAAGTTTCACTAGGGGGTTTGGGTATGTTAAATCCGGTGGTGTTTTTTCAATCCTTTTGTATTTTTTCTTCCTTTTATAGGTCTATGGCAATAGTTCTCAGACTTTGTCACAGTGAGCCTTCCCAAATCCATGGAAAAGATTTTGAGCCTCCCCCAAAAACTGATATAATCTTGGGCCTCCCCAAAGAAAAATAACACACTGTACTTTGCGCAGTACACCATGAATAAATTGAAACCCATTTGAGTACTTGGCTCGCATTCAGTTCTTTGTCTTATTCTGACGTGGAACCTTTGAAAAAGAGCTCTTGTGCTCAAAGGTGTTATCTGAATAACAAATAAATAAAATAAACAAATATCATTCAGCTTATTGTAACCCTCCCAGCCAACCCACGTACTTGTTTTTTCATTCTTGAACCATTGTTACCCCTTGTTGCAGTACCTTCATGGGTCAGACTACTTTCTCTGTTTCCTCTCTATATGAAATAATCTTCCTACATACTTTGCCTCTCCCCATCCTTCCCTGCTCCTAAGCAACTTCTCTGGGATTACTTTGCTCCTTCCTGCTATTGCTCTTAGCACTTCTATGCTCAACCCTTGTATTTGGGCTGTTCTGCCATCAGGCTTCAAATTTATCAATTACCACCACTCATTACTAGTTTATTGTTCATATTTGTTTGCACTATTGTTCATTGTGTATTTCTTGAATGTTTTGCAGTTACCTTTTGAAATGTATTCACTCCCTACCCATCCCCGGGTACACCTGAAATGAGCCTTGGCTCATTCACCTTCCCTTGTCACCTATTAGTAAATAAATACATAAAATTCACCTACTATTATCCTGTTTCAGTTTGCATCATCTCTTCACACAAAATATGTAAAACTCAAAATTTAAATACAGTACTTTTTCAGACTTGCTTGAGCCTCCCCTGGAACAGATTGGGGCCTCCCCAGGGAGGCTGGCCTCACCATTTGAGAACCCCTGGTCTATGGGATCTCCCACTCAGTGGGCTGAATGGACTGTGTTTATTTCGAGTTTTTTTTAATAAATGGGATGTTATTTTTCCAAGGTTTACTGAATCCTTACAGGTTCCTATTTTTGCTTTTCCCATGTTGACGAGAATCAAACAGTGGAATCTTAGTAAAGCTGAGATTACTTCCATGCAGTGAAAATCTATTTATAGTCTTGTAATGGATAGACATCATGCTGTGAGGGTTGATTTTCCACGATGCCTCCCTACTAAACTCCAGTCTGCCTTAAACATTCTTACAGATGGTAGAATCCCTGATTACATTTGGGATATTCAGTGGCTGTGCTGTCATGGGAAATTAGGCGTTAAAGGTAATTGGAAGCATAAACCTGTGACTGATAGGTTGTATTTAAGATTTTCATGTGTTAGCATGGAAGAATCACAGGAACATTTTTTTTATTTTGTGCCCTTATATTAAACAATTTTGGCTTGATTTGGCCTTAAGTTGGCAATTTTCTCCCCTAACGCACATTCAATATGAAGTTTTGATACTGGGGGATTATTCTGGTATTTATTCTAGATATCACCCTAGTACACTAAATGTTGTTTTTGCATTTATTAAATATTATCTTTGGCAGGCACGTTGTCAATTCTATTTACAACATATGACTATTCCTAATGCAGTTTTGATTAGACAGATTACGGAAGCCTTGAAGCAACTTAAGATGAGGGAGTCCAGGGTATCTGACAGAGGGAAATTCCAGTGTTTTTGGCAACATGTTTTTTGGTTGTAGTAATTTCTTGTTATTTTTTCATTTGTATTTCTTTTTTTTGACATGTTTTGAATTCTATATGTGATATTGTATGATTTTTCTTTTTTGATTGTAAATATATGTTTTTTGTAATAAAAAATTCCCCTACTCTTTTTGATAAGTGCCATTAACTGGCGTGGGACCATTTCCTTTGTTTCAGGGGAAAAAAAAAAGAAAAAGACGCCGCTGGAAGGTTTTTTTTCCCCATGGCTTGCTTTCAGCACACTGGGATGGGCTCCCAGTGTGCCACCTGCCTTTTTTGGGATGGGAGGACTTAAGCTGACGTGGATTGGGTCCCCCGTCGGCAAAAAATTACTGTTGGGGGGGCATGATGCCGAGGGGGATTGGGCATCCCCTTGGCACTACACAAATGGGGGAGGGGGTTACATCATGTTGACGGAGAGTGGACTCCCCTGTCGGTAAATGAACTGGGTTGGGGACTGCCAATAGGGGGATTGGCCACCCCTGTTCAGCTTTCATGGGTCTGAGAGGCAGCAGCAGCAAGCTGCCGCCATGTTTACATAAATTGTTACACTTGGGAAGGTACTGCCCTGCAATGATGGGTTGCTTCCTCATTGCAGCAGAATGGCAGATGCTGCAATGATGAGGTGGCCCGTCATTGCAGTGGTGAAAATATTTCAACTTGGTGGCACTTTTGGAAACCAGTGTCATCAGCACACTGTGCCTCCATTGGTCCACCATTGCCAAGCCCCCAAATGCAGTGCCTACATTGGCTGCCATAGTGCCGCACCTCCACAACCCGCTTCTCTCCTAAGCTGCCGCATAATGTTTCTTGCACATGCGTACAAGCAAACATAAACAAGCCTTAGTCAATACCAAATGTTGATTGCTTATATGTGCTGTTTAGGTATTTGGAAGTGAAAGTACCATGGCTAAGAAGTGTCCTGTGCCCCCCACCCAAGACATCCACTGTGTCTTTCTGTTGAGTATTCACAGAAGAGGGGGAGGGGCAAGGGCCAAAGCATTACAGTAGTTACAAAGGCATGAAGAGGTGGACACTAGTCCATTCAAAGGCAGAAAAATCTTGCAGAAGGTGAGTAAATTGAAGGTGGACAAAGTGATGGGACCAGATGGCATACACCCAAGGATATTAAAAGAACTGTGAAGGGAAATAACAGTACTTCTGGCAGCCATGTTCACTGAGTCATTCAACACAGGGGTGGTACCAGCAAATTCAAGGAGGGCACGTGTAGCCCCGCTATGCAAATCCAGCAGTAGGAAGGAAGCGGGATACTGTAGGCCAGTCAGCCTCACTTCAGTAGTGGGGAAGATCATGGAGACATTGCCTAAAGAAAGGATAATGGGGCACCTAGAAGCCAACAGAGCCTAGGACCATAGGCAACATGGATTCACAGTGGGGAGGTCATGTCAGCTAAATCTGGCTGGTCTCTTTGAGTGGGTGACAAAGGAAGTAAATCAGGGTGGGGCAGTGGACAATGCTTACCTTGATGTAAGCAAAGCCTTTGACATGTCCCACGTAGGAGGCTGATAAACAAGCTGAGTAGGTGGGGCATGGGGGAAAGGATGGTAAACTGGATTAGAAACTGGGTAACAGACAGGTGGCAGAGATTGGTGGTAAATGGGGTGCAGTCTGGGGAGAAGGGGTGACCAGTGGGGTGCCACATGGAGTGGTCCTAGGGCCAGTCCTGTTCAATGTCCTCATTAGTGACAATGCAGAAGAGCTGAAGGGAAAGGTCTGCCTATTTGCAGATGACACCAAGATGTGTAACACAGTGCATACCCCAGAGGGGGTTGAGAAAATGAGGAGGGAGCTGGGGAAGGTTGAAAAATGGTCTGAGGACTGGCAACTGAAGCTTAATTCAAAAAAGTGCAAAGTTATGCACCCAGGACGCAGAAACCCTGGGGAAAGGTACAGGATGGGTGGGGGGGTGAGTTGATGACAGTCACAAAGAAGGAAAGGGACCTGGGGGTTCTTATTTCAAGATGACCTGAAAATGTCAAAGTGGTAAGGCAGCCGAGAGGGCCAGTGACATGCTGGGGTGCATAGACAAGGGTATCACCAGCATAAGGAGGGAGGTAGTGATGCCATTATGTAAAACCGTGGTCAGGCTTCACATGGAGTACTGTGTGCAGTTCTGGAGGGCACACTTTCGTAAGGATATTAACAGGCTGAACATGGTCCAGAGAAGAGCGAATGAGATGGTACAGAGCTTGCAACATAAGACTTATGAGGAGAAATGAAGGGACCTCAATTGCAGGGAGGAGCCCAGGATTATGTGAAGGAAGAGCTCCTCCCCCACAGCCTATTTAAATAAAGCAGCTGTCTCCCGTTCTGCTTAGAGCGAGTCACAGTCAGTGCTAGGCGCACTCGCTTTTCGGTGGTGTGGCTGGCCCTTCCTACCCTTCTTCCCTTACCTGCCTTGCATTTGTTTTGCCTCCGCTTTCCCCATTCTGTCTGCTGCTCCTTCTATGTTGCCCCTTCCCCGTTCCATCCCATCCCGTCCCTCCTGTGCTCTTCTGAGTTTGTTTTGGTGGTTTGTTTCTTTGGGGCTCTCTCTCTCTCTTGCCGGCAGTGCCTAGTTCATCCGCCGCTGCTCCTGCTCATCTGCTGCCACCTCCCTTCCTCAGTGTTCCGCTCGGAAAGCATTTGCCTGCGTCACTGCCATCTGCATTCTACTGGACACCCACTGGGATTAACCAGCTACTCCGTCTTGCTGTCTTCTCTTCCAGCCGTTCCATCCTCTACATTCAGTCTCCATTCAGTACCATATGTGCTGGCTCCGGCACATGCTACTGCATCTTTGTACCTTCTTCAGCCTGTTTTCTCTTCAACCTGCTCAGCGCTCACAGGATAGCAAACCACGTCATACATTCCCGCACAGGACCTAAAGGTAGCATTCTGGATTTCTACCTCCTAGCCAGTTTATTTGTCTTGAACCTTTGCCTCGTTTCTCAGATCCAGGTGCACACGCCAGAATAGCACACCTTCCTCTCGATCAACTTTACTATTGTTAAGTGCAAGGTCCCTTCACGTACTATTATGGCTTCGCCCGTCACTTGCACTCCTTGGCTACTCGCTCTCGCTCAGATACCTCAAGCACCTCCAGGTGTATTTCCCACACTCTGCGGTTTCAGTTGATAACAATTCAGCGTTTGCTGACTCTACTTTACACGGTCATGATCCGCTCTCAGATTTCACTGGTTCAGCTACCTGACTACTAGAAGATGGGACATGGACTGGAGCTTACCCTATGGTATTCATCTCCATTCACGCACTCTCTGCTACTACTGCCCTTTATCCGATGCTGGCTGTGTGACAGCATTTCATTTGAACCCACCCATGACTTCATCTGCTATGACCTGCATTAGAGCTTTGACTGCAGTCATTTGACCCTGCTCTGCATATTTCCTGATGCTTCCTGTACTGTGGCAGCTACCACTGGATACTCCAATTTATACTCTATGAACTCGGTTGCTAGTTATATTCCTTATCACTAGCTATATGGGGCCTTCCACTGGACTTGTTTTGTTTCATAAATAAAGACGTACTGCGCATTATAGCTTCTGTATTGCTGCTTGGTCTCATATCACCACATATGTTGGGAGGTCAGCCCACTTGCCTGCTAATTCCATACTCATCGGTCCCCACCATGTGCATTGTAATTTCACTACTACTCCATGCTACTTCGCCTGCATTTATGCACTCCACCACTGCTACTACTTATTACCAACCTACGTGCGGGTCGGAGCTTGCTATTCGTTACCTCTGGCATGTATATTTGCATTCCTGACTCCTGCTCTTCCCTAGTTGCCTGGAATCTCCTAACTATACTAAATTTGCAGGACATCACACTCAAACACTCTCTGTCAGCTCTGTGCTCATTCAGCAGCTTCTGAGGATGCCCTCTTATTCTACCTGCCTTGCCCAGCATCGGGCCTGGAGACTCCTGAATTCTGTCACCCTGCTACGCCCTTTCTGGGCCTGGAAGTCGTGTACTTCTACCTCATACCTACCTCGTCTTCAGGCCTGGAGGCTTGTCTGTTCCTACACTATGCCTGCCTGTGCTGCACCCAGCGGGGAGGTTCCTAGTACTCTGCCTGCCATGCCCAGTCTGGGCCTGGATTGTTTGTATATTCCTTACTCTTACCTGACTTCTGCCTTACTCTGCATTGCTTTCATGCTCCTATTCTCCACTGGATTTCTAGTTATTTATTCCAGCTCCTCTACTACTTACCTTGCCAGTAAGCTATTCTGCTCTGCTGCCTCACTAGCTCAGAGCCTACTGGTTCACTTGTTCTATGAGCTTGCCTGCTATCCTGACTGCCAGCCCTAGGGCTCCTTAATATGGATTCGTATTGATTCCTAATCGCCTGCTTCTACGCCATGCACTCGCCCATCAGGCTGGGATGCTTACCTGCTAATCACCTGCTTCTATGACCTGCCTTTTCCCATTCAGCTGGGAGACTTGCCTACTTGCTTGCTTCGCCGACCTGCCTTCGCCCTTCGGGCTGGGAGCTTTACCTACTACTTGCCTGATTCTACGACCTGCCTTGTCCTTTGAGCTCTTTGTTATCCCTCTGTACAGACAGTTGGTGAGACCCCATCTGGAGTACTGTGTGCAGTTCTGGAGACCCCATCTCCGCAAAGACATAGACAGAGTGGAGGCTGTCAGAGGAGGCAACCAAAAATAGTGCAGGGTCTGCACCAGAAGACATCTGAAGAAAGACTAAAGGAGCTTAATATGTATACCCTTGAGGAAAGAAGGAAAGAGGACATGATAGAAACTTTCAAGTACATCAAGGGAATCAACAAAGTCCAAGAGGGTAGCATCTTTCAGAAAAAGATGTGCAGAACAAGGGGCACAATTTGAAGATAGAGGGGACGGCTCAGAGGTAATGTGAGGAAGTATTTTTCACAGAGGGTTGTGGATGCATGGAACAGCCTCTCTGAGGAGGTCGTGAGTCAAGAACAGTAGGAATTCAAGAATGCATGGGACAGACATAAGGCAGTCCTAGTGGGGGGTAGGAGGAAGTAAGCTGTTGGTTAACTAGGATCTGCAGCTTATCTGTTAGGTAGGAAAATGGGCAGACTAGGTGGGCCAAGCGGTCCTTATCTGCCATCAAATTCTATGTTTTTATATTTCTATGAGCTGGGAGCGTTGCCTACTACTTGCCTGCTTATACGACCTGCCTTCGCCCATCGGGCTGGGAGGTTTACCTCATATTCATATGGTTCTATGACCTGCCTTTGCCCTTTGGGCTGCGAGGATTACCTACTAATCGCCTGCTTTATGGCCTGCCTTCGCCCTTCAGGCTAGGAGGTTCACCTACTTATGTTCTAATTCTATCTCGCCCAACTCGGGGCATGCAGATTCCCGTTCTTCTTCTGCCTACCTGCTCCTGCTGCCTCAGCCATGGAATTACTGCTGCTTCACTTTTTCAGGACATTTAGTTAGCGTTTCGACACTTGCTCTCCCTACATGCCTGGTAACTCCTACTTATATGACTTGTGACTGGTCCTCACACTCACACGCTTTCAGGCTACCTCAGTGCTCATTCAGCAGCTTCCAGGGCTGCTCTCTTGGATGTTTTGCCCTGTTGCCCCAGCCATGGAATTGCTGCTGCTTCATTCCAGTACTCAGCTGGCGTCTCCTGCAGATTTTCATTATAATGCTTATGTTCTACTGAATTCAAGCCTGTGACATCGCTACTTCATTGGATTCCGCTTCTTCAGTTCTCTACGTCGGACTTTGGGACTCTGTACCTCTCCAGCTGATGGATTCCTGCGCATCGTAGAAGGACTACCTTGCTAGATTTCTGCCAGCAGTCATCCCTGGGTCTGGCTGCGCTTCCCATACTGGAATCAGCCACCTCTCTCCTATCTCACCTGCTTTCGGTTCAGATATGCTTTCTCAGGGGCTGGTTGCCATGTCCTGTTCCTTCTCATTTACCTCTGTTGCTACAATCCTGCTCCTACCACCTCTCGCTCCGGATTCTCAGTCCAATTGACTTATTTCCTTTTTGGGCTCACCATATTCTACTACTTGGTTGCTTCATAACCTTTCATCAGTGTCTCTGATTATCCTATACAGCCCTGCCATTCCTCCACCTCAACTCCAGCCGTTGCTTTCATTTCAGTTCCTAAAGACTATACTTTCTTATCAGAGCTGAATTCGTCACTCGATAGCCTGGCCTCAAGCCTTCTCTCATTCCTCATATCATACAAGCCCTCTATTATTAGAAACCTGGAAATCGTACTACCTATATTCGTCTTGCCTCGTTGACGTCAAGCTTGGATGCAATTATCCTCTGGTCTCCTGTATTGAGTTCGTCAGTCATCAACTTCATCCACCATCATTCAATTCCATGGATTATGCCCTCTATCAACTGAAGTATGGAAGACTGTTCTTCAATATATCTACTGCATCATTCCGAATTATACATGGATTCTCGAACTCAGACTTTATTAGAAGGAAAATACTTCACTAGACATTTACAATTCAGTTTTTTCCTAAGCTCCATTCATATGGATTGAATTCTACAAATTAGAATTCAGATATTAGCTGATTAATTAGTTTAATTAGGATCTCTCTCCTTTAGTATGCCCAGAAGGATGGGCAGGTCAGTAGCCATGGGTCCTCAGAGGTTCCCCACAAGGGGTGTTTTCCTCTCCTGAGTGCTATTGGTCACACACTCCGGAGTTGGAGGAGGTGATCATCTATTCTTATCATTAGATTGTTATGCACGACTTCTTCAGCATTCAGTTATAGAACAATTGTTGATGATATTATTTTTGGGGCTTTATAATTCTATTCCAAGCTTCTTTCCTACAGGTGGGATACAGAGAAAGGCCAAAACCATCAAATATTATCAAACAACTCATTTCAAGCATCCAAGTACCTAAGCACAATACATTCTATACTATTACCTAGTAAACATTGTCTTCTTTATGCTGGCCTCTGTATCCATCAATCATATTCATCATTCAACTATATGTTACATAAGCACTGAGCTATGAACCACACATAATGTGTGCTCACTTGAAGAGAGGAGGGAAAGAGGGGATATGATAGAAACATTCAGGTACCTCAAGGGTATAAATATAACTACTGAGAAGCAGGAGACAGCTGCTGTAGGCATATGTGCCAGCTCGTGTGTGATATTCTCTTGTTCTTATAAATTTGTAATCTCCAGTATTTCAGTAACCACATGACCACACTGTCTTCTTTAGGCAATTTTATGCTGGTTGATGCCTGGTGTCAGATGGCAGACAGAGGGCTCACCAGATTGTGTTGCCATTTGAACAACTTCATCGAGTGTTCTTTTACTGGTAAGCATTTTGGAAAGCTGGTGAAGGTCTCACAATTTTTATGATTTTATCTCCTTATGTGTGTCCCCTTTGGTCCCCCCATCCGCATACCCCAACAGTCATCAGTGGCCACAGCTGCAGCCTTCTTCTTGCCAAGATGGTGGGTGAGAAACATAGAATTTGATGGCAGATAAGGACCGCTTGGCCCACCTAGTCTGCCTATCTCCCTACCTGATGGATAAGCTGCAGATTCTAGTTAATCAACAACTTACTTCCTCCTACCTCCAGTAGAATTGACTTATGTCGGTCCGAGAGCAGCTGCTTTCACAGTCTGTGAAATCTGACGTCTTTCAGTGCCGCTTAATGGTCATCTTCCAACATAGGCGAAGTGCTGCCAGCCCAAAAGTAACTCAGGACAAGCAGGTTTCAAAGTGGGGAAGAAATGGAGTGAGCAAGAAACAAGTACTCATTAAGATGCTGCGTCGATTTTAAGATCAACGTACTGGTGTGGACACTGCAAATTGAATCCCAGCTCTCTAAGCAGCCTTATGAAGAATAAAGGCTTCTCGAAGCACTGGGGTTCTGTTTATTGTACTGTAAGTGTGCTGCATCTAATTTGGTAATTTACTGTACCTCACATCTGGATGTATGGTAGGCCCGACTTTGAATAAACACTGCACCTGAATTAACACATGATGCCATAGAAACATAGAATTTGTCAACAGAAAAGGACTGCTCAGCCCACCCAGTCTGCCCAAGTGTTCTCTACGTACTTGTAGCCCCTGCCTGTATATGTTACTGCAAGTCTTATTCTGCCTGCGTCCATCAGGACCTCCTTGTGAATGAGCTTGCTTAATGGATTCGTCCTGCAATGAACTTGAACCTGCTCCACTTCCATAGCCCTATTGATCTCTATTGGCCCCCTCCTTCTCCTTTTTCTAATACACCCCTATTTTTATCCCATGCATGCTTCATGCCCCCTACCATTTTAGCTTCCACCACTTCTCCTGGCAGTCTGTTCAAGGCGTCTACCACCCTTTCAGTAAAGAAATATTTCTTCACATCTATCCTGAATGCCCCCCCCCCAGCTTCATTGTATGTCCCTTGGTTTGGGTGCTCATCCTCATTTAAAGGAAACTCCCCAACTGTACCCTCTTTACTCCTGTGAGGTACTTTGTAGGTCTCGATCATGTCACCTGTTGCTCTCCTCTCTTCCAGAGTGTACATGTTGAGATTCTTCAGCCTTTCCTTGTAGGGATTCCTGTGAAAATTCTGAACCACTGTAGTTGCCCTCCTCTGCAAAACCTCCACCTTATGTCCTTTCTGAAGTGTGGACTATAAAACTGGACACAGTACTCCAGCTGGGGGTACAGCAGTGAGTGATACAATGGCAGAACAACATCCCTCCTACTCCTCCTACTGGAGATGCCAGTCCTTATGCACCCCAGAATCCAATTCGCCCTTCCCATAGCCTTGTCACACTGTACTGCCATCTTGAGGTCCTCTGATATAATAACCTCAAGGACCCTTTCCTGTCTAGTGAGAATCAGTACCTCTCCCCATCCTATACCAGCATCGGGGTTCCTGTGCCCTAGGTACATGATTTTACACTTGTTGGAACTGAACCCCAAGTAAGTAAGAAAATGGAATTGATTTGAATGAATTGCATTCTTTTAAGCAGATTTTCAGGGAGTGTGTATGTGTGTGAGTGGGGGCTCTGCTACTATAACTATTTGCTTTAGATTTGGTATAATGTGTGAACAGACTAACCCTGCTCCCCACTCCATGTGCTGTATTGGAGATAAAGAGCCCAAATAGCATTGGCCCAAGCATTGAGCCCTGTGCCACCCCCACTTGTCACTGCTCTGGGTGCCAAGAGCTACACCACCACCCTCTGCACCCTCCCCGTAACAAGCTCTCTTTCCATTTAGTTAGACCACCTTCCACCAGTACCCCTCCTTCTCCTCTCCTCCTTGGCCAGTGTCCCTCCTCCCAGTAGTCCGCACCCTTTCTCCTTCTTATTCTTACCGGGTGGTGGTACCTTCTGTATTACACTCAGATCACTCTGCCTGCCCCCTTGCAGAGTTACTACACCTCCGCCTTTACCTATATCTAGAGCGGTGACCTCATCAGGCTCCCCTGTCCGGACCTTTCTACCAACCTCAGTCTTTTAGCCACACCCCTCTCACCCCCCATTTGTTTAAATCCACCTTAGTGGAGATATACCCCTCTAATCCTGGCTTTTTTGATTTTATTTTTTACATATTTTCTCTCTGGGCTATGGTCGGCTTGGTCATCCCGACCGCCCCCCCAGCCCTGCCCCCGACATCAGGCCAACCTTCTCACCTCCACGGATTACCCCCATGATGGGGTGGTGAGGAGCTTACCAGATTGACCCACCGGAGCAGGATCCGGTTGAGGAGGCACCATTCAGGGCGGGCAGAGGGGGTTGGAAGCTCATGCTGTGTGACCGTAGCCCACTTTTCTCCCCTTTGCGGAGTGCGGGTGTGCAATGACCCTTAGGCACAGCATGCCAATGTCCGCCACACTCCCTCACTCTTTACTACACCGCTGTAGTAGTGCCTGCGGTCGTCTCCAGTGGCTGCTACAGAGTGGTGGGTCCCTGGATCCTGCCACAGGATAGGACAGCAGTCCTCCGGATGCTCAATCCTATCCCTCCCTTGTCAACCCCTGGTGGGCCGGGCTTGCATCTGAACCCAGGTTGGCAGCATGACGCAAGGTGTGACATCCAATGCCTCAACCCTCAATGTCAGTAGCCCGGCAACAGTGCTGCCTTTAATACGCCCTTCCCCTTCCTGCTCCAGTGGACCCTGTCCCCCACATACAAATCACTATTTCCCCAGACCCTACCCCAGTTAGTCACAACCCATGATGTTTCATGTGGCACCAAACCCTCAGCCACTTGAACTCTTCAAGCCTACCCTTCCTCGCCATGCTTGCACATGGTACCAGCAGTACCCCCAAGAATGCCAACGACTTCCCCACCCCTCACACTGCCTGTCCAAGTACTCAAACCTCCTCATCACTACTTCCACAGTGTCCCTCGCCAAGTCATTTGTACCCACCTGCAACAGTAAAATGAGGTTTCTTCCTCCCCCTTGCTGCACGCTTGAGCAGAGTCTGCCCTGCCCCTCCTGCAGTCAGCCTGGGGACAGCTTCTACCCAAATATGGCTGTACCTTTCCCCCTTTCCACCCCATCTTACTCATTTCATAATAGAATCCCCCAGGATGAGTACCCCCCCCTTACCCCCTTTCCCTTCTAATGCCCCTTCCACTACCCCAGTATTCATTCTTCCCTGTCCCTTACCCTCCCAACTGCTCCTCTGTGACTTCTGTATCTGTACCCCTACTTCCACCTCACCCCTTTCTCTGCCTTATTCCTCCTCCCCCTTGAACCCCTTCCCAGCCTGACTACTTCCTACTGGGCTCCCATGTTGATCCCCCGCTGATTTCCAACCCCTCCTATCCCTGCTGTTGGCGTTTAGAGCCCCATTCCCCTCTACCCCAACAGTGATGGCCCTCCCATCCTTCCCCCTTCCCATAGCCTTCTCTCCTTCAGTCACCATCCCCTCCTTCCTTACTAGCCCCTTTCTACCCTTTTGTCATCACTGTCTTCCCCTACCTGTTGCCATCCCTCTCATGCCCTGCTTGTCCCCCCCTTCAGTATGTTCCTGCTCCCCCCTCTGTCCCATAGCAGAGGTTCCAATCTATTCCTAGTCAATACCTGTCCTACATCTCTTTCCCCTATCGGTTCCCCGCCTCCTACTTGTTCTCCTCCGTGGCACCCCTGGTCCCTTCCTACTCGCAGCCATCTGCTTTCTCCCCTGGTACTCTTCGTGGTCTCTTCCTCCCCCATCAGGAGGCTGCCCTGCCCTCGCCTAAGGCACCCCCTTCCTTCTTCTCTCTTTTCTACTAGTGCCTCTGATACTGGCGTCGGTTTCTGTCCCCCTTTACCATCCCCTATTCCCCCCCTCATGATGCCTACCTTACTCATCTGCTGTGCCGCTTACATTCTTCCCTAACCTCCACAGTTCCTCCCTCAAACTAGCCAGTCATCTACAGACCATACCCCCCATCCTCAAAGCCCAGTCCAGCATCAAGGCAGACCAACACCCTGTACACCCTTCCAAAGATGCCCACCCTATTTACATGTGGCACCTGCCCCATTTTGGCCCCCATCTTATATTACGGACTCTCACTCCCAGGTTCTGTACCCTACTACAATTGTTAGGCCCCGATTTACTCAAATTCCAGCCCCCCCCCCACACTAGTCCCCTTACTGACCCCTTGCCGGCCGGGGTAATTCAGTCTTAAATCTCATCCGTTACATACTGTATTACTGTAGCAATCCTAAAGCCTCCTTGTCCGTTTTTCACCCCTCAGCTACCATACTTTTTGTTCTCGGCTCTCATATAGTTTCACTTAGTCCAGTTAGACATCTTATTGCACTCCAAGTATTACTCAGCTCAGTTAGAGAAATAAACAGAACAAATAAATATGTATTATTACAGCAATCATAAGAGTATAGCTCAGTACTTAGCTCAGTTAGAGAAAGAAACAGAACAACTAAATCTGTATTATTACAGCAATCCTAAAAGTATCCAATCATTGCTTTGTCTCCACTCCAGAGACCCTGCTGTAATATAGGACCACAGAGGACAATGGGCGGGAGGTGGGCAACTGTAAAGTCCAGCAGAGCTCCATTGAGCTTGCTCCCTCCCCTTCTCTCACTCACTCGTTCTGTTTCTCCTGGTGCTGCAGGCTGCCTTTTGTGCTGGGCTCCTGCCTTCGTTGGTGCCTTTTTGTGGCCACAAAGGAATCTGCAGCAGTCCCGACACAGCTCCGTTAAGCTCGGTCACTCCCCCTCTCTCACTCGCTCATTCTGTTTCTCCCGGAGCTGCAGGCTACCCTTTTGTACACTGCTCCTGCCTGCATTGGCGTGTTTTTCTGCCCACAAAGAAGTTCACAGGTGTCCCAAAAGAGCTCTGTTTAGGTTGCTCACTCCCCCTGTGTCACTTGCTCATTCTGTTTCTCCTGGTACTGCAGGCTACCCTTTTGTACTGTGCTCCTGCTTCTGTTGGCATCTTTTTCTGCCCACAAAGATCTCTGCAGTAGTCCCAACAGAGCTCCATTGAGCTGGCTCACTCCCCCTTTCTCACTCGCTCATTCCTTTTCTTCCAGCGCTGCAGGCTGCCCTTTTGGACTGGGCTCCAGCCTGCATTGGTACCTTTTTCTGCCCACAAAGAAATCTGCAGCAGTCCTGACAGAGCTCCACTGAGCTCGCTCACTCCCCCTCTCTCAGTCGTGCGTTCTGTTTCTCCCAGCGCTGCAGGCTATCCTTTTGTACTGGGCTCCTGCCTACATTGGTGTATTTTCTACCCACAAAGAAATCTGCAGCAGTTCCGATAGAGCTCCATTGAGCTTGCTCACTCCCCCTCTCTCACTTGCTTGTTCTGTTTCTCCCACAGAGCTCCGTTGAGCTCGCTCTCTCCCCTTCCCTCACTCGGTAGTTCTGTTTCTTCTGGCGCTGCAGGCTGCCCTTTTGCACTGGGCTCCTGCCTGCATTGGTGCCTTTTTCTGCCCACAAAGAAATCTGCAGCAGTCCCAACAGAGCTCAGGTGAGCTCAGTCAGTCCCTCCTCTCTCACTTGGTCGATCTTAATCTGTCCTGAACACTGATTTCCCAAAGCAACTGTGCAATTCTGCACCGGAAGCGCAAAAAACATTTCGGCCAAGATGTGAAAAATGGCAGCCGTACCATTAATAAGTAGGTGTGGAAAAATGGCAATGTTGAATATCTGGAGTGAAAATATTATAAATTAGTGAAGTTATGAGCATGCATGCAAACTGTGCAACGTATGGTCGTAACAGTCATTTTATGGACTGTCATCACAAAATTTTCAAGATAGGCATTTTAGGACCTCTGCTCATGAACCGTGTCACTGTCTTTTTCTTAATGTGTCCCGCGAACACTGATTTCCCACAGTGACCACACTATTCTGTGCTGGAAGTTCAAAAACACATTTCGGCCAGGATGTGAAAAATGACAGCTGTATTATTCGTAAGGTGGTGTGGAAAAATGGTAATGTTGAAAATCTGGAGTGAAAATATTGCAAATTCGCAAAGTTCCGAGTGTGCATAGGAACTGCGCAATGCACGCTCTTAAAACAGTCACTTTTTTGATTTTTCCCACCAGATTTGCAACATAGACTTTTTGAGAGCCCACCTCATGAACACTGGCACTGTCGTTTCGTTAATCGGTCCCCGAAAGGTGACCACAAAATCACCTTTCTGGACCAAATAATGCCATGACAGTGGCTGAATTCATGAGGAGGGGTCCCAAAACCTCATGTTGAAAATTTGGTGGCAAAATTCAAAACAAATGCCTGAGATATGCGTCAAAGTTGAAAAAAACCCTATTGATGCCATTATACAGTTTACCGGCATTTCTTCAGTTCACGGTCTGCTTTGAAGAGTGCAGACGTGTTCCCGGTCCACTGAAGATCATCATGCCGAACTCCGCTGGTAAGTATGGTGTGAGGGGGTGTGTGGGGAGGCAAGGTGCGCAGAGGGTGGGCACGGGTTGTGGGAGAAGGCAGGGAGACCTCGAGGGACCATTTTCTTATTTTACAGGGTAACAAAAAAAAACATTGTGAGACTTTTTTTTTTTTTACACGGGCATTTGGCATGCTGGGGTGGGCTCTCAGCGTGCCAACCGAGTGTTTTTTGGGGCTGTAGCCGATGGGAGATTGGGCACCCCCATCAGCACAAAAGGGGGGGCTTAGAGCAGAGGGGATTGGGCACCCCTGGCACAAATCTACTGCTTATTTGGGGGGAGAGACATTATGTCAATGGGGAGTGGGCTCCCCCATCAGCAAATCAAACTGGGAGGGGGGACATTATGCTGATGGTGAGTGGGCTCCCCCTTCGACAATGTGAACTAGGACGGGGACTGAAGCTGATGGGGATTGGGGCCCCTGTCGGCAAAAACACACTATTGTGGGGGGCATATGAAGCTGAGAGGCATTGGGCACCTCCTCGACAGTGGGGGCTGATTAATATCGTTTGGGAACACGGCGGCGAGCTGCTGCCCTGTTCACAGACAATATTACAGTAGCAACGTTCTGCCCAGCAGTGACAGGTCGCTCCCTCATTGCAGCGCAATGGCTGATGCTGCAATGACGAGGTGGCCCCTGATTGCAGTGGCTGAGACATTTCAAGGTTGTGGCACGCTGGCTGGACCAGTGTCAGCAGCTGTATGCCACCCTATTGGGGAACAGGGGCCAAGCCTCAAAAGGCAGTGAGAGCACTGGCCACAACAGTGCTGCACCTCCACAGCCTGCTTCTACAGCAAGCTGCCGCAACATGTTTCTTGTGCATGCATGCAATCAACATAAAAACAGCCTTCTACTGAATGTTGGTAAAACCAAGTATATGCCCTTTGGAACAAAACAAAAATGAAAGGAGTTACCCCACTCTAGCTTAAAGATTTAAGTGGTACCTTTGTTGAGAGTGGGCAGTTACAGGTATATTGGTTTTACAGACCAGACTCTTTTAAAGAGCATATCTCCACACTGGTTAATTCAAGTACAGACATACCTTGGTCAGCTTTTTAGGGTTAAAAATTGGTGTCCTCTCACTCTAATATAGTCTTGGCTCAGTCCCTACTCCTTTCATTAGTGGACTATGGGCTTCCAGTCTACACTACTGCTATGTCACTAACTTGCAGAGTTCAAGTTCTATAAATTCCATATGCAGATTTGCTGCTTCCAGCTCTAGATTTTCTCATCATTGCACTCTTTACAAACACCTTGGCTGGCCTTCTTTTGACTGACTCATTACATTACAATTTGGAAATTACACAAATCACTAATGAGAAGCTATTTTAAGCAAGGTATTCAGCTTATCTGTGGAAGCAGTCCAGAGATGTCCATTTCTACATCTGCCCTATACTGGTGCAAGGCAGCAGTCATTTCAGACTCTTAAGACAGCAAGAGATTCCATAGTTCAGAGCATGTTCTGCTTCGAATACAGCCCCCCCCAACTGTGACATCTTTTACTTCTCAAAATCCCTGAAATGACTGTGCCAGCACCAGACTGCTACATCTACAAGAAAACTCAATCCGTTGTGTTAAAAATATTTTTTTATGCAGATCACACAATCAGGGATAGGATTTATGAGCCTTACTTTACTTGTTAAAGATTAAATGTAAAGTAGTGCAATAAAATCAATGTTTTGCATTTTGAAATGTCGCCATTCTAGCTTGCCCATTCTGTTGTGTTTAATAAAACAAGTTGCAGAATGTGAATAAAGTGTAAGAAAAAGAAATAATATGGAAGTGTACTGCTCTGTTGTGTTTTTTTGCCACTGTGATCTGTTTCCTGTTTCTCAGAATCACACAGCTTTCCAGGGGATGTGGTGTGATGCCAACTTAGGGCACAGCCTTCCTCCTGCTAAAGAGAAACAAACTGTACCGCTCAGTGAAAATAAAATGCATTATGTTCCTGCAAGTTTGCTTCTCATTACTTTATTAGAAGTAGAAGTAATTACAGAATACTAAAGAAGACTGTACATTTGTGGGAATAGGCGATTGTTTTACAGAAACACTATTCACACCCCACATGGATCATAATTGGCTGTACCTCAATAAACAATCATATAAAAACTGTGTTTTGTGCCCACCCCAAAGGATTAGTGGCTGGGTTTTGTGTTCCATGATCCAGCAGCAGTGCATTGGATGCAGCATAGTGCAGTGGTTAAGAGCACTGAGCTGCAAACCTGGAGAACTGGGTTTGAATCCCACAGTCACCACTTGCATATTGTGTGACCATAAGCACGTCACTTAACATTCCTGTGCTCCCAGGTTGCACCTGGAAATGAGCCTTGGCTTAGTGTGTCTTTCCTGGTCAAAAATTATAAAAAAAACAAAATACACTCTGTGGCCCAGTGGCAGTGTGTTGCGTTCAGTGGCCCAGCAGTAGTGTGCTGCACTCTGTGGCCCACTGACAGTGCATTGGGCTATGTAGCTCAGTGGCAGTGTGTTGGCTGTGTGGCCCAGCAGCAGTGCATTCTGTGGCCCAGCGGCAGGGCTTTGTGCTCTGTGGCCCAGGGGCTGTGAGTGTTGCTCTGTGGCCCAGTGCAGTGCATGGCACACTGTAGGCCAGCAGTGGTATGTTGTGATCTTTGGCTCAGTGACAGGGCATTGAGCTCTGTGACCCAGTGGCAGTGTGTTTTGCTCTGTGGCACAGTGGTAGGGCATTGGGCTCTGTGGCCCAG
Source organism: Neoceratodus forsteri (assembly GCA_016271365.2). Taxonomy (NCBI): domain Eukaryota; kingdom Metazoa; phylum Chordata; order Ceratodontiformes; family Ceratodontidae; genus Neoceratodus; species Neoceratodus forsteri. Next base: position 71,656,089 of record JADMNL010000023.1, read on the forward strand.
TGCAGCACATTGCATTCTGTGGCCCAGTGGCAGTGCACTGCACTCTGTGGCCACATGGCAATTCAGTGGGCTTTGCGGCCCAGTGGCTGTGCATTGCACTCTGTGGCCCAGTGCAGCACATTTCACGGTGTGGGCCAGTAGCAATGCATTGCATTCAGTGGCCCAGCAGCAAGCGTTATGCTGTGTGACACAGCACCAGTGCATTGTGTTCTCTGACCCAGTAGCACTGTGTTGCACTCTGTGACACAGCAGTAGGGCATTGCGCTCTGTGACCCAGTGGCAGTGCATTGTACTCTGTGGTCCAGCAGCAGTGGGTCATGCTCTGTGGCCCAGTGGCAGTGCATTGTGCTCTGTGGCTCAGTTGCAGGGTGTTGCATTCTGTGGTCCTGCAGCAGTGCATTGTGTTCTGTGGATCAGTGGCAGTGTGTTGTGCTCTGTGACCCAGTGGCAGTGCATTGCATTTTGTGGCCCAGTGGCAGTGTATTTTTTTTCTGTGGCCCAGCGGCCATGTGTTGTCTTCTGTGGCCCAGCAGTGGTGCATTGTCAGCCTTGACCAGTCAGCCTTACGTCCATAGTGGGAAAATTAATGCTGACCATCTTAAAGGAGTTTGGTGGCATTCCTGGATGTAAACAGCCTTCAGAACCTCTGGCAACATGGGTTCATCCAGGGGAAATCTTGTCAAACTAACCTGGTCTAATTTTTTGTCTGGGCGACAAAAGCTCTTGATAGAGGTTGACCAGCTGATCTCCTGTTTCAGGACTTCAGCAAGGCATTTGACTCTGTGCCACACGGGAGACTGATGGGCAAACTGAGGAAACTGGGGGTAAGGGTGAAGCTGGTACAGTGGCTAGGGAACTGGCTGAGCAAGAGACAGCAGAGGGTGGTGGTAGGGGGGAATTCTCGTCCCCTATAAAGGTCACTAGTAGGGCCAACAAGGGTCAGTTTTGGGTCCACTGCTATTTAATGCTTTCATAGCTGACATAGCGGAGCGAGTTAAGAGCAAGATGTGTCTGTTTGCAGATGACTCCAAATTAGGTGCAGTGGTGGACAGTGATGAAGGGAGGAGGGTACTCCAGGAGGATCTGAAAAGACTTGGACAGTGGTCAAACACATGGCAGTTGGGATTCAATACTAGGAAGTGCAGTGTACTGCATTTTGGGGCCAGGAACCCAGGATACAGTTATCACTTGGGGGGAGCAGATATCCATATCAGTGGAGGAAAAGGATCTGGGTGTGGTGATAATCACAGAGAATATGAATCACTCAGTACAGTGTAGAAAAGCAGCAGCAAAGGCAAACAGAATGCTGGAGTGCATTGCTGGGGGATCACGTCAAGGAAGGAGGAGGTTATTCTGGCACTGTACAGATCATTGGTGAGGCCACACTTGGAGTTCTGTGTGCAGTTCTGGTGTCTATACTTAAAGAGGGACATCAGGCTCCTGAAGGGAGTCCAGAGTGACCATCCAAGATGATACAGGGAAAGGGGAGAAATTCTTTGGGGAGAGACTAATAGAGCTGAACATATACTCCCTGGAGGATAGAAGGGACAGAGGAGGTAAGGTCGAGACCTCTATGCACTTGAAGGCTATAAACAAAGTTAGTATTGAGGGTCAGCAATTTTACAACCAAATCCATGGGACAGCAATGGGAACTACTTTTGCCCCCTCCCTAGCTAACATTTATATTGGAGAATGGGAAAATAAACACATTTGGAACAATGACAATAACAAATGGCACCAAAATGTAATTAAATGGATTTGGCTTGTGGATGATATTTTAATGATTTGGGATGGGAAGGAACAAGAATTGGAAACATTTCTGTAATGCATTAACACAAGACAGTAATCTAAAATTTGTGTCAACAAAAAGTATTAATGAAGTGAATTTCCTGGACCTAACCATCTATAAGAAAAATGGGAAATTGGAAATGAAGCTGTATAAAAATGAAACTGATAGGAATAGAGTATTGCGCTATGAAAGCCAGCACTCCAAACACACAAAGAATAATATCCCTTATGGCCAGCTACTGAGTATTAAAAGGAATTGTAGTGATGAAATAGAGAGGAAAAAGGAATAAGCTGAAATGTGTGAGGCTGTTGCATAATAGCGGATATGAGCAGGGGTTTTAATAAAAGCACTAGAAAAGGCATAAGAAAAAGAGGGGATTTGCTGGAAATAAATGAGAATTTGCCAGAAGAAGAAGAAAAAAGAATATATTTCTGTACAGAATACAGAGGGCATATGGAAGCCTGAAGAATATAGTGAAAAAACATTGGCATGTGCTAGATACCGATCCAGCACTAAAAGGAACAATAGAAAAAGGCCCACTGTTTGCCTATAAAAGAAACCATAACCTAAAGGACATGGTAGTTAATACTTATTTTTCAGAAGAAAAGAAAAAAATCAAACCTGATTGGATGCCTGATGCCCCAGAAGGAAATTATAAATGAAAATTGTGCCCAATGCAGCAGCACAAGTGTAACCCACCCCCACTGGCCCCCCTTGTTCAACTAGCAGGGCTGCTCCTCACACATGGCGCCATTGAGAGGGATGAGGGTTGTCACTACAGTTCAGTTTACTAGTACATCTGAGCCTGCCATCCTCAGACTGGCAAACCAAGTGTGGCAACTACCTGGCTCACACCTGGGGGGGACCGTTTACCATGGCCATCAACCTGGGTCCCTGGGAGAAAACGTTTGCTCACAATTATGCTAGGTTTGTACTTCTGGTCAGGGGCACCCAAGTAAATCCAGATCGTGGAGGCAATAACAGTACTGTCCAAACCAGGTTGGGATTCTAGAGTGTAGCTTTTATCCACATACACAGAGAATAATTACAAAGTGAAGATGGACCCCACAGGGCTACTCCCACTGGTAATGCAGATTACTGCGGTACAGAGCGCACACACACACACACACACACACTCACACACAGCAAACCCCCAGGTTCTGAATGGAACAGCAAACACTCTCTGGTTCTGAATTACACAGCAAACTCTCTGGTTTTGAATTACACAGCAAACTCTCAGATTCTGTATGGAGATTGGCACACATGGCCAGATCTGGTACACTTCCCTTGACTAGGCACCCTCGGCCAGTACTAGGAGACTTTTCCATATTTTATGAGGAATTACTGGTGGCACCCTTGACCACCCAAGAGCACACACAGGCTCACTGAAAATCCAACCCATGTCTGGGTAAATTATTTTCTTCAGGCACTGGCTAAATGCACTGAGAGAAAAAACAGGTGCCCAAACTGAACCTGGAGTGGTAAATATGATTACTCCAGATGGGGGGTCTCCCACCTTTTGCTTCCAAATTTATACTTGCCCATTCATCTGGTTAATAACACCCTCACAAAAACTTGTAGATGCTATCTTGTAATGTCTTTCACATTTAACATACTACATTACACACCTCTGAGGTGTCATGAAGTTAAAAGTTCTGCAATTGGCAATGTGTCTTCACTAGACACCATCTATAGCAGGCACTTTTAAATCATACGCAAACTAAAAGTTCTGTACTTGGCAAGTCTCCCTCTGGACTCCATAGCAGGCAGACACTTTTAAACACAAAACAGTTTAGGTGACAGTCACTTTGTCAGAGAAAACTCACCACAGGAATGCAGATTCCCCAGGGCTTTTCCACACAAAAGTCTCAGGTACTCACAGAGCAGTTGAATCTCAGGCAGCTTTAACACCATCCAGGCTGGACATGGGGATTGCCCCTGAATCTTGGAATCCCCCCATCCCTCCGGGATAAGGCACTGGAAAACCCACTTGGAACAGTTTCCACCACTTCACTCTCTGTCTTCTATGTTCTTCTTCTAGGGTGAGAACAAACTACCCAAACTACAAAGGTAGCTCTCTGTCAGAGCTAAAAACTGAGGTGCTACCTATCTGCAGCCTCCTCCTGGCACTCCACTCTACAGACTACTGAACTCTAACTCAACATTCTATAGCTAACTCCCTGCAGCTAGCATTCCAATGTGGCTTATGCTGCTGCAAAAATTCTAAAGTGACATCATCACTCCAGCTCAGCTGAGACTGAAAACAGAGTGTGACAGTGCGAAATCCATTTAACTGGCATTTCACAAGCTGCCTATCGCTGCCTGCCATTGATTCTAATGGGATTCTAGTAACCCCTGGGAACAAGGGGGTTACACCAGGAATATGAAAAGTCTCAACCACCCCAGATCAGGGAAGTATAAAATAAAGGGATTTATTAACTGCTGCAGTGAAGGCCTCATTTAATTGCTCACCTGTCCATGTGAATTTCACTATATAGGCCAAACTAAAAGAGCTTTAAAACTTTGGATAGGAGAGCACAAAATGTCTATAAGGGTGAATAACAAAAAATATGCTATGGTCAAACATTATCAGGAGGCCAGATATGGGTCAGCTGCTTTAACACATATAGGAATTGAGAAAGTACAAACACCTACAAGAGGAGGACATTTCAAAGATCTACTACTTCAAAGTGTCAGTGGCTCAGTAGGTAGCACACTTGCCTCTGAGGCTGAGAGATCAGAGGGCTGTGGGTTCAGTTCCCACATCTGGCACTTGGGTTAATATTCCAGTACTGACACTGTAGTGCAGTATGAAAGGGGTACTACACTTCTGAAGTGCTATCTTTTGGATGAGACATTAAACCGAGATCCCATCTGCTTGCACTGGTGGTAGTTCAGGTGGATGTTAAAGATCCCATGGCACTTATCGAAAAGAGTAGGTTTTTTTTTTTATTGAAATTCTCGTAGTGCATACAAAGGTAGAATCATAACAATTTACATAAACAAATAAAGCTTATCTTTCTTTTCTTTCTAATCTTTTGTGAAAAAACTAGCACATAAGAATTATCTTATTTACATTTTACAAATATTTGAAAACCTTTCCACCACCGGTAAACCTTGTCACCTGAATAATGTAATAAGTCAGATTGATACACAGAATTCATTGCCTGCGTTACCAAAAAACTATACACTGGATAAGACATCATTCTCTGGGAAAGTACCCACTGGCATCGAGCTTGCCACAAATAAAATCGCAAACAACATAAAAAAACCATATAAGTTTCCAGGTGCAGATCAACCTTCTCTTTAGGAAGGAAACCAAATACCAAAGTCTCATAATTTAATAACAATAACCAATCCACGTGCCATTTAGTTCTTAAAAATGACCAGAGAGGTTTAGAATAAGAGCAATCAAACAAAAAATGACTCATAGTCTCTTCTAAATTGATACATGCTGTATATGGGCAATTCCTTTCTACTAAGTTTTTATGTTTGGCATTCCCTCTAATATTTAACATACCATATACAGTAAGCCATAAAACTTCCCACATCGTAGCAGGCACTAGTTTGTTAGTTAGCTGCTTTATAATTAGTGCATTAAAAGCAGGAGGACAATCTTTGAAACTAGGCTCAGTAGGATATAACTGAGATAACAGCATATTATAGAAATCTTTCCTATTATTATGCAAAATACATGATCGTGAAATTTTCCATTTAAACAGCTTCTGGGCAGCTGGTTGAAAATATTCGGGTAACTGTAATCGTGTATGTAGCTTTGGTGCTACCTCATGCCACACAGCTAAATAACGTCTGAGTGCATGCTTCACTAGACACAACACCAGTTGTTATACTGGAAATACTATACCAGACAGTATGGTAAATAAACAAAGAATGAAAAAAAGCACTGGTTCAACCATACCTAATCCACCTCTTTCTTTACCTAGATAAGTATAACAACGCTTAACTGGATTTAGCTTATTTCCCCAGAGCATTTAAAAAAAATTCCATAAACAGTAATTTCCAAAGAGGTAGGGAGTGGAAAGATATATGCCACATATTGTAGTTGGGGAATAATAAAGCGTTTCAATATCTGGAGTCTCTTTAGTTCTGATAGTTTCCAAAATTGCCATCTTTTAATCTTATTATGAACTTTAGACAAAGCTAATTCCCAATTACGGAGAGGCAAATTAGTTGTCCCATAGGTAATACCTAAAATTACTATTGGCTCTTCTGTAAGAGTAATTCCAGGTATATGACAAGAAGAAATATCCCAAGGACCTATCATCACTCCCTTGCATTTAGCAATATTAAGTTTTGAATTAGATATTACAGTTTACCTCCGTAGCTCATCCAAAAATGGGGGAATGTGATTATAACATGAAAAAAACCCACAAATATCATCTACATAGGCCTGTACAGAAAAATTAGCCAATTCATATGACCTCGTCAGTCCATTCCATCTGGTCGTATCAGTCAGGCATCGAAGTAGGGGATCAATAGAAAAAATATATAACAAAGGGCTTAAAGGACAACCCTGCCTAACACCTGTAGAAATGACAAAACCTTTCGTTATTTGACCTCTTAATAAAACCTTTACAAAAACATGGGAATATAGTAACTGTATATGCCTGATTACTGATACAGGTACACCATATTTAGCCAGCACAGAAAAAAGAAAAGCCTATCAACATGATCAAATGCTTTCTCTTGGTCTGTTGAAAGTATACACCCTCTAGAGTCATGCAAAAGAAGAGTTTCAATAAAATCTCTATTGAGAATAAGAGCATCTTGTATTCTTTTATTAGGGATACCACAAAATTGCTGTGCAGAGAGCACAAATGACGCATAATTTTTGAGTCTAGAATTAAGAATATGAGCAAGAATTTTATAATCTGAGTTTAGCAATATAATCCACCTCCAATTTGCAATATCAGTTCTATCCCCAGCTTTGTATAAATAAACTAATAATCCTTCCGAAAAAAATTAGGAATTTTATTATGTTCAAAAAAGAACAGGTAAATGGTCTGTAGAAAGACAGATATTTCTGTGATGAAAACTTTATAAAATTGGTTGGGCAGACCATCTAAACCTGGGGAAGTATTAGATTTAAGAGCTAAAATTGCTTCCACAATTTCATCTAAAGTTATTTTTTAAGCAGTAAAAGAGCTTCATCAGGACATGTAGGAACTTCAATATTATGTAAATAATCTGCAATCCTTTGCTCAGAAGGATCATCAGTGGGTACCAGTGAAGAGTAGTGATTTTTAATTAGGTCCTCTATATCTGAAATTCCTTCTATTCTGTTACCACCTGGATCCTGCAAATACTCAATCGTCATATCATCATAAATTTTCATACAAGCCTCATACGGATCTCCTACGGGTGATTTCTGTGTACCACCAGAAAGCATTGCATGAATTGTGGAGGCTCTATCATACTGATAGGCTAACAAGTCCTTTTTCAATTTATTTATTTGTGATGAGTAATTATATTTAGCAAGGTATGAAATAGTGTAAAGATGTTGAAGTTGTTTCCGAAGTGAAAGATATTTTAAAAATGTATTATTCCCTAGGTTTTTACTGTGATTACTGAGCCATATTTTTAAGTCCAATTTAGTATCAACCCACCATTCCCCATGGTCATCATATAAACATAAAACTGACAATCTGGCAGATAATAAAGTTGTGATTCCCTTTTTAACTTTAGGATGCGCAAGCAAGGAAACATTCAGCTTCCATCTATTCTTAACTTTGTTCTTAAAAGCTACAACTGGTATATTGAATTTTAATAGTAGGTGGTCTGAAAATTCAATAGGAATAATGTAAAAATTACCCTTCGGCAAATTCCGAGAAGGGAATAAATGATCAATAGTAGTCTTATAAATACCCCTAGTATTTGTAAAGCCAGAACTTGTGTTGTAGGCACTGCAATCTATAAGACCTGCTGTTTTAATTACCGTAGTTAATATATTAGAGCCACAATAATATTTTTCCTTTTTTTCCCACTAATTTGTTCCCTAGCTATGTCACAATTAAAATCCCCTTCCATAAAAATCATATGAGAGGTTACCAGGTATGGTTGAACTGCTCTCAGGAGGTATACCCTGTCTGCTTTAGTCTGAGGCCCATATACATTGATAAAACGGTAAGCCATTGATTTCCATTTGCCATCTAACAGAAATAATCGACCCGGAATCAAATCCACTAATTGTATCAAAGAAAAATTATGAGATCCAAAAAGAATGCCCACCCTATCTGCACAATCCTGGCCAAAGGACCAATAGGAGGGCCCCCAAATCCAGTCTATTTTAAACAATATTAACTGTTCTCTGGAACATATCCATGTCTCCTGTAGAAAAAAAATATCATAGTGGCTATCATGAACAAATGAAAAAACAGCCTGACGCTTGATATCATTCAAAATACTATGAATGTTTAGTGAACCTATAGAAAGAGAGCCCATAACCTAGCAAAAAAAAAGACATTGTATCTATTTTTTCTGTTTTTTTCTTCTTTTTATTCTTATAATCTCCCTGGTCTATTCCTATAGAAAGCTGGCTACTTCCCACTGACTGGGAATCTAAGTCCCCTTGCTCCATGTCAGAATCACCATCTGGTAAAAACAAAGCTGCATAGGTATTGCCAGTTTCAACTATAGCAGGATGTTTAACTAATACTGGGGCCTTTTGTTTATTAGTTCTAGAAGAACGTCTTCTAGCCAGAGGTTGTAAGTCAGTGCTATTGGCTAAATCGTACCCTGGGGTGTTTAGCTCTTCATAGCAGACAGGAGTTAAAAGTGGATCACCCAATGGTTTTTCACTAATAGGAACTTTCATTGTTTGCTGCTGAGGTTCAGGATCAGGAAGAACCAAAGATGGGGGGCATTTTGTGTCTTAAATTCATGCTCCTTCTTCTGCGAGGAAACAGAGAGGAGGAGGAACTAGAGGAAGGGAAGAAGAAGAGGGGTTGAGAGGTTGGGGCATTTCAACTTCAGAAACAGTCTTGCGCTTGCTGTATTAGCAGCTCTGGGCTAGCACAAGAGGCTTTGTTTTTAGCAGCCCAAGGGCATTCACTAAAAACATGGCCATAATCCTCGAATAAATCACACTTAGTATGATTGGCGCACTGTATTGCTATGTGCCCCACTTCTCCACAATTGTCACAGCACGCCTAGTCACAAGTGCTAGATAAATGAGTTCTAGATCCACACTTATAACATGCTCTGGGTTGCCTCGCATAGAAACAGACCCCTCTGTCCCATCCTAACATGAATGAATCTGGGATGTGTTCCATCCCTGTGTCAGTAAGCCTAAGCTTAACCTTGTATTTCCATCCTCTTGTCCAAAAAGATTCAGAATCCAAAAGTGCTTCAGGGCTACTCAGAAGTTCACATTTCTGAGACAACCAAAATGTAATGTCATCCACATGGACACCCTCAATCCGAAACATTACAGTCACAAATTTTACAAATGGCTTAGTCAAAGGTATTACCAAGAAGGGGGCCCATGTGGGTGAAAATTTAACTTGTGCATAACGTTCCCAAAACAGTTCTAAGGCATATGCAGTCCTAAAGCTAACATCATAATTGTCCTCCCCAGAGATATTAATCAAAGCAAATACTTCTCTAGGGGAAAAATGCAAAGAATCCTTTAATAACGTTCATCCAACATAGGACCGATCAGGCCTGTCTTCCAGGCCTCCCTTATAGCTAATACGTATGGCATTCCGCTGGGGTGCAGCTTCTTTTTTTTATTTTGGTAAAGAGTTCCGATAATAAAGGCTTCTGGGCAGATGTAGTATTATGTGTCTCTGTATTTCTCATACTAGAGGTTTCTACCTCTACAGGTGCTTTAGTATTCAATGAGGTCGACAAATCAGGGCCCATCAGGAGGTTGGAAGTATTAGAAAAACTCCTATCTGTATTTTTTTCTTTTACATCCATTGCCTGTGGCTGCAAACCTATTTCCAGCATTTTAGTGTCATTTGGTTTCCACTCAGGAGATGCCTGAGAAAAATTCAACGCAGGGTCCCAGTCAGGGTCAGGAAGCCAATTCCCTTTGGAAGTTTTAAGCCACCCTGCACTCTGCAGGGCCTTCTGGGGGGTCCAGGTTTTAACTGTAGCAAGTGGCAACAACAACTGGGCCATAGGCTGCAAAGGTGTTTGTAATTTATTTGACTGGTGTTGCCCAGAACGAGCTGCAAAACGTTCAGAAGCATGACTATTAATTCCCTTTAAAGAAGACTTTGTACCTCCTTTAGATGAGAAAGAAAACGTAGTAGCCCCAGTTTGAACTGTTGGGCTAGTCTGATGTATTATTTTGTTGCCCTTAGGATTAGGACAATCGATAGTAGATAGCTCAGCAGGGAAGCAAAAACCAAAACCGGAATAACTCGTTAGCCGTGAGGAGTCTTGAATGGTAGCAGCTGACTGTGAATTCCTCTTAATCTGCGAGTAGTCAACTCCAGTTGCATGGCTATCGCCCTCAGTCTGGGTTTCGCCAGTATGGGGAAGGGAGTCCTTCACAACAGGCTCTCGGCACACACCCACCTCGGTGCTCTGATTGCCAGCCCTTGATTCAGTACACAAAGCAGCAGTTGTTAAATGTAAAGGAGGCTGTCGGCACACACCAGTCGTGTCAAGAATGCCAGCCCTTGAATCAAGTTGCTTAGGAGAAATAAGTTCTGTAACTGACTTACCCAGCTCCGGTCGGCTTTCCACAGTGACAGCACTTGCAGGAAGTTTGACAGAAGTTTCTGCTCCCTGAGCACTTAATACTGTGCTTTCGGTCTTCTCCTGCTGCTCCGGGAGTGCATCTGGTTTCACTGGGTATAATTTTTTATTGATTTCACTATTCTCTGAGCGGAAAGGATTTGCTTTACCTTTATTTAGCTCCACATCTTTGCCAATAAGAGATAAATCTTCTGTTGAAAGACATCGCTTGTTTCACCATCCAAATCAGTGATGGTCTGCAAGAAATCTTTAGCCCCTTGTGTGACGAGAATAGGAGAGGAGGCTCGCTCCACTACCTCCATGGCATCCATTCGGTTTGGTGACTCACCCCAAGTGGCCATCTCAACGGCCAAAAGGTTCCCCTACAGGAGAGTAGAGGAATTTCCCTGGTGTCCTGTTCAAATTTCCCTCATTCACTAAAAATACCACCAACAGCTTGATCTGGTTCAGGTTCAGTTCACATTTATCTGTATCCACCTCCCCCGGGTTGTGAGTGAAAATAGGCAGGATTTGTCTTGTGCAGTTACCCAGTCAACAAAAACTAAATAAAATAAATAAATAAAGGGAAGCATTTTGAATCCATGATCTCCAGACTTTAGTTCCCAAAGGACTAAACAAAGACTCAGGATATAACAGCTATATTTAAACTTTAAACTTTATTTTCTTATGTATAGTATTTAAAGAGCTGGTGACACATTTAGGTGAACTTTAATAAAACATAATATTTAGACACAGTCCAGCTTGTATTTCCCTTTAGCTCTGTATTTCTCCTCTCCACTATTTATTACTGAGGTAATTTGTATGAAAACAGGATTTCTGCTCCTGAAGAGTTCATCTATTCCTGCTGTTTTCTCCCTACCTGAAGTTATAGAGTGTTGCATGTGACTTCACAGTTACTCCCATGGCAACAGATTGTGATGCCACAACAGAGGATTATGACTTGGAGTAGGGAGTAAGCTATAGAGGCAGATGAACTCAAAATAAACTCTAAGGGACAACAACAATATATTCATACACATTTCCTTAGTAATACATTATGGGGCAGAGAAATAGATAAAATATAAATGGAGTGCAAGCAGAATTGTACTTGTCATGTTTTTTTTTTTAAGTTTTCTTTGAGGCGTCAGTAGATCTTTAAGAATTTTAAAGTTTAAATATTTATTATAGGAGGGAGAAAGTTAAAGAGAGCACTTTAAAACTGAACACTTTATCAGCACTTTGAATAAGCATTTTAAAAAGTTATCTTATGTGTTTCTTAATTAATCACATCACATAGAACCTCATCACAGTAGCACTTTAAATTCAGCATAGCGTATAATTATCAACATTTGTTCAGTAGTGTATAACTTTTTTAGCACCTAGACTGAAGGAATTGCCATTCTGAGATCACTAAAGTATGGCTGAATGAATTATTGTATGCAAATAGATGTCGGTGTATGTTAGGACATCAAAGCAGAACACTGCACCAGGCAGGGGTGCTCAGGCAAACAAAGTGTTTTCAAAAGAGTCCAGCACTCACCACCACAATGAAAATGCTGCTCACTGATTTTCCATTCCAGGTGGAAAATTTATTAAAGTGCCAATGATGCACGTCTTGACTAGTTTCGGACTAACCATCCTTTATCAAAAGACATGCAAACTCAATTCAGAATCTGCCTTAAATAGGCACAAGAAGATGACATCAGCATGAATGTCCACAACCTACCAAGTGTAAAGTGAAGCAGTCACCATATAAAAGGGCTCATTCAAAAAAACACAATGGGCCGGATTTTCAGAAGGGTTGCGCATGGCGCAACATAGTTGCACCACGCGCAACCCACTGATGCACCCCGGCACGATATTCAAACAGGGATTGAGCCTGGCACAAATTCTGATGCGCCAGAGCACATCAGTAATGTATGTGGCGCAGGTGGGGGGGGGGGAGTGCCCATGCATACTCCGCACATCCCGATATTCAGCCCAGGATGTGCTAAGCCCCTGCATGTGCAACCCCTACCTTCGCTGCACACAGGTGAGCCAAAAAAAAAAGGAGCAACAGCTGGCCACCCACAAGTGAGCTGCCATATTGCAGGGCACAACACGGCAGCTGCCACCTGTGGGTGGCCGCCCGAGCTCTGGCTGCACCTTCTGGTGGTGAACTCCCATGCCCAGTCACGGACATACATATACAAATAATAGTTCTAAATCCCTGGTGGTCCAGTGGACCGCTTGCAGCCAGATCATGGGCATATGTTGTAATGATATCAGTCCTATATCCCTGGTGGTCCAGTGGACCACTCGCAGCCCAATCGCGGGCATATGTTGTAATAATACCAGTCCTATATACCTGGTGGTCCAGTGGACCGCTCGCAGCCCGATCGTGGTCGTCAGTAAATAATATTGCAACACCAATCCAATCCTGGTGGTCTAAGCGGTACCCCCTCCCACCCACCCACTGAGCCCACAGCCGCTCCCCAGTCAGCGGACGGCGGCAGCTCCCCACCACTTGCTGCCCCACCACCCACCGACTGACACCATATGGTAGGGCTGTATGAACATTGGTCCACAGCGTGAACCAATGGGCGTGCAACCGTGCCGTGCTACACAGTCAGATGTGAATGGATCCATTCGCATGTCTGCGGGTTAATGTCTCTGATATGAGCTGCATGCCCATTGGCTCATGCTGTAGACCAATAGGGATACAACCCTACCAGCGAAATGTCAGTCAGTGAAAGCGTCAGGTGACAACGGGTGGGGAGCTGCCGCCCCGCTGACTGGCGAGGCAGGGCAGTGGCTGAGGTGGGAGCTGCCACCACCACTGACCAGGGGAACAGGGCGGTGGGGGTCAGTGGGCTGGTGGGGAGGGGGGTACCGCTAGACCACCAGGGTTGGATTGGTGTTGCATTATTATTTACTGACACCCACGATCGGGATGTGAGTGGTCCATTGGACCACCAGGGATACAGGACTAATATTATTACAACATATGTCCGCAGTCGGGCTGCAAGTGGGCCACTGGACCACCAGGGATAGTGTTAATAGTTGGAAACTGACATATGCCCGCGATCGGGCTGCGAGCGGTCCACTGGATCACCAGGGATATAGGATGATTCTAATATTCTACATATGCCCGTGATCGGTCAGTGGGGCACTTTGCCGCGATGTGCAGGGGGTGTGGGTTCCCGACGGCTGCAGCCTGGCAGGGTGCCAGGTGCAAGTCACCGGGGATTGGTGCACCTGCATGCAAATGGAGCCATAATGACATGCAAATGGCCCCATTTGCACCTTGCATACATTATGGCCCCATTTGCATGTGCACTTTTGAATATCGCAGTTGCTGCACCTAGCGCAACGGAACTTGCGCTACCGCATCCCCCTGCTCCACTCTGGCCACTTGTGCTGGCGCACTGCCACTGCACCATGCGCACTGCGGGTGGCCAGGGTGCAATATTCAATGATGTTGTGCCATGGCACAGCTCCGTTGAATACCACCCTGTCAACGCCCCTGTGCAGCCAAGTTGCGCTGCGCCTAGGCTTGCGCCACAGCCTGGCGCAGTCTGAATATCCGACCCACTATGTACAAAAAAAATACAAAGACATATATAATAACATTAAAAATATATAAATATGGGTTTATCATGTTTAAATATCAGCACCTCATATGCACTCCAATCAGATATTATTGTTAAAGATCTAATATCTATCATTAATCAGGAACATGCACAATAGGGCTGAAACTGCAAAACACAATATCCCTTCCCTAATATTGTTTATAAAAACTCATCTCACGATTGCACTACTGATCAGAATGCATATACATATACACCTCCGTATTTATAATCTGTTAACATAATTTAATAAGGCTACATATCCCTTCCTATCTATATTTAATGCATGGTGTTAAACTAATTCTATCATTCAACCCTGGAGGCTTGCAAGCCCCCAGAGTATAGCTCCAAAAACCTTCTCACTGAAGAATCTGATTTTTGTAGTCCCGTCCTGTCTTTTCAGGTTTCACTTTTTCTATTGCTTGAAAAGTGAACTGATGTTCACCACAATGAATCTGATTCCTAACATGTGCTACTGTAGCATACGTGAAATCACCATTTTTAATCGCCTTGCAGTGCTCTCTTACGCAGTTTTTAAAATTCCTTTCTGTCTTGCCAGTGTAGAAGGCACCGCAGGTGCATGTGGCCAGATAAATTACTCCCATAGTGTCACACATCATGAACTGTCGAATAGAAAAAGTTTTGCGTTATTCAAACTACAAAATTCTTTGCCAGGCATGATAACTGTGCAATAAATACATCTTTTACAAGGGAAACAGCCTACGGATTTGCTAGTAAGCCATGTCTGTGTACTAGGGTTTTCCAGCTTGCTGTGAACCAAATGGTCTCTGAGGGTACTAGCTCGCCTGTAAGATAGGCGTGGAGGACATGTGGAAATTTCTCTCAGATGTCTATCTCCTCCTAAAACATGCCAATGCTTTCGAACACTCTCCCCAATTAAATGTGAATGTACTGAATAATCCATAACAAAATTACAGATATTTGCATCTTGTTTTCTCTCAAGTCCCTTCCACAGTACATAATTTCTGGGTACTTCACTCACAGAAACATTAGTTTGATGTACTTTATTCCTATTATATCCCCTCTCAATAAATCTTTCTTCCAGATCCATAGCAGCTATCTCATATTTCATAACAGTACTGCAGTTTTGTTTTAACCTTAAGAACTTTTCCTTAGGAATATTTTCAATAACATGTCATGGATGACAACTTGAAGACAACAACAATGTATTTTGTTCGCAATCCTTCCTGTAAATATTTGTTTCTGCTTCACCTTCTTTATTCTTGGTAATACACAGATCCAAAAACCAAATTTCGTGTCACTAACACTGCAACTGAAACGTAAATGCGGATTAGATGCATGTAGATATTGAACAAATAAATCCAATTCAGCTCGAGAACCTTTCCATATGAGAATTACATTGTCAATAAAACAACAGTACAGTTCAATCTTGTGAAAAAAAGGGTTATGATCGGAATCTCTAACAAATTTATTCTCCCACATTCCCATATACAAATTAGCTATACTAGGGGAAAATGTAGCCCCCATTGCCGTTCCTTTCCTCTGTAAATAGAAACGATCAAGAAAAGTAAAAGTATTACAGGTAAGGACAACTTAAGAAAGTTTCACCAAAAGTTCTGTAGGGGGCACCACAATCCCAGTTCTAGTATCCAAAAAATGTTTGATACTCTCCAGGGCCCCTTGAATTGATATATTCATGTATCAAGATTCCATAACTAAAGTTACCAGTAAGGAATCCCCTCCCAGTTCAATATCTTCTAAAACATTTAGTATATCTCCTGTATCTCTAATATACGACTCCAGAGTTTCCACAAAGGGTCGTATATAGAAATCAATATATTATGACAGGGGTTCTGTGAGGGACCCTATTCTACTAACCATAGGTCGACCTGGGGAAGGGGGTACTGAAAAGGACTTATGCACCTTCGGCAGAGTATAAATTGTTGCTCTCTTAAGAAAATCTACTGTCAAGAAATTTCTAACACTGTCATTAATCCATTGTTTATCATAGGCACTCTCAATATATGCATCTATTGTATGTTTAAATTTTAAGGTGGGGTCCGCGGTCAATTGACTATAAAATTCTATATTATTCAATTGTCTTTCAATCTCAGCAATATAGTCCACAGTATTCTGAATTACCACAGTTCCCCCTTATCTGCCAGTTTGATAACAATGTTAGTGTCATTTTTCAGTGTTCAAAGCCGGCCTTTCATCTGTAGAGAGAGTATTGTAAGAAATATCTGGCAGATTGTTGAAAAAAAGTTCCATCTCTGCGTCACATAACTCCTGAAAAGTATTAATAGCTGCAGATGGGGCTGGATGAAATGTAGATTTGCCCCTAAACCTATGGGAAGATGGTACAGAATCAGTATAACTCATGCTGTCAGTCGAGATAGTTTCAGGAGCCAAGTTCACAGTCCCACTGGAAAAATGTTGTTGTTGTTTGGCAAAGAAAGATTTCAAGCTCAAATTATGAGAGAGTTTATTAAAATCAATAAACGTACCAAATTTATTTATTCCACATGTCAGAGCAAAAGGTAAACCTTTATTCAGCAATTTCAGTTCACTGGGAGTCAGACTTCTGTTTGAATGATCTATCACTTTCTAGTTCCTCTCCGCTGATGTCATTGTGGAGGTGGAGGTAGGGGTCTGGTTGAGGGGTAAACGGTGTACGTTTGCCCCGGTGTTGCTGCCTTGAAACTGTTGTTCCTGATACTGGGACTGTGGGAGGGGTGGAGGTAGAGAGGTGGGGTCAGTGGTAAACAGTGTGCGTTACTGTGCTTGTTGCTGCTGAAACTGTTGTTCCTGATACTGGGACTGTGGGTGGGGGTGGAGTTAGGGGTGGGGTCGAGGGGTAAACAGTGTATGTTTGCCCCTGGTATTGTTGCTGCTGAAACTGTTGTTCCTGACACTGGGACTGTGGGTGGGGGTGGAGGTAGGGGTCAGGTTGAGGGGTAAACAGTGTACATTTGCCCCGGCATTGTTGCTGCGAAACTGTTGTTCTTAACACTGGGACTGTGGGTGGGGTGGAGGTAGGGTTGGGTCCAGGGGTAAACAGTGTCGTTTGCCCGGTATTGTTGACTCCAAAACTGTTGTTCCTGATACTGGGACTGTGGGTGGGGTGGAGGTAAGGTTGGGTCGAAGGGTAAATGGTGTACATTTTCCCAGGTATTGTTGCTGCCGAAACTGTTGTTCCTGATACTGGGACTGTGGGTGGGGGTGGAGGTAGGGGTCGGGTCGAAGGGTAAATGGTGTACGTTTTCCCAGGTATTGTTGCTGCCGAAACTGTTGTACCTGATACTGGGACTGTGGGTGGGGGTGGCAGTTCTGGTATGGTGTTGATTGCCAGTCTCTTTCCTCTTTGCCACCTTTGCCCGCGAGGCCTGAGACTGGTCAAAATTCTCTCTTTTGGACAGGATGCAGAGACTTTTATTAATGAATGGAGAGCTATTCTTGAGGAGGCCTCGAATAAATTGATGCGACTGATTATTAAGTATGGACAAGAGGTGAGTGAAACCCTTCTACATGATATTAAGGAACAGGAGAAAATTGTTCTTGCCTTTAAAAATTGTGGCAGCAAAATTTTTTCAAGTTGGTAGCACGCTTCTGAACTGCTGTCATAGACAATGTGCTCATTCATTGGTGCCACAGAGACCAGCCCAAAAAAGGAGTGGTGCCATTAGCCACAACACTGCCGCACCTCCACAACCTGCTACTCCAGCAACCTGTCACAAAATGTTGCTTGCGCTGCACGCACAAGACAGCATAAAAAGGACATTTAATGAATTGAAGTTTACACAGCTCTGAAACAGAAAATTATGGTTTAAATATTAGAAAAATAAAAGATACTTTGGACTAATAAAGAAGACTGGTATAAAACTAATTTCTAAACATCCAAATACTGAGTGCAGCTGCAATGCTAACCTTTAAGGGAAGCAATTTTTTCAGTTTAAATTACCCTGGCAGCTAGTTCCAGTGTGACCACACTAGCCATATAGAAGGATTTCAGCATAGCAAAATTGTCATTTTTCTTAGTACTGAGGGTATGTTCAGATTGAAGGGGGCAGGGACCATGAGGGGATATACAGTATATTGAAACTGGTGGTGGGGGGAAGGTACAGAAGGGAACTGAGGAGGCATTACTTCACGGAAAGGGTGGTGGCAGCTTGGAACACTTTGCCTGAGGAGGTGATCTTGCTGGATTCAGTGGGGAGTTTT
Source organism: Neoceratodus forsteri (assembly GCA_016271365.2). NCBI lineage: Eukaryota > Metazoa > Chordata > Ceratodontiformes > Ceratodontidae > Neoceratodus > Neoceratodus forsteri. Next base: position 71,674,398 of record JADMNL010000023.1, read on the forward strand.
AAAAGGGACGATACAGGTTCATGGGCAAAGTACAAGCAGAGAAAAATTGACCAGAGTGGAGAACCCAGGGAGGAAAAAATTGGCGGGAGGGATGGAAAGGGAATGGGGCAGCAGCAGTTGTCTGAACTGTGAGCTGCATTTTTGAGCAGTTGAGACAGACCTTGAGGCCTCATTCTGCTGGCATTGTCATATGTTCATATGTGGTGCTCTATGATTTCTTGATTTCAGCAAGACCTTTCACTCTGTGCCACACAAAAGGTTGATCAGGAAGTTGGTGGATCTCAGGGTTGGGGAAAAGATGGCCCGATGAGTGGAAAACTGGCTGAAGGACAGAACCCAGAGGGTGGTCGTGGGGGAGAGTTATCTGGCACTAGAGAGATAACCAGTGAGGTCCCGCAGGGCTCAGTGCTGGGGCCGGTGTTGTTCAATGTCTTCATCAATGACATTGGGGATGGCATTAAGGGCAAAATGTGCCTATTCGCAGATGACACCAAGGTCTGTGGGAGAGTGGAAAGAACTGAAGGGATACAGGACTTACAGGATGATCTGGAAAAGCTGGGGAGATGGTCCAGAATCTGGCAAATTGGCTTCAATGCCAAGAAATGCAGAGTTATGCATATTGGAGCCAAGAATCCCAGGACAGAGTACTACCTGGGTGGAGTGCAAGTATCTGCATCAGAGGAGGAGAAGGACCTGGGAATGATGAACACTAGTGACCTGAAGCACACCATGCAGTGCAAGAAAGCAGCAGCAAAGGCAAACAAGGTGCTGGGATGCATATCTAGGGGGATCAGTAGTAGGAGAGAGGAATGCTGGGATGCATATCAAGGGAGATCAGTAGTAGGAAAGAGGAGCTTATAGTGCCCTTGTACTGATCACTGGTAAGGCCGCATCTAGAGTATGGAGTTCACTACTGGTGCCCACACCTCAAAAAGGACATTAACCTGCTGGAGAAGGTACAGAGGAGGGCTACAAAGACGATAGCAGGTCAGCAGGGTAAGGCATATGAGGAGAGGTTAAGGGCACTGAACATGTACTTCCTGGAAGTCAGGAGATAGAGAGGTGACATGATTGGGACCTTCAAGTACTTGAAAGGGATAAATAAGGTTGATAAGGAAAGTCTCTTTATGCTGAGTGGCAACCATAACATGAGGGGGCACAGTCCAAAGCTGGAGGATGGGAGGTTTAGTAGGGAGGTCAGGAATCACTTTTTCACAGAGGACACTTGGAATGCATTGCCGGAAGTGGTAATCTCATTGAAGACAGTGGGCAGGTTTAAGAGAGGCTGGGATAATCACAGGGGGAAGGTAAGGCTCATGGGGAGGGAGGATAGGAGGAGTGGGGAGGGAGGGCAGGGACATTAGCTCAAGCTGTGGACCCTGCAATAAGAGCAGACTTGATAGACCAAGTGGCCTTCTTCTGCTGGCTTCTTCATGTGTTTGTATATCCGTATGTGACCCAGCAGCAGTGCATTGTACTCAGTGGCCCAGTGGCAGGGCATTGCACTCTGTGACCCAGCAGCAGTGCATTCTGTTCTGTGGCCCAGCGGCTGTACATTGTGTTCTGTGGCCCGGCAGCAGTGCATTGCACTCTGTGGCCCAGTGGCAAGGTGTTGCACTTGGTGGCCCAAAAGTAGTGCATTGTGTTCTGTGGCCCAGTGGCAATGGGTTGTGTCTGTGGCCCAGTGGCAGTGCATTACACTCTGTGGCCCAGTTGCAGGGTGCTGCACTCTTTGGCCCAGCAACTGTGTTCATTGTGTTCTGTGGGCAAGTGACAGTTAATTTTGCTCTGTGGCCCCATGGCAGTGGATTGTGCTCTGTGGCCCAATGGGAGTGCATTGCATTATGTGGCCCAATGGCAGTTTGCTGTGCTCTGTGGCCCAGGGGCAGTGCATTGCATTCTGTGGCCCAGTGGCAGGGCTTTGTGCTCTGTGGCCCAGCAACCATGCATGTCACTCTGTGGCCCAATGCAGCATGTTGCACTCTGTGATCCAGCTGTAGTGCATTGCGTTCAGTAGCCCAGCAGCACTGCATTGTGCTCTGTGACCCAGCTGCAGTGTGTTGTGCTCTGTGGCACAGTGGTAGGCCATTGGAGTCTGTGGCCCAGTGGCAGTGCATTTCACTCTGTGGCACAGCGGTAGGGCATTGGGCTCTGTGGCCCAGTGGCACTGCATTATATTCTCCTGCCCAGTGGCAGGACATTGTGCTTTGTGACCCAGTGGCAATGCATTGCAGTCTGTGGCCCAGTGCAGCAGGTTACATTCAGTGGCCCAGCAGCAGTGTGTTGTGCTTTGTGAGGCAGTGGCAGTGTGCTGCACTCTGTGGCACAGTGGCAGGGCATTGGGCTCTGTGGCTCAGTGGCACTGCATTGCACTCTGTGGCCCAGTGACTGGCTGTGTTTATGTTAAACCACACTGTATGGTTATTGCTGGTTTCCCGGTTACACCCCACCTGGATGTCTGCTACACTGTCCCCGTTTGTGAACTCAAGTCCAGTATTGCTTCATTTCAAGTGGTCTCTTTGACTAGTTGCCTGAGAAATGCCCTCTGCAGGAAGTCTAGGATGGCCTTGCTTCTAACTGAGGCTGCAGCTGGAGATCCCAATCTATATCTGGCAGACTGAAGTCTCCAAACAGCAGCACCTCCTTCTTTTTTTCCATCATGCTGATGGCTTCCTCTAGTGCTTATCCAATTCTTACCCCCTGTGTTGGAGGTCTGTGTATCACCCCAGTGCAAATAGTGGCTCTGGCTGCTGTCTCTAGGGTGATGCACAGCACCTCCAACCCATCCTTTACCACTAAGTGCCCTTGTACTTCCATTGCTCTGGTACGCTCCTCACATACAGCAGAGCCCCCTCCACCCTTCCTTCCTTACTTCCCTATCCATTCTGAGCTGTGAGTAGCCTGGTATGGCCATGTCCCAGTCATGGTTCTTAGTGCACCATGTTTCTGTTATGGCCATAAGAGCCAGATCTGCCTCCGTCACGATGGCATCCAGGTCCAGAATTTTATGTTCTAGACTCCTTGCATTGCCACATATGGCTCTCCAAACCTTGTTCTCACCCTGCCTGCAACCCCCCAACAGGGATGATGTTGGGGTATTGGACCTCAATACCATCTCTCTGTCGCATTTGTAAGGGTACTTAGTGAAGCTTAAAGCAGACAGTAATAGAAATAGGAGGGAACCCAGGGAAACTTGGTTCCAGGAGTAAAGCTAAAAGTCTTCTGTGTAAAATACACACTACAAAAGGCATACAACTGAGTACATAAAGTGTAAAAATGCAACATGTAAGGAAGACACATACCCCTAGACCTCAGTCAGATATGATCATTACTACATCACAAGTGAGGGGTTCCCACAGTGAATCCTTTCCATTTCCAAGACTGGAAGCAGACTTCTTGTTAGCATTCCGCTGGGCATTGCCAAAACCAGATAGGGTGAACATAGCTGTTTTAACTCCTCTGAAGGAAAAAGTCAGTGGTGTGTTGACCACAGTATAGCCGTAATGCAATGGTATAGATTTTGTAGGAATATATACCATTGCATACCAGCTGCTTGAACCCTCATCCCCCATTTCAAGTAGTTCCTGGAGGGTAGCAGAATCCATGCCCCATAAACCTTTTCCCTGTTGTCCAGCAAATATGGGATTTTTTTCATCACAATTATACAACAAGTACAGTAAATTACAACATAATCCCACATTATGCTATATCCCTTATCAGACTAATGCATTAGTGGCCATACTGGCTCTGACCAGAGTTTGTTGTTTTTGTAGTGCTTATAGCATGCAGAATGGGACAAGAATCACTTGCTCCTTCCTCCAGGAGAGTATTCAGTTTTGTTGGACAACTCTCTGGATAATTTATTCTAAAGTTTTTAAAGCTTTATTTATATTTATTAGTCATGTCTGTGATTTATTGTACTTGCTGATTGCCAGTGTGGTTGCCCTATAGTAATAATATATTAATAATGAAGGTGGCTGGGTGATCAGAATTAATTACTTCTCTGGGTTTTCCATTGTCTTTGACAATTGCCTATGGAGATGTAGTCTTATGCTTTTAATTATATTATTTATTATTCATAAGATTTATTTATTGCACTTAACAATGATGAGGTTAATAAATTAATAATGAAGGTGACTGAATGATCAAAATCAATTCTTCTGGGTTTTTCCCTTTTAAAAAAATAATTTCTGAATCTATATTTTAAAGTTGTTATTTATATTGTTATTTATATGATTTATTTAGTTTGCTTAATGATCATCATGATTAATATATAATGATAATACATTTATAATGAAGGCAACTGGATGATCAAAACAGATTCCATCTCTAGGTGTTTCATTTTATTTTGCAACTATTTATGATTACTTATTCTGATGTTTTTATTTACACTATTTATTATCCATATCATAATCATGCAAAATGATAGTGATTACTAACATAATGATAATGCTAATAAATAAGTATTTATGACAAAATAAATCCTTTTTTTACAGCTCCTCTGCTGTGAGTTATCAGAACTGCAACACTCCATAATGTCATCATTTAAAGCAGCAGTATTTGTTAGCTAAACAAAATCATTATATATTTGTGACAAAAACTGCCCCTTGGGCCTCTCACTTACAGGGCAGTTATCTGTTGGGGACTTCTAATACTTTGCCACCACCTGCTTTTTCCCTGGAACCAGGGAACCACCCTTTTGCCCTTTTTGCTCAAGGTCAGGAAGGTCAGCACAATAACTGTTGGTAGAGTGCCCTCTAGAGATGGACTATAAGCAGAGTCCAGCCGAAATAATAAAATTACCTTTTTAAATAAACAAATACACAGGTAGTCACTGGTTCTATCAACAATGGAGTCTTTAGTAGAAGAACTACTAGGCTTGGATATTCAAAAGGGTTGCGCCAAGCGCAACCCACCAATCTCCCTCATGCGATATTCAAAGGGCAAGTTGCGAGCAGAACCCCGATGCGCCAGGGTGCATCAGTAATGTATGCTACGAAGCGGGGGGCATGCCCATGCATATGCAGCACATCCCGATATTCAGCCCAGGATGTGTGGTGCATATGCTGGCACAACTCCCCCTTGCGCCGTTTAGGGGGGCACAAAGATGTGCCTGAGAAAACCAGGAACAAGTCCTGGCCACCCACAGGTGAGCTGCTGTGTTGCAGGGTGCAACATGGCAGCCACCAGCCATGGGTGGCTGCCCGCCCACCCAGAACACTGATGACAAGCCCCCTCTTCCCTAGAAGCGTTGTGCCTCCGACCCGTTGCCTGATCACGGGCAACTGTATTACAGGCCTCCCTGGTGGTCCAATGGAAAAACACCCATCACCCAAGGGCATAGGTAATGATAAATACCCTGGTGGTCCAGTGGAAAACCCCCCATCGCCCAATCATGGGCATATGTAATATTAAAGTACCTGGTGATCCAGTCGAAACCCCCCCAATGCCCAATCACGGGCATAAGTAAAACATATTACCTGGTGGTCCAGTGGCACCCCCTCCCCACCCACCCACTGGGGTCTTCCACCACCCAGCACCCCGTCACTGGCGGGTGGCAGCACCCTGCCATGCCACCCGGCTGCCCGCTGAATGACAGCATACAGTATGGTCTGTACACCTATTGGTCCACGCAGTGATCCATAGTGCATGCCCATTGGTCCATGCAGTGGTCCAGTAGGTGTACAGACCATACTGTACACTGTCATTTGATGGGCGGCTGGCCGGGTGGCATGTGGATGGGGTTACCACTGGACCACCAGGAAATTTAACATTACATATGCCTACGATCGGGCGATGGGGGGGGGGGGTTCCACTGGACCACCAGGGAATTTAACATGACTTATGCCCATGATCAGGCATACGGGAGTGGGGGAACTGCCATGGGACTGCAGGGCATCGGTCCCCAAGGGCTGCAGCCTGGCAGGGTGCCAGGCGCAAGTCACCGGGAACCAGCGCACTGATACAAATGGGGCCATAATGACATGCAAATGGCCCCATTTGTGCCTTGCATACATAATGGCCTAATTTGCATGCCCAGTGCTGAATATCATGGTTGCTGCGCCTAGCGCAACAGCACTTGCACTGGCGCATCCCCCTGCTCCAGTTCTGCCACTTGCGCTGGCACACTGCCACTGCGCCATGCACAGTGCATGCGCCATCAGTGCCATATTCAACGGTGCTGTGCCATGGTGCAGTACAGCTGAATATCGCCTAGTCCATGCCCTAGCACAGCCCAGTTGTGCTGCGCCTGGGCTTGCACCCCTGCCCGGCGCAGTATGAATATCCCGCCCCAAGTATTTACAAACAGGATATATTTACAGTGAAACAAAATAATTACACTTTTATTTAGAAGTAAAAAATAAAGCAAGTTACACAGACTGTTGATGTTTAGAAAAATCTGAGTTTTCCTTACCTACAGTCCTTAACCTGTCCTAGCTAACTGTGTTTTCTTAACTAGCTAGTTCCTTGAAAGGCCCTCTTTCCTTCAGATGGGGAGGGAGGGAGGGAGAGAGGTAGAGAGAGAGGTAGAGGGAGGGAGGGAGAGAGAGAAAGATTGCTCTCTATTACCTTCTGTGTCCAACACAACAGGACACAGAAGGTAATAGTGAATGGAACACATTCTGAAGAAAGGGGGGTTACTAGTGGAGTACCTCAGGGCTCAATACTGGGCCCAGTCCTCTTTAACATCTTTATAGGTGACATTGCAGAGGGTCTGGAAGGAAAGGTATGCCTCTTTGCAGATGACACAAAGATCTGTAATAGAGTTGATACACAAGGGGGGTAGAAAGGATGAGAAGGGACTTGGCAAGGCTGGAGGAATGGTCAGACATATGGCAACTTAGATTCAATGCAAAGAAGTGCAAAGTAATGCACCTGGGAAATAAAAATCCAGGAGTAGAGTACACAATAGCAGGGGAGGTACTAACAACAACAATAATGGAAAGGGATCTGGGTGTAGTCATATCAGATGACCTAAAGGTGGGTAAGCAATGTGAGAAGTCAGTAAGGAGAGCCAGGGGGATACTGAGATGCATAGGGAGGGGCATCACAAGTAGAACAAGCATTTGTCAGTGCTGAATGTTGCTTGCTTGTATGTGCTGTTTAGGTATTTGGAAGTCATTGGAGTGCAAATATTGAAAATTCACGAACTTACGAGCGTGCACAGGAAGTGCGCAACGCACGCTAGTAAAACAGTCATTTTTAGGAATTTTTTCACCAAATTTTCAACATAGCCATTTTAAGACCTCTGCTCATGAACAGTGTCACTGCAATTTTCCTAATGTGTCCCATACATGGATTTCGCACACCGACTGCGTCATTGTGCGCTACATGGGCAGAAACATGTTTTGGTCAGGATGTGAAACATTACAGCTGTACTGCTCATAAGGAGGTGTGGTAAAATGGCAGTGTTGAAAATCTGGAGTGAAAATATTGAAAATTCGCAAATTTACGAGTGTGCATAGGAACTGCGCAACGCGCGCTCGTAAAACAATCATTTTTAGGAATTTCTTCACCAAATTTTCAACATAGGCTTTTTGAGAGCCCACCTTGTGAACACTGGCAGTGTCTTTCATTAATCGGCCCCAAAAGGTGATTTCACACAGTGACGGCGAAATCACCTTTTGGGCCCGACTAACGCCATGACAGTGCAAGAACTCATGAGGAGGGGTCCCAAAAACCCCATGTTGAAAATTTGGGCCTAAAATTCCCAAAAATGCCTGAGATATGCAACAAAGTTGAAAAACCCTATTTTTCCATTATACAGCTTACCGCATTTCTCAGTTCATGGTTGGCTTTGAAGAGTGCAGACGTGTTCCGGTCCACTGAAGATCATCGTGCGGGACTCTGGAGGTACGTATGGGGTGAGGGGTGTGTGGGAGGCAGGTGCGCAGTGGGTGGTGCGAGTGGGGCAGTGAGACTGCGAGGGACCGTTTTTTATTTACAGGTTTGTTTGTTTTAATTAAGACGACGTGGGACGTTTGCAATGCTGGGTGGGCTCCCAGCGTGGCAGCTGGAAAGGCTGTTTGGGGGCTGGAGCTGACGGGGATTGGGCACCCTGTTGGGTATAACAAGATTTGCCACGCTAGGCTGGGCTCCCAGCGTGGCACGGGAAAGGTTTTGGGGGGCGCAGTCAGGAGCCAACGGGGATTAGGCACCCCTGCTGGTTATAAATCTTTGCCACACTGGGTGGGCTCCCAGCGTGGCACCTGGACATCTTTTGTTGGGGGAGTCATGGAGCCGATGGGGATTGGGCACCCCTGTCAGCTATACAGTGTGTGGCGTGGGGAGGCGCATCAGCACGCAATATGCGTGCTTGCGTGCGTGTGTGTGTGTGCATGGGGGGGAGAGCTCTGCTCACTGAAGCAGAGCTCTCCCTTTCAACTGTATGCCACTGCATTTTGACTGCTGTCATAGACAGCTGCAGCAGTCATTGGAGAACTGCGGCCGCGCCTGCAAACTCACTGACTGAATTGGAAGAGGGGGTGCCACACCTCTGAAAACTCCGATGATGGCACTATGTTTCTTGCACATGCGTGCAAGCAACATAATAAAAAGGGAAGTGGTTATCCCTCTATACAGACAGTTGGTGAGACCCCACCTGGAGTACTGCATGCAGTTTTGGAGACCTCATCTACGCAAGGGCATAAACAGTATGGAAGCAGTCCAGAGGAGGGTAACTAAAATGGTGCAGGGTCCACATCAGAAACCATATGAAGAGAGACTGAGAGAGCTTAATATGTATACCCTTGATAAAAGGAGGGGCAGGGGGGACATGATTGAAACGTTTAAGTACCTCAAAGGAATCAACAAAGTCCAGGAGGGTAGCATCTTTCAGAAAAAGATATGTGTAAGAACAAGGGACACAATTTAAAGTTAGAGGGGGACGGCTCAGGGGTAATGTGAGGAAATTCTTTTCACGGAGAAAGTGGTGGACGCATGGAACTGCCTTCCCGGAGAGGTTGTGGGGTCTAAAACAGTGGGAGAATTCAAACATGCATGGGACAGACATAAGGCAATTATAGTGGGGGGTTGCAGGAAGTAGGCTGTTGGTTAACTAGAATCTGCAGCTTATCCAATAGGTAGGGAAATTGGCAGACTGGGTGGGCCAAGTGGTCCTTATCTGCCATCAAAGTCTATGTTTCTATGTTGCTTCCTGTCTCTCCACTTTTATACCCCTTGGCTGTGGGGAGTGACTTCACCCTCTGAGTGACAGTTCCCCACAGTCCTCCACCTTACATGGGTGACATAATCTCCTCTGTATTTCCTCAGTCTCTATAAGGTTTCACGACAAGCAAGGAGCCCATTGTCTAACCTATGGGAACCTGTCTCTGGGAAAAACTCTCACAACACTTCAAGACATTATTGCTTCCTGCCTATTATCTTTTCAGCAAGTCTGTTTAAATTCACCACAAGAAAGTCAACAAGAGACCCTGTTCACATATCTGTCACGGTTACATTTTCACAGAAATTGTAACAGAAATATTTTTAAACTGACAGAAAATAATAATAATAATAAATGCATCTGTTCTTCTGTCCTGTCACAATATTTTACTAGCAATGATATGTTTCTGACATGATTAAAATTATAATCAGAATATTTTATTTCCCCTTGATGTTTTTATAATGGATTCTATTGCTAATTTTAAAATAATGACTGAAGACACCAAAGGTGACCACCACTAGCAATTTCACACAATCTCTTCCCCTGTAGTTAGTTTTTTACTTTACGTTTGATTTATACTGGGAGGCCTGTCTGGCCAAATCCAGTTTTTCCCACCCATACACCCCGCAGCACCTCCATTATTAAATGCCTTAGTAAACCACTCCCAGGAGGATTTAGCCAATCAGAGGTTGGATCAAAGGACCACTGGGAGGAAGAGATGAATCCAGGGCACTGACTGCAAAAAAGATACCATCTGAAAGGAACCTGTAAGGGGACGCAAGGCCTGTGGGATCTGTATGGGACATTGATTCTGGGGGAGCTGTACTGTTCTGATTCTGACTGGGGGACTGAACTCTAATTGGGGGATCACAAAGGGCATCGAGGTGGTGGGGCTCTGGGGACCTCTGACTATGATGTATGCTGTGGGGCTTGTTAAGGGACATTATATGCTGCAAGTTTTCGTATTGCATTAAATCTATATCTGTATGCAATGGTACCTGTTACGGGGGCATTAAAGCCGCAAGTTGTACCGAGCTGAGCCTATTGGAGTGGCACTGGAGAAGGTACTAATGCTGCCAGTGGGGCTAGTAAAGGGACTACAACGCTGCAAGTTTCTGAACTGAATTGTAGGGGACATTTAAAAAACTGTGTTGACCAGAGGCCCTGGCCGCTACATGGGGCAGAGTTACTCTGAGATTCTCGGATATGTGGAACAGTCAGCATGACATGAGGATAAGGGGTGAATGGAGAAAAATGGGACATAGAAGGGTACAGCAGTGGAGTGAAAACTGGAACGGTGGCTGGAAAAGTGGGGAGGAACAGAGGTGCTCCACTGGAGGTGTGGTGGTTCGTACCCCTATAGTTTAGGGTGATGCCAGATAAATCGTGAAGGAGAGGTTGGAGGCGTACTCTAGAGCGAAGATGCAAGGTTTATTAGCAACAGTGGGAGCACACAGAAAAGACAGCATTCACTAACACAATCACACATGAGAAAGAATGAATAAGATTATCGGGACCACAACCTGGCCCCAATAATGTCATACAAAAGTCCAGGGTACTCAAGTCCTAAGGATGTAGCAATCCACTGCACCAAGCTTGGGTTACTAGTATTTTGGTCAACCAACTGCTGAGGGTGAACCTAAGGAAGCGCTTCCCATACAGGCCATAAAATGGGGCATTCCCCAGTGAACCAGAAACAAAGTAAAGCACTTTAGGCCTCCTGGCCCTGGAAAGACGGTGACTCCTTTTGTCACTGAGGCAAAGTCGAAAGGGAAGCGCCTTGTTGAGGATGGATGTCGACACCTGGTTGTGGATGAAGAGAACCCTTATCTGGAGTTGTCAGCTGCAGTGACCTTGGACAGGTGATCTCCAGTTGAGGAAAGGATGCTGGGTGCGATGATCCACTGGGTGACCTCTGGGTAGGTCCCCGGAACCTTTACCACCTCACCCCTGCAGCTTCAGAATCTGGCAATCTTCGGTGTGGCCTCTTGATGCATCACTGGAACATGAGCCACCTATGGACAGTACAATTAAGAGCATGGCGACCCTCGGTGTGGCCTCTTCCATGGGCCACTGGTACTTATGCCACTCAGGGAATGAGGCACAGAACCTGGCAATCCTTGGCGAGGCCTTGGTAGAGACCACCAGTACTATTCCCACCTTGGGACAATGTCTATGCGGGAGAATGGGCAGCGTGACTCCGAGTTTGGTGGATGATTTAAGTCCCTCAAGCTAGAGCAGGGGCGACCCCTAACCTGACTCAGTTTAGTGGGCTCTGGCTACCAGCTGGCTACCACTTACAACTGGCAACTCAAACCTGGGGTGTCATGGTGAAGACTTGGGGTTGATGGAGGTCGGTGGAGATGGGTGCAGGTGATGCTGAGCTTCCTGGGGACCCTCCCTGGGTTGAAGAAGAGGCACCGAAGGAACCCTAGATGAGGTGTGAGGTGTGTGCAGGAGCATCTAGAGTTCAACAAGGATTTCTTTACCCTGGGGAATGCCCAACCACAAAGGAATGATAAGGCCTCTTCTCCTGGAGACTGCTGCATAAAAGGTTCACTGGGTCTCTTTCCCAACCAAACAGACTGACTTGCCGCACTGGGGGACCCGACTAGATGGCAAATTTCTGCAAAAAAATGACCGAGGCTGCTACTGGAGATCTTCTGGAGGGAGTTACACTGAAGGGACCCAGATGATTCGCTTCAACCTCCTAACAGGGAAGCCGACATCCATTGCCTTGCTGTCCTTCACCCTCTCTGGTCAAACTCTTTCTCCTCTCTCCAGCCTGTGCAGAGCCTCCTGTAGGCTGGGGCAGTCCTGGCTACCTGCCAGGGGATTGGCTCCTCCATCCAGAGGTCAGCCTCCTGAAGCTGGGTCAGTGGCTTAAAAAATAAACTCCAGATTTGAATCTACCCTGGCCACAGGGATTGGCTGAGAGGGCTCAGCCTGGCTTCCTTCTCCCCTGCTGGGACAGGAATGTGGCCCCACTGTTTTGGCCTTGGTTGACTAGGTGTCAGTTTTGGGCAGGGGGAAGGGAGGAAAAAGAAGAGAAAAAAAAATATTTTTCTTTTAAAACCCTGAATTTAGACTGCTAGAACTGTCTGCTGGAGAGGGGCCTGTTCTGTGTTTCAGAGGGTCTCCTAATTTTTTCAAGGGTTTCCCATTAAGCTGCCAGGGTCCCCATAACTGTCTGACCCCTCATGTCTCTGAGGATCCCCTATTTTCTGTGATGCCCCCAAGTCCACTATTTTCTGTAGTGCCTCCAATTTCCCTGGGGCACTACAGAGGGAGAGCAAATGGTGGACTTAGCAGGGTAGTGAGATGTAGTGGATGTGGTGCAGCTGTACACATGGCAACTCTATGGAGTCTAGGAACATGCCCCATATGTGTGAGGGTAGGCCACCTAGAAGGTGAGATCTGGGTGGTAAGGAGGTTGGTTGACAGCTTAATTATGGAAGTCAGATGAGGGAAGAGTCCTGAAAGTACCAGAGGAATGTGGGAAGCCAGCAGAAATAGGGATGAAAGCAGGCAGAGAGGTGCGACAGGTAGGACTGTAACAGTGCAGCGAGGAGGGGAAAGGATGGAGGACAATAATCAAAGGGAGGGGGTGGGGCAAGACCAGGTTGTGCAGGAGGTGATCAGGAGGAAGGAAAAAGACTGGAGGGGGAGGGTAAAAGTTGCTGGGGTGACCGGCCATGGTAAGGATTTGGGAGTAAAGAATAGAGCTATGGCATAGTCACGGGACAGGTACACGAGAAATGATGGGGTGCCCAGCCAAGGAATGGATACAAGTGCAAGCAGAATTTACTCTGCTAGGGGGACTGGGATAAAGAGTAGAGAGTTACCCCCACTGAATGGAAATTGGATGAGTGCAGTAGGGGGTGTCATACTGTACAGCAGGTACGTACAACTGCTAGATAGGGAGGGCAGTGGTGAGGAGGGACATGTATCACAGACTGCTGTCGCTGCTAGTGAAGGGCAGAGGGGTGAGAGAAAACATGGGTTTCTTGGAGTACCTGTAAAGGAGGTAGAGATAGAAAAGGCAGGGATTCGGAGCATGGCAAGGATGGGGGCAGAACTGGATCTTAGTCTAGGATGACGGGTTGGGGGGATAAAACAACTAGGAGAGAGTGGGAGTCTGATCACCCACCAGTGGTGGAAACAGCAGTCATTGACAGGAAAGAAGGGGGGCAGTGAAGCATTGGAAATGCAGGAGTTGGACAGATGCAGAATAGGAATGGCAGTGAAGCATTGAACTTCACGTCAACCCCACCTCCATCCTGTAGAGATGGACAGGCATTGGGGTAAGTGTTTGGGTCATCCCCCATGACAGTCATGCCATGTAACCTCACCTTATTCTGCAGACACCGACACATGTTGAGGTGTGCCTTGGGATGTTTGGATTTACAGTCACCCCATTCCATAAGGACAGATGCTGAAATGGGTGCAGCATAGGACAATGGGGTGAAGTCTGGGGCCAAAGAGTCCAAGGTACACCTCGTTGCCTGTCAGTGGCTGGGTGGTGGGGGTGGGATGACATGAGCAGTATAGTCGGCAATGCAAAGGCACACCCTGATGCATGTCAGCCTGTACAGGGTGGGACGTTATGGTTAGAAACCCTAACGCCCCGGGTGTTTGTTGCTATTTGCACTACAGATTTTCAACATGACCTTTTTGTGACCCCATCTAATGAAAGCATTTGAGATGTCTTCTCATGAAGAGTGGCAGTGTGATTTTGTTAATGTGTCCTGAACTTTGAGTTCCAACAGCGACCGTGCCATTCTGCGCCACATGTACGAAAACATAGATCGGGCAGGATGTGAAGAATGACAGCTATACCATCCATAGGGAGGTGTGAAGAGATGGCAATGTTGAAAATCTGTAGTAAGAATATTAAAAATGCTCGCACTTCCGAGCATACGTAGAAATTGCACAACGCATGCGCGTAACACAGTCATTTTATGGACTTTCATCACCAAATTTTAAACATAGGCATTTTAGGACCTCTTCTCATGAACAGTGTCACTGTGATTTTCTTAATGTGTCCTGAACACTGATTTCCCACAGCGACCGCACTATTCTGTGCCAGAAGTGTAAAAACATATTTCAGCCAGGATGTGAAAAATGACAGCTGCACTGTTTATAAGGAGGGGTATATAAATGGCAGTGTTGAAAATCTGGAGTAAAAATATTGCAAATTCACTAAGTTGCGAGTGTGCATAGCAACTGCACAACACACAGTCATAAAACTGTCATTTTTTTGGATTTTCCCACCAAATTTGCAACATGGACTTTTTGAGAGCCCACCTCATGAACACTGGCACTGTCATTTCGTTAATAGGTGATTTCACGTAGTGACCGTGAAATCACCTTTGGGGACCAATTAACACCATGACAGTGGCTGAATTCATGAGAAGGGGGCCCAATAACCCCTTTTTGAAAATTTGGTGCCAAAATTCCAGAAAATGCCTGAGATATGCAAAAACATTGAAAAAGCCCTATTTGTGTCATTATACAGCTTACCAGCATTTCCCCAGTTCGCGGTCGGCTTTGAAGAGTGCAGACATGTTCCCAGTCCCCCAAAGATCTTCACAGCAGATTCCGGAGGTTGGGGTGGGGGTGTGTGTGGGGAGGCAGGGTGTGCAGTGGGTGGGCGTGGGTTGTGGGAAGGGGCAGGGAGATTGCAAGGGACCTTTTTTTTTTTTTTGATTTAAAAAAAAAAAATCGCCGGATGTTTTTTTCTTTACAGGGACATTGGGCACACAGGGGTGGGCTCCCAGCATACCACCTGAATGTATGTGGGGGATTGGGAACCCCCGTCGGCACATATGTAGTGCTGGGGGGCACAAGAGCCGAGGGGGATTGGGCACCCCTCAGCATAAACCGAATGTTTTGGCGGGGGGGAACCATTATGCCAACGGGGAGTGGGCTCCCCCATTGACAACCTGAACTCACGTGGGAACTGAAACCGAAGGGGATTGGGGCCCCCGTCGGCAAACAGACACTGTTGTGTGGTGGGCACATGCTGCCGAGGAGGATTGGGCACCCCTCGACACTGGGGGCTCAGTCATATTGTTTTATGAACACTGCAGCAAGCCGCCACCATATTCACAAACAATACTACAGTACCAACATCCCGCCCAGCAATGACAGGTTGCTCCCTCATTGCAGCGGAATGGCTAACGCTGCAATGACGAGGTGGCCCCTGATTGCAGTGGCTGAAACATTTCAAGGTTGTGGCACACTGGCTGAACTAGTATCAGCAGCAGTGTGAAACCCCATTGGGGAAAGTGGGCCAAGCCTCAAAAGGCAGTGGAGGCATTGGTCACAACAGTGCCGCGCCTCCACAACCTGCTTCTGCAGCAAGCTGCTGCAATATGTTTGTTGTACATGTGCACAATCAACATAAAAATCACTCATTGGATTAAGAATATAACCATAAAATTACCCTCTTTATCACAAAGTTAATGGGCCACTTTGAAACACCATAATAATCAGAAAACTGTTTATTACGGCATTATCAAAACTTCTTGTTGAATGCTCGCATCAGTTCCATTTAGTTGCTACCTCATTGGCTAGCATTCTGTGTGTGGGCAGGCTAAACATATCCGGAAACACAACAGCTCCATAACTCTCTCTTTAGCGAGGAGCAACACTGCTCATTTATTTACTTTTTTACTTATTTATGCATTTCTTTACATTTTTTCAGTACTTATCTTGTTGATCCTGCCTTTTTACAATCTGATTTCAGATGCTTGTGTTGTCAGCTTCGAGAAACACTAACTGCAATCGGGAATGAGCTGTTGCTGACTAAGCAGTTCCACACTGTAAGTTTCAAAAAGAAAAACACAAACAAAACAAAGAAAAGCACAGTACCCATACTGGAGAGAGAGGGAGGGAAGGAGAGCAAGAGTGTGTGTGAGTGTGTGTGTGTTCTGTGGTGTGTGTGTGTAGCAGAGGGACTGAACAACAGGCAGCAGGGATCATGGCAGCAGAACTGCTTCAGACACTTTATTTGCCATACACTCTTTGCATCAGTAATTATAAAAAATGAAACATTGACAACTGTGTCTATGAATTTTTTTGACACACCCTTGGTGTGTGATGACCTAATAAACTTCCCGAGCTTCGCTTCCGAGGTTTATAGGTCATCACAGACATTGGATGTGTAAAAACATCATAATACACGGTCGCCTATGCATTATTCTCTGTATAATATATGCCGTCAGTCATGATATAGCAACAGTTTGAGGCAGTTTGATCAAGTAGTTAGAGCAGTGGCTTGGGAACCAGGAGTTGACAGGTTCCAACCCTGCTGGAGCCAAAATCCTTAGCAAACGTTCCAGAAAATTCCGGTCATACAGGGCAGTGCAGTTTCTAGGGCACCCAACCTAAACAACGTACAACAGCACAGTGAAATGGAGCACACTCAAAAAAAATATCCAGGTAGTTAGTTTGCCAACAAAAAAAAACAAGAAAAATGGGCTCCATCTACCAAGTAGGAGTCAATAGCAAGCACAAAGTTACATTATTATTTTATTTGTGCAAACAAACACTGCAAATGACTCACTGTGCATTCATGTATTCAAAAGAGGATTGCTGAGGGATTTCCAATAATGGCCATTAGCGTGATTGCCACAGCAACTCTACTTGGAGCACATGGACGCACAGCGAGTTTAGCACAAATAAAATAATAATGCAACTCTGTGCTTGGCATTGACTCCGATTTGGGGGAACGGTGCCAGTTTTTCTTGTTTTTTTGTTACAGTTGTTTATGAGGCACATCAGTTTTGGAGCCACCTTTACCTCTTTCTAACATTTAGTTTGTCAAACCAGAAGACCTTTGATTCTTGCTTCAGGCTATTGCAGCTTTAAGCATGAGCATGGTCTGAATGGTTTTTCCCAAAACAATATTGCCACATACTGTACTTTTGCTCCGTGAGAAAGTTCCAGCTGAGTAACGTGCCAGAGCACTTGTGCCATCTCCTACTGTGCTTTGGTGTATATTGCCAGAAACAAATGGTTTGATACCTTTTATTGGACCGGCATAGATGTAACAAAAGAAAACGGTGCTTAAGCGTTTGGACCAACCAAGTCCTTCCTTGAAAGTTTATGACAGTTGTTTGTTTTTTACAAACAGCTGTCATATGCTTCCGAGGAAGGACTTGGTTGATCCGAAAGCTTAAGCACCGTTTTCTTTTGTTACATCTATGTTGGCCCAATAAAAGGTATCAAACCATCTGTTTCTGGATCTGTTCTTACAAGGACCAATACGCCAACTAATTAATTCTTGGTGTATTAGGCAGTTACGTTGATCTAGAGTCATGCTATTTTGGCATTATTGCACTATGCACTTTCTACACGTGGCAATATATTTGGTGAAGTCATTCAGACCTTGATTAATGCCTAAATGCTGATATAGCCTGATGAAAGAATCAAATAGAAGGCCTTATGGCATGGCAAACTAACTGCTTAGTTATTTATTTTACATGTAATCTATTGTCCTGGACTGTAGAGCCAAACAACTCAGTGTATGAACTTTTGCAAGCCATTTAACTACTCAGTGCTCCAGTCCAGCCAGCTACAGTAATGGGTAGAAGCAGGGCCCCACTGGAAATTAGATGTTGCATTTCAGCTGGGCTATCCTGGGTTCCTAAGGTCAGGATTTAGAGGATAAGTGCTTGGCTCCAATGTTGGTGCAAGGGAGAGGGTTTCATATTCTTTAGAAAATGAACAGTATATGATAAAAGGATTAGCAAGTCAGTAAAGACAAACTGTATCTGAACAGCAGAGGAGAGAAAATTCTAGAGAACAGGATAAACAAAACCATTGGGAAGATTTTAAAGTAATGGGGGGGGGGAGTGGAAGAGGATACAGAATAAGGCTGATGAAGCATAAAATGAAGGGGGGACCAGACAAACATAAAAGTAGTTTCAAGGCAAGCAAGGGATGGACAAAACTAATGATGTAATCAAAAGGACTTTTTGGTTATCTTAGTTTTGGAAGCATCTGGGATGCAGTATGATTGTGTAAAACGAAGTCCCCAACACACATCTGGGAATCTACCCAAAATCTGAGGTTACCATACATAATAACCGTCCCTTATTACAAGGGACATCCCCATTTTACCTCTCAAAATTGCTCTGTGCCACATGGAAAAAGTGCTACCCTCACAGAGAAGGTGCTTGAAGCTCAAACATTAAAGCAGCAGTTCATTACATTCGAAGATGCTAAATCAAAATTAAACTTTACACAAATAATTGCTCTGGTTTTCAGTTTTTTAAGCTTGTATCTCCATGACTGATGATGCTCCTCATATTTGCGGGTGCCAGTGTCCCACATTTTGAGTGTCAGTATCCCACATAGTGGTGCGTGAAATAGGCAAAATTCAGTTTGTGAATTATTTCACAAATTCACCACAATTTGTGAAGTTAATCAGCCTGCTGAGTTGTCACTTTGCGGTATAGGAATAACTTTGCATATTTCAAATTAGGAAACTTCGCTGGCGAAGTGGGCCTCACAGGGAAAGTTCACAATGTATCATGGGATTGGAGGTCACATGGTACTTAAAGGAGCTGAATGCCATGAGGAGGCTGTGTTCAGTGCAGTCTTATGAGGAGAGAGTAGGAGACAAGTCTGTGCTTATGTGAGCAAAATTACCTTCACAATCATTAGAAACAAACACAAATCTAGTCACACAAGGTACACTAGAACAAGTTGTGAGTGATTTGGAGTAAAAAAGCTTGGTTTTGGTTTTTGCAGATTATTTCATTTAAAATAGTGTTTTTTGTTTTGTCTGTAACCAGCCAGCCCCTGGTGTTACTAGAATCACATCAGTTTTAGAGTAAGCAGATAGTCTGGGCAGTGATCAACGGGATTAAATGCTTTCTGTAAACATTATGTCATGATTTGCTTGGCTCTGCAGGACAGAGGATGAGGTAATGCTGTTCGGAACTCTTGCAGCAACATAAGCCACACTTGGCTAGCAACTGGCTGGAGCTGAAATAGCTGTGTGTTCTGGAGCTGGAAGTTGAATGGAGAGATGCTCAGTGAAAGCTATGTGGGCAAGAGGGCATGCTGGCACTCTTGTTCAGGAGGGGAGGAACCTCTGGTCGTGCTTCTGCCATAGTACAGTAATCCCAAGACTGTTTCTGGGGAAGTGGTGGCTACCAGACCCTGTGAATCGCAGGTGGGGTGAGTTTTTCATGCAAAAGATGGAATGAGACTATGAGGTCAGTGATTCTTTTAGGCAATCCCCTGAAAAATTGAAAGACTGTCAGAGCTGTCCAGAGTGAAGAGACTGTTTTTGTTCTTCAAAAGCTATGGACTTGTGAGAGAATTGTGGACTAAATTGTTCTTTCAAATGCCTTAAAAGGGAATACCAAGCCACGAGTACAAGGCTGATTTGAAAATAGGCTGTGAGTTGTCTGGTACCTCTGTATATATCCTCAGTAGGCTAGATTACAAGTACTCCGCACCTTTTCTTTTCCCCACAAAAATGTGCTGACACTGTGCTGAATGTAAAGATGTCTTTAACAGCCCAGTGGGACAGGAGAATCCAGTTTGTTTCCTGAGGTAATGGCAGAGTCTGACTTTAGCCAGAGTGAGCAGCCCCTCATTCGTGGTTGCAGAGTAGATCTAACTGGTTACAAGATAGGAACAGTTTTCCTGCAGGTGTTAACAAGGGTAATCTCGTCAGGTGTGTTCAAGTTTAAGTGCGTGGCAACCCCCACAATACATGCACTGGGTACAGCTCCAGAGATCCCTCAGCACATGTATGGATAAGTCATTGGGAAAAGTGTTCATGGGTAATTTACAGAACTGCCAGAATGTAAAGTGTGTCTGCCTGCAAATAGTTATTGTCATCTGTCCAGAACAGTACAAACTTGGGGGACCACCCTTTTGGTTTACCATCTTGTCATGAAATAAAGCCATACAATACAATACAATACAAAAGCTGATGGTTGCGGTTAATCCATCTTTGAGTGACTAGTGAAATGTTTTGGGGCTCCTCAGATAGAAGATACAGCTTAGCCCTGGCACTCCTCTCCCAAATGCAGGTTAAATAGAAATGTTAGTTTTGTGCACTAACCCCCAACCTCTGAGATGCCCAAACCAAGTATTTACCATAATGCCAGGGGTGATACTTATTTTCTGCCAACTTATGGTTTGTTGCCTTGTCTGAGTAACAAGCATTCATTCATTTGTTACACTACATGTGGAGTGCCTCAGGGGTCTATTTTGGACCCCTGTTGTTTTCTTTGTTTATTAATCAAGTCCTTTCTATTTTTGATAAGTGCAAATGTCTTTTGTATGCAGATGGTATGATTTTGTATTGTCAGGGAAAGTCTGTGAATTATATCAATATGGCGTTGGAAAATGAGTTTAAGAAGTTGTGTCATTGGCTTACTACCAATTTGATGCTTTTGAATGTTTGTAAAACAAAAGCTATGTTGTTTGGAAGTCCTGTAAGACTTGGTGAATGTCTTCCCCTGACTATACATGATATTCAGGGGAATTTACGTGACCAGATATCAGAATTCAAATATCTGGGAGTTCTTTTAGACCCCTCGTTGACATATCTTTCTCAGGTAAAGTCAATAAAAAAGAGAATCAACTGTAGATTGTGCCAGCCACATAAATTTAAACCTTATCTGTCTTATGGTTCGCATTTGAAATTGGCAAATGGTGTTATAATGCCATATTCTGATTATGTTTCTTGTTTATATGTTAAGTTGGGAACCAGGGAGAAACATATTCTACATGTTGTTTATAACAGCATTTGTAGGTTTGTTTTGGATGCTCCTTTTCTGACCCATCATTGTCATTTATATTCTTCACTGAAATGGTTGTTGCCCCAGTTTAAATGTGAATTTGCCCTAGGAAAATTGGTTCATCAGGCCATTTATTCAAATGGCTTATCTCCATTATTTGATTTGGTTCAGGTTCGGGAAATACAGGCAAATTTGAGAATGTCTCGGGGTAGTGTTGGTAGTACAAGGTGCTAATAATAATTATGGCTTACGAGTATTTGATCATCAGGCTTCTACACTTTGGAATAGGTTACCATTTGCATTAAGGGTAATTAAATCTTACTCTTGTTTTAAAGTAAAGTTTAAATATTATTTGTTAGCACAGTCTAAATGTTTGTGTAATTTGTAAAATTGATGTATTGTTTGTTATGTTTTTTGTCCGGGTTGGTCCTGAAAAAAAGCTTGGCCCAGAGTCCTAACCCGGTTAACAAATAAAAATGAAATGAAATGAAGCAGGGGAGTCCTGGTTGCAAAATGCCGGTCTTGGCCAGGGTAGTCGCCACAAACTTGGGGGTTTGTCTGAAGATTTGGGGCAGAAGAAAAAGTTATCATGCCAGTGCAGAGGGTAGTGATCTTTCTGTCTGGTGGGGTGTACCATGTGAAGGGATCATTATGAGAAAAAAATTGATTTGTGCCAAGGAAAATGGCAACTGAAAATGTGCTGCCTTGTGGTGCTTTGTGGAAAAATGTGATGCCAAAAACTGCTTTGTTGGAACTGTGAACTATGCTTGAAAAGGGGGGCGTGGCTTAGCCATCGAGCAAGATGGCAGCTTAATCTTTTCAAGCTGATTACGTGGAGCACAGAACTTTAAATTTAACTGATTATACTGAGCATACCTCTCAACCTCCTGCCTCATTAATCAGAGACAAGGCTTAAAAAATCAGGGACAAAGAACCAAATCAGGGACACATCTTCAAAATTGTTGACATCCACTCAGGAAGCTGGTAGAATAAGGGGCTTAGTGTAAAATGCATTTTCTAAGGAAGAACAAGTCTGTAACCTTAATGTTTGACATTATTTTGTGCTTACAACCCTTACTGTTTGGTCAAAGAAACACAATTTTTAGGAAGGATGGAGTCAAATTGTGAGGCAAAATCAGGGACGTCCCTGAAAAACAGAGACGGTTGAGAGGTAAGATACTGAGAGCTATAAGATCCTACTACAGTCAAATGTAATAAGAAGCATTTCACTACCAGCTGCTGAAACTTCAGATTGCTCCTTACCTCGGAATGCCTGCATCCGCTTACAGGTCCTGATCTGCGCAATACTACCAACCGCATGGCACACAAATCCAAGGAAGACGCAGAGCCCTTGATCTGTGACATCTTTGTGTCTATCCTGAGCTGCATCAAAGGCCATACAGTGGCCTCCAACAACATGACTGACACCCTCCACCAACTCGATGTACGGATGGGCCTTACCAAACAAAAAGTGGATACACACAATGAAGCTTTTCAGGGCCACTGCACTACCATGCGGGAGCAAATGCTCCAAATGAAGGCCCTTCCAGAGAAAATGGATGATATGGAAAATAGGAGCCGCTGCAACAACTTGTGGCTCCTGGGCTTCCTGGAGGGGTGCAAGGAGGGCAGGACAGTCCAGTGTTTGCAAAAAGCCCTTCTGGAACATCTGCAGCTCCCAAGAAGCACCTGCATCACCATCAAGCGGGCGCACTACTCCCTGCAACCGAAACCAACTACTGGTGACAGACTGAGGCCAATCCTGGCCCAGATTCTCAATTTTGTAGAGAAGGAAGTGATCCAGTCCAGGGCCAGGGAGCTGGGAGCCCTGGACTGGCGGGGGCACACGATCATTATTTTTCAAGATTAATTGAGGGAATTGGCATCACGGCGGAAGGCCTACACAGAGACACAGTGGAGGCTCCACAAACTAAAGGTGTCATTTACGCTCCGGTATCCGGCTATTCTAAAACTAACTTACAGTGGCTCTCCTTATTAGTTTACCTCGCCGGAGGCTGCTATAGACTTCATTACTGCAACCTGGCCCTCATCTAACAATCAAAGATGCAGCCCAGCTCAGGGACTGACTGCAGCCCCTCAAAGTGCCTACTTGGTCCACAGATCGCCGCTGAAAAGGGACCAACACACCTCCAGTGAATGGGCTGCAAACCAGGGTGCTCATCAAAAGTTGAAGCCTAGGCCTACTAAAACCCACAAGAGGCCTCTGTTTGCCTCCCATACCAGAAGGGAACACCCTCAGAATTGAGCAAGAAATGAGGAGTGTAGCAGCCATGCTGGCCATTGGGAGGGGACCCAGGACTTGGAATTTACTAGCCCCTACTTCTCTCAGAACCCTGAATTCCCCACCACATGCAGATGAGGACCTCCTCTATATGGATTTTTCTGCCCTGGTGCTTTCGGATCAGGAGATTGTGGGTGTCCAGCAGTCCTGGGTGGCATTGACTGACACTGCTCTGCCCCTAGGCAAACCAAAGGATTCTTCATTAGGACTAGGCCCCGTCCCAGAACAACCGCAACACTAAGATGACATTGTTGGGCAGAACAAACTGCACATCGTGCTGCCTGTGTGAAAAACGCCTCTCAGATAAGTATAATGCCATACAGGGCGTGTATCAGAGAGGGGAGTAATTAGGTGAGATGGTTTAATGGGGTGATGGGGGGGTGGGGATCCTTGGCGTTCGTCTATTCCAGCTGCAAGCTGAGACCAGACCACCCCTTCTGTGGCTTTCTGGGTCTACAAGAAGGGCAGGGTTATATTTGTACCTTGCCCCCCCCCCAGACACTCCTTCTTTCAGGGGTATTTGTACCTGCAACCAGGTTGGTTGCTTGCTTATTTCTGCATAAACAAATGTATTCCTATGTTGAGGGTTTGAGGGGTGGGAACTGGCATACTTATACGAGGTTATATTTTGTGCCATGCTTAATACATTAATGCTGGCCCCTCATTCCCCTCCCCTCTCTTTCTCTCTCTCTCTCTCTCTCTCATTCTCAATGGCACACATAGATACCCCCTATCCCTGTCACAAGGGGAAATCTACTTGCAGGGTATGAGTGTCCCCCTACCCCGAGGTTTGGTATATAGCGGAACAGGGAGGTGTCTCCCCCGACCCACCCCTGACACTCACCATGCTCCATGAGGTTGGGAGGCTAATAACCCCTCACCTGCAGACCTTATGCTTTTTCCTTTTTGCCACCCTGACCCAGCTGTATCTTCAAACTTTGTGTCAGAGGCACAGCTGGAAACCACCTTAATAATACCCTCATCCTGCTTCAACTGTTCAACTGGTGCTCTGGAAGTATTCTTTGCATCCCATAGTTACGGGTAGCAGCTATCCCATGGAGTTTTTGCTTTGCTCTACCTGAAGTTAGTGTGTAATTGTTGACTCACCTGCTTTGTGAGATCTGTGTAGGTAAGGGTAAGACAGTTCTGTACACCTACTTGCTCATTACCCTTTCTCCCCCGAGACATCTGGGCCTGCCATTGACTGGTGATGCAACCAGCTAAGCCAAGCCACTGACCTTTATAAGCGTTTTGGTTGTTAACTTTATGTACATAAGTTTGAATGACTGTTATTGGTGTTAACAGGTTTTGAAAAAAGAGCAGTGGGAACAGAGACTATAGTTACCCCTCCCAGAAATATGCTCTCTCCTCTAGGCAACATGAGAACAGAAGAGAGGATCATTCCCTGGGTGGCTGTTTAATCTGCAGGGAACTTAGTTGTGAACAGGCTCACAGATAGAGATCCATATAGAGTCACAGTTCTGTGGTACCTGGGGGAAGGCCACTATGACACATTGCCCAGTGGATACAAGGGGAGGGACTATCTAAACTTCACCCTTAGGGATCCATGGCTGAAACTATCTTTTACACCTGGAATGTCCATGTTTTGAATTCCCCTATCAAGAGGAAAAAAGTCCTCTCCTACCTGAAACCCCTGAAATCTCAGGTGGCCTTCCTTCAGGAGACCAAATTGACCCAGGGTGACCATGCCCTAATGTTGAAGGACTGGGTGGTGCAGGAAGTCTATGCATGTGCTCCCACAAGAAAACATGGGGTGATCATCCTGCTTCACAAATTGCTACAATGGAAGCTGACTGCCTCTATAGCTGATCCTAATGGCAGATGGGTGGTAGCTAACTACAGTACCCTCTCCAGACCCCTGAGCCTTTGTAATGTTTACGGACCTAACCAAGATAATCCCCAGTTTTTCCATGCACTCACTGAAACCCTGAGTACCTTTTACCATGCAACGTCCCTGTATTTTTTTGGGATGCTTTTAATTTGACCCTGGTTCTCTGCCTGGATAGGAGCAACACTGGGAAAGAATCCCATGTTGGGGGACGGTGTGCTCTGCAATAACTCGTATCAGATTTGGGGCTAACAGATGTATGGAGACTCTTCCACCCCTGGGTCAGGGACTATACTTTTCATTCTGAACCCAATTCAGCGCATAGCAGGTTAGATTTCTGGCTAATGTTCCCGTTTCTGCTCCAAAATGCTGTAGATGCTGCCATGCTCTATAGGGTTATCACTGACCACACCCCAGGCCAACTGATAGTGAACTGGAGCCTACCTCCCTCCCATGCTGCAACTGGAGACTTGACCTCTTACTTGTGAGAGACACAGACTTTATTGCCTGGGCAAAAAAACGAGGCCTCACTCTTTTTGGAGAATAATCTGGTTTCAGACACCATAAGCAGGGAATATCTAGAAGGCCTTTAAAGCCACCATAAGGGGTAACATCATAGAATATGCTGCTGCCAAGCGTAGGGAAAGGGAAAAATGACTTGTAGACCTAGAAACTGGCTCACGCAGAGACCACCTACAAAGCTATGCACTCCCCCTCCCCTAGTTCCCCACATGTAAAGAAATTCTCGGCCTTCAGTTTGAGATTAATTAACTCCTAAACAGGAAAGCCGAAGTGGCCATTCTCTGTATCAAGCACACTTTTTGGGAAGGAGAGGATAAGGGGGGCAAAGTGCTAGCCTACTAGCTCAGACATCAGGAGGCAAGAAGGCATATCCCTGGACTAAAAGATAAACAGGGAAAGGTGGTTAATACGCCACAGGCCATAAATGAGGTCATGACCTCTTTCTATGCAGGGCTTTACTGTACCACACATTTGGAGCCGATAGCAGGTACCCAACCCTTCCTTGACAACCTGCATCTCTCCAAACTCTCCATACATCAGTCCAAGGTTCCAGACTCCCCTCTTACCCAGAGGGAAGATGAAACCACCATTTGGAGTCTACGCCTGGGGAATTCTCCAGGAGGAGACGGTTACACTGCTGACTTCTATCAAGCACTTATTTCCTAGATTGCCCATCTTTTGACTGAAGTCTTTCAAGAAGCCGAAGTCAAGGGGGCTTTCCCCTACCTCTCTTCAAGAAGCAAATATTATAGTCATCCCCAAAAAGGGCAAGGACCCTACCAACCTGGGCAGCTATAAGACTAATCTCGCTCATAAATGTAGATAGTAAGGTCTACGCCAAAGTGCTCACCACTAGGCTGAGTCCCCTACTTTTGGACCGGATTCACCCCTCCCAGGTGGGCTTTGTCCCTGGCTATCACAGCTCTGACCACCTTAGGGCATTAATGAATCTTATGCACACAGCTCATAATTTGTGTACCCCAGCTGCGACCATTGTGGTTGACTTTGAGAAGGCCTTTGACTCCCTTGAGTGCGACTGCTTGTACACAGTTTAAGCCCACCTGGGAGTAGGTGAGAGGTTCAGGGCCAGAGTACAAATCATCTACACCAGCCTGAAAAACTACCAACTCTACCTTGTCCGACCAGTTCCCACTTGAGAGAGGGACCCGACAAGGCTGGCCCTTATCACCTCTTTTATTTGTACTGGCAGTTCAGCCCTTGGCGGCAGCAATTAGGCAGCAACTGGACATTCAGGGTATCAGAATAGGAGTCACAGCATACCCTACCCTCATGTGCTGATGATCTGCTTCTCCCTCTTGCTGATGCCCAGCAATCTCTGCCTCCTATCCTGGCCCTCCTGGGCTCCTTCACTGGGTATTCCAGTCTTAAACTTAATCAGGCCAAAAGCAAAATGCTCCCCCTTAATGAGATGTGTACCCAGCACACAGCAGTGACCTCAGGGCTGCTACGAGCCTGCAATGTGATCACCTACCTGGGCATTAGACTCACCTCCAAATTGGAAGACCTCTGGAATGCAAACGTCCACCCTTTACTAAGTGCCACCAAGATGGAATTTGAAAGATGGAAGCTACTCAGACTCACTCTGTCAGGAAAGATTGCTTCCATAAAAATGGTGGCCACCCCCAGGTTCTTCTACCTGCTGGCCCACATCCCTATCTCTCTTCCTAAGCACTGGTCTCAACCTATAGGTAAACTGATAGGAGACTTCCTCTGGGAGGGGGACAAGCCCTGCTTCACCTGTTCTAAGCTTAGCTCTCACTGGTCACAAGGAGGCTGGAGCCTCCCATGGATGGAGGGGTACAAGTGGGCTTTCCAAACTGCCCAGACCGTCCACTGGCTCCACTGAAAGACATCCATCACCCCTCAATGGGTCCGCATGAAACAGGACATGACAGGGATATTACATCCTTCCTCTCTCATGTTTCTCCCCCTCCCCCCCGAGGTGGCTCACACTACACATGAGAGTGCTCAGCCCTCCCTCACACCAGAGTCATCCAGGAAAACCTGGTACTCTGGTCATGCAAGGCTGGCCATGGACCCACTCCCACTCTCCTACTCCCCGTTGTGGCAGAACCCGCACATTACCATAGGAAACAAGAGAGTAGTCTGGAAACATTGGTATGACAAAGACATACATTGGGTTGGGGACCTGTGTCAACTCCCCCTAGCTAAGGTCACCACCTTTCATAAACTCCATGAGACTTGGGGACTCCCCC
This sequence comes from Neoceratodus forsteri, assembly GCA_016271365.2. Taxonomy (NCBI): domain Eukaryota; kingdom Metazoa; phylum Chordata; order Ceratodontiformes; family Ceratodontidae; genus Neoceratodus; species Neoceratodus forsteri. The sequence continues at coordinate 71,702,248 of JADMNL010000023.1, forward strand.
AGGCAGACTTCTGGAGGTACCTGCAACTCAGTGTGGCTATCAAGCCCTTCTTAGAAATACCAAGCACTAAAACAACCCTTCAGAGTTGAAGGCCTGGATACATTGCCCTAAAGGCCTAGCAGGCAGGATATATGCCAAACTGATGGACACTCTCCCCTCTCAGCCAGCAGACTCTAAGGAAAGATGGGAAAACATGCTTCAGTGTACTGTTTCTACCACCCAGTGGGGGCAAGCTTGGAAGGACACCCACAAATGGTACAAGGATGCCCGTACCAGATTAATACAAAACAAGATCTCACACTCGTGGTACAAAACCCCTGCTGTCCTAGACAGGGCCAAGCTCCTTGATTACAACCAATGATGGAGGTGTCAGTCCTCTTGGGGGGGGGGCTGATCCATATACTCTGGACCTGCCCCAGTCTACAGAACATGTGGAGACAGGTGTGTTCCACTGCATCCAAGCTGCTCTACTGACAAATCACCCACTCTCCCACATTCCTCCTCCTGGGGATTAGGTCAGACCTCCTTCCCCTGACTCCACAAGAATGAAGATGGCTGGCACTCCTGGCTATACAAACCAAGAAAGCTATTGTCTGCAAGTGGCTCTCTGCAACTGTCCCCGTAGTGGAGGAGGTTCTGGCCTCTCTATCTGCTCTATCCATCCTAGATAGGATTTCCCACCTCCAAATCTATCAAATGGCTAAGTTCCAGATGTGTTGGGCGCCCAACCTGGGATACATTAACCCTCTGGCGGGGATTGGCTGAGCCACAATACTCACTGGCTGGACTCAGCAAGGCTTTCAATCATTGCAAGTTTCCCAGACTGGATAAGTGGGGTATTAGGGGTTGTTCTCCTAGGATATTGTGCCTACTGAATTGTTCCCAGCTGTACCTTCAATGTTGCTGTTATTTAATTGAAAGTAAAGGTTAATAGGTTATATGCCCTTGTTAGATGTACGCAATACCCAGTTTCCAAGGTATGGTTCTTTTAGAATTCCTACTAGGCTCAGGAGCACAGATCCTTTGAGTGTATGTTTGTTCTGTTTCAGAGGGTGAGACTCCCTGGAACAAGTAGAATGAATTCACACCTATCTGGCTCACCTTCAAAGCCTTGAAGATTTGTGAATCATACTCAGAGGAATAAGTGTGTTTTTGACCCATCTTACCTATGGTCTGCGAAGACCCCCGAGGAGTAAGTAACCTTTTTCTAACCGATAAATGTATGTAAGCCCTCCCTAGGTCCTGCCCTCAAGGTTCCACCTGTTCCCCCTGTAGAGGGATGGGAAGTACATTAGATAGCTCATACTGTGATACTATGTCCTACCTTAACCTTATATACACCTAAGTACTGCACCCTGTAACCATGTGAAGATTGTTTATTTGTAAATTCTTTCCCTTTTAACCCTTCCAGATTTCCCTTATGTGCCTCTCCCTCTCCCCATATAATGCAACTATTTACCAATTATGTAATGTACTGCTTATATGTTTTGAAATAATAAAAAAAATTACAGCAACTATGCTTGAAAAGGGCTTAAAAACTTTACATTTACAAAACTGCAGGCTTCCGTGTGATTTTGGGCAAAGGAACATTTGTGTACTGTGGATTACAAATTTCCAAGTGTTTGTGGAGTAGAGTGATGGAGTCATTAAAAGAACTGTGCTTAAATGTGACTGAACTGCCATGAAAGTGCTGTGAGAACTGTGAAAAATCAGCCCAAAAAAAAGTTAATTTTACAGCGTAAAATTTGGCTTCACTAGCTTGTGGATCACCATGAAGGAGGGAGAGTGTCTAGCTCCTTTGCATGTCATTGAGTGATTGGCCTTGGCATGTAAGCCCTGCCCCTGGCTAGAACTCTGTGGATCAGCATAGTTGTTTGAGGAGGAGTGGGACGAGCGTGCGAGGCATCAGGCCTACTGACAAGGAATAGTGTTGGTGGACTTTGTATTTTCACGGAAAAAGTGTTGAAAAGTTAAAAATCTGGCTTCTCCCATGCAGTGGTCATTCCAGTAGCTACCACTTTGTGTTTTGGAATAAACTGTTGGGTAGGACCGCCCAAAGAAGCAAGTGCTGTCAACTCAGAGGCAGGCTGCAGTATCAGGATGGAACCAGCTACTCTTGTAAGTACACCAGCGAATGTTTTGCAGTAAAAGAAAAATTCTCTGGGCAGTAGAAAAGTTTGTACAAAGTAAGCAAGTGACTGAGAAAAGTAAACAAAGTTTGTACATAGTAGACAAGTTCTGAGCAGGTAAACTAAATGATGTGCGAAGAAACAGAGAGCTCAAAACAATGAGAGTGCGCTATGTGATGCAGTGGGAAATTCAACCACCATGCTAGGGTGGGGACCTAGAAGCAAAAATGTAAACGGAGGCAAAGGAACATACAGCAAGCAGTAAATGCAAATCACAGATAAAGTAGTCAGACAGACAGTAAAATATTTTTTTCTTGCAAGTGCAAAGAACTGATATTGTGCACATAGTAATGGCATTTTTCTGGAACTGTCTTTTACAGAAAGCAAGCTTGGCAAGTAGAAGGCAGCAGTATGCGCTGTATGTCAAGACTTGGGTAGCGGAAAAAGAACAAGAATTGAGAAAGTTTGAGGAGGAACATGGTTGTGTGGGAGCACTCCTCGACATAGTGCTCCCTGGGTATTCAGTGACTGAGTGTGCAGTATGCTTGAGAGTAGGACAGGATGTCATAGCCGTCCCCCACTGCCAGGACTGCAGAGTAAAGTTTGGGATGAGTATGGTTAGTGGTTCACCCGGAGAGATAGTCTGCTGTGTCCGGTTTGCTCCTACCTGGACCCACAGTGAAAGGTATGATTGCGGAAGGCAGATTGATGACAAAGAAAAGCAGGAGGAAACAGAGGATTTCTTGTGAGAATTCTTTGTAAAAGTATCTGAATGCAACAAGCAAGAGGTGCAAGCAACATGTAGCCTCTTGGCCGAGGAAGAAGCTGAGAGGAACTTGGCAGTGGCAGACTGTTAATCTGTGGACCCATGGGCAGGTGATCCAAGTCTGAGTGTGCTTGGAAAAGATGAGGAGTTGGAAGACCTCATCACCTGGGAGGCCCATGCCTCTGGCAGTAGTGAGGAGTGGATGTTCTCAGGGATCAAACCAGTAACCAGTTCCTGGGCAGAACATATGGAGGCTTTGGAGGAGGTGGAGGCATCTGATGAAGAGACTGTGTTATCAGATGTTAGTGCCACAAAAGTTTTGAAGACCTCAGCAGAAGGAAGGGGCTACAATGTGCAGGTAGAGGCACAGAATGGCATAGGAGTGAACTGTCCTTTTCCTGTGTGGGACAGAGAGGCATGGTTACGGAAGACATGGCCACCCCCAAGTCAGGCTGCAGGCCTACCTCTGCCAAAGAGCAGCAAGGAAGAAAGAGTAATTAGAAGAAGAGCTGAGAAAGAATTTGGTGAAAAAATCCATTTATGCCTAGATGGATGTGGGAGCGGATTGAGGACAAGCATGAAGAATGGATGCTGGAGGAAGCCAGAGCTTCTGCAAGTAAGGTCTGGTTCTGCATGAAAGGCCTTGGTCCAGTAGGAAGAGAAAGTTTGCCAAGACAAGATCATTTCTTGAAAAGTGGGTCGCACCTTCCCCCTGGAATCAGTAATAGTGCCTTATCGTGAGAGTAAAGAGACAATGCACTCAGTGAAAATGATCCACCCAGGTGGAACAATCATCTGTGGTCCTCATCCCAAGTGGTAGTAGCCTTAAAAGTACTTTGAAGAGCCAGCTATGAGCAAGATCCAGTGGTCGGTGTGCGACACCCTCAGCAGGCAACTGGCCAAAGAAAGAAGATTCGGAGGTTGGAATACAGCGTCCCCCCAGGAGCAACGAGGGATGTCTTGACTGCAGTTTTCTTCCCTGATCAGCAGTAACCAGGTCCAGAGGTGGCATGGAAGAGCATGTTCCAAAGACTTGTCTTCAGCTGAAGGAGAAAAGAGATACAGATCAGATCCAGAGAAGTGATGCAGAACAATCAGCCTGCACTACAGAAATGGTAGGGCCAAGTTTTTCTCTTACTTCTTATGTTTAAAATACTGTCTACTAAAGCTGTGATGTCCCTACTATTTTGGTCCATTGGACATCTGGATCTGGGCTAAAGTTTCCAGTAGACCTCGTGCCTGTTGCAAGAACAGTTCTGAACTGGCTTCAGCCTACAGTGACTTTCTTGAATGGGAGTGCCTTGTGCACTTAGGACATTTCCTCCTTAGATGGACAATTGTAGGGTCACCCCCCCACCCCCCAAAAAACTGTTTTGTATGTATCATTTTTGGTACTTTTACACTGCCTTTGTAGAAAAACCCTTTAAAATATTTTTTGGGATAGGGTTGTATTATGCTGGTGGGAGGTTTGTTTGCTGTTTTTCATTGCAGGTTGTTTCTTTCTGCAGTATGTTTTCTTTTACAGGTGTAACCAGCCAGTCCCCAGGGGTTACAAGAATCCCATCAATGTTAGCCTTAGGCAGGAAGTAAAGGCAGCTAGTAGGGAGCTCATCAGGGGCTTTCTACATAATGACAACATTGTTTACAGAGCTAGACTGGGTTGAGGATGATTATGTCATTTAGAACTTTCGCAGCAGCATAACCACTTTTGGATTCAGCTGCTTTGGAGGAGCTTAGAATGGTCAACAATTAGTCTGTGAGTGGCAGCCAGAATGGAAGGAGGTCTGCCAGTGGGGATCTGAAAAGGGGCCCTGGTCATTTCTCACACTAGTGAAGTTAAATCCTCAGCTTGCTCGAAATGTGCTGAATGTGAATTTTAAAGTAGGGAGTTGTCTGAGGTGTATGTGCCCAGAATAAGCTAGGATACACCAGTCAGGACCCCTTTTTACTCATCACAAATGTGCAGAGCCTGAATATTTGAAGATGTGAATCTTTAGCAGTTCAGTGGGGATTGGAGGGTCATTTGGTGTAACCCTGAAGGAATGGTAGAGGCTGGCTGTGGCAAAGGGTGGGTGGACCCCCATCTGGAGTTTCAAACAGGGCTAACTGGTTCATGGATGGGCACCAGGTTTCCCTGGGCAAAGGTTGGTGCCAGGAGGATTTTTAAGTGTGGAACATCCCAGATGTAACCCACCCCTCGGGGGCTTATCTTAATTGCCACCATGTCCTGTGTTCTCCTGTTTCCTCCCACTGCTGCTGGCATCCCCCAAATTCCTTCATTGCTCCTAGTGCCCTGTTGTCTCCCAAAGTCCCTTAATGTTGCCCTTTTTCATTAATTAAGCTCAGTTCGGGCCAACATTCTTAGTTATGAGTTGCCGGCAGTGTTTTAATGGAGCCAGTGATCGCGCATGCACAAGTAATGCATTGAAGTGCTGACCACTCAGTTTGTGGTCAAGAGAGAGTCTTTCAGTGGTCATGGCACCACAACTTTAATAAACGGGGCCCATTGATCTAAATGCTGCAGCTTAGAAGCTGCTGTGGAAGTTAAAAATAGTTATCTCGGGGCTAATTCGAGGGGGCTAATATATACGCATGAGCTAATTAATATTCATGAGTTGATGCCTGTCGCATAGGAGGACAGTATTACGGTGGCAGCGACAGCCAGATTACAGAGGTTAATTAAATAAAAGTGGGATTGTTTGAAAGAGTATTGCTGTGGCTACATGTTTGTGGGGTAAATGTAAATAAATAACTATTCCTGGCTGCACCAGACTTTTGAACTTGTGGGACTGCATAAATGGCAAAAATATTGTTTCTGCAGCCACCATTTTGGAAGTGCATTAGCCAATCATGAACTGGAATTTCAGCCAAAGACTCTTGGGAATGTGATATAGACTTGTGGGAGATTTTCAAGGACAAAGTGTGGGTGCCTAAACTGCAACCAGTAACAAGGCTTGAAATGTTTTAGACAGCCTGAACAGCCAATCAGATTCCAAGGATTTCTGCCTTTATTAAAGACGGATAGTTTTTGAATTGAGAGAGTTCGGCAGAGAGTTTGGAGAGTGAGCAGCTCGAGCTATCAAGAGGCTGCTCCAAGAAAGGAAGCAAGGAGAATCGGGGAAGAAAGATCTGACTGGCCTTCCTGCAGTGGTTCTTCTATTTGGGACTGCCTTTTTGCAGTAATCGGACTGAATCCGAAAAATAACTTTTAAACTGCAGTAGAAAGCTCCAAGATTCCTAGAAGTGCAACCTGAGATATTGGACTGACGAGAAGCTCCTGTGAAGCATTCGGCTAAGAGTTGTGTGAGAGACTGCTTTGTTACAGTAAGTTAAGAAGTTTGCTCAGTGAATCCACTGCAATAGCAACTGGCCCGGATACCAAACTGAGAGTTAGAGAAGTTGATGCTGTTCTTGTTAAATGTGCTAAATGTTTATCATGCGTTGCAGACTGTTCTGCCTGTGGCCAAATTGTTTGCCAGCTGGAGGCCTTCACCAGCAAACCAACAAAACTTTGCCAGAAGAGTTTATTCAGCCTTGGGCCTATGCCAGCCTCAGCCCAAGCCAACCATTCCTGCACCAAAGGCTGTTTCTCGGCGAGAGGCCAGTTTGGGGATCCAGACCTCGCGCAGCAAGGATTCACAGGTTGCGGCCACCTAGAGGGAAAGGCCATGAAGCAGAAGTGTGTCATGCCAGCCCAGCTTCCCCACGCTTCTCGATGACCAGCAGCAGGTCTCCATATTGCCTGATCAATTCCAGCCAACTGGTGTCATGAGTAAATTCAGGGTCGCTCCCTGCAACCTTTCTTCTAATCATTTTATGGTACTATCTGATTAGTTCAGTGTTTCATAGGGTTGCAAAAGACTGGGCCAACTGGCCAGGATTACAAATAACCAAAGATTTGTTTTTGCATGTTAACTGCCTTTTGTTTTCCATAAAAGGCCCCAACACAGCTGCAATGCCGGCCACCCTTGGGCGCTGATTCTGGCCTGCCAGCATAACATTCTGGGTTCCCAGTGTTGTCAGACTGTTTAATTTGAAACTAAAGAGCATGCATAATAACCTAAATCACATCAATAAAGTAATGATTTTTCTAGATTCACGCCCCATCCTTGTTAACGCTCCCCTTAATAAACCTGATTTACTGTTTCACATTTAAACTGGCTTGTGAGCACATTCTTAGTGGGTGCACAGTATTGAAAGTGCATGCTTGCCTTGTTACCTTTGCCGTTACAGGGGGTTCCAGGGAAGTTGCTGAAGACCAGTCCCTGGTGATAAGTGCAAGGGGTGTGTGCATATTATTAATGTTCATTGCTGACTGTGTCTCGCTTACTTCAAGGGGTTATTACTTGTTACTGTCACAAACACACTTAGCAGGTCAGGCCTTCTGCTCCCACAGTGCCAACCTCCAAGCACAGTAATGTGAACAGGCAACAGACAGAGTAACCCTCCTGTCTGCCTGTGGGTCCGAATCACCTTTAGTCTGATGAAACAGGTTGGAATTTGACTGTAAGCAAAATTAAATAGTTCTGTTTCCTCTTTTAAAAATAAATCACTGCCTTTTTTTTTTGCAAGTGAGCTGTACAGTATTAAGCTGACACACTGAACAGTTAAAGCTTGTGTTACCAATTTTATCACACCGCTGTCAACCAAATCTGTCACAAACACACTCAGCAGGTCAGGCCCTCTGCTTCCACGGTGCCAACCTCTGAGTGTAGTATTGTGAGCAGGTAACAGACAGGGTAACCCTGCTGTCTGCTTGTGGGTCCGAATTACCTTTGGTCTCAAGTTCTGGGGGGATTCAAACTGTGAACCTTATGCTAGTGTACCCAAATGTACAGGTTCAGATAATCTGCTCTTTGGGGGGATGCCAGATATCTTTTCCCTAAGGGAACCTAACCAGGTATCCAAAATGAACCCTTAAAACTCTATAAAAGACCTTAGGTATGTTTTTACCTTTTCCCTGTTTAGTAGCACCATCAAGCGTATGAACAGTTTTTGTCAGTTTCACCCCTCTATACGTCACATGCGAAAGAATGAACTTCGAAGACACACCCAGGCAGTCTTTCAAGATAATATGTTTACTAAAATGGATAAAAATATGTAAAATATAAACACAGAACACTATATCACAAAGCATACAATCACTTAAAAGAAAGCAAATAAACTACAGACAAACTCCTACCAACATACAGCTAGACTTTTTCTATTGTATTACCTCTATAGTGCTAATAGTTAGAACTTGTTTCTTAAGAGCCCAAAAAAGAAATGTCACAAAGATCAGGCACAAGTCTTAGTTTAACTGTCTCTCTCTCTCTCTCTCTCTCTCTCTCACCCCTTCTATGATGTCATCTTGCTCCTCCTTTTAGAATATAAAAAATATAATTACAAACAATGATCTTCCTGTCTGGAGATATTTTAAATACTGTGACTTCAGCAAAAACTAATTTCCCAAATTATGACAGTCTTTAATCAAGCCTTTCCTTTGATCTTGAACAGTTCTTGTTTTCCCAAGGAATCAAAAGATTTTATAACCTTTTAGCACCATGGTGAGATAACATGTTTTTACTCTAAGATGTCATAAAAGTTTACGAGCCCTATATCCTGGCAGCTGAGTCAGTTCTAATTAAGTTAGGAAAACAGGAGACCCTTATTTAAGTCTCTCTAGTCTTTTATTTACCTCCTGGTTTCGGGTTACTTCACTGTAACTGAAACCTGGGGGAGGCATCCATAGCACACTGTGATAATCACACACTATTTTTTTTTTTATATTACAAATATCATTCAACAATCATAATCAGCTGGCCAAGCATCACAATCCTCCCCACCTAGACTGAATTTGGGGGCTCTATCCTCTGCATGAGATGAGCTTCCCAAATCAGTTCACTCTTCATATACATGTGACAGGCCATCGGTGTTATGATTGGTCACTCCAGCCCTATGTAATATCATCATGTCATGCCCTTGCAAGGCAAGACTCCATCTTAACAGTCTACCTTTAGTATTTCCCATTTGCGTCAGCCAAATCAGGGGGTTGTGGTCAGTTTGTACCTCAAAATGTTGCCCATATAAGTATGGCTCTTTAACTTCTTTAGGGCCCAAACTATGGCAAGACAGTCTTTTTCCACAGTGGAGTAAGCCTGCTCCCTGGGAAGTAACTCTTTACTTAGGTACACTACGGGGTGATCTTTCCCTTGGTTGGATGTCTGACTCAGTACTGCCCCAATGCCCATGCCTGAGGTGTCAGTCTGGACTATAAAGGGTTGGCTATAGTCAGGACTTGTCAACACAGGAGCACTGCACAGTGCCTCCTTCAGTCAGGTAAAGGCTTTTTCACAGGTAGGTTCCCAGGTAATTTCCTTAGGCATCTTTTTCTTTTTTTAATTGAACTTAGATTTTATTAGTTTTCCATTCTCAATTCCAGATTACATTATACTTCATTACAGAAATGGATAGGAAAGACATACAAGTATATCAGTGTTAATATGATAGCTGCAAGGCATTGTGTAAAATCATCATTCTCTGCTTATAGCACTTGTTCATATTCTTATTTTCCTTTTTTAATTTTCTTTGCAGGCTGGACCAAGTAATTACATATTTTTGAATGGAGCATTCAGTCAACGACTCACTCACTCTCCTCACCATCAGAAGACGAGCAACTCCATGTCGATCCCCTACCCTCCAGCCGCTCTTCTCCTTCATAAAGCCAGTATTGTTTTAATAAACTGCCACATGGATGGATAAAAAATTATTGCCCTGTGTCTTTCCTACTTCTAATCCTTGTTTTCTATATTTATTGTTAATATATTTTATAATACATGGATTTCTTATCTTTTTATAAATCACTAAAACAACTAGTATCAAAATATTGACAAAATATAAAAGGGGTAACATCCAAACACCAAAAAAAAAAAGGGGGGAGGGGGGAGTATTACTGGGTTTGACTAGTTAAAACTTTGTTCAAATTATTTATATCAATGAGCCTTAGGCATCTTTTTCTTTACCAGGTCAGATAGGGGAGCAGCCATGACACTGTAATTGGGTACCAATTTCCTATAGTACCCTGCTGTCCCGAGAAAATCCTGACCTGCTTCTGCATTTCTGGTCTGGGCCATGCCTTGATCACCTCTATTTTTACTTGGTTAAGACAGAGCTGTTCCCAGCCTACAACATGCCTGAGGTATGCCACTTCAGCCATGGCCACCTGTCACTTCTCAGCTTTGACAGTGAGCCCGGCCCTCTGTATCCTGCCCAGCACTTCCCTAAGGTGGGACAGGTGTTCCTCCCAGCTGGCACTAAAGATGGCAGTGTCATCCAGGTACACCACGGCGTACTCCTCAGCACCATTTAACACCTGGTTCATCAACCTTTCGAAAGTGGCCAGGGTGTTCTTCATTCTGAAAGGCATTATTTTAAATTCAAATAAGCCTATCGGAGGGATGAAGGCCAACCTGTCCCTAGCTCTGTCAGTTAACTCTACCTGCTAATACCTCTTTGTCAGGTCAATAGTCATAAGGTAGGTCACCCCTCCCAACTTGTCCAGTAGTTCATCCATCTGGGGCATCGGGCAGGCGTCCAACTTCGTGACTGCATTCAGTCCATGATAGTCCACACAAAAATGAGCAGAGCCATCTGGCTTGGGCACAAGGACTACTGGTGAGGCCCAGGGACTGTGGGATCTCTGGATTACCCCTAAATCCAGCATTTCCTCCACCTCCCTCGTAATGCCCTTTTGGACAGCCTCTGACACCTGATATGCTGTCTGCCATATGGGCATCTGTGTCTCTGTCTCCACATCATGTGTTGCTAAGGGGGTTAGTCCAGGCTTGGTGCTAAACAGGGGGGCAAAGTCTGCTATAACCTCCCTTACTTCCTTGATCTTGCCTGGGGTCAGCTGGGGAGACAATTTAACTGCCTCCACAGAGGACTCCCACTTGCTTTCTTCCAGCAAGTCCAGAAGGGGGTCTCCTTTGTCTGTTCCCTCTCCAGGACTACATACTGCAAACACCAGGTCAGCCCTATTAGCATATGGCTTCATCATGTTGACATGGTACATCCTTTCTGTCTGTCTTCTGTCAGGTATCTCTACAATATAGTTCACGTCATTTACCTTTCTAACTACTTTGTACGGTCCTACCCACTCAGCCTGCAGCTTGTCTTTCTGGACAGGAATAAGGACCATGACTTCCTGACCCACCGTGTACGAGCAAGCTCTGGCTCTGCGGTTGTACCACACTTTCTGTTTCTGTTGGGCAGCTGCCAGGTTGCTGTGGGCTGTCCCCATAAGCTCCTTCAGCCATAACCTAAACCTAAGGATGTAATCTACTATGGGAGTTCCCTGGGTGGCATGCTTGCCTTCCCAAGCCTCCCAGATCAAGTCTAGGGGCCCACGTACCTGGCGTCCATATAAGAGCTTGAAGGGGGAAAATCCTGTTGACTCTTGGGGCACCTTCCTTTATGCAAACAGGTGGAGAAGGTATTTCTCCCAGTCTCTCCCATGCTGTTCAGCAAACGCTTGGAGCATTGACTTCAGGGTACCATTAAATCTTTCCACAAGCACATTGGCTTGTAGGTGATAAGGTGTTGTGCATCTCTACAACACCCCACATTTCTCCCACAAATATTTCATCTGGTCCGACATAAAGGAACCCCCTTGATCGGTGATAATCTCCTGCAGAAACCCAACACAGAAGAAAATCCCAAGTAAGGCATCTGCCACTTTGTCTGTCCTCAGTGAGGATAGGGTGACTGCCTTTGGGTACCAGGTTGCATAATCCACTACAGTCAGGATGAACCTCTTCCTGGAGGAACTGGGGGTATTTAAAGGCCCCACAATATCCATTCCCACCCTCTGGAATGGCTCCTCGACTATGGGCAATGGAATTAGGGTGGCTTGGGTTTTCTTACTTGCCTTCCCTATTTCTTGGTACCGGTGACAAGACCTGCAATACTCCTTCACCTGTTGGGTGAAGTTGGGCCAATAGAAATTCTGGGACAACCGCTATGTAGTGCGAGCAATTCCCAGATGACCAGGCAAGGGATTATCATGTGCAATCTTGAGCAACTACTCATGATACCCCTGGGGAATGACAAGCTGCCTGTCTATCACCCGTCCCTCTGCCTTTACAGCCTGAGTATACATCAGTCCATTTTCCCAATAAACCTTATGTTTACCGTCACCTCCCTGTGCTCCGTTAGGGTCTGTCCAACCCTCAGCTTCTCTAGACTAGGGTCACTTTTCTGAGCAGTTGCAAACTCCTTACACATTCCCATGGCATGGGACAGGTCCCCTTCAGTTTCTAATCTAGGGTCCCTAGCACTAGCGTCAGGGCAATCAGAATCACTGTCATCCCTAACCCTCTGACAATGGGTCACCCCTCCTTTTTTGGAGTAACCCTCCGCAGCTATGTGGTTAACTGCTACTGGGGAAATGTCTACCCCCTTTTCAGTAGTTTCCCCATCAGGAGACACAGGCTGGGGAACCAGCCTCTCAGTGGTCTCCACAGTGGCTTCTGTGGGGTCCAGGAAACTACAATTTTCCCTTGCCACTTGGCTATGGGTCACTGCATACACCATCCCCTGTTTGAGATTGTTGCCAAGGATTACATAAACTGGTAACATTTTGGCTACAGCCACCTGTTGCACAGTTCCCCCTGTTTCACCCCAGTCTAGGAGAACACTAGTGAGTGGCAATGTTTTCTCCACCCCAGTGAAGTCTCGTACAGTTACATATTTATTGGGTATAAGCTGACCAGGCTCTACCAGATCCCCTTTTACCAGTGTCAGGTATGCCCCTGTGTCTCTTAACCCTTGTGTCTATACACCATTCACTGTGACCAGGTGCATGTGTTCCCTCATGTTCACAGGCATGCTTCCAGGGACACACAAACAACCCACTTCTTTCCTAGCCCCATTCTGCATATTGCTCACCCTTTTGGGACACTGTCTGGCAATATGCCCAGTTTATTTACAGACCCAACATTCATTTCTTTTCTCAAAGAAATCTTTTCTCTGAAACCTAGGGTGGAGGCAGTGAGGGGTTTTAGCTTCCCTGAAGGTGTGCTTTTCCCTTTCTGCACTGCCACGCCTTCCCCATTTGCTCACAGAGCAGGTTTGTTCTTGGCATAGCGGTCCGAGAGTTCAGCAGTCTCTTGCACTGTTTTGGGATCTTGGTCCTCCTGCCAGATTTTCAGCTCTGCTGGGCATGCCCCTTAAAAACTGTTCTAACAAAATAGCATTTCCAATTTTATTTACAGAGGTTGCTTCAGTTCCTTCCCACCAATGTTTTAAAAACTGACATTTCGTGGCTAGCTCCTCGTAGCTCATGTCAGAGCTTCTCCTGAGCTTATGGAATTTAGCTCTGTATGCTTCAGCAGTTAAGGTTAAACATTTTTTAAAAGTGCAGCTTTAAATTTGCTGCAATCATTACTGTCCTCATTGTCTATTTGCCCCCAGTGCATCTCGAGCTTTCCCGGTAAGTAGCAGGGATAGCTGGAAGCTCCAAGACCCTCTAGGAATTTTTGCCTGACTACAAACTTTTTCAAAATAATTTAAAAATGCATCCATATCCTCACCCTTTTTAAATTCAGCTATCAATTTGGAATTCAATTTGTAACACAGTTCTGTAGCTCTAGTTAAACCCATGCCACTTACTTGCTCTGGTGCTGGTGGTTGGAGTCGTAGCTTCTCCAGTTCATGTCACCTCTGGTGCTCACACTCCTCACAGTCTGCCTCTCACTGTTCATGTTCAGATTTTCACTGCTCTCGCTCCCTCTTCTCTTCTGTGGCTTGCTGGTGCTCATGCTCTTCACGGTCAGCCTCCCATTGTTCCCGGTCAGCCTCTTGCTGTTCTCACTCCCTCTTCTCCTCTGCAGCTTGTTTCTCTCACTCAGCATCTCTCTGGAACTCCAGCTCCATTCTGCACAATGCAATCTGCAGCCTGATTGCTTCTGGCTCCAGAATGCTGGTGACCTTCCTCTGCTGCCGTGGCCCTTCGCTGGCACTGGCACTGCTGTCATCCTCACTGGATCTGGACATTGCACTGGCTGCTGGTCCCTCCACACTCAAGGTTTGGTCCCTTACAGTCACAGTCAGTGACTCAATGCTCTGGGCATCTGCTGCCATCAGGGCATCCATGAGGTTCTGCTTGGTGGCTCTCCCATCATACAGGACTCCTCTGTCCTGCACAGCTGCCTCAAGTAGTCTACAGTGTGCTTGCTGCAGTTGGAAGCCATCTTCTTCACTAACTATGGCTACTCTAACTTGCACTTTAGAAAAAGAATGAAACAAGTAGGAACTTGACTGTAAGCAAAATGATGTAGGTCTGTTTCCTTTTTAAAAATAAATCACTGCCTCTTTTTTGCAAGTGAACTGTACAGTATTAAGCTGACACACTAAACAGTTAAAGCTGGTGTTACCAATTTTATCTGCGCCGCTGCTAACCAAATCTGTCACAAACACACTCAGCAGGTCAGGCCCTCTACTCCCACAGTGCCAACCTCTGAGTGCACTTTTGTAAGCAGGTAACAGACAGGGTAACCCTTCTGTCTGCTTGTGGGTCTGAATCACTTTTAGTCTCAAGTTCTGGGGGGACTCAAACTGTGAACCTTATGCTAACGTACCCAAATGTACAGGTTCAGATAATCTGCTCTTTGGGGGATGCCAAATATCTTTTGCCTAAGGGCACCTAACCAGGTGTCCAAAATGAATCCTTAAAACTCTATAAAAGACCTTAGGTATATTCTTACCTTCTCCCAGTTTAGTAACACCATCAAGTTATGAACAGTTTTTGTCAGTCTTACCCCTCTATACGTCACATGCAAAAAGAACTTCGAAGACACGCCCAGGCAGTCTTTCAAAATAATATTTTCACTAAAATGGATAAAAATATGTAAAATGTAAACACAGAACACTATATCACAAAGCATATAATCACTTAAAAGAAAAGCAAAGAAAACTACAGACAAACTCCTACCAACATACAGTTAGACTTTTTCTATCTAATGTATTACCTCTATAGTGCTTACAGTTAGATCTTGTTTCTTAAGAGCCCAAAAAAGAAATGTCACAAAGATCAGGCACAAATCTTAGTTTAACTGTGTCTCTCTCACACACACCTTTTTTTGATGTAATTTAGCTCCTCTTGTTAGAATATAAACAATATAAATACAAACAATGATCTTCCTGTCAGGAAATATTTTAAATACTGTGACTTCAGCAAAAACTAATTTCCCAAATTATGACAGTCTTTAATCAAGCCTTTCCTTTGAACTTGAGCAGTTCCTGTTTTCCCAAGGAATCAAAAGATTTTATAACCGTTTAGCACCATGGTGAGAAAACATTTTTCCGCTAAGATGTCATGAAAGTTTATGAGCCCTATATCCTGGCAGCTGGGTCAGTTCCAATTAAGACAGGAAAACAGGAGACCCTTAATTAAGTCTCTATACTCTTTTAATTACCTCCTGGTTTCAGGTCACTTGACTGTAACTGAAAACTGGGGGGGGGGCACCCATAACACACTGACAATCACACACTATTTTTTTTATATTACAAATATCATCCAACAATCATAACCAACTGGCCAAGCATCACATTTACTATTTATTTAGTCACAAGGTGGGCTTGTGAGTGGTTATAGCTTCCCAGAGGGCTATACCAGGTTAGGTAGATATCACCACTATTTTTGCTCTGAGCGGAGGCACCATAATATCTAATCCAGGTCCCTCAGTCTGTGGGTAGAAATACAGGCAGGGGTAGTAACCTTAGGGATAGTGCCACCTAGGGATTTCAGACAGGTATAACCTTTGAAGAAATTATGTGTCTTGGCAAAACGTGTTTTGGAAATTAAAAGTGTGTGGCACATCCCACAGGAATGCACTTAGAGAGAGAGAGAGAGAGAGAGAGAGAGAGAGAGAGACTGTAGTGATCCCTCAGGGGAAGGGAAAAACAGAGTTTCTGGAAAATGGTCTGTGTGGAAAACAATTCTGCCTAGCCCTGTTCGTTGTTCTTCAAAAAAGAAAAGCACCTGTGTTTGCAATGACAAGTCTTTGGGGGATCACCTTTGCTTTGAGTTACATCTGTGAATAAAGCCATACTGCATAATCCCAGTTACAGCTGTGGACATTCAAATTATTGCTTCTGGTGTTAAGTGTTATTGGGCCCCCTCAGAAGTTAGGTCTAGCATATGCTGGGCATCCTCTCCCCAGACCTGGAGTAAATAGAAATGTGTTTGTAAGCACCCCCATCCCTTGTCCTCTAGATAGTGAGCCTGGTACACACTCCAATCCTGGGAGAGGTACCATTTGTTTAATTCTGCCAAGAGCAAATCGCATGCCGTGTATTGGGCACTGGTTGTTTTGGGGGGTGGGGGTCCCTGCCCTGAAAAAGTACGTAATTGTAACAAAACATGGGGGCTGTGTTACAAAAAAATAGGGGCTCATCCAAGGATTTTGGGTGAGAGGACAAAATGCTGAGCGTATGTCTAGGATCTTTCTGTCTGATGGTGGTACACCGTTGCAGAAAGCATTGCCAGAAGTATGACATCTGTACCAAGAAAAATGCCATCCAGAAAAAGTAATTGCTGCTAATGGTCCTGTGAGAAAAAGTGAAAAAATGTGATGCTTATGTGTTTCATCTGTGCTTTAAAATGAACTGTTGAACTGAGCAATATGCCCTTGCCCTGCCCTTTAAAGTGCTTAAAGAACTGTTAAGAGTTGCAATTTTCAAGCCAAAAAGTGTTGTGGACTTTAAAACACAGTACTTTCTAAGTGCCCAGAAAGTTTCAAGTGCTTACAGCGCAGATTGGTGACATCGTTAAAGAAAATGTGCTGAAAACTGTATTGAAATGCCTAAAAGTTGTTTGCCCCACTGAATTGGCAGCCGAAAAAAAATTGACAGTTTGCATTTTAAATTTGCCCTGCTTGACGATCGTCATAAAGGAGTGCATGAAACAGAGGGAAAGAGACCTCATTTGCATGGCGTTGTGGGATTGGTCCAGCAAGCCAAGCCACACCCTTTGCCCTGAGTCTCTGTGCCAGAGGAGTGTTCGAGGAGAAGAGTGAGCAGTGTGCGAGCAGTGTGTGAGCATTGCAGCAGCATCAGGAGAATAGTGCAGTCGCTTTGGGAAATCAGTGTTTGGGACAGATTAAGATTGAGCGAGTGACAGAGGGGGAGTGAGTGAGCTCAACGGAGCTCTATCGGAACTGCTGCAGATTTCTTTGTGGGTAGTAAAAGGTGCCAGTGCTGAATTTGTCAGATCATTTTTTGAGAAAGTCTTTGAAGATACCTTCCAAGGGCAGAAAGAAATGGTGTTTTCCACACTGGAGAAGGTGGAGGTAGACACTGCAGAAGCTCTTGAATTTGTGATCACTGCTGTAATGTTCTACTTTATGTGATGTGGAGCCTTTTAAATGAGTCTTGGACTCAAAGGTATTTTCCGAATATGCAATAAATAAAATAAATAAATTGAAGCAGAATCTGTAGATCCCTGGGCAGCAGGCCCAAGTCCAAGCCTAGTGGGAGAGGATGAAGTAGATGAAGCTCTGCATTGGAAGGCAATTGCTTCTGTGTGTAGTGAAGAGTGGACAGTTTTGGGAGCTGAAGCAACTGTTAACTCCTGGGCAGAGCTCATGGAACAAGAAGAAATGGAGGAAGTTGGAGAAGCAATTGTTGGCCACCAAGAGTCGCCACTAGTCTTGACTTCTGTAGAGCCTTTAGAGACAGAGGAGGGCTCTAACAACATTCAACAAAGTACAGAGATGGATTGCTTTTTCTCTGCACTGAGTTTTTGAAACTGACTTAACCAGGTCTGGCCACCTCCAAGCCATGCCACTGGATTAACCCTGCCAAAAAGCAGCAAAGAAGAACGTGTGATTAAATGTAGGTCTCAGGCCAAATATGGACAGACTTATCCATTCTTTCCAAGAAGAATTTGAGAAGAGACTGAGAGAAACAGGCATGCCTGGTTGTGGGTGGAAGCTAGTGCCAACCTTCATCCAAAAGTAAACAGATTTGTGCGAATTAAAGTATATCATGAGTAGCGATGGGTGGACTGTTCCACGGGAGCTCCAGACCCCTGATCGAACCCGCAATCCACGGACCTGGCTAAATAAGGACTTTGCGGTAGAAGTCCAGTTCTGGGTCTATGGAGATGCCGTTTCCGCATATTTTTTTCTGTTGCCTAGGGGATGCTGTCAGGATGTACAGGAAGCCGATGGCATCCAATCAAGCAATGGAAGGTCATGTGACACACTCATTGGTATATAATGCTAGTGACTGCGCTACGCAGCGCAGAAGGAGGAGGATCGCTGAACTGCACAGAGGAGCTGCTGATGAAGCAGCAGAAGAGAGAGACTGGTAAGTGCCAAAACAAAAAAGCAAAAGCACTAAAGTTATGGGAGAGAAGGGGACAGATTACCGATCATGGAGGACATGGGGTAGGTGAAGTCAGTCGGTTCATGACGGTAGGGAGTGTCAGGAGTATGGGGGGGGAGGGTGTGAATGATTATAGTTACAGAAAAGCCCAAATAAAACTTTTTCTCTACCTCAGACAGTAGTAGCTGTGTATACAAAAAGGGCAGGCTGGCTGCTGGCAAAATCTGACTTGTGCCATTCCAGATCCAAAGAGGAGAGAGTACTGGGGGTGGTAGCCCACAGACTACATTTACAGAAAATCCCAAATGAAAGTATTTTTTTCTTGGCCTCAGACAATGTGGCTGTGTGTACAAAAAAGGCAGGCTGGCAGAAACAGACTTGTACCATTCCAGATCCAAAGTACTGGGGGGGAGTCCCAGAGGTTACAATTACAGAAAATCCCAAATGAAACTTTTTCTTGGCCTCAGACAGTGGCTGTGTGTACATAAAGTGCAGGCTGGCAAAATCTGACTTGTGTCATTCCAGATCCAGAGGAGAGAGTACTGGTGGCCCAGAGATTACAGTTACAGAAAATCTCAAATGAAAGTTTTTTTCTTCTTACATGCGAACATACGAAGAAGCCAGCAGAAGAAAGCCATTTGGTCTATTAAGTCTGCTCGTATTGCAGGGTCCACAGCTTGAGCTAATGTCCCTGCTCTCCCGCCCCACTCCTCCCATCTCCCTACCCCTGATTATTACCTTAAACCTATGCCTATCCCAGCCCTTCTTATTGCTGCCCACTGTCTTCAATGAGATGACCTCTTCCAGCAGTGCATTCCAAGTGTCCACCACCCTCTCTGTGAGGAAGTGCTTCCTGACCTCCCTCCTAAATCTCCCACCCTCCAGCTTAAGACTGTGCCGCCTTGTGATATGGTTGCCACTCAGCTTAAAGAGACTCTCCTTATCAACCTTATTTATCCCTTTCAAGTACTTCAATGTCCCAATCATGTCTCCTCTCTCTCTTCTGTCTTCCAGGGAGTACATGTTTAGTGCCCTCAAATTCTCCTCATATGCCTTGCCCTGCTGAACGGCTATCATCTTTGTAGCCCTCCTCTGTACCTCATCCAGCAGGTTAATGTTCTTTTTGAGGTGTGGGCACCAGTACTGAACTCCATACTCTAGATGCGGCCTTACCAGTGACCAGTACAAGGGCAGTATAACTTCCTCTCTCCTACTGCTGATCCCCAAGCAATGCATCCCAGCATCTTGTTTGCCTTTGCTGCTGCTTTCTTGTACTGCGTGGAGTGCTTCAGGTCACTAGTGATCATCACTCCCAGGTTCTTCTCCTCCTCCTCTGATGCAGATACTCAGACTTCACCCAGGTAATACTCTGTCCTGGGATTCTTGGCTCCAATATGCATTACTTTGCATTTCTTGGCATTGAAGCCAAGCTGCCAGATCCTGGACCACTTCTCCAGATCTTCCTGAAGGTCCTGTATCCCTCCAGCTGTGTCCACTCTCCCACAGAGCTTGGTGTCATCTGCAAATAGGCACTTCTTGCCTTTAATGCCATCCCATTGATGAAGACATTGAACAACACTGGCCCCAGCACAGAGCCCTGTGGGACCCCACTGGTTACCTCTCTTTTGCCAGATAACTCCCCCTACCACCACCTTCTGAGTTCTGTCCCTCAGCCAGTCTTCCACCCAACTGACCATCTTTTCCCCAACTCCAAGATCCACCAACTTCCTGATCAACCTTTTGTGGAGCACAGAGTCAAAGGCCTTGCTGAAATCAAGACAGAGGATGTCTACCTCTTGGCCCCTGTCTACTGTCTTAGTAACACAGTCAAAGAAGTCAATCCAATTTGGTTAACATGATCTCCCCCCCATGAAACCATGCTGCCTCTTATCCTGGAGACCATGTTCCTCTAGATATTCCACCAACCTTTAATTTAGTATGGTCTCCATGAGCTTACCCACAATGAAGGTCAGACTGACTGGTCTGTAACTCCCTGGGTCATCCTTGGGATCACTTTTGTGGAGGGGCACTACATGTGCTGTTCTCCAGTCCTGTGGTACCATGCCTGACTCTAGTGAACTATTAAATAGGTCTGCCAGTGGCCCTGACAACTCCTCAGCCAGTTCCTTTAGTAGGGTGGCAAAATACATTTTTGTGACATAAAGAGGGGAGAGGGAAAGAGACTGCAGGGTGGCCCACCATAAATGTGACATCCAAGAAATCCCAAATAATCTGTTTTTTCTGGCTTCAGTGTGGCTGTGTGTACAATCCAGTCATGAATAATGATCATCATCACCTACGTTCAATGATGATTTTATGTATTAAACAAAATACTGTTCAAACGACATACAAGTTAATGCATCTGCCCTGAGCTGCTGGCTGTGGGTGGCCCAAGAGATAATCTGACTGTGAGTTGCAGCAAGCTGGTGTTTACAGTACAACACAAGTAAAGCACAAGTACTATACAGAAGTGTCATCATCATCATCACTCGTTCTCCATTATTCCTTATTTTCATTAGTTTCATAGTATTAACCCTTAAAGAGGACCTTCCCCAGTCACTTTGACTTTCATGCATTAATTACCCCTTCTTGCATTGATTCCAGAATTGTATTTCATTACTGTCTGCTGCAGTTAGTTTCTGCATTCTAAGCTGCTAAAAACTGCAGGGTGTACCACAGCTTCTATAGCAAGCCTGGTGCTGCTGTGGGCCCATGCTGACATCATTGTAGGGCAGAGTCAATTTCGCACAAACACACACAAAAAAAAAAAACTTACTGATGAGGCATTTCGATTTTGGCATAATGCATTGCTAACAGGGTGTCTTGGGGAAGGGGGAACACAGTATCTACACAGTACTGGTAGGTTTCCCTTGCAACATTGTTGTAACCGCATGGTACTGAACAGTGTGTCACTCCTCTGTTCTACAGTGATGTCATCAGGAGCTAGCGGCCCAGCAAGCTGAACAGTGTGAGTCACTCCTCTATCCTACAGTGATGTCATCAGGACCTAGCAGCCCAGCAAGCTGAACAGCAAAGGCAAGTGCAGCAGGGCTCAAAAACAAATCCAAATTATGGAAGGCAGAGTAAACTTTGGCCAGAAATAACACATGCATACACCCTTTTCAGGTCTAGTACTGCATATAATGACTACAAGCTGTAACTTTATGGACCATCATGGAAGGTCCTCTTTAACCTCTGTAATCCTGAGCCGCCTATTTCCTGTGTCGGCCAGCATCCCTTTAGGGCAACCACCTCCCCCCCCAACCTCCCCCCCTCTCATCAATTAGCTTCACAGGGGGCCTCATTCTATTAGGCTGCTCTATTTTCCCTCTCTACTATCTGTCAGATACCCCTTCTTCCCACTGCCCTTCTCTATGTCTCTCCTTCCTCTCCTCACTTGTACTACATAAGCTACAATCTGTATAAACTGCACTTTAATTGCCTATATTTGCATTTGCTTTATATGTCTGATTCATCCAAGTACTGACTTTGTATATTGTAACTGCCTGTACCGATGTCTACTGTTGTATGAAGTGTTGTCTACTGTAAGCAAAAAGTGTCCTCTGTGTCCAGGACCATCTTGAAAATGAGTTTGCTCAATGATGCAACTGCCTGGTTAAATAAAGTTTGATTGAGTATATTGCGTTACAAATTTACATTACGTATATGCATTAACTAACCTCCTAGTGTGGGATTGTGCTGCGTGTGGCTAATGCACCAGATGTGTTTGCATCTCCAATTCAAATTCTGAGGCACACTTAACAGTTGCTGAATTTAGTCACTTTCACTTAACAGTAAGTATTATAGGAGCCAGTCTGGCTATCTTGGAAGGAAGTGGTGGTGGACTGCTGTGCTGTCAGTGTGCTGTATACAGTCACGAGTCACTACAGTAAATTTGTCCCTGGTCTGTTTGGGTGTGAGTCATCAGAAGGACATCACATTTCACATTAAAGTGATCTTTTGATCCAAAATGGATCAACGTGTTGAGGCACTTTCTAGTTCTCAGGTAGACAGTGGCACTGCAAAAGACAGGACTCAGCTTGAAAAAGGAAAACAAAATTAAACCACAAAAAGGGATTTTTTCGCATCTAATAAGGTTTCGTCTTCCAAGCGAATGCTTGAATCCAAAAAAGTGAATGTCTCAGATCATTGTTATCAGTCCCAAGTAAAAAAAATTATTACGTAGTTAAAAAAAACTAAAGATGTGGTGAGTACCACCTGCAGAAGCACCCAATGGTATGGAACAATTGCATGCTATGCTACTGCCAGTCCATCATCCGAGTCTTCTGAGGTACCGCTATCTGATCTGTAAGGTATGGTACTGCTGTCTACTACTACTACTATCACGTTTTGTCATCACGGATTACGGTTATGAGTCACAACAACTACTTGTCACTTGTTGTCCTTACTCCAGTCCTCCTCACTCCTACTACTTGTCACATGTTTTGCCCACAAAGTGATCCTGACTGTACTGTTATAATTTTCGTACAGTGCGTGCATGGCTTAGCAGATACCTGAAAGTTCAGAAACTGATAAATAGTCTTTGTATATTTCTCATGTCCCCAATATTTGGCTGCAAATACTTCACAGAAAAAAATATAGTAAACTGAAAGTTCATATAATTTCTTTATTGTTTGTGTGTGTGCGTGGTATGCTAGCCTGGTTACATCTCACTTACAGTAACTGGGCTGAGATTATTATATTACTGTATTTTATTTGTGATTCTTAAATTACGTGGCAGTGGCTGAAAGCAAGCAACTGTGGAACTAGGAAGGATGTCATTGTGTTGTGTTGTGTTTTGTCATCAGGTCTTCAGGTGGCAGTGGCAAACTGTTTTATGACTGCACTGCACTTGACCGATGCAATGCGTGACTGGCTGCCCGCCTGGGTGATGATCACTATGTCTTTCGTTTTTCTTCTTTAAGGATTCAGTATCCATTCTTTATGATGTTGATCAGATTCAGTAGAAGTAGTCATAGTACTAGAAAACATTACCACCTCTTGGACAAGATAGTGTACCATATACCACAGTACACTGGGGCATGCAAAGCAGTTACATAATTCACATGGATAGGGTGGGTGGGCTCTCTTAGTGCTGCTCATTTGATCATTCATATCCATTTCTTTGGCTTGTTCAGCTCTGACTGGAACATCCATCAAAATAATACCCACACAGCACCATTAATAAACAAGCATTTGTCAATGCCGAACGTTCGCTTGCAGGTATTTGCAGTGGTGTTTGGCACGTATGGTGCTTTACCCTAATGCCCTGTGTGATTGCTGGTATGTGCACTATAAATTTTCAGCATGACCTTTTTGTTACCCCCACCTCATAAAAGCATTTGAGACCTCTGCTTATGAGCAGTCCCACTGTTATTTTGCTAATCTGTCCTGAGCGTTGATTTCCCACAGAGACCACACCGTTGTGCTCCACATGTGCAAAAACACAGTTCGGGCAGGATGTGAAAAATGACAGCTGTAGCATTCATAGGGAGGTGTGAAGTGATGGCAATGTTGAACATCTGAGTGAAAATACAACAATTTCTCGAACTTACGAGCGTACATGGAAACTGTGGAATGAACGCTCATGACACAGTCATTTTGTGGACTTTTGTCACCAAATTTTCAACATAGGCATTGTGGGACCTCTGCTCATGAACAGTGTCACTGTGATTTTCATAATCTGTCCTGAGCATTGATTTCTCACTGTGACCACACCATTGTGCGCTGGATGTGCAAAAACACATTTCAGCCAGAATGTGAAAAGTGTCAGCTGTACAGTTCATAAGGAGGTGTGAAAAAATGACAGTGTTGAAAATCTGGAGTGAAAATATTTCAAATTCTCGAAGTTATGAGTGTGCGTGGAAACTGCGCAATGCACGCTCATAACACAGTCATTTTTTGACATTTTTTCACCAAATTTGCAACATAGGATTTTGGAGCCCACCTCATTAACAGTGACAGTGTTGTTTAGTTAATCAATCCCAAAAGGTGATTTTGTGCAGTGACCATGAAATCACCTTTGGGGACCGAATAACTCACATGACAGTAACTGAATTCATGAGGTGGTGTCCCAAGAACCCCCTGTTGAAAATGTGATGCCAAAATTTGCAAAAATGCCCGAGATAGCCACCTAAGTTGGGAAAAAAAAAACATTTATGCCATTATACAGCTTACCGTCATTTCTTCAGTTTGCGTTCGGCTTTCAAGAGTGCAGGCGTGTTCCCCTCCACTGAAAATCATTGCGCTAGGCTCCAGAGGTAAGTATGGGGTGAGGGAGAGGTGGGTATGCAGAGGTGGGTGTGGGTTTGGGGAGGGGCAGCACAAGACAGCAAGGGATGGTTTTCTTGTTTCACAGGTTTTAAAAAAAAAAAGATGTTATGGGACAGTTTTCCCATTTACAGGGAGAATGGGCATGCTGGGGTGGGCTCCCAGCATGTCACATGGGTGTTCGTTGGGGGGGCCTGGAGACAATGGGGACTGTGCACTCCGTCTGCACATACAATGTGTTTGGTGGGGGCAATAACAAGGGAGAAGGGTAGACGGCAGCAGAGGGAGGAAGTGGGAGGGATTTTATTAGCAGCCAGAGGGAAAAGGGTGACGTCAATATGCTAAATACACACACGTTACCACCGCTATTGCAGTGGTGCTTTTCTTTTAACTGAAGACCACTGCAGCCAAACTGCTGTCATAGACAGCTCATGCATCCATTGGTGCAGTAGGGTTGCACACATTACACTGAGCACTGCATTGGACAGGAGGGTCACACACCTTCAAAAAGTCGTACTGTCCCAAAACGTTCCTTGCACATGCATGCAAGCGAATGCAAAAATAAACAAGCATTTGTCAATGCCGAATGTTGCTTGCTTCTATGTGCTGTTTAGGTATTTGGAAGTCATTGGAGTGCAAATATTGAAAATTCGCGAACTTACGAGCGCATGTAGGAACTGCACAACGCACGCTCGTAAAACAGTCATTTTTAGGAATTTTTTCACAAAATTTTCAACATTGCCATTTTAAGACCTCTGCTAATGAAAGTGTCACTGTGATTTTCTTTACTGTGTCCCACACATTGATTTCATTCGGCGCCCACTGTGCACTACCCATGGAAACATGTTTTGGGCAGGATGTGAAAATGACAGCAGTACTGCTCATAAGGAGGTGTGGTAAATGGCAATGTTGAAAATCTGGAGTGAAAATATTGAAAATTTGCAAACTTACGGTGTGCGTAGGGAACTGGGCGCAGCAACGCAGCACGCCGGTGAAACAGTTATTTTTAGATTTTTTTTCACCAAATTTTCAACATAGCCATTTTAAGACCTCTGTTAATGAACAGTGACACTGTGTGATTTTCTTTAATGTGTCCCATACATTGATTGCGCATTACCCGACCGCGCCATAGTGCACTACATGGGCGAAACACATTTTCGTGAGATGTGAAATGACAGCTGTACTACTTATAAGAAGGTGTGGTAAAATGGCAATGTTGAAAATCTGGTGTGAAAATATTGAAAATTCGCGAACTTACGAGCCTGCATAGGAACTGCGCAATGCACGCTCGTAAAACAGTCATTTTTAGGAATTTTTACACCAAATTTTAAAAATAGGCTTTTTGAGAGCCCACCTTATAAACGCTGGCAGTGTCATTTCGTTTGTCAGGTCCGAAAGGTGATTTCGCACGGTGAGTGCGAAATCACCCTTCAGGCCCAAATAATGCCATGACAGTGACATCATTCATGAGAAGGGGTCCCAAAAACCCCATGTTGAAAATTTGGTACAAAAATTCCAAAAAATGCCTGAGATATGCAACAAAGTTGAAAAAACCCCATCTAGCCCATTATACAGCTTACCGGCATTTCCTCAGTTCGCGGTTGGCTTTGAAGAGTGCAGACATGTTCCCGGTCCAGCGATGATCATCGCGCCGAGCTCCGGAGGTAAGTATGGGGTGGTGGGGGTGTGGGGAGGCAGGGTGCGGGTTGTGGGAGGGGTTCAGGGAGAAGTGCCGTGGGACCGTTTTTATTTCTAGGTAAAAAAAAAAAAAAAAGACAATGTGGGACGTTTGCCATGCTGGGGTGGACTCCCAGCGTGGCACCAAAGCTTTGGGGGGACTGTGGAGCCGACGGGGATTGGGCACCCTGGCCGGCAGAGGAGTAGGCTTGCCACGCTGGGTGGGCTCCTCAGCATGGCACCAAAGCTTTGGGGGTGAGGTACTATCAGCGCTGTGTATGACAGCGGTGGTTTTCTTTGAAGAGAAGACCACCGCTGTCATACACAGCTCCCGCACCCATTGGTGCAGGACCGCCATGCCTGCTCAATGGACCAGTGGATTGAACTGTAGAGGCACTCCTCCAAAGTGTGCTACTCTCCCTAAATGTTCCTTGCGCAAGCGAACATAAAAAGGCAAGATGGTAACCTCTGCCTAAGAAGCCTCCTATAATTTGTGGCTTAATATGAAATGCATGATGGAGAACTGGACTGTAACAGTGATTGGTGGCTTTATTTTATGCTTCAAATTCCTACTTTCAGGGACAGAAATTACATTTACTTGAGGGACAGAGAAATTCTCGAGGCAAAATCGGGGACAGTTGAGGTACGGAACTAAGGATGCAAAAAACTGGAAATTTGTCATGAGGTACAGAAATACCAGCTAACGAATGTCCTTAGCTCACCTTCTTTGGCATCACTCTGCCTCTTGCCAGGCGCGTGCTGCCCGCCTGTCATGACTTCAGTCTCCGGTGGGTGGCGGAGTCGCGCCACTCGGTCTCCCGCCCGGCGCGTGCTATTTCTAGTGCTGTGTCGAGGCTTCGGTTCGATTATGTACCTTAGTTGTTCTAGGATCGCAACTTCCCGTACTTGACAGTCAGCACGCCCAGTGCTTTTTCCTAGCGCCTCGAGGCATTCAAAACCATTGATTTTTACTCCTTTATGTATTCATTCATTGAATGAGTTCCGTCCCAGGCCGGGAAGGGGCTTGCCGAAAGTCAGTCGTCGTGTCGCTGGCTGAAGAAGCAGTCGCGCGCGGAGCTCTCTGGTTGGCTGCTGTCGCATCCGGCGGAGCCACACATCACCCTCTCGAGCAACTGAGCGCGTGTCTGTCTGTTTCTTCATCACTTCAGATCTGATCAAGGATGTTGCAGAGATAGCACGTCACCCTCCATCACACAGCAAGCAGCGATAGATTACCAGCAAGGCGGATGCTGAGCATCTCGGAGGCTGTAGCCTCCCTCTAAATAAACTAGCTCACCGGCCATCCTCGACGGTACAAAAGCCACTGATCATTTACAGACAAAGACAGGGAGCTGTAGCACCCCTCGCCGGGCTTTTACAAACGGGAACCCAACCAGCTGCTCAGACTGGGAGAGAGCATCTGACCGAATTTTCCATGCATGTTCTTTGCAACCCTCTCTGGTTCCAACAAGAGACAGTAGCCTCTAAGCTTTGATATTACAATGGTATCCCTATCGAAGAACATTGAACACACTGCAGTAATTATTAACCCAATCGGCACGATCCCTTAAACTATCGGGGCGTTGGTTGAACTAGCAGGCTGCGTATATACAGCCCACCTGAAAGTTTGCACAGAATTAAGAGTTGTGATCTTTGTGATGGTTCATTTAGTGTTTGCAGCATCCTCGTCGCCTTGGAATAGTGGTGCTGCTCGCTTCCATCTAGCTGATACGTGGTGAGCGGGCTGGTGAAAACCAGAGCCGATATGAGTAGGGGCCACCAAAACAGACTTATCTTTGAATGAAGCGCAAAGTAGCAACAAGAAAGCAACATTGATGGAAATATTTGTGAGCCAGGATCACCGCCAGCTGCAGTCGATCTATGGTGGGTGCACGCCTTCATTACTGAAAATTGCTTTCTTGGTTCATCAGTGACTGAATGACATCGTCCACCCTCCTCACAGTGTGTGTTTGTCTAGACAAAGGAGAGTTTTGCAAGGAGCGGATGGTAAAAAAAAATACTGAAATAAAGCTTCATTTCGGGCATCACAGAATGTTGTTGCTGTTTTAATTGCAAGAGGAGTGATTTTCAAAAAAGGGCTTAAGAGTCTGAATGAGGTGCAGGACTGTTTATCTCAGGAGCTATCTACAGCAGAGCAGCCGTTGATGCCTACCTGCGCTGTGTATGACAGCGGTGGTTTTCTTTGAAGAGAAGACCACCGCTGTCATACAAAGCTCCCGCACCCATTGGTGCAGGACTACCATTCCTGCTCAAAGGAGCAGTGGATTGAACAGGAGAGGCACACCTCCAAAGTGTGCTACTTTCCCTAAACGTTCCTTGCACATGTGCGTAAGCGAACGTAAAAAAGAAATCTTAGCTGCCTGGCAGTGCCTGCAGTGCTTGGTGGTGCTATGATATACTGTAGGTATTTGCGTCTGTTTGTCTGTCTCTCTCTCCATCTCTCCCAGCACATTCATGTCATGGGCCCGAGCATGATATCCCACCATTATAGGCCAGCCTTGAAGGGGCTGGTAGTGACAGATTACTTTTATGTTTAGCAGTTTTACTTTAATGTTTATACAAATAATACAATAAATGACTTCCTTTGGACCTCTGTATCAAATGTGAGTGACTTTGTCCACTTTTATGCATTTTCTCAAGTTTTTTCTAATATTGGTCAATAAATCAGAACTAATCAGGATGAATCAGGACTTTACTGTGTTCTGGTTCTTGTATAATAAGGGTCAGAACTTCACAGAGTTCTCCCATCTCTAGTCATGAGAGACTACAGTTTTGGAAGCTTGGCTGGACTCTGTTTATAGACTCTGTAAGAACAGTGAACAAGACTGGCCATGAGACAATTTACAATGTCAGAATGGTTCATCCGGACAGAAAAACAGTTCTTGCTTCACATCCTGAGTGGTACTACCCATAAAAGTGCCATTAGCCAGCAACCATGCCAGCATGCGAAGTGAAAACAGCAATGCCAGTGCAGCAACCAGCCACTGAAGTGGCAGCAACTGAAGAGGGCGCAGTTTCACTGGTGACCCAGGTTCGACTCCAGCAGCATCCAAGTTTGTCTGCAGTGGTATCCAGGTTTGACTCCAGAAGCATCCCTTTGTCTGCAGTGGTATCCAGGTTTGACTCCAACAGCATCCAGGCTCATCAGCTCAGTAGAGGGAGAATATTTTCGTGTCCAAGTCCAGCAGGAGGCATGGAAGAACCTGATCCAAAGATTGTTTCTGTCCAGAGGAAGAAGATCAGGCCGTAGGTCCAAAGAGGTGATGTAGACATCCATCCTTCACCTAGAATCTTGTAAGGCATATTTTCACTTCTTTACATTTTAATTTGACTGTTTTCTTGCAAATATGGATGTCCCCAAAAACTTTGGTTTATTTAGAGACTCTCCTGGAACTGGACTACAGTGCTAACAGGCCTCGCACCTAGTCGCTTTTTTTTTTTAACCAGGATTAGCACACTAAGCTGAAAGCTTTTTTACAGGCACAACCTGGGAGCACAGGGAAGTTAAGTGACTTGCATAGGGTCACACAGTATGTAAGTGGAAGCTGTGGGATTCAAACCCAGGTCTGGTTTACTGGATGTCACCAGATTTGCAGCTCAGAGCCTTAAACCACTGCGCTATACTACCTCGATACTGCCTATACTGCCCCACCTGTCCAAGAACTGTGTTTCAGCAGGCTTTGGCATAGGAGAGAGTCTGTGTATAGTGCCCCTGGGCACTTTGGACATTCTCCCTGGGACATCAGACTTTGCAGGGCTTCCCCTTTTTCCAAAATGTTGTGTAAATGCTTTTGTTTTATACCTTTTGTACTTTTGTAGAAAAACTCTTTTTAAAAAAAGTAAAGAACTTTTGGGATTGTGTAGTATTTCCGGTGGGAGATTTGGTCACTGGGTATTTTGCAGGTTGTGCTTTGTTTGCAAAATGTGCTTTGCAATGTTTTCTTTTGCAGGTATTCCTGGAAGAAGAAAAGAAAACAAGAAGAGGACTTTTAGGGCTCATTAGAGTCATCCTTTTTTATGTTGGCTTGTGCACACATGTGCAACCAATATTTTATGGTAGTAGCACTATACTAGCACTTTCAGAGGTGTGTCAGTGTTGTGGCGAATCCAGGGGATGCGTTAGCCGGTGTGTCACTCAGCCGCCAACCAGTGAGCATGCTGCCGATGACAGCAATTTCAGAGAGTGCCACCAACTTGAAAGAAATCCACCGTTGCAATGAGAGACAGGCTCATCATTGCAGCAGCAGATCTGACACACCTCCATTATGTGCTGTTCCTGGTGAAACATTTCAATAAACATGGTGGCGGCTCTCACCGTCTGCCTCTCACAATCTCTAGGAAACTGACTTAGGGGGTGCCCAATCCCCTGTTGGCATGCCCCCTCCACAGTTCAATTTGTTTGCCGATAGGGGTGCCCAATCCCCATCAGCATAATGTCCCCCCAGTTTTGTTTGCCAATGGGGTTGCCCAATACCCCTCGGCATCATGCCCCCCAACACAGGCATGCTTTCTTTGCCGATGAGGTGCCCAATTCCCTGTTGGCTGTAGCCTCCCCCCCAAAAAAACTTGGGTGGCACACTGGCACACAGCCCAGTGTAATACCCGAAAAAAAGAAAACTTCCCCCAAAGTTTTTTTTTTTCTCATACCTGTAAACAAGAAAATAGTCCTTTGCTTTCTGTGGTGCCCCTCTCCCAACCTGCACCCACCCACTGCACACCCCACCTCTTCACACCCCCCTCACCCCATATTTACCTCTGGAGGTTGGCGCCATGATCTTTGGTGGAGTGGGAACACGTCTGCACTCTTCAAAGCCGACTGTAAACTGAAGATATGCCGGTAAGCTGGATAATGGCATAAATTGGGGGGTCAACTTAGGTGGATATCTCGGCCATTTTTTTGACTTTCGGCTCCAAATTTTCAACATGGGGTTCTTGGAAACCCGTCTCATGAAATCAGTCACTGTCATTTCGTTATTCAGTCCAAAAAGGTGATTTTGTGGTCACTGTGCGGAATCACCTTTCGGGACTGATTAATGAAACGACGGTGCCACTGTTCATGAGGTGGGTTCCCAAAAAGCCTATATTGCAAATTTAGTGAAAATTTTCCAACAAATGACTGTTAAGAGTGTGCATTGTGCAGTTTCCATGCACGCTCGTAACTTCGAGAATTTGTAATATTTTCAGTCCAGATTTTCAACATTGCCATTTTTTGCCACCTCCTTATGAACAGTACAGCAGTCATTTTTCACATCCTGCCTGAAATGTGTTTTCGCACATTTGGTGCACAATGGCGCAGTTGCTGTGGGAAATCAGTTTTCAGGACAGATTATGAAAATCACAGTTCACGAGCGGAGGTCTCAAAATGCCCATGTTGAAAATTTGGTAAAAACAGTTCCAAAAACTTACCGCAATATGGGCATGCATTGCGTAATATCTATGCATGCTTATAAGTTTGCAAATTTTTCATATTTTCTCTCCAGATGTTCAACATTGCCATTTTAATGTTGCTAGTACGCATGTGCAAGAAACATAGTGCCATCACTGGAGATTTCGGAGGTGTGTCACCTCCTCCTCCAATTCAGTCAGTGTGCTGGCAGGCGCGGCCCCTGTAAGTCAATGCATTTTGGAGCTGTCTATGACAAGCTCCAAAATGCAGTGATACTCTGATTGAAAGGAGTGAGATACGCTTCAGTGAGCACCCGATAAGATATCGGCTGCTCATGCAGCTCCCCAGACACCGCATGGCGTCACGCGCCCCTAGACGCACTGTGGCAGCGCGACAGGGTGCCCAATCCCGTTGGCTGAGCTCGTCCCAGTAGTAGGTGCCGCGCTGGGGAGCCCACCCCAGCGTGGCCAAGCATGATCCCTTGGCGACGGGGTGCCCAATCCCTGTCGGCTGAAACGCCCGTCACTTGTGCCATGCTGGGAGCCACTTGGCGTGTAGCGTCCACGGCGTCTTTTTTTTTAAACCTGAACGAAACGTTCACAGGCGCTCTCCAGCCCCTCCCACAACCCGCACCCACCCACTGCGCACCCAGCCTTTCCACCCTCTCACCCCATACTCACCTCCGACTCCGCGCGACGATCTTCAGTAGACCGGGAACACGTCTGCACTCTTCAAAGCCGACCGTGAACTGAGGAAATGCGGTAAGCTGTATAATGGGCTAGATAGGGGGTTTCAACTTTGTTGCATATCTCAGGCATTTTGTGATTTCACAATTTTAACATGGTTTGGGACCCTTCATGAGATGTCATTGTCTTGGTATTATGGCCCAAGGTTGATTTCGCGCAGTGGCTGTGCCGTGACTGCGAAATCACCCTTCAGGCCCAAATACCACCATGACAGTGACATCATTCATGAGAAGGGATCCCAAAAACCCCATGTTGAAAATTTGATGCCAAAATTCAAAAAATGACTGTTTTACGAGTGTGCGTTACGCAGTTCCTACACAGGCTCATAAGTTCGCGAAATTTCAATATTTTCACTCCAGATTTTCAACATTGCCATTTTACCACACCTTCTTATGAGCAGTACAGCTGTCATTTTTCACATCTCACCCAAAATGTGTTTCTGCCCATGTAGCGCAGAATGGCGCAGTCGGTGTGCGAAATCAATGTACGGGACACATTAAGAAAATCACAGTGACACTGTTCATGAGCAGAGGTCTTAAAATGGCTATGTTGAAAATTTGGTGAAAAAATTCCTAAAAATGACTGTTTTACGAGTGTGCGTTGCACAGTTCCTACGCATACTCGTAAGTTTGCGAATTTTCAATATTTTCACTCCAGATTTTCAACATTGCCATTTTATCACACCTCCTCATGAGCAGTACAGCTGTCATTTTTCACATCCTGCCCAAAACATGTTTCCACCCATGTAGCGCCCAGTGGCGCAGTCAGTATCTTGAACTCAGTGTATGGGACACATTAAGAAAATCACAGTGTCACTGTTCATGAGCAGAGATCTTAAAATGGCAATGTTGAAAATTTGGTGAAAGAATTCTAAAATGGCGGTTTTATGAGTGTCCGTTGCACAGTTCCATAGCTTGTGGGTTTGCGAATTTTCAATATTTCCTCCAGATTTTCAACATTGCCATTTTACCACACCTCCTTATGAGCAGTACAGCTGTCATTTTTCACATCCTGCCCAAAAGCGTGTTTCCGCCCATGTAGCGCACAATGGCGCAGTCGGTGTGCAAACTCAATGTATGGGACACATTAAGAAAATCACAGTGACACTGTCCATGAGCAGAGGTCTTAAAATGGCTATGTTGAAAATTTGGTGAAAAAATTCCTAAAAATGACTGTTTTACGATCATGCGTTATGCAGTTCCTACGCACGCTCGTAAGTTCGCAAATTTTCAATATTTGCACTCCAATGACTTCCAAATACCTAAACAGCACATAGAAGCAAGCAACATTCGGCATTGACAAATGCTTGTTTACACCTCCTCATGAACAGTACAGCTGTCATTTTTCCCATCCCACCTGAAATGTGTTTCCTCACCTGTGGCTCCCAATGGCGCAGTTGCTGTGCGAAATCGCCTTTCAGGATTGAGTAACGAAATGATAGTGCCACTGTTCATAAGGTGGGGTCCCAAAAAAGCCAATGTTGAGAATTTGGAGTGAAAATACCAACACACACTCGGGGCTTTAAGGTTTACAACCATGCACCCACCCTGTAGAGACTGACAGATGTTGAGGATGTAACGTGGGTTAGACAGCCATAATGTTCACAGAGTTCTACCCCAACCCCCCACCCTGCAGCCACTGAGGTGTGCCTTGGGTTCCGTCACCCTAGCATTCACCCCATTCTCCTATATTGCACCCATCTCAGATTATTTCCTTATGGATGGAGTGAGCATAAGGGCCGAAGACCCCAATGCACACCCCGACACCTGTTGCTCTCTGCAGGGTGGGGTGAGGTGGAATTTTTTTATTTTAATTTTAGTCTTTGGCAACTGAGTAAGGCACATTAGGCACAAGTGCCTGTTTTCAGGGGTGACCTGGGAGCACTGGGCAGTTAAGTGACTTGCTCAGAGTCACACAGTATGCAAGTGGAGGTTGTGAAAATCAAATCCAGGTCTGGTCTGCTGGATGTACCAAGCTCATTCATTACTTTAACTTCTAGGCTATACTGCCAGCCCTGAATGGTGTAAACATTATGGCTGACCCAAAGCCACACTCCCAACGTCTTTCAGCCTCTTTTGGGGGGGGGGTGGCGTTACTCCAATACTTCACTGCCATTCCTATTTTGCATTTCTAACTCCTGCACTACCAATGCTAATACCAGCAAGCCAACATTCAGCATTGACAAATGCTTGTTTTAAAGTTGCTAGGCTGTGTAACTGTGTGGTAGAAATACTAACTATTCTTCTGCTTTGTAGGTGTAGAGTTGGTAGTTCTTAGATTTAGGAAATGTAACGCCATGTACATGCTTCTGTGGTGGGCTAGAGGTCTAAAAGTATGAAATGGTTTTGGATATGGGCACCCGGTAGGTAGCATAGGTCAGATAGTTTTCCCTAGAGGGCTGGGGGATAAACAGACTGAAGGTTCTAACTTGAGTAAGGGCCTTCAGTGCTGATCTATTAGGACATGCTTCAGGCAATCTCTTGGAGCCACTGAAAATCCATAGATAGACGTAGGGTAGGAGTTGAAGTCTCTTAAGCTGGCCTCTGTTCTTTGGTGCAGCCTGCCTATGTTTTGGCATACATAGGAGGGGACCTGAACAACCCCCTCTGAAGGGCTCCCAGTGGTTGGATAGCCTGTATGCCAGACCATAGCCATGTTGGAAAGCATGTGTGTCTGGATGGTGGTGAGTGTAACCAGCCAGTCCCCTGGGGTTACTAGAATCCCATCAGTGTTAACCTTAGGTAGGAAGTAAAGGTAACTGGTAGGGAGCTCATTAGGGGCTTTCTACATAATGACATCATTGTTTACATGTCCTAATCCTGTCAGTGTGAATCTACATTGCTGGCTGCATGGCTCAGGCATGTCACACACTTGGCTGGGTTTCTCACCTGTGCAACCACAAATCCCAGCATGGCCACCCATGGGCCCCCTGACACATGCTTGGTGGCACACCACATACGTAACATGCTGGACCATGTCCATGGCTGTCACGCCACCTGCATCATCCACAGCGCATTGTTTCTGGGCTGCATGACAGTGTTACTGTACTGTGCTCACTGTGAAACTATGCCCACTGGCTGCATAGCTCATATGTGGACCTAAACATTGGGGTGGTCTGTGCGCATATTGTGCTGTATCTGTGCGCCCACCATGACAGACCCTGCAGGTTACCACTGTCCCTGTGTCCATGTCCTGCACCTACCTATGAGCCATCTATCCTGTATGGTTCCATTTTCAAAGGCCTGACACAATCCACTGTGCTTGTGTGTGTGTGTGTGTGTGTGTGTATATATATATATATATATATATATATATATATATATATACCCTGTTTCACTGCCTGCTGCTGCTGTGCATCACTGGGGAACTTGGTGTACTTGTGCACCGTGCATACCAGTGCTTCCAGGACCTGTTTCAGGCACCTTGACATGGAGTCCTGTGAGATACCCATAGTATCACCAGTTGGGGTCTGGAAACCCCCACTTGCTAAGAAGTGGAGTGCTACGCTCACCTTCACCTCGACGAGTATTGCACGGGCTCTCCATGTTCTTCTCTGCAGGTCACCTCTGAGTTCCTGGCACAGCTCCATGATTGTGGCCTTGCTCAGCTGATATCGTTCAATGCGGTGCTCTTCAGTGAGGTCCTGGTAGGATGTCTATCTGTGGTATACCCGTCTTGCATGTCTCCCATTTCTGGGTTGCTGTTGCCTGTCATGTCTTTGTGGTTTGCCACCCTGTTGATGGGCATGTCTCTGCTGAAGTAGCATGGCCAACTGGATGCCCAGTAGTGCCATTGCCCCTTACATATTTGTCTGTCTCCTCTGGTGCGTCTGCTGATGCAGTGTAGCCTCAGTGGTGATTCAGCTCTGCCTGCTTGCTGTGTGTCTCTTTATCTATGCTCTAAGAGTCATTAGATCACCCTGTGCTGGTCTAACAGGTGTTTGCTCTTGTCAGGGCAGTGTTGTCTAGTTACACATTTGTGAATCCCAGAAAAGGGGCTGCTGTGTCATTTTCTTCAGACAAGGCCCCCTGTGCCATGCCACAGCACATTTCTTGATGCAAAGGCAATGCACGCCATCTTTGCTGCATGCAGACTGCATTCAACACAGGCTGCATATGAGAATTGCTCTTAGCACATAGTTTGTCACGAGCCACACCTTATGACATTTTTTCTGCTGCAAGTGCCTCACGTCACTCTGGAATCTTTGAGAATCGTGCTCCTGGAGTCATAGCGCCGATGTGTTTCTAAACTGGGGTGACTAGCAGAACAGGGAAGTAATTCTGACACTTTACAAGGTCTTGGTCAGGCCTCACCAGGAGTACCACTGCACCCAGTCCCCCTTTTCTGCTATCGTTTTATCTGAGATTGTTGCAGTGGATGCAAATGTCTTAACCTGATATGTGAATGTTTTATACAGCAAGCAGGGGTCCACAGAACTATTGCTGGGGTTCAACAATGGGACTATGGTCTGCTACTTGACAGAAGGCAATACTGGACCTCATGCTTACAAATGTAAACAGTGTGATAGGGGTAACAGTGGGGGAGCACCTGGGGAACAATGACCACAGGTCACTGTGGTCTGAAATCACAGAAGGAGCAGAACCAAACCACACAAAAACATGTATCCTGGATTTTAGGAGGGCAGACTTTGGGAAAATGAGGACATGCTTGAAAGAGGCACTAATGGGAATGGGGAGGGAATCGGGGTGGAGGAACAGTGGGCAATATTTAAAACAGGGATTACAAGAGCAGCAGAATTATGTTTTAAGCAGGTTAGCAAGGGGAAAAGGAAGAGGAGGTCATTATGGTTTTCCAGGGAGGTAGCGAAGAAAGTGAAAGACAAAAAGATCACATTTAGGCAATACAAAAAGACGCAGGCAGAAGTGGATAGGGAGAGGTGCCAGGAGACGCAAAGGGAGGCGGGGAGGTCAGTAAGGGAAGCCAAAGCTCAGACAGAAAGTGTATCGCAAAATCAGTGGGTAGAGGGAACACAACCTTTTAAGGTACATAAGTGAAAAAAGCATCTGTCAATGCCGAATGTTGATTGCGTTGGTCAGTTGAGCTCGCTCACTGCTCCTCTGCCACTCGCTCATTCTGTTTCTCCCAGTGCTGCAAGCTGCTTTTTTGTACTGGGCTCCTGCCTGCGTTGGCACATTTTTCTGCCCACAAAGAAATCTGCAGCTGTCACAACAGAGCTCCATTGAGGTGGCTCACTCCCCCTCTCTCACTCGCTCATTCTGTTTCTCCTGGCGCTGCAGGGTGCCCTTTTGTACTGGGCTCCTGCCTCTGTTGAGTGCTTTTTCAGCCCACAAAGAAATCTGCAGCAGTCCTGACACAGGTCTGTTGAGCTTGCTCACTCCCCCTGTCTCACTCGCTCGTTCCATTTCTGCCGGCGCTGCAGGCTGGCCTTTTGAACTGGGCTCCTGCCTGTGTTGCTGCCTTTTTGTGCCCACAAAGAAATCTGCAGCAGTCACGATAGAGCTCCATTGAGCTTGCTCACTCCCCCTCTCTCACTTGCTTATTGCGTTTCTCCTGGCACTGCAGGCTGCCCTTTTGTACTGGGCTTCTGGGTGCGTTGGCACCTTTTTTCTGGCCACAAAGTAATCTACAATTGTCCCGACAGAGCTCCATTGAGGTCGCTCACTCCTCCTGTCTCACTCGCTCATTCTGTTTCTCCTTTCACAGTAGACTGCCCTTTTGTACTGGGCTCCTGCCTCTGTTGGTGCCTTTTTCTGCTCACAAAGAAATATGCAGCAGTCCCGACAGAGTTCCATTGAGCTTGCTCACTCCCCCTCTCTCACTCGCTCATTCTGTTTCTGCCGGCGCTGCAGGCTGCCCTTTTGTACTGGGCTCCTGCTTGCGTTGCTGCCTTTTTCTGCCCCCAAAGAAATTTGCAGCAGTCACGACAGAGCTCCATTGAGCTTGCTCACTCACTCCCCTCTCTCTCATTCATTCTGTTTCTCCGGCCGCTGCAGGCTGCCATTTTGTACTGGGCCCCTGCATGCATTGCTGCATTTTCTGCCCACAAAGAAATCTGCAGCAGTCCCAACAGAGCTCCGTTGAGCTCACTCACTCCCCTCCTTCACTCGCTCGTTCTGTGTCTCTCACTGCTTCAGGCTGCCCTTTTGTACTGGGCTCCTGCCTGCATTGGCGGCTTTTTCTGCCCACAAAGAAATATGCAGCAGTCCCGACACAGCTCCGTTGAGGTTGCTCACTCTCCCTCTCTCGCTTGCTTGTTCTGCTTCTGCCGGCGCTGCAGGGTGGCCTTTTGTACTGGGCTCCTGCCTGCATTGCCGCCTTTTCCTGCCCACAAAGAAATATGCAGCAGTCACAATAGACCTCCATTGAGCTTGCTCACTCCCCTTCCCTCACTCCCTCATTCTGTTTCTCCCGGCACTGCAGGCTGCCCTTTTGTACTGGGCTCCCACCTGCGTTGGCACATTTTTCTGCCCACAAAGAAATCTGCAGCTGTTCCAACACAGCTCTGTTGAGGTCGCTCACTCCCACTGTCTCACTCGCTCATTCTGTTTCTCCTGGCACTGCAGGCTGCCCTTTTGTACTGGGCTCTTGCCTCTGTTGGTACCTTTTTCTGCCCACAAAGAAATATGCAGCAGTCCTAATAGAGCTCCGTTGACCTCACTCACTCTCCGTCTCTCAGTTGCTTGTTCCATTTCTGCCAGCGCTGCAGGCTGCCCTTTTGTACTGGGCTTCTGTCTGCATTGGCACCTTTTTCTGCCCACAAAGAAATCCGCAGCTGTCCTCTCCTGGTGCTGCAGGCTGCCCTTTTGTAGTGGGCTCCTGCCTCTGTTGGCGCCTTTTTCTGCCCACAAAGAAATCTGCAGTAGTCCAGATAGAGCTCCGTTGAGCTTGCTCACTCCCCCCTCTCACTTGCTCGTTACGTTTCTGCTGGCGCTGCAGGCTGTCCTTTTGTACTGCGCTCCTGCCTGCATTGCCGCCTTCTTCTGCCCACAAAGAAATCTGCAGCAGTCATGATAGAGCTCCGTTGACCTCACTCACTCACTCACTCCCTCTGTCTCACTGGTTCATTCTGTTTCTCCCGCTGCTGCAGGCTGCCCTTTTGTACTGAGCCCCTGCATGCATTGCTGCCTTTTTCTGCCCACAAAGAAATCCGCGGCAGTCCCAACAGAGCTCCAGTGAGCTCACTCACTCCCCCTCCCTCACTCACTCACTCTGTGTCTCCCGCTGCTGCAGGCTGCCCTTTTGTACTGGGCTCCTGCCTGTGTTGGCAGCTTTTTCTGCCCACAAAGAA
This sequence comes from Neoceratodus forsteri, assembly GCA_016271365.2. Taxonomy (NCBI): domain Eukaryota; kingdom Metazoa; phylum Chordata; order Ceratodontiformes; family Ceratodontidae; genus Neoceratodus; species Neoceratodus forsteri. The sequence goes on from JADMNL010000023.1 coordinate 71,741,882, forward strand.
ATCTGCAGCAGTCCCGACACAGCTTCGTTGAGGTCGCTCACTCACCTTTTCTCACTCGCTCGTTCCGTTTCTGTCTGTGCTGCAGGCTGGCCTTTTGTACTGGGCTCCTGCCTGCGTTGCCGCCTTTTCCTGCCCACAAACAAATCTGCAGCAGTCACGATAGGCCTCCATTGAGCTTGATCACTCCCCCTCCCCACTTGCTTGTTCTGTTTCTCCTGGCACTTATGCCCTTTTGTACTGGGCTCCTGACCACGTTGGCACCTTTTTCTGGCCACAAAGAAATATGCAGCTGTCCCGACAGAGCTCCATTGAGGTCGCTCACTCCCCCTGTCTCACTTACTCATTCTGTTTCTCCTGGCGATGCAGGCTGCCCTTTTGTACTGGGCCCCTGCCTCTGTTGGCACCTTTTTCTGCTCACAAAGAAATCTGCAGCAGTTCCGACAGAGCTCCATTGACCTCACTCACTCCCCCTCTCACTCACTCCCCCTCTCACTCACTCACTCCATTTCTGCTGGCACTGCAGGCTGCCCTTTTGTATTGGGCTTCTGCCTGCTTTGCCGCCCTTTTCTGCCCACAAAGAAATCCACAGCAGTCACCATAGAGCTCCGTTGAGCACGCTCACTCCCCCTCTCTCACTCTGTTTGTCCCACCGCTGCAGGCTGCCTTTTTGTACTGGGCCCCTGCATGCATCGCTGCCTTTTTCTGCCCACAATGAAATCTGCAGCAATCCCAACAGAGCTCCGTTGAGCTCACTCACTACCCCTCCCTCACTCGTTCATTCTGTGTCTCCCAACGCTGCAGGCTGTCCTTTTGTACTGGCTGCTGCCTGCGTTGGCACCTTTTCCTGCCCACAAAGAAATCTGCAGCAGTCCCGACAGAGCTCGGTTAAGCTCGGTCACTCCTCCCCTCTCTCTCTCGCTGGATCCTAATCTGTCCCAAACACTGATTTCCGACAGCGACTGCGGTATTCTGCGCTGGAAGTGCGAAAACACATTTCATCCAGGATGTGAAAAATGACAGCTGTACTGTTCATAAGGAGGTGTGAAAAAATGCTAGTGTTGAGAGTCTGGCATGAAAATATTACTAATTTGCGAAGTTACAAGGGTATGTAGAAACTGCACAACGCACGCTCGTAACACAGTCATTTTATGGAGTTTCATCAAATAATTTTCAACATAGGAATTTTAGGAGCTCTGCTCATGAACAGTGTCAGTTTTATTATCTTAATGTGTCCCGAACACTGATTTCCCACAGTGACCGCACTATTGTGCGCTGGAAGAGCAAAAACACATTTTGGCCAGGATGTGAAAAATGACAGCTGCACTGATCATAAGGAGGTGTGGGAAAATGGCAATGTTGAAAATCTGGAGTGAAAATATTGCAAAGTTGCGAAGGTACAAGCATGTGTGGAAACTGCGCAACGTATGTTCGTAACACACTCATTTTATGGACTTTCGTCACCAAATTTTCAACATAGGCATTTTAAGACCCCTGCTATTGAACAGCGTCACTGTCACTTCCATAATGTGTTCCAAACATGGATTTCCCACAGCAACCGCATTATTCTGCGCCGAAACTGCAAAAACTCATTTCAGACAGGATGTGAAAAGTGACAACTGTATAAGGAGGTGCAGAAGAATGGCAGTGTTGAAAATCTGGAGTGAAAATATTGTAAATTCACAAAGTTATGAGCGTGTGTAGCAACTGCGCAATGCACGCTCGTAAAACAGTCATTTTTTGGATTTTGTTCCACCAAATTTGCAACATAGGCTTTTTGAGAGCCCAGCTCATGAACACTGGCACTGTTGTTTCATTAGTTGGTGCCAAAAGGGGATTCCATGCAGTGACCGCAAAATCACCTTCCGGGGCTGAGTAATGCCATCACAGTGGCAGAATTCATGAGGAGGGGTCCCAAAAACCCCATGTTGAAAATTTGGTGTCAAAATTCCAAAAAATGCCTGAGATATGCATCAAAGTTGAAAAAGCCCTATTCATTCCATTATACAGCTTACTGGCATTTCCTCAGTTAGCGGTCGGCTTGAAAGAGTGCAGAGTGTTCCCGGTACACTGAAGATCATCATGCCAGACTTGCAGAGGCACGGGGTAAGTGTGGGGAGGCAGAGTGCGCAGTGGGTGGGTGCGGGTGGTGGGGGGGGCAGAGAGATCATGAGGGACCTTTTTTTTACAGGTTTAAAAAAAAACATAGCGGGATGGTTTTTTCTTTACAGGGCCATTGGGCACGCTGGGGTGGGCTCCCAGAGTGCCAACATTGGGGGTGTGTGTGTGCAGCTGACGGGGGATTGGGCACCCCCATCGGCACAAAGGCAGGAGGGCACAAAAGCTGAGAGGGATTGGGCACCCCTTCAGCACAACTCTCCCGCTATTCTTTCGGGGGGGTACCTGATGCCGATGGGGAGTGGGCTCCCCCATCAGCAAGTTAACTAGCACCAGGGATGGAAGCCAACGGGGATTGGGGCCCCCATCGGCAAAAACACGCTGCTGTGGGAAGGGGCACATGTTGCCAAAGGGGATTGGGCACCCCCTCGGCACTGGGACCAAATTAATATTGTTTATGAACATGGCGGCAAACTGCTGCCATGTTCACAAACATTATTACAGTAGCAACATTCCTCCTAGCAATGACAGGTCGCTCCCTCATTGCAGTGAATCGCTGATGCTGCAGTGACGATGTGTCCCCTGTGTGCTGCGGTGAAAACGTTACAAGTTGGTGGCACGCTGGCTGAACCAGTGTCAGCAGCAGTGTGCCATGGCATTGGGGAAAGTGGACCAAGCCTTTACAGGCTGTGGGGGCATTGGCCACAACAGTGCCGAGCCTCCACAACCTGCTTCTGGAAAGCTGCTGCAATATGTTTCTTGTGCATGCGCACAATCAACATAAAAAGAAGGGCAAATGGAGAGATAGTGAGACTGAAGGGGGAGGACAGGGGCTGCATGGAGGATGACAACAGTAAAGCTGACATACTGAACAGATATTTCTGCTCGGTCTTTACTGAGGAAGAGGAGGGTAATGGGCCTGAAGAACGTACAAGAAGTGGGAACAGCACAGAAATGGACACAAGGCAGGGGTATTCCTGTACAATTAATCTGGTATTTTTTTATAATTATGTAATTGAGGGACTTGATTCAGGTAGCCCCATGGATGTAATCCTGCTTGGTTATAGCAGGGCATTTGACAAGGTACCACATAATAAACTTATAGATAAAATGTTTAATTTAGGGTTTTCCCAGTTGCTAGTTAAATGGGTTACCTGTAGGCTGTCAAACAGAAGACAACAGGTCAGAATAAATGGTATTCTTTCTGACATGGGGAGTGTGATCAGTGGGGTGCCTCAGGGTTCGGTCCTCGGACCAACTCTGTTTAATATATTTAGCAGTGATATGCAGGTTAGTGCATGCAATCTCCTCTCAAAATTTGCTGATGACACTAAGCTTGGGGGATTAGTAAATGCTGACACTAACAGGTCCATTTTAATAAATAATCTGAAAATTATTGAACAGTGGGCAATCTCTAATGGTATGATGCTCAGTCCTGACAAATGCACAGTATTGCATTTTGGTAAAAATAACCCGTTATAGACCTATCTCCTAAATGATACCCCTCTGAAAGTTTCAGTAAATGAGAGGGACCTTGGGGTTATTGTCAATAACAAACTGTCCTCATCCAACAAATGCACTAAAGTAGCCAAAACATCGAATGCATTGCTCACTCGTATTAAGCGTACATTCATATCCAGGACTGAGGAATGTATCATTCCCCTTTATAGGACCCATGTAAGGCCCCATTCCGACTACGGGTCACCTTTCTGGAACCCCTATCTTAAACAAGACATAGATAGGGTTGAGAAAATTCAGAGGAGGGCAATAAAAATGGTTCCCTGATTGGCTAATAGTGACTATTATGCTAGACTGCAGGAAACTGGGCTCCACCCCCTTCAAACTAGATGAAGCAGAAGTGACCTGCTCTTTCTGTATAGAATTCATAAATCTCATGACTTGATGAGGCAATGTTGTCTAAAATTGTCCCAGAGAAATATCGTACCACAGCTACATAACAAACAAATTGATGTGGCCAAATCTAGTAGAACTGATAAAAAATTAAATTATTTCATAGTTAGAGCCCCCAGACTGTGGATAAGTCTGCTGCAAGATCTGGTTGATAGTAATTCTTTTCATTCATTTAAAAGAGGTCTAGACCAATGGATACAGTCCACTAACTTCAGGGAGTAAAATTCCCACTGAATGTGGTAGGGGACAATCTCGATGGGTTTTGGCTTTCTTTTGTCCTGTAGAACCAAGTAAACCAAGTAAGTCCCTTTACATGGGAAAGGGTCCTAAAGGAACTGGAAGGAATAAGACTTGATAAAACAATGGGGCCAGATGGAGTGCACCCCAGTGTCCTAAAGGAACCAAGAGGTGGTGGCTGAACCTCTGGCAATCCTGTTTAGCTGATCACTGAAAACAGGGGAGGCACCCAAAGACTGTAGGACAGCAGATATAGTCCCCTTATACAAAAGCAGGAACAAAGAGGAAGCGGGGAACTACAGACCAGTCAGCCTGACCTTGGTAGTGGGGAAGATCATGGAAGCACTACTGAAGGAGAGATTGGTGAAACATTGGTGGGAGGACTAAGGACTCAAGGCAGCATGGTTTCACCAGGGGGGAGATCATGCCAGACCATCCTCATTGAATTTTTCGACTGGGTGACAAGGGAGGTGGATCAGGGGAGGGCAGTGGACATGGCCTATCTGGACTTCAGCAAGGCTTTTGACATTGTGCCACATAGAAGACTATTAAACAAACTGGGAAATATGGGAGTGGGCAGGACAGTAGTGTGGTGGGTGGGTAATTGACTGGGCAGCAGGACACAAAAGGTGGTGGTAAATGGCTGTCACTCCACAGAGGGAAGAGTGACCAGTGGGGTACCACAGGATCAGTGCTGGGACCAGTCCTATTCAATGTCTTCATCAGTGACATTGTGCAGGACATAGAAGGCAGAATTTCCCTGTTCGCTGATGATACAGAGCTCTGTAAAAGAGTGGACATGCCAGAGGGTGTAGACAGAATGAGGAGGGACCTGCAGAAGCTTGAAGAATGGTCAGGGGTTTGGCAGTTGAAATTCAATGCATAGAAATGCAAGATAATGCATATGGGGCACAAAAACCCTGACACAATATATCAGTTGGGGGGTGAGGATATAGCATGCACCAAGCAGGAAAGGGATCTTGGGGTTATCATCTCTGATGATCTCAAGGTAGGGAAACAGTGCAACAAGGCAGCAAGTAAAGCAAATGGGTTGCTGGGATGCATAGGCAGGGGCATCACCAGCAGGAAAATGGAGGTCATAATTCCGCTATACAAGACACTAGTGAGGCCCTACCTGGAGTACAGTGTACAGTTCTGGAGACCTTGCCTATGTAAGGACATAGACAGGGTAGAGAAGGTTCAGAGGAGGGCAACAAAGATGGTACAGGGATTGCATCACAAGTCCTATGAGGACAGGCTGAAGGACTTGAATATGTACTCCCTGGAGGAAAGGAGGGAGAGAGGTGATAGGATAGAGACATACAAGTACCTTACAGGGAGGAACAGGGTGCAGGAATACACTATTTTCCAGCGATAAAGATGTTCCAGGACTAGAGGGCATGCAATAAAGTTGGAGAGAGGGCAATTCGGAGAAAATGTGAGGAAGAATTTCTTCACAGAAAGGGTGGTGGACAAGTGGAACACTCTGCCAGATGAAGTGGTGGGAGATGAAACAATCACAGGATTTAACAATGCATGGGATGGACATAAGGGAATTCTGGAGGTCGGGGGTAAGTGGCAACAGACTTCTAGATAAACATAAAGGGAACTTACAAGCTCAAATGAGCAGACTGGGTGGGCCATAGGCCCTTATCTGCTGACAGTGTCTATGCATCTATGCTATATTTGCACTGTTGTGACTTGTAGGTATACAGGAGTCCCAATTAACATGTAGAGTGTGTGTGTGAAAGAGACAGACAGACAGACTTGGTTCCTCATCTCTAAGGCCTCTTCCTTATGTTTGCTTAATGAGCTCTGCTCCCCCATTCTTTAGATTTTACTTAGCAGTATTTCTTTGATCTCCAAGGGGTTACCACTACCATTTTAATGCTTTTATCTATCTAGCTGCTTCCCTTCATTAGGCTGAAAGCAGCAGCAATGAATTTTAATGCTACGTCCGGTGTTCTTCTTTTATTGTGACACTTTAGAAATTCATGAATATATTTTCTTGACTCTGAATTCATCTGTCCTTTCTCTATTTTGCACTGAATGGCAAATGTGTCAGTGATTACTCTGCCACTGATGAGAGCTGTGCTGGATAAAGCTGTTTGATTGACTCAAAGTTTTGGTTGAAGTGTAACAGTTTCACAACCCATTTGTTTGGAAAAGGAAAATATACTTTCTATATACAAAACTAGTAACTCAGAATGTAAGGCTTACTCACCAACTTGCATCATAGTGCTTTTCTATTAGTGATGGAACCATTGTGGGGGCTATCCCATAGGCGCTCACCCCCATAATTTTGAAACGAATTCCACTAATGTATAAAACATTCCATGCCACTGTGCCCTGTTTAACTCTGTACTGATTGTTGGTACTGTCTGTATACAGTATATGCTTTGTGGGCCCCACGCTCAGAAGATTAGTGTGGCACTAACAGGCATACAGTACCACTGCATTAAGCAGACATAGTACAGCTGAATAAGGTGTGCGCCATATTCAAAGAGCCCACAGTCACATGCACAGTCGATAGTGCATTTCCTCTAAATACACCACTGCGCCCATGCAAAGAGGGAGCTATCTTGCACACAGGACACAAAAGATATTGTCAGAGGTTTTGGAAGTGCTAAAATGCTGTCATGTCAGTGCTATTTAATGTTCCCAAAGCCTGACTCTTATCAATGTGCAAACTAAAGCATGAACCCCCTCCCCCTAGCAGTACTGGTACCTGCCATATGGAATGAAAATGCCCACCCCTCTACGTGATCCCTGTTCTGATAGTGCAGTCAGCGCTGGTAGTCCAGCAGTACCCCTACCTCACCCAATCCCCATCATAATAGTCATAACCCACCTCAGCCAACCTGCTCAGCACCCACCACCCATCTCCAACTATCACTCATCCCCTCTCCACCACCGACTCATCCAGCAAAAGTCCATTCTTGCCCACATGCAGAAATGGAAAGGGTGACCAGCACAGACCCTCCCCTCACCACCTTGTCCAGCTGCCATCTGAATGACAGGGAGTGAGCATACATGTACTGAAGAAACAGCTGTAGAAATGGAGTATCTGAGTTCATGTAAATAGTCCCATAGTGGTGTACGTTGAAGCCAAGTCTGCTGAATTTTCAGTAGATTCAAAGCTGACGCAGAATTCTGAATCTTGTAGACTACATTCACACAGTCTTCACAACCTGTATGTTGGACTATGGGAACATTTCATTCTCGGTGAATCCACAAACACTATTCACCAATATATTACCCTATAGCAAAGATACAAAGGTTTTGATCCCATAAAATGGGCCAAGAATACTGCTGGAATAATTCATTGGGTTCATCAGTGCTAAATACAATAATTTTCTTTACCAGGTTACCAAAGAATAAAAAAATACAATAATTTGAAATATAAAAGCATCATTAGAGCAGAAGCTGTGAACATTTTGGATTGACAAATATGGAAAGCCAGCAATAGGCTGGAAGTGTCAAATGTTTGGAAAACATGGAAAGAAATGCTTATTTTTATTATGAGAGCCACTTAAGTGTTCGTACCAAAGCAGGTGATTAGAATCTAAGGAGTCATCGCTACCAGTTAAGAGGAGAACTGTTCAAAACTGAGAGATGGAAGTACTGGTTTATGCAGGGCTGGTGTCAGCACCCAGGCGACCTGGGCAGCTGCCCGGGGGCCCTGACACCAGAGGGGGCCCGACCAGCGGCTCATTTTTGTTTCTCGAGCTGCTGTGCTGCTTGGGCTCTTCTCCCCTGGTCCGCCTCGGTCCACTGTACCTGGTGACATAACAACAAATTTTAAATCAGTGCCTACTGTGCTGACTCCAAGCCTGCTGAGTGGAAACTACATCTGATCCATGATCACCCCCCCCCCCGGGGACCCATAAAAAATGAAGGCTGATGTTTGCCAGCTGTGCTTAACCAGCAGGGCCCCTGATCCATTTGTGATACTAGGGAGCATTTCATGGGGTAGGGTGTGGATGTTGAGGTGGCCAATGGCTGTAGAGTGTGGCGGAGGGGCAGGCCTGAGCTGTCTGGCCGGTTAGCTGTTGGGCGGGAGTCTGGGCAGAGGTGTTGCATGGTGGAGTGCATTAGTCTGGCCTGCAGGTCTGGGGCTGAGTAGAGCAAGTGAGTCGGGTGAGAGGAAGATGGAGAATCACTGAATCCAAATTAATTTTGTTTGTTGGGAGGGAGAGAGCTGAAATGATGTGGGTTGCGGGGTCGGGTCAGCACCGAGAGCAACAGTGGATCTAGAACTGGATGAAGCTCCATCCTGGACAGGTCTGTGATGATGATCCTGGTGGTGGAACATCATCAGTTCAGAGGCAGCAGCAGCAGCTGTATGATGAGGATGGAGGTCTGGACAGCGTATCTGTAGTTGTGGGCAGCGCAGCAGGTCAGATTCAGCATTCATATACTGACTTGTCACTTGTGTTAACCTTTAATGGATAATAATAATATAATAATAATTTTTATTTATACGGTGCCTTTCTATTTCCAAGGCGCCTTACAATTTAAAAGAATTTAAAAATCACCATTATAAAATCCAGTAATACTCAACACAATTAAAAACATAATCCGATAAACAGTTCAGTTCTCCAAGTTGGCTTTTTGCCAGAGGAAAGTTTTCAGACCCCTCTTAAATTCCTCCACAAAAGTGCTCTCCCGTAACCGATGAGGTAGAGAATTCCAAAGGGTGGGAGCAGCATAAGCAAAAGATCTAGGACCAGATGATTTCAAATTCACCCTTGGAAACTCTAGCAACCCCTCATTGGCCGAGCGGAGCGATTAACAAGGGCAGTAGGGTACCAGAAGTTCTTTCAGATAAACCGGACCCTGACTGTGTAGGGCTTTAAAAGTCAGTAAACCGACTTTAAAGGTGATGCGCCTCCGTATTGGCAGCCAGTGCAGTTCATGCAGCACTGGAGTAATATGACAGGCTCTATTAGAGCCCATCAAAAGCTGGGCTGCTGCATTCTGCACCAGCTGCAGGCGACAAATTTCAACCCCTGAAAGCCCTAGATAAAAGGAGTTGCAGAAGTCCAGGCGCAAGGACACAAAGGCATGGACCAAAGTTGGAAGGTCGTCAAATGGAACCAGATGCCTAACCCTCGCGATGTTCCTAAGATGATAAAAGGAGGTCTTGACGACAGCTGACACCTGTGACTGCAGTGTCAGCTTATCATCAAAAACCACCCCCAGGTTACGTACCCGGTCGGAGGTTGGGAGAGAAACGCTGCCAAGAATAATTCTGGAAGGTGCACCAACACCTGACCCCCCTATCTGTTGACCCGGGTCCACAACCAGTACCTCTGTCTTTTCAGAGTTCAACTTCAGCCAGCTAGAATCCATCCACTCCTGGATTTCTTTCAGACAGTTGTTAAAAACTGAGAGAGCTCCATCCTGGTCGAGTGCAAAAGAAAGGTATAGCTGGATACCATCTGCATAACAGTGAAACCTCAGCCCATACCTTCTTACAGTGTCTTCGAGGGGTAGCATATACATCGAGAACAACATGGGTGACAGTACAGATCCCTGAGGCACCCCACACAACAGAGTCATTGGGCCCGAGGAAAAAAACCCGGACACAACTCTTTGTGATCTCCCCGTGAGGAACGAAGTGAACCATCTTAAGATGGTCCCCGATATTCCACATATATGCCTCAGGCGTCCTATCAACACCATGTGATCCACGGTGTCAAAAGCTTAGAAGAGATCTAGAAGAACCAATATGGAGCAGCTCATCCAATCTCTCACCATCAGGAGATCACTGAGCACCTGAACCAGCGCTGTCTCAGTTCTATGTCTTTTACAAAAACCGGACTGAAGTAGTTCATAGATGTCATGGATGTTCAAATGGTCCTCCAGTTGAGCTGCCACTACTTTCTCAATAACCTTCCCAACAAAGAGAAAGTTAGAGATAGGTCTGTAGTTTGCGAAACAGTCTGGGTCCAAGGTAGCTTTCTTCAAGAGTGGTGTCACCACCGCCTCTTTCATGGAGCTAGGAAACTCACCTGATTCCAGGGAGCTCCAGACTATCCACACCAGGACTGGACCGATGATATCACTACAACCCAAAATTAGGGAGGTCGGTCCAGGGTCCAAACTACAGCACGTAGGGTGCACACTCTGGATTATCCTCATGACATCTATGAATTCTTGTCGACTGAAGGAACTCCAGGAAAATTGAGGCACAGTGACCTCGTACCATTCAACAACAACGCCCCTGGAGTGTGCTGGCTGCAAGTCCACTCTGATGTCAGCCACCTTATTTGCAAAGAATTGAGCAAGCTCATCGCACTCTAACTGCAAAAAAACTTTCCGAACTTGCAGACAGGCTGGGTTGCACAGTCTGTCCACAGTTCGAAATAGCTGAGCTGGTCGGTTCTGAGCAACCACAATCTCCCTGGACAGGAATTCTGCCTTCTAATGGGTGATTGCAGATTGATAGACCAAATAGTGGTCCATCAATCTAAGGTGGTCGGTATCAAGAGCGGACTTTCGCCAGCAACTCTCTAACCTTCGCCCCTGTCTCTGCATCTCACTCAACGTCCCATCAAACCAGGGGCACTTGAGGCGAAGGGAGAGGGGTGCACATGGACTGGAGCAATAGAGTCCAGAGCCACAGTAACAGCTGTATTATAAGCTGACACGAGGGTCTCTGGATCATTGCTCACAACCCAGGGACGGAGGCTGGCATCACAAGCAAGGCCTTGGAGATTTATATTCGTAGCGTGTACCTAACCATCTCCACAGGGGTAGGCCTTCTAGAGGGGGGGTGCAAAACCAAAACTCCATGGTGTAGTGATCTGACCACCTGATGGGTTCCACCCCCATGTCAGAAGTTTCGATCCCTAGAAAGAAGATTAAGTCCAGGGAGTGTCCAAGTTTATGTGTAGCAGTGGAAACCACCTGTGTGAGACCCAGGGATGTCATTAACTGGAGGAAGTGTTGACCAAATTGCGATAGTTCTTCATCGACCCAGGCATTGAAATCACCCAGAACCATCAACCTGGGTAATTCAAACGCCATGTTGACGATGAAGTCCGCCACTTCCTGAAGGAATTGCTTCTTATCACCGGGTGGACAATAGAGGAGAGCGATTCGAAAGCCTACACCTGCTACTACTGTACACTCAAAGAACTCAACCTCCTCAACTACTACCCCAATGAGGTCTAGTTTGGCTTTGAAACAGACCGCAACCCCCCCTCCCCGCAATCCAATCTCAGGCGGTGTATCACCGAATACCGGGCCAGAGTCATAGCCTCCAAAATGGGGCCTGAATTTTCATCCAGCCAGGTCTCGGTGATGCATGCCAAGTCCACCATACCAACAAGATCAGCAATAATTGCAGTCTTATTCTTAATGGATCTGGCATTGCACAACATTGCCCAAGTTGGACAAACCTTGCGGGCCACCCAGGTCATCTGCCTACCATATTCGGTAGTACCCTTGGGTATGGGCACCAGACATGGCGAACCACGATCTGGGTTCCATTTCGTCCCAGGGCACCTTCTGGATCCCACCACCCCAATACAGTGACCCCCCTCATTCATCCTCCCTGTTCACGTCCCCTCGCCCTCCCCTCTCTCCTATGCATAATGCCCAGCACTCTACAATACTGGTAGGTCTCAGACTGGGGAAGGGGGATAAAAAGGGCGAAGGGCACAAAGAGAAGAGGATGAGTAGTGCACAACCATGGGGGTTAAATCCAGCACATGCTGCAGCTATGCAACCAAATAATAAATACAATAAACAATAAAAATACAATACATCACACACCCACTCACATTATCAACCAACCACACCCAAAATAATAATACACAAACCTTAATATAAAACAATTTCAAAGCACCGCCCTTATCCCTGTTAACTAAGATCAATTCTGTACTTAAATCTAAACGCAGCTATAATCCCCCCACATACATACAAAAGAAAAATATAATTTAAGAGGATAAGAGGCTATGGGTCATGGTTCACAATAAATCCTGATCCTAACCAGTGCAGAGTGTTTTGTTTATTTTTATTTTAGTCTTTGGTAACCGGGTAAGGCCTACTAGGCACAAGTGCCTGTTTTCAGAGGCAATCTGGGAGCACTGGATGGTTAAATGACTTGCACAGAATCACACAGTATGTAAGTGGAGGTTGTGAGAATCAAACACCAGTCTGCTCTGCTGGATGTGTCAAGCTTGTTCACCGTTCGTTACTCTAACCTCTAGGGTATACTGCCTAATAACCAAATCCATGGCGGCAGGGCAGGGGAACCATCTGTGCTGGGCTGGGCAGGGCAGGGCAGGGCAAGTCACTTTTGTTGGGGGCAGTAATATGTCATGATGTTCACAGTAGCTGATGATGAGCACCTGCAAATTGGTGGGACGTTGGACCCAAGTAAAATTGTGTGTGCGGTGCCACTTCTGAATTGCTCTGGAGGGTTGGGGGGACTGGGGAAGCATTGTAGTCCAAGCGTGAGACAGCACCGAATGCTGGGGGCTGGGGCGCGGGCTGCCTCCATCTTTTTGTCAAGCGCTGGGGTTCGGGCTGATGCTGGGCCTAGTTTGATTGCATTTTGCTTTTTTTTTTTTTTTTACACAGATGGTTGGAAGGGTCTGAGGGGGCCCACTGGAAGTGCATTGCCCGGGGTCCACAAAAACCTGGCACCATCCCTGGGTTTATGTAAAGGGTTGTGGAGGTCTGGAGCAGATTGCCCAGAGAAACTGTGATGAGCACTAATCTGGAAGCCTTTAAAAGGAATCTTGACAGACATGGACGGAATGCCACATTTGTTTCTATAGACTGCTGTGAAGACAACAGACAATCTAGAAGGGTTATCACCTACTTTTGTCTGCAATATCTATGAACCTATGACATATGCTGTGTGTTTGAGTGAGGAACTGCAGCGCAATAGAAGAATTCTCAGGAAAGGCACAGGATATGCTTTATCAACAGGAATTATACCCTAATGGTACTGGAGAAGGTCTGCCATCAGGTTGCCCAGACCTGACAGAACAACTTCTCAGATAGAGAGAACGGGCCACAAGTACACTACCACAGATAGCCTTCATGACAGATTCTAGCTGTAATACTTTTATACAAGAAGCACTTGCAAAATCTCTCTAGTCCTCAGGAACTTCACCTGCAACTTTACCTGCAACTTCACTTGCAGTTTCATCTGCACTTCACCTTTGTTTCACTTGCAATTTCACCTCTGCTTCACCTGCAGCTTCACCTGCAATTTTTCCTTCAACATCACCTGCAATTTCGCCTTCAATTTCATTTACTTCACCTGCAATTTCATCTACAACTTCGCCTGCAATTTCACCTGCAATTTCATCTACTTCACCTGCAACTGCTACTTCACCTGCAATTTAATTTATGACTTCACCTGCAACTGTGCCTACAATTTCACCTGCAGTTTCACCTGAAACCTCACCTGCAACTTTGCCTGCAACTTCACCTGCAATTTCACTTGCAGTTTCACCTGTAACTTCATTTGCAACTTCACCTGCAACTTCTCTTGCAATTTCACCTGACACTTCACCTACAGTTTCACCTGCAAGTTCACCTGCAACTTCGCTTGTCACTTCACCTGCAACTTCACCTGCAACTTCATGTGCAATTTCATCTGCAACTTCGCTTGCAATTTCACCTGAAACTTCATCTGACTGCACCTCAACTTCACCTGCAATTTCACCTGAAACCTAATCTGAAATTTCACCTGAAACCTCACCTGCAATTTCACCTGAAACTTCATGTGCAAGTTCACCTGCAACTTTAACTGCAACTTCACCTTCAACTTTGCCTGCAATACCCACAACTTCACCTGTGGCTTCACCTGCAATTTCATCTACTTCACCTGCAACTTCACCTGCAACCTCACCTGCAATTTCTCCTACAATGTCACCTTCAATTCCATTTGCCATTTCACCTACAACTTCATCTGCAGTTTCAACTAGTTTCACCTGCAATTTCACCTGCAACTTTGCCTGCAGCTTCACCTGCAACTTTGCCTTCAATTTCACCTGCAATGTTACCTGCAACTTTACCTGCAACTTCACCTGCTACTTCACCTGCAATATCATCCGAAACTTCACCTGCAATTTCACCTGCAGCTTCATCTGGAACTTTGCTGGTAGAGATCACTTCGCCTGAACTTCACTTTCCACCACCTGGCAAGTTACCAACTTTGTATGCAAAGTTCCTGACTTTGTAACTCTGTGAAATTCTAGAACCTTGCACAATTGGAGAGCTTTAGGAAGTGGCATCGCAAAGTGAAAGTCTGCTAACTTTGCACATCTCTAACTATTACACTAACAAGTTTATTTTACATTTTTCAATAAGATATATGAGTGTTGCTGAATCGAGGAAAAGCCTACCAAAAGTGGTCCGGCTGGGCATGGAGGATCAAGCACCCCAAGGGACACCCTCCTCCACTGATGAGGCAAGACAGCCAGCTCCACTGCTATATTGCCATCTGGATAACCACAGGTGGCAGTGCAGTTGAGAGTGTGGGGGGACACCAGCTGGTGCTGCACCATGTATGCCTGCATGCCCACATGTTTGTGCACCCTCGCCACCAACATCCTAGGGGAAGGAAGGAAAGTGGAAAACACCCTGGCCATCAGGATGATGTCAGCTTGCAGCAGGCCCCACACCTGGCTATTCCGGCACCACCTCTGCACAATGGATCTGTTCTATGGTGAAGACTGGAGTGGAGTCTCTGCTGCCTCCACCAGAAGGGGTCAAGCTCTGGAGGAATGCAAAGAAGTGAAGGTATGTCCAGGGGGCTGCCAGGGTGACAGAGCTGGAGTGACCAAGCAGATGGAGGCCAACCAGAGATGATGGAGCATAAACAGCAGTAGCTGTAAAAAAAAAAAAAATAAAGTATTGTCTGAGTTCCAACTCAGTTTTGCATTGCATTGACATCACTAGCAGATGCATTCCAGCTGAGTTGCAAAAACATTTCATAAAAGTTGCTCCTGAGCTGGCTGTTAAAAGCCAAGACAATGTGAGTTGCCAATACTGTACACTGCAAACTTTAAATAAATTATGCAAAACCAACTCATTCACAGAACGGTTTAATGTGAACTATACTTTACTGTAGCAAAAATCATGAAGAAACGTTGAAGGGTTCTTGGTGCTTATAGAACATTTCTGAAGGGTGAGCAGCTAAAAACCAATGACAAGTTACTGCAATGGAAAAGCATCTGAGATTCAGTTGTCCACAGCCTTTATAGAGAGAAACAGATGAGATCATCCTGGCTACCTCCCCCACTAAATGGCAACTACAAATGTGGGAATTGCATCCATTGCAATAATACCATAAATGCCAAGGTATTCATATTTATTTGCTTACTTGGGCAAACTCTGCTTTGTAGCATTCATTTTCAAGGAGATTCTGGGTATAAGCAAACAGTTATAGCAAAGTTGAGAAAATTGTTCTGCAGCAATTATAATGCACAGAATGCAGATAACATCAAAACTGAATATTTAAGCAATAAGACATGACAGTGTGTACATTGTGGTGGGATAACGACACACCTTGGGTGTGGTGTGAGGCATGAGGCATTACCAAGGACCTTCAGCCACCTAAGCTGTGCTAGTATCCCACTACAATGCACACCCTGGACTGTTTTATTGTGATTATAAAATTTGTCCAAAATTTTTTTTGGGGGTAACAACTGTACCAAAAAAAAGTTAAACATTTTAATAATTGTTTTTAAACATTCTTTTTTTAAATTTCTTTATTGCAATCATCATACAAACCAATGTATATAGGCAATAACAGAAGAGTAAAATGTTACTGAAGAAATTCAACTCGCAAATTGCTGAGATATAATGTCCACATGCAGTTTAAGGACCAACTCTCTTATTATATTAAACAATATTATCTCTAACAAGAGCAAGTCAGACCTGCAGACTACGTTTGCAAAGAAGAAAAGTCCAGTTAGTCTTCTAATTTAGTACCATAGGATTAATAGATATGAAATCAAACTGACGTCATGTTCCATTTGATAAGCCAAAGTGTGTTGTTACTTTTGATGTAAGTGTATGACTCTTTCTACTGTAGAAACCATTTTGTAACCAGGAGAAAACCCAACAAAGATATAAATACTGAAAATGTTATAACTAAAACGAGGCTGAGTGTATATACTGAATCACATTTTCTTGAAAGAAGGCCATGTGCTCAGATGCCACTGCTGGGCTGAGTCAGTGCCTTACTGCCTGCTGGGAGAGGACTGATAAAACGTTCTTCCACCCTAACAAAATAGTCCTAGGATATCCGAGCACTGGCATGCCATCTCAGATTCAAATATTATGCACATCAAAATGCACATCTTTGCCCTTAAACCCTTTATTTTTCCCAGGCATCTCCATTTGCCTGTTTCCTCACCTTTCGTCTTTATTCTTTATATTATTTCCACTGTTGTCCCCACCTTGTTTCTTTATTATCTTTCCTGCACTCAATAGATGTAATGCTTGCTATGGATGGATTACAAGAATTCAAATCTCTGCTCAGTTCTATTGGCAGAATGTTCCCCTCCAACCCCCACCCAAAAGCATGAAGCGCACAGCCATAGATGGAACCAAGGCTTCTGTTTTTATTGCAGAAGGTTAAATAGCAATTTAGTAATTTCTTTTGAAGCGTGTGTGCATTATATCTGAATGTCATTTTTCCAAACAGGGTGGTAAAATTTATTTGAATCCCAACAATCTGGGAAGCAATACAATATTAATTCCTTCATTAATTGTTATCAAATACCTGCTCTGCTGTCATTTTGCTTGGCACATGTGGGACATGCATAAAGGACATTAATACAGTGTGTGCGTGAGCACATGATAATCAGAAGCGGAAATGAGACCTGCTCCATCACATATGGTTTCATTGCAGCCAACTCAGATCCCTAGTAGGAGGAGAGCTCATGAAGAAACAGATGCAAGGAAAATCATGCTGGATCCACATACCTCACACAGTGGCACCCTGAGAGTTAAATGAGGATGTGCCCCTGAGCAGCTTCCTTTGGAGGGCATTTTTGATGACTCCATACAGATAACTACTATTGAGAAACACAGAGTCCCATTGAATAACTACCACCCTCTTCTTAACCCGTCTAATGTGTGCTATGTTCAAGACCACTGATTTACAGTGATTAAAGTAATAAAGTTCCATTTTCAAGACTTAAAATTCCAAGAATTACACCAGTGATTGTAATTCTGATTTCTGGATTTTATCAGGATTCTACTGTCATTCTTTTAGTAAGTGTATACATGATTAGAATAAAAGAGGGCTTACTATACAAAGCATTAAATGAAGCAAATTACGTTTAATACAGGAAGCAATTATAAGAAAAATACATGTTCTGTAGGTTTACTGATCTGGTACAAAATTACAAATTCCATGAAATGCTGTGTTTTAACCGGTGTGCAGGCATTCCATATTCTGGAATTTTACTGGGTTTTCCAGTGAAAAAACAAAAACCAGTGGCCTTGGCTATATTGTATAAATGGAACAAGAAATGATCCAGTGACTGTCATCATGTACAGCATTTCTTGGACTTAATGTATATACTGCATATGTTTTGATGAATATGTATGGAAAAAGTTCTCAAGCCAAAAATTATAATCTACCCGTGAACCCAAATATATGCATCCAAAGAGATTTTTCATCAATGCAAATTACAAATGTGTATGATCAGACATGGATTCTCTCAGATGCAATGGGACAACATGTTTATTTTTATTTTTCAATTTTTGGCTAGGAAAGGCACACTGAAATGAAACTCATTTCTTGGTGAATCCCAAGAGCGGAGGGAGGTCATGTGACTTGCTCAGGATCACACAGTATGTTAATGGAGGTGGTGGTTATCAAACCCAGGTCTATTGGTTGTACCAAGCTTGTTCACAGCTCATTGCTCTAAACTCTAGACTATGCTGCCATCCATAGTGATGTATTATACAAATGGAAAGATCCCCCATAATGAAGTGGTTAAAATATTTGGGAAAATTATCAACAAATGAAATAATTAGTTACTTAGTAACTAACAAATTAAGTGTGTGTGTATATATTATAGTGGCATGATAGCACCACTATAGTTAGGCTTGGTACAGCACTTCAGTGTTAAATTCAAAATTTTGCACCTTAATAACTTTGGTATACTTTGATGAAATAGCCCCAAATTTGGTATGTAAGGTAATTCTGCCAGTGTCTCAAGACATGAAAAGTTTTGTGATGGCATCTTGTATGGCTTTTGAGATATAAAGTGATAAAAAACAGAAAAAAACAACACTTTTTTCCTATTGGTTAACATGGGATTTTTATCGCCATCAGACCAGACAGAATTTATTTTTTCTCTGAAATTTTCTGGGATGGTGGGTTCTGTGATAAGGGTATGCCTCTGGATGGTTTGGTGAAAAAAAATATTTTACCATTTGTACTCCCCCTTGGTGCCACCCTCCACCCCAGACATCCAGCAATTTGCTGCGTGTTAGTATTTTTAACTTGCTAAATAAACAAATGAAACTCCACCTGGGTTCCCAAACTTAATGCAAAAAACACATACAGCAATACGTTTAATACACACCGTGGCCTCACAAGCAGGAATTTTTACTTGATCTTTCTGTTATGGTTGCTGACCTTTTGCCCTCTGAATTCAAATAAATAATTAAATTAAATATCACCACCATCATCTTCAAGCACTACCAAGGAAGCACCATTATTAGGAGACACCTATTCATCATCATCATCACTGTTATGTTCCTGCCACTCCTCATTGAACTGGTAAGAGAATTTGTTGAGATTGACTTTTAGGAAGGTAAGGCACTGTACATCTTCAGGGGTAAGCCTTGTGCGGCCATCTGAGACAACATTTTCAGCTGTGCTAAATATATGTTCATAGTAAGCACAAGTGGGAGGGCAATTAACAAGCTTAACAGCAAAGGCAGATAGTGCAGGACAGATGTTTTTTCTTTTCCAGCCAGCACTCAAAAGGGTCATCAGTAATATTAATGAGCGGTTCTCGTAAATAGGCATCCATAATACCAGACAAAGACAAAGAAAGTGGCTCCATGACATACACATGTTTTGACCAAAACGTGTGAGAGTTATCTGTGTGCTTTTCAGAATGACATGCCTTTTTCAAGGGCAGTGAAAGAGGACTTGGTGCAGGACTACCCAATGTTGATGAAGGAGTACATGACAGCACAAAGTGGAAATTATTGCTGTCACCACCAATACAAGTTGCATCATCAGATGCAGCATCCGCATCATGTGATTCACGTGTATTGTCAAATACAGTTCCTTTGTTTTCCTGCGCAACTGCTGAAATCAGCTTGTTTTTGTATTCGAGACAAGAGTCAACGAGATCTGAAGGAAGCAGCTGTTGCAACTGAAACCGAAGGTCAAGAAAAGTGGAAAGAACATTTTTGTCTGTCGTGAGATTAAGTCTTCTGCAATTTTGGAACTGCTGTATCAGTCGGTCTGTAAGAGATATACCAGATTTGTCTACTTTTTGTTCAAAACCTCTACACAGCCTCCCGAGTTCCTTGTTCAGTAAATTTATGATGGGAATAACTGGCTTAGAGTAGCATTCTCTTTGCTAATCAGTCGAGTTGCTTCCTCAAAGGGAGTCAAGAGCAATGTAAGAAGCTCCCTGAGGCCCCATTGGAATGAATTTAGCACACCGCCATCTGCTACATTGTGCTCCGTGGTATATTTCTGGACTGCCTTCTTTTGTGCGAGAAGTCTTTCACACATGTAAAATACTGAGTTCCATCTTGTCAAAACATCTTGTTTTAGTTGCTGTATTGGCAAGCTGTTTTTTTTTTCTGGAGGTCAGCCAAGATAACATGTCATTTTACAGAGTGACTAAAATGGTCACAGATTTTCTTTGCAGCTCCCACTAGTGTTATTATACTGGAAGGAAAGCTTGTACTAACAGATTTAAAGAGTGTGCAAAGCATGGAATGTGAGTAAAACCACCACGTTTCAATGCACTAACAATATTGGCGCCATTGTCCAAAACCAGAGATTCGGGATTGAGTCCCAGAGGCTCTAACTATGCAGAACTTTTGCCACACAACTCTTTCAAAATATTGTCAGTGGTGTGGTGTGGTGCTTACCAAACATGCTATCGCAAAGAGCTACAATTCTTTGTCTTCCTTCCCGCACACTGCTGCTTATGGTGATGTTTGAAAATGATTGTGACACCCAATGTGCTGTGATGCGCATATAATCTGTGGTTTGAGAACTCATCCACATGTCTGTGGTCAGGTGCACAGCATCACATTCACTCTCTTTAAGAGCCAATTTTATTTTACTTTGCGTACATTCATACATTTTGGGAACAGCAGCAGTTGTAAAATATTTACGGCTTGTTTGCAATGTGGAGAAAAATATTATAAAAAGACTGTAAAACCTTAATTCTCTACCCCAGAAAGTGGTTGCAGGTCCTTGGCAATAAATTAAGCTATTAACTGATTAATGTTTAATGTTACTTGATGTGATCTACTGTAGGCAGGTTTTTGTTCAAGCATCTCTGTAATGGTCTGCTATTTAGTTCATGCAGGGGGTCAAAACCACAGGATTGCAATAGCGAAGTGGTAGCTTGTGCAAGTACTTTTGTAAGTGAAGTCAAACATGTTATTTTTTTTGCCCTCTCAGTCTCTTCACCATCACTATTGTCTGTAGGATTATTTTCATCGGATATTTTTCCCTTGCTCAGGACTGCTGCCCAGCTGAGTTGGATACGTGCTTTGTAAATGTGTTTTTAGTGATGTTGTCCCGCAGTGGCCCCTCACTTTCCCTCTGCTAACTACCTTATGACAAAAGGTGCAGACAGTAACACATTCATTTTTGGGACTTATATGAATAAATAAATAAATAGCTCCACACAGCTGAGGTGGAATGTTTTGTCGTCATGCCAGGAAGTGCAGCAATTTTGTTGGCTGGTGTTTCTGACCCTGATTCATGCACACTGTGGCTGTCCCCAGAAGAGGGGATTGCTACTGATTTTTTTTTCGACTCCTGGCTGTGGCTACTGGTGGTGCTTGCTGTATATGTTTTTGTTTTACCTTTTGGGTTTAAGAACCAAGGTAGCATACTCTGTCTCATCAGTATCAAATTCTGAGTCATCACCTTTGGAAGAGCATGACTGCATGGGTGCCAGATTATGGGGGAAAGTGGGGGGGGGGCGCTGTACTAATTACAAAAGACCATGATAGCTTCCCTTCTGACCTTGCATGCGTTAAATGGACACTTTGAATGTTCATGGGCAAAAGTGGGATGCCTACTGCACCCCCTTGCCCATAGGTTCCAGTATCTATGCATAACTGTGATACACTGTGATTGTGATCTTGTTCTTGTACATTTACACCATCTTCATCAGAGGGACTGCTTTTTGATGAAGAAGTGCGGTATGCATGAGTAGCATGTCATGGAGTACCATGTCTAGTGGTACTAGACAGAGCCCTTTCCTTAATCATTGACTTTCTAGGTACTGCTGCCACGCACCAAAATCCTCAACCTGTCACGTTCCCTTAGACAGTTTCCCCAATGGTGGAAAGCTGCAGTGGTGACTTCAATTCACAAAAGTGGGGACAGGGCCTTACACACAAATTATTGCCCAATTTCCATTCCCCAACCCGTCTCCAAAGCCCTGGAATGGATCGATTCAGACCAGCACTCTTGATTACCTGGCCAAGTACAGCTTCCAATGTCCCTGTATGGCTTTAGAAAGGCTTACAGTACCACTTCTGCCCTTCTAGAATATACTGACTACATTCACAAAGCACGTGACTGGGGTCACTCAGTGGGATCAATATACATTGATCTCACTAAGGCTTTTGACATGGTCAACCACACTGTCCTTTTCAAGTCACTCCCAGCACTTGGGATCTCCAGTAGTGCCACGACCTGGTTCAAAAGTGACCTTGATGGCAAATCTCAGCGGGTAAAGATCCATAACACTCTTTCCATTGTCCCCCCTGTATGCTCGAGTATCCCCCAAGGCTCCATATTGGGCCCTCTACTTCTTAATACCCTTCCCAAGTCTGTACCAATAATCTCCTCTACACCCAGCATCTTCTCATGCACATACCTAACTCGCATAGCACCAGGAGTGCGTCTAAGCACACCTACCTGGTACCTTTCTTTTAGACCACCCAGGCTCAATGTTCTTTCATGTTCTGAGCTCCTAGTGACTTAAATAACTTCCCCCATGATATCCTTGATGAACCCAAGCTTGGTTCCTTCAAACACAAACTCCGACAGCATCTTACTGCATTTAGCAACTGTGACTGTCCCAACTAGCTTTTTACCATAGCAGAACACTGTCACTCCATTCCTTATTTTGCTCTAGCACCCTACTACTCCATCCCTCTATCAGCTCCCCTTCCCTTCGTTGGTCACTCCCTCCCCACTTCCCCCATCCTCATCCCCTGACAGCTCCCAGATTTTTTACACCTTCCCCTGATCATTCTCTCTGTCACCACCACGTCCTGTATGCTCCCTCCATCCCTCCCACTCTCCCCCATACCACTCCACCCCCTCCCTTCAACCTTCGACCCAACAAAGTCTCCTTGCTGACTGCTCTGCTTTTGCCCCTTCTCCTTCTCTCCACTCTGTTACTTGACAAAACCAATAGTCTGATTGCTCAGATGTTGCTGCATCACACTTTTGGTGCACCAACCTGTAATTCGTATTGTAAACTTGTATTTTCTACCTGTAACTCCCCTTACCTGTTTCCCTGTACACATTCATGCTGTTATCTTTCCTTGTTATTTATCAGTTTGCACTGGGATTGGGATCCCATGCTCTTTTTGACTGTGTCTCCTCACTAATGGCTTAAGTGTCACCTAATGTTCTCATTGTCTGTGTCCTCTGTTATAATCTGCAACCACTGTATCCACAAATGTACACAATGCCAAGTGTTACCCAAATGCGTATACATTCGTTTACCCCATAATTCTACCTTTTGATTCAATATCCTATTGTCTGTACTATTTTATTGTATTTTGTCTGTATTCTAACCTATTGTATGCTCAGATGTGGAACCTTTGTGAATGAGTCTCTGACTCAAAGGTATTTGTTATTCTGAGAAATAAATAGAATAAATAAAAATAAAACTGTTTTGGCTACCTGTTTTTGTGTTTTACTTTTATCTGATTTTTCTGGCAATGCTGACAGTGCTGTACCACTTTGATCAGGGTATTCAACAACATTCTCCTTCTTTTTCTGGCTGTTCTGCTTCATTTTTATGTTGGTGCACTTGTGCAGCCAACATCTTGTGCTAGTAGCAGATTTGGCGGTGTGGTCACTGTTGGGCAAATGCAGGACATGCATCAGTAGGTGCGTCCCTCATTCCCCAATCAGCCTGCATGCTGGCACCACACCATGCATACTAATATGGCGATCACATCAAAGGAAAGGTCTGCTACAATGCCAGCAAAGCTCGTCATACACAGCAGACATCCTGATGTGCTTGCCCTGGTGTAAAAAAAAAAAATAAACATCATGGCACTGCCTGCCATAATATAACCAACTTCGGGGTGCCAGTCCTTGTCAAAGCATCGCCCTGTTATAACATATATGTGCCAATGGGGGCCCACTCCCTGTCAGCATCATGCACTCCCCATTTGTCATGTTCGAGTGCCCAATCCCCTCGGCTCTTACACCCCACTTTCATTGTTTTCCAACAGGGTGCCCAATCCCCATCAGCTATAGTATTCCCCACCCCAAAACACTTGGGTGACATGCCCCAGCATGCCAAATCACCCTGAAAAATAAAAACCGTCCCACAAGGTTTTTTTTTATTTTTAAACCCTGTGAAAGAACAAAACGGTTCCTCGCGGTCTCCCTGCCCCCCTCCCACAACCTGCAACCACCCTCTGCAGACCCTGCCTCCCCACAACCCCCCTCAGCCCATACTTACCTCCGGAACTGGCACGACAATCTTTGGTGGACCGGGAACACGTCTGCACTCTTCAAAGCTGACTGCGAACTGAGGAAATGCTGGTAAGCTGTATAATGGTATAAGTAGGGTACTTTCAACTTTGGTGCATATCTCGGGCATTTTTTTGAATTTTTGAAAAATTTTCAACATGGGGTTATTGGGACCCCTCCTCATGAATTCTGTCACTGCAATGGCATTATTCGGTCCCGAAAGGTGATTTCGCGGTCACTGCACAGAATCACCTTTCAGGTCTGAGTAACGAAATGACAGTGCCACTGTTCATGAGGGAGGCTCTCTTAAAAAGCCTATGTTGCAATTT
The DNA here is from genome assembly GCA_016271365.2 of Neoceratodus forsteri. NCBI lineage: Eukaryota > Metazoa > Chordata > Ceratodontiformes > Ceratodontidae > Neoceratodus > Neoceratodus forsteri. The sequence continues at coordinate 71,766,413 of JADMNL010000023.1, forward strand.
GGTGAAAAAATTCCCTAAAATGTCTTCTGCCGAGCATTGTGCAGTTTCCACGATCAGAATCTCGTGGAATTTGTAATATTTTCACTCCAGATTTTCAAAATTGGTATTTTCCACACCTCCTTATGAACAGTGCAGCTATCATTTTCACAGCCTCCCAAAATGTGTTTCCGCGCCTGTGGCGCTACAATGGTGTGGTCGCTGTGGGGAATCAACTTTTGGGACAGATTAACAAAATCTGTCATTTTACAGAGCCTGGCCGAAATGTGTTTTTGCACATCCAACGCAGAATAACGCGGTCACTGTGCGAAATCCATTTTTGGAACAGTTTGAGAAAATGATGGTGACACTTTTCATGAGCAGAGGTCCTAAAATGCCTATGTTGAACACTTGGTGCTGAAAGTCAATAAAATGACTGTGTTACAAGTGTGCATTGCGCAGTTTCCATGCACCCTTGTAACGTCGCAAATTTGCAATATTTTCATGCCAGATTTTCAACACTGGCATTTTTTCACACCTCCTTATCAACAGTACAGCTGTAATTTTTCAAAGCCTGCCCAAAATGTGTTTCCGCACCTGTGGCGCACAATTTTTTTATTTTTTTTTATTTTAGTTTTTGTTGACCAGGTAAGTGCACTAGACAAATTCTGCCTATTTTCAGTCATGACCCAGGGAAGGGGGATACAGGTGAATGCCAACTGACCATGAACCAGATTAAGCTGTTGGTGGTATTTTGGTGAAAGAGGGAAATTTGGCTAGGACACTGGGGAAATTTCCCTACTCTTTGTTCGATAAGTGCCATGGGATCTTTAACATCCACCTGGACTACCACCAGTCCAGGCAGATGGGACCTCGGTTTAACGTCTCATCCAAAAGATGGCACCTCAGAAGTGCAGCACCCCTCTCATGATGCACTACAGAGTCAGTATTGGGATATTAACCCAAGTGCCAGATGTAGGAACTGAACCCACAGCCCTCTGATTTCACGGCCTCAGAGGCAAGTGTGCTACCTACTGAGCCACTGACACTCACAATGGCATGTTCGCTGTGGGGAATCAACTTTTGGGACAGATTAACAAAATCACAGCACCACTGTTCATGAGGGGAGGTCCCAAAATGCCTATGTTGAAAATGTGGCTAACAAACTCCCAAAAATAATTGGGTTACAGATGTGTGTTGCGCAGTTTCTATGCATGCTCATGACTTAACCAATTTTTCATATTTGTACTCCAGATTTTCAGCATTGACAATTTTGTACATATCCTCATGAACAATGCAGTTGTCATTATCCACATCCTGCCAAAAATGTGTTTTCATCCCTGTGTCGCCAAATGGCATAGCCGCTGTGCAAAACCGCCTTTCAGCTAACACACTCATAGTGTCACTCTTCATGAGGTGGGCTCACAAAATGCCCATGTTGAAAATTTGGAGTGAAAATACCAACACACGCCTATGCTGTTAGGGTTCCCAATTGTAGCACCCCAACCCTGTACAGACTGACAGGTGTCAGGGTTGTGACTTGGGATCATCAGCTGTAATGCACACGCCATTCCACCCCCACAGCCAGTGACAGGCATTGTGGTGTGCCTTGCAGTGTTTGCCCACAAAGTTCACCCCATTCTTCTATACTGCACCCACTTCAGCATATTTCCTTATGGAATGGCATAAGTATAATACCCAAAAACCCCAAAGCACACCACAACACTTGTCAGTGTCAACAGGGTAGGGTGAGGTACAGTGGCATGAGCATTATAGCTGACGACCCAAAGGCACACCCCAATGCCTGTCACTCTCTACAGGGTGGAGATGGGGATGGCATCACTTCAGTACTTCACTGCCATTCCTATTATGCATCTCTAGCTCCTGCACTACCAATGCCAATGCCAGCGTGACAACATTCGGCATTGACAAATGCTTGTTTTCTGGTTGTGTTGCTTCCTTTTCATCTTCAGCAGTGAATTTCACTTTTTTTCTGAAATTCTTTTCTGGAAATATTTTTATTGTTATGGGTACCAATTTCAGCCATATTGCTGGTTTTGGCCACATGTTCATTTTCCAGAACAAGCTCTGCTTCCGAATCAATTTTTTGGGGTCCAACCTTTTAACTAAATTAGTAATATTAATTTGGACCCATAGAAGGGCAGCACAGAGTCTGAAACGTGACACCCCCCCCCCAAAAAAAAATATGTGAGGCATTATGACCTGGTAGTAGTTTTCAATCACAGAGATGGGCAACACAGAGTCTGAGGCGTGACACCCCTTCAAAATCTGTACGGCACTATGACTTAATAGTAGTTCAGGCACAGAGATGGGCAACACAGAGTCTACAGCAGTATGACCTTTCAGGGCCACAAACTGGTTCAGTGCCTACCTACTAAATAGAACCCAATCCACTAAAATAGCTGACCACACCTCCGCCCTCTCCCTATCACCACCGGCATTCCCCAAGGCTCAGTTCTTTGCCCCATCATCTTCTCCATCCTTCTAAATGATCTGCCTAACTCTTGCTTCACTACCACAATCCACATGTATGCAGACGACACGGTCCTCTTTACCTCTGGCCAGACCCACGAAGAAGTCACCTCCAAACTTCAAACCGATTTCAACAAAATCCAACATTGGTTCAATACCAACCAACTCTCTCTAAATGCCAAGAAAACTGTCTCTATGTCTTTTGGCACTAGACAGCATCTATCCAAACTCACCTTCCCTCTTATCTTCCATACCCTAAATAACACCACCCTTGATGAAGTGCCCTCCTTCAGGTATCTAGGGGTTTGGCTTGATCACCACCTCTCCTTTTCCACACACGTGGACGCCATCATTTCAAAACTGCGCCCTAAACTTGGTGCCCTCTTTAGAAACCGCACTAGTCTCCCGCTACCTGTCAGACGTGAATTAGTCCAGAAAATGATTCTACCCTCCTTTGACTACTGTAATGTCATTTACAGCTCCGCCCCTAAGACCACCCTAGCCAGACTTGACCCCCTCTTTAATGCTTTCTGACGCTTTGCCCTCGATGCCCTCCCCCCGCTCACATCACTGCGAGCTCTACCGTTCCCTGGACCTGCCATTCCTGAGTAACCGGCACCTAATTCATAGTGTTAAATTCGCTTTCAACTTCTGGCTCAGCTCCCTCTCTCCCTACCTCGTATCCTCCCTATCTTCCCCACTTACCCCCACCCATGCCCTCAGGTCTACTGACGCTAGGCTATTAGTCATCCCTCACCGAAGGACCACTGCCGGCCAATCGACCTTCTCTTACCTCTTCCTTAAACTCTGGAATGGCCTGCCGGCCCAGATCCGCCATTCTTCATCCAAACACTCCGTACTCTCTGCCCTCACTAACTTCCTTGCACCAAATTGCAACTGCTCCTGACCTCCCCCCCACTGATAGCTTCTCTTCCCCCGTCCCCCCTTAGAGCCTGACCAGCAGCTTGGCCTCCGCTAATTGTCTGGCTTATACACTCTCTTGCAGCACTTACACTCTCACTTTTGCTATCACTCTAATATTTCCTTCCCTCCCCCTCCTTCTAAATAACCTCGCTCCTCAGTCTTAATCACAGCTACTAACTCCCCTCTCCTTCCCCCCACCACACCTAAACCACCCCCTACACACCTAGTGTTTACTAGTACACTCTTCCTCTACCCCCTATCTTCGCTCTCCAATTCCTACTGTCAACTTGGTGCATCTCACTCCAGCTCAAGATCTGTCACTGGCATTCAAATTCTGTTACTGGCACTTATGTAATCATGTATTACCCTTGATGTGTTCCCATGATATGTATACCCTGTCCTTGAAGATCATGTTCTGTACTGTTCTTCTTATGTAACAAGTTCAAATGTAATCCCACCCAACTATGTTCATTATCTGTATTGCTCTACTTCTAAATCCAACTTTTGTATGTATACCTGCATCCACTGTAACACCTCCCCCCAGGTTGCACCATGAGACGAGCATCTTTTTGCTCAGTGTGCCTTTCCTGGTGAAACATTTTCAATAAATAAATAAATATTGTTCGGAGAATCCACCAGAAGTAAGGCACTGCATACCAGCAAAAGCATTATCTGACTGATGGAGCGTGCCTTGCAATTGCACATGGAAACCTACTACCCCTCCTTGACTATTGCTGTCCTGTCTACTCCCACATTTCCTCTACCCTTCACTCACAGCTAAACACTACATATAACTCTTATCTGTTATTTTGTCCTCCAGGCTCCCTACCATTCCCTTCACTGCACACTCTACCAGTCCCTAAGGTGGCTCTCTCTACAAGGTCGTTTTGATTATGTAATGGACTGTCTGGTGGACAACGCACTCCGTAACCAACACATGTCCCCCTACTCATCCCTCCTGATTGATAGAGTGGTCCCTAGGAACCTTAGGGCTCCTTCAGTCCTCCCACTAGTATTACCCCGCGTCACCACAGCATTTGGAAATCAAGCTTTCTCAATCTCAGCACCCTCCCTATGGAACAAACTCCCACCATCCGTCCGTTCATCCCCAACCCACCAAGCTTTTAAGCTAAACCTAAAAACCTGTCTCCTTACATCTGCAAACTGTCACTGAACAATACAAAGACACCAGGGCCTACAAACCACCCATGCTCTAACACAGAACATAGAAACATAGACTTTGACGGCAGATAAGGACCGCTTGGCCCACCTAGTCTGCCCATTTCCCTACCTACAGGATAAGCTGCAGATCCTGTTTAACCAACATCCTATTTCTTCCTACCCCCCCCCCCCACAAAAATTGCCTTATGTCTGTCCCATGCGTTTTTGAATTCTCCTACAGTTTTAGACCCCACAACTTCCTCAGGATGGCTGTTCCATGTGTTCACCACCCTCTCTGTGAAAAAAATACTTCCTCACATTGCTCCTGAGCCGTTCCCCCTCTATCTTCAAATTGTGTCCCTTAGTTCTTGCACAACTCTCTTTCTGAAAGATGCTACCCTCTTGGACTTTGTTGATTCCACTGAGGTACTTAAAAGTTTCTATCATGTCCCCCCTCTCCCTCCTTTCCTCAAGGGTATACATATTAAGCTCCTTTAGTCTTTCCTCATATGATTTCTCTTGCTGATCCTGAACCATTTTTAGTTGCCCTCCTCTGGACTGCCTCCATCCTGTCTGTCTTTGCAGGGATGGGATCTCCAGAACTGGACACAGTACTCCAGATGGGGTCTCACCAACTGTCCGTACAGAGGGATAACAACTTCCTGTTTTCTACTGGTGATGCCTCGCCCTATACATCCCAGTATCCCCACAGCCCTCCCTACTACCTTCTCACATTACTTGCTGACCTTAAGGTCATCTGATATGATTACCTCCAGGTACCTTTCCATTTTTGTTGTTGTTACTACCTCCCCTTCCCCCCCATTGTGTAGTCTTCCCCTGGGTTTTTGTTTCCCAGGTGCATTATTTTGCACTTCTTTGCACTGAATCCTAGCTGCCATACTTCTGACCATTCCTCTAACCTTGCCAAGTCCCTTCTCATCCTTTCCACGCCTCCTTGTGTGTCAACCCTATTGCAGATCTTTGTGTCATCTGCAAAGAGGCATACTTTTCCTTCCAGTCCCTCTGCAATGTCACTTATAAAGACATTAAAAAGGACAGGACCCAGTACCGAACCTTGCAGTACCCCACTAGTAACCCCTCTTTCTTCCAAGTGGACTCCATTTACAATTACTCTATAACAAGTAGGCATCACTTACTGCCTCTACCTTTGCCTACCTCTCCTTTCTCTCCTCTGTCTTTCCTTTACCCTACCTTACCTACCCCTCCTCTCTCACCTCTGCCTTTTCCCCTTTCCCAAACCCACCCCCACACGCTGGAAGCCCCCTTACCTACCCTGACCCTCCTTGATCCTCTATTGTATTTCCCAATTGGACAATGAAAATGTTTTGTCTGAAACTGCACAGTTATTGTTGCTGCACCTGTCTGAAATTGGACCATGTAATTGTACACTGCTATTGTATGAACTTTTGCACTATCTGTCTCATTAGCACTTGTCTTTGCTTATGTCACTGTCATAGTATAATCTAGATTACCCACTGTATATTTCTTTCCTCGCTACCGCTTGTTGGGGTGTGCGTTCACTGGACTCTATATGTACCATTGTTTCTGTGTTGTCTGCCACCTTGTGGCCCGGATCATGACTGAAAACAGCCCTCTGAATCAGTGCACCTACCCTGTACCAAAGACGCAAATAAATAAATAAATAAATTTAATTAAGTAAGATGAAATACTGAAGGACATCTTCCCTGAACCACCTGTAATTGCCTATAAGCAGCCCCCCCAACCTCTCGAACATAATAATTCATAACAAACTCACAGCAGATCAAAGTACAGATGAAGCCACTTAATTGGGATAGCTCCATTGCACCTCTTTTGTCCAGTTTAAGCGGGTGTCCCTAATACCCAAAGTGACAAACAATTCAACATCCCTCCTCTTGTATTAAGTTACGGTGAAAACCAAAACAAATATTGTGCAACTAAAACAAATGCTTTAATAATTTCTTTAATACACAATTACTGCAATTGTATTTAATCAGCTGCCCCCTCCCAAAACAAACACAGCACTCAGGGCTCAGAATGCAGTATAAAATTAGGTTCACTGTTGTGTTATGAAAAAGTCAGTCATTTGACTCTAATGCGAATCAGAGCACATTCTACTTGCTACTGCTGCTTCTACATTTTGGAGTAAGTTCCACTCATCTACTTTACCATGATGCTGACACCATGCTTGTAGAGATCGGAGATGGGCAACGACTTTGCGGTTCGTCGAAACATCAAATGCAAACTCTTGGCTATCTTCTCCTGTGTCCTGTTGGTTGAGCACATCCAGGTGTGCTCTCTTCAGACTGGAGCAGATATCTTCAGTTGTTAGTTCACCGTCAGTTTGTAGTGCAGCATCCACATCCACAAGCTTGGCGAAATCAACCGCCGACATGAATCACCACATTGGCCAAAGATAGCTCCTTGCGTTTTGCATCCATGGTTAGGAAATGCATCGGAGTTTCATGGCAAATGGCACTCTTTTTATGGGGTGAACTGACTCAAACTCATCCCAATTAACCAAAATTGGTGTCTCGCTTAAACAACAGCTACAGCCATTTACTATAATAGGGACTAATCAGTTACCAGGGAAACGTCCCAATTAACTGAACGTTCCTATTAACCACATCCCGTTTAAGTGGCTTTGTCTGTAACTGGTAAACAAGAACGACAACACCATGCAACATGACAAGATGTAAGACCTGCACCCACATATGCACACATACCATCATCAAGACAAGCCAGAATAGCACAATAAAAATCACTGGATGCTACATATGCCAATCCAGCAATGTGGTCTACCTAATTCAGTGCAAGAAGTGCACAGATGGATGCTATATTGGGGAAACTAGGCAACCACTGCAAACCAGGATGAATCACCACCGACACACAATAGTAAACCAGATTAGCAGCACACCAGTAGGAAACCATTTTTCACCAACTGATCACGCTCTCTCTCAGACTTATCTGTCCTGATATTAAGAGGCAGCTTCAAAAACACACAGGACAGAAGGACATGAGAACTTAAATATATTAAACAATTTTAAATCTGATATTTGTGGACTGAATCGGGACATTGGATTTATGACACACTATGGTAAACTGTAATTCTTTTGTTACTTGTTAAAGTTTTTTTTCTCCTTTTGTATTCCTGCCTACTGTTTCTTATCACCTGTTCTTTCCTACCTCTCTTACATTTTCCTGTCAGCCTAAGTCCTACCCAGCCCCTCACCATCTCACACTTCACTGTGTATACTTACCTACCACTTTGTTTATCCAGACCTTTTATGTTTTGTGTTATTTCATTCCTTCAAAGCTTCATTTCTTAACATTTCCTACCTCCTACCCTTCTTGCTGACATCTTGTATCTCAAATCTTTCTTATCAGTGTTTCTGTCTTGTCACCTTCTTAGCATCCTTTTATGTTTATACTCCCTGTTCCTATTATTGCCACCCCCCCTTAGTTCTTCTCACACATCCTATTGTTAATCACTTTGCAACTTTTATAGACTCTTATCTCAGGGCTTAATTGCTCTGTGTTCCTTTCTCTACTTCTGAGCTTCACACTGCCTACCATTCTGCCCTTCCTATAATTCTCTTCTACTGTTTTTATACATTGCCCCACAGCATAAATAAATGCTACTTATGTTGCTCAGCTTTGTCATTCGCCTGAAGAAGGGACCTGTGAGGCCCCAAAAGCTTGTGGAGAATTCCATCTTTGTGCAAGACTCTTGTTGGTCCAATAAAAGGTATCACACCTTCCAGCATCTCCTCTTTAACAATTCATACAAACTTTCCAGTGAATGTAGAGAATCACTAACTCAGTCCCGGTGAGACCAGTTATCATAATAACCCAGCTGCAGGATGATCAGATGGAAAATGCTAAAAACAATGAAAATGCAACAAGGCAACAAGCTAATTGGGCCATAAAATGATGAGAAGTTAGCTAAGTCAACATAAAAAAGTAAAGATTTTGAAACTCTGCCAGCAGAGGCTAAAGAAGCTTTACTGAGCATATTCCTTTTTTTGCTGCAGTCTGCATGGCGGATGGGGGATTATGCAGTGTCCCTAGCTGCACATCAATTAGAGAAGTAGCTGTTAACCGCCATGGTAAATGAGCCTCCATTTTTATGGAACTTCAAGATAATGCTTGATGACCCTTTTAAAAGTCTGCTGGCACTGCATTCATGGCTGAATTAATGAAGACTAAAGGAAAAAGGATGGAATCCCATTAGAGGCTTTCAGTTGCAGACTTTAAAGCAGTGAAGTCTGCTAATCAACATGTAGTTTTTTTCCTCAGCAATAATAAGTTCTGCAAAAATATCAATATACCAATTTTCTTTTCATTTTCTTTCATTCCTAAACGAAGGTATGGATTTTGAAGTTTTTAAAAGTTCCCCCTCCTGTGCCATGCCCACCATGAAAAAATTAAATACCTTGTACTGTGCTGTTTATCATCAGAAACCTGTGGTAGCACCATTCTTATATACCTACAATATGAATTTATTATGTACATTCAACAGGTAACCTCAGTGGAAGAGATTTTCACAAATTGCAAGTGGTGGCCATCTTTAATGACTTGAGTCATTAATTAAAAAATGAGCTCTAAAAGTTGCTTTAAAAATAACTGAGAAAGGAGGGTGAGCATTGCTAAGATGGATATCTTCCCACAGATCATGTACCCCCTGGGTATGATAGGACCATTTCTCCCAAATCTTGGTTCAAACATCTTCAATATGCGCTCTCCTAGTTTCTTTGGCAGAGGAAGGCAGTCCGTCGGGCCTACTCAAAACTTACCCTTCCCAAACTATATGGTGGCCTTCAATTGCCTGATTTTTTTCTCTATTATTGTGCTATACATTGTAGCAATTTTTTTCTTTGGGGCAATACTCCAGCAGATCCACTGGATTTCTCTTATTGCCCACTAAGGTTGACACTTGAATCTGCCTTCTGTAGGCAACAGGGAATTGATCTGTGTATGCTCCTTTATATCAAGTTGCATTCCCTCCCCACGTCATTACTTGTGACTCCTCTGGGTTGGTCCCTTAAAGCCCGCTGACAAATGTCTCACCATCTAGGTCTCGACTGGAGTAAGGACCTGTCCCAGCCATTGGTCGGTAATCCAAACCTATTAATTGCTTCCCACCCTACCCCTTTTAATTTTTGCCCTCCTTTTAATATCCATGCTATAGCTGACCTGGTTGTTGATGATCGTCTCCTCTCTGTGGGTGTTCTTCAGCATGATTGAGGTCTTGCAGTGTTCCCTCCTTTTAAACACATGCAGCTCTCTAGCGTACTGACTTCTTTTCTCAGCCCTTCACCCTGGTCTATGTCACCTGATAACCTACTAAGGGACTTTTAGCTACAGCAGGTTTACCTCATGCTATCTCCTGCTTTTATGTGCAGCTGCAGGACTCTGCCTTCAGGGGGCCAAGGGGGGTTTGCTTTTAATGGCAACATGTGCTAGGGCTCGGGCTGGATGATTCTTCATGGCAAGGGATTTGGAATGGGCTATATAAGTACAGCAAACAAGTCAGGTATCGCTTTCTGCAATTTTGTATTTTGCATGATATGTATTTTACTCCCCTTTGCCTTTTTCAGGATGGGCAGATCCAGTTCTCTGCTGTGTCTCTGCTGTGGGCTTGAGGAGGGTAGTCTTAAGCATCTGCTGTGGGGCTGTTTCAAAATCCAGCCCTTTTGGAACTCCATTCACAGCTTCTTGGATCCCTTTTTGGGTCTAGAATGCTTGTTTACATTGCAGATTAGCCTGATTGGTCATTTTCCTCCTCACAGGGCCTATATGTCTATAATAGTGGTCACGGCCAAATTAGTTTTTAATCGACACTGGTTGGATGACTCCACTTCACTTTCAAGAATGGCACACAGAGTGCTGGCCCGCCAGCATAGTGGTAGGGCTACCGCTTGCGGCGCCAGCGACCCGGGTTCGGGGACGGACTCGGGTGGCTGGAGGGCCAGCTGGGGGGAGGAGGATTGAGCACCCAGAGGCTGCTCTCCTCCTCCGGGTGGGGTGGGATGCAGGTCCCGCTGCGATACCACCACCTGGGTGACCACGGGTGGAGGCACAGTGAGACAGCGTATAAGGGGAGGGAGGATGCCTGCCGGGAGCCTGGAGCATTAGCACGTCATGACGTGCGTCACTCCTTGGCTCCTCTTGCGTGCAGACACTCCATGGGCTGGGACCAGAAAAGCAGAAAAATACCCTGTGCTGGGACCCTGTAGATGGGACCCGGTTGTCCTGAGAAAACCCTTAACCAGGCTCCGTAGATGGGGCTGGTGAGGCCTTCCGACGCGTACTTGAGGTGTGAGAGGGGCGGGTCCCTCTCCTCCCCGCCCAGGGGGTAAACCGAGGCAGGATGGGGTAAGGCTAGCCAGCACCCGGAGGGAGGTACCTGGGGCAGAACTACGGGAATACACAGCCTAGGGATCCCCGAAGAAAGGAATCCAGCACAGCGAGAAGGGGACATAAAGAGGAAAGTAAAAAAAAAAAAAGAATGGCACACAGAAATTTTGTTGGCCTCGGAGGTTGAGGAGAATAGATTTTCTTTTTTCTTTCTAAATCCATTAGGATCCAAGAAACACAGGCTGTGCCTGTAGAAGCATCAGACCATGTATTACTGTCAGGCAAATTAGGGCTGCAGGATAGTATCAAATTTGGGAATTTCAGGACTGTGTAGTACGGTACAGTCTGCACACCCATTGGCCCATGCAGTGGACCAATAGGCATACAGCTGTACTGTACACTGTTAGTCGGTGGGCAGCCGGGTGGCTTGTGGGCAGGGAGCTGCCACCCGCTGCTAACTGGGGGGGTGCAGGGTGGCAGGGGTCTACTTGGGTGGGTGAGGAGGGGGGTACCAATGGACCACAGGGTGATTGACTTCCGCCTGCGAGCAGGCATCGGAGATCAGTCCACTGGACCACCAGGGATTTCTTTATTACATGCCCATGATCGGTCAATGGGGTAGGGTCCCCTGGACCACCAGGGTTATTTTATACATATGCCCATGATTGGGTGTAGACAGCAGTCCACTGGACCACCATGGAGTGTATACGCTTATGCCTGCAGTTGGGCGACGGGGTGTGGTACATGCCGAGGGGCAGGGTGCCAGGCGTAAGTCACCGGGATTGGCACAGTGCTTCAAACAGCCATAATACATGCAATGGCTCCATTTGTGCCTTGCATGCATAATGGCCTAATTTGCATGCCCAGCACTGAATATCATGGTTGATGCACCTTGCTCACCCGCACTTGCACTGGCGCATCCCCCTGCTCCCCATCTGCCACTTGCACTGGCACAGTGCCACTGCGCATGCGCCATGCGGGCACCCCCAGTGCCATATTCAATGGTGCTGTGCCATGGTGCAGCACCATTGAATATTGCCTGGACTGTGCCCTGTCTCAACCTTGTTGCACTGCACCCAGGCTTGTGCCCCTGCCTGGCACAGTCTGAATATCTAGCCCATGGTATACATCTAACCACTCAAATTCAGAATATTAAACAAGAGGTGGTAAGCCTACAATATTCTAGGGCAACATCAATGTTGCTAGAACACAAAACCTGTGCACCAGGGAAAATACCCATTGGAGATACAGTACAAGTAACATTAAACTGTTTCATCAACTCACTGGTGTAGAATTGTTTTTTTGTGATGCTACAGTACCTTTGAAAACTGCTCTAAAAGGGCTAGTGCTAAATTAATGAACTCTGTTTACACAAGTGTGGGCAATGAGGTCTTCCACACGCAGGATACTTTAAAAGTGGTACAAAGTATCTAAAAGATATGTATATAGCACCAGATTTAGAAGAATAGGAAATAATAAAGATACTTCAGGGTATAAATTTACCAATTCCTCCTCAAAATGAAATACAGAATTTAACCCAACCAATTACTAAAGAAGAAATTGTGCAAACTACAAAAGAACTAAAGAATGATGTAGCACCTGGACTGGATGGTCTGACATCTGAATTTTATAAAAAAAAAAATCATGTCTTTGAGATAGGAGACATCCTGCAGGAAGTTTTTAATTGGATGTCAGAAACAAGAATTATAGATTTTCATCTCAGCATTACAATACAAATTTTTCTGTACAAAAAACAAGATAGACGAGACTGACAAAATTGGAGACCCTTGAGTCTCATGAATACAGATTTAAAAATTCTGATGGAAATCTTGGTTAAAAGACTGATTAAACTAGCTCCCTATCTCATCAATATTACACAAACATGCTCAGTACCAGGCCGTTCCATAAATGAAAACTTGTTATTATACAGGGAATTAATAGAACAGGGCAAGGAAGATAAACTCATGGGATATCTGATATCCATAGATCAAGAAAAAGCATTTGATAAAATATCACACAGCTATATGGTACAAGTTTTGCTGGCATATGGTATACCACGAACATTCTGTGACTGGATTGCCACATTATATAAGGGAGCCACAACCATCCCCTTAGTGAATGGGCATCTTGGATCATACATCCCGACACAAGGATGCCCAATGAGTCCCTATTGCATATTTTCTGTTTGGACCCATTGTTACCGATGATTCAATAAGATAATATGATTGGGGGGGGGGGGGGTACTGCCAGCACAGAGTAGAACTAAAATCAAAACTGCAGCCTATGCAGATGATGTGTGTTTTTTCATAAAGAACCTAGACTCAGGTGAAAAGGTCCAGGATAATATACAGAGTTACTCACAAGCCACAGGGGCATCCATAAATATCTCAAAAAGTATTATATATCCATTTAGCTCTACAACACCTCTGGTGAATGACCTGTGAGGTATTAAAGGGTCAATTGAACAGTTTAAACTATTGGGGATCATATTTGGGAGGGGTGACAATAGTGCCATAAACTGGACGGAAAAATTAGACTATGCTAAAAATCAAGTGCAAATATGGAAACGCTGGCAGCAAACAAATAAAAAAAAGGTAATAATAGTAAAAACATTTCTCTTCCCTATTTGTACATACTTAACTGCCATTTATGCTGTCCTCTTCATTTGGAAACTACACAGGTTATTTTGGAGAGTAGGTTGAACCCCATTAAAAGAGAAGCTTTATACCTCCCAGTGAATCAAAGAGGTTTGAATATGTTAAACCCCATAGCATTTTTCTGCAGTATGTTTTTGTTTTACAACCTAAAAGACCATAGAACACCAGCAATGTCACTATGGAGTTTGTTTGCACAAAAGTGGTTGAACACTGTGTTTGAAGCATGGTTAGGGCCAACTGGAATACCTAACTCCTTTAGGGCTGGTCCTGAGTATTTTAGGCCAGTGTTGAAAAAGGTGAGAAAATGCCATCTAGAACCACCACATATAGTAGGTAAACAAAGGAAACAGATTTATGACATTTTTCAGATAAACACATTTACTGTTACCCCAGTATTTAAGGGAATACCAGAGTAAAAAAGGGGGGAAGTTAAGAGCACTTCGTGTGATCCCAGAACTCCTCCAAAAATGTGGGATGTGCTTTGGTTGTGTTGACATGGAAGACTCAATGTTAAAGCAAACGCCAAGCATAAATGTCAGGCAGAAAGAATTTGTCCGAGACACACATGCATTGCTGTGGAGGAAACCATTGAACATGTTTTATTACAACGCCCTTAGGCTAAAGCCTTTTGACAGCTAGTAGCACAAAACTGGAGACGTTATCTGTGGGGAGTGTGGTCATATGAAGAAATAGTAGGAGGATTTTCTTATAAACCTTTGCAGACAGAGAAAGGCACTGTAAGGTTAATTTTAACCTGTATAAAATATTCATTGTGGCAGGCTAGTTACAAATTTGTACTACAACTTCTTGTAGAACCAGAACATTTGTTAAGAATGATAGAGCATGAAATAAACAATATTTGCTATCTAGAAAAAAAGAAGATACCTAAAAATGTATGGATTGGCAGATGGCAAAAAAGTCCCTTTTCTGTAAGTTAAAACAGGTTAACGGAGTTTCGAAAATATTGTCAAAACTGTTAACTTAGACAAAGTCATATAAAAAGTATTATTTTTCTGGGTTTTTTTTTTTGATTGCCGTGATGAAATCTATATTGACTAAATCTCTTTGTATATTATGATAGTCATTACAAAAGAAGATGTGATTATTATTTCTTGTATTGTAGCACTGTATTGCTTATTTTCAATAAATATTCCCCTACTCTTTTCGAGAAGTGTCATGGGACCTTTAACGTCCACCTGAACAACCACCAGCACAGGCAGACAGGAACTCGGTTTAACGTCTCATCCGAAAGACAGCACCTCAGGAGTGCAGCATCCCCCTCATGCTGCACTACAGTGTCAGTACTGGGATATTATCCCAAGTGCCTGGTGTGGGGATAGAACCCACAGCCTACTGATCTCCCGGCCTCAGACGTGAGTGTGCAACCCACTGAGCCACTGACACGAGCAATGCTATAGTACATAAACCATATGCCAAGATGCTAGTCAGATATATTAACATACTAACATACTATTTGCCAGCAGATTAGGCCTTACGGTCTATTGAGTCTGCTCGAACCTTAGATCCTTAGTTGGGTGCCCGAGGCCCTCCCATCCCTTGTGCTCCAGAAACCTCTATCATCCATCCCCACCCCCCTGGGACAGGCCATCATCTGATACATCCACTTTCTGTGTCTGTCCCACCCTCTCTTGAAGCCCTCCACTGTGGATCTCTGAACCGGCTCGCCAGGCAGTGCATTCCAAGGGTCCACCACCCTCTCAGTGAAAAACCTCCTCCTCTTTTCCCCCCTCACCCTTCCACCTTCCAACTTCAAACCATGCCCTCTGGTGATACCTCCCTGCTTTAGTCTAAAGATCCCCTCCATGTTTACCCTATTTATTCCCTTGAGGTACTTGAAGACCTCAATCATGTCCCCTCTGTCTCTCCTCTCCTCCAATGAAAACAGGCTCAGCTTCTCAAGTCTGTCCTCATACGTCAAATCCCCTAGCCCTCGTATCATCTTAGTTGCCCTCCTCTGTACCCTCTCCAGGAGCTGTATGTCCTTCTTCAAGTGTGGTCTCCAGTACTGTACACAGTACTCAAGGTGTGGTCTAACCAGTCCATTGTACAGCGGCAGAATCACTTCCTTGCTCCTAGAGGTGATCCACCTTTACGATGCATCCCAACATCCTGTTTGCCTTGCTAGCCGCTCTCCTGCACTGCTCAGAGTTATTCATACATGCATCCACCATGACCCCTAGGTCTTTTTCCCCTATTGAGGCCTCCAGTGCCTCCCCTCCCAGGGTGTACCTGTGTTTAGGGTTTCCCGACCAGGATGCAACACCTTGCACTTGGTGATATTGAAATTTAATTTCCATGTGTGAGCCCAGCTTTCCAGGGTGTCCAGGTCCCCTTGCAGGGCCAACCTCCCCTCTTCTCCCTCAACTACTGCTCCCATCTTGGAGTCATCACGAAGAGACTCATTTCACACCCTATACCATCCCTGATGTCCGATATGTATGCATTAAACAGGATCGGACCCAGGACCCGACCTCGGTACCCACTACCAACCTCTCTAGGGTTTGAGAGCTCCTCACAGACCACTACTCTCTGGGTGCATCCAGCTAGCCAGTTTTCAATCCATCTGACCATCAAAGGGCCTACTCCTAACCCCTTCAGTTTCTCCACCAGACCATTGTGGGGACAGAGTCAAGCAGCTTTGCTGAAGTCCAGAGATAAAACATCCACAGGCTTTCCCTGTCTAGTTCTGATGTTACCCATTCGTAGAACTCCACAAGATTGGTTTGACATGATCTACCTAGCACAAACCCATGTTGCCGACTATCCAGACCTCCCACCTCCTCCAAGTACACCTCCAATCGTTCCTTTAGTATACTCTCCATTAATTTTCCCACCACCTAGGTCAAACTGATGGGTCTATAGTTACCTGGTACTTCCCTCAACCCCCCTTTATGGATTGGCACCACCTGAGCCTCTCGCCAATCCCTAGGTACCCTCCCTGTCTCAAGTGACCTGTTGAAGAGCTCAGCCAGGGGTGCAGCCAGTATGTCCGCCAGTTCCCATAATACTCTCGGATGAATGCCATCCGGCCCAGGAGATTTGTCTTTCTTTAGGACCTTGAGGGCTGACCACACCCTTTTGGCGGAGATAGCATCATCTGTCCCCTCCACCTTACTGGCCTTTTTATCCTTATCCAGATGTGACACCCCTGGGGTACCTCTCCCCTCCCTCTTGCTCCATTTCTGTTGCTCCCCTGATCCCACTCACTGCCGCTTCTATCCCTTTCATGCCTTGCTTTGTAGATATCCCATCCCCCTCTGTAGTGAACACAGAGGCAAAGTACTCGTTAAATACCTCTGCCTGGTCCCTCACCTCTTCCACCCACCCTCCTTCTGATCTCAATCTGCTGAGATGGCCCTTAGTTTTTCTCTGCTCCCCAATGTACTGGAAGAACCCCTTTTCCCCTCCATGTATCCCCTGTGCCAGCCGCTGCTCTTTACTGGACTTTGCTCCCCTCACCATCCGGGTGACTTTTTTCTAGATGCAAGATGGTACATTTCCTTATCCCTATCCCTCTTGTTGTTTTATATTTTTTGTAGCGCCTTCTTTTCTCTGACCGCTACCTGTACCTCACTGGACCACCAGCATGGTTTATGTGACCTTGCTCCCCACGCTTCAACTTAGCGCAGATCCTGACTGCCCTCATGAAGTCCCCTGTTTATGACCTCCCATCTCCTTTCCCACACTTGTCATTGATGTAATCCCCTTCAAGTGATCCTTGAGAATATTTCCCATGCCCACAAAGTCTGCCCCCCTGAAGTCCACTGCCAGTGTCCTAGATCTCCCCCTTCCCCCATGCTTATTTGAAACCAGACAGTATTGTGGTCGCTCCCAGTCAGGGGGTCCTGTACAACCAGGTCCCTTACCAGATCCCCATCTGCCAGAACCACGTCCAGGACATGCCCCTCACTTGTGGGCTCCATCACATGCTGTGTTAAGAACACATCCTGGAAGCCATCCGGCAGCCTCTGCTCCTTGGCCATCTTAGAGGACATGGTTCCCCAGTTTGTACCTGGCATATTAAGGTCCCGCATCAACACCACTCCTTCCCCTTTTGGTCCACACTGGGCAATGATGTTGTCTAGCAAACCATCCTCTAGAATATCACTCATCCCGGGGGGCCTATATACTACACCCAGCTTGACCTTATCTCCTGCTGGGGATTGTAAGGTGACCCATAAGGCCTCCACGTTTTCCTCTGCCTCTTCTACCCTAGCAATTTCTATGTCATCTCTAATGAACATAGCCACTCCACCCCCTCTGCCCTCCTTTCTATCCTTCCTAAGCATAGTGTACCCCCAACGTCTAGGTCCCAGTCATGGTTTTTGTTGGCCCACGTCTCCGTGATCACCGCCACATCCACACCCCCCTCGAACAGCATGGCCTGGAACTCTGGCAACTTGTTTCCCAAGCTCCTGGCATTTACTAACACCAACCCCCACCCCTTATCCCTGATATACAGAGGTTGTTCTCAGGCATCGAAATGAGGCTGCTGCTCTGAATTGAATTTGATGTATTTTTAGTGCATTGCCAATGAGAAATAAGCTGTTCACTGTTTTAAATATATGTGCAAGCCTATTATTTTTTTGTATTATTAAGATTCTAATTGTTTTGCAAAGACCAATGGTAAAAAAATAAACTAAAACATGAATACTGAAAAAAACACATCCCTTATTACTCCGTTTATTCCTTATTGCTGGTAATTGTAAGCACACCCTTTTAGGAGGCAGTATAGCACAGTGGGTTAAGGCTCTGAGCTGCAGATCTTGGAGACCTGGCTTTGAATCCCACAGCCACCTAGGCGCATACTGTATGATACTGAGCAAGTCACTTAACTTCCTTGTGCTCCCAGGCTGCATCTGGAAACAAGCTTTGGCTTAGTGTGTTACTCCTGGTTAAACAATGTTCCCTTTCCCTCTTCCCTGATTCTGCAGATAAGGAGGAGTGAGAATGCCAGCACTGGGCTTTGTGAAGCTGCTCTTAGTGTGGGTTGTAAGTGCTTGTAGAGTTATATCAAGGCCATCATTTAAGTAATAACATTTAGTTTGCCATAGTATATGAATGAATAAAGACCAAGACCAAAGACAACCACAGAAGCTGATTATTCAGAGTAAACTCTGGCTAACTGAATGTTATTGCTATTATATGACTAGGAATTTTGAACCCAGGATTTTAAAAGTTGTGTGAGTAGTTAAGGTGGAACAGGCCTTTTTCCCATTTTTTTTTTTGTGGATTACATGGAAGGACTACTGTGGGCGTGTCTGAAATGTGGATAACTAACTACTGTTGGTGCGCCTTAAATTTGGATTACCTTCTGTAGGTATCTCCAAAATGTAATTGCAGTAGTTTTTGGGGATATTAAATGTCAGTTTTCCTGCATTCTGATTGGCTGACAAGAGATGCATGTCATATAATTACTACTAAGTAACATTTTCTATCTGGCAATCCTGGATTCCCCCCCCCCCACACACACATACACACACACCACCATAATACCAACAACTGTTACTTGATTGACATCCCAGAAGAGCTATCCCCTAGCCAATTGGTTTGCTACAGTATATTCAATTACTAGAAGGCCTGAGTTTTGTAATGCCCTGACGTGCTAGTTGTGAATTTTGAATTCCTTCTGCAGCATTTTACAGCTGCAGTCTCATTATCCAGCACCACATGTGGAGGACTCAGAATATCACAACACTGATGTTTTGATGCACAGAATGATATCTTTTTTCATAGCCGAACTTCAGTATCATTCAGAGGAACTGCAAGGGAAGGCCTGTGTTTTTGGAGGTGACACCAAGACCTGCAATATGGTGAACACCCAGGAAGTAGTGGCGACTCTCTCATCAGAGCAGATTCAATGGTATCGAATTGCCTGGCTGTAAATTACAGATTTTTTTGAATGCCTAGGATGGAAGCTGGAATTATGAAGGTAGCGGTGTCTGTCAGTGGGTTTTCTGTAAAGGGCTATTTGTATATGTCCATCATTGGTGATACTGACTGTTGTATCTAGAAAATGTATGCTGGTGGTGGAGTATTCAATACAGAGTTTTATAGAATGATGAAAGTTGTTAAAATCATGATGGAACTTTTTGAGGGAGTCTTCACCTTCTTTCCAAATCAGGAATATGTCATCTATATATATATACCTTCATAATTCCAGCTTCCATCCTAGGCATACAAAAAAATATGTAATCTATAGCCAGGCAATTCGATACCATCGAGTGATCGCACACCCTTAGTTGTCACTTACAGCCCCATGCTAAAACCCCTCCAGCAAATGATTAAGGAACTGCAACCCTTGCTGAGTGAAGATGAAATACTGAAGGATATCTTCCCTGAAAAACCTGTAATTGCCTATAAGCAGACCCCTCAACCTTTCAGACATAATAATTCACAACAAACTCACAGCAGATCAAAGTAACCGAGGACCAAGAGGGACAACACCATGCAACATGACAAGATGTAAGACCTCTACCTACATACTGTTTGCACACAGACCACCATCAAGACAAGCCAGAACAGCACAAAAAAATCAATGGATCCTACACATACCAATCCAGCAATGTTGCTTACCTAATTCAGTGCAAGAAGTGCACAAATGGATGCTATAGTGGGGAAACTAGGCAACCACTGCTAACCAGGATGAACCACCAGAGACACACAATAGTAAACCAGATTAGTAGCACACCAGTAGGAAATCATTTTTCGCACAGATCATTCTCTGTCTGACTTATCTGTCCTGATATTAAGAGGCAATTTCAAAAACATACAAGACAGAAGGACATGGGAACTTAAATATATTAAACAATTTAAATCAAATTTTTGTGGACTGAATCGGGACATGGGATTTATGACACACTACAGTAAACTGTAATTTTTTTGCTACTTGTTATCCATAGTTTTTTGTTTCTCTCCTCTTTTGTGTTCCTGCCTCTCTTACATTTTCCTTTCAGCCTAGTCCTACCCAGTCCCTCCCCATCTTGTACTTCACTGTGTATACTTACCTACCACTTTGTTTATCCAGGCCTTTTATGCTTTGTGTAATTTAATTCCTTCTAGGCTTCCTTTCATTTCTCAACATTCCCTACCTCCTACCCTTCTTGCTAACATCTTGCATCTTTCTTATCTGTGTTCCTGGCTTGTCACCTTTTTAGCATCCTTTTAGGTTCAGATGCCCTGTTCCTTTATAGCCCCACCTTAGCTCTTCTCACACATCCTATTGTTTTTCACTCTGTGACTTTTATAGACTCTTACCTCAGGGTCTAATTGCTTTGTGTTCATTTTCTTCTCTTCTCTTCTGAGCTTCACCCTGCCTACCATTCTATCCTTCCTGCAATTCTCTGCTACTGTTTTTATGTTGGTGCGCTTGCGCAGCCAACATCTTGCGGTAGTGCAGATTTGCAGGCATGGTCACTGTTGGGTGAATGCAGGGCATGCATCAGTAGGTGCGTCCCTCATTCCTCAATCAACCTGCATGCCGGTGCCACACCACCTGGGTGATCACATCTAAGGGAAGGTCTACTGCAATGCGAGCAATGTTCATCACATGCAGTGGACCTCCAGACATGCTTACCCAGAAACACAAACATGGTGGCACACTGCCAACCAAACTGCTGACTTTGGGGGTGCCCAATCCCCCTGTTAGCTTACCCTGCCCCCAATGTATGTGTTGACAGGGGAGCCCACTCCCCATCAGCATAAAGAACCCCCCCATTTGTTATATGCTGAGGGGGTGCCCAGTCCCTCTTGATTCTTGGCCCCCCACCTTCCTTGTGTGCTGACAGAGGTGCCCAATCCCCATCGGCATAAAGTAACCCCCCCTTTTGTTGTATGCTGATGGGGTGCCCAATCCCCTGTCAGCTACAGCTGCCCCCCCAAAAAAACAAGGCTCTGTTGGCATGCTGGGAGCCCACACCAGCGTGCCACATGCCCCTGTAAACAGAAAAATGGTCCCACAATGTATTTTTTTTTGTACCAGTGGAAAAAGGTAACAGTCCTTCAGAGGTCTCCCTGACCCCCCTCCCACAACCCATGCCCACCCACTGCGCACCCTGCCTCCCCACATCCCCCCTCACCCCATACTTACCTGTGGAATCTGGCATGGCGATCTTTGGTGGACCGGGAACACGTCTGCACTCTTCAAAGCCGACCACAAACTTTGAGGAAATGCCGGTAAGCTGTATAATGGAATAAATAGGAGTTTTTCAACTTTGATGCATATCTAGGGCATTTTTTGGAATTTTGGCGCCAAATTTTCAACATGGGAGTTTGAGGACCCCTCTTCATGAATTCTGGCACTGTCATGGCGTTATTTGGTCCCGAAAGGTGATTTCGTGGTCACGAGCGGAATCACCTTTAGGGACAGAGTAATGAAATGACAGTGCCACTGTTCATGAGGGGAGCTCACAAAAAACCTATGTTGAAAATTTGGTGACAAAACTCCTAAAAATGGCTGTTTTATGAGCGTGCATTGCACTGTTTCTACGCACGCTTGTAATGTCATGAATTTGTAATATTTTCACTCCAGATTTTCAAACTTGGCATTTTTCCACACCTCCTGATGAACAGTACAGCTGTCATTTTAAATATCCTGCCCAACATATGTTTTCGCATGTCCAGAACAGAATAGCACGGTTGCTGTGCGAAATCACTTTTCAGGACAGTTTGAGGAAATGACGGTGACACTGTTCATGAGCAAAAGTCCTAAAATGCCTATGTTGAAAACTTGGTGTTGAAAGTCCATTAAATGACTGTGTTGCAAGCGTGCATTGCGCAGTTTCCACGCAGCCTTGTAACTTCACAAATTTGTAATATTTCCATGCCAGATTTTCAACACTGGCATTTTTTCACACCTCCTTATGAACAGTACAGCTGTCATTTTTCACATCCTGCCCAAAATGTGTTTCCACACCTGTGGTGCACAATGGCGTGGTCGCTGTGGGAAATCAACTTTTGGGACAGATTAACAAAATCGCACCTCCACTGTTCATAAGGGGAGGTCCCAAAATGCCTATGTTACAAATGTGGCTACCAAACTCCCAGAAATAATTGGGTTACGGCCATGTGTTGTGCAGTTTATATGCATGCTCATTGCTTCACTAATATTTCATATTGTCACTCCAGATTTTCAGTGCTGCCATTTTTTTACACCTCCTCATGAACAATACAGTTGTCATTCTCCACATCCTGCCCAAAAATGTGTTTTCGTCCCTCTGTCGCCAAATGGCACAGTCAATGTGCAAAACCACCTTTCAGCTAACAAAGTGATTGTGCCGCTTTTCATGAGGTGGCCTGACAAGCAGCCCATGTTGAAAATGTGGAGTGAAACTACCACCACATGCCTGCTATGTTAGGGTTTCCAACTGTAGAATCCCACCCGGTACAGACTGACAGGCATCAGGGCTGTGACTTGGGATCATCGGATGCAATGCTCACGCCATTCCACCCCCCATCCCCACCCTGCAACCAGTGACAGGCATCGTGGTGTGCCTTGCACTGTTCGGCCACAAAGTTCACCCCATGCTCCTATACTGCACCCACCTCAACGTATTTCCTTATGGAATGGGGGAAGTATAATGCCCAAAGACCCCAAAGCACACCCTGACACTTGTCAATGTCGACAGGGTAGGGTGAGGTACAATGGCATGAGCGCTATAGCTGATGACCCAAAGGCACACCCCAATGCCTGTCACTCTCTACAGGGTTGGGGGTGGGGTTGGCATCACTTCAATACTTCACTGCCATTCCTGTTATGCATCTCTAGCTCTGACACTGCCACTGCCAATGCCAGCGTGACAACATTCGACATTGACAAATGCTTGTTATACATTGCTGCACAGTTTATATAAATACTACTTATGTTGCTCGGTTTGTCATTCATCTGAAGAAGGGACCTGTGAGGCCCCGAAAGCTTGTGTAGAATTCCATCTTTGTACAACACTCTTGGTCCAATAAAAAGTATCAATCCTTCCATCGTCTCCTAGGGTCTATTAGTGAGAAAAAGATCAAGGATGGATGAATGTGAAGGGTAGTGAATGTTAGGTTGCGTGGGTTCAGATATGAGCTGCTGAAAGCCCATAGCATCACAGAACTGTTTCAGGTCATTAGCTTTCGGGGAAAGCCAATCTTTAATTCAGATCTCCCATGATTATTATTTCATTGTTGTGGGTAGTGGCAAATTTATACGGGAGCTGCATGAGCTCTGAACTGCCTGACCGGGGCTTGTAGCAGCCGATAATGGTGACTGTTTCAGCCCTAGAAAGAGATAAGGAAATTGCAGTACATTCAAATTCTGATGGCACTGCAAGGGAGGTAACTAGTGATGTACTGAATTACACAGAGGGCCACTGTCCCTCCTCTAGCTAATCGGTCTGTCCTGAAAACATTGTAGACTGGCAAGGAAATTGCAGAAGTAGGGATAGATAGGCTGAGCGACATTTCAACCAGTAGTAGAACATTTGGGCAAGTGTGTTCTGCCCACACTTTAAATAAATCCTTCTTGTTCAGCAAACTTTGGATGTTAATGGACTTAAACTTTAATCCATTTGATCTGGCGAAATCAGATGGTTGGAGCACTGTGCAGGACAATCAAGGATTTAGCTCGATATTCCCCGAACAGAATAATAACATTAGGATAAGAAGTCTTAAAAGGGTTTGGGCCTTAAGGAACCTAAGCTTCCTGAATTTACAGGACATATGGTTTTGGGGTAGTGGATTAGATGTAACAGCTTTATGGTAAACAAGGGATTGGGCAGCAGCAAGTGTAAGAGGGCTGTATCATATAGAGGCATTTGCTGTCATGAATCAAGTGAGATTGATAGCCAATACTGTTCACAAATTATACTGGAGTTTGAACTGATATGTGCCATAGGGGAGCTCATTAGTAAAACTGGAATTCCTTGGCGTGGGGTAAGTATGCAAGTAACTAGCAGATGGGATGAATAACAACATTAAGATCAACATATTGGGAAATATAGTTCAGGCGCTAGCTAATAAAAAGTTCAGAACTAATTTGGTTACTTGGAATACTTACAAAAAGAGTGGCTATCTGAGGTTGTGTTGGGATAATTAAATGTTTGTGGTCTAGTCAACTCAATCTCTAACCTTCAGAGGAGATTGCAGCTCTCACAAATGATTCAGGTGGCAACATTTTCCACTGAAGGACCAAGGCAGATTGTTAATGATGTACAAAACAGGTAGGATGTACAGATGATTTTGACAAGACTTAGAACGAGGCTCCAGGAGTACTACAAAGTGACTTGCATGTTCCTGGGTGGCAGCGCGGGGGGGGGGTAGGTGGTATACTCCTGTGCAGTACCGCATAGCGGCACTGCATGCCAGGTATGGATGTTGTAGGCAGCTGACATCTGTAAATGTACCTGGGGGTGTTTTCAGTAGTCCAAGGTCTGTGGAGGGGGAATGGGGAGGGCTCCTCACTGCGTCTTGCCCTCTCGACGCTTGCCCTCTCGACCCTTGTGTGGTCTGTCGAGCACTCCCGTAGGGTGGAGTAATCTGGGGAGAGAAAGCACAGATAAGCAGCCACCAAAGGTAAGGGGGGTGAAATCTGAGCTAAAGGAGTGGGGGATACCAGGCTCCCTGCCAAGATACACTACAGAACAGGGACTGCACCATTAGGCTAAAGGCAGAAATTCTGCATAGAACACACAAGGATTAGAAAATTAAAAAGCAGCTGTATAGCACAGGACATCCAGGCTAAAGTAAACTGTGAACATCCAGGCTAAGTAAACTCATGGAGTGCACGCTGCAGAGTGTACTGTCCCACATGAAATTAATTCCAGCACACAGATATCAGACAGCAGTGAATGAATTGCTAACTGAAATCAACAATACTGTTAAGAAATAGATGCCAGTTACACAAGATCTTAAAGCACAATAAAAACCAGCAAACTGATACAAAGCTGGAGACTAGTTACCTAGGAAAAAAACTATCAGTCCTTGCCCTCAGACGGCAGGAGGGGGTCACGCGGTCAAGTGCAGCAGGTTAAAGTCAGCACAAAATGGCACCGCACACCAGGTATGGATGTTGTAGGTAGCCGGCTCCTGTAATCATACCTGGGGGTGTTTTTGCTAGTCTGAGGTCTGTGGAGAGGAATGGGAAGGGTTCCTCACTTCAGCTTGCCCTCTCAACCCTTGTGTGGTCTGTTGAGCACTCCCATAGTGTGGAGTAATCTGGGGGTGTTTTTGGTAGTCTGAGGTCTGTGGAGGGGGAACAGGGAGGGCTCCTCACTGTGGCTTTCCCTCTTGACCATTGTGCAGCAATGACCAGAATCTGACAGCATGCACCCTAGGGTGTTGAGAGATGTCAGTAAGACATTGGTTGCACTACTGGCTAATCCATTTATCTCCCTGGAAAGAGGAGTCATGCCAGTGGATTGGAGAGTGGCTAATGTGACCCCACCTCACAAGATGTGGGACAGGAATGACCTAGGAAACTACATGTTAGTAAACTTGACCTTGATAAGTTCTGTAGTAGTATGGGGTTCCATTCTGTTGCTTTCTCGGAGGTCTTGCCTGTGCCAAGAGAAAGCACATCAAGGAAGCAGAGGATTGAATAATTCAATCAATGGCTGGTGGGTTGGTGCAAGCAGAAGGGGTTTGGGTTAGTGGGGTACATGGGATCAACGTGAGAGGATAAGAGCCTATTTGTCCCGGACAGAATGCACCTGAACAAGGAGGGTTAAGCAGTACTGAAGAATAAGTTAGGGGAGTTCATTGAAAAAACGTATTATTTAAACTGAATGCGGGGGAGGGGGTGTTAAGTAAAAGACCATTCAGGAGACAGGAGAGATGGGAGGCTTCCAGCCTGCCCCCAGGATGGAGATAAAATGTAGGAAAACAGCAAGAACAAGAGAAGGTTAGAAAGGGAGGGCAACGGGGAAGGGGGGAGAGACATCATGAAGGGGGGGGAGACATCGTGGAAGGGATTATCAGTCAATGGCATGAGTCTGGGGAATAAAATGGTGGACTTGGAGGCCATCATGGTGGACGAGGGTCTGGACATAGTAGCAGTAAGTGAGACATGATGGACAGAGCATCATACCTGGGAGACAGTTATCCCAGGCTACAGACTGTTTAGGAGGGAGAGGACTGGAAAGGGGGTGGCATTATGTATCAAAGATGACATTAGGGCAATGGAAGCGCAGGAGGAGGATGAGGAGACAGAGCTCATGTGGATCACACTGGACTGGTGAATCTTTGAGGCTGGGGGTGGTATACAAACCTCTTATGCAGGGGATGAAGGGGATAGACAGCTGATGCAGGCAGTTACATTGATGGCTCTCAAGGGGAAGCTTATACTTGTGTGGGACCTAAACCTCCCCAGTGTGGACTGGGAGATCCCAGCTGCAGTATCAGCTAGGAGCAGAGAGATCCCTGAGGTGCTACAGGGTGTATTCATGCAACAGCTGGTTAGGGAACCCACTAGGGGTGATAACCTGCTGGACGTGATCCTCACAAACAGGGAAAGTGTGGAAGAGGTGGTGGTGGATGATGGGCTAGGTACCAGTGATCACAGGACTGTGGGATTCAGGATAAAGATGGGGAGGGAATCAAATCAAACCAGCATGAGGTTTATGGACATCAGAAAGATGGACTTTAACAGAATGAGGAGAATAGTTAGGGAAGAAATGTCAGGGAAAGGGAATATAGAGGATGTGGAGGAGTTATGGGAAGCTATCAAAAAGGGGGGTTACTGAAAGCCACTGAAATGTGCATTAAGGTGAGGAAGTGAAAAAAAGGAGGAGACCGCTCTGGTTTACAAGGGAGGTGGTGGGTGGTCAGGGAAAGGAAAGGGGCATTCAGAAAATATAAGATGACACAAAGGAAGGAGGACAGGGAGGTTTATAGAGAAAAAGCAAAGGATAGCAGGGCAGAAGATAAGGAGGGCTAAAGCGGACACTGAGGAGAAAATAGCTAGGCAGGTCAAAAGGGGAGATAAAATATTGTTCAGGTATGTAGGGGAAAGAAGGAAGTTGACTTAGGGGATAGTAAGGTTGTGGAGGGAGGGAGGAATACAAGTGGAGGGGGACTTTGAGAAAGCAGAGGTGTTGAATAGCTACTTCTGCTCTGTCTTCATGGAGGGGGGTGGGTAAGGGACACAAACTGAGGGGGAGGGGTATGGAGGGCAAGAAGGTGGATCCTAACCTGTTCAGCAAAGACAGGGTAAGGGAGGAACTGGGCAGGTTAATGGTGGACAAGACAATGGGGCCGGACGGCTGCACCCGAGGGTACTCTGGGAACTGAGGGAAAAGCTGGCAGCCCAATACAGGATGTGTGCCAAGGGACTGGAGGAGGGCAGATGTGGTGCCACTGCACAAGGGGGGGGGCAGCAAGGATGCGGTGGAGAATTATCGCCCGGTCAGCCTCACTTCAGTGGTGAGGTGATGGAGGCACTAATAAAGGAATGGGTGGTGAACTGCCTGGTAAATAGTGGCCTGCAGGATGATAGACAGCATGGCTTCATGAACGGGAGGTCATGCCAGACTGACCTGATTGAGTTGTTGAATTGGGTGATAAAAGTGGTTGACCAGGGAGGGGCAATGGACATAGCTTATCTGTACTTCAGTAAGGCCTTCGACACCGTCCCTCACAGAAGGCTAGTAAATAAGCTGGAAAACTAAGGGGTGTGGGTCAAAAAATAACTAAGTGGGTGGAATACTGGTTAAAGGGCAGGAGCCAGAGAGTGTTTGTAAATGGGGTGCATTCCAGGTTGAGGGGGCTGATGAGTGGGGTGCCCCAACCCTCCTTTTTATGTTCACTTGTGCACATGTGCAAGGAACATCTTGCAACAGTACAACTTTTGGAGGTGTGTGATTGTAGCAGGCATGACCCTACCGGACCAATACATGCTGAGTTGTGCATGACAGCAGTTTGGCTGTGTTGGTCTTCACTTCAAAGAAAAGGTCCACTGCAATCAGCAGTGGTAGCATGTATGCAATTTGCATACTGGTCAGCTGAACTGCTGTCATGCACAGCTCGGCATTAAAAAAAAAACCTCTCACTTCCTCCATCTGCTAATGTCCTCCCCCGCCCTCGTTAGTGTTCTCCCTGCCCGGACATTGTGTGCAAAGGGGGGTGCCCAATCCCCCACAGTTCATGCACTCCCTCAGCACACTGTGTGACCAATGGGGGTGCCCAATCCCCCATCAGCTGCAGCCTGCCCCCAAATAAACACCCATTTGGCATGCTGGAAGCCCACCCCAACATGCTCATGCCTCCCACCCATGCACACTGTATGGCTGGCAGAGGTGTCCAGTCCACGCTGGATTCAGTCCCCTCCCAACAAACAAGTAGGTGGCATGCTGGGAGCCCACCCAGCGTGCCAAGTGTCCTTTCTTCTTTTTTTTAAATCCTGTGAAAGAAAAACGGGTCCTTGGTGAGTCCCTCTGGCCAACCAAAGCACCCACCCTCTGCACACCCACCTTCCCACACCCCCCCACCCCATACTTACCTCTGGAGCCCGCACGACGATCTTCAGTGGACTGAAACACGCCTGCACTCTTCAAAGCCGACCTCGAAGTGAGGAAATGCTGGTAAGCTGTATAATGGCATAAATAGGGTTTTTCCAACTTAGGTGGATATGTCACCCATTTTTTTGGCTTTTGACACCAAATTTTCAACATGAGGTTCTTGACACCCCTTCTCATGAATTCAGTCACTGTCATGGTGTTATTCAGTCCCAAATGGTGATTTCGCAGTCACTGCGTGGAATCACCTTCCGGGACTGAGTAACGAAACAACAGTGTTGGTGTTCATGAGGTGGGCTCTCAAAAAGCCTATGTTGCAAATTTGGTGAAAAAAATTCCAAAAAATAACTGTTTTACGAGCGTGCGTTGCACAGTTTCCACACGCACTCATAAGTTCGCGAATTTGTAGTATTTTCACTCCAGATTTTCAACATAGGCATATTTCCACACCTCCTCATGAACAGTATAGCTGTCAATTTCCACATCCTGGCCAAAATGTGTTTTTGCCCTTCTGGTGCAAAATAGCATGGTTGCTGCTGGAAATCAGTGTTCGCTACAGAGTAAGACAATCACAGTGACAGTGTTCATAAGCAGAAGTCCTAAAATGCCTATGTTGAAAATTTGGTGGCAAAAGTCCATAAAAAGGCTGTGTTACAAGCGTGTGTTACACGGTTCCTATGCACACTCATACATTCGTGAATTTGTAATATTTCCACTCCAGATCTTCAACATTGCCATTTTCCCACATCTCCTTATGACCAGTATAGCTGTCATTTTTCACATCCTGGCCGAAATGTGTTTTGGCATTTCCGGTGTGCAATAGCACGACAGCTGTGGAAAATCATGTTCGGTACAGAGTAAGAAAATCACAGTGACACTGTTCATGAGCAGACATCTTAAAATGCCTATGTTGAAAATTCGGTGCAAACATTCCAAAAAATGACTGTTTTACGAGCGGGCGTTGTGCAGTTTCCAAGCCCACTCGTAACTTCGCTAATTTGTCATATTTTCATTCTAGATTTTCAACATTTGCATTTTCCCACACCTCCTTATGAAAAGTACAGCTGTCATTTTTCACATCCTGGCCCAAATCTGTTTTCACACTTCCGTTGCAGAATAGCGGGGTCGCTGTGGGAAATCAGGGTTCGGTACACACTAAGAAAATTGTAGTGGCACTGTTAATGACCAGAGGTAACAAAATGCCTATGTTGAAAATCTGGTGAAATAATTCCACTGAATGACTGTTACAAGTGTGGGTTGCGCAGTTTCCACACAGGCTTGTACCCTTGAGCACAATCGGGGCGTTAGGGTTCCTAAGACAGACACTTAAGAAGTATGAGGGTGAAATGTTACTCAGATACAAGAGGAGCTGCAGAGAGGTACTCTGTTGGGATATGGATGCTGAAGAGACATGGATACAACTGGGGCGGCCTGCACAAATGTGAAGCACCAATGCAAATACCAGCAAGAGAATGTTCAGCATTGACAAATGCTTGCTAATATCTACATCAGTGATATAGCAGATGGTCTGGAGGGAAGGGTGTTCCTATTTGTAGATGACACAAAAATCTGCAATAGGGTGGACATCCCAGGGGGAGTGGAGACCATGAGGCAGGACCTGAAAATTCTGGAGGGGAGGTCGGAAACTTGGCAACTGAATTTCAATGCCAAAAAGTGTGCTGTGATGCACTTGGGGCATAAGAACTGTTGAGCAGCTTACACCCTAGGGGGGAGGAAATGAAAAAAAAACAGCAGGAGAGGGATCTCGGGATTATAATATCAATGCAATCTCAAGGTAGGGAGCCAATGCAGCAAAGCGGTGGGGAAGGCAAATGGAATGCTGGCATGCATTGGGAGGGGCAAAACTAGTAGGAGAAGGGAGGTGCTGATGCCTCTTTACAAGGCCTAGGTGAGGCCACACCTGAGTATGGAGTCCAGTTCTGGAGACCGCACCCTCACAAGGATATAGATGGGATGGAGAGGGTTCAGAGAAGGGCAACCAAGATGGTGCACGGTATGCAGGGGAAACCATACAAGCAGAGATGTATGGAATTGGATTTGTAGTCATTGGAGACTAGAAGGGAGAGGGGGGGCATGATCAAAACATTTAAATATGTGAAGGGGATCAATAAGGTGAAGGAGGGGAGCTTATTTAAAAGGAAAGAGGGGGGGCTAAAACTAAAGGGCATAGCCCAAGACTGGAAGGAGGAAGACATAGAAGCAATGCGAGAGGGCGCGTCTTCATGGAGAGGGTAGTGAAAGTCTGGAATAAACTACTGGAGGAGGTGGTGGGGGCTGAGATAGTGGAGGGTTTCAAGAGGACATGGGATAGACATTTGGGGCTGGTAAGTGGGGGGAAGGAGTGGGCCCATGATAAAGGAGATAGGTAGGGGAGGGGGGAAAAGGCAGACTCGATGGGCCGCAGGGTCCTTTTCTGCCATCAGATTTCTATCATTCTATGATAGTAGCTGCTGGAAACCATCCTTAAGGAGTACCTGGTGAAGTTCCTGGAGGATAACAGACTACAGAACATGAGGTGGCAGGAGTTCATGGCAGGAAAGTAGTGCCAGACTTCCCTGACTTTTTTGATTGGGTTACAAAGGCAGTGGAGGGGGAACAAGCAGCTGATGTGTTATATTTGGACTTCAGCAGGGTATTTGACTAGGTACCATACAGAAGGCTGGTTAAATAAGCATTTGTCAATCCCAGATGCTTGCCACTGGTATTGATGTTGTACCAGGTCTAGGAGCAGATCCCCATGCCAGAAGTCGAATATGGGCTATGCTTGGGATGGGCTGGGCATGGGTAAGACAGTTATGGTAGGGCAGCAACAGACTCTCATTTAAATCAGAAATGACATGCATAAGGCTGAAACTGATCTAGATAGTGGGGGAATGTAGACTAGCAATGTTTGCACTAACCACTGAGCCACTTAACTTCACTTTCTAATTGCTGTGATATGTACACACTGACTAATACATATACACAAATATGTACAGTATATAAAGTATATTTCAGTGAGTTTAATATAACAGTGCACCATCTATGCACTTGGTTACAGATTAAAAGACATCAAGGGACTGTTTTCTTCTTTTCAGACTCTGAGGGACATCAGAGGGTAAGGAGTTGCCACTTGACACTTCAGTTAAATAGGCAATGACATGCTGAAGGCTGAAACTGATCTAGATAGTGGGGTAATGTAGACTAGCACTTTTTGCACTAACCCAAGAGCCATATAACTGCACCTTCTAATTGTTGTGATACACACACACTGACCAATACAAATACAGATATGTGTATATATATTATAGTATAACATAGCAGTGCACTGTCTGCACACATAGAGCATTGCCCCCCCCCCACACACACTAACACAAATACACTGCCTTATATGGGGTATACCATTCGAACATCAAAGTTTCGACATCGACTCCCTGACATCAAAATCCCGACATCTACGGGGAAATTTTTCATCGGGGTGGGGGTAAGCATCTAACTCCACTGTCTGTGTGATGTGGAGTTAGATATTCAAAGTAGGGGGATGCAGGGCACAGACCCCCAACATGGGGGTGTGGGGGAACGCAGCCCCTCCCCCGCACTGATACAGTTAAGTGTGGCGGGTGTGTCAATGTGCTAAGGGTTATTGTTGGGATGCATCGGCAATGTCAGCAGGGTTGCGTCGATGTGAAGGATTGCAGCGAAATTTCCATCGCTGTGGCTTGGAGGAGCCGTTATATGGCATTTATTTACTTATTCATCTAATCCTAACGTTTACTGTATTTTGAATAAGCACTGTGTTTTGCACTAATTCATTGTACTAATCTACTGCATGACTGGGTAACTAAGGTAAGACCAGGGAGGTGCGGTGGGTGTGGCCTATCTGGACTTCAGAAAGGCCTTTGACACCATCTCCCATAGAAGGCTGATTAACAAACTGCACAGCCTAGGAGTGGATCCTAAAATAGGTCTGTGGGTGGAGAACTGGCTGAATGGCAGGAGTCAGAGGACTGTGGTAAACTGGGAGTGCTCTGGAGAGGGAGAGAGGTGACGAGCAGGGTGCTGCAGGGCTTGATGTTGAGGCTGGTCCTCTTCAATGTCTTTGTTGGGGACATTGCAGAGGGACTGGAGGGGAAGGCATTTCTCTTCGCAGGGGATACAAAGATATGCAATAGGGTGGACATGCCAGGGGGTTGAAAGAATGATGGAAGACCTTAAAAAACTGGACAGCTGGCCCAAAGGGGCTGAGGGTTGAGCCACTGGATGCCACACCTCATGCTATGCCAGTGACCAGGGTTCGTGAGTGAGCCAGGGTCATTGAAGGCTGGCTAGAGGGTAGGGATGGAGCAGGACTGAGCAGCCAAAAGGCAGCTCTCCTCTCCCGGGGAGGGACCCTGTTGCCCCCTGCAGTCCAAATGCTCCCAGGTGGAGGCTTGAGGGTAGCCCAGGCAGGCAGGTGGCAAGCAGAGGGTGGGCGCCGTGGAACCATAGCTTGCATGTGCCTCATGCACAGCTGCAGCATGGGGAGTTGGGTGAAAATGGGGAAAAAATTGGGGGCACAAAAAACCTGGAGAAATGGTGTGAAGAATGGCAGCTGGAATTCAATGCAAAGAAGTGCAGGATCATGTAGAAAGGGCACAAGAACCCGGGAGCAAAGTGCAAACTATGTGGGGAGGTACTGACAGCCACAAAGCAGGAAAGGCACTTGAGAGCTATCATCTCGCAGGACCCAAGAGAAACTAGGTAGTGTGATAAGGTGGCTGGAAAGGCTAGCCAGATGCTTGGATGCACACGGAGGGGTATCAGGAGTATGAAGAGGAGGGTCACTTTGCCCCTGTATAAGACACTCATGAGATCACACCTGGAATACTGCATCCAGTTGTAGAGGCTCCATCTGAGAAAAAAAATAGACAAGGTGGAGGCGGTGCAGTGGAGGGCAACTACAATGATGCAGGGCATATGAAATAAGACCTAGGAGGAAAGACTAGCCAAGTCGATATTTAAAATATTTATTTCATTTGGGTAAAGCTTTTAAACCACTTTAAATATTGAATTTTTACAGAATATGCCAGTTGAGATTCAAGATATGATATATCGAATCTCAGCTGGCATATCCTGTAAAATATCACTTACAGTGTGATCATGCTTTTACCCATTATTTCTAATGAATTTGCACAATGCAGATCTGCTGAGAGGCAGTTTCAATGTGGTCTTCCTTCTATACATTTTTACAATGTGTTTTTCTAGAATATGCCTGCTGATTACTATATATTTAGCCTGGATTGTTCACAGAAGACGTGGCATCTTATTTTCAGTGGGGCTGTACATCCACACAATATTATGCTGCATTGTGCAAAATCAGAACACACTGAAAACAATATTTTACATCTGGACTAGGCTACCCTGAACAAATATATTATAAAAATAGTAAAATCAGGACCCCACTGAAAACAAGATATTGCATCTAATCTTGGATATCCTGAGTAAATACAGTGCAAAAATGTGTAAAATGAAGATCCCTATGAGAATGAAATGTAGCATCTCCCCTGTACTATCCAGGATACAAGAAGAAGAAGAAGAATCAGCATTTATATAGCACTTTTCATACACAGTGTATCCCAAAGCATTTTACAAGCAGTGCTAGACTGGTAGTGAAGTGATTGAATGTGTAGTGGTGGCCATATCACACATCGGCACCCATACACAGCCTAGACAGTTGCAAGATCTGGTTTATGGGAAGGGGAATGTTCGGCAGGACACCGAGAATGTCCCCTACCCTTTTGCAAAGAGTGCCCTGGGTTCTTACTTCCACCTGGACACCCACCAGGACAGCACCAGGATGGGTAGAAGGGACCTCAGTTTAACATTGCATCTGAAAGATGGCACACCCCAGCAATACAGCATCTCCCCCCAATACAGCACTCGGATGCCAGCATTTTAGGTATGAGTCCAATCCCCGTGTGGGACGAGAACCCATGACCTTCTCATCCAGAGGCAGATGTGCTACCAACTGTGCCACACTGAAATCCTACAAAATACAGGATAAGCAATGTTTCCCAAATCCACAAAACAGGTAACCCTGGCCGTCCTATTGTATCTGCCTGCTCTTT
Organism: Neoceratodus forsteri; assembly: GCA_016271365.2. Classification (NCBI taxonomy): domain Eukaryota; kingdom Metazoa; phylum Chordata; order Ceratodontiformes; family Ceratodontidae; genus Neoceratodus; species Neoceratodus forsteri. The sequence goes on from JADMNL010000023.1 coordinate 71,801,600, forward strand.
CCCCACATCCCACATCTCTGCATTTTTGGACAGCCTCATGAGACCCCTCGTTGTGTCACTGCCCTCCTATGTTAAAGACACTAACCATGCTCTCCAGTTATTTGACAGGTTCAGATTCAGTGACTCTCATCAACTCATTTTCACCATGGACATCAAATCTCTTTACACAGTGATCTCCAATGATGATGGTCTGACAGCTTTGCAGCATTTCTTGACTAAGCGAGAAGTCCAGCAGCCACCCACACACACACTAACTTGTCTGGCAGAACTTGTTCTTACACTTAATGCTTTTTCTTTTAATAACAGTTTTTTTCAGCAGGTTAGTGGAGTTGCCATGGGTACCAAGATGGTCCCAACTTTGCTAATCTGTTTGTGGGTTGGGTAGAGGAACATTTTTTTCTCTCTTTCACAGGGACTGTGCCTAAACTCTACAAACGCTACATAGATGACTGTGTGGGGGCCACCTCCTGTTCCAAGGAGACCCTCCAAGTCTTCCTTGACAAGTTTACCATGGCCCATCCTTCCCTTTAATACACTGTTGAAGTATCCTCCTCCTCTACACTGCCTTTTCTGGATATCCAACTGTTAGTACAGAACACTAGTCTGAAGACATCCATTTATTACAAACTCACTGACTCTCACAGTTTCCTCCCCCACAGCTCCTTCCATCCTAAACATGTCAAGAATGGCCTGCTTTATTCACAGTTTCTTAGACTTCGCAGGTTATGCAGCGAAGAGGATGATTTTGCTGAGCCGACCCAAAAAATGCAGTTTTTTTTTTATCAATGGGGATACCCTAAAAGCACGTGGACAGAGAACTCTCCTGGGTCAGTAACATGCCTGTAACCTTGACCCCTGCAGAAAGGATACTGTCACGCAAGAACAACGGCAAATTCCACTAGTGCTTCCTTTCCATCAGAGCACACATTCTCTTCACAAGATCATCACCAGTAACTTTACCATTTTGCAAACTCACCCTAACATTGGTGCTTCCTTTACAGAACCACCTATTGCTTCTTACTGCCAGCCACCTAACCTGCAGAATCTCCTGGTTAAAAGCAGCCTACCTACTCCTAACAGTTCCTCCCTACCAGGTACCAAACCTTGCAACAGGACTCTCTGCTACACCTGCAAATTTGTTTCCAGTTTGGCTGAAATTCGGAGGCCTACAGGTGCTTTTCACATCACCAAGGAGTTCTCATGCACCTCCACTAATGTGGTGTATTGTATTCTTTGCAGGAAGTGTACAGCTATTTACATCGGAGAGACTGGAAGGCGCCTTGCTGACCATTTCAGGGAACATTACAGAGCAGTCAGGAATGGTGACACTGCTAAACCCATTGTATCCCGCTTTATCTCCAGGGTCCACAGTGTCAATGACCTTTCTGTTTGTGTCCTTCAGCAGGGCTTCTGGGATTCTGACCATAGATAAAACATGGAAGCCAAGCTGATCATCCGCCTTGGCTCCCAGCAGCCCTCTGGTTTACATGATAGACTTATTTTCCACTAACATCTTTCAGCCACCCCTTATTTTCCCTAAAGTCTGTTTGTATCTGTACACATTTCATTTCTTTTCCATTTTCACATTAGTCTCCATTTCTGTCTCCTTCCCACACATTTGTCACCTTTCAGCTTTTTTACTAGGCCTTGTTAATTAGTCCCCACCTGGGAACTTCCCCAGCTCTTTCACTCCCATTATGCTTTATCTTTCCCATCATCACCTTTTTGTTTCACATATTCTCTCTTAATCTTGACATTTATCACTTCTTCTCCCTGAGCCTCCCTTTTTTTCTTTCCCCCACATATATATCCCTCATTTTACCTCCCCCCTACACTAAGTTTGTATTTTTCTCTTTTAGATATTTCCTGATGAAGACCTAATGTCGAAATGTAGATTTTTAACTCTATTTTCTATTTTCAGAGTGCATTTAATATAACCCTTTTGTTTTGCTTTTAGACCACATGCTGACACAGTACCTTGTTTTTGTTATTACATTTAAAGGAACTGTACTGTAAACTGAACGTCACTGTGTTCCACATAACCAAGACGGACATAAACAAACAATTTCTTTATTGTTTTATAACATATTCGATTGCAGTATTTGTTCTGAATGTTGTGGCCATGAGGATGATGTGTACAGTACATGTCTGTGTGTGTTTGCTGTAGCTCAATATAAATATGGTTTTCCCCAAAAGCATAGTAAAAGGAGCAACAAATGATACCATTTCTTACTTGTCTTGGGGGTTAATGTAGCAGCTGTCTTCTTCTATACTAATATGCAGTATAGATACTGCTGGTTGTACTATGCACTTAGATTTGAAACCAGAAAAGGTGTCTGTTTTCAGTGCTAAAATTTTCATAATGTATTTGCTATCTAAAGCCCAATATAATTTGTTTTTCAAAAGGCATAGTAAAATTAGTAACAAAAGATAACAGTTCTTTATAGATCTTTTCTGCTCAGTAAACTATGTCTGAGACAGTGCTTATCAGATAATGTTTTAAGAGTAAAAAAAAAACTGTGTAAATCTTTTTAGGAGATTCCTTGTTGGGAAAGGGTGACTTTTATGTCCTAGGTGCATACTGTGCGATCCTGAGCAAGTCACTCAACTTCCTTGTGCTCCCAGATCACATCTGGAAACAAGCTTCAGCTTAGTGTGCTACTCCTGGTCAAACAATGTTCCCTTTCCCATTCCCTTATGAGGTATGAATTTTCTTGAAAGAGAATACCAGCCCAACTGAAGCGCGTAGAAAGAAAATGTTTAAATGCTAAGCATTTTAATGTGTAAGTTGTTGCATTTTGAATGGAGTAAACTAATCTCCAGTTTAATAGGCAACCAATATTTAACAAGCTGTTTCAGTTTCCATTGCTGTAATGTTGAGGAGGAAGTGAGCAGGCAAGCTAAGAGCACATGATGAGATCAGCTGTGCTTGCTGAAAGAGATGATTTATGAATGTGTTTGTTGGCACATTGTTTTGAAGTCCACGCACTTTCATGCCTGAACAGTGTCATGATCAGGCTTGCTGATTATTGGTCAAGTCCTTGTAGAGTCTCCTGCACTGGACCAGCATGACACACCTCTCAAAACCCTGTATATAGCAAAATGTCCGACTTGCACTGGCATGCACAGCCAAGATAAAAAATTGGAGGACCCGGGGGGGGTGCGGAACAAATTAACCAGACAGAGAGCAAGTGGAGAGCAGGACTCAGTGTGTCATATTTAATGAGGAATCCTCAGGGGTCAGGGAGGTCGCCATGGGGTGCCACAATGTTTAATCCTGGGACCAGTGTTGTTCAGCTTTTTCATATGTGACATAGCAGAGCTTACACAGAGCAAGGCCTGCCTCTTTCACTGAGACCTACAGGTTCTTGAAGGGGATCAACAGGGTGGACAGCAGGGATCTATTCATGAGTAATGAAAACACAATAACCAGGGGACATGGGTGGAAGTTGGTGGGGAGGAATCAAAAGGGAGGCTAGGAAGTATTGTTTCATGAAGAGGGTGGTGAATGCTGGCTACTGACTACCAAACACAGTGGTCTAAGACAAATCAGTGACCAGTTTCTTTTTTTTATTTAAAATATTTTTATTGCAGATCTGCAGATCCAGAAATACATCAGATGCACAATAGATAGTACTTTAACACCGGTGAAAAGAACCATGGGTGTACACAAAGGAACTACTGACCAGTTCATAAAACAACATAGCAGATAAGGTCCCACGCTACTGTAAACTATGAAATAAAGTAGAATATGTAAGTAATATGCTACAACAGGGTGTGCATTAAAGTATTTTAATGCACACCCAAGGGGCATGCTATGGCATGAGGCTGAAGGCTGAGTGTTCTTACGCCCCGGGAAGTGCTTTAAAATCCTTTAATGCACACCCTGGAGTGGCTTATCACCCTCATAAAATGGGCCACCATCATAAAAGAATTAGTCTGAGTTACTCTGATAGGGATTAAAACTTCAAAAGAGTGTACAATACCTTACCACTAAAACTTTTAAAAACTGAAAAAGTAGTCCCTATTAATTCATAAAATAGCATATTTCAGCAATAGATTAACTAGTGCATTGCAGTAAAAGTATGTATTACTAGTGTTGGTTGAAAATGCAGCAAAAGCAAACAGGATACACTGGGCTGCATAACCAGGGGGATTATCTCCAGGAGGAGGAAGGGGATTCTCCCTCTGTATAATGCCCTGGTTAGGCCGCATCTTGAGTACTGTATGCAGTTCTAGAGACCTCATCTCAAGAGAGACATAGCAATGCTGGAGAGGGTACAGAGGATGGCGACCAGGCTGATTCAGGGCATGGAGGGTAAGATCTATGAGGAGAGACTGGATGAACTCAATCTGTACGCAATGGAGGAAATGAGGGACAGAGGGGACATGATAGAGACTTTCAAGTATGTAAAGGGAATAAATAAGGGTGGAGCCAGGGAAGTGTTCAGGCTTAGAAGGGGGGAACTACCGGGGGCATGAGTGGAAGCTGGAAGGGAAGTACAGGGGGGGAGCGCAGGAGACACTTCTTCACAGAGAGGGTAGTGGAACCATGGACGCATTGCCCAGGAGTCTGGTGGAAGATACCACTATGGAAGGATTCAAGAAGGGTTGGGACAGGTACAGGGGGAAGCTGAGGCCAGGGATGGCCACCTCTGGGGCTCGGGGGTGGAGGAGCGAGCTCCCAGAAGGGGGCTAGCTTCCGAGCAGACACAATAGACCATGGGGCCTAGTCTGCTGGCATTTACTATGATACTATGAAAATATATATTTTCTACATGTAAAATCTCATTATAAATGCACTGTAACATCTGTAAATTTGTAAAAAATAAGCAGTGTTTAAAACTTCATTTTCATCACACTGTAGTAATATAAAACACTAATATAGCGAAAATAAAATGATAGTGAATATTTCCTGGTATACAGTAGTTTAATTGAAGGCAACATTCTTCTTATTTTCCTTTTTCACTTATGTAACATGGTCTGCTACTTGGCAGGAAAACTGCTATAGGATTGAGGTGAAAAGTTAGTAAGAAAAAAAACTTTAAACCTGCCAGGTTGCCTTTTTTGGTGGGGGTGGGGTGATAGATTTCACCTGAAAACACCCATATATGATTCAAATGTACATACTTTTATAAACTTCAGGAATGTATTTGAGCAGTTTCGATCTGCCTCTGCCTAGGTAGCTGTTTTCCTACCTTTTCTCTTTGTTTATACAGGGAATACATAATGGGCTGCAGTGGAATAATACATTTATTTCCACTAGTGAGGGGTAAGACCATAACCAAGGCCCCCTGTTCTCTGTGGCACAGTAGATTTAACTTCTGCAGCAGGGACTATGAAGTTCTGCAGCACCATTAGGCCTTCTTCTGTGGCGGTGGGCAACATTCTGCGGCACATAAATAAGGTGACTTGTGCACGTATACAGTTTCAAAACTGAATTTCTTTTATTAATAAAATCACATGGCATATGCCTGGCCTAAACACATCATAAATTAACAGTAAGAAATCATGGTGCTTACTATATTATTTAAGTATTTAGCTAGCATCCCTCCACTGTGCTCAGAGTGTTTCAGAAGAATCGTAGAACGAAATGTAGACTGTCAGAAAAATACAAAAATAGAAACTATATAAAATGTGAAAGAGTTTTTTGTTAGATGGTATGCTTCAGCCAGACATGTACCATGGGGTTTTATTAATAAAAGAAAATCAGTTTTCGATATATACATTCCATCCTATATACATCCCATGTACACACAGGGTTTTGATTGTTTTTTACATCTGCAATCATTGCTTATGAAAAGTGTTATATTATTACATATGAAAAGTGCTATATTATTACTTATGAAAAGTGCTATATTATTACATATGACAATAGCTTTATAAATACTGATTCTTCTTTTTATCTGTTAGATGGCTGCACAGGTAAAATGCATGCTACAGTGGTGAAATGGTTAGTATATCAACTAGTTAGGGTATAATAAATGATGACAGCGGAATTCCAAAAAGCATTCTGCAGAATGTTTTATAAACCATGGAATACTTTTCTTCAGTTTGCACTGAAGAGTCGATGTAAACTGCAGAATAATATTCCTCAGTTTATGTAAACTGCAGAACAATATTCCTCAGTTTATGTAAACTACGGAACAATATTCCTCAGTTACGTAAACTACAGAACAATATTCTGTAGTTACGTAAACTTCGGAGCAGTATTCCTCAGTTATGTAAACTGCAGAACAATATTCCTCAGTTTATGTAAACTGTGGAACAATATTCCTAAGTTATGTAAACTGTGGAACAATATTCCTCAGTTTATGTAAACTGCGGAACAATATTCCTCAGTTTATGTAAACATGTCAGCATGGCTCAGTTGGTAGCACATCCGCCTCTGGACCAGAAGGTCGTGGGTTCTCGTCCCACACCGGGATTGGACTTGCACTTAAAAATTGCTGGCATCCGAGTGCAGTATTCGGGGGCGCTGTACTGCTTGGTTGTGCCATCCTTCAGATGAGATGTTAAACTGAGGTCCCTTCTGCCCATCCTGGTGTTGTCCTGGTGGGTGCTCATGTGGAGGTAAAAGAACCCAGGGCACTCTTCGCAAAGAGTAGGGAACATTCCCGGTGTCCTGGCCAACATTCCCCTTCCCATAAACTGGTTCATGCAATTATCCAGGCTGTGTACGGGTGATGATGTGCAATATGGCCGCTGCCACACATTCAGTCACTTTACTACCAGACTAGCATTGCTTGTAAAGCACTTTGGATGTATGAAAAGCGCTATATAAATGCTGATTCTTCTTCGTCTTCTAAACTGTGGAACAATATTCCTTAGTTATGTAAACTGCAGAATAATATATCTCAGTTTATGTAACCTGCGGAACAATTATTCCGCAATTTCTGTAAACTGCAGAATAAGTATTTCACAGTTTATGTAAACTGTGAAAAACTATTCTGCAGTTTATGTAAACTGCAGAACATTATTCCTCAGTTATGCAAATTGTGGAGCAATATTCTTCAGTTACGTAAACTGCAGAATAACATCTCTCATTTTACGTAAACTGTGGAGCAATATTCCTCAGTTATGTAAACTGTGGAACAATATTCCTCAGTTATGTAACCTGTGGAGCAATATTCCTCAGTTATGTAACCTGCGGAACAATATTCCTCAGTTTATATAAACTGTGGAGCAATATTCCTCAGTTATGTAAACTGTGGAACAATATTCCTCAGTTATGTGAACTGTGGAGCAATATTTCTCAGTTATGCAAACTGTGGAGCAATATTCCTCAGTTTATGTAAACGACGGAACAATATTCCTAAGTTTATGTAAACTGCGGAACAATATTCCTCTGTATGTAAACTGCAGAGCAATATTCCTCAGTTACATAACCTGCAGAACAATAGTCCTCAGTTTATGTAAACTGCAGAACAATATTCCTCAGTTATGTAAAGTACAGAACAATATTCCACAATTACATAATCTGTGGAGCAGTATTCCTCAGTTATGTAAACTGCACAACAATATTCCTCAGTTTATCTAAACTGTGCAACAGTATTCCTCAGTTTATGTAAACTATGGAACAATTATTCCGCAAGTTATGTAAACTGCAGAATAAGTATTTTACAGTTTATGTAAACTGTGAAAAACTGTTCTGCAGTTTACGTAAAATGCGGAGCAATATTTCTCAGTTACGTAAACTGCAGAATAACATCTCTAAATTTATGTAAACTGTGGAACAATATTCCTCAGTTATGTAACCTGCAAAACAATATTCCTCAGTTTATATAAACTGTGGAACAATATTCCTCAGTTATGTAACCTGCAGAACCATATTCCTCAGTTTATGTAAGCTGCAGAACAATATTCCTCAGTTTATATAAACTGTGGAGCAATATTCCTCAGTTATGTAAAATGTGGAACCATATTCCTCGGTTATGTAAGCTGCGGAACAATATTCCTCACTTTATATAAACTGTGGAGCAATATTCCTCAGTTATGTAAACTGTGGAACAATATTCCTCAGTTATTTAAACTGCGGAACAATATTCCTCAGTTTATGTAAACGGCGCAACAATATTCCTCAGTTACGTAAACTGTGGAGCAATATTCCTCAGTTATGTAACCTGCGAACAATATTCCTCAGTTATGTAAACTGAGAATAATATTCCTCAGTTATGTAACCCTGAGAACAATATTTCTCAGTTATGTAAACTACAGAACAATATTCCTCAGTTTATGTAAACTACAGAACAATATTCCTCAGTTTATGTAAACGGCAGAACAATATTCCTCAATTTATGTAAACTGTGGAGCAATATTCCTCAGTTATGTAAACTGCGGAACAATATTCCTCAATTTATGTAAACTGTGGAGCAATATTCCTCAGTTAAATAAACTGCAGAATAACATCTCTCAATTTATATAAACTGTGGAGCAATATTCCGCAGTTTAGGTAAACTGTGGAACAATATTCCTCAGTTATGTAACCCGTGGAACAGTATTCCTCAATTTATGTAAACTGTGGAGCAATATTCCTCAGTTATGTAAACTGTGGAGCAATATTCCTCAGTTATGTAAACTGAGGAACAATTTTCCTCAGTTATGCTAACTGCGGAACAATATTCCTCAGTTTATGTGGTAGCAACAATATTCCTCAGTTATGTAACCTGCGAACAATATTCCTCAGTTTATGTAAATGGGGAATAATATTCCTCAGTTATGTAAACTGAGGAACAGTGTTCTCAGTTATGTAACCCTGGAGCAATATTTCTCAGTTATGTAAACTACAGAACAATATTCCTCAGTTTATGTAAACGGCAGAACAATATTCCTCAATTTATGTAAACTGTGGAGCAATATTCCTCAGTTTTGTAAACTGCGGAACAATATTCCTCAGTTTATGTAAACGGCGGAACAATATTCCTCAATTTATGTAAACTGTGGAGCAATATTCCTCAGTTAAGTAAACTGCAGAATAACATCTCTCAATTTATATAAACTGTGGAGCAATATTCCTCAGTTTTGTAAACTGCGGAACAATATTCCTCAGTTTATGTAACCCGTGGAACAGTATTCCTCAATTTATGTAAACTGTGGAGCAATATTCCTCAGTTATGTAAACTGTGGAACAATATTCCTCAGTTATGCTAACTGTGGAACAATATTCCTCAGTTATGTGAACTGTGGAGCAATATTCCTCAGTTGTGTAATCTGTGGAACAATATTCCTCAGTTTATATAAACTGTGGAGCAATATTCCTCAGTTATGTAAACTGTGGAACAATATTCCTCAGTTATGCTAACTGTGGAACAATATTCCTCAGTTTTTGTAAACTGCAGAGCAATATTCCTCAGTTTATGTAAACTGCGGAACAATGTTCCTTAGTTACGTAAACTACAGAACAATATTCCACAGTTGCGTAATCTGTGGAACAATATTCCTCAGTCATGTAAACTGTGGAACAGTATTCCTCAGACATGTAAAATGCAGAAGAGTATTCCTCAGTTTATGTAAACTGGGAACAATTATTCCGTAATTTATATAAACTGCAGAATAAATATATAACAGTTTATGTAAACTGTGAAAACTGTTCTGCAGTTTATGTAAACTGTGGAGCAATATTCCTCAGTTACGTAAACTGCAGAATAACCATCTCTTAATTTATGTAAACTGTGGAAAAATATTCCTCAGTTATGTAAACTGTGGAGCAATATTCCTCAGTTGATGTAAACTGCAGAACAATATTCCTCGGAATGTAAACTGTGGAGCAATATTCCTCAGTTATGTAAACTGCGGAACTATTTTCCTCTGTATGTAAACTGCAGAGCAATATTCCTCAGTTACGTAAACTGCGGAACAATATTCCTCAGTTTATGTAAACGGTGCAACAATATTCCTCAGTTACGTAAACTGTGGAGCAATATTCCTCAGTTATGTAACCTGCGGAGCAATATTCCTCAGTTTATGTAAACGGCAGAATAATATTCCTCAGTTATGTAAACTGAGGAACAGTGTTCCTCAGTTATGTAACCCCTGGAGCAATATTTCTCAGTTATGTAAACTACAGAACAATATTCCTCAGTTTATGTAAATGGCAGAACAATATTCCTCAATTTATGTAAACTGTGGAGCAATATTCCTCAGTTATGTAAACTGCAGAACAGTATTCCTCAGTTTATGTAAATGGCGGAACAATATTCCTCAATTTATGTAAACTGTGGAGCAATATTCCTCAGTTAAATAAACTGCAGAATAACATCTCTCAATTTATATAAACTGTGGAGCAATATTCCGCAGTTTAGGTAAACTGTGGAACAATATTCCTCAGTTATGTAACCCGTGGAACAGTATTCCTCAATTTATGTAAACTGTGGAGCAATATTCCTCAGTTATGTAAACTGTGGAGCAATATTCCTCAGTTATGTAAACTGTGGAACAATTTTCCTCAGTTATGCTAACTGCGGAACAATATTCCTCAGTTTATGTAACCGGCGCAGCAATATTCCTCAGTTATGTAACCTGCGGAGCAATATTCCTCAGTTTATGTAAATGGCGGAATAATATTCCTCAGTTATGTAAACTGAGGAACAGTGTTCCTCAGTTATGTAACCCCTGGAGCAATATTTCTCAGTTATGTAAACTACAGAACAATATTCCTCAGTTTATGTAAACGGCAGAACAATATTCCTCAATTTATGTAAACTGTGGAGCAATATTCCTCAGTTACGTAAACTGCGGAACAATATTCCTCAGTTTATGTAAACGGCGCAACAATATTCCTCAGTTACGTAAACTGTGGAGCAATATTCCTCAGTTATGTAACCTGCGGAGCAATATTCCTCAGTTTATGTAAACGGCAGAATAATATTCCTCAGTTATGTAAACTGAGGAACAGTGTTCCTCAGTTATGTAACCCCTGGAGCAATATTTCTCAGTTATGTAAACTACAGAACAATATTCCTCAGTTTATGTAAACGGCAGAACAATATTCCTCAATTTATGTAAACTGTGGAGCAATATTCCTCAGTTATGTAAACTGCGGAACAATATTCCTCAGTTTATGTAAATGGCGGAACAATATTCCTCAATTTATGTAAACTGTGGAGCAATATTCCTCAGTTAAATAAACTGCAGAATAACATCTCTCAATTTATATAAACTGTGGAGCAATATTCCGCAGTTTAGGTAAACTGTGGAACAATATTCCTCAGTTATGTAACCCGTGGAACAGTATTCCTCAATTTATGTAAACTGTGGAGCAATATTCCTCAGTTATGTAAACTGTGGAACAATATTCCTCAGTTATGCTAACTGTGGAACAATATTCCTCAGTTATGTGAACTGTGGAGCAATATTCCTCAGTTGTGTAATCTGTGGAACAATATTCCTCAGTTTATATAAACTGTGGAGCAATATTCCTCAGTTATGTAAACTGTGGAACAATATTCCTCAGTTATGCTAACTGTGGAACAATATTCCTCAGTTTTTGTAAACTGCAGAGCAATATTCCTCAGTTTATGTAAACTGCGGAACAATGTTCCTTAGTTACGTAAACTACAGAACAATATTCCACAGTTGCGTAATCTGTGGAACAATATTCCTCAGTCATGTAAACTGTGGAACAGTATTCCTCAGACATGTAAAATGCAGAAGAGTATTCCTCAGTTTATGTAAACTGCGGAACAATTATTCCGTAATTTATATAAACTGCAGAATAAATATATAACAGTTTATGTAAACTGTGAAAACTGTTCTGCAGTTTATGTAAACTGTGGAGCAATATTCCTCAGTTACGTAAACTGCAGAATAACCATCTCTTAATTTATGTAAACTGTGGAAAAATATTCCTCAGTTATGTAAACTGTGGAGCAATATTCCTCAGTTGATGTAAACTGCAGAACAATATTCCTCGGAATGTAAACTGTGGAGCAATATTCCTCAGTTATGTAAACTGCGGAACTATTTTCCTCTGTATGTAAACTGCAGAGCAATATTCCTCAGTTACGTAACCTGTGGAACAATATTCCTCAGTTTATGTAAACTGCAGAACAATATTCCTCAGTTTATGTAAACTGCGGAACAATATTGCTCTGTATGTAAACTGCAGAGCAATATTCCTCAGTTACGTAACCTGCAGAACAATATTCCTCAGTTTATGTAAACTGCAGAACAATATTCTTCAGTTATGTAAACTGTGGAACAATATTCCTCAGTTACGTAAACTACAGAACAATATTCCACAATTACATAATCTGTGGAGCAATATTCCTCAGTTATGTAAACTGCACAACAATATTCCTCAGTTTATGTAAACTGTGGAACAGTATTCCTCAGTTTATGTAAACTTCGGAACAATTATTCTGCAAGTTATGTAAACTGCAGAATAAGTATTTTACAGTTTATGTAAACTGTGAAAAACTGTTCTGCAGTTTACATAAACTGCGAGCAATATTCCTCAGTTACGTAAACTGCAGAATAACATCTCTAAATTTATGTAAACTGTGGAACAATATTCCTCAGTTATGTAACCTGCAGAACCATATTCCTCAGTTTATGTAAGCTGCAGAACAATATTCCTCAGTTTATATAAACTGTGGAGCTATATTCCTCAGTTATGTAAACTGTGGAACCATATTCCTCGGTTATGTAAGCTGTGGAACAATATTCCTCACTTTATATAAACTGTGGAGCAATATTCCTCAGTTATGTAAACTGCAGAACAATTTTCCTCTGTATGTAAACTGCAGAGCAATATTCCTCAGTTACGTAACCTGTGGAACAATATTCCTCAGTTTATGTAAACTGCAGAACAATATTCCTCAGTTTATGTAAACTGCGGAACAATATTCCTTAGTTACATAAACTACAGAACAATATTCCACAGTTACGTAATCTGTGGAACAATATTCCTCAGTTATGTAAACTGCAGAACAGTATTCCTCAGTTTATGTAAAATGTAAAAGAGTATTCCTCAGTTTATGTAAACTGCGGAACAATTATTCCGTAATTTATGTAAATTGCAGAATAAATATTTCACAGTTTATGTAAACTGTGAAAACTGTCCTGCAGTTTATGTAAACTGCGGAGCACTATTTCTCAGTTACATAAACTGCAGAATAACCATCTCTTAATTTATGTAAATTGTGGAACAATATTCCTCAGTTATGTAACCTGTGGAACCACATTCCTCAGTTTATGTAAGCTGCGGAACAATATTCCTCAGTTTATATAAACTGTGGAGCAATATTCCTCAGTTATGTAAACTGTGGAACAATATTACTCAGTTATTTAAACTGCGGAACAATATTCCTCAGTTTATGTAAATGGCGGAACAATATTCCTCAATTTATGTAAACTGTGGAGCAATATTCCTCAGTTATGTAAACTGCGGAACAATATTCCTCAGTTTATGTAAATGGCGGAACAATATTCCTCAGTTATTTAAACTAAAGAACAATGTTCCTCAGTTATGTAACCTGTGGAGCAATATTCCTCAGTTATGTAAACTGTGGAACAATATTCCTCAGTTATGTAAATGGCGGAACAATATTCCTCAGTTTATGTAAATGGTGGAACAATATTCCTCAATTTATGTAAACTGTGGAGCAATATTCCTCAGTTTATGTAAACGGCGGAACAATATTCCTCAGTATGTAAACGGCAGAACAATATTCCTCAGTATGTAAACTGTGGAGCAATATTCCTCAGTTATGTAAACTGCAGAACAATATTTCTCAGTATATATAAATGGCAGAACAATATTCCTCAATTTATGTAAACTGCGGAACAATATTCCTTAGTTACATAAACTACAGAACAATATTCCACAGTTACGTAATCTGTGGAACAATATTCCTCAGGTATGTAAACTGCAGAACAGTATTCCTCAGTTTATGTAAAATGTAGAAGAGTATTCCTCAGTTTATGTAAACTGCGGAACAATTATTCCGTAATTTATGTAAACTGCAGAATAAATATTTCACAGTTTATGTAAACTGTGAAAACTGTCCTGCAGTTTATGTAAACTGCGGAGCACTATTTCTCAGTTACATAAACTGCCGAATAACCATCTCTTAATTTATGTAAATTGTGGAACAATATTCCTCAGTTATTTAACCTGTGGAACCACATTCCTCAGTTTATGTAAGCTGCGGAACAATATTCCTCAGTTTATATAAACTCGGAGCAATATTCCTCAGTTATGTAAACTGTGGAACAATATTACTCAGTTATTTAAACTGCGGAACAATATTCCTCAGTTTATGTAAATGGCGGAACAATATTCCTCAATTTATGTAAACTGTGGAGCAATATTCCTCAGTTATGTAAACTGCGGAACAATATTCCTCAGTTTATGTAAATGGCGGAACAATATTCCTCAGTTATTTAAACTAAAGAACAATGTTCCTCAGTTATGTAACCTGTGGAGCAATATTCCTCAGTTATGTAAATGGCGGAACAATATTCCTCGGTTTATGTAAATGGTGGAACAATATTCCTCAATTTATGTAAACTGTGGAGCAATATTCCTCAGTTTATGTAAACGGCGGAACAATATTCCTCAGTATGTAAACGGCAGAACAATATTCCTCAGTATGTAAACTGTGGAGCAATATTCCTCAGTTATGTAAACTGCAGAACAATATTTCTCAGTATATATAAATGGCAGAACAATATTCCTCAATTTATGTAAACTGTGGAGCAATATTCCTCAGTTACGTAAACTGCAGAATAACATCTCTCAATTTATGTAAACTATGGAGCAATATTGCTTAGTTATGTGAACTGTGGAGCAATATTCCTCAGCTATGTAAATTGTGGAGCAATATTCCTCAGTTTACGTAGACTGTGAAGATATATTCCTCAGTTTATCTACATTGCAGAACAATATTCCTCAGTTTATGTACATTGCAGAACAATATTCCCTCAGTTATGTAAACTGTGGAGCAATATTCCTCAGTTATGTGAACTGTGGAGCAATATTCCTCAGTTTATGTTAATTGTGGAGCAATATTCCTCAGTTATGTAAACTGTGGAACAATATTCCTGAGTTTATGTAAACTGTGAAGCAATATCCCTCAGTTTATGTACATTGCAGAACAACATTCCTCAGTTTATGTAAACTGCAGAACAATATTCCTCGGTTTATGTAAACTGCGGAACAATATTCTTCAGTTTATGTAAACTGTGGAACAATATTCCTCAGTTTATGTAAACCGCAGAATAATTATTCTGTGGTTTATATTAAATTCTGTGGAAAATTCTGTGGTTGTGGAATCACAGAAACAATGGGTTTTGCCCATAACTCTTGAGTAGCAAAGCCACGAGTTAGTTATAAAGGTCTTACCACTTGTGCGGAGATAATTGTGCTATTCTACTGCAATCCGTTATGTGTTTGATATATATCACACCATTTGTAGTAATTTTATTGGTGTTTTGCCTTGTTTAGCGTACAACTGTGTTTCTTTCTGTTGTAAGTTTCCTATCTGGCCCATTGTTCTCTGTGTTCCATTTCTGGATTCTAAGTGGAAATAGCATGTTCTAAGTTATATAAATGGTGTTCTAAGTGAAATAAATATTTACCCAAAATAACATGAATTAGTTACCCAATTTATACACTACTGATGTGGTATATAAAGTATTGTACAATAGGTCAGGAAAATCAAGTAATCTGATTGGCTGACTGGTACTCTGAAGCATGAGTAAATCTTAGTATATCTCACTCAAAAAAGTACCAGTCAGCCACACTTCTCCAAAAGTCATTCTGACCCCTGAAAAAAAAAGCATTGAAGCTGCCATCTTTCATTCCCTGGTAAAGTAAGAATGCTACAGCGCAAAACCCCGGTAGGCTTGTTCTCATCTTCCACCATCCTTGTTCAGCTATTGACATATTTTAAGTCTCTGCCAAATGCTGAACCTGTCAAAGTCTTTATTAACAAGCATTTGTCGACTTCTGGTGACGTCAGGAAATGAATGGCTGCCTAATTTCAGCACTCTGGGTTGACTCTGATAATAATCAAAATTCATCAGCCACCACCACCATGCAATCACCGGCAAAGGCAACCTGCTCTAAAATTTATGCCTCCAAACAAACAGAAATACCATAATTTAAACTTAGAGAGCTACTCCACAAAGAAAAAACAAACAACCTCCCAGCCAAGGAGTCCGCAGGGGAAAACATGGCCTCTGGGATGCAGCAAGAACCCAACAGTCCCGATCTTATCATTACCATTCTACAAACTGCTCGCACCATCTCCAAAATAGACAAAACACTTTCTAACCTTCGCTCTGACATAAGCAGACTCAAGCATCGTGCAGATCAAATAGAGCTGGGCCTCTCGACTGTAGTCGAACAAACAGACCGCCACAATCACCTACTACTTTATCTCCTTGCTAGGGAGACAGAGCTCAACCTTAAGCTGGATGATCTGTAGGGGTGACACAGGAGACAAAATATATGTGTATACGGCATCCATGAGGGTGCTGAAAACAAAGCCCCGAGCACCATAATATTCTTACAGTCCATCTTAAAAGAAGCCCTGCATCTACGTGCTGACAGGATAAGTATGGATAGAGTCCATAGGTCATTGGCTCCCAAACCTTCCAATGTGGGCTCCAGGCCTTTGTCCTTCATTGCCAAGCTCACACAATATGCCACAAAAGAGAAACTCCTCACTACAGCCTGGAAGCAGCAAGAAATCACTTTCCAGCAATATAATATATCTCTTGACAACGACTATAAAATGCAAGTCCAGGAGAAAAGGAAAGCACTCTGGCCAATAATCAAACAGCTGAGAGGGAAAGGTATCAGAGCTCAGATTTTATTTCCCACCCACTTGAGAGTGGAGACAGAGAGAGGTACCCAAGTGTTCACTGACCTTCTTGCAGCTAAATCTTTTCTTGATGGATTGGGGCTCACAACACCTGCCCTGCTGAAGGAGAGCATGGAGAGAGAACTGCTGAAGTCCACAAGGTCAGTAGCACAAAAGGGCCTGAAGAGGAGGGGGACCCAACAAGCTGTTCCCCACACAAATCTACGTTCAGACATCATCAGAATCTTCAAACCCTACACTTCAATGGCTTTGCTGCAGGGGATCGCAGATGCGGCGGATGGAGGAGCATCAGACATGGAGGAACAAATGCAACAGGCCATGAACGCACTGCACAGTACCTGATTGCTGTCCTACAGTAAACCAAGAGTACTTTTCATTTCTCCTTTGCTCTCGTTGAGTGCCACTCGATGGATGTTATCTACACCACGGTATCACAGCACGCAAGAGTGCAGCGACCGCGCCTAATAACTTTCACAGCCTCAGAAACTGACGGTTTAGTTAGATGGGCAAAGTAGGTTAAACTGCTCTAATCTTGCTGGGTTACACTGATTTTCACAGCAACACCAGTGAAGCGTAAGCAGACTGAAAGCAAAGCCGGAGGGGGGAGCCGAGACATCTTGGAAATTACAGCAAACAATGACAGTTTGAGATATTGGTCTAGACCATAGATGCACACGATAAGATTTAAAGTAAAAGGAGCACCGTAATGCATGGCACATAGAACTGTTTCATCCATTCCTTTATTAACAGGTGTTGCTTTAAATGTTTTTTTTTTTTTTAAAGTTTACTCTCTTACTGGTGTTGGTGCCCTGTTGGCTGCCGCAAAAATTACCTCATGATACAGTCTGGGATGCCTGGTCTACTTCCCCCTTTAATATGTAGGCCTTGCAGAAGGAGGGAAACGATGATACTGCCTATTGCCATGGGCCCAACTGCCACATTACATTGAAGTGCCATGGGGGTCGCAGCACCGTCATCCAGGAGTGGGTGACTGGTGTCTCCAGATCTCATACAGTGATCAGTATGGACCAGATAGGTGGATTGGGGACCTTAATGCTGGCAGCACCTTTTATACACCGAACCAGCATCCCAACAGTACTTATAAGACCAGAGGTGGACCCTTGAGACCCTGGTCGATAAATCCTAAACCCCTTAAGCAGTGCTCAGGGTTGACCTGGCCCACCAATACTCAGACCGAGATCCTTGACCATAATTGCACTGGTTTTCCCGATGTATGACTTACCCTAGGGACAGATCCCTACTGCTCCTGGTGCGCACTGCACATCTAACCACACTATAGGGTGATAAGTGTCTAAGAAGGGCACTACCCAGGCACCAGGTTACACTGCCTGATCGTGGAAGCATACCACTCATACTCCTAAGTTTATTAACTATAGTGAACAATTTAGTGATCATACACAGTTTTTATTTGAATTTTGACTTGTTTTGTTAGATTGTTTGAATCAAATCGAATCTACATCTTACCTGAGAATTAGAATCCACAAACCGTAGACTTAAGAGTACTAGACGTTGTTTCTATCTTGTATTCAAGCTGAACGTACCTTACCAGTTAAAACTAAAAATGTTACTATGCCACCAAAGGATGCGAAGGCTCTATTGTATAATGTCAACGGCCTGAACAGCCCAATTAAAAAGAAAAGAGTGCTTAAGTATATTAGGGAACAACACTGTCAAATAATCTTTTTGCAAGAGACACACCTTGCCCCTTCCGAAGCGGAGAAGCTTAAAAACAGAACTCACTCCAAGCTTTTCCACACCTCATTGGATAAAGGCAAGAAAAGAGGAGTTGCAGTCCTTATCTCTGATGCACTTCCCTTTGGGGAAGAACAGGTCTTAACTGACCTGGGGGGAGAGGTGTGTTCTTATCATTGGGAAGATACAGGAGGGTAAGGTAACCCTAATGAATGTTTATGCCCCTCCAGGCTCTCCCTTTGGGTTTTACTTAGATCTAGTCAGGTTGGTGGCAGAGAGGATTTTAATTATTTGAGGGGACTGGAATCTTATACTAAACCACCAGCTGGACTCTACTTCCCATATCCCATCTACAGCCACAAAAAAGGCCAAAAGATTTTGAGAACTGATAGCCGAGCTGAGTTTAGTAGGCATTTGGGGAGAGAGAGAGAGAGAGAGATATCCTCAGGCAAGAGACTACACCTGCTACTCTCCAAGGCACAGAATCTACTCTAGGATAGATTTCCATCTAACCCAAGAGAGAGAGACTTATCCAGATTTGGCCACTCCTGGGTAGGAACAGCCATTCACTTGGACCATCAGCCACTGTTCACTGAACTGGAGCTAGGTTTACCTCAGAAATAGACACAGTGGCATCTAAGCCTCTCCCTCCTTAGAGATAAGGACACACTAGAGAAACTTAAAGAAGTTATTAACCAGACACTGATCCATAACTCCCACTCACAAACAGCCCCTCAGATTCTGTGGGACACGTTGAAAACAATGCTAAGAGGGAAATTAATCTCAATAGGAGCTCACAATAACAAAAAGAGAAGAAATCTCATTTAGAACAGCTTACCACTCTGTTGAGAAGCCTAGAAACACAACTGCAACAGAAATGGGATAAACCAACAGATAAGGAAATTAAGGAACTTAAAAACTTACTACAGAAACTACACCTGTTAGAAATAGAGAAATCCCTTCACTACCTGAAACAGTAGTACTACGAAGGGGGATCAAGGACTTTAAAAATGTTAACATTTAGGCTTAAAAGAGGCAGGCTAGGGCTACCATTATCAAAATTAACCACCCCAAATCTGGGACCTTAACATATAAGGCTAAACAAGTAATGGATGCATTTGTCAGCCACTACAAACACCTGTATCGGGGTCAGGGGGAGACTCCCCCCAAGATTAGAAACATTTTTTGAACAACTTAAACCTCCCAACCCTCACCCCAGACCAACAAACAACCCTGATGACCCCCATAAAATTATCAGAAATTAAAGCTGCCACCCAGCAATTAACATCAGGGAAGTGCTCCGGACCAGGTAGGTTCAGCGGGGAGTTTTACAAAACTCTAAACAAAGAACTGGTACCCCACTTATTGCAAGCAATGAGTGGAATTTGGAAAGAGGGCAGCAGAGTCCCCCCTTCCTGGGACTACACCACCATAACATTCATGCACAAACCTGGCAAGAATCCAATAGAATGATTATGTAGCTCATACCAACCCATCTCTCTACTAAATGTAGACTATAAGATTTTTACATTCATCTTGGCCACAAGATTAAACCAGTTTCTCCCCCAACTGATCAACAAGGACCAGACAGGCTTCATCCCTGGCAGACAAGGACCAGACAGCATCAGGCACCCATAAATATCATAAACAAAATCACACAAGACATAACCCCTGCATGCCTGATGAGTCTTGATGCCGAAAAGGCATTTGACAGGGTCTCGTGGTCTTTCCTTTTTGTGGTCCTAAGAAAATTTGGCTTCCCTCAGACCATGATAGATGCTCTGAAATCCTTACACATGGCCCCTCAGGCATACATCAGAGTTAATGGAAATGTGTCGGATAGATTCTCTTTGGGAAGGGGCACAAGACATGGATGCCCTCTGTCCCCCCTGTTATTTGCCCTTTACAAAGAGCCTCTGGCTTGTGCCATTCGCACAGACCCAAATATTACTGTAGTGAGAGTGGAGGACACAGAGCACAAGATTTCATTATACGCAGATGATGTGCTCCTATATGTTACCAACCCTAATCAAACCATCCCCAAAATCTGGAATATCCTTGAAGAATTTGGATGCCATGCCAGCTACTCCCTAAATAAAGACAAAACAGAAATCCTGAAGTTTTTCTTTAACCCCTCACAGGAAATAACTAAGACTCTTCACCTAAATTGGAACAAACCCCAAATCAAATACTTAGGAATCCAGATCCTGAAGCACTTGAGTAGGTTGTTCAGTGCCAACTACACTCCCTTGCTCACACAGCTACAACAGGGTATAGATAAATGGCAGCTACTAAGACTCCCAATGTATTCAAACATTCAAACTATAACTATGAACATCCTCCCAAGATTTCTGTACCTTTTTCCGTCCCTCCCAATAAACATTCCCAGAAAACAGTTTGCGTTATGGCAGAAGATGATTACAAAATGCATATTGTCCCCTGGCAAACTAAAAATAAAAATAAAAATCTTGCAAGCAGAAAATCAGGGAGGTGGAAGAGCAGTCCCTAGCCTGGAGGATTACTGTCTGGCTGCAAATCTGAGAAATACCTTGCTCTGGAGCTCAGGGACATATGAGGCCCACTGGATAGACATTGAAACCCATCTCACAGAGGGCCCTGCCCCTTGGAAGCAAGAGTGGTGGATACCTCCCTGAACAAATGAAAGGAATACCCACTAACAGCAGTCGGGGGCACTTTAAAAATGACGCATAAGCTATGAGCCAAATATGAATTGGAGAAAGCAATTTGGCCTCTTCAATGGTTCGCCTGGTCAGACAAATTCATACCAGCTAAATTAGATCACATTTTCAGAATTTGGGGTAGACTGGGCTTGTGTAGATTGAGGCAGATTACCTCTGGAGACTCTATAATAGACATTCAGACTCTTAAACAGAAATTTCAGTTAAGAAACAATGATCACTACCGATACTTACAGTTGAGAACTTACATCCAAAGAAATAAAAAAGTCTCAAGCTTAGTAACACACACTGAACCCCTTCTTAGAGTAATTGAATCAATACTGTCAGGGGAGACCATAAGGGGACATATTTCAGTTATCTATAAAGCAATCAGACAGCTTCAAGCCCAAAGCTCGCTTCAAATCAAGGCCAGATGGGAGAAAGAGGCAGATTTTTACATATCTGAAGAGGAATGGGGGACAATTTTCAAACTAACTAATAAGACCACTCTCTCTCCAAACTGGCGTGAATTCACCTGGAAGGTGAGGGTGAGATACTTCTACACGCCCAAAATTCAGGCAAGTGGGGCAGTGGCAACTCATCACATTGCCGGAGGGGATGTGGGACTCAATTGGCAAGCCACTCACACATATTTTGGGACTGTGAGGTCCTAAAACCCTTTTGGAGACAGATCTCCCGGGTGGTGGGGAGACTCTTTTCCTGTACCCCCCTGCTCACATTTAAAAACGTGATCCTAGACATACCCCCGATGAGATCAAGGGAACCGATAACATCTATTCATGGAACATTCTTTTAGTTGAAGCACACAAATCCATTACAAGGAGGTGGCTCACTTCTGACTGCCCTGACCTAAAACATTGGCTCTCCACCATACATGAAATACAGGAGATGGAGGAGTTAACACTCAAGATCAAGCCTAGGATGAGAGCATTCACTAGGACATGGACAAGGTAGAGTGTGGCAGCTGATCAGTCTCTAGATGAGACATAGTTAAAATCAAGGAAATAAAAAGATTGAGATAAAAGGTAACATCTTATAGAAAGGAGCCTGAACAAGACAACTTTAATTAAATGTTTTGACTATGAAATCTATGTATGTTATAAAAATGTGATTTGTTGATGCAGATTCTGGACATTCAATAAACTTGAATTAAAAAAACCCAAGCATTTATCAATGTTGAATGTTTGCTTGCTTGTATTGGCATTTATAGTACAGGAGGTAATGAGATGCATCATAAGAATGGCAGAACAGTTTTGATGTTGTGTATGTGAATGAGTACAGAAATACATAGGTGTGTATTAGGTTGAAAACATATTTATTAAGAACGGCAGTTGGGAATTGAGAAGGATGTGCTACTAAGTGAGATTGGAATGTAAACAGGTATGTGTGTGTGTATGTGGCGGGGGGCTGGAGGAGCCGCAGACATAGGTGCCGACTCAAGGGGTGCTGGGGTACTCAAGCACCCACAGAGTTGACTTAAGCACCCTCAATATTTTGAGGGAAGACTGGAAGAAAGCATTACTAGGGAACCTGCCCATTGAAAAAATACTTCTTAATGTCAGTGAGCACCCATAAAGGTTTATAAAAGTTGGTTCTCCTGGCCTCAGAGCAAAGTAAGTTTTTTTTTTTTTTTTTTTTTTAGGAAAACAGTAGGACAAGGTGTGTGTGTGTGTGTGTGTGTGTGTGTGTGAGGGGAGGGGTGTGCTTCACTAAATAAATCCATTCAGAGGGACTATAACTCATACATGCTCCACTCTTTGGTTCAAACATATTTTTAATTTACTGAATTATTTTTTTTCTTTTTATCTTTGTTTGTCATGAAAATAATTTAAAGTTGCTCTAGCAAGAAAACTAAAACATGGCTTGCAAAGAAACTGCACACAGCAGGCACTGAGAAAATAAATATAAATTTATTGTGAAGATAGATGAAGGGCTAACACCCCTATGTATCCACTCAGAACATGAGTCTTCCTCAGGGAATGGAGTTTGCCTACAACGCCATACTTTACCCAAACAATTAATTTTTCCATCCCGTGGTTTAATGACAGTTGGAATGCGTTGGAATCAATACAGGAGTGTTTCACAACTCCCACAGCTTACCCTGACCTTTCATCATTTTAATCACACTGCACATCATGGAATTTCATTCACTACTTGCTGATACTGGTACACGTTATTAATTTATTAAATAAGCAGTATTCAAATTTAAGTGACCATTAACAATAATATTCTCTTATTAGCTTATAACATGTCTGGCTAGCACTAGATGAACTAAAGATCACTGAAGTTTTTACACTGCTTGTATTTAATTTTGCACTTACAATGATGTTGGTGTGATGTTGAAGTACTCATAATTTTTTTTTTAAGATTTGCACTGTTCTTACAATATGCACTTTTGTTAATTGATTACAACAGTTTGGTATTTCATTAATTGTTTGGGGTATTTAAAGTGTGGTGTTGTAGGCTACCTCCGCCCTATGAGAAAAACTCAAGTTCCCAGTCGATACGTAGGGGTGTTATCCCATTGTCTGTCTTTGCAAGGCTAGTGTACATATAAGCATTAAGCCACAATGAAGGTGAATTCTAATGGAGAATTAATGCATGGTTGGGACTGTTGTGGCATGGGGCTGGAACTGCATCAGGTGGTAGAAGAGCAACACAGCATTATGGCACGATAATGACGTGTTGAAAGCGTGAACGGCTTAGAAAATATTGACTGTTGCATGTAGTACTGGGAGTTAGAGCAATAGGTGGCACCAGGAACAGAGAGAGTGAAAGGGAAGCAGGAGACTGGACAGAAACAGTTCAGCGATGTGGTCGCCAGCAGGTGAAGCACAAAGGAGTGCAGAGAGGAATAAAAGACACAGTTTGCTGTTTCCCAGTCAAGTCATCCAGTAGACACTTTAGTACTCGTACCACAGTGAAAAAGAGCAGTGTGAAGCATAACCTAGTAACACATAAGAAGAAGAGACAGGAAAAGTCTGTTTGTTCTTTCAAAGCGCCACCTATTGTTCAGAATAACAACCAAGTGCCATGACAAAATGGAATGTGTTCAGCACTGCTGTGATTGTCAACAGCTGTGTCCAACAATTAGCAGGACACAGTATATTTGTGAAAGTGACAGCCGCACTTCTTTCTAGGGACGGATGTAACCGATGCACAGAATAGTATTCAGAGTGCAGTTCAGTGCTAAAAGTAGGAAGTGAAGAAAGACATGGTAGGGAAATAGAACAAAATCGCTATGCTGTTTTCAACGCGCCACCTATTGGTCTGAATAATAACCAAGCCTGCAGCCAAAATGGGGCTCTTAAGTACTCGCTGAAATGTCAAGCCGTCGGCAGACGAAAGTCCAGCAGATG
Source organism: Neoceratodus forsteri (assembly GCA_016271365.2). Classification (NCBI taxonomy): domain Eukaryota; kingdom Metazoa; phylum Chordata; order Ceratodontiformes; family Ceratodontidae; genus Neoceratodus; species Neoceratodus forsteri. The sequence goes on from JADMNL010000023.1 coordinate 71,826,203, forward strand.
TAGTGAACTTGAAAGTGTGCTGTGTGTTGTGTCGCGAGTTACCCGATTGATACAGTAGTACTCCCAGGAGAAAGGCATATTAAAACAGCGACCCTAGGCAAGAGATCAGTGAGAAAGCGATGACAAGCAGTGTGGTGTTGTAAAAGCACCACCTATTGGCTGAAATACTGAGCGGCGCTGTGCACACTCACCTCACACAACTTTTGTCGCTGTTGGGGCATAATAAAGTATGCAACAACTAAATTGGCCCCACAATCCATCAGGGCACGAATCCCAGGTACAAATGGATGCACAGCAATCAAGCAGGCGAGTAGAACCACCAACAGTTGAGCTGGTATCGTTATCAAATCTGTAGCTTCCTACATAAAGCAGACTTGCAACATGTCATAAACTGGTAGACACTATTTAAGTTGATGTTGTCAGTGCAACGTGCACGTGCACGTCTCCAGGTAGACACAGAAAGTAACAGACATCAAGCATAATTGTGTAATTCAAATAAGTCCAGCTGCTCATGTCTCTTTTATTGCAACTAAAACAGTATCTAATGAATACTTCCATTGCACTTGCCATGTTACAAGTGCATTAAGCCACTCCGAAGGTGGCATCTAATGGTGAATTAATGCATGGTTAGGCCATTTTGAGCGCGAGGCGCAGGTCCTAACCATGCACTAATTCCCCATTAGATGCCACCTCCGTTGTGGCTTAATGCTTACCTGACAAAGTTGAGTGTTCAATAATATACATTCATTTTTTCTTTCTTTTCTCGACAGCTAGACTGGAAAGCCAAGGCAACTGTCATTCATCCAGATGTCACACACTGCAAGCTTTTAGCATGTACAAAGTGCAAGTGTTAGTAGCTGTTCAGTACATTGTTTATATGGTTAGTTCTGGTCCGGCATGTAGTTGATTTCCCACAGACATATTGTAGTTACATTCAATGCCCCCCCCCCATCGAAAAAGTATTAACAAAAATCACTGAACCTGTCATTGTTTTAAAATCACAATTTAAAGGTGATTTTTTCATCAGACAGACTTCTATGCTTTGTTCTGACATTTCTGCTAGTTTACATACTTTTTTCATGTGTATAAATGTTGTACAATGAACCTGATAGTCTGTGCTAATGATCTGTCTACTGGCACCTCTGCATTAGATCATATCAAAACATTGTGAGGTAGATAATATGCACTTGGTTTATGCAGAATAAAACAATTCACATTTTGTATGACCTATCGTGGCAAATACTCCTATGCATGCAGTAAACCCAACAGAAACTGATAGACAACCATTTAACACTCTCATCAGATGCGAGAGAAGCCAGTCTCAGTTTGCAGATGAAGTCTGTCGGCGGCTTCCTGGAAGTGATAGCTGGTGACTGACAGAATTCCTCTCACTATATCATTGGCATGCCACGTGCTACCATATAGCAAGTACATAAACTGCAAACAGGAAGTTAGAGATGATCAGAAAACGAGTGCCCCTACATTAATGTTTCACAAAAAAGGATCCAGTCTCTAACACTAGGCACTGTAATATAGCAGAAGAAACATCAATGCTCCCAACAGCATGACAGCAGGTTGGAGTTCTCTGTGAAGTAGAATGCAGCCAGCCGACTGTGCATCTCTGACCCGGTGTCATTACTTGCCAGTGTTTGTAGCCTCACACATTCCCAGCACTAACGGAACCAGCTGGAAATGGGAAGGAACCGGATGCCGAAGCGAATGCCCCATGTAGCTGCACTGTCTGCACAGGGTCTTGAGGTCGGCTGGATGAGTAGGTGGGGAGAGACAGAGGTGTGAGTGACACATCCATGGGCAGGGCAGCATACATTTATTTTGAGCCGGGGAACAAGGGAGTGGGGAGGACAGCAGCAGAGGGAGGGATTTGGGTTGTAATGGCCGCTATGCAAATGAGGAATGAAGCACACTCTCTCATTGGTGCGGTTCATTTCTTTCAAGTGAAGGCCAGCTCACACTGTGAAAGTCCAATGGCTGTCACACTGGGCTTCACAGTTCACTGGTGTGTCAGGGTCGCGCCCATTGTGCAGTGCTCTTCATTGGACTCATCCCTGACACACCTCTGAAATGCGGTACTGTCCCAAGGTGTTTCTTGCACAAGTGCACAAGCAAACACAAAAATGAGGGCTACAATTTACAGAAATTACAGCCAAATAGCAGAGCCATTATACTGGGCATACTCCTATGCATGTGTATAGGTGCATGCCCGCTATCGCAACTCTGTTTTTCAGCCAGGATTTCTGTAAAATGCAGCCCTCATTTTTAATAAAGAAAGAATTTGCCCAGTTCAGCATTCAACAGAGATTTAAAATATGTCAGTAGCTGAATGGGGATGGTGGAGAAAGACCACGATCCCCTCGTGCCTTCAGCGCTATGACCCCAAACTGGTAGCCTCTTCCGATCTTCAGACTCTCGCTCCCTGACTGTGCATGCTGATCTGATCTCCATACCGGCACTGTCCCATTTGTGGTCCCTGTTGACAGGGGCATAGATATGAGAACAAAAACAGGTGAATTAAGAACTGCTTCAGTGAGTACAGCGGCGCCTGCTCTGCAGAATACCTTCCTCATGCATTCAGCTCTCTGCTCCATTTCAAAGTACCGTTCGGGGCAGAGAGCAACATGCTAGCATTAGCAAACATCAATCGATTTTTTTAATGAAAAAAAAAATGGCAGCATATGGAAAGCTGGAAATCGCAAAACTATAAAAAAAAAAAGTAAAACTGCTGCTTTCTAGTCTCCCCACCTGCAGGTTTACTAATATTTTGTTTTGCTTTGTGTAACTAATAGTTTTGAAACTGCCAGCATGGAAACCACTTGAAGTGTGGTTGGGACTTCTTCGGATCGGCGACGAAGTTTCAAAAATTAAAATAAGAGCGGAGGGTTGCTTGTAGAAGGTAAAGAGCTGCACTTTCATTCTGGCCAACATTTCAAACTGCTGTATCTTTATAATGTGCTGTCTGTGCCGCCGCATCATTGCAGCGTAAGCCATTCACTGCAATGAGAGAGCGACCCGTCATTGCAGGGCGGGATCTTCACACACTGATATTGTTTGTTAACATGGCAGTGGTTTGCTGCCATGTTCTCAAAGAATATTAACCCCCCACCATGTTTACTTGCTGACAGGAGCCCCAATCCCTGTCGGCTTCAGTGCTCCAGTGTTTCTGTTGCCAATGGGGGTACTCCCGTCGGCATTATGTAACCCTCCCCACTTATATACCGTCTGCTGATGGGGTGCCCAACTGCGCCAGCATAATGTCACCCCTCTTTGTTGTGTGCCAATGGGGTGCCTAATCCCTGCTGGCTACAGCTGTCTCCAAAAGCAAGACTCGGGTGGCATGCTGGGAGCCCACCCCAGTGTGCCACATGCCCTGTAAATAAAAAATGGTCCTGCAATGTCTTTTTAGTTTTTAACCTGTAAAAAGGAACTGTCCCTCGGCGGTCTCCCTGCCCCCTCCCCCACAACCCATGCCCACCACTGCACACCCTGCCTCTCCACACCCCTACCCCATACTTACCTCTGAGCTTGGCGCAACAATCTTCAGTGGACCAGGAACACATCTGCACTCTTCAAAGCCAATTGTGAACTGAGGAAATGCCAGTAAGCTGTATAATGGAATAAATGTTTTTTTTTTCAACTTTAATGCATATCTCAGTCATTTTGTGGAATTTTGGCACCAAATTTTCAACATGGGGTTTTTGGGACCCCGCCTCATGAATTCTGGAACTGTCATCATGTTAATCGGCCCCATAAGATGATTTTGTGGTCACTGCATGGCCGATTAACGAAATGACAGTGCACAATGTTCATGAGGTGGGCTCTCAAAAAGCCTATGTTGCAAATTTGGTAAAAAAAATCCAAAAAATGACCGTTTTATGAGCGTGCATTGTGCAGTTGGTACACACGCTCGTAACTTCGCGAATTTGCAATATTGTTATGCCAGATTTTCAACACTGGCATTTTTTCATACCTACTTTTGAACAGCACAGCTGTCACTTTTCCCATTCTGGTCAAAATGTGTTTTCACACTTCTGGCACAGAATAGAGCAGTTGCTGTGGGAAATCAGTGTTCAGAACAAATTAAGAAAATGACAGTGATACTGTTCATGAGCAGAGGTCCTAAAATGCCTATGTTGAAAATTTGGTGATGATAGCCCATCAAATGACTGTATTACAAGTGTGCGTTGTGCACTTTCCACGCACCCTTGTAACTTAGCAGATTTGTAATATTGTCATGCCAGATTTTCAACAGTGGCATTTTTTCACACCTCCTTATGAGCAGTACAGCTGTCATTTTTCACATCCTGACCGAAATGTGTTTTCACAGTTCCGGCGCAGAATAACGCGGTTGCTGTGGGAAATCAGTGTTCGGGACAGATTAAGACACTGACAGTGGCACTGTTCATGAGCAGAGGTTCCAAAATCCCTATGTTGAAAATTTGGTGACGAAACTCCATAACATGACTGTGTTACAAGCATATATTGAACTGTTTCCATGCACCCTTGTAACTTTGCAAATTTGTAATATTTTTCACCCCACATTTTCAACAGTGGCATTTTTTCACACCTCCTTATGAACAGTACAGCTGTCATTTTCCACATCCTGGCTAAAATATGTTTTTACACTCCTGCCAGAGAATAGCACGGTCACTGTGGGAAATCAGTGCTTGGGACAGATTAAGATCGAGCTAGTGAGAGGGGGAAGTGACCGAGCTCAACTGAGCTCTGTCGGGACTGCTGCAGATTTGTTTGTGGGCAGAAAAAGGCCCCAACACAAGAGCCCAGTACAAAAGGGCAGCCTGCAGCACTGGGAGAAACAGAATGAGAGAGCGAGTGGGGGGGGAGTGAGCAAACTCACCGGAGCACTGTCAGGACTGCTGTGGATTTCTTTCTGGGCAGAATAAGGCATCAGTGCAGGCAGGGGCCCAGTACAAAAGGGCAGCCTGCAGTGGTGGGAGAAACAGTATGGGCGAGTGAGACAGGGGGACTGAGTGAGCTCAATGGAGCTCTATCAGGACTGCTGTGGATTTCTTTGTGGGCAGAAAAAGGCGCCAATGCAGGCAGGTGCCCGGTACAAAAGGGCAGCTTGCAGCGCCAGAACAAACAGAATGAGCGTGTGAGAGAGAGAGAGAGAGAGAGAGAGACAGAGCAACTTCAATGGAGCTCTGTCGGGACAGCTGCAGATTTCTTTGTGGACAGACAAAGGTGCCAACACAGCCAGGAGCACCATACAAAAGCGCAGCCTGCAGCGCCAAGAAAAACAGAATGAGCGAGTGACAGAGCAGTAGTGAACGAGCTCAAAGGAGCTCTATTGTGACTGCTGCAGATTTCTTCGTGGGCAGAAAAAGGCGGCAACGCAGGCAGGAGCCCAGTACAAAAGGCCAGCTTGCAGTACTGGCAGCAATGGAATAAGTGAGTGAGTGAGAGAGAGGGGGAGTGAGCGAGCTCAATGGAGCTGTGTCAGGACTGCTTCAGATTTCTTTGTGGCCAGAAAAAGCCGCCAATGCAGGCAGGAGCCCAGTACAAAAGGACAGCCTGCAACGGCGGGAGACACAGAACGAGTGAGTGAGGGAGGGGGAGTGTGTGAGCTCAATGGAGCTCTGTTGGGACTGCTGCAGATTTGTTTGTGGGCAGAAAAAGGCAGCAATGCACGCAGGCCCCAGTATAAAAGGGCAGCCTGAAGTGGTGAGAAAACCAGAATGAGTGAGTGACCTCAATGGAGCTCTATTGTAACTGCTGCAAATTTCTTTGTGGGCAGAAGAACACAGCAATGCAGGCAGGAGCCCAGTACAAAAGGGAAGCCTGCAGCGCCGGGAGAAACACAATGACCAAGGAAGATGGGGGGGTGAGCGAGCTCAACGGGGCTCTATCATGACTGCTGCAGATTTCTTTGTTTGCAGAAAAAGGCGGCAACATAGGCAGGAGCCCACTACAAAAGGCCAGCCTGCAGCACCAGCAGAAATGGAATGAGTGAGTGAGACAGGGGAAGTGAGCAGGCTCAACAGACCTGTGTTGGGACTGCTGCAGATTTCTTTGTGGGCAGAAAATGCCACCAACAGAGCCAGAAGCCCAGTACAAAAGGGCAGCCTGCAGCTGCAGGAGAAACAGAATGAGCGAGTGAGAGAGGGGGAGTGAGCCACCTCAATGGAGCTCTGTTGGGACAGCTGCGGATTTCTTAGTGGCCAGAAAAAGCTGCCAATGCAGGCAGGAGCCCAGTACAAAAGAGCAGCTCACAGCACCAGGAGAAATAGACTGAGCAAGTGACAGAAGGGCAGTGAGCAAGCTCAACAGACCAATGCAATCAACATTCAGTATTGACAAATGCTTGTTTTTGTCTGTTTTTGCCCACATTCAAGATATGGAATGTTTATCATGGAATGTTTACCATGGAATCAAGGGATTCAAAATTCTGCTCAGTTCCACTGGCAGAATGTTCATCTCCTAACGTACTGTACACACACACACACACACACACACACACACACACACACCACACACAAAAGGCCTGTTCTAGAGCCAGAGACTTAACTATCTCACTATACAAAAACCCTTCATACAGAAAAATCCCCCAAAAAATGCAGAACAGTGCAGTATGTAAGAATAGATGAAAAAAAGTGCAATGTAAGAAGGTGTTTTAAGTGCAGTGTATGAAGGTTTTTTGTATAGGTCACTGGTATGTGTTTTCAATAGTGATATACTGTGCCTTTAAGTAGGTGCTTTAAAAGTAATAGCCATGCCTATGTTGTTACTCTGCCTCAACAAAGCGTAGGGTATTACGTGAAACATTGGCATTATTGGGAATGTTGCTGCTGTTTTATCTTCAGTTCAATAAATGAATTGTAACAACCCAGTCCCCTGGGGTTACTAGAATTCCCTCAGAACAATGCTAGGCAGGGAGAGGCAGCAGTTGATTAACTAGTTAAATGGTTTTTCACCTGCTCACTCTTCTGTTTACTTGGCATCAGCTGAGACTGAAGTGATGAGCTAATCTGGAACTCTCGCAGCAGCATAACCCTTGTGCCAGCTGTTGAGGTGGGAGATAAAATGTTGAGACGGGAGTCAGTGAGAGTCAGTTGGAGGCAGTGTTTAGAGTGAGAGTCAGAGCGTGGGAGTAAGAGCTACTCTGTCAGTGGGCTCTAAGTTGAGGGCCCTGAATTCTCAGTTCTGAATTGATGTTGGCTGAGTGTGAATTTGGGAGCAAAGGGTGGACAGAACCCCATCTGGAGTAACCAGTTCAGGACTAACAGGTTCAGTAAGGGTGCCTGGTTACTTTAGACAAATGGCCAAATGTCTGAAGATTAATTTTACCCACTGGAGTGGATTACAGTTTCTTCTCTGGTTATGGAAGAATGGTGCTAGTGTTAGCAAAATGTGTATTCAGCTGTGTCCAATATGCCACTGAAAGCAATGTTCTGTGTCCTACGACATGTGGGAATACAAGTCCAAGTTGCTCTATGTCCTACGGCATGTGGGAAACCAAGTGCAAGTGTCCTGTGTCCTACTGCGATGAGAATACAAAGAGTTTCTGACAGATACAGTTTGATTTTGTTGTTCTGCAAGTTCCTAGTGCCAAGATGTGTAAATCTTGGGGGTCCACCCTTGCTTTGAAGCACGTCTTTTGAATAAAGTCCCACTCTAGAACCCCAACTATGGTCTGGACAGTTATGTTATTGCTTCATGTGTGGATTTACTGGGTGCCCCTCCAGCACATAGGTCTAGCAAATGCCTAGCAAAAAATCTCTCCCCAGGACCTGGTTTGTAAATACCAATGGTTATTGTTTTTGTACACCCCCACCCCTTGAATCTCTAGAGAATGAGCCTGGTATACATTTTACTACTGTACATAACAACAATGTGTCCTATTTAAAATTTATGGGATTGGAACACGTGAAAGCCAATCTTAGAGGAGGTGATAGGCCAAATAAGTTGTTGCTGAAAGAAAGTTCTTAGATTTTTAAGGTCAACACAGTAGCCCCCTTTGGAATCAATGAAAGATGGGACCTTAAACCTTTTTTAAGAGTATAGACATTTTAGGTTTCAAACCTAAAAGTGGTGTGAAGTAGATGCTTATTGTATTTTGTAAATAGTAATATTTTACTCACCAAAAAGCTTAGTACTTAAGCATGCACAATGTTAATTCTGTTGGATAATGATCTTTATTGTATTCTTCATAATTTTACAGGTTGCAATACGTAAGAAAAATCTTCCTTCCGATACAGTTCGCATTCCAGTAGTCTTTCCGGCCTAGATGGGTCTACTACAGCTCTTCCGTATCTATCCCTCCACAACTGTAAGATAATCATCGTAAAAGTGATTTTTTGTACTATTCTGGATAAAGTGTAAATAATCTTTTAGAAATGCATTCTAAAATGAAACACAAGTTATATCATGTTGAGAAATTAAAGACAAGTATAGAAAGAGACTGTCTAGCCAGGTCATCTGTTCTAGTCAAAATCTATCTTCATTTAAAAAATTGGTGTATCCCTAGAGTTCTAGGAGAACCCCTGAAAAAATATATAGATAAGTTTTCATATTGGTACATTATAACTTAACATAATTTGTATCCATAATTTGTAGATAATCCTGATTGCAATAGTAATATATGGGAATTAGGGAATACATTTCCCCTTTCTTTTGAATTTGTCTTTTTCTCCATTTCCTTTTTTCTTTTCTTTTGTTCTTTCCCACCCTCCCTTCCCCACTTCCCTCCCTCTCCCCCTTTTCCCATTCCTTTCCTTTTCACTGTCCTTCCCTCCTACCCTTACATTTCCCTTTTCCCCTTTTTCCCCTTTCCCTCTTCCCCCCACCCTTTCCTTTTACCAACAATTTTGTTTGGTTAGGTCATTTCTTTTTATTCCTCCCCCCTTCTCCCCTCCCCTCTTTCCCTCATTTTTCCCAAGCCTTTCCATTCATTTTTCTTATTGGTTAACATGTATTTACTTTGATTAATTTTGATTGGTTGAAGATTGTGTGATGTCACATTTTGAATTGTATTTAAAGGATTAAGGTTATAACTCAGTATTTTGCCCCCTTGAAGGCACTCTGCCAAGGCGCTAGGGGCTCTCACTATTTGGTGACAATAAAGTACAACAATTGTTGTGAACTGCAGTTTGCTTCTCTGTTTTTGCTTTGGAAGGGCGCTACTGCTTTGGAGATATATACATTCCCAAAGCTAGGGGTGGTACCATTTCTAAATGTTTGAGTGTGTGCCTAGCATGGGTGCCAATGATTTAAATAAAGGGGTGTTAACTGAGTAAAGTAACAGGGGAGGGGTTACAAAAAACGGGGGCTTGTCTGGTGATGTTTAATTTGGGGAGATAACCAGAATTTTTTGCTGTGTGTATGTTTAGCATCTTTCTGTCTGGTAGTGGTATAGCCCAAATAGAAAGGAAGCATTGTAAAAGTGATTTGTGCCCAGGAAAATGATATCTAAATGTGTTGCTGTGTGCCTCCAGTTCAAGTAAAGAAACAGAGTGCTGCTTATGTGTTTTCAACTAGTTGATGAACATTAAAGCATTGCAATGTGTGTCCTAGTCTCTGCATCAAAAATGCTTAAAGAACTTTTAAAATGCAATTTTAAAATGCCAAAAGTATTGTAGACTTTAAGGAACAAACTCAGATATGTGGTCTGAAAGTTTTATATGCTTAGTGTACAAATTTGGGGAGTTGTAAAATGTCCAGAAACTGTGGTAAAAATTGTCAAAACGGTGCTCCCACTGCTGAAAATTGCAGCCAAGAAAAATAAGTTACAGTTTGCAGTTTAAATTTGCTCCTGCTGGACGATCACCATGAAGGAAGAGCAAGCGAGGAGAAAGAGAGACTCATTTGCATGGCATCGAGTGATTGGTGTGGCTGCATCCAGTCCCGCCCCCTGGCTGGCGTCTGTGCGCTGCAGAGTGTTTGCAGAGGAGAAAGAGAGTGGTGTGTGAACTGGTTAGACCAGGGTCAACCATCAAAGAGCTTGTGAGCATTCTAAACTTTAGCAAACAGACTTTTAAAGTGTAATTTCAGGCTCAACCCGTATTCCAACCGACTGGAGAGTGATCAAGGCGATTGTGACTACAATTGGTGGGACCGCCAGCCTGTTTCACTCCAGAGACCTTCCTCAAATCAGCAGCAGGCTGAGATTTTCTATCAGAGAGAATTAGCTACTGAATACAGTGCATAAATAAGTAAACTAAGCAAATTGTGTGTGCATGCAAAGCCAGCTAAACCTGTGTGCAAACAGTGTGATTTATGTGCAAAGAAAGACGATGCGTTCTAAAGGCAGGTGCAGCAAACAGTAAATTCTGAGCAACAGACTGTGAGCAATGAGACATGGGTACAGCAACAGTAAATTTCTAAGCAGCAGGACTGTGAGTTGTAGGAGTCAGATGCAGCAAACAGGCAAACCTGAGCAAAGAAAAACAGTGGGGCTTACAAGTGACTTTGAGAAACTGTGAATATGTAAATAGAATTTTCCTGAAATGTGCTGATCGCAAAGTCAAGTTACCAATGTCAAATCAGTATGAATGTGCTGAGATGTGCCACCAGAGACAACCGTTGCAGTTTAAAGCAATTTCAGTGGCCGGAAAGGTCAGAAACACAGTTTCTAAATGAGTTGAACATAGTGTGATGAATGATAAAAGTTACAGATGCCATGACAGGGCAGGGTCAGCAGTGTAAACACAGCAGCAGGGAGCCATTTTGTGAAATATTCCTAGAAGCCAGCAAGTGAATTGTGTAACAAAAGGTTTATGTGTGCTTTCAGATATGGCTTCGGGAGCAACCTGATACCCACATCATGCCCGAGCTATGATCGCAGAGGAGGTGGCAGTACTTACAGAGGTAGTGAGATCCTACTATGGTGAAAGGTTACCTCCAGATGTAGCAGTTCCTAGCTATCCAGTGAGACTATGCATTATGTGTCTAAAGGCTGGAAGGGATGTGTTTCTGATACCCCATTGCTCGGACTGCCTTGCAAAATTTGGAATGAGCAGGGGCACAACTCCAGAGGGGGCAACAAAAATTTGGTTGGCTCTCACATGGACCTTGGCAGAGGACCATGCCAGCAGAAGTAGCAGCACGCAAGACCAGGCTGAACCTGTTGGGGAAAGTTCTATGGAGTGTGTTGCAGAAGGAGCAAGTAAATTTGACGTTGATCCACTGCAAGGGCAGGAACAGAGAGAGGTTTCCGCGTCTGTGTCTCAAATGGACACTGCAACAGAGGGATCAGTTGACCCATGGAGACAGGATCCAAGTCCTAGCCTGGTGGGGGAGGACGAAGCACAACAAACATTGAATTGAGAGGTGTCCACCTCCGCACCCAGTGAGGAATGAAATGTCTCAGGAGTGAGAACGTTTGATTACTCTTGGGCACAGATCATGAGTGATGAGGAAGTGGAGGATGAAGCAGAGTATCTTCACAGAGAGGGCCACTGTGAATCATCTCAAACTCTTGCCTGAGAGGATTTAGTAGCAATTGAAGGAGGCTCAAGTAACTTGTCCCAAGAAGTAGTGGAGGACAAGTTCTTTCATTCTTTGAGTTTGAAACACTGGCTCAACCAGGACTGGCCACCCCCAAGACAGGCCGCTGGCTGCAGACTAGTAAAGTGTAGTAAGGAGGAGAGACTGATTCATAGGAGGGCTGACACCATATATGGGAAGTCCTATCCTACCTTTTCTCACCAAGTCTGGGAGGAAATTGAGCAAAACAGGAAATCCTGGCTTATGGAGGAGGCGGCAAGGAAGAATATACATCCATAGGCACCAGAATGTATAAGGGGCAAAATCAGCAATGACCACCTTAGATTCTGGAGACTGGACAGGGCTCTGTTCATTGACACTGTGCGAATTGTGGATGGAGCTATATAAGAAACATTTTACAACATCAATCTGGTATGTTCAGACAGGGTCAAAGTCCTTGCCCCACACCCTGAGTGGTACTACCCTTAATGGTGCCCCTGCCTGAGAATATGCCCAGCATGCATTAAGGAAGTGAGCAGTGGCAGGCCAAATGTCTGTCATCCAAAGCAACAGTATCTAAGGAGGAAGATGCAGCTCTTCTGGTATTCCAGGATTTCTTCAGGTGTATCCAGATTTGTCAGTCCATCAGTTTTCCTGTTCCATCATCTGGCCTTCCAGGACATCAGCTCACAGTTTTCCTGTTTCATCATGTGGTTTTTCAGAAGCATCAGCCTAGCAGTTTTCCTGTTCCATTGTCTGGCCTTCCAGGACATCAGCCAGCAGTATCTAAAGATTCCATCTGGTCTGAAGGGAGAAGCTCCTCAGTTCACAGAATAAAATGAAACTTTTCATTCTTTTATTTTAGTCTTTAGTAACCGGGTAACTGGTTCTTCAAGGAACTGGTAAGACAAATCCTTTTTGTTTACATTAACTGACTTTGCACAACGCATCCTACATTTGAAGACTATCCAAGGAACTTTAATGTTTTCATCAGAGACTCTCCCCATGGATTACAATGATATGCAGGCCCTGTCCTGTCCAAGATCTGTTCTTCAGCAGGTTTCGGCCAAGGAGAGACTCTTTAATGGACAATGCCTACAGGCACCAGTGACATTGGTCCCTAGATCCGAACTGTGTGGAGAATTCCATCCTCAAAATGTGTTGCATAAATATTTTCTTTCCATTTTTTACTTTTATACTTTAATAAAAAATGTTTTTTGGGTTCTTTAGTGTTGGGTGGCGGTTTAGGCACTATGTGGAATGCAGAATGTGTTTTGTGGTTTTTTTTCTCTTGCAGGTGTTCCTGAAGAAGAAAAAAGGTGGATGTTTGGAACTCATCCAAGTTCCCCTTTTCTTAGTGTTTTTAGGAATATTTATGGTTAACAAGGTTTTAACATGTTTTTCTTCACAGGTGTGATTATTGGGAAATGTAATGCAATGTAGTGTATGTTATCCTTGTTGTTGTCCACAGGCACCCTGGGAGGTGGTTGGATATAGGCGTTTTAGTAAGTAATACAGGTCAAACTGTTTTCCCTAGAGGGCTGGGGGGAAGGCAGGTTGGTGGTCCTGACTTGTGATAGGGGTCACTAATGCTGTCTGGTAGGACATGCTTCAGGCAGTTTCGTGGAGCCTCTGGAAATCCATAGATAGATCATAGGGTAGGGGCTGAAGTATCATCAGCCGGCTTCTGTTCCTTTAGTGTTCTCTGCCTGTACCTGGCACATGGTAGGGGAGGGCCTGATCACCCCTCCCCATAGGTAACACAAAGGTAGGATGGCCTAATGCCAGATGGAGATATGACTGTGAACAGTCATTCATCTGGTATGTGGTGAGTGTAACCACCGAGTCCCCTGGGGTTACTAGAATCCCCTCAGAACAGTGCTAGGCAGTGAAAGGGAGCTGGTGATTGACTAGTTAAATGTTTTTTCACCTGCTCACTCTTCTGTTTACTTGGCATCAGCTGAGACTGAAGTGATGAGCTGATCTAGAACTCTCGCAGCAGCATAACCCTTGTGCCAGCTGTTGAGGTGGGAGATAAAATGTTGAGACGGGAGTCAGTGAGAGTCAGTTGGAGTCAGTGTTTAGAGTGAGAGTCAGAGTGTAGGAGTAAGAGCTGCTCTTCCATTGGACTCTGAACTGAGGACCCTGAATTCTTACCCTAGTTCTGGTATTCACCAGCTTGCCAAGTGAAGTGGTGGAGACCTTTTCTACAGCAGGATTTCCTGATTTTCATCCCTGGAGGGGTGAGAAGGCTTGCTAGCGGGTGGATCCAAGCCACAATCCCCTGTTAGATCCAGGATGTTTTGAAGCTGCCTGAAATGTCTGACAGTGAGTGGATTCTGACTTTTTGCCAGAGGGAGAAAGTACCTGTTCTCTTGTGTTCCATGTCTAAAGGGAAGGCACAACATTTTCCTGTAAGTACAGATATGCAAGTCTGCCTTTGAAGTAAAGTTGGCTGAGGTGTGTGATGTCCAGAGGTATGACTATATCACACTATTTGGGACTTTTACCTTTACACTACTGAGGTGGTGAATTTGAATGCTGAATGTCAAGTCTTCATTCAATAGCAATTCAAGAGGTGTTTCAAATGTTTAAGGTGTAACTCTGAAATAATGGCTAAGTGTGAATTTGGGAACAAAGGGTGGACAGAACCCCATCTGGAGTAACCAGTTCAGGACTAACAGGTTCAGTAAGGGTGCCTGGTTACTTTAGACAAATGGCCAAATGTCTGAAGACGAATTTTACCCACTGGAGGGGGTAACAGTTTCTTCTCTGGTTATGGAAGAATGATGCTAGCTAGTGTTAGCCAAATGTGTATTCAGTTGTGGCCAATATGCCACTGAAAGCAATATTCTGTGTCCTACAACATATGGGAATACAAGTTCAAGTTGTTCAATGTCCTACGACAAGTGGGAATACCAAATGCAAGTGTCCTATGTCCTACTACAGTGGGAGTACAAAGAGTTTCTGACAGATACAGTTTGATTTTGTTGTTCTGCAAGTTCCTAGTGCCAAGATGTGTAAACCTTGGCACTTCACCCTTGCTTTGAAGAACATCTTTGAATAAAGTCCCACCCTAGAACCCTAACTATGGTCTGAACGTCACATTTTTGCTTCCTGTGTGGATTTACTGGGTACCCCTCCAGAAGACAGAACTTGCATATGCCTAGTAAAAAACTCTTCCCAGGCCCTGGTTTGTAAATACCAATGGTTATTGTTTTTGTACACCCCCACACCTTGAATCTCTAGAGAATGAGCCTGGTATACATTCCCAAAGCTAGGGGTGGTACAATTTCTAAATCTTTGAGTGTGTGCCCAGTATGAGTGCCAGTGATTTAAATAAAGGGGAGCTGACTGAGTAAAGTAGCAGGGGGTGGTTACAGAATAAATTGTAAGTTACCATCTTTGGGCATCTTTCTGGCATTGCTGTGATGCCTGACTTACTTTTTGCTCACAGGATTAGTTACGTTGTGGCTCCAGTTGGTTCTTTTACTGCCACCTGTTTTGTAATTATAAACTTTTTATGGCTTGACCACTAGAACGCCAGTATTGTGTGCTAATTTGCTGGTAGAAATGGCAACTGGAGGAATCAATGAGACCCAGGCTGACAGCAGCATACCCCTTGTATTTTGCACTAACCCTTCTAGCAATTTGCACCCGAATATGTCCTTGTTAGAACTGAGGGAGCAGTGTGAGAAACAGGCCCAGAATAATAACTTTGAGGAGTCACCCTTTTACCAAGAAGGTGATGTAAACCCATTACTTGTTGGAAGAGATGTAAATAATGCCAGTAGTAATGGGACTGGAACTCCACAAACACAAAGGGAACCGGAGAACATCAACAAGCGTTTGTGCAGTTAGAACGAGCAGCACTGAAACCTCATAGCTTCTATTAGCAGAGAGTTACAACATCAGAGTATCAGGAAATAAAAAGAGCCCCCAGAGGGTTATGGGTGACTTTGCAACCCACATTCAGAACAGATAAACTGAATTTTTTAACTAAATGGCAAATGCATTGCCTTGAATCTAGTGCGGGTTTTATTTAACTTATTGTAGAAGATGCAGAAGATATCGAAATAGAGATTAAGGCACATTTATTGGAGAAGGAGAGACAAGTGCAACAATTAAGTGCACATGTAGAATTTACTTATTATCAACAACAGCGGGAACATACTATACAAATTAATGATGAAAAGGTTAAAAAAAGCTAAACAAAAGAAGTTTGAGAGGGATTGAAGGGATTACTTAGAAGGTTGAATTTTTAACTAGGATAAAAAAGCTAACAGATCTGAAAATGTCACACCCAGATCTATAATGAAATCTAGAGGGGATACAAATAATCGTGATATGTATACAAGTGGATCAGACTTTGACAGTTCTTTTTTAGAACGAGATGGGGAGGAGGTTCTGCCTCCCCAGCCAAGTCAGTCAGCAGTGATGGGACGTGAACCAGTGAATCCACAGACAATGGAAGAAGTATGACGGAACCAACAGGAGTGGTCAACACATGTGGAGGGTACGCAACCCAGGGTGTTGAGGAACAATGGAGAGAGAGAGACACACACAAGAGAAGGAATTTATCCAGGTGTACCAGAGATGCAACCGAAACCCTTCAGGAGGAGCCCCCGCATACTCCGATTTGAGGATAAATGCGGAGGGTCATCCTAGGGAAGAGGAGGAGGAGAAATCAGCAGTCAGCATTACAAACCACGGGGGAGATATCAATGAGGCAGGGGCCAGAGGACGTAACTGATTCCCTTATTATTAATATTTCCAGTTACAGCTTAACTGATGATTATAAGGTTAATCTCGAATCACCCTCCTTTATTTTTATAAATACTTACTTATGGTTCCCCTTTCCACAGCTTCTGCAATGGTCAGGGCTGAACTTGGGAGGATACCAATACATGCAGTCAACCAATATAGATGCCTTTCTTATTGGCTGAAAATTATAAATAATAACCATAATACCTTGCCTTTGTTATGTTTAAAGGAGAAAATAAAATGGTCTCAAATGGGTCTACGATCTAAATGACTGTCAAATATGCACCAAATTCTTGAATCGATTAATCTCACACATATATGGAAAGATTCTCAGAAACAAAATTACAATTTCCTTACAATACAAAAAACTTATCAAGAAAAAGCTATTCCTTGAGTCACAGGATAGGGATATGGAACTAATTAGGGCCCAAAAATGCTCACCTTGGTTTAGGATAAATAAAATAGACCATGACCTGGAAAACTCTTCCCTTTAGAACCATCTAAAAGGAAAGCATTAACATGGGCAAGGTTTGGCCTGATCAATTCTAAATACTCATATTTTAATAAAAATCTGGGGGATAATATTATACCTAAAGTTTTGATGTGTCAGTGTAATCAAATTGCACCAGAATCATTACTACTGTACATCTAGATACTGATGAGTCCTGATCGGACAAAACACATGTCTATGTCATCTGTTAGCACCCTTTGCAAACTGTGTGAGAGGCCTTTCAACACCATGCAATTCTGCTTAAAGTTGAACCAGCATAACATTCTGTGGTGATTTGCATATGTAGCCCATGATGCTTTGCATTGTGTGGGGCATGTGTGATTTTGTATTTTCTTGAAACTTGGCTTCCTAGCCAAATTCCCTTTGGGGTAACCCTTGCCTCAGTGTTTGCACACAGAGGTTCTTTGTCTTTTAAATCATTTTTTTATTTTAATGGGTTCACCACAACATAACCCAGACAGACCATCTTAGGGTAGCTGGTTCATTCCACTGGGGTGTCAAACAGACAAGGCATACTGATGAGTCCTGGTAGGATGAAACACGTGTCTATGTCATCTGTTAGCACCCTTTGCAAACTGAGTGAGAGGACTTTCGGCACCATGCAATTCTGCTTAAAGTTGAACCAGCATAACGTTCTGTGATGATTTGCATATGCAGCCCATGATGCTTTGCATTGTGTGGGCATGTGTGATTTTGTATTTTCTTAAAACTTGGCTTCCCAGCCAAATGTCCTTTGGGGTAACCCTTGCCTCAGTGTTTGCACACAGAGGTTCTTTGTCTTTAGTTACCATTTGCCCTTTATATTTGGATCTTTACACGAAATTCTTAGAGGAAATTTTGGAATATTATAATAATACAAATTATGATGATCTATTTATTCTTCTGCATCCTTTTACAATAGAGGACACAGAACTAATTATTGCATTTTTTGCATCGATGATAATATGGAAGAAACTGATACGTAAGACGAATCTGTTCTAATTAAGTCTCTATTTTAAGAGGGCATTTTCTACATTTATCTATTTACCTTTTCTTTCCTTTGTATGGTGCACAGACAAAAATGTTGTTATCTAATGTAACTTAATTGCATGATAATTCATGACTATTGATGTACATGTGATTTAATCAGAAATTGTTTTTTTACTACTACTACTACTACTAATAATAATAATAATAAAAAAAATAATAATAATAAAACTTTATTTCTATGGCGCCTTTCAAAAAACCAAGGTGCCTTACAAAATAAAACAGACTGAGCATTTCAAATCTTATGTTAAAAACAACTAGCACAGATAGACAAATACAGTCAGACTCCAAATGCTTGGGTCCACAAATACGTTTTCAGGGCCTTTTTAAATCCCTCCACAGTTGTGCACTCCCGTAAATGACAGGGTAGAGAATTCCAGAGGGTAGGGGCCACATACATAAATGTATGAGCCCCAGAAGATTTCAAAGACACCCTCGGGATCTCTAGCAACCCCTTGCCAGCTGAGCGGAGTGATCGCCCAGGGCAGTAAGGGACCAGGAGCTCTTTCAGGTAGTCAGGGCCAAGTCCATGCAGGGCTTTGAAAGTCAGAAGACTGACTTTAAAGGTGATCCACCACTGCACTGGCAACCGGTGCAGCCCATGCAGCACCGGCAAAATATGACTGGACTGAGAGGTACCAGTCAGAAGCCAGGCTGCTGTATTCTGCACCAGCTGCAGGTGGCACATTTGAACCCCAGGAAGCCCTAGATAAAGGGAGTTACAATAGTCCAGATGCGAGGATACAAATGCATGGACCAGCGGAGGGAGATTGCCAGATGGAACAAGGTGCCTAATCCTGGAGATATTCCTCAGATAGTAAAATGAGGACTTGACAATGGCAGACACCTGTGAATGCAGAGTCAATCCCTCATAAAATATTACCCCCAGGTTAGGCACCTGTTTAGAGGTTGGGAGTGAAACACCCCCGAGATAAAGTCCAGAGGGTGAACCAGCCCCCGACCCCCCTATCCGGCACGCCGGATCCAATACCAACATCTCTGTCTTTTCCGAGTTCAACTTCAACCAACTTGAATCCATCCACTCCTGGATTTCATTACTGCAGTTGTTAAAGACCGAGACAGCTCCATCCTGATTGGGTGCAAAAGAAAGGTAGAGTTGGGTATCATCAGCATAGCAGTGAAACCTCAGCCCATACCATCTTGCAATGTCTCCAAGGGGCAGCATATACACTGCAAACAACATGGGGGACAACACAGATCCCTGAGGAACCCCATATGACAGAGAAACTGGGTCCGAGGAATAAACCCCAGAAGCCACTCTCTGCTTTCTTCCAGTGAGGTAAGATGTAAACCACCTGAGGACTACATCTGATAGTCCACAGATGAACCTCAGACACTCAAGTAGAACTCCATGGTCCACAGTGTCAAAGGCTGATGAGAGATCTAGAAGAAATGGTTCTTCCAATCCCTAACCATCAGGAGATCATTCAGCACCCGAACCAGTGCTGGCTTAGCACTATGCCTTTTTCGAAAACCGGACTGGAGAGGTTCATAAATATCATGGATGGTCAAATGGTTCTCCAGCTGCACGGCCACTACTTTCTCAATCACCTTCCCTAAGAAGGGAAGGTTAGAGATTGGTCTGTAGTTTGCATGGCAGTCAGGGCCCAAAGAAGTTTTCTTCAGGAGAGGTGTTACCACTGCCTCCTTCAGGGAGCTCGGAATCTCACCTCTTTCCAAGGAGTACCAGACTATCCATGCTAGACAGGACCGATAGAATCGATACAACCCAAAATCAGGGAAGTTGGTTCTGGATCCAAACTACAGCTCATAGGACATGCACCCTGGACAATCCGCATGATATCCATGAATTCTGATCAGTCTAAGGCACTTCAGGAAACCAAGGAGCAGCAGCCTCACTCTGATCCAAAGCAACACCCTTAGAGTGTGCTGGTTGGAGTGCCGCCCTAATGTCAGCCACGTAAGTTGCAAAGAATTGAGCAAGTTCATCACACTCTCTTTGCAAAAAAGCCCTTCAGACATATTGACAGGCTGGTTTGCACAGCCTGTCCACAGTGCGAAAGAGCTGAGCTGGTCGATTCTGAGCAGCCGCAACCTCCCCGGACAGGAACTCTGTCTTCTTATGCGTGAATGCAGATTGACAGGCTTGATAGTGCTCCATAAATCTAAGGTGGTCAGCATCAAGGGAGGATTTCCACCAGCAACGCTCTAACCTTTGACCTAGTCACTGCATCTCCCTCAAGGTCCCATCAAACCATGGGGACTGAAGGCGAAGGGAGAGAGTTAAAACACGGACAGGAGCAATGACATCCAGGGCTGCCAAAATAGCCATATTATAGGCTACCACGAGGGCATCTGGGTCATTGTTTGCCACTGAAAGGGACGATAGGTCAAGTACCACTGCCAGGGCTTTAGAACTAACATCTTGTAAAGGGCAATACCTGACCATCTCCACGGGGTAGGCCTATGAAGGGGAGCGCTAAAACTAAACCCCACGGTGTAGTGATCGGACCACCCAACTGGTTCCAACCCCAACTCAGGGGCCTCGATCTCCAGGAGAAAAACTAAGTCAAGGAGTGACCATGTTTATGGGTAGCAGTGGTAACTATCTGTGTAAGGCCCAGAGATAACATCAGCTGGAGGAAGTTCTGTCCAAACTGCAAGAGTTTGTCATCGACCCAGGCACTGAAGACACCCAGAACCATCAGTCTGGGCAATTCAAATGCCATGTCGATGATGAAGTCCACCACTTCCTGAAGGAATCGCTTCTCATCTCCAGGTGGATGGTAGATGAGGGTGATCCTACAGTCTACACCTGCTACCATGGTACACTCGAATGACTCAGTTTCCTCAACTGGTACACTCATGAGGTTAAGTTCGGTCTTGAAACAGACCGCAACCCTCCCAACCCCTGCAATCCAATCTCGGGTCGTGAATCACTGAGTAGCCGGCTGGAGTTACAGCCTCCAAAATGGGGCCAGAATTCACATCCAGCCAGGTCTCGGTGATGCAAGCCAGATCCACCCTTTCTACAAGATCTGCAATAATTGCAGTCTTGTTTTTGATGGACCTGGCATTGCAAAACACAGCCCGAGTTGGATGAACCTCCAGGGCTGCCCGGGCCACCTGCCCACCAATATTGGTGGTGCCCTTGGGTATGGAAACCAGGCATGGAGGATCACGTTCTGGGTTCCATTTTGCCCCAGGGCATCTCCTGGATCTCATGACCCCAATGTGGTGGCCCCGCTCATTCACCCTCCACTGTTCACCCCCCCAGCCCTTCTCCTCCCTTTACGAGAAATGCCCAGCACCCGACAGCACTGGTAAATTGTAAACTGCAATGGGGTAGGAAAAAAAGGGTGGAGGGTGTGAAGGGCAGAGGGTGAATAGCACACGATCGTGGGGGCAGGCCTCCGACACATCTCAACACTGGCGGTACACACTTAGCTGACCTACAGACTATTGCAACTAAAACAAAATAACTCAAAATCAGCCTAAATGAAACACACAATTAACCTCTTAATATTAAACAAAATATAAATAATTTAGTATCTTAATAGAGATAAATTAACAATCATAAATAAGTACGGAAAAAAATGAGAAATAAAATCCCAACAAACCAAATACTGATAACAGATGTCTTCAAATGAAAATGTACAGCTCCCTGAGCCCTCTTTCTGATTGTAATAACCTAGATGTTTTGTCACGTCTTAATTGATCAATAACTAACTAACTAATTAACTGAAACAGAGCAGCGTGTGCTGGAAAAGGGGCTTAATTTTGTGCCTACCAACTGTATTAAGGAGTCTGATACAATTGTGGATTCATACAAGTTTACTAGAAAACTAGATCTTAAAGTTTGCTTTGACGACAATACATCATCGAGCCAACCCACACAAAATGACTTTATTCCACCACCAGTTACCCTAAGAAAACCTTCTACTTATATCCCGCCTAGAAATAATGCGGTTTCAGTTTTTGAGAAATTGTGTGAGCAAGATATACGGGACTTCATTAAAACAATGGAACATCCAAGATTCTATAATTGTACAAGAGATGAGAGATGAGAGACAAGCCCTTAAGGATTTGGCAGCTAATTAATTAATTGAAATCAAACAAGCTGACAAGGGTGGCTCCACTGTTATCATGGACAAAGATAAGCATCATAAGGAAATGTGTAACCAACTTTTGAATGACCACTTCTCCTCCTCTATAACTTCAGCCCTACATAATTTCCTCTCTGTGAATTATACTTACACTTAACTTACCTGGTATTCCTGATGTGCTCCCCAGCCTCTATCTATATATTAAGTAACTATTCTGAATTACAGCACCCTTCCAGCCCATTACTTTCTTTCCCTGTTGAGATCCCTACCTGACCATTCCTTCGGGTTTTCTATATATAACTATGACTTTAGGTTCCTATCACTCTATTACTATCATTATATCTATAACCTATTTTCCTATTCATCTGCCCCCCTCCCAGCATCGCTACCTTTCCACCTCTGCTGTTACCCCCTATCCACCCCTTTCTTTCAGGCTAAATGGTACCATCACCATGAATTTAAGGTGTTATCCTAATGTAATGCACTTGACCCGTCCATTGGGCCTCTGTATACAACTGTACTCTATGCTGCACTTAATTTGTTCTTTCTGTTATTTGCTATTCACTGCTGCCACTATCGTTGTAATAATGTTTGCTGTTGTATGCAAGTATGTATTTCCACTACCCTTTCCCCCAGGATGCTCCGTGAGATGAACAACTTGTTGTTCAGTCTGCCTTTCCTGGTGAAATGTTTCAATACATAAATAAAATAAATAAATGTTATCTTAAATTACCGAGAGATTTTACAAATGTTTGCAAACAAAATATTGATGTGTGTTTAAATGAAGCTGTGTGTAACGGTATAATTACCAAACAGACTTGTGATTTTCTAACTGTGGCAAACCCTGTAAGGGCCACTATTTATGGCCTTCCCAAAATCCATAAGGAACAGCAATATCCTCCAGCATGCCCTATTGTGGTGAGTATTAATGAGTATTGGTGCACTTACAGAGCCACTAGCAAAATATATAGATGAACATATAAAAATGCTTGTTCCCCTGTGGCCAGTGCATATTAAAGACAATGCATTATTTAAACATTTTAGAGACTGTGGTGTTAGATGAAGCTGACATCCTGTAACTATGGATGTCACTTCATTATACACTACCATTCCCCACACATGGATGTCACTTCATTATACATTACCATTTGCCACTCATGGATATCATTTCATTATACACTACCATTCCCCACACAGAAGGGCTGGAGGCACTTTGTTACAGGCTATCTGGGTATACAGTGGGCTTCTTTGAATTTTTACTGACATTAACTGAAAAGGTACTCAACTATAATACGTTTATTTTTGACAAAGAGTTCTATTTGCAGATCAAAGGGATAGCAATGGGGGCAGCATTCGCCCCAATTATGCAAATGTATACCTGGCTAATTGGGAGAGAGAATATGTGTTGTCTGAGAGAAATGTCTTTTGTGAAAACCATAATAAAATACAATCGTTTCATTGATGATATTATATTGATTTGGCGGGGTCCCATGGAATCATTGTTTTTATTTAAGACCTACAGTATTTGTAATCAACCAATGCAAATTTATGTTTTACGTTAACAGCTAACAAGGATGAAATCAATTTGTTGGGCTTGCATATAAAAAGAGGCGAAGGAGGTATGATTATTACTAGCTTGTATAGGAAACAAACCAAGAGAAAAGCTTTGTTATCTAAGATAGCTGTCACTCCAGACATTTGATTCAGAATATCCCCAAAGGACAATTTATGCACTTACGCAGGAACACAATAGATGTAAAAAAATATGTTGAGAGGGCTGAGCAACTGACTAAACGTTTTGTGCAGAGGGGATATAATTCTGAATGTGTTAATCAGGCTAAGCAATTAGTGAGTACAATGAACAGAAGTGAATTGCTGGAAAATAGAATTAGGACTAATGAAAATGAAAATATTAATTTTATTTCTGACTTTACTACATAGAGCTATAACATGAAAGAAATTTTGCTTAAACACTGGCATGTGCTAACCACTGAGCCCAGACTTCAAAAGACTGCTGACCCCCCCCCCCCCAAATGGTGTATCGTCGAGGAAGAAACATTGCAGACTATGTGATCAGCAGCCTATATAAAGCACCAGGACAGAATATGAGCAATCACCTGCCTGCAGGTACCTACACATGTGGCAACTGTACATTTTGCCAGCACATCATGACAGGTAGGACCTTTCAACATCCAATCACCAATCAGATTTTTACTAATAGAGACTTTATGAACTGTAATACTACCCATGTAGTATACGTGGCAAAATGTGTATGTGACAAGATTTATGTTGGAATGACTAAGAGAAATTTTAAAGTGTGGATTGGTGAACATTTGAGAAGCATAGCACATTGGGACAAAATAAATGCATTAGTTATGCATATAAGGGATGCGGGGCTCAGACATTTTTTTTTAATTTCAAGGATTTCAGAAAGCTCGACTCCCTTGCACCAGTCTGTGTACGACCCAAATCTTCTCACTTGAGGTCCCTGTGGTTTGATGGGGAGCTCAAGGTGATGAAGACTTTGGGTCGGAGGTTACAGCACTGCTGGTGGAGGACTGGCCTGGAGGCGGACAAGCTGGCCCTGTGTGCTCACTATGGGGATACCAGGGGGTAAGAAGGCAGAGTATCTGTCCAGGGAATTCTGCCAGTGAGCCAATTTTTGGCCAACAGTGATCGCCTTGGATGCCTGGAGAGCACTCCTTCTGGTTGGGGTGAGTTTAGACTAGTGAAGGTGGCTGAGGTCATTAGGGTTGCTTCCAATCTGAGGCACACACATTGTGAACTGGACCCACTGCCAATGCATTTCTTGATGGGATGTGTCGACTCCATTGGCCCGGTATTGCCTTGATTGTCCAGTGCTCCCTGTCTGAGGGGTCTTCCCAGATGCTTTGAAGGAGGCACTGGTGAGACCCCTTCTGAAGAAACCATCTTTGGTCCCCGACGTCAAGGCAAATTACCATCTTATCTACAACCTTCCATTCCTGGGTAAGGTTGTTGAGAAGATTGTGGCGGTTCAGCTTGAGGAGCACCTCATGGCCTTTGAGCTATACAAGCCTCTCCAGTCTGGTTTTTGGGTGAGGCACAGCACAGAAACTGCTTTAGTTCAGGTGCACAATGACCTTCTCAGGGTGACAGATTGAGGGGAAGGGACAATTCTCATTGTCCTTGATCTCTCCTCAGCCCTTGACACGGTGAACCATTGTATGTTACTTGACTACCTGAGGGAATTTTATGGACTTGCCGGCACAGTCATCTGCTGGTTTGAGTCCTTTCTCACAAACAGGAGGCAAAGGGTAGTAACTGGGAATTTCTCCTCCTCCCCTAGTCTCCTGTCTTGTGGAGTACCTGAGGGTTCAGTCTTGTCACCAATGTTGATCACCATGTACATGCTGCCCCTGGGAAGATTCATTAGGAAATACAGCTTGGGTTTTCATTGCTATGGTGATGATACCCAGCTGTATCTTTCCTTTGCACTGGGGACATCTAACGCTTTGGACGTGCTTAACAACTGCCTTGCTGAAATCAATGACTGGATGGCCTCCAGCTGGTTGTGACTGAACCCCGATAAGATGGAGATACTTGTAGTGAAGCTGAACAGTGGGAGTGATAGGATGGCCTTGGGTGCAGAGACAGGGCTATTCCTGGGTTCTGTGCCTTTGAAGACCTCCTCTAGGGTGCGTAACCTGGGTGTTATTATGGACAGCAGACTGACACTTGAGGATCAGGTGTCAGCTGTGGTCCATACCAGTTTTTACTATCTGAGAAATATCACCAGGATTAAGTCCCTAGTTCCACCCTGGACCTCCCTACCTTAGTGCATGCCTTTGGAATGTTGAGGCTTGAGTACTGTAATGCACTGTACCTTGGGGTCTTGAGAGGTACCCTCTGCCAGCTTCAGCTAGTGCAGAATGCAGCTGCCAGGTTATTGACAGGACAGTCTAAATATTGTCACATCACCCTGGTGCTGTGTGAACTGCACTGGCTGCCAGTCAGGTGGAGGATCCTCTTCAAGGTGGGTTTGCTCACCTTTAAGGCCCTACATGGCCTGGGCCCTGGTTACCTGGCGGACCTTCTCACACCTGCTACCTCAGTCTGCTCCCTCTGTTCCTCCTTGAGGGGCTTCCTTGTGATTCCCATCCTGTGGAATTCGCTCCCTCCATCTGTAAGGGAGGTTCCCTCGGTGAAGGTATTCATGGCACACCTCAAGGTCTTCCTGTTTGCGCAGGCTTTTCCTGACCCTGTTTTGTAAATATTGCTCTTTTCTGACTTGTTATATTGCCTATCACTGATTTCTTGTTTTTTTTGTTTACTGTATCCTTATTTAATTATTATTGTAGTTTTTATGATTATTGCTATGTATTGATGTGTTTCCATTGTTGGTTTTTATGTACGGTGCCAGAACCTCTGGGATTGGATGTCTTTTTGATAAAATTTGCATTACCTTGCCTAAATTGGGTATTCGGGGGGGGGGATCTTGACAACAAACTTTTGAAATTAGAAAGTCATTGGCAATATGTTCTAGGGGCCAGTGGAGATGAGGGACTTTTTTTTTTGTTACTTTATTTATTCCCTCCTCAGCTGGAGGGGTGTTACCTATGGTTCCACCCACATCTGTCCAGCCACGCAGCCCTGCACCACTCCCAGTACCTGAGTTTGACCCACTCCTCCATTCCTCTCACTGGCTGCTTCAAGGTGGGTACTTACCCCGCCACTGCAGAAAGCCAAGGGTCCAGATCTGGGAGGAGCTTCTGGAGTTAGAGTGGTGCGGCACTGACAGACCAGACTTCATCAAGCACGCTGGAGGATTTTGCAATGCTTTCCCCACCCCACGGCATGGACGTGCAAGACATCAATGATGCTGTGGTGCACGTTTCCATGCAGTGCACATCCGATGCCATCCATGCCATCCCCACAACGAACCGCCTGCCTGCACTGACCACCAGTCACCACCAGGAGCCAGCACAGCTGCGGTAATACCACCCCACCCTCCCTGGAGGAGGAGGAGTGCAGTCCCTGGGATGCTCAATCCTCATCCCCCCGGCCTACCCTCCAACACCCGCAGCTGCTCCTCACCCTGGGTTGTTGGCATGGCATGAAGTGAGGCATCCAGTGCCTCAACCCTCAGCACCACCGGACCAGCTTGGAGATAAAGGACTTAATGAAGTTTTTAGTCTTGTCCCTTTTCTGAAAGACAATAGACGAATTTGAATGTTTCCAATGAGTGCCTAGTTTACCAATTCAAATGTTTAAATTAGACTGTTTATAGTGTGTTTATTGATATATTTATTTCTTATATTGCACTTTTTTGCACTTTCTTCATGTATCCTTGCACATTGCACTGTTCTGCACTTTTTTATGGACATTTTTGTATGAAGGGTTTTTGTATAGGTCACTGGTATGTGTTTTCAATAATGATGTGTACTGTGCTTTTAAGTAGGTGCTTTAAAAGTAGTAGCCATACCTGTGTAACTCCGCCTTGACAAAGCGTAGAGTATTACACAAAACATTGGCATTATTGAGAGTGTTACTGCTGTTTTATTATCAGTTCATTAAATGAATAAATCATAAGCTACCATATTTGGGCTTCTTTCTGCCGTGACTGTGATGCCTGACTTACTTTTTGCTCACAGGATTGGTTACGTTGTGGCTCCATCAGTTCTTTTAGTGCTGCCTTTTTTGGAATTATTCACTTTAATATGCACTTTTATGAGAATCACAGACACTGGGCAATCTTCCATGTGAATACTTTTGTTAAAGAGCTAGTGTAACAAAAACAGGCAGACAGGAAACTAACGCAAATTTTAAGTAGTCAGTTGTAACTGTTTATTTCTGAAGTATTTTTCTTTTCATTTTGCTCTTTAGAGATAATATTGTGGTGGATGTGTGGAACAGCTCTCAGCCTGGCAGCTGACATACTGTATCTGTTTCAATCCCCCCACCCCACTACACCATCAGCATTGTGGACTCACTGACAGTGACATCACAGGTGGCTGACCTGGCAGCCACCGAGTGGCTGTTCCTGTGCAGCAGTGATGTCACAGTCAGTGAGGTCAGATGCAGTGGGGGGATAGAGATAAAATTGTCAGCTGCCAGGCAGAGTGCTGTTCCACACATCACACCTACTAACATCAGATAAACAGTCTTCTAATTGACCAAAGGGGAAAGAAAGAGTACCTCAGATATAAAAGGTAATGGTTCACTGCTTTTAAAAACTAACATTAATTTTACGCAGTACACTAGCTCTTTAGAGTGTCTGATGATACCTTAGAAATCCTCAAATTAGAGATCATTTGCTTAGAAAGCATGTATAGTAATTAAAATTCATTCAGCCCTGGAAAGAATGAAGGTCTGGGGCCTTGAATTGCCTCGGTAACCATTTTGTTTGCTTTTATTTGTTTGTTTACTTACTTGTTTATTTTATTTTTATTTTGCCAACTACTAGTAAAAAAGAATCCAATGGAATCATTGTATTATCAAGTCATTAAATCACAACTGGCAAAGTTGGCAGTGTATTTCATAGGAAAACTGCAAATCTGTTTGCAGATTTTTATAGGGATGTAAAACTCCTCCACTAAAATATTATAGATTTAATAGAAAATGTATGATTTTTTTTGTAAGCTGTGATCTTTTCTTATGATTTAGCAGGCAATATTTTCTTCCTAGCCACATTTTACATGGGAAGCAGAAAAGAGAAGCCAATTACTGTTTAATAACAAATGTAAAATCACCCACATGGACAGCAATAATGTAAAGGCAAAGTGTGTTAAAGGAGTTTCTATTTCTTTTGAAAAATATAAAAAAATGTATTTAATTTCTGATTGAAATACATTGAGCTCCTAAGCAGTTAGCAGTTTCTGAGATCATAATACCAAAATTCTATTAAATTATTCTTTATTAGCAGTGTGGAAAGCAATGGGGAAAAGCCAGTTGCTTCACTGCATAAACAAATGTTTTATTATAAAAGTAGAAAGTAATAACCAACGCATCAAAACACAATAAATATAATACTCAGTTGTCTGCTTATTAGATGTAAACATATGCTATTTAATCCCACACAAACTCCTTAGTCTTGTTGCTGTTTTAACATCTATTTAATTTTTGTAATTTAGCTAAGGACTTCAGGTTTGCCACAGAAGCTGCAAGTTGTAGCCCCTAACAGGAGTGATAATTCTTACTTTTCTCATCTCGATGCAAGGTTTCTATACCCACCCTAAATCAGAGATAGAGGTTCAGAGGGGATGACTGCATTCACCACGAAGCTGCATGAGCTGCCCCTAACCGGGGTGGTGACACCCCAGTGGTGGTGCTCGAAATATTATGTGGTACCAATGCTCATCTGCACTTTTCAAAAATAAGTACACCTATTCCTTATTTATTCTGTATTGCTGCTCATTTTAAACACGCTCTTTTCCTTGATTTGACAGACAAGGAGGAGGAGGAGGAGCAGCACCTCACATTAGTGCCGCCACCGGTGGGAAGGGGGGGCTCTTTCAGGACTTATGCTAGTCATGCCACTTATGGAGAGAGAGGGTACCATAAATGTCGTCAAATATTTAAACTGCATGCCATCTGCATAGCGATCACATGACCTGCATATGTACCTTAAAAGTAAACCATTGCTTGTTTCATTACTACTTGAAGTTTGTGTGCATGGAGATTTGACAGTGCAGAGGGATGTACTGAGGATATGAAGATAAAGTGAGAACTACTGGTAAATGAAGTTTAAAGCCAGTTGCCATAAGTGAGTGAGTGACAAGTCTAATAAAAGACATCATAGCCATTGAGTGTACAACAGGGTCTGCCACCCCAAGGGTGCAATGTCAAGCACTACAGTAAGTTCAGTACTTTTTTCCTAAAGGCAACAATACTGGGTTATACCTATGAATGGAGCAGCCATAGATGGAGACATCTCTGGGTCAGTCTTATGAAAGGAGCAAACTCAGATGGAGGCACAACTAGGTCATACTTGTGAATGGAGCAACCCCAGGTGGAGGCACTGCTGGTTCATATCTATGAAAGGAGTCACCTCAGGGTAAGGCACTTTAGGGTCATTTCTAAGAAAGGAGTCATGCTGGGTGGAGGCACCACCGGGTCATACCAATGAAAGGAGCAACCTCAGTTGGAAGCACCTCTGGATCAGTCTTATGAAAAAAGTCACCTTGAGTGGAGGTATTGCTGGGTCAGTTCTACAAAAAGAGTCATCTTGTGTGGAGGTACCACTGGGACAGTCCTAAGAAAGACTTCACCTTGTGTGGAGACACCATGCACCATTTGAAATGCATGAACTGTTACACCTATAAACTCAGGGCCCTCTGCATAAGAGCTAGAACAGCTAGTTTGGTTTGACTGGTTCCAGTTGAAACAATCAAGAACTGTTCATGACTGTTCATGAATTATTCACAAAGAGTTCATAAAGTCAGCCAGTGAACATTCATGAAGCGTGCCTCAAATGTTTTATGAATGGTCATGAATTGTGCATGGGCATCAAGTGGCAGTCCTCTGTTCTTGAATATTCATGAACATAAAGGTTCATAGAGGTTCCTGAAACTCCTCCACTTAACTTTTATGGACACAGTCCATCAAAACTTTTGGTTATCAGAAATATCCTACTTTCATAAATATTGGTTAATTTATCAGTCAAGCCTTTTTGGCTGTATTGGCATAAGATTTCTGTCCTATGTACAAATCAAAGGCAGACTCACTCCACCCCTCTTTATCACAATACTTAAGAAACTAATCATGGCAAATACATTTTTTCTAACAAGTTCAATATTTTCTAGTGAATGGCTTTCTTAGCATGAATTTATAGTTAGTAACTTTTTTCTGTTGTTTTTCTTTCAAATGGAAATTCTGCTTATCTTCTATTCATAAATAAAAGGACCTAATTCCTATTTATATTAGATACATCTGAAATGCTTTTAAAATATAGGGAGTTAAAGTGTTCACCTTTTTAGGTGCTTAAATAGTGTATTTCATCTGGAAACAAGCTGTTATCAGCTCAGTATGTGTTTCCTGGTTAAACTTTTGACATAAATAAAATGAATAAATAAATCAGTAAATAAATAAATAAATAAATTGCCTTGCAGAACATATATTTTCTAGTCCTAAACTGAAAAGTTCTGATTTTGTGATGTTTTATAACTCTTACAGCGGAAAAAACAGTGCTTTCTGACATGCAAAGTATTTATGCAAATTAGTTTTATCTCAGTGCATCATGGTCCTTTAATAGTTCAGCAACTTCTTGAACTTAAGTGTTGATGAACAGTTCTGGAACTTGGTTCATGGGCGGAACCAAAGAACAGTTTTGATGGAAGTTCATGAACCATTCAGTAACGTACATCAAAGTTCATGAGCTGATAAACTTAATTTCACCTGGGCCATGCCAGAGTTTTGTGTAACCCCAGAGGGCAAGAAGGGGCTGTATTTATGAACTTATAAATGTTAAAGAGGCATTTTTCAGATGTATGTATATTACCTTGTCTGTTAAATCTACTATTTTGAATAACAACTTTAAAAATAATTGGTAGAGATATCTATATATGTTATTGCGCTTTAGCATTTATTTATTTAAAATTTGCAATAAACAGACACGGAGGTGTAGTATGTCACATCTTGAGAGGGAGTTCTTTTTGGTCAGCAGTGAGGGGCTTTGTCATTTCAGTTTAAGGAAGCCTGCAACGCACCCAGCAACACTAAGCCTGGGCTGGGGATTGAGGCATTATAGTTAATGTCAATCTTTCACCTTTTTCAAGCAATAAATTTATAAACAAAATACAGTCCTCGTCTCTCAGTAAACCATATATGGAGGCAACTGTTTGCTGACCAAGGTTCTTGTCAGGGACAGAAAAATAAATCTCCTCAAAGCCCTATCTATTCCCACTTGGAAGGCATGAGTCCCTGCATAAAACATATGGTTTATTACAAGAAAAATGCTCTGTTTGTAAGAAGATATGCTTTTAAAAACACTGTAATAAGCTGCTCCCACTACAGTGTCCCTGCCTGTAAGTTCCACTTTGTACCTTACTGTAAGTTTATTTATCAGCTGATTTGAAATTCGCATTATGCAGTTGATGGGCTGGCCCTATGAGATGCAATATCTCATTTTCATGGAGGTTCCTTGATACAACTAGAGTACACAAGACTTGCATTGCAGTGCATTCGGGGATATGAGTACAGGTCATGGTGATAAATCTTTATGCATACAGTGGTTGAAGATGAGTGTCTTGACTATCTTGCTAGCAGGTAAAAGTTCTGCAGCATGGAATTGGCAATAGATTTGAAAATACACTGAGAAACGCTGACATATAGCGTGTTCATATAGCTCAGCCTACTTACATGAACGCTGGGATTCAGTTGTAAGGTTCAGATTGGAAGTGCCCCTATGCAACCCATTTCCTGCCCAAACCAACCAATTCTGAGTTTGGAAATTGCATTTGAAACTTGGAGCAATCCTGGAATCCTTGAAGTCAAAAGGTCGCTTCATTTTGCATGTACCCAAAAATGTACCTATTATAGCAACTCACAACTTTGGTAATTTGTTTTAATTTCTTGCCACTAGGGTAGCCGTATGGTACTAGCTTGATGATGATGCTCAGAGAATAACATGGCTATAAATCTATGGCAGTGAGAGGCTATAAAACAACACAATTCAGTACCCATTTAGTTATGTACTGCATAGAGGTCTGCTGCTGAAGCTAGAAAATTTGCACCTAAAACATCAGTGCAGTACGCTCTATCAAATAGAAATGTCCAGCATGTGACTGTCAGGTGGGCACAATCAGAGCACAGAGAAGTCACAAGCTGGGTACCACAGGGATCAATTCTGGGACCAGTGCTTGGCAATATCTTCTTTTGCAATAGGAAAGGAATTCAAAATAAGAAATCTCTTGGCTGATGACACTATGATCTATGCTGGACACACTATCTGTTAGGTGCCCTGTGCCTTGTCTGCGACATAGTTACTCTGTGTGACTTTGAGGTATAGTGAAAGTCATTTGAGCTGTATTAAACACTGTCTGTTAGATGCCCAGAGCCCTGTCTGTGACATAGTTACTCTGTGTGTCTCTGAGGTATAGGGAAAGTCATTTGAGCTATATTACAAGGAGGAGGGGGAAGCGGGGTGATTGGATTAGAGTGGTGGGGACCAGGAGATGCCTGGGGCAAAATGGGTCCTGGATCATGGTCCTCCATGCTAATGGTACCCATACCCAAGGGCTGCACATTTAGAGGGCTGGTGGCTTGGCCGGCCTCAGTGTCTCATCCTACTCAGGAGGTGTTGTGTAATGCCAGGTCTGTTAAGAACAAGATGGCTATTATTGCCGATCATGTTGGGTCCGCGGATCTGGCATGCATCACTGAGACCTGGCTGGATGAAAATTCTAGTCCCATTTTGGAGTCAGCTATTCCAGCTGGGTTCTCGGTGATTCACTGCCTGAGGCAGGATCATAGGGGCGGGGGTGAAGCAGTCTGCTTTAGATCGGAATTGGACCTTGTAGCTGTACCGGTGGGAGAGACCAGATTCTTTGAGTCTACAGTGGTTACAGGTGTGTGATGCAGGATTATTCTCATATACCATCCACCCGGGGATGAGAAGCAATTCTTGCAAGAAGTCATGGACTTCTTTGTCGATATGGTGTTGGGGTTACCCAGATTGATGGTTCTGGGTGACTTCAATACCTGGGTCTACGGCAAACTCTCGCTTTTTGGTCAGAACTTCCTCCAGCTTATGAGCTCACTGGATCTCACACAGGTGGGTACCTCTGCAACACAGAATCATGGTCATTCATTGGACCTGGTCTTCCTATTGGAGATGGAGAAATCCGACTTGGTGGAGGAACCAGTCGGCGGTCTGACTATCAAACTATAAGGTTCAATTTCCAGGCTCCCCCCTATAGGCCTGCCCCTGTGGAGATGGTTCGGTACTGCCCTTTGAGGGGTGTGACCCCAGATGGCCTAATGGTGGTGCTTGACCTATTGGGATTTCCAAGTGCAAGCTTGGGTCTGGAGAACCTAGTGCAGGCCTGTAATAAGGCAGTGACAGAGGCTCTGGACTTCATTGCTCCTGTCCACATTCGACCCTTCACTCTTCGCTCCTGGACCCCATGGTTTGATGGGGCCCTGAGGGAGCTGAGGTGGGTGGGACAAAAGATAGAGTATTGCTGGCAGAAATCGGGCCTTGATGCCAACAGACTTAGATTGATGGACCATTATAGGGTTTCTCAATTGGCTATCTCGTGTAAGAAGGCAGAGTTCCTGCCCAACAAGATTGCCGCTGCACAGAATCGACTGGCTCAGCTCTTTCGAACTGTGGACAGTCTGTGCAATCCAACCTGTCTGCAGGTTCGGAGAGCATTTTCACAGGAAAAGTGTGACGAGTTTGCTCGATTCTTTGCTGATAAGGTTGCCAACATCAGATCCGAGATCCATGCAACTCTCTCTAACGGGGGTGGCAGTGGTCAGTGGGAGGTTGCTACTCCTCGGTTTGGTTGGTGTAACTTTGACTGGCTGGGGATCATGGATGTCATGCTGATGGTCCAGAATATGAGGCTGACCTACTGTAGTTTGGATCCGGGTCCAACTCACCTTTTGGTGGGATGTCTTGATGTTATTTGCCTGGTCCTAGCAGAGATATTCTGGTACTTGTTGCAGTCAGGTGAGTTTCCGGACTCCCTGAAGGAGGCAGTGGTTACACCGCTCCTTAAAAAAACTTTTCTCGACCTGGACTGTCCTGCTAACTACAGATCAGGCTCTAATCTTCCCTTCATGGGGGAAGGTCATTGAGAAAGTGGTCACGCAGCAGCTGGAGACTCATTTAACCATCCATGATATCTATGACCCTCTCCAGTTGGGATTTTGGAAGAGGAATAGCACAGAGACTGCCCTTGTTTGGGTGCTTAATGATATCCTGATTGCGAGGGATCAGAAGAGCCATTCCATCTTGATTCTTCTTGATCTCTCTACAGCGTTTGACACCTTGGACCATGGGATGCTGCTTGAGCATCTGCAGTTCATCTGTGGCCTGTCTGGTATGGTCTTCAGATGGTTCCATTCTTTTCTCACTGGCAGGTCTCAGAAGGTGGTGTCTGGGGAGCATTCCTCTGACTCATTCTCTTTGCCATACGGGGTGCCATGGGGCTTGGTGCTGTCCCCCATGTTGTTCATAGTGTGTATGCTGCCATTGGGAGACATTGTAAGAAGATATGGGCTGGGGTTTCACTGCTATGCAGATGATATCCAGCTCTATTTGTCTTTTGTGCCTGAACAGGATAATGAGGTCTCCATGTTTAACAACTGCCTTGCCGAGATTCAAGACTGGATGACTACCAGCAGGCTGAAGTTGAACCCTGACAAGACTGAGGTGTTGGTAGTGGACCCTGGTCATCAGGTAGAGGGGTCATCGGCTGGTCAGGCTTCTGGGCTTTGGCTTGTGGGTTGACAGCTGCTATCCTCTGAGCAGGTGCAAAATCTGGGCATTATTTTTGATGATAGGCTGACGCTACGCTCTCAGGTGTTGGGCCATCATGAAATCCTCTTTTTACCATCTGAGGAATATCACTCGGATAGGGCACCTTGTTCAGCCTGGTGACCTTCCAACTCTGGTCCACACCTTTGTGACCTCCAGCCTTGACTACTGTAACTCCCTGTACCTACGGCTGCGGCCAGGTTGCTGACTGGGTTGTCTCGATCCAGCCATGTTACACCTGTGCTGCGTGGATTGCACAGGTTGCCTGTACATTGACGGATCACCTCCATGGTCGGTTTGCTAACCTATAAAGCCCTACATGGACAGGGTCTGAGCTACCTGCAAGAGCTCCTTCATCCCTACTGCCCCCTCCGACCACTCTGCTCCGCTGATGAACTAGAGGTTCCGAGGGTTCAGTTGAAGACATCTGAGGCTCATGCTTTTGAGTTCATGGCCCCTACCCTGTGGAACTCTCTACCTCTTCGGATATGAGAATGCCTGACTGTGGAGGGCTTTAAAAACTTATTCGTTTGGACTTGCCTTTCCAGACTGTAACTATTGACTGTGTTTTTGTTTGTTGTTTTATGGCTTAATACTTATTTATTGAATTTTAATGTACAGGAGCTATGATCTTTTGGAATAGCGCCTTTTTAAAAATAAATTGAATTGCCGGCCCAGTGGTGCTGAGCGCTGAGGTGCTGGCAGCCATACCTCACATCACGCTGGTGACCGGTGTTCAGGAATGAGCATGGGGCACCAGGGGTTTGGCAGGGAAGGAGAAGGATTGAGCATCGGTAGGACTGTTCTCTTTCTCAGGGGAGGTGGACCCAGGACAGCTTGTACAGGATTGCCTCCTGGCGGAATACACACTGCTGTGCAAAGGGATGGAGCTGGGGGCAGACGTCTGGAGGGAGTGCATGCAGATGTATGTGTGTTCCCCTCTGTAGGTGTCATTGCATGCCTTCAGCTTTGGGGATAACCAATCAAAAAAAGGGGATGGCACCTGGTTAGAGTGGCTTAATGGCCATTCCGCGAGTTTCGCTGCAGGATTCATGGCACCCATCTGGATCCCACTTCTGTGGGGAGTTGGGAACTCCCTGCACCCCCACTGTGGGGGGTAAAACCACAGGAGCAGAGTGTCAGGATTGGTGTGGCAGAGGTGGGCGGCAGCTAAAATATCCCCAAGGAGGATGCAACAACAACAGGGGGCAGGCCAGGTGGCCAAGAAAGTACAAAAAGATATAAAAAATAAATAAAGTGAATTGAATACACACTGTCTGTTAGGTGCCCTGAGCCCAGTCTGTGACATAGCTACTCTATATGTCTCTTCAGTACAGCGAAAGCCATTTGGACTGTATTACACACTGTCTGTTAGGTGCCACAAGCTCTGTCTGTGACATATAGTTACTGTGTGTGTCTCTGCAGTATAGAGAAAGCCATTTATGCTGTATTAAACACTGTCTATTAGGTGCCCTGAGTCGTTTCTGTGACATAGCTACTCTGTGTGTCTCTGCAGTAAAGTGAAAGCCATTTAGGCATTATTTACACACTGTCTATTAAGTTCCCTGTGCCCTGTCTGTGACATAGCAACTCAGTGTCTCTCTGCAGTATAGTGAAAGCCATTTAGGCTATACTAAACACTGTTTGTTAGGTGCCCTGAGCCCTGTCTGTGACATATAGCTACTCTGTGTCTCTGCAGTATAGTAAAAGCCATTTGAGCTGTATTACAAACCTGGCTCAGTTCTCAAACCGTGCTTGGATCAGTGCAAGCTGTGGCAAACAGCAGCTTGTGCCAAAGCCCAGTGCTCCAGGGACCTTGCACCCAATTATCTATTGGGCAGGGTCCTGGTGGCAAAGGCCCATAGCTTGCAGCAACCATGGCTGGGCACCAAACAGACAACATATTAGGAGTATTTGCCACAAGCTGCAGGGCTGCCCTGCACTGCTCTAGATCCTAGTGGACTAGCAGCTACCCTCTCCCATCCCTAATGCTGCACACATGTATAATATAAAACATTACCCATGCCTCCCTCCCCAAACTCAACTGGTGCCGATTCTTGAATAATTAATATTCCCCATGCCCTCCCAAACTTCGCTGGTGCCAGTTCTTGAAATATTTAACATTCCCCATTCCCCCCACCCCAAACCTCGCTGGTGCAAGTTCTTGAAATATTTAACATTCACCATGTCCCCTACCCCGAACCACCCCCTGGTGCCGGTTCTTGAAATATTTAACATTCCCCATGCCCCACTCCCTGAACCCAGCTGGTGCTAGTTCTTGAAATGTTTAACTTTCCCCATGCCCCCTTTCCGAACCCCACTGGTGCCAATACTACTACTGAATAATAGTGCCCCTGCCCTGAAGGTATAGTTACTCCCCTGCCCCAACAGGTAGTGCCCACCACCCCACTCCCCCATTCCAAAGCAGAGGCAGTGACCAGCACAGCTCACATCACACCTCTGTGGCTGGCAGGCAACTGAACTGTCAGTGAGCGTACTCTAAAGTGTATTCGCTCATTGATCAATGAGCACATACACCGTACAGTAAGCTCAATGGCAGTTCAATCAGCAGCCAGCCATGGAGGTATGAGGTGGACTATGCTGGTTGCTGGCTCTGCTTCAGGAAGTAGGAGAGTGGGGTGGGGTGGGCGCTATACAACCAGGGCAGGGGCACTATTGTTCAATAGTAGTACTGGCACCAGTGGGGTTCGGGAAGGGGGACATGGGGAATGATAAATATTTCAAGAACCAGCACCAGCTGGGTTCGAGGACAGGGGCATGGGTAATGTTTTATATTATGCTTGTGTGCAACATTGGGGATCAGGAAGGGGGGCACGCTAATCCTCCATGGATAGCTTGTATTATTAACACATTACAGTATGGGCAGATTGGGAAGCTACATTGCATCATGCACTCCTAGAAGGATATTTCTAAGTACCTTTAGACCAGCCCTAGTTGGTCTAAGGGTAATTAGAAATTATCCCTCTAGGAGTGTTTTGTGAATCCCACTTTCGGGATTTGGCAGCCACCATCTGTCACAAGCACCCTGGTGCCATGTTGCAGCCCATTTTTGGGTGCAGGAGCACTGCAAGTCCTGTTTTGGGTAGGCAACCTGCAGTTGATGCAGGCTGCCTTTGTAAATAGCTCAGGGGACAGTATTTGATGCAAGGTACCACTTGCACCATTTATGTTTTGTGCAGCCACCTTGCATCAAACCCAGGGCTTTGATAATCAAGCCCATTGTCTGTTAGGTGTCCCGAGCCCTGTGTTTGACAGCTACTCTGTGTTTCTCTGCAGTATATGAAAGCCAGTTAGGCTGTATTGAACACTGTCTGTTAGGTGCCCTGAACCCTGTCTGTGACATGGCTACTCTTTGTCTTTCTGCAGTATAGTGAAAGCCATTTAAGCTGTATTACACAGTGTTTGTTAAGTGCCCCAAGCCCTGTCTGTGACATAGTTACTCTGTATCTGTCTGCACTATAATGAAAGCCTATTAGGCTGTATTATAAAGTGTCTGTTAGGTGCACTGAGCCCTATCTGTGACATAGCTACTCTGGACTCATTTCTTGAAGGTTGATGCAGGGCTTTCACAAGCCCTGCATCAAACCCTGTGCTGCCCTGAACATTTTGTTGCATGATGTGCTTGATTCTAGTAGGCTGCGTGCCTTTGCGACACTACCCTTTTTATGGTGGCATGCACCAAATAGTTGGTGCAAACCCCGCTAAAAGGTCAGCAAAGTTAGACAAGCAAAAGCTGGTCTAACTCACCACATGTGGTGCATGGGGGCACTCAGGGATTGAGAATCCCAATGGCCGCTCAGAGAATGCTGTAAGCTCCATGCACTGTTTGTTCAACGCACCCTGAGCTTGCAACATTCCAATCCATTTGAGAATTGAGCCCTCTGTGTCTCTCCGCAGTATAGTGAAAGCCATTTAGGCTGTATATTTTACACACACTGTCTGTTAGTTGCCCTGTGCCACATCTGTGACATATACTGTAGCTACTCTGTATGTCTCTGCAGTATAGTGAACGCCATTTAGGCTGTATACACACTGTCTGTTGTTAGGTGCCCTGAGCCCTGTCTGTGACATAGTAACTCTGAGTCTCTCTGCAGAATAGTGAAAGGCATTTAGGCTGTATTAAACACTGTCTGTTAGGTGCCCCAAACCCTGTCTGTGACATAGCTACTCTGTGTGTCTCTGCAGTATAGTGAAAGCCATCTAAGCTGTATTACACTGTTTGTTAGCCTGTTAGGTGCCCTGAACCCTGTCATAGCTATACTGTGTGTTACATCTCTCTGTGGTATAGGGAAAGCCACAACTGTGTCTTAGATTTTCCAAACTAAGTCTACTAAAAGCAATCACAGTGCTGGTGCACGTGCAACTGAAAATGATGTGAACAATATGAATCCTAGTACTAATGAAGAACATAGCGACAATAATAACAATAAAATCACCAGGACTGGAACTGAATGTCCTCCTGAACTAAAAAAGCATGTTGCCAATGAAATAATAGTAGAGGTTTGGAAAGAACTTGCAGGAGTTACTCATAGAGGCACCAAACATTTTGCCACATGTGCCAGGAAACTTCCAGCTTGCTGGGGGGGAGGCATCCTTCTCAAATATAAGCTGAGGCAGTGAATACTGATAAAAATGGTGGTGGTAGAGGGGACTGGGAATGGGATAGCCCAGGCTATGTCCCACCGGATGATGACAGCACTTCCAGTTATGAATCTTGTGGCAATAAGGTCGGTACTAGTTTTGATCAGGAGGCTGGAGAGGATGCCACTATAGGGCATGAGAGGCAAGTGCAGAAAAAAAAATCATATGCTAAACATAAGAATACGAAGATGACCATGAATGAGGAAAATTCATGTTAAGAAGGAAATGGCAGTATAGGGTTTCCTCCAGGTCCCTTGACTATACAAGAAATAGTGACAGGCACCGTAGTACAAAGCACAAAGGGTAAATCTTTAATGTGGAATTTATTTTATATTGACCCTGCAGACAACTGTGGAACTGTATGCAGTCTGTGCAAAAAGAGTGTCAGTTGTGGTGCCAAAGCAGGACATTTTGGAACATCCATAATGATACAACATGCAAAGGAAAAATACCCAATTGAGTGGGGCAGGGCAAAGGACAATGTGGTTGGTATGGGCAGCAGTGGTGGTGGTGGTGGTGATGGTGACCATAGTGACAATGAACCTGAAGCAGAATCTGATATTGAATCACTTGATGCGTCCTTGCAATCTTCCCAGACAAACATAGATTGTTTTCTACTGACACCGTCAAGTACAGTACTACAAAATTCCCACAGTAGTGCTCCACCTGAAAAAGAAGTGAAAAGTACAGTCCCTCAGAATTACAAATATCTCACCACTTTCATCAACTAACATGAAAAGAAAGTGTTGTGAGGACATCAACATTTACCCACAAGCATCCAACATGCCAAGCATCCAATAGAGCTACTCTCCCTCATGAAAGAGAGAGACAGACAGCGGGCTGCCTACAAATCCTCCCCCTCCCTTTGGAATGTTTACAGATGACTGTGTAACCAATGTAAGCAAACCACCAAATCCCTGAAAGCAAGATACTTCCATAAGCTACAGAGGGACAACCTAGGAAACCCCAACTGCTTCTGGTCTACCATAGGCTCCATGTTAAACCTGTGGACCACCAACCCTGTCATTCACCTTAGCTCCCCCTCTGGCCTCTTAACAGACCCCTCTGCTGTTGTCCATGTCTTCAACATGAAATTTACTGACCTCTCTACCCACCTAGATAAACTATCAATCCCCAACCCACCTTGCCCAGGAAACGGGTTGAGCCACTCCACTCAGGATGACACTCCCAACCCTCCCTTCTTTTTCAGAGCTATCTCCCACAGACATACATTCAAACTTCTGATAAACCTCCCAAACAGGGGCAGTCCAGGTAGCAATGGACTCTACCCTTACTTTCTTAAGCTCATCGCTCCCTACATCTCTAGACCCCATACCTTTATCTTCAACCTAACCTTGGCCTTATCATCCATGCCCACCATATGGAAGAACACCAAAGCTGTCCTCGTCTTCAAGGCTGGTGACCCCTCCTCTCCCCTGACAACTACAGGCCTATCTCTATCCTTCCTCATTTAAGCAAACTCTTTGAAAAGGTAGTCCACTGCCAGATCTCTGAACACATAGACAAATACAACCTGCTTTGCCCACAACAATGGTTTCAGGAAACATCACAGCACCACATCTGCCCTGGCCCATTTCACCAACCACATCCTCAGGAACATGAACACTGAGAACTCCACAGGTGCTGTGTTCATTGACCTGACAAAGGCCTTCGACTTGGTCGACCATAACCTTCTCCATGCCAAACTGCGGAACCTTGGTTGCTCAGTTGATTCATTAGCACAGTTTCAGAGCTATTTCTTGGGCAGATCACAATC
Source organism: Neoceratodus forsteri (assembly GCA_016271365.2). Taxonomy (NCBI): domain Eukaryota; kingdom Metazoa; phylum Chordata; order Ceratodontiformes; family Ceratodontidae; genus Neoceratodus; species Neoceratodus forsteri. The sequence continues at coordinate 71,867,956 of JADMNL010000023.1, forward strand.
AGTGAACAACTGGACAGCCACCTCCATGGCCCTGATAATATCCACTGGCATTCCCCAGGACTCCATATTGGGTCCTCTGTTATTTTCCCTTTTTATTAATTCCCTACGTGCTGGCAGCCTCTCATGTGAGGACATACTATATACTGATGATTTAGTATTATATCACAGCAACAAATCCTTGGCATATCTATCCCCCACCCTCACACATAACTATGGGGCAGCCCACAAATGGTTCCTGACCAACAGGCTACTAGTCAATAAAAAAAATTCCTGGGGGTCCAAACTCAATCTTTTAAAACTCTCTAAAACTAATTCCTCACTCATAGTTCTAACACCAGAGCCCCCCAAATGTACCCTATTTTAAATACCTAGGTGCCACTCTTGACCCCTCCCTAACAATCTCAGAGCATATCAATATCACTGTACGACAGATCAACCAGAAACTTGGGGCTGGTTTTAGACTCTAACACTGTCTTGCCTCTGAAGCTCACCTCACAATAGCCCAAGGGAACCTACTCTCCCTATTAGATTACTGAGCCCCAATATACTCACATGCATCCTCCTCCCTGTGCAGAAGACTAATCACTGTCTACAATTGCATCTGTAGGTTTGCATTAATTGACACCTTACTCCACCCACCATTGCACCCTGTACCAGTCCTTAAGCTGGCTCCCCCTGCAAGCAAGACATAACTATGCCCTTGGATGCATCATAGATAATGCCATTCGAAGTGGTAACCTGTCACCTTATTCATCCCTGCTCAAACACAAAACCATTCCCAGGTGCTTCTGGCAATCCTCTGTCTCACCTCTAGAAGTTTCTAGGATTTCCACTTGTCTAGGTAGTAAAGTTCTGTCCTTTGTGGCTCCCTCACTTTGGAACAATCTTCCCCACTTCCCTCTGCTCCCTAGACTTGCACCTCACTTTTAAAACACAATTTAAAACCTGACTGCTGGCAGAAGCCAAATATACATGTAAGGCCAGGTAATTCATAGGATGAGAGTCCTTCTCCCACTCCCAGGCCAAAATCGTCCTGTTACTCTGAACTTACATTCTAAGACTGCCTGACTGTATATTCCTACATATTGCACTTGCAACTTACTTGTATTGTATTCAGTCTGTGTATATTGTATTCTAATGTATTCTTACACCTTATCTGTATGTTACTGTATATAAAGCATTCAATGTATTCCACTTTGTTTGATGGCCTGCACCAGTCTTAATTATTGTAATTGTATTGTATTTCCTATGTGTCATCTTCATGGCCTGGGTCATGCCTGAAAAGGGTCCAAAGGATCAGTGCACCTACACACTAAACAAATAAGTACATAAATAAATATATAAACAATTAAATGCATACATAAATAAATACATACATCAATAAATACATAAATAAATAAATGAATACATAAATACATCAATAAATACATAAATAAATACATACATAAATAAATCAATAAATAAATACATACATAAATACATCAATAAATACATAAATACATACATACATAAATAAATCAATAAATACATAAATAAATACATACATCAATAAATACATCAATAAAGACATAAATAAATAAAAGAATACATAAACACATACATAAATAAATACATACATAAATACATAAGTAAATAAACACATACATAAATAAATTAATACATAGATAAATAAATGCATAGATAAATACATACATAAATACATAAATAAATAAACACATACATAAATAAATAAATACATAGATAAATAAATACATAGATAAATACATAAATAAATACATACATAAATAAATAAATACACAGATAAATAAATACATACATAAATACATAAATAAATACATACATACACTCATAAATACATAAATAAATATAAATAAATTAATGCCAGCTGTTAAATAGAGCCATAGCAGAACTATTGGATGATTGTCAGCTCCCTTTTGCTTTTGTTGTCCAGAAAGGTTTCCTCAAGTTCATGAACCAATTTGAACCACAGTACACCATTCCCTCTTGAATATACTTCTCAAAAAAGGCTGCTCCACAGTTGTATGACATGGTGTGTAATGCAGTAACTAAACAATTACAAATCTCTGAGGTGAAGCAGGTTCACATAACCATGGATATGTGGACCAGCAACCAAACAGTTGACTACATGACTGTTGCAGCTCACTGGGCAAAGTTTTCAGTCAGAAAGTAATAATTCCCTCTCTACCATAAGTAGTAGGAAGCAGGCTGTATTATGTGTTGCCACTTTTGAAAACAACCACACTGCTGTCAATATTCGGCAGGAGCTGCAAAATCAATTCCATAAATGACTTACTCTGCATTTCTTATCTCCATGGTTCATATTATCAGCTAATGGTGCCAACATAGTTAAGGCTGTTAGAAATAGCAACTACCAACACATACCTTGTTTTGTACATTGTTTAAATCTTCTCATCCATGGTTTCTTAAATGGAAACATAAATGTTGAAAACCTGTTAGGTCTTGCTAGGAAAATCTGTGGGCATTTCAGCCACTCTGTGAAAGCGCAGAAAATCCTGAAAGGGCTGCAGAGGTCAAACACCATACCCATGCATGTATTAAAGGATAAACTACACCATCATATCTTCTAAATGTTATTTGTTTCCATGCCAATAGACAACTCTTTTCATGTAGCTGTTAAGGATGTATGCAATGCTTTAGTCTGTTTTTACAGTTCATACTAGGGCCTGTGACTTCCCTGGGAGTCTCCATTTCATGGTTGTTGAAATTGCATTGTCCTTGGGAGCTGCATTAGCATATGAGAACATGATGTCAGATCACCCATTTATACCATGTATCTTTATGCTGAAAGAACAAATACCCTGCAAAAACTCTCTGGAAACTCTGAAACTGAATGAAGTTTAAAGGAAAAAAAACCTGCATTGTAACTCAGACAGTTTGCAAATCACTGAAGGTAAATTTGGTGTTTTACACCTTTTTGCAGCTTGTTTCTTTTGAAGGAAACAATGGAAAAGACACAGCTTTCCTCAGATACTACAAAAACTCTCAATTAGTGCTTTCAGACAGTAACAACTTTTTTAAATTATTTAGAACAGCTACCAACAACGTCCACTTTCTGTTGCTGGCAGCAGCCATTTCATGAGCAGCAGTGAGCTTCCTGAGCTCACTGTATGCTAATATGCCTGTTTGACCTCTGCTATTGGTTGGCAGGTCATATTAGCATAAAGTGAGCTCAGGAAGTTCTCTGCTACTCATGAAATGGTGGCTGCCAGCAATAGAAAGTGAAAGCTGCAGGCCACTGTTTAAATCACTAAAAAGCAATTTGAGGAATTAAAAAAAAAAAGTACTGTCCGAAAGTACTAATCAGGAATGTTTGTAGTGCCTGGGTAAAGCTATGCTTTTTCCACTGTTTCCCTTTAAAACTAATTAAGCAGGCAGGCATACTGGGGAATTTAAAGGGTGATTATGCATCATGTTCTCATATGCTAATGCAGCTCTCAGGTACAATGAGATTTTAACAACCATGAAATGGAGACTCCCAGGGCAGTCACAGGGTCTAGTATGAACTGTAAAAACAGACTAAAGCATTTGCATATATCCTTAACAGCTATATAAAAAGAGTTGTCTACTGACATGGAAACAAAATTTAGAAGATATGAGAGTGTAGTTTTCCTTTAAAACAGGAAGTTCCAACCCACTGGAATTCAACATTTTACATGTTGGAAAAGCTTCTTGAGCAGAAAAAAAGCTGTACATGACTACACCATGCAGAATCAAATAGATAAAATAAAGATCATGTTCAGTTCCAGCAGCTGGACTCTGCTGGAATCTTTGGTCATCGTATTGGAGCCATTGTAGGCTGCCACACATGATGTCTGTGCAGACAGTGCAACTCTGAGTCAATTTTTTCCTCAAACCAGATTTCTTCACATTTTCCTTGATGACATAAAGAAAGACTTTCAGTCAAAAGGTGACACCACTGCTGTTTTGCTGGAAGATGACTTGAGTCTCAGACTGTTGACTGATCAGAGAATAAATGCCATGTTTAAGAATGACACCTATGTGTTTACTACATTGCTAGATCCCAGCATTAAGTGGAACATTGAGGCCATCCTTCCTGCAGGGGAAGACACTGAGTATTGGAGAGATCTTCTGCTAACCAAATGTGACATTGCCCTGTAAACACCATTAACTGAAGTACAACAGTCAGACCCTGCTGAACCATCACAGTGCACCTCTGGTGCAGACAATAGCACATCTATCAGTTCTTCACAGTCAGAAGTGACATCAGCTAGGGAAAGGACATGTACAGCTACTTCTCGGGTATTCTATGTTCAGGGTCAGAAAAGCAAATCTCTTCTGAGTCACCTGCAACAACGTGGACTGATATCCTGTAAAGAAAGTGCAGAAGGTTCATCTGCCAGACTGGTAACTGTCTCATGCAGCTCAATGATCCTGGAGTACTTTACAGACCATACTGTGACTGGTCTTGAGGAAGATCCATTACTCTATTTGGAAACAAAACAGAACAATATTGCCAGATCTAGCAGATCATGTAATAATGTACCTCAGTTGTCCACCTTCAAGCGTCAGACCAACCTCATTGAATTTTTTGACTGGGTGACTAGGGAGGTGGATCAGGGGAGGGCAGTGGACATGGCCTATCTGGACTTCAGCAAGGCCTTTGACACTGTGCCACATAGAAGACTATTGCACAAACTGGGGAATATGGGTGTGGGCAGGACAGTAGTGTGGTGGGTAGGTAACTGGCTGGGCGGCAGGACACAGAGGGTGGTGGTAAATGGCTGTCACTCCACAGAGGGAAGAGTGACCAGTGGGGTACCACAGGGATCAGTGCTGGGACCGGTCCTATTCAATATCTTCATCAGTGACATTGCTTGGGACCTAGAAGGCAGAATTTCACTGTTCGCTGATGACACAAAGCTCTGTAACAGAGTAGACACACCAGAGGTGTAGACAGAATGAGAAGGACCTGCAGAAACTTGAAGAATGGTCAGGGGTTTGGCAGTTGAAATTCAATGCAAGGAAGTGCAAGATAATGCATATGGGGCACAAAACCCGGCACAATATATCAGTTGGGGGTGAGGATATAGCATGCACCAAGCAGGAAAGGGATCTTGGGGTTATCATCTCTGATGACCTCAAGGCAGGGAAACAGTGTGACAAGGCAGCAGGTAAAGCAAATAGGATGCTGGGATGCATAGGCAGGGGCATCACCAGCAGGAAAAGGGAGGTCATAATTCCACTATACAAGACACTAGTGAGGCCCCACCTGGAGTACACTGTACAGTTCTGGAGACCTTACCTACGTAAGGACATAGACAGGGTAGAGAAGGTTCAGAGGAGGGCAACAAAGATGGTGCATGGATTGCATCACAAGTCCTATGAGGACAGGTTGAAGGAACTGAACATGTACTCCCTGGAGGAGAGGAGGGAGAGAGGGGATATGATAGAGACATACAAGTATCTTACAGGGAGGAACAGGGTGCAGGAATACACTATTTTTAAGCGAAAAAGATGTTCCAGGACTAGAGGGCATGGGATGAAGTTGGAGGGAGGACGATTCAGAGGAAACATGAGGAAGAATTTCTTCACAGAACAGGTGGTGGACAAGTGGAACACCCTGCCAGAGGAAGTGGTGGGGGCTGAAACAATCACGGGATTTAAGAATGCATGGGATAGACATAAAGGAATTCTGGAGGTCAGGAGTAAGGGGCAACAGACTTCTTGGAAAACATAAACTGAACTTACAAGCTCAAATGAGCAGACTGGGTGGGCCATAGGCCCTTATCTGCCGACACTGTCTATGTATCTATGTATATTCAGAATGCATATTTAGTGCAGCTGAAGAAATAGTCACTGACCACAGAAAACCGCTAAGTAATGCAAATGTGGAACAGCTTACATTTCTCAAAATGAATGCTGACAATTTTCCAGTTGTCACAGACACTGATTAACAGTATGTGAGTCTGACCCTGTAAATGAAGAACAGCCTGCAAACAGTGGTACTGAATATGATGACTAGGTTGTGTACGGAACAAATGGAATCATCACCACTGCCACCATGCCAGCCACATGTGCCACACTAATAGTACTCAGTTTTCTTTTGTCAGTCATCAGTTTGTAAGTTTGATCGATGCCCACCATGCATATCATTTTTACGTTCGCTTGCGTGCATGCGCAAGGAACGTTTTGGGAGAGTAGCACACTTTGGAGGTGTGCCTCTCCCATCTAATGCACTGCTCCCTTGAGCAGGCATGGCGGTCCTGCACCAATGGGTGCGGGAGCTCTGTATGACAGTGGTGGTCTTCTGCTTCAAAGAAACCACCACTGCCATCGCGAACACTGCGTCCGCCGCGTCAGCATTGCGCTCCACCGAGCGTCCACGCCCACCCCAAAGCTTTGGTGCCATGCTGGAGCCCACCCCAGCGTGGCAAGACGCTGTTTGCCGACGGTGCCCAATGCCCCGCCGGCTCCATGGCACCCCCAAGCCATCCTGCTGCCCGCGCTGGGGCCCACCCCAGCGTGGCAAACATCCACTTTGTTTTTGCCGACGGGGTGCCCAATCCCCATCGCTCCCTCGGCCCCCGCTGCAGTTTGCCGATGGGGGTGCCCCAATCCCCATCGGCCTCGGCCCCCAGCCATCTTCTGCCACACTGGGTGCCCACCCCAGCATGGCAAATGTCCCATGTCGTCGTTTTTTTGTTTTACCTGTAAAGAAAAAGCGGTCCCACATGGCAGCATCTCCCAGTCCCCCACAGCCGCACCCATCCACTGCGCCCAGCCTCCCCACCCCCACCCCATGCCTCCGAGTCAAGCGCAATGATCTTCGTGGACCGGGAACACGCCTGCACTCTTCAAAGGCGACCGCAAACTGAGGAAATGCCGGTAAGCTGTATAATGGGCTAGATGGGGGTTCAACTTTATTGCATATTCAGCCATTTTTGATTTTGCACCAATTATCATGGGTTTTTGGGACCCTTCTCATGAATGATGTCACTGTCGCGGCATTATTGGCCTGAAGGTGATTTCTGTCACTGCGCGAAATCACCTTTCGGCCTGAATAACGCCATGACAGTGACATCATTCATGAGAAGGGGTCCCAAAAACCCCATGTTAAAAATTTGGAAAAATTCCAAAAATCACTGTTTTACGAAAGCATGCTGCTAGGCAGTTCCTACGCACGCCGCCGTAGGCTTGTAATTTTCAATATTTCACTCTAGATTTTCAGCATTGCCATTTTACCACACCTTCTTATGAGTAGTACAGCTGTCATTTTTCACATCTCACCCAAAATGTGTTTCCACCCATGTAGCGCACAATGGCGCCGGTCGGTGTCTTGAAATCAATGTATGGGACACATTAAGAAAATCACAGTGACAATGTTCATGAACAGAGGTCTTAAAATGGCTGTGTTGAAAATTGAGTGAAAAATTCTAAAATGACTGTTTCCCAGTGTTCATTGCGCTCCTATGCCAACCGTAAGTTTGCTAATTTTCAAGATTTCCTCCACATTTTCAACATTGCCATTTTTAACACCTCCTTATGAGCGTGCAGCTGTCATTTTTACATCTTGCCCAAAGCGTGTTTCCGCCCATGTAGCACACAATGGCACAGTCGGTGTGCGAACTCAGTGTATGGGACACATTAAGAAAATCACAGTGTCACTGTTCATGAGCAGAGGTCTTAAAATGGCTATGTTGAAAATTTGGAAAAAAATTCTACAAATAACTGTATTCTGGCGTGCATTGTGCAGTTCTATGCCGCGCGCGTAAGTTCTTGAATTTCAATATTTTCTCCAGATTTTCAACATTGCCATTTTACAACACCTCCTCATGAGCAGTACAGCTGTCATTTTCACATCCTGCCCAAAGCGATGTTTCCGCCCATGTAGTGCACAATGAATTTGCAGTCGATTGTGCAAATCAATGTATGGGACACATTAAGAAAATCACAGTGACAGTGTTCATTAGCAGAGGTCTTAAAATGGCAATGTTGAAAATTTGGTGAAAAAATTCCTAAAATGACTGTTTTACGATAATAGTGCGCTGGCGGTTCCTCGCACGCTTGTAAGTTTGCGAATTTTCAATATTTTCACTCCAGATTTTCAACATTGCTATTTTGCCACACCTCCTCATGAACAGTACAGCTGTCATTTTTCGCATCCTGCCCAAAACGTGTTTCCGCCCATGTAGCGCACAATGGCACAGTCGCTGTGTGAACTCAGTGTCTGGGGCACATTAAGAAAATCACAGTGTCACTGTTCATGAGCAGAGATCTTAAAATGGCTATGTTGAAAATTTGGTGAAAAGAATTCCTAAAGCTGACTGCTTTTACGAGGTGTCGTTGCGCAGTTCTCACCTTGCGCTTGTAAGTTTCTTGAATTTTCAATATTTTCACTCCAGATTTTCAACATTGCTATTTTACCACACCTCCTTATGAGCACTACAGCTGTCATTTTTCACATCCTGCCCAAAATGTGTTTCCGCCCATGTAATGCACAATGGCGCAGTCGGTGTGCAAAATCAATGTATGGCACACAGTAAGACAATCACAGTGACACTGTTCATTAGCAGAAGTTTTAAAATACCAGTGTTGACAATTTGGTGACAAAATTCCTAACAATGACTGTTTCTGACGTGCATTGCACAGTTCCCATGCGCTCTAAGCTTTGCAAATTTTCAATATTTCCACTCCAGATTTTCAACATTCCATTTTACCACACTTCCTTATGAGCAGTACAGCTGTTATTTTTCACATCCTGCCCAAAATGTGTTTCCCTACTATGTAGCGCACAATGGGGGTAACAAAAAGGTCATGCTGACAATTTATTGTGCAAATACCAGCAATCGCACAGGGCATTAGGGTAAAGCACCATACGTGCCAAACACCACTGCAAATACCTGCAAGCGAACGTTCGGCATTGACAAATACTTGTTTAAAACAGCAGCAGGTTCACTCAGAGCAGGTGCACCTCTCGTACCTACCTCAGCAATGCCCACCATAGGTATAATTTTTTAACACAGCAGCAGGCTTGCTAAGAGCAGATGTGCCTCTCGTATCTACTGTACCTCAGATATCCCGCCATGGGTATAATTTTATGAAACAGCTGCAGGCTCACTAAGAGCAGCTGCACCTCTCATACCTGCCTCAGCAATGCCTGCCATGGGTATAATAGATTGGGGCACCTAAAAGACAGTGTAATAGTCCCCCAAAAAACAGCCTTTACATTTTGGTTATGGTCAAGGTCAGATAATCAGGTAGTAGAATGGGTCAGGTGGGGACTACCCGACCAGACCCGACTACTTGGTTTTCATCCAGGTTTTTTCTGGGTACTTTTGGGGTACCCATGGGTTGTCGTGGTGATCGGGTATTTTAGTACCCGCCCTTCTCTAGTATATAATTTTGCTGTGAGTATTAATTCTGATACAAATCAAGGAATCACTTTTTTCCTGGGAGAACTTTAAGGAAGAGCTGTGAATGTGGCCCTCAAGTCTGATTGGATAACTGTGTTTATAGGTTGGTATATTGGGTAGCACATTATGATGGTAATGGAAATTGAGTGACTCAGTTTAAAGTGACTCAGTTTCAGCACCTGTGATGCAAGCTACCCTAAAAGGGTAGAGAGGTGTAGTTATAGCGCCAAGGTACAGGACAAAAGAGCGAGATATTAGGAGGGCAAAGGACTGGAAGAGGAGGGTTCAGAAAGGAGAAGCTATGTGGGGCGTAGTTTGACAGTGTGCTGCCGAGCTACTGTTCTGGTGTGGTGGTGAGGGTGGCAGGCTACAGTGAAGGAGATGCTGGGTTTGGAGCTGGGTAGGGAGTTTATTTTGTTTTGTGCGGCACTTACATATTTTTTTCAGCCAAGTTTCTCCCCCTCCCTGACATGCACCTCCCTGGAGCTGAGAATCATAATTTAGGGCAGTGTGGGGGGAAAAGTCCCCTGTGGGGGTGGGGTGCAAGGTGCACAGCCCCCCACATAGATACATTGTTTTTCCATCACTGTTGTCGGGTTCGGTGGGGAGTGTACATTGCCGTTTTGATTTTCGGTGATGTACACTTGGTGTAACAGCAATCACTGTTTTGTGATCGCTGCTATGACATGGAACTGGTACATTGCATTTCCAGCATGAAGGGGCTGGCACTTAAATGTAGTAGAAGCCTGTCTAAAACAAAATAATATGCATTTATTGGATTCTCTAGAGAACATCTGATTTTTATCTATAAAATATGTCTCAGTGTTTTACACAGTATTACACTGGCCATGGGGATTGGACTCTCCGGCCTGCAGAGAGTCAAGATTTCAAAGCATGAGTACTAGGGCTCAGTTTAACGGCCCAGCTAATGGAACTTTCTCTTTAGCTTAATGGTTAGTGCTGCTGCCTCTGAGACATAAAATGTCAAGTTTTACCCCAGCATCTGGCACTTACTCTTTAAGAATTTTCGCACTGAGTAAAACATAATACCAACAGTGTGGAATTGGCTCTAGAAGCTAAAAATAATTAGCATTTGGCCAGAATGACTATTTTTTGTTTAAGTCTTTTGGACATTTAATTTTCAAAGGGGCACCAGGGTCTCTATATCCAGCTGCAGGGGTGGATAGTGCTATTTGGGGGAGCACACAGGACGTCCCCACAACCACCCACCAAAACTGTCATTTACAAGGTACCCCTGGACAACAGAAGCAGTCTGTTTAGTGGCACTCAGAGCACATGCGTGACCCACGCTGGCATACTGGTGTGCCAGGCAGTTGAAGGGTTTCTCCTGGACTCTCCTTCTGTGCAGTTAAACTGATTCTATACAGCGTTATTCTCCATCCTCCTTAGACCAGCGTTAAATCCCATGAATCTCCAAAATGTTTCTTTAGCTTTTATGACTTTTGAGATAATCTGTTGAGTAGTCCAAAACATTAAATTCACATCCCCATTAATTTTGCTTTGTCTGGCTTTTCTCACTCTGTATTTTTGGGGTCCAATAGAGGGTCCTCATCATTTTATTCACATTTCTATTCCTTTTTTATGTTTGCTTGTTTGCATGCGCAAGAAACATTTTGTGGCAGCTTGCTGGAGTAGCTGGTTGTGGAGGTGCGGCAGTGTTGTGGCCAGTGCCGGCAGTGCTTTTTGGGGCTGGTCTCTGTGGCACCAATGAAGGAGCACGCTGTCGATGACAGCAGTTTTGAAATGTGCCATCAACCTGAAAGAAATTCGCCACTGCAATCAGGGAGCACCCCGTCATTGGAGAATCAGCTGTTTTTCCTGAACAGTCTCATGCTGGGACGGTACCTGATTGCAGCAGCAAATAGCAGCTTGCCTTGTCTGGTGTCACATTTCAATAAACATGGCGGCGGCTGTTGCCATCCGCCTCTCATGGTCCCCATGAAAGCTGATAGGGGTGCCCAATCCCCCTGTCGGCATGCCCCTTCCCCACTTCATTTGCCGATGGGGGAGCCCAATCCCTGTTGGCACAATGTCTCCTCCATTTGTTGTTTGCCGAGGGGGTGCCCAATCCCTCTCGGCTCATGAGCCCCCCCAAACACATTGTATGTGCCGATGGGGTGCCCAATCCCCCTTTGGCACCAGCCCCCCTAACAAACACCCAGATGGCATGCTGGGAGCCCACTCCAGTGTGCCCATTGTCCCTGTAAGTAGAAAAACTGTCCCGTGAGTTTTTTTTTAAACTTGTGAAAACAGAAAACTGTTCCTCGCTGTGTCTGCTGCCCCTCTCCCAACCTGCACCCACCCTCTCCGCATCCCACCTCCCCACATACCGCTCACCCCATACTTACCTCTGGAGCCTGGCGCAACGATCTTCGGTGGATCGGGAACATGTCTGCACTCTTCAAAGCCAACCACGAACTGAAGAAATGCAGGTAAGCTGTATAACGGCATAAATGGCTTTTTTTCAACTTAGGTAGATATCTCAGCCATTTTTGAGAATTTTGGCGCAACATTTTCAACATGGGGTTCTTGGTACCCCCTCCTCATGAATTCAGTCACTGTCATCTGGTTATTGAGTCCCGAAAGGTGATTTTGCAGTCATTGCGCGGAATATCCTTTTGGGACCGATAAACAAAATGACAGTGTCACGGTTCATGAGATGGGCTCCCAAAAAGCCTATGTGGCAAATTTGGTGAAAAAATTCCAAAACATGACTGTGTTACAAGCGTGCATTGTGCAGTTTCCACGCACACTCATAACTTTGACAATCTGTAATATTTTCACTCCAGATTTTCAATATTGACATTTTTTTCACACTCCTTATGAACAGTACAGTTGGCATTTTTCACATCCTGGCCAAAATGTGTTTTCGTACATGTGGCGCATAATAGTGCGGTTGCTGTGGGAAATCAACATTCGGGGACAGATTAAGAAAATCATAGTGACACTATTAATGAGCAGAGGTCACAAAATGCCTATGTTGAAAATCTGGTGAAATAATTCCATGAAATAACTGTGTTACGACGTGCATTCGCCCAGTTTCCATATGCTCGTAAATTAGGCATTTTAATATTTTCACTCTAGATTTTCAACATTGCTATCTCTTCAAACCTCCCTAGGAATGGTACAGCTGTCATTTTGTACATCCTGCCCGAACAGTGTTTTCGCACATCTGGCGCAGAATAGCGTGCCCGCTGTGGGAAATCAACGTTCGGGACAGTTTAACAAAACCACAGTGCCACTGTTCATGAGGTGGGGGTCTCAAAAGGGCCATGCTGAAAATTTGTAGTGAAAATACCAACAAACACCCGTGGTGTATGGGTTTCTAACCATAACATCCCACCCTCTAAAGACTGACAGGCGTCAGGGATGTGCCTTTGGTTTGCCAGCTGTAATGCTCATGCCATTCCACCCCACCCCCACCCTGCAGCTAGTGACAGGCATTGAGGTGTGCCTTGGACTCTTCAGCCCCAGAGTTCACCCCATTCTCCTATCCTGCACCCATTTCAGCTTATGTCCTTATGGAATGGGGTGACTGTAAAACCAAACACCCCAAGGCACACCTCAACACTTGTCGGTGTCTGCAGGATAGGGTGAGATGAAATGGTGTGAGCATTATGGGTGACGACTCAAAGGCACACCCCAATGCCTGTCCATCTCTGCAGGGTGGAAGTGGAGTTGGCATGAGTTCAGTACTTTACTGACATTTCTATTCTGCATCTGTCTAACTCCTGCACTTCCAATGCTAATACCAGCAAGCAAACATTCGGCATTGACAAATGCTTGTTCTATTTTATTTTTGTCTTTTTTATGTAATGTTTGGTAACCAAGTAAGGCCCACTAGGCACAACTGCCTGTTTCCAGGGGTGACCGGGGAGCACTGGGTGGTTAAGTGACTTACTCAGAGTCATGCAGTATGCAAGTGGAGGTTGTGGGAATCAAACCCAGGTCTGCTGGATGTACCAAGGTCATTCACAGCTCGTTACTCTAACCTCTAGGCTATACTACTAGCCACTCTAACCTATAGGCTATACTGCCAGTCTATTTCATGCTTCTTGTTTTTCTCTTTAAAATCTGATCGCTCTCTTACCTGCTTTGCAGAGCACACTTACTTCTCCACTTGTAATTCTTTTCCCTCTGGAGCTTGTTGCACTCTTGTACCAATTTTCCTGTATGCAGGCAATCATACCAGGACTCCCGGACCTATAATCAAGTGACAAACATAGACAACCCTGTACTTTATTCATTTGGGAGTCTCTCTGCTCCTCACCTTTGCTTGCAGAGTCTCAATCTCTACTGCCCTGTTTCCACTACCCCCATGGAGACTGAAGCCAACAAGCCAGCTGGGCCTCATCCCAGAGCAGGACCCGAACCCTGTACCTTGATGGCCACTTGCTGGTAATAGCAAGTTTCAATTTCAACACCCCTCACTTGTCTTCCCTGGTGGTCCAGTGGCCCACAAATTCCTCCAGACAGTGCTTTAGGTCCTTGAAATCAAGTGGACCACCCATCTCTTGTCATGGATTCCATCCTGTCCTGATTTACACAGCACTGTTTGCTGTTTAACCCTTCCATCATGCAGGATTGAACATTCCAGCTCACGAGGCAGCAATCCCATCTAGAACTGATTTCAGTAGTTGTTATGCTCCTGGGGTTACTGCACTTTGTGATGGGGGGCACCAGTGAGCCACTGTACATAACACAGCACCTCCATGCATATGCACATTGTCATTAACTCTAACTTCCCCCACCCATTTCCCTGCTCTGGTGCACTGACCTGTGTACTACTGCATGGAAACACTTATGATCCCTTTGCATGGAGCACAAATGGGTGCAAATTAGAAATTTGCCCCCAAAGTGGTCCTTGTGGTTACCCAGTGACACAAATATTGACTGCTTATAAATCCCTGGCTAACATGGCATTAAAAGCACTAGCCAACAGTGGCTAATTAAAATCTATTTTTTTAGCACAATGATTTCAATAAAAAGCTAAATGGCTCAGTGATACATGGAGCCAGCACAGCAGCAGGCGTTGTCACAGTGGCCCCCTTCTTCTGGCCAAGAGGTTGGGTCAGTAGCTGCATTCACAGCTGATGCTAACACCACTCCCTTGTTTTTTTTTTGTTTTTTTTTTAATTTTTTATTTGAAATATCAGCTATACCTCTGAGCCAGAGGCTCTTTTACAAAGGTTCCACGTCATACATAGAATACAGGACATCAGCCAGCCCGGTGGCACTGGGATTGAGGTGCTGGATGCCACACCGCGCTCCAAGCCGGCGACCTGGGTTTGGGAGCAGACTCAGGTCACTGGTGGGTTGGCCGGCAAGGGGGAGATAGGCTTGAGCGTCCCACAACAGATTGCCTTCTCCAGGGAGAGGGGAGGCCGATACCCATGCACTTGCCTGACTCTGAGTGGAGGCTCGGAGTACTACAAGCCCCAATTGTAGGGCATGGGTGGCCACTATACAGCATGGACATTGGCACCTTGCACCTTGACATCAAGGGTCTCACGCTGTAGGGGAAAGAAGAATAGGGAAAAACCCCTGCCAGCTCTGGGAAGACAGGCTTCCAGTGCATGCCTCCAATGTGCCCCACTCGCAGGACTATCTCCTCGGCCCAATGAAAGGAAGGATGTCGGGGTGTTGAGGCCCCACCTCGTCCTTGACTGGGGGAAACTGCAGCTCTGTGGAGGATCAAGAGGTAAGTCTCAGCGAGCGAGAGACAGGAGGATGACTCCTTGGATGCCCTGAAGGGTCAGAGTCGGCAGGCAGTAGGGGGGCAAAAAGAGTAATTAAAAAAAAAAGAATACAGGACATTGTAAAGGTATACACAGGGTACTAACATTGAGTTGCAGCAATACAGTGATACAAAATGACATGACTACAAAACATAGATTGAGGAGCCAAGATACAATGCATAGGAAAGGCTTAACCACTAACAGAGATGGTATAAAAATACAATTCAAGAACATAAAGATTATATTTACAATCAAGTGTCATCAGTGGGCAGGAAAGTATATCAGGGAGAGAGAAGAATACAAAGGCAGTCAGAAAAAGGCAAGTGGAGGGTGAGTGGGTAAGGGGGAGAGGGGATAGGTGAGAAGTAAGAGAATAGTGAGTGGAGACAGTGTGGAATGGGGGAGAATTATGGGCAATTGCAACAGTTCATTGAGAGAAGGTGCTGGTGAAGTTTAGTTTTAAAATGGCCAAGTTTGCCAGTGGCCAGGATATCTCTGGGCAGGCCGGATGACCGGTGGAGGGGTATTGCATGGATACTAGGCAGCCCACCCCATACCTCCCTAAGAACAAAAGGTGCCTTATCTCTATTAAACACTCTGCACCCATCCAACCTCAGTGTGGTGTTCCAGGGCTTGACTGTGCCAGTGGGTCAGCCCATCCCACAGATGGCCATTTAAAGGGGAAACTGTGCCAGGTGACCAGATCACTTACTACATACAGTTCTGTATACTCATGAAAAGATATTTCAAACAGGCTACTGGGCTAACCTGTAGGTATCAGGAGTCCAGAGATATCAATATCTAAATCATCTATAAATTGAATTAAGGGAGCTGCCATTTTGACAGAATCTTGAGAAAGAAAATGATGTCATTAATGAGAAAACTGCTTCCTTGCTTGAAATATCTCTCCATGGGCTTTAATAATTTAAGGAACCTTCCCACTTTAGTCATTTACTTACAGACATGTAATAACCAGTACAAAGACTTGAACTATGAGCAAGACAAGGGAAGGGTAGGGTGGGTGGTGGGGGAAGTGAGGGTAGGAGATTGAGGGGGGTGAAGGAGGTGCAGGGGGTAAGGGGGAGTACGGGAGGTGGTTGGGGTGGGGCAGGAGTGGAGATACACCAGGGGGAGGTGGGCGAGGGTGGGAGACAGTGCAGCCAGGGAGCCTTGTCGAGGGAATATGACAGGTAAGGTGCTAGGGGTGCAAAGACTGATTGTAAGTGTTGGGTACTGGGGCATTTGCAGCTGGAACGGTGGAAATGTTAAGATGGGCAATCACAGGATACAAGCAGTAAGAGGTGCAGCTTGGACTTGAAGAGGCCGAGTGTTGGAGCGGTCGCTATGTCGCTGCCAAAAGAGTTGAGCCAGTTGGATGCCCGATAGGCGAATGATCTTTGTCCTTGGGTTGTGCGACATCATGGGATATGTAGTAAATGGGAATTGGATCTCCTTGTAGTGACATTCCTATGTCTAGGCTTAAGGAGGGCACAGACACCAGGTGGGGCAAGCACCATTATATAATTTTCTTGGCCGTGATGCAGGTTTGGTATTTTGTGCATTTGTCCAGTTGAAGCCATCCAGATTGGGAATAAAGGTCACATGTGTGGGTACGGTGATGTGAGCCAGTGACGAGATGACAGGCCTTATTCAGGGAGGTCGTGATACGTTTGAGAGCAGTGGTAGTTGCAGACCATAGTCTATGATGCTGATGATGGAGCTTTGGATGGCCACTGACAGTGCTTCTGGGGTTAGGTGTTTCCTGTGCCGGAATAATATGCCTAACCTAGCATTGGCAGACTTTGCAACAATGCTGATATGGACAGTGTATGAGAGGTGGGGATCAAGGGTGATGCTGAGGTACTTGAATGATTGTATTTGCTCTAGGATGGCTCCTTGTTCGGTTGCAATGAAGAGGTGGAGTTGTTTGTTTTTGTTGTGGGGGCTGCAGAAGATCATAGACTTGTTTTTTTTCTGATTGAGAAGCAGTTTATGATTTAGGAACCAGGATTCAATGGAGGAGAAGGCCTGCTGAAATTTATTTTGTAATTGGATTGGATCAGGGTCCGAGGTGAGGATCACAGCATCAGTATGAGAGAATTATTTGTTCTGGGCAGCTGTCTGGTAGTGAGTTTAAGAATAGGCTGAAGAGGAGGGTCCCAGAATGGAGCCCTGGGGACTCCGAGCAGACCGGTCTAGGGTCCAGAGTGTATCAGCGATTCTTACTGTTTGGGACTGTTCTTCAAGGTAGCTCTTAAACCAGCCAATGGAGTCGGTTGACAGCCCAGTGTTCTGAAGCTGGACAAGCAGGAGGCGGTGATTGACAGTGTCAAAGGCTTTAGTTAAGTCAATGTAGATTGAGCCTAGTAGTTCACCGGAGTCAAGTGCGTTGTGGATTGCACCGGTGAATTCAAGTAGGGCTGTGGAGGTGCTGTGATCTTTGCGGAACCCGTGTTGTTGCTTGTACAGGATGTTGTACGTATCCAGGTATTCTGTGAGCTGGTCCGAGATGATACGTTCTAGTGCCTTGGAGAGTGGGGGTAGTAGGGAGATAGGTCTGTAGTTATCGTGGGCAGTTTTGTCACCACTTTTATGGATTGGGGTGACAGTGGCAGATTTCCTTCTGTCTGTGAACTGGCTAAGGCTGAGGGAGAGGTTGAAAATTCTGGTCAGAGGACTAAGCACTTCATCAAGTGTGAGAGACAGGATTTTGAGATCGAGGGAGTCATTACTGAATCTTGATTTACCAAGGGCTTTGGTAATATATTTGTGTACCCGGTGAGCCTTGACTGGTTTGAAGTAGAAGCGGGGGGAGCTGGTGGGAGTAGTGTTCATTGCAGACAGAGGGGCTTCACCATCTTTGAAGTAGTCCTCAGGTAGGACAGCGCTGAGGTTGGTAAAGGCTTTGTTAAAGGTACCCGCAATGGTTTTTGGGTTGAGGGTTGTGGTTCCGTTGATGTTGAGTATTGACGGGGGGTTTTGGATGGATTCCCGGTGAGTTTCTTTATGTTCTTCCAGAATTCCCGACCATTGCCCCAGGAGTTTGTGAGGGCATGCTTATAGTAGGCGGACTTCATTTGCCGGATGGTTTTGGTGCAGTCATTGTGGGCACGTTTGTAGTTTTGGATGTCGCTTTGCCTTCCAGAGTTTCTGGCCAGCTCCCATAGGTGGTCTCTTGTTTTTAGCATCCTGAGGAGGTCACCTGTGAGCCAAGGGTTACTGAGTGATTTGTCTTTGCATTTCTTAATAGGAGCATACGTGTCACAGGCCACAGTGAAGATGTTTATGAAGTGGTCAAGGGCAGTGTTTACATTGGTTGCATTGAAGATAGGGGACTAGTCTTGATGGAAGAGGTGGGATCTGAGTCGAGGAAGGAGACCACTGGGTAGAACCCTGCTGGTGATAGTTTCTGGTGGTTATTTGATGAATTTATTTGACCAGGTGCAGCTAACAGGGGAGTGGTCACTGACAGAGTCAGGGAGGACATTAATGTTAGATATCCATGATGTGTGACTGGTAAGGATTCAGTCCAAGAGTGTGCTGGTGCCGGTTCTGTAATTTTTCCTGGCTGATGAGTCAACCATTTGTGTGAGGTTCGCTGCAGCAACGGTATCCCTGTGTGCACCAGCATCAGCCGCAGGCCAGTTGATGCTGAAGTTGCCTAGGAGGATGGATTCGGAGTCCAGTGGGAGTTACTTTACAAAGTCAAGAACAGCTGTTAGACCAGTTCCCTGTTCTTTGGGAGGGATGTACATGGTGGCAACAGTGAGGGTTTTGTTTTGGGCTCCGGTGTATTTTTTATAGCACAATTCT
Source organism: Neoceratodus forsteri (assembly GCA_016271365.2). Classification (NCBI taxonomy): domain Eukaryota; kingdom Metazoa; phylum Chordata; order Ceratodontiformes; family Ceratodontidae; genus Neoceratodus; species Neoceratodus forsteri. Next base: position 71,886,944 of record JADMNL010000023.1, read on the forward strand.
TAAATTAAAGCACTTCACAACAAGGAAATACAATAAAAGAAATATAAAACCATAAATAATTAAAATAATGTTTTGGAAAAATTCAAAATGCTTTATTTCTGGCCCTAAAAGGCCGATTTAAACACATCAATACAACAGACAATATACATTACAGTACAAACAGTCCAAGCCCCCTCCCCTTCCCACCTCACCCCACACATGGTATCAGCAGTTAACTGAAAGAAAAAGGCTAGTATAGTTGGAATTTACACCTAACATAGACGGTCTCACTAAAGAGCGTATAGCTTGTGCAATTTGCTCCAATATTTTTCAAACTTAGGCAACTTGTTGGTTACACTAGCAATCATTTTCTCCACTGAGAGATTGGAAAGTAGTTCCTGCAACCACTCCGAGTAGGAGATACTCTCCTGGTCAAGCCATTGTCGAAGTGTTAACTTTTTGACCGATAGGACTATCATGGCTAAATGATATTTTCTCTCAGTGACAGATATCCAGGAGAAGTCTCCCAGAAGGCAGGGTCAGGTTCTATATATTCTGCTAAACCTAGTAAGGGGTCCATCTTCTGCTTAATGAGATTCCAAAGTGGAACCACTTTTGGGCACTCCAAAAAAATACGGAACAAGGAACCCACTGCTTGCAAACATTGCCTGCAGGTTGGCGAGGGGGCCCTGTTAATTTTGGCCAGCTTGGCCGGAGTGTATTACATGTTGTTAATAATCTGATATTGCATCAGCCTCGATCTATTTTGAGAGACAAACCTATGGTTGTCTACTGATATCTTCTCCCAATTAAATATTTTCTCTGGAAATTGACCATTCCAGTAACCGGAAGACCCATCTAGTTGTTGGAATGGTCTCCCTAGCAATAAGGAGTAAATACCGGAAACATCATGAGGTTGTGCGGCTATTGCTCTGAGTGAGTGCAGAAACCTTTCTTCTTCTCTAGCACCTTGATTTAACTGAGCCTTCACCAGCATATGCCTAAGCTGATACACTTTAAAGCTTGAGTGGGGATTTAGGTTATAAATACAGATGATGTCCCCCAGATGACTGGACCTGCCCATTATTCCACAACTCTTCCACATAAATCGTTGCCAGTTGTGGAAGCCAGGAATCCTCTACCATCCTCCCACCTATCAGGAAGTTCGAGTTTCCAATAAGAGGTTGGGTAGGGTCCTGAGTATGCCTGTAAGACATGGAGGTACACATCTGATTGTGGGCCTTTACAGAGATTCCTATGGGGGTCTCAACTAGAGCTAGTGGGAACGACTTAGAGGGTATATGCAATAGGGCGAGAGGAGATAGGCCCAGAGTAAAGATAAGTTCTTTTTCCAGCCTAAACCACAGAGGGTAATACTGGTCTGGAACTGCCTCACTGGAACTGTCTAACTATCTTAGATATTTTGCAGCATGACTAGCTCAATAGTAAAGTTTAAAGTGGGGAAGTCTCAACCCTCCTTTTATCTTAGGAATAGTACGTTTCCCATAAACCCTATGAGCTTGTTTACTTTTCCATATAAGTGTGGTTATCAAAGACTGTAATCCAGTGAACCAGACCTGTGGCAACCATAAATTTAGCATATTGAGGGGATAGAAAATCCGGGGTAGTATATTCATTTTGATTAGGCTAATTCTGCCCCATCGCAACAATGGAAGCATCGTCCATCTAGCCAGGACGTGCTGGATTGTCTGCACCAACATATCCAGATTACTTTCCCTTAGAGATTTGGGCTCTCATGTCAGGATGATCCCCAAATATTTAAGCTTTTTGTGTTCCCAATGTACCCCTAATCCGTCAACCTCCCTCTTATGGGTGAACGAGTTGAGAGGGAACACTAGTTTTCTCCAGATTCGATAACTTGAATTCTTGAGAGCCTACAGTGATTCCCTGGATGTCTGGGTCCCTTTTAATCTGCAACAGGAGTGGTTCCAAATAAAGACTGAATAAAAGAGGGGACAGCCCTGTCTAGTGCCAGAATGGAGGGAGAAGTAAGGAGTAAAGGAACGGTTGCAGTAAATACGGGCACTGGGCTTTGTGTAAAGGGCTTGGATCCATTGCACAAAGAGGGGGGGAAATCAAATCTATTTAGTGTTCTAAAGATGAAACACCAGTCCACGCTGTCAAAAGCCTTCTCTGCATCCAGAAACATCAAAACCACTGCAGAAAAGCTGTCCCGGGATGCAGAGAAGGATGTGGTCCAGCTTTCTCACATGGTCCAAGGAGGATCTTCCTGACATGAAGCCCACTTGTTCTACAATGACCAGAGATAGCATAACCCAGCTCATTCTACTGGCCAAAAGTTTGGCTAGAATTTTAATATCGCAGTTAAGAAGTGATATCTGTCTATAATTCGAAACCCGCTCTGTATCCCTCCCCTCCTTGTGCAATACTATTATTGTTGCCTCAAAATGATGAGGGTCCTCACACTCACCAGCTACTATAGCCCGGAACAGATGGAGTAGCCATGGAGTCAGTTCCTCCTCCAAGACTTTATAAAAGTTTGAGGAAAATCCATCCGGAGTGGGGGCCTTGTTGAGTGATAGTCACTAATCACGTTTTTAATTTCTGTTTCTGTGATTGGGGAGTACAAAGAGGTTTGTTGGTCTATCAAAAGGCCACGGAGAGGCAGGTCTCTCAAGTATTCATCAATTCGTTCAGCTGAGGAGGGCTCCACCCTAGCACTATAGAGATCCTTATAAAAGGACTGGAATTCAGTTACAGTCTCCATTGGGTTTGTTTTAAGTGACTCATCCTCATCTGAATGAATTGCATTTACTAGTCTAGAAGCTTCTTGTTGTTTAACCCTCAAAGCCAACAGGCGACCGGCCTTTTCTCCCTGATCTGTGTAGGTAGATTTCATTTTAAGGATGGCGTACTCAGCTTTTTCACTCAATAGAGCATTGTACTGTGCCCTGAAATGGATAAGTTCCTGAAGTTGGATCTCCATGGAAGAAGGAGAGATCGCCTTTTCTAATTGTCTAATTTTGTCCAGTAAGTCCTTGGTTTGACGTTCCCTCTTAAGCTTCTGCATAGAAGAAATCTGGATCAGTTCCTCCCATATAAAACATTTCAAATCACCCCATTCCATCTCTGGCTGGCCTGTAGTATGAAGGTTGTCTTCTGTATATTGTACAATGCAGGACTTCAATCTGTCCACCACCCATTTATCTTTCAGCAGGCTGTTACTCATTTTGCAGCTTGTCTCTATTCTTTGATTGGGGATACTGCTAAGGTGCAGATCACTAAGGAGTGGTTTGAAATGACCTCTGGAGAGATCTGACATGCTATGAGGCCTACAAGAAGCTGTTTACTTAACAAAAAATAATCTATTCGAGAAGAGGTCCCATGTGCAGGAGTCCAAAAAGTATATTCCTGGAGGTCTGGATGTACGTGTAGCACCCTCCAAGGGTCGCATAATCCTAGTCTATCTGTCATATCTTGTATAGATCTTTGAGCTGGTGACAGGCCCACCCTTGGCTTGCCTGTCCTGTCTGCATCTGGGGAAAAGGGTAGGTTCCAATCACCCCCTAATAGAAGTGGTACAGACAGGAAAGGCAACAGGAGGTTGAGGATATCAATGAAAAAGGATGGAGTGTCCATGTTAGGGCCATAGATGGATCCAAGGACTATGTCAGAACACTCCAGGGTGCCAATCACAAAAATGAATCTGCCCAAAGGATCCCGAATACATTGCTTACATTTCAAATTCACATTCCTAGCTAGCAAAACAGCTGCCCCCTTACTCTGTGTGCATGTTCCCCCTACATAGGCCTGCCCTATGTTTAACCTCCTTAATAAATTAGCCTCTGTTTCGAGTAAGTGGGTCTCCTGCAAAAAGGAAACTCATCCCTTCTCTACCTGCAGATGCTTCAAGTACCTTATATCACGTGTATTTGTTGTGCACGCCTTTAACATTCCATGAAATAACTCTTATACAATTAGCAATAAACTTTAAACATAGCTATTGTCCTCGATCTAGCCTTAAAAGAAACAAAATCCATTCCCCTTGCTGATACCATGAGTCCCTCCCTTTACCTCCCCACAAGAACCCACTTCAGGCCCCAACATACACAAGAACAAATCCAGACCCCCGTTTGCACTACTACACCCCAACATGAGACCCTTATGTAAGTTACGTAAAACTACCCCTGTCAAATCATCAGTAATTGCCCATCCAAATAAAGCCCATGTGTAATCGCATTTGATGATAACGCCCCCTCCCCTCGATACTGCGCATGACGCTGCCAAGTACAGCAGATAAAGTCCCCATCCCTTCCCCCCACCCCTCCATTGTATAGTAAAATATAAACAGCAAAACAATTAACTTAATGTTATAACCCGAGAACGCCAGAACAACTATTAAGTGAACATGTCTAATTAAGTGGCTCACTAGATAACTGCCCAAACTAAAAATGAGACTTAGAGGCTATCATTTCATCCGAATGGATGTTAGAAACCACACTTGGCCATAGACCCCCTTGATAACTGGGCTAGCTCAGGGCAATAGTATATATAAATGTACCGCCCAGTGAGACCCGAAGGGGCAGCTGAGCTTTCCATGTTAAAGATAAATTAAGCCTGCTGTTTCAGCCTCATCATTATATTAATTGCCAAGCATTTGTTTAAACTAAATGTAGCCCCTAAGTATTGCTGCAGGGCCCAAATGAAGGCTCGTGTTCAACTGTGAAAGAGGCCCCCCCCCCCCCCCCACCGGTCAAGCCTGGATGAAAGTAGAGCCACCAAATCAGGCAGATGGGAGTGCCTGAAGGGTACATTCATGACATTAAATGAAAGTCCAGGAAGCCACTGCCTGCTGTAAGGAGATGGTGAAATTGTATGTCCCTTCAGGCAGAATTCCCGTTGACAGGTAGTCCTAGCAATTATGACACAGATGTGTGCACAATCGTGGGTCAGAGAGATCTGGCAAAGATCTCTGCTGCAACCCCACAACTGTGCGCACCTTCGAGCTGCAACACAAAATGGCCCCTCTGCGATCAAGTCACTGCTGAGTCTCCAATTAAGGGACAGCCACAGGAGAGCAAATAAATACTACACTCCGGAGAGAAAAGGCAGGCTGACACCACAGGGGAAGCACATATCTAGGAAACTTGAACTACGTCTAGAAAACCGAGGCCATAATCAACCTGCTGCACTTATAGACTTAAATCTGGCTCTGATGAACTGGGATTAACGTCCCATGGGCTGCAGCTAAAACACGGAGTAAAGAACCCACAGTAGATCCACCAGTGGCATGCAAATCAGTCAGTAGCTCTAGGGTCATGATAGTAGTCGGCCCAGCTTCAGTCCAAGTGGTCGCAGTCCAACATCGTTACTACGATTCCAGCCCACTAAATCTATTCTTGCCACAGAAAATCTCATTTTGCAGTAACCATGTTCACTTCTTAAACAGGTCTGGTAGCAGCTCCTGTAGTTCTCTTACTGCCTGCTCATTAGATTCAAACAAGTGCCACTTTTCTTGTACACGGATTTGCAGCTGGACTGGATACAGCATCCGAAAATGTATTCCAGCAGGGATGAGGCGGGAGCCCGTTGAGTGAAATGAACCCCTCTTTTGTCTCACCGAGGCCGGTAGGTCTTGCAAAATTTGTATCTTATGCCCTTCCCACATCACTGCCTGACTGTCCCGCAGCTTGGCCAGAATGTGCTGTTTGTCCAGGTAGTTGAGCAGTTTCAGAAGGAATGGCCGAGGGGTGATCCTGGGGCTGGCTTAGGGCGCAATGCTCGGTGGGCCCATTCCACTATGTACAGTAGGAGGGTCCATTTGGTGATGGGCCTGCTACTTTTTCAAGCAATTTCTGTGTGAACAGGATGGAGGAGGATCCTTCTTCCCCCTTCGGGAGACCAATCACCACCAAATTGTTGCAGCAACTACGGCCCTCGACATCCTCCAATTTTAACTCCATCTTGTTCAGCTGCTTCCTGTGAGCCATGATCTCAGGGTCCGTAGTCGCCCTCCATTTTTCTAACGAGACTTCCCATACCTCAGTGTCCTTGGCTTGCCTAGAGATATCTACCAGATCCTTTTTCAAAGCTGCAACGTCCAATATTAATAATAGTAGTGCTTCTTGGAGCAGCTTTATCTCCTGTCAGAAGCACTCCTCCATTAATTGTGCTGCTGTGACCCTGACCGAGGGAGCTGGAGTTGATTTTGTAGGCTGCTGTCTGGATTTTTTTGTGGCCTTCTCGAGAGAGGGTGGAGGAGTGTGCTGCGGGAGCTCCTGCCTCATGTGTACCTCCATGGCTGGAGTTGATACAAGTTCCTGCAGTTGGAAACCAGGCAGGCTTGTCAGACATGCCAATATCTAGAAAGTAAGGCATTCTTGCTGGTTTAAATCATAAACTGAAGCCAAATTAGGAGCGGGAGAGAGGGAGAAAGTCGGGAGCGCTGCTTTCTCTAGCAAGGCATCACTAGACCTAACTCAAATAATTAAAATTCTGATAACGGTTAAAATCGACTGTAACTTTACAGAAACGCAAGATTAAATAAATGGGTTTTCAGGGCAGCCTTGAAGCTCTCCACCATCAGGCACTCTCGAACCTGGCACAGTAGAGAATTCCACAGGGTCGGAGCTACATAAGCGAAAGCACACACACCAAATGACTTCAACCGAACCCTGGGAATCACTAGCAATCCCTCGGTGGAGCGGAGTGAGCGGGAGGGGCAGTAGGGATGTAGAAGCTCTTGCAGGTATCGTGGTCCCAGACTGTGTAGGGTTTTATAGGTCAGTAAATTGACCTTGAAGGTAATCGTCCACTGAAGTGGAAGCCAGTGCATCTCGCGCAGCACAGGTGTAATATGGCTAGATCGAGAAAGCCCAGTCAGTAACCTGGCCACTTCATTCTGCACCAGCTGCAGCCAGTGGATTTCTACCCCCAGCAGCCCTAGGTACAGGTTCAGTTACAGTGATCCAGATGGGAGGTCACAAAAATGTGGACGAGTGTCAGTAGGTTGCTGGGTGGAACCAGGTGCTTAATCCAGGTGATAGTCCACAGGTGGCAAAATGAGGTCTTGACTACGAATGACACCTGAGATTTCAGGGTCAGCCACTCGTCAAGAATAACACCAGTCTCCGCACCCAGTCAGAGGTCCTCAGCTGGCAGCTTCCTAGTACAAGACCAGTCACCTGTCCTGCCGAAGACCCCTCAGCTCGACGACCTGGGTCCATTACCAACACCTCAGTCTTGTCTGCATTCAGCTTCAACCAGTTGGCACTCAAGGGACCTGGCTTACTACTCAACATGGTGGACTTGTTCTAGCCTAGCTCTTTGTGGCACAGCATTGAAAACGTCTTGGTGGCACCTCACATTTCCAATGACTAACAGAAGTGGCACAGTGTGGTTGTGCGAGGTAAAAGACCTCCAGCAAATATAAAAATAAGCAGTCCAAACTGAACTTCAAGCCGGTACAATTGACAAAAGAGTCTCACCAAGGATCGGAGGTCCATACTAGATCTCAGGCCCACGAAGCCATGACTACATCAGAACACAACATGTTTAAATTGGAGCACACACTGGCTGGGGTACCGGCCACTCTGGTACAAATGCAACACGAAATGAAGGCTGATTCCACCAACATAATGGTGCAAATCACCCACCTGCAAAGCGTAGTCACGGACCTCTTGGAGACCACCGCTACACACACGATGCAGATTTCCAAGTTGGAGCATCGAGTGAGCAATCTGGAGGACTTACTTTCTGTGGTCACCAATGAATGGGATGATTTGAAGAAAGCACTGGAGGAGCTAGCATCCAGGATCGATGAGCAGGAAAATCGATCCCGACGCTCGAACCTGCGCATTGTGGGCCTCCCAGAGGGGATCAAAGGATGAAATAATGAGAAAGGCCTTCACAAGTGGCTGGTTGAGCACTTGGACATACCCCAGGAGGCCTTAGAATTTGAAGTAGAATGTGCACCTAGGGTGGTTCTGGCGCTGCAACCGGGGTAAAGACCGCAACATTGCCTTATTAAGTATTTAAGGTATGTGGATAAAGAGGCCATTCTCAAATACACTAAGAACAAGGGTCCCATTCAAATCAACAGCTCCAAGGTACACATCTTTCAAGACTACAATTGGGAGCTACAGCTTCAGAGGCAAAAATTCAATGCAGTCAAGTCGAAGTTATATAGTATGGGATGGTCCTTCGCCTTCATGTACCCTGCAAAACTATGCATCAACAGACCAGGGCACCTTTCAGTTTTCTTCACCTGTCCAAAGGTAGCAGAGAAATGGGTTGAAGAAGAAGCCAGAAGGAAAGGTAGCCATCTCCCCCATCTGACCAAGGAGTTGCATCCAACAGTTAAGTTACTTCATCCCTTTTTACAGCTGTGGGCATAGCCCAGCAGATGTTTTGCATTCAGAAAAGGGCTGATGTCATTTTTGCTACCAATTAAACAACATAATAGTATTAAAAATAGATTCCTCTGCTGAAGCGTCATTACTACACTGCCAGTGTGTGTATAGGAAGCTGTAGAGCACTCTTTTTCCTCTGGCTTGAGGAGTTAATTGAGCCCACAGAAAGTTAACTCATTACCTTCTGGCAGTCATTCTGTGATAGATTACCAATGGATAGTACAGGCATTATAGAAAGCTATTGGAAGTAGAATGGGTTAAACACTTTCTGGAGCTTTCTGCATAACAAATAAGCTCTGATGCGCCCTCATTAAGCCATTTGACACCACCACCATCCTAAGAGCAGTTATTCTGCTACTTTGCAGGGCATTCCAAAGCAAAGAGTCTCTGTGATGCCTGTTTCCAAAAAAATACACCAACTTCATTTTCTCAGGCAGGCACTTCTGGGCTACTGTTTACATTCTACTGAATGTTCTTAACCTGCAATTTGTGACTATAGGTGTTTACAACTGAATGATAGTAACCACATTTGCTTCACTTGCAAATATGTAGGTATGTGCGTGTCTAATATTTGTTTGACTTAGGTTACACATTCATTCTTTGTCAGATTACCAATGGATAGTACAGACATCATAGAAAGCTATTAGAAGTAAAAAGGGTTAAACACTTCCTGGAGCTTTCTGCATAACAAATAAGCTCGACTGTGCCATCAGACCCAATTTTTTTTTTCAACTTCTTTCTCTGGCACTGGTGCACCGAGGCATCTCTCAGAGGTGCCTACTCGACATTCAGCCCCTGCTACTCCCCACTGTGATGCTCCTCCACAGACTCCCCCCCCAATCCGGAGATTTACCAGCACCCCAGATCACACCCAGAGGCAGGGCCCACCTCTCCTACCTGGCGGTGTCTCTCTGAAATTTTTTTTTTCGTTTTTTGTTGACCTGGTAAGTGCAATAGACAAATTCTGCCTATTTTCAGGCATGACCCAGGGAAGGGGGATACAGATGAATGCCAGCTGACCTTGTACCAGATTAAGCTGTTGGTGGTATTTTTAGTGAATGGGGAGAAATTTGGCCACGACACAGTGGAAATTCCCCTGCTGTTTTCCGAGAAGTGCCATGGGATCTTTAACATCCACCTAAACTACCACCAGAACAGGCAGATGGGACTTCAGTTTAACGTCTCATCTGAAAGACGGCACCTCAAGAGTGCAGCACCCCCTTCATGCTGCACTACAGTGTCAGTATTGGGATTTAACCCAAGTGTCTGGTGTGAGGATAGAACCCACAGCCATCTGATCTCCCAGCCTCAAAGGCGAGTGTGCTACCTGCTAAGCCACTGACACTTACTAGAGGGTCTATCTCCTTCCAGGGATCAGCTATGGGTTGTCTGTGAGGGCATCCAGTGTTGGGGATGTGAAGGAGGTCCCTGAGTCCCTCATCACCTCCTCAGTGCACCAGGGTGTTCTCCTTGGTTTTTACACCCTCAATCCCCTCACCCCCCAAGAGCTTGGATGTGCAATGGTGTCAGGTTGCCTGCCACAGCTCTCATCCTGCTATGTGTTGCCCCAGGCATGCGCAGTACCTCCAGCCACCACCGGGGGCCATTGCAGTGCCGGGCAAACCTGAATCCCACCCCAGAGAGAGGAGAGCTGTCCTCCAGATGCTTGATCCTCTCTATCCCCTGCCGACCCCCGGCGGCCCAGGCTCATTCCTGAATCTGGGTCACCGGCTCGGCGCAAGGTGTGGCGTCCAGCACCTCAACTCTCAGTGCCACTGGGCTGGCTTTCCATCAGCCCCTATGAACACCTCATTAAGCCATTTGACACCACCATCTTAAGAGCAGTCATTCTGCTACTTTGCAGAACATTCCATAGCAAAAAGTCCCAGTTATGCCTGTTTCCAGATAATACACCAACTTCATTTTCTCAGGCAGTTAGTTCTAGGCTACTGTTTATATTCTGCTGAATGTTCTTAACCTGCAATTTGTGACTATAGGTGTTTACAACTGAATGATAGTAACCACATTTGCTTCACTTGCAAACAGGTAGGCATGTGTGTCTAATTTTTATTTGACTTAGGTTAGACATAGAATCTGATCAGTTCATAACATGCTGTATTATGGTTAAGTGAGCCGATAAATGGGGGCTTTGGTTTCTTTTACAAACTCAGTTTTCCTGACCATGGATATACTAAACTATTTTTCAACAAAATGTTTTAAAATAAGGAGTTTAGCAGTAATTTAGTTGATGTGGTGTAAAGAGCTTTCTCCCTGGAAAATTACCCGGTTGGGGGGGGGGCTGCCACAAACAGAATGGGACTTCATAGATGAGGGAGCTCATGGCAGCAGAACAGGCATGATTACATTAAAAGCTTAATTGTGTGGATGTAGAGGCACCAATATTCAAGCATGATATTGAGGACTAAGTGTGACTTGCGGGTGGGTGATCAGCAGGAATTGAGTGAACCTTGGTATTTTTAGCATACTGGTTTTCTGAAACTTCAACCTTCAATGGGTTAGACTCTGAAGCCATCTGTACAGTATATCACTAAGCCACATGCAGTGGGGTATCGGTAAAAACCAGATCACCAGACCCGTAAAATGTGGACTGGCACAGCCTGTGCAAATATTGCTGACCCACTCACTCCAGATGATCTAGTCTAGCTTTTACTTATCTGGTCTGGTCCTAAAGGTTCCATTTTCAACCATGCCAAGGAATGGTTGAAAAACAGACTTCGAGGAGTGGACCAGATGCATAAAAGTCTAACTGAACAGTGCAGCCCGAGTGACCACACCAGTAGTATTTGTGCAAGTTGTGCCCAGTATGGCCAAATTGGATTTTTACAGAACTGATGTGATTCAGGTCTGTCAGTCCAGTTTTTAATCAATCAATCAATCTTTATTTTATACTGAAAGGTATGTGAGCAAAAATGCCTGTTTACACAAATGTCCAGTTAAGCATAAAAAGAGAACAGAACACCAGGTCAAACAATTACATAGTAAAATACAGTATAAACAGGTCTAACATAAATAAGTCTAATACAGAAATCTTGAGGGATATACAGAAGAAAGGGGAAGCAAATAAATAACAGTGACAAATTTACAGCATGGGATATAATTGGAGGTACAATTCAGGAACATGAACAGTTGGGTGACGCATCAAAAAGAAGTGCAGGTCTTGTGACACACAGATCCTGCATGTGGATGGGCATTCCCGCTGCGTGATCTGCCTAGGCCCCAAACACTGAGTCAAGGACTGTATGCCCTGCCAATCCTTCAAGCAGGCCACATGGATTAGGCAACAGAAAAAGCTCAAAGCCCACTTGCTGGAGAAGTGCCTAGCTTTGATGGAAAAGGAGCTACAGAATCTGCAGGAAAAATCTTCTTCTGCAACACCAGAACCCAAAAAGAAGAAAAAGGACAAGGTGAGGCACCGAGACCGGGATAGGTCTCCATCCACTTGGCAGTGACCATCAGGCACCGCTGACACCGGAGGGTCCTCCACTTCAGTAAGTACCCTTATTGCCAGATCTCCTACCACTCTGATGGATCAGACCACGGCCTCCCTGCCTGCTTTACTCACGGTGCAGTTGGGGCTCTTCTTGGTCGACTGAACCCCTATTGTGCTCCTGAGGCCCATATCCTCTTCAGGGTCTATCGCCAGCAGCCAGGTCAGTAAGTCACTCCCCGGCCCCACTGAGGAGTGCATGATCACAGATGGTATGCTGGACTCCAGATCCAATGTTGTCTGCATGGCCCAGACCAATGAGTCAGACGTTAGCTCTTCTGACGTCTGCATGGCCATGGCTGATAAGTCACTCCCCAGTTCCTCTGGGAATCGTACAGCTGAGACTCACTCTTTGGGGTCACAGGATACCCCGACATTGAGTTAAGCCAGCTGCCAGACACACAACAGTCTTTAGAGGGTTTCTTGCTCCCACTGACCCAACCAGACCCTCCAGGCTTGCCTGAAGATCAACAGCCAGAGGTGGGCACTAATCTGGAGATTCCCCCTCCTTCACCGGGTCACTCTCTTCCTGGTTCACCCACTGGGCCTGCTGTTAATCCCTCTGGGGACCTTCTGTCAGGACCTCCTCAACCCAAGCCTCCTTGAACAACCAGGTTCCACCATCTTGGACTCCAGCTCTTCAGACAATGGCGGGTCTTCTGTCAGGTTCTACTCACATCCCAATACTAAGTGGCCCTTTGCCAGGTGACCCTTCTCTGGGTCAGGGTATGTCTGGCACTCTGGCCATTCCTCAAATGCTGGACAGCCTTCTGTCAGGCCCTCAGGTGCCAAATCTTCTGGTTCCCGACATTCCTGTGCCTGATCCAGTGCCAGCCCCTTTTATTATCCCTATGGAGCAAATGCCTGGTCCTTCTGGACCTCCTGTTGGACCTTCGGCTCCACCTCCTGCCGGGCCTTCAGCTCTGCCTCCAGCTAGACTTATGGGCAATGTTCCAGGCTATCCACCCCCACAATACCCAATGTACCCTTCACCACGGTATCCAATGTCTTGTCATCAACCCCATTATGTACTGGGGCACCAGATGCCAGGCTAAGTCCAAGGGTATATTCCTTCTGGCTTTCCCTACTCCTATCAGGCTTATGGATACCCTCAATATCAGATGCCAGGCTATCCATTATTCCAGCCTCCTCCTCCACCACCTCCTCCTCCTCCTCCTCAGCCTCTGCCTCCACAGCAGCCTCAGGCTGATATCCAGGCAGTGTTTCAGACCCTGATTCAAGAGGCCAGGACTCAACTAGCCTCAGAGCTTGATCATCAGAAACCAGTGGCAGCCTCTACTTCTGCCTACTTTTGGACTCCTAGATCAGCCTCTCCTGTGGATTCCCACCTTTCTGGAGAAGGCTCCTCTAGACACCAGGTCAGGAATAAAACCCAGAACACTCCTCTAACAAGGGTTCAGATCCCCAGCAGGCACTCTTCGGATTCTGACTCTGACTCATCCTCTAGCTCTGGTGCGCGTACACCTATAGAGTCTCAGCCTAAGGAGTCCCCAAAGTCCCCTCCAGAGGACCCTTCCTTTGCAGAACTCCTCATAACTATACAAAATGCCTGTGGCTGGGCTGTTCATGAACAGGATCCAAAGTGGAAAAGGCTTACAGAGCATCTAGACATGACTAACACAGCTCCTGTGCCCATACTGCCTTGGACTGGGCCCCATGAATTCATAATATCCACTATCTGGCATCAGTCTTCCTCCATTCTGGCTATTTCAAAAAAGGCAGACAGGATGTATCACTCCCCAGATGGGGTCACACATCTTACTGGTCATCCTAATGCAGACTCGGTTGTTATCAAGGCTGCCCACGACCAGTCCTCTAAACCTAAACATTTAAGCATGTCTTCTCCTGATAAGGAATCTAAGCAGCTGGACAATTTTGGTCACAAGATCCATTCCTCCTCCACTTGTGCCCTCAGGTACCTTAATTATGTGGCTCATATGGTTTCCTACGAGAAATATTCCCTGGCCTCAGCTGAGTCCAAGTTAGAAACTATCCAGGACCAAGAGCTTAAGGTTGAGATTGCCAAGATAGTGAGAATGGCTAAAATCTCCTGTCATTATGCCCTCTGGGCCACTTATGACACAGTAGACTCAGTTGCTCACACCACAGCCACTGCTGTCTGCATTAGGCAACATTCGTGGCTCAGGATTGCTGGCCTAGTACAAGACGTCCAGACCTCCATCCTGGATGCCCCTTTCAGGGGATCCATGTTATTTGGCGGTGACACCAAGGATATTATCGATGAATTTCAGGACCATAGTAAATCCATCTGCAATGTCTGCTTCATGTACAGAGGGGTTACAAAGGCAAACAGCCTTTTCATCGGCAACAGAGACACCAGACCAAAGAGGCCCCCTGCCAAATGCCAGACCAAATGCTGGTATCCAGCATCAGGAATCCCTACCCCCCTGCCAAGTCTAGAAGCCCCCCAGAGGAGCTGCCTGCCCCCTACCCTCAGCCTTCTGACTCGTGGGGGACCCCCCCACCACTTCTTCCAGATCGTCTAGGGGAACCAGTGTGGGGGGGGAAGATTTGTCCACTACCTTCCAGGGTCACAGGACATAACCACGGATTCTTGGGTCCTTCAGTTAATAGCAAGAGGTCACACAATAGAGTTCCTAGACAAGCCTCCGGACAACCCCCCAGGCCTCTCCCATTATCCTCCAAGGCACCTGTCTCTGATAAGGCACGAGATCCAGGCTCTTCTGCAAAAGTCAGCCATAGAGCCCGTGACTCTGGCACAGATAGGAAGAGGGAACTACTTCCAATAATGATTGTCAACATCGTGGGCGGGGGGGTCAACCCAGGGACCGCACAAAGTTAAAAAAAAAAAAAGTTACTGGGACTCAAACCTGGTCCCAGACGCAGTGCCTAGGTTCCTGGCTGCAGTGGCTCAGTCCGTTGAGCCACAGCAGCTGCTCAGCAGAACCCTATCCCAGCAGAGGTCTTATACTCAGCCTGAGATGTTTCGAGTGGTGCAATAATGCATACAGCAGTATTCTTGATATTGCACCACTCGCTGTAACCTACGACACTGTGCAGGTTTAGCCATAATGTCATACACCATTAAGCATGCAACATTATGACCTGGTAGGTACAGTTCCTTTAGCTAAACTGCATATGAGGGTGACCCAATGGACTCTACGTGTCCAATGGGATCAGTGGCTGGACAACCTGGACCACAGGGTCCTAGTGTCTGGGTACATGAAGAAGGGTCTTCTTTGGTTGAAGGAGTTGTCCAATCTCTCCATTGGGGTTCCCATTTCAACCCTTGCTCCTACCATGACCCTTACAATGGATGCTTCGTGTCAAGGCTGGGGAGTCCACCTAGTAGACCATCAGACCCAGGGAACATGGTCTTAGCTGGAAGCATCTCTACACATCAATGTGTTAGAAATGAGGACAGTGCTGTATGCATGCCAGGCCTTCAAGCCTCTATGTTCAGGGACCAGACTGACAAAATGTCTGTGGTCTGGTACCTGAACAAACAGGGAGGCACTCACTCATACCCTCTATGCTGGGTTGCGATGAGAGTGTGGTCCTGGGCAGTCCAGCACAACCTCCGCCTGACGGCTGTCCATGTGCTGGGTATCAGCAACATCCTCGCAGACAGTCTCAGCCACACCCCTATCAGGGTTCACGAGTGGGAGCTAAATCAAGAGGTCATCGAAATCTTATTCGACCTGTGGTGTCGGCCAGAATTGACCATTTCGTTTCCCCATCCAATGCAAAACTACCCAATTTTTGCTCGCTCGTTCCTGGGTATGATGCTTTCCGGTGAGATGCGCTGTCTCTTTGCTAGACAGGTAGATTCTTGTACACCTTTCTTCCCTTCCCTGTGCTTCAGAAGGTTCTCCTGAAGCTACAGGAGGAAGGGACTCACATGATTATAATAGCCCCTCTTTGGCCTCATCAGATTTGGTTCCCTCTGTTTCAACAGCTATCGATGGAACTCCCATTACCTCAGCCTCTCTGCCCTGACCTTCTGACTGAGGAGCTGGGCAGACTGGTGCATCTGGGCCTCAAATTCCTCCATCTGCATGCATGGTACCTGTGGACATATGTGGAATAACTCCCATTGTTATAATTTTTTTTTACAAAAATTGTGAACTGTGCAGACGCATTTGTGATTAAGCATTTGTCAATGCCGAATGTTGATTGCGTTGGTCCGTTGATCTCGCTCTCTGGCCCTGTGTCACTCACTCGTTCTGTTTCTCCCGGTGTTGCAGGCTGCTCTTTTGTACTGGGCTCCTGCCTGTGTTGGCACGTTTTTCTGCCCACAAAGAAATCTGCAGCTGTCCTGACAGAGCTCCGTTGAGGTGGGTCACTCCCCCTTACTCACTCACTCTGTTTCTCGTGGCACTGCAGGCTGCCCTTTTGTACTGGGCTCCCACCTCTGTTGGCGGCTTCTGCTGCCCACAAAGAAATCTGCAGCAGTCCTGACACAGGTCCGTTGAGCTAGCTCACTCCCCTTTCTCTGATTCTGAAGGCGCTGCAGGCTGGCCTTTAGTACTGGGCTCCTGCTTGCATTGCCGCCTTTTTCTGCCCACAAAGCAATGCACAGCAGTCATGATAGAGGTATGTTGAGCTCGCTCACCACCCCCCCTCACTCACTAGTTATGTTTCTCCTACTACTGCTGGCTGCCCTTTTGTACTGGGCTTCTGCCTGCGTTGTCACCTTTTTCTGCCCACAAAGAAATCTGCAGCTGTCCTGACAGAGCTCCATTGAGGTCGCTCTCTCCACCTGTCTCACTCGCTCATTCTGTTTCTCCTGGTGCTGCAGGCTGCTCTTTTGTACTGGGCTTCTGCCTGCATTGGCATGTTTTTCTGCCCTCAAAGAAATCTGCAGCTGTCCCGACAGAGCTCCGTTGAGCTCCTCACTCTCCTTCTTACTCGCTCATTCCATTTCTGTCAGGGCTGCAGGCTGCCTTTGTACTGGGCTCCTGCCTGCACTGCCACCTTCTCTGGCCACAAAGAAATCTGCAGCAGTCACAATAGAGCTCCATTGAGCTCATTCACCACTCCCTCTCTCACTCGTTTGTTCTGTTTCTTCCGTCGCTGCAAGCTGCCCTTTTGTACTGTGCTCCTGCATGCATTGCTGCCTTTTTCTGCCCACAAAGAAATCCACAGCAATCCCAACAGAGCTCCGTTGAGCTCATTCACTCCCCCCTCCCTCACTCACTCGTTCTGTGTCTTCCACTGCTGCAGGCTGCCCTTTTGTACTGGGTTCCTGCCTGTGTTGCCGGCTTTGTCTGTCCACAAAGACATGTGCAGCAGTGTCGACACAGCTCCTTTGAGGCCACTCACTCACTCCCCCCTCTCACTTGCTTGTTCCATTTCTCCCAGGACTGCAGGGTGGCCTTTTGTACTGGGCTCCTGCCTACATTGCTGCCTTTTCCTGCCCACTAAGAAATCTGCAGCAGTCATGATAGACCTCCATTGAGTTCGCTCACTCCCCCTCTCTCACTCGCTCGTTCTGGTTCTCCCAGTGTTGCAGGCTGCCCTTTTGTACCGGGCTCCTGCCTCTGTTGTCACCTTCTCCTGCCCACAAAGAAATCCGCAGCTGTCCAGATAAAGCTCCGTTGAGGTTGCTCACTCCCCCTGTCTCACTCTGTCATTCTGTTTCTCCTGGTGCCGCATGCTGCTCTTTTGTACTGGGCTTCTGCCTCTGTTGGCATTTTTTTCTGCCCACAAAGAAATCTGCAGCAGTCCCGACAGAGGTCCATTGGCCTCACTCACTCCCCCTGTCTCACTCGCTCATTCCATTTCTGCCAGCACTGCAGGCTGCCCTTTTGTACTGGGCTCCTGCCTGCATTGCCGCCCTTTTCTGCCCACAAAGAAATCTGCAGCAGTCACGATACAGCTCCATTGAGCTCACTCACTCACTCCCCCTATCTCACTCATTCATTCGGTTTCTCCCACCACTGCAGGCTGCCCTTTTGTACTGGCCCCCTTGCGTGCATTGCTGCCTTTTTCTGCCCACAAAGAAATCCGCAGCAGTCCCAACAGAGCTCCTCTGAGCTCACTCACTCCCCCTCCCTCACTCGCTCATTCTGTGTCTCCCGCTGCTGCTGGCTGCCCTTTTGTACTGGGTTACTGCCTGCATTGGTGGCTTTTTCAGCTCACAAAGACATCTGCAGCAGTCCCGACAGAGCTCCGTTGAGATCACTCACTCTCCTCTCTCACTCGCTCATTCCATTTCTGCCGGCGCTGCAGGCTTCCCTTTTGAGCTGGGCTCCTGCCTGTGTTGGCACCTTTTCCCGCCCACAAAGAAATCCGCAGCTGTCCTGACAGAGCTTTGTTGAGGTCGCTCACTCCTTCTGTCTCATTCTATTTCTCCTCGCGCTGCAGGCTGCCCTTTTGTACTGAGCTCCTGCCTGCATTGCCACCCTTTTCTGCCCACAAAGAAATCTGCAGCAGTCATGATAGAGTTCCGTTGAGCTCGCTCACTCCCCCTCTGTCACTCGCTTGCTCTGTTTCTCCTACCGCTGCAGGCTGCCCTTTTGTACTCAGCCCCTGCATGCATTGCTGCCTTTTCCTGCCCACAAAGAAATCCACAGCAGCCCCAACAGAGCTCCATTGACCTCACTCACTCCCTTCTCCTCCCACCCTTGCTTGTTCTGTGTCTCCTAGTGCTACAGACTGCCCATTTGTACTGGGCTCCTGCCTGCGTTGTCACCTTTTCGTGCCCAGAAAGAAATATGCAGCAGTCCTGACAGAGCTCAGTTGAGCTTGGTCACTCCCCCCCCCAGTCGCTCAGTGCTAATCTCTCCCAAACACTGATTTCCGACAGCAACTGCAGTATTCTGCGCCGGAAGCGCGGAAACACATTTTGGCCAGGATGTGAAAAATGACAGCTGTACTGTTCATAAGGATGGTGAACAAATGCCAGTGTTGAAAATCTGGCATGAAAATATTACTAATTTAAACTTACAAGGGTACGTGGAACCTGCACAACACACGCTCGTAACACAGTCATTTTATGGAGTTTCTTCACAAAATTTTTAACATAGACATTTTAGGACCTCTGCTCATGAACGGTGTCAGTGTGATTTTCTTAATATGTCCCAAACACTGATTTCCCCACTGCGACCGCGCAATTGTGCGCCGGAAGAGCAAAAACACATTTCAGCCAGGAGTTGAAAAATGACAACTGCACTGTTCATAAGGAGGTGTGGCAAAATGGCAGTGCTGAAAATCTGCAGTAAAAATATTGCAAAGTTGCAAAGGTACGAGCGTGCGTGGAAACTGCGCAATGCACATTCGTAACACACTCATTTTATGGACTTTCGTCACCAAATTTTTAAAATAGGCATTTTAGGACCTCTGCTAATGAACAGTGTCACTGTCATTTTCATAATGTGTCCCAAACATGGATTTCCCACAGCAACCACCCTATTCTGTGCCAGAACTGCGAAAACACATTTTGGCCAGGATGTGAAAAAATGACAGCTATACTCTTCATAAGAAGGTGCAGAACAATGGCAATGTTGAAAATCTGGAGTGAAAATATTATCAATTCATGAAATTACGAGCATGCCTGCAAACTGCGCAACGCACGCTCGTAACACAGTCATTTTATAGAGTATCATCACCAAATTTTCACCATAGACATTTTAGAACCTCTGCTCAAGAAAAGTGCTACTGTCATTTTCTTAATCTGTCCTGAACACTGATTTTGTACAGCGACTGCGCTATTCTGCGCCGAAAGTGTAGAAACACATTTCAGCCAGGATGTGGAAAATGACAGCTACACTGTTCACAAGGAGGTCTGAAAAAATGCCGATGTTGAAAATCTGGCATGAAAATATTGCAAATTCGCAAAGTTATGAGCGTGCGTAGCAAAGTACAGTTACATAAGAACTTACCGTAACAGTAGATCGTCGAGAACAGCTCTTGCAGCAGGTTACATCATTAGGACTGAAGCCAGCAGGTGTCAGGACGCCACGGAAATTTTCTAGCTAGCAGTCTTCAGCGGGGACCACCTCCGACGTCGGTCCTGCCTCCGATGTCAGGCGTAGTACTTAAGGAGGCGGTCCCCCCATAATCCTCAGTTCTCTCGCCGGAGACTCCCGGCCACTGGATGACATCAGAAGGGCAGACTGAGGATCTGCCATCAGATGGCAAACAAGGTAATAGGAAATGTCCCATCTATTGAGATGGGTACTTGACTACGACCTACCTCCAGCGGGCATGGTGGGAGGGAAAGTACCTGCTGCAAGAGCTGTTCTTGAAGATCTACTGTTACGGTAAGTTCTTACATAACTGTACTATCTTACTTCGAGATACAGCTCTTGCAGCAGGTTACACCATTAGGACTGATTTCCAAGCAGTAAGGGCAATCATGCACCATCGGGAGGAGGAACGGTAGAGACCACGAGGTAACTCGAGCCTGGGACAGAAGTCCCTGAAGGACAGCTAGACCGAACCCCGCTCTTCGCCTCGATGCAATGTCCAGACTGTAATGCCTGATAAAGGTATGCACAGAGCTCCAAGTAGCTGCAGCGCAAATAGCTGAGGTGGAGACATTCTTCAACGCCGCAAAGGAAGTAGCCACCCCTCTAGTGGAATGACCCATGACCACGCTCGGTAAGGGTTTATTGGGCTTCTCATAACAGAAAGTAATGCACTGGATGAGCCACCTGGATAGTGACTGCTTAGAGACAGGAGCTCCCTTCATCCTGTGGGTAAAGGAGACGAAAAGTTGGTCCGACGTTCAGTGCTGTTTGGTTTTGGTCAGGTAGTATCTGAGGCACCTGTGCACATCTAAGGTGTGCAGAAGGGCTTCTCCTCAATTAGAGTACTTTGGAAAATACACTGGTAGATCGATGTCCTGATTAAGGGTGAGTGCTGAGACCACCTTAGGCAAAAATTTGGGTTTGTCCTTAGGGATACCCTGTCCTGGTGGAAAACCAAATAAGGCTCTTTGCACATAAGGCGTGCATTCGAAATTCTTCTGTAGAAGTAACTGCAACTAAAAATAACGTTTTCCAAAAGAGAAAACGTAGCTCGCAATCCATGGCTGGTTCAAAAGGTGGCAGCGTGAGCTGCTCCAGGACAAAGGGTAAATCCCATGGATGGATTGGATCCTTAATTGGAGGCCTAAGATGGAAGACGCCCCTCAAAAAGGCACGAGTAGTATCCA
This sequence comes from Neoceratodus forsteri, assembly GCA_016271365.2. Taxonomy (NCBI): domain Eukaryota; kingdom Metazoa; phylum Chordata; order Ceratodontiformes; family Ceratodontidae; genus Neoceratodus; species Neoceratodus forsteri. Next base: position 71,907,990 of record JADMNL010000023.1, read on the forward strand.
GCTGGGCCACAGTCCGATGGCCTACGGGGACATGGTATGCTCAAATGGCACAAAGGTGCACTTTAATTGAGGAGTAAGCCAGGCCGGAGTGGAAAAGGGAAAGCAGGTAGTCCAGTACCAGCTTTTCTGGACAGTCCAGAGGTGGAAAGCCACGCGCTTGAGCCCACAAGCAGAACCTGCACCATTTCATGGTGTAGACTGCGTGGGTAGCTGGTTTTCTGGTGGCAGAAAGCACATCTGCCACTTCTTGCGAGACCCCATATCGCATCATGGCTATGTCTCTAGGAGCCAAGCATGCAGGTTCAGTGAAGGTAGGTCCGGATGGACTCAGGAACCCGCCTCCTGAGACAGTAGATGGGAGCTGATTGGCAAAGGTACTGGAGGGTCCTGGGATAGCTGTACAAGAGAGGGAACCAGATCTGTGTGGGCCAGAAGGGTGCCATCAGGATGAGTGTCGCTTGCTCCCTGCAAAGTTTTAAAAGAACTCTCTGGATCAAAGGAAAAGGAGGAAAGGCATAGAGGAATCTGCTCGCCCAGGAGAGGGACAACGTGTCTAGCCAGAAAACACCAGGCCCTGGATCTAGTGAGCAAAAATTGGGCAGTTTTGCATTGGATGGGGACATGAAAAGGTCTAGTTCTGGAGTACCCCATCTGTGAAACAGATCCTTTGCCACCTCCTGCAGTAGCTCCCATTCATGGACTCTAGCCTGAGAGTGGTTCAGGCTGTCTTCGATGATGTTGTCCACTCCGAGAACATGAACTGAAATAAGGTTTGCGTTGTGTTGCAAGACCCAGTCCCACACTCTCATGACCTCCCTGCAAAGTGGGTAGGAGTGGGTCCCTCCTTGTTTGTTGAGGTAATACATCACCGCGGAATTGTCTGTTTGTAACAGAAGTGTACCCGGTGGAATCTCTGACTGGAAGGCCTGCAGAGCGTAAAGGACTGCCCTCATTTCTAGTATGTTTATGTGGAGATGAGACTCCTGGGCTGTCCACAGGTCCTGAGACCAAACACCATCGAGGTGTGCTCCCCACCCCAGCCCTGAGGCATCTGTGGAGAGAGTCACAGTCAAGGATGGCGCTGTGAAGGGGATTCCTGCCAAGAGGTTCCCTGGATGTAGCCACCATTGCCAATCTCGAATTACGGTCTGCATGATTCAGATTGGATGCTGCAGATGGTCTTGCCTTTGGTCCCACTGTACCCGTAACATCAACTGGGTTACCTGCATGTGGAGACGGGCTAGCGGGACTGTAGCAATGGCCGCAGCAATGTGTCCAAGCAGGCAAAGGACCAGTCTGGCTGGGATGGTCTTCTTCGTCGACAACTCCCTGATGAGGAATCTGATGTGTTCCGCTCTGTCTGTGGGAAGGAAAGCTTTCTCTCTGACGGTGTCCAGAACTGCTCTGATAAACTGCAGCTTCTGGGACAGAACCAGGCGTGACTTCTTGTAATTGATGAGAATGCCCAGAGTCTCGAACAGAGACTGGGTACAGTGGATGGCAGCCATCAAGGCCTCCTGGGAGGGCGCCATGAGAAGTCAGTCGTCCAGGTATGGGAACACGTAGTGGCCCTGTCTCCTCAGAGACGCGGCTACGACTGCCATGCACTTCGTGAACACCCGAGGTCCCAATGACAGCCTGAAGGGAAGAGCTCGGAACTGATAATGGCAGCCCTGAAACTCGAAGTGCAGGAAGCTCCGGTACGCCTGAGCAATAGGAACGTGCAGGTAGGCATCCTGCATGTCCAGGGACGCCAGAAAGGTGCCTTGCTTCAGCATGGGAATTAGGCCCAGGAGGGCCACCATGTGGAAGCGCTTGTAAGCGACCGAAAGGTTGAGGTCGCTGAGGTCCAGTATTGGACGGAGATCCCCTGTTTTCTTTGGAACCAGGAAGAACTGAGAATAGTACCCTAGTCCTCTCTGGTTCCCTGGTACACGCTTCAAGGCTTCCTTTTCCAGAAGCATGAGCACTTCCTGCTGTATGAGCAGGGCATGCTGACCCGAATAACGGGAGAGCAGGGGAGGTATTATAGGTGGGCTGCCTACAAACTCTATGTAATGTCCATTTTTGACCAGCTGTAGGACCCACCTGTCGGTGGTGATTGATTGCCACCCTGGAAAGTGGCGTGCGATGAGACCCCCGACTTTCTTTTCCCGTTGATCCTGAGGAGGGCCGGGGGTCAGGAAGGAGTCATGCTGTGGCAGCATTTGTCCCTGTGGGCTGGGCCGACTTTGAGAATCGTTGGCCTCTGCCTGGGGACGACTTGGCCTGGGCCTTGTGAGAGAAAGTGCCCCTCTGCTGCTGGCCAGAACATTGCTGTTGTCTTTGTAGCCAGCTGCGAAAATGGCTCTGGTTCCTATGAAAGGAACTAGACCTAGACCTGTACATAGCTTGTACAGATCAGACTGCCTTCCCTGCGTCCTGGAGTTTGGTGATCACTCTCTCAGAGGCTTCACCAAACAGGACCTCACCATTATATGGGACGTCTAGAATATTTTTCTGGCTGTCTGGCATAAATCTGGAGACACGAAGCCAAGAGTGCCTCCTGAGACAAACGCCTGAGGCTGCAACTCTGGCTGAAGAGTCCGCAGAATCATATGCGGCTCTGAGCACTTGGGTCCCCACATCTGAACCCATGCAGAGGAGGTTTAAGAGCTCCGTTTTCTGGTCGCCATTGGGCAGCTTCTCAATCAGGTCCTGACCCTGTTCCCACAGGGCGTTCTGGAACTGAACCATATGGGTCAGATAGTTCAATGACCTGATGGCGCAAGTAGCAGCTGCATACGTGCCGCTTCCCAGAGCATCCAATTGCTTGGATTCCTGGTCCGGTGGCTGGGTGCTCATATGCTGAGGTCTCTGAGACCAGTCATGTGAAGCAGTGATGACCAGGGAATCAGCCAGAGAGTGGTTCGCCAAATACTGGTCCTCCCTAGGGGCCTTGTATAGGCGGTCAGCCTTCTTCGGCACTGCGGGAGTGGAATGCGGACATTTCCACGCAGCCTTGGTGACATCCGCGAAGGTATCTACCATGGGCGGCACTACCCACAGGCTTCGGGTCATTTTGCCGAAGGTAGCGGGCAAGGCGTTATCGCTCAGAGTCAAGCTCCTCAGCATCCCACCCCATGTTCTCCTGGATGTGCCTCATGATCTCAGTGAAGGGGGGATCATCCGGAGGGGACCTAGGTAGGTCGTGTGGGTCAGGAGAGGGAATGCTGAGAGGAGAAGGTGATCTGGAATACTCTGACATATCCGACCTAGAATCCTCCCCCGACGGAGTGTACCGGCGTCGTCTGGGTCTTTTAGGGCTGGGTGACCCTGAGGGGGATCTGGAGGGAGGCCTTCTCCTGTTGGAAGATCTACCTCTAGGAGGTGGCGTTTGCTCCTTGGGGGATGGAGGTCATCCTATGGGCCCCTTGGGTGGAGGATGGGGTGTAGGTGGTGAAGGAGGAGGAGGAGTAGCAGGTGTAGTAGGAGGATATGCGGGGACCACATCCTTCTTGATGGTGTCCCACCAAAAGGAAGAGCTCCTTTACCTCCGCAAGGTTCATACCCGACGACGGGCCTGGCACTGGTGGCCTGTCGCCGGGGTCAGACATCGGTTCCCCGGGGGTCTCCCACTCTGGGTAGGGTTCACTTGGGAGCCCTGCGTCCTCGATGTCACCTGCCTGATCTTTGGGCTGTGTGGCGTCCTCCTCTGTAGAGTCCCTCTGACCGGCATCCACCAGCGATGGGGGTGTGGTCTACCGCTCTGGGGTAGCCGACGTCGGTCCCCTGACCAACGTCTTCGGAGGCGAATGCCTGGCCAGTGACTGGTATCTTGGTGTCGTCGGCTCCTGTGAGTGCCGAGAATGCTTGGCCAATGTCGGGTGGTGGGCCGACGTCGGCTCCGACATCCATTTGAGGGACATCAGGTCCTTAGTCTTGCGGGGTGCCGGATCCAGACCTCGAGGTGGCTGGGAGACTGACCTGGAGTCGGTATCTTGGTGACGGGAGGAAGATTTGTGGCGCTCACCCGACTTCGAAGAGGCCTTGGAAGGTGTTGAGGAGGCCGAGGCCTTGAAGTCTTCAGAGGCTGGAGCGAAGAAGAACTGCTAGAGGATCTGACCTGGACCGGAGGAGGTTGCGACCGAGCCCTAGAGGGAGAGCGGTCCGATTTAGAGCCGGAGCTTCGGGAGTCTGAGGCTCATGCAGGAGACTTGGACCTTGCCTTTTCCCATTGCTTGTTTGTTGTGTTTATGGGATTTGCTTGAAGGTTCTCCCCGGGAGGAAGGTTCCTGGTCCATGCTTTTCAGCTTCTCTTTGAGGAGAAATGCTTGAAGTGCCTTCTGATGGCGGATCCTGGTGCGACTGTTAAAACCCTGGCAAAAGGAGCAGGCCTTGGTGTCATGGTCCGGGCCTAGGCAGTGCACGCAGGATGAATGGGGATCCTTGAAGGGGATCTGTTTGCCGCAGGCACACTTTGAGTGGTGACCCTCTAAAGATGGAGTGGAGAGGACATCAGTTGATCAGAGCCAAAAAAGAGATGAAATTCATCATAGTTCTGTAGTCATCGCAAGCTAGAAAGGAGACCGAGAGGCCGATACTGGTGAGTCGACGGCGGGAAAAGAACTGAGGATTATGGGGGGACTTCCCCCTTGAGTACTACGCCCGACATCGGGGCCGGGACCGATGTCGGAGGCGGTTCCCGCTGAAGACTGCTAGCTAGAAAATTTCTGTGGGGTCCTGGCACTTGCCGGCTTCAGTCCTAATGGTGTAACCTGTTGCAAGAGCTGTATCTCGAAGTAAGATCTGCACAATGCACACTCGTAAAACAGTCATTGTTTGGATTTTTCCCACCAAATTTGCAGGATAGGCTTTTTGAGAGCTTACCTCATGAACACTGGCACTGTGGTTTTGTTAGTCAGTCCCGAAAGGTGATTCCGCGCAGTGACCACAAAATTACCTTTTGGGGTCGATTAATGCCATGACAGTGCCAGAATTCATGCGGAGGGGTCCCAAAAACTCCATCTTGAAAATTTGGTGCCAAAATTCCAAAAAATGCCTGAGATATGCATCAAAGTTGAAAAAACCCTGTTTATTCCATTATACAGCTTACCAGCATTTCCTCAGTTCACTGTCGGCTTTGAAGAGTGCAGATGTGTTCCCGGTCCACCGAAGATCATCGAGCTGGACTCTGGAGGTAAGTATGGGGTGAGGAGGGGTTTGAGGAGGCAGGGTGCACAGTGGGTGGGTGTGGGTTGTGGGAGAGGGGCAGGGAGACCGCCAAAGGATTGTTTCCTTCTTTACAGGGTAAAAAAATAAATAAACTACATCTCGGGACCATTTTTTAATTTTACAGATGCATGTGGCATGCTGGGGTGGGCTCCCAGCATGCCAACGGAGTCTTCTGTTTGGGGGTGGCAGCTGTAGCCGACAAGGGATTGGGCAACCCCATCGGCATGCAAGAAAAGGGGTGGGTAAGAGCATTTGCGTCGAAGGGATTCGGTCACCTTGTCGGCAGACAACATAAGCGTAGGGGGAAGCTAACCTTATGGCACTGAAGCTTGACGGTTATTGGGGCCCTTGCTGGCAAACAAACATGGTGGGAGGCACCCTCGACAGTTGTATTATTGTTTGTGAACATGACAGCAAGCTGCTGCTATGTTCACAAACAATATCAGTGTTCGAAAGTTCCGCCTGTAATGACGCACGTGGTCGCCTCCCTCATTGCAGCGAATGGCTGACACTGCAATGACGAGGCGGCCCCTGATTGCAGCGGCTACATTTTTACAAGTTGGTGGCACACTGGCTGTACTAGTGTCAGCAGCAGCATGCCACGGCATTGGGGGATGCGAGTCAAGTCTTTACAGGCTGTGGGGGCATTGGCCACAACAATGCCGCGCCTCCACAACCTGCTTCTGGAGAAAGCTGCCTCAATAAGTTTCTTGCGCATGCGCGCGATCAACATAAACATGAATTATAATAGTGAGACTTTTTGAAATGTTATTTGACTTACCATACTCGTGCTTGTCTACCCACTTACTCAGTCTACTAATTGTTTCTGTCCTTGTACTATCTAATTCCTGTTGCTTCATATCGAGGGGTTGTTAATTTTTCAATTGTGTGTGCCTGGGGTGGAGCAGCAATAAAAGATAAACTATGCAATACCCTTAATAACACACCTACCCCAGTTTACATTTACCTAACACCCATTTTTAGGCCTTGTACAGTAAGATCTTCCTTCAAGAGAACAACTTGTAATGAAATGTGTAAGATTTACATTGACATTTGAGTATATGCCCTTTTATATTATACTAATTATGTGTGTGTGTACTGTATAGCAGTCTCTAAAAAAAAGTCAATTAAACACATCAAATGTCTTCCTAAACATGTCTCAACATTGTGTTTATCTTCCACCTTGTCATGACATATAGACGCGGCTCAGCGGGGGGTATTCCCTCTTCAAAAAAGTTTTGGAAAATTATTTTGCAGCCAGGTCCTTAAAGAGTGTCACTTAGGCGGGCCTCTTTTGACACTGGAGACAATTTCAACCCAGCCCACACCAGATCTCCTTTGCAGTGAGTCAGGTCCTATAGTGACTAGGCAGGCCACTTTGACTTGATGCAATTAGGAAAGCTGCTTATAATATTTTTATGTTTGCTTGCGGAGTAGCAAGTTGTTGAGGTGCGGCAGTGTTGTGGCCAATGCCTCTACAGCTTTTTTGGGCGTGTCTCTTTGGCACCAAAGAATGAGCATGCTGTCTATGATGGCAGTTGAGAAGTGTGCCACCAACTTGAAAGAAATCCGCCGCTGCAATGAGAGACAGGCAGAGAATTGCAGCGGCAGATCTGACACACCTCATTATGTACCATTTCTGCTGAAGCATTTCAGTAAACATGGTGGCGGCTCCTGCCGTCCGCCTCTCACAATCCCTAGAACTGGCGTTGGGGTGCCTAATCCCCTGTTGGAATACCCCTCCGCCCGTTCATTTTGCCGACAGAGTGCCCAATCCCGTCGACATAATGTCCCCCTTGTTTGATTTGTCTGCTGAGGGGGGATGCCCAATCCCCCTCGGCATCATGCTCCCCCCAATACAGACACACTTTCTTTGCCGACAGGGTGCCCAGTCCCCGTCATCTTCAGCCCTTCCCTGCCAAAGATACACAGGTGGCATACTGGGAGCCCACCCCAGTGTGCTCAAATGTATTTGGCAAACCTGTAAAAAAACAAAATCTTTCCGTGACATTCCGGTCCCCCCCACCCCCGTAAAACAGAAAACGGTCCCTCGTGGTCACAATGCCCCCTCACCCAACCCCCACCCACCTCCTGCACACCCCATCTCCCTGCACCCACTCACTTATACTTACCGGAGCCCGTGAGATGATCTTTCGTGGAGCGGGAGACGTCCAACCTTCAAAGCCGATCATGTAACTGAAGAAAATCACGTAAGTTGTATAAAGGCATCAATGGGGGGGTTCAACTTAGGTGGATATCTCGGCAATTTTTGTGACTTTTGGCTCCAAATTTTCAACATAGGGTTCTTGGGACCCTACCTCATGAACTCAATCACTGGCATTTCGTTATTCAGTCCCGAAAGTTGATTTCATGGTCACTGCGTGGAATCACCTTTTCGGTCCAATTAGCAAAACAATAGTGTCACTGTTCATGAAGTGGGCTCCCAAAAAGCCTATGTTGCAAATTTGGTGAAAAAATTCCTCAAAATGACTGTTACGAGCTGCATTGCGCAGTTCCCATGCATGCTCATAATTTTGAGAATTTTTAATATTTTCACTCCGGATTTTCAACATTGTCATTTTTCCACACCTCCTTATGAACAGTACAGCTGCCATTTTTCACATCCTGCCCGAAATGTGTCTTCACACATCTGGTGCACAATGGCGCAGTCGTTGTGGGAAATCAATGTTCGGGACAGATTAAGAAAATCACAGTAACAGTGTTCATAAGGAGAGGTCCCAAAAAGCCCATGTAGCAAATTTGGTGAAAAAAGTCAAAAAAATGACTGTGTTACCAGCAGGCGTTGTGCAGTTTCTATGCATGCTCGTAACTTCTCCAATTTTTTATAATTTCACTCCAGATTTTCAACCATGCCATTTTTGCACATCGCCATATGAACAGTCCAGCTGTCATTTTTGATGTCCTGCCTGAAACATATTTTCACACCTGTGGCGCATAATGGGCACGGTCGCCGTGCAAAATCAGTTTGAGACAGATTAACAAAATCACAGTGCTACTGTTCATGAGCTGAAGTCCCAAAATGCCTATGTTGAAAATCTGGTGTAAAACATCACCGAAATAATTGCATTACAGGTGTGCATTGTGCAGTTTCTACGCACGCTCATGACTTCACCAATTTTTATGTTGATTACGCACAGCGCAAGAAACATATTGGGACAGCTTTCTCAGAAGCAGGTTGTGGAGGCACGGCACTGTTGTGGCCAATGCACCCACAGCCTGCAAAGGCTTGTCCCGCTTCCTCCAATGCCATAGCATGCTGCTGCTGACACTAGTTCAGGCAGCGTGCCACCAACTTGTGAAAAATTAGCCCCTGCAATCAGGGGCCACTTCATCATTGCAGCATCAGCCATCCGCTGCAATGAGGCAGCGACCCGTCATTGCAGAGCGGGATCTAAAAACACTGCTATTGCTTGTGAACATGGCAACAGCTTGCCGCCATGTTCACAAACAACATAACCCCCACCTGTTTGTTTGCTGACAGGGGCCCCGATCCTCATTGGCTTCAGTGCCCCAATGTTGATTTTGCTGACGGGAGCCCACTTCCCATCAGCATTCTGTAACCAACCCCGCTTTTTATTGTCTGCTGATGGGATGCCCAATCCCTGTCGGCATAATCTAACCCCCTTTTGTTGTGTGCCAACAGGGGTTCCAATCCGTCGGCTTCAGTGCCCCAATGTTGATTTGGCCAACGGGGGAGCCCACTCCCCATCGGCATTCTGTAAACAACCCCACCCCACTTTTATTGTCTGCTGATGGGATGCCCAATCCCGTCGGCATAATCTAAGCCCCTCCTTTTGTTGTGTGTGCCGACGGTGCCCAATCCCGTTGCTACTGCTGCCCCCAAAGAAAGAGTCGGTGTGCACGCTGGGAGCTCACCCCAGCGTGCCATACCCCTGTGAAATAAAAACTGTCCTGCAACGTGTTTTTTTTTTTTTAACCCTGTAAAAAGGAAACTGTGCCTCGGCAGTCTCCTGCCCCCTCCTGCAAACCTGCTACCACCCACTTCGCACCTGCCTCCCCAAACCCCCTCACCCCATACTTACATCTGAGCTTGGCGCGACGATCTTTGGTCAACTGGGAACACGTCTGCACTCTTCAAAGCCGACCATGAACTGAGGAAATGCCGGTAAGCTGTATAATGGAATAAATAGGGTTTTTTCCAATTTTAATACATATTTCAGTCTTTTCTTGGAATTTTGGCACCAAATTTTCAACATGGGGGTTTTGGGACCCCTCCTCATGAATTTTTGAACTGTCATTGCATTAATCAACCCCGAAATGTGATTTTGCGGTCACTGCTCGGAATCACCTTTTGGGGTCGATTAACGAAACGACAGTGCCAGTGTTCATGAGGTGGGTTCTCAAAAAGCCTATGTTGAAAATATGGTGGAAAAAATCAAAGAATGACTGTTTTACGAGCATGAGCTGCGCAGTTGCTATGCACGCTTGTAATTTTGTGAATTTGCAATATTTTCATGCCAGATTTTCAACATTGGCATTTTTCACACCTCCTTGTGAACAGTACGGCTGTGATTGTTCACATCCTGGTGGAAATGTGGTTTCGCACTTCTGGCGCAGAATAGCGTGGTTGCTGTGGGAAATCAGTGTTCGGGACAGATTAAGAAAATGACAGTGACACTGTTCACGAGTAGAGGTCCTAAAATGCTTATATTGAAAATTTGGTAACGATACTCCATAAAATGACTGTGTTATGAGCGTGCATTGCACAGTTTGCACGCAGGCTCGTAACTTCGCAAATTTATTATATTTTCACTCCAGATTTTCAGCATTGCCATTTTCCCACACCTTCTTATGAACAGTGCAGCTGTCATTTTTCTCATCCTGGCTGAAATGTGTTTTCCACTTCCAGCGCAGAATAAAGCAGTCGCTGTGGGAAGTCACTGTCTGGGACAGATTAAGAAAATGACAGTGATACTGTTCATGAGCAGAGGTCCTAAAATGCCTATGTTGAAAATTTGGTGATGATAGCACATCAAATGACTGTGTTACAAGTGTGCGTTGCACACTTTCCACACACCCTTGTACTGTAACTTCGCAGATTTGTAATATTGTCATGCCAGATTTTCAACAGTGGAATTTTTTCACACCTTCTTATGAGCAATACAGTTGTCATTTTTCACATCCTGAATGAAATGTGGTTTCAGGGTTTCGGCACAGAATAACGCAGTTGCTGTGGGAAATCAGTGTTCGGGACAGATTATGAAAATGACAGTGGCACTCTTCAAGAGCAGAGGTCCTAAAATCCCTATGTTGAAAATTTGGTGATGAAACTCCGTAACATGACTGCGTTACAAGCATGCGTTGAATTGTTTCCACGCACCCTTGTAACTTCGTAAATTTGTAATATTTTCATGCCACATTTTCAACAGTGGCATTTTTTCACACCTCCTTATGAAAAGTACAGCTGTCATTTTTCACATCCTGGACAAAATGTGTTTTTGCACTCCTGCCGGAGAATAGCATGGTCGCTGTGGGAAATCAATGTTTGGGACAGATTAAGATCGAAAGAGTGAGAGGAGGGAGTGACTGAGCTCAATTGAGCTCTGTCGGGACTGCTGTGGATTTGTTTGTGGGCAGAAAAAGGCCCCAATGCAAGAGGCCAGTACAAAAGGGCAGCCTGCAGCACTAGGAGAAACAGAAAGAGAGAGAGAGCACTGTCAGGACTGCTGCAGAATTCTTTGTGGGCAAAAAAAGATGTCAATGTAGGCAGGAGCCCAGTAGAAAAGGCCAGCCTGCAATGGTGGGAGAAACAGTACGAGTGAGTGAGACAGGGGGACTGAGTAAGCTCAACGGAGCTCTATCAGGACTGCTGTGGATTTCTTTGTGGTTAGAAAAAGGTGCCAATGCAGGTAGGAGCCCCGTACAAAAGGACCACTTGCAGCACCAGGGCAAACAGAATGAGTTTGTGACAGAGGAGACTGAGCGACCTCAACGGAGCTCTGTCGAGACAGCTGTGGATTTCTTTGTGGACAGACAAAGGTGCCAACGCAGCCAGGAGCCCCGTACACAAGCGCAGCCTGTAGTGCCAAGAGAAACAGAATGAATGAGTGACAGAGAGGTAGTGAGCGAGCTCAACGGAGCTCGATTGTGACTGCTGTGGATTTCTTTGTGGGCAGAAAATGCGGCAACGCAGGCAGGAGCCCAGTATAAAAGGCATGCTTGCAGCGTCGGCAGAAACGGAATGAGTGAGTGAGAGAGGGGGAGTGAGCGAGCTCAATGGAGCTGTGTCGGGACTGCTTCAGATTTCTTTCTGGCCAGAACAAACTGCCAATGCAGGCAGGAGCCCAGTACAAAAGGACAGCCTGCAGCAGCAAGAGACACAGAACGAGTGAGTGAGGGAGGGGGAGTGAGTGAGCTCAATGGAGCTCTGTTGGGACTGCTGCAGATTTATTTGTTGGCAGTAAAAGGCAGTAATGCACGCAGGGGCCCAGTACAAAAGGGTAGCCTGCAGTGGCGGGAAAACCAGAATGAGTGAGTGAGAGAGGGGGTGTGAGTGAGCTCAATGGAGCTCTATTGTAATTGCTGCAAAATTCTTTGTAGGCAGAAGAAGGCAGCAACGCAGGCAGGAGCCCAACAGAAAAGGGCAGCCTGCAGCGCTGGCAGAAATGGAATGAGTGAGTGAGAGAAGGGGCATGAACGAGCTCAATGGAGCTTTGTCAGGACTGCTGCAGATTTTTTTGTGGGCAGAAAAAGGCGCCAACAGAGGCAGGAGCCCAGTACAAAAGGGCAGGCTGCAGCGCCAGGAGAAACAGAATGAGTGAGTGACACACAGGAAGTGAGCGACCTCAACGGAACTCTGTCGGGACAGCTGTGGATTTCTTTGTGGGCAGAAAAAGGTGCCAATGCAGGCAGGAGCCAAGTACAAAAGGGCAGCCTGCAGCGCCGGGAGAAACACAACGAACGAGTGAGAGAGGGGGTGAGATCGAGCTCAATGGAGCTCTATCGTGACTGCTGCAGATTTCTTTGTGGGCAGAAAAAGCCACCAACAGAGGCAGGAACCTAGTACAAAAGGGCAGCCTGAAGCACCAGGAGAAATAGAATGAGCGAGTGAGAGAGGGGGAGTGAGCCACCTCAACGGAGCTCTGTCAGGACAGCTGCAGATTTCTTAGTGGGAAGAACAAGGTGTCAACACAGGCAGGAGCCCAGTACAAAAGAACAGCCTGCAGCACTGGGAGAAACAGACTGAGCGAGTGACAGAGGGGCAGTGAGCGAGCTCAACACACCAACGCAAGCAACATTCGGCATTGACAAATGCTTGTTTTTTGTATTTTCACTCCAGATTTTCAACATTACCATTTTTTACACCTCCTCACGAACAGTACAATTGCCATTTTTCACATCCTGTTCCAAATGTGTTTTTCCACCTGTGGCGCCAAATGGCAGTCTCTTTGCAAAATCACCTTTTGGCTAACAAACTGATAGTGTCACTGTTCATGAGGTGGGGTCACAAAAAGCCCATGTTGAAAACTTGGAGTGAAAATACCAAGAAACACCCAGGGTGTTAGGGTTTCCGACCATAACGCCCTACACTGTAGGGACTGACAGGCATCAGGGGTGTGACTTGGGATTGTTGACAGTAATGCTCATGCCATTCCACCCCCACCCCCACCCTGCAGCCAGTGACAGGCATCAAGGTGTGCCTTGGACTCTTTGACCCCAAAGTTCTCCCCATTCTCCTATACTGCACCCATTTCAGCATATTTTCCTATGGAATGGGGTGAATGTAAAGCCCAAACACTCCAAGGCACACCTCAACACTTGTCAGTGTCTACAGGATAGGGTGAGGTGAAATGGCATGAGCATTATGAACGATGACCCAAAGGCACACCCCAATGCCTGTCCATCTCTGCAGGGTGGGGGTGGGGTTTGCGTCAGTTCAATCTTCACAGCCATTCCTATTCTGCATTTGTCTAACTCCTGCACTTCCAATGTTATTGCCACCAAGCAAACATTTGGCATTGACAAGTGTTTGTTTTAGAATGTCTTAATACACCCAGCATAACTCGAGCCCACACCAGATCTCATTTGAGTGCTGATGGAGATTCTGAGTCACTCTGCTCATGTACAGTATTTTGCTGGTTTTGGAAAATCTGTGCTGGTGTGAGGGTTTAAATGTTACTTTATGGGTCTGACCATCGAAATACTGGTCACTTGGGGGCTATGTGGCATTATTTCTATGTAACCCCCCTATAAATGGGAGTTCCCAAAAGTTTTCCTTGGGTGTGCTTAAGTGCCCACTGTTAGGCAGGCGTTCTGTGTCTTTACAGGTGTAAAAGTGCTTGCATGTGAGTGCCTGTTAGCCTCCATGCCTGTCCCTTTAACAGACATTATTTTTGTAGTGTATAATTAATCTGGGTAGGGGCTGAGTGTTTCCAGGCTCGAGTCCCGCCCGAGCTGCAATAATATTGCTCTGTTCTGCCATCGCTAATGGTGCAGAGGGAGCTCTGTTAGAACTGGTAATTGTTTGCTGATTAACTGCTCTGATAATAATGGTATTATAGTTTGTCTAACCTGCCTTTCTTTGCAGCATGAATATTTCTGTATTGCACCAATCAGTACCTTTTGGGGACCTTAAAATGGAGTCTGTCCCCAGGGGTTTTGTGGGAGTGAATTTCTGTAAGAATTGTAGTTTTTTCATTTTGGCACCTAAATGGACCTGGAGTGGGAGCCTTTGCTTTGACAGACTGATGAATCAACCAACCAAACCTTTTTTGGATCAGAAGGAAGTCCCAGTGCTGCCTGCAGCAGAGAGTCAGTCTGAGTTTGGAGTGGAGAGAGTGAACTGCTCAAGACATAGGAGCAGCTGCTCCTGCATAGTAGTGCAGGAAACTGGTGGGAAGGCTGTGTCTGGCCTGCCTGCTTCATTTTCCCTTCTGAGGGATCTGCTAGTGAAATTAATTGGACTGAATCCGAACCGGCTTGTGACCAGAAATACCGAATTGTGACTGCCCTATTACCTGAAGAAGACTGAAGATTTGTTGTAAGCAATTGGCCTGTCAGGATGTCTGAATCACCACAGAGATCACAGTTTTGCTCAGGAAAACTGAAATTGCAATTGGGCTGTCATCCAACCTGTGGTATTGTGTTTTGCTTTACTATAAATGTGCTGTAAGCTGTCAGTGGGTCGCGATTTTGTTCCCCACTACTTAAGTGTGTCACGCTTGCTGTAAGCTGTCTCCAGCATCTATCAAACTGAATCTGAACTGTTCACCCTGCCACCTTGGCCCAGTCAGCTACTTCAGATGCAGAGATCACCATCGATGAGAGACTCACTCAGGTATCAGCCCCCTGCTCAACATCTCGAACAAGGAACGACACCTTGGTGAATTGTGTGGGCTCTGCTTCTCCTGGCATACCAGCTTGTCGACCTGCAGTCTCCATTTGTCCCTCCTGTGTTTTGTATTGGGTAGCATGAGTAAATACCAGGGTAGCTCCCTCCAGCATCAGCTAAATCAAAAGTGTTGCCATCTGATTCAATTGTTGTTTTCTTGTCACGAACTGAGCCTCCAGGCTCCGGATTACAAAGTGGGTGTGGTTGTGCATGCTCCTTCTTTCCATCACAGGGCCCTGACCAGCTTCAGCGCAGCACTGGCCTACCCCAGGCAACGTGTCAGGCTAGCCCACCTTTTTTTTCCAACCGGGTACCCAGAGTGCGTGACTGTGAAGGGACTGTCAAGTGCATTCATGATTGCCTGATTGAATCAGTTACAGAACTGATCAGCCAAATTACACCCCTCCCTTGTTCATTCCCCCTGAATAAATCAGATCTCATTCTTTTTGCATTTAACTTGACTGTGATTCCATTTCATACAAGAAGCACTGTACTGTTGTTACCTGCTGTGTCTAATCTTATTTTGCAGGGGGTGTCCAGGGTCGAACTGGTGGAATCAGCCCTGGTGGTAAGTGCAAACAGAGTGGAGATTTGTATGCTGATTAGGGGTTATCGTAACAGTGTCTGTTGTTCATTGCTTAGGCCACTAGAGGGGAAAGAGGGGGGTTACAGTGTCCAGGAGGGTACCCAGGTCAGCTATCCTACCAATAATCCTGTCCTCTGGGTGGAGGCACCCATTTTCAGTACCCAGGCCCCTTAACCTGCACCTAGTCACTTAGACAGGGGGAGTAGCCCTTGGGATAGCGCCACCAAGGGGTTACATCTATATCTGCCCTTTCTCAATGTCCCGTACTTTGATTCAGTTAGTGTATGCAATGGCAATTCATGTTTCTGTTTAAGCCCATGAAACACCCTTATCTAGTTAATGCGTTTACAGCCATAGTGGCTCTGCCAAAGGTTGTATTTGCTTGCTGCTGCTTTCCTTACTCTTATTTGGGACCGCATTGTGGGAAGGCCTGGGGTCTTGGCTGGGAGTGGGAGTTGAGGAGGCTCCTGGGGTGGGCATATGGGCCTTTGGTGAAGCGACTCACTTGGGTTGCATCTTATGCAGGGGTCAGACCCTCAGGTGGCAACCCAGGACAACTGGGTCTTCTGAGCCCACTTTATTGTTAAGTGGGGTTAACTGTTATTGAAAATCACTGGACTGCTCTGATCATTAACTTTTTACGTTCCCCTCCCAACCATGTCTGGGGACGTGGGTACTGATGGGGAGGGGGTTCAGAATTTACAAACCGAGACCTGTGAGCTGCTTGATACCCAGAAACTCTGAGACTCTTCGGCCTACACTAATCGCCATATGGCCTAAAACCTGGACTATATCCCTTAACTCTGAGATCTATTTTCTTGTTAACCTGGTTCCCAGCAGCTTAGCTACTTCTGTGAGTTCAACTTTGATCTATGGGAGACCAAACTCGTAATTTGGGGGCTGAAAGCAAGCCCCAATCTTGGTTACTAACTCTTTTTCTCTGTTTTTTTTTTTTTATACGAGCTCTGGTAGTAGATAAAAAATTCACTCTTTAACTTTCATAGTCTCACCAGGGTTGAATCCAAGTGACAGAGGGAGCCATTTTATTTTTGTTTTTAGACTTCAACTCCCTCAGAACTGCACTCAATGTGTGCACCATTTATGTGCTAGTTTTATTAACTTTATCAAAGTTGGTTGTGAGAGCCATACAAGAACGTACTAATTTAGTTTAATATGTGCCATTATAATGATTATAGGAATGTTAAGATATACAATTACCATTTTACTGTTCGTCAGTTGTTTGCAAGGGGATTTTCTTCAAGCACAGTTGTACTTGAGGGCGGGGGGGGAGATGGAACAAAGTGTAGAGGTGGGAATGGAGAGGGGGTTCAGGGGGCCCTGGAGGGGCACTGGGGGAGATGCTCGTTTTGCACTGAGGAAGGGGTAGGGTTACTTGGTCTTAAAGGTCAGGGGGATCAGGGGTTCCTGCTGCCGAGAGAGGCATTTTGTGCTGTTCGCCTCCGACGACCTGTGGGTCCCCCTCCACCGGTTGCTACTCAAGCTGTGAATGAGCTTGGTACATCCAGCAGACCAGACCTGTGTTTGATTCTCACAACCTCCACTTGTATACTGTGTAACTCTGAGCAAGTCACAACCTCCCAGTGCTCCCAGGTCGCCCCTGAAAACAGGCAGTTGTGCCTAGTGGGCCTTACCCGGTTACCAAAGACTAAAATAAATAAATAAAAAATAAGAAGGGGGAAGGGGGAACTCAATAATGGTCATTTTGGGGAAAAATAGGGAAGTTGTGGTGTGAATGTTGGTACACAAATCAATTAATATTTACTAGGAATCGGCATTGTCAATTGAAAGATCTGAGCAGAATTACTGCCGTGGGTTCATTATGGTCCATAAGCATAGCCTATAAACGTCTACAATTTGCATTAGATAATGGATAACACAATTAGAGTGGCAACATGAAATGTAAATGGGTTGAAATCAGTGGTCAAGTGGAAACGCTTTCAGGCTGAAGTCAAAAGGTCGAGGTGGCAGGTGGTTTTGATACAGGAGGCTTATATGTCTTCGGGTTAGGCTCTGAAAAATGAGTGCCTCATTGAGGGACACCTGGATATCTTCTACTTTCTCTTTCAAGGTGAGAGGTGCCTCTGTGTGGTTCCCCCATGGTACCCAGGTTAATGTGGTGGGGCAGATCACTGACCCCGCTGGCAGGTATTCACTGGTTAGGGCCAACATAGCTGGGGTGGGCACTTTGTCCTTCGGATCAATATATGCCCCCAATGTGGAGGATCTGAGCTTCTACCAAAAACTAGCCCTAGATATGGCAGGTTGGGGGGGAATCCTGGATCCTGGGGGGTGACTTTAACTATGTGAGGGACACAATCCTGGATCGGTCCAATACAACCCCGGTCCCACTCACTAGGAATGCAAGAGCACTGGGTGAGCTGGAATCTGAATTTGGTTTGGTAGATGTGTGGAGGTATATCAACCCCTAAGGCAGAAATTACAGTTTCTACTCCCATGCACACCAATAATATGCACGTGTGGACAGGTTGTTGCTGAGCCCTTCCCTCCTCCCTGTGGTCAGCACGGTACAGTATTCCCCCATCCTTCTGTCTGATCATGCCTCTCTCTTGATGGGCCTAACTGCCGCTGGCTCGCCACCAGCAACCAGACAGTGGAGACTAGACCCCCTGCTTCTTAAAGATCAAAGCTACATAGGTGCTATGATCAAAAACATTCAGGAATTTTTGCAGTTTAACAAAAGGGGAGACACCTCCCATCAGAGCAGGTGGGAGGCACTGAAGGCTTACATTAGGGGCAAACGATAGCCTTCTCTGCCTACTCTAAGAGAATAAATGAGCAGGAGATCATCTACCTTCATACTAAAATTGAGGCTTATGAGGCTGCCCATAGACAACGGCCTTCTATCCACCTTGTACAGGGTAATTCAGAAATTGAAATGGTGTTTCAACACGCTAAGTAGTGCAAAAGTAGAATGCGCTATTTTATTGGCTTAAGCGGGAGCTTACAATGACAGGGATCGAGGGAGTAAGCTGCTAGCCTGGCAGCTGCACCGTAAGGAGGGGGCGCAATCTGTGGGCTAGATTCAAGATGAATCGGGTAAACTGATGCAGGACCCTGTGGCAATAGGGAACGCATTTGGTGCCTTTTACGGTGCCCTCTACACCTCAGAGGTAGCCCCGGACCCTCAGGACATGGATCTCTTCTTCTCCAAGGCCTCTCTTCCTACTCTGGGTGAGGAGGAGGCTAAAAGCTAGACATGACTATAACCAGGGCCGAGGTGTGGGCTGCAGTAGGGGCACTAAAAGGCAGTAAGGCTCCAGGTCCAGATGGCCTGCCCATAGACTTTATCAAAGTCTTTAGCAACTTACTACTAGACCCTTTGCATGACATGTTATGGGAAAGTTTGGGATAAGGGTGAGCTGCCCACCGCCACGCGGTCAGCTACTATCACAGTACTACCCAAACCGGGTAAAGACCCCACCTGGTGTGCGTCATACAGGCCAGTCTCCTTACTCACAGCTGACTACAAAATATAGGCGAAAGTCCTGACCTCCCAGCTGGATCCGGTGCTTCCAGACCTAATTCACCCAGATCAGTCAGGATTTGTGAAGGGCACCAGGGAAAACACAGCATCCATAGAACTTTAAATGTGATACACAGGTGGGTTAGGAATATGCAGAAACACGATGTGGCAGTCTTGGCTCTGGACGCTTAGAAAGCTTTCAACTGTGTGGAGTGGGGGTATCTTTTCAAAACCCTGAGGAGGGAGGGAGTTGGCTCTTTCTTTAGATCCTGGGTAAAGGCCCTTTTACACGAATCCACAAGCTCAAATAGCAGTTAACGGGTTGGTGACATCTCCTTCCTAACTAGGGCATGGAACAAGACATGGATGCCCTCTCTCCCCACTCCTATATGTTCCTTTCACTCATGCCCTTGGCTGTGGCCCTTAGAGAAAACAGGAAGATAAAGGGTCTTGGGAAGGGCGATTCTGAACATAAAATAGCATTGTATGCAGATGACCTGCTTTTGTATCTTCAGTACCCCGCACAGGACCTACCAGAGGTACATCAATTGATGAGGGAATATGAGAGGTTATCTGACCATAAAGTAAACTGGACAAAGAGTGAAGTGCTCCCTATTGGGAAGCTGGAGAGAGTAAAATTAATAGCAAACCTGGGAGGCCTTCAACTAGATAATAAGATAAAATACTTGGGTATCTCTATTTCTGCCAGACCTAGCTCATTATACACACTAAATTACAAACTCCTTTTATCAAAGCTGTCTGAGGACTGCGATAGATGGATGGTCCTCCCAATTTCGCTGTTGGGAATGGGTTGGAGTGGTGAAGAAGACAAGACTGCTGAAATGCCTATATCCATACCAATCTTTACCCATAAAGGTTCCAAGAACCCACTTCAGGCACCTGTCTGCAATTTTACAGAAATTCCTCTGGCAAGGTAAGACTGCCAGAATTAAAAAGGCTATTCTGCTGTTGTCCCCGAGGTTGGGGGGAGTCAGGTTGCCAATTTTTTGGGGATACTATTGGGCTGCCCAGCTAGCATTCATTCTGGTTGGGGATTCGGCAGTGGGGAACAGTTGGCTCAGGCTGGAAGAAGACACCCTGAGTGGCTTGCTGAAGGCGGATCTTCTTGCTGTGGCCCTGAGCCCAGATCCTCCCCCAGTGGTCATCAAGCCCTTCACAGCCACCACACTGAAGGTCTGGATGGATGCCTGTAAACATTTTATTTTATTTTTATTTTATTAATGGTCTGGGATTAACACATATTGAGGACAGGCTCATTTACAGGTTCCACGTCAAAGTTGAAACAAAACAGAGGAGAATAAGGCACAGAGACCATAAGCAGTAACAATAAGGTATATCAAAACACTAGGCTGGCCACTAGGGAATAAACAGTATCTAAAAATACATACAAATAATGCACTGTAAAGTGAAGAAGGTTGCGGGAGGGTTGCACAGTGGAGAGGGGACATCAAAGGAGAGAGTAATTCCAGGCCGAGGTATACCTCGGCTGGGAAGAAAGGACACATCAGTCACAGAGATAGGGCAGATAAGACAGGTAGCATAGAAGTATGAGGAAAGTAAATAAGGGAGAGTAGATGAGGGAGCAACCCAGGGGCCTTGTCAATGGAAGGAAGGAGCGGAGACAATACAGAGAAGAAAGGAATGGTCAAGAGACGAGGAAATAAAAGGCAGGAATGAATGTGGGATATTTAAAAGAGGGGAGGAGGGGGGGCAAAAAGGGACAAGTTAGTAAGGAGACAGGAGTTAGGTAGAGGACAGGTGATAAGAAGAAAAGATCTGCGAGTAGGCCGTGGGGGAGCAAATGCTGGGAGCACAGGGGAAATTAGCAGGGAGGAACTATTGGAAGCAATCACAACTGGCTTTATTTAATAGATGGTGCTGGAGTTCTTGTTTGAATTTGCCAAGCACATTAAGGGAGAAGATGGTAGGAGGCAGGCTGTTAAACCATTTGGGTGCATGGTAGGCAAGCGCTCTTTGACTCTGAGAGGTACGACAGCAAAGAATCTTGAAGACAGAGCTCTCTGAGCTTCTGGTGAGGGGGTCAATGCCATAGGGTGTGAGGAGATTCTGGACACCTGCAGGCAGAAGACCAAGGCTCACTATTTTTGCCAAAAGACAGGTCTGGAACATGAGCCTGCTAGTGAACTGGAACCAGTTAGCCTGAGCATATAGGTCACATGTGTGAGTCCTGCGTTCAGAACTGACAGATAGATGACATGCCTTGTTTAAAACGATTATGATACATTTCAGGGCTGTATCAGTTGCTGACCCATAGATGACAATGCCGTAATCAATAAGAGAGACCACCGAGCTGCGGATAGCAAGATTGAGAGCCCCAGGAGTAAGACTGTGCTTATGAAGTAGACCATTGCGGACATTGACAGCTTTAGCAGTGTTGGCAATATGGTGGGTATAGGACATGGAGCTATCAACTGCATATTAGACACGTTAACCAACCCCCCACCCCATTCTGGACTGTTATCGGCTGTTCAGGCCAGGGGATTCTGTACTGTACCTTTGGTGCAGAGGCTACTGGAGTGGAGACACAGAAGCTTAACTACATTGACACAGCTGTATGAAGGAGGTACAGTCTTCAGTTCTGCTTCGATTTGTGCTGAGTGGGACATACCAATGGGTGACTTCTTTGTATATCTTTTGGTTAGGAACTGTTTTGGTAACTCATTGTCACTGGTAAATAACTGGGCCCCCCATCATCCTTTCAGGAGGAACTATACGTGTAACCCCCCTGCAAATGGGGGTTCCCCAAAAGACTTCCAGGAGCTTGCTTGAATGCTCCAAGCCTGAATGGTGTTTGGCATTTAAGCCATTTATCAGTGAGTGTTTTTAGAGCCTCTGGTACTGTCTCTTTAAGAGCTGTCTGCTTGCAGACATAATTAGTTTGTATGGGGGACTGTGTGTTTCTTTGATTGAGTACCACTCAAGCTGCTGCAATTCACTCCATTTTGCAGTCACTAGGAGTGCAAAGGGAACCTATCTGAAAGATGTAACTGTTTGCCAGAAATCATTTACAGTAATAATGAAATTACAGTTTGTCTAACCTGCTTTCTTTTGCAGTCAGAACAGTGTCTGCTAGTTCCCATTCTAGTTTTGAACTGCTGAACTGGACCAATCAGTGTGGGTAAGCTAGCTCTAAATGGTGCCTTGACGAATCAGAACTTGGACTCATAATCTGAGCCAGCCACAAGAGGATTGTATGGGCAGTGACTCTGGGAGATGTAGTTTAGACTTCAGTGCCTTTTTGGACCAACAGCAGCAGTCTATTGTGAGTGACAGCCAATCCAGTCAAGAACTGGGAGGAACTCAAAGGAAGTGCCCGGTTTTGTCGGTTGGAGTTTGAGTTGAGCTTTGGCAGTGAAGAAGGAAGGAGCCCTGTGCTTTTCAGTGTGCAGTTTTAGTCAAAAACGTGTAAGGCCCAGAGTTCGGTCTGCAGCTTGTGTAACAGCTTGTTAGGACTGAATCCGTCCTGTGAAAAGAATCAAAGGATCTCTGAAGAGTAGAAACCAGGCTCACCCTGTAGAAGACTGGAGGAATGGCTGAAAATTGCACCGGTCTGTCAGGAACTGAATCTGCTGTGTGTTCTCCGGTATTGTGCAGTAATTGCGATCGGGATACAGATGCAGCCTGCCTGGTATAGTGCTTTCTTTTATATGGATGTGTGCAGAGGTTTGTGTACCTCAAGTGAGCCCTGCTGACATTGAAGGACCCTATCTTATTTGGAGGTCTGAGTACTAATTCAGGGTTGCTCCTCTGTTGAATTGCCACATTAAATCCAAATGGAATTACTGTACTGCTGACTGTTTAATTCCTTTTCTCTGTGTGAAAGCGCCCCTACCAGCTGCCATGGTTTGGACTAGCCACTAGGCTTGGGTACCCAGGGACAGTAACTGATAGGGATAGGCCTGTGCACAGAGCCATAGGTAGATTATTAGAGTGATAAGCTAATTAACCTGATTTCCCTGTCCTTGTTATATCCCCTAAATAAATCAGAGCTGCTTGTTTCAGCAAAGTTATACTGCCTGAGGTATTTGTCTATGTTAAAGTACTGTACTGTGATTGTTGCACTGTATCTCATTTCACAGGAGGTCCCAGTGCCGAACCAGACCTGGGGGTAAGTGTATACTGTGAAGGTAATTCTGATATATTGTGGGCCACTAGTGGGAAGAAAGGGTGCAGTGTCCCAGAGGGCTGTGACCAAGTTAGTTTAACTATTGCAAACCCTGACCTCTGGGTGGAGGCACCCGCCATTGGATCCAGGCCCCTCAACCTGTTAGTGGCAAATCAGGCAGGGGTAGTAGCCCCTGGGATAGTGCCATCTAGGGGTTACATCTTGGAGGCTCACCGCTGGGATTGTGTGTCCTCTAGTGGCCATATTTACGAACCACTGTTAAGAAAAAATGGGTACCCGACAGAATGGCTGTGCACCGGCTGGTGGAGTGGTGTACTGGGGAGGAGATCGACCCTCAAATGCTAATGCTTATCCTGACATCCCCTGGGTATCAATACGGACACTGTGCAGGAGTACTTTCCAAGGTGGAAGGTTTACAAAACCCTGTGGTGGTGGGTCGGCATGCTAATCTGCTCACCCACACTTTCCTGGCCCTAGTAGAGTTTAAGGATCCCATAGATAGCTCCAAAGTGCCACAGACCATTACCCCAGAGGGAGCCCTCACTGCTTGGAGAGTGATAACTAAGGACAGTAAAGACCCGGGGGGGAATGAGCCCCCACCACTATCTGAAACTTTTGAGGAGAAATTTGCTAAATGGTTGCTGGGGGAAGGGAAAACTGTGGAGGACTTGAAGAAACTATTCTTGCCACCTGGGGGTGTTCCTCCCAAAACACCTTCTCCCGCTCCAGTGCCCGTAATGGTGGCTGAACCAATGCAGACTCCAATTTCTGCACCTGCCATTAGTCACGACTCTTACCGAAGGTTGAGGATCTTCTCTGGCACCTTCCCCACCCCCCAAGGGGAGGATGACTGGGAGACCTGGATAGACTATGTTGCCCCCCAAGTCCTAGAATGGCAATGCTCGGAAGCCGAAAAGCGAAAGAGGGTTAGTGAGAGCCTCCGAGGTCCTGCCCTGGCTACCATTCGTGCTAAACGGGCCAGTAACCCTGAAGTGACTGCACAGGCCTATCTTGAGGCCCTGGAGAATGTGTATGGGAGCCCAGATTCTGATGAGGACCTATGGTGGAGAGTAAGAGATGCACAACAGTACCAAGGGGAGTTGTTGTCTGTGTATGTATCTCGGCTGGAAAAATTGTTGCAAGAATGCCTCAGAAAGGTAGTTTGCCAGCGATTGAACTGGACCGAACCAGGCTGGACAGGATCCTTAAGTCTCGCCCCTTCTCAGAACTGCTGTTGCTTCAGTTACGCCTGGCAGATCGACTGGAATCCCACCCTCCTATGATGAGTTAATGAGAGAAATTCGAGGAGTTGAGAAAGACGACCTCGGAGGGACCTGCACCAATAGCTGCGGCTATGACCCGAGTGACTGAGGGTGACCCATCAAGTGAAGTTCAGGGCAGAGGTTGGCAGTCAATGAGTGCTCTGACAAGGAAAAAGATATGCCACAATGGGGCGAACTGTTGAGAGAGATCCGGGAATTCAAAAACAGTCCCTTTATGAAGGCCACGCCTGCAAGTACGGGCCCTGACCTATATCCGACTGCATCTGCTATGGGGGTGGGGGTACCCACCCATGTATCTCCTGCTGATAACAGCTCCAAACTCAATTCCTTGACCATGGAAGTAGAGAAACTGACGAGATGTCTCCAAATGCTTATCACGCCGCAGACAGAGATGGCACCCAGGTTTCCAGTTAGTAATACCCCCGCCCTGGCTCCCAGTGTGGCGCCTCGGCCAGCTCAAACTCCAGAAAGTATGTTTTGCTATAATTGTGGGAAAGATGGGCACATGAAAAGGAATGCCAGTCCCCAAAAGACACTGACAAAGTTGCATATAGGCTACAAGGAGAGCTTGAGAACAAATCAGTGGTTAAGAGGTGCACAAAATGATCCCAGTGAGGGCACCAAAAATGCTAACTCACGTCCTTTTGTGGCAAGGTCAGTTGCCCAGGCCCCCACTATCGCCTCTCCAGACTGGTCCAGAATAGTGGGTCCCTCCATGGAGACCACTGTAAAGGTGAATGGAGTGTCTACAAGAGCTGTATTAGACAGTGGCTCCCAAGTGACAATTATGTTCCAAGATTGGTATCAGAAGCATTTGTCAGACGTACCCTTACAACCATTAGAAGGACTGCATGTATGGGGGTTAAGTGAGAAGGCCTACCCCTATTCCGGGTATATCCGAATTTGGCTGTCTTTTCCCACCTCCGTGGCTGGAGTGGCCGAACAAGTAGAGACCCTAGCCTTAGTGTGTCCCCCCACTGGACTGTATGATGGTGTCCCTTTGTTGATTGGAACAAATGCTCATATGTTCGGAAGGCTGGCACAGTTGTGTTATGAAAACAGGGTCAAAGACTAGTAGAGCTTTAAGAGTTCCGGCTTTAATTAAGAAGGCCTATGAGGCACAGAGAGATGCTGAAAAATAGAACCAGAGGAACCGGTCGAATTGTATGGAAGAAGGATCCTGAGTCTCTGATCCTGGGCCAAATGCCCAGTGTACCTTACAGGGAGAGGTCCGTATAAGAAAGGATGTTAAGAATAAAATATTAATGTTGGATGCACCAGGCGATGGAAAATTGCCAGAGGGACTGCTGGTCAAGCCTTAGTATTTTGCCCGCTAGAGCCCATGCTTATGCCAGAAGGGTAATGGTCCAAGTTCATAATGTGTCTGAAAGAGACATTCAGTAAATAGGGGTTGCATCCTGGCTAATGTGCATTGTGCAGACACTGCAGTGCTACCCAGCAGCAAGAGTTCAAGGAAGAATGACAGAGTAACGCCTGACTTGTTTGATTTCGGCGACTCCCCGCTGCCAGCTGAATGGAAAGTGAGGGTCAGTGAGAAGCTTGCCCAGAGACCAGGTGTTTTCTTTAAAGGAATGGGGCGTGGGATGCGTGCAAGGAGCTGAGCACAATATCCGGCTGCATGACGAAAGACCATTTCGTGAGAGGTCTCGACGCCTGGCACCTGCTGACATAGATGATGTGAGACGGCATCTGCAAGAGATGTTAGCTGCTGGTGTAATACAAGAATCCAGAAGCCCTGCTTCCCCATTGTGGTAGTGAGGAAAAAGAATGGAACAGTAAGGATGTGTGGATTATCGCTTTTAAACGCGGACTATCCTGATCAGTACACAATGCCCGCATTCAGGATGCTTTGGACTGCCTAAGCGGAGCAAGTGGTTCTCTGTGCTGGATCTCCGCAGTGGTACTATCAGATCCCTGGCCCCAGAGGACCGTGAAAAGACAGCCTTTATCTGTCCGCTTGGCTTCTATGAATTCATGAGGATGCCTCAAGGGATTTCAGGTGCCCCAGCCACTTTTCAACAATTGATGGAGCGTGCAGTGGGGACATGAACTTACTAGAGTGCCTGGTATACCTAGATGATGTTATTGTGTTTGGCAGCTCACTGGAGGAACATGAGAGCAGATTATTTAAGGTATTGGACCGACTGGAGGACTTTGGCCTTAAACTGTCCATTGATAAGTGTCAATTCTTTCAAACATCAGTAAAGTATGTGGGACACATAGTATCCACCGAGGGAATAGAGACCAAGTAAAGTTGAGGCCTTGACCACCTGGCCGCAGCCCAAAAATCTAAAAGAACTGCAAAGATTCCTGGATTCTGTGGTTATTATCGGCGTTCATCAAGACTATTCAAGAGTGATCCGCCCTTTACTTAACCTTACTCAAGGGTATCCCCAACCCACAAAAATACCAAAAGTCAGCGTCCCTCAAGACTGAAAGAGTGTATTTTCATCCGAGTGAAGTATTTGGGGCCCGCTGGACCCTGATTGTGAGACTGCTTTCATGAGATCATTTATCAACTTACCCATGCTCCAGTGCTGGCCTATGCCGATCCAAGAAAACCTTATGTCCTGCACACTGATGCTAGCTTGCAAGGGTTGGGGGCTGTGTTGTACCAAGAGCACGAGAATGGCCTGAGACCAGTGGCCTTTGCCAGTAGAAGTCTGACCCCATCTGAAAAGAACTATCCTGTACATAAGTTAGAGTTTCTAGCTTTGAAGTGGGCTATTGTTGACCAATTCCATGAGTACTTGTATGGGGCTAAAATACTAGTAAAAACTGACAATAATCCTTTGACCTATGTGCAGACCTCAGCTAAGTTGGATGCCACTGGCCATAGGTGGCTTTCTGCATTATCTACATATGACTATGCTCTCGAATCAAGCAGGTCTGAACCACATAGATGCTGATGCTCTCTCCCGGAGGCCTGTTCCCCAGAATGATTGGGTCGATTGGCAGAACTGACATTCGGGCACTCTGCCGAAGTTTGACAGGAGGAACAAATGTCCCACGGACGCAGTGGACTGCATAGTGATGACCTTGGGACCCTCTGAGAATTGCATACTGCTTATTGCCACTTTTCTGCAATAGACATTGGTGCACTGCCTCAGCTGGACAATGACAGTATCGGCGGCTCAATCCGATCCCATGATCAAAACAGCTTAGAAGCCCTCTATGCAGGAAAAGATGTGTCCAAATTACGCTCCACTGATTTGAGAACTGCACTGTTATACAAAGAAGGTCCTAAGTTGAAACTGATCAATAAACTGTTATACAGAGAAACAGTAGACAGAGGGGGACAAGTAGACAAACAACAACTAGTGCTGCCCACTGCCTTCCGAGACTCAGTACTGAGGTCCTTGCACAACCACATGGGGCACCTTGGTATAGACAGAACACTTGACTTGGTGAGATCCAGATTCTATTGGCCTAAGATGGGGGCTGATGTGGAGCAACACATTCGAACTTGTAGTCGCTGCTTACAGAGGAAAGCTTTACCCAGAGGGCTGCCCCTTGTTAACATCACCACCAGTGCACCCATGGAGCTGGTCTATTGATTTTCTGAGTTTGGAGTCAGATCAAAGAAATATCAGTAATGTGCTGGTGGTCACTGACCATTTCACGAGATATGCCCAAGCTTTCCCACCAAAGACCAGAAAGCATCCACTGTGGCCAAAGTACTTGTAGAAAACTTTTTGTTCACTATGGGGCTCCACAAAGAATCCATTCTGATCAAGGGAGAGACTTTGAGAGTCGTCTGATCAAAGAGATGCTTCTCTGTGGGAGTGCGAAGTCCAGAACCACTCCTTACCACCCCCAGGGGATCCACAGCCTGAACGCTTCAAACCAAGACTTTGCTAGATATGCTAGGCACCTGCACCCAAAGGACAAGCCTAGATGGAGCCAACAAATTACCACCCTGGTACATGCTTATAACTGCACCAAAAGTGATGCCACTGGATTCTCCCCTACCGCCTGATGTTTGGAAGAGAAGCTCGACTACCAGTAGATGTGTGTTTGGGTCTCTCCTGATGGGGTTCAAGCTGACAACTATTTACAGTATGTGCAAAAGTTAAAGGCCCAGCTAACTCATGCGCACCAACTGGCTCAAACCATGGCTGCCAAAAGAAATCTGGCCAACAAAGAAAGGTATGATAAAAGGTGAAAGCACAGGAACTCCAGGAGGAGATCGGTATTGCTAAGAAATCTGGGACTGCATGGCAAGCACAAGATTGCTGACAGATGGCACCATCTCCTCACATTGTAGTGGGCAAACTAGATGATCTGCCAGTGTACAAAGTAAGGCCTGAGAATAATTCAAAGATGTAAAAACAATGCATAGAAATCATTTACTGCCCATTGGACAAATCTTAATTGAGTCTGAGCCCTAGAAGATGCCCCTCTGGACCAGTGACTAGAGCTGCTGCTAAGAAAAGATCAAGAAAGTCTGCACCTACAGAAGCAAAGTTAAAGTGTTCCCTCCACAAGTCCCAGTTGAGCATGACTGTCAGTCCATATCGGAAGAAAGTGAGAGTGACTTTGAATACTATCCTTCTTACGAACTGAGTCAATTGTTTCTGGGCAATCCCCTAGTCAATACTGGAGACAAAGCTGGGCCTTCTGGACTGTCTAAGCCCCCAGCTTCATCCCTGGAGCCAATGCTCCCAGAAAGTGAAGTGCAAAGCATCAGATCAGATGAAATGGAATCATTGTGCATGGTTGAACTGTTTGAGCTTTCAGGGGAGGAAAATGATAGATTGGGGCAGACTGGTGATACACCCGAACAAGAAGAGTATTTTGAGTGCCCTGACAGTCCACTGCCAGTGTCCGAAAGATCTCCATGCGAGCCAAATGTTGTGGACTCAGAAACTGTAACTCCTGAGCTGAAAGTGCCCCAAGTTCTAGCCTCTACCCCATGGAGACTCCCCTGACAAGTGAGGACAATGCTGAAAATGAGGCTCAGAGTGCAGAGACTGTAACAGTTCCCCTAGAAAGACTGGTCGAGCTGTAAAGCCTGTGGTGCACCTCAGTTATGATTCCTTGGGAGGCCTGTGGATTTGCCTCTCAATGTTGTCCATAAAGGAGTGTATGTGTCCCAGGCTCATTGCCCAAACTGAGCATCAGTGCTAACTCCAAGTTACTTGTGTTGCCTCTCTAAGTATGGTGCCCTTGCCCGTCCAGCCCCAAGGTAACTGATAGGAAGGGCCCCTCTCAGGTTTCATGTGCAAGAGGTAATAACTTGAGTTATGGTACAATGTGTATGTAATACTGTGTAAAGAGGACGTATCGCAATGTTTCAGAAATGTGTTCTTGGTAAAATAATATATTGACTGATGATTACATGTATGAGCCTAATGCAAATGTATATGGTTGCAGTTGAAACTTTATGGTACTTGCTTGACGCTGACGCTAGCTTTCCCTAGGCCAGGAAGGGTGTAACCCCTGCAAATGGGGGTTCCCAAAGACTTCAGGAGCTTGCTTGAATGCTCCAAGCCTGAATGGTGTTTGGCATTTAAGCCATTTATCAGTGAGTGTTTTAGAGCCTCTGGTACTGTCTTTTAAGAGCTGTCTGCTTGCAGACATAATTAGTTTGTATGGGGACTTGTGTTTCTTTTGATTGAGTACCACTCAGTGCTGCCAATTCACTCCATTTTGCAGTCACTAGGAGTGCAAAGGGAACCTATCTGAAAGATGTAACTGTTTGCCAGAAATCATTTACAGTAATAATGAAATTACAGTTTGTCTAACCTGCTTTCTTTTGCAGTCAGAACAGTGTCTGCTAGTTCCCCATTCTAGTTTTGAACTGCTGAACTGGACCAATCAGTGTGGGTAAGCTAGCTCTAAAATGGTGCCTTGGACGAATCAGAACTTGGACTCATAATCTGAGCCAGCCACAAGAGGATTGTATGGGCAGTGACTCTGGGAGATGTAGTTTAGACTTCAGTGCCTTTTGGACCAACAGCAGCAGTCTATTGTGAGTGACAGCCAATCCAGTCAAGAACTGGGAGGAACTCAAAGGAAGTGCCCGGTTTTGTCGGTTGGAGTTTGAGTTGAGCTTTGGCAGTGAAGAAGGAAGGAGCCCTGTGCTTTTTCAGTGCAGTTTTAGTCAAAAACGTGTAAGGCCCAGAGTTCCGGTCTGCAGCTTGTGTAACAGCTTGTTAGGACTGAATCGTCCTGGAAAAGAA
Organism: Neoceratodus forsteri; assembly: GCA_016271365.2. Taxonomy (NCBI): domain Eukaryota; kingdom Metazoa; phylum Chordata; order Ceratodontiformes; family Ceratodontidae; genus Neoceratodus; species Neoceratodus forsteri. The sequence continues at coordinate 71,938,325 of JADMNL010000023.1, forward strand.
TCAAAGGATCTCTGAAGAGTAGAAACCAGGCTCACCCTGTAGAAGACTGGAGGAATGGCTGAAAATTGCACTCGGTCTGTCAGGAACTGAATCTGCTGTGTGTTCTCCCGGTATTGTGCAGTAATTGCGATCGGGATACAGATGCAGCCTGCCTGGTATAGTGCTTTTATATGGATGTGTGCAGAGGTTTGTGTACCTCAAGTGAGCCCTGCTGACATTGAAGGACCCTATCTTATTTGGAGGTCGTGAGTACTAATTCAGGGTTGCTCCTCGTTGAATTGCCACATTAAATCCAAATGGAATTACTGTACTGCTGACTGTTTAATTCTCCTTTCTCTGTGTGAAAGGGCCCCACCAGCTGCCACAGTTTGGACTAGCCACTGGGGCTTGGGTACCCAGGGACAGTAACTGATAGGGATAGGCCTGTGCACAGAGCCATAGGTAGATTATTAGAGTGATAAGCTAATTAACCTGATTTCCCCTGTCCTTGTTATATCCCCCTAAATAAATCAGAGCTGCTTGTTTCAGCAAAGTTATACTGCCTGAGGTATTTGTCTATGTTAAAGTACTGTACTGTGATTGTTGCACTGTATCTCATTTCACAGGAGGTCCCAGTGCCGAACCAGACCTGGGGGTAAGTGTATACTGTGAAGGTAATTCTGATATATTGTGTGGGCCACTAGTGGGAAGAAAGGGGGGTTGCAGTGTCCCAGAGGGCTGTGACCAAGTTAGTTTAACTATTGCAAACCCTGACCTCTGGGTGGAGGCACCCGCCATTGGATCCAGGCCCCTCAACCTGTTAGTGGCAAATCAGGCAGGGGTAGTAGCCCTTGGGATAGTGCCATCTAGGGGTTACATACGGACCTCTGACCACATATTATCACACCATACAGGGTACTGAGGGTCAGGCCGACAGTGGGATACGGGTAATGTGGAGCATGGATCTGCTCACCCCAACTGACACTAAGACCTGGGATCTTGTGAGTCAGCATCTCCAAATCTGTTCCCGGAGCAATACGCTGAGACAAGCCCGACTAAATTTTATGTATAGGGCTTATATCACCCCTAAAAGATTACATTTAGTAGATGCTCAGAAACCTAGCGAGCGTCCCAAGTGCATCACTGAAGAGGGGGATTTCTTGCATATAGCCTTGACTTGCCCTAAGGTGACACCTTTTTGGTATGCAGTCCATCAGATAACATGTGAAGTCTTGGGGTACAGTCCCTCTAGATCCCTACTGGAACTTTTACTGGGTGCTGAACCCCGTCATCCTAGAGGTAGAGCCCACAACATCCTGTGGTCCTTGGCTTTGGTTAATGCACAGAAGACTGTGGCACCGGCATGGATGTCCCCTTCCCCTCCTGCAATCCAACAGTGGGTCAGCAATCTAAAACTAAGTATGACCTTAGAGAGGGTCCAGCTTACTGCTATGGGGAGGAGACAGGCCTTTCTGGACACCTGGAGCCCTCTTATAGAAGCAATCGAGCATGGTGTGTTCCCTGCCTAGGGGGACACCAAGCCCAGGAAGGCATAGCTACTCTCATGCCCTTTTTTCTTTTTTTGTATTCCAGTCAGACTGCCCTCTACCACCCAATGGTGAAGGTACCATATTAGAGTATTGCATTATATCCTACCAGTTGTGTCTTAGTTTGTTGAAAGGGACCATTTGTCGAACCAGGTGAAGTTTGTGAAATATGTAACCCATGTGTAGTGACTTTCTGCAGTGTTTTTCTGCATCACATTTATGACGTATGATAGTAACTGCCAATAGTGCTGCACTCTGTGTAACAATGATGTACTGTGTAATGATGATGTACTATGTCTGTAATTCACTATGCAACATCCCTTAAATTAAATATTTTGAGAAAAAAAACAGTTGGCACTCATCCAGTCTTGAATCTCGGAGAGGCAGTTGTTAGATACTGGGACCGCTAACTCTTGATCAGGTGCAAAGGACATATACAGCTGAGTGTCATCTGCACAGCAGTGAAAACTCAGCCCGTACTGCCTTACAATGTCCCCCAATGGCAGCATGTACACCGCGAACAGCATGGGAGGCAGCACCTAGCCCTGCGGTACCCCACATGGCAGGGAAAATGGGTCAGAGGAAAATATCCCCTACACCACTCTCTGAAACCTGCCAGTGAGGAAAGCTTGGAACCATCTGAGGACTGTACTTGACAGTCCACAGAGCAACCGCAGGTGCTCTAGCAATATCCCATGGTCCACGGTGTCAAATGCCGTGACGAGATCCAGTTGGACCAAGATGGACCGACTTCTCTGATCTCTCACTATAAGGAGGTAATTGAGCACCCGAACAAGGGCAGTCTCAGTACTATGCCTCTTCCTGAATCCTGACTGGAAGGAATCATAGATGTCATGGATGGCAAGATGATCCTCCAGCTGTAGCACAATGACCTTCTCAATAACCTTCCCTGCAAAGGGAAGGTTAGAGACGGGCCTCTCGCTAATGAGACAGTCCAGGTCAAGAGAAGATTTCTTGGGGAGCGAAACTATCACTACCTCTTTCAGGGAGTCAAGAAACACCCCGGTCTCTAAAGAACACCGGGCTATCTCAGCTAGGACTGGGTCGATGACATCCACACATCCCACAAGGAGACGTGTAGTGCCTGGATCCTAACCACAGTAGGTCAGCCGCATACTCTGGATGACCATCTTGATATCCAGGATTGCCACCCAATCGAAAGCCGACCAACTAGCCCAAGGTGATGTGATCTCCTACAGATCACCACCCCTCCCATTGGAGTGGGTTTGACCGATCTCTCACCTGATGTCAGCAATCTTATCTGCAAAGAAGCAAGCAAACTTGTCACATTTTTCCTGGGACAACACTCTCTGCAACTGCAGACATGCTGGACTGCATAGTCTGTCCACAGTTCTGAAGAGCTGGGCCAAACTAAACAATTTGCCCAACTTATAAAATGAAACGACAATCCCTCCTAACGGCTTCTAACAAGAACAATCACTCAAATCCACTAACCCCCTTATCAACCCAATAGACCCCACCCACCAAATAAACAATAATTGACTTAAAAATCCCAGATAGTCCAAAGTATAGAGCTAGTGTCCAGGTACAATAAATAAAGCAAAAACTCCAAAAGAGGTGTTTTGAGGTGAGTGACGCTCTTATCTTCACCCTCTTTGTAGTCATAGTCCAAGGAATGCCTCTCCTCTCCACCATCAGCAATACTGAACTTAATGCACTTCAATAGTCTTTGGAGGTATGCTCACTACCTCCCCAGAGGTATCATGGAATCTACTGATGAATGCAAACAGACCACAAAGCAGGGAACTCCAACATAAACCCAGACCTATTAGCAGACCAAGCCACTTTGCCCAACTCTCCCCATACTCCATCTCAGAGACGCATATCTCGCCCCCCTAGGTTAGCGACCAGCCAATAGTGGTCAGTACTAAGGCCTCTCGAGGAGGCACATCCCCTTCAGTTAGGTGTCAGCGTGGCTCAGGTGGTAGCACATCCGCCTCTGGACCAGAAGGTCGTGAGTTCTTGTCCCACACCGGGATTGGACTTGCACCTAAAAATCGCTGGCATCCAAGTGCAGTATTGGGGGCTGCTGTACTGCTGGGGTGTGCTGTCCTTCGGATGAGACGTTAAAACTGGGGTCCCTTCTGCCCATCCTGGTGTTGTCCTGGTGGGTGTCCAGGTGGAAGTAAAAGAACCCAGGGCACTCTTCGCAAAAGAGCAGAGAACATTCCTGGTGTCCTGGCCAGCATTCCCCTTCCCATAAACCGGTTCATGCAATTATCCAGGCTGTGTGTGGGTGATGATGTGCGAAATGGCCGCCACCACACATTCAGTCACTTCACTACCAGTCTAGCATTGCTTGTAAAGCGCTTTGGGATACTGTGTATGAAAAGTGTTATATAAATGCTGATTCTTCTTCTTCTTCCTCCTGTTAGTGCTCCCCCATTGCCTCCTCTGAATCAGCACCAGACCCCGGCCACAAACCCCAGGCACAGCACTGCAGCTCCAGGGGGCAAGCACTGCCACTCACCTATCCCCAGAGCAACCCCAGGTAGCTGCTGGCTGATACAGGTCTCCTGGACAGGGGGCAACTGAGAACCCAGCCATCCACCGAAAGCTAAAGTCCACCTGCCCTCAAACAGCATCAGAGGAGCAACCCTCCAGTCAGAACCCCCAGTACTGTCCTCTCTGTAAGGCCCTCTGCAACCTGAACCCCCTGGGATCCCTCTCAGAGAAAGAGACAGAAAGTACCTGTATCTGGGAAGACAATACGAGACCAAGTGAAATTGTGATTTTCCAAGAGCGAAGCTTGCAGTAAAATCATGATTTTACTAACCACACAGAGGTGAAACAATTACTGCTATTCCCTTTTAATATTGCCGCCACAGCAACAAGAAAACACATCACATTACATTACATCAGCAGACAGGGAGAAAAACCCATTCTGCAAGAAAACAACATTCTTCCAGTATCCCATGCTCCCACCCCCCACATTGCAGTGCACAGAGGTATAACAGTCCAGGATGGCATTTCCACTTCCTCTTTTCTTCTGCGAGCGAAAGTAGCCTTCTGCTTGTGCCATCCGTCACTTAGCTCCATCTCTCATTTCATACAATCAGGTAAATCAACTTCCCATTCCCAATTTGTCCATTCAGAGTCTTTGAGTCACTCCCGAGGGGCTGGAAGATAATAAACAATTAAGGGTGGGAACAGGGGTGCCGTAACTGTTTTACCTTCATGTGGTTAGCAACATCACAACTTTCCTGCAAGCTTCACTCTTGGAAAATCACAATTTTATGTCACCACACAGAGTGACCATGGAACTATGGAACCACAGTTACTGCTAGTTCAAAGCCCTAGAAAGAAATATTAGTCACAGACGAATCTGATATAGGTTTTAGATAAAAACTACTTAAACACAGAGTCCTTAGCCCAGTCAGTCACCTTCAGGATATTCTCTGTTCTGGCTCCCATAGAGGCTGCTTTGCTGGCCATAGCCCCCCCCCCTTATCGAATGAGCTCGGAAAGAGGAGGTATCAATCCCGCTTGGTTCATGACCCACCTGAGCCACTGAGCAATGGCTGCAGAGGAGCTAGGGGCATGTGATTTGACGAAAGAAATCAGAAGTTGGTTGTGATTTCCTCTGATGTTCTCTGTCTGTGGCTCATACTCCTTCAAACAGTTCAAATGTGCTGTTCTTTACCAAAGCCTGGCAAAAACACTGTGAATGTAGCTGTTTTGGTTCTCCTAAATACAGTGAATTCCACACCTCCAGGAATATATTGTCTCCTGGAGACCTCTAGTGCTCTGATATCAGAGGATCTTTTAAAAGATGCCAAACACAACAACATAGGAAGTTTAGATGACAGTTGTTTAAGAAATAACTGAGAATCAACACCCCAAGATCTGAATAAGTCAAAAACTCTGTTAACATCCCAAATAACTCTATATTTTGGGTGAGGAGGTCTGGACCACTTAATACCCTTCATAAATTCTTTTGCCACTGGGTGTTGGCCCAAACATTTACAATCAATCGAACAGCATCCTGCGAAGACTGAAGATCCATGTGTGTTAATAGATCTGTAGGTCTTTCCTTCTTGATACAGAGAAAACAAAAATTCTAGAATCTGTCTTAAAGATGTCCGAAATGGATCCAAGAGCCTTGACAGACACCAGCTGGACCAGGATGTCCATATGGATTTATAGACCTTTCTGGTGCCAGGTGCCCATGCTGCAGCTCCATCTGAAAGCAGAGGCATTGTCCAGGATCCCCTGAAACCTTCCAGGTCACCAAGGTGAGAGCTTGATCCAGTATCAGTGGATGAGGGTTCCCTGAGGTATTGCACAGAAGGTCTTCTCTCAATGGGAGGAGGAGAGGTTGGACAACCACCATCTCTAGGAGACAGGGGTACCAGGGTTGCATTGGCCACACAGGGGTAACTATCATCAAGGTGCAGTTCTGCCTCTTGACTTGGGCCAGGGTTCACACTATCATGGCAAGGGTGGGAAGACGTAGGGTTTCAGATTTATTTATTTATTGAAAGAATTGGAATTACAACCTTTGAGTCATAGACTCCTTTGCAAAGGCTCCACGTCAGTAAAAAGAAAATATACAAGCAGCACTTAAACATCGTCAAAATATTCAGCACAGTTAACATAGCATAGTTACATCAGCAGTGATCTTAAAGAGGTCTAGGTTAATAATATGTTAATAAGACAGTATACGTTTCGGAGGGTCATAATACTAGGCTCAGAGTCATAAAACATTTACAATGAGTTTGAATGAGCTCTAGCATGGGAGAAGAAAGAAGAAATCCCTATGCTGAGGGCTATCCCATTGCAATGGAGAAGGAAACCTTGGGGGGGAGTTAAGTACATTAGTACTTTATGAACATTCACAGATTGCAAAGTTATGGAGATCATCTTTAAACTGGCCCAGACTGGATGCAAGGGAGATACTGGAATGGATGCTGGGTTGTTTAGCCATGAGATGGCTCAATATCGGAAGGACCACTGGCCAAGGGAGGTTCTACAGTGAGGTTCTTGGATGGGGGTGATTGCAGAGTGCTTTGGTGCCCTCCTGTGAGTAACTGTTTGGATGAGGGGGTGGAGGCCAATAGGTGTCTGTGTGGTATCTTTTTTGCAAGGAGGCAGGTGTGATATTTTAGCTTATCATGGAAGTTTAACCAACCAGTAGATTTGTAAAGCTCACAGGTATAGGTTAGCCTGTCACACTTTGACACCAGATGGCAGGCTTTATTTAGGGCGAGGTTGATGCTGCGAAGGGCAGTAAGGTCAGCAGATCCATAGATTACTATGCCATAGTCCACCAAGGGCAGTATGGAGGCAGACACTGCTAGGTGCATTGCCTGAGGGGGAATGCAGTATATATGTCTATATAGGATTCTGAGCCTAGAGTTAACAGAGGAGGAGACTTGTTGTATGTGCATGTGGTAGGTGAAGGAGGTTTCCAACAGGACTCCCAGGTATTTGAAGCAGTGCACCTGCTCTAGGGCCGTGCCCAGGAAGTTTATCACCGTTAGTGGAATGTTATTGATCGGGTTTTGGCAATGGGCAAAGATCATAGATTTGGTCTTCTTGTAGTTTAGTATAAGGCGGTGTTCAGAGAACCAGGTTTTAAGTTCTCTAAAGAAACCCTACAAGGCGGATTGGAGCACATTGGGATGAGGATGTTTCCAAAAAACTACAGCATCATTTGCATAAAGCATTAGCTTCCCACTGCAGGATTGGGGGATGGAGTTCAGGAAGAGGATGAAAAGTAGTGGACCAAGAATGGACCCTTGTGGGACACCTGTTAGGACTGGCCTACTGGAGGATAGTGTTGTATTAATTCTTACCTGCTGGATCCGGCCAGAGAGGTAGTCTTTGAGCCAGGAGGTGACCTCTGGGGAAATGTTTAGGGATGGTAAGGTGTGGAGAAGAAGCGCATGACTAACTGTATCAAATGCTTTGGCCAGGTCCACATATAGAGCCCCTACCACTGAGCCTTGTTCAAGGGCCTCGTGTATGTATGAATGAATTTGACGAGTGCAGTGGAGGTGCTGTGACCCCTCCAAACCATGTTGTTCCTGACAGAGCAGATTGTGTTTGGTCAGGTAGTCTGTGAGCTGGTCAGCCACAATTTTTCAAGGGCCTTTCAGAGGGGGGACAGGATAGATATCGGCCTGTAGTTGCTAGCGGACGTGGGGTGACCACCCTTCAGGATGGGGGTGATAACTGCTCTTTTCCAAGTTGTGGGAAATTGACTGAGGCATAAGGATAGGTTAAGGATTTTGGTGAGATGGGGGACGGTAACATCCAGTGTGAACCGGATGAGTTTGAGGTCAAGGGAGTCACTACTATAGCATGAGTTTGCCAGGGCTTTGTAGAGATAGCATTTATCCTCATTGCAGAAGATGATACGTAGCCAAAAAGGGGTTTGGTCTGGGGTGGCATAATTGTGAATGGGGTTGGTACTGATTGGGTCATAGTAGTTAGGGGGAGGATATGGCTGAGGTCAGAGAAAGAAGTATTAAAGGCATTGGAGATAGTTTCATGGTCTTGTGAGATAACCCCATCTACTAGAAGCTGTAGTAGGGAAGAGGATACATTTCTCCCTGATAGTTCCTTAATGTTGCTCCAGAAATTTCTACCAGATCCCCAGGAAGAGGTGAGGGCTTGTTTGTAGTAAGCCACTTTGGCTTGCCTGATGGCCCATGTGTAGCTATTTCGAGCCTCCCTCTAACACTGTCTGTCTTGGGGGAGTTGCGAGTCAAGGGGCTTTTGCCAGAGGGCATCTCTTTGGCGCATCTGGTCAAGTAAAGCAGAGGAAATCCATGGGGTGTCCCACTGCTTTACTGCACGCTTGGAGAAAGGGGCAAAGATGTCACATGCATGGTTAAAAGTGGCAATAAAGTAGGTAAGGGCGGTATCAACGGACTGGGCAGAGTGAATAGGAGACCAATCGCAGGCCACCAGGTAGGATTTGCGGTGGGGGAGGGCACCTTTCATAAGGCGTCTTTGGTCGGTGACCTTAGTGGGAGTAGGGGGGATTTTATTAGACCACAAGCAGATTAATGGGGAGAGGTTACTTATCGAGTTGGAGAGCACTTTGATAAGGGAGAGGTTTTGGGGGCGGTTGGTGAGGATAAGGTTGATAAGTGTGGCGGTCCCCGTTTTTGGGTCCAGCCTAGTAGGGGACTGAACAACATGGGTGAGGTCATACACAAGGACAGTGTCTTTGTAGTGGGAAGATGCAGGAGACATCCAGTTTACATTGAAGTCTCCCAGTAAAATGATTTCGCTCTTTGGAGGGAGGTGGAAAATACTGGCCAGTTCAGAGTCAAAGGCCGGCTTTTGGTTTCTTGGGGGAATGTAGACAGTCAAGATGTAAACTGTTTTACCTGAGTTGACAAAGCTTAGCTTGGTAGTGAGGGTTTGGGTTCCATGGTCGGGGGGTGGGATGGAGACTAGGAGGGCATGCAGGGAGGATTTGACGTAGATGGTGCATCCACCTCCCCTCTTGCTCATTCTGTCAGCACGGTATGAGGTGTAGTCACTGAGGGCAACAGATCCATTTGGGACTTTATCTGAGAGCCAGGTCTCAGATAAGGCAAGGACATCAGGGGAGTACAGCACAATCCAGCCCTGGAGGCAGGTGAACTTTTTTTGAAGGCTGCAGATATTTAGGGATGCCAGTAGGAGGTTTCCTTGTTTGCCCTTCTGAGTGACACCAGAGATTGGTGGTCCCGGGTTTGGGTGCACATTCCCTGATAGGAGGAGGAGGGTATGGCGGAGCAGTGCTAGCCTGAGCGGTTTTGGTGAGGCACGGACAGTTTTAGAGGTAGCATTTGTAGGTACGACTGGTATTGGGAGGGTGCATATAAGGGGGGCTAAGATTATCCGGGACACAGGTGGTTGGTGTCTGGGTGGGGTGCTGTGGACAGGAGTTAGGGGGTGCAACCTTTTGTGAGTTAGAGTGGCAGTGCAGTGATGGATGTGTGCATATATGTTGTTTAGTAATTCAGGGCAGAAATGAGTGTGGGCATTTTGGTGCACCGGAGGTGGGGGAGATCCAGCAGCGAACTAGGGGCCCCAGTGGTGCATTGGGGGGGGCAGGGAGGAAAGTAATCACTGATTGACCTGCTTAGTGGCAACTCCACAGTGCAGTTTGAGATAGGTAAGGCTGCTGGTAAGATCAGGGAGGCAAGAAAGACTAGGCTTACTAGGAGAGAGTCCATGATAGCTCCCATTGTACTGTGTGAGCTGGCTGTGATCAGTGGCCACTAGTGGTGGTGTAACATAAGCTGCTAGTGGAGAAGTGGGGGCATAGCATCGGTGGGGCAAGCAGTCTCTCAGTGGCACAGATAGCTCAGTCACGATTTTAAGTGCCCCGGGGATTCAGCGTTTCATACCTTGCTTGAACGACTCCTATTTTTGGGGAAGGGCTGCTCCTTAAGCCCTCACGACCTCCTGCAGATTCGGGCCTTCAGTTGTGGAGGAAGGAGAATGGAGAGTAGGGGCATTAAATAAGGTAAAGGAGGGGAGGAACCCTGCTGGAGGGCTCACCTTTCTTTAATGTATTTAAAATAATCTGACTGCTGAAAACAAACAGGGAATGTAAGCATAAAGGGGCTGCAGAGCTTTGGAGTTTGATGTCTTACTTAAAGGAACTTTAAGCCTGCTGCTGGGATATGAGCTGTATATACAGAGCAACTAAGAATGAATTAGCACTTGGGGCACATGATTTTAACAGTTAAGTCCTAAGGTTCTTTAACACAGAGCAGCTTTAGTAGCCTGGTGCAATTTCCAACTGTTCAGTACATGTAAGGTAACACTTATTAACACTTTAAAACACAGCTTGGTTTTACATTTAATTAAGGCAATTCCCAGTCCACTCCAGATTAAAGGCAAAAGCAAGTAAAATTGAAGTAGGCAAAAACTATCTCCACTGCTGCGTTATTAAAATTAAATTTAAATTAAATGAGTGTGGAAAAAGGTGCCAGAACAGCAGTCTCTCAGTGGCATAGATAGCTCGGTCGCGATTTCAGGCGCCCCAAGGATTCAGCGTTTCGTACCTTGCTTCACCAGCTCCTATTTTTGGGGGAGGGCTGCTCCTTAAGCCCTCACAACCTCCTGCAGATTTGGGGCTTCAGCTTGCTTCAATGGCTCCTCTTTTTGGGGGAGGGCTGCTCCTTAAGCCCTCATGACTTCCCGCAGATTTGGGGCTTCAGCTTGCTTCAACAGCTTCTATTTTTGGGGGAGTGCTGCTCCTCAAGCCCTCACAACCTCCTGCGGATTTGGGGCTTCGGCTTGCTTCAATGGCTCCTATTTTTGGGGGAGGGCTGCTCCTTAAGCCCGCATGACCTCCTGCAGATTCGTGGCTTCAGCTTGCTTCAACGGCTCCTATTTTTGGGGGAGGGCTGCTCCTTAAGCCCTCACAACCTCCTGCAGATTCGGGGCTTCAGCTTGCTTTAACGGCTCCTAGTTTTGAGGGAGGGCTGCTCCTTAAGCCCTCATGACCTCCTGCAGATTCAGGGCTTCAGCTTGCTTCAATGGCTCCTATTTTTGGGGGAGGGCTGCTCCTTAAGCCCTCTCGACTTCCTACAGATTCGGGGCTTTGGCTCCAGTCCTGAAGGAAGGCATCCACTGCTAGGGCCTCCGGGTCTAGTCTCCAGCTGAAGAAATGTCGCAACCGATGATTCAGATGGGAGACAAACAAGTCCACCTCTAGGGAGCTTAACCTTCTCTGAATTTGTGCAAAAATTGTCAGATTCAATGTCCAATTGCTCAAATCTGTCAGGTATCTGGAGTGCCAATCTGTTACTTGGTTGGACATCACTGGTATGTGCTGAGCCTGAACCATGATCTGATTCTGCAGGCAGTAGTGCCAGAAATTCTTGGCTAGGGAAGCCAGAGAAAGGATGATTTGGTTCCCCCCAACTTGTTGATATATCTGACTGCTGACACATTGTCCATGCATAACAAAATTGACAATTTCCTCTCCTGCCTGGCCAGACTCTTGATTGCAAAGGACCCAGCTAACAGCTTCAGGCAATTGATATGCATGTTTGACTCATCCTGAGACCATTTTCCCCCCTGTGGCTATCTTTCCACATCTGGCACCCCAACCTGTCAGACTGGCATCCAGCTCTATTATTATGTCTGGTGCCATCCCAAAGACAGCTCTGCCATTCCAAGCTAACATGTGCTGCAATCACCACTGCAGTTCCTTCTTCGCTTCTGCTGTTAGAGCAACTGGGCAATTGTAGGACTTCTGCTGCCACAAGGCTTCCGCTTTCAACCTCTGTAATGCCATGTAGTGTAAGGGTGCTGGGAAGATGGCCTGAATGGAAGAGGATAGGAGCCTGATCACTCTGGCCAGTGACCTCAAGGATACTGTCAGTGCTCTCAAAGTTCTCTTGGCTCCTTTCTGATAGCATTCACTTTCCCTTAAGGAAAGCCTGAGGAGACCCTGATTCATGTTGACTTGGAAACCCAAAAATTCCAAAATCTGAGAAGGTTTCAACTGAGATTTCTTGGGGTTGATCACAAACCCCAGCCTCTGGAGAAGTAGGTATATGGCCTGAACATCCTCCATCAGCTGCATCTGGTTCTGACCCATGATCAGCATATCGTCCAATTAAATTATCATCCAGATCCCTGCTGCTTGAATCCAGGCTATCACTGGTCTGAGTAGTTTTGTGAAACACCATGGGGTGGAGGTCAGGCCAAAGAGGAGACAACTGAATTGCCAAATCTGTTCTCCCCACCAGAACTGGAGCCACTTCCTGTCCATGTCCCTGATGGGCACAATGAAGTAAGCATCTTTTAAATTTATGTAGGCTAGCCAGTCCCCTTGTAGGAGAGTGTCTCTTAAGAGATGGATACCCTCCATTTTGAAATGCCTGTAGGGGACACACTGATTTAACTGTTTCAAGTTTATAATAGGTCTTAGACCCCCATCTTTCTTTGGTACTAGGAAAAGATTGCTCAGGAACCCCACTTGATTTTCCTTTGCCAGAGAGATTGCCCCTTTCTGGGGCATTTCCAAAATTTCCTCTTAAACCATCACAGCTTCCTCTCCAGAAAAGGCAATTTGACTTGGGGGCCTAAGTTAAGTTGGGAGCGGGATAGTGTCCAGGATCCATGGGCTTTGCCAATTGTGGGTGTTGTGGCATAATTTGCCTGCAAAAAATGGTGGTTTGGGGGTCAAAACAAAATGTTCCTGTACTCTGCACAATAGAGAGCTTCCCTTGGCCCTGGGTACGGACATATTTACCTCCATCTTTCCAGGGGCAGAAACCTTGCCTGTTACCTCTGTAACCTTTTGTGTATGGTCTCGGCTAGAGTCTGCCTCTGCCCTGGCCTCTTTGAAAACCTTGTCTGTTGTAGGAGCCTCTGGGTGGAAAGTCATGTCCGAGAGTGCGGCCCCTGCCACTCTGCCAAAAACACGTGGTTTATTGGTGTAGTTATACAATGCCTGGGCTTTCCTCATGAAGAAATAAACTTTGGCTTTTTTACCCATTTCTGTAATCAGTGGGTCACCAAACAGCTGCCCTTTTGCTGCTGGACCTGCATCTTTCCAAGCCAATTTAACAGCTTTGGGATGAAATCTCAGCAGGGCTGTGTTAGGTCACTCTGCCGCAATAGCAGAATTGACATTACCCGTGAAGCATATGGCTCTTTGGGCCCATTCCCGTAAAACTTTTGGGTCAATCAATTTGTCTTTGTCAATGGCCCTCTTGGTCTCATCCTATAACAGTGCAAGAGGGCCAGACATGTCCAAGAGCTTATCCTGGCATGCCTTAAGGCTGCTATCTAGCTCTTTCTTGGGGTCTTTACCATTATTTCCAAAAAAAGATATAAAGTTATCATCCAATTCTGGAGCCAAGGCCACTTTATATTTTAATTGTGGTTGAGGGCATTCAATTTTCATTTTACATCTGTCTTTTCTATCAACTGGTTTTCTTAATCTTCTAACCATATATTTTGTGGCCCTCTTATGAGGGGCCCATTCTGAGGAATGCTGGCGTGTCAGCTTTTCAGGGTCGAATGGGCTGTCTTGCTCCCCTATATCAGGGTCTGCCATGCCCGAGCTGTTTTAAGAGGAGTGCCCTTCTCCATCAGTATCCAAGGTATAATCAGAGTGACAATCAGAAGACCACAATTGTTCAGAGTCACGATCGGAATCTGAGGAAAAATCAGAAGAGGTGGTATAGTTTTTGGACCTCTTTGTCTTTTTTGCTTCACTCTTAAGGTTTTGGGGTTTTTTTTGAGCGTTTACTTTTCTGTTTCTTTGAAACAGATTTTCTTCCAGAGCTGGAAGTCTCATGTGATTCTGGACATCACCAGAGAGCCCCTCTTCCACAAAATCTGATTGGTCTGAGTCTACCTGGGCCATGAAAACAGCATGCTGATCAGAAGTAAAAGCCCCAGACTGAGGGTCTGTTGAAGCAGACGAATGTTCCTCCCTAATTGCATTCTTTAGCAACTTCCTGACCTCTTGTAAGATGTCCATCTTCAGCTTATCCTTCTTGGAGATCTGTCTGGGCACTGTTGCTGGATGAAGGCCCAAGTGATTCAGCCAAAACCTGTGAAAAATTCAAGAAAGTCAGATAAAAACAACAAATAAGCTAATGTTTGTTAAACCCAAACTGCAATCTAGTCAAAAAAATCATCCGGAAATCAAAACGAGTTGGCAACCAAACTCAGATGCTAAAACCACATGGTGCAAGCAAAGGCCGAAGCCTAAACAAATAAACAACTATAGTACAAACAAACTTGCGCTTGCAGCAAGCAGCAAGAAAAGAGGAAGTGGAAATGCCATCCTGGACTGTTATTCCCCTGTGCACTGCACTGTGGGGGGTGGGATCAGGGGATACTGGAAGAATGTATTTTTCTTGCAGAACTGTTTTTTCTCCCAGTCTGCTGATGTAATGTGATGTGTTTTCTTGCTGCTGTGGTGGCAACACTAAAAGGGAATAGCGGCAATGGTGGAGCCTCCATGTGATGATGTAAAATCAGCTCTGCTACAGAGATCTTGGTTGTGCTTTCACCACACCAGCGGTTGACCCAATCTTCAGTTCCCACCTCGCAGCAGACTCATTCGCCAAGCTTAATCCCACCTCCGGCTGGCCTTCTCTCCAAGACGCCCAGTCAATGCCAGGTCAGTCGGTCAGCAACAGGCAAAATATGAGTTTTCAACATGGCTTTTCAACTCACAGTCTGCCATGACATTACCGGGTGCAAAGAAAAAAGGCTGAATGCTCCTGCTTTTAAAATTCAGTATGGCAGGAGCTACAACAATTTTTAGAGGGAAAGTGGTTGCAAGCAATTCACTACCAGTGGATTGCTACCAATCTGGCATCCCACATGGATCCCCTCTACTACAAATGACGAAAACCCCTATCTAAGACCCGAAAAAACGCTGCCTTTCTACCTAACTCACTATACTGCCCTGAACTATCGCTTCTCAATAGACTACAAAATAACAACAAAAAATGAAATAACAAAAAACGAAATGCAAAAACTTCACCCAACACTGAAATAAAACAAATCATAAGCTAAAAACTGAGCTGGCTCTGTTAAACTTCAGGCAGCTCACACACAACCGCCAACTTGCTTAACGATTAATTTATACAGCAATTTCTTATAAGTAATCTAGAGGAATTATTTACAGGATTTTGTATGACGACCATCAAATCATATAACCAGCCTTTATAAAAATGTGTAGTTTACTATTACTAGCCAATGTACAGCTATGGATTGGGTAATCTGGTCTATAGCCATTCTCTGGCTATAGACACAGTTCAACTGTTAGATATCAATGGCCCACAACTAGACGAATAGAATTAGTTAAATCCACAGTATTAGTTGGCAAAAATTTAATTATATAGTTTTATGGCTTTAACATATGTCTGCTGTAATTAGATTCATTGTCAGTATATTTAAGCAATAATGCCCTCCAGGGTGTGTGTCGTGCTGGGATAACATCACGCCTCAGGTGGTTGGGCACGAGGTCACAGGCCGAGTGCATCCAATACCTGAGGCATGACCTTATCCCAGCAAGACACACACCCTGGAGGGCATTATTGCTATTATACAATGGCTTGTTGTTGTACAGAATTTAAAAAAAATCATTTTAAAAATGTTTTTGTTAATGTGGAAAAATATTTTTGTTTCTTAAGAAAAGAAGAGACAACAAATGCAATGCAATCAGTCAGGAGGTTCACAGTGAGGCTGAGACTAGACCCGTGATGTTGTACTGGGATAACATCACGGGGCCAGACCCAGACTGACCAATCAGAGGCCAGCATTCTTTTTTGCCATTGTATAATGTTATTTCTCTAAGATGTTTTATAAATAGATCTTGTTACCAATTTTATAATATTAAAGATGGTCTCCACTAGCAATTTTCAAAAATTCCTTCCCTTGGAGTTGTGTTTTGACTTTACTTATTGGATTCATACTGTGGGTGTATCAGGCTCGTGCTTGCACACATTTCTGATGGTAAACAGCACATGACCACCAAGAAATGTTGAATTTATTCATAGTGGGCATGGCCAGAGAGCAGGGACTTTAAACATCTTTAAAACCTGATGTCTCAGTTCTGGAGGGAACTACAATGGAATAAAAATGGATATACCAGTATTTATGTTTTTGCCAGAAATACAGTATTACTAAAAAAACTAGGGCCCCTTACACTACGGGGCCCAGTACATGCTGATAACGGCACATACTGGGTTGTGCAACTGTGCACCGTGTACCCAGTCCCTGCCAGATGAACAGGGCCAGAATTCAGGAACCCTGGCTGGCCCAATGCATGGCCATGTAGTTGCACACATGAGGTAGGACCAGCTTGGGGGGGGGCGGAACTTGGGCTTCCAATCAGATGCCCTGAGTGTACCCACAGTAGATCTCCTGCTTTGCTGAAGCAGGGGATTATGGGATACAGCAGTTGGTGTAAATACTTCTGTATCCCCCACTGTTGCCTGGTTTTCCTCTGGCAGTTGCACACCGAGCCTTACAGCTGCCCACCTCCCACCAACCTTCTGTGGCACACAGAAGGGCTGGGGTCATGGCTGTGCTGTGTCATTTGAGTGTTTGGATGCCAGTCAGGGGTGTGTGTGCAGCCATTACAGCTGCCCTCTGGCTTGCCTAATGGAACCCTCCCCCTACATGCATCTGGCAGAGCACAAATGGCATTGTGCATACTGCACTCTGCTGGCCTTGGGTTGGCACGCCCATTCCCTGCTCCTAACCTGGACTGGATGCGTAGTTGTGCAGTTAGAGGCATGGAAGGCTATGGGCTGGGAAGTGTGGGGGATGCAAGGTGTTCCAACATCTGTGGGTGTCCTTTTGATACCTGGAATGGGCACATCCTGGCCTGATGCACTGCATATCATGGCACATAGGGCCATGGAGCCTTCATGCATAGGGACCTATAGAAAGAATTTTCCCACTGACAAATACAGCTGCTTTATACTGTATAGTGTGGTTTGGATTATCGCAACAAGAGGGGAGTTACTGTGCTACATTAACACCATTCTTACATCAGCTCCTGAATCAGCCTCATAGATGAACTGTAAGGGTTAAAGCCCCAGTTTGCATGGAAATACCCCTTAATAATTACGAATGCAGCACTTGAAATACAAGTTTATCTTAGAGTGAAGTATAAATGAGTTCTACTGATGAAACTGATTTTTTTTAATGCTGGTTTCTGGATCCCCTTCTACACTCATAAAATGTGTTAAAATATGGAACAATGACGACTTCCGGTTGTAAGCACTTCTTAGTTTGCGAGTTCCCAGATCGACCAGGAAAAATTGACTAGCATCATCCAGATCAAGCCATCATCCTGTCTACCAAACGAGGTATAACAGCTTTCCTTATGGCCCCGAAGCAGCGCTTCAAAGAAAATCCGCCGAATGGTGGTGGTGGTAAATTAAATAAAAGTACCTTTGACGGAATGCAGCCAGCAGCGGACTGCAGGCCCAGGAATCTCCTGTGGGCACTCAGCCCTTAGACCTCTCATCTGAGGAAGCCGACTGTACTATTACCTCACGCCAGCTCTGCCAGATGCTTAAATAAATGACGGAAACACTGCAGCACTTGGAAGCCAAGGTTTTTGATAATCAGAGGGAAATTGAAGGACTAGAGCATCGCACGGGTACTCTGGAAACTACTCTCACAGACTGCACTCAAACTACCGATGTTCATAACTTGGCTCTCCTTGAGCTTAATCATTGGGCTGTCACCCTCGAACAACAGCTAGAAAAAAGTGAGACCCGTAACCGAAGGAATAATATTAGAATACACGGTTTGCCTGAAGGTACGGAATCTGGCAACATGCTATCCTTTATAGATTCTTTCCTGCATGAAATTTTGAATCTGCCTAAAGAAAAAGCTTTGGACATAATCCAGCACACCGATCACTTATCCCAAGATCCCAAGACCCAAAAGCTAGACCAAGATCGGTTATGCTTGCCTTTCTCGACTATAGGGTCAAGGAAGAGATTCTTTCCTTGGCTTGGTCCAGGAAAAGTGTAGAATTTGGTGATACAAGGTTGTATTTTGATCATGACTTTATGCCCCAGCTTTTAACGAGATGCAGACAAGTATTTTATTATTAGCAATAGTCAAATTACTCCAACAGAAAGAGATGCGAGCCTACGTGGAATATCCTGCTCGACTCAAAATACATACTGATAAGGGCCCATTGCACTTTCAGGAGTTGAAAGATGCCTCTGAGTTCTTGGCTCAATATGGGATTGCCTTGCCGGATCTGCTGACAAATTCTAGTATCCAACAACAAGTGCGGAGGACAGCCTGGATGACGACCGGCCGAAAAGACAGGGAGTCAAATCCATCGGACACTTCCGCCTATGGGACTCAGTTAGGCTCAAAAATACTTTCTGCACAGAGATCAAGATTGAGCATCTCAGACAGAGCAGAATACTCTTGAAAATCATGTCGCACCGAGGAATGACGCAGGATGCACAACCTGAACACACAAAGCTAAAAATGTAAGTAGTCTTGACTTTATAGGAAGTCCTACATTAATTGCAATGTGTGAGTATGCTTTTCCTGGGAGAGAGCTCAAAGACCTTGGTAATGACAGACTTAAGAACTGAGAAAAAACATCAACAGACTCCAGTATTTGCTTTCTATATTGATTAAAAATGGGTCCTGTTTATCTTTTCAATTCAAGTGGATAAAGTGTACGGGGTGGGGGTGCTGATGGAGACGGAGGGGTCTGCCTTTCCTGGGGGGTATGTGGCTTGTGAGGGAGGGAGTTAGGCCAGAGACAATACTCTGAGGATATAAATGTGTGGGTTGGCCCTTGGGGGGGGGGCTTCCCTGTCAATCGGACTGACTGGAAACCATGCTATGGTAGTTAGTTTCGAGCAACTTTGACCAAAAGCTGATTAATGCACTACAACAGGGCGTGGTGGCTCTGTGCTCCTCTCATGGGTGTCCTTTGTTGGTCACCCAGTGGGAGGTGCTGGGGGCCTCATTAGTCCTCTGTTTAGCCTTCAGGGTTAGCTCTATTGAACAGATGGTGGGGGCGGCTCCTGCCTAACTGGCCTAGCCGGCCTCTAAACATAAAATATATACTGCCTAACAGGTTATGACAGAATATATAAAATAGCTACTTATCCTCGGAGAAGACAGTGCTCATGGGATTGGTCCACGATCTTCCTCTGTCCCCCTGGGGCATGCGGCTTCCTGGGTGGGTGCGGTCCTTGTGCTCTTGGAGCTCCTAGAGTGCACTCCCCACAGCCCTGCAGAAATTTACACTTTATGATAAAGGTTGACTTGGTTTCTACTTCATTGCGAGCTCACATAGCTGTCTAACCCTTACCAGTAAAGGGGGGTAGGTGCTCACCAGCATTCATATTGCCACTAGAGACTGATTCCAGCCTAACCTCTAGAATTGGCAAGGAGCTATTTGTTTATCATCTAGAAGTTCTCGGAGGGGGGGTCTCTCAGTACGGAGACACCAAAACCCCTCTACACTTGTCTCACGCAGATTTCGGAGTGGGCAAGAAAAGAGACCTTTGAATTAAGGTCTCCACTTTTGGAAGTGTACTGTTGGGTGTAAAAAGTTGATGGTCATGTTGACTGTACTAGACAAGGAGTTCTTTTTTCATTATTATTATTCTAGTTATATTTATTGGTTCTGATAGATCTAATCTTACATGTCAGTAATACGTTGTACTTTTAATTGCATTAATAGCTGGGACTGGCTGATGGATGGCCTTGAGGAAGGAGGAGGAATCCTTTGTAAAGAATTGACATTTAAAATGTTTAGCTTCAAACATGGATAAACGGGGAACTTTAATTTGCTTATACAGCATAAAGGATCTCACTAACCCTATAAAAAGGAGCAAGATTATAAGTCAAGCTAAAAAAGCTTCTGTGGACTTCTTGCTTCTACAAGAAACTCATTTGATGACACAGGAACATAATAAATTCCTAAAGTTGGGATTTAGAGAAATGGCTGCTGCCTCTTATAAAAGGGTTAGGAGATGGGGAAAAATTGGTATTAGTTCCATCAGGGACACAATTTGAAAAAATAGATTTGAAGGTTGACAAGGAGGGATGATTTGCTATGCTAAAGGGGACATTTCTGGGTAATACTATAACCCTGGCCTCAGTATATTTCCCACCAGGGACACCATATCTTGAGTATTGTACCTTTCTGACCACGCTTCTAGAGTGGGGTGAAGGACAATTAATATGTGGAGGGGATCTGAACCTTATATTTAACCCCCATTTGGATTCCTCCTCCTCAGTTCTTAGAAAGCCACACCATACGGCAAAACAGGTAGCTAAATTACTGTCTGAATTAGGCCTAGTAGATGTCTAGCATAACCAACATGGGAGGCAAAGGGATTATACTTTTTTCTCAGCTGCCCACAACATGTATTCCTGATTGGACTACTTCTTAGTCCCGAAGGATGAACTACAGTGGGTTGATGACTCCTGGATGGGAGAGTTACTTCTCTTGGATCATGCCCCCTTGTACATGCGGATGGATCTAGGAGAGGTTAGATGTAACACCTTCTGGCGGCAGAACATCTCTCTTTTGAAAGATAAGGAGACACAGAATTTAATAACTGAGACATATCAGAATTTCTTAGCTGAAGATTCAGGCCAGGATACTTCCCAATCCTTCCTATGGAATGCAGCTAAAGCCGTATTAAGGGGAAAAACAATACAGATAGCCTCACAGAAAAAGAAGGCTAGGGAGGCCCGCAAAACTGAATTAATTAGATTTGTACAGGCTCTAGAAGGGCAACAAAAACAGCAGTATGATAGAGAGTATGCTCGACAGCTTTTGAAATACAAATGGGAACTCTCAGGTATCTTGATTACCAGGTGGAGCAAAAGCTCCTGTTTCTATGCCAAAGATATTATGAGGGGGGCCCACATTCATTACGATTGCTCACCAGTAGACTTCGGGCACAGAGAGCTTGTGCCACTATCACACAAGTGTGGCACCCCCGGAGGGGGTCGATGGTTCAGGGGGTACATGAGCTCTCCGAAGCTTTCACAGAATACTATACCACCTTATATAGGGAGGAGGCAGTCCCAGAGAAGGAGTCAATGCAGACCTATTTAAAAAAGTTAAACCTTCTAGGCTCTTGCCAGAGCAAGGTAAATCCTTATTGGCCCCTATAACAGCGGAAGAGGTGAAGGCGGAGATTGGAATGTTGAAGGTGGGTAAGTGCCCCAGTTCTGATGGTTTTCCATCAGAGTTCTGTAAGTGCATGGAGGGACAGGTTCAACCTTTGCTCCTCTGGGTATTTGCGGAGGTGATGGGGGAGGGGTGGCTGCCCCACCCTCCTGGTCCAGGGCAGTCATTTCTGTGATACCCAAACTGGGAAAGGACCTGGCCAGGTGTACGTTTTATTGCCCTATCTCATTACTGAACACGAACTATAAGATTCTGATGTCAATTTGGGTGAGGTGTCTTCAGACTTACCTCCCATCTCTAATACACATGGACCAAACGGGATTTATCCCAGGTTGACAAGCCCAAGACAGCTTGTGATGCACAACACATATAATTGACTATATAAATGGACAGAGACTTCCCTCCCTGTTAATGAGCCTAGATGTGGAAAAGGCCTTTGACAGGGTCTCCTGGCCTTCCTGAGATGTGTCCTTTTCTGGTTTGGGTTCCCGCATCAGTTTATTGTGGCCTTATTCAGGATGTACAAGGCCCTCCTGGCATATGTCAGGGTAAATGGCCATAAATCGGAGGCTTTAAACCTAGAGCGAGGTACAAGACAAGGGTGCCTACTTTCCCTCCTGTTATTTGCCCTCTATATAGAACCCTTAGCGCAAATGATTAGACAACACCCAGAGGTTCAGGGAATTCAATTTGAAGGGGTTCACACACAAATTGGCATTGTACACAGATGATGTGCTATTATATCTTGCGGATCCTGCAGCCTCCCTCTCCGTAGTGTTAACTTTAATCCAATAATTTTCCATGCTGGCAGGTTATAAACTCAACACAGGAAAGACTGAGATACTTAGCTTTAACTACGCACCTGACAGGGCTCTCCAACTCAGGTACCTCATGTGCTGGGACCTTGAATCCCTACAGTACTTAGCAGTTAAGATCAGTACAGACACCGCACATCTGTGGGAACACAATTACCTTCCCATCATAAAACAACTCAAAAATGACTTCCAGGCACTCAAGATGAATGCCCTACCGCACTTTTTGTACTTATTTCAATGCATATCGTGCACTGTGGCTCAACGGGACTTAGAGGCATGGCAGGATATTTTCCTTGCCTTCTTTTGGGGAATCAAGAGACTTAGAGTATGAAAGACACTGTTGTGTCTCTCGAAACAAGATGGGGGTCTGCCCTTCCCAAATCTACAAGGGTATTGGGTGGCGGCACAGATGCGGATTGCCCTTCTGTGAGGCAACCCAAATTATGACACACACTGGAAAAGGCTGGATATTGGATTCCATGGTGATCCCCCCATTTGGGCTGCAGGGACACTCAGATATGAAAGCAGTCCCAGTTGGCTGGAGGCAAGGTACCTGTAGAGGGTAAACACAAAGACAACTCTGGAAATATAAATGGTGGGCATATGACCCATAGTGTCAGCCAGCTAAGTTGGACAAGTGGTCCCAGCACCAGGCTAGAAGGGGATTTCACTCACCATACCAGATGTTGAATGGCCACACCATTCTGTCATTTGAAGCACTCCAACAACGGTATGGTCTCCTTCCTGCAGACAGGTTTCGCTATTTTCGGCTTAGAGATGCAATAAATAAACAGATCCAGAAATTCTCAATAGTGAAGGAGACATTGTCAAAGAGGTCACCATTACACACATTTTGGGGTCTTGGGAGACAGCGCCATGCCATATCTTGACTGTATACAAATTATATTTCTGATATGGAAGTCACTTCTCATCATATAAGAAATAAACGGGAGTAGGATCTACAGATTTCTATTACAGACCAGCAGTGGCCCCTGCTTTGGAGAAACACGTGGACCATGGCTGAGTCCTTGGCCTGGAGGGATTTCTGCTGGAAGCTTCAGGTCAGATATTTTTTAGTACCGGTCCAGTCTGCCCATTTCACACCAGGGACACTGACAGAGTGCTCGCAGGGATGCGGGGAACAGCATGCCACACAGGCCCACATATTCTGCTTCTGCACCACCCTGACAGCGTTTTGAATACGAACACAATTAGGCCCAGAGCATATGGTCTTGGGACTGTTCCCAAGGGAATTGAAGGGTAAGGATGAGAGATACCTATAGGCCATACTAGTGGCTGTTGCCCTTAAGTCAATTACAAAGAGATGGCTCCAGGACTCAACACCTGAACTATCAGATTGGGTGGAAGTCCTGGAAACTATACATCAGATGGAAAAATTAACCCTTGCCTTTAGACAACGAACACAGTTCTACCAGAACAGGTGGTCCCGATGGTTACTGTATGATGGATTATGTCATGAGACATAACTGAAATAAGTATAGACTATCAACCCCAGAATTCCTTACTGGGTTCCCATTAGATCCCCATGGGTACTTTAGGGAGAGATATAGCAAAAATCCTGATCAGCTACATATGTTGACAGAAAATATTCTAAGAGACTCATATATTTATTTATTTATTTAGTTTTTGTTGACCGGGTAAGTGCACTAGACAAATCCTGCCTATTTTCAGGCACGACCCGGGGGAGGGAGATACAGAGGTATCAATGATCAAATGAAATTCCTGGCATAGTGTAATTAATATACTTTTTTTTCTGGCATTGTATAAAAGCAATTTCTCTGTATTCTTGTTACTGAACTTTCTCCCTCATTTTGGGAGAATTATGTATGTGAAAAGAAAAATGTATGTTGTATGACTGTACTCTGTGATGTTTCATGTCATGGAAATGATCTGTGAAATTAACAGAATACTAATAAATGAAGTATAAAAAAAAATATATGGAATAGTTTTAAAAAAAATAAAACCTGCATGTATTACACTCTGTCTGTACAACACCAGTAAATGTTGTAAATGTTTTAAAAACATAGGGTGCCTCTTGTCTCCATGGGCGAGGAGACAATCCAAGCCAAGAGCGTGGTGTCAGGGAAGAATCATTGCATTACAAAAGAGGAAATGTTCAGGGCTAAGCAAGTGAAGCAAGGTCATGCCTCACCACCTTAAACATATGCTGCAGTTCAGCTGTGACCATGTCCTTGTTCTAGATACAAAAAAAATCTTAGGTTACAGGAAGAAACTATTTGGAGGCTTCAGTAATATTTCTCGGAAAACACTTCTTGTGTACATTACTTTGTAAGTGAGTTAGTACCTTTTTGTTCAGTCTGGCCTTTGATATCCAGCTCTTTCTAAGGACTCTGTTTTGCTCATATTTGTGAAGACAGATAGACAGACAGGCAGAGACAGACACAGAGACAAATTTATAAATAGCAACTGACAGATCAATTTATAAAAACTGACAGAAATATGGACACAGGTAGACATACTGTAGAGAGAGAGAGATACTGTCTGTAAATAGATGATGATAAAGAAAGAAAGAAAAAGAAAGAAAAAGATAATATCTATAGATAGATAGATACTGTACATTGATAGATACTGGAGAGAGAGAGAGAGAAAGACAGACAGACAGATAGATACTGGAGAGAGAGAGAGATAGATAGATAGATAGATAGATAGATAGATAGATAGATAGATAGATAGATAGATACTGTCTGTATATAGACAAGATAGATGATAGATAGATAGACAGACAGATAGGCACTGTCTGTAGATAGATGAAGGAAGGAAGGAAGGAAGAAGGTTCCTGTCTGTAGATACATAAATAGATAGACAGAAAGGGAGCAGGGAGACAGACTGACAGACAGAAAAGATAGACAGATTCATACTGTCTGTAGATAGATAGACAGACAGACAGACCGACTGACAGGCAGATAGTTATATTGATAGATAGATACTGTCTGTAGATAGACAGATAAATTGTACTGTCTATAAATAGACAGACAGGGAGATAGATAGATAGACAGACATATACTGTACATAGACAGACTAATACTGTAGAGTTAAATATATATGGATAGATACTGTCTGAAGAAAGAAAGAAAGAAGGATAATGTCTACATATAGATAAATAGAGATAGGTAGATGGATATGATAAATAGATAGATAGACAGATACTGTACATTGATAGATGGATACTGGAGAGAGAGAGAGAGAGAGAGATGTAGATATATAGATTGATAGATACTGGAGAGAGAGAGATAGACAGACAGACAGATATATAGATACTGTACATAGACAGACAGACTGATACTGTAGAGTTAAATACATATAGATAGATAGATATATAGATACTGGCCTGGATATTCAAAAGGGTTGCGCCATGCGCAACAGGGTTGCGCGTGTGCAACTCCAAAAATGCGCCATTCTGCGATATTCAGAAGGGGCCAGTTGTGCCACCGAAAACATGCTGAGCAACAGCGCAATGGAAATGAAGGCATGCGCAACCGGCGGGGCGGGTCCATGGACAAAGTGCGCACGATATTCGAACACTTCGCGCACTGCGCAGAGTGGCTCAGCCGAAGTTGCGCGAGTACCGGATTTGAGCCAAAATAAAAAGGCTCAAGGAAGCGGCGCAAGAACCCTAGCAGGCCGCAAACTGGGGGAGAGAGACAGAGAGAGAGAGAGAGAGAGAGAGAGAGACAGGAGCTGGAAGGGCAGAGAGGGACAGTGGGTCCAGGAGGACAGAGAGGCCAGTGGGGGGTGCCCGGTGCAGTGGAAGCAGCAGTGGGGGCAGCGGGGGTAACACAGGAACAGCAGCCGGGGGGGCAGAAGCCAGGGAGATGGACAGTGTCAGCTTCCACATGGAAGCTGTAATGAGGGGGTGAGACACCATGCTGCAGGGGGACATGGCTGCGGAGGGGCCCGTCGGCAGATGCCCCCGACAGGCGGTATCGCAGGCCCGCATCAGCTTCGCAGCTGCGGGCACAGATGTTTCCAGATTGTGGCTCGGGTACCAGCCTGAACAGGGCAATACTGAGACGGCTCCTGTGAGCTGTGCAGTGATGTGATGCAGGCACCTCACGACGGAGTCATGCTCTCTGTCCGTGGAGACCAAGGTGACAGCCTGCATGTGCCTGCCCGCCACGGGCACCTTCCAGAGGCCGGACAGGACACCACAGCATTACACAGTCAGCCACGCCACGCATCCTCACCCATCCTCAGCGCACTGCTGCCACATGCCGCGGAGTACATCCATTTCCCAAGCACTGCGGCAGAGCCGCATAGCAAACATGCAGGAGTTCCACAGGGTAGCAGTATGCCTCTGGCGCTTAGGGGCCATAGACTGCACCCATGTGGCCATTCGGACGCCACCTGGCCCCGACGGCCAGGCTTATCAGAACCAAAAGGGTTTTTCCAGTGTCAACTGCCAGGTGGTGTGTGATGCCACTGGGCGATTATCAATGTCTGTGCCACACCCTGGCGGAGCACATGATGTTTCATATGGCACCAGTCTGCACTGTGCCATCGATTTGAGAGTGGGAACATCCCTATCGGGTCATCTAGTGGGTGAGTACACATGTATGGAATGCAAACCCTGGGCAAGGGTGGGAATGATACAGGTGCCATGGTAGTGGCACACAAGGATATGGCCAATATGGACCTGACATGACACTGATCTCCACTATCTCCACACAGGTGACTGCGGATACCCACTCCGTCCCTGGTTGCTCACACCGTACCGGCGCCCCACGACCCCAGCGCAGCTATGTTTCAATAAGGCACATGCTGCAACACGTAACATCATAGAGCGGGTGTTTGGGATGCTCAAGGCACGCTTCTGATGCCTGGACACCTCCGGCGGAGCCCTACAGTACAGCCCCCAAAAGGCCTGTGGGATATTCCTGGCCTGTTGCATCCTGCACAACATGGCCAAAGACCATGGGATAGCCGTACAGGTCCAAGAGGAGGACAGCGATGGGGACGCCAGTGACACTGGTGATGTGAGTGATGAGCAGCCCCCCCTAGGACGGAGGGACCCCCGACTGACCCGGCAGGCCCAGCTGCACCGGGACACCATTGCAGAAGAGCACTACGCCCAACACAGGTAAGGCAAGGGGACATGTGCAGGCAACACTGTCCATGCGCAAACCACAGGCACACAGGGGAACACACCGTGCATGAAGATCAGGGGAGGTGAAGGTTCCAGGCATACCAACACACCAGCAGAGAGGGGTGAGCACACATATGGAGACACACACACACACCAGGCAGCATACATGGGCAGCAGCACAGCACTGCGGAAATGACATTGCCAACACACAGCACCACCTACCACCCCCACCACCTGGACTGTCCACGTACGTGTGTCAGGACCTGGGCACCCTTGCACCTTGGTGTACAGTGCAATGCAGGCATCATCATGCACACGCACCTGTGGACAGCAGTTGGGAGAGTGCAGGTGGTCCATGTGTCAGTTTGTGAGCAGAGCACCCAGCAGTGCACTGCCCACCATGACACATATTGCACACAGGGCAGCACCAGACAGGGCCTGCACTGGGAGACAGCCCAGTCAGGTAGCACTGTCCCATGGCCACCACGGATGCGCATGGCCCGCCGCGGCCCAGCAGCACTGGCAGGCTGAGCAGGGGCCACATCAGGTGGCACTGGTGCACCACCGGGGTCCCACCGCGCGAACACGACCTTTCCTGCACAGGGTCTGCATCCTGCCAAACAAACTTGCACCAGGGTGCTCGGATGCCCAGCAGAACCCGCGCCGACAGGCCTGGTGTCACACGACGCCGGAACGGGAGTGGAGAGGCACTCGTGGGTGTGTGGTACAGGGCACCTGACAGTGGGCCAATGCGTCCGCTGGCAGAGACCACTGCCTGGGTCAGCCTGTCAATGGCAGCGGTCACATCCGGTCCGCATAAGGACCAGCTCGGCTCAGTCCCGAGCACACTCCTGCTATGCCATCCCACGGACACAGACAGTGCCTCCACGGACCTTGCAACCCGCCCCCTGCAGCTGTACCGACTCCTGCAGCAGGCGGGTGTGGCGTCCAATGGGTACTGTGCCCCAATGGCATCGTGACCCCAGGGTGTGGATGGTCCTGCTGCACAGCACCCCTGAGGGTGGGCGCTGTTCACCGGACCAGGTATGGAGGATCAAAGAGCGTGGACATGTGCCACTGCTTGACACTGTACCCCAGACCTGGTGTGTGACTGCTGCTGCTGCCCTCCAACTGCTGAGCCCCCAGGTCCACCTGTTCCACTCTCCATGCTGACAACAGTTCCAGACACCTGCACAGCCACTGGTGCTGCCCCACCGGTGCTGACAGGCACAGCCTGGGACTGTGTCAGCATGCTGGTCACAGGTGTGAACCAGGAAGGCCCAGGGGCACGCGGTTGGCCTGCCATGTGTCCGCCATGGGACACACCCCATCACCGCCCATTGCAGGCCTGTTATCATCAATGGTGCAGGTGCGCACATCACATAGGCACAGCATGCTGGCATACCTGCATGCCAGACTGCTAGGACACTGGTGGCCAGCACCCCTGCACCGTATCACTGATACTGGAGTTGTCGGCCCAGCCTGCATGCTGCTGCAGTGCCTGCAGGCTGGTGGCGGAGGGATGGTCCTCCTCCACGTCCAGCAGGTCTGCCTCACTGTCTGGACCCACCACCACCACCGCCTCCTGCAGACGAACAGGATCTGTAACAGAAAGAGAGTACATGTAGTGCATGTGAACAACAGCGCCCCAACAACACCACCATGTCATACTGGAGTGATGGGCTTCCACCTGTCTGGAATCCTCCGCCAGGTACGCCTGCAATGGCACTCAGCTGCATGGCGGACCAGTGTCTCCTCTGTAGGGGTCAGCTGCAACACCACTGGTGGGCCCCACCAGTGCCAGCACGCGCCGCCTGAAGGCTGCCACCTTCTCTTTCAGCCTCCCGCGGTCAGTCCCCATCTTCTTCCTGCATTCCTGCATGGAGCGCTGGTGGCTTCCGCAGGTTGATGGCCCGAGCTACCCCTCCCATGCAGCTGCACGCCCTGAGGGGTGCCCTCCGTCCACTCAATAGTGGCTCATCCTCCAGGTAGGCCTGGAAGAGGGCCTCTGTCTCTGCCGCGTGAAGTTCGGCCTCCTCCACGCCCCGTCCACACCCTCAGCTTTGCTCTGGTCAGTCATGGTGATCTGTATGGGTGGAAGTGGACACCTGTCACTGTGCAGTCAACAGCATTACCCCATGAGCATAGCTGTTCGCCCGGGGTGCAGCGCCCCCTGCTTCTCTCCACATGGCAGATACTGATAGAAAGGGTGCCCTTTGTCCCTTTCTAAGCGCCCATTTCATGCTCAGCCCCTCAGCCTTTATCATCCTCGCCCATGAGCATTGTCCTGAGCATCACACAGCATGTAACTCACCTCTCACCTGCAGTAACCAAATCTGGCCAGCACAACCCACTGTCGCATTTTTATAGCACAACACATGCAAATGAGGTGTGACTCAACTTTAATGATATGCTAATCGCGCCGCGCGCCTTGAATGGCTGATCGGATGATTTGCATATGTCGGTTGAATATCGCGATTTGCGCTTTGCGCACACGAAAGTCCGCTGAGCCAATGGCGCAGGTTTGTGGCCGCGTGCCACCGCATTGCGCATGCCCAGACACAGCTGATGATAGCGCCCATCGCGCTGCAGACCTGCTGAGCGCGATAGGGTGATTCAGGCCATGGCCACCATTGTGCCAGTGGCGCCACAGCACTGGGCACTATATGGCACTGTGGCACTACTGGCGCCGATAGTCCACTGTGGCTGGTGCGCGTATCTCTGCAGTCACGCAGGATGCCTATGAGACCGGTGGCACTGTGCATAGCCTTGCGTCATTGCCGTGACCTTGTGTATGGCCTCTGACCCCTGCGCCTGTTTGCATGCCATGTGTACGTCTTACTGGCGCTGTCCGTGACAGCGCTATGTACAGTGACGGCGCTGTCAACAGCGATTGGAGCCTGTGGTGGTCTATTGCGCAACAACTCATCGTGGGTTACGGGCGCAGCGGGCGCCATATTGCCTGCTGTAAGTTGGTGCCATGGCACGGAGAAGGGCAGTGTCCTGGAGCCAGCTGAGGTGGCCAACCTGGTGGCCTGGTGGAGCCCCACTGTGAGGGCACTGTATGGTGAGGCCCCTCACCATGCCAAGGACACACGTAGGCAGCGCGCGGCCACTGACCTGGTGGAGTCACTGGGCCAGGGCCGGTCAGTTGAGCAGTGCCGCACCGGTACAGTGACCCGCCGGAGGGAGCCGGAACTTTGACGCCAAGGCGGTCGCGGACAGGCAGGGCGAGTCCCTAGGCCAGGTGGAGTGTACCATCTATGCACCTATATTCTCTGTAGGGTGTGTGTGTGTGCTTGGGTGGCTGTGCATAGGTGCCGGCTCGGACACGGTTGGCTGTGTCAGTGTGCAGCCAAGCGATGGATGGTTATGGCTGTGTGGGCAGGCACCTCACTGGGGCAGGGGCACTCTGCTTTGAGTCACACTGATGTTTGTCTCAACATATGTCTCCCACAGGGCGGATTTTGAGGACGCCGGGCGAGGGTGAGGTGGGCTGCGCTAGGCCCCCGTGCCAGGGGTTGTGCCCCAACCACAGCAGCAGCAGCAGCAGCAGCAGCAGCAGCGGCAGACCCAGCTGCTGGAGCAGTGGAGTATCATTACTTCATGGATGCTATTGCATGCTGGGGCAAGACCACCAGCCATGCACAACACAAACAAAGGAGAGGTCATACTTCCACCATACAAGACACTAGTGAGGCCCCACACTGAGTACAGTGTACAGTTCAGGAGACCATACCTACGTATGGACATGGACTGGGTAGAGAGGGTTCAGAGGAGGGCACACGGATGGTGCATGGATTGCAGCACAAGTCTGATGAAGACAGGTTGAAGGAACTGAACATGTACTCCTGGAGGAGGGAGGGAGAGGGGATATGATGGGGACATACAAGTATCTTACAGGGGGAACAGAGTGCATGACAACACCATTTTTCAGCGTAAAAGACGCTCCAGGACTAGTGAGCATGGATGATGTTGAGGGGACGATTCGAGGACACATGAGAATGTATTTCTTCACAGAATGGGTGGTGGACAAGTGGAACACCTGCCAGAGGAAGTGGTGGGGCTGACTTGGTCACGGATTTAAGAATGCATGGATAGCCATACAGGAATTCTGGAGGTCAGGGTAAGGTGCAACAGACTTATAGGAAAACAGAGTGAACTTACAAGGTCAAATGGGCAGACTGGGTGGCCCATAGGCCCTCATCTGCCGACACCTGTCTATGTATTTATGTATGCAGGCACGACACAGGTGACATGCATCACAGTGCAGTAGCACAGCACGTCTGTGTGTATGCGTCACTGGTGGTCCAGGCATGCACTGGGCACATAGCTGTGTAACTGGCATCGACCATGCTGCCACGCCACTTGCCAGCCTAGTTTGTACTGTGATTGACGGGCAGTGTGTGTGGGCGGTGGTGCACATCGCTGGTGCCGCCTGTTTGTGATGGCCATGTGCATGTTCACTGTGGGTGGGTGTGTGCCATCACAGGTGCGGGACATTGGGCTATATGGCTTGCAGGTTGGGTGGTGTTCAGGGTTGTGGTCAGTCACAGCCATTGACTGTGTTCCCATTTTCCTAGGCCTCGAGGTTCTCAGAAGGTTGTCGTCAACATCAGGCACCCCGCACAGGTCAGCTGTTGAGAACCAGGAGATCCTGCAGGCCATCCAGCGACATGGACGCCGGCAGGGGCGCACAGGACGGTGCGCCAGCAGGGGAGGACCAGGAGCCGGCTGGGCCAGAACTGCCATCACCCATCCCACTTCTCCCATCCCTACCACCCTGCCTTCCCTCTCCAAGTTTTAATCCTCCCTTGAACACCCTTCCTTGTACCCGCCCCCTTGTAAATAGTTTTTATCGTTGTTGTTGCACTATGTTCAATATACATTTCTATTTTGATATATGAATACTGTGTCGGTCTCTGATTTGCAGCTGCGCTATAGGTGCTCAGTTGCAGGTGTGTACATGCCATCTGGGCTGGTATGGTCCTGGGTATATGTGTGTGTGTGTGTGTGTGTGTGTGCATGTGTGTGCATGGGGAGGTATCTCCAGCATGGCAGTGACTTTCGGTTGGTCTTGCCATCTGCCACCCCCACTGCTGGGTGCACAGGGTGTGTCTGGCTTGTGAGGCTTCTGTGTTGCACCGGGCTGTGTTGTGCTGGGGACTGCATGGTTTCCTGCAGTGCCAGTCACTGCACATGGGTGGTGTCTTGGGGTCACAGTGCAGGTGTGCTGTGCATACTGGGGCTGCTGTGCACTGTGGTTGTCAACTCCCTGTGTGGGCACCTCCGCCTGCCAGTGGTTGTGCTGGGGTGTCAGGGCTCTGCTATGCTGTGTTGGCTTGTCCCCATGGGCACGTGGATCATCCGTCCCACCCCCAGTGATGCTGTGCTTGGGGTGTGCCGGTGTGGTGTGGGTTCTGCAGTGTGTTCCTGTGCCCATGTGTGGCATGGCTGGCGGTGGGCCCCAGCCTGCCTCCCTGGATGTGCAGTTCCATTGCTCTGGGGGGGCTGTGCTTGCGCTATGGAAGCTCTGGACTGCTCAGCTGAGCTTCCCTGGTTGCACCATAGCGCAACATTTTGGCTCAGCTTCTCCTTCCTGGTTGCACGATGGCGCAGTATGTGCGATATTGAGACGTTGGTTGCTTGCGCAATTTGCTGTGCTCCATGTTTGAATATCGCACCTGTTGCGCATTTGCGCAACTGGTTTGTGCTTGCTCCTGCTGTTGTGCCAGTTTTGAGCGCAGTTTGAATATCCAGGCCACTGTCTGTAGAAAGAAAGAAAGAGAAAGAAAGAAAGATAATGTCTACAGATAGATAGAGACAGATAGGTAGAGGGATATGATAAATAGATAGACAGATACTGTACATTGATAGATAGATACTGGAGAGAGAGAGAGAGATGTAGATAGATAGATAGATAGATAGATAGATAGATAGATAGACAGATACTATCTGTAGATAGATAGATACTGTAGATAGATAGAACAATAGAGCTATATAGATAGATACTGTTGATAGATAGATGCTGTCAGATAGCTAGATAGATATATACTAGACAGATAGATAGATAGATAGATAGATAGATAGATAGATAGATAGATAGATAGATACTGGAGAGAGAGAGAAAGAGAGATAGAAGATAGATACTGTACATTGATAGATACTGGAGAGAGAGAGAAAAATAGACAGACAAACACATACAGAAAGACAGACAGACAGACAGACAGACAGACAGATAGATAGATAGATACTGTCTGTAGATAGACAAGATAGATAAATGATAGATAGATAGATAGATAGATAGATAGATAGATAGATAGATAGATAGATAGACATTGTCTGTAGATAGAGGGAGGAAGGAAGGAAGGAAGGAAGGAAGAAAGTCTACAGATAGATAAATAGATAGAGATAGGTAGATGGATATGATAAATAGATAGATACTGGAGAGAGAGAGAGAGAGAGAGAGAGAGAGATGTAGCTAGATAGATAGCTAGATAGATAGATAGATAGATAGATAGATAGATAGATAGATAGATACTGTCTGTAGAAAGAAAGAAAGAGAAATAAAGATAATGTCTACAGGTAAATAGAGATACAGTAGATAGGTAGAGGGATATGATAAATAGATAGACAGATACTGTACATTGATAGATAGATACTGGAGAGAGAGAGAGAGAGAGAGAGAGAGAGAGAGAGATAGATAGATATCTAGATAGATACAGGAGAAACACAGAAACATAGACTTTGACGGCAGATAAGGACCACTTGGCCCACCCAGTCTGCCCATTTCCCTACCTATTGGATAAGCTGAAGATTCTAGTTAACCAACAGCCTACTTCCTGCAACCCCCCACTGTAATTGCCTTATGTCTGTCCCATACATGTTTGAATTCCCCCACTGTTTTAGACCCCACAACCTCTCCAGGAAGGCGGTTCCATGCGTGCACCACTCTCTCCGTGAAAAAGAATTTCCTCACATTACCCCTGAGCCGTCCCCCCTCTAACTTTAAATTGTGCCCCCTTGTTCTTACACATCTCTTTTTCTGAAAGATGCTACCCTCCTGGACTTTGTTCATCCCCTTGAGGTACTTAAAAGTTTCTATCATGTCCCCCCGTCCTTCTTTTCATCAAGGGTATACATATTAAGCTCTCTCAGTCTCTCTTCATATGGTTTCTGATGTAGACCCTGCACCATTTTAGTTGCCCTCCTCTGGACTGCTTCCATCCTGTCTATGTCCTTGCATAGATGAGGGTCTCCAAAACTGCACGAGTACTCCAGATGGGGTCTCACCAACTGTCTGTATAGAGGAATAACCACTTCTTTTTACTTGTGATGCCCTCCTATGCATCCCAGTATTCCCTGGCTCCTTACTGACTTCTCACATTGCTTACCCACCTTTAGGTCATCTGATATGACTACATCCAGATCCCTTTCCATTACTGTTGTCGTTAGTACCTCCTGCTATTGTGTACTCTTCTCCTGGATTTTATTTCCCAGGTGCATTACTTTGCACCTCTTTGCATTGAATCTAAGTTGCCATATGTCTGACCATTCCTCCAACCTTGCCAAGTCCCTTCTCATCCTTTCTACCCCCCTTTGTGTATCAACTATGTTACAGATCTTTGTGTCATCTGCAAAGAGGCATACCTTTCCTTCCAGACCCTCTGCAAGAGAGAGAGAGAGAGATAGATAAATAGATAGATAGATAGATAGATAGATAGATAGATAGATAGAGCGATAGAGAGCTATATAGATAGATACTGTTGATAGATAGATGCTATCAGATAGCTAGATAGATAGATACTAGACAGATAGATAGATAGATACTGTAGATAGATGGATACTGTAGATAGATAGACAGACAGACAGATAGATACTGGGGAGAGAGAGCGAGAGATAGATAGAAGATAGATACTGTACATTGATAGATACTGGAGAGAGAGAGAAAGATAGACAGACAGACATGCAGAAAGACAGATAGATAGATACTGTCTGTAGATAGACAAGCTAGATAGATGATAGATAGATAGATAGATAGATAGATAGATAGATAGATAGATAGATAGACAGACAGACAGACAGATAGATAGACATTGTCTGTAGATAGATGAAGAAAGAAAGAAAGAAAGAAGGGGGCAGGGAGACAGACAGACAGACAGAAAAGATAGACAGATTCATACTGTCTGTAGATAGATAGACAGACAGACAGACAGACTGACTGACAGGCAGATATAGTGATAGATTTATTTATTTATGTTTTATTTTATGTATTTAGTTTTGTTGACCGGGTAAGTGCACTAGACAAATCCTGCCTATTTTCAGGCACGACCAGGGGGAGGGGGATACAGATGAATGCCAATTGATCTTGAACCAGATTAAGCTGTTGGTGATATTTTTTTTTAGTGAATGAGGGAAATTTGGGCAGGACACCGGGGAAATTCCCCTACTGCATTGCTGGTGGTAGGGGGAGCTGCTGGTGCTAGTCTGCAGAATGGCAGACTGTGCTCAACATTTCATGGAGACAGACGTCATGTCTGATCACTAGTGTCCAGCCGGAGTCGGCTTTACCTCAAGAGACTGCAAATGGAACGGCGCTGCCTGCGGAGCCTGTAGGGGATTTGCACGGTATTATCCGTGCAGCGGGAGTTCCTGAAGTGCGGTTATGTCCAGACCTGCCCTCTGGAGAGCAAATTTCGGAGGATTGTTCAGTGTAGGCTTTTCCCCTAAACAAACCACATGGAGAAGATAGCAATTCTGCACTGGTACCTCCTATTGTGACAGCTACTCACCAGCCTTGACGCTCAGCTGCTGTCTCCGAGATGACTCACCCGCCGGACGTCTTCTGTGCTGGAATGCGGAAGTCAAGTGCGGCTGACGGCTCCTTTCCCTCCACTGACTGGAGTAAGGATTCAGCCTTGTTGGATGTAGGTTGGACGTTGCAAGACGGACACTGGGTACTGGATTCAACTTGGATATCTTTCACACCCGATGTGCCCCGACCTTCTGAGGGTTCAGCTCTTCCACAAGAAGTGGCGGCTCCAACTCCAAGCACATCAGGTGACTGTTTAAATTCTTCTCTTTCATCTGCTCCAGTGGTTGATGATAGGACTGGGTCTGAGCTGCCCCACACTTCCCTCCCCTTCCCCACAACATGGACAATTTAATTCTGGCCCCCGTTTTTCAGATCTATTCCGAAATAATAGGCTTGACCAGGCCCCCAGGAGAAATGCCGTTCGTTTATGGTATGGGGGGGGGGGCTTCAGGATCACAATGATCGTTTTTACATGGCAAGGAGGCTGCTTAAAAATTCAATGAACTTCCAAGCAGCTGATATACATGCCCTCATCAATATCAGAGGGGAGAACACATTCGATGTTAGTTTCTGCTCATTTCCAGGACTTGACAAGTTTTGGCAAAAATATGAATCATTGAAGACCACCCCATTATGGACTCCATTTTAGGTGATTCCCATCACCGAGCCATTATTTAAAACAATTTCACCCTTTATGCACATGATCTTGTCATCCTTGCACATTCCCGAGACATTGGGGTTCTTAACCTTCAGCTGAGTGAGGCCTTTAAGAATACTCAAGCCTGGGTAACATCCCACAAGCTGGTCCTTAATCTGAAAAAAACTCAGGCCATGCTCTTTGGGTCAGCGGCCAAGATCAAGGTCTCCCCGTCCCTCTATGTGTCAGTAATGTGGATGGCTCCCCCTCCTAACCAGTGTTTCAATAAAATACCTTAGGGTTACACTTGACCCCCAATTCAACCTGGGGAGTCACATCCTAAATGTTTGTAGAAACGTAAACTGCAAACTGAGTTTTGCCTACAGGGCAAAGAAAAATCTGATGTCCACAGCTCGCTTGGCACTGGCCAGAGGTGTGCTGCTCCCCTTCACTAAGCTATGGCCATCTCCTATTCGCTGGCACCTCCAAGGTCCACCTTGCCAGGTGGAACACGACCTATAACAACATCTGTCACTTTGCCCTGGCTGCCCCACATCTCACCCACCATTGTAAATTATACGACAAACTGAGCTGGCTTGCCCTGAACAATCACTTGAAATATGGGTTGGGCTGCTTCATAGGAAAGGTGCTCAGAACTGGCACCCCACCGGGGCTTGCACAGCTTCTCATGCCTGCTGTATCCTCCTCCTACTCCCTCAGGTTTCAGGGTCCGGTGGTGCTCAAAGTTCCATATACTTGAACCCTAATGGGGGATAGGGACTTTGCTACATGTGCTCCAAGGCTATGGAACTCCCTTCCTGACCATGTACATTCCTCCCCCTCCCAATTGTGTCTCCAGAATTCCCCTGTGGGAGCACTTGAAACTGTCCTTGGTGTGTAGGTGTCCCAAGCCACCCTAACCAGGTCTCCAAATTGGTCCCATTCTGACCCACTGCCTACTGTCCTTCAATCTCTGGGTAGCATGTGACTGATTGCCATCTGCTTATGAATTAAGCGGCCCTGGTAAATATGGTCGCTCATGCAATGCAATTACCATTGAATGTGTTAGTCTATTTATGTAACCCCTAGATGGCGCTATCCAAGGGGCTACTACCCCTGCCTGATTTGCCACTAACAGGTTGAGGGGCCTGGATCCAATGGCGGGTGCCTCCACCCAGAGGTCAGGGTTTGCAATAGTTAAACTAACTTGGTCACAGCCCTCTGGGACACTGCAACCCCTTTCTTCCCACTAGTGGCCCAC
Source organism: Neoceratodus forsteri (assembly GCA_016271365.2). Classification (NCBI taxonomy): domain Eukaryota; kingdom Metazoa; phylum Chordata; order Ceratodontiformes; family Ceratodontidae; genus Neoceratodus; species Neoceratodus forsteri. The sequence continues at coordinate 71,976,191 of JADMNL010000023.1, forward strand.
ACAATATATCAGAATTACCTTCACGGTATACACTTACCCCAGGTCTGGTTCCGCACTGGACCTCCTGTGAAATGAGATACAGTGCAACAATCACAGTACAGTACTTTAACATAGACAAATACCTCAGGCAGTATAACTTTGCTGAAACAAGCAGCTCTGATTTATTTAGGGGATATAACAAGGACAGGGGAAATCAGGTTAATTAGCTTATCACTCTAATAATCTATCTATGGCTCTGTGCACAGGCCATCCCTATCAGTTAACTGTCCCTGGGTACCCAAGCCCTAGTGGCTAGTCCAAACCGTGGCAGCTGGTAGGGCCCTTTCACACAGAGAAAGGAGGAATTAAACAGTCAGCAGTACAGTAATTCCATTTGGATTTAATGTGGCAATTCAACGAGGAGCAACCCTGAATTAGTACTCACGACCTCCAAATAAGATAGGGTCCTTCAATGTCAGCAGGGCTCACTTGAGGTACACAAACCTCTTCACACATCCATATAAAAGAAAGTACTATACCAGGCAGGCTGCATCTGTATCCCGATCGCAATTACTGCACAATACCGGGAGAACACACAGCAGATTCAGTTCCTGACAGACCGAGTGCAATTTTCAGCAATTCTTCCAGTCTTCTACAGGGTGAGCCTGGTTTCTACTCTTCAGAGATCCTTGATTCTTTTCACAGGACGGATTCAGTCCTAACAAGCTGTTACACAAGCTGCAGACCGGAACTCTGGGCCTTACACACGTTTTGACTAAAACTGCACACTGAAAAGCACAGGGCTCCTTCCTTCTTCACTGCCAAAGCTCAACTGAACTCCAACTGACTAAACCGGCACTTCCTTTGAGTTCCTCCCAGTTCTTGACTGGATTGGCTGTCACTCACAATAGACTGCTGCTGTTGGTCCAAAAGGCACTGAAGTCTAAACTACATCTCCCAGAGTCACTGCCCATACAATCCTCTTGTGGCTGGCTCAGATTATGAGTCCAAGTTCTGATTCGTCCAAGGCATCATTTTAGAGCTAGCTTACCCCACACTGATTGGTCCAGTTCAGCAGTTCAAAACTAGAATGGGAACTAGCAGACACAGTTCTGACTGCAAAGAAAGCAGGTTAGACAAACTGTAATTTCATTATTACTCTAAATAATTTCTGGCAAACAGTTACATCTTTCAGATAGGTTCCTTTGCACTCCTAGTGACTGCAAAATGAAGTGAATTGGCAGCAGCTCAGTGGTACTCAGAGAAGCACACAGTCCCCCATACAAACTAATTATGTCTGCAAGCAGACAGCTCTTAAAGAGACAGTACCAGAGGCTCTAAAAACACTCACTGATAAATGGCTTAAATGCCAAACACCATTCAGGCTTGGAGCATTCAAGCAAGCTCCTGGAAGTCTTTTGGGAACCCCCATTTGCAGGGGGTTACACCCTTCCTGGCCTGGGAAAGCTTGACGTCTCAAGCAAGGTAATTTTATAAGTTTCAACTGCAACCATATACATTTGCATTAGGCTCTACATGTAATCATCAGTCAATATATCATTTTACCAAGAACACATTTCTGAAACATTGCAGTACGTCACTCTTTACACAGTATTACATACACATTGTACCATAACTCAAGTTATTACCTCTTGTACATGAAACCTGAAGAGGGGCCCTTCCTATCAGTTACCTTGGGGCTGGATGGGGCAAGGGCACCATATAGAAGACAACACAAGTAACTTGGAGTTAGCACTGATGCTCAGTTTGGGCAATGAGCTCGGGACACATACACTCCTTTATGGACAACATTGAGAGGCAAGTCCACAGGCCTCCCAAGTGAATCATAACTGAGGTGCACCACAGGCTTTACAGCTCGACCAGTCTTTCTAGGGGAACTGTTATAGTCTCTGCACTCTGAGCCTCATTTTCAGCATTGTCCTCACTTGTCAGGGAGTCTCCATGGGGGTAGAGAGGCTAGAACTTGGGGCACTTTCAGCTCCAGGAGTTACAGTTTCTGAGTCCACAACATTTGGCTCAATGGAAGCTTTGGACACTGGCAGTGGACTGTCAGGGCACTCAAAATACTCTTCTTGTTCGGGTATCACCAGTCTGCCCCAATCTATCATTTTCCTCCCTGAAAGCTCAAACAGTTCAACCATGCACAATGATTCCATTTCATCTGATCTGATGCTTTGCACTTCACTTTCTGGGAGCATTGGCTCCAGGGATGAAGCTGGGGGCTTAGACAGTCAGAAGGCCCAGCTTTGTCTCCAGTATTGACTAGGGATTGCCCCAGAACAATTGACTCAGTTCGTAAGAAGGATAGTATTCAAAGTCACTCTCACTTTCTTCCGATATGGACTGACAGTCATGCTCAACTGGGACTTGTGGAGGGAACACTTTAACTTTGCTTCTGTAGGTGCAGACTTTCTTGATCTTTTCTTAGCAGCAGCTCTAGTCACTGGTCAGAGGGGCATCTTCTAGGGGCTCAGACTCAATTAAGATTTGTCCAATGGGCAGTAAATGATTTCTATGCATTGTTTTACATCTTTTGAATTATTCTCAGGCCTTACTTTGTACACTGGCAGATCATCTAGTTTGCCCACTACAATGTGAGGAGATGGTGCCATCTGTCAGCAATCTTGTGCTTGCCATGCAGTCCCAGATTTCTTAGCAATACCGATCTCCTCCTGGAGTTCCTGTGCTTTCACCTTTTATCATACCTTTCTTTGTTGGCCAGATTTCTTTTGGCAGCCATGGTTTGAGCCAGTTGGTACGCATGAGTTAGCTTGGGCTTTAACTTTTGCACATACTGTAAATAGTTGTCAGCTTGAACCCCATCAGGAGAGACCCCAAAACACACATCTACTGGTAGTCGAGCTTCTCTTCCAAACATCAAGGCGGTAGGGGAGAATCCAGTGGCATCACTTTGGTGCAGTTATAAGCATGTACCAGGGTGCTAATTTGTTGGCTCCATCTAGGCTTGTCCTTTGGGTGCAGGGTGCCTAGCATATCTAGCAAAGTGCGGTTGAAGCAGTTCAGGCTGTGGGTCCCCTGGGGGTGGTAAGGAGTAGTTCTGGACTTTCGCACTCCCACAGAGAAAGCATCTCTTTGATCAGACGACTCTCAAAGTCTCTCCTTGATCAGAATGGATCTTTGTGGAGCCCATAGTGAACAAAAAGTTTTCTACAAGTACTTTGGCTACAGTGGATGCTTTCTGGTCTTTGGTGGGGAAAGCTTGGGCATATCTCGTGAAATGGTCAGTGACCACCAGCACATTACTGATATTTCTTTGATCTGACTCCAAACTTAGAAAATCAATACAGACCAGCTCCATGGTGCACTGTGGTTATGTTAACAGGGGCAGCCCTCTGGGGCAAAGCTTTCCTCTGTAAGCAGCGACTACAAGTTCGAATGTGTTGCTCCACATCAGCCCCCATCTTAGGCCAATAGAATCTGGATCTCACCAAGTCAAGTGTTCTGTCTATACCAAGGTGCCCCATGTGGTTGTGCAAGGACCTCAATACTAGTCTCGAAAGGCAGTGGGCAGCACTAGTTGTTGTTTGTCTACTTGTCCCCTCTGTCTACTGTTTCTCTGTATAACAGTTTATTGATCAGTTTCAACTTAGGACCTTCTTTTATAACAGTGCAGTTCTCAAATCAGTGGAGGCTGATTTGGACATACTCTTTTCCTGCATAGAGGGCTTCTAAAGCTGCTTTGATCATGGGATCGCGGGATTGGTCCTCCGAATACTGTCATTGTCCAGCTGAGGCAGTGCACCAATGTCTATTGCAGAAAAGTGGCAATAAGCAGCAGGTATGCAATTCTCAGAGAGCTCCCAAGCAATCCACCATGCAGTCCACTGCGTCCGTGGACATTTGTTCCTCCCTGTCAAACTTCCGCAGAGTGCCCGAATGTCAGGTTCTGCCAGTCGGACCCAATCATTCTGGGGAACAGGCCTCCGGAGAGAGCATCAGCATCTATGTGGTTCAGACCTGCTCGGTATTCGAGAGCATAGTCATATGTAGATAATGCAGAAAGCCACCTATGCCAGTGGCATCCAACTTAGCTGAGGTCTGCACATAGGTCAAAGGATTATTGTCAGTTTTACTAGTATTTAGCCCCATACAAGTACTCATGGGATTGGTCAACAATAGCCCACTTCAAAGCTAGAACTCTAACTTATGTACAGGATAGTTCTTTTCGGATGGGGTCAGGCTTCTACTGGCAAAGGCCACTGGTCTCAGGCCATTCTCGTTCTTGGTACAACACACGCCCCAACCCTTGCAAGCTAGCATCAGTGTGCAGGACGAAGGTTTTCTTGGATCGGCATAGGCCAGCACTGGAGCATGGGTAAGTTGATATATGATCTCATGAAAAGCAGTCTCACAATCAGGAGTCCAGCGGCCCCAAATACTCACTGGATGAAAAATACACTCTTCAGTCTTGAGGGACGCTGACTTTTGGTATTTTTTGTGGGTTGGGGATACCCTTGAGTAAGGTTAAGTAAAGGCGGATCACTCTTGAATAGTCCTTGATGAGCGCCGATAATAACCACAGAATCCCAGAATCTTTGCAGTTCTTTTAGATTTTTGGGCTGTGGCCAGGTGGTCAAGGCCTCAACTTTACTTGGGTCGGTCTCTATTCCTCGGTGGATACTATGTGTCCTACATACTTTACTGATGTTTGAAAGAATTGACACTTATCAATGGACAGTTTAAGACCAAAGTCCTCCAGTCGGTCCAATACCTTAAATAATCTGCTCTCATGTTCCTCCAGTGAGCTGCCAAACACAATAACATCATCTAGGTATACCAGGCACTCTAGTAAGTTCATGTCCCCCACTGCAGCTCCATCAATCGTTGAAAGTGGCTGGGGCACCTGAAATCCTTGAGGCATCCTCATGAATTCATAGAAGCCAGCGGACAGATAAAGGCCGTCTTCTCAACGGTCCTCTGGGGCCATCGGGATCTGTAGTACCCACTCATGGAGATCCAGCACAGAGAACCACTTGCTCCGTTAGGCAGTCCAAAGCATCCTGAATGCGGGCATTGTGTACTGATCAGGGATAGTCCGCGGTTTAAGGTGCGATAATCCACACACATCCTTACTGTTCCATTCTTTTTCCTCACTACCACAATGGGGGAAGCATAAGGGCTTCTGATTCTTTGTATCACACAGCAGCTAACATCCTTGCAGATGCCGTCTCACATCATCTATGTCAGCAGGTGCCAGGCGTCTAGACCTCTCAACGAAATGGTCTTTCGTCATGCAGCGGATATTGTGCTCAGCTCCTTGCACGCATCCTACATCCCATTCCTTTAAAGAAAACACCTGGTCTCTCTGGGCAAGCTTCTCACTGATCCTCACTTTCCATTCAGCTGGCAGCGGGGTCGCAAATCAAACAAGTAGGCTGTTACTCTGTCATTCTTCCTTGAACTCTTGCTGCTGGGTAGCACTGCAGTGTCTGCACAATGCACATTAGCCAGGATGCAACCTCTGTTTACTCGAATGTCTCTTTCAGACACATTATGAACTTGGACCATTACCCTTCTGGCATAAGCATGGGCTCTAGCGGGCAAAATACTAGGCTTGACCAGCAGTCCCTCTGGCAATTTTCCATCGCTTCTGCATCCAACACATTATTATTTTATTCTTAACATCCTTTCTGATACGGACCTCTCCTGTAAGGTACACTGGCATTTGGCGCCAGGATCAGAGACTCAGGATCCTTCTTCCATACAATTCGACCCCCATCTTCCTGGTTCTGTTTTTTCAGCATCTCTGTGCCTCATAGGCCTTCTTAATTAAAGCCGGAACTCTTAAAAGCTCTACTAGTCTTTGACCCTGTTTTCATAACACAACTGTGCCAGCCTTCCAACATATGAGCATTTGTTCCAATCAACAAAGGGACACCATCATACAGTCCAGTGGGGGACACACTAGGCTAGGGTCTCTACTTGTTCGCCATCCAGCCACGGAGGTGGGGAAGACAGCCAAATTCGGATATACCCGAATAAGGGTAGCCTTCACTAACCCCATACATGCAGTCCTTCTAATGGTATTGTAAGGGTACTTCTGACAAATGTTTGATACCAACTCTGGAACATAATTGTCACTTGGGAGCCACTGTCTAATACAGCTCTTGTAGACACTCCATTCACCTTTACAGTGGTCTCCATGGAGGGACCCACTATTCTGGACCAGTCTGGAGAGGCGGTAGTGGGGGCCTGGGCAACTGACCTTGCCACAAAAGGACGTGAATTAGCATTTTGGTGCCCTCACTGGGATCATGTGCACCTCTTAACCACTGATTTCTTCTCCAAGCTCTCCTTGTAGCCTATATGCAACTTTGTCAGTGTCTTTTGGGGACTGGCATTTCCCTTTTCATGTGCCCATCTTTCCCACAATTATAGCAAAACATACTTTCTGGAGTTTGAGCTGGCGAGCCACACTGGGAGCCAGAGGCGGGGGTATTACTAACTGGAAACCTGGGTGCCATCTCTGTCTCGTGTGTGATAAGCATTTGAGACATCTCGTCAGTTTCTGCACTTCCATGGTCAAGGAATTGAGTTTGGAGCTGTTATCAGTAGGAGATACATGGGTGGGTACCCCACCCCATAGCAGATGCAGTCGGATATAGGTCAGGGGCCTGTGATTGGCAGGCGTGGGTTTCATAAAGGGACTGTTTTGAATTCTGATCTCTCTTACAGTTCACCCCATTGTGGCATATCTTTTTCCTTGTCAGAGCACTCATTGACTGTCAACCTCTGCCCCTGAACTTCACTTGATGGGTCACCCCAGTCACTGGTCGTAGCCACAGCTGTTGGTGCAGGTACCTCCGGAGGTCGCCTTTTTCTCAACTCCTCGAATTTCTCTCATTAACTCATCATAGGAGGGTGGGGATTCCAGTCGATTTGCCAGGCGTAACTGAAGCAACAGCAGTTCTGAGAAGGGGGCAGACTTAAGGATTCTTTCCAGTCTGGTTCGGTCTAGTTCAATCGCTGGCAAACTACCCTTTCTGAGGCATTCTTGCAACAATTTTTCCAGCCGAGATACATACACAGACAACAACTCCCCTTGGTACTGTTGTGCATTTCTTACTCTCCACCATAGGTCCTCATCAGAATCTGGGCTCCCATACACATTCTCCAAGGCCTCAAGATAGGCCTGTGCAGTCGCTTCAGGGTTACTGGCCCGTTTAGCACGGATGGTAGCAGGGCAGGACCTCGGAGCCTCACTAACCCTCTTTCGCTTCGCCTTCGAACATTGCCATTCTAGCACTTGGGGCAACATAGTCTATCCAGGTCTCCTAGTCATCCTCCCTTGGGGTGGGAGGGTGCCAGAGAAGATCCTCAACCTTCGTAAGAGTCGTGACTAATGGCAGGTGCAGAAATAGGAGTCTGCATTGGTTCAGCCACCATTACGGGCACTGGAGCAGGAGAGGGTGTTGGGGAGGAACACCCCAGGTGGCAAGAATAGTTTCTTCAAGTCCTCCACAGTTTTCCCCTCCCAGCAACTATTCAGCAAATTTCTCCTCAAAAGTTTCAGATAGTGGTGGGGCTGATCCCCGGTCTTTACTGTCCTTAGTTATCACTCTCCAAGCAGTGAGGGCTCCTCTGGGGTAATGGTCTGTGGCACTTTGGAGCTATCTATGGGATCCTTAAACTCTACTAGGGCCAGGAAGTGTGGGTGAGCAGATTAGCATGCCGACCCACCACCACAGGGTTTTGTAAACCTTCCACCTTGGAAAGTACTCCTGCACAGTGTCCGTATTGATACCCAGGGGATGTCCAGGATAAGCATAGCATTTTGGGGTCGATCTCCTCCCAGTACACCACTCCACCAGCCGGTGCACAGCCACTTCTGTCGGGTACCCATTTTTTCTTAACAGTGGTTCGTAAATATGGCCACTAGAGGACACACAATCCCAGCGGTGAGCCTCCAAGATGTAACCCTAGATGGCGCTATCCCAGGGGCTACTACCCCTGCCTGATTTGCCACTAACAGGTTGAGGGGCCTGGATCCAATGGCGGGTGCCTCCACCCAGAGGTCAGGGTTTGCAATAGTTAAACTAACTTGGTCACAGCCCTCTGGGACACTGCAACCCCTTTCTTCCCACTAGTGGCCCACACAATATATCAGAATTACCTTCACGGTATACACTTACCCCCAGGTCTGGTTCCGCACTGGGACCTCCTGTGAAATGAGATACAGTGCAACAATCACAGTACAGTACTTTAACATAGACAAATACCTCAGGCAGTATAACTTTGCTGAAACAAGCAGCTCTGATTTATTTAGGGGATATAACAAGGACAGGGAAATCAGGTTAATTAGCTTATCACTCTAATAATCTACCTATGGCTCTGTGCACAGGCCTATCCCTATCAGTTACTGTCCCTGGTACCCAAGCCCTAGTGGCTAGTCCAAACGTGGCAGCTGGTAGGGGCCCTTTCACACAGAGAAAAGGAGAATTAAACAGTCAGCAGTACAGTAATTCCATTTGGATTTAATGTGGCAATTCAACAGGAGCAACCCTGAATTAGTACTCACGACCTCCAAATAAGATAGGGTCCTTCAATGTCAGCAGGGCTCACTTGAGGTACACAAACCTCTTCACACATCCATATAAAAGAAAGTACTATACCAGGCAGGCTGCATCTGTATCCCGATCGCAATTACTGCACAATACCGGAGAACACACAGCAGATTCAGTTCCTGACAGACCGAGTGCAATTTTCAGCAATTCTTCCAGTCTTCTACAGGGTGAGCCTGGTTTCTACTTCAGAGATCCTTTGATTCTTTTCACAGGACGGATTCAGTCCTAACAAGCTGTTACACAAGCTGCAGACCGGAACTCTGGGCCTTACACACGTTTTTGACTAAAACTGCACACTGAAAAGCACAGGCTCCTTCCTTCTTCACTGCCAAAGCTCAACTGAACTCCAACTGACGAAACCGGGCACTTCCTTTGAGTTCCTCCCAGTTCTTGACTGGATTGGCTGTCACTCACAATAGACTGCTGCTGTTGGTCCAAAAATTCACTGAAGTCTAAACTACATCTCCCAGAGTCACTGCCCATACAATCCTCTTGTGGCTGGCTCAGATTATGAGTCCAAGTTCTGATTCGTCCAAGGCATCATTTTAGAGCTAGCTTACCCCACACTGATTGGTCCAGTTCAGCAGTTCAAAACTAGAATGGGAACTAGCAGACACAGTTCTGACTGCAAAGAAAGCAGGTTAGACAAACTGTAATTTCATTATTACTCTAAATAATTTCTGGCAAACAGTTACATCTTTCAGATAGGTTCCTTTGCACTCCTAGTGACTGCAAAATGAAGTGAATTGGCAGCAGCTCAGTGGTACTCAGAGAAGCACACAGTCCCCCCATACAAACTAATTATGTCTGCAAGCAGACAGCTCTTAAAGAGACAGTACCAGAGGCTCTAAAAACACTCACTGATAAATGGCTTAAATGCCAAACACCATTCAGGCTTGGAGCATTCAAGCAAGCTCCTGGAAGTCTTTTGGGAACCCCCATTTGCAGGGGGGGTTACATTTATTTTGTATGTATAAGTATATTTTAACTATTACTGCTCACTGTAGACTATCTATGTTTATCTTGCGCTCTTGTAACTCTGTACATTGCCCCTCTTGTTGTTATGTACCTTGTATGAACCCGTATTTTCATTGTACTCTCCCGAGTCGTACCTGAAAATAGGCATACAGATTGTCTAGTGTACCTACCTGGTCAACAAAAGCTAAATAAATAAATGTTTCGGAATGAAGGTGTCAATGTGGGAGTCATATTGTACTGGCCAGAGAGTAAATGTACTGTGCTTGGCCCTCCTGAACCAATCATTGATGGGGAAGGGATTTGGACTGGGAGCTGGAAATTTAAAATAAAGTTACACATTGTGGGGGATAATGTTCAGCATATTCCGAACAGTGTTTTTCTGGGAAAGGATAGGGGCTATGTTTCTATCCTGGTCAACCGAAGGCCTGTTACAAGTGTGGCAGTTCTAGGCATTTGAGCAGTGCATGCAATAAAATTAAATGTGTACTCTTCGGGGAGTTAGACCATGATAATGGGACTTGCTGCAATGTTTTTTGTTGTAACTTATGCGATGCACTAGGCCATGCATACCATCAGTGCCCTTATGTTGGGCAAAATAATCAAGGGGGTCTTGATAAGGAAACCTTGATCTCTGAAGCCCAGGATAGATTCAGGCCTAGCTCAGAGGGTGCTACCGCCTTTGAGACAGACCCTCCCACTGCAGGCCCTTCAGGGGCTACTGAAACCCAGCCCTCGACTTCAAAACCCAGTCCTGACACACAGGCCGATCAATAGCCTAGTGTGCTCCAAAGCATTCCTACTCCCATGCATCTGGGGTCCCCCGACACCGAGTTTCAGAAACCTCACCCTGAAAGAGTTATGAGGTCCCATGCTAAAAAACTAGCTCAGACTCCTATTCCTCTTACGCACAATGCTTTTCAGGTCTTGCAAGACCAAGAGGGGGACTCGGAGTCTGATGTATCAATCAAATCAAGGGCTACTTCTGGCATGGATTATGATGACGAAGAAGGTCCCGACTTATTAGAATCTAAGAAAAAATCAGTGCGTAAACGCAAAAAAGACAAATTCTAATACATTTCTCTGGCTTCCTTGACTATTATTTCACTCAACACCTGCAGCATAAAATATTTGAGGAAGTGTTTAGGGCTTTTGCAATTTTGTAAGTCATGCGTTGCAGACATTCTGTTTTTGCAAGAGACCCGATTTTCCTCCTTATTTGATGTTACTTACGCCAAAAAATTATGGGTTCAAGGTCCTTCTTTTTGGTCCTTCGGTCCCAACGCTGCAGACGGAGTCGGGATACTCTTTTATTTATTTATTTATTTATTGAATATAATCGGAATTGCAATCCTTTGAGTCACAGACTCTTTTGCAAAGGCTCCACGTCAGTTACAGAGGGTGGAGGGTATACTTTTACAGAAAACGAACATATACAAACAGTATTAGTTTAACAGTACAGGGTAATGCAGTCCTAGCTTTATCTTAGTTAACAGGTGACAGCAGTTGGCGGCATTCGAGATGTCCCTTATCAGAGAAGTGCAGGATACCGTTTCGTGGGATCTAGAGAGACCCTGTGTCAGGTATTTGGTCAGGGAAGAGGGTGTGAAAGAACAGGCGGAGGGCTGTGTGTTATCCACAGTCACATATTGCCGACTCAAGGAGTTGTGCTTTGAGGCCTGTTTTAAATAGGGAGAGACTATGGGTCTGTGAGATGGTGGGGGTAGACTATTGAGCCAAAGTGGGGCACGACAGCGGAAGGATCTTTGCCCAAGGGATGTTCTACAGTGGGGGACAAGGAATGAGATGTTGGCTGCAAGTCTTGTAGTACACCTGTAGGGGGCTGTGCTGATAATTGAGAGAAGGCTGATGGGGGCTAGCTGGAGATGTATCTTTTTTGCAAGGACGCAGGAGTGGTACTTTAGTCTTCCTTGGAAGTTTAGCCAACCAGACAAAGCATAGAGCTCACAGGTATGTGTTAACCTGTCACTGCCTGTGACTAGGCGGCAAGCTTTATTCAAGGCAGTGTTGATGCTACGTAGGGTGGTCGGTTCCGCAGAGCCATATATGACTATCCCGTAGTCTACCAGAGAGAGTATGGAGGAGGAGACCGCAAGATGCATGGCCTGTGTAGGTAAGCAGTGTTTAAGTCTGTAGAGGATACCTACTCCAGTGTTGACAGCAGAGGAGAGAAGTTGTATGTGACTATGGTAGGAGAGGGAGGTGTCTAATGTGATTCCAAGATATTTAAAACATGAAACCTATTCTAGTGGGGAGCCATGTGAGTTTTTTATTAGGAGTGCTGAATGACTGTGCGGGCTTTGTTGGTGCGCAAAGATCATGGACTTCGTTCTTTGATAGTTGATGATAAGGCGGTGTTCAGTGAACCAAGTTTCTAGCTCCCTAAAGAAGTCCTGCAGAGCTAGTTGGAGAGCGCTAGGCTGTGGGTGTTTCCAAAACACTACCGCATCATCAGCGTAGAGTAGCAGGTGACCACTGCAAGACTTGGGGAGAGAGTTTAAAAAGAAGGTGAATAGTAGTGGGCCGAGCATAGACCCCTGTGGGACTCCAGAGCATATTGGTTTGCAGGAGGAGAGGGTAGTGTTTATCTTGACTTGCTGTGACCGGCCTGAGAGGTAATCCTTGAACCAGGCAGTAGCCTCTGGGACCAAGTTGAGTTGAGGAAGGACACAAAGCAATAGCTCATGACTGACCGTGTCAAATGCCTTGGTCAGATCCACGTAGATCGCCCCTGCCACTGAGCCTTGGTCAAGGGCCTCATGGATAAATGAGGTGAGCTCAGTAAGGGCTGTGACGGCACTGTGGCCTCTCTGGAAACTGTGCTGTTCTCGGCAAAGAAGGTTGTGTTTAGTTAGGTGTTCAGTAAGCTGGTCCGATACTATTTTTTCCAGAGCTTTGGAGAGAGGTGGGAGTATCGATATCGGTCTATAGTTGCTTGTGTTAGTGGGGTCGCCGCTCTTCAGAATAGGTGTGATTATGGCTGTCTTCCAGGTTGTGGGGAACTGATCAAGGCATAGTGACAGGTTGAGAATTTTTGTGAGATGGGGTAGTGTAACATCCAGGGTCAGCCGAATGAGTTTGAGAACCAGGGAATCACTGCTATATTGGGCATTAGCAAGTGCTCTGGAAATGTAGCGTTTTGCCTTGTGGCAGGATATGATTCTTAGTCTAAAGGGTGGCATATTGTTGTTATTCATGGTGTCAGTGGGAGGGTGGGAGGAGGGATTGTAGTAGTTAGGTGGAAGTATGTGGGAGAGGTCCGAGAAGGAGGAGTTGAGGGCTTCCGCTATGGTAGTAGGGTCCTGGGTGGTATCCCCATTTACTGTGAGTTGTGTAGGGGTAGGGGAGCAAGATTTCCCACTGAGTTCTTTTATATTGTTCCAAAATTTTTTACCGTTGCCCCAGGAGGAGGTGAGAGTTTGTTGATAATATGTAGCTTTAGCTTGCCATAAGGCCCAGGTACATTTGTTGCGGGCCTCCCGGTATAGTTGTCTATCCTGTGTGCATTGGGAGTCTAGGGCCTTATGCCATAGGTTGTCCCTTTGTTGGAGCTGATTAAGTAGTGAATGTAAGATCCAGGGTGTGTATCTGGTTTTCACTACTTGTTTAGTGAAAGGAGCAAAGATGTCACAAGCCTCATTGAATGTGGCTATAAAGTGGGAGAGTGCCAGGTCTACGACTGTGTGGTGTAAATGGGGAGCCAGTTGCTGGTAGTTAAGTGTGCTTTGAGACACGCTAGGCCTCCTATTTTTAGTTGCCTTTGTATGGTGACTTGGGGGGGGCAGGGGGTATTTTACCCGACCACCGGCAGGTCACCGGGGAATGGTCACTAACAGAGTCGGGGAGCACAGTGACATGGGAGAGGTTATGTGGCCTGTTAGTGAAGATGAGGTCTATAAGGGTGGTGGTTCCCTGTTCTAAGGTCCATTCAGGTAGGGGAGGTGACGAGTTGGGCAAGATCAAATGCCAGGGCTGTGTCTTTGAAGCTGGATGAGGCAGGAGATAGCCAATTGACATTAAAGTCTCCCAGTATGATGACTTCACTAGTAGTAGGGAGGTGGGAGATACTGTGGAGGATAGATTCAAATGCAAGTTTTTGGTTGCTAGGGGGGATATAGGCCGCAGTGATGTGGAGGGTTTTGGTACCCAGACTAAGTTTGACTGTGAGTGTCTGGCACCATATTTGGGTGTTGGGGTATGTACTTCTGTGGCGTGAAGTGAGGATCTAACATAGATGGCACGGCCACCGCCTCTCTTATTTATTTATTTAGCTTTTGTTTACCGGGTAAGTACTCTAGACAAGTATTATGCCTATTTTCAGGAACGACCTGGGAGAATACAACATGAGGAACAACAGTCAAGGAGACATGGCAAAGAGAGTACAGTTTTTTGTCACAGTAAACAAACATGTGGGAAATACATCATTTGACGCTAGGGAAACATATAGTAGTAAGCACATTTCAGATTATACACTCTAGACTAGCTAGTTCAACTGACAGATATATACAGGTCATCATACATAGGAGTGGAGCATAGCTCAAGGACTGGATTGGTCATAATATAACTTATAACATTGTCGTATACACCCCCTAGGCTAGTTGGATCGCGGACAGGTATATACAGCTCATCACATTTTTCTAAATGTGCACATGTTAAGCAGAAACAGAAACACTTGGTAGTACAAGTTTCAACCAAGTGACCAAGGTGCAATATGTCATGGTTAGCCTATGACCGTGGAGCAATAATGGGTGTAAAAATGCCCAAGGCTTTTTAGGCAGGTGTAGTCAGAAGTCATTGATACAGTGAGGAAAATATCTCCAGGAATTCAATGGAGACACCCTTGGGAGGTTCAGACAAAACAATTTGACACTTTACTCTAGGGAGGTTTGGGGCAGTCACACTCTGATGCTAGTTTTAGGAAACCCCATAGGGAATTTCAAAAACTCAGATAGGAGGGGGCAGCTCGGATATCCACAGGCAGCGAATTCCAGAGTCTGGGCACACTTATGGCAAAGTCCCGATCCCCCATGAGCATCTGGGTAGGAGGGACTTTGAGCATCCCTGATGTGAGAGACCTAAGTTGGTAGGGGGTGGGATTCAGTTTAGGCAGAAGCCGGGCCAGCCTCTGGGGGGGTGCTAGTTCTGATCACTTTCCCATAGAGGCATTCCAAACCAAAATCAAGGTATCTAGCTGGTGACAGCCAGCAGAGGTTCTCATATAGCTCACAATGGTGGGTGAGTCGGGGGGCAGCCAAGGCAAAACGACAAATGTTATTGTAAGCAGTGTACCACCAGGTGAGATGTGTCTTTGGAGAGCGAGCAAATAGGTGCAGCTCACAGCTGAGGGAGGGAAGGAGCACACCCTTTGCTAGGGCAAGCCTGGCTGCCGGTATAAGGTTATACTTGGCCCTGTAGGCCAGACCCAGTTTGCAGTTGCCGCCCTGTAGATGTTAAGGATATGATTACCCATGTCAAGTTGGGGGTCAAGTGTTACCCTGTTAAAGTCATCGGTCCCCAGACCAAGGGATAGGTTGAAGATAAAGGCTACTGGTGAGGCAATGTGTGCAGCACCAAGCTTAAGGAGTTTAGCCCTGTCAGCTTGGAAGATGGAATATTCACTGAGGGAGACAGCTCCATTGGGTATTCTTTCCGAGAGCCATGTCTCAGATAGAGCTAGGATGTCAGGTGCATGCTGGGCAATCCAGCCTTGGAGGGGGTGTATTTTTTTGGTAGGCTGCATATATTAAGAGTAGCTAGCAGTAGACTCCCACATGGGCTGCTAGATGAGGCCACTGTGCAGGGTGGCCCCAGGTTGGGGTGAATATTGCCAGATAATAGGAGTAGGAGCAGGGTGTGCCACAGAAGGGCTAACCTGTGAAGTTTGGGTGAGTGACGTTGGGACTGGTAGACTGTAGGTCTTTTAACATTGGTGGTGGGGATGGGGAGACTGGTTAAGAGAATGGCGTGAGTTTGGGGGCCTGATTTGAGGCTAACAGGAGTGGTGGGGGGCTGCGGTCTGGAAGGAGGGAGAGCTGAGGTACAGTGTGTATCGTGTATGACTGAGAGAGTTAAAGTGATTGTGTGTGCGTAGAAGCAGGTGGGGTCATATAAGTCTGTGTAGGAGGGCTTGGAGGTACAGTGGTTGGAGTCACCATAGTTAATTTTTTGATGAATGAAAATGTTGTTGTCATGTAGGTTAGGTGCCTGGGGTGGGGGTGAGCTAGCTGTAGGTTCATAGATGTCAGGAGGACTGCTATTAGCAGGGATAGCACTGTTTTTATAGGGAGGGCAATGTATGTAGTAGTGGCCACTAGTGTTGATCTTGTATAACCTGCAGCTGGTAAAGTGGGCTGATAGGTTATTTCCAGAAGTCAGGTGACCAATCCTATCTATAAAGCTGAGTGCCAACCAAGGAGGGTGGTGGTGGGGGTGGTAGGGAGCCGAATGCATAGCGTTCGGCGGGGCTAAGCCTGGACTTTCTCTCCACAGGGACTAACGGTCGCGACTGCACCAAGGAGATGGGTCTTCACCTCAGCAGCTTCAGGGACTTGTAGCAGCAGGGAGGGCTCCAGCAAATAGCCCTCGCGACCTCCGGGCTCCTTGGGGGAGGGGGTGCATTCTTGGCAGCATCGGGGACTTGTAGCAGCAGGGAGGGCTCCAGCAAATAGCCCTTGTGACCTCCGGGCTCCTCAGGGAGGGGTGCGTTCTTGGCAACTTTAGGGGACTTGTAGCAGCAGGAGGCTCCAACCAAGAAATGGCCCTCGTGACCTCGAGCTCCTCAGGGAGGGGGTGCATTCTTGGCAGCTTAGGGACTTGTAGCAGCAGGGAGGGCTCCAGCAACAGCCCTCAGCCCTCCAGGCTCCTCGGGAGGGGGCGTTCTGCCCCCCCCTTACCATACTCATGTCCCAGTAATTCGGATGGTGGATATCGTTCCAGGCAGGGTACTGCTCCTGGACTGTTTATGTAGGGGGTATTCCCTTCACCTTATTAATACTTACGCTCACAAGTTAAGTCAGCCAGGATTGATCTATTCCAAAATATTGAACAATATCTTTTTATACCTCGACACATCACCTGGGGAGGTGATTTTAACTGTGGTCTAGATTTGAAATTCAAGAACCAGGTACAACAGAAGGTGTACTGTGACTCCCATGCCCTTCACAAACTCCTTGTGAAAGCTTCTTTATTGGACACATAAAGGTCCCTCCATCATGGCCTGGAACCCATATAGACGAAGCAGTTTTACTAACATACTAACATACTATTTGCCAGCAGATTAGGCCTTATGGTCTATCAAGTCTGCTCGAACCTAGATCCTTAGTTGGGTGCCGAGACCCTCCCATCCCTTGTGCTCCAGAAACCTCTATCATCCATCCCCACCCCACCGGGACAGGCCATCATCTGATACATCCACTTTCTGTGTCTGTCCCACCCTCTCTTAAAGCTCTCCACTGTGGATCTCTGAACCAGCTCACCAGGCAGAGCATTCCAAGGGTCCACCACCCTCTCAGTGAAAAACCTCCTCCTCTTTTCCCCCCTCACCCTTCCACCTTCCAACTTCAAACCATGCCTCTGGTGATGCCTCCTGCTTTAGTCTAAAGATCCCTCCATGTTTACCCTATTTATTCCCTTGAGGTACTTGAAGACCTCAATCATGTCCCCCTGTCTCTCCTCTCCTCCAATGAAAACAGGCAGAGCTCCTCAAGTCTGTCCTCGTAAGTCAAATCCCTAGCCCTCGTATCATCTTTGTTGCCTCCTCTGTACCCTCTCCAGGAGCTGTATGTCCCTCTTCAAGTGTGGTCTCCAGTACTGTACACAGTACTCAAGGTGTGGTCTAACCAGTCCATTGTACAGTGGCAGAATCACTTCCTTGCTCCTAGAGGTGATCCCCTTCGATGCATCCCAACATCCTGTTTGCCTTGCTAGCTGCTCTCCTGCACTGCTCAGTGTTATTCATGCATGTATCCACCATGACCCCTAGGTCTTTTCCCCTGTTGAGGCTTCCAGCACCTCCTCCCAGGGTGTACCTGTGTTTGGGTTTCCCGACCAAGATGCAACACCTTGCACTTGGTGATATTGAAATTAATTTCCATGTGAGCCCAGCTTCCAGGGTGTCCAGGTCCTTGCAGGGCCAACCTCCCCTCTTCTCCCTCAACTACTGCTCCCATCTTGGAGTCATCCGTGAAGAGACTCATTTCACACCTATACCATCCCTGATGTCTGATATGTATGCATTAAACAGGATTGGACCCAGGACCGAGCCCTGTGGTACCCCACTACCAACCTCTGTAGGGTTCGAGAGCTCCCCACAGACCACTACTCTCTGAGTGCGTCCAGCTATCCAGTTTTCAATCCATCTGACCATCAAAGGCTACCCTAACCCCATCGGTTTCTCCACCAGACCATTGTGGGGACAGAGTCAAACGCCTTAAGAGTCCAAGAATAATACATCCACAGGCTTACCCCTGTCCAGTTCTGATGTTACCCATTCATAGAACTCCACAAGGTTGGTTTGACATGATCTACCTGGCACAAACCCATGCTGCACTATCCAGACCTCCCACCTCCTCCAAGTAAACCCCAATCGTTCCTTTAGTATACTCTCCATTAATTTTCCCACCACCGAGGTTAAACTGATGGGTCTATAGTTTCCTGGTACTTCCTTGACCCCCTTTATGGATTGGTACCACATGTGCCTCTCGCCAATCCCTAGGTACCCTCCTGTCTCAAGTGACCTGTTGAAAGCTCCGCCAGGGTGCAGCCAGTATCGCCAATTCCTAGTATCTCGGATGAATGCCATCCGGCCCAGGAGATTTGTCTTTCTTTAGGGCCTTGAGGGCAACCACACCACCCTTTGGTGGGGATGGCATCATCCGCCCTCCACCTTACCGGTCTTTTATCCTTATCCAGATGTGACACCCTGGGGTACCTTTCCCTCCCTTTTGCTCCATTTCTGTTGCTCCCCTGATCCCACTCCCTGTCGCTTCTATCCCCTTTGTGCCTTGCTTTGTAGATATCCCATCCCCCTCCCTAGTGAACACAGAGGCAAAGTACTCGTTAAATACCTCTGCCTGGTCCCTCGCCTCTTCCACCCACCCTCCTTCTGATCTCAATCTGCTGAGATGGCCCTTAGTTTTTCTCCGCTCCCCAATGTACCGGAAGAACCCCTTTTCCCCTCCATGTATCCCCTGTGCCAGCCGTTGCTCTTTACTGGACTTTGCTCCCCTCACCATCTGGTGACTTTTCTAGATGCAAGCTGGTACATTTCCTTATCCTATCCTCTTGTTGTTTTATATTTTTGTAAGTCCCTTCTTTCTCTGACTGCTACCTGGACCTCACTGGACCACCAGCATGGTTTATGTGACCTTGCTCCCTTACGTTTCAACTTAGCGCAGATCCTGACTGCCTCATGAAGTCCCGTTTATGACCTCCTATCTCCTTTCCACACTTGTCGTTGAGGTAATCCCTTCAAGTGATCCTTGAGAATATTTCCCATGCCCATAAAGTCTGCCCCCCTGAAGTCCACTGCCAGTGTCCTAGATCTCACCCCACTCCCCCAATGCTTATTTGAAACCAGACAGTATTGTGGTCACTCCCAGTCAGGAGGGTCCTGTACAACCATGTCCCTTACCAGATCCCCATCTGCCAGAACCACATCCAGGACATGCCCCTCCCTTGTGGGCTCCATCACATGCTGTGTTAAGAACACATCCTGGAAGCCATCCAGCAGCCTCCGCTCCTTGGCCACCTTAGAGGACATGGTTCCCCAGTTAGTACCTGGCATATTAAGGTCCCCATCAACACCACTCTTCCCTTTTGGACCACACTGGGCAATGATGTTGTCAACAAACCATCCTCTAGAACATCACTCATCCCGGGGGCCTATATACTACTCCCAGCTTGACCTTATCTCCTGCTGGGGATCGTGAAGTGACCCATAAGGCCTCCACGCTTCCCTCTGCCTCTTCTACCATAGCAATTTCTATGTCATCTCTAATGAACATAGCCACTCCACCCCTCTGCCCTCCTTTCTATCCTTCCTAAGCATAGTGCCCCGTACATTTAGGTCCCAGTCATGGTTTTTGTTGGCACGTTTCCGTGACTGCCGCCACATCCACCCCTCGAACAGCATGGCCTGGAACTCTGGCAACTTGTTTCCCAAACTCCTGGCATTTACTACACTACTCCCACCCTTATCCCTGATCCTTTTGTCGAACCCACCCAGATTCCTTATACTTCCATCCTCCCTGCTCCTCCTGAAACCTCCACCTCAGTCTGTTTCCCCCTCCCCCTTGAGGCAGAGGCTACTCCCTCATCTGGAGGAGGACTTCTAGTCAGCCCCTCCCTTATCCCTTCCCTTACAAGTTTAAACCCCACCTTTCTTGTATGTAGTCAGCCATCCCTGTTTAAGGACTTCCTTCCCTAATGGGGCAAGATGAAACCTGTCCTTGGCATATAGTCCTTATCCTCCCAAACTCCATTCCAGTTCCCTAACACCCCAACCCATTCTCTTCACCCCACTTCCTGAGCCATTCATTAACCTCTGTGAGTTCCTTTTTTCTCCACTGAGGCCTTTGGTACTGGCAATATCTCCGAAAGGAAATGTTGCATCCATTATCCGACAGACTCTGTGAGATTCTTGGAACCTTGCTTGGTTATAATGCTATTTCCTCTAGATCATTAGTTCCCAAATGCACCAGGAAATCCGGTTTCCTCCACAATCCTAACCATTTCATACACCATGAACTTTGCTCTGTACTGTCAGCCCAGAGATACTCACTACCTTCACCTGGCTATGGCATCCATCCCCTGTCCTCCAATGGATACCCTTAATCATCGAGTCTCCAGTAACAGAACCTTAACACCGCCATCATCCTATGGTTACCTCCACTATGCCCTCTCAGCCCCCCTCCCCACTTTATTCATGATCGCAATTTCATGAGAGTCTTCCTGCCTTATTAGAGACCCTTGTCACCCTCCCTTTCTGCCTCCCTTGCTATTTTGCCCATAACTCAAACCCCTCTGAATAGGTGTCCCTTTAACCCTCTCTTATCTGAACCATTTATCCTGGCCCTGATGGTTTCCTTCCCCACACCCTCATCCCCCCTTGTAATAGTACCCCTGTCTCCAGAGGCTCTCTGTGGGTCCCCTTTAGCTAGGGCCCCATCCTTGGTACTGACCTTCCTGCTGAAGGGGGGCTCCTCTCCCACCTCCTTGTCTCCCAGTTCCTCTCCAATCATGCTCTCCTCCCTCATGTCTGGAATATGTTGCATCTCCCCCATTTGCTTAACATATATGTTTCCCCTTCTCCCTCTGGGACTATGTCTATCCTTTCCATAGCTGTTCTGTGATGCCCTATGGGTATCTGACTCCTTCCCCCCGGCCTCTGTATAAGTTTCCTCATTTCCACCAACCCTTCCTCCCCTCTAGGATGCTTAGTATCTCAAATTTATTGTGACACTCTATGTCAGCCTCCATCAAGTAACCCGGAGTTCCCCTGACTGCATCTCTAAACTGACCTCTTCTTCCTCTCTTGCACTGTTCACCTTAGGAGCTCTCTTCCCACAGTCTGCTGTTTAGGCTTCACACAACAGCCTCCTGACTTTTCCCCTCCAGTCTCCTTGAATTCAGAATTTTTCACCCTGTACGCTTTCCCTTAGCATCAACTTCCCTATCTAAGGGTCCTCTGTCTAATATCCCCCCTTCTGCTTGCTGTAGCATAATGTCCTGTAATTTCAGAGCGTTGCCCCAGCCTCCCCTCAGCCCCACCCTTCTGCTGCCCATATCCACACCCCTTATCCTTGGACACCCCCCCCAGCTCCCACAGCTTACTCCTTAACCAATATACCTCACTCCTAATACAAGATAGCTGTCTACAGAGTGGGCAGCCTCCCTCTCTCCAGGCCCAATTTAGAATTATTGCCATCCCACAGTTTGTGCAGCCTACAACCCTTCTGAAGATGCCTGCCATGGTGGAATATGGCCACCCTGATTATCCCCCTCTGTTTATAATAGCACACCTTTTTCTCAGTCTCTTCCCCTGAGACTAGTTTCTCTCTATACTGACTGTAGTTATTTACAAACCCAATTTCAACCCCACCAACAAAGTTCCCAAGTCTCACAAACACATACAGTCCAGTATGTGTTCAGTCCCACTAACAGTGTGTGTAAGCAGACTCCAGGTACCGTATGATGTCACAGGCCCACCAACTCCTGTTGCTTCAAAATTTCAGTCCCAAACAGAAATACTCAGCCCTTCAATCCCAACCCCAGTGGCTTTTCAGTATTTAAGAAAGCCTACAAAACAGGGTAGGTGGGAGGCTCTTACCAAACACCAGGCAAACACATTTAAATTACCTTCTAATTTTCCTCCAAACATCTATCCCCAAACCTACAATATCACAGCCCAAGTATCAGTTCAAATTCAAGGTAATAATTTTAACACATAGAACTAATTTCACTAACAAACTATTCAAATATTTCAGTTTAAAACAAAATATAACTCCTGGCCTCTTTTCTACCAACCTGTTGTAAGCTCCCAAGTGAACAATAAGCCACAGTAATTCCTGTTTAAAGACAAGTTAATTGCAGCTAATGTCCCTCCTCCAAACACCAGGCAAACACATTTAAATTACCTTCTAATTTTCCCTGCCAAACATCTATCCCCAAACCTACAATATCACAGCCCAAGTATCAGTTCAAATTCAAGGTAATAATTTTTAACACATAGAACTAATTTCACTAACAAACTATTCAAATATTTCAGTTTAAAACAAAATATAACTCCTGGCCTCTTTTCTACCAACCTGTTGCTTAAGCTCCCAAGTGAAGTTTTGCTACTAGAATCGACTGTTTTTTCTTCCCGTTATTTGTTACATACTACATTTTGTTTGTTCCCTTGTGAATTTTCTGACCATATGTTATTGAAGGTTTGTTTCAACCTTTCCCACATTCCTCCCCATTTCCCTGCCATGCCCATTAGATGGAAGCTGAATCCGACTTTGCTTGCTCAGTCTCGGTTCCAGACCTCTCTTGCAAAAGTTCTTGCACGACAGCAGTCGGTAACTGGGCTATATGATTCCTGGGGAGACTGATGGGTAGCCACTAAACTTGAATTTCAGCGTTTTTCCATGACTTTTCATTTAAAAACCCAGGCAGAGGATTACATCACTTATTTGGGTTATAGGGCCCAGTTTTATAAATTGCTGTCCTTACCTACTTCCTCAGACGTTCATATCCAGGAACAAATTGCTTCACTTAAATCTAGGATGAGACAATTCCATTATAGGAAAGCATGTCAAATACATGGTGACTTGTTCTATGGTCTAAAGACCACCCCTGTCTCAGACCCTTTCTCGGCCCGCAAACAGGCATTAGAAAGGAAGCTCATGGATGGCCTATTTAACTCTCATGGTGTTCTAAAATCCACTGATGTTGAAATGTTACACATAGTACAGGAAATTCTACTAGACCAACATGGGCAAGTCTTCCAAACAACGAGTTCTTGGGATAGGCTTTTGATTTCCCCAAACCTGACTCCTCGTCAGTCTCAGGAACTAGATTTACCTATATCCCAGGCTGAGGTCAGGTTAGAAATTACCCGCTTGAAGACGAGTGTTTCACCCGGCCTGGATGGCCTCATAATTTACTTCTATAAGATTTTTCTGGATGATTTTAGCTTAATACTGACCCATGTTTACAATGAAATATTAATCGCCAACACTTTGCCTTCAGGTTTTTCAGACGCCCTGACGATTTTCTTGTTCAAAAAGGGGGACAGACACAACATTAGTAATTTGCTGCCGATCTATTTATTGAATTCGGACTACAAAATCTTCGCAGCTATTCTATGTCACATGCTCCAAAAAGTTGCCACAACTCTTATTCATCCTGTGCAGACCTGTTCTATCCCTGGTAGCAACATTCAGCAAAATTTAACTTTACTGAGAAATGTATGTGAATGCAGTCGGTTGCAGCAGCTCACGGGGTATTTATTGTTCCTAGACCAAGCTAAAGCTTTCGACAGAGTCTCACGTGATTTTCTATTTCAAGTCTTACATCGCTATGGATTTTCATTGAAATTCAGGGCATGGGTTCGTCTTTTATATGACAAAGCCAGTAATTTTCCTTTGGTTAATGGTGTAATGGGGGCTGGCATAAAATTTTGTAGGGGAGTACGTCAGGGGTGCCCAGTGAGCCCTTTGTTGTATACCTTTGTCTTGGACCCCTTGATTCAGAAGCTCCTTCACCATCAAAATACCTTGGGGCTTATTCCATCTATAGAAGTCCCCGCACAGTTACTGGCAGTTTATGCTAATGATATGTGTCTTTTGCTATGTGATAAGGCTTCTGGTTTGTTTGCTTTGGACATCATGGCTCAGTTTGGCTCTCTTGCAGGTACTACGGTAAATTATGAGAAGAGTACAGGTATTTTTTTAGGGCAGGGGCCTTTTGATTCCTCCACTAGACAGATATCGATTACCCCTTGCCAGATTAAAATTATGGGGTGTTTTTTTGGTAATGGGGATCTGGCTGACCTCAACTGGAAACCTTGCATTGAACTGGGGGATGGCAAGGTTCAATTATGGAAATCCTGGCCATTTTCGAAGGAAAAGCGAATTATGGTTATTAAGAAGTTTCTTCTTCCTATGTGTTTATATTTTAGTTCAGTTTTTCCTATGCCTAAACAATATGACACTCATTTATATAGTATTTTTTCAAATGCTATGGGGAAGTCGGTTAAACACTGTTAATCGTGATTTTACCTGTCTAAGGATTAAGGACGGCGGCCTTGGTATGATTAATCCTTTAGATTTCTATTTTTCCTTTTTCATTAAATCTAATTTTAAGGAACCTGTGCAATATACATCACACCCATGGGATTATTGGACGTTTTACTTAATCCATGATTTTTTGACCAGGTGGTCTACTGAGGCCTCTATCTTTGAATATTCCTCTGGTGCTCCTTCATTCATTTTTTTGGCAGCAGCTAAATTACGAATGTGAAAACCCAATCAACCAGAGGTGCATCGACTTTCCCGAAAAGCTTTGTACACTGATATAATGACTAGAAACTTTTTAGTAGTAGTTGATTTTCCAAAATGTTTCCCTTCTAAGACACTTTTGGCTTTTCGAGTATTAAATAGAAACATAGACTTTGACGGCAGATAAGGACCACTTGGCCCACCCAGTCTGCCCATTTCCCTACCTATTGGATAAACTGCAGATTATAGTTAACCAACAGCCTACTTCCTGCAACCCCCCACTATAATTGCCTTATGTCTGTCCCATGCATGTTTGAATTCCCCCACTGTTTTAGACCCCACAACCTCTCCAGGAAAGGCGGTTCCATCGTGCACCACTCTCCAGTGAAAGAATTTCCTCACATTACCCTGAGCGTCCCCTCTAACTTTAAATTGTGCCCCTTGTTCTTACATCTCTTTTCTGAAAGATGCTACCTTCCTGGACTTTGTTGATTCCCTTGAGGTACGTGTAAAGTTTCTATCATGTCCCCTGTCCCTCCTTTCATCAAGGGTGTACATATTAAGCCTCTCAGTCTCTCTTCATATGGTTTCTGATGTAGACCCTGCACCATTTTAGTTGCCCTCCTCAGGACTGCTTCCATCCTGTCTATGTCCTTGCGTAGATGAGGTCTCCAAACTGCATGCAGTACTCCAGATGGGGTCTCACCAACTGTCTGTATAGAGGATAACCACTTCCTTTTCTACTTGTGATGCCTCCCTATGCATCCCAGTATCCCCTGGCTCTACTTACTGACTTCTCACATTGCTTACCCACCTTTAGGTCATCTGATATGACTACACCAGATCCCTTTCCATTATTGTTGTCGTTAGTACCTCTCCTGCTATGTGTACTCTTCTCCTGGATTTTTATTTCCCAGGTGCATTACTTGCACTTCTTTTGCATTGAATCTAAGTTGCCATATGTCTGACCATTCCTCCAACCTTGCCAAGTCCTCTCATCCTTTCTACCCCCCCTTGTGTATCAACTCTGTTACAGATCTTTGTGTCATCTGCAAAGAGGCATACCTTTCCTTCTAGACCCTCTGCAATGTCATCTATAAAGACGTTAAAGAGGATTGGACCCAGTACTGAGCCCTGAGGTACTCCTCTAGTAACCCCCCTTTCTTCAGAATGTGTTCCATTCCTATTATCTTCTGTTTCTGTTGTGCAGCCAGTTTGCTACCAGGCTACCACCCTGGGACCCACTCCCAGGCTGGCTAACTTGATTATTAATCTTTGTGTGGGACTGTGTCAAATGCCTTGCTAAAGTCTAGGTAGGCCATATCCACAGCCCCTCCCTGGTCTATTACTTTGGTCACCCAGTCAAAGAATCGATTAGATTCATCTGACATGACCTTCCTGCTGTGAATCCATGCTGCTTTGGGTTCTGTGCCCCGCTGGCCTCTAGGTACTGAACAATTCTTTCTTTCAGAAGTGATTCCATCATTTTCCCCACCACCGAGGTCAAACTAACAGGTCTGTAGTTTCCTGCTTCTGCCTTGCTCCCACTTTTGTGAAGAGAAATCACATCTGGCCTCCTCCAGTCCTCAGGTACCACCCCATCTTCCCATGATTTGTTAAAAAGTGTGGTTAGTGGTGTCACTAGGTCCTCCCTTAGCTCTTTTAGGATTCTAGGGTGAATCCCGTCAGGCCTCATTGCTTTGTCCACCTTGAGTTTTAGGAGTTCTTTCAGGACTCTTTCTTCTGTAAATGGACTGGCGTCAACCCCACTACCCAGAGTGCTTCTACTGTTTGGTTTAGGTAATGCCTCCTCTTCTTCTTTTGTGAATACTGAGCAAAAGTATTCATTCAGTATCTCTGCCTTTTCACTGTCTCCCTCTGCCCACCTTCTCCTTTATTAATCTTCACTATCCCTCCCTTAACCTTTCGCTGCTCCCTAATGTACTTATAAAAAGTTTTATCCCCCTTCTTAACTGAGTTGGCTATCTTTTCCTTGGTTTGGGCCTTTGCTTTTCTGACTGCCTTCCCCCCTTCTTTCTGCTTTAATTGATACAGTTCCCTGTCGTGCTCTGTCTGTGATTCCTTATACTTTTGAATGCAGCCTTTTCTCCTTAATCTTCCCTGACACCTCTTTTGAGAACCATAGTGGTTTTTTATTCTGCTTTGTTTTCTTTATTTGTTTCACACAAAGGCTTGTTGCCTCCATGATGGCAGTTTTGATTTTTCTCCATTGTTCTTCCACCCCTCCTTTCTGGCCATTTGCTAGTGCATTCCTCAGGTATTCACCCGTTATGCCAAAGTCAGCCCTTCTAAAGTCCGTATTCTTGTCTTTGTATGGCTTGTCTCCATGATTTTGTTTATTGTGAAGCACACTGTGCAGTGGTCGCTTGTTCCCAGAGTCTACTGACTTCTAAATTTGTGATCCTCTCTCCATTTGAGAGTACCAGGTCTAATATTGCTCCCTCCCGAGTGGGTTCCACCACTAGCTGTCTAAGGCATGCCCCCTGTAGGGCATCGAGAATGACCCTGCTCTTGGATGTGGCTGCAGTCCATGTCGCCCAGTTAACATCTGGTATATTCAGGTTCCCCATCAACAGTATCTCCCCTTTTTCAGCCATTTTGAGAATGCCCTCTATCATTTTCTTGTCCATTTCCTCCCCTTGAGACGGGGGTCTGTATACAACCCCTGTGCGGATTGTGATGCCATTCCCTGTCTCCAAGGTGACCCAGAGATCCTCTTGTCCTCCCCCTTTACTTTTTAGTTCTGTAGCTTTGACCCTTCCCTTATGTAGAGAGCTACTCCACCTCCTCTTTTACCCTCCTGTCCCTTCTGTAGATTGTGTACCCTGGTATGTTGACATCCCAGTCATGGTTCTCCATGTACCATGTTTCTGTGACTGCCACAATATCCAAGTGTTCCTCTTCCATCAGGGCTACTAGCTCTGGAGCTTGTTTCCCAGACTATGGGCATTGGTACTATTGCCCTCCATTTAATGTTGGCTTTATCCTTTTTACCCCATCCCTGCTCTTATTGCCCTTGTCCATTTTCCATTAACCCCTGTCCTGCCCTCTGTCAAGCTCTGTACCTCAGTGTTTACCCTACTACCTGCCATGTTTTGTGGGGGGAGGCTTGAACTTTCCTGTTTCCTGTCAGCACCTCCCCGCTTGGCTAGTTTAAAAGCTTGCCAAGGAAGCCTTTAAACCTGTCATCTAGGAGCGTGTTTCCCTTCCTGGACAGATGCTGACCATCATGCCAGTATAGACCTTCATCTCTCCAGGTGGACCCCCAGTGCCCAATGAAGCCAAAGCCCTGTGCTCTGCACCAGTTTTGCAACCATTCATTAAACTGCATGGTGTGCAGTACCCTAGCCTCACCCCTGCCATAGACTGGCAGCACCTCTGAGAAGGTTACCGTGCTTGCTACCTGTCTGAGGCCCCTTCCCATCTCCACAAATTCATCCTGCACTGCACTGATCTCATGCCTAGCTAGGTCATTTGTCCCGAGGTAGACAATAATATCTAGTTTCCTCTCCTGTGATGCTGCTTCTGCAATCCTGAGGATTTGCTTCCTGTCCTTCCAAGCCATGGCAGCAGGCAGGCACCTTACTTCCCTCTCCTCTCCCTTCCCCAGGTCTACATCCCTAACAATTGAGTCCCCTATCAGAAATTGTTTTTTTCCCCTGTGGTGTCCCTTGCCACTCTTTTGTGGGTCTCCCTTGTGGATGTCCCCAGCATTCTTCTTGGTCTCCAATGAGGGTGTCATCATAGAGGAACCTTGATTTGCCAGACTGACATATGATTTGTGTAGAGGTACAACTCTGGGGCTATGCCTCTGTTCCACCACCCTCACCCTCCCAGAACCTACTGTGGTCCTTCTAGTCTTCACACATGGCAACCTGTGAGGCAGTGGTTGTGGAACTGGTGCTCTTTGGGTGGGGAGGCCTCCTTAGTCCTTGCCAGTTCAGCTGGAGGTGGGCAACCTCCTCCCTCAGAACTAACAGTTGCCTGCAAATGAGGCAGCCAGCAGGATTCCAGAATGTCTCCAGGAAAATTGCTGCTCACAGCCAGTGCATTGCACCACTCCCATGTCCCTCTTCCTTATAATATACAATGAGTAATATATAAATTATTATTTTTTTTTGTGTGTGTGTACTTACCCTTTATGCACTGTGCTGGGTAATTAAGAATATGACAGTTCTGCCCCAAGACCTGTTGAGGAAGTGATGTCAGAACCTTGGCTATAAAAGGAAATGCCACAACCACTGGTGACTGTTAGAAACAATCAAATACACCACTGCTCCACCACCCTGGTGAGTACTGCCCTTTATAATAAGTCAACCAACACCACAATTTACTAGACCACTGCTCCTACACAAACCACTCTACTGGTCAGGGATAAAAACAAACTCACTGCTCAGCCAGCAGGACACTTCTAAAATATTGCACAAATATCCTTCCAAATCCTATGTGTCTAGCACAGAAATCAAGCAACTTCAGTTGTATTTCACCCCCTCTGGTTATAAAATTACTACACTTTAATGGAATCCTGCAATTCTTAATGCAAATAAGAAAATAATGAAACTTTCTGTAGAAAGCGTAGCTTACCTTTCTAAGTAGTCCCCAACAATATTATGTTTTACCAGATTCCCAGTTCCTCAAATGCGTTCTAGTTTGTTCTCTGCAGCATAGCAAGTTTCTCAGCTTCCAACAGACATATTCCCACAAAAATGTGGGATGTCACTTGGCTCAGTTGTCATGGGAGATTGGGAGTCAAGGGCAATTGAAAACATAAAGCTGTGTCTGAAAGGCAAAGTATCCGCAATGAATGTAATGGATTGGAGGAAACTATGGATCACTTTTTTCTTTTCTGTCATTATGCCAAGCTTTTTTGGTCTGTCTTGTTCACTAAGTGGGGATGGGGCGTATCTTGTCATGTTTCATATGAGTGTTTAGTGCTTGGGGATTACTCTGTTTTTTTTTCACGTTATCACTCTAGCACCTTGAATGTCATTTTTTCCTGCATTAAGTTTTATATGTGGCAGGCACGATGCATGTTTTCTCTGCAGCACACTTATACCCTGCCTTCAGTTGTGTTGCAACATATTGAATCTGCTCTGTTGGCCCAGAAGACTTTTGAATCAGGACACTTGCCAGCTCATAAGTTTCACGAATATTGGAAACACGTCTACTGGATTTAACCTTCCTAGAGACATTTTGTGATGGGACACTAAGTTGTATTGTTTTCTTTTTTTCCCCCCTTTTATTCAATTTAATGAGTCATTTTTCCTTCTTCGGGGTATGTTATTCTTTTTTATGGTTTCTTTTTTGATTCTATTAGAGATGTTTGTAATGATGTTTTTTGTTTCTTGTAATAAAGAATTCCCCTACTCTTTTCAATAAGTGCCATGGGATCTTTAACATTCACCTGAACTACCACCAATCCAGGCAGACGGGACCTCGGTTTAACGTCTCATCTGAAAGACGGCACCTCAGAAGTGCAGCACCCCTCTCATGCTGCACTACAGTGTCAGTACTGGGATATTAACCCAAGTGCCAGATGTGAAAACTGAACCCACAGCCCTCTGATCTCCCAGCCTCAGAGGCAAGTGTGCTACCTACTGTGCCACTGACACTGAGATAGATACTGTCTGCAGATAGACAGACAGATAAATTGTACTGTCTATAAATAGACAGACATGCAGGCAGACAGACAGATAGATACATACTGTACACAGACAGACAGACTGATATTGTAGATAGATAGATAGACAGATAGATACTGTACACAGATAGACAGACAGACTGATACTGTAGAGTTAAATATATATATATATAGATAGATAGATACTGTCTGAAGAAAGAAAGAAAAAAGAAAGAAAAAAAGATAATGTCTACAGATAGATAAATAGAAATAGATAGGTAGATGGATATGATAGATAGATAGATACTGTACATTGATAGATAGATACTGGAGAGAGAGAGATAGATAGATAGATAGATAGATAGATAGATAGATAGATAGATAGATAGATAGTGTAGATACTATCTGTAGATAGATAGACAGACAGAGACAGATAGAGACAGACAAACAGATAGATGGCTAGATAGATAGAGCGATAGAGAGATGGATAGATACTGTTGATAGACAGATGCTGTCAGATAGATACTAGACAGATAGATAGATACTGTAGATAGATGGATACTGTAGCTAGATAAATAGATAGATTTCTATATGATAATAGCACCTGCAAAATGGCACCAACAAAAAGAGCGTGTGAATATCAGCAAAAATCAAAACAGCGATGAGCACTACAGTGTGCTCCACAAACAGTGATGGGCGGTTGCCTTCTCTGCAAGGGGCGATGTGTGCATACTTTTTATGCAGGGCTATGCCAACCCCCCGCATCCCCCATCACTATTACAATCATCAATGGGGGTGGAAGACAGTGAGGGACAGGGGAAAACTTGAGAGGGGGGCTAGTCCATGGGGGACACAATTGGGGGGGACAATATGCAGGCAGACAAAACAGAGTGGGGAGGGTGGGTCGAACAGGAGGTAAAGAGGAGAAAAAACAATTAGACACCAGCAACGCCCAAGGAAAAAAAAAAACTCCCCACAGCCAGTCCCAAACCCAGGTCTGCCAGCAACACAGGCAGTGACTCCAACCACAGCAACAGATGGTCCGCTCAGAACAGGCCCAACAAACAAATACCTATTTACTTTATAAGAGATGTACTCCATTGGAAATTAAATGATTGCACTCACAATATGCTAATAAGACCACATAGTTGATTTTACACTCACTATTTTGACATCACCCAAACTGACTCACTCAAAATGACTCGCTATATTCATGGGTTACCATAGATAGATTCTGTTGATACATAGATAGAGAGATAGATAAATAGGTAGATAGATACTGTAGATACACAGATACTGTAGCTAGAAAGATACTGTAGATAGATTGATAGATACTGTAGATTAGATATAGATACTGTAGATACATAGATACTGTAGATTAGATGGATACTGTAGATACAGAGATTGATACTGTAGATACATAGATACTGTAGATTAGATGGATACTGTAGATACAGAGATAAATACTGTAGATACATAGATAGATACTGTAGATTAGATGGATACTGTAGATACAGAGATAGATACTGTAGATACATAGACAGATACTGTAGATTAGATGGATACTGTAGATAGATTGATATATACTGTAGGTTAGATAGATACTGTAGATTAGATAGCTACTGTAGATAGATACTGTAGATACATAGACAGATACTATATTTACTATAGATTAGATGGATACTGTAGATACAGAGATAGATACTGTAGATAGATGGATATATACTGTAGATTAGAGAGATACTGTAGATTAGATAGATAGACACTGTAGATACATACAGTAGATAGATACTGTAGATTAGATAGATACTGAAGCGACATAGATACTGTAGATAAGATAGATACTGTAGATAAAAAGATACTGTAGATAGATAGATAGAAACATAGGATGTCAAGAAAGATAAAGAGCAGGGGTGGGATATTCAGACTGCACCAGGCACGGGCACAAGCCTGGGCGCAGCACAACTGGGCTGAGCCAGGGCAAGGACCAGGTGATATTCAACGGTGCTGCGCCATGGCTCAGCACCGTTGAATATGGTACTGAGGGTGCACTCACTGTGCACGGTGCAATGGCACTGTGCCAGTGCAAGTGGCAGAAGGGGAGCAGGGGGCTGCACCAGCACAAGTGCGGTTGCGCTAGGTGCAGCAACTGCGATATTCAGTCGTGGGCATGCAAATGAGGCCATTATGTATGCAAGGCATAAATGGGGCCATTTGCAGGTCATTATGGCCCCATTTGTATTCGGTGCGCCGATCTCCGGCGACTTGCACCTAGCGCCCTGCCAGGCTGCAGCCGTCAGGGACCGATGCCCTGCTGCCCCTCGGCAGGCTCCGCTCCTGTTCGCCCAATCGCAGGCATGTGTAAAATCAATCCCTGGTGGTCCAGTGGACTGATCCCCATCGCCTGATCATGGGCATGTGTAAATATAATCCCTGGTGGTCCAGTGGACCGATCCCCATGGCCCGATCACGGGCATAAGTTAAAACTCCCTGGCGGTCCAGTGGACTGAAATCCAGTGCCCGATCGCGGGCATGATATGAATAATTCCCTGGTGGTCTGGTGGACCACTAGCCAGTGCCTGATCATAGGCATGGGTTGATAAATGTCCTGGTGGTCCAGTGGAAACCCCCCCAGTGCCCGATCACGGGCGGAATGCACACCCTGGTGGTCCAGTGGTACCCCCTTCCCCACCCACTGAGTCCCCTGCCACCCTGAACCCCCCCCAGTCAGCTGCAGCACCCTGCCTGCAAGTCGCCCGGCCGCCTGCTGACTGACAGCACACAGTAGGGTCTGTACGCCTATTGGTCCACTGCGTGGGCCAATGGGCATGCAGACCATACTGTATTACACAGGCTTGAAATGTAAATTACATTTCCGGCCTGTGTAGTACAATCTGGTCTTCATGTCCATTGGCCGCAGATGATAATAAAATCAACCCCTGCGGCAACATCGGTTGGCAGCGACCCAGCGGCTGTGGGCAAGGCTGCTGCGATATCGACTGAAATTTGAAATGGTGAAGACTCAGTGAGAGAAAGGAGGGTACCACTGGACCCCAAGATATCTATTCATTCCACCGGCGATCGGGTGCCTGGGAAGTCAGTGAACTACCAGGGTGTTCATACGCCCATGCTTGGCGATGGGGATGGGTCCACTGGACCACCAGGGATTATTTTAACATATGCCTGTGATCGGGCAATGGATAGCAGTCCACTGGACCACCAGGGATTATTTTAACATATGCCTGTGATCAGGCAATGGATAGCGGTCCACTGGACCACCAGGGATTATTTTAACATATGCCCGTGATCGGGCGATGGATAGCAGTCTACTGGACCATCAGGGTTTACAATCACATATGCCCGTGAACGGGCGAGGGGGGGCACAATGCTTCCTGGGCAGGGGGCATGTGGACTGTGTCCTGGGTGGGCAGGTGGTCTCCCACAGCAGGCGGCTGCCATGTTGCACCTTGCAATATGGCAGCTCACCTGTGGGTGGCCAAGACTTGTTCCTGGGTTTACCAGGCACATCTTTGCGCCCCCCCACGAGCGGTGCAAGTTGGGGTTGTGCCAGCATATGTGCCGCACATCCCAGGCTGAATATCGGGATGTGCCACATATGCATGGGCACACTCCTCCCCCCGCACTTGCACTGCATACATTACCGATGCACCCCGGGGCATTGGGAGTTGCGCTGTGCAAAATGTTCCTTTGAATATCATGCCGGGGCACATTGGAGGTTGCGCATGGCACAGCCCTGTTGTGCCATGCATAACTCTTTTGAATATCCCACCCCTAAGGTCCATCCCGTCTGCCCAGACTACTAACAGTGATATGATCCACCCCTCTAGGTAGACAGATATGTAGCCAACCCTATGCTGTTTACTAGCATGCCCTCCACCCTTTGGCAAAGGATGGTTTGGGCTCCTATAGGTTTTGGTGGGTCCTGGGTGTAGTGATGGACACAGAAAGATATTTGGGAGGGCAGATGATAGCCAGTGCATTTCATGCAGGGGTCATTCAGGGGCCGTACAGGTTAAGTACACTCATAGTAGTCTGCTGGTTTTATCATGCATGCTGCCATTCATTCATATGGCAGCCAGCCATGGTGGTGAGAGGAGGGTCTGTGCCATTCACCACCACCTCTTACAGCACTTATTCTTTTATTGTATGGCATGGGGTGTGTCAGGGGGGTTATGTGTTGAGTGGTTTGGTAGGAAGAGGGTGTCAGGGACAAGAGTGAATTGGGTGCCTTCTAGTGAAGAGCTGTTTTACTGATAATAAGGGGCACCCAAAGGAGGGAATGTTCAGATCAATTGACATCGCAATGCTTTCACAGAGGTTCTATAACATACCAAGACAGCAGACATTTAGCCCCTGTCTTTCTTGGGAGTTGGAGACACTTAAATTTATTGTATGAGCTGTCCCTTTTCTAACACTATAAAAAATAACTGGTTAGCTGATATAATGACTGATTAATGCTTGGATTCGGCATCAGTGGTGGCTTGACTAATTGAGGGTAGAAACTGTGATATAACAAAACATGTGGCTGTTTTTACACGCAGTACACGGTGATAGTTATTAGGGAAAGGAAATACCGTAATTCTAAGCTTCAAACAGAGAATTCATTGAATATAATACTTTTTTTGTAGTATATGTTACCTAATTTCCTCACTTTGATCTACTATGTATGTCTGTTACATAAGGATCACACCACTGCTACATTGGAAAAAAGAGACCATTACAGTTCTCTAAGGAAGTGGAAAAGGGGATGAAGGAAAAAAGGATAGCATTCAGAGTGTATAGGGCAACACAGAGTGAGGAGGACAGGGGGACCGAGGGCATACCAAGTAAAACAGAGAGAAGCAGGAAAGGTGGTGATGGGGCAAAGGCACAGACAAAAGAAATGATCATTAAAGGGGTTGCTGAAGGGGACAACAGATACATAGCTGAGAAGAGGAAAGCAAAGGGAAGGATAGTGAGGATTATAAGGACATAAGGGGAAGACTGCACAGAAGAGGACCAAGAAAAAGCTAACGTCCTCAACAGGTACTTCTGCTCAGACTTCACAGTGGAGGGAGGGGATGGATCACCAGGGAGTAGCAGAAATGTGGGGAGAGGCGGACACAAGTCCATTTACAGAGGAAAGAATTCAGAAAGTGTTGTTTGCAGCTCTAAAGGTGGACAAGGCTGCCAGACCAGATGGGATACACCCAAGGGTACTAAAAGAACTCAGGGAGGTGCCAGCTGCCCCACTGACAGAACTGTTCAACAGCTCACCAGAAACAGACATGGTTCCGGAGTACTAGAGAGGAGGTGACGTGGTCCCTCCACATAAGAGTGACAGCAGAGAGGAGGCTGGCAACTATAGGCTGGTCAGTCTTACTTCAGTGGGGGGGGGAAGGAATTAATGGAAACCCTACAGAAGAAAAGACTGGTAAAGTATCTTGAATTCAATGGGCTGCAAGACCACATATATGGATTCACAGGATAAAGGTCATGCCAAACTAATCTGCATTTGGAGAGGTATCTCCAGCAGGGGGTGGGAGGTGGTATTGCCACTGTATCGCTTGCTGGTCAGACTCCACCCGGAGTACTGTGTCCAGTTTCGGAGTCCGCACTTCAGAATGGATATAGACAAGGTGGATGCTATCCACAGGAGGCCAACTAAAATGGTGCAGCAGTTGCATGTGAGGCCCTACAATGAGAGACTGAGGGATCTCAACATGTACACCCTGAAGAAAAGAAAGAGAGGTGACATGATAGAAGCTTACAGGTACCTCACAGAGGTGAATGGGATTGCAAGGTGGAGTCTCTTTCAGATGAGAAAGTGCACCAGAACCAGGAGGCATGTAATGAAGCTGGAGTGAGGGGAGTTCAAGAGAGATGTAAGGAAACATTTCTTCATTGAAAGGGTGTTAGACACCTGGAACACATTACCAGCTGAAGTGCTGGAGGCTAAAACAATGAGGAGCTTCAAACCATGCTTGGGATAAACCTAGGACTATATTAGAGAAGTAGCAAGGAGGTGGGAGGGTCGCTGGAGAACAGGTAGGGTCTGCAGAGACAGATTAGGCAGGGAATATCCGAGCAGTCTGGGTGGGAAAAGTGGTCTTTTTCTGCTGGAAAATGCTATATTTTTATGATAATTTTGGTAGGCTGGGAGTGAGGAAGGGAATGTTGCTACCTGAGTAGGGGTAAGTGGGTTCATTTTGATTTATATATATACATTAATTCTTCCCCAGTCACCGAGGCTGCCCATGTCTGTCAAGCCACATCCCAGCACTATACACAACCCATCTTTGTCTCTTACCTGGTCCCAGAGGGACCAGGAGGAGCATTTCCTCTGTGGCAAGCATTTTCCTCTTATAGTGGGCTCCCTTCAGAGACCTGGCAGCAGCTACCATCTCCATCTGGCCTGTCGTGTGTGGGAGCCAGAGGTCAGTCAGGGGCCGTGGTGCCTGAGGGTGGCAGAGTCCTAATGCTGCAACTCAGGGTTTTTCTTCCCTTGTTTAATTTCTCTCTGTAGGGACACTGCCAGTGAGAGCTCCTATGCGTGCATAGGAACCAAAGTGCATAACCTGCTTACAGGAGCCAGGCTGATTTCCTCCCTCCCTTATCGCACCCCAGCTATATTATCACCCATGGTCACCCAGTGGGCAGTGTGGTACTGGAGAACACAACTAACCCTCCTTGGTGAAGGAGAGTGCCCTCTGGGATGCCTGATTCCCCCACCATGCTGGTCCCCATTGACCTCAGCTCATTCCTGAACCTGGCTCGCCAGCACCATGTGTGGGAGCCCTACTGCTGCACCAGCGGGCAGGCTGATAGGTGGGTTAATTTTTTATTGCCATTGGTCAGGGCTTGGGGGAGGAGGGTGGTATAGGGTGCTATGATGGTTGGGGAAAGGGAATCATGTTTTTGTTTTCAAGATAAAATGTAAAAACAACTCTGTGTAGGGACAACCAGTCAGCGTTTTTAAGCAAAATACTCGTAAATGCTTTAAAACATCTCTTTGAGTTGTGTCAGTAAGTCCTTCGAGTACCCCATTGTTTGTTTCTTAAAAAAGAACTTTGTGAAGTGGCATTTGGCTGGTAAACCAAAGTGCCACTTCATGGTGACTTTGCCAAATGAAATGCCATGCAAAGTGTCACTTAGCCAGTGAAATGCCATTTTGTTTAGTCTTCACGAAGCTGGTACTTTGGTACATGAAGAGCTATGTAAAGTAGTGGCACTTTGTGTACTACTCTGCATAGCGAGTTGTTTTAACTTTCCACACATCTAATGTGTGTGTATGTGTGTGTGTGTGTATGTATGAGTATGAGTGTGTGTGTAATGAGTACGTGTGTGTACATGAGTGTGTGTGTGTATGTGTGTGTAGATATGTGTGTATATATGAGTACGTGTGTGTGTGCGCGCGCGCGCCATGATGACTAACACAGTGGTTGCTTGGCTTGCTCAGCTGGCAAGAGCTAACTGACGCGGAGCAGCAGGCACAGTCTGTGATAAGTCAGCCAAGACACTGCAGAATAATAGTAATGGTTTGGCTTGCACTTACCAGTCTTTGCAATTTATAGCTGCGGGCAAGTATTTTAGCATTTCACTTTACTTTTACTAATCTTTCCTGCTACAGATCTTTAGC
Organism: Neoceratodus forsteri; assembly: GCA_016271365.2. Taxonomy (NCBI): domain Eukaryota; kingdom Metazoa; phylum Chordata; order Ceratodontiformes; family Ceratodontidae; genus Neoceratodus; species Neoceratodus forsteri. The sequence continues at coordinate 72,014,036 of JADMNL010000023.1, forward strand.
AGCTATCTGCATATTAAGTGGTAGCTAATTATGCGTGCATGTTTATTTATTCTCAGTTCATTGTAACCCCTCGGTGGCGCTATCCCAAGGGCTACTACCCCTGCCTGCTCAGCCAATAACAAGTTGAGGGGCCTGGATCCAATGGCGGGTGCCTCCACCCAGAGGTCGGGGTTGGAACAGTCGAATATGACCTGGTCACAGCCCTCTGGGTCACTGCAACCCCCCTTTCTTCCCACTAGTGGCTCACCAGCAATTTCCACACTATCGTTGTGACTTACACTTAGCCCCAGGTCGGGATGGCCAACTTGGTGCTGAGGACCCCCTGTAAAATAAGATGCAGTTATACAATAACCCATACACAAAAGGGCAGCACAAACACGCAGTTCAAATGGTATACCTTGCAACAACAAATCTGATTTATTAAGGGGAAAGTAACAAGGACGGGGGAGATCAGGTTGATTAGCTTAAAACTTCTACTAGATAGGGCACTGTGCACAGGCCAAACCTATCAGTCACTGTCTTTGGGTACCCAGGCCTTACAAGGCTAGCCTATTCAGTGCAGCTGGTTGGGGCTCTGATGAGGAAACAAGCATTTGGTACCTACATTTGATTTGTAAGAGCCCGCAGGCACAAGTCATGCAGCCACTGAAACAGCCAGACAAATCTTTCCCTCAGAAGGAACATCTGACAGGGAGCTACCCTGATTCAGTACTCACGGCTCCTGCGGAAAGATCGCTCTCACACCACTGCAGGACTTGGCCTGCGATCCAGACGCTGCTCCACACATTTATATGTAACACAGAGGTGTACCGTACCAGGCAGCTGCTCCAAACTCCCGATCGCTTTCACTGATCAAACCGGGTGAACAACGCAGCCTCACTTGTCCTGACAGACTGAGCGCGATTCAGCAGATTCTCCAGTCCTCTACAGGGTGACCCTGGTAGGTAACTGTATTCGCACAGCCTCCTCTGTCTGCACTCCTCACTGATCTTGGCCGCTTGCACTACTGGCAATGTAGTCGCCCGCCTTCTTGGCCTAACACGCGCGCGTGAAGACTTGCACAGCGCAAGAGCCAGAGCTCCTTCTCCCTTCACAATCATCAATGACTCTGCCCCTCCAGGACAGTTGCAGGGCAGTTTCCTTTCGCTCCACAGGGCTCCGGTTGGTTGCTTTGTTCTGTCAGTCACCTCATACGCCCTCTATTGGTGCAAAAAAGGTGCCAGGGTCCAAACTACACTTCCCAGGAGCACCTGCCATATATTCCCCTTCAGGCAGGCTCCCAGTGGGAGTCCAAGTTCTGGTTGGCTCAAGCGGTCTCCATTTTAAAGTCCCCCCTCTCCAATTGGCCCATCTCAGAAGTCCAGGTCCAAAGTGGAGGGGCCAAACACTCAGAGTCCCAGCTGCAATAAAGGCAGGTTAAAGAAACTGCATTCTTACTGTTACGCTACATATGTCCCCACAAACAGTTACATCTGCCAATAAGGCTCCCTCTGCTCACGTAGCGACGGCAGAAATGGAGCAATTCAAACAGCAGCTCGAATGGGATTCGAGCAGTAAACCCACAGTCCCTCCCTTGCAAACTAATAAAGCCTGCAAGCAGGCAGTTCTTAAAGAGACAGTACCAGAGGCTCTAAAAGCACTCACAGCGCCCACATTTAAATGGCATTATGCCAAATGCCAGTTAGGCAGGGAGCACTTAGGCAAGCTCCGGGAAGGCTTTTAGGAACCCCCATTTGTAAGGGGGTTACATCATGATTACCCAATTGGTTGAAGACCAGTAAGTAATCTTTAACCAAAGAAGAATTTAAAATAAACTGCTTTTTCATGTTTTCCTTTGCTCAAGCAGATGACAGAAAGTCCTGCAGAGGCTTGATTTTATTAATGACCTGGTTTTCTGAGGTTGGACTTCTGGGACCAGGTATTCAAAAGTTAGCATGCATGCTATGGGCTGCTTGCCTGCACCATCTGGGTTTTGCACCTGGTTTGTGGGTGGGGTCTATATTCAGAGACCCCTGCAGCATGGGCAAACCCTATTAGCATCTGAGTGCTAACATAACACTGTGCCGATGTAAATGAGAGGCTCCCCCTGCATAGGGGCGCAGCAGCAATTTGAAAGGTTTGCAGCGGTGGTAAATGGTACCCAATGTGGCACTATTTACTGCCTCCAAAAATCTAGTCTTAACTGGGCGCAAAGCCATGGTGGTGGGACAGCTGTACTGCAGCCGCCTGCCCCTGTTCACCCATCCTGTTATGGGCATATGGCACCCTGGTGAGTAGTGGCACATTCCACCTGCTGAGCACCCGTCCCCATGTGGACACAGTACCCTAGTGTGCTGTGGTGCCCCCTCCCTCTGGTCTCCCGTCCCCTATATTTGCTGGTTAGTGGCACCCCCTCCACCCCCAGTCACCCATCTGGTATAGCTGCAAGCTATCCCTGGTGTCCAGAATCACTTCCCCACCTGCTGATTACCCATCCTGGTGAATCCATCGATTCCCTGATGCCTAGTGGAACCCCCCACCCACCGATCACCCATCCCAGTGAATCCATCAATGTCCTGGTGGCAAGTGGAAACACCACCTGCTGAGCACCCATCCTAGTGATACTGAAGATTCCTTTGTGGCTGGCAGACCCTCCCCACTGTGGCCTTCAAGCCCATATAGTTCCCTGCATCCCTGGTGTACAGTGGCAACTCCCACCCCGGTCTCCTGGCCCATGCACCTGGACCTATCCCTGGCATCCACCGGTACCCCCCGACAACCGGTCACCACACAGACTAGCGAACAGTGGTGGTTCTGCAGTCCCCAACCCACTCTGCCCACACCCAACACACCACCCAGCCAACCCCCCATACCTGTGATAGGATGGCCATACGGGGAGCCTGATATGATGACTGGCACAGCCCTTCACTCACCTCTGTGGCCAGATGCCAGATGGGTTGACCATGAGCGTGTGTACAGTAGACTGTATACTGTATGCACACACACTGTCATCCCATACAGCAGTCGGCCATGGGTGTGAGAGGAGGGCTGTGCCTGCCATCATATTGGGCTCCTTGCATGACTCCTCCATCACAGGTATGGGGGCGGTTGGCTGGGTGGTGTACTGGGTGTGGACGGAGTGGGTGGTGGAGCATGGAGCTGCTACTGTTCACCAGTTCATGTGACAATCAGTGGGGGGGTGCCACTGGATGTCAAGGATAGGATTAGGGGATTCCAAAATGGCCACTGATCAGTAAACACATACTGGCCAGAGCTCTGATTCAGCAATACACATAAAACTCAGTCTGCCCACATATTTTATTTATTTATTTTTTTGATTTATTTATTTAAATCTCGGATTAACAATACCTTTGAGCTGTAAGATCATTTACAAAGGTTCCACGTCAAGGGTAACAACATACATATATTAACATGCAATAAAAGTACAAATACAATAAGTACAATAAATACAGCGTAGTGCATAAGGCATAAATGTAGTGCAAAGAATAGTACAAGAAGACTGAAGACAAAGTTTCGTGGCAGGTTCAAGTAATAGTTTTCTAAGTGAATCCAAGGAGGAAGTAAGGAAAGTGGATTGGGCATTGGTGCAGTCGAGGCCTTGTCAGAAAAGCTTGGGGCTGAAAATGGTATAATCAGGTAGAGCCAAACGCTACAGGTAGGTTAAGAAATTCTGTGTAACAAGTAGGGTGAAAAGGCTAGAAATTAGCTAAACGAGCAGGGTATTGAAATGCAGCCAGGTGCCTTGTCTGTGATAGGAGAGGTAGGAGGTATGGGTGAGGAGGGAGGATGGGGGCAGGGGGGCAGGTAGGGGTAAGGAAGGGGTGGGAGTGGAGGGGCGGATAGGGATAGTGGAGCTAAGATTTTGGTTAGGTGGGGGCAGGTCTATAGGTTGCAGTCACAGGTACTAGTGGCTGTAATGCGTGTCCGAAGTTTACTATTAAACATATCGACTGCCATCCTGGCCAACAGACCCAAAAGAAAGTCTACAGATCCAAATATCAATGGAACTGGACTGCAGAAATTCAGAGTATGGAGCATTTCTGCCGGTTCAGGGAGGAACTGCTGCCGAAGGCGGCAGCAGCCCAAGCCACTAACTTGGTAACAGCAAACAATGGAGGGGTTAGCGCAAAACCAAGTGTACAAAATATGCCCTCAGAGAAATGAAACTTGGATTCACTTCTATACATGAAAAGCTCACCACAATACAGCAATCGATAGATAAACTCTCCAGAAAACTCACCGACCTAGACAGAAGGGTTGAACAAATGGAACACAGGATAAGCCGCAATGAAGATAGAATTGCTCTCCTAAAAGTGCTAGTAACACGACATGAAAAAGACAATAGCAGCCCTCCAGTCCCAGATCGATCGGCTAGAGAACCACAGCCACAGGAACATCAGAATTATCAGTCTTCCCAGAGGGCTTGGAGGGAGACCACCCAGAACATTTCTGCTCCAAACTCCTCACTGAATTCCTCCAGCCTAAACAGTACAAAGGACAGGTGGATAGAGTACACTGAGCCCTGAGAGCTCACCCACCCCCAAGGGTCAACCAAGGTTTCTACTACTTAAATGCCACTGATACACAGAAAGAGTGGCTCCTCTGCAGGGTGTTGAAGGAGGGGGGCATCAGATACATGTCACACATACTGCGGCTATACCCAGACATCAGTGCAGAGCTGTACAACAAATGTAAACAATTTGCAGCAGTAAGGGAAGCTCTCAAGAAATGCAACATTCCTTTCGCCCTCCTAGTGCCAGCCAAACTACAAAGAAGCATGAACAGCAAGCCAACCTTTTTATGGACCCAAAATGGGCAATGAACTATGTAGACTTAGTGGGGGCCGACAGGGGGTGAAACATCTTAAAAGCAGCAGACATTAAAGTGCACCTGGAAGGGAGAGGGAGCCTTCTTCCACACTGACTGCCACAGAGCAATGGGAAAACTCTGACTGGTCTCAAATTAATCTTACAGAGAATTCCTTCCCCCCATCTTTCCTTCTTTTCTTTTTCTCTTTCCTTCTCCCTTTCCCTTTTTTGTTTCCTTTTTCCCCTTTTTACTTCTCCACACATTGAGTTAATTCTTAATTCTTAAAGTTACAGTATATCTCACCCACTGAACACATTATTGTGCAGCATGAATGAGTGAAGCACCCCCCCAAGCAAGATGGTGAACTCCCACCTAGGACTTGTACCTAACTGCCACCCTGCCCAAGCAAAGTTTAAAACAAAGCCACTAGAGTTTTCACAACAACAGTTACTTCAATGAATCATGCTCAAGTCACACACACAAAATAACTGGCCAACCAGGATAGGAGTGCAGGACTGAACCGAGCAGATGCAGTGGCACGGTGCCGAGAAAAGAGGTTTTCCAAGTTGTGGCTTGATCTACCTCCACCACCACAAACAATCATCATGATCCCCGATGTTCAGCAACTGATACCCATTGGACCAGAAGGACCTCCCTGCAACATCACGGAGATCCTGCCAAAACCAAAGAGCCAGTACCAACAATGGATTGGGCTGGCGGGTGGTGGGGGGGAAAGAAGGGGAATTATAATTATCACTATCATTGTCTTATAATAATAGTGTTTTTACTAGGGTTAGCGGGTGGGGAGAGACAGGAAAAACAGGATTGTGGGGTTTGTATGCACAGCAAAAGCTACCCTGAAAGAAGTGGAGCAATGGGATGGTATTGGGACATATCACCCTACCCTTCTCTCCATTGTGGTGGATCCCATGCACCTGCTAGTTTTAGTTGTGGTGCAGCCTCTCAGTCTCACCAGGGTCTGAGCAATCTGTCTAAGGCCTGGCTTGGTGTCTGCTCAGGAGGGGACAATGACAACTGCTTTTAACCTGTTGCTGTGGTCGAAGGGATGAGGAGACCTTAGGGTACCTGACAAGGGAGCAACTTGCACAGCCAGCTTAACAAGTAATATATGCAGTTGTAAAGGCTGGGATGGGTGTTTCATAGGGGAAGGGGGCGTCTTCTCTTTGCACTGCTGTTTAGACTGAAATGCTACACATCATGCCCCAGGAGGAGCAGTAGTAGCCCCATGCCCCAGGAGGAACAGTAGCAGCCCCCTCGGATGGGCACTTGGGCCACAGCCTCATGTACATGAACTAGAAGGGCTAGGAACCACACTCCGCAGGACCCTGCAGCTGTCAGTGGTCATGAGAGATATCTGTCTTTGGAACCTCGGGCTGCTTTGTCCCTCGTACATCCCATGTGGGGGAGGTGCCTCCAAACTGGTGGGAAATGGGGGATACAGAATTTAAAACAGACACCCATAATGTCCCACCAGGTTAAGTTAAGGATCTTGTGCAGATGAGGGCAATGGTTTCTAAAGAGTGTCTATTTGGCACTTCCAGGTGTCAGTATGTGTCCACCACTGGGGTATATGATGTCCCATATTGTGTGTGCCTGTTCCCCCCATTTAAGGTTTAAGGGACAAAAGATTGAGAAATATATACCTAGCAGTGGAAACCAAGCATTATGCCAGGCTGGAAAACCTACCTGAGCTTCCTCCAGAAAGCCAGTATCCCCTGGGCCAAACACAGCATGGAAAACGCTCACACCACAGGGCCTAAACAACAGTGGGAGAAGGGTTCTAGTCCTCCACTACTAATGGCAATAGGAGGGGGTGGAGGAAGGAGAGAAGTTTGGTGGTTCCCATGGGAGGGGCATGGGAGAGATGAGGAGGCACACAGCACAACCTTCTAGACTTGGAGCAGCAATGTTTGATGGCAACCATTCAGTGTTCCCTATCAATATTAGTAGCCTTACAAAAGTCAGGATATATAATCCTTCTGCTACTCTCTCACCTCTGTGAGCCAATATATGGGTAGATGATGGCGGTAGGACCCTCCACGTAATGTGAGCCCCCAGAGGTCAGGTGCTATGGCTGAAGGGTGGGGAGATGGGTCAGTTTCCAACTGATTAGCAGATACCACTGCTTTAAGATATATGGCCAGTGATATGGGTCAAACAGCATATTTGACAATGGGTACTAGACACTTATGAACTGAACCATAATATTAGATCCATTTCTTAAATGACAGGTGTTAAGTGCCTACAAGGTAGCCCAGTACCCCAGAAAGCAGGCATGGGGGCCCAGTCTGGAAGCTGCCATGGAAATAATTAGGAAAGCACATGGAGTGGAGCCAGGCCTCACCCTAATCACATATACCTACGCTTGTGAGTCTCGGAACCAACTCCATTTAGTGTCCCCATAGTGAAGGGGAGACTATAGTCCAGGATCCAGGTGCCTTTATCTATGTGTCTAGGTCCGAAAGATTTGATGACTGTTTCTTATGTAAAAAAGTGTGTAGAATCCAGATTTACAACTCTTATTCACTCAAAGTTGAAAATTGTTTTGGAAAATGCACTTCTTCACTAAAAAAATTAACTGTCGGTGAAAATTGTGTATATTTTAATTAATGGTTCCCTCTTTAATTTCAATTCTATAAGCTTTTATTGAAATACTACAGACATTGTAACAAACAGCAACATATGTATCAAAGGCTTAATATTAACGTTATCATTTATTTTATTCTATATTTAACTTGAAACAATCAGCTTTTTATGACATTTTATGAACCTAAGTACGACAATCAGCATTCTTGTTCACTGTCTTCATTATCTGACATGTTAAGTAAATCTGTCTCATCAATATTGACATCACAGTCACTGTCGTCATCTTCTTCACTTAGATTGTTGTCATGTTCATTCAATTGTTCACTTAAGGCTGGTGGTACAACTTCACATGTGAACCACATTGGCTTGTATTTGCCATCCTTATAGTTCCATCCATTGTCCTCTAGCTTCAGTGGTGTTATTTCTGGTTTATCTGCATTGTTCCATAACAATGAAATGTAATTTGCACGGCAGATGTGTTGTGTCAGAGTTGATTTGCATGGTGGCAGTACGCTTGCACTTGCTCCTTTGATCTTTTCTAAGAATGCGTCTTTGTCACTCGGTCGATACTTGACATTCAGCATATTGTAGAACGCTGTGTTGAAACTGTTTACTTTCTGTCCAAACAAGGTACACACAAAGCTCTCATCTGTATCCTCAGTTTCTTTAGACAAGTGTGGATATCCCAGTTTTCCAATGCTTGTGTGTACTCTGTATTCTTTTCCATAATTGTTAGAGGTCACACCTTCCCCTTGCTTTTGAACGCTGGTGAATAGTCGCACCCTGTCAGTGCATGGAGACCTGGTAGAGCTGCACTCACAGGTTTGTCTAACTCTGCTGACAAGTGGGCTACATCTATGAATCTTCTTGTGTTATTCCCTGAATGGCCAACGTCCATGTGCAGTTTGAGATTATTGTATAGACTTGCATGATACAGCAGAATGACCAGAATATCAGTATCATCTGCCCTGACCACTACATGCACATCTTCATCTTCATTTTGACTGCAAATGTAGTGTATGTGTTGCATGATTCTTGTGTCTGCTCCTATGTGTTTGTTTTTTAGTACCTTGCATTCTAGTCTGAGCATATGTCCAGCTTCCACTTTGTATGAGTAACAAGTTTCTCTTACTGCATACATGAGCTTTTTATCACCTAGAACTTCACAGTACACATCAGAATTCCATGCTGTAGCTAGAAAACCTAGGAGTGCCATCTTGAATGAAGATGAAGACAGGGATCCAGCAAAGTCTCTTGGTTGGCTTTGGTCAGGACCAGTCATGAGACAGGAGAATGGAGCAATGCTATACTTTCCTCTCTTCTCTTGTTCAAGACCTTTGATCGATGGTGACTTGTAACAGTCACTGACAAGGTGGACGTCATTTGCAGAAGTACAGAAAACAAGAGACAGGATAGTTTTTGCCACACCATGGGATGTTGGTGGCAGGTTTGTAAGACTTCTGATCAAGAACATGGCATCAACCACAATGGCATTTACAGCATCAGGGTGGCTACTTTGGACTCTGGTCTCAAGTTTCTTCAGCAGTGTTGACTTCATTGTTGTGTTTATTGATCCATCAACATTTCCTAAGGAGAGAGGTTAGTGGGTAGGCAAACACAATCATAAGTTCAACTGTTGAAGTCGCAGATAGATATAGCAAGTGTCCAAAGAGGTCTCGATTTTCTTGTCCTTGTTTTTAATCTTCGCCTTCACTGCATCAGGTGCAAAGTTCTTCAACTTGTATCTTTTGATGGGTTCCTTGAACCTACTGCCTTTGGTAATGCATTCATCTCTAAACACATGATAAACCCAAGTACCTATCTCAGTAACCTGTAACACTTTGTTTGCTACCTCTTGTGACACTGCTTTTCAACTACTTATTGAATAAAGATTGTTGTCCTCAAACGCATCCTGGAATAGATTAATGGAGGTGTCTATTGTGTTCTACAGCTTGTTTAGATCCTTCGAATCTTGTTTAACTCTAAAACTCTTCAGCTGTTGGCTGACTTCTTCATGGCTGACAAGACTAACTTTTTCCATAAGACTTCCAACAATTTTACTTTGAGCTGACCGCAGAATGTTCCACCTCCTCCTTGCATTAATGTTCTGTGTCAAAGAAGAAATCCCGGTTAGTCTTGAAGCAGCATCAACATTAATTGTCTGTTCCAAGGTCAAGTCTATGTCATTTCTGCTAATTCCTCTCTTTGATCTTGCAATGGTTAATGCTCCATTCTCAAATGTTTTCCTTAGTCCAGGGTGGGTCTCATCCATGTTTAGCAAATTTATAAGGTACAGGGTGATCCACTTGGCATAGTTGTGGTGCCCCCTTGCCCTGCCTGGTCACGAGCATCAACTTCTGATCTTTGCTTATCTGTGTTTGTTTCTATTGTGTGTGTTTCATTTCTTGCTGGTGCTTGGTCATCCGTGTGTGTTCTTGTCATAGCTTCTTCAGACCTTTCTTTGGGTACAGCTGTCTCCTCAATACTGGATGGTATGTTTTGGTATACTATACCCACATTGTTATGCAAAGTGTCATGACCGTCAAGTGTCTGCCATCTCATCATAATTGTCAAAATCCAAAGCAGTGGCTAAACCTGGCTGTCTGAGCAGTCCATCTGATGTAGCCATATTCTTCTCCTTTATATTGGTTGCGACTGCAGTTCTGAGTTCCTCCACAACAGGGTAGCTGACACAGTGACCAAACCTGTTCAAAATAGTTAAAACTTTCTTACTGCCTGTCATGGATTTAATACCAATGCCCAACAAGAGCTGTTTTTGTGGTTTGATTATTCCCTTTGACACTGCAAACACTATGTCATCTGCAATAGATTGAACTACCCTCTCCTGTCATTCACTGCCCACTTCTGATGAACCCGTGAGTACAATACATAGGAATGTCTGAGGAACGGGTGGCAGTTTTACATTTTCTTCTATTAAGTCTTTAACTTTAACTTTGGTTTTATTATGAGGCTGTACCTTTAGGAGCTCCAACAACTGTTTTCTTATGTGTTGAGCTGCTTGTGCTGCTTGTACTTCCCTCCAGTCAGCCTGTTTCTTAGCAGATCTAATGATTGTATAAGCTTTTCTACTTTTGGCATCAAATATGATACCATCTTTGAAGTGATCTGCCAGTTTTGACTGCAAGGTCTGTGGGTCGTAATTTGTTTCACACCCACTACACTCCATAAAAATGCCCGTGTACCTTTTGTGTAGAGATAGCAATGATTCTTCTTGCATGCCATTAACAATGATGTACTGCACATACTTAACAAGTCTGGAAAAGGCAACCTGGTGACTGTCCCTCAACTGACTGTATTCACATTTTATACCTGTGCCCTTTATTCGTTCTGCCTTTTTTACATACTTGTTCTTACAGCTGTTGTGGTTTTTTTTTTGCATTGCTGTCCACCGTAATTGTAATCTTATGAAGTGTACTGTATTGTATTAATGCCCAGGACCACCTTGAAAATGAGCTTGCTTAATGGTGTTTATGCCTGGTTAAATAAAGTGATTGATTGATTGATTGACTTCACTTCTTTGGCTATGAGATCAATACTGCCTACCATCATATCCATTTATTGATCATTGTTTGCAGCCCCATAAGTTACACATGTTGTAGGATATTCAAAAGCCTCCTTTGACCCCTTAGGATTCCTTTTCTTGTATAATTTGCAAAATATACATTCATTTGGGAATATGCCTGATGTAGATACTGCAGATTCACATAGAGCACTATGAAACTGGGAGCGAAGCACTTTTGCTGGATAACTCTTTACAATGTGTTTTTTTTTTTTTTTTATTTCATCAGCTGAAAGTTTACCGGAACTCTTACATGCAGTGAAGTTCTTGTAGCAGACCTAATGATACCCATGGCTGCTGGAGTAACGTGCAGGCAATTCAAGACACATCATATTGTACTATGACAGTGTTTGACTAGAACGCCTTTCCTTTGCATCAGCTACTTTCTCCCAATGAGCATCATCAAAAGGCAGTGGGTCTCCATGGTCTGTGCTAACTCCTGGATCTGTGTGTAGGATGCATCGCATCGCGGTTTGTGAGAAGTCTTGCTAGCCATATCTGAAACATTAAATAAATTACATTAATAACTGAGTAAACCCAGCCTATTAAATAAAATAGATAAATTATATAACTAAGTAAACCGAGTCTATTACATAAATGTAAAACTTTTAGTTACTCTTAAAGTGCATTTTCCAAGAAAACGTGCAACTATGGTCAAAAAAGAGTTGTAAATCTAAATTCTACACACTTTTTGGACCCAGACACATAGATAAATACACCTGGCTCCTGCTCTACTAAGGTTATAACACCTTGGTCTGACGGCATGGCCTGGAAGTCCCACAGCATCTCTCAGATTGCAAAATACTCTGAGGTAGTCGAGGAGCCAAACAAGTGGCTAACTACTGAAGTAGCATTATGGAACAGTAGACGATCCTTTAGATTTACTGTCAACATACATTTAACTGTTCTGTTATGTACAAATGTTTATGTTGCTGAGCTCTAGAGTATATCACAGAACTAAGGACACAACAAGTCATGGATTACTGCTTCACCAAGACATCACCCCGGTCAGATTCTCATCACCCAAGGACTGCAAAATGACAAAATGGAGTATGCAGTTAATAGATCAGTTCTAGAAAATGGGTACTCTCACTAACACCATTACTTGAAATGTCAAGGTTCTAAAACCATCCCATCAAAATAAAAAAAGTACTTAATTATCTAAAGAAAGAGAATGTTCAGTTATACTTCCTGTAGAAAACCCACTTAAAGGCATCAGAGCAAGAAAAGCTGGCTAAGGGTTGAATCAGGAAGACATTCTACTCTCTTACACCAACCGTGCCAATGGGGTGACTATACTTAAGCAATAAGGCATGACGGGGGGGGGCGTTATGGTGGAATAATGGCCTGCCTTGGGTGGGTTGAAGTACAAGGCAAAGCAGAGTGCTTCCACCACCCAAGAAGGGCCGTCAGTCAACCACAACGCCCCCCCCGGAGTGCCTTATTGCGATTATGAAATGGGTACCTAGGAAAACAACCTTGCAAAACAATCAAGTAGGCAGTTTGTTTTTCACAAATAATTAGATTTTATTTAATAAAATTAATGTGTGCTGGTATTGTTTTGCAGTTTTTAAATACAAACAGAAAAAATAGTTACTCTTTAAACAGATAAAACTGAATAGCTGATTGTAATAAAAGCTGTATAAAACAATGTCACAATATGAAGAATAACAAAATACTTAGGAACAACTTTGAAAACACACTTTCTGTTCTTAGAGGGGAAGGGAATGTTAGTATTTGGCTCTGGTAAGAATTCATTATTGTACTTACAGTGTCATGTTGTCCTTCTACCGTACTTAATAAAATCCAAGTGACTAGACCCAATGGTGCGTTTTTTTTTTACAAATGTTACAATAATTATATAGGCAAGGCATATCTGTATACACAAGAAACATGCAAACATTTAAAAAATAAACTATTTAACTCGGTCTCAAGTCATTCTCAAAACATTATTATGTTGCTTGCACGCATGTGCAAGAAACATAGTGCCATCATCGGAGATTTCGGAGGTGTGTCACCTCCTCCTCCAATTCAGTCAGTGAGCTGGCAGGCACGGCCCCTGTAAGCCAATGCATTTTGAAGCTGTCTATGACATGCTCCAAAATGCAGTGGCATACAGTTGAAAGAGGGAGCTACGCTTCGGTGAGCAGCGATAAGGCGTGGCCCCATGAGCATCTTGGCCCTTGCGCACTGTATAGCGCCCGACGGGGTGACCTTGTCGGCTGAGCTGCGCTCGTCCCCAGTAGTTGGTGCCACGCCGGAGCCCATCCCAGCGTGGCAAGGTCTCACTGGCCGGGGGTGCCCAATCCCCGCCGGCTGAACGCCCCCCCGTCCTTGTGCCATGCTGGGAGCCACCCAGGCGTGGCAAACATCCCACAATGTCTTTTTTTTTTAAAACCTATAAAACAAAAAGCGGTCCGTGGCGTCTCCCGACCCCCACAACCGCACCCACCCTGCGCACCAGCCTCCCCACCCCCCTCACCCCATATTTACCTCTGGACTCCGGTGCGATGATCTTCGGTGGACCAGGAACACGTCTGCACTCTTCAAAGCCGACCGCGAACTGAGGAAATGCCGGTAAGCTGTATAATGGGCTAGATGGGGGGGGTTCAACTTTATTGCATATCTCAGGCATTTTTGGGAATTTTTGCACCAGATTTTCAACATGGGGTTTTTAGGACCCCTTCTCATGAATGATGTCACTGTCATGGCGTTATTCGGGCCCGAAGGGTGATTTCGTGCAGTGACTGCGCGGTGACTGCCAAAATCACCCTTCAGGTACTGAACTCTGCCATGACAGTGTTTATCGTCATGAAAGATCGCTACATGTTGGTGAGATATAAAATCAAAAATGACATTTCTGAGCGTCGTTACGCAGTTCCTCGCAGGCGTAAGTTCGCAAAATTTCAATATTTTCCTCCAGATTTTCAACATTGCCATTTTACCACACCTTCTTATGAGGTAGTACAGCTGTCATTTCATCTCACCCAAAATGTGTTTCCACCCTTGTAAGCGCAGAATGGCGCAGTCGGTAATCTTGAAATCAATGTACGGGACAAATTAAGAAAATCAAAGTGACACCGTTCATGAGCAGAGGTCTTAAAATGGCTATGTTGAAAATTTGGTGAAAAATTCCTAAAATGACTGTTTCTGGCGTCGTATGCGCGGTTCTCGCGGGCTCGTAAGTTCCTAAATTTTCAATATTTTCCTCCAGATTTTCAACATTACCATTTTACCACACCTCCTCTTGAGTGGTATAGCTGTCATTTTTCACATCCTGCCGAAAACATGTTTACGCCCATGTAGCGCACAATGGCGCAGTCGGTGTGCGAACTCAGTGTACGGGACACATTAAGAAAATCACAGTGTCACTGTTCATGAGCAGAGATCTTAAAATGGCAATGTTGAAAATTTGGTGAAAGAATTCCTAAAAATGATTGTTTTACGAGTGTGCGTTGCACAGTTCCCACGCACGTTAGTAGGTTTGCGAAATTCAATATTTCCACTCCAGATTTTCAACATTGCCATTTTACCACACCTCCTTATGAGCAGTACAGCTGTCATTTTTTACATCCTGCCCAAAATGTGTTTCCGCCCATGTAGCGCACAATGGCGCAGTCGGTGTGCAAACTCAATGTATGGGACACATTAACAAAATCACAGTGACACTGTTCATGAGCAGAGGTCTTAAAATGGCTATGTTGAAAATTTCGTGAAAAGTTTCCTAACAATGACTGTTTTACGAGCATGCGTTGCGCAGTTCTTACGCATGCTCGTAAGTTAGCAAATTTTCAATATTTGTACTCCAATGACTTCCAAATACCTAAACAGCACATAGAAGCAAGCAACATTCGGCATTGACAAATGCTTGTTTTTTATGTTGATTGTGCACATGCACAAGAAACATGTTGCGTCAGCTTTCTCCACAAGCAGGTTGTGGAGGCATGGCACTGTTGTGCCCAATGCCCCCACAGCCTGCAAAGGCTTGTCCCCCGTCCCCCAGTGCCGTGGCACGCTGCTGCTGACACTAATTCAGCCAGCATGCTGCAACCCTCTAAAAAATCAGCCGCTGCAATCAGGGGCTGCCTCATTATTGCAGCGTCAGCCATCCACTGCAATGAGGGAGTGACCAGTCATTGCAGGATGGGATGTAGGATCTCTGATATTGTTTGTGAACATGGCGGCTTGCTGCCGTGTTCACAAACAATATCTACTCATGTTTATTTGCCAGCAGGGCCCTCCCTTCTGCATACTATCACCCCCAGTTTTATTGTCTGTTAACGGGTGCCCAATCCCCATCAGCAGAAAGGAATTCCTCCCTTCTGTTGTTTTCCAATGGGGTGCCCAATTCCCGTTGGCGAAAATAATTCCCGCCCTATTGTTGTTTGCCCGACGGGTGCCCCATCCCGTCGGTTAGATGCCCCCCAAAAAATAACAAGACACGGTGTACGCTGGGGAGCCACCCAGCAAGCCACATGCCCTGTGAAGTTGAAAATGGTCCCATACATTTTTCTTTTTTTGTACCTGAAAAAAAAGCGGTCCCTCGTAGTCTCTCTGCCCCCCTCCCACAACCGCACCCACCCACTGCGCAGCCAGTCTCCCCACACCCCCCTCACCCCATACTTACCTCCGGAGCTCAGCACGATGATCTTCTGTGGACCGAGAACACGTCTGCACTCTTCAAAGCCGACCACAAAATGAGGAAATGCCAGTAAGCTGTATAATGTAATGAATAGGGTTTTTTCAACTTTAGTGCATATCTTGGGCATTTTGGGGAATTTTTTCTTTCACCAAATTTTCAACATGGGGTTTTTGGGACCCCTCCTCATTAATTCTTGAACTGTCATGGCGTTAATCATTTCAAAAAAGTGGTTTCACGGTCACTCGTGAGAATCACCCTTTGGGACGATTAAACACTGCACAGTGCCAGTGTTCATGGTGGGCTCTCAAAAAGCCTATGTTCTGAGGTGATAAATCAAAAATGACTGTTTCTGGCGTCGTTGCACGGATTTGCTCACGTGCGACATTCGTAACTTAATTTGCAATATTTTCATGCTATAGTTTCAATATTGGTATTTTGTCACACCTCCTTGTGAGCAGTACAGCTGTCATTGTTCACATACTGGCCAAATGTGTTTCGCACTTCGGGGCTGAATAGATGCGATCAGCGGTGAGAAATCAGTGTTCAGGACAGAGTAAGTAGTGACAGTGACACTGTTCATGAGTAGAGGTCCTAAAATGCCTATTTGAAAATTTAGTAACGATACTCATAAAATGACGCTGTGTCCTGGCTCCGTTTTGATTACCACGCATATAAGTAACTTCGAGAATTTATAATATTTTCACTCCAGATTTTCAACACTGCCTTTTCCCCAGATCTACTGATGAACAGTACAGCTGTCATTTTTCCCATCCTGGCCAAAATATGTTTTCACACTTCCAGTGTAGAATAGAGCGGTCGCTGTGGGAAATCACTGTTCGGGACAGATTAAGAAAATGACAATGATACTGTTCATGAGCAGAGGTCCTAAAATGCCTATGTTGAAAATTTGGTGATGATGGCCCATCAATTGACTGTGTTACAAGTGTGCGTTGCACACTTTCCACACACCCTGTAACCATGAATTTGTAATATTGTCACAGCCAGATTTTCAACACTGCCATTTTCACACCTCCTTGTAAGCAGTACAGCTATCATTTTTCACATCCTGACCGAAATGTGTTTTCACAGGTCCGGCACAGAATAATGTGGTCACTGTGGGAAATCAGTGTTCAGGACAGATTAAGAAAATGACAGTGGCACTGTTCATGAGCAGAGATCCTAAAATCCCTATGTTGAAAATTTGGTGCGAAACTCCATGACCACGACTGTATTTGCAAGCGTCACGTTGAACTGTTTCACGCACCTTGCAACTCATAAATATGTAATACTGTCACATCACATTTTCAACGGTGGCATTTTTCACAACTCCTTATGAACACTACAGCTGTCATTTTTCACATTCTGGCTAAAATATGTTTTGCACTCCTGCTGGACAATATACGGTCACTCTGAAATCAGTGTTTGGGACACATTAAGATCGACCGAGTGGGGGGTGACCGAGCTCAGCTGAGCTCTGTCGGGACTCTGCGGTTTGTTTGTGGCAGACAAAGGCCCCAACACAAAAGCCCAGTACAAAAGGGCAGCCTGCAGCACTGCGAGAAACAGAACGAGAGAGCGAGTGAAGGAGGGGGAGTAAGCGAACTCACGGAAGCGCTGTCAGGACTGCTGCGGATTTCTTTGTGGGCAGAAAAAGGCATCAATACAGGCAGGGGCCAGGTACAAAAGGCTAGCCTGCAGTGGTGGGAGAAGCAGCATGAGCGAGGGAGACAAGGGGACTTAGTGAACTCAACGGAGCTCTATCAGGACTGCTGGGATTTCTTTGTGGGCAGAAAAAGGTGCCAATGTAGGCAGGAGCCCTGTACAAAAAGGCAGCTTGCAGCGCCAGGACAAACAGAATGAGCGATGAGAGAAGGAGACTGAGCAACCTCAATGGAGCTCTGTCGGAACAGCTGCGGATTTCTTTGTGGACAGACAAAGGTGCCAGTGCAGCCAGGGCCATACAAAAAGCGCAGTCTGCGGCGCCAAGAGAAACAGAATGAGCGAGTGACAGAGCGGTAGTGAGTGAGCTCAACAGAGCTCTAGTGTGACTGTTGCAGATTTCTTTGTGGACAAAAAATGCGGCAAAACAGGCAGGAGCCCAGTACAAAAGGTCAGCTTGCAGCGCCGGCAGAAACACAATGCAAGAGTGACAGAGGGGGAGTGAGCGAGCTCAGTGGAGCTGTTAAGCAAGTGAGAGAGGGGGAGTAATTTAGCTCAATAGAGCTGTGTCGGGACTGCTGCAGATGTCTTTGTAGGCAGAAAAAGACACCAACACAGGCAGAAACCCAATACAAAAGGGCAGACTGCAGCAGCGGGAAGCACAGAATGAGCGAGTGAGGGAGGGGGAGTGAGTGAGCTCAACGGAGCTCTGTTGGAACTGCTGTGGATTTCTTTGTGGGCAGAAAAAGGCAGCAATACATGCAGGGGCCCAGTACAAAAAGGCAGCCTGCAGCGGCGGGAGAAACAGAATGAACGAGTGAGAGAGGGGAATGAGTGGGTGAGCTCAACGGAGATCATGACTGCTGCAGATTTCTTTGTGGCCAGAAGAAGGCGGCAACACAGGCAGGAGCCCAGTACAAAAGGGCAGCCTGCAGCGCAGACAGAAACAGAACGAGTGAGTGAGAGAGGGGGAGTAGTTAGCTCAACGGAGGTGTATCATGACTGCTGCAGATTTCTTCGTGGGCCGGAAAAAGCAGCAATGCAGGCAGGAGCCCAGTACAAAAGGCCAGCCTGCAGCGCTGGCAGAAACGGAACAAGCGAGTGAGAGAGGGGGAGTAAGTGAGCTCAACGGAACTGTGTCGGGACTGCTGCAGATGTCTTTGTGGGCAGAAAAAGCTGCCAACGCAGGCAGGAACACAGTACAAAAGGGCAGCCTGCAGCAGCGGGAAGCACAGAATGAGCGAGTGAAGGAGGGGGAGTGAGTGAGCTCAACGGAGCTCTATTGGGACTGCTGTGGATTTCTTTGTGGGCAGAAAAAGGCAGCAATACACGCAGGGGCCCAGTACAAAAGGGCAGCCTGCAGCAGTGGGAAAAACAGAATGAATGAGTGAGAGGTGGGTTGAGTGAGTGAGCTCAACGGAGCTCTATCATGACTGCTGCAGATTTCTTTGTGGCCAGAAGAAGGAGGCAACACAGGCAGGAGACCACTACAAACGGGTAGCCTGCAGCACCAGGAGAAACAAAGAGCAAGTGAGACAAGGGAGTGAGCAAGCTCAATGGAGCTCTATTGTGACTGCTGCGGATTTCTTTGTGGGCAGAAAAAGGCGCCAACAGAGGCAGAAGACCTCTACAAAAGGGCAGCTTGCAGTGGTGGGACAAACAGAATGAGCGAGTGAGAGAGGGGAAGTGAGCAAGCTCAATGGAGCTCTATCATGACTGCTGCGGATTTCTTTGTGGGCAGAAAAGGGTGGCAACGCATGCAGGAGCCCAGTACTGAAGGGCAGTCTGCAGCGCAGGCAGAAACAGAACGAGCGAGTGAGACAGGAGGAGTGAGTGAGGCCAATAGAGCTCTGTCTGGACTGCTGCAGATTTCTTTGTGGTCAGAAAAAGATGGCGACAGAGGCAGGAGCCCAGTACAAAAGAGCAGCCTGCAGCACCAGGAGAAACAGAATGAGCGAGTGAGACAGGGGGAGTGAGCAACCTCAACGGAGCTCTGTCGGGACAACTGCGGATTTCTTTGTGGGCAGAAAAAGTTGCCAACACATCCAGGAGCCCAGTACAAAAGGGCAGCCTGCAGTGCAGGGTGAAGCAGAACGAGCGAGTGAGAGAGGGGGAGTGAGTTAGCTCAATGGAGCTCTATCGGGACTCCTGCAGATTTCTTTGTGGGCAGAAAAAGGCACCAACAGAGGCAGGAGGCCACTACAAAAGGGCAGCCTGCAGCAGTGGGAGAAACAGAACGAGCGAGTGAGAGACGGGGAGTGAACGAGCTCAACGGAGCTGTGTCGGGACTGCTGCAGATGTCTTTGTGGGCAGAAAAAGCTGCCAACACAGGAAGGAACCCAGTACAAAAGGGCAGCCTGCAGCAGCGGGAAACACAGAATGAGCACGTGAGGGAGGGGGAGTGAGCGAGCTCAGTGGAACTCTGTTGGGACTACTGCAGATTTCTTTGTGAGCAGAAAAAGGCAGCAATGCATTCAGGGGCCCAGTATAAAAGGGCAGCCTGCAACGGCGGGAGAAACAGAATGAACGAGTGGGGGAGGAGTGAGTGAACGAGCTCAACAGAGCTCTATCATGACTGCTGCAGAATTCTTTGTGGGCAGAAAAAAATGCCAACAGAGGCAGAAGCCCAGTACAAAAGGGCAGCCTGCTGCTCAAGGAGAAACAGAATGAGCAAGTGAAACAGGGGGAGTGAGTAACATCAATGGAGCTCTGTTGGGACAGCTGCGGATTTCTTTGTGGGCAGGAAAAGGTGCCAACACAGGCAGGAGTCCAGTACAAAAGGCAGCCTGCAGCACTGGGAGAAACAGAACGAGCGAGTGAGAGATGGGGAGTGAGCGAGCTCAACGGAGCTCTATTGGGACTGCTGTGGATTTCTTTGTGGGCAGAAAAAGGCAGCAATGCACGCAGGGGCCCAGTACAAAAGGGCAGCCTACAGTGGTGGGAGAAACAGAATGAATGAGTGAGAGAAGGGGAGTGGGTGGCGAGCTCAATGGAGCTGTATCGTGACTGCTGCAGATTTCTTTGTGGGCAGAAAAGGGTGGCAACACAGGCAGGAGCCCAGTACAAAAGGGCAGCCTGCAGCTCCAGCAGAAACGGAATGAGCGAGTGAGACAGGAGGAGTGAGTGAGGCCAACGGAGCTCTGTCGGGACTACTGCAGATTTCTTTGTGGGCAGAAAAAAATGCCAACAGAGGTAGGAGCCCAGTACAAAAGGGCAGCCTGCAGTGCCAGGAGAAACAGAATGAGCGAGTGAGACAGGGGGAGTGAGTGTCCTCAATGGAACTCTGTTGGGACAGCTGCAGATTTCTTTTTGGCAGAAAAGGTGCCAACACAGGCAGGAGCCCAGTACAGAAGGGCTGCCTGCAGCACTGGGAGAAACAGAGCGAGCGAGTGAGAGAGGGGGAGTGAGTTAGCTCAACGAAGGTGTATTGTGACTGCTGCGGATTTCTTTGTGGGCTGGAAAAAGCAGCAATGCAGGCAGGAGCTCAGTACAAAAGGCCAGCCTGCAGCGCTGGCAGAAACGGAACAAGTGAGTAAGAGAAGGGGAGTAAGTGAGTTCAACGGAGCTGTGTCGGGACTGCTACAGATGTCTTTGTGGGCAGAAAAAGCTGGCAATGCAGGCAGGAACCCAGTACAAAAGGGCAGCCTGCAGCAGCGGGAAACACAGAATGAGCAAGTGAGGGAGGGGGAGTGAGTGAGCTCAACGGAGCTCTGTTGGGACTGCTGTGGATTTGTTTGTGGGCAGAAAAAGGCAGCAATGCATGCAGGGGCCCAGTACAAAAGGGAAGCCTGCAGCAGTGGGAGAAACAGAATGAACGAGTGAGAGAGGGGGAGTGAGTGAGTGAGCTCAACGGAGCTCTTATCGTGACTGCTGCAGATTTCTTTGTAGGCAGAAAAGGGTGTCAACACAGGCAGGAGCCCTGTACAAAAGGGCAGCCTGCATCTCCAGCAGAAACGGAATGAGCAAGTGAGACAGGAGGAGTGAGTGAGGCCAATGGAGCTCTGTCGGGACTACTGCAGATTTCTTTGTGGGCAGAAAAAAATGCCAACAGAGGCAGAAGCCCAGTACAAAAGGGCAGCCTGCAGCGCAAGGAGAAACAGAATGAACGAGTGAGACAGGGGGAGTGAGCAACCTCAACGGAGCTCTGTCGGGACAGTTGCAGATTTCTTTGTGGGCAGGAAAAGGTGCCAATGCAGACAGGAGCACAGTACAAAAGGGCAGCCTGCAGCACTGGGAGAAACGGAACGAGCAAGTGAGAGAGGGGGAGTAAGTGAGCTCAACGGAGGTCTATCGTGACTGCTGCGGATCCCAAGTATTATGTACACTTGTATCGTTAGGATTATTATGTATTAGGTAATCCCTGACACTCTCCTTACCCTGAGTCACAAAATCCTCGTTTAATAACAGGGAAGGATCCATTTGCCAACTAGGCCTCGGCTCCCCCCCACCTCAGGAGCTGTAATACAACCTGCAAGGGTGCATGGTTAGAAACCACAATTGGCCCATAACTGGCCTCCTCCAAGTGCCCTGCCCACATCTTCAGAAGAAATAAATACTCAAGCCTAGTGTATACCTGGTGGGCTGAGGAGAAAAATGAGTTTTCTCTAGTATTTGGGTGACACTGTCTCCACGCCTCCAGCAGGGCTCTACCCTCCACAATATTCCACAGGGCCACCATACTACGGGGAGGAGGTCTGGATCTCTGTCCAGAATGGTCCAGAGCAGGGTCCCAGTAAGTGTTGAAATCCCCTCCAATTATCATGTTGTCTGACAGTGGGGACAAAGCCACCTCTAAGTGTGTAAAAAAAGTCGGGTGCATCAAAGTTCGGGCCATATACAGATACCAAGGTATATTTAGTGCCCCCTATATCCACCTCCGCTATAAGTTATTTTCCCTAGGGGTCTGCACAGACCATCCATATTTTATGGGATAAGCCAGGCCATAGCCAAATAGCCACCCCGGCCCTGGAGGTAAAAAGAAGCCGTCAAACAGGGTACCCCCACAAAGGCGACAGTCTTGAAGCCTCCTCTGCTGTGGAGTGTAACTCCTGGAGGAACACAATGCCCCCCCCTCCATTTTTTTTAATGTTTACCCAGACCTTTTTCCTTTTGACCACATGTCTAAGACCATTTACATTCCAAGTTACCAACTTTAGCTTATTCATGTTATTGTACCAAGGTAGAATTGCAACATAGTTTCTTTCTCAAAAAACTTGCCACCTGCATATGCAAAAATTCTCTGAAGTATTTTTTCAACTTTTTAACTCCCCCAACATCCCCCCCTTCCCCACTGTGAAATCTTGAATCAGAAAACAAATTTCCCAACTTGTGCAGAAAAAAACATTCATAACAGAGTATATGCAATATAACTCCCTTGTCCACCCCCTCTCTCCCCCAACAGAGCCCACAACATCAACAGCAACCCAAGATACCCCCCAGACCCTTTTTGTTGAAACTAGCCACCCACTGCTTTGCGTGGATTGAGGGGGTTAGCCACCATTTAAGCCTATAAGGAAGCCCTCAGGTGTAAGTTCCACCTCTGCTCTTCGTTAGGCCTCCATTAACAGGTGACCCTGCCACGAGGCAGGGCCTAACCTAAGCACCCCCCCAGCAGGTCCCGTCTATGTTAAGTGCAAAATAAAGAACTAAGAGTAAAGGAAGCCATATAGATGCAAGACCTGCTTCAATCTGTTTGCAGCCTTCTCTAAATTATTACCGGGGTCCTCGTCCCAATCCCCCCCCCCCGGAGATACAGTCACTCCCAACAGAAAACAATCAGGGAGCGCCGAACTCCACAGTATGCTAAAGACAGTTTAAACCACTCTGCTGAGGCAGCAACATTATATAATTTGGGGGACTCCGAAAACCTAGGCTTCCAGGGGGAACCAGGAGTCTTCCAGAGCTCTAAAAGTGAAGAAATAATGCACAAAAAACATGCCTCCATCAAAGTAAAATCCTGAAGTAATACAGTTCAGCCATGAGTCTCAAAATTAGAATGCCCAGACCATCACACCAGCAGCCAGCACGGTGTTAAACCTTGGATAAAGGCACACATAACGCTCAGATGTCCAGTCTTCATCCTCCGACTCTAAACTAGCCAGATTCAGCACTGTAGAGGAATAAAAGAGAAAAGCACTCATTGTGCCAATGATGGTGCGACCCCATAAAGATCTATCTGTGGGGTATTGTGGGAGAGAGTGGGAAGGGGAGCCCTCACCAAAGCAGCCATTATAGGCCCCGTATAGGAGTTACGGTCTGGCCCACATTACATGCACCCCCCGCCCCATTTCCTAATCGCTGCGCACCCCAGCCCCAGTACCTCTGTGTGCTGATAATTCCCTTCTGATAAGTCCACGGCAGGAGCAGTTCAGCAGCCCTCAGTGTTCATGTTGCTGCCCAAGAGCTTTCTCTAATTCAGATACGCACTCCATAGCCACATCGGGACTGGTGAAGGATCTAGGCTTTCCACCCTATGGTCTGATAATCAGGCGCACTAGGTAAATGAAAACAAATTGACATCCCAGGTCGTGGAGCCTTTTATTGACCTCAGCAAAGACTCTAAGTTGATTCTGTAGCTGCCATGAGTAATCAGGGAAAAGACTGATCCGTGAGTGTTGCACCATTATTTTGCCTTTTGTCTTGCCTTTTCCAGCATAGTTTGTCGGTCAGTAAAACAGGAATTTTACAATGACATGCCTAGGTCTTTGGTCGGGGGTGGGTTTGGCACCCGGGGACCTGTGCACCCGCTGGATTTCCAGGGAGACCTCTGGGGGAATTTCCAGGGTATCACGGAGCCATTTTTTTAAGAAATGAGGCACAATCTCTGCCCTCAAGCCCTTTTGGAAGGCCCACCTCTCAAATGTTACATCTGCGTTCCCTGTTTTCATGGTCATTTATACTCTGTTTTAGAAACTCTTTCTCCCGAAGAGCTTTTTGCAGATCAGTTTGAGAACTTTGCAGGGTGTCTTCTTGAGTGCTCACCCATGCCTCCAGCTCCCCCAGCCTGGTCTCATGTGAATCAACTGTCTCGGAAATTAAGTTTACTGTCTGATAGAGATGCTGGATCTGCGTGGTGACATTTTCAAACCCAGCCTTCATTCTTGTCCCCAAGTCATATTTAAGTTCCTTAAGAAGTCTATCCAGGGCATGATAGCCCTCATTAGCTGTTGAAGGAGTCGCCTGTTCCATCTCAGGGTTAGTTGGCTGGATCCCCTCGGCCTGTGGCGTGCCCATGCTGTTGACACTAGCGGTGCTTCTCGTAGCGCTTTTTAGTAGGCCTCTGCTGGTCTCAGCTGAGTTAGTTGTTCTAAACGGCAATTTCACCTGCTATTTTGCCGATTTCATTGGCGCTGACACCTAGCTTGTAAATATGGGATAAATTGGCTCGAGCTGCAGGGGTAGCGAGTCGGATGGCGGAAAAATGTGGTGGATAGCTGCAGAGCTCTCTGATCAAGCTTCCATCTTGCTCCTGCGCTTGGCCACGCCTCCACAAAGTTACTTGTTGAATGTAAATGCTAGATGCACACTGTAGATGTAGCAGGGTGGTGCTACAACATGTTTCTGATAGTAAACAGCACAAGTCTGTAAAAAGAAATTTTATGTTTTCATGACAGGCATGCCAGGGAAGTAGAAACTTTTAAAAACTTCAAAATCCCATATCTTAGTTCAGGAATGAAAGAAAACAAAAAGAAAAATGTGTGTCTTGATAGTTTTGCCAAACGGACGTTATTGCTGAAAAAAAAACAACAACTATGTGGTTACTAACAGACATTGCTATTTTAAGCAGACATTTCTTGGTATCCACTTCTTATGGGCATCCTGATCTCAGTCATATGGAGACCTATGCATAGATGAGTTCTGATCCGTGATTGGTTGGGAGGATGAAGGTTAAAAGATGAAAACAGGCCACCTGAACTAACCAAAAGGTTCACTCAACTCAAGTAAGAACAGCTTTTAAACAAAAGTACCAACATGCCCTCACCCACAAGGGATTTGTGTATTATGGCTCACCGTGACATTACAGTTATTATTGTTAATTATATAAAATGCCTCACGGACGACTACTGTCCGGTAGTTACAACTATCTCTGTCTGTAACAGACTGCATTACACAAGCAGCATCTAGCGTTTAGAAATCCCTCAAATACCAACTGCAATATATTATAATTGATTGCCCTCCTGAAGACTGTGTCATACTCTATTGGGTAAGCAGAATTTCATATATCAGGAATTAAAATCCATTAACATGCTGGGCAACTGACTTACACATACACAAATGCATGTTCATTTGAAGAGGAGAGATCATATTTAGTCAGTATTTATACAGAGAATAAAGTATGGGTCGGTGTGTGTAACAAGTGGTTAGATGCTACATAAACATCGAGAGCAAAGCTCAAGGGGTTTATGAAAGCATCAAACCCCAAGGGTGTGTGTAAACTTCGAGTTCACACACCGACCCATTTTTTATTTTACATAATTGCTGGGTTTTCCTTTTTTCACCTCAGCAATTATATAAAATAAAAGGGATTTGCTGTGCGACCACAGTCAGCTTAGGTTACAGTGCGAGGCTGCTTTCTTCGTTGATTTTTTGTTTGTTTCGTTTTGGGCTGCATAACAGGTTATTTTAAGAGGCACACATATTTTGAGTTCTTACCGCCAACTCCCAGTGGCAGTTCCTATCCATTTAGGTGGTGGTTAGGCGAGAAAACAAAAGTGGACCGTTCGGGAGATGAGAAAATCCGTTGGGTACTTGAGCACTGTGAGGGAAACTGTGCATGTGTTTGCCACAATCAACACTCCTTCATTACGGCAAATTCTGCCACTGTTTCCCTATGGGAAACAAGCATTTGTCAATGCCGAATGTTGATTGCGTTGGTCCGTTTAGCTCACTCAGTGCCCCTCTGTCACTCGCTCGTTCTGTTTCTCCCGGTGCTGCAGGCTGCTGTTTTGTACTGGGCTCCTGCCTACATTGGTACCTTTTTCTGCACACAAGGAAATCTGCAGCTGTCCCAACAGAGCTCTGTTGTGGTCGCCCACTCCCCCTCTCTCACGTGCTCATTCTGTTTCTCCTGGCGATGCAGGCTGCCCTTTTGTACTAGGCTCTTGCCTCTGTTGGGGCCTTTTTCTGCCCACAAAGAAATCTGCAGCAGTCTCAACAGAGCTCAGTTGAGCTCGCTCACTCCCCCTCTCTCACTCGCTCGTTCCGTTTCTGCCGGCGCTGCAGGCTGCCCTTTTGTACTGGGCTCCTGCCTGCATTGCCACCTTTTTCTGCCCACAAAGAAATCTGCAGCAGTCATGATAGAGCTCCATTGACGTCAATCACTCCACCCCCCTCATTTCGCTCATTCTGTTTCTCCCACCGCTGCAGGCTGCCCTTTTGTACTGAGCCCCTGCGTGCATTGCTGTCTTTTTCTGCCCACAAAGAAATCCGCATCAATCCCAACAGTGCTCCATTGAGCTCACTCACTCCCCCTCCCTCACTCGCTCATTCTGTGTCTCCTGGCGCTGCAGGCTGCCCTTTTGTACTGGGATCCTGCCTGCGTTGGCGGCATTTTCTGCCCACAAAGAAATCTGCAGCAGTCCCAACACAGCTCCGTTGAACTCGCTCACTCCCCCTCTCTCACTTGCTCGTTCTGTTTCTGCCAGCGCTGCAGGCTGGCCTTTTTTACTGGGCTCCTGCCTGCATTGCCGCCTTTTTCTGCCCACAAAGAAATCTGCAGCAGTCATGATAGACCTCCGTTGAGCTTGCTCACTCCCCCTCTCTCACTCGCTCGTTGTGTTTCTCCTGGTACTGCAGGCTGCCCTTTTATACTGGGCTTCTGCCTGCGTTGGCACCTTTTTCTTCCCACAGAGAAATCCACAGCTGTCCCGACAGAGCTCCGTTGAGGTGGCTCACTCCCCCATCTCACTCGCTCATTCTATTTCTCCTGGTGCTGCAGGCTGCCCTTTTGTACTGGGCTCCTGCCTCTCTTGGCACCTTTTTCTGCCCACAAAGAAATCTGCAGCAGTCACGATAGAGCTCCGCTGACCTCGCTCACTCCCCCTCTCTCACTCGCTCGTTCTGTTTCTGCCAGCACTGCAGGCTGCCCTTTTGTACTGGGCTCCTGCCTGCTTTGCCACCCTTTTCTGCCAACAAAGAAATCTGCAGCAGTCACGATAGAGCTCCGTTGAGCTCGCTCACTCACTCCCACTCTCTCACCCGCTTATTTTGTTTCTCCCGCCGCTGCAGACTGCCCTTTTGTACCGGGCCCCTGCATGCATTGCTGCCTTTTCCTGCCCACAAAGTAATCTGCAGCAGTCCCAACAGAGCTCAGTTGAGCTCAGTCACTCCCCATTTCTCACTCGCTTGATCCTAATCTGTCCCAAACACTGATTTCCAACAGCGACTGCAGTATTCTGTGCCGGAAGCACGAAAACACATTTCAGCCAGGATGTGAAAACTGACAGCTGTACTGTTCATAAGGAGGTGTGAAAAAATGCCAGTGTTGAAAATCTGGCGTGAAAATAATACTAATTTGCGAAGTTACAAGGGTGCGTGGAAACTGCACAACGCGCGCTCGTAAGACAGTTATTTTATTGAGTTTCATCACAAAATTTTCAACATAGGCATTTAGAACCTTTGCTCATGAACAGTATTAGTGTGATTTCATTAATGTGTCCGGAACACTGATTTCCCACAGCGACCACGCTATTGTGCGCCGGAAGTGCAGAAACACATTTCAGCCAGGATGTGGAAAATGACAGCTGCACTGTTCATAAGGAGGTGTGGAAAAATGGCAATACTGAAAATCTGGAGTGAAAATATTGCAAAGTTGCGAAGGTAAGAGCATGCGTGAAACTGCACAACACATGCTCATAACACACTCCTTTTACGGACTTTCATCACCAAATTTTCAACAGAGGCATCTTAGGACCTCTACTAATGAACTGTGTCACTGTCATTTTCAAAATGTGTCCCGAACATGGATTTCCCACAGCAACCACGCTATTCTGCGCCAGAACTGCGAAAACACATTTTGGCCAGGATGTGAAAAATGACAGCTATACTGTTTATAAGGAGGTGTAGAAAAATGCCAATGTTGAAAATCTGGAGTGAAAATATTCCAAATTCATGAAGTTACGAGTGTGCATAGCAACTGCGCAACGCACGCTCGGAAAACAATAATTTCTTGAATTTTTCCCACCAAATTTGCAACATAGACTTCTTGAGAGCCCACTTCATGAACACTGGCACTGTCGTTTTATTACTCTGTCCCGAAAGGTGATTCCGCGCAGTGACCACGAAATCATCTTTCGGGACCGAATAACGCCATGACAGTGGCTGAATTCATGAGGAGGGGTCCCAAAAACCCCATGTTGAAAATTTGGTGCCAGAATTACAAAAAATGCCTGAGAAATGCAACAAAGTTGAAAAAACCCTATTTATCCCATTATACAGCTTACCGGCATTTCTTCAGTTCACGGTCGGCTTTGAAGAGTGCAGACGTGTTCCCGGTCCACCGAAGATCGTCGCGCCAGACATCGGAGGTAAGTATGGGGTGAGGGGGGTGTGGGGTGTGTAGGAGGTGGGGTACACAGTGGGTGGGCGCGGGTTGTGGGTGGGGGCAGGGAGACCGTGAGGGACCATTTTCTTACGTTACAGGTTAAAAAAAAAAAAAGACACTGCAGGACTTTTTTTTTTTTTTTTTACAGGGGCATATGGCAGGCTGGGTGGACTTCAGCATGCCAACTGACTGTTGGGGGCCAGCTGTAGCCGATAGGGATTGGGCACCTCACGGCACAAAGCTTGGGCGTAAGAGCCGAGGGGATTGGGCACCCCTTGGCACAACTGTCACGCTACTCTTTGGGGCAAATTATGCCAATGGGGAGGGCTACCCCATTGGCACATCAAACTGGGAGGGGGACATAATGCCAACGGGGAGTGGGCTCCCCCGTCGGCAAGTCAACTAGCACCAGGGATGGAAGCCACCGGGGATTGGGGCCCCGTCAGCAAAAACACGCTGCTGTGGGGAGGGGCACATGCTGCCAAGGGGGACTGGGCACCCCCTCGGCACTGGGAGCTCACGAATATTGTTTGTGAGCACGGCGGCAAGCCGCCGCCATGTTCATAAACAATATTATAGCACCAATGTCCCGCCCAGCAATGATGGGTCGCTCCCTCATTGCAGCGGTTCCGCTGATGCTGCAATAACGAGGCGGCCCCGGATTGCAGTGGCTGAAACATTTCAAGGTGGTGGCATGCTGGCTGAACTAGAGTCAGCAGTAGTGTGCCACCCCATTGGGGAAAGCCAACCAAGCCTTTAAAGGCTGTGGGGGACACTGGCCATAACAGTGCCGCGCCTCCACAACCTGCTTCTGACAAGCTGCCACAATATGTTTCTTGCGCATGCGCACAATCAAAATAAAAAGGGAAACCAGTTATTATATAAATTTATAACATGAGTTGTATGGAACTTATTCTCTGATTGGTGTACAGTCCTGTTGTGGGTAATTGCTTACATGACCTCAAAGAGCATGTTTATTATTAACAAGTTCTCTGTCTCAGTTACCCCGTGTGACATGTTGTGAAAGGCAGAACTGCACTGAATGGAGCTTAGTCATCTGGTAGTATTGATGGTGGTGTGGCAACTTACAGTACAAGGTTTTCTGTGGCTTCTGTGATACATTCTGTGCCCCAAGTAGTTAAGTTCCAGGACAATCGAGACACTTTTCCATGGAATTCCATCATGTTTTAGGTAGAGTTGCAAGTTCTGTTACACAAAAGATTCAAACAGATCAAACTTTGGCTGCATGTTCACTTTTCAGATCAATCTTAACTTTTGGGCAAAGTTGCTATCTGAAGTTCAACCTGGTTAAAGTTGGGCAAACCAATCAAACCAGGCCAGACTTTGAGTTATAATTTTGGTTTTGTTTTGTTCGAAAAAACAGAGAAAGCTCCCCAGCCCCTGTAAACTATGAGCAAAAACACTAACACAAACAAAAAACAGACCCCACTCTCTGACTCCCTGATCCCTTCTCCCGTCCCACATATCTTTTATACTTCAGTGGGGGGAACAGGTCTCCTGAATCCAGCTATCTCTGTTGTTATATGTCCAGAGTGGGTTAGGGGGTCATCCCATCTTCCTGCCTTCAAACTCCTTGGTGCCCTGCTACTGCTTGATCTGGCAGGGATTTACATCCACCTACCCACCGTCAAGCTGCTGGGACCCTACAAGTTGCATTCCTGGGTCTCTGCTCTCCCCATCCAGCTGCAGATTCCTGGCATAAACCTACACTCAACGGTAGTAAGAGTTTCCCAGCCCCCAGCTCTTGCTCCAATACAATTTGAGAAGGAAGGGAGGAAGGAAGGAAGGAAGGAAGGAAGGAATTTGGTTTAACATAAAGCCTATGATACAAACTGTATCCCAGACAGCTTAACAGTACATTAAGAGTTAACAGCAGCCATTAGGCACCCACAGAAAGGTTAAGGAAAGGTCAAGGGTTAGGTAGAAAGAGAGAGCGAATATTAAGCACTGGGAGGTTAAGTGCTTTGTTCAAGGTCACACAATACGTAAGGGAAGATTATGAGGTTCAAACCCTGGGCTCACTGGTTTTCCAGATTCATAGCTCTGTAATCTTATTATTAGCTACATATCCAACCTATGCATACCACAGCCATTATAAGTTAAATGAGAAACACAATCCACAATCAGCACCCCAGATTAACATAGAAACATAGAAGATGACAGCTACAAAGGACCAATGGTTCATCCAATTTGTCCATGGGTCCCTATATAACCTGTGACCCTGGCATCAATCGGTGTCTTACCCCTGCCCAGCAGTTATCCCAGTCCTTGCCTATCCTTGTCTCTGCCTGTGATGACTATCCCCTTCATTCTATCCCAAGCATGTCTGAAACTACCCATAGTTCCAGCTGTCACCACCTCGATCAGCAGGCGGTTCCACCACCCATTCTGTAAAGTGATACTTTCTCACATCTCTCCTGAACCTTCCCCCCTGTCAGTTTCCAGTTGTGCCCCCTTGTTGTTGAGCTGGCGTCCCTTATAAACAGTTCCCCAGAACCCACTGTGGTGATCTTATCAACTGGGTGCTGACCACGAAGATCGCCTTTCCCAGCTGCACACCCAACGTCGCCTCAAGCAGGTGGACTGGTGAGACAACACTGTGGTTCAAATGGGGGTTAGGTGGATGGAAACACCCAGTAAGGAGAGGCAGGAGACAGTCTATAAGTTTGATGCCCAATGGGCTTTATTCATACTACAGGGGAAGGTAGACATGGTCACAAGGGAAGAAGGGAACCAAACCTCAGTAGAACAGTAAGTGATGCTGTGTACTAACTAAATTGATACAGTTAGGCTGTGTCCCTGTGTCCCTGTTCTATCGGAAATTTTACCGATTCCTAAAGCATCTCACTTTTATACTTTAAAGATTAAGGCTATTGTAACCCCGAGGGGGTGCTATCCCAAGGGCTACTACCCCTGCCTGACTAGCAGCTACCAGGTTGAGGGGCCTGAATCCGATGGCGGGTGCCTCCACCCAGAGGTCGGGGTTAAGACAGTCTAGTATGACTTGGTCACAGCCCTCTGGGTCACTGCAATGCCCCTTTCCTCCCACTAGTGGCTCACACAGGTCAATCACAGTACCCTTACAATACACACTTACCCCCAGGCTTGGTTCAATCCGCTGCCTCTGGGGACCCCCTGTAAAGTAAGATGCAATTAGATAATAACCACCTGTACAATTATTCAACATAGACACATGGGTCAGTCAGTCCACTTTTGAAAAACAACCAATCTGATTTATTTAGGGGGAGATAACAAGGGCTAGGGGAAATCAGGTTAATTAGCTTACCACTAATGTATGCATCTATCTGGATCTATATCTAAGGCACTGTGCACAGGCCTAACCTATAAGTCACTGTCTCTGGGTACCCAGGCAATTGAAGGCTAGTCTCTCGATGCAGCTGGTTGGGGCCCTGATGCAGAAAACGAGCATTTGATTCCTAAGGGGATTAAATATAGCCAGCAGGCTCAATTGGTGTAGCCAGACAAATCATGCCCTCACTATGAGCACCTGACAGGGAGCTAGCCTGATTTCGTACTCACGGCTCCAGCAGAAAAATCACTCTCACACCACTTGCAGGACCGAGCCTGAAATTCAGCCACTTCTCCACACATTTATATGAAGAGCAGAGGGGTACCATACCGGGCAGCTGCTGTATAATCTCAATTGCTTTTACCACAGCACACTGGGCCCAAACAACGCAGATTCACTTGTGGCCTTCCACACACGCTTCCTGTGTGAAAGCTCAACAGTGTAGGAGCACAGACCTCCTTCCTCGCTCACAACCACAATGACTCTGCCCCTTGGCAGCTTGGGCAACGACTCTCAGTTCGGGCGCCACCTGATCCCATTGGTGGGCTGCAGATACCAATCACTTAAATTGGTCCCCATTGGTGCAGAAAGGGCACCATAGTCCAGAACTTCATTTCCCAGAATTACTGGCTGTATCCCCTGTTGCCAGCTGGCTCTAAAATGAGTCCTGATCCTGGTTGGCTCAAAAAATCTCCATTTTAGTGTCCCCCCTTTTCCCATTGGCCCATCTCGGACGTCCAGGTCCAAAATGGAGGGGCCAAACACACAGAGTCCCAGCTGCAATGAAAGCAGGTTAAACAAACTGTAAGTTCACTAATACTTTAGATAATTACAGCCAGACAGTCACATCTATCAGATGGGCTCCCATTACACTTGTCAGCGACTACAGGATGGGGCGATTACACCACAGCTCAGGCGGGATTCGAGCAGGGAAACACCAGTCCCCCATACCAACCCGCTGGAGCCTGGATGGCAGCTCTTAAAGAGACAGTACTGGAGGCTCTAAAGGCACTCACAACGGCCGCATTTTGGGCGGCCTTGAGCCAAACACCAATAAGGCAAGGAGCTATTAAGCAGCTCTGGGAAGGCTTTTAAGAACCCCCATTTGTAGTGGGATTACACTATAAACAAGCATTTATCAATGCTGAATGTTTGATTGCTGGCATTGGCATTGGTAGTGTAGGAGTTAGTGAGCTGCATAATAGAAATGGCAGTGAAGTATTGAACTGAAGCCAACCCCACCACCACCCTGCAGAGACTGACAGGCATTGGGGTGTGCCTTTGGGTCATCAGGCATAACGGCCATGCCATTTCACCACACCTTACCCTGCAGACACTGACAAGTGTCACGGTGTGCCTTGGAGTCTTTGGCCCTTATGCGCACCCCATTCCATCAGGAAATATGGTGAGATGGGTCCTGTAAAGGAGAATGGGGTGAACTTTGGGGCTGAAGAGTCCAAGGCACACCTCGATGCCTCTCACTGGCTGTAGGGTGTGAAATGGTATGAGCATTACAGGCGAGAATCTCAAGTCACACCCCAATGCCTGTCAATCTCTACAGGCTGGAGCGTTATGGTCAGAAACCCTAACGCCTCAGGCGTTTGTTGGCATTTTCACTCCAAATTTTCAACATGGGTTTTTTGTGACCCCCACCTTATGAACAGGGGCAATATCAGTTTGTTAGCTAAAAGCTGATTTCGCACTGCGACTACGCCATTTGGCACCACAGGTGTGAAAACACATTTCGAACAGGATGTGAAAAATGACAACTGTGCTGTTCATAGGGAGGTACAAAAAATGGCAATGAAAAAAACTGGTGAAGTCATGAGCGTGCATAGAAAATGTGCAACGCACACCTGTAATGCAATTAGTTTGGGGATTTTTTACAGCAGATTGTCAACACAGGGATTTTGGAACCTCCTCTCATGAACAGTGTCACTGTGATTTTCTTATTCTTTTCCGAAAAGTGATTTCCCACAGTAACCACGCATTTCTGCACTGGAAGTACGAAAACACATTTCGACCATTGTGTGAAAAATGACAGCTGTACTGTTCATAAGGAAGTGGGGAAAAATGCCAGTGGTGAAAATCTGGACTGAAAATATTAGAAATCCATGAAGTTACGAGGGTGCGTGGACACTGCGCAATGGTCGCTCGTAACTCAGTCATTTTATGGACTTTTTTCACCAGATTTTTAACATACCCATTTTAATACCTCTGCTCATGAACAGTGTCTCTGTGATTTTCTTAATCTGTCCCGAACATTGATTTGGCACACCGACTGCACCATTGTGCGCTACCTGGGCGGAAATACGTTTTGGGGAGATGTGAAAAATGACAGCTGTACTGCTCATAGAGGTGTGTGTAAAATGGCAATGTTGAAAATCTGGAGTGAAAATTCGCGAACTTACGAGCATGCGTAGGAACAGCGCAACGCATGCTCGTGAAACAGTCATTTTTGGGAATTTTTTCACCAAATATTTAATATAGCCATTTTAACACCTCTGCTCATGAACAGTGTCACTGTGATTTTCTTAATCTGTCCTGAACATTGATTTTGCACACCGACTGCGCCATTGTGCGCTACATGCGCGGAAACACATTTTGGGCTAGATGTGAGAAATCACAGCTGTACTGCTCATAAGAAGGTGTGGTAAAATGGCAATGTTGAAAATCTGGAGTGAACATATTGAAAATTCACAAACTTACGAGCGCATGAAGAACAGCGTAACGCATACTCTGAAACAGTCATTTTGGAATTTTTCACCAATAAACATTGGGTTTTGGGGCCCTACCACATCTCAGACACTGTCATTTCAGAACAGTCCTGAAAGGTGGTTCCAGAGACCGCAAATCACCTTTCGGGCCGATTAACGCCATGACAGTTTGAGAATTCATGAGGTGGGTCCCAAAACCCAAGTTGAAAATTTGGTGAAAAATTCCCCAAAATGCCCGAGATATGCACTGAAGTTGAAAAACCCTATTTCTACCATTATACAGCTTACGGCATTTCTTCAGTTCGCGGTCAGCTTTGAAGAGTGCAGGCGTGTTCCCAGTCCACCGAAGATCGTCACGCCAGACTCAGAGGTAAGTATGGGGGGGTGGGGAGGCAGGTGCGCAGTGGGTGGGCGCTGGGTTGCGGGGAGAGGGGAGGAGAGGACAGCCCTGAGGACAGTTTCCTTTTTCAGGGAAAAAACAAAAGATGTCATGGGACAGTTTTTACTTTACAGGGGCATATGGCATGCTGGGGTGGGCTCCCAGTGTGTCACCGGAGGCTTTCTTTTTTTGGGGGGCCAGCAGTAGCCGACGGGGGATTGGGCACCCCTGTCGGCAAACAACAAAAGGGGGGAATGCCATTCTGCCAATGGTTATTGGGCACCCTGTTGGCAAAGAGCAAAAGGGGAGGAATGCCATTCTTCTGATGGGGATTGGACACCCTGTCGGCAAAGAACAAAAGGGGGGGAACGCCATTCTGCTGACGGGGATTGGACACCCCGTCGGCAGATAAACATGGTGGGGGGAGGGTAATATTGTTTGTGAACATGGCGGCAAGTCGCCATCATGTTCACAAATAATACCAGTGTTGTGAGATCCCGCCCTGCAATGACAAGATGCTCCCTCATTGCAGCGGATGGCTTACGTTGCAATGACGAGGTGGCCCCTGATTGCAGCGACTGATTTCTCACAAGTTGGTGCCAAGGTTCCAAACTTGTGTCACCAGCAGCATGCCACGGCATTGGGGGAAGCGGGACAAGCCTTTGCAGGCTGTGGGGGCATTGGCCACAACAGTGCCGCACCTCCACAACCTGCTTCTGAGAAAGCTGTCGCAATATGTTTTTTGCGCTGCACGCAATCAACATAAAAATGAATGAATGCAAAAATGGACACTAAGACAAAATATATCCTGTATTACACACTGGGAAGAATTCTCCCACCGTGAAGAGTTATTTTCCTGCAATGGACTACACCTAAGCAGGAGAGGCAGCTCATTACTAGGAAAGCACATCACTAATTTCATCACCAAAACCTTAAACTAACTTCTCTAGGGGGAGGACATCACTCACTTTGCCCTCCTAAAACTGGACAACTGTTTATAGGAAATCCCAATTGTGATGCTAGAAAAAAAACAACATTTAAACAAAAAAGCATGTAGCGATTCAGGATTTATAACTATACTGCAAGTCAATGCCTGCAGTTTGCCTAATAAAATAGAGGAATCGAAATATATTCTGGCAAAAGACAGTGTAACCATCTGCGGAGTCACAGAAACCTGGTTCACAGGTCAGGAATGGAATACAGAAATCCAGGGATGTACTAAATTCAGTAAAAATAGAACTGACTCCAGGGGTGGTGGGGTTGCACTATATATATATCAATTAAATATGCGGCCCACAGTATAACTCCTGAGGCTTCTATGGATAGTAAAGTAGAAGCAATCTGGGTCCCAATTAACCTACACAAAGAGTTACTGGTGGTAGCCTTTGTTATAGGCCTCCTAGCTGATCCCAGGCTGAAAATCAGGAACTATTAACAACATTAGAAAACAATGGATATAATGCATAATGACATTCTTATGGGGGATTTTAACTTCTCAAGAATTGATTGGCCAAAACTTGAAGGCCATGGCCATGCTGAATCTGCTTTCATTGGCCTTACTATTAACCAAAACTTATCCCAAATAGTTACTACAGGGACAAGACAGAATAATATACTTGATATTATTTGAACTAATATAGAAGACAGAATGTCTATTCCGATTATTGACACACCTTTGGGTGACAGTGACCACAACATGGTGTCAGTAAAGCTAAACATGAACAATAGAAACATAGAAACATAGAATTTGACGGCAGATACGGACCGCTTGGCCCACCTAGTCTGCCCATTTTCCTACCTAACAGATAAACTGCAGATCCTAGTTAACCAACAGCTTACTTCCCCCTACCCCCCACTAGGACTGCCTTATGCCTGTCCCATGCATTCTTGAAGTCCCCCACTGTTCTTGACTCCACAACCTCCTCAGGGAGGCTGTTCCATGCATCCACAACCCTCTCAGTGAAAAAATACTTCCTCACATTTCCTCTGAGCCGCCCCCCTCTATCTTCAAATTGTGCCCCCTTGTTCTTGCACATCTCTTTTTCTGGAAGATGCTACCCTCTTGGACTTTGTTAATTCCCTTGAGGTACTTGAAAGTTTCTATCATGTCCCCTCTCTCCCTTCTTTCCTCAAGGGTATACATATTAAGCTCCTTTAGTCTTTCTTTTGTATGTCTTCTGGTGCAGACTGCACCATTTTGTTGCCCTCCTCTGGACAGCCTCCACTCTGTCTATGTCTTTATGGAGATGGGGTCTCAGAACTGCACACAGTACTCCAGATGGGGTCTCACCAACTGTCTGTACAGAGGGATAACAACTTCCTGTTTTCTACTATTGATGCCTCTTCCTATGCATCCCAGTATCCTCCCAGCCTTCCTTACGCCTTCTCACATTGCTTGCCCACCTTTGGGTCATCTGATATAATTACCCCAGGTCCTTTCTATTTTACTGTTGTCAGTATCTCACCCCCCATTGTGTACACACTTCCCTGGGTTTTGTTTCCCATGTGCATTACCTTGCACTTCTTTTGCATTGAATCTAAGCTGCCATACATTTGACCATTCATCCAACCTTGCCAAGTCCTTCTCATCCTTTCCACTCCATCTTGTGTATCAACCCTGTTGCAGATCTTTGTGTCATCTGCAAAGAGACATACTTTTCCTTCCAGTTCCTCTGCAATGTCACTTATAAAGACATTAAAAGGACCGGTCCCAGTACTAAACCTTCAGTGCCCCTCGCAGTAACCCTCCTTTCTTCACTGTGTACTCCATTTACTACTACCCTTAGGTCCTGTTGTCTAGCCAATTTTTATCCAGGCTACCACCTTGGGACCCACTCCAAGGCTGGCTATCTTGTGTATTAATCTTTTGTGTGGGACTGTATCAAATGCTTTGCTAAAATCTAGGTAGGCCATGTCCACAGCCCTCCCTGGTCTATTACTTTGGTCACCCAGTCAAAGAAATCTATTAGA
Source organism: Neoceratodus forsteri (assembly GCA_016271365.2). NCBI lineage: Eukaryota > Metazoa > Chordata > Ceratodontiformes > Ceratodontidae > Neoceratodus > Neoceratodus forsteri. The sequence continues at coordinate 72,052,272 of JADMNL010000023.1, forward strand.
TTCATCTGACACGACCTTCCCATTTGTGAATCCATGCTGCCTTGGGTCCTGTGCCCCACTGGCCTCTAGGTACTCAACAATTCTTTCCTTCAGAAGTGATTCCATCATTTTCCCTACCACTGAGGTCAAACTAACTGGTCTGTAGTTTCCTGCCTCTGTCCTGCTCCCACTTTTGTGAAGAGGAATCACATCTGCCCTCCTCCAGTCCTCAGGTACCACCCCATCCGCCCATGATTTGTTAAAGAGAGTAGTCAGCGGTGTCACTAGTTCTACCCTTAGTTCTTTTAGAATTCTTGGGTGAATCCCATCAGGCCCCATTGCTTTGTCCACCTTCAATTTTATTAGTTCTTTCAGAACCCTTTCTTCTGTAAATGGACTGATATCGACCCTGTCTTCAGAGTGTTTCTCTTGTTTGGTTTAGGTACCTCCCCTCCTCTTCCTTTGTGAATACTGAGCAGAAATATTCGTTCAGTATCCCTGCTTTCACTCGCCCTCTCCCTCATTCCTCTCCCTTTATTAAGCTTCAGTATCCCTCCTTTTGGTCTTTCTTCGCTCTCTAATGTACCTATAAAGGTCTTATTCCCTTCTTAACAGAATTGGCTATCCTTTCCTCGGTTTGGGCCTTTGCTATTCTGACTGCCTTCCAGCCTCTTTCTGCTTTAACTGATAAAGTTCTCTGTCCTGCTCCTTCTGTGTTTCCTTACATTTCCTGAATGCTGTCCTTTTCTCCTTAACCTTCCCTGCCACCTCTTTTGAGAACCATAGCGTTTTTCCTTCGTTGTGTTTTATTGATTTGCTTTACAAAAGGCTTGTTGCCTCTGTGATGGCTGTTTTGATCACTCCCATTGTTCCTCCATCCTCCTTCTTGCCTGTTTGCTAGTGTTTTTCTGAGGCACTCTCATTTTCCCAAAGTCAGCCCACCTAAAGTCCAGTACTCTTGCTTTTGTATGGCTTGATTGTATAGCTGTGTTTATACGTGAACCACACTGTTTGGTGGTTGCTTGTTCCCAGATGGCTACCCACTTCTAAATCTGAGATTCTTTCTCCATCCCCATTTGAGAGTACCAGGTCTAAGATTGCTCCCTCCCGAGTGGGTTCCAGTACTAGCCGTCTGAGGCATGCCCCTGTAGGGCATCAAGAATGACCCTGCTCTTGGATGTGCCTGCAGCAAAGGTGCTCCAATTAACATCTGGCATATTCAGGTCCCCCATCAACAATATCTCCCCTTTTTCTGCCATTCCAAGAAAGCCTTCTATCATTTTCTTGTCCATACCCTCCTCCTGAGATGGGGGTCTGTATACAACCCCCATGCGGATTGTGGTGCCATTTCCTGTCTCCAGGGTGACCCAAAGTGCCTCATCTGCTCCCTGTTTACTCTTTAGTTCTGTTGCTTTGATCCCTTCCTTTATAATAGAGAGCTACTCCTCCTCCTCTTTTACCCTCCCTGTCCCTCCTGTAGATTGTGTATCCTGGTATGTTGACATCCCAGTCATGGTTCTCTGTGTACCATGTTTCTGTGACTGCCACAATATCCAGGCAACCCTCTTCCATCAAGGCCACTAGTTCAGGGAGCTTGTTACACAGACTACGGGCATTGGTACTCATCACCCTCCACTTTTTGATAGCCTTACCCCTTTTAGCTCCATTTCTGTCCTTACTGCCTTTTTTTACATTTAAATCTGTTCTGCTCCCTAATAACTTCTGTACCTTGGTGTTTACCTCACTAATCACCATGTTTTGTGGGGGGAGGCTGGGATTTCCCTGCTCCTTTTCAGTGCCTCCCCCCTTGGCTAGTTTAAATGCTTGCCAATGAAGCATTTAAACCTCTCACCTAGGATCCTGGTTCCCCCCTGGACAGATGCAGATCATCGTGCCAGTATAGGTCTGCATCCTTCCAGGTGGCTCCCCAGTCCCCAATGAAGCCAAAATCCTGAGCTCCACACCAGTTTTTCAACCACTCATTGAATTCCCTGGTGAGAAGTGCCCTAAGCATCTCCTTGCCATGAGACAGGCAGCACCTCCGAGAAGGTTACCATGCGCTACTTGTCTAAGGCCCTTCCCAACTCTACAAACTCCTCTTGCACTGCTCTGATCCCATTCCTAGCCAGGTCATTTGTCCCTAGGTGGACAATGACATCCAGCTCCCTCCCTCTTGCAGCTCCCACGATCCTGAGGATTCGCTTCCTGTCCCTCCAAGCCATGGCGCCAGGAAGGCACCTTACCTCCCTCTCCCCTTCCTCCCCCATGTCTACCCCCCTAATGATTGAGTCCCCCACCAGGAGTTGTTTCCTTCCCCTGTGGGGTCCCATGCCACCCTCCTGTGGGTCTCCTTTGTGAAAGTTCCCAGCATCCTCCTTGGTCTCCACTGCAGGTGCCTCCATAGAGGAACCACTATCCACCAGAAGAGCGAATGAATTGTGGAGAGGTACAGCTAGAGGGATGCAACTCTGTTCCACCATCCTCTCCCTCCTTGAGCCCACCCTGGTCCAGCCTCTCCTCTTTCTTGGCAACCTCTGAGGTAGTGGCATTGGCCCTGGTGGTCCCTGGGTGGGGGAGGAGGTTTCACGAATCCTAGCCAGGTCAGCCTGGAGACGGGCAACCTCCTCTCTCAGACCAGAGAGGTGCCTGCAAATAGGGCAGCATCGCAGCCTCCAGAATGTCTCCCGGAACACTGCCGCCCCACAGCCATTGCACTGCACCACTCCTATGACACCATAAATGGAGTGCCAGTAGTTAAGGATTTCACTAAAGCTAATTACAAAGAAATAAACAAATATTTAAGTGCCTGGGATTGGGAAACAGACCTTCATGCCTTTGAATTACATCAAACTTGGGATCATATAAGTGTCAAGATCAAGTACTGTTTCGCTACATGGGTTCCTAATAGGCACAAATATAACAATGGCCTTAGAACACCACTATGGTGGAACAGGAGTATAAAGAAAGCCATTAATAAAAAAAGAGCTACTATAGGAAATTCAAAAAGAATCCGACTGTAACCTCCTGGCACTCATATAAGGAAAAGACAAAAAAAGTAAAACACACTATCAGAAAAGCAAAAAGGGAGTTTGAACTAAATCTGGTAACCAAACCACTAGATAATCGCAAATCCATTTATAACTACATAGGCTCCTTAAGAGGCAACAGCTCTACAGTATGCCCAATCGAAACCAGCAAGGGCATCATAAATAATGAATCAGCTATGGCAACTTAACGATTATTTCATAAGTGTATTTACACCTGCTGATAGTTTACAAAAAGACATGAAACATGAACAGAAAGCATATATTTCACCAGTTACCATATTAGAGGTAGAAAACTTACTTCAAAAACTCAGACCCTACTCATCCCCGGGGCCTAACAATATACATCCTAGATTCCTTAAAGAAACATTAAAGGTTATGTGTGGACCCTTGTCAGTCTTGCTTAATGCCTCGCTGAATCAAGGTGAAACAATTCATTCATGGAATGAGGCCCTTGTTACGCCAATATACAAAGCCAGTAACAAAAAACTTGTATCTAACTATAGACCCATCAGTCTCACTTCAGCTATTGGTAAATTATTTGAAAGAACATTACTAACCCGGATTGAAGCACATATTTCTAGTTACTACTTATAGGATTTAACCCAGCATGGGTTCTCTCAAGGGAGATCGTGCCTGACTAACTTGTTAAACTTCTTTGAGATTGTTAGTGCATCTCTTGATCTAGGGCTCCCTATGGATATCATCTTTCTTGACTTTTCCAAAGCTTTTGATAAAGTCTCCCACCAGGTTCTGATAACCCATATGTATATGTTTGATTTTCATCCCAACATAATTAACTGGGTCACATCATGGTTGCAATATAGACGCCAACGAGTTGTTATCAGAGGTCACTCCTCACAATGGGCAAAAGTTAGTAGCGGGGTCCCACAGGGCTCGGTCTTGGGCCCTGTCCTTTTTAATTTTCTGATATCAACAATGCAACCATCTAACAAATTTTGGATGACCAAGTATGCAGACGACTGCAAACTTGGCTGCCTAGTCAATAATATACAGGCCGCAAATTACTTTAAAAAGGAATTATATAAAATGTGCACCTGGGCAGCTAACAATAAAATGTTTTTTAATGAACAAAAATGTAAAGTAATGCACTTAGGTTATAACAACCAGAATTTCATTTATAAAATTAATAATGTTCAACTCTCTGTAACAACTAATGAAAGACCTAGGAGTCCTGGTGAATAATAAGTTATCCTTTGATCCCACACCTCAGCCAAGGTTAAAAAATGCCATAGAATTATTGGCTGCATTTTTAAACATATAAAAAGCAGAGACCCTAGGGTGATTCTCCCACTCTACATGAGTATGGTTAGATCCCAACTAGACTACTGCTCCTCCTTTTGTGCACCGGTCACTAAAAGAGGAAAAAACTAGTGGAGGGGGTCCAAAGAAAAGTAACAAAACATATTAGTGAAATGAGTTACTTAGAATATGAGGCAAGGCTATAAGCCTTGGGCCTCTTTCCTTTGGAATATAGACAATTACGAGGTGATCTCTGCTTGACATACAAAGCAACCAGGGACCCGCTTTTTTTTGAAACTCTGTGCCTGACAAAGAAGCATTCCCAGACTTTTACTCGAACACACAGCCTTAAACTTAGAGGGTATAATTGTAAAACTCATAAAAGAAGTAAATAGTTCACCCAAAGGGTGATGCCTCAGTGGAATGCCTTACCAAGAGAAATAGTAGAGTGACAATATGGAATTATTTAAAAGATAATTAGATATTTATATGGGAAGCAAAAAAACATTGTGCCTTCAATAGCAACTATTGCACCATATTGGTGGTGAGCTTTTTAAGAGCATTCTGCCTCCTGAGCCCGTTACACTCTATGAATGAATGAATAAAAGGTGCACCTTGGCTTAAGGCCACCACTTATAACATGCTTATGATATGTTTCTGTAAAAGGGCTAAGAACAAATGTAAGCATCCACAACTTTATCGAGAGATTAAACAAATTCACAGTGCACAATGAGCACCAGGGATTATCTAGGACGATTATGTGGCATAAACCTCTCAAACTTCTATAGGATCAAAGGAAGTTCAATGTTCTTCTTGTCTTCATACGCACAGCTGAAGGATGGTGAAGCAATGAGGAAAGCGAGACTATTGCTTGGCGCCAAGCTACAGTACACCAGTGCAGAACTAGGAGAGGTTGGAAAGGGAAATGGAGAGATTTTTAAACAGACCCTGGTTCTTCGGCCAACCAACTTTCCCCGGTTGCCGGAATACTTGTGACACAATAGGACCAAACTTTGCTGAGCTCTTCCCTGGCATAAACCCTCGACCAGGGCTGCCAAGGATAAAGAACACAAGACTTAGTGAAGAATCCACCTTAAAGGATTGCCAAGAGTGAAGATTCTGCTGCCGTTTCCCCGGCACAAACCCTTGATCGGGGCTGCCGAGGATGAAGAACATGAACTGCTGAAGTTTCCTGGCACCAACCCTTGACCAGGGCTGCGAAAGATGAAGAACACAAGACTTGGTGAAGAATCCATTTGCAAAGATTGCCAAGGATGAAGAACATGAACTGCTGAAGCTTCTTTGGTGAAGGAGCCACCTGAAGGCCCACCAAAATTGAGTTGGATCCCAGAAGACCACACGGTGCATGCAGGATGGAACAAGCAAGAAGAATAGGCTGTGGGGTGAAGATCTGGATTCCACAAGTTCAAGACCAGAACACAATAAACCGGCAGACACGAACACACCTTGGTCATGACGGACTCGACAGAGTGACAGTTGAGGCTTCTTCCAAGGCGTTTCAATTCCAAGCTGACTAAACCACAGGGTGAACCAGGAACCGGCGGCCGTGACTCACACCAAGGGACATTGGTTTCGGCTTACAGTGGGCGGTGGAAGGAAGATACCGTGAAGTTCTTTGCTGGCTGAAGACTGCTTCGGTGAAGAATCAACTGCGGCTGAAGATTGAGTCAACACACTTTACACCGAACACTGGTACTTGCACGTTGCACTAAACACTGGAATTCAATAGTTGCAGGGGAAATTTGCCTGGAGCAGGGGCAAATTGCAGAAATCCAGGGCAATTGTTCATTGCAGGGGCAATTTCCCTGGAGCAGGGGCAAACTGCATAAATCTGGGGCAATTGTTCGTTGCAGGGGCAATTTGCCTGGAGCAGGGGCAAATTGCAGAAATCCAGGGCAACTGTTCATTGCAGGGACAATTTGCCTAGAGCTGGGGCAAATTGCAGAAATCCAGGGCAATTGTTCCCTGCAGGGTAAATAACCACAATCCCAGTATAATACAGTCTTAGTGCTCTGGCAATCAACACAACATTTCAAATGCTTCAGTAATAAACAGTTCATATAGACAGAATATCAGCTGACAGTCATTCAAGGACAGGTTGTGTGCTAAGCACCTATTGGTGGGATCACTTACACTTCTGGATCCTCCTTCACTAGGATCTGGCTTCTACTGACAACCCTCAGGATAACTACCCCTTTATTTCCACTGAGCCCCTTTGACAATGGGGCTGAACGTTTCCCTGTTTGCAGTGTACCTTCCCTCCTGAGCCCCTTGAGTCCCTTGGGCCTATGCTGTCCCTTCTATTACTGGGCCCTCGTAGCCCTTTTAATCTCTGGGCCTCTTTTCCCTATGGGCCTCCCTTCTCTTGACCCCTTTTTGCTGTGGCCTCTCTGCTGATCCCCTAAAATTACTTAGGGTCTTTGCTGCCCTTCGAACCCTTAGAGGGCCTGTGATGCCCCTTTCCTGGAGTACCTTCAGCTGTTCGGAGTTCGTGGATGTCATGCGGATCATCCAGGGAATGTGCTCTACGTGCTGTAGTTTGGACCCTGGACCAACTTCCCTGATTTTGGGTTGTATTGACGTCATCGGTCTAGTCCTAGTGCAGATAGTTTGGTGCTCCTTGGAATCCGGAGAGTTTCCTAACTCTCTGAAAGAGGCGGTAGTGACACCGCTCTTGAAGAAAGCTACTTTGGACCCAAACTGCCACGCAAACTACAGACCAATCTCTAACCTTCCCTTTTTAGGGAAGGTGATTGAGAAAGTAGTGGCAGCACAACTGGACAACCATTTGACCATCCATGACATCTATGAGCCTCTCCAGTCCGGTTTTCGAAAGAGACATAGTACCAAGATAGTGCTGGTTCGGGTGCTCAATGATCTCCTGATGGCTAGAGATCGGAAGAGCCATTCTATCTTGGTTCTCCTGGATCTCTCATCAGCGTTTGATACCGTGGACCATGGGGTGTTGCTTGGCTATCTGAGATACATCTGTGGACTGCTGGGAACAGTCCTCAGGTGGTTTACATCATTCCTCATGGGAAGAACACAGAGAGTGGTGTCTGGGGTTTTCTCCTCAGACCCAGTTTCTCTGTCATGTGGGTTTCCTCAGGGCTCAGTATTGTCGCCCATGTTGTTCACGGTATATATGCTGCCCTCGGAGACATTGTAAGAAGGCATGGGCTGAGGTTTCATTGCTATACTGATGATACCCAGCTCTACCTTTCTTTTGCACCCGACCAGAATGGAGCCCTCTCAGTCTTTAATAACTGTCTCAAAGAAATCCAGGAGTGAATGGATTTGAGCTGGTTGAAGTTGAACTCCAAAAAAACTGAGGTGTTGGTTGTGGACCCTGGTAGCCAGATAGGGGGTTTCAGGTTTGGGTCACCCTCCGGACTTGTTCTTGGGGGCTTTGCTCTCCCGACCTCTGAACTGGTGTGAAACCTGGGGGTCATTTTTGATAAAGGACTGCCCTGCATTTGCAGGTGTTGGCCATCGTCAAATCTTCCATTTATTATCTAAGGAATATCTCCAGGATTAAACATCTGGTTCCGTCTGGCGACCTTCCTATCTTACTCCAAGCCTTTGTGTCCTCACGCTTAGATTATTGCAACTCCTTATACCTAGGGCTTCCTGGGGTGGAAATCTGCCTCTTGCTGCTGGTGCAGAATGCAGCAGCCCAGCTTTTGACAGTATCATCTCGATCCTGTCATATTTTGCCCATGCTGCGCGAACTGCACTGGTTGCCAGTACAGTGGCGGATCACCTTCAAAGTTGGCTTGCTGACTTTTAAAGCCCTACACAGATGGGCCCAGACTACCTGAAAGAGCTCCTGGTCCCTTATTGCCCCAAGCGATTGCTCAGCTCAGCCAGCGAGGGTTTGTTAGAGATCCCAAGGGTATGTCTGAAATCATCCGGGGCCAGACCATTTATGTTCACAGCCCCTACCCTCTGGAATTCTCTACCCCATCGGTTCTGGGAGTGCACAACAGTGAAGGGTTTTAAGCAAGCCCTAAAGACTTTTCTTTGGCACCAGGCATATAGTGAATGATTGATTGATGGATGATATGACGATGTTTCGATTTTATATGATTGTTTAGTAAGGTTTGTTTTCTGATTTTAATTAGTAAGGTGCCTTGGTATTTGAAAGGTGCCATAAAAATAAAGTTGTTATTATTATTATTATTATTTAGATAACTAGGCCTGTGTTTCCCCTTTAAATCTATAGGCCTTGCCAAGGCCTTGCTGTCAGTCAGTTCCCCTTGCTCCATCTCAGCACTGCCCCCCCCCCCCACGAATATTTATGATTTTCCCCTATGGGCCTCTATGGCTGGCCTCTCCCTGTGGGCTTTGCTGCCCAAAATATTTAAATTTACAGGCTAGTCCTCCCTCCCAGTCCTACAATGATGCTACTAGCGCTAAACAATTAAAACATTTTCTTTTTGTTTACAAGTTCAGGTAGCCAGCACTCTTCAACGTGCTGCTGCCGACTCACCAACTCCAGCCCGTGTGAAGCAGCTGCAAGAAGGAGGGAGGTACTCACTGGAAGTGGGAGGGAATGTCGTAAAAGAGGGCATGCATTGCAGTGGACAGCCGGTGGCTTTTCTGAGGGTTGACAGTTTCTTCTCGGCAACACGATGCGGCTCTGACAATGCCATCAACGAGGGACTGAAACACTTATTTTTACTTTTTTTTTCTTTTACACAAACGGGGTAGCGGAGTCCACACAGCCGCACAGGAACGGCTTCTTCTTTCTTCTTTTCTCAACTGCAACTGGAGCAGCGCGCACAGCAGGAACAGAAGTCTTTGCTGGCTGGAGGAGGGGTACCAGCGCAGAATCGACAAGACGGCTTCAACCCCCAGGTAAGCTCTTGTCTCTGTCACACTCTGTAGGCCCCTCTCTCTACACAGCCCAGCCCGAACTACTCAAAAAATGGTTGACTCTCCTTTGAAAATGCCCGGGGTTCAGATTCTAGAACCCCCAAGCACATGCCCACAGAACGGCCAGGGATTCAAAACAGGGCATCACGCATGGACCAGGTGCCCACTCTCGTGCTGCCTGCTCTGGGGGGGGGGGTGGAGCAGGCAGGCAGCAGAGAGCCAGAGGAGAAGAAACATTTCCTTTTTTTTTTTTATATCCAAAACATTCCTGTCTGATGAATCTCTTGGGGGGGGTACTGAAATGGGCCCCTTAACACAACCCCTAATGCCCCACAACACCACAGGGGACTCTTGGGGCATTCTTAACCTTCTTTTTTTTTCTGTTGTTCCCCAATACCTTAGCCCTCTTACTTTGGGGCACTACACCACCTTGTTTATTCCTTTCAGGAATTTGAATGTCTCTATTATATCGCCCTTCTCCCTTCTGGTCTCCAATGAATACATATTCAGCGCCCTGAGTCATTCCTTCTAGGATTTCCCCTGCTGACCCTGAATCATCTTCATAACCCTGCGCTATACAGCCTCTAGCCTATCCTTGTCTTTCCTAATGTGAGGGCTCCAAAACTGGACACAGTACTCCAGATGTGGTCTCACCAGGGATTTGTAGAGGGGGAAGTATCATCTCCTTCCTTCTACTGTCAATACCACTCCCTATACATCCCAGCATCCTGTTAGCCTTACTGCAAGCTCTGTCACATTGGCTAGCCTGCTTAAGGGTATCACTAATAATGACTCTGAGGTCAAGTTCCTCTGCTGTAGTACTGAGTTGTACCCCACCCATCCAGTATTCTGTCCTGGGGTTCTTTTTCCCGGTTCTGTGTGATAACGGCGATCACAGAAAGGCGATCGCTGTTAAGGCGAGTGTACATCAGTGAAAATCAATTTCGGCAATGTACACTCGTGTAGCAGACAAAAAGGGTGCCGAAAACGTAGGTATTTTTGTTTATGAGGGGGGCTGTGCCCCCTGCATCCCCCTACTAAAGAATTCTCAATTCCAGGGGAGGTGCATGTTGGGGGTGAAATACAGGACCAGTGCAAAAATACTAACACGCTGGGAATCTAACCCGGCACCCTCCCAAACCTAGCCTGCCATGAACCCACTATGCCACATGGCCAGCTCGGCAGCCCACTGCTTGCTACACTTCACAAACCTTCCCTTCCCTTCTGCCCTTCGTGCTCACTCCCCCTCCGCACGCATGTACATACAGTGACAGGATATCGCTATATTTGTATTCACCCCCCATCCAGTAGCCCTGTGAACAGGCATCACTACTGATTTGCACTTTTTGTAAGCGCTCAATAGCGGACACCCTTATCACAGGATACCCTTTTTCCCTAGGTACATTATCTTGCACTTTTTGGCATTCAAATCCAATTGCCAAACCTTTAGTCATCTTTCTAGCCTCTCCAGGTCCTCCTGTAGCTCTCTAATTGCTTTACTCTATCCACTCTTCTGCAGAGCTTTGTGTCATCTGCAAAGAGATCTAGCCTGTCCTGGGTCCCTTCTCCAATGTCACTGATGAACATGTCGAAAAGAACCAGACCTAGGACAGATCCCTGTGGTACCCCACTTGTGACCTCTCTTCTGATTTGATGCCACTTACCACTACCCACTACCATCTCCCTTTTAGCCAATTTTCCACCCATCTGACCAAGTTCTTCAGCAGGCGTCTATGAGACACAGAGTCGAAAGCCTTGCTGAAGTCAAAATACAGCCAATCCATGGCATGGCCTTTATCCAATTCCTTTGTAGCTCAATCAAAAAAGACTATTACATTTGTCTGACATGACCTCCCTGACACAAAACCATGCTGTTTAGTACCCTGGAGACCATTACCCTCCAGATAGTCCACAAGGTCTACTTTGATTAGCAACTCCATCAGCTTAACAATATAAGTGAGACTGATGGATCTGTAGATGCCTGCTTGTTCCCTGCCCCTCCCCCCCACCTTTATGATGTGGAACCACGTCTGCCACTCTCCAATCTCCTGGAACAATCTCTGTTTGAAGCAAACTGTTGAAAAGGCATACCAGATGTTCAGCCAATTTAATTGCTAGCTCCTTGAGTACCCCCGGATGGATCCCATCCAGGCCTGGGGTCTTGTCTGACTTGAGAGCTGCTAGCCCCTTTTGTACTCTATCCCCTGTCAATGCTGGCCTCCCCTTTATTTACTTTATTTCAAAATATTAGTATCGGGGATCAGACCACAAATATTACTTTAAACATGCCAGCATTGTGGATCTGGGTATGTACATTACATTGTTCATTACTGCCAACATGGGGATCGGGCCGGGGGCGCACTAGACCACCAGGAGGGAATACTTATTCAATTCATTCCTGGGCGGGAGCAGGGATGGGGTGCAGGACCTCTTTCCTTTGCCGCAGCAACTTGCGGAACACCCCTCCCGTATGCCACGTGTGTGTCGCATGGGAGTGGTAGCTGCAGGTGTGGGAACGTAGGCTCCAGGACCCCTCCTGTAACAGAATCTGGTGCAGGGTCCCTGGTGCATGGGGCATTGGCATGCAAGTTGCTGTTTGCCACAGCTTGTGCCAATCACAGCCCCCTCTGAGAATCGGGCCCTCCTTCTTCCCTGAGTTGCCTCTAATATTCCCATCCTCTGATACCGCAATACCATCTCTAACATAGGTGGCTACACTGCCCCCCCCAGCTCTCCTGTCCCTGCTCTGTAGTATGTATCCAGGCACAGTTAGGTCCCAGTCATTTTCAACAGTAGCCCAAGTTTCCATAAAGGCCATGATATCCAGTTTGGATTCTGCCATCATCGCCTGCAGCTCACCAATTTTATTGCCTAGACTCCTGGTGTTAACACAGACCCCTTTCCAACTATCTAATGAGCCTTTCTTGTTCTTCAACTGAATATCTGTCTTAGTCTTTCTTAGGCCTATTTGGTTTGTAGCACATCAATCTATCAGTCTGAGCCTGAGTGCTGTTAGTCCCTAGGCAAGGGGGGTACTAGCTAGGATCCCTCTCACTCTGCCAGTTAGTATGTAGTTCCCAGTGCTAGTCTCCCCTACATCTAGTTTAAACATCTGAGAAAGACATCAAACTTCTGCCCCAGTACACTGGTCCCCTTCCATATAAAATGGAGTCCATTCCACCGAAAAAGCCTCCTATCCCAAAAGTCCCCCAGTCCCCTAAAGCACAGAGGTTCTGGTTTTGTCTTTTGGAATAAACGAGCAACACATTTACCCGCTTCTGAGTGCTCATTTACTTTTGATTAGGGTTGTCAGAACCCTCTGAAGTTCTGGGTTCTAGTTCTAGTCTAGAACTTTTGAAAAAGTTCTAGTGTTCTAATCTTTTTTAGAACTTTTTAGAACGCGAACCCTATTTTTTTATTGTGCTGCCAGTAACGAAGATAGTAATAAAATACATGTAAAGGAAAAACTGTTCAAAATAAGGGGGAGAGAAATTATCTTGTGTGACACTGATAGAATACAACTAGGTTTATCTATAGTTTCTTCTGTTTGCTAAAGTCAGCAACTTAATACGTAACAGGCCCACCCACCCACCCATATGTTAAAGTTTTCCTGCTGCAGCTGCATCATAGTTCCTTAGTGAAAGAAAGAGGCACATTAGCCATTTATGTACTCAACTATATATACTATCGTCATGAATTAGGAGAAAAATAACTGATATTACCTAATTTCAGCTATTTGCTGCTTTCTGTTTTAAATGAGTGAATCAAAAGTTGCTATGTTTAAAAGAAAGCTTTTATAACAAAAGTCAAGCCAAGTACTACAGCAGCAACATGTGGAACTGTTACAAAACATATTATGTCATAACATATTCAGTCAAGACATTGGAATAAAAAAATATTTGCAGAAACCACAAGAAGGCTGCTCCAATCCTAAGTTGTGCCTGTGTGAAAAGTTGAGCACCAGAACAAAAGACAGCACCAACACTTCTAAAAAATATACTGTAGGTGCGTTTTAACTGATAGCATCACAGTACAGAAGCCATGCAGGACAAAACAGTTTAAACAGACAAAAGGTCCTTTTGTCTGTTTAAACTGTTTTGTCCTGCATGGCGTTTCTGTACTGTGATGCTATCAGTTAAAACGCACAATACAGTATATTTTTGGAAGTGTTGGTGCTGTGTCTTTTTGTTCTTAATAAAAAAAATATGCCAGTCATTGTTGCTGGCAAAATGCATGCAATTTTCTAAGGTAATGCATACATATACCAACATTTTTGTTGGCAAATTGAAGTAATACATACAAAAAATTCTAAGATGATGCATTTTTGCAGCTGATACTTCAATAAAATCTGTATTTCAGTCACATAAATAAAACAGTGGTTTCCTCACCACATACTAAGGAACATTTATGTAGCTGCAGCAGTTGGATGTGATGTTTAAGGGACAGCATCTGTCAACCCCATTATGTATCAAATTATCACTACTTATAAAGCAAAACACTATGTTACGTCACATTCTGTGAAAACTGCTGATGCAGATTTTCTTTTATTTCTGATTCCTTTATTCTTTTTAAAGGGACAGGACAATTGTGCTAGGTGGCAGCAGTTTGCAATGTATTTAATAAGAATATATATTATGTGTACAGTAGGTTCGGTCTGTCATCATTTTTTCCTCACCATCCCCAGCTGATCACGAATCTGTAAATGAAAGAACTAAAACAACACCCACCTTTCACCCCATCACCCATTCCACTTTTCTTCCACTACCCTCATCTGTGCAGTAGCACCCATGCCACCCTTACACCCATTAAAAACCAACCCACAACCCTCACCCATGTACTAGCATCCATTTTCGTTTATGGCTAACATTTCTGTAATTGAAAAATAATAAACAGCTACCAATTAGAACTCATTGTTTTGTCCTCTTTAAAATTGAAAAATAGACCGTCTCCTGTCCCAGCCCATACTGATGCACCACAAAGTCACAGAAGGTAAATCCAAAATATATGTTTGCACTTTAACTATAAATAATATGATACAGAAAGGATTGACGTGATAGTGTCCCTTTTATGCCAAATTTGGGCCTGTTCCCACTGATGTTAAAATTGCCCTGTATATAAAACTTGTTGACTTTAGTTTAGACCCTAGCTACAAAGCAGTTTGCCATGAAATGGTGAAAGTTTTGGGGGGGTATATAGTCCAAGGTAGTAGATCGAGAAAGGAGAGAGACGACAACCAAAGTCATCACAGTCTGTAAAAGTTTCCTTTTTGGTGCAGAGAGACTCCGTCCCACACAGTATTTTTACTAGCCACCACCATCTGAGTTGTCATCATCACCATCAACATCCACAACATCAATTACTTCAGGATCAGTTTGTATACTCTTGTAGGGATACGAAAATCTTGACTTATTAACTTTAATAAAAGTTAACGTGTGTACATTTTCTGGCAGCAACCTATTTCTGGTGTCTGTCACAATATTGCCAGCTGTACTAAACATGCGTTCTGAAGAGACACTTGTTGCAGGACAACCAAGATATTTACAGGCTTCATCATACAGCTCTGTCCAAATTGACTTTTTTTGATCTCCAGTATTCAAAAGGGCATGCATCAATAGGAATAGGCAGTTCTTGCAGGTAACTGTCTACCATGTTGGACAGAGACCGCTCAGAAGAGGAATCAGCAGAAGCAGCTGGTATGGCAGCAATTTGGGAAAGGTTTTGCCACAGATTTAGCTTGCTACTAAGGGCTGAAGAAGTGGCAGTTGTGGAACAACTACTGTTAATGTTTGGTGACTTTTCCAGTTCTGTATCCCTTTGTGAAGATGAACCTGCATGTTGTGGTGATGACAACCTGATGGTACTGTGCGTGTCTGTGTTTGACTCCTGTGAGTGCTGCAGCTCATCTAGCAACATACATTTGTACTGCTCTATATCATCTGTTTTGGAAGATGTATAGCCTTGAACCTGGGATCTAAGAGAGTTGCAAGGATGTAGTGTCTTGATTTGTTATTGCAACTAATTTGTCATTGGTTTTGAGCTGCGCTCATTCTCTTTACGAGATAACCATGATATAGGCGACATGTTGTCTGCGCTCAGATCTGTCTTTTTCTATTTGTAGATTTAGAACACTAAGATGATGTGAAATGAGCATTATGAGTGGGATAACCTGACTCACAGATGCACCTTCAGAAGACATGTCCTTGTAGCTGTCTCAAAGGAGCTAGGATACAGCACACTGTCTCCATTAATTTCCACTGCAGCACAGACAGCATAATGCCATCTCCAATAATGTAACTGGAGCAGTACTCATGTACAGCTTGCTTTTGCTCCAAGAGCGCTGCAGCATATAAAGCGTTGAGTTCCAACGAGTGGAAACATTTTGAATCAGCTTTTGCTGGGGCAGCTTGTGTTTTTTGCAGTTCGACAATGTCCATTAGATAGCCTTGGTTGAATGTGAAAAGTGAGTCACAATTTTTTGCAAACAGCAATCATACCATCCACTTATGTTTTGTTGCTGAGAAATCCCACTGACAATTAAGTGTAAGCAATGTGCAAAGCAAGAAGCAAGCAGAAATCCTCCATCCTGTATTGCTTTTAAGATGTTGGCTCCATTGTCACTTACTATGAAGCCACATTTTAGACCGTGAGAATAAACCCATTCGTCAAGGAGGTCATTTAGTTCCTGCAAGATGTTTGCAGCAGTATGACTTTGCCCAAACTTCTTTATATGCAGCAGCGCCATCTTTTGGGGTGTCTTTGTTTTTGAAGAAGCACAAGAAACGTGACCCAATGAGCGTGTAAGGACATGTAATCTATCTTTTGAATGCTGGTCCACATATCTGTTGTGACATGAATAACCCCACCCTCTGCAGTTTTAAGTACAAGCATCACTGTCGCTTTTAAAGCCTGATAAATGTTTGGTATTTCAACATAGGAAAAGTACCTTCGATGAGGAACATTAGCGAGGCTCTGCTAATGTCATAAGCTCCTAAAATCCTCATGATCTACCAAAGAGTATGGGAGAAGGGCTCCGCTAACAGTTCACCAATTCGGTGATTAAGATGAAGGGTCTTTGGATGATTTCTAGTAAAGGTATTCTTCCTTTCAAATGCCTGAGACAGTGTTAGCTGTTTGCAACATGTCCCTGCTGGTTTATTATACACCGCTTCGATGGGCAGATGGGCGAGATGGTGGACTAGGACTTATACATTCAGTGCCATCACTGGATGTGCAACTGGTACTAATGGTGCTGGCATTGGTGGTAACAGTGATCCTAGGGCTGGCAGTGGTTCTGCCCGCATCAAGTTCAGACAATTCAGTATCCATTTCAGATTCTGATCCTGACCCTTCTCACGTGCGGTCTGGAAGATGGAGGACATGGGTTTTGGTTTTGGATGATCAAGCAAAACCGGAATGCTTTTCAGATGGCGTTTAAGAGCTGTAGTGCCAGGCATGACACAACTTTACCACGGCTTACACTCTGTTTACACAGGGAACAAATTGCTCTGCATGGATCAGTTTTACTGACTGAGAAATAATTCCACACCTCAGATGTGACAGATTTTGTTCGAGTGTTAGGAAGATAGCTAAAGACTGTTTGTGTCTTTTCACCTGTCCTAACAAAACCTGGGACATGCTCCTTGGTGCTAGAAGAGTGGACAGAAGACTCTGATGGATTTTCATTGATGGCCAACGCAGAAGTGGTGGATTCAATGGATATGTCCTTTTCATTGCCAACAGTGCTGGATGTATTTGCAAGTGCACTACCTGATTCATTGTCAGCAGACTTGCTCATTTCACTTTGTTGAGGAAGTAATGATTTGTCACGAGACACAACAGTGTGGGACTGAGACAAAGAGCTACTGTCTGAGTCGAGAGGGACTCACTGTCACTTGCATTTGCTGCTAGTCACAGGGATCTTAACGGCATGAATGGCATACCTTATGGTGCCTCTCAGATTGTGACCCCAGCAGCTGTACAGGTTTCTTAAAGGTCCCCTTTACCACACTTCACTGTTGCTCTTTTGCTGTTTGTTGAATTTTTATCACATGAAACATTTTGGTTATTTCTGTTAGCACCAGGATTACCACTACCACCAACACCTGCTCCAACACCAGCACTAAATGCTTCATCTATGTTGGTGTCAGCCTATAAGAGACAGTAAGTACCAGTACTACCAGTCCAGTATACTGCAGTGAACACACCAACACCCAAACAATTCCTGTGTAACAAAGCAATGTGATCTGTAATCGCTGGCTACAACTCCAAAATTTTATTTGGTTGTATGACACTGTGATAGTGGACTGAAAGTAATTGAAGAATATGACAGTTTGCAACTAAAGGATCCCAGGTTCAAGGCTTACAGAATGATTGGGCTGCTGGGCATAGGCATACACATAGCAATCAAAGGGCACACAGCAGCAGGGTGATGGGCTGACCACAGGAGACGGAGTCACATACGCAAACCAGGGAATGAGAATTATATTTCTACGTTTCTGTCATGTAAGGTTAATGCCACCACACAACTGGCCACTGGGCTTCTCTCTGTAACACACACTGGGTAGGGTACAGTGCAGTCAAAGGGCACACAGCAGCAGGGTGATGGGCTGACCACAGGAGACGGAGTCACATCACCAACCCAGGGACTGAGAATTATATTTCTACGTTTCTGTCATGTAAGGTTAATGCCACCACACAACTGGCCACTGGGCTTCTCTCTGTAACACACACTGGGTAGGGTACAGTGCAGTCAAAGGGCACACAGCAGCAGGGTGATGGGCTGACCACAGGAGACGGAGTCACATACGCAACCCAGGGAATGAGAATTATATTTCTACGTTTCTGTCATGTAAGGTTAATGCCACCACACAACTGGCCACTGGGCTTCTCTCTGTAACACACACACTGGGTAGGGTACAGTGCAGTCAAAGGGCACACAGCAGCAGGGTGATGGGCTGACCACAGGAGACGGAGTCACATACGCAAACCAGGGAATGAGAATTATATTTCTACGTTTCTGTCATGTAAGGTTAATGCCACCACACAACTGGCCACTGGGCTTCTCTCTGTAACACACACTGGGTAGGGTACAGTACAGTGCAGTCAAGGGCACACACTGGGCTTCTCTGTGACACACACTAGGGTTCAGAAAGATTTATTTGCCTTTTTGCCCCTTGTCCCTTGTATGCTTGGCGGCTGCTGGGTGTGCAGTGTGCTGCAGTTTCAAATAATCACATTTCACATTCACAAAGGTTCTTATAATCTTCAGTCTTCTTATTTTTTTTAGTCTCTCTCCGAGTCCTCCTCCAGTCCTCCTGATATTGGTCTCATCAATCCTCCCTATTCCCCAGTCCCTTCCCCAATCTTGATTAATCCCTCCGATTCCTCCTTCTGTCCTGAACCGTCCCTAGTCCCACTCCCAGTCTCCCCTCCCCGATTTTTAGCTTTTTTCTTGTTCTCGGTCTCACAGGAGAAGAAGTGGCCATGACTGGACAAGAGTAGCGGACCTCTTTGCTTTTGCTACAGTTTGCTGGTGCTGCCTGCTGCTGCTGCCTCTGTCTGCGATGATCCTCAGTCAAATGGCGTCCTCCTCGTGGCGCATCTCTTTAAATACCCCACAGATCCCGCTCGGCGTTGCTTACTCGACCCCATCGCCTCAGAAATCTACGGGTGATTCGAACTCCTTTTGCGAACTCTGCTTAGTGTTCGAGTTCTAAGTTAGAACTCGAACACCAGGGTTCGAGGAGGGTTCGAATCTTTGCCGAACCTGTTCTGACAACCCTACTTTTGATCTTAGTTAATTTTGAGGGTTGCACCTCACGTATTGAGCACCCGCTCGCGTTGCTGCACTGTCTTCCTTTTTTGTTTTGTGCCCTAAAAAATAATACCCTTTCTCCCGACACTATTCCTTAAGCCGTATCTTAAACTCCTCAATCTCCTGTTTCCTCATTCTGTCTTCCCTCCTCCATTCCCCCAAACAGGGTGGACCTCAGAGAAGGCCAGGGAGGCTGTGCATGCTGTCAATCTGTCCCCCAGCCCCCAGAAAACTCTGCTTCACATTCTCCACTGAGTGGTTGGCCAGATCATTGGTGCCAAAGTGCATCAGCACACTCATCCCCTCTCGCTCCCTCTCCAACACCCTCTCTGTAGGGCTTAAATCTCTGCTGAGTGAGGCACTTGGAAAGCTCTTAACTGTGCCTCACCTAGATGACCCCTTCCCCACCGTCTTTTTGACTCCCTGGATCATAGATTCCTGATGACCAGGAATTTCCTGACTTTTTAACATTTGGGAGCCACTGAGTTGTCCTGTCTTATCTCACTGATCGACTGCGAGTCTTCCTCAGTGGAGTTGAATTCCTGGTCCCCTCCTAGGGGAGCAAAGCAGTTTGCAATTGGTGTGGGTTTGGCTAGGGCAGTCCCTTTCTGGCTGGCCCTGTTCCCCAGAGCCATCCTGTTCCCCACCACTCTCCATCCCCCTCTGCCAATGTGCCTCTGCCGAAGTGGGAGTGGGGGGGGGGCTCCAGCTGAGATGCAGATGCAGCTTGAATATCTCCACCCTTGCTACCTTCAGTGCTGCCCTGAGTTCAGATATAGAAACATAGAAACATAGAAACATAGACTTTGACGGCAGATAAGGACCGCTAGGCCCATCTAGTCTGCCCATTTCCCTACCTACAGGATAGGCCGCAGATCCTAGTTAACCAACAGCCTATATCTTCCTGCCCCCCCACAAGAATTGCCTTATGTCTGTCCCATGCATTCTTGAATCCTCCCACAGTTTTAGACCCCACAAATTCCTCCGGAAGGCTGTTCCATGCATCCACTACCCTCTCTGTGAAATAATACTTCCTCACATTGCCCCTGAACCGCCCACCTTCTATCTTTAAATTGTGTCCCCTTGTTCTTGCAAGTCTCTTTTTCTGAAAGATGCTACCCTCTTGGACTTTGTTGATTCCCTTGAGGTACTTGAAAGTTTCTATCATGTCCCCCTCTCCCTTCTTTCCTCAAGGGTATACATATTAAGCTCCTTTAGTCTCTCCTCATACGGCTTCTCTTGCAGACCCTGCACCATTTTAGTTGCCCTCCTCTGGACTGCCTCTATCCTGTCTATGTCCTTGCGGAGATGGGGTCTCCAGAACTGGACACAGTATTCCAGATGGGGTCTCACCAACTGTCTGTACAGAGGATAACAACTTCCTGTTTTCTGCTGCTGATGCCTCTCCCTATACATCCCAGTATACCCCGGCCCTCCCTACTGCCTTCTCACATTGCTTGCTAACCTTATGGTCATCTGATATGATTACCCCCAGGTCCCTTTCCTGTTTTGTTGTTGTTACTACCTCCCACCCATTGTGTATTCTTCCCTGGTTCCCGCTTCCCAGGTGCATTATGTTGCACTTTTTGCATTGAATCCTAGCTGCCAATGTCTGACCATTCCTCCAACCTTGTCAAGTCCCTTTTCATCCTTTCCACGCCTCCTTGTGTATCAACCCTGCTGCAGATCTTTGTGTCATCTGCAAAGGCATACTTTTCCTTCCAGTCCCTCTGCAATGTCACTGATGAAGACATTAAAAGGACTGGACCCAATACTGAACCCTGGGTACCCTACTAGTAACCGCCCTTTCTTCAGAGTGGACTCCATTTACAATTACCTTCTGTGTCCTGTTGTCCAGCCAATGTTTTACTCCAGGCTACCACCCTGGGACCCACTCCCAGGCTGGTTAATTTGACTAATAATCTTTTGTGTGGACTGTGTCAAATGCCTTGCTAAAGTCTAGGTAGGCCATGTCCACAGCCCTCCCTGGTCTACTACTTTGGTCACCCAGTCAAAGAAATCTATTAGATCTGCCTGACATGACCTTCCCGGCTGTGAACCCATGCTGCCTTGGATCCTGTGCTCCACTGACCTCTAGGTACTCAACTATTCTTTCCTTCAGAAGTGACTCCATCACTTTCCCTACCACAGAGGTCAGACTGACAGGTCTGTAGTTTCCTGCCTCTGTCTTGGTCCCACTTTTGTGAAGGGCAATCACATCTGCCTTCCTCCAGTCCTCGGGTACCACACCATCCTCCCATGATTTATTAAAAGAGTAGCCAGTGGTTTCTACTAGTTCCTTCCTTAATTATTTTAGAATTCTGGGTGAATTCCATCAGGACCCATTGCTTTGTCCGGCTTCAGTTTTAGGAGTTCTTGCAGAACCCTTTTCTTCTGTGAAAGGACTGGGATCGACCTCCTATCAAGAGTGCTTCTGTTAATTGGATTAGGACTTCCTCCTCTTTTGTGGAATACTGAGCAGAAATATTCGTTCAGTATTCCTGCTTTTCACTGTCCCTCTGCCCACTCACCGCTCATTCTATTCAGCCTCACTATTCCTCCTTTGTCTTTCTACTCGCTGATGTACCTATAAAGGTTTTATCCCCTTCTTAACTGAGTTGGCTATCTTTTCCTCAGTTTGGGCCTTTGCTATTCTGACTTCCCTCCCTGCTTCTTTCTGCCTTAACTGGTACAGCTCTCTGTCCTGCTCCTTCTGTGTTTCCTTATACTCCGGAATGCTATCTTTTTCTTCCTGACTTTCACAGCCACCTCTCTTGAGAACCATAGTGGCTTTTTCTTTGTGTTGATTTATTTATTTGCGCCACGCAGAGGCTTGTTGCCTCTGTGATGGCAGTTTTGATAATTCCCCATTGTTGCTCCACACCTCCTTCTAGCCTGTTTGCTAGTGCTTTTCTGAGGCACTCTCCCATCTTGCCAAAGTAAGCCCTCCTAAAGTCCAGTACCCTCACTTTTGT
The DNA here is from genome assembly GCA_016271365.2 of Neoceratodus forsteri. Taxonomy (NCBI): domain Eukaryota; kingdom Metazoa; phylum Chordata; order Ceratodontiformes; family Ceratodontidae; genus Neoceratodus; species Neoceratodus forsteri. The sequence continues at coordinate 72,074,246 of JADMNL010000023.1, forward strand.
ATGGCTTGACTCTGTAGCCGAGTTTAACGTGAACCACACTGTTTGATGGTCACTTGTCGCCAGATGGCAACCCACTTCTAGATCTGAGATCCTCTCACTGCCCCCGTTTGAGAGTACGAGGTCTAAGATTGCTCCCTCATGAGTGGGTTCCGAAACTAGCTGTCTAATGCCTGCCACCTGTAGGCCATCAAGAATGGCCCTGCTCTTGGATGTGGCTGCAGCAAATGTGCTCCAGTTAACATCTGGCATATTCAGGTCTCCCATCAACAGTATCTCCCCTTTCTCTGCCATTCTAAGAATGCCTTCCATCATATCCTTGTCCATTCCTTCCCCCTGACATGGGGTCTGTACACAACCCCTGTGCAGATTGTGGTGCCCTTTCCAGTCTCCAAGGTGACCCACAGTGCCTCCTCTCCTCCCGGTTTACTCTTTTGTTCAGTTGCTTTTATCCCTTCCTTTACATAGAGAGCTACTCCTCCCTCTTTTCTCCCCTGCCTGTCTCTCCTGTAGGTTATGTACCCTGGTATGTTAACATCCGAGTCATGGTTCTCTGTGTACCATGTTTCTGTGACTGCTACGATATCCAGGCATCCTCTTCCATTAAGGCCACCAGCTCAGGGAGCTTGTTGCCCAGACTATGGGCATTGGTACTCATTACCTCCATTTCCTGATGGCCTTACCCCTTTGCCCCATCCCTGTCCTTCTTGCCTTTGTCACTTTCTCCATTTACCCTGCCCTTCTCCCTATCGACACCTCCATGTTGGTGTTTGCCACACTTACTACTGTGATTGTTTGGGGGCTAGGATTTTCCTGCTCCTTTTCAGTGCCTCCCTTGGCTAGTTTAAAAGCTTGCCAATGAAGCATTTAAACCTATCACCTAGGATCCTGGTTCCCCTCCCGGACAGATGCAGCCCATCATGCCAGTATAGGCTTGCATCACTCCAGGTGGACCCCCAGTCCCCAATGAAGCCAAATCCCTGAGCTCCACACCAGTTTTCAACCACTGATTGAATCCCATGGCACGGAACACCCTAGCCTCCTCCTATGCCACAGATGGGTAGCACTCCGAGAAGGTTACCGTGGTGCGAATTGACTAAGGCCCCTCCACAATTCCACAAACTCTTCCTGCACTTCTCTAATCCCTTTCTTAGCCAGGTCATTTGTCCCTAGGTGGACAATGACATCCAGCTCCCTCCCCCGCAGCTGCTCCGGCAATCCTGAGGATTCGCTCCCTGTCCCTCCAAGCCATGGCGCCAGGCAGGCACCTTACCTCCCTCTCCCCTTCCTTGCCCAGTTTTACCTTCCTAACAATGGAGTCCCCCACCAGAAGTTGTTTCCTACCCCTGCAGGGTCCCCTGCCACCCTCCTGTGGGTCTCCTTTGTGGAGGTTCCCAGCATCCTCCTTGGTCTCCACTGTGGGTGCCTCCATAGAGGAACCACACTTTGCCAGAATGGCATAGGAATTGTGGAGAGGTACAACTGGAGGGATGCGCCTCTGTTCCACCACTCTCACCCTCCCTGAGCCCACTGTGGTCCAACCGCTCCTCTTTCTTGGCAACCGCTGAGGCAATGGCAGTGGCACTGGTGGTCCCTGGATGGAAGAGGAGATCCCACAAATCCTGGCCAACTCAGCCTGGAGATGAGCAACCTCCTCCCTCAGCCCAGAGAGGTACTTGCAGATGAGACAACACCGCATCCTCCAGAACATCTCACGGAAGACTGCTGCTCCACAGCCACTGCACTGCACCACTCCAATCATGTCTTATTTCTGGCCCCTTAACTGTTTGCAATCCTTACTCTTTCCTCTGTTTTTTTTTCTCTGTCTCCTTACTTTCTGCCTGTGTGCCCTTTAAGCTCCTGATTGTCCTGTTCTGAGACAAGAATATCCTATATTTCTCAGTAGACCACTTACTTGTTCAGAGGCAGACCTCCAGCAGCTAGAGGGGGCCGGAGAGCTACTCTTGCCCTTCTAGGATGGTGGGTCCTTGGTGGTTCTGTGATCACTCACTTCCTGCCCCTAAACAGGAAGTTTCTGTTGTCAGTCAAATCCTGTGCCTATAAAAATAGAACTAGCTTTTGGTGGAGGGGAGGAAAGGAGGGCAATATAGTCCCAGCAGAGAAGTTCAGTAACACAGCAGTCCTTTCTCCTGATGTCTTCTGCCAAGCTATATCGAACTGTAAATGGGGCCATGCCCTCTCCTCCAGAGCACCCTTCTGGAGATGAGTGCCCCCACATCCGCTACAGCTAACAATATCCATAATGTCTAGTAAGCAATGGCTATGTTTAGTACTATAAGAAAATACCACAGAGACTGCAATTAATGTCTCCCCTTATTGGGCTACTCTATATAGAGAGTTGGCTAGGGCACCTTGCCAGTAGCTAGGGTGTGTGGAAAAAAACAGTAATCTGATGATTCAGATATTGTCTTACCCAATATAGGGAGTTTTAACCTGGCTCTTAAAAGTATACAATAAGCGCCGGTGCCAAAGAGGGTTTGGCTGACCCTGCAAGGGGGTACTAGGTGGGGTAGGTGAAGTTAGTTAGAATCTACAGGACTCAGGGATGGCTGGGCAGTAGTAGGCCTGCCTTACGGTGGAAGTAACCAAGTATCTATAAGCAGGGGTAAACTCTGGCTTATAGTGGTTTAATTTAAAGAGAGACAAGTTAGACACAGCAGACAAAGATTAAGCAAAACTTGTGGTATCCTACCTGTCCTGAAGGGTGATGCTTACCCCTCTCTGGGTCTCTGCAGAGCCAAGTGGCTGGTTGCTGGCTACCATGTTGGTTTAACTCCGATGGGCAGACTCTGAGGTCCTTTGTGTGTTTGTCCTTTGTGCGAGGAACTGCAGCACAGGGGGCTGATTGATGATCTAGTCCTTAAGAAAGTCCCTTGTCACTTCCTTGTTTCCAGGCAGTGCTCGGGAGTGGCTGCCATACAAGGAGGGAGGCATAGGGTGCAAGATGTTTGGCTGTCATTGGAGCCTCACGGAGCTTCCAAGCTCCACTCTTCTTGTGATCCCATGGCAATCTGTCTAGCTGTCCGATGCAGGGGGAGACTGTACTGTCTCCAATAGGAGACCCTCTCTCCCTGCTGGACAGAAACAATAGTGATGGCTGACAACTGATGTGGGGGGGGTTAACTCCCCTACCCACTTCCTGTTTCTTGGCAGTGCCTGATATTGGCTGCCGTGCGAGGAGGGAGACATGGGCAGAACCTGATTGGCTCCTCTCTGGAGACTCATGGAGCTTCCAAGCTCCATTCTTCTTCTGATCCCATGGTGACCTATCTAGCTGTCTGATGCAGGGGGAGGCTATCCTGTCTCCAAATAAGAGAACTTTTCTCTCCCCGTCTGACAAACATGACAGTGGAGGTTAAGAAGCACATGGCACTGAAACATGTTAGGTTAGGACAGTTCTTCCACCACTACCTCCTCCTGAATCTAACAGCAACACAGTCGCTCTCCTAAAATGTACACAGTCCCTTACCATTAATACTTCAGTTCTCATATATCATAACTGCACTACTGGCACAACAAACTATCACTGTTATGCAGATTCTCACCCAAAATTTGCCTACAGCGCATGACCCTAATATTCATAAAACCCACCCCAAAAACACACAGACAAAAAGTAATGGATCAAAACTGGAGGGAAAGGAACCAAAGAGGCAGAGAAAAATAAATACTAAACCCCTCTTTCTTACTTTTCCACAAAAAGGAGACAGGCCTGCCTCTTCAGGGTGGGAGCCATCAGTCACTAATAGATCAACCGTAGCAGATGACTTTACATCCAGACAGCTGTGACATCTCTACAGTACCTTGACTGAATCCTAAGCAGCTGCCCCTTTGAACATTTGTCTCAGCGTGTGTTTAGAGGTAGAAGAGGATGGTGGGTAAGCACTTTGAAAGCCTGCCATTACTGTTGTTCACAAGGTTGCTAGGTTTCTCATGGCAGGCACTAAGTTCAAAAATTTGGTGCAACCCCCCAGGGACAATATTTAGAGGAATGGAGGCTTAACCAATTATAGTAGAAGCTGGTGCTAAAATTTTGAGGGGGCTTGGGGGGGGGGCTATTACATAGAATGGGAATGTGGAGGGAAGCACACAGGAACTCAGTTCTGCTAGTGAAATTAAAAGCCCGAATCAGTTCCGGGCGCAACATGGGAAAGGACTGCTCCAGTGTAAAATGTTCCCCATAAAGGCAGAAAAGTTACCACATATAGTGTAAAAATACAACACATAAGAGAGAAACATATCCACATACTCTTGTCAGAGATGTTGCCTCAAGATGGGGGGTGTTTATTCAGGAAAGGCACACTAAGCCAAAGCTTGTTTTCAGGTGTGTCCTGGGAGCAAAGGAAGTTACTGTAAGTGACTTGTTCATGATCAAACAGTATGCAAGTGGGGGCTGTGGGATTCAAACGCAGGTCTCCGGGTTTGTAGCTCAGTACCCTAAACCACAGAGCTACACTGCCCCCACTGAATTTCCTTTAATTTCCAACACAGGCATTACGCTACATTCTAACTCATTCAAAAAATGTTATTTTAAGTTCTGCTATTATTCAACATCTTATTTTAATTGTGCTCTAGAAGACTTCTCTGCATCTGTGCTGTCTCTGCCTTGGAGGTGGTGGTGCCAAGGAGTGTTCAAAATGGGATCAACATCACAAAATGTCACAGTTGAACTGATTTATGTATTAATAATGAGACAGACCCTATAGCTGCACCCCCCTAGCTCTGTTTGAAATCAACGACCCATATTGCAGCCTCATTTAAAATTGATTAGGCGCATAGACTGTGTAATTGAGGTTACCAATGTGCTCGACAGGTGGCAGGGACATTGAGAAAGATAATTAATAGAAAGTTTGTGAATAGAACAGTTGGTGGACAAAGAGGAGCGCCATGACTGCAGACTGCCCTCATTACACTGCGCACTTCACATGTTCCTGTTTAGCTGCCTAATTTGCAGCTTTGCACTGACACTGAATAGTTTTTTCAATGTACAATAGACTGAGAAAACAAGCACTGTGACATACCAGTGTCGGCTGGAAGCCTGGTCTGTCGGTAGCTAAAAAGAAAGAAATGAAAGGTCACACAACTGTCTGCTTCCCGTTCCAGTGAAAGGGTTCTCAGGAGTGAAGCAGATTAATAAAGGGAACTCATTCATATCCACCGCTCAAGATATTATCAGCTTAATTTGGAGTACATTCGTAAGGGTCAGTCATTAATTATACATATCACACCAGTGGTAAATACATTTGCTAAATAGATCATTTTATTTTGGGATAAATACCGGTATTCATCTTCCCTTTTAAATATGTTATTACACTTAGAACATGTTACCACACTGGGAAGGTTTTATTTCCACTTAGAATCTGGAAATAGAACACAGAGAGCAATCGGCTAAGGAGTTTACAATGGAAAAAGAGGTAAAACACTAATAATAGCATTACAAATAGTGTGGTATACATATCAAACAAATAACAGGCTATATTGGAATAACACACTTATCTCCACACATGAATGGTAAGACCTGCATGACTAAGTTGTGGCTTCGCGCCTCTTGTGATTTGTGGATCTTACCACGCATTAGTTCAGATCAGTGTGTTTTCCCACAGCAGCCCGTTATGTATTCCATAATAGTATATGGTTAAGGCTTATTCTGTACTGAATTCAAAGACTTTCAGAATCTTGTTGTAGGACAGTTCAAAGGTCAAAAAAGTTGTACTATCGTTCTGACGTTACATCGATAGTACAACTTTTTCTGACCTTTGAATTGCCCTGTTCATCATTATACTTCTGGAGTTTGCTTTGAAGTACACCACTTAAGATAATATAACCGTCCTCCATCAAATATTATCCCTTACCCTCAGAACAGTAGCAGAAAACTGAATCGGATTTTTTTTTCTCGTTTCCTTTTATATTGATAGTGCGCATGCGCAAGAAACATATTGCGGCAGCTTTCTCCAGAAGCAGGTTGTGGAGGCGTGGCATTGTTGTGGCCAATGCCCCCCACAGCCTGTAAAGGCTTGGCCCGCTTCTCCCAATGCCATGGCATGCTGCTGCTGACACTAGTTCAGCCAGCGTGCCACAACTTTCTAATGTTTTAGCTGTTGCAATCAGGGGCCACCTCTTCATTGCAGCGTCAGCCATTCGCAGCAATGAGGGAGCGACCCGTCATTGCAAGGTGGAACTTTGAAACACTGATATTGTTTGAACATGGTGTTGTACCGCCGTGTTCTAAACAATTTCTTTCCACCTGCGGTGCCCAATCCTCGCAGCATCTGCCCCTCACCGTGTTTGTTTGTTTACCGATCGGGGTCCCAATCCCTGTTGACTTCAATGCCATAAGGTTAACTCCCCTCGCTATGTTGTCTGCTGATGGGTGCTCAATCCTCGCTGGCATAATGTCACCTCCCCTTTTATTGTGTGCCGACGGGGGTGCCCAATCCCTGTCGGCATAATGTAACAACCCTTCCCCATTTCTTGTGTGCCGACGGGAGTGCCCAATCACCCGTTGGCTACAGCTGCCCCCCAAACAGAAGACTCCACTGGCATGCTGGGAGCCCACCCCAGTGTGCCACATGCCCCTGTAAAATTTAAAAACAGTCCTGCGGTGTAATTTTTTTTTTTTAAACCTGTAAAGAAGGAAACGGTCCCTCGGCGGTCTCCCTGCCCCCCACCTACAACCCGCGTCCACCCACTCTACACCCTACCTCCCCAGTCCCCCTCACCCCATACTTATCTTCAGAGTCCGGCGCGATGATCTTCGGTGGACCGGGAACACGTCTGCACTCTTCAAAGACGACCGCAAACCGAGGAAATGGCGGTAAGCTGTATAATGGAATACAGTAAATAGGGTTTTTTCAACTTTGATGCATATCGTGGGCATTTTTTGTAATTTTGGCACCAAGTTTTCAACATGGGGGTTTTGGGACCCCTCCTCATGAATTCTGGTACTGTCATGGTGTTATTCGTCCCTGAAAGGTGATTTTGCGGTCACTGCGTGGAATCCCCTTTCAGGACCGATTAACAAAATGACAGTACCAATGTTCATGAGGTGGGCTCTCAAAAAGCCTACACTGCAAACTTGGTAGGAAAAATCCAAAAAAATGAATGTTTTATGAGCGCGCGTTGTGCAGTTGCTACGCACGCCCGTAACTTTGTGAATTTGCAATTTTGTCACGCCAGATTTTCAACATTGGCATTTTTTCAGACCTCCTTGTGAACAGTACAGCTGTCATTTTCCACATCCTGGCCAAAATCTGTTTTCGCACTTCCAGCGCAGAATAACCCGGTCGCTGTGGGAAATCAGTGTTCAGGACAGATTAAGAAAATAACAGTGATGCTGTTCATGAGCAGAGGTCCTAAAATGCCTATGTTGAAAATTTGTTGATGAAAGTCCATAAAATGAGTGTGTTATGAATGTGCATTGTGCAGTTTCCACGCATGCTAGTACCTTTGCAACTTTGCAATATTTTTCACTCCAGATTTTCAGCATTGCCATTTTGTCACACCTCCTTATGAACAGTGCAGCTGTCATTTTTCACATCCTGGCTGAAATGTGTTTTCGCTCTTCCGGCACACAGTAGCGCGGTCGCTGTGGGAAATCAATGTTCGGGACATATTAAGAAAATCACACTGACACTGTTCATGAGCAGAGGTCCTAAAATGCCTATGTTGAAAATTTTGTGATGAAACTGCATAAAATGACTGTGTTACGAGCGTGTGTTGTGCAGGTTCCACGCACCATTGTAAGTTTGCAAAATAGTAGTATTTTCATGCCAGATTTTCAACACTGGCATTTGTGCACACCTCCTTATGAACAGTACAGCTGTCATTTTCACATTCTGGCTGAAATTGTTTCCACGCTCCGGCGAGAATATCGAGTCGCTGTCGGAAATCAGTGTTTGGGAGAGATTAGCATCGACCAACGGGGGGGGACCGAGCTCAACTCAGCTCTGTCAGGACTGCTGCGGATTTCTTTGTGGGCAGGAGAAGGTGACAACGCAGGAAGGAGCCGAGTACAAAAGGGCAGCCTGTAATGCCGAGAGACAAAGAACGAGCGAGTGAGGGAGGGGGCGTGAGTGAGCTCAATGGAGTTCTGTTGGGACTGCTGCAGATTTCTTTGTGGGCAGAAAAAGATGCCGACAGAGGCAGGAGCTCAGTACAAAAGGCCAGCCTGCAGCACCAGGAGAAACAGAATGAGCGAGTGAGACGGGGGAGTGAGTGAACTCAACGGGGCTTTGTCGGGACAGCTGCAGATTTCTTTGTGGGCAGGAAAAGGTGCCAACACAGTCAGGAGCCCAGTACAAAAGGGCAGCCTGCAGCGCTGGCAGAAATGGAACAAGCGAGTAAGAGAGGGGAGTGAGCAAGCTCACCAGAGCTGTGTCAGGACTGCTGCAGATGTCTTTATGGGCAGAAAAAGCCACCAGCACAGGCAGGAACCCAGTACAAAAGGGCAGCCTGCAGCAGCGGGAGACACAGAATGAGCGAGTGAAGGAGGGGGAGTGAGTGAGCTCAATGGAGCTCTGTTGGGACTGCTGCGGATTTCTTAGTGGGCAGAAAAAGGCAGCAATGCACGTAGGAGCCCAGTACAAAAGGGCAGCCTGCAGCGGCGGGAGAAACAGAATGAACGAGTGAGAGAGGGGGAGTGAGTGAGCGAGCTCAATGGCGCTGTATCATGACTGCTGCAGATTTCTTTGTGGGCAGAAAAGGGCAGCAATGCAGGCAGGAGCCCAGTACAAAAAGGCAGCCTGAAGCACCGGCAGATGGAACGAGAGGAGACAGGGGAGTGAGTGGAGGCCAACGGCTGTGTCAGGACTGCTGCAGATTTCTTTGTGGGCAGAAAAAAATGTCAACAGAGGCAGAAGCCCAGTACAAAAGGGCAGCCTGCAGCGCCAGGAGAAACAGAATGAGCAAGTGAGACAGGGGGAGTGAGCGACCTCAGCGGAGCTCTGTCGGGACAGCTGAAGATTTCTTTGTGGGCAGGAAAAGGTGCCAACACAGGCAGGAGCCCAGTACAAAAGGGCAGACTGCTGCGCTGGGAGAAACGGAATGAGCGAGTGAGAGAGGGGGAGTGAGCGAGCTCAACGGAGGTCTATCATGACTGCTGTGGATTTCTTTGTGGGCAGGAAAAGGTGACAACGCAGGCAGGAGCCCAGTACAAAAGGGCAGCCTGTAACGCCGAGAGACAAAGAACGAGTGAGTGAGACAGGAGGAGTGAGCGACCTCAACAGAGCTGTGTCAGGACTGCTGCAGATGTCTTTATGGGCAGAAAAAGCCACCAGCACAGGCAGGAACCCAGTACAAAAGGGCAGCCTGCAGCAGCGGGAGAAACAGAATGAGCGAGTGAAGGAGGGGAGTGAGTGAGCTCAATGGAGCTCTGTTGGGACTGCTGCGGATTTCTTAGTGGGCAGAAAAAGGCAGCACTGCACGTAGGAGCCCAGTACAAAAGGGCAGCCTGCAGCGGCGGGAGAAACAGAATGAATGAGTGAGAGGAGGGGAGTGAGTGAGCAAGCTCAATGGAGCTGTATCATGACTGCTGCAGATTTCTTTGTGGGCAGAAAAGGGCAGCAATGCAGGCAGGAGCCCAGTACAAAAAGGCAGCCTGAAGCACCGGCAGATGGAACGAGTGAGTGAGACAGGGGAGTGAGTGAGGCCAATGAAGCTCTGTTAGGACTGCTGCAGATTTCTTTGTGGGCAGAAAAAAATGTCAACAGAGGCAGAAGCCCAGTACAAAAGGGCAGCCTGCCACGCCAGGAGAAACAGAATGAGCAAGTGAGACAGGGGGAGTGAGCGACCTCAACAGAGCTCTGTCAGGACAGCTGAAGATTTCTTTGTGGGCAGGAAAAGGTGCCAACACAGGCAGGAGCCCAGTACAAAAGGGCAGCCTGCTGTGCTGGGAGAAACAGAATGAGCGAGTGAGAGAGGGGGAGTGAGTGAGCTCAACGGAGGTCTATCGTGATTGCTGTGGATTTCTTTGTGGGCAGAAAAAGGTGGCAATGCAGGCAGGAGCCCAGTATTAAAAGGCCAGCCAGCTTGCAGCGCTTGGCAGAAACTGGAACAAGTAAGTGAGAGAGGGAGGGAGTGAGCTCAATGGAGCTGTGTCGGGACTGCTGCAGATGTCTTTGTGGGCAGAAAAAGCCGCCAACACAGGCAGGAACCCAGTACAAAAGGGCAGCCTGCAGCAGCGGGAGACACAGAATGAGCAAGTGAGGCAGGGGAGAGTGAGTGAGCTCAACGGAGCTCTGTTGGGACTGCTGCAGATTTCTTTGTGGGCAGAAAAAGGCAGCAATGCATGTAGGGGCCAAGTACAAAAGGGTAGCTTGTACCGGCAGAAGAAACAGAACGAACGATTGGTGGGGGGAGTGAGTGAACGAGCTCAATGGAGCTCTATTGTGACTGCTGCAGATTTCTTTGTGGCCAGAAGAAGGTGGCAATGCAGGCAGGAGCCCAGTACAAGGGACAGCCTGCAGCACTGACAGAAATGGAACGAGCGAGTGAGAGAGGGGGAGTGAGCAAGCTCAACGGACCTGTGTCAGGACTGCTGCAGATTTCTTTGTGGGCAGAAAAAGGCTCCAACAGAGGCAGGAGACCACTAGAAAATGACAGCCTACAGCGTCAGGAGAAACAGAATGAGCGAGTGAGACAGGCAGAGAGAGCGACCTCAATGAAGCTCTGTCTGGACAGCTGCAGATTTCTTTGTGGGTAGAAAAAGGTGTCAACACAGCAGAAGCCCAGTACAAAAGGGCAGCCAGCAGCGCCGGGAGAAACATAACGAGCGAGTGAGAGAGGGGGAGTGAGTGAGCTCAACTGACCTCTATATCGTGACTGCTGCACATTGCTTTGTGGGCAGAAAAAGGTCACAACGCAGGCAGGAACCCAGTACAAAAGGCCAGCCTGCAGCACCAGCAGAAACGGAACTAACAAGAGAGGGGGAGTGAGCTAGCTCAACGGACCTGTGTCAGGACTGCTGCAGATTTCTTTGTGGGCAGAAAAAAATGTCAACAGAGGCAGGAGCCCAGTACAAAAGGGCAGCCTGCAGTGCCAGCAGAAACAGAATGAGCGCGTGAGAGAGGGGGAGTGACCCACCTCAACAGAGTTCTGTCGGGACAGCTGCAGATTTCTTTGTGGGCAGGAAAACGTGCCAACGCAGGCAGGAGCCCAGTACAAAAGAGCAGCCTGCAGCACTGGGAGAAACAGAACGAGCGAGTGACACAGGGCCAGTGAGCGAGCTCAACGGACCAATGCAATCAACATTCGGCATTGACAAATGCTTGTTTAGTAGTGCGAGCATGTCTCACTGGATAGGGCTAGCAACAGTCTGTTAGTGGCAGTCAGGAGCTACTGAGAACGCTGCACTGAAGTGCTCTGAAAAGAAAAGCACTGCATTTAATGTAAAAAAAAAATTTTTTTTTTAAATATGCTTCAGTTTCAGAACATGTGGGCGGAGACGCCGGATAGAGGTGAACAAATGAACAGGCAGGTGGGGAAGACAAGCAAGAGGTGGGTAGATGAGCGAATAGGCGGGGAAAGATAAACTGGCAGCCCATTGTGCGCTGTAGTATTTGGAACCATATACTATATAAAATAGTATATGGACAACCATACACAAACAAGGACAGTGTTTCCACCTCGCTGAGAGATGACATCGAGACCTCTCGAACTTCACTCTCGAGATCCCTGTGATGTCATCTCAACCTCTCAGTGGAGACAGAGCCTTGTTGTGTATGGTTGCTCATACACTATTTTATATTTTATACTTTAGGAGGGACTGCTGTATCCTATTCAGCAACTGGCTACTGCATTCTTACATGGAGTTTGGTTGCTTTGGCAATTTTCTTAAACTATTTGTTTTCATGTACAGCCAAAATCTTACCTGACGTGCAGCTGTGGCAGCATGTTGAAAGGGTTGCTCAAACAGCACAATGGACGAGGAAAAAGACTGCTTTGTCCTCCAGCTTGGTCGACGTTTTTTCAGCAGCTGCCCTCTCCAAAGCTCCTACTTTGCTCCTGTAAGCCCCCCCAACTGAGCTTACTTGTGTGGGCTATGACCCTCCTCTCCACTGCCAGCATCTGTAAGTGATTCCATGTGGGACTTGAGCCCTATGCCCCACTGTCTCTGCGGCTGTGGCTACCTGCTCTCCTCAGTGTCTCCGCAACATGTTCAGAAGGGAGTCGAGCTCGGATAATGTTTTCGGTGCCTCCAGGTGCATTGGGGTCTGTTTTGTCCCGTGGACCTGCTGAGAAGCCCTGGGCCAGAAAGTAAGTAAACAAGATGGTGGCCTGTGTCCTCCTACGCATGCGCAGCTGCCAAAGGGGAAAATTTAAGGCAGTGACAGCTCCGTTGGTGTATTTTCGGCTGCAGCCACAATATGAAAGTATCTCCAGCTCCAGGGCAGGCAGTGGAGCTGGGGATCATCACCGGAACAAATCATGGGAGGATGGGGTGGTACCCGAGGACTGGAAGAGGGCAGATGTGATTCCTCTTCACAAAAGTGGGAGCAGGACAGAGGCAGGAAACTACAGACCAGTTAGTTTGACCTCTGTGGTAGGGAAAATGATGGAATCACTTCTAAAGGAAAGAATTGTTGAGTACCTAGAGGCCAGTGGGGCACAGGACCCAAGGCAGCATGGATTCATGATGGGAAGGTCATGTCAGATGAATCTAATAGATTTTTGACTGGGTGACCAAAGTAGTAGACCAGGGAGGGCTGTGAACATGGCCTACCTAGATTTTAGCAAAGCATTTGATACAGTCCCACACAAAAGATTAATACAAGTTAGCCAGCCTTGGAGTGGGTCCCAAGGTGGTAGCCTGATAAAAATTGGCTAGACAACAGAATGCAAAGGGTAGTAGTAAATGGAGTCCACAGTGAAGAAAGGAGGGTTACTAGCAGGGTACCGCAGGGTTCAGTACTGGGACCGGTCCTTTTTAATGTCTTTATAAGTGACATTGCAGAGGAACTGGAAGGAAAAGTATGTCTCTTTGCAGACGACACAAAGATCTGCAACAGGGTTGATACACAAGTTGGAGTGGAAAGGATGAGAAGGGACTTGGCAAGGTTGGAGGAATGGTCAAATGTATGGCAGCTCAGATTCAATGCAAAGAAGTGCAAGGTAATGCACATGGGAAACAAAAACCAAGGGGAAGCGTACACAATGGGGGGTGAGATACTCACAACAGTAAAAATGGAAAGGGACCTGGGGGTAGTTATATCAGATGACCTAAAGGTGGGCAAGCAATGTGAAAAGGCAGTAAGGAAGGCTGGGGGGATACTGGGATGCATAGGAAGAGTTATCAATAGTAGAAAACAGGAAGTTGTTATCCCTCTGTACAGACAGTTGGTGACACCCCATTTGGAGTACTGTGTGCAGTTCTGGAGACCCCATCTCCACAAAGACATAGATAGAGTGGAGGCTGTCCAGAGGAGGGCAACCAAAATGGTGCAGGGTCTGCACCAGAAGACATACGAAGAAAGACTAAAGGAGCTTAATATGTATACCCTTGAGGAAAGAAGGGAGAGAGGGGACATGATAGAAACTTTCAAGTACCTCAAGGGAATCAACAAAGTCCAAGAGGGTAGCATCCTTCAGAAAAAGAGATGTGCAAGAATAAGGGGGCACAATTTGAAGATAGAGGGGGATGTCTCAGAGGTAATATGAGGAAGCATTTTTTCACAGAGAGGGTTGTGGATGCATGGAACAGCCTCCCTGAGGAGGTCGTGGGGTCAAGAACAGTGGGGGAATTCAAGAATGCATGGGACAGGCATAAGGCAGTCCTAGTGGGGGGTAGGAGGAAGTAAGCTGTTGGTTAACTAGGATCTGCAGCTTATCTGTTAGGTAGAAAAATGGGCAGACTAGGTGGGCCAAGCGGTCCCTATCTGCCGTCAAATTCTATGTTCTATGTTTCTATGAACACCTCCGGGCATGAGGGACAGTGTTTCTGCCCTTATAAAGGCCTAAACAATAAATAATATAGGGCTGAGTGTTTGGACTGCAAAATAAACAAATATGGCAGCCCACAGGGACTTCTGCAACAGATGGGGCTGCTGGGAAAAGGCAAAGAGCATTGAATTTGCCCAGGGCTGCAACAACCAATCAGGGGAGAGCCAGAGAAAAAAAATAAATAGGACCATCAGCCCTCCAAAATGGGAGTTCAGCCTGAGTTTGGGTGCAAGAGAGACTGCAGTGGGCTTTTCAGCCCAATTTCTGCTTTTTGGACCCAATGGCCGGATTAGCCCCAGCTGTCCACAAAAAGGCAAATTTCCTTAGAAATCCAGCTGCCACATGGTATGCTGTTTGTGATGAACTTTGGAGTGGTGCAGCTGAGAACTTGAATGTGCCTGGAGCAGCATTTTAAGAGCAGAGACTTTAAGCGTGCAGCCTAATTTGAGAAGCACTGCAGCCTTGCGCACAGTCTGAGCCATTGTGTTCCCTCCTCAGTGGGGTAAGTGGAGAGATTGCAAAAGGCTGCAAGCTGAGAGACTATGTGGGTGCTGAGGCTAGTGACCATGCCAGAGCCCAGCCTCAGCTGTGTTTAGAGAAATAAGGTAAGAGATCTGGGGCTAGAGACTGAGCCAAAGCCCAGCTGCACTTGTCCCAGGCAAGGGCGTGCAAAAGAGGGGTCTGGGGAACCCACACCTGCCCAGTTCCTAGACTAAAGGAAAAAGAAGACAAGCGAGGAAGACGAGATGCCTGCCTGGTGAACACTGTCTACAGTACAAAGGCCTCAGAAGTGAAATCAGTAAGGCTAGGTGAGTGAAAGCTAGCGCTCTTCAATTCTCCTGTCAGCCCTGCTGCTGTGTGGCGCACCACCAACAAAATATCTTCACGGTACCTTACCAAATCTAGCCTGATGAACCCCCCACTGAACTCCTGAAATGTGGCACTCCTGAGCTGCGGCTTTGGGAGTCTTTATTTAGCTAACTAGGTTAAAATCAGTGGGTTAGGTCCTGGGCAGGACTCTTTAGAATGCTGAACCCGGACCTGAAGTGTAAGCAAAGTCACCTGTTCAAAAGTATTGGGCCCCATCACAAGCATCCTAGCTCGAGCACCGTCATCGCTCCGGTGAGATACCCACTGCATCTAAAGGGACATTGGCCAGGGTGCACCCGAAAGTGGGAGGCAGGGTGTTGTGTGGGGTGACCTTACCGCACAGTTCTTGTTACTGTTGCTTTATTCTCCCCATTTCCACCTCCCCAAAATAAATACTGTTGATTCTTCATGTTATATTCTGGTACTTTGAATCATTGCAAGGGGGGATTGCTATTGTGTGGGGAAGTGCCTTTGGGGGCGTCTATTGTGTACTTCCTGCAATCTGTCCACAGGTATCCTATATCACTACCCCAGGTGGAGGCACCACGTGATTTTCTTTCCTGCATATCTGCGAACCCAGGCCGGTCCCCTCGGAGGTGAGTGCAGTGAAGACCCTCAGGGCCCTGGAGCAGCCAAGGTAAGTCAAAGGGCTGTTACACTCTGTAGGAGGTGTAGGTAAAGTGCTGGATTTGGCAGGCAAGTCATTTCTCCCCTTATAAATTTTTATTTATTTTTAGTTTTTGTTGACCCAGAAAGGATCAGGGCTAGGTAATTCTTCCTATGTTTAGCCTCATGCCGGTGGGTGGGGATACAGATGCAAAGTGACATACTGAATCAGGTTTTTAAGCTGTTGGTGGTACTTTTAGTGAAGAGGGAACTTTTGGTCAGGACATCAGGGAAATTACCCTACTGTTTGGTAGGGGGCACTGTGGCTCTCTTGCACCAGGCAAGATGGCTAACCTTGGAGCCTGAGACGGTGGAGGAGGTGGAGGACAGGTGTTTTCTGAACTTTTTAGACTGCCATGAAGTCTTTTTTGTTTGTTTTTTTGGTAAATATATTGCGCTTTCCCTTCCCTGCCTGGCTGACCTCAGCTACCCTCTCTCACCCAGCCCCATCACCCGCTGTCCTAGGGACTTACCTCCAACCAGATCAGTGCCCCACAGTTTACCCCCAAATGGCAGAGCCCCCTGGGTTCCCTGAGTCCAGGAGGAGTCAGGGTTGGGTTGTGGTTGGCAGCCCAGTGAGCAATGCAAGAACTGCAGAGAGAAAGAGAGATGGAGATAGACAGTGTTATGCTGCTGCAGGACTGGGAGGCTTTTTCTTCTCCCTTTTCAGTTCCCCTCCATGAGCACCTCGTCGGCTAGGACTAAGTGGACATCTGCATGTGAGAGTGCGCACATCCTAGTCAGGAGATGCTCCACACACCCATCATGGTTTCGCTGCACTGCCACCAGTGGCCACACAGGTGACAGTGTCATAGCAGAGCACACAGTCCTTCCTCCCCAAAGGAGCAAAGCATCCTCTGGGAAGCTCAGTCCTCCTCTCCCTGGCCAGCCCCTCATGATCCAGGCTCGCTTCTAAACCTAGGTCGCCCACATTGTGAACAGTAGTGCTACCAGTGCGCCAACAGGCTGGCCTGCCATGAATGTCTCTGAGGGAGCTAAGCAGTCTGCTCTTATGGGGACGCATCAGTGGTTGAAAGTATAATAAGAAAATGTCTGTTAGTTTACCTGTGGCAGGTACACTGAGTATACCGGTTGAGAAAATGGATGTGGTCCCAGGTCAGACAACATGATGTGGAACAGCTGGTTGCTGAAAGCGTCTTGTGTGCCAGTATGTCTGACAGGAGAGCTTTATTGCTGAAATGTCTGGCAGAGGAGGAAGCAGTTCTTGCATCTGCCAGAGTTTGTGAAAGGCTTGCAACTGACATAGGGAGCCCAGATGTATAACCTGTGCTTTCAGACCGTATTCTGACAGCATCTGAAAGGACTGAAAGTCATGGTGTTCTGGAAGAGAGGGAAGCCACTGTAAGGGCCAGCCATCTCCCACACCACCACTGAGATCTATCTGGTCTGTGGAGCAGTCTCTCGAGACAGCAAGTTGGAGTAAAATAGCTGAAGCAGAATGGCATGCTGGCAAGCTACGGAGAGCGGCTGATATCATAGCAATGGGGAAGATGCTTAGCCTGCAGCCCACCCGCTTGCCTCCAAGAGCTGCTAAATTACCCAGATCTTGGAAGGCTGCCTTGCATACCGTATTGATGCATTGGGGCAAATCTACAAAAGATGGCAACAGCCTGTATACAGCTTCTGGTTTCCAGGTTAAGAGCATCCCTGCTAAAGTGATTGTAACACCTGCTGTGAGCACTGATGTAGAGCTCATTCCTCTGGTTTGATTCCCAGCCTGCTGAAGTTGTTGGAGTACCAGAGCAGGCTCCTCGATCCATAGGGCACATGATTTTGACTGTTCAAGGGACAGTAGGGACTTGAGAACTGCAGAGCAGCAGGACATTACCATTTCTCCACTTGAAGAGGAGAAGAGTTCCAATCCTGTAGCTCCTGTAAGTAACAAACTGACTTCTAATTCTGAACTGGGGGTTGAGGTCCCTGTGATTGGGTCTCGTAGTGTTTCAAACGAAATTTAATTATTTTACAGCCACAAACCTTGGTATCTCCTGAAAGAGGTGTGACACCCTGGAGTCCTCCAGAAAGTGCCCCTCTGGACATCAATCCCCCTACTGTTTCCCTGGCAGAGAACCTGGTCCCTGAGGTACTGTATTAGAGGTTTCTCCCATAGAAAGACAGAGTCATCTGAAGGCAGCATCCTCAGGAAACACGGCGACAGCCTCTGAGGAGGTCAGGCCTGAGATGCTCCCTCTGCCTACTGCCTCTCAGTGAAGGGGTTTCTAACTCATCACAGCCAGATGATGTTGATATGATTCCAATGAAAAAAGGCGCAATCATTTGGAAAAGCTCTGGCTAGAAATATTTTATTTTAGCTGTTTCTAAGGAAACAAGCATTTGTCAATGCCAAATGTTTGCTTGCTGGCATTGGCATTGGTAGTGTAGGAGTTGGAGAGCTGCATAATAGGAATGGCAGTGAAGTATTGAACTGAAGCCAACCCCACTAGCACCCTGCAGAGAGTGACAGGCATTGGGGTGTGCCTTTGGGTCATCAGGCATAACGGCCACGCCATTTCACCACACCCCACACTGCAGCTGCAGACACAGACAAGGGTCACGGTGTGCCTTGGGGTCTTTGGCCCTTATGATCACTCCATTCCATCAGGAAATACGGTGAGATGGATGCGGTATAGGAGAATGGGGTGAACTTTGGGGCCGAAGAGTCCAAGGCACACCGCGATGCTTCTCACTGGCTGCAGGGTGTGGAATGGTATGAGCATTACAGGTGAGAATCCCAAGTCACACCTCTGATGCCTGTCAATTTGTACAGGGTGGGGCGTTATGGCAATATCAGTTTGTTAGCCGAAAGCCGAGTTTTTTCACAGTGACTACACCATTTGGCACCACAGGTGCGCAAACACATTTCGAACAGGATGTGAAAAATGACAGCTGTTCTGTTCATGGGGAGGTGAAAAATGGCAATGTTGAAAATCTGCAGTCAAAATATTAAAAAAACTGGTGACGTCACGAGCGTGCGTAGAAAATGCGCAACGCACACCCGTAATGCAATTAGTTTTGGTTTTTTTTACAGCAGATGGTCAACACAGGGATTTTGGAACCTCTGCTTATGAACAGTGTCACTGTAATTTTCTTAATCTGTTCCGAACAGTGATTTCCCACAGAAACCACGCATTTCTGCACTGGAAGTGCAAAAACACATTTCGGCCAGGGTGTGAAAAATGACAGCTGCACTGTTCATAAGGAAATGCAAAAAAATGCCAGTGTGAAAATCTGGACTGAAAATATTAGAAATCCATGAACTTATGAGGGTGCGTGGAAACTGCGCAATGCTTGCTCGTAACACAGTCATTTTATGGACTTTTTTCACCAAATTTTTAACATAGCCATTGTAATATCTCTGCTCATGAACAGTGTCACTGTGATTTTTTTAATCTGTCCCGAACATTGATTTCGCACACCGACTGCGCCATTGTGCGCTACATGGGCGGAAACACATTTTGGGCAAGATGTGAACAATGACAGCTGTACTGCTCATAAGGAGGTATGGTAAAATGGCAATGTTGAAAATCTGGGTGAAAATATTAAATCATGAACTTCTGACAAGATTAGCCTGGCAACATGCTAGAAATAAAACAGTCATTGGGAAATTTTTCACCAAATTTTCAACAAAGGGTTTTGGGGCCTACCTCATGAACTGTGATACTGTTGTTTCATAAATCTTTCTCGAAAAGTGGTTCCGCACAGTGACCGTGAAATCACCTTTCCGGCCCGATTAACAAAATGATAGTGACAGAATTCATGAGGTGTGGTCCCAAAAACTCCATGTTAAAAATTTGGTGAAAAAATTCCCAAAAATGCCTGAGATATGCCTCAAAGTTGAAAACCCCGTATTTATTACATTATACAGCTTACCGGCATTTCCTTAGTTCACTCTCGGCTTTGAAGAGTGCAGATGTGCTCCTGGTCCACCAAAGATCGTCGCGCTGGACTCGGAGGTAGTTTGGGGTGAGGTGAGGTGTGGGGGAGGCAGGTCGCAGAGAGAGTGAGCCTTGGTGGGGAGGGTCAGGACAGTCAGCAAGGGAAGGTTTTTTTCTTTAGGTGCTTTTCTTTTAGAAGGACGACGCAGAACTTTTGCCACATTGGGTGGGCTCCCAGCATGGCAGCTGGAAGGCTGTTTGGGGGGGCAGTGGAGCTGATGGGGATTGGGCACCCCCGTCGGCCATACAGACTGTTGCCATGCTGGGGTGGGCTCCCAGCATGGCACTCGGTAGTCTCTTGGGGGGGAGGGTAAACAGTGGAGCCGACGGGGGATTGGGCACCCCCATCAGCCATACAGAATGTTGCCACGCTGGGGTGGGTCCAAGTTATGGCACCTGAAACTCTGTTGGCGGGGAGTGCAGCAGAGCTGATGGGGGATTGGGCACCTCCGTTGGCCATACAGTGCGTGTGGGGGGCGGCGCATGAGCACGCAATATGCGTGTGTGTGGAGCGCGTGAGCAGGCACGATTTTATCACTGCTCACTGAAGCGTAGCTCTTCCTTTCAACTGTATGGCACTGCATTAAGGATGATGGCACTATGTTAATTGCACATGCGTGCAAGCAAACATAACAAGCATTTGTCAATGCCGAATGTTTGCTTGCTGGCATTGGCATTGGTAGTGTAGAAGTTACAGAGCCTGCATAATAGAAATGGCAGTGAAGTATTGAACTGAAGCCAACCCCACCACCACCCTGCAGAGAGTGACAGGCATTGGGGTGTGCCTTTGGGTTGTCAGGCATAATGGCCATGCCATTTCACCACACCCTACCCTGCAGACACTGACAAGTGTCACGGTGTGCCTTGGGGTCTTTGGCCCTTATGCGCACCCCATTCCATCAGGAAATACGGTGAGATGGGAGTGATATAAGAGAATGGGGTGAACTTTGGGGCCGTAGACTCCAAGGCATATCTCGATGCCTTTCACTGGCTGCAGGGTGTGGAATGGTATGAGTATTACAGGCAAGAATCCCAAGTCACACCCCTAATGCCTGTCATTCTCTACAGGGTGGGGTGTTATGGTTAGAAACCCTAACACCTCAGGCATTCATTGGTATTTTCACTCCAAATTTTCAACATGGTTTTTTTGTGACCCCCCACCTCATGAACAGTGGCAATATCAGTTTGTTAGCCAAAAGCTGCTTATGCACAGCGACTACGGCATTTAGCACCACAGGTGCAAAAACACATTCCGAACAGGATGTGAAAAATGACAGCTGTACTGTTCATGGGGAGGTGTAAAAAATGGCAATGTTGCAAATCTGCAGTAAAAATATAAAAAAAAACTGGTAAAGTCACGAGCGTACATAGAAACTGTGCAACGCACACCTGTAATGTAATTAGTTTGGGGATTTTTTTTTAGAGCAGATTGTCAACACAGGCATTTTGCTGCCTCCGATCATGAACAGTGTCACTGTGGTTTTCTTTATCTGTCCCGAACAATGATTTCCCACAGCGACCACTCATCTCTGCGCTGAAAGTGTGAAAACACACTTCAGCCATGTTGTGAAAAATGGGAGCTGTACTGTAAATAAGGAAGTGTGGAAAAATGCCACTGGTGAAAATCTGGACTTAAAATATTACAAAGTCATGAACTTACGAGGTGCATGGAAACTGTGCAATGCTCACTGTAACACAGTCATTTTATGGACTTTGTCACCAAATTTTCAACATAGCCATTTTAAGACCTCTGCTCATGAACAGTGTAACTGTGATTTTCTTAATCTGTCCCAAACATTGCTTTCGCACACCACTCACCATATTGTGCGCTTACATGTATGGCAAACATTTTGGGCGACATGTGAAAAATGGTAGCAATATTGTTCATAAGGAAGTGTAATAAAATGGCAATGTGGAAAATCTGGAGTGAAAATATTGAAAATTCGCAAACTTACGAGTATGCGTAGGAACCGCGCAATGCGCACCCGTAAAACATTCATTTTTAGGAATTTTTTCACCAAATTTTCAATGTAGCCATTTTAACACTTTTGCTCATGAACAGTGTCACTGTGATTTTCTTAATATGTCCCAAAAAATTGATTTCGCTCACCGACTGCGCCATTGTGCTCTACATGGGCGGAAACACGTTTTGGGCAAGATGTGAAAAATGATAGCTGCACTGCTCATAAGGAAGTGTAATAAAATGGCAATGTTGAAAATCTGGAGTGAAAATATTGCAAATTCAAAACTTACGAGTGTGCGAGGAACTGCACAACGCACAGAAACAGTCATTTTTAGAATTTTATTAAATTTTCAACATAGCCATTTAAAGACCTCTGCTCATGAACAGTGTCACTGTGATTTTCTTAATGTGTCCCAAAAAATTGATTTCGCACACCGACTGTGCCATTGTGCGCTACATGGGCAGAAACACGTTTTGGAGAAGATATGAAAAATGACAGCTGTACTGCTCATAAGGAGGTGTAATAAAATGGCAATGTTGAAAATCTGGAGTGAAAATATTGAAAATTCACAAGCTTACGAGTGTGCGTAGGAACTGCGCAACGCACGCTCGTAAAACAGTCATTTTTAGGAATTTTTTCACCAAATTTTCAACATAGCCATTTTAAGACCTCTGCTCATTAACAGTGTCACTATGATTTTCTTAATGTGTCCCATACATTGATTTCGCACACCGACTGCGCCATTGTGCGCTACATGGGCGGAAACACGTTTTGGGCAAGATGTGAAAAATGACAGCTGTACTGCTCATAAGGAAGTGTTGCAAAATGGCAATGCTGAAAATCTGGAGTGAAAATATTGAAAATTCGCGAACTTACAAGCGTGCGTAGGAACTGCGCACTGCACACTCGTAAAACAGTCATTTTTAGGAATTTTTCCGCCAAATTTTCAAAATAGGCTTTTTGAGAGCCCACCTTGTGAACAGTGGCAGTGTCGTTTTGGTACTCAGTCCCAAAAGGTGATTTTGCGCAGTGACTGCGAAATTACCCTTTGGGGCCGATTTAACGCCATGACAGTCAGAGCATTCATGAGAAGGGGTCCCAAAAACCCCGTGTTGAAAATTTGGTGCAAAAATTCCAAAAATGCCTGAGATATGCTGCAAAGTTGAAAAAAGCCTATCTATCCCATTATACAGCTTATCGGCATTTCCTCAGTTCCGGTCGGCTTTGAAGAGTGCAGACATGTTCCCGTCCATCAAGATCGCCGCGCTGGCGTCCAAAGGTAAGTATGGGGTGAGGGGTGTGGGACGGGGAAGTAGGGCGCGGTGGGGGCAGACACAGCGAGGGACCGCTTTGCTTTTCAGGTTTTTTTTTTTTTTTAAAATGAGGACGACGCTGGATATTTGCCACGCTGGGGTGGGCCTCAGCGCAGGCACAGGGATGGCTGGTGGGGGCGTGGAGCTGGCGGGTGATTGGCCACCCTGTCGGCGATAGCATGTGTTGCCACGCTGGGGTGGGCTCTGGCGGCACCCTGTACTCTGGGGAACCAGTGAGCCGATAGGGGATTGGGCACTTCACGGTTATAGCTGTAGCCACGCTTGGGGTGGCACCAGCGTGGCATAAGGAACTCTGGTTTGGTGGGGGGGGCGCAGCACAGCCAACGGGGATTGGGCACTCCTGTCTGCTACACAGTGTGTGCGTGTGGGGGGGGCGAGCACGCAGTATGCACGCCTGTGTGTGTGTGTGTGTGTAGGGGGTGCGCGCATAAGCAGGCGATATCTTATCGCTGCTCACTGAAGCGTAGCTCCCCCTTTCAACTGTACTCCACTGCATTTTGGAGCTGTCATAGACAACTCCAGCAGGCACTGGAGAACTGCGGCCGCACCTGCAAATACACTGCCTGAATTGGAAGAGGGCTGCCACACCTCCGAAAACTCGGATGATGGCACTTTGTTTCTTGCACATGTGTGCAAGCAAACATAAAAAGGAACAGAACTAGGTCACAACCTTTGCAAATACATGGTAACTCATTATGATCTGGTTTGTGTTTTCTTTCCTGTTTTTACTGATGGAGATTTTTCTGTGGCCTCCATTAACGTTAACAGTATTAAGTCACAGAAAAAATGTTTATTGACCTTTTTTCTTTTAAAACAGCAACCTGCAGATATTATTCTGATTCAAAATACCAGAATAAAAACGAAATATGAGACCTCATGTGGCAGGCTAAATGGACGGAAGGACCATTGTTTTGGTCTCCAGGGGTTGACCAGTGTGACAGGGTGGGAATTTTCTTAAGAGGGCCAGACTGGCATCTCCAAAACTTATTGGTCATCCACCTGGGGATAGTGTTAATGTTAGGCATTAATTGGGGGAACAAAGATTTTGGATCTTTGGTGTCTGTGCACCCCAGACTAAAGCTCAGTGCGTAGATATATTTGGTAAATTACATCCTTTTTAATTTTTGGCCATGGCAGTCCCCTCTGACTAACCTGCAACCCTGTCACCTGGCTTTTGCAGGACTTACCTTCCCTCATCTTTATCTGCCACAAGACTTGTGAGGGGTGCCTGGTCGCAGGTCCATGATCTGCGAGGGGTTGGTCATCATCCTGCTGTTGGGGTTTCTTTTTGTCAGTTTTTGGCCCTGGGTCCATGGACATTCAATGAGCATGATGTGCGAGCTCTACCTCCATGGAGATATCCCTGGCATCCTGAACATGGGGTCACTTTCCTCTATGTGTGAGTCAAATGCACTGCCACATGAACACCTCCAGGTGGCAGAGAAGCAGCAAGCCACTGTGTCCCCCTTCCCCGAGGGAAGAGAGCAGTACTATGGACATTCAATCCTCTCTCACTTGGCCAGCCCCTGAGTGACCCGCATCCATTTCTAAACCAAGGCTGCCAGCATGACAGGAGGTGAGGCCAAGAGCTCCGATCCACCTGGGTGTTGTGTATAGGTCCCCAGCCCAGGACTCTGAAGTTGACAAGGAGCTCCTTGAGAACATTCACATAATGGCTGGAAAAGGGGAGCTGCTTCTGGTCGAGGACTTTAAGCTACCAAACACAGACTGGTCCATGTGCACAGCTTCTATTCAAAAGAGCAGAGAATTTCTCATCACTCTTAAGGAAGCTGGGTTGAACCAACTAGTGGACTCACCCACAAGGGATAAAGCAATCCTGGACCTGGTTTTTACTAATAGCCCCAGAATATCTAACATCCATGTTGGCATCAATCTGGGAGACGGTGATCATAAGTCTGTCTGGCTACAAAGCAATAATGTAGTAGTGTCAGGATATACCAGACTAATGGTTATCAACTTCAAAAAAGCAGATGTAACCCCCCCTACAAATGGGGGTTCCCAAAAAGTCTTCCTTGAGCTTGCCTAAGTGCTGACTGCCAGGCTGGTGTCCTGTGTTTTAGCAGTTTAAATGTATTGCCAGAGAGTGCCTGTATAGCCTCTGTGTACTGTCTCTTTAAAAGCTGCCTGGATTGCAGTCATAATTAATCTGAGAGGGAGTTCTGTTAGAAGATGTACTTGTTTGCTGATCATTTGTTAGAGTAGTAATAATAATAATACTGAAGTTTGTTCTAACCTGCCTTCTTTGCAGCATGGACAGTTCTGTTTGTTTCCATCATCTTGGCCCGGGACTGTCAGAATGAGCCCGTCAGTACATTTGGGACTCTAAAAATGGAGCCTGCCTACAGTGTCTTGGTGTGGCCAAAACTTGTAGGAATTGTAGTTTTGGGCTTTTGGCGCCTTAAAATAACCTGGAGGGGGAGCCCTTGTTGTGAATGACAGACAGATCAGCCAACCAAGCCTTTTGGATCTTAGGGAAAGTCCCACACTGCTTGCAGTTTCAGTTAGATCCGAGTTGGGAAGTGAAGAAGTAATAGCTTGAGATAGTTCAAGCAGTAATCCATAGTGGATTCGCGCGGGAGAACTGTGGAAAGGCCTGAGTTTGGCCTGCATGCCTGCCTGCCATTCCAGAAAGGGAACCTGTGCTTTTTTCAGACTGAATCTGAATTTGGAGAGTGAATTAAGCCACTGAATTGTGACCATGCTTTAACCTGAAGAAGACTTGCTGAATGCAATCAGCCTGTCATGACTTCCAGCTACCTCTGAACTCCCAGATTGTGCAGAGACTCTGTAATTGCGACCGGAGAACCATTTGCCTGGTACAGTGGAATTTCCTTACATGTGAATGTCCTGTGTGCTTACAGTGGGTCGTGATTTGGTTCCCCACTGTGTGTCTGAACTGTGTTTTGCTTGCTGGAGGCTGTATCCAGCTCCACGGACTGAATCCGTATCCATTTCCATTTGCCTGGGCCCTTCTACACTGACCTAGCAGAATACCTGCTACACAGAGAAAGTCATCGACGAGAGACCGGCCTGGGGATCAGCTCCCTGCTCAACGCCTTGAACAGGAACGATGATTCGATGATTCGTGTTGGCCCTGCTTCTCTGGGCACTCCAGCTCAACAGCCTGCAGTCTCAATTTCATCCTGCCTGTGTCCAGTATTGGGTATCATGAGTAAACATCAAGGTAGCTTCCTGCAACAACAGCTAAATCTAAAAGTGTTGTCATCTGATTGCTTTGTGGTCTTTTCTTTCACAAACTGAGCCCTCTGGCTCCAGATTACAAATAGTGTGTGTTGTGCATGCTGCTTTCTTCCATCACAGGGCCCCAACCAGCTGCAACGTTCCTGGCTAACACACTGTTTTCCTACCTGGGTACCCAGAGTATGTGACTGTGTAAGCACTTTATTTCTCCTGAACCCCAAATGATTTAACAGGGCTGCAGAGGTCCATATGTACCTTGAAATTAACTCTCCACTCCATGGGGCTAAACTTTATACAAACAAGAATGGGAGCTCGACATGCGAGTAAGCTTACTGCTAGCATCCATAGCTGGCAAAACTGAGCCTTGCTGAGTCGGGCATATGAGCTGAATGCAGAACTGTTGGTGAGCCCATCTGTTTCTCTTACTCTGGGCACATGAAATGTTTAGATAAGCATGCTGGCTGGCTATAAAATGTTTCAGTTCTGTGGCAGTTTAACTCAGTGATGCAGTTACAGAACTTTTGAGGGAGTCTCAGTTTGGGATCAGCATCCCGCCATCCCCCTTTCCTTGTCCTGGTGGGTCTCTGCTTTACTGATAGATTATCTAGGAAACAGCCACTTAAGAAAACTGGGAATCTTTATAGAAAAGCTGTGAGAAGTGTTTCTGTGCTAAGCATTGCAAAATGAGGAAAAGCCAACATCCTCCCAAATGGCAGGCTCAAAACTGTACAACCACCTGTAGCTCCCATGGAGGAAAATAACGTTTTGCTTCCTTCCCTCTAATGACCATCTAGTTTCCTGGGATTTTTACTGAACCCCAGTAACCAACATTGTATGGAGGCTGCAGCAGCAGTGTTGCTGCTGCACCCGCATATGTGGTTTTTTGCTCCTTTGCATTTTGCCACAGAAATGAATACAGAATGTCACAGGGGAAACAAATCTGCAGCAGAAGCCCAACCACAGAAATCAGGACTGAGTGTCATGGAGAACTAGGGGCCCTCCCTGGCCCAGATACATGGTTACTAGTGCCTACCCCCCCCCCCAGCAAGGAGTTAACCCCCAACCCCTCATAATTAGATTTCTTCCATACAAATATCACAGTGATGATCTAGTCAGGGTCTTAGTTTGGTTAAAACTCCACTGACAAATAAGAAAATCGCCTTCAGAAGCATTTTCTTCCTGGACTTTTTTATCACACCCTTTGCAGCTTGCCAGAACCTACAGCCATGGTGTTTTTGTTTGTATTACCACCCCCACGTGTAGCTTGTGGCAAGGATCACCCACCCACATCCCAGAGGCGCTGAGAACCCCTTGTAAAAAAGAATGAGGCACACCAGCCAGTACCAGATACAGACAGGAAGGAGCTGCACCACCACCATGCCGATTTTAGGGCCCTTACATAGACTAAAATGGAGAACCGTCTTGGTCTGCTGTATCACAATTCAGAGTTGGCAAGCAGCAAAAATACAAGATGCCCAAGTGGTGTAGTGGTTTTTCCAGCCACAAGGAAAAAGGACACCTCTATGAGCGGCGTAGGGTAACGGGTTACCCATGTAATATATAGTGAAAAGGGATTGGCACCAGGGATCCCATAGTCCTACGCATATTTTTGGAAGGACCAGCTACCCGTCCCCGGCTTCCTAAATTAATGCATGTATTGTGAACAGAAAGAATGATGCCAGGCTTACTTCTTATCAACCTCACTGTCCGAACCACTCTCCGAGAAGATCTAAGACACAAGTTCCTTTGATTTGGGCATTCTACGGGAAAAAAGGAAATTAGTTTGCAGCTAGACAAAAAAAACAAAAAAAAAACTTATTTTCAATTACAATCAGAATGAACTGTGCTCTCAAATGATCTGTGGGATGATCTGTAAAAGATGCTATGGCATCAACGTGTTTAACCAGTTTTTGAAATTCCCCTCCCCATTGTAAAACACAGCTTAAACACTTATTTCTATCTCTTTTGGGTCTCCCAAATTCTAACTCCTAGTGCTGAGACCCACAAAGAAGCATAGGAGCCAGGTTTGTAAAATTTTTGGTGAGGCCCAAAGTCCCACCCCCTGTACCAGGGGTCAAAGTCCTGCCCCCTGGTCCAGGAGTCAGAGGTCAAACACCGTTGGGTCTAAGAGTCAGGGTCCAAAGCCCTGCCCCATGGGCAAGGGGTCAAAGGTCAACCCACCACCACCTCCACTACTCACTTGCATGCTTCAACACAGACAAGCAGTGGGATACCGCATACTGACACCAGATGGTACCATGCAGCCCCCTCCAAATTGCCTACTAGCAGTCTAAGTTTACAAGGGTGACAGAGAGTAACTTCAGGCAGTTAAGTTTTTCCCCACGAAAAAGCCTAATCAGGTAGTCCAGCTGGGGGGGGTGCTGTGAGCGTCAGGAAACATCAATGACGGGGAAAAAAAACAGCAACAAAGGGCTCCTTTGAACTCTAAATACAACCCTTGCTGCTTTATATCAGCACAAACTTTCTTTACTCCAGCACAAGCAACAAGACAAACATAGAAACAAATAACTGATGGCAAATAAAGACCACCTAGCTCATCTAGTCTGACCATTTTGGCATTTTCTCCACCTACTGCAATATCGCAGATCCTACTTCATCTCAGACTTTTACCCTCTTTCCTATTCCTAGGGTTCTCTTTACCTTTCCTGACCTTGTGCCAATACCTTGCATTCTTAAATTCCCATACGGTTTCTGTCCCCCCACCCCTGTGAGGTGCTGTTCCATACATCCACAGTGCTTTCTGGCTTTCTATGAAGAAATACTTCCTCGCATTACCCTCTAGCCTCATCTTGGATACACAAGAAAAACCCATCCCCAGTCCATCCTTTTCTCTGCAGCCTACCTCCCTGAAAGAAGTCGAACATCTTCTCCTTTAGCTGGACACTAGGAAAAGTGCTGGGGCTGACCTCATTGACCCGTACTTCTTAAAGGTTGGCTACCATGTTCTTGCAGTCCCAATTACTCATCTCTTCAACTTATCCTTATCCCAGGGTGACCTACCGCCCATTTGG
This sequence comes from Neoceratodus forsteri, assembly GCA_016271365.2. Lineage (NCBI taxonomy): Eukaryota > Metazoa > Chordata > Ceratodontiformes > Ceratodontidae > Neoceratodus > Neoceratodus forsteri. The sequence goes on from JADMNL010000023.1 coordinate 72,103,240, forward strand.
AAAAATGCATTTGTGGTCCCTTTGTTTAAGTCAGGAGATCCTAGTGATCTCAATAACTACAGGCCAATCTCCCTACTTCCAATCCTGTCAAAGATGCTGGAGAAAATAGTGAACCTCAGCTCGAAGTACCTGGAATCAGAAAAATTGCTCAACCCGCTACAATCCGGTTTTAGAGCACAGCACAGTACAATCTCTGCTCTAGCCAAGGTGACAAATGACTGGCAGCTTGAATTAGACAAAAAAAACTGTGCAGTTTTCTTGGACCTAAGCAAGGCATTCGACACCGTTGATCACAGACTGCTTCTGTTGTCCCTCCAGAAGTTAGTTTGGATTCCCTAGCCCTTAAATGGTTCTCCAACTACCTCTCAGGGCGACTTCAACAAGTGAAGGCAGAACAAGAAGTTTCTCCACCAAAACCCCTATTGAGGGGTGTACCACAAGGTTCCATTCTTGGTCCCTTGCTCTTCACCATTTATATTAACAATGTAGATGCCCCCATTAAAGAAGCACAAATACACCTATTCACGGATGATATGGTACTCTATGCTAGTAGCCCCACACCTGAAGTGGCCTGTAAAGCCCTTCAAAATGAATTTAATCTGCTGCAACATCAACTTATAAACCAGAAACTGCTCTTAAATGCAAAAAAAAAAAAAGCAATGTTCCTCTCTCCCCTTCAAAATGCAATAAATCCTACAGTTGCTGGGACAATCCTGCAGATCACTACCATTCTAGGTGAACAGTTGGACTACATACCAAAGTTCAAGTACCTGGGGGTCTGGTTAGACCACAGACTTACTTTCACAGATCATTTAGAAGAACTGGCAAGGAAACTTAGACAAAGACTTGGTCTGTTCTTTATGATTAATAATCTCCTCACAAGAGACGCTAAACTGAAACTGGTTCAAACTACCTTTCTTTCCCTATTGGATTACGTAGACTTTCTGTATAGTCAGGGACCTGCAGGTACCCTAGCCAAATTCCACACGCTTTATCACAGAGCCATAAGATTTATCACGGGTCTTCGATACTCAATCCACCACTGTACATTGTACATGGCAGTGGGATGGTCATCCCTTTCTTACAGATGGCAAAAAAATGCTACGGTTTGGACATACAAAGCTATCTCAGATAAACTGCCCCAGTATATCTCTGTCTGTTTACCTTTGTGCACTCTGGGGAAGTATGCCCTGAGAAGCACCTCATATATCTACCTTTATGATTACAAAGCAAAATCTCACATTGGTAGAGCAGCCATCAGCTTTGTGCTCCCTCAACTGCGGAACAAGCTGCAAAAAACTTTGAAATTAACTCACCCCATCAGCCTAGCAGCTTTTAAATCTCTATATCTACATCATAAGGAGTCCTGTGCCTGTCTACCCTAAATAGTGACTCCTGTAAGTCCAAGCACACTCTAATTACTACTGTTAAAAGACTGATCACATCTATAATTGACTCTTCCCTCTCCCCTTTTTCTACCCCCTATATCTGTCCCTTCCACATTCTTTTGACCCTGGTTCCAGCTCTAAATTCTCCATACCGTATCACTATATATATTTTTATATTAGGTTTTATTTGTGTTGGGTGCACCTGATATGCATATTTCCTTACTTTTATGAAAAATTGTGTCCTACCCAAAAGAATGCACTAGCAAATGGCCAAAAAGGAGGGTTGGAAGAACAATGGAGAAAAATCAAAACTGCCATCATAGAGGCAGCAAGCCTTTGTGTGAAACAAATAAAGAAAACAAAGCGGAGTGAAAAACCACTATGGTTCTCTAAAGAGGTGGCAGGGAAGGTTAAGGAGAAAAAGGCTGCATTCAAAAAGTATAAGGAATTGCAGAAGAAGCAAGACAGGGAACTGTATCAATTAAAGCAGAAAGAAGCGGGAAAGGCAGTCAGAATAGCAAAGGCCCAAACTGAGGAAAAAATAGCCAACTCAGGTAAGAAGGGGGATAAAACCTTTTATAGGTACATTAGGGAACATAGAAAGGTTAAGGGAGGGATAGTGAAGATTAATAAAGGAGAGGGGAGGTGGGCAGAGGGAGACAGTGAAAAGGCAGAGATACTGAATGAATACTTTTGCTCAGTATTCACAAAAGATGAGGAGGAGTTACCTAAACCAGACAATAGAAGCACTCTGGGTAGGGGGGTTGACACCAGTCCATTCACAGAAGAAAGAGTCCTGAAAGAACTCCTAAAACTCAAGGTGGACAAAGCAATGGGACCTGACGGGATTCACCCCAGAATCCTAAAAGAACTAAGGGAGGACCTAGTGACACCACTGACCATGCTTTTTAACAAATTATGGCAGGATGGGGTGGTACCTGAGGACTGGAGGAGGGCAGATGTGATTCCCCTTCACAAAAGTGGGAGCAAGATAGAAGCAGGAAACTACAGACCTATAAGTTTGACCTCAATGGTAGGGAAAATGATGGAATCACTTCTGAAAGAAAGAATTGTTGAGTACCTAGAGGCCAGTGGGGCACAGGACCCAAAGCAGCATGGATTTACAGCAGGAAGGTCATGGCAGATGAATCTAATTGATTTCTTTGACTGGGTGACCATAGTAATAGACCAGGGAGGGGCTGTGGATATGGCCTATCTTGACTTTAGCAAGGCATTTGACACAGTCCTGTACAAGAGATTAATAATCAAGTTAGCCAGCCTGGGAGTGGGTCCCAGGGTGGTAGCCTGGGTAGCAAACTGGCTGCACAACAGGACACAGAAGGTAATAGTGAATGGAACACATGCCGAAAAAAGGGGCGTTTCTAGTGGAGTACCTCAGGGCTCAGTACTGGGTCCAGTCCTCTTTAACATCTTTATAGGTGACATTGCAGCGGGTCTGGAGGGAAAGGTATGCCCCTTTGCAGATGACACAAAGATCTGTAACAGAGTTGATACACAAGAGGGGGTAGAAAAGATGAGAAGGACTTGGCAAGGTTGAGGAATGGTCAGACATATGGCAACTTAGATTCAATGCAAAGAAATGCAAAGTAATGCACCTGGGAAACAAAAACCCAGAAGAAGAGTACACAATAGCAGGGGAGGTACTAACAACAACAAAAATGGAAAGGGACCTGGGGGTAGTCACATCAGATGACCTAAAGGTGGGTAAGCAATGTGAAAAGTCAAAAAGGAGAGCCGAGGGATACTGGGATGCACAGGAAGGGGCATCACAAGTAGAACAAGCGTTTGTCAATGCCGAATGTTGTCTTGCTGCCATTGGCAGTGCAGAAGTTAGAGAGATGCAGCATAGGAGTGGCAGTCAAGTATTGAACTGATGCCAACCCACCCCCACCCTGCAGAGAGTGAGAGGCATTAGGATGTCCCTGTGGGTGTTTGTTAGTGCAGTGCAGGAAAACATGCTGGGCAGGATGTGGAAAAATGACAGCTGCACAGTTCATAAGGAGGTGTAATAAAATGCCAGTGCTAGAAATGTGGCATACAAATATACAGAATTTGCGGAGTTGCAAGGGTGCATGGGAAATATGCAAGGCACGCTTGCAGCACTGCCAGTTTATGGGCGTTCAGCACCAAATTTTCAACATAGGCATTTTAGCACCTCTGCTCATGTACAGTGTCACTGTCATTTCCTCAAAGTGTCCCAAGAAGTGATTTCGCACAGCGACCACGCTATTCTGCGCCGGAAGTGTGGAAACACATTTTGGGGAGGATATGTGAAGTGACGGCTGTACTGTTCATTAAGAGGTGTGGAAAAATGGCAATGGTGAAAATCCAGAGTGAAAATATCACAAATGCACAAAGATATGAGCATGCATGCAATCTGCCAACGCACGCTCGTAACACAGTCATTTTATGGAGTATCAACTCCAAATTTTCAACATAGGCATTCTAGGAGCTCTGCTCATGAACTGTGTCACTGTCATTTTCATAATCTGGCCCAAACACTGATTTCCCACAGCGACTGCGCAACTGTGCGCCGGAAGTGCGGAAACACATTTCAGGCAGGATGCGGAAAATGACAGCTGCACTGTTCATAAGGAGGTGCACAAAAATGCCAATGCTGAAAATCCAGCGTTAAAATATTGCAAATGCGTGAAGTTACGAGCCTGCGCAGCAACTGCGCAACGCACGCTCATCAAACAGGCATTTGTTGGATTTTTTCACCAAATTTGGAACAGAGGCTTTTTGAGAGGCCACCTCATGAACACTGGCACTTATTTCATCATGGTCTCGAAGATGATTGCGAGTGATCGCGAAATCACCTTCGAGGCCGATTAACGCCATGACAGTGATAGAATTCATGAGGAGGGGCCCGAAAACCCATGTTAAAAATTTGGTGCCAAAATTCCAAGAAATGCCTGACATATGCAGCAAAGTTGAAAACCCTATTCATTGCATTATACAGCTTACCGCATTTCCTCAGTTCATGTTGGCTTTTGAAGAGTGCAGACGGTTCCCAGTCCACAGAAGATCATTGCTACGGAGTCCGGAGGGAAGTATGGGGTTGGGGGTGAGGGGAGGCAGGTGCACAGTGAGTGGGTGGGTGTGGGTGGGGAGGGGCATCTAGACTACTAGGGACGGTTTTCGTTTGCAGGGGAAAAGGGAAAACTGTCACGGGACAGTTTTTGTCTTACATGGCATTTGGCACACTGGGGTAGGCTCACAGCATGCCACCTAAGTGGGTTTTTGGGGGGGTGTCAGTAGCCGACGGGGGATTGGGCACCCTTGTCGGCACACAACATCGAGGGGGTAATGCCGACAGGGATTGGGCACCTCGCTGGCAAACAAAGAAAGGGGGGAGCGCGAGCCGAGAGGGATTGAGCACCCCTCGGCATTCAACAGTTGGGGAGGATGCCGATGGAGAGGGGCCCCTGTCGGCAGGCAAAGATAGCGAAGCCATGAGCCGAGGGGATTAGGCACCCCCTCGGCATTCAACATTTGGGGGTATGTCGACGGGAGGGCCCCCATCGGCACACAAACATGGGGTTGCTAGGGGATTGGGCACCCCTGAGCAAAGGTGATGGCCGCCCACTGCTGACTTGTGTCAGAGACGTGGCGAGACGTCAAGCAGAGGACCGCTGCATATGACAAGCTTTGCTAGGATTGCAGCGGACCTTTGCTTTGATGTGCTCGCCCCATTATGAATGCATGGTGTGGTAGTGGTGGCATGTAGGCTGATTGGGGAATGAGGGACATACCTACTGATGCGTGCCCTGCATTTGCCCAACAGCAGCCGCACCCCCAAGACCCACACTTGTGCAAGATGTTTCTTGCGCATGCACGCAAGCCAACATAAAAAGGGAAGTGGTTATCCCTCTATACAGACAGTTGGTGAGACTCCATCTGGAGTACTGTGTGCAGTTTTGGAGACCTCATCTATGCAAGGACATAGACAGGATGGCAGCAGTCCAGAGGAGGGCAACTAAAATGGTGCAGGGTCTGCATCAGAAACCATATGAAGAGAGACTGAGAGAGCTTAATATGTATACTCTTGATGAAAGGAGGGACGGGGGACATGATAGAAACGCTCAAGTACCTCAAGGGAATCAACAAAGTCCAGGAGAGTAGCATCTTTCAGAAAAAGAGATGTGTAAGAACAAGGGGGCACAATTTAAAGATAGAGGGGGGACGGCTCAGGGGTAATGTGAGGAAATTTTTTTTCACAGAGAGAGTGGTGGATACATGGAACAGCCTTCATGTGGAGGTCGTTGGGTCTAAAACAGTGTGGGAATTCAAACGTGCATGGGACAGACACAAGGTGATTATAGTGGGGGGTTGCAGGAAGTAGGCTGTTGGTTAACTACCTATAGAATCTGCAGCTTATCCAGTAGGTAGGGAAATGGGCAGAGTGGGTGGGCCAAGTGGTCCTTATTTGCCGTCAAAGTCTGTGTTTCTATGTTTCAATGCTACCTCCTGATACTTCGTACTGATACTTTGTATGTACTGTATTATTGTATCTCACTTTATCTGTATTATTACTATTTTCTTGTGTGTTGCATCCCATGTATATTGTCTCTTGTTCCTTGTTAACAAACCCAGGTCCACCTCGAAAATGTGCTTGCTCAACGGTGATCGCCTGGTTAAATAAAGACTTTGATTGATTGATCATAACTGCTCATACTTGAACATGTTTATTGTTTCTGAAAAAATGGTACCCTCTTATGCCTTATATTAGGGATCATGCCACGATCTACTGGTTTTACAGTATAAGTATCGAAAGTCACGTGTTGATATTGTGGGCATATATTGATGTCATAGTCTCTCCTTGTATGTTTTGTGATGCAAACCATGCACCATCTTTGTCGCCCTTCTCTAGATAGCCTCCGCCCTCCACCTTATCTGTGTCTTTATGGATGTGTGGTCTCCAGTACTCCATGCAGTACTCCAGGTGAGGCCTTACCAGTGTTATATACAATGGCATCATCACCTCCCCATCTCCTGCTAGTACTACCTCTGCCTATGCATCTCAGCATGCCACTGGCCCTCTCCCTGCAGCCTTTGTGCTCTGCCTTGATACCTTAACATCATCAGATATAATCCCTAGGTCCCTTTCCTCTTAGGTGAGGGTCAGTATCCTCCCCAATCCTGTAGTTCTCCTCAGGGTTCCCCCTACCCAGGTGCATTAACTTGCACTTTTTGCATTGAACCTCAATTGCCACACATCCAATCATCTTTCAAGCTTCTCCAGGTTCCTCTTCATTTTCTGCACCCCTTCTGAAGTTTCTGCCATGTTGCAGATCTTGGTGTCAGGATCTGAAAGTTACAGGTATCATTACAATGAAATACAATTTCTTCCAGAAAACTCTTTAAATTAGACAGATGATTTAATTTAGGCACATGCCTTCGTATTTTAAAAGTGGCAGCAGGCACCAAACTGAGGGGACTGACAGTGCTGGCATTACATTCTAGTGGGCTTTCTAGGACTCTGCACCAGTCGCTGTGACATAAGGCCATGACATCAGTGACAGTGACTTACAATGGAATAGTGTGGGCGATGGATGTAGGGAGCCATGTTTAAAAGTATGACCCTCCACAGCCCCCCCAAGCTCATGAGTCACAGTCATAAAGTATACTTCCAACACAGGGAGAGCTCCTGACTCTGCCCACTAAAATGTTCACGCCCCCCTGGCTGAACACCAGAAATGCAGTGCTGGACCTGAACCCATGAACCCATACACACATTATCTTTTTTGGGACATAAGTATGTGCCTTGTTTGTAAGTGTAAGATGCATAATAAATCGAAGGAGAGCACCCAACCAATCGGAGCACCCCTTTCCTACAGTATGCACATGAGACACTCTTATTCTGTGATGCACGCCTCATGCACAGATGCCCTGTAAATGGGCACATTTAGGGAACTATAAGTTTTTTTAAATATTATTGATCGTGCTTGATCAATAACATGCTAATATGTCCCCCAGAGCCACTCATTGCTGTATCAGAGTGGTTTCTCTTGCCTTCAGCTGGAGCCACAGCAGCTCAGCTTTGCTGTTCTCGCAAAAGCTAAATGCGTGCAAAACCACTCTTATACAGCCATGTACCGCAACAAGTGGCTCCAGCCCTCTGGGGGACGTATTAACAGATACTCATACAAATACAGGGCTAGGGTATCTGTGGAATGGCATGCTGATGAGTCTATCACCCTGTGCTCTCCCCTCTTGATTTTTCAAAGATTTATCAGTGTTCCAGGCAGGCACCCCCGCTCAGTCCAACCACAACTGTCTGCTAGTGCTCACCACACACCCAGGGGTTAAGCTGGCCAGGTAGGCAGAGGCCCACTGAAACTGCATGAAGGGGAAAACAACAAATTGGAAGTTCAGTAATGTACATCATCCACATATGGTTCTACAAATTTATAAAATGCATTTCAAATCAAAATTATAATCTGTTAACAGTAAGCTATGTGTGACTAAAGCTCCTTTTCTACAGTACACTCAGTTCATATTTTTGTCCCACATGGGTGAGTTTTTTTTTAAATAGCCCCACTGATACAGTACTTACTAATTAACTGCATCAATGAGCAATTAAAAATAAACTGAATCCTGAAGCCTCACCAATGCAGGGCACAACAGAAAAACAACATTTTTGTGTAGTGCAGAAGCAGTAGCAAAGAAGTGGTAGTCACATATAGCTTACTACAGTGTATGGAATGCTTTTAAGCATGTGTAACCCCCCTACAAATGGGGGTTCCCAGAAAGTCTTCATTGAGCTTGCCTAAATGCTCACTGCCAGGCTGGTGTCCTGCGTTTTAGCAGTTTAAATGTGATTACCAGAGCTTGTATAGCCTCTGTGTACTGTCTCTTTAAGAGCTGCCTGATTGCAGCCTAAGTAATCTGAGAGGGAGCTCTGTTGAAAGATGTAACTATTTACTGAAAATCATTTAGAGTGATAATGATAATGTAGTTTATCTAACCTGCTTTCTTTGTAGCAAGGGCTGTTTTGTTTGTCTCCACTATCTTGGTCCTGGGCTGCAAATTGGACCAAACAGTACTGGTGGGACCTAAAATGTAGCCAGACTGCAGGAGCTGTCTGAATTCAAAATCTGTAGGAACTTTAATTTGGAGCTTTTTGTGCCTTTTTTGCAAGTGAAGGGGAAGCTCTTGCTTTGACTGACAGCCAAATCAGGCAACCAAATCTTTTGAATCTTGGGGAAGTCCCGGGCTGCTTGCAGTTTTCAGTTAGTTCTGAGCTGGGACGTGAAATGAGAAGAGCTCAAGTGTAGTTTGGGCAGCAATCCCGAGTGGATTTGCATGGCAAAACTGTGAAAGGGCAAAGTTTTTGGCTTGCATGTCTGCTGCTGCTCCTGAGAGGGAGAGAAGAGAATTATTTTGGACTAAATCCAAATTTGTGTGACTAAAGTAAACTACTGAAGTGGGCCAGGCTCAACCTGAAGAAGACCGAAGATTTTGCTGAATGCGATCGGCCTGTCAGGAGTTCCAACTACCCCTAAGCTCCCGTGTGTGCAGAGACTTTACGATTGTGACCGGGAGTGCTTTGCCTGGTACAGTAGAATTCCCGTGACATGTAAATGTACTATGAGCTGCTAGTGGGTTGTGAGTTAGTTCCCACTGTGTGAACTGTGTTCTGCTTGCTGGAAACTGTATCCAGCCCAAAACAGACTGCATCCGAATTTGTCTCCATGCGGTCTGGGCCTTGCCAGACTGGCCCAGCCAGACTACCCACTGCACAGGAAGCCATCGAAGAGAGACCTGCCTGGGGAACAGCCCCCTGCTCCATGCTTGAACAGGAACGACACCTCTGTGACTTGTGTGGGCCCTGCTTCTCCTGGCATTCCAGATCAACCACCTGCAGTCTCGATTTTCGTCCAGCCTGTGTCCAGTCTTGGGTATCGTGAGTAAATACCAGGGTAGCTCCCTGCAACAACAGCTTAATCTGAGTGTGTCATCTGATTGTCTTGTTGTTTCGTTTCCTTTACGAACTGAGCCCTCTGGCTCCGGATTATAAATATTGTGTACTGTACATGTTGTGTTTTCCATCACATGGCCCCAACCAGCTGCAACCCCAAGCAACAGTCCTGGCTAGCCCATCTCTTCTCCACCTGCGTATCCAGAGGTGTGATTGTGTGGGGGGACTCACAGCGCATGCATAACTTCATGATTGATATAACCTTTAAGCTAATTAACCTGATTTTGCCCCTTCCTTGTTCAATTCTCCTGAATAAATCAGATCTAACTTTTTCTGCATGTAATCTGTCTGTGGTTCCAGTTTGTGCTGAAAGTACTGTACTATTGCTATTTGCTGTGCATAACCTTGTTTTACAGGGGGTCCCCAGGGTCGAGTCAGAGGAAACAGCCCTGGTGGTATGTGCAAACAGTGTGGGTACTTGTGTGGTGTACCAGGGGTATTGTGAAAGTGATTATTGTACAGTGTTCAGGCCACTAGAGGGGAAAGAGGGGGGTTACAGTGTCCCAGAGGGCTGTGCCCAGGTTAGCTTGACCACTACCAACCCTGACCTCCGGGTGGAGGCACCCATTTCAGAACTCAGGCCCCTTAACCTGCTACTAGCCAAGCAGGCGGGTATAGTAGTCCTTGGGATAGCGCCGCCTAGGGGTTACACATGGACTTCCATGCCTGGAATATGCATGTTGTGCTTTAGCAGTGACATCATTATGTTGAGTTGCAGTAGTAATGTCAATACTCCAGCTTAATGATCGACAACAATGACCGAGAATGCTACCACACAGATGATATCCAGTCAAGTTAGAAGCTTTTTTTTTGTAAACTTGAACTTAACAGAAAAAGCTGCCTGCAACACATTAAGTCAATAATTTGCAGCCACCACCAACACTCAAGTTCCACCCCACAACTCCTAGTTCTCTGAAAAGAAGCAGAGTGTCCGAAATAGGCATGGATCATGACCTTACACTATAAAACATAAATTATAGGCATCCACACACAAGCCTGTGTCTTCATCTCGAGTTTTCTATAGCTACCAGTGAACCTCTTGAGTAGTTTGCTTGAGGTTCCTAGTGGTTGCCATACAAATCTCTCAATGCAGACACAGCTTTATTGTGTATGGCTGCCCATACATTATCCTCTGTTTGTTTAGAGATCAGAGTGTAACAATAACTGTTATAGGCTCCCAATCTCCTTCCATTGCAGTGTAAGCACAGTTACACAAAATCTGCCGTGCCTATTCTTACCGTTAACTTTGGCATAATAAGACTATTGCCTACGACTATCCTTCCCTCTGTCTGACTTGAGCAAAGATGAGTCTTCAATGAAAGGAAATAACTATAAAAAAAATCATCCTATCATGTCCTGACTGGCACTTGTGTACTGCTGGCTGGTCACGCAGCACCTTTAGTTTTTGTTCCCCATCCAAGTAAGATGCCAATGCATCAGTTCTGGTTTAAAGCAGCAGCGCATGAATGCAGAGAAAATTCTGACCTAGTCCTACACTTTTTAATACTATTTTAGATTGACCCTTATCTCCCGACTTGTGTGATACTCTTCTTTCTCTATTTTGACTCTGATTGCTTTACTACTTTTTTCACAATTTAAATAATAAAGTACTCCTTTGCTGATAAACATGAAGAATAACTCTAATTTGTGATCACTACCAGTATGTGACATGAGAAGGCATTTTCGACCACCTGACAGCTCCTTTAAAGATGGTTCAGACAACCAGGTTTTCAGATTGTGAAAAACGTTCTAATAATGCAAGCTCATACAAGCCGAATGTTTGCTTGCTAGTATTAGCATTGGAAGTGCAGAAGTTAGACAGATGCAGAATACGAATGGCAGTGAAGAACTGAACTTCACACCAACCCCACCTCCACCCTGTAGAGATGGACAGGCATTGGGGTATGCGTTTGGGTTGTCACCCATAACATTCCTGCCATTTCACCTCACCCTATCCTGTAGACACAGACAAGTGTTGAGGTGTACCTTGGGGTGTTCGGCTTTACAGTCACCCCACTCTATAAGAACATACGCTGAAATGGATGCAATATAAGAGAATGGGGTGAACTCTGGGGCTGTAGAGTTCAAGGCACACCTTGATGCCTGTCACTGGCTGCAGGGTGGGGGTGTGGGGGTAGAATGGCATGAGCATTCCAGTCAGCAATCCAAAGGCACACCCCTGATGCCTGTCAGTCTGTACAGGGTGGGAAGTTATGGTTAGAAACCCTAACGTCCCAGGCATTTGTTGCTATTTGCACTACAGATTTTCAACATGGCCTTTTTGTAACTCCCACCTCATGAAAGCATTTGGGACCTCTTCTCATGAACAGTGGCACTGTGATTTTGTGAATGTGTCCTGAACTTTGGTTCCCATAGCGACCGTGCCATTGTGCACCAGATGTTCGAAAACACAGATGGGGCAGGATGTGAAGAATGACAGCTGTACCATTCATAGGGAGGTGTGATGAGATGGCAATGCTGAAAATCCGTAGTGAAAATATTAAAAATGCTCAAACTTCCGAGCGTACGTGGAAACTGAGCAATGCATGCACGTAACACAGTCATTTAGTGGAATTATTTCACTAAATGTTCAACACAGGCATTTTGCGACCTCTGCTCATGAACACTATCAATATGATTTTCTTAATCTGTCCCAAACATTGATTGCCTACAGCAACTGTGCTATTCTGTGCCAGATGTGTAAACGCATATTTCGGGCAGGATGTGAAAAATTACAGCTGTAATGTTCATAAGGAGGTCTGAAAAAATGCCAGTGTTGAAAATCTGGAGTGAAAATACTACAAATTTGCGAAGTTACAAGGGTGCGTAGAAACTGCACAATGCATGCTTGTAACACAGTCATTTTATGGACGTTTGTCACCAAATTTTCAACATAGGCATTTTAGGACCTCTGCTCATGAACAGAGTCACTGTAATTTTATATATGAACATACATACGGACATACGAATCTGCCAGTGGAACAAACTAATCGGTCTATCTAAGTCTGCCCAAGTGTGCAGCTAGCACCCTAGATTGCAGCTGCCCTAGCCTCCTCCCCCTCTCAGTTCCTCCCCTGCTTGTCCCAGCCCCTGCTCCCCTAACTCTTCCTCTTGCTTTATCCACTCCTTCATAAAGCTATTGACTGTCCTACATGTTACCACCCCCTCTGGCAGCACATTCCAACTAGACACCACCCTCTCAGTGAAGTAGTGCCTCCTCATTTCCTTCTTGAAACATCCCCCTTTCAACCTTAGTCTGTGCCCTCTCGTCTGTCTTCCACTCCTCAGTTTAAACACCCCCTCAGTGCTAAGTTTATTTATCCCCTCAAGTATTTAAACGATTCAATCATATCCCCCATCCCTCCTCTCCTCCAGTGCGTAGATGTTCAGCTCCTTCTTCACATGCCTTTCCTTCCATCCCCTTTAACATTTTTGTTGTCCTCCTTTGCACCCCCTCCAGTAACTTTATCTCTCTCCTCAGGTATGGCCTCCAGTATTGCAGACAGTACTCCAGGTGCGGTCGGACCAATGATTTGTGGAGCGGTAGGATCACATCCCTGTGTCTGGATGAGAATCCGCTTGCAATGCACCCCAGCATCCTGTTTGCCTTCGCTGCTGCTCTCCTGCACTGGCCTGAGTTGTTCATGCTCCCAGTTACCAACACCCCTAGGTCCTTCTCCTCCTCTGTGATTCCCAACCTCACCCCCCCCAACCAATAGTCCCTCTTCTGGTTCTTAGCCCCGAAGTGCATCACCTTGCACTTCTTTGTGTTGAATCTTAGCTGTCACTCCACCGACCATGTCTCTAGTTTGGTTAGGTCCCCCTACAGTTTTTCCAATCTGTCCTCTTCATCCACCACCGCCCGCAATTTGGTATCATCTGCAAACAGACTAACCCTGCTCCCCACTCTGTGTGCTACATTGGAGATAAAGAACCCAAACAGCACCGGGCCCAGCATTGACCCCTGCGGCACCCTGCTTATCACTGCTCTGGATGCCGAGAGCTCCCCCCACCACCACCCTCTGCACCCTCTCCTGTAACCAGTTCTCTATCCATTTAGTCAGCTTTTTCCCACTCCCACTGCCATCAGCTTCCGCCCAGTCTCCCATGAGACACTGTATCAATGGCCTTACTGAAGTCCAAGTACAGGACATGTACCACATGGCCCCTGTCCAACTCCTTTGTCACCCAGTCATAATACTCTATTAGGTTGGTTTGACAAGACCTCCCTGAGATGAACCCATGTTGCCGCCCATCTTGGAGGCCATTACTCTCTAGGAATGCCACCAGCCTCTCCTTCAGTATCACCTCCATAAGCTTACCCACTATGAACGCGAGACTGACTGGCCGATAATTTCCTGGCTCCTCCCTAGGCCCACTCTTGTGTATGGGCACCACATGGGCCACCCTCCAGTCTTGGGGCACACACCTCGTTTCCAGGGAGGTGTTGAACAGATCTGCCAGCGGCTCAGCCAACAGCTCCACCATCTCCCTCAGCACCCTGGTGTGGATGCCATCGGGACCTGGTGCCTTGTCTACCCTTACTGCACTCAGCCCCTCTAGCACCCTACTTTCACCTCCTCCTCCTCCCCTCCTTTCCCCACCTCCCAGCCCATGGTGGTAGTGGACAATCCCTCTCCTTAGTGAAAACGGAGCAGAAGTACTCATTTAGAATTTCCGCTTGTTCCTCCCCTTTTCCACCCAATCCCCTCCCCGCTTTATCCTTGCAATATGTTCCTTGCACTTCCTCTTTTCCCTGACATACCTAAAAAAGTCCTTTTCCCCTCCCTTTATGCCCTGTGCTAACCTTAATTCCCTGGAGGCCTAAGCTTTTTTCACCCTCCTGGCCACCTCCCTTGACCAACTCCCGTAAGTCTCCTTATCCTCTCCTTTCCCTGTTCTCCTGTACTGCTGGTATGCAGCCCTCTTTGCCCTCAACCCCTGCAGCACTTCCTTGTTCAGCCAGCATGGTTTCTTGCCTCTGCTCTTCTTACTCCTGGCCCTGGTGTAGACTACTGTGGCCTATGGTAGCCCAGTCTTTATGACTCCTCACTTCTGTTCTGCATCCATCCCCGGCCTTATATCCTGGAGTCTCCCTCACAGTATTGCTCCCATCATCACAAAGTCCACCCTACTAAAGTCCATCACCTTAGTGCCTGTGCTGCCTGTCTCCCTGACCAGCTCGAGTACGAGCCAAATTGTTTGGTGGTCGCTACCCACTAGTGTGTCCTCCACCCTTACCTCCCTCACTACCTCCCCATTTGCCAGTACTAGGTCCAGACTGCTACCAAGCCTTGTAGGCCCACTTAATAACTGTGCCAGAAGGCCGTCCTGGAATACATCAAGGAGCACCTGTTCCCTGGTACTGCTAGTGGCCGGGGTGCTCCAATCAGCCCCTGGTAGGTTAAAATCCCCCACTGTCACCACACTCCCCCTTCTACACATCCTCCTTATCTGCTCCGCGAACTCCCCATCCAGTTCCCCGGATTGGGCTGGTGGTCTGCACACCACTACTAGCCTCAGCGTTCTGCCCTCTGAGTCCAGGAGCTGCACCCAATGTGCCTCTGTCCTCTCCTCTCCTCTTCTCTTCTCCCTCATCCCTTATTCATTTGATCCCTTCCCTCACATAGAGTGCAACCTCTCCCTTCCAACCCTCCAGTCCCTCCTGTATATCCTGTATCCCGGGATTGCCAAGTCGCAATCATGGTACTCTGTTCCCAAGTCTGTCACTGCAGCAATGTCCACCTTCCCCTCTGAAAGAAGCACCTGAAGCTCTGTAATTTTGTTCCTCAGGCTTCTTGCATTGAGAGAGACCACCTTCCACCCATAGCCATCCTTCTCCTCACTCTTCTCCTTGGCCTGTATCCCTCCTCCAGGTAGTCCGCACCCTTTCTCCTCCTTATTCTTACCAGGTGGTGGTGCCTTCTGTATTAGACTCAGACCACTCTGCCTGACCCCATCCCGGGGTTACTACGCCTGCCTTTTACTCTATATCTAGGGGTGAGCTCATTAGGCTCCTCTGTCCAGACCTTTTCTACTAACTTCAGTCTTTTGGCCACCCCCCCACTAGTGTAAATCCACCTTAGTACAGATATACCCCTCTAATCCCACCTTTAATACTTCTCTCCCCGCTCACCCCCACGTACAAGTCACTATGCCCCCAGACCCTACCACAGTTAGTCACTAACCCATAATTTTTGGTATGGCACCAATTCCTCAGCCACTCATTGAACTCCTCAATCCTATCCTTCCTCCCCGTGCTTGCACATGGTACCAGGAGTACCTCCAAGAATGCCATCGACTCCCACCCCCTCACACTGCGTGTCCATCTGTTCGAAACTCCCCCTCACTACTTCCACAGTCTCCCCTGCCAAGTTTTTTCTACCCACAAGCAACACTAAATGAGGTTTCTTCCTGCCCCTCACTGCACACTTGAGCAGTGCCTGTCCTGCCCCATCTGCAGCCAACCCGGGGATAGCTTCAACCCAAATACGGCTGTGCCTTCCCCCCTTCCACCCCATCTCACCCCTTTCAGTATAGAATCCGCCAGGACAAGTACCTCCCTGTCCCTTACCCCCTTTCTTTTCTAATGCCACTTCCACCACCCCAGTATTCATTCTTCCCTGCCCCTTACCCCTACCAGCTGCACCCTCTGTGACTTCTGTATGTGCACCCCCTACTTCTGCCTCACCCCTTTTCTCTGCCTTATTCCTCCCATCCCCCTTGAACTCCTTCCCAACCTGACAACTACCTACTGGGCTTCACATGTCTACCTCCCCTTCACCCCTGCTGATTTTCAGCCCCTCTCCTATCCCTGTTGTCGATTTAGAGCCCCCATTCCCTTTGAACCCGATAGTGATGCCCCTCCCATCCTTCCCCCTTCCCGTAGCCTTCCCTCCTCCAGTCACCCCCTCCTTCCTTCCTTACTAGCCCCCTTCTACTCTTTCATCCTTGCTATCTCTTCCCCTACATGTTGCCATCCCTCTCATGCCCTGCTTGTCCTCCCCACCTCAGTATGTTCCTGCTCCCCTCTCTCCCCATAGCAGAGACTCAAATCTATTCCTAGTCGATACCCCTCCTACATCTCTTCCCCCTATGGTTCCCCCCTCCTACTTGTTCCCCTCTGTGCCCTCCTGTTCCTAGCCCTGGTCCCTCCCTATCTGCAGCCATTGGCTCTCTCCCCTGGTACTCCTCGTGGTCTCTTCCTCCCCATTAGGAGGCCCCCTTCCTCACCTCGGGCACCCCTTCCCTTCTCCTCTCTTTTCTGCTAGTGCCTCTGATACTGGGGTCAGTTTCAGTCCCTAGTTGTTCTTCCCCCATCCCCCCCTTGCCATCCCCTATCCCCCCCAGCCAGGATGCCTACCATACTCATCTGTCCTGCCACCTAGACTCCTCCCTAGCATCCACAGTTCCTCCCTCAAACTAGCCAGTTTTATACAGGCCATACACCCTCCCACCCTCCAGGCCCAGTCCAGGATCATGGCGGACCCACACCCTGTACGCCCCACCACCCTTCCAAAGATGCCCACCCTATAGACATGCGGCACCTGCCCCATTTTGGCCCCCATCCTATGTTACGGGCTCTTACTCCCAGCTTGTGTACCCTACCACAACAGTTAGGCCCCTATTTACTCATGTAGCCCCCTTACAATGGGGGGTTCCTAAAAGCCTTCCCGGAGTTTGACTAAATGCTCCCTGCCTAGCTGGTGTTCGGTGCAATGCCACCAAAATACGGGCATTGTGAGTGCTTTTAAAGCCTCCAGTATTGTCTCTTTAAGGGCTGACTGCTCGCAGGCTCCAGTGGGTTGGTATGGGGGGACTGGTGTTTCCCTGTTCGAATCCCGCATGAGTAGCGGTGAACTCGCCCCCAATGTTACAGTCGCTGTAAGCGTAAGGGGAGTTCTTCTGACTGGTGTAACTGCCTGGGGTAACTGCTTAGAGTATTAGTAAAATTATAGTTTGTTTAACCTGTTTCCATTGCAGATGGACTTTGTGCACTTGGCCCCTCCATTTTGGACCTGGACTGTGTACAGGGGTCCAACAGGAGTCTGGGGGGTATCTAAAATGGAGTAAAAAGCAGTCAATCATAATCAGAGCTCCAACAGGGGCCGTCTGGCCAATGAGACCCAACCATGTACTTCTGGGAAGTGAAGCCTGGATTCTGGCGCCTTGTTCTGCACCAATGGGAGCAGTGTGAAGTGATTGGCATCTGCAACCCACCTATGGGGTCGGGTGGTGCCCGAGTGGAGAGACTGGCATTAGATGTCCAGACAGAGAGACGTTGTGGCTGTGAGCGAGAAAGGAGCTCTGGGTTCCTGTGCCGTTGAGTTTTCACGTGGGAAGCGCATGTGTGGAAGTCCAGCATCAGGTGGCTCGGTTGCCGGCGAGATTCGGACTAAATCCACTGGGTAGCGGTCAGAGGAGGCTGTGCAGGAGCGCAGCTACCTACCAGGCTCACCCTGTAGAGGACTGGAGAATCTGCTGAATCGCGCTCGGTCTGTCAGGAAGAAGTGAAGCTGCGTTGACTCCCCGATTAGCTGTGAGTTGATCGGGCCCTAGGGCAACTACCTGGTATGGTACCCTCTGTTGCTTTTCATATAAATGTGTGGAGAAGTGTCTGAAGTTCAGGCTCGGCCCTGTGAGTGGTGTGAGGCGCTTTTCCTTCTGGAGTAGTGAGTACTAAATCAGGGTAGCTCCTGTTAAATGTTCCTAGCAGGGCAAGATCTTCTGGTTACTTTGCTGACTACACTAACTGAGCCTGCTGGCTCCATCTAATCTTCGTAGGAATTAAATGCTCATTTGTGTCCGGGCCCAACCAGCTGCATCGAGGAACTAGCCTTAGGGCTTGGGTACCGAGACAGTAACTTATAGGTTAGGCCTGTGCACAGAGCCCTAGGTAGATACTCACATATTGTAGTGGTAAGCTAATCACCCTGATTTCCCCTGGTCCTTGTTATCTCCCCTTAAATAAATCAGATTGCTTGTTTTGCAAAAGTACACTGGCTAGTTTATGTATTAATGGTGAAATACTGCACAGTGAATATTGTGTAACTGTACCTTACTTTTCAGGGGGTCCCCGGAGCGAGCCGATTGGTTCAAGTCGGGGGTAAGTGTATATGGTAAGGACAGTGTAATTGAACTGTGTGGGCCACTAGTGGGAAGAAAGGGAGGTTGCAGCAACTTCGACTGTTCTAACCCCGACCTCTGGGTAGAGGCACCCACCAATGGATCTGGGCCCCTCACCCTGTTACAGTTAGGGTAGGCAGGGGTAGTAGCCCTTAGGATAGCGCCCCCTGGGGGTTACACTCAAATTCCTGTTCCCCCCACAGTAGTCCCCCTACTGCTCCCTTGCCGATTGAGTTAATTCAGTCTCAAATCGCATCCATTAGATACTGTATTACTGTAGCAATCTTACAGCCTCCTTGTCTGTTTTTCACCCGTCAGCTACCATTCTTTTTGTTCTCAGCCCTCATATAGTTTCACTAGCCCAGTTAGAAATCCTATTACACTCCAAGTATTACTCAGCTCGAGAAATAAACAGAACAACTAAATCTGTATTATTACAGCAATCCTTAAAGTATCCAGTCATTGCTTTGTCTCCACCCCAGAGACCCTGCTGTAATATAGGACCACACAGGACTCTGGGTGGGAGGGTGGACGACTCTAAAGTCCTGACAGAGCTCCATTAAGCTCGCTCACTCCCCCTCTCTCACTCGCTCATTCTGTTTCTCCCAGCGCTGCAGGCTGCCCTTTTGTACTGGGCTCCTGCCTGGGTTGGCGCCTTTTTCTGCCCAAAAAGAAATCTACAGCAGTCCTGACACAGCTCTGTTGAGCACGCTCACTCCCCCCTCTCTCACGCGCTCATTCCTAATCTGCCTCAAACACTGATTTCCTACAGTGACCGCACTATTCTGCGCCGGAAGTGCACAAACACATTTCGGCCAGGATGTAAAAAAAAATGACAGCTGTACTGTTCATGAGGAGATGTGAAAAAATTCCAGTGTTGAAAATCTGACAAAAAATATTACAAATTTGCAAAGTTACAAAGATGCGTAAGGGGCAACAGACTTCTTGGAAAACATAAACTGAACTTACAAGCTCAAATGGGCAGACTGGGTGGGCCATAGGCCCTTATCTGCCGACACTGTCTATGTATCTATGTATCTATGTAACACAGTCATTTTATGGATTTTCATCACCAAATTTTCAGCATAGGCATTTTAGGACCTCTGCTCATGAACAGTGTCACTGTCATTTTCTTAATCTGCCCCAAACACCGATTTCTCACAGCGACCTCGCTATTCTGCACCGGAAGTGCAAAAACACATTTCGGCGAGGATGTGTAAAATGACAGCTGTACTGTTCATAAGGAGGTGTGGGAAAATGCCAGTGTTGAAAATCTGGAGTGAAAATATTATAAATTTGTGAAGTTACGAGCACGCGTGGAAACTGCGCAATGCAAGCTCGTAAAACAGTCAATTTTGGGATTTTTTCACCAAATTTGCAACATAGGCTTTTTTAGAGCCCACCTCATGAACAGTGGCACTGTCGTTTCATTAATCAGTCCCGAAAGGTGATTCTGTGCAGTGACCGTGAAATCACCTTTTGGGACTGAATAATGCCATGACAGTGAATGAATTCATGAGAAGCGGTCCCAATAACCCCAAGTTGAATATTTGGTGCCAAAATTCCCATAAATGCCCCAGATATGCACCAAAGTTGAAAAAACCTTTTTATGCCATTATACAGCTTACCGGCATTTCTTCAGTTCGTTGTCAGCTTTGAAGAGTGCAGACATGTTCCCAGACCACCGAAGATCATCGCACTATGCTCCGGAGGTAAGTACGGGGTATGGGAGGGTGTGGGGAGGTAGAGTACGCAGAGGGTGGGCGCTGGTTGGGGGAAGGGGCACCGGAACACTTCGAGGGACCATTTTCTCATTTTACAGGTAAAAAAACAAAACAAACGGACAACAGGGGTCGGTTTTCTTTTATCACAGGTGTGTTTGGTACACTGGGGTGGGCTCCCAGTGTACCACCTGCATTTGTGGGGAGGGGGACTGAAGCCAACGAGGATTGGGCCCCCTGTCAACACAGAAATGGTTTGGTGGTCGTGCATGATGCCGAAGAGGATTGGGCACCCCTCGGCACAGGCATGCAAGCACTGGGGGACCATTATGCCAACAGGGAATGAGCTTCCCCATTGGCAACTGGAACTGGGAAAGTGGGAGACTGAAGACGATGGGGATTGGGCCCCCCATCGGGACAGAAATGTGTGGGGGGTGCATGATGCTGAGGGGGATTGGGCACCCTCTCGGCACACAACTGAAATGGGGGGGGTGCATTATGCCAATGGGGAGTGGGCTCTCCATCTGCAAATTAACAGGGTCAAGGGCATGCCAACAGGGGGCACCCCCATAATCTTTCTATGTGCCTCTGAGGCAGCGTCATATAGTCGCCACGTTCCTGGTAATGTTACACCAGGCAAGGTACCGCCCTGCAGTGGTGGGTCGCTCCCTCATTGCAGCAGAATGGCTGACACTGCAATGACGAGGCAGCCTCTGATTGCAGCAGCAAAATCGTTACAATTTGGTGGCACTCTGCAGACCAGTGTCATCAGGACACTGGGCCTCTATTGGCCGAGCACTGCCAAGCCCAACAATGCAGTCCCAGCATTGGCCGCCACAGTGCCACACCTCCACAACCCACTTCTCTCCTAAGCTGCCACATAATGTTTCTTGCTCATGCACACAAGAAAACATAATAAAAATGCATAGTCTAGGTGAAATTTTTCAACACATTCACACACTGCTGCTTTAAGGACACTGCCTACAGACAGTTAGTGATGGAAACAAGCTACTGGAAGTCCTCTTTTAGAGACTGTTAATAACTTACTGCTGCCTTCATCATGGGCCACATACAAGATTGCCTACTGCCACACAGATGCATATCATGCAGTTTGATTCTATTCCTTCACTTGAATAATCACTTCCATTTAAGTTACAGTATATACCCGAGTTTGTTCACATAGCGTCATGATGATAAAGGGAAATAAAAAATGCCAAGAATATTCTGGAAAAGGTAACACATACATACACACACATATGCATATATATTTATACACACACACATACACATATACACACACACACATATATATATATATATATATGTATGTCATCATGCTAACCTGTACCATTTAACCATGAACTAATTACTTCTAGTGCTTGTCTCCTCCTTGGCCCTGGTCTGTCATCATGCTTTCATGTAACACCTTGATGCCTCTGTCCTCCCTTCGATACTGGTCTATCTTCCCGCTTTCTCCAGCCTTCTTTTCACAACTCTATACTGCACTCATCCACAATCTACACGCAATCATATTATAAAAGTCCTAACTCCCCTTTCCCTCTCCCTGTAGGCCCCACTGCCGCATCAGTTCTACCGACCTATCCTTGGGACTTCACTTCTCACAATGTTTATCCTTCACTTACATATTACATACCCCTCCTGGTACCCCATCTGCCATTAGTTGGTGGCTCTCCAAGCCATTCTCATGGCTAGTACTAGTGACTTCCCCTGGTAAATGAACTAACTGGTACTTCTATACGGAGAACATGTTCTATATACAGTTGCATGGTTCAATGGTGGACCTGCCCCCTTGTATTTGAATCCTCCTCTGTTATGGCTTGCCTTGTCTTCCTTTTATTATTTGACTCCCCTATGACTGCACCATTGTGTTTGTGTTTATATACTTATTTACATGTATTTATATGTTTTTATGATGGATGTTACCCGACCCTGCTCTAACCAGGTCCATCTTGTAAAAGAGCCCTGCTCAATGATGTTCGCCTGGATAAATAAAGATTTTGATTGATATATATACAGTACATATATATATATATATATATATATATATATATATATATAACACACACACACACACACAACTCCCCTAGTACCTCTCTACCCCCTTCCACGTAGGCAACATAGATAGGAGCATTGCATGTCCCAGATGGAGGCGTGCTACTACTATGGAGGTTGGTATTGACAGTAGGCAGATAGCCCAAACTTTTACAACCACTCCAAGAAATCAGCACTCAGTAAAAGAAAGTTTCCAGCCATGATTGCAACTTTCTTTTACTGAGTGATGATTTCTTGGAGTGTTAGATAGGGACATTCCGGACTCCCATTTCCCACCGTGATCCCACACCACCTAATGCATTCCGTAACGATGATCCCTTCCCATCCCTAGTGTGCCACTGGCACCTTACCTGGCTAGTGCTGGGACTTTCAGGATGGCTGTCTTGATTGGGGGGGGGGGGATATGCCTTCACCCTTACCACCACCCGTCAATGTGCTGTCATTCACTCACTCACTGCTGGTCTGGGTTTTTCTGGTCTTCTTCTCTGCTGGAGCTGGTGCTGATGTGACTGTGCTCCTGACCGGCTGGTAAGGGATTTTGCCTGTGCCTGACTGGCCTTGTCTGACTCTTGGTGGGTTGGTTAAGACAACAAGTAAGGGGGAATTTCTTTCCTCTGTTCTGCCACTGACCTGGCGACCTCCTCTCCTCTCTTCTCTTCTAACCTGTTCTGCTACCTCCCTCTGAGTGTCTCAGACCAGACACCATCACTCTCCCTAGCTAGGCCTGCTACCTGAACTTACCCCAGCCCTCTCTCTAGTCTAGACAAGGCCTGCTGCTACTCCTCTCCCTAGACCAACTCTGTTCTCCTCCAGGCCTGCTCTGCCTGGCTGCTGGTGGATGCTGGGCCTGGTGTGGTGCTGCTTCTTTTTAATTAAGTTGCTGCCCTGGGCTTGAAGGTGTGGTACTGTCTGCCTCCTCGGTAGAAGATTATGGTGCTGAGCCTGGAGCCTGGTGGTCTAGTCTGCTGCTGCCCTTCCCTGTTGAGCTCCCCTGCCATGCTCCTCCACTCTTGGTCGCTCCCTCCCACACCACAGCCCCCACACACTCCCCAAAGACCTTTCCCTTCCCTCCCTAGGCTGTTCTACTGCCAGCCTGGCCTGGATGGCTCCCTGCTTGGCTGCTCCATGACCGTTGCCCGAGTGCCCTGCTGCCATCTGCTCTACACTGCCTGCTGCAGCCTGAGTCAGACTCTTAGGCCTCTCCTGGCTGTGCTGCTCAACTAGCCTGCCCCTCCTGGTGCCACCGCTGGCACTCTCTCTCTCTCTCTCAATCTTTTCTCTCCTCTCTCCCCCTGGGTCCGTAATCAAGGGTGGCCTGTTCTGGCTACTGCTTCTTGGGGGGAACAGGGACGTGACCTGCTGTGCACCGCCTTCAGCCCTCCGTCCTGGTCCTCCTGGCTGCTTCTCCTGCTAACCCAGGTTGAATCACCACTCATGACTGCTTCTGCTGGTCTGCTGCTCCTCTGTGCTGCCACTGGATGGTGGATGGCGCATTGCCACTGTGCTCTGCTATTCCGCATGGTCCAGACACCTGCTCACACTGCACTGATGCCTGTTCGCTTCGCTGATCCTCGACACCCACCTGCAGCTTTGATTGGTGGCACATGTGCAGACGGAGATTGCTGCTAAATTTGAAAAATGCCTCCACTGACAACCAATGATTGGGGGGAGGGGGTCGCCTGCTGCACTCATGCTGTTGACAACCCAGAACAGCACCAATTAAAAAATGCAAAATACGAGCCCGCAGCCTGGGGGCGGAAGACTCAATCATACAGGGCATGCAGGCAGGTCACACGCAAAAGCACAGATCAGAAAAAAATAAAACATTATGCCACAAAAGATACCATTTGCTACAACAAACAGGAACCGCCACGGCAACGTAGCGTCAGCTTCTCATCTGCATGCAAACTATTCAGAATGGAGCGAGAGGCTGACGCTGCAATGATGAGGCGCTCCCTGATTGCGGTGGCCAAATCATTTCAACTTGGTGGCATGCTTGCAAACTAGTGTCACCATACAGCGTGCGCTCGAATTGGTGACACAAATGCCAAGCCCACAAAAGCAGTGGCGGCATTGGCCACAACAGTGCTGCACCGACACAACCGACTTCTGTCCTAAGCTGCCACATGTTTCTTGTGCATGCGCACAAGCAAACACACAAAAAGACTGGAATGAACCACTGCAAAAACAATCTACACCCAAAACAAGTAACTGGCATATTGGTAACTTTTACAGTTAATTTGGCACCAGGGATTGTCTCCAAAAATCCAAAGGCCATGTCATACCTCTCAACCTTTTGTCACTGAAATGAGGGACACATGCTCAAAATGAGGGAAACTAAACTTAATGATGAACAAATCCTCAGACCTGAAGAAACACGCTCAGAACTGAGTGGAAACCCATTGTGTTTACTTGTGTTTGTTTTAGTATCTTAGAAGGATGACGTTTCGCTCTAGAGTATGAATTACAGCACAGTCTCTACATCAGCAGCACCTTTTCTATGAGGGGTGGAGGAGGGACACAGCAATTTTAATAGTTAATGTTTAGCCTCCAGGCTGCATTATACTGCCTGTACACCACCTCCACATAAGTTCTGCAACTCTAGTTTACTTCTTCCAGCAGAGACATCTTGGAAAATGTTGTTCATGCAGTGAAAACAAAGCAGCAGTTTTAATTAAAACACAGAAACACAGTATTTGTAATCCATCTGATCTGATAGCTTTTCTTCTGTTATTTATGTAGAGGTTACCTATTAAAACTGACACTTTTTACCCACGGGCCTATCTGATTAATAAATAAATATTTTATAAACTTTAAATGAAACTGAAGTTTTAAGAAAGATTTAGGGGATTGGAACTAGCAGCCCTGCCAGAAGCAGCAACTTTCTAGAGCTCCTGTGGAGAAGCCTTCTCCATGGGAGTTCTAGAAAGTTGCTGCTCCTTGAAAACACTACATGCTGCCAATGATTGGATCCTTGGTCTCCCCGAATGAAGGATATACAGCAATTTCTACACTGCGTCGCTTACTGTCCTGACTGCTACCAAAACATCAAAATCCTGAAAGCTTACCAGTTTCCCCATAAAGGGTGGCAGCAAGGAGACAAGACAATCAACAAACCATGTTTGTAAACTAAGCGGGGGAACGATGGGATGCGGCTGCAACAGTGACCAATCAGTGTGACTCATGGTTGTCTGTCACACGCTGATTGGCTGATCTGACTGAGGTACGGGTGGGTGGAAGGAGCGGGGTAGCACAAGGCAACCATACACACCATGCTACAGTTGCTTGCGGGAGGGGAGTATTAAAGGAGCAGAGTCGGTGGTTGCAAGTCAAAAACACAAAATAAAATAAAAAAACAGAGGTTCAAGGAAGGGAAGTGGGCTCGTTTGAACCAGATGAACCACAGGTGGCAACGGCCATGTACCTGAAATTTCACTACTTAAACCAACTGGGGTTTTCTCTTCTCTATGGGAGAGCATACAGCTTCTCTCTAACCTGTTCCCTGACTCTTTCTTCCAGGCTTCCAAGGGACACAGATGGTGCGGTACCAGCAAAACCCACCGTACTGTACCCCAAGTCTCTCTCTCCCCCAGGTCGCTCTCCTGTTCTGCCTGGTCTACCCGGAACACTACTGACTCTCTCCAGCATTCCAGAAAGGGCAATTTTCCCCAGGACCCCACAGATAAATGCTGCTAACCGCCCGACTCTCACTCACCCACCACTGCCCGATATGTGCAGCCAGCGCCAGGGGAGACCTCTAGTGCAATCCCTGGCCCACCTGGCAAAGTTCAGCAGCCCCAAGGCCTGTCCCTCCAAAACAGGCCCTAACCGGGTAGAGGTTCCCCTAGGCCCCCTGACCAGTGTCCCTGGGTCACCTTGCCACACTGGGATGCAGTGGCCCTGCCACCATCTACTGCAACCCTGATGACCCAGGCACACTCTCAGACATTCTATCAGGGGCTAACCCAGACCCCAGGGCCTGTCTGTACTGCATCTACTCCCAAATCCTCCCTACAGCCCCCCAGAGCTCAGGGCCCCCAAAACACAGCCGCAGCTGCCTCTCCTGGAGCCCTCCCTTGGATGCTCACCCCAGAGACCTGGTGCATCGCACTGTAGAAGCTGGCATGCCTAAAGCGGGGCGGTCCCACACTGCAGTGCCCAACGGTCTCTCCTCTCTCTTAGGCACCAACCTCCAAATCTTCCTGTCCTGTCTATTTATATCCCTGAACCCTGATCTCTGCTGCCACTAAGTGGCGGCAAGCAGAAATTGCACCCCAAAGTACTAAAAATATCCCTAGCTCTGGGGGCAGCAAATATGGAAGGAATCCCTAAAGGGAGCATAGGCCCCCCTCTCAGAAGAGAGGGCGCTTACACTCTCCCAGCACCCAAGAAAATCATTCCCTCCTGGGAATAATGCTAGAGGGCCCTGAATGGCCTCCCCTGACAAACTGGATATGTGCATCTCCCCAGCCTGCCATGATAAGAACCACCCAGACTTGGCCCAAAAGGGGACCCTCACAACACTAACTCTCTCAAACCTATTTTTAAAATCCTAGAACTAGCTTACCTGTGCCAGGAGGTCCTTAAACATCTATATAAGAAAAATACTTTCAAAATTATTCAGAAACAGTTACTACCAAACGTCAAAGATAATCAAACATTTACATACATCTTAAGAGGTAGAACTTGCAGTTTACTATATCCCTTACCCCTGATTACACATTCTTCAAAGTTTTAAACAAGTACTCCCATTAACCATAATCAATTTACTATTCACACTCCATGCACACGCTCATCCACTCTCCCATTCACACTGATCACATCGTTCGAAGTGCAATAGAGATTGTTGGCTATCATTATGCTCTAAGGAAAACAATTTTAAAGTATCATTCCTTTTCATTAGTTATAACTAATAGTCAGTCAATGTAACCTGCTCCGATGAGCAACTTCACTGGCACAGTTTATGAGTCCTTTGCAACGGCTTAAGTAGCAGGGCCTCCTTCAGATGGGAAGTAAAAGTCTGGGTCTGGCTTGTTGGTGATGTCCCCAGAGGAATCTTTTGCCATGATGTAATACTTTATATGGCATCCTGCAGGATCCTGCACCAAGGCAAAGTTCTTAAATAAAGTCAGTCCAGACCAAGGTCCAGTATGGCACATTGCACAGGCTTTTTGAAACAACTGCTGCGACACCCATCCTCTGTGCTCTGGGCGATGTTTCAACCTCTCCAATTGCTCCTTGAAGATCCATTCTTGCTGCATCTTCTTAATGACATCCCAAATTCACTCAGACATTTAAGGGTAGTCCAGATGGGGTACTCCATGTGCATTCTCCTCTGTACCTATCTTTCAGCCTGGCTGCACTGGGGCAGATCTCTCACACCAAGCCAACGAGCCATGCTTGGCTCCAGCCACACTCCCTTGCGATAAGCCAGATTTAGTGGGTCACTGCAACTGAGGCTATACATCCTGGTCCATAGAACTTTTGCCTGGGCCGGCATTCTTGGGGAGGTCAGCTAAAGTGATCACTGGACGTTGCATAGGTTTTGGAAAGCCTATATATACCTCATAGTCCAAAAACTGGAATCTCTTGCCCAACCACTTCTCCTCATTCAGATCTTTCTCATCTGCAGGGACCTCTACCCTGTCAATGGTTATGCCTAGCACCTCCCCAGGGGGACCTTCCAGCTGAATCCCAGCTCAGGCCTTCACAGCTGAGGCCTTCAATTTTACTGACAGGGCTGTCGGGCTGCCCCCGGACAGGGGCCATGTCGGGGATCCTCCAGGCCCTGGGGGACCACCCAACAGACTTTTGAAACTCCTGCCCCTCCCTCTGCCACAAGGATAGTAGTCAGCTGTTAGTGAAAAGAGGGGCAGATGGCTATGCTCCTCATCACCCCTTGTTTTCTCCTTCTCCACTGATTCCACATGCACCTCTGGGGAGGGGGCCTTAGGTTTTATTTTCTCCTGAGTCAGGTCCTGCTCTGAGATGGAAAGTCTACTAATGGCCCCAGAATCCACACTACCCAGTGACCATAATGACGAAAGGCCTTCCGAGTCACTAGAAGGATATCCCCAGTAAAAGACAGGGGGAGCACAGTTGAAAATTCCTCCAGGTGCAGAGCTTGCACAGATGGTGCATACAGGCAGCCTCACCACTCCTTTGCCCCTGAATCCACAGCATACACACCATTCATCAGCCTGACCTCTTCCTCTGGTCTCCCATAGCCATGCCAGGATGGAGGTGGGAACCGTCATTACCAGCTCCTTGGGGGAGATCCCTGTTCGGTCTTGCATATTCCACCGACCATCCTGAAACGCATGCTCAGTGACTGCCCCCCAAATCTCTTTTATCACTGTGCTGCATCCATGAGACAGTGGAGACATGGACACAATTCTATTTGTTGGTGCTCAACAACTCAGTCTCTTTCAGTTATTAATCCACTTGCTAGCAACCACCAGTCTCTCCCACAAGCTGCTGCAAAATGGCACCTGTCCCTCCAGTCTGCATGACCCTCCATGAGCCACCAATCAATCAATTTGCAGGGCAGCATCACATGGCGAACCAGTCACTCGCAGGCACAACATCCAGGAGCGCTGAGACCTACCTTCACACTAGGCCTAACTCCTACACCACCACGGGAAACTTTGCAATGCATCACACAGTCTGTAATGACAGATTACAGGACAGATTAACTGCGCTCAATATGTACACCCTAGAACAAAGAAGGGAGAGAGGTGATACGATTGAAACATTCAAACACCTTAAGGGCATTAACAAGGTGAAAGAGTCTAACATGTTTCTATATAAGAAAAATAGCAGGACAAGAGGACACAACATGATATTAGAGGGAGGCTGATTAAGGGGGAATGTGAGGAAGTTCTTTTTCACAGAAAGGGTGGTGGATGCATGGAATGGCCTACTTCAGGAAGTGGTGGATATGAATATAGTGCAGGGCTTCAAACAGGCATGGGATAGGCATAAGGGAGCTATACAGATGAGTATGAATAGATAGGCCATTGACAGAGTAAAGGCCAATGGCACATTCATAAGGTAGAAAAAATGTGCAGACTAGATGGCCTTGCGGTCCTTATCTGCCATCAAGTTCTATGTTTCTACAGCCTACAAATGGCGAGAGGCCCACCAGCACATAGACTCCAGAGGATACGGGGTCCTTTTCCTCCTTTCTGGGTCTTGGGGTGCGAAGAAACATCCCACATGAGCCCCCATGTGTGGCCTTCCCCCCAGGGCCAAAAACACATTGTTTTGAAGGGGGGGGGGGCTGTTCACCATAGTAATCTCACCAGAAACACTCTGGTTTAAAAGCATTGGAAAACAGCAACAATTTAGGCCTACCTAAGGACATCTTAAAGGGTGGATGTTACCTCCAGGGATTATGGCCAAGAACTCCGAGGACATCCCCAGTCGACAGCAGGAATCCCCAGGCTGGTTCAATTTCACTCTTCAGCTACAGAAACTCTCCCCAAAGCCCCAAGGTGCAGGATTTAATTAGGCAAAAAAACTCTGAAACTGAACTCAATTGAAATGTTAAAATCTTAAGGATTTACAGTTCACCTATCCTTATTTACAAACTGAGACAAATTCCTGATCGCTTTCCTGAAACATAAGCATTTTATTTCTCCTGAGCCCCAAATGATTTAACAGGGTTGCAGGGGTCCATTTGTAGCTTGAAATTAACTCTCCACTCCATGAGGCTAAACTTTATACAAACAAGAATGGCAGTAATTAAGGCAGAGCAAGGTCTTTAACAGCTCATTATACAGCAGACCCGATTTTCCCAGGAATACATGTAACCCCTAGGTGGTGCTATCCCAGGGGCTACTACCCCTGCCTGATTTGCCACTAACAGGTTGAGGGGCCTGGATCCGATGGCGGGTGCCTCCACCCAGAGGTCAGGGTTTGCAATAGTTAAACTAACTTGGTCACAGCCCTCTGGGACACCGCAACCCCCCTTTCTTCCCACTAGTGGCCCACACAGTATAACAAAGAATTACCTTCACAGTATACACTTACCCCCAGGACTGGTTCAGGCACTGGGACCCCTGCAAAATAAGATACAGTGCAACAATCACAGTACAATACTTTAACATAGACAAATACCTCAGGCAGTATAACTTTGCTGAAACAAGCAGCTCTGATTTATTTAGGGATATAACAAGGACAGGGGAATCAGGTTAATTAGCTTATCACTTTACATCATCTACCTATGGCTCTGTGCAACAGGCTATCCCTCACCAGTTACTGTCCCTGGGTACCCAAGCCTAATGGCTAGTCCAAACCGTGGCAGCTGGTAGGGCCCTTTCACACAGAGAAAAGAAAAATTAGTTAAACAGTCAGCAGTACAGTAATTCCATTTGGATCCAATGTGGCAATTCAACAGGGAGTGACCCTGAATTAGTACTCACGACCTCCAAACAAGATAGGGTCCTTCAACGTCAGCAGGGCTACTCTTGAGCTCCACGAGACTCCTCACACATTTATATGACAAACTGCAACAGGCAAAAGTCCTTTAATGGCAGCAGGATTCACTTGAGCTACACAAGCCTCCTCACACATTTATATCGTAAACAGTAACAGGCAAAAGTCCTTTAATGGCAGCAGGATTAATAGAAACATAGAAACATAGAATTTGACGGCAGATAAGGACCGCTTGGCCCACCTAGTCTGCCCATTTCCCTACCTACTGGATAAGCTGCAGATCCTAGTTAACCAGCAACCTACTTCTTCCTACCCCAACCCCCTAGAATTGCCTTATGACTGTCCCATGCATGCTTGAATTCCATCACTGATTTTGACTCACAACCTCCTCCGGAAGGCAGTTCCATGCATCCACATCCTCTCTGTGAAAAATACTTCCTTAAATTACCTCTGAGCCGCCCTCTATCTTCAAATTGTGCCCTTGTTCTGCACACCTCTTTTTGAAAGATGCTACCCTCTTGGACTTTGTTGATTCCCTGAGGTACTTGAACATTTCTATCATGTCCACCTCTCCTCCTTTCCCGAGGCTATACATATTAAGCTCCTTTCATCTCTCTTCATATGTCTTCCGTGCAGACCCTGCACCATTTTAGTTGCCCTCCTCTGGACAGCTTCCATCCTGTCTATGTCTTTGCGGAGATTGGGTCTCCAGAACTGCACACAGTACTCCAGATGGGGTCTCACCAGCTGTCTGTACAGAGGGATAATAACTTCCTGTTTTCTACTGGTGATGCCTCTCCCTATGCATCCCAGTATCCCCCCAGCCCTCCTTGCTGCCCTCTCACATTGCTTGCCCACCTTTAGGTCATCTGATATGACTACCCCCAGGTCCCTTTCCATTTTTGTTGTTGTTAGTATCTCACCCCCCATTGTATACTCTTCCTCTGGGTTTTTGTTTCCCAGGTGCATTACCTTGCACTTCTTAGCATTGAATCTAAGCTGCCATACATTTGACTATTCCTCTAACCTTGCCAAGTCCCTTCTCATCCTTTCCACCCCACCACTTGAGCTACACAAGCCTCCTCACACATTTATATGGTAAAAAGAAAGTACTATACCAGGCAGGCTGCTTCTCTATCCCAATCGCAATTACTGCACAATACCCGGGAGAACACACAGCAGATTCAGTTCCTGACAGACCGAGCTCAATTCAGCAATTTCTCCAGTCTTCTACAGGGTGAGCCTGGTTTCTACTCTTCAGATATCCTTTGATTCTGTTCACAGGACGGATTCAGTCCTAACAAGCAGTTACACAAGCTGCAGACCAGAACTCGGGGCCTTACACGTGTTTCCCGACTAAAACTGCACACCAAAAAAGCACAGGGCTCCTTCCCTCTTCACTGCCAGAGCTCAACTGAAACTCCAGCTGACAAAACCGGGCACTTCCTTTGAGTTCCTCCCAGTTCTTGGCTGGATTGGCTGTCACTCACAATAGACTGCCCCTGTTGGTCCAAAAAGCCGCCGAAGTCCAAACTACATCTCCCAGAGTCACTGCCCATACAATCCTCTTGTGGCTGGCTCAGATTACGAGTCCAAGTTCTGATCTCGCCCAAGGCACCATTTTAGAGCTACCTTAACCCACACTGATTGGTCCAGTTCAGCAGTTCAAAACTAGAATGGGGAACTAGGCAAACACAGTTCTGACTGCAAAGAAAGCAGGTTAGACAAACTGTACTTTCATTATTACTCTAAATGATTTCTGGCAAACAGTTACATCTTTCAGATAGGTTCCCTTTGCACTCCTAGCGACTGCAAAAATGGAGTGAATTGGCAGCAGCTCGAGTGGTACTCAAGCAGAGAAACACACAGTCCCCCCATACAAACTAATTATGTCTGCAAGCAGACAGCTCTTAAAGAGACAGTACCAGAGGCTCTAAAAACACTCATAGATAAATGGCTTAAATGCCAAACACCATTCAGGCTTGGAGCATTCAAGCAAGCTCCTGGAAGTCTTTTGGGAACCCCCATTTGCAGGGGGGTTACATACACACAGTGACCTCTTATCCTGGATCGTGAAGCTCCATAGATTCCACTTGCACTGGTAAACACCTGAAACTTCACTACTTAAACCAACTGGGGCTTTCGCCTCTCTACAGAAGAGGATACAGCGTCTCTCCAACCTGTTCCCTGGTTCCTTGCTTCCAGCCTCCCAAGTGACACGGATGGTGTGGTACGGTACTAGCAAAACCCACCACACCATACCCAAGTCTCTCTCCTCCAGGTGTCTCTCCTGTTCTGCCTAGTCTACCCTGACCACTACTGACTCTCACCAGCATCCCTGCTATGGAGGATTTTCCCCAGGACCCCACAGATAAATGCTGCCAACTGCCAGACTCTTACTCACCCACTGCTGCCCGATATGTGCAACCAGCACCAGGGGAGACCTCTAGGGCACTCAGCGGCCTACTTGACAAAGTCGGGCAGCCCTGAGGCCTGTCCCGCTAAAACAGGCCCTTACTGGGTAGAGGTTTCCCCTAGGCCCCCTGACCAGTGTCCCTGGGTTGCCTTGCCACACCAGGATGCAGCGGCCCTACACCACCTACTGGAACCCCGCTGACCCAGGTACACTCTCAAACATTCTTCTGGGGGTTAACCCATACCCCAGGGTCTGCCTATCTTGCACCTACTCCTGAATCCTCCCTACAGACCCCCCAGACCACATGCCCCTCCAAACACGGCCGCAGCTGCCTCTCCTGGAGGCCTCCCTCAGATGCTCACCAAGGAGACCTGGCACATTGCCGCTGTAGAAGCCGGCCTGCCTAAAGCGGGGTTCCCCCCACCCCATACTGCCCTACAGTGCCCACCGGTCTCTCCTCTCCCTTAGGCACCAACCCCCAAATCTTCCTGTCTTGCCTATTTATATCCCTGAACCCTGCTCTCTTCTGCCACCAAATGGCGAGAAGCAGAAATTGCACCCCCAAAGCACTAAAAGTATCCCTAGCTCTTGGGGCAGCACATATGGAAGGGGTTCCTAAAGGGGAGCATAAGCCCCTCTCAAAAGAGAGGGGGCTTACATCTCTGCTCGAAGGGTATATACAAAATGCCTGTCACTGGTTGGTGCAGCACTTTGAAAGGCAGTCATCACAGTACTGTAGTTCCATACTTAGATGACTGTCTACAAGGTGGGAAAACAAATGAACAGACTGTAAGCACTGGAAGAAATAAAATCTTTGTTGTTTTGGGTAGGGTTTGTATTGAACCTGGAAAAATCCCATCTGATCCAAACAAAAATGCTGGAATTTAAAGTGGCAGGTAGGAAAAGTTTTTGTGTCTCAGCATTTTAAAGTTCTATTTCCAGGCCAAAAACTCAGTGCTGAGATGCTGCTACGTGTATGACTCAAAAACACACCCTCTAGAATAAACATCATTACTTCAGTGAATAATTTTGTCTTCAGCTTCAACAGAGGGCAGCAGCATTAATACAATGTGCAGTGGCCTTTCACTCAGGATTATTCTGTCACACAGTTATAGGGGCTGCAGCTCCCGGACATTGAAAAGGTGGAGGCAGTACAGAGGAGGGCAACCAGAATAATGAGGGGGTTGCACGAGAAGAAAAAATTACTCACCTTAGTAATGTTGTTTCTTCTAATGGAGTCTTGCTATATTATGACAATTGCAGTTTGTCCCACCATTAGAACTGCTCCGGAGGTGAAAGAGTTAACTACCATGCCAGGCATGGAGTTTAGAGCGCGAGCTCGGTTAGAGAAGCTCTGTCTGGTTATTTTCAAACCGAACTGTCAGATCTTTACGAGCAAAAACTCACTAAGGTTCTGTGTGGAAGCTGTAACCTACACTAGCCAACTGGCTACCTAAATATCAACACCTATTCCTGGTCCCAACACCAAGACTCAAGTCAGGGGACCAGAAAAATAATAACATAAGATAAAATAAAACACAACACCCCAAAACCCCAAAAAGGGGTGGAAAAAACATAAAATGGGCATAACAAGTGCCAACACTGGACTGCCCACCCCATACCCAAGTAGAAGTTCTGAGAGGGGCAGGCTGGGGAGGTCATTAAATATAGCAAGACTCCATTAGAAAAACAACATTACTAAGGTGAGTAATTTTTCTTCAAACAACATGAAGTCTTGCTATATTATGACAATTGCAGAATACAGCAGTACCTCCATGGAGGAGGGACAGAACCTACTTAGGGAATAGGCTCTGAAGCACGGCTGTGCCAAATCTAGCATCCCTCCTGGCCTGGATATCCAAGGAGTAATGCTTGGTGAAAGTGTATACCATTTTCCAGGTAGCTGCTTGACATATCTCCAAGATAGGGATGTCTCTGGCAGCAGCTAGAGATGCAGCTGTACCTCTGGTAGAGTGAGCCCTCAGGCCTGAAGGGGGAACTTTTCCCAGTTTTTGATAACAAAATTGGATACACGAGACAATCCACCTGGCAATGGATCTCTTAGTGGCAGGTTTACCTTTCCCAACCTCACCATAAGTGAGAAAGAGTTGGAGGAATTCAAACCTATGACCCTTGGTACGCTCTATATAGTAACTAAGGGCCCTCTTAACATCTAAGCTGTGCAGCCTCCTCTCACCAGAGGAGGAATGGTCAGTGAAGAACACTGGAAGGGAGATAGATTGGTTAAGATGGAAATCTGAAACCACCTTAGGCAAAAACTTCCTGTTAGTCCTAAGGACTACTTTATCCCTGTGAAAGGACATAAGTCAGTCTCCACTGACAAGGCTTGTAACTCACTTATGCGCCTGGCAGAAGTGAGGGCTACTAGAAAAACAGTTTTCCAAGTCAAATACTTAAGCTCTGCAGAAGACAGAGGTTCAAAGGGGAGTTGCATCAGCTGAGCAATGCAAACATTAAGATCCCAGGCAGGGGCCGGGTCCCTGAAAGGTGGATTAGTATGAAGCAATCCCTTGAAAAACTTAGAAAATACAGGGTGAGTGGAAAGAGAAGAGGGCTTTCCTGCTGAAATAAAAGCAGAGACAGCTGCCAAATGTACTTTCAGGGTAGCTGGTCTCAGGCCCAAAGAATTAAGATAGACCATATAGTCCAAAACAATGGGCAAATCAGCAGATTCCGGGGGAATATGCTTCCCAGAGCACCAGATGGAAAACCTTTTCCATTTAGAGTTATAAGTAGCCCTAGTGGAAGGCTTCCTAGAAGCCTTCAGGATTTCAAGAACACCTTGAGAAAGGTGTAGGTCAACAAACTCTAACTCCTCAAGACCCAGGCCTTGAGGTTGAGGGATTTGAGATTCGGATACCAAACTCTCCCCAGGGCACAAGATAACAGGTTGTGTTTCCTGGGGAGGCACAGGGGAAGATGGACTGCTAAGGACAGAAGGAGTGGGTACCAGGGCTGCCTGGCCCAATCCGGAGCAATCAGAATCATCCTGCAAGGCTGGGATCTGATTTTCACTAGCACCTTGAAAAGGAGAGGGAAGGGGGGAAAGGCATATAGAAACTTCCCTTCCCAATCTAGGAGGAAGGCATCCAGGGGGACTGAGCCCATCACTGGGGGCCTGCAACAAAACAGTGGAAGTTGGTGATTGTCTGGGGCTGCAAAAAGATCTATCTGAGGAGTGCCCCATCTGGCAAAAACTATGCCCAGTACTTGGGGATCCAGTGACCATTCGTGATGGCCCTGGGAAATCCTGCTGAGAGCATCTGCCAGGACATTGTCCTTTCCTGGGAGGTGAACTGCTAGTGAGGAAGTGTTCAGGAATAAGCCAGAGACCACAACTTCATTGCTTCGGTGCACAAGGCCGAAGACCAAGTGCCCCCTTGTTTGTTGATGTACCACATTGTGGTGGTGTTGTTTGTTCTGACTTGTACCACTTTGTTCTGAACAGATGCAGAAAACACTTGAAGTGCTAGAAAGACAGCTCTGAGTTCCAGCAAATTGATGTGGAGCAGAGACTCTTGAGGGGACCACACTCCCTGGGTGGAGAGGTCGCCCATGTGAGCTCCCCATCCCAGAAGGGACACATCTGTAGTAAGGGTCAAAGAGTGAGATAGAGGGATGATGGGGACCCCTTAGTCTTAAATTGCTCTGATCCTGCCACCACCGAAGGGCCTGGATCAGGGTTCGAGTCACTGGGATCAACTTGGAAAGGGGATCTTTTCTTTGAGACCAAAAGGCTCTCAAGTGAAACTGAATGTCCCTCATCTGAAATCTTGCTCCTTGCACTACAGCTGTGGAAGCAGCCATGTGTCCTAGGAGCTGTAAGAAGTGCCTTGCTGGTCGAGAGACCTGCAGAGTGAAGGAAGAGACCAGGGCCATCAGGTTCCTTACCCTCTCTAAGGGCAGGAAGGCTCTGGCCTGCTTTGTATCCAGTTCTGCACCTATGAAGGTGAGTACCTGAACAGGTTCCAGAACTGACTTTGGGAGATTGAGCAGAAAAACCCAGAGAGGTGAGCAGCTGCTGGGTAACTTGCAGGTGTGATCTAACCTGTTCTGGAGACTGGCCTACAATAAGCCAGTCATCTAGGTAGGGAAAAATAGCAATCTTTTGCCTTCTTAAATGAGCAACTGCTACTGCTAGACATTTTGTGAATACCCTTGGGGCAGAGGTGAGGCCGAAGGGCATTGCTCTGAACTGGTAATGGCCTGAGGGCAGTTCGAATCTGAGGTACTTTCGGTGGGAGCTTCTGATTAGAACATGGAAATAGGCATCCTTGAGGTCCAGGGAAGCTAGCCAGTCCCCTGGCCTTAGAGAAGGTAAAATTATTGCCAGAGTCACCATTTTGAATTTTGGTTTCAAAAGGTGCTTGTTCAGATATCTTAGGTCCAAAATGGGACGCCATTCTCCTGTCTTTTTTGGGGTAAGGAAGTACCTGGAGTACAGACCCTTGCCCTAGAGTGGGGGGGGACCCTTTCTACAGCTCTGAGAGCCAGGAGGGTTGAGACTTCTGTTTCTAAGGCAAAGGTCTCTAGAGGGTTTGCAGGTGGAAAAGATCTGGCTCTCATCTTTGGAAATTTTTTTTTTTTTTTTTTGAAGCTGAGAACCAGACCCTGGCTTACTACTTCCAGGACCCACTTGTCTGATGTTAGAGACTCCCAGTCCTGAACGAAGTAAGCCAGCCTGCCCCCTACAGGTAATGGAGAACCGGCCCTGGGCACCCCATCAGGGTGCCTGTTTGGCAGGGGCTTTAGGCTGAGGGGTGGAAGCAGGCCTGCTTGCACCCCGTCTGCCTCTGCCTCTGAAGAACCCCTCTGAGCATAAGCAGAAGAAGCCTGGTTTGGCAAAAGGCCTGTGAAAAGGCCTACCTCTACCCTTGGGGGTCTGTTTGAGGAGTGACTTGCCACCCTTGGCTTGTGCACCCTATAGTTGTTCTATATTCATCCATTTTCTTCATGTAATTCTCTGTCTGCTCCCCAAACAGAGAATTCCTTACCACAGGAAAATCCATGGCCTTAGTCTGGGTATCCTGTGACAAACTAGTACACCTGAGCCAAGCCAACCTACGAAAGGCCACAGTTGTAGCCATGACTCTAGAGGATACATCATTAGAATCCACAGCAGCATGGAATTGCACCTTGATGCCTCAATACCATCAGCAGCCACCTGCTCCAGCTCCTGCAGCTGGCCAGGGCCTGTTTGGCCAAAGCCATGACAGTGTCCCATCTAGATTTTTGGTATCTTGCCACATAAGCCATGTAATTTGCTTGTCTGAGTCCCAAGGACACTGCCATGTATTGTTTTTTAACCATGGCATCAATCTTCCTGGAGTTCTTGTCAGGAGGATGTGAAGCCAGGGGAATGTTAGCCTTATCACAGGCTGCAGCCTGAACTACCCTAACATGACTGCATTGCTGTGAAAGAAAGTCTGTATCAGGACCTGATAAAGTGTGCCTCCTGTCCATCTTCTTGTCAACAGGAGGCACAGAATTAGGAGCTTTTAGTATTTTTATTGTTTGTTTCCTAAATGATTTATGTAAAGGAATAGACAATCTCCTGGACTCTAGGATATCCATCATTTCCACAAAATCAGGTTCCTCTTGCTCATCCACAGCTTCCTCTAATGGGAGCTGGAGGGTTTCAGCAACCTTTTTATAAAACAAAAAGTGAGAAGGGGACTCGGAAAGCATGGGGGAGATTCCAAAGGTCTGTCTGGGGAGATGTCCGGTTCAATGGGCACATCCAGACTCTCAAAGTCACATTCACACTGATCATAATCCTCCTCCCCCTCCTCTGGTTCATAAAACTCTTCAATATCATATTCTTGAACCGGTGGAACCGGCCGAACCGACCTTTTACCAGACAGTGGCGGTTCGGACGGAACCGGAGAAAGTGACTGTACAATCTGTATAGCTTTTGCTATTTCTGCAGCAGTTGGGAAGAAATTTTGGACTCCAAACCTGCTGATTTTTTAGTTTTCTTTGCTGGAACTGGCTCCTCAGAGCCAGCTTGTCGTTTGCCCGAGGAAGTCTCGCCCTGGTCAGAGGGCACTCCCTCCGGTTCGGTTGGCACCGAACCGGGCTGGCCATCCGGGTCAGCGGACTTTTTGGCCTCTCGTTCCCTGAGCCTGCCCACTTTCTTGTCCAGGGTGGCTGCAGGGAAATTTTTACAAATTTGGCAGTCTGAATGGAGGTGGTCAAACCCCAGACAATAGACACATGTAGTGTGTGGGTCAGCCTTGGCAAAGGCTTCCCCACAGACACTACAGTGTTGAAACCCAGTGGGCCCGGTTTTTCTTTTGGGTTTCTCAGACATGATGCCAGCCTAACCAACAAACTTGTTCTTTAACGGCAGTGCCAGGCAAGACACCCTTATCGGTTCCCAACGCGTGTCACTGGTCGTGGAAAAATCGAATGAAATCCGCTTTTTTAGAACTGAACCGTACTCTAAAAGCCTTAAAATGCTTTCTTTAAAAGTTTTAACAGCCTGATCGGTTCGAACCGAACCGATAAAAATTTACAAGTTCCACTCAGAAATAAACCTATCTATTACTTACAATACCACAGACAGAGCTTGAACCGATCGGTTTGTGGTTAAAATAATAATACTCGCGGTTGAATTTAACCGAGAAAATACTGTTTAAACCGAGAAATGAACCGAGCAGTAGGAGAAATCTCCGGAGCGACTGTTCAGTGAGGCGGAGTAAAGAATCTGACAGTTTCGGTTTGAAAATAACCAGACAGAGCTTCTCTAACCGAGCTTGCGCTCTAAACTCCATGCCTGGCATGGTAGTTAACTCTTTCACCTCCGGAGCATTTCTAATGGTGGGACAAACTGCAATTGTCATAATATAGCAAGACTTCATGTTGTTTGAAGCCATACTTGGAAAGGGTGAAGGAACTCAACATGTATTCACTAGAAGAGAGGAGAGCAAGAGGGGCACAATTGAAACCAACACGTACCTCACAGGTGTGAACAAGGTACAAGCGGAGGGTCTATTTCAGAGAAAGGAAGGCACTAGAACAATGGGGGCATGGAATGAAGCTAACAGAGGAAGTTCAGGAGAGATGTGCAGAAATACTTTAAGTAAAGGGCGGTGGATGACTGCAACAGCCTGCCAGAGGAAGTAGTGGGGGCAAAGACTATGGGGAGCTTCAAGCATGCATGGGTAGGGTACAAGGGCATGTTAGGTAGAGGAATGGGGGGAGTGACACCTATGACCAACTAGAGTCAATGGCGACGGAATAGGCAGGGACAAGGGGCAGACTAGGTGGGCCTAAATGTCCTTTTCTGTAAAAAAAATCTATTTTTCTGTTTCATTCAGGAAAGCACAGGATTTTCCAAGATTACCATGCCATGTGGCTTCAACCATGACACTTGTCCCATAGACAAGGTTAAAAATGCGGGACATACAGTACTAGCCAAAAAAAGTACTGGTGCCAGACATCTGCACTACTGGACAACCAAATTCCAGTGAAGCAGGAACTGGTGATAAGAAATGGACAGTCATACGGAATGGATACCATTCCTTCCATTGCACACAATAAAGGTGCTCACCACAGATGCATCCCTCCTAGGCTAGGGAGAGCACTTGGAAGACAGTTCAGTAAGTGTGATGATCTTCACCTACAGCCATACCACGCTGAATGCACCCGATCTCATCTGATCTTGGAAGCTAAGAAATGACAGGCCTGGTTAGCACTTGGATGGGAGACTGTCTATTAAGAGGTTCACCAAAGAGAGGACAGAACACATAAACCTCCAGGAGCTGAGGTCTGTATATCTCTCACTTAAAAGCTTCTCATCCCCCAGTTTACAATATGGAACTGAGGTCTGTATATCT
This sequence comes from Neoceratodus forsteri, assembly GCA_016271365.2. Classification (NCBI taxonomy): domain Eukaryota; kingdom Metazoa; phylum Chordata; order Ceratodontiformes; family Ceratodontidae; genus Neoceratodus; species Neoceratodus forsteri. The sequence goes on from JADMNL010000023.1 coordinate 72,144,270, forward strand.
TTCACTTAAAATTTTTCCTCCCCAGTTCAAAATCAGTCAAAGTAAGATCAGACACTGTAACAATGTACTACATAAACAAGCCAGGTGGGGCCAGGTCCTAAAACTGCGCCAAAAGGCGATGTGAATTTGGGATCCACCATAGCATACAATTTGAATACAGGTCTCTCTACAGCACATTTAGCAGCAAGGACAATGTACTGGCAGACTTGTTAAGCAGAGTGGGCCATATGACCCACAGATGGACTCTGAATCAAACCATTTTCAGATGATTCTGGACAGATGGAGCATCCCAGAGGTAGATCTGTTGATTGAATGGGGAACAACAAACTACCTTTGTTTTGTTGGAGACCTCCATCTATGGGAACTGTCCCCAGGATACACTCATACTTTGCTGGAGAAATTCATTTCTTCATGCCTTTCCCTATGTCTATTACTTCCAAATGTACTGCTGAAAATGAGGAGAGGAAAGGTACAGTAAATATGAGTGTGATAGCCCAGCCCGGCCAAGGCAGTGCTGTTGTTCCTTGATTCTGAACCAGTTCGGAAAGGAAACATCAGTCCTTCCATTGTGACAGGAACTTGTAATGCTGTTCAGCAAATGCAGAGGGTTTCACCCAGACCTGAAATCACTTTGCTTAACAACCTGGTTTAAATTTACAACCATTAACCTTTCAGACCAAGAGTTGAAAGTGTGCAAAGAGCACCTTTTCATGACTTCACCCCAAGCCCCAGTGGTAGACTTATCCTGCAATAGCTAAATGGGTATATTACTACATTTTGTTTTTCTTTTTGCTGTCCTGTACACGGGGAAAGGCTTGTAAATTGGTGCTGAGGAGTCCTGCTGCAGCATTCCTTCCCCTTCCTGGTATGAGCTGGCCTGTGCAAATGATGGAGAAGAAAAGTTTCATACACTAGATTTAAAAAGAGTCTTGAGTTACTATAAACAGAAAACAGAGGGTATAAGGGGAAACTTTACCCAGCTGTTCGTGACCTGGGGAGGTCAAGCAAGGTCATCCTGCAGCAAAGAGATCAACATCTGTGGACAGTCTCTTGAATGTCTTTATGCTATGAAAAAGTGGGTAGAAATCCACCTCTGGGGATAAGACTTTATTCCACAAAAGGGACGTCAATTTCTGTAGCAGCTACCAGAGTTGTTCCTCTACTAGAGGCTTGAAAGACTGCAGTATGGTACTCCACCCACACCTTTACAACTCATAGCTGCATTGATGTGAAGTTGTGCAGGGATTCTAGGTTTGGGACTGCTGTACTTCAGAGCCTGGCTGTTTCCTAAATAAGCCTAAAACACCTGCCTCCATAGCACTGCTAGGAATCTACACGAGTACTAATGCAGAATCACCTTAGTATTGTTAGAGGAAAAGGGTGCCTTCCTTGTAACTGTATTTCTTTTAATGATTATAACAAGGCCTTCCCTTACTCCCCTTTTAGATAATATTATTTAGTTTTTTTTTCCACTTTATATTTTTATTGAATTTTGAGTATATAAGAAAACACACATCTTATAAAATAGAAGACTATCCTCCATGTAAGGTATCAAATATCTCTTAACAAAGCACTGTATTTAGGGTAAACATATTGGAGAAGCCTTATATACGTGTATTGATAATAAAATACAAACCTAGACAGGATGTAAGTGGAGAGCAGAAGGGTTACAATCAATAGGTATTATAGGATCAGAAATAGCAACCATGTACGAAATACATGCTAGGGCAGGCTATGGCAAGGCATTCAGTATATTGCAAAAAGTGATAAATGTGGTAATATGAACAATGTTCAGTAATGGAGATGTGAAGATAATATAAAAGTGTGCTAGGAAAGAAAGAAGAGAGAAAAAAGCCAGGAAAAAGGGAAGGAGTGAGGGTGAAAACAGGGAAGAAGGGAAAAAAGAGGAGAAATCTGTTCACAAAAGTTTCGAGAAAAACCTAATCTGAGAGCAAAATAAGAAGGAGGACTAAATATCCTTAAGAATTAGGGTCTAGAAGAACTAGGATCATGTAATTGAAGTAATCCTGCCAACATCTGTCATATACAGTAAGTCAGTTATGAGAAACATGAGATAATCCGTCTAGAGAGGCATACTGAGAGAGGCTTTGAAGAACATCTGAAAGAGAAGGCACCAGAGTTGATTTCCATTTCATAAGAATCAGACGTTTGACCAGAAGAGAAAGTATGTTTAGCCATCTAAAATGTGCATGTGAGAGGAGAGAGCCACTGGGGATAAGGATGCCTAGAAGGAATAGCTTGGGTCAAAAGGTAGTTTTTGTCCTGTTACTCTGGAGGCAAGTAAACAGACTTTATGCCAGAGCTTATTAATGGGAGCGCAAGACCACAAAATATGAAGTAGATCCCCCTTGGCCAAATTGCGGCGCCAGCAATTATTATTATTTAATAGGCCCATTCGTTGAAGCACAGAGGGGTTCTATACCAAAGAGGTAAGATGTTAGTTTGTATTAAAGAACTATGGGCATCTTTAAAGGTATTATGTGCAATACACCAACAATTACTCCATTGTGCGTCTGAAATATTGTAGTTAAGAAGAGTATTCCATTTATTTTTGGCCTGTATAGACTGATCAGGTAGTTATCAATAATGTCTTTGTAAATGGGGCTATTTAATTTTACTGATAAATTAGTCCAGTGTGAGATGTATGGGTTTAGAAAAGTATGCCTATACACTAAACTAGACAGACAGTTATAAGCTGCCTGAATTTGTAAAAACTTCCAGAAGTCCTGTTTAGGAAGTTTCCATGTGACCTGCAAGTCTGAGAATGATCTAAGAGTGAGTGAATTCTGGTCCAAGATATCTCTGAGAAAGGAAATGCCTTTGTTCCTCCATGTACTACAGAAAATTGGATGATCTTCTAGAGTGAGCAGTGGATTGCCCCATAAGGGGGCATAAAACCAGGGTAAAAACAAAAACAAGGCATATAAAAACAAACATAAAACCAGGGTGTTGGATTGGATTTCAGGAATTTGTGGGTTAGTTTACAATAAAGAACAGAGGATGATATAGTCGTGTGAGATTTTAGTTTAGAGAAAATGGGATTAAAAATGAAGGAAGTGGGAACTCCTCCTGGGCACAATGCGGATTCCATTACAACCCACAGTGGTGAGTGAGGGGAGGGTTTCTGAAACCATTTAATGGTTTGGGCCATTCGGAAAGCCCAGAGGTAGCCTTTGAACCAGGGGAGTCCGAATCCCCCTTTTTTCCAATGTGATCGAAGTTTGTTGCAGTTAAAGCTCTGTGGTTTCCCATCCCAGATAAAGTTACCTATTAATTTATCAATTTTAGCAAAAAAGGAGGACGGTAAGACTAAAGGAATATTAGCAAAGAGGTAAAGAATTTTGGGAGAAATGGACATCTTAATGGCTGCAATTTTCCCCATGAAAGAGAGATTAAGAAGCTTCCATCTGTCCAGAATTGTTTTGATGTTTTCAAATAAGGGGTTAAAGTTAATGTTCCATATCTTCCCAAAGTTACTAGTAATTTTGACTCCTAGATATGTTATACCCTGTGGTGACCAGCAGAATCCAAGAGGTATGGTCATAAAGGCTTTACAGTGGCCGTTAAGGGGCATAGTTTGTGATTTGCCATAATTCAAAGCAAGGCCAGAAATTTTAGTAAAATTATTAAGCAAATCAACCAACAGAGTCCCAGCTTCATTCAGGTTTTTGAATAAGATTAAGAGGTGATTTGCGTAGGAGAGAGAAACATATTTTGAATTGCTCACAGGTATGCCTATAATGCCAGAAGATTGAAGTAAACAAGCAGTCAGGGGTTCCATGGCTAAAATAAACAGGGAAGGTGACAGGGGATAGCCTTGTCTAGTTCCCCTTGCTGGATGAAAGTAAGAGGAAAGGGTGGAATTAGTAAGTACTTTAGCAACAGGGGAGTTATGTAATAGCTTGATCCAGGAGCAAAAGGTATGAGAAAGACCGAAATAAGATAAAACTTGAGGAAGGTAGTCCCAGTTTAAACATAGAAACATAGACTTTGATGGCAGATAAGGACCGCTTGGCCCATTTAGTCTGCCCATTTCCCTACCTACAGGATAGGCCGTAGATCCTAGTTAACCAACAGCCTATTTCTTCCTACCCCCCACAAGAATTGCCTTATGTCTGTCCCATGCATTCTTGAATTCTCCCACAGTTTTAGACCCCACAACCTCCTCAGGAAGGCTGTTCCATGCATCCACTACCCTCTCTGTGAAATAATACTTCCTCACATTGCCCCTGAACCGCCTTCCTCTATCTTTAAATTGTGTCCCCTTGTTCTTGCAAGTCTCTTTTTCTGAAAGATGCTACCCTCTTGGACTTTGTTGATTCCACTGAGGTACTTAAAGTTTCTATCATGTCCCCCTCTCCTTCTTTCCTCAAGGGTATACATATTAAGCTCCTTAGTCTCTCCTCATACTGCTTCTCCTGCAGATCCTGCACCATTTTAGTTGCCTCCTCTGACTACCTCTATCCTGTCTATGTCCTTATGGAGATGGGGTCTCCAGAACTGGACACAGTACTCAGATGGGGTCTCACCAACTGTCTGTACAAAGGGATAACAACTTCCTGTTTTCTGCTGCTGATGCCTCCTATACATCCCAGTATACCCCAGCCCTCCCTACTGCCTTCTCACATTGCTTGCTAACCTTAAGGTCATCTGATATGATTACCCCCAGGTCCCTTTCCTTTTTTGTTGTTGTTACTACCTCCCCACCCATTGTGTATTCTTCCCCAGGGTTCTTGTTTCCCAGGTGCATTATTTTGCACTTCTTTGCATTGAATCCTAGCTGCCATACTTCTGACCATTCCTCCAACCTTGCCAAGTCCCTTTTCATCCTTTCCACGCCTCCTTGTGTATCAACCCTGTTGCAGATCTTTGTGTCATCTGCAAAAAGGCATACTTTTCCTTCCAGTCCCTCTGCAATGTCACTGATGAAGACATTAAAAAGGACTGGACCCAATACTGAACCCTGCGGTACCCCACTAGTAACCTCTCTTTCTTCAGAGTGGACTCCATTTACAATTACCTTCTGTGTCCTGTTGTGCAGCCAATGTTTTACTCAGGCTACCACCCTGGGACCCACTCCCAGGCTGGTTAATTTGACTATTGATCTTTTGTGTGGGACTGTGTCAAATGCCTTGCTAAAGTCTAGGTAGGCCATGTCTACAGCCCCTCCCTGGTCTACTACTTTGGTCACCCAGTCAAAGAAATCTATTAGATTCGTCTGACATGACCTTCCTGCTGTGAATCCATGCTGCCTTGGGTCCTGTGCTCCACTGGCCTCTAGGTACTCAACTATTCTTTCCTTCAGAAGTGACTCCATCACTTTCCCTACCACAGAGGTCAGACTGACAGGTCTGTAGTTTCCTGCCTCTGTCTTGGTCCCACTTTTGTGATGGGGAATCACATCTGCCTTCCTCCAGTCCTCGGGTACCACACCATCCTCCCATGATTTATTAAAATGAGTAGCCAGTGGTTTCACTAGTTCCTCCCTTAATTCTTTTAGAATTCTGGGGTGAATTCCATCAGGACCCATTGCTTTGTCCACCTTCAGTTTTAGGAGTTCTTGCAGAACCCTTTCTTTTGTGAAAGGACTGAGATCGACCCCCCTATCAAGAGTGCTTCTGTTAATTGGATTAGGCACTTCCCCTCCTCTTTGTGAATATGAGCAGAAATATTCATTCAGTATCCTGCTTTTCACTGTCCCCTCTGCCCACCCACCTTCTCATTCTATTCAGCCTCACTATCCTCCCTTTGTCTTTTCACGCCGCTGATGTACCTATAAAAGGTTTTATCCCCTTCTTAACTGAGTTGGCTATCTTTTCCTCAGTTTGAGCCTTTGCTATTCTGACTTGCCTCCCTGCTTCCTTCTGCCTTAACTGGTACAGCTCTCTGTCCTGCTCCTTCTGTGTTTCCTTATACTTCGGAATGCTATCTTTTCTTCCTGACTTTCACAGCCACCTCTTTGAGAACCATAGTGGCTTTTTCTTTTTTTTGATTTGTTTATTTGCTTCACACAAAGGCTTGTTGCCTCTGTGATGGCAGTTTTGATGATTCCCCATTGTTGCTCCACACCTCCTTCTAGCCTGTTTGCTAGTGCTTTTCTGAGGACTCTCCCATCTTGCCAAAGTCAGCTCTCCTAAAGTCCAGTACTCTCACTTTTGTATGGCTTGACTCTGTAGCTGAGTTTAACGTGAACCACACTGTTTGATGGTCACTTGTCGCCAGATGGCAACCCACTTCTAGATCTGAGATCCTCTCACTGTCCCCATTTGAGAGTACGAGGTCTAAGATTGCTCCCTCACGAGTGGGTTCTGAAACTAGCTGTCTAATGCCTGCCACCTGTAGGGCATCAAGAATGGCCCTGCTCTTGGATGTGGCTGCAGCAAATGTGCTCCAGTTAACATCTGGCATATTCAGGTCTCCCATCAATAGTATCTCCCCTTTCTCTGCCATTCTAAGAATGCCTTCTATCATATCCTTGTTTAAGGAATCAAAAGCCTTCTCGAAATCAATAGCTATGGCTGCAGCTGATGTCTTGAGGGATTTGGCTTTGTGAATTAAATTAAATAAGGAACGTAGGTGATCAGAACCAGATCTATGTTTAATAAAACCAGCTTGCGAACAATGAGTTCGCTTGGGAAGCAAGGATTCAAGTCGAGAAGTTAGTAGTTTAGCAAATATCTTCCCATCCATGTTTAATAAAGAGATGGGCCTGTAACTTGCAGGGTGAGTAGGTCTTTTTCTTTCTTAGGGATTAGGGTGATGATTGCTTCAGTGCAAGATGGGGGAAGCTTGCCAGTATTGGAAGCTTCTTGATAAACATTAAGAAGGGCACATAAGGTGTCAGGAAACATTTTATAGACAGGGAATCCGTCACCCCAAGGGGGTTTGCCGGATTTCAAGGAAGACAAAGCTTTCTGGATTTCCTGAAGCGAGAAGGGTTCACCTAAAAAATTTGTTTCAAGAGTAGAAAGATGAGGAAGATGTAACGATTTAAGGAACTGTTGAATTTGTAATGTAGATGGAGGATTTGTGTTAAAGTATAGTTTTTGATAAAAAGTTTTCATATGGTTTATAGAGGGGTTGTCGGAGTGAATCGTACCCTGTTCAAGTTTTAGGCTCAGGATGTGTCGTTCCATTTGTTGTACTTTGAGCTGGTAAGAAAGAAGTTTCCCATTTTTATCGCCGTGTTCCCAAAACTTATATTTAAGTTTAAACAAGGCCAGTTCGGTTTTACGAGAAATTAATTTGTTAATTTTATCTCTAAGCTGAAGAATTTCAAGATGAAGTTGAGAATCAGGACGGTGCTTATTAGAAGAAAAGTATAAATTCTCTTTAGCATTAAGAGATTTTTCCAAGTCAACCAGCTGTTGTTCCCTTACTCTTTTCCTATGTGCAACATAACTGATCATTTTCCTTTGAATCATAGCCCTAAGAGCTTCCTATACAGAGGACATAGAAGATTTGGTTGCGGTATTGTGAAAGAGGAAGTCCTGAATTTGTGCTTTGATCATGGGTAAGAAATTGGGATCCTTGAGAAGGAGAGGGTCAGCCGCCAGTAAGAAGAATTAGGTGCTAATGGGCCCCACAAAAGTTGCAGTTTGACAGGGGAATGGTCCGAGATTATCATGGGAGAGATGAATGAATGAATGAATAGTTTTTTCCATTATAACAGGAGAGGCTAACCAGTAGTCAATTCTCCTGTATGTCTTATGTAGAGAGGAGTAAAAAGTAAATTCCTGATCACGGGGGTGAAGGAGGCACCGTACATCAGCTAATCCAACATCTTGCATTAGTAATGAGAGTGCTTTAATACTTCTAGGGTGGGCCTCAGTAGTGGGGCTACTTCTGTCAATGCTGGCTTCTAAAGCTAAGTTAAGATCCCCTCCAAGAATAACTGATGTATTATCAGTGTTAAAGGATAGAATCTGTTGAGCTAAATTAAGAAACAAATCTGGGGAATCGGAGTTGGGTGCATAGACATTAACAAGCAGAAGAGGACCAGAGTTGGTATTTAGTTTGACCATCATCCATCTGCCATCAGTATCGGAAACGGAGTTTACAAGGGACCATTTGAGACTCTTACGAATAAGAATAGCAAAATAGCAACTCCTCTTTTTTTGAGGTATAGGATGATTCACAGAGCTGGCCGACCCAATCTTTTTTAAGTCTCTGAATATCCTCTGCTAATAAGTTTGTTTCTTGAAGGAAAGCAATTTGTGTTTTATGTTTTTTGAGATGTGAAAGAATTTGCTTCCGCTTACAAGCAGAATTAAGTCCCTTCACATTCTATGTATATAAAAGTATGTCACTCATATTGCTAGTGTTAAAGAAAGGGAATAATCACTGGAGTGTGAAGGGACAAATACATGAGGCAGAGGATGATTAGAATACAATATAGAGAGCTTACGTATATGCAGAGAGTGGCAGGAACATTCAAGCCAAAAAAAGTGAGATGTATGATACATGAGTAGCACAGATGTCTTATTAAAGTTAGACTAGAGATGGGGAAGGAGAAAAGTCATTAACAACAACAACAACAACAATACTAGTAAGCTAAATAACAAAGAAAATGTTTTATGGGTACGAGGCGATATGAGTCAGCCAACTGGCTAAGAGACTCTCTCACCACACTCTGGGGCATCCATTTAGGGAGGACCAGTTATAAATATCGGCCCAAACCCAAGTCTGATCCCAGTAATATAATAAAGTAAGTATTCCTGATAAGCTGAACTGAAAGGGAATAATACCAAGAAAGGCAGGGGACTGTAATAACCTCAGCTTAATTCTAAGCTAACAGGACAAGGTATAAGGATAAAGCTAAACACCAGAACTTATTTATAAACATTAGTTGTAATAGTACAAGATATACCAACTCGAAATAACAGTAAATTAAAGAACCATATACGACATGCCAGTACAGCCTAGACACAGAGCAAGGAATTCAGGGAGTCAGGTGGAATGCAAATGAACAAATATAAAAGGAATAGTAGACCATTACCACATTAGAGTGACTCTGAGTATACTCAGCAGTGCAACAGAGTAAGTACATAATAAATACAATATTGAGGGGAAAGAAGAAAGGGGAGTCAATTTAAGCCCTCACGCCTTGAGCCAAATACAAATCGGGATTATGTAGAGAGGTATAGGCTTCGGTGATAACTGAAGACAGAAGAGATAGTCATAGTAAAGAACAGCTCTGATTACTCGAAAATCACCTAAATAGGTGTTATATGGGGTGACTAGGCCTAGAAGACTAGGCCCAGTGAGCTCCAAGACAAGAGGGACCACACAGCAGTGGATTTCTATAATATCTGTAGGCTTCGAGTAAAATAAGGAGCATAAGAAAGATGTAGATTGACAATCCTTTGCACCAGTACACCAAACATAGCCCACCTCTTTGAGTGCTAATGATAGTTCCATATTGTAAACAGGAGGTAGTAAGAATAATGGAAGCGTAGGGAAGGAGATAGATTAAATGTAGTTGCTACTAATACTTAAGAACCTGTCATCAGGACAGGGAAGGGGTAAGTTGCCTTGTAATATATAATCATTCACATATGAAAAAAAGAAAAGGCAATAATCAGGATGCTTACTGATTGAAGATATGCAACTGAACAGCCAAAAGACTATAAACCTGATGCACTGCTAAACTGGAGAGTAAAAGGCTAGATACAGACAGCCTGTTTAGTGAGGTAATGTATAAGATCTAACACTAAAATAATGGATTAGAAAAGCATTGCTGATATACCAAAGTTCCATTGAAGACTGTTAAGCTGCTCGTTTAAACACTAACAAAAAGTGAATTGATCGCGTTGCGATGTACAGCCTTTGCTTTCTGCACGCGCTGGGAGCAAAAGCAACCAGATACCATAGACTGTAGAGTGGGTGGCTAGGCAGAAAAAGTGTACTGGCACTCCCTTTAAGTATCCTGGAAGCAAAACCTACCAGGATATAACAACTGTGACCATATTACTGACCATATAAGCTCATGACACCTTAGATTTATTAACAGGATTGTGAATATTGATGTTCTTGCTTTTGGTCTTTGTCCTATGTGTCTTTTTGGGTGGCTCTAAAGATTTGAGGGGAGAACTTGCAACAACTTCTGCCCATGAAATATCGGCAGAAATTCATCCCTGAGGCACAGGGCTCAAATTAAAGGGATGTTCCTCTGAAATTTGCTGGAAAAGATTCTCCTACGAGGAGTGCATGTCATCCTCCAAGAGAGCAAACTTATTGCTCAAGGGAATAGAGGGGTTGATTTGAAGGTGAGAGGCTGCAGTTTGGGGTGTTTGGGGTGAAACCTCGCTAGACCAGCATGAGAGTCTTGAAGAATAATGCCCCAACAGAAGCTTCTCTTGCAGCCGTGTTGATTGCCTTGGGGTCAAATCAGTTGCGGCGTTGCCGCTTGGGGCTGCACATTCTACAACACTTTCCCCATGTTCCTGTACCTCGTTGTCCACCCTCTGTGTGGATACCAAAGCTGTGTTCAGGTTGCCAATTGCTACAGAACCTCCCAGGGTAAGATTGCAGAGAGAGACCTCCAGATAGTCGGCTAAGGCGTCAGGGGTTTCAAAATCCTTGAAGGAAGAGCCTGAAAAAAGGCGTAGTATCACGGGGTAACGTAGAGCAAATTTAATGCTTCTTTGGTGGAGAATTTGTTGAAGTGAATTGTAGGCCTTCCTTCTGATGGTTAAATCTTTTGAAAGGTCTCTGTAGATGGAAATATTAAACTCTTGCCACTGAAGTTTCCCCATTTCTCTGGCTCATTTCAGTATTAATTCTGTGTGGGAATAGTTCAAGAAGTGACCAATGATAGGCCTTGGTCGCTGGTCTGATGTTAGCCTGGGACCCAGAGTGTGGTGAGACCGCTCAATGATTAACGTTAGGTCAGGAGGCAGTTTAAGCATTGCAGGCAGCACGTGTAATAAAAGCGCAGTAGTGTCTCCTAATTCTACACCTTTCGGGGGAAGCCAAAAAATCGTAAATTGTTGCGACAATTACGATTTTCAATATCGTCAGTTTTGGCTTGTAGGTATTTAATAGTTCAATGTTGACTGTGGACAGTAGCCTGGAGGTCATGAATAGTAGTGGTGTTACTGGCCGTTGCTTTCTCATTAAATGCAATTTTCTGGCTAAAAGTTTCAAGAGTGGTCGCGCATTCTGTTGGGTGGAGATTTTTAGATCATTACTGTCAGCCATCAGTTTAGAAAACATTACTTCCACTCTAGCAAGTGGGCTTTGCTGTACTTGGAGATCTGCCATAATGCTGAAGGATGAGGCCTAGTATGCTGCAGTACAGTGTAGAATAATTGAATATAAGTAGATGATGGATCAAAAATGACTTACAAACTGTGTCAGGCAGTAAGATTACAGGATGGTCACAGGAGTTGGTACCAAAAAAAGGTCTGGTGAAGGCTGGATGAGGTTAGATTGCAGCCATTCCTGCAGAGATTCTGAACTGTGCTGCCATCTTCTGCCTGGTCAGGCCACACACACCCATTATTTAGGGTTTTAAACATAAGCAGAATAAAATGATTGCTTGAGAATTAATTGTAGATCTCCACTACATGCCTGCTACATAATTCAAGGCAACACTTTAATTATTTAGCTTATATTATTTTCACAGCTTCAGCTACTTAAGCTAAAAATCAGCGATGTGGGAGCTTGGGGCTGCACAAGAACAGCGCAGTGTGAAGGCATTTTTTGAATGTACATATTCCAGGGCCCATCTGCTACACTAATAATAATCAGCATTACATCCATTAAAAGAAATATAGTTATGAGGGGTATCCCATCAATTGGGTACTGCGAGCAGAGCTCATATGGACATCGTGATGAGGGCGTCTGTGATGTGGGTGTCTGGGACTTGCAGGTTTGCTATGCTGAGTTTGTCACTTTGCCTTCTGCTCCCTGATATGCCATGGGTGGAGTGATTATATTTATTTTAGGAGGTGCGGGGGCTCTAAGCTGGTGGAAAGGTGTTGCACAATGTCTGTCTGCTGCCACTATTGCCTGGCACTGTTTTTACTTATGGTCATTACTGAGCCCTGCTTGTCTGCTTTGTGGTTGTCTTCACCCTAAAGTGAGTGAACCATTATGAGGTAAGCAACCTTGTCTTAGGGCATGAAGACCCCAAGGAAAATTATGCACTTCTGTTCTATAGACTTTGTGGTGACATAATTACGTAAGAGACTAGTGCAATATCTATGGGAAATGTGCAGTATGGTAATAAGGATACCTATTAGAACCAACGCACTAGCCCCCTCTCTTAAAAGATGAAGGCCATCACACTTGAAGAGCCTCCTGCCCCAGAAGCCCCCCAGTCTCCTACAAAATTGTACCCCTCCTCCTGACATCATCTCTTCGCTCACCTGTTAAACTGCTCAGTCTCCTCCTTGTTCCTCACTCTTCACAGAAAGATAGAAACATAGAATTTGATGGCTGATAAGGACTGCTTGGCCCACCTAGTCTGCTCATTTCCATACCTAACGGATAAGCAGCAGATCCTAGTTAACCAACAGCCTACTTCCTCCTACCCCACCACTAGAATTGCCTTATGTCTGTCCCATGCATTCTTGAATTTCCCCACTGTTTTTGACTCCACAACCTCCTCAGGAAGGCTGTTCCATGTATCCACAACCCTCTAGATCAAAAAATACTTCCTCACATTACCTCTGAGCCGTCCCCCCTCTATCTTCAAATAGTGCCCCCTTGTTCTTGCACATCTCTTTTTCTGAAAGATGCTACCCTCTTGGACTTTGTTGATTCCCTTGAAGTACTTGAAAGTTTCTATCATGTCCCCCCCCCTTCTGCGAAAGTATACATATTAAGCTCCTTTAGTTTCTCTTCGTACGTCTTCTGGTGCAGACCCTGCACCATTTTGGTTGCCCTCCCCTGGACAGCCTCCACCTTGTCTATGTCTGTGTGGAGATGGGGTCTCCAGAACTGCATGCAGTACTCCAGATTGGGTCTCACCAACTGTCTGTACAAAGGGATAACAACTTCCTGTTTTCTACTTTTGATGCCTCTCCCTATGCATCCCAGTATCCCCTCAGCCCTCCGTACTGCCTTCTCACATTGCTTGCCCACCTTTAGATCATCTGATAGAACTACCCCCAGGTCCTTTTCCATTTTTATGTTTGCTTCCACGCATGTGCAAGAAACATAGTGCCATCATCCGAGTTTTCGGAGGTGTGTCACCCCCTCTTCCAATTCAGTCAGTGTGTTGGCAGGCATGGTCCCAGTCCTCCAATGCATGCTGGAGCTGTCTATGACAGCTCCAAAATGCAGTGGCGTACAGTTGAAAGGGGGAGCTACACTTCAGTGAGCAGCGATCAGATATCGCCTGCTCATGTGCAGCTCCCTCTACACACACACACAAACACACGCATGCATACTGCATGCTGCCCCCACGCACACACTGTATAGCCGACGGGGGTGCCCAGTCCCCCGTCGGCTGTGCTGCGCTCCCCCCCCAAAGCCTTCCATATGCCACGCTGAGTGCCCACCCCAGCGTGGCAACTCATGGTATAGCTGACGGGGGTGCCCAATCCCCTGTCAGCTCCACTGTCCTCCCCCCCCCAGAGTACAGTGTGCCATGCTGTAAGCCCACCTCAGCGAGGCAATAGATGCTATGGTCGATGGGGGTGCCCAATCCCCCGTTGGCTCCATGCCTCCCCCAACCAGCCATCCTTGTGCCACGCTGGGAGCCCACCCCAGCGTGGCAAACATCCCGCTGGCCGTCATTTAAAAACAACCTGTAAAGAAAAACAGTCCCACGTAGTCTCCTGCCCCCAAACCCGCACCCACCCATTGCGCACCCTGCCTCCCCACCCCCACCCCATACTTACCTCCGAGTCCGGGCTACGATTCGTGGACCGGGAACACGTCTGCACTCTTCAAAGCCGACCGTGCACTGAGGAAATGCCGGTAAGCTGTATAATGGGATAGATAGGGTTTTTTCAACTTTGTTGCATATCTCAGGCATTTTTTGGAATTTTTGCACCAAATTTTCAACATGGGGTTTTTGGGACCCCTTCTCATGAATTATGTCACTGTCATGGCGTTATTCGGGCCCGAAGGGTGATTTCGCAGTCACTGCGTGAAATTACCTTTCGGGACCGACTAACAAAACAACACTGCCAGTGTTCATAAGGTGGGCTCTCAAGAAGCCTATTTTGAAAATTTGGTGGAAAAATTCCAAAAAATGACTGTTTTACGAGCGTGCGTTGCACAGTTCCTACGCAGGCTCGTAAGTTCGCGAATGTTCAATATTTTCACTCCAGATTTTCAACATTGCCATTTTACCACACCTTCTTATGAGTAGTACAGCTGTCATTTTTCACATCTCACCCAAAACGTGGTTCCGCTTGTGTAGCTACAATGGCCAGTTGGTGTGTGAAATCAATGTACAGGACAAATTAAGAAAATCACAGTGACACTATTCATGAGCAGAGGTCTTAAATGGCTATGTTGAAAATTTGGTGAAAAAATTCCTAACAATGACTGTTTTACGAGGGTGCATTGTACAGTTCTTATGCACGCTCATAAGTTTGCGAATTTGCAATATTTTCACTCCAGATTTTCAACATTGCCATTTTACCACACCTCCTTATGAGCAGTACAGCTGTCATTTTTCACATCTTGCCCAAAATGTGTTTCTGCCCATGTAGCGCACAATGGTGCAGTCGATGTGCAAAATCAATGTATGGGACACATTAAGAAAATCACAGTGACACTGTTCATGAGCAGAGGTCTTAAAATGGCTATGTTGAAAATTTGGTGAAATAATTCCTAAAAATGACTGTTTTACGAGCGTGCGTTGCGCAGTTCCTATGCATGCTCGTAAGTTTGCGAATTTAATATTTTCACTCAAGATTTTCAACATTGCCATTTTATTACACTTCCTTATGAACAGTACAGCTGCCATTTTCATATGTGACCTAATGTGTTTTCGCACATGTAGCGCACAATGGTGCTGTTGGTGTGCGAAAGCAATGTTTGGGACAGATTACGAAAATCACAGTTACACTGTTCATGAGCAGAGGTCTTAAAATGGCTATGTTGAAAATTTGGTGACAAAAGTCCATAAAATGACTGTGTTACGAGTGAGCATTGTGCAGTTTCCACGCACCCTCGTAAGTTCATGACTTTGTAATATTTTCAGTCCAGATTTTCACCAGTGGCATTTTTCCACACTTCCTTATGAACAGTACAGCTGTCATTTTTCACAACATGGCCGAAGTGTGTTTTCACACTTTCAGCGCAGAGATGCGTGGTCGCTGTGGGAAATCATTGTTCGGGACAGATAAAGAAAATCACAGTGACACTGTTCATGATCGGAGGCACCAAAATGCCTGAGTTGACAATCTGCTGTAAAAAATCCCCAACCTAATTATATTATGGGTGTGCGTTGCACAGTTTCTATGTACGTTTGTGACTTCACCAGTTTTTTTAATATTTTTACTGCAGATTTGCAACATTGCCATTTTTTACACCTCCCCATGAACAGTACAGCTGTCATTTTTTACATCTTGCTCAGAATGTTTTTGCACCTGTGGTGCTAAATGCCGTAGTTGCTGTGCATAAGCAGCTTTCGGCTAACAAACTGATATTGCCACTGTTCATGAGGTGGGGTTACAAAAAAAACATGTTGAAAATCTGAAGTGAAAATGCCAACGAATGCCTGAGGTATTAGGGTTTCCAACCATAATGCCCAATGCTGTAGAGAATGACAGGCATCTGGGGTGTGACTTGGGATTCTTGCCTGTAATGCTCATACCATTCCACACCCTGCAGCCAGTGAGAGGCATCGAGGTATGCCTTGGACTCTTCAGCCCCAAAGTTCACCCCATTCTCCTATATCGCACCCATCTCACCATATTTACTAATGGAATGGGGTGCGCATAACAGCCAAAGACCCCAAGGAACACCGTGACACTTGTCAGTGTCTGCAGGGTGGGGTGTGGAGAAATGGCGTGGCCGTTATGCCTGACGACCCAAAGGCACACCCCAATGCCTGTCACTCTCTGCAGGGTGGTGGTGGGGTTGGCTTCAGTTCAGTACTTCACTGCCATTCCTATTACGCAGCTTTGTAACTTCTACACTACCACTGAAAATGCTAGCAAGCAAACATTCGGCATTGACAAATGCTTGTTGTTGTTGTCAGTATCTCACCCCCCACTGTGTACTCTTCCCCTGGGTTTTTGTTTCCCAGGTGTATTACTTTGCATTTCTTTGCGTTGAATCTAAGCTGCCATACATTTGACCATTCCTCCAACTTTGCCTTCTCCTCCCCCTCCTCCACACAGGGAGGACCTTGGAAAAGGCCATGGAAGCTGGGTTTACTTTTGATCTGTCCTCCAGTCTCTGAAACTTGTGCTTCACCATCTCATTTAGCAGGTTCATCAAATCGTTGGTACCCAAGTGTGCCAGCACTTATGTACCTGGAAGACATTTGATCACCCCTCCCCTTCTCACCACTTTCTACCACCTTCTCCGCCCTTCTAATCACTGAGTCCATCACCACTAGGGTGCCAGGTGAAAGCAAATGAGAAGGGTGCTCCTTGTTGCTTGCTGCTGCCATTACCACTGGGTGCCAATGAGTTATCCTGTTCACCCTTCCCGACTGGCTCTGAGGCCCCCTCGAGTGAGTCCGGTACCTGCTCCTCCTCATGTGATGCAAGTCAGTTCACTATTGGGATGTGACAAGTCTGGATGGCTCCTTGTGCCTGATCGGGACACCATTTCCCTCTCTACTACCCTCTAGCCCCCTGCTCCAGTGGGCTTCTATGTGAATGGGGGTGCCAGGTGTACCTCTCACCTGATGGGATGCGCCCCTCCACCTCCATGCTGTTTATTGATCACGCATTGTATACTGACAGAAGCACCATTGAAAAGGGACATTTTGTGCTCAAGGGTCTTCCAAGTAAAATAAATTATACTAAGTATTAATAAAAACCGTGATTCTAATCAACTTGACAAGATCATGTAGTTTGACATCTGAGATTAGTAAATTGATAACTTTATGCACTTACTGACATCTTTTCCTTATCTTTCCTGACTGTTTGTAGAAGAAAGAGTGAGCTGCGTGGGCCAGGCCAGCACCTAGTAAGGTACGCCCCCAAATCCTGGTAAAAGGCAGTATAGCATACTGGTTAAGAGCATGGAACTGCAAACCTGGAGATCTGGGTTTGCATCCCACAACCACCACTTTCATACTGTGTGACCATGAGCAAGTCACTTAACTTCCCTGTGCTCCCAGGATACACCTGGAAACAAGCATTGACTTAATATGTCTTTCCTGGCCAAAGATTGTAAAATAAACATAAAAATATATATTTTCATTGCGGCAGTTTCCCCCACTGAGTCATCTGAATTGCACCCCTTGGTGGAGGAGAGAGTACTCAGGGTTGATATGGTTTGGCCTCATGTTAAACCACTACTGTGTGACAGTGAGCAAGTCATGTCACTTTCCTGTGCTCCCAAGATGCACTTGGAAACAAGCCTTGGCTTAGTTTGTCTTCCCCGGCCACAAATTGTAAAAAAAAACATAAGACACTGGTGCAATTTGTACTAGCTGCTGGCTATTGATCTGACTTGCAGCCATTACAGCTAGAGCAAGAAATCGGGAGAAAGCAAAAGGAAACCTGTGTTCCTGAATTATTATCAAGACCACTGATTCATGGTGATTAGAGTAATGAAATTCCATTTTGATGACTTGAAATTCTGGGAACTGCATTGGTGATTGTAAGTCTAATTTCTGGATTTTACCAGGATTCATACTGTCATTCTTTTAGCATGTGTATAAGTGATGAGAGGAACAGAAAGTTCAATACACAGAGCATTAAATGAAGCAAACTAAAAACAGTGCAGGAAGCAATTATTAAAAAATACATGTTCTGCAGAGTTACTGATCTGGTATAAAATGCTAAATTCTGTGAAATGTTTTGTTTTTACTGGGGTGCAGGCAGTCCAGGTTCCAGAATGTTAGCTGGTTTTGTGGTAAAAAAAAGAAAACCAGTGGCCTTGATGATCACGGATGGAATAAAAAGGGAAAATGTTTCATTGTGGCAATTTTTCCTTTTGTCATGAAATCATTATAGAATAAGTACTTTGCACACCAATAAAATGTTGAGAACTCAGTCACAGGCCTTGGAATAAATACTTCTAATGGAGTGCAAAGACAAGCTACAGTATTTATCCAGCATTTAAAGAACTGCACTATGCTTCAGTAGTTTCTAATGGTGATGATTACCTTGTCTGTTGCCATTAGCAATACGGAGACCTTTTCAGCCTTGTGTTTACACCGTGGATTGGATAGTGGCATGTTGATCATTTGTTAGAGGGAGAGAGGGAGGAGGGAGGGAGAGAGAGGGGAGAGAGAGAGAGAGAGAGAGATTTTACTTACTGTGCAATCAGAGCTCACTGCCTGTAAACATCACCTCTGCTGTGGCTTGTCAATCAGGATGTGAAGTGCACAGCTCTCCTTGAGTCCCTACCTCTCAGCCTCTTAGCATTCATAGCACTGGCCTTCAAAATTCAGAGCAAACAGCCAAAATGTGTAACACTTTCTTATTATGTTGATTGCACGCATGCACAAGAAACATATCGCGGCAGGTTTTGAAGGCACGGCACTGTTGTGGCCAATGCCTCCACAGCCTTTAAAGGCTTGGCCCGCTTTCCTCAATGGATTGACACGCTGCTGCTGACACTAATTCAGCCAGCGCGCCACAACCTTGAGAAGTTTTAGCCGCTGCAATCAGGGACGACCTCGCCATTGCAGGGCTCTCTTGCATTCCCTGCCTGTTTGCCGAGGGGGTGCCCAATCCCCCTCTGCATCATGTCCCCTCCCCTGGTCTTTTTGCCGATGGGGGTGCCCAATCCTCATTGGCATGTCCCCCCCGCAAGTTCTTGTGTGCCGAGGGGGTGCCCAATCCCCCTCGGCTCATGAGACCCCCCATACCAGTATGTGCCGTCATGGGTGCCCAATCCCTGTCGGCATAATGTCACCCACTTTTGTTGTTTGCTGACGGGTGCCCAATCCCTGTCGGCATGATGTCGCCCCCTTTTGTTGTGTGCTACGGGATGTCTGATTCCCTGTCGCCTACAGCTGGACCCCCAAAAGAGTCCGTTGGCATGTTGGGAGCCCACCAAAGTGTGCCACATCCCCGGAAAAAACAAAACAGTCCCACAATGTTTTTTACTTTTTCACCTGTGAAAAAAGGAAACAGTCCCTCGCCGGTCTCCCTGCCCCACTCACGCAACCCGCACCCACACACTGCGCACCCTGCCTCCCCACACCCCCCTCACCCCATACTTACCTCCAGAGTCCAACGTGATGATCTTTGGGGGACCGGGAACATGTCTGCACTCTTCAAAGGCGACTGCGAACTGAGGAAATGCAGGTAAGCTGTACAATGGAATAAATAGGGTTTTTTTCAACTTTGATGCATATCTCAGTCATTTTCGGAATTCTGGCACCAAATTTTCAACATGGGTTTTGGGACCCCTCCTTATGAATTCTTGCCACTGTCATGGTGTGAATCGCCCCTAAAGGTGATTTTGCGGTCACTGTGTGGAATCACCTTTCGGGACCGAGTAACGAAATGACAGTGCCAGTGTTCATGAGGTGGGCTCTCAAAAAGCCTATGTTGCAAATTTGGTGGAAAAAATCCAAAAAATTACTGTTTTACAAGCGTGCGTTGCACAGTTGCTACACACGTTTGTACCTTTACGAATTTGCAATATTTTCACGCCTGATTTTCAACATTGGCATTTTTCCACATCTTCTTGTGAACAGTATAGCTGTCATTTTTCACATGCTGGCCAAAATGTGTTTTCGCACTTGTAGCGCAGAATAGCATGGTCGCTGTGGGAAATCAGTGTTTGGGACAGATTACGAAAATATTAACAGTGATACTGTTCATGAGCAGAAGTCCTAAAATGCCTATGTTGAAAATTTGGTGCTGATACTCCATAAAATGACTGTGTTACGAGAGTGCATTGCACAATTTGCATCATGCTCGTAAGTTCACAAACGTATAATATTTTCACTCCAGATTTTCAACATTGCCATTGTTCTGCACCTCTTTATGCACAGTACAGCTGTCATTTTTCAGATCCTGGCCAAAATGTGTTTTTGCACTTCCGATGCAGAATAGCGCGGTCGCTGCGGGAAATCTGTGTTCGGGACACATTATGAAAATGACATGACACTGTTCATTAGCAGAGGTCCTGAAATGCCTATGTTGAAAATTTAGTGACGAAAGTCTATAAAATGAGTATGCTACGAGTATGCATTGCGCAGTTTCCACACACGCTCCTACCTTCGCAAATTTCCAGTATTTTCACTCCAGATTTTCAACATTACCATTTTTCCACACCTCCTTATCAGCAGTGCAGCTGTCATTTTTCACATCCTGGCAGAAATGTGTTTTCGCTCTTTCAGCACACAATAGCGCGGTCGCTGTGGGAAATCAGTGTTCAGGACACATTAAGAAAATCACACTGACACTGTTCATGAGTAGAGGTGCTAAAATGCCTATGTTGAAAATTTTGTGATGAAACTCCATAAAATGACTGTGTTACGAGCGTGCATTGTGCAGTTTACACGCACCGTTGTAACTTGGCAAATTAGTAATATTTTCACGCCACATTTTCAACAGTGGCATTTTTCCACACCTCCTTATGAACAGTACAGCTGTCATTTTTCACATCCTCACCGAAATATGTTTTCATGCTTCTGGTGCAGAATACCATAGTCACTATTGGAAATCAGTGTTTAGAACAGATTAGGATAGAGCGAGTGAGAGAGGAGGGGAGTGACCGAGCTAAACTGAGCTCTGTCAGGACTGCTGCAGATTTCTTTGTGTGCAGGAAAAGGCACCAACGCTGGCAGGAGCCCAGTACAAAAGGGCAGCCTGCAGCTCCGAGAGACACAGAATGAGCTAGTGAGGGAGGAGGAGTGAGTGAACTCAACGGAGCTCTGTTGGCACTGATGTGGATTTCTTTGTGGGCAGAAAAAGGCAGCAATGCATACAGGGGCACAGTACAAAAGGGCCACTTGCAGCGGTGGAAGAAACAGAACGAGCGACTGAGAGAGGGGGAGTCGGCAAGCTCAACGGAGCTGTATTGTGACTGCTGGGGATTTCTTTGTAGGCAGAAAAGGGTGGCAACGCATGCAGGAGCCCCATACAAAAAGGCAGCCTGCAGCGCCAGCAGAAACGGAATGAGTGAGTGAGAGAGGGGGAGTGAATGAGGTCAACAGAGCTCTGTCAGGAGTGCTGCAGATTTCTTTGTGGGCAGAAAAAGGTGCCAGCAGAGGTAGGAACCCAATACAAAAGGGCAGCCTGCACTGCCATGAGAAACAGAATGAGCGCATAAGACAGGTGGAGGGAGCAACCTCAACGGAACTCTGTTGGGACAGCTGTGGATTTCTTTGTGGGCAGAAAAAGGTGCCAACGAAGGCAGGAGCCCAGTACAAAAGGGCAGCTTGCAGTGCCGGAAGAAATACAATGAGCGACTGAGAGAGGGGGAGTGAGCAAGCTCAGCTGAGCTGTGTTGGGACTGCTGCAGATTTCTTTGTGGGCAGAAAAAGGCAGCAATGCATGCAGAGGCCCAGTACAAAAGGGCAGCCTGTAGCAGCGGGAGAAACAGAACAAGCGAGTGAGAGAGGGGGAGTGAGCGAGCTCAACAGAGCTGTTTCGTGACTGCTGCAGATTTCTTTGTGGGCAAAAGAAGGTGGCAACACAGGCAGGAGCCCAGTACAAAAGGGCAGCCTTGAGCGGCAGCAGAAACGGGATGAGCAGAGAATGAGCGAGCTCAACGGAGCTCTGTCAGAACTGCTGCAGATTTCTTTGTGGGCAGAAAAAGGCGCCAATAGAGGCAGGAGCCCACTACAAAAGGGCAAGCTGCAGCAGCAGGAGAAACAGAATGAGCGAGTGAGACAGAAGGAGTGAGTGACCTCAACGGAGCTCTGTCGTGACTGCTGCGGATTTTTTTGTGGGCAGCAAAAGGCAGCAATGCAGGCAGGAGCCCAGTACAAAAGGCCAGCCAGCAGCGCTGGCAGAAACAGAATGAGCGAGTGAGGGAGGAGGAGTGAGCGAGCTCAACGGAGGTCTATCGTGACTGCTGCGGATTTCTTTGTGGGCAGGAAAAGGTGGCAATGCAGGTAGGAGCCCACAATAAAAAGCCAGCCTGCAGCGCCCGCAGAAACGGAATGAGCGAGTGACAGAGGAGGAGTGAGCGACCTTAAATGGAGCTGTGTCAGGACTGTTGCAGATCTCTTTGTGGGCAAAAAAAGGTGCCAATGCAGGCAGAAACCCAGTACAAAAGAGCAGCCTGCAGCAGCAGGAGATACAGAATGAGCGAGTGAGGGAGGGTGAGTGAGTGAACTCACCGGAGCTGTGTTGGGACTGCTGTGGATTTCTTTGTGGCCAGAAAAAGGCAGCAGTGCACACAGGGACCCGGGACAAAAGGATAGCCTGCAGCATCGGGAGAAACAGAATGAATGAGTGAGAGAGGGGGAGTGAGTGAGCGAGCTCAACGGACCTCTGTCATGACTGCTGCAGATTTCTTTGTGGCAGAAGAAGGTGGCAACACGGGCAGGAGCCCAGTACAAAAGGGCAGCCTGCAGCACCGGCAGAAACAGAATGAGTGAGTGAGAGAGGGGAAGTGAGCGAGCTCAACGGAGCTCTGTCAGGACTGCTGCAGATTTCTTTGTGGAGAGAAAAAGGCGCCAGAGGCAGAAGCCAACTATAGAATGGCAGCCTGCAGTGCCAGGAGGAACAGAATGAGCGAGTGAGACAGGCAGAGTGAGCGACCTCAATGGAGCTCTATCGGGACAGCTGTGGATTTCTTTGTGGGCAAAAAAAGGTGCCAATGCAGGCAGAAGCCCAGTACAAAAGGGAAGCCTGCAGTAGCATGAGACACAGAACGAGCGAGTGAGGGAGGGGGAGTGAGTGAGCTCAATGGAGCTCTGTTGGGACTGCTGCAGATTTCTTTATGGGCAGAAAAAGGCACCAATGCACGCAGGGGCCCAGTACAAAAGGGTGCCTGCAGCAGCATGACAAACAGAATGAGCGAGTGAGAGAGGGGGAGTGAGCGAGCTCAACAGAGCTCTTTCATGACTGTTGCAGAGTTCTTTGTAGGCAGAAGAAGGCGGCAATGCAGGTAGGATCCCAATACAAAAGGTCAGCCTGCAGTGCCAGCAGAAACAGAATGAGTGAGTGAGATAGGGGGAGTGAGTAAGCTCAACGGAGCTCTATCGGGACTGCTGCAGATTTCTGTGTGGGCAGAAAAAGGCTCCAACAGAGGCAGGAGCCAACTACAAAACAGCAGCTTGCAGCACCAGGAGAAATGGAATGAGCGAGTGAGACAGGGGGAGTGAGTGACCTCAACAGAGCTCTATCGTGACTGCTGCAGATTTCTTTGTGGGCAGAAAAAGGCGGCAATGCAGGCAGGAGCCCAGTACAAAAGGCCAGCCAGCAGCACCGCCAAAAAATGGAATGAGTGAGCGAGGGAGGGGGTTAGCGAGCTCAACGGAGCTGTGTTGGGACTGCTGCAGATTTCTTTGTGGGCAGAATAAGCCACCAATGCAGGCAGGAGCCCAGTACAAAAGGACAGCCTGCACCAGCAGGAGACAGAGAACGAGCAAGTGAGGGAAGGGGAGTGAGTGAGCTCAACGGAGGTCTTTTGGGACTGCTGCGGATTTTTTTGTGGGCAGAAAAAGGCAGTATTGCACCCAGGGGCCCAATACAAAAGGGCAGCCTGCAGTGGCGGGAGAAACAGAATGAGCGAGTGAGAGGGGCGAGTGGGCAAGCTCAACAGAGCTCTACCGTGACTCCTGTGGATTTCTTTGTGGGCAGAAAAAGGCGGCAATGCAGGCAGGAGCCCAGTACAAAAGGCCAGCCTGCAGCACCTGCAGAAACTGAATGAGCGAGTGACAGAGGGGGAGTGGGCAAGCTCAACGGACCTGTGTCGGGAATAATGCAGATTTCTTTGTGGGCAGAAAAAGCCACAAAAAGAGGCAGGAGCCCAGTAGAGCCCCTGCAGCTCCAGGAGAAACAGAATGAGCGAGTCAGAGTGCGGGGGAGTGACCCACCTCAACGGAGCTCTGTCAGGCCAGCTGTGGATTTCTTTCTGGACAGAAAAGGGTGCCAATGCAGGCAGGAGCCCAGTACAAAACAGCAGCCTGCAGCACCGGGAGAAACAGAACGAGCGAGTGACAGATGGTCAGTGAGCGAGTTCAACGAGCCAACGCAATCAACATTCGGCAATGACAAATGCTTGTTTCAAAGAATAGTAGGTCTACAAATAGTGTCCCCCATATATTTAATGTTAAGGAATGTTTCTGTCAAGTAAGTTAAATGATTTAATAGTGTGTGTGTCCAGAAATAGGTCTAACATTATCAAGAACATGAGTAAACATTTGCAGAGCAAGGGTACATTTCTGTATAAAAATCATAGCATTATGCCAGATTCATAGCAGTTGAGAGGTTTGCCTGAGCCTGGAGCAGCTAGTGACTAACACTGCAAGTAGTGCTTTGTTAGCGACTCCCCTCCCTCCCCAGGAACATGACAAACTGTTGTTGTTGGTTGATGCCCACGGCATTATGGCACTGAAACATCCTCACTACACAGCTCTAAATTGTGGGAGATAATCTCTGAGGCACTCTACAGTCCTTACATCAAAGGTTGTATTCACCTGCTAGGTTGCTTGATGTCCCTCTTTGCCTGGAATCTGCTCAGACTAGATCAGTGTTGAATGTGCATCTGAACAGGTTGCATCACCTTGTATCAGGTGCCCCCAGAGGGCTCCAGTTCCTCAAGGCTCATCCAAAGTCGACATCCTAGTATTCCTTCAGGAGGTTCTGGACAAGGGTCTCTCCGCATCATTCCTCAGAGTACAGGTAGCAGTAATAGGAGCAGCTCAGGGCCACATAAACAGGACAACAGCAGGGGCACACCCCGATGGTATTTGATTCTTGAAAACAGCTACCAATATTCGGCCAAAAGTTAAACCAGTGACAACACCCTGGGACCTCAACCTGGTACTCGTGGCTATGATGAATACCCCTTTTGAGCCACTGGCAACAATGGAATTCAAATGGTTATGTCTCAAAACAATTTTTCTGGTAGAAATTTGCTCAGCCAGATGTATAGGTGGGTTACAGGCCCTCTCATGTAGGGAACCATACCTGACATTTCACGAAGACTGGGTGACCTAAAGAACAATACCCTAATTTGTACCAAAGGTGGCTTCCATGTTTCATACTAATCAGACTGTCAATCTCCCAGCCCAATATCAGCAGTGGAGGTAGAGTGGGAACCATCTCTCCAAACTTTGGGAATAAAAAGGGTTATAACCACCTATGTCCACAGAACAAAGGATATACGCAAGACCAATCGACTGTTCATCATATTTCAAGGACACAGAAAAGGCCACCCAACATCACGCACCATGATAGCCTCCTGGCTCAAGACAGCTATTCTAGAGGCATATAAGGCAAGCAACACAGTGCCTCTGACAAAAACTAAGGCTCACTCCACCACAGCGGTGGCCGCCTCATGGGAGGAAAGAAATCCGGCCACCAAAGAAATCTGTGCAGTCGCCACATGGTCACCTATATATACTTTTATCAGGCACTTAAGACTTGACATGTCAAATGACAAAAAAAAACAACTTCAGCCGCTCGGTCCTCCAAGCAGCTAAGACTGACACAACTTGTCTACCCCACCCATGGATCAGGGAACTGCTTTTTAAAACCCTTGATGTAATTACTGTGGAGTGCCTCAGAGATTATCCCCCACAATAGTAGTTTAGTCACCTGGTAAAGGTGATTGTGGGGGTATACATCTCCAAGGCATTCCACATCCCACCCAGTAAACACTGATGTTCAGATAACATGAATCAGTTACCGGCATGCCGTATGGGCCTTTTTTTCCCTAAGAGTGTATGAATGGGAAATAAAGTAGTTTCTCTTGCTTTATCCTGGTCCACCATGTATAGTATGTATCACAAGCCAACAAATATCCAGTTCTGTTTTAGGTACAGCTTTGGAAGACATCAAACTGATCCAGCCTGAGCAGGTTCCCGGCAAAGAGGGGCAGGACTTCTTTGAAGTCACATGTGCATCAAGCAACCTATCAAGTGAGCACAACCCTTGATGCAATGACTGTACGGAGTGCCTCAGAGATGAATATCCCCACAATCACCTTTACCAGGTGAGTAAACTACCATTCTGATTGTTCACTGTCCTACACAGCCAGTATAGTGTTATGCTTGTGCAACTGTGTTAGTTTGATTTTGGCTGTTCGCACTCTATTCCACAGGAATTACTACCCTGTCAGGATACGAAAGGCAAGGAACCCTCAGAGAGGGTTCCACCCCTAGAGGTGCCATGGGACAATTCCCATGGCTAAAGGTACCTTAGGAATCCCCAAAAGAAATGTAGCACAATCATACCCCAAAGAAGGAGGCAACACGAAGCATACAAGCAAGCAGTAACTGTGATAGAGTGGCAGTAAGTGTGATGTAGCAGTAGAGAAGCATAGATAGTTTGATAACGTAATGAGATGCTCAGTTCGATAACGTAATGAAATGCCCAGGTTGTGTAGCATGATACTAATGGTTTGCATTGATTAGGAGATCCCCTAAGGAGAGAGGGAATGGCTGGACATCCTCCACCTCCATCCAACAGTGGAACCTACCTAAAGAAACTAGGGGACACTACTATGCTAACTAAGAGTTA
This sequence comes from Neoceratodus forsteri, assembly GCA_016271365.2. NCBI lineage: Eukaryota > Metazoa > Chordata > Ceratodontiformes > Ceratodontidae > Neoceratodus > Neoceratodus forsteri. The sequence continues at coordinate 72,171,047 of JADMNL010000023.1, forward strand.
TGACCTGAGGCAACGGAGGAGAGAAAAAAAAAAACATGAGGAGGAAATCTCTGGGGATCCAAGGCCTAGGTTGCCTTCCCTCTAGGCAAGGGATAGTTTATTTAGTGACAGCTCTGCAGCTGCAATTTGGAAAACCTGATTAAAGGGAGGTGCAAAATATTCCAGTTTGGAGGAAGACTCTCACTCAAAACCTCTAGCGGGAATGCCATGGAAGGTTGCAAGAAAACTCTGCAACAATATGTGAAACCAAGGCCCAGGAGGAGAGCAACAGCTGCTGAGGCACTCACCTGACCTACCCACCCTAAATCAAACTAGGTGAACCAGAGGCAGTCGTAGGGAGAATGGGGTGAAGGTGCCTTGCTAGGGAAACCACTAAAGTCAATGGCTAACCATTATAGTGGAACACTAGAGTCAAAGGAGGTGACTTTTTTCACCCCTCACTGCTAGTCTTAAATTCTACACCAGGAGCTGCTGTTGTGTAGCAGGCAGCTAAAGCCAAGCCCGGGGTGAGGACAGTCCCATCTATGGGCCAGGTGAGAAGGATTCCACTCCATGTTGGACATGCTTGAGATGCGGACTAAATGCAGAACGAGATTATTTATTTATTTGCTTTTGTTTACCGGGTAAGCACACTAGACATCCAAGTGCCTATTTTCAGGTGTGACCCAGCTGCAGGAACCCTGCACCAAAATAGAATGGCTGGCATGCCCCAGAAATTGATTGAGAGCTGAAGGCTGGTGAGCTGAATGAGCACGGCTGAGATCGTAATGAGCATTGAGTGCTAAGACCTTGCAAGGTCGAATGCAGAATTGAGTGCAGCAGAATCCCAGAGGCTGAAGCCGAGGGGATGGCAGTAGGCAAGAATCAATGGTTTGCGTAAGCAAGAAGCAACGATTGCGGAAGGAAGTGTGGACCTGCATGTAGGTCAGTAAACAGCAGAAATAAGTGGACCTGCACGGAGGTCCGCATAACATAGGCAATGAAACAGCACTGAATAGTGGGGCAAGCCAGCCAGGCATTTTGAAAGCCAAATCAAGTTACAAACTCTGAGGATTTTTGGCAGTGAAGACAGGATTTAGAACAGAAATAATTGGCCACGACCCCCCAAACAGCTCCCAGTCACCACCGTAGGACAAACAAGGAAGCGATGGAAGGGTCGAGAACCACATGCAGATATTAAAGCTAATTTAATAGCCTCAGCAGGAGCTTTAGCTAACCTCAGAGTAGAACAGCAGTGTACAAAGGGAATAACAAGACTGAACTGCATAGCAAGGTATAGAGCTTGAAGCAGGTGTACAAACAAAGAAGCAGCATCTGTATTGAGTACACCAAGCTACAAATTGCAATAAACATAAAACAAATGAGGCACAATACTCTGAAAGCAGCTGTTACAAGCAGTGCAATGAACTGCAGTAGTGAGACAAGTAGAATGAGTTGAGCATGATTCAGCTGTATAGCCAGGGTTCAGTGTGAGCCAGAATCAGGTGAAAGCAGTTAAGTATGCAACATGGAAAACAGCTATAGCTGAGCTGAACACACAGATAATGTTTGTAGTTGCATTGCAAGGCATTTGAGTATTGTAACTGAAAGCAATTCAAGTTGTGAGTAACTGAAAGCAAGTCGTATGAGCTCTGGAGTAGCAGTATGCCAGGAGCTTAGAAACAAAGCCCCACCCCCAAAAAAAAGAAAATCAAAGACACACAAACACAAAACAGAGAACAAAGACAGAAGAAGCATGCACAGCCAAAGGCAAAATACAAACCAGAAGCAGGAAAGAAACACAGGAGCCAGCAGACAAGCAGGAGCAGTTGGGGGGGTAGGGGGTAGGCCCCAATTAGCTCAAAGGACAGATGGACAGATCCTTCAGCTGCAAAGAAAAAATGCTTCACAATGAAGCTGAGAGGAACTGCTTATATAGCTCAGGAAGTGGGAGTGGCTGGCTGCTTGGCCACTGAACTCCAGCCAAAAGCCTTTCCAATTATAATAATATTAAATGTTATTTATAAGGTGACTTATGTAATAGCCAAGGTGCCTAACAATTTAAAAAACAGGTCAAACATCAATACAGTTCAAACAAACATTAATACAATTAACATTAAAATAACAGTTTACCGTTCATCATTAGGAAGATCAGTCACTGAATGCCTGTTGCCACAGAAAAGTTTTTAAAGCATGCTTGAATTCCTCCACAGTTGTGCACTCCCATAACCGACAGGGTAGAGAATTCCAAAGAGTAGGGGCCGCATACATGAATGCTCTTGCCCCAGAAGATTTCAGACACACCCTTGGAATCTCTAGCAACCCCTCTTCGGCCGAGCAGAGTGATCCCCCAGGGCAGTAAGGAACAAGGAGCTCTTTCAGGTAATCCAGGCCCAGTCCATGTAGGGCTTTAAAAGTCAGAAAACCGACTTTAAAGGTGATCTGCCACTGTACTGGCAGCCAGTGCAGTTTGCGCAGCACCAGTGTAATATGACAGGACCTAGCAGATCCCATCAAAAGCTGGGCTGCCACATTCTGCACCAGCTGCAGGCGGCGGATTTCCACCCCAGGAAGCCCTAGGTAGAGGGAGTTGCAATAATCTAAGTTAGAGGACACAAAGGCATGGACCAAAGTAGGAAGGTCACCAGATGGAACGAATTATACACATATTTATAGCCTTTGTTTAATTTTTCAAACTTCATCATGGTAAATATGATATCTGTACATACATATTTCCACCCTTGTGCCCCTTGTCCAGTTATCCTAGTCTTTAGTACTTATCCCCTGGCTGCGTGCCCAGTGTAAATTAGGTCATGCCTCCTGTAGCCCAGGCCTGATGTAAATTGGGCCCTGCCACTCCCTTTTGCCTGGCTCAGGGCCCATCTGATGCAAATTGGGTTGTGCCCCCCCCCCGTCCCATGACCAAGGAGTGCCTAAGGTAAATTGGATTATGCCCACATGCTCAATGTAAATCAAGCCTTGGTCTTTTTCTGTAGGCTACCCCTGCACCTAGGTCGCTGCACCATGTTCTCCCCCAGTGAGCTACCCCTGCACCAGGGTCACCACATTTCCTTTAGGTTCCTGTCACACCAACCCCCTGTTGGCCCTCCCATCTTTTAGGACACTCGTCCCTCCCACTCCTTATTTGGGTGCGTGGGTGGGTGTCTTGAAATCAGCTCGAACAAAGAGGCTCTACCACTGTTCCAGCTGGTCTAAATATACCTCCCAGCCAATCCTCTGGCTCCTTACTGCCTTGCTCTATCCCCCGAAATCCTAGCCTTTCCTGTTGCTACCTGCCTATTGTATATCCCGCCAACTACCTTTGTCTTGTTTTCTGACAACTGGCAGTGCACATGCACTTGCTATCCATTCAGGGAGAGGTGGGGTCCATCTCTGCATGCAGCTGGCTGTGGCCCTGCCCCCCATGGGAACATCCCACCAACAATCCTGCCTGCTGCACAGTGGTGTACCAGATGGCAGGCTAAATGCTGTTGACTGTTACTGGGCTTGCACAAAAATGTGATATTTTACACATTCAAAGAGCCACCAATTCCTTGAGAAGAACTTTGTAAAAGCATAATATTTGGGCACAAAGCAGCTTATATTTCTGTTAGTTCTGTATTTCTTATCTCCATTATTTATTACTGAGGTTATATGCATGAAAACAGGAAAGTTATTCCTTGAGAATTTATCAGCTCCTATTTCGTCTTCCAACCTGATGTCATGATACTCTGCTTGTGACATCATAGTTATTCCACTGGCAACAGATGTGATGTCATGAGAGCATTATAATTTCAAGTAGAGAATAAGCTATAGAGGCAGATGAAGTTTACATGATAAAAATCTTGTTTTGTGGGGATTTCTTCAGTAATAAATAATGGAAAGGAAACATTTATAGAAGATACATGAAATATTGTTATAGTATATGATATATGAAATATTGTTGCAAATAGGGAAGGAATCAAGAAAGGAGATAAAAAACCTTTTTCCAGTACAGCAGGGAAAAAGGGACAAGAAAGATGGTATAGTGAAACTGAAAAAGGGAGAGGAAAGAAGTACAGAGAAGGTAGAAGTATCAAACGGATACTTCTGCTCTGTCTTTATAGTAGAAAAGGATGGCCCAATACCACAAAGGAGGAATTGGGGAAGGGGGAGAAGGTTCAAAGAAGAGATCACAAGGACATGGTGAATAAAGAGCTCATGGCCCTCAGAGCTGATAAATCCCCTGGTCCAGCAGGTATCCACCTGAGAGTGTTGAGGGAGCTGGCAATGGACCTGGCAGGTCCAAAGGCAGATCTGTCCAACAGTTTGCTGGATTTGGGGAGGTGCCACAGGAGTTGCGTGCACATTATGCCACTCCACAAGACTGGGCCCAGAAATGACCTGGGAAACAACAGACCAGTCAGCTTTAGCTTTGTGGCTGTGTTGATGGAGACAATCTTTAAGGAAAGGCTTGTAGGATTTCTGGAGGCAAATGGTTTCTAGGATGAATGGCAGCATGGGTTCATGGCAGGAAAATCCTGCCAAACTAACCCGACTGACTTCTTTGACTAGGTAACAATGGCAGCTGACATTCTTTGCTCGGACTTTAGCAAGGGCTTTGACTCGGTACCCTACAGGAGACTGATCAGGAAGTTGGAGAATCTTGGAGTAGGAGTGACAGTTATGATATTGGTATCAAACTGGTTGGCATAGCAGCCAGAGGGTGGTAGTGGAAGGGAGTTCTCAGACTCAAGTGAAGTCACCAGCAGGGTTCCACGGGGCTCAGTGCTTAGTCCAGTGTTATTTAACATGTTCACAAGTGACGCTGGAGATGGCATAAAGGACATCTGACTTTTTGTGAATGACATCAAGCTCTGTGGAATGGTTGACACAGCTGAGGGGATACAGAACCGTAGAGAAGCTCTAGCCAGGCTAGAAAGGTGGTTGGGTTATGGCAACTTGGGTTCAGTGCAAAGAAGTGCAAAGTCATGCACATAGAAAGTAGGAACTCGAGGACCGAATATAGTCTAGAGCTGATTCTGCTCATCAAATTGGAAGGGGAAAAGGACTTGGAGGTAGTCATCACCAGCAACCTGGAACATTCAACTTATTATAGGAAGGCAGCAGCCAGAGCCCACCAAATCTTGGCTATATTACCGGAGGGATTACAAGCGGGGGAGAAGGTCACAATGCTGGTGTACAGATCCTTGGTGTGGCTGCACCTGGTGTCTGGCATACAATACTGGCAACCCTACTTGAGAAAAGACATAAAGCTGATCGAGGTAATCCAGAGGAGGGTGAAGAAAATGTTTCCGAGTCAGCAGGGCAAAGTACATCAGAAGAGACTAAAGGACCTCAACGTGCACTCACTTGAGGAGACAAGGGAGAGGGAACATGATTGAAGCCTTCAAGTACCTAAAAAGTATCAACAAGGTGAATGTGGGGGGGGACTTTTTAGCCTTAGTAGAAACATGATCAAAAGGGGGCGCTGCAATAAGCTGGCAGGGGAAAGGTTTAAGACAGAGGTCGGATTTCTTTACAGAGGGAGTGGTGACAGGGTGGAACAAGCTTCTGGAAAAAAGGTTGTCTCCCTGGAGATGGTGAATAGCTTCAGAAGGGGGTGGGACATGGTAAAAGAGAGAGTCATTGTCAAAGGGGGCACAAAAGGGGCAAAGGAGGGGACAGGTTTGATGGAGGGGTGGCAGAGCCCTCAGTAGTTGCTGAGAAGAGGCTCTGCAATTCGAGCAGATTTGATAGACCACTAGGCCTTCTGCTGGTAGTTTTCATATGCTCAAAATGCAGGCTGACGTGTTGAAATATTATGTTTTCCTAAGTTTTACCAAAGGTGCCAGCTGCTCTTTAAATCTTTGATGTGCTTTGAATAAAAAGACATCAGCACGGTGATAATCTGGTTAGCACTTTTTGTCTGGATGTTTGTGTTTTGAATGTCTGTTTTTTTCTGTGGAAAACATTATAAAGTGAATTAATTTAAAAAAAACAAAATCTCAATGGGCTTTTTGTGTTTTTACTATCATTTCCATGACTACTGTAATTTTGAACAAGACAGTATCATGACTTTCTCATACTTTTACATTGATAACAGTACAGCACTAATTATGTCAGTTCAGCCCCTCCCCACCTGTTCCTGTTTGCTTTCCTCCGGGTACTTTGATGGCGGGACCTTTTTCCATCCAGGTTATTGCATATTATTGTTGCCAATGTTTTTATGCACTGGTGGGAATTCTCTGCACTTTATTTCTGTACATGTAAATCTGTTCATTATTTATTCTAATAGTTGTAAATTACTGTTGATCTGATCAAAAAAAAATTCTTTATTTATCCAGGCGAACATCGTTGAGCAAGTTCATTTACAAGATGGACCTGGTTAATTCCGGGTCAAATGGTACAATGCATACAGAGATATTTATAATAGAGCCAAATAACACAAGCAAAGAACAATTAATGCAAGTAAGTACTCAATGTTACATCAGTCATATCAGTTCAGAGTGCTTCTGTAATATTTAAGGAGGACATAAGATGAGGCTTAGTAGGAACTTCAGTAGGGAGAAGTGATCGGCCGCTCGTGTAGGGAGCTGACACAAGCACAGAATTTCAAAAGTAGTGTAATCACTTAGTATCCCTAAATGTAACACTCTAAGCAGAAGGATAAGGGTCTTAACAGTCAAGGAGAAAAGTAATTACAGTTCACTTTTGGCAAATTTTGGCATGGAAATCAGATTTATGCTTGGTTTAGAACAGACACAGAAGCAGACTGCAGGAACCATCCGAAGCCAACACCAAGGAGCACTCACGTTCCGATTGGATGGCTGCTAATGCTGTGCTTTGCTAATGGAGAGTCCAAGCTTAGATTCTCAGGTGGTGGTAGAGGCAGGGTGCCCGGGTTTCCCATGCCTATGGGCAGGGAGCCCGTGGAGAGCATATCCTTGGCAAGGGATGGAGGAAGGGGTCGGTATTAAGTACTGGGCCATGGACAATGGAACATCTGAACCAGCAGGAGGACCAAGACAGCAGGACAACAGAATTGGGTATTCCTTGACGTCTTAAGACTGGCCCAACCACAGAAATTCAGAAAGGAGTGTAATCAAACAGAGTCCCAACTCTTGACACTCTAAACAGGAAAAAATATAGGTCATAACTGTTAGGCAATAAGTTAGTACAACTCTTTTTTGTGCAAGTTTTAGACAGAAAATCAGACTTTAGCTTAGTATTGAGAGAGACACAGGAACAGACTGCAGGAGCCAATCAGAAGCCAGAGCAGAAAAGGGCTCATGTTCCGATTGGATATCGGCAATGCTGCACCTCTCTAGTAAGGAGTCCAGTCTAGGTGTCTCAGGCGGTGGCTATGGAAGTGACAACTGCCCAGTATCTGCATTTCTCCTACCTGAGGGGCACGGAGCCCCTGAAGGACTAGTCTACGGCATGGAAGAGAGTTAGGGGACAGAGGAAAGAGATAGTAAGAGTGGAATGCAAGCGGGCGTGGCCTAGCAGCAGAGCGAGATGGCAGCATAAAGTTAGAGCTCTGCAACCATCCCTTGCAATCTCCTCTTATTTTAACTCATTTCCCCACCTTCATTATCAGAAAAGAACAAGGACACAGTGCTGATGTCGTCCAAGCAAAAATCAGGAAAAAAGCAATCTCAGATAGCTTTTAAATCGACGCCTCGGAATCCTTCTACCAAAGGCCCCACGCAGCTGGATAACTCACCAGGAAGCTCGCGGGTGACCCAACCAGGAAGATCTCCACAGCCAAGGGAGGGAAACCTCGGGAAAGAGAATCCAGTATCTGAATCTCATCAAGCCATGGCGGAGGGGTACCTGCAATTAGAGAAGCTCATTAAAGACCTGAAATGTGACCTGGGGTCTAGAATGGAGGCAGGCTTTGAGAACATAACTGCCCAGATTCAACATTTGCAGCAGGTCGTTAATGCTACATCTGAACAAGTAGAGACACATGAACAGCGTTTGACAGATTTAGAGCAACGCCTCAGTGATCAAGAAGACAAATCCTCCTCACAAGCGATCGAACTGGCTAAAGCTTTGAAGGAAATAGATTACCTTAAAAATTCACTAGATGACCATGAAAACCGAGAGCGCCGTTGCAACGTCCACATTATCGGCCTTCCGGAGGGCACTGAGGGGAAAAATTGCATCACTTATCTCCAAGATTGGCTTAAAAGTAATTTAAAGCTTCCCCAAGATACTTCCTTGGAGATTCAAAGGGGCCATAGAGCTCTGGGTCCGAAACCGCATCCAGATCAGAAGTCCAGACACATTATTGTAAAGTTCTTAAGGTATCAAGATAGGGTGCTAGTCCTGGAAGCAGCAAGGAAGGTTGGCGTCATTCTCAAGCAGCAAAGGCGTGTGAGTCTCTATCCCGACTACTCTAGGATCCTTTAACAGCAGCGCCAGGCATTTGTGGAGGTTCGCCGAGTGCTACACTCAATCAATTGCCCTTTTTCTCTGCTTTACCCAGCCCGGGTGATCGTGCGCCCCGTGGGGGGTAACTTGAAGAGCTTCACTGACCCGATGGCTGCCATGGAATATGTCAGGGATCTGGAAAAACAGAAGGCCACATGACTTTATCTATGTGGATTGTCCTGATTAAAGGTACTGTCTTCCCTTGATTGCGAAGGGGGGCAATTCTCTGGTCCATAATTCCATCGGGGCCTATAAAGGCTGGATTCAGGGGTCCCCCCTTCCTCTACCTCTTGGGTTGTATTTGAAGGCCTTCAATTTGAAAGGTGGTGGGACAATCGATGACTCATTAACAGTTTTAAAACTCACCTTGCCACGAGTTATGGATGGCTGTTTCTGTTTTTTTGTTTTGTTTTGTTTTTTTCTTTTATCGTTTTTGTTTCTATCTCAAGAACTGTGTTGGTAATCCCATGAGTGACATAGGGTGGAGTTTACCTCATTAAAAGCATGTTGACTTAGAATACAATATATAAAGATATGTAGGCGGTACATAGTGTTAATGGGGAAATGAGTATTGTCTGAAGCTGGTGGGGGGGGGTTCCTGGGCTGGAACCACTATGTTACTTTGAGTCCTGGTAGTAAGGACTTGGAAGGGAGGATCGATTTCTAATTTGTGTTTTTAGTAAGAGCACTTGGGATAATGCTGCAAAATCCATTGTTTTGAGCCCCTCTGCCACTAGTTTGTTCTCAGTAGTGGGCAGAGGATCTCAAAGATCCTCCATACACAATAATTTCAGTTTTTTTGCTCCCCTCAGCTGTGTTTTTTTTTTTATATTATGATATATGAGGGTTTACTAAGTTTTGATATTCAATATATATTTTAGTGCTTAAAGTTTGCAAGGGATGGATGCTCAATCCACGAGAAGTAGAGGGTAGTTCTAAGTTGGGGTTTTATTATGGGGTTGGGGAGGAGATGTGCGGTATTTTGTCTATTCTGTTTGTTTGGTGGGTGGGAGGGAGGAAGGGAAATATTGTTACTGTTCATAAATTGCATTATTTGGGGGGTTGGGGAGTTAATTGTTTAATTCCAAGGTTTTATGGAAAAGTTAAAAATGTTCCTCAGCAGTGGAAAGTAGGTTGTATTCTGTTATATGTGAAGGGCTGGCTATGTTGGTTAATTTATCCTCGAATTCCAAATGGCTAAAATTGTGTTAATATCTTGGAAAGTTAATGGGCTACGTACGGTGACAAAAAGGAAAAGGGTATATACTGAAATTAAACACAAAATGAAAGGGGATATTGTATTTCTACAAGAGTCTACCAATATGAAACTAGAGGGTCTACGTCGCTCATGGGGGGGGGTACACTGATTGCTTCCGCTTTCACCTCTAAAGCCCGTGGGGTTGCAGTATGGATTGGACCGGGTTTCCATCATAAAATCCTGTCTTTAGTGACTGACCCTCAGGGAAGATATGTGGTGGTGGTGATAGACTTGCGAGGTACCCCTACTACTCTGGTCTCACTCTATGGCCCGAATATAGATTCCCTGGATTTTTTAACCCACCTGGGGACCACTCTGGCTCTATTCCCAGATTATATTATTATAAGGGGGGAATACATATTGGGAACCACTCTTAGATTATTCCGGGGTGAAGAAAGGTCCCTATCCCAAAAGTGTCAAAACCCTACACCGAATGATGACTGGGAGATCACTGCAGGAGGTGTGGAGATTCTGCAATCCCTCCTCTAGAGAACACTCCTTTTATTCTCATGGTCATAGACTCTACACAAGGCTAGACTATGTATTTTTAACGAAGTCTAGACTGGGTTCTGTCATGGAAGCTGAATATGGTCCATTATTGATCTCAGACCATGCCCCCTTGAGAGTGATTATGGAGGAGGGGAGGAAGCCCGAGAGAGTTCCCATGTGGCGTATGGACACTATTCTTTTGGAGGGCTCAGATTTTCTCCATCAGCTAAAATGACACGTCTCGTATTTTCTTCAGGTGAATCAAAAGGGAGACACAGATACTAGGACAATATGGGAGACTCTCAAGGCTAGTATTCGGGGCGAGACAATTTCGTATGCCTCCCACAAAAAGAAAATGATTAATAAAAGGGAACGGGAACTAGACACCCAAATCATGAAATTAGAGAAAGATTTGATGGCTATACCTGACCATTCTAATCATTTTGAACTAAAAGCTTTAAAAAGTGAATTAAACCTAATTTCTACTCAGCAAATTGAGAGAGCCCTAAATTTGACCAAATCATATTCCTATTTCGAAGAGGACAAGGCTGGGAAGTGGTTGGCGGGATTAGTTAAAAGTCAGAGAATGGGAAGAACTGTTCTGGGGGTGGAGGTGGCTGGAGAGGAGATTACTTATGACCAGCGGAAAATAAACAATGCCTTTAAATCATATTACTCCCAATTGTATACTTCTGAGTACCCCAAGGGAGCCAACCCGGAGGATTTTCTAAAGACTATTACTGTACCCACAGTGGGTGACTTAGATCTAGATAATCTAGATGCCCCTATAACTTTGGAGGAATTGAAGGAGGTAGTTTGGAAGATTAAGAGGGGGAAAGCACCGGGACCAGATGGCATTCCAGCAGAGATTTATAAATTGCTATGGGAGGAGTTGGGCTCTCTAATGAAGGAAATGATACAGGAAGCCTTGGAGGAGGGGGCTCTACCTCCTTCACAGGAACTAGCTACAATTACTATTTTACCTAAAGAAGGGAAAAAAACCCTTTGGTGCTCCTCATACCGCCAATTTCTTTACTCAACACTGATTATAAGATCTTAGCGAAACTGTTAGCCAATAGGCTGGAGGGTATCCTTCCCAAACTGGTTCACCTTGATCAAGGGGGTTTTGTCCGCCGTAGTCAGGTTAAGCATAACATCAGACGGGTCCTTAACATAGTTCAAGTATGGTCAAAGGAGGGAAGGGGAGGTCTGCTATCGCTTGACGCAGAGAAGGCCTTTGATTGGGGCGAATGGCCCTTCATGATGGCAGTTCTGCAGAAGTTCGGTCTGGGCCCTAAAATAATGAAATGGTTGGGAGTATTGTATAGAGCCCCAAGAGCCCAAGTACTCACTAACAACATCGTTTCATCCCCCTTCGCTTTGACGAGAGGAACCAGGCAGGGGTGCCCCCTATCTCCTTTAATATATGTCCTTTCTATTGCAGCTCTCGCACAGAGCATTAGATCTCACTCTAGAATCCGGGGTCTCACATGGAAGGGTCAGGAACATGTGATTTCACTCTTCACAGGTGACGTCCTTCTATTTCTGAATTCTCCGGGAGAGGCAGTGTTGGCATTGACCCAACTTTTTGGTACATACAGTCCACTCTCCGGACATAAGATCGACTGGGGTAAGAGTGAATGGTTACCTGTGGGGAAGGATAGGGGTCCAATCTCAATAGCTCAAAACATAATACACCCAGTTAAATCACTAAAATATTTGGGTATTCAAATTCCTTCTAAGATTTCCTCAATGATTGCAATTAACATGAAAGGGTTGATTTCTAAAATAAAAGATAATTGCCTCTTGTGGAGGGCCTTGCCTTTGACCCTACTAGGGAAGGTAAACTTAATAAAAATGTCAGTTCTGCCCCAATTCTTATATTTTTTTCAGGTAATCCCCTTGAAGGTTCCCCAAAAATATTTTAACAGTATAGAAGGTGCTATCACACAACTCTTATGGAATAACAAGAGACCTAGGATTAAGAAATCACTTTTGTGGAAGCCCCAAAGGACAGGAGGTTTAGGCCTCCCTAGTGTGAGACTTTATTGGGAGGCAGCTCAGGTCGCTCATGTTCAGGATATGTTGAAGAACCCGGAGGTTCAGCCGGCCTGGGTGAGGATGGAGACCTCGGAGGATCCCTTGATGTACCACCGTTTCTTTGCACTTTGTGTCGGGGTGGAGTTCTTGCCCAATCCTGTCAATCCCTTCACAAGGAATACGGTGAAAGCATGGAAACTTGCACATAATATGATAGGGCTGAAGGTTGGTTTGTCCCCTGAAGCCCCACTTACCAGGCTTTTACAGCAGGGAGGGGAATGACCATATGGGACAACCCAGTCTTGAAAAGGTGGGCTATTGGGGGTATTTCTCAGATTCAACATATTTTACAGGATGGGAACTTATGCTCTTTTGAATATTTGTTGAAAAACAAGTATATTAACAAATCTCACCTTCCTCAATATGTTAAAATCAAGGAGGCATATGAGGTATTGAGCAGCAGAGTGAGCCAACAAGGGGGGCACACTCCCCGTTAGAGGAATTATTCTGGGGGCAATCAGATCAACCTATGTTTAAACCCCTAAGACGAACATATAGATTATTAATAGGGGCTCTACCGGATCATTTGGAGGCCACCAAGGCCAAATGGGAATCTGACTTATTACCAGATGGATTGACTGGAGGGGAATGGATTTCGATCTTAAGTAACAGTCTCAAACGTTCAGTTAATAACAGAGCTAAGGCCATTCAATTTAATGTATTACACAGAACGTACCATACTCCATGGTTGGCACACATAATTAACCGAGAGGACTCCCCCCTTTGTCCTAAATGCTAAATCCACAATGGAGTATTTTATCACATGATTTGGCAATGTAATAAGGTCCAAAACTTCTGGTTGGGAATGCAGGAAATCCTCTCTAAATTAGTGAACACATCTCTTAGGATAGATCCAGTGGAAATTCTCCTTGGCTTGCCCCTGGTTGAACCAGATGGGAAGAAAACTTATACTAAACCTGGGTTTACTTTATGGAGGTTAGGAAATGTGATGGGGCTGAAGGTATTGGCTATGCAGTGGAGGCTTAAGTCTATTCCAACTATAGCTGAGTGGACAAATGCATTCTTAGATTGCATGAAATATGAAAAGATTCAGTACTGTGTTAGAGGGCAACTGGGTATTTTTAAAGAGATATGGTCTCCAGTTGAGAAGGCATTGTGACAACCATGGTTCCCAGCCTTCTGAGGGATGGAGAGGAAATTAGGGAGAGTCTTTGAGACAGATATTGAATGGCTTTGGCTCTGCTTAGACTAAATTGTACATAAAAGTATGGGTCTGAATATACGAGGTAGAATTAAGATATACCCTTAATACAATTAGATTGGGGAAAAGGCCCCTGTAAAAGAAGGTCTGGATGGGGGTAGATTGTATGACATGGAAGCCTGTAACCTTAAGTGACTTACTTTTCTTTTAACCCTAGTATATGTCTGTATTCTTATGTACTGCTGAAGTTGTTTAAATAAAGTGTACAAAAAAGGAGAGTGGAATGCAGTGGAAAGGGAATACAAAGATGAGATAGGGCAGTTAAATGGTACGGGGTAGGGGAATAAGAGCCACAGAATAAGCAATATGTAAAAGACAGCAGGGTGAGTAAGGTGTAGTGGCTGCGAGAGCCATGAAGAGATAATAACCGTACAGGGATTTCTAGAGTGGAAAAACATTTAAGGCATAAGATGCTCACAGAGTTAAGGTCACCAAAGGTTACAAGTGATCATAAATTCAGCTATGCTCAGAGGGCAGCAGACTGATGCTTCGGACTAAAATTAGGGGCTGGGGTAGCAATTGCAAGGCTCACACATACCGAGCATATAGAGATTTAAAGGCATTCATACTGCGGAGGCAGCTTAATTTCAATAATTTTTGTATTTTGTTCCACAGTGTTGGCAACAGGAAACTAATGGCCACTCTGCACTAGCGAGAGGAAGCCTTGTGGATACATAATGTGATGTAGGATGCGCTTCTTAGGGCATATGTTCCTGGCTCACTTAGTGGGAGACAGTCTATTATATATTGTGGAATCCACTTCAAGAAGACTCTATAAGTCCAAAGGACTGCGTTTCTATTATGCGTAAACATAAGAGAGGACCATCTATGGCTTCGTACAAGGAACAATGATGGGTAGAGATGGGGAGACCAGTAATAAACCGGATGGCCCTGTGGTAAAGCATATCCAACTTTGCAAGCGAGGATTTGGGACATTGACTATAAAGAAAATGTGCATAATCGATCAGCGAAAGAAAAGTAGTTTGGACAAGGCACACTTTTGCATCTGTAGTAAGAAACTAGTTAATTCTAAAGAATAGCCCCAGCCTCTGCCTTAACTTCTTTACAAGGTCCTCAACGTTCTCAGTGAATGATAGATAATGGTCTAACCACACACCTAGGTATTTAAACTTTGAGACAAACTCCAGTTGTTCTCCAAGAGTTGTGGTAATCTGAAGTAGTGCTCCAGAGCTGGCCGGATTCATCACATGGCTATAGAGCGAGAACAACATTGCTTTTGCTTTTTAGCATTTAGAAGAAGTTTTTTATGGAGGAGCTGGTTCTGGAGCTGGTTAAATTCTTCCTGGAGGTCAGCACAAGCAGCTTCAGGTGTCGGACGACTTATATACAGTATACAACCGTGTCGTCAGCAAACAGGTGTATGTTGGTCTTGTTAATAGAAACATAGAAACATAGAATTTGATGGCAGATAAGGACCACTTGGCCCACCTAGTCTGCCCATTTCCCTACCTAATGGATAAGCTGCAGATCCTAGTTAACCAACAGCCTACTTCCTCCTACCCCCCACTAGAATTGCCTTATGTCTGTCCCATGCATTCTTGAATTCCCCAACTGTTTTTGACCCTACTACCTCCTCAGGAAGGCCATTCCATGCATCTACAACCCTCTCTGTGAAGTAATACTTCCTCACATTACCTTTGAGCCATCCTCCCCCTCTATCTTCAAATTGTGCCCCCTTGTTCTTGCACATCTCTTTTTCTGAAAGATGCTACCTTTTTGGACTTTGTTGATTCCCTTGAGGTATTTGAAAGTTTCTATCATGCCCCCTTTCCTTGAGGCTATACATCTTAAGCTCCTTTAGTCTTTCTTCATATGTCTTCTGTTGCAGACCCTGCACCATTTTGGTTGCCCTCCTCTGGACAGCCTCCACCCTGTCTATGTCTTTGCAGAGATGGGATTTCCCAGAACTGTACACAGTACTCCAAATGTGGTCTTACCAACTGTCTGTACTCTCATCAATGTTACTAACACAGACAGCAAATAGTAAGAGACCAAGTATGGATCCTTGCGGGTACTCCCCTCAGTAGAGGTTTGAGTGGGGATAGCTCACACTCTCAGCCTTAATTTGTTGACGCCATCCTACAAGGTTCTCAGTAAACCAATGCAAAGAAACTGAGTCCAGGCCTATACTCTTCAGAGAAGAGAGAAGCAGGCTATGATTCACTGTATCAAAAGCCTTACTAAGGTCTAGAAAAACAGCACAGACAAAGTTTCTGTTATCCAGTTCTCGGTACCAATCATTTGTTACTTTGGCAAGGGCCTAAATAGTGCTGTGTTTAGTTCTAAAGCCAGATTGCATAGGGTTTAGTAGGTTATTGGATTCGAGGTAGTCCCTTAGTTGGTTGCTGACAATCTTTTCCAGAAGTTTCAACAAAGTTGGGAGGAGGGTAATTGGTCTGTAATTGTTAAGGTCACAGGGATCCCCTGATTTAAACAAGAGGATGACATGAGCAATTTTCCAGATCTGGAGAATAAGCCCTTGGGACAATGATAAGTTAAATAAGTGGGTGATAGGAACAGCTAGGACATGATAGGCGATTTTAAGAAAATAAGGATCCAAAGAATTAGCACCAGCACTTTTCTTAATATCCAATTAGAGCATGAGGTCTTCAACCTCTTTCAGAGAGACTGAGTGGAATGAGAAGCCAGGTACCGGGGCAGGAGAGTCTGAGCATGGGATACTTAATTGTGAGCGGACCAGGGATGCAGGGGAATTGTCGAAAGCTAGACCAGCTGTGGCAAAATAATGTTAAATGCATCTAGGATTCCCCGTTTATCACTGATAGTAGTACTCCCAGTTGTAATCTTAGGTGGCAAGGAATTACCAGGTGTATATCCAGACATGTCCTTGATTGTCCTCCAGAATTTGGAGGAGCACTTTGCTGCAGAATCCAATTCAATAAGATAAAATGCTGCCTTAGCATCCCTGACCATTTTTGAACAAGCATTGCGTGCCCTTCTGAATTGACACCAGTCTGAGTCAAGCTTAGCCCGGCAAGCTTTTTTCCACAACTTATCCCTACTACAATGTGCAGTTTAGCTCACAGAGAACCAACGGCGTGTTTTGCTCTTTACACAAATTTTTACCATAGGGGCATACATATTTAGGGCCCCAACAAGTATATCATGGAAAATATCATATGCCGAATTAACCGTGTTAGCTAAGTAGAAGTCTTGCCAACACGGCGAGTGTTCCAACTCATAGACATAAGCAGCCACATCAAAGTTATGCCGGGACCTTTTTGTAAGAAATTTAGCTGTAGGTCCTGTATGACGCAGTGATCTGACCGCGGCAATGAAGCAATGGTCACTGGCATTAGAAAAGAAAGTTCCAGCATGTGAGAAGAGATGAGGCTTATCGACCAAAATAACATCCAGTAGTGTGCTGTTGCTCATGTTCTTTTTGTTTGGACATGTGGGTTCGTGAATTAGTTGCACCAACCCACGACAATCGCAGAAAGTGTTTAAGGGTGAAGCAGTCTTCAATAATCAGTCGAAATTAAGGTCCCCTAGGATGATAGTTTCAAGGTTCTCTTTCTCTATAATAGAGCCAAAATGTGTAAGAAGGAGTGTACCAGCAGATAGGGGTCTATAGCAATCAATCACTCTGAGGGCAAGGGAAGTAGATAAATCCATCTTCAGGGTCAAACACTCAAATTCATTTTTGACAGAAGTAGAATCTAGGCAGGATGTTGTAAACCTTTCCTTAATATACACTGCCACACCACCTCCCCTAGTAGGCCTGTCCGTTCTGAATAACTGGTAGGAAGGAATACTAATCTCCCTCTCCTGAGAGGCTGGCCTAAGACAAGATTTGGAGATTACCAGAACATCTGGCTGAGTATGGCTGACCCATGCCTGAATCATGGAGAACTTTTTTAGGAGGCTGCAGATATTAACATGCCAGAAACTCATGCCTTTAAGACAAGCAGCATCCGAAGGGGATGTAATGGTAGTGATAGGACCAGGGTTTAGCTCAATGTTACTCGAACATAACAGTAACAGAAGTAATATCTTTGATATCTCTGATGTTTTGTTACTTTGCATTGATCACTGCTTGTTCCACACACCTTGGCTGAGTTTGCCTCTCCTGGTTACCAATTTTCATATAAATAAAATAAATAAATCATAAAAATGTGGATCCTAGAGAGAGACATCCATTAGTATGAAATGGTACTCAGTGTCTTTGGACAGCCCAGGTTGTATGAATGAGTATAATCACCTGCTTCTTGTCATTTGTTGGGGGGGGTGTTATGTAGTCGCCACCCTCACCACTGTGTTAAAGGTTTATGGTTTCAAGGCCTGCATGCTGGGGGCTGGAGGATCACACCCAGCGATGACACTGCAGTATGGTACAGGCAGGGTACTGTGCTGTAGGAGGCACTCACCATTCCCCACATGAACTACCTTACTTAATGGAGATCTCTGCTGCTTAGGCATCTCTGATATGATGTGTCCCCATAGGGGTGTGGACATACCCCAGACTATTAGGAATTAGCCCCCCACCCAATTTGTAAATGTTTGCATTTGAATGATCTCATGTGGGGGCTGAGCCATGTCTGATATTCAGAATCCAGATATTTGTGCTCAGATATCCGTGGAGCCCCCTCGGTGGAAGTCCTTAAGGGGAGGCCAAACATTAACTTTTTAATCTTGCACTTGGGACAACCTGAGAAAAATGTTAAAGCTCAATATTGATCAAAACTTAGACTTTTTAATATTTGTATACTTGACTTGCTTTGTTGTTTGTTTTGTATTTTGATTTATGATTTAAATATTTATTTTATTTATTGTTTTGTTTTTGTACAGCACCCAGAGCCTTTTGGGATAATTGCTTAACATAAAGGCTGTGGCTACAGTTCAATGGACTGGAGCTATCAGCCACACCACCTCTTACTGAGTTATTTATGCCAGCTTCCTCCAGGCTCAGTTGGAAGTACTGTTTCTTTGCTCCAGCCATAGGTTCTATTGGGGTTCTGCCCCCCCCCCCCCCATTTCTTCCTGTGTTTTTCTGCTGCTTCTCCTTTGTGCTTTTGGGCATACTGATCAGTTTGTGCCTTCAGTGACTTTCTAGGTCAGTATTTTGTTTTTCTACCTTTCCTGTCTGTAGCTTCTGCCTCCTTCTTTCTCTAAGTCAGCTACTCCTGCTGTATTCCTGTCCTCAGATAACTCCTGTATTCCTTTCTGCTTTTAGTTATGGTGTGCTTACTTGTTTCTACAGTATGTCCTACTTATGTCATTCTGCTGTTTCAGTTTGTGCTATTTCAGGCATTTCCTTTTTGCTGTTTATACCAGGCCACTTCCAAAACTCTCAGTTCTACTGCATTTCTCTTCATTTGCTTTCACCTGGCTTCCTAGCAAGGCAGTCGCTCCTATTGCTGCTGTCATTTTAGTTAGTTTTGCTCTGTCAGTCTGCTTCACGATTTACCTTCCTAGTCATAGTATGTATACAGCCTCCAGTATTTCCTGCTGGGACTGGGTTTTATCTCTCATTTTTACCTTTGATGTACTGTACATTCAACTTTCAGTACTTTTCAGTCATTGTATTTGTCATCAATATCAGTCATTCCATTTAGCAATCATCGTTCAGTTAGAATCTTACCTTCAGGGTTCATCCTGTAGGTAGACAGCTCCTGCTCCTCTTAAAGTCCACATCTTGATGGTGAGTTCCTCATCTTGGGGGAGGTCCTTCTGTGTAGGCCGCTTGTCTCCTGTGGCCCCTCTCAGCAGTCCTACCAAGCGATAAGGTCCAATGCTTTGGTGGAAGCTTTAGCCATGCAGACTTTCAGTTAGCAGCATCTCAAGGTATTGCATCTAGGACTTAAGATTTCAGAGGGTGGGGCCCTAATCCCCCAGGGGTTCCTTTAGCTGTGCAGACCGTGTCAGTAGCCCTTCTGAAAGCTAGTTTCTCTGTGTCTGCCTAAGGTCCCCCTAGTCTCTTTCCATATCACCTTCCTTTAGTTTCCATTCAAGGATAGGCCTTCTCATGGTCTTGAAGCTGGGTGACAGCCTTTCAGCAGTCACTGCCCTCTGCATTCCATGCTTTGACTGGTGGGCCTCCTTTGCAGGAAACTTCCTTTAGCTGCAGAGATTGGCTTGTGGCAGCTCACAGCATTATCCCGTAGAGAGATAGAGAGTTATCCCTCCAAAAACTTCCCCTAGGGGCCGGCCAGCTGGCGCAGCAGTAGCTATACTGCCTCTGATGTCATTAACTGGAAGTTCCAGTAGTGAACTCAGGAGTCAGACGGCTGTTGGGAGGAGGAAGATCGAGCATCTGAGGGCTGCCTCTCCTCTGGGTGGTGGTGGTGGGTGGGATGACACAGATTCAGGTGCTCGCCTGACACCTGGTGGACACCAGGGTTTGGGCACACAGGGCTGTAGAGATGCATAGAAGTGCAGTGGCAATTGATGCACATTATATGGGAGCATGCGTCATGACAGCCTTGCATGTCCACACCTCCCTAGGTGCACAGAAAATGGAAAACAGTGCTGAACAGTAAGATGATACTGGTCTCCTGCAGGCTCTGAACCCAGCTATCAAGAAGAAGAGTCTGACTGAACCAGATCCTGTCTCTGTTGGGGTTTGGAGGACCCTGCCAACCCCGCTGGGGTATAAGCACTGGAGGAACAGCTGAATGGAGGTATGTTCTGGATGATGATGGAGAGACAGGGCTGGGGAGATGAGAGGATGGGGGCTGGTTGGTTTGGGGGGATAAACAGATAAACAAAAAAAGCTTCCCCTGAATTTTGAACTCCAAATTAGCATTCTGAGCTATCACAATAACAAGTTCTCTTGCCAGGAGAGACGGTGGCCGAGGCCATGGATCTCCAGAGATTTCCTCCACAGGGCCTTTTTTTCTCTCCTGAGTGCCAAAGACTATAGAGTAATATATGTATTTACGTATAGTGTTTACCTAATAGTAGGTTTCCACTGTTAGTTGGGGTTGAATGGTGCACTCTTATCCTTCAATCCTGCCATTCCCTCTCTCCTGAAGTCATGCCTCTGTCTGCTGTCAGTCACTAGTTGCTTTCTCAGTCTTTATTCCAGTCAGTCTCTGTTTGTTATCAGTCATCACCATCTGCTGTCAGCCAGTATGCCACTCAGTCTCTGTGTTTACCGGCTGCTACACAGTACTTTTGGGCTCCTTCCTAGGGTACCTGGCTTTATCCTAAAGGAATTATGTTCTCATGGCACATCTAGGGCTGGAACCCTCCTCAAGAGGGTTCCTTTCCTTCATGGTATACTGACAGGGTGGTAATCCTCCATGGGACAGAGACTGTGAACAGCCAAAGTACCCACATATAACAGTCAAAAAACACATTCATTTCAACTACCTTCAGACTATCAACAAGGCTGCACAAGCGTAACTCCTCACTTCACCCTGTAACGTTGTGGATTCTGGAAAGTGACTGAAGCATGAATTCATGGGACTCCTCAGTAAACAGCCTGAATTTAGTTTATTACAAATTTTTATCACAGTTGTTTCATCTCTACTAACTGCACGCACTAAGTGCTCTGTTTGTAAATGCGTCTGTGAAACCAGTTTTATTATATTTTAGATATTTCTGTCTTTCTGGATCAATATTCTGTTATGCTCTTGACTTTTTTAATACTACCCATTTCTGTAATAGTTCTGATATGGGGGAATTGATCGGGTTGTTACTTCTGTTCGTATTTAAAATAGCTGATGGATGGGGAGGCCAGTTTGATAGCGAAATAATTTATTGTAGTGATACCTTATGTGGTTGCAATGCCCGTTTAAATGGTCTATTGTAATGAACTATTAGGGCTAATTGACACCTGATTCAGGGGCTATTAGCATAACCTTTTGGTTACCAATATGTAACTGAATTTAAAATAGCTATCTGGAATGGTCCTAACGTCTATCGGCAGATTTAGACTAACGAATGGAAGCTGAACCTGATCTTATGCCTCTATGATTAAGACAAGTTTCAGTATTATGTTGTTTAGGAAGAGCATAAATTTACCTATAGAACTTCAGATACATTGAACTTATTAATCGTTTGAATATAATTTGTATTACTTTATAGCAATGGGCCTAATTTTATTGTAGCCTTTTATTTAGAACACTATGGCTAATTTTAATGACTTGCATATAAGGATACATTAGCTTCTTATGTGAATTTAAAGTTGCCATGTTAAAAGTCAGTTACAGACAGGAACATGGAATGGTTACAGAACTCCTTGTTCAGGTTGATCCATATTGTACAAGACATATTTATGTATATTTTTTTTTTTTATGCATGACAATTCATTGTTACATGTATATGTATATTTCAGATATGGAAAATATTCTGGAGGACTGTCTCTAGAAAACCTGCATGAATTTTTGCGTGTGTACGTCTTGTAATGGCTTTTTGTGCCGAACAATAAACTTTTTCAACCTTGAACTCCTCACTAAGTTTCATAGGCCCATTGAACAAATAAATTGCCTCATCCTGCCGTTGCCTTGATCTGGTTAGCAGCATCTGAGACTCTAAACTGTATTGCTTCTATCTCTTTATATGTACAGGTATTGTGTCTCTTATAGTTACAGTAACTCATGCCCAAGTTCTCTGGGGAAGAGAACTGCATAGCTGAGTGATTCCATCACATAAAGGACTTGAGCAGGCACCCCGAAATGTAAGAGACACAGTAACGTTGAAATAAACATATTATAAATCATAGTGAAGATTTCAGTTTAAAAACAAAATAGAACTTGAATTTAAAATCAAAGTGTTTTACGTTGCAGAAAATTAGAGAAATCCCTGTGTAAGAAACAAACTATGCCAACAGAATGTAGAACTTCAGAGATTAGGAACTGTTTGCATGAGACACATGCTCATGGTAACAAGGAGTACCCGGAATGTTATAAGTTAATAACTTCTCTGAGGGATGTCTCTTATGGCATAAGACACAACGAGCCTGAGGTTTGGGTGAGAGGACTGCGAAGATGATTGGTTCTGTCTGTTCAACCCCTTATGACACCCCATGAAGACCATAGCCATGTTTACACAGCTGCAGAAATCTCTGATTTGTGCCACTCCATTCCTGCTCTGATCATTCTAGCAGGCTCAGCTAAGCCTTTGTACTGCCTGCCTTCATACAGATGCATGTTGTGCCAGAGAGGGGATATACATTCTTTGGGGGCTAGGTTGTTCACCCCAACACCAGCAGTGATGTGCTAGTGATGCACTCAGTGCCCTCATCAGCTTTGGTGAAGTGTAGTCTGATATTTTCATGTTCCACATCACACTTTCGTTTAGCTCGTGACTGAAGGTGACTAAAACAAAACAGTTACTAAGGAGGCAGTATAGTGCAGTGGTTTAAGGCACTGAGCTGCAAACCTGGAGAGCTGGGTTTGAATCCCACAGCCCCCACTTGCATACTGTGTGATCCTGAGCAAATCTTTGTGCTCACAGGTCGTACCTGTAAACAAGCTTTCAGCTTAGTGTCTCTCTCCTGGTAAAAAAAAAAAATAATCCCACTGGCACTCAAAACTATAGACTATAAACATTTTTTATCTGGTTTAGACTGTATCCAATTTTTACCTTTTTTTCTCAAATGACTTTTAGTCTTTTATCCTTTAAGGTCTTAGGCAAATATTTATACCTCCCATATGGGAGCAGTGAAGGAGTCTGGGAGTGGAGGTTTTCCATTGGAGGGAGCGTCACAGCGGATTTACATAGTAGCCTAATATGCTCACTCCAATAAACGAACCAACTCCTGCACCAGAACAAAAATAGGATCCAAAGTGCTCCTAGAATGCTGTGGCAAGTGTCTACACTGCTGACTTTGCAGCACATCAACCCCTGCACATCGATTGATGCATTGTAAAGTCGTCAGTGTAAACACGACTCATGTTAACTTATGATAAATTGCTTAAGTTAGCTAGAGTGACTTATAATAGTTTTAACTTACAGTTTTGTGATTTTTTTTTTACATTTGAATCTAGCCACCCTTCCCCTGGCTTTTCGTGTAGCGCTCCGCTCCTAACATTCCTGCATGAGAGATCACATTATGAAGGATGACAGGTATTGTGGCTCTGTGTGCTGATTGGCTGAAATCATGCAAGTGATGCATAATTAGGAATAAACAATCTGATTGGCTAGGAATGCATTATAATTCTCATATCATGATTTGTAATTGATAAATACGTGCCATCCCAGAGTTTCCTGGTATGCGTCACCCACCTCCTTCGAAGTAAAATGCTAGCTTTAGTACTGAATGGTAGGAATATATAAAAAGATGAGATTGTGAGGAACAGTCAAGCTTAACAACAGAACCAGAAGTGAATAAGGTGAGGAAATATTGTGCAACTACCAATTATTCTTCAGAATGGGGGTGGTCACAACAATTATATTTGTTTTGCTCTTCAGTGGTCTCATTATCCTTTAATAACAACAACTGAAGATTTATGTCCCACAAAATATGCAGTACAGCAGTATGTAGTACTTAAGGTAGCAGTATCGAGTACTTTAAGGCATGTAGGAGTAGACTGAAAGTCGGGAGGTCAAAGGTCAGCTCACATTAATATCTTTGTCTCCCTTTGACGAAATGAGCTGAGATTTTGTATGTACTGTCCGGGATGCAAGGTCTTGATGTGTGGAAATTTGTGTGATGACAGGTTCTGTGGTTTCTTCGATTTGCATGTGTCACTTTTTTGTATACATAATATATTTTTTTTTTGCTCTCCTCTACAGCCTACATGGAATATATATTTTTTCCCCAAACTTGCAGTGGACATGTGTGTTGTCCCAAGGTAGTGCCTTTGACTGGTGTGGTGAAAAAAATATTATTATAAGGTTTTTAATTTTTTTTTTTTAATTCAAAGTTTATTGATTTTCAAGTTTAAACAAACAGGACACATCAGTGATATCTGAAAACGGAATATATAGTACACCCCCACCCTCCCCATCCCACTCCCCACATACCCTCCCCCGACACCATCCTAAAGACAATACAGGTCTAGTAATATGGTAAACATTTTCTCCAGGAAAATACATAGGATCACAACGATATAGAGTGTACAGCTTATCCCACATGGCTCTATGACTTTTACTATGGTGGTATATGCTGAAAATCATTCTTTCAGTGTTGAGGTTGAAGAGTAGCTCCTGCATCCATGCTGTATATGATAGAGGGTCATCATCTCTACAATGACAAAGAACCAGTTTTTTAACCGAGAGGGCTTTCAGCGCCATACAGTATTTCCGTTCTTTGAAAGGAATGCTACTGTAGTCCCCCAGTAGACAGATTTTGGGGGTGAACAGGCCATCAGGACCTAAGAGGGGATCAGCCTGTTGTTGTATAAGCTTCCAGAGGGGTTGGACCCTGGGGCATTCCCAAAAAAATGTGATGCATCGAGCCCTCTTCAGCCCTACATCTGACACTTTGGGGTGAGCTGGAAACCCCCATTTTAAAGAGTCTCACTGAGGAGACGTGCATGTCATTCAGGAAGTGTGGTTGCATAAGGCGTAATCTGTCCTGTGTGACGTGTTCGTGGCGGTCCCTCCACACTGATTGCCACTGTGTGACTGTTCTCGCGTAAAGTGTGGACTAGTATGGAGGGGTCCCCTCCATTTTAGGGAACACTTTCGAATATAGGTGGGCGTAGATGTTGGAAACGGCATGTGGAGTAGAAGCCAGACAGTGACGTGGCTTGAAACAAGCATTTGTCAATGCCGAATGTTTGCTTGCTGGCATTGGCATTAGTAGTGTAGGAGTTACAGAGCTGCATAATAGGAATGGCAGGGAAGTATTGAACTGAAGCCAACCCCACCACCACCCTGCAGAGACTGACAGGCATTGGGGTGTGCCTTTGGGTCATCAGGCATAACAGCCACGCCATTTCACCACACCCTACCCTGCAGACACTGACAAGTGTCACGATGTGCCTTTGGCCCTTATGTGCACCCCATTCCATCAGGAAATACGGAGCAATGGGTGTGGTATACGAGAATGGGGTGAACTTTGGGGCTGAAGAGTCCAAGGCACACCTCGATGCCTCTCAGTGGCTGCAGGGTGTGGGTGGGGGTGGAATGGTATGAGCATTGCGGCGACAATCCCAAGTCACAGCCCTGATGCCTGTCATTCTCTACAGGGTGGGGCGTTATGGTCGGAAACCCTAATGCCTCAGGCATTCGTTGGTATTTTCACTCCAAATTTTCAACATGTTTTTTTTGTGACCCCCCTCCCCCCACCTCCTGAACAATGGCAATATCAGTTTATTAGCCGAAAGCTGCTTTTGCACAGCGACTACGGCATTTGCCACAACAGGTGCAAAAACACATTCCGAACAGGATGTAAAAAATGACAGCTGTACTGTTCATGAGGAGGTGTAAAAAATGGCAATGTTGAAAATCTGCAGTGAAAATATTAAAAAAACTGGTGAAGTCATGAGCATGCGAAGAAACTGTACAGCGCACACCCGTAATGTAATCAGTTGGTGATTTTTTACAGCAGATTGTCAACACAGGCATTTTGGAACCTCCGATCATGAACAGTGTCACTGTGATTTTCTTTATCTGTCCCGAACAATGATTTCCCACAGCAACCACGCATTTCTGTGCTGAAAGTGTGAAAACACATTTCGCCATGTTAAAAATGACAGCTGTACTGTTCATAAGGAAGTGTGGAAAATGCCACTGGTGAAAATCTGGACTGAAAATATTACAAATTCATGAACTTACGAGGGTGCTTGGAAATTGCGCAATGCTCACTCGTAACACAGTCATTTTATGGACTTTTGTCGCCAAATTTTCAACATAGCCATTTTAAGACCTCTGCTCATGACCAGTGTCACTGTGGTTTTCTTAATCTGTCCCAAACATTGTTTTCGCACACCGACTGTAACATTGTGCGCTACATGTGCGGAAACACATTTTGGGTGAGATGTGAAAAATGGCAGCTGCACTGCTCATAAGGAATTGTGGTAAAGTGACAATGTTGAAAATCTGGCATGCAAATATTAAAAATTCGCAAACTTGTCAGCATGCATAGGAACTGTGCAATGTGCGCTCCTAAAACAGTCATTTTTGGGAATTTTTTCACCAAATTTTCAACATAGCCATTTTAAGACCTCTGCTCATGAACAGTGTCACTGTGATTTTCTTAATCTGTCTCAAACATTGATTGCGCACACTGACTGCGCCATTGTTCGCTACATGCACGGAAACACATTTTCAGCGAGATGTGAAAAATGACAGCTGTACTGTTCATAAGGAGGTGTGGTAAAATGGCAATGTTGAAAATCTGGAGTGCAAATATTAAAAATTCATGAACTTACGAGCATGCGCAGGAACTGCGCAAGGCACGCTCATAAAACAGTCATTTTAAGAATTTTTCACAAATTTAACATAGGTTTTGAGACCCCTACCTTATGAACACTGTCACTGTCGTTAGTTAATCAGTCCCGAAAGGTGATTTCGCACAGTGACCAGGAAATCACCCTTCGGGCCCAATTAAAGCCATGACAGTGACAGAATTCATGAGGAGGGGTCCCAAAAACCCCATGTTGAAAATTTAGTGCCAAAATTCCAAAAAATGCCTGAGATATGCAGCAAAGTTGAAAAAACCCTATTTATTACATTATACAGCTTACCGGCATTTCCTCAGTTAGCGGTCGGCTTTGAAGAGTGCAGACGTGTTCCCGGTCCACTGAAGATCATTGCGCCGAGTCTGGAGGTAAGTATGGGGTGAGGGGGTCTGGGGAGGCAGGGTGCACAGTGGGTGGGCAGGGTGGGCTGGGGAGACCGCTGAGGGAACATTTTCTTGTTTACAGGTTATTTTTTTATTATTAAGACGACGCGGGACGTTTGCCACTCAGGGATGGGCTCCCAGCGTGGCAGCTGGAAAGGCTGTTTGGAGGGGCCTGGAGCTGACAGGGGATTGGGCACCCCCGTGGGCCACAACAAGCTTTGCCACGCTGGGGTGGACTCCCAGCGTGGCACCTGGAAAGCTTTTGGGGGGGTGTGGAGCCATGGAGCCGACGGAGGATAGGACACCCCCATTGGCCATAACAATTTTGCCACGTTGGGGTGGGCTCCCAGCATGGCACCTGCAAAGCTTTTTTTGGGGGAGAAAGCGATGAGGATTGGGCACCCCGTCGGCCATACAGTGTGTGCTTGGGGGAGGAGCGGGAAGCACGCAGTATGCGGCTAAGTGCGCGTGTGTGGGGAGGGGCACTGCTCACTGAAGCAGAGCTCTCCTTTCAACTGTACGGCACTGCATTTTGGATCATCGCACTATGTTTCTTGCACATGCGTGCAAGCAAACATAAAAATCAAGCTCAGTTGGGCTTGACAAAAAGGCAGAGCACAATTGAACTATCATGTGCCTGAGCTGGTAAACTTTAAAAATTTTCCTGTTATCTAGGGAGTATTTGCCTATAATTTGTGGCTAAGTGAGCCATAGACCATCTGCCATGTGTAGTTGGCTGATTTCTGCGCCTGTCAGGTGAGGTAACCAAGCTGGAGGAATCAGTTGCCCACCTAATTTAAAGTGTGGATTATTAATTAGAGGCTGCCAAGGGTCCTGATACTGCTTATAACCTATTATGGAGCAAAACTGAGAGTGAATATGAACTGAGGTTTCTAGGACTGAGTTGCGGAGACCTGGGGGAAGTTCCTTGGGTCTAAGGTGTATTAGGACTAGAGGAGAAAGTCCTGCCATTTCTATTTGGGCCTGCTCTACAGTGAGCCACAGGGGAACATAAGGAAGGGAGTCGAGTTCGGTTTTCGGAGTGAGCCAATGGAGGTAGTTGCTGGCCTGACTGGCCCAGTAGTATAAACCAAAGTGCGGGAGTCGAAGCTCATCCCAGTTTTTAGGAGCTGCTAATTTGTGATAAGCCCTCCTGGGCCATTTACCTAACCAGATAAACTCAGATATCAGAGAGTGCAGTTTCTAAAACCATCCTAACACAAACCAAAGATTCAGTAAGTTGATCGGGTAGAACATCTGGGGAAGGACGTTCATCTTAACTAAGCTTATGTGGCCCCAGAGGGTCAAAGGCAAATATTTCCATCTGGCCAGACCTTGATATATTCAATTGAAAATGGAATCTAGGTTTAGTTTTTTGAGCTGGGAGGTACTTCTCGCTAATTGGATACCCAGGTACTTGAGAGATTTCGGGACCCACTGGAGTCCAAAGGGTTGTATGTCGCTCTTAAGGGCTCTGGGGTTTAAGGGAAAAGACAGCTGTCTTTTCCATGTTTACTTATAATTTGATAGTGAACTGTATTCTTGAATAATACTGATTGCTGCCTGGATGGAAGTAAAGGGATGGGCTAGGTACAGAAGGATATCGGCCGCATAAGCGGAAAGTTTGATTTCATGAGGACCTAGCCTTATCTCTTGAAACTTTGGGGATATTTTGAGCTTAACTAGAAGGGGTTTAAGATATAGGTTAAACAAGAGAGGGGATAAGTGATACCCTTGTCTCATACCTGAGTAGAGAGGGAAATTAGGAGAGAATACACCATTACAATATATACGAGCATTGGGTTGGGTATATAAAGCTTGAAGTCAGGTGATAAACCGAGGAGGGAAACTAAAACGGTGCAGGGTTCAGAACATAAACTGCCAATCTACCCAGTCAAAGGCTTTCTCTGCGTCCAGGAAGACCAATATTGCTGGGTATATAGCATCCCTGGATGCAGAGAAAACATGTGCCAGTTTCCAGAGATGATCCACAGAAGATCTGCCTTTCGTGAAACCCACTAGTTTGGCTCCAATGAGAAACGGCAGAACTTTACCAATCCATTCCGCCAGGAGCTTGGCCAGTATTTTAACGTTACAGTTGAGAAGGAAAATTGGCCTACAACCCGTGACGCAACATGGATCTTTCCCTGGTTTGTAGAGCACTATAACAAGGGCCTCAAAGAGATGGTAATCAGAGCTTTCTGAGTTATTTATTTTTATTTATTTAGATCTAGGATTACAGATACCTTTGAGCCAAGGCTCTTTTATAAAGGTTCCATGTCAGTTTAAATGACAATAGAAGACATGACGATATGAAAACAATACAGTTTGAAGGAACAATGCGAGTTGAAATGGGGGAGAACAAAGCAGGTTACAGCCATTTCCAGGCATATAGGTACATACATACATATACTGCAGTATTAGAAGCCATAGGATGAGGAAGCAATACAGAATTAAGAAGCTAGAACGGGACAACAAAATCATTAGCAGCTGGCGGCATTAGTCAGGTAACAAAAAAAGTGCTAGAAGGGATGGGGGTTATGGAGGGAAGGGGGAGGGGGAAGAGAGTGTTAGAGGAGTTAAGTAGGGGGGAATAAGTGCTAGATTAAGAGGAGCCAATTAAGACTGACAATCACAGGAACTGGAGGCAGAGAGAAGGAGGTGGAGGTTAGATTTGACAGGGCCTAGCTCAGGCAGTGAGGAGAGGTCATAGCTGAGGCCATTTAACCAACTGGGAGCTTTGTGAGTGAAGGATCTTTGCCCCTGGGTGGCACGGCAATATGAGATGTGCAGGAGCTGAGATTTGGAGCCCCTGGTTGGGCGCTGATTCTGTGCCATACTGAGGAGGGCTTGGACACCTGTGGGGGCTAGGCCCAGAATTATTTTTTTGGCCATTAAGCAGGTCTGGTACTTGATACGGCTTGACAATTGGAGCCATCCGGTTTGGGTGTATAGGTTGCAGGTGTGGGTGAGACGGTGGGATCCAGTGGTCAGCCTACAGGCTTTGTATAAGGTCAAAGATACATGCCTAAGGGCAGTGGCAGAAGCTGAGCCATAGATAATCAGGCCATAGTCGATTAGTGAGACCACCGAGCTCTGAACTGCGATCCTTAGGGCATCTGCGGTGAGGCATTGCCTATGCCGGTAAAGAAGGCCAATGCGTGCATTTACAGCTTTTGAGACATTGTCTATATGGGTGGCGTATGATAGAGTACTGTCAATGGTGACTCCAAGGTATGTGAATGATTGAACCTGTTCAAGGGCTGCACCCAGGCAATTAGTGATTAGGAGGGGTTGAGACCTGTGCTTGTGAGAGCCGCAGAAAAACATAGACTTGGTTTTTTTATAGTTGAGGACTAATTTATGCTTGCAAAACCAGTTTTCAATTGCAGAGAAACCAAGCTGTAGATTGTTTTGAAGAAGGAGGAGGGGTTCCTTGTGGGTGGTGTAAATGACGGCATCGTCGGCATAGAGGAGGATATGTTGAGGAGAAGATTTCGGGAGACTATTCAGGAAGAGGCTGAAAAGGAGTGGCCTGAGAATGGAACCTTGGGGGACTCCTGAGCAAATGGGTCTATCTGCAGAGTGGACATCAGCAATCTTCACACGTTGAGAGTGGTTTTCCAGGTAGCTCTTGAACCAGGAAGAGGATTTGTGGGAGAGTCCAGCAATTTGCAACTGTGTGATTAATAGGTGATGGTGGACGTGTCAAAAGCCTTGGACAGGTCTATGAAGACCACCCCAGTGAGGAGACTATTATCCAGAGAATTGTGGATGGCACCAGTGAATTCAAGGAGGGCAGATGTAGTGCTGTGACCTTTTCTGAATCCATGGTGTTGGGTGCACAAGATGTTGTATTTGTCCAGGTATTCCGAGAGTTGGTCTGCTACTATACATTTGAGGACCTTGGAGAGAGGGGGTAGTATGGATATAGGTCGATAGTTCGCATTTAGAGCTCTGTCCCCACCCTTGTGGACAGGTGTGATAGTGGCGGATTATCATCGGTTGGGAAACTGACCAAGGGAGAGGGAGAGGTTGAAGAGCATAGTTAGGGGTGATAGGACTACATCGAGAGTAAGGGACAGTAGCTTAAGGTCAAGTGAATCCCCACTTGTCCTGCATCTGACAATTGCCTTACTGATATAATTGTGGGCTTCAGTCATCCTGACTGCTTTGAAGTAGAATGGAGGGTGGTTAGCAGGAGGGAGGGTGGTGGCAGAGAATGAAGGCGGGGTATTATCATCGAAGAAGTCCAATGGGAGAACACTACTGAGGTCAGAGAATGTGGTATTGAATGTTTTGGCAATAGAGACTGGGTTGAGGGTTATGTCCCCATCTACGTCCAACATGGTAGGAGAGGTTTGAGACGGCTTCCCCATGACTTCTTTGAGATTGCTCCAGAAGGATTTCCGCGTACCCCAAATGTTAGTGAGTACATCATTGTAATATATACTTTTCGTCATGTGGATGGATTTTGTACATTCGCTATGAGCTCATTTGTAGTTGAGTATGTCGGCTTGGTTACCTGTTGCCTGAGCCCAATGCCAGAGATGGTCCTCGGCTTTTATTTGTGCTAGGAGATCCGCAGACAGCCATGGGTTACAGAGGCCTTTTACTTTGCACTTTTTAACGGGGGCATGGGAGTCACAGGCAGCATTGAAGGAGCTGATGAAAAAGTCCAGGGCTGAGTTGACATCAGTTGCGTGGCAGACAGGAGACCAGTCATGCTGTCTGAGTCGAGATGTAAGGTGTTTCAGCTGACCAAGGGGAAGGGCTCTGCTGCAGATTAATTTTTTGGGG
Organism: Neoceratodus forsteri; assembly: GCA_016271365.2. Lineage (NCBI taxonomy): Eukaryota > Metazoa > Chordata > Ceratodontiformes > Ceratodontidae > Neoceratodus > Neoceratodus forsteri. The sequence continues at coordinate 72,203,039 of JADMNL010000023.1, forward strand.
GGGCATGCTGAATTTATTTGACCATTCGCAGATGACTGGGGAATGGTCACTTAGTGAGTCAAGAAGGACAGACACATTAGAAATCCGGGATGGGTGGGTGGTCGGGACCCAGTCTAGAAGGGTACTTGTGCCAGTTTTGTAGTTGTGCCTGGTAGGGGAGTCGACCAATTGAGCAAGATTGGTTGCCGCGATGGTATCCTTGAGACCCCCTATATCTGGTGCCAGCCAACTGATGTTGAAATCGCCCATTAGTATTGACTCCGAGTCAGGAGGTAGTGAACGGATGAGATCCAAGACTGAGTTGAGGCCTTTAAGTTGCCCTTTTGGAGGTATGTATGTAGCAGCAACAGTCAGAGTTTTGTTGTGGGCACCAAGCAGGATTCTGATGGGAAGAATCTGTGAGGATGCATCTGAGAAGGAGGTACATATAAGGTGGCCAAGGAGTGACTCTTTAAGAAATACAGCACAGCCACCCCCTCTTTTAGAGCTCCTATCAAGTCTGAACACGTTGTAGCCTGGCAGAGCAATTGCCATATCAGGGATTTTGGGAGAAAGCCAGGTTTCAACAACTGTAATAACATTGGGGTTGTGTTGGATAGAGAATATTTGCAAAGCGTTGAGTTTAGGTAGGAGGCTACAGACATTGAGAGTTACGAGGGTGAGCATACCAGATTGACTCAGTTTGTGGTCCGAGCGAGTGGTTTTTGGGCCATGGTTGGGGTGAATATTCCCAGATAGCAGCAGCAGAAGGAGCAAGAGCTTCAGAGTGAACCAGCGCAGTTGTTTGAGGGTGGATTCGTTTGCCCTTTTCATGCAGGAACGAGGGCAGAGAGGTTGCCTAAGGTCCCAGAGAGAGGTCAAATGTGCCAGTGGTGTGAGCAGAAACAATCGGACATATGGCACCCTGCCACTGTTTCAATAGTGCTGCCAGCCATTCGTGGTTAAGTTTGAGAATGGGGGGGGACCAGTCCGGAGGAACGAGTGCCCTTATTTAAGTAGATGAGGTCAAATTGGTAGTCCAAAGGGCGAGCAGGGAGAGAGGCCCCAGGCAAGTAGAACAGGGGTAAGAAAGAGAGAAAGATAAACATATGGAGAGATAGGAGGTGCCCGGCCATTATGCACCGTAGGGACAGACAGGATATTCTAGGAGGACAAGGGAGGGAGAAAAATGACAGTGGAGGCAGGCTAAAAGGGGAGAAGGGGTGGGAGGGAGGAACAGAGGAAGGAGCACTAGCGATAGGCTAAGAGGGCAAGAGGTAGTGAAGAGAGAGAGAGAGGGGGGAAAGGAAAAGGGGAGGGAGTGTGGACAGCAGAGAAGGAGGTCCAAGGAATGGTAAGTCCAATAAGGAACAGGTGGGGCAGTACTGAAGAACTAGTTGGGTGGAGCTACAGCCTATTTAATTAAGGAGGCGGGTGGGGGAGAGGGACAGGCGCAAATTTTCGGCAAAAGCTGTACAATGCTATGGGCGCAAAAGCCCAGAGAAGCAGTTTATTGTTCAGCGTTTGCAAGGCCAATCAGATGCCGAGTGGAATGCAAGGAACCATTCCGCAATGAGTTACAGCAGGCAGTGGCCAATGGGAGCCGCTCAGTGCTTCCTGGTGCAAGCAGAGGGGCTTAACCAGAAGGAGATGACTCCAGGTGGTGAGCTCAGGTGGGTCGGGCAGCTGGCTGTGGTAGCTGAGGCCGCTCAAGCAGTAGCCCGTTCAGGGACTGGTGGAGTCTAAGGGAGGAAAACAGAGAGAGAGAGATTATAAGGGGGTGCTTTGCATTGAGAAGTGCAAGAACAAAAGGGTGACATGGAAACACAGAGAGGGGTTGTGGGGAACAGACTGAGAGCAGGAGAATTAAGAAGGTACAAAGAGGTGGGGGGAGGAGGTGCAGCAACCAGAACCCAGACAGAGAGGCCTAGGGAATGGTGCCAAGAGAGGACAAAGGAGCAAGTTAGGAGTTAAGGATATGTTGGAACATCCTGCAGAGCCATGGCACTAATTTGGTCGTGAAGGTCCTATAAAAGTTGGGGGAGAACCCATCAGGGCCTGGTGCCTTGTCTGGGGAAAGGGTACGGATGTTTTTCAATATCTCCACCACTGTAAAAGGTGCCGTTAGCAAATTGCACTGTGCGTCAGTGAGTGTGGGTAATGGAATATGGGCGAGGTAGTCGTCAACCGACTGCTAAGAAGGTCTATTCAGCATTGGGCTGTATAAGCTGCAGTAGTACCCCTCAAACACCCGTGCTATATCCCTGGAATCTGTCATAAGGGACCCAATCGTGGGGGGGAATGAATTGCTGTGACAACCCTGGATTTCCCCTGTTGGTGCACTCTTAGAGCTAGCAGCTGATCTGCCTTCTCTCCTTGTTCTACATAGGTGGCCCTTGTTTTTAATATGGCCAGTTCAGCCCTTTCCTGCAGGAGTTCACTGTATTGTGCCCCGATTTTAACCAAGTGTTGACATGTCTGGTCATCCATTGCCTTCAAGAGATGGGACTCCGCCTCTCTGACTAAGGAAAGAAGGGATGTGACCCGTTTTTCCCTTTCCTTCTTCCTAGTAGAGGCTAGTTTAATTAGTTCCCCCTTATAAAACATTTAAGTGCACTCCACTCTATATCAAGTTTCGCAGATCCACGATAATCCTACGCAGATTGGACCAGACACTCCTCTAGGTATTTAACCAGATGGAAGTCCTTTAAGAGCTGGTTGTTAAGCTTCCATGTGGTTTCATTGGGAGGAGTCGGATTCAGTAACAAGCTGCAAGTGACTGCTTCATAGCCAAAGATGGCTCCGGGTTCTACTCCACAGCCCAGGACACCTCTCAGCAAAATCTGGCTAATTAACAAGTAGCCTATATGAGAGGCCATGCTGTGGGCTGCAGAGTGTAACATGTATACCTGGGCAGTGGGATGCAAGACCCTTCGGGGTCACAGAGACTGAGTAGATCTAACAGCTCCCGTAAAGCCCTCTGAGCCGGCGATAGGCCGGATTGGTGCCTCTCTGATCTATCCAAGGCCGGGTCATAAGGCAGATTCCAGTCTCCTCCCGGAATTAAAGGGTTTGGGCCAAAGGGAGACAAAATTGAGATCAAGTTTGTAAAGAAGGAGGGGGAGTTGGCATTGGGACCATAGATACTGCCCAATACAATTTCTGTCTTGTCTAAAGTGCCCCTAACCAGTATGTACCTACCAAGGGGATCTTTGACACATTGGGTGCATTGGAACGGAAGATTGCGCAGTATGAGTACTGCTACCCCTCTGCTTTGTGTACTATCACCCACTGCAAACATCTGTCCAATGTACTGTCTGCGGAACTGTGTCCCTTTGTGTTCTTTCAGGTGGGTCTCCTGAAGTAGGACTACGTCACCCTTAAGGTTCCGCAGATGCTTCAGGATTTGATATCTTTTCCCTTTCTGGTGCGCCCCTTTTATATTCAAGGAAAAGAAATTTAGTGTTCTAGCCATTGCTAATTAAATTTAAGTCAGGGAGGGAGCATGAAAGATTCAGAGGTACATAAGAACCATGCAGGTCATTGATATCCTTAAACTCAAGATAGGCCTATTACAGTGGTGTCACCATACTCCCACCCTTTCCCCCAGCATACCCTCCCTCCCCTCTCCAAATATCTCCTTGAACAACCTTGTTTACCCTTGCTCCCTCCCTAACAACCATCCATCCCTCCTAACCAAATTAAATTTGTCATCACCCATGATGTACAGGTTACCAGTCGCTACTCTCCCTCCCTCCCTTTTCCTGTCCCAAGAAAAAGCATTTCTGCAATGTGAAACAATTGAGGCAAATAGCCATTGTATAGAACCATCTGGCACAACAACCAACTACCCCTATTAAAAAGGGGGCAGGGTCCTGCATAAAACATAAACAGGAAAACATGTAAATACCAACAAACTTAATATCACTTGACCAATAACACATGTAGTAAAGGATATGACCCTTCCTAGAGTCCTCATTGCAGGTCAGTCAGAAACTAAAACCTGAGAGCCTGATATAGGCCCCCTGTTATGGCAGTAAGCACAAGGTTCCGAAAATGAAAAATTATAGTAAGGTCCAGATAGAGAGTCCCTCTCAGGGTGCGACTCCCTTTTACAAACCCAAAAATAAGTCGCACTGTGACACATAAGAACAAGCATTTGTCAGTGCTGAATGTTGTCTTGCTGGCATTGGCATTGGTAGTGCAGGAGTTAGAGAGATGCATACTAGGCATGGCAGTGAAGTATTGAACTGATGCCAACCCACCCCCACCCTGCAGAGACCGACAGGCATTGCGGTGTCCCTTTGGGTGTTTGGTAGTGCAGTGTGGGAAAACATTTTGGGCAGTATGTGAAAAATGACAGCTGTACAGTTCATAAGGAGGTGTTAAAAAAATGCCAGTGTTGAAAATGTGGCATGTAAATATAGCAAATTTCCGAAGTTACAAGGGTGCGTGGGAAATATGCAACGCATGCTTGCAACACTGCCATTTTATGGGCGTTCGCACCAAATTTGCAACAGAGGCATTTTAGCACCTCTGCTCATGTACAGTGTCACTGTTATTTCCTCAAAGTGTCCCAAGAAGTGATTTCGCACAGCGACCATGCTATTCTGCGCCGGAAGTGCGAAAACACATTTTGGGCAGGATATGTGAAATGACGGCTGTACTGTTCATCAAGAGGTGTGGAAAAATGGCAGTGGTGATGGGAGTGTGTGGGGAGGCAGGGTGCGCAGTGGGTGGGTGCTGGTGGGGGCAGAGACTATGAGTGACCGTTTTTATGTTACAGGGAGGAAAAAAACAACAACGGTTTTTTTTTTTTCAGGGAACTTAGCATGCTGGGGTGGGCTCCAGCGCCACATGAATATTTTGGGTTGGGGGTTGCTGCAGCCGATGGGGGACTGGGCACCTCGTCGGCAGACAATGGGGGTTAATTTATGCTGACGGGATTGGGTACCCTGTCGGCACACAATGACAGCCGGGGGGAGGGCAAAAGCCAAGGGATTGGGCACCCTCGCATATAAGAAATGTGGGGCTGATTTATGCGAAGGGGAGTGGCTCCCCATTGGCAAATGTGTGTGGCTACAGTAAGCCAGCTGGGGGATTGGGCACCCCAAAGTCGTTATTGGCGAAGCCGTCACATACAGCAGCACGTGCGACGCAGGAAGGGTCCGCGCCTGACAAGCTTTGCTCGGGATTGCAGCAGACCTTTCCTTAGATGTGCTCGCCACATTAGCATGCATGGTGTCGCTGCCAGTATGCAGGCTGATTGGGGAATGAGGGACGCACCTACTGATGCGTGCCCTGCATTCATCCAACAGTGGCCGCACCTCCAAAGCTACACTACCGCAAGATGTTGACTTGCGCACAGGCACGGCAAGCCAACATAAAAAGGGAGACAGTTCCTCCACAGCAAGAAGTCAGGAGACTAATGTTCTGGCTAGTGTTCATTTATGAGACTGAACTGCTTATCCAACCGTGGTAGGCCTCAGCAAGACTGAGCCTAGAGAACAAACAAAACAGTGACCTTTTCATCATTATTAAGGTGAAACAGACTCTGAGGGCCATGCTTCATGACCCCAGCCCTACTGTAGAGTCCATAGAAGGCACCTCGAGTCCTGGGTGGGGGGTACATAAATGTCATCTAGGAGAGTTCCTTCAGGTGCAAATCAAACTCCAGCAATGAACACGGGGCTGTAAGTATGATCCTAAGGTCCAACGCTAGGCCAGGTCAGCTCGAAGGAAATAAATTAGGGAAGGCATCTTTTAGGGCCTCTTGCGCTGTTTCCACATCTTCAAATGTAGCCCAGGACCCTGCTATTTGGACTTGCAGGTGAGCCTGGTATCCCATCCAAACTTTTGATCCCTGTGGCTATTATTTTGGTAACCATCGGGTGAAATTGGGCGCAGCACTGGCGTACCGAGGCTGGAAGGTCTTGTGTTTCCGGAAGTTTTGTACTGTCCCATTGTACCTCCTGAAGATCTCTCAACCTGGCCAGAAAATGTTGTTTTTCCTGAAAATTCAGGAACTTAAAGATGAAAAGCTACGGGGGAGCCCTGGGCAGAGGCATGGGCCTAAGGGCTTGGTGAGCACATTCTATAGTATAGGTAGTGCCATAAGGGGATGGACCCACTAGCTTCTCTAGTAATTTTTGTGTAAACAAGATAGTATTTGTCTCTTCTTCCTTTTCAGGTAGCGCAATTAGGACCGTGTTGTTCCTTCAGCTCCTTCCCTCAAGGTCTTCTATTTTAGCCTCCAACTTCTTAATATGCTGCCTTCCTACCACCGTGTCTCTGTCCAGTTTGTCAGTCCTTCTCTCCAGGGAAATCAGACGTGACTCATTGTCGGCGGTGCGCTTGGTAACTTCTTCAATCACCCCTGCCATGGTTTTTAATTCTGTGGTGATAGTTCGTAGTTCCTCTTTGAAGGGTTGAAATTTGGAGAGGAACTGCTCTAGAGTAAGCGGTGAGGCCTTCGGGCTTGTGGCGCTGGTAGGCGTGGCAGAGCACCCGCCGGAAACTAGCTGAGCCCTGGACTTCTTAGAGATCTTCTCAGGGGTCATCGGCAGGGTATGTTTCAGGGGCACTGAGCACATTTCAGCCTCCATCTGCACCGCTGCAGCGAGTACAAGGTTGTTGGTGAGTACCAGATAGCTTTGAAAATTGTCTAGTTTGTAGTTAGGTATGCAGTTTGAACCGCAGATGGGACAGGGAAGAAGGCGCGCACTCGGAGAGCTGCTACGCAGTGCTCTGCATCACCGGAAGTGAGGGTTTTTAAATTTAGTATTTTCCGACCTGTGCATGTGCAGTAGGGGTTTTCAGTTAATGTTCTGAGTCGAAAGTAAAAATTTGATGCCGCAAATGCTGGTTTTTATGTTGGCGTGCTTGCGCATCCAACATCTTGCGGTAGTGCAGATTTGGAGATGCGGTCACTGTTGGCCGAATGCAGGGCACGCATCAGTAGGTGCATCCCTCATTCCTCAATCAGCCTGCATGCCGGTGCCACACCATGCATACATAATGTGGTGAGCACATCTAAGGAAAGGTCAGCTGTAATCCGAGCAAAGCTCGCCAGACGCAGTGGACCTCCCAACATGCTCGGTCACATTGTATACATGGCGGCCGCCCAACTGCCGACTTCGGGGATGCCCAATCCCCCTGTCGGCTTAGCGTGGCCCCAATGTATGTGCCGACAGGGGAGCCCACTCCCCGTCAGCATAAAGCACTGCCCCCCATTTGTCATATGCCGAGGGGTGCCCAACCTCCCTCAGCTCTTGCCCCTACTTTCCTTGAGTGCTGGACGGGGTGCCCAATCCCCTTCAGCATAAATCTTCCCCGTGTTGTGTGCCAACGAGGGTGCCCAATCCCGTTACTACCTTTTCCAAACAGTTAGGTGGCATGCTGGGAGCCCACTCCCAGTGTGCCAAATACCCTGTAAAAAAAAGTCCTGTGATTTTTTTTACCTGTGAACAAAAATGGTCCTCACCAAAAGACATAGACAGGATGGAAGCCGTCCAGAGGAGGGCAACTAAAATGGTGCAGGGTCTGCACCGGAAGACATATGAAGAGAGACTAAGAAGCTTAATATGTATAGCCTCGAGGAAAGGAGGGAGAGGGAGGACATGATAGAAACTTTCAAGTACCTCAAGGGAATCAACAAAGTCCAAGAGGGTAGCATCTTTCAAAAAGAGAGGTGTGCAAGAACAAGGGGGCACAATTTGAAGATAGAGGGGGGCGGCTCAGAGGTAATTTAAGGAAGTATTTTTTCACAGAGAGGGTTGTGGACGCATGGAACGCCCTTCCGAAGGAGGTTGTGGAGTCAAAAACAGTGGTGGAATTCAAGCATGCATGGGACAGTCATAAGGCAATTCTAGGGGTTGGGGGTAGGAAGAAGTAGGCTGCTGGTTAACTAGGATCTGCAGCTTATCCAGTAGGCAGGGAAATGGGCAGACTGAGTGGGCCAAGCGGTCCTTATCTGCCGCAAATTCTATGTTTCTATGTTTCACCGTCTTCTTGCCCCCTGCAACCATGGCCCACCCACTGCGCACCCTGCCTCCCACACCCCCCACCCCATACTTGCCTCCAGAGTCCAGAGCAACTATCTTCAGTGGACCGAACACGCTCTGCACTCTTCAAAGCCGACCGCGAACTAAGGAAATGCCCGTAAGCTGTATAATGGAATAAATAGGGTTTTTTCAACTTTGATGCATATCTCAGGCATTTTTTTTAATTTTGGCACCAAATTTTCAACATGGGATTTTTGGGACCCCTCCTCATGAATTCTTGCACTGTCATGGCGTTATTCGGTCCCGAAAAGGTGATTTCGCAGTCACTGCAAGGAATCAACTTTCAGTAGTGAGGAGCGAAATGACAGTGGCAATGTTAATGGGGGTCTCAAAAAGCATATTACAGAATTATGTGGAAAAATCAAAAAATGACTGTTTCTGACAACATCGTTGCACAGTTACTACTGACTCGTAACTCGCAATTTGCAATATTTTCACACACATGTTCAGCATTGGCATTTTCACACCTTCTTGTGAACCGTACTAGCTGTCATTTTCACATCCTGCCTGAAATGTGTTTCGTGCTTTCAGCACAGAATAGCGCGGTCGATGTGGGAAATCAGTGTTTGGGACAAATTATGAAAATGACAGTTATACTGTTCATGAGCAGAGGTCCTAAAATGCCTATGCTGAACATTTGGTGTCGATACTCCATAACATGACTGTGTTACGAGTGTGTGTTGCGCAGTTTGCATGCACGCTTGTAAGTTCGCGAATTTATAATATTTTGACTCCAGATTTTCAACATTGCCATTGTTCTGCACCTCCTTATGAACAGTACAGCTGTCATTTTTCACATCCTGACCAAAATGTGTTTTCGCACTTCCAGCGCAGAATAGCGCAGTCGCTGTGGAAAGTCCATGTTCAAGACACATTATGAAAATGACAGTAATGCTGTTCATTAGCACAGGTCCTAAAATGCCTATGTTGAAAATTTGGAGCTGAAAGTCCATAAAATTAGTGTTTTACGAGCGTGCATTGTGCACTTTGCATGCACTCTCGTGACTTCATGTATTTGTAATATTTTCACTCCAGATGTTCAAAATTGGAATTTTTTCACACCTCCTTATGAACAGTACAGCTATCATTTTACATATCCTGGCTGAAATGTGTTTTCGCACATCTCGCGCAGAATTGCACAGTCGCTGTGCGAAATCAGTTTTCGGGACAGTTTTCGGAAATGCTGATGACACTGTTCATGAACAGAGGTCCTAAAATGCCTATATTGAAAATCTGGTGCTGAAAGTCCAGAAAATGACTGTGCTGCAAGCGTGCACTGCACAGTTTCCACGCAACCTTGTAACTTTGTAAATTTGCAATATTTTCATGCCAGATTTTTACCACTGGCATTTGTGCACACCTCCTTATCAACAGTACAGCTGCCATTTTTCACAGCCTACCCAAACCGCGTTTCCGCAACTGGGGTGCACAATGGCATGCTTGCTGTGGGAAATCACCTTTTGGGACACATTAACAAAATCACAGCGCTACTGTTCATGAGGGGAGGTCCCAAAATACCTATGTTGAAAATGTGCCTAAAAAACTCCCACAAATAATTGGGTTGCGGACATCTGTTGTGCAGTTTGTATACATGTTCATTGCTTCACCAATATTTCATATTGCCAATCCAGATTTTCAACGTTGCAATTTTTTACGCCTCCTCTTGAATGATACAGTTGTCATTCTCCACATCCTGCCCAAAACTGTGTTTTCGTCCCTCTGTCGCTAAATGGCACAGCCGCTGTGCAAAACCACATTTCAGCCAACAAAGTGATTATGCCACTTTTCATGAGGTGACCTGACAAGCAGCCCATGTAGAAAATGTGGAGTGAAACTACCACTACACGCCTACGGTGTTAGGGTTTACAACTGTAGCACCCCACCCGCTACGGACTGACAGGCATCAGGGCTGTGACTTGGGATCATCGGATGTAATGCTCACACCATTCCATCCACCACGCCCACCCTGCAGCCACTGACAGGCATCGTGGTGTGTCTTGCACTGTTTGACCACAAACTTCACCCCACGCTCCTGTACTTCACCCACGTCAGCGTATTTCCTTATGGAATGGGGTAAGCATAATGCCCAAAGACCCCAAAGCACACCACGACACTTGTCAGTGTCTACAAGGTAGGGTGCGGTACAATACCATGAGCATTATAGCCGATGACCCAAAGGCACACCCCAATGCCTGTCGCTCTCTACATGGTGGGGTTGGCATCACTTCAATACTTCACTGCCATTCCTATTATGCATCTCTAGCTCTGCCACTGCCAATGCCAGCACGACAACATTCGGCATTGACAAATGCATGTTGCTTTTGCACCACTGAATAGGCAGGGCAACAAACATTTTTTGTGCCGTGCCTTACATGAACTGACAAACATGGAAAACACATAAAAGTGCTGGGATTTTTAAAAATAAACATCAGGGCCAGGATTCCTAAAGAAAAACGCAATGTGTCGTGCAAATGTTTGCGTGGCACCCCCGGTTGCATTGGTGGGCAATCAGGTTATTCACAGTCAGATAGTGTGGTGCACTATTCAACTGTGAATAGGGGCAGGTGGGGGCAGCGCTAACCCAGGCAAAGCACCAGGAACCCCAGTAGCGCTGCCCCCACAGCCAGACAGAAGAATGGGACTGCAACAATAGCGCACATCCGCTAAGCCCCCATTCACTAAGGGAGCCATGCAAATCATCCCATTGGGCATGCAAGGCGCCACTGTCCATTAGCATACCCATTATGGACCCATTTGCATGGCCAGCAGGTGGCTTAGCATGGCTCCCCCAGCAGCCCATGCAGCTCCATCCTCTGATAGCCATCCCCAAATATGATGTTATACCCTAGTAGTCTAGTGCTCCCTCTCCCCCTCTGATCACTGACCCCATAACAAAATATACAGTTTCCATAGTGTAGTGGTCCCTCCCCCTCCCCAGTCGCCCACCCGACATGTCTGAATTATTTTTCCATAGTGTAGTGATCCCTCCCGATATGTCTGAATTATTTTTTCCATAGTGTTTTGGTCCCTCCTTACCCCATCACCCACTCGATATGTCTGCATTATTTTTCCATAGTGTAGTGATCCCACCCCTCCCCAGTCACCGATCCCCATCCCCAAATGGAAAAAAACATTCCCTGGCAGCCTACTGTCCCTCCCCCTTCCCGATGTCCAATCACTGTCCCCTTATGAATGAAATTCCCTGGTAGTCTAATGGTCCCTCCTGATTCCTGATCCCCATCCACAGCAAACACCCTGCAATCCCTGGTGGTCTAGTGGCACCCCCATGCCCCCACCCTCTTAGGTAATCACCATCACCCCGTTATCAGCCCTGATGTTCACCTCATTCTCATATACACTACACATCTCAGCATCTTTCATAGTTGAATGGGGTGGGCATTAGGGTTGACAACCCCAAGGCACGCCCCATGCCTGATTAACGAAGACGCAGGAGAGGTGAAGCAGTAGTGGTTTTTCCTGTTGCTGTCTGGTGGTTGAGGGTGGGATGTTAGGGTTGGAAAACCTAACACCATATTTTCTTACTTTTGTCGCTTCAACCCTAACTAGTGCAGTAACAGTTTTTGCACAGAAAATATATATATATATATATATATATACACACACACACACAGGTATTTATGTAATAGATAACCCACTCTTAGGTGTCTTGGTGTGCTCTGATATATGCACTTGGTGTGCATTGTAACATGCCATGAAGCCGGGTACATCAACCACCTAAGGCATGCATATATCAGAGCGTGACCGCACACCATAGAGTGGGTTATCTATCTTATAAAATGGCAAAATATTTTTTTAGGGGTAAAAGTGCAGGTGTGCAGTCGCGCGCTGATATACGCACGGTCATGTGATGTAAATCAACAAATCAGCAGACATCATATTTCCTACCCATCCCATTTTATAAATAAATATAGATAGATATAGATAGATAGATATATATATATATATATATATATATATATATATATATATATATATATATATATTTATATATCCATTGCAGAAAACTTGATTAATGCATCAGTTAGGGTTCATCTTAAAGTAATGAAAGTATGGAAATTGGTGTTAGGGTTCTAACCCTAACCCCCCACCCACCCAATCCTACAACCCCACCCTCCAAACACCAACAGGTGTTGGGGGTGTGCCTTGGGTCACTGACCCTAACCGCCACCCCATTCCATGTGTAAGAAAGTGGAGATGGTATAGCATAGGAGAATGTGGTGAGTGTTAGGGTCGATGACTCTAAGGCACACCCCAACACCTGTAGATGTGTGGAAGGTGGGGTGGTAAGATTGGTGGGGTGAAGGTTAGGGGAACCATAACACCACATTTCCATACCTTTGTCACTTTAACATGAACCCTAACTGATGCAATAATGAAGTTTTGTGCAATGAATTTCTTACTCCTTCAGATAGTATAATCATATCCTTATTTGTCTGTGGGCCCTCCATAGATGCTTATATGTATGTAGAGTGTGGAAGCTCAGGGCCCTCTGGGCCCTGCCTTCCATGTATAGAACAACAGTGCTGAAATTGTCAACATAGCCATCTTATTACCCCACCTCACGAAACCAGGTACAGAGAATTTGTCAAATCCACGCAAAACATAATTCGATGCAACTGCAATGCCATTCCACAGCACATATACGAAAACACATTTTGGGCAGGATTTGAAAAATGACAGCTGTGACATACATGAGGTGGGGTAATAAGAAGGCTATGTTGAAAATCTGGGGTAAAAATGTGTAACATTTCCGAAGTTACGAGCGGGCATAGTGAAATTGCAATGAATTATAATAACTTTGGCACATTTTCATATTTTGACCCCAAATTTTCAACATAGTCTTCTCATTACCCCACCTCACAAACCCTGTAGGTGAAAATCACATTTCGGACAGAATGTGAAAAATGACAGCTGTACTGTTCATGAGGTGGTGTGGAAAAATGGCTATGTTGAAAATCAATTCAAATTTTTTTTATAAAAAGTGCAGTTCCAAATTGTTCAAAGCGCTTGTACAACTTAAGACACAAAAGTTAAATACAAACAGATAACATTAAAAACTATACCATTATTTAAAACCAATATCATCAGATCTAAGAAAAATTTCAGAAAAGCTTTAAGTGGTCACCATAAATAATTAGATGGTCACAATTATTTAAAACCATCTCAATAGATCAGAAATAATCAGAGAAGGCCAAACTGAATAAATGCGTCTTAAGAGCGATCTTAAAACTCTGGATGGTCAGGCACTCTCTCACCCGATGAGGTAGAGAGTTCCACATGGTAGGGGCCACAAAAGTAAAAGAATGTGCCCCCGAGGTCTTGATTCGAACCCTGAGAACCTTTAGCAATCTCTCATCGGAGGAGCGGAGAAGGCAGAGGGGGTGGTAGGGACAAAGGAGATCTTGCAAGTACCGAGGTCCCTGCCCATGTAGGGCTTTATAGGTCAGTAACCCAACTTTGAAGGTGATCCGCCATTGTACTGGCAGCCAGTGCAGTCCACGGAGCACAGGCGTGATATGGCAGGATCTTGAAGAGCCAGTCAACAGCCTGGCCGCCACATTCTGCACCAGCTGTAAGTGGCGGATGTCAACCTCCGGAAGCCCTAGGAAGAGGGTATTGCAGTAGTCAAGGCGGGAGGTCACAAAGGCATGGACCAAAGTTGGAAGATCATCGGGCAGGACCAGATGTTTTATCAGGGCGATGTTCCTCAGGTGGTAAAAAGAGGTTTGTCATCAAAAAAAACATCCAGATTCCGCACCCGGTCAGAGGTCACCAGTTGAACGTCCCCAAGCCAAAGCATGGTTGGCTGTCCTGTGTGCGATCCCATACCCTGATGACCTGGGTCCACCACCAACACCTCAGTTTTATCCAGGTTCAACTGCAGCCAGTTGGCACTCATCGAGTCCTGGATCTCGGAGAGGCAGTTGTTAAAGACCGAGACGGCTCCACCCTGCTTGGGCACAAAGGACATGTATAGTCACTTCACTACCAGTCTAGCATTGCTTGTAAAGCGCTTTGGATGTATGAAAAGCGCTATATAAATGCTGATTCTTCTTCTTCTTCTATAGCTGAGTATCATCTGCATAGCAGTGAAAACTCAGACCATACTGCCTAATAATGTCTCCCAATAGCAGCATATACACTGCGAACAACATGGTTGACAAGATGGAGCCCTGCGGCACCCCACAGGCCAGGGGGAGAGAGGTCGAGGAATAAATCCCTGACACCACTCTCTGAGTTCTACCTGTGAGGAAAGATCGAAACTAACTGAGTACTGTACCTAACAGCCCACAGATCAGCCGCAAGTACTCCAACAGCACACCATGGTCCACAGTGTTAAATGCTGCAGAGAGATCAAGGAGGAACAAGATTGAACGAGTCCTCTGATCTCTAGCTATTAAGACATCATTAAGTACCTAAACAAGTGCCGTCTTGGTACTATGCCTCTTCCTAAATCTGGACTGAAGAGGATCATAGACATCATGGATAGTCAGATGACCATCCAGCTGCAATGCAACCACCTTCTCAATAACCTTACCCACAAAGGGCAGTTTAGAGATGGGTCTGTAGTTAGCAAAGACAGTCTGGGTCAAGGGGAGGTTTTATTAAGGTGAGATCTCACAACTGTCTCCTTCAGGGGGTCAGGAAAAAACCCTGACTCCAATGATCTCCAGACTATCTCAGCTAGGACTGGACCAATTACCTCAACACACCCCACAAGGGGACATGTTAGGCCCAGGTCCAAACTACAGTAGGCTGGTTGCAAGGTCTGGATAATCCTCACGTTGTCAGTGATCGCTGGCCGGCCGAAGTCAGACCAGGTAAACTGGGTGCTTGCAACCACCTGTCGACCTCCACAACAACCAATAGAGGGGGCTAGACAGATTCCAGATCTGATAGTGACAACCTTATCTGCGAAAAAGTGAGCAAACTCATCATACTTATTTTGCAAAAATGCTCCCCCAGACTGAAAACAGATTGGATTGCACATTTTGTCGACAGTCCAGAAGAGCTGAGCAGTCGATTTTATGCAGCGGCAATCTCCCTGGAGAGGAACTGTGCCTTCTTATGGGAGACTGCCAATTGATAATCCTTATAATGAACCATCAATCTAAGTTTGTCATCAATCCGACCTGTTTTCTGCCAGCGCCTCTCTAACCGACATAATTTGGCAGAAAAATATTGAAAATTACCAAAGTTATGCATATGCTTAGAAAAATTTTAATGGATGCATGTAACTCAGGCATTTTTGGGAATTTTTTTCACCAAATTTTCAACATGGCCTTTCTGGGAACCCACCTCATGAAGACTGGCACTGCCACTTCATTAATCTATACTGAAAGGTGATTTCACGCAGCAACTGTGAAATCACCTTTTGAGCTCGATTAATGAAACAACAGTGACGGTGTTCATGAGATGGGGTCCCAAAAAGGCAATGTTGAAAATTTGGTGAAAAAATACCAAAAAATGACAAAGATATCATAATAAGTTCAAAATGCCATTGAAATACATTATAGGGCACTTTCCTTGATTCTTCAGTTCGTGGTTCGACTTTGAGGAGTGCAGAGGTGTTCTGGTCCACAGAAGATCAAAATGGATGACCTCCAGTGGTAATTATAAGGCAAGGGGAGTGGGGTGGTGGGTGCTCAGTGGGAGGGTGAGGATGTGGGAGGGGGGCAGGGAAAATGACGAGAGACCATTTATTTTTCAGTTTACCCAAAAATGAAAAAGACATTGGGGAACTGTTTTCCTTTTACAGATATACATATATAGAATATATGTATGTTGAGACACTGGGGTGGACTCCTCAGTGTGTCACTCTGCCGGGGGTGAATTCTGAATGCCGACACTGGATTGGACCCCTGATGTCTGCAAAATAAGTGAAATAACACACTGCAGGGGGGCATCTGATACCAGGGGTGGGTGTCTCAGTGTCAGATCATAGAAAATCATGTGCAGTTCACTATATCGGACACTCGGGTGGACTCCTGGTGTCCACATTGCTGATTAAATTATTACATAAATAAATAAAGTAATTAATAAATACAGTGCCACTGGGGATTGGGGCCCCAGTGTGCACATGCAGGTGAAGGCGCAGCAGAGACGAAAGTACTCCACTGAGTGGAACGCACATTTTTTATCTATTGTCTTGTCATACCTCGGCACCCTTCCCTGCTCTGGAAGGTTTAAAAATGTTAAAAATACTTGATTTTGGTAAACACCCGATCGAGGACTGAGGAATCAGATTCTGTGATCTGTCTGGTGCAAAAATGCCCAGAAATCTTTTTGGGTTTTTTTTGGTCGCCGTCATAGTTGTGCTGCAAAATGCAGTAGTTGTGCTGCAAAACAAGGCTGGGTGTTTCGCAAAACACTGGCTCGTATAGCCACAATTTGCAGCACAACCACCCCCCCCCATTGTTTCACGAAACAACTGCCACAATTTGTGGCACAAATATGGCCACTGACAAAATGAATATATTTCTGGGCAGTTTTTGTGGCAAACTGATCCCAGAATCAAATTCCTTGGGCCTCGATTAAGTAAACACAGCTGTTGGTGTTTACCAAGTTCAAGCATTTTTTGACATATTTTAATTTGTTTGCCTCATTAACTGAAAATAAGATGGCGACAGCTCAGGAAAACTTCCCCCATTTGCGGCAACAAAAAATGCATTTGCGGCAAAAAAAGGTTTTGTTGAGGCTGCCAGCTAACTTTTCCCATAGGAAATAATGGGAAACTTTGAATTTGAATAACTTTTGAATGGATTAATATTTTTTCTCCAAACCTTCAAAAGGCACATCTGTGACCCAAACTCTATATGCCCTACAAATTTCAGACCAAACCCCCAAGCCATTTCTGAGAAACAGCACGACAAAGGATTTACACAAAAATGGCAATTTGCACATTTTGTGACACTCTGCATCTCCGCAACTGCACATCCAACCAGAACCAAACTTGCCACATCAAGAGATCTTTGGTCCCAATGGCACATGGAACATTTCATGCCAATCGGTTAAACAGTTGCAAAGTTATTAAAGTGCAAAATTTGGGGTTTAATATAGAAGTGACCATTGAACCCTAACTATACTGGTACTACCGTGTCAGTATAAGATATATATATTTGTGTGTGTGTATATATATATATCTATCTATCTCTCTCTCTCTATATATATATATATATATATATATGATATATATATATATCTATATATATATATAGATATATATATATATTAGGTTTTCAACCTAACCCCTCCCAAAGCAGGACTGCTGGTGTGGGGTTCTCAAGCCTAAAGGCTCACCCCATTCCATCGGTAAATAAGGTCAGATGTGTACACTGTATGAGAATGGGGTGAGTTGAGCCTAAGAATTTCCACCCAAGCTGTGCTGCCTGGAGAGGTGTTAGGGTTGATAACCTAATCCCACATTCCCTACTTTTGTTGCTTTGACCCTAACTAGTGCATTAACAAAGTTTTTTATATTTTTATATTTATTTAGTTTTGTTTACCGGTGGTGCGCAGTCATAAAGATGATTGTTTTCAGGTAATACCCGGGAGGTTACAGGCAGACATTGCAGGTATAACAAATGGTAGATTACATCGAGATACATAAACAAGGTGTTGTGAAACATTAAAACAATAGGCTAAGCAGCACAGGTAGTATACAGGGTATTTCAAAAAACATATATATATATATATATATATATATATATATATTTAATTTTGTTTACTGGGTTGGAGCACTAGCCATAAAGATGACTGTTTTTGTACCGACCGGGAGGTTACAGGGCAGACATTGCAGGTATAACAAATAGATCACATCGAGATACATAAACAAGGTGCTGTGAAACATTAAAACAATAGGCTAAGCAGCACAGGTAGTATACAGGGTACTTGAAAAACATTTAACAATAAGCTAAGCATTACAGGTAGTACACAGGATGGTCCTGGTAGGATCATAGAGGTTTTACAGTCATAGCATGACAAAAACATACAATAGCAAGAGTATTGCAGTAGTAGTCCTGAAAACATGATTTGGAAAGTACAACAAAAATAGATGCATGCAAATGTTTATTTATTTATTTTTTTTCTTTTATTTAGTTTTTGTTGACGGGTAAGTGCACTAGACAAATCCTGCCTATTTTCAGGCACGACCCGGGGGAGGGGGAGACAGATGAATGCCAACTGACCTTGAACCAGATTAAGCTGTTGGTGGTATTTTTAGTGAATAATGTGGTCAAATCCTGACAAGTGCAGGGGGATAGTGGGCTGGGGAATGGCAAGATTGTGAACAGTAGGGATAATAGCAGGTCAGGGTAAGGAAAGGTAGGGTATAGAATAGGAGCTGACAAAGAGAGAGGGAGTGGCTGCAGGGGAATTAGTGTCAGGACAGAGAGTTGGGATAGGCTATACTGCAAGGGAGTATTGTGGAGAAAAGGTAAAGCTTAGTATAGGCAGGATACCTGGAGGACTCAGGAGGTTTGAAACAGGAGCATTGGTTGGTGGAGCTATGATGCTGGTGGAGTGCTTTTAAAAGCATTGTGTGTTGGAGCTAGCCGGATGTCCAGAGAGTGAGTTTCATAATTGAGGGTGCATGGTGTGCAAAGGCTCTAGAGCCTCTGGTGGTACTGCATTTGGAGATGCATTGTAGGGATTTGTCAGTCGCACATAGGCCGTAGGTTGGAGGTCTGGTAGGTGAGTAGCTCGGCCAGAGTTGTTGATGTACAAGATCTCATGATGCTGCCAACAGTGGAGCCAAGGGAGTAAAGTCTAGTATCATTGGGGACAACTAGTTTAGATCCAAGTATAGCAGACAATGGTGTTTTAGTCTGCGGGAGGCTGAGGCGAACCTGGAGATGTTGTTATAGGTGACATCCCATCTTTGAAGATTTGATTTTGGTAAAGGAGCATAAGTTACCACTCCATAGGTCAGAGTAGGTAGGAGTATGCCCCGAGCTATAGCCACTCTAGCAGTAGGGGTTAGCATGTGGCTGGTCCGGTATGACATGCCTAGCTTGGAATTGACTGATTTGCACGTGTTGATGATGTGGAGTTCACAATTTAGAGATTGGTCAAGGATGACCCCAAGGTATTTAAACAACTTTACAGGAGTTATGAGTGAGCCATCTAAGCAGGAGACCCTGAACTTATCTCGGAATGTCTTGAGTTTAGGGAGGGTCCCAAATAGCATGGACTGTGTTTTTGCCTCATTTAGAACAAGTTTGTAGTCCCATAGCCAGTCTTGTGTGTGTTGGAAATCGGAGGCGAGACGTAGGTTGATATCGGACACATCTTTCGCACTGGCATACATGACTATGTTGTCCGCATAGAGTAGAGATGAGGTGTCAAGGAGATTAGTGGTGATGCTGTTGATAAAAATTTAGAAGAGAAGTGGCCCAAGGATTGAGCCTTGGGGAACTCCAATGTTCACAGTCTTTAGGGTGGAGCATGTAGAATTAAGCAATAAGGCACGACAGGGTGTGTGTTGTCGTGTAATAACGTCACTCCTGGGGTGGGTTGAAACGCAGTGAGCCGAGTGCTTCCCTACCAGGATGGACGATACACTCATAACACACACCTGGAGTGCCTTATTGCTATTATACAATCTTTGTTAAAAAAAAGAAAAGAGAAAATATGTAAATTATTGTTATTTTTAACATTTTGCTGGGGTAGGTGCACCTATTAAAAAGAGTTCCCAGTTCCTATGTTGTCCAGCAGATAGCGCTGTTGCTTTGTGGTTCATTTTGTGTCTGTGTTTCTGGCTATTTTTCTATGTCCCTGACCCTGTGTGTGACCTCTCGTTTGTCTTTTGTTTTTGTTTTGCGATACACACATACTTTTTAAATTTATGTTTCTTGTATTTAATACTGCAGCCGTTGCTTTCAGGTGCTGGGTAGTGTGAGGAGTGCATAGGTGCACCCGTTACTTTCGTGAGGCGAGCAGTGAGTGGAGCGGGTAGGCAGAGAGGATCGCGGTGCTGAGCAGGAGAGTGAAATGGAATATTTAGCAGCAGAGGTAAGTTTTTTAGCAGGGAACCACGTTTGGAGAAACAAAGCTTTGTATCTTAACTGTCAACACCGAGTGCAGATTTTCGGCAAAAGGGACAGGAGATAGGGGTTTTGTAACTTCCGGTCGCTAGGTTCAAAAGTTCGTTATTTCACTCTTGCGGTTTAGTGAAGCCACTGAATTCGGGGATGGTAAATAAGATGACAGCAGACAAAAAAAAAAGAAAGCTGTTCTGTGGTTTGTGCAAGTTGTTTTGGTTGTCTTGCTTGCTGTTGGAAGTGCGTTTTGCAGTGCTGATTTGAATGTGAACTGTTAGGCAGGAAGGTGAATTTTTGTGAGCGGAGGCTGCTCGACAGTTAGAGGAGGATTCTTTTCTGCACTGCGGTTACCTTTCTGCTTGACCTAGATACAGTGATGTTATAGTGTAATATCATCACTGTGTCTGGGGCTGATTAACCAATCAGTATGCTAGATTCTTTCTTGCCATTGTATAATTGAATTTAACGGTTTGGGCCCTATTTGACAGGTAACTGTTAAACCAACTGACAACACAAGGAGCAAAGCCCATAGAGTGGAATGTGCGAGGAGAAGTGTGTGGTCTACCAAGTCAAAGGCTTTTGACATATTGATGAAAAACACTCCCATGAAAGGCCCTGAGTCCATGACAGTGAGGGAGTCTGTAGTAAATTTGAGTAGGGAGGTTGTGGTGCTGCGACCTTTTCGAACGCCGTGTTCTGCAGCAGTTAGAAGGTCACTGTCTCGGAGGAATTCAATGGTTTGCGTGACAACTATCTTTTCCAATATTTTGCTTAGAACTGACAGGATGGCTATGGGCCTGTAATTAGAGAGCTCTTTAGGGTCGCTTTTGTTTGAAGACAGGGTGACTCTACTGTTTCCAAATATCCAGGACTCTGCTATGCAATGAGGAGAGTGTAAAAATTCTAGCCAGGTGTCCAGCAATGAGAGGTGAGGCAATGTTTAGCAGCCTGGGTTCCATACCGTTTGATCCAATGGCTGTGTTGTCCAAGATCTTTCTGAGGAGTTTTGTGACCTCCCTACGAGTAACAGCCTTAAAGTGAAAGGAGGGGATTTTTGATGCTTGGCGGGAGGGAGTTGAAGGATCCAGTTGATTTGAGGCAGGAAAAGCGGATATGTATTTGGTCAAGGCTGTAAATTGGTCACTAAAGAAATTAGCGATGGTCTGAGGGTTGTTGCAGTGGGCAACATTTAGTACCATGTCATTCGGGGTAGGAGAAAGGTTAGATCCCAGGAACTTTTTTTTGTGGGAACATAATTTTTTAGGATCCCCTGATGCACTGGTTAATAAGCTTTTGCAATAGGAACTTTTAGCTGCCCTGATCTCCTTTTTGCATGTATTTCTAAGCGTCCTGTAGGTGTTTTGGTCTTCCTGTAGGCCAGATGACTTGAAACGGCTCCAGCTTTTATCACGCTTTTTATTTTGTTTAGTAGATCTTTTTAGCCAATGGGTAGCCTCCCTTTGACTCGATGTGTTATCCGAGGGACGTGAGTGTCCTGAATGGCTGAGAAATTTGCAGTGAAGATATTGAGAGCGGACTGCACATCAGAGGTTAGATAGAGACTGGACCAGTCTATGTTGGCTACATTGTGAAGAAAGTTTTGATGGTGATGAAATGCAGTTTCTGTGGGGTGATGGAGATGGCCCCAGGAGCAAAAGACTGGATTATGGTCCGTGATGGCATCTGCAAGAGTGCCGACAGAGAGGATATGCTCAAGTACGGTTTACTAGCACCCAGTCGATTAAGGTGCTGGAGTTGGAGCTGGACACAATCCTTGTAGGTTTGGTGATCATTTGATGCAAGTTGTACTCTGTATTTTGGAGAGTGAGGTGGCTGCATTTTCCTAACCAGTTTATATTTATATCCCCTAGTAGGAGTACTTCATTTTGCCAGAGGCATGGCGTTTGATATATATATATATATATATATAACAACTAACATCAAAATCATATAACCAGGCATTAAAGAAATGGAATATACCATGGCACAACTGGAAATATCAGTGATATTTCTCCCTCTTACAGTTTGACCTTGTGTAGTCACTCATGGCTTCACCACTTGTGACGTCATAAGGTCAAACTGCACTCTGGAAATATCACTGATATATCCAATTATGCCATGACATATCCCTTATTTATACAACATATGTTTTGTGATATCAACAGAGATAAAAGGTACTATCTCAGGCAGACAGAAAAGATATCAAATGTATCTCCACATTCCTATACATCATAGCAATATCTTGCACGTTCCTATGCATCATAGAGATATCATGCATGTTCCTATACGTCATAGTGGTATCATCTATGTACCATTACATCATTAAATTTCAAAACAATTTGCAGCTGCCATTTTGCCTCAGCAAAGCGAAACTCAAACCAAAACTCCAAGGTGCTGTGGATCGTGAGGTCCGGGGCGTACCAAAAAGATCGACATGCTCAAGTCGGTGATTACTAGTAAAAATACAACTCCAATACCGGCAGCTCAACACTGGCCCCACTTTCAGCCATCAATAAAATACAGTACTGTACACTGTCTCCAACCCACATCACTTGCTCTATCCTTACTGTAGGCTCACAGTGAATGACACGTCACTCATACAGCTCGCTTTGTACAACTCGCTCACTCTGTGGGACAACTTACATGCCATGGAAGGGCTCACTGTACTCCTCATCCTTCTTGTTCCTCTCCAGGTACAGGTACAATAGCTTGGAGGAACCACAAACCAAAACTTCTGCTAACCAAAACATAGAGACACCGTGGACTGCGTGTGCTGGGGGATGGGGGGATACAAAAAAAAAATCAACATGCTTAAGCCGGTTGCTCTTAGTGTTACTGTGTGAGCCATTTGGTGAGAAACAAAGAAAAAAAACAAAAAAAATCTATCTGGGGAGAGTTGTTGATAACAGGTATGGTTCGGGTACAATCTACACTCATATTTCCAACCGACAGCATGGTTCTCTCCCCTGGATGTCTTCTGCTGCAGTGACTTCTTCTGGCAGAAATAAATAGAGCAGCACAACAACCATGTAACAATGATTGTGGCAGAAATAAACAGAGCAGTATAATAGTGTAACACTGATTATCCATGCCTAAAACATGTATTGTATAAACAGAACATGACATGGCCTGACTGAAGATATCATATTAATCTTTACAAGAAGCCAGTGATATCAAGATATTTCACTTGTGGCTTTGCCATTTGTGAGATATTATGATATCATTGGCCTCTCATGAAGACAAATATGATATCTTCTCAGGCCTGTCATATCTCCTATATATATATTATAGTGGGCTAGTAGCATTACTATAGTTAGGGATGAGCAAGGGTTTTTATGTTAAACCTCAAACTTTTGCACTTTAATAACTTTGCAACCATTCAACAGATTTCATTTGCATGAAATATTGCATACACAGTCTTGTTGGTAGATCTCTTGATATGCCAAGTTTTGTTTTGGTTGGATTTGCGGATTCTGAGCTGTGCACCGTGCTAAAACATTAAAAATCACTGTTTTTTGTGCTTTTTTGTCATCTTATTGTGCCCAGATGGTTTGGAATTTTGGTCTGACATTTTCAGGATAGAAAGGGCTTGCCTCACAGAAGGACCTTTCGCTAGTGTGGTGAAAAAATATTAATACGTTCCAAAGTTATTTAATTTTAAAGTTTCAAGTTCTGAGCATGCTCAGTTCAATCTTTTGGATAGCTTCCTGAATGGCAAAAGAATTTGGTCTCATGAAAAAGGATTCTTTGTTGTGAGGAGCCAATCCTTTCTTGCAAGAAAAAAATCCTTTTTTGTGGGACACCATCTTTGCACTTTAATATCTTCATAACCGTTGAACAGATTTGCACAAAATGTTGCAAGCACAGTCTTGGATAGTAGTTCTCTTGACCTGCATAGTTTCCTTCTGGCCACATGTGTGGATTCTGAGATTCAGATAGTGAAAAATGTTTAAACAATTGGCATTTTTTTATGTTGATTGCGCGCATGCGCAAGAAACATGTTGCAGCAGCTTTCTCCACAAGCAGGTTGTGGAGGCACGGCACTGTTGTGGCCAATGCCCCCACAGCCTGCAAAGGCTTGTCCCACTTCCCCCAATGCCATGGCACGCTGCTGCTGACACTAGTTCAGCCAGCATGCCACAACCTTCTAAAAAAGTAGCCGCTGCAATCAGGGGCTGCCTCATCATTGCAGCGTCAACCATCTGCTGCAATGAGGGAGCAACCTGTCATTGTAGGGCGGGATGTAAAAAGCCTGATATTGTATGTGAACATGGCAGCAGCTTGCTGCCATGTTCTCAAACTGTATAACCCCCTCCACCATGTTTGTTGCCGTGGGGTCCCCTAATCCCTGTCGGCTTCAGTGAAGTAATGTTGATTGTGCCGGCAGAGGCCCACTCCCCATCAGCATTATGTCAATTCCCCCCCCACTGTTATTGTGTGCCGACAGGGTGCCCAATCCCCATCGGCATAATGTGAACCTCCCTTTGTTGTGTGCTGACAGGGGTGCCCAATCCCCCATTGGTTACTGGCCCCCCCAAAAAAGAAGCAGTTGGGTGCATGCTGGGAGCCCACCCCAGCGTGCCTAATGGCCCTGTGAAGGAAAAACTGTCCCACAATGTTTTTTTTTTTTTTTAAACCTGTGAAATCAGAAAACTGTCCCTTGTGGTCTCCTGGCCCCCCCTCCACCACCCGCACCCACCACTGTGCACCCTGCCTCCTCAAACCCCCCACTCACCTCCCGAGTCCGCGCAGACAAAGGCGCCAACAGAGGCAGGAGCCCAGTACAAAGGGCAGCCTGCAGTGCCAGGAGAAACAGAATGAGTGAGTGACACAGGGAGTGGCGACCTCAATGGAGCTCTGTCAGGACAGCTGTGGATTTCTTTGTGGGCAGAAAAAGGTGCCAATGCAGGCAGGAGCCCAGTACAAAAGGCCAGCCTGCAGCGCTGGCAGAAACGGAATGAGTGAGTAAGAGAGGGGGAGTAAGCAGGCTCAACAGACCTGTGTCAGGACTGCTGCAGATTTCTTTGTGGGCAAAAAAAGCCACCAAAAGAGGCAGGAGCCCAGTACAAAAGGGCAGCCTGCAGCGCCAGGAGAAACAGAATGAGCGAGTGAGAGAGGGGGAGTGAGCCACCTCAACGGAGCTCTGTCGGGACAGCTGCAGGTTTCTTAGTGGGAAGAACAAGGTGCCAATGTAGGCAGGAGCCCAGTACAAGCAGGCAGCCTGCAGCACGGAAAACATAGACTGGCGACTGACAGAGGGCCAGTGGCGTTCTCAACAGAACAACGTAATCAACTTCCGGCATTGACAAATGCTTGTTGCTGTTTTCTGTCATCATTTAGCTCCCAGACTGTTTGGAATTTGTTCTGAAATTTTCATGGTAGAAAGGCTTGACCACAGATGTGCCTTTTATTAGTTTGGTGAGAAAATTTTAATCCACTGCTAAGTTATAAGGATTTAAAATTTTGGTTCTGAGCATAGTCAGTAGGGTCTTTTGAATAGACATTTGATACCCTACTAAGCATGCTCAGAACCAAATTCAAATACTTATAACTTAGGAACTGAATGAATATTTTTCACCCGTATCAATGAAAGGCAACATTCTGCAGCATACCCTTTCAAAATTCAAAACCATATGGGCTGAAGGCGATGATAAAAAAAATAGCAAAAAATAAATAAATGTTTTCCTAAAAATGCACTGTCCAGATTTTGGGATCCAAACATCCGACTGAAATGAAATTTGGCAAACCAGGACATCTAGTCCTCCAGACTGTGCGTGCAAAATGTAGTGCAATTCCATTGAACAGGGCAAAGTTATTACTATAGTTATGTACAGTGTATATCTATATACAAGTATTGTAGTGGTGCTGTAGCACCACTACAGTTAGGGTTGAGCTGTGGGTTCTATGTTAAACCTCAGATTTTGCACTTTAATATCTTTGCAACCATTCAATAGATTTGCATGCAGTTTTGCCTGCATGGTCTCACTGGGTAGCTCTCTTGATGTGCCAAGTTTCCTTTCGGTCAGATGTGCAGATTCTGAGATGCGTATAGTGAAAATGTAAAAAAAATTGCTGTTTTGTGCTGTTTATTTGTTATTGCCTTGCACCAGGATGGTTTGGAATTTTGGTCTGAAATTTTCAGAGTAGAAAGAAGCTTAGCCCACAGATGTGCCTTTGCTGGTTTGATGAAAAAATATTAATCTGTTCCAAAGTTATTAAATTTAAAAATTCCGATTGTGAGCATGCTCAGTAAGCACTTCAAAATAGCTATATGAGGGGGCATGACTAGGGCACCTTGAGTCACCTCATAGCTCATGAATAATCATGAGTTTATTTGCATACCCATTTTTTTAAAATTGAGGGAATTAGAAAAATCAGGTGAAAAGTACAAGCTTGGTCTGTTCAAAATCACTGTTTACAACTTATTTTTGGTTTCATCTGTTCACATTGCAAAAAGAACAGTTCCTTATGTGCCCTGTGTTGTGGTTTAAGGCACTGAACTGCAAACCTGGAGACCTGGGTTTGAATCCCACAGCCCCCTCTTGCGTACTGTGTGACCCTGAGCAAGTCATTTAAATTCCTTGTGCTCCCAGGTGACACCTGTAAACAAGCTTTCAGCTTAGTGTGTCTCTCCTGGTTAAAAAAAATGTCAGTGTAACCATAGCTCATGAATAATCATGAGCTAATTTGCATACTTTTTTTTTTATTGAGGGAATTAGAAAAACTGGGTGAAAACTACAACCTGTCTCTCTTTGGGAAGCCTGGTCTGTTCAAAACCACTGTTTACAACAATTTCTTTCTGGTTTACTTTTTGGATACTGACAAGATGCGGATTGTTTTCAAACATGGGCTACAAGTCAGTATGTTAAACATTAGGGCTATAGAAGGAAAGTAGTCATTTTTAGCTTATGTTAAAATAGACATTAGAGTACTGATTTTGAGTTCACATGAACTGAAAAGTTTCAGACAACTCAACAGCTTAGAAATATGCAAAGTTTAAAAATAAGAGCTTTGGCAATACAGTTACACAGGAAAGTGTTATTGGTTGTTTTAGTCTAGAATTGTCTTGTCTTTGGATAACAGAACATTGACACATTGATATGAAAGGAGGCAATATAGTGTAGTGGCTAAGAATCTGGACACCTGGATTTGAATCCCACAGTCCCCCGAATATGGTCAAAAGATTTTTTTATAGTAACTCATACGTTTGTAAAAACTAATTATAGAAAAACATTCACGCGTTTATAAAAACTGATTATAGAAAAAGTACTATCTCAAAATATAAGGAAATTCATTGCAAAAACACTGTTAATGCACTAGTTAGGGTTAAAGTGAGAAAAGTAGGGAAATGTGGCATTAGGGTTTCCAACCCTAACACCCCATCCCCAACCTGCAGGCAGCAACAGGCATGGGGTGTGCCTTGGGGTTGTTAACCCTAATGCTCACCCATTCCATGAGTAAGTACATTGAGATGGGTACAGTATATGAGCACGGGGTGAGCACTAGGGATGACAACCCCAAGGCACACCCCGTACGCCTGTTGCTGCATGCATGGTGGGGATGGGGTGTTACGGTTAAAAACCCTAATGTCACATTTCCCTACATTTTCACTTTAACTCTAGCTAGTGCATTAACAAAGTTTTTGCAATGATAATAAATATATATGTATATATAGGATATACAATGGTGAGCTGTCAGATAAATGATTTATCTACACAAGTGCTGTTTGACCTCGGGTAACTTCACGAGTGGCGTAAGCCACAAGTGAGGTGTCCGAGGTCAAACAGCACAAGTGTAGATAAATCATTTATCTGACAGCTCACCATTATATATTTCATTTATGCAATAGGGATGCTTCTTATCAGTGCAGGAACATTTGGTTTTGACTGTTTATCTTCTTTTTTTAAATGATAATTTCTGGGACTTTCTGGGACTTTCAGTTAACTTTCCTAGTGTATGTCTGCCTAGCATGGTGGTAGCTATTAAATGAAACTCCACTCATTTTGTAGAGAACTTCTTGCTGAACAAATGTCATGATCACAGTATCATGCTACCTTTTTATTTTAAAGTTATTTACATTTGGTTGTGAAAAGTGAATCAAAATTTAATTTTATGCTGTTGTTTGCTAATTATAAAAAAACTAAAAGGTATTTATTAATGAAAAACACTCATTTTGTAGATATTTTTGTGCTGAACATTTTAATTGCTTACAGTACCATGCTATCGTTTTTAGTTTAAAGTGATTCACATTTGTTTGTTGAAAAGTGAAAAGAAAATTGGATTTTATGCTGTTTTTTCTAATTACTGAAAAACTAAAAGGTATCTATGAATGAAACACCACTCATTTTGTAGATATTTTTGTGCTGAACATTTTCGTGCTCACAGTACCATGCTATCGTTTTCATTTTAAAGTTATTTACATTTGTTTGGCTGAAAAGTGAAAAGACAATTGGATTTTATGCTGTTTTTGTTAATTATAAAAAACTAAAAGGTATCTATAAATGAAACACCACTCATTTTGTAGATATTCTTGTCCTGAACATTTTTCGATTCTTACAGTACTATGTTATAATTTTTCGTTTTAAAGTTATTCACATTTGTTTGTCAAAAAGTGAACAAAAAGCTTTGATTGACAGTTTGCATTTATCCCATATGTGGAATAAATCTAGGGTGGTTAGATTTATCCACATATGTGAAATAAATGAATTTATGCAATTGCTTTTGGTTCTACACCTATTACATAAATATATATATATATATATATATATATATATATATATATATATATATATATATATATATCACGGTAGTCCCACTATAGTTAGGGTCGAGTACCCCATTTAAGGTTAAACTCTGAAATTTGGCAGCTTATTAACTTTGCCACCATATGATGGATTTGCCTGAAATTTGGCATGCATGGAGCAGTACTATAGCTCTCTGGATCTGCCAAGTTTCATAATGGTCAGATATATGGTTGCAAAACTGCATAGCGCCGGAGAATATGATAATTACACATTTTTTGCATTCTTTGCTCGCGCCTACAGGTAGCATGGTCTGCGTAACTGGCCTGAAACCTTCAGGGAACATGCAGCCAGGGTCCCCGGTGTGCCTTTTGAAGATTTCGTGAAAAAATATTAAACGGTTCAGAAGTTATTCAACAAACAAGTTTTCATTATAGTCAAAGGAAAAGTTAACAAAAGATTGACAGTGTATCAAATGACCCCTGTAGTGTCGTAAATCTGCCATCTTGTTTTCAGTTGGTGGTCACAGAAATGCTTGGCATTTAAATTGGGAACCTTTAGGGACACAATTATTGCTGCTTTCACCAAGTCAAGTCCTGGGGATGCTAGCCATTTCTTTTATGGGGGGTTAAACACCCTAGAAATATGTTTTTTAAATTTTTGTAAACAGTAGTGTCGCAAAATAGTGTTGCACATTTGACACTTTCGTGATTTTTTTTGCGAAAGTATCACAAATCACGACACTACTTTGCAACACTATGCCCAAAACAATAGGAAATTTTTGCCACCCTGCTGCAAAAGAACAGTTTGGTCTTTGGGGCTGAAATTTGAAGGGAAGAAAGCCAAGATCCCACAAGTGTGCCTTTTGGTGATTTGGTGACAAAATATTTGAGGGCTGCAAAGTTACGTCACTCCGAAGTTGACAGTTTTTCCCATAGGCTAACATTATAGTGTCTGCCGCACTTTTCGGGGCCCGTATCTTGAAAACACTTCGAGATACGGACTTTTCATGTGAAAAATGCTTAGCCCCCTACTAGGGGACTAAGTACAAAACTAGCCAGGAAAGTAATAAATAATATGACATTTTAATTTTTTTTCTCCGTTGTACGGTTCCTGAGATATAAGCAATTTAGTATTCCAAGTGTTCATTTTCTGCTCTGAGGCCCATTATTATGCATACATTCTTTGTATTCACTGTGCTTCTGAATGCACCTTTTGGGGAAAAACAGGGTGTGTGTTTCCCTTACTGTTACAGTCAGTGTTTCCGCTTGTGTTTCCGGTACTGTTTGCGTTAGCATTTACGTTTACGTCACCATGTGTGTTAACCTTTGCATTTGCATTTGTGTTACTGTTACCATTTACATTTCCATTACAGTTTTTACTTGCATTTCCTTTTGCATCACCGTGTGCATTAACATTTGCGTAAGCGTACGCGCTTCCGTTTGCTTTTCCGTTTCTGTTTCCTTTGGCGTCATTGTTGCTGTTACCTTAAGTGTTAGCGTTTCCAATTGCGTTATTGTGCGCATTACGACTTGTGTTTACGCTTCCATTTCTGTTACTGTTCCCTTTGGCATCATCGCTGGCGTTATGTAAATGTTTCCATTTCCAATTGCATTACCATTACTGTTTGTGTGTTCATTACCATTTGTGTTTCTGTTAGCGTTAGCATTTGCATTTTCGGTAGCGTTTCTGTTGTTGATGCCGTTACTGTTTCCTGCTGCATCGCCATTGCTGTCACCGTTTGCATTTCTGTTTGTGTACCCAATTTTCATTTTACTCATTCATACAGTTTTTTCACAACAAAGTGACAGTAAATCACATGGTGGGCCCTGCGCTCCCACCACCACATTCCTTTCACTATTTATAGTGCACATTCTCAAAAAGAAGGGAAATTCATGGCAAAAAACTCAGTTTAATGCATCAGTTAGGGTTGTTCCACAGCGACAAAAGCGAGGAAATTCAGTGTCAGGGTAGAAAAATCCTATCTGCGCATCCCCAACCACCACCACCACACACACACACACACATATACATGCAAGTAGGGAAGGACCAAGGCAAAGCGACCAATCACACACAACCACCAGCTGGTAATGGAATAACATACAACTATGTAAACCACAAAACGACACACCCATGCTCCCACTGGGCTGTCGAATGGGGTCATCACTGCTAACTCTCATCCTGGACATTCCACGCACCACAAAAAACATATCACTACAGACAACTGGACATCTTGGGCCACACGCTGCTACCAACACATAACAGACACTACACATATGGTATTTTGGGGTTCGCAAGATCCAAAACAGGATTTTGCACAATCCCTGAAATACTTTCGAAAATCACTTTCACAAATGCAAAAGTTTCGTGCTTTGACACTTTCGTGTTTGCAAAAGTATTTTGTGAAAGTATGCTCCTAATGACTGCACATCTTTGCCATCATCCTGCAAGCAAACGGTTGGGACCTTTGGCCTCAAATTTGCAGGATGGCAAGACCTGGTCCCACAGATGTGCCTTTTCCTGCTATTGTGCTAAAATACTTAAGGATTACAAAGTGACACTGTTCCAAAATTGAACAATTTGCCATAGACTAACATTGCAGTGCCAATGATGCCTTTCATCAGTCATATGTTGAAAACAAAGCGAGGTACACCATTTTCACTACTGCCAGCTTGGTTTACCTTTTGTGAACTAATCTCGAAGAACAACTTTGTAAATAATCTATGATATCTCAAGTTGGATTTCTCCACTTCCCACAGTAACACAGGTATACACCTCCTGATGTGTGTAATTGGTTGTGTTGCCTTGGTCCATCCCCTACTTACATGTGTATGTGTGTGTGTGTGTGTGTGTGTGTGTGTGTGGTGGGGGAATGTGCAGTTAGGATTTTCAACCCTAACACCGAATTTCCTCGCTTTTGTCACTGTGGAACAACCCTAACTGATGCATTAAATGGATATATATATATATATATATATATAATCCCTAGGTGGTGCTGTCCCAAGGGCTACTACCCCTGCCTGCTTGGCTAGTAGCAGGTTAAGGGGCCTGAGTTCTGAAATGGGTGCCTTCACCCAGAGGTCAGGATTGGTGGTTGTAGTCAAGCTAACCTGGGCACAGCCCTCCAGCACTGTAACCCCCCTTTCCTTACTACTGGCGGAACAATACACAGCTATCACTTTCACTAACCCCTATACACCTCACAAGTACCCACACTGTTTGCACTCACCACCAGGGCTTTCTCTGGCTCGGCCCTGGGAACCTCCTGAAAACAAGGTTATACACAGCAAATAACAGCAGTACAGTACTTGCACAAACTGAAACCACAGTCAGAGTAAATGCAAAAATAAAAAGTTAGATCTGATTTATTTAAGGGACTTGAACAAGGGAGGGCGTAATCAGCTTAATTAACCAAAGGCTCTGTCAATCAAACAGTTATGCATGCACTTCAGGGCCCATAAACAGTCACGCACTCTGGGTACCCAGATGGAGAATGGTGGGCTAGCCAGGTACATTGCAGCTGGTTGGGGCCCTGTGATGGAAGAAAACAACATGCACAACACACACTATTTGTAATCCGGAGCTGGAGGGCATTGTTTATGAAAAGAAAACAACAAGACAATCAGATGACACACTTTTAGATTAGGCTGTTGTTGCAGGGAGCTACCCTGATATTTACTCACGATACCCAAGACTGGACACAGGCAGGATGAAAATCGTGACAGCAGGTGGTTGATCTGGAGTGCCAGGAGAAGCAGGGCCCATACGATTTGCCGAGGCGTCGTTCCTGTTCAAGCATGGAGCAGGGGGTTGATCCCCAGGCAGGTCTCTCGTCAGTGACTTTCTCTGTCCAGTGGAGTAGTTTGGCAGGGCCAGCTTGGCATGGCCCAGGCTGAATGGAGATGAACGCGGATTCAGTCCGATTAGGCTGGATAAAGCTTCCAGCAAGCAGAACTCAGTTCACACAATGGGGAACCAAATCACGACCCACTTTCAATACACAGCACATTTACATGTAAAGTTCTACAGTACCAGCAAGCAGAACACAGTTCATACAGTGGGAAACTAAATCATGATCCACTTTCAATACAACACATTTACATGTAAGGAAATTCTACTGTACTAGGAAAATCGCTCTCGGTCACGATCGCAAAGTCTCTGCACAAACCAGGGATTAAAAAGCAGCTGGAAATTCTGACAGGCCGATCGCATTCAGCAAAATCTTCAGTCTTCTTCATTTATGAGCCTGGTAAAAAAATCAGTGGCTTACTTCATTCTCACAAACTTGGATTTAGTCCGAAATAATTCTCTTCTCTCCCTCTCAGGGGCAGCAGACAGACATACAGGCCACAACTCAGGCCTTTCCACAGTTCTCCGGCATGAAACTACTCAGACAGCTGCTTGACTGTCTCAAGCTGTTGCCTCTTCAGCTCCCAACTTAGATCTGACTCAACTGCCAGCAAGCCTGGAAATTTCCCCAGAATCCAAAAGGTTTGGTTGGCTGATCTGTCTGTCAGTCACAACAAAGGCTCCCCCTTCAGGTGCAAAAAGCCCAAAACTACAATTCCTACAGATTTTGACTCCAGACAGCTCCTGTAGTCCAGCTCCATTTTAGGTCCCACCAGTACTGATTGGTCCAATTCGGCAGTCCAGGACCAAGATAGTGGAGGTAAACAAAACAGTCCTTGCTGCAAAGAAGGCAGGTTAGACAAACTACATTATCATTATCATTATCACTCTAAATGATTTTCAGCAAATAGTTACATCTTGCAACAGAACTCCCTCTCAGATTACTTATGACTGCAATCCAGGCAGCTCTTAAAGAGACAGTACACAGAGGCTATACAGTCACTCTCTGGCACTCACATTTTAAACTGCTAAAACGCAGGACACCAGCCTGGCAGTGACCATTTAGGCAAGCTCAATGAAGACTTTTTGGGAACCCCCATTTGTAGGGGAGTTACACCCTTCCCTGCCTGGAGAAAACTTGGCGTCCACATCAAGTCTGTACCATCACAATATTGCAAATGCAAACTATACGAGACATTTATACCATTAGCATGTTATGCAAGAGACATCTGATGCATCAGTCAACGTAAACTTATACCTTTTACTATACATATTCTCTACACTTCACAATACTATATCCATCTGACAATACATAATGCATATTTCACGCAGGTAATTTACACATTACTATGCGGAATCATTAAATAACTTCTTGTAAATTGAACAATCTAAGAGAGGGCCCTTCCCTATCAGCTAACTTGGGGCTAGATGGGGCAGGGGCACCATACCTAGAAGGCAGAACAATCAACCTGGAATTGGTACTTAAGCTCAGTTTAGGCAGTGAAATCTGAGAAACATAAACCCCTTTATGGACCACATTGAGAGGCAAATCCACTGGCCTCCTGGGAGAATCATAACTGAAGCGTACTACTGGCTTGACAACTTGGCCAGTCTTTCTGGGGGGAACAACCACAATCTCTGTACTTTCAGCAACAGTCTTGGGGCTTTCATCACTTGTGAGGGGTGCCTCTGCCTGGATGGGAACGTCCAAATTTGGGGCACTGTCGGCTCCCTGCTCTGCAGGCTCTGTTTCTATAACACTTGACTCATTTTGCGAAGGCTCAGGCACAATCAAACTTTGAGGCACTGAAGGGGGTTGTCAGCACTGTCATAGTGCTCTTCAAGTTCTGGTGTGCCAACAGAAAGACTCAAACCATCAGCCCCTCCTTCAGGCAAATCATACAGTTCCACAATACACAGGGAATCAGCATCTTCAGATGTGATACTTTGCACTTCACTTTCAGGGAGCATTGGCTCCAAGGATGAAGCTGGGGGGGTTAGACAGTCCAGAAGGCCCAGCTTCATCCCCACAATTAGTCATAGGATTTCTTGGAAACACCTAACTCAATTCGTAGGTGGGGTAATAGGCATTGTCACACTCACTATCATCAGAATCTGACTGACAATCACTATCAGTCTGGATCTGCTCGGGGGGGGGACCTTAAATCTGTATCCACTGGGGTAGGTTGACTCTGTCTCTTTCTTGCAGCAGCATGAGTCATCGGCCCTGGGGAATCAATCTCTGATTGTTTAGCCTCACTTATGACTTGGCCAATAGGTAGCAAGTGGTTACAGTGAATGGTCTTGACAGCTTTGGAGTTGTTCTCTGGGTTCACCTTGTACACAGGTAAATCATCCAACTTTCCTACTACTACATGGGGAAGATGGTGCCACCGATCAGCAATTTTGTGTTTACCATGCAGTCCCAAATTGCGTAACAACACATGGTCTCCAGGTCAAAGCTCTTGAGCCTTTACTTTATTATCATGCCTCTCTTTGTTGGCTAGATTTCTCTTGGCAGTCATTGTCTGGGCCAGTTGATAGGCATGGTTCAATTGAGCTTTCAGTTTTTGCACATATTGCAAGTAGTTTTTGGCTCAGACCCCATCTGGAGAGACCCCAAAACAGACATCAACTGGCAGCCGGGCCTCTCCCGAACATGAAGCAGTAGAGGGAGAACCCAGTAGCATAATTTTTCGTGCAGCTGTATGCGTATACCAAGGTGCTAATCTGCTGGCTCCATTTATGCTTGTCTTTTGGATGGAGGGTGCCCAGCATGTCTAGAAGGGTACAGTTAAAATGTTCTGGTTGAGGGTCTCCCTGCGGGTGATGGGGGTGGTTCTTGACTTTCATACCCCCCAGAGAGAGAGCATTTCTTTGATTAGTTGACTCTCAAAGTCTCTGCCCTGGTCAGAGTGGATCTGCTGGGGGCACCTTAGTGGATGAAGAAATTTTCCACTAACACCTTGGCCACGGTAGATGCCTTTTGATCTTTGGTGGGAAAAGCTTGTGCATACCGTGTGAAATGATCCGTAACCGCTAACACATTGCTAATGTTCCACTGATCAAGTTCTAAACACAAGAAGTCTATGCAGACTTGTTCCATGGGGGTGCTGGTAGCAATATTAACAAGGGGGGCAGCCTTCTGAGGCAGGGCTTTTCTTTGCAGGCAGCGACTGCAAGTCTTTACATGGTGCTCAACATCGGCCCCCATTTTGGGCCAGTAGAAATGAGATCATACCAGGTCAAGGGTTCTGTCAATACAGAGGTGCCCCATGTGATTGTGGAGGGACCTCAGTACCAAATCTTTAAAGGCGGTAGACAGGACCAATTGTTGCTTGTCTACTTTGCCACTATGATCTACTGTCTCTCTATACAACAACTGATTGAGCAACTTCAATCTGGGGCCTTCTTTAAACAATAAAGCAGTTCATAAGTCAGTGGAGCGTAACTTAGACACATCTTTCCCCACGCGGGCATCAAGTGCTGGCAGAATCATAGGATCTTGGGATTGGAGCCCATTGAATGCTGTCATTGTCAAATTGAGGTAGTGCACTAATATCTAGAGCAGAGAGTGGCAATAAGCAGCTGGTATGCAGGTATCAGAAGGCCCAAACAATCTACTAAACTGTCCACTGTGTCCGCAGACATCTGTGCATCTCTATCAAACTTTTGGCACAATGCTCGAATGTCAGGCTCAGACAGCCTGACCCAATCACTCTTGGAAGTGGGCCGTCGTGATACGGCATCTGCATCAATATGGTTCAGGCCCAGTCTGTATTCAACAGCATAATCATAGGTTGATAATGCAGAAAGCCACCAGTGCCCAGTGGCGTCTAACTTAACTGAAGTC
Source organism: Neoceratodus forsteri (assembly GCA_016271365.2). Lineage (NCBI taxonomy): Eukaryota > Metazoa > Chordata > Ceratodontiformes > Ceratodontidae > Neoceratodus > Neoceratodus forsteri. Next base: position 72,239,586 of record JADMNL010000023.1, read on the forward strand.
TGTACATAGGTGAACAGGTTATTGCCAGTTTTCAACAATATCTTTGCCCCATAGAGGCATTCATGAAACTGGTCAATGATGGCCCATTTAGCTAAGGAACTCCAACTTATGCACAAGGTAGTTTTGTTCGACGGGGTCAAGCTCCTACTGGCGAAAGCTACTGGTCTCAGGCCATCCTCATGGTCTTGATACAGCACCGCTCCTAGACCCTGCAGACTAGCGTCCATAAGCAGCACATAGGGTTTGGTGGGGTCAGCATAGGTGATGATGGGTGCATGGGTGAGCTGGTATATGATCTCATGGAAGGCTGCTTCACAGTCCGACGTCCAGCGGGGCCTGAAGAGTTCACCTAGGTGGAAGTATACTCTTCCTGGTTATTTAACAGCTCCTTTTTTGTATTTACAATTGGTAGGAGGGTAACCCTGGGTAAGGTTCAAGAGTGGGTGAATCACCTTGGAATAGTCTTTTATGAACCTGCGGTAGTAGCCACAGAACCCCAGGAAACATTGTAGTTCTTTCAGATTATGGGTCTGGGGCCAAGTAGTCAGTGCTTCAACCTTACTGGGATCAGTCTCTATCCCTTTTGTAGATACTATGTGCCCCACATACTTCCCGGAGGTTTGGAAAAACTGGCATTTGTCAATGGACAGCTTGAGGCCGAAGTCTTCCAGTCGGTCTAGGACTTTAAACAGTCGGTTCTCATGCTCCTCTAAGGTGCTCCCAAACACAATTACATCGTCCAAGTACACCAGGCATTCCAGCAAATTCATATCTCCCACCGCACGTTCCATCAGTCGCTGAAAGGTGGCCGGGGCACCCGATATCCCCTGTGGCATCCTCAGAAATTCATAGAACCCCAATGGACAGATGAAGGCAATTTTCTCATGGTCTTCTGGGGCCATCGGGATCTGGTAGTATCCGCTGCAAAGATCCAACACTGAGAACCATTTGCTCCCATTCAAGCAGTCAGGGCATCTTGTATATGAGGCATAGTGTATTGGTCTGGGATGGTCCGCCAGTTCAGTGTTCGATAATCAACACACATCCTCACAGACCCATTCTTCTTACGCACAACCACAATGGGAGAGGCGTATGGGCTCCTGGATTCTGTATCATGCCAGCAGTGAGCATTTCCTGCAGGTGTCTTCTCACATCATCTAGGTCTACTGGGGCTAGGTGTCAGGACCTCTCCCAAAATGGCCGTTCATCATGCAGGCGTATGTGATGCTCCGCACCCTGGACACATCCCACATCCCATTCCTACAATGAAAACACTTGGTCTCTCTGGGCACATCCCTTGCTAATTCTAGCCTTTCATTCAGCTGGCAATGAGGAGTCACCAAAGTCAAACAAGTCTGAGGTCACTCTCTCCTTCTTGCCAGGGTGCTTGTTGCTGGGCAACACTGCAGTGTTGGCACAGTGTACCATAGCTAGGGTGCCCTCTGTTCACCGGATCTCCGATCTGACACATTGTGAATCTGGACCATCACTGGAAATGCGTAGGCATGGGCACGAGCAGACAAGATGCTGGATTGACCAATAATCCTTCTGGCAATTTTCCATTGCCCAGGCGCATCCAACAGCAGTATTTTGTTCTTGACATCTTTCTGGAGGTGGACCTCCCTTGAATGGTACACTATCGTTGAGGACCAGTACCATTGACTCGGGATCCATCTTCCACACAATCCCCACTGGTTCATCCTGGTCTATGTTGCTCAGGTTTCTGTTACAAATCATAGGCCCTTTTGATCAGAACTGGAATTCTCAGGGCCCTCCCAGTCCGTTGCCCTTGTTTCTCGTGACAGAGTTGCGCCAGTCTCCCAAACATATCGGCGTTTGTTCCAATTAACAGGGGAACCCCATCATACAGTTCTGTGTGGGGGACACACTAGGGCCAGTGTCTCTACTTGCTCCTCTACGCCAGTGACAGTTGCAGGAAAAGACAACCAGAGGTGGGAATGTCCTAGATATGGATAAGACTTGTCGCTCAGCCGCTACACATGTAGGTCTTCCAGGGATTGTAAGGACACATCAGATAAGTGTTTGTCATACCAGTCCTGAAACACAATGGTCACTTGCAACCCACTGTCAAGCACAGCCCGTAGGAATACTATTCACAGCTGCATTAGTCTCCATTGAAGGCCACTATCTTGGACCAGTCTGGAGGGACAACAGCAGGCTGGACAGACGATTAACCACAGAGGTGTTGAGTTAGGATGGCTGAAAGCTTTTACTGTGGTCATTTCGTGACCCTTAACCACTGACTCATTTTCCAAGCTCTCCTTGAAGCTGGTTCACCACTTTCTCTAAGTCCTTCTGAAACTGGCATTCCCTCTTCATATGGCCATCCACGCCAGTTGTGAAAATGACACATCTCGGGCATCCTTGGGAAAACATAGCAGGAGACGCTGGAGCATCGAAGGGAGATTGTGATCCGACTTCTGTGGGTAGTGTATCATGTCTCAAAAGTTCCTTTAGGGTGGTAGTCAATTTCTAGAGCTCAGCTGAGAAGCCACTCCCAGTAGAGGATGCCTGAGGGTGAACCCCCACCCCCTTAACAGTCACGTTCTGACAGGGACCAGGGTCTCTGTCAGCAGGGGATACCTCAGCGAACACACCCAGTTGTGCTTTTCTGACTTCCTTTAGCAACTCCTCTCTCCACCGTTTAGCCCATGGTGGGACACTCTTAGTGGTCTCCATTTCAGATGGGCCTTCCGGTGCCATGATCACTTGGACTGCACTCACCCCATAATTACAATCTCCCTCTTCACCTTCTACCTCCTGGAGTTCTTTTATCAAGTCACTGTAGTCAGGTGGGTTACCTCTCCTATCCTGGAGCCTTAACTGGATGATCTGCAGTTTAGAATGCTTGGCATGTTGCAGTATGTGCCCCAATCTCACACGGTTCAAATCACTAGCGGCTACCCCACCTTTCCGGTATGCTTTCTGCAGAGCTGTTTCTAAGCAAGTAACATCATGACAAACTTTCCCCTTCCATTGCTAGTACCTTGGAACTTCCACATCAAAGTCTCCCCTGACTCAATGCTCCCAAAATTACCTTCAAGTACAGATAGGTACTTCTGAGCAGATGCATCAGGGTTCGTGGACCTCAAAATGTAATGGCTCAGGAGGGGCCCTCAAACTTTCTATGATTCTTTTCGCTTCTCAGCCTCTGCACACTGCCACTGGGTACCAAGGGCAACATAGTTGATCCAGGTCTCCCAGTCATCCTCCCCCTGGAGGGTGGGGAGGATGCCCGAGAAGATTCTCAGCCTTCGGTAGGAGTCGTGACTAATGGCAGGTACAGATATAGGGGCCAGCATTGGCATGAGCACAGAAGGTGGGGTAGTAACAGGTGCTGGAGTGGGAGGTGGTGTTGGGGAAGGAACACCCCCAGGTGGCAGGAATAGTTTCTTATAGTCCTCTACGGTTTTCCCTTCCTCCAGCAACAACTTAGCAAATTTCTCCTCAAAAGTCTCAGATAATGGTGGAGCTCATCCTCCCGGGGTCTTTACTGTCTTTGTTATCACTCTCCAGGCAGCTGGAACCCCTTCTGGGGCAATAGTCTGTGGCACTTAGAGCTGTCCACAAGGTCACTACACTCTACTAAGGCTATAAAGTTTGAGCGATCAAATCAGCCTGTCGACCCACCACCACAGGGTTTTCTAAACATTCAACTTTGGAGAGTACTCTTCTACAGTGTCCTTACTGGTACCCAGGGGAATATCCAGTATAAGCAGAGCATTTTGGGGGTAGATCTCCTGCCCAGTACACCACCCCACCAACTGGTGTACAGCCATTTCTACTGGGGTAGCCATTAATTTTTAACAATAATTTATAATTTTTGGCCACTAGAAGGCACAAAATCCCAGTGGTGAGCCTCCAAGATGTAACCCGTAGGTGGCGCTATCCCAAGGGCTACTAGCCCTGCCTGCTTGGCTAGTAGCAGGTTAACGGGCCTGAGTTCTGAAACATGCCTCCACCCAGAGGTCAGGGTTGTAGTGGTCAAGCTAACCTGGGCACAGCCCTCTGGGACACTGTAACCCTCCTCTTTCCTTACTAGTGGCTGGAACAATACATAATAATCACTTTCACGAAATCCCCTGACACTCACCAAAGTACCACACTGTTTGCACTACCACCAGGCTTTCCTCTGGCTTTGGCCCTGGGGACCCCTGTAAAACAAGGTTATACACAGCAAATAACAGCAGTACAGTACTCTGTACAAACTGGAACCACAGTCAGGGTAAATGCAAAAAGTGTTAGATCTGATTTATTTAAGGGACTTGAACAAGGGAGTGCGTAATCAGGTTAATTTGCTTAAGGCTCTTTCAATCAAACAGTTATGCATGCACTTCAGGGTCCATAAACAGTCACACACTCTGGGTACCCAGATGGAGAATGGTGGGCAAGCCAGGAACGTTGCAGCTGGTTGGGGCCCTGTGATGGAAGAAAACAACATGCACAACACACACAATTTGTAATCCGGAGCCGGAGGGCTCAGTTAATGAAAAGAAAACAACAAGACAATCAGATGACACACTTTTAGATTAGGCTGTTGTTGCAAGGAGCTACCCTGATATTTACACACAATACCCAAGACTGGACACAGGTGGGACGAAAACTGAGACAGCAGGTGGTTGATCTGGAGTGCCAGGAGAAGCAGGGCCCACACGATTCGCCGAGGCGTCGTTCCTGTTCAAGCGTGGAGCAGGTGGCTGATCCCCAGGCAGGTCTCTCGTGGGTGGCTTTCTCTGTGCAGTGGGGTAGTCTGGCAGGGCCAGCATGGCGTGGCCCATGCCGAATGGAGATGAACATGGATTCAGTCCGATTAGGCTGGATAAAGCTTCCAGCAAGCAGAACACAGTTCACACAGAGGGGAATCAAATCACGACCCACTTTCAATACACAGCACATTTACATGTAAAGGATTCTACAGTACCAGCAAACAGAACACAGTTCACACAGTTGGGAACAAAATCACAACCACTTTCAATACACAGCACATTTACATGTAAGGAAATTCTACTGTACCAGGCAAACCGCTCTCCAGTCACGATCGCCAAAGTCTCTGCAAACTGGGGATTCAAAAGCAGCTGAAAATCCTGACAGGCTGATGCATTCAGCAAAATCTTCAGTCTTCTTCAGGTATGAGCCTGGTAAAAAATCAGTGGCTTACTTTGTTTTCACAAACTTGGATTTAGTCTGAAATAATTATCTTCCCTCCCTCCCAGGCAGCGGCACGAACATGCAGGCCACAACTCAGGCCTTTCCACAGTTCTCCCGTGCGAAACTTCTCAAACGGCTGCTTGACCATCTCAAGCTGTTGCCTCTTCATCTCCCAACTTAGATCTGACTCAACTGCCAGTAAGCCTGGGAATTTCCCCAGAATCCAAAAGGTTCGGTTGGCTGATCTGTCTGTCAGTCACAACAAACACTCCCCTTTCAGGTGCAAAAAGGCACAAAAAGCCCAAAACTACAATTCCTACAGATTTTGACTCCAGACAGCTCCTGTAGTCTGACTCCATTTTAGGTCCCACCAGTAATGATTGGTCCAATTCGGCAGTCCAGGACCAAGATAGTGGAGATAAACAAAACAGTCCTTGCTGCAAAGAAGGCAGGTTAGACAAGCTACATTATCATTATCATTATCACTTTAAATGATTTTCAGCAAGTAGTTGCATCTTTCAACAGAGCTCCCTCTCAGTTTACTTATGACTGCAACCCAGGCAGCTCTTAAGAGACAGTACACAGAGGCTATACAGGCACTCTCTGGCAATCACATTTAAACTGCTAAAACACAGGACACCAGCCTGGCAGTGAGCATTTAGGCAAGCTCAAGGAAGACTTTTCGGAACCCCCATTTATAGGGGGTTTATATATATATATATATATATATATATATATATATATATATACACACACACACACATATTGTATATAAAGATGCACATATTGTTTATATAAATGTTAACATTACAAGACTACCCACCTGGTTGATGGTGTAAATTCAGTACTGAGTGTTTGGCTTGTGTCTTTACCCATGTTGAAAGGAAAAGAATAAATCAATCAATAGATAAATAAATATATCAAAAAACAGCAACAATCAAATCATCAGCATGAGATTCAAGTTCCTGTGATACATTCAAAAGCCAATATATCCTTGATAGAGTGTTTTAACTAATATTAACCTACTTCAAGAAAACATTTCCAGTCTGCTGAAATTGACTTGAACATGGAAACAACAAATGGAGAATTCCTATGTCATCTAAAATTGAGCTGTAGGTAATGAAACATAGATTTTATTTATTTTGTTTTAATTTCTCTCCATTGATTGCTTTGAAGTTAAGGTTGCCAGTACCTTCACAACATCTGAGTCAATAGATGAAAAGATAATGAAGGGAACTGAGCCTGCAAGGATTCTGAATAAAATTGGGCTTAGCAGACAGAGCAGAGAAAGCAGATTTTTTTTACAAAAGATTGATGTTAAAGAATTAGCATAGGAAAGGGCAGATACATATCTGACATCTTAAAACTGTAGACGTTTTGCAGTGAGTTATGGCGTTTCAAGAAGGGTATAGGCAGGGAGATAATTCAAGAGAATAAAAAAAGTTAGAAGTTTAGGGGAGAAGCCTGGTGGCGTGGAGGCCTGAGGTGCTGGACGCCTTACCTTCTGCAACGCTGGTGACCTGGGTTCAGAAATGGATCAGGGTCACTGGGGGGGGGCAGACAGGACGGGAGGATTGAGTGACCATAGATGGCTCTCCTCCTTCAGGGAAGGTGGACAGCATCTGCTGCTGATTGACTGCCAACCTGCGGAGTTTGGGTAGCACAGCATGTGGCCACTTCTAAGAGAGCTGGGCGCAGGTGTTGGGAGTATGTAGGGTCTGCATGCCGCACGCCCATACTAGTGCATGTACACTGACTCAGGGACAGGAAGCAAATCAGGGAAAATACGGGGCTGAGCAATAGGATGCCTCACTCATCTACTCTGGACTGAGCCATCACCCAGGGACACTGCCACTGTCAAAACTGTATCTGGACTCGGGGGGGGGGGGGAGTCCCTCTCCTCCTGATCCTGCCATAGCAGGTAAGTATGGGGGAATTCTGTGGTGGGTGAGTCCTGGAGGAGAGATGTTTGCTTGCATGCATGTACAAGAACCATAGTGCCACCATATGAGTTTTCGTAGGTGTGGCATCCCCACTTCCAATGCCCTCAGCGTTTTTGCAGGCGTGGCCACACCGCACCAATGAATGTCCCAGCTGTCTATGACAGCAGTTCAGATTGCAGTGGCCATACAGTTGAAAGCAACGACTGCTACAATCAGCGGTGGTAATGTGTAGAGCAATTTGCATGTGCCTGCTGTCAGCGTATGCAAATTGCCTCCCGTCTCAGCGCTGATTGTAATGATGGTGTATGTGCCCCTCTTGTTGTGTGCCGACAGGTGCCCAATCCCCTTGGCTCATGCACACACCCCCAAGCACACTGTATGTCTGACGGGGGTGCCCAATCCCCGTCGGCTCCAGTGCCCCTTCCCCCAAATAACAAACTTCCAGGTGCCATGCTGGGGCCCATCCCAGCGTGGCAGAAGTCCAGAGTCCTCATGTGCCCCCACCCACACTGTATGGCCAATGGGGGTGCCCAGTCCCCCATTGACTCCACTGCCTCCAAAACTTCCAGGTGCCACGCTGGGAGCCCACCCTAGCGTGACAGAAGTCCCACATCATCCATGTACAATAATAGAAAAAAAACAGTAACAAAAGAAAACGGTCCCTCGTTGACTCTCTTGCCCCCTTCCAGCAATCCGCACCCACCCTCTGTGTACCCCACCTCCCTACACCCCCCTCACCCCATACTTACTCCAGAGGCTGGCGTGGCGATCTTCAGTGGGCGGATACATCTGCACTCTTCAAAGGCGACCGCAAACAGAAGAAATGCAAGTAAGCTGTATAATGGCATAAATAGGTTTTTCAACTTTGTTGCATATCTCGTCATGTTTTGAATTTTTGCACCAAGTATTCAACATGGGATTTTGGGATGCCATCTCATGAATTCAGTGACTGTCATTTGGTTATTCGGTCTCAAAAGGTGATTTTGCGGTCACTGCGGAATCACCTTTTAGGATGGATTAACGGAATGACAGTGTCACTGTTCATGGCTGGGCTCTCAAAAAGCCTATGTTACAATTAGGTGAAAAATTCCCTAAATGACTGGTAGGTTATTTATTATATGCTATGCGAGTTCCTACGACGCCAGAATTGAGAATGTTTACTATTTTAACTCCAGATTTTCAGCATTGCCATTTTACCACACCTCCTTATGAACAGTACAGCTATCATTTTTCACAACTCATCTGAAATGTGTTTTCGCACATGTAGCGCACAATGGCGTGGTCAGTGTGCGAAATCAATGTTTGGGACAGATTAAGAAAAGTACAGTTTCACTGTTCCTGAGCAGAGGTCCTAAAATGCCTGTCTTGAAAATTTGGTGACAAAAGTCCATAAAATGACTATGTTATGAGCGTGCATTGCGCAGTTTCCATACACCCTCGTAAGTTCACAAATTTATAATATTTTCACTCCAGATTTTCAACATTGGCATTTTTCCACACATCCTTATGAACAGTACAGCTGTCATTTTCCACACCATGCCCGTAAGGTGTTTTCGCACTTCCGGCGCAGAATTGCACAGTTGCTGTGGGAAATCAGTGTTCAGGACAGTTAAGAAAATCACAGTGACACTGTTCATGAGCGGAGCTCCCAAAATGCCTGTGTTGAAAATCTGGTGTAAAAAATCCCCAAACTAATTACATTACGGTTGTGCGTTGCGCAGTTTCTTTGCAAGCTCGTGACTTCACCAGTTTTTTTATATTTTCACTCCAAGTTTTCAGCATTACCATTTTTTACACCTCCTCATGAACAGTACAGCTGTCATTTTTCACATGCTGTTCAAAATGTGTTTTCGCACCTGTGGCGCCAAATGGCGCAGTCGCTGTGCAAAATCACTTTTTGGCTAATGAACTGATAGTGTCACTGTTCATGTAGAGAGGTCACAGAAAGCCCATGTTGAAAAACTGGAGTAAAAACACCAAGAAACGCCCAGGGTGTTAGGCTTTTTGACCATAACGCCCTACCCTGTAGAGACTGACAGGCATCAGGGGTGTGACTTGGGATTGTTGACAGTAACGCTCATGCCATTCCACCCCCACCCCCACCCTGCAGCCAGTAACAGGCATCGAGGTGCGCCTTGGCCCCCTGGCCCCAGAGTTCACCCCATTCTCCTATACTACACCCATTTCAGTGTGTTTCCTTATAGAATGAGGTGAACATAAAGCCCAAACACTCCATAGCACACCTTGACACTTGTCAGTTTCTGCAGGATAGGGTGAGGTGAAATGCCGTGACTGTCATGGCGACGATCCCAAAGGCACACCCCAATGCCTGTCCATCTCTGCAGGATGGGGGTGGAGATGGCATCAGTGCAATACTTCACTGCCATTTCTATACTGCATCTGTCTAACTCCTGCACTTCCACTGCTAATGTGAGCAAGCAAACATTCGGCATTGACAAATGCTTGTTATCAGTAGAAGCAAAGAGAGGTAGGTAGTAGGGAGAAGACTCTACAACAAAGTGCCATCTGTGCTGAGTCTTCTTTGTCTGGCACTCCAATAAAACTGCATAGGCCACTGGCATTCAAGTGTCGGTTATTCTAGCTGAGGGTGTCTTAATCACTGCAGACACACTGGAGATAGCTAGCTGCTGCATGGTAAAAGAGCTGCCAATACCTGCAAAGTCAAACAAGATTTTCTATTATTTCTGCAGCTTTGATTGACTCATCTTTTTCTCCTGTCCTGTCCTCAGACTACCCAACTTTACTCAACTCTAACTGCACACCAGACAGACAATTTTTTTATTCAACCTCGGATGGACCAATTGTCAGCTGTTTAAGTAGCTAGCCTGTCCATCCATGTAATGCAAGATGAATAAATCAAAATGCTGCCGGCCAACAGGGAGAGATGGACTGGACGGAGGCTGGAGTGACTCGAGCAGGACTCAGGAGTGAGCAGACTGGGATGCATGAGTGGTCATGCAGTCAGTCAGAAGTCTGGCCTTGCAGCCCGGCCCCCTCCGCCAACAACCACACCTCAGCGCTCATCATCTCATTACAGTTACAGGCAGGCTGCCTCGCTCACAGCAAAAAAAATATTATAATTTCATAAATTACTTTGTGAGTGTGATGAGGGCAGTCAGAGAGGAGGGCCAGAGGAAGACAGAGCCTCATCGTCATGTCACTCAGAAGCCAGTCTGGCCCCAGCCATGTGCCCCACCATGGCCGCCCGCATCCGCCAACCACCAGCTGCTGCCGGCACGGCCCAACATGACCGGTGCTGCATTACACACAGGTGGCTGCTACCTTGGTCCTCACAGTAAAAGAAAATAATTTAAACAAAAGAAATTACTCTGTGAGTGCAAGACAGCCGGAGGAGTGGAAGCCGGGAAGAGGCAAAGTTACTCAGTCAAAAGAAGCCCAGCTGCACCACCTACTGCACCTGTGTGCCATTTCCTAACTCCTGACCTTCACCTTGTCATTCATCGCCACAGGGCCAGGTGGCTTATGAATCATTTTGCAGGCAACTAAGTTCATCCTTTCTTGTACCCCTAGCCTGGCTCTAGGGTCCTCTTCCCCCTGCCTTTTGTTCCGTTCCTAACCTGGCAGCAGTGACAGTGTGTGGAGGATGTGGGTAGAAAAAGACAAGCGATGACTCGGAGCGACCAGTGGCTTTCCAAATTATCTCTCCACACTAACAGTCTTGGAACACCTGAGACGGCATTGGGGCTCACACAGACAGGTGCATTCAGCACGGTGCAGTGTCACCTGACTCCCCTATGGGCAGACTGAGTGACCATGTCCATGTGACCCCCCCCAAGAGGCTAGCTGACTGAGTACAGGGTGCACCCACTGCTGGTAAGATTTTTCTACTTACTTTTTTTCATTCAAAGTTTTGAGGTTGGAATTCGGGACTCAGAGTTACAAAATGAGCAGAGCAGAATAGTTCTTGGGGGGCCCCTTTTGGTGGTGGGGCCCAGGGCATTGGCCCCATTAGCCCCCCTATTAATCCAGGCCTGTCTGGGGTCACTATAGTAGAGGGCCCACAGTGAATGAGGAACTGAAGGTGCCTGAGGCCAGTTCTGGCGATATACAGTATGTTTGTGTGCCAAATCATGAACATATACATTTTAGGAAAGAAAGAAGACTATTGGTCCATCGTGTCCAGAGAAAGAAGAGTATTGGTCCATCAAGTTCAAAGAAAAAGTCTATTGGTCCATCATGTTCTTCCATCACTGACTCAGTTGGAATACCCTATTTTCCAACTTCCTTCAAAGTGTAAACCAGAGTATATGTTTTAGGGACCATAAACCCTATTTTTTACATTTTTAATATAACTAATTTAAGCTTGTATGAAGTCAGTTTAATAACTCTAACATATTGTTTTGTGTGTTTGTTTTGAAATAGTCATATTTTTTCCTATTTAAGTTCCCTAGAGGTGCCTTCCTGCCACCCAGTATTCATTTTTAATGACTTATGAGTTCCAGAAACCAATGACATCAGTTAAAGAGCAGCTGACACCATTAGGATAACTTTAACAAAACGTAATATTAAGACATAGTTCAGCTTGTATTTCACATTAGTTCTGTATTTCTCCTCCCCATTATTTATTACTGAGGCCATTTACATGAAAATGGGATCTTTGCTGCTGAAGAGTTTATCTATTCCTGTTGCTTTCTGCCTACCTGAGGTCATAATGCTCTATTTGTGACATCACAATTACTCCCATGGCAACATAGAAACACAGAATTTAACGGCAGATAAGGACTGCTTGGCCCACCTAGTCTGCCCATTTCCCTACCTAACAGATAAGCTGTAGATCCTAGCTAACCAACAGCCTACTTCCTCCTACTCCCACTAGAAATGCCTTATGTCTGTCCCATGCATTCTTGAATTCCCCACTGTTTTTGACTCCCGACCTCCTCAGGAAGGCCATTCCATGCATCCACAACCCTCTCCGTGAAAAATACTTCCTTACATTACCTCTGATCCATCCCCTCTATCTTCAAGATTGTGATGTCACAACAGAGGAGTAAGGCATAAAGTAGGGAGTAAGCTATGAGGCAGATGAACACTAAGTGATATAGAGCATGTTTCTCCGCGCATTTCTCAGTAATGAGTAATGGGGAGGAGAAATCAATCAAATAGATATGGAATGCAAGCTAAATTGTACCTAAATATTATATTTTCCAATTTTTTTTGAAGTGTCAACAGCTCTTTAAAGGAGTACTACACTCTCATATATTGTAAATATTATTTATTTCCTTGTCAACAGATAACTCTTTTCATGTAGCTGTTGGGAATATGTGTGTTTGCTTTAGTTTGTTTTCACTGTTCACACCAGCTTCTGTAACTAACCTGGGGGTCTCCATTTTCTGGTTGCTGAAATCTCATGGTCCCTGACAGCTGCATTCAGCTGCACTGAGTTCCAGAACTGTTAAGTAAGTAAACAATGAAGACTAGGCAGGAACAGCACTGCGTTAAAACAGGGACCACAAATAAGGAAACACAGGAGTATTTCAAAACAAGCATTTGTCAATGCCGAATGTTTGCTTGCTGGCATTAGCAGTGGAAGTGCAGGAGTTAGACACATGCAGTATAGGAATGCATGGTGATGTTCTGAACTGAAGCCAGCTCCACCCCACCCTGCAGAGATGGACAGGCTTTGGGGTGTGCCTTTGGGTCGTCACCCATGACGATCACAACATTTCACCTCCCCCTACCCTGTAGACACTGATAAGTGTCGAGGTGTGCCTTGGGGTGTTCGGGCTTTACACTCACCTCATTCCATAAGGAAATACGCTGAAATGAGTGCAGTATAGGAGAATGGGGTGAGTTCTGGAGCCAAAGAGTCCAAGGTGCCCTCGATGCCTGTCACTGGCTGCAGGGTGGGGGGAGTTGGGTGGAATGGTGTGAGCATTACTGTCGACAATCTCAAGACACACCCCTGATGCCTGTCAGTCCCTACAGGGTAGGGTGGACACCTGTCAGACCCTACAGGGTAGGGCATCATGGTCAGAAACCCTAAGGCCCTGGGCATTTCTTGGTATTTTTACTCTAAGTTTTCAACATGGGCTTTTTGTGACCCTACCGCATGAACAGTGACACTATCAATTTGTTAGCTGAAAGGTGATTTTGCACAGTGTCTGCGCCATTTGGTGCCACAGGTACGAAAACACATTTTGAACATGATGTGAAAAATGACAGCTGTACTGTTCATGAGGAGGTGTAAAAATGGTAATGTTGAAAATCTGGAGTGAAAATATAAAAAAACTGGTGAAGCACTAGCAGTATAGAAACTGCACAACGCACAATCGTAATGCAATTATTTGGTGGATTTTTGCACCAGATTTTCAATGTAGGCATTTTGGGACCTCCGCTCATGAACAGTGTTACTGTGATTTTCTTACTCTGTCCCGATCACTGATTTCCCACAGCAACTGTGCAATCTTGCGCCAGAAGTGCGAAAACACATTTCGACCAGGATGTGAAAATGACAGCTGTACTGTTCATAAGGATGTGTAGAAAATGTCAATGTTGAAAATATGGAGTGAAAATATTACAAATTTGTGAAGTTACTAGGTGTGTAGAAACTGCAATGCATGCTCATAACACAGTCATTTTATGGAATTTTGAGACCAAATGTTCAACATAGGCATTCTCATGAACAGCGCCACTGTGATTTTCTTAATCTGTCCCTAACACTGATTTCACAGTGGTCGCGCTATTCTGCGCTGGAAGTGTGAAACACATTTTGCCAAGATGTGAAAAATTACAGTTGTACTGCTCATAAGAAGGTGTGAAAAATATCACTGTTGAAAATCTGGACTGAAAATATTACATATTCACAATTTGCGAGTGTACGTGGAAACTGTGCAATGCACGTCTGTAAGACAGTCATTTTGGGAATTATTTCACCAAATTTACAACACAGGCTTTTTGAGCCCACCTCATGAACAATGACACTGTCATTTCATTAATCAGTCCTGAAAGGTGATTCCGTGCAGTGACCGCGAAATCACCTTTCGGGACCGAATAACCAAATGACAGTCACTGATTTCATGAGGTGGGGTCCCAAGAACCCATGTTGAAAATGTGGCGCAAAAATTCAAAGAAATGACCAAGATATGCACCAAAGTTGAAAAAAACCTATTTATGCCATTATACTGCTTACAGGAATTTCTTCAGTTTGCGATCGGCTTTGAAGAGTGCAGATGTGTTCCCGCTCCACGAAGATCGTCACGCCAGCCTCCAGAGGTAAGTATGGGGTGAGGGGGTTGTAAGGAGGTGGGATACGCAGAGGGTAAGTGCGGGTTGGGGGAGAGGGCAAGAGAGTCCACAAGGGACCGTTTTCCTTTTGTTACAGGTTTTTATTTTGCAAAGATGACGTGGGACTTTTGCCATGCTGGGGTGGGCTCCCAGCGTGGCATCTGGAAGTTTGGGAGGGCAGTGGAGCTAATGGGGGATTGGCCATCCCCTTTGGCCATACAGTGTGGGGGGGGCACATGAGAACGTTGGACTTTTGCCACGCTGGGGTGGGCTCCCAGCGTGGCACCTGGAAGTTTGTTTTCTTTGGTGGGGGGCACTGGAGCTGATGGGGATTGGGCACCCCCCCGGACATACAGTGTGCTTGGGGGAGGGGAGTGTGCATGAGCCGAGGGGGGTTGGGTACCCCCTCGGCACACAACAAATGGGGGGGTGCATACAACGACCGCTACAGTCAGCAGTGGTGACGTGAAGGCAGTTTGCATACTGCTGACGCCACAGCAGTATGCAAATTGCCTACACGTTACCACCACTGATTGTAGTGGTCGTTTGCTTTCAGCTGTACGCCACTGCATCTGAACTGCTGTCATAGACAGCTGGGACATTCATTGGTGCAGTGTAGCCGCACCTGCAAAAACGCTCAGGGCATTGGAAGCGGGAGTACCACACTTATGAAAACTCTTATGGTGGCACTATGTTTCTTGCACACGCTGCAAGCAAACATAAAACACAAAAAATATATACTGATTCATTACACAGGCTTCACATATCCAAATTTAAAATGTAAACAACAGGGTTTATTGTATGTTCCCTTTAAGGTGTTTACAGAATAGGTGATTACCTCTGCATTGAGCCCATTTAAAATATCCCCACTCATTCCATGACATACTTAAGTGATAATACTTGAGTTCAAAGGCCTGTCTAGGAGGATAATGCCTGCTGGGAAGAATTAAAGTCCTGAAGCTGCATCTAAAACTTTAAACCTCACAACAGATATTATCGTCCTGGATAGGCCTAAAGACAAGGGACTTATATATCTATCGTGAACTTTTTCATAAATTTTTTAACTGTCTAAAACTGTTAAAACAATTTTAGATGTAGTTAGTTTATTTGTAGAAATCAGAGCAACTGAAAGGTGATATGTTAATATCACCACCAAAACCACACTTACTCTTGTAAGAGTGGTCTCATACGCATTCTTCAGGTATGAGAACTGTGAACTAAAGGTGAGCGGTTCTGATACCCTAAGGATGTAAGTGACGCCACTCTTACAACCGTAAGAGTGAACTTTTCAGTGGTATTTATAGATGTTGTAAAATTTTATTTCGCCAGCAAAACTGCTTCGAAATCGGCAATTTCACCTGGTGAAATATTTCGTGAAATTGTGGCAAAATTGTGAAATTTCGCCCACATATGCCCATCCTTTATATTTTATTTTTTCCCCCTCCATGGTGTGTAGTGGTCCCTCCCAGCCAATCACCAGACTAATTCAAGAACCTTCCCCACTCCAGTCACCTCGAGTCATCCCTGGGCCCCCGGCCTGCATTCTTTTAAAAAAAAAAATCCCCTCCCCTGTCCCTAGTGTCTAGTGGATCCCCCGGCTGATCACCAACTGAATTGAAGGAAAGAATCCTCCACCCGCCCCCATCACCCCCAGTTATTTTCCCCTTCCCCCAGCCATGACCCGGCCCCCAATCTTCAAAATAAAAAAATCCTCTCCCCTGTCATTGGTGTCTAGTGGACCCCCCACCCGTCTTAAGTGAGCGCCTCACCCCCAGTACTGAATCGGCCACTAGCACAGCCCTCCTCACTCCACAGACAGCAGCACATCTGGCGCTCAATGAATGAGCGTGTGCTTGTACAAGCACGCTGTTATTCACTGAGCACTCAGATGGGCTGCTAGCCATGGAGATGTGTGGAGGGATTTGCTGTGGCCCAGTTGGGGTAATGGGGGAGCTGTGTGGGCTGTGACTTAAGACAGGGTGGGGGGTCCACTAGACACCGGGACAGGGATGAGATTTTTATTTATTTTGAAGATTAGGGCCAGGTCATGGCTGGGGGAGGGACAATAACTGGGGGTGACTGGGGCAGTGCTTTACTTCAGTTTGGCCGGTGATCGGCTGGGGTGTCCAACAGACATCAGGGACAGAGGAGGGATTTTTTCTCAAAGATTGGGGGCTGGGGCCCAGGATAACTCGGGGTGATGGGGGAGGGTTCTTGAATTCGGCCAGTGATCAGCCAGGGGACACTAGACACCAGGGATGGGGAGGAATTTTTTTTTTTAAAGATTGGTGGCCTGGTGGTGAAGGGTGGCAAAATTTTGCCCATGAGTGGCAAATTTCACCAGTTCGAAGGTGAAATTTTGCCCACCAAGTGGGTGAAATTTTGCATTTCACCTGCAAAATGTTTCGCGAAATGCACATATTCCAACAAATATTTTGCAGGTGAAATATTTCTCGGAATTTCACACAACACTAGCGGTATCACTATATTTTAATATATGGATTCATAAAATAATACCATTAAAAAGGTATCCCATGTACAAGGCGACCGCGATTGAACACTTTCAAAAAGCGCAACTCAATCACGGCGCCTGTGCACAGGGTTACCTGGCAGGGGGGCGACTGGATAGGGGGGTAGGTGAATATAGCGATGGGATGTCACTATGTATAGATGTACATGGGGGGAGGGACCATGCCATGCGATGGGCAGAAGGGGAAGGAGGATTTGTGGGGTGTAGTGTGGCAATGGGCTGCCGGGCTAGCTGTGGCATGGTGGGTTGGTGGCAGGCTCGGGTTGGGAGGGTGCGGGGTTTGGTTCTGAGTGCGCTCATATTTTGTGCCTTTTTTTTAAGTTTCCACACACACACACACACACACACACACCGACATCACCCCCTGGAGTTGAGAATCCTTTAGTAGAGGGGTGTGGAGGCCACAAGCCCCGAGGAATGCGGGAAAATAAAAAATCATAGATCTCGGGCACCGTCTTGCAGTTTGCCGCGAGTGTACATCGGCAAAATTCATTTTCAGCGATGTACACTCTCCCAAATGGTGATAACTATTCCACGATTGCCATTATCATATGGAACCATTACAGAGCATACAAAAAAATCCTGGCAATACCATCACTCCTGGAGCAATAATACTACCATTCCTGACTGATAATACTATTGTTCAGGTGCCGTAATACTATCGTTTGGGACCTGAACGATAGTATTATCACCAAAGCTGAACAGCGCATGTGCAAGTCTGCCCCCAATGTCTTCCAAAGCATGCCTTCTGATTGGCTGCTTTTCCACTGTGGGCATGCAGAACAACTCCGAAAACATGGCGGCTTGCTCACTCGCTTAGCGAGAGATATCATGGGGATTGGAAGAGGGTTACCTGGATATTGTGGCAGTCACAGAAACATGGTACACAGAGAACCATGACTGGGATGTAAACATACCAGGATACACAATCTACAGGAGGGAGAGGGAGGGTAAAAGAGGAGGAGGAGGAGGAGGAGGAGTAGCTCTCTATGTAAAGGAAGAGATCAAAGCAACAGAACTAAAGAGTAAACAGGGAGCAGATGAGGCACTCTGGGTCACCCTGGAGACAGGAAATGGCACCACAATCGCAAGGGGTTGCATACAGACTCCCATCTCAGGGGAGGGAATGGACAAGGAAATGATAGAAGGCTTCCTTAGAATGGCAGAAAAAGGGGAGATATTGTTGATGGGGGACCTGAATATGCCAGATGTTAACTGGAGCACCTTTGCTGCAGGCACATCCAAGAGCATGGTCATTCTTGATGCTCTACAGGGGGCATGCCTCAGACAGCTAGTATTGGAACCCACTCAGGAGGGAGCAATCTTAGACCTGGTACTCTCAAATGGGGATGGAGAAAGAATCTCAGATTTAGAAGTGGGTAGCCATCTGGGAACAAGCTACCACCAAACGGTGTGATTCACAAAAACACAGCCATACTATCAAGCCAACAAAAGAAAGAGAATTGACCTTAGGAGGGCTGACTTTGGAAAATGAGAGAGTGCCTCAGAAAAGCACTAGCAACAGGCAAGAAAGAGGAGGAAGAACAACGGGAAAATCAAAACTGCCATCACAGAGGCAACAAGCCTTTGTGTAAAGCAAATCAACAAAACACAATGAAGGAAAAAACCGCTATGGTTCTCAAAAGAGGTGGCAGGGAAGGTTAAGAAGAAAAGGATACATTCAGGAAATATAAGGAAACACAGAAGAAGCAGGACAGAGAACTTTATCAGTTAAAGCAGAAAGAGGCTGGGAAGGCAGTCAGAATAGCAAAGGCCCAAACCGAGGAAAGGATAGCCAACTCTGTCAAGAAGGGGGATAAGACCTTTTGTAGGTACATTAGGGAGCGAAGAAAGACCAAAGGAGGGATACTGTGGCTTAATAAAGGGGAGGGAATGTGGGTAGAGGGTGACAGTGAAAAAGCAGGGATACTGAACGAATATTTCTGCTCAGTATTCACAAAGGAAGAGAATATTTCTGCTCCGTATTCACAAAGGAAGAGGAGGGGGAGGTACCTAAACCAAACAAGAGAAACACTCTGAAGAAAGGAGTTGATACCAGTCCATTTACAGAAGAAAGGGTTCTGAAAGAACTAATAAAATTGAAGGTGGACAAAGCAATGGGGCCTGATGGGATTCACCCAAGAATTCTAAAGGAACTAAGGGTAGAACTAGTGACACCGCTGACTACTCTCTTTAACAAATCATGGGAGGATGGGGTGGTACCTGAGGACTGGAGGAGGGCAGATGTGATTCCTCTTCACAAAAGTGGGAGCAGGACAGAGGCAGGAAACTACAGACCAGTTAGTTTGACCTCAATGGTAGGGAAAATGATGGAATCACTTTTGAAGGAAAGAATTGTTGAGTACCTAGAGGCCAGTGGGGCACAGGACCCAAGGCAGCATGGATTCATGATGGGAAGGTTATGTCAGACGAATCTAATAGATTTCTTTGACTGAGTGACCAAAGTAGTAGACCAGGGAGGGGCTGTGGACATGGCCTACCAAGATTTTAGCAAGGCATTTGATACAGTCCCACACAAAAGATTAATACACAAGTTAGCCAGCCTTGGAGTGGGTCCCAAGATGGTAGCCTGGATAAAAAATTGGCTAGAAAACAGGAAACAAAAGGTAGTAGTAAATGGAGTCCACAGTGAAGAAAGGAGGGTTACTAGCAGGGTACTGCAGGGTTCAGTACCAGGACCGATCCTTTTTAATGTCTTTATAAGTGACATTGCAGAGGAACTGGAAGGAAAAGTATGTCTTTGCAGACGACACAAAGATCTGCAACAGGGTTGATACACAAGATGGAGTGGAAAGGATGAGAAGGGACTTGGCAAGGTTGGAGGAATGGTCAGATGTATGGCAGCTCAGATTCAATGCAAAGTAGTGCAAGGTAATGCACCTGGGAAGCAAAAACCCAGGGGAAGAGTACACAATGGGGGGTGAGATACTGACAACAGTAAAAATGGAAAGGGACCGGGGGGTAATTATATCAGATGACCTAAAGGTGGGTAAGCAATGTGAGAAGGCAGTAAGGAAGGCTGGGGGGATACTGGGATGCATAGGGAGAGACATCAATGGTAGAAAACAGGAAGTTGTTATCCCTCTGTACAGACAGTTGGTGAGACCCCATCTGAGTACTGTGCAGTTCTGGAGACCCCATCTCCGCAAAGACATAGACAGAGTGGAGGCTGTCCAGAGGGAGGGCATCCAAATGGTGCAGGGTCTGCACCAGAAGACATATGAAAAAGACTAAAGGAGCTTAATATGTATACCCTTGAGGAAAGAAGAAAGAGGGACATGATAGAAACTTTCAAGTACCCTCAAGGGAATCAACAAAGTCCAAGAGGGTAGCATCTTTCAGAAAAAGAGATGTGCAAGAACAAGGGACATAATTTGAAGATAGAGGGGGACGGCTCAGAGGTAATGTGAGGAAGTATTTTTTCACAGAAAGGGTTGTGGATGCATGGAACAGCCTCCCTGCAGAGGTTGTGGAGTCAAGAACAGTGGGGGAATTCAAGAATGCATGGGACAGACATAAGGCAGTCCTAGTGGGGGGTAGGAGGAAGTAAGCTGTTGGTTAACTAGGATCTGCAGCTTATCTGTTAGGTAGGAAAATGGGCAGACTAGGTGGGCCAAGCGGTCCTTATCTGCAGTCATATTCTATATTTCTATGTTAACAGAAACAGTTTTTCTTTCCTTTCTTTAAGCTTTTCTTGTGGATTATCAGCAATCCGACTCGCTTTCCCCCAGCTCCTCTTGTCACAACCATGGCCCAACTGATACCTCCGCTGACAGACATCAGTTGGAAAAAGAAGAAGGGCTAAACAAAGCTCACACCATCTGCTGATGCTCACAGCAATGGGGAACCCTGCCAACATGCACATGGACCTGCTAACTCCACTGGCGAAATGGAGGCGAGTCAATTCACCCGAGATACATATATTAAAAGGAAATAACAAATATACTGTGCATTACAGGACTTAAATCTCATCTCGTGGTTCAGGGAAATGAGAACCTCTGAGCTTCACTTTGAGGTTCCCAATGTCCACAGAACTTATTGATGGGATTATTGCCTTGTAATGCACAGTAACATATCTATTATTCTATTTACTGATCAACCTTGATCAATAATATATTAACATTCTAATAACCTCTCTTGAACATGCTTGTTTTGAGGGCAGCTGCATGTGAGGCACTCTTCACAGAATAAGACTGCCTCCTGCACAGAGTAAAGGAGGGCTCTGATTGGTCAGGAGCACTCCTTTGATCTATGATGCTGTTTATTGGAGCATTCTCTGGTGTTTACTAGCTGATCAAACATTTTGATCAGACCAGTCAGTACACAGCTTAAGTAGATGATGAGCTAAAGGTTTATCATTTTCACATTTCCTTGAATTTTTCAGTGACATATTGTGCCCCATTGTTCTCTTGTCTGTGGGCATTCTGGAAAACTGTATTTGAACTGATGATGTTATCCCTTCAGGTTATTTGAATACCATAATCACACCACCCCCTAACTCTACACCATTCCAGTGAAACAATTCTCTCTGATAGTCTTCCCAGCTAGAGTGCTTTTCATTTTACTAAGCAAGATGCTGCCTCTGGTTTTATTTCAAGAGACACTATCAATCAATACTGCGGGAAAATGTTGTTTTCCTTTCTTTTTACTAGACGGCAACTGAACATTTCTGTCCAGCTACAGTAGGTGACGTGCAGAACAAATGAGGAAGAAGGGCTGGAGCACCTTTTGTAGCCCTACAGCTGACAGCAAATAGCTGGTATTGAATGTGCCCCCCCACCCCCATCACACCGACTATGCAGTTAGTAACAAACTGGGTTACCATGCTAGCTCATGTTTGGGAACTTTTACCTGAAATGAGGCTTTACTTTCTATTTGCACAAAAAGTGGGATCAATAGTAGAAGCAGGGAGGTGATCCTTCCCCGGTACAGGTCTCGGGTTCACCCTCACCTGGAGCACTGTGCAAGGTTGTGGAGCCCGCACCTTCGGAATGACTTTGATAGGGTGGAAGCTGTATAGAGAAGGGTGAACAAGATGATCTAGGGGTTGGGGGAGAAAGCATGTGAGGAAACATTGAGGGACTGTAACATGTACACCCTGGAGATGGGGGGGGGGGGCGGTGGCATGATCTGAAGAGTATTTCCTAAAATTAGGTGAGTAAAACGGGTCAGTACTCCCCTTGTCTGGAGCCCTGGCCACAGTACTGAGTAGATTCAATCCTGGGTGAGACTGGCACAAGTGCCTGATGAGTGCAGGTGGGGATATAAAGGGGAAGGGGAGAAGGGGGTGGTTGGTCACTAGGGCCATCACGAGAGCAATAGGTAGGGCTGCATAGACTGGATGGGCCAGCGGGCCTTTTTCTGACATCATGTTCTATGTTTACATTTGTAGAGTGCAGTATTTATTTATTTAAAACTCCTGCCCCAGGATTGCCTCGTTCAGGTGTATCTCCAGATCAGCAGTTACATTTCCAAGGTTATCCAGTTAATGCAAGGTCAAGGGTTATTATGAAATGGGTAAGAAAAATGCTGGCTCCTGATTGGCAAAGGAGTACTTTCACTTGGGCCATTATCCCAGCACAACATCCCAGCTGAAAGTAACTCAACAAGAATATATTTCTAAAATACATCCATTTTACTAAAAAGGTCCCATTTCATAATCACAATAAGGCACTGCAGGGGGTGTGTTATGGTGGGCTAACAGTCCTTCTTCAGTGGTGGAAGCTTCCAGCTTTGCCTCATGTTTCAGTCCACCTGAGGTGGGCCTTTATCCCACCATAACGTACCCCGTCATGCCTTATAGCTTAACCAGGCCATCAGAGAACAGCCATGGTTACATTACCAAGATGGGTGTTCATAACTCTTACATAATTCAGAGTGTCAGCAAAAACAGATAATAATTAATGAAAGGACAGGTAATTCAACTCTTGAAAGTACCAAGAACCTATAAAGGTAGTGTGAATGCGAACATAAGTTTGGTAACAGCAGTTTAAAACTGAACACTGATAGCCAGGTGGGTGTCAGCGTGATCAGATAAAACGTATTGTGCTTGAAGCAGGATGACAGTGGAACAAGGTGCACAATGCAATGATTTATCCAAGTTGTGATATTCACAGTAGTCAGGAGTCTGTAAATTGGAGTGCTTGTGTACAAGTGTAAAGCCAGAAAGAGAGGTAGTAGGGATGAGGTGGGTGCCCAACGCAGCTGTGGGGTTTGTTCAGGGGATTAAATAGCACTGCAGTACCTTGGCAGGTCATGGAACTGTTAGTCCTTGATGTGCCTAGATAATGCAAACATATTAGTTGGTACTGTGTATAAAGCCTCTGTACCATAATCTAATTTTCTTCTCTCACTCTCTCTCTCTCAATGGGATTATAAAGAGGTCCTTGAATTGTGAACACAGGTAATACATGCATGCCTCCTTACTTAGGAAGCTATTTAGCTCATTAGAACTGGAGGAAAGATGCCATAGACTTGTTAAGAGTGGTAGGCACAGATGCTCATGTCACTCAGAGAGAGACAGAGAGAGCCAACTAATCTGTACCAGTTATAGTTGTGCACTGATCATGTGTAGCCCAGTCACCATGGAAACTGGATTTCACTTTCCAGTAAGGAATAATGGGGTGCATTTGTGAACACCAGCCCTCATCATTTCAAAGACTAGGAAAAGCTATTTTAAGTGAGGCATTGGGCTTGCTTGTAGCTGGCTACTGTCCGGAGATATTGATGACTAAACGGGCCTTGCATCCAGTGGCCAGACAAAAAAAATCCAGGCACCACACTAACCAGAGATGGTAAATAAACAACAAAGGCTTAAAACACCATTTCAAAATATTATCAGTTAATTTAATCCCATTTCAATGGTCCTCTTGAGAATGCATGAGGCGTAAACACTTGAAGCTGTCCTTCGTTTAAAGTATTGTATACATGCATTTAAAGTATTTTAAAGTATTGTATGTATGCATTTAAAGTATTTTAAAGTATTGTATGTATGCATTTAAAGTATTTTTAAAGTATTGTATGTATGCATTTAAAGTATTGTATGTATGCATTTAAAATATTTTAAAGTAGAAAAACAGAAACATAGAAGTTGATGGCCTATCTAGTCATACTCATCTGTATTGCTCCCTTATGTCTATCCCATGCCTGTTTGAAGCCATGCACTGTATTCATATCCACTACTTCCTGAGGTAGGCCGTTCCATGCATCCACCACCCTTTCTGTGAAAAAGAACGTCCTCACATTACCCCTTAATCGGCCTCCCTTTAATCTCATGCTGTGCCCTCTTGTCCTGCTATTTTTCCTTATATTGAAACATGTTAGACTCTTTCACCTTGTTAATGCCCTTAAGGTGTTTGAATGTTTCGATCATATCACTTCTCTCCCTCCTTTGCTCTAGGGTATACATATTGAACTCCTTTAATCTGTCCTCATATGTTTTCTGATGCAGTCCCTGCACCATTTTGCTGCCCTTCTCTGGACTGCTTCAATTTGGTTAAGGTCCTTGTGGCTTCCAGTACTGCACGCAGTACTCCAGATGGGCCTAACTAGTGTCTGTAAAAGAGGATTACTCCTCTTCTGACTTGTGATACCTCTATTAATACACCCCAACATCCCTCTAGCCTTACCTACTGCTTTAGTGGTCTGCTTGGATGATTTCAGGTCATCGGTGATGATGACGCCCAAGTCTCTTTCTTCCCTCGTGACTGCAGCAACTCTCCCAACCTATAGGTGGCTTCAGGGTTTCTTCCTATGTGCATGATCTTGCACTTCTTTGCGTTAAACCCAGTTGCCACTCTTCCGACCATTTTGTTTGTTTATCCAGATCTCTTCTCATTCTGACCACACCATCTGGATCATCTACTCTGTTGCAGATCTTGGTGTCATCTGCAAAAGACAAACCTTACTCTCCAGTCCATCTGCAATGTCACTGATGAAGATATTGAAGAGGACTGACCCTGGACTGATCCCTGAGGTACCCCACTTGTGACTTGCATCTCTTCTGACTGTATACCGCTTGCCACAACTCTCTGTTTTCTGCCCACAACCAGTTTGCCACCCAGTTGACCAACTGTCTCACCCTGAGCCTACCCAGCTTATTAATCAAACAGTATCAAAAGCTTTGCTGAAGTCAAGGTAGGCGACATCGCCCAGTCGGTGTGGCACTGAGGGTTGAGGCACTGGACGCCACACCACGCACCGCCGCGACCCGTGTTTGGGAATGAGCACGGGTCATCAGGGGTTGGCAGGGGAGGAGAAGGATTGAGTGTCCAGAGGACTGCTCTCCTTCTCCGGGCTGGGGGGGGTCCAGAGTGTCGGTGTTGCTTGCTCTCTAGCAGAGGCTGGGAGACAAAGCATGCCGCACCAAGACATGGGGTGGAGCTAGGACAGATGCACGCACCCTTGCATCATTGCACGTCCTAGCTCCAAAAAGGGGACTCTAACCAGGAAAAATCACCACCCCCCATATGAGCCAGGCATGGTACCTGACCCTTCAGCCACAACAGTTCCGCTTCAGCGCCCCACTCCGGGGGGCCTTCCTGGAGTAAGGGTCGGGTGCTGAGACCGGGGTGAACCCATTCACAGGGTTAGGGGCTTCGTGGCTACAAAAAGAAAAATATAAGCGCAAAAAAAAAAAAGGTAGGTGACATCAACTGCTCTCCTTGGTCCACCAGTCTGGTTACCAGTCAAAGAAATCTATGAGATTAGTTTGACAGGACCTTTTTTTGTAAACCCATGCTGTCTTGAGTCCTGTGCTCCTGTGGATTCCAGGTGTTGCACTATCCTTTCCTAAGGAGTGCTCCATAATCTTGCCCACTACTGAGGTAAGACTGACTGGTGTGTAGTTCCCTGCCTCCTCCTGCTACCACTCTTGTGGAGCGGGATCACATGAGTCCTTCCCAGTCCTCTGGGACCTCTCCTGTGCTCAGAGACTCACTAAACAGTTCTGCTAATGGCTCTGCTAGTTCCACCCTTAGCTCCTTTAGTACCCTGGGAAGTTGCCATCAGGTCCCATTGCCTTGTCCACCCTGGAGCTTATCAAGCTCTTGTAGGACCCTTTCTTTTGTGAAGGGACTAGTGCACACCTCCCTCCCCACTGTGTCCATGGTGCTCAGCTGTGGACCCTGTCCTACCTTCTCTTCAGTAAATACTGAGCAGAAGTATCTATTTAGGATAGATGCTTTTACATGGTCCTCCTCCTCACGTGTCCCCTTATCCCCTTTGACCTTAGCAATACCCCTCTGGACTTTCTCCTTTCACTAATGTATCTATAGAAAGTCATGTCACCTTCTTTTACTGTTTGTGCTAGTGTTTCCTTGGTTTGGGCCTTTGCCTGCCTTCCTTGCTTCCCTTAGGGAAGTTTGGTATGCCTCCCTATCTTCATCCTGCTACGTTCCCTTAAATTTCCTGAAGGCTCTGACCTTTTCTGCTACTGTTTTTGAGAACCAAAGTGGTTTCCTTCTTCTTTTGCACTTCCTTTTCTCTCTAACACAATGGGATGTTGCTTCAAGTATTGCATCTTTAATGCTTGTCCACTTTGCCTGTACCCCATCACCTGTATTTCTTTTTGCCAGGGCTAACTTAACTCTGTTGGCCATCTTATCAAAGTTAGCTCCTCTGAAGTCCCATATTTTTGCCTTGGAATGGGATTATTTAGTTCTAGTGGCCAAACTGAGCCATACCATGTGATGGTCACTGGCCCCCAGGTGACCTTCCACCTGGAGATCTTTGATACTTTCCCTGTTAGTCAGTACTAGATCTAGGATAGCCCTGTCTCTCGTGGGTTGTTGTACCAGTTGTTTGAGGCCCTGTCCATGCAGGGAATACACCATGTGTCTAGTTCTGGCAGATGTTCCTGCTGGTATTGACCAACCTGTATCGGGCATGTTGAAGTCTCCCATTATCAGAACATCTCCTTTAACTGTCATGTTTTGTATATCTTCTAACAGTAATGTGTCTATGTCCTCCACCCTGGTCTGGAGGGCTGTAGACAACCCCAGTTAGTATGGCTGTCCCATTTCTGTTTCCAGGGTAACCACAGTTCTTCTGGCTCCTTATGTGTATTCTGAATTTCTGTAGCTTTGATATTTTCATTGACATAAAGGGCCACTCCACACCCCTTTTTGCACCTCGATCTCTTCTGAACAGTACATAGCCAGGTACTGAAGTCTCCCAAGTGTGGTTACTGGTAAACCATGACTCGGTAATGGCTACTATGTCCAGTTTAGCCTGTCATTATTGCCTGCAGGTCTGGGATCTTGTTTCCAAGACTGCGAGCATTTGAGTACATGAATTTCCATTGGCCAGATTTCGGTGTTAGTTGTTGGGCAAGCCCTGGCACTTCCCCCGTGCGTCATATGGGAAGCCAGACCTTTTTCCTTACCTGGTGATACAAATGAACTACAAACATGCTGAACTCCTGTTTGACCACTAGCTGAGGGGGAGGGGTGTTCTTCCCATTCAACGTATGAGGTGCTGCACCCCTCTCCCCATTTGCTAGTTTAAATATTCTGAAAAGATGTCAAACTTCTGCCCCAATGCACTGACTCCCTCCTTAGTCAGATAAAAATAATTTGCAAGGGCAGGTATTGAACCCTGAACCCTCATCACTGAAGGCCAATGCTCAGCTAGCTAAGCCACTAGAGCCACATATCAGACAAGAGGCCACTTTACAATACTATACAGACATGTATTGTATGTATGCATTTAAAGTTTCTTAAAGTATTGTATGTATGCATTTAAAGTATTTTAAAGTATTGTATGTATGTATGTATGTATTTAATAAACTGATAAAATATTTTGAAAAGACATTTTGAGCCTCTGTTATTTATTTGCCAGTCGTTAGTGTTATGCTGGGATTGTTTTTTCATCTGGCTACTTTTGCTGTGCACACGTTGCCCCCTATGCTAGCACCTCTTTTGGGCTTCTTGCACCCAGTAGGCCTTACCTAGTTACAGAGAATAAAAAAAACGCCTTATGATGATGCTACAGTGCCACTGTTTTTAAAACATTTGATGTCATGTGGGCTGACGTCGTGCAAAGGACATTGTAGTCAAGTAGAGCTTCACCATGCAAGAAAGGGAAAGGTTGTAAATAAGGATGTATTTATTTATTTCATTTATTTGTTTAACAGATGGGTGCACTGGTCCCAGGAATCATTTTCAGGCATGGCTCGGGCCATCAAGATGGCACATAATGGGTGACTGCAGATAATACATATCGGACAAGAGGCCACTTTACAATACTACACAGACATGTTATAGCAGTGTAAGGCAGAAATTGTTATCAATATCTCTGGACTTCTACCAGTTACAGGTAAACCCGATACCTCATTAAAAGCAGCAGTATTTGTTACTCATCATGTCATTTATTTTTGTAATAATTGTTTCTGACAAAAAAAAATTTACCAATTTTTCCTTTTATTTCTTTCATGAGCTTCATTGAAGGGTTCTAAAGGAACTGAGCACGGTGTTGTCCACCCTCTGGCAGCTCTTTTAACACCTCAGTGGTGGTGGGAAGCTCCAGAGGACTGGAGGAGGGCCAATGTGGTCCCTCTGCACAAAAGTGACAGTAGTTACAGGATGGTAGCAACTACAGGCCAGTCAGTCTCACATCATTAGTGGGGAAGTTAATGGAGACACTATGAAGGAGAGACTCATACTGCACCAGGAGGAAGAATGGCTGTAGAACCACAGGCAGCATGGTTTCACAGGGGGGAGGTCATTTCAAACTAATTTCATAGATTTCTTTAACTGCGCTAATAAGGTGGTGGATTGAAAGAGCAGTGGATGCAGTCTATTTGGATTTCAGTGAGGTTTTCAACACTGTGCCACAAAGGAGGTTAGTTAAGAAATTAAGTATCTTGGGGTGGGGAGAAAGTGACAAGCTGCATATCAAACTGATTAAGGGATAGTGGGCAAAGGGTGGTGGCAAACAGCAGCCACTTAGGTGACAGGTAAGTGAATAGTGGGTTGCCACAGGATTCAGTCCTGACACCAATCATCTTCAGTATCTTCATAAGCGACAATGCGGACGAGTTAGAGGATAAGGTGTGTCTGTCTGTGGATGATACAAAAATCTGCAACAGGGTTGACAGGAAGGGGTGAAGAGAATGCAGAGGGATCTGAGGACACTAGAGGAATGGTCCAATAGGTGACAGCTGGATTTTAATGCCAAAAGTGCAAGGTTATGCACTTAGGGCTGTGGAACCAGGGCTGTTTATAAGATAGGACGAGTGTTGCTTACAGTCACCAAGCAAGAAAGAGACCTAGGGGTCATCATATCTAATGACCTCAAGTGGCTGGACAGTGTGCCAAATCAGTAGGAAAGGCTAACAGGATGCTGGGATGCATTGGGAGAGGGATTTCTAATGGGAGGAGAGAGGTGCTACTGTCATTGTATTGCTCACTGGTGCGGCTCCACCTGGAGTACTGTGTCCAGTTCTGGAGACCACATGCCTCCATAAGGCATTGAAATGGTGGAGGTGGTACAGAGGAGGGCAACCAAAATGGTGAGGGGGGTTGCATGAGAAGCCATACAAGGAAAGGCTGCAGGAACTCAACATGTGCCCTGTAAGAGAGAGACAGAGAGGGATTGTGATTGAAACCTACAAGTACCTCCCTTGCTTAACACCGAACAGGGTGAGCATCTGATGATCCCTATCACTCTGATGGAACTTAAAGCAGCAATTGCCCAATCAAAACTCTAAAGGTCCCATGACCGTATGGCTGTGAGCAGAATTTTACAAAACACTATAGAACACTTATCCCCATTTCTGCTACAGGCCTTTAACTCAACCCTGACGGGATCTTCCTCCTTCATCCTGGTCCTATGCGGCAATATCAGTGCTTTTGAAACCAGGAAGGAGCCCCAAATACTGTCCTTCCTACAGACCAATTTTGTCCTCAACTCCGATTACTAGTATTTCATGAACATCCTGGCCAGTCAGATAGATTCGCTGTAG
Organism: Neoceratodus forsteri; assembly: GCA_016271365.2. Taxonomy (NCBI): domain Eukaryota; kingdom Metazoa; phylum Chordata; order Ceratodontiformes; family Ceratodontidae; genus Neoceratodus; species Neoceratodus forsteri. Next base: position 72,269,479 of record JADMNL010000023.1, read on the forward strand.
TCTCGGCTAAGTAACATTGACCAAACAGGTTTTGTCAGATCCCACCACTACAGATAATATAAAGTGAACACTGCATATCATCCATGAAATAGAACAGCAGGACTGCCCCTCAGCGCTAATTAGCTTAGACACTGAAAAAGCATTCGACTGTGTCTCTTGGCCCTTCCTATACTCGGTGATGGGGAGGATGGGATTCCTGATCTCACTGATCCAAACCATCAAAAACATCTATTTGAGGCCCAAAGCATGCATTAAGGTGAGTGGACATCACTTCCCCTACTTTCCTCTCCAGAGGTGCACCCAACAGGGTTGTCCCCTCTCACCGCTACTCTTCCCAATATATCTAGAGCCTTTGGCACAATGAATTCGGAAGTCAGATCAAGGGTGGGAGTGACACTGGGGAGGAAGAGCACCATATAGCCCTATATGCAGATGACGCCTACTGTATCTGGGTGAACCCGGAAATCCTTACCAGCAGCATTACAGATCCTGGAGGAATTCACACTCCTCTCAGGTTATAAAATCAACCTTCCAAAATGGAGGCACTTACATTCCAGTATCAGCCCTCACAATCAATCCAGAATAGGTATTCATACAAATGGGATCTTGAAAACTAAAATACCTAGGAGTACAACTAGCAAAACCTCTGAAGGAGGCTTATAGAAATAATTACTCCCCATTTACTATACAACTTATAGAGGACTTTAGGACCTGGAATAAAGCCATTTCCTGCTTCATTTGGGCCAGAAAATGCTCCAGAGTTAAACTACAGATCCTGAACCAAGTAAGACTAGCGGCAGACTCTCCCTCCCTAACCTACAATGTTATTATTGGGAGGCACACCTAAGTCAGCTCCTCTCCAGGCAGCTCACTCCCACACAGACCCACAGGAGAATAATCGAAGAATCCCTCATGGGAAATCAGGAATACAATAAGGCAGTATATCATCCGGACTATAACTCCAAAAACATACCCCCCTCCAACCTTTGAGTCAAGACTCAACCATCTGGCACTCTATAAAGAAGGTGTTTCATCTCACTTCATTTCTGTCTTTGATCTGCCCTATAGCACAGCTCCTGGGATTCCTCCAGTAATATTGGACCACAGATTCCAAGAGTGGGAACGTTACTCCCTAAAATACCTATTCCAAATAATCGCCCAAAAAAAACAATGCAACCTTTTGTTACTGTGCAACTGGTCCATGGATTAAGGAGACCAGACTTATATAGATCCTACAATTGTGACATTATAGCCAAACCCTGTCCAGGGCAATATTTCTCCTGGAGACACATCCTCCCCTGATTCCTATAATAATAATCTTTATTAAAATACAGCACCCAGAACATCTGGTATCTACACAATACCAACCAATTCTTGAGACAACAACAGGCAGTACACTTAATATACAATTAAAATGGCAGGAAGAAACAAATACTACAGTTCTCCCGGAGACCTAGAAGAGGGCTTGCCAAAATACAGCCAAAATAACCAGCTCCCATCAATGGAAAGAGTTTGCCTGGAAACAACTAATAAGATATTTCTTAACCCCAGCTAGTACCAAGCACTATTCCCCCACTGGGGATTCTAGCTCCTGGAGAGGTTGCAGAGAACCACTGACTCATCACACACTGAAGGTGTCCTGTCCAGTCATCCAACCTTTGAAACAAGTACAAGATGAACTAGTAGATTAATTTGGCAGACAGATACAACTAACCCAAGAACTTTACTAATTCCTACAATACCAGCAAGACTGCAGGGACCCCCATACACATTATCTTCTGGTCTTTTAATCACGGCCACAAAGAAAGCTATCACCAAACTGTGGTTAACCCAAAAGTACCACTATAGTGGAATGGGGTACTATAGTTAAACAAATATACCAGATGGAGAAAATCACTCACAAATTAAATTATCAGGAAGAATGGTTCACGCTGGATTGGATGGTTGCTGTATTATATGTCAAAAGACACAGAATTCGTCCCCTGACCAGCCTCTGATGATTGACAGAAGCCATTTACCTGGAGGCACTGGCTGAGTGACTCCTTCTGCCCATAGGCTGTCACACAGTGCAAGTGGTAGACAAGAAGTACAGGAACTTAGGCACTGGCAATTCTGAAATACAGAATGAAGATCTTCAATCCAAAGGATAGCGGTGTCAAGGCACAACTATCTAATTTGACACTAGTAGATTCGGTTAGAGATATTAAAGTATTTTTGGAAAATAGCATTACTGTACAAGTCAAATAGTGTTATGGAAACCCTGATAGCAGATCACAGATCCAGAAACTGTCACTATGTTGCTGGTTTAAGAATTTCAGTTTTAGTGTCAGTGGGAAGAAGTACAGGAACTGAGTTCCTGCTGCAAAAAAGGTACAGGAACTGAGTTCCTGTGCATTCCTGCTCACTTTCATCACTGGGCTGTCACCCATCACAGAAAGAGAGAGTCTAATGTCATCATTCCTGGCCGTGCAGGAAAGTCACAAAGTCATTCCGGGGATCCTCCCCTAAAGCTATGCCCAAATTGGGGAGGGGACCCAAAAAGATGATTTATATGTCTTCTACCTTTACTTACAGTATGATCAGGAAACAGCAAAGCTTACAGTTAGATGGGCACCCTGCAACCTCAGTTGTATAATGTTACAGTAATTAAGATGTACGCATGGAACATGCCGACTGAAAAATTGTACTAATAAAAAGGACATTTTCAAAAAAGAAACCTACAAGTACCTCAAAGGAGTGCACAAGGTGTAAGTGGAGTGTCTATTTCAGAACAGGCATTTGTCAATGCCGAAAGTTCGCTGTTGGTACAGTATTGCTATTGTACGTGGGGCAGGAGTACAGTTATGCTGCTTAAAAAAACAACTATTATGCCCCTTAGGTCCCTCCTCATGTCTCTGGACCCCAATTAGTGATTTGGGGGTCCAGGAGCTGGGGAACCTCCATTTTGCTGCAGGAGTGACTTAAAACAAATATGTAAGCCCGCCATCTCGCATTTTCCGAGTATGGTTGCATGACGTCACGCTGGCTGAGCTCCTCCAGCTTCCACTTTCAGGAAAACACTGTGGGGGTCCAGCAGGAGGTTTCAGATGGTGGCACAGGACCTGGGCTGTGGCGATGAGCAGGGGGAGCATTCAGGGGCAGGAGGTAGGCCCAACACTTGGGGGGAGGAAAGAAGTGTAAGACTGTCCTGCTCTGATTCTGGGGTGAAGACATTGAGGGAAGGAACTGGTGGGGTGGTGAGGGGGGGGAGCAGAAGCATACCAAAAGTGGCGGATCGTTAGCCAGGCTGATCAGAGACTGAACAGCTGTTTGATGGGTGGTGTCCGCAGATAAACAAAAAGCCACCATGTGGCTTTTACCTAATGCTGCCTTCTTTTACCTCTGCTAGCATTAATAATCCTGACAGATTTCTTTAATGAAACACTGGAAGTGTTGACCCCTGTCCAGTTGCTTTATTTCCATGCATGGGCCACGAGGGCATGTATCCTGAGTCAGTCAAAATGCTTCAGAATGGGGCCATCTGAAGGCCTTGTGGGTGGCATGTTGCATTCCCATGCAGGCAACCTGTGGTCAGAAATGAGTTCTGGAAGTCAGCTGGGTGGCCAGGAGGCTAGGGAAGCGCTGCAGAAGCTTGGTAGTGCTCTCCCTGGGGAGGGATAACATTTAATGCCACCAAACGGACGACTCCTGCAGTAAGCCAGGAAGCTTGATCCGCCATAGGAACAGTGTGCCCCAAGGCCTGAAAGAATGTGCTTGATGTCAGGGAAGGTGGGCAAGGAAAATGGGAAATGTGGTGCATGCTAAATGAAGCCCTGCCTGTTTGACTCTGACCTGCGCCATTGCTAGGACCTCCTGCCAAATCTGGATGAGAACTGCAGGGGAAAAGAATGGCTAGTTGGGAGACAGCAGGGACAGGGCTAATAGTCGCCTAACACTGAAAAAGAGAAAGCTTGGAACAGATGCAGTTTCTGCCAGACAGGTAAAAGGTGGTCGGGATTCCATATCTTGGGTGATGATGTGAACAGAGGCAGTGCGTCTCACACCCTCCACTATAGCGTATTGCTTACTTTGAGGGGCAGAGCCCCCCAGGCCCCCCTTACCACCTGATTCCTCACTTCCTACCACTACTGTAGTACTACAACTACTACTAATAGTTGAAATGCTGACGAGATCATAGATGTCATCAGACGACACTTCCTTATGACTCTGAAATTTTGTCTGATGATGCTGAAATCTCATCTGCCAGTTTGCAACTGGCAGAAACTGCACCTGAGCGAAAGCTTTATCAGAACAAAGGATCCAGAACATGCCGCTGTGATGACACAGTAAAGGGATCATGCTGACTCAGACCAGTGACAGATGGGGCATATGTCTTGGTAAAAATCTGCAACATATCAGCTGCACCCCTGCAGTGACACATAACTCCCAGTACAGGGAAGATATAAATTCTGCCTATGTACTGGTTACAAGGCCTCTGTATACAACTTATCACTGTAACTATTGTGCTTGTGTGTCTTAATTTATTTTTTTTTTTTCAAACTCTGTTTATTCACTGCCACTCGGGGAACTCTCTCAGGCATCCTCCTTAACCCCAGCTCTACCTCCTAGCCTGAGACTCCTCCTGTATCCTGGCACCAGCCTGGCTATCCCCCCGGCTCTGAGCCCAATGAGGCAGGGCCACCGTATCAGCCCAGGGAGCTCTATCTATAATTCGGACCGGGCTGGGCTCGGCCCAGGACAGGAGAGAGTCCAGCTGGTGGGGTGTGGCTGGTGGGAGGTGGTGCCGTCGCCTATCCCGAGGGCAGTTTTTCTTTGAATTATGCCTTGTCACCCACCCCAGGTGGAGCCCGAGTATGCAATGACTCAGGGACGCCTGTGGCTCTGCTTCCCTTTACTGATGCCCTGAGCATTGCAGTGCATCCAGTCTCCACCGGATGCCGCTGCAGTGCTGGGCATACCCTGGGATCCCCTGAGAGAGGAAAGCAGTCCTCCTGACACTCAATCATCTCTCTCCCTGCCCTCCCCTGGTGACCAGGCTCATTCCGAACCCGAGTCACCGTGTGGTGTGAGATGTGGCATCCAGCGCCTCAACCCTCAGAGCCACTGGGCCTGTGTGTTTTAATTTTGAAAGTCCAATAAACTTAAATTTAAAAAATAAAGATGTAATATTCCACAACTCCGTGGCGCTCTGTTCAACAAACCTGTATGAACTAATGCATTCTTCATGTATGATTAAAAGAGCAAAGGAACCATACTTAAAATATAAATAAAAATAATAAATTGAGACTTAAAATCAAGTACAAATGAAAAGAATGATGTCATTGAAATATTGTAGATATCAAAATCTCATTTTCATTTTATGTTGCTTGCACTGCAAGAAACATAGTGCCATCATCGGAGATTTGGAGGTGTCACCTCCTACTCCAATTCAGTCAGTGTGCTGGCAGGCACGGCCCTTAAGCCAATGCATTTTGGAGCTGTCTATGACACGCTCAAAATGCAGTAACCTCTGATTGAGGGGAGCTACGCTTCAGTGAGCACCGATAGAGGCTGCTCACGCGCAGCTCCCCATAACGTCTGCGCCCCATACGCACATGTATAAGCCGACGGGGTGCCCAATCCCCGTCGGCTGAGCTGCGTCCCCACCCCCAAGTAGTAGTTGCCATGCTGGGAGCTCACCCCAGCGTGGCAAGCGATCCTTTGCCGACGGGGTGCCCTCCCCGTCGGCTGAGCGCCTCGTTCCTTTGCCACGCTGGGAGCCCACCCCAGCGTGGCAACACCCATGGCCGACAGAGGTGCCCAACTCCCCGCCGGCTGAACATCCCCAAACGCCCTGGCCAAGCTGGGAGCCCACCCCAGTGTGGCAAAGGGTCCCACGTCGTCTTTTTTTTTAAATACCTGAAAACAGCAGTCCTGCAGCGCTGCCTCCGACCACCCTCCCACAACCCGCACCCACCCACTGCGTACCCAGCCTCCCCACACCCCACCCCATACTTACCTCCGACTCAGCGTGATGATCTTCGTGGACCGGAACACGCCTGCACTCTTCAAAGCCGACCACTAACTGAGGAAATGCCGGTAAGCTGTATAATGGGCTAGAGAGAGGGTTTCAACTTTGTTGCATATCTCAGGCATTTTGAATTTTTGACCATTTTAACAGTTTTGAGATTCTCATGATGTCACTGTCATGGCGTTAGTGGGCCCAAAGGGTGATTTCGCGCAGTGACCGCGCAGTGACTGCGAAATCACCCTTGGGGTCCAACACTGCCATGACAGTGACATCATTCATGAGAAGGGGTCCAAAACCCCATGTTGAAAATTTGGTGCCAAAATTCCAAAAATGACTGTTTTATTAGGTAAGGCTGTGCAGTTCCTACGCAGGCTCGTAAGTTCATGAAATTTCAATATTTTCACTCCAGATTTTCAACATTGCCATTTTACCACACCTTCTTATGAGTAGTACAGCTGTCATTTTTCACATCTCACCCAAAATGTGTTTCCGCCCATGTAGCGCAGAATGGCACAGTCGGTGTGCAAAATCAATGTACGGGACAAATTAAGAAAATCACAGTGACACTGTTCATGAGCAGAGGTCTTAAAATGGCTATGTTGAAAATTTGGTGAAAAAATTCCTAAAATTACTGTTTTATGAGCGTGCGTTTAGAATTCCTACGCACGCTCATAAGTTTGCGAATTTTCAATATTTTCACTCCAGATTTTCAACATTGCCATTTTATCACACCTCCTCATGAGCAGTACAGCTGTCATTTTTTACATCCTGCTCAAAACATGTTTCCATATGTAGCTCACAATGGCGCGCGTCGGTTGTCTGAACTCAATGTATGGGACACATTAAGAAAATCACAGTGACACTGATCATGAGCAGAGGTCTTAAAATGCCTGTGTAGAAAATTTGGTGAAAAATTCCTAAAATGACTGTTTTACGAGTGTCGTTCGCAGTTCTCATACGCTGTAAGTTTCTATTTTCAATATTTCACTCCAGATTTTCAACATTGCCATTTTACCACACCTCCTTATGAGCAGTACAGCTGTCATTTTTCACATCCTGCCCAAAACGTCTTTCCGCCCATGTAGCGCACAATGGCGCAGTCGGTGTGCAAACTCAATGTATGGGACACATTAACAAAATCACAGTGACACTGTTGATGAGCAGAGGTCTTAAAATGGCTATGTTGAAAATTTGGTGAAAAAATTCCAAAATGACTGTTTCTAGCGACAGCGCTTGCGCAGTTGCTATGCAGCTCGTAAGTTCACAAATTTTCAATATTTGCACTCAATGACTTCCAAATACCTAAACAGCACATAGAAGCAAGCAACATTCAGCATTGACAAATGCTTGTTATGTTTGCTTGCACGCATGTTCAAGAAACATAGTGCCATCATCCGAGTTTTCGGAATTGTGGCACTCGTCTTCCAATTCAGTCAGTGTGTTTGCAGGTGTGGCCACCATTCGCCAATGAATGCTGCAGCTGTCTATGACAGCAGTTGAAAATGCATTGCCGTACAGTTGAAAGGGAGCGCTACGCTTCAGTGAGCAGCGATAAGATATTGCATGCTCATGCGCGCCTCCCACACACACACGCACGCATATTGCGTGCTCATGCGCTCCTCCCCCCCCACGCACACACTGTATAACTGATAGGAGTGCCCAATCCCCCGTCGGCTGTGCTGTGCTCCCCAACAGAGTTCCAGGTGCCATGCTGGGAGCCCACCCCAGTGTGGCAGCAGTCTGTATGGCTGACGGGGGTGCCCTATCCCTCATCGGCTCCACTGCCCCCCCAAGAGACTATCGGGTGCCACGCTGGGAGCCCACCCCAGCATGGTGACAGTTCCTATGGCTGACGGGGGTGCCCAATCCCCCGTCGGCTCCACTCCCCCCAAACAGCTTTCCAGCTGCCACGCTGGGAGTCCACCCCAGTGTAGCATAAGTCCCACGTCGTCTAAGTAAAAAAAAAAAAACCTAAAAGAAAAAACCTTCCCTCGCTGCCTGTCTTGACCCCCCTACCTGCGCCCACCCTCTGTGCATCCACCTTCCCACACCCCCACCTCACCCCATACTTACCTCCGGAGTCTAGCGCGATGATCTTCGGTGGACCGGGAACACGTCTGCGCTCTTCAAAGCCGACTGCGAACTGAGGAAATGCCGGTAAGCTGTATAATGTAATAAATAGGTTTTTTGCAACTTTAGTGCATGTCTTGGGCATTTTAGGGAATTTTTTCACCACATTTTCAACATGGGGTTTTTGGGACCCCACCTCATGAATTCTGCCACTATCATGGCATTAATCGGCCACAAAAGGTGATTTCGCCGTCACTGTGAGGAATCACCTTTCAGGACCAATTTACAAAATAACAGTGTCACAGTTCATGAGGTAGGCCACCAAAAACCCTATGCTTTAAATTTGGTGAAATCATTCCAAAATATGCCTGTTTTACGAGCATGCATTGCGCTGTTCCTAAGCACGCTCATAAGTTCGAGAATTTTCAATATGTTCACTCCAGATTTTCAACATTGACATTTTACCCCATCTCCTTATGAGCAGTACAGCTGTCATTTCTCACATGTCACCCAAAATGTGTTTCCGCACATGTAGCGCGCAATGACGCAGTCAGTGTGCGAAATCAGTGTTTGGGACAGATTAAGAAAATCAAAGTGAAACTGTTCATGAGCAGAGGTGTTAAAATGGCTATGTTAAAAATTTGGTGACAAAAGTCCATACAATGACTGAGTTACGAGCGACCATTGTGCAGTTTCCACGCACCCTCGTAACTTCATGGATTTCTAATATTTTCAGTCCAGATTTTCATCACTGGCATTTTTCCATACTTCCTTATGAACAGTACAGCTGTCATTTTTCACACCATGGCTGAAATGTGTTTTCGCACTTCCAGCGCAGAAATGCGTGGTTGCTGTGGGAAATCACTGTTCGGGACAGATTAAGAAAATCACAGTGACACTGTTCATGAGCGGAGGTTCCAAAATCCCTGTGTTAACAATCTGCTGTAAAAATCCCCAAACTAATTGCATTACGGGTGTACATTGTGCATTTTCCTGCGCTCATGACTTCACCAGTTTTTTTATATTTTCACTGCAGAATTTCAACATTGCCATTTTGTACCTCCCCATGAACAGTACAGCTGTCATTTTCACATCCTGTTCGAAATGTGTTTTCGCACCTGTGATGCCGAATGGCATAGTCACTGTGCGAAATCAGCTTTCAGCTAACAAACTGATATTGTCACTGTTCATAAGGTGGGGGTCACAAAAAACCCATGTTGAAAATTTGGAGTGAAAATGCCAGCGAACAACTGAGGCATTAGGGTTTCCGACCATAACGCCCCAGCCTGTAGAGAATGACAGGCATCAGGGGTGTGACTTGGGATTCTCGCCTGTAGTGCTCATACCATTTTATACCCTGCAGCCAGTGAGAGGCATCGAGGTGTGCCTTGGACTCTTTGGCCCCAAAGTTCACCCCATTCTCCTATACAGGACCCATCTCACCATATTTCCTGATGGAATGGGGTGAGCATAAGGGCCAAAGACCCCAAGCACACTGTGACACTTGTCAGTGTCTGCAGGGTAGGGTGTGGTGAAATGGCGTGGCCGTTATGCCTGACGACCCAAAGACACACCCCGATGCCTGTCAGTCTCTGCAGGGTGGTGGTGGGGTTGGCTTCAGTTCAATACTTCACTGCCATTCTTATTATGCAGCTCTCTAACTCCTACACTACCAATGCCAATGCCAGCAAGCAAACATTCGGCATTGACAAATGCTTGTTTCTTTTCCTGTAAACAGAGTATTTACTTCGATTTTCTTCAGATATGTAAAGTCACACTGTGGATTTTGATTGTGCACAGTATGAGGGAGGCTGGGTAAAGTGTTTTTAACCCCCTCAGTGGGACTGCAGACCAATACTGAAGGATGAGCACTAGAAGTAATACACTGACTAGTCTGTCAAGTCTCATAAATGCAATGCTTAGCTAACCAAATCTACTTCCCAATGGGGTGTAGTGACTTAAAGCCCAGAACTGTGATGTAGCAGACCTCAGGTACACATCCAACCACCACATAAAGTGTGGGTGTTTACATTGTACACTGTGTGACCTTGACCAAGTCAGATGATGACTTTCCTGTGTTGTAGTCGCTCCCGGCTGGTAAATTGCATGATAGCAAGATGACAACCAATGACACCCCTTCCCCCATACACACACTGAAAAAAAGACATGCTGCAGCTCATCAGATGGGCCATCCTGGGTAAATCAACTGAAGATTAAGGTTTTAAAATATGGAACGGTGTGTGACTAGCTTAAGGCCAACCAGAGTTAAGGTCTGTTCATGTCTGTGTGTTAAATTGAACATCTGTATAAAAGCATTGACAGTACCTGTTAATTCCTGCAGTTTCTGAGGTGTCCATGGGGCAAGATGCGCAAATTCCACCCCTCATCCAACACCTTCTCAGGCTGCAGCCCTGGCAAAGCGTCCTTCCCTTACTATGGCGACCGAGAACCACTCGCGCGCCCGGCACAGGACAAGGCGGCGTTCGGTTTCTAAGAAAGATGGGGAGGGCACATGAACCCACGCTCCTTTCAGGCCACAACAATTTACAGAATCCAGGCCTCTGAACTGGAAGGCTACAGTGGGAGGAAAAGCAGCAGTAGCCTACCACGCTGCAGAGAGCAGCGCTACCAAACTGTCGCTGCCTGTATCATAATTATTTTTATTCCTGGCTACTGGGTTTAAAAAAAAACTAATTTATAGCTGCAAACCCAGCCTCAGAGCTTTAAGGAAAGAGGGAGCGAGTTATGGAACAGAGCTAGTTGTCGTAGCTCTGCCAAGCCTCATTACACTGAATGAAATTCTGCATGCATAGTTAAAGATAAATAAGAACTCCAAAAAGAAATCGGTATCGTCTATGTACTTGCTGCTTTTATAGTGGCCTATCATTATTTTGGCTGTAGCTGTGAAGCAGCAGTGCAGGTTACAGTGAAGAATTTGAACCTATGCCACTTTATTAATCCATTTTAAATAACCCTTTTTTCTCCAGTGTTGACAACTACGATGCCATTTATCCTGTTTTGAACCAAAAGAGCACAAACACTCTCTCTCGCACTTTTTGGAACCCGTTACTGATTCCATTTGCTAAAAAAGCAACCGTGTGCATGCTGATACTAACTACTCCAGACAAACAAGATGTGACGCTTCAAGGTTATGGGACCCTCTTTTTCAGAGCACATCCATTTAGGAGGTGGCACATGACCCGGGCTGGCGGTGATGAGCAGCAGGAGCATTCAGGGCAGAAAGTAAGCTCCACACTTGTGAGGAGGGGGTGGAGAAGTGTAAGACTGTCCCACTTCCATTCTGGAGTGGAGACAATGAAGGAAGGGACCAGTGGGGTGGTGAAGGGGGACTCCCTAACACTTTATGAAATCTGTTACTGATTCCATTTGCTAAAAAAAGCAACCGCAGGCATGCTGACATTGTCTACTCCGGACAAATGAAATGTGGTGCTTCAAGGTTATGGGACCCTCTTCCTCAGTGCATGTCCATTTAGGAGGTGGCACATGACCAGGGATGGCGGCAGTGAGCAGCAGGAGCATTCGGGGGCAGGAAGTAAGCCCCACACTTGGGGGGGGAGTGTAAGAATGTCCTGCTCCCGTTCTGGAGCGACAATGAAGGAAGGGACCAGTGGGGTAGCGAAGGGGATCACACAAGCATATCAAAAGAGGGTGATGTCAGCCAGGCTGATCAGGACACCTAACAGCTGTTTGCTGGGCGGTGTCTTGCAGATGAAAAGAAAGCTGCCATATGATTGGTGTAGCTTTTTCTTTCAAGTAGACAAAGTTTCCACCCATCAAGAGAAAATGGCATCACAGTCAGCCTGGCTGATGATTGCTGCGGCACTGTCTCGCCCCTTGCAGACCACTCTGCATTGGACAGACAGTGTCACACCCTTCAAAAGTCACTCTTATGGTAAGAAGTTTGCTGCATATGTGCACATGGCAAACTTAGCAAGCATTTGTCAATGCCGAATGTTGCTTGCTTATATGTGCTGTTTAGGTATTTGGAAGTGAAAGTACCATGCCTAAGAACTGTCAGCAGGGGTCAGAAGCTCATGCTGCCCGACCATAGGCCATTTTCCACTTTTCTCCCCCTTTGCAGAGTGTGGACGAGCAATGACACTTAGATATAGCATATCAACATCCGCTACTCTCCGCTCCCTTTATTACACTGCTCTAGTAGTGCCCCCCGCCCCGGTCATCACCAGAGACCACTACAGAGCGGTGGGTCCCTGGATCCCGCGGGATAGGAGAGGAGTCCTCGGATGCTCAATCCTATCCCTCCCTGCCGACTCCTGGTGGCCTGGGCTTGCATCTGAACCCGGTCGCCAGCGTGGCGCGGTGTGCATCCAGCGCCTCAACCTCAGCACCAGTGGCCGCAGTAATGCTGCCTTTAATACTCCTCCCTTCCTGCTCAAGTGCCAATCAACCAATCAATCAATCAAAATCTTTATTTATCCAGGCGAACACCATTGAGCAGGGCTCATTTACAAGATGGACCTGGTAGGGTCAAACAAGTACAACAGTTACAATGAGCAATATTTACAAATCAAGAATAATTACAAGATTGACATGAGAACAACAGTCCCTAGTTCAACATTCGAAATTACAATATAAAGACAAGTAATTATACATATGTACATATACAACACATACGGAAATATTCACTCCACTATAGGAGAGCACGTTACAATGACGTAGTAGGCTAACAAAAGTCAGTAAAGGCCTAACTATGGACACCGCCATGCATGCTATCCAGAAAGGGGCAGCGGCGCACATACAGTATAACTTAACTGAGGGATGGATGACCGGGAACTTGAGGATCAGTACTGGGTCAAAGCCATGGTAACAAGCATAAAAGGGGCCAGCACGGATTTAAACTTAGACACAAATTCCAATTTTTCACCTATGATTGTTGTAATTTGAAGAGGGGATTCAGAGATAACTGGGTTCCCTGCTTGACTACTAGGAGAAAGGGGCATCGCTTTTGTTTTTTGGCGTTCAGTAGGAGCTTTTTATGTAACAACTGATTCTGCAGCAGGTTAAATTCAACCTGGAGATCAGCACAAGCATCCTCAGGTGTAGGACGATTTACAGTATGTACAGTACTGTGTCATCTGCAACAAATGTACTTTTGCTTTGCATATTCTATCGTTGATATTGTTGATATAAATGGTGAATAGCAGCGGATCCCTGTGGCACACCTCTTTAAATGGGTTTAAGATGGGAAAGCTAGTCATTTGCCTTGATCTGCTGAAACTGACCTGTAGGGTAATCAGCGAACCATTGCAGAGATGATGAATCCAGACCTATACTCCTTAGGGAGGAGAGGAGCAGGCTATGATCAACAGTGTTGAAAGCCTTGCTTAGGTCCAAGAATACAGCACAGACAAACTTTTTACTATCCAAGTTCCAGGTCACACAGCCAACCATTGGTTTCTTTGGCCAGGGCTGAGATGGTACTGTGCTTTGCTCTGAATCCTGACTGTGTGGGGTTTAATAGATTCATGGATTCAAGGTAAGTCCTAAGTTGGTTGCTCACTATCTTTTCCAGCATCTTGGACAGGATGGGAAGCAGAGAAATAGGTCTGCAGTTGTTAAGGTTGCAGGGCTCCCCAGATTTAAACAGTGGGATGACATGAGCAATTTTCCATAGAGAGGGTAGGGTCCCCTGGGACGATGACAGATTGAACAGATGAGTAATTGGTACGGCTAAGACATGGTAAGCAATCCTTAGAAAGTAGGGACCAAGGTAGTCTGCACCGACACTTATCTTGGTGTCCAGCTGAAGTAGAAGATCTTCAACCTCTTTCACGGAAGCAGGTTGGAATGAGAAGACCGAGTTCGATGAGGAGAATCAAAGTTTTGTAGTCCAAGTTGGGAGCGTAACGAGCATGCAGAGGAGTTGTCAAATGCAAGACGTGCCAAGGCAAAATGATTGTTAAAGGAATCCAGGCTCTTCAGTCTATCACAAAAAGAAGTGCTCCCTACGTTGATCCTGGGTGGGAGAGAGTTGCTGGGCGTATGCCCAGATAAATCCTTGATGGTCTTCCAAAATTTGGAGGAGCAATTGGCAGCCGAGTCTAGCTCAGCACGTTAAAAAGCAGCCTTAACTTGTTTGATAATTTTTCTGCATAGATTCCGAGCCTTTCTAAACTGACACCAATCCGCATCAGTCTTAGTTTTGTGCGCTGTCTTCCAGAGCTTATCTCTAACTATCAGGGAGGCCTTCAATTCTGCCGTAAACCATCGACAGGCTTTATTCTTTACTCTGACCTTAACTATGGGGGTATACTTATTCAAGGCCTCAGACACTATTTGATAAAAGATGTCACAGGCCATAGTAACTATATTAGCCAAGTAAAAGTCCTGCCAGCGTAGGAATATTTCAGCTCATCAATATAAGCAAACAGATTAAAGTTACATCTGGATCTCTTATTAGAAAACCTTGAAGCAGACGTTACCTCATGAGTTGATCTAATGCCAGCAATAACACAGTGATCATTGACATCTGAGAAGAAGGTACCGGCATGGGAAAATAAATGTGGTTATTAAGAGAACATCTAACAGTGTGCTATGATTTGTTTGTTTTTTTTTGTTCAGGCGTGTAGGTTCGTTTATCAATTGCACCAGCTCAAAAGAGTCACAGAGAGTTTTTAGAGGAGTGGATGATTTGGAAAGCCAGTCGAGACTGATATCCCCTAAGATAATAGTTTCAAGAGTCACATCATCCAGTATGGTGCTTTGATGCTTTAGGAGCTGTAAACCGGCCAACAGGGGTCTATAGCATCATATTATACAGAGTGCAAGGGAGGAAGATAATTATTTTTTTAGGGACAGGCATTCAAATTCATTTTCAATGGAGGACGAGTTAAGGCAGGATACTGTATATTTGTCCTTGACATAAATGGCCACCCCTCCACTTCTAGTTTGTCTGTCTAATCTGTAATGCCCCAAAGTTGGACCATTCCAGAAAAATAAAATAAAATGAATAAACTGAGAGTCCACAGGTGCTCAGGGTATCTGCTGCAGGTGTAGGCAGCAGGGCACAATGCTAAGGGGCCCCTAGAAATAAAGATTCAACCTCCTGGTACAGGGAAACACTGTAAATAATAGAAAAGTGCCCTGTGCACTTACAGCTGGTCAAAAGACAGATTTTAAAAAGCAATATGTGTCATAATGGTCTGGATGGAATGTTGTGCTGAGTGGCTCATGCACAGCATTCCAATCCAGCCACTCTAGAACCCAGGCAGGTTTAAGTTTAAATAATAATTCTACAGTTGTTCAGTTGTGTTCAGTTGCTGTTGGACTGTGGAGCAGAGAGGATCAAAGGAGTGCAACAGGGACTTGTGGCTTACCTGGGTTTGTGAAGCCAGTCCTGTTGACTCCCTGGTGAGTCCCCTCCTCCAGTCCACGAAGACATCCTGCGCTGCATCAGTGTTACAGTCGGTGGTGTCATCGGGGCACCACGAAGAAGAAAACGTCCGTTTTCTCCGCGTTTTGGGCTTAAAAGCCCTCCGTTTATTTATTTTGCCCCCCCCCGAGTTTTTAAAGTTAAACTCCGGTCCCACGCCGGCGGCAGAGAAGCGTTGCATCTTTTCTGACCATCGGAGGCCCCCCTGAGTCGTCCCCCTAGCTGCCTGTTACTCCCTCCCACTGCCAGCTCACCTCCCGCCTCCCTGTGACCGCAGCAACCTCCTTCCAGACCGCAGAGCGGTGAGTCGGCGGCAGCACACGCAGTGCTGACCGCCTGTTTGTTAAGGGGACTGTTCTTGAAGTAGAAAAGCGCAGTAGGCGCTTAGGAGAGGCAGCCGAGCGCCGCAGGGGCATTGGGTCGCTAGGACCCTTCATTTGAATATTGATTAAGGAGGCGGGCTAGCGACGCTCACGGGGAGGGGCCGATAAGCAAGGCCTTTATCGCGGCCTATTAAATATTCATTTAAGGTGGAATTTAAGGTGGGTTTCACCGATTATTGACAGCAGGTTCAGGAGCCTGCAAATCTTAAAGGGCAACACATTTAAAAGGGCAAGTCAGGCCCAGATCTAAAGTAGGGCATTAGGCCCATTATAAAGTGGGGCATCAGGCCCAAAGTTTAGAGGGCATTAGGCCCATTATGAATTGGGGCACCAGGCCCATTATTAAGTGGGGCACCAGGCCCAATGTAACATGGGGCACCAAGCCCATTGTAAAGTGGGGCACCAGGCCCATTGTGAAGTGGGGCATCAGGCCCAATCTAAAGTGGGGCATCAGGCCCAAGCTAACGTAGGGCATCAGGCCCAAGGTGAAGGTAGGGCATTAGGCCCGAGGTAAAGCCTGGTACTAAAGGGAGGCCCCGGCCTAGCGTAATAGGGCAAGCCAGCCTAGTGGTACTGAAGGGAGGCCCCGGCCTAGTGGAATAGGGCAAGCCAGTCTAGTGGTACTAAAGGGAGGCCCCGGCCTAGCGGAATAGGGCAAGCCAGCCTAGTGGTACTATAGGGAGGCCCCGGCCTAGACGTCCAGAAAGGAATCCTATTTCAGAAGACCCTACATTTAGAAACAGGGGTTCATTTGAGAGTGTTCGATTTGCCTATACTGTGAAACTACTATAATTACTGTACTGCTTATGCTGAACTATTGCCATAGGTACCTGAACTATTGCCCTAAGTACTTGAACTGTTGCCCTAAGTACTTGAACTGCTGTCCTAAGTACCTGAACTATTGTCTTAAGTACCCGAACTATTGGTCTAAGTACCTGAACTATTGCTCTAAGCACCTGGACATTGGCCCTTATCAGTATTAATTACCCCTGAAGTTATAATTTGCCCTCCTCCGGCAAATTATTGTATCATTCCACAGTTCTTTGGGCATTCTTCAGTTATATGTTTTCTACTGTACGAAGACAGTCTCAATCTTCTACCACACTGCAGTCTCATAGTGTGGTCTGTAACACCACATACTCAGAATCAGTCTCTACTCAGAAGAAGACGTCCTTTCAGCATTCTTCACTCCTGGGAGGTCATCCATCAGCTCATCCCATCCGTTTGTGTCGTCCGCTGAAGTCGAGTCCATCGCCAGTTGTACAAGTCATACCCTCCGTTTTCTTGTTTTCACAGCTTGAAAGTACGTCCGCTGAAACACATCACGACAGCCGTGCCAGTGTCGTTCCGTATGGTTCCTGTTCCAGATGTCCCGAAGTTGGTCACCCTCTACAGAAGAGTGAGCTCATCCTGGAGAACCAAGTCTGTGCCCCACCTGGTCATTTGCCGAAAGTCGAGTCCGTCGAAGCCCAGTCCGGGACGCGTCCGCCATTTCTTTGTTTTGTGTTAGTTCCTGATCCTAGAATTGCAGAGTCAACCATCATCTCTTCAGATTCTTATGGATTCCTGGTCCTGTCAGAGTTCCTTCTGAGTTCAGCTGGCCCTTGGAGTGCCGCAGCATCAGTCAGGTCAGTGATAGTCCTCCATTGGATTCATCGCCATGCAGATCTTGATCTATCTTTGTCCTTGGCAGCCCTGGAAGTGGATTTTGGCTGAGGAACCCTTTGTTTTCAGTGTATTTCAGGAACCAGTTGCTTTGGTTCTACATTCCAGCAGCCTTGAGAGAGTGGGCTTTGCCAAGATATATGGTCTGTTTACTAAACCTCTCACCGCCCCAGTGGCCTTAACTAGGTTCTTGCTGGGAATTGAGATTAGGGTTCTACAGTTCTGTTTTACTTCCCTTGTAGCTACCAACGAAGAAAGACCTTGTACATGAACACGCCGGATCTCTGGACTCTCGTAATATCTGGACTGTTATGGAAATGTGTGATGCTAATTACTCTAATGCAGTGCTGAGTAGCTTATGTCACCTGATTCATATTTACAGTATTGAAGTATAGAATAGTGTCAGAAATAAGAGTGGCATTAGGCCTAAAGTTTATTCTTGTAGTAATAACCTTAGAAGTGGTAGATAAAAGTATTTCCCTGTTTTATTGCCCTATTGTTCTCGGGCAACCCCTCCTCCTTCTTGTGACTGTGTCTGTCTACCCTTGGTACAAAATAAATGCCCTGCGGGCATCAAAGCACTAAGTTGACTCCTGCCTCTCCTTGTCTGGATGACAGTTATCCTATCCACATAATTCGGACCTTGGTGCCTCGCTCATCTCTTTTCACCACCTTAGAGTAGAGTGCACTCTCTAACAGTGCACCACCTGCTCATCACATCTACAGCACCACATAACTAAATTTTTGGCCTAGTCAGCAGAATAGAGATAATTATTTATCCGAGGAGTCCAAAGTTGGAGAGGCTTAGTAAGAAGCACAGATGGAGCCAGGTGTAGTATTGGATTGTCTGGGGGAGATAGAGAGTCGACTGGAAGAGACCGAGATGGATCTAGAGGGAATATCCCACCATCTCCACTAACCATGCCATACTACTTTGGAGAGCCATGGCTTCCACAGTTTTCCGGAGAGAAAGATGGGGATGGAACCAGCAACCTGGGAGAATTCCATTCGAAGATGCAAGTCATGTTTCGGCTGTATCAGATCCCCGAGCAACAGAAGGTTGAATTTTTTTTTTTTTTCAATTCTTTATTTATTCTTCCCGAGCTGCCTGCCGCCCAGTATTATCTGCCCAGTCACGGACCATGAGCTTCCACTTCCTCAAATCGGCAGCGAGCCCTCCGAAAACCCATGGCTTGCCCCCCACAGCGGGGCTGCGGCACCCCCCCTTGCATGCCACAGTCGTCGGAATAGGTTGGAGGGCTGGCCTGAGGTGCTAATTAAAGCCGGGCGGGCTTCATGGAAAGCGGCAGGCAGCTGTCTTCTTTCCGGTTTTCTGGGAGGCGGGTCGCAATGACGCCAGCGCTCGCCCCGCCTCCTGAATGTGCTAGCTCGTAGCTGCACGACTTCCTGTTTCCGCCAGGGGTCGCTGATGCTCCGGAACTTCCCACCCTCCCCGGAGAAGGAGAGCAGTCCATGGACGCTCTATCCATCTCCCACGGCCGGCCCTCCAGTGCCCCAGGTCTGTTCCCAACCCGGTCACTGGCGCCGCATGTGGAAATCCAAAGAAGGTTGAAATTTTAATCGGGCAATTAAAGGAGCTGCCTACCGTGAAGTCCAATCATGGCCAATTGGAGCAAAAGCCACAGCGAACCAGATACTCCAGAGGCTACAGCAGATTTTCGATGCTTGGATCGTGTCTGACCTCAAAATGAAGTTCTTTTAGCATACCCAGAAGCCTCAAGAGACCCTGAGAGAGTTTGCACTGAGTCTACAAGAGCTGTAACGAGCGATAGAGAGAGTAGATGCAGCAGAGGTCCGAGATGCAGATCGAGTACTAGTTGAAAAATTTGTTGAAGGCGTGCATAGTGAGGCCCTGAAGCGAGAACTACGTATGTTGCATTTACAGAACCCTGAAGTTGACTTTCTGGATTTTAAAGAGAAAGCCATTCGAATATTTGGTTCAGGACATTCTAGAGAGGAAGCTTCAGCATATCCCCAAATCTCTATGGGAACTCAATGGCCGACCTACTCTACCAAAGGATGGAAAGAAGACCATTCTTGGCAATCAAGACTCCAGCCAGAAGAAATGTCCTTACAAAGACTAGAACCGGGAAGAGAAGCTGTTGCCTACCCAAGCTGGCGTTCAGAACATGAGCAGATACTTGACCCAAGGATACAGACACTGATATGTTCTATACAGACGGGTGCTCAACAACATTCAGAGTTGACTGAGCAGATTGCTATGCTGACCAACCAGATGGCAGAGATGTATAAGGCGATGCAGAGTTGGAAAGCTGGGTGGAAGAATGAGAAAAGCTTCATTCCATCAGGGAAAGAGAGGAAGCATGATCAAATGAACCACTCGAGAAGGAGTGAAGGGAGACACTCCACAGATCAATTTGATCACCAAGGAAGGCCCATATGTCGCTGGTGTGATGTTAGTGGCCAAATAGAAAGAAGATGTGGTCAGCCAGTAAATAACACCTTAAATTTAAACAGGAATTCTTTGGGGATGAGGACCGACCTCAAGAGCAGCCGATCAGGTCCAGCAGTCCCACTAGAACAGTCGTGTTTTGTTGGTAAAAGTCCCATGATACCAGTCAAGGTCGATGGCATTGAGCTTATGGCACTATTGGACACCGGATCACAGGTCACCACCTTGCAAGGACGAGAGTTCCGAAGATACTGGACACCTAATGATCTGAAGCCACCTCCTAGATCATGGGTAAAGTTGATAGCAAGCAATGGTGATGAAGTACCATATTTAGACTACCTAGAAGCTGATGTACAGTTAGGAAAGAACGTTCAATGTAACACAGGCATCATTGTGAGTGATATTGAGAGTGATCAGCTGCCACCACTCATTCTAGGGATGAACGTTCTACAGAATTGCTTTGGTGAATTAGTGAGTATCCTCCAGCAGCAAGCCAAACACGTACCTCGAGTGGAGAAACATGCCCTGCAACAAACTATCCACAGCTTGCAATGCCACCAACAATTCCCTAATGCCGAGGGTGAAATCGGTAAAGTAAGAGTGACGGATGCTAGACCAGTAACCTTGAAACCAGGCAATCGAAACCACTTTGTGGTGCAAAGCAAGGAGGGCCCGAGGGTCAAGATTATGATGCCCTAGTAGACCCTTACCCAATGAACAAGGAAGAGACAATAATAGTAGATCGGAGAGCAGCTACGGTGATCAGAGCTAGGATACCAGTCCGAGTGCTAAATTATGGGACTCATGATGTAGAGCTGTACCAGAATCAGCCAGTTGCTCAGATCCACACAGTGTTTTTACAGGACATTGTCGAAGCTGGGGAAGAAATAGAGAAAGTGCCTGGAGATGGGATGGAAAGTGACCAGAGACCAGAATGGACCAAGGAGATTAAAGTCGGCAATGCGAAGACCAGCATGAAGCAAAGAGCCAATGTTTTGAGAGTGGTTTTACACCGAAAGGAAGCTTTCAGTCAACACCCCTTAGATTCTGGCTTAGCTCATGGGGTACAACATCACATCAGTACCAATGGACATCCACCTAGCAGAGAGCGATTTAGGCTGATTCCACCAGCCATGTACCAGCAAGTAAAAGAAATGATTAAGGAGATGAAAGAGGCTAATGTGATCAGAGAAAGTCACAGCCCTTGGGCAGCGCCAATTGTTCTGGTAAAGAAGAAGGATGGTAAGATCTGATTCTGTGTGGATTACCGCAAACTAAATGCCATCACTCATAAGGATGCGTATCCTTTGCCTAGGATAGAGGATTCTCTCATGGCTCTTCAATCAGCAGCCGTATTCTCCACTCTAGATTTAGCCAGCGGATACTGGTAGGTTCCTATGGCGCCCCAGGATCAGGAGAAAACAGCTTTTATTACCCCCATGGGTCTATTTGAATTCACCAGGATGGCTTTTGGATTGTGTAATGCACCGGGAACTTTTCAAAGGCTAGTGGAACATTGTCTTGGGAGCCGAAATTTCGATACCCTGTTGTTGTACTTAGATGACATTATTGTATATTCAAAAACTCATGAAGATCATTTGCGTCACCTGGACTAAGTGTTCCAAAAGTTGATCCAGTACGGTCTGAAAATAAAGCCGTCCAAATGTCACCTGTTGCAGACTAAAGTGAGTTATCTGGGACATATAGTCTCCGCAGATGGAGTGACACCAGACCCAGAGAAGATCAAAGCAGTAAAGAAATGGCCTGTTCCTACTACCATTAGAGAGGTCCAGAAATTCTTGGGATTTGTTGGATATTATCGAAGATTTATTAAGAATTTCTCAAAAATTGCTGTGCCTTTACACAAACTCTTGAGAGGGTCAGCAGAAGGTAGAGTCCCAAAGAATCGCCTGGTTACATGGGGTACTGCGCAACAAGAGGCCTTCAATCAATTGAAAAAGATACTTACTGAAGCTCCTATATTGGCCTATCCAGATTATGCAAAACCTTTTCTGTTGTATACTGATGCCAGCAACAAAGGATTGGGCGTGGTACTTGCACAAGAACAGAATGGTGTGGAAAGAGTAATAGCCTACGCAAGCAGAGGATTAAGAGGCTCCGAGCAGAACGACACCCACTATAGCTCTTTCAAACTGGAATTTTTAGCTCTAGTCTGGGCTATCACCGAGAAATTTCAACAATATTTAGCTGCCACCCCTTTCACGGTCTTCAAGGACAATAATCCTTTAGCACACTTGAATACTGCAAAGCTAGAAGCCCCTCGAGCAAAGGTGGGCCTCTCGACTCATGCAATCACCAATTCTTCCATAAAGTATCGCTCTGGTAAAGCTAATGCAAATGCTGATGCCTTGTCCCGGATGCCTGAATAAGGAGAATCAGAAATAGATGACACCCCGCTGGAAAATATAGAAATGCCACCTTTTCTGCAAGTACCAGCTGAGATTGTACAGGCATGCTGTCAACTTGCTCCCGAGTTTAAAGTGGAAGATCAACCGGAAGTGGATTACATGATTGCAAATCAAAAGAATCTATGGGCAAAACTACAAAGCCAAGACCCTATAGTTCGCCAAGTGAAAGATCTAGTTGTTCAACAGAAGTGCATGACCAAAAGAGAAAGAAGGAAGTTAAACACAGAAATGATGAAACTTTGGAGGCACAGAACTCGTTTGACCGTAGAAGATTATCGTCTGGTTAAGAAAAGTAGAGATCCTACCACACACACAGAGGTAACTCAAATTGTGGTTCCAAAGACCAGTGCTTCCATAGTGTTGAAGGCGTACCATGACAATTCAGGATATTTCGGTCACAAGAAAACTGAAACTATCATCAGAAGGAGATTTTATTGGGTAGGAATGCGAAACGATATAATAAAATGGTGTGCGGAATGTCCAGCATGTACTTAAAGCGCAAGGAAAAGGTGAATCAGAGAGCTCCTCTACATCCAATAGTCAGTAACGCACCGTTGCAACTAGTTGCTGTTGATCATTTGAAGTTAGACCCTAGCACAAATGGACACATTTATATCCTCACTATGGTGGATCACTTTTCCAAGTTCATGGTTGCAAGTGCAGTAAAAGACCTATCTGCTTGAACTACTGCTGAAACCTTTATGAGATGTTTTGTACGACCTTACGGATATCCCACAAAAATCCTAACAGATCAAGGAACGTCTTTCGAATCTCAACTCTTTCATGAACTTTGTGCTCTGTATGGAACCCATAAGTTAAAGACTACTGCTTACCACCCCCAAGGTAATGGACTTTGTGAAAGAACAAACCAGATTATCCTAGAAATGTTGCAAGCTCTACCAGAATATAAACGTCCCTTCTGGCCAGCTTTACTTCCTGAACTCACGTATCTTTATAATAATACAATTCATTGCTCCATGGGTTATACCCCTCATTATTTAATGTTTGGACGACACGGAAGACTTCTAATGGACTTAGTGCTGGAAGTACCACAAGAAGAAACTAAAATAAAGAAACCAGTGACAAACTGGGTCCAAGAACATAATCAACGTTTACAGGAAGCTGGAAAAATTATTGGTAGACACATGGAGCAACCACGGCAAAAGCAGAAAGTAAACTATGATATCAAAGTCAAAGCTACACCTCTACTTATTGGAGAAAGAGTAATGTTGAAGAAGACCCAGAAATGCAGCAAACTGTCTTCAAAGTGGAATCAGAACCTTATTATATTATCGAGATACCTTATCCTGAACTACCGTATACAAGATCCAACAGGAATTTGGACATGGTACCAAGATTGTCCATCACAACCTACTAAAGCTTGCACTTTCAGAGACACTGTGATCATTAAAAACAGGACAGTCCTACGCCAAAAGAGAGGCAGGAGTCCACCAAAGACAAAATGTAGGAACTAGAATCACCAACCAATTGGTGTACAGAACCTTGGACCCGACTTTGTATATGCATTCCTTGACCGCTCAAACTGTGTACCAGTAATAGCTCCAGAAATACTGATTTCCTGAAGGAGAATGTATTGTTCAAGAACCTGATTTCCAACCCGCAGATCTCAAAGATTGAACGTAGGTATCCCTCCTAGAAGGTATATCACAGAAGCTTCTCAACTTGTACCTTGGTACAGCAGGTAGATCTAATCCAAGTAATTTCCCAGACACGGTCACTTCAGGGTAAATCTTTAAAACAAAAATTCACAGTACAGTAGATGTTTTAAGAATATTTTAGAGATTTTAAGAGTGTTTTATTAACGTAAAGCTTCATAGAGTGTTAAGTAAGATTTTAGAGGTTGTTAAGACGATAAATTTTATAAAGTGTAAAGGGAATACATGGGACATGTATTTTTAGGTTGGCTCAAATCTGTAATGCCCCAAAGTTGGACCATTCCAGAAAAATAAAATAAAATGAATAAACTGAGAGTCCACAGGTGCTCAGGGTATCTGCTGCAGGTGTAGGCAGCAGGGTACAATGCTAAGGGGCTCCTAGAAATAAAGATTTGACCTCCTGGTACAGGGAAACACTGTAAATAATAGAAAAGTGCCCTGTGCACTTACAGCTGGTCAAAAGACAGATTTTAAAAAGCAATATGTGTCATAATGGCCTGGATGGAATGTTGTGCTGAGTGGCTCATGCACAGCATTCCAATCCAGCCAATCTAGAACCCAGGCAGGTTTAAGTTTAAATAATAATTCTACAGTTGTTCAGTTGTGTTCAGTTGCTGTTGGACTGTGGAGTAGAGAGGATCACATGAGTGCAACAGGGACTTGTGGCTTACCTGGGTTTGTGAAGCCAGTTCTGTTGACTCCCTGGTGAGTCCCCTCCTCCAGTCCACCGAAGACATCCTGCTGCTTCAGTGTTAGCAGTCGTGGTGCCATCAGGGCACCACAAAGAAGAAAGCACGTTTTCCCGCATTTTGGGCTTAAAAGCCCTCCATTTATTTATTTTAGCCCCGAGTGTTTAAAGTTAAACTCCGGTCCCACGCCTGAGGGCAGAGAAGCGCCGCATCTTTTCCGAACCGTCGAGGCCCCCGAGTCGTCCCCTAGCTGCCTGTTACTCCCTCCCACTGTCAGCTCACCTTCCACCTCCCTGTGACCGCAGCAACCTCCTTCCAGACCGCAGAGCGCGGTGAGTCGCTAGCACACGAGTGCTGACCGCCTGTTTGTTAAGGAGACTGTTCTTGTAGTAGAAAAGCACAGGAGGTGCTTAGGAGAAGTGGCCGAGTGCCAGGGCATCTGGTCGCTAGGACCCTTCATTTGAATATTGATTAAGGAGGCGGGCTAGCGACGCCCACGGGGAGGGACCGATAAGTAAGACCTTTATCGCGGCCTATTGAATATTCATTTAAGGCGGAATTTAAGGTGGGGTTTCACCGAATTATTGACAGCAGGTTCAGGGAGCCTGCAAATCTTAAAGGGGCAACACATTTAAAAGGGCAAGTCAGGCCCAGATCTAAAGTAGGGCATTAGGCCCATTATAAAGTGGGGCATCAGGCCCAAAGTTTAGAGGGGCATTAGGCCCATTATAAATTGAGGCACCAGGCCCATTATTAAGTGGGGCACCAGGCCCAATGTAACATGGGGCACCAGGCCTAGTATTACGTGGGGCACCAGGCCCATTGTGAAGTGGGGCACCAGACCCAATCTAAAGTGGGGCACCAGGCCCAAACTAACGTAGGGCATCAGGCCTGAGGTAAAGGTAGGGCATTAGGCCCGAGGTAAAGCCTGGTACTAAAGGGAGGCCCCGGCCTAGCATAATAGGGCAAGCCAGCCTAGTGGTACTAAAGGGAGGCCCCGGCCTAGCGTAATAGGGCAAGCCAGCCTAGTGGTACTATAGGGAGGCCCTGGCCTAGTGGAATAGGGCAAGCCAGCCTAGTGGTACTGAAGGGAGGCCCCGACCTAGAGGAATAGGGCAAGCCAGCCTGGTGGTACTAAAGGGAGGGCCCCAGCCCGCAGAATAGGGCAAGCCAGCCTAGTGGTACTAAAGGGAGGCCCTGGCCTAGCGAAATAGGGGCAGGCCAGCCTAGTGGTACCTAAAGGGAGGCCCTGGCCTAGCAGAATAGGGCAAGCCAGCCTAGTGGTACTATAGGGAGGCCCCGGCCTAGACATCCAGAAAGGGATCCTATTCCAGAAGACCCTACATTTAGAAACAGGGGTTCATTTGAGAGTGTTCGATTTGCCTATACTGTGAAACTACTATAAGAAAAAATTACTCACCTCAGTAATGTTGTTTCTTCTAATGGAGTCTTGCTATATTATAGACATTAGCAGTTTGATCCAGCTCTAGAACTGCCCTGGAGTGAAATGGTTAAAACCATTCCAAAATAGAATTTTGCAGAGAGCAGCTCTGTCTGTGTCATTTCAAACTTGAACTGTCAGATCTTTACGAGCCAAACTCACTAAGGTCTGTGTGGAAGTTGTAACCTACACTAGCCAAATGGCTACCTAAATAATAACAACCATTGATGGTCCCAACACCCAAGACTCAAGTCAGGGACCAGAAATACTAACACCATTCTAATAATATGAAAATGGAACATAAGTAAATAATAAACACACACACGCAGCATACATACACACCCCAAAGTCCCAAAGGGACAAAATGCTAACAGGACATAGTAGTGCCTACACTAAGTTGCCCGTACCCACCAAGTAGAGGTTCTGAGAGGGCAGGTTGGGGAGGTTATAATATATCAAGACTCCATTAGAAGAAACAACATTACTAAGGTGAGTAATTTTTCTTCAAACAGCATGAAGTCTTGCTATATTATAGACATTAGCAGAATACACAGTACCTCCATGGAGGAGGGGCAGAACCTACTTAGGGAATAGGCTCTGAAGAACAGCTTGTGCCAAACTGAGCATTCTCCTGGCCTGGACATCCAGGGAGTAATGCTTGGTAAAGTGTGTACCGCTTTCCAAGTAGCAGCCTGGCAAATCTCTAATAAAGGGATATCTCCGGCAGCAGCTAGAGACGAGCTGTACCCCTGGTAGAATGAGCCCTCAAACTGGTGGGGCTCTGCCCACTTCTGATAACAAATTGGATACAAGAGACAATCCACCTGGCTATTGATCTCTTAGTGGCAGGTTTGCCTTTCCCAACTTCACCATAGGTAAGGAAAAGTTGGAGGATTCGAACCTGAGACCTTTGGTACGCTCTATATAATAACTAAGAGCTCTCTTAACATCCAGGCTGTGCAACCTCCTCTCACCTGAAAAGGAGTGATCAGTGAAAAATACTGGAAGGAGATAGATTGATTAAGATGGAAATCTGAAACCACCTTAGGCAAAAATCTCCTATTAGTCCTAAGGACTACCTTATCCTGTGGAAAGAAATAAAGTCAGTCTCCACTGACAAGGCTTGGCAATTCACTTATGTGTCTGGCAGAAGTGATAGCCACTAGAAAAACAGTTTTCCAAGTTAGGTGCTTAAGCTCTGCAGAAGACAGAAGGTTCAAAGAGGTTGCATTAACTGGGCAATGCAAACATTAAGGTCCCAAGCAGGGCCGGTTCCCTAAAAGGAGGATTAGTATGGAGTAATCCCTTAAAAACTTGGAAAACACAGGATGAGAGGAAAGAGGGATGACTTTCCTGCTGACACAAAAGCAGACACAGCTGCCAAATGAACTCTCAGGGTAGCTGGTCTGAGACCCAAGGAATTAAGATGTACCATGTAATCTAACAAATGGGCAATTCAGCAGATTCTTGGGAAATATTTTTCCACACACCAAATGGAAAACCTTTTCCATTTAGAACTATAAGTAGCCCTAGTGGAAGGCTTCTCTGGAAGCCTTTAGGATCTCAAGAACACCCTGAGAGAGGTGTGTAACCAAAAATCCCTAACTCCTCAAGAGCCAGGCCTTGAGGTTGAGGGATTTGAGGTCCGATACCAAACCTTCCCTGGGCACAAGTCAACAGATTGTGATTCCTGGGAGGCACAGGGGAAGATGGACTGTCAGAGACAGAAGGAGTGGTACCAGGCTGCCTGGCCCAATCCGGGCAATCAGAATCAACCTGCAAGGCTGAGATCTGATTTTGACTAGTACTTTGAATAGGAGAGGAAAGGGGGAAGCATAGAGGAACTTCCCTCCCAATCCAGAAGAAGGGCATCCAGGAACTGAGCCCAGCACTGGAGGCCTGCAACAGAACAGAGGAAGTTTGTGATTGTCTGGGGCTGCAAAAGATCTAACTGAGGATGCCCCACCTGGCAAAAACTATCTCCAGCACTTGAGGATCCAGGGACCATTCGTGATGGCCCTGGGAAATCCTGCTGAGGGCATCCGCTAGGACATTGTCCTTCCCTGGAAGATGAACTGCTATGAGGGAAGTGTTCAGGGAATAGGCCAGAGACCACAACTTCATTGCCTCGGTGCACAAGGCCAAAGACCGAGTGCCCCCTGTTTGTTGATGTACCACATTGTTGTGGTGTTGTCTGTTCTGACTTGTATCACCTTGTCGTGGACAGATGCAGAAAAAGCTTGAAGAGCTAAAAAGACAGCTCTGAGTTCCAGAAAATTGATGTGGAGCAGAGATTCCTGGGGGGACCAAACTCCCTGAGTGGAAAGGTCGCCCATGTGGGCTCCCCAACCCAGAAGGGAAGCATCTGTAGTGAGAGTCAAGTCGTGAGAAGGGGAAATGAAGGGGACCTCCGCTCTTAAATTGCTCTGATCCTGCCACCACTGGAGAGCTAGGATCAAGGTTCGAGTCACTGGGACCAACTTGGAAAGGGGGTCTCTTCTCTGAGACCAAAAGGTTCTCAAGTGAAACTGAATGTCTCTCATCTGAAATTTGGCTCCCTGCACAACAGCTGTGGATGCAGCCATGTGCCACAGGAGCTGCAGAAAGTGTCTTGCTGGTCGAGAGACCTGCAGAGTGAAGGAAGAGGCCAGAGCACTAAATTCTTACCTTTCTGGGGAAGAAAGGCTCTGTCTAGCTTTGTGTCCAATTCTGCCCCTATAAAGGTGAGTACCTGGACTGGTTCCAGAACCGACTTTGCAGGTTTAGCAGAAAACCCAGGGAGGTGAGAAGCTGCTGGGTGACCTGCAGGTGAGATTTTACCTGTTCTGGGACTGGCCTACAATGAGCCAGTCATCTAGATAGGAAAACAGCAATCCTCTGCCTCCTTAAGTGGGCCACTGCCACTGCTAGACACTTTGTGAGTACCCTTGGAGTAGAGGTGGGCTCAAGGGCATTGCTCTGAACTGGAAATGACCTGAGGGCAGTTCAATCTGAGGTACTTTCAATGGGATCTTCTGATTAGGACATGGAAATAGGCATCCTTGAGGTCCAGGGAGGCTAGCCAGTCCCCTGGCCTTAGGGAAGGTAAAATCATTGCCAGAGTTACCATTTTGAACTTTGGTTTCAGAAGATGCTTGTTCAGATATCTGAGATCTAAAATGGGCCGCCACTCTCCAGTCTTTTTTGGGGTAAGGAAGTATCTGGAATACAGACCTCCGCCCTGATGCAGGGGAGGAACCCTTTCTACTGCTCTGAGAGCTAACAGGGATGAGACCTCTGTTTCCAGAGCGAGGTCTCTGAAGCACTTGTAGGAAAAGTCTGCTTCTCAACTTGGGGAAACTTTTTAGCTGAGAACCAGACCCTGGCTTACTACTTCCAGAACCCACTTGTCTGAGGTTAAAGAAGCCCAATTCTGACTGAAGTAAGCCAGCCTGCCCCCACTGGTACAGGAGAATCGGCCCTGGCACCCCATCAGGTGCCTGTTTCATAGGAGCTTTAGGCTGGGGGTGGGAGCAGGTCTGCCCACCCCTCATCTGCCCTGCTTCTGAAGAAGCCCCTCTGAGCATAGGCAGAGGAGGCCTGAGTCTGGTAGAAAGGCCTGTGAAAGGCCTACCCCTACCCCCCTACCCCTGGGGCATGCCTTTGAGGAGTGGCTTGCCGCCTTAGCCTGGGCACTCTTGTAAGTAGTCCTATATTCATCCATCTTCTTCATGTAGTTCTCTGTCTGCTCTCCAAACAGAGAATTTCCACCACAGGAAAATCCATAGCCTTAGTCTGGGTATCCTGTGACAAACTAGTACACCTGAGCCAGGCCAACCCACGAAAGCTACAGATGTGGCATGACCTAGAGGAAACATCATTAACATCCACAGCAGCATGAAACTGAACCTTAGAGGCTTCAATGCCATCAGCAGCCACCTGTTCTAGTTCACTAGCCAGCTGGCCATGGGCCTGCTTGGCCAATTGCATAACAGTATCCCATCTAGATTTCTGATACCTAGCTACATAAGCCATATAATTTGCTTGCCTGAGTCCCAGAGAGGCTGCCATATACTGTTTTTTGCCATGGTATCAATCTTCCTGGAATCCTTGTCAGGAGGATGTGAAGCCAAGGAATATTAGCTTTATCACAGGCAGCAGCCTGAACTACCCAACATGACTGCATTGCTGAGAAAGGAATTCTGTATCAGGGCCTGACAATGTATACCTTCTGTCCATCTTTTATCTACAGGAGGCACAGAATTAGGAGCTTTTAAAATTTTAATTGTTTGTTTCTAAAAGACTTATGTAAAGGAATAGACAATCTCCTAAACTCTGGAATATCCATCATTTCTACAAAATCAGGCTCCTCTTGCTCATCCACAGCCTCTTCTAAAGGAAGCTGGAGGGTTTCAGCAACTTTTATAAAACATAAAATGAGATGGGACTCAGACAGCATAGAGGGAGATTCTAAGGTCTGTCTGGGAGATGTCCGTTCAATGGGCACACCCAGACCTTCCCAGCCACATTCATACTGTTCATAATCCTCCTCCCCTCCTCTGGTTCATAAAATTCCTCAATATCATAATCCTGAACCACTGGGACCGGACGAACCGACCTTTTACCAGATAGTGGTGGTTCGGACGGACCCTGAGACAGTGACTGGACAATTTGTATGGCTTTTTGCTATCTCTGCAGCAGTTGAGAAGGAATTTTGGACTCCAGACCTGCTGATTTTCTTGTTTTCTTTACTGGAATTGGTTCTCAGAACCAGCTTTTCTTTTGCCCGAGAAAGTCTGGCTCTGGTCAGAGGGCACTCCTCTGGTCTGGTTGGCACCGAACTGGGCTGGCCATCTGGGTCAGCGGACTTTTGGTCCTCGCTCCCTGAGCCTGCCCAATCTTTTTCCAGGGTGGCTGCAGGAAATTCTTACATACCTGGCAGTCTGACTGGAGGTGGTCAAACCCCAGACAATAAACACATGTGGTGTGTGGGTCAGCCTTGGCAAAGACTTCCCCACAAACATCACAGTGTTGAAACCAGTGGGCCCAGTTTTCCTTTTGAGTTTCTCAGACATAATGCCAGCCTAACCAAAACTTGCCTTTTAACGGCGAGTGCGAGGCGAAGACACCCTTATCGGTTCCCTAACCTTATCACGGGTATTGGAAAAAACGTAATAAATCCGTTTTTTTTAGAACCGATAAGAACCGGGAACCGCACTCTAAAATAGTAACTTTTAGTTTTAAATGAGTTTTAAACCCACTGATCGGTTCAAAACCGAACCGATAACTTACAAGTTCCACACAGACAAAACCTTCATTTACTTACGGTTACCACAGATAGAGCTTGAACCGAACGGTTTTGCGGTTAAAATAAAACTATTCTCGGTTAAATCAAACCGAGAAAACACTTTTTAAACCGAGAAATGAACCGAGCAGAAGGAGAAATCTCCGGAGCGACTGTTCACTGAGGCGGAGTAAAGAATCTGACAGTTCAAGTTTGAAATGACACAGATAGAGCTGCTCTCGTGCCAAAATTCTATTTTGGAATGGTTTTAACCATTTCACTCCGGGGCAGTTCTAGAGCTGGATCAAACTGCTAATGTCTATAATATAGCAAGACTTCATGTTGTTTGAATTACTGTACTGCTTATGCTGAACTGTTGCCCTAAGTACCTGAACTATTGCCTAAGTACTTGAACTATTGCCTAAGTACCTGAACTACTGTCCTAAGTACCTGGACATTGGCTCTTATCAGTATTAATTACCCTGAAGTTATAATTTGCCCTCCTCCGCAAATTATTGTATCATTCCACAGTTCTTTGGGCATTCTTCAGTTACATGTTTTCTCTGTACGAAGACAGTCTCAATCTTCTACCACACTGCAGTCTCATAGTGTGGTCTGTAACACCACGTACTCAGAATCAGTCTCTACTCAGAAGAAGACATCCTTTCAGCATTCTTCACTCCTGGGAGATCATCCATCAGCTCATCCCATCCGTTTGTGTCGTCCGCCGAAGTTGAGTCCATTGCCAGTCATACAAGTCGTACCCGCTGTTTTCTTGTTTTCACCGCTTGAAATTACGTTCGCCGAAATGGATCACGACAGCCGTGCCAGTGTTGTTCCGTATGGTTCCTGTTCTAGATGTCCCGAAGTTGGTCGCCCTCTACAGAAGAGTGAGCTCATCCTGGAGAACCTAGTCTGCACCCCACCTGGTCATTTGCCGAAAGTCAAGTCCGTCGAAGCCCAGTCCAGGACGCGTCCGCCGTTTCTTTGTTTTGTGTTAGTTCCTGATCCTAGAATTGCAGAGTCAACCATCATCTCTTCAGATTCTTATGATTCCTGGTCCTGTCAGAGTTCCTTCCGAGTTCAGCTGGCCCTTGGAGTGCCGCAGCATCAGTCAGGTCGTGATAGTCCTCCATTGGATTCATCGCCATGCAGATCTTGATCTATCTTTGTCCTTGGCAACCCTGGAAGTGGATTTTGGCCGAGGAACCCTTTGTTTTCAGTGTATTTCAGGAACCAGTTGCTTTGGTTCTACATTCCAGCAGCCTTGGAGAGAGTGGGCTTTTGCCGAAGATATATGGTCTGTTTACCAAACCTCTCACCGCCCCAGCGGCCTTAACTAGGTCCTTGCTGGGAATTGAGATTAGGGTTCTACAGTTCTGTCTTACTTCCCTTGTAGCTACCAACGAAGAACGACGATGTACACGAAGACGCCGGATCTCTGGACTCTTGTAATATGTGGACTCTTATGGAAATGTGTGATGCTAATTACCTTAATGCAGTGCTGAGCAGCTTATGTCACCTGATTCTCATTTAGAGTATTGAAGTATAGAATAGTGTCAGAAATAAGAGTGGCATTAGGCCTAAAGTTTATTCTTGTAGTAATAACCTTAGAGGTGGTAGACAAAAGTATTCCCTGTTTTATTGCCCTATTGTTCTCGGGCAACCCCTCCTCCTTCTTGTGACTATGTCTGTCTACCCCTGGTACGAATAAATGCCCTGCAGGCATCAAAGCACTAAGTTGACTCCTGCCTCTCCTTGTCTGGATGACAGTTATCCTATCCACATAATTCGGACCTTGGTGCCTCGCTCATCTCTTTTCACCACCTTAGACTAGAGCGCACTCTCCAACAGAGCACCTCCTGCTCATCACATCTACAGCACCACAGTTCTGAAGGGCAAGTAGTTACAAATGTTGATGTCCCTATCTGAGGTAAATGTTCTTAGCCATGATTCAGAAATCACTAGAACATCTGGCAGGGTATGACAAACCCAAGCTTGATCACAGTAAACTTTTTATGAAGCTACAGAAATTCCTTAGAACTGTACGCCACTGTATCTGAACGGCTGTCATAGACAGCTTGGACATTCATTGAAAGGGTGCAGCCACGCCTACAAAAGGGAGCAGGGCATTGGAAGTGGGGAATGCACACCTACAAAACTCATATGATGGCATTATGTTTCTTGCACATGCATGCAAGCAAACATAAAAATGAAAAACTACTGTACTTACAATTTTAATTTCTGGTGTTTCTTTGCTGACCATGAAAAAATCCACCTCCTATCCTCACCTGCTTACGAGGGAGGGAAATCTCTGCTGTTCAACCTATTACAGATAAAACAAAAGCCATGTGGTTCCTGGGGCCTTCTGTTCTGTTATCGTGGGAATAAACATTATGACAGTAGAACTGAGCAGAGATTTGAAATTTTTATTCCATCCATAGTAGACATTCTTCTCTTGAAGTAGGAAAGACAGAAAGGAAATTAGATGGAGAAAAGGAGGAATAATATCAAGAAGAAGGAAAGGTAAGACAACGGGGTGAGTCAGGGGAAAAATAGAGGGTTTAAGAGCTAATTAAAATAAATGTATATTTCCTGTGCATAATATTTAAATCTGGGATGGCATGTCAATGCTGGGATGTGCTGAGACTGTTTTGCTGGGGTGGATGAACATTTTAAAAAAAGTCACATTTGTTCTTTTTGTTTAATTTTTGTGCATTTTTTCACCCTTTAAAGAAAATCTTGGATCCATTTTATAATTGCAATAAGACACTCCAAGATGTATTTTGTGGCGGGATAACTGCACTTCTCAGGTAGCTGAAGGCACCTGGCAATGCCTCATGCCTCACAACACCCGAGGTGTGCCGTTATCCCACTACAAAACACACAGAGTCATGTCTTATTGCTTAATTTTACTGACTCTCAAAATGTACCTGACTGGCACCTGCTGCCTTCACAATTGCTGTTTGCTACATCAGTTTGTTGTCATGGTGAGCACTATGATGTCCTAAAGAGAAGTACTGTGAGGTTAACTGGGGAGAGGCAACCACCTTTTACACAGACATTTGGCTAGACTACCAAGATGTGTT
The DNA here is from genome assembly GCA_016271365.2 of Neoceratodus forsteri. NCBI lineage: Eukaryota > Metazoa > Chordata > Ceratodontiformes > Ceratodontidae > Neoceratodus > Neoceratodus forsteri. The sequence continues at coordinate 72,304,042 of JADMNL010000023.1, forward strand.
GTAAGCCTGGGAAGGAACATTGAAAATAAAAGAAATTAATTTTCTAGTAAATTGTCATAACTGAAACATCTTATTAATGAACGTAAATGCTGAAGTGCAGAGCTGCTCTTCCACATATTGCTGCTAAAATAGGATTTCTATAAAACAAATTACCATTTTTGGCTTTCATAACTACACAACTGGATGTCCCTAATTGTCTTTGTTTCCGTTATCTGAATCAAATGTTTCTTCCCTCTTTAGTTTGGAAATCTTAGCCTTCATTTTAGAACTCCACTACTTCCAAAATAGAGTTAACTAAAGTCTTGAACATTATACATAGACATTGTCAGCAGATAAGGGCCTATGGCCCACCCAGTCTGCCCATCTGAGCTTGTAAGTTCAGTTTGTTTTCCTAGAAGTCTGTTGCACTCACCCCCTGACCTCCAGAATTCCTTTTATGTCTATCCCATGCATTCTTAAATCCCCTGATTGTTTCAGCTCCCACCACTTCCTCTGGCAGGGTGTTCCACTTGTCCACCACCTGTTCTGTGAAGAAATTCTTTCTCATGTTTCCTCTGAATCGTCTTCCTCCAACTTCATCCCATGCCCTCTAGTCCTGGAACATCTTTTTCGCTTAAAAATAGTGTTTTCCTGCACCCTGTTCCTCCCTGTAAGATACTTGTATGTCTCTATCATATCCCCTCTCTCCCTCCTCTCCTCCAGGGGAGTACATGTTCAGTTCCTTCAACCTGTCTTCATAGGACTTGTGATGCAATCCATGCACCATCTTTGTTGCCCTCCTCTGAACCTTCTCTACCCTGTCTATGTCCTTACGTAGGTATGGTCTCCAGAACTGTACACTGTACCCAGGTGGGGCCTCACTAGTGTCTTGTATAGCGGAATTATGACCTCCTTTTTCCTGCTGGTGATGCTCTGCCTATACATCCCAGCATCCTATTTGCTTTACCAGCTGCCTTGTCACACTGTTTCCCTACCTTGAGGTCATCAGAGATGACAACCCCAAGATCCCTTTCCTGCTTGGTGCATGCTATATCCTCACCCCCCAACTGATAGTCTCAGAAGAAGCCAGAAGGGGATGGAAGGAAACATATTCAATTCAGTTCTTTAGAGTAACTGGTAATTGCTATTTTTCTTTTAAACTTAGATTGTGGGCTTTTAGTGACACTATACTTTCTTTGTTGTCTTTACTTATAATTGTTTTTGGGCTGTTGAAAATTTAAAACATAGTGGTGGTGTAATTCTGTGCTGCTTTAATTGCTGCAAATTTTCGCCCCCCTCCCTCCCCTTCCCTCAACTCTTAATTATATGCCCTGATAATTCTGATTGAAGGAGCTAAACACAGGGTATAGTAAGGGGTGTGAAGTAGGAGAGGCATAAGGGGGAAGAAGCCCACCCTCAGCACAAGTGTTTTGACTCATTTATTTATTTATTGGTTTCTTTTTCTTTAAAAAAAAATTATTTGAGGATCAGTGACAGGATTTTTAGTACAGTAAATTAATAAAAAAGGGAACTAGGAGAGCTTCAGTAGCAGACAAGTAGTGGAATTGCAGTATAATGTGGGGAGTGGTGCAATGCAGTGGCTGTGGGGCAGCCATATTCAGGCAGACCTTCTGGACACTGAGGTGCTGCCCTATCTGCATGCATCTCTCTGGACTGCGGGATGAGGTAGCCAGACTCAGAGCAGAAGTAAACTGGGTCAGAAGTACCATCACCCCTATCCAGGGACCACCCAGTCCAATGCAACTGCCTCAAAGAATGCCGAGAACGAGGAGCACTTGGATGACAGTGGGCTCAGGGAGGGTTAGAGCAGTCAGGCAGAGGCACATCCCAGATCCTATTCCACTCAAGAACTCATATGCCACACTGGCAAATGAGGACAACCAAATAGCGGTACCCAGAGAAGTGGAAGGAAAGGATGTGGAGGTTAGCCAAGGAGGTGACCTCAGCGGGGAAAGCAGTGGGCCCAAGAGGAGGAGGAAGTGAATCCTGGTGGGGACTCTATCATAAGAGGGATCCAGCTAGGAACACAGGAGGGGAGGACAGGGAGGTGAGGTGCCTACCAGGTGCCATGGCATGGAGGATGGAAGAAAGATCCTGGGGATCACTGGGAAGGCAAGACAGGAGGTGAGCTGGATGTCATTATCCACCTAGGTACTAATGACCTGGCAAATGGGGAGCCAAAGGAAGTTCAGGAAGAGTTTAAGAAACTGGGAGGGTCTCAAGCAAGTAGCTACTTCTGTCACTTTCTCAAGTACTACCTGTGAGAGGCAAGGGACAGCATCATGGAGTGCAGTGCAGGAACTTTAACTCATGGTTGAAGAACTGGTGCTGTGAGGAAGGGTTTGGATTCATTGGTGACTGGGGACCCACCTGGAGGGATGGAGGTTTGTTCAAGCCTGACAGCCTGCATCCATCCTGGAGAAATCAAGCACTCAATGATAGGTTGAAATGCTACATTGACAAGCATTTAAAACTAGCAAGGGGTGACAGGCCAGCAAGGAGGGTACCTTCTGCTCACCCCCCACAGCTAGCAGTGGAACCAGTGAACCAGAGGAGTGGCTATCTCTGCAAAGCAGTGTGCAAAGATGGAGATTAGTGCCCAAGAGGTGGATAAGCAGAAAAGGGCAAAATTCAGCAGAAGGGCAGACAGCAAGGAGAACCAGAGATAAATGACAACCAAGGAAGGGCTGGAGTAGAACAGTGAAGCAGTCTAGGAGGTCAAATCATGGAAGCCACGTGTGCAAATGCCAGGAGCCTTAGCAACAAGATGGAAGATCTGGAGGCTGTCATGGTACAGTCAGACCTGGACATTGTGGCCATCACTGAAACCTGGTGTAATGATAACCATGACTGGGAGATGGCCATACCTGGCTACAACATATTCAGAAGAGACAGAGCAGGCAGGAAGGAGGAGGAGTTGCACTGTATGTGAAAATGACGTAAGGGCCACAGAGATCCAGGAGGAACAAAATGGAGAGATACTGTGGGTTAAGCTGGAAAGGAAAATGGGGACAGCCATCCACACAGGTGTGGTCTATAGACCACCAGCCCAGGAGGAAGAAACAGATAGAGTTGATGCTAGCCATCCAAAGGATGGCAGACAAGGTGAGTAGTACTGGTTGGAGACTTCAATATTCCAGACGTGGACTGGAGCATCCCAGCAGCAGCATCAACTAGGAGCAGATTTATCCTGGACTCCCTTCAGGGTGCCTTCCTCAAGCAACTGGTCATGGAACCAACTCGGCAGAAGGCAATACTGGACCTTGTGCTCACCAACAGGGACAGTGTGATGGGGATAACAGTGGGGGAGCACCTGGGAAACAGTGACCACCAGTCATTGTGGTTTGAAATCACAGAAAGAGCAGAACCAAACCACACAAAAACACGTATCCTGGATTTTAGGGGGGCAGACTTTGGGAAAATGGGGAGATACTTGAAAGAGGCATTAAGGGGAATGGGACAGGATTCAGGGGTTGAGGAACAGTGGGCAGTATTTAAAATGGGGATTACAAGAACAACAGAATTATGCATTAAGCAGGTTAGCAAGAGGAAAAGGAAGAGGAGCCCATTATGGTTTTCCAAAGAGGTAGCAAAGAAAGTGAAAGCCAAAAAGATTGCATTCAGGCAATACAAAAAGACACAGGCAGAAGGGGATAGGGAGAAGTACCAGGCGACGCAAAGGGAGGCAGGGAGGTCAGTAAGGGAAGCCAAAGCTCAGACAGAAGAACACATTGCAAAATCAGTGGGTAGAGGGGACAAAACCTTTTACAGGTACATAAGTGAAAAAAGAAAGACAAAGGGAGGGATAGTGAGACTGATGGGGGAGGATGGGAGCTGCGTGGAGGATGACAACAGTAAAGCTGACATATTGAACAGGTATTTCTGCTCAGTCTTTACTGAGGAAGAGGAGGGTAATGGGTCTGAAGGGAGTACAAGGGGTGAAAATGGTGCAGAAATGGACACAAGTCCCTTTACACGAGAAAGGGTCCTGAAGGAACTGGAAGTAATAAGAGTTGATAAAGCAATGGGGCCAGGGCAGCACCCAGGGTCCTTAAAGAACTAAGAGAGGTGGTGGCTGAACCTCTGGCTATCCTGTTTAGCCGATCACTGGAAACAGGGAGGTACCCAAAGACTGGAGGACAGCAGATGTAGTCCCCTTATACAAAAAAGTGGGAACAAAGAGGAAGCAGGGAACTACAGACCAGTCAGCCTCACCTCGGTAGAGGGGAAGATCATGGAAGCACTACTGCAGGAGAGATTGGTGGAACATCTGGTTATCAATGGACTACAGGATCCAAGGCAGCATGGTTTCACCAGGGGGAGGTCATGTCAGACCAACCTCGTTGAATTTTTTGACTGGGTGACTAGGGAGGTGGATCAGGAGGGCAGTGGACATGGCCTATCTGGACTTCAGCAAGGCCTTTGACACTGTGCCACATAGAAGACTATTACACAAACTGAGTAATATGGTTGTGGACAGGACAGTAGTGTGGTGGGTAGGTAACTGGCTGGGTGGCAGGACACAGAGGTGGTGAAATGGCTGTCACTCAACAGAGGGAAGAGTGACCACTGGGGTACCACAGGGATCAGTGCTGGGACGGTCCTATTCAACATATTCATCAGTGACATTGCACAGGATATAGAAGGCAGAATTTCACTGTTCGCTGATGACACAAAGCTCTGTAATAGTAGACACACCAGAGGGTGTAGACAGAATGAGAAGCGACCTGCAGAAACTTGAAGGATGGTCAGGGTTTGGCAGTTGAAATTCAATGCAAAGAAGTGCAAGATAATGCATATGAGGTACAAAACCCTGGCACAATATATCAGTTGGGGGTGAGGATATAGCATGCACCAAGCAGGAAAGGGATCTTGGGGTTGTCATCTCTGATGACCTCAGTAGGAAACAGTGTGACAAGGCAGCAGGTAAAGAAAGAGGATGCTGGGATGTATAGGCGAGGCATCACCAGCAGGAAAAGGGAGGTCATAATTCCACTATACAAGACACTAGTGAGGCCCCACCTGGAGTACAGTGTACAGTTCTGGAGACCATACCCATGTAAGGACATAGACAGGGTAGAAGGTTCAGAGGGGGCAACAAAGATGGTGCATTGATTGCATCACAAGTCCTATGAAGACAGGTTGAAGGAACTGAACATGTACTCCCTGAAGGAGAGGAGGGAGAGGGATATGTTAGAGACACAGGTATCTTACAGGGAGGAACAGGATGCAGGAAAACACTATTTTTAAGCGAAAAAGATGTTCCAGGACTAGAGGGCATGGGATGAAGTTGGAGGAGGATGATTCAGAGGAAACTGAGAAAGAATTTCTTCACAGAACGGGTGGTGGACAAGTGGAACACCCTGCCAGAGGAAGTGGAGGGGCTGAAACAATCACGGGATTTAAGAATGCATGGGATAGACATAAAGGAATTCTAGAGGTCAGGGGTAAGGGGCAACAGACTTCTAGGAAAACAAACTGAACTTACAAGCTCAAATGGGCAGACTGGGGGGCCATAGGCCCTTATCTGCTGACACTGTCTATGTATCTATGTATCTATGATATATTGTGCCAGGGTTTTTGTGCCCCATATGCATTATCTTGCACTTCTTTGCATTGAATTTCAACTGCCAAACCCCTGACCATTCTTCAAGTTTCTGCAGGTCGCTTCTCATTCTGTCTACACCCTCTGGTGTGTCTACTCTGTTACAGAGCTTTGTGTCATCAGCGAACAGTGAAATTCTGCCTTCTAGGTCCCAAGCAATGTCACTGATGAAGATGTTGAATAGGACCAGTCCCAGCACTGATCCTGTGGTACCCCTCACTGGTCACTCTTTTCCCTCTGTGGGGTGACAGCCATTTACCACCACCTCTGTGTCCTGCCACCCAGCCAGTTACTCACCCACCACACCACTGTCCTGCCCACACCCATATTCCCAGTTTGTGTATGGCCTCTATGTGGCACAGTGTCAAAGGCCTGCTAGTCCAGATAGGCTATGTCCACTGCCCTCCCTGATCCACCTCCCTAGTCACCCAGTCAAAAATTCAGCGAGGTTGATCTGACATGACCTCCCCTGGTGAAACCATGCTGCCTTGGGTCCTGTAGTCCACTGACAACCAGATGTTCCACCAATCCTCCTTCAGTAGTGCTTCCATGATCTTCCCCACTACCGAGGTGAGGCTGACTGGTCTGTAGTTCCTCGCTTCCTCTTTGTTCCCATCTTTGTATAAGAGGACTACATCTGCTGTCCTCCAGTCTTTGGGTACCTCCCTGTTTCCAGTGATTGGCTAAACAGGATAGCCAGAGGTTCAGCCACCACCTCCTTTAGTTCTTTAAGGACCCTGGGGTGCACCCTATCTGGCCTCATTGCTTTATCAACTCTTATTACTTCCAGTTCCTTCAGACCCTTTCTCGTAAAGGGACTTGTGTCCATTTCTGCACCATTCTCACCCCTTGTACTCCCTTCAGACCCATTACCTCCTCTTCTCAGTAAAGAATTGAGCAGAAATACCTGTTCAATATGTCAGCTTTACTGTTGTCATCCTCCACGCAGCCCCCATCCTCCCCATCAGTCTCACTATCCTCCTTTGTCTTTTCTTTTTTTCACTTATGTACCTGCAAAAGGTTTGTCCTCTACCCACTGATTTTGCAATGTGTTCTTCTGTCTGAGCTGCTTCCTTACTGACCTCCCTGCCCCCTTTGCTTCTCCTGGTACTTCTCCCTATCCCTTCTGCCTGTGTCTTTTGTATTGCCTGAATGCACTTGGCTTTCACTTTTGCTTCCTCTTTGAAACCATAATGGTCTCTCTTCCTTTTCCTCTTGCTAACCTGTTTAATGCATACTTCTGTTGTTCTTTGTAATCCTCATTTTAAATACTGCCCACTGTTCCTCAACCCTGATTCCTGTCCCATTCCCCTTAATGCCTCTTTCAAGTATCTCCTCATTTTTCCAAAGTCTGCCTCCTAAAATCCAGGATACGTGTTTTTGTGTGGTTTGGTTCTGCTCTTTCTGTGATTTCAAACCACAATGACTGGTGGTCACTGTTTCCCAGGTGTCCCCTACTGTTACCCCATCACACTGTCCTCTTTGTGAGCACAAGGTCCAGTATTGCCTTCTGCCGAGTTGGTTCCATAACCAGTTGCTTAAGGAAGGCACCCTGAAGGGAGTCCAGGATAAATCTGTTCTAGTTGCTTGCTGCTGCTGGGATACTCCAGTCCACGTCTGAATATTGAAGTCTCCAACCAGTACTACCTCACCCTTGTCTGGCATCCTTTGGATGGCTAGCATCAGCTCCTCATCTGTTTCTTCCTCCTGGGCTGGTGGTCTCTAGACCACACCTGTGCGGATGGCTGTCCCCATTTTCCTTTCCAGCTTAACCCACAGTATCTCTCCCCATTTTGTTCCTCCTGGATCTCTGTGGCCCTTACGTCATTTTTCACATACAGTGCAACCCTCCTCCTTCCTGCTCTGCTCTGTCTCTTCTGAATATGTTGTAGCCAGGTATGGCCATCTCCCAGTCATGGTTATCATTACACCAGGTTTCAGTGATGACCACAATGTCCAGGTCTGACTGTACCATGGACAACCTCCAGATCTTCCATCTTGTTGCTAAGGCTCCTGGCATTTGCACACATGGCTTTCCATGATTTGACCTCCTAGACTGTTTCACTGTTCAACTCAGCCCTTCCTTGGTTGTCATTTATCCCTGGTTCTCCTTGCTGTCTGCCCTTCTGCTGAATTTTGCCCTTTTCTGCTTATCCACCCTCTTGGGCACTAATCTCCATCTTTGCACACTGCTTTGCAGAGATAGCCACCTCTGGTTCACTGGTTCCACTGCTAGCTGTGGGGGTGAGCAAGTAGGGTACCTCCGTGCTGGCCTGCCACCCCCTTTCGTTAATTTAAATGCTTGTCAATGTAGCATTTAAACTATCATTGAGTGCTTGATTCCCTCCAGGATGGATGCAGGCTGTCAGGCTTGAACAAACCTCCATCCCTCCAGGTGGGTCCCCAGTCACCAATGAATCAAACCCTTCCTCACAGCACCAGTTCTTCAACCATGAGTTAAAGTTCCTGGTGCATGCACTCCATGTTGTCCTTGCCTCTCCAGGTAGTACTTCGAGAAAGTGACAGAAGTAGCTACTTGCTTGAGACCCTCCCAGTTTCCTAAACTCTTCCTGAACTTCCTTTGGCTCCCCATTTGCCAGGTCATTAGTACTCTAGGTGGATAATGACATCCAGCTCACCCTCCTGTCTTGCCTTCCCAGTGATCCCCAGGATCTTCCTTCCATCCCTCCATGCCATGGCACCTGGTAGGCACCTCACCTCCTGTCCTCCCCTCCTGTGTTCCTAGCTGGATCCCTCTTATGATGGAGTCCCCACCAGGATCTGCCTCCTCCCTCTGGGGTCCACTGCTTTCCCTGCTGAGGTCACCTCCTTGGCTAACTCTCCACATCCTTTCCTTCCACTTCTCTGGGTACCTCTATTTGGTTGTCCTCATTTGCCAGTGTGGCATATGAGTTCTTGAGTGGAATAGGATCTGGGATGTGCCTCTGCCTGACTGCTCTAACCCTCCCTGAGCCCACTGTCATCCAAGTGCTCCTCGTTCTCGGCATCCTTTGAGGCAGTTGCATTGGACTGGGTGGTCCCTGGATAGGGGTGATAGTACTCCTGACCCAGTTTACTTCCGCTCTGAGTCTGGCTACCTCATCCCGCAGTCCAGAGAGATGCATGCAGATAGGGCAGCACCTCAGTGTCCAGAAGATCTGCCTGAATATGGCTGCTCCACAGCCACTGCATTGCACCACTCCCCACATTATACTGCAATTCCACTACATGTCTGCTACTGAAGCTCTCCTAGTTCCCTTTTTATTAATTTACTGTACTAAAAATCCTGTCACTGATCCTCAGATAATTTTTTTTTTTTAAAGAAAAAGAAACCAATAAATAAATAAGTGAGTCAAAACACTTGTCGTGCTGAGGGTGGACTTCTTCCCCCTTATGCCCCTCCTACTTCACACCTTACTATACCCTGTGTTTAGCTCCTTCAATCAATCGAATTATCAGGGCATATAATTAAGAGTTTGGGGAAGGGGAGGGAGGGGTGAAAATTTGCAGCAATTAAAGACAGCACAGAATTACACCACCACTATGTTTTACATTTCAACAGCCCAAAACAATTATAAGTAAAGACAACAAAGAAAGTATAGTGTTACTAAAAGCCCACAATCTAAGTTTAAAAGAAAAATTGCAATTACCAGTTACTCTAAAGCACTGAATTGAATATGTTTCCTTCCTTCCCCTTCTGGCTTCTTCTGAGAAAATAAAACTCTGCTTGCTACTTTAACTCTGACTAAGCCCCACCTCCAGTTATCATGTAGCTGAGTTCAGAGGCCAGACAGTTAACACCCTTCACCCAACTACAGGGCAGTCAGACAAGCCAAGATAAAATTTGCAGCAATGAAAGACAGCACAGAATTACACCACCACTATGTTTTAAATTTTCAACAGCCCAAAAACAATTATAAGTAAAGACAACAAAGAAAGTATAGTGTCACTAAAAGCCCACAATCTAAGTTTAAAGAAAATAGCAATTACCAGTTACTCTAAAGCACTGAATTGAATATGTTTCCTTCCTTCCCCTTCTGGCTTCTTCTCATGCAGGATGTCGGGTAATACTATACAATGTAAACACTGATGCTAATGAAGTCTTCACCTCCAGAAGCCCTCGACTGGGCGGATCGCCTGCCTTCCTCCAGCGGCACCGGCTGGAGAAGCCAGCCGGCCATGCTACACACACTGCCAGCTGCCAGCGCTCCTCCACTGGGAGCCCTCGACCGGGTGGATCACCTGCCTTCCTCCGGCGACACCTGCAGGAGAAGCCAGCTGGCTGCACCTCACTCCTTGCCCGCTGCCAGTGCTCCTCCACTGGGAGCCCTCGACTGGGCAGATCGCCTGCTTTCCTCTGGTGGCACTGGCTGGAGAAGTCAGCAGTCTGAGCTACACTCCGTGCCTGCCACCAGTGCTCCTCCACTGGGAGCCCTCGCCCAGGAGGATCATCTCCTTTCCTCTAGCGGCACCATCTGGGGAAGCCAGTGGTCCACACTACACTCCCTACCCGCCACCAGTGCTCCTCCACTGAGTAAGCCTGCCACTGCAGCCTGGGACCACATCTTGGTGCTCTGATTGGCCAGCACATTCCTGAGAGCACACTTGATTGGTAGCTGCACTATGGCTCCTTCCGTGATTGGACTGTGGGTCTTGCCTTGCTTTCCTTGGTGCTTTTCTATCGCTCTTATGGCGATTTTTACTTTGCAAACAGAGACTGCTATTTAATTTGTAAAAGAACCAAATGTTTGTACTGTTGGCAAAATGTTTAAGTGTATTGGTGAAATAATGCTCTGCTGAAATGGGAAAGCAGCTAAGCTGAAATTATAGTTGGTGTGTCGATCTGTGCATTTTAGTGCTTTACAAGTGTTTGACTTTGTTTAACTTATTTCATCTCTGCCCACCTATTGTCCTCTGCACTGCTTGAATCTTTTGCTATTTTTCTGCCTGCCTTCTTCTCCACCCTGGGCTTCTGATTCTTTTTTCTTTCTCTCCTTGTGGCGCCTGACCTGCTCTGCAATGAGCACTGTTGTCTGGATGACCGTCCCCCCTCCCTCTCTCTCACTCATCTTTGCTGTTTTATCTGTCCCCCCTCCCCCGATTAAGTGTGGCGGGCAAGCTTTTGTTTCTAGGGCTTTTTATCCTGCATCTAATTCCCTGCTCTTCTCTTCAACCCCACAAGTCTCGTCCGGGTGGATCGCCTGCTTTCCTCTGGCGGCACCCAGCAAGACAGTTGGCCATGCTATACTCCCTGCCCACGCCAGCGCCTCCACTGGGTAAGCCTGCCACCACAGCCCGGAATCACACCTGGAGCTATGACTGGGCAGCGCATTCTTGAGAGCATGCCTGATTGGTAGCTATACTATGGCTCCTTCTGTGATTGGACTGTGGGTCTTGCCTTGCTTTCGTTGGTGCTTTTCTGTCTCTCATAGCTTTTTTACTTTGCAAACAGAGACTGCTGTTTAATTTTATCCCACACCGCCTACCCCGACCCCGGCCTCTATGAAATATTCTCCAAGCCCCACCTTATCCCAGACAACAATTAGTAGGCAGTATAGCGCAGTGGTCTAAGGCTCCGCGCTGCAAATTTGGTGACATCTAGCAGACCAGAGCTGGGTTTGAATCCACAGCTTCCACTTGCATACTGTGTGACCCTGAGCAAGTCACTTAACCTCCTTGTGCTCCCAGGTCGCTCCTGTAAAAAGCTTTCAGCTTAGTGTGCTATACCTGGTTAAACAACTAAATTAAAAAAAAATTATCCCTTCTCCATTGGCTGCTGTTAGTAGTCATACTCATCCACTGTTCCTCAGAATTCTGGCTCTCCATTCCAAAGTATGATACCTTGGAAATCTGGAGTTTCTATACTTTGTAATATCCTGTGTCCCTTCCTTACACTAGTATACTCTTCATTCTTAGCTCGCTCCTCTTAAGGCGCTACCATGGGTTGCCTAAACTGGCTAATACTACTGGCCTTCCTTTTACTATACTCTTGGGCTGATCAACTTATTGCTGCATCAATACGTTATCCTCCACTTAACACTACCCCCCTCCCATGTCGTACGTGGCCGGAATCACGTCTTGCGTTATTATACATCCCATGTCTTCCTAAGAATGATACTATTCTACTCGGGCACTGGCTTCATAAATGTCTATGTGTATTCTATGGCACAGCTGCCCTTGAGATACTGTCATCCTATGTCTCGTCTGGGGTTCACTTATCTGTACTCCTCCTTCTGGCCCACAATGGGGACATTGAGCCTAATCCTGGGCCCCTTTGCTCTACCACTGTTCACACCTCCCTCTCTAAAATCCAACAACTGCTGAAAGGCTTAAAAGTGGCACATATGAATATGCGCAGCCTCCACCCTAAATTGGCAGAACTTGAGGTGTGGACCCTGCAGATGTCCCCTGATATATTGTGTATATCTGAATCCTGACTCAAACCAACTATTAAACAGCTTGAGGGGGCACTTTCTAGATACAACTGCTTCAGAAAGATAGGGTGGGTAAAAGGGATGGAGGTGTTCTATTATACATTCGGTCCGATCTGGACGTCATTGAACTTCCTGATCCTAATACTGGTTCTTCTCCTGTAGAGTCCCAATTCATTTCCATTACTCTTGGCAATGTCAAGAAACTTACCATTGGCTGTGCCTATCTTCCCCAAAAAGGTCTCCAGTCCTTCCTAACCTGCCTAGCTAATCTACCTCGCCAAGACCTTATATTTAGTGGTGGCTTTAATATTGACTGGCTCCACCCTGATGCTGACCAAGTGCCTGCTTCCTCACTGACTCAAACCTTGTGCAAATCATTAGGAGCCAACACATATCAATACCAAGGCTGGTAAGTACACTCTACTTGACTGGATGGTCACTAATTGCCCTCAGAAGATTAAAGCTGAGGGTGTCCTCTCGGACTGTTTAAATGACCATTCCCCAACGTTCTGTGTCTGGAGAAATAATTGTCCCAACTCCCCTCCCAAGATCTCTCTGGTTCGGGACATGTCAAGGTTTGATCTTGACAGGTTCCTAACATCTATCAATAACACTGACTGGTGCTCTATCAGGTCTCTACCTGATATAAATCAAGCCTTGGACTTCTTAATTTTCTCCCTCACTACAATTATCGATCACCATGCCCCACTGAAGAAATGTAGGACCAAGGGAATCAAAGCTCCTTGGCTTACAAAGGAAATAAGGTTACTTATGTCACATCATGACTAGGCCTGGCAGACTTAAGAAAAGTGGACTACAGTCTGATTGGCAACTATATTGACAACTCAGAAATAAGTGCAAGAATTCTCTCCATAAGGTTAAACACCTCCATTTCAAATCACTCCAAACTAAGCACATATGTAACCCAAAGGAATTCTGGCAACAGATCAATTCTCTGGTAAAAGGGAAGGCTTGGAAGTCCCAAGCACTGTATTCGCCAACGGCACTGCTCTTGCCGACTACTCATCCATTGCTTCTGGATTTAATAACTTCTTTACAGATCTCCACAAATACACTTTGTCAATTGGCAAATCACCCCCTCCCCCCAACTCATCCCCTTTGAACACCCCTGGGGCTCATCCTTCATTTCACTTGAAACTGGCTTCCCTCAAAGAGGTCCAGAGGCTTCTTATTAATTTAAAGGCAGAGAGCCCCCTTATCAGCATGGTTTCAGGAGGAGCCACAGTACCTTTACTGCCTTGATAAAGGTGACCTCTGACATTTTCCAGGTGATGGACCAAGGTCCTACCACCAGAGCCATCTTTGTCAACCTTACAAAGCGTTTAACCTGGTAAATCATGGTCTTCTGTTCCATCAGCTTCATGCTCTTGGTCTCGACTCTAGTGCCATATCCTGGATCAAAAGTTACCTATCCTGCTGTTCTCAAAGAGTTAAATGGGCTGGCTCTGTCTCTAAACCCAAACCCATGACTTATGGTGTTTCTCAAGGCTCCATCTCTGGCCCAATGCTATTCTCACTATTCATCAATGACCTACCCAGCTTCTGTGGAGGGGCATCTGTACATCTATACGCAGATGATGCAATCATTTATCGCTCCTCTCCTGATACTGATTGGATTAACTGCGAACTTACTTCAGACTTCTCTTCCCCGAGGATTGGTTCTGGGGTAAATGTCTTGTCCTGAATATGAAAAAGTCAAAATGTATGCTATTTTTCCCATCTACCCTCCTCCCAGCACACTCTCTCACCTCTTACTATCACTTCTCTCAGTGGGGACATCCTAGAGTATGTCCATTCCTTTAAATACCTGAGTATCACTCTGGACTCATCACTCTCTCTCTCAAATCGCGTGCTTCCAACATCACAAAAGCTCTGAACCAGTGACGAGGCCTCCTCTATAGGATTCATCACCTCCTATCCTCTACCTCCTGCCTCAAGATTGCCTCATCTTCCCTAATACCTCTCCTAACCTACAGTGCACCTTTACTGTTCTCTGCGAACTCCTCAACCCTATCTCTACTCTCCCAGGCCTACCATAGGGTGGGAAGGTTTGCTCTGGGGGTTAGTTCTTGATATCACCACTGCGACGTCCTCTCCTCACTTGGATGGCTACCTTACGTATCTAAGTTAAAGTATTCTTCCCTTAGCCTCTTATTTAAATTGGTGCACAGATTTACTTCTCCTTGCCTCAGTGAGTTAATACGTCTGAGACAAGCTCCTCATTCCCTCTGATCTGTCTCATTCTCCCTACTTATTAAGCCTAATATGTGTCTTGCCATTGCCCACAAGTCTTTCTCCTTTGCTGCAGTATCTGACTGGAACTCCCTCCCTCCTTCTGTTCTGTCCTGCTCCTCTTTCCCCAAGTTCCAGTCTACTCTGTATGCCTCACTCGCTGCCCCGGTAGCCTGTTCCTGCTTCAGCTAAGATCTCATCTTCATGACTTGCCTCCCTTATTCTCTCCACCTCCATCTGGGACCCTGTTCCCATACCTCTTCATTTCCCTAGGACATTGACTGTAACTTCAATTGTCTAATTGCCTTGTAAGAAAATATGTCAGTTGTATATAATGTGTATATATTTTATTGCCTTTGCCTATGTTTTGTATAATATGTTTTGAGGTTTAGATTGTATATTTCACTGCTATCTTGTTTTTGCACTCTATTTTACTTCTCTGTATTGTACTGCTTGTTGTAACCCCTGGGTCGACCATGAAAAAGGGACTGCAATTGTCTCAGTGGACTTACCCGGTCACCAAAACTCAAATAAATAAATAAATAGGTTGTGTGATGGGCACTGCAATTTGGGCAGTTTGGCTCGGCTTGTAATTTTTTTTATCCACTCTGTTATTGGAGGGGATATACACACTATGTCAACTCATGTAGCACCCCACAGTCTCCCATCCGGCATCCTCCCAGCTGCCCGCACAGGGAAGCCCATGATTAACCCCTCACGGCGTGGCTCCCTCGTGGGCTAGGTGAGAGATCAAGATCAACCTTGATCCCTCCAAATGAGCTCACCAGACATCATTCAGGTGGGCAGTAGGTGTGGAAGCCCCTGCTTTATGCTGCCTCTGAACTAGAGAGGTTCTCTCATTTTTTGGTTCTGGCATGCTGGCAACCTAGACTTTTCTGAGATACTCCCCCTACACTTCTTTGAGGACTCACCGCACACCAACACCACCTCTACTGACTCACACCATCAGCCTTCCCCCTTTTTACTTCAAGAAGCTAATTCCATCACTAGTCAGAAAATACCTCAGCAAAGTGCTTGGGAAATCACGACAAAGTGCAGACACACTGGACCTCAAACTTATTGCACTCACTGTCAAAGAAGTTCTTCTTCCCATAACTAAGATTCTCAGCCTATCACTCTGTCATTTGCAATTCCCACAGGTGTGGAAATCGGCCATTGTGACTCCAGTTCACAAGAATGGAGATAGGGCATCGCTGTCAAACTACAGGCCCATCTCAATTCTCTCACCGCTTTCCAAAGTAGTAGAACATATAGTGGCCAACCAGTTGGTCGAATACCTCGAAAAATACTTCATTCAAATCCCTGAACAGCATGGCTTCCATAAAGGCCATAGTACTTCCACGGCATTACTGGAGCTCACTGGGTTCATATACCAGTCGTTGGTTCAAGGAACCCTAGCTGGGGCAGTCTTCATCGACCTCTCAAAGGCCTTTGATACTGTCCACCACTCCCTCCTCCTAAACCAACTAACCTCCATTGGCCTCTCTGCAAAGTCAGCTCTCTGGTTCAAAAGCTATCTAGAGCAACGCTCACAAAGAGTGAAAATTAACAATGTCCTCTCTGACCATCTGCCTATAAGATCTGGTGTCCCTCAGGGCTCCATATTAGGATCGCTCCTTTTCAGTATCTTTCTCAACAACCTACCACGCCACTGCCAACAGATGCTCCTCTACGCAGATGATGCGGTAATCTTCACAAGCAGCCCAGACCCAGAGGAACTTGAGGGCAATCTGCAAAGTGGATTTGGGATAGTTGAGGAATGGTTCCACAACCATTAACTAATTCTGAACAGCAATAAAACCAAAGTCATGATGTCAGCAGCTCTCAGAACAAGCATAAGTCCAATGCACTTAACATCAGTACCCGCTCAGGAGCTCAGCTCGAACATACCCAGCACTTTAAATATTTGGGGGTCACCCTTGATAGCTGTCTATCCTATGACCAGCACATCAGCAATGTTTCCAAGACTGTCAACTCTAAGATCGCTCTCCTCCACAGGCATAAGCACTGTCTTACCTTGGACACCCTTAGACTCACCAACAACAGCTCCATCCTATCTGTTGTAGACTATGGCTTGGTAATCTATGGCGCCGCTTGCCACTCTGCTCTCCACAGGATATCAGTTGCCCTGAACAAGGCTTGCAGACTGCTCACAGGGGCCGCACATCTTACCCATACTTGTTACCTCTATGCCCAATTGGGCTGGCTTCCACTCAGTGGGAGGATACACTACCAAACCTGTCTGCTCGCCAAAAAGGCTCTTCTTGGTATCCTTTCCCCTGGCACAGCTAACCTACTCCAACTGCTCAGCAACTCGCAATGCACAAGAAGCTCTAGCACCCACTTCTTCCATGTTCCTCATCCTCGAATGGTGCAGGGCCAACGCTCCTTCACCGACAGAGTACCCCTCTGGTTTAATGACCTCAGCCGGGACATCTCCAACCTACCTACTCTGGGCCGTTTTAAAAGACTGCTTCATCTACAACTTTCCGCATCCAGCACCTGTGACTGCAACACCTAGTTCCTCCTGCCAACAGTCTCTGCCATGCCTCATAGCAGCTCCTGCATTGACAAGGCCCTGGCTGCCTTCAACCCACCCCTCACTCCCTCCCACCCCCCTCACTATGACAATGTCATTGACTGCTGCCCCTTTTCTGCACCTCACTTACACCCTCCCTGACCCACTTACTCCCATAGCCCCTTTCTAACTCCTATCTGCCTTTTCTCCTACTATTTGCTTGCCAACTATGCTCAAGTTGCCTGCATTGATTGCTTACTGTGTACTCAAACCTACTGTATTGTAACTATAATTGCCACTTTTTTCTGTCTTGCTTGTATAACCTTTGTAAGTATTGTTCACCTTCCACTGATGTGGAACCTTTGTAAATGAGCTTCTAGCTCGAAGGTGTTTAATCCTAGATTTCAATAAATAAATAAATAAACCTCTGGTGGAGCAGATGTGCAGTGGTGTCAGCACACATCTAGTGCACTCCCACTCCCAACATGCAGCCATCCACAACATGCACCAATCCATACTGATGCAGTGGTCCCAGGTGCACCTACCCCAGCCAACGATGGTGTTCACGATATTGCCAGGCACCAGATCCCTCCTCCATGGAGGAGGAGAACAGTGCTGATGTTTCCTCCTGCCTGCCATCCCACTGACATCCCAGAGGCCACTCCTGAACCCGGATCATTGGCGTCGCAAGCGGTAGTGCTACTGCTGCGCCAGGAGGGCGGCTTGACTCTTGTCAGTGTGAGATACAGTACTACTAACTACTGTTAGCCTTGGTCCTGTTCAGATTACAGAGCTGCTTTTCAGATCCATTCTCTATGGGCAGCTCTGTAGCACTGAGTGGTGCGGGGCAGCTCTGGCATGCTTGCAACCTAGACTTGTGCTCTGAGCCCGCAACATCATGAGTGGAGGCTGGAAGTCTCAGAACATTAGTAGGGTGAGTTGCCGTGTGCCACCACAGCAGCAGCTCTGAGGAAATCTGCTTGGTTGGAGATGTCAGTGGCAGTGTGGTGACCATCCACTGTGAGATCCCACCCCATGTCACTGTGGCACATGCATATGCAGAACAGGAAAGGAAAGGGATCAACCAGAACAAGGAAAGTGACCGCCATCACACCAGATGATGACTCCTTTCACATACCCACCACCACACACACAACTCTAGTCTTTGTAGCACAGGAAGTCACTGACCTCAGCCACTCAGTCCCCTCTTGAACATGTGCATCCTTCTTTGGTCATGCCATTAGAAGCCCCTCCCCAGCAGGAAAAAGCCAAACTTACGGTGGACTGGTGGAGTATAGGGTAGTGTGTAAAGTGGCTGCTGTAATGAACGGTGAGCCTGGCAGGAAGCAAGAGGGGTCCATGGAGAAAGGCCTGGGTTAGAGGTGCTTCAGATGTCGGGTAAGGATCATAAACAGAATAAAAAAGAAGAAGAAGAAGAAGAAGAACAATTCTTTAAAATAGTTTAATAAAACAGCTTTGTGTGCCAATATCTGAAAGGAGGGGTGAACTGGACTATGCTACTGCATCCAGACTGCTGCTATTGATAAAGTTCAGGATTCAGTTCATATTTGGTTGCATTAAATAGAAAACATCAATAAGAAAAGCCTCTCCCCAAAATGTGGGTCTGCCCCTGATAAGTAAACATACAGTAGTTGCCCCAAAAATGTAAACTTACCGTGCCTCTTAAAATCCTTCATTCACCAAGTAGATTGTACCATTCCCTGGCCCAACAGTTTGCATTGACAGCAATCCTAGAACCCCCAGCAGTGGATGTCAGCGAGGGCTGCAGCCCACAGATTCAATCACCAGTAATGTTTTAGGAGCTCGTAAGCTTCAATCCACTGGCCATCGGTCTTGCTGTAATCCTGAGGCTAGTTACAGATGGTGCAAAATAAAATCAGGTACGTAAGTGCTGCAAATTAAAAATACAACTCTTGAAGTCTAGGCACTGTGCCAGAGGGCTCTAGCTCTGGAATGATCACAGCAATCACCAGGATTCTGAAGGAATGGTGTCACTGTATTCAGGAATCTGTAACAGGTCCTGAAACTCACACATACAGTCATACTGTGCTTGTCATAGATGTGGTTTTTATATATTAATCTTTTTACCCAGAGTTTTGTATATTAACAGCTAAGCTTTCGAACGTGTGACTTTGGGCAGTGTGACAGGTGTTTTGTTTTTGTTTTTGTCCAGAAAAGCTTAGCACATAAACACATTTTCCTATCTGCTATAAGTACAGGAGCAGTTCAACTCAGAACAGAAACTGTCATCAGTGCCATCAAATACTTTGAAAAGCACAAGATGTTGCTGCAGTGCAGGTTGTTGCCTCATTGGTATGTCTATATAATGTTCTTTCCTGCCTAATTCATATTTCTTTAATCTGTGCTGCTGGCAAATGCTTCCATATGAGAATGCAGCAGAGTACTGTACTTTATAAAGAGCCCCTGAATGGGCTTACTTATCTGGATGCGCGTTTTAGTAGATGTTCAAAGGGAACATTCATGATCTGTGCCCATCAGAGCCCATTACAAGCACTTTTGAATAAGGCAATGGGTCGTTTATAGCTGGCAGCAGTCTGGAGATATCCATGATTAGGTCTGCACCATATTGACACTACATTGCCACCATTTGTAGACCTTGTAGATAGTCAGTGGTGATCAAGCTGTGGCTTACCACACTGTAGTCAAGCACATCTTGATAGTGGCCCAGCAAGATTCGAAAAATGAAGGCAATGTGGGATCAGTATAGGGAAGATAATCACCCATATCGATAGACTGCTGCCAGCTGCAGGGGAGCCCAATACCTCATTTAACAGATTGTTTTACGGACTTTCAAACTCTTAAGGGCATGGTTCAGAAATGTTCCCCTTTAGGAGAAGAAATGTCATTTTGGCACTGAGGAGTCAGGGACCCAGTCCTCTTCCCTTCCTGGACTGAGTACAGTACCACTTCCCAAGCTCCAATGTAATGTGATGAGTTGGTATGCTCCGCAGAAATCAATAGGACTGTTTTTTGTAGCTCACATTGTTATACCTAAGAGGTCCAGTTTGTTCAAATCAGAGATGCAACTCAACTAACTCTTGTTAGGTGAGAAAAGGCATTGGTGGATTTAAATGTATGAAGAATAATTATATTTTCTTCATAGTTTCCAAGTCGAGTGTTCTTTTAATACTAAAAACATGGGTATCCTGATCTCTAAACAGGTGGTCAAGTTTTGCTGTAGCAAGAAAACAACAACAGGTGTAACCCCTGCAAATGGGGGTTCTCAAAAGACTTCAGGAGCTTGCTTGAATGCTCCAAGCCTGAATGGTGTTTATGCGTAAGCCATTTATCTGTGAGTGTTTTAGAGCCTCTGGTACTGTCTCTTTAAGAGCTGTCTGCTTGCAGACATAATTAGTTTGTATGGGGACTGTGTGTTTCTCTGCTTGAGTACCACTCGAGCTGCTGCCAATTCACTCCATTTTGCAGTCACTAGGAGTGCAAAGGAACCTATCTGAAAGATGTAACTGCTTGCAGAAATCATTTGGAGTAATAATGAAAATACAGTTTGTCTAACCTGCTTTCTTGCAGTCAGAACTGTGTTTGCCTAGTTCCCCATTCTAGTTTTGAACTGCTGAACTGGACCAATCAGTGTGGGTTAAGGTAGCTCTGAAATGGTGCCTTGGACGAATCAGAACTTGACTCGTAATCTGAGCCAGCCACAAGAGGATTGTATGGGCAGTGACTCTGGGAGATGTAGTTTGGACTTCGGCGCCTTTTTGAACCAACAGGGGCAGTCTATTGTGAGTGACAGCCAATCCAGCCAAGAACTGGGAGGAACTCAAAGGAAGTGCCTGGTTTTGCCTGCTGGAGTTTCAGTTGAGCTCTGGCAGTGAAGAGGGAAGGAGCCTTGTGCTTTTTCGGTGTGCAGTTTTAGTCGGGAAACGTGTGTAAGGCCCAGAGTTCCGGTCTGCAGCTTGTGTAACTGCTTGTTAGGACTGAATCCGTCCGTGGAGAGAATCAAAGGATATCTGAAGAGTAGAAACCAGGCTCACCCTGTAGAAGACTGGAGAAATTGCTGAATTGGCGCCGTCTGTCAGGAACTGAATCTGCTGTGTGTTCTCCCAGGTATTGTGCAGTAATTGTGATCGGGATAGAGAAGCAGCCTGCCTGGTATAGTACTTTCTTTTTACCATATAAATGTGTGAGGAGGCTTGTGTAGCTCAAGTGAATCCTGCTGCCATTAAAGGACTTTTGCCTGTTACGGTTTACCATATAAATGTGTGAGGAGGCTTGTGTAGCTCAAGTGAATCTGCTGCCATTAAAGGACTTTTGCCTGTTACTGTTTACCATATAAATGTGTGAGGAGGCTTGTGTAGCTCAAGTGAATCCTGCTGCCATTAAAGGACTTTTGCCTGTAGCAGTTTGTCATATAAATGTGTGAGGAGTCTCATGGAGCTCAAGAGTAGCCTGCTGACGTTGAAGGACCCTATCTTGTTTGGAGGTCGTGAGTACTAATTCAGGGTCGCTCCTGTTGAATTGCCACATTGAATCCAAATGGAATTACTGTACTGCTGACTGTTTAACTAATTTTTCTTTTCTCTGTGTGAAAGGGCCCCACCAGCTGCCACGGTTTGACTAGCCACTAGGGCTTGGGTACCCAGGGACAGTAACTGGTAGGGATAGGCCTGTGCACAGAGCCAGGTAGATGAGTAAAGTGATAAGCTAATTAACCTGATTTCCCCCGTCCTGTTATATCCCCTAAATAAATCAGAGCTGCTTGTTTCAGCAAAGTTATACTGCCTGAGGTATTTGTCTATGTTAAAGTATTGTACTGTGATTGTTGCACTGTATCTTCTTATTTTACAGGGGTCCCAGTGCCTGAACCAGTCCTGGGGTAAGTGTATACTGTGAAGGTAATTCTGATATACTGTGTGGGCCACTAGTGGAAGAAAGGGGGTTGCAGTGTCCCAGAGGCTGTGACCAAGTTAGTTTAACTATTGCAAACCCTGACCTCTGGGTGGAGGCACCGCCATCGGATCCAGGCCCCTCAACCTGTTAGTGGCAAATCAGGCAGGGGTAGTAGCCCCTGGGATAGCGCCATCTAGGGGTTACACAAATAAACACACTTTTAAAAGAAATGTTTTGTACTGTGCAGGCTCTTTTAAGTTACGAGATTGCTGAATAACCAGCATAGTTATTAGGAGCTGGTGCTATACCTCGAGGTTTCTTACTGCATAAAATACAGGTGAGAGTTGCATTTTAGGTATTGTACCTCTGAAATACATTAAAAGGGATGACAGAACTGCAAAAGCTTCTTAGGTCCTGTTCTCCATTGCAGTCAGGAGTTAAATTGGTAAGGAGCCCACAGGAACTCAGTTGTACTACCTCATAGCAAATTGTAGTAAGTAAGTAGTAAGTAGTAAAATGTTTTATTCATATGAATTAGGATTGTCTTGGTTGAGCTGCAGCTCATTTGCAATGAGGTCCTAGGAGTTACAAAACAGTTAAACAGTGCTCCAAGTACAACAAGCATTTGTCAGTGCCGAATGTTTGCTTGCTGATATTAGCATTGGACGTGCAGGAGTTAGACGGGTGCAGAATAGGAGTGGCAGTGAAGCATTGAACTCACACCAATCCCACCTCCACCCTGCACAGATGGACAGGCATTGGGGTGTGCCTGTGGGTCGTTGCCATAATGCTCATGGCATTTCACCTCACCCTATCCTGTAGACAAAGACAAGTGTTGAGGTGTGCTTTGGGGTGTTAGGCTTCACAGTCACCCCATTTCATAAGGACATACACTGAAATGGGTGCAGTACAGGAGAATGGGGTGAAGTCTGGGGCTGAAGAGTGCAAGGCACACCTCGATGCCTGTCACTGGCTTCAGGGTGAGGGTAGGATGGCATGAGCATTACAGCCGGTGATCCAAAGTTACACCTCTGATGCCTGTCAGTCTGTACCAGGTGGGACATTATGGTTAGAAACCCTAACGCCTGGCGTGTGTTGGTATTTGCAGTACAAATTTTCAACATGGCCTTTAGTGACCCCCACCTCATGAAAGTACTTGGGACCTCTTCTCATGAACAGTGGCAATGTGATTTTGTTAATGTGTCCTGAACCTTGAGGTCTTACAGCGACCATGCCATTCTGTGGCAGATGTGAGAAAACACAGATCAGGCAGTATGTGAAGAATGACAACTGTACCATCCATAGGGAGGTGTGAAGAGATGGCAGTGTTGAAAATCTGTAGTGAAAATATTACAAATGCTCGAAGTTCTGAGTGTACGTAGAAACTGCGCAACACATGCTTGTACCGTAGTCATTTAGCGAATTATTTTACCAAATTTTCAACATAGGCATTTTGTGACCTCTGCTCATGAACACTGCCCCTATGATTTTCTTAATCTGTCCGAAACATTAATTTCCCACAGCGACCGCGCCATTGCGCGCGCATGTGCAAAAAGCATATTTTGGTAGGATATGAAAATGACAGCTGTACTGTTTATAAGGAGATGTAGCAAAATGCCAATGCTGAAAATCTGAAGTGAGAATATTACAAATTTGCACACTTTGAGCATACGTGGAAACTGCGCAACGGCTCTTGTATGACAGTCATTTTATGGACTTTTGTCACCAAATTTTCAACATAGGCATTTGGGTAATCTGCTCATGAGCAGTGTCACTATGATTTTCTTAATGTGTCTCAAACACTGATTTCCCACAGCAACCGCGCTATTCTGTGCTGGAAGTGCAAAAACACATTTTGGCCAGGATGTGAAAAATGACAGCTGTACTGTTCATAAGGAGATGTGGAAAATGCCAATGTTGAAAATCTGGAGTGAAAATATTACAAATTCGCGAAGTTATGAACATGCATGGAAACTGCATAATGCATGCGCGTAACAGTTATTTTATGGACTTTTGTCACCAAATTTTCAACATAGGCATTTTAGGACCTCTGCTCATGAACAGTGTCACTGTGATTTTCTTAATGTGTCCCAAACACTGATTTCCCACAGTGACCGCACTGTTCTTCGCCGGAAGCGCGAAAACACATTTCGGCTAGGATGTGAAAAATGACAGCTGTATTGTTCATAAGGAGGTGTGGAAAAATGCCAATGTTGAAAATCTGAGTGAAAATATTACAAATTCGCCAAGGTACAAGCATGCATGTAAACTGTTCAGTGCACGCTCGTCAAACAGTCATTTTTTTGATTTTTTCCACCAAATTTGTAACATAGGCTTTTTGAGAGCCCACCTCATGAACTCTGGCACTGTCGTTTGTTAATCAGTCCTGAAAGGTGATTCCGCAGGACAAAGAAATCACCTTTCAGGACTGAATTACGCCACACAGTGGCTGAATTCATGAGGAGGGGTCCCAATACCCCATGTTGAAAATTTGGTGCCAAAAGTGCTTGAGATATGTGCCAAAGTTGAAAATCATATTTATGCCATTATATAGCTTACTGGCAATTCCTCAGTTTGTAGTCGGCTTTGAAGAGTGCAGACTTGTTCCGTCCACCAAAGATCATCGTACTGGGTTCTGGAGGTAAGTATGAGGTGAGGGTGTGTGGGGAGGTAGGGTGCACAGAGGGTGGACATGGGTTGGAGACAGGCCACGGACTCAACGAGGGACCATTTTCTGTTTTACAGGGTTAAAAACATTGTGGGACTGTTTTTTATTCAGGGACATTTGGCACATTGGGATGGGCTCCCAGCATGCCTCCTGAGTGTTTTGGGGGCTGTAGCGGCGGGGATTGGGCACCCCGTCGGCACACACCAGTGGTGGGGCAAGAGCCGGCGGTGATGGCACCCCTGGCAGGCAACAAATTGGGGGGGGCATTATGCTGTCGGGGAGTGGGCTCCCCTGTCGGCAAATTGAACTGGGAAGGGAGGGACTGAAGCCGACGGGGATTGAGTGCCCTGTTGGCAAAGAAAGACTGTTGTGGGGGTGCATGATGCCGAGAGGGATTGGGCACCCCCTCGGCATACAACAGAAAGTCGGGGGTGGGGACATTATGTTGACAGGAACTGGGCTTCCCATCAGCAAATCATCTGGGTTGGGGACATGCGGATGGCAAGGTACCGCTCTGCAATGACGAGTCGCTCCCTCATTGCAGCGGAATGGCTGAAGCTGCTATGACGAGGCGGTCCCTGATTGCCGCGACAAAAAGGCTTCAATGTGGTGGCATGCTGGCTGAACTAGTGTCAGCAGCAGCGCACACCGCATTGAGAAAGCGGTTGCCCCCTCAAAAGGCACTGGGGCCACACCACAGTGCCGCACCTCCAAAACCCTGCTTCTCCTGTTGTGCCAAAATGTTTTGTGCATGTGCAAGCAAACATAAAAGACATAAGACAATGAATAAATATGGACATTCAGTATACACTGGATACAGATTACATAGAAGCTAATACAAACACTCAAACAGAGTTGCAAATTAATTAAGGCAAGAAACATCCTATGATAAAACAGTATAAGATTTCAAGGGGAGCAGCAACTTGTATGCGAGTCCCTGTACTTCTGTTATCTCTTTCCATTCAATACTGCAGGAGAGTTCCACCACCTAAACACTTATAGTTTAATCACCACCACCACTATTGGTGGTGGTATAAAATGAGGGGCAAACAGGTAGTCACTAGACTTGCCACCAGTTGAGATACAGTATACACAAAGGGGCTTCTGGGGGGGCCCTCCCTGAAACTAAACCAGAATGCAAACTAACTTGGCAGAGATTAGTGGTTGCATAGTTGGTTTTGTATACAAAAAGCAAACTGCTGTATGTCTCACTCAGAGCTGTCCTATGGCATGGCAATGACCTGTCACAAGCAATGCAACCAGTTCTATGGTTTGGGGTGGTGTTGTCTGAATGTTGTCTTGCCCCCCCACATGCTCCTTCTTATACTAGGGCCCCAGGACAGATGTTCCCAAATGTTCAGGGCCCACTGGTCTTCACCCTGGTAGTGCAGTACCCCACTCCCCAAGTTTTAACTACTCACTGGTGTCAAATCAAGAATCCCCAAACCCAGTTCCCTCACAGTTCTGGTCTGATAGTCCACATCTCACACTGATCTGTCTTCCCCCAGTTTCTCCATTCTGTTTCAAAGTTTTGTGATCCTCTTTATTTATCTGTTCAGCTTCTTTCCAGGTATGTCCCCGGGGGGGGGGGTACAATATGGTAAGAAATGCAATAAACAGCAATAAAAAGAGACAGATGCAAAGTACAGCACCAATTAAAATGACAAGCATTTGTCAATGCCAAATGTTTGCTTGCTGGCATTGGCAGTGGTAGGGTAGAAGTTACAGAGCTGCATAATAGGAATGGCAGTGAAGTTATTAAACTGAAGCCAACCCCACCACCACCCTGCAGAGACAGGCATTGGCGTGTGCCTTTGGGTTGTCAGGCATAACTTGACCAGCCATTTCACCACAGCCCACCCACCAGACACTGACAAATGTCGCGGTGTTCCTGCGGTCTTTGGCCCTTATCAGCACCCCATTCCATTAGGGAAATACAGTGAGATGGAAAGTATAGGAGAATGGGGTGAACTTTGGGGTCAAGAGTCCAAGGCATACCTCGATGCCTGTCACTGGCTGCAGGGTGTGGAATGGTATGAGTATTACAGGCAAGAACCCAAGTCACAACCCTGATGCCTGTCATTCTCTACAGGGTTGGGCGTTATGGTTGGAAACCCTAATACCTCAGGCATTCATTGGTATTTTCACTCCAGATGTTCAACATGGTTTTTTTGTGACCTCACCTCATGAACAGGGGGAATATCAGTTTGTTAGCCGAAAGTTGCTTATGCACATTGACTACGGCATTTAGCACCACAGGTGCAAAAACATTCCGAACAGGATGTAAAAAATGACAGCTGTACTGTTCATGGGGAGGTGTAAAAAATGGCAATGTTGCAAATCTGCAGTAAAATATTTAAAAAATGGGTGAAATCACGAGCGTACATGGAAACTGTGCAACACACACCCGTAATATAATTAGGTTGGGGATTTTTTTACAGTAGATTGTCAACTCAGGCATTTTGGTGCCTCCGATCATGAACAGTGTCACTGTGATTTTCTTTACCTGTCCCGAACAATGATTTCCCACAGCGACCACGCATCTCTGCGCTGAAAGTGTGAAAACACACTTCGGCCATGTTGTGAAAAATGACAGCTGTACTGTAAATAAGGAAGTGTGGAAAATGCCTGGGTGAAAATCTGGACTTAAAATATTACAAAGTCATGAACTTACGAGGATGCATGGAAACCTGCAATGCTCACTCGTAACACAGTCATTTTATGGACTTTTGTCACCAAATTTTAACATAGCCATTTTAAGACCTCTGCTCATGAACAGTGTAACTGTGATTTTCTTAATCTGTCCCAAACATTGTTAAGACACCAGCACCATTGTGCGCTACATGTGCAAAACACATTTGAGTGTATATGAAAATGGCAGCTGTACTGTTCATAAGGAAGTGTAATAAAATGGCAGTGTTGAAAATCTGGAATGAAAATATTAAATTACGCAAACTTACAAGCATGCATGAACTGCACAACGACGTCAGTAAAACAGTCATCTTTAGGAATTTTTTCACCAAATTTTCAAAATAGCCATTTTAAGACCTCTGCTCATGAACAGTGTCACTGTGATTTTCTTAATGTTTCCCATACATTGATTTTGCTCATCGACTGCGCCATTGTGCTACATGGGTGGAAACACATTTTGGGCAAGATGTGAAAAATGACAGCAATATTGCTCATAAGGAGTGTGGTAAAATGGCAATGTTGAAAATCTGGAGTGAAAATATTGAAAATTAGCGAATCTTACGTGAGCGATGAGGAACTGCGCAACGCACTCGTAAAACAGTCATTTTTAGGAATTTTTTCACCAAATTTTCAACATAGCCATTTTAAGACCTCTGCTCATGAACAGTGTCACTGTGATTTTCTTAATTTGTCCCATACATTGATTTCGCACACCAACTGCCATTGTGCGCTACATGGGTGGAAACACGTTTTGGGTGATGTGAAAAATGACAGCTGTACTACTCATAAGAAGGTGTGGTAAAATGGCAATGTTGAAAATCTGGAGTGAAAATATTGAAAATTACGAACTCACGAGCGTGCGTAGGAACTGCGCAATGCACGCTCGTAAAACAGTCATTTTTAGGAATTTTTTCACCAAATTTTCAACATAGCCATTTTAAGACCTCTGCTCATGAACAGTGTCACTGTGATTTTCTTAATTTGTCCCATACATTGATTTCAGACACCAACTGCGCCATTGCGCTACATGAAAGCGGAAACACATTTTGGTGAGATGAACAATGAGCTGTACTACTCATAAGAGGTATGGTAAAATGGCAATATTGAAAATCTGGGTGAAAATATTGAAAATTGCGAACTTAAGAGTGTGCGAGGAACTGCTATATGCGCTAAATAAAACAGTCATTTTTGGAATTTTCCTCCAATTTCAAATAGGCTTCTGAGCCCACCTTATGAACACTGGCAGTGTTGTTATGTATCGGTCCCTAAAGGTAATTTCGCAGTGATCATGGAATCACCCTTCGGCCCTAATAACGCCAAGACAGTGACAGTATTCATGAGAAGGGGTCCCAAAACCCCATGTTGAAAATTTGGTGCAAAAATTCCAAAAAATGCCTGAGATATGCAACAAAGTTGAAAACCCCTATCTATCCCATTATACAGCTTACCGGGATTTCCTCAGTTCGCGGTCGGCTTTGAAGAGTGCAGACGTGTTCCCGGTCCACCCGATGATCATCGCGCCGAGGTCCGGAGGTAGGTATGGGGTGAGGGGTGTGGGAGGCAGGGTGCGAGGGTGGGTGGGTGCAGGTTGTGGAGGGGGGCGAGACTGCGTGGGACCGTTTTAATTTACAGTTTTTTTTAAATTGACGATGTGGGATGTTTGCCATGCTGAGGTGGGCTCCCAGCGTGGCACAAGGATGGCTGGGGGGCCATGGAGCCAACGGGGATTGGGCACCGCTGTCATCTATTGCCACGCTGGGGTGGGCTCCCAGCGTGGCACCCAGTACTCAGGGGTGAGGACAGTGGAGCCAACGGGATTGGGCACCCCGCTGGCTATTCTATGAGTTGCCACACTGGAGTGGCCACCCAGCGGGCATGTGGAAGGCTTTGGGAGCGAGCACAGCCGACGGGGATTGGGCACCCTGTCGGCTATATGTGTGTGCCTGGGGGGCAGCACGGTATGTGCGGTGTGCATTTCTGTGTGTGTGTGTGTGTGTGTGTGTGTGTGTGTGTGTGTGTGTGGGGGCTGTGCATGAGCAGGTGATATCTTATCGCTGCTCACTGAAGCTGAGCTCCCTTTAGCTATGTACGCACGCATTTTGGAGCTGTCATGGGCAGCTCCGGCATGCATTGGGGACTGGGGCCTGCCACCCACACTGACTGAATTGGAAGAGGGGTGACACACCTCCGAAAACTCGGATGATGGCGCTATGTTTCTTGCATATGCGTGCAAGCAAACATAACAAGTGCAATATGCAAGACAGAATATCAGAATACGATGCAACATTTCATAACTTGCAAGAATTTACAATGACAAAAGTGACAACTGAAGTGTAATAAAACAGAATATCAGATGGTGCAAGGCGCAAAAGTCAGCAAGAGTGCAAACATTTACCGAGACAGTGATAATATATAGAATAATTTTATTTATTTATTTATTATTTATTGAATTTTGATGACCGGGTTGGCCCACTGGGCCCTGAAGGTCCCTTTTTCAGGGGCGACCCGGGGAACAGAAGCAATACAATACATACAATCAGGTGATCCAGAAGCAATACAATACATACATTCAGGTGATACAGGGTTACGAGAAGTAGACAAGATAATGAGGATAACAGTACAGGCAATTATTCAAATCGTAGACCATGAGTACAACACTTGAAAGATTTAAGGATTTAAGTCATGATTTAATGCAGGTTAAGGTGCGAGGGGGGGGGATGGGTGTTGTGATTAGGATCGGGGGTGATTATCCTATACCGTCACAGTGGAATGAGCTTGTCCCAAGTAAAGGGACTTCAAGCCTAGTGCGAAAGATTGGTAGCGAGGGAACTTCCTGTACTAGAGGTGGGAGAGTGTTCCACAGTTTAGGGGCTGTGAGAGCAAAAGAATTGCCTCCCTTGTGAGTCTTGATTCTGGGGATTGCCAGTAGGGACCGACCCAAGGTCCTGAGCATTCAAGGGTTAGGTTTAGCCACGATTATTCCTGTTAGGCTTGGTGGTGCCACCGGGCTCTGCAATTTGTATGCATGGCAGAGTAGGGGATACTGTAGATGAGGCTCGATACTGGGTGTAACCAGATGCTACATAAACCCCGAAAGTGAAGCTCGAGGGGGTTATAAAAACATCCCACATAGAGTGTGTGTGTGAAATTCTGGTTACACCCACCCACCCATGTTTTATTTTATTTAATTACTGGTCCTCCTTTCACACACACACACACACACACATACACACACATGGTATCCAGTGAACACGGCGGCCACAATTGAGCGCTTACAAAAATGGCGACTCAGTTATGGCACCTGTGTTCAGGGCTACCTGGTAGGGTAGTGACTGGATACCTGGGTGGGTGAGGTAGTAGACAGGAAGCATACGCGACGATAAGCGCACACACATGTGCGGGGAGGAAGGAGGAAGGTATGTGGGAGGGGTGGCAGGCAGCTGCCAAGCTGATCCACTGGTGTGGTGGGGGGGAGGGTGGTCAGTTGGGTGGTGCAGCGTGCATGGTTTGGGTCCGGAGCAGTACTTTTTTTTTTTTTTTGTGGCAGGCGGCTTTTTCTTTAAATATTTCACCTCCCCAACATGCACCCCCACTGAAGTTGAAAATCCTTTAGTAGGGGGGTGCAGAAAAGAGACCGGTAGATCTCGGGTGCCCTCTTGCCATTCGCCATGAGTGTGCATTGCCAAAATTCATTTTCGGCAATGTACACTCGCCCAAATGGCAATCGCTGTTCTGTGATCACCGCTATCACACAGAACACACACACGCACACACTGTGTGTCTCTCCCTTTCCAGTACAGGCATTCATTTGTTTTTTTCTTTACTTTTTATGTTTGCTTGCACGCATGTGCAAGAAACATAGCGTCTTCATCGGAGATTTCGGAGGTGTGTCACCTCCTCCTCCAATTCAGTCAGTGGGCTGGCAGGCGCGGCCCCTGTAAGCCAATGCATTTGGAGCTGTCTCGACACGCCCAAAATGCAGTGGCATACAGTTGAAAGGGGAGCTTACGCTGAGTGAGCACCGATAAGATATCGCTGCTCACGCGCAGCTCCCACGCACAGACAGGTGGCGCAGGCCTCCAGACACTGTATAGCCGACGGGTGCCCAATCTCGGCCGGCTGAGCTGCGCCCCCCACCCCAGTTGTAGGTGCCACACTGGGAGCCCCCAGCCTGGCAAGCACTGTAGTCCTTTGGCCGGCGGGGTGCCCAACTCCGTCAGCTGAATGCCCCCAAGTCCTTGTGCCATGCTGGGAGCTCACCCCAGCGTGGCAAATGTCCCACGATGTCTTTTTTTTTGTTTTAAGCCTGTAAAATAAAACTGTCTCAGTGCTGCCTCCCAACCCCCACAACCCGCACCCACCCACTGCGCACCCAGCCTCCCCACACCCCTCCACCCCATACTTTACCTCCGACTCCGCGCGACGATCTTCGGTGGACCGGGAACACGCCTGCACTCTTCAAAGCCGAACGCGAACTGAGGAAATGCCGTAAGCTGTATAATGGGTTACATAGGGGGATTCAACTTTATTGCATATCTCGGGCATTTTGCACCAATTTTCAACATGGGGTTTTGGGACCTTCTCATGAATTATGTAACTGTCATGGCGTTATTGGCCCGGCGGTGATTTCGCAGTGACTGCGCAGTGACTGTGAAATCACCCTTGGGCCGAATACCTATATGACAGTGACATCATTCATGAGAAGTGGTCCTAAAACCCCATGTTGAAAATTTGCGCCAAAATTCCAAAAATGACTGTTTTTATTGAGGTGCTAGTAGTTCCCACGCAGGCTCGTCGGATTACGCGAAATTTCAATATTTTCACCCAGATTTTCAACATTGCCATTTTACCATACCTTCTTATGAGTAGTACAGCTGTCATTTTTCACATCTCACCCAAAATGTGCTTCCACCCATGTAGCACAGAATGGCGCAGTCAGTGTGCGAAATCAATGTATGGGACAAATTAAGAAAATCACAGTGACACTGTTCATGAGCAGAGGTCTTAAAATGGCTATGTTGAAAATTTGGTGAAAAAATTCCTAAAAATTACTGTTTTACGAGGGTGCATTGCGCAGTTCCTACGCACACTCGTAAGGTCGCGAATTTTCAATATTTTCACTCCAGATTTCCAACATTGCCATTTTATCACACCTTCTTATGAGCAGTACAGCTGTCATTTTTCACATGTCACCCAAAACGTGTTTCTGCCCATGTAGCACACAATGGCGCAGTCGGTGTGCGAGATCAATGTACGGGACAAATTAAGAAATCACAGTGACACTGTTCATGAGCTCAGGTGTTAAAATGGCTATGTTGAAAATTTGGTGAAAAATTTTAAACTGATTGTATTTAGCGCAGCATTGCACAGCTCCTATGCACGCCGTAAGTTCACAATTTTCAATATTTTCACTCCAGATTTCCAACATTGCCATTTTACCACACCTTCGTATGAGTAGTATAGCTGTCATTTTTCACATCTCACCCAAACGTGTTTCCGCCCATGTAGCGCACAATGGCACAGTCGGTGTGCGAAATCAAAGTACAGGACAAATTAAGAAAGTCACAGTGACACTGTTCATGAGCAAAGGTCTTAAAATGGCTATGCTGAAAATTTGGTGGAAAAATTCCTAAAAATGACTGTTTTACGAGGGTGCATTGCGCAGTTCCTACGCACACTCGTAAGTTCGCGAATTTTCAATATTTTCACTCCAGATTTTCAACATTGCCATTTTACCACACCTCCTTATGAGCAGTATAGCTGTCATTTTTCACATCTTGCCCAAAATGTGTTTCCACCCATGTAGTGCACAATGGCACAGTATGTGCAAAATCAATGCATGGGACACAGTAAGAAAATCACAGTGACACTGTTCATGAGCAGAGGTCTTAAAATGGCTATGTTGAAAATTTGGTGAAAAAATTCCTAAAAATGACTGTTTTACGAGCGTGCATTGCGCAGTTCCTATGCATGCTTGTAAGTTTGCAAATTTATTTTCACTCCAGATTTTCAACATTGCCATTTTATTACACTTCCTTATGAACAGTACAGCTGCCATTTTCATATGTCGCCTAAAATGTGTTTTCAAGACATGTAGCGTACAATGGTGCTGTTGGTGTTAAAGCAATGTTTAGGACAGATTAAGAAAATCACAGTTACACTGTTCATGAGCAGAGGTCTTAAAATGGCTATGTTGAAAATTTGGTGACAAAAGTCCTAGAATGACTGTGTTACTAGTGAGCAATGCACAGTTTCCACGCACTGTAAGTTCATGACTTTGTAATATTTTCAGTCCAGATTTTCACCAGTGGCATTTTTTCACACTTCCTTATGAACAGTACAGCTGTCATTTTCACAACATGGCTGAAGTGTTTTCACACTTTCAGCGCTGAGATGCATGGTCGCTGTGGGAAATCATTGTTCAGCACAGATAAAGAAAATCACAGTGACACTGTTCATGATCGGAGGCACCAAAATGCCTGAGTTGACAATCTGCTGTAAAATATCCCAACCTAATTATATTACGGTGTGCTGCACAGTTTCTATGTACGCCATGACTTCACCATTTTTTAAATATTTTTACTGCAGATTTGCAACATTGCCATTTTTTACACCTCCCCATGAACAGTACAGCTGTCATTTTTTACATGCTGTTCGGAATGTTTTTGCACCTGTGGTGCTAAATGCCGTACTCGCTGTGCATAAGCAGCTTTTGGCTAACAAACTGATATTCCCCCTGTTCATGAGGTGGGGTCACAAAAAAAAACATATTGAAAATTTGGAGCGAAAATACCAACGAATGCCTGAGGTATTAGGGTTTCCAACCATAACGCCCAACCCTGTAGAGAATGACAGGCATCAGGGGTGTGACTTGGGATTCTTGCCTGTAATGCTCATACCATTCCACACCCTGCAGCCAGTGAGAGGCATCGAGGTATGCCTTGGACTCTTCAGCCCCAAAGTTCACCCCATTTTCCTATATCACACCCATCTCACCGCATTTCCTAATGAAATGGGGTGCGCATAAGGGCCAAAGACCCCAAGGAACACCGTGACACTTGTCAGTGTCTGCAGGGTGGGGTGTGGTGAAATGGTGAGGCTGTTATGCCTGATGACCCAAATGCACACCCCAATGCCTGTCACTCTCTGCAGGGTGGTGGTGGGGTTGGCTTCAGTTCAGTACTTCATTGCCATTCCTATTACGCAGCTCTGTAACTCCACATTACCACTGCCAATGCCAGCAAGCAAACATTCGCATTGACAAATGCTTGTTTTAGTTTAATTACAATGCAAACGACAATAATTGTTAGCTAGTCCGCCATGGTCCATTGGCGATGCAGCCACTGTGTGTTGAAGCCCTGCATGAAGGGTAAGAACAGCAGAATCAACCAGATAGATTTTTAACATTGTTAAGGCAGGATCAATCAGATAGATATTGAAAATATTTAAAATGTTACCTGTCATGACAGTGTGAGGCAAACGATGAGTGTGGGTGCTCGGGTAACAGAGCAATGGAGCCACCATGTTGGCTGAGATGTTCAGCCCACCCACACACAGACTAAGAGCCAATGAGTTTTCTGTAGTGTGAGCTTGATTGACAGGCACTGATTACAACTGCCTAGCTGTAATGCAAAATATCAATAAGGTGGTTGAAACGTGATTTAAAAGTCTGGTTATCCAGACATAAAAATTGAGGACCAGTAATTAAAAATCTTTAAATCATTTAAGTAGCATAAACATTAAAGCAATGGTACAAATCTGCAAAATGTTACAGTGTGAATTGTGGCATTTTGCTGTTGGTCAGACATTAAAGACCCTTACCTTCTTTCTGGTCTGCCAGACCCATATGTTGCTACTGGTGAGGACCCCTTGCTGGTACTGAACAACTGAGTCGGATGCAGAACTTAGTGAATAAATGTTGTTCATTCTGTACAGCAGAATGTTCGTCTCCTCAGGCCTAGATCCAGACTGACTGACTGACTGACAGAGAATCTAAGGGTTTCTAACCCCTGCTAGGCTGTAATTAGCATATAGAATTAGCATAATGAGCCTCTAATTGCTACATTGTCCCACGCTGTTAAAGGAATGGCAGCTAGATTAGCCCCATGCTTAAACTGTACTCCACATCACCGCAGGGACAGTGAGTGTGAGCACCACTTGAACAACTATAGCATTAAAACAGTACAGTAAGAAATATTGTAAAAACTTTAGGTAAGGTAAGAACAGTTTACCAACATTAATAACCTTTTATGAACATTACTCTACTGCAGGGGTGAGGGGGGAGGAAAGAATCTGGACTACACTAGGGACCAATCAGAGTAGCACCAGGGGAAGGGGAAACACCATAGCAACTTGAAGCTTGGTCAGGGCGACAACTGCTACCGTGCAGGGGAAGGAAAAATGAAGAGAGGGAAGGGGAGCAGCAGGAGGATACCCAAATGTATGTTAAAAAGACCTTAACAGTTGCAAACGCAGGACATTGAGAAGTACATAAAAAAAATCAGCAGAGAAAAATGTTTTATTGCAGAACACTAAATGTTAAAATGATATTTCTTGCAGACAGTTAAATGTACCATCACACAAGAATTGCCTCACTGAGTTCAGTTGCCAAAGTTCACGATTTTCTGTGACTTTTCCGGTCAGTGGGAATAGAAGCATGTGCGGCTTGTACCAGTTCCTGACAGGATGGGATCAGTTTGTTAAAAGTGACCCAGGAGTTCTGTACACTGTCAAATCCACACCACTTCACTCGGTACATCCAGGATCCGTTGACAAACTTCTTACATCATATTTTCTCAATCTGGTACGCCGGTGTTTGTATGAGAGAGTCCTGAGAAGAAGAAGATGAAGAAGAAGGCTGAGAAGAAGTCCAGGGATCTGGCTGGAGAGTGTCAGGAGTGGGAAGAACTGTAGGAACTAGTTGCAAGTTGTCTGGAGGGATCTCAGCTTCAGAGAGGATGGCAGGCTCAAGTGCAGCTTCATTGTTTGGTGGGCTGGGATCATCTGGAAGGGTGTTACTCAAGTACCCATGTTTCAGTCAGTTTATGTGGACTTTGTTGTGTACCAGTTTTCCATCCGACTTGCATCGCAGATGAACGTGGACAGGAGGAAGCTTTTCTGCAATGTAGAAGGGACCAGTCCAGGGGCGAAGCAGTTTCATGGTGGCACCCGGAACTAGGACAGGTTAGTACATGTACACAATGTCCCCAACAGAAAATGAAGGCTCATGCAACATGGCTGCTGACATTTTCTGCATTGCAGATTTTCTCTGGCCCAACATGGTGATGGCAATACATTGGGCAAGTTCAAGCTGTTCCAGCGCTGGAATGATGAAAGAAGAAGCTGATTATGGAATTTCTAGCAGTGAGAGATCCCTGTCCAGAGGAGTTCTTGGGTGGTGTCCATGGACTAAGAAAAATGGTGTGTGCTCTGTACTGTCGACACAAGGGCTTGTGTTGTAAGCAAATTGCACAAATGGAACAAAATGATACCAAGTGTCGTGAGTCTCATCCAGGTACTTGGAGAGTGTGCTGAGAATGGTAGACATCATTCTTTCACTTTGTCCATTGCATTGTGGATGATAAATGGTTGTGTGAGTCTTTTGATGTTGAGAAGTTTGCATGTTTCTTGCACAGTAGTTGAAAGGTAGTTAATGCCTCTGTCTGAATGCAGGTACGATGGGGTACAGTGATGACAAGTGACTGTGTTGAGGAAGGCACTTGAAACCGTGGCAGTTTTATATCTTTTAGGGGATTAGTTCCAAATACTTGTTAGGAAGTCCCAAAACAAGAATGTATTTATTGCCAGAGTCAGAGCTTATAGGTAAAGGCCCAAGAATGTCTGTGCTGACTCTTTGAAATGGTTCAGTGGCTACAGGTATTATAATGATATGTGTGCCTTTGTCAGTTTGGCAGGAGACTTTCTTTGGGAGCAGGGCTGGCAGGATTTGGCAAATCAGACAATGTTCTTGTTCATGTGAGGCCAGAAGAAGTGAAGACTTGTCTTTTTGAGAGTTCTGTGGATTCCCATATGACCTCCAGAAAGTGGAGAGGCATGAGTGGAGAGAAGAACTTGATTGATTAGAGAGGCTGGCGCAACTAACTGTACATGAGAGCTATCCATGCGATGACCCTTACCTTCCTTGGTCCAAATGTGGAAAAGCACACCGTCATTGAGGGAGTATTGCAAAGAAAAGTACATCCTGGTGATGCTTTTTTATGTTGCTTGCATGCATGTGCAAGAAACATAGTGCATTCAACGGAGATTTCGGAGGTGTGTCACCTCCTTCTCCAATTCAGTCAGTGTACTGGCAGGAGCGGCCCCTGTAAGCCAATGCATTTTGGAGCTGTCTATGACACGCTCCAAAATGCAGTGGCACTCAGATTGAAAGGGAGCTACGCTTCAGTGAGCACCTAAGAAGCGTAGCTCCCTCCCCCACTGCGTCGCCTCCTTACGCACTGTGTAGCCGACGGGTGCCCAATCCCCGTCGGCTGAGCTGCGCCCCTCCCCAGTAGTAGTTGCCATGCTGGGAGCCCACCCCAGTGTGGCAAGCGGTCCTTGCCGACGGGTGTCCAGTCCCCGCCGGCTGAATGCCCCCATCCTTTGCCATGCTGGGAGCCCACCCCAGCGTGGCAACAAATTCTATGGCCAACGGGTGCCCAATCCCCGTCGGCTGAACGCCTTTGCCACGCTGGGAGCCCACCCAGCGTGGCAACAAATTCTATACGAAGAGGGTGCCCAATCCCCGTCGGCTGAACGCTCCCAATGTCCTCGTGCCATGCTGGAAGCCCACCCAGCGTGGCAAAGGGTCCCACATCATCTTTTTTAAACCTGAAATCCAAACGGTCCCGAGGCGCTGCCTCCCAACCCCTCCCACAACCCGCACTCCACCCACTGCGCACTCCAGCCTCCCCACA
This sequence comes from Neoceratodus forsteri, assembly GCA_016271365.2. Lineage (NCBI taxonomy): Eukaryota > Metazoa > Chordata > Ceratodontiformes > Ceratodontidae > Neoceratodus > Neoceratodus forsteri. The sequence continues at coordinate 72,342,038 of JADMNL010000023.1, forward strand.
CCCCCACCCCATACTTACCTCCGGATTCCGGCGAGACAATCTTCGTGGACCGGAACACATCTGCACTCTTCAAAGCCGACCGCGAACTGAGGAAATGCTGGTAAGCTGTATAATGGGCTACAGAGGGGGTTTCAACTTTGTTGCATATCTCAGGCATTTTTGAATTTATCAAATTAACATGGGTTTTGACCCTTCTCATGAATGATGTCACTGTCATGGCTACATTTTGCCTCGCAAGGGTGATTTCGCGCAGTGATCATGTAAATCACCCTTCGGCCTGAATGCCACCATGACAGTGACATCATTCATGAGAAGGGGTCCCAAAAACCCCATGTTGAAAATTTGGTGCCAAATTCCAAAAATGACTGTTTTATGAGCATGCGCTGCGCAGTTCCTACGCAGGCTCGTAAGTTCATGAAATTTCAATATTTTCACTCCAGATTTTCAACATTGCCATTTTACCACACCTTCTTATGAGTAGTACAGCTGTCATTTTTCACATCTCACCCAAAATGTGTTTCCGCCCATGTAGCGCAGAATGGCACAGTCGGTGTGCGAAATCAATGTACAGGACAAATTAAGAAAATCACAGTGACACTGTTCATGAGCAGAGGTCTTAAAATGGCTATGTTGAAAATTTGGTGAAAAATTCTAAAATGACTGTTTTCGAGCGTAGCGTTATGCCAGTTCCTATAAGCCTGTAAGTTTGCAATTTCAATATTTTCACTCCAGATTTTCAACATTGGCATTTTATCACACCTCCTCATGAGAGCAGTATAGCTGTCATTTTTCACATCCTGCCAAAACATGTTTTCCGCCTATGTAGTACACAATGGCGCAGTCTGTGCGAACTCAATGTATGGGACACATTAAGAAAATCACAGTGACACTGATCATGAGCAGAGGTCTTAAAATGCCTGTGTTGAAAATTTGGTGAAAAAATTCCTAAAAATGACTGTTTTACGAGTGTCCGTTGCACTGCTCCTACGCACAGTCGTAAGTTTGCGAATTTTCAATATTTTCACTCCAGATTTTCAACATTGCCATTTTACCATACCTCCTCATGAGCAGTGCAGCTGTCATTTTTCACATCCTGCTCAAAACATGTTTCCGCCCATGTAGCACAATGGCGTAGTCGGTGTGCGAACTCAGTGTATGGGACACATTAAGAAAATCACAGTGTCACTGTTCATGAGCAGAGGTCTTAAAATGGCTATGTTGAAAATTTGGTGAAAAAATTCCTAAAAATGACTGTTTTGCGAGCGTGCATTGCGCAGTTCTTACGCACGCTCGTAAGTTTGCAAATTTTCAATATTTGCACTCCAATGACTTCCAAATACCTAAACAGCACATAGAAGTAAGCAACATTCGGCATTGACAAATGCTTGTTTGTTCCAGTAAGGTTCCAGACTCTAAGTATGTGATTATGTCTGTGAACTGAGGATCAGTTCTTTGTTGTGTTTTGACCATTGCCAGGGAAAGGTCAGAAGTAGAGGAGGTGAGAAGCTCTTTGGCTGCTTGCAGTAAGTGAGGATTTGTTTGTCTTTCTGTTAGGGTTGCCTCCTGTCAGGTTTTTCACCTGGTGATCAGGTTTTCTGGGTCCCTATCAGTAATCCGGTTTTGGTCTGAGCTGGTCAGGTTTTGAGCCTATTTGAGAGCTCACATACTTTTGAAACAGATGTTGTCATATTATTCATTGTTTCAACTGCATGTCCAGCTTACAAACAAGTTCTGCTGTAATTATAGCCTTTGTGTGTAAGAAAGCAGTCAGCCTGGGAGTTGTAAGTATGGATAAACACCATTAGCACTTACTTAACCTAATCTTTTCCACTCATCTTAAAGTGGCATAGCAGCACAGCTGCCCCACCTTCTGTAACAGTTAACAGAGCCAGTTGTCTGCCACTTTCATTTGCTGGTAAACAGTTTAATCTCTAACAGAATTTAGTCATTATAAAATGTTTTAAATTATTTATTTTTCCTCCACGAAAAAAGTATAGTTACTTCTTTGGCTTAAAATCATACTATGGACATGAAAAGGAAATGGAGTCAGAAAAGATATAAAGTACACATTACAGGAAACAGTTTCTTATGTATTATTATATACCATGTATACTGTTGTATGCTATTTACAGTATTTCCCTTGTCTCCACCAGATCATATCTGTAAATGATATTTATTTTATCTGTGTATGTTTATTTGTAAACCAATGTCAATAAATAAACACATAAGTAAACAAGCATTTGTTAGTGCTGAATGTTGATTGCGTTGGTCTGTTGAGCTTCGCTCACTGCCCCTCTATCACTTTCGCTCGTTTGTTTCTCCCGGTGCTGCAGGCTACTCTTTTGTACTGGGCTCCTGCCTGCATTGGCACCCTTTTCTGTCCACAGAGAAATCTGCAGCTGTCCCAACAGAGCTCCGTTGATGTGGCTCACTCCCCCTCTCTCACTCGCTCACTCTGTTTCTCCTGGCACTGCAGGCTGCTCTTTTGTACTGGGCTTCTGCCTGCATTGGCGGCTTTTTCTGCCCACAAAGAAATCTGCAGCAGTCCCGACACAGCTCTGTTGCACTCACTCCCTCTCCCTCTCTCACTCGCTCATTCTGTTTCTGCTAGCGCTGCTGGCTGGCCTTTTGTACTGGGCTCCTGCCTGCATTGCCGCCGTTTTTTGCCCACAAAGAAATTTGCCGCAGTCATGATAGAGCTCCGTTTTGAGGTCGTTCACTCCCCCTGTCTCACTCACTCATTCTATTTCTCCTGGCGCTGCGGGCTGCCCTTTTGTACTGGGCTCCTGCCTGCATTGGCATCTTTTTCTGCCCACAAAGAAATCTGCAGCAGTCCCGACACAGGTCTGTTGAGCTTGCTCACTCCCCATCTTTCATTCGCTTGTTCCATTTCTGCTGGTGCTGCAGGCTGGCCTTTGTACTGGGCTCCGACTGCATTGCCACCTTTTCCGCCCACAAAGAAATCGCAGCAGTCACGATAGAGCTCCGTTGAGCTTGCTCACTCCCCCTCTCTTACTCACTCGCTGTGTTTCTCCCAGCACTGCAGGCTGCCCTTTTGTACTGGGCTACTGCCTGCATTGGCAGCTTTTTCTGCTCACAAAGAAATCCACAGCTGTCCCGACAGAGCTCCATTGAGGTCACACACCTCCCTCTGTCTCACTCGTTCATTCTGTTTCTCCAGTTGCTGCAGGCTGCCCTTTGTACTGGGCTCCTGCCTCTGTTGTCATCTTTTCTGCCCACAAAGAAATCTACAGCAGTCATGATGCGCCTCATTTAGCTTGATCACTTCCTCTCTCTCACTTGCTCATTCTGTTTCTCCGCTGCTGCTGGCTGCTGTTTTTCTACTGGGCCCCTGCGTGCATTGCTGCCTTTTCTGCCCTAGCAGAATCCATAGTCCGCAGAATGGTCAGAGTCTGCTGAGCTCACTCCTCCACTCACCACTCACTCACTCACTCACTCGTTTTGTGTCTCCTGCTGCTGCAGACTGCCTTTTTGTACTGGGATCCTACCTGCGTTGGTGGCTTTTCTGCCCACAAAGAAATCTACCACAGTTCTGACACAGCTCCGTTGAGTTTGCTCACTCCTCCCTCTCACTCACTTGTTCCATTTCTGCCGGTGATGCAGGCTGGCCTTTTGTACTAGGTTTCTGCCTGCGCTGCCGACTTTTTCTGCCACAAAGAAATCCGCAGCAGTCATGATAGAGCTCCGTTGAGATCGCTTACTCTCCCTCTCTCACTCGCTCGTTGTGTTTCTCCCAGCGCTGCAGACTGCCCTTTTGTACTGGTCTCTTGCCTGTGATGGCACCTTTTTCTGCCCACAAAGAAATCTGCAGCTGTCCCGACAGAGCTCCATTGAGGTTGCTCACTCCCCCTGTCTCACACGCTCACTCTGTTTCTCCTGGCACTGCAGGCTGCCCTTTTGTACTGGGTTCCTGCCTCTGTTGGCACCTTTTTCTGCCCACAAAGAAATCTACAGCAGTCCCGACAGAGCTCCGTTGACCTCACTCATTCCCCCTCTCTCACTCGCTCATTCCATTTCTGCTGGTGCTGCAGGCTGCCCTTTTGTACTGGGCTCCTGCCTGTGTTGCCGCCCTTTTCTGCCCACAAAGAAATCTGCAGCAGTCCCAACAGAGCTCTGCTGAACTCACTCACTCCTCTCTGTCACTCTTTCTGTTTCTCCCACCGTTGCAGGCTGCCCTTTTGTACCGGGCCCCTGCATGCATTGCTGCCTTTTTCTGCCCACAAAGAAAGCCACAGCAGTCCCAACAGAGCTCCATTGAGCTCACTCCCTCCACCTCCCTCACTCGCTCATTCTGTGTCTCCCGGCACTGCAGGCTGCCCTTTTGTACTGGGCTGCTGCCTGCATTGTCGCCTTTTCCTGTCCATAGAGAAATCTGCAGCAGTTCAGACAGAGCTCGGTTGAGCTCGGTCACTCCCCTCCCCACACTGGCAAAATCCTAATCTGTCCCAAACACTGATTTCCGACAGCGACTGCGGTATTCTGCACCGGAAGCGTGAAAGCACATTTTGGCCAGGATGTGAAAAATGACAGCTGTACTGTTCATAAAGAGGTGTGGAAAAATGCTAGTGTTGAAAATGTGGCATGAAAATATTACTGATTTGCAAAGATACAGTGTGCGTGGAAATCGCGCAATGCACGCCATGAATACAGTCATTTTATGGAGTTTCATCATAAAATTTTCAACATAGGCATTTTAGGACATCTGCTCAAGACCAGTGTCAGTGTGATTTTCTTAATGTGTCCCAAACACTGATCCCCCACAGCGACCGCGCTATTGTGCGCCGGAAGAGTGATAACACTTTTTGGCGATGATGTGAAAAATGACAGCTGCACTGTTCATAAGGAGGTATGGAAAAATTTCAAAGTTGAAAATCTAGAGTGACAATATTGCAAAGTTGTGAAGCTACGTGCGTGAGTGGAAACTGCACAACGCATCCTCTTATCACACTCATTTTATGGACTTTCGTCACCAGATTTTCAACATAGGCATTTTAGGACCTCTACTAATGAACAGTGTCAATGTCATTTTCATAATGTGTCCTGAACATGGATTTCCCACAGCGACCACGCTATTCTTCACCGGAGCTGCAAAAACACATTTTGGCCAGGATGTGAAAAATGACAGCTGTACTGTTCATAAGGAGGTGCAGAATAATGGCAATGTTGAAAATATGGAGTGAAAATATTATAAATTTGTGAACTTATGAGCATGCGTACAAAGTGCACAACGCATGCTCGTAAAAGTCATTTTTTGGATTTGTTCTACCAAAGTTGCAACATAAGCTTTTTGAGAGCCCACCTCGTGAACACTGGCACTGTCATTTCATTAATCTAAAGGAGCTGAACGGGAAATCCCGCTCCCCACCCCTCTCAACTCTCCTTTAATGGAACTGTCTGCTCTGACCCCCTTGGCATTGCAGACTGCCTAAACCACACTTTCTCAGACCTGAGTTCAGTCCTGCCCAGTAACTTCTTTGACCCCATCCCAGTAGTACCCTGCCCACTTCCAGAGACCTCCTTTCTACCTATGTACCATCTCCCTGCTGGAGGCTAGACTGCTTCTGCAAAAGCCAGTTAGTAGTAATAACCCCGGCACCAACCTACTGGACACTAGGCTACTTCTGCCTGACGTTGGATGCTATCCTGGTCCCACTTACCGAGCTGCTCAACTGCTCTCGGTGCCTGGGGCAGTTCCCCAGCACATGGAAACCACCATCATCACTCCCATCCTAAAGAGCGGCAATTGAGCATCCCCAGATAGCAATCGACCTATCTCCATCCTCCCTCCACTCTAAGGCCCTTGAAAAGTAGTTGCCAACCAGCTTGCCGAATACCTGGCCATGCACAATATCCTGTGCCGAACAGCATGACTTTCATGCAAGTCCACAGCACCACAACTGCGCTTCTTGAATTCTCCAACTTCCTGCACTCTTCTCTTGATCGGAAGTCCTGCCGTGCTGTGTTCATTGACCTCTCCAAGGCCTTTGACTAGGTTTGCCATCCTCTCCTGCTTGACTCCCTCAGATGCCTTGGTTTCTCCTGCAGCCCCTTGCGTGGTTCACCAACTACCTCTCTGCCAGAACTCAGTGTGTAAAAATCAATAGCACCCTATCTGACACGACCTGTCTGTTCTGGAGTTCCCAGGACTCATTTTAGGCCCTCTCCATTTCAGTCTCTACCTCAACTCCCTCCTTGGCCTTCCCAAGTAAGATCCTCCTATACTTGGATGATGCTGCGCTCTTCACTGCTGACCCCAATCCCAAAACACTCCAGGCCACCCTCCAACAAGCTTTTGATAGAGCTGAGCACTGGTTCACATCACGAGGGCCAGTTCTGAACCTAAAAGAGACCAAAGCTATGCTCTTCTCGCATCACCAAAGCAAAGCCAGTTGTGCCCCTCTCGTGATACTGCCTAGCACACTAAACCCCATTGAGCAGGTTTCCACCTACAAGTATCTGGGCATTACCTTTGATTCCGCACTCTCCTTCCATTCTCATATCAATGCCTTTTGCTGCCATCAGTTTCAGGATTGACTATTATACCATAGGGACTGCCTACCATAAGAGGCCCTTAGATTGGCAGTCATCTCTCTGTCCTGTCGCTAATAGACTATGGGCTGCCCATCTATGCTGCTGCCTACAACACTGCGCTCACAAGAATCCAGCTCTCTATAAACAAGGCCTGCAGGCTAATGCTCAGGAGCACTGAATTTCCATCTGCTGCTCCACCACCAATTTTCTCAACCTTGAAGAAAGACCTGTTTCCAAACCTGCCTTCTTGTGAAAAAGACCCTGCTAGGGCTCTCTCCCCCGGGTCTCCACCTCCTCCAGCATGCCTCCCCTCAGTCTCCACCCGCAACACTGTCAAAACCTCCCTTATTGTCCCCAGGGTAAGGACCTCTATGGCCCAGAGATCCTTTTGCTATCAGGCTCCCACCTGGTTCAATTCCCTCCCAGCCAATATAGCTGACTCCACTAAGTGTGGTCCTTTCAAGGTCTCCCTCAGAAGCCATCCGACAAACACTCGCTGCTGCAACTGCACATAATCCCCCACCTGCCCCTTACCCTCAACCCAAGGCTGGGTCTGCCCTGTCTACTTTTGCTGTATATACCTTGGGTCTCAGGCAACATCTGCTGACTATTGCAATAAAATATCTCTGGTTGCTACCTGATGTGGTACTCGTGTACCTATATTATGACTACTGTGATCTATCTATTACCAAGCATGTACCGCCAGTGAATGCCTGTAACACTGGTTGCTTTTTTAATCTAAGTGTTATATACTGTACTGTTTTGTTTGCTGTGATGTATTGCTCTCTTGACGAGGTACTTTGTAAATGAGTCTGACTCAAAGGTTTGCATACCAATGATCTAATAAAGAAATAAAAAAATAAATAAATAAATCATCAGTCCCGAAAGGTGATTCCACGCAGTGACTGCGAAATCACCTTTCGGGGCCGATTAACGCCATGACAGTGCCAGAATTTATAAGGAGGGGTCCCAAAAACCCCATGTTGAAAATGTGGTGCCCAAATTCCAAAAAATGCCTGAGATATGCATCAAAGTTGAAAAAAACCCATTTCTTCCATTATACAGCTTACCGGCATTTCCTCAGTTCACGGTTGGCTTTGAAAAGTGCAGGCGTGTTCCGTCCAACAAAGATCATCACGCCAGACTCCAGAGGTAAGTTTGGGGTGAGGGGTGGTGGGAAGGTAAGGTGTGCAGTGTGTGGGTGTGAGTTGTGGAGGGGACAGGAGACCACGAGGGACCATTTTCTTTTGACAGGGTAAAAAAAATGCAGGACCATTTTCTTAATAGGGGCATGTGGCACACTGGGGTGAGCTCTCAGTGTGCTAACGGACTCTTTTCTGGGGCAGCTGCAGCACCCCGTCAGCACACAACAAAAGGGGGGTAATGATGCCGATAAGGACTGGCACCCCTGTCGGCACACATCAAAAAGGAGGGAGGGGTGAGACATATGCCAATAGGGATTGGGCACCCCATCAGCACACAACAAAGTGGGGATGGTGTTACATAATGCCGATGGGGAGTGGGCTCCCCATCAGCAACATCACTCGGGCACTGAAGCCAATGGAGATTGGGGCCCCTGCCGGCAAAGAAACTTCGGTGGGAGGGCACATGCTGATGAGGGGGATTGGACACCGCCTTAGCAGGGTGGTATTAATATTGTTTGTGAACACGGTGGCAAGCTGCCGCTATGTTCACAAACAATATCTGGCTTTCTATATCACACCCCAATGACGGGTCACTCACTCATTGCAATGAATGGCTTACGCCTGTAATGACAAGGCCCTGATTGGCAGCCAGGCTGAAACTGTAGACCTTGTGGCACGCTGGCTGAACTAGTGTCAGCAGCAGCATGCCACAGCATTGGGAAAAGCGGGCCAAGCCTTTAAAGACTGTGGGGGCATTGGCCACAACAGTGCCATGCCGCCACAACCTGCTTCTGGCAACCTGCCACAATATGTGTGCAATCAACATAATAAATGACTAGGAAAAACCTAGGAAAGAAACTTTAACAGGTACAGTACAGTATCTTAACACTGTTGTTGAACTGCTGCTAGGGTTGCCACCTGTCAGGTTTTTACCTGGTGATCAGGTTTTCAGGGCCCTATCAGGTAATCTAGTTTTGCTCTGTGCTAGTTAAGTTTTTGAGCCTATTTGAGTGCTCACATACTTTTGAAACAGATGTTGTCATATTATTCATTGTTTCAGCTGCATGTCCAGCTTACAAACAAGTTCTCCTGTCAATATAGCCCTTTGTGTGTGAAAACAGTCGTGCATGAGAGAAGAACTTGATTGATTAGAGAGGCTGGCGCAACTAGCTGTACATGAGAGCTATCCATGCGATGACTCTTACCTTCCTTGGTCCAAACGTAGAAAAGCACACCGTCATTGAGGAAGTATTGCAAAGAAAAGTACATCCTGGTGATGCTTTTTTTGTTCCAGTAAGGTTCCAGACTCTAAGGATGTGATTATGTCCGTGAACTGAGGAACTGTTCTTTGCTGTGTTTTGATTATTGCCAGGGAAAGGTCAGAAGTAGAGGAGGTGAGAAGCTCTTCGGTTGCTTGCAGTAACTGAGGAGTTGTTTGTCTTTCTGTTAGGGTTGCCTCCTGTCAGGCTTTTAACCTGGTGATCAGGTTTTCAGGGTCCCTATCAGGTAATTCGGTTTTGCTCTGTGCTGGTCAGGTTTTTGAGCCTGTTTGAGTGTTCACATACTTTTGAAACAGATGTTGTCATATTATTCGTTGTTTCAGCGTCAGGGTTCAGTATTAGGACCGGTCCTCTTCAATGTCTTTATAAGCGACATTGCAGAGGGACTGGAAGGAAAAGTATGTCTCTTTGCAGATGACACAAAGATCTGCAACAGAGTTGATGCACAAGGTGGGGTGGAAAGGATGAGAACGGACTTGGCAAAGTTAGAGGAATGGTCAAATGTATGGCAGCTTAGATTCAATGCTAAGAAGTGCAAGGTAATGCACCCGGGAAACAAAAATCCAGGGGAAGAGTACATAATGGGGGTGAGATACCAACAACAACAACAAGAATTTTCAAATGCCGAATGTTTGCTTGCTGGCATTGGCAGTGGTAGTGTAGAAGTTACAGAGCTGCGTAATAGGAATGGCAGTGAAGTATTGAACTGAAGCCAACCCCACCACCATCCTGCAGAGACTGACAGGCATTGGGTGTGCCTTTGGGTCGTCAGGCATAATGGCCATGCCATTTCACCACACCCCACCCTGCAGACACTGACAAGTGTCACGGTGTTCCTTGGGGTCTTTGGCACTTATGCGCACCACATTCCATTAGGAAATATTGTGAGATGGGTGCAATATAGGAGAATGGGGTGAACTTTGGGGCTGAAGAGTCCAAAGCATACCTCGTTGCCTCTCACTGGCTGCAGGGTGTGGAATGGTATGAACATTACAGGCAAGACTCCCAAGTCACACCCCTGATGCCTGTCATTCTCTACAGGGTTGGCCGTTATGGTTGGAAACCCTAATACCTCAGGCGTTCGTTGGTATTTTCACTCCAAAATTTCAACATGGTTTTGTTGTGATCCCACCTCATGAACAGTGGCAATATCAGTTTGTTAGCCAAAAGCTGCTTATGCACAGTGACTACGGCATTTAGCACCACAGGTGCAAAAACATTCCGAACAGGATGTAAAAAATGACAGCTGTACTGTACATGGGGAGGTGTAAAAAATGGCAATGTTGCAAATCTGCAGTAAAAATATTTAAAAAACTGGTGAAGACATGAGCGTACATAGAAACTGTGCAACACACACCAGTAATATAATTAGGTTGGGTTTTTTTTACTGCAGATTGTCAACTCAGGCATTTTGGTGCCTCCGATCATGAACAGTGTCACTGTGATTTTCTTTATCTGTCCTCAACAGTGATTTCCCACAGCGACCATGCATCTCTGCACTGAAAGTGTAAAAACACACTTCGGCGATGTTGTGAAAAATGACAGCTGTACTGTTCATAAGGAAGTGTGGAAAAATGCCACTGGTGAAAATCTGGACTGAAAATATTACAAAGTCATGAACTTACGAGGGTGCATGGAAACTGCTCAATGCTCACTGTAACACAGTCATTTTATGGACTTTTGTCACCAAATTTTCAACATAGCCATTTTAAGACCTCTGCTCACGAACAGTGTAACTGTGATTTTCGTAATCTGTCCCAAACATTGCTTTCACACACCAACAGCACCATTGTGCGCTACATGTGCGAAAACACATTTTGGGCGACATATGAAAAATGGCAGCTGTACTGTTCATAAGGAAGTATAATAAAATGGCAATGCTGAAAATATGGAGTAAAAATATGAAAATCGCAAACTTACGAGCATGCATAGAAATCTGCGCAACGCACGCCCGTAAAACAGTCATTTTTAGGAATTTTTTCACCTAATTTTCAACATAGCCATTTTAAGACCTCTGCTCATGAACAGTGTCACTGTGATTTTCTTAATTTGTCCCGTACATTGATTTCACACCAACTGCGCCATTATGCGCTACATGGCGAAACACGTTTTGGGTGAGATGTGAAAAATGACAGCTGTACTGTTCATAAGAAGGTGTGATAAAATGGCAATGTTGAAAATCTGGAGTGAAAATATTGAAAATTTGTGAACTTATGAGCGTGCATGATAACTGCGCAATATGCTCGTAAAACAGTAATTATTTGGAATTTTTCCACCAAATTTTCAAAATAAGCTTCTTGAGAGCCCACCTTATGAACACTGGCAGAGTCGTTTCATTAATCAGTCCCGAAAGGTGATTTCACGCAGTGACTGCAAAATCACCCTTCGGGCCCTAATAACGCAATGACAGTGACAGCATTCATGAGAAGGGGTCCCAAAAAACCCATGTTGAAGATTTGGTGCAAAAATTCCAAAAAATGCCTGAGACATGCAACAAAGTTGAAAAAACCCTATCTATCCCATTATACAGCTTACCGGCATTTCCTCAGTTCGCGTTCGGCTTTGAAGTGTGAAGCGTGTTCCTGGCTCACCGAAGATCGTGGCGCCCGGACTCAAGGTAAGTAGCGGTGAGGGTGTGTGGGAGGCAGGGTGCACAGTGGGTGGGTGTGGGTTGTGGGGGCAGGGAGACTGCATGGGACAATTTTTCTTTACAGGTTTATTTTTTTTAATTGACGACACGGGACGTTTGCCACGCTGGGGTGGGCTCCCAGCATGGCACAAGGACAGCTGTTTGGGGAGGCGTGGAGCCGATGGGGGATTGGGCACCCAAATCGGCTATAGCATCTATTGCCATGCTGGAGTGGGCTCCCAGCGTGGCACCCTGTACTCTGGGAGGGAGGACATTGGACCGTCGGCTATACCATGAGTTGCCACGCTGGGGTGGGCATCCAGCATGGCATGTGGAAGGCTTTGGGGGGGAGCGCAGCACAGCCAACAGAGGATTGGGCACCCCGTCGGCCATATAGTGGGTGGGAGGGGCCGCACGCGGTATGCGGCATATGTGTGTGTGTGTGTGTGTGTAGGAGGAGCTGCGCATGAGCAGGCGATATCTGATCGCTGCTCGCTGAAGCATAGCTCCCCTTTCAACTGTACACCACTGCATTTTGAGCTGTCATAGACAGCTCCAGCATGCGATGGAGGACGGGGGCGCGCCAATGCAACACACTGACTGAACTGGAAGAGGGTGGCACACCTCCGGAAACTCGATGATGGCATTATGTTTCTTGCACATGTGCAAGCAAACATAAAAATGCAAAGGGTCCTGGGGTAGTCATATCAGATGACCTAAGGTGGGCAAGCAATGTGAGAGGGCAGCAAGTAGGGTGGGGATACTGGGATGCATAGGGAGAGGCATCACCAGTAGAAAACAGGAAGTTGTTATCCCTCTGTACAGACAGCTGGGTGAGACCCCATCTGGAGTACTGCTGCAGTTCTGGAGACCCAATCTCCGCTAAGACATAGACAGGATGGAGCTGTCCAGAGGAGGCGAACTAAAATGGTGCAGGGTCTGCACCAGAAGACATATGAAGAGAGACTTAAGGAGCTAAATATGTATAGCCTCGAGGAAAGGAGGGAGAGGGGGGACATGATAGAAACTTTCAAGTACCTCAAGGGAATCAACAAAGTCCAACAGGGTAGCATCTTTCAAAAAAAGAGGTGTGCAAGAACAAGGGGACACAATTTGAAGATGGGGGGGCGGCTCAGAGGTATGTAACCCCTAGATGGCGCTATCCCAGGGGCTACTACCCCTGCCTGATTTGCCACTAACAGGTTGAGGGGCCTGGATCCAATGGCGGGTGCCTCCACCCAGAGGTCAGGGTTTGCAATAGTTAAACTAACTTGGTCACAGCCCTCTGGGACACTGCAACCCCCTTTCTTCCCACTAGTGGCCCACACAATATATCAGAATTACCTTCACAGTATACACTTACCCCCAGGTCTGGTTCCGCACTGGGACCTCCTGTGAAATGAGATACAGTGCAACAATCACAGTACAGTACTTTAACATAGACAAATACCTCAGGCAGTATAACTTTGCTGAAACAAGCAGCTCTGATTTATTTAGGGGGATATAACAAGGACAGGGGGAAATCAGGTTAATTAGCTTATCACTCTAATAATCTACCTATGGCTCTGTGCACAGGCCTATCCCTATCAGTTACTGTCCCTGGGTACCCAAGCCCTAGTGGCTAGTCCAAACGTGGCAGCTGGTAGGGCCCTTTCACACAGAGAAAAGGAGAATTAAACAGTCAGCAGTACAGTAATTCCATTTGGATTTAATGTGGCAATTCAACAGGGGCGACCCTGAATTAGTACTCACGACCTCCAAATAAGATAGGGTCCTTCAATGTCAGCAGGGCTCACTTGAGGTACACAAACCTCTTCACACATCCATATAAAAGAAAGCACTATACCAGGCAGGCTGCATCTGTATCCCGATCGCAATTACTGCACAATACCCGGAGAACACACAGCAGATTCAGTTCCTGACAGACCGAGTGCAATTTTCAGCAATCCTCCAGTCTTCTACAGGGTGAGCCTGGTTTCTCTTCAGAGATCCTTTGATTCTTTTCACAGGACGGATTCAGTCCTAACAAGCTGTTATACAAGCTGCAGACCGGAACTCTGGGCTCATACACGCTTGACTAAAACTGCACACTGAAAAAGCACAGGGCCTCTTCTTCTTCACTGCCAAAGCTCAACTGAAACTCCAACCGACAAAACGGGCACTTACTTTGAGTTCCTCCCAGTTCTTGACTGGATTGGCTGTCACTCACAATAGACTGCTGCTGTTGGTCCAAAAGGCACTGAAGTCTAAACTAATCTCCCAGAGTCACTGCCCATACAATCCTCTTGTGGCTGGCTCAGATTATGAGTCCAAGTTCTGATTCGTCCAAGGCACCATTTTGAGCTAGCTTACCCCACACTGATTGGTCCAGTTCAGCAGTTCAAAACTAGAATGGGGAACTAGCAGACACAGTTCTGACTGCAAAGAAAGCAGGTTAGACAAACTGTAATTTCATTATTACTCTAAATAATTTCTGCAAACAGTTACATCTTTCAGATAGGTTCCCTTTGCACTCCTAGTGACTGAAAAATGAAGTGAATTGGCAGCAGCTCGAGTGGTACTCAGAGAAGCACACAGTCCCCCTATACAATCTAATTATGTCTGCAAGCAGACAGCTCTTAAAGAGACAGTACCAGAGGCTCTAAAACACTCACTGATAAATGGCTTAAATGCCAAACACCATTCAGGCTTGGAGCATTCAAGCAAGCTCCTGAAGTCTTTTTGGGAACCCCCATTTGCAGGGGGGTTACACCCTTCCTGGCCTGGGAAAGCTTGACGTCCGCGTCAAGCAAGTACCCCCATAAGTTTCAACTGCAACCATATACATTTGCATTAGGCTCGCACATGTAATCATCAGTCAATATATCATTTTACCAAGAACACATTTCTGAAACATTGCAGTACGTCACTCTTTACACAGTATTACATACACATTGTACCATAACTCAAGTTATTACCTCTTGTACATGAAACCTGAAAGAGAGGGGGCCCTTCCCTATCAGTTACCTTGGGGCTGGATGGGGCAAGGGCACCATACTTAGAGGGCAACACAAGTAACTTGGAGTTAGCACTGATGCTCAGTTTGGGCAATGAGCTCGGGACACATACACTCCTTTATGGACAACATTGAGAGGCAAGTCCACAGGCCTCCCAAGTGAATCATAACTGAGGTGCACCACAGGCTTTACAGCTCGACCAGTCTTTCTAGGGGAACTGTTATAGTCTCTGCACTCTGAGCCTCATTTTCAGCATTGTCCTCACTTGTCAGGGAGTCTCCATGGGGTAGAGAGGCTAGAACTTGGGGCACTTTCAGCTCCAGGAGTTACAGTTTCTGGAGTCCACAACATTTGGCTCGTATGGAGAGCTTTGGACAGCAGTGGACTGTCAGGGCACTCAAAATACTCTTCTTGTTCGTGTATCACCAGTCTGCCCTAATTTTCTCTCCT
This sequence comes from Neoceratodus forsteri, assembly GCA_016271365.2. Classification (NCBI taxonomy): domain Eukaryota; kingdom Metazoa; phylum Chordata; order Ceratodontiformes; family Ceratodontidae; genus Neoceratodus; species Neoceratodus forsteri. Next base: position 72,357,090 of record JADMNL010000023.1, read on the forward strand.
GAAAGCTCAAACAGTTCAACCATGCACAATGATTCCATTTCATCTGATCTGATGCTTTGCACTTCACTTTCTGGGAGCATTGGCTCAGGATGAAGCTGGGGCTTAGACAGTCCAGAAGGCCCAGCTTCATCTCCAGTATTGACTAGGGATTGCCCGAAACATTTGACTCAGTTCGTAAGAAGGATAGTATTCAAAGTCACCTCACTTTCTTCCGATATGGACTGACAGTCATGCTCAACTGGGACTTGTGGAGGGAACACTTTAACTTTGCTTCTGTAGGTGCAGACTTTCTTGATCTTTTCTTAGCAGCAGCTCTAGTCACTGGTCCAGAGGGGCATCTTCTAGGGCTCAGACTCAATTAAGATTTGTCCAATGGGCAGTAAATGATTTCTATGCATTGTTTTTTACATCTTTGAATTATTCTCAGGCCTTACTTTGTACACTGGCAGATCATCTAGTTTGCCCACTACAATGTGAGGGAGATGGTGCCATCTGTCAGCAATCTTGTGCTTGCCATGCAGTCCCAGATTTCTTAGCAATACCATCTCCCTCCTGGAGTTCCTGTGCTTTCACCTTTTATCATACCTTTCTTTGTTGGCCAGATTTCTTTTGGCAGCCATGGTTTGAGCCAGTTGGTACGCATGAGTTAGCTGGGCCTTTAACTTTTGCACATACTGTAAATAGTTGTCATCTTGAACCCCATCAGGAGAGACCCCAAAACACATCTACTGGTAGTCGAGCTTTCTTCCAAACATCAGGCGGTAGGGGAGAATCCAGTGGCATCACTTTGTGCAGTTATAAGCATGTACCAGGGTGCTAATTTGTTGGCTCCATCTAGGCTTGTCCTTTGGGTGCAGGTGCCTAGCATATCTAGCAAAGTGCGGTTGAAACGTTCAGGCTGTGGGTCCCCTGGGGTGGTAAGGAGGGTTCTGGACTTTCGCACTCCCCACAGAGAAAGCATCTCTTTGATCAGACGACTCTCAAAGTCTCTCCTTGATCAGAATGGATTCTTTGTGAGCCCCATAGTGAACAAAAAGTTTTCTACAAGTACTTTGGCCACAGTGGATGCTTTCTGGTCTTTGGTGGGAAAGCTTGGGCATATCTCGTGAAATGGTCAGTGACCACCAGCACATTACTGATATTTCTTTGATCTGACTCCAAACTCAGAAAATCAATACAGACCAGCTCCATGGGTGCACTGGTGGTGATGTTAACAAGGGGCAGCCTCTGGGGGCAAAGCTTTCCTCTGTAAGCAGCGATTACAAAGTTCGAATGTGTTGCTCCATCAGCCCCCATCTTAGGCCAATAGAATCTGGATCTCACCAAGTCAAGTGCTCTGTCTCATACCAAGGTGCCCCATGGTTGTGCAAGGACCTCAGTACTGAGTCTCGAAGGCAGTGGGCAGCACTAGTTGTTGTTTGTCTACTTGTCCCCTCTGTCTACTGTTTCTCTGTATAACAGTTTATTGATCAGTTTCAACTTAGGACCTTCTTTGTATAACAGTGCAGTTCTCAAATCAGTGGGCGTAATTTGACATCTTTCCTGCATAGAGGGCTTCTAAAGCTGCTTTTGATCTGGGATCGCGGGATTGAGCCCACGCGAATACTGTCATTGTCCAGCTGAGGCATTGCACCAATGTTCTATTGCAGAAAGTGGCAATAAGCAGCAGGTATGCAATTCTCAGAGGCTCCCCAAGCAATCCACCATGCAGTCCACTGCGTCCGTGGACATTGTTCCTCCCTGTCAAACTTCCGGCAGAGTGCCCGAATGTCAGGTTCTGCAATCGGACCCAATCATTCTGGGGAACAGGCCTCCGGAGAGAGCATCAGCATCTATGTGGTTCAGACCTGCTCGGTATTCGAGAGCATAGTCATGTAGATAATGCAGAAAGCCACCTATGGCCAGTGGCATCCAACTTAGCTGAGGTCTGCACATAGGTCAAAGGATTATTGTCAGTTTTTACTAGTATTTTAGCCCCATACAAGTACTCATGGAATTGGTCAACAATAGCCCACTTCAAAGCTAGGAACTCTAACTTATGTACAGGATAGTTCTTTTCGGATGGGGTCAGGCTTTACTGGCAAAGGCCACTGGTCTCAGGCCATTCTCGTGTTTTGGTACAACACAGCCCCCAACCCTTGCAAGCTAGCATCAGTGTGCAGGACGTAAGGTTTTCTTGGATCAGCATAGGCCAGCACTGGAGCATGGGTAAGTTGATATATGATCTCATGAAAAGCAGTCTCAAATCAGGAGTCCATGGGCCCCAAATACTTCACTCGGATGAAAATACACTCTTTCAGTCTTGAGGATGCTGACTTTGTATTTTTTGTGGTTGAGGATACCCTTGAGTAAGGTTAAGTAAAGGGCGGATCATCTTGAATAGTCCTTGATGAAGCGCCATAACAACCACAGAATCCCAGGAATCTTGCAGTTCTTTAGATTTTTGGGCTGTGGCCAGGTGGTCAAGGCCTCAACTTTACTTGGTCGGTCTCTATTCCTCGGTGGATACTATGTGTCCACATACTTTACTGATGTTTGAAAGAATTGACACTTATCAATGGACAGTTTACAGGCCAAAGTCCTCCAGTCGGTCCAATACCTTAAATAATCTGCTCTCATGTTCCTCCAGTGAGCTGCCAAACATAACATCATCTAGGTATACCAGGCACTCTGATGTTCATGTCCCCACTGCACGCTCCATCAATCGTTGAAAAGTGGCTGGGGCACCTGAAATCCCTTGAGGCATCCTCATGAATTCATAGAAGCCAGCGGACAGATAAAGGCCAGTCTTCTCACGGTCCTCTGGGGCCATCGGGATTCTGTACCCACTGCGGAGATCCAGCACAGAGAACCACTTGTCTCTGTTTAGCAGTCCAAAGCATCCTGAATGCGGGGCATTGTGTACTGATCAGGGATAGTCCGCCGGTTTAAGGTGCGATCAATCCACACACATCCTTACTGTTCCATTCTTTTTCCTCACTACCACAATGGGGGAGCATAAGGGCTTGATCTTGTATTACACCAGCAGCTAACATCTTTGCAGATGCTGTCTCACATCATCTATGTCAGCAGGTGCCAGGCGTCGAGACCTCTCACTGAAATGGTCTTTCGTCATGCAGCCGGATATTGTGCTCAGCTCCTTGCACGCATCCTACATCCCATTCCTTTAAAGAAAACACCTGGTCTCTCTGGGCAAGCTTCTCACTGATCCTCACTTTCCATTCAGCTGGCAGCGGGAGTCACAAATCAAACAAGTCAGGCGTTACTCTGTCATTCTTCCTTGAACTCTTGTTGCTGGGTAGCACTGCAGTGTCTGCACAATGCACATTAGCCAGGATGCAACCTCTGTTTACTCGAATGTTCTTTCAGACACATTATGAACTTCGACCATTACCTTCTGGCATAAGCATGGGCTCTAGCGGGCAAAATACTAGGCTTGACCAGCAGTCCCTCTGGCAATTTTCATCGCCTGGTGCATCCAACATTAATATTTTATTCTTAACATCCTTTCTGATATGGACCTCTCCTGTAAGGTACACTGGGCTATTAGCCAGGATCAGAGACTCAGGATCCTTCTTCCATACAATTCCGACCGGTTCCTCTGGTTCTGTTTTTCAGCATCTCTCTGTGCCTCATAGGCCTTCTTAATTAAAGCCGAACTCTTAAAGCTCTACTAGTCTTTGACCCTGTTTTCATAACACAACTGTGCCAGCCTTCCAACATATGAGCATTTGTTCCAATCAACAAAGGGACACCATCATACAGTCCAGTGGGGACACACTAAGGCTAGGGTCTCTACTTGTTCGGCCACTCCAGCCACGGAGGTGGGGAAAGACAGCCAATTCGGATATACCCGGAATAGGGGTAGGCTTTCACTTAACCCCATACATGCAGTCCTTCTAATGGTTGTAAGGGTACGCCTGACAAATGCTTCTGATACCAATCCTGGAACATAATTGTCACTTGGGAGCCACTGTCTAATACAGCTCTTGTAGACACTCCATTCACCTTTACAGTGGTCTCCATGGAGGGACCCACTATTCTGGACCAGTCTGGAGAGGCGGTGTGGGGGCCTGGGCAACTGACTTGCCACAAAAGGACGTGAGATTAGCATTTTGGTGCCTCACTGGGACTGTCGTGCACCTCTTAACCACTGATTTTCTCAGAAGCTCTCCTTGTAGCCTATATGCAACTTTGTCAGTGTCTTTTGGGGACTGGCATTCCTTTTCATGTGCCCATCTTTCCACAATTATAGCAAAACATACTTTCTGGAGTTTGAGCTGGCCGAGGCGCCACACTGGGAGCCAGGGCGGGGTATTACTAACTGGAAACCTGGGTGCCATCTCTGTGCGTGTGATAAGCATTTGAGACATCTCATCAGCTTCTCCACTTCCATGGTCAAGGAATTGAGTTTGGAGCTGTTATCAGCAGGAGATACATGGTGGGTACCCCACCCCCATAGCAGATGCAGTCGGATATAGGTCAGGGTCTGTACTTGCAGGCGTGGCTTCATAAAGGGACTGTTTTGAATTCTCGGGATCTCTCAACAGTTCGTTCCATTGTGGCATATCTTTTCCTTGTCAGAGCACTCATTGACTGTCAACCTCTGCCCCTGAACTTCACTTGATGGGTCACCTCAGTCACCGGGTCGTAGCCACAGCTGTTGGTGCAGGTACCTCCCGAGGTCGCCTTTTCTCAACTCCTCGAATTTCTCTCATTAACTCATCATAGAGGGTGGGATTCCAGTCGATTTGCCAGGTGAATTGAAGCAACAGCAGTTCTGAGAAGGGGCAGACTTAAGGATTCTGTCCAGTCTGGTTCGGTCCAGTTCAATCGCTGGCAAACTACCCTTTCTGAGGCATTCTTGCAACAATTTTTCCACCGAGAGACATACCAGACAACAACTCCCTTGGTACTGTTGTGCATTTCTTACTCTCCACCATAGGTCCTCATCAGAATCTGGTCTCCCATACACATTCTCCAAGGCCTCAAGATAGGCCTGTGCAGTCGCTTCTGGGGTTACTGGCCCGTTAGCATGGGATGGTAGCCAGGGCAGGGACCTCGGAGGCTCTCACTAACCCTCTTTCGCCTCCCGAGCATTGCCATTCTAGCACTTGGGGGCAACATACTCTATCCAGGTCTCCCAGTCATCCTCCCTTGGGGGTGGGGAGGTGCCAGAGAAGATCCTCAACCTTCGGGAGTCGTGACTAATGGCAGGTGCAGAAATAGAGTCTGCATTGGTTCAGCCACCATTACGGGCACTGGAGCAGGAGAGGGTGTTGGGGAGGAACACCTCAGGTGGCAAGAATAGTTTCTTCAAGTCCTCCACAGTTTTCCCTCCCAGCAACCATTCAGCAAATTCTCCTCAAAAGTTTCAGATAGTGGTGGGGCTGATTCCCCGGTCTTTACTGTCCTTAGTTATCACTCTCCAAGCAGTGAGGGCTCCTCTGGGGTAATGGTCTGTGGCACTTTGAGCTATCTATGGGATCCTTAAACTCTACTAGGGCCAGGAAAGTGTGGGTGAGCAGATTAGCATGCCGACCCACCACCACAGGGTTTTGTAAACCTTCCACCTTGAAAGTACTCGCTGCACAGTGTCCGTGATTGATACCCAGGGGGATGTCCAGGATAAGCATAGCATTTTGGGGTCGATCCTCCCCAGTACACCACTCCACCAGCCGGTGCACAGCCACTTCTGTCGGGTACCCATTTATTTCTTAACAGTGGTTCTGTAATATGGCCACTAGAGGACACACAATCCCAGCGGTGAGCCTCCAAGATGTAACCCTAGATGGCGCTATCCCAGGGGCTACTACCCTGCCTGATTTGCCACTAACAGGTTGAGGGGCCTGGATCCAATGGCGGGTGCCTCCACCCAGAGGTCAGGGTTTGCAATAGTTAAACTAACTTGGTCCAGCCCTCTGGGACACTGCAGCCCCCTTTCTTCCCACTAGTGGCCCACACAATATATCGAATTACCTTCACAGTATACACCTACCCCAGGTCTGGTTCCGCACTGGGACCTCCTGTGAAATGAGATACAGTGCAACAATCACAGTACAGTACTTTAACATAGACAAATACCTCAGGCAGTATAACTTTGCTGAAACAAGCAGCTCTGATTTATTTAGGGGATATAACAAGGACAGGGGAAATCAGGTTAATTAGCTTATCACTCTAATAATCTCATTTATGGCTCTGTGCACAGGCCTATCCCTATCAGTTACTGTCCCTGGGTACCCAAGCCCTAGTGGCTAGTCCAAACCGTGGCAGCTGGTAGGGGCCTTTCACACAGAGAAAAGGAGAATTAAACAGTCAGCAGTACAGTAATTCCATTTGGATTTAATGTGGCAATTCAACAGGGAGCGACCTGAATTAGTACTCACGACCTCCAAATAAGATAGGGTCCTTCAATGTCAGCAGGGCTCACTTGAGGTACACAAACCTCTTCACACATCCATATAAAAGAAAGCACTATACCAGGCAGGCTGCATCTGTATCCGATCGCACTACTGCACAATACCGGGAGAACACACAGCAGATTCAGTTCTTGACAGACCGAGTGCAATTTTCAGCAATTCTCCAGTCTTCTACAGGGTGAGCCTGGTTTCTACTCTTCAGAGATCCTTTGATTCTTTCACAGGGCAGTTCAGTCCTAACAAGCTGTTACAAAGCTGCAGACGGAACTCTGGGCCTTACACACGTTTTGATAAAACTGCACACTGAAAAGCACAGGCTCCTTCCTTCTTCACTGCCAAAGCTCAACTGAAACTCCAACCGACAAAACCGGGCACTTACTTTGAGTTCCTCCCAGTTCTTGACTGGATTGGCTGTCACTCACAATAGACTGCTGCTGTTGGTCCAAAAGGCACTGAAGTCTAAACTTACATCTCCAGAGTCACTGCCCATACAATCCTCTTGTGGCTGGCTCCAGATTATGAGTCAAGTTCTGATTCGTCCAAGGCACCATTTTAGAGCTAGCTTACCCACTGATTGGTCCAGTTCAGCAGTTCAAAACTAGAATGGGAACTAGCAGACACAGTTCTGACTGCAAAGAAAGCAGGTTAGACAAACTGTAATTTCATTATTACTCTAAATAATTTCTGGCAAACAGTTACATCTTTCAGATAGGTTCCCTTTGCACTCTAGTGACTGCAAAAATGAAGTGAATTGGCAGCAGCTCGAGTGGTACTCAGAGAAGACACAGTCCCCCATACAAACTAATTATGTCTGCAAGCAGACAGCTCTTAAAGAGACAGTACCAGAGGCTCTAAAACACTCACTGATAAATGGCTTAAATGCCAAACACCATTCAGGCTTGGAGCATTCAAGCAAGCTCCTGGAAGTCTTTTGGGAACCCCATTTGCAGGGGGTTACCGTAATTAAGGAAGTATTATTTCACAGAGAGGTTGTGGATGCGAAATGGCCTTCTGGAGGAGGTTGTGGAGTCAAAAACAGTGGTGGAACTCAAGCATGCATAGGACAGTCATAAGGCAATTCTAGGGGGTGGGGGTAGGAAGATGTAGGCTGCTGGTTAACTTGGATCTGCAGCTTATCCAGTAGGTAGGGAAATGGGCAGACTGGGTGGGCCAAGCGGTCCTTATCTGCTGTCAAATTCTATGTTTCTATGTTTCTATGTCCAGCTTACAAACAAGTTCTGTTGTCATTATAGCCCTTTGTGTGTGAAAGCAGTCAGCCTGCTTTATATTGCCATTAACACCTTTAGCACTTACTTGACCTAATCTTTTCCACTGCATCTTAAAGTGGCATAGCAGCACAGCTGCCCCCACCTTTTGTAACAGTAACAGAGCCAGTTGTCTGCCACTTTCATTTGCTGGTAAACAGTTTAATCTCTAACAGAATTAAGCCATTTTAAAATGTTTTAAATTATTTTTTTTTCCTCAAAAAAAAGTGTGGTTACTTCTTTGGCTTCAAAATAGTACTGTGGACATGAAAAGGAAATGGAGTCAGAAAAAGATATAAAGTACACATTACAGGAAACAGTTTCTTATGTATTATTATACACCATGTATACTGTTGTATGCTACTTACAGTATTTCCCTTGTCTCCCCCCAGATCATATCTGTAAATGATATTTATTTTATCTGTGTATGTTTATGGTAAACCAATGTCAATAAATAAACACATAAGTAAACAAGCATTTGTCAATGCTGAATGTTGATTGCATTGGTCTGTTGAGCTTGCTCACTGCCCCTCTGTCACTCGCTCGTTCTGTTTCTCCCAGTGCTGCAGGCCGCTGTTTTGTACGGGGCTCCTGCCTGCATTGGCACCCTTTTCTGTCCACAAAGAAATCCGCAGCTGTCCCGACAGAGCTCCGTTGACATGGCTCACTCCTCCTCTCTCACTCGCTCATTCTGTTTCTCCTGGTACTGAAGGCTGCCCTTTTGTACTGGGCTCCTGCCTCTGTTAGTGGCTTTTTCTGCCCACAAAGAAATCTGCAGTATTCCCAACATAGGTCGGCTGAGCTTGTTCACTCCCCCTCTGTCACTCGCTCGTTCAGTTTCAGCCGGCGCTGCGGGCAGGCGTTTTCTACTGGGCTCCTGCCTGCATTGCCGCCTTTTTCTGCCCACAAAGAAATTTGCAGCAGTCATGACAGAGCTCCGTTGAGCTACCTCACTCCCCCAGTCTCACTCGCTCATTCTGTTTCTCCCACCGCTGCAGGCTGTCCTTTTGTACTGGGCTCCTGCCTGTGTTGGCGGCTTTTCCTGCCCACAAAGAAATCCGCAGCAGTCATGATAGAGCTCCATTGAGGTCGCTCACTCCCCCTGTCTCACTCACTCATTCTATTTCTCCCGGGGCTGCAGGCTGCCCTTTTGTACTGGGCTCCTGCGTTCATTGCTACCTTTTTCTGCTCACAAAGAAATCCGCAGTAGTCCCATCAGAGCTCTGTTGAGCTCACTCACTCCCACTCCCTCACTCGCTTGTTCTGTGTCTCCCGCTGCTGCAGGCTACCCTTTTATACTGGGCTCCTGCTTGCGTAGGTGGCTTTTTCTGCCCACAAAGAAATCTGCAGCAGTCCCGACACAGGTCCGTTGAGCTCACTCACTCCCCCTCTCTCACGCACTTGTTCTGTTTCTGCCAGTGCTGCAGGCTGTCCTTTTGTACTGGACTCCTGCCTGCATTGCTGCCTTTTTCCTGCCCACAAAGAAATCCACAGCAGTCATGATAGAGCTCAGTTGAGCTTGCTCACTCCCTCTCTTACCGCTCGCTGTGTTTTTCCGGCACTGCAGGCTGCCCTTTGTACTGTACTCCTGCCTGCATTGGCACCTTTGTCTGCCCACAAAGAAATCCACAGCTGTCCGACAGAGCTCCCTTGAGGTTGCTCACTCCCTCTGTCTCACTCGTTCATTCTGTTTCTCCCTGCACTGCAGGCTGCCCTTTTGTAATGGGCTCCTGCCTCTGTTGGCACCTTTTTCTGCCCACAAAGAAATCTACAGCAGTCCCAACAGAGCTCCATTGCGCTCGCTCACTCCCCCTCTCTCACTCGTTCATTCTGTTTCTGCTGGTGCTGCAGGCTGCCCCTTTGTACTAGACTCCTGCCTGCATTGCCGCCTTCTTCTGCCCACAAAGAAATCTGCAGCAGTCACGATAGAGCTCCGTTGAGCTCGCTCACTCTCCCTCTCTTACTTGCTTACTGTGTTTCTCCCAGCACTGCAGGCTGCCCTTTTGTACTGGGCTTCTGCCTGCATTGGCACCTTTTTCTGCCTACAAAGAAATCCACAGCTGGCCCGACAGAGCTCTGTTAAGGCTGCTCACTCCCTCTGTCTCATGCGTTCATTCTGTTTCTCCTGGTGCTGCAGACTGCCCTTTTGTACTGGACTCCCACCTCTTTTGGCACCTTTTTCTGCCCACAAAGAAATCTGCAGCAGTCACGATACAGCTCCGTTGAGCTTGCTCACTCCCCCTCTCTCACTCGCTCATTCCATTTCTGCCAGTGCTGCAGCCTGCCCTTTTGTACTGGACTCCTGCCTGCGTTGCCACCTTCTTTTGCCCACAAAGAAATCTGCAACAGTCATGATAGAGCTCCGTTGAGCTCGCTCACTCCCCCTCTCTCACTCGCTCAATCTGTTTCTCCCGCCGTTGCAGGCTGCTGTTTTCTACTGGACCCCTGCATGCATTGCTGCCTTTTTCTGCCCACAAAGAAATCTTCAGGAGTTCCAACAGAGCTCCATTGAGCTCACTCACTCTCCGTCACTCGCTCGTTCTGTGTCTCCCACTGCTGCAGACTGCCCTTTTGCACTCAGCTCCTGCCTGCTTTGGTGGCTTTTTCTGCCCACAAATAAATCTACAGCAGTCCCGACACAGCTCCGTTGAGCTCACTCACTCCCCCTCTCTTACTCACTTGTTCCATTTCTGCTGGCACTGCAGGCTGGTGTTTTGGCGTTGGCAGCTTTTCCTGCCAACAAAGAAATCTGCAGCAGTCCTGATACAGCTCCGTTGAGCTCACTCCCTCTTCCTCTCTCACGTGCTCATTCTGTTTCTGCCAGCGCTGCTGGCTGTCCTTTTGTACTGGGCTGCTGCCTGCATTGCCGCCTTTTTTTGCCCACAAAGAAATCTGCAGCAGTCATGATACAGCTCTGTTAAGGTCGCTCACTCCCCCTGTCTCACTCGCTCATTCTATTTCTCCTGGGGCTGCAGGCTACCCTTTTGTACTGGGCTCCTGCATTCATTGCTGCCTTTTTCTGCCCACAAAGAAATCTGCAGCAGTCCCAACAGAGCTCCGTTGAGCTCCCTCACTCCCCCTCCCTCACTCGCTCGTTCTGTGTCTCCCGCTGCTGCAGGCTACCTTTTTGTACTAGGCTCCTGCCTGCATTGGCGGCTTTCTCTGCCCACAAAGAGATCTGCAGCAGTCACCGCTCACTCCCCCTCTCTCACTCGCTTGTTCCATTTCTGCTGGCACTGCAGGCTGGCCTTTTGTACTGGGTTCCTGCCTGCGTTGCTGCCTTTTCCTGCCACAAAGAAATCTGCAGCAGTCATGATAGAGCTCCGTTGAGCTCTCTCACTCTCCCTCTCTCACTCACTTGTGTTTCTACTGGCGCTGCAGGCTGCCCTTTTGTGCTGGGCTCCTGCCTGGATTGGCATCTTTTTCTACCCACAAAGAAATCCGCAGCTGTCCTGACAGAGCTCCGTTGAGGTCTCTAACTCCCCATGTCTTGCACGCTCATTCTGTTTCTCCTGGCACTGCAGGCTGCCCTTTTGCACTGGGCTTCTGCCTCTGTTGGCACCTTTTTCTGCCCACAAAGAAATCTGCAGTATTCCCAACATAGGTCTGCTGAGCTTGTTCACTCCCCTTCTGTCACTCGCTCGTTCAGTTTCAGCTGGCACTGCAGGCTGACCTTTTGTACTGGGCTCCTGCCTGCGTTGCCGCCTTTTTCTGCTCATAAAGAAATTTGAAGCAGTCAAGATAGAGCTCCGTTGAGCTAGCTCACTCCCCCAGTCTCACACGCGCATTCTGTTTCTCCGGCCGCTGCAGGCCGCTGTTTTGTACTGGGCTCCTGCCTTTGTTGGCAGCTTTTCCTGCCAACAAAGAAATCTGCAGCAGTCCTGATACAGCTCCACTGAGCTCACTCACTCTCCCTCTCTCACTCACTCATTCTGTTTCTGCCAGCGCTGCTGGCTGTCCTTTTGTACTGGGCTGCTGCCTGCATTGCCGCCTTTTTTTGCCCACAAAGAAATCTGCAGCAGTCATGATACAGCTCTGTTAAGGTCGCTCACTCCCGCTGGCTCATCCTATTTCTCCTGGGGCTGCAGGCTACCCTTTTGTGCTGGGCTCCTGCATTCATTGCTGCCTTTTTCTGCCCACAAAGAAATCCACAGCAGTCCCAACAGAGCTCCGTTGAGCTCCCTCACTCCCCCTCCCTCACTCGCTCGTTCTGTGTCTCCTGCTGCTGCAGGCTACCTTTTTGTACTGGGCTCCTGCCTGCATTGGCGGCTTTCTCTGCCCACAAAGAAATCTGCAGCAGTCACTCGCTCACTCCCCCTCTCTCACTCGCTTGTTCCGCTTTCTGCCGGCACTGCAGCTGGCTCTTTTTACTGGGTTCCTGCTCATGCTTGTCGCCTTTCCTGCCACAAAGAAATCTGCAGCAGTCATGATAGAGCTCTGTTGAGCTCTCCTCCCTCTCTCTCACTCACTCACTTGTTGTATTTCTCCGGCGCTACAGGCTGCCCCTTTGTACTGGGCTTCTGCCTGCATTGGCACCTTTTTCTGCCCACAAAGAAATCTGCAGCTGTCCCGACAGAGCTCTCATGAGGTCGCTGACCCCCTGTCTCACACTCATTCTGTTTCTCCTGGCACTGTAGGCTACCCTTTGTACTGGGCTCCTGCCTCTGTTGGCACCTTTTTCTGCCCACAAAGAAATCTGCAGCAGTCCCGACAGAGCTCCGCTGACCTCACTCATTCCCCCTCTCTCACTCACTCATTCTGTTTCTGCCGGTGCTGCAGACTGCCCTTTTGTACGGGGCTCCTGCCTGCATTGCTGCCCTTTTCTGCCCACAAAGAAATCCACAGCAGTCACGATAGAGCTCCGTTGAGCTTGTTCACTCCCCCTCTCTCAGTCACCCATTCTATTTCTCCCACCGCTGCAGGCTTCCCCTTTGTACCAGGCCCCAGCATGCATTGCTGCCTTTTGCTGCCCACAAAGAAAGCTGCAGCAGTCCCAACAGAGCTCCGTTGAGCTCACTCACTTGTTCTGTGCCTGCTGGCGCTGCAGGCTGCCCTTTTGTGCTGGGCTGCTGTCTGCATTGGCTCCTTTTCCTGCCCACTAAGAAATCTGCAGCAATTCAGACAGAGCTCAGTTGAGCTTGGTCACTTCCCCCCCCCCACTCGCTCGATCCTAATCTGTCCCAAACACTGATTTCCGACAGCGACTGGCGGTATTCTGCACCGAAGCGTGAAAATATATTTCGCCAGGATGTGAAAAATTACAGCTGTACTGTTCATAAAGAGGTGTGGAAAAATGCTAGTGTTGAAAATGTGGCATGAAAATATTACTGATTTGCAAAGATACAAGTGTGCGTGGAAACTGCGCAATGCACGCTCGTAACACAGTCATTTTATGGAGTTTCATCATAAAATTTTCAACATAGGCATTTTAGGACATCTGCTCAAGACCAGTGTCAGTGTGATTTTCTTAATGTGTCCCAAACACTGATCCCCCACAGCGACCGCGCTATTGTGCGCCTGAAGAGTGATAACACATTTTGGCCAGGATATGAAAAATGACAGCTGCACTGTTCATAAGGAGGTGCGGAAAATTGTCAAAGTTGAAAATCTAGAGTGAAAATATTGCAAAGTTGCGAAGGTACGTGCGTGAGTGGAAACTGCGCGAACATCACTCTTATCACACTCATTTTATAGATTTCGTCACAGATTTTCAACATAGGCATTTTAGGACCTCTACTAATGAACAGTGTCAATGTCATTTTCATAATGTGTCCTGAGCATGGATTTCCCACAGTGACCGCACTATTCTGCGCCGGAACTGCGAAAACACATTTCGGCCAGGATGTGAAAAATGACAGCTGTACTGTTCATAGGGAGGTGCAGAACAATGGCAATTGAAAATCTGGAGTGAAAATATTATAAATTCGCGAACTTATGAGCATGCGTGCAAAGTGCGTAACACACGCTCGTAAAACAGTCATTTTTTTTTATTTGTTCCACCAAATTTGCAACATAGGCTTTTTGAGAGCCCATTTCATGAACACAAGCACTGTCGTTTCGTTAATGTAAAGGAGCTGAATGGGAAATCCCGCTCCCCACCCCCTCTCAACTCTCCTTTAATGGCACGGTCTACTTTGACTCCCTTGGCATTGCAGACTGCCTAAACCACACTTTCTCAGACCTGAGTTCAGTCCTGCCCAGTAACTTCTTTGACCCCATCCCAGTAGCACCTCCTGCCCACTCTCCAGAGACCTCATTTCTACCTATGTACCATCTCCCCATTGGAGGCTAGACCGCTTCTGCAAAAAGCCATTAGTAGTAATAACCCCGGCACCAACCTACTGGACACTAGGCTACTTCGTCTGATGTTGGATGCTATCTTGGTCCCACTTACGGAGCTGCTCAACTGCTCTTGGTGCCTGGGGCAGTTCCCCAGCACATGGAAAACCACCATCATCACTCCCATCCGAAAGAGCGGCAATTGAGCATCCCCAGATAGCAATCGACCTATCTCCATCCTCCCTCCACTCTCTAAGGCCCTTGAAAAAGTAGTTGCCAACCAGCTTGCCGAATACCTGGCCATGCACAATATCCTGTGCCCTGAACAGCATGGCTTTCATGCAGGTCACAGCACCACAACTGCACTACTTGAATTCTCCAACTTCCTGCACTCTTCTCTTGATGCCGGAAGTCCTGCCAGTGCTGTGTTCATTGACCTCTCCAAGGCCTTTGACATGGTTTGCCATCCTCTCCTGCTTGACTGCCTCATATGCCTTGGTTTGTCCCCTGGCCCCCTTGCGTGGTTCACCAGCTACCTCTCTGCCAGAACTCAGTGTGTAAAAATCAATAGCACCCTATCTGACACACGACCTGTCTGCTCTAGGGTTCCCAGGACTCCATTTTAGGCCCTCTCCATTTCAGTCTCTACTCAACTCCCTCCCTTGGCCTTCCCAAGTAAGATCCTCCTATACTTGGATGATGCTGCCTTCACTGCTGACCCCAACCCCAACACACTCCAGGCCACCTCCAACAAGCTTTTGATAGAGCTGAGCACTGGTTCACATCACGAAGGCTAGTTCTGAACCTAAAAAAGACCAAAGTTATGCTCTTCTCGCATCGCAAAGCAAAGCCAGTGGTGCTGTCCCTCTCGTGATACTGCCTAGCACACTAAACCCCATTGAGCAGGTTTCCACCTACAAGTATCTGGGCATTACCTTTGATTCGGCACTCTCCTTCCATTCTCATATCAATGCCCTTTCTGCTGACACCAATGTCAGAATTGGACTATTATACCGCCATAGGGACTGCCTACCACAAGAGGCCCTTAGATTGGCAATCCCCTGCTCTGTCCTGTCACTAATCAACCATGGGCTGCCCATCTATGCTGCTGCTGACAACACTGCGCTTGCAAGAATGCAGCTCTCTATAAACAAGGCCTGCCAGCTAATGCTGGGAGCCCCTAGGCGCACCCATACGTGCCTGCTGTACTCCACCACCAATTTTCTCAACCTTGAAGAAAGACTGCTTCCAAACCTGCCTTCTTGTGAAAAGACCTGCTAGGGCTCTCCTCCCCCGGGTCTCCACCTCCCTCCAGCATGCCTCCCCTCAGTCTCCACCCGCAGCACTGTCAAAACCTCCCTTATTGTCCTCAGGAAGGACCCCATGGCCCAGAGATCCTTTTGCTATCAGGCTCCCACCTGGTTCAATTCCCTCCCAGCCAATATAGCTGACTCCACTAAGTGTGGTCCTTTCAAGGTCTCCCTCAGAAGCCATCCGACAAACACTCGCTGCTGCAACTGCACATAATCCCCCACCTGCCCCTTACCCTCAACCCAAGGCTGGGTCTGCCCTGTCTACTTTTGCTGTATATACCTGGGGTCTCAGGCAACATCTGCTGACTATTGTAATAAAATATCTCTGGTTGCTATCTGATGTGGTACTCGTGTACCTATATTATGACTACTGTGATCTATCTATTACCAAGCGTGTACCACCAGTGAATGCCTGTAACACTGGTTGCTTTTTTAATCTAAGCGCTATGTACTGTACTGTTTTGTTTGCTGTGATGTATTGCTCTCTTGACGAGGTGCCTTTGTAAATGAGTCTGACTCAAAGGTTTGCATATTGATGATCTAATAAATAAATAAAAATAATAACAATACCATTGTCCAGAAGGTGATTCCATGCAGTGACTGCGAAATCACCTCTCGGGGCCGATTAACACCTTGACAGTGCCAGAATTCATGAGGAGGGGTCCCAAAAACCCCATGTTGAAAATGTGGAGCCAAAATTCAAAAAAATGTCTGAGATATGAATCAAAGTTGAAAAAAAAAACTATTTCTTCCATTATACAGCTTACCGGCATTTCCTCAGTTCACAGTTAGCTTTGAAGAGTGCAGACGTGTTCCCGGTCTAACAAAGGTCATCACGCTGGACTCCAGAGGTAAGTAGGGGGTGGGGAGGTGGGGAGGCAAGGTGTGCAGTGTGTGGGTGCGGGTTGTGGGAGGGGGGCACGGAGACCACGAGGGACCGTTTCCTTTTTGACAGGGTAAAAAAAAAAAAAACATCGCAGGACCGTTTTTCTTAATAGGGGCATGTGGCATGCTGGGATGGGCTCCCAGTGTGCCAACGGACTCTTTTTTGGGGGGGCAGCTGCAGCCAACAGGGGATTGGGCACCCCCATCTGTACACAACAAAAGGGGAGGTTACATTGTGCTGATAAGGATTGGGCACTCTCGTCGGCACACAATAAAAGGACGGAGAGGTGACATTATGCCGACGGGGATTGGGCACCCCCATCGGCACACAACAAAAGTGGGGGGTGGGTGTTACATAATGCAGGTGGGGAGTGGGCTCCCCCATCAGCAACATCACTCAGGCACTGAAGCCAACGGAGATTGGGGCCCCTGTCGGCAAACAAACTCGGTGGGGGGGGGACACATGCTGATGAGGGTGATTGGGCAACCCCTTGGCAGGGGTAGTACTTAACATTGTTTGTGAACACGCTGGCAAGTCGCTGCCATGTTCACAAGCAAAATCACTGTTACAAGGTTCGGTCCAGCAATGACGGGTCACTCCCTCATTGCAGTGGAATGGCTTACGCTGCAATGATGAGGCGGCCCCTGATTGCAGCGGCTGAAACAGTACAAGCTTGTGGCACGCTGACTGAACTAGTGTCAGCAGCAGCATGCCACAGCATTGGGAAAAGTGGGCCAAGCTTTTAAAGACTGCAGTGGCATTGACCACAACAGTGCCGTGCCTCCACAACCTGCTTCTTGCAACCTGCCACAATATGTTTCTTGCACATGCGTGCAATCAACATAATAAATAACTAGGAAAAACCTAGGAAAGTAACTTTACCAGGTACAGTACAGTATCTTAACACAGTTGTTGAACTGCTGCTAGGGTTGCCACCTGTCAGGTTTTTACCTGGTGATCAGGTTTTCAGGGTCCCTATCAGGTAATCCGGTTTTGCTCTGTGTTAGTCAGGTTTTTGAGCCTATTTGAGTGCTCACATACTTTTGAAACAGATGTCATATTATTCATTGTTTCAGCTATGCAGCTTACAAACAAGTTCTCCTGTCAGTATAGCCCTTTGTGTGTGAAAGCAGTCATGCATGAGTGGAGAGAAGAACGTGATTGATTAGAGAGGCTGGCACAACTAACTGTACATGAGAGCTATCCATGCGATGACCCTTACCTTCCTTGGTCCAAATGTGGAAAAGCACACCGTCATTGAGGAAGTATTGCAAAGAAAAGTACACCCTGGTGATGCTTCTTTTGCTCCAGTAAAGTTCCAGACTCTAAGTATGTGGTTATGTCTGTGAACTGAGGATCAGTTCTTTTTTGTGTTTTGACCGTTGCCAGGGAAAGATCAGAGGTAGAGAAGGTGAGAAGCTCTTCAGCTGCTTGCAGTAAGTGAGGATTTGTGCATCATAGAAACATAGAATTTGTTGGCAGATAAGGACCACTTGGCCCACCCAGTCTGCCCATTTCCCTACCTAACGAATAAGCTGCAGATCCTAGTTAACCAACAGCCTACTTCCTCCTACCCCCTACTAGAATTGCCTTATGTCTGTCCCATGCATTCTTGAATTCCCCCACAGTTTTTGACAGTATGACCTCCTCAGGAAGGCTGTTCCATGGATTTACATCCTTCTCTGTGAGAAATACTTCCTCACATTACCTCTGAGCTGTCCTCCCTCTATCTTCAAATTGTGCCCCCTTGTTCTTGCACATCTCTTTTTTTGAAAGATGCTACCCTTTTAGACTTTGTTGATTCCCTTCAGGTATTTGAAAGTTTCTATCATGTTTCCCCTCTCCCTCCTTTCCTTGAGGCTATACATCTTAAGCTCGTTTAGTCTTTCTTCATATGTCTTCTGGTGCAGACCCTGCACCATTTTAGTTGCCCTGCTCTGGACTGCCTCCACCCTGTCTATGTCTTTGCGGAGATGGGGTCTCCAGAACTGTACACAGTACTCCAGATGTGGTCTTACCAACTGTCTGTACAGAGGGCCAACAACATCCTGTTTTCTACTGGTGATGCCTCTCCCAATGCATCCCAGTATCCCTCAGCCCTCCTTACTGCCTTCTCACATTGCTGGCCCACCTTTAGGTCATCTGCTATGACTACCCCAAGGTCCCTTTCCATTTTTGTTGTTGTCAGTATCCCCCATTGTGTACTTCTGCCCTGGGTATTTGTTTCCCAGGTGCATTACTTTGCACTTCTTTGCGTTGAATCTAAGCTGCCATACATTTGACCATTCCTCCAACCTTGCCAAGTCCCTTTTCATCCTTTCATCCTCACCTTGCATATCAATCCTGTTGCAGATCTTTGTGTCATCCACAAAGAGACATACCTTCCCTTCCAGTACCTCCACAATGTCACTTAAAAAGACATTAAAAAGGACCGGCCCCAGTACTGAACCCTGCGGTACCACACTAGTAACCCTCCTTTCTTCACGGTGGACTCCATTTACTATTACTTGCTGTGTTCTGTTGTTCAGCCAGTGTTTTACCTAGGTTACCACCCTGGGACCCACTCCCAGGCTGGCTAATTTGTTTATTAATCTTTTGTGTGGGACTGTTTCAAATGCCTTGCTAAAGTCTAGGCCATGTCCACAGCCCCTCCCTGGTCTACTACTTTGGTCACCCAGTCAAAGAAATCAATTAGATTTGTCTGACATGACCTTCCTGCTGTGAACCCATGCTGCATTGGGTCCTGTGCCCCACTGGCCTCTAATTACTCTAGGTGTCTTTCTGCTAGGGTTGCCACCTGTCAGGTTTTTTACCTGGTGGTCAGGTTTTCTGGGTCCCTATCAGGTAATCCGGTTTTGGTCTGAGCTGGTCAGGTTTTTGAGCCTATTTGAGTGCTCACATACTTTTGAAACAGATGTTGTCATATTATTCATTGTTTCAGCTGCATGTCCAGCTTACAAACACGTTCTGTTGTCAGTATAGCCCTTTATGTGTGAAAGCAGTCAGACTGAGAGGTGTAAAGTATGGCCACTAACACCATTAGCACTTACTTAACCTAATCTTTTTGCTCCTTAACTAGTGACATAGCAGCACAGCTGCCCCCACCTTCTGTAACAGTTAACAGAGCCAGTTGTCTGCCACTTTCATTTGCTGGTAAACAGTATAATTTCTAACAGAATTTAGCCATTTTAACATGTTTTAATTTTTTTTTTCCTCAAGAAAAAAGTATGATTACTTCTTTGGCTTCAAAATAGTACTGTGGACATGAAAAGGAAATGGAGTCAGAAAAGATATAAAGTATACATTACAGGAAACAGTTTCATATGTATTATTATATACCATGTATGCTGTTGTATGCTATTTACAGCATTTCCCTTGTCTCCTCCCAGATCATATCTGTAAATATTTATTCTATATGTGTATGTTTATTTGGTAAACCAATGTCAATAAATAAACACATAAGTAAACAAGCATTTGTCAGTGCTGAATGCTGATTGCATTGGTCTGTTGAGCTCGCTCACTGCCCCTGTGTCACTCGCTCATTCTGTTTCTCCCAGTGCTGCAGGCTGCCCTTTTGTACTGGGCTCCTGCCTGCATTGGCACCCTTTTCTGTCCACAAAGAAATCTGCAGCTGTCCCGACAGAGCTCCGTTGAGGTGGCTCACTCCCCCTCTCTCACTCACTCATTCTGTTTCTCCTGGCACTGCAGGCTGACCTTTTATACTGGGCTCCTGCCTCTGTTGGTGGCTTTTTCTGCCCACAAAGAAATCTGCAGTAGTCCCGACACAGGTCCATTGAGCTTGCTCACTCCCCCTCTGTCACTCGCTCATTCTGTTTCTCCCGGCGATGCAGGCTGGCCTTTTGTACTCGGTTCCTGACTGTGTTGCCGCCTTTTTCTGCCTGCAAAGAAATCCACAGCAGTCACGTTAGAGCACCGTTGAGCTCGCTCATTCTCCCGCTCTCACTCACTCATTCTGTTTCTCCCACCACTGCAGGCTGCCCTTTTATACTGGGCTCCTGTCTCTGTTGGTGCCTTTTTCTGCCCACAAAGAAATCTGCAGCAGTCCCGACAGAGCTCAGTTGAGCTTGGTCACTCCCCCCCCCACACTCGTTCGATCCTAATCTGTCCCAAACACTGATTTCCGACACCGACTGTGGTATTCTGCACCGGAAGCTTGAAAACACATTTCGGCCAGGATGTGAAAAATGACAGCTGTACTGTTCATAAAGAGATGTGGAAAAATGCCAGTGTTAAAAATGTGGTGTGAAAATATTATCAATTTGCGAAGTTTCAAGTGTGCGTGGAAACTGCACAATGCACGCTCGTAACACAGTCATTTAATGGGAGTTTCATCACAAAATTTTCAACATAGGTATTTTAGGACCTCTGCATATGAACAGTGTCAGTGGGATTTTCTTAATGTGTCCCAAACACTGATTTCACAGTGACTTCGCTATTGTGCACTGGAAGAGCAAAACACATTTCAGCCAGCATGTGAATATTGACAGCTGCACTGTTCATAAGGAGGTGTGGAAAAATGTCAGTGTTGAAAATCTAGAGTGAAAAGTATTGCAAGTGCGACAGTATGGTAGTGACTGCGCAACCTGCGCTGTAAAGCACACTCGTTTTAACTCATTCACACGACAAGAGCTCTTGAGACTTCCACCACTTGTGCCCTGTATACTTGTAACACTGCATCCTGGGCCTTTCTAAGCAAAATCAAGCCATAATCAGCATGCCACAAACAAATGTGACTACCTCTTGAACCGTAAGTGCTACACACAAAGTATGATTGGCAAAGTTGTTCAGCACAACGTTACCTTTCCAATGGTGCTATGCAATCAGTTGTAATCTATTCAGTTTTTATTTTATACTAGCTGAAATACCAAACTGATATTTTTCTGATTTTTTTAAGGTGCTAAGGTGACGCATAAGAGACAAATGTCAGCCATGCACACCATACCTTAAACAAATGCAAATAACTCCTAAAGTATATGTGGTAGACACAAAGTATCAGTGACAGAATTGTTCAGCACAAAATAATCTTTCAAATGGTGCTATGCAATCAATTGTAATCCATTTAGTTTTTATTTTATAGTAGCTGAAATACCAAACAACTGTGGGGTTTTTTCAGATTCATTCAAGGTGCTTAGGTGAGGTTTGAGGGCAAATGTTAGCCATGCACACCATACCTTAAACAGATATAAATAACTCTAAAGTATACATAATAGACACAAAGTATTAGCAGCAAAATTGTTCAGAGCAAAATTACCTTTCTAGTGGTGCCATGCAATCAATTCTAACAATTCGATTTGTTTAATAGTTAGGTAAAAACTGTTGACTTCCTCAGACATTTCTGGGCCTGAGTGAAAGTCAGTTGAGTACGTCTACAGGCATTATTGTCCTGAGTGGCTATGCTTTTAGACGCCACCTACAGGCGTATCTAGGCCTGAATGAGTTAAGTACTTTTGTTACTAAATTTTCAACATAGGCATTTTAGGACCTCTGCTAATGAACAGTGCCACTGTCATTTTCATAATGTGTCCCAGACATGGATTTCCCACAGCGAGCGCTCTATTCTGAGCCAGAACTGCGAAAACATATTTCGGCTAGGATGTGAAAAATGACAGCTGTACTGTTCATAAGGAGGTGCAGAATAATGGCAATCTTGAAAATCAGGAGTGAAAATATTATAAATTCGTGAATTTACGAACGTGTATGCAAACTGCGCAATGCACTCTCGTAAAACAGTCATTTTTTTGATTTGTTCCACCAAATTTGCAGCATAGGCTTTTTGAGGGCTCCACCATGAACACTGGCAGTGTCATTTCATTAATCGGTCCTGAAAGGTGATTCCGCGCAGTGACTGTGAAATTACCTTCAGGCCGATTAACGCCATGACAGTGCCAGAATTCATGAGGAGGCATCCCAAAAAAACATGTTGAAAATTTGATGCCAAAATTCCAAAAATGCCTGAGATATGCATCATAGTTGAAAACCCTATTTATTCCATTATACAGCTAACCGGCATTTCCTCCATTCTGGTCGGCTTTGAAGAGTGCAGACGTGTTCCCAGTCCACGAAGATCGTCAGCGCCAGACTCTGGAGGCAAGTATGGGTGGGGTGTGGTTAGGCAGGGTGTGAAGTGGGTGGGCATGGGTTGTGGGGGGGCAGGAGACCTTGAGGGACTGTTTTCTTTTTGACAGGGTAAAAAAACTGCAGGACCATTTTTTAACAGGGGCATGTGGCACACAGGGTGGGCTCCCAGCGTACCAGCGGAGGGTGGCCACATGTAGGCGCACAACAAAGGGGTTACATTATGCCGATGAGGATTGGGCACTCACGCACACAAGAAAAAGTGTGGGGTACAGAGCACGTCAATGGGGAGTGGCTCCACTGTCGGCAACATCACTCGGCACTGAAGCCGCCGGGATTGGGGCCCCATCGGTAAACAAACATGGTGGGGGCACATGCTGCTGAGAGGTTGGCACCCCTCGTGAGGTGGGGTGCATACTGTGCTTGAACATGGCGGCAAGCTGCCACCATGTTCCTAAACAATATCACTGTTACACGGTTCAGCCCACAATGACGGGTCACTCCCTCATTGCAGCGGAATGGCTTGTCCTGCACTGACGAGGCAGCCCCTGACTGCAGTGGCTGAAACCGCATAGGTTGTGGCATGCTGACTGAACTGGTGTCAGCAGCAGCATGCCCCAGCATTGGGGAAAGAAACATAGAAGCATAGACTTTGACGGCAGATAAGGACCACTAGGCCCATCTAGTCTGCCCATTTCCCTACCTGCAGGATAGGCCGCAGATCCTAGTTAACCAACAGCCTATATCTTCCCTGCCCCCCAATTGCCTATGTCTGTCCCATGCATTCTTGAATTCCTCCCACAGTTTTAGGACCCCATTAACTTCCTCAGGAAGGCTGTTCCATGCATCCACTACCCTCTCTGTGAAATAATACTTACTCACATTGCCCTGAACCGCCTCCTTCTATCTTTAAATTGTGTCCCCTTGTTCTTTCAAGTCTCTTTTTCTGAAAGATGCTACCCTCTTGGACTTTGTTGATTCCTTGAGGTACTTGAAAGTTTCTATCATGTCCCCTCTACCTTCTTTCCTCAAGGGTATACATATTAAGCTCCTTAGTCTCTCCTCATACGGCTTCTCTTGCAGACCCTGCACCATTTTAGTTGCCCTCCTCTGACTGCCTCTATTCTGTCTATGTCCTTGCGGAGATGGGGTCTCCAGAACTGGACACAGTATTCCAGATGGGGTCTCACCAACTGTCTGTACAGAGGGATAACAACTTCCTGTTTTCTGCTGCTGATGCCTCCCTATACATCCCAGTATACCCGGCCTCCCTACTGCCTTCTCACATTGCTTGCTAACCTTAAGGTCATCTGATATGATTACCCCAGGTCCCTTTCCTGTTTTGTTGTTACTACCTCCCCACCCATTGTGTATTCTTCCCTGGGTTCTTGTTTCCAGGTGCATTATTTTGCACTTTTTGCATTGAATCCTAGCTGCCATACGCCTGACCATTACTCACACCTTGCCAAGTCCCTTTTCATCCTCTCCACGCCTTGTATATCAACCCTGTTGCAGATCTTTGTGTCATCTGCAAAGGCATATTTTTCCTTCCAGTCCTCTGCAATGTCACTGATGAAGACATTAAAAGGACTGGACCCAATACTGAACCTGCAGTACCCCACTGGTAACCGCCCTTTTCTTCAGAGTGGACTCCATTTACAATTACCTTCTGTGTCCTGTTGTCCAGCCAATGTTTTACAGGCTACCACCCTGGGACCCACTCCCAGGCTGGTTAATTTGACTAATAATCTTTTGTGTGGGACTGTGTCAAATGCCTTGCTAAAGTCTAGGTAGCCCATGTCCACAGCCCCTCCTGGTCTACTACTTTGGTCACCCAGTCAAAGAAATCTATTAGATTCGCCTGACATGACCTTCCGCTGTGAACCCATGCTGCCTTGGATCCTGTGCTCCACTGACCTCTAGGTACTCAACTATTCTTTCCTTCAGAAGTGACTCCATCACTTTCCCTACCACAGAGGTCAGACTGACAGGTCTGTAGTTTCCTGCCTCTGTCTTGGTCCCACTTTTGTGAAGGGGAATCACATCCGCCTTCCTCCAGTCCTCGGGTACCACAGCATCCTCCCATGATTTATTAAAAAGAGTAGCCAGTGGTTTCACTAGTTCCTTCCTTAATTCTTTTAGAATTCTGGGGTGAATTCCATCAGGACCCATTGCTTTGTCCACCTTCAGTTTTAGGAGTTCTTGCAGAACCCTTTCTTCTGTGAAAGGACTGGGATCAACCTCCCTATCAAGAGTGCTTCTGTTAATTGGATTAGGCACTTCCCCTCCTCTTTTGTGAATACTGAGCAGAAATATTTGTTCAGTATTCCTGCTTTTCACTGTCTCCCTCTGCCCACCCACCGTTCATTCTATTCAGCCTCACTATCCCTCCCTTTGTCTTTCTACGCTCGCTGATGTACCTATAAAAGGTTTTATCCCCCTTCTTAACTGAGTTGGCCATCTTTTCCTCAGTTTGGGCCTTTGCTATTCTGACTTCACTCTCTGCTTCTTTCTGCCTTAACTGGTACAGCTCTCTGTCCTGCTCCTTCTGTGTTTCCTTATACTTCCGGAATGCTATCTTTTTCTTCCTGACTTTCACAGCCACCTCTCTTGAGAACCATAGTGGCTTTTTCTTTCATAGAAACATAGAAACATAGAAACATAGAAGTTGACGGCAGATAAGGACCGCAAGGCCCATCCAGTCTGCCCATTTCTTTTTCTACCTTATAAATGTGCCATCGGCCTTTGCTCTGTCAGTGACCTATCTATTCATAGTCATTTGTATTGCTCCCTTATGCCTATCCCATGCCTGTTTGAAGTCCTGCACTGTATTCATAGCCACCACTTCTTGTGGTAAGCCATTCCATGCATCTACCACCCTTTCTGAAAAAGAATTTCTCACATTCCCCTTAATCGGCCTCCTCTAATCTCTTGCTGTGTCCTCTTGTCCTGCTATTTTCTTATATTTAAACATGTTAGACTCTTTCACCTTGTTTATGCCCTTAAGGTGTTTAAATGTCTCGATCATATCACCTCTCCCTCTTTGCTCAAGGGTATACATATTGAGCTCCGTTAATCTGTCCTCATATGTCTTCTGATGCAGTCCCTGCACCATTCTGGTTGCCCTTCTCTGGACTGCCTCAATTTGGTTAATGTCCTTGTGAAGTGTGGCCTCCAATACTGCGCAGTACTCCAGATGGGCCTAACCAATGTCTTGTACAGAGGATTATTACCTCCCTCACGACTTGTGATACCTCTACTAATACACCCTAACACCCCCTAGCCTTACCTACTGCTTTAGAGGTCTGCTTGGATGATTTTAGGTCATCAGTGATGATGATGCCCAAGTCTCTTTCTTCCTTTGTGACTGCTAGCAACTCCCTCCCAGCCTATAAGTGGCTTCAGGGTTTCTCTTCCCTATGTGCATGATTTTGCACTTCTTTTGCATTAAATCCCAGTTGCCACTCTTCTGACCATTCTGCTAGTTTATCCAGATCTCTTCTCATTCTGCCCACCCCATCTGGATCATCTACTCTGTTGCAGATCTTGGTGTTATCTGCAAACAGACAAGCCTTACCCTCTAGTCCATCTGCTAGGGTCACTAATGAAGATGTTGAATAGGACTGGCCCCAGGACTGATCCCTGAGGTACCCACTTGTGACTTGCATCTCTTCTGACTGTATACCATTTACCACCACTCTCTGTTTTCTGCCAGTCAACCAGTTTGCCACCCAGTTGACCAACTTCTGACCCACCCCGAGCCTACCTAGCTTATTTATCAATCTTCTATGTGGAACAGTGTCAAAAGCTTTGCTGAAGTCAAGGTAGGCGACATCAACTGCTCCCCCTTGGTCCACCACTCTGGTTACCCAGTCAAAGAAATCTATGAGATTAGTTTGACAGGACCTTCCTTTTGTAAACCCATGCTGTCTTGGATCCTGTGCCCCTATGGATTCCAGGTGTTGCACTATCCTTTCCTTAAGGAGTGCCTCCATAATCTTGCCACTACTGAGGTAAGACTGACGGTCTGTAGTTCCCGCCTCCTCCCTGCTACCACTCTTGTGGAGTGGGATCACATGAGCCCTTCTCCAGTCTTCTGGGACCTCTCCTGTGCTCAGAGACTCACTAAACAATTCTGCTAATGGCTCTGCTAGTTCCTCCTTTAGCTCCTAAGTACCCTGGGATGTATGCCATCAGGTCCCATTGCCTTATCCACCCTGAGCTTAGCAAGCTCTTGTGGACCCTTTCTTTTGTGAAGGGAGTAGTGCTCACCTCCCTCCCCCTGTGTCCATGATGCTGAGCTGTGGGCCCTGCCTACCTTCTCTTCAGTAAATACTGAGCAAAAGTATCTATTTAGGATAGATGCCTTTACAGGGTCCTCCTCCTCACATGCTCCCTTTTCTCCATTAAGCTTAGCAATACCCCTCTGGACTTTCTCCTTTCACTAATGTATCTATAGAAAGTTTTGTCACCTTCTTTTACTGTTCGTGCTAGTGTTTCCTCAGTTTGGGACTTTGCCTGCCTTACTGCCTTACCTGCTTCCCTTAGGGCAGTTTGGTATGCCTCCTATCTTCATCCCGCTGTGTTCCTTATATTTTCTGAAGGCCAGCCTTTTGGCTCTGACCTTTCTGCTACTGTATTTGAGAACCAAAGTGGTTTCCTTCTTCTTTGCACTTCCTTTTCTGTCTAACACAATGGGATGTTGCTTCAAGTATTGTATCCTTAATGCTTGCCCACTTTGCCTGTACCTCCTCACCTGTGTTTCTTTTGCCAGGGCTAGCTTAACTCTGTTGGCCATCTTATCAAAGTCAGCTCCTCTGAAGTCCCATATTTTTGCCTTGGAATGGGATGATTTAGATGTAGTAGCCAAATTGAACCATACCATGTGATGGTCACTGGCCCCAGGTGACCTTCTACCTGGAGATCTGTGATCCCTTCTTTGTTAGTCAGTACTAGATCTAGGATAGCCCTGTCTCTTGTGGGTTGCTGTACCAGTTGTTTGAGGCCCTCCCCTGCAGGGAATCCACTATGAGTCTAGTTCTGGCAGATGTTCCTGCTGGTATTGACCAATCTGTATCTGGCATGTTGAAGTCTCCATTATCAGAACCTCCCTTTAGCTGTCATGTTTTGTATATCTTCTAACAGTAATGTGTCTATGTCCTCCCTCTGGTCTGGGGCCTGTAGACAACCCCAGTTCTTATGGCTGTCCCATTTCCTGTTTCCAGGGTGACCCACAGTTCTTCTGGCTCCTTATGTGTATTCTGAATTTCTGTAGCTTTGATATTTTCATTAACATACAGGGCCACTCCTCCCCCATTTGCACCTCGGTCTCTTCTGAACAATACATAGCCAGGTACTGAAGTCTCCCAAGTGTGGTTACTGGTAAACCACGTCTCACTAATTGCTACTATGTCCAGCTTAGCCTCTGACATTATTGCTTGCAGGTCTGGGATCTTATTTCCCAGGCTGTGAGCATTGTGTACATGATTTTCCATTGGCCAGATTTTGGTGTGTTAGTTGTTGGGTGAAGTTTGGCATTACCCTGTGCATCGTGTGGGGAGATGCCTAAAAGAAGAACCACGGATGAAAGAACAAGGAGGTAAGAGCAGAAACAATCAGTCAACAACAAATGCAGTAACCCTGAAAGCTTATCCTAATGTTAGATAAAACTGTAAAACCTGTAAAGTACCACCTGTAATAATTTCAGAGAAGATATACCCTGTAAGAAACACTTTGCTCCAGAGAAAAATAAAGCAGTAACAGAAGATATACCTTGCAAAAGACAATTTGAATCAGAAGATTACAGCAGTAATCTGTTAGCACACACCTGTAGGCACACCTTGTAATAATGCAGAAGAAGGTATACCAGCAACAACAATTTGAATCAGAGAAAAAATAAAGCAATGAAATGTTAGCAACAAACAGTAGCAATCCCTGTGAGTAAAAATAAAAACACCACCACACAGTAAATCTGCTTAGCCAAACTAAGTCTTAATCCTTCTCCCTTGCTCTGGTAAGTTTCTCTACTCTGCCTTTCAAGCAGTCTTAGAAGGAAAGAGCTCAGGTGAAGCCTAGGTGCACTTGCCAGCAAACCGATCTTCACACAAAGGCTTGTTGCCTCTGTGATGGCAGTTTTGATAATTCCCCATTGTTGCTCCACACCTCCTTCTAGCCTGTTTGTTAGTGCTTTTCTGAGGCACTTTCCCATCTTGCCAAAGTCAGCCCTCCTAAAGTCCAGTACCCTCACTTTTGTATGGCTTGACTCAGTAGCTGAGTTTAACGTGAACCACACTGATTGATGGTCACTTGTCCCCAGATGGCAACCCACTTCTAGATCTGAGATCCTCTCACTGCCCCCATTTGAGAGTACGAGGTCTAAGATTGCTCCCTCACGAGTGGGTTCCGAAACTAGAAGTCTAATGCCTGCCACCTGTAGGGCGTCAAGAATGGCCCTGCTCTTGGATGTGGCTGCAGCAAATGTGCTGGCCAAGCAGGCCAAGCCTTTAAAGGCTGTGGGGGCATTGACCACAACAATACCGTGCTTCCACAACCTGCTTCTGGCAACCTGCCTCAATATGTTTCTTGCGCATGCATGCAATCAACATAATAAATAACTAGGAAAAACCTAGGAAAGTAACTTTAACAGGCGTAGTACAGTATCTTAACATTGTTGAACTGCTGCTAGGGTTGCCACCTGTCAGGTTTTTACCTGGTGATCAGGTTTTCAGGATCCCTATCAGGTAATCCGGTTTTGCTCTGTGCTGGTCAGGTTTTTGAGCCTATTTGAGTGCTCACATACTTTTGAAACAGATGTTGTCATATTATACAATGTTTCAGCTGCATGTCCAGCTTACAAACAAGTTCTGTTATCATTATAGCCCGTTGTTTGTGAAAGCAGTCAGCCTGGGAGGTGTAAAGTATGGCCATTAACTCCTTTAGCACTTACTTAACCTAATCTTTCTGCTGCATCTTAAAGTGGCATAGCAGCACAGCTGCCCCCACCTTTCATAATAGTAACAGAGTCAGTTGTCTTCCACCTTAATCTGCTGGTAAACATTTTCATTTCTAACAGAATTTAGGCATTTTTAAATGTTTTAAATTATTTTTCTTCCTCATGGAAAAAGTATGATCACTTCTTTGGGTTTGAAATACAGTAGTACTGTGGACATGAACAGGGAATCAAGCCAGGAAAAGATATAAAGTATACATTACATGAAACAATGTCCTATGTATTATTATGTACTATGTGTACTATTGTATGCTATTTACAGTATTTCCTTTTCTCCCTCTAGATCTTATCTGTAAATGACATTTCCTTTATCTCTGTATGTTTATTTAGTAAATCAATGTCAATTTACATAAGTAAATAAATAACTAGGAAGAATCTAGGAAAGTAACTCTATCAGGTACAGTATCTTAACATTTTTGTTGAACTGCTGCTTTAAGCATCGTCTTTTATTGATATATAACAAATGGCTTTCTAGGAGGAACAATGCATGATGAGTCATGAAAAGGTGTGAGGCTAGGAGTGGAGCTTAGGATCCGTTTTTTGCCCCATCCAAAGGTGGCAACTCTACTTTCCGTAGAAGCAGTTGGTAGCAGCAAAGCAAACTGAGATGCTGTAGTAGTGTCCACAGGAAGCAAATCCGTGGTGTGGAAGGGAAGAGCTTGTAAGCAGGTTTCTTCATCTGTTGAGGATCC
This sequence comes from Neoceratodus forsteri, assembly GCA_016271365.2. NCBI lineage: Eukaryota > Metazoa > Chordata > Ceratodontiformes > Ceratodontidae > Neoceratodus > Neoceratodus forsteri. Next base: position 72,387,049 of record JADMNL010000023.1, read on the forward strand.
TGCAGAGAATTATCATCTACAGCTTACACCATAGTCACTGGAGTGAACTCGAGCTGGTCTGTACTGAATTTCAGAGTTTTAGGATTGCAATATGGCTATCCATCACACAAACTTGCATACTGGCACCTTCATTTCGAATAACAATCTGAGGTCAGAGTGATCAACGTTAGCTGTAAAGGAGAAGTAGCGAAGGTAACAGTCACATTTATTTATGGCAAATACCATGGGTAGACATTCTTTTTTTGTGATGTCATAGTTTTGTTCAGCTGAAGAAAGTATCCAGCATAGAAAACAACTCATTCTGTTCCATCTTGAATTTGACATACTGTAGCATAGTGCCCACTGCAAAGGAACTAGCTTCTGAGTAGAGCTTGAAGGGTTGATTGAACCTTAGGTTGGCCAATAATGGAGAAGATATTAGGTTTCTTTCAAAGTTGCAAAGGCCTCTTTATATTCAGAAGTCCATATATAGTTACATCCCTTTTTGGTGGGGGCATACAATTGGAGCTGCAATCTTGGCATAGTTGCAATGAACATTTAGTAGTAGCCAGACAAGCCAAGAAAAGCTCAAAGCTTTGAGATTGTTAGGTTCTGGATAGTCTTTGATTGCTGAGAGCTTGTCTGGCTCTGGAGAGATGCATTGAGAACTAACAACATGTTCCAGATAATGGATTTGATGCTGTGCAAAACAACACTTCTCTGGGCACAGCTTGAGATTGGCCTGTCTGAGGCATTTAAACACTTCTTTGTGATGTTGGATGTGCTTTGGCAAGGTTCTGCTGAAGACAATAACATCGTCCAGGTAGACTAAGCAAGATTTCCAGGACACATCGCATAATACAGCTTCCATAACATGTTGGAAAGTGGCTGGACTATTCCAAAATCTAATAGGCAGATGTTTGAATTGAAAAGTCCAAGTGGCAGTGCCATGCCATGTATGGATGAAAGCTGGATCAATGGAAACTTGGTAGATCCCTCTGAAGGTCTAGAGTGGTGAAGTAAGCAGGGCTGGCAGCACCAAGGCTCTCTAAGGCATCTTTGGTTGTAGGTATGGGATGAGCATCCTGCACGTGTAGGCATTGAGTTTTCTGTAGTCTATCATGAAGCAATACCCTTTGTTCTTCTTTACTACAAGCAGGCAAGGTGCACCCTAGGGACTTGTAGACTCTTCAACAATGTCTTGTTCCAACATGTCTTTGATTATGTCCTCTAGGACTTGTTTCTGTTTGTGTCCCACTTTGGTAGGCTTGCTGATGGATTGGTTTCTGGTTGGGCTGCACTTCAATGGTTTGTTGCAGGATATCACAGCATCTGAGTTTGTTATCTAGACCTACAAAGATATCCAGGTAATTCTCCATGAATTTCAAAAGTTGTTGCCTTTCAGTTGGATATGCTGGAAGTTTTGAAGAGGACAATCTCTTACTGAGGGGTAACTCTGATGAAGCTGGAGGGGTCGTGATAATATTGACAGGACTAGAGTTGGTGGAACCAGGCTGAGGTTCTTGCATGAGATGGAGCTGGTCTTCTGTAGACAAACAGACAAACTTTCCAATGTTGGCACCCTTTGAGACGACTACTGCCTCATCTGTGAAGTCGCAGCATTTTTGGAAGACTGTGCCACTATGCACTGCAGACAAGGTGTTTCCTGAGAGAAGACCTGATGAATGCAAAGCGGGGGATCCCATGACAATGCCAACAACACCTTGTGGAAGTGGTTAATCTCGAATCTTGGCAATCAAAATCATCTCTGTTTGAGAAGGCACAGTGACTGAGTCTGTAGTTGCGAGTTGACTCTGAGGGTCTAGTGATAGTTTGTTAGATGCAAAGTCTAGGATGGCTTTGTGAGCTTTGAGGAAGTCCAGGCCGAGAATTTCTGTAGGTTGTAGATCAGGCACTAGACAGAGCTTGACAGTACCTTGCTGTGAGTCAAAGTGTAGCTTGAGATGGACCACATCTGTGATAGGTACTGTAGCTGTACTTGCTGTGATAATGTACTTTAGGTCAGCTGGAGAGACACGAGTGCGTGATGAATAGCTTGGTTGTTCAGAATGCTGTTGTTGATAACTGAGATTTCTGCTCCAGTGTCAACTAAGGCATGCGTGGACCAGCCTCCGATGGTTACAGGCACATAGTTTACTAGAAGAGGTGATCTGATGACAGGTACTTTGCCCTGAAGTGAGAGGATGCCTTGCGAGAGAGTCAGAGGGACTGTCAGTTGCCATGTTCCCCTGATCCTGGGAGTAGTTGCGGTTATCTTGCTGATTGTGCATCAGTGGGCACTTTTGGTTCTCTTGATTTCTGTTGTGGTGCTTCAGCTTTCGGCAGACAGCAGCAGTGTGCCCACTGAATCCACACCACTGGCAGGTCACAGGCTCTCATGAAGGCAGAGGTGGATCAGGTCACTGTCGAAATGGTTTAAGAGCGTTGACAGAGGTAGCAGAAGAAGCAGCTAAGCTGCGATACAGACTATTGATAGTTGTGGTGAGCATCTCTATCATTGATTGCTGCTTCTGGACACATGTTGCAAGTGTGGCTAAGTAGAATGATTGAAGTGCTTGTACACTGGGGAACTGGGACATTGATATGGACTCTTACGCAAGTCATGCAGCCTGTATTGTGTCCATCCAGGTGGATGGTATCTGTTGGATTACAAAAGAAGGAGCTGAGGAAGCAGTCCCTGGACAAAGGTTGTGATTTGCTCTTTCTCAGGTTTCTTCAGATGTTTGTAGCAAGATTCAGTGTCCACTATGAAGGCTTCTGGAGATTCAGAGGATTGCATGGTACATTCCTACAACTGTTGTTCCAATATCCAGTGTGGATGTGCTTGGAGAAAATGGTGTTTGAAGGCTGTATACAGGGTGGTAGTATCTCCTTTGACTTGTTCTGGAAGTGCGTTGAACCAGGAAATGGCAGTCCTCTCAGAAACAAGCACAAGGCATTGGAAATATGCTATGGATCAGTCCAATCATATAAGGAAATCCAGTCTCAAAATTTGCCCCACAGTGTGTCTTTAGGGCATTAAAATTTAGGAAGTCTGTTAGATGTGCCCTAATTTCTGTCACTGTCTATAACTCAGTAAGAAATTATTAATTCTCCACCTACTGTCCTTCCTATCCTGTATTGACCCATTGAAGTTTATTAAGACTGGGGAATGGTCCAAAATGACTGTGTTTGTAATGTTTATGTAATTTACTTGTTAGATATTGTGTATAATTTAGTTTCGTTAAAGTTACCTATGTATAAGATTATCATTATTGTATGTTGGTTTTGATGTTTGATGTATAATTATTTATATACAGTAAACATTTTATTGATAAAAAAATAAGGACATCAAGGTTTGGAATTGTTCGACCAGTTGACAATGCCTTAGTGAAGCAAGGCTGAGAAGAGTTCTGTGCTGTTGGCTGATGCGGACCGTGGACTGTGGTGAAGTAGCTTTAATGTAGGCTAGGTCATCTTGAATGACGCATAGCTGGTGCTCCTTGAGCTGAGATGGGCGACTGGATGTTGCAGGATGAAGTTGCTATTTTGTAACCCCAAGCCTATCTGTGTCGCCTTTGGACATTGTGATTGGTGACGAGCTTCATTTACCAAGTGAAAGTTGTAAAGATGAGAAAGGCGTTGCCGTGATGCAGGAGACGGATGTCGTGGAGTAGATGAAGTGCCGAGAAGAAAATATTTTTGTAGATAAAGGTAAAATTATTTGTAAGCAAAGTTCATCGAATGACATCTTAATAAACAATTCTTACTCAATTCAGTGTTGTCTGTTACTTAAATAAATATTCTGTTGCAAAAATCAGCTGTTTGTTGCAGTGTCCATTTATTTCAATAGATTTGCCATTGATTTCTATGGAGTGAGGTAATTTTAGTGCCCTTCACAAGATGGCTGCTGAACTTTGACATACAGTTCCTGTATTCTGACTGTAACAAGATGGCCACCAGCAGGGGGTAAGGGTAACTTCCTTTATTTTTGTTTTGGGGAAAACAAAGATGGAGGCTTCTTGCTGCAAAGCTGTGGAGCTGTAATGTTTAAAATGGCGATTCCCGCGGTCGTCCTTCCTGGCACAGAAAATAGGGTGGGCTTTCTGACTTTTGGGTGAGTGGCACAAACTTGCTAGGGGAATTACTGTGTTCATTGGATCGCTTTCCATTCGGTTTGTTGTGCTTGTGCTTTAGTTTTATTTTTCTGTTGTCTCCCAGGCTTTGTTTTATTTATTCTTTTCTGCTCACCTTTACTATGTGTTGCCTTGCTTTGATTTATGCTCAGCAGTTTAAAATTTAATTGGTGGCTGTCCCTGTTTACTGATTTGCTTTGTGGGGCTTCTGCAGACTTTATGTTATTTGTTTCAGAAGCTGTTCTGTAGCATGGCTGAGTTGGGGTGGACAGCTCTGTTTTTTTTCTTTGGTCCTATATTTATTTTGTTTATAGGCTCTTGGAGCATGGCCAAGTGGGGAAGAGAAGCGCTCCATGTAGCTGCTGAAAAGTTCATTTATTTTTATGGCCACTTTGTAGTGTGGCCAAGCAGAAGAGGAGTGCTCCGTTGTGAAGCTCTGAGTGGCCACAGAAGCAAGAGGAGAGCTGCGTTTGAGGAAGGTAGTTGGTGAGTTGAGGAAAGCCACAATTGTGAGGAAGAATGGAGTGGCTTGCTGCAGGTGTGGCAGTGAGGCTGCAGCAAGACTGAACTGCGGTCCTGAATGGTGGCAGTCTTTTTGGGTGCAGGAGAAAGCTGTGGGGGAGTTGGGGAGCTGCAAGCTCTGTAGCAGGCCTGCAGGATGTATATATTTATTTATGTGGTGTGCTCCCTGGCTGTGCCTTGAATTAAGTTACCTTGTGGCCCTTGTGGATGCATGGTTGAGTGTCAGTGAGCATTCCATTGTGGCAGTGGGAAAAGGAAAGCTGCAGTAGAGTGGGCAGCAGGGCTGAACCATGTTTCTTTTTCATTTGTTTGCTGGAGCAGTTTCTTCTGGAGTGGTTGCTGAGCCTCAGAGTTGAGAGGGCAGGAGGGAGTTTTGACAGCACCAAGACATCCCGTGTTGGAGGAGCCACAGTTGGGAGGCAGCAGGAGGGCTTATTTTTGATTTTATTATTATTTTTTTTTTCTAGCTGCGCTCCCTACTGTAAGGGAAGTTTGCTTCACAAATGGATCAGTAGGAACTTTTTCCATGACTGACAGGGAATTCTCAAGCAGGCATGCTGCCACGAGGTTCTGCTGTTGGGGGGTACAGTTCACAGCATCCTGCAGCATAGGCTTTAAAAATGTAACTTTTTGCACTGCAGTCGGTAATAGGTTGGAACATCTGTGTCCCAGTTATCATACGTAGTCCTGAGGCAGATTTGCAGGAGGGTTATAGATTGAGCAGGAAACGGTTCCGTTTTGTTTTCTTTCTGCAGCCCAGGCTCTGGTACAAGTAACATTCAAACTGTGGGAATACTGGAGTAAATGACTTGGAGTAACCCCCAATGCAGACAAGCAAGATGGGGTTTGGGCAGAAGAGGCCACATTCTCCACCATGTATGGCATTTTGGTGTTGTTCAGCCACTAAAACCCTTACCTTCTTTCTGGTCTCCCAGACCCATCTGTTGCTGCTGGTGAGGACCCCTCGCTGGTACCAAATGAAATGAGTCAGACGCAGAACTAAAGTGAATAAATGTTGTTTATTCTGTACAGCAGGATGTTCTTCTCCTGAGATCTAGCCCCAGACTGACGGACTGACAGAGAATCTAAGGGGTTTCTAGCCCCTGCTAGGCTTTAATTAGCGTATAGAATTAGCATAATGAGCCTCTAATTGCTACATTGTCCTACGCTGTTAAGGGCAGCAGCTAGATTAGCCCCATGCTTAAACTGTACTACACAGAATTGTAATAAATCATTAAAGCAGTGGAACAGTGTAGGGTGCAGTGTTGGCTACAGTAAGGTAATGCACCAGCAAAACCAGTGTATGTGGCTGGCTTCTGGAGCCTTCAACCTGCTTGTAGCAGTTCTACAGGAAGGAGGCATTCCAAAAGTCTGTGTCCATGTTAGTGAGTGTGACCATGCTTTGTGATAGGTGCCATGGGCCATCTACTACACCTAGTGGCCCCATCCCCTTTCCTCACATGGTCTCCGCTGTTTAGCAGCTGAGAAGGGAGCATCTGTGACTTTGCTGAGCAAAGCAGTGACTACTTTGCAGTGGTCCCTGCAACTAATAATGGGAAGCTTGATGTTATCTGAGCCTTATTAGAACCTTCAGAATCTTTTGTGGGTGTTGCAGCTTTCAAGTCCCACTTTGAACTTCATTTTTTTTTACAAAAATACTTTATTAATTTTATCTTCAACAAATCATTCACAGTACCATGTTACATACCTAATAATACAAGTTGAAGAAGTGAAATAGATAACCCTATTACTACTGTATAACTAATAACAGTTAGGTATAAATTATAACTTGAGTGTGTATAAAAACAAATAAACCATGAATGGTATTTCTAAGGCAATTAAAAACAAGGCTTTAAGGGATACAAAAGTACAATCCCAGAACATTCTGTAAGATTTTATTAATTTACATAAGCATCTGAGATAGTTGAGTGACATTGTCTAGGATACCTTCATCTACCTCGTCTTTCTATTCATTCTGGAATTCATCCTCCTACCAGCATATTTTGAGGTCTGTTACTAAAGAACTCAAAAAGCAAACCAACATTGTTCGTAGAAGATTGCCCTTGATTTACATACCAATTTTTCTAGTGTGAATACGTACCTAGCTGTTTTAACCACATCTGACTGGTGGGAGGTTCTGCATTTTTCCAAAGTGGTGGTATGGCCAGCAATGCGCTGTAGTTGCTATGTAGATGAATCTCCTACTTCCCTCAGTTATACTCTCCATCTTTTCCGGTCCCCTAACAAAATCAGCTGTGGCACAAGTGTTAATCGGGTGTTAACCACCATTGTAAGAACTCCTGAATGTACTGCAATTACCTCTAACCCAGAGATTATTGATTGTTTAGCATCAGTTCCCTGCACTAACAGAGTGGTTCTAAACATTCTGTAGCGTATGGGTGGTTTTCAGAACCCCAGAACCACTGGAATGTCAGAATCCAAGCAAGCAGTAAAATCTTGAATGGCTGAACAACCAAAACATGTGCAAATTTGGTTGGGTTCCTGCATTCCAGCATGTCTAAATTTTACCTGTTGCATGGGTTCCTGCATTACAGCACTTCTGAATTTTACCTGCAAAATAGTGCAGGGTCTGCACCAGAAGACATACGAAGAAAGACTAAAGGAGCTTAATATGTATACCCTTGAGGAAAGAAGGGAGAGAGGGGACATGATAGAAACTTTCAAGTACCTCAAGGGAATCAACAAAGTCCAAGAGGCATCTTTCAGAAAAAGAGATGTGCAAGAACAAGGGGGCACAATTTGAAGATAGAGGGGGGATGGCTCAGAGGTAATGTGAGAAAGTATTTTTTCACAGAGGGTTGTAGATGCATGGAACAGCTTCCCTGAGGAGGTCATGGAGTCAAGAACAGTGGAGGAATTCAAGAATGCATGGGACAGACATAAGGCAGTCCTAGTGGAGGGTAGGAGGAAGTAAGCTATTGGTTAACTAGGATCTGCAGCTTATCTTTTAGGTAGGAAAATGGGCTGACTAGGTGGGCCAAGCGGTTCTTATCTGCCATCAAATTCTATGTTTCTACCTGTTGCATAGGTTCCTGCATTCCACCACTTCTGCATTTTACCTGTTGCATGGGTTCCAGCATTCCAGCACATCTAAATTTTACCTGTTGCATGGGTTCTGGCATTCCAGCACTTCTAAATTTTACCTGTTGCATGGGTTCCAGTACTTCTAAATGTTACCTATTGCATGGGTTCCTGCATTCCAGCACGTCTACATTTTACCTGTTGCATGAGTTCTGGCATTCTAGCATTTCTAAAGTTTACCTGTTGCATGGGTTCTGGCATTCCAGCACTTCTAAATGTTAACTTTTGCATGGGTTCTGACATTCTGGCACTTCTAAATTTTACCTGTTGCATAGGTTCCAGCATTCCAGCACGTCTAAATTTTGCCTGTTACATGGGTTCCTGCATTCCATGACTTCTACAGTTTACGTGTTACATTGGTTCTGGCATTCCAGCACTTCTAAAGTTTACCTGTTGCACTGTTTCCTGTATTCCAGCACTTCTACAGTAAATTTTACCTATTGCATGGTTTCCGGCATTCCAGCACTTTTAACATTTACCTGTTGCATGGGTTCCTGCATTCCAGCCCTTCTAAATTTTACCAGTTGCATGGGTTCCAGCACTTTTAAATTTTACTTGTTTCATGAGTTCTTGCATTCCAGCACTTCTGAATTTTACCTGCTGCCCGGGTTCCTGCATTCCAGAAATTTTACCTGTTGCATGGGTTCCGGCATTCCAGGACTTCTACATTTTACCTGTTTCATGAGTTCCTACATTCCAGCACTTTTGAATTTTACCTGTTGCATGGATTCCTGCATTCCAGAACTTCTAAATTGTACCTGTTGCATGGGTTCTGGCATTCCAGCACTTCTAAATTTTACCTATTGCATGGGTTCTGGCATTCCAGCACTCCAGCTCTTCTAAATTTTACCTGTTGCATGGGTTTCAGCATTCCAGCACTTCTAAATTTTACCTGTTGCATGGGTTCCGCATTCCAGCACTTCTAATTTTACTTATTGCATGGGTTCGGCATTCCAGCACTTCTAAACTTTACCTGTTCCATGGATTCGGCTTTCAAGCAGTTCTAAATATTACCTGTTGCATGGGTTCCGTCATTCCAGCAGTTCTGGGGTTCATGAAAAGTCCATAAATTCCTATCAGGACTGGTGACTTCGGAACCTCCAAATCTCGAATGTCAGAATCCACGTATGGCGAAGTGCTTACAGTATCAGCCTGCCTTGCTGCTGACACCTGTTCCCCACCCCAGATAGGGTCTGCTTTCTGAGTTTGGCTCCCGAAGGAGTGTTACACAAAACATTTCTATTTAACTCAGGAACTGGGGTGGGCCATGACACTGGGGATCTGTGCAGTCATGGTAGGGTATAAGTAAAACACAATAGTTACAAAGGAATTTCCTCTCCTTTAGCCAGGGTCGGGTAGTAGGTTTATTCTGTACACAAGATGGGAAACTGACAATGGTTTGCCCACTGGAGAACTGGCAGGACTGCAGGTGCAAAAGGTACAAAGGATACACGGTGCATTGCACCACACACAAGGTCTGAGAAGGTCCCTGAATTAGGAATCAAGAAAAAGTCTCTTTGTCCATCCCTCATCCAGGATCAAAACCAGGACAGGGCATGTCCTAACAGGATTCAGACACTTTGGGTTCACAAAGAACATTTCTCCAAACAGGCAGAAACACATTTGGGGGCTGCTAGTGTCCTATCTGAAAACATTTCTTGTCAGAAACAGGAAAACACTCCTTTTGGGGACAGCTGGTGTCCTTAGTTTCAAATACACTTGTCAGAAGCTGCACACTTAGGGACAGCTTATGTCCTTTTCTGACAACAAATTCTGTGACATGTACAACTTTTTGTAGTACATGAGCCTCTTCCCCATCTTCTGGTTGGAGAAGCTGGTGTCCCATTTTCCAGCCAGGTAATATACCCCATATCCCTTGCAAAACTATGAGAGTGAGGCACAGTACAGACTGTTATCTTTCAAAGATCCTGTCAGACAAACTGGACCTTAGTCCCTCCAAACCCTCATAGGCATTCCTATTATGGTCGGAGCCAGCTCTGGGCTGCCACACACATAAATAGTCTCTCACGGTTCAGGATGTTTCCACATTTTACTGACTGTTCCCATGACTAGAAATGTTAAAAGTCCTTCACCCCACACTGGTGTATGCTAAGGAAGAAGGCCACCGCCACAACATGATGCTCAGCTACTCGAACTGGGGCCTAAAATCAGGAGAGAGAGAGGTGGGAAACCTCTCCTGCAGCTCCTTCAGTCAGACTAGTGTCTCTCTTAGCTCAGCTCTCGTGAACAACTGCCTCACCTGCAGCATTCCATTGTGGCTCATGATGTCATGTGCTCCTCCGACTGGGCACCTCTGCCCAGATACTGACAGTAGGGTCAGGAAGACCTGAATGTTTAACCATTTGCTGCACAGTGTGACTAAACAAAATAAATTACACTACCTAGGATTCTTGTATGCTGCTAAAAGCGTTGAATACCCTGCTGTAGAAAACTATTAAAACACTTTACTAGCGTGTGTACTAGAAGTGTTTTCTAAACTGTCTAGTAATTTGGGGGGGGCACTAGGGTTATATATATGCAAGTGATAAAATCCAAAGCCTCTAGAATGCAGTAACCCATGCAAAATGTGTGCCTATTTAAGTGTTTCTGGATATTAGTGCTTGTGTGAGTTCCGGCATACCAGTAATTCTGGAGTTCTGGAAATGACCAGGTTTCCTAAACATATGTGGTGTGCTGTATACGTGCTGCCACAAACTGGTTCAAGGCCTACCTTTATTGGCAGAACCCAATCAGTTAAGATCTTGGACACCACTTCCCTCCCCTCCCTCCCGATTAGCCCTTGAGTCCCCAGGGCTTGGTATTAGGCCTTCCGATTTTCCATCTTCTTAAATTACCTTCCCTTTGTTTGTTCCCCATCCTCTGCTATACATATGTATGCCAATGATACAGTCCTGTATGCATCTGGCTCCTGTCCTGATGAGGTTACAACTAGCTTACAGCAATACTCAGACAAGGTTCAGCTCTGGTTTGCTAACCATCAACTTTTCCTCAGCACCAAGAAGATGGTCTCCATGACCTTTGGCACAAGGCAGAGACTCTCTAGGCATTCCTTCCTGCCCACTTTTCACACCTTTGATGGGACTTTACTTGAAGACACATCCTCCTTCAGGTACTTAGGTGTTTGGCTGACTACCATCTAAACTTCTATGGTCATATTGACGCCATCCAGAAAAAACTGCACCCCAAGCTTGGTGCCGTGTTCAGAACCATAGTTGCATCCTCCCACAGCTAGGCCTGAACTTGTTCAGAAGATGATACTGCCCATTTTGACTACTGTGACGTACTGTAGATATGGTGCTGCCACTAAGTCCTCCCTGGCCAGACTGGACACCTCTTCAATTCCTTCTGCTGCTTTGCCCTGATGCCCCCCCACCCATCACTGTGATCTTTATCGTGTCTCTATCCTTCCCTCTCTTACAAATAAGCATTGGTTGGATGAGCTCCTTCCTACCTCACCTCTTCCTTTATAACACCCTCCAACCCTCCCATTCCTTAGATCAACTGACTCCCATACCCTGGTTGTCCCCCGCAGATCCACCCAAATTGGCCTATCCAGTTTCTCTCACCGCCTCCTAAAAATGTGAAATTCCCTCCCACTTCAAATCTGGTACTCATCCTCCACCTACTCCGTCAGATCTGCCCTCAATAATTACCTTGCACCTAGCTGCTCCTTCTATGTCCCTCCCTAATTACCTCCTCTAAGCTCTGGACAACCCTTACCGCTGTACCCTCACCTTCATTTTACCCTGTGCACACCCACCCCTCAAATCTCTAGCCCTCCTTCCCCCAAATTGCTCCCCATACTGGCCTCCTTGATCTCTCTCACAGAATGTAAGGACCCCAAATGCTCTCCATGGGTCCCTCTCACCTCGCAAGGGCTTGTATCTCTGATCTACTCCCTTCCTCCACTATCCTAAAGGGGTCTCTTTGGGAACTGCCTTATCCCCTTCTTTCTGGTCCCTTCAGTCCCCTTGCAGGGTTCCTCACATCCTGAGGGGATCTACAGGGACATGACTCTTCTCCTCCCCACTTCCCCCTCCCGTCCCCTTTTCTTTCACTTAAGCAGTTGTTTACTATTAACCCAGCACTTATTATTGTCCGCTTCTTTCATATGTGTTATACAAGTAACACTGTCGCCACATTGCTTGTAACACCTGCCTTACAACTGTATGTTAATGTTGATCTTGTAACTTGATTGTTTACTGTCTCACCTTATTGTACCCTTCCCCAGTTCACATCAGAAGACGAGCGACTTGTTGCTCAGTGTGCCTTCCTGGTGAAACATTTCAATAAATAAATAAATACATTTTACTAACATACTAAAATGCCAGCAGAATAGGCCTAATGGTCTTTCATGCCTGCTCGTTTGGTAAGCCCCCACTCTGGGTGCTGACCTTGCTGCCCCCCTCTCCTTCTCTGGCTTCTCCCTTCCCAGTTCCGGATATTCTCGCTGCATTGGATTTTGCTTCCAGAACCCTTCCCCTGTACCTGTCCCACCCCTCTTGAACCCCTCCATCATCTCTGTCTCCACCAGCCCCCTAGGCAGCGCATTCCGTGGTTCCACCACCCTCTCAGTGAAGTAGCACCTCCTCCTTTCACCCCTGAATCTTTCCCCCTCCAGTTTCCACCCATGCCCTCTAGTGGCCCCTCCTCCTTCCTTCAAAGCACCCTGACTGTTCCTCCCCTATTTGCCCTCTTCATGTACCTGAAGACCTCATCATGCCCCCAGTCCCTTCTCTCTTCCAGTGTGTACATGTTTAGCTCTTTGAACCTCTCCTCATAGCTTGGCAGAAGACACCAGGAGAAAAGGACTGCTGTGTGACTGAACTTCTCTACTGGGACTACATTGCCCTCCTTTCCTCCCTCCACCCCCCACCCAAAGCTAGTTCTATTTTTATAGGCACAGGATTTGACTGACAACAGGAACTTCCTGTTTAGGGCAGAAGTGAGTGATCACAGAACTACCAAGGACCCACCATCCTAGAAGGGCAAGAGTAGCTCTCCGGCCCCTCTAGCTGCTGGAGGTCTGCCCTGAACAAGTAAGTGGTCTACTGAGAAATATAGGATATTCTTCTCTCAGAAAAGGACAATCAGGAGCTTAAAGGGCACACAGGCAGAAAGTAAGGAGAGAGAGAGAAAAAAACAGAGGAAAGAGTAAGGATTGCAAACAGTTAAGGGGCCAGAAATAAGACATGATTGGAGTGGTGCAGTGCAGTGGCTGTGGAGCAGCAGTCTTCCGGGAGATGTTCTGGAGGATGCGGTGTTGTCCCATCTGCAGGCATCTCTCTGGGCTGAGGGAGGAGGTTGCTCATCTCCAGGCTGAGTTGGCCAGGATTTGTGGGACCTCCTCTTCCATCCAGGGACCACCAGTGCCACTGCCGTTGCCTCAGAGGTTGCCAAGAAAGAGGAGTGGTTGGACCACAGTGGGCTCAGGAGGGTGAGGGATCAGAGGCATCCCTCAGTTGTACCTCTCCACAATTCCTATGCCATTCTGGCAAAGTGTGGTTCCTCTATGGAGGCACCTACAGTGGAGACCAAGGAGGATGCTGGGAACCTCCACAAAGGAGACCCACAGGAGGGTGGCAGGGGACCCTGCAGGGGAAGAAACAACTCCTGGTGGGGACTCCATTGTTAGGAAGGTAGAACTGGGCAAGGAAGGGAGAGGGAGGTAGTGCCTGCCTGGCACCATGGCTTGAGGGACAGGAGCGAATCCTCAGGATTGCCGAGCAGCTGCACAGGGAGGAGCTGGATGTCATTGTCCACCTAGGGACAAATGACCTGGCTAAGAAAGGGATTGAGAGAAGTGCAGGAAGAGTTTGTGGAATTGGGAGGGAGCCGTGGCAGCACGACGGTAACCTTCTCGGAGGTGCTACCCATCTATGGCATAGGAGAGGCTAGGTGTTCCGTATCATGGGATTCAATCAGTGGTTGAAAAACTGGTGTGGAGCTCAGGATTTGGCTTCATTGGGGACTGGGGTCCACCTGGAGTGATGCAAGCCTATACTGGCATGATGGGCTGCATCTGTCCAGGAGGGGAACCAGGATCCTAGGTGATAGGTTTAAATGCTTCATTGGCAAGCTTTAAACTAGCCATGGGGAGGCACTGGAAGGAGCAGGTAAATCCTAGCCCCCAAACAATCACGGTAGTAAGTGTGGCAAACACCAACATGGAGGTGTTGATAGGGAGAAGGGCAGGGGTAAATGGAGAAAGTGACAAAGGCAAGAAGGACAGGATGGGGCAAAAGGGGTAAGGCCATCAGGAAATGGAGGGTAATGAGTACCAATGCCTGTAGTCTGGGCAACAAGCTCCTGAGCTGGTGGCCTTAATGGAAGAGGATGCCTGGATATCGTAGCAGTCACAGAAACATGGTACACAGAGAACCATGACTGGGATGTTAACATACCAGGGTACATTACTTACAGGAGAGACAGGCAGGGAGAACAGGGGAGGAGTAGCTCTCATGTAAAGGAAGGGATAAAAGCAACTGAACAAAAGAGTAAACAGGGAGGAGAGGAGGCACTGTGGTCACCTTGAGACTGGAGAGGGACCACAATCCGCACAGGGGTTGTACAGACCCCATGTCAGGGGAAGGAATGGACAAGGATATGATGGAAGGCATTCTTAGAATGACAGAGAAAGGGAGATACTGTTGATGGGAGACCTGAATATGCCAGATGTTAACTGGAGCACATTTGCTGCAGCCACATCCAAGAGCAGGGCCATTCTTGACGCCCTACAGGTGGCAGGCATTAGACAGCTAGTTTCGGAACCCACTCGTGAGGGAGCAATCTTAGACCTCGTACTCTCAAATGGGGCAGTGAGAGGATCTCAGATCTAGAAGTGGGTTGCCATCTGGGGACAAGTGACCATCAAACAGTGTGGTTCACGTTAAACTCAGCTACAGAGTCAAGCCATACAAAAGTGAGGGTACTGGACTTTAGGAGGGCTGACTTTGGCAAGATGGGAGAGTGCCTCAGAAAAGCACTAGCAAACAGGCTAGAAGGAGGTGTGGAGCAACAATGGGGAATTATCAAACTGCCATCACAGAGGCAACAAGCCTTTTGTGAAGCAAATAAACAAATCAAAACGAAAGAAAAGCCACTATGGTTCTCAAGAGAGGGCTGTGAAAGTCAGGAAGAAAAGATAGCATTCTGGAAGTATAAGGAAACACAGAAGGAGCAGGACAGAGAGCTGTACCAGTTAAGGCAGAAAGAAGTAGGAGGAAGTGAGAATAGCAAAGGCCCAAACTGAGGAAAAGATAGCCAACTCAGTTAAGAAGGGGATAAAACCTTTTATAGGTACATCAGCGAGCATAGAAAGACAAAAGGAGGATAGTGAGGTTGAATAGAATGAACGTGGGTGGGCAGAGGGGACAGTGAAAAGCAGGAATACTGAACGAATATTTCTGCTCAGTATTCACAAAAGAGGAGGGGGAAGTGCCTAATTCAATTAACAGAAGCACTCTTGATAGGGGGGTCGATCCCAGTCCTTTCACAGAAGAAAGGGTTCTGCAAGAACTCCTAAAACTGAAGGTGGACAAAGCAATGGGTCCTGATGGAATTCACCCCAGAATTCTAAAAGAATTAAGGAAGAAACTAGTGAAACCACTGGCTACTCTTTTTAATAAATCATGGGAGGATGGTGTGGTACCCGAGAACTGGAGGAAGGCGGATGTGATTCCCCTTCACAAAAGTGGGACCAAGACAGAGGCAGGAAACTACAGACCTGTCAGTCTGACCTCTGTGGTAGGGAAAGTGATGGAGTCACTTCTGAAGGAAAGAATAGTTGAGTACCTAGAGGTCAGTGGAGCACAGGATGCAAGGCAGCATGGGTTCACAGCGGGAAGGTCATGTCAGACAAATCTAATAGATTTCTTTGACTGGGTGACCAAAGTAGTAGACCAGGGAGGGGCTGTGGACATGGGCTACCTAGACTTTAGCAAGGCATTTGACACAGTCCCACACAAAAGATTATTAGTCAAATTAACCAGCCTGGGAGTGGGTCCCAGGGTGGTAGCCTGGGAAAACATTGGCTGGACAACAGGACACAGAAGGTAATTGTAAATGGAGTCCACTCTGAAGAAAGGGCGGTTACCAGTGGGGTACTGCAGGGTTCAGTATTGGGTCCAGTCCTTTTTAATGTCTTCATCAGTGACATTGCAGAGGGACTGAAAGGAAAAATATGCCTTTTTGCAGATGACACAAAGATCTGCAACAGGGTTGATACACAAGTAGGCGTGGAAAGGATGAAAAGGGACTTGGCAAGGTTGGAGGAATGGTCAGACGTGATGGCAGCTAGGATTCAATGCAAAAGTGCAAATAATGCACCTGGGAAACAAGAACCCAGGGAAGAATACACAATGGTGGGGAGGTAGTAACAACAACAAAACAGGAAAGGGACCTGGGGGTAATCATATCAGATGACCTTAAGGTTAGCAAGCAATGTGAGAAGGCAGTAGGGAGAGCAGGGGTATACTGGGATGTATAGGGAGAGGCATCAGCAGCAGAAAACAGGAAGTTGTTATCCCTCTGTATAGACAGTTGGTGAGACCCCATCTGGAATACTGTGTCCAGTTCTGGAGACCCCATCTCCGCAAGGACATAGACAGGATAGAGGCAGTCCAGAGGAGGGCAACTAAAATGGTGCAGGGTCTGCAAGAGAAGCCATATGAGGAGAGACTAAAGGAGCTTAATATGTATACCCTTGAGGAAAGGAGGGAGAGGGGGGACATGATAGAAACTTTCAAGTACCTCAAGGGAATCAACAATGTCCAAGAGGGTAGCATCTTTCAGAAAAGAGACTTGCAAGAACAAGGGGACACAATTTAAAGATAGAAGGAGGGCGGTTCAGGGCAATGTGAGTAAGTATTATTTCACAGAGAGGTAGTGGATGCATGGAACAGCCTTCCTGAGGAAGTTGGGGTCTAAAACTGTGGGAGAATTCAAGAATGCATGGGACAGACATAAGGCAATTCTTGTGGGGGCAGGAAGATATAGGCTGTTGGTTAACTAGGATCTGCGGCCTATCCTGTAGGTAGGAAATGGGCAGACTAGGATGGGCCTAGCGGTCCTTATCTGCTGTCAAAGTGTATGTTTCTATGTTTCTATGTAGGTCCTGTACCCCAAGCCCCAAATCATTTTGGTTGCCCTCCTCTGGACCCTCTCCAGGAGTTTAACATCCTCTCTTTAAGTGTGGCCTCAAAACTGCACACAGTACTCAAGGTGCGGCCTCATCAAGCAGTTATACAGAGAGTATCACTTCCCTCCTTCTGGAGGTGATCCCCAGCGATGCATCCCAGCATCCTGTTGGCCTTGGCTGCTGCCTCCCACAAGTCTCAGAGTTGTTCATCTTGACATCCACCACCACCCCCAGGTCCCTCTCAGCCATCGAGACTTGTAGCATTTTCCCCCAGGGTGTACACTTGACGTGGTTTCTGGCCCCAGGTGGAGTACCTTGCATTTCCTGCATTGAACCTCAGCTTCCACTTTCTAGACCATCTTCCAGAGCCTCCAGGTCCCCTGTAGGACCACTCCTCTTCTCCCTCATCCACCACCGCCCCAGTTTTGAGTCATCCGCAAAGAGACTCATCTCACTCCTGATTCCTGTCCTTATGTCAGAGATGTAGGCATTGAACAGCAGGGCCCAAGGACTGATCCTGTGGGACCCCACTAATGACCCTCCTTGGGATGAGACTATCCCACAACTATAACCCGCTGGGTCCGGTCCTGGAGCCACCACCTATCCATCTGATCATCTAGTTCCCCACCCCATTTCTCCCAGCGTATCCAACAGGCCCACTTGAGGAACAGAGTCAAATGCCTTGCTAAAGTCTAGAAAGAGGGATGTCCACTGGTCTACACCAGGTCCAAGGCACTCACACCCAGTCATAGACCTCAAGGTTTGTCTGACATGATTTCCCGGGATGAATCCATGCTGTCTATCATCCAGGCACCCTGACTTTCCAGGTCCCCCAGCCTCTCCTGACAATGCCCTCCATCACCCTGCCCACCACCGGATGTCAAGCTGACAGGCCTGTAGTTTGCCACCACCCTTGATCCCCCCCTTGTGGATAGGCACTATATGCACCACCTTCCAGTCCTGGGGCACCCACCCTGTCCTCAGAGAGATGGTGAAAAGCTCCACCAGGGGTTTTGCCAGGACATCCGCAAGTTCCTTCAGCACTCTGGGATGTAATTTATCCGGCCCCAGTGCTTTCTCCATTTTAAGGGAGCTGAGGGCTTCCCTCACTCTCCCTGTGCTGTGATTTCCACTTCCGGTACCTCTTCTCCCTGCTTAGCCCTCCTCCCTCCTGCCAGTGATGCCCCCCCAGACCCACCGATTGGTAAGGGTCCCCCCTCCTCAGTATCTCTGTCTCCTCCATGTATGATGCAGCACCCCATTTTCCTTGGTGAAAACTGAGGTGAAGTACTCATTTAGTACCTCAGCCTGCTCCCCCGGGTCTTGTGCCCATCTCTCCCCTGATTTAATCCTGCTAATCTGCCCCTTCACCCTTCGTTTTTCCCCAATGTATCTAAAGAACCCCTTGTTCCCTCTCCTCATTTCCCTGGCCAGGTTCTGCTCCTTCCTTGCCTTAGCCGCCCTCACCACCCTAGTGGCCCTTCTAGCCATCAGCTCATACTCCCCTCGATCCCTTTCACTCCTTGAGCACTTGAATTGCTTATAGGCTGCCTCTTTCCCGCACCACTTCCTGGGACTCCTGGTCCACCAGCGGGTTTTCGGCCCTACCATTTTAGTCTTACTCTTGCACAGGTGCTGGTAGCATCCTGCACCCCTCTCCTGATGATTTCCCACCTACTATCAGCGTCCATGTCTGACCTAATCACTTCCAAATGCTCCTTAAGGATTCTTCCCATTTCCTTAAAATCCGTCCCCCTGAAGTCAGTTACCTCCGTCTTTGTGCAGCCTTCTAGCCCTCCTAGGTCCAGGCAGAACCAGACCGTGGCATGGTCACTCCCCACCAATGGGTCCCTTACCTCCAGGCCCCCAATCTGGTCACTGTCTGCCAGGACCACATCCAGTACCTGCGCCTCCCTGGTCGGTTCCCCCACCTGCTGAGTTAGGAACGCGTCTTGAAAGACATCCAACAACCTCTGTTCCCTGGTCACAGAGGATGTCATAGTCTCCCAGTCTGTTCCTGGCATGTTTAAGTCCCCCAACACCACCTCCGTTCCTCTGCCGAGTCTGCAGTGTCTCCCAACATCTGCCACCAGTCCTCCTCCAGCTCCTCCGCCAGGGCAGGGGTCTATACACCACTCTATTTTTGCTCTCTTGCCCCCTTGTTATCAAGGTGACCCAAATCACCTCCACGGTTCCCCTCCGCCTCCTCTACCCCCTTTGCCAATGCAGTTTTTGATGATCATTGCTACCTCCTCCCCTTCCCTCCCCCCTGTCCTTGCTGAACATAGTGTAACCCTCCAGGTTCAGGTCCCAGTCGTGTCCTGCAGTGGCCCAGGTCTCAGTGACTGCTGCCATATCCACTGCTCCCTCAGTTAGCATCGTCTGGAGCTCAGGCATTTTATTGCCCAAGCTCCTGGCATTTAGCAAGACTACCTTCCACCCTTTCCCTATACTTCCATTTCCCCTGCTCGTGTTCCCATGGGGATTCTGTTTTCCCCTGGTCTGCACTTTACCAGTTGGCCTTTTTCTGCAATCCTCCAGCTCCCAAGGGGGGTGGAGACAGAGTCCCTCCTTTATCGGCACCCCTTCGGCAGACTTTTCTCCCATCCCTCCCCCCTTCACAAGTTTAAACCCCACTTTTCACCAATGAACCCCTCTGTTTTCCCTTAGGATTCCCTCCTCCAAATTGAGATGTAGTCTATCTCTAGCATACAGCTCCTATCCTCCCAGGTCTCCCCAATCCCCCATCAACCCATACCCTGGCCTCACACCACTCCCTGAGCCACTGGTTTATCTCCTAATCTTCCTCTTGTGTTCCCCACTAGCCCTGGCACCGCAGGATTTCTGAGAAGGAAACTGTGCATCCTATGTCATGACAGACCCTGGCAAGCTCCTGAATCTTGCCTGTATCTCTAGCTCGCTATTTCCCTCAATGTCATTTGTACCCAGGTAGACCAGTATGTCCGGGAACCCCCAATCCTTTGCCAGCTGATATACCTCATGCTTAGCCCTGTGCACCATTAGTCCAGGGAAGCATTTTGTTCTAACTGGCCAGGCTTCCTCCTATCCCATTTGATACCCCTGATCATAGAATCCCCCCAACAGGAGCACTCTGACCGCTCCTTTTCCTCCATTCCCGCCCTTCCATGTCCCTCATCCTTTCTACCGGACCCTCCACCCAGCCGGCTCCTTGTTCCTCCCCCTATCTGGGTGCCACATGCCACCCCTCCCTCCAATCCTATGCCTCTCCTCCTCCTGAGTATCCTTCTGTACCTTGCTAACTCCCCCCCTCACTGCTTGCGACTGGTCCTTCTCCCCCATCTGCTAAACTAGCTTGGCTCGTCCTCCCTTCCTTCCTGTCTCCATTTAGTCCCTCCTTGCTTGTCGTGCTCCCCTGGCCTAAACCCTCAGCTTCCTTTACTGAATCCTCCTTGTACTTCTGGTCCTTCTCCTTTACCTTTCCTCCCAACTGGTCCTTCTCCTTGCGCTTTCCTCCCTCTTCCCCCTGCCCCTCCTGCTCTGATTCACTGCTCCCCCCATTTCCTGCATTCCCGGTTCTCCCTGTTCTTCCTGCTATCTGGCCCCTGCCTCCTGCCCCCCACTCCCTTTCCATCTCTAACCACCCCTGTCATGGCTACATCACCCCCCATCCTCGAGCAGAAGAAGAGAACTGAAGCAGTTACGGAGTGTAAGGTCTGATCCACCTCCCTGCCTTGCTTCCTTCTGGCCAACCTGGTCATCTGCCTACTTCCCTGAGAATGTTTTCCCTCTGTCCCTCCTTTGTGAGAGTCCCCAGTTACCTGCCTGCTTCCTTGGTAGTGTCCTTTTGGACCCCCTCTGCCAGGGTCCCTATGTTCCCCCTGAGTATTCTCCTGCACTCCTTTTCCTATGTCCCCACCCCCAGTGCTTGGTGCAACCCCGTGGGAGATCCCCTGCCCCCTTCCCCAGCCATACCTCCCCTTCCTCAGCTGTCTCCTAATCCCCGCAACCTCCTCCCTAAGCTGCCAGCTGGTAGCACACTGGGCAACCACCGAACTTCCAAGACCAGTCCAGTATCATGGCTGCTCCACACCCTGTGCACCCACCACCCTCCCAAAGATGCCGGCCCTAATGACGGTGGTTCCATCCCCTTGCAAGTAGGTTTCCTTGGGTGAGCCACTAGGTTCCCCTCAGTCCAAGTTACACCCCTACTGCCTAATCAGGTCTCCCACTATTCTTAGATACAGTCCCACAGTACACCGGTAACCCTGTTACTAGGTGCAGTACAACACAGTAAACTTATAAGGGAAATGAACAACTCCCTAAGCTCCTCTCTCCCAGCCTTTAAATCCAACCCCCAGTGGCTAGAACTACATGAGCTGCACCTGCAGCCTTTTCCTCCAATTGCAGGGCAGGTGTTCCCTATAAATTATCAGAACTCTGGGAGGGAGGGTTGGGGAGGGGGTTTTGGGCAGACACCCACTCGAGAGACAGTGTATCAGCCCTGTGTCTCCCCTCCAAGCCCAGCAGCCAAAGAACCAGGCCCAAGCAACTCCCACCAAATAGGTTTTAAATCATAAGAAATAGGCCTCCACCAGTGCAGCCTGTTACACAGTGAAACATCCAACAAATGAGCCCACTTACAGCCACCAAACCAGTTTTCAAACTTCCAACAGCCACCAAAACAATACCCTGCTAGCCCCTTAGAAGTAAGAAAGAAAAGAAATAACCTTCTACCAAGTAAAATCCACAAGAACCCTGTGAAAACAACAAGAAGCAGCTACTGTCCTGGAACACAACTGATCCTGTCCCCTTCCAGTTCCTTAACAACCAGTTCCAGTTCCTTATGTAACCCCTAGATGGCGCTATCCCAGGGGCTACTACCCCTGCCTGATTTGCCACTAACAGGTTGAGGGGCCTGGATCCAATGGCGGGTGCCTCCACCCAGAGGTCAGGGTTTACAATAGTTAAACTAACTTGGTCACAGCCCTCTGGGACACTGCAACCCCTTTCTTCCCACTAGTGGCCCACACAATACATCAGAATTACCTTTACAGTATACACTTACCCCAGGACTGGTTCCGGCACTGGGACCTCCTGTGAAATAAGATACAGTGCAACAATCACAGTACAGTACTTTAACACAGACAAATACTTAGGCAGTATAACTTGCTGAAACAAGCAGCTCTGATTTATTTAGAGGATATAACAAGGACAGGGAAATCAGGTTAATTAGCTTATCACTCTACTCATCTACCTGTGGCTCTGTGCACAGGCCTATCCCTATCAGTTACTGTCCCTGGGTACCCAAGCCCTAGTGGCTAGTCCAAACCGTGGCAGCTGGTAGGGGCCCTTCACACAGAGAAAAGGAGAATTAAACAGTCAGCAGTACAGTAATTCCATTTGGATTTAATGTGGCAATTCAACAGGGAGCGACCCTGAATTAGTACTCACGACCTCCAAATAAGATAGGGTCCTTCAATGTCAGCAGGGCTACTCTTGAGCTCCAAGAGACTCCTCACACATTTATATGGTAAACAGTCACAGGCAAAAGTCACTTAATGGCAGCAGGATTCACTTGAGGTACACAAACCTCTTCACACATTTATATGGTAAAAAGAAAGCACTATACCAGGCAGGCTGCATCTGTATCCCGATCGCAATTACTGCACAATACCCGGGAGAACACACAGCAGATTCAGTTCCTGACAGACCGAGTGCAATTTTCAGCAATTCCTCCAGTCTTCTACAGGGTGAGCCTGGTTTCACTCTTCAGATATCCTTTATTCTCTTCACAGGACGGATTCAGTCCTAACAAGCTGCAGACCGAACTCTGGACCTTACACATGTTTTTGACTAAAACTGTGCACTGAAGAGCACAGGGTTCCTTTCCCTTCACTGCCAAAGCTCAACTGAAACTCCCAACAGACAAACCGGGCACTTCCTTTGAGTTCCTCCCAGTTCTTGACTGGATTGGCTGTCACTCACAATAGACTGCTGCTGTTGGTCCAAAAGGTGCCAAGTCTAAACTACATCTCCCAGAGTCACTGCCCATACAATCCTCTTGTGGCTGGCCCAGATTATGAGTCCAAGTTCTGATTCGTCCAAGGCACCATTTTAGAGCTAGCTTACTCCACACTGATTGGTCCAGTTCAGCAGTTCAAAACCAGAATGGGGAACTAGGCAGACACAGTTCTGACTGCAAAGAAAGCAGGTTAGACAAACTGTAATTTCATTATTACTGTAAATGATTTCTGGCAAACAGTTACATCTTTCAGATAGGTTCCCTTTGCACTCTAGTGACTGCAAAATGGAGTGAATTGGCAGCAGCTCGAGTGGTACTCAAACAGAGAAGCACACAGTCCCCATACAAACTAATTATGTCTGCAAGCAGACAGCTCTTAAAGAGACAGTACCAGAGGTTCTAAAACACTCACTGATAAATGGCTTAAACGCCAAACACCATTCAGGCTTGGAGCATTCAAGCAAGCTCCTGGAAGTCTTTTGGGAACCCCCATTTGCAGGGGTTACACCTTCCTGGCCTTGGGAAAGCTTGACGCCTGCGTCAAGCAAGTACCCATAAGTTTCAACTGCAACCATATACATTTGCATTAGGCTCACACATGTAATCATCAGTCAATATATCATTTACCAAGAACACATTTCTGAAACATTGCAGTATGTCTCTTTACACAGTATTACACACACATTGTACCATAACTCAAGTTATTACCTCTTGTACATGAAACCTGAAGAGAGGGGGCCCTTCCCTATCAGTTACCTTGGGGCTGGACGAGGCAAGGGCACCATACTTAGAGGGCAACACAAGTAACTTGGAGTTAGCACTGACGCTCAGTTTGGGCAATGAGCTCGGGGACACATACACTCCTTTATGGACAACATTGAGAGGCAAGTCCACAGGCCTCCCAAGGGAATCATAACTGAGGTGCACCACAGGCTTTACAGCTCGACCAGTCTTTCTAGGGGGAACTGTTACAGTCTCTGCACTCTGAGCCTCATTTTCAGCATTGTCCTCACTTGTCAGGGGAGTCTCCATGGGGTAGAGAGGCTAGAACTTGGGGCACTTTCAGCTCCAGGAGTTGCAGTTTCTGAGTCCACAACATTTGGCTCGCATGGAGAGCTGGACACTGGCAGTGGACTGTCAGGGCACTCAAAATACTTCTTGTTCTGGTGTATCACCAGTCTGCCCCAATCTATCATTTTCCTCCTCTGAAAGCTCAAACAGTTCAACCATGCACAATGATTCCATTTCATCTGATCTGATGCTTTGCACTTCACTTTCTGGGAGCATTGGCTCCAGGGACAAAGCTGGGGGCTTGGACAGTCCAGAAGGCCCAGCTTCATCTCCAGTATTGACTAGGGGATTGCCCCGAAACAATTGACTCAGTTCGTAAGAAGGATAGTATTCAAAGTCACTCTCACTTACTTCCGATATGGACTGACAGTCATGCTCAACTGGGACTTGTGGAGGGAACACTTTAACTTTGCTTCTGTAGGTGCAGACTTTCTTGATCTTTTCTTAGCAGCAGCTCTAGTCACTGGTCCAGAGGGGCATCTTCTAGGGGCTCAGACTCAATTAAGATTTGTCCAATGGGCAGTAAATGATTTCTATGCATTGTTTTACATCTTTTGAATTATTCTCAGGCCTTACTTTGTACACTGGCAGATCATCTAGTTTGCCCACTACATGTGAGGGAGATGGTGCCATCTGTCAGCAATCTTGTGCTTGCCATGCAGTCCCAGATTTCTTAGCAATACCCGATCTCCTCCTGGGTTCCTGTGCTTTCACCTTTTATCATACCTTTCTTTGTTGGCCAGATTTCTTTTGGCAGCCATGGTTTGAGCCAGTTGGTACGCATGAGTTAGCTGGGCCTTTAACTTTGCACATACTGTAAATAGTTGTCAGCTTGAACCCCATCAGGAGAGACCCCAAAACACACATCTACTGGTAGTCGAGCTTTCTTCCAAACATCAGGCGGTAGGGGAGAACCCAGTGGCATCACTTTGGTGCAGTTATAAGCATGTACCAGGGTGCTAATTTGTTGGCTCCATCTAGGCTTGTCCTTTGGGTGTAGGGTGCCTAGCATATCTAGCAAAGTGTGGTTGAAACGTTCAGGCTGTGGGTCCCCCTGGGGGTGGTAAGGAGTGGTTCTGGACTTTCGCACTCCCCACAGAGAAAGCATCTCTTTGATCAGACGACTCTCAAAGTTTCTCCCTTGATCAGAATGGATTCTTTGTGGAGCCCCATAGTGAACAAAAAAGTTTTCTACAAGTACTTTGGCTACAGTGGATGCTTTCTGGTCTTTGGTGGGGAAAGCTTGGGCATATCTCGTGAAATGGTCAGTGACCACCAGCACATTACTGATATTTCTTTGATCGGACTCCAAACTTAGAAAATCAATACAGACCAGCTCCATGGGTGCACTGGTGGTTATGTTAACAAGGGGGGCAGCCCTCTGGGGCAAAGCTTTCCTCTGTAAGCAGCGACTACAAGTTCGAATGTGTTGCTCCACATCAGCCCCCATCTTAGGCCAATAGAATCTGGATCTCACCAAGTCAAGTGTTCTGTCTATACCAAGGTGCCCCATGTGGTTGTCAAGGACCTCAATACTGAGTCTCGAAGGCAGTGGGCAGCACTAGTTGTTGTTTGTCTACTTGTCCCCTCTGTCTACTGTTTCTCTGTATAACAGTTTATTGATCAGTTTCAATTTAGGACCTTCTTTGTATAACAGTGCAGTTCTCAAATCAGTGGGCGTAATTTGGACACATCTTTTCCTGCATAGAGGGCTTCTAAAGCTGCTTTGATCATGGGATCGCGGATTGAGCCGCAGAATACTGTCATTGTCCAGCTGAGGCAGTGCACCAATGTCTATTGCAGAAAAGTGGCAATAAGCAGCAGGTATGCAATTCTCAGAGGGTCCCAAGCAATCCACCATGCAGTCCACTGCATCTGTGGACATTGTTCCTCCCTGTCAAACTTCCGGCAGAGTGCCCGAATGTCAGGTTCTGCCAATCGGACCCAATCATTCTGGGGAACAGGCCTCTGGGAGAGAGCATCAGCATCTATGTGGTTCAGACCTGCTTTCGTTATTCGAGCATAGTCGTATGTAGATAATGCAGAAAGCCACCTATGGCCAGTGGCATCCAACTTAGCTGAGGTCTGCACATAGGTTAAAGGATTATTGTCAGTTTTACTAGTATTTTAGCCCCCCATACAAGTACTCATGGAATTGGTCAACAATAGCCCACTTCAAAGCTAGAAACTCTAACTTATGTACAGGATAGTTCTTTTCGGATGAGGTCAGACTTCTACTGGCAAAGGCCACTGGTCTCAGGCCATTCTCGTGCTCTTGGTACAACACAGCCCCCAACCCTTGCAAGCTAGCATCAGTGTGCAGGACATAAGGTTTTCTTGGATCGGCATAGGCCAGCACTGGAACATGGGTAAGTTGATAAATGATCTCATGAAAAGCAGTCTCACAATTAGGAGTCCAGCGGGCCCCAAATACTTCACTCGGATGAAAATACACTCTTTCAGTCTTGAGGGACACTGACTTTTGGTATTTTTTGTGGGTTGGGGATACCCTTGAGTAAGGTTAAGTAAAGGGCGGATCACTCTTGAATAGTCCTTGATGAAACGCCGATAATAACCACAGAATCCCAGGAATCTTTGCAGTTCTTTTTAGATTTTTGGGCTGCGCCAGGTGGTCAAGGCCTCAACTTTACTTGGGTCGGTCTCTATTCCCTCAGTGGATACTATGTGTCCCACATACTTTACTGATGTTTGAAAGAATTGACACTTATCAATGGACAGTTTAAGGCCAAAGTCCTCCAGTCAGTCCAATACCTTAAATAATCTGCTCTCATGTTCCTCCAGTGAGCTGCCAAACACAATAACATCATCTAGGTATACCAGGCACTCTAGTAAGTTCATGTCCCCACTGCCGCTCCATCAATCGTTGAAAAGTGGCTGGGGCACCTGAAATCCCTTGAGGCATCCTCATGAATTCATAGAAGCATAGCCGGACAGATAAGGCTGTCTTTCACGGTCCTCTGGGGCCATGCCGGATCTGGTAGTACCCACTGCGGAGATCCAGCACAGAGAACCACTTGCTCCTGTTTAGGCAGTCCAAAGCATCCTGAATGCGGGGCATTGTGTACTGATCAGGGATAGTCCGCCGGTTTAAGGTGCGATAATCCACACACATCCTTACTGTTCCATTCTTTTTCCTCATTACCACAATGGGGGAAGCATAAGGGCTTCTGGATTCTTGTATTACACCAGCAGCTAACATCTCTTGCAGATGCCGTCTCACATCATCTATGTCAGCAGGTGCCAGGCGTCGAGACCTCTCACGAATGGTCTTTGTCATGCAGCCGGATATTGTGCTCAGCTCCTTGCACGCATCCTATGTCCCATTCCTTTAAAGAAAACACCTGGTCTCTCTGGGCAAGCTTCTCACTGATCCTCACTTTCCATTCAGCTGGCAGGGAGTCGCGAAATCAAACAAGTCAGGCGTTACTCTGTCATTCTTCCTTGAACTCTTGCTGCTGGGTAGCACTGCAGTGTCTCACAATGCACATTAGCCAGGATGCAACCTCTATTTACTCGAATGTCTCTTTCAGACACATTATGAACTTGGACCATTACCCTTCTGGCATAAGCATGGGCTCTAGCGGCAAAATACTAGGCTTGACCAGCAGTCCTCTGGCAATTTTCCATCGCTGGTGCATCCAACATTAATATTTTATTCTTAACATCCTTTCTGATACGGACCTCTCCCTGTAAGGTACACTGGGCATTTGGGCCAGGATCAGAGACTCAGGATCCTTCTTCCATACAATTCCGACCGGTTCCTCTGGTTCTATTTTTCAGCATTCTCTGTGCCTCATAGGCCTTCTTAATTAAAGCGGAACTCTTAAAGCTCTACTAGTCTTTGACCCTGTTTTCATAACACAACTGTGCCAGCCTTCCGAACATATGAGCATTTGTTCCAATCAACAAAGGGACACCATCATACAGTCCAGTGGGGGACACACTAAGGCTAGGGTCTCTACTTGTTCGGCCACTCCAGCCACGGAGGTGGGGAAAGACAGCCAAATTCAGATATACCCGAATAGGGGTAGGCCTTCTCACTTAACCCCCATACATGCAGTCCTTCTAATGGTTGTAAGGGTACGTCTGACAAATGCTTCTGATACCAATCTTGGAACATAATTGTCACTTGGGAGCCACTGTCTAATACAGCTCTTGTAGACACTCCATTCACCTTTACAGTGGTCTCCATGGAGGACCCACTATTCTGGACCAGTCTGGAGAGGCGGTAGTGGGGCCTGGGCAACTGACCTTGCCACAAAGGGACATGAATTAGCATTTTGGTGCCCTCACTGGGATCATTTCTGCACCTCTTAACCACTGATTTGTTCTCCAAGCTCTCCTTGTAGCCTATATGCAACTTTGTCAGTGTCTTTGGGGACCGGCATTCCCTTTCATGTGCCCATCCTTCCCACAATTATAGCAAAACATACTTTCTGGAGTTTGAGCTGGCGAGGCGCCACACTGGGAGCCAGGGCGGGGTATTACTAACTGGAAACCTGGGTGCCATCTCTGTCTCTTGCGTGATAAGCATTTGGAGACATCTCGTCAGTTTCTCCACTTCCATGGTCAAGGAATTGAGTTTGGAGCTGTTATCAGCAGGAGATACATGGGTGGGTACCCCCACCCCCATAGCAGATGCAGTCGGATATAGGTCAGGGCCCGTACTTGCAGGCGTGGCCTTCATAAAGGGACTGTTTTTGAATTCCCGGATCTCTCTCAACAGTTCGCCTCATTGTGGCATATCTTTTTCCTTGCCAGAGCACTCATTTACTGCCAACCTCTGCCCCTGAACTTCACTTGATGGGTCACCCTCAGTCACTCGGGTCGTAGCCGCAGCTATTGGTGCAGGTCCCTCCCGAGGTCGTCTTTTCTCAACTCCTCGAATTTCTCTCATTAACTCATCATAGGAGGGGGGATTCCAGTCGATCTGCCAGGCGTAACTGAAGCAACAGCAGTTCTGAGAAGGGGCAGACTTAGGATCCTGTCCAGCCTGGTTCGCCCAGTTCAGTCGCTGGCTAACTACCTTTTCTGAGGCATTCTTGCAACAATTTTCCAGCCAGATACATACACAGACAACAACTCCCTTGGTACTGTTGTGCATCTCTTACTCTCCACCATAGGTCCTCATCAGAATCTGGGCTCCCATACACATTCTCCAGGGCCTTAAGATAGGCCTGTGCAGTCACTTCAGGGTTACTGGCCCTTGCTTGCGAATGGTAGCCAGGGCAGGACCTCGGAGGCTCTCACTAACCCTCTTTCACTTTTCGGCTTCCGAGCATTGCCATTCTAGCACTTGGGGGGCAACATAGTCTATCCAGGTCTCCCAGTCATCCTCCCCTTGGGGGGTGGGGAGGGTGCCAGAGAAGATCCTCAACCTTCGGTAAGAGTCGTGACTAATGGCAGGTGCAGAAATTGGAGTCTGCATGTTCAGGCCACCATTACGGGCACTGGAGCGGAGAAGGTGTTGGGGAGGAACACCCCAGGTGGCAAGAATAGTTTCTTCAAGTCCTCCACAGTTTTCCCTTCCCCCAGCAACCATTTAGTAAATTTCTCCTCAAAAGTTTCAGATAGTGGTGGGGGCTCATTCCCCCCCGGGTCTTTACTGTCCTTAGTTATCACTCTCCAAGCAGTGAGGGCTCCCTCTGGGGTAATGGTCTGTGGCACTTTGGAGCTATCTATGGGATCCTTAAACTCTACTAGGGCCAGGAAAGTGTGGGTGAGCAGATTAGCATGCCGACCCACCACCACAGGGTTTTGTAAACCTTCCACCTTGGAAAGTACTCCCTGCACAGTGTCCGTATTGATACCCAGGGGATGTCCAGGATAAGCATAGCATTTGGGGTCGATCTCCTCCCCAGTACACCACTCCACCAGCCGGTGCACAGCCACTTCTGTCGGTACCCATTTTTTCTTAACAGTGGTTCGTAAATATGGCCACTAGAGGACACACAATCCCAGCGGTGAGCCTCCAAGATGTAACCCCAGATGGCGCTATCCCAGGGCTACTACCCCTGCCTGATTTGCCACTAACAGGTTGAGGGGCCTGGATCCAATGGCGGGTGCCTCCACCCAGAGGTCAGGGTTTACAATAGTTAAACTAACTTGGTCACAGCCCTCTGGGACACTGCATCCCCCCTTTCTTCCCACTAGTGGCCCACACAATACATCAGAATTACCTTTACAGTATACACTTACCCCCAGGACTGGTTCCGGCACTGGGACCTCCTGTGAAATAAGATACAGTGCAACAATCACAGTACAGTACTTTAACACAGACAAATACCTCAGACAGTATAACTTTGCTGAAACAAGCAGCTCTGATTTATTTAGGGGGATATAACAAAGACAGGGAAATCAGGTTAATTAGCTTATCACTCTACTCATCTACCTATGGCTCTGTGCACAGGCCTATCCCTATCAGTTACTGTCCCTGGGTACCCAAGCCCTAGTGGCTAGTCCAAACTGTGGCAGCTGGTAGGGGCCCTTTCACACAGAGAAAAGGAGAATTAAACAGTCAGCAGTACAGTAATTCCATTTGGATTTAATGTGGCAATTCAACAGGGAGCGACCCTGAATTAGTACTCACGACCTCCAAATAAGATAGGGTCCTTCAATGTCAGCAGGGCTACTCTTGAGCTCCAAGAGACTCCTCACACATTTATATGGTAAACAGTCACAGGCAAAAGTCACTTAATGGCAACAGGATTCACTTGAGGTACACAAACCTCTTCACACATTTATATGGTAAAAGAAAGCACTATACCAGGCAGGCTGCATCTGTATCCGATCGCAATTACTGCACAATACCGGGAGAACACACAGATTCAGTTCCTGACAGACCAAGTGCAATTTTCAGCAATTCCTCCAGTCTTCTACAGGGTGAGCCTGGTTTCTACTCTTCAGATATCCTTTGATTCTCTTCACAGGACTGATTCAGTCCTAACAAGCTGCAGACCGAACTCTGGACCTTACACATGTTTTTGACTAAAACTGTGCACTGAAGGAGCACAGGGTTCCTTTCCTTCACTGCCAAAGCTCAACTGAAACTCCCAACAGACAAAACTGGCACTTCCTTTGAGTTCCTCCCAGTTCTTGACTGGATTGGCTGTCACTCACAATAGACTGCTGCTGTTGGTCCAAAAGGTGCGAGTCTAAACTACATCTCCCAGAGTCACTGCCCATACAATCCTCTTGTGGCTGGCTCAGATTATGAGTCCAAGTTCTGATTTGTCCAAGGCACCATTTTAGAGCTAGCTTACTCCACACTGATTGGTCCAGTTCAGCAGTTCAAAACCAGAATGGGGAACTAGGCAGACACAGTTCTGACTGCAAAGAAAGCAGGTTAGACAAACTGTAATTTCATTATTACTGTAAATGATTTCTGGCAAACAGTTACATCTTTCAGATAGGTTCCCTTTGCACTCCTAGTGACTGCAAAAATGGAGTGAATTGGCAGCAGCTCGAGTGGTACTCAAACAGAGAAGCACACAGTCCCCCATACAAACTAATTATGTCTGCAAGCAGACAGCTCTTAAAGAGACAGTACCAGAGGTTCTAAAAACACTCACTGATAAATGGCTTAAACGCCAAACACCATTCAGGCTTGGAGCATTCAAGCAAGCTCCTGGAAGTCTTTTGGGAACCCCCATTTGCAGGGGGGTTACACTTATTTCCTCTTGTTGTCGTTCAGGGTCCTCATGTTTGCATGTTGTCCTCTGAATCCAAAATTAGGACCAGCTGGGGCCAAAAGGAAATTTAGGGAGCCCTGGGCTCCAGGACACCTGTTAATTTTGACCTCAGAGCTTTCCTTCATTCAGAGGATTCTTTGGCATCTCATGCCACTCATACATAGGTGTCAGCAGGAAGCACATCCACCCCTGGGCCAGAAGGTCATGGGTTTGAGTCCCCCACAAGGACTCAGCTCATTCCTAAAATGCTGATGTTAAGGGAGTGCTGCATTGTCGGGGTGTGCCACCCTTCAGAAAAGATGTTAAACCAAGATCCTTCCCATCTTTGGTGCTGTCCTGGAAGGTATCCAGGTGGAAGTAAAAGCTCCCAAGGCACTTTTTGCAACAGTCAGGGACATTCTCCAGTGTCCTGGCCAACAGTCCCCTTCCTATAAAACTGGTTCATGCAATCATCCAAGGTTGTGCATGGGTGTTGATGTCTAAATGGCTGCCACTACATATTCAGTCACTTCACTATGTCTAGCTTGCTTATAAAGTGCTTTGGGATACCCTGTGTATGAAGGACGTTATATAAAAGCTGATTCTTTTCTTCATATTTTGCATCCTTTGGAGTTATGTGGATAGCTTTCTAGTCATCTAGTGCTTTCTGCTTCCACCCTCACAAGATCCTTTTCTTATGTATAATATTTCACTTAAGCATTAGTAAGGAACCAGCCTCTGCACTGCAACTTCATAGCTGAATGGACCCTATTCACAGTAAAGTGGTTCTCAGAAATAACTTGTCATAGTAAAACCCACATCTTAAAACATTCCATAGCACGGCGTATTGCAGGCCATGTTTTCACAGGAGGCAGAGAATAAAAGGCTGCATACCATTCATGGCTCATCTCATCCGTCACTGTCAAAAAGCCCTGCTATGGCTGGGCAGATCCCTTGGTCACTTTTATTGAGCAACTGCAGAATGGAGCTTGGTTAATGAAGTGAAGTGACATGCAGGATAGGATGGCTTACAAACCCTTACTG
Source organism: Neoceratodus forsteri (assembly GCA_016271365.2). Taxonomy (NCBI): domain Eukaryota; kingdom Metazoa; phylum Chordata; order Ceratodontiformes; family Ceratodontidae; genus Neoceratodus; species Neoceratodus forsteri. The sequence goes on from JADMNL010000023.1 coordinate 72,419,758, forward strand.
CCTTGTGTGTGTGTGTGGGGGAATGAGTTGACATGAAACAACAAGAATTTGTGGGGCTGCTAATCCTTTGTGTGGGAAGAAATCTAGTAAATACAAGTCTAGGGAGAGCAAAAGACATTGGGATGGTTTTGTTAAAGAAATTTCAGAAGTTACTGGCAATGCTGTACCCGATGTTCTTCTGCTAGGTTAACAAGGAAACAGATTCCAGGGTAGAACCTTGCAAGAGGTCTATATAAAGGCCCTCATTTTCAAACATGCAGGATTACCGCAAGCCCCAGGTGTGCAACAATATGATGCATGGGTCTTGTAGCAATCTCCGCCAGCAATTGGGATTTTCACTCCCATGCACCAGTTGCCACAAGGTTAGACCAACTTTTCTGGTCTAGCTTTCGGCAATCGAAGGGATCCTTTTTACGGTGTTTGTGCCAAAGAGTTGTTGCAAGCTGCCATAAATCAAAGAAACTGTCACGCTTGCATCTGATCTATGAAAATTGGAAGCAGTATAGCGCAGTGGTTTAAGGTTCTGAGCTGCAAATCTGGTGAAATCAAGCAGACCAGACCCGGGTTTGAATCCCACAGCTTCCACTTGCATACTGTGTGACCCTGAGCAAGTCACTTAACTTCCCTGTGCTCCCAGGTCACTCCTGTAAAAAAGCTTTCAGCTTAGTGTGCTACTCCTGGTTAAACAACAAAAAAAAAAAAAAAATCAGGCACAGTTGCAACAAAGAGGATTGGCATAGGCAGCTGCGTCAAAGTCTGGGGTTGATGCAGGGCTTGACGTAATTCCAGCATCACCTTTTGAAAATGAAGCCCCCTGCCTCCAGATACAGTAACTTCTCCTGCTATGTCACAGTGTGGTATACTACTTCTTGACTCCAGAACTAGCCATTCATAATTAAGCTGGAAAAAGATACAGGCACTGTTAATGGGGCACCCATTGACTTCAGCAGGCAGGATAGGAGGGAAGGACATGAATTTGGTTTTATGTAGCACCTTTTCATATAAACTGGATCTTAATGTGCTTTACAATCTAGGAGGAAGAGGGGAGAAAATGTTGCTGCTATTAGACACACAGGGAGAATCAAACAGCATAGATAAATGTTAAAGAAAAGATACATAGAGAATAACTGGGCTGTCAAGGATTCTCTGATGGCCTATCAGGCAGAATGTTACTGTATGTTGTTATGTAAGGGAGCCCAGTTCAAGAATTAACTTGGGGAGCCATGTTGGGAGGTAGGCGACGTCAATAGCTGCCATTCAGCAGCAAGCCTAACCCGGGGAGGGTTGGCAGCAAGTGTGCAGTGCTTCATTGACCTCTGTGGGTTGGCCTGGGATTTTGCTGCACCTCAGAGGGTGCAAGGCCAATACATAGGTATGGTCCATGCCATGTGGAGCTGGAACGGAAAAGAAGGAAACTGGAGAATACAGCTGGGGCCTGATCAAGAAGACAATCAGCTTGGCACTCTCAGCCCTACCCTATGGAGACTATCGCCTGCTCTGCGTCCTGAATGGGAGGAGGGTGCCTCCTTGAGACTCCCTTCCAGGGAGGAAGAACCATGGAAGTAGGCATCTGCAGATCGTTTCATTCAGACAATGGTTGATGGTCACCAGAAGGGGGTTGAAGGAAGATGAGGTGGGCTGGCCAGAGAGATAAAAAAGCTGGATTAAAAATATCAAAAGGGTATTAGAACAGTGAGAGATGAGTTCTGGTGATATCATGGAACCACGAGACAAAGCCTGAGTAGTCCTGAATGTCATCAGAAGCTGATGTGTTCAAATTACCTTGTTATTCAAGGATGACTGTTTCAATATTTTTTTTTATAAACTATGGCTCTCCTATATAGATTGTTATGCCCCCATTTTCACCCCCCAGACCTCAGTCACGTGTGCTCTTATGGAGGCACGCTCACGCCATGTCTCCGAGGCACCCTCCTGCTACTTGCCGCCCGCCTATGCTGCCCATCAGACCTCCACCTGATGGCAGCAGAACTACGGTTGGGGGGTGACAGAGATCCTCCCCGGGAGAGGATAGCTGCCATTACGGCTGCTCAATCCTGCTCTCTCCCTCATCCCAGCCGGCTCCTCAACAACCCTGACTCATTTCCAAACCTGGGTTGCTGCCATGGTGGGAGGTAGGGCATCCAGCACCTTAGCCCTCTGCACCACTGGGCGGCAGAGATAAAGTATGGCTCTTATGGTGTGTGCCTCATGGAAAGCTCAGAAGCTTGCTAATCACTGAGTCTCCCATAGCTCAGGGTTAGAGTACTAACCGGAATGCTAGGGGCAGGGTTCAAGTCACTTTTCCTTTCACATTTCCATCAGCATGATTTAAAAAATCCTGTGAGGCTAACTGTCAGGGGTACATTGGTAAGCCACTGAGTTGTTTATCCACAAGTAGCAGAAGCATTATTGGGCGGGGTGGGGGTGACCAGTTCAAGCTGGGGCCCTTGTTGGAGGGTTTTGTTGGCAGTCAGTTGGTAGGGCAACAGAGTGCTCAGTGTGTAATTTTAGGGAGGGAGTAGCTGTTTCAAGGTCAGTGGCACCAGTTGCTGTTCAGGGCTTGGAGAGGTTTTGTGTCATCTTCGAAGATGTGCCTAACAGGCAGGACAGTGGCAAAAGGAGTTATTCTAAACATTCTAAAAAAAGTAATTATTCACAGTGGTGATGTCACAATCTTAAATAATGGGATTTGTAACACTAGCATTGTGAATGTCTTTGAAAACTATGGACTAGCTGGCCCGGTGGCGCTGAGGACTGAGGTGCTAGACGCCACACCTTGCGCTGTGCCGGCGACCGAGGTTTGGGAACGGACTCAGGTGGCCAGGGGTCGGCAGGGGGGAGGGAGGATCGAGTGTCCCAACGGATGCTCTCCTCCCTCAGGGGTGGGAACCAAGAACGCATCCACGTTCTACATCACCTTCGTAGCCGGTGGAAGCACCGACAATTGAAGGGATGGAGGCGGCTCCATTCAACGGAGTCGGGAAGGGGGGACGTCGCCAGCGCATGAGTGGTCTGGCGTGCGTCAGCACACCACCACTCGGGACGTACGTCCTAGCGCTCGGCATCCCAGAGGGTAGGGGAAACCAGGGAAGAAAAAGGAAAACACCTCTCGGTAAGCTCTAGATGATAGCCTCTCGGTACCACCCAGGACCACCAGAAGAGGGACAGACCCCACTGTGCAGGGGGAGCAGGAGGCACTCTAGGGGCAGATCCCTCGAGGTGAAATCTGAGGTTGAGAGGAAGGAAGGAGAGGCTCCGAGAGCAGGAAGGTGGATAAAGAAATAAAGAAAAAAAAAGAAAACTATGGACTGAGCATGCAGGACATGCACCAGAAACAGAGAAATACAGACAGCGATGGCAGAAAAAGACCAAAGGTCTACCTAGCCTGCCCAAAGTTCCCTATTTATCCTGGGACTTATTGGCCATATGGGGTTTTATCCCTCCTGGTCTACCTCCCTGCTTTCCTCCCTACTGCTATCAATTTGAGCAACCACCAAGCCCTTTACTCTGTCGCAGTCATGCTTGAAACTATTTATGGTCTTGGTGACCACAACCTCTGCTGGCAGACTGTTCCACAACTCCACCACCCTTTCCATAAAATAGAACTTCCTCACCTCCCTCTTCAATCTTCCCCCCATCAGTTTCCACACGTGACCTCAGGTTCTTGACTCTGTACTCCTGCTAAATATTTCCCTGCAGTTCATCACGTTTATTCCCTTTGGGAACTTGAAGGTTTCTATCACATCCCCCGTCTATTGCCTGGTCTCCAGTGAGTACATGATTAGTGCCTTGAGACAATCTTCATCAGATCTGCCCTGCTGGTCCTGCATCCTCTTGGTCACCCTGCACTGCACGTCTCCAGCCTGTCCCAGTCCTTCCTTAGGTGACGATTCTTGGGTTCTGTACAATTGCTGGTACCACTGCTATACCCTTAGGCCCCGCACACACTGGTACCAGTGCTATATCCTTAGGTCCTGGATACACTGGCACCAGTGCCCTTAGGTCCTATACACACTGGTACCGTTAATACACCCATACATCCTGTACACATTGGTACCAGTACTATACCATTAAGTCCTGTACGCATTGGTATCAGTACTATACCCTTAGACAGTGAACACACTGGTACCAGTGCTGTACCCTTAGGCCCCGCACACACTGTAACCAGTGCTATACAATTAGGCCCTTAACACTCTGACACCAGTGCTGTAACCTTAGACCCTGCACACACTGTAACCAGTGCTATACAGTTAGGACCTGTACACACTGGTACTTGTGATGTATCCTTAGGCCCTGCACACTCTGTAACCAGTGCTATACAATTAGGTTGTGTACACTGGAACCACTACTACTCTTAGGGCCCTGTACATAGAGTTACCAGTACTGTACCCTTAGGTCATGTACTCACTAGTACCAGTACAATACCCTATGACCCGTACACACTGGTACCAGTACTATACTCTTTGGCTCTGTACATGCTGGTACCAGAGCTATACCCTTAGACTCTGAACACACTGGTACCAGTGCTGTACCTTTAGGCACCGCACACACTGTAACCACGCTCATACAATTAGGTCCGTACACACCTGGTACCAGTGCTGTACACTTAGCACTACACGCACTGAAACCAGTGCTATACAATTAGGTCCTGTACACACTGGTCCCTGTGCTATACCCTTAGGCCCTGTACACACTGGTACCAGAATTATAGTCTTAGGCCCTGTACACACTGTAACCAGTGCTATACAATTGGGCACTTAACACACTGGTACCAGTGCTGTAACCTTAGACACTGCACACACTGTAACCAGCACTATACAATTAGGTCCAGTACACACTGGTACCAGTGCTGTACACTTAGGCACTGCACACATTGAAACCAGTACTATACCATTAAGTCCTGTACACATTGGTATCAGTACTATACCCTTAGACAGTGAACACATTGGTATCAGTGCTGCACCCATAGGCCCTACACACTGTAACCAGTGCTATACAAATAGGTCCTGTACATACTGGTACAAGTGCTATACCCTTAGACCCTAAACACACTGGTACCAGTGTTGCACCCTAGGCACTGCACAGACACTGTAAGCAGCACTATACACTAGGTCCGACACACACTGGTACCAGTGCTGTACACTTAGGCACTGCACACACTGAAACCAGTGCTATACAATTAGGTCCTGTACACACTGGTCCTGTGCTATATCCTTAGGCCCTGTACACACTGGTACCAGACCTATAGTCTTAGGCCCTGTACACTCTGTAACCAGTGCTATACAATTAGGGCCCTTAACACACTGGCACCAGTGCTGCAATCTTAGGCACTGCACACACTGTAACCGCGCTATACAATTAGGGTCCAGCACACACTGGTACCAGTGCTGTACACTTAGGCACTGCACACACTGTAACCAGTGCTATACAATTAGGTCCTGTACACACTAGTAGCAGTGCTATACCCTTAGGCCTTGTACACATTGGTGTCAGTCCTATAGTCTTAGGCCATGTACACATTGGTACAAATGCTATACCCTTAGGATCTGTACACACTGGTACCAGTGGTATACCCTTAGGCCCTGTACACACTGGTATCAGTACTATACCCTGAAACCAGTACTATACCATTAAGTCCTGTACACATTGGTATCAGTACTATACCCTCAGACAGTGAACACACTGGTACCAGTGCTGTACCCTTACGCCCTGCACACACTGTAACCAGTGCTATACAATTAGGCCCTTAACACACAGGTACCAGTGTTATAGAGTTAGGTCCTGTACACACTGGTACCAGTGCTGTATCCACAGGTCCCTGCACACACTGTAACCAGTGCTATACAACAGTCCTTAACACACTGGCACCAGTGCTGTAACCTTAGACCTCTGGTGAATACACCCGTAAACTAGTGCTATAAGTTAGTAGGTCTGTACACACTGGTACCAGTGCTGTATCCTTAGGTTCCTGCACACACTGTAACCAGTGCTATACAGTTAGGTCTTTAACACACTGGTACCAGTGCTGTAACCTTAGGCCCTGCAAACACTGTAACCAGTGCTATACAATTAGGCCCTTAACACATTGGTACCAGTGCTGTAACCTTAGGCCCTGCACACACTGTAACCAGTGCTATACAGTTAGGTCCTGTACACACTGGTACCAGTGCTGTATCCTTAGGCCCTGCACACACTGTAACCAGTGCTATACGATTAGGTTGTGTACACATTGGAACCAGTGCTATACTCTTAGGCCCTTAACACACTGGTACCAGTGCTGTAACCTTAGACCCTGCACACACTGTAACCAGTGCTATACAGTTGGGACCTGTACACACCGGTACCTGTGATGTATCCTTAGGCCCTGCACACTCTGTAACCAGTGCTATACAATTAGGTTGTGTACACATTGGTACCAGTGCTATACTCTTAGGCCCTGTGCACATAGGTACCAGTACTGTACCCTTAGGTCATGTACTCATTAGTACCAGTACAATACCCTATGACCCTGTACACACTGGTACCAGTACTATACTCTTTGGCTCTGTACACACGGGTACCAGTGCTATGCCCTTAGACCCGAACACACTGTAACCAGCGCTATAAGTTAGTTCGGTACTCACTGGTACCAGTGTTGCACACTTAGGCACTGCACACACTGTAACCAGTGCTATACAATTAGGTCCTGTACACACTGGTACCTGTACTATACCCCTAGGCCCAGTACACACTGGTACCAGACCTATAGTCTTAGGCCCTGTACACACTGGTACAAATGCTATGCCCTTAGGATCTCTACACACTGGTACCAGTGCTATACCCTTAGGTCCTGTACACACGGGTACCAGTGGTATACACTTAGGTCCCGTTCCCACTGGCACTTGTGCCCTTATGCCCTGTACACACTGGTACTAGAGCACTGCCCTTAGGACCTGCACCCACCTGTACCAGTGCTATCCCTTTAGGCCCTGTCACACTGGTACCTGCTATACCCTTTGGCCCTGTACACACAGGTACCAGCACAATACCGCTAGAACTTGTACATATGGATACCAGCGCTATATCCATGGGTCTTGTACATACTGCTACCAGAGCTATACCCTTAGGCTGTGCACACACTGACACCAGTGCCCTTAGTACATGTACATACAAGTAACAGTACTATACCCTTAGACACTGTAGGCATTGGTGCCAGTACAATACCCTGAGGCCCTGTACTCGTTAGTACTAGTGCAATACCCTTAGGCCCTGTACACACTGGTACCAGGACCATACTCTTGGGTTCTGTACATGCTGGTACCACTGTTATACCCTTAGGCCCCACACACACTGGTACCAGTGCTATATCCTTAGGTCCTGGATACACTGGCACCAGTGCCCTTAGGTCCTATACACACTGGTACCGTTAATACACCAATACATCCTGTACACATTGGTACCAGTACTATACCATTAAGTTCTGTACACATTGGTATCAGTACTATACCCTTAACAGTGAACACACTGGTACCAGTGCTGTACCCTTAGGCCCTGCACACACTGCAACCAGTGCTATACAGTTAGATCTCTACACGCTGGTACCAGTACTGTACCCTTAGGCTCTGCACACACTGTAAACCAGTGCTATACAATTAGTTGTGTACACATTGGAACTCAGTGCTATACTCTTAGGGCCTGTACACATAGGTACCAGTACTGTACCCTTAGGTCATGTAGTCACTAGTACTAGTACAATACCCTATGACCCCGTACACACTGGTACCTGTGCTGTACCCTTAGGCACTGCATACACTGGTACCAGCGCTATAAAATTAGGTCCGGTACACACTGGTACCAGTGTTGTACACTTAGGCACTGCACACACTGTAACCAGTGCTATACAATTAGGTCCTGTACACACTAGTACCTGTGCTACACCCTTAGACCCTGCACACACTGGTACCAGACCTATAGTCTTAGGCCCTGTACACCCTGGTACAAATGTTATACCCTTAGGGATCTGTACAGACTGGTACCAGTGCTATACCTTAGGTTCCTGTACACACTGGTACCAGTGCTGTATCCTTAGGCTCTGCACACACTGCAACCAGTGCTATACAATTAGGTTGTGTACACATTGGAACCAGTGCTATACTCTTAGGCCCTGTACACATAGGTACCAGTACTGTGCCCTTAGGCCATGTACTCATTAGTACCAGTACAATACCCTATGACCTTGTACACACTGGTATCAGTACTATACTCTTTGGCTCTGTACACGCCGGTACCAGTGCTATACCCTTAGATCCTGAACACATGGGTGCAAGTGCCCTTGGTCCTGTATGCACTGGTATCAGTACTATACTCATAGGTCCTGTACACATTGGTACCAGTACTATATCCTTAAGTTCTATACACATTGGTATCAGTACTATACCCTTAAACCTTGAACACACTGATACCAGTGCTGTACCCTTAGGCCCTGCACACACTGTAACCAGTGCTATAAAATTAGACCCTGAACACACTGGTACCAGTGCTGTGCCCTTAGGCCCTGCAAAGATTGTAACAGGTGCTATACAATTAGGTCCTGCACACACTGGAATCTGTGCAGTACCCTTAGACCCTGCACACACTGTAACCAGTGCTATACAAATAGGTCCTGTACACACTGGTACAAGTGCTATACCCTTAGACCCTGAACACACTGGTACCAGTGCTGTACCCTAGGTATTGCACACACTGTAACCAGCTCTATACAATTAGGTCCAATACACACTGGTACCAGTGCTGTGCACTTAGGTACTGTACACACTGTAACCAGTGCTATACAAATAGGTCCTGTACACACTGGCACCTGTGCTATACCATAGGCCCTGTATACACTGGTACCAGTTACAAGATCTGGGCCTGCTACACACTGGTGCCAGTGGTATACACTTAGGTCCCCACACACTGGTACTTGTGCCCTTTATGCCCTGTACACACTGGTAGCAGAGCACTATCCTTAGCCCTGTACACACTGGTATGAGTATTATACCCTTAGGACCTGTAGACACTGCTACAAGTGCTATAACCTTAGGCCCTCTGCACACCAGTACCAGTGCTGTTCCCATAGGTCCTGTACACACTGGTACCAGTGCTATTCCCTTAGGCACATTACACACTGGTACCAGTGCTATACCCTTAGGCCCTGTACACACTGGTACCAGTGCTATTCCCTTAGGCCCAGTACACACCAGTACCAGTGCTATATCCTTAGGTCCTGTAAATACTGGTACCAGTGCTATTCCCTTAGGTCCTGTACATACTAGTACCAGTGCTATACTCTTAGGCCCTGTACACACTGGTACCAGTGCTGTATCCTTATGCCCTGTACACACTGGTACAAGTATTATACTCTCAGGACCTCTACACATTGGTTCCAGTGCTATACTCATTGGTCCTGTACACACTGGTACCAGTGCTTGTACCCCAGCCATGTACACACACTAGTACCAGTGCTATATACTTAGGCCACTGCACACTGGGATCAGTGTTATACCCTTAGGGCGCCTGTACACACTGGTAGCACTGCTGTAGCCTTAGGTCCTGCACACACTGGTGCCAGTGTTATACCCTTAGGCCTTGTACACACTGGTACCAGTGCTATACCCTTAGACCCTGTACACATTGGTACCAGTACTATATCCTTAGGCCTTGTACTCATTAGTATCAGTGCAATACCCTTAGGCCCCGCACACACTGGTACCAGTGTTATATCCTTAGGTCGTGGACACACTGGCGCCAATGCCCTTAGGTCCTGTACACACTGGTACCAGTACACACTGGTACCAGTAATATACCCATACGTCTTGTACACATTGGTGCCAGTACTATACCATTAAGTCCTGTACACATTGGTATCAGTACTATACCCTTAGACAGTGAACACATTGGTATCAGTGCTGTACCCATAGGCCCTACACACACTGTAACCAGTGCTATACAAATAGGTCCTGTACATACTGGTACAAGTGCTATACCCTTAGACCCCAAACACACTGGTACCAGTGTGTACCCCAGGGTACTGCACACACTGTAAGCAGCACTATACAATTAGGTCCGACACACTGGTACCAGTGCTGTACACTTAGGCACTGCACACACTGAAACCAGTGCTATACAATTAGGTCCTGTACACACTGGTCTCTGTGCTATACCCTTAGGCCCTGTACACACTGGTACCAGACCTATAGTCTCAGGCCCTGTACACTCTGTAACCAGTGCTATACAATTAGACCCTTAACACACTGGCACCAGTGCTGCAATCTTAGGCACTGCACACACTGTAACCAGCGCTATACAATTAGGTCCAGTACACACTGGTACCAGTGCTGTACACTTAGGCACTGCACACACTGTAACCAGTGCTATACAATTAGGTCCTGTACACACTAGTAGCAGTGCTATACCCTTAGGCCTTGTACACATTGGTGTCAGTCCTATAGCCTTAGGCCCTGTACACCCTGGTACAAATGCTATACCCTTAGGATCTGTACAGACTGGTACCAGTGCTATACCCTTAGGCCCTGTACACACTGGTACCAGTGCTGTATCCTTAGGCTCTGCACACACTGCAACCAGTGCTATACAATTAGGTTGTGTACACATTGGAACCAGTGCTATACTCTTAGGCCCTGTACACATAGGGACCAGTACTGTACCCTTAGGTCATGTAGTCACTAGTACTAGTACAATACCCTATGACCCGGTACATACCTGTGCTGTACCCTAGGGCACTGCATACACTGGTACCAGCGCTATAAAATTAGGTCCGGTACACACTGGTACCAGTGTTGTACACTTAGGCACTGCACACACTGTAACCAGTGCTATACAATTAGGTCCTGTACACACTAGTACCTATGCTACACCCTTAGACCCTGCACACACTGGTACCAGACCTATAGTCTTAGGCCCTGTACACCCTGGTACAAATGCTATACCCTTAGGATCTGTACAGACTGGTACCAGTGCTATACCCTTAGGCCCTGTACACACTGGTAACAGTGCTGTATCCTTAGGCTCTGCACACACTGCAACCAGTGCTATACAATTAGGTTGTGTACACATTGGAACCAGTGCTATACTCTTAGGCCCTGTACACATAGGTACCAGTACTGTGCCCTTAGGCCATGTACTCATTAGTACCAGTACAATACCCTATGACCTTGTACACACTGGTATCAGTACTATACTCTTTGGCTCTGTACACGCCGGTACCAGTGCTATACCCTTAGATCCTGAACACATGGGTGCAAGTGCCCTTGGTCCTGTATGCACTGGTATCAGTACTATACCCATAGGTCCTGTACACATTGGTACCAGTACTATATCCTTAAGTTCTATACACATTGGTATCAGTACTATACCCTTAAACCTTGAACACACTGATACCAGTGCTGTGCCCTTAGGCCCTGCACACACTGTAACCAGTGCTATAAAATTAGACCCTGAACACACTGGTACCAGTGCTGTGCCCTTAGGCCCTGCAAAGATTGTAACAGGTGCTATACAATTAGGTCCTGCACACACTGGAATCTGTGCAGTACCCTTAGACCCTGCACACACTGTAACCAGTGCTATACAAATAGGTCCTGTACACACTGGTACAAGTGCTATACCCTTAGACCCTGAACACACTGGTACCAGTGCTGTACCCTTAGGTATTGCACACACTGTAACCAGCTCTATACAATTAGGTCCAATACACACTGGTACCAGTGCTGTGCACTTAGGTACTGCACACACTGTAACCAGTGCTATACAAATAGGTCCTGTACACACTGGCACCTGTGCTATACCCTTAGGCCCTGTATACACTGGTACCAGACCTATAGTCTTAGGCCTGCTACACACTGGTGCCAGTGGTATACACTTAGGTCCCACACACTGGTACTTGTGCCCTTTATGCCCTGTACACACTGGTAGCAGAGCACTATCCTTAGCCCTGTACACACTGGTATGAGTATTATACCCTTAGGACCTGTAGACACTGCTACAAGTGCTATAACCTTAGGCCCTCTGCACACCAGTACCAGTGCTGTTCCCATGGGTCCTGTACACACTGGTACCAGTGCTATTCCCTTAGTACACATACACACTGGTACCAGTGCTATACCCTTAGGTCTCTGTACACACTGGTACCAGTGCTATTCCCTAGGCCCAGTACACACCAGTACCAGTGCTATATCCTTAGGTCCTGTAAATACTGGTACCAGTGCTATTCCCTTAGGTCCTGTACATACTAGTACCAGTGCTATACTCTTAGGCCTCAGTACACACTGGTACCAGTGCGTATCCATGCCCTGTACACACTGGTACAAGTATTATACTCAGGACCTCACACATTGGTTCCAGTGCTATACTCATTGGTCCTGTACACACTGGTACCAGTGCTGTAACCTTAGGCCCTGTAAACACTAGCACCAGTGCTATACAGTTAGGTCCTGTACACACTGGTACCAGTGTTGTACCCTTAGGCCATGTACACACTAGTACCAGTGCTATATACTTAGGCCACGTACACACTGGGATCAGTGTTATACCCTTAGGCGCCGTACACACTGGTAGCACTGCTGTAGCCTTAGGTCCTGCACACACTGGTGCCAGTGTTATACCCTTAGGCCTTGTACACACTGGTACCAGTGCTATACCCTAGACCCTGTACACATTGGTACCAGTACTATATCCTTAGGCCTTGTACTCATTAGTATCAGTGCACACCCTTACGCCCCGCACACACTGGTACCAGTGTTATATCCTAGGTCCTGGACACACTGCGCCAATGCCCTAGGTCCTGTACACACTGGTACCAGTACACACTGGTACCAGTAATATACCCATACGTCTTGTACACATTGGTGCCAGTACTATACCATTAAGTCCTGTACATATTGGTATCAGTACTATACCCTTAGACAGTGAACACACTGGTAGCAGTGCTGTAACATTAGGCCCTGCACACACTGTAACCAGTGCTATACAGTTAGGTCCTGAACACACTGGTACCAGTGCTGTATCCTTAGGCCCTGCACACCGTCGTGCTATACAGATTAGGTCATGTACATTAATTTGCAGTGCTATACTCTTAGGCCCTGTACTCATTAGTACCAGTGCAATACCCTTAGGCCCTGTACTCATGTGCACCAGTGCAATACCCTTAGACCCTGTACACATTGGTACCAGTGCTATACTCTTAGGCCCTGTACTCATTGGTACCAGTGCAATAACCTAAGACCCTGTACACACTGGTACCAGTACTATACTCTTTGGGTCTGTACACACTGGTACCAGTGTCATACCCTTAGGCCCTGCATACACTGGTACCAGTGCTATACCCTTAGATCCTGAACACACGGGTGCAAGTGCCCTTAGGTCCTGTACACACTGGAACCAGTATTATACCCATAGGTCCTGTACACATTTGTACCAGTACTATATCCTGTCCTGTAGACATTGGTATCAGTATTATACCCTTAGACCCTGAACACACTGGTACCAGTGCTGTACCCTTAGGCCCTGCACAGATTTTAACCAATGCTATACAATTAGGTCCTGCACACACTGGTATCAGTGCAGTACCATTAGACCCTGCACACACTGTAACTAGTGCTATACAAATAGGTCCTGTACACACTGGTCAAGTGCTATACCCTAGACCCTGAACACACTGGTACCCATGGTGTACCCTTAGGCACAGCACACACTGTAACCAGTGCTATACAATTAGGTCCTGTACACACTAGTAGCACTGCTATACCCTTAGGCCTTGTACACATTGGTGTCAGTCCTATAGTTTTAGGCCCAGTACACATTGGTACAAATGCTATACCCTTAGGATCTGTACACACTGGTATCAGTGCAGTACCATTAGACCCTGCACACACTGTAACTAGTGCTATACAATTAGGTCCTGTACACACTAGTAGCACTGCTATACCCTTAGGCCTTGTACACATTGGTGTCAGTCCTATAGTCTTAGGCCCAGTACACATTGGTACAAATGCTATACCCTTAGGATCTGTACACACTGGTACCAGTGGTGTACCTCAGGCCCTGTGCACACTGGTACCAGTGGTATACACTTAGGTCCCATACACACTGGTACTTGTGCCCTTATGCCCCATACATACTGGTACCAGAGCACTACCCTTAGGCCCTGTACACACTGGTACGAGTATTATACCCTTAGGACCTGTACACACCGGTTACAAGTACTATAACCTTAGGCCATCTACACACCAGTTCCAGTGCTATACCCATAGGTCCTGTACACACTGGTACCAGTGCTATTCTCTTAGGCGCAGTACACACTGGTACCAGTGCTATACTCTTAGGCCCTGTACTCATTAGTACCAGTGCAATACCCTTAGACCCTGTACACACTGGTACCAGTACTGTACTCTTTGGGTCTGTACGCACTGGTACCAGTGTCATGCCCTTAGACCCTGCATACACTGGTACCAGTGCTATACCCTTAGATCCTGAACACACGGGTGCAAATGCCCTTAGGTCCTGTACACACTGAAACCAGTATTACACCCATAGGTCCCGTACACATTTGTACCAGTACTATATCCTGTCCTGTAGACAATGGTATCAGTATTATACCCTTAGGCCCTGAACACACTGGTACCAGTGCTGTACCCTTAGGCCCTGCACACACTGTAACCAGTGCTATACAATTAGGTCTTGCACACACTGGTATCAGTGCAGTACCATTAAACCCTGCACACACTGTAACCAGTGCTATACAAATAAGTCCCGTACACACTGGTACAAGAGCTATACCCTTAGACCCTGAACACACTGGTACCCATGGTGTACCCTTAGGCACTGCACACACTGTAACCAGTGCTATACAATTAGGCCCTGTACACACTAGTAGCAGTGCTATACCCTTAGGCCTTGTACACATTGGTGTCAGTCCTATAGTCTTAGGCCTGTACACATTGGTACAAATGCTATACCCTTAGGATCTGTACACACTGGTACCAGTGGTATACCCTTAGGCCCTGTACTCACTAGTACCAGTGGTATACACTTAGGTCCCATACACACTGGTACTTGTGCTCTTATGCCCGGTACATACTGGTACCAGAGAACTACCCTTAGGCCCTGTACACACTGGTATGAGTATTATACCCTTAGGACCTGTACACACTTGTTACAAGTGCTATTCTCTTAGGTGCAGTACACACTGGTACCAGTGCTATATCCTTAGGGCCTGTAAATACTGGTACCAGTGCTATACCTTATGTCTTGTACATACTGATACCAGTGCTATACCCTTAGGCCCCGTACACACTGGTACCAGTGCTGTACCCTTAGATCCTGTACACATTGGTACCAGTGGTGTACCCTTAGGCATTGCACACACTGTAATCAGCACTATACAATTAGGTCCGGTACACACTGGTACCAGTGCTGTACACTTAGGCACTGCACACACTGTAACCAGTGCTATACAATTAGGTCCTGTACACCCTAGTAGCAGTGCTATACCCTTAGGCCTTGTACACATTGGTGTCAGTCCTATAGTCTTAGGCCCTGTACACATTGGTGCAAATGCTATACCCTTAGGATCTGTACACACTGGTACCAGTGGTATACCCTTAGGCCCTGTACACACTGGTACCAGTGGTATACACTTAGGTCCCATACACACTGGTACTTGTGCTCTTATGCCCTGTACATACTGGTACCAGAGCACTACCCTTAGGCTCTGTACACACTGGTACCAGTATTATACCCTAGAACCTGTACACACCGTTGCAAGTGCTATAACCTTAGGCTCTCTACACACCAGTTCCAGTGCTATACCCATAGGTCCTGTACACACTGGTACCAGTGCTATTCCCTTAGGCCCTGTACACACTGGTACTAGTGCTGTACCCTTAGATCCTGTACACACTGGTACCAGTGGTGTACCCTTAGGCACTGCACACACTGTAATCAGCACTATACAGTTAGGTCCTGTACACACTGGTACCAGTGCTGTACACTTAGGCACTGCACACACTGTAACCAGTGCTATACATTTATGTCCTGTACACTTAGGTCCTGTACATACTGGTACCAGTTCTATACCCTTAGGCCCTGTACACACTAGTACCAGTGCTATACCCTTAGGTCCTGTACACACTGGTACCAGTGCTGTACCCATAGGCACTGTACACTGGTAGCAGTGCTGTATCCTTAGGTCCTGTACACACAGGTTCCAGTACAACACCTTCAGGCTCTGTACACACTGGTAGCAGTGATATATCCTTAGGCCCCGTACACACTGATACCAATGCTATACCCTTAGGCCTTGTACACAGTGGTACCAATGCTATACACTTTGGCCCTGCACACACTGGTGCCAGTGCTGTACTCTTAGGCCCTGTATGCATTGGTACCAGTAGTAAACCCTTAAGTCCTGTATACATTAGTATCAGTACTATAACCTTAGACCCTGAATGCACTGGTAACAGTGCTGTACCCTTAGGCCCTGCACAAACTGTAAGAAGTGCTATACAATTAGGCCCTGAACACACTGGTACCAGTGCTGTACCCTTAGGCCCTGCACAAACTGTAAAAGTGCTATACAAGTAGACCCTGAACACACTGGTACCAGTGCAGTACCCTTAGGCCCTGCACACACTGTGACCAGTGCTAAACAAATAGGTCCTGTACACACTGGTACAAATGCTATACCCTCAGACCCTGAACATATTGGTACTAGTGCTGTACCTTTAGCCCCTGCACACACTGTAACCAGTGCTATACAATTAGGTCCTGTACGCACTGGAACCAGTGCTAATCCCTTATGCCCTGCACACACACTGTTGCCAGTGCTATACCATTAGGTCCTGTACACACTGGTATCAGTGCTATACTCTTATGACCTGTACACAATAGTACCAGTGCTTTATTTTTAGGTCTTGTACACACTGGTACTAATGATATACCCTTAGGTTCTGTACACACTGTTACCAGTGCTGTACCCTTAGCCTCTGTACACACTGGTACCAGTGGTATATACTTAGGACCTGTACACACTGGTACTTATGCCCTTATACCCTATACACACTGGTACCAGAGCAGTACCCTTAGACCCTGCACCCACCTGTACCAGTGCTATACCCTTAGGCCCTGTATACACTGGTACGCATATTATACCCTTAGTGTGAAAAACAAAAACAAGGGGCTGCGTCAGCATGTGGTCTAAAAGCAAAACAAAATGGTTATATTAAATGCACGCTGAAAATAGAAAACAGAGTGAAAAATCTACGTTTCGACCTTGGGTCTTCTTCAGGGAATATCTAAAAGAGAAAAAAAACAAAGTTAGTGTCGAGGGGAGGTAAAATGGGGGATATATAAATGTGGGGAAAGAAAAAAGAGGAGGCTCAGGGAGGAGAAGTGATAAATGGCAAGATTAAGTGAGAATCTGTGAAGCAAAAAGGTGATGATGGGAAAGATAAAGCATAATGGGAGTGAAAGAGCTAGGGAAGTGCCCAGGCGAGGACTAATTAACAGGGCCTAGTAAGAAGGCTGAAAAGTAACAAATGTGTGGGAAAGAGACAGAGATGGAGACTTATGGTGAAAATCTTCACCATGGACATCAAATCTCTTTACACTGTGATCCCCATGATGATGGTCTGACAGCTTTGCAGCATTTCTTGACTAAGCGGAAGTCCAGCAGCCACCCACACACACACTAACTTGTCTGGCAGAACTTGATCTTATATCCAATGCTTTTTATGTTTGCTTGCGCATGTGCAAGAAACATAGGGCCATCATCCGAGATTTCAGAGGTGTGTCACCTCTTCCTCCAATTCAGTCAGTGTGTTGGCAGGCGCGGACCCTGTAAGCCAATGCATGCTGGAGCTGTCTATGACAAGCTCCAAAATGCAGTGGCATACAGTCGAAAGGGGGAGCTACGCTTCAGTGAGCAGCAATAAGATATCGTCTGCTCATGTGCAGCTCCCCCTACACACCACACAGAACGCATGCATACTCGTGCTGCCCCCCCAGCACATGGAGCCTGATGGGGTGACCATCCCTGTCGGCTTGTGCGCTCCCCAAAGCTTTTCCACATGCCACGCTGGGTGCCCACCGCAGCGGGCAACTCATAAATAGCTGACGGGGTGCCCAATCCACTGTCCCCACCCCCAGGCTGGGTGCCACGCTGGAGCCCACCCCACGCGGCAACTGATCATATGGCCGACGGGGTGCCCAATCCCCTGTTGGCTCCACAGCCCCCCAGCCATCCTTGTGCCATGTTGAGAGCTCACCCCAGCGTGGGCAAACGCCCCACGCCATCTTGTTTTTTTTTTTACCTGCAAAATAAAAACGGTCCCACGGCGCTTCTCCCAGCCCTCCCACAACCCGCACCCACCACTGCACACCCTGCCTCCCACACACACCCCTCACCCCATACTTTCCGGAGCTCGAGCAACGATCTTCGGTGGACCGGAATACGTCTGCACTCTTCAAAGCTGACTGCGAACTGAGGAAATGCCTGTAAGCTGTATAATGGGCTAGATAGAGGTTTTCAACTTTATTGCATATCTCCAGAGTTTTTTGGATTTTGTACCATTCCAACATGGGGTTTTGGGACCCTTTCATGAATGAGGCTGTCATGGCGATAGTACTGTTCCGGCGGGGTGATTTCGCAGTCACTACGCGAAAATCACCTTCGGCCTGAATAACGCCATGACAGTGACATCACTCATGAGAAGGGGTCCTAAAAACCCCATGTTGAAAATTTGGTGCAAAATTCCAAAAAATGACTGTTTTACGAGCGTGCGTTGTGCAGTTCCTACGCAGGCTCGTAAGTTCGCGGATTTTCAATATTTTCACTCCAGATTTTCAACATTGCCATTTTACCACACCTTCTTATGAGTAGTATAGCTGTCATTTTTCACATCTCACCCAAAATGTGTTTCCACCCATGTAGCGCACAATGGCGCAGTCGGTGTATGAAATCAATGTACAGGACAAATTAAGAAAATCGCAGTGACACTGTTCATGAGCAGAGGTCTTAAAATGGCTATGTTGAAAATTTGGTGAAAAAATTCCAAAAAATGACTGTTTTACGAGCGTGCGTTGTACAGTTCCTATGCACTCTCTTAAGTTCGCGAATTTTCAATATTTTCACTCCAGATTTTTAACATTGCCATTTTACCACACCTTCTTATGAGTAATACAGCTGTCATTTTTCACATCTCACCCAAAATGTGTTTCCACCCATGTAGCACACAATGGCGCAGTCGGTGTTCGAAATCAATGTACAGGACAAATTAAGAAAATCACAGTGACACTGTTCATGAGCAGAGGTCTAGGTCTTAAAATGGCTATGTTGAAAATTTGGTGAAAAAATTCCTAAAAATGACTATTTTACGAGTGTGCATTGTGCAGTTCCTATGCATGCTCGTAAGTTTGCGAATTTAATATTTTCACACCAGATTTTCAACATTGCCATTTTATTACACTTCCTTATGAACAGTAAAGCTGCCATTTTTCATACGTCACCCAAAATGTGTTTTCGCACATGCAGCGCACAATGGTGATGTTGGTGTGCAAAAGCAATGTTTAGGACAGATTAAGAAAATCACAGTTACACTGTTCATGAGCAGAGGTCTTAAAATGGCTGTGTTGAAAATTTGGTGACAAAAGTCCATAAAATGACTGTGTTACGAGTGAGCATTGTGCAGTTTCCACGCACCCTTGTAAGTTCATGACTGCAATATTTTCAGTCCAGATTTTCACCAGTGGCATTTTTCCACACTTCCTTATGAACAGTACAGCTGTCATTTTTCATAACATGGCTGACATATGTTTTCACACTTTCAGCGCAGAGATGCGTGGTCGTTGTGGGAAATCATTGTTCGGCACAGATAAAGAAAATCACAGTGACACTGTTCATGATCGGAGGCACCAAAATGCCTGAGTTGACAATCTGCTGTAAAAATCCTCAACCTAATTATATCACGGTGTGCGTTGCACAGTTTCTATGTACCTGTGATTTCACCATTTTTTAAATATTTTTACTGCAGATTTGCAACATTGCCATTTTTTACATCTCCCATGAACAGTACAGCTGTCATTTTTACATCCTGTTCGAATGTTTTTGCACCTGTGGTGCTAAATGCTGTAGTCGCTAGCATAAGCAGCTTTCGCTAACAAACTGATATTCCCCCTGTTCATGAGGTGGGGTCACAAAAAAACATGTTGAAAATTTGGAGTGAAAATACCAACGAATGCCTGAGGTATTAGGGTTTCCAACCATAACGCCCAACCCTGTAGAGAATGACAGGCATCAGGGGTGTGACTTGGGATTCTTGCCTGTAATGCTCATACCATTCCACACCCTGCAGCCAGTGAGTGGCATCGAGGTATGCCTTGGACTCTTCGGCCCCAGAGTTCACCCCATTCTCCTATATTGCACCCATCTCACCATATTTCCTAATGAAATGGGATTGTGCCTGAACTCTACAAACGCTACATTGATGACTGTGTGGGGGCCACCTCCTGCTCCAGGAAGACCCTGCAAGTCTTCCTTGACAAGTTTACCATGGCCCATCCTTCCCTTCAATACACTGTTGAAGTATCCTCCTCTACACTGCCTTTTCTGGATATCCAGCTGTCAGTACAGAACGCTAGTCTACAGACATTAGTTTATTACAAACCCACTGACTCTCACAGTTTCCTCCTCCACAGCTCCTTCTATCCTAAACATGTCAAGAATGGCCTGCCTTACTCACGGTTTCTTAGACTTCGCAGGTTATGCAGTGAAGAGGATGATTTTGCTGAGCAGACCCAAATAATGCACAGTTTTTTTATCAACAGGGGATACCCTAAAAGCAACGGTGGACAGAGCACTCTCCCGGGTCAGTAACATGCCCCATAACCTTGACCCCCGCAGGAAGGATACTGTCACACAAGAACAACAACAAATTCCACTAGTGCTTCCTTTCCATCAGAGCACACCTTCTCTTTGCAGGATCATCACCACTAATTTTCCCATTTTGCAAACTGACCCTAACATTGGTGCTTCCTTTACAGAACCACCTATTGCTTCCTACCGCCAGCCACCTAACCTGCAGAATCTCCTGGTTAAAAGCACCCTACCTACTCCTAACAGTTCCTCCCTCCCAGATACCAAACCTTGCAACAGGACTCGCTGCTACACCTGCAAATTTATTTCCAGTGTGACTGAAATTTGGGGGCATACAGGTGTTTTTCACATCACCAAGGAGTTCTCATGCACCTCCACTAATG
Source organism: Neoceratodus forsteri (assembly GCA_016271365.2). Lineage (NCBI taxonomy): Eukaryota > Metazoa > Chordata > Ceratodontiformes > Ceratodontidae > Neoceratodus > Neoceratodus forsteri. The sequence goes on from JADMNL010000023.1 coordinate 72,441,049, forward strand.
TGGTGTATTGTATTCTTTGCATGAAGTGTACAGCTATTTACAACGGAGAGACTGGAAGGCGCCTTGCTGACTGTTTCAAGAAACATTACAGAGCAGTCAGGAATGGTGACACTGCTAAACCCATTGTATCCCACTTTATCTCCAGGGTCCACAGTGTCAATGACCTTTCTGTTTGTGTCCTTCAGCAGGGCTTCTGGGATCCTAACAATAGAAAAAACATGGAAGCCAAGCTGATCATTCGCCTTGGCTCCCAGCAGCCCTCTGGTTTAAATGATAGACTTATTTTCCACTAACATCTTTCAGCCACCCCTTATTTTCCCTGAAGTCTGTTTGTAACTGTACACATTTAATTTCTTTTTCATTTTCACCATAAGTCTCCATCTCTGTCTCTTTCCCACATATTTGTCACCTTTTAACCTTCTTACTAGGCCCTGTTAATTAGTCCCCACCTGGGGACTTCCCTAGCTCTTTCACTCCCATTATACTTTATCTTTCCCATCATCACCTTTTTGCTTCACAGATTCTCGCTTAATCTTGCCATTTATCACTTCTTCTCCCTGAGCCTCCCTTTTTCTTTCCCTCTATATATATATATATATATATATATATATATATCCCTCATTTTACCTCCTCTCTACACTAACTGTTTTTTTTTTCTCTTTTAGATATTTCTTGAAGAAGACCTAAGGTTGAAATGTAGATTTTTAACTCTGTTTTCTATTTTCAGCGTGTATTTAATATAACCATTTTGTTTTGCTTTTATACTCTTAGGATCTGTACACACCGGTTACAAGTGCTTTACCCTTAGGCCCTGTCAATCAATCAATCAAAATCTTTATTTAACCAGGTGGACACTATTGAGCAAAGCTCCTTTTCAAAGTGGACCTGGGAGGGCACAAATACAAGATAACAGTGTACTACACAAAAATAGTAATACACAGGCTTGATCAACAACAAGCATGGACAATAAATTGTAAGGAAATACAGGATAAGTAACACAATATTTTGCAGCTAATAAGCTGAGCTAGTAACAGTAATGCAGATAAGGTCAGCAATTGTGAAAAGATGGGGTGACAAGAGCCATGGCGACTCGACTGAGACCCTATGGCACCGAAACTAATCGACTGGGCCCTGAAACACAGTGGCGAATCGATTGGGCCCTTAGGCACAGGTAGGGGGATGGAATGGGGCAGAGGAGTAGGGAAGAGAGATGGAATGTGCATAGGTTGAAGGCCTAAGGAGAGGGAATGTGAACCAGGAGTGCAGAAGTGAAGAACCAGTTGAGGGGAACTAGACGGGGGGCAGGGTGAAGGGGAGAGTGGATACAATAAAGGAAACAAAGCGATGGGTAAAAGATAAGGAGGAGAGAAGAAAGGATGGAAGGGAGAGGACCAGGCAGAGGCTGAGTTCAGGGTTAACAGATCGGGGGATGAAAAGATAGAGGGAAGTGGAGGAAGGAGTGGAGGGAGGGGAAATGACCATGCAGAAACTGGGATCAGAATCCCGGAACAGGCCAAGACGAGAATGATCCGGGGACACCCTAAGAGGGGGAGTCATTTGATCAAGAGTAGCAAACCCAGGATTCTTTATTGTGCTGTAAATAAAGTGTTTTAAAGGCTGTGGTGCTGACTTTATGCTTTAATTTCAGGGTTTTTTTGCAGGTTATTCCACAGTCTGGAAAGTGCATGGCTAATGGAAGCCCAGCCAAAGAGGGCTGTAGCCTTTGATACCTTTAAGGTAATATAGGAGGCACTTCTCAGAGCATATCTGCTTAGAATGCAAAGTGGTAAACAAGCAGAGATGTAGTCAGGCAGTTTGTTAACAATAGCTTTGTATGTCCAGATAGTGGCATTTCTGTGGCATCTGAAGGTAAGAGAAGATCAACCTTCAGCGGAATACAACAAACAGTGGTGGGTGGAGTATGGAAGATCTGATATAAACCTTAGGGCTCTATGATAGAGCGTATCAAGCTTAGAGAGTGCGCTGACTGGTCCTTGGCTATATAGGAAATCTGCATAATCTAGCAGGGGTAGGAAGGTAGTTTGGACTAGTCTCGTCTTCGCATCAGAGGGGAGAAGATTTTTTATCCTAAAGAGAAGGCCAAGCCTTTGACGAAGCTTCTTTGTCAGTTCTTCTATATGTACTTCAAAGGAGAGTCTGTTGTCAAGCCATACACCCAAGTATTTGAATTGATTTACATACTCCAACTGTTCACCCAGGGCTGAGGATATCGGGGGGAAGAGTCCCAGCCAAGGCTGGATTAGGTAGGTTGGGAAAGGGTGAGAAGAACATAGCTTTTGTTTTCTTAGCATTCAATAGTAATTTTTGGTTTAGGAGCTGGTGCTGCAGTGAGTTAAAATCGTTCTGGAGAGCTGTACATGTCACGTCTGGAGAGGGACCATTAACAAAGAGCACAGTGTCATCCGTGAAGAGATGTGTTTGGGCTTTCTTTATGGAGGCTTCTATCCTGTTTATATAGATAGCTAATAGCAATGGTCCCAGGATGGAACTTTGTGGTACACCCCTCAGGAGAGGTTTTAGAGGTGAAACTTTGCCTCCAGCTTTTACCTGTTGATAAACAGCCTGTGAGGTAGTTCTTGAACCAAGTAGTAGATAAAGAATCCAACCCAATATGCCGGAGGGCCGTGAGGAGCAGGTCATGATCAACAGTATCAAAGGCCTTGCTTATGTCCAGAAGCAGTGCACAGACAAAGTTCGTGCTGTCCAACTCATGCTGCCAGTCATTTGTAACCTTAGCCAGGGCTGAGATTGTGCTATGTTTCGCCCTAAAGCCTGACTGTAGTGGACTGAGCAAATTTGCCGATTCCAGGTAGTTTCTAAGCTGGGTGTTCATGATTTTTTCCAGTAACTTAGACAGAGTTGATAGGATGGAGATTGGCCTATAATTGTTCAGGTCACTGGGATCTCCCAATTTAAACAGAGGGATAACATGATGTTTTCCAGGTGGTGGGAAGGTCACCCTGTGAGAGGGATAAATTGAACAGGTGTGTGATAGGCACTGTGAGGGCACGATAGCCTAACCTTAGGAGGTAAGGCTCAATGAGGTCAGCTCCAGCACTTTTCCTAACATCCAACTGGAGCAGGAGGCCCTCAACTTCCTTCAAGGTTGTGGGTTGAAATGTGAAGGACGCATTTGGAAAGGAGATACTTTGGTTATTGAATCCCAACTGTGATCGGAGCATACTGGCTGGGGAAGTGTTGAAGTCGAGCACCGCAGTAGCAAAGTGATTGTTGAAGGCATCAAGAATTAACAGTTTGTCAGTGAGTATATTGGCACCAGTCGATATTTTTGACGGCAATGTGGCACCGGAGGGATGGCCTTCAATGTTTTTAATTAATTTCCAGAATTTTGAGGGTTATTTAGCTGATAGATTGAATTGAGTGTGGTAAAACTTAGCCTTTGCTTCTCTAACCATTTTGGTGCAGAGGTTCCTCGCCCTCCTGAAGAGGTTCCAGTTATTCTAAAGTTTGGATTTATGAGCTTTTTTCCAGAGCATATCTCTGTTGCGCATAGCTTCCTTCAGCTCGGTGGTGAACCACCAGCAGGGGTTATTCCTAACACGAGTTTTCACAAGGGGTGCATGCCTGTTAATAGCGCCTAATACAATGCCTTGAAAAATGTCATAGGCAGTGGACACTGACTTTGCTAAGTAAAAGTCAGACCAATACACAGATTTAGATAGCTCTTTTACGTATACCCAGGGACTGAGATACCAGAGGCACCTTTTGAAGGAGAATTTTGATGCACTTGAAGGAGTATGATTGGACCTTACACAAGCGACGAAGCAGTGGTCACTAATATCTGAGAAAAAGACATCAGCATGGGTGAATAAGTAAGGTTTGCTGACAAGGATAATATTCAGCAAGATACTGTTAGAGGGGGTTTGATTTATTAGGGTGTGTGGGTTCTCTGATGAGTTGTGTCAGCCCGAGAGAATCGCAGAGCATTTTAAGGGGAGAGGGTGCACTGGACAACCAGTTTAGATTAAGGTCCCCTAGTAGTATAACCTCAGATGACCTATACCCCAGGATGAGACTTAACGATCTAGAAGCTGCAACCCGGCGGATGGGGTCCTATAACAGCCTGATACACAAAGTGATAATCCAGATGAGATCTCGACCTGCAGAGTAAGACTTTCAAACTCGTGAGGGACTGAGGTTGAGTCGAAGATGGAAACCGCAGATTTATCTGTGACATAAATAGCCACCCCACCACCTCTGGATTGCCTATCAGCTCGAAACGGGGAGTAAGAGGGGAGATTTATTTCATTATAGTTGGTCTCCAGGCAGAGCCAGGACTCTGACAACCAAAATACACACTGTACACACTGGTATGAGTATTATACCCTTAGGACCTGTACACATCGGGTTACAAGTGCTATAATCTTAGGCCCTGTACACACGGTCCCAGTGCTAAACCCGTGGGTCCTGTACACACTGGTACCAGTGCTATTCCCTTAGGCCCAGTACTGGAACCAGTTCTATACCCTTAGGTCCTGTACACACTGGTACCAGTGCTGTTCCCTTAGGCCCAGTGCATACTGGAACCAGTGTTATACCCTTAGGTCCTGTACATACTGGCACCAGTGCTATACCCTTAGATCCTGTACATACTGGTACCAATGCTATACCCTTAGGCCCTGTACACACAGGTACCAGTACTGTACTCTTAGGCCCTGTACACACTAGTACCAGTGCTATATACTTAGGCCCCGTGCACACTGGTACTAGTTTTATACCCTTAGGTGCTGTACACCTGGTAGCACTGCTGTACCCTTAAGTCCTGTACACACTGGTACCAGTGCTATACCCTTAGGGCCTTCTACACACTGGTACCAGTGCTATACCCTTAGGGCCCTGTACACACTGGTACCAATGTTATACCCTTAGGCCTTGTACACAGTGGTACCAATGCTATATTTATACCCTTAGGCTCTGTACACACTGGTACCAATGCTATATCCTTAGGCCTTGTAACACAGTGGTACCAATGCTATACTTTTAGGGTCCTGTACACACTGGTGCCAGTGCTATACCCTAAGGCCCTGTACACACTAGTACCAGTGGTATAAACTTAGTTCCTGTACACATTGGTACTTGTGCCCTTATGCCCTGTACACACTGGTACCAGAGCATTACCCTTAGTCCCTGCACCCACTTGTACCAGTGCTATACCCTTAGGCCCTGTACACACTGTTATGAGTATTATACCCCAAGGATCTGTACACACCAGTTACAAGTACTGTAACCTTAGGCCCTGTACACACCAGTTCCAGTGCTATACCCTTAGGTCCTGTATATATTGGTACCAGTGTTATATCCTTAGGTCCCGTACATACTGGTACCAGTGGTATACCCTTAGGCCCTGAACACACCTGTACCAGTGCTGTTCCCTTAGGATCTGTACACACTGGTACCAGTGGTGTACATGTAACCCCTACAAATGGGGTTCCCGAAAAGTCTTTCTTGAGCTTGCCTAAATGCTCACTGCCAGGCTGTGTCCTATGTTTTAGTAGTTTAAACATTATTGCCAGAGAGTGCCTGTATAGCCTCTGTGTACTGTCTCTTTAAGAGCTGCCTAGATTGCAGTTACAATTAATCTGGAAGGGGCTGAGTGTTTCATGCTCAAGTCCCTCGAGATGCCAAATAATCACTCTGTTCTGCCATCGCTATTAGCGCAGAGGGAGCTCTGTTAGAAGATGTACTTGTTTGCTGATCATTTATTAGACTAGTAATAATATTGCAGTTTGTCTAACTTGCCTTCTTTGCAGCATGGACATTTCTGTTTAACTCCACCATCTTGGTCCTGGATTGCTGAAATAGGCCAATCAATACCTTTGTGGACTCTAAAATGAAGCATGTCCCTAAGGGCTTTGTGGGAGCAAAATTCTGTAGGAACTGTAGTTTGGGACTTTTGGCGCCTAAATGAACCTGGAACGGGGAGCCCTTGTTGTGACTAACAGAGGAATCAGCCAACCAAACCTTTTGGATCCTGGGGAAAGTCCCAGACTGCTTGCAGTTTCAATTCAGATCTGAGTTGGGAAGTGAAGGAGTAACAGCTCGAGATAGTTGAGCAGTAATCCTGCATAGATTTGTGCGGGAGAACTGTGAAAAGGTTGAGTTTTGGCCTGCCTGCCTGCTGTCCCTGAGAGGGAAATTGAAGTTTATTTGGACTGAATCTGAATTGTGAGGGCAATTTAAGCCACAGAACTGTGACCAGGCTTTAACCTGAAGAAGATCGAAGATTTGCTGAATGCGATCAACCTGTCAGGATTTCTACCACCTTTGAACTCCCGGTTTGTGCAGACACTCTGTAATTGCTACCAGATAATCTGCCTGGTACAGTAGAATTTCTTACACGTAAATGTGCTGGGTTCTGTTAGTGGGTCGTGGTTTGGTCCCCCACTGTGTGATGAACTGTGTGTTCTTGCTGGAGGCTGCATCCAGCTCCAAGGGACTAAATCTGTTTGCATCTCCATTTGGCCTGGGCCTTGCCACACTGGCCCAGCCAGACTACCCACTACACAGAGAAAGCCATCGACGAGAGACCTGCCTGGGGATCAGCCCCTGTTCAACGTCTTGAACAGGAACAATGCCTCGGTAATTCATGTGGGCCCTGCTTCTCCTGGCTCTCCAGCACAACAACTTGCAGTCTTGATTTCATCCTGCCTGTGTCCTGTATTGGGTATCGTGAGTAAACATCAGGGTAGCTCCCTGCAACAACAGCTAAATCTAAAGTGTTGTCATCTGATTGCTTTGTTGTCTTTTCCTTCACGAACTGAGCCCTCCAGCTCCAGATTACAAATAGTGTGTGTTGTGCATGTTGCTTTCTTCCATCACAAGGCCCCAACCAGCTGCGAAGCCGGCCTACCCCAGGCAACGGTCCTGGCTAGTCGACCTTTTTCCTACCTGGGTACCCAGAGTGTGTGACTGTGTAGGGACTCTAAAGTGCATGCATAACTGTCTGATTGATGTAGCCTTTAAGCCAATCAACCTGATTACGCCCCTCCCTTGTTCAAGTCCCCTGAATAAATCAGATCTAACTCTTCTAGCATTTAACCTGACTGTGGTTCCAGTTTGTACAAAGAGTACTATACTGTTGCTATTTGCTGCGCATAACCTTGTTTTACAGGGGGTCCCCACGGTCGAGCTAGAGGAACCAGTCCTGGTGGTAAGTGCAAACAGGGTGGGTAATTGCATGGTGAATAAGGGTCACTGTGAAAGTGATTATATTGTATATTGTTCAGGCCATGAGAAGGGAAAGAGTGGGGTTACAGTGTCCCGGAGGGCTGTGCCCAGGTTAGCTTGACCACTTACAACCCTGACTTCTTGGTAGAGGCACCTGCTTCAGTACCCAGGCCCCTTAAACTGCTACTAGCAGGCAGGGTAGTAGCCCTTGGGATAGCACCATCTAGGGGTTACATACACTAGGTCCTGTACACACTGATATTTATGCCCTTATGCCCTATACACACTTGTACCAGAGCATTACCCTTAGGCCTCTACACCCACCTGTACCAGTGCTTGAAGGGAGGGACAGGAAAGGGTTTTCAGGCACTCCTGTACCTGCTGCCACTGAGCTAGCCATGTGGCGTGGTGGTGTGGGAGGCTAGCCCTAGTAGAGCAGGTACTGGTTGAGACCGGAGGGGTTACATTTTGCCTCATCTGGAAACTGCAGCATTTAATTTTTATGAGATCCTGATTTTGCCCCTCCCCCACATGCACCCCCCAGTTGACAATCCTAATTTAGGAGGTGTGGGTGGGCACAGGGTGGGGTGCAGCCCCCCAAGAAAAACACCTTTTTACATCTGGAAGTCAGGACTTAAAGTGTATATGGCAGGTTTGCTTTTTGGCGATATACACTCACCATAATAGCAATATGACATGGAACCATACTTTTAGGCCCTGTACACACTGGTACCAATGCTATACTCATAGGCCCTGTAAACACTGGTACCTATACCCTTAGGCCCTGTACACACTGGTACCAATGCTATACCCTTAGGCCCTGTACACACTGGCACCAATGCTATACCCTTAGGCACTGTACACACTGGTACCAGTGCTATACTCATAGGCCCTGTACACACTGGTACCCATACCCTTAGGCCCCGTACACACTGGTACCAAGGTTATACCCTTAGGCCCTGTAAACACTGGTACCAATGCTATACCCTTGGGCCCTGTACACACTGGTACCAGTGGTATACACTTAGGTCCTGTGCACACTGGTACTTGTGCCCTTATGCCTTGTACACACTGGTACCAGAGCATTAAACTTAGGCCTGCCCCAACCTGTATTAGTGCTATACCATTAGGCCCTGTACACACTGGTACAAATGCTATATTCTTAGGCCCTGTATACACTGGCTCCAATGCTATACTCCTGGGCTCTGTACACAATGGTACTAGTGCTATATCATTAGTCCTTGTACACAGTGGTACCAATGCTATACCCTTAGGCCTTGTACTCAGTGGTGCCAATGCTATACTCTTGGTATTACGTCATAAGACTGACCAAAAATGAGCAACTAGAAATATAGCGACTCATTTTGAGCACTTTTACTGTGGGCTACGCTGCACAATAGCGAGGGTATAGAAAAGAAACCAGGGGGAAGGGCGAACAGAAGGGAGGAATGGCGAGAGGATAGGGAGGGACAGGGAAGGGGCTTTCAGGCACTCGTGTACCTGCTGCCACCGAGTTAGCCATGTTGCGCGGTGGTATGGGAGGCTACCTCTGGCAGGGCAGGAACTGAGTCGAGACTGGGAGCGGGTTACATTTCGCCTCATCTGCAAGCTGCGGCATTTAATTTTTTATGAGATCCAGATTTTGCCCCCTCCACGACCTGCACTCCCCTGGAGTTGAGAATCCTAATTCAGGGATGTGCAGGGTGGGCACAGGGTAGGTTGCAGCCCACTGCAAAAGCCCATTTTTACATCTGGAAGTCAGGTTGCCTTAAAGTGAATATCGCCGATTTGCTTTCAGCGATATACACTGCCATAATAGCGATCGCAATTATGACATGGAAACATACTTTTAAGCCCTGTACATACTGGTACCTATACCCTTAGGCCCTGTACACTCTGGTATCAATGCTATAGCCTTAGGCCCTGTACACACTGTCAATAATCCTATAGTCTCAGGCCCTGTACACACTGGTACCAATGCTATACTCTTGGGCTCTGTACACACTGGTACCAGTGCTATACCCTTAGGCCCCGTACATTCTGGTACCAGTGCTATACCCTTAGACCCTCTGCACACTAGTACCAATACTATACTCTTAGTCCCTGCACACACTGGTACCAGTGCTATAACTTTAGGCCCTGTACTCATTCGTACCAGTGCAATACCCTTAGGCCCTGTACACACTGGTACCAGTACTACACTTTTTGGCTCTGTGCATGCTGGTACCAGTGCTGTAACCTTAGGCCCTACACACACTGTAACCAGTGCTATACAATCAGACCCTGAACACACTGGTACCAGTGCTGTACCCTTAGGCCCTGCACACACTGTAACCAGTACTATCCAATTAGGTCCTGTACACACTGGTACCAGTGCAATACACTTAGGCATGCACACATTGTAACCAGGTCTATACAAATAGGTCCTGTACACACTGGTACAAGTGCTATACCCTTAGACCCTGAACACAATGCTACCACTGCTGTACCCGTAGGCCCTGCACACACTGTAACCAGTGCTATGCAATTAGGTCCTGTATAAACTGGTAGCAGTGCTATACCCTTAGGCCCCGTACACACTGGTACCAGTGCTATAGTCTTAGGCTTGTACACTTTGGTACCAATGCTATACCCTTAGGCCCTGTACACACTGGTACCAGTGGTATACACTTATTTACTGTATACACTGGTACTTGTGCCCTTATGTCCTGTATACTCTGGTACCAGAGCATTACCCTTAGGCCCTGCTCCCACCGGTACCAGTGCTATACCTTAGGCCCTGTACACACTGGCATGAGTATTATACCCTTAGGAACTGTACACACTGGTTACAAGTGTTATACCCTTAGACCCTGTGCACACCGGTTCTAGTGCTATACCCATAGATCCTGTACACATTGGTACCAGTGCTATTCCATTAAGCCCAGTACACGCTGGTTCCAATGCTATACTCTTAGGTCCAGTACACACTGGTACCAGTGCTATTCCCTTAGGTCTAGCACACTGGTACCAGTGCTATACCCTTTAGGCCCAGTACACACTGGTACCAGTGCTATACCCTAAGGTCCTGTACATACTGATACCAGTGCTATACCCTTAGGTCCTGGTCATACTGGCACAAGGGCTATACCCTTAGGCCCTGTACACAATGGTACCAGTGCTGTACCCTTAGGCCCTGTACACAGTAGAACCAGTGCTATAGCCTCAAGCCCAGGACACACTGGTACCACTGTTATACCCTTAGGTCTTGTACACACTGGTACCAGTGCTATACCCTTTGGCCCTGTACACGCTGATACCAGTGATATATCATTAGGCCCTGTACACACTGATAAACAATGCTATACCCTTAGGCCTTGTACACAGTGGTACCACTGCTATACTCATAGGCCCTGTACACACTGGTTCCAATGCTACACTCTTAGGTCCTGTACACACTGGCATCAGTGCTATACCCTTAGGCCCTGTACACTGGTACCAGTGCTCTACCATTAGGCCTTGTTCACAGTGGTACCAATGCTATACTCTTGGTATCACGTCATAAGACTGGCCAAAATGAGTGACTGGAAATACAGCGACTCATTTTGGGCACTTTTATTGTGGGCTACCCTACAGAATAGTGAGGGTATGGAATAAAAACCTCGGGGAAGGGTGAACGGAAGGGAGGAATAGCAAGGGGAAGGGAAGGGACAGAGAAGGGGTTTTCAGGCATTCGTGTACCTGCTGCCACTGAGCTAGCCATGTGGCATGCTGGTGTTGGAGGCTAACTCTGACAGAGCAGTTATTGGGTTCAAGACCGGGAACAGGTTGCATTTTGCCGTAGCTACAAGCTGCAACATTTAATTGTTATGAGATGCGGATTTTGCCCCTCCCCGACATGCATCCACCCCGGACTTGAGAATCCTAATTCAGGGAGGTTCGAGCGGGGGCATGCTGGGGGTGCACCCCCTGCAAAAACACATTTTTTATATCCAGAAGTAGGGTCACCTTAAAGTGTATATGGCCGATTTGCTTTTCGGAGATATACACTCACCGTAATAGCAATCGCTGTTTTGCAATCGCTATTATAATAATAATAATAATAATAGGTTTATTTAATATAGTGCATTTCTCACTTCAAGGCACTGCACAGTAAGATAAAAACAGTAAGACAATAAAACAATAAAATCAAAGGAATTCTGGATACGCTTTTCCCCATAAAAAGGTCTTCATTGCCTGCTTAAAGCATCCCACAGTCCTGCACTCCCGTAGCTGATGGGGCAGAGAATTCCAGAGGATAGGTGCCACAAACCTGAAGGCACGAGCACCAGATGATTTTAAACTTACCCTAGGAATCTTCAACAACCCCTAGTCAGCCAAGCGGAGCTGTCGCAGAGGGGTGTAGGGAATTGGGAGCTCTTTCAAGTAATCAGGACCCTGTCTGTGTAGGCTTTGTGGGTCAACAGACCGCACCTTAAAAGGTGATCCGCCACTGAATAGGCAGCCAGTGCAGGTCGCTGCAGCACTGGGGTAATATGAGTTCTTCATGAAACTCCAGTAAACAAATGTGCTGCAGCGTTCTGCACTAGCTGCAAGCAGTGGATATCAACCCCCAGAAGCCCTAAGTAAGGGAGTTGCAATAGTGAAGGCACGATGTCACAAAGGACCAAGACAGGCAGGTCTCTGGACTGAACAAGGTGCTTAATCCTAGCAGTGTTCCTAAGATGGTAAAAGGAAAGCTTGACGACTGCCAACACCTGATGACGAAGGGTCAGGTTATCATCAAGCACCACTCCTAGGTCGTGCACCAGTTTAGAGGTGACATGGAACCATACTCTTAGGCCCTGTGCACACAGGTACCAATGCTATACTCTGAGGTCCTGTACTCAGTGGTACCAGTGCTATGCCTTAGGCCTTATGCATTTGGTAGCAGTGCTATACCTTAGGCCCTGCACACACTGGTACCAGTAGTATAAACATAGGCCCAGTACACACTGCTACTTGTGACCTTATGCTCCTGTACACACTGGTACCAGAGCATTACCCTTAGGCCCTGCACCAACCTGTACCAGTGCTAAACCCTTAGGCCCTGTATACACTGGATACGCCAGATACCCTGGGCCCTGTACACACTGGTTCCAAGTGCTATAACCTTAGGCCCAGTACACACCGGTTCCAGTGCTATACCCATTGGTCCTGTACACACGGGTACCAGTGCTGTACCCTGATGTCCTGTACACATTGGTACCAGTAAGTCCTGCTCACATTGGTATCAGTTCTATACCTTAGACCCTGAAAACACTAGTACCAGTGTTGTACCTTAGGCCCTGCACACACTGTTATACAGTGCTATACAATTAGACCCTGAACACACTGGTACCAGTGCTGTACCCTTAGGCCCTTGCACACACTATAATCAGTGCTATAAATTTAGGTCCTGTACACACTGGTACCAGTGCAGTACCCTTAGGCCTTGCACACTCTGTAACCAGTGCTATACAAATAGGTCCTGTACACACTGGTACAACTGCTACACCCTTAGACCTTAAACACATTGGTACCAGTGCTGTAGCCTAGGCCCTGCACGCACTGGAAACCAGTAGTATGCAATTAGGTCCCATACATTCTGGTACCAGTGCTATACCCTTAGCCTTGCTCACAGTGTAGCCAGTTCTATACCGTCATGTCCTGTACACACTAGTATCTGTGCTATACCCTTAGGCCTTGTACACAATGGTACCTGTGCTTTAGTCTTAGGCACTGTACACACTGGTACCAATGCTATATGCTTAGGTTCTGTACACACTGGTACCAGTGCTACCATCTTTAGGCCCTGTACTACTGGTACCAGTGGTATACACTTAGGTCCTGTACATACAGGTAGTTGTGCACTTATGCCCTATATACACTGGTACCAGAACATTACCCTTAGGCCCTGCACCCACCTGTACTAATGCTATACCCTTAGGGTCTCTGCACACTGGTACCAGTGCTATACCCTTAGGCCCCAGGTACACACTGGTACCAGTGCTATACCTCAGGCCCCAGACACTGGTACCAGTGCTAGGCCCCTTTAGACCTGTCACACACCGGGTTACAAGTGCTATTATCTTAGGGCCATGTGCACAGCAGTTACAAGTGCTATAACCTTAAGCCCTGTACACACCGGTTCCAGTGCTATACCTGTAGGTCCTGTACACACACTGGTACCAGTGCTATACCCTTAGGCCCAGTATACACTGGTAACAGTGTTATATCCTTATCTCCTGTACATACTGGTACCAGTGCTGTACCCTTAGACCCTGTACACACTTTTACCAGTGTTATACAATTTGGCACTGTACACATTCGTACCAGTGCTCTAACCTTAGCTCCTGTACACACATTGGTAGCAGTGCTGTACCCTTAGTTCCTGTACACCCTGGTACCCGTGCTATAACCTTAGGCCCTGTACACACTGGTACCAATGCTATACTCTTAGCCCGGTACACACTGCTGCAAGTACTATATACTTAGGCCCTGTTCACACTGGTACCAATGATATACCCTTAGACCCTGTGCACACTGTTATCAGTGTTATACCCTTGGGCCCTGCACAGAGTGGTAACAATGCCATACTCTTGGGCCCTGTACACACTGGCACTATTGCTAGATCCTAAGGCCCAATACACACTGGTAGCAGTGCCATGCCCTTAGGTCCAGTACACACTGGTACAAGTGCTATACCATTAGGCCCAATACACACTGGCAACAGTGCCGTGCCCTTAGGTCCAGTACACTGGTAGAAGTGCTATACCCTTAGGCCATGTACACACTGGTACCAATGCTGTACCCTTAGGCCCAGTACACACTGGCAGCAGTACTGTATCCTTAGGCCCGGTACACACTTGTACCAGTGCTGTACCCTTGGGTCCTGTACACACTGGTACCAGTGGTATACACTTAGGTCCTGTGCACACTGGTACCAGTGCTGTACCCTTATGTCTTGTATCCACTGGTACCAATGCTATACCCTTATGTCCTGTATCCACTGGAACCAGTGCTGTACCCTTAGCTCCTGTACACACTGGTGCCAGTGTTATACCCTTAGGCTATGCACACAGTGATACCAGTGCTGTACTCTTAGGTACTGTACACACTGGTACCATTGCTGCACCCTTAGGTCCTATACACACTGGTACCCGTATACACCCTTAGGCCCAGTACACATTGGCATCAGTGCTGTGCCCTTAGGTCCTATACACACCACTGGTAGCAATGTTACATCATTAAACCCTGTACACACTGGTGCCAGAGCTATAACCATATGCCCTGTCACACTGGTACCAGTGCTATACCCTTGGCCCAGTACACACTGGTAACAGTGCTGTAGCTTTAGGCCCTGTACACACTGGTACTAGTGCTGTAGCCTTATGCCTGTACACAATGGTACAGTGTTGTACCCATAGGCCCTGTACACACTGGTACCATTGCTATACTCTTCGGGTCCAATATGCACTGGTACCAGTGCCATGCCCTTACGTCTATTACACACTGCTAGAAGTACTGTACCCTTAGGCTCTGCACCCACTAGTACCAGTGCTATACCCTTAGACACTGTACACACACTGATACCAGTGCTCTACCCTTAGAGCCTATACACACTTGTACCAGTGCTATAGACTTAGACCCAGTACACACTGGTACCAGTGCAGTGCCCTTTGGCCCAGTACACACTAGTACCAGTGTTATACCCTTAGTCCCAGTATGCACTGGTAACAGTACCATACCCTTAAGTCCACTATACACTAGACATACTCTTAGGCCCTTTGCACACTGGTACCAGTGCTATACCCTTAGGCCTTGTTCACAGTGGTACCAATGCTATACTCTTAGGCCCTGTACACACTGGTACCAGTGCTATACTCTTAGGCCTTGTTCACAGTGGTACCAATACTATACTCTTAGGCCCTGTACACACTGGTACAGTGCTATACCCTTAGGCCTTGTTCACGGTGGTACCAATGCTATACTCTTAGGCCTCTGTACACACTGGTACCAGTGCTATACCCTTAGGCCTTGTTCACGGTGGTACCAATACTATACTCTTAGGCCCTGTCACACTGGTACCAGTGCTATACCCTTAGGCTTTGTTCACAGTGGTACCAATACTATACTCTTAGGTCTGTACACACTGGTACCAGTGTTATACCTAAGGTCTCTGTAATACAGGTACCAGTGGTATACATCTAATTCCTGTACACACTGGTACTTGTGCCCTTATGCCTTGTACACACTTTTACCAAAGCATTACCCTTAGGCCCTGCACCCACCTGTACCAGTGCTATTCCCTTAGGCCCTGTATACACTGGTCAGAAGTAGTATACCCTACACACCGGTTACAAGTGTTTTTATCTTAGGCCCTTTACACACCGGTTACAAGTGCTATAACCTTAGGCTCTGTACACACCAGTTCCAGTGCTATACCCATAGGTCCTGTACATACTGGTCCCAGTGCTATACCTTAGGCCCAGTACACAGTAGTAGCAGTGCTATACCCTTATGTCCTGTACATACTGGTCCCAGTGCTATACCATTACATCCCATATATACTGGTACCAGTGCTATACCCTTAGGCCCTGTACAAACTTTTACCAGTGATGTAGCATTAGGTCCTGTACACACTAGTACCAGTGCTATACCCTTTTACCCTGTACACACTTTTTACCAGTGCTATACAGTTAGGCCCTGTACACACTGGTAGCAGTACTGTACCCTTAGGTCCTGTACACACTGGTACCAGTGATGTACCCAGAGTCCCTATACACACTGGTACCAGTGCTGTACCCTTAGGTCCTGTACACACTGGTAGCAGTGCTGTACCCAGAGGCCCTGTACTCACTGGTACCAATGCTATACTGATAGCCCTGTTCACACTGGTACCAGTGGTATACCCTTAGACCCAGTACACATTGGTACTCGTGCGGTACCCTTAGGCCCTTTACACACTGGTACCAGTGCTGTAGCCTTAGGTCCTGTACACATTGGTTCCAGTGCTATACCCTTAAGCCCTGCACACACTGGTACCTGTGCTATATCCTTAGGCCCAATATACACTGGTACCAGTGCCTTGCCATTAGGTGCAGTACACACTGGTAGAAGTGCTATACCCTTAGGGTCTGTACATACTGATACCAGTGTTGTACCTTTAGGCCCTGTACACACTTTTACCAATGCTTTACCCATAGGCCCAGTACACACTGGTACCAGTGCTATACCCTTGTGTCTTGTATCCACTGGTACCAGTGCTATACCCTTAGGCCTTGCACACTGTGGTACCAGTGCTATACTCTTAGGCACTGTATACACTGGTACCAGTGCTATACCCGTAGGTCCTGTACACACTGGTACCAGTGTTATACCCTTAGGTCCTGTGCCCACTGGTACCAGTGCTATACCCTTAGGCCTTGCACACAGTGGCACGAGTGCTATACCCTAAGGCCCTGAGCACACTGGTACCAGTGCTATACCCTTAGGCCCTGTACACACTGGTACCAGTGCTATACGCTTATGTCCTGTATCCACTGGTACCAGTGCTATATCCTTAGGCCCTGTACACACTGGTACCAGTGCTGTACCCATAGGCCCTGTACACACTGGTACCAGTGCTATACCCTTAGGCCTTGTTCACAGTGGTACCAATGCAATACTCTTAGGCCCTGTACGCGCTGGTACCAGTGCTATACCCATAGGCCTTGTTCACGGTGGTACCAATGCTATACTCTTAGTCCCTGTACACACTGGTACCAGTGCTATACACTTAGGCCTTCTTCACAGTGGTACCAATACTATACCTTAGGTCCTGTACACACTGGTACTAGGTGCGTCAATACCCTTAGTCCTGTACACACTGGTACCAGTGCTATACCCTAGGCTCCTGTATCACTGGTACCAGTAGCTACCCTAGGCCCAGTACACACTGGTACAGTACTATACTCTTAGGCCTTGCACACACTGGTACCAGTGCTATACCCTTAGGTCCTGTACCCACTGGTACCAGTGCTATACCCTTAGGGCCTTGCACACTGTGGTACCAGTGCTATACTCTTAGGCACTGTATACACTGGTACCAGTGCTATACCCTTAGGTCCTGTACACACTGGTACCAGTGTTATACCCTTAGGTACTGTACCCACTGGTACCAGTGCTATACCCTTAGGCCTTGCACACTGTGGTACCAGTGGTATACTCTTAGGCACTGTATACACTGGTACCAGTGCTATACCCTTAGGTCCTGTACACAATGGTACCAGTGCTATACCCTTAGGCCTTGCACACAGTGGCACGAGTGCTATTCCCTTAGGCCCTGAGCACACTGGTACCAGTGCTATACCCTTAGGCCCTGTACACACTGGTACCAGTGCTATATCCTTAGGCCCTGTACACAGTGGTACCAGTGCTATATCCTTAGGCCCTGTACATACTGGCAGCAGTGCTGTACCTTTAGGCCCTGTACTCACTGGTACCAATGCTATACTGATAGCCCTGTTCACACTGGTGCCAGTGGAATACCCTTAGACCCAGTACACATTGATACTCGTGCGGTACCCTTAGGCCCTTTAGACACTGGTAACAGTGCTGTAGCCTTAGGTCCTGTACACATTGGTTCCAGTGCTATACCCTTAAGCCCTGCACACAGTGATACCAGTGCTGTACTCTTAGGTACTGTACACACTGGTACCGCTGCTGCACTCTTAGGTCCTGTACACACTGGTACCATTGCTATACTCTTCGGTCCAATATGCACTGGTACCAGTGCCATGCCCTTAGGTCTATTACACACTGCTAGAAGTACTGTACCCTTAGGCCCTGAACCCACTGGTACCAGTGGTATATCCTTAGGCGCTGTACACACACTGATAGCAGTGCTCTACCCTTAGGGGCCTATATACACACTTGTACCAGTGCTATAGCCTTAGACCCAGTACACACTGGTACCAGTGCTGTGCCCTTTGGCCCAGTACACACTAGTACCAGTGTTATACCCTTAGTCCCAGTATGCACTGGTAGCACTACTATACCTTTAAGTCCTGTACACACTAGCTATACTCTTAGGTCTCTGTACACACTGGTACCAGTGCTATACCCTTTAGGCCTTGTTCACGGTGGTACCAATACTATACTCTTAGGCCCCTGTACACAATGGTACCAGTGCTATACCTTTAGGCCTTGTTCACGGTGGTACCAATACTATACTCTTAGGCCCTGTACACACTGGTACCAGTGCTATACCCTTAGGCTTTGTTCACAGTGGTACCAATACTATACTCTTAGGCCGTGTACACACTGGTACCAGTGCTATATCCGTAGGCCCTGTACACACAGGTACCAGTGGTATACATCTAGGTCCTGTACACACTAATACTTGTGCCCTTATGCCTTGTACACACTTTTACCAAAGCATTACCCTTAGGCCTTGCACCCACCTGTACCAGTGCTATTCCCTTAGGCCCTGTATGCACTGGTACGAGTAGTATACCCTTACACACCGGTTACAAGTGCTATTATCTTAGGCCCTTTACACACCGGTTACAAGTGCTATAACCTTAGGCTCTGTACACACCAGTTCCAGTGCTATACCCATAGGTCCTGTACATACTGGTCCCAGTGACTACCTTAGGCCCAGTACACAGTGGTAGCAGTGCTATACCCTTATATACTGTACATACTGGTCCCAGTGCTATACCATTACATCCCGTATATACTGGTACCAATGCTATAACCTTCGGCCCTGTACAAACTTTTACCAGTGATGTACCATTAGGCCCTGTACACACTAGTACCAGTGCTATACCCTTTTGCCCTGTACACACTTTTACCAGTGCTATACAGTTAGACCCTGTACACACTGGTAGCAGTACTGTACCCTTAGGTCCTGTACACACTGGTACCAGTGATGTACCCTTAGGCCCTGTACACACTGGTACCAGTGCTGTACCCTTAGGTCCTGTACACACTGGTAGCAGTGCTGTACCCTTAGGCCCTGTACTCACCGGTACCAATGATATACTGATAGCCCTGTTCACACTGGTACCAGTGGTATACCCTTAGACCCAGTACACATTGGTACTGTATGTACCCTTAGGCTCCTTTACACACTGGTACCAGCTGCTGTAGCCTTAGGTCCTGTACACATTGGTTCCAGTGCTATACCCTTAAGTTCCTGCACACACTGGTACCTGTGCTATATCCTTAGGCCTAATATACACTGGTACCAGTGCCTTGCCGTTAGGTGCAGTACACTGGTAGAAGTGCTATACCCTTAGGCTCTGTACATACTGGATACCAGTGTTGTACCTTTAGGCCCTGTACACACTTTTACCAATGCTTTACCCATAGGCCCAGTACACACTGGTACCAATGCTGTACCCTTAGGTCCTGTACTCACTGGTACCAGTGCTATACCCTTAGGTCCTGTACACACTGGTACCAGTGCTATACCCATAGGCCTTGCACACAGTGGTACCAGTGCTATACCCGAAGGCCCTGTACACACTGGTACCAATGCTATACCCTTATGTGCTGTATCCACTGGAACCAGTGCTATACCCTTAGGTCCTGTACACACTGGTACCAGTCATGTACCCTTAGGCCCTGTACACACTGGTACCATTGCTGTACCCTTCGGTCCTGTTCACACTGGTAGCAGTGCTGTACCCTTAGGCCCTGTACTCACCGGTACCAATGCTATACTGATAGCAGTGTTCACACTGGTACCAGTGGTATACACTTAGACCCAGTACACATTGGTACTCGTGCGGTACCCTTAGCCCCTTTAGACACTGGTACCATTGCTGTAGCCTTAGGTCCTGTGCACATTGGTTCCAGTGCTATACCCTTAAGCCCTGCACACACTGGTACCTGTGCTATATCCTTAGGCCAAATATACACTGGTACCAGTACTATACCCTTAGGCCTTGAACACAGTGGTACCAGTGCTATACCCGTAGGCCCTGTACACACTGGTACCAGTGCTATACCCTTATGTCTTGTATCCACTGGTACCAATGCTATACCCTTATGTCCTGTATCCACTGGAACCAGTGCTATACCCTTAGCTCCTGTACACACTGGTACCAATGCTATACCCTTAGGCCTTGCACACAGTGATACCAGTGCTGTACTCTTAGGTACTATACACACTGGTACCACTGCTGTACCCTTACGTCCTGTACACACTGGTACCCGTGCTACACCCTTAGGCCCAGTACACATTGGTATCAGTGCTGTGCCCTTAGGTCCTATACACACTGGTAGCAATGTTACATCATTAGACCCTGTACACACTGGTGCCAGAGATATAACCATATGCCCTGTACACACTGGTACCAGTGCTATACCCTTTGGCCCAGTACACACTGGTAACAGTGCTGTAGCTTTAGGCCCTGTACACACTGGTACTAATGCTGTAGCCTTATGCCCTGTACACATTGGTACCAGTGCTGTACCCATAGGCCCTGTACACACTGGTACCATTGCTATACTCTTCGGTCCAATATGCACTGGTACCAGTGCCATGCCCTTAGGTCTATTACACACTGCTAGAAGTACTGTACCCTTAGGCCCTGCACCCACTAGTACCAGTGCTATACCCTTAGACACTGTACACACACTGATACCAGTGCTTCACCCTCAGGGCCTATACAACACTTGTACCAGTGCTATAGCCTTAGACTGCAAACACTGGCACCACTGCTGTGCCCTTTGGCCCAGTACACACTAGTACCAGTGTTATACCCCTTAGTCCCATTATGCAGTGGTAGCAGTACTATACCCTTAAGTCCTGTACACACTAGCTATACTCTTAGGCCCTTTGCACACTGGTACCAGTGCTATACCCTTAGGCCTTGTTCACAGTGGTACCAATGCTATACTCTTAGGCCCTGTACACACTGGTACCAGTGCTATACCCTTAGGCCTTGTTCACAGTGGTACCAATGCTATACTCTTAGGCCCTGTACACACTGGTACCAGTGCTATACCCTTAGGTCTTGTTCACGGTGGTACCAATACTATACTCTTAGGCCCTGTACACATTGGTACCAGTGCAATACCTTTAGGCCTTGTTCACGGTGGTACCAATACTATACTCTTAGGCCCTGCACACACTGGAACCAGTGCTATACCCTTAGGCTTTGTTCACACTGGTACCAATACTATAATCTTAGGCCATGTACACACTGCTACCAGTGCTATACCCGTAGGCCCTGTAACCACAGGTACCAGTGGTATACATCTAGGTCTTGTACACACTGGTACTTGTGCCCTTATGCCTTGTACACACTTTTAAAAAAGCATTACCCTTAGGCCCTGCACCCACCTGTACCAGTGCTATTCCCTTAGGTCCTGTATACACTGGTACGAGTAGTATACCCTTACACACCGGTTACAAGTGCTATTATCTTAGGCCCTTTACACATCGGTTACAAGTGCTATAACCTTAGGCTCTGTACACACCAGTTCCAGTGCTATACCCATAGGTCCTGTACATACTGGTCCCAGTGCTATACCTTAGGCCCAGTACACAGTGGTAGCAGTGCTATACCCTTATGTACTGTACATACTGGTCCCAGTGCTATACCATTACATCCCGTATATACTGGTACCAATGCTATACCCTTCGGCCCTGTACAAACTTTTACCATTGATGTACCATTAGACTGTGTACACCCTAGTACCAGTGCTATACCCTTTTGCCCTGTACACACTTTTACCAATGCTATACAGTTAGACCCTGTACACACTGGTAGCAGTACTGTACCCTTAGGTCCTGTACACACTGGTACCAGTGATGTACCCTTAGGCCCTGTACACACTGGTACCAGTGCTGTACCCTTAGGTCCTGTACACACTGGTAGCAGTGCTGTACCCTTAGGGCCCTGTACTCACCGTACCAATGCTATACTGATAGCCCTGTTCACACTGGTACCAGTGGTATACCCTTAGACCCAGTACACATTGGTACTCGTGCGGTACCCTTAGGCCCTTTACACACTGGTACCATTGCTGTAGCCTTGGGTCCTGTACACATTGGTTCCAGTGCTATACCCTTAAGCCCTGCACACACCGGTACCTGTGCCATATCCTTAGGCCTAATATACACTGGTACCAGTGCCTTGCCGTTAGGTGCAGTACAAACTGGTAGAAGTGCTATACCCTTAGGCTCTGTACACACTGATACCAGTGTTGTACCTTTAGGCCCTGTACACACTTTTACCAATGCTTTACCCATAGGCCCAGTACACACTGGTACCAATGCTGTACCCTTAGGTCCTGTACTCACTGGTACCAGTGCTATACCCTTAGGTCCTGTACACACTGTTACCAGTGCTATACCCTTAGGCCTTGCACACAGTGGTACCAGTACTATACCCATAGGCCCTGTACACACTGGTACCAGTGCTATACCCTTATGTCTTGTATCCACTGGTACCAATGCTATACCCTTATGTCCTGTATCCACTGGAACCAGTGCTATACCCTTAGGTCCTGTACACACTGGTACCAGTCATGTACCCTTACGCCCTGTACACACTGGTACCAGTGCTGTACCCTTAAGTCCTGTACACACTGGTAGCAGTGCTGTACCCTTAGGCCCTGTACTCACCGGTACCAATGCTATACTGATAGCCCTGTTCACACTGGTACCAGTGGTATACCCTTAGACCCAGTACACATTGGTACTCGTGCGGTACCCTTAGCCCCTTTAGACACTGGTACCATTGCTGTAGCCTTAGGTCCTGTGCACATTGCTTCCAGTGCTATACCCTTAAGCCCTGCACACACTGGTACCTGTGCTATATCCTTAGGCCCAATATACACTGGTACCAGTGCCTTGCCGTTAGGTGCAGTCACACTGGTAGAAGTGGTATACCCTTAGGCTCTGTACACACTGATACCAGTGTTGTACCTTTAGGCCCTGTACACACTTTTACCAATACTTTACCCATAGGCCCAGTACACACTGGTACCAATGCTGTACCCTTAAGTCCTGTACTCACTGGCACCAGTGCTATGCACTTAGGTCCTGTACACACTGGTACCAGTGCTATACCCTTAGGCCTTGAACACAGTGGTACCAGTGCTATACCCGTAGGCCCAGTACACACTGGTACCAGTGCTATACCCTTATGTCTTGTATCCACTGGGTACCAGTGCTATACCCTTAGGCCTTGGTACACTGTGGTACCAGTGCTATACTCTTAGGGCACTGTATACACTGGTACCAGTGCTATACCCTTAGGTCCTGTATAACACTGGTACCAGTGTTATACCCTTAGGTCCTGTGCCCACTGGTACCAGTGCTATACCCTTAGGCCTTGCACACTGCGGTACCAGTGCTATACTCTTAGGCACTGTATACACTGGTACCAGTGCTATACCCTTAGGTCCTGTACACACTGGTACCGGTGCTATACCCTTATGTCTTGTATCCACTGGTACCAATGCTATACCCTTATGTCCTGTATCCACTGGAACCAGTGCTATACCCTTAGGCCCTGTACACACTGGTACCAGTGCTATATCCTTAGGCCCTGTACACACTGGTACCAGTGCTATATCCTTAGGCCCTGTACACACTGGTAGCAGTGCTGTACCCTTAGGCCCTGTACTCACTGGTACCAAAGCTATACTGATAGCCCTGTTCACACTGGTACCAGTGGAATACCCTTAGACCCAGTACACATTGATACTCGTGCGGTAACCTTAGGCCCTTTAGACACTGGTACCAGTGCTGAAGCCTTAGGTCCTGTGCACATTGGTTCCAGTGCTATACCCTTAAGCCCTGCACACACTGGTACCTGTGCTATATCCTTAGGCCCAATATACACTGGTACCAGTGCCTTGCCGTTAGGTGCAGTACACACTGGTAGAAGTGGTATACCCTTAGGCTCTGTACACACTGATACCAGTGTTGTACCTTTAGGCCCTGTACACACTTTTACCAATGCTTTACCCATAGGCCCAGTACACACTGGTACCAATGCTGTACCCTTAAGTCCTGTACTCACTGGTACCAGTGCTATACCCTTAGGCCTTGAACACAGTGGTACCAGTGCTATACCCGAAGGCCCTGTACACACTGGTACCAGTGCTATACCCTTATGTCTTGTATCCACTGGTACCAATGCTATACCCTTATGTCCTGTATCCACTGGAACCAGTGCTATACCCATAGCTCCTGTACACACTGGTACCAATGCTATACCCTTAGGCCTTGCACACAGTGATACCAGTGCTGTACTTTAGGTACTGACACACTGGTACCACTGCTGTACCTTAGGTCCTGCACACACTGGTACCTGTATACACCTTTAGGCCCAGTACACATTGGTATCAGTGCTGTGCCCTAGATCCATTACACACTGGTAGCAATGTTACATCATTAGACCCTGTACACACTGGTGCCAGAGATATAACCATATGCCCTGTACACACTGGTACTAGTGTTACCTTTGGCCCAGTACACACTGGAAACAGTGCTGTAGCTTAGGCCCCTGTACACACTGATACTAGTGCTGTAGGCTTATGCCCTGTACACATTGGTACCAGTGCTGTACCCATAGGCCCTGTACACTGGTACCATTGCTATACTCTTCGGTCCTATATGCACTGGTACCAGTGCCATGCCCTTAGGTCTATTACACACTGCTAGAAGTACTGTACCCTTAGGCCCTGCACCCACTAGTACCAGTGCTATACCCTTAGACACTGTACACACACTGATACCAGTGCTCACCTTAGGGCCTATACACACTTGTACCAGTGCTATAGCCTTAGACTAGCACACACTGGTACCAGTGTTGTGCCCTTGGGCCCAGTACACACTAGTACCAGTGTTATACCCTTAGTCCCATTATGCACTGGTAGCAGTACTGTACCCTAAGTCCTGTACACACTAGCTATACTCTTAGGCTCCTTTGCACACTGGTACCAGTGCTATACCCTTAGGCCTTGTTCACAGTGGTACTAATGTTATACTTCTTAGGGTCCTGTACACACTGGTACCAGTGCCATACCCTTAGGCCTAGTTCACATGGTACCAATGCTATACTCTTGTCCTGTACGCACTGGTACCAGTGCTATACCCTTAGGCCTTGTTCACGGTGGTACCAATGCTATACTCTTAGGCCCTGTACACACTGGTACCAGTGCTATACCCTTAGGTCTTGTTCACGGTGGTACCAATACTATACTCTTAGGCCCTGTACACACTGGTACCAGTGCTATACCCTTAGGCTTTGTTCACAGTGGTACCAATACTATAATCTTAGGCCATGTACACACTGGTACCAGTGCTATACCCTTAGGCCCTGTAACCACAGGTACCAGTGGTATACATCTAGGTCCTGTACACACTGGTACTTGTGCCCTTATGCCTTGTACACACTTTTACCAAAGCATTATCCTTAGACCCTGCAGCCACCTGTACCAGTGCTATTCCCTTAGGCCCTGTTATACACTGGTACGAGTAGTATACCCTTACACACCGGTTACAAGTGCTATTATCTTAGGCCCTTTACACACCGGTTACAAGTGCTATAACCTTAGGCTCTGAACACACCAGTTCCAGTGCTATACCTGTAGGTCCTGTACATACTGGTCCCAGTGCTATACCTTAGGCCCAGTACACAGTGGTAGCAGTGCTATACCCTTATGTCCTGTACATATTGGTCTCAGTGCTATACCATTACATCCCGTAAATACTGGTACCAGTGCTATACCCTGAGGCCCTGTACAAACTTTTACCAGTGATGTAGCATTAGGCCCTGTACACACTAGTACCAGTGCTATACCATTTTACCCTGTACACACTTTTACCAGTGCTATACAGTTAGGCCCTGTACACACTGGTAGCAGTACTGTACCCTTAGGTCCTGTACACACTGGTACCAGTGATGTACACAGAGGCCCTGTACACACTGGTACCAGTGCTGTACCCTTAGGTCCTGTACACACTGGTAGCAGTGCTGTACCCTTAGGCTCTGTACTCACTGGCACCAATGCTATACTGATAGCCCTGTTCACACTGGTACCAGTGGTATACCCTTAGACCCAGTACACATTGGTACTGTGGTAATTCTTTAGGCCTTTTACACACTGGTACCATTGCTGTAGCCTTAGGTCCTGTACACATTGATTCCAGTGCTATACCCTTAAGCCCTGCACACACTGGTACCTGTGCTATATCCTTAGGCCCAATATACACTGGTACCAGTGCCTTGCCATTAGGTGCAGTACACACTGGTAGAAGTGCTATACCCTTAGGGTCTGTACATACTGATACCAGTGTTCTACCTTTAGGCCCTGTACACACTTTTACCAATGCTTTACCCATTGGCCCAGTACACACTGGTACCAGTGCTATACCCTTATGTCTTGTATCCACTGGTACCAGTGCTATACCCTTAGGCCTTGCACACTGTGGTACCAGTGCTATACTCTTAGGCACTGTATACACTGGTACCAGTGCTATACCCTTAGGTCCTGTACACACTGGTACCAGTGTTATACCCTTAGGTCCTGTGCCCACTGGTACCAGTGCTATACCCTTAGGCCTTGCACACTGCGGTACCTGTGCTATACTCTTAGGCACTGTATACACTGGTACCAGTGCTATACCCTTAGGTCCTGTACACAATGGTACCAGTGCTAAACCCATAGGCCTTGCACACAGTGGCACGAGTGCTATACCCTTAGGCCCTGAGCACACTGGTACCAGTGCTATACCCTTAGGCCCTGTACACACTGGTACCAGTGCTATACGCTTATGTCCTGTATCCACTGGTACCAGTGCTATATCCTTAGGTCCTGTACACACTGGTACCAGTGCTGTACCCATAGGCCCTGCACATACTGGTACCAGTGCTATACCCTTAGGCCTTGTTCACAGTGGTACCAATGCTATACTCTTAGCCCTGTACACAATGGAACCAGTGCTATACCCTTAGGCCTTCTTCACAGTGGTACCAACACTATACTCTTAGGCCCTGTACACACTGGCACCAGTGCTATACCCTTAGGTCTTGTTCACGTGTGTACCAATACTATACCTTAGGTCTCTGTACACACTGGTACCAGGGCTATACCCTCATGTCCTGTATCTACTGGTACCAAAGCTATACCCCTAGGCCCAGTACACACTGGTATCAGTGCTGTCCCCTTAGGTCCTGCACACACTAGTTGGAGAACTATACTCTTAGGCTCTTGTACACACTGGTACCAGTGCTATACCCTTTAGGTCCTGTAGCACACTGGTACCAGTGTTATACCCTTAGGTCCTGTACCCACTGGTACCAGTGCTATACCCTTAGGCCTTGCACACACTGTGGTACCAGTGCTATACTCTTAGGCACTGTATACACTGGTATCAGTGCTATACCCTTAGGTTCTGCACACACTGGTACCAGTGTTATACCCTTCGGTACTGTACCCACTGGTACCAGTGCTATACCCTTAGGCCTTGCACACAGTGGCACGAGGGCTATACCCTTAGGCCCTGAGCACACTGGTACCAGTGCTATACCCTTAGGCCCTGTACACACTGGTACCAGTGCTATTCCCTTATGTCCTGTATCCACTGGTACCAGTGCTATATCCTTAGGCCCTGTACACACTGGTACCAGTGCTGTACCCATAGGCCCTCACACACTGGTACTAGCATGTATACCCTTAGGGCTTGTTCACAGTGGTACCAATGCCATACTCTTAGGTCCTGCACGCACTGGTACCAGTGCTATACTCTTAGGTCCTTCTGACAATGGTACCAGTGAACTTTAGGCCTCTCTTCACAGTGGTACCAATACTATACTCTTAGGCCCTCTGTACACACTGGCACCAGTGCTATACCCTTAGGTCTTGTTCACGGTGCTACCAATACTATACTCTTAGGCCCTGTACACACTGGTACCAGGGCTATACCCTTATGTCCTGTATCTACTGGTACCAAAGCTATACCCCTAGGCCCAGTACACACTGGTATCAATGCTGTCCCCTTAGGCCCGGTACACACTAGTTGGAGTACTATACTCTTAGGCCTTGTACACACTGGTACCAGTGCTATAGCCTTAGGTCCTGTACACACTGGTACCAGTGTTATACCCTTAGGTCCTGTACCCACTGGTACCAGTGCTATACCCTTAGGCCTTGCACACTGTGGTACCAGTGCTATACTCTTAGGCACTGTATACACTGGTACCAGTGCTATACCCTTAGGTTCTGTACAAACTGGTACCAGTGTTATACCCTTAGGTACTGTACCCACTGGTACCAGTGCTATACCCTTAGGCCTTGCACATAGTGGCACGAGTGCTATACCCTTAGGACCTGAGCACACTGGTACCAGTGCTATACCCTTAGGCCCTGTACACACTGGTACCAGTGTTATATCCTTAGGACCTGTACACACTGGTACCAGTACTGTACCCTTAGGCCCTGTACACACTGGTACCAGTGATATACCCTTATGTCCTGTATCCACTGGTACCAGTGCTATATCCTTAGGCACTGTACACACTGGTACCAGTTATATCCTTAGGGCCTTTACACACTGGTACCAGTGCTATACCCTTAGGCCTAGTTCACAGTGGTACCAATGCTATACTCTTAGGCCCTGTACGCACTGGTACCAGTGCTATACCCTTAGGCCTTCTCCACAGTGGTACCAATACTATACTCTTAGGCCCTGTACACACTGGTACCAGTGCTATACCCTTAGGTCTTGTTCACGGTGGTACCAATACTATACTCTTAGGCCCTGTACACATTGGTACCACTGCTATACCTTTAGGCCTTGTTCAAGGTGGTACCAATACTATACTCTTAGGCCCTGTACACACTGGCACCAGTACTATACCCTTAGGCTTTGTTCACAGTGGTACCAATACTAAAATCTTAGGCCATGTACACACTGGTACCAGTGCTATACCCGTAGGCCCTGTAACCACAGGTACCAGTGGTATACATCTAGGTCCTGTACACACTGGAACTTGTGCCCTTATGCCTTGTACACACTTTTACCAAAGCATTATCCTTAGACCCTGCAGCCACCTGTACCAGTGCTATTCCCTTAGGCCCTGTATACACTGGTACGAGTAGTATACCCTTACACACCGGTTACAAGTGCTATTATCTTAGGCCCTTTACACACCGGTTACAAGTGCTATAACCTTAGGCTCTGTACACACCAGTTCCAGTGCTCTACCCGTAGGTCCTGTACATACTGGTCCCAGTGCTATACCTTAGGCCCAGTACACAGTGGTAGCAGTGCTATACCCTTATGTACTGTACATACTGGTCCCAGTGCTATACCATTACATCCCGTATATACTGGTACCAATGCTATACCCTTAGGCCCTGTACAAACTTTTACCAGTGATGTAGCATTAGGCCCTGTACACACTAGTACCAGTGCTATACTCTTTTGCCCTGTACACACTTTTACCAGTGCTATACAGTTAGGCCTTGTACACACTGGTAGCGGTACTCGTACCCTTAGGTCCTGTACACACTGGTACCAGTGGATGTACCTTTGGCCCTGTACACACTGGTACCAGTGTTGTACCCTTAGGTCCTGTACACACTGGAAGCAGTGCTGTACCCTTAGGCTCTTGTACTCAACGGTACCAATGCCATACTGATAGCCCTGTTCACACTGGTAACAGTGGTATACCCTTAGACCCAGTACACATTGGTACTGCATGGTACCCTTAGTCTTTTACACAGTGGAACCATTGCTGTAGCCTTAGGTCCTGTACACATTGGTTCCAGTGCTATACCCTTAAGCCCTGCACACACTGGTACCTGTGCTATATCCTAAGGCCCAATATACACTGGTACCAGTGCCTGTCTAGGTGCAGTACACACCGTAGAAGTGCTATACCCTTAGGCTCTGTACACACTGATACCAGTGTTGTACCTTTAGGCCCTGTACACACTTTTACCAATGCTTTACCCATAGGCCCAGTACACACTGGTACCAATGCTGTACCCTTAGGTCCTGTACTCACTGGTACCAGTGCTATACCCTGATGTCTTGTATCCACTGGTACCAATGCTATACCCTTATGTCCAGTATCCACTGGAACCAGTGCTATACCCTTAGCTCCTGTACACACTGGTACCAGTGCTATACCCTTAGGCCTTACACACAGTGATACCAGTGCTGTACTCTTAGGTACTGTACACACTGGTACCACTGCTGTACCCTTAGGTCCTGTACACACTGGTACCCGTGGTACACCCTTAGGCCCAGTACACATTGGTATCAGTGCTGTGCACTTAGGTCCTATACACACTGGTAGCAATGTTACATCATTAGACCCTGTACACACTGGTGCCAGAGCTATAACCATAGGCCCTGTACACACTGGTACCAGTGCTATACCCTTTGGACCAGTACACACTGGTAACAGTGCTGTAGCTTTAGGCCCTGTACACACTGTTACTAGTGCTGTAGCCTTATGCTCCTGTATACAATAGTACCAGTGCTGTACCCATAGGCCCCTGTACACACTGGTACCATTGCTATTCTCTTCGGTCCAATATGCACTGGTACCAGTGCCATGCCCTTAGGTCTATTACACACTGCTAGAAGTACTGTACCCTTAGGCCCTGCACCCACTAGAACCAGTGCTATACCCTTAGACAATGTACACACACTGATACCAGTGCTCTACCCTTAGGGCCTATACACACTTGTACCAGTGCTATAGCCTTAGACCCAATACACACTGGAACCAGTGCTGTGCCCTTTGGCCCAGTACACACTAGTACCAGTGTTATACCCATAGTCCCAGTATGCACTGGTAGCAGTACTACACCCTTAATTCCTGTACACATTAGCTATACTCTTAGGCCCTTTGCACACTGGTACCAGTGCTATACCCTTAGGCCTTGTTCACAGTGGCACCAATGCTATAGTCTTAGGCCCTGTACACACTGGTACCACTGCTATACCCATAGGCCTTGTTCACAGTGGTACCAATACTATACTCTTAGGCCCTGTAAACACTGGTACCAGTGCTATACCCTTAGGCCTTGTTCACGGTGGTACCAATGCTATACTCTTAATCCCTGTACACACTGGACCAGTGCTATACCCTTAGGCCATGTTCACGGTGGTACCAATGCTATACTCTTAGGCCCTGTACACACTGGTACCAGTGCTATACCCTTAGGCCTTGTTCACGGTGGTACCAATACTATACTCTTAGGAACTGTATACATTGGTAGCAGTGCTATTCCTTTAGGCCTTGTTCACGGTGGTACCAATACTATACTCTTAGGTCTGTACACACTGGTACCAGTGCTATACCCTTAGGCTTTGTTCACAGTGGTACCAATACTATACTATAGTCAGGTACACACTGGTACCAGTGCTATACCCGTAGGTCCTGTGCACACACAGGTACCAGTGGTATACATCTAGGTCCTGTACACACTGGTACTTGTGCCCTTATGCCTTGTACACACTTTTACCAAAGCATTACCCTTAGGCCCTGCACCCACCTGTACCAGTGTTATTCCCTTAGGCCCTGTATGCACTGGTACAGTAGTATACTCACACACCGTTACAAGTGCTATTATCTTAGGCTCTTTACACACGGGGTTACAAGTGCTATAACCTTAGGCTCTGTACACACCAGTTCCAGTGTTATACCTGTGGGTCCTGTACATACTGGTCCCAGTGGTATACCTTAGGCCCAGTACACAGTGGTAGCAGTGCTATACCCTTATGTCTTGTACATACTGGTCCCAGTGCTATACCATTACATCCTGTATATACTGGTACCAGTGCTATACCCTTAGGGCCCTGTACAAACTTTTACCAGTGATGTAGCATTAGGCCCTGTACACACTAGTACCAGTGCTATACCCTTTTGCCCTGTACACACTTTTACCAGTGCTATACAGTTAGGCCCTGTACACACTGGTAGCAGTACTGTACCCTTAGGTCCTGTACACACTGGTACCAGTGATGTACCCTTAGGCCCTGTACACACTTTTACCAGTGCTGTACCCTTAGGTCCTGTACACACTGGTAGCAGTGCTGTACCCTTAGGCCCTGTACTCACTGGTACCAATGCTATACTGAAAGCAGTGTTCACACTGGTACCAGTGGAATACCCTTAGACCCAGTACACATTGATACTCGTGCGGTACCCTTAGGCCCTTTAGACACTGGTACCAGTGCTGTAGCCTTAGGTCCTGTACACATTGGTTCCAGTGCTATACCCTTAAGCCCTGCACACAGTGATACCAGTGCTGTACTCTTAGGTACTGTACACACTGGTACCACTGCTGCACCCTTAGGTCCTGTACACACTGGTACCCGTGCTACACCCTTAGGCCCACTACGCATTGGTATCAGTGCTGTGCCCTTAGGTCCTATACACACTGGTAGGAATGTTATATCATTAGACCCTGTACACACTGGTGCCAGAGCTATAACCATAGGCCCTGTACACACTGGTACCAGTGCTATACCCTTTGGCCCAGTACACACTGGTAACATTGCTGTAGCTTTAGACCCTGTACACACTGGTACTAGTGCTGTAGCCTTATGCCCTGTACACAATGGTACCAGTGCTGTACCCATAGGCCCTGTACACACTGGTACCATTGCTATACTCTTCGGTCCAATATGCACTGGTACCAGTGCCATGCCCTTAGGTCTGTTACACACTGCTAGAAGTACTGTACCCTTAGGCCCTGCACCCACTAGTACCAGTGCTATACCCTTAGACACTATACACACACTGATACCAGTGCTCTACCCTTAGGGCCTATACACACTTGTACCAGTGCTATAGCCTTAGACCCAGTACACACTGGTACCACTGCTGTGCCCTTTGGCCCAGTACACACTAGTACCAGTGTTATACCTATAGTCCCAGTATGCACTGGTAGCAGTACTATACCCTTAAGTCCTGTACACACTAGTTATACTCTTAGGCCCTTTGCACACTGGTACCAGTGCTATACCCTTAGGCTTTGTTCACAGTGGTACCAATGCTATACACTTAGGCCCTGTACACACTGGTAAGAGTGCTATACCCTTAGGCCTTGTTCACAGTGGTACCAATACTATACTCTTAGGCTCTGTACACACTGGTAGCAGTGCTATACCCTTAGGCCTTGTTCACGGTGGTACCAATGCTATACTCTTAGGCCCTGTACACACTGGTACCAGCGCTATACCCCTAGGCCTTGTTCACGGTGGTACCAATACTATACTCTTAGGCCCTGTACACACTGGTCCCAGTGCTATACCTTAGGCCCAGTACACAGTGGTAGCAGTGCTATACCCTTATGTCTTGTTCATACTGGTCCCAGTGCTATACCATTACATCCCATATATACTGGTACCAGTGCTATACCCTTAGGCCCTGTACAAACTTTTACCAGTGATGTAGCATTAGGTCCTGTACACACTGGTAGCAGTGCTGTACCCTTAGGCCCTGTACTCACTGGTACCAATGCTATACTGATAGCCCTTTTCAAACTGGTACCAGTGGTATACCCTTAGACCCAGTACACAATGGTACTCGTGCGGTACGCTTAGGCCCTTTACACACTGTTACCAGTGCTGTAGCCTTAGGTCCTGTACACATTGGTTCCAGTGCTATACCATTAAGCCCTGCACACACTGGTACCTGTAAAGCAAATCCTTCGCCCAATATACACTGGTACCAGTGCCTTGCCATTAGGTGCAGTACACATTGGTAGAAGTGCTATACCCTTAGGGTCTGTACATACTAATACCAGTGTTGTACCTTTAGACCCTGTACACACTTTTACCAATGCTTTACCCATAGACCCAGTACACACTGGTACCAATGCTGCACCCTTAGGTCCTGTACTCACTGGTACCAGTGCTATACCCTTAGGCCTTGCACATAGTGGTACCAGTGCTATACCCGAAGGCCCTGTACACACTGGTACCAGTGCTATACCCTTATGTCTTGTATCCACAGGTACCAGTGCTATACCATTATGTCCTGTATCCACTGGATCCAGTGCTATACCCTTAGGCCCTGTACACACTGGTACCAGTGCTATACCCTTATGTCTGCTATCCACTGGTACCAGTGCTATACCCTTACGTCCTGTAACACTGGTTCCAGTGTAATACCCTTAGGTCCTGTACACACTGGTACCAGTGCTGTACCCTTAGGCCTTGCACACAGTGGTACCAGTGCTATACCCCTAGGCCCTGTACACATTGGTACCAGTGCTATACCCTTATGTCCTGTATCTACTGGTACCAATGCTATACCTGTAGGCCCAGCACACACTGGTATCAGTCCTGTACCCTTAGGCCCAGTGCACACTAGTAGAAGTACTATACTCTTAGGCCTTGTACACACAGGTACCAGTGCTATACCCTTAGGTCCTGTACACACTGGTACCAGTGTTATACCCTTAGGTCCTGTACCCACTGGTACCAGTGCTACTCCCTTAGGCCTTGCACACTGTGGTACCAGTGCTATACTCTTAGGCACTGTATACACTGGTACCAGTGCTATACCCTTAGGTCCTGTACACACTGGTACCAGTGTTATACCCTTAGGTCCCAGCCCACTGGTACCAGTGCTATACCCTTAGGCCTTGAACACTGTGGTACCAGTGCTATACTCTTAGGCACTGTATACACTGGTACCAGTGCTACACCCTTAGGTCCTGTACACAATGGTACTAGTGCTATACCCTTAGGCCTTGCACACAGTGGCACGAGTGCTATACCCTTAGGCCCTGAGCACACTGGTACCAGTGTTATAAACTTAGGCCCTGTACACACTGGTACCAGTGCTATACCCTTATGTCCTGTATCCACTGGTACCAGTGCTATATCCTTAGGTCTCTGTACACACTGGTACCAGTGCTGTACCTTTAGGCTCCTGTACACACTGGTACCAGTCCTATACCCTTATGTGCTGTATCCACTGGTACCAGTGCTATATCCTTAGATCTCTGCACACTGGTACCAGTGCTATATCCTTAGGCCTTTTTCACAGTGGTACCAATGCTATACTCTTTTGCCCTGTACGCACTGGTACCAGTGCTATACCCTTAGGCCTTGTTCACAGTGGTACTAATACTATACTCTTAGGCCCTGTACACACTGGTACCAGTGCTATACCCTTATGTCCTGTATCTACTGGTACCAAAGCTATACCCTTAGGCCCAGTACACACTGCTATCAATGCTGTACCCTTGGCCCAGTACACACTAGTAGGGGTACTATACTCTTAGGCCTTTGTACACACTGGTACCAGTGCTATACCCTTAGGTCCTGTAGACACTGTTACCACTGCTATACCTTGGCCTTGCACACTGTGGTACTCAGTGCTATACTCTTAGGCACTGTATACACTGGTACCAGTGCTATACCCTTAGGTCCTGTACACACTGGTACCAGTGTTATACCCTTTAGGTCCTGTACCGACTGGTACCAGTGCTATACCTTAGGCCTGGCACACTGTGGTACCAGAGCTATACTCTTAGGCACTTTATACACTGGTATACAGTATACCCTTAGGTCCTGTACACAATGGTACCATTGCTATACCCTTAGGCCTTGCACACAGTGGCATGAGTGCCATACCCTTAGGCCCTGAGCACACTGGTACCAGTGCTATACCCTTAGGCCTTCTTCTCAATGGTACCAATACTATACTCTTAGGTCCTGTACACTCTGGTACCAGTGCTAGACCCTTAGGTCTTGTTCACGTATGGTAGCAATACTATACTGTTAGGCCTGTACACATTGGTACCAGTGCTATACCTTTAGGCCTTGTTCACGGTGGTACCAATACTATACTCTTAGGCCCTGTACACACTGGTACCAGTGCTATACCCTTAGGCTTTGCTCCACAGTGGTACCAATACTATAATCTTAGGCTGCACACACTGGTACCCAGTGCTATACCAGAGGTCTCTGTAACCACAGGTTCCAGTGGTATACATCTAGGTCCTATACACACTGGTACTTGTGCCCTTATGCCTTGTACACCCTTTAACCAAAGCATTACCTTAGGCCCTGCACCCACCTGTACCAGTGCTATTCCTTAGGCCCTGTATACACTGGTAACAGTAGTATACCCTCACACACCGGTTACAAGTGCTATTATCTTAGGCCCTTTACACACCGGGTTACAAGTGCTATAACCTTAGGCTCTGTACACACCAGTTCCAGTGCTATACCTGTAGGTCCTGTACATACTGGTACCAGTGCTATACCTTAGGCCCAGTACACAGTGGTAGCAGTGCTATACCCTTATGTCCTGTACATACTGCTCCCAGTGCTATAGCATTACATGCCGTGATATACTGGTACCAGAGCTATACCCTTAGGTCCTGTACAAACTTTTACCAGTGATGTACCATTAGGCCCTGTACACACTAGTACCAGTGCTATACCCTTTGCCCTGTACACACTTTACCAGTGCTATACAGTTAGGCCCTGTCCACACTGGTAGCAGTACTGTACCCTTAGGTCCTGCACACACTGGTACCAGTGATGTACCCTTAGGCTCCTGTACACTGGTACCAGTGCTGTACCCTTAGGTCCTGTACACACTGGTAGCAGTGCTGTACCCTTAGGCCCTGTACTCACTGGTACCAATGCAATACTGATAGCCCTGTTCACACTGGTACCAGTGGTATACCCTAGACCCAGTACACATTGGTACTGCGTGGCACCCTTAGGCCCTTGCACACTGGTGCCATTGCTGTAGCCTTAGGTCCTGTACACATAGTTCCAGTGCTATAACCTTAAGCCCTGTACACACTGGTACCTGTGCTATATCCTTAGGCCAACATACACTGGTACCAGTGCCTTGCCGTTAGGTGCAGTACACACTGGAAGAAGTGCTATACCTTTAGGCTCTGTACACACTGATACCAGTGTTGTACCTTTAGGCCCTGTATACACTTTTACCAATGCTTTACCCATAGGCCCAGTACACACTGGTACCAATGCTGTACCCTTAGGTCCTGTACTCACTGGTACCAGTGCTATACCCTTAGGTCCTGTACACACTGGTACCAGTGCTATACCCTTAGGCCTTGCACACAGTGGTACCAGTGCTATACCCGTAGGCCCTGTACACACTGGTACCAGTGCTATACCCTTATGTCTTGTATCCATTGGTACCAATGCTATACCCTTATGTCCTGTATCCACTGGAACCAGTGCTATACCCTTCGGTCCTGTACACACTGGTACCAGTGCTATACCCTACGCTTGCACACAGTGATACCAGTGCTGTACTCTAGGTACTGTACACACTGGTACCACTGCTGTTCCCTTTAGGTCCTGTACACACTGGTACCCGTGCACACCCTTAGGCAAGCACACATTGGTATTGGTGCTGTGCCCTTAGGTCCTATACACACTGGTATTAATGTTACATCATTAGACCCTGTACACACTGGTACCAGAGCTATAACCATAGGTCTCTGTACACACTGGTACCAGTGCTATACCATTTGGCCCAGTACACACTGGTAACAGTCCTGTAGCTTTAAACCCTGTACACACTGGTACTAGTGCTGTAGCCTTATGCCCTGTACACAATGGTACCAGTGCTGTACCCATAGGCCCTGTACACACTGGTACCATTGCTATACTCTTTCGTCCAATATGCACTAGTACCAGTGTCATGCCCTTAGGTCTATTACACACTGCTAGAAGATGTACCCTTAGGCCCTGCACCCACTAGTACCAGTGCTATACCCTTAGACACTGTACACACTGATACCAGTGCTCTACCCTTAGGGCCTATACACACTTGTACCAGTGCTATAGCCTAGACCCAGTAAACACTGGCACCACTGTTGTGCCCTTGGCCCAGTACACACTAGTACCAGTGTTATACCCTTTAGTCCCAGTATGCACTGGTAGCAGTACTATACCCTTAAGTCCTGTACACACTAGCTATACTCTTAGGCCCTTTGCACACTGGTACCAGTGCTATACCCTTAGGCCTTGTTCACAGTGGTACCAATGCTATACTCTTAGGCCCTGTACACACTGGTACCAGTGCTATACCCTTAGGCCTTGTTCACGGTGGTTCCAATACTATACTCTTAGGCCCTGTACACACTGGTACCAGTGCTATACCCTTAGGCCTTGTTCACGGTGGTACCCATGCTATACTCTTAGGCCCTGTACACACTGGTACCAGTGCTATACTCTTAGGCCTTGTTCACGGTGGTACCAATGCTATACTCTTAGGCCCTGAACACACTGGTACCAGTGCTATACCCTTAGGCCTTGTTCACGGTGGTATCAATACTATACTCTTAGGCCCTGTACACACTGGTACCAGTGCTGTACCCTTAGGTCCTGTACACAATGGTAGCAGTGCTGTACCCTTAGGCCCTGTACTCACTGGTACCAATGCTATACTGATAGCCCTGTTCACACTGGTACCAGTGGTATACCCTTAGACCCAGTACACATTGGTACTCATGCGGTACCGTTAGGCCCTTTACACACTGGTACCAGTGCTGTAGCCTTAGGTCCTGTACACATTGGTTCCAGTGCTATACCCTTAAGCCCTGCACACACATGTACCTGTGCTATATCCTTAGGCCCAATATACGCTGTTACCAGTGCCTTGCCATTAGATGCAGTACACACTGGTAGAAGTGCTTTACCCTTAGGGTCTGTACATACTGATAGCAGTGTTGTACCTTTAGGCCCTGTACACACTTTTACCAATGCTTTACCCATAGGCCCAGTGCACACTGGTGCCAATGCTGTACCCTTAGGTCCTGTACTCACTGGTACCAGTGCTATACCCTTAGGCCTTGAACACAGTGGTACCAGTGCTATACCCGTAGGCCCTGTACACACTGGTACCAGTGCTATACCCTTATGTCTTGTATCCACTGGTACCAGTGCTATACCATTATGTCCTGTATCCACTGGAACCAGTGCTATACCCTTAGGTCCTGTACACACTGGTACCAGTGCTATACCCTTATGCCTTGCACAAAGTGATACCAGTGCTATACCCTTAGGTCCTGTATCCACTGGTACCAGTGCTATATCCTTAGGCTCTTTACACACTGGTAGCAGTGCTATACCCTTATGTCCTGTATCCACTGGTACCAGTGCTATACCCTTAGGTCCTGTAAACACTGGTACCAGTGCTATACCCTTAGGTCCTGTACACACTGATACCAGTGCTATACCCTTAGGCCTTGCACACAGTTGTACCAGTGCTATACCTCTAAGCTCCTGTACACACTGGTACCAGTGCTATACCCTCATGTCCTGTATCTACTGGTACCAATGCTGTACCCTTAGGCCCAGTACACACTAGTAGGAGTACTATACTCTTAGGCCCTGTACACACTGGTACAAGTGCTATACCCCTAGGCCTTGTCTCACAGTGGTACTAATACTATACTCTTAGGCTCTGTACACACTGGTACCAGTGCTATACCCATAGGTCTTCTCACAGTGGTACCAATGCTATACCTTAGGGCCTCTGTACACACTGGTACCAGTGCTATACCCTTAGGTCTTGTTCACTGTGTACTAATACTATACCTTAGGCCTCTGTACACACTGGTACCAGTGCTATACCCTAGGTCTTGTTCACGGTGGTACCAATACTATACTCTTAGGCCCTGTACACACTGGTACCAGTGCTATACCCTTATGTCCTGTATCTACTGGTACCAAAGCTATACCCTTAGGCCCAGTACACACTGGTATCAATGCTGTACCCTTTGGCCCAGTACACACTAGTAGGGGTACTATACTCTTAGGCCTTGTACACACTGGTACCACTGCTATACCCTTTGGCCTTGCACACTGTGGTACCAGTGCTATACTCTTAGGCACTGTATACACTGGTACCAGTGCTATACCCTTAGGTCCTGTACACACTGGTACCAGTGTTATACCCTTAGGTCCTGTACCGGCTGGTACCAGTGCTATACCTTTAGGCCTGGCACACTGTGGTACCAGAGCTATACTCTTAGGCACTTTATACACTGGTACCAGTGCTATACCCTTAGGTCCTGTACACAATGGTACCATTGCTATACCCTTAGGCCTTGCACACAGTGGCATGAGTGCCATACCCTTAGGCCCTGGAGCACACTGGTACCAGTGCTATACCCTTAGGCCTTCTTCTCAATGGTACCAATACTATACTCTTAGGTCCTGTACACTCTGGTACCAGTGCTAGACCCTTAGGTCTTGTTCACGATGGTAGCAATAATACTGTTAGGCCTCTGTACACATTGGTACCAGTGCTATACCTTTTAGGCCTTGTTCACGGTGGTACCAATACTATACTCTTAGGCCCTGTACACACTGGTACCAGTGCTATACCCTTAGGCTTTGTTCACAGTGGTACCAATACTATAATCTTAGGCTGCACACACTGGTACCAGTGCTATACCTGTAGGCCTCTGTAAACACAGGTTCCAGTGGTATACATCTAGGTCCTATACACACTGGTACTTGTGCCTTATGCCTTGTACACCCTTTAACCAAAGCATTACCCTTAGGCCCTGCACCCACCTGTACCAGTGTTATTCCCTTAGGCCCTGTATACACTGGTACGCAGTAGTATACCCTTACACACCGTTACAAGTGCTATTATCTTAGGCCCTTTACACACCGGGTTACAAGTGCTATAACCTTAGGCTCTGTACACACCAGTTCCAGTGCTATACCTGTAGGTCCTGTACATACTGGTACCAGTGTTATACCTTAGGCCCAGTACACAGTGGTAGCAGTGCTATACCCTTATGTCCTGTACATACTGCTCCCCAGTGCTATAGCATTACATGTCAGACATACTGGTACCAGAGCTATACCCTTAGGCCCTGTACAAACTTTTACCAGTGATGTACCATTAGGCCCTGTACACACTAGTACCAGTGCTATACCCTTTTGCCCTGTACACTTTTACCAGTGCTATACAGTTAGGCCCTGTCCACACTGGTAGCAGTACTGTACCCCTTAGGTCCTGCACACACACTGGTACCAGTGATGTACCCTTAGGCTCCTGTAACACTGGTACCAGTGCTGTACCCTTAGGTCCTGTACACACTGGTAGCAGTGCTGTACCTTAGGCCCTGTACTCACTGGTACCAATGCAATACTGATAGCCCTGTTCACACTGGTACCAGTGGTATACCCTAGACCCAGTACACATTGGTACTGCGGGTACCCTTAGGCCCTTGCACACTGGTGCCATTGCTGTAGCCTTAGGTCCTGTACACATAGTTCCAGTGCTATAACCTATGCCCTGCACACACTGGTACCTGTGCTATATCCTTAGGCCAACATACACTGGTACCAGTGCCTTGCCGTTAGGTGCAGTACACACTGGAAGAAGTGCTATACCTTTAGGCTCTGTACACACTGATACCAGTGTTGTACCTTTAGGCCCTGTATACACTTTTACCAATGCTTTACCCATAGGCCCAGTACACACTGGTACCAATGCTGTACCCTTAGGTCCTGTACTCACTGGTACCAGTGCTATACCCTTAGGTCCTGTACACACTGGTACCAGTGCTATACCCTTAGGCCTTGCACACAGTGGTACCAGTGCTATCACCCGAGGTCCTGTACACACTGGTACCAGTGCTATACCCTTATGTCTTGTATCCATTGGTACCAATGCTATACCCTTATGTCCTGTATCCACTGGAACCAGTGCTATACCCTTCGGTCCTGTACACACTGGTACCAGTGCTATACCCACGCCTTTGCACACAGTGATACAGTGCTGTAATCTTGCAATTGCACACACTGGTACCACTGCTGTTCCCTTTAGGTCCTGTACACACTGGTACCCGTCTACACCCTTAGGCCAAGTACACATTGGTACATGTGCTGTGCCCTAGGTCCCATAACACACACTGGTATTAATGTTACATCATTAGACCCTGTACACACTGGTACCAGAGCTATAACCATAGGCCCTGTACACACTGGTACCAGTGCTATACCATTTGGCCCAGTACACACTGGTAACAGTCCTGTAGCTTTAAACCCTGTACACACTGGTACTAGTGCTGTAGCCTTATGTCCTGTACACAATGGTACTAGTGCCAAATAGGCCCTGTACACACTGGTACCATTGCTATACTCTTTCGTCCAATATGCACTAGTACCAGTGTCATGCCCTTAGGTCTATTACACACTGCTAGAAGTACTGTACCCTTAGGCCCTGCACCCACTAGTACCAGTGCTATACCCTTAGACACTGTACACACACTGATACCAGTGCTCTACCCTTAGGGCCTATACACACTTGTACCAGTGCTATAGCCTTAGACCCAGTAAACACTGGCACCACTGTTGTGCCTTTGGCCCAGTACACACTAGTACCAGTGTTATACCCTTTAGTCCCAGTATGCACTGGTAGCAGTACTATACCCTTAAGTCCTGTACACACTAGCTATACCTTAGGCTCTTTGCACACTGGTACCAGTGCTATACCCTTAGGCCTTGTCTCACAGTGGTACCAATGCTATACTCTTAGGCCCTGTACACACTGGTACCAGTGCTATACCCTTAGGCCTTGTTCACGGTGGTTCCAATACTATACTCTTAGGCCCTGTACACACTGGTACCAGTGCTATACCCTTAGGCCTTGTTCACGTGGTACCCATGCTATACTCTTAGGCCCTGTACACACTGGTACCAGTGCTATACTCTTAGGCCTTGTTCACGGTGGTACCAATGCTATACTCTTAGGCCCTGTACACACTGGTACCAGTGCTATACCCTTAGGCCTTGTTCACGGTGGTATCAATACTATACTCTTAGGCCCTGTACACACTGGTACCAGTGCTGTACCCTTAGGTCCTGTACACAATGGTAGCAGTGCTGTACCCTTAGGCCCTGTACTCACTGGTACCAATGCTATACTGATAGCCCTGTTCACACTGGTACCAGTGGTATACCCTTAGACCCAGTACACATTGGTACTCATGCAATGCTAGCTTTTACACACTGGTACCAGTGCTGTAGCCTTAGGTCCTGTACACATTGGTTCCAGTGCTATACCCTTAAGCCCTGCACACACATGTACCTGTGCTATATCCTT
Source organism: Neoceratodus forsteri (assembly GCA_016271365.2). Lineage (NCBI taxonomy): Eukaryota > Metazoa > Chordata > Ceratodontiformes > Ceratodontidae > Neoceratodus > Neoceratodus forsteri. Next base: position 72,484,374 of record JADMNL010000023.1, read on the forward strand.
AGGCCCAATATACGCTGTTACCAGTGCCTTGCCATTAGATGCAGTACACACTGGTAGAAGTGCTTTACCCTTAGGGTCTGTACATACTGATAGCAGTGTTGTACCTTTAGGCCCTGTACACACTTTTACCAATGCTTTACCCATAGGCCCAGTGCACACTGGTGCCAATGCTGTACCCTTAGGTCCTGTACTCACTGGTACCAGTGCTATACCCTTAGGCCTTGAACACAGTGGTACCAGTGCTATACCCGTAGGCCCTGTACACACTGGTACCAGTGCTATACCCTTATGTCTTGTATCCACTGGTACCAGTGCTATACCATTATGTCCTGTATCCACTGGAACCAGTGCTATACCCTTAGGTCCTGTACACACTGGTACCAGTGCTATACCCTTATGCCTTGCACCAAGTGATACCAGTGCTATACCCTTAGGTCCTGTACACACTGATACCAGTGCTATACCCTTAGGCCTTGCACACAGTGGTATACGTGCACTACCCTTAGGCTCTTTACACACTGGTAGCAGTGCTATACCCTTATGTCCTGTATCCACTGGTACCAGTGCTATACCCTTAGGTCCTGTAAACACTGGTACCAGTGCATACCCTTAGGTCCTGTACACACTGATACCAGTGCTATACCCTTAGGCCTTGCACACAGTTGTACCAGTGCTATACCCCTAAGCCCTGTACACACTGGTACCAGTGCTATACCCTCATGTCCTGTATCTACTGGTACCAATGCTGTACCCTTAGGCCCAGTACACACTAGTAGGAGTACTATACTCTTAGGCCCTGTACACACTGGTACAAGTGCTATACCCTTAGGTCCTGTACACACTGGTACCAGTGCTATACCCTTAGGCCTTGCACACTGTGGTACCAGTGCTATACTCTTAGGCACTGTATACACTGGTACCAGTGCTATACCCTTAGGTCCTGTACACACTGGTACCAGTGTTATATCCCTAGGTCCTGTGCCCACTGGTACCAGGGCTATACCCTTCGGCCTTGCACACTGTGGTACTAGTGCTATACTCTTCGGCACTGTATACACTGGTACCAGTGCTATACCCTTAGGTCCTGTACACAATGGTACCAGTGCTATACCCTTAGGCCTTGCACACAGTGGCATGAGTGCTATACCCTTAGGCCCTGAGCACACTGGTACCAGTGCTATACCCTTAGGCCCTGTACACACTGGTACCAGTGCTATACGCTTATGTTCTGTATCCACTGGTACCAGTGCTATATCCTTAGGCCCTGTACACACTGGTACCAGTGCTGTACCCTTAGGCCCTGTACACACTGGTACCAGTGCTATACCCTTATGTCCTGTATCCACTGGTACCAGTGCTATATCCTTAGGCCCTGTACACACTGGTACCAGTGCTATATCCTTAGGCCCTGTACACATGGTACCAGTGCTATACCCTTAGGCCTTGTTCACAGTGGTACCAATGCTATACTCTTAGAGTCCTGTACACTGGTACCAGTGCTATACCCTTAGGCCTTGTCTACAGTGATACTAATACTATACTCTTAGGGTCTCTGTACACACTGGTACCAGTGCTATACCCTTAGGCCTTGTCTACGTGGTACTAATGCTATACTCTAGGTCTTCTGTACACACTGGTACCAGTGCTATACCCTTAGGCCTTCTTCACAGTGGTACCAATACTATACTCTTAGGCCCTGTACACACTGGTACCAGTGCTATACCCTTAGGTCTTGTTCACGGTGGTACCAATACTATACTCTTAGGCCCTGTACACACTGGTACCAGTGCTATACCCTAATGTCCTGTATCTACTGGTACCAAAGCTATACCCTTAGGCCCAGTACACACTGGTTTCAATGCTGTACCCTTCGGCCCTGTACAGACTAGTAGGAGTACTATACTCTTAGGCCTTGTACACACTGGTACCAGTGCTATACCCTTAGGTCCTGTACACACTGGTACCAGTGTTATACCCTTAGGTCCTGTACCCACTGGTACCAGTGCTATACCCTTAGGCCTTGCACACTGTGGTACCACTGCTATACTCTTAGGCTCTGTATACACTGGTACCAGTGCTATACCCTTAGGTCCTGTACACTGGTACCAGTGTTATACCCTTAGGTCCTGCACCCACTGGTACCAGTGCTATATCCTTAGGCCTTGCACACAGTGGCACGAATAGTATACCCTTAGGCCCTGGGCACAGGTACCAGTTCTATACCCTAGGGGCCTGTACACACTGGTACCAGTGCTATATCCTTATGTCCTGTATCCACTGGTACCAGTGCTATATCCTTAGGCTCTGTACACACTGGTACCAGTGCTGTACCCTTAGGCCCTGTACACACTGGTACCAGTCCTATACCCTTATGTCCTGTATCCACTGGTACCAGTGCTATATCCTTAGGCCCTGTACACACTGGCACCAGTGCTATATCCTTAGGCCCTGTACACACTGGTACCAGTGCTATACCCTTAGGCCTTGTTCACAGTGGTACCAATGCTATACTCTTAGGTCTCTGTACTGCACTGGTACCAGTGCTATACCCTTAGGCCTTGTTACAGTGGTACTAATACTATACTCTTAGGCCCTGTACACACTGGTACCAGTGCTATACCCTTAGGCCTTGTTCACGGTGGTACCAATGCTATACTTTTAGGCTCTTACACACTGGTACCAGTGCTATACCCTTAGGCCTTCTTCACAGTGGTACCAATACTATACTCTTAAGCCCTGTACACACTGGTACTAGTGCTATACCCTAGGTCTTTTTCACGGTGGTACCAATACTATACTCTTAAGCCCTGTACACACTGGTACCAGTGCTATACCTTTATGTCCTGTATCTACTGGTACCAAAGCTATACCCTTAGGCCCAGTACACACTGGTATCAATGCTGTACCCTTAGGCCCAGTACACACCAGTACGAGTACTATTCTCTTATGCTAGGCACACTGGTACTAGTGTTATACCTCAGGTCCTGTACACACTGTTACCAGTGTTATACCTTATTCTGTACCCACTGGTACCAGTGCTATACCCTTAGGCCTTGCACACTGTGGTACCAGTGCTATACTCTAGGCACTGTATACACTGGTACCAGTGCTATACCCTTAGGTCCTGTACACACTGGTACCAGTGTTATACCCTTAGGTCCTGTACCCACTGGTACCAGTGCTATACCCATAGGCCTTGCACACTGTGGTACCAGTGCTATACTTTAGGCACTGTATACACTGGTACCAGTGCTATACCCTTAGGTCCTGTACACATGGTACCATTGCTATATCCTTAGGTCTCTGTACACACTGGTACCAGTGCTTGTACCCTTAGGTTCTGTACACACTGGTACCAGTGCTATACCCTTATGTCCTGTATCCACTGGTACCAGTGCTATACCTTATGTCCTGTATCCACAGGTACCAGTGCTATATCCTTAGGCTCTGTACACACTGGTACCAGTGCCATACCCTTAGGCCTTGTCTACAGAGGGTACTAATGCTATACTCTTAGGCTCTGTACGCACTGGTACCAGTGCTATACCCTTAGGCCTTCTTCACAGTGGTACCAATACTATACTCTTAGGCCCTGTACACACTGGTACCAGTGCTATACCCTTAGGTCTTGTTCACGGTGGTACCAATACTATACTCTTAGGAACTGTACACATTGGTACCAGTGCTATACCTTTAGGCCTTGTTCACGGTGGTACCAATACTATACTCTTAGGCCCTGTACACACTGGTACCAGTGCTATACCTTTAGGCTTTGTTCACAGTGGTACCAATACTATAATCTTAGGTCGGTACACACTGGTACCAGTGCTATACCCGTAGGCCCTGAACCACAGGTACCAGTGATATACATCTAGGTCCTGTACACACTGGTACTTGTGCCCTTATGCCTTGTACACACTTTTACCAAAGCATTACCCTTAGGCCCTGCACCCACCTGTACCAGTGCTTTTCCCTTAGGCCCTGTATACACTGGTACGAAGTAGTATACCTTACACACCGTTACAAGTGCTATTATCTTAGGCCCTTTACACACCGGGTTACAAGTGCTATAACCTTAGGCTCTGTACACACCAGTTCCAGTGCTATACCCGTAGGTCCTGTACATACTGGTCCCAGTGCTATACCATAGGCCCAGTACACAGTGGTAGCAGTGCTATACCCTTATGTCTTGTACATACTGGTCCCAGTGCTATACCATTACATCCTGTATATACTGGTACCAGTGCTATACCCTTAGGCCCTGTACAAACTTTTACCAGTGATGTACCATTAGGCCCTGTACACACTAGTACCAGTGCTATACCCTTTTGCCCTGTACACACTTTTACCAGTGCTATACAGTTAGACCCTGTACACACTGGTAGCAGTACTGTACTTTAGGTCCTGTACACACTGGTACCAGTGATGTACCCTTAGCCCAGTACACACTGGTACCAGTGCTGTACTTCTTAGGTCCTGTACACACTGGCAGCAGTGCTGTACCCTTAGGCCCTGTACTCACTGGTACCAATGCTATACTGATAGCCCTGTTCACACTGGTACCAGTGGTATACCCTTAGACCCAGTACACATTGGTACTGTAGGGTACCCTTAGGGCCCTTACACACTGGTACCAGTGCTGTAGCCTTAGGTCCTGTACACATTGGTTCCCAGTGCTATACCCTTAAGCCCTGCACACACTGGTACCTGTGCTATATCCTTAGGCCCAATATACACTGGTACCAGTGCCTTGCCGTTAGGTGCAGTACACACTGGTAGAAGTGCTATACCCTTAGGCTCTGTACACACTGATACCAGTGTTGTACCTTTAGGCCCTGTACACACTTTTACCAATGCTTTACCCATAGGCCCAGTACACACTGGTACCAATGCTGTACCCTTAGGTCCTGTACTCACTGGTACCAGTGCTATACCCTTAGGGTCCTGTACACACTGGTACCAGTGCTATACCCTTAGGCCTTGCACACAGTGGTACCAGTGCTATAACCAGAGGGTCTCTGTACACACTGGTACCAGTGCTATACCCTATGTCTTGTATCCACTGGTACCAGTGCTATACCCTTATGTCCTGTATCCACTGGTACCAGTGCTATACCCTTAGGTCCTGTACACACTGGTACCAGTGTTATACCCTTAGGCCTTGCACACAGTGATACCAGTCCTATACCAGTAGGGCCCTGTACACACTGGTACCAGAGCTATACCCTATGTCTTGTATCCACTGGTACCAGTGCTATACCCTTATGTCCTGTACATACTGGTCCCAGTACTATACCATTACATCCTGTGATATACTGGTACCAGAGCTATACCCTTAGGCCCTGTACAAACTTTTACCAGTGATGTACCATTAGGCCCTGTACACACTAGTACCAGTGTTATACCTTTGCCCTGTACACACTTTTACCAGTGCTATACAGTCAGTCTGTACACACTGCTAGCAGTACTGTACCTTAGATCCTGTACATACTGGTACCAGTGATGTACCCTTAGGCTCTGTACACACTGGTACCAGTGTTGTACCCTTAGGTCCTGTACACACTGGTAGCAGTGCTGTACCCTTAGGCCCTGTACTCACTGGTACCAATGCTATACTGATAGCCCTGTTCACACTGGTACCAGTGGTATACCTTAGACCCAGTACACATTGGTACTGTGTGGTACCCTTAGGCCCTTTACACACTGGTACCATTGCTGTAGCCTTAGGTCCTGTACACATTGGTTCCAGTGCTATACCCTTAAGCCCTGCAGACACTGGTACCTGTGCTATATCCTTAGGCCAAATATACACTGGTACCAGTGCCTTGCCGTTAGGTGCAGTACACACTGGAAGAAGTGCTATACCCTTAGGCTCTGTACACACTGATACCAGTGTTGTACCTTTAGGCCCTGTACACACTTTTACCAATGCTTTACCCATAGGCCCAGTACACACTGGTACCAATGCTGTACCCTTAGGTCCTGTACACACTGGTACCAGTGCTATATCCTTAGGCCTTGCACACAGTGGCACGAGTGCTATACCCTTAGGCCCTGGGCACACAGGTACCAGTGCTATACCCTTAGGTCTGTACACACTGGTACCAGTGCTATATCCTTATGTCCTGTATCCACTGGTACCAGTGCTATATCCTTAGGCCTCTGTACACACTGGTACCAGTGCTGTACCCTTAGGCCTTGTCACACTGGTACCAGTCCCATACCCTTATGTCCTGTATCCACTGGTACCAGTGCTATATCCTTAGGCCTCTGTACACACTGGCACCAGTGCTATATCCTTAGGTCTGTGTACACACTGGTACCAGTGCTATACCCTTAGGCCTTGTTCACAGTGGTACCAATGTTATACCTTAGTCTCTGTACGCACTGGTACCAGTGCTATACCCTTAGGCCTTGTTCAGTGGTACTAATACTATACTTTAGGTCTCTGTACACACTGGTACCAGTGCTATACCCTTAGGCCTTGTTCACGGTGGTACCAATGCTATACCTTAGGCCCTGTACACACTGGTACCAGTGCTATACCCTTAGGCCTTCTTCACGGTGGTACCAATACTATACTCTTAGGCCTGTACACACTGGTACCAGTGCTATACCCTTAGGTCTTTTCACGGTGGTACCAATACTATACTCTTAAGCCCTGTACACACTGGTACCAGTGCTATACCCTTATGTCCTGTATCTACTGGTACCAAAGCTATACCCTTAGGCCCAGTACACACTGGTATCAATGCTGTACCCTTAGGCCCAGTACACACCAGTACGAGTACTATTCTCTTTGGCGTTGTACACACTGGTACCAGTGCTATACCCTCAGGTCCTGTACACACTGTTACCAGTGTTATACCCTTAGGTCCTGTACCCACTGGTACCAGTGCTATACCCTTAGGCCTTGCACACTGTGGTACCAGTGCTATACTCTTAGGCACTGTATACACTGGTACCAGTGCTATACCCTTAGGTCCTGTACACACTGGTACCAGTGTTATACCCTTAGGTCCTGTACCCACTGGTACCAGTGCTATACCCATAGGCCTTGCACACTGTGGTACCAGTGCTATACTCTTAGGCACTGTATACACTGGTACCAGTGCTATACCCTTAGGTCCTGTACACAATGGTACCATTGCTATACCCTTAGGCCTTGCACACAGGGGCACGAGTGCTATACCCTTAGGCCCTGAGCACACTGGTACCAGTGCTATACCTTAGGGTTCTGTACACACTGGGTACCTGCTATAATTTTATGTCCTGTATCCACTGGTACCAGTAAGTATATCCTTAGGCTCTGTACACACTGGTACCAGTGTTGTACCCTTAGGTTCTGTACACACCATTACCAGTGCTATACCCTTATGTCCTGTATCCACTGGTACCAGTGCTATATCCTAGGGTCTCTGTACACACCTGGTACCAGTGCTATATCCTTAGGCCCTGTACACACTGGTACCAGTGCCATACCCTTAGGCCTTGTTCACAGTGGTACTAATGCTATACTCTTAGGCCCTGTACGCACTGGTACCAGTGCTATACCCTTAGGCCTTCTTCACAGTGGTACCAATACTATACTCTTAGGCCCTGTACACACTGGTACCAGTGCTATACCCTTAGGTCTTGTTCACGGTGGTACCAATACTATACTCTTAGGAACTGTACACATTGGTACCAGTGCTATACCTTTAGGCCTTGTTCACGGTGGTACCAATACTATACTCTTAGGCCCTGTACACACTGGTACCAGTGCTATACCCTTAGGCTTTGTTCACAGTGGTACCAATACTATAATCTTAGGCCGTGTACACACTGGTACCAGTGCTATACCCGTAGGCCCTGTAACCACAGGTACCAGTGATATACATCTAGGTCCTGTACACACTGGTACTTGTGCCCTTATGCCTTGTACACACTTTTACCAAAGCATTACCCTTAGGCCCTGCACCCACCTGTACCAGTGCTTTTCCCTTAGGCCCTGTATACACTGGTACGAGTAGTATACCCTTACACACCGGTTACAAGTGCTATTATCTTAGGCCCTTTACACACCGGTTACAAGTGCTATAACCTTAGGCTCTGTACACACCAGTTCCAGTGCTATACCCGTAGGTCCTGTACATACTGGTCCCAGTGCTATACCATAGGCCCAGTACACAGTGGTAGCAGTGCTATACCCTTATGTCTTGTACATACTGGTCCCAGTGCTATACCATTACATCCTGTATATACTGGTACCAGTGCTATCCCTTAGGCCCTGGTACAAACTTTTACCAGTGATGTACCATTAGGCCCTGTACACACTAGTACTAGTGCTATACCCTTTGCCCTGTACACACTTTTACCAGTGCTATACAGTTAGACCCTGTACACACTGGTAGCAGTACTGTACCCTTAGGTCCTGTACACACTGGTACCAGTGATGTACCCTTAGGCCCAGTACACACTGGTACCAGTGCTGTACCCTAGGTCCTGTACACACTGGCAGCAGTGCTGTACCCTTAGGCCTGTACTCACTGGTACCAATGCTATACTGATAGCCCTGTTCACACTGGTACCAGTGGTATACCCTTAGACCCAGTACACATTGGTACTGCATGGGTACCCTTAGGCCCTTTACACACTGGTACCAGTGCTGTAGCCTTAGGTCCTGTACACATTGGTTCCCAGTGCTATACCCTTAAGCCCTGCACACACTGGTACTTGTGCTATATCCTTAGGTCCAATATACACTGGTACCAGTGCCTTGCCGTTAGGTGCAGTACACACTGGTAGAAGTGCTATACCCTTAGGCTCTGTACACACTGATACCAGTGTTGTACCTTTAGGCCCTGTACACACTTTTACCAATGCTTTACCCATAGGCCCAGTACACACTGGTACCAATGCTGTACCCTTAGGTCCTGTACTCACTGGTACCAGTGCTATACCCTTAGGTCCTGTACACACTGGTACCAGTGCTATACCCTTAGGCCTTGCACACAGTGGTACCAGTGCTATAACCGTAGGCCCTGTACACACTGGTACCAGTGCTATACCCCTAAGTCTTGTATCCACTGGTACCAGTGCTATACCCTTATGTCCTGTATCCACTGGTACCAGTGCTATACCCTTAGGTCCTGTACACACTGATACCAGTGCTATACCCTTAGGCCTTGCACACAGTGATACCAGTCCTATACCAGTAGGCCCGGTACACACTGGTACCAGAGCTATACCCCTATGTCTTGTATCCACTGGTACCAGTGCTATACCCTTATGTCCTGTACATACTGGTCCCAGTACTATACCATTACATCCCGTATATACTGGTACCAGAGCTATACCCTTAGGCCCTGTACAAACTTTTACCAGTGATGTACCATTAGGCCCTGTACACACTAGTACCAGTGTTATACCCTTTTGCCCTGTACACACTTTTACCAGTGCTATACAGTTAGGCCCTGTACACACTGCTAGCAGTACTGTACCCTTAGATCCTGTACATACTGGTACCAGTGATGTACCCTTAGGCCCTGTACACACTGGTACCAGTGCTGTACCCTTAGGTCCTGTACACACTGGTAGCAGTGCTGTACCCTTAGGCCCTGTTACACGGTGTACCAATGCTATACTGATAGCCCTGTTCACACTGGTACCAGTGGTATACCTTAGACCCAGTACACATTGGTACTGTGTGGTACCCTTAGGCCCTTACACACTGGTACCATTGCTGTAGCCTTAGGTCCTGTACACATTGGTTCCAGTGCTATACCCTTAAGCCCTGCAGACACTGGTACCTGTGCTAGTATCCTTAGGCCAAATATACACTGGTACCAGTGCCTTGCCGTTAGGTGCAGTACACACTGGAAGAAGTGCTATACCCTTAGGCTCTGTACACACTGATACCAGTGTTGTACCTTTAGGCCCTGTACACACTTTTACCAATGCTTTACCCATAGGCCCAGTACACACTGGTACCAATGCTGTACCCTTAGGTCCTGTACACACTGGTACCAGTGCTATACCCTTAGGCCTTGCACACCGTGGTACCAGTGCTATACCCGTAGGCCCTGTACACACTGGTACCAGTGCTATACCCTTATGTCTTGTATCCATTGGTACCAATGCTATACCCTTATGTCCTGTATCCACTGGAACCAGTGCTATACCCTTAGCTCCTGTACACACTGGTACAAATGCTGTACCCTTAGGTCCTGTACTCACTGGTACCAGTGCTATACCCTTAGGTCCTGTACACACTGGTACCAGTGCTATACCCTTAGGCCTTGCACACAGTGATACCAGTGCTGTACTCTTAGGTACTGTACACACTGGTACCACTGCTGTTCCCTTAGGTCCTGTACACGCTGGTACCCGTGCTACACCCTTTGGCCCAGTACACATTGGTATCAGTGCTGTGCCCTGAGGTCCTATACACACTGGTAGCAATGTTACATCATTAGACCCTGTACACACTGGTGCCAGAGCTATAACCATAGGCCCTGTACACACTGGTACCAGTGCTATACCCTTTGGCCCAGTACACACTGGTAACAGTGCTGTAGCTTTAGGCCCTGTACACACTGGTACTAGTGCTGTAGCCTTATCCCCTGTACACAATGGTACCAGTGCTGTACCCATAGGCCCTGTACACACTGGTACCATTGCTATACTCTTCGGTCCAATATGCACTGGTACCAGTGTCATGCCCTTAGGTCTATTACACACTGCTAGAAGTACTGTACCCTTAGGCCCTGCACCACTAGTACCAGTGCTATACCCTTAGACACTGTACACACACTGATACCAGTGTCTGACCCTAGGGGCCTATACACACTTGTACCAGTGCTATAGCCTTAGACTCCAGTACACACTGGTACCAGTGTTGTGCCCTTTGGCCCAGTACACACTAGTACCAGTGTTATACCCTTAGTCCCAGTATGCAATGGTAGCAGTACTATACCCTTAAGTCCTGTACACACTAGCTATACTCTTAGGCCCTTTGCACAATGGTACCAGTGCTATACCCTTAGGCCTTGTTCACAGTGGTACCAATGCTATACTCTAAGGCCCTGTACACACTGGTACCAGTGCTATACCCTTAGGCCTTGCTCACGGTGGTTCCAATACTATACTCTTAGGCCCTGTACACACTGGTACCAGTGCTATACCCTTAGGCCTTGTTCACAGTGGTACCAATGCTATACTCTTAGGCCCTGTACACACTGGTACCAGTGCTATACCCTTAGGTCCTGTACACACTGGTAGCAGTGCTGTTCTTAGGGCCCTGTACTCACTGGTACCAATGCTATACTGATAGCCCTGTTCACACTGGTACCAGTGGTATACCCTTAGACCCAGTACACATTGGTACTGTGTGCACCTTAGGCCTTTACACACTGGTACCAGTGCTGTAGCCTTAGGTCCTGTACACATTGGTTCCAGTGCTATACCCTTAAGCCCTGCACACACTGGTACCTGTGCTATATCCTTAGGCCCAATATACACTGGTACCAGTGCCTTGCCATTAGGTGCAGTACACACTGGTAGAAGTGCTATACCCTTAGGGTCTGTACATACTGATACCAGTGTTGTACCTTTAGGCCCTGTACACACTTTTACCAATGCTTTACCCATAGGCCCAGTGCACACTGGTGCCAATGCTGTACCCTTAGGTCCTGTACTCACTGGTACCAGTGCTATACCCTTAGGCCTTGAACACAGTGGTACCAGTGCTATACCCGTAGACCCTGTACACACTGGTACCAGTGCTATACCCTTATGTCTTGTATCCACTGGATCCAGTGCTATACCCTTAGGCCCTGTACACACTGGTACCAGTGCTATACCCTTATGTCTTCTATCCACTGGTACCAGTGCTATACCCCTACGTCCTGTAACACTGGTTCCAGTGCAATACCCTTAGGTCCTGTACACACTGATACCAGTGCTATACCCTTAGGCCTTGCACACAGTGGTACCAGTGCTATACCCCTAGGCCCTGTACACACTGGTACCAGTGCTATACCCTTATGTCCTGTATCTACTAGTACCAATGCTATACCTTAGGCCCAGTACACACTGGTATCAGTCCTGTACCCTTAGGCCCAGTGCACACTAGTAGGAGTACTATACTCTTAGGCCTTGTACACACTGGTACCAGTGCTATACCCTTAGGTCCTGTACACACTGGTACCAGTGTTATACCCTTAGGTCCTGTACCCACTGGTACCAGTGCAACTCCCTTAGGCCTTGTACACATTGGTATCAGTGCTGGGCCCTTAGGTCCTATACACACTGGTATTAATGTTACATCATTAGACCCTGTACACACTGGTACCAGAGCTATAACCATAGGCCCTGTACAGACTGGTACCAGTGCTATACCCTTACGCCTTGCACACAGTGATACCAGTGCTGTACTCTTAGGTACTGTACACACTGGTACCACTGCTGTTCCCTTAGGTCCTGTACACACTGGTACCCGTGCTACACCCTTAGGCCCAGTACACATTGGTATCAGTGCTGTGCCCTTAGGTCCTATACACACTGGTATTAATGTTACATCATTAGACCCTGTACACACTGGTACCAGAGCTATAACCATAGGCCCTGTACAGACTGGTACCAGTGCTATACCATTTGGCCCAGTACACTGGTAACAGTCCTGAAACTTTAAACCCTGTACACACTGGTACTAGTGCTGTAGCCTTATGCCCTGTACACAATGGTACCAGTGCTGTACCCATAGGCCCTGTACACACTGGTACCATTGCTATACTCTTCGGTCCAATATGCACTAGTACCAGTGTCATGCCCTTAGGTCTATTACACACTGCTAGAAGTACTGTACCCTTAGGCCCTGCACCCACTAGTACCAGTGCTATACCCTTAGACACTGTACACACACTGATACCAGTGCTCTACCCTTAGGGCCTATACACACTTGTACCAGTGCTATAGCCTTAGACCCAGTAAACACTGGCACCACTGTTGTGCCCTTTGGCCCAGTACACACTAGTACCAGTGTTATACCCTTAGTCCCAGTATGCACTGGTAGCAGTACTATACCCTTAAGTCCTGTACACACTAGCTATACTTTAGGTCTTTGCACACTGGTACCAGTGCTATACCCTTAGGCCTTGTCTCACAGTGGTACCAATGCTATACTCTTAGGCCCTGTACACACTGGTACCAGTGCTATACCTTAGGCCTTGTTCACGGTGGTTCCAATACTATACTCTTAGGGCCCTGTACACACTGGTACCAGTGCTATACCCTTAGGCCTTGTTCACGGTGGTACCCATGCTATACTCTTAGGCCTGTACACACTGGTACCAGTGCTATACTCTTAGGCCTTGTTCACGGTGGTACCAATGCTATACTCTTAGGGCCCTGGAACACACTGGTACCAGTGCTATACCCTTAGGCCTTGTTCACGGTGGTATCAATACTATACTCTTAGGACCCTGTACACACTGGTACCAGTGCTGTACCCTTAGGTCCTGTACACAATGGTAGCAGTGCTGTACCCCTTAGGCCCTGTACTCACTGGTACCAATGCTATACTGATAGCCCTGTTCACACTGGTACCAGTGGTATACCCTTAGACCCAGTACACATTGGTACTCATGCGATACCGTTAGGCCCTTTACACACTGGTACCAGTGCTGTAGCCTTAGGTCCTGTACACATTGGTACCAGTGCAATACCCTTAAGCCCTGCACACACTGGTACCTGTGCTATATCCTTAAGCCCAATATACGCTGTTACCAGTGCCTTGCCATTAGATGCAGTACACACTGGTAGAAGTGCTTTACCCTTAGGGTCTGTACATACTGATACCAGTGTTGTACCTTTAGGCCCTGTACACACTTTTACCAATGCTTTACCCATAGGCCCAGTGCACACTGGTGCCAATGCTGTACCCTTAGGTCCTGTACTCACTGGTACCAGTGCTATACCCTTAGGCCTTGAACACAGTGGTACCAGTGCTATACCCGTAGGCCCTGTACACACTGGTACCAGTGCTATACCCTTATGTCTTGTATCCACTGGTACCAGTGCTATACCATTATGTCCTGTATCCACTGGAACCAGTGCTATACCCCTTAGGTCCTGTACACACTGGTACCAGTGCTATACCCTTATGCCTTGCACAAGTGATACTCAGTGCTATACCTCTTAGGTCTCTGTACACACTGATACCAGTGCTATACCCTTAGGCCTTGCACACAGTGGCATAATGTGCATACCCTTAGGCTCTTACACACTGGTAGCAGTGCTATACCCTTATGTCCTGTATCCACTGGTACCAGTGCTATACCCTTAGGTCCTGTAAACACTGGTACCAGTGCTACACCCTTAGGTCCTGTACACACTGATACCAGTGCTATACCCTTAGGCCTTGCACACAGTTGTACCAGTGCTATACCCCTAAGCCCTGTACACACTGGTACCAGTGCTATACCCTCATGTCCTGTATCTACTGGTACCAATGCTATACCCTTAGGCCCAGTACACACTGGTATCAATGCTGTACCCTTAGGCCCAGTACACACTAGTAGGAGTACTATACTATTAGGCCCTGTACACACTGGTACAAGTGCTATACCCTTAGGTCCTGTACACACTGGTACCAGTGCTATACCCTTAGGCCTTGCACACTGTGGTACCAGTGCTATACTCTTAGGCACTGTATACACTGGTACCAGTGCTATACCCTTAGTCCTGTACACACTGGTACCAGTGTTATATCCCTAGGTCCTGTGCCCACTGGTACCAGGGCTATACCCTCGGCCTTGCACAACTGGTACTCAGTGCTATACTCTTTAGGTACTGTATACACTGGTACCAGTGCTATACCCTTAGGCCTGTACACAATGGTACCAGTGCTATACCCTTAGGCCCTGCACACAGCTGGTACCAGTGCTATACCCTTAGGCCTCTGTACACACTGGTACCAGTGCTATACCCTTAGGCCCTGTACACACTGGTACCAGTGCTATACGCTTAGTTCTGTATCACACTGGTACCAGTGCTATATCCTTAGGTCTCTGTACACACTGGTACCAGTGCTATACCCTTAGGCCCTGTACACACTGGTACCAGTGCTATATCCTTAGGTCCTGTACACACTGGTACCAGTGCTATATCCTTAGGCCCTGTACACACTGGTACCAGTGCTTATACCTTAGGCCCTGTACACACTGGTACCAGTGCTATACCCTTAGGCCTTGTTCACATGGTACCAATGCTATACTCTTAGGCTCTGTACACACTGGTACCAGTGCTATACCCTTAGGCCTTGTCACAGTGGTACTAATACTATACTCTTAGGCCCTGTACACACTGGTACCAGTGCTATACCCTTAGGCCTTGTTCACGGTGGTACCAATGCTATACTTTAGGCCCTGTACACACTGGTACCAGTGCTATACCCTTAGGCCTTCTTCACAGTGGTACCAATACTATACTCTTAGGCTCTGTACACACTAGTACCAGTAAGCTATACCCTTAGGTCTTGTCTACGTGGTACCAATACTATACTCTTAGGCCCTGTACACCACTGGTACCAATGCTATACCCTTATGTCCTGTATCTACTGGTACCAAAGCTATACCCTTAGGCCCAGTACACACTGGTTTTAATGCTGCACTCTTCAGCCCTGTATTGCACTTGGAGGAGTACTACACTCTTAGGCCTTGTACACACTGGTACCAGTGCTATACCCTTAGGTCCTGTACACACTGGTACCAGTGTTATACCCTTAGGTCCTGTACCCACTGGTACCAGTGCTATACCCTTAGGCCTTGCACACTGTGGTACCACTGCTATACTCTTAGGCTCTGTATACACTGGTACCAGTGCTATACCCTTAGGTCCTGTACACACTGGTACCAGTGTTATACCCCTAGGTCCTGTACCCACTGGTACCAGTGCTATATCCTTAGGCCTTGCACACAGTGGCACGAGTGCTATACCCTTAGGCCCTGGGCACACAGGTACCAGTGCTATACCCTTAGGCCCTGTACACACTGGTACCAGTGCTATATCCTTATGTCCTGTATCCACTGGTACCAGTGCTATATCCTTAGGCCCTGTACACACTGGTACCAGTGCTGTACCCTTAGGCCCTGTACACACTGGTACCAGTCCTATACCCTTATGTCCTGTATCCACTGGTACCAGTGCTATATCCTTAGGCCCTGTACACACTGGCACCAGTGCTATATCTTAGGCCCTGTACACACTGGTACCAGTGCTATACCCTTAGGCCTTGTTCACAGTGGTACCAATGCTATACTCTTAGGCCCTGTACGCACTGGTACCAGTGCTATACCCTTAGGCCTTGTTCACAGTGGTACTAATACTATACTCTTAGGCCCTGTACACACTGGTACCAGTGCTATACCCTTAGGCCTTGTTCACGGTGGTACCAATGCTATACTCTTAGGCCCTGTACACACTGGTACCAGTGCTATACCCTTAGGCCTTCTTCACGGTGGTACCAATACTATACTCTTAGGCCCTGTACACACTGGTACCAGTGCTATACCCTTAGGTCTTTTTCACGGTGGTACCAATACTATACTCTTAAGCCCTGTACACACTGGTACCAGTGCTATACCCTTATGTCCTGTATCTACTGGTACCAAAGCTATACCCTTAGGCCCAGTACACACTGGTATCAATGCTGTACCCTTAGGCCCAGTACACACCAGTACGAGTACTATTCTCTTTGGCGTTGTACACACTGGTACCAGTGCTATACCCTCAGGTCCTGTACACACTGTTACCAGTGTTATACCCTTAGGTCCTGTACCCACTGGTACCAGTGCTATACCCTTAGGCCTTGCACACTGTGGTACCAGTGCTATACCCTTAGGCACTGTATACACTGGTAGCAGTGCTATACCCTTAGGTCCTGTACACACTGGTACCAGTGTTATACCCTTAGGTCCTGTACCCACTGGTACCAGTGCTATACCCATAGGCCTTGCACACTGTGGTACCAGTGCTATACTCTTAGGCACTGTATACACTGGTACCAGTGCTATACCCTTAGGTCCTGTACACAATGGTACCATTGCTATACCCTTAGGCCTTGCACACAGGGGCACGAGTGCTATACCCTTAGGCCCTGAGCACACTGGTACCAGTGCTATACCCTTAGGCCCTGTACACACTGGTACCAGTGCTATACCCTTATGTCCTGTATCCACTGGTACCAGTGCTATATCCTTAGGCCCTGTACACACTGGTACCAGTGCTGTACCCTTAGGCCCTGTACACACTATTACCAGTGCTATACCCTTATGTCCTGTATCCACTGGTACCAGTGCTATATCCTTAGGCCCTGTACACACTGGTACCAGTGCTATATCCTTAGGCCCTGTACACACTGGTACCAGTGCCATACCCTTAGGCCTTGTTCACAGTGGTACTAATGCTATACTCTTAGGCCCTGTACGCACTGGTACCAGTGCTATACCCTTAGGCCTTCTTCACAGTGGTACCAATACTATACTCTTAGGCCCTGTACACACTGGTACCAGTGCTATACCCTTAGGTCTTGTTCACGGTGGTACCAATACTATACTCTTAGGAACTGTACACATTGGTACCAGTGCTATACCTTTAGGCCTTGTTCACGGTGGTACCAATACTATACTCTTAGGCCCTGTACACACTGGTACCAGTGCTATACCTTAGGCTTTGTTCACAGTGGTACCAATACTATAATCTTAGGCCGTGTACACACTGGTACCAGTGCTATACCCGTAGGCCCTGTAACCACAGGTACCAGTGATATACATCTAGGTCCTGTACACACTGGTACTTGTGCCCTTATGCCTTGTACACACTTTTACCAAAGCATTACCCTTAGGCCCTGCACCCACCTGTACCAGTGCTTTTCCCTTAGGCCCTGTATACACTGGTACGAGTAGTATACCCTTACACACCGGTTACAAGTGCTATTATCTTAGGCCCTTTACACACCGGTTACAAGTGCTATAACCTTAGGCTCTGTACACACCAGTTCCAGTGCTATACCCGTAGGTCCTGTACATACTGGTCCCAGTGCTATACCATAGGCCCAGTACACAGTGGTAGCAGTGCTATACCCTTATGTCTTGTACATACTGGTCCCAGTGCTATACCATTACATCCTGTATATACTGGTACCAGTGCTATACCCTTAGGCCCTGTACAAACTTTTACCAGTGATGTACCATTAGGCCCTGTACACACTAGTACTAGTGCTATACCCTTTTGCCCTGTACACACTTTTACCAGTGCTATACAGTTAGACCCTGTACACACTGGTAGCAGTACTGTACCCTTAGGTCCTGTACACACTGGTACCAGTGATGTACCCTTAGGCCCAGTACACACTGGTACCAGTGCTGTACCCTTAGGTCCTGTACACACTGGCAGCAGTGCTGTACCCTTAGGCCCTGTACTCACTGGTACCAATGCTATACTGATAGCCCTGTTCACACTGGTACCAGTGGTATACCCTTAGACCCAGTACACATTGGTACTCGTGCGGTACCCTTAGGCCCTTTACACACTGGTACCAGTGCTGTAGCCTTAGGTCCTGTACACATTGGTTCCCAGTGCTATACCCTTAAGCCCTGCACACACTGGTACTTGTGCTATATCCTTAGGCCCAATATACACTGGTACCAGTGCCTTGCCGTTAGGTGCAGTACACACTGGTAGAAGTGCTATACCCTTAGGCTCTGTACACACTGATACCAGTGTTGTACCTTTAGGCCCTGTACACACTTTTACCAATGCTTTACCCATAGGCCCAGTACACACTGGTACCAATGCTGTACCCCTAGGTCCTGTACTCACTGGTACCAGTGCTATACCCTTAGGTCCTGTACACACTGGTACCAGTGCTATACCCTTAGGCCTTGCACACAGTGGTACCAGTGCTATAACCGTAGGCCCTGTACACACTGGTACCAGTGCTATACCCCTAAGTCTTGTATCCACTGGTACCAGTGCTATACCCTTATGTCCTGTATCCACTGGTACCAGTGCTATACCCTTAGGTCCTGTACACACTGGTACCAGTGCTATACCCTTAGGCCTTGCACACAGTGATACCAGTCCTATACCAGTAGGCCCTGTACACACTGGTACCAGAGCTATACCCTTATGTCTTGTATCCACTGGTACCAGTGCTATACCCTTATGTCCTGTACATACTGGTCCCAGTACTATACCATTACATCCGTATATACTGGTACCAGAGCTATACCCTTAGGCCCTGTACAAACTTTTACCAGTGATGTACCATTGGGCCCTGTACACACTAGTACCAGTGTTATACCCTTTTGCCCTGTACACACTTTTACCAGTGCTATACAGTTAGGCCCTGTACACACTGCTAGCAGTACTGTACCCTTAGATCCTGTACATACTGGTACCAGTGATGTACCCTTAGGCCCTGTACACACTGGTACCAGTGCTGTACCCTTAGGTCCTGTACACACTGGTAGCAGTGCTGTACCCTTAGGCCCTGTACTCACAGGTACCAATGCTATACTGATAGCCCTGTTCACACTGGTACCAGTGGTATACCCTTAGACCCAGTACACATTGGTACTCGTGTGGTACCCTTAGGCCCTTTACACACTGGTACCATTGCTGTAGCCTTAGGTCCTGTACACATTGGTTCCAGTGCTATACCCTTAAGCCCTGCAGACACTGGTACCTGTGCTATATCCTTAGGCCAAATATACACTGGTACCAGTGCCTTGCCGTTAGGTGCAGTACACACTGGAAGAAGTGCTAACTGCGTGCCAAAGCTACCCTTAGGCCCAGTACACAGTGGTATCAATGCTGTACCCTTAGGCCCAGTACACACTAGTAGGAGTACTATACTCTTAGGCCTTGTACACACTGGTACCAGTGCTATACCCTTAGGTCCTGTACACACTGGTACCAGTGCTATACCCTTATGTCCGGTATCCACTGGTACCAGTGCTATATCCTTAGGCCCTGTACACACTGGTACCAGTACTGTACCCTTAGGCCCTGTACACACTGGTACCAGTCCTATACCCTTATGTCCTGTATCCACTGGTACCAGTGCTATATCCTTAGGCCCTGTACACACTGGTACCAGTGCTATATCCTTAGGCCCTGTACACACTAGTACCAGTGCTATACCCTTAGGCCTTGTTCACAGTGGTACCAATGCTATACTCTTAGGCCCTGTACGCACTGGTACCAGTGCTATACCCTTAGGCCTTGTTCACAGTGGTACTAATACTATACTCTTAGGCCCTGTACACACTGGTACCAGTGCTATACCCTTAGGCCTTGTTCACGGTGGTACCAATGCTATACTCTTAGGCCCTGTACACACTGGTACCAGTGCTATACCCTTAGGTTTTTTTCATGGTGGTACCAATGCTATACTCTTAGGCCCTGTACACACCGGTACCAGTGCTATACCCTTATGTCCTGTATCTACTGGTACCAAAGCTATATTAGGCCCAGTACACACTGGTATCAATGCTGTACCTTTAGGCCCAGTACATACACTAGTACGAGTACTATACTCTTTGGCCTTGTACACACTGGTACCAGTGCTATACCCTTAGGTCCTGTACACACTGGTACCAGTGTTATACCTTAGGTCTCTGTACCCACTGGTACCAGTGCTATACCCTTAGGCCTTGCACACTGTGGTACCAGTGTTATACTCTTAGGCACTGTATACACTGGTACCAGTGCTATACCTTTGTCCCTGTACACACTGGTACCAGTGTTATACCCTTAGGTCCTGTACCCACTGGTACCAGTGCTATACCCTTAGGCCTTACACACTGTGGTACCAGTGCTATACTCTTAGGCACTGTATACACTGGTACCAATGCTATACCCTTATGTCTTGTATCCACTGGTACCAGTGCTATACCCTTATGTCCTGTATCCACTGGTACCAGTGCTATACCCTTAGGTCCTGTACACACTGGTACCAGTGCTATACCCTTAGGCCTTGCACACAGTGATACCAGTGCTATACCCGTAGGCCCTGTACACACTGGTACCAGTGCTATACCCTTATGTCTTGTATCCACTGGTACCAGTGCTATACCCTTATGTCCTGTAACACTGGTACCAGTGCTCTACCCTTAGGTCCTGTACACACTGATGCCAGTGCTATACCCTTAGGCCTTGCACTCAGTGGTACCAGTGCTATACCAGAGGGCTCTGTACACACTGGTACTAGTGCCATACCCTTATGTCCTATAACTACTGGTACCAATGTATACCCTTAGGCCCAGTATACACTGGTACCAATGCTGTACCTTAGGCCCAGTACACACTGGTAGGAGTACTATACTCTTAGGCCTTGTCACACTGGTATCAGTTCTATACCCTTAGGTCCTGTACTCACTGGTACCAGTGTTATACCCTTAGGTCCTGTACCCACTGGTACCACTGCTATACCCTTAGGCCTTGCACACTGTGGTACCAGTGCTATACTCTTTGGCACTGTATACACTGGTACCAGTGCTATACCCTTAGGTCCTGTACACACTGGTACCAGTGTTATACCCTTAGGTCCTTGCAGCACTGGTACCAGTGCTATACCCTTAGGCCTTGCACACAGTGATACCAGTGCTATACCCTTAGGTCCTGTACACACTGATACCAGTGCTATACCCTTAGGCCTTGCACACAGTGGTACCAGTGCTATACCCTTAGGGTCTTTACACACTGGTACCAGTGCTATACCCTTATGTCCTGTATCCACTGGTACCAGTGCTATACCCTTAGGTCCTGTAAACACTGGTACCAGTGCTATACCCTTAGGTCCTGTACACACTGATACCAGTGCTATACCTTAGGCCTTGACACAGTGGTACCAGTGCTATACCCTAAGCCCTGTACACACTGGTACCAGTGCTATACCCTATGTCCTGTATCTACTGGTACCAATGCTATACCCTTAGGCCCAGTACACACTGGTATCAATGCTGTACCCTTAGGCCCAGTACACTAGTAGGAGAACTATACTCTTAGGCCTTGTACACACTGGTACCAGTGCTATACCCTTAGGTCCTGTACACACTGGTACCAGTGTTATACCCTTAGGTCTCTGTACCCACTGGTACCAGTGCTATACCCTTAGGCCTTGCACACTGTGGTACCAGTGCTATACTCTTAGGTACTGTATACACTGGTACCAGTGCTATACCCTAGGTCCTGTACACAATGGTACCAGTGCTATACCCTTAGGCCTTGCACACAGTGGCACGAGTGTATATCCTAGGCCCTGGGCACACTGGTACCAGTGCTGTACCCTTAGGCCCTGTACACACTGGTACCAGTGCTATACCCTTATGTCCTGTATCCACTGGTACCAGTGCTATATCCTTAGGCCCTGTACACACTGGTACCAGTGCTATATCCTTAGGCCCTGTACACACTGGTACCAGTGCTATACCCTTAGGCCTTGTTCACAGTGGTACCAATGCTATACTCTTAGGCCCTGTACGCACTGGTACCAGTGCTATACCCTTAGGCCTTGTTCACAGTGGTACTAATACTATACTTTTAGGCCCTGTACACACTGGTACCAGTGCTATACCCTTAGGCCTTGTTCACGGTGGTACCAATGCTATACTCTTAGGCCCTGTACACACTGGTACCAGTGCTATACCCTTAGGTCTTTTTCATGGTGGTACCAATACTATACTCTTAGGCCCTGTACACACCGGTACCAGTGCTATACCATTACGTCCTGTATCTACTGGTACCAAAGCTATACCCTTAGGCCCAGTACACACTGGTATCAATGCTGTACCTTTAGGCCCAGTACACACTAGTACGAGTACTATACTCTTTGGCCTTGTACACACTGGTACCAGTGCTATACTCTTAGGCACTGTATACACTGGTACCAGTGCTATACCCTTTGGTCCTGTACACACTGGTACCAGTGTTATACCCTTAGGTCCTGTACCCACTGGTACCAGTGCTATACCCTTAGGCCTTGCACACTGTGGTACCAGTGCTATACTCTTAGGCACTGTATACACTGGTACCAGTGCTATACCCTTATGTCTTGTATCCACTGGTACCAGTGCTATACCCTTATGTCCTGTATCCACTGGTACCAGTGCTATACCCTTAGGTCCTGTACACACTGGTACCAGTGCTATACCCTTAGGCCTTGCACACAGTGATACCAGTGCTATACCAGGCTCTGTACACACTGGTACCAGTGCTATACCCTTATGTCTTGTATCCACTGGTACCAGTGCTATACCCTTATGTCCTGTAACACTGGTACCAGTGCTCTACCCTTAGGTCCTGTACACACTGATGCCAGTGCTATACCCTTAGGCCTTGCACTCAGTGGTACCAGTGCTATACCCGTAGGCTCTGTACACACTGGTACTAGTGCCATACCCTTATGTCCCATATCTACTGGTACCAATGCTATACCCTTAGGCCCAGTATACACTGGTACCAATGCTGTACTCTTAGGCCCAGTAGACACTGGTAGGAGTACTATACTCTTAGGCCTTGTTCACACTGGTATCAGTTCTATACCCTTAGGTCCTGTACTCACTGGTACCAGTGTTATACCCTTAGGTCCTGTACCCACTGGTACCATTGCTATACCCTTAGGCCTTGCACACTGTGGTACCAGTGCTATACTCTTTGGCACTGTATACACTGGTACCAGTGCTATACCCTTAGGTCCTGTACACACTGGTACCAGTGTTATACCCTTTAGGTCCTGTACCCACTGGTACCAGTGCTATACCCTTAGGCCTTGCACACAGTGATACCAGTGCTATACCCTTAGGTCCTGTACACACTGGATACCAGTGCTATACCCTTAGGCCTTGCACACAGTGGTACCAGTGCTATACCCTTAGGCCCTTTACACACTGGTACCAGTGCTATACCCTTATGTCCTGTATCCACTGGTACCAGTGCTATACCCTTAGGTCCTGTAAACACTGGTACCAGTGCTATACCCTTAGGTCCTGTACACACTGATACAGTGTTATACCCTTAGGCCTTCGCGCACAGTGGTACCAGTGCTATACCCTTAAGCCCTGTACACACTGGTACCAGTGCTATACCCTTATGTCCTGTATCTACTGGTACCAATGCTATACCCTTAGGCCCAGTACACACTGGTATCAATGCTGTACCCTTAGGCCCAGTACACACTAGTAGGAGTACTATACTCTTAGGCCTATGCACACACTGGTACCAGTGCTATACCTTAGGTCCTGTACACACTGGTACCAGTGCTATACTCTTAGGCACTGTATACACTGGTACCAGTGCTATACCCTTAGGTCCTGTACACACTGGTACCAGTGTTATACCCCTAGGTCCTATGCCCACTGGTACCAGTGCTATACCCTTAGGCCTTGCACACTGTGGTACTAGTGCTATACTCTTCGGCACTGTTTTCACTGGTACCAGTGCTATACCCTTAGGTCCTGTACACAATGGTACCAGTGCTATACCCTTAGGCCTTGCACACAATGGCATGAGTGCTATACCCTTAGGCCCTGAGCACACTGGTACCAGTGCTATACCCTTAGGCCCTGTACACACTGGTACCAGTGCTATACGCTTATGTCCTGTATCCACTGGTACCAGTGCTATATCCTTAGGCCCTGTACACACTGGTACCAGTGCTGTACCCTTAGGCCCTGTACACACTGGTACCAGTGCTATACCCTTATGTCCTGTATCCACTGGTACCAGTGCTATATCCTTAGGCCCTGTACACACTGGTACCAGTGCTATATCCTTAGGCCCTGTACACACTGGTACCAGTGCTATACCCTTAGGCCTTGTTCACAGTGGTACCTAATGCTATACTCTTAGGCCCTGTACGCACTGGTACCAGTGCTATACCCTTAGGCCTTGTTCACAGTGGTACTAATACTATACTCTTAGGCCCTGTACACACTGGTACCAGTGCTATACCCTTAGGTCTTGTTCACAGTGGTACCAATACTATACTCTTAGGCCCTGTACACACTGGTACCAGTGCTATACCCTTATGTCCTGTATCTACTGGTGCCAAAGCTTTACCCTTAGGCCCAGTACACAGTGGTATCAATGCTGCACCCTTAGGCCCAGTACACACTAGTACAGAGTACTATACTCTTAGGCCTTGTACACACTGGTACCAGTGCTATACCCTTAGGTCCTGTACACACTGGTACCAGTGTTATACCCTTAGGTCCTGTACCCACTGGTACCAGTGCTATACCCTTAGGCCTTGCACACTGTGGTACCAGTGCTATAATCTTAGGGCACTGTATACACTGGTACCAGTGCTATACCCTTAGGTCCTGTACACAATGGTACCAGTGCTATACCCTAGGCCTTGCACACAGTGGCACGAGTGTTATAACTTAGGCCCTGGGCACACTGGGTGCCAGTGCTATACCCTTAGGGCCCTGTACACACTGGTACCAGTGCTATACCCTTATGTCCTGTATCCACTGGTACCAGTGCTATATCCTTAGGCCCTGTACACACTGGTACCAGTACTGTACCCTTAGGCTACACTGGTACCAGTCCCATACCCTTATGTCCTGTATCCACTGGTACCAGTGCTATATCCTTAGGCCTGTACACACTGGTACCAGTGCTATATCCTTAGGCCCTGTACACACTGGTACCAGTGCTATACCCTTAGGCCTTGTTCACAGTGGTACCAATGTTATACCTTAGGCTCTGTACGCACTGGTACCAGTGCTATACCCTTAGGCCTTGTTCACAGTGGTACTAATACTATACTCTTAGGCTCTGTACACTGGTACCAGTGCTACACCCTTAGGCCTTGTTCACGGTGGTACCAATGCTATACTCTTAGGCCCTGTACACACTGGTACCAGTGCTATACCCTTAGGTCTTTTTCATGGTGGTACCAATACTATACTCTTAGGCCCTGTACACACTGGTACCAGTGCTATACCCTTATGTCCTGTATCTACTGGTACCAAAGCTATACCCTTAGGCCCAGTACACACTGGTATCAATGCTGTACCTTTAGGCCCAGTACACACTAGTACGAGTACTATACTCTTTGGCCTTGTACACACTGGTACCAGTGCTATACCCTTAGGTCCTGTACACACTGGTACCAGTGTTATACCCTTAGGTCCTGTACCCACTGGTACCAGTGCTATACCCGTAGGCTCTGTACACACTGGTACTAGTGCCATACCCTTATGTCCTATATACACTGGTACCAGTGCTATACCCTTAGGCCCAGTATACACTGGTACCAGTGTTGTACCCTTAGGCCCAGTACACACTGGTAGAGTACTATACTCTTAGGCCTTGTCATACACTGGTATCAGTGCTATACCCTTAGGTCCTGTACACACTGGTACCAGTGTTATACCCTTAGGTCCTGTACCCACTGGTACCAGTGCTATACCCTTAGGCCTTGCACACTGTGGTACCAGTGCTATACTCTTTGTCCTGTATCCACTGGTACCAGTGCTATACCTTATGTCCTGTAACACTGGTACCAGTGCTCTACCCTTAGGTCCTGTACACACTGATGCCAGTGCTATACCCTTAGGCCTTGCACTCAGTGGTACCAGTGCTACACCGTAGGGCTCTGTACACACTGGTACTAGTGCCACATTCCTTATGTCCTATAACTACTGGTACCAATGCTATACCCTTAGGCCCAGTATACACTGGTACCAATGCTGTACCCTTAGGCCCAGTACACACTGGTAGGAGTACTATACTCTTAGGCCTTGTTCACACTGGTATCAGTTCTATACCCTTAGGTCCTGTACTCACTGGTACCAGTGTTATACCCTTAGGTCCTGTACCCACTGGTACCACTGCTATACCCTTAGGCCTTGCACACTGTGGTACCAGTGCTATACTCTTTGGCACTGTATACACTGGTACCAGTGCTATACCCTTAGGTCCTGTACACACTGGTACCAGTGTTATACCCTTAGGTCCTGTACGCACTGGTACCAGTGCTATACCCTTAGGCCTTGCACACAGTGATACCAGTGCTATACCCTTAGGTCCTGTACACACTGATACCAGTGCTATACCCTTAGGCCTTGCACACAGTGGTACCAGTGCTATACCCTTAGGCCCTTTACACACTGGTACCAGTGCTATACCCTTATGTCCTGTATCCACTGGTACCAGTGCTATACCCTTAGGTCCTGTAAACACTGGTACCAGTGCTATACCCTTAGGTCCTGTACACACTGATACCAGTGCTATACCCTTAGGCCTTGACACAGTGGTACCAGTGCTATACCCCTAAGCCCTGTACACACTGGTACCAGTGCTATACCCTTATGTCCTGTATCTACTGGTACCAATGCTATACCCTTAGGCCCAGTACACACTGGTATCAATGCTGTACCCTTAGGCCCAGTACACACTAGTAGGAGAACTATACTCTTAGGCCTTGTACACACTGGTACCAGTGCTATACCCTTAGGTCCTGTACACACTGGTACCAGTGTTATACCCTTAGGTCCTGTACCCACTGGTACCAGTGCTATACCCTTAGGCCTTGCACACTGTGGTACCAGTGCTATACTCTTAGGCACTGTATATACACTGGTACCAGTGCTATACCCTTAGGGTCCTGTACACAATGGTACCAGTGCTATACCCTTAGGCCTTGCACACAGTGGCACGAGTGCTATACCGTTAGGCCCTGGGCACACTGGTGCCAGTGCTATACCTTTAGGCCCTGTACACACTGGTACCAGTGCTATACCCTTATGTCCTGTATCCACTGGTACCAGTGCTATATCCTTAGGCCCTGTACACACTGGTACCAGTACTGTACCCTTAGGCCCTGTACACACTGGTACCAGTCCTATACCCTTATTTCCTGTATCCACTGGTACCAGTGCTATATCCTTAGGCCCTGTACACACTGGTACCAGTGCTATATCCTTAGGCCCTGTACACACTGGTACCAGTGCCATACCCTTAGGCCTTGTTCACAGTGGTACTAATGCTATACTCTTAGGCCCTGTACGCACTGGTACCAGTGCTATACCCTTAGGCCTTGTTCACAGTGGTACTAATACTATACTTTTAGGCCCTGTACACACTGGTACCAGTGCTATACCCTTAGGCCTTGTTCACGGTGGTACCAATGCTATACTCTTAGGCCCTGTACACACTGGTACCAGTGCTATACCCTTAGGTCTTTTTCATGGTGGTACCAATACTATACTCTTAGGCCCTGTACACACCGGTACCAGTGCTATACCATTACGTCCCTGTATCTACTGGTACCAAAGCTATACCCTTAGGCCCAGTACACACTGGTATCAATGCTGTACCTTTAGGCCCAGTACACACTAGTACGAGTACTATACTCTTGGCCTTGTACACACTGGTACCAGTGCTATACTCTTAGGCACTGTATACACTGGTACCAGTGCTATACCTTTGGTCCTGTACACACTGGTACCAGTGTTATACCCTTAGGTCCTGTACCCACTGGTACCAGTGCTATACCCTTGGGCCTTGCACACTGTGGTACCAGTGCTATACTCTTAGGCACTGTATACACTGGTACCAGTGCTATACCCTTATGTCTTGTATCCACTGGTACCAGTGCTATACCCTTATGTCCTGTATCCACTGGTACCAGTGCTATACCCTTAGGTCCTGTACACCTGGTACCAGTGCTATACCCTTAGGCCTTGCACACAGTGATACCAGTGCTATACCAGGCTCTGTACACACTGGTACCAGTGCTATACCCTTATGTCTTGTATCCACTGGTACCAGTGCTATACCCTTATGTCCTGTAACACTGGTACCAGTGCTCTACCCTTAGGTCCTGTACACACTGATGCCAGTGCTATACCCTTAGGCCTTGCACTCAGTGGTACCAGTGCTATACCAGAGGGCTCTGTACACACTGGTACTAGTGCCATACCCTTATGTCCCATATCTACTGGTACCAATGCTATACCCTTAGGCCCAGTATACACTGGTACCAATGCTGTACTCTTAGGCCCAGTAGACACTGGTAGGAGTACTATACTCTTAGGCCTTGTTCACACTGGTATCAGTTCTATACCCTTAGGTCCTGTACTCACTGGTACCAGTGTTATACCCTTAGGTCCTGTACCCACTGGTACCATTGCTATACCCTTAGGCCTTGCACACTGTGGTACCAGTGCTATACTCTTTGGCACTGTATACACTGGTACCAGTGCTATACCCTTAGGTCCTGTACACACTGGTACCAGTGTTATACCCTTAGGTCCTGTACCCACTGGTACCAGTGCTATACCCTTAGGCCTTGCACACAGTGATACCAGTGCTATACCCTTAGGTCCTGTACACACTGATACCAGTGCTATACCCTTAGGCCTTGCACACAGTGGTACCAGTGCTATACCCTTAGGCCCTTTACACACTGGTACCAGTGCTATACCCTTATGTCCTGTATCCACTGGTACCAGTGCTATACCCTTAGGTCCTGTAAACACTGGTACCAGTGCTATACCCTTAGGTCCTGTACACACTGATACCAGTGCTATACCCTTAGGCCTTGCGCACAGTGGTACCAGTGCTATACCCCTAAGCCCTGTACACACTGGTACCAGTGCTATACCCTTATGTCCTGTATCTACTGGTACCAATGCTATACCCTTAGGCCCAGTACACACTGGTATCAATGCTGTACCCTTAGGCCCAGTACACACTAGTAGGAGTACTATACTCTTAGGCCTTGTACACACTGGTACCAGTGCTATACCCTTAGGTCCTGTACACACTGGTACCAGTGCTATACTCTTAGGCACTGTATACACTGGTACCAGTGCTATACCCTTAGGGTCCTGTACACACTGGTACCAGTGTTATACCCCTAGGTCCTGTGCCCACTGGTACCAGTGCTATACCCTTAGGCCTTGCACACTGTGGTACTAGTGCTATACTCTTCGGCACTGTTTTCACTGGTACCAGTGCTATACCCTTAGGTCCTGTACACAATGGTACCAGTGCTATACCTTAGGCCTTGCACACAATGGCATGAGTGCTATACCCTTAGGGTTCTGAGCACACTGGTACCAGTGCTATACCCTTAGGGTCTGTACACACTGGTACCAGTGCTATACGCTTATGTCCTGTATCCACTGGTACCAGTGCTATATCCTTAGGCCCTGTACACACTGGTACCAGTGCTGTACCCTTAGGCCCTGTACACACTGGTACCAGTGCTATACCCTTATGTCCTGTATCCACTGGTACCAGTGCTATATCCTTAGGCCCTGTACACACTGGTACCAGTGCTATATCCTTAGGCCCTGTACACACTGGTACCAGTGCTATACCCTTAGGCCTTGTTCACAGTGGTACCAATGCTATACTCTTAGGCCCTGTACGCACTGGTACCAGTGCTATACCCTTAGGCCTTGTTCACAGTGGTACTAATACTATACTCTTAGGCCCTGTACACACTGGTACCAGTGCTATACCCTTAGGTCTTGTTCACAGTGGTACCAATACTATACTCTTAGGCCCTGTACACACTGGTACCAGTGCTATACCCTTATGTCCTGTATCTACTGGTGCCAAAGCTTTACCCTTAGGCCCAGTACACAGTGGTATCAATGCTGTACCCTTAGGCCCAGTACACACTAGTACGAGTACTATACTCTTAGGCCTTGTACACACTGGTACCAGTGCTATACCCTTAGGTCCTGTACACACTGGTACCAGTGTTATACCCTTAGGTCCTGTACCCACTGGTACCAGTGCTATACCCTTAGGCCTTGCACACTGTGGTACCAGTGCTATACTCTTAGGCACTGTATACACTGGTACCAGTGCTATACCCTTAGGTCCTGTACACAATGGTACCAGTGCTATACCCTTAGGCCTTGCACACAGTGGCACGAGTGTTATACCCTTAGGCCCTGGGGCACACTGGTGCCAGTGCTATACCCTTAGGGTCCTGTACACACTGGTACCAGTGCTATACCCTTATGTCCTGTATCCACTGGTACCAGTGCTATATCCTTAGGCCCTGTCACACTGGTACCAGTACTGTACCCTTAGGCCCTGTACACACTGGTACCAGTCCCATACCCTTATGTCCTGTATCCACTGGTACCAGTGCTATATCCTTAGGCCCTGTACACACTGGTACCAGTGCTATATCCTTAGGGCTCTGTACACACTGGTACCAGTGCTATACCCTTAGGCCTTGTTCACAGTGGTACCAATGCTATACCCTTAGGCCCTGTACGCACTGGTACCAGTGCTATACCCTTAGGCCTTGTTCACAGTGGTACTAATACTATACTCTTAGGCCCTGTACACACTGGTACCAGTGCTATACCCTTAGGCCTTGTTCACGGTGGTACCAATGCTATACTCTTAGGCCCTGTACACACTGGTACCAGTGCTATACCCTTAGGTCTTTTCATGGTGGTACCAATACTATACTCTTAGGCCCTGTACACACTGGTACCAGTGCTATACCCTTATGTCTTGTATCCACTGGTACCAGTGCTATACCCTTATGTCCTGTATCCACTGTACCAGTGCTATACCCTTAGGTCCTGTACACACTGGTACCAGTGCTATACCCTTAGGCCTTGCACACAGTGATACCAGTGCTATACCAGAGGTCTGTACACACTGGTACCAGTGCTATACCCTTATGTCTTGTATCCACTGGTACCAGTGCTATACCCTTATGTCCTGTAACACTGGTACCAGTGCTCTACCCTTAGGTCCTGTACACACTGATGCCAGTGCTATACCCTTAGGCCTTGCACTCAGTGGTACCAATGCTTACACCAGAGGCTCTGTACACACTGGTACTAGTGCCATACCCTTATGTCCTATATCTACTGGTACCAATGCTATACCTTAGGCCCAGTATACACTGGTACCAATGCTGTACCCTTAGGCCCAGTACACACTGGTAGGAGTATTATACTCTTAGGCCTTGTACACACTGGTATCAGTTCTATACCCTTAGGTCCTGTACTCACTGGTACCAGTGTTATACCCTTAGGTCCTGTACCCACTGGTACCACTGCTATACCCTTAGGCCTTGCACACTGTGGTACCAGTGCTATACTCTTTGGCACTGTATACACTGGTACCAGTGCTATACCCTTAGGTCCTGTACACACTGGTACCAGTGTTATACCCTTAGATCTTGTACCCACTGGTACCAGTGCTATACCCTTAGGCCTTGCACACTCTGGTACCAATGCTATACTCTTAGGCCCTGTACACACTGGTACCAGTGCTATACCCTTAGGTCTTTTTCATGGTGGTACCAATACTATACTCTTAGGCCCTGTACACACTGGTACCAGTGCTATACCCTTATGTCCTGTATCTACTGGTACCAAAGCTATACCCTTAGGCCCAGTACACACTGGTATCAATGCTGTACCTTTAGGCCCAGTACACACTAGTACGAGTACTATACTCTTTGGCCTTGTACACACTGGTACCAGTGCTATACCCTTAGGTCCTGTACACACTGGTACCAGTGTTATACCCTTAGGTCCTGTACCCACTGGTACCAGTGCTATACCCTTAGGCCTTGCACACTGTGGTACCAGTGCTATACTCTTAGGCACTGTATACACTGGTACCAGTGCTATACCCTTTGGTCCTGTACACACTGGTACCAGTGTTATACCCTTAGGTCCTGTACCCACTGGTACCAGTGCTATACCCTTAGGCCTTGCACACTGTGGTACCAGTGCTATACTCTTAGGCACTGTATACACTGGTACCAGTGCTATACCCTTATGTCTTGTATCCACTGGTACCAGTGCTATACCCTTATGTCCTGTATCCACTGGTACCAGTGCTATACCCTTAGGTCCTGTACACACTGGTACCAGTGCTATACCCTTAGGCCTTGCACACAGTGATACCAGTGCTATATACCAGAGGGCTCTGTACACACTGGTACCAGTGCTATACCCTTATGTCTTGTATCCACTGGTACCAGTGCTATACCCTTATGTCCTGTAACACTGGTACCAGTGCTCTACCCTTAGGTCCTGTACACACTGATGCCAGTGCTATACCCTTAGGCCTTGCACTCAGTGGTACCAGTGCTATACCCGTAGGCTCTGTACACACTGGTACGAGTGCCATACCCTTATGTCCTATATCTACTGGTACCAATGCTATACCCTTAGGCCCAGTATACACTGGTACCAATGCTGTACCCTTAGGCCCAGTACACACTGGTAGGAGTACTATACTCTTAGGCCTTGTACACACTGGTATCAGTTCTATACCCTTAGGTCCTGTACTCACTGGTACCAGTGTTATACCCTTAGGTCCTGTACCCACTGGTACCACTGCTATACCCTTAGGCCTTGCACACTGTGGTACCAGTGCTATACTCTTTGGCACTGTATACACTGGTACCAGTGCTATACCCTTAGGTCCTGTACACACTGGTACCAGTGTTATACCCTTAGGTCCTGTACCCACTGGTACCAGTGCTATACCCTTAGGCCTTGCACACTCTGGTACCAGTGCTATACTCTTAGGCACTGTATACACTGGTACCAGTGATATACCCTTAGGTCCTGTATACAATGGTACCAGTGCTATACCCTTAGGCCTTGCACACAGTGGCACGAGTGCGATACCCTTAGACCCTGAACACACTGGTACCAGTGCTATACCCTTTGGCCCTGTGCACACTGGTACCAGTGCTATACCCTTATGTCTTGTATCCACTGGTACCAGTGCTGTATCCTTAGGCCCTGTACACACTGGTACCAGTGCTGTACCCTTAGGCCCTGTACACACTGGTACCAGTGCTATACCCTTAGGTCCTGTATCCACTGGTACCAATGCTATATCCTTAGGCCCTGTTCACACTGGTACCATGCTATATCCTTAGGCTCTGTACACACTGGTACCAGTGCTATACCTTAGGCCCTGTGCACACTGGTACTAGTGCTATATGATTAGTCCGGCCCCTTGACGTAGCAATAGCCCTACTACTTGTGATGCTGATTACCCGAGTTTGGGTCATCAGGACCAGCCTTGGGGGAGGAGAATTGAACATCCCAGAGGATGCTGTCCACCTTCAATAAGGGTAGGCAGTCTGCTCTGCCATGATGCTGCCACCTGGGTGACCACATGTGGCAACGCGGTTGGAGTAGCTATTGTGGAGGAGGTTGTTGGCTGGTGCCGCACTGCACATGCTTCCATGTGTATGTGCTTGCAAACCCTTGCTGCTGGCATCCTAGGGAGAAGAAAGGAGAAAACACCCCGGCTGGCTAGATGATAGCGGCTGCTCATAGGCCCTGCACCTGGCTTCCCAGGTACAGTCTCCAGCAACTGGATCCGTTCTGCAGTGGTAGTTGGGAAGCCCATCGCCCATGACAGAGCAGTAAGCTCTGCAAGAACAAAAGAGGTGAAGGTAAGTCATGAGGGACCCAAAGTGACGAGGCTGGTGCAGCCAAGTAGATGGGGGCCAACCAGAGAAGTGGGGGAAGAGTAGAAGAGCATTAACAAAAAAACAAAAACAAAGTGATGACATTGCAGAGTTTTCGGCAGGTGAATTGGTACTTTCTCCTGTGAAATCTACACATATTCGCTGATGAAGTTGCCACTTTGTGAAGACTTCACCAGGAAAAGTATCACCTCCCCAGGAAAACCATTGGGAAGTGGCAAAGTACAAAGCTGGTGTCAGAGATGGGAATGTTGTGAAGCTTTGCGAAGACGACGTTTTCCCACAGTGCACCAACTCTGCCAGTGAAGTTTTACATCACAGCATCTCTTAGTGGGAGGTTAGCCCTGAGGAGGGGGAGATGGGAGGAAATAGATTGCAGTGCAGAGGTCTTACTGCAGGGGACAGAAAAGGAGCAGGAGTCAGTGGCACAGGAGGGAGGGAGGAGGAGGTGGGTGGAGGAGGCAGAGATGATGTCATTCATTAGAAATTCGTGCCTACCTGCACTGTAGTCATCGCAGCTTCTCTAAACATGACATCACAAGGTGCCATGAAATGGCAGGAGTGTAGTATTGATATAAGGCAAATGTAGTCAGGGATATCTCTGAACTGCTGCCAGTTAAAGGGAAGTCCACCACCTCATAAATAAGACATTTTCTTGGCAGTTTAAAGCAGCAGCATTTGTTAGTGGAAACAAATTCATCACATCACGTTCTCGTCATAATGTATTTTTGGCATAAACATAAATACATCCATTTTTCTTGCCATGTATTTTACTCCTGAACTGAGAAATTGTGTTTTGAAGTTTTCAGATGTACTTCTTCTCAGGCCGTGCCCACTATAAATAAATTAAACTTTGGGGTGTGGTTCTGTGTTGTTTAGTATCAGAAATGTGTGCTAGTACGCTCCTAATATATCCACAGCATGAATACATTATATGTCAAGAAGTAACCCAAGAAAATAGGGTTTTAAAAATTGCTAGTGTTAGACATCTTTAATGACTTGACACTCCGGCTGGCTAGATGATACCGGCTGCTCATTATTTATAAAATTAGCAATAAAAGCACATCTGGGAGGGTCAGCTGTAACCTGCTTCTGATTGTGACTGTGATCAGTTTCCAAAAGGTTCTGATTTACTCCATTGACTCTGGTTGACCAAAGCAGGCAACTTTATACAGACTGAATCAGAACCAGGTCAGAAGCAGATCCAGACTGGGTCTAATGAAAGAATTTTGCTGTCTCCACTCCCTTATTATAATCATTTTCTTTGTCATTTCATGTTAAAATAATTGTTGTATGTCTTTTTGCACCAGGCTCTCAATTTTTAAATTAAATAAAGCCCCCAAACCACTTACATTATCATGAGTGCATTAGAACCTGGTCACTGGCAGATCAGAACCCATTCAATACTCTGGACTAGGTCAAATCAGAGTTGAGTCTCAAATGACTGTTTTTCAGAGTCAGGCAGAGCTCGGCAATTTTTGGTGTGGAGTCCAGATCTGACACAGAGCCGACTCTCCAGTCCCTAAATGAAAGCTGTTTTAAAACCATCTGTGAAAAATAAATATATAGTAACATTGAATCTAATTATGTCAGAAGTATATTAATGCTTAAAAACCATGTGCTGTAATTTTTTGCTAAGAAAAACTCTACTGCTGCTTTAAACTACAGCAGGCTGTATTTTTTCATACACGGTATGTTCCCCTTTAACTTGATTTCCAGGATGTTGGCAGAAATAAGAATTTTATTTTCTCAGTTAACTTTCTTTGTGAAATACTTAAATAAAACGTAAATGACACCCTAAGAAAAGTACCACAAAATCTTTATAACAAATACAAGAGTTCATTACATAGAGATGGTGCCTTTATTGGGATACTTTAAGTGCTCAGACCAGACTTCATAGACTTTCGAATTAACAGTCTTTAGCAGTCGCATTTTACAATTGAAGGTGAAACTCCTTTTATGAAAGCAAACCCCCCAAAGAGATGGACTGCAGTTCAGAGAAGGAGGGGAGTTATTTTTGTGAACGTACACACACTGCAGGACTGCTGCAGTGCTCTGCAGATGGTGTGGTGGTAGCAGGAAACAACAGAGAACAAATAGAAAAGGTCTCTACATGTTTTGTGTCGCAGTCACCTGTACAAAGTAAATTGGCAGAGGACATTTTCATATTGGAGGCTTGCCATTTTAAGTTTACTGACTGGACGTGAATTGTTTATTCTTGTTTAACCCAGAGTACAGTGCTTCAAAAGCCCCAGTGAGTTTAAATTACCAGTTCCTCCAGTGTCTTTGAGATTTAACATTTTTCCTCACAACTGTCATGTACATGTCCTCCATGTTATGTCGAGGACTGGAAAAGTGTGGTGTGTCTATGATATGGTTTCTGATGCTGCTGCAATGCGTTGCATACTGCGCCTTCTTTTCAACAGTGCCCCTCCTGGTTTACTCATAAAGATTGTTATAGGTCCCCAGAGTACACACAATCATATGAAGTATGTTGGTGTTAGTAGAAGTCAATGTAGAACTAGAGATATCCCAGGACATACACACAGCACTGGCAAAACCCCTGGAATCCAATTAAAACTACTGAGGTTCCATTAAGGCAAGCCAGAACTGCTGATATTCCATTACTGTGACACAGAATTGCTGAGATTCCAGAAAGCCAACAATAAAAGTGCTGAGATTCAATAAAGGCAACACAGAACTGCTGAGACACTACTGCAGTGCAACTGGCCATGGGGCCTATGGTACCATACTGGGTCTTATACTTGGTAGTAGGGCAATAGTAGTCATGTCACCCATTATGACTGCTCCACTTCTCAGTGAGCAAGACGTAATAAGCATCCATCCTTTATCAACGTATCCAGTTTACTTTTAAACACGAGAACACTCTTTGCATAAACATCCTCTGATAGCCTATTCCATGGCCAAATTGCCCTAGGGATGAATGCATATTTCTTAATAGTCTTGCTTGGAATAGTTTCAACCAGCTGTAATTTGTGCCTTCTCAAGTCACGAGGTGACTATTTAAACTTCAATCCCACATCAATAAACAGCTGTTATGGGGAGGCCTCAGCTACACGTGAGGGTGCTGGACAGGGTTTATCTTATAGGTTCTAAGACAATCAGCACACAGGGACAGCGGGATCACCCTGTAAAGTCTCTAAGAAGGCAACTAAGAAGTGCTGCGATTCCCCAGAAAATCAAGTCAGCACTGATCTGATTCAGAAGCCAACACAGGACTGAAACAGAAAAGTCAGGATCCCAGGAAGGAAACAGAATTGCCAAGATACCAGAAGGGCAAACACAGAATACTAACATCCCAAGAAGAACACAACTGCTGAGATTCTAGAAAGTCACCAAAGAACAGTCAAAACTGGGGCTAGGAAGTTAACACAGAACTATTGAGATTCTAGAAAGTCACTAAATAACTGCCAGGAATGGGTGTTAGGAAGTTAACACAGAACTACCGAGATTCTAGAAATTCACTAAACTGTAGAGAATGGATACTAGGAAGTTAACACAGAACTACTGAGATTCCTACAATTTCAAGCTAGAACTGCAGAAATCCTAAGAAGGCAACACAAAGCTGCTGAGATTACCCAGGAAGTCAATATCAACTACAGTTATCCTAGGAGGACAACACAAAACTGCTGGGATACTAGGAAATCAACACGGAAATGTAAAGATCCTTGTAAGGCAATACAGAACTTCAGAGATCACAGGAAGCAGTGTTGTGTGAAATGTGAGAGGATTGTCTATGACCAATCTACTACAACAGCATTGTTTTTCACTCAGGAGGTTTCCGTGGTAGCAAGAGACCTTGAAAGTGCAGCTCGAGAGGTCTCATTGCCACAGAAACTTTGAGAGTTAAAACAGCACTATATGTGTATGATTGCCTATACACAATCTTTTATAGTGTATGGGTAATCAGCCTGAGACCTAAAAATATCCCCAAGTGCTCAAAGTGTCTTACTTTACCAGGGGCTGTTGTGGTTCTCTCGAGCACCTGTCTCTTCCTTGGCTAGCTCTCACCACTGTGGCTGCTTTATTGCGCATGCGCGAATGCATTCGATCTTGTGCTGCAGCAGTGGCATCGGTAATGCAGTACAACATCGTGACATCACTAGTGCAGCTCAACACTGTTCCAAGCATGGATTTCCATGCAAAACAGCATTCTACCATACACTATATTCATATAGTGTATGGTGGAACCCTGTTATGCATTGAATTCCATGCCTGGAATTTGCTTATTGTGTTGCAGTAGTGACATCATTGTGTTGTGCTGAAGTAGTAATGTCACTACTGCAGCATAACAACTGAAAATGCTGTCAAACAGCTGTTTTCCTCTACCCACTTGAGTTGCAAGCTGTTTTTTTTTTAAACTTGAACTTACAGAAAAAAAGTTTCAGCACATTGAAGCAGTAATTTGAGCCTGCCAGCAACCCTTAAGTGCTTCCTTTAAACACCTATTTCACTGAAAGGAAGCAGTGTCTGAAATGGGCATAGATGCCCAAGATAATGTATGGGCAACCATACGCAGACAAGCCCATGTCTTCACCTTGAGTTTTCTATGGCAACAAGTGACTCTCTGTTCCTGGTTGCCACAGAAACCTCTCAATACTGACACAGGCTTGTTGTGTATGGCTGCCCATACATTATCCTCTGTATTCTGGCAGAACTGAATCCTGCAGAATTTCAGAAAATTCTGACCAACTGCAAGGAATTCCATCAGAAGCAGAATGGCAAAATTATGCTGGCAGAGTATGAAACAGTGTTCTATGGTTTGCCTGTTACGCTGATTAGTGCTTTGTGGTTTTAATGATAGGAACTGAATATTAGAGTTCCACGGTTTACATTTTGTACATTGGAGGTTCATTTCCTGCAAGCCATGGAAAAGTCATCTGCAGTTTTTTATGTTTGCTTGCACACATGTGCAAGAAGCATAGTGCCATCATCCGAGTTTTTGTAAATGTGGCACCCATCTTCCAATGCAGTCAGTGTGTTTGCAGGCGTGGCCACAGTTCACTAATGAATGCTGCAGCTGTCTATGAGGGCAGTTGAAAATGCAGTGCCATACAGTTGAAAGACAGAGCTCAGCTTCAGTGAGCAGCGTGAAGTTACTGCCTGCGTATGCACTCCCCCACTGCCGTACGCACCATATTGCTTGCTAATGTGCCCCACACTGTATGGCTTACGGGGTGCTCAATCCCCATCGACCCAATGTCCCCAACAGACAACTGGTGCCACGCTGAGCCACCCCAGTGTGGCAACAGTCTGTATGGCTGACGGGGATGCCCAATCCACCCTCAGCTCCAATGCCCCCCCCACCCCAAACAGCCTTTCATGCTGGGAGCCCACCCCAGTGTGACACAAATCCTGTGTTGTCCAAGAAAAAAAAAGAAACCTGAAAGAGAAAACCTTCTCGCGCCTGACCCCCGCTCCCCCCACCTGCGCCCACCTTCTGCGCACCCTGCCTCTCCCATACTTACCTCCAGAGTCCGGCATGACGATCTTTGGTAGACTGGGAACACGTCTGCACTCTTCAAAGCCGACCATGAACTGAGGAAATGCCGGTAAGCTGTATAATGTAATAAATCGGGGTTTTCCAACTTTGATGCATATCTCAGGCATTTTTGGGAATTTTTTCACCAAAGTTTCAACGTGGGGTTTTTGGGACCCCACCTCATGAATTCTGTCACTGTCATTTTTCGGCCCCGAAAGGTGATTTCGCAGCCACTGTGTGGAACCGCCTTTCAGGACCGATGTATGAAATCACAGTGTCACAGTTCATGAGGTAGGCCACCAAAAACCCTATGTTTTTTTTTTTTTTTATTTAGTTGTTTAACCAGGTATAGCACACTAAGCTGAAAGCTTTTTTACAGGAGCGACCTGGGAGCATGTTGAAAATTTGGTGAAAAAATTCCCAAAAATGACTGTTTTACGAGCATGCATTATGCTGCTCCTATGCACGCTCGTAAGTTCGCAAATTTTCAATATTTTCACTCCAGATTTTCAACATTGCCATTTTTACCACACCTTCGTATGAGCAGTACAGCTGTCATTTTTCACATTTCGCCTAAAATGTGTTTCTGCACTTGTAGCACACAATGGCTCAATCAGTGTGTGAAGTCAATGTTCGGGACAGATTAAGAAAATCACAGTGACACTGTTCATGAGCAAATGTTTTAAAATGGCTATGTTAAAAATTTGGTGAAAAAATTCCCCAAAATGACTGTTTTCACGAGCATGCATTTCACTGTTCCTATGCATTCGTAAGTTCATAATTTTCACTATTTTCACTCCAGATTTTCAACATTGCCATTTTACCACACCTCCTTATGGGCAGTACAGCTGTCATTTTTCACATCTCACCCAAAACGTGTTTCCACGCATGTAGCGCACAATGGCGCAGTCAGTGTGCAAAATCAATGTTCGGAACAGATTAAGAAAATCACAGTGACACTGTTCATGAGCAGAAGTGTTACAATTATTACGTTAAAAATTTGGTGAAAAAAGTCCATAAAATGACTATTCTGACGACCATGGCGTTTCCACGCACCCTTGTAAGTTCATGGATTTCTAACATTTTCAGTCAGAGTTTCACCACTGGCATTTTCCACACTTCATATGAACAGTACAGCTGTCATTTTTCACACCATGGCCGAAATGTGTTTTTGCACTTCCAGCGCAGAAATGCGTGGTCGCTGTGGGAAATCACTGCTCAGGACAGATTAAGAAAATTACGGTGACACTGTTCATGCGTGGAGGTTCCAAAATGCCTGTGTTGACAATCTGCTGTAAAAAATCCCCAAACTAATTGCATTATGGGTGTGCATTGTGCAGTTTCTACACACGCTCATGACTTCACCAGTTTTTTAAATATTTTCACTGCAGATTTTCAACATTGCCATTTTTTACACTTCCTCATGAACAGTACAGCTGTCATTTTTCACATCCTGCTCAAAATGTGTTTTTGCACCTGTGGTGCTAAATGGCGTAGTCGCTGTGCAAAATCAGCTTTCGGCTAATGAACTGATATTGCCACTGTTCATAAGGTGGGGGTCACAAAAAAACCCATGTTGAAAATTTGGAATGAAAATGCCAACGAACGCCTGAGGTATTAGGGTTTCCGACCATAACGCCCCACCCTGTAGAGATTGACAGGCATCAGGGCTGTGACTTTGGATTCTCGCCTGTAATGCTCATACCATTCCACACTCTGCAGCCAGTGAGAGGCATCGAGGTGTGCCTTGGACTCGTCGGCCCCAAAGTTCACCCCATTCTCTATACAGCACCCATCTCGCCATATTTCCTGCTGGAAGGGGGTGAGCATAAGGGCCAAAGACCCCAAGGCACACCATGACACTTGTAGGTGTCTGCAGGGTATGGTGTGGTGAAATGGCATGACTGTTATGCCTGACGACCCAAAGGCACACCCCAATGCCTGTCACTCTCTGCAGGGTGGTGGTGGGGTTGGCTTCAGTTCAATACTTCACTGCCATTCTTATTATGCAGCTCTCTAACTCCTACACTACCAATGCCAATGCCAGCAAGCAAACATTTGGCATTGAAAAATGCTTGTTTTTAATTAAAACAGTCAGAATTCTGCTGAATGTTTTGGAAAATTGCAAAAAGTGTTTCTGAAGTGGAATTGCCATTTTGCCTGAATTCCATCTAGTGGTCTCCCACCCTGATCACCCATGCTGATATCATTCTTTATTTTGCCAGACTTCTAGTAGACTCCCCACCCCCAAACAGTTGCCAATCCCCTCTCCCAGCTTGTTGGCTCCATACCCGCTGCCCATATTCTCCTCATCCTGGACACTGATCCGTATTCATGGACAACAATGACACCCAACACAGCCCTCGGCTCACCTTCTTGGCCGGCTGCCATCTGACTGTCAGTGAGTGATCAAGAGGCCATAGCACCCATACAGTGAGAAAGAACAGCAGTGTGTAAGTAGCACTAGGATATCCTTGCAATGTAATAGCTTTTAAGATATTTAGTTCAGGGCGAAATGATTCTATGGAAGAAAAGCTCTGGGCCAGAGACATTGCAAAAGCGCAAGATCAGATAAAAACTGTAGTTGAAAAAGATGCAAAGGGTCCCATTGGTTTTGGTTTAGAAAGATGCAATTTTAAACAGGCCTGTAACATAGTTTGAGCTGAAAACCATAGCGGTGTTAACAAAACCCTCTTCAACACTTAGAAATGGATGTCTGCTGCTGTTCCTGAAAGA
The DNA here is from genome assembly GCA_016271365.2 of Neoceratodus forsteri. Classification (NCBI taxonomy): domain Eukaryota; kingdom Metazoa; phylum Chordata; order Ceratodontiformes; family Ceratodontidae; genus Neoceratodus; species Neoceratodus forsteri. The sequence continues at coordinate 72,527,120 of JADMNL010000023.1, forward strand.
GGAAGTGGTACATGCTAACATACGAAGAAGCCAGCAGAAGAAGGCCATTTGGTCTATCTAGTCTGCTCATATTGCAGGGTCCACAGCTTGAGCTATGACCCTGGTAAATGTCCCATAATGCTGTCTTACCCCAAATCATAGTTTGAATGGTTGGTGTTACTTTGAGATCAGCTTACTGGATGTGTGGATCTATATGTTTACTTTGCCACTATAAAGCAGTCATGGTATACTGGCTACTGCTTTTGGAATCTCTGAAGTTTTCTACAGTAGGCACACTACTAGACTACCAGGGAGATGGGAAATGCCATTTTCTTATGCTCAGGCCGGTGATCGGGGAAGATTCACTAGACCACAAGGAAGTAGGGAACACTATTTTACTGTATTTCAACTTCTAATCAGGAGTTGGGGGCATCTGGACTAGCAGGAAGTAGGGTGTAGCTATTGTAGTATGTTTGGTACACTGATCAGGGGAGGGGTTAAGGGGACACTAGCAGGAATTGACATCTCTTGCTGTCAGTCCACTACCTCACTATCTGGTACGTAGCAGTGGGGGGGGGCAGGTGTTTGTGCACCACTGTGCACCGTGATAAGGCTAGGATTTTGAAAATGTGAAACCGCACTGTTTCAGCAGCTGCTTAGCACTTTCAAAACCTCTAAATATACTACTGTGCCCTATATGCAAGAGGGATTCCTCATTTTCATTGGCACATTGGAATGCTCTGAGCATATGTCCACTTAGTATCAACACCGGGAGCCACAGAATATGTTCCCCACTCCATCCAATCATGCAAGTGTAACCCCCCCAAAAAATGGGGGTTCCCAAAAGTCTTCCAGGAGCTTGCCTGAAATGCACCAAGTCTGGGTGGTGTTCGGCATCTGAGCTTTTTAAATGTGGTTCCAAGTGAGTACTATTTGAGCCTCCACATACTGTCTCTTTAAGAGCTGTCTGCTTGCAGACTTCATTAGTTTGTATGGGGGAGGACTGTATATTTAATGCTCGAATCCCGTCCGTGCTGCTGTCAATTTGCTCCATCTCTGCCATTGCTACATGTGCAGAGGGAGCCTTATTGAAAGATATAACTGTTTGCCAGAAATCATTTGGAGTGACTGAGAAAATGTAGTTTGTCTAACCTGTCTTCATTTCAGCACAAACTGTTTCAGTGTAGCTCTTTCATTTTGGTCCTGAATTGCTGACTTGGACCAATCAGGATGATAGGGAGACCTTAAAATGGAGCCTGTGGATGAATCGGAACTTGGACTCTCAGTTTTAAGCCAGTCCCAAGGGGACTGTATGGGCAGTGACTCTGGGAAATGTAGTTTTGACCTTGGCGCCTTTTTTCACCTACAGAGGGAGTTCTATTGTGAGTGACAGCCGAATCAGCCAACCGAACTGGGAGAAACTCAAAGGAAATGCCCTGCTCTGTTACTGGAAAGTCAGATCAGTTGTGACAGCGAAGAGAGAAGGAGCTATGTGCTTCTGCAGTGTGTAGTTTAGCGCGGGAAGCACGTGTGAGGCCCTGAGTTTTGGCCTGCAGCCATTGTGAGTGCCAGTTTGGGCTGAATCCGAGTTGTGAGGAGAAAGAAGCACCAGAAGTGTGGAAACCAGCCTCACCCTGTAGAAGACTGGAGAAATTGCTGAATCACGCTCGGTCTGTCAGAAACTGAAGCTGCTGTGTGTGCTCCCAGGTATTTTGCAGTAAGTGCGATTGGGATTAATGAGCAACCTGCCTGGTATAGTACTTTCCTTTTACATATGAATGTGTGTAGTGCTTGTGGGGAATCGCTATTTCCAGTCCCCTGTACTGTGTGCTGTATGTTGAAGCTGGAAGCAAACCCCAGCTGGTCTCGGACTAAATCCGTTTGCTATCAACTGCAGTGGGGTCCAGTCACAAGGACCTTGTCTCCATGCCCTGTTGTTTCTGACAATCCAGAAGAACATCCACCATCCGGTTCTCAGCTTGGGTATTGTGAGAAAAAAATCAGGGTATTCTCCTGCAGCCTGTTATCAATTACAAGTGTGTCATCTATTTCTTGTTTCACTTCTTCATGGACTGAGCCATCCGGCTCCAGATACAAGTGGGTGCTGTGCATATACAGTATTTTCTTCCTACAGGGCCCCATCCATCTGCACTTGCCGGCCAACCCTGGGCAATGGACCTGGCTAGCCCATTCTGGGTACACAGAGAGTGACATTTGGACCATATACATACATGTGCACAGTATTGTAATTTGAACTTTGCCAAAACTAATCAACCTGATTGCCCCTCCGTGTTACTGTCCCTAAATAAATCTGATTTGTTGTTGTTATACTATATACTGTCTGTGGTGTTGGTACTTATGGAAACAGTATTGTATTTGCTGTGTATGTCGTTTAACCTTATTTTACAGGGGGTCCTCAGAGATGTGCTGAAAATTCAGTCTCAAGGGTAAGTGGTACTTTATGAGTGAACATGGGATATTGGGGCTGTAACTCCTGTGTACTGTGTGAGCAACTAGAGAGAATAAAAGGAGTCTCAATGTCCCAGAGGCTGTGACCAAGCTAGTCTAACCACTACAAACCCTGAACTCTGGGTGGAGCACCCACCTTAGAACTTAGGCCCCTCAACCTGTCAATAGTCAAGCAGGCGGGGTAGTAGCCCTGGGATAGCGCCACCTGGAGTTACATCTTGAGGCTCACCGCTGGATTTTGTGTCCTCTAGTGGCCACATTTACGAACCACTATTAAAAAAGTAAATGGGTACCCGACAGAAGTGGCTGTGCACCGGTTGGTGGAGGGTGTACTGGGGAGGAGATCAACCTCAAAATGCTATGCTTATCCTGACATCCCTGGGTATCAATACGGACACTGTACAGGAATACTTTCCAAGGTGGAAGGTTTACAAAACCCTGTGATGGTGGGTCGACATGCTGATCTGCTCAACCACACTTTCATGGCCCTAGTAGAGTATAAGGACCCCATAGATAGCTCCAAAGTTCCACTGACTATTACCCCAGAGGGAGCCCTCACTGCCTGGAAAGTGATAACTAAGGACAGTAGAGACCCGGGGATGAGCCCCCCACACTATCTGAAGCTTTTGAGGAGAAATTTGCTAAATTGTTGCTGGAGGATGGGAAAACTGTGGAGGACTTGAAGAAACTATTCTTGCCACCTGGGGGTGTTCCTCCCCCAACACCCTCTCCCGCTCCAGTACCCGTTATGGCTCCTTCTTCTATGCCCATGCCAATGCTGGTCCCTATGTCAGTACCTGCCATTAGTCATGACTCTTACAGAAGGTTGAGAATCTTCTCAGGCACCTTCCCCACCTCCCAGAGGGAGGATGATTGGGAGACCTGGCTAGACTGTTTGGCCCCTCTAGTGTTGGAATGGCAATGCCCGGAAGCAGAGAAGTGAAAGAGATTAAGTGAGAGCCTCCGAGGTCCTGCCTTGGCTGCCATCAGTGCCAAACAGGCCAGTAACCCTGAAGCGACTGCACAGGACTATCTCAAGGCTTTGGAGAATGTGTATGGAGCCCAGATTCAGTTAAGGACCTGTGGTGGAGGGTGAGAAATGCCCAGCAGCACCCTGGGGAATTGTTGTCTGTGTATGTGCCTCGACTTGAAAAGTTGCTGCAGGAGTGCCTCAGAAAGGGTAGTTTGTCAGTAACTTCACTGGACAGAACCAGGCTGGACCGAATGCTTAAATCTGCCCTTTTCGAACTGCTGTTATTTCAGTTACACCTGGCCAACCGACTGGAATCCCCACCCTCTACGATGAGCTAATGAGAGAAATTGGAGGTTGAGAAAAGGCGACCGAAATTGCACAATAGCTTCTGCTACAACACGAGTGACTGAGAGTGATCCGTCAAGTGAAACTCAGGGGTAGAGATTGGCAGCTAATGAGTGCCCTGAGAGGAAAGGACTTCCTGCCCTGGGACGAACTGCTGAGGGAGTTCCAGGAAGCCAAAACAGTCTCCTTATGAAGGCCCTCCAGCAGTACAGGCTCCGATCCTTATCAGACTGCATCTGCTATGGGGTGGGGTGCCTACCCAGGCACCTCATGTTGACAACAGTTCAAAACTTGATGTCTTGACTATGGAAGTGAGGGAATTGATGAGATGTCTCCAAATGCTCACCACACCACCAACCGAGGTGGGACCAAGATTTTCTGTTGGAAGTGCCTCCGCCCCAGCTCCCAGTGTGATGCCCCGGCCATCTCAATTGTCCAGAAGGTATGTTTTGCTATAATTGTGGGAAGGATGGGCACATGAAAGAAATGCAAGTCCCAAGAGACACAGACAAAGTTGCATATAGGCTACAAGGAGAGCTTTGGAGAACAAATCAATGGTTAAGAGGTGCGAAATGATCACAGTGAGGGTCCCAGAAATGCTAACTCATGTCCTTCTGCGGCTAGATCATCTACCCAGGCCCTTGCTACCACCTCTCCAGACAGGTAAGGAATAGTGGGCCCTTCAATGGAAGCTACAGTAAAAGTGAATGGTGTGCCCACCAGAGCTGTGTTGGACAGTGGCTCCCAAGTGACAATTATGCTCCAGGATTGGTATCAGAAGCATTTGTCAGACATACCCTTACAACCATTGGAAGGACTGCATGTATGGGGGTTAAGTGAGAAGGCCTACCCCTACACCGGGTATATCCGAATTTGGCTGTCTTTCCCCACCTCTGTGGCTGGAGTAGCAGAGCAAGTAGAGATCCTGGCCTTAGTGTGTCCCCCTACTGGACTGTATGAGGGGTTCCTCTACTAATTGGGACTAATGGTACCAGTGCTGTACCCATAGGCCCTGTACACACTAGTACCATTGCTATACTCTTCGGTCCAATATGCACTGGTACCAGTGTCATGCCCTTAGGTCTATTACACACTGCTAGAAGTACTGTACCCTTAGGCCCTGCACCCACTAGTACCAGTGCTATACCCTTAGACACTGTACACACACTGATACCAGTGCTCTACCCTTAGGGCCTATACACACTTGTACCAGTGCTATAGCCTTAGACCCAGTACACACTGGTACCAGTGTTGTGCCCTTTGGCCCAGTACACACTAGTACCAGTGTTATACCCTTAGTCCCAGTATGCACTGGTAGCAGTACTATACCCTTAAGTCCTGTACACACTAGCTATACTCTTAGGAACTTTGCACACTGGTACCAGTGCTATACCCTTAGGCCTTGTTCACAGTGGTACCAATGCTATACTCTTAGGCCCTGTACACACTGGTACCAGTGCTATACCCTTAGGCCTTGCTCACGGTGGTTCCAATACTATACTCTTAGGCCCTGTACACACTGGTACCAGTGCTATACCCTTAGGCCTTGTTCACGGTGGTACCAATGCTATACTCTTAGGCCCTGTACACACTGGTACCAGTGCTATACCCTTAGGTCCTGTACACACTGGTAGCAGTGCTGTTCCTTTAGGCCCTGTACTCACTGGTACCAATGGTATACTGATAGCCCTGTTCACACTGGTACCAGTGGTATACCCTTAGACCCAGTACACATTGGTACTCGTGCGGTACCCTTAGGCCATTACACACTGGTACCAGTGCTGTAGCCTTAGGTCCTGTACACATTGGTTCCAGTGCTATACCCTTAAGCCCTGCACACACTGGTACCTGTGCTATATCCTTAGGCCCAATATACACTGGTACCAGTGCCTTGCCATTAGGTGCAGTACACACTGGTAGTAGTGCTATACCCTTAGGGTCTGTACATACTGATACCAGTGTTGTACCTTTAGGCCCTGTACACACTTTTACCAATGCTTTACCCATAGGCCCAGTGCACACTGGTGCCAATGCTGTACCCTTAGGTCCTGTACTCACTGGTACCAGTGCTATACCCTTAGGCCTTGAACACAGTGGTACCAGTGCTATACCGGTAGACCCTGTACACACTGGTACCAGTGCTATACCCTTATGTCTTGTATCCACTGGTACCAGTGCTATACCATTTTGTCCTGTATCCACTGGAACCAGTGCTATACCCTTAGGTCCTGTACACACTGGTACCAGTGCTATACCCTTAGGCCTTGCACACAGTGATACCAGTGCTATACCCTTAGGTCCTGTACACACTGATACCAGTGCTATACCCTTAGGCCTTGCACACAGTGGTACCAGTGCTATACCCTTAGGCCCTTTACACACTGGTACCAGTGCTATACCCTTATGTCCTGTATCCACTGGTACCAGCGCTATACCCTTAGGTCCTGTAAACACTGGTACCAGTGCTATACCCTTAGGTCCTGTACACACTGATACCAGTGCTATACCCTTAGGCCTTGCACAGTGGTACCAGTGCTATACCCTAAGCCCTGTACACTGGTACCAGTGCTATACCCTTATGTCCTGTATCTACTGGTACCAATGCTATACCCTTAGGCCCAGTACACACTGGTATCAATGCTGTACCCTTAGGCCCAGTACACACTAGTAGGAGTACTATACTCTTAGGCCTTGTACACACTGGTACCAGTGCTATACCCTTAGGTCCTGTACACACTGGTACCAGTGCTATACTCTTAGGCACTGTATACACTGGTACCAGTGCTATACCCTTAGGTCCTGTACACACTGGTACCAGTGTTATACCCCTAGGTCCTGTGCCCACTGGTACCAGTGCTATACCCTTAGGCCTTGCACACTGTGGTACTAGTGCTATACTCTTCGGCACTGTTTTCACTGGTACCAGTGCTATACCCTTAGGTCCTGTACACAATGGTACCAGTGCTATACCCTTAGGCCTTGCACACAATGGCATGAGTGCTATACCCTTAGGCCCTGAGCACACTGGTACCAGTGCTATACCCTTAGGCCCTGTACACACTGGTACCAGTGCTATACACTTATGTCCTGTATCCACTGGTACCAGTGCTATATCCTTAGGCCCTGTACACACTGGTACCAGTGCTGTACCCTTAGGCCCTGTACACACTGGTACCAGTGCTATACCCTTATGTCCTGTCATCCACTGGTACCAGTGCTATATCCTTAGGCCCTGTACACACTGGTACCAGTGCTATATCCTTAGGCCCTGTACACACTGGTACCAGTGCTATACCCTTAGGCCTTGTTCACAGTGGTACCAATGCTATACTCTTAGGGTTCTGTACGCACTGGTACCAGTGCTATACCCTTAGGCCTTGTTCACAGTGGTACTAATACTATACTCTTAGGCCCTGTACACACTGGTACCAGTGCTATACCCTTAGGTCTTGTTACAGTGGTACCAATACTATACTCTTAGGCCCTGTACACACTGGTACCAGTGCTATACCCTTATGTCCTGTATCTACTGGTGCCAAAGCTTTACCCCTTAGGCCCAGTACACAGTGGTATCAATGCTGTACCCTTTAGGCCCAGTACACACTAGTAGAGTACTATACTCTTAGGCCTTGTACACACTGGTACCAGTGCTATACCCTTAGGTCCTGTACACACTGGTACCAGTGTTATACCCTTAGGTCCTGTACCCACTGGTACCAGTGCTATACCCTTAGGCCTTGCACACTGTGGTACCAGTGCTATACTCTTAGGCACTGTATACACTGGTACCAGTGCTATACCCTTAGGTCCTGTACACAATGGTACCAGTGCTATACCCTTAGGCCTTGCACACAGTGGCACGAGTGCTATACCCTTAGGCCCTGGGCACACTGGTGCCAGTGCTATACCCTTAGGCCCTGTACACACTGGTACCAGTGCTATACCCTTATGTCCTGTATCCACTGGTACCAGTGCTATATCCTTAGGCCCTGTACACACTGGTACCAGTACTGTACCCTTAGGCCCTGTACACACTGGTACCAGTCCTATACCCTTATGTCCTGTATCCACTGGTACCAGTGCTATATCCTTAGGCCCTGTACACACTGGTACCAGTGCTATATCCTGGGCCCTGTACACACTAGTACCAGTGCTATACCCTTAGGCCTTCTTCACAGTGGTACCAATGCTATACCTTAGGCTCTGTACGCACTGGTACCAGTGCTATACACCTTAGGCCTTGTTCACAGTGGTACTAATACTATACTCTTAGGCCCTGTACACACTGGTACCAGTGCTATACCCTTAGGCCTTGTTCACGGTGGTACCAATGCTATACTCTTAGGCCCTGTACACACTGGTACCAGTGCTATACCCTTAGGTTTTTTTCATGGTGGTACCAATGCTATACTCTTAGGCCCTGTACACACCGGTACCAGTGCTATACCCTTATGTCCTGTATCTACTGGTACCAAAGCTATACCATTAGGCCCAGTACACACTGGTATCAATGCTGTACCTTTAGGCCCAGTACACACTAGTACGAGTACTATACTCTTTGGCCTTGTACACACTGGTACCAGTGCTATACCCTTAGGTCCTGTACACACTGGTACCAGTGTTATACCCTTAGGTCCTGTACCCACTGGTACCAGTGCTATACCCTTAGGCCTTGCACACTGTGGTACCAGTGTTATACTCTTAGGCACTGTATACACTGGTACCAGTGCTATACCCTTTGGTCCTGTACACACTGGTACCAGTGTTATACCCTTAGGTCCTGTACCCACTGGTACCAGTGCTATACCCTTAGGCCTTACACACTGTGGTACCAGTGCTATACTCTTAGGCACTGTATACACTGGTACCAATGCTATACCCTTATGTCTTGTATCCACTGGTACCAGTGCTATACCCTTATGTCCTGTATCCACTGGTACCAGTGCTATACCCTTAGGTCCTGTACACACTGGTACCAGTGCTATACCCTTAGGCCTTGCACACAGTGATACCAGTGCTACACCAGAGGCCCTGTACACACTGGTACCAGTGCTATACCCTTATGTCTTGTATCCACTGGTACCAGTGCTATACCCTTATGTCCTGTAACACTGGTACCAGTGCTCTACCCTTAGGTCCTGTACACACTGATGCCAGTGCTATACCCTTAGGCCTTGCACTCAGTGGTACCAGTGCTTACACCAGAGGGCTCTGTACACACTGGTACTAGTGCCATACCCTTATGTCCTATAACTACTGGTACCAATGCTATACCCTTAGGCCCAGTATACACTGGTACCAATGCTGTACCCTTAGGCCCAGTACACACTGGTAGGAGTACTATACTCTTAGGCCTTGTTCACACTGGTATCAGTTCTATACCCTTAGGTCCTGTACTCACTGGTACCAGTGTTATACCCTTAGGTCCTGTACCCACTGGTACCACTGCTATACCCTTAGGCCTTGACACTGTGGTACCAGTGCTATACTCTTTGGCACTGTATACACTGGTACCAGTGCTATACCCTTAGGTCCTGTACACACTGGTACCAGTGTTATACCTTAGTCCTGTACGCACTGGTACCAGTGCTATACCCTTAGGCCTTGCACACAGTGATACCAGTGCTATACCCTTAGGTCCTGTACACACTGATACCAGTGCTATACCCTTAGGCCTTGCACACAGTGGTACCAGTGCTATACCCTTAGGCCCTTTACACACTGGTACCAGTGCTATACCCTTATGTCCTGTATCTACTGGTACCAGTGCTATACCCTTAGGTCCTGTAAACACTGGTACCAGTGCTATACCCTTAGGTCCTGCACACTGATACCAGTGCTATACCTTAGGCCTTGACACAGTGGTACCAGTGCTATACCCCTAGGCCCTGTACACACTGGTACCAGTGCTATACCCTTATGTCCTGTATCTACTAGTACCAATGCTATACCTTAGGCCCAGTACACACTGGTATCAGTGCTGTACCCTTAGGCCCAGTACACACTAGTAGGAGTACTATACTCTTAGGCCTTGTACACACTGGTACCAGTGCTATACCCTTAGGTCCTGTACACACTGGTACCAGTGTTATACCCTTAGGTCCTGTACCCACTGGTACCAGTGCTATACCCTTAGGCCTTGCACACTGTGGTACCAGTGCTATACTCTTAGGCACTGTATACACTGGTACCAGTGCTATACCCTAGGTCCTGTACACAATGGTACCAGTGCTATACCCCTAGGCCTTGCACACAGTGGCACGAGTGCTATACCCTTAGGCCCTGGGCACACTGGTGCCAGTGCTATACCCTTAGGCCCTGTACACACTGGTACCAGTGCTATACCCTTATGTCCTGTATCCACTGGTACCAGTGCTATATCCTTAGGCCCTGTACACACTGGTACCAGTACTGTACCCTTAGGCCCTGTACACACTGGTACCAGTCCTATACCCTTATTTCCTGTATCCACTGGTACCAGTGCTATATCCTTAGGCCCTGTACACACTGGTACCAGTGCTATATCCTTAGGCCCTGTACACACTGGTACCAGTGCTATACCCTTAGGCCTTGTTCACAGTGGTACCAATGCTATACTCTTAGGCCCTGTACGCACTGGTACCAGTGCTATACCCTTAGGCCTTGTTCACAGTGGTACTAATACTATACTCTTAGGCCCTGTACACACTGGTACCAGTGCTATACCCTTAGGCCTTGTTCACGGTGGTACCAATGCTATACTCTTAGGCCCTGTACACACTGGTACCAGTGCTATACCCTTAGGTCTTTTTCATGGTGGTACCAATACTATACTCTTAGGCCCTGTACACACGGTACCAGTGCTATACCATTACGTCCTGTATCTACTGGTACCAAAGCTATACCCTTAGCCCAGTACACACTGGTATCAATGCTGTACCTTTAGCGCCAGTACACACTAGTACGAGTACTATACTCTTTGGCCTTGTACACACTGGTACCAGTGCTATACTCTTAGGCACTGTATACACTGGTACCAGTGCTATACCCTTTGGTCCTGTACACACTGGTACCAGTGTTATACCCTTAGGTCCCTGTACCCACTGGTACCAGTGCTATACCCTTAGGCCTTGTACACTGTGGTACCAGTGCTATACTCTTAGGCACTGTATACACTGGTACCAGTGCTATACCCTTATGTCTTGTATCCACTGGTACCAGTGCTATACACCTTATGTCCTGTATCCACTGGTACCAGTGCTATACCCTTAGGTCCTGTACACACTGGTACCAGTGCTATACCCTTAGGCCTTGCACACAGTGATACCAGTGCTATACCAGGGCTCTGTACACACTGGTACCAGTGCTATACCCTTATGTCTTGTATCCACTGGTACCAGTGCTATACCCTTATGTCCTGTAACACTGGTACCAGTGCTCTACCTTAGGTCCTGTACACACTGATGCCAGTGCTATACCCTTAGGCCTTGCACTCAGTGGTACCAGTGCTATACCAGAGGCTCTGTACACACTGGTACTAGTGCCATACCCTTATGTCCCATATCTACTGGTACCAATGTTATACCCTTAGGCCCAGTATACACTGGTACCAATGCTGTACTCTTAGGCCCAGTAGACACTGGTAGGGAGTACTATACTCTTAGGCCTTGTTCACACTGGTATCAGTTCTATACCCTTAGGTCCTGTACTCACTGGTACCAGTGTTATACCCTTAGGTCCTGTACCCACTGGTACCATTGCTATACCCTTAGGCCTTGCACACTGTGGTACCAGTGCTATACTCTTGGCACTGTATACACTGGTACCAGTGCTATACCCTGGGTCCTGTACACACTGGTACCAGTGTTATACCCTTAGGTCCTGTACCCACTGGTACCAGTGCTATACCCTTAGGCCTTGCACACAGTGATACCAGTGCTATACCCTTGGGTCCTGTACACACTGATACCAGTGCTATACCCTTAGGCCTTGCACACAGTGGTACCAGTGCTATACCCTTAGGCCCTTTACACACTGGTACCAGTGCTATACTCCTTATGTCCTGTATCCACTGGTACCAGTGCTATACCCTTAGGTCCTGTAAACACTGGTACCAGTGCTATACCCTTAGGTCCTGTACACACTGATACCAGTGCTATACCCTTAGGGCCTTGCACAGTGGTACCAGTGCTATACCCCTAAGCCCTGTACACACTGGTACCAGTGCTATACCCTTATGTCCTGTATCTACTGGTACCAATGCTATACCCTTAGGCCCAGTACACACTGGTATCAATGCTGTACCCTTAGGCCAGCACACTAGTAGGAGTACTATACTCTTAGGCCTTGTACACACTGGTACCAGTGCTATACCCTTAGGTCCTGTACACACTGGTACCAGTGCTATACTCTTAGGCACTGTATACACTGGTACCAGTGCTATACCCTTAGGTCCTGTACACACTGGTACCAGTGTTATACCCCTAGGTCCTGTGCCCACTGGTACCAGTGCTATACCCTTAGGCCTTGCACACTGTGGTACTAGTGCTATACTCTTCGGCACTGTTTTCACTGGTACCAGTGCTATACCCTTAGGTCCTGTACACAATGGTACCAGTGCTATACCCTTAGGCCTTGCACACAATGGCATGAGTGCATACCCTTAGGGCTCTGAGCACACTGGTACCAGTGCTATACCCTTAGGGTCTGTACACACTGGTACCAGTGCTATACGCTTATGTCCTGTATCCACTGGTACCAGTGCTATATCCTTAGGCCCTGTACACACTGGTACCAGTGCTGTACCCTTAGGCCCTGTACACACTGGTACCAGTGCTATACCCTTATGTCCTGTATCCACTGGTACCAGTGCTATATCCTTAGGCCCTGTACACACTGGTACCAGTGCTATATCCTTAGGCCCTGTACACACTGGTACCAGTGCTATACCCTTAGGCCTTGTTCACAGTGGTACCAATGCTATACTCTTAGGCCCTGTACGCACTGGTACCAGTGCTATACCCTTAGGCCTTGTTCACAGTGGTACTAATACTATACTCTTAGGCCCTGTACACACTGGTACCAGTGCTATACCCTTAGGTCTTGTTCACAGTGGTACCAATACTATACTCTTAGGCCCTGTACACACTGGTACCAGTGCTATACCCTTATGTCCTGTATCTACTGGTGCCAAAGCTTTACCCTTAGGCCCAGTACACAGTGGTATCAATGCTGTACCCTTAGGCCCAGTACACACTAGTACGAGTACTATACTCTTAGGCCTTGTACACACTGGTACCAGTGCTATACCCTTAGGTCCTGTACACACTGGTACCAGTGTTATACCCTTAGGTCCTGTACCCACTGGTACCAGTGCTATACCCTTAGGCCTTGCACACTGTGGTACCAGTGCTATATCTTAGGCACTGTATACACTGGTACCAGTGCTATACCCTTAGGTCCTGTACACAATGGTACCAGTGCTATACCCTTAGGCCTTGCACACAGTGGCACGAGTGCTATACCCTTAGGCCCTGGGCACACTGGTGCCAGTGCTATACCCTTAGGGCTCTGTACACACTGGTACCAGTGCTATACCCTTTATGTCCTGTATCCACTGGTACCAGTGCTATATCCTTAGGCCCTGTACACACTGGTACCAGTACTGTACCCTTAGGCCCTGTACACACTGGTACCAGTCCTATACCCTTATGTCCTGTATCCACTGGTACCAGTGCTATATCCTTAGGCCCTGTACACACTGGTACCAGTGCTATATCCTTAGGCCCTGTACACACTGGTACCAGTGCTATACCCTTAGGCCTTGTTCACAGTGGTACCAATGCTATACTCTTAGGCCCTGTACGCACTGGTACCAGTGCTATACCCTTAGGCCTTGTCTACAGTGGTACTAATACTATACTCTTAGGTCTCTGTACACACTGGTACCAGTGCTATACCCTTAGGCCTTGTTCACGGTGGTACCAATGCTATACTCTTAGGCCCTGTACACACTGGTACCAGTGCTATACCCTTAGGTCTTTTCATGGTGGTACCAATACTATACTCTTAGGCCCTGTACACACTGGTACCAGTGCTATACCCTTATGTCCTGTATCTACTGGTACCAAAGCTATACCCTTAGGCCCAGTACACACTGGTATCAATGCTGTACCTTTAGGCCCAGTACACACTAGTACGAGTACTATACTCTTTGGCCTTGTACACACTGGTACCAGTGCTATACCCTTAGGTCCTGTACACACTGGTACCAGTGTTATACCCTTAGGTCCTGTACCCACTGGTACCAGTGCTATACCCTTAGGCCTTGCACACTGTGGTACCAGTGCTATACTCTTAGGCACTGTATACACTGGTACCAGTGCTATACCCTTTGGTCCTGTACACACTGGTACCAGTGTTATACCCTTAGGTCCTGTACCCACTGGTACCAGTGCTATACCCTTAGGCCTTGCACACTGTGGTACCAGTGCTATACTCTTAGGCACTGTATACACTGGTACCAGTGCTATACCCTTATGTCTTGTATCCACTGGTACCAGTGCTATACCCTTATGTCCTGTATCCACTTGTACCAGTGCTATACCCTTAGGTCCTGTACACACTGGTACCAGTGCTATACCCTTAGGCCTTGCACACAGTGATACCAGTGCTATACCCGTAGGCCCTGTACACACTGGTACCAGTGCTATACCCTTATGTCTTGTATCCACTGGTACCAGTGCTATACCCTTATGTCCTGTAACACTGGTACCAGTGCTCTACCCTTAGGGTCCTGTACACACTGATGCCAGTGCTATACCCTTAGGCCTTGCACTCAGTGGTACCAATGCTATACCCGTAGGCTCTGTACACACTGGTACGAGTGCCATACCCTTATGTCCTATATCTACTGGTACCAATGCTATACCCTTAGGCCCAGTATACACTGGTACCAATGCTGTACCCTTAGGCCCAGTACACACTGGTAGGAGTATTATACTCTTAGGCCTTGTACACACTGGTATCAGTTCTATACCCTTAGGTCCTGTACTCACTGGTACCAGTGTTATACCCTTAGGTCCTGTACCCACTGGTACCACTGCTATACCCTTAGGCCTTGCACACTGTGGTACCAGTGCTATATCTTTGGCACTGTATACACTGGTACCAGTGCTATACCCTTAGGTCCTGTACACACTGGTACCAGTGTTATACCCTAGATCTTGTACCCACTGGTACCAGTGCTATACCCTTAGGGCCTTGCACACTCTGGTACCAATGCTATACTCTTAGGCCCTGTACACACTGGTACCAGTGCTATACCCTTAGGTCTTTTCATGGTGGTACCAATACTATACTCTTAGGCCCTGTACACACTGGTACCAGTGCTATACCCTTATGTCCTGTATCTACTGGTACCAAAGCTATACCCTTAGGCCCAGTACACACTGGTATCAATGCTGTACCTTTGAGGCCCAGTACACACTAGTAACAGTACTATACTCTTTGGCCTTGTACACACTGGTACCAGTGCTATACCCTTAGGTCCTGTACACACTGGTACCAGTGTTATACCCTTAGGTCCTGTACCCACTGGTACCAGTGCTATACCCTTAGGCCTTGCACACTGTGGTACCAGTGCTATACCTTAGGCACTGATACACTGGTACCAGTGCTATACCCTTTGGTCCTGTACACACTGGTACCAGTGTTATACCCTTAGGTCCTGTACCCACTGGTACCAGTGCTATACCCTTAGGCCTTGCACACTGTGGTACCAGTGCTATACTCTTAGGCACTGTATACACTGGTACCAGTGCTATACCCTTATGTCTTGTATCCACTGGTACCAGTGCTATACCCTTATGTCCTGTATCCACTGGTACCAGTGCTATACCCTTAGGTCCTGTACACACTGGTACCAGTGCTATACCCTTAGGCCTTGCACACAGTGATACCAGTGCTATACCCGTAGGCCCTGTACACACTGGTACCAGTGCTATACCCTTATGTCTTGTATCCACTGGTACCAGTGCTATACCCTTATGTCCTGTAACACTGGTACCAGTGCTCTACCCTTAGGTCCTGTACACACTGATGCCAGTGCTATACCCTTAGGCCTTGCACTCAGTGGTACCAGTGCTATACCCGTAGGCTCTGTACACACTGGTACGAGTGCCATACCCTTATGTCCTATATCTACTGGTACCAATGCTATACCCTTAGGCCCAGTATACACTGGTACCAATGCTGTACCCTTAGGCCCAGTACACACTGGTAGGAGTACTATACTCTTAGGCCTTGTACACACTGGTATCAGTTCTATACCCTAGGTCCTGTACTCACTGGTACCAGTGTTATACCCTAGGTCCTGTACCCACTGGTACCACTGCTATACCCTTAGGCCTTGCACACTGTGGTACCAGTGCTATACTCTTTGGCACTGTATACACTGGTACCAGTGCTATACCCTTAGGTCCTGTACACACTGGTACCAGTGTTATACCCTTAGGTCCTGTACCCACTGGTACCAGTGCTATACCCTTAGGCCTTGCACACCTGGTACCAGTGCTATACTCTTAGGCACTGTATACACTGGTACCAGTGATATCCCTTAGGTCCTGTATACAATGGTACCAGTGCTATACCCTTAGGCCTTGCACACAGTGGCACGAGTGCGATACCCTTAGACCCTGAACACACTGGTACCAGTGCTATACCCTTTGGCCCTGTGCACACTGGTACCAGTGCTATACCCTTATGTCTTGTATCCACTGGTACCAGTGCTGTATCCTTAGGCCCTGTACACACTGGTACCAGTGCTGTACCCTTAGGCCCTGTACACACTGGTACCAGTGCTATACCCTTAGGTCCTGTATCCACTGGTACCAATGCTATATCCTTAGGCCCTGTTCACACTGGTACCAGTGCTATATCCTTAGGCCCTGTACACACTGGTACCAGTGCTATACCCTTAGGCCCTGTGCACACTGGTACTAGTGCTATATGATTAGTCCGGCCCCTTGACGTAGCAATAGCCCTACTACTTGTGATGCTGATTACCCGAGTTTGGGTCATCAGGACCAGCCTTGGGGGAGGAGAATTGAACATCCCAGAGGATGCTGTCCACCTTCAATAAGGGTAGGCAGTCTGCTCTGCCATGATGCTGCCACCTGGGTGACCACATGTGGCAACGCGTTGGAGTAGCTATTGTGGAGGAGGTTGTTGGCTGGTGCCGCACTGCACATGCTTCCATGTGTATGGCTTGCAAACCCTTGCTGCTGGCATCCTAGGGAGAAGAAAGGAGAAAACACCCGCTGGCTAGATGATAGCGGCTGCTCATAGGCTCCTGCACCTGGCTTCCCAGGTACAGTCTCCAGCAACTGGATCCGTTCTGCAGTGGTAGTTGGGAAGCCCATCGCCCATGACAGAGCAGTAAGCTCTGCAAGAACAAAAGAGGTGAAGGTAAGTCATGAGGGACCCAAAGTGACGAGGCTGGTGCAGCCAAGTAGATGGGGGCCAACCAGAGAAGTGGGGGAAGAGTAGAAGAGCATTAACAAAAAAACAAAAACAAAGTGATGACATTGCAGAGTTTTCGGCAGGTGAATTGGTACTTTCTCCTGTGAAATCTACACATATTCGCTGATGAAGTTGCCACTTTGTGAAGACTTCACCAGGAAAAGTATCACCTCCCCAGGAAAACCATTGGGAAGTGGCAAAGTACAAAGCTGGTGTCAGAGATGGGAATGTTGTGAAGCTTTGCGAAGACGACGTTTTCCCACAGTGCACCAACTCTGCCAGTGAAGTTTTACATCACAGCATCTCTTAGTGGGAGGTTAGCCCTGAGGAGGGGGAGATGGGAGGAAATAGATTGCAGTGCAGAGGTCTTACTGCAGGGGACAGAAAAGGAGCAGGAGTCAGTGGCACAGGAGGAGGAGGAGGAGGAGGTGGAGTGGAGGCAGGCAGAGATGATGTCATTCATTAGAAATCTGTGCCTACCTGCACTGTAGTCATGCGCAGCTTCTCTAAACATGACATCACAAGGTGCCATGAAATGGCAGGAGTGTAGTATTGATATAAGGCAAATGTAGTCAGGGATATCTCTGAACTGCTGCCAGTTAAAGGGAAGTCCACCACCTCATAAATAAGACATTTTCTTGGCAGTTTAAAGCAGCAGCATTTGTTAGTGGAAACAAATTCATCACATCACGTTCTCGTCATAATGTATTTTTGGCATAAACATAAATACATCCATTTTTCTTGCCATGTATTTTACTCCTGAACTGAGAAATTGTGTTTTGAAGTTTTCAGATGTACTTCTTCTCAGGCCGTGCCCACTATAAATAAATTAAACTTTGGGGTGTGGTTCTGTGTTGTTTAGTATCAGAAATGTGTGCTAGTACGCTCCTAATATATCCACAGCATGAATACATTATATGTCAAGAAGTAACCCCAAGAAAATAGGGTTTTAAAAATTGCTAGTGTTAGACATCTTTAATGACTTGACACTCCGGCTGGCTAGATGATACCGGCTGCTCATTATTTATAAAATTAGCAATAAAAGCACATCTGGGAGGGTCAGCTGTAACCTGCTTCTGATTGTGACTGTGATCAGTTTCCAAAAGGTTCTGATTTACTCCATTGACTCTGGTTGACCAAAGCAGGCAACTTTATACAGACTGAATCAGAACCAGGTCAGAAGCAGATCCAGACTGGGTCTAATGAAAGAATTTTGCTGTCTCCACTCCCTTATTATAATCATTTTCTTTGTCATTTCATGTTAAAATAATTGTTGTATGTCTTTTTGCACCAGGCTCTCAATTTTTAAATTAAATAAAGCCCCCAAACCACTTACATTATCATGAGTGCATTAGAACCTGGTCACTGGCAGATCAGAACCCATTCAATACTCTGGACTAGGTCAAATCAGAGTTGAGTCTCAAATGACTGTTTTTCAGAGTCAGGCAGAGCTCGGCAATTTTTGGTGTGGAGTCCAGATCTGACACAGAGCCGACTCTCCAGTCCCTAAATGAAAGCTGTTTTAAAACCATCTGTGAAAAATAAATATATAGTAACATTGAATCTAATTATGTCAGAAGTATATTAATGCTTAAAAACCATGTGCTGTAATTTTTTGCTAAGAAAAACTCTACTGCTGCTTTAAACTACAGCAGGCTGTATTTTTCACACGGTATGTTCCCTTTAACTTGATTTCCAGGATGTTGGCAGAAATAAGAATTTTATTTTCTCAGTTAACTTTCTTTGTGAAATACTTAAATAAAACGTAAATGACACCCTAAGAAAAGTACCACAAAATCTTTATAACAAATACAAGAGTTCATTACATAGAGATGGTGCCTTTATTGGGATACTTTAAGTGCTCAGACCAGACTTCATAGACTTTCGAATTAACAGTCTTTAGCAGTCGCATTTTACAATTGAAGGTGAAACTCCTTTTATGAAAGCAAACCCCCCAAAGAGATGGACTGCAGTTCAGAGAAGGAGGGGAGTTATTTTTGTGAACGTACACACACTGCAGGACTGCTGCAGTGCTCTGCAGATGGTGTGGTGGTAGCAGGAAACAACAGAGAACAAATAGAAAAGGTCTCTACATGTTTTGTGTCGAAGTCACCTGTACAAAGTAAATTGGCAGAGGACATTTTCATATTGGAGGCTTGCCATTTACTGACTGGACGTGAATTGTTTATTCTTGTTTAACCCAGAGTACAGTGCTTCAAAAGCCCCAGTGAGTTTAAATTACCAGTTCCTCCAGTGTCTTTGAGATTTAACATTTTCCTCACAACTGTCATGTACATGTCCTCCATGTTATGTCGAGGACTGGAAAAGTGTGTGTGTCTATGATATGGTTTCTGATGCTGCTGCAATGCGTTGCATACTGCGCCTTCTTTTCAACAGTGCCCCTCCTGGTTTACTCATAAAGATTGTTATAGGTCCCCAGAGTTACACAATCATATGAAGTATGTTGGTGTTAGTAGAAGTCAATGTAGAACTAGAGATATCCCAGGACATACACACAGCACTGGCAAAACCCCTGGAATCCAATTAAAACTACTGAGGTTCCATTAAGGCAAGCCAGAACTGCTGATATTCCATTACTGTGACACAGAATTGCTGAGATTCCAGAAAGCCAACAATAAAAGTGCTGAGATTCAATAAAGGCAACACAGAACTGCTGAGACACTACTGCAGTGCAACTGGCCATGGGGCCTATGGTACCATACTGGGTCTTATACTTGGTAGTAGGGCAATAGTAGTCATGTCACCCATTATGACTGCTCCCCACTTCTCAGTGAGCAAGACGTAATAAGCATCCATCCTTTATCAACGTATCCAGTTTACTTTTAAACACGAGAACACTCTTTGCATAAACATCCTCTGATAGCCTATTCCATGGCCAAATTGCCCTAGGGATGAATGCATATTTCTTAATAGTCTTGCTTGGAATAGTTTCAACCAGCTGTAATTTGTGCCTTCTCAAGTCACGAGGTGACTATTTAAACTTCAATCCCACATCAATAAACAGCTGTTATGGGGAGGCCTCAGCTACACGTGAGGGTGCTGGACAGGGTTTATCTTATAGGTTCTAAGACAATCAGCACACAGGGACAGCGGGATCACCCTGTAAAGTCTCTAAGAAGGCAACTAAGAAGTGCTGCGATTCCCCAGAAAATCAAGTCAGCACTGATCTGATTCCAGGAAGCCAACACAGGACTGAAACAGAAAAGTCAGGATCCCAGGAAGGAAACAGAATTGCCAAGATACCAGAAGGGCAAACACAGAATGCTAACATCCCAAGAAGGGAACACAACTGCTGAGATTCTAGAAAGTCACCAAAGAACAGTCAAAAACTGGGGCTAGGAAGTTAACACAGAACTATTGAGATTCTAGAAAGTCACTAAATAACTGCCAGGAATGGGTGTTAGGAAGTTAACACAGAACTACCGAGATTCTAGAAATTCACTAAACTGTAGAGAATGGATACTAGGAAGTTAACACAGAACTACTGAGATTCCCTACAATTTCAAGCTAGAACTGCAGAAATCCTAAGAAGGCAACACAAAGCTGCTGAGATTACCCAGGAAGTCAATATCAACTACAGTTATCCTAGGAGGACAACACAAAACTGCTGGGATACTAGGAAATCAACACGGAAATGTAAAGATCCTTGTAAGGCAATACAGAACTTCAGAGATCACAGGAAGCAGTGTTGTGTGAAATGTAGAGGATTGTCTATGACCAATCATACACAACAGCATTGTTTTTCACTCAGGAGGTTTCCGTGGTAGCAAGAGACCTTGAAAGTGCAGCTCGAGAGGTCTCATTGCCACAGAAACTTTGAGAGTTAAAAACAGCACTATATGTGTATGATTGCCTATACACAATCTTTTATAGTGTATGGGTAATCAGCCTGAGACCTAAAAATATCCCCCAAGTGCTCAAAGTGTCTTACTTTACCAGGGGCTGTTGTGGTTCTCTCGAGCACCTGTCTCTTCCTTGGCTAGCTCTCACCACTGTGGCTGCTTTATTGCGCATGCGCGAATGCATTCGATCTTGTGCTGCAGCAGTGGCATCGGTAATGCAGTACAACATCGTGACATCACTAGTGCAGCTCAACACTGTTCCAAGCATGGATTTCCATGCAAAACAGCATTCTACCATACACTATATTCATATATGTATGGTGGAACCCTATTATGCATTGAATTCCATGCACGGAATTTGCTTGTTGTGTTGCAGTAGTGACATCATTATGTTGTGCTGAAGTAGTAATGTCACTACTGCAGCATAACAACTAAAAATGCTGTCAAACAGCTGTTTTCCTCTACCCACTTGAGTTGCAAGCTGTTTTTTAAACTTGAACTTACAGAAAAAGTTTCAGCACATTGAAGCAGTAATTTGAGCCTGCCAGCAACCCTTAAGTGCTTCCTTTAAACACCTATTTCACTGAAAGGAAGCAGTGTCTGAAATGGGCATAGATGCCCAAGATAATGTATGGGCAACCATACGCAGACAAGCCCATGTCTTCACCTTGAGTTTTCTATGGCAACAAGTGACTCTCTGTTCCTGGTTGCCACAGAAACCTCTCAATACTGACACAGGCTTGTTGTGTATGGCTGCCCATACATTATCCTCTGTATTCTGGCAGAACTGAATCCTGCAGAATTTCAGAAAATTCTGACCAACTGCAAGAATTCCATCAGAAGCAGAATGGCAAAATTATGCTGGCAGAGTATGAAACAGTGTTCTATGGTTTGCCTGTTACGCTGATTAGTGCTTTGTGGTTTTAATGATAGGAACTGAATATTAGAGTTCCACGGTTTACATTTTGTACATTGAGGTTCATTTCCTGCAAGCCATGGAAAAGTCATCTGCAGTTTTTATGTTTGCTTGCACACATGTGCAAGAAGCATAGTGCCATCATCCGAGTTTTTGTAAATGTGGCACCCATCTTCCAATGCAGTCAGTGTGTTTGCAGGCGTGGCCACAGTTCACTAATGAATGCTGCAGCTGTCTATGAGGGCAGTTGAAAATGCAGTGCCATACAGTTGAAAGACAGAGCTCAGCTTCAGTGAGCAGCGTGAAGTTACTGCCTGCGTATGCACTCCCCCCCACACGCACGCACACATATTGCTTGCTAATGTGCCCCCCCACACACTGTATGGCTTACGGGGGTGCTCAATCCCCCCATCGACTCCAATGTCCCCCAACAGACAACTGGGTGCCATGCTGGGAGCCACCCCAGTGTGGCAACAGTCTGTATGGCTGACGGGGATGCCCAATCCACCCTCAGCTCCAATGCCCCCCCACCCCAAACAGCCTTTCATGCTGGGAGCCCACCCCAGTGTGACACAAATCCTGTGTTGTCCAAGAAAAAAAAAGAAACCTGAAAGAGAAAACCTTCTCGCGCCTGACCCCGCTCCCCACCTGCGCCACCTTCTGCGCACCCTGCCTCTCCCATACTTACCTCCAGAGTCCGCATGGCGATCTTTGGTAGACTGGGAACACGCCTGCACTCTTCAAAGCCGACCATGAACTGAGGAAATGCCGGTAAGCTGTATAATGTAATAAATAGGGTTTTCTCAACTTTGATGCATATCTCAGGCATTTTTGGGAATTTTTTCACCAAATTTTCAACGTGGGGTTTTTGGGACCCCACCTCATGAATTCTGTCACTGTCATTTTTCGCCCCGAAGGTGATTTCGCAGCCGTGTGGAACCGCCTTTCAGGACCGATGTATGAAATCACAGTGTCACAGTTCATGAGGTAGGCCACCAAAACCCTATGTTTTTTTTTTATTTAGTTGTTTAACCAGGTATAGCACACTAAGCTGAAAGCTTTTACAGGAGCGACCTGGGAGCATGTTGAAAATTTGGTGAAAAAATTCCCAAAAATGACTGTTTTACGAGCATGCATTATGCTGCTCCTATGCACGCTCGTAAGTTCGCAAATTTTCAATATTTTCACTCCAGATTTTCAACATTGCCATTTTTACCACACCTTCGTATGAGCAGTACAGCTGTCATTTTTCACATTTCGCCTAAAATGTGTTTCTGCACTTGTAGCACACAATGGCTCAATCAGTGTGTGAAGTCAATGTTCGGGACAGATTAAGAAAATCACAGTGACACTGTTCATGAGCAAATGTTTTAAAATGGCTATGTTAAAAATTTGGTGAAAAAATTCCCCAAAATGACTGTTTTACGAGCATGCATTTCACTGTTCCTATGCATGCTCGTAAGTTCATGAATTTTCACTATTTTCACTCCAGATTTTCAACATTGCCATTTTACCACACCTCCTTATGGGCAGTACAGCTGTCATTTTTCACATCTCACCCAAAACGTGTTTCCACGCATGTAGCGCACAATGGCGCAGTCAGTGTGCAAAATCAATGTTCGGAACAGATTAAGAAAATCACAGTGACACTGTTCATGAGCAGAAGTGTTACAATTGTTACGTTAAAAATTTGGTGAAAAAAGTCCATAAAATGACTGTTACGAGCGACCATTGCGCAGTTTCCACGCACCCTTGTAAGTTCATGGATTTCTAACATTTTCAGTCCAGAGTTTCACCACTGGCATTTTTCCACACTTCCTTATGAACAGTACAGCTGTCATTTTTCACACCATGGCCGAAATGTGTTTTTGCACTTCCAGCGCAGAAATGCGTGGTCGCTGTGGGAAATCACTGCTCAGGACAGATTAAGAAAATTACGGTGACACTGTTCATGCGTGGAGGTTCCAAAATGCCTGTGTTGACAATCTGCTGTAAAAAATCCCCAAACTAATTGCATTATGGGTGTGCATTGTGCAGTTTCTACACACGCTCATGACTTCACCAGTTTTTTAAATATTTTCACTGCAGATTTTCAACATTGCCATTTTTTACACTTCCTCATGAACAGTACAGCTGTCATTTTTCACATCCTGCTCAAAATGTGTTTTTGCACCTGTGGTGCTAAATGGCGTAGTCGCTGTGCAAAATCAGCTTTCGGCTAATGAACTGATATTGCCACTGTTCATAAGGTGGGGGTCACAAAAACCCATGTTGAAAATTTGGAATGAAAATGCCAACGAACGCCTGAGGTATTAGGGTTTCCTAATTGTCTTCTCACCCTGTAGAGATTGGATAGGCATCAGGCTGTGACTTGGATTCTCGCCTGTAATGCTCATACCATTCCACACTCTGCAGCCAGTGAGAGGCATCGAGGTGTGCCTTGGACCTCGGCCCCAAAGTTCACCCCATTCTCTATACAGCACCCATCTCGCCATATTTCCTGCTGGAAGGGGGTGAGCATAAGGGCCAAAGACCCCAAGGCACACCATGACACTTGTAGGTGTCTGCAGGGTATGGTGTGGTGAAATGGCATGACTGTTATGCCTGACGACCCAAAGGCACACCCCAATGCCTGTCACTCTCTGCAGGGTGGTGGTGGGGTTGGCTTCAGTTCAATACTTCACTGCCATTCTTATTATGCAGCTCTCTAACTCCTACACTACCAATGCCAATGCCAGCAAGCAAACATTTGGCATTGAAAATGCTGTTTTAATTAAAACAGTCAGAATTCTGCTGAATGTTTTGGAAAATTGCAAAAGTGTTTCTGAAGTGGAATTGCCATTTGCCTGAATTCCATCTAGTGGTCTCCCACCCTGATCACCCATGCTGATATCATTCTTTATTTTGCCAGACTTCTAGTAGACTCCCAACCCCCAAACAGTTGCCAATCCCCTCTCCCAGCTTGTTGGCTCCATACCCGCTGCCCATATTCTCCTCATCCTGGACACTGATCCGTATTCATGGACAACAATGACACCCAACACAGCCCTCGGCTCACCTTCTTGGCCGGCTGCCATCTGACTGTCAGTGAGTGATCAAGAGGCCATAGCACCCATACAGTGAGAAAGAACAGCAGTGTGTAAGTAGCACTAGGATATCCTTGCAATGTAATAGCTTTTAAGATATTTAGTTCAGGGCGAAATGATTCTATGGAAGAAAAGCTCTGGGCCAGAGACATTGCAAAAGCGCAAGATCAGATAAAAACTGTAGTTGAAAAAGATGCAAGGGTCCCATTGGTTTTGGTTTAGAAAGATGCAATTTTAAACAGGCCTGTAACATAGTTTGAGCTGAAAACCATAGCGGTGTTAACAAAACCCTCTTCAACACTTAGAAATGGATGTCTGCTGCTGTTCCTGAAAGAGGAAGTGGTACATGCTAACATACGAAGAAGCCAGCAGAAGAAGGCCATTTGGTCTATCTAGTCTGCTCATATTGCAGGGTCCACAGCTTGAGCTATGACCCTGGTAAATGTCCCATAATGCTGTCTTACCCCCAAATCATAGTTTGAATGGTTGGTGTTACTTTGAGATCAGCTTACTGGATGTGTGTGGATCTATATGTTTACTTTGCCACTATAAAAGCAGTCATGGTATACTGGCTACTGCTTTTGGAATCTCTGAAGTTTTCTACAGTAGGCACACTACTAGACTACCAGGGAGATGGGAAATGCCATTTTCTTATGCTCAGGCCGGTGATCGGGGAAGATTCACTAGACCACAAGGAAGTAGGGAACACTATTTTACTGTATTTCAACTTCTAATCAGGAGTTGGGGGCATCTGGACTAGCAGGAAGTAGGGTGTAGCTATTGTAGTATGTTTGGTACACTGATCAGGGGAGGGGTTAAGGGGACACTAGCAGGAATTGACATCTCTTGCTGTCAGTCCACTACCTCACTCTCTGAGTACGTAGCAGTGGAGGGCAGGTGTTTGTGCACCACTGTGCACCGTGATAAAAGCTAGGATTTTGAAAATGTGAAACACTGTTTCAGCAGCTGCTTAGCACTTTCAAAACCTCTAAATATACTACTGTGCCCTATATGCAGAGGGATTCCTCATTTTCATTGGCACATTGGAATGCTCTGAGCATATGTCCACTTAGTATCAACACCGGGAGCCACAGAATATGTTCCCCACTCCATCCAATCATGCAAGTGTAACCCCCCCAAAAAATGGGGGTTCCCAAAAGTCTTCCAGGAGCTTGCCTGAAATGCACCAAGTCTGGGTGGTGTTCGGCATCTGAGCTTTTTAAATGTGGTTCCAAGTGAGTACTATTTGAGCCTCCACATACTGTCTCTTTAAGAGCTGTCTGCTTGCAGACTTCATTAGTTTGTATGGGGGAGGACTGTATATTTAATGCTCGAATCCCGTCCGTGCTGCTGTCAATTTGCTCCATCTCTGCCATTGCTACATGTGCAGAGGGAGCCTTATTGAAAGATATAACTGTTTGCCAGAAATCATTTGGAGTGACTGAGAAAATGTAGTTTGTCTAACCTGTCTTCATTTCAGCACAAACTGTTTCAGTGTAGCTCTTTCATTTTGGTCCTGAATTGCTGACTTGGACCAATCAGGATGATAGGGAGACCTTAAAATGGAGCCTGTGGATGAATCGGACTTGGACTCTCAGTTTTAACCAGTCCCAAGGGGACTGTATGGGCAGTGACTCTGGGAAATGTAGTTTTGACCTTGGCGCTTTTTCACCTACAGAGGAGTTCTATTGTGAGTGACAGCCCGAATCAGCCAACGAACTGGGAGAAACTCAAGGAAATGCCCTGCTCTGTTACTGGAAAGTCAGATCAGTTGTGACAGCGAAGAGAGAAGGAGCTATGTGCTTCTGCAGTGTGTAGTTTAGCGCGGGAAGCACGTGTGAGGCCCTGAGTTTTGGCCTGCAGCCATTGTGAGTGCCAGTTTGGGCTGAATCCGAGTTGTGAGGAGAAAGAAGCACCAGAAGTGTGGAAACCAGCCTCACCCTGTAGAAGACTGGAGAAATTGCTGAATCACGCTCGTCTGTCAGAAACTGAAGCTGCTGTGTGTGCTCCCAGGTATTTTGCAGTAAGTGCGATTGGGATTAATGAGCAACCTGCCTGGTATAGTACTTTCCTTTTACATATGAATGTGTGTGTAGTGCTTGTGGGGAATCGCTATTTCCAGTCCCTGTACTGTGTGCTGTATGTTGAAGCTGGAAGCAAACCCCAGCTGGTCTCGGACTAAATCCGTTTGCTATCAACTGCAGTGGGGTCCAGTCACAAGGACCTTGTCTCCATGCCTGTTGTTTCTGACAATCCAGAAGAACATCCACCATCCGGTTCTCAGCTTGGGTATTGTGAGAAAAAAATCAGGGTATTCTCCTGCAGCCTGTTATCAATTACAAGTGTGTCATCTATTTCTTGTTTCACTTCTTCATGGACTGAGCCATCCGGCTCCAGATACAAGTGGGTGCTGTGCATATACAGTATTTTCTTCCTACAGGGCCCCATCCATCTGCACTTGCCGGCCAACCCTGGGCAATGGACCTGGCTAGCCCCCCCCCCATTCTGGGTACACAGAGAGTGACATTTTGGACCATATACATACATGTGCACAGTATTGTAATTTGAACTTTGCCAAAACTAATCAACCTGATTGCCCCCTCCCGTGTTACTGTCCCCTAAATAAATCTGATTTGTTGTTGTTATACTATATACTGTCTGTGGTGTTGGTACTTATGGAAACAGTATTGTATTTGCTGTGTATGTCGTTTAACCTTATTTTACAGGGGGTCCTCAGAGATGTGCTGAAAATTCAGTCTCAAGGGTAAGTGGTACTTTATGAGTGAACATGGGATATTGGGGCTGTAACTCCTGTGTACTGTGTGAGCCACTAGAGAGAATAAAAGGGAGTCTCAATGTCCCAGAGGGCTGTGACCAAGCTAGTCTAACCACTACAAACCCTGAACTCTGGGTGGAGGCACCCACCTTAGAACTTAGGCCCCTCAACCTGTCAATAGTCAAGCAGGCAGGGGTAGTAGCCCTTGGGATAGCGCCACCTGGAGGTTACATCTTGGAGGCTCACCGCTGGGATTTTGTGTCCTCTAGTGGCCACATTTACGAACCACTATTAAAAAAGTAAATGGGTACCCCGACAGAAGTGGCTGTGCACCGGTTGGTGGAGTGGTGTACTGGGGAGGAGATCAACCCCCAAAATGCTATGCTTATCCTGGACATCCCCCTGGGTATCAATACGGACACTGTACAGGGAATACTTTCCAAGGTGGAAGGTTTACAAAACCCTGTGATGGTGGGTCGACATGCTGATCTGCTCAACCACACTTTCATGGCCCTAGTAGAGTATAAGGACCCCATAGATAGCTCCAAAGTTCCACTGACTATTACCCCAGAGGGAGCCCTCACTGCCTGGAAAGTGATAACTAAGGACAGTAGAGACCCGGGGGGGGGGGGGATGAGCCCCCCACACTATCTGAAGCTTTTGAGGAGAAATTTGCTAAATTGTTGCTGGAGGATGGGAAAACTGTGGAGGACTTGAAGAAACTATTCTTGCCACCTGGGGGTGTTCCTCCCCCAACACCCTCTCCCGCTCCAGTACCCGTTATGGCTCCTTCTTCTATGCCCATGCCAATGCTGGTCCCTATGTCAGTACCTGCCATTAGTCATGACTCTTACAGAAGGTTGAGAATCTTCTCAGGCACCCTCCCCACCTCCCAGAGGGAGGATGATTGGGAGACCTGGCTAGACTGTTTGGCCCCTCTAGTGTTGGAATGGCAATGCCCGGAAGCAGAGAAGTGAAAGAGATTAAGTGAGAGCCTCTGAGGTCCTGCCTTGGCTGCCATCAGTGCCAAACAGGCCAGTAACCCTGAAGCGACTGCACAGGACTATCTCAAGGCTTTGGAGAATGTGTATGGAGCCCAGATTCAGTTAAGGACCTGTGGTGGAGGGTGAGAAATGCCCAGCAGCACCCTGGGGAATTGTTGTCTGTGTATGTGCCTCGACTTGAAAAGTTGCTGCAGGAGTGCCTCAGAAAGGGTAGTTTGTCAGTAACTTCACTGGACAGAACCAGGCTGGACCGAATGCTTAAATCTGCCCCTTTTTCCGAACTGCTGTTATTTCAGTTACACCTGGCCAACCGACTGGAATCCCCACCCTCCTACGATGAGCTAATGAGAGAAATTGGAGGGGTTGAGAAAAGGCGACCCCGGGGGGAAATTGCACCAATAGCTTCTGCTACAACACGAGTGACTGAGAGTGATCCGTCAAGTGAAACTCAGGGGTAGAGATTGGCAGCTAATGAGTGCCCTGAGAAGGGAAAGGACTTCCTGCCCTGGGACGAACTGCTGAGGGAGTTCCAGGAAGCCAAAAACAGTCTCCTTATGAAGGCCCCTCCTGCGAGTACAGGCTCCGATCCTTATCAGACTGCATCTGCTATGGGGGTGGGGTGCCTACCCAGGCACCTCATGTTGACAACAGTTCAAAACTTGATGTCTTGACTATGGAAGTGAGGGAATTGATGAGATGTCTCCAAATGCTCACCACACCACCAACCGAGGTGGGACCAAGATTTTCTGTTGGAAGTGCCTCCGCCCCAGCTCCCAGTGTGATGCCCCGGCCATCTCAATTGTCCAGAAGGTATGTTTTGCTATAATTGTGGGAAGGATGGGCACATGAAAAGAGAATGCAAGTCCCCAAGAGACACAGACAAAGTTGCATATAGGCTACAAGGAGAGCTTTGGAGAACAAATCAATGGTTAAGAGGTGCACGAAATGATCACAGTGAGGGTCCCAGAAATGCTAACTCATGTCCTTCTGCGGCTAGATCATCTACCCAGGCCCTTGCTACCACCTCTCCAGACAGGTAAGGAATAGTGGGCCCTTCAATGGAAGCTACAGTAAAAGTGAATGGTGTGCCCACCAGAGCTGTGTTGGACAGTGGCTCCCAAGTGACAATTATGCTCCAGGATTGGTATCAGAAGCATTTGTCAGACATACCCTTACAACCATTGGAAGGACTGCATGTATGGGGGTTAAGTGAGAAGGCCTACCCCTACACCGGGTATATCCGAATTTGGCTGTCTTTCCCCACCTCTGTGGCTGGAGTAGCAGAGCAAGTAGAGATCCTGGCCTTAGTGTGTCCCCCTACTGGACTGTATGAGGGGGGTTCCTCTACTAATTGGGACTAATGCACATATGTTTGGATGGTTGGCGCAGTTGCGTTCTGAAAAACAGGGGTCACGGACTGGTAGAGCTTTAAGAATTCTGGCCTTGATCAAGAAGGCCTATGAGATGCAGACAGTTGCTGAACCAGTGGAACCAGAGGAACCGGTTGGAATTGTCTGGAAAAAGCATCCTGAGTCTCTGATCCTGGTGCCAAATGCCCAGTGTACCATACACGGGGAGGTCCGTATCAAAAAGGATGTCAAGAATAAAATATTAATGCTGGATGCACCAGGTGATGGGAAATTGCCGGAAGGACTGCTGGTCAAGCCAAGTATTTTGCCTGCCAGAGCCCATGCTTATGCCAGATGGGGGTAATGGTCCAAGTTCATAACGTGTCAGAGAGATTCTAGTGAATAGAGGTTGCACCCTGGCTAATGTACATTGTGCAGATACTGCAGTGCTACCCAGTAACAAGTATTCAGGGGAAAATGACAGAGTTACGCCCTACTTGTTTGCTTTTGGGGACTCCCCGTTGCCAGCTGAATGGAAGATGAGAATTAGTAGAAAATGTGCCCAGAGAGACCAGGTGTTTTCTTTAAAGGAATGGGATGTAGGATGTGTGCAAGGAGCTGAGTGCCACATCCAGCTGCATGATGAAAGGCCATTTCATGAGACGTCTCGACGCCTGGCCCCTGCTGACATAGATGATGTGAGACGGCATCTGCAAGAGATGCTTGCTGCTGGTGTAATACAAGAATCCAGAAGCCCATATGCTTCACCTATTGTGGTAGTGAGAAAAAAAAATGGGACAGTAAGGATGTGCGTGGATTATCGCACCTTGAACCGGCGGACTATCCCTGATCAGTATACAATGCCCCGCATCCAGGATGCTTTAGACTGCCTGAATGGTAGCAAGTGGTTCTCCATGCTGGAAGAAGCCAGAAGGAGAAGGAAGGAAACATATTCAATTCAGTGCTTTAGAGTAACTGGTAATTGGTATTTTTCTTTTAAACTTAGATTGTAGGCTTGAAGTGACACTATACTTTCTTTGTCTTTACTTATAATTGTTTTAGGGCTGTTGAAAATTTAAAACATAGTGGTGGTGTAATTCTGTGCTGTCTTTAATTGCTGCAAATGTTATCATGGCTTGTCTGACTGTCCTGTAGCTGGGTGAAGGGTGTTAATTGTCTGGCCTCTGACCTCAGCTACGTGATAACTGGAGGTGGGGCTTAGTCAGAGATAAAGTAGCAAGCAGAGGTTGATTTTCTTAGAAGAAGCTAGAAGGAGAAGGAAGGAAACATATTCAATTCAGTGCTTTAGAGTAACTGGTAATTGGTATTTTTCTTTTAAACTTAGATTGTAGGCTTGTAGTGACACCATACTTTCTTTGTCTTTACTTATAATTGTTTTTGGGCTGTTGAAAATTTAAAACATAGTGGTGGTGTAATTCTGTGCTGTCTTTAATTGCTGCAAATTTTCGCCCCTCCTCCTTCCCCTTCCCCCAACTCTTAATTATATGCCTGATAAATCTGATTGGCAGGAGCTAAACACAGGGTATAGTAAGAGGTGTGAAGAGGAGGGCATAAGGGGAAGAAGCCCACCCTCAACACGACAAGTGTTTTGACTCATTTATTTATTTATTGGTTTCTTTTCCTTAAAAAAAAAAATCTGAGGATCAGTTACAGGATTTTTAATACTGTAAATTAATAAAAGAGAAACTAAGAGAGTTTCAGTAGCAGACAAGTAGTGGAATTGCAGTATAATGTGGGAGTGGTGCAATGCAGTGGCTGTGGGGCAGCCATATTCAGGCAGACCTTCTGGACACTGAGGTGCTGCCCTATCTGCATGCATCTCTCTGGACTACGGGATGAGGTAACCAGACTCAGAGCGGAGTAAACTGGGTCAGGTACCATCACCCTATCCAGGGACCACCCAGTCCAATGCAACTGCCTCAAAGGATGCTGAGAAGGAGCACTTGGATGACAGTGGGCTCAGGGAGGGTTAGAGCAGTCAGGCAGAGGCACATCCCAGATCCTATTCCTCTCAAGAACTCATATGCCACACTGGCAAATGAGGGCAACCAAATAAAGGCCCAGAAGTGGAAGGAAAGGATGTGGAGGTTAGCCAGGAGGTGACCTCAGTGGGAAAGCAGTGGACCCCAGAGGAGAAGGAAGTGAATCCTGGTGGGGACTCCATCGTAAGAGGGATCCAGCTAGGAACACAGGAGGGGGAGGACAGGGAGGTGAGGTGCCTACAGGTGCCACGGCATGGAGGGATGGAAGGAAGATACTGGGATCACTGGGAAGGCAAGACGGGAGGGTGAGCTGGATGTCATTATCCACCTAGGTACTAATGACTTGGAAAATGGGGAGCAAAGAAGTTCAGGAAGAGTTTAGAAAACTGGGAGGGGTCTCAAGCAAGTAGCTACTTCTGTCACTTTCTCAGAAATACTACCTGTGAGAGGCAAGGAGACATAGGAGTGCATGCATTAGGAACTTTAACTCATGGTTGAAGAACTGGTGCTGTGAGGAAGGGTTTGGATTCATTGGTGACTGGGGACCCCCTGGAGGATGGAGGTTGTTCAAGCCTGACGGCCTGCATCCATCCTGGAGAGAATTCAAGCACTCAATGATAAGTTTAAATGCTACACTGACAAGCATTTAAACTAGCAAAGTGGGTAGGCCAGCAGGAAGGTACCTACTTGCTCACCCCCACAGCTAGAGTGGAACCAGTGAACCAGAGAGTGGCTATCTCTGCAAAGCAGTGTGCAAAAGATGAAGATTAGTGCCCAAGAGGTGGATAAGCAGAAAAGGGCAAAATTCAGCAGAAGGCAGACAGCAAGGAGAACCAGAGATAAATGACAACCAAGGAAGGGGCTGGAGTAGAACAGTGAAGCAGTCTAGGGAGGTCAAATCATGGAAACCATGTGTGCAAATGCCAGGAGCCTTAGCAACAAGATGGAAGATCTGGAGGCTGTCATGGTACAGTCAGACCTGGACATTGTGGCCATCACTGAAACCTGGTGTAATGATAACCATGACTGGGAGATGGCCATACCTGGCTACAACATATTCAGAAGAGACAGATCAGGCAGGAAGGAGGAGTGGCACTGTATGTGAAAAATGACATAAGGGCCACAGAGATCCAGGAGGAACAAAATGGGGGAGAGATACTGTGGGTAAAGCTGGAAAGGAAAATGGGGCCAGCCATCCGCACAGGTGTGGTCTATAGACCACCAGCCCAGTAGGAAGAAACAGATAGGGAGCTGATGCTAGCCATCCAAAGGATGGCAGACAAGGGTGAGGTAGTACTGGTTGGAGACTTCAATATTCCAGACTTGGACTGGAGCATCCCAGCAGCAGCATCAACTAGGAGCAGATTTATCCTGGACTCCCTTCAGGGTGCCGTCCTCAAGCAACTGGTCATGGAACCAACTCGGCAGAAGGCAATACTGGACCTTCTGCTCACAAACAGGGACAGTGTGATGGGGTAACAGTGGGGGAGCACCTGGGTAACAGTGACCACCAGTCATTGTGGTTTGAAATCACAGAAAGAGCAGAACCAAACCACACAAAAACACGTATCCTGGATTTTAGGGGGGCAGACTTTGGGAAAATGGGAGATACTTAAAAGAGGCATTGGGAATGGGACAGGAATCAGGGGTTGAGGAACAGTGGGCAGATTAAAATGGGGATTATAAGAACAACAGAATTATGCATTAAGCAGGTTAGCAAGAGGAAAAGGAAGAGGAGACCATTATGGTTTTCCAAAGAGGTAGCAAAGAAAGTGAAAGCAAAAAGATTGCATTCAGGCAATACAAAAAGACACAGGCAGAAGGGATGGGAGAAGTACCAGGAGAAACAAAGGGAGGCAGGGAAGTCAGTAAGGGAAGCCAAAGCTCAGACAGAAGAACACATTGCAAAATCAGTGGTTAAAGGGGACAAAACCTTTACAGGTACATAAGTGAAAAAAGAAAGACAAAGGGAGGATAGTGAGACTGAAGGGAGGATGGGAGTCGCTGGGAGGATGACAACAGTAAAGCTGACATATTGAACAGGTATTTCTGCTCAGTCTTTACTAGAGGAAGAGGGGTAATGGGTCTGAAGGAGTACAAGGGGTGAGAATGGTGCAGAAATGGACACAAGTCCCTTTACGAAAGGGTCCTGAAGGAACTGGAAGTAATAAGAGTTGACAAAGAATGGGGCCAGATGGGGTGCAACTAGGGTCCTTAAAGAACTAAGAGGGTGGTGGCTGAACCTCTGGCTATCCTGTTTAGCCAATCACTGGAAACAGGGAGGTACCCAAAGACTGGAGGACAGCAGATGTAGTCCCCTTATACAAAAGTGGGAACAAAAGAGGAAGCAGGAACTACAGACCAGTCAGCCTCACCTCGGTAGTGGGAAAGATCATGGAAGCACTACTGAAGGAGAGATTAGTGGAACATCTGGTTGTCAATGGACTACAGGACCCAAGACAGCATGGTTTCACCAGGGAGGTCATGTCAGACCAACCTCATTGAATTTTTGACTGGGTGACTAGGAGGTGGATCAGGGAGGGCAGTGGACATGACCTATCTGACTTCAGCAAGGCCTTGACACTGTGCCACATAGAAGACTATTACATAAACTGGGGAATATGGGTGTGGGCAGGACAGTAGTGTGGTGGGTAGGTAACTGGCTGGGTGGCAGGACCCAGAAGGTGGTGGTAAATGGCTGTCACTCCACAGAGGAAGAGTGACCAGTGGGGTACCACAGGGATCAGTGCTGGGACGGTCCTATTTAACATCTTCATCAGTGACATTGCACAGGATCTAGAAGGCAGAATTTCACTGTTCGCTGATGACACAAGCTCTGTAACAGAGTAGACACACCAGAGGGTGTAGACAGAATGAGAAGGACCTGCAGAAACTTGAAGAATGGTCAAGGGTTTGGCAGTTGAAATTCAATGCAAAGAAGTGCAAGATAATGCATATAGAGCACAAAACCCTGGCACAATATATCAGTTGGAGGTGAGGATATAGCATGCACCAAGCAGGAAAGGGATCTTGGGGTTGTCATCTCTGATGACCTCAAGGTGAGGAAACAGTGTGACAAGGCATCAGGTAAAGCAAATAGGATGCTGGGATGTATGGCAGGGGCATCACCAGCAGGAAAAGGAGGTCATAATTCCCTATACAAGACACTAGTGAGGCCCCACCTAGAGTACAGTGTACAGTTCTGGAGACCATACCCACGTGGGACATAGACAGGGTAGAGAAGGTTCAGAGGAGGGCAACAAAGATGGTGCATGGATTGCATCACAAGTCCTATGAAGACAGGTTGAAGGAACTGAACATGTACTCCCTGGAGGAGAGGAGGGAGAGGGGATATGATAGAGACATAAGTATCTTACAGGAGAAACAGGGTGCAGGAAAACACTATTTTAGCGAAAAAGGTGTTCCAGGACTAGAGGGCATGGGATGAAGTTGGAGGAGGGACGATTCAGAGGAAACATGAGAAAGAATTTCTTCACAGAACGGGTGGTGGACAAGTGGAACACCCTGCCAGAGGAAGTGGTGGGGGCTGAAACAATCACGGGATTTAAGAATGCATGGGATAGACATAAAGGAATTCTAGAGGTCAGGGGTAAGGGGAAACGGACTTCTAGGAAAACAAACTGAACTTACAAGCTCAAATGGGCAGACTGGGTGGGCCATAGGCCCTTATCTGCTGACACTGTCTATGTATCTATGTATCTATGTATCTATGTATCTATGATCTTCGCAGTGGGTACTACCAGATCCTGATGGCCCCAGAAGACCATGAGAAGACAGCCTTTATCTGTCCACTTGGCTTCTATGAATACATGAGGATGCCTCAAGGGATTTCAGGTGCCCCAGCCACTTTTCAATGACTGATGGAGCGTGCAGTTGAGGACATGAACTTATTACAGTGCCTGGTATACCTAGATGATGCTATTGTGTTTGGCAGCTCACTGGAGGAACATGAGAGCAGGTTATTCAAGGTGTTAGACCGACTGGAAGACTTTGGCCTGAAACTGTCCATCGATAAATGTCAGTTCTTCCAAACCTCTGTAAAGTATGTGGGGCATATAGTCTCCACCGAGGGAATAGAGACCAATCCTAGTAAAGTTGAGGCCTTGACCACCTGGCCACAGCCCCACAATCTAAAAGAACTGCAAAGATTCCTGGGATTCTGTAGCTACTATCGCTGTTTCAACAAGGACTATTCAAGAGTGATCCGTCCTTTACTTAATCTTACTCAAGTTTACCCTCCTACCCACAAAAAATGTAAGAGGTCAACTCCCCCTGAGACTGAGAGAGTGTATTTCCATCCTAATGAAGTTTTTGGGGCACGATGGACACCTGATTGTGAAGCTGCTTTTCATGAGATTATATATCAACTTACCCACACCACTGTCCTGGCTTATGCAGATCCAGCAAAACCATATGTCCTACACACTGATTCTAGCTTGCAAGGTTTGGGGGCAGTGTTGTACCAGGAGCTCGAGAATGGCCTGAGACCAGTGGCCTTTGCCAGCAGAAGCCTGACCCCTTCCGAAAAGAACTATCATGTACATAAGTTAGAGTTCCTAGCTTTAAAATGGGCCATTGTTGACCAATTCCGTGAGTACTTGTATGGGGCTAAGACACTAGTAAAAACTGACAATAATCCTTTGACCTATGTGCAGATTTCAGCTAAGTTGGATGCTACTGGCCATAGGTGGCTTTCTGCATTATCTACATATGACTATGCTGTTGAATACAGAGCAGGCCTGAACCACATAGATGCTGATGTTCTCTCACGGAGGCCTGTTCCCTGGAATGACTGGGTCAGACAGTCAGAACCTGATATTCGAGCACTCTGCCAGAAGTTTGACAGGGAGGAACAAATGTCCATGGATGCAGTGGACTGTATGGTGTATTGTTTGGGACCCTCTGAAAATTGCATACCTGCTGCTTATTTCCACTTCTCTGCCATAGAACATTGGTGCACTGCCTCAGCTGGACAATGACAATATTCAGCGGGCTCAGTCCTGAGATCCCATGATCAAATCAGCTCTAGAAGCCCTCTATGCAGGGAAAGATGTATCCAAGTTATGCTCCACTGATTTGAGAACTGCTGTTATACAAGGAAGGTCCTAAGTTGAAACTGATTAATAGACTGTTATACAGAGAAATAGTAGACAGACGGGGACAAATAGCTAAACAACAACTAGTTTTGCCCACTGCCTTCGGGAAAGACTTGGAAGGAGGTCCCCATCACGACCACATGGGGCACCTTTGGCAAGACAGAACACTTGACTTGGTAAGATCCAGATTCTATTGGCTCAAGATGGGGTGAGTATTGAACAACACATCCAAACTTGTAGTCACTATCTACAGAGGAAAGCTTTACCCCAGAGGGCTGCCCCCCTAGTTAACATCACCACCAGCGCCCCCATGGAGCTGGTCTGTATTGACTTTCTGAGTCTGGAGCCAGATCAAAGAAATATCAGTAATGTGCTGGTGGCCACTGATAATTTTACAAGATATGCCCAAGCTTTCCCCACCAAGGACGAGAAGGCATCCACTGTGGCCAAAGTACTTACAGAAAACTTTTTAGTTCACTATGGGGCACCACAAAGAATCCATTCTGATCAAGGGAGGGACTTTGAGAGTCGTCTGATCAATGAGATGCTTTCTCTATGGGGAGAGCGAAAGTCCAGAACCACCCCCTACCACCCCCAGCGGGACCCACAGCCTGAACGTTTCAACCGCACTTTGCTAGATATGCTAGGCACCCTCCACCCAAAGGATGAGCCTAGATGGAGCCAACAAATTAGCACCCTGGTACATGCCTACAACTGCACCAAAAGTGATGCCACTGGGTTCTCCCCCTATTGCCTGATGTTTGGAAGAGAAGCCCGACCACCGGTAGATGTTTGTTTTGGCGTTTCTCCTGATAGGGTTCGAGCTGATAACCATTTACAGTATGTGCAAAAGTTAAAAGCCCAACTAAATCATGCATACCAACTGGCTCAAACCATAGCTGCCAAAAGAAATCTGGCCAACAAGGAAAGGTATGATAAAAAAGTGAAAGCACTGGAACTCCAGGAGGGAGATCAGGTGCTGCTAAGAAATCTGGGACTGCATGGCAAACACAAGATTGCTGATAGGTGGCACCATCTCCCCCACATTGTGGTAGGCAAACTAGATGATCTGCCTGTGTACAAAGTAAGGCCTGAGAATAATTCAAAAGATGTTAAAACAATGCATAGGAATCACTTATTGTCCATTGGACAAATCTTGATCGAGTCTGAGCCCCCAAAACGTGCTCTCACTGGACCAGTGACTAGAGCTGCTGCTAAGCAAAGGCAAAGAAAGTCTCCACCTATAGATGCTGAGTTAAATTGTTCTTTACAGCAGGTCCCAGTTGAAAATGACTGTCAATCCATGTCAGAGGAAAGTGAGTGCTACTTTGGGTACTACCCCTCTTACGAACTGAGTCAATTGTTTCAGGGCAACCCCCTAGTCAATTATGGAGAGGGAGCTGGGCCTTTTGTACTGTCTAAGCCCCCAGCTTTGTCCTTGGAGCCAATGCTCCCAGAAAGTGAAGTGCAAAGTATCAAGTCAGATGACATGGAATCACTGTGCATGGTGGAACAGTATGAGCTTTCAGAGGAGGAAAATGAAGTGGAACAGACTGGTGATATACCAGAACAATAAGAGAATTTTGAGTGCCCTGATGGTTCACTGCCAGTGTCAGAAAAATCTCCATGTGAGCCAAGTGTTGTGGACTCTGAGATTGCAAATCATGGAGCTGAAAGTGCCCCAAGTTCTAGCCTCTCTACCCCCAGGGAGACTCCCCTGGCAAGTAAAGACAGTGCTGAAAGTGAGCCTAAAAGTGCAGAGACTGTAACAGTTCCCCTTAGAAAGACTGGTCAAGCTGTGAAGCCTGTAATACACTTAAGCTATGATTCCCCTGGGAGGCCTGTGGACTTGCCTCTCAATGATGTCCATAAAGGAGTGTATGTGTCCCCAAGCTCATTGCCCAAACTGAGCATCAGTACTAACTCCAAGTTACTTGTGTTGCCCTCTAGGTATGGTGCCCCTGCCCCATCCAGCCCCAAGGTAGCTGATAGGGAAGGGCCCCCTCTTTTCAGGTTTCATGTACAGGAGGTAATAACCTGAGTTACGGTACAATGTGTGTATAATACTGTGTAAAAAGTGATGTACTGAAAAGTTTCAGAAATGTGTTTCTGGTAAGGTGATATGTTGACTGATGATTACATGTATAAGCCAAATGTGATACTGATGTAAATGTATATGGTTGTACTGAAACTTATGGGGGTACTTACTTGATGTGGACGCCAAGTTTTTCCAGGCCAGGAAGGGTGTAACTTCCATGCAAATGGGGGTTTCCAAAAGTCTTCCAGGAGCTTGCCTGAATGCTCCAAGTCTGGGCGGTGTTCGGCGTCTGAGCTGTTTAAATGTGGTTCCAAGTGAGTGCTATTTGAGCCTCCATGTACTGTCTCTTTAAGAGCTGTCTGCTTGCAGACTTAATTAGTTTGTATGGGGTGACTGTGTATTTAATGCTCGAATCCTACCCGAGCTGCTATCAATTCACTCCGTCTCTGCTGTTGCTACACGTGCAGAGGGAGCCTTGTTGAAAGATATAACTGTTTGCCAGAAATCATTTGGAATGACTGAGAAAATGTAGTTTGTCTAACCTGTCTTCATTTCAGCACGAACTGTTTCAGTGTAGCTCTTTCATTTTGGCCCTAAATTACTGACTTGGACCAATCAGGATGATAGGGAGCCCTAAAATGGAGCCTGTGGACGAATCAGAACTTGGACTCTCAATTTTGAGCCAGTCATAAGGGGATTGTATGGACAGTGACTCTGGGAAATGTAGTTTTGACCTTGGCGCCTTTTTTCACCAACAGAGGGAGTTCTATTGTGAGTGACAGCCAAATCAGCCAACCGAACTGGGAGGAACTCAAAGGAAATGCCCTGCTCTGTTACTGGAAAGTCAGATCAGTTGTGACAGTGAAGAGAGAAGGAGCTATGTGCTTCTGCGGTGTGTAGTTTAGCGCAGGAAGCACGTGTGAGGCACTGAGTTTCGGCCTGCGGCCGTTGTGAGTGCCAGTTTGGACTAAATCTGAGTTGTGAGGAGAAAGAAGCACCAGAAGTGTAGAAACCAGGCTCACCCTGTAGAAGACTGGAGAAATTAATGAATCGCACTTGGTCTGTCAGGAACCGAAGCTGCTGTGTGTGCTCCTGGGTATTTTGCAGTAAGTGCGATCAGGATCGAGGAGCAGCCTACCTGGTATAGTACTTTCCTTTTACATATGAATGTGAGTAGTGCTTGGGGGGAATCGCTATTTCCAATCCCTTGTACTCTGTGCTGTGTGTTGAAGCTGGAAGCAAATCCCAGCTTGTCTCGGACTAAATCCGTTTGCTATCAACTGCAGTGGGGTCCAGTCACAAGGACCTTGTCTCCATGCCCTGTTGTTTCTGACAATCCAGAAGAACATCCACCATCCGGTTCTCAGCTTGGGTATTGTGAGTACAAATCAGGGTATTCCCCTGCAGCTTGTTATCAATTGACAAGTGTGTCATCTAATTCTTGTTGTTTCACTGTTTCATGGACTTAGCCATCCGGCTCCGGATTACAATTGGGTGTTGTGCATATATTTTCTTTCTAGAGGGCCCCATCCATCTGCACCTGCTGGCCAACCCCAGGCAATGGACCTGGCTAGCCCCCCCCCCATCCTGGGTACCCAGAGAGTGACATTTTGGACCATATATATACACATGTGCACAGTACTGTGATTTAAACTTTGCCAAAACTAATCAATCTGATTGCCCCCTCCCGTGTTACTGTTCCCTAAATAAATCAGATTTGTTGATGTTATACTATATACTGTCTGTGGTGTTGGTATTTATGGAAACAGTATTGTATTTGCTGTGTATGTTGTTTAACCTTATTTTACAGGGGGTCCTTAGAGACATGCTGCAGAATCAGTCTCGACGGTAAGTGATACTTTATGAGTGAACAGTGTGTATGCATGGGGAATTAGGGCTGTAACTCCTGCGTACTGTGTGAGCCACTAGAGGGAATAAAAGGGGGTCTCAGTGTCCCAGAGGGCTGTGACCAAGCTAGTCTAAGCACTACAAACCCTGACCTCTGGGTGGAGGCACCCGCCATAGAACCTAAGCCCCTCAACCTGTCAGTAGTCAAGCAGGCAGGAGTAGTGGCCCTTGGGATAGCACCACCTGGGGGTTACACAAGACCTGGCTAACACATCATTAACTTATTTAGCAATGCACTACCCGTCTGAGTGTGGGGCCTTAGTCTTCCCAACAACTAACACACCAAAATCTGGCCAATGGAAAATCATGTACACAAATGCTCACAGCCTGGGAAATAAGATCCCAGACCTGCAGGCAATAATGTCAGAGGCTAAACTGGACATAGTAGCAATTAGTGAGACGTGGTTTACCAGTAACCACACTTGGGAGACTTCAGTACCTGGCTATGTATTGTTCAGAAGAGACCGAGGTGCAAAAAGTGGGGGAGGGTGGCCCTGTATGTTAATGAAAATATCAAAGCTACAGAAATTCAGAATGCACATAAGGAGCCAGAAGAACTGTGGGTCACCCTGGAAACAGGAAATGGGACAGCCATAAGAACTGGGGTTGTCTACAGGCCCCCAGACCAGAGGAGGACATAGACACATTACTGTTAGAAGATATACAAAACATGACAGCTAAAGGGAGGTTCTGATAATGGGAGACTTCAACATGCCAGATACAGATTGGTCAATACCAGCAGGAACATCTGCCAGAACTAGACTCATAGTGGATTCCTGCAGGAGGGCCTCAAACAACTGGTACAGCAACCCACAAGAGACAGGGCTATCCTAGATCTAGTACTGACTAACAAAGAAGGGATCACAGATCTCCAGGTAGAAGGTCACCTGGGGCCAGTGACCATCACATGGTATGGTTCAATTTGGCTACTACATCTAAATCATCCCATTCCAAAGCAAAATATGGGACTTCAGAGGAGCTGACTTTGATAAGATGGCCAACAGAGTTAAGCTAGCCCTGGCAAAAAGAAACACAGGTGAGGAGGTACAGGCAAAGTGGGCAAGTATTAAGGATACAATACTTGAAGCAACATCCCATTGTGTTAGACAGAAAAGGAAGTGCAAAAGAAGAAGGAAACCACTTTGGTTCTCAAATACAGTAGCAGAAAAGGTCAGAGCCAAAAGGCTGGCCTTCAGAAAATATAAAGGAACACAGCGGGATGAAGATAGGGAGGCATACCAAACTGCCCTAAAGGAAGCAGGTAAGGCAGTAAGGCAGGCAAAGTCCCAAACTGAGGAAACACTAGCACGAACAGTAAAGAAGGTGACAAGACTTTCTATAGATACATTAGTGAAAGGAGAAAGTCCAGAGGGGTATTACTAAGCTTAATGGAGAAAAGGAACATGTGAGGAGGAGGACCCTGTAAAGGCATCTATCCTAAATAGATACTTTTGCTCAGTATTTACTGAAGAGAAGGTAGGGCAGGGCCACAGCTCAACATCATGGACACAGCGGGGAGGAGGTGAGCACTACTCACCCTTCACAAAAGAAAGGGTCCTACAAGAGCTTGCTAAGCTCAGGGTGGATAAGGCAATGGGACCTGATGGCATACATCCCAGGGTACTTAAGGAGCTAAGGAGGAACTAGCAGAGCCATTAGCAGAATTGTTTAGTGAGTCTCTGAGCACAGAAGAGGTCCCAGAAGACTGGAGAAGGGCTCATGTGATCCACTCCACAAGAGTGGTAGCAGGGAGGAGGCGGAACTACAGACCGGTCAGTCTTACCTCAGTAGTGGGCAAGATTATGGAGGCACTCCTTAAGGAAAGGATAGTGCAACACCTGGAATCCATAGGGCACAGGATCCAAGACAGCATGGGTTTACAAAGGAAGGTCCTGTCAAACTAATCTCATAGATTTCTTTGACTGGTAACCAGAGTGGTGGACCAAGGGAGCAGTTGATGTCGCCTACCTTGACTTCAGCAAAGCTTTTGACACTGTTCCACATAGAAGATTGATAAATAAGCTAGGTAGGCTCGGGTGGGTCAGAAGTTGGTCAACTGGGTGGCAAACTGGTTGACTGGCAGAAAACAGAGAGTGGTGGTAAATGGTATACAGTCAGAAGAGATGCAAGTCACAAGTGGGTACCTCAGGGATCAGTCCTGGGGCCAGTCCTATTCAACATCTTCATTAGTGACCTCGCAGATGGACTAGAGGAAAGGCTTGTCTGTTTGCAGATGACACCAAGATCTGCAACAGAGTAGATGATCCAGATGGGGTGGGCAGAATGAGAAGAGATCTGGATAAACTAGCAGAATGGTCAGAAGAGTGGCAACTGGGATTTAATGCAAAGAAGTGCAAAATCATGCACATAGGGAAGAGAACCTGAAGC
The DNA here is from genome assembly GCA_016271365.2 of Neoceratodus forsteri. Lineage (NCBI taxonomy): Eukaryota > Metazoa > Chordata > Ceratodontiformes > Ceratodontidae > Neoceratodus > Neoceratodus forsteri. The sequence continues at coordinate 72,570,834 of JADMNL010000023.1, forward strand.
CACTTATAGGCTGGGAGGGAGTTGCTAGCAGTCACAAAGGAAGAAAGAGACTTGGGCATCATCATCACTGATGACCTAAAATCATCCAAGCAGACCTCTAAAGCAGTAGGTAAGGCTAGGGGGTGTTAGGGTGTATTAGTAGAGGTATCACAAGTCGTAAGAGGGAGGTAATAATCCTCTGTACAAGACATTGGTTAGGCCCCATCTGGAGTACTGCATGCAGTATTGAGGCCACACCTTCACAAGGACATTAACCAAATTGAGGCAGTCCAGAGAAGGGCAACCAAAATGGTGCAGGGACTGCATCAGAAGACATATGAGGACAGATTAACGGAGCTCAATATGTATACCCTTGAGCAAAGGAGGAGAGAGGTGATATGATCGAGACATTTAAACACCTTAAGGGCATAAACAAGGTGAAAGAGTCTAACATGTTTAAATATAAGAAAATAGCAGGACAAGAGGACACAGCATGAGATTAGAGGAGGCCGATTAAGGGGAATGTGAGGAAATTCTTTTTCACAGAAAGGGTGGTAGATGCATGGAATGACACCACAAGAAGTGGTGGCTATGAATACAGTGCAGGGCTTCAAACAGGCATGGGATAGGCATAAGGGAGCAATACAAATGACTATGAATAGATAGGTCACTGACAGAGCAAAGGCCGATGGCATATTTATAAGGTAGAAAAAGAAATGGGCAGACTGGATGGGCCTTGCGGTCCTTATCTGCCGTCAACTTCTATGTTTCTATGTTTCCTTGATGCCATCTTTCTCCAAGGCTGTGTGAAAGTGGGGAAAAAAGAAGAAATCAGTTTTCAGTGTTGTATTGTTAGATGCACAATTGAATTTTTTCAGTCTGGTTTTAGGAAATCCTACTCCAGCAACACTTCCCTCCTATGGCTCACTGACTCCATTCTTCCAGGTTTGGATCAGGGTCTGATTATGTCCACCATTTTTAGCCATGTTTACACAGCAGTAGCACTGCAAATACAAAACCACAACTGCACAGTCCTGATCACTTGCCACCTGCAGTCTGTCTGCCTACACAACCCCTCTCTTCACCACTGCACTCTGTGCTGGTGAGGTGCTGTGCATCGCGGGGGAGCCAGACATCTGCTGGCCTATTGATGGGTTGCTGCGGTGCAGGCAGTCCACACTGCCACTTAAGCCGCTGTAAGCCGCTTGCTCCTCTTGGTGTTCCCAGCTTGCCAGAGAAGCTGGGAGCATCTTAGCGAGTGGCTTACCCCAGTCGGGTACGTGTCTACACAGTCACATTTGCACTGGAGCAACCTGAGCGCAAGGGATACTCCAGTGCAAATGTGACCATGTAAACAGGGCTTTTGTTGATCTTGATAAAGCTTTTGACATGGTGGCACATCCCCTCTTTCTGGACAAGCTTAAAGCAGTGGGTCTTTCTGATTCGGCAGTTAGCTGGTTTCGCTCTTACCTTGGAGGTAGGTCTCAGGCACTTACCCTCTCTTTCTAGCACTTGTAGTATTGTTATTCCACGTAGGCTAGTTTTTAGATTGCACTTAAATTTTTTTGTTTTCCATGGTTATAATATATTATTGTTAAACCCTCACTGAATGCTTAATGTCACCTTGTATTTTTTAATTCACCAAGGCTAGTTCATGGTTTGCCCTTTAGTCTATATTATCCTGAGTCCTCTTTAACGTCTTTATAGGTGACATTGCAGAGTGTCTGGAAGGGAAGGTATGCCTCTTTGCAGATGACACAAAGATCTGTAACACAAGGGGGGGTATAAAGGATGAGAAGGGACTTGGCAAATTTGGAGGAATGGTCAGATGTATGGCAACTTAGATTCAATGCAAAGAAGTGCAAAGTAATGCACCTGGGAAACAAAAACCCAGGAGAAGAGTACACAATGGCAGGGGAGGTACTAACAACAACAATAATGGAAAGAGGGTAAACATATCAGATGACCTAAAGGTGGGTAAGCAATGTGAAAAGTCAGTAAGGAGAGCTGGGGGGATACTGGGATGCATAGGGAGGGGCATCACAAATAGAACAAGCATTTGTCAATGCCGAATGTTGTCACGCTGGCATTGGTAGTGCAGTGCAGGAAAACATTTTGGACATGATGTGAAAAATGACAGCTGTACAGTTCATAAGGAGGTGTAAAAAAATGCCAGTGTTGTGTGTGTGGCATGTAAATATAGCAAATTTGCGAAGTTACAAGGGTGCGTGGGAAATGTACAATGCATGCTTGGAACACAGTCATTTTATGGGCGTTCGGCACCAAATTTTCAACATAGGCATTTTAGCAGCTCTGCTCATGTACAGCATCACTGTTATTTCCTTAAACTGTCCCAAAAAGTGATTGCACACAGCGACCGCGCTATTCTGTGCCGGAAGTGCGAAAACACATTTTGGGCTGGATATGTGAAATGACAGCTGCACTGTTCATCAAGAGGTGTGGAAAAATGACAATGGTGAAAATCCAGAGTGAAAATATTACAAATGCATAACGTTATGAGCGTGCGTGCAATCTGCCAACGCGCCCTAACACAGTAATTTTATGGAGTATTGTCACCAAATTTTCAACATAGGCATTTTAGGACCTCTACTCATGAATTGTGTCACTGTCATTTTCATAATCTAGCCTGAACACTGATTTCCACAGCAATCGCACTATTGTGCCGGAAATATGGAAACACATTTAGGGCAGGATGTGGAAAATGACAGCTGTACTGTTCACAAGGGCGTATACAAAAATGACAATGTTGAAAATCTGGCATGAAAATATTGCGAATTCGTGAAATTCTGAGTCCGTACAACTACTGGCCTTGCGGTAAATAAAACAGTCATTTTAGGGATTTTTCCACCAAATTTGCAACATAGCCTTTTTGAGAGGCCACCTCATGAACACTGGCACTGTCATTTTGTTAATCGGTCCCGAAAGGTGATTCCACGCAGTGACCGCGAAATCACCTTTCGAGGCTGATTAATGCCATGACAGTGATAGAATTCATGAAGAGGGGCCTCAAAAACCCCATGTTGAAAATTTGGTGCCAAAATTCCAAATAAATGCCCAAGATATGCAGCAAGGTTGAAAAAGCCCTATTCATTCCATTATAGAGCTTACCGGCATTTCCTCAGTTCGCGGTCGGCTTTGAAGAGTGCAGACTTGTTCCCAGTCCACCGAAGATCATCGCGGACTCGAGTAAGTATGGGGTGGGGTAATGTGAGGAGGCAGAAGTGCACAGTGGGTGGAGTGCGGGTTGTGGGGGGCCTGGGAGAGCTCCGAGGACCGTTTCCTTCTTTACAGAGTAAAAAAAAAAAAACCACATCGGGGACCGTTTTCCTGTTTAACTGGTGCTCTGTACGCTGGGGTGGGCTCCCAGCGTGCCACCTGTGTGTGTGGGTGGGTGGGTGATTAGCCGATGGGGATTGGGCACCCCGTCCAGAAAAAAGAAAGGAGAAGGAGCTGCAGGAACCGAGGGATTGGACACCCCTCGGCTATAAAGCGGAAGGGGACAACATTATGCCGACGAAGTGGGCTCCCCATTGGCAACATTCATGGGGAAGGAAGGAGGGAGGAGGGATACATGCCGGCGAGGTTAGGCACCCGCGGCAAAGAGAAATTGTTGGTGGGGGCCCATGATACAGAAGGGATTGACACCCCCTCAGCAATCAAAAAAAAGGGGGGTGTTACATGATGCCGACAGGGATTAGGCACCCCCGTCGACACACAATAAAGGAAGGGGAGTTTGCATGCCACAGCGGCTGTCACTGCCGTCATGTTGCCTGCACTTAGGGAGAGGCATGCTGTGGTCACGCTGCATGAGAGCTTTGCTCTCATTACAGCAGACCTTTTCATTGATCTCATTGCCTCATTAGCCAGGTAGGGTGTTGGCCTCTGCTGCTGACTGATTGGGGAATGCAGGATGCACCTACTGGTGCGTGCCCTGCATTCGCCCAACAGCGACCGCGCCTCCAAAGCTGCACTGTCCCAAGATGTTGGCTGTGCAAGCGTGCCAACATAAAAAGGGAAGTGGTTATCCCTCTGTACAGACAGTTGGTGAGACCCCATCTGGAGTACTGTGTGCAGTTTTGGAGACCCCATCTATGCAAGGACATAGACAGGATGGAAGCAGTCCAGAGGACGGCAACTAAAATGGTGCAGGGTCTGCATCAGAAACCATATGAAGAGAGACTGAGAGAGCTTAATATGTATACCCTTAATGAAAGGAGGGATGTGGGGGGCATGATAGAAACTTTTAAGTACCTCAAGGGAATCAACAAAGTCCAGGAGGGTAGCATCTTTCAGAAAAAGAGATTTGCAAGAACAAGGGGGCACAATTTAAAGATAGAGGGGGGACGACTCAGGGGTAATGTGAGGAAATTCTTTTTCATGGAGAGAGTGGTGGACGCATGAAACTGCCTTCCTGGGGAGGTTGTGGAGTCTAAAACAGTGGGGGAATTCAAACATGCATGGGACAGACAGAAGGCAATTATAGTGGGGGGTTGCAGGAAGTAGGCTGTTGGTTAAAAAGAACCTGCAGTTTATCCAATAGGTAGGGAAATAGGCAGACTGGGTGGGCCAAGTGGTCCTTATCTGCTGTCAAAGTCTGTGTTTCTATGTTTTATGTACCATTTTATTAACCCTCGCTGTTAGTTAAATGTGTAAACTTATGTCATGTCTCATGATTGTTGTATGTAACTGGATGCTTGTGTAAACGGGCAGCGATACTCACATGTCTTTCCAGTATAACTAATAAAAATGAAATGAAAATGAAAGTCTCAAGCTGTCCAGATAGGTGGCTCCATTTCATCGCCTCTCTCTATCTGCTCAGATGTTACTCAATGGTCTGTCCTGACTCCTATTCTCTTTTCCATATTCTTGAATGACCTCTTCTCTGTCTGATCCTCTGTGTCCATTCATATGTATGCTGACGATACAGTTATTTTTGCATCAGGCTCCTCTTCCTATGATCTTACCTTGTAGCTTCAGCTAGATTTTGACAATATTCGGTGCTGGTTCCAGTCTAACCAGCTATCACTCAGTGCCAAAAAAGCAGTCTCCATGACTTCTGGCACCCATCAGAAGCTTTCCAGAGTCACCCCATTGCATTCATTTCACACCTTTGATGCTGCTATGATTGAGGATGTATCCTCTTTTAAGTTCCTCGGGATATGGCTTGACCATCATCTTGATTTCTCGGTTCATTCTTGATGCTATACACCAAAAGCTCCACCCCAAGCTTGGTGCACTGTACAGGAACAAAGTGAGAATTCCACTTCCTGTCCACCGTGAAATAGTTTTAAAGATGATTCTCCCTATTTTTGATTATGGTAACATAGTCTATAGTAGAGCTCCCAAATTGTCCCTTGCAAGACTGGACCCCCCATTTCCGCTCCTTTTGTTATTTTTATTAGCTTGTTCCCCTCATACCCACCATGGCTCACTCGACTCTGCCCTTTCACTCCCCTCTGCTGATGCCAGGCACCTTCCCCACTGTGCTTCCTTTATATCTAAATTCTGGTTTGGTTCCCTTCCCTCCTACCTTCCTTCCCACTTATCCTCTCTCGCAGCTTCCTCCTACTCTCTGTGCAATAATACTTCCCATTCCCTCGCTATTCCTTCTAGGAAATCTACTGTAGCTTGGTCTGCTTTCTCATTCCGCTTTCCTAAACTTTGGTCCTCCCTTCCCCTGTCAATTTGCTCTAATTCTTCAGCGCTCTCTCCTAAAAGTTTCTCCTTCATAACTTTTCCTCTCCCTCCTGCGACTGTCTAAGACTTTTCCTCCCCACTCCCCTTCCCCCTTTAGTACTGCCCTGGAAATGTGTTTCCTTCATCACCTGTACGTGTGTTATTTAATTTTTGATTATGCTCCTTGATATATTGTATTTGCTGTATATGATTTTTACATGCCCAAGAACGCATCTAGAAATGAGTTATTAACAGCTCAGTATGTCTTTCCTGGTGAAATTTTTGAACAAACTAATTAAATAACTAACTAAATAAATAAATAATTCGTGAGCATTGCGAAGCTTTTGATTGGCTACTGGATTGGTTATTAACATGTTATAAATGACCCATCCAGCTTCCAACTGACACTGTGCAGCATACACAGCTCACCCCACTCCACTGAAAACCTTAAAGTAAGTAAGTGAGAAAATAGTGATGGGCAAAGCCAGGGTGGATTTGGATTTGGTTTGGGATTTGGCTTTGTAAAGGATTTGGATTTGCCTGGCACAGACAGGAACCAAATATCATATTTCTCACTTGTCTTAGACTTTATTTTTTTTTAATATATATACATTATATGTATTCATTGCAAAAAATCCATTAATGCATCAGTTAGGATTGATTGCACAGCGCCAAAAGTATGGAAATATGATGTTAGGGTTGCACCCCTACCACCCCACCCCCACCCTCAACTCACCTACAGACATTGGGGTGTGTCATGGGGTCGTCAGGCCCTACTCTCACCCCATTCCATGTGTAAACAAGCTGATATGCTACAGCATAGGAAAATGGGGTGAGAGGCCTGTCAACCCTATGGCACACCCCAATGTCTGTTGGTGAGTGGAGGGTGGGGAGTGGAGGTGGGTGGTAGGGGTATAACCTAACATCACATTTCCATACTTTTGTCGCTGTGCTATCAACCCTAACTGATGCATTAACAGAGTTTTTTGCAATGAATTTCCCATCTTTTTGAGAAAGTGTAATGTAACTGGTAACTGGTGTTTTTGTGTAATGGTATGGTATGTGGGAGCATGGCCCTGTGCTCCCACTTACACATAAGTACAGAGCCATACAGCAGCATCATAGAACTCCAAAGGAGCCCTTATAACGTGTTTTTGGCAATATTTATGTAACCATAGCAAGTAGGAAAAAAATTCCACTGCAGGTGTAATCTATGATTTCAAAACTTCCTCACTGGCTTAGTTCACCTAAAGGTGGACTAAGCTACACGTAGCAAAAAATCTGTATCTCGCACCGAAAGTCATCATTGGCACCACAGTGTTAGCTGATGGGAAATTTCTCGACTTCGGAGTACTGTAACTATGGACCAGTTGAAAGTTTTGGGATCAAGTCACCAAAAGGCACAACTACGGGACCAGGGCTTGTCACTGTGCAAATTTCAGGCCAAAAGTCACAGTCATTTTGCTGCAGTGGGATGGCAAAGATTTGCTGTTTTTGGGCTAAGTACTGTTGCAAATTGCAAACGTTTCACAAAAACAGGCATGATGCTTTTGTGATTTGCAAAAGTGTCATGGCCATTTCTGTTGCAATTTGCAACATTACTGGAGCTCTGATTTAAAAAAAGAAAAGCATTTCTGGGGGGGGGGGGTCCCCCCAAAAAAGATAGTGCTGTGACACTCAGGACCCAACTAGGTATACACATAAGTCAGTGTTTACCTAGGGTGTCCCAAATGTAAACGGCAGGCATTTTTCTCTTTCGCTTATTGAAAACAAGATGGTCACTGCACAAAATTAAAAGGGCCATTTGCAACAGTAAAATGTAATGGTGTCAGCTTTCGAGAGACAAATGTATTTTTTCCCCATTGACCATAATGGGAAAATTGTTTTTTGAATAACTTTTGAATGATTTAATATTTTTCACCAAATCTTTGAAAGGCACATCAGTGACCCAAACTGCATCTTCTCTGAAGATTTCAGACCAAACGGACAAATTGAGCGGGCTGTAGCCACAAGCAAAGAAATGCGCAACCCCCCCTTTTGCATTTTTGGCCACTCCGCAGTTCCTCAACTGCTTATCTGACTGTAACACAACTTGCCAGATCCAGAGATCTATAGTACCAGACAGCGCATGCAAAATTTCAGGCAAATTCGCTGTATGGTGGCAAAGGTACTTTGTGGTTTAACATGGAAGTGACCATGCAACCCTAACTATACTGGCACTACCATGCCAGTATAATTTATATATATATATATATATATATAATGGTAGCACAGTAGTGCTACCATAGTTAAGGTTGAGCACCCCATATAAGGTTAAATGGCGAAACTTTGTACCTTAATAACTTTGCCACAATTCAATGGATGTTCCTGAAATTTAGCAGACATGGGGCATAACCATAGATCTTGGGATCTGCCAACTTTCGTACCAGTCGGATATACGGCTGCAAAGTTATTAAATGACATTCCGGCATGCAATTACATTTTTTTGCGCATTTTTTACTCGTGCCTATAAGTCGCACAGTTTACGCGACGGGTCCAAAAACTTCAGGGACCATGCAGCCAGGGTTCCTGATGTACCTTTTGAAGATTTCATGAAAAAAATATCGAACAGTTCAAAAGTTATTCAAAAAACAATTTTCCCATTTTACTCAATGGAAAAAGTTAACAAAAAGTTCGACAGTGTCACAAATGGCCCTAGTAGTGTCGCAAATCTGCCATTTTGTTTTCAGTTTACTGATCACAGAAATGCTTGGTATTTAAAATTGGGACCATCTACGAAAATAATTATTTTTGTGCTTACCTAGTCAAGCCCTGAGGATGCTAGCCATGTCTTTATTTTGTCGCGAAACACCCCAGAAATTTATTTTTCACATTTTTGAGAAAAGTAGTTTCACAAAGTAGTGTCGCACTTGTGACACTGTCGCAGGTCTTTGCGAAAGGTGTCGCGAATCACAACACTACTTTTCAACACTATGGCCAAAATGGCAGGAATTGTTTGCCACCCTGCTGCAAAAGAACAGTTTGGTCTTTTGGACTGAAATTTGGAGGTTAGAAAGCCAACATCTCACAAATGTGCCTTGTAGTGGTTTGGTGAAGAAATATTGCAGGGATGCAAAGTTACGGTACTCCGAAGTTGACGCTTTTTCCCATAGACTAACATTGCGGCGTCCGCCGCATGACAGGAATTTTTTGCCACTCTGCTGCAAAATAACAGTTTGGTCTTTTGGGCTGAAATTTGGAGGGAAGAAAGCCAGCATCTCACAAATGTGCCTTTTTGTGAAAATATTACAGGGCGGCAAAAGTACGGCACTCTGAACTTCATGTATTTGTCCCATAGGATAACATTACAGCATCCGCCGCGCCTTTCAGGGCCCGTATCTCGGAAATGGCGCAAGATACGGACTTTTCGTTGGAAAAATACTTAGCCCCCCCAAACAGGAGCTAAGTGCAAAACTAGCCAAGAAAGTCATAATTCATACGAAATTTAAATTTTTTTTCTACGTAATATGGTTCCTGAGATATAAGCAATTTAGTATTCCAACTCCTCATTTTCTGCTCTGAGCCCCATTATTATGCATACATTATTTGTACTCACTGTGTTTCTGTATGCAGCTGTTGGGGAAAACCAGGGTGTGCGCTTATGTTACTGTTACCCTTACCGTTTCCACTTGCTGTTCCATACCCATTTGCTTTACCATTCCCGTGTACGCTACCATGTGTTACCCTTTGCATTTTCATTTGCACTTGCGCTACTGTTACCATTTGTGTCTACAGTACTGTTTCTGTTTTTTGCTTTGCGTCACCGTGTGCATTACCATTTGCTTTTGCAGCCGCCCTTCCATTTACATTTGTGTTTGTCTTTCGTTTTGCATCATCATTGTTGTTACCGTTACCATTTGCATTTACAATTGTGTTCCCATGCCCGTGCGTGTTACGGTTTGCATTTCCATACGCGCTTGCATTTGTGTTTCTGTTTCCTTTGGAGTTATTGTTGCTGTTACCATTACCATGTGCATTTCCAATTGCGGTACCATGACCATGCGTGTTACGATGTGTGCTTCCGTATGCATTTCAGTTTCTTTTGGCGTTATTGTTGCTGTTACCATTAGCGTTTACAATTGCGGCACCGTGACTGTGCGCATTACTGTTTGTGTTTCCGTATGCGCTTGTGTTTGCATTTCCGTTTCTGTTTCCTTTGGCATTATTGTTCCTGTTACTGTTACCATTTGCATTTACAATTGCAGTACCATGACCGTGCATGTAATGGTCTGTGTTTCTGTACGCGCTTGCGTTCGCGTTTCTGTTTCTGTTTCCTTTGGTGTTATTTTAGCTGTCACTGTTACCATTTGCATTTCCAAATGCAGTATCATGACCGTGTGCATTATAGTTTGCATTTCTGTACGAGCTTGCATTTGCCTTTCCGTTTCTGTTTCCTTTGGTGTTATTTTTGCTGTTACCATTTGCGTTTGCAATTGCAGTACCGTGACTGTGTGCTTTACGCTTTGCATTTCGGTACACGCTTGCATTTGTCTTTCCGTTTCTGTTCCCTTTGGCATTATTGTTGCTGTAACAGTTAACGTTTGTGTTAACAATATCAGTACCGTGACCGTGCGCATTACCACTTGCGTTTCCGTGCACGCTTATGTCTCTGTTTGCATCACTGTTTGCTTTGGCGTCACTTTGCGCTTGCATTTCTATTAACATTTGCGTTACCATTTCCGTTTGTGTCACAATGTGCGTAACTGTTAGTGCTTGTGTTTGCATTGCAGTTACTGTTACTATCTCGCGAGACATCACATGGTGGGGCGTGGGGCGAAGGACCGCTCCACCACTACTATATTCACTATTTATAGTCCTCATTCTCAAAAGGAAGGGAAATTCATGGCAAAAAAACTCCATTTAATGCATCAGTTAGGTCTGTTCCACAGCGACAAAAGCGAGGAAATTCGATGTTAGGGTGGAAAGCCCCCCTTGTACCCCCCGTCATCAGTCCTAACTCTCACCCCATTCTCCTATACCTCAGCTTGCTTACACATGTGATGAGGTGAGTATTAGGGCCGACAACCCCAATGCACACCCCGATGCTGGTTCGGGGGGCGGGCAAGGGGGTGCAAGGAGGGCTTTCAACCATAACACCGAATTTCCTTACTTTTGTTGCTGTAGAACAACCCTAACTGATGCATTAAACAGAGTTTTTTGCCATGAATATCTATCTATCTATCTATCTATCTATCTATCTAGCTATCTATCTTCATGGCAACAAATTCTGTTAGTGCATTAGTTAGGGTTCATAGCACTCCATGTGTAAGCAAGCTGACATGCTGCTGTATAGGAGAATGGGGTGAGAGTTTGGCCTGATGACTCTGTGGCACACCTTAATGTCTGTTGGTGTGTGGAGGGGGGCTGGGGGTGGGGTGATAGGAGTGAAAACCCTAACACCACATTTACACACTTTTGTCACTGTGCTATGAACCCTAACTGATGCATTAATGGAGGTTTTTTTGCAATGAATTTCCCTTCTTTTTGAGAAAGCGTAACTGGTAACTGGTATGTGTTAGTGGGAGCACAAGCCTTCCAGGCCCAGCACTTCTTTCATGTTGCCCATTTTTTGCATAATGGTATGTATATGTGGGAGCATGGGCCCTCTGGGCCCTGCACTCCCACTTACACATAACTACGGAACCATAAAGTGGCCCTACAGGACAAGGAACCTTTGTAAGACTAATGTGCCAATATCTCAACACTCATAGAAGGTACAAAAAAAATTCAAGTGTCATTGTAATCAGGACAGTGAGACCTCCACGTGAAGTAAGGCACCCTAGGAACCCTTGTGACATTAATTTGCCAACATCTTCATAACCATAGCAAGTAGGAAAACAATTCCACTGCTGGTGTAATCTATGATTCCCAAACTTGTTTCTGCAGGCTAAACTCTGGGTAGTGAAAAATCTGTAACTCGCTTTATTTTCGAGATATGGGCACCTAAAAGTGCTGAAAAGGCATCCTTGCAACCCTTGTAACAAGTGCTTGCCAATATCTCCGTAACTGTAGCAAGTAGGGAAAAAATTCCACTGCTGGTGTAATCTATGATTTCCAAATTTGTTTCTGCAGGCTAAGTTGTGGGTAGCGAAAAATTCATATCTCGCTTTGTTTTCAAGATACGGGCACCAAAAGGCGTCATGGGTGCAATGTTATCCTATAGGAAATTTTGCAACTTTGAAATGCTGTAACTTAGGGCCCATTGAATGTTGTGGTACCAAATCACCAAAAGGCACATCTGTGGCACAAGGGCTTGCCACCCTGCAAATTTCAGCCCAAAATCCCTAACTGTTTTGTTGTAGGGGATGGCAAGATTTGCAGTTTTAGTCTAAATACTTTCATGAAACCATAAAGTTTCACTAAAAACAGCATGACACTTTCACAATTTGTGAAAGTGTCTCGCCATTCTTTCACAATTTGTGAAGTACAGGGGCCCCAAGTTTTAAAACTGCATTTCTGGGGGGTTTTACTCCCCCCAAAAAAGACAGGGCTGGCATCCTCATGACCTGACTAGGTAAACAGAACAGTCAGTGTTTACCTAAGAGGTCCCAAATTTAAATGGCAGGCATTTTTCTCTCTTGCGAAATGAAAACAAGATGGTGGCAGCATGAAAGTAAAAGGGCCATTTGCGAAAGTAAAATGTACTGGCGGCAACTTTTGTGAGACACATATATTTTTTCCCCATTGATTATAATGGGAAACTTGTTTTTTAAATAACTTTTAAATAATTGAATGTTTTTTCACCAAATCTTTGAAAGGCACACCAGTGACCCAGACTGCATCTTCCCTAAAGATTTCAGACAAACTGACAAATCGTACGGGCCATGGGCACAAGCAAAGAAACACACAAAAAGTCTGGGTTTTTTATGTTTCTTGAGTTATGCAGCTCCGCAACCGCTCATCTGACCATAACGTAACTTGCCAGATCCAGAGATCTATGGTACCAGGCCACATGTGCAAAATGTCAGGCAAATCCGTCATACGGTGGCAAAGTTATTAACGTGCAAAATTTGAGGTGTAACATTAAAGTGCTTACTCAACCCTAACTGTACTGGTGCTACCGTGCAAGTATAATACATATATATCTATATATATGCAATGGGGTGTCCATATATGTAGTTAAATAAACACATTTATCTGAGTCACTGTATGCATAAAAAAATGTATACATACACTGACCATTTACACATGCAGTGATGGACTACTTTCAAAGGCATCAAAATAGAAAAAAAAAATAATTGCCTCCATTCACAGTGACAACTTTCACCTGACATGCCACCATGAGATCATTGCCCAGCTTGAGCAACTAAAATCTCGACTCCTTGAACTATTGTACATCTGTAGCGTAAACTGGAACAACCGCACAGTCGAGCAGTCCACATAGATAATAAAAGCCACCCTTCCATTCAGTACCGTGTTTTTTTTTCTAAAACTGCAAAAAAAGCAGACTTAAAAATAGCAGACAAACCATGGCCATAATACCAGAGAGTACACGATTCGAAACTGAACTGAGCCAAATAACGATCCAACTAAAAAATGGCATGGAGTCATTATTGCTGGATATGGAGCAACCTTCCCCATCAGGAGCAACTCAAACCGCAACAAAGAACTACATGAAAATGGCACCAACCACCACTGGCAATAACACCCGGCACTGCACCATATACCAAAAGTCGATCAACATGGAAGACATATAGAGTTTCATAGATAAAGGCAAAAACATAAACACAGCCAGAAAAATTCAAGCAGATGGTGCAATGTTCTCAAGGTATCTAACAGAAAACTTTGGCCTACAGCTACCACTGTACCAAGCTGACCCTCCAGAAATGAACCAATATCTATGTCACTATTTCATGTCGTGCAGGAAAAAAGATGGGAACCTATATGAGCCACTTACACTGCACTGCGTTCAATGTTTTAGAGCTTAGAACATTACTTAAAAAAATAAAAATTATGCATATTGTCTGTCAGCTTCCCCTATGTTTGAAAAAGCAAGACGAGTACTACTGTGCAGACAAAAAAACCTAAAAAGTGAAGGCAAAGGTTCAAAGCTTATGGCAGCTGATGAACTAACAGACAATGCAATATATATCCTGTTTTCTGAAGGACTCCTTGGCCTAGACTCTCCAGAAGCCCTCTTGAATATCATGTGGTTAACAGCATGTATTTTGGAGTCAGAGGCAATACAGAAATTAGCAATGTAAAATTGGGTGATATAACCTTAAAGACTGATGAGAATGGCACCAGATATTTGCAGTACTGTCAAGTAAGACAGACCAAAACTTGTTCTGGAGCTAATCCTAAAGACACTCGTATAATAAAGCCACGAGCATATGAGCGCCCAAAAAATCCCCCAAAATGTCCAGTGAAAAACTACGTAACCTACAAAAAAGCAAGACCACAACAAGCACTACCAGAAGAAACACCATTTTTTTCTAGCAACAAACCACCATGCTACATTTAACACAGACAGTCCCTGGTTCAAAAACCAACCTGTAGGAGTCAACAAACTTGCAAAAATAATGAAAACCATGGTTACAAATCTTCCCTCAACATTGACAAACTCCTGACCAACCACTCTGCCCGCAAACACCTGATCCAAAACTTAACAGACTCAGGTGTTGCCCCCACAGGAGTAATACAAGTTTCGGGGCATAAACAATTGCAAAGTTTAAATGACTATGCCAAATTAAATGAAGACAAACAAAAGAAAATATATGGAATGCTAAGTTCGGCATCACTGCCTGCAACACAAGAAGAAACAAAACCACTATCAACCATCTCCAGCAAATATTCAGAAATTCTTGGTACCTGCATCAATAGGCCTACTATAACAGCACACAATATCACCTTTAATATAGTTCAAGGTAAGTTCATTTTCCTATACCACAACAATCTACACAAAAGCTATCACAGATAATAACCATAGTATTATAACAGCCTCAGCATAAGATATGGGAAAGACGGTGTGGGGAGAGATGGGGGGACAACACAGTATGTATGTATGTATATATAAACTATTTATAAACTTTTTAGAAAGGATCGTGTCACTGGTAGAGGGGGTGGGGTTTTGTTTTATGTTAAGGAATATTTAATGGTAAATGAGACTATATTTAACAGTAATTTGGAATATTGTGAACATATTACTATTCAGTTATTGTTGGGACTTGTCAAAAAATTAACTATTTGTTGTGTATATCTTCCACCTAATGGTAGCAAATCAGGCTTACAAGAACTTGTAAATGCTTTGAATACTGGGGTTTCTACAGAGTTAATACTACTGAGTTTTAATTTAAATTGGATGGGTTCAGATATAACAAAGTTAAATACGGTCTTGTCTCAGTCTGGTTTACAACAGATTATTACTTTGCCCTCGACACAATAATAGATCAGGAAATCACACATTGCTGGACTGGATATTAACAAATAGACCTATTAATATGATAAAATGTGGTTTGACCTCTGATTCATTAAGTGATCATCATCCAGTCTTCTGTATTTGGAAGCATGGGGACTGAAGAAGTCTAAGCCAATTATAAGGATTTCGAGATCTTTTTCTAAATTTGATGTACATTCTTTTGTACAGAGTTGGGTAAAATAGATTGGTCTTTTTATATTCTATCCTGATGTGGATTCTGCATTGCATTTTCATTACTGAGTTTACACATGTTTTGGACCAGTTAGCTCCCTTGTTAAAAGAAGGGTCCGAGGAAAACTTATGGGTGGTTAACACCTCCTTTGATTAAACTTATGAGACAAGAGACAAGGCCTGAAAGCGTATAAAATGAACCATTCTGCTTCTGGTTATCATGCGTATGGGACTTTAAGGAACCAATGTAAGGCTAAGATAAGGAAGGCTAAAACAGACTATATTCGTCATAAACAATGTGAAGGGTTATCTAACGCTACTACTTTTGGAAAACAATTAATAATTTCATAAGGCCTAATGTTTGTCAACCAGGTTCAATGAGGTTGAATGGTGACTTGTTGTCTTGTCCACTGAAGATAGCTAACGAGTTTAATTTGAAATTTACTGCATTGCCTGATTCCTTTAGTGACCAGTCCAGGTGAACTACTTGGGATTGACTGAAGATTTTACAGTTAATCCTAAATTGTATAAGGACTACTACTCCGAAGGAGGTAGAGATTATTGCATTGTATTAAGAGGACAGCTCAGCTGGTTCTGATGGCTTATGTCCTAGTTTATTGGCGGTTGCTGCCTCGGTTATAGCACTTCCAGTTAGTATTATTTTCAACTTGTCTTTTGTTACAGGTACTACACCTAATATATGGAAACATACTTTGGTTACTCCTATATTTAAATCTGGTTCACAACATGAGTTTTGTAACTACAGACCTATTTCTATCTTGTCTGCTTTAGCTAAAGTTCAGGAAAGAATAGTTTATAATCAGTTGATTGGGTATGTGGATCGCTTTGGATTATTCTCTCAGAACCAACATGGTTTTAGAAAGGAAGGAGTACTGAGACTGCCCTGGTCGAGTTCACGAGCAGGCACTTAATGGCATGGATAAAGGGTGTCTGACGGGTGCCGTGTTCGTGGACTTGACCAAGGCATTCGACTCAGTTGATCACCAATTGTTGATTTCTAGACTTGGGTCATTGGGAGTTGATGAGTCTTTCTTGGACTGGACGAGGGATTACTTAACAAATAGGTTTCAAAGGGTTAAATATAGGGGTGCTGTATCAGACTCTGTAATGGTTAAGTGTGGGGTTCCACAAGGTTCTATTTTGGGGCCACTTTTGTTTTCTTTGTTTTTGATCAACTAGTAAGTGTGATTAATAATGCTTCTCTAACACTTTACGCTGGCGATGCAGTAATTTAACACAGGGTTTGTCATTTGGAGATCTAGGTGTTTCTTTAACAGAGGAAATGTGCAATTTTCAGTCTTCACTTATGGCCTGTAAATTACTCTTAAACAAATCTAAGACAAAGGTGATGGTTTTGGTACCCCACCTAGACTGAGATCTGAGGTTAGTACGTTGGAAGTTAAATCTCTTGATGGATTACTGTTTGACTATGTTGATACATTTCAATATCTTGGGGTATTACTAGATTCTCATCTAAATTATGAATCTCATTTTGAGGGTTACCTCAAGAATACATTGTAGATTAGGTTCTTTGTACAGAATCCGTTCATTTCTTATTCCTGAGTCTAGGCTGGTTATTTCAAATTGCTGCTTACTTCCTATTGTGAACTATGCAGCTATGATTACTGACACTGCTTCTCTGACAGTGATTTCAAAGAAATCCACTTTACTTCACTTGATAGCTAAGTTTGCTTTAAATTGTTCTAAGTCATCTCATCATTGTGTGATTTTGAAAGAAATGGGCTGGTTACGGTTTCATTAAATTTCCAATACTTGTGGCCAAGTTCATATATAAAGTTATGGACTCTGGAATTCCACATAGTATTTCAAAGTTTTTGAGACCATATATTGATGGTCATTATTCTAGACATAGGTCAGACAGTAGGTTTCTCGAGATTCCTTTTATGAAATCTAAAAGTGGACAAAGATCCTTTGCTTATATTGCTCCATTCATTTGGAATGAAATTCCTCAAGATATTAGGTGGTTGTGTTCTGTCAAAAAGTTTGCCGATGCATTAAGGATGTATTTCGAATCTCAATTTAATTGTAACTGTTTTTTATGAATTTTTTTTTATGAATTTTATACGTAACAAAGACATTTTTGTCTGCAATTTGCTGCATTGTATATGTATGTTTGATTATGTATTGTCTGTATGCAATATATGTGGGTCGCACCTGTAAAAGGAACTTGTTTCCAGTGTGCTTACCCGTTAAGCGAATAAACAAACAAACATATACTGTATATATGTAGAAGGCCACTAAAGTAACATAGTAAATATTTAACATAAAAATCAAGCAGTCCACATAATATGTACTGTAGAGAATACAATTGCTAGACAGAAAAAATAAAATAAAATATACATACACCCACAAAATAAAATAGTTAACTGTGTTATTCTTTTACTTGAACAGGTAGGTAGGTAGAAATTTATTGTTCGACAAAATGTCACTACAATTATAACAAAAATTACATAAATAGCCATACTGTCATAAAATCATCTTGAATACAAAAATATAAATCTTACACTTCTCACAAAGTGGTTGTGCAAATCACTTGACATACTTGACTAAAAGTCCAAATAGATTATTATTGTTTGCCCCTTTATCTTATCCTTTTATCACAATTTAATTGCCATTAATTATCGACTCAAACTCTTTAAAATTCCAATGTCTTTGGAGTTAACGAGAAATAGAAGCATCATATCGGAGGGAAGTCTGAGGGTTGCCGAAATTGGTCCCAACCAATATTTTCTTTGATTATTATATTGTGGACAGTGTAACACAATATGTTTCAAATCATCTTCAACATCATATTTACAATTACAGTATGCAGTTTTAACCTCAGTTCTCCTTTGTTTTAACATGATGTAATTCGCAGGATACAATTCCATTCTGAATCTTGTTAAAATTCTTCTTTCATTCCAGTAAGTTAATATTGTCAGATATTCTTCTAATCCTCTAGTTGTTTTTATGTTTCAAACAACATGAAGTCTTGCTATATTATGACATATGCAGTTTGTCTCAGCCTTAGAACTGCTCCAGAGGTGAAAGAGTTAACTTCCATGCCAGGCATGGAATCTGGTGCGCGAGCTCAGTTGAAAAAACTCTGTCTGTTGATCTTCAAACTGAAACTGCCAGATTCTTTACTCCGCCTCACTGAACAGTCGCTCCGGAGATTCCTCCTACTGCTCGGTTCATTTCTTGGTTAAAAAGTGTTTTTCTCGGTTTGTTTAAACCGCAATTATATTTATTTTAACCGCAAACCGGTCGGTTCAAGCTCTGTCTGTGGTATCGTAAGTAATAGATAGGTTTTACATTCTCTGTGTGGAACTTGTAAATGTTGTTATCGGTTCGGTTTGAACTGATCAGGTTGTTGTTAAAACGTATTAAAATTACATTTAGAGTGCAGTTCCCGGTTCTTATCGGTTCTAAAAAAAAACGGATTTCATTACGGTTTTTTCCATGACCCGTGACACGGTTGGGAACCAATAAGGGTGTATTGCTTGGCGATTTGCCAAAAAGGGCAAGTTTTTGGTTAGGCTGGCATTATGTCTGAGAAACCCAAAAGAAAAACCGGGCCCACTGGGTTTCAGCACTGTAGTGTCTGTAGGGAAGCCTTTGCCAAGGCTGACCCACACACCACATGTGTTTATTGTCTGGGGTTTGACCACCTCAATGCAGACCTCCAGATTTGCAAGAATTTCCCTGCAGCTACCCTGGATAAGAGAGTTGGTAGGCTCAGGGAACGAGAGGCCAAAAAGTCCGCTGACCCGGATGTCCAGCCCGGTTCGGTGCCAACCGAACCGGAGGGAGTGCCCTCTGACCAGGGCGAGACTTCCTCAGGCAAGCGAAGAGCTGACTCGGAGGAGCCAGTTCCAGCAAAGAGGACTAGAAAATCAGCAGGTGTGGAGCCAAAATTTCCTTCTCCAACCACTGCAGAGATAGCCAAAGCGATCCAAATTGTCCAGTCACTTTCCCCAGTTCCGTCCGAACCGTCACTATCAGGTAAACGGTTGGTTCGGTCGGTTCCACCGGTTCAAGAATATGATATAGAGGAATTTTATGAACTGGAGGAGGGGAGGAGATTATGAACAGTGTGAATGTGATTTTGAAAGTCTGGATGTGCCCATTGAACGGACATCTCCCCAGACAGATCTTCAGGAGTGTCTCCCCTAGGCTTTCTGGGTCCCTTCTCATTTCTGTTTATAAAAAGTTGCTGAAACCCTCCGGCTCCCTTTGGAAGAAGCTGTGGATGAACAGGAGGAGCCTGACTATGTGGAAATGATGGATATCCCAGAGTCCAGGAGATTGTCTATTCCTTTACATAAATCATTTAGGAAACAAACAATAAAAATTTTAAAAGCTCTAATTCTTTACCTCCTGTGGATAAAAGATGGACAGGAGGTACACTTTGTCAGGCCCTGATACGGAGTTCCTTTCACAACAATGCAGCCATGTTGGGGTAGTGCAGGCTGCAGCCTGTGATAAGGCAAATATTCCCTTGGCTTCACACCCCCTGACAAGGACTCCAGGAGGATTGATGCCATGGCTAAGAGACAATACATGGCAGCATCCTTGGGACTCAGACAGGCAAATTATGTGGCCTATGTTGCAAGATACCAGAAATCCAGATGGGATACTGTTATGACTTTAGCGAAACAGGTCCCTGGCCAGCTTGCCAAGGAGCTGGAACAGGTGGCTGCTGATGGTATTGAGGCATCCAAGGTGCAATTCCATGCTGCAGTGAACTCTAATGATGTATCTTCAAGAGTCATGGTTACATCTGTGGCTTTTCGTAGAATGGCTTGGCTCAGGTGTACTAGCCTGTCACAGGATACCCAGGCTAAGGCCATGGATTTTCCTGTTGTGGGTAATTCTCTGTTTGGGGAGCAGACAGAGAATTACATGAAGAAAATGGATGAGTATAGGACCACTTATAGGAGTGCACAGGCCAAGGAAAGGCAAGCCACTCCTCAGAGGCAGCCTTCCAGGGGCAGGGGCAGGCCTTTTCACAGGCCTTTTTACCAAGCCCAGGCCTCCTCTTCAGCTTATGCCCAGAGGGGGTTCTTCAGAGGGAGAGGCAGACGGGGGACGAGCAGGCCTGCTCCCACCCCTCACCCTAAAGCCCCTGCCAAACAGGCACCCTGATGGGATGCCCAGGGCCGATTCTCCATTACCTGTAGGGGGCAGGCTGGCTTACTTCGTCCAGGACTGGGAGTCTTTAACATCAGACAAGTGGGTCCTGGAAGTAGTAAGCCAGGGACTGGTTCTCAGCTTCAAAAAATTTCCAAAGATGAGAACCAGATCTTTTCCACCTGCAAATCCATTAGATGCTCTTGCTTTGTAAACAGAAGTCTCAACCCTCCTGGCTCTCAGAGCTGTGGAAAGGATTCCTCCCCTACACCAGGGCAAAGGACTGTACTCCAGGTGCTTCCTTACACCAAAAAAGACAGGAGAATGGCAGTCCATCCTGGATCTAAGATACCTAAACAAGCACCTTTTAAAACCAAAATTCAAAATGGTGACTCTGGGAATGATTTTACCCTCCCTAAGGCCAGGGGACTGGCTAGCGTCCCTGGACCTCAAGGATGCCTACTTCCATGTTCTCATCAGAAGCTCCCACTGAAAGTACCTCAGATTCGAACTGCCCTCAGGCCATTACCAGTTCAGAGCAATGCCCTTCAGCCTTACCTCTGCCCCAAGGGTATTCACAAAATGCCTGGCAGTAGCAGTTGCTCACTTAAGAAGGCAAAAGATTGCCATCTTTCCTTACCTGGACAACTGGCTCATAGTGGGTCAGTCTCCAGACCAAGTCAAATCACACCTTCAGGTTACCCAGCAGCTGCTTTCATCTCTAGGTTTTCTTCTCAATCTCCCAAAGTCAGTTCTAGAGCCTGTTCAGCTACTCACCTTCATAGGCACATAACTGAACACAAAGCAGGCCAGAGCTTTCCTTCCTCTAGAAAGAGTAAAGACCCTGGTGGCTCTGGCCTCCTCCTTCACTCTGCAGGTCTTTCGACCAGCAAGGCACTTTCTACAGCTCCTAGGACACATGGCTGCTTCCACAGCTGTAGTGCAAGGAGCAAGATTTCAGATGAGGGACATTCAGTTCCATTTGAGAGCCTTCTGGTCTCAAAGGAGAGATCCCCTAACCAAATTGATCCCAGTAACTTGAACCCTGATCCAGGCCCTACAGTGGTGGCAGGATCAGAGCAATCTGAGACAGGGGGTTCCTTTCATCCCTCAATCTCACTCCTTGACCCTTACTACAGATGCGTCCCTCTTGGGATGGGGAGCTCACATGGTCGACCTCTCCACCCAGGGATTGTGGTCCCCTCAGGAATCTCTGCTCCACATCAATCTGTTGGAACTCAGAGCTGTTTTTCTAGCACTTCAGGTTTTTTCTGCATCTGTTCAGAACAAAGTGGTACAGATCAGAACAGACAACACCACTACAATGTGGTACATCAACAAGTAAGGGGGCACTCGGTCTTTGGCCTTGTGCACCGAGGCAATGAAGTTGTGGTCTCTGGCTTATTCCCTGAATGCCTCCCTCATAGCAGTTCACCTCCCAGGCAAGGACAATGTCCTGGCAGATGCTCTCAGCAGGATTTCCCAGGGCCATCACGAATGGTCACTGGATCCCCTAGTACTGGGGTTAGTTTTTGCCAGGTGGGGCACCCCTCAGATAGATCTTTTTGCAGCCCCAGACAATCACCAAATTCCACTTTTTTGTTGCAGGCCCCCAATGTTGGGCTCAGTCCCTCTGGATGCCTTCCTTCTCGATTGGAAAGGGAAGTTCCTCTATGCCTTTCCCCCCTTCCCTCTCTTGTTCAAGGTGCTAGTCAAAATCAGATCTCAACCTTGCAAGATGATTCTGATTGCTCCAGGTTGGGCCAGACAGCCCTGGTATCCACTCCTTCTGTCCTTAGCAGTCCATCTTCCCCTGTGTCTCCCCAGGAACCACAATTTGTTAACCTGTGCCAAGGGGAGAGTTTGGTATCCGAATCTCAAATTCCTCAACCTCAAGGACTGGCTTTTGAGGAGTTAGAGTTTGCTGACCTACACCTTTCTCAAGGTGTACTCAAAATCTTGAAAGCTTCTAGGAAGCCTTCCACCAGGGCTACTTATAATTCTAAATGGAAAAGGTTTTCCATATGGTGCTCTGGGAAGCATATTTCCCCAGAATCTGCTGATTTGCCTACAGTCTTGGACTATATGGTCCATCTAAATACTTTGGGGCTGAGGCCAGCTACCCTGAAAGTGCATTTGGCAGCTGTCTTTGCTTTTTATTTCAGCAGGAAAGCCCTCTTCTCTTTCTGCTCACCCTGTATTCTCCAAGTTTTTCAAGGATTGCTTCACCAACCCTCCATTCAGGGACCCTGCTCCTGCCTGGGATCTTAATGTTTGCATTGCTCAGCTGATGCAACCCCCCTTTGAACCTTTGTCTTCAGCATAGCTTTAGTACTTGACTTGGAAAACTGTGTTTATAGTAGCCATCACTTCTGCCAGACGCATAAGTGATTTACAAGCTTTGTCAGTGGAGCCTGATTTTATCTCCTTTCACAGAGATAAGGTAGTCCTCAGGACTAACAGGAAGTTCTTGCCTAAGGTGGTTTCAGATTTCCACCTTAATCAATCTATATCTCTTCCAGTGTACTTCACTGACCATTCCTCCTCTGGCGAGAGGAGGCTGCACAGTTTAGATGTGAAGAGAGCCCTTAGTTACTACATAGAGCGTACCAAAGGTCACAGGTTCGACTCCCTCCAACTGTTCCTCACTTATGGTGAGGTTGGGAAAGGGAAACCTGCCACTAAAAGATCCATTGCCAGGCGGATTGTCTCTTGTATCCAATTTTGCTATCAAAAACTGGGTAAGGTTCCCCCTTCAGGCCTGAGGGCTCACTCTACCAGAGGTACAGCTGCATCCCTAGCTGCGGCCAGGGACATCCCTAGCTTAGAGATATGTCAAGCAGCTACCTGGAAAACAGTACACACTTTCACCAAGCATTACTCCCTGGACATCCAGGCTAGGAGGGATGCTCGGTTTAACTGGCCAATAGCTTCAGATCCTATTTCCTAAGTAGGTTCTGTCCCTCCTCCATGGAGGTACTGCTGTGTAGTCTGCATATGTCATAATATAGCAAGACTTCATGTTGTTTGAAGAAAAAATTACTCACCTTAGTAATGTTGTTTCTTCTAATGGAGTCTTGCTATATTATGACTCCCCCCGCCCCTCTCAGAACCTCTACTCTTGGGATGTGGGTGGGCAAGTGCAGTGTTGGCATTAATGATGCCCACCTTGTGTTCTTCACTCCTCCTTTTGGGGTGTTTGGGTGTTGTATTTTATTTTATCTTATTTTCTGGTCCCCTGACTTGAGTCTTGGTTTTGGGACCAGAAAAATGTTAATATTTTAGCAGCCAGTTGGCTAGTGTAGGTTTACAGCTTCCACACAGAACCTTAGTGAGTTTTGCTCATAAAGATCTGACAGTTTCAGTTTGAAGATCTACAGACAGAGTTTTTCAACCGAGCTCGCACTCCAGATTCCATGCCTGGCATGGAAGTTAACTCTTTCACCTCCGGAGCAGTTCTAAGGCTGAGACAAACTGCATATGTCATAATATAGCAAGACTCCATTAGAAGAAACAACATTACTAAGGTGAGTAATTTTTTCTTTTATACCATCTAAAATTAACTAATCGTGATATTTTAATATTATCTTCTGACCATTCTATATCTGCTAACCTTGTCTTAATTTGCAGTTTTATCTCCTTTTTTGGTCTGATGTAAATTTCATATAATAACTGACCCAGTCCTAGAGGAAAAATAACCTTCTTAATTGTTGCTATAGTTGGTGGTACAAATCTCCTTTGATTATATTGTAATTCCTCCTCCAAACACATTCTCGTCAAATGGTGCGAAGGTAAAAGGAATAATTTCAAAATGAATATTAATCATCTTTCAAGGACCTGATTCTTAAAGGATATTTGTCTGAGTTCATGTCTCAAAACTTCTGCAGGTACAGACTGTGGAATTCTTAGTAGGTCTGGTTAATGACTGTTTCCAAAGTTTTCATGTTGGCTACTGCCCAAATTTCAGATGCATATAAAGTGCTTGTTTTAACCTTGGCATTCAAGGTTCTCAGCAAGCCATCAACTGACCCCTGACCATAATTGAAATTGAACTTCTGAAATGCTTTTGTTGTTACATTTAATTTTTTTGTTTGCTTTGTTATATGTTGTTTCCATCTGTAATTCTGTGTAAATGTCACACCCAGATATTCATAACTACTGTTTTAATTTTTTCCCCATCTATAAAAATAGTTGGTAAAAATTTGATCCTAGCCCCAAACACAAGCATATTTGTTTTATCTCTATTTATTTGCAACCTATTAATTTTGCAAAGTTCTGAAAAGTGTGTCAGTTTGCGTTGTAATCCAAGTTTTGATGTTGATATTAAGACTATATCATCCATATACATGAGACAAGGAACCTTATAATTTAATATAGATGGAGACTGAAACTCTGGGTTATCCAATGCTATCAGTATCGAATTAATATAGAGATTAAACAATAAAGGGTAGAGAAGACAACCTTGTCTCACTTCTAAGTTAGTTTCTATTTATGGGGTTACATTTCCATTCTGATCATATCTCACTTTTAACCAAGTATTTTGATATAATGTACTTACAATTCTCAATAAGGTTGGGTCAATATTATATGTCTGTAATTTTTCCCATAATAAAGTTCTACTTGTTGAATCAAACACTGTTCTTAAATCCATGAAACAGCAGTACAATTTTGTCTTTTTAAGAGTGACATACTTTCACAAAAGGTGATTCAAAACATAGCAATGCTGAACTGTAGATCTCGCTGTTCTAAATCCATTTTGTGTTTCTGTCAAGAGGTTCTGGTCCTGTACCCACTGTTGTAAATGTTGCAAAATTATTCTTGTGAACATTTTCTGTGACGAATCCAATAAATTTATTAGTATATACATTGCTGGGTTGTTTAGGTCACCCTTTTAAAATATCGAACACATTATGCTTCCTGACCAGGTCTCTGGAAATATATCATATTGGCAACCCAGATTAAATATGGAATGCAAGACTGGTACCCACCATTCCCTAAATGATCTAAACATTTCTGACAAAATTTTGTCTGGGCCTGGCACTTTATTTAAAGAGTTTTTTTAAATAGCTGCCATTATTTCCTCTTTTGTAATGAAGAAAGGGTGAGGGAGCATTTTTACCTCCATGTTGTTCATCACTAGAGAAGTACAAATTAGTAAAATGCTCTTCCATTGACTCGGAGTAACTGTGGCTATGACTTTGTTAGTATATTGCCCGAAACCTTGTTAAACTAATAACCATAATTGTTTTATGTCTTTCTTAATTATAGTTTTCCTATGTTTTTCCCACATTTTTTTGTGGTATTTTCTCTTTTCCTTTTCCAATATTAATTTATAATTGGTCCTCCCATTATTTAAAACTTTTTTATTAACAATATTGGGATTCTTCCTATATTTAACTTTCTCTTTTCTATCTTATACATATTGTTAAACCATGTCGTTTTTAACCCATCCTTCTGCGGTTTTTCTATAAAAAGTGGAGCCAAATAAAATACCATAAGCTTCCTTGACTCCAACAAATCTGTGTTGTCTATGGTTTCTAATATTTTAGATTTTAAATCTAACATATAGTTAGAATTTAATATTTCTTCAAAGGTATTTATTGTTGATCCATTCCACTGGATACGGTGGGAATTTATTATTATTAGTGTTAAATCTTTATTTCCTATTATTTAATCTTTCAAATTCTCAATATGCCATGAAGTGTATATGGGTAAATGTGATGATTCTGGGTGGGGTAATGCAGTTAAGTCTTCACATATCCTAGCTGCTTCCAGATTTACACAGACTAGGTCTATAACTGACAATCCATTTGGACCTATATATGTGAACTCTCCTTCCGAATCCACCGTGGTTCTTCCATTCATCAGATTAAAGTTACATTCTTCCATTGTTTGATACATTAGTTTTCATCTTTTATTCATAATTTTATCCTTAGATTTCCTTTCATAGCATAATTTTTGGTTTATTATACTCATCCCTTGCATACTGGCTGTTGAGGTAGTTGTTATACATGCATTGTAATCTCCCAGGAAGATAATATGGATATTTTC
Source organism: Neoceratodus forsteri (assembly GCA_016271365.2). Lineage (NCBI taxonomy): Eukaryota > Metazoa > Chordata > Ceratodontiformes > Ceratodontidae > Neoceratodus > Neoceratodus forsteri. The sequence continues at coordinate 72,597,343 of JADMNL010000023.1, forward strand.
AAAATCTTCCACCAATAAGTGGATTTTTTCTTTAAATAAGATCCAAAAACTACTACTCAATGATTTATTATTTGGAGGTAAATATACATTAATTAATATAAATGTTTCCTTCCCTTGTCCAGTTTAAAATCTGTATTTCTTTTACAGTAGTTTCCAATTGGGTAGCTGAAATATATAGTGAAGTCCTAATGTAAGTAATCAAACCTGCACAAGGTCTACCATTTTTCTTAAAAGCTGATACACTGTAACCTGTAAAATCTGGAAACACTGGTGGTATATCATCCAAAGCCCATGTTTCTTATAGACATATAGGGCCAGATTCTCAAATGGGGCTGTGTTCGGCGCAAGCTGCGGCAAACAGCAGCTTGCGCACCAAAGTCCCATGCACCAGGGACCCTGCACCAGATTCTGGTACAGGAGGGGTCCTGGTGCCTAAGTCCCAATGCTTGCGGCAACCCCAGCCATGCAGCAACCACATGGCATATGTGAGGGTTCAGCGCACCCCCTTGGACCATGGGCTGCATGGTCTGTCTAATTCGGGACCAGCAGCAGAAGTTTACAGAGGGCTGTGCCAGTCCCCTTCTCTGTCTGGGGATGGGGGAACACTGCCTGCATGGGTGGGGGGGCATGGGAACCAGTGGGAGGGTTGGTGGCATTTGTCCTGGTACTAACTGGGACACCGGGATCTGGAGAGGGGCACTACCAACATGCAGAAGAGCACATCAAGGATCGGGTGGGTGCTCCTGCCCTGGATGCCCTAAGGGTGCACAACCTGGATGGGGGGGTCCACTATGTGGCACTTGTGAGGCACGGTGGGGTAGGGGAGGTGGGACATGCCACACTACCCATAGGACAGCTCACCCAGGGGAGCGATGTCTGAGTCCCCTTATGCCAGCCCTGGCTGGTCTAAGGGGACTTAGAATTTCTCTCATCGGGTGCTGTCTGTGAATAGCAAGTTGCAGCTTGCGTCGGTGCAGTCCACCTAGCACCATGTCGCAGGGCAGTTCAGGGCGCAGGGGTGGTGCAAGCCCTGTTTGGGGCAGGCAGCCTTAAGTCGATGCAGGGAACCTTTGTGAATTGTGTGGAGGCAGCCCTGGATGCAAGGTGCACCTTGCACCATATCTGATTGGTGCAAGCACCTTGCATCAGACACAGGGCTTTGAGAATCGGGCCCATAATGTCCATTTTTTGCCAAAAATTTTTGAAACTCTGTCTACCAATTTAGAGCCCAAACCCTCTATATTCCATGATAATATAGATAATTTATCTTTTGTCTCACTGTTTTGTTTATCTGTTTCTAATATTTGTCAGTTCTGTTCAAAAGTCAACAACGCTGTAAATGGATTCCTGTCAACCCCAGCAATAACACTGTTCTCTTTGACAAGTCCATTCATGTGTGCTTTATCCACTGTTCTGTAGTCTATAAGATAAATACCATAACTCTCTAGTGACAGAGCATTTTTCAGTATGAGATCAGCAAGGTTTACTGATCTAAATGGAATATCTGTTTGGGAACTATCTGGGGAGGGCCTTATTCTTTCAATTACATTTTTTGTGATGTTCATTTTTAACATACAAGAGAGAAAAGTAACAATCTCTGCCTTTAATCTTGCTATAAACTGTGTGTTGCTTGTTTCCCATCCAAAAAGGGAGAATGTTTTATTTTCCCATTTTAGAATATTTAAATGGTCATATTCTGTAATTACTGCTAAAGCTCGCTGTCTCCATACCAAATCCTTCATCACTGGAAATGATTCATCAACTAGCAAATTGCAGTTATCCACCTGTTCTAAATAAGGGACCCAATATGGTGGATGAATGTAAATCCCTTATTTCTTAAATCTTTCTCATCATCCCACACCTCGTTTGCCAAAGAATGGGTATTGAGATATAGTAATACACAGTTTGTATGCTTTTGTGTGGGTGGTCACATTACATAATATTCCTCTAAGGGATATTTTGATAACTGTAACAATCGTGTAACCCATTCTACTAGTTTCAAGTGAGTTTCTTCAAATAGTCTCTCTATTCTGTATAATTCAATTAAATATTCTCCTTTACAATTTTCCCTTTCCATTTTGTCATCATTTTTGACATTGCCCACTAATAAATCAGGAGTCTCATGTACCTTACGAGTAACTTTGTCTTCCCTCTTGATGCAACATAAACTTCATCAGTTTCATTTGTATCCACCATAATTCCTTCTGGGGCCTTATTAAATGTATTCATTTTAACAGCATTTTCCTCTATTAATGTCATCTTAGTTTGAGGTAATTCATTTCTCTGTACTTTTGATCTTATTTCTTCCCTTTCTTCTTTATTTGTTGTATCTTTAGTGTATATTACATCAACCAATTTCCCCTTTTTCCTTGCCCTATATCTTCATCTCTTTTTCTGTATTTTGTTCCCTTATCCATCTTATTTATATCAGCACTTTTCCCAACCTTTTCTTTCAGATTTATCATGTCATTATTTTCTTTAAGAAAAGGGGGTGGGAGATTTACCTGGATTGCTTTATTCATAACTTGTATCACATCCTGCTCTTCACAAATGTCTACCGAGTGCATTTCTATAGCTGGATTTGTTATATTAAGTTGTTTAAAATAATTTAAAATGGTTTGATTATGGAACACACCAGTTCTAAGTGGAGCAATTTCTTCCTTCAATACCCATAAATTTTCTAGTATAACCACATTTGCAAAATAAGGATCTTGAATGGATTCCAGAATCTGTTTGGACAAGGTTGATGATTCAATAAGACAGCCTCTTCTTACAAAAATTTATTTTCCAGTGTCGTAACCCTTCTCTGCTTCATCCACTACTGAAGGTGACTCTCAGTTACTAAAAATGGGAGTACAAACATTCAACCTCCTTGAGTGATTTAGGGGTGAAAGGGAAGGAGAAACTATCTCATCCATGTCATAATGTAACACCTGTTTATCTACCAACTGTTTTAAACCTAAGATGGTGTGGTTCAAGTCCTCCATTACTTGAGTCACACTAGCTTTCTGACTGGAAACTTACTTTCTTGCACCTTAAATTCATGGTCCAACTCATTTAGTTTCTCTCTGTTTTCTTGTATAGGGGAAAAATTCCCCTCATAAACATACTCATGGTTAAATTATGGGTAGCATCTCCTTCAGCATTTAGTAGTGCAGATGAATAGCTATCATGATATGTTTCATTAACAACTGCTATTGGCTCTTGAAAATAACTTAAGCCTTGGGTTATAGAGCCCCAGCTATAACTATAGCTATTGGACAGCTCAAATTCATCAGCATTATCTGAGTCCACTAAAATAATGTCCTCATCACAAGTGTTAATTATATCCTTTAAGTATAATTGTTTTTTGTTGGTCCCACTAGAGGACTTATCCAGAGATGTCAAAACTTCCTTGGTAATTCCTATAGTAGGAGAAAATAAATTTGTAATGTTCAATTGTTTTATTCCATTTTTCTCTTCTCTTCTGTCTCTTTACTCCTGTAACCGTATTATGTTTTCCTCAGATTTAGCACTCAGTTTTTCCTTTCCCCTTTTTTTATTGTTCTCTGAGCTTGCTTTCACCATTTTAGGTGAGCAGGACAATCCACTCCCTGTATGTACCATCCTATAACAGTTGAAGTAATAGGAACTAGTTCACCCCTTGCTTTTCTGAAGTTGGATCCAAAAAGTCACCAGTTAATAAAACAGTTAAAGCAATCAAATTATACAGTTTGCAATTGGCAGTTGACATCCAATTGAAGTCCAACTACTGGTTAATATGATTTATCAATTGTAGTCAATTGCCAATTTATATAGGATAAATGGATCAACTACATTACTTAACACAATTGGCACAATTAGCATAAATACAATTAAGACACAGTAATATAGTGACACATGATAAATCGGACCACTATGAGAGAAAAAAAATAGAGTACATTTACCCAAAAAATGTCCACAAGCGTCCATAAAGTGTCCTGTGCAAAGACGTTCTCTGAACAATCCAAAAAATTAGTGCAGAAAAAGGAAGGGGCACTTAGCTCCCATATATGTCTGAACTCCATTGAATTTTATCACCTTTTAGTATTTTGTTCAAAACTCAAAAACATACATAAACGATCACTGGTTTTCCCTCAGATCTTGGAATTCCATCATGTTCCAGTAATTTAGCTTGAATCCTGCATATAACTTGCTTTACTTTACGATGTAAAATCCAATATAAAATCCAAAATAGTGTCCAATGGACAGTAGGCCAGGTAGACAATTCCTTTGTGCTTCTTGCCTCTGTATTCTTTTAAACAAATACTTGAAATAGTTCAATTCCTTGCTTTCATGCACTAAAACTTTAGGGGGCACAAAGAAAGTACAACATAGGCATATAAATATATGAACACAACTTTCATTGTCATAAGTGCCATAAAACAAGTATAGCATTTTTAAGCATTATTTAAAAAGAATGCTGCCTTATAAAAATCTGCAGACCTTATAAGACTGGAGGCTAAGAGAGCTTAAAAACTCCCCTCCCCAGTAAAGGCCTCTAACTCTTATTATTATTATTACTATTACTATTGAGCTTGGTATCATTCCTTCAGGTATTACATCTTCAGGAATGCCTTCAAGTTTTATCAACAAAGTACAAGAGTAAGGTACAGGAGCAAAAACTAGATAAACTACATGAACAGAGGCTAACAGCCCAAAGGTCAACTTACTTCTGCAGGATAGCTTAATTAGCTTCTGGCCACACTCGGCGTCTCCTTGCTGCACATGTTTGCAGAGCTGATGGAGCTATGGGTGGGTTTTCATCCCTTTTATGTGAGACCCTCACTCATATGTGCATTGTACACACTTGTCTTCCTCTGAGATTTATAAGTGGAGCACCAGACAGCAGTACACCAAGCACCAGATAACAATGCAACGCAAGGCTCAAAACCACTCGAAACCACTTGGTATCTGTTAAGTTTCAAGAGAGAAAACCTACTCCCTCTCTCCTTTACTTGTGATCACCGAAGCTCACACTCGACTTGACTGCAGCCTGTAGCACACCAAATGCACTCGCCCCCTCCTTCAGCTCAACTAAACAGACATAGAACATGCACGTTTTTATGTAACTCACCCTCCTGATCTAATTTGCATGAGGTGGGTATCTTAATTTAAAACAATCTTTTCTACCTTTTAAAAGTTTTTACATTTCTAAATCTTAAAAACAATCTTAATCAGAACATTAAAGTACAAGGGCATCAAAGCATACACTATGTAAACTTTAGCAAACAACAGGGAAAACCAAACAGAATATGTCTAATTCTGTAATACTTTCAAAGAAAGAAACACACAAACAAGACTTAAATGTTAGTAAAACAGAATGGTTCTTAGTCAGGTTTCACTCTGAATCATTGTTTTTAGCCTATTTTTGTTTCTTTATTTGGTCTCTGCCTTGTAGCAAAAATGTAGACGCTAACCTCTGGGTTATTTATGTGTCTTCTTCTTTGCTTTTCGCCAACCCAACTGGTGTTCTGGTCACTCTCGGATCCTGCTCTGCTGAGGAGCACCACCGTTCACCTTATCACTGTGGACTCAAGCTCCTGGTTTCAAATCCACCATACACAGGCCTTCCTCCACCTGCAAGGGAGCAAAAACACAGCGGGAGAACACAGCATGACTGGGGCTCACAATAAGATGTACTGGTAAGGAGGCAAGCAGTTTGGTAATGATGGCATACATTTTAAAAATTATTTTGAAGTTCTGCTCCCCTGCTTCACTGCTTTACTCCACAAACAGAGAGCACATAGTGCAGACCCATTTCCAACTTCCACCTCTTCATCCCTTGACTTGCGGCACACTGAGTGCAGGCTTGATACAGCCTTCAGAAATGAAGTGGTTAGGGAATGCTCGTGTTACACAGCTCTTGCACAGGAAACAGCTATGGTATCCAAAAAGAAAGAGACCCCAACAGATTGCTTCTGATACTGACAGTGACTAAAGGTACAGTAATATTATGTCACATCAGCCACAAACAATATTAACAACCAGGAGAAGATTGATTCCATGACAGGTACCCAATGGCACAATTTCTAAAAATTCATACATTCCTTTCACCATACAATCTTTTTTCTTAGAAACTTTTCATCACATTAACTAGACCAACATCAAACTGTTCCATAGAGTCATCATAAACACATTTTCCCCCCAACAAAACATGATTTCATTATCACTCTTATCTCCACACAATAACCCAAATGTGAAGATTGATTCTAACAGTAATTTATCTGTCTCATCACCCTATAACAGAAGAGGTGACACTCCACAACACAAACTTACATCAAAACATTCACTCATTCATAACTTTTCATATATCATTTAATTTTTCCATTTTTAATTTTTTATCCTTGTGAACCTGATGAGCAAACTGCCCGTTTTCACAGGCGACAAGCATTACAAAAAACAGATGTGATACAAAAACAATAAAGAACATTGGCAATAAATTACAATACATCTTATACAATGCAGAACAATAAACAGATACAAATACAATTAACAAATACATTTCTGAGAACTATGAAAACATAAAAATAAGTTGTGTTTGAAATTACCAATGAACTTAAAATGAAAAAATTCAGAGGGGAGAGAGTTGAAAACTTAAGGGGCCCTATACAAATGTGATCTTTGGCCAATTGTCCTGTGACAAAGAGGTATCTGAAAAGAAAATTTATCCTGAGAGAGAGTTTCACAACCATTAGTAAACCTGGGAAACAATTTGGAGATGGGGGGGGGGAGAAGACACAAAATAATTTTAAACAGCATTGTACAATTTTTAAACTGTATCCAGTAGTCGAAAGATAAACAACTGGACTCCTGAAGAAGACGACAATGGTGAGTGCGATATGGAACCTGCAACATAAACCTGAGGATGGAATTGTACATGACCCTGAGTGACTCCAGCGTATTTTTACAAGCAGATGAATAAACTAACAAACCGTAATCTAGTTTGCTAAACAAAAAACTGTGAGCTAATAAAATTCGGGATTCATTGGTGAGGCATGCTTTGACACGGTATAATGCGCCAAGACACTGGTGGATAGCCTTCCTAATGGTAACAACATGTTTTTCAAAAGATAATTTTGAATCAAGGATTAACCCCAAATATTTAAAATAGTCGACAAGCTCAATAGGGGAACCATTTAAATCAACAAGGGGGAGAGGATCCTCAACACTGGGTTTGTTAGAGAAGACCATGAGTCTGGTCTTCTGAACATTCAGTACCATATGATTGTGAAGAAGCCAATCTTGAAGCGACTTAAAGCCAACCTGAACCTTTGAAATAGCAGCATTTTGTTTGCAAGCAATGCTGTATAACACAGCATCATCTGCGCACATAATCAAGGCCACTGATTTACGGTGATTAAAACACTGAAATTCCATTTTCAATACTTCAGATTCCGGAATTGTACCGGTGATTGCTATTCTAATTTCCAGATTTTACCGGGATTCTGCTGTCATTCTTTTAGTGTGTGTATAAATAATCAGAATAATAGAAGGCTTCGTATACAGAGGATTAAATAAAGCAAATTGAAAATAGTTCAGGAAGCAATTATAAGAAAAATACAAGTTTTGTAGAATTACTGATCTAGTATAAAATGGCAGATTCCATGAAATCTTTGTTTTAACCGGTGTTCAGGCAGCCCTAATTCTGGAATTGTACCAGGTTTTCCGGTAAAAACCGAAAAACAGTGGCCTTGCACATAATGATTGAAGACTGGGTGCAGGTACTAGGGAGAGTGTTCATATATGATGCGAATATCAATGGTCCCAATATTGAGCCCTGAGGAACTCCGCAGGCAATAGGAGTAGTATGGGAAAGAGAACCTTCAAGGGCATATGTGCGACTACTGAGATAACTGGAAACCCACAGAATAACTTCTTGGGAGAAATACAAACTTGACAAAATGTTAGGTAGCAAGCAATGTTCAACTAGGTCGAAGGCCTTGGTGAGGTCCACAAATACAGCTGCAACAGAGTGCCCTTTATCTGTAAATGATTTTCCACTCATAGTAGTCTAAACACCATAATGGTAAAGTTCATGTTCCACCTCCAACCTAACCAGTCCCACAGCTCACACCCCACCTAAAAAAACAATATTGCTAACACAAATATCAACAGTCTAATAATTTCCTTTATTTCTATATCACTACAGGGCACAACATCTTGCTGTACAAACCAGAATATCCTCAGAAAAGCACCGCAGATGCACCACCTTTATCACAGCTTCAAAATCAAAGCAGCTTGACAGACAGATGTGTTACCAAAACAGCTCTCAGGACAATGTCTACTGTAAGTGAAAAACCAACACCTAAAAAAAGACTTTTCCTCTAAATAGCTTTGGTTTGAAAAAAATAAAGCATCAGCCACATAGTACAACTGAAACGCAATAAATCAGCATAATATTTTGTTTTTCTTTAGAAACAAGGAAAGTTGCATACATTCTACAAAACCTGTGCCATATAACTGATTAAATCTAAACATTTTTGCTGTTGTTTTATACCTACTTCCCAGATTTATTGCTTAACTGTTAAGAAATGTTGCATAGAAACTGTTAAGAAATGTTGTATAGAAACTTTTAAGAATATTACAAGCATAGTCTCAGGGCCAGATATTCAAAGCTTTTCGCGGTCCACAAACAGTTTGCACAGGAACAGCGTGGGATTAGCGCGGGTCTGCCATATTCAAAAGGCCAACTAGCGCAGACAAAGAGCAGTAGCGCAGGGCTAAGCATAATAATATGTAAGGGGCATAGTGAACATGAATAGATTCACTATGACATATTCAGTGACTAGCGCCGCGCTAAGGTGTTTAGTGCGACATAGCACGACCCATAGCGCGGTACAGTTTACCACCCAGGAAAAGCTGGTCTTAACCCGGGCAAACAGCTTTGTGCACTTTGCGCAGTGCTATCTCATCATTAGCGTGGCTCGCACGGCCCTAACATATCAGTATGACAGTTAGAAACTGCCAGACATGGAGGACACATGCTGCTCACTGATGGCACCACCATGATGCCATCAGCTGCCGTCCGAGCCAATCACAGACAGTGAGGGGTGATCTGACCCACAGGGGACAGCATGGTAGTGTGGCCATATAGCACACACCTGCAGACCATACGTTTGTGGTGTGTAACAGATGCCAGCGCACACATGCAGCACTGTGGGTATGGTGGCCAGTGAGGGGAGGATGTATGGGTGGCCAGACCTCACCACAGCCCAGGTGTGGCCACAAGGCTGGGACACATCACTCAGTGCACATGGGCCAGTAGTGGGATTACGCCACCACCTGTGTGACTATCAGATCCTACATGCTCCCCAGCCACCTACCACATAACTGTACAGATATCACAGCACACACTGCCGGCCATGTACATGACACTGTGTGCATCCTATGCCACAGGTGCAGCATCTGTGGATCACACAACAGCGTGATAGTACTGTCCACTGTCAGTAATTACCTGCAAGCTGTGCCTGTCACTGTGTACAGTGCAGTGGTCATCACTGCCCTACATACCATAGGCAGTGTCGTGTCCCTCATACTACCAGCCCTCTTGCTACTCTAGTGTCTGCTGTGCACTGTAGCATGACCTACAGTGTGAAGGTTGCATGCAGCACCACCACCACCTGTGCCTATGCTGTGTTGTCCCCTGGGGTATGATATGCTATGTTATGCTGTACTGTTTACATGAAGCCTGCAGCTATCATCATGCACTGCCTGACTGACCTACAGGTAGAGCTGTGGTCGGACCTGACCAGCCCCTGTACCTCCAGACTGACCTACAGGTGGATCTGTGGGACCCTGCAGTAACGCTGTGCAAACTGCATGCAAATCAGGGCATGATGAGATGCTAATGTGGCTGTTTGCCCAGAGACTATCTAAGTAGGCTCATTTACATGTCACTTTTAATATGGCAAAGTTTAGCGCAGGGCTAACATGTTTGCACCAGGCAAACTGCTTAGCTCTGCGCTAAAGCGTGGCGCTAATGGTTCAGGGAATATTATACAGTTTTGATCACTGTTTTTTCATGTGTGCTGCTGCCTGCAGCTGTACTGGGTCCATGCATTTGCCAGAACACACATTGGCCACATAGTTCCTCTCTACCTACCCTCACGTTGCTGTGCACTAAGTTGTTGTTGTGGTTTGTGCTTCCTGGTTGCTGCATTCAGTGCTGTCTTATTCCAGGGCTACGTTTGCCCTGCTATATTCAGAAGCTGTTTGCCCCAGGCTATTCCTTCTGAATATAGCTTGCTTTGTGTTCTGGGCTAAGTTTGCCCGCCAGGCAGTGCTAATTTAGCCCAGGGGCAAACCTTTGAATATCTGGCCCTCAAAGTCATAACAGAACCCATATATGACAGCCTTTACTCATTAGCAGTTATTTCACCAAGATTAGCCTTAGGCCACAGTGTTTTACTAATGACAGTGGGTATCATCATTGCCTCTATTTCAGATCTGGCAGAAACCTAACTACAGCAACTGTTGCTTTTTCCACTAGCAATCTTTGAGAAGCACAACTGTTGCATAATTTTTTTCCCTACTTTTACTCGACTTAGATATTTAGAAAATTCATTCATATAGACAAATGAACTGTACCTATATATGATTGCAATAACCAGCTCAGTAAGTTATGTATTTTATTGTTCTGCAACTGCAATACTTTTTCATTAAACTGTTTTGCATCTTTACTTACCTGCTGTCTCTTTGTTCAAATACGCAGCTTAGATGCATCCAAAGAAACTTTCCACAACCTAATCCCACAAAAAAAGTCGACCCCAAAAATACATCATCTCTTCATAGCAGTAATCCAAAATGTAAATAAAAAAAAAAACATTGCATTCAACGTTAAGTGATGAATGCTAACCCATACATTAGCACTCAACTAAAGCATAAGCCCATAAAAACAATACATCGCATAGCCGTGTAAAAATACAAAAAAAAGCAAAAAAATCAACCTCCATATCTCCAAGTTCCATCCCGGAAAAAAATGCACTGCATCCATAAGCCAGAAGTACTCTAAAATGTTTTGAAATTCAACTTCTTTATTGATATTATGCCTTGACACAGAATATATAACCAGGACAGGTGTACCACACATTAATAACAACCAAAATGGCTGAAAGATGAGATGAGACCAGAATATCATTGGATCCAGTATAACCCAATAAGACAAATTAAAATTTAAATGCCCCCCCCCAATATCCGCCCCACCCCTCTCCCCTGGAGTGTGCCTTATTACTAATAGCAAAACCAATTGATACAAGTGAACAAACAGCAATCCAGCAAAGTCAACTATCTAAAGGAAGCTGAAACTAAGTAAAACAGTCAGAGGCAAGTGTTACATAAGTCTACTTCAAATATAAAGCATATAATTTACCCCATTTCTGGTTAAAAGAAGCTATACAATTCCGGGCGCTTGCTACTAACCTTTTGGTGTTAAAACAAAGTAACATTTCTTTCAGTCATTCAGCATACAATATGGTCAGTTGGTCCATCCAGTGTTTAAGAACCCGTTTTTTTAATGGTATAGAAATTAAAGCCATATGAAATCTATGCTCTCGGATTCTAATATTAGAGAACACCCTTAAAATACATATTTCCATGGTAAGCAAATCATCTAGTCCCAGGAGGGGATCTAGATTAGTTTGGATTGTATTCCATAAAGGAGCCACCTTATCACAGTGCCAGAAGTTGTGTATCAGGTTCCCATCAACTGCACCACACCGCGTACAGTTAGCGAGAGGTAGTCTGCCTAATTTGGCCAATTTAACCGGGGTATAGTACAGATTATTTAAAATATGGTACTGAATGAGTCGGTGCCTATCTTGAGTGAGATATCTATGCATGTTCACCCAAATCTGACTCCAGATCGGGGGGGGGGGGGAGTCTGGCAGAAGAGAGGACCAGATTTTAGAACCTGTAAGGGCATTAGGGTATTTAATATCCAGCAGGAAGGAGTATATCCTGGAGATTCCATGGGCTTTATTAGCATATTCCTGAATCTGCTCTAAAAAAGGCCTGACTTGAGACAAAATAAATGTAGGGAGACCATAAGATGTCTTAAATGAAATACCTTAAAAATATGTTTCCGAGGGATATTCAGTTTGGTGATTATGCTGGTTGAGGAGAGAAGGGAATCCTGGGAAAACAGGTGTTCCAGAAGAATATCTTGTAACTGAGGAAGCTAGTCTGCTGAAAGCGGAGAACCTCCTATTTTGATGTTAGGATTGAAAATGAGGGGTTGGGCCATGTCCTTTTTGGATGAAATGTTAAAGAAGTTCCAACACTGGGTCAAAACCTTTATAGCAATCCCTACCATCGAATTCTGTAAGGAGGAGGGTAACACCGAAAAAGTAATAAAAACTCTGGGTGAATTGAGATTATGCATATCCAGAAGCCTCTTCTCCAACTGTAGCCAGATGGGAGAATGTTCATCAGATGTGGGTCAAACCATCTCCCCATTTTAGACAGATGACTCGCCCAATAATAAAAAATGAAGTTGGGGAGGCGGAGTCCACCTCTCTCCTTTGGTAAATTGAATTTAAGGAAGGCCCGTCTAGGGTGTTTACCCTGCCAGATAAATTTAGAAAGAGCACAGTGAAACTGTTAGAAGTAAGACAAAGGGAGTTAGATATTTAGTAGATTTAAAGGGTAGAAGAGACGGGGTAGAACGTTCATTTTTATAATACTAATTCGACCCCATAACGGCAAAGGGAGTTTGGCCCATCTTTGCAGAGCTTGCTGAATATTCAACACCAGAACATCCATACTGAGCCTCCTGAGAACCTCTGGGTCTGTGGTGAGATGAATGCCTAGATATTTAATTGAGGAGGAGGAACATTTCATACCAAAATGAGAGAAGTTACCTTGGTGCACGAGAACATTTAACGGAAATATAACTGATTTGGATAAGTAACTTATAGTTAGCCACTTGTCTGAACTGTTCAATAATTTGTAGCACATGTGTTAATGAGGTTTCTGGATTGGCCAAATGTAAAAGAATATCATCTGCATAGACTGAAAGGGTCAGAGATTGCTGGTATACTAGGCATCCTGTGACCTGAGATGAATTCTTAATACTAATTAGAAGAGGTTCCAGATATAGGTTAAACAAAAAAGGAGACAGGGGACAACCTTGCCTAGTTCCTGTAAACAGGGGGAATCGAGAAGAAAAAAAATTGCAATAAATTCTAACCGTAGGCGCCTTATATACCGTCCGAATTAATTGAATGAAGGATTCCAGAAAACCCATTTTTTTAAGAGTAGCCCAAAGAAAGTCTCAGTTTACCCTATCGAAAGCTTTTCTGCATCTAATGAGACTAGAGCCATAGGGATCTGGGACTCTTGGGCAATCTGGAAAATTTGTGAGAGGGTTCTCAAGTGGTCAGCAGAAGATCTGCCTTGCACAAACCCCACCTGTTCAGGACTCAACAAGTGAGACCAAACCTGTTTAATCCTAAAAGATAGGACTTTAGTTAAGATTTTAATATCATAATTTAATAATGAAATTGGACGGTAACTGGCCGGCTCATTCTGGGGTTTGTCTGGTTTCAGGATCAGGACCATCGTGGCTTCCAGCAGAGTAGGGTCCAGGGAGTCTGAGGTGAACATATAATGAAAGAGTTTCAAGAGAAGAGGAGCCACCTCCTCACAAAAGACCGTGTAAAATTTAGAAGGAAAACCATCGGGACCTGGAGATTTGTCAGGAGCTAGCCCCTTGATTGCCTCCACTACTTCATCCAGAGTAATGGGAGAGGTCAAGATCGTCCACTGCTGGGCCTGTAGAGAGGGGAGATTAAGGCCTTCCAGAAAATGTTCAATACGAGAATGGGAAGTTAGAGAGGTACCCTTACTGTATAGGTCCCTATAAAAGGCTTCAAAAACCTGGGAGATATCTCAAGGAGAAGTTTTAAGAGAGCCATCTGGAGAATATAGGGCAGGAATCAGTCTTGAACTTTCTACTTCCCTTAATCGAAGAGCTAACATTCTACCTGGCTTTTCCCCTTGGTCTAAGTAACGAGCTTTGATTTTAAGGATGGCATATTCTGCTTTTTCTTTTAGCAAATCGGCATACCCATTCCTAAGCTTCAAAAGGGATTCCAGATCAGATTGGGAAGATAAAGAGGACAGACTGTTTTCAGCCAGCCTTATTTGATTCAACAATGAAATAACGTTGGCCTCTCTATTTTTCCTTCTGGTTGGGGGTGGGGGTCCAAGGGGGACTTTCAACCCTAACACCGAATTTCATCACTTTTATCGCTATGGAACAACCCTAACTAATGCATTAAACGGAGTTTTTTACCTATAATATGTATATATATATATATATATAAAATTGAGTGTGTTTTTTTTCTAAACTTTCTTTTCTTGCAGTGATTGTGTGTTCTCCTTCAGCACACACACTGCAGTTTCTGCCTCCCTCCTTTCAGTTTACCTTCCCAACCCCAAACAAGTACTCTCACTAGCCTCTTATGCTTTATTTTTTATTACTTTTCTTGCACTGACTGTGTGACCCCCTTCCGCACACACTTCCCAGTCCTCCAACCCTCCATACCCACATTCACTAGAGTTATGTATGCTGCCACCCCACCCCAACTTGTTTCCCCTTCTGTCTGCTCTGCCTCTGACATTTTTCTTTCCTTTTTTTATTTTAATTTTTTCATTTTTCAGTAATGCACACTCTTGGCAAGGATGAAGAGGGCACCTGAGACCTACGAGTATTTTTTTTAACGCCGAGGGCTTTGCTCCCTGCACCCCCCTTACTAATTGATTCTCAACTCCATGGGGGTGCATGTTGGGGGGTCAAAAACTTGGAAAAAATCAAAGCCGCCTACCGGCAAAAAAAAAACAAAACTGCACCATGCCAGACCAGAACCCTACACCTCCCAAGTGACCACCCACCCCACCATGCTAATGATCCAGCTCGGCAGCTGCCTGCCACACCCCCTCACATATACCTTCTCTTCCCTTCCTCCCCTCCATGCGCATGTATAAGTGGGTACATCCATTCACCCTACCGTGCCCACCCCGGTATCTGCTCGCTACCCTGCCAGGTAGCCCTGTACACAAGCGCCATGACTGAGTCACCCTTTTTGTAAGCCCTCAATCACAGTTGCCCTTTACATGGTATACTCATTATACCCCAGCTTGTGCCTGTCGAACCGGGGTATTGCGACCACAACTGCTAGCTCAGGCACTCTTTCATCCCTTGACAAAGCACACACAGGTGTGCGAAATGATCATCGGTGTTCTCTTTTACCCAGGGTTTTTTACCCTGTGCTATGTTTAAATAAGGCCTGCTTTTTAAACTTTGAAATAATTTTGTGGACATTTTCATCCCTCTCTGGTATGAAGCAAGGTCTCATTTGTTGGTTTTTAACTCTTTCATCTCTCGCTACAGCCTCAGAAAGCTGGTCTCATGACTGGCAGATAGAGGCTGGGGAGACTGAAAAAAAGGAAGTTAAAAAAAAACAAGCAATCTGGCAAAACCGACAAAGAAACCAAACTATGTGGGTTCGATGCAGCTCGTCTTCTAGGGGATGATTTGTGTCCCTCCCTAAACAAACAATCAAATGTGAGTTGTAATAGAGATTAATCTTATAATCTCAATAACAGTCTTGAGGGTGGTCATTTTCTTGAATAAATGTCCAGCTGAAGGGAAGTGGCCCAAGGTGCCCCATCCACCCTTCTGGTTGTTACACCCTCAGAAATGACTAGCTTTATCATCGTTATTGTATAAGTCATTCATGCCCATGAGTTCCTGTGTGAATCAGTATTGTTTGGCGTTGAGTACGTCATGTGGTAATGCAAATTTCAAGGGTGTCGCTAGAAGACCTAAGCATTCAGTCGACATCTGGATATATATTTAAGAAATGATTTTACAAGGCAAGGTTGGGCTCCAGGGGTAGAAGCATAGAAACAGAATTTGTCAGCAGATAAGGATCACTTGGCTCACCTAGTCTGCCCTTTTTCCCTGCCTATGCTGTCACCATAGACCCTACCTGATCTCCTGCTACCTCCCTCCGCTTCACTACTAAGATTCCCTTGTGCCTATCCCATGCATGCCTGAAGCCCACCACTGTTTTCACCTCCACTACCTTTGCTGGGACACTGTTCCAGGCATTCACCACCATTTCAGTGGAGAAGTACTTCCTCACATTCCTCCAAAATTTCCCATCTTCCAGCTTCACTGTATGCTCCCTTGTTGTTGTGCACATTCTCCTCTGAAAATGCTCCCCCTTGTACCTCATTCACCCATGTGAGGTATTTATAGGTCTTTATCATGCCCCCCTTCCAGGGTGCACATAACGAAATCCCTTAGCTTCTCTTCATAGGGCTTCTGGTGCAGCACCTGCACCATTTTAGTTGCCTTATTCTGGACAGCCTCCGCCCTGTCTATGTCCTTCCAGAGATGTGGTCTCCAGAACTGGACACTGTACTCTAGATGGGATCTCACCAGTGATCTATACAGTGGTAACACCACGTCCCTTCTTCTGCTGGTGATACCCCTCACTATGCACCCCAGCATCCCACTGGCATACCCACTGCCTTGTTGCACTGCCTGGCCCCCTTGAGGCCATTCAATATGATTCTCCAAGGTCCTTTTCTTGTATGGAGACCGCTAAAATGTCTTCCCTCATTTCATACTCTGCCCTCGGTTTGTGTACCGTAGTGCATGATTTTACACTTTTTTGCATTGAAACCCAACTGCCATACCTTTGATAACTCGAATTTTCTCAGCTCTCTGCTCATTTTCCCTACCCCCTCTGGAGTGTTTACTCTGTTGCAGATTTTGGTGTCATCTGCAAAGCGGAGTACCTTCCCTTCCAGCTGTTCTGCAAAATGTCACTTATAAAGACACTGAAAAGGACTGGTGCCAGTAACGAGCCTTGAGGTACTCCACTGATCACTCTCCCCTCCCCCAAGTGAGTGCCAGTTACCACGACTCTCTGTATCCTATCCATCAACCAATTTCACACCAGTTCACCACCTTAGGCCCCATCTCCAAGCTACCCAATTTACTTATGAGCCTCCTATGTGGTACAGTGTCAAAGGGCTTGCTGAAGTCTAAGTAGGCTACACACCCCGCCCATCCCCTCCCCGATCTTTTTCCCTGGTCGTGCAGTTGGAGAAATCGATCAGGTTCATGTGACATGACCTCCACCCCCCACCCACACCAGAACTCTGTGCTGCCCTGGGTTTTGTAACCCTCTGGAGTCAAATTACTCCACAAGCCTTTCCTTAAAAAGAGTCTCCATGGACTTTGTCACCACTGAAGTCCAGCTGACTGGTCTATAGTTCCCAGCCTCCTCCTTGCTGCCACTGTTACGAAGCAGGACTACATCCACCCTTCTCTAGTCCGCTGGAACCACTCCTGTTTCCAAAGAGTGGGTAGCTTATGACTCTTTTTATCCTTGTTAAAGTATAATGTTATGTACTGCTCATGGTTTCCAGTGCTGTGTAGGTAGAAAGATTGAAAAGTACATTCCCTCAAGCCTTTTTGACCTCACATGCAAATGCCTCTGGCCAGCCATGCAGTGAATTCAACAGTCCAAGGACAAAAACATGCCTTGTGGTTCGGAGACAGGGTTCCAAAATGTTGCTCTGTGAGTCAGCAGTAGAACATCAGGCATGAACAGCAATGGGGGAGCCACCCCAAAACGAACCAGCAAGAACAAACAGGCTGTGTACTTCAGTGTGCTACCTTAGTTTACTAAAGCATAAATGACCATCCGAATAATTCATAGCATCCACGCAGCTCACACTCATTCAGGAAGCTGCAGATAAAGGAGTCTGAAGCAGAAAAGAATATATTTATTCGTGGTCAAAACAAACAAGACAGCATTACATAAAGCCTGCCTTGGCGCTTTGGGTTCAACAGCCCTTCGTCAGGAGGCGTGGCTAGCAGGGAAAACATCACGATTTAAATACATTAACAAGTGCACCTGTTACACCTTTAGATAAAAAAGTAAAATGATTGTGCTCATCACAAAAAAAAATGGGCGAAATTGTTTCAAAAAGAAAAGAAAATAATACAAAATTCTGATGTTAGCTGATACACATTTTTCAACCCATTTCATTAATGCTAATTAACAAATTCATAATTCAGCTTTCACATTTCTTTACTTTCTATCTGTACTGTTTACAGCAAAAACAATGCAGGACATCCCATGCACATTTTATTACCATTGATTCATATATAGAACTTGCCTGCATTCTAGTTGTATCCTCCGAGAAGTATGATGCCTACAAGAAAGGAATACATCTTAAAATTGGAGGAGTCATAAAGTCTAAAGCCAAGGACAGGTTTAGACCTCAAAAAGGGGGGTCTGGGGGCTATTTACTAGTATTGTGGTGAGAAGGGATATATAGATTTCAGAGCCACTGGGTAATAATAGCTATTGTTATTGTCAATAAGGGGTAAGGTGGATCAAGGCTTCACGCCAACTTTCATAAGTCACTCTACACCAATGTCTCAATGATTCTTAGATGTGGCAAATATCTAAACAAGCATTTGCCAATGCCGAATGTTTGCTTGCTGGCATTGGCATTGGTAGTGTAGGAGTTAGAGAGCTGCATAATAGGAATGGCAGTGAAGTATTGAACTGAAGCCAACCCCACCACCACCCTGCACAGACTGACAGGCACTGGGGTGTGCCTTTGGGTCGTCAGGCATATCGGCCACGCCATTTCACACACCTACCTGCAGACACTGACAAGTGTCACTGTATGAGGGTCTTTGGCCCTTATGCTCACCCCATTCCATCAGGAAATACAGTGAGATGGGTGCTGTATAGAAGAATGGGGTGAACTTTGGGGCTGAAGAGTCCAAGGCACACCTTGATGCCTGTCACTGGCTGCAGGGTGTGGAATGGTATGAGCATTACAGGCGAGAATCCCAAGTCACACCCCAGATGCCTGTCAATCTGTACAGGATGGGGCGTTACGGTCGGAAACCCTAACGTATCGGGCGTTCGTTGGCATGTTCACTCCAAATTTTCAACATGGGTTTTTTGTGACCCCCACCTTATGAACAGTGGCAATATCAGTTCATTAGCCGAAAGCTGATTTTGCACAGCGACTACACCATTTGGCACCACAGGTGCGAAAACACATTTCAAACAGGTTGTGAAAAATGACAGCTGTACTGTTCATGGGGAGGTGAAAATGGCAATTTTTTTTTTATTATTTCGATGTTTAACCAGGAGTAGCATACTAAGCTGAAAACATTTTACAGGAGCGACCTGGGAGCACAGGGAAGTTAAGTGACTTGCTCAGGGTCACACAGTATGCAAGTGGAAGCTGTGGGATTCAAACCCAGGTCTGGTCTGCTGAATGTCACCAGATTTGAAGATCAGAGCCTTAAACCACTGCACTGTACTGCCTCCAAATGCCTCCAATGTTGAAAATCTGCAGTGAAAATATTAAAAAAACTGGTGAAGTCACAAGCGTGCGTAGAAAATGCGCAACGTACACCCATAATGCAATTTGTTTGGGGATTTTTTACAGCAGATTATACAATGGCAAGAAAGAATCTTGGACTGTGATTTGTCAGTTTGGGACTGAACCCATGGCGTTATCCCAGCACGTCGCCACAGGTCTAGTCTCAGCACTGTGAACCTGCTGCTGAGCATCTGATTGATTGTTTCATCTTCTCTTAAAGGAAGGCTGTCCTAAACTGTGGGGGCAATCACCAGGGCTGCAAGAACGCCCGATTAAAACAATCAATATAGTTTAAAATGAATAGCGCTAACCTTTTATTAGTTATTTATTGTTGTACAGTTGCTCCTGGATGCACCATTTTGAAACTGCCGCCGCACCGGAAAACAGACTGTGACCCAGACATCCGGTCCTGTGCGGAATGCTCAATAAAATGACAACGAGCACATTTACAGTGGATAAAAAGAAACACTGTGCCATGTAGGGTCTATTAACTGAACCTCTGAAGTAATTCCCAGTTGAAGCAGACAGTGTAAGGTATTTAAAATTGTTCTTAAAGTTGGATCTCCAAGCTCAGTTATCGCAGTAACGCGCTAGTGCTCAAGTTCGGGCATGCGCATTGGCGCTAGGTTCTACGCGTGACTGAGCTTGGAGCTCCAACTTTAAGAACAATTTTAAATACCTACACTGCTCCGTCTTACGGAATTACTGCTAGAGGTTCGGTTAATAACTCTCATGACACAGTGTTCTTTATCCACTGTAATGTCCTCGCTTCATCATTCTACGAGCATTCGACACAGGCACGGATGTCTGAGTACAGTCTATGTTCGAAATCGAGTTCAAATAGTGCATCCAAGCAGACTGTACAACAATAATAACTAATAAAGGTTAGCGTATTCATTTTAAACTATATTGGTTGTTTTAATCGGCGTTTTAACCCTG
Organism: Neoceratodus forsteri; assembly: GCA_016271365.2. Classification (NCBI taxonomy): domain Eukaryota; kingdom Metazoa; phylum Chordata; order Ceratodontiformes; family Ceratodontidae; genus Neoceratodus; species Neoceratodus forsteri. The sequence continues at coordinate 72,617,737 of JADMNL010000023.1, forward strand.
TGATGACCGGTTAGAGACAGCCTTCCTTAAAACAAGAAATATGTTTCACACAAAACATCTTTAAAATTATTTTTTTATTATGTATAACAATGAGCCATTGCATAATAGGAATAAATCGCTCCAGGGTGTGTGTCGTTTGGGATAACGCGACGCCTGGGGCATTGGACGCACTCAGCCTGCGGCCTCATGCCCAACCCCCCCAGGTGTGGCATTATCCCAGCATGACACACATCCTGTCGTGCATTATTCTTTTATTGTCAACACAGGGATTTTGGAACCTCCCCTCATGAACAGTGTCACTGTGATTTTCTTAATCAGTCCGGAACAGTGATTTCCCACAGCGACCACACAATTCTGTGCTGGAAGTGCAAAAACACATTTCGGTCATGGTGTGAAAAATGACAGCTGTACTGTTCATAAGAAAGTGTGGAAAAATGCCAGGGTGAAAATCTGGACTGAAAATATTAGAAATCCATGAACTTCCGAGGGTGCGTGGAAACTGCGCAATGGTCACTCATAACACAGTCATTTTATGGACTTTTTTCACCAAATTTTTAACATAGCCATTTTAACACCTCTGCTCATGAACAGTATCACTGTGATTTTCTACACTGATTTCGCACACCGAATGCGCCATTGTGCGCTACATGCGTGGAAACACGTTTTGGGTGAGATGTGAAAAATGACAGCTATACTGATTATAAGGAGGTGTGGTATGATGGCAATGTTGAAAATCTGGAGTGAAAATATTGAAAATTCACGAACTTACAAGCGTGCGTAGGAACAGCGCAACGCATGCTCGTAAAACAGTCATTTTTGGGAATTCTTTCACCAAATTTTCAACATAGGGTTTTTGGTGGCCTACCTCATGAGCTGTGACACTGTCATTTTGTAAATCAGTCCCAAAAGGTGGTTCCGCGCAGTGACCTCAAAATTACCTGTCAGGCCCGATTAACAAAATGACAGTGACAGAACTCATGAGGAGGGGTCCCAAAAACCCCATGTTGAAAATTTGGTGAAAAAATTCCCAAAAATGCCTGAGATATGCATCAAAGTTGAAAAAACCCTATTTATTCCATTATACAGCTTACTGGCATTTCCTCAGTTCGTGGTCGGCTTTGAAGAGTGCAGACATGTTCCTGGTCCACTAAAGATCATCGCTGGACTCGAGTGCGTAAGGAGTGAGGGGTGTGGGGAAGCAGGGTGCACAGAGGGTGGGCAGGTGAGGGGGATGGAGGTCAAGACAGTCAGCGAGGAAGTTTTTCTTTTCAGGTGCTCTTTTTAGGAGGACGACGCGGGACTTATGCCACGCTTTGGTTGGCTCCCAGCATGGCAGCTGGAAGGCTGTTTGGGGGAGCAGGGGAGCCAATGGGAAATCGGGCACCCCCGTTGGCCATACGGACTGTTGCCACGCTGGGGTGGGCTCCCAGCGTGGCACCTGGTAGTCTCTTGGGGGGAGGGTAAACAGTGGAGCCGATAGGGGATTGGGCACCCCATTGGCTATACAGAATGTTGCCATGCTGGGGTGGGCTCCCAGCGTGGCACCTGGAACTCTGTTGGGGAAGTAAGCACAGCAGAGTTGACGGGGAATTGGGCACCCCCGTCAGCCATACAGTGTGTGCGTGAGGGGGACGACGACGCATGAGCATGCAATATGTGTGTGTGGGAGGGGTGCATGAGCACGCACGATATTATCGCTGCTCACTGAAGCGTAGCTCTCCCTTTCAACTGTACGGCACTGCATTTTCAAATGCTGTCATAGACAGCTGCAGCATTCATTGGCAAACTGTGGCCATGCCTGCAAACACACTGACTGAATTGGAAGACAGGGTGCCACACCTACGAAAACTCAGATGATGGCACTATGTTTCTTGTACATGCGTGCAAGCAAACATAAAAAGACAAAAAAGATAAATGAGGATTTGGGGGAGTATGTTTAAACCAAATATTACAAAAATTCGTGCTGAAAAATTAGAAGTAAAGTTCAGTTTGTATAAACTTAACACACACTCTAACAAGAAGGAAATTCCAATTGCTTATGGTTAAGTCTAAACAGTAATGTTTGCAAAATTCAGACATATAGTGTATCAAGGAGGTCATACCCATTGCTAAAGGTCAAGTTAAAAATATGCATAAACCATACATAGCAGTATATCAAGGTTAGTCCTATTGCTGAAAGGTCAAGACTCAGAGATTATGTTTACACAAATTAGGTGATCAATATATTAAGGAGGTCATCCCTATTGCTAAAGGTCAAATACAATGATTCGGGAGGGGGGGGCGCTGTAGAGCCCGAGTGACAAAGTAGCAAAACTTCATAGCTCTGAGGAGAATATCATATTTTCTCCTAAAATCTCTGTTTGGAGTTGAAGTTCAGGGAAACGAGTGGTACAGCTGGAAAGAGGACTATTCCAAGCCTAAGATGGGGAACCATCACAAAGATAGGGGAGCTGGAACAGGGGGAAAATCTTCTGGGAGCTCTCAGTTGCTGAGGTCTGGCTCAGAAACTCAGGCCACAACTGTTCCAGACTCGGAGGAAACCATGACCACCATCAGTGCAAAATTGCAGCGCTTGATCTCCTGTATATCAGATATGAATACCAAACTAGATACATTTGGTACCAGAGTCACGGTCGTTGAAACTACTGTGGGAACCATCCAAACTGAGATGGCTGATGTGAAAAGGCAATCGGACAATGATGCGGCCGCTACTTTGATGATACTAAAAGAGAATACCCACCTAACAACCAAGCTAGAAACACTAGAAAATCAGGCTTGATCCTCGCATGTACAGATTTTAGGATTGCCAGAGGGTATAGAAGGGGATCATCCCCTTATGTTCCTGCAAGAATGGCTAAAAGAATAAATAGTTCCGAAGGGTCAGCAAATCACTTTTAATGTTCAAAAAGCCTACCGTATCACCCCCCAGGGGCTTGCGAGATGGCACCGATCTTCCCCATACCCTACTGCTGGCAACAGAAGGTGTGGGAACTCGAGACAGAATTTTAAAGTTGGCTAGACTAGCAGGCCCTGTAACACAAGATGATAGAGTTATCCACATGTTTCCTGATGTCAGTAACGCCATGAGAATGAGGTGCAAAAAGCCTGAGTTGGTCAGGAAGACTCTTAGAGAGGCCTCTATTTCACATGCAATAATATTCCCTGCTCGCCTGTGAATTATTTACGATGGGGAAGATTTGGATTTTTTTCGGACCCAAGTGAAGCTGGAAAGTGGGCCGCACGAATATCTTCTAATCTACGATGCCATCAACGATCTCTTGATGCTGTAGGCAGCGATCCTGAACTTTTGGATGAGGACTGAACTCTGAACCAAAAGTACTGTTTGGTGCTCTAACAGATGCTAAAAAGTTCTGCAGTCTCTATAACCCTGATAATTTTGAAAGGAAATATATGTTGTGAATAGCTCTAAATTGCTTATAGAGCGTTTCATTTTGGGTTTGTTTTCTTATTGGGGGGGGACTGCAGTATGTTACTAAAGTTACTCGTTTCAGAGATACTTCACAGGAGTTTGAACTTTACATATCTTTCTAATTTGTTGCTGCTTTTCAATTTAGCAAATTAAAATATACTTGTGGCAGACAGTATGACACCAGAAGCCCTTAAATAAGGGTGTGCAATGTTGATCCTTTATTCTTGGGACTTGAGTAAGAAGAGTTTAGTCATACTGCTCATGGGCTTCCTGATAACAGCCAGTTGTTTCTCTTTCAGGTGGGACTTATATATTAAGAATACCCCACGTATGTGGTACCACATTATTCTGGATGCATATACCCTGTGATCAAGGAGGGGTTGCTATCCACATCTTATAATGTGAATAATGTTTGTTCTCCTTGGTCTGTCTAGAATAAGGTTATAATATTGTAATTGTAACAACTGCAAATTAATAAAAATAAAATACAAAAAAAAAATACAATGATTCAATGGGAGGAGGAAAGGTGGGGGGGAATGGGAAAATAGGGAATAGAAAGGCAATTCTATCAGGTAAAGAAGATAAAAGCCTCCACAGGAAAAGCACATTTTTATAGTTATTGTTTTAGGGGCCAACATTCATTTAAACCTGATGGGTTTACTGTTCTCTAGGTATAAATCCAGAAACGTTCTTTTTTGGCATAGAATTTACTTTCTTCTACCACCATACCTAGGATAAGGAGTATGTTCCAGGCCTAAAAACTTCATTTGTTTGTGGTCTGAGTTATGTCTTGTAGCAAAATTTGCCCCCACAGGAGTACCTGATCTCTTGTTAATAACAGAGCTAGCATGCTGCTGTACTCTTTGTTTGCAGCTGCACGGTGCATCTTACATAAGTGAGACCACATGTGCATCAAAGTGCATAGACACAGAATGGGATATCGCAAGTGATGAGTTACCTTAGCTCTGCCTTTAAATTCTCTCACATAGAATGCTTAAATCCTTTTGTTGTTTCTGAGAATTTACAGATACTGAATTTAGCACACTCAAAGAAACCTTTCGGTTTTGCTGGGAAACATCCTCTACCTCTATTCTTCTCCTCCTGAAACCTACTGTGCACTAAATGTCAAACAGGTTATTGGCTCTTCTTAATGTTATTCTAGGTTTAGGCCCCACTGCTAATGACACTGCATTATCCAACTGTAAGATAGGCCAATTCCTAAATATCACATTCCCTATCTTTCCAGCAAGGTTAATATATTCAGTGGAGAATGTGATAATCTTATTTTCTTCACTATAACCTTCTTTCTGTTTTCCTTTAAGTAACTCTTCCCTGTCCTGTCTCATTGCTCTTTCTTTTGATTTTTTAGCATGTTTTTCTCATACCCTCTACTTAAAAACCTTTTCTCAAGTTCCGTTGACAGAGATTCAAAATCCTGTATGTTACTGCAATTCCTGCGTAACCTTAAAAATTGCCCATAAGGTATAGAGTTTTTCAGAGTTGCAGAATGTACACTGTCATATTTCAGCAAGGTATTTGTAGCTGTTTGTTTCCTATGACATTTTGTTTCTAACTTATTCCCAGACTGTGACACAAAAATAGTTAAATCCAAAAAATTAATCTCTGATGGACTAATAGAATAACTAAATGACAAATTCAACTCCTTATTGTGCATGCATTGTAAGAATTCATCAAATTCGTTCTTAGTTCCTCGCCATATGCACAGAATATCATCCACAAACCTATACCACATCCTGATTTTATCATAAAATGGATTATTGTTTTTGTTACTAACCCATGCATATTCCCAATAGCCCAGAAACAGATTTGCATAACTGGGTGCCATACCGGTACCCATAGCTGTTCCGCATTTCTGGAGAAAAAAAGTTTCTGTTAAACTCAAAATAGTTATGAGTTAAAATTAACTCCAAGCTGTTTAAGATGAAATCCACTGGCATCTGTTCTCTCATTATGATTTTCTAGATAGAACTTGCAGGCATTTGTTACTTTTTAATGTAAAATAGAAGTGTATAGACAATTAACATATATTGATGCCAGTAAAAAATTATCTTGCCATTCAAAGTCCTTGATTTTCATCAGGACATCATTTGTGTCTTTAATAAATGATTTAACACCTGAAATAAACTTTTTCAAAAGAAAACTATACATTGGCCCAATTTTTCTGTGAGAGAATCTATCCCTGCCATTATTGGTCTTCCTGGAGGGTTGATCAGGTCCTTGTGGACCTTTGGTAAGGCATAGAAACCTGATATTTTGGGGTTTTCGGGTCATATTAATCTAAATTCCTTGCCCATAATGTTGCCTTTTTTATAGCATCTTCTAACATTCTAAGCATTTCTCTCTTGTACTGTGCACTTGGGTTATTGTTCAATTTCGCATAGTTATTCATGCCTCCCAATAAATCCATCACCATTTTTATGTTTGCTTGCGCGCATGCACAAGGAACGTCTTGGGAGAATGGGACACTTTGGAGGTGTGCCAATCCCCTGCTCCATTGAGCAGGCGTGGCAGTCCTGCACCAATCGGACGTGGTGCAATGTATGACAGCGGTGGTCTTCTCTTCAAGAAACCACGCTGTCGCCACCACAACACCGTGTCATCGCCCAGATCTTTGCTGCCACGCTGGGAGCCCACCCCAGCGTGGCAAACGTCCCGCTGTTGTCTGCCGATGGGGTAGCCCAATCCCCATCGGCTCCACGGCCCCCCAAGCCATCCTTCTGCCATGCTGGGAGTCCACCCCAGCGTGGCAAACGTCCCACAGCATCTTTTTTTTTTTTACAAACCTGTAAATTGAAAACGGTCCCACGGCGCTTCTCCCAGCCACTCCTCCCACAACCCGCACCCACCCACTGCGCACCCTGCCTCCCCACACCCCCCTCACCCCATACTTACCTCTGGAGCTCGGCACGACAATCATTGGTGGACCGGGAACACGTCCGCACTCTTCAAAGCCGACCGCGAACTGAGGAAATGCCGGTAAGCTGTATAATGGGCTAGATAGAGGGGTTTCAACTTTATTGCATATCTGAGGCATTTTTGGAATTTTTTGCACCATATTTTCAACATGGGGTGTTTGGGACCCCTTCTCATGAATGATGACACTGTCATGGCGTTATTCGGGCCGATGGGTGATTTCACAGTCACTGCGCAGTCATGGGCCAAATCACCCGCTGGGCCTGAATAATGCCATGAAAGTGATATCATTCATGAAGAAGGGGCCAAAACCCTATGTTGAAAATTTGTGCAAAATTCCTAAATGACTGGTTTTTTTACGAGGTGCGTTACGCAGTTCCTACGCACACTCGTAGATTTGCGAATTTTCAATATTTCCACTCCAGATTTTCAACATTGCCATTTTACCACATCTTCTTATCAGTAGTACAGCTGTCATTTTTCACATCTCACCCAAAACGTGTTTCCGCCCATGTAGCGCACAATGCTGCAGTCGGTGTGCGAAATCAAAGTATCGGACACATTAAGAAAATCACAGTGACACTGTTCATGAGCAGAGGTCTTAAAGTGGCTATGTTGAAAATTTGGTGAAAAAATTCCTGAAAATGACTGTTTTACGAGCGTGCGTTGCACAGTTCTCGCGCACGTAAGTTTGAGAATTTTCAATATTTTCCTCCAGATTTTCAACATTGTCATTTACCACACCTCCTTATGAGCAGTACAGCTGTCATTTTTCATATCCTGTCCAAAATGTGTTTCAGCCCATATGGCGCTATGGCGCAGTCGGCATCTGAAATCAATATATGGGACACATTAAGAAAATCACAGTGACACTGTTCATGAGCAGAGGTCTTAAAATGGCTGTGTTGAAAATGTGGTGAAAAAATTCCTAAAAATGACTGTTTTGGTGTCGTTGTGCAGTTCCTACATGCGCTTGCACGTTTGCAAATTTTCAATATTTTCACTCCAGATTTTCAACATTGCCATTTTACCACATCTCCTTATGAGCAGTATAGCTGTCATTTTTCACATCCTGCCCAAAACATGTTTCCGCCCATGTAGCGTACAATGGCGCAGTCGGTGTGCAAAATCAATGTATGGGACACATTAAGAAAATCACAGTGACACTGTTCATGAGCAGAGCTCTAAAAATGGCTATGTTGAAAATTTGGTGAAAAAATTCCTAAAAATGACTGTTTTTACAAGCGTGCGTTGCGCAGTTCCTACGTACGCTCATAAGTTCGCGATTTTTCAATATTTGCACTCCAATGACTTCCAAATACCTAAACAGCACATAGAAGCAAGCAACATTCGGCATTGACAAATGCTTGTACTTCTTTGTCACTGATTTTTTTAAGCCATGTCCAAGTGCCAAATACCACTGCAAATACCTGCAAGCGAACGTTCGGCATTGACAAATGCTTGTTTTATATTTATCTTTCCCCAATATAACAGTATTGCCACCTTTGTCTGCAGGTTTAACTACTATTTCTTTCATATAGATACATAGACAGTTTCGGCAGATAAGGGTCTACAGCCCACCCAGTCTACCCATTTGAGCTTGTAAGTTCACTTTATGTTTTCTTAAAAGTCTGTTGCCCCTTAACCCTGACCTCCAGAATTCCTTTATGTCTATCCCATTCATTCTTAAATCCTGTGATTGCATCAGCCCCCACGACTTCCTCTGGCAGGGTGTTCCACTTGTCCACCACCCGTTCTGTGAAGAAATTCTTCCTCACGTTTCCTCTGAATCGTCCTCCCTCCAACTTCATCCCATGCCCTCTAGTCCTGGAACATCTTTTTTGCTTAAAAATAGTGTATTCCTGCACCCTGTTCCTCCCTGTAAGATACTTGTATGTCTCTATCATATCCCCTCTCTCCCTCCTCTCCTCCAGGGAGTACATATTCAATTCCTTCAACCTGTCCTCTTAGGACTTGTGATGCAATCCATGTACCATCTTTGTTGCCCTCTTCTGAACCTTCTCTACCCTGTTTATGTCCTTACGTAGCTAAGGTCTCCAGAACTGTACACTGTACTCCAGATGGGGCCTCACTAGTGTCTTGTATAGTGGAATTAATAAGTGCTTTGTTCTCTTGTTTGTTTAAATGAAACTTTTTTGCTCTTATACCGTCATCTAATAATTCATTGACTTGCTTAAGTACTATTGTTTCAAAGGCAGCAATATTGGTATTATACACATTATGAGAAAACATAGATTTACCTTTAAATAAAGATGTTCTTTGTTTTCTAATGGATTCTGATGCATGTAATACAGAGGGTAGGTCATTCATACTGTCCTGAGAACCTTCTCCCATAATCAGATGCAACTCAATATTATTCAAATAATCCATATTCTCTAAATACAGTTCTTCCAGAGTTTCTAGGTCTCTTGTCATTTGTTCACTTTCAACATCTAAGCTTATATCCTCTTCTGTAAGTCCAGGGGCCTGCTCCAAAATGATTCTCATGTTGTTAATTCCCTGCAATGGTCCCTTCTGTTGAAAAAAATATTTTAACTTGATTTTTATTATAAACCTTGGCATATCCACATCTATTGCAAATCTGTTAATCTGTCATGTTGGGATAAATGATAATCCTTTTGTTGGTACTCGTTTCTGATTCTCAGTTAATGTGTGGTCTGATAAATTTATCATCTGTAGCTCTTTCCTCTCTTGTTCCTTAGGTTTCTGTTGGGGCCTTGATTTTGTACCACCTCTTCTGTCCCTCCTTGTTTTCCTGGTACTCTCATTCCTCCTATATTGTCTCCTAAAAAAGGACCCTTTCTAACAGAGGTAGTAGCTTGATCCTCACTATTGTTTTCCTGTCCATTTCTACTAGTAGAATGTGATTCGCTTTTTTTGTTGGTTTGGAAACAGACCCTAAGTCTTCCTCTACTTTTTGATCTAGAGAATTTAGGTTTTGACCATACTATAACCTCTCCCTTCTCATAATCCTTTTAGTCTCTCCGAAGTTTAGTTTTCTTTTTATCAGTTATCTTAGTCTCATATTTTTCAAGCTTTTTCTGCAATTTAGTATGAAACTCCTTGTAACCCTCCATTCCTTTGAGAGTCAGCACCTGTTCCTTAACTGCAGCAAGTTCTAGTTGCATCTTATCATGTTTTTAATATCAGATTTTATGCTAAGTTCTGTGAATACTATAGAACAAATTCTAGCTACTTCAGTCCACTCGCTCTGAAATCTTCTAATCCTGATGAGGGTTTTAGGGTGACCCTGAGACCTCTGGGTATTTGTTCTTTTGCCAGATATTGCTCAAGCATTATAATGTTATATGTGCTATTTTTTTTTTAAATAGCAGTCTCTCTAACTTATTGAAAAATTGCTTTAAATCCTCTGCAGTATTTGTATTAAGGTTTACCTTTGACACCTGTAAGCGTTCTGTAACGTTTTGTTTTCTTCTCTGGAGAAATTCAATTCCCTCTCAACTCAAACATCCTGGTTTACTTGAACCTGTAATAGCTTCTCGATTCTGCATTTCTCTCTCTTAGAATCAAAGCGAATATGCAAAAATTGTTGTTAGTTAGCAATGCAACATCTCTCCGTTAAAAGGTACACACAACCTGAAAGTTTTTCCACCCAATGCAGCTGTCAAATCAGCAAAACCCACAGTTCTACTGAGCGCTGCCAAAGTTCAAAGTTCCAAAATGTTGCTCTGCGAGCCAGCGGCAGAATTTCAGGTGTGTGCAACAATGGGAGAGCCACCTCAAAACAAACCAGCAAGAACAAGCAAGCTGCGCACTTCAGTGTGCTACCTTACTTTAGTAAAGCATAAATGGCCATCCGAATAATTCAATGCATCCACGCAGCTCACATTTATTCAAAAAGCTGCAGGTACTGGAGTTTGAACCAAAAAAGAATATATTTGTTGTTTGTCTTTTCTTGCTGGTTCAGAGACAGGATGCAGTTACAAGGTTAATCAGGCCCACGATACAGCTAGAGACATAGAAGTAACTGCATTCTGAGCTCTCCGATAAGCTGAAGGTCCAAATCTATAAATAGTAATGAAGAAATAGATCTAGTGACAAAATGTTAAAGTGTAACATTGCAGGCCTTCAATACTCTGCAATACTCTGGGGGGATTTAAACATGCATAGGACAGGCAAAAGAGAATCCTTGAAGCGGGTAGGAGAGGAGAAAGCCATTGACCGAGTAGGGTCAGAGGACACAAACAAGGGTAGGGATTACTGGCAGACTAGATGGGCCTAACAGTCTGACAATTTCTATGTTTTTATGTTTCTATATCAAGCAGTATGGCCAAATGTTCCAGCGCTTCAATCACAAGATCTTCATCAGAGGGTTAATAAATTGTCAGCAAATCTTTTGGACATTACTGTTTATGTGTCAGGACCTTCAGCTTGTCTTGGAGCTCAGAGTGCAGTTACTTCTCTGTGTAACCACCAGGAATCAGTCTGGTGGCTGTATTTAGAGAAATTGCCTTTGGTTCTTCTAGTTTTTTTAAATTCGGGTCTGAGATTCATGGATAATGGGAGGCTTTATACTCCTTACACCTGTTATCTGCCTACCTGTTATTTGGCTCACCCTCCCTCCCTCCCTACCTACATGCCTGTTTGATTGCAATGTTTGCTGATGGTGTCCTCCCTTGAACATATTTATGCATTGTATATGTCCTAACGAGTAATAATCTTGCCTCTTTTATCCAGTGATATGTGCATTTATTCATGCTTTCTATTTATGCTAATGTTGTCTTCACTTGTACATAGTTATGCATAGTATATTTGGTAAATAATCTTTTCTCACTGTGACCAAATATTTTGTACGTAGCATACTTCCTTTGTAATCAGTTTGTTCCTGAATCTTGCTGTAATTGCTTTGTACATGCATTGTTGTCTTCCCGGGTTGACCCTGAAAAAGGGACTGTAATTGTCTCAGTGGTCTTACCCAGTTACCAAAATTTCAAATAAAATAAATTTATCCTTGCCAGATTTTCGGAGTCTCTTCAAAACCACAGTAAATATGTGATTTAATGATTTCAATTTGGAGACAGTTTCTAGGTTCATGGTTCTGTTTAGGTCACACTATTTACAGTTTTCAGTGATGAGGGCTGTGTACAGTGACAGGAAGCTACGATGCTGTATCCACTGGCAGTTGCATGTCTAACTGTGTCAATACAATTCTGTCAGTAAAGCCTTCAAATTTGTTGCAGTTATAGTTTTGAAATCTCTTGCTTGAATTTTTGTTCTGCCCAATCTTTGAAAACATTGGCTGCTTTTTGGTATTTTATCTGTATCTATTTTATTTAGTTCACTTTGAGAAATGATAATGCTTCTACTCACTGTTTCAATTAAGTTTTTTTTTCTTTTCTTTTCCTTTTTCTAGGAGGTGTTTTTTTTTCTCCCTCTAAAAATAAGTTTGTTATCCCATTCTGTATGTGACCTTGAGTCATGAAACTTAAATTGAGATGTTAGTAAGCCACTCATTTTGCCTTTTTTGCTTTTCAGAAAAATTTGAATCCAAGACGGAAGACATTTTGTTTTTAAAAGTTGGCAGTGAAGTGTAGTGATATTTTTAGTGTATCAGGCTGGCATTAGAAATGAGTTCCGGTTAGGGGTGTGTGCCGAATCTGAATAATTGACAGTCAAATACACGGAATACAGCATGTATTTGGCTGAATTCTGAACACTTGCTGTATCCAGGAGATGTAGTCAGCTGAAGTGCATGTGATGCTCCTGAGCCAATAAGCTGGCTGTACTGTAAAGATCATCATATGACCCATAAATGAGACCGCAATGCAATCACTGGGTCTGTGGAGACAATATGAGAGACAGAGAGACATCATCGTGTTCAGCTGGCTCTTAAACTGCTGCTTTTCAATCTGCAATAAAAACCTTCTGAAACTATTTTTCTCTGGTTTTATTCTGCAGTCTGTGTAGCAAAAGTACCGGAGCATACACTGAATAGTTTCAAATGAGAAACAATTTTTTTAAAAGAAATTGTCCTTTGATATTTTTAAGAATTCAAAGAAAGTGCAAGGGAAGGGGAAATTTCAAACTGCAGGCTTACTAGGCCCAGCTGTCTAACTCACACTGTGGCCAAGTTCGCTGCTTTTCTGTGTTGGTACAGCCTTTCTGTGCGAACTTCGAGTGCCTCACTGTCTACTTTTGGTTTGTGTCCTCTGTGTCCCAGCTAGGTTGGATGTAAGAGTGCAGAGCGCAGATTTTGTTCCATTTTGTACTACGATACTCATATCACTAAAAATCATCTAAATTCATTTTCTGACTGTTTAGGGGTATATCTTCAGGTTTTGCTGTGAGACCAATTTGTATAGTGTCTTTCTCCCGGACTGGGTGGGACTTAGGAGGCAAAGCACAGCCAGATATTTTTCCGTTTTTGCCCTTTCACCACTTATGTCACTAAAATTCATCTAAACACATTTTCTGACTGTTTAGGGGGATATATTCAGGCTCTGCTATGAGACCAATTTGTACAGTGTTTGTCTCCCAGGCTGGGTCTGGTGTACAAAAGAGAGAGGTGCAGAGCGCAGATTTTCTGCCATTTTTGTACTGCGCCACTTATATCACTAAAAATTATCTAAATTCATTTTATGACTGTTTAGAGGTATATCTCTGGGCTCTGCTGTGAGACCAGTTTGTATAGTATCCATCTCTCAGGCTGAGTCGGTTGTGAGAGTGCACAGTGCAGATTTTCATCCCTTTATGTAGTACGCCACTTACAGCCTAAAAAATCATCTAGATTCATTTTCTGACTGCTTAGGTGTATATCTCCATCCTTTGCTGTGCCTAGACCAGTTTCTTCTGTGTCCATATCCCAGATGACATTTAAGTGCAGAAAAAAATGTCTGGGACTAGAAAGTGCTAGTGCTCAAGTCCTATGCCTTCCAGTAAGGCCGATCTGTATAGAGAAGCGGGGCAATGTTCTGGGTGTGTTTGCTGCCCATTGGAATCTTTTACTCCATCTACGTCTGTTAGACTGACTCCTGCTTCTAGAATGATTAATACTGTTTCCTCTTTAAAGTGATTTTGTGAGGTTTGCCATAGTAGATGGGAGCAGTAACCTATAGGAGCTGTGATTCAATCTCCTTCCATTTAAACTGCCAAAAAATGCTGTTCTTCCTAAAAAAAAAAAAAAAAAAAATGTTTCTGTGCTCTGCTTCATTTGCATAACCTGCCCCTTATTTTTCTCAGTGCTGCAACCCCCAAACATGACATCATACAAGGGAAACAAAGTTGGTTTGAAACAGAGACCTCTGTTGGTCAGTCTTGGTATTGCAGACATCTACCCTACCAAAATAGGGGACTGCATTTCTCAGTAAAGAAATCTTGTCAGCTAGATATTATATGCACAATGCCTTGTTTTGAAAATAAACATCTGAGAGCATTTATTGTTGAAGCCACTGTGGAAATATGAGACTGCACTTCACAGTAAAGAAATTTGAAAACAACTTCTTATTGTACCCATAATGCCTTACTACATATGTCTACATATTATTTTTATTTATTTTATTTATTTATTCAAGTGTTTCACCAGGAAGTCATACTGAGCAATAACTGCTCATTTCCAGATGCATCCTGGGGGAGCAGGGAAGTGGAATTACACATATAGAATAGTGGATGACTGACCATCTGCAGCAAGACTGTGTTTCCCCTCGAGGGAGTTGATGACATCATAGAAACCATGAGAGCAAAGCTCGAGAGGTCTCACTGATGTCATCATCTCTCAATAGAGAAACACAGCCTGAGTTGTGGATGTTCGCCTATCCACTGTTTTTTATAGTATATGGTTAGCCTCAATTACCAGAAAAAAAAACGAATTATTTTCCAAGATATCCTATCTTGGGTTCGCAGTCCCGGTTGGGCTTGGCAGCTCAGTGTGGTCCCACTGCACTCCCATTGCTTCGGAGATTCGCTGTGGCTGTTGTCCACTCCCAACCCTAAACACATGCTGCTCTGCGGGAGTTATTTAAAACTAAAAAAAAGAGGAACTTACGGTGATGTCACTGTCTCAATGGCTGCATTGTAGTAGAGCTCCACATACCACCCGCTGATTTATAAGCTCTGGTACAGTCAAAATCTACTAAATTCAGAGTAAAATGGCATCTAGTTCAGCTGGAGGGAATAGGTCAAGTAGATCCTACAATAAAAAACAACCAGGCAAGTCGGATGGTAATGGAATATTGGAGAGATTGACGCACAGTAGCAGCACCTCGCTGGCCAACCACTTGAGCCCCGATCCTGACACAGACACGGAAGGGGAATGCCTGTCTCGTACACAGTCTGAAACCCTGCTTCAGGAGATAAAATCATTTAGGGGTGAAAACAGATGAGAACTGCAAACAGTACAGCGACAATTAAAGGTGGTGGAAGAACAACTAGAGGAATCAGAAAACTGCATATCAGCCAATGAGGAAGGAGCAGAGCACAATCATACAGCAGTTGAGTACCTGCTACAAAAACAAGAGGCAACGCAACTCAAATTGCTGGATCTTGAGGCCAGGTCTAGGAGAGACAACCTCAGAATTTACTGGCTGCCTGAGGGAGCGGAGACAGGCAAGATGCCAGAGTTCCTTGAGGATTTATTGAGAGATGGTTTAGAGCTGCCACTGAATTTCAACTTCCGAGTTAGAGAGAGCCCATTGAGCACTTGCAACACAAACTACAAATCCTAAGGCACGGCTGCGCTTGGTGGTCTTTAAACTGTCTAGTTACAAGGATAAAGAGGCGCTCCTAAGGGTGACCTGGTCTAAGAAAGTAGTAACCTACAACACGGCTAGATTGATTTTCGATAATGACTACCCCATAGAGATCACCACACAATGGATGACATATGCATGCCTATTGAAAGAGCTGAGATCGCACCAGGTGAAATTCCAAACCCCTTGCCCCACTAAACTGAAAATCTTCTGATATTCCGAACCAGTAATGTACCAAACACCAGAGGAGGCCAGGACAGCTCTGGAGGAGAGGGGATGGAAGATCGTAGACACTACTCCTAGGGAACAGCATTCCAGACTGCCGAGAAGTCAGTGGACTCCTGGAGAACTACACCAACATAGAAACACAGCTAAGCGAGCTGCCCCTATGACACTACAGGACATATGCAGGATGCTGAAATCTTTTTAGGGTAGAAAAAGTGGCAAAGAGAGGAGAGGCATCAGCAAAAACCTGAGTTACACAGGTTAGTGTTGGCTCTTGGAAAACTCGCGCTCTGATTTCTATTGGAGATCCCCTGAAGGAAACGTCAAAGGAAAAATAGGCCCCCTTGTTCAGGGGAGCATACTGACTCAGTAGTAAATCTGAATCCCTGACGATGAAGGAGGGCGATATTAAACAGGAGAGACTTCAGAGCAATAAATGTATTTTATTTATTTTATTTATTGAACAGTTTCACCAGGTAGGGCACACTGAGCAAAAAGATGCTGGTCTTCCAGTGCGACCTGGAGAGGGGGGGATATATGGGAGATAGAATATACATTACATAGAGTTATACATAGGAGACCATGGTACATGATACAGAGTGTACATATACATTTTATAGAGTTATACATAGGAGATCATGGTACATGATACAGAGTGTACAGGGAATACATAACATTGAGTTTACATTAGGGTCTTGGTACATTGCTACATACAGGTTTACAGAGTGCAGATACATACAGAGGGAGGTGGAATATCGTGCCTAGAATACAGACAATAGAGTGATACTGAGAAATTGTACTGCTGGTGACAGGACTTGTTGTCTGTGGAGAGGCTAAGAGCAGGGTGGGTAGGAAAGCGCAGGGATTTTGAACACACCCATAGCAGACAGACATAGTCAGTGGGATAACTGTGTTACTGGGGGCTGAACAGAAGTGCTGGTGGGCAAGTGCAGGGTTGGATGAGCATGTATGCAAGCATGAGATGAGAAATGCTAGGGCTGCTGGTCAGGCCGCATAAGAAGAAGGGGGAGGTCAAACGAGGGGATATGATGATGGGGGAGGGGGTCAGGGGCAGGAACAGCTTGTGGCATAGTAGTTAAGTAGGGCAGAGGATACTGAATGTTTAGAGGAGGAGTGGTGGATTTGGGCAGGTTGGGTGTTCCATAGCTTGGGGAGTTGGTAGGAGAAGGCTGATTGGCCTGCGGTGGTCCGCTGGAGAGGGATTGTCAATAGTCGGGAATCAGAGGACCTAAGGGCGTGGGAAGGGGTTGGTAGGGAGCAGAGGGTAGAGGTGAGGTAGGAAGGGAGAGCACTGAGCCAGAAGTTGGACACAAATTTGATACTGTGAATTAGCCAACGGTTGATTAGGGATGGGAGGGCCAGTGAGTGATAGAGCTCACAGTGGTGTGTATGGGGGGGCATCTAGGGCAAATCGTCAGAAAGCGTTGAAGAGTGGGTCCAGACTGGCTAGGGTGGATTTTGGGGCCGAGCTGTAGACTATGTCGCAGTAGTCAAAGGAAGGTAGAATCATTTTCTGGATAATTTCACATCTCACCGGGGGTGGGAGACAATTGCGATTCCTGTAGAGGGCGCCAAACTTTGGGTGTAGCTTTTTCTGGATAGTGTCCACATGGGTGGAAAAGGACAGGTGACGGTCGAGCCAGATTCCAAGTTACCTAAAAGAGGGCACATCCTGTAGAATTGTTCCATCAAGGGTGTGGAAATTTGGTTGTGAGGTGAGTCTGGATAGTCTCTGCCTAGAACCAAAAGTCATGGAGACTGTCTTTTTTGCATTGAGGGAGAGCTGGTGGGAGTTAAACCAGAGCTGTACTTTGTTGAAATCAGCCTGGAGAGGGCAGGGACAGGCTTTTGGAATAAGAACCAACAATTAAACTCAAACCATAGTGAAAGCAGCCCTAATACCTTTCCCCTCCCATGCCTCTCTCTATTTACTGTTTGTTATCTAGGATTGCTATGGCCCTTAATTTCCCACATTCACCTTTGGAGTAACTCAATTAATCCTGAAGGTTCAGCAGTGGACAGAAGGGGGTGACTCGCGCCTTATGACATTCAAATGCGTGAGGCCCTTTTCTTCTGATTATCAAGTTTTGAAAGAACACGAGCATTTGCATTATCAATACTTTTCATCTGATGGGGCTGGTAATCCAGCGTACTGTATACTAAGGGCACAACCTTGATTAGTTTGTGTTACCCTGACCCTCTTTCTTTTAACTGTTTGGGGCACAAAGTTTGAAGCCTTAACCATACAGCATGCTGAACTTACTGTAAAATGAAAACTTAGTATGGACAGATACATAACAAAGTGAAGCCTCAAGCTAAAGTTTGTGCTATCTTAAAGATGGGCGGATGATGCTTTACCGTGTGTTAACGCTTAAAAAAATGTTTAACCTCATTACACTTGTATCATATTGGAAAGCTGTTCAAGGCTTAAGGTTTAGCGTTTTAACAGCAATATCAGCCATACTTAAGGCTAAGTAGTTCAAAGGCAGAGAAACACAATTAACAGAGAGGAGAATTAAGTCAGTGAGCTCGCAGCTTAATATGGGGAATAGCTTGCCTCCTGTTGAGCACTGGGAGAATGGGAGGCATGTGACTACCAAACGGTGTTAAAAATGTTGTAACATTGGGAAAATAAGAATAATCAACTGATAACCTAGTCTAGAAACGTATATAGGCAAAGGATCACTTGACAAATAATAGAACCCAAATTGCACTCGATGGGTTAGCGGAGAACACTGGAACACGAGGCTTAAATGAGAGGTGGAGGCCCCTCACTTGGACCTCAATGGGTGATGGGTATTTGTAGCATGAGCCAACTAGATATGGTCCTAATTTCACTAGGATCAGGGGGACCTGGCGATTTAGTTCAGCAAGTTACCTCTCTTTTTGCAGTGGTATTTCCAGATTCTACCATAGAACGAATAAGGGAGCTAACTACATTGCTCCTCTCCCTTGGAAGCATTATTGTGAACAGGTTAAATGGCTTGAATTTTTGTTTATTGTTACCTGACGAAGCAATACATACATTACTAAGGTACTCTCCCAGTTGGAGGTAACCTGCAACAAGTTTTTTTTATTTGGGACCATAAAAATGGATTAGCTGGAATGGGAGCTTGTGAGCGTACACTGGATTTTTGACACCAGAATCTTATAGCCAATGCAGTATACCAGAGCCACAAAAGATGCTAATGGCCCCTACTAAAAAGGTAGTGATCTGTTCACAAAATGTGAATGAGCTTACCAACCCGGTAAAACGCTGCAACGTCCTGTTCTCACTTAAAAAGCAAAAACCAACATTTGTCTTGTTACAGAAAACACATCTTGGGAAAACAGAGCATCAGAAATTTGGGTATAATCATGAGATTGCATCTGCCTATAAAAAAAGTAAGAGAAGGGGGACAGCAATACTGATACCTTGGAATGCCCAGTTCCAAATCAATTTAACATATGCAGATCCAGAGGGGTGGTTAGCAACAGTGGAAGGTCTCTACGGAGGAACACAGGTCACCTTGGCTAGCATTTATATTCTTCCAGGATCAGACGCACGTACAGTAAGAGCATTGTTTCAATGAACAATGGAGCATCATAAGGGGATACTGCTAATAGGACGGGACCATAATTTTATTTATGATAATTCCGACACTACCAATCCTAACCCGCACTGAAAAACCGGGGCTCAAAAGATGGCAACTACATACTTGAGCGAAGCAGGATGGATTGATGCTCAGCATCGCCAACATCCACACAACTGCGAATACTCACATTACTCACCACCACATAGAACATATGCACACATTGACTTTTTTCACATATCGCAAGAACACCAGCACTGTATAACAAACTGTGAAATGACACCCTCCGCCGTGTCAGATCACGCCCTCCTGACCACAGATGTGGAGCGGGGGGAGCAGGAGCTGAGGACCCTGTGGAAGTTCAACAACTATTTGTTTAACCACCAAGAATTTAGGGAGATGATAGAGAATAGGATTCTGAAGATCATACAAGAAAATAAGTCACCGGAAGTGGCGGCTAACACCCTGTGGGACACCCTGAAGGTGGTGCTTAGAGGTGACATTCTCAGATTTGCAGCATAATACAAGTGGAAACAAGCAGCCAAGCTATAGAGTCTGCAAACCCAGTTAAAAGATTTAATAGCAGAACATGCAGAGGGGAATGAAGGCGTACTTCACCTAGCGGAGGCCATGAGACAGAGGAGTCAGTATTTATTAAACATTAAAACAGAGCAGCCTCTACAGTTTTTAAAACAAAAATATTATGAGGGGAGACCACGAGCCACACAACTGCTGGCTCACCGTGTTCACCAAAGGATCACTCAGTCCTCGATCACCCAGATTAGATCACCAAATGCAGGGAGACTGGAGACAACACCCTCGCAAATCATGCAAGCCTTCACCCAATTTTATCGCACACTCTGTACCCCAGACGATATAAGAGATCTGCAGAAGGTTCAGGATTTTTGATCCAAAATGGATCTTACAACCCTCTACCAAACACAGACAGATGCATTAGACTCGCCAATTACCAATAATGAAATAACAAAAGTGCTAGCTAACATGAAATCCATCAAAACCCCAGGACCAGACAGATACACTGTAACATTTTACAAACCGCTCCAGGGCCTACTGATATCAGTACTGTGTCCGGCCTGCCAGAGGGTTTTTAATGGAAAGGGAGCCCCAACATCATGGTTATATGCCGCTATTTCCACCATCCTAAAGCCAGATAAAAATTGCTTGCTGTGTTCCTCTTACAGACCAATATCTGTACTTAATATTGATTATAAAATATTTGTAGCAGTAATGGCTAGAAGAGTGGAGATGCTATTACCCCTGCTAATTAATAGGGATCAATGTGGATTTATACCAACAAGACATGCTCAGGACAACATAAAGAAAACTCTACACCTCCTGTTCCACGCTGCCCAGTCAAACTCCCCTTTTCTGTTCCTAAGTTTGGACACTGAGAAGGCCTTCGACCAGATGGCATGGCCATTCTTGGAGGCTGTCCTCTGGAGCATGTACTTTTCTGGGGACTTTGTGAAAGTCATACAGGCACTCTACAATCAGCCTATGGCCCATGCTAAAATTAATGGATCCATATCTGAACCTATTTTATTTAAGTGGGGCACAAGATAGGGATGCCCACTATAGCCACTGCTGTTTGCTCTATACCTAGAGCCACTGGCCCAGGCGATTAGGCAGAACCCGAACATAAGGTGTGGGATATTCAAAGGAGTTGCACATAATGCAACAGTGTTGCGCCATGCGCAACCCATGAATGTGCCCTGGCGCAATATTCAACAGGGCAGGTTGCACTGTGCAACCCCCGATGCATCGGGGTGCACCAGTAATGTATGCAGCGCAAGGCCGGGGGCGTACTCATGCATATGCGGCACATCCCGATATTCAGCCCCAGATGTGCAGTGTATATGCTGGTACATACCTGCCTTACGCCATACAGAGGGGTGCAAAGTTTTGCCCGCGTGACACCAGGAGCAAGTCCAGGCCACCCACAGGTGAGCTGCCATATTGCAAGGTGCAACACAGCAGCTGCCCGCTGTGGGTGGCCACCCGAGCACCCAGGACACAGTCCACAAGCCCCCTGCCCAGGGAGTGACATGCCGCCCATCATCCAATTGTGGGCAAATGTCGATGAAACCCTCGTGGTCCAGTGGACCACTATTTTACCAGATCGTGGGCATATGTACAAATGGTCCCTGGTGGTCCAGTGGACTGCTATCCTTTGCCCAATCGCTGGCATGTATAATAGTAATCCCTGGTGGTCCAGTGGACCAATCACCTTCACCCACTCATGGGCATATGTCAATATCACTGGTGGTCCAGTGGAACCCCCCCCAGTGCCTGATCCCGGGTGGACTGTCCTGCGTACACCCTGGTGGTCAAGTGGTACCCCCCCTACCACCTTCCCACTGCGTCCCCCACCACCCTGCACTCCCCCTGTCAGCGTCGGGCGGCAGCACCCGGGCCCAAGCCGCTCAGTCGCCCGCCGACTAACAGTGTACAGGAGGGCTGTATGCCTATTGGTCCACTGTGTGGGCCAATGGGCATGCAGACCATACAGTACTACACAGTCCCAAATTGTGAATGAACACTCATTCACAATTTGGGACTGTGTAGTACTGTATGCTCTGCATGCCCACTGGTCCATGCAGTGGACCAATAGGCATACAGCCCTACTGTACACTGTTTGTCAGCGGGCAGGGTGCTGCCACCCGCCGCTGACTGGGGGTGTGCAGGGTGGCAGAGGATGCTGTGGGTGGGTGTGGGGGTACCACTGGACCACTAGGGTGTCCGTAGATCGTTCCACCCATGATCGGGCACTGGGGATTCCACTGACCACCAGAGTTTTAACCTATGCCCGCGATTAGGCGCTGGTGATCGGTCCACTGGACCACCAGGGCTTATATATACACATGCCCGTGGTCGGGCGAAGGGGAGCGGAGCCTGCCAAGGGGCAGGAGGGCTTCGGTCCCTGATGGCTGCAGCCTGTCAGGGCACCAGGCGCAAGTTGCCAGGAATTGGCGCACAGCATGCAAATGGGGCCATAATGACATGCAAATGGACCCATTTGTGCCTTGCATGCATACTGGCCTCATTTGTACGCCCAGTGCTGAATATCACGGTTGATGTGCCTAGTGCAACCGCACTTGCACTGGCACATCCCCTTGCACCCCACCGGCCACTTGTGCTGGCGCAGTGCGTGCGCCCTCAGTGCCATATTCAACAGTGCTGAGCTATAGTGCAGCACCATTGAATATCGCCTGGTCCCTGCCCTGGCCCAGATGCGCTGCTCCAAGGCTTCCGTCCCTGCCTGGTGCAGTCTGAATATTCCGCCCATGGGGAATAGATGCTAGAAGGGAGCAGCATAAGCTCACACTTTATGCAAATAATTTGATTCTTCACTTTGCTGATCCAGAAACCTTGCTACAGCCATTATGGAAGTTGCTGGAGGAATTTGGGGAATTAGCAGGATATGAGGCAAACACTTCCAAAACTTAAGTACTGAAATTTACTTATCTACCCACTCCCGTGACAGTGCATTCCTTCCCTTCAAGTGGGACTTACATACCCTTAGTATCTGGGGGTGTATCTTTCAGTGGACCCAACCGTAATGGGAGATATTAATTATGATCCCCTGGTAGCCCAAATAACCTTACATTTAGAAAGCTGGAAAACATTACCCCTACCTGTTCAACACCTATGTCTCTGACATAAGGACAGGAATCAGGAGTGAGATGAGTCTCTTTGCAGATGACTCAAAACTGGGGGCGGTGGTGGATGGGGAGGAGGGGAGGGTGGCCCTACAGGGGGACCTGGAGGCTCTGGAAAGATGGTCTAGAAAGTGGAAGCTGAGGTTCAATGCGGGGAAATGCATGGTACTCCACCTGGGGGCCAGAAACCCAGGCCAAGTGTACACCCGGGGGATTGCTACAAGTCTCGATGGCTGAGAGGGACCTGGGGGTGGTGGTGGATGTCAAGATGAACAACTCTGAGACTTGTGGGAGGCAGCAGCCAAGGCCAACAGGATGCTGGGATGCATCGCTAGGGGATCACCTCCAGGAGGAGGAAGTGATACTCCTCTGTATAACCGCTGGTGAGGCCGCACCTTGAGTACTGCATGCAGTTTTGGAGGCCACACTTAAAGAGGGACATTAAACTCCTGGAGAGGGTCCAGAGGAGGGCAACTAAAATTTTTGGGGCTTGGGGACAGGACCTATGAGGAGAGGCTCAAGAGCTAAATATGTACACATTGGAAGAGAGAAGGGACCGGGGGGACATGACAGAGGTCTTCAGGTACATGAAGAGGGTAAATAGGGGAGGAACAGTCAGGGTGCTTCGAAGGAAGGAGGAGGGGGCCACTAGAGGGCATGGGTGGAAGCTGGAGGAAGGAAGATTCAGGGGAGAAAGGAGGAGGTGCTACTTCACTGAGAGAGTGGTGGAGCCATGGAATGTGCTGCCTAGGGGGCTGGTGGAGGCAGAGACGGTGGAGCGGTTCAAGAGGGGGTGGGACAGGTACAGGGGAAGGGTTCTGGAAGCAAAATCCAATGCAGCAAGAATATCCGGAAGGGAGAAGCCAGAGAAGGCAAGGGGGGCAGCAAGGTCAGCACCCAGGGTGGGGGCTGACCAAACGAGCAGACACAAAAGACCGTTAGGCCTATTCTGCTGGCATTTTCGTATGTTAGTATGTTAGTACCTATGATCCGAAGGGTAGATGCGATAAGGATGAATCTTTTACCACAGCTCCTATATTTATTTCAAACTCTCCCTATTCCATTACTGAAACAACGGATTCAAGAGACAAAGAGGAAAATATCGAGATATATACGGGGAGCACAAAGACCAAGAATATGGTTCACAGTACTACAGCTACCTAAGAAAAGAAGGGGATTAGCGTTGCCAGATCTAGAGCCTTACTGTCTCGATGCACAGCTTCGAATTATTACATACTCGGTGCACCCACAGTTCAGGGCAAAAATGGAAAGATTTGGAGATGAGGGAGGAAGACCTACTTAGTTTAAACCAAGTACTACTACAATATCCACCACTACCTACAAAGGGTATAACTGACAATCCCTATACAGCACATACAATAAGGATATGGAGAGCAGTACTGGGCTCCAAACAATTAGCCCCTTTTAGACCTCTCCTGTACTCGCTTCCATACCATCAACATTTTAAAACGGCCCTACTAGACCATGGGTTTAGGAGCTGGGAAAAGTTGAAGTTACACTTGATGGGGCCCTTTATTAGGGGCTGAAACCTATTATCGGTAGAGGAATTACAGAGAATATATGGTACCAGGGAACAGGATGGTTTCAAGGCGTTACAGGCTTTAGATTTCATCAAGAAGCAATTGGAAAACTCCCACCTGATGGTGCCCACCCTGCAATCCTAGAAACATTCAGAGCTGCTCTAGACGGTCAGATACCATTGACTCATATGATTACTTACCTATATAAGGGGGGTGATATCTCTCAGATTTTTATGGACATACACCATCTCACTCTTAATGTGTTTTTCTTCAAAGACTATCTGGTCTTCTACAGAGATCCCAAAACAAAACAAGCATTTGTCAATGCCGAATGTTGTCTTGCTGGTGTTGGCATTGGTAGTGCAGGAGGTAGAGAGACGCATAATAGGAATGGCAGTGAAGTATAGAACTGAAGTCAACCCCACCCCACCCTGCAGAGAGTGACAGGCATTGGGGTGTGCCTTTGGGTTGATAGCCATAATGCTCATGCCATTTCATCTCAGCCTACCCTGCAGAGTCTGACAAGTGTCGCCTTGGGGTTATTGGGCCTTATGCTCACCCCATTTCATGAGGGAGTACGTTCAGATGGGTGCAGCATAGGAGAATGGGTTGAACTTTGGTGCCGAAGAGTCCAAGGCATATCTTGATGCCTGTCAGTGCCTGCAGGGTGGGGTTGGGGGTGCAGTGGCTTGAGCAGTACAACAGATAATCCAAAGGCACACCCCTGATGCCTGTTAGTCTGTACAAGGTGGGACATTATGGTTAGAAACTCTAATGCCCTGGGCGTTTGTTGGTATTTGCACTCCAAATTTTCAGAATGGCCTTTTTGTTATGCCACCTCATGAAAGCATTTGGGACCTCTGCTCATGAACAGTGTCTCTGTGATTTCGTTAATCTTGGTGCAGTGAGGAGGGGTGCGGCTTTATAGGAAAAGGGGAAGAAGCATGGTTAAATAAGGGATTATACAGCCTGGACAGGCTACACCTTAACTGGGAAGTTAAACGAGCACTAAAGGATAAGCTAGGTGAATATATGGCAGAAGAATTGGGTTTAAACTGCTAAGGGGGGACAGAAAAGGGGAGCAAAAAGGTCTCCCCACAATGAAGGCAGGAGGGGTGGGGGAATGCATGAGAAATGTAATATGCCCTCTTCACCAAAGGCAAAATGGATATAGCGGCCATTACAGAAACCTGGGCCACAGCCCATCATGACTGGGACCTTTTGATCCCAGGGTACAAGCTCTACAGATGGGACAGAGAGGCATGAAAGAGGGACGGGGTTGCAGCATACACCAGGGAAGGGATAGTGTGTGCAAGGGAAGAGGAAATGGAAAAGGGGAACAGTGAAGCATTGTAGCTGCAGCTCCAGAGCAATAGAGAAAATTAGGGTAGGGGTGGTGTATAGACTGCCTAACCAGGGCAAAGAGATAGGAAGGATGCTGAGTGCTCAATTGAATGACATGGCGGGGGGAGTAGTACTGACTGGGGACTTTAACCTGCCCAAAATAGACTGGGACACTCCCACATCCTGTGCCAGAAGTCACGTGATCCTTGACACAGTTCAGGAGGGCTTCATGACAGAATTGGTGATGTGGCCAACTGGGGAGCAATCCTGGACTTGGTGTTTACTAATGGGGAGTACGTTCAGAAGGTTGACATCAGAGAACCCCTGGGTGAAAGTGACCACAGCTTAGTGTGGTTCAAGATTGACATGGAAAAAGAACATATCCCAACACGGACTAGGACGCTGGACTTCAGGACAGTGAAATTTATCAAAATGAAGGAACTGATTAGGGAGCAACTAGGAAACATAGATGAGGGAATGGAAGTGGAAACACTTTGGAAAACCATCAGGGGAGACATTCAAAACACAATGGACAGTTACATAAAAATGAAAGAGAAGAGGAAGGGGGCAAGACGGCCTAGCTAATTCACTGGAGAGGTCGCTAGGGTGATAAGGGAAAAGAGGGTAGCCTACAGGAAAAGTAGAAGAACTGTTAGGATGGAGAAGGATGAGGAATACCAAAGGCTGGCCAAGATAGCAAAAAAGGAGGTACAGAAAGCCAAGGCTCAGAAAGAGCTTCAGATAGTGAAAGAGATAAACAGGTGAGAAAGGCCTTCTTCAACTATGTCAAAGAAAAAAGGAACAAAAAGGATGGCATTGTAAGACTTAAAAAAGGGGAGAATGGGTGGTGGAGGACATATTAAATAAATACTTCTGCTCTGTGTTTACGAAAGAGAAGGATGGACCAATGCCACAGACAGCGATAAGAAAAGAGGGAACAGGGGCAGATCCAATAGGGATCATTGGGATAGAAGGAGGGACTGAGGGATCTGAACGTGGATAAACCCCAGGGCTGGATGAGTCCAGGGTACTCAAGGAATTGGCCAAATAACTGGCAGACCCAATGACAATTCTATTTAATAGTTCCCTGAATTCAGGAGTAGTGCCAGAGGATTGGAGAACAGCATATATTGTGTCACTCCACAAAAGTGGTCCCAAGGAGGATATGGGCAACTACAGGCCAGTCAGCCTGACCTCAATAGTATGCAAACGTATAGAGACCATACTAAAGGAGGGACTGGTGAGGTACACGGAGGAAAATGGCCTGCAAGATAGTAAGCAACATGGGCTTGTGTCTCTCAGATCATGTCAAACGAATTTAGTAGAGTTCTTTGACTGTGTCATGAAGGCAGTGGACAAGGGTCAGGCAGTATATGTCATTTATCTGGACTTCTGTAAAGCCTTCGATTTGGAGCCACAGAAAAGACTGATAAAACTAAGGGGGCTAGGGGTGGTGGAGAAAATAGTAAGATGGATTGAAAACTGGTGGGTGGGTAGAACACAGAGGGTGGTGGTAGTGGGCGTAACCTCCAGTACAAAAGAGGTCACCAGCAGGGTTCCACAGGGGTCAGTTTTGGGCCTGATATTATTTAATATATTTATAAGCGACATCGGAGAGGGCATTCAAGGCAAAATGTGCCTATTAGCAGACAACGCCAAGCTCTGTGGGAGGGTGGACACTCAGGAGGGGATAGAAGAGCTAAGGGAGCACCTAGCCAAACTGGATAAATGGTCAAGGATTTGGCAGTTGGGGTTTAATGCCAAAAAGTGCAAGGTGATGCACATAGGGGCAAAAAAACCCAAGAGCAGAGTACTACATAGGAAAAGTACAAGTAGCCGAGACACAGGAAGAAAAATACCTGGGGTAGCAATTACTAGTGATCTGAAGCAGTCCATACAATGCAAAAAAGTGGTGGTGAAGACCAACAGGATGCTGGGTTGCATTGCAAGGGGTTTCAGTAGCAGGCACAGTGAGGTTATTCTGCCATTATATAGATCACTGGTAAGGTCTCGTTTGGAATATGGAATGAGGTACTGGCACCTATATCTAAACAAGCATTTGTCAATGCCGAATGTTGATTGCGTTAGTGTGTTGAGCTCGCTCACTGCCCCTCTGTCACTCGCTCAGTCTGTTTCTCCCACTGCTGCAGGCTGCCCTGTTGTACTGCACTCCTGCCTGCATTGGCACCTTGTTCAGCCCACTAAGAAATCCACAGCTGTCCCGACAGAGCTGCGTTGAGGTAGCTCACTCCCCCTCTCTCACTCGCTCATTCTGTTTCTCCTGCCGCTGCAGGCTGCCCTTTTGTACTGGGCTCCTGCCTCTCTTGGTGGCTTTTTCGGCCTACAAAGAAATCTGCAGCAGTCCTGACACAGGTCTATTGAGCCTGCTGACTCCCCATCTCTCACTCACTTGTTCCATTTCTGTCAGCGCTGCAGGCTGTCCTTTTGTACTGAGCTCCTGCCTGCATTGCCACCTTTTTCTGCCAACAAAGAAATCCGCAGCAGTCACGATAGAGCTCCATTGAGCTCGCTCACTCCCCCTCTCTCACTCACTCGTTGTGTTTCTCCCGGCACTGCAGGCTTCCCTTTTGTACTGGGCTCCTGCCTGCATTGGCACCTTTTTCTGCCCACAAAGAAATCTGCAGCAGTCCCGACAGAGCTCTGTTGAGGTCGCTCACTCCCCCTGTGTCACTCACTCATTCTGTTTCTCCTGGCGCTGCTGCCTGCCCTTTTGTACTGGGCTCCTGCCTCTGTTGGCGCCTTTTTCTGCCCACAAAGAAATCTGCAGCAGTCCCGACAAAGCTCCGTTGAGCTCGCTCACTCCCCTTCTCTCACTCGCTCATTCCGTTTCTGCCGGTGCTGCAGGCTGCCCTTTTCTATTGGGCTCCAGCCTGCATTGCCGCCTTCTTCTGCTCACAAAGAAATTTGCAGCAATTACAATACAGCTCCATTGAGCTCGCTTACTCCTCCTCTCTCACTCGCTCATTCTGGTTTTCCCGCCACTGCAGGCTGCCATTTTGTACTGGGCCTCTACGTGCATTGCTTCCTTTTTCTGCCCACAAACAAATCTGCAGCAGTCCCAACAGAGCTCCATTGAGCTCACTCACTCCCCCTCCCTCACTCGCTCATTCTGTGTCTCCTGTCGCTGCAGGCTGCCCTTTTGTACAAGGCTCCTGCCTGCATTGCCGCCTTTTTCTGTCCACAAAGAAATCCGCAGCAGTCACAGTAGAGCTCTGTTGAGGTCACTCACTACCGCTCTGTCACTGGTTTGTTCTGTTTCTCTTAGTGCTGCAGGCTGCGCTTTTGTAAGGGGCTCCTGGCTACGCTGGCGCCTTTGTTTATCCACAAAGAAATCTGCAGCTGTCCCGACAGAGCTCCATTGAGGTCGCTCAGTCTCTCTCTCTCTCTCTCTCGTGCTTATTCTGTTTGTCCTGGTGCTGCAAGCTGCCCTTCTGTATGGGGCTCCTGCCTGCATTGGCACCTTTTTCTGCTCACAAAGACATCCACAGCAGTCCTGATAGAGCTCCATTGAGCTCATTCAGTCCCCCGTCTCACTCGCTCATACTGTTTCTCCTACCGCTGCAGGCTGGCCTTTTGTACTGGGCCCCTGCCTGCACTGATGCCTTTTTCTGCCCACAAAGAAATCTGCAGCAGTTCTGACAACGCTCC
Organism: Neoceratodus forsteri; assembly: GCA_016271365.2. NCBI lineage: Eukaryota > Metazoa > Chordata > Ceratodontiformes > Ceratodontidae > Neoceratodus > Neoceratodus forsteri. Next base: position 72,646,879 of record JADMNL010000023.1, read on the forward strand.
GGTGAGTTCACTCACTCACCCTCCCTCACTCGCTCTCTCGTTCTGTTTCTCCTAGTGCTGCAGGCTGCCCTTTTGTACTGGCCTCTTGCATTGGGGCCTTTTTCTGCCCACAAACAAATCCGCAGCAGTCCCAACAGAGCTCAGTTGAGCTCGGTCACCCCCCACTGGTTTGATCTTAATTTGTCCCAAACACTGATTTCCCACAGCGACCGTGCAATTCTCTGGCAGGAGTCCAAAAACATATTTTAGCCAGGATGTGGAAAATGACAGCTGTATTGTTCATAAGGAGGTGTGAAAAAATGCCACTGTTGAAAATGTGGCACAAAAATATTACAAATTTGCAAAGTTACAAGAGTGCGTGGAAACAGTTCAATGCATGCTTGTAACACAGTCATGTTATGAAGTTTCATCACCAGATTTTCAACATAAGGATTTTAGAACCTCTGCTCATGAACACTGCCACTGTCATTGTCTTAACGTGTCCCGAACACTGATTTCCCACAGCGACCAGGTTATTCTGCGCCGGAACTGTGAAAACACATTTCGGTCAGGATGTGAAAAATGACAGCTGTACTGCTCATGAGCAGGTGTGAAAAAATGCCACTGTTGAAAACCTGTCGTGACAATATTATAAATCTGCAAAGTTACATGGATGCGTGGAAAGTGCGCAACACACACTTGTAACACAGTCATTTGATGAGCTATCATCACCAAATTTTCAACATAGGCATTTGAGAACCTCTGCCCATGAACAGTATCAATGTCTTTTTCTTAATCTGTCCCACACAGTGATTTCCCACAGTGACTGCTGTATTCTGCGCCGGAAGTGCAAAAACAATTTCGGCCAGGATGGGAAAAATGACAGCTGTAATGTTCATAAGTAGGTGTGGGAAAATGGTAATGTTGAAAATCTGGAATGAAAATATTACAAATTTGCGTTACTTAGTAAAAGGTGGCAACCAAGTGCAATACACGCGCGTAACAGTCATTTTATGGAGTATCATTACCAAATTTTCAGCATAGGCATTTTAGGACAGCTATTCATGAACAGTGTCACTGTCATTTTCTTAATCTGTCCCAAACACAGATTTCCCACAGTGACTGCGCTATTCTGCACCGGAAGTGCGAAAACACATTTCAGCTAGGATGTGAACAATGACAGCTGTACTGTTCACAAGAAGGTGTGAAAAAATGTCATTGTTGAAAATATGGCATGAAAATATTGCAAATTCACGAATTTACGAGTGTGCGTAGCAACTGCGCAATGCACGCTTGTAAAACAGTTATTTTTTTGGATTTTTTCCACCAAATTTGCCACATAAGCTTTTTGAGAGCCCACCTCATGAACACTGGCACTGTCATTTTGTTAATCAGCACCGAAAGATGATTCTGCGCAGTGACCTTGAAATCATCATTCAGGGCCGATTAACGCCATGACAGTTTGAGAATTCTTGAGGAGAGGTCCCAAAAAACCCAAGTTGAAAATTTGGTGCCAAAATTCCCAAAAATGGCTGAGATATGCATTAAAGTTGAAAAAAACCCTATTTCTGCCATTATACAGCTTACAGGCATTTCATCAGTTCGCAGCCGGCTTTGAAGAGTGCAGACGTGTTCCTGGTCCACCGAAGATCATCGCGCCGGACTCTGGAGGTAAGTATGGGGTTGGGGCTGTGGGGAGGCAGGGTGCTCAGTGGGTAGACGCGGGTTGCGGTGGGGGGGACAGGAAGAGCGCTGAGGACAATTTCTTTTTACAGGGAAAAAAAAACAAGAAGACGTCAGGGACCGTTATTTTACTTTACAGGGCATGTGGCATGTTGGGGTGGGCTCCGGCATGTCACCAGAGGCTTCTTATGGGGATGGTAGCAGTAGCCAACAGAGGATTGGGCACCCCTTCACACACAACAAAAGGGGTATAATTTGCTGACGAGATTGGGCACCCAGTCGGCAGACAATAAAGCGGGTGGGGTTTACCTAATGCCGACGGGGAGTGGGCTCCCCATTGGCAACAGAAACACGGGGGCACTGAAGCTGATGGGGATAGGGGCCCCCGTCGGCAAGTAAACACAGTGGGGGGGGTTAATATTGTTTGTGAAGATCCCGCCCTGCAATGACAGGTCGCTCCCTCATTGCAGCAAATGGCTTACGCTGCAATGACGAGGCGGCCCCTGATTGCAGTGGCTGATTTGTCTCAAGTTGGTAACAACATTCCAAACTAGTGTCAGCAGCATGCCACGGCATTGGGGGAAGCGGGACAAGCCTTTGCAGGCTGTGGGGGCATTGGCCTCAACAGTGCCGCGCCTCCACAACCTGCTTCTGAGAAAGCTGTCCCAATATGTTTCTTGCGCTGCACGCAATCAACATAAAAAAGACATTAAATTGCTAGAGGAGGTGCAGAAGAGGGAGACTAAAATGATCAGGGGACAGCAGGACTGGTCCCATGAGGAGAGTCTGGGGGACTTGAGGATGTACTCATTGGAGGAGAGGAGGCAGAGGAGAGGTATAATGGAGACATACAAGTACCTGAAGGGAGTAAACAAGGTAGAGTGTGAGGGTCTCTTCAACAAGAGAGAAAACACCACCACAAGAGGACACAGCCTAAAGCTGGTGGGAGGAAGCTATAGAAGGGATGTGAGGAAACACTTCTTCAGAGAAATGGTGGTGGCCTGGAATGAGCTGCCAGAAGAGGTCATGGCAGCCAAGTCAGTGGGATCATTCAAAGAAGCTTGGGACAAACACAAAGTGAAGTCATGGGACATAGAAAAGGGGAAGGGAGAGGAGGGAGTAGGGGCAATGGTATAGGGGTAAAATACAAAACCCCAACACAACTCAAAACAGATCAAATAGACCATTTGGTCTCCTTCTGCTGATTACTTATAATGTCATGACCCATTACTGCCTACTGCTATCAGTGTCAGACTAAGCCTCCTGATGTGAGCTCTGTCTGCAGTGCATCATCATCCCTCCATTCCTACAGCCACCAGTCCCCTGTACTTGTCCCATCCAACTTTAAATCCATGGACAGTCTCAGATCTTACCCATTTGTTTAGCAGTCTATTACAGCCATCCACCACTCTCCATGAAGAAGTACATTCTTACATTCCACCTAAATTTACCTCCTACCAGTTTGTACTCATGGCCCCTGGTGCTTGACCCATTGCTTCAACTGAACAGTGTTGACCAGTCCACTCTATTGACCCCATGGATATATTTTGAGGTGTCTGTCATTTCCTATCACTCTCTTCTTGTCCCAAGTGAGTGCATGTTTAGACTACTCAGCTGCTTCATGAATGACTTTCCTTTCATACCCCACACCATTTCAGTGGCCCTTTTCTGTGCTGTTTCCAAGCAGTCATGGTCTTTTCGGAGGTGGGGGCTGCAAGGTGGTGCACTGTACTCCAGGTACCAACTCACCAGACAGGTGCACAGGGGCAAAATCATCTCCTTGCTCCTCCTGGTGTTGCCCCTACCGACATAGCACCTCATCTGGTTGCCTTTGCAAATGTTCTGCTCCACTGAGCTGATGAAGTGACACTGTCACTTATGATACACAGAAACATAGACGATGATGGTACAGAAAGGCCAATGGTCGGTCCAGTCTGCCTGAGTTCCCCTATCCAACCCTGTGACTTACTGTCATCCAGGGTCCTAGCCACTCCCCACACCATTTTCCCTTTCAATTCTGTCACCTTGAGTAACTATTATACCCTTCACTCTGGCACAACTGTGCTTGAAACCATCAACTGTTTTACTACGCACCACTTTGGCTGGTAGTCTGTTCCACTGCTCCACCACCCTTTCTGTAAAATAATACTTTCTTATGTCCTTCCTGAACCTCTCTCCTGTCAGGATCTACTCATGTCCTTGTGACCTTGAATTAGCATTCAAGATAAATAGTTCCTTGCTGTTCACTTTGTTTATTCCTTTTTGGAACTTGAAAGTCTCTGTCATATCTCCCATCTCCCTTCTGGTCTCTAGTGAGTACATGGTCATTGTCTCAAGGCACTCCTCATAAGACCTGCCCTGTGGGCCCAAAGTAATTGTTGTTACCCTGCACTGTACTGTCTCCAGCCTGTCCCTATTCTTTCTCAGGTGAGGACTCCAGAATTGGGCGCAGTACTCCAGGTGTGGCCTCACTAAAGAGACATAATGGGGCAGTACTACCTCCTTCCTCCTGCGATTAGTACCTCTCACTATGCACCCCAGCATCCTATTAGCTTGCTATAGGCTTTGTTGCACTGGCTTGATTGTTTGATGGTGTCACTGATGATAACTCCTAAGTCATGTTCCTCAGCGACAGTGCTAAGTCTCACCCCACCCATCCAGTACTCTGTCCTGAGGTTCTTATTCTGTAGGTGCATTACCTTGTAATTTTTGGCATGAATGTCAAGTGATGCACCTTAAACCATTCCTCTACCTTTTGTAAGTCCCTCTGCATTTCCCTGATTCCTGCATCATTATCCACCCTCCCAAAGAGCTTAGTGTTATCTGCGAAGCAACACAACCTGCCCTGGATACCTTCCCCACTGTCACTGATGAACATATCGAAGAGGACTGGGCCCAGGGCCAATACCTGTGGCACTCCACTTATGACCTTCCTCTCTTCTGATTTGACCCTCTTGACTACAACCCTCTGCTGTCAACCCTTTAGCCAGTTTTCTACCCAATTAACTATGTCTTTTGCTTCACCCAGATCCCCCATCTTCTACAGCAAGCATCTGTGGGGCACCGAGTCAAAAACCTTGCTGAAGTCAAATAGAGCAAATCCACAGCATGGCCCTTACCCAATTCTCTAGTCACCCAGCCAAAGAAAACTATCACTTTCATCTGACAGGAGCTCCCTATCATGAACCTGTGCTCTTTACTATCCTGGAGACCATTGCTGTCCAGGTAGTCCATGAGATCTTTGGCCAGTGACACCATCAGTTTCCCTGCGATGGAGGTCAAACTGACAGATATGTAGTTTTTCGCTTGTTCCTTCTCTCCCCCCTTATGGAGCAGAATGATGTCCACCATCCTCCAGTCCTTCAGAACTACCCCCATCTATAGTGAGTTGCTGAATAGCCCTACCATAGGTTCAGCCAGTTCTGCCACCAGTTCCCTGAGTGTCCTTGGATGCAGGCCATCTGGTCCCGGGGCCTTATCTATTTTTTACAATATCAATAGTTACAAGGGATAGTCCAGACGGCAGCCCCGCCAGCCCTTCTGGACCCCATCATCCTTGTAAATATTGTCTGCCTCATCTCCAGACCCATTTATCGGCCACTTTGATGCCATTCTTAGGCAAGAGGCCCACCTTACTCCCTGGTGAAAAATGAGTAAAAATAGTCATTAAGGACAGCAGCCTTTTGTCCATCCTCTTCTATTACCTTACGCCCCCGATAGCCTAACAATTTCCCCTCCTTTTTTTCTTTTTTCCATAATTTATCAGAAGAAATGCTTTTCTCTGCCCCATGACCCCTTCTGCAATACAGCTTACTGGCATTTCTTTAGTTCGCGGTCAGCTTTGAAGAGTGCAGATGTGTTCCCGGTCCACCGAAGGTCATTGCACCAGGCTCCTGAGGTAAGTATGGGGTGAAGGGGGGTGTGGGGCGGTGGGTGCACAGAGGGTGGCTGCGGGTTGGGGGGGGGCACCAAACTCAGCAAGGGACCATTTTTTTATTTTACAGGTTAAAACAGAAAAAAAAATGCAGGAAGGTTTTATATTTTTACAGGTACTTCTGCACGCTGGGGTAGGCTCCCAGCATGCCACCTGTGTGCTTGATGGGAAGGGGGGGTCTGGAGCTGATGGGGACTGGGCACCCCCGTCAGCACATACAGAGTGTGGGGAGGGGTCACATGAGCCGAGGAGGATTGGGCACCCTCTCAGCACACAAGAAATGGGGGCACATTATGCTGACAGGGATTGGGAACCCCCTTCGGCAAATTAACTTGGGAGGGGGCATGCCAACAGGGGGCTTGGGCACCCCCATTGGCTATCAGAGAGACTGTGAAAGGCGGCAGCTGCCCCTTGGCTTCTGTGGGGTCTGTGAGAAGCTGATGGGGAAGCTGCCGCCATGTTGCTTGACAGGGGATACCAGACGAGTCAAGCAGTAATTGGCTGCTGCAATCAGGGGCCACCCTGTGGCACTCCCTGATTGCAGCAGCTAATTTCTTTCAAGTTTTTGGCATACTTCTCAAGTGCTGTCCTAGACAATATGCTATGCCACTGAAGCCATACAGCCTGGCCACAAAAAGCAGTGGCACCACTGGCTGCAGCAGGAACGCACCTCCAAAACCTGCTTCTCCACTCCATGCAACCACAATATGTTGTCTGCGCTGCGCACGCAAGACAACATAAAAATTACTTACCATTTGTATCTTAACAGCTGAAAAAATTAGAACAAAGAACTGGCTAACAACCACAACATTATCCATATCTCAGTGGCATGATATCATGATACAAGTACATAAGATGGAACAGATGACCACACTTATAAATAAAGCAAAGGAGAGATTTGATCTAATATGGAGGAGATGGGTGCTGTTTATTGCCCTCCAAAGACCAGATTTTGCCCCATAATAAATAAATTAATTATGCCAGTCAATTGGAATAAAAGATTTACACTATAGCTGTATAACTCATTCCCCAAGGCTCCCTGTACAAACTAATACTCTATAGCATTGTAAGGCCGCATCTGAAAACGAGTGGTTTCTCCGCTCAGTATGCCTGCCTAGTTAAACTCTTAAATAAATAAATAAACTATGCTATCAATTCAGAGTAATGCACGCTTATGAATGAAAATGTAACCTAAGCTGGACTAGACTTATCAATTGTTTTACCTTTTATACTATCGAGTCGGGTCATGTTGATGTTGATAATGTCCTGTATATTGTGATGTATTTGTCTATCACTTCTGTGTATTCTTTACAAAATTGAAAATGAAAAAAAAGGAAAGTTTAAAAAAAAAAAACCTAAAAAAAAGAAAAACTGACAAAATTCATGCAGCTTGGAAACATGGAGCCAGCTGCGGCTGTCCATGTCCAAACTGCCTTGGTGAGGCTCTTGCTAAGCACTGCTGCCATGTTTTAGTTGATTTTTGTTGGCAGACCACTGTTTCCTCTAATCAGATAGTAGGACAAGGCTTTAGCACTGAGACAGTTTCAGCGCGTGCCTATTTGATTGACAGGAATGTTGTTGTATTATACAACGGTGTGTGAAAAATCTGTAACCTCATTGGTCAAAACATGTCACATGACTGTGGGTAAATCCTGCATTACCCATGGCTGAGGAATTGCATTTGTAAAAAACATAATTAAACATATTTTACATTTATTTTACACATGGGTCTATTATATAATCACAATAAGGCACTCCAGGGTGTGAGTTATTGGGGATTTACCCACTTCTTGTGTGGTTCAGTCACCGCTGCCACTGCGACACCACACAAGGTGTGGGCAAACCCTCATTATATAATGGGGTATGACAATCCTGTAACCTCATTGGTCAAAACACATCACATGACCGTGATAAATCCTCCAGTATACCCACTGTAAAAGTTTTATGTCACTATAAAAACAAAAAAAGTTGCCCATTGTATAATAGCAATATACCATGACAGAGAGTGGATATATGGGTGGATTTACCACTTCTGGTATGGTTAAGTCACTCGGCTGTGCCTCGTGACCGAACCACACCAGGTGTGGTAAATCTACCCATATACCCACTCTCTGTCATGGTATATTGCTTAAATAACTCACACCCAGTTGTGCTTTATTGCTTAATTATCGCTGTCGCTAGTACAACATTTTTGACCTTCGAACTACAGTACAACAACTTTTCAGCACTTGCTGAAAACAGTGTAGAATTGAGGCTAACCATATACTATGGCCCAGATATTCAAACTGCGCCCAAAAAGTGCGCAACAGCAGGATTAAGCGCAAGTCCACTGCGCCCATGTGCAAGAAGCGCGATATTCAAAAACTGCACAGGCCAAGATGCGCCTACGGCCGACAACTGAATATCGCACCACCTGCGCCATAGTTATACATTCAGGGTGTGTACCTCAGGACTGGAGGATGGCTCATGTGGTGCCCCTCCACAAGAGTGGCCCCAAGGATGAACCGGGAAACTACAGACCAGTGAGCCTCACGTCCATCGTGGGTAAGCTAATGGAGACTATCCTGAAGGAGAGGCTGGTGGCCCTCTTAGAGGCCAAAGGACTACAGGACAGCAGACAGCATGGCTTCATATGTGGCAGATCCTGCCAAACCAACCTGGTCGAGTTCTATGACTGGGTAACTAGGCAACTGGACAGGGGTCATGCAGTGGATGTCCTGTATCTGGACTTCAGTAAGGCATTCGACTCAGTGCCACATGGAAGGCTGGGAAGGAAGTTAGTAGGCAGAGGGGCGGGTGCAAAGCTGGTGAGATGGGTAGGAAACTGGCTGCAGGGAAGGCAACAGAGGATGGGGAGCTCTCACACCCAAGGGCAGTGACGAGCAGTGTTCCACAGGGCTCAGTGTTGGGACCAGTGTTGTTTGGGATATTCATTGCAGACATATCATGGGACATCAAGAGCAAGATCAGTCTGTTTGCTGATGATACCAAGGTAGTCGTGGTGGTGGATGACCTAGGGGGATGGCAGGGGTTGCAGGATGATCTGGCAAAGCTTGAAACCTCATCAGACACCTGGCAACTGGGCTTTAATGCCAAAAAGTGCAAGGTGCTGCATTTTGGGATAAAGAACCAAGGAGGAGTTACCAGCTAGGGAGTGCAGCTAGCCCAGACAGAGAGGAGGAGAAGGAGCTGGGTGTGCTCATTACAGGGTCAATGAACAACTCGGCACAATGTAGGAAGGCAGCTGCAAAGGCCAACAAAATGCTGGGTTGTATTGCAAGGGGTATATCCTCGAGGAGGGAGGAGGTGATTCTGCCACTGTATAGGTCATTAGTTAGACCACACCTGGAGTACTGCATGCAGTACTGGCGTCTGTATCTGAAGAGGGACATTAAGTTACTGGAGGGGGTGCAGCGCAGAGTGACAAAGATGATCAAAGGGCTGGGGGACTTATCATACAAAAGGAGGTTGAAGGAGTTGAACATGTACTCACTGGAGGAGAGGAGAAACAGGGGTGACATGATTGAAACCTTTAAATGCATGAAAGGAATAAACAAGACGGGAACAGAGGGGCTGTTCAAAGTAAGGGAGGGGAGGGCCACCAGGGGCCATGATATGAGACTGGAGTGAGGAAGGTTCAGGAGGCGGATGAGGAGACACTTTTTTACAGAGAGGGTGGTGGCTGGGTGGAATGCGTTACCTGCTGTAGTGGTATGTAGTAGAACAGTGGACTGCTTCAAATGAGGATGGGACAGGACAAGGGGGAGGGTTAATGAAGGGGAAGGGTGGAAGGAAGGGGCAGCTGCAGAATAAGGGGTGCTAGCTGCACATTCGAGCAGACTTGATAGACCTCTAGGCCTTTATCTGCTGGCAAATTTCGTATGTTCATATAGCGCAACTAGGGGTGTGAAGCTGAGCATATCTGATGCGCCATAGTGCAACAAGGGATGCTCAGTGGAGCAGTCCAGATGTGCCATAGCGCAACCAGGGATGCCTCCTGCAGCAGGGCAGCAATGCAACAGCACAACCAGGGATGCAGGGGCCCACCACCCATGCCACAGATGGGCAGAGGAACACACAGCAGAACAGACATCATCCCCCACACCTCATGCACTGCACAACTGAGGGAGAGCTGGAATAACCACTGGCCATGGATACCAGCAACCAACCCACAGCCGGGCCATGGTGCCCCAGCACACCCCCTGGCAAGCTGTGACCGGCACACAAAGAGGCCAACCATCCTGTACCACACCATCCCACCAATGCAGAGCACACCCTGCACCATGATCCCCATACACCCTGCCCAGGAGTAGCGCCCAACAGTGCAGGACACCCATGCATGCCACCACCCCACTGTGACAATGCAACCCTGTGCACCATGGAGCCATGCAAGGCAGCCCACCATGAGCACCCTGCAGTGGGCGGCACGACAGCGGCGCAACAGATGCATACACAGTGCCGCTTCTGCATGTCCCCCAGGTACAGCTGAGAGACAGACCATGCGTCAGCACACGAGGTACCCCACATGCGACAGGGCATGCCCCGGACCCCACCTCCAGTGGTACAGCACCCTGTACACCCTCCCAAGGACACATCCCATCCCAGCACTGGCCACAACAGCCAGCACAGACACGCACAGTGTAGCATGGAGGCATGCACCACACAGGATGCAACACAGTGCATGGACAAACACCCACACATACCCAAGGGCACACCAACACAGGGACACAGTAGCGGGTCAACCAAGCCACTGGCGTGTGGCCACGACTGACGTGTTCACACGGCCAGCACCCCTACATTGCACAGGTGTGCCAGCCACCCCGTGCAGGCACCATGAAGCTGTATGCCACCAGCATGCCGCCAGAGCACAGGTGACAGACACTGGAGCACATCCCCTGCAACAGACACAAGCGACAGCATGGAGGAGGGACAACAACAGCGGAGGCCACAGTGCCACCAGAGACAGAAGTGCACCATACTGGTGATAGAAGGCAACCTGGCATTGTGCTGGGTACAGTTGTTATCCAGCATGGACAGCCACCACTGACACGGCAGCAGACTCTGCATATCACAGACATGCAAGGGTGTCACCTGCGCAGGCCATGGACGGTCTGACAGGGGTGCCATGCACACAGTGCAGGCCCCGTGGACCACTGCACACAGGTATCCAGTGCACAGAGTACAACACACAAACCACAGACAGTGACTGATCCCCCAGCCACACACACGCCCATGCGTGCACCACCCCTGATGCCATGCACACCACTGCAGCTGAGCACCTGTAGCCCACTGCAAATCAGAGATCACCACAGTTGTCATAATAAAATGCATATATTTAAAGATGTAACAAAAACTATATACAAATATTTACAAGGGGGGAAGGGCCACATAACAGGTGGGGGTGGGTAAGGGGCAGGGGTGAACATATGGGAGAGGGAAGAAGGGGTGTGAGGGTGGATCAAAAGGGGGAAGGTGGTAGTCGGGGCATGGGGACATCAACGTGCGCTCTGGTCCTCCTCATCATGGCGCCGACGTTTGCTTCTTCTCCTCCTCCTCCTCACCCTGTGGTGGTGGATCCTTTGAAGAAGCTCCAAGGTCTCCCTCGCCACCTGGAGCAGCTCATGTAGACTCCTCTGTATCTCCTGGAGTCACCGTCAACCTAGGACAAGGGAGCAGAGTCAATAAGTGTGACTGTCCAGCCCCCTGCAGCCCACCCATTGTGCATGGGATACAGCCATGTGCCACGCCCCTGTGATGGTGTGCGACCACCCACAGTGACCGTGTCCACAAGACCTGCCCACCCAGGCAGCCACAGTCATATGGACCACTGCACACACCCACCGCCCATGTCCTGCACAGCACCACCATGGCTCTACAGTGACTTGGCTATGCAGTGTGAAGGCAGTGCCACAGCCATGTGCCCGGTGCACGCATGAACCACCATTGACGCACTCCCAGACATGCAGTGCCACTGGACAGTGCTGACTGTAACAAGTTGCGTGCATGGCAGTGGTGTCAATGGATAGTGGCCATGCCCCACTGCCCGCCCAGATATATAGCATGCAATAGTAATCATGGATGTAAGGCACTCACCATGGAGTCACGTGATGGCATCCATCTGAGCAGCAGCTGAGATCCTGAGCTCCCCCCTCTGGCCACCTAATCTGCAATTTAAAGTGCATTTAGACACGTTTTTCTTTGGAAATAAAGTTAAAAAGTAAGTTTTATAACTTTCTGCCATTGATAAGAATCCTCGTTTGGGACTTTTAAGCCTTAGCTGGATCATGATGGAGGTGGATTCAAGACAGGCCCTCACTCAAGCACACCCCTCCAGCATCCCCTGAGAAGGCCGCAAAAAAGCAGAGGAATTAGGCCCCAGCTAGGCCGGACCGTGGAAGTGATAAATCACCACAGCCTACGTTGTTATCAGAGGATAAATTCCTCCAGGAGCTTGCACCCTTGAAAGAGCTGCTTGTGGATCTTACTGGGGAGCTCAAATCCTACGTAGCGACCTCTCTGATGTTGTTAAAAAGGTCTCTGATGTGGAGGTTAAGGTTGCTTCTGTTGAAAACTGGAGATCCAGGGCTGAAATGGAGATATCTGATCTAAGGCAACAAGTGAAGAAACTCCAACTTAAGACTGAGGACCTAGAGGGGCGAAACCACGAAATAACTTGCTTATAATTGGTCTTCGAGTTGGAAGAAGGCCGGACCTTATGGCCTTCCTGCAGAGGTTTTGTGAAGATAGTAGGCCATCTCCATAAATGCCTCTTACCACCTTGAAAGGCTCATCGCTCGCTGCGCCTCGACCTGCAGCTGGAGCCCCCACGTCCGATTATCATTAAATTTTAAGTTACCTGGACAGGCAGCATGTGTATGTGAAGGCCCGGAGCTTAAAGAAATTTTGTGGGGTACCTCGAGATTCGGATCGCCCAGGACCTTCCCAAGGAGATTCGGGAGAAGAGGGCAGCGTACCATCAAATAGTCCAGAAGCTCATAGCAGCTGCTATTCCATTCAGGATGATATATCCCGCAACCTTAAAAGTGACTGTGGGAGGCTCAGCCACGAGTTTCAACATCCCTGAAGCGGCCCACAAGGAGCTTACCAGCAGATTGCCTGACCTGTTTAAGGGATCCGGTTGAAGACTGCCTGAAAGACTTTTGGAGGCTGTGTTAATGCCTGTTCTAATGTTTTTTGTGTTGTTTAATGGTGTTTGTGTTTAATTTTGTTGGTTGTCGTGACGTCCCCCCTGGCCTTCTGTGTCATTCTTGCCCATCCCTTTCGTCACCTACCTTCGTGTTGTGCCTTGTGGTGGTCTTTCCCTGGTCTTGTCTGGCTGTTTGAGCTTTTTTTTCTGGGTTCTTCCAGTGGGATGGCCGCGGAGAGGAGGGCGCGATGGGTCGCTAGGTTAGGGCCTGGTTTCGCGTGGTTGGTCCCGCTTAAAGTGTATACCATGGGCGGAACATTTTTTCTCCGAATGGTTTCAGGAGGAACTTCCTAGGGGCAGACCAGTTATGGTACGGCGGCATTATAGGTCCCCTTGGAAACGGCAACCGTTATGCCGAATTTCCGGTGAGCCACCTCTCTGTCTTTTGCTGGAAGGGCATGTGTTGGGAATGCTTTCCTGTCTTTCATCTGGAGCTGATCTGGGTAGGTGGCTATCTTGATTATTGAGGTGTGGGAGGTCTACTATGGGGTTGCCTGGTGGGAAGACGCCTAAAGAATGGTTGATATTGGGGGCCTAAAGATGTTTATGTTTATCTGCCTTTTCTCCTCCCTCACCCTTTCTCTAAGGTTCCTCAATCCTTTGTTACATTGGTATGTGGGGGCGGGAGAGTGGGGGCGGCTATGGGGGGCTTGGTGATCTACGTGCTGGATGTGGGATCACGAGCCGCGCGTGGGGGGGTTGCAATCTCGCCTGGGCTGATTGGTAGCAGGCGCTGGTTGATAGTTATGGGGTCATATCTATGCTGAGGAGTTTGGGTTTTGACAATATGGCTTCTCGGCTTTTGGCTCGAGGGTTTGGAGATTCGCGTGGGGAACACAGGGGGTTAGTAACCCGGGGTATCAGGTTGTATTTTGACTATTGTTGCAGCGGACCCCATCTGTACATAGTTTTGTGGGGTTTGTTTCAGGGTGTTCTGAGGGGGTTATGCTGTTGATTATAGTATTGGGTCCAACAGTCTTGTTTGGGGGGACCCCTTTTAGGGTGGTTTGTTTGTTAATTCATTTTGAATTTGGGGTTAAAGTATGGGAGAGGTTACAGGTTGATGTTTCACTTAACTCCGATCGGGTCTGGGGTGTTTTGTAAAGGAGTAAGGTGGGTGGGATTTGTACTGATGGGGTTTCAAACTTATATAAGGAGTGCACCCTGCTATAGTATGTTGGAGATACTTTCTCTGGATATCAATTGCAGTGAGATAATTTTAAAATGGCTATGAGTATCGTTAAAATAGTATCCTGGAATGTGGGAGGGCTCAGGATCGAGTTAAACGCTGCAGGTTTTCAATCACTGTTCCCTGCTCCGCACGGACATTCTGTTCTGCAGGAAACATATTTAGCTTTCGAGATGAGGCCAAGCTGCCGGGTCTGGGTTCTCCAAGTTTACCTTGCTGGGAATTCTCATTTCAGTAAAGGGGTGGCGATTCTTCGCCAAACGACACGCTTTATTTACTAAGGATCTGGTCTGCTCAGACACAGAGGAGATTCATTCTAGTTAAGGGAACCTGAACGGGAGAGAGTAGTTCTAGGTTCGGTATACGGACCGGTAGGAGGTAATCCTGAATTCTTCACGAAGTTGACAGATAAATTGGCTGTTTTTTGGCCAACTCAATATGTGTTAGGGGGGGACTGGAATGTGCCTTTTCCCTCGTCGTTGGATAGAGAGCCCCTGGACAGGCGTGCACCCTCCTCGGCCCAGAAGGCTCTCTGTGAAATGGTCTCAATGCTAGGCCTTGGCGATCCGTGACGTATTGCCAATCCTTCTTGTCGGGCCTTTTCCTTTCAATCCCAGTCACATGGTACTAAATCGAGACTGGATATGATATTAGTTAGTTTATCTTTTCTCCCGAGTGTGTCTTTATCTGGTATAGAGCCGATTATAGTGTCAGATCATGCTTTGGTTTGGTTACACCTCTCTCAAGCCCTGATTATTCTAGAGACTCCATGAAGATTAAATACTCAATTATTAAAGGACCGGCATTGTGTTTCCTTGGAGATCAGCTCTAGAATATCACTCTTTTGGCTGACAATATAGATTTCTACCCCCAGAGTGGACATGATATGGGGAGCGTTAAAGTGTTATATTAGGGGTGACCTTATTAAGATGGCTTCCTTAGGAAAAAACCGTTGGCTAGGTCGTTAGAGTTGGTGGGTAGGATAAGGAGTTGAAGGTGGGTATTCCTCAACTTCTTATGTTTCGGACCTAAAGAGCTCCTTTCAGTTAAGACTGAATACCGGATCTTCTGAAGGAAAAGATAGAGTATTGTCTGGTTAGAACTCAGGCTAAGTACATTGATCTCGTGAGAAATCCGGTAAGTTATTGGCCCTGCGCTTTGCGTCTCATTGAAGGTTCGAGGCTTTATTCCTCTCTGGTTTCCTCATCTGGAAGTATTGTTTCCCGCCCAGAGAGATTGCTCAGGTCTTTAGGGAATACTATTCCAATCTTTAGCAGTCCTCCTCCAATGGTTCCTAGAAGGAAGAGGTCAGTAATTATGTTAGAGGTAAGTGTCCAGATATATTGGAGTCCCAACAAGTGAGCTTATTGGCTCCTATCTCAACCGAAGAAATCCAGAGTACTATTGCCTCTCTGGCTCCGGACAAAGTACCGGGCCCAGATGGGTTCCCAGTGAATTTTTACAAAGTTTTTGCCAAGGATTTAGTTCCTATCTTGCTTAAGCTATATAATTACTTTCCAGTTGCAGTGGACCTTGATCCGCCTTGTTCGGAGGCCACTATAGTTTTATTCCTAAAAGTGGATAAGGACCCTTCTGATCCAGCTAGCTACCGTCCCATTTCTCTTCAGAACTACGTATGTTAGATACTAGCCAAAATACTTGCTGAGAGAATTAAAAGATCTATGGAGCTTTTTTGAGCCCTGAACAGGCAGGTTTTGTCTCCGGAGATCATTGAAAGCAGCTGACTCATTTGAGTACTCTATTCGATATCCCAAACACGCCCGGGTCTGTTTCAGATCCAGTTGTATTAGTCTCTTTAGATGCTGAGAAGCATTTGATCGGGTCGATTGGTCCTTTTATGGACCGTCATGGAAGAAATGGGCTTCCCGACTCCCTTTCTGAATCTGATACGGGTATTCTATAGGTGCCCCTCTGCAAAAATCTATTGCAATGGGGTAGTATCCCCCTCTTTCAGTCTTCTTGCCGGCACTAGGCAGGGCTGCCCCCTCTCTCCTTTATTATTTAATTTATACCTGGAGCCTCTACTGATTAGTCTTAAGTCTTCCTCGGGTAAGAGGGTCAGATTCCATAATCGGAGCTAGTTCTTTCTGCATATGCAGATGATGTTCTCTACATCTGTCAGACCCAGTAGTACCATTAGATGCAGCCCTGGACATTATTAAACGGTTCAGCTCCTTTTCTGTTATAAGTTAACATTTCGAAATTGAGATCTTTCCTTAAATGATATACCTTTAAGAGATGTTTCTCTTCCTTTGGTATGAGGTGGCTTCCAATTCAATTAAGTATCTGAGGATCCACTTCCTACTGACCCGCTATTGCTCAAAAAACTAAATTTAATTAAGATTAGAGACTCGATCACTCAAGACCTGCAGCGTTGGGCACCCTTCCTATTTCCTTGTGGGCAGAATTAATATCATCAAGATGAATGTTCTTCCCCGGATCTTTACCCACTGAACCTTACCAACCTTTGGCTCCCCTTTCCTTTTTTCAGCAACTTCATAGTTTGTTTTCCACTTTCATCTGAGAGAGAAAGGTGCGATGGTTCATACAGCTCTCTATCACTTCCTAAAGAAAGAGGAGGCCTAAGACTCCGAACTTTCAACTATATTATTGGGCGGCCCACCTGTCCAAGTTGGGAAGGTGGTTCTATGGAGTCTGAAAGCCTTTTCCCAATTTGGCTTCAGGTAGAATCGCCCTTCCTCTCAGAGCTTAAATTTGACATATCCTCTTCCCTTATCTTACCCAAAACCCTCTCACAATTGATTTCGATGATACGAGTGGCAACTTCTCTTAAAGTGTGAGGCCCAGTGTCTTAGGCTTTTCCGGATCTCTAACCATACAGACGTAGGGCAGCCGATTTCTCTCAACCCATACTTTAGGGACTCTGGTTAGGAACAAACTGGCTCCCACAACCAAAAGATTCCAGGGTTGAGCATTCATGTGGTCATGTCAGCTTCTTCACATCAAGTGATATTCTAACCAGATTTGATATCCCAAGCAGAGAGACTTTCAAGGTGTTCCAGCTCCGCATCTGCAGTAGTAAGTTTGAGGTGTTTAATCCGCTGTTCATCCTTCTTCTCCAATGTTATTATACTAGCGCCCCAGCCCCACTCCATTTCGCTGCGAGATATACCCTACCTCTTGACCTTAACTCTGGGGAGGAGGTTGGTGGTCCCTCGGTCTGACATATCTTCTCCCGAGGAGATACCATTGTGGAGAACCTTGGCCTAGCTTACATAGGTATCAGACTGAGGACAGGTTTCGTTTAGTCCAATATAACATTGCAGCATTAACCTATACTTACTCCGGTCAAGCTTTTTTTCAGCGTAAGCTGACCCTGTTCCAGTGTGTTTCAGGTGCTCGCAAGACGAGGGCACCCTGATTCATATCTTTTGGGAGTGTAATATTGAAGGTTGCCCCATTGTGGTCTTTGATCTCGGGAGGGACCCTGGATCCCCTCTGGCTCTGGAGCAGATTTTTCCTCTAAAATTTGTGTACTGGGTGATTTTCTCCCGATAGACAGTGTGGGCGAGGGTACATATGGCCCTGATATCTATGGCAGTCAAAAGTTGGTTTTAAGGCATTGGAAGAATTAGTTGGTCCTATCCTGCGGACTGGTTAAAGGAGTTGATGTCATATCTCCAGGTCCGAAATTTGATTGCCAGTTATAAGAGCCGTATGGACTCATTTTATAAAAGATGGGGTAAGCTTCAGTCTCTTTGCTTACTTTAGGATAAGCTTGACCTGATCCCTGACCCTCATACTATATAGCATACAGCTACCTCAGTATACCGCCTTATTGTGGTGTTGTTATGTTCTTTATTATAACTTGACAGTGTCTGGTTTATTAGACGGGTTGTTTAATAGGAGCTATATCCAGATTGTGAAACTGTGCTAATTTATGATTTTAGCGGGTGCACCTTGGGGGAGAGGGTGAGGGTACATACTTTTCAGCACATGGATTGATAGACAGATATTTATGTTGATTTTATTCTTGAATGTGCCTATTATTTATTATATTGGTTAGGGGAGGGGGTGGAGGGGGTTTTGGTCGATTGAGTTTACTGGTCTGTTCTAATCATTATGGTTTTTGGTTGTATTACCTCTTGAAACTAATAAACTTAAATTTAAAAAAAAAAGGCACTCACCATCATCAGGTTGGTCCACGCTCGCAGACCACCATCATCCCTCCTGCCCGCTGCTCCTCCATGCGTGCCTCCGGCCCTGCTCCCGCCGGCTGGGCCCTAAGATGCAAACATGGAGAGAGGACATCAGTACAATCCGTAGCAAAGTCCCCCGCCCCCATGTGTGCAATCCCACAGCCACACCCATCCACCCCACACCCCGATACCACCACCACAGCCAACACCAGACGGCCCCCCGCGCCGGACACATGCAGTTCCTGATACCCGTGATATTTATAATAGTGTATGGACAAGCAATCTATCTGGCCATGGCACCGTGCCCTCCTGGCATGTGCCCGTGAGGTGAAAGCAGGTCTGGGTCCCCGCGCCAGGTCCCCATAACTGGCGGCACTGCTCTGCCGCGGTGCCCTCACACCGGGGCCTCCAGGCATCAGCCACCTCCTGCCAGACCACACTCCTGGCCCTGTCCAGGGGTGCCTCTCCATACAAAGCCCCAGCATGGGGCTCAACTATAGCTACCAGGTTGGCTAGCTCAACCTGGCTCCAAATGACTGCACGCCTCCGTGCCATCTCTGCTGTCTGGTTGAATCAAAATGGCACCTGGTAGCACGGTCCTGTCATGTGCAGATGCTGCGTGGTACAGCGCTGCCATTCCCTATCGCACTGTCACCGAATAGCGCAATAGTGGTGCACCCATGCCTGACGCATGGTGCCTACGGGGCAAAGGTCGGGCATAGGGTCAAGGGTCTCTGGCGCACGGACAGCCACAGCGTGATTGGAACCCAATGTGTGAGCAATTGCGCCTGTATGTCACCTCCTGTAGCGCTTCATGAAAAGTGTTTCAGTGTGTTCATAATGCCCCAGTGCCACAGTGCCATATATGGAATAGCGCGCTGTAGCACCACTGGCACACGGTGGCCGTGCCCCGTATTGCCTCCCCGCACAGTGCACATCAGCAGCACGGCAGGCGCCGCATCATCAACCCGGCATGCAGTTAGTGTGTACCGCGATGTCACAGAACCGCGCCTTGGCTCAGCGCACGATCAAACAAAGCGCAACAGCGATATTCAGCCGCATATGCAAATCATCTAATCAGCCATTCAGTGGTGCAGTCACTGCATTTGCATCCACTTAAAGATGCGCCTCACTCATTTGCATGGTTGCGCTATAAAATCGGACATTGGGCTGCACTGGCCATAGTTGGTTACTGCAGTTCACGCGTGAGTTGCATACTGTTTGGGAATGTGGACTGTGGTGTTTGGGACATGCATGGGACTGTACAGTCACAGGTAACACCTGTCATTCTCACAGGATGAATCATGACCGATCATGTGGTGGAGGAAGAGGAACAGAGTTGTGGGAGGAAGAGAAGGCCAAACTTCACAAAGGCAGAGACAGAAGCCCTGTTTGAGGCCTACCTCGACCAGGAGCCGCTTCTCAGCAGACGCCAGGGAACACCACAGGCCCGTGCTGCTGCATGGGAGGAGGTGGCACGTGCTGTCAACCTGCATGGCAGCCACCAGTGCTCCATGCAGGAGTGCAAAAAGAAGATGGGCACGGACAGGCGGAGAATTAAAGAGAAGGTGGCTGCCATCAGGGCAGCACGCCTCTGCGACCGGTGGGGCTAGCCGAGGTGCAACGCCTGACCCCACAGGAGGAGTGGCTTGCAGCATGCAGCGTTGCACCACTGAGGATGTTCCGTGGTGATTCTGAGACGAGTAGTAGCCCGTGCACTGCATGGTAGGTCATGGTCTGTCTATTTGGGGGGGACAGGGTAGGTCACATGCAGTAATGCTACTTTCTGCTTACAGCTCCTGAGTGTCTACATGGGTCAGCGGTGGCGGGCTTCTCCATTGAGGCCAGTATCATGGAGATGGAGGAGAGTCCATCCACCTCCACAGGAATATGGGAGTCAGGGTAGCAGTGGGCCCGCCTAGACGTCCGGACTGACGTTGGTGGAGCAGGTCCGGAGAAGGCCCTGCCCGTGTCCCAGCATGCCAGCGTCCATGGATGCCAGCATGCTGTGACTCGGGCTGGTGCCAGATCCGTCACCAATGATGATGGAGCTAACATCATGGGCAGTGACACGTGTGGGCCACAGGATAGCCACACAGCAGATGACATTGCGGCCATGTTTGTGGGTGGTGCCGCCGTGGAGGCTTGCATGTCATCACAGTCCCAGCCTGTGCCTGTCTGCACCAGTGGAGCAGCACTGGTGTTTGTCCAGGACAGTGGGACTGTTACGGCCACTGCGGCGGCACCACTGAGCCCTGGAGAGCAGCAGCCGGAGGGGCAGTACCAGCAGTCAGCCAATGGCCATGGGGGTACAGTGTCAGGGGGCAGCATCAGTTCACCGCCTGTGGACATGCCCAGGCCTGGCCCTGGTGTGCAGCGCCAACCCTCAAGGGGTGATGAGCATCAGGGCTGTGAACACCCTGAGGAACAGCATGCCGATCAGGCAGATGACCTCTTAGATGAGCACACTCGCATACTGCAAGCATCAGTCAATCAGCAGATGTGGCTTGTGACGGCGGTGGATGCACTGACTGTGGCTCTGCACCAGGCAGAGGAGTGGCGCAGCAGAGACACCAATCTGCTCCTGGCAGGGATGGACCGGTTGTGGGAAGATGTGACCTCTGCCATTGACAGGCAGACACAGGCATTCATAGCTGTCATGGCCACAGTGGACACACAGTTATTTGCCCATGCATCGCAGACACCACGCAGTGCAATGTCCACCCCCCATTCCCGGCGTCGTGCAACACCATCCTTGTCGACACCGGGTTCAACTGTGGGCATCCTGAGCATGCCTGGCGAGGCATGTTCGGTGTGCTGCAGACCCCACGTGAGCACGGTTGCGTTCACACAGTGGAATCCCTGGGGGACTGTCGGTGCCACCCCATGAGGCCAGTGGTCAGCCTGTCACTGCTGGCAGGTCTCAGCAGGGCCACCCATGCATCTGTGGTGGCCGTGGCACTGTGGCGTGTGACTGACCTGTCTCCCAGCACGGCTACTGTCTGATGCTGCCCTGTGTGCATTGTGTCATTCAGCGGGCAATGCACAGGTGGAGTACCCGGCTCTGCATGCACATACACATTCCATCTGAACACCCTCCTGGCTGCAGTCCACTTTGGCATGTGCATGATGATGTCTGCATTGCACTGTATGCCACTGTGCAATGGTGCCCAGCGTCTGACACACGCACAATGACAGGCACTGGGCGTGGTGGTCTGTGAACGTGTGTGTGGCTAGGGGTGGCAGTCTGGGTCGGCGTGCCTCCTACCCTTTGTGCATGTCTTGTGAGGTGTGTGTGTATGATCATGCGTCAGGTTAGACCTCGCCCATCCCTGGCGGTGAAAGGGTTCCATGCTCGGCCACTTCTCTTGACAGCATGCACCCCTGGTGTGTGTCCATGTGTTTGTGGGTTGTGCCTTTGCCAATGGTGGTTGCAATGGCCCCATGACTTACCTGGGTTGGCTAGAGTGCTCCTCTGTGATGGTGTCCCCGGTGCAGCTTATGCCAGCCGGAGCAGCAGGGGTCCCGTCGCCCAAGGGGGTTGCCCAGTCACCATCTTCACCAGCGCCTCATCGTTGTCCCCCTTCGACCTGTACGGCTATCCCACAGTCATGGCCATATTGCAGCAGGATGCAACAGGCAGAAATAGCCCACAGGCCTTTGAGGGGCTGTACTGTAGGGCACCGCTGGAGGTGTCTAGGCAATGGAAATGTGCCTTCAGCATCCTGAACTCCCATTTGATGACACTGCATGTGGTGGCATGTGCCTCATTGTAGCGTTGCTGTGATGGGGTCACGGGCTGCCAGTATGGTGTCATCAGCCAGGGAAGGAGTGGGTATCCACTGTCACCTGTGTGTAGAGGGTGGAGGTTAGTTTTGTGATCAGCGTCGCCCTGCCTTGGGCCATGTAGGCCACTACCCATGTCACTTGTGACCATGCCCCTCTCAAACTCTATGTTTTTCTGCGTGGTTTGCATACTCACCCACTAAGTGGCCAGTGGGGATGTCCCCACTCTCGAATCTGTGGCACAGTGCCAACTGGTGCCAGATGAAGGCATCATGTGCTCTCCCAGGGTGCGTGGCACAGACATTGGTTATGCACCCCCTGGCATCGCACACCACCTGGCAGTTGATGCTTGCATAGCCCTTCCGATTGAAGTATCCG
The DNA here is from genome assembly GCA_016271365.2 of Neoceratodus forsteri. Classification (NCBI taxonomy): domain Eukaryota; kingdom Metazoa; phylum Chordata; order Ceratodontiformes; family Ceratodontidae; genus Neoceratodus; species Neoceratodus forsteri. The sequence goes on from JADMNL010000023.1 coordinate 72,669,216, forward strand.
GCCCCCTCAGGACCAGGTGGTGTGTGGATGGCCACATGGGTGCAGTCTATTGCCCCTAGCACGCCAGGCATATGTGCTACCCTGTGGAACTCCTGTATGTTTGCTGTGCACTCCACCGGTGTGCTGGGGAAATGGATGTACTCCACAGCATGTGGCAGCAGTGCGCTGAGGAATTGGGTGAGGTGGTGTGATGCGGCCGGCTGGGTTATGCCTGTGGTGTCTCCTGTTGGTCTCTGAAAGGTACCCATGGTGAGTAGGCACATGCAAGCTGTCACTTTAGTCTCCACTGACAGAGCATGGCTTCGTCATGTGGATGCATGCATCACATCACTGCACAGCTCACAAAGCCATCTCAGAATTGCCCGATTCAGGCGGTACCGGCCCACGATCTCGGAATCACTGTACAGCTCGCCGAAGAGGGGCTCGGTACTGCCTGTTGGGGGCATACCGCCCACGGGGTCCCTTCTAGGGCCAGCCCCCTGCTGCCTGCCTTCCCACCTCCTCATTACTGCCTCCATCTGGATGGTGGCACTGGCCATGTCCCTGGCTTGTGTTCCCCCCACCCCAGCAGCTGTTTCTGTGCTCCCCCCGCTGTCCTGGCTGCACCAGGAACACCTTCCTGTGGTGGCCTCAGTGCTGTGTGGCACTTCCTCCTTCTGCACTGGCTGTGGCTGTGGCTCCCCACACCTTCCCTGTGCCTGTGGGTTCAGGGTGACCTTTCCCTGTCCTGCCCTGTGTGTCTGTCCTGCCCTGTGTGTCTGCCTAGCAGTCAGCCACATGTGCCTTCCCTGTAGTGTTCTTGCACCTCTCCCTTGTTCCTTTTTATTTTGGCTCACTTCCGCTATCGTGCAGCTTCCACTTGCTCCCCTATTGCGCATGGCGCATGTTGTTGAATATCACACTGAGCCATTTATGCATGGTTCCTCCCCCTTCAGTTGCGCATACATTCATTATCATTGCACTCTTGCTCAGCGTGATTTGGGGGGCGCATCTGCCTCCCGCTGAATATCGCAGAATGGCGCATTTTTGGACTTGCGCTGGAGCAACCCTATTGCGCATGGCACAACCCTTTTGAATATCTGGGCCTATAAGTATATAGTACATGGGTACAATTGAAGGGACAGTAAAACAACACTTACACTGAAACAAGGGCAATTTACATATTAGGTAGATGGCAGTAAGCAGAGACAGTAGGAACAGTATGGCGGGTAAATACAACAGTCAGAATAGTATTACACATGAGAATAGAACAACAAGCATTTGTCAATGCCGAATGTTGTCTCGCTAGCATTGGCATTGGTAGTGCCGGAGTTAGAGATGCATAATAGGAATGGCAGTGAAGTACTGAAGTGACGCCAACCCCACCCCCACCCTGTAGAGACCATCAGGCATTGGTGTGTGCCTTTGGGTCATCAGCTATAACACTCATGCCATTTCGCCTCACCCTACCCTGTAGACACTGACAAGTGTCGTGGTGTGCTTTGGGGTCTTTGGGCATTATACTTACCCTATTCCATAAGGAAATACGCTGAGGTGGGTGCAGTTTAGGAGAATGAGGTGAACTTTGTGACCGAACAGTGCAAGGCACACCACGATGCCTGCCACTGGTTACAGGGTGGGGTTGGGGGTGGAATGGTGTAAGTATTACAGCCGATGATCCCAAGTCACACCCCTGACGCCTGTCAGTCTCTACAGGGTGGGGTGCTACAGTTGGAAACCCTAACACCATAGGCGTGTGTTGGTATTTTCACTCCAAATTTTCAACATGGGCTTTTTGTGAGCCCACCTCATGAAAAGCGGCACAATCAGTTTGTTAGCTGAAAGGTGGTTTTGCTCAGCGGCTATGCCATTTGGTGACACAGGGATGAAAACACATTTTGGGCAGGATGTGGAAAATGACAACTGTATTGTTCATGAGGAGATGTAAAACAAGCATTTGTCAATGCCGAATGTTTGCTTGCTGGCATTGGCAGTGGTAGTGTAGAAGTTACAGAGCTGTGTAATAGTAACGGCAGTGAAGTACTGAACTGAAGCCAACCCTACCACCACCCTGCAGAGAGTGACAGGCATTGGGGTGTGACTTTGGGTTGTCAGGCATAACGGCCACGCCATTTCAGTACACTCCACCCTGCAGACACTGGCAAGTGTCACGGTGTTCCTTTGGGGTATTTGGTCCTTATGCGCACCCCATTCCATTAGGAAATACAGTGAGATGGGTGCAATATAGGAGAATGGGGTGAACTTTAGGGCTGAAGAGTCCAAGGCATACCTCAATGCTTCTCACTGGGTGCAGGGTGTGGAATGGTATAAGCATCACAGGCAAGAACCCCAAGTCACACCCCTGATGTCTGTCATTCTCTACAGGGTTGGGCGTTATGGTTGGAAACCCTAATACCTCAGGCATTCGTTGGTATTTTCACTCCAAATGTTCAACATGTTTTTTTGTGTGATCCCACCTCATGAACAGGAGGAATATTTCTTAGCCGAAAGCTGCTTATGCACAGCGACTACGGCATTTAGCACCACAGGTGCAAAAACATTCCGAACAGGATGTAAAAAATGACAGCTGTACTGTTCATGAGGAGGTGTAAAAAATGGCAATGTTGTAAATCTGCAGTAAAAATATTTAAAAAAATGGTGAAGTCATGAGCGTACATAGAAACTGTGCAACGCACACCCGTAATATAATTAGGTTGGGGATTTTTTTACAGCAGATTGTCAACTCAGGCATTTTGGTGCCTCCGATCATGAACAGTGTCACTGTGATTTTCTTTATCTGTCCGGACAATAATTTCCCCACAGCGACCACGCATCTTCGCGCTTGAAAGTGTGAAACACACTTCGCCATGTTGTGAAAAATGACAGCTGTACTATAAATAAGGCAGTGTGGAAAAATGCCACTAGTGAAAATCTGGACTTAAAATATTACAAAGTCATGAACTTACGAGGGTGCGTGGAAACTGTGCAATGCTCCACTCATAACACAGTCATTTTATGGACTTTTGTCACCAAATTTTCAACATAGCCATTTTAAGACCTCTGCTCATGAACAGTGTAACTGTGATTTTCTTAATCTGTCCTAAACATTGCTTTACACACCAACAGCACCATTGTGCGCTACATAGGTGGAAACACATTTTGGGCAAGATGTGAAAATGACAGCTGTATTGCTCATAAGGAGGTGTGGTAAAATGGCAATGTTGAAAATCTGGAGTGTAAATATTGAAAATTCTGCAACTTACGAAGCGTCGTAGGAACCGCAGCAAACATGCCCTAAAACAGTCATTTTGTGGAATTTATTCACCAAATTTTCAACATAGCCATTTTAAGACTTCTGCTCATGAACAGTGTCACTGTGATTTTCTTAATTTGTCCCGACATTGATTTAGCACAATCGACGCGCCATTGTGCGCCATATGGGCGGAAACACGCTTTGGGTGAGATGTGAAAATGACAGCTGTACTACTTATAAGAAGGTGTGGTAAAATGGCAATGTTGAAAATCTGGAGTGAAATATTGAAAACATGCGAACTTACGAGCGCAGCATAGAACTGCGAACGACGTCAGAACAGTAGTTTTTTGAAATTTTTCCACCAAATTTTCAAAATAGGCTTCTTGAGAGCTCACCTTATGAACACTGGCAGTGTCATTTTGTTAATCGGTCCCGAAAGGTGATTTTGCGCAGTGACTGTGAAATCACCCTTTGGGCCCGAATAACGCCATGACAGTGACATCATTCATGAGAAGGGGTCCCAAAAACCCCATGTTATAAATCTGGTGCAAAAATTCCAAAAAATGCCTGAGATATGCAACAAAGTTGAAAACCCCCTATCTAGCCCATTATACAGCTTACCGGCATTTCCTCAGTTCGTGGTCGGCTTTGTAGAGTGCAGACATGTTCCTGGTCCACCGAAGATCATCGCTCTGAGGTCCAAAGGTAAGTATGGGGTGTGGGGAGGCAGGGTGCGAGTGGGTGGGTGCGGGTTGTGGAGGGGGCCAGGAGCCCACGTGGGACCATTTTTCTTTACAGGTGTTCTTTTGTTTCCAATGATGGCCTGGGACATTTGCCACGTGGGGTGGGCTCCCAGCGTGGTACAAGGACAGTTAGGGGGATTTAGCCGATGGGGACTGGCACCCTTGTCACTTAAAGCATCGATTGCCACGCTTAGGGCGGGCTCCCAGCATGGCACCCAGTACTCGGGGTGAGGACAGTGGAGCCGATAGGGATTGGGCACCCCAGCTATATCGATGAGTTGCCACGCTGGAGTGGGCACCCAGCATGGCATTTGGAAAGCTTTGGGGGGCGGGGCACAGCACAGCCGACAGGGGATTGGGCACCCCATCGGCTATACAGTGTGTGCGCGGCAGATGGGGGCATGCACTTCAGCATGCATGTGTGTGTGTGGGGGAGCGCGCATGAGCAAGCAATATCTTATCGCTGCTCACTGAAGCATAGCTCCCCCTTTGAACTGTATGTCACTGCATTTTGGAGCTTGTCATAGACAACTCCATCATGCATTGGCTTACAGGGGCCGCGCCTGCCAACACACTGATTGAATTGAAAGAGCGGGTGACACACCTCTGACATCTCGGATGATGGCACTATGTTTCTTGCACATGCCTGCAAGCAAGCAAACAAACATAATAAATGTATCTTAATTTTGAAGACCATTTTTTTGTGCATGCATATGTGACGATGAATGAGGGATCCACCACTGTAGATCAAGGAGGATGTGAAATGGTGCAGGTACATGGCGGGGTGAACAAAGTGGTAGACAGTAAGCCTTATCAGAGCTTCAGGCTGATGTAGCACAGCTGGACTAAGGCAAGGGAGGATGTGAAATGGTACAGGTACATGGGGGGGGTGAACAAAGTGGTAGACAGTAAGCCCTACCTGAGCTTCAGGCTGATGTTGCACAGCTGGACTAAGGCAAAAGCACCCATGGCATGTTCTTATAGTCCCCATTTATATGTCCATTTATATTCTTACAGCACTGATTGCCTAACTGAGCCAAGATGTAAAACACATACTAAAATGTCAGGTTTATTTCAGGTGACCAGGATCGTATTGGGGAGAGGGGGAAAGTGAAATAATGTCCTGAGAATGTGCTTAAACTTATTAACCATTGCTGTGCCACGGAGTGATACACCGGTCCAGAATCCCTATATGTTCAAATTATGTTTTGCAGCCTAAAGGTGCTTAGGTGGATTGACATTTACATTACTCAGCGGCAAATCTTTTTCATACTTTTTTTGATCATCGGTTAAGATATAACCACTAACTGATGAGACACTTGGGGGTATTTTTTTTCTGGAGGATTAGAACCCATGGAGTCCATGAAGGTGTGCTTTGGAGAGCTGGCGTGTATAAGGACTGTTAGGCACCCACACATTTTGGTGGTCCTGCTTTGGCAGGGAACAGTTTATTAAAGTAATGATGTGTGGCTTGTCTCTCTAAGCTAGACAAGACTACACCATCCTATCAGGCAACCAAAACAGTTGATCTGTGTGTGTGTGTGGGGGGGAGCTGCTCACTGAAGCATAGCTCCTTCTTTCAACTGTATGCCACTGCATTTTCAACTGCTGTCATAGACAGCTTCAGCAGTGATTGGAGAACTGTGACCACGCCTGCAAACACACTGCCTGAATTGGAAGATGCCGACACGCCTCTGAAAAACTCAGATGATGGCACTATGTTTCTTGCACATAAAAGCAAACATAAAAATGGCAACATTGAAAATTTGGAGTGAAAATATGAAAAATTGGTGAAGGTATGAGCATGCGTAAAAACTGTGCAACACATATCAGTAACCCAATTATTTTTGGGATTTTTTTAACCACATCTTTAACATAGGCATTTTGGGACCTCCCCTCATGAACAGTGGCAGTGTGATTCTGTTAATGTTTACGAAACGTTGATTTCGCACAATGACCACACCATTGTGCGCCACAGGTGCGAAAACACATTTAGGGCAGGATGTGAAAAATGACAGCTGTACTGTTCATAAAGAGGTGTAAAAAAACGCTAGTGTTGAAAATCTGGCATAAAAATAGTGCAAATTTGCAAAGTTATAAGGGTGTGTGGAAACTGTGCAATGCACGCTTGTAACACAGTCATTTTATGGAATTTTGTCACCAAATTTTCAACATAGGCATTTTAGGACCTTTGCTGATGAACAGTGTCACTGTCATTTTCTCAAATTGTCCTGAAAACTGATTTCGCACAGTCACCACGCTATTCAATATAGGCATTATAGGACTTCCACTCATGAACAGTGTCACCGTCATTTCCTGAAACTGTCTCGAAAACTGATTTCACGCAGCAACCGTGCTGTTCTGCGCTGGACATGCGAAAACACATTTCGGCCAGGACATGTAAAATGACAGCTGTACTGTTCATAAGGAAAATGGCAATTTTGAAAATCTGGAGTGAAAATATTACAAATTCACAAAGTTACGAGCATGCATGAAACTACGGAATGCACGCCAGAAACAGTCATGTTTGGATGCCCACCACACTTAGTAACATAGGCTTTTTGAGAGCCCACCATGACTGGCACTGTCGCTTCGTTAATCGGTCCCAAAAGGTGATTCCGCAGTGACCGCCAACATACCTTTCAGGGCCAATTAACGCCATGACAGTGCCAGAATTCATGAGGAGGGGTCCCAAAAACCTCGTGTTGAAAATTTGGTGCCAAAATTCCAAAAAATGCCTGAGATATGCATCAAAGTTGAAAAAAAACCTTATTTATTCCATTATACAGCTTACGGGCATTTTCTCAGTTCGTGGTCAGCTTTGAAGAGTACAGACATGTTCCCGGTCCACCGAAGATCATTGTGCTGGACTCCGGAGGTAAGTGTGGGGTGAGGGAGTGTGTGGGGAGGCAGGGTGCGCAGTGGGTGGGCAGAGGTTGTGGGAGGGGGGCAGGGAGACCGCAAGGGATTGTTTTCTTTTTGACAGGGTAATAAAAAAAAAAAAAACATTGCGGGACCTTTTTATTTTTTTTAACAGGGGCATGTGGCACACTGGGGTGGGCTCCCAGCATGCCAACAGACTCTTTTTTTGAGGGGGCATCTGTACAGCACACAACAAAAGGGAGGGGTTACATTATGCCAGCGAGGATTGGGCACCCCCGTTGGCACACAACAAAAGCAGGGTGTGTGTGTGTGTGTTACATAATGCCGACAGGGAGTGGGGTCCCCATCGGCAACGTCTCTCGGGCACTGAAGCCGATGGGGATTGGGGTCCCTGTCGGCTGAGAAAAACTGTTGGGGGAGGCGCATGATGCCGAAGGGGATTGGGCACCCCCTCAGCATACATTTTGTAAATGGGAGGGGGTTATTATGCTGACAGGAAGTGGGCTCCCCTGTCAGCATTCTGACAGGAGGCGGCGGCAGTGTTGCATGCACGTCGGGAGGCATGTTATGGTCACGCTGCACGAGAGCTCCACTCTCATTGCAGCGTACCTTTTGTTAGATCTGGTGGCAAAATTCCAAATTGCTGACATGGCGCCTGCATGCTGCGTGAATGGGGAATGAGGGACGCATCTACTGATGCATGCCTGCATTCGCCCAACAGTGACCGCGCCTCCAAATCTGCCACTACCGCAATATGATGGCTGCGCATGCGCGAGCCAGCATAAAAATACAATAGTGAGTTCTTTGGATAAAGAAACAGAGACCTCTGTTGGTCAGTCTTTGTATCGCAGACATCTACACTATATAGGATACTACATCTCTCAGTAAAGAAATCTTGTCAGCTAGATACTGTATGCACAATGCCTTGTTTTGAAAATAAACATATGCAAGCTTGTGGAAGCCACAACAGAAATATGAGACTGCACTTCACAGTAAGGAAATTGGAAATCAACTTCTTATTGTACACAGAGGCAGGGATATTCAAAGGGGTTGCGCCAGGCGCAGCTCCACAGTGCGTCCTGGCAGGATATTGAGAATGCTGCTTGGTGCAGCACAACTCCTGATGTGCCGGGACGCACTGTAAGTGCATGCGGCACAGTTGCAGGGGGCATGCCTATGCATATGCGGCACATCCCGATATTCAGCCCGGGATGTGCGGCGCATATGCCAGTGCTCCCCTGCATTGCGCCGCATGGGGGGCTCAAAGTTGAGCCCATGTACACGTGGAGCAACTCCTGGCCACCCACAGGTGGGCTGCTGTATTGCAGGATGCAGCACAGCAGCCACCTGCCATGGATGGCCACCCGCCCACCCAGAATACCGTCCACAAGCACACACACATCGCTGGTAGTCTAGTGGCCCCCCTGTCCCTCATGTCCCCGGTCACCGGAATACGGATGCAAGTTATGCCCTGGTAGTCGAGTGGACCCCCCATTGCTGCGATCGTGGCATGGTGCCAGAACACAATTCCCTGGTGATCTGGTGGTGCCCACCCCTCCCATCTACACAGCACCTCCAACTCACCCCCCATCGCCGGTGGGCAGCCCACCCACATACTGCCCGATCACTCGCTGAATGACAGGTACAGTATGGGCTGTAAGCCTTGGTCCACAATGTAGACCAATGGCTTGCAGGGCATATTGTATTGGACAGTCCCAAATATGTGAATGAAGTTGCTCACATATTTGGGACTGTCTAGTACAGTATGCGGGGGGTCCACTAGACTGCCAGGGCATAACTTGGCGGCCGTATTCCGGCGATCTGGGACAAGGGAGGGAGGTGGGTTCCACTAGACTACCAGGGCAAGGCTACCATTACGGTACTTGGGGACTCAGGAGGGAGGGGGGCCACTAGACTACCAGGGAGTGTGCCTCACACATTTCCACATTTGCGGTTACAGGTGGGGGTTGCCCAGCATCCCCACCACACATGTCATGCTAGGCAGGGCACCAGCTGCAAGTCGGGCAGCCCTGTGCAAGGCATGCAAATGGGGCAATAATGACATGCTAATTTGCGCCTTCCATGGCTTATGGCCTCATTTGCATGCCCTGGCTGAATATCGCGGGTGATGCGCCTAGTACAACTGCATTTTCGACCGAGTGGTCCTTTTCTGCCGGCACATTTCTATTATCTAAGTTGACAACCACATCTCTCTGGAACCACCTCATGAGTCGACAACCATGGTTGACTATGGTTTCCGCAATAGCTAGCAGAATTGCCTATCAGCACTGTTTAGAAAAAGTTTAAATGTCAGATCATGGGTGTAGTGGTGGTGATGGTTTGGACACTGGAGTCTCCGCACAGTGCTGATCTTAATAGTACTCATTCTTCCTCTCAGTCAAACACACACCCTGTGGAAATGCCAGTAACCAGAACTGTGACCAGCCTCTCAGACTCTGCCCCAGTTCAGACTCACATTGACCTCCCCATTTAGTAGGCCAAAGGGTATGTCATTCGCAGCATCACAACCAACAATTATACAGGCATTCCAGTCTTGAGCAAAGTTTCTCCCCACTCCTTCAACTGTAGTGCACATCACTCAACTTACTGGTGAGATGATGGCATTGGACCTTCAACCATACAGCATCATGGAGGATCCTGAAGGCTTCTGCAGTCTCTCTAACCCAGGTACAACATTTCATCCTGGACTACCTTTTCACACACTGCAGTGCCTAATTTGTGTGATGATGTTCATTATTGCTTGTTGATGGAACTGAAAAAAACCATGGGAGGTGCCTTCCACTGAACCTCAGATATCTGGACAAGCATCAATTCTACAAATGCATAAGTCTCACTGACAGTTCACTGGGGTTACGCAAATATTATTGCAGCTGCTGACCCTTCACTCAGTGGCTCTGCATTGTGTCACAGTGCTCCCTCTTACTAGATGTCTGCAGTGTTAATCTGATGACTACTGATCACAGCAGTGTTAACATCATGAAATGTCTGCAAGAAATGCTGGATGCCTGGACAGAGGAGACAAATCTGCATGTCGGCTTTATTGCAACTGACAATGGATCAAATATAATAAAAGCACTTAGTGATGGGAACTACCATGGTATCCGTTGCTTTGCACATGCTCTAAACCTGGCAGCCACTGGTGCCCTGAAGAACAGCAAGTCTGTGTTTGATTGCACGTTCCATCCGTGGATACTTTCACCACTCAGTCAAGGCAACAAACATGCTTTGAAATGTACAAGAACAGCTTGGACTGGCAAAGCACCAGCTGATTCAGGATGTTATCACTAGGTGGAACAGTACATACTACATGCTGGATCACATACTCGAACAAAAGCAGGCTCTTCATGACCTATCTTCAAGGCACAATATGGGGTTGGGGGGGTCTTATCACATGAGGACTGTTTGATGATGGAGGGTGTAATGAAAGTTCTTGCACCATTTGAAAAGAGCACCCATGACCTTAAAGTACAAAAATGCAATAACGCACTTCTGCTTCAGCCTCATGCCTCACTGTGCCCCTAGGCATGCAGCTGTCACAACCCCAACCCCCTTTGTGTGTTATTGCTATATAGTAAGTTACATGTCCATTCATCCACATAGCCTGCTGGCACCCAACCCTATGTACCACTACCCTTCTCCACTAATGAAAGCAGTAAAACACAATAATATCTTTTTCCACCACACGTTTAGCCTTCCAAAAGACTCCCCACACACACAGTCCAAGATTTTTTTTTTTTTGAGGTTCAGCCTCTTTTGCCTGGACAGGACACAGTGGAAGAACAGAAACCCCCTCCCACCCTCCCTCTGTAAAACACACGCATAGCTCAGTCAACCAACTCTTCTCTGTCCCAAGATGCCGGACTACACAGGGCAATAATCGTTTGCATATAGAGCACCGCTATGGTTTAATGCGCTGCCCAGAGATGTCTCTTCCTTACCAAAATTGGGACCATTTAAAGGCACTCTTCATCAACATCTTACAGCTTTCCACTGACATGGCACGACCTCAACAGTATTGACACATCCTTGTATAATTACTTATCCCCCTTTCTCTGTGAATGACCACTTTCTCCCTAACCGCTCTGCCCTATTTTCTGCCTCCTTCCTCGATCCTTCTTTCAGCTCACCACTCTCGCCCTCCACCTTCTTTCCACTGTTTATCTTCACTTACCTTTTAAATTTCTGTTGAGTAAACATCAGCCTTTTCTGCCAAAAAAGTAATTAATGGTGTCCTTTGTTTTTATTGGGGATTGGAGCGGGATCTATCTGGGCAATGTTTTTTTTCGATTGCATCTTTACACCAATCCAGTCAGAATACAAATTCCTGTTCTACAGATCCAATATACTATGGGGACTGTGATGGATTGGGCATTGACAAACAATCTCAGAAACAACATTTCTGTGACTGTGGGAGAGGGTTAGGACTGGAAGGAAGAGGGGAAATTGGAAGGCTAAGTTGCTTGAGAGGACACGTAAAGTCATTTACCTCCAGCTCTGCACAGCACCCATCAGCTTGACTTCTCACACATACTTTGGTTTGAGTCCAGTCTCTGCTTCTGACCTAATCCAGTCAGTGGTAGCCTGCAGACGGGGTGGGTTGGGTGCTTTCCGAGGCTCACTTTACCATTTGCACTGCCCTCCCTGCTGCTGTGTCATGTTCTTTGTGGGATCACCCCAAGTTATTCTTCTACTTAAAACCCCCAAACCGTTAGTCAAGTACTTTGCAGATTTTGGCTCATTCAGCTTTTGTGGATTCACAATCTAAAATTCAGAACCACTTATTTCACAATGGCCACCACCAACAGGGAATGTATTAGTCATGGCTTACAAGATTCACAGCATGCTGCCTCTTTCTGCAGATACTTTGTGGAGCCACAGTGGCATCCTTCCTTGTTCTAGCAGCTGAAGGTGCCTGGGTCATACAGAAAAGTTATAAACCATTTTGTGTTTCATGTTGCCTTGGATTTTTTTATCTTGCTCTCAATATTTCTGTTAAATCACAGTTTGTAAATGAAATGGAGCAAAGGTGGTGATTTTTACGTTCGCTTGCGCAAGGAACGTTTTGGGAGAGTAGCACACTTTGGAGGTGTGCCTCTCCCTTTCAATCCACTGCTCCGTTGAGCAGGCGTGGCAGTCCTGCACTAATGGGTGCGGGAGCTGTGTATGACAGCGGTGGTCTTCGCTTCAAAGAAAACCACCGCTGTCATACAGAGCACCAGCGTCACGCCGCCCAGCGTCCGCTGCCCCCCAAATCTTTGCTGCCACAGGGGAGCCCACCCAGCATGGCAAATGTCGCGTCATCTGCCGGCGGGGTGCCCAATCCCGTCGGCTCCACGGCCCCTCAAGCCATCCTTCTGCCCGCTGGGAGCCCACCCAGCATGGCAAATGTCCAGGTTGTCTGCTGGCGGGGTACCCAATCCCCGTTGGCTCCATGGCCCCACCCAAGCCATCCTTCTGCCACACCAGGCCCACCCCAGCATGGCAAGCGTCCAGCGTCATCTGCTGCCAGGGTGCCCAATCCCCATCGGTTCCTCGGCCCACCCAGCCATCCTTCTGCCATGCTGGGAGCCACAGCATGCAAAAGTCCCATGTAGTCTTTTTTTTTTTTTAAACCTGTAAATCAAAAACGGTCCCACGGCTTCTCCCAGCCCCCTCCACAACTCGCACCCACCCACTGCGCACCCAGCCTCCCACACCCCTCACCCCCACTACCTCCAGAGATCGGGCGCGACGATCTTGGTGGACCGGGAACACGCCTGCACTCTTCAAAGCCAACTGCGAACTGAGGAAATGCCGGTAAGCTGTATAATGGGCTAGATAGGGGTTTTCAACTTTATTGCATATCTCAGGCATTTTGGGAATTTTGCAAATTTTCAACATGGGGTTTTAGGATCCCTTCTCATGAGTGATGTCACTGTCATGGCGTTATTCGGGCCCAAAGGGTGATTTCGCGGTCACTCCGGTCACTATGCGAAATCACCCTTCGGGCCCTGAATAACGCCATGTTACATGACATCATCATGAGGAGAGTCAAAACCATGATGTTGATATCCAAAATCTAAAAACTGTTTCTGAAGTCTAGCGTTGTGCAGTTCCTACGCACGCTCGTAAGTTTGCGAATTTTCAATATTTTCACTCCAGATTTTCAACATTGCCATTTTACCACACCTCCTCATGAGCAGTACAGCTGTCATTTTTCACATCCTGACCAAAACATGTTTCTGCCCATGTAGCGCACAATGGCGCAGTCTGTGTGCGAACTCAATGTATGGGACACATTAAGAAAATCACAGTGACACTGTTCATGAGCAGAGGTCTTAAAATGGCTATGTTGAAAATTTGGTGAAAAAATTCCTAAAAATGACTGTTTTCGTCGTTGCACAGTTCCAAACACGCTCACAGGTTTGCAATTTTCAGTATTTCCACTCCAGATTTTCAACATTGGCATTTTACCACACCTCCTCATGACAGTACAGCTGTCATTTTACATCCTGCCCAAAATGTGTTCCGCCCATGTAGCGCACAATGGCGCAGTCGGTGTGCGAAATCAATGTATGGGACACATTAAGAAAATCACAGTGACACTGATCATGAGCAGAAAATGTTAAAATGGCTGTGTTAAACGGCCAGTGGCGCTGAGGGTTGAGGCGCTGGATGCCACACACCGCGCCTCGCCGGCGGGCTGGGTTGGTAATGGACACGGGGGCGGGGCTGGCAGGGGGAGGAGGACTGGCGTCCCCTGGATGCTCTCTCCCCTCAGGGGTGGGATACCGGGACACATGGCGTCCGTCATTCCCATAGAGGTCGGTGGGCTTCGATTCCTGAAAGGACGACGACTCCTACTTAGGGGGTCGAGGGAGGGCGTCGCATGGCTGCAGGAGAGGTCTGTGCGTCAGCACGTTACCTCTCGGGACGTAGTCCCAAGCACCAGCATCCCAAGGGGATGTGGCCAAAAGTTAAGGGGAAAATCACCCTCGCGGTCCTGGATGACGGCCCCTCCGCTCAGACCGCCACACCAGACAAGACCCCACTGTGCAGGAGGAAGGAGAGGAGGCACTCTAGGGGCAGATCTAGGGGACGGCAAAGAGCATTGAGAGGCCCGAAGGAGTAGGACCAAGAGGGTAGGAAATACCAGGAGGGAGAAAAAGAAAGTATAAAAAAAAAAAAAAAAATGGCTGTGTTGAAAATTTGGTGAAAAATTTCTAAAATGACTGTTTTACAGTGTGCGTTCGCAGTTCCTACGCACACTCGTAAGTTTGCAAATTTTCAATATTTTCACTCCAGATTTTCAACATTGCCATTTTATCACACCTCCTCATGAGCAGTACAGCTGTCATTTTTCACATCCTGCCCAAAACGTGTTTCCGCCCATGTAGCGCTCAATGGCGCACTCGGTGTACGAACTCAATGTATGGGACACATTAAGAAAATCACAGTGACACTGTTCATGAGCAGAGGTCTTAAAATAGCTGTGTTGAGAATTTGGTGACAATATTCCTAAAAATGACTGTTTTACAAGTGTTCATTGCGCAGTTCCTATGCATGCTCGTAAGTTTGCGAATTTTCAATATTTTCACTCCAGACTTTCAACATTGCCATTTTACCACACCTCCTTATGAGCAGTGCAGCTGTCATTTTTCACATCTTGCCCAAAACGTGTTTCCACCCATGTAGCACACAATGCCACAGTCGCTGTGCGAACTCAGTGTATGGGACACATTAAGAAAATCACAGTGTCACTGTTCATGAGCAGAGATCTTCAAATGGCTATGTTGAAAATTTAGTGAACAAATTCCTAAAATTAACTGTTTTACGAGCGTGCGTTGTGCAGTTCCTACACACGCTCGTAAGTTTGCGAATTTTCAATATTTTTACTCCAGATTTTCAACATTGCCATTTTACCACACCTCCTTATGAGCAGTAAAGCTGTCATTTTTCACATCCTGCCCAAAACGTGTTTCTGCCCATGTAGTGCACAATGGCACAGTCAGTGTGCGAAATCAATGTATGGAACACAGTAAGAAAATCACAGTGACACTGTTCATTAGCAGAGGTTTTAAAATGGCAATGTTGAAAATTTGGTGACAAAATGCCTAACAATGACTGTTTTACAAGCGTGTGTTGCACAGTTCCCACGCACGCTCGTAGGTTTGCGAATTTTCAATATTTCCACTCCAGATTTTCAACATTGCCATTTTACCACACTTCCTTATGAGTAGTACAGCTGTCATTTTTCACATCCTGCCCAAAACGTGTTTCCGTCCATGTAGCGCACAATGGGGGTAACAAAAAGGTCATGCTGAAAATGTATTGTGCAAATACCAGCAATCGCACAGGGCATTAGGGTAAAGCACCATATGTGCCAAACACCACTGCAAATACCTGCAAGCGAACGTTCGGCATTGACAAATGCTTATTGTTTTTATTACGATTCATTTTACTAATTGTTGGGTGATTTATTTTTTGGGACACACTAAAACAACAAGTATTGCTTTTTTAGAAATTCTTCAAGAGATTCACTGATTTCTGTTTTTTTTTTCTTTCTTTTTTGTATAGTTTCTTTTAGTTTAGTTTTTTTAGCATATGACAGAACTGGAATGAATCTTTGAAGGGGATGTTTGCATTGAAGTCTTGCAGTCATCATTTTAGGATGCTTTATATCACAGATAATGACATCCCAAATATATTACGAAGTAGCCTAGGGTTAAATAGCTTCTAAGTTTATGGGACCCCAAACTCACAAATACCAAACATTGCCGAATACCCAAATACCATCAGATGTATTTGTCAAATTTTCTGCAAATACTTCAGGGACATATTTGCACACCCCTAGTTCCAGTACCTGACCATTCGGTGCTAGAAAGTTAATGCACAGTCTTGTGATGTGTTTTGTTCAATGACTTCTTTTTTTTTGGTGCATTTTATAATTAAAATTTATATTTAAATGAGTGCTGAACTCTTGTTTTATGGAAAAGAATAGTTACATTGAACAATTTCTACCTGGGTATATCATCAGTAATGCACTTCTAGTTTAGGAAGAATCCAAGAATTCAGCTTTTAGCTTTCCAGGACCCTTATTTATTCTGTAATGTGCGTCACAGCGGGGGGATTAAAGGTTGCAAAAAGATGCAGATTCTTTCTCCGGTGTTCCTTGATACCTCTTACAAAAATTCTCCATTCACTACCTGTATGTAATGCAAGCTTAGGTCATCACAATAATTGCAAGCCCTTGCAATTAAAACACCCTTAATCATTCGAACAATAGTAACCTTAAGTTTGCATGAAGTATAGGACACTGTAGAATGCATAGCTTTTCCTGTCTGCATCAATCTTCTATAGCCTGTGCTTGGGAATTCTATGACATTTACAGTTGCTTGACAAGGGGGAAAACGTCTGTTCTTTTATGTGAAACATAGAAACAAAGAAAGTGTCAGCAGAAAAGGACAGGTAAGCCCATCTAATCTGCTCTGTTTTCTCTGCTTATTACTACAACATGGTCCCCATTTGGTCACAGGTGTCCTGCACTCCTCCCTTTCATCTACTTGTTATACCCACGTGCCTGTCCCAGATATGCTTGAAGCTCCGCACTGTATTCACCCCCACCATCTCTACTGGCAGGCTGTTTCAAGTGTCCACCACCCTTTCTGTGAAAGACGGATTTCCTCACATCCCTCTTAAACCCTGCCAAGCATCATAGCATGCCTGTGTGTTCTCTCTGAGAGAGACTCCCCTCCTGCACTTTGTTTACCCCTGTGAGGTACTTAGAGGTTTCAATCATGTCCCCTCTGTAAGTGAAGTGGGTAAAAACCAGCAAAAGTCCTCACTGGGCCTGGATACATCTGCAGCTTTGCCGCCACCGAAAAGTGCAAGTACCTGCCAATCTCGGGGATGCCAAGACCAGCAGTCAACGGCTGCTTACTTTAAAAGGGAAGAGACTGTGACAGGGTAGAATAGGACCCTGTCCCATTTGTTATGGAAAAAGTGTGTAAACACAAGGATCTATATTCTTTCCTTTTCCCTCTTCTCTGTCAGGTTGCGCAACCCAGTTTTCCTGTGAGACTTCGGACTTGATCAACTCGAACAGTCTAGCAATTCTTTGCCTCTCTCCGTCTCTGTTTTCTCTTGTTTTTTTCTCCCTTGCATAACTATGTCAGCTAAAATAAAATTACGTGAAAATCCTTGTATGGAATGAAACTGATATTGGGATCACTTTTGTTTAGAAAATGTTTAGTATTATTGTTGAAATGTGTATTGTATTTTGTCACGACTTTAAAAACTAGAGGTTACTTGAGTGCAAATTTCTGAGCCTTGTGCAGTGCTTGTGGGGGGGCTCAGGAAGCTCTGTGTTCTAGCAGATCCTGCCTGAAACCTACAAGGACAGAATGTTTGCTAAGGATGGGGGTTGAGATGATTCATAAAGACAGCTAAGCTGCTTCTGCAAGAGATGTGTTTTTTTTACAAGAAACATTTGATTTTGCTTCTGTACATAATGTTACTTCAACTACAAATAAACCGTTTTGTGGAATTTTACAACTGCTCCTGGTTTTCCCTATGCTTCCTGACCTGTGCCTCGACTACAGAGATCAGCTGTAAAATAGTGCATCTTGTAATGACATGCTCCAGATCTCTACATGATCTGTGACACTGCATTACACTTGTGCTGCGGCCGACATCATTGTTGACTTTTTTCCTTGGAGTGGTCAGAATAGCGTAGTTTGACTTTTCTGGTTTTGGCCACACCCAGCAGACCGCTTACAAGAAGTCTGCTTTTAGCTTTGCCAATCAGCCTTAAAAACTAACACACAGGGCAACCACTGAAAAAGGAGAGACTGTTTCTCAGTTGGGCATTCATGGCTTAGTAAATTGTGCAAAATAGTGCTAACTGTGTTTAACATACAGCCGCCCTCAGCTCATCTGGCCCCAGTCTGTTTGCCGAAATGCACACCATGTTGTCTAGTTTGGTTTAATAAGGGGCAATTCAACTGGGGCCATGCTGCATGTTTACCCAGACTTATGGTTAGATGAGACTGGATTTCAAAATAAATCTCTCGTAGTTATTTACTGTGGGCTAGACAGAAAGAACAAAATACTTCCAGACAGTTTATTTTTCTGAAAGACCAATTCCCAGCAATTCTGCTCCCATGACTGTTCTTATAGGTTCATGAACCTGCTCAAGTGAAAACAGAGATGTGCAAATAAAGGAGGCAAATTGCTTGTTTGATATTAAGCACACGTCCTGCTGTGTCTGTCAGTCTCCATCTATCACAGTAAATTCAGCCGGGAGTGGGAGAGTAGAGTGAGGAAGGATAGCATTGAATGCCATGCTACTTTATATGGGGTTGTGATTGGTCAAATATACCACCCACACCGCCCTTCCTCCACACCCCCAACACATAACAAAAAAAAAACACCCACAAAAAGAAACACAGAATCTGCAGCTGTCTGAACACAAGTCATGCATTGTAGATAGGATAATTTGGAGGGGGTGGAATAAAACCCTAAAAACCTGATAATATAAAAGGCACTGGCTAGCAGGTGTGCCCTTCTACGGAATCTTATGCACACCATTAATACAACCACTTACAAGAAGGTAAAACAGCTGTAATTGGTAGTCATCACGTAGATTGCTTTTCAGCAATAGTGTTTTTGTTTTTTTTTTTTGGCAAAAAGTTCAATATCCCATTTTTTCTGTCTGTTTTCTTTCATTCTTGAACTAGATGCATTTTGAAGTCTTTAAAAGTCCCCACTCCTGTCCCGTGCTCACAATGAAAACCTTAAGTGTCTTGGCACGGTGCTGTGCTGTTTACCATCGGAAGCCTGTGGCAACACCATCCTACAACATTTACAGTATGAATCTAGTATATACATGCAACTCAGGAAATAGCCTCTTCGAAAAGATTAACAATTGCGAGTGGCAGCCACCTATAGTGGCTGGAGCCACTGATTACAGTATCAGCTATATAAGCTGTTTTAAAAATGCTAAAGGGAATGCAGAAAAACACTGGTGATAAATCTAAGGATTTCAGAAATACATGTTTGCCAAGAGACTACACGATAAAATGCTGCGTTGTTTAACAAATGTTGCTACTTTGAAGATGAAAAAATCTTAAAGCAGAAACCAGCAATCAAGGTGGGATGTACTGACTATCCACGAAACAGAGGTACCTTCAACATGCTGTTTAATTAAGAGATGACGTGACTGGAGGTTTCTAATCCCAGTTAGGAGGCAATGTGATGAAGTGGTTACAACATGGGGATCCAGAAGATTATTGGTTCAATCCCCCCAAAGCCAAACACTTATTGTGTGACGTTGAGCAAGTCACAAAACCTCCAGGTGTTCAAGACCACCCTGCTGTGAAAATGGGTAGAACCAGGACCCCACAGAAAATGAGATGTTGCATCTCAGCTGGTCTAGACTGTGTAAATAAGTTGAAAAAACAAGCATAAAATCTTAGTGGGCTGTTCTACAATGGGGAGGTGATGAGTGTCTCCCTCAACCCAAAGTGGCTCTTCTTATTGTTGGTCAGTCATCTACACCTTGGAGTTTGCGGGGGACAAAATAGACTGCTTGCCATTTTTTTCTGCCTCCTTTGCAAGCAGTAAAGGAACTTTGGAACACTGGAATAGCAGAATTCTTCCCGCTAGCAGAAGGTATACTGCCTCCTTTCTTTGGAACAAAAGAGGTACTAAAGTGATAAGAAAGGACTCTACTGGCAAGACATTCAAAGACCAAAGATGTAATTTAAAGAAGAACATGTATGAACCATGCCCCTCATAGTCTGAAAGTCAATGACACCCTCTTTTCAATGAGGTATCGTGCTTTCTGTTTTCTGGCAGCAGTCCTGAGTTATTGATGACTACGGCTGTTTAATACAGATACTACAGTGCCACTGCTGTATGTAACCTTGAGATGTCATGCAAGGGGAGTCTGTAACTAACTTCACTATGGTGAGCCCTGACATCACAAAGTTCCAAAAAATGGTGGCATCCTTATATCAATATAGGACAGAATTAGTCATGGATATATCGGGACTGCTGCCAGCTGCAAGTAAACCCAATAAGTCATTTAAAAGGCCTTTCCATGATGGAAGATTTCATTAATTTATTTATTTGTGTAACCAGTTGGTGGCACTACCCCAAGGGCTACTACCCCTGTCTGCTTGGCTAGTTGCAGGTTAAGGGGCCTGGGTAATGAAACAGGAGCCTCCGCCTGGCAGTCAGGGTTGGTAGTGGTCAGGCTAACCTGGGCACAGCCCTCTGGGACACTGTAACCCCCCTCTTTCCCTTCTAGTGGCCTAAACACAGTACAATAATCACTTTCACAATACCCCTGGTACACCATACAAGTACCCACATGGTTTGCACTTACCACCAGGGCTGGTTCCTCTGGCTTGACCCTGGGGACCCTCTGTAAAACAAGGTTAAGCACAACAAATAGCAATAGTACAATACTTTTGGCACAAACTGGAACCACAGTCAGGTTAAATGCAAACAAAGTTAAATCTGATTTTATTCAGGGGACTTGAACAAGGAAGGGGCGTAATCAAGTTGATTTGCTTAAAAGCTATATTAATCAGACAGTTATGCATGCAGTTCAGAGTCCCTACACAGTCACACACTCTGGGTACCCAGGTAGGAAAACAGTGGGCTAGCCAGGAACGTTGCAGCTGGTTGGGGCCCTGTGATGGAAGAAAGCATCATGCACAGCACACACTATTTGTAATCCGGAGCCGGAGGGCTCAGTTCGTGAAAGAAAAGGCAACAAGACAATCAGATGACAACACTTTTAGATTTAGCTGTTTTTGCATGGAGCTACCCTGATGTTTACTCTTGATACCCAATACTGGACACAGGCAGGATGAAATCGAGACTGCAGGCTGTTCAGCTGGAGTGCCCGGAGAAGCAGGGCCCACACGAATCACCGAGGTGTCATTCCTATTCAAGGCATTGAGCAGGGGGCTGATCACCAGGCCAGTCTCTCGTCGATGACTTTCTCTGCGTAGCATGTATTCTGGCTGGGCCAGTGTAGCAGTGCCCAGGCAAATGGAAATGGATATGGATTCAGTCTGTGGAGCTGGATACAGCCTCCAGCAAGCAAAACACAGTTCAGACACACAGTGGGGAACCAAATCATGAGCCACTATAAACACACATCACATTCAAATGTAAGGAAATTCCACTGTACCAGGCAAATGGCTCTCCGGTCACAATTACAGAGTCTCTGCACAATCCAGGAGTTCAGAGGTAGCTGGAAGTCCTGACAGGCCGATTGCATTCAGCAAATCTTTGGTCTTCTTCAGATTAAAGAATGGTCACAATTCAGTGGCTTAATTCGTTCTCCAGATTCGGATTCAGTCCGAAAAAAGCACAAGTTCCCTCTCAGGAACAGCAGGCAGGCATGCAGGCCTAACTCAGGCCTTTACACAGTTCTCTTGCGCGAATCCACTATGGATAACTGCTCGAACTAGCTCGAGCTGTTACTTCTTCACTTCCCAACTCGGATCTAACTGAAACTGCAAGGTTCAGTTGGCTGATCTGTCTGTCAGTCACAACAAGGGCTCCCCCTCCAGATTATTTTAGGTGCCAAAAGCCCAAAACTACAATTCCTACAAGTTTTAGCCCCACAAAGCCCCTGTAGGCAGGCTCCATTTTGGAGTCCCAAATGTACTGGTTGGCCCATTCTGACAGTCCAGAACCGAGATGCTGGAAACAAACAGAACAGTCCATGCTGTAAAAAAGGCAGGTTAGAACAAACTGCAATATCATTACTACTCTAACAAGCGATCAGCAAACAAGTACATCTTCTAACAGAGCTCCCTCTCTCATTAATTATGACTGCAATCCAGGCAGCTCCTAAAGAGACATTATACAGAGGCTATACAGGCACTCTCTGGCAATACATTTAAACTGCTAAAACGCAGGACACCAGCCTGGCAGTGAGCATTTAGGCAAGCTCAAGGAAGACTTTTCAGGAACTCCCATTTGTAGGGGGTTTACACTCTTCCCTGTCTGGAGAAAACTTAGTGTCTGCGTCAAGCCTGTACCATCACAATATCAAAAATGCAATATAAACAAGACATATATATCATTAGCTTATTACATCACTATAGCTTTCAATATACTTCACATTACTACATCCATATTGACAATACTTATGCATGTTTCATACAGGTAATGCTGATTCCACTATGATTAACACATTAGTAACCTCACAATACTGCTTCAGATAATAACTTCTTGCACATTAAACAATGTAAGAGGGGGGCCCTTCCCTATCAGCTAACTTGGGGCTGGATGGGGCAGGGGCACCATACTGAGAAGAAAGAACAATCAACCTGGAATTGGCCATTAAGCTCAGTTTGGGTAGTGAGCTCTGAGAAACAAAAACCCCTTTGTGAAACACATTGAAAGACAACTCCACTGGCCTCCTGGGAGAATCATAACTGAAGCACAATACTGGCTTGACAGCTTGGTCAGTCTTTCTGAGGGGAACAGCCACAGTCTCTGCACTTTCAGCGCTAACTTTGGAGCTTTCGTCAGTCGTGAGGGGTGCCTCTGCATGATGGGGAATGTCCAAGCTGGGAACATTGTCTGCTCCTTGTTCTCTAGGCTCTGTCTCCACAACACTTGGCTCATTTAGAGAAGGTTCTGGCACAATTAGGCTTTGTGGCACTGAAGGGGGGCTGTCAGCATCTCATATTGTTGTTCAAGTTCTGGTGTGTCACCAGGGAGACTCAGACCATCAGCCCCTTCTTTGGGCAATTCACACAGTTCCACAAAACACAGAGAGTCTGCAACCTCAGATGTGATGCTTTGCACCTCACTTTCAGGGAGCATTGGCTCCAAGGACGAAGCTTGGGGGTTAGGCAGTCCAGAAGGCCCAGCTTCATCCCCACAATTAATCATAGGGTTACCTCGAAACAGCTGACTGAATCCATAGGAGGGGTAATAGGTATTGTCATACTCACTATCGTCAGAGGTGGACTGACAGTCACCATTATTCTGGGCCTGCTGCAGGAGAAACCTTAACTCTGTAACTACAGGGGTAGGTTGACTCTGTCTCTTTTTTGCAGCAGCATGAGTCACCGGCCCAGGGGAGGCAATGTCTGCTGGCTCAGCTTCAATAATAACTTGGCCGATAGGCAGCAAGTGGTTACAGTGCATGGTCTTGACAGCTTTGGAGTTATTCTCTGGGCGTACCTTGTATACTGGTTGGTATCATCCAACTTTCCAACTACTATATGAGGAAGATGGTGCCACCTATCAGCAATTTTTTGTTTGCCATGTAGTCCCAAATTGCATAACAACACACGGTCTCCAGGACGTAGCTCTTGAGCCTTTACTTTCTTGTTGTGCCTCTCTTTGTTGGCAAGATTTCTTTTAGCGGCCATTGTCTGGGCCAGTTGATATGCATGGTTCAATTGAGCTTTCAGTTTCTGTACATACTGCAGGTAGTTTTTAGCTTGGACCCCATCTGGAGAAACCCCAAAACAGACATCAACTGGCAGGCGGGCCTCCCTCCTAAACATGAGGCGTTAGGGGGTGAACCCAATAGCGTCATTTTTGGTGCAATTGTACGCGTGTACCAAGGTGCTAATCTGCTGGCTCCACTTATGCTTGTGGTTTGGGTGGAGGGTGCCCAGCATGTCTAGAAGGGTGAGGTTAAGACGTTCTGGTTGAGGGTCCCCACTGCGGGTGATAGGGGGTGGTTCTTGACTTCCGCACCCCCCACAGAGAGAGCATTTCTTTGATTAGCCAACTTTCAAAGTCTCTGCCTTGGTCAGAGTGGATCTGTTGGGGGGCACCATAGTGGACAAAGAAATTTTCCACTAGCACCTTGGCCATGTTAGAGGCCTTTTGATCTTTAGTTGGAAAAGCTTGTGCATACCATGTGAAATAATCCGTAACCACTAACACATTGCCAATATTCCGCTGATCAGGTTCTAAACACAAAAGGTCTATGCAGACCAGTTCCATGGGGGTGCTGGTGGTAACATTGACAAGGGGGCAGCCTTCTGAGGCAGGGCTTTCCTTTGCAGGCAACAACTGCAGGTCTTTACATGGTGCTCAACATCGTCCCCCATCTTGGGCCAGTAGAATCGAGATCATACCAGGTCAAGAGTTCTGTCAATACCGAGGTGCCCCATGTGATTGTGGAGTGACCTCAGTACCAGATATTTAAAGGTCGTGGGCAGGACCAATTGCTGCTTGTCTACTTGACCACTGCGATCCACTGTCTCTCTGTATAACAACTGATTGTGTAACTTCAACCTGGGGCCTTCTTTAAATAATAGGGCAGTTCGCAAGTCAGGGAAACGCAACTGGGACACATCTTTCCCTGCACGCAGGGCATCAAGTGCTGGCTAAATCATAGGATCTTGGGATTGAGCCAACTGGATGCTGTCATTGTCAAATTGAGGTAGTGCACTAATATCTAGAGCAGAGAAATGGCAATAGGCAGCCGGTATGCAGGTATCAGGAGGGCCCAAGCAATCTACTAAACAGTCCACTGTGTCCGTAGACATCTGTTCATCTCTATCAAACTTTTGGCACAATGCTCAGATGTCCAGTTCAGACAACCTGACCCAATCACTCTTGGAGACTGGCCTTCGTGACAGGGCGTCAGCATCAATATGGTTCAATCCTGGCCTATATTCGACAGCATAATCATAGGTTGATAAAGAAGAGAGCCACCGGTGCCCAGTGGCGTCCAACTTAGCTGAAGTCTGTACATAGGTTAATGGGTTATTGTCAGTCTCCACCAATATCTTTGCCCCATAGAGGTACTCATGAAACTGGTCAACAATGGCCCATTTTAGGGCAAGGAACTTCAGCTTGTGCACAGGATAGTTTTGTCCTGATGGGGTCAAGCTCCTGCCGGCAAAAGTCACTGGTCTCAAACCATCTTCATGGTCTTGATACATCACAGCTCCTAGGCCCTGCAGACTAGCGTCTGTATGCAGCACATAGGGATTGGTAGGGTCAGCATAGGCGAGGATGGGGGCGTGGGTGAGCTGGTATATGACTTCGTGGAAGGCTGCTTCACATCCGGGTGTCCAGTGGGGCCCAAAAAGTTCACCTGTTTGGAAGTATACTTTCTCGGGTTCTTTGACAGCCCCTTTCTTGTATTTACGCTTGGTAGGGGAATAACCCTGGGTGATATTCAGGAGCGGCCGAATCACCTTGGAATAGTCTTTTATGAATCTGTGGTAGTAGCCACAGAACCCCAGGAAATGTAGTTTTTTCAAGTTATGGGGCTGTGGCCAAGTAGTCAGTGACTCGACCTTACTGGGATCATTCTCTATCCCTTCTGCAGATACTATGTGCCTCACATACTTCACGGAGGTTTGAAAAAACTGGCACTTGTCAATGGACAGCTTGAGGCCGAAGTCTTCCAGTCAGTCTAGGACTTTAAACAGTCGGGTCTCATGCTCCTCTAATGTGCGTACAAACTCAATGACATCATCTAGGTACACTAGGCATTCCAGCAAGTTCATATCTCCCACCGCACATTCCATCAGTCACTGACAGGTGGCCAGGGCACCCGAAATCCCCTGTGGCATTCTCAGGAATTCATAGAACCTCAAAAGACAGATGAAGGTGGTATTCTCACGGTCCTCCGTGACCATCAGAATCTGGTAATATCCACTGTGAAGATCCAATACTGAGAACCATTTGCTCCCATTCAAGCAATCCAGGGCATCTTGTATATGGGGCATGGTGTATTGATCTGGGATGGTCCGCCGGTTCAGGGTTCGATAATCAACACACATCCTCACCGACCCATTCTTCTTATGCACAACCACAATGGGAGAGGCATATGGACTCCTTGATTTCTGTATCATGCCAGCAGCGAGCATTTCCTGCAGGTGTCTCCCCACATCATCTATGTCCGCTGGGGAGAGGCGTCAGGATCTCTCTTGAAATGGCTGGTCATCATGCAGGCGTATATGATGCTCTACACCCTGGACACACCCCATGTCCCATTCTTTTAATGAAAACACTTGGTCTTGCTGGGCGAGTTTCTTGCTAATCCTAGCCTTCCATTCAGCTGGCAGCGGGGAATCACCAAAGTCAAATAAATCCGGGGTCACTCTCTCCTTTTGGCTAGAGTACTTGTCATTGGGTAATACTGCAGTGTCTGCACAGTGTACTGTAGCTAGAGTGCACTCTCTGTTCACCTGGACCTTCCGATCTGACACATTTCGAATCTGGACCATCATTCATCGTGCATAGGCATGGGCACAGGCAGGCAAGATGCTGGGTTTAACCAATAATCCTTCTGGCAACTTTCCATCACCTGGTGCATCCAACATTAATATTTTGCTCTTTACGCTTCTCTTTAGGTAGACTTCTCCATGGATTGTGCACTGGGCATTGGGGGGCCAATACCAAGAAGTCAGTTTCCTTTTTCCACACTATCTCCACTGGCTCATCTGGGTCCTCTTCATTGGGTTTCTTTTCTAAGTCATATGCCCTTTTTACTAAGGCTAGAATTTTTAGGGCCAGTCCAGTCAGTTGCCCTTGTTTCTCATGGCAGAGTTGTGCTAGTCTCCCAAACATGTGGGCGTTTGTTCCAATTAATAGGGGAACCCCATCATACAGTCCAGTGGGGGGACACACTAGGGCCAGTGTCTCTACTTGCTCCTCTGCACCAGTTACTGTTGCAGGAAAAGACAACCAGAGGCAGACATATCCTAGGTAGGGATAAGACTTGTCACTCAGCCCCCACACATGTCGGCCTTCCAGGGACTGTAATGGCACATCAGATAAGTGTTTGTCATACCAGTCCTGAAATACAATGGTCACTTGCGACCCACTGTCAAGCACAGCCAAAGTAGGAATACCATTCACAGCCACAGTAGTCTTCATTGAAGGGCCCGCTATTTTGGACCAGTCTGGAGGGACAACAGTAGGGGCCTGGACAGACGATTTAGCCACAGAGGAGTTTCAGTTAGGATACCCGAAGCCTTCACTGTGGTCATTTCGTGCACCCCTTGACCACTGACTTCTTTTCTGAAGCTCTCCTTGAAGCTAGTTCACCACTTTCTCTAAGTCCTTATGAGACTGGCATTCCCTCTTCATACGGCCATCCTTGCCGCAATTGTGACAAATGACAGGCTCTCGGGGCATCCTTGGGGAAAACATAGCAGGGGATGCTGGAGCATCAATGAGAGATTGTGATCTGACTTCTGCTGGTAGTGTACCATGTCCCAAAAGTTCCTTTAGGGTGGCAGTCAATTCCTTGAGCTCAGCCAAGAAGCCACCTGCCTGAGGGTGCACCCCCACCCCCATAACAGTTATGTCCTGACAAGGGCCAGGGTCTCTGTCAGCAGGGGATACCTCAGTGAACGCACCCGGTTCCACTTTTCTGACTTCCTTCAGCAACTCCTCCCCCCACCATTTAGCCCACGGAGGGACACTCCTAGTGGTTTCTATTTCGGAAGGGCCTTCCGGTGCCATGATCACTTGGGCTGCACTCACCCCATAATTACAATCTCCCTCATCACCTTCTACCTCCCGGAATTCTTTTATCAAGTCACAGTAGTCACATGGGTTACCTCTCCTCTCCTATCCTGGAGCCTTAACTGGATGATCTGCAGTTTAGAATGCTTGCCATGTTGCAGTATGTGCCCCAATCTCACATGGTTCAAATCACTGGCAGCTACCCCACCTTTTTGGTAAGCTTTCTGCAGAGTTCTTTCTAGGTGAGTAACATACACAGACAAACTTTCCCCCTTCCATTGTTTGGTACCTTGGAATTTCCACATCAAAGTCTACCCTGACTCAATGCTCCCAAAACTGCCTTCAAGTACGGATAGGTACTTCTGAGCAGATGCCTCATGGTTCATGGACCTCAAAAATTTAATGGCTTCAAGGGCGGGGCCCCTCAAGCTTTCTATGACTCTTTTCTGCTTCTCAGCCTCCGCACACTGCCACTCGGGTACCAAGGGGACAACATAGTCGATCCAGGTCTCCCAGTCATCCTCCCCTTGGGGGGTGGGGAGGGTGCCCGAGAAGATTCTCAGTCTTCAGTAGGAGTCATGACTAATGGCGGGTACAGATATAGGGGCCAGCATTGGCAAGAGCACAGAAAGTGGGTCAATAACAGGTGCTGGAGTGGGAGGGGGTGTTGGGGAAGGAACACCCCCAGGTGGCAGGAATAGTTTCATAAAGTCCTCTACGGTTTTCCCTTCCTCCAGCAACAACTTAGCAAATTTCTCCTTAAAAGTCTCAGATAATGGTGGGAGCTCATCCTCCCCAGGGTCTTTACTGTCTTTTGTTATCACTCTCCAGGCAGCTAGGACTTCTTCTGAGGCAATAGTCTGTGGCACTTTAGAGCTGTCTACAAGGTCACTACACTCCACCACGGCTATGAAAGTTTGGGCAATCAAATCAGCCTGCTGACCCACCACCACAGGGTTTTTTAAACATTCAACTTTGGAGAGTGCTCCCTCTACATTCTTACTGGTACCCAGGGGAATATCCAGTAATAAGCAGAGTATTTTGGGGGTCGATCTCCTGCCCAGTACACCACCCCATCAACTGGTGTACAGCCATTTCTACTGGGGTAGCCATTAATCTTTAACAATAATTCATAATTTTTGGCCACCAGAAGGCACAAAATCCCAGCAGTGGGCCTCCAAGATGTAACCCCTAGGTGGTGCTACCCCAAGGGCTACTATCCCTGCCTGCTTGGCTAGTTGCAGATTAAGGGGCCTGGGTAATGAAACGAGTGCCTCCACCCGGAGGTCAGGGTTGGTAGTGGTCAAGCTAACCTGGGCACAGCCCTCTGGAACACTGTAACCCCCCTCTTTCCCTTCTAGTGGCCTAAACACTGTACAATAATCACTTTCACAATACCCCTGGTACACCATACAAGTACCCACACGGTTTGCACTTACCACCAGGGCTGGTTCCTCCGGCTTGACCCTGGGGACCCCCTGTAAAACAAGGTTAAGCACAGCAAATAGCAACAGTACAGTACTTTTGGCACAAACTGGAACCACAATCAGGTTAAATGCAAACAAAGTTAAATCTGATTTATTCAGGGGACTTGAACAAGGGAGGGGTGTAATCAGGTTGATTTGCTTAAAAGCTATATTAATCAGACAGTTATGCATGCAGTTCAGAGTCCCTACACAGTCACACACTCTGGGTACCCAGGTAGGAAAGCGGTGGGCTAGCCAGGAACGTTGCAGCTGGTTGGGGCCCTGTGATGGAAGAAAGCAACATGCACAACACACACTATTTGTAATCCAGAGCCGGAGGGCTCAGTTCGTGAAAGAAAAGGCAACAAGACAATCAGATGGCAACACTTTTAGATTTAGCTGTTATTGCAGGGAGCTACCCTGATGTTTATTCATGATACCCAATACTGGACACAGACAGGACAAAATTGAGACTGCAGGTTGTTGAGCTGGAGTGCCAGGAGAAGCAGGGCCCACATGAATTACAGAGGCATCATCCTGTTCAAGGCATTGAGCAGGGAGCTGATCCCCTGGCCGGTCTCTCATCAATGATTTTCGCCGCGTAGCAGGTATTCTGGCTGGGCCAGTGTAGCAGGCCCCAGGCAAACGGAAATGGATATGGATTCAGTCCGTGGAGCTGGATACAGCCTCCAGCAAGCAAAACACAATTCAGAGACACAGTGGGGAACCAAATCACGACCCATTATAAGCACACAGCACATTCACATGTAAGGAAATTCCACTGTACCAGGCAAATGGATCTCCAGATGTAATTACAGAGTCTCTGCACAATCCAGGAGTTCAGATGTAGCTGGAAGTCCTGACAGGCCGATCACATTCAGCAAATCATCGGTCTTCTTCAGGTTAAAGCCTGGTCACAATTCAGTAGCTTAATTCATTCTCCAAATTCGGATTCAGTCCGAAAAAAGCACAAGTTCCCTCTCAGGAACAGCAGGCAGGCATGCAGGCCAAACTCAGGCCTTTCCACAGTTCTCCCACGCAAATCCACTATGGTTTGCTGCTCAAACTAGCTCGAGCTGTTACTTCTTCACTTCCCAACTCAGATCTAACTGAAACTGCAAACAGTGTGGGACTTTCCCCAGGATCCAAAAGGTTTGGTTGGCTGATCTGTCTGTCAGTCACAACAAGGGCTCCCCCTCCAGGTTATTTTAGGCACCAAAAGCCCCAAACTACAATTCCTACAAGTTTGGCCCCACAAAGCCCCTGTAGGCAGGCTCCATTTTGGAGTCCCAAATGTACTGGTTGGCCCATTCTGACAGTCCAGGACCGAAATGATGGAAACAAACAGAACTGTCCATGCTGCAAAGAAGGCAGGTTAGAACAAACTGCAATATTATTACTACTCTAACAAATGACCAGTAAACAAGTGCATCTTATAACAGAGCTCCCTCTCGGATTAATTATGACTGCAAGCCAGGCAGCTCTTAAAGAGACAGTACACAGAGGCTATACAGGCACTCTCTGGCAATACATTTAAACTGCTAAAACGCAGGACACCAGCCTGGCAGTGAGCATTTAGGCAAGCTCAAGGAAGACTTTTCGGGAACCCTCATTTGTAGGGGGGGGGTTACATTTATTTATTTTTTTATTTAAAAGTTCACAGTATACAGGATAAGGTCTAGAAACAGGTCATGTTTGCAGAACATCCCAAGTCATAGTTATGAACATACTACCAACAAGAATTCATACCATGAAAACAGTGAGACTATAATACAACAAGCATTTGTCAATGCCGAATGTTGTCTCGCTGGCATTGGCATTGGTAGTGCAGGAGTTAGAGATGCATAATAGGAATGGCAGTAAAGTATTGAACTGATGCCAACCTCACCCCGACACTAAAGAGACACATTTTCAACATAGGCATTTTGGGACCTCCCCTCATGAACAGTGGCACTGTGATTTTGTTAATCTGTCCCAAAAGTTGATTTCCCACAGCGACCACACCATTCTGTGCCACAGGTGCAAAAACACATTTTGGGCAGGATGTGAAAAATGGCAGCTGTACTGTTCATAAGGAGATGTGAAAAAATGCCTGTGTTGAAAATCTGGCATGAAAATATTGCAAATTTGCGAAGTTACAAGGGTGAGTGGAAACTGCATAACGGACGCTTGTAACACAGTCATTTTATGGGCTTTTGTCACCAAATTTCCAACATAGGCATTTTAGGACCTTTGCTGATGAACAGTGTCACTGTCATTTTCTCAAACTGTCCTTAAAACTGATTTCGCACAGTGACCGCGCTATTCTGCGCTGGACATGCGAAAACACATTTCGGCCAGGATATGTAAAATGACAGCTATACTGTTCATAAGGAGGTGTGGAAAAATGCCAATTTTGAAAATCTGGAGTGAAAATATTACAAATTCACGAAGTTATGAGTGTGCATGGAAACTGCGCAATGCATGCTCGTAAAACAGCCTTTTTTTTTTTTTTCACCAAATTTGCAACATAGACTTTTTGAGAGCCCACCTCATGAACAGTGGCACTGTCATTTCATTAATCAGTCCTGAAAGGGGATTCCGCACAGTGACTGTGAAATCACCTTTCAGGACTGAATAACACCATGACAGTGACTGAATTCATGGGGAGGGGTCCCAATAACCCCATGTTGAAAATTTGGTGCCAAAATTCCCCAAAAAGGCCGAGATATGCACCAAAGTTGAAAAAACCCTATTTATGCCATTATACAGCTTACCGGCATTTCTTCAGTTTGCGGTTGGCTTTGAAGAGTGCAGACGTGTTCCTGGTCCACTGAAGATCGTTGCGCCAGACTCTGGAGGTAAGTATGGGGTGAGCGGGGTGTGGGGAGGCAGGGTGTGCAAGGGTGGGGTGCGGATTCTTGGGAGGGCAATCGGGTCGATGAGGACTGTTTTCTGCTTTGAGGTGTAAAACAAAAAAACCCATCACGGGCGTTTTTTCTTTACAGGGCATTTATTTGGCATGCTGGGGTGGGCTCCCAGCATGCTACCTGATGTTTTTTGGGGGTTCTATAGCCGATGGGATTGGGCACTCCGCCGGCATACAAATGGGGGCATTATGCCGACAGGTGGGCTCCCCATCGACCAAATTAAACTAGGAAGGGTGGCATGATGCTGAGGGGACTGGGCATCCCTTGGCACACACTGTAAATGGGAGGGGGGTTGTATTATGCCGACAGGGAGTGAGCTCCCCCATCGGCAAATGAAGTGGGTCGGGGCACTCTGCGGTGGCATGCCACCATGTTTTTATTGTAAACTGGTCACCAGAAAAGGCACACCGCTGTGTGAGAAGCTTGGCTCTCATTGCAGCGGACCTTTTCTTTGATCTGGTGGCCAGTTTACGTGTTGCTGGTGTCAGCGCCTGCAGCTGCCTTACTGGGGAATGAGCAACGCACCTACTGGTGCGTGCCCTGCATTTGCCCACAGTGACCGCACCTCCAAACGTGCTACTACTGCAATAAGTTAGCTGCGCAAGCGCGAGCCAACATAAAAATTAGAACTTGCAAAACAATTGCAGATCAAGTGTTCCTGTAACAACTTTTTCTTTAAGCCACATTTGAAAGATTCAACAGTTGAACAAGTTCTGAGGTAAGGGGTTAGGTTAGGCTGTTCCACGAGAGAGGGGCACCATAAGTAAAGTATTCTCTGCCATAGCATGTGGCGAATTTAAGGAGAAAAAAGCTACAATAAGGCACATCAGAAAGACTACATTTATGAACAGGAACAACTCGCCTCTCAGACAGATAAGATGGAGTTAAATTATTTGCTGTTTTAAAGATAAGAGAGTGCTAATTTAAGATGCACCTAGAGCTGAGAGATAGCCAATTTAACTTGGTTAGTAAAGAGCAGTGATGCTTGTCCCATCTGGATTTCAAAAGAAAATGCAGCAACTGAAAATAAACTGTATTTAGGGGAGCAAGATGTGATTCAAGGGCATGTCGATAAATGGTGTCGCCATAATCCAAAACAGGAAGAATTGCTCTGCCAACAACATGTTTACAGTGCGTACTAGACAAGCAATGTCTGGCATGCTTCAAAT
Source organism: Neoceratodus forsteri (assembly GCA_016271365.2). Classification (NCBI taxonomy): domain Eukaryota; kingdom Metazoa; phylum Chordata; order Ceratodontiformes; family Ceratodontidae; genus Neoceratodus; species Neoceratodus forsteri. Next base: position 72,702,105 of record JADMNL010000023.1, read on the forward strand.
TTCCCAGGCACTGACAGATTTTTTTAAACAGTTTTATCAGTGCGGGGTTTAAATGTCAGGGAGGGATCAAATATGATACCAAGATATAACGAGCTCCAGAGGATGAGTTTTCAAGCGCATATTCATAAACATTCCCAATTAAACCTCATTTGCTACTTAAAGAGGCAGTATTCCCTTTAAAATCTTCCATGTAATTCCACACTGCCCACATTCCTCAGTAACCCTATAAGGGCAGCCAAGCACGATGTTCACATTCCACATTAGATAGGTAGGGCCAGACAGATACGATAGGCCAAGGGGCCTTCTTTCGCTCGCAAATTATATGTTTCTATGACCAGTCTATTAATTTAGGAGTGCTCCACACATATTACTGCTGGGCAGCACCACTTTAAGGAAGTCTGGGCCCTCAGTGTAATGTCCTCACCTCACCTGTGTCCCAGTTTCTCACCTGTAGGGTGGCACAAAATATCTTGATATTTCCTAACCATTGATTACACAAGGTTAGGAAATAATACCCCATTCTAATATATGTACATATACAAATTCTGGCTCCTTTCAGCTGCTATCTGTCACTGTCCCTCATAGAGACACTAGGTTGCTTCATCTCACCTTCGCGGTAAAGCACTTAGGCTGCTCTGGCCACTAGTCCCCCACCCCCATTGCTCCTTTCCCCTTACCCTCTAACCTACTGCCCCTGCCTTTGCCCATCCGTTTTTTTCCCCCAGTCTGTCTCTCTCCTCCTCCCTGCTTGAATTTTTCTCACATGCTCTGTATTATTATTTCTATTCGTTGACCAGACTTGCAAAACCACTATTACTAGGCGCCATATTTGCTCGTGTTTCTTTTTTGCTCATGATCTTGTATTGTTACACCGATGTTGATTGCAAATATAAATTTTGTATTTTCTATCATTACTGTGTACTTTATCTCATCCTTTGTATCTCATGTATTCATGTTATGTCTGTACTTGCATCACAACACTTGTTGCCCAGGTCGTGACTGAAAATGGTCCTTTGGATCAGTGCACCTACCTGGTTACAAAGACATAAATAAATAAATTCTATTCTATTGTGTACCCCCTGCACTACCAATGTCTAGCTCAGTGCTTTGTAAAGCACTTTGATATGCACTATGTATTAAAGTAGTACATAAATCCAAATTCTATTATATTATACAGTTCCTGTATTACCAGTATCCAACTCATTGCTTTGTGAAGTACATTAGGATACAGTGTGTATTAACTGTGCTATACATTTTTTTTTATCCTTTGGTAACTGGGTAAGGCCCACTAGGCACAATGCCTGTTTTCAAGGGTGACCTGGGAGCACCGGGGAGGTTAAGTTACTTTCCCAGGGTAACACAGTATGCAAGTGGAGGTTTTTGGAATCAAACCCAGGTCTGCTGGATGTACCAAGCTCATTTATAGCTCATTACTCTAACCTCTAGTCTAGGTTAAACTGCTACATAAATCCACATTCTATAAAACATGTCAGGATGCAGTGTGTATTAAAGGCACTGTATAAATCCAAATTCTGTTATTTTTTTTCATTTACATTCTATACCATTTACCAGCTCAGGTCCCCATATGGCAAACAGGTCCCATCCTAATTAAATTGCAATTGGTGATGGAGTCCTCAAGTCCCCATGAGTTACTTTTTGTGGCAGGGTCTTTCAGGCATCCCTCTCCCCCATAGAGAATCCATCAGCACCAACCATCACAAACAGTGGCGTGGAACCCGACACTGCCCTGGGCACTGTCCTGCTGGGCAGCTACCCGCTTTCCTCCTGGTTTCTCCCACCCTTTATAACAAGGACTCCAGGGGTGTGTGCACAGTGTGAGTGTGTGTGTGTGTGTGTGTGTGTGTGTGTGTGTGTAAAATTTGTGCATATGTATGTATGCCTGCATCTGTGTATATATGTATGTATGGAGCGTGTGTGTGTGTGGGCTCGCGCACAGTCAGTGGAGTCAGTCAACATGGAGTCAATCAGCACCCCCCACACATGCTCCACCAACTGTATGTATACATGGTGGCCACCCACATGGCAGAAGAGCAACGATGAAAGCCATCCTACCTCCCTGGATGAGAAAGACATGCTCTGGAATGTTCAAGCCATCTTTTTTTTTTTTTTTTTTTTTGCTGTCACTTTTTCCCTCCTGGCTGCCTCCCCATCACACCTGCCCTGCAGCCTTGTCTCCCCGGTTTCTCTTGGGACTTACCTAGCCTTCACTCGTGTGGCTTACCCTCATGGCACGATGGCAGGGAGAGTTCTCAACCTGCCGATCCAAGGATCCAGCGGCCATACCAAAGTCACCAGGTGCAGGGCCTGTGAGGGGCAACAGTCATACAGTACATGCCATCCAGGGATGCTTCTCCCCTCTTCAGTGCCTCCCTCCTCCCCTTGTGGCATGGAGGAGTAGCATGCAATGACATCAGTGGTGGAGCCACGCACACTCTGGGGTGTGGCGCACCAGATGGCTGCCATTCCTCTGCTGCTCTGATGCACTGATCCCTAGCTTCCACTAGGGGCCAGTGCTGCTCTGAGCACCACACCACTTCCTCCAGAGAGGAGGAGAGCAGTCCGGTGGATGCTCAATCCTCCTCCTCTGCCCCAGCTGACCTTCCAATGCCCTGAGTTTGCTCCCAAACACTACCACTGAGCCGGCCGGCTGGTGGCGTGGAGCCTGAGACTGCCCTGAGCTCTGTCTTGTTGTGCTGCTCATTTCTCCCCTGCTTTTTCTCATCCTTCATGATGATGACTCAAGGGCTCCAGGAACACATACATGAACACTGAGAACGCGGCATTGAGTCAGTAGGACGCCCCGTCACGCACTCCACCAACTGCGACATCACGTATGGTCACCCAAGTGACAATAGCACAGTGGTGTACTGGCCTGGAGAGGCACATTGAGCCAAAGCTTTTTTACAGGTGCATCTCTGGAGCACAGGGAGGTTAAATAACTTGCTCAGAGCCACACTCTTTGCAAGTGGAGGTTGTGGGAATCAAATCCAGGTCTGCTGGATGTGCCAAGCTCATTTACATTTCTTTTCTCTAATCTCCAGCCTATTGCTGACAGCTTCCCTGAAAAGGTGATACGTGAATGCCCAAGGACTTAACTTGTCAAAACGTTCCTGTTACAAAGATTAATAACTTAAGATTGGAAATCTCTTGACCATGTAACCTGGGCCTGCAGACAGCTGGCGCTCAGCTGCTGGGATAATAAAGCCATTCTGACGCCCGTTGATTGAATGCCTGCCATCTGTGGACTGGCCAATACATAGTTTCCTGAAAGCAACATGCCATCCCAAAATCACTGACAGCCTGTGGAAGTGATCTACTTCAATGCCAGGATGCTCCCAACTCACAGTGTGTTGGCGTCTCTTCATATTACAGACTCGCACCAGGTGCGTCAGTCCTACGACCCTTGTAACTATACAGCTAATGAAGCATGCTGCAAAATTAATCACTGAGATGCAAAAGTAATGAATGCATCAGATGAGTGCTTCCTTTTATTAATGGTTTTGTTGATTAAACCCTGATTACACCACTTTAAAGGCAAGTGATAGGAAAGAATGTTATGCACCTAAAAACACCCTCTTAGCCAATCCCATTCTTGCACCCCCCCCCCACTGTATGCTCATGGGGCAGCAGTGCCATTGGCTGAGAAGGTAGCTGCCCCTCACTCGAGCTCCTAACTGGAGAAGGAGTGCTGCTGCAGCCACCCTGTCATTATCATCATTTTCGTTATCATTGTCGTCATCATCATCCTCATCACAGATGGGAGGCAGGGGGAATCAAGACAAAAAGGAGACAAAAAATAATAATTGAAACATAACCAGTAGCCACCCCCTTGTGTTGAAGAAATGTTATGTATTATTTTGTATAAAATGTCAGAATGAAATATAGAAATTTCATTGACGGAGAGACATCACGTAACCATGCATTAAATCTCTATAAATGCAGTCAGGTGCCAAATCTAATTTTTTTCCCAAACAAAAAAAACCTAAGTAGTGCCATTTTATAAGTGCAATAAGCCCCTTCAGGGTGTGCATTATAGGATTTGAATGCACTTCCAAGGGGTGTAAGGACACTCGGCTTTCAGCCTTGTGCCTACTAAACCCCTGGGGTGTGTATTAGAATCCTGTAATGCACACCCTGTCATGGCCTATTACTTACAGACTGCCACTAAGTCTGCCATTTAGTCACACTCTCTCCTTCTCATCACAGTTTGATCCAGACTGTTTCAGCGCTTCCTAGGCATGCTGTGATATCACGGACTACTAACAAACTACACTGACAACAGTGGAAATGGCATCACAGAATGTCCAGGAAATGGCAACTCAGACCACAGCAAACAACGATGAAGGAAAACACAAGTCGGGGAAAGTGGTAGAGAAAAAGTTATACATCAACGATTCATAGATCTAACAAAAGAATATCTTACACATACCAGGGGCTGGGCTTATGAATGAAATCAGCATTTATTAGTTGACAAAAATTGTCATTGAAATAGTCGTGCTCACCCTGAAGTCTTTTGCACAATGTTCTGCTGTGATGTTCATGCAACTTACACCAAGGGAGCTGCCAAACAGGCTTTCCTCTCTGCCTGTTACCTGTATGCTACCTTTGTGCGCACTCTCCTGGGTATGGCTCACCTGTGCTGTGGCTGCCGACAGTATCTTTCCTCTGAATGCAAAAGACAGCCTTTGGTAGACATATCGTCAGAGAGTGGCTTCCACTACATTCTGTATGATACTCAGCACCCCCACACACTAGAGGTTACAGGAACATAATATTTCTTTATTGACTATATACATGTAACCCCCCTACAAATGGGGGTTCCTGAAAAGTCTTCCTTGAACTTGCCTAAATGCTCACTACCAGGCTGGTGTTCTGCGTTTTAGCAGTTTAAATGTGATTGCCAGAGAGTGCCTGTATAGCCTCTGTATACTGTCTCATTAAGAGCTGCCTGGATTGCAGTCATAAGTAATCTGAGAGGGAGCTCTGTTGAAAGATGTAACTATTTGCCGAAAATCATTTAGAGTGATAATGATAATGTAGTTTGTCTAACCTGCCTTCTTTGCAGCAAGGACTGTTTTGTTTATCTCCACTAACTTGGTCCTGGCCTGCGAATTGGACCAATCAGTACTAGTGGGACCTAAAATGGAGCCGGACTACAGGAGCTGTCTGGAGTCAAAATCTGTAGGACTTGTAGTTTTGGGCTTTTTGCGTCTTTTTGCACCTGAAAGGGGAGCCTATGTTGTGACTGACAGTAGGATCAGCCAACCGAACCTTTTGGATCTTGGGGAATTTCCCAGGCTGCAGCAGCTAGTTTCAGTTTTGAGCTGAGAAGTGAAGAAGTAACAGCTCAAGTGATTTTGAGCAGCAGTTCCGTGTAGTTTTGCATGGGAGAACTTTGAAAGGGCTGAGTTTTGGCCTGCCTGTCTGCCTGTTGTCCCTGAGAGGGGAAATATGATTTATTTGGACTGAATCCACGTTTTGAGGACTATTTAAGCCACTGGACTGTGACCAGGCTTTAACCTGAAGAAGACCGAAGATTTGCTGAATGCAATTGGCCTGTCAGAATTTCCAGCAGCTTTTGAATTCCCGGTTTGTGCAGAGACTTTGCAATCATGACCAGAGAGCGGCTTGCCTGGTACAGTACAATTTCCTTACATGTAAATGTGCTGTGTATTGAAAGTGGGTTGTGATTTGGTTCTCCACTGTATGAACTGTGTCCTGCTTGCTGGTACTGTAGAATTCTTTACATGTAAATGTGCTGCGTATTAAAAGTGGGCCGTGATTTGGTTCCCCACAGTGTGAACTGTGTTCTGCTTGCAAGAAGCTTTATCTAGCCTAATCGGACTGAATCTGTATTCATCTCCATTTGGCCTGGGCCATGCCACGCTGGCCCTGCCAGACAACCCCACAGAAAAAGCCACAGACAAAATACCTGCCTGTGGATCAGCCCCCTACACCACACTTGAACAGGAATGACACCTCTGGGAATTGTGTGGGTCTTGCTTCTCCTGGCACTCCAGATTAACCACCTACTGTCTCGATTTTCATCCAGCCTGTGTCCAGTCTTGGGTATCATGAGTAATCAACAGGGTAGCTCCCTGCAACAACAGCCTAATCTAAAAGTGTGTCATCTGATTGTCTTGTTTTCTTTTCACGAACTGAGCCCTCTGGCTCCGGATTACAAATAGTGTGTGTTGTACATGTAGTTTTCTTCCATCACAGGGTCCCAACCAGCTGCAACTTTACTGGCTAGCCCACCATTCTCTATCTGGGTACCCAGAGTGTGACTCTTTATGGACCCTGAAGTGCGTGCATAACTGTTTGATTGATATAGCCTTTAAGCAAATTAATCTGATTACGCCCCTCCCTTGTTCAAGCCCCTTAAATAAATCAGATCTAACTCTTTTTTGCATTTACCCTGACTGTGGTTCCAGTTTGTGCAAGAGTACTGTACTGCTGTAATTTGCTGTGTATAATCTTGTTTTACAGGGGTCCCCAGGGCCGAGCCAGAGGAAAGCCCTGGTGGTAAAGTACCAAGCAGTGTGGGTACTTGTGTGTGGTGTGTCAGGGTATTGTGAAAGTGATTATTATGTATTATTTCCAGCCACTCCATAAGAAGGGGGTTACAGTGTCCCAGAGGGCTGTGCCCAGGCTAGCTTGACCACTACCAACCCTCCGGGTGGAGGCACCCATTTCAGAACTCAGGCCCCTTACCCTGCTACTAGCCAAGCAGGCAGGGGTAGTAGCCTGTGGGATAGCGCCACCTAGGGGTTACATACAGAGGTTGAGTTTAGTACATATAGGATTTTTCAAAATGTCTCTGCATTATTCAGATGTATAGTAGAATAAATTTCCGTTCTTAGACTTACTATTTGTTCTAAAACTCTCCCTTCTCTCCTCTTTGAGTCCTGAATTGTTTGCCTTTATTGAGACTCCAGCTTGCAACCTTGCAACCGTTTTCCCTGTGAAGAGGTTCAAGATCTTTTCATCTACAGTTAGATTTTGGCTCTCATTCGATAGCCACTTGACACTGTAGCAAATTTCAAAAGACCCCTTCAAGTTTGTCCCTCTCCTCTATTTTGGCTTCCTAGCCATATACTGTACCCTGGGGTGTTGCTGATGACACCTCTTCTCTCGGTGTAATAAAAAGAATTTCAGCAAGGCTTTCAACTTGGTGCCTCACAGAAGGTTGCAGAAGAAGCTAGAGAATATGGGTGCAGTGAAGGACACAGTTAGATAAGTGAAAAACTGGTTGGAAGAGTGGCAGCAGAGGGTTGTGGTTAACAGAGTCAAAACCAGGAGAGAGGTCACCGGTGGGGTGCACTAAGGATTGGTCATGGGTGCAGTCCTTTTCAGTATGCTCCTCAGCAACATGGGAGAAGGAATCCAATGCAAGACGTGTCTCTGCAGATGACACTAAGCTTGGTAGCAGGGTAGACAGCGAGGAGGGAGTTAGTGAGATGTAGAGAAACTTGCAAAGGCTACAAAGGTGGTCAGAAGTTTGGCAGTTAAAATTCAATGCCCCAAAATGCAAGGTGATGCACCTAGGGAACTAGAACCCCTGAACAGAGTACTGGGTTGGGGAGCTGGGGTAAACCAGGGCATGACCTCTGAAGGAAGAGACATGGGGTCATCAACACTAACTCCCTAAAACAATCAAGGCACTGCAAGAAGTCCTACAGTAAGGCAGACAGGATGCTGGGGTGTATAGAAAGGGGTATTGACAGCAGAAGGAAGTATGACTACCTCTCTATAGAACACTGAGGAGGCTCCACCTGGAATACTGTGCCCATTCCTGGAGTCCTCACCTAAGGAGAGAAGCAAGCAGGCTGGAGACAGTGCAATGTAGGGTGACAAAAATGATTCAGGGCCAGATGGACATATTTTATGTGGATCAGCTCAAGGCACTGAACGTGTACTCACTGGATGGCAGACAAGAGAGGGGGGATATGATTGAGACCTTCAAGTTCCTGAAAGGAATGAACAAGGTAAACTGTGAAGAATTATTTAGTAGGGATGTGCAAGTATCGAATAGTATTTCTTGAATACCACGAATAATAACGTATTTGTTATTTGGGAACAAAACTGAATAATAGGCCCCATTATTCATGGTATTCGATATTCGTTTTCCTCACCCACCTCCCCCTTTCCCGGCTGCCACTGGCAGAGAGGGGAGACTGCTAAAGTATAAAACAAAGTGAAAGGTATAACACGGTCAGCTCTGGGTACTATATCAACATACAAAGAAACCAGCAGCAGAGGAAGGCCATTTGGTCTATCAAGTGTGATCGTATTGCAGGGTCCACAGCTTGAGCTAATGTCCTTGCCCTCCCTCCTCCCCACACCTTCTATCCTCCCTATCTATGATCCTTGCTTTCCCCCTATACCTGTTGCAGCCTCTTTTAAAGCTGCCCGCTGTCTTCAATGAGATTACCTCTTCTGGCAGTGCATTCCAAGTGTCCACCACCCTCTCTGTGAAGAAGTGCTTCCTGGCCTCCCTCCTAAATCTCCCACCCCACAGCTTAAGACTGTGTCCCCTAGTGTTATGGTTGCCACTCAGCTTAAAGAGACTCTCCCTATCAACCTTATTTATCCCCTTCAAGTACTTAAAGGTCCCAATCATGTCCCCTCTCTCTCTCTCCTCTGTCTTCCAGGGAGTACATGTTCAGTGCCCTCAACCTCTCCTCTGTATGCCTTACCCTGCTGATCCACTATCATCTTTGTAGCCCTCCTCTAGACCTTCTCCAGCAGGTTAATGTCCTTTTTGAGATGTGGGCACCAGTACTGAACTCCATACTCTAGATGCGGCCTTACCAGTGACCTGTACAAGGGCAGTATAACCTCCTCTCTCCTAGTACTGATCCCCTAGATATGCATCCCAGCATCTTGTTTGCTGCTGCTTTCTTGCACTGCGTGGAGTGCTTCAGGTCACTAGTGATCACCACTCCCAGGGCCTTCTCCTTCTCTGATGCAGATACTCAGACTCCACCCAGGTAGTACTCTGTACTGCTATGCTATGCTATGCTAGGAGTCCACAGCGTCTTTTCAACATAACCCCCTACCACAGCTGGACTCCCCTTCATTCGCCTAGTAGAATGTTTTTTTATTTCAGCCCCCCACCAATCCTACACTTTGATAGGGGTGGGGCTAGTGCAACCACAGTAAAGGATATTCAAGTCAATCAGCCTCCGTGCCCCCCTCCTGATATGTCCCTTGCCAAGCCCAGCACTTTGTGCCATCTGCTCCTGCTGTAAAACAGCAGCTGCTGACCTGACCACATCCAGGCAAGCATTACTATATTTAACAATAAAATAATAAATGAACAGATCCCCATGAATCCACTGAGTAATGATAGTTGGGTCATATTCTCAATGAAGGAGTCAACGATGGGGCATGTATGCACTGACATTCATGAAGGAGGGGCAGTGCAGCATCACAGAGTGACATGTTATGTAGTCTATAGCATGTCACTCTGCGATGCTACTGCCCTGCCCCTCATTTATGTGTAACTCCTAGGTGGTGCTATCCCAAGGGCTACTACCCCTGCCTGCTTGGCTAGTAGCAGGTTAAGGGGCCTGAGTTCTGAAACGGGTGCCTCCACCCGGAGGTCAGGGTTGGTAGTGGTCAAGTTAACCTGGGCACAGCCCTGAGGGACACTGTAACCCCCCTCTTTCCTTACTAGTGGCCGGAACAATACACAATAATCACTTTCACAATACCCCTGATACACCACACAAGTACCCACACTGTTTGCACTTACCACCAGGGCTTTCCTCTGGACTGGCCCTGGGGACCCCCTGTAAAACAAGGTTATACACAGCAAATAACAGCAGTACAGTACTCTTGCACAAACTGGAACCACAGTCAGGGTAAATGCAAAAAAAGAGTTAGATCTGATTTATTTAAGGGACTTGAACAAGGGAGGGGCGTAATCAGGTTAATTTGCTTAAAGGCTGTATCAATCAAACAGTTATGCATGTACTTCAGGGTCCATAAATAGTCACACTCTGGGTACCCAGATGGAGAATGGTGGGCTAGCCAGGAACATTGCAGCTGACTGGGGCCCTGTGATGGAAGAAAACAACATGCACAACATACACTATTTGTAATCCGGGGCCGGAGGGCTCAATTCGTGAAAAGAAAACAACAAGACAATCAGATGACACACTTTTAGATTAGGTCGTTGTTGTAGGGAGCTACCCTGATGATTATTCATGATACCCAAGACTGGACACAGGCTGGACGAAAATCAAGACAGAAGGTGGTTAATCTGGAGTGCCAGGAGAAGCAGGGCCCACATGAATCGCTGAGGCATCATTCCTGTTCAAGCGTGGAGCAGGGGGCTGATCCCCAGGCAGGTCTCTCGTCGATGGCTTTCTCTGTGTAGCGGGTAGTCTGGCTGGGCCAGTGTGGCAAGGCCCAGGCCAAATGGAGACAAATTCGGATACAGTCCGTTTTGGGCTGGATACAGCTTCCAGCAAGCAGAACACAGTTCAGACAGTGGAGGACCAAATCACGACCCACTTTCAATACACAGTATATTTACATGTAAGGAAATTCTACTGTGCCAGGCAAACCGCTCTCTGGTCACGATCGCAAAGTCTCAGCACAAACCGGGGATTCAAAAACAGCTGGAAATCCTGCCAGGCCGATCGCATTCAGCAAAATCTTCAGTCTTCTTTAGGTATGAACCTGGTAAAAAAATCAGTGGCTTACTTCGTTCTCACAAACTTGGATTTAGTCCAAAATAATTCTCTTCTCTCCCTCTCAGGGGCAGCAGGCAGACATGCAGGCCAAAAACTCAGCCCTTTCACAGTTCTCCCATGCAAAACTACACAGAACTACTTGCCCAAATCACTTGAGCTGTTCTCATTTCACTTCCCAGCTCAGAACTGACTGAAACAGCAGGCAGCTTGGGGATTTCCCTCAGATCCAAAAGATTTGGTTGGCTTATCTGTCTGTCAGTCACAACAAAGGCTCCCCCTTCAGGTGCAAAAAGGTGCCAAAAGCCCAAAACTACAATTCCTACAGATTTTGACTCCAGATGGCTCCTGTAGTCCAGCTCCATTTTAGGTCCCACCAGACTGATTGGTCCAATTCGGCAGTTCTGGGCCAAAATGGTGGGGATAAACAAAACAGTCCTTGCTGCAAAGAAGGCAGGTTAGACAAACTACATTATTATTACTACTCTAATGAATGATCAACAAACAGTTACATGTATTAACAGGGCTCCCTCTGCGCAATTAGCGATGGCAGAAATGGAGCGATTACCTGGCAGCCCTGGCGGGACTCGAGCATGACAACACTCAGCCCCTTTTCCTTATTAATTATTACTGCAATCTAGGCAGCTCATAAAGTGACAGTACATAGAGGCTACACAGGAACCCTTTGGCAATAACGATTAACTGCTAAACGCAGGACACCAGCCTGGCAATGAGCATATAGGCAAGCTCATGGAAGACTTTTCGGGAACCCCCATTTTTGGGGGGGGGGTTACACCCTTCCCTGCCTAGGAAAACTTGGTGTCTGCGTCAAGTCTGTACCATCATAACATGGAAAATGCAACATATACAAGACATTTTTACCATTAGCATGCTATACATATACTATCTGATTCATCAATTGGCATAACTTGTCACTTTTCTATACATTTCAGTGTACTCCACTATATCATTTCCATTCTGACAATACATTATGCATATTTTACACAGGTAAATTGAATATTACTATATAAAATCATGTAATAACTTCTTGTACTCTAAACAATGCAAGAGGGGGCCCTTCCCTATCAGCTAACTTGGGGCTGGATGGGGCAGGGGCACCATGGTGAGAGGGCAGAACAAGTAACCTGGAATGGGCCATCAAGCTCAATTTGGGCAGTGAGCTCTGAGAGACATAAACACCTTTGTGGACTACATTGAGAGGCAAATCCACTGTCCTCCCAGGGGAATCGTAACTGAAGCGCACCACTGGCTTGACAGCTCAGCCAGTCTTTCTAGGGTGAACAACCACAGTCTCTGTACTTTCAGAAATGGTCTTGGAGCTTTCATCACTTGTGAGGGGTGCCTCTGCATGAAGGGAAATGTCCAAGCTGGGAGCACTGTCAGCCCCTTGCTCTGTAGGCTCTGGTACAACAACACTTGGCTCATTTTGTGAAGGTTCAGGCACAATCAAACTTTGAGGCACTGAAAGGGGTCTGTCAATACTCTCATACTGTTCCTCAGGTTTTGGTGTGTCACCAGAGAGACTCAAACTTCCGGCCCCTTCTTCGGGCAATTCACACAGTTCCACAAAACACAGTGAGTCTGCGTCCTCAGAAGTAAGGCTTGGCACTTCACTTTCAGGGAACATTGGCTCCAAGGACTAAGCTGGGGGGTTAGACAGTCCAGAAGGCCCAGCTTCATCCCCACAATTAGTTGTAGGATTTCCTCGAAACAGCTGACTCAGTTCATAAGAGGGGTAATAGGCATAGTTGCACTCACTTTCGTCAGAAGTGGACTGACAGTCACTATCATTCTGGGCCTGCTGTGGAGGTAACCTTAAATCTGTGACCACTGGGGTAGGTTGACTCTGTCTCTTTCTTGCAGCAGCACGAGTCACCGGCCCAGAGGGCTCAATTTCTGGGGGTTCAGCTTCAATCATGACTTGGCCGATAGGTAGCAAGTGGTTACGGTGCATGGTCTTGACAACTTTGGAGTTGTTCTCTGGGCATACCTTGTACACAGGTAAATCCATGCAGTCCCAAATTGCGTAACAACACACGGTCTCCAGGTTGAAGCTCTTGAGCCTTTACTTTTTTATCATGCCTCTCTTTGTTGGCTGGATTTCTCTTGGCGGCCATTGTCTGGGCCAGTTGATAGGCATGGTTCAATTGAGCTTTCAGTTTTTCTACACATTGCAAGTAGTTTTCGGCTCGGACGCCATCTGGAGAGACCCTAAAACAGACATCAACCGACAGCCGGGCCTCTCTCCCAAACATGAGGCAGTAGGGGGAGAACCCAGTAGCATCATTTTTCGTGCAATTGTATGTGTGTACCAAGGTGCTAATCTGCTGGCTCCATTTATGCTTGTCTTTTGAGTGGAGGGTGCCCAGCATGTCTAGAAGGGTGCGGTTAAAACATTTTGGTTGAGGGTCTCCCTGTGAGTGATAGGGGTGGTTCTTGACTTTCGCACCCCCCATAGAGAGAGCATTTCTTTGATTAGTTGACTCTCAAAGTCTCTGCCCTGGTCAGAGTGGATCCAATGGGGGGCACAATAGTGGACAAAGAAATTTTTCACTAGCACCTTGGCCATGGTAGATGCCTTTTGATCTTTGGTGGGAAAAGCTTGTGCATATCGTGTGAAATGATCCATAACCACTAACACATTGCCAATGTTCCACTGATCAGGTTCTAAACACAAGAAGTCTATGCAGATTAGTTCCATGGGGTGCTGGTAGTAATATTAACAAAGGGGGAGCAGCTCTCTGAGGCAGGGCTTTTCTTTGCAGGCAGTGACTACAAGTCTTTACATGGTGCTCAATATCGGCCCCCATTTTGGACCAGTAGAAGCGAGATCATACCAGGTCAAGGGTTCTGTCAATTCCAAGGTGCCCCATGTGATTGTGGAGAGACCTCAGTGCCAAATCTTTAAAGGCCATGGGCAGGACCAATTGTTGCTTGTCTACTTTGCCACTACGATCTACTGTCTCTCTATACAACAACTGATTGAGCAACTTCAATCTGGGGCCTTTTTTAAACAATAAAGCAGTCCGCAAGTCAGTGGGACGTAACTTAGACACATCTTTCCCCGCACACAGAGCATCAAGTGCTGTCTGAATCATAGGATCTTGGGATTGAGCCCACTAAATGCTGTCATTGTCAAATTGAGGTAGTGCACTAATATCTAGAGCAGAGAAGTGGCAATAAGCAGCTGGTATGCAGGTGTCAGAAGGGTCCAAGCAATCTACTAAACAGTCCACTGTGTCCGCAGCCATCTGTTCATCTCTATCAAACTTTTGGCACAATGCTCGAATGTCAGGTTCAGACAGCCTGACCCGGTCACTCTTGGAAGTGGGCCTTCGTGATAGGGCATCAGCATCAATATTGTTCAGGCCCGGTCTGTATTCGACAGTATAATCATAGGTTGATAATGCAGAAAGCCACTGGTGCCCAGTGGCATCTAACTTAGCCAAATTCTGTGCATAGATCAATGGATTATTGTCAGTCTTCACCAATATCATTGCCCCATAGAGGTATTCATGAAACTGGTCAACGATGGCCCATTTTAGTGCAAGGAACTCCAACTTATGCACAGAGTAGTTTCGTTTGGATGGGGTCAAGCTCCTACTGGCGAAAGCTACTGGTCTCAGGCCATCCTCATGGTCTTGATACAGCACCACTCCTAGTCCCTGCAGACTAGCGTCCGTATGCAGCACATAGGGTTTGGTGGGGTCAGCATAGGTGAGGATGGGGGTGTGGGTGAGCTGGTATATGATCTCATGGAAGGCTGCTTCACAGTCGGACGTCCAGCGGGGCCCGAAGAGTTCACTCGGGTGGAAGTGTACTTTTTCTGGTTCTTTAATGGCCCATTTTTTGTATTTATGATTGGTAGGAGGGTAACCCTGGGTAAGGTTCAAGAGTGGGTGAATCACCTTGGAATAGTCTTTTATGAACCTGCCGTAGTAGTCACAGAACCCCAGGAAACGTTGTAGTTCTTTCAGAGTATGGGGCTGGGGTCAAGTAGTCAGTGCTTCAACCTTACTGGGATCAATCTCTATCCCTTTTGTAGATACTATGTGCCCCACATACTTCACAGAGGTTTGGAAAAACTGGCACTTGTCAATGGACAGCTTGAGACCGAAGTCTTTCAGTCGGTCTAGGGCTTTAAACAGTCGGTTCTCATGCTCCTCTAAGGTGCTCCCAAACACAATGACATCGTCCAAATACACCAGGCATTCCAACAAATTCATATCTCCCAACGCACATTCCATCAGCCGCTGAAAGGTGGCTGGGGCACCCGATATCCCCTGTGGCATCCTCAGAAACTCAGAACACCAATGGACAGATGAAGGCTGTTTTCTCACGGTCTTCCGGGGCCATCGGGATCTGGTAGTATCCACTGCGAAGATCCAACACCGAGAACCAATTGCTCCCATTCAAGCAGTCCAGGGCATCTTGTATACGAAGCATAGTGTATTAGTCTGTGATGGTCCACCGGTTCAGGGTTCGATAATCAACACACATCCTCACAGACCCATTCTTCTAACGTACAACCATAATGGGAGAGGTGTATGGGCTCCTGGATTCTTGTATCATGCCAGCAGTGAGCATTTCCTGCAGGTGTCTTCTCACATCATCTATGTCTGCTGGGGCTAGGTGTCGGGACCTATCTCGAAATGGCCATTCATCGTGCAGGCGTATGTGATGCTCCACACCCTGGACACATCCCACATCCCATTCCTTCAATGAAAACACTTGGTCTGTCTGGGCAAGTCTCTTGCTAATTCTAGCCTTCCATTCAGCTAGCAACGGGACGGGGAGTCACCAAAGTCAAAAAGTCTGGGGTCACTCTCTCCTTCTCACCAGGGTGCTTGTTGCTGGGCAATACTGCAGTGTCTGTGCAGTGTACCATAGCTAGGGTGCACCCTCTGTTCACCCGGATTTCCCGATCTGACACATTGTGTATCTGGACCATCACTCATCATGCATAGGCAAGGGCATGAGCAGACAAGATGCTGGGCTTGACCAATAATCCTTTTTGGCAATTTTCCATCACCTGGCTTATCCAACATCAGTATTTTGTTCTTGACATCCTTCCTAAGGCGGACCTCCCCTTGAATGGTACACTGGGCATTAGGGCCCAGTACCATTGACTCGGGATCCTTCTTCCACACGATCCCCACCGGTTCATCCTGGCCTACTTCCTCAAGTTTCTGTAGCAAATCATATGCCATCTTGATCAGAGCCAGAATTCTCAGGGCCCTCCCAGTCCATCGCCCTTGTTTCTCGTGACAGAGTTGTGCCAGTCTCCCAAACATATGGGCGTTTGTCCCAGTTAACAGGGGGACCTCATCATACAGTCCGGTGGGGGGACACACTAGGGCCAATGTCTTTATTTGCTCCTCTACACCAGTTACAGCTGCAGGAAATGACAACCAGAGCCGGACATACCCTAGGTAGGGATAAGACTTGTCACTCAGGCCCCACACATGTAGACCTTCCAGGGATTGCAAAGGCACATCAGATAAGTGTTTGTCATACCGTCCTGGAATACAATGGTCACTTGTGATCCACTGTCAAGCACAGATCGGGTATGAATACCATTCACAGTCACCGAAGTCTCCATTGTAGGGCCCACTATTTGGAACAGTCTGGAGAGGCAGTAGCATAGGCCTGGACAGACGATTTAGCCACAAAGAAATTTGAGTTAGGGTTTCTTGAACCCTCACTGTGGTCATTTCGGGCACCCATTGGCCATTGATTTGCTTTTCGGAGCTCCCCTTGGAGTCTGTTTACTACTCTTTCTAAGTCCTTCTGTAACCCCCGGGGGCGCTATCCTAAGGGCTACTACCCCTGCCTGCCCTACCTGTAGCAGGGTGAGGGGCCCAGATCCGTTGGCGGGTGCCTCCACCCAGAGTTTGGGGTTAGAACAGTTGAGATTGACTCGGTCACAGCCCTCTGGGTTGCTGCAACCCCCCTTTCTTCCCACTAGTGGCCCACGCAGTTCAATTTCAGTGGACCCCCTGAAAAGTAAGGTACAGTTACACCACATTCACTGTGCAGTATTTCCCCATGAATACACAAACTAGCCAGTGTACTTTTGC
Source organism: Neoceratodus forsteri (assembly GCA_016271365.2). Classification (NCBI taxonomy): domain Eukaryota; kingdom Metazoa; phylum Chordata; order Ceratodontiformes; family Ceratodontidae; genus Neoceratodus; species Neoceratodus forsteri. The sequence goes on from JADMNL010000023.1 coordinate 72,718,930, forward strand.
AAAACAAGCAATCTGATTTATTTAAGGGGAGATAACAAGGACCAGGGGGAATCTGATTGATTAGCTTACCACATATAATATATGAGAATCTACCTATGGCTCTGTGCACAGGCCTAACCTATAGATTACTGTCTGTGGGTACCCAGGCCTAATGCTAGTTCCTCGATGCAGCTGGTTGAGGCCCTGGCACAAGCAAACATTTAATTCCTGAGAAGATCAAATGGAGCCAGAAAGCTCAATTAGTACAGTCAGCAACACAATAAGATTATTTTGCCTTTGCTTGTAACTTAACAGGGGGCTACCCTGATTCCAGTACTCACAACTCAACAGAGGCCACTCTTTCACCACTCTGCAGGGCTGAGCCTGAGCTTCAAGGGCCTCCTCACACATTTATATGGAAAACAACAGAGGGGTACCATACCAGGCAGCTGCTTCTAGGACCCGACTGAACTCACAGCTATCCCGGGATCTCACTGCAGCTTCACTGTCCTGACAGACCGAGCGCGATTTAGCAGATTCTCCAGTCCTCTACAGGGTGAGCCTGATAGGTAGCTGTGCTCCTGCACAGCCTCCTCTGACCGCTGCCCTGCGGATTTAGTCTGATTCTAACGGCGACCGAGCTGCCTGAAATTTGGCCTTCACCACACACACGTGCTTCGCGCGTGAAGACTTAACGGCGCAAAGGCCCAGGGCTCCTTCCTCGCTTACAGCCACAGCAACACTGCCCACTTTTGCAGTTGGGCACGTCTCTCTATTCGGGCGCCACCCGATTCCATTGGAAGGCTGCAGATGCCAATCACTCACTATCACCCTCATTGGTGCAAAACGGCGCCATGGCCCAGAATGCCACTTCTCAGAATCACAATCTGTGTCCCCACTGGTCGGCCGGCTCCATCTAGAGTCCTGGTTTCTGGTTGGCTGCTTTTTCACTCCAGTTTAGATACTCCCTCACTCTTATTGGACCCCTCGAACTGCCCTGGTCCAAGATGGAGGGGCACAGCACACAGCGTCCCATCTGCAACAAAGGCAGGTTAAACAAAACTGCATTTTCCCTATCACTCTAAATGGTTTCAGGCAAATGGTTACACCTTTTGAGGGGGCTCCCTCAGTGCTCCTAGCGACTGCAGAAATGGAGCGATCAGACAGCAGTCGCGGGCGGGATTCGAGCAGGGATAACCCCAGTTCCCCTATTCGTACCATGAAAACCTGCAAGCAGGCAGCTCTTAAAGAGGCAGTACTAGAGGCTTTAAAAACACTCACAACGCCCACATTTAGCGGACTTACGCCGAACACCAGTCAGGCATGGAGCATTTAGACAAGCTCCGGGAAAGCTTTCAGGAACCCCCATTTGTAGGAGGGTTACACTTCTGAGACCAGCATTCTCTTTTCATATGGCCATCCTTTCCACAGTTGCGACAAATGATAGACTCCTGGGTCATCTTGGGAGAGAACATCGTATGAGGAACTGAAGCAGTAGTAAGAGATTGGGATCTAGTATCTGCTTGCAGCGGTGAGAGTGGTGCAACGTGTCTTAACAGTTCCTTTAGAGTGGCAGTCAATCCGGTGATCTCAGCCTTGGAGCCACCCTCGGTAGCGGATGCCTGAGGGTGAACCCCCAACCCCATGGCAGTCAAGTCCTGAAAGGAACCAGAATCTCGTTCCTTGGGGGAAACCCTTGCAGAGGCACCATCTTCAGTTCTCAGACTTCCTTTAATAGCTCATCTTTCCAATGCTGGGCCCAGGGCGGGAAGTCCTTTGCATTCTCAGAGTGCTCGTTAAGTGCCGACTTTTGCCCCTGAGCCTCACTTGGCTGATCACTCTCGGTCACTTGCGCAGCAGCAGCAGATATGGACGCAATTCCTCCACGGGGTCGCCTTTGCTCAACCCCCCGAATTTCTTTCATTAGCTCGTCATAGGAGGGGGGCGATTCCAGTTGGGTGGCAAGGCGCAACTGAAGCAGTAAGAATTCTGAAAATGGAGCAGATTTAAGGACCTGGTCCAGCCTAGTTCGATCTAGTTCATTTGATGGCAAACTACCCTTTCTGAGGCACTCTTGTAGCAGCTTTTCAAGCCGAGGTACATATATAGACAATGGCTCCCCTGGGTACTGTTTCTTACTCTCCACCACAGATCCTCAATTGAATCCAGGCTCCCATACACATTCTTCAATGCATCATGATAGTCCAGTGCAGTTGCTTCAGGGTTATTGGCCCGCTTGGCACGGATGGTAGCCAGGGCAGGACCTCGGAGGCTCTCACTCAACCTCTTTCGTTTCTCTGCTTCTGAGCATTGCCATTCAAGTACTAGAGGGGCACAATAGTCTATCCAGGTCTCCCAGTCTTCCTCCCCCTGGGGAGTGGGAAGGGTGCCTGAAAAGATTCTCAGCCTTCAGGAGGAGGAGTCATGACTAATGGCAGGTACAGATATAGGGGCCAGCATTGGCACTGGAACAGAAGGTGGGGCAGTAACAGGTGCTGGAGTGGGAGGGGGTGTTGAGGAAGGAACACCCCCAGGTGGCAGGAATAGTTTCTTAAAGTCCTCTATGGTTATCCCTTCCTCCAGCAACAACTTAGCAAATTTCTCCTCAAAAGTCTCAGATAATGGTGGGAGCTCATCTTTACTGTCTTTTGTTATCACTCTCCAGCCAGCTGGAATCCCTTCTGGGGCAACAGTCTGTGGCACTTTAGAGCTGTCCATGAGGTCACTACACTCTACCAAGGCTATGAAAGTTTGGGAGATCAATCAGCTTGCCAACCCACCACTGCAGGGTTTTTTAAACATTCAACTTTGGAGAGTGCTCCCTCTACAGTGTCTTTACTGGTACCAAGGGGAATATCCAAAATAAGTAGAGCATTTGGGGGGTCAATCTTCTGCCCAGTACACCACCCCACCAACGGGTGTACAGCCATTTCTACTGGGGTAGCCATTAATCTTTAACAATAATTCAACATTTTTGGCCATTAGAAGGCACAAAATCCCAGCGGCGAGCCTTCAAGATGTAGCCCCTAGGTGGTGCTATCCCAAGGGCTACTACCTCTGCCTACTTAGCTAGTAGCAGGTTAAGGAGCCTGAGTTCTGAAACGGGTGCCTCCACTTGGAGGTCAGGGTTGGTAGTGGTCAAGCTAACCTGGGCACAGCCCTCCGGGACACTGTAACCCCCCTCTTTCCTTACTATTGGCTGGAACAATACACAATAATCACTTTCACAATACCCCTGATACACCACACAAGTACCCACACTGTTTGCACTTACCACCAGGGCTTTCGTCTGGCCTGGCCCTGGGGACCCCCTGTAAAACAAGGTTATACACAGCAAATAACAGCAGTACAGTACTCTTGCACAAACTGGAACCACAGTCAGGGTAAATGCAAAAAAGAGTTAGATCTGATTTATTTAAGGGACTTGAACAAGGTAGGGGCGTAATTAAGTTAATTTGCTTAAAGGCTGTATCATTCAAACAGTTATGCATGCACTTTAGGGTCCATAAACAGTCACACTCTGGGCACCCAGGTGGAGAATGGTGGGCTAGCCAGGAATGCTGCAGCTGGTTGGGGCCTTGTGATGGAAGAAAACAACATGCACAACACACACTATTTGTAATCCGGAGCCGGAGGGCTCAGTTCGTGAAAAGAAAACAAGACAATCAGATGACACACTTTTAGATTAGACTGTTGTTGCAGGGAGCTACCCTGATGATTACTCATGATACCAAAGACTAGACACAGGCTGGACGAAAATCGAGACAGCAGGTGGTTAATCTGGAATGCCAGGAGAAGCAGGGCCCACACGAATCACTGAGACATTGTTCCTGTTCAAGAGTGGAGCAGGGGGCTGATCCCCAGGCAGGTCTCTTGTCGATGGCTTTCTCTGTGCAGCGGGTAGTCTGGCTGGGCCAGTGTGGCAAGGCCCAGGCCAAATGTAGTCAAATTCGGATACAGTCCGTTTTGGGCTGGATACAGTTTCCAACAAGCAGAACACAGTTCAGACAGTAGGGGACCAAATCATGACCCACTTTCAATACACAGCACATTTATATGTAAGGAAATTCTACTGTACCAGGTACCTGGTAGAAGGTTATTTCTTTTCTTTCTTACTACTATAAGGGGCTAGCAGGGTATTGTTTTTGGGGGTGTTGGAAGCTTGAAAACTGGTTTGGTGGCTGTAAGTGGTCTCATTTGTTGAATGTCTCACTGTGTAACAGGCTGCGCTGGTGGAGGCCTATTTCTTCTGATTTAAAACCTATTTGGTGGGATTTGCTTGTGGGGCTGTTTCTTTGGTTGCAGGGCCTGGAGGGCAGACACAGGGCTGATACACTCCCTCGAGAGTCGGGTGTAGGCCCTATTCCCCCCCTCCCCAGAGCTCTGCTTATTTATAGGGGAACACCTGCCCTGCAATTGGAGGAAAAGGCTGCAGGTGCAGCTCATGAATTTCTAGCTACTGGGGGTTGGATTTAAAGGCTAGGAGAGAGGAGCTTAGGGAGTTGTTCACTTCCCTTGTAAGTTTACTGTGTTGTACTGCACCTAGTAACAGGGTTACCGGTTTACTGTGGGACTGTATCTAGGATTAGTGGGTGACCTGATTAGTCAGTAGGGGTGTATCTTGGACTAGTGGGGAACGGTGGCTCACCCAAGGAAACCTACTTGGAGTGGGATGGGACCACACATCATTAGGGCCAGCATCTTTGGGAGGGTGGTGGGGTGCACAGGGTGTGGAGCAGCCATGAGACTGGACTGGTCTTGGAAGTTCGGTGGTTGCCCAGTGTGCTACCAGCTGGCACAGCTTAGGGAGGAGGTTGCGGGGATTAGGAGACAGCTGGGGGAAGGGGGAGGTATGGTTGGGGAAGAGGGCAGGGGATCTCCCACGGGGTTGCACCAAGCACTAGGGGTGGAGGCATAGGGAAAGGAGTATAGGAGAATACTCTGGGGTCACATAGGGACCCTGGCAGAGGGGGCCCAAAAGGAGGACACTACCAAAGAAGCAGGCAGGTAACTGGGGACCCTCATAAAGGGGGGGCCAGAGGGACAACATTCTCAGGGAAGTAGGCAGATGGCCGGGGCTGGACAGAAGCAAACAAGGTAGGGAGGTGGATCGGACCTTGCACTCAGTAACCACTTCAATTCTCTTCTTCTGCTTGAGGATGAGGGGGGTGATGTAGCCATGACAGGGGTGGTTAGAGATGGAAAGGGAGTGGGGAAGGAGGCAGGGGCCGGATAGCAGGAAAGAACGGGGGGGAACCTGAAATGCAGGAAAATGGGGGGAGCAGTGGATCAGAGCAGGAGGGGCAGAGGGAAGAGGGAGGAAAGTGAAAAGTGAAGGACCAGTTGGGAGGAAAGGGCAAGGAGAAGGACCAGAAGTACAAGGAGGATACAGTAAAGGGAGCCGAGGGTTTAGGCCAGGGGAGCACGACAAGCAAGGAGGGACTGAATGGAGACAGGAAGGAAGGGAGGATGAGCCAGGCTAGTTTAGCGGATGAGGGAGAAGGACCAGTCGCGAACAGTGAGGGGGAGTTAGCGAGGCACAGAAGGATACTCAGGAGGAGGAGAGGCATAGGATAGGAGAGGAGGGGGTGGCCAGGGTAAATGAGGGGGCGGCATGTGGCACCCAGATAGGGGGAGGAACAAGGAGCCGGCTGGATGGAGGGGCCGGTAGAAAGGATGAGGGACATGGAAGGAGGGGGAAATGGAGGAAAAGGAGCAGTCAGAGTGCTCCTGTTGGGGGATTCTATGATCAGGGGTATCAAATGGGATAGGGAGGGGGAAGCCTGGCCAGTTAAAACAAAATGCTTCCCTGGACTAACAGTGCACAGGGCCAAGCACGAGGTATATCAGCTGGCAAAGGATTGTGGGGGTTCCCCGGACATAGTGGTCCACCTGGGTACAAATGACATTTAGGGAAATAGCGAGCTAGAGATACAGGCAAGGTTCAGGGAGCTTGCCAGGGTCTGTCATGACATGGGGTGCACGATTTCCTTCTCGAAAATCCTGCCAGTGCCAAGGGCTAGTGGGGAGCACAAAAGGAAGATTAGGGAGATAAACCAGTGGCTCAGGGAGTGGTGTGAGGCCAGAGGGTATGGGCTGATGGGGGACTGGGGAGACCTGGGAGGATAAGGAGCTGTATGCTAGAGATAGGCTCCATCTCAATTTGGAGGGAAGGGAAATCCTTAAGTTGAAAATAGAGGGGTTCATTGGTGAAAAGTGGGGTTTAAACTTGTGAAGGGGGGGATGGGAGAAAAGGCTGTCAAGGGGGTGCCGATAAAGGAGGGACTCTGTCTCCACCCCTCTGGGGAGCTGGAGGATTGCGGGAAAAGGCCAACTGGTAAAGTGCAGACCAGGGGAAAACAGAATCCCCATGGGAACACATGAGCAGGGGAAATGGAAGTATAGGGAAAGGGTGGAAGGTAGTCCTGCTAAATGCCAGGAGCTTGGGCAATAAAATGCCTGAGCTCAGGCGATGCTAACTGGGGAGTGGTGGATGTGGCAGCGGTCACTGAGAATGAGCCACCGCAGGACATGACTGGGACCTGAACCTGGAGGGTTACACTATGTTCAGGAAGGACGGGGGGAGGGAAGGAGGGGTAGCAATAGTAGTCAAAAACTGCATTGGCATAGGGGGAGTAGAGGAGGTGGAGGGAACCGTGGGGTTGATTTGAGTCACCTTGATTACAAGGGGGGGCAAGAGAGTAAAAATAGGAGTGGTGTATAGACCCCCTGCGCTGGCGGAGGAGCTGGAGGAGAGTCTGGTGGCAGATGTTGGGAGACACTGCAGATTGGGCAGGGGAAGGGTGGTGGTGTTGGGGGACTTAAACATGCCAGGAACAGACTGGGAGACTATGACATCCTCGGTGGCCAGGGAACAGAGGTTGTTGGATGTCTTTCAAGACGCGTTCCTAACTGAGCAGGTGGGGGAACCGACCAGGGAGGCGCGGGTACTGGATGTGGTCCTGGCAGACAGTGACCAGATTGGGGGTCTGGAGGTAAGGGACCCGTTGGCGGGGAGTGACCATGCCACGGTCTGGTTCTGCCTGGACCTAGGAGGGGTATTAGGATGCACAAAGACAGAGGTAACTGACTTCAGAAGGGCAGATTTTAAGGAAATGGGAAGGATCCTTAAGGAGCATTTGGATGTGATTGGGTCAGACATGGATGCTGACAGTAGGTGGGAAATAATCAGGAGAGGGGTGCAGGGTGCTACCAGCACCTGTGCCAGAGTAAGACGAAAATGCAGTAGGGCCCGAAAACCCTGCTGGTGGACCAGGGAGGTCCAGGAGGTGGTGCAGGGAAAGAAGGCAGCCTATAGTCAATTCAAGTGCTCAAGGAGTGAAAGGGATCGAGGGAAGTATGAACTGATGGCTAAAAGGGCCACTAGGATGGTGAGGGCGGCTAAGGCAAGGAAGGAGCAGAACCTGGCCAGGGAAATTAGGAGAGGGAACAAGGGGTTCTTTAGATACATTGGGGAAAAACGAAGGGTGAAGGGGCAGATTAGCAGGATTAAAACAGGGGAGAGATGGGCACAAGACCTGGTGGAGCAGGCTGAGGTACTAAATGAGTACTTCACCTCAGTTTTCACCAAGGAAAATGGGGGTGCTGCATTATACATGGGAGGAGACAGTAATACTGAGGAGGGGGGGACCCTTACCGATTGGGGGGTCTGGAGAGAGGGAGAAGCATCACTGGCAGGAGGGGGGAAGGCAGGGAGAAGAGGTAGCGGAGGTGGAAATCACGGCAGACAGAGTGAGGGAAGCCCTCAGGTCCCTTAAGACGGAGAAAGCACTGGGGCCGGATAAATTACATCCCAGAGTGCTGAAGGAACTTGCGGATGTCCTAGCGAAACCCCTGGCGGAGCTTTTCACCATCTCTCTGAGGACAGGGTGGGTGCCCCAGGACTGGAAGGTGGCGCATATAGTGCCTATCCACAAGGGGGGGGATCAAGGGAGGTGGCAGGTAACTACAGGCCTGTCAGCCTGACATCGGTGGTGGGCAAGGTGATGGAGGCATTGTCAAGGCGAGGCTAGGGGGGACTTGGAAAAGTCAGGGTGCCCGGACGATAGACAGCATGGATTCGTCCCAGGGAAATTGTGTCAGACAAACCTTGTGGAGTTCTATGACTGGGTGACGAGTGCCTTGGACCTGGGTAGACCAGTGGATGTCCTCTTTCTAGACTTCAGCAAGGCATTTGACTCTGTTCCTTATGAGGGCCTGTTGGATAAACTGGGAGAAATGGGGGTGGGGAAACAGATAATCAGATGGATAGACAATTGTCTCCAGGACCGGACCCAGAGGGTGGTAGTTGGCGTGATAGTCTCATCCCCAAGGAGGGTCATTAGTGGGGTCCCACAGGGATCAATCCTTGGGCTCCTCCTGTTCAACGCCTACGTCTCTGACATAAAGACAGGTATCAGGAGTGAGATGAGTCTCTTTGCGGATGACTCAAAACTGGGGGCGGTGGTGGATGGGAGGAGGGAGGGTGGCCCAACAGGGGGACCTGGAGGCTCTGGAAAGGTGGTCTAGAAAGTGGAAGCTGAGGTTTAATGCAGGGAAATGCAAGGTACTGCACTTGGGGGCTAGAAACCCGGGCCAAGTGTACACCCTGGGGAATGCTACAAGTCTTGATGGCTGAGAGGGACCTGAGGGTGGTGGTGGATGTCAAGATGAACAACTCGGAGACTTGTAGGAGGGCAGCAGCCAAGGCCAACAGGATGCTGGGATGCATCGCTAGGGGGATAACCTCCAGAAGGAGGGAAGTGATACTCCCTCTGTATAACTGCTTGTTGAGGCCACACCTCGAGTACTGCATGCAGTTTTGGAGGCCACACTTAAAGAGGGACATTAAACTCCTGGAGAGGGTCCAGAGGAGGGCAACCAAAATGATTTGGGGCTTGGGGGACAGGACCTATGGGGAGAGGCTCGAAGAGCTAAATATATACACATTGGAAGAGAGAAGGGACCGGGGCACATGATAGAGGTCTTCAGGTACATGAAGGGGTAAATAGGGGAGGAGCAGTCAGGGTGCTTCGAAGGAAGGAGGAGGGGCAACAAGAGGGCATGGGTGGAAGCTGGAGGGGGGAAGATTCAGGGGAGAAAGGAGGAGGTGCTACTTCACTGAGAGGGTGGTGGAGTCATGGAATGCGCTGCCCAGGGGGCTGGTGGAGACAGAGATGGTGGAGGGGTTCAAGAGGGGGTGGGACAGGTACAGGGGAAGGGTTCTGGAAGCAAAATCCAGTGCAGCGAGAATATCCGGAACTGGGAAGGGAGAAGCCAGAGAAGGTGAGGGGGGCAGCAAGGTCAGCTCCCAGGGTGGGGGCTGACCAAACGAGCAGACACGAAAGACCATTAGGCCTATTCTGCTGGCATTTTAGTATGTTAGCATGAGAGTGGAGGGAGCTGACGTAAATAGCTCAGGCAGGGGGCGAGGCTGGTTGTTCACATCCATAGAACTGCAGGAATAGCCTTTGATAAATCTTCAGAGAATTCTGCACTATCATTCCAGTTATTTAATTCACTATATTTCACTGTAGTTTCAGGCAGCCTGGCAGGCTGCAGAGGGGAGGAGAGAGTGCACAGTGTTAGCCTGCACTGGCAGCTACAGGCCCTGCAGCAGGAGCAGGCAGGCTAGTGAAATCATGCTGCAGAGGAGAGGAGAGAGACACAGTGTGTGCCTGAACTGTCAGCTCAGGCCCTGCAGAAGGAGCAGGCAGGCTTAGTGAAATTATGCAGGGCCTGTAGCTGACAGTTCAAGTTCACACTGTGTCTGTCTCCTCTCCTCTGCAGCATAATTTCAGGAGAGAGAGACAGTGTGAGCCTGAACTGTCAGCTCAGGCCCTGCAGAAGGAGCAGGCAGGCTTAGTAAAATTATGCAGGACCTGTAACTGACAGTTCAAATTCACACTGTGTCTGTCTCCTCTCCTCTGCAGCATAATTTCAGGAGAGAGACACAGTGTGAGCCTGAACTGTCAGCTCAGGACCTGCAGAAGGAGCAGGCAGGCTAGTGAAATCATACTGCAGAGGAAAGGAGACACACAGTGTGGGCCTGAACTGTCAGCGACAGGCCCTGCAGAAGAAGCAGGCAGGCTAGTGAAATCATACTGCAGAGGAAAGGAGAGACACAGTGTGAGCCTGAACTGTCAGCGACAGGCCCTGCAGAAGGAGCAGGCAGGCTAGTGAAATCATGCTGTATTAATTAGTACAAGATGATAATGTCATCGTGATTTTCTGGATACCTTTTTAAAAAGAATATTTGGCAGTAGATGGAATTTAGTAAATGGAGCAGATGGAAGTCCTAACTGGGAGTGCAAGAACCGCAAAGGTTCTGCGGTTCTGAAAAATTCTAATTCGCCATGTGAAGTTATGCTAGCGATCTAAACCTCATCAGAACTTTCAGAGCCTTTTTATTTAAAGTAGAAAAATTGCTTTAACTATCATTAACCACCCATGAGCTATTGTCAGGAAAGGGAAAGGAATCTAAAAGCAACTTGGCGTGGTGCAACAGTAAATTTTTACGTGTGTCCTAAAGCAGATCTGTGCCCCTTGTGTAACACCACGGTGAGTATGAGCACTTTATACAGATGTGGCTCACTGTGTCCCTTCTCCACCTCTAGCCTTCTTTCTGTGTCTTTGTACCACCTCATGTCTTCCACCTCACCCATCAGCCTTTTTCCTTGATAAAGCCCTGCTTTATCAGAACCTGAAAAAAGTTCTGATAAGATTCTTTTACCAAAAATAGTACAGGTTCTGGGAGGTACTGAACTTATCTGAGCTGGTTCTCCCACCACTGGATCTAACAGCAACTTGCTCCAATATGTCAGAATATTTTCAGTGCTTTAACATAACATAGGCATTGAGAATGCAGCTATTATGGCCATCACTCAATACATAGCAGCACAGTAACAAAGTAACTGAAGGTCAGAAGGGACTCTAGGTCAATGTTGTCCACGGCCCTGCTTCATAAACAGGGACCAGTAAGTATGCTGGTTGAACATGAACTCATTCGTAGGGATTTCCACACCGACCCTACTACCCAGGGTACCGTGTGATTCCCCACCCACTCTACTACCCAGGGTTCCTGTGAATCCCACCCACACTACTACTCACAGTAACCTGTGATTCCCCAGCCGGCCTACTGGCCAGGATGCCCTGTGATTCCCCACCGACCCTATTGCAGAGGGTACCCTGTAATTCCCCACCGACCCTACTACCTAGGGTACTCTGTGATTCCCCCACCCACCCTACTACCCAGGGCGCTCTGTGATTCCCCACCCACCCTACTGGCCAGGGTGTCCTGTGATTCCCCTCCCATCCTACTGCCCATGGTGTCCTATGATTCTCCACCCACCCTACTAAACCAGGGTACCCTGTGATTCTCCACCCACCCTACTACCCAGGGTACCCTGTGATTTGACCCTAACCTACTGCCAAGGGTATCTTGTGTAAGCTCCCCAATTTGGGCTTACCTGGTAGGGCTATGGCCCGCTGATCCTCTGCCCCTGATTGGATGTGGTGGGGCTCGAGCATGGATGTCCTCCATGTCCTGTGGTTGCAGCCAAACTAAATTCGGGACCTCTACCCAAGTTCTAGGTCTGAGTAGTGTTCTCGTACCTCTGGGTGCGACAGGGAGGTTGGAGTGGTCCCGGTAATTTGCAAAAGTGGAGCCACTCGGAGAAAACTACTATGATAGTGGCCGTGCACCCAGTGCGCATGCACTGGACAGGGGGAAAGGAAGTTAAAGGAGCTGTACTCCTGTTGTTCACTCGACCATGTGGCTGTTGGGGGAAAAAGGTATATCCCTGACCCACAGATAAGCAGAGAAGCTGGGAGGGTAGCCACAGTTGGTGACCGGAAGGACTCTGATCACGAAACCTTTAGTAGATAGCCCTGTTAAAGGGCTAGATTAAATAACATGGGGCCCCACCTCAGGGAGGCAAAATGGCAGCTTCCTAGAAAACTATAAAATGGGGCTGATAGGAAAACATAGAGAGCCAGCCTTGAGATCACATGGGGAGCTGCAGTCAATGATAGGGAGGCTGCTCAGGGGAAATATAAGACAGAATTTTGGTGCCGAAAAGGGGGTTGTAGGTCGAGAGGGATTGCAGGGTGGAGGTGAGAGGAGAAACTGCTCTCATTAATATAGTCTGCCTGGCTGTGTAAACCCTGCCTGCATCCATCCACCAAGCTGAGTGCAGGAGGAACAGTAGCTGCTCATGAGACTGAATCAGAATAAAGCGAGCCAGAGTGTTACAGCAGCCCAGCTAGTGTGAACTTCTGTTTGCATTGGAAAAAGAAGAGAAGGGCTGTGGACTTTGAAAAAAAAAAAAAAAAAACCCTGCTCCCCACGGTGCAGAAATTGTTGAGTGAAGTGAACATTTCAGCCAGGGGAGAGCCTGCAAGTGTTAAGTAAAGCCGCTATGACAGGACCCAGCTCTGCTGGTGAAAGCATCCTCAAAGAGAGAGGCTATAAGGTAGAGACTGTGGAAGCCCTGCTGCCCAGTGCTGGTTCTGAGGGTGGTCAGGCATGCCTCATAAGCAAGGCCCCTAGAATTCTGCGGCAGCAGAATTTTGCGCAGAACTTGCAATCTGCTGCAGAACTTCTGCGGTGCCGCAGAATTCACTCTTCTTGGTGATTTTTTATTAATATTTCTGTTTATGCATAGAATCTGGTTCCCTTCCCCTCTTTTTATATCCAAAACCCCCCCATATGTTTAGAATGTGATGTTATCATTGCTATAACATTGTACATTAGCTAATGAAATGGCTGCATTCTGCAACAGAAATGAACAGTCACTTATCTACCACAGCTCCCACTGCCAGAGACGATGGCACAGCACATCATGCATGGTGATATTTGCTCAGCCTGCACTACAGCCTAGTTCAATTTTCAGTCTTACATTGTTGCACTAGGGCCAACTTAAACAAAGCCTTGTCAACCGCACAGACCTGTTAAGTCCATACCTCACTTTGTACAAATCTATTTGTGCCTTTAAGGTATAGAGACGCTATCTGAAATGAATAACTGGTAAAATGAATTTAACTGTCTACATTTTTAAGAAAAATAAAGTAATTATGCCCAGAAAAGTGAAATATAATAATGTGTAGACCTGCTGAAAGAATAGACCTGTTAAATAAATAATTGCATTGTACGCATTTTTGCCAGGGTTATTGATTACATATTGTCGTTGGTTGATGGAATCACCTAAAAGTTATTGAGAAATGTTGTGTGCAGAGACAACTGTTGGGCCAGAGGGTAGCATGCTATGTTTCTGAGCTGGCAACTCAGGTTCAGAGATTAGATCTGGGAGCTGGCTGGGCAGCACAAGGATTGGTGGAACACATCACTGCTCGGAGCCTGGGAAGGTATGGTGCAGTGTTCTGTCACATGGTGGGCACATTGTGATGGGCCGGAGAGCTGTATCTCACAATTGGTTCACATACATGTCATGGCCTGATGGTGTTATACAGTGTGTCAGGGAAAGCAGGTTGACATGAAAAATGAGTTTTGCAATAACTCCTCCATTTCATTTCCAATAGGACCCGCATGAATGAGGATACAAGTTCATGGAAAACAAAATATATATATATACACACAAAAATATACATATATACACACACACACACACACACACACACACACACATATATATATATATACAGTATCTCTGTCTCTCCCACCACACACACACGCATATTTGTATGTATGTTTCAGATTGCATATAAATATATAAGTGATAGACAGTGGAAACCTCATGAGTGGTGTAGAAAGTACATACAAATATATAAGTGATAGACAGTGGAAACCTCATTAGTGGGATAGATAGCATGCATATAGAAATACCTTATTTATCACATAAGATCCCCCCTGCATATGTCATTTATGCAACAGACTAGGACCTTAAGGTAGAGACTTTTTTTTTGCTTTTTTAGGCATAAAATTATTTTTATAAGTCTGTTATTATTTGAACTAGTGTTACTGTGCTTTTCACCATCCTGATTGCTATAACAACTGCCATGAAAGTGAAGTCAGGATGACAAGCTGACACTGTGATGTGGTAGTTTGTTAGTGCCGCAGAACTTCTGCAGAAATTACAAACCACTGCCACAGAAGTTCTGCGGCAAATCGTAGTGTTCCCAAAGAACTTGGTCCCACTGTGCCGCAGAAAAGTAGGGGCCCTGCTCATAAGGGTTTGGGGAACATAAGCATTCTTGGTTCTTCAGACTGAAGATGACGATGCACTGGGTTGAAGGACGAGACAGGCCAGCCTGTGTGAAGTCTGTATATAAAGGCCTGTAGGCGAAGCTGGCAAGGCCAGGCAGGTGAAGATCATCATTCCTCGAGTTGTACAGCTTTGGTTTCCCCACCAGTGGTGCACCACCAAAACAGAACCTCCACGGTATCGTGCAATGCATCAGGCTGTGAACCCCCAGTGTGGACTGCAAACTGTGAGTACCCCGAGCTACAGCTCTGGGGAGTCTTTTAGTTAGCTAGTCAGTTAGGAGTCTGGGGGTAAAGCCCTGCACATCAACTTAGAGACAAACCAGTGCGCAAGTATATGCTTACAAGTCTCAAGCATGTTTCTGTTAACAGGGCCCTGATGCAAGACCCCAGGACTGCGTCACAGAGCACTGAGGGTACCCGTCACAAAGGGACAGACTGGATGCACCCGGGAGTGGTGAGAAGGGTTGCTACTGGGGAAGGTATTGATTGCCTAAAAATGACTGTTTTACGAGCGTGTGTTGCGCAGTTTCTACGCACGCTTGTAAGTTCGTGAAGTTTCAATATTTTCACTCCAGACTTTCAACGTTGCCATTTTACCACACCTCCTTATGAGCAGTACAGCTATCATTTTTCACATCCTGCCCAAAACGTGTTTCCGCCCATGTAATGCACAATGGCACAGTCGGTGTGCGAAATCAATGTATGGGACACATTAAGAAAATCACAGTGACACTGTTCATTAGCAGAGTTCTTAAAATGGCTATGTTGAAAATTTGGTGAAAAAATTCCTAAAAATGACGGTTTTATGAGCGTGTGTTGCGCAGTTCCTACGCACGCTCGTAAGTTCGCGAAATTTTCAATATTTGCACTCCAATGACTTCCAAATACCTAAACAGCACATAGAAGCAAGCAACATTCGGCATTGACAAATGCTTGTACTTCTTTGTCACTAATTTTTTTAAGCCATGTCCAAGTGCCAAATACCACTGCAAATACCTGCAAGCGAACGTTCGGTATTGACAAATGCTTGTTTGGAAATTTTTCACCAAATTTTTAACATAGCCATTTTAAGACCTCTGCACATGAACAATGTCACTGTGATTTTTCCACCAAATTTTCAAAATAGTCTTTTTGAGAGCCCACCTTATGAACACTGGCAGTGTCGTTTACATCGTTCTCGAAAGGTGATTTCAAGACAGTGGCTGTGGGAAATCACCCTTTGGGCTCGAGTAACACCATGACGGTGCAAGAATTCATGAGGAGGGGTCCCAAAAACCCCATGTTGAAAATTTGGTGCAAAAATTCTAAAAAATGCCTGAGATATGCAATAAAGTTGAAAACCCCCTATCTATCCCATTATACAGCTTACCGGCATTTCCTCAGTTCACGGTCGGCTTTGAAGAGTGCAGACGTGTTCCTGGTCCACCGAAGATCGTCGTGCCATGCTCCGGAGGTAAGTATGGGGTGGGGGGGTGTGGGGAGGCAGGGTGCTTGGCGGTGGGTGTGGGTTGTGGGAGGGGGGCTGGGAGACTGCGTTGGACCGTTTTGCTTTTCAGGGTTTTTATTTTAAAAGACAATGCGGGATGTTTGCCATGCTGGGTGGGCTCCCAGCGTGGCACAGGGCTGGGGCATGGAAGCTGACGAGGGTTGGGCACCCCGTCGGCCATAACATTGTTGCCACGCTGGGGTGGGCTCCCAGGTGGCAAACAGTACTTCGGGGGGAGGAGGACAGTGGAGCCGACGGGTGATTGGGCACCCGTCGGCTATCCGATAACTTGCCACGCTGGGGTGGGCACCCAGCGTGGCATTTGGAAACTTTGGAGGCAGGGACAGCCGATGGGGATTGGGCACCCGTCGGCTATAGAGTGTGTGCGTGGGGGGCAGCACACAGTATGCGTGTGTGTGTGTGTGTGTGTAGGGGAGCTTCACATGAGCAGGCGATATCTTATCGCTGCTCACTGAAGCGTAGCTCCCCCTTTCAACTGTATGCCACTGCATTTTGGAGCTTGTCATAGACAGCTCCAGCATGCATTGGCAGACAGGGGCAGCGCCTGCCAACACACTGACTGAATTGGAAGAGGGGGTGACACACCTCCGAAAACTCGGATGATGGCACTTAGTTTCTTGCACATGCATGCAAGCAAACATAAAAATGGAGGGGAGTACCACGCCCAAGTTAAAAATTGACCCCCATAAGTTGATGGTGCATAAATTGATGGGATGGTGCGAAGCTGAGGAGACAGACCCCCAAAGGGCTATTTTGCTGCTGGATGTCCCCTTAGGGACTAGCAATGCTGATATTATATACATAATAGAGTTTGTTAAGTGTTTGGGCAAAGTAGAAGTAAAGGGACGAGACGCTGACCTGTTTGACCAAACTTTGATAGTGCTACTCTCATGTAGTTATCCCATAGACCCTGAAAAGGTGCCACCTGTGATTCTACCCAAAGGGGCCCAGAAGGAATAGAGGGTTATTCATATATCTAGTGGTCTGACCACCCCGAGTGGGTCCCCTAGTGATGATGGGTTTAAAGGAAAGCTGCTCAAGCTGTTAGTCTCAGAAGGGAAGACTGCCCAGGAGGCAGTAAAAGTGTTAGACTTGTCTGGGGACCACACGCCTGTACATTCCCCGATCCCCTCTCCTGTGTCCCCCAAGAGCTCCATAATAGCTACCTCCCCTATGGTAATCCCCCTGATACAGCTGGACTCCTATAGAAGGCTGAGACTTTTCTCCGGTACTGTCCCAGTACCTTTGGGGGAGGATGATTTGGTGACCTGGATGGACTATGCTACCCCTTTAGTACAGGAATGGCAGTGTTCAGAGGGGAAAAGGAGGAAGCGCTTGATGGAAAGCTTGAGAGGTCCTGCTCTGGAAGCCATCCGGTTTTTACATGCTACTAGTCCGGAGGCCACTGCAGCAGAATATCTTTCTGCCTTGGAGGGAGTGTTTGGCAGTACAGAATCAGGGGATGATTTATTATGGAAATTCAAGTCAGCCAAACAGTGGAAAAATGAGAAATTGTCTGCCTTTGTCACTAGGATAGAGAGGGCTTTGCAGTGGTCCCACAGAAAAGGGGGAGTGCCTGCCAAAGAGTTAAACCAGGTCAGATTAGACCACATATTGATGTCAACTAGATTTTCAAGCGTAATGATCCTGAAGCTCAAGCTGCAAGACAGGAGGACAAGCCCTCCAGAGTACTGCCATTTGATGAAAGAAATCCGTGAGATTGAAACTGATGAAGAGGGCTGGGAACCCTGTGCTGGGGCTGTGAACACTTGTCAGACCCCTGAAAAGAGTGAGCTAGATGAGGCTCAGCAGTTGAGATTTAATTAAGGAATTGACTGAGGCATACAGGGAACCAGATCTGTATCAGGTTCCCCCTGAGCCCAAAAGTGGAGTGGGAGTGCATGTTGTTTCCCCCGAGACCCGGATTGAGGGTAACCAGCTAGCAGAACTGAGAGAATTGAGAGAGATGGTGGGGAAGCTGCAGAGGGTTGCCCTCACCCCCAACCATAGTGGACATTCAGAAGCCCAAAGGTGTAAGCTCCCAGACCAAGAAGAACCCCGCAGGGCTCCAGAGGTGCCTCCACAGAAATAAATACTCCCCACCCTTCCAGAACACTAGAGACATTAAGTTATGCTACAGTTGTGGGGAGGATGGGCATTTTCAGTCAACTTGTCACTTGCCAGAGAACTTGAGAAAAGTTACCAATAGGCTAGTGGCCTTGCATCACAGAACCTATGCCCGGCCACGGGGGGGCACTCGGAAAAGTTATGCCACCAGGGCCAATGCCTGATCGACACCCAGATCAGTGCCCTCGGAATGGTCTGAAGTAGTGGGTCCCTCCATGGAGACCACTGTAAAAGTGAATGGAGTGCCTACAAGAGCTGTGTTAGACAGTGGCTCCCAAGTGACAATTATGTTCCAGGATTGTTATCAGAAGCATTTGTCTGATGTGCTCCTGCAACCATTGGAAGGACTGCATGTCTGGGGTTTGAGTGAGAAAGGCCTACCCCTACTCCGGCTGTATCTGAATTTGGTTGTCCTTTCCCACATCTGTGGCTGGAGTGGCAGAGCAAGTGGAGACCTTGGCCTTAGTGTGTCCCCCTACTGGACTGTATGATGGGGTTCCTTTACTAATTGGGACTAATGCCCATGTGTTTGGATGGCTGGCACAGTTGTGTTGTGAAAAACAGGGGTCCCAGACTGGTAGAGCATTAAGAATTCTGGCCTTGATCAGGAAGGCCTATGATGCCCAGACAGATGCTGACAAAGTGGAACCAGAGGAACCGGTCGGAGTTGTCTGGAAAAAAGGATCCTGAGTCTCTGATCCTGGCGCCAAATGCCCAGTGTACCTTACAGGGAGTAGTCCATATCAGAAAGGATGGCAAGAATAAAATATTGATGCTGGATGCACCAGGCGATGGAAAATTGCCGTAAGGACTGCTGGTCATGCCTAGTATTTTGCCTGCCAGAGCCCATGCTTATGCCAGAAGGGTAATGGTTCAAGTTCATAATGTGTCTGATAGAGAGATTCAAGTAAATAGAGGTTGCACCCTGGCCAATGTGCATTGTGCAGACACTACAGTGCTACCCAGTAACAAGAGTTCGGGGAAGAATGATAGAATAATGCCTGACTTGCTTGATTTCGGTGACTCCCCGTTGCCAGCTGAATGGAAAGTGAGGATCAGTGAGAAGCTTGCCCAGAGAGACCAGGTGTTTTCTTTAAAGGAATGGGATGTAGGATGCTTGCAAGGAGCTGAGCACCATAGCTGCCTGCATGATAACAGGCCATTTCGTGAGAGGTCTCGATGCCCGGTACCTGCTGACATAGATGATGTGAGACGGCACTTGCAAGAGATGCTAGCTGCTGGTGTAATACAAGACTCCAGAAGCCCATATGCTTCCCTCATCGTGGTAGTGAGAAAAAAGAATGGGACAGTAAGGATGTGCATGGATTATCGCACTTTAAACTGGCGTACTATCCCTGATCAGTATACAATACCCTGCATTCAGGATACCTTGGACTGCCTGAACGGTAGCAAGTGGTTTTCTGTGCTGGATCTTCGCAGTGGGTACTACCAGATCCCGATGGCCCCAGAACACCATAAGAAGACAGCCTTTATCTGCCCGCTTGGTTTCTATGAGTTCATGAGGATGCCTCAAGGGATTTCAGGTGCCCCAGTCATTTTTCAACGACTGTTGGAGTGTGCAGTGGGGGACATTAGAGTGCCTAGTGTACTTGGATGATGCCATTGTGTTTGGCAGCTCGCTTGTGGAACATGAGAGTAGATTGTTCAAGGTGTTAGACCGACTGGAAGACTTTGGCTTGAAACTGTCCATCGATAAATGTCAATTTTTCCAAACATCTGTAAAGTATGTGGGACACATAGTCTCCACCGAGGGAATAAAGACAGACCTGAGTAAAGTTGAGGCCCTGACCACCTGGCCACAGCCCCACAATCTAAAAGAACTGCAAAGATTCCTGGGTTTTTGTGGCTACTATCGCCATTTCATCCAGGGCTATTCAAGAGTGATCCGTCCTTTACTTAATCTTACTCAAGGTTACCCTCCAACACACAAAAAATACAAGAGGTCAACTCCCCCTGAGACTGAGAGAGTATATTTCTGTCCTAATGACATATTTGGGGCCTGATGGACACCTGATTGTGAAGCTGCTTTTCATGAGATTATATATCAACTTACCCACATCCTGGCCTATGCAGATTCAAAAAAACATTATGTCCTACACACTGATGCTAGCTTGCAAGGGCTGGGGGCCATGTTGTACCAGGAGCATGACAATGGCCTGAGACCAGTGGCTTTTGCCAGCAGAAGCCTGACCCCTTCCAAAAAGAACTATTCTTTATGTAAGTTAGAGTTCCTAGCTTTGAAGTGGACCGTTGTGGACCAATTCCATGAGTACTTGTATGGGGCTAAGATCCTAGTAAAAACTGACAACAATCCTTTGACCTATATGCAGACTTCAGCTAAGTTGGACTCTGCTGGCCATAGGTGGCTCTCTGCATTATCTACATATGACTATGCTGTTGAATACAGAGCAGGCCTGAACCACACAGATGCTGATGCTGTCTCCCGGAGGCCTGTTTCTTGAAATGACTGGGTCAGACTGTCAGAACCTGATATTCGAGCACTCTGCCAGAAGTTTGACCGAGAGAAGCAAGTGGTCCCAGACACAGTGAACTGTTTGGTGGACTGTTTGGGGCCCTGTGAGAATTGCATACCTGCTGCTTATTGCCACTTCTCTGCATTAGACATTGGTGCTTTGCCTCAGTTAGACAATGACAGTCTCTGTGGACTCAATCCCGAGATCCTATGATTAAACCAGCTTTAGAAGCCCTCTACGCAGGGAAAGATGTATCCAAGTTACGTTCTACTGATTTAAGAACTGCATTGTTATACAAGGAAGGTCCTAAGTTGAAGCTGATTAATCGCCTGTTATACAGGGAAACAGTGGACAGAGGGTGACAAATAAACAAACAGCAGCTAGTTTTGCCTACTGCCTTTCGAGCAGGGTTGGACAAATCACTTTTTGACCTGGTGGCCAGTTTGGCTACCAAACCTCAAAATCTGGTGGCCATAAAAATTTTTACATGGCACTTTTATTTTTTATTTTCAGGCTGCTAGACTACAAAATATGATGGCCACTTTTAACTTGCCTTTCACCTGAGAATTGCCCATTAACCTACATTTGGGAAAGTTTTTACCTGATGAGAATTAGCCTGCCAGAACAGTACTACACAGGAGGAGAATTTATAAAGTACAAATTGAAATCCTGACTCCTGCCTGTCTAATCCGAAAGGAAGGGCACACAACTATGAGAAAATGGACAGTGGACTACACAACCGGCGTGTCAGTGTGTCACTATTCACTAATGTGCAGCACAGTCACAAGGGTTAAATGTGGTTGTGGACTTTTAATTTCACTAAGCTGATTTTGTTTTTACTTCAACAAGATTTATACAGTTAGCTCCCTCTCCATCCTTTTCATTCAGCAACAAGATGTCTCAGTTCAATCATAATGAACCAAAATGTTTATAAACTTTTTTGTCTTTTCTTACTTTTTTTATGCCTTTCTGTTGGATAAAGTTCTCCCACTTTTAATTTGCAATCAAAACTGCAGTCTCACAGTATCAGAAACAAACTGATATCAGCTCAGCTCAAGTCAGTTTTATAAGAGTCTCACTTGCTAAATACACAGCACAGGTTTAGTTTTTTAATCCAAGCCTACAAGAAACAGCAGTGCACTGCAGCAACTTCAACAAGTAATAGATTTTTTTTTTAAATTTTCCTCCACACAGAAGGACTAAATTCAGGGCTCCCCGACCCTTACTCCCTAACAAAGGCAAGCAGGCTCTCCATCCTCTCCCCCAGTCAGCACGCCGTCTTGTGCGACAACACAGCAGCAAAAAATGCTACTGAAGATTTTACTTTTTACCTCCTCACACACAGCTATTGCTTCCTCCAGTCTGTCACCCCAGCGTGGCAAACGTCCCACGTCGTTTCTTTTTTTTTTTTAAACCTGTAAATTGAAAACAGTCCCCCGGCGCTTCTCCCAGGCCCCCTCCCACAACCCGCACCCACCCACTGCACCCCGCCCACCCCCTCACCCCATACACACCTCCGAGCTCCAGCATGACGATCTTCGGTGGACGGGAACACGTCTGCACTCTTCAAAGCCGACTGCGACTGAGAAATGCCGGTAAGCTGTATAATGGGCTAGATAGGGGTTTTCAACTATTGCTTATCTCAGGCATTTTGGAATTTTCACCACATTTTCAACATGGGGTTTTGGGACCCCTTCTCATGAATGATGTCACTGTCATGGCGTTATTCAGGCCGAAGGGTGATTGCCAGTCACTGCGCGGTCACTGTGAAATCACCCTTTGGGTCGAATAATGCCATGACAATAACATCATTCATGAAAGAGACAAAACCCCATGTTAAATTTAAGCAAAATTCACAAAATGACTGTTTATTTGTCGCGTGTTGCATGTTCCTCACGCAGGCTCGTAAGTTTGCAATTTTCAATATTTTCACTCCAGATTTTTGACGTTGCCATATTACCACACCTCCTTATGAGCAGTACAGCTGTCATTTTTCACATCCTGCCCAAAATGTGTTTCCGCCCATGTAGTGCACAATGGCGCAGTCAGTGTGCGAAATCAGTGTATGGGACACATTAAGAAAATCACAGTGACACTGTTCATGAGCAGAGGCCGTAAAATGGCTATGTTGAAAATTTGGTGAAAAAATTCCTAAAAATGACTGTTTTACGAGCGTGCGTTGCGCAGTTCCTTCGCACGCTCGTAGGTTTGCGAATTTTCAATATTTCCACTCCAGATTTTCAACATTGCCATTTTACCACACCTTCGTTATGAGTAGTACAGCTGTCATTTTACGCATCTCACCCAAAACGTGTTTCCGCCCATGTAGCGCACAATGGCACAGCTGGTGTGCGAAATCAATGTATGGGACACATTAAGAAAATCAGAGTGACACTGTTCATGAGCAGAGGTCTTAAAATGGCTATGTTGAAAATTTAGTGAAAAAATTCCTAAAAATGACTGTTTTACGAGTGTGCGTTCCGCAGTTCCTACGCATGCTCATACGTTTGCGAATTTTCAATATTTTCACTCCAGATTTTCAACATTGCCATTTTACCACACCTCCTCATGAGCAGTACAGCTGTCATTTTTCACATCCTGCCCAAAACATGTTTCCGCCCATGTAGCACACAATGGCGCAGTCGGTGTGCAAACTCAATGTATGGGACACATTAAGAAAATTGCAGTGACACTGTTCATGAGCAGAGGTCTCAAAATGGCTGTGTTGAAAATTTGGTGAAAAAATTCCTAAAATGACTGTTTTACGAAAGTGTGCTGCTATGCTATTCTATGCACGCCAGAAATTCGTGAATTTTCAATATTTTCACTCCAGATTTTCAACATTGACATTTACCACACTTCCTTATGAGCAGTATAGCTGTCATTTTCACATCCTGCCCAAAAGCGTGTTTCCGCCCATGTAGTGCTGTCATGCCAGTCAATGTCACCGAAATCAATGTATGGGACACATTAAGAAAATCACAGTGACACTGTTCATTAGCAGAATTCTTAAAATGGCTATGTTGAAAATTTGGCGAAAAAATTCCTAACAATGACTGTTTTACGAGCGTGCGTTGCGCAGTTCCTACGCATGCTTGTAAGTTTGTGAATTTTCAATATTTTCACTCCAGATTTTCAACATTGCCATTTTACCACACCTCCTTATGAGCAGTATAGCTGTCATTTTTACATCCTGCCCAAAATGTGTTTCACCCATGTAATTGCACAATGGCGCGGTCGGTGTGCAAAATCAATGTATGGGACATTAAGAAAATCACAGTGACACTGTTCATGAGCAGAGGTCTTAAAATGGCTATGTTGAAAATTTGGTGAAAAAATTCCTAAAAATGACTGTTTTACAAGCGTGCGTTGTGCAGTTCCTATGCTCGCTCGTAAGTTCGCGAATTTTCAATATTTGCACTCCAATGACTTCCAAATACCTAAACAGCACATAGAAGCAAGCAACATTCGGCATTGACAAATGCTTGTACTTCTTTGTCTCTGATTTTTTTAAGCCATGTCCAAGTGCCAAATACCACTGCAAATACCTGCAAGCGAACGTTCGGCATTGACAAATGCTTGTCTGGAATTTTTTCACCAGATTTTCAACATAGCCATTTTAAGACCTCTGCTCATGAACAGTGTCACTGTGATGTTTCCACCAAATTTTCAAAATAGTCTTTTTGAGAGCCCACCTTATGAACACTGGCAGTGTCGTTTCGTTAATCGTTCCGGAAAGGTGATTTTGCGCAGTGGCTGTGAAATCACCCTTCAGGCCCGAGTAACACCATGACAGTGCAAGAATTCATGAGGAGGGGTCCCAAAAACCCCATGTTGAAAATTTGGTGCAAAATTTCCAAAAAATGCCTGAGATATGCAATAAAGTTGAAAAACCCTATCTATCCCATTATACAGCTTACCGGCATTTCCTCAGTTCGCGGTCGGCTTTGAAGAGTGCAGACGTGTTCCTGGTCCACCGAAGATCGTCGCGCATGCTCCGGAGGTAAGTATGGGGTGGGGGGTGTGAGGAGGCAGGGTGCCGTGGGTGAGGGTTGTGGGGGGGGCTGGGAGACTGCGTGGGACTGTTTTTGCTTTCAGGGTTTTTTTTAAAAGACAACGGGACATTTGCCATGCTGGGGTGGGCTCCCAGCATGGCACAAGACGACTGAGGGGGTGTGAAGCCGATGGGGATTGGGCACCCCCGTCGGCCATGGCATTTGTTGCCACGCTGAAGTGGGCTCCCAGGCGTGGCACCGGTACTCGGGGGAGGAGGACAGTGGAGCCAATGGGTGATTGGGCACCCCGTCGGCTATACTAATAACTTGCCATGCTGGGGTGGGCACCAGCGTGGCATTTGGAAACTTTGGAGGACAGAACAGCCGATGGGGATTGGGCACCCGTCGGCTATAAGTATGTGCGTGGGGGCAGCACGCGGTATGCGTGCGTGTGTGTGTGTGTGTGTGTGGGAGCTGCGCGAGCAGGCGATATCTTATCGCTGCTCACTGAAGCGTAAGCACCCTTTCAATGTATGCCACTGCATTTTGGAGCTTGTCATAGACAGCTCCAGCATGCGTGGCAGACAGGAGCCGTGCCTGCCAACACACTGACTGAATTGGAAGAGGGGGTGACACACCTCCGAAAACTCGGATGATGGCACTTAGTTTCTCGCACATGCATGCAAGCAAACATAAAAATGGAGGAGAGTACCATGCCCAAGTTAAAAATTGACCCCCATAAGTTGATGGTGCATAAATTGATGGGATGGTGTGAAGCTGAGGAGACAGACCCCCAAAGGGCTATTTTGCTGCTGGATGTCCCCTTAGGGACTAGCAATGCTGATATTATATACATAATAGAGTTTGTTAAGTGTTTGGGCAAAGTAGAAGTAAAGGGACGAGACGCTGACCTGTTTGACCAAACTTTGATAGTGCTACTCTCATGTAGTTATCCCATAGACCCTGAAAAGGTGCCACCTGTGATTCTACCCAAAGGGACCCAGAAGGGATAGAGGGTTATTCATATATCTAGTGGTCTGACCACCCCGAGTGGGTCCCCTAGTGATGATGGGTTTAAAGGAAAGCTGCTCAAGCTGTTAGTCTCAGAAGGGAAGACTGCCCAGGAGGCAGTAAAAGTGTTAGACTTGTCTGGGGACCACACACCTGTACATTCCCCGATCCCCTCTCCTGTGTCCCCCAAGAGCTCCATAATAGCTACCTCCCCTATGGTAATTCCCCTGATACAGCTGGACTCCTATAGAAGGCTAAGACTTTTCTCCGGTACTGTCCCAGTACCTTTGGGGGAGGATGATTTGGTGACCTGGATGGACTATGCTACCCCTTTAGTACAGGAATGGCAGTGTTCAGAGGGGGAAAAGAGGAAGCGCTTGATGGAAAGCTTGAGAGGCCCTGCTCTGGAAGCCATCCGGTTTTCACGTGCTACTAGTCCGGAGGCCACTGCAGCAGAATATCTTTCTGCCTTGGAGGGAGTGTTTGGCAGTACAGAATCAGGGGATGATTTATTATGGAAATTCAAGTCAGCCAAACAGTGGAAAAATGAGAAATTGTCTGCCTTTGTCACTAGGATAGAGAGGGCTTTGCAGTGGTCCCACAGAAAAGGGGGAGTGCCTGCCAAAGAGTTAAACCAGGTCAGATTAGACCACATATTGATGTCAACTAGATTTTCAAGCGTAATGATCCTGAAGCTCAAGCTGCAAGACAGGAGGGCAAGCCCTCCAGAGTACTGCCATTTGATGAAAGAAATCCGTGAGATTGAAACTGATGAAGAGGGCTGGGAACCCTGTGCTGGGGCTGCGAACACTTGTCAGACCCCTGAAAAGAGTGAGCTAGATGAGGCTCAGCAGTTGAGATTTAATTAAGGAATTGACTGAGGCATACAGGGAACCAGCTCTGTATCAGGTTCTCCCTGAGCCCAAAAGTGGAGTGGGAGTGCATGTTTCCCCCGAGACCCGGATTGAGGGTAACCAGCTAGCAGAACTGAGAGAATTGAGAGAGATGGTGGGGAAGCTGCAGAGGGTTGCCCTCACCCCCAACCATAGTGGACATTCAGAAGCCCAAAGGTGTCAGCTCCCAGTCCAAGAAGAACCCTGCAGGGCTCCAGAGGTGCCTCCACAGAAATAAATACTCCCCACCCTTCCAGGACACTAGAGACATTAAGTTATGCTACAGTTGTGGGGAGGATGGGCATTTTCAGTCAACTTGTCGCTTGCCAGAGAACTTGAGAAAAGTTACCAATAGGCTAGTGGCTTTGCATCACAGAACCTATGCCCGGCCACTGGGGGTGCCACTCGGAAAAGTTATGCCACCAGGGCCAATGCCCAATCGACACCCAGATCAGTGCCACCGGAATGGTCTGAAGTGGTGGGTCCCTCCATGGAGACCACTGTAAAAGTGAATGGAGTGCCTACAAGAGCTGTGTTAGACAGTGGCTCCCAAGTGACAATTATGTTCCAGGATTGTTATCAGAAGCATTTGTCTGATGTGCTCCTGCAACCATTGGAAGGACTGCATGTCTGGGGTTTGAGTGAGAAGGCCTACCCCTACTCCGGCTGTATCTGAATTTGGTTGTCCTTTCCCACATCTGTGGCTGAAGTGGCAGAGCAAGTGGAGACCTTGGCCCTAGTGTGTCCCCCTACTGGACTGTATGATGGGGTTCCTTTACTAATTGGACTAATGCCCATGTGTTTGGATGGCTGGCACAGTTGTGTTGTGAAAAACAGGGGTCCCAGACTGGTAGAGCATTAAGAATTCTGGCCTTGATCAGGAAGGCCTATGATGCCCAGACAGATGCTGACAAAGTGGAACCAGAGGAACCGGTCGGAGTTGTCTGGAAAAAGGATCTTGAGTCTCTGATCCTGGCGCCAAATGCCCAGTGTACCTTACAGGGAGTAGTCCATATCAGAAAGGATGGCAAGAATAAAATATTGATGCTGGATGCACCAGGCGATGGAAAATTGCCATAAGGACTGCTGGTCAAGCCTAGTATTTGCCTGCCAGAGCCCATGCTTATGCCAGAAGGGTAATGGTTCAAGTTCATAATGTGTCTGATAGAGAGATTCAAGTAAATAGAGGTTGCACCCTGGCCAATGTGCATTGTGCAGACACTGCAGTGCTACCCAGTAACAAGGGTTTGGGGAAGAATGATAGAGTAATGCCTGACTTGCTTGATTTCGGTGACTCCCCGTTGCCAACTGAATGGAAAGTGAGGATCAGTGAGAAGCTTGCCCAGAGAGACCAGGTGTTTTCTTTAAAGGAATGGGATGTAGGATGCTTGCAAGGAGCTGAGCACCATAGCTGCCTGCATGATAACAGGCTATTTCGTGAGAGGTCTCGATGCCCAGTACCTGCTGACATAGATGATGTGAGACGGCACTTGCAAGAGATGCTAGCTGCTGGTGTAATACAAGACTCCAGAAGCCCATATGCTTCCCTCATCGTGGTAGTGAGAAAAAAGAATGGGACAGTAAGGATGTGCGTGGATTATCGCACTTTAAACTGGCGTACTATCCCTGATCAGTATACAATACCCTGCATTCAGGATGCCTTGGACTGCCTGAACGGTAGCAAGTGGTTTTCTGTGCTGGATCTTCGCAGTGGGTACTACCAGATCCCGATGGCCCCAGAACACCATAAGAAGACAGCCTTTATCTGCCCGCTTGGTTTCTATGAGTTCATGAGGATGCCTCAAGGGATTTCAGGTGCCCCAGCCATTTTTCAACGACTGTTGGAGTGTGCAGTGGGGGACATGAACCTATTAGAGTGCCTAGTGTACTTGGATGATGCCATTGTGTTTGGCAGCTCGCTGGAGGAACATGAGAGTAGATTGTTCAAGGTGTTAGACCGACTGGAAGACTTTGGCTTGAAACTGTCCATCGATAAATGTCAATTTTTCCAAACATCTGTAAAGTATGTGGGACACATAGTCTCCACCGAGGGAATAAAGACAGACCTGAGTAAAGTTGAGGCCCTGACCACCTGGCCACAGCCCCACAATCTAAAAGAACTGCAAAGATTCCTGGGTTTTTGTGGCTACTATCGCCGTTTCATCCAGGGCTATTCAAGAGTGATCCGTCCTTTACTTAATCTTACTCAAGGTTACCCTCCAACACACAAAAAATACAAGAGGTCAACTCCCCCTGAGACTGAGAGAGTATATTTCTGTCCTAATGACATATTTGGGGCCCGATGGACATCTGATTGTGAAGCTGCTTTTCATGAGATTATATATCAACTTACCCACATCCTGGCCTATGCAGATCCAAAAAAACATTATGTCCTACACACTGATGCTAGCTTGCAAGGGTTGGGGGCCATGTTGTACCAGGAGCATGACAATGGCCTGAGACCAGTGGCTTTTGCCAGCAGAAGCCATGGCTCAAAGGTATTTGTAATCCTAGACTTGATAAATAAAAGCCTGACCCCTTCCAAAAAGAACTATCCTTTACGTAAGTTAGAGTTCCTAGCTTTGAAGTGGACCGTTGTGGACCAATTCCATGAGTACTTGTATGGGGCTAAGATCCTAGTAAAAACTGACAACAATCCTTTGACCTATATGCAGACTTCAGCTAAGTTGGACTCTGCTGGCCATAGGTGGCTCTCTGCATTATCTACATATGACTATGCTGTTGAATACAGAGCAGGCCTGAACCACACAGATGCTGATGCTGTCTCCCGGAGGCCTGTTTCTTGAAATGACTGGGTCAGACTGTCAGAACCTGATATTCGAGCACTCTGCCAGAAGTTTGACCGAGAGAAGCAAGTGGTCCCAGACACAGTGAACTGTTTAGTGGACTGTTTGGGGACCTGTGAGGATTGCATACCTGCTGCTTATTGCCACTTCTCTGCATTAGACATTGGTGCTTTGCCTCAGTTAGACAATGACAGTCTCTGTGGACTCAATCCCGAGATCCTATGATTAAACCAGCTTTAGAAGCCCTCTACGCAGGGAAAGATGTATCCAAGTTACGTTCTACTGATTTAAGAACTGCGTTGTTATACAAGGAAGGTCCTAAGTTGAAGCTGATTAATCGCCTGTTATACAGGGAAACAGTGGACAGAGGGTGACAAATAAACAAACAGCAGCTAGTTTTGCCTACTGCCTTTCGAGCAGGGTGGGACAAATCACTTTTTGACCTGGTGGCCAGTTTGGCTACCAAACCTCAAAATCTGGTGGCCATAAAAAGTTTTACATGGCACTTTTATTTTTAATTTTTACGGCTGCTAGACTACAAAATATGATGGCCACTTTTTTAACTTGCCTTTCACCTGAGGAATTGCCCATTAACCTACATTTGGGAAAGTTTTTACCTGATGAGAATTAGCCTGCCAGAACAGTACTACACAGCAGGGAGAATTTATAAAGTACAAATTGAAATCCCTGACTCCTGCCTGTCTAATCCGAAAAGGGAAGGGCACACAACTATGAGAAAATGGACAGTGGACTACACAACCGACGCTGTCAGTGTGTCACTATTCACTAATGTGCAGCACAGTCACAAGGGTTAAATGTGGTTGTGGACTTTTTAATTTCACTGAGCTGATTTTGTTTTTACTTCAACAAGATTTATACAGTTAGCTCCCCTCTCCATCCTTTTTCATTCAGCAGCAAGATGTCTCAGTTCAATCATAATGAACCAAAAATGTTTTATAAACTTTTTTGTCTTTTCTTACTTTTTTTATGCCTTTCTGTTGGATAAAGTTCTCCCACTTTTAATTTGCAATCAAAACTGCAGTCTCACAGTATCAGAAACAAACTGATATCAGCTCAGCTGAAGTCAGTTTTATAAGAGTCTCACTTGCTAAATACACAGCACAGGTTTAGTTTTTTAATCCAAGCCTACAAGAAACAGCAGTGCACTGCAGCAACTTCAACAAGTAATAGATTTTTTTTTTAAATTTTCCTCCACACAGAAGGACTAAATTCAGGGCTCCCCGACCCTTACTCCCTAACAAAGGCAAGCAGGCTCTCCATCCTCTCCCCCAGTCAGCACGCCGTCTTGTGCGACAACACAGCAGCAAAAAATGCTACTGAAGATTTTACTTTTCACCTCCTCACACACAGCTATTACTTCCTCCAGTCTGTCCACATAAGCCGTATTACAGGGCGCCCCAGGACCACTAAGAAAGGCTCTCCTTCCCCTCCTCCAAGTCAGCACGTTGTGACCGTCTGGCTTAACAAAAACTATTGCATATATGTCCCTGAATGAATAAACGTGCCGATATGGACTCGTGTGTTGAGATAGGCTTTCACACTTCGCAGCCCTTAAAAGGGCTTTTGGTAGAACTGTACAAGTCAATGCTTGGCTATTTGATTTTTTCCCCTCAGAGAGCAAAGGTATGCGTGTTCTCTCTCTCTCTCTCTCTCTCTCAGTCTCCTTCACAACGGCGCAGATAAACGGTCCCTAGAAATGTGGCTCCCACCACCCACATGAGCACCCAGTCGCTTACCTCGTGACTTCTTCTTCTCTGGTGTTCTCCTGTGGAGACTCACAGGTGGGTGCCGCCAGCTGGACTAACACTGGATGGGATCACATTAGAGAGTCTGCAGAGTGCGCTGTGTGCGGCTGTGCTGTGACCATGCTTTCATGGTCGTGCATTTCAATAGAGTTCCGATTCTGCGCATGCGCGGCAGTGGTAGCTCAGCTCACAACTGACTGACAAGCATGCTGAGCTACCGCACATGTGCGAGGAGAGCGCAGCTGACTACTCACCAGAATGGTGATTCTTTCAAGAAAACTGGTGGGCAGAATGATTAGCCAGGTCGCATTTGGCGACCTGGAGACCCTATTTGTCCCACCCTGCTTTCGAGACTTGGTGCTGAGATCCCTACACAACCACATGAGGCACCTTAGCATAGACAGAACACTTGCCTTGGTAAGATCCAGATTTTATTGGCCTGAGATAGGGGCTGATGTTGAACAACACATTCGAACTTGTAGTCACTGTCTACAGAAGAAAGCTTTGCCCCAGAGGGCTGCCCCACTAGTTAACATCACCACCAGTGCCCCCATGAAGCTGGTCTGTATTGACTTTCTGAGTTTGGAGCCAGATCAAAGAAATATCAGTAATGTGCTGGTAGTCACTGACCACTTTACAAGGTATGCCCAAGCTTTCCCCACCAAGGACCAGAAGGCATCCACTGTGGACAAAGTACTTATAGAAAACTTTTTTGTTCACTATGGGGCTCCACAGAGAATCCATTCTGATCAAGGGAGGGACTTTGAGAGTCATCTGATCAAAGAGATGCTTTTTCTGTGGGGAGTGCGAAAGTCCAGAATCACCCCTTACCACCCCCAGGAGGACCCACAGCCTGAACGTTTCAACCGCACTTTGCTAGATATGCTGGGCACCCTCCACCCAAAGGACAAGCCTAGATGGAGCCAACAAATCAGCACCTTGGTACATGCCTATAACTGCACCAAAAGTGATGCCACTGGGTTCTCCCCCTACCGCCTGATGTTTGGAAGACAGGCCCGACTACCGGTACACGTTTGTTTTGGAGTTTCTCCTGATAGGGTTCGAGCTGATAACCATTTACTGTATGTGCAAAAGTTAAAGGCCCAACTAAATCATGTGTACCAACTGGCTCAAACCATGGCTGCCAAAAGAAATCTGGCCAATAAAGAAAGGTATGATAAAAAGGTGAATACAAACGGAAAACCAGCACCGTAACCAAGGCTCACATAGAAAAAAAGTCTCACTCGAGACTGGTAGTTCTTTAAATGACTCACCGACTCTGAAATTGTAATGACTGCAACCACAGTATACTTTAATAGTCCAACAGAGTAAAATCCAAGGTGAAATCCAACAAAGAACATAACTTGGCACACAACTACACACTTCTTGGTATGATGTCTCATCACCTGACATGTTTTGCCCAATCAGGGGCTTTCTCAAAGGTTCAGAGACACTGTTAAACCAGGACCTTAAATATAACAGAATTTAAAAAGATAGTACCACCAAACCCAGTTAAACACACAATGCAAAAACTAAATGAACAAAAGCAATTAAAATATGCTGTGCATGATTATAACCTGTTAAATCATTATTATAATAAACAATTTCTCTGGTATTTATAATCTCCAGTAATTAATGATATCAGATACATTATGCACAAAGCATAAAATGCAACATTTTCATATAACACTTTACCATATAGCGTCCATTGACATTATTAAAATCAAACCTGTCAAAAGTGAGAAAGATTGCACCCAGTTTTGTAAACCCAAACAGCACAGTATTCTGGTGCAAATCTGTATAGAGAAAGAAAAAACAAAGAAAATTAAAATCATGATTATGTCACTATCTCATATTATACAAATTATGCTTTCAAAAATGGTTTAACTTCAAGTCTACCATTTAATCCTTTTCCATCCATTGCTTTAAACATAAAAATCCAGTATTGTTCCCTTTTTAACAGTAAGTTATTAAGGTCCCCCCCCCCCCCTTCTAGACATAACTGGTTTCTCAAGACCTGTATAAGTAAATATGTGTTGATTTTTATTTCTGGTCTTAAATACATGCATAGATAATGCATTAGTCAAATCCTCATTTAAGATTGCTCTTTCATGTTCCCCAATTCTAGTTTTGAACGCTCTAACCATCTTTCCGACATAGAAACAGCCACATTTGCATACGGCAAGGTATATTACACCTGTGGTACTACAAGTAATGAAACCCCTTATCGGAACATCTGTTCCCTTTGATGGGGTCCTTTACAAATTTTGCAGTAATTACTTTAGAACAGAATTTACAATTACCACATTTATTGCAGCTGTTTTCCCTTTTTGGAATCCACATTCTAGGACTGTGTTGTGTGGGCTGCAACGAATGCACAATTTTGTCTTTAATAGTGTTACCCCTGCGGTATGCAAACTTAGGCCCTTCCTCTTTTAAATGGATACAGCCTGAATCCTGTTTGACTATATGCCAATGTTTATTAATGATATTGTCTATAGCATTTGACTGAGGGTTATAAGTGCTAACAAAAGTCAGTTGTGGATCTCTTTTTTTATTATTTTCTACCTGTTTGTTACTCTGAAACAAGTCTTTTCTCAGTATCTGGTCCACAACTTCCCTGGTGTTGCTCAATAAAGTCTGTGAATAACCTCTCTCAGTTAACCTGTTAGTCAATTCATCTGCTCTTACTTGAAATGTGGAATCAGAACCACAATTTCTTTTAGTCCTGATGAATTGACCCTTAATTATGGCCTTAATGACATGTTGTGGGTGATTACTACTGGCTAACAGTATAGTATTTCTATCTGTAGGTTTACGATATATGTCAGTAGTAAGTCCACCCTCTCCATCCTTTTTGATAATCAAATCCAGAAATGGGATTTCATGTAAATCAACATTGATGCTGAACTTTAAATTGTTGTTACTGTTTTCAAGATATTTTACAAACAACAGAAGTTCAGCCTGTGTGCCCTTCCATATAATCAGTATATCATCAATAAAACGTTTCCACAAATCAAGCTTTTGTAGAAATGGATTATTGATATTTCGTACTGCATCATTGTCCCATTTTGCCATATAGAGATTGACATAGTTTGGTGCAAAACTTGCACCCATAGCTGTACCCTTCCTTTATAAATAAAAATAATTTTTAAAACAAAAAGTATTGCAAGTCAAAACAAATTCTGCCAACTGAATAATGGTTTCAGTTAAAGGCACAGCATCAGTTCTAGAGTTTAGATAAAATTCCATTGCTTCCAACCCTTCCTTATGGGGTATACTGGTGTACAGTGCTGTAACATCAAGAGTCACCAAATACTATTCAGAATAGTACTAGTGTCCTTAATATAAGATGGAACCTCTTTAACAAAATCAGCCATTAAAAAATCTACATATTTAGCCAGTGGTTCTGTCAGTGAATTATTCCCTGAAGCAATAGGTGGCCCCGGGGGATTACACAAACTTTTATGTATTTAAGGGAGACAATAGAAAGTCTGGCGTTCCGGAAAATTCTACCTTAAGAAAGTTAATCACAGTTTCTGGTAACCATAGGTTTTCTCTAACCATGTCTAGGTATCCATCAATAATCTCTTTAAATTCTGAAGCAGGATCATATCTTAACTTGGTATAGAAATCCTCATCCCCAAGTTGTCTCATAACTTCAGCTTCATATTGGATGCTGTCCATAATAACTATGGCCCCTCCCTTGTCAGCTTTTTTTATAGTGATACTCAAGTTTGTTCCTAGTCCTTCTAAAGCTTTGTTCTCACTCATACTCATATTGTGAAAATACTTTTTATCCAAATTATTTGAAAGATGTTCAATATCTTTTTCACAGCTTTTTAAAAAACTTGTTATGCTGCTGACATGGGTGGGCAAAAATCAGACTTTGGTTTAAAAAAATCATAAGTTATATCATTCATTGTCTCATCTGATTTTTGGGTAGTATCTCCAAAATTCATTTCTTTTCTAGAAAAGAAAGATTTGATACTTAAGTTACGTCCTAATTTGTGTAGATCAATTATGGTCCCAAATGTGTTAAATCTCCTGGTAGATGTGAAAGAAAATCCCTTATTTAAGGCACTAATCTCCACATCATCAAGTTCATAATTTGAAATATTTATGTTCATTGGTAGAGTCTGCCCCTTCCCCGTCTTATTCTCCATTGTCTTCCCCATCTTCCGTTCAAACCTCCTCTTGTGTTTAACTCCCTCTCTTCTTGTACGTTTTTTGCACCTGGGTTCCAGCGTGTGAATCTCTGGCTGCGCCATGGGCCTGATAGACCTGATGGTAACTGTGGAGTCATTGGGGTAGCACATTTTTCTTCTCCTAAAAAAAGTTTCCTCTTCCTCAAGTTCTTCTGAGTTTGTAATGGCCAAATTATTCAAAGAGCTAGAATTTTCAGTGGTAAATTCTTTATCATATGATTTTGGATTAGTCCATTCAAAAATGATTCCTTCTTTATAGTCACACTCGTCCCTTTTAAACTTTTGTCTCTTACTTAGCTTAATTTTTTCTTCATATTTCTTTATGTTTTCAGCAAAATTTTCTAAAAGCTGATCATAAAGTGGAGTGTGTGAAAAGGTCCTTAGTATTTCTTCTTTTTTATTAATATCAATTTCCACCTCTTTCTGAATAATTGAATTCTCTTGTAGTATAAGCTCAATGTAGTCCTTATTAGCCCGTTGGCTAATAGCCTGCCACTTATCTAGAAAGCCCACTGATTGTTTTCACACTTGATAAAAAGGTGAAAGCACTGGAACTCCAGGAGGAAGATCGGGTGTTGCTAAGAAATCTAGGACTGCATGGCAAACACAAGATTGCTGACAGGTGGCACCATCTCCCTCACATTGTGGTAGGCAAACTTTACTAGAGGATCTGCCTGTGTACAAGGTAAGGCCTGAGAATAATTCAAAAGATGTTAAGACAATGCATAGAAATCACTTACTGCCCATTGGACAAATTTTTGTTGAGTCTGAGCACCCGAAAGTGCTCCCTCTGGACCAGTGACTAGAGCTGCTGCTAAGCAAAAGCAAAGAAAGTCTGCACCTACAGATGCTGAGTTAAAGTGTTCTCCACAGCAAGTCCCAGTTGAAAATGACTGTCAGTCCATGTCA
This sequence comes from Neoceratodus forsteri, assembly GCA_016271365.2. Taxonomy (NCBI): domain Eukaryota; kingdom Metazoa; phylum Chordata; order Ceratodontiformes; family Ceratodontidae; genus Neoceratodus; species Neoceratodus forsteri. The sequence goes on from JADMNL010000023.1 coordinate 72,754,851, forward strand.
GAGGAAAGTGAGTGCAACTTTGGGTACTACCCCTCTTATGAACTGAGTCAATTGTTTCAGGACAACACCCTAGTCAATTTTGGAAATGAAGCTGGGCCCTCTGGACTGTCTAAGCCCCCAGCTTTGTCCCTGGATCCAATGCTCCCAGAAAGTGAGGTGCATAGTATTAAGTCGGATGACATGGAATCATTATGTATGGTTGAATTGTAGGAGCTTTCAGTGGAGGAAAATGATGAACTGGGACAGACTGGTGATATACCAGAACAAGAAGAGTGTATTGAGTGCCCTGACAGTTCACTGCCAATGTCAGAAAACTCCCCATGTGAGCCAAGTGCTGTGGACTCAGAGACTGCAACTCCTGGAGCTGAAAGTGTCCCAAGTTCTAGCCTCTCTACCCAAATGACTGTTCCCCTGACAAGTGAAGACACTGTTGAAAGCGGGGATAAAAACACAGAGCCTGTAACGGTTCCCCCTAGAAGGACTGGTCAAGCTGTGAAGCCTGTGGTGCGTTTAAGCTATGATTCCCCAGGAAGACCTGTGGACTTGCCTCTTAATATGGTCCATAAGGGAGTGTATGTTACCCCGAGCTCACCCTGAGCTCACTGCCCAAGCTGAGCCTAGGTGCTAATCCCAGATTACTTGTCTTGCCCTCTAAGTATGGTGCCCCTGCCCCATCCAGCCCCCAGGTAGCTGATAGGGAAGTGCCCCCTCTCTTCAGATTTCATGTGCAGGAAGCAATGACCTGATTTTACAATGTTATTGTATATATAATGTGTGTAACATGTAGTAAGCTGTGAAATACAGAATAAGTGCATATGACTGTGGTTTAAGGAATGCAAACCTAACTGTTAGTGATGTAAATGTATTTGGTAATCTTCTTTAAAGTGTTATAAAGGTACCTACTTGACGCAGATGCCAAGTTCTTTTCAGGTCAGGAAGGGTGTAACCCCTCTACAAATGGGGGTTCCTAAAAGCCTCCTAGGAGCTTGCCTAAGTATTCCCCTGCCTGCTGGCGTTCGGCATTTAAGCAGTTTAAATGGCACTGTGAGTGCTTGTAAAGCCTCCACATCCTGTCTCTTTAAGAGCTGTCTGCTTGCAGACATAATTAATGCTGATGGAGGGGGACTGGTGTTTCCCTGCTCGAATCCCGCCTGAGCTGCAGTGTAATCACTTCATTTTGCAGTTGCTGAAAGTGTAAAGGGAGCCCATCTGAAAGATGTAACTGTTTGGCTGTAATCATTTAAAGCATTAGTGAAATTGCAGTTTATCTAACCTGCCTTTATTGCAGCTGGGACTCTGTGTGTGTTGCCCCTCCATTTTGGACTTGAACTGCTGTGCTGGGCCAATTGAGTTAAGGGAGCCCTAAAATGGAGACTGCTTGGGCCAACCAGAATTGGGACTCTCACTGGAGCCAGATTACAAGGGGAGTATATGGCTAGTGCTCATGGGAATTGTAGTTTGGACTTTGGCACCTTTTTGCACCTACAGAGGGAGCTCTGGAGTGATTGACAGCCGAACCCTCCAACTGGACCTGTTGGAACCTAAGGGAAATGCCCTGAACTGAAGCTAGAGAGGCAGATCGTTAGTAGCAGTGACAGGAATGGGAGCTCTGTATTTTTCTGCGGTGTACAGTTCACACGGGAAGTGCGTGAGAGGCCTTGAAGTCGGCCTACAGCCGTTGTAAGCTATAGTCATACTGAATCCGAGTTTCTTGAGGAAAAGGAAGGCTGAAGAGTGGATATCAGGCTCACCCTGTAGAAGACAGAAGATATTGCTGAATCACTCTCAGTCTGTCAGGAACTGAAGCTGCTGTGCGTGCTCCCGGGTATTCTGCAGTAATTGCGATCGGGATTGAGGAGCATCCTGCCTGGTATAGTACTTTCCTTTTACATACGAATGTGCGTAGAGCTTGTGGGGAATCGCTGTTTCTTGTTCCCTGTCCTGTGTGCTGTGTAGTGAAGCTGGAAGAGAACCCCAGCATGTTTTGGACTAAATCCGTTTGCTTTCCACTACCAAGATATTCCCCTGCAGCCTGTTTTCAATCACAAGTGTGTCATCTAATTCTTGGTGTTTCACTTCTTCATGGACTGAGCCATCCGGCTCCGGATTACAATTGGGTGTTGTGAATATATTTTCTTCTACAGGGCCCCATCCATCTGCACCTGCCGGCCAAACCCGGGCAATGGACCTGGCTAGCCTCCCCCAACCTGGGTACCCAAAGTATGACTTTTCAGACCCTGTATGTGTGCACAGTACTGTGATTTATTACTGCCAATTAACCTGATTTTCCCCCTCCCATGTTCCATTTCCCTAAAATAAACCAGATTTGATGTTATTGAACTTTATACTGTCTGAAGTGTCAGTACCTAGAGAACAAGCATTGTATTGTGCTGTGTATGTTGTTTAGCTTTGTTTTACAGGGGGTCCTCAGAGACGTGCTGCAGAATCAGTCTCGAGGGTAAGTGGTACCTTATGAGTGAACAGTGTGTATATGTGGGGTATTGGGACTGTAACTCCTGTGTACTAGGTAAGCCACTAGAAGGAACCAAAGGGGGTCACGTTGTCCCAGAGGGCTGTGACCAAACTAGTCTAACCACTACAAACCCTGACCTCTGGGTGGAGGCACCCATCATAGAACCTAGGCCCCTCAACCTGTCCGTAGTCAAGCAGGCAGGGGTAGTAGCCCTTGGGACAGCGCCACCTGGGGGTTACACTACTACCAAAGGTATCCTTTTATTCTCCACCCACCTTACTACCCAGGGTACCCTGTGATTTCACACCCACCATACTACAGAGGGTACCCTGTGATTCCCCACCTACCCTACTACCTAGGGTATCCAGTGATTCCTGACCCAATCTACTACCCTGGGTACCCTATGATTCCCCACTAACCCTACCTAGGGTATCCTTTGACTCTCCACCCACCCTACTACCCAGGGTATCCTGTGATTTCACACTCATCTTACTACCCTGGGTGCCTTGTGACTCCACATCCACCCAACTATCCAGTGAACCCTGTGATTATCTACCCACTCTACTACCCAGGGTATCTTGTGATTTTACACCCACCCTACTACCCTGGGTGCCTTGTGACTCCACACCCACCCAACTAACCAGGGTACCTGCGATTTAACCGTACACTACTACCCAGCGTACCCTGTGACTCCCAACCCATCCTACTACCTACGGTATCCTGTGATTTCCCACTCACCCAACTAACCAACATACTGTATGCTGTGATTCCCCACCCACCCTACTACCCAGGGTACACTGTGATCCTCTCTACCCTACTATACAGGGTACATGTGATTCCCAGCCCACCATACAACCCTGGGTGCCCTGTGATTCCCCACCCACCCTACCACCTAGGATATCCTGTGATTTCCAACCCACTCTACTACCCATGGTGTCCTGTGATTCTCCACCTACCTTACTATCCAGGGTACCCTGTGATTCTCCCCAACACTACTACCCAGAGTACCCTGTGATTCCCCACCCACCTTTCTACCTAGGGTATCCTGTGCTTTCATACCCACCCTACTACCCAACATACCCTGTGGTTACCCACCCACCCTACTGCACAGGGTACCTTGAGATTCCCCCACCTACTGTACTACCCAGGGTACCCTGTGATTCCCCACCCACCCACCCTACCACCCAGGACACCCTGTGATTCCCCACCACTCTACACCCAAGGTATCCTGTGATTCTCTACCCACCTTACTACCCAGGGTACCCTGTGATTTCACTTCCACACTACTACCCACAGCACCATGTGATTGCCCACCCACCCTACTACCAAGGGCACAATAAGATCCCCACTTTACTTCCCAGCATCTGCCCTGTGATTCCCCACACCCACCCTACCCAGGATACCTGTAATTCCCCACCCAACCTACTGCACAAGACACCCTGTGATTCCCTATCCGTGCTACTATCCAGGGTACCCTGTGATTCACCCCATCCTACTACTACAGGTATCCTGTGATTCTCCACCCACCTTACTACACAGGGTACCCTGAAATTTCACACCCAACCTACTACCGAGGGTCACCTGTGACTCCCCACATACCCCACTACCAGGGTGCCTAGTGATTCCTCACCTACTCTACTACTGAGGGTACCCTGTGATTCCCTACCCACACTGCTACCCAAGGTATCCTGTGATTCTCCATCCACCTTACTACCCAGGATAGCCTCTGATTTCACACCCACCCTACCACCCAGGGTACCCTCTGATTTCACACCCACCCTACTATCCAGGGTACCCTGTGATTCCCCACCCACCCTACTACCCAGGGTACCCTGTGATCTCCTCTACCCTACTACCCAGGGTACCCTGTGATTCTCCCCTACACTACTACCCAGCTTACCCTGTGATTTCCCACACACCCTAGTACCTAGGGTATTGTGTGATTTCACACCCACCCTACTAACCAATGTATCCTGTGATTCCCCACCTACCCCACTGCACAGGGTACCCTGTGATTCCCCCACCCACTCTACTACCCAGGGTACCTTGTGATTCTCCACCCACGATACTACCCAGGGTGCTCTGTGATTCTTCACCCACCCTACTGACTTGAGTACCCTGTGATTCCCCACCACCCTACTACCCAGGGTACTTTGTGTTCCCCACCCATCCTACTACCCAGGGGACCTTGTGATTCCCCAACCACCTTGCCACCTGGGATATCCTGTGATTCACAACCCACTCTACTACCCAGGATACCCTGCAATTCACCACCCTACTACTCAGGGTACCCTGTGATTCTCCATCCACCCTACTACCCAGGATACCCTGTGTTCCCCACCCACCCTACTACCCAAAGTACCCTTTGAGTCCCTGCCTACCCTACCACATAGGATATCATGTGATTCCCCACCCACTATACTACCCAAGGTATCCTATGATTCTCCACCCATCTTACTACCCAGGGTACGCTGTGATTTCACACCCACACTACTACCCAGGGCACCATGTGATTGCCCACCCACTCTTCTACTCAGGGTATCACATGATTCCCCCTACACTACTACCAAGTGTACCCTGTGATTACCCACCCACCCTCCTACCTAGGGTATCCTGTGATCTCACACCCACCCCACTATCGACTGTATCGTGTGATTCCCCACCCACCCTGCTGCACAGGGTACCCTGTGATTCCCCCACCCACTCTACTACCCAGGATACCGTGTGATTCTCCACCCACCATACTGCCCAGGGTGCCCTGTGATTCTTCACTCACCCTACTACCCAGGATACCCTCTGATTCCTCACCCACCCTACTACCCAGGGTATCCTGTGATTCCCCACCCATCCTACTACCCAGGGTACCCTGTGATTCACCATCCATCCTACTACGCAAGATACCCTGTGATTCCCTACCCATACTACTATCCAGTGTACCCTGTGATTCACCACCCACCCTACTACCCAAGGTATCCTGTGATTCTCCATCCACCTTACTACCCAGGGTACCCTCTGATTTCACACTCACTTTACTACCCAGGGTAGCCTGTGATTCCCCACCCATCCACCCTACTCCCCAGGGTACCCTGTGATGCCCCCATCTTACTAGCTAGGGTACCCTCTGATCACCCCTACCCTACTACACAGGGTACCTGTGATTCCCAGCCCACCCTACTACCTAGTTTTCACTGTGATTCTCCACCCACCCTACTTCCCAAGGTATCCTGTGATTCTCCACCCACCTTACTACCCAGGATACCCTGGGATTTCACACCCACCCTATTACCCTGGGTACCCTGTGATTCCCCACCCACCATACTACCCTGGGTACCCTGTGATTCCCCACCAACCCTACTACCTAGGGTATTCTGTGATTCTCTACCCACCCTACTACCTAGCTTATCCTGTGATTTCACACCCAGTCTACTACCCATGGTACCCTGTGACTCCCCAGCCACCCTACTACCCAGGGTACCCTGTGATTCCCCAGTCACCCTACTACACAGGGTACCCTGTGATCCCCCTACTCTACTACACAGGGTACCTGTGATTTCCTTTGAAGCAGAAATGTTTCCAGGCTTACCCGGAATGCCAGTATTGGCTGCATGTTGACTGTTTCCACTGGCAGGCTGTTCAGTAGGTTGAACACCCTCTGGGAGCAGGAGTGACTTCTAACTAGGGATGCTCAGAATCAGCTGATTCTGATCCGATTTTAGGAACTTCCAAATCCTGATCTGATTCCACTTCAAATTCTAAAAAGACCTAAAACTGGATTTAGGATTCAGATTTGAAATCCTAAATCCTACTTGCCTATCTAAAATAGGTTTTAGAATTCAATTTAGGATTTGGATTTTTGGATTTGCAATTTAAAAATCCTAGTCAGAATCTGACAAATCCAATTCCGTTCGGTAGATTCCAAGCATCCCTACTCCTAACGCTGCATTATCCCTAAACTGACCACCTTTGAGCTTCATGATGTGTCTCTTGTCTCTTTTTGGAGTCCACCAGCTCCAACATCACTGCTCTACCGTATCCATACCTTTCACTACACCTTTAATTGTAATTGTACACTGTAATTTATCAAATATTGCAGGTGTGTTAAACCAATTCAGAACCAATTTTAGGGAATTGAGTAGATTAATCTTATTAATGTATAGTTTATTTAAGCAATAATTCATGAGAGGGTGTGTATTATGATATAATGCCATGCCTCAGGTGTGTTGTAAAGCAAGTGTGATGCTCTGAATGAAGATGGGATGAGTGAGTGGAACACCAAGGTCCAGATTATTGTGGATAAGATAAAAGTTATCCAGACAAGGAGAGGCAGGAGTCGTCCAAGAGAGTCAATGCCTGCAGGGCATTTGTTCAGTACCAATGGGTTGGGAGACACAGTCACAAGAGGGGTAGGCAACACAACAACAGGACGATAGAGAGAACAGAACTACTTTTATCTCACCTGCTAAAATAATTACTAAAAGTATTTTTAGGTGCACCTCGGCTTATTGCCACTATACTCTCAAATTTCCTAGCAGTAAGCTGTATGTAAGACTGGGGCGTAGACGGAAATCAGGTTCTATTCACTACCCACAGTATCTGGTTTTACAATGGCCATAGAATCATACAAAGTCCAAATGTCTGGAGTCTTTATGCGCACCGTCATTCTCTGTTGGTAGCTACAAGAGAAGGAAAACAAAACTGTAGAACACAGATGCAATTCCCAGCACGGACCTAGTTAAGGCCACTGGGGTGGTGAGAGGTTTTGTAAACAGACCATAGGTTTCTCGGCAAAACTCACTCTCTCCAAGACTGCCAGAAATAAAGAGCCAGAGAAGCTGGTTTCTGGAATGAACCCACTATCAGGCTGTCAGATTCAACACTGGATGCAAAGGATTCCTTGGCCAAAACCCACTTCTAGGGCTGCCAAGGATGAAGAAAAACAAGGAGATGCGTGGTGATGAATCCACTGGAGGACTGCCACAACCTGGACGATACTGCAGCACTCCAAGGGCCAGCAAGACCTTGAAGGATCTGAAGTGAAGATGGATCTCCGATGCAACCAGGAATCAGAAGGACCTGAAGTGAAGATGGTTGATTCTGAAGTACTGTCACAAGGAACTAGAACAAGACGATGAAATGGTGGACATGTCCTGCACTGGGCTTCGACAGACTCGACTTCCGGCGAATGACCAGGGGGCGCAGACCAGGTTCTTCCAGGATGTGCACGCTCTTCTGCGGGGGGTGACCGACTTCGGGACATCCGGATCAGGAACCAAACGAAATGACACTGGCACGGCGGTCATGATGCACTTGAACTACGGTGAACGTAACTTCAAACTGTAGGACAGAAGAAATGTCGGGTGCAACTTGTACGAACAGTAACGAACTCAACTTCGGCAAATGACACGGATGGAGCAGATGATTTCATGGTCGGACACTTTCTGGTGAAGAATGATGATGGAGACGTCTTCCTCCAGGTAGAGACTGATTCTGGACATGTAGAACAGCAGACCACACCATGGAACATCTATGTGGTGGAAGACTGAGACTGTTACCATAAGCTGGCAACAATGTAGCTATTAGATACACCTTCTCGCAATACCAAGAGAACTGTGTGATGACCAGATAATTTGCCAGAAGAAGGGGCAAATTATCAATTTTGGGGCAATTATTTACTTGTGGGGCAATTGTTTGGATGCATGGGGCAACTGTTCAGATGCATAGGGCAGTTGTTCAGATGCATGGAGCAATTGTTCGTATGCAAGGGGCAATGGTTCATATGCATGGGGCAATTGTTCGGATGCATGGGGCAATTGTTCAGATGCACAGGGCAATTGTTCAGATGCCAGGGCAATTGTTCAGACAACCGGGGCAATTGTTCATACAACCAGGGGCAAATAACCACAATCCTAATGTCACAATGCAGTCTTGGTGCTTTTAGCCAATACACAATCATTTAGATGCTTGAGCAATAAACAGTGGCATAAATAGTACAGTTGTTACAGTTACTTTGCAGCATATTGTGAGCTAAGCACCCTTGAACGGACCCTTTCCTAACCTTAGGGCCTTTCTGGATAGGATCTGGCTACCCTTGAGTGTTTGCTATGGATGCCCCAATCACTACACTAGGGTGTACCCCTTGCTACTATGCTAGTTGCCCGGAACACTAGAGGCCTAAATGCCTTATTTGCTGTGGGGCCTATATGCCCTACTTACTACTAGGCTGGCTTGCCTTTGCTGGCTAGGCCTTGGCTACCCTTATTACCACTGGGCTAGAATGCCCTAACTTGCTAGGCCAGAACGGCCCTTACTACCACTGGGCTGGCTTGCCCTAACATACTAGGCCGGGGCTACCCTTACTACCACTGGGCTGGCTTGCCTTTGCTGGCTAGGCCTGGACTGCCCTTACTACCACTGGGCTGGCTTGCCCTAACTCACTGGGCTGGGGCCCTCTAGTACCATGGGCCTGGCGCCCTACTTTACATTGGGCCTGGTTCCCTCTCCTTTACCTTGGGGCTGGTGCTCTGCTTTACACTGGTCCTGGTAGCCCATTTTATTTTGGGCCTGGTGCCCTCATTACTTTGGGCCTGGTGCCCACTACTTTATCTTGGGCCGGCTGTCCTGCTATAAACTGTGGGCCTGGATTGCCCTTTTAACTGAGTGGCCCCTTTAAATTCTCTGGCTCACAGAGAGCTTGCTGTCACTCCTGTGGCAAATTGCCACCTAATCCCACCCCTTTACATGAATATTTATACGCTTTTGCACTGGCCTTGCTGTCTTGACCCCTCCCCATGGGTGTCGCTAACCGGCTCCCTAATGAGTATTTATTTAGAGTCCTTTCTCTCCTACCCTCGGCACTCAGCCACTTCCTTCAAGCGCCTAGTGCACTAAAAAAAAAACACAAAAAACAGTCTTTCTTTAGTATCTAGGGCAGACAGTACGAATCAGCGTGCTGCCGCCGACTCACTGCACACCACCGGGAGATGGAGGGAGCAAACTGGAGGCAGAAGGTCTTGCTGGCAGAGAGAGGGAGAACTCAGGCAGCCGGGAGGAAGTCAGGAGGCCTCAGACGGCCGACAGGAGGGTGAAATCTTCTTTTTCAGATGGTCCGCTGAACTCGACTGCACACATCAGGAGGAGCAGCAGGAGCGCTTGACAGGAGTTTTCACTGACTGGAGGAGGGGAGTCACCACGGAGTCAACAGGACCGGATGCACAACTCCAGGTAAGCCGCAAGTCCCTGTTGCACTCCTGTGACCCTCTCCATTCCACAGCCAGCCTGAAACAATACTGCCCTCAAACGGCTAAAGCCACGTTTGAAAAAGTGCTCGGGGTTCTGCTTCTCGAACCCCAAACTTGCATCCACACAAATGCTCAGGGACATGACAGGGCACCACGCGCTGGCCAGGGACAGTGGTCCTAGCGCATGGGTGCCCACTCTTGTGCTGTCTGCTCTGTGAGGGGGCTGGGATGGACCAGGCAGGCAGCAGGGAGAGAGAAAAAAAAGTTTTCTTTTTTTTTTTTACTAGCCCTGCCTAGCTCTTTTTCTAGGGGCGCTATAAGGGACCCCTGGGGGCAACTGGAAACTCCTAAAACTTTTCTGTGATGCCCCATTAACCCCTTACTTTGGGGCATTACACAAGTATGGCCAGGGACCTTCAACTACCAGACAAATGGTGTAATCTCAAATGATAATGCACATTTTGGAGCAAATTCTTATTGTTGTTATTAAATGGATTGCCAGCAGATAAAAAGCAGTTTTCAGGAACTTTTGTCAGGCTGTGGAGTTATTGTGTGGCATCACTACAACTTGGAAAGGCTGGTTCCTAGACAATAGGGCATGAGGAAAGTCTTTTACCATTATTTAGTTATGGGGCAAGAAACCACATACGTACATTACGAGATCAAAAATGCTGTCAGGAAAGCTGGTGGAATGCTGGAGTGCATCAAAAACTGACCTCCTTTTCTGCAAGGTGAACATGTAAAAGGCTGCAAGCGATGCCTCACAGCTATTATCCCCCTGTACCCCTGGCCACTTTGGAGGGCCTGTGCTGCACCCTCTCATCTGCCTCAGTGTTCTTTTTATGTTTGCTTGCACGCATGAGCAAGAAACATATTGCCATCATCTGAGTTTTCATAGGTGTGGCACCGTCTTCCAATTCAGTCAGTGTGTTTGCAGGCATGGCCACAGTTCACCAATGAATGCTGCAGCTGTCTATGACAGGAGTTGAAAATGCAGTGCCCTACAGTTGAAAGGGAGAGCTCTTCTTCAGTGAGCAGTGATAAGATAGTGCGTGCTCGTGCGCTCCCCCCCACGCACACACTGTATGGCCGATGGGGGTGCCCAATCTCCCGTCGGCTCTGTTGCACTCCCCCTCCCAACAGAGTTCCAGGTGCCATGCTGGGACCCACCCCAGCGTGGCAATAGTCCGTATGGCTGATGGGGGTGCACAATCCCTTGTCGGCTCCACTGTTTCCCCCCCAACAGACTACTGGGTGCCATGTTGGGAGCCCACCCCAACATGGCAACAGTCCATATGGGGGTGCCCAATCCCCCATCGGCTCCACTGCCCCCCCCCAAACAGCCTTCCAGCTGCCACGGTGGGAGCCCATCCCAGCATGGCACAAGTCCCGCGTTGTCAAGGAAAAAAAATCTGCAGGAAAAAACCTTCCCTCGTTGACTGTCCTGACCCACGCCCACCCTCTGCACACCCTGCCTCGCCACACTCCCACCTCACCCCATACTTACCTCCGGAGTCCAGCACGATGATCTTCAGTGGACCAGGAACACGTTTGCACTATTCTAAGTCGACCGCGAACTGAGGAAATGCCGGCAAGCTGTATAATGGAATAAATAGGGTTTTTTTTAAACTTTTATACATATCTCAGGCATTTTGGGGAATTTTTTCACCAAATTTTCAACATGGGATTTTTGGGACCCCTCCTCAAGAATTCTGTCACTGTCATTTTGTTAATCGGCCCCGAAAGGTGATTTTGCAGTCACTGCACAGCACCACCTTTTGGGACTGATTTATGAAACGACAGTGTCACAGTTCATGAGGTACACCCCCAAAAACCCTATGTTGAAAAATTTAATGGCACGTCGCCTCATTTTATGAGCATGTATTGTACTCTTCCTCATACGTTAAGTAAGTTCACGAATTTTCAATATTTTCACTCCAGATTTTCAACATTGCCATTTTACCACACCTCATTATGAGCAGAACAGCTGTCATTTTTCACATTTCACCCAAAATGTGTTTCCGCACATGTGGCACACAATGGCACAGTTGGTGTGCGAAATCAATGTGTGGGACAGATTAAGAAAATCACAGTGACACTGTTCATGAGCAGAGGTGTTAAAATGGCTATGTTAAAAATTTGGTGAAAAATTCCCAAAAACGACTGTTTTACGAGCATGTGTTGCACTGTTCCTACGCATGCTCGTAAGTCCGCGAATTTTCAATATTTTCACTCCAGATTTTCAACATTGCCATTTTACCACACCTCCTTATGAGCAATACAGCTGTCATTTTTCACATCTCGCCCAAAACATGTTTCCGCGCATGTAGCACACAATGGCGGTGTCGGTGTGCGAAATCAATGTTCAGAACAGATTAAGAAAATCACAGTGACACTGTTCATGAGCAGAGGTGTTAAAATGGCTATGTTGAAAAGTTGGTGAAAAGAGTCCATAAAATGACTGTATTACGAGCGACCATTGCGCAGTTTCCACGCACCCTTGTAAGTTCATGGATTTCTAATATTTTCAGTCCAGATTTTCACCACTGGCATTTTTCCACACTTCCTTATGAACAGTACAGCTGTCATTTTTCACACCATGGCTGAAATGTGTTTTCACACTTCCAGCACAGAAATGCATGGTCGCTGTGGGAAATCACTGTTCAGGACCGATTAAAAAATCAGAGTGACACTGTTCATGAGCAGAGGTTCCAAAATGCCTGTGATGACAATCTGCTGTAAAAAATCCCCAAACTAATTGCATTACGGGTGTGCATTGCACAGTTTCTACACACGCTCATGACATCACCAGTTTTTTTAATATTTTCCCTGGAGATTTGCAACATTGCCATTTTTTGCACCTGCCCATGAACAGTACAGCTGTCATTTTTTACATCCTGTTCGAAATGTGTTTTCACACCTGTGGTGCCAAATGGCGTAGTTGCTGTGCAAAATCAGCTTTCAGCTAACGAACTGATATTGCCACTGTTTATAAGGTGGGGGGGGGTCACAAAAGAACCCATGTTGAAAATTTGGAGTGAAAATGCCAACGAACGCCTCAGGCGTTAGGGTTTCCGACCATAACACCCAACCCTGTACAGATTGACAGGCATCAGGGGTGTGACTTGGTATTCTCGCCTGTAATGCTCGTACCATTCCACACTCTGCAGCCAGTGAGAAGCATCGAGGTGTGCCTTGGACCCTTCGGCCCCAAAGTTCACCCCATTCTCCTACACAGCACATATCTCACCGTATTTCTTGATGGAATGGGGTGAGCATCAGGGCCAAAGACCCCAAGGCACACCGTGACACTTGTCGGTGTCTGCAGGGTGAGGTGTGGTGAAATGGCGTGGCCGTTATGCCTGACAACCCAAAGGCACACCCCAATGCCTGTCACTCTCTGCAGGGTGGTGGTGGGGTTGGCTTCAGTTCAATACTTCACTGCCATTCCTATTATGCTGCTCTCTAACTCCTACACTACCAATGCCAGCAAGCAAACATTCGGCATTGGCAAATGCTTGTTTTATTTAGAAGTCAAGAATGTACCAGAAGGTGGCATCTGACCAAGGGCTTATAAAGTGGCAGGAATACTTTCCCTGCCCTGTTGGTTACCACCACCCTCCCGATTCAGCTCAGCATTCTGCCAGCTCTCTCTGACAACAGCTGCACACTTATTATGCTTCAGCCCTTTGCCTGTTATGATCCACAGTTCCTTTTCCTCCTCTACTACAGCTAGGGGAACCCCAGCCAGTGTAAAGGTCCTACTTCTGTTTTTTCTCCCCAAGAACCAACACCTTGCATTTGGCTACATCAGGTCTATAAGTTCGGTAGTCACACCACTCATTCAGCTAGTTTAGGGTCTCCTGAAGTTTGGGCTGGCTGTATAGCCTAGAGGTTAGAGTCAACAGCTGTGAATGAGCTTGGAACATCAAGCAGATCTGGGTTTGATTCCCACAACCTCCACTTGCATATTGTGTAATCGTGACCAAGTCAGTTAACCTTCCCAGTGCTCCTAGGTTGCCCTTGGAAACAGACCTTGGGCCTAGTGGGCTATAAACCAGTTACCAAAAGAATACAAAAATTAAAAAGTTTATGGCCATCCTGAGGCAGTGCACCACCAAGGCCAGCTCAGTGTTACAAACTTAGATCCTGTACACACTAGAGGTCTTAAAATGTTTTAAACCCTGTTAAAGTGGTTTGCATCTACATTATGTCAAAATTTAAAATATTTTAGTAAAATACTTTTTAACTCTGCCAAAGAGGTCATCTTAAAACATTTTACAGCTACACTTACTTGTTTGACAGCAGTGCTTTTGTTGAAGTGTATAGCGTGTGGTATATGCATCAAAGCACCCTCCTGAAACTGTGCTGGGAACCGGACCACCTAAACCCAATAAGTCACTCTGGTCTGTACGATCTGACATGTTTTTTAAAATGCTTCTTAACACAGTTTGTGAGTCATCTGGATGCCATTGTGTGTTAGAATAAAACCGTGTTTAAGAAACGGTTTCTAACACGTAACCACACTATCACAATGTGCACAGGGTCTGGAAATCCTGGATTTTAGATTATTGATGAAAAGGTTGCACAGCAGTGGCCTCAGCACTGATCTTTGAGAGACACCCATGGGTACCTCTGTCCACTTGGAGTAGTCCCCATCTACCACAATACACTTTCTGCCCCAATCCAGTTAGCAATCGACTTTTTGTACACATCATACATACTGCACTGGTATACTGTGCCCTGAAATTTATCATGTACTACAATATCAGTTTCCTTGCTAAAGTCCAGCTGTGCTATGGCTCTGCTCCTGCCCACATATCTGGTCCCCACCTTGAGGAAGTTGATCAAGCTGGTTTGATACTTTCTGCCCCCCCCCCCATAAAGCCATGCAGAGAGGGGGAATAACCTTGGCTTTAACCGAATGCTTCATTATGCTACACAAGGCAGACAATTCCCAGATGCACACAAAGATGTTTGCCGGCCTGATCCACTGGCACAGCGGTAGTGCTATTGCTTGCTGCACCGATGACCGACTCAATAGGAAACTCAGGTTGTCAGAGAGTCAGCTGGTGGGGGGAGGGGGGAGTAGGATTGAGCAACCAGTGGACTCTGTCCTTCTCTGGGGAGGGGGTGGAGCAGAGCCCGGTGGTAGCCTCGCTCCTAGCAGTGGCTGGGGAGTAGAGTGCAGGGACTGCTAGACAAGCGGTCCCTGCACCTCAAAAATGAGCTTGCTCAACGGTGATCACCTGGTTAAATAAAGACTTTGATTGATTGATTGATTGATTGAAGGGGATGAGCAGCAGGAGGTCTGACTCACCACACATGGGAGCATGCGTGGTGACATCACTGATGCCACTGCACACCGTTCCAATGGGGAGGGAAACAAGAAACACCAAGGAAAACCCCAGTCAGCAGGATGACCTCCGATCATTCCCAGGCACTGCTGTGGAACCAAGTCTGTTTCACAGTGGGGATTGGGGAACCCCACTGCTCTTGCTGAGGGTAAGGAGCCCTGGAGGAACACACTGGCAGGGTAAGTCCTGGGAATGTTGGGGTGATGGGGCTGTGGCAGTCAGCACAAAGGGGCAATCTGGTGCTCAGGGCGCAAAAAAGCAAAAACTGCAAAAAAAAAAACAGGGGTTTGAAGGCTTGGTGGGCACATGGGGGACTTTCATCAGATGGGGAGACTTCAGATCTTCTCTGAGTGGGCAATCAGGTGGGCTGGGGTAGAATCCACTATCAAAAGAAAGATCACACTTGGGATTTTGAGGGGATAGCACTAGACACCAGGGACAAATCACCTCTGGAGTTGACAGTACCCACACACACCAGGAACTATGCAGCCAATAGATTAGGGCAGATCTGATGTAAAATGGTTCCATATTAATACACCTTTACCCATTTCCACGTTTTGTTGTTTGTCACTGTTAACAAATTTGAGTTCTATGTTAGCCCAATCCTACAAGTTTTGTCAGCCTTGTGCCTCTCTTTCATTGCAACCCCATAATAAATAGGGGACCACAATGACGGGAGGGGGGGGGCTACAATCTGGGAATGGAGTACCACAAAATGTTCTGAGGTTGTAAAAGGTTCTGATAAGCCATGAAAGGTTCTGTTAGATATGCAAGCCCTATCAGAACTTTCCGAACCTTTTAGTTTAATCATGTACAAAAGCTATTTTAACTATTGTTGTCCACTCTTAAGCTATTGTCAGTGAAGGGGAAAGAATCAAAACCAACTTGGACTGGTACTACACTACCTTCAGCCTCCTTTTGGGTTTTTCTGCCACCTTCACCTGTCTTTTTAGATAAAGACCTGCTGGGAAAATATATTAAGCTCCAAAATCAATGTTTTGAAAGTTGTCAGAACTTTATTAGAACCTGAAAAAAGGTTCCAGTAAGGTTCTTTTGCAGAAAGTGGCATAGGTTTTGGGTGGTTATGAAGTTATCTGCAGTGGTTCTCCCATTCCTAGACACAAGGGGGAAAAAACCTAGAAGTAATTAACAAAGAGACTAAAACAATGAGTTTACTTAATAAAGTAACTTGCAACTGAAATACTAGGACAACTTGCGAAAGCAGAAGGTGTTTCTTACAGTTAATACTGCTGTGGGCTGAAAAGCAATCAAGTGCTAAGAAATTAGGTAGGTCTGTCATCACAGCTGCTCAAAATGCCCCATGCACAGATTGGATTCTGGGGGAAGAAAACATAATTGCTTTTCCATAATAGAAACCATCTTATGCTGTCAGAAGTCATTCATCATCACTCGTGAGAAGTCAGTATTTATTTTTGAAAAAGTGTGGGGCTAAGTAATCTGTGTGTAAATGAAATCCTTCGAGCGAAGTAACAGCTTTCAGAGCATGTGGTAGTGTTCTGTCAGTCACTGAGTCATTCCAGTTTGGGAACAAAACTGTCCGGTATGGAAATATCCCCCCTCACAAAAGGGCATGCTTTGTGGTTGAATATATAGAGGGAACACCTAATGGACTGCAGTGGAATACACATTTATCTCCACAATCGAGTCATAAGATCCATAACTCACAAGTGGCGAACCCACAAATTATTTATTTATTTATTGAGATCTTGGATAATACCTTTGAGTCAATAGGTTTCATTCAATAGGTTCAAAGTCTAGACAAAGCTATAAGTAACGTAAAACATAAGTAAACTACAACACAGTTGTGCTTAAGTGACAGAGTAGATCAAGCACAGCATGTACAAGGTCATTGGCTCATCACAGTAGCCAGAGACTGTTAAGTTACAGTACGCAGGCATTTTACAGAGGCTATGTTGGTAACCGAAGTCAAGTACAGTAAGTTAGGTATTGTTACAAGGTTATAGGAAGTGAAGAAAAGAGGAGAGAAGAAGAATAATAATCAGCATTTATATAGTGCTTTTCATACACAGTATCCCAAAGCGCTTTACAAGTAATGCTAGACTGGTAGTGAAGTGACTGAATGTGTGGTGGCAGCCATATCACATATCATCACCCACACACAGCCTGGGTAATTGCATGAACCAGTTTATGGGAAGGGGAATGTTGGCCAGGACACCGGGAATGTTCCCTGCCCTTTGCGAAGAGTGCCCTGGGTTATTTTACTTCCACCTGGACACCCACCAGGATAACACCAGGATGGGCAGATGGGACCTTGGTTTAACGTCTCATCCGAAGGACGGCAAACCCCAGCAGTACAGCACCCCCCAATACTGCACTCGGATGCCGCAATTTTTAGGTGCAAGTTCAACTTCGTGGTGGGACGAGAACCCACGTACCTTCTGGTCCAGAGGCGGATGTGCTACCAACTGAGCCACGCTGACACCTGAGAGGGTGAAGAGGAGAGAAGAAGAGCGAGGAGAAGAGGAGAGAGGCAGTACCTTGGGAGGAGAGATGACAGCTGAATGTACAGGAGAAGGAGTGAGGGAGAGAAGGAAGCAGACTCAGGGGGAGGAAGTTGGGAGGAGAATCGGGTGTAGGACAACTGGAGGGAAGGGGAGGGTGAGGGTGAGCAGAGAAATGGATGTGGGTAGGAGGGAGTGGAAGAGGGTGGGAAGGAGGGTGGTGGGGTGGATGGAGTGAGCAGGGAACTGAGAGCAGAGGTGAGATAATAGGAGGCTGGGGGGCACAAGAATAGAAGGCACTGCAGGAGTGGGTTAGCGTAAGGTCAGTTATGAAGGTCTTCAAACTCATGTGAAGATAAACGTGTTACTCCACTGCAACCCGCCATTGTACTTGCTGTACACCACACTACTGATAATGCTTTTATCACCGTTTTACCCTGTTTTGGTGTAAAACTGTCTCTTTTTCATTATAAAATCTCTAGCTGTTCCATTGTTCTCTGTGTTCTGTTTCCAGATTCTAAGTGGAAATTAAATGTTCTGGGTGTAATATAGAGGATAGTGTATGATCACTCATACAGGTTATAGAGTATGGTGAAACATTGTTAAGGATGGAAATCCATCCCTTGAACAACGTTGTGCTGCACTAGCTACGTCGGCTAGTTTGTTGTGCTGCACTAGGGTTCAGTAGTGTATAAGGAGCTATAAAAGACAGTGTATGGTCGCTTATACACAACAAGGATATTTTTTAACTCTTGAGGTTTCCCTGGTAATGAGACCTCTCAAGCTGCACTCTCAAGTACCATGAAAACCTCTCGAGTGCAAAATATCCTTGTTGTGTATGAGCGATCATACACTATCCTCTATCTTGTACTGCTTTCAAACCAAGAACCTGTGTACCACACCAAATCATTACACTCTGCAGTGCTTAAAGCACCAGTCATACTGCCACTCACTATTTCCAGTTCTGGGATTCCCTTACTTTTGAAAGGGAATACTTTATCAATCTTGCAGTAAATGTACTGTTTCAGTTGCATGAACATAGTGCATCATATTTTTTGCTTAAAAATTAGAAAGGCATTTTCCTCACCCTGTTATAAGTACCATAAGACACTTCATGGATGTGTAATTTGGGGGAATAAGTACATTTTGCTCTTCGGTGTTTGAAAGGCACTCAGCACAATTGCCTCATGCCTGGCAACACCCTCGAGCTGTACAATTATTCTCCAGTATTACACACCCTGGCATGTCTTATTGCATACTTCTACGTTAATAAATATGGAATATGTGCTGGTTTAATAAAAAGTTATCAGAAATATATTCATGATTTGTACTTGACCTATGACCTCACGAGTGGTCACTTGTAGCGGTTTTGCCCTGTGCTGCTGTTACTTCGTTTGTGAGGAACCTGTAATTTAACCATGGAATAACATAAGTAAAATAACCAGCAGAATGATGGAATAGGCAAGTGAGCCACAAAGAATTACTGCTGTTTTTGCTGCTTACTAAAACTGCACTGACTGCTTATTGAAACTGCACTGTAACTGCACTTTTTTGGAAGTAAACAGGTTGGGTAAGAATAAATGCCTCCTAACTTTTTCTGTGAGTGCTGAAAGACTTTCATCTTCTATCTGTGGGTATGTGGTTGTTAGCTTTGCCTTCACACACTGTGAGTTTTATTGCCTTTTTATCTAAAAAGCTTTGATGCACTGATCCAGTAAACCTTGATCCAGTAGCTGATCTGGAAGCATGGATCCTTTAGGGGCACAGGAAGACTCTAAGCTGAGATACAAGATTCAAGTGTACAGGATCAGCACTGAAAGTTGTTAGAAAAACTGGCCAGGAGGTATAGGCAACAATCTTTACACCCAGGTGGCAAAGTTAATTGAAATAATACAAGTAGCCCCTAGGTGGCGCTATCCCAAGGGCTACTACCCCTGCCTTCTTGGCTAGTAGCAGGTTAAGGGGCCTGAGTTCTGAAACTAGTGCCTCTACCTGGAGATCAGGGTTGGTAGGGGCCAAGCTAACCTGGGCACAGTCCTCTGGGACACTGTAACCCCCCCCTTCCCTTTTAGTGGCCTGAACACTGTACAATAATCACTTTCACAATACTCCTGGTACACCACACAAGTACCCACACTGTTTGCACTTACCACCCGGGCTGGTTCCTCTGGCTTGACCCTGGGGACCCCCTGTAAAACAAGGTTAAGTACAGCAAATAGCAACAGTACAGTACTTTGAGCACAAAACTGGAAGCACAGTCGGATTACATGCATAAAAAGTTAGATCTAGTTTATTCAGGGGCCTTGAACAAGGGAGGGGCAAAATCAGATTAATAGTTCTTAGACTTTGTTACAGTGAGCCTCCCCAAATACATGGAAAAGATTTTGAGCCTCTCCCAAAAACTGAAATAATCTTGGGCCTCCCCGAAGAAAAATAGCATACTGTATTTGTGCAGCACACCATGAATAAATTGAAACCCCTTTGAGTACTTGGCTCACATTCAGTTCTTTGTCTTTTCCTGAGGTGGAACCTTTGAAAAAGAGCTCCTGTGCTCAAAGGTGCTATCTGAATAACAAATAAATAAAATAAACAAATATTATTATTCAGCTTATGGTAACCCCATCCCGGCCCCCTCCACAGACCAGCCTACTTGCTCCACTATTTTCATTCTTGAACAATTGCTACCCCTTGTTGCAGTACCTTCATGGGTCAGACTACTTTCTCTGTTTCCTCTCTATATGAAATGACCTTCCTACATTCTTTGCCTCTCCCCCTCCTTCCCTGCTCCTAAACAACTTCTCTAGGATTACTTTGCTCCTTCCTGCTGTTGCTCTTAGCACTTCTGTGCTCAACCCTTGTATTTGGGCTGTTCTGCCATCAGTCTACAAATTGATCAATTACCACCACTCATTATTAGTTTATTGTTCATATTTGTTTACACTATTATTCATTGTGTATTTCTTGATTGTTTTGCAGTTACCTTTGGAAATGTATTCACTACCTACCCTTCCCCGGGTACACCTGAAATGAGCCTTGGCTCATTCACCTTCCCTTGTCACCTATTAGTAAATAAATACAAAAAATTCACCTACTATTGTCCTCTTTCAGTTTACTTCATCTCTTCACACAAAATACATAAAACTCAAAATTTAAATATAATTCCTTTTCAGACTTGATGGAGCCTCCCCTGGAACAGGTTGGGGCCTCCCAAGGGAGGCTGGCCTCACCATTTGAGAACCCCTGAACTATTTACTGAAAATCATTTATTACATCTTTCAACAGAGCTCCCTCTCAGATTACTTAAACTGCAATTAGGCAGCTCTTAAAGAGGCAGTACACAGAGATTATACAAGCTCTGGTAATCACATTTAAACTGCTAAGACGCAGGACACCAACCTGGCAGTGAACATTTAGGCAAGCTCAAGGAAGACTTTTTGGGAACCCTCATTTGAAGGGGGTTACGCCTTTCCCTGCCTAGGAAAACTTGGCATCTGCGTCAAGTCTGTACCATCATAACATTGAAAATGCAACATATACAAGATATTTATACCATTAGCATGCTATACAAGTACTATCTGATTAATCAATTGGCATAACTTGTCACTTTACTATACATTTCAGTGTACTCCACTATATAATTTCCATTCTGATAATACATTATGCATATTTCACACAGGTAACTTGAACATTACTATACAGAATCATGTAATAACTTCTTGTACTCTAAACAATGCAAGAGGGAGCCCTTCCCTATCAGCTAACTTGGGGCTGGATGGGGTAGGGGCACCATGGTGAGAGGGCAAAACAAGTAACCTGGAATGGGCTGTCAAGCTCAATTTGGGCAGTGAGCTCTGAGAGAGATAAACACCTTTGTGTACTGCATTGAGAGGCAAATCCACTGGCCTCCCGGGGGAATCGTAACTGAAGCGCACCACTGGCTTGGCAGCTCGGCCAGTCTGTTTGGGGTGGACAACCACAGTCTCTATACTTTCAGCAATGTTTTTGGAGCTTTCATCACTTGTGAGGGGTGCTTCTGCATGAAGGGAAATGTCCAAGCTGGGAGCACTGTCAGCCCCTTGCTCTGTAGTCTTTGTTTCTACAACACTTGGCTCATTTTGAAGACACTCTGCCACTGAAGGGGGGTTGTCAGCACTCTCATAGTGTTCCTCGAGTTCTGGCATGTCACCAGAAAGACTCATACCATCAGCCTCTCCTTCAAGCAAATCATACAGTTCCACGATACACTAAGACTCAGCATTCTCAGACGTAATACTTTGCACTTCACCTTCAGGGAGCATTGGCTCCAAGGATGATGCCGGGGCATTAGGCAGTCCAGAAGGCCCAGCTTCACCCTATAATTCAACATAGGATTTCCACGAAACAACTAACTCAGTTCATATGAGGGGTAATAGGCATTATCACACTCACTGTCATCCGAGTTAGACTGGCAGTCACTATCATTCTGGGGCTGCTGCGGGGGAAATCTTAAATCGGCAACCATGGGGGCAGGCTGACTGTTTCTTTCTTGCAGCAGCATGAGTCACTGGTCTAGGGGAATCAATCTCGGTGGGTTCAGCCTCAATTATAACTTGACCAATAGGCAGCAAGTGGTTACGGTGCATGGTCTTGTCAGCTTTGGAGATATTCTCTGGGCACACTTTGTACACTGGCAAATTATCCAGTTTCCAACTATGACATGGGGAAGATGGTGCCTTCGATCAGCAATTTCGTGTTTACCATGCAATCCTAAATTTCACAACAACACACGGTCTGCAGGCCTAAGCTCTTGAGCCTTTACTTTTCTATCATGTCTCTCCTTGTTGGCTAGATTTCTTTTGGCAGCCATTGTCTGGGCCAGTTGATAGGCATGGTTAAATTGAGCTTTCAGTTTTTGAACATATTGCAGGTAATCTTCGGCTCAGACCCCATTGGGAGAAACCCCAAAACAGACATCAGCAGGCAGCGGACCTCTCTCCCGAACATGAGGTGGTAGGGAGACAACCTGGTAGCATCATTCTTTGTGCAATTGTATGTGTGTACCAAGGTGCTAATCTGCTGGCTCCATTTATGCTTATCTTTTGGGTGGAGGATGTCTAGCAGGGTGCTGTTAAAGCGTTCTAGTTGAGGATCCCCCTGTGGGTGATAAGGTGTGGTTCTTGACTTTCACCCCCATAGTGAGAGCATTTCTTTGATTAGCCGACTCTCAAAGTTCTAGCCCTGATCAGAGTGAGTTCGCTGGGGGGCACCATAGTGGATGAAGAAATTTTCCACTAGCCCCTTGGCCAGGTAGATGCTTTTTGATCTTTGGTGGGGAAAGCTTGTGCATACCGTGTGAAATGGTCTGTAACCACTAACACATTGCCAATGTTTCGCTGGTCAGGCTCTAAACTCAAGAAGTCTATGCAGACTAGTTCCATTGGGGTGCTGGTAGTAATGTTGACAAGTGGGGCAGCCCTCTGAGGCAGGGCTTTTCTCTGCTGGCAGCAACTACAAGTCCATATATGGTGCTCAACATCGGCCCCCATCTTGGGCCAGTAGAATCAAGATCATACTAGGTCAAGGGTCCGGTCGATTCCAAAGTGGTCCATATGATTGTGGAGGGACCTCAGTACCAAATCTTTGAAGGCTGTGGGCAGGATCAATTGTTGCTTGTCTATTTGGCCACCTCGATCTACAGTCTCTCTATACAACAATTGATTAAGCAGCTTCAACCTGGGGTCTTTTTTAAACAACAAAGCGGTTCGCAGATCAGAGGATCGCAACTTGGACACACCCTTTCCTGCATGACGGGCGTCAAGTGCTGGCTGAATCATAGAATCTCGGGATTGAGCCCCTTGAAGGCTGTCATTGTTAAACTGAGGTAGTGCACTAATATCTAGAGCAGAAAAGTGGCAATACGCAGCCGGTATGCAGGTGTCAGAGGGGCTCAAGCAATCTGCTAAGCAGTCCACAGTGTCCGTAGACATCTGTTCATTTCTATCAAACTTTTGGCACAATGCTCGGATGTCAGGTTTAGACAGCCTGACCCAGTCACTCTTGGGAATGGGCCTCTGGGATAGGGCATCAGCATCAATATGATTCAGGCCCAGTCTGTATTCGACACCATAATCATATGTTGACAATGCAGAAAGCCACCAGTGCCCCGTGGCGTCTAACTTAGCTGAAATCTGTACATAGGTCAACGGGTTATTGTCAGTCCTTACCAATATTTTCGCCCCATAGAGGTAATCATGAAACTGGTCGACAATGGCCCATTTTAACGCAAGGAACTCCAACTTGTGCACAGGGTAGTTTCACTCTGATGGGGTCAAGCTCCTACTGGCAAATGCCACTGGTCTCAAACCATCTTCATGGTCTTGATACAGTACAGCTCCTAGACCCTGCAAACTGGCGTCAGTATGCAGTAAATAGGGTTTGGTGGGATCAGCATAAGCGAGGATGGGGGCATGGATGAGCTGGTATATGACTCTGTGGAAAGCTGCTTCACAGTTAGGTGTCCAATGGGACCCGAAAAGTTCACCTGGGCAGAAATATGCTTTGTCTGGTTCTTTGTCGGCCCCTTTTTTGTATTTTCGATTGGTGGGAGGGTAACCCTGGGTAAGATTCAAGAGTGGCCGAATCACTTTAGAATAGTCCTTTATGAACCATCAGTAGTAACCACAGAATCCCAGAAAATGTTGTAGTTCTTTCAAATTGTGGGGCTGGGGCCAAGTAGTCAAGACTTCAACTTTACTAGGATCAGTCTCTATCCCCCTCTGTAGACACTATGTGCCCCACATACTTCACAGAGGTTTGGAAAAACTGGCACTTGTCAATGGACAGCTTGAAGCCGAAATCTTCCAGTCGGTCTAGTACCTTGAACAGTCAACTCTCATGTTCCTCTAGGGAGCTCCCAGACACAATGACATCGTCCAAGTACACCAGCCATTCCAGCAAATTCATGTCTCCCACCGCTCGTTCCATCAGTCGTTGGAAGGTAGCTGAGGTGCCCGATATCCCCTGTGGCATTCTCAGGAATTCGTAGAACCCCAAAGGACAGATGAAGGCTGCCTTCTCACAGTCCTCCAGAGCCATCGGAATCTGGTAATATCCACTGCGAAGATCCAACACCGACAACCATTTGCTCCCATTCAAACAATCCAGAGCATCTTGTATACGGGGCATGGTGTATTGATCAGGGATGGTTCGCCTGTTGAGGGTCCGATAATCTACACACATTCGTATTGTTCCATTCTTCTTATGCACAACCACAATGGGAGAAGCATATGGGCTCCTGGATTCTTGTATCACACCAGCTGCTAACATTTCCTGCAAGTGTCTTCTCACATTGTCTATGTCTGCAGGGCCTAGGCGTCGAGACCTCTCTTGAAATGGCCGTTCATCGTGGAGATGTATGTGATGCTCCGTACCCTTGACACATCCCATGTCCCATTCCTTCAACGACAACACTTGGTCTCTCTGGACAAGTTTCTGGCTAATTCTAGTCTTCCATTCAGCTGGCAACGGGGAGTCACCAAAATCAAACAAGTCGGGAGTCACTCTATCGGTCTTGCCAGGGCACTTGTTGCTGGGCAACACTGCTGTGTCTGCACAGTGTACTGTAGCTAGGGTGCATCCTCTGTTCACTCAGATCTTCTGATCTGACACATTATGAATCTGGACCATCACTCGTCGTGCATAGGCATGAGCACGAGCTGGCAAGATGCTGGGCTTTACCAATAATCCTTCCTGCAATTTTGCATCGCCCTGGTGCGTCCAACATCAGTATTTTGTTCTTGACGTCTTTGCAGAGGTGGACCTCCCCTTGAATGGTACACTGGGCATTAGGGGCCAGTACCTTTGAATCGGGATTCTTCTTCAACATGACCCCTACCGGTTCATCCTGGTCCGCTCCCTTGGAGTTCTGTTGCAAACCATAGGCTCTCTTGATCAGAGTGGGAATTCTTAGGGCCCTCCCAGCCCGTCACCCTTGTTTCTCATGACAGAGTTGTGCCAGTCTCCCAAACATATGGGCGTTGGTTCTAATTAACAAGGGAACCCCATCATACAGTCCAGTAGGGGGACACACTAAGGCCAGTGTCTCAACTTGCTCCACTACATCAGTTACAGCTGCAGGAAATGACAACCAGAGCCAGACATATCCTAGGTAGGGATAAGACTTGTCGCTCAGCCCCCACACATGTAGGCCTTCCAGGGATTGTAAGGGCAAAGCAGATAAGTGTTTATCATACCATTCTTTAAATACAATGGTCACTTGCAACCCACTGTCCAGCACAGCCCGAGTAGGAATACCATTCACAACCACGGTAGTCTCCATTGAAGGGCCCACTATTTTGGACCAGTGTGGAGGGACAGCATCAGGGGCCTGGACAGATGATTTAGCCACACA
The DNA here is from genome assembly GCA_016271365.2 of Neoceratodus forsteri. NCBI lineage: Eukaryota > Metazoa > Chordata > Ceratodontiformes > Ceratodontidae > Neoceratodus > Neoceratodus forsteri. Next base: position 72,780,791 of record JADMNL010000023.1, read on the forward strand.
GGGATTTGAGTTACTACTTCTTGAACCCTCACTGTGGTCATTTTGGGCACTCCTCGACCACTGATTCATTCTCTGAAGCTCGCCTTGAAGTCTATATGCAACTTTATCTAGGTCTTTTGTGGACCTGCATTCTCTCTTCATGTGCCCATCCTTCCCACAATTATGGCAAAATATCTTTTCTGGGATTTGGGGTGGCCGAGACATCACACTGGGAGCTGGGGCGGTGGTACTACCAACCAAGAACCTTGGTGCCATCTCTGTCTGCTGTGTGGTGAGCATTTGGAGACATCTCTTCAGTTCTCTTACTTTCATAGTCAAGACATCAAGTTTCAAGCTGCTGTCAGCAGGAGATGCCTGGGTGGACATCCCCACCCCATAACAGATGCAGTTGGATAAGGGTCGGTGCCTGTACTTGCAGGTGCGTCCTTTATAAAGAGACTGTTTTTTGTTTCCCTGAATTCCCTCAGCAGTTCATCCCATGGTGGCACACCCTCATTGGTCCCCACTTCGGAAGGGCCTTCCTATGCCATGATCACTTGGGCTGCGCTCACCCTAGAATTACAATCCCCCTCTTCATCTTCAACCTCCCGGAGTTCTTTTATCAAGTCACAATAGTCTGGTGGGTTACCCCTTTTATCTGGGAGCCTTAATTGAAGGAGCTGCAATTTAGAATGCTCTGCATGTTGCAGTATGTGCCCCAACCTCACATAGTTTAAATCACTGGCGGCTACTGCACCTTTTCGTTAAGCCTTCTGCAGCGCTCTTTCCAGATGAGTAACATATGCAGACAAACCTTTCCCTGGCCATTGTTTTGTACCTTAAAATTTCCACATCAAGTTCTCCCCTGACTCAGTGCTCCCAAAATTGCCTTTGAGTGCAGATAGGTACTTCTGGCCAGATGCATCAGGGTTTGTGGACCTCAGAAATGTAATGGCCTCTAGGGTGGGACCCCTCAAACTTTCCATGATCCTTTTCCATTTCTCAGCCTCCACACACTGCCATTCTGGTACCAAAGGGGCAACACAATCTATCCAGGTCTCCCAATCATCCTCCCCTGGGGGGGGTGGGTGCCGGAGAACATTCTCAACCTTCGGTAAGAGTCGTGACTAATGGCAGGTACAGACATAAGAGCCAGCATTGGCACAGGCACAGAAGGAGGGGCAATAATGGGTGCTGGAGCGGGAGGGGGTGTTGGGGGAGGAACACCCCCAGGTGGTAGGAATAGTTTCTTTAAGTCCGCCACAGTTTTCCCTTCCTCCAGCAACAACTTAGCAAATTTCTCCTCAAAAGTCTCCGATAGTGGGGGGGAGGGCTCATTCTAACATACTAACATACTAAAATGCCAGCAGAATAGGCCTAACGGTCTTTCGTGTCTGCTCGTTTGGTCAGCCCCCACCCTGGGTGCTGACCTTGCTGTCCCCCTCGCCTTCTCTGGCTTCTCCTTCCCAGTTCCCGGATAATTCTTTGCTGCATTGGATTTTGCTTCCAGAACCCTTCCCTGTACCTGCCCCACCCTCTTGAACCCTCCACTGTCTCTGCCTCCACCAGCCCCCTAGGCAGTGCATTCCATGGCTCCACCACCCTCTCAGTGAAGTAGCACCTCCTCCTTTCTCCCCTGAATCTCCCTCCCCTCCAGCTTCCATCCATGCCCTCTAGTGGCCCCTTCCTCCTTCCTTCGAAGCACCCTGACTGTTCCTCCCCTATTTACCCTCTTCATGTACCTGAAGACCTCTATCATGTCCCCCCGGTCCCTTCTCTCTTCCAATGTGTACATATTTAGCTCTTCGAACCTCTCCTTATAGGTCCTGTCCCCCAAGCCCCAAATCATTTTGATTGCCCTCCTCTGGACCCTCTCCAGGAGGTTAATGTCCTTCTTTAAGTGTGGCCTCCAAAACTGTACGCAGTACTCAAGATGCGGCCTCACCAAGCAGTTATACAGAGGGGGTATCACTTCCCTCCTTCTGGAGGTGATCCCCCTAGCGATGCATCCCAGCATCCTGTTGGCCTTGGTTGCTGCCTCCTACAAGTCTCAGAGTTGTTCATCTTGACATCCACCACCACCCCCAGGTCCCTCTCAGCCATCGAGACTTGTAGCATTCTCCCCAGGTGTACACTTGGCCTGGGTTTCTGGCCCCAGGTGGAGTACTTGCATTTCCCTGCATTGAACCTCGGCTTCACTTTCAGTGCATCTTTCCCAGGCCTCCAGGTCCCCTGTGAGGCCACCTCCCCTCCTCCCCATGCACCACCGCCCCCAGTTTCGAGTCATCTGCAAAGAGCTCAGCTCACTCCTGATTCTCATCATGTCAGATAATGTGGCGTTGAAACAGAAGGGCCAAGGACTGATCCCTGTGGGACCCCACTAATGACCCTCCTTGGGAGATGAGACTATCCCACCAACTACGACCTTCTGGGTCCAGCCCTGAGCCAATTGCCTCATCCATCTGATCATCTGGTTCCCCACCCCATTTCTCCCAGTTTATCCAACAGGCCCACGTGAAGAAACAGAGTCAAATGCCTTGCTGAAGTCTAGAAAGAGGACATCCACTGGTCTACCCAGGTCCAAGGCACTTGTCACCCAGTCATAGAACTCCACCAGGTTTGTCTGGACACGATTTCCGGGATGAATCCATGCTGTCTATCGTCCAGGCACCCTGACTTATCCAGGTCCCCCCAGCCTCTCCTTGACGATGCCTCCATCACCTTGCCCACCACCGATGTCAGGCTGACAGACCTGTAGTTCCCTGCCACCTCCCTTGACCCCCTTGTGGATAGGCTTTATCTGCACACCTTCCAGTCTTAGCGGCACCCACCCTGTCCTCAGAGATGGTGAAAAGCTCTGCCAGGGGTTTCTGCCAGACATCTGCAAGTTCCTTCAGCACTCTGGGATGTAATTTATCCGGCCCAGTGCTTTCTCCGTCTTAAGGAGCTGAGGGCTTTCCTCACTCTCTCTGCTGTGATTTCCACCTCCGTACTCTTCTCCTGCTTAGCCCTCCCCACCTGCCAGTGATGCCTCCCCTCTCCCAGACCTACCGATGGTGAGGGTCCCCCTCCTCAATGTCTGTCTCCTCCCATGTATGATGCAGCACCCCATTTTCCCTGGTGAAAACTGAGGTGAAGTACTCCATTTAGTACTTCAGCCTGCTCCCCCAGGTCTTGTGCCCATCTCCCTGATTTAATCCTGCTAATCTGCCCCTTCACCCTCCGTTTTTCCCCAATGTATCTAAAGAACTCCTTCTTCCCACTAATTTCCTGGCCAGGTTCTGCTCCTTCCTTGCCTTAGCCGCCTCACCACTCTAGGGGGGCCTTCAACCATCAGCTCGACTCCCTCGATCCCTTTCACCTTGAGCACTTGAATTGCTTATAGGCTGCTTTCTTTCCCCACCACCCTCCTGGACCTCCCTGGTCCACCAACAGGGTTTTGGGCCCTACCCGCATTTCATCTTACTCTTGCACAGGTGCTGGTAGCATTCTGCCCCTCTCCTGATGATTTTCCCTACTATCAGCGTCTCCATGTCTGAGCAATCCCATCCAAATGCTCCTTAAGGATCCTTCCATTTCCTTAAAATCTGCCCCTGAAGTCGGTTATACCTGTCTTTGTGCAGCCTTCTATCTCTCCTAGGTCCAGGCAGAACCAGACCGTGCATGGTCACTCCCGCCAATGGGTCCCTTACCTCCAGGCCCCCAATCTGGTCACAGTCTGCCAGGACCAATCCAGTACCGTGCCTCCCTGGTCGGTTCCCTCACCTGCTGAGTTAGGAACATGTCTTGAAGACATCCAACAACCTCTGTTCCCTGGTCACAGAGAGGATGTCATAGATCTCCCATCTGTTCCTGGCATGTTTAAGTCCCCAACACCACCACCACCATTCCTCTGCCAGTCTGCAGTGTCTCAACATCTGCCACCAGACTGTCCTCCAGCTCCTCCGCCAGGCAGGGGGTCTATACACACCACTCCTATTTTTACTCTTTTGCCCCCCTTGTTATCAAGGTGACCCAAATTGCCTCCACGGTTCCCCTCCTCCTCTACTCCCCTATGCCAATGCGGTTTTTGACTATCATTGCTACCCCTCCTCCCCTTCCTTCCCCCCTGTCCTTCCTGAACATAGTGTAACCCTCCAGGTTCAGGTCCCAGTCATGTCTTGCAGTGGCCCAAGTCTCACTGACCGCTGCCACATCCACTGCTCCCTCAGTTAGCATCGCCTGGAGCTCCGGCATTTTATTGCCCAAGCTCCTGGCATTTAGCAGGACTACCTTCCACCTTTCCCTATAGTTCCATTTCCTGCCTGTAGTTCTCCCTTGGGGATTCTGTTTTCCCTGGTCTGCACTTTGCCAGTCGGCCTTTTCCTGCAATCCTTCTGGTCCCCAGGGGTGGAGACAGAGTCCTCCTTTATCGGCAATCCCCTTGACAGCCTTTTTCTCCCATCCCACCACCCCCTTCACAAGTTTAAATCCCACTTTTCACCAATGAACCTCTAGTTTCAACTTAAGGACCCTCCTCCAAATTGAGATGTAGTCTCATCTCTAGCATACAGCTATCCTCCCAGGTCTCCCCCAATCCCCCATAAACCCATACCCTCTGGCCTCACACCACTCCCTGAGCCACTGGTTTATCTCCTAATTTTACTTTTGTGTTCCACTAGCCCTTGGCACTGGCAGGTTTTCTGAGAAGGCTCGTCCTATGTCATGACAGACCCTGGCGAGCTCCTGAATCTTGCCTGTATCTCTAGCTCACTATTTCTCAATGTCACTTGTACCCAGGTGGAATAGTATGTCTGGGGAACCCCACAATCCTGGGAACCCCCCACAATCCTTTGCCAGTTGATATACCTCGTGCTTAGCCCTCAGGCACCGTTAGTCCAGGGAAGCATCTTTGTTCTAACTGGCCAGGCTCTCTCCCTATCCCATTTGATATCCCTGATCTTAGAATCCCCAGCAGGAGCACTCTGACCACCCTTTTCCTCCATCCCCCTTCCATGTCCCTCATCCTTTCTACCGGCCCCTCCATCCAGCCGGCTCCTTGTTCCTCCCTCATCTCAGTGCCACCCACACATACCCTCTCCTTATTACCATGGCCACACCCCTCCTCCAATCCTATGCCTCCTCCTCCTGAGTATCCTTCTGTACTTGCTAATTCCCCCTCACTGCTCCAACTGGTCCCTTCTCCCCCATCTGCTAAACTAGCCTGGCTCATCCTCCTTCCTTCCCAGTCTCCATTTAGTTCCTCCTTGCTCATCGTGCTCCTGGCCTAAACCCTCAGCTCCCTTTACTGAATCCTCTGTACTTCTGGGTCCTTCCTTTACCTTTCTCCCAACTGGTCCTTCTCCTGCGCTTTCCTCCCTCTTCCCTGCCCCTCCTGCTTGATTCACTGCTCCCCATTCTCCTGCATTCCAGGTCCCCTTGTTCTTCCTGCTATCTGGCCCCTGCCTCTGCCTCCCACTCCCACTCCCTTTCCGCTCTCTAACCACCCTGTCGTGGCTACATCACCCCCTCATCCTTGAGCAGAAGAAGAGAATGAGCGGTTACTGAGTGTAAGGTCTGATCCACCTCCCCGCCTGCCTCCTTCTGTCCAGCCCTGGCCATCTGTCTACTTCCTGAGAATGTTGTCCGTCCGTCTCCCCTTTGTGAGGGTCCCCACTACCTGCTCAAGCTTCCTTGGTAGTCCTTGGCCCTCTGCCAGGGTCCCTATGTGACCCTGGAATATTCTCCTGCACTCCTTTCCCTATGCCCCCCCCACCCCAGTGCTTGGTGCAACCTGTGGAGAGTCCCAGCCCCTTTCTGAACCATACCACCCCTTCCCCCAGCTTTCTCCCTAATCCCAAGAACCTCACTCCCTAAGCTGTGCTAGCTAGCAGCACACTGGGCAACCACCGAACTTCAAAGCCCAGTCCAGTATCATGGCTGCTCACCACACCTGCACCCCACCAACCTCCCAAAGATGCCGGCCCTAATGATGTGTGGTTCCATCCCCTTCCAAATAGGTTTCCTTGGGTGAGCCACCAGGTTCCCCCTAGTCCAAGATACCCTACTGCCTAATCAGGTCACCCACTAATCTTAGAGACAGTCCCACTGTACACCAGTAACCCTGTTACTAGGTGCAGTACAACACATTAAACTTATAAGGGAAATGAACAACCCTAAGCTCCTCTCAGCCTTTAAATCCAACCCCAGTGGCTAGAACTACATGAGCTGCACCTGCAGCCTTTTCCCTCCAATTGCAGGGCAGGTAATTCTTATAAATTCAGAGATTCTCGGAGGGAGGGTCCTGGGCAGACACCTGACCCGAGAGAGAGTGTATCAGCCCTGTGTCTCCTCCAGGCCCAGCAGCCAAAGAACCAGGCCCAAGCAAATCCACCAAATAGGTTTTAAATCAGAAGAAATAGGCCTCTACCAGCGCAGCCTGTTACACAGTGAAACATCCACAAATGAGTCCCACTTACAGCCACCAAATCAGGTTTACAAACATCCAGCAGCCCCAAAACAATACCCTGCTAGCCCCTTAGAAGTAAGAAAGAAAAGAACTAACCTACCAAGTAAAATCCACAAGAACCCTGTAAAAACAACAGCAGCAGCTACTGTCCTGGAACACAACTGATCCTGTCCCCTTTCAGTTCTTTCTGAGAAGACAAAGCAGCTAACACCTTAACCTGATTCAGCCTCTGCCTCCAGTTAATTGGCTGAGTGAGACCTGGCCAGACAATTAACACCCTCCCCCACTATGCACTAACCTTTACAGCTAATGGAGTCAGCACAAGGAATCAAAATTCAAGTCAAAGCCCCCAAAATATGTTTGCTGCCAAAGGAAACAGGTCTCCAATTTAATCAGCTTCACTAACAACACATCAAAATAGGCTTGAAATTAACAGATATAGGTCTCCAATTCAAATAACCATCTCCAAGCAAATCCTACTAAATAGGTTTTAAATCAGAAGAAATAGGCCTCTACCAGTGCGGCCTGTTACACAGTGAAACATCCACAAAATGAGCCCCACTTACAGCCACCAAATCAGTTTACAAACATCCAGCAGTCCCCAAAACAATACCCTGCTAGCCCCTTAGAAGTAAGAAAGAAAAGAACTAACCTACCAAATAAAATCCACAAGAACCCTGTGAAAACAACAGCAGCAGCTACTGTCCTGGAACACAACTGATCCTGTCCCCTTCCAGTTCTTTCTTTCTCCCCAGGGTCTTTACTGTCTTTAGTTATCACTCTCTGGGCAGTGAGGGCTCCTTCGGGGATGATAGCCCGTGGCACTTTGGAACTGTCTACTGGGTCTTTACACTCTACTAACGCCATGAAACTTTGGGCAAACAGATTAGCTTGTCGACCCACCACCACAGGGTTTTGTAAACATTCAACCTTGGAAAGTACTCCCTCTACAGTGTCCTTATTGGTACCCAGGGGAATATCCAGGATAAGTATAGCATTTTGGGGGTCGATCTCCTGCCCAGTACACTGCCCCACCAACTGGTGTACAGCCACTTCTGTTGGGGTAGCCATTTATTTTCAACAGCAATTCACAAATTTGGCCACTAGAAGACACAAAATCCCAGCGGTGAGCCTCCAAAATGTAACCCCTAGGTGGTACTATCCAAAGAGCTACTACCCCTGCCTGCTTGGCTAGTAGCAGGTTAAGGGGCCTGAGTTCTGAAGTGGGTGCCTCCACCCGGAGGTCAGGGTTGGTAGTGGTGAAGTTAACCTGGGCACAGCTCTCCGGGACACTGTAACCCCCCTCTTTCCCCCCTAGTGGCCTGAACACTGTACACTAATCACTTTCACAATACCCCTGGTACACCACACAAGTACCCACACTGTTTGCACTTACCACCAGGGCTGGTTTCTCTGGCTCGACCCTGGGGACCCCCCGTAAAACAAGGTTAAGCACAGCAAATAGCAACAGTACAGTACTTTGAGCACAAACTGGAACCACAGTCAGATTACATGCGGAAAAATTTGATCTGATTTATTCAGGGGACTTGAACAAGGGAGGGGAAAAATCAGGTTACTTAGCTTAAAGGTTATAGCAATCAAGCAGTTATGCATGCTGTTTGAGTCCCCCCACACAGTCCACCTCTGGGTACCCAGGTAGAGAAGAGATGGGCTAGCCAGGACAGTTGCCCGGGGTTGCAGCTAGTTGGGGCCCTGTGATGAAAAACACAACATGCACAGTACACAATATTTGTAATCTGGAGCCAGAAGACTCAGTTTGTAAAGGAAACGAAGCAACAAGACAATCAGATGACACACTTAGATTAAGCTGTTGTTGTAGGGAGCTACCCTGGTATTTACTCACAATACCCAAGACTGGACACAGGCTTGACGAAAATCGAGACTGCAGGTGGTTGATCTGGAATGCCAGGAGAAGCAGGGCCCACACAAGTCGTAGAGGCATCGTTCCTGTTCAAGCGTGGAGCAGGGGGCTGATCCCCAGGCAGGTCTCTCGTCAATGGCTTCTCTGTGCAGTGAGTAGTCTGGCTGGGCTAGACTGCATGGAGACAAGTTCGGAAGCAGTTTGTTTTGGGCTGGATACAGCTTCCAGCAAGCAGGACACAGTTCACACAGTGGGGAACTAAGTCACAACCCACTAGCAGCTCATAGCACATTTACATGTACGGGAATTCTATTGTACCAGGCAAAGCGCTCCCCGGGCACAATCACAAAGTGTCTGCACACACTGGGAGCTTAGGGGTAGCTGGAACTCCTGACAGGCCGATCGCATTCAGCAAAAATATTCGGTCTTCTTCAGGTTGAGCCTGGCCCACTTCAGTAGCTTACTATAGTCACACAAACTTGGATTTAGTCCAAAATAATTATCTTCTCTCCCTCTCAGGAGCAGCAGGCAGACATGGAGTCCAAACTCTCAGCCTTTTCATAGTTGTCCCATGCAAATCCACACAGGATTGCTCTCAGAATCACTTCAGCTCCTTCTTGCTCAGCTTTCAGCTTAGTTCTAACTGAAAACAGCAAGCAGCCTAGGACTTCCCCAAGATCCAAAAGATTTGGTTGGCTGATTTGGCTGTCAGTCAAAGCAAGAGCTCCCCCTTCAGCTGCAAAAAAGGCACAAAAAAACCCTCCAAACTAAAGTTCCTACAGATTTTGAATTTAGACAGCTCCTGTAGTCTGGCTACATTTTAGGTCCCACCAGTACTGTTTGGTCCAATTTGCAGTCCAGGACAGGGGTGTAGCCAGGGATTTCATATCTGCACAACAAGTGAACTTACTGCTACCCCACTTAGGGTGAGCTACCCCCGTGTAGCCAGACAATATACAAATGTACACCAGGACCATGTTTGTGTCCTCATCTGGCACAATAAATACAACTTTTGTATCTCATGACAGTGGTTGTTGCCATGCATGGGTAAATAAAAATGCCACACATTATTCCCTAAGACACCCACATACCAGACCAGAGCCTGTAAAGTTACATTGTCCTTGGGATGCAAACAGAGTATTAGTGACCAGTCTTTCTAGTTTCGACTCTTATGAATAAAATTACAGAAAGGTTCAGTATTTTCTTCGTTAGTTCTCATGGAAAAAGGAAGCAGTTCAGAGCCTATTTGCTACCTTCTTAAATAAAATTGACACCATGGAGTGCTTGGAGTATGCCTGCCTATACCCATGGTCCAGGACCAAGATAGTGGAGACAAATAAACAGTCCATGCTACAAAGAAAGCAGGTTAGACAAACTACATTATCATTATCACTAGAAATTATTTTCAGTAAATAGTTACATCTTTCAACAGAGCTCCCTCTCAGATTACTTAAACTGCAATTAGGCAGCTCTTAAAGAGACAGTACACAGAGGCTATACAAGCTCTGGTAATCACATTTAAACTGCTAAAAATGCAGGACACCAGCCTGGCAGTGAACATTTAGGCAAGCTCAAGGAAGACTTTTTGGGAACCTCCATTTGTAGGAGGGTTACGTACATTTATTTCCAAACCTTACACCAGCATTTGAGTTCCTTCTTTTCTAAAATATTTCTTCATTCTACTGTGCAATACATTTAGAAATTTACTTCACAGAGCAATGGCCTTTTAACCCAGGAAAAGATGAGTCAGCAAGCATTGCCATTTCTGCTGAGTGCCCTACAGCATAACTGGAGGCAGCAACGCAGGTAAGTTTCACAACTTCAGTTCTCTTGGTTTGAAGAGCAGTAAACTACAGCAGACTGGGAGTCAACTGGCATAGTGAGTTGCATCAGCCTTTGACTTTCACTTCCAGAAACCTAGGCTTTCAGCTGTGGTGCAGCCTGCGGATGAAGTGAGCTGGGCATGCTTAGCTCCCTTGTGACAATTTGGTCTCTTCAGGTCATTCAGCCACAGCTGGGCTTAAAGAGGACCTGCCCCAGTCACTTTGACTTTCATGCATTAATTACTCCTTCTTGCATTGATTCTGGAATTGTATTTCATTACTGTCTGCTGCAGTTAGTTTTTGCATTCTGAGCTGCTAAAAACTGCAGGGTGTACCAGAGCTTCAATAGCAAGCCTGGTGCTGCTGTGGGCCCATGCTGACATCATTGTAGGGCAGAGTCAATTTCACACAAAAAAAACAAACATACAGATGAGGCATTTAGATTTTGGCATAATGCATTGCTAACAGGGTGTCTTGAGGAAGGGGGGCAACAGTATGTACACTGAGTACTGGTGGGTTTCCCTTGCAACATTGTTGCAACTGCATGGTACTGAACAGTGTGAGTCACTCCTCTATCCTACAGTGATGTCATCAGGAGTTTGCAGCCCAGCAAGCCGAACAGCAAAAGTAAGTGCAGCAGAGCTCAAACACAAATCCAAATTATGGAAGGCAGAGTAAACCTTGCCCAGAAATAACACATACATACACCTTTTCAGGTCTAGTACTGCATATAATGACTACAAGCTGTAACTTTTTGGACCATCAGGGAAGGTCCTCTTTAACTGTTCTTTTTCTTCTGCTTCTCAACTGCACACAGCCTCTGTACTCATCAGTGTATTGACACTGTTAGTCCTTGGGCAGTAGCTACCAGCGGCATTTTCTGTGTAAGTCCCATCAGGAACTTACGTCAGCAACAACACATCACAGTGTGTGTGTTTCTTTTCCTAAACCACATACCCAGGGTCATTTTGAGGCATGAGGCACTTGCACCGAGTGTTTTCTTTTTTTAAATTTATTATTGCAGCAGTAAGGATGCAATACAAATGATAAATATCAGTATCTTACAAGCCATGCATAGCTGCAACATTGTTATCTGTGGCTTGGCAGGGAGCTGGGAAGGTTGAGGGGTGAGGGGAGGGTTGCATTGGTAGGAGGGCTGACATCTGAGAGTATCGGGGGGGGCACCACAGAGAAGGAACAGTGGGTCAAGAGAGGGGTTGGGGGGGCAAACTAGACAGGAAGCCAGCTGTTGAAGTCTGGACTCCAGTAGGGCCTAGCAAAAGAGAAGCAGCAGTAGGCAGGAGGGAGGAGAAAACACATAGTAAGGCAAAGATGGTAGGGAACATGTTTGCTGTACTTGCAACACATGGGGAAGAGGACGCAGGAGGAGATTGCACAAGGGATAGTACTCACGAAGAGGAGGGAGTGAGGGGCATTCCTAATGGAGAGATTGAGCATGGTGTGGCAGGGGAAGGGAATAATGCTCGAAGAGGTGAGGAGGGAGAGGGAGGTTCGCAGTCAAACAGGAGGAGGTGGAGGGGTCTCAGTTGAGAGGGGCAGGGGGGAAGACACCGGGGCAAATGGTAAAAGCACCATCTTGAGTGGCCCTGGAAATGAGAACCTAGGTGGGGGGTGACGACGAGCACAAGGAGAAGGAGGGGTGTATTGGTTTGGGGGGACTCCATACTCAAGGGGATCAGATGGGGCAGCAAGGGGGAAAGGCACAGTCAGATATGGGTGGAGTCCACACCGGGATTAAAGACAGACAAGGCAGGACAGGCAATCCTAAGGTGTGCAAGGAGGGGTAGGAGGAAACCACACATTGTGGTACATGTGGGGACAAATGACCTAGTGGGGGAAATGGTGGAGGTAACAACGTTGACGTTTGAGGAAGTGGGAAGGTTGTGTGAGGAGACTGGAGAGTATGTGGCCTTCTCAGAGGTGCTCACAGTACCCTGCACAAGCACAGTGAGAACAGAGAGGATTCGGGAGTTGAACGCATAGTTGGTAGAATGGTGTCGAACTAAGGGGTATGGGGTTATGGGTGGCTGGGGCAGTACCTGGGATAATAACAATCTGTTGCAAAGGATAGGCTGCACCTGAGTGGGGAGGGGAAGGAGGTACCAAAGCAAAGACTGGGGGGGTATATTGTGACAAAGGTGGATTTAAACTAGATGGGGGAGGTGGCAAGTGGACAGCAGGTAGGCAGGGATTCGATAGAGTGGAGTCACAGCCTACCCACCAGGCTAGCAGGGAAGGACTCAGGGGGGCAGCCAAAAAGGGAGAGAGTAGAAGGGAGGAGATGGAGGGCAATGAAGGGAAGGGGGCAGGATAGAGGGTGATCTCGCTGAATGCAGGAAGCTTAGGCAACAAATCAGCTGAGCTACAGGCACTCTTGGCAGTATGGAGGGTGGATATTGCAGCTGTCACAGAAATGTGGGCAACTGAACACCAGGACTGGGCTCTGGCATTCCCAGGGTACAAATTATACAGGAAGGACAGTATGGCGGGGTAGCAGTCTATGTGAGGAATGGGATCAAATGCTCAAGGGACAAGGGGGATGAAAGGAGAATAGAGGCAATCTGGGTGCAGCTCCTAGACTCAAGGGGTAGGAAACTGAGGTTTGGAGTGGTATACAGGCGGCCATTCCAGTCTGAGGAGTTTGACAGGGAGTTAGCTGTACAAATCAGAAAGGTATGTAGAAAAGGGAAGGTTGTCATCGTGGGGGATTTCAACTTGCTGGGGGTTGACTGGAGCATTTCGGTCATCTCCAGTGCTAGGGAGCAAGTGCTTCTGAATACAATCCAGGAAGGTCTCCTGACACAGTTGATCAGTGTACCTACCAGGCTAAAGAACACTTTAGATCTGGTATTGTCGAATGGGAAGGCAGTAAGGGTAATAAGGGTGGAGGACCCACTGGCCAACAACGATCACCAAACGGTGTGGTTTAATATCACGATGTGCAGGGAGCCAGAGAAATCAGTAACCCGGATAGTAAACTTCAGGGGGGCGGACTTTGGGAGGATGTGGGAAGTACTGAAAGGGAAATTGAACTGGAGGGCATAAGGCAGGAGATGGACATGGAGCAGAAATGGGATATTATTAAACGGGGGATTACAGAGGCAACAGAAGCCTGCACCAAGACACAGAGTAAGAGGAGCAAAGCAAGAAAACCATGCTGGTTGAACAGTGAGGTAGTGGAGGTGGTGAGGGCAAAACAAGAGGCGCACCAGAGGTATAGGAGGACGGGGAAGGAAGGGGACAGGGAAGAGTATGCAAGATGTTCCAGGGAGGTGACCAGAAAAGTGAGAGAAGCCAAGGCCCAGAGGGAGCTGAGATTAGTGCAGGGAATTAACCCGGGGGGGGGGGGAGAGAAAGACTTTTTCGGCTACATCAGGGAGAAAAGGAAAGAAAAGGCAAGGAGACAATAGTGAGGATAAAAAAGGACGGGGGTGTGGACGGAAAAGGGTGAGGAACAGATGGAAGCACTAAATGAATACTTTTGCTCCGTGTTCACGGAAGAAAAGGGGGGACTGCCATCACCATGGGCTGGCGGTGGGGACAGGGGAGAGGAGGCAACAGATGGAAGAATTAAGGGAGGTAGCGTCTTAGAGGGACTGAGGGTAGACAGGCACCAGGGCCGGATGGGATCCACCCCAGGGTGCTAAGGTAGATGGCGGAGGTGTTGGCGGAGCCACTGGCGGATCTGTACAGCACCTAACTGGAGTCAGGATGTGTGCCACTGGACTGGAGGATGGCACATGTAGTACCATTACACAAGAGCGGACCAAGGGATGACCGGGTAATTATCATCCAGTAAGTCTCACCTCCATATGTGCAAACTCATGGAACTGATACTAAAGGAAAGACTGGTGTTGTACCTGGAGGACAATGGCCTCCAGGATGTGAGGCAGCATGGGTTAATTTCAGGGAAGTCTTGTCAAACCAACCTGATACAATATTATGACTGGATGACAGGTGAGCTGGATAAGGGTCATGCGGTGGTTATTCTTTACTTGGACTTCAGCAAGGCCTTCAATTTGGTGCCTTATAGGTTTCTTGGGTGGAAGCTAACTGGTGTAGGGGTAGGGGCAAAAATGACAAACTGGATTACAAGCTGGCTGAGTGGGAGGCTGCAACGGGTGGTGTGAGAGGAGAGCTCTCAACTCCAAGGTCGGTGATGAGCAGGGTGCCACAGGGCTCTGTGCTGGGACCAGTATTATTTGGGCTCTTCATATCAGACATTGCTCACAGGGTGGTGAGCAAGGTAAGTCTATTCGCAGATGACACCAAAATGGGAGCAGTGGTGGATGGAGGGGAGGGATGGAAGCAGCTGCAGGGGAACCTAAGCAAACTAGAGGAGTAGTCAGAGAGGTGGCAGCTGGGGTTCAATGCAAAGAAGTGTAAGGTTATGCACTTCGGGGTGAAGAACCCAAGGAGAGAATGATGGCTGGGGGGGTTAAGCTGGGGATCACTGAGGAGGAGAAGGCCCTAGGGGTAATAGTAACAGGGACCATAAACAGCACAACACTGCCCAGTGCAGGAGAGCAGCTGCAAAAGCAAACAAAATGCTGGGGGTGCATAGCAAGGGTGTTTTCACCCAGGGGAAGAGAGGTGATCTTGCCCCTCTACAGGTTGCTGGTAAGGCCGCACTTGGAATATTGTGTGCAGTTTTGGAGGCCATACCTGAAGTGTGATGTCATGCTACTGGAGAGGGTGCAGAGGAGCGCAACGAAGATGATATGTGGAATGGAGGGGGAGAGACTATGAGAGCAGGCTGGGAGATCTGAATATGTACTCCCTGGAGGACAGAAGAGGCAGGGGGACATGATAGAAACATTCAAGTATTTGACAGGAATCAATAAGGATGGGGCAGATGGGGACTTTAAGCTAAGGGGGGGGGGGGGGACACCAGGGGGCATGGGCTAAGAATAGAGCAGGGAAGATTTAGGAGGGAAATGAGGAGACACTATTTCACAGAGAGGGTGGTAGCAAAATGGAATGCACTACCAGAATGGGTGATATCATGTAAATCTGTGAACAGCTTTAAAAGGGCATAGAAACATAGAATTTGACGGCAGATAAGGACCGCTTGGTCCACCCAGTCTGCCCATTTCCCTACCTGATGGATAAGCTGCATATCCTAGTTAACCAGCAGCCTACTTCTTCCTACCCCCACCCCCTAGAATTGCCTTATGACTGTCCCATGCATGCTTGAATTCCACCACTGTTTTTGACTCCACAACCTCCTCTGGAAGGCCATTCCATACATCCACAACCCTCTCTGTGAAAAAATACTTCCTTAAATTACCTCTGAGCCGCCCCCCTTCTATCTTCAAATTGTGCCCCTTGTTCTTGCACACCTCTTTTTTGGAAAGATGCTACCCTCTTGGACTTTGTTGATTCCCTTGAGGTACTTGAAGGGAATCAACAAAGTCCAAGAGGGACAGAGGGACAGAGGGACAGGGAATAGGGGAGAGTGAGGGTGGGGAGGTGGGGGGTGACAGTAGGATGACAAAGAGGAGGGGATGGGGCACCTGCAAACTAGGGGTGCTAGCTGCACACTTGAGCAGACTTAAATAGACCAGGTGGTCTGTTTCTGCTGGCACATTTGCAGCATGTTCGTATCTTCGTATGTATCACCATCGAGTTCTCATGTATTTCCAGCAATGTGATATATTACATTTTTGCAGGAGGTGTGCAGCTATCTACATCGGAGAAACTGGCAGACACCTGGCTGATCGATTCAGGGAACATTACTGGGCAGTCAGGAATGGAGACACTGATAAACACATTGTATCCCATTTTACCTCCAGGGACCATAATGTCAATGGTCTTTCTGTTTGTGTCCTTTAGCAAGGTTTCTGGGATGATGACCAAAGAAAAAAACACAAACCAAGCTTATTATCTGCCTCGGCTCCCAGCAGCTCTCTAGTTTAAATGAAACCACTGTAGTCTGTCCTGTATCTCCCAACCTCCCCCTCCACTGTTATACATTTGCTTTCATGCGTGCATGGTACGTTTCCATGTGTGAGTATGCCTACACACGCTTTCAACCACTTGTGTGTGTGTGTGTGTGTGTGACTGGGCATACTCACATGTGCATTCCACTGACAAGTGCATATTCATTTTTATTTTCTCCAGATGTTACTGTCCCTGTCCCCCCACCTTTGTCGCCTTTCTGCCTCCTGATTATGCCCTGTTAATGAGACCCCACTCGAGGACTCCTCAGATCTTTCACTCCCACTATGCCTCGCCATCCCCATGATCGCCTTTTTATTTTCCAGCTTCTATTCTTACCTCGTCTATTATTTTTTCCTTGCTCTCCCTTCTCCTTTCCACAATTATAAAAAGGGTCTGAGAAACAGAGCTTTCTGATTGGTTGTAAACATTCTATCAGCCCTATGTTAATCTTTGATTAACATGCATGTACAGCCAATACATACTGAACAGGGTTTAACACTATTTAAAAAACTTTTTTATTATAATAGCAATAAGGCACTCTCAGGGGTTATGTTAATGGTCAGTTAATCACCCTCTAGGAGCTTGTAGCACTCGGCTACACCTCGTGCCACACTACACCCCTAGAAGGTGATTAACAGACCATTAACATAACCTCTGGCCATGCCTTATTGCTTAAATATATGTATCCCTTGATTACCCTTCCCTCTCCACTAACTTTTCTTTTAGATAATTCTTGAAGAAGTACTGTGGTTAAAACATCGATTCTAACTTTATTTTCTATTTTCAGCATGCAACAATATATAACAATGTAAATAATACAGAACTGAGAAACCTAACATTCAGTCACTGTATGAATGAATCATCACAAGACGTTATGTAAAATACCCATGGTCGCCACCTAGGTTGGAACCTGGTAAATTGATTATGTAGGTTGAAAGTGACCTTTTGCATTGCATGTGTTATATTACTTGTGAACCACTGCATTTTTGTGTATTTCTTTCTGCTGCAAAATCTATATTTACTTATTACTATTGTAATTAGTATCTGTATTAGGTTATACCTGGTGACCTGTTTTTATAATCTAACCTTAACCTCTGTACCATGTGTACTGCATTATATATACTGTTATCTCACCTTTTTGTACTGCTACCTGTCCTAACCAGGACCTCCTTGTAAATGAGTATTGCTCAGTGGAGCTTTTCCTGGTCAAATAAATACATACAAATATATGGAGATCACTGTGCCTCTCCACTGATCCAGAGCCGGGGCTACCGACTGCATCTACAACCAAGTAATTGCCTTCTTGGCAACTGACAAATAAATTGGGGATAAAGAGGAAGAACCCAAATAGACCCCTTCTGGTGGGATAGGGGACCATGAAACCAGTAACCAGAGAGGGGTGTAAGGACAGCTGCACAAATTGATCCCCGAAGTTCTGCCAGTAGTCACTAAGTAGTGGACAGCATGATCTGCCCTGGGATGACTGCTACTGTACTGCACAACAATGGTCATAGTTTGTTGGAAAAAATTTAGCCAGCATAGCAGAAGTGTGAAAAAATCTGTATCTACACTCATTGGTGCTGGAACGGTTTGAAAAGTGGTAGGGCCGAGGATGTAAGGAGTACATTCTCCCCTATTAAATACATTAACATGATTGCAAAAACTGATAGGGCCACTTATGAAAGTGGTAGGGCTATAGCCCTAATGGCCCCCGCTCCGGCACCTATGCCTACTCTTCCATGCAAATTCCCTCCACTGTGTCACCATGCTCCAAAGTGCCCATCTGTGGGTTGTGCAACTGCATAATACAGGCAACTCTCTTACTAGCTCTTTATCTCCTAGCCAACAATTGTGTACCGCTGGAGCCACCCTCGTAATGAGATTACCTTAAAACCATTAGAGCTTGGGCAACCCTGTGGTCCAGAATGCCCTGTATCTTGCATTTCACTTCCCTAATCTGAGCAGCCACTGCTGTATCTTTAGGTGAGTATAACTGCTGCAGTGTGTGTGTATTGTCTGCTCCAAACATGCCAGTCTTTTAATTTGCTGCTTCTTTCTATTTGCTGCATGAGCGACAGTATTCTCCCATAGTACTATTTTTAGCATGTCCCATAAAATAGACAATGAGATGTCCTCAGAGCTATTGTGCTCTAAAATCTGGGGGACTTGCTCCAACATTATTTGCATGAACTCCTCCTCCCAAGGGAGGGATGTACTGAAATGCCAAAATGAGAACTGATGCCTCATTCCAAGCTCCAGTTTCAAAAGAAGCCAGTTATGATCAGCGTGTAACTGTGGTCCATAGGCCATATCTCATACTTTGAAAAAATATTAATAAAAAAATAATCTAAGTGGGCGTAACTGGCATAACAGACCAAGTAATGTGTAAAAGCTTTGTCAGCAGGAAACAGCCAATTACATACGTCTATTACGTATGCACCTGCATGGTTTGGGTCCAGGCTACCTGAGAGACCTCTTGGTACCTTATGTTCCTGGTCGTCCCCTCTAGTTGGTGGAGGCAGATCGCTTGTCAATTCCAAGGTCCTGCTTGAACTCTTAGGGTGATAGGGTGTTTGGGGTTATAGCACCAATATTATGGAACGCCATTCTTCACGAGAAAAGGGGTGTTCCTTTGCTGATAACGTTCACAAAATCTTTAAAAACATATTTTTTCACCCTAAGTTTTGAGTCTGATTTTAAATTATGTATTAATTTTATTAATAGGTCTATTATTGTATTGCTTTTATCATGTTTTATTTCTGTACTCATTGTGAAGCGCCCAGAGACTTTGGGATTGGGTGCCATAGAAATAAAATTGCCTTGCCTTGCATATTATACCCAGATGTGAGAGGATGGTTTTTAAACACTTCTGGGTTGAGGAGTCTGGAAACTTTGCAAGGGGAGTGGTGTCTAGGTCCAAGGACGTCATCATATTGATGCCCTTCCCTGGGCAATTGACCATGGAGGAGGTCCTTCAATTAACTCGAAAAGGGTCGAATAACTGCTATGTTTGTACTTGGATGGAAATAAACATTGTCTAGGGGGGCTTCCATTGTGTAAATCTGCCCCATCAGATTAACATAGTGTCCCAAGGGGTCAACAGACTGGAAGAATAATTTAAATGATGACCCTACCCCTTCTCTTCCCATGTTGGTGGGTTGAGGTGACCACTGTGTACCTCCCCCTCTCCCCATCTAGCTGCAGGTGCTACTGCTCAGATAAATAAGTTTCCTGCAGGTAGATGACATCGGGACATAGCTGTCAGGATTGCTGGAATAATTTAGTCCATTTCACTGGACTATTCAGACTATTAATAGTCTGTGGGAAAAACGGTACAGAGTTAAGCACCATTAGTAGTAAGTGCAGATGTTTGTGCTCCTGCATTTAACTGAAAGCTAAGCCCCTCCAGAAACAGTCTCCGACATAACCTCCCATTTAAGATTTTGGTAATACTTTACTTTTAAGGTCCAGTAACTACACTGTAGTCACAGTGTAACTACATCATAACTGTACTGCAATTGTGATATAGTTACCTGCAACACACATGTAACTAAGGTGTAATTACCCCTGTCGCTTATAATTAATGATTACCTGCCCAGCAGTTACTTTGAAATCGACACTTAAAGTGTGACCAAACGTTTGCACTAGCAGTCCCTGCGTCAGTTCTAAGATGGTCCCCACTTGGAAAAGGCATCCTAACATTGCTGTTTTGTAACAATAAAAACAAAAGCCAACAGAGCTAAACAATAATAACAAATAATGAATCTCATTTACAGATTTTATAGCTCAGCAGCCAACAGGCCTGTAATGCTGAAGTGGGAGACCACCTGAGACTCCCAACTGGAAAGGGCTGAGAGGTGGCTTAGAGAAATCCTACCCTAAATATTACTTCCCAGGTAGGGAGGAAACTGGTAATCCTCCTAGCAGCAGCTTGGTGACACTACTCCTGAAGCAGGGAAGCTGAACAAAATGCAATGGGCCCCTGTGTACCTGACAAGGGTAAAATATGAGTAAGCACCCGCTGAGAGGTTCACCTACCTTACAGGCAATTCAGGAACTGTCTCCTAGGTCACCAACCAAAGCAATGTTTTGAATCCGAGAGGACATCTGTAAGAGAAAACAACAAAATGAAATTACTTCTGAGGGTTGCACTGGGATGGTGGTGCTTCCAGACAAAGAGAATGAACATAACAATTGAAAGTTGAGCACTCAGCACCTCTCTTTAAAAGACACTCCAGGCAAAGGCTTTGATAAAGGGACACAAAGTTCCAAAATGCGTCAGGCTGATGTTGCCTGCATTTTGTTTTTATTGTTTCAATAAATGTAGTCATTGAAGCCTTTGTCTGGAGTGTCTTAAAGAGAAGGTAGTGAGTCTTTCGACTTTCAACTGTTCTTTCATACAAAATGGCTAGGGCTATGCCTAGCAAGGCACTTGGTGGCAGCCAGTATTAAGATGTGTACAGCGCCAAAGCATTAGGTTGACTGAGCCTTGGGGTCACAAGCTGGCCAGGGGAACACCACCCAATACAGTCCCAATGGTTGTAGAAACAGCAGAAGAAAGCAGAAATCTGGGAAGAAGGGCCTATAGTAGAAAGGCCCCAAACCACTGGTACAGCAAACGTTGTGGCTGATAGTAAGATGTGTCCAGTACCAAACAAGTTGGCTGAGCCTTGGGGTCACAAGCTGGCTAGAGCCTAAAGGGGAACACCACCCTAGACAGTCCCAATTGTTGTAACAAACAGCAAAGTGAGCATTTGGAAAGAAGGGGTCTATAACAGAAGGGCCCCAGACCACTGGTACAGCACATTTTATGGCCAGGGCACCCATGAAATGTAAAGTGTAGCTAATACAAGTGCATACCACCTCCTAGCATTCTGGTCAGAGAATGGCATTATCCCCAAGGGTGACCTGTGGGACCCAGTTTTGTGAGCAGTTTTACCAGAGCAAGAGGGAGAAGGCTGCCAAACAGAGTATCCAGGCCAGCTGCCCCCACTTATAGGGGCCATGGCTCAGATATCTATCTACCCAGAGCTCCACCCCTAGGCTACCACACCACAGATAGCCATCCAATCCGTGAAATCTCCAGTAATCACCCAAAAGAGCCATCTTAGGATTTAATGGGGTAAAGCCGCTCACAGCAAAGCTTAAAGCAAGCATATAGGCTGCACTTAAAGGCCCCCTTACCCTATTTCCCTGCCAATATCGACCCCAAGAAGAAGTGGGAAAGGTGCCCCACAGGCCCAGCCAGGCCCCAAGTCCACAAATTCAGAGTAACAACCATTTCAAAGGATGTAACTACAACAACAGTAGTTTGAACTGTTAAGGATAGTCCATGATGAAAATGTTTGTTAGCGGATTTGCCATAGAAAATGGTGGAGCAATTCTTTGATGGAAGCCATGGTAGTCTTGGAATGCTGCAATTTGTCTGCTGAGCAATCTATAGGAGATCCATCCATCGAGTCAGAGGAACTCCATGGTCTACTCGATGGAGCCTGCCCCAGTCAGTGTGTGGTCACTGCAGTAGATGCTGCGGCTGAGAGAGTGCTATCCCCCTACGTTCCATGTCAGCTCTTGCTTCCTCTGCTGTGTGATAAATTTTGCCCCCCTCTGCACAGTGTACTTTGAGGTGGACAGGACAGAGGGGTTTGAAAGTGGATCCCTGCTGAATGAAATGCCTGCAAACAGGGCCATAGGCTGGACTTTTTTGTTGCAAAGCAGGGGCATAGTAATGGTTAAGAAAAATACACTGATTACACCACATTACTGTTTTGTGCTTCCATGCCCTGGCCAGAACCCGCTCCTTAGTTTGGACCCTCAAACGTTTCATAATAATGGGATCTGGTGCATCTGATGGCCCTAACTGTGGTCCCAGCACCCTCTTCATCCTTTCCAGATCTAAATCCAGGTCCCCTTGAAGGCTCCCACAAGTGGTGAAAATAAGTTCAACAGTGGTTGATAACTGCTGTTTGCATTTCCGTCTATTTCTTTGGACAGGCACTACCGTTTGGAGAGACTAAATCCAGGTCCGCAGGCAGGGAGAGAGACGTTTTCAGTAGAGCGGTGACAAAGTCAGTAATATTGCTACCTTTCTCCCCTTCTGGAACTCCATAGATGTACTCATTTTTTCTTCCTAATCTGCCTTCCGTATCCTGACACTTTATACTTACAGTAACTGGATCTGTCTGTGCTGCAAGTGAAGTTGGAAGTCGACCAACTAGTCTGAACATTCATTGAGGAAATTAGTACCTGACTGGAGCTCATTCTGTTCCTTCAGTAGTTCAGTTATATCCAACTGAATTTGGGCCAAGGAGTTAATCTGTCCTGAAACTTAACAATTCCACCACTAGCCACTCATTAGTGATTCCCTTTTCTTGGTCAGCAGCCAAGCAGCAAGGTGAGGGTGCTATGCTTTCAGTCGGAAAGGGGGTCCCGCTGCAGTCTCCGGTGAACATGTCAGGGATGGTCTGCTGTAGTTGCTGCTTTTTCTTTTTCGAACCCTTCATCAGCAATTGTGTCTTTGGTCACTGTTTTACCTTCAGTAAGGTAAGGCAAAGAAAAAACCCATTTTGAAGATGCATTTTAATGAATTATAGTGGTCATGGACCTGGAGCCGCATGCTGGGGCTGCATGGTCACTCGGGCCAAAACCAGAAGTCTCGCACTGAATGTTTTCAGCCACCTGGAGGCATGATTCGAGAAAAAAAAACTCTAACCCTGGAGTGTCATATTGCACTTATAAAATGGGTACTCAGTCAAAATTAAGAAATGCAAGTCCATGGGGTTCTTTTCCTGAACCACATGGCTGCAGAACATTCTCAGTCAATCAGGATGCAAGAAATTTCCAATCCATTTTTATAAAGTAAGTGAATCTTATACCTTATAGCCAAGCACGGACACTGGATTTGCCTGTGTATGTCTCTTTGTAAATGGATGAATCCTCTCAGCTTCTTGGAGAGGAAAATAGTTTGCACATAGACCTTTCTTACAAAAATTAAAGCTATTTTTCCAGGCACAAAGAATATAACAGACTCCTTGTTGCTGTTCCATAAGGGGTTTAACAGCTTGGTTACAGATGTAAGGAACTATCACTTCTCAGAGGTACATAGGTACAGCTCACTCTCTTTCTCTTGTACTGGCCTGGACTAATGTATAACACTGGACTACTTGTAAACAAAAGGTTCTGTAATTTAACCCCCCTCCCCTCCAATCTTAGCTTTCCTAACATCGCAAACGTCAACGCCTGCAGCCTCTTACCTAAGCTGGATGCCGTTCGAATCTTTGCTAATCAACACCAACCTGATATCCTCTCAACTGTTGAAACTTGGCTGACACCGAAAATACCAGACATGGCAATCAATCTACCAGGATACAATGTGCACAGACTTGATCATGTCTCCAAAAGAGGAGGAGGTTGTGCAATCTATGTCAAGGACTATCTCGTGGGCTGCCCCATCGATAACCCCACCCATGACTCTGCAGCCCAGTTTCTCCCAGTCAAAATTCTCCTTGGGGCCCACAACAAAGCCCTCACCATTGTCTCTGTCTACATCCCCCAAAAGAACAAGGGAAAAGTCTCAACTCCACTCTGAATTTTATCAGAACCCTCCCAATGGGCTCTGAGACAATCATCCTTGGTGACTTTAATATTAACTGGCGTGCATCCGATGCAGGTGCATATAGGGATACCATCTCGGCAGCAAATCTTTCACAAATGGTCCTCTCCTACACAAGAAAAAATTACAAAACTGGCACTAGTACCCTACTGGACTGGGTCCTGACCAGTCACCCATCCCGTATCCTAAGCATCTCCGTGCTCCCAGACACTTTCAGTGACCATTCCCCTGTTATTTGTGAATGGTCAAACAAATTCCACAAGCCTCCGCCCAAAGGCATCACCAGTCAAGCGCTCCCCCGTGGTCGTCTGAATCACCTTAAATCTTGCATCAGCCAATATGATTGGACCCCATCTATAAAGCCACGGATGTCAACACAGCTCTTAACTACTTTGTCTCATCCTTCTATGCTGCCTGTGACCTCTACGCCCCGCACAAAAAGCGAAACGTGAAAGCCCTAAACAACCCCTGGATAACCGGTGAGCTTGTGGCGCAGCTGAAATCAAGAGACCACCTCTGGGCCCTAGCTAGGGCCTCTGGTACTCAATCCGACATTCAAAATTACAAACGTGCCCACAACAACTGCACGAAATCCATCAGACTTTAGAAAAGCCTGTACTACAAAGAAACTCTCTCCAATACCTGGGGAAACAGAAGTGAGTTGTGGAAGAACATTAAAGAAATTACAGGGAAGCAGCCCAAATCCTGGCCATCTATGCTAAAAGTTGATGGGTCCATCACCCTTGATCCACTGGTCATTGCTAACACCTTCAACGATGCTTTCAGTGACCTAAGTAGTGTTCTCCTTCCAAATTTTTTTCCAGGCCTCTGTCTCCTCCACTGCCTGCAGCTTCCCCACTCCTCCAAACCTCCAGTCGTGTAGCTATTCCACCCCATCTAATCACCCACCATTCTATTTCAAAACTATAAAGAAACATGAAGCCCGCAAATATATCACTAAACCTATATCCAAGTCTAGAGCTAGTGGAGACTCGCTCAACCTCAAACTACTATCTCTTACCCTTGAAGAGGTCCTAGGTCCCCTTACTCATATTTTCAACCTCTCCCTTAGACACAGCCAATTCCTAGACCTTTGGAAAGATGCTACTGTTACACCAGTCCACAAAAATGGGGATAGGACCAACCATGTAAACTATTGCCCTATCTCCATACTCCCTCCTCTCTCGAAGGCCCTGGAACGCATAGTGTCCGACCAACTTACCGACTTCCTGGGAAAATACAACATCCTATGTCCCCAACAACATGGCTTTAGAAAACACCACAGTACAACATCGGCCTTACTGGACCTTACTGGAGAACTACATACTGCGCTGGATAAGGGCCATCTAACCGGGGCCGTCTTTGTCGACCTGACAAAAGCATTCAACACCGTTCATCATTGTCTGCTGACAGAACAGCTCCGGTTCTCTGGGCTCTCACCTGATGCCACAGACTGGTTTAATATCTACCTTGACAATTGGACACAAAGAGTAAAAATTGCTGGGGTTCTCTCTGATGCCAGATCAGTCCACTCCGGAGTCCCCCAGGGGTCTATCCTGGGGCCACTACTATTCTGCCTTTTCTTTAACACCCTTCCTCAGTACTGCTCTGAACAAATCATTCTATATGCAGACGGCGCAGTAATTTTCACCTCTCACAAGGAACCTGAACCACTTCAACACAATCTCCAGCAAGGATTTGCCACTGTAGAAAACTGGTTTAGTGGGCACAAGCTGGTCCTAAACCATAAAAAAACCAAGGTCATGCTCTTCAGCAGCCATCACAACCAGCACAAGCAACATACCCTCAACATCACAATCAGCCTCGGAAATACCCTTGAGCAAGTTCAGTCATTCAAATATCTCGGGATATCACTGGACCCATACCTAACATATGGCTCCCTGATTGACTATGTAGCCAAAGCTGTAAACTCTCGACTAGGCCTGCTATACCACCACAGAAGTCACCTTACTCCGGAAGCCTTGAGGATTGCTGTCCAGAGCTTGGTGGTCTCCATTATAGATTACGGCCTACTCATATACAGTTCTGCATCAGCCACTGCGCTCAGACGAATATCAACATCTCTGAACAAGGCTTGTAGGCTCATCTCTTGTGCTCCCCCGCCTGACACATACCTGTGACCTTTATGCGCAAACTGGATGGCTTCAACTCTCCAACCACATAAGGTATCTAACCTGCACTCTGGCCAAGAAAGCTTCCTTGGGCCTCACATCACCCGGTGTCCAAGCACTACTGCGGCCAAGCCTGAATATTCGGAATACCAGATGATCCGAAACTCAACTCCTCCAGGTTCCCTATTGCCGCACCTCATTGGGACAATGATCCTTTGCCTATAGGGGGCCTAGTTGGCTAAACGATCTCAGTCCTGACATCACCTCTATGACTACACTCGGCCCTTTCAAAGCCAAACTTCACCTTCATCTCATTTCTGCCAGCTCATGTGACTGCTTTATATAACTGGCCCCCTTAACTTCTTCTAATCAGCACCATGCACTTATCCCACTTCTTCACCCCACTTTGTTCATTCTATACTATACGCCCCCCCCCTGTCTGTATGTTTGACAACTACCTTTGTCTGCCCCCCCAACGTTATCCACTCTCCCCCATGTTTTCCCCTTCCACCCTCCCCTTTGTCTTCCCCTTCCACCCTCCCCTTTGTCTTCCCCTATGTAATATTCTGTATTGTACAGCTTCTCCTAACCTTGGCATTATTTTTTTTATCCATGTTGTAATTGTATGTACTATAATTGACGTGGAACCTTTGTAAAAGAGCCTTGGCTCAAAGGTACTTGTAATCCTAGATTTAATAAATACATGAATAAATATATAGGATAGTGCATGGGGAACAGTTGACAACAGGGCTGTTCTTTCACCGAGTTGGCACTATGATGTGATTACCTCGAGGTGCAGCTCGAGGCGTAATCCGTGTCATAGTGCCAACGAGGTGAAAGATGCCCTGTTGTCAACTGTTCCCCATGCACTTTTCTTTATAGTGTATGGTGGAACGTAGTTTTCTGGGAAAAAAAATCACTACAGCATGTTTCTGCTTCAGAACATTTTTACTGGGTTACTAGAAGGAAAAAATAACTTTACATTTTGAACGTTTTCACGCTTGACATTTTAACTGTTTAAGAACTTTACATTTTGAACGTTTTAATGCTAAACATTAGTACTGCCGCTGGCATTGCTGCTTTCACAATGTGCCCTGTCTATGGAGTGAGCCCTGTCAAATGCTGCTCGAGGACACAGTGTGTGATGTGCACAGTGCAGTAGAAAAAATCGTTCTGCTGCACTGCGAACATCACTAGTGTGTGACTACAAGGTTTCGACAACGATGGATTTCGGTGACGAACGACGTTCCACCATACACTATAAAGAGGTCTTCACTTGCTTCCTGCCTCCATTTTATTACTTTTTCCCCTAAAGAGTGGGTTTGTGTGATCTCTCACATGTCAGAGGCCAAATGTCCGCCTGCCTCTTGGGCTTTTACCATGCAAAGAATGTTGATGCTCTGGGAATTCAGGCTATCGTCTGTGCCCACTTGGCATCCACGTAGGGGCTGAACAGTGGCTCCAACATTCTCATCCCATTACTTCCTGGGGTTACTAAAACCATGCCAGTGCTCACATACCCCGAGGGTGTCATGAAGCTCACAATCTACCATCTCTCATGTGCTCATACAATCCATATCAGGAGAACTGCTCCATGTCAGGATAACTGCTTTAGAATCTGCAATAATCCACATACTGTACCCCACAGAAATAGTCCAGTTGGAGAAAAGCATCTCACATTATATTCAGGCTCATGCATCAGAGATCAATACTGTATAGATAGATAGATGGATAGACAGACAGCCAGGCAGGCAGACGGATAGACAGAAACAGAAGAAAAATGGCTTGAAAAATACTCATCTCTGATGGGCTGGCAGGCACGATTTACAGGTTGTAAATCGTAGCATCACCAATGGGAAAAAATACAAGCCAGCTGTATGTGCCAAAAGATTGATCCAACCCCAACAAGCATTTGTCAATACCGAATGTTTGCTTGCTGGTGTTGGCAGTGGTAGTGTAGAAGTTACAGAGCTGCATAATAGGAATGGCAGTGAAGTATTGAACTGAAGCCAACCCCACCACCACCACGCAGAGAGTGACAGGCATTGAGCTGTGCCTTTGGGTCGTCAGGCATAACGGCCACGCCATTTCACCACACCCCACCCTGCAGACACTGACAAGTGTCATGGATTGCCTTGGGGTCTTTGGCCCTTATGCGCACCCCATTCCATCAGGAAATACGGTGAGATGGGTGCGGTATAGGAGAATGGGGTGGAACTTGTAGATAAGAGTCCAAGGCATACCTCGATGCCTCATCACTGGCTGCAGAGTGGAATGGTATGAGCATTACAGGCAAGAATCCTAAGTCACACCCCTGATGCCTGTCATTCTCTACAGGGTTAGGCGTTATGGTTGGAAACCCTAATACCTCAGGCATTCGTTGGTATTTTCACTCCAAATTTTCAACATGGTTTTTTTGTGACCCCACCTCATGAACAGTGGCAATATCAGTTTGTTAGCTGAAAGCTGCTTATGCACAGCGACTATGGCATTTAGCACCACAGGTGCAAAAACATTCCAAACAGGATGTGAAAAATGACAGCTGTACTGTTCAAGAGGAGGTGTAAAAAATGGCAATGTTGCAAATCTACAGTAAAAATATTAAAAAAACTGGTGAAATCACGAGCGTGCATAGAAACTGTGCAACGCACACCCATAATGTAATTAGTTTGGGGCATTTTTTACAGCAGATTGTCAACACAGGCATTTTGGGACCTCCAATCATGAACGGTGTCACTGTGATTTTCTTTATCTGTCCCGAACTATGATTTCCCACAGCGACCACGCACCTCTGCGCTGAAAGTGTGACAACACATTTTGGCCATGTTGTGAAAAATGACAGCTGTACTGTTCATAAGGAAGTGTGGAAAAATGCCCCTGGTGAAAATCTGGACTGAAAATATTACAGTTATGAACTTACGAGGGTGCGTGGAAACTGCGCAATGCTGACTCGTAACACAGTCATTTTATGGACTTTTGTCACCAAATTTTCAACATAGCCATTTTAAGACCTCTGCTTATGAACAGTGTAACTGTGATTTTCTTACTCTGTCCCAGACATTGCTTTCGCACACTGACTGCACCATTGTGCGCTACATGTGTGGAAACATATTTTGGGCGACATGTGAAAAATGGCCGCTGTACTGTTCATAAGGAAGTGTAATAAAATGGCAATGTGGAAAATCTAGAGTGAAAATATTGAAAAGTCACAAACTTACGAGCGTGCGTAGGAACTGCGCAATGCACGCTCGTAAAACAGTAATTTTTAGGAATTTTTTCACCAAATTTTCAGCATAGCCATTTTAAGACATCTGCTCATGAACAGTGTCACTGTGATTTTCTTAATGTGTCCCATACATTGATTTCGCACTTTTTTGGATTGCTGCGTGCTGCCCCCCCCCCAAGCACCACGCTGTATAGCCCGTCTGCGGGTGCCCAATCCCCGTGGCTGTGCCGCCCCCACCCCAAACACAGTTCCATTTGCCACGCTGGGTGCCCACTCCAGCGTGGCTACAGGCTCGTAGAGCCGGCCGGGGTGCCCAATCCCCGTCGGCTCAACTGCTCCCAGTACAGAGGTTGCCACATGGGAGCCCACCCCAGCATGGCAACAGATGCTATGACCAGGGGTGCCCAACCTCTGTTGGCTCCATGCCCCCCAACCAGCCATCCTTCTGCCATGCTGAGAGCCCACCCCAGCGTGGCAAACGTCCCGCGTCGTCGTCATAAAAAAAACCAAAAACCTGAAACACAGAAACTGTCCCTCAGTGCTTCTCCTGCCCCCAACCCGCACCCGACCCACTGTGCACCCTGCCTCCCCACACCCCCCCTCAAGACCATACTTACCTCCGAGCTCAAGTGATGACCTTCGTGGACTGGGAACACGCCTGCACTCTTCAAAGCCGACCGCGAACTGAGGAAATGCCAGTAAGCTGTGTAATGGGATAGATAGGGTTTTTTCAACTTTGTTGCATATCTCAGGCATTTTGGGGAATTTTGGTCCAAAATTTTCAACATGGGTTTTTGGGACCCCTCCTCATGAATTATTGCACTGTCATGGCGTTATTCGCGCCCGAAGGGTGATTTCGCGGTCACTGTGCAAAATCACCTTTTGGGACTGAGTAACGAAACAACACTGCCACTATTCATAAGGTGGGTCTCAAAAGCCTATGTTGAAAATTTTGTAAAATTCTAAAATGACTGTTTTTACGAGTGTGCGTTGCACAGTTCCTCGTCATACTTTTCGTAAGTTTGCAATTTTCAATATTTTCAATCCAGATTTTCAACATTGCCATTTTATTACACTTCCTTATGAGCAATCAGCTGTCATTTTACATCTTGCCCAAAGCGTGTTTCCATGCATGTAGCTACAATGGTAGGTAATTAGGCGTCTTAGAAATCAATGTATGGGACACATTAAGAAAATCACAGTGACACTGTTTATTAGCAGAGGTCTTAAATGGCTATGTTGAAAATTTGTGAAAAATTCTAAAAATGACTGTTTTATTTAGCATGCTATGCAGTTCCTACGCACGCTTGTAAGTTTGCAAATTTTCTATATTTTCACTTCAGATTTTCCAATTGCCATTTTATTACACTTCCTTATGAACAGTACAGCTGCCATTTTTCACATGTCGCCCAAAATGCATTTCCGCACATGTAGCGCACAATAGAAACATAGAATTTGACGGCAGATAAGGACCGCTTGGCCCACCCAGTCTGCCCATTTCCCTACCTAACGGATAAGCTGCAGATCCTAGTTAACCGCAGCCTACTTCTTGCTACCCCCACCCCCAGAATTCCTTTTATGGCTGCCCCATGCATGCTTGAATTCCACCACTGTTTTTGACTCCACAACCTTCCTCCGAAGGCCGTTCCATGCATCCACAACCTCTCTGTGAAAAATACTTCTTAAATTACCTCTGAGCCACCTCCTGTCTTCAAATTGTGCCCCTTGTTCTTGCACACCTCTTTTTTTGAAAGATGCTACCCTCTTGCACTTTGTTGATTCCTTGAGGTACTTGAAGTTTCTATCATGTCCCCTCTCCTCCTTTCCCTCGAGAGGCTATACATATTAAGCTCCTTAAGTCTCTCTTCATATGTCTTCCGGTGCAGACCCTGCACCATTTTAGTTGCCCTCCTCTGGACAGCTTCCATCCTGTCTATGTCTTTGCGGAGATTGGCTCTCCAGAACTGCACGCAGTACTCCAAATGGGGTCTCACCAGCTGTCATGTACAGAGGGATAACAACTTCCTGTTTTCTACTGGTGATGCCTCTCCCTATGCATCCCAGTATCCCCCCAGCCCTCCTTGCTGCCCTCTCACATTGCTTGCCCACCTTTAGGTCATCTGATATGACTACCCCCAGGTCCCTTTCCATTTTTGTTGTTGTTAGTATCTCACCCCCCATTGTGTACACTTCCCTTGGGTTTTTGTTTCCCAGGTGCATTACCTTGCACTTCTAAGCATTGAATCTAAGCTGCCATACATTTGACCATTCCTCTAACCTTGCCAAGTCCCTTCTCATCCTTTCCACCCCACTCAGTAACAGCTCTGTTGCAGATCTTTGTGTCATCTGCAAAGAGACATACTTTTCCTTCCAGTCCCTCTGCAATGTCGCTTATAAAGACATTGAAGAGGACCGGTCCTAATATTGAACCTCATGGTACCCCACTAGTAACCCCCTTTCTTCAGAGTGGACTCCATTTACTATTACTCTCTGTGTCCTATTCTCCAGCCAATTCTTTACCCAGGCTGTCATCTTGGGACCCACTCCCAGGCTGGCTAACTTGTATATTAATCTTTTGTGTGGGACTGTGTCAAATGCCTTGCTAAAGTCTAGGTAGGCCATGTCCACAGCCCCTCCCTGATCTACTACTTTGGTCATCCAGTCAAAGAAATCTATTAGATTTGTCTGGCATGACCTTCCCACTGTAAATCCATGCTGCCTTGGGTCCTGTGCCCCTATGGCCTCTAGATACTCGACAGTTCTTTCCTTCAGAAGTGATTCCATCATTTTCCCTACCACTGAGGTTAAACTAACTGGTCTGTAGTTTCCTACTTCTGCCTTGCTCCAACTTTTGTGAAGGGGAATCACATCTGCCCTCCTCCAGTCCTTGGGTACCACCCCATCCTCCCATGATTTGTTAAAGAGGGTAGTCAGTGGTGTCATTAGTTCTACCCTTAGTTCTTTTAGAATTGTGGGATGAATCGCATCAGGCTCCATTGCTTTGTCCACCTTCAGTTTTAAGAGTTCTTTCAGAACCCTTTCTTCTGTAAATGGGCTGGTATCAACTTCTGTATCCAGAGTGTTTCTACTGTTTGTTTTAGGTACCTCCCCCTCTTCCTTTGTAAATACTGAGCAAAAATATTTGTTTAGTATCACTGCCTTTCACAGTCACCTCTGCCCACCCTCCTCCCTTCCTTTGCTCCTGATGTACCTATAAAAGTTTTATCCCCTTCTTAACTGAGTTGGCTATCTTTTCCTCGGTTTGGGCCTTTGCTGTTCTGACTGCCTTCCCAGCTTCCTTTGCTTTAACTGATACAGTTCTCTGTCCTGCTCCTTCTGTGATTCCTTGTACTTCCTGAATGCTTTCTTTTCTCTTGAACCTTCACTGCCACTTCCTTTGAAACATAATGGTTTCTTACATCGTTTCGTTTTGTTTATTTGCTTCACACAAGGCTTGTTACCTCTGTGATGGCAGTTTTATTATTCCCCATTGTTCTTCCACCCTCCTTCCTGCCCATTTGCTAGTGCATTCTTTAGGCACTCACCCATTTTGGCAAAGTCAGCCCTCCTAAGGTCCAGTACTTTTGCCTTTGTATGGCTTGACTCTATTGCTGTGTTTATTGTGAACCATACTGTTCATAGGTTGCTAGTTCCCAGATGGCTACCCACTTCTACATCTGTGATCTTCTCTTCATCTCCATTTGAGAGAACCAGGTCTAAGATTGCTCCCTCTCGAGTGGGCTCCAACACTAGTTGTCTAAGGCATGCCCCCTGTAGGGCATCTAGAATAACCCCACTCTTCGAAGTGGCTGCTGCAACTGCACTCCAGTTAACATCTGGCATATTCAGATCACCCATCAGCAATATCTCCCCTTTTTCTGCCATTCTAATTTACTTTCTATCATTTCCTTGTCCATTTCCTCCCCCTGAGAAGGGGGTCTGTATACAACCCCTGTGTGGATTGTGGTGCCATTGCCGGTCTCCAAATTTACCCATAGTGCTTCTTCTCCTCCCTGTTTACCCTTTTGTTCTGTTGCTTTGATTCCTTCCCTTATGTAAAGAGCTACTCCTCCTCCTCTCTTTTACCCTCCCTGTCCCTCCTGTAGATAGTGTATCCTGGTATGTTTACGTCCCAGTCATGGT
This sequence comes from Neoceratodus forsteri, assembly GCA_016271365.2. NCBI lineage: Eukaryota > Metazoa > Chordata > Ceratodontiformes > Ceratodontidae > Neoceratodus > Neoceratodus forsteri. Next base: position 72,814,000 of record JADMNL010000023.1, read on the forward strand.
TTTGTGTGTACCATGTTTCTGTGACTGCCATGATATCCAGATGTTCCTCCTCCATCAAGGCCACTAATTCAGGAAGCTTGTTACTCAGACTATGGGCATTGGTACTCATTGCTCTCCATTTTTTGATGGCTTTACCTTCTGTTGCAGCATCCCCCACTGACCTTTCTATCTCGGTCTTTTTCTCATTTAGTACCCTGTTTTGTAAGGAGAGGTTGGGATTTTCCTGCTGCTTATCAGTGCCTCCCCCCTTGACTAGTTTAAAAGCTTGCCAATGAAGCATTTAAACCGATTGCTCAAAAGACTTGTTCCCTTCCTGGACAAATGCAGACCATCCTGCCAGTATAGGCTGGTGTCCCTCCAGGTGGAACCCCAGTCCCCAATGAAGCCAAACCCCTGTGCTCCACACCATTGTTTCAACCATTCATTAAACTGCATGGTGCAAAGTACCCTCGCCTCACTCATGCCACTGACAGGCAGCACCTCTGAGAAGGATACTGTGTGTGCTACTTGTCTTAGGCCCCTCCCCAATTCTACAAATCCTTTTGTACTGCTCTAATCTCATGATGAGCCAAGTCATTTGTCCCTAGGTGGACAATGATGTCCAGCTCAGACTCCCGTGCAGCTGTTCTCATGATCCTGAGGATGCGCTTCATGTCCCTCCAAGCCATGGCACCAGGCAGGCACCTTACTTCAGTTTTCCCTGCTCCCCCAGTTCTACCCCCTAATAATTGAGTCCCCCACCAGGAGCTGCTTCCTTTCCTTGTGGTGTCCTCTGCCTCCTTCCTGTGGGCCTCCCTTGTGACAGTTGTCCTCAGTCTCCTTAGTCTCCTCTGCGGGTGCATCCATAGGGGAGCTATGCTTCCCCAGAATGGTGTATGGATTGTGGAGTGGAACAACTGACTGGGTGTGCCTCTGTTCCACCATCCTCACCATCTCTGAGCCCACTGTGGTCCAACTGCTGTGTTTTCTTCGCAACCTCTGAGATAATGGTGGTGACTCTGGTGCTCCCTGGATGGGGGAGGTTTCCTTCCTACCATCCAGTGTGGCCTGGAGGAAGGTTCCCTTACTACTGTCCAGTGTGGCCTAAAGACGGGCAACTTCCTCCCTCAGGGCAGAGAGTTGTCTGCAAATAGAGCAGCATCTCAGCCTCCAGAAAGACTCCCAGAAGACTACTGCCCCACAGTTATTACATTTCACTACTCCCCACATGTTTATCTACTTTTTGTGTGTGTGTGTGTGATTGGTGCAGTCAGTGTGTGAAAGCAATGTTTGGGACAGATTAAGAAAATCACAGTTACACTGTTCATGAGCAGAGGTCTTAAAATGGCTATGTTGAAAATTTGGTGACAAAAGTCCATAAAATGACTGTGTTACGAGTCAGCATTACGCGGTTTCCACGCACCCTTGTAAGTTCATGACTCTGTAATATTTTTCAGTCAGATTTTCACCAGTGGCATTTTTCCACTCCCCTTATGAACAGTACAGCTGTCATTTTTCACAACATGGCCAAAATGTGTTTTCACACTTTCAACATGAGATGCGTGGTTGCTGTGGGAAATCATTGTTCGGGACAGATAAAGAAAATCACAGTGACACTGTTCATGATCGGAGGTCCCAAAATGCCTGAGTTGACAATCTGCTGTAAAAAATCCCAAACTAATTACATTACGGGTGTGTGTTGCACAGTTTCTATGCACGCTTGTGACTTCACCAGTTTTTTTAATATTTTTACTGCAGATTTGCAACATTGCCATTTTTTCCACCTCCCCATGAACAGTACAGCTGTCATTTTTCACATCCTGTTCAGAATGTGTTTTTGCAGCTGTGGTGCTAAATGCCATAGTCGCTGTGCATAAGCAGCTTTCAGCTAACAAACTGATATTGCCACTGTTCATGAGGTGGGGGTCTCAAAAAAAACATGTTGAAAATTTGGAGTGAAAATACCAACGAATGCCTGAGCTGTTTAGGTTTCCAACCATAACGCCCAACCCTGTAGAGAATGACAGGCATCAGGGTGTGACTTGGGATTCTTGCCTGTAATGCTCATACCATTACACACCCTGCAGCCAGTGAGAGGCATCGAGGTATGCCTTGGACTCTCTTGACCCCAAAGTTCACCCCATTCTCCTATACCGCCCATCTCACCATATTTCCTGATGGAATGGGGTGCGCATGAGAGCCAAAGACCCCAAGGCACACCTTGACACTTGTCAGTGTCTGCAGGGTAGGGTGTGGAGAAATGGCGTGGCCGTTATGCCTGATGACCCAAAGGCACACCCCAATGCCTGTCACTCTCTGCAGGGTGGTGGTGGGGTTGGCTTCAGTTCAATACTTCACTGCCATTCCTATTATGCAGCTCTGTAACTTCTACACTACCAATGGCAATGCCAGCAAGCAAACATTCGGCATTGACAAATGCTTGTTTACAGAGAGAGAGCCTGTAAGTCCTGAGCCCCCCCCCCATGTCAGGATTTGGGAATAATATGAAGGGCTGCAAGATGTCGGTGTCACACGTTCATGCTCTACAGTAGCGTGGTGCCGAGGGAAAACTTGTTTATGAACCAGTTAACAGATTTTTGGTCACTGGTGTGGAAAACATATTTTCTGATACTGTTGTCAACACAGAGTAGCACAAAGTTAGTCATATTCTGAAATGAGGGCTGTAAACTGTTGTATTTTGTCTACAAAAACTAAAGCAGTGATTCCAGGCATGTGCATTACTTAGCCACTAATGCTAACTGTAAGGCTCGACAATGTGCATGCCTGGAATCGCCGCTTCAGTTTTTACACACAAAATACTACAGATTACAGCCCTCATTTCAGGATATAACTAACTTTATGCTACTCTATGTTGACAACAGTATCAGAAAATATGTTTTCCACACCAGTGACCAAAAATCTGTTAACTGGTTCATAAACAAGTTTCCCCTCAGCACCACGCTACTGTAGAGCATGAACGTGTGACGCCGACATCTTGCAGCCCTTCATATGAGTCCAAATCCTGACATGAGAGACTCAGGACTTACAAGCTCTCTGTAAAAAGAAACATGACAACATTTTAATGTGTGAGTGCAGCTCAAATTGGAGCTCAGCCTACTGGGTGTTTGTGTGGAGCTGCATTATAAGTTCAGCATCAGCTAGACACCCATGACTAATTTTTCCTGCACAGGTATAAATTAAATAAAAAATTATTTAAAATAAAAAAAAATAATTATCATTTTCTATTTTTTACTCACAAAAATAAAGGGGGCCATTGTATAATTGCAATACATCACTCTAGGGTGTGGGTTATGCTGGGATTTACCTACTTCTGGTGTGGTTTACTCACTCGGCCCGCGGCCTTCTGACCAAACCACATCAGGTGCGGGTAAATTTCAGTATAACTCACAACCTGTCATGTTATATTGCTTTAGTGATACATAGACAGATAAAACAATATTTTCTGCAGATAGATTAATATATAGATGGATGGATAGATAGATAGATAGATACACAGATAGATAGAAAGATGGGATACTGTCTGTAGATGATAGCTAGATGGACAGACAGACAGATAGATAGAGACATAGACAGAGAGACACATACAAAGATATGTAACCCCTCACCCCTGCCTTTTTTCAAAATGACAGGTGGCATGCTGTTGAAGCTGACAGCAGTACCTAGTGGGGACTGGGTTCGGGGAGGATAAGGTTACTCGGCACAGGGGGCCTAGGTTTGGCTACTCCGCACAGGGGCACCCAAGTAAATCCAAACACAGGAAGCAATAACTGTAATGTCCAGAACCAGGAATGGGATTCTACAGTGTGACTTTTATTCACATCCAAGCTGAACAAACAAAGCATAGATAGACCCCCATGGGACTACATTCCTGGTAATGCAGATTAGAGACAACAGAACACTTCTTCTCATTTCCAGCCCTCAGGCTCTGAACCCACCAGGCACACAGCCCGGACTTGCACACAGCTTTGGGTACACGGCTCGACTTGTACACTACTTGGGTTTTCCCCACTGGCCTCGCCCCCCCCCCACTGCCGGCCACTTGATCCATAGTCCATTTTGGGAAATGAACCAGTTTTCCTGTTGTGGCTCCCCAAACCACCTTAGAGCCTTTGACTCCTAGAGGGAATTTTCCTTCCAATCCCACATCTGGGTACTTCCCTCATCACTGGCCAATTGCATGAGGCAAGGTAGAAATCCACAGAGCAAATCCGTAGAGGTGGACCTGGTTACTAAAGATGGGGGTCTCCCACCTCCAGCTCCCACAATCCATACCCAGCCATTTCTCTGGAAACTAAACAACTCTTTTGAAAGCTTGACAATGTAGATTACTGGGTAGACGTATGTCACATCTCATTTACATGTCTTGACTTCCACTATGTGCTGGACTTGAACATACTTTTACTTTTGGCTAATCCTATTACTCTAGGCCTCCCACTACTTCAGTAGTCTAATCCCCACTATCACACAAGTCCCAGGGTGAAAACATGGGCCCTTTAGAAAGAGCAGAAACTCACCCTCCGGTTGCAGGTGCCCCACAGGCGATTCACGAAATCTTCTTGTTTCCCAAAACTCTTGGACCAAATAAGGCAGCTTCTCCACTAGCAGAAAACCAGGGGGTTGCCCCTGGAATATGCAGGAAACCCTTCCTGCCCCATCCCCTGAGGGATGGGGCACTGAGACTCGAATCAGAGGTCTCCACCACTTTAAAACTAGCTTCTGTGTATCTCTTTTAGGTGGAAACACACACCTTTTTTCCTAAATGTAGCCGTATGTCAGGGCTGAGGCTCCACGAGCCTACACAGAGCTGCTGTGCTCCTCTCTCAGCAAGCTCCAAACTCCAACTGACCTACAGACTACTGTTCAAACCTCCCAACATTCTATTCCAACCCCTGCTGCAGATTCCATTGTGGTTCATGCAGCTGCAATAGTTGTATGGTGATGTCATCCCTCTTTCTCAGCTGAGACTGAGAACAGAGTGAGACAGTGTGAAATCCATTTAACTGGAGTTTCACAAGCTGCCTTTCCTGCCTACCACTAGGTCTTACTGGGATTCTAGTAACCCCGGGTAACAAGGGGGTTACACTCGCCCTTGATCAGGAAAATGACTGTCCATAGTCATTGTTTACCCGGCTTTAGGCCATCCCACCCTATGTGCTACCTGAGGAGGGGGGTGATCAGGCCCCCTCCTACCATGTGCGAGCACAGGCAGGCAACAGTAAGGGCCTAGAGGCCTTTAACTGACATATCAGCCTCCACTTTACCCACTTACTATGGCTGCCTAGTGGCTCTGGTAGAACTGTCCAGAGCATAGCCCTAATAGCTCAGCACTACAGTCCCTACGGCCATTCAGGACCACAGCCTGTCTATTCCACTCTAGCTCTCTAGGGAAATCTGTCTGCCTCTAATTTAATACCCCAAAAGAAAAACAACCCGGGGACCTCCCCAACCTTGGGCAACCTGCAACCACACACCGAGAAAATAATACGATATTATTACATCACTTTACTGCCTCCTCCCTACCCCCACAACCACACCTGTGGAAGGAAAGGGTTAATACAGTAACAACAACAATAACAACACCACAGTACTTTAAATTCTACACACTAAAGTACTAATGAGGAACTCCGATGAGCCCCTCCTCCTCTTCTTGTCTTCTCTTATATCTTCTCCAGGACCACCTGCAAGAAAAAGAAAGACAACACACACTCCTAATCTGCATACACAGTCTACCTAAACCCCTACCATCAAAACACTGAAGAATCCCAAAAAGATTTTTTTAGCAAACGTAGAAAAACAGTATATACATTAGAAAACAGTAGAAAACAATGACATTATTTACAATACACATTTGGGGGTGATGGAGTGCCCTAAAAGTCCCAACTAGTGACCACAGTGCCCGAAGGCTAGTCCATTAAAGAGTCTCTCCTTGGCCGGAGCCCAGTGAAGCACAGTTCTAACAGGCCAAAGTCCCGAAGGGGAGAGTCTTTGAGGACAGTTCACACAGTTTGGAGTCTGCTAGTGTAGGGTGTGTACTGCAATGTCATAAAGATAGAAAAGTTCAGACTTACCAGCCCCTTGTAGTATAAAAAATCTGAACTGACCCACACCTCTGACGAAGACTCTTCCTGGCAGCATTTCTTCCGATACAGCTGGGAGGACATCTTCCGGGAACCACAGGAGGGCACATCTGGGAACTGCTGGGCTGATGTCATCTCTGGAGATGGAACCTTAAAACAGGAAAAAAAGAAAACAGCTGGTCTGACGTCATCCGATTAAGCAGGATACAGCTGGGCTGGTGTCCTCTCTGGATCTGAAGTCATCTGGTGGGCCAGTCGATGGATTCTGGAAAGGCCAGTACACTGTAGAACTGATGGATGTGGAGCACCTGAGTCCTGGATGTTCATACTGGCAGATCAATAAAGGCACTTCACAGGCGGGTGTGGCAGTATTGACTACCACTGCTCAGCTTTCCATCTAGTAGGCACGGGCACATTTGCTGGGAGGTCCTTGCACTGAGCCCAATAGTACCGGGGGTCAGGAGCTTGAATTATTACCCCATCTGGGCGCACATAATTCACACAGTGGAAGATTTCACGTCCCTCTCAATCCACTATTCGCACTCTGTCCATAAACAGTGTCCTGCCTCTCTTCCACTGGGTATATTTCTCATGAAACAGTCTGTTTCTGACATGCTTGTTTGCACCAGGATGCACACATTTCATTGCTTCGGCCCAGATCCAGGATTTCCTGCTGTTCTCAATCTCCTCCCAGACTCTCCAAGGAAAGGTAGGAAAGGTCATCCCATAGATCTCATTCGCCTTTCTACGAACCAGTCTCTCCTCTTTACTAGCTTTGGTCAACCTGAGACTGCTGGTCTGGCTTGAGGGTGGCCAGTCCTGGTTCTGCCAGCTACACATTCTTAACAAAATTAAAAACGGATCCCTGACTTCTTCTTCTTGCAAAGCCAGGGCAGTGGCATCACTACTTTCTTCCATGCATTCCTCCAAGGCAATATCTTGAGGCTGTGTACCCGTTCCTTTTTCACAAGGCCACATAGGTTCCCCCCCATCTTCTTCCTCACTAAGGATCTGAGCCCAGGAGTGAGCAGTCGTCCTCACTCCTGAGACTATCCACTCATCACTAGGCACGGAGGTCGACACTTCCCATTCAAAGGCCTCCCGCATCTCATCTTCTCCTATGAGACTTGGGCTAGGCCCCCTTCCAGGGGTCTACTGATGCTTTATCCGAACTTTCCTTATGGGATCCAGCATCCAACACTTCAACTTCTGGTTCTGTCTCTAACTCTGCAGCCTCCAGCTTTGTGCCACACTCCCCCGCGGGGCCTTCTTCCACAGGCTCTGCCTGGTGCTGTGTTCTGCCAACTGCATATTCCTGAACCTTTGTCCATGTGGGAGCCAAGCAAATTTGAGGCACTTTATACAAGCCATATTTTTCTAGGCATCCAGCACAGTGAGGAATCATGAAGACGTCCCTTCCAGCTCTCAAGCATAATTGACACACATGCACTGGAAAACCAGGAATCGCCACATGAGGAGGCAGTTGTCCTCCATAGTACCACTTTTCAATGTCCCTCAGTCTATTTACTGCTGCTGTTACTGCAACCCGAGCATGATCCGGTTAACGAGGTGGTCCTGAGGCCATAACAGCAGAAAAAACAAACAAAAGCTCACTGTAACTGAAAGTCCCACTTTAGTGAACACCTTCTTTGCTTTTAAAATGGCTACTCTGCTATGTTTACTTTACTACCCCACCCTGTAATGGTGATGGCAACACTCCTATGCATCAACTTTCAGAAATTGGGTCAAGCCACTGCGCACCCGATTTACACACACTACTGATAACTTTTGCTCAAACTGCACAAATTTGCAATGTTCTTGTTCTAAACACATTTACATGATTTTCCATGGACTTTTTACATGTTGGAAACATTTCTTTGACTCACAGTCCCTTAAAGCTTCAGGTTTTTAAGCACAGGATTGCCTGTAAAACTAGTGCTGCACATTTGGCTACAACTCACAGTCTCTCTCTGGCTTTAAACTTTAAACTGAGGCTGAACTCATTACTATGCACACAGTCAATGGCTTAACAGACTTGCACTTGCTGGCAGGACTTGACACAGTCGGTACTTGCAAAGCGACTGCACTGCTGCACACATATTTTGCTGGCATAGGGCAGAAAATCACTGTTTTCGGTATCCGCTCCATCCTCTTCCTCTGGTATATCCCTGTCATCTCTGGAGTCCGGCCGAAGATTGTCTGGTACTGGGTTGTCAGAGTCTAGACATTCCTCATAAGACCCCCCCCCCCGCATTGTCTGGCTCCGGAAGTGGTGCTGCTGTTCTATGCTGCGTAAGAGATTCAAGTTTCTCCATTATCTTCAGCATGAAATTCTGTTGGCTCTCCATCATTGCAACTGTGACCTGTTGGTCCTGAATCAGGAGGGTACCAGGATCCATCCAAGTGGGGCCGCTGGGTCCTGGATTACTGGGGCCTATGACAGGAGTTTGCTCCATTGATAAATCATCGTCGTAAAGAAGACAGGCGGAGCAAAAGGGGCCCGGAACTTGGGGCAGGAGGGTAGCGTTGCAAAAGGAGCACTTCTTGGCCTTGACCATCTGGTGAAGAAAGAAGAAGGCAAGTGTATAGTTAGGGCTAGTGCAAGGTCCAGCGGACAGATTTTTGCCCCATAGTTACCAACACAATTGTACGGTCTAGGACCGTATTGGGTGAACCGTAGGTGCTGATTGGCCATACTGGTGTTGAGGGGGTTGAGGGGGGCTTGCACTATCCCTTTTGTGGTAAGAACAGCATGTGGGGTCGCTGTGGGAGGGACCCCTCATGGATAGGCGCACCAACCTGGCAGTTGCTATAGGGAGCGACCTCCATTATAGTGGTGAGAAATATATATGGGGTCGCTATGGGAAGGGACCCGAATGGGAATAAGGGCGGTTCTGAAATCTCCGCCTGTACATCAAAGGTCGCTATGGAGAGGGACCTGTGTGTAAAATGGGGGAGGCTCTGTAACTCGTGGCCCATATATAGAGGTCGCTATGTGAGGGACCCCAAATAAATGCGCGAAGGAGCCTTTGGCTCATATGGGATGATATCCCCTTTGTTTGTGCATTTGACCCCCCCAGTATGCTGAAGTCGTTTCCCCCTGGGCCCCCCTTGTAAACGGGGGGCTCCTTAGCAGAATCAGTATAGTCACCGACTCCTAGGGGCTAGGAGTCCCATGGTCAGTGTGGATAGGATTGCTTAATCCCCTAACCACAGGGATGGCTGAGGCCATTAACCCCCCCCCCACAGGAAGCTGAGGCTCTTGACGATGTGGTCAAAATGCAGGGGGCCCATAACTGGCCCTTGGCGCTTCCGCTAACCTCGAAGCATGGACGCAGAGATCAGATGCTTCCCTCAGCTACTGCCACATTGTGAGGAAGGCCCAGTCGTGTGTTGCGGCAAAAGGGAGGCCTGACAAGGTAGGCTGCGAGCTGGTGTTGCCACCTTGAGGCCGCGTGGCCAGTAGGGATCCTCGGCTATTAGGGAGGCATATGGTAAGTGCTTGCAGCGCACCTGAAGGTTTCACCCTCCCGACTGTAGCCCTTTGAAGTTAGGGGGCTCAGGGAGACCAGAGACCCGACCACGCGGCGGTGGGAGATGACGCTGAAGCGGTGAGCCAGAGGCCTAGGGTGGTGTGCTCCCAAGTGGCATTCCTCTTACACGGAGGACACCCCCACGGCACAGAGCGCCTCGTGGACGCCTACAGAGGGCCTCGGGGAGGAGAGGCAAGGGAGGAGGCCCTAGGCAGATGTCTTCCTTTGTGCACTACCGCGCAATGCAGAGCTGGGGTTCAGAGTTGGTCAGGACGCGTGACTAGCATGGCGCGATTCAGATAATAAATATCAATTTGAAAGGTGAAATCCCCCTACGAGATCTCTCTCATTTCTCATACAAAAACACATTGTGGCGTGATAGCATGAGATAAAAACCGGCTAGCAAGCAGACTGTGTAAACAGATAAAAACTGTATTACGTGGCAGTGAACATATATATATAGGCTAGAAGCCTGTCCCCATTCTTAGCAATACGATCGAGATCATGATACCATTGCTGGCTTCTGCAGAACCTAGATTTTCTGCTCCTAAGACTGATGAATCCGACATAAATTAAGTCTAAATACAACTTAACTAAACTTAAAGAAACTTAAAGCCACACGGTTGGCTTTACTAGATTGGAACAATGAGCTGCATTTTTATTGTGGAACACCAATATATTCCTTATAGCAATAATAATCAGAGGCCTACCTTTCTGTGTGGAGCAACAGGGATCCTGGTGTGCTTGTTGCCTTATCAGATGCATGATTTGAACTAGGGAACAGGGGTTTCTGGGACCTGGATATACTAGAAATGTGATCCTAGAGTCATGTGCATCACTAGCCTATCAGGTGGGCTAAAACCCATGAGGTAATGTATGGAGTGCCATGGATGGTCAACCAATCACAATCACTGTTTGAGCAATTTCAGTGTTAGTACTTACTGATATCAGTAGCAGTTTGCTGCGATGGTGAAAAAACGGCCTGCAGCCAGTTTTAGAGGCCTCAGAACAGAAACGGGTGAGCAGTCCTGCCGATCGTCTCTTCGACCACCACACTTGCAATTCAGATGATCGAATAGCGGGTTGAGCCTGATTTTAAACAAATAAGTCTATTTTTAGAAAGTTTACAGTGCTTTTAAAACTCTGCGACGCTCCTCCACAAGCCAGTACATGCACTCCACTTACACTCCCTCTCGAATGCTGGGGCAGTCACTGTAGAGCTGGCTGAGGGGCGGGACTGATTGCAGCCTCACCAATCACACAACGCCATGCAAATGAGCCTCTTCTTCCTCATGAGTGCTCTTCTCCTCACGGCGATCGTCGAGCAGGCAAATTTAAACTGCAGAATGCTTTTTTTTTTTTTTTCAACTGACTCCACGGCGGGAGCCCATTTCAGCCATTTAACATAGCCATTCACACCTGCAGATCTCTCAGTTCATTCAAAAAGCATTTCCAACATCCAGGGCACAATTTTTCTGTTGCTACCTCTAGTCTTCCACACTTTTCTTTACCACAGTTCTCTTTTTTTTAAGAGCATTTCCAACGTCCAGGGCACAATTTTCCTGTTGCTACCCCTAGTCTTCCACACTTTTCTTTACCACAGTTCTTTTTTTAAAAGCAGGCAAAAATGCTGTAAACAATTGATGCAGGACATGGGCACACTCTTTGGCTTTACTGCTCCTTGGTAAACTGTTGGCATTTTAAACAGCAGCATAAGATCCACAGCACACAGCAACACACTAGTTAAATTGCTTCAGCTTTTGGGCTACCCACTGCCAGATAGCCAAAACGCTAGCCCCTTGCCCGAGCACCTTCCTTCCCAGAATTAAATCAAAAGCGGTGCCTCCATTTTTGTAACCCTCACCCTGCCTTTTGGCAAAAGCGACAGGTGGCATGCTGTTGAAGCTGACAGCAGTACCTGAGTAGGGAGACTGGGTTCAGGAGGATAAGGTTACTTAGCACAGGTGGCCTAGGTTTGGCTACTCCTTTGGGGGCACCCAAGTAAATCCGAACACAGGAAGCATAACTGTAATGTCCAGAACCAGGAATAGGATTCTACAGTGTGGCTTTTATTCACATCCAAGCTGAACAAACAAAGCATAGATGGACCCCACGGGGCTACATTCCTAGTAATGCAGATTGAGACATCCAGACATACAGGAATTGCCAGCAGATAAAGGCCTAGCCAGTCGATCAAGTCTGCTGAATGTGCAGCTAGCACCCCTTATTCTGCAGCTGCCCTCCCTTCCACCCTTCCCTTGTCCTGTCCCATCCTCGTTTGAAGCAGTCCACTGTTCTACTCATACCACTTCAGCAGGTAATGCTTTCCACCCAGCCACCACCCTCTCTGTAAAAAGTGTCTCCTCATCTCCCTCCTGAACCTTCCTCACTCCAGTCTCATATCATGGCCCCTGGTGCCCTCCCTTCCTTACTTTTTAACAGCCCTCTGTACCCGTCTTGTTTATTCCTTTCATGTATTTAAAGGTTTCAATCATGTCACCCCTGTCTCTCCTCTCCTCTCCTCCAGTGAGTACATGTTCAACTCCTTCAACCTCCTCTCGTGATAAGTCCCCAGCCCCTTGATCATCTTTGTGGCTCTGCTACACCCCTCCAGTAACTAATGTCCCTCTTCAGATACAGACGCCAGTATTGCATGCAGTACTCCAGGTGTGGTCTAACTAATGACCTATACAGTGGCAGAATCACCTCCTCCTCCTAGAGGATATACCCCTTGCAATACAACCCAGCATTTGTTGGCCTTTGCAGCTGCCTTCCTACATTGTGCCAAGTTGTTCATTGACCCTGTAATGAGCACACCCAGATCCTTCTCCTCCTCTGTCTGGGCCAGCTGCACTCCCCTAGCTGGTAACTCCTCCTGGGTTCTTCATCCCAAAATGCAGCACCTTGCACTTTTTTGGCATTAAAGCCCAGTTGCAGGTGTCTGACCAGGTTTCAAGCTTTGCCAGATCATCCTGCAACTCCTGCCATCCCCCTAGGTCATCCACCACCGCGCCTACCTTGGTATCATCAGCAAACAGACTGATCTTGCTCTTGATGTCCCATGATATGTCTGCAATGAATATCCCAAACAACACTGGTCCAAACTCAGCCCTGTGGAGCACCACTCGTCACTGCCCTTGGGTGTGAGAGCTCCCCGCCCACCACCACCCTCTGTTGCCTTCCTTGCAGCCAGTTTCCTACCCATCTCACCAGCTTTGCACACACCCCTGTGCCTACTAACTTCCTTCCCAGCCTTCCATGTGGCACTGAGTGATGCCTTACTGAGAGTCCAGATACAGGACATCCACTGCATGGTCCCTGTCCAGTTACCTAGTTACCCAGTCCATAGAACTCGACCAGGTTGGTTTGGCAGGATCTGCCACGTGTGAAGCCATGCTTTCTGCTGTCCTGTGGTCCTTTGGCCTCTAGGAGGCCACCAGCCTCTCCTTCAGGATAGTCTCCATTAGCTTACCCACGATGGATGTGAGGCTCACTGGTCTGTAGTTTCCGGTTCATCCTTGGGGCCACTCTTGTGGAGGGGCACCACATGAGCCATCCTCCAGTCCTGAGATACACACCCAGATGTGGTGAGGGCATTAAATTGTCTGTCAAAGGTCCTGCAAGGACCTCTGCCAGCTCTTCAGTACCCTAGGGTGGATGCCATCTGGGCCTGGCGCCTTGTCCACCTCAGTGCCTTCAAACCCTCTCGAACTCTGCTCTCCATGATTTCCCCATCTGTCACCACTTCCCCGCTTCTGCCATTTCTCCCACCTTAGGTTGTCACCCCCTCTTCTCTTTAGCAAATACTGAGCAGAGTACTCATTTAGTGCTTCCATGTATGGCACCTGCTTCCACTAACCCCTTCTTCCTAATCCTTACTATGTGGTCTTACAGCTCCTTTTCTCCCTGATGTGCTTAGAAGTCCTTCTCCCCTTCTTAATGCCTTGTGCCAGCCTAGGTTCCTTAGATGCTTTGGCTCCTCTCTGCCCTTGTCACCTCCTTCGATTATGTCAAAGTACTCCTCCCTGTCCTCCCCCTCCCTGTTTTCTTGTACTTCCTAAAGGCAGCTCTTTTCCTCCTTACCTTTTCCATGACCTCCTTGCTCAACCAGATCGGTTTCTTAGCCCTAGCCTTCTTGCTCTGGGCTTTGCAGCAGGTTTTGGTTGCCTCCACTATCCCCAGCTTTATGAGCTCCCACCTCTGGTTAGTGTCCATACTAGATTGAATTCTGGCCAGGTACCCTTTTACCACTTCCCCCATCCTCCCAAAGTCGGCCCTCCTGAAGTCCAGCACTATTGTGCTAGATTCCCTCCTTCCTTGCCCATATCCAATATGAGCCATACTAGTGGTCACTCCCTGACAGGCGGTTCCTCCACTGTAAGTTCTCTCACAAGTCCCATTTGCCAGCACAAGGTCAAAGGGTATTTCTAACCTAGTTGGTTCACTGACCATTTGCAGTAGGAAGCTGTCCTGGAAGGCATCCAGCAGTACCTGATCCCTTCTGTTCCTGGTTGTTGAGGTGCTCCAGTCCACTCTGGCATGTTAGAGTCCCCACAATCACCACTACCCTTCTCTAGGTCCTCTTGATCTGTTCTGCTAGTTCCTGTCTAACTCCTCCGTCTGAGATGGTGGCCTGTACACCACTCCCATTCTAAGAATCCTATTCTTGGAATCCTGGATTTGCATCCAAAGTGACTCCGTACTACCCTCCTCCCCTTCCTACCTTACACACTTCAGTCCTTCCTTCACATATAGTGCCACCCCCCCTCCTTTCCCAATCACTCTGTCCCTACGAAATAATCTGTATCCTGGTACAGACAGGTCCCAGTCATTGTATTGGGTGGCCCATGTTTCTGTGATGACTGCAATGTCCACCTCTCCCTCTGCCATGAGAACCTGTAACTCTGCAGTTTTCCTCCCAAGGCTCCTAGCATTAAGGGTAACCACCTTCCACCCTTCCCCCTCCCATCCTGCCCTCCTTTCCTAGCATCACCAACAGTACTTGCCATTTGTCCTCTGTCACTGTTATGGGGGGTAAGCTCATATGGTTTCCCAACCTGTGGTCTCTGCATATCTCTTCCCCAACTGCCACCCCCACTCTAGTTTAAATTCCCAACTTCCTCTATGTACTCTTCCATCCTCTGTTTCAACACTTTCTTTCCTCCTCACTCAAGTGTAGTCTGTCCTTGGCAGAGACTACTGTCCTCCCAGGTCCCTCCCACCCCCAACAGCCCATACCCTTTAGCACAACACCAGGTTCTTAGCCATCCGTTAAATTCCTCTATTCTCAGCTTTCTTGTTGTGCTTGCCTTTGCACAGGAAGTATCTCTGAAAAAGTTACTGATCTTCCTGACCCCTCACATAATTGTGCTAGTTCCTCAAACCTCCTCTGGACTGTATCTACTGTCTTGTCAGCCAGGTCGTTTGTCCCAAGATGTATAATTAAATGAGGCTTGTCCCTACACCTTCTAGCATGTTTCAGAACAGACTGTCCCACCCTTTCCGCTGTCATTCCTGGCATGGCCTCCACCCAAATGCGACTATGCCTCTCCACCTTGCTACCCCACCTAACTCCTCTTAGTATTGACTCCGCCAGCACTAAAATTCCACCCCTCTTACTCCCTGCTTGCTTGCATTCATCTCCCTCTCTCATTTCCAGCTCCTCTTCTTCCTCCTGCACATTATTTCCTCCTTTTACCCCTGTTGCAATTCTCCCAGCAGAACTCCCCCGCTCCAGTTTGGACCAGGCATTTATCAATTACTCATAGAAACATAGAAGTTGACGGCAGATAAGGACCGCAAGGCCCATCCAGTCTGCCCATTTCTTTTTCTACCTTATAAATGTGCCATCGGCCTTTGCTCTGTCAGTGGCCTATCTATTCATAGTCATTGTATTGCTCCCTTATGCCTATCCAATGCCTGTTTGAAGCCCTGCACTGTATTCATAGCCACCACTTCTTGTGGTAAGCCATTCCATGCATCCACCACCCTTTCTGTGAAAAGATTTCCTCACATTCCCCTTAATTGGCCTCCCTCTAATCTCATGCTGTGTCCTCTTGTCCTGCTATTTTTCTTATATTGAAACATGTTAGACTCTTTCACCTTGTTTATGCCCTTAAGGTGTTTGAATGCCTCGATCATATCACCTCTCTCCCTCCTTTGCTCAAGGTATACATATTGAGCTCCGTTAATCTGTCCTCATATAGTTCTTCGATGCAGTCCCTGCCATTTTGGTTGCCCTTCTCTGGACTGCCTCAATTTGAGTTAATGTCCTTGTGAAGGTGTGGCCTCCAATACTGCATGCAGTACTCCAGATGGGGCCTAACCAGTGTCTTTGCAGAGGATTATGCCTCCCTCTTTCGACTTGTGATACCCCTACTAATACACCCTAACACCCCTAGCCTTACCTACTGCTTTTAGAGGTCTGCTTGGATGAGTTTAGGTCATCAGTGATGATGATGCCCAAGTCTCTTTCTTCCTTTGTGACTGCTAGCAACTCCCTCCCAGCCTATAGGTGGCTTCAGGGTTTCTCTTCCCTATGTGCATGATTTTGCACTTCTTTGTATTAAATCCGTTGCCACTCTTCTGACCATTCTGCTAGTTTATCCAGATCTCTTCTCATTCTGCCCACCCCATCTGGATCATCTACTCTGTTGCAGATCTTGGTGTCATCTGCAAACAGACAAGCTTCCCTCTAGTCCATCTGCAAGGTCACTAATGAAGATGTTGAAGAGGACTGGCCCCAGGACTGATCCTGAGTACCCATTGTGACTTGCATCTCTTCTGACTGTATACCATTTACCACCACTCTCTGTTTCTGCCCGTCAACCAGTTTGCCACCCAGTTGACCAACTTCTGACCCACCCTGAGCCTACCAGCTTATTTATCAATCTTCTATGTGGAACAGTGTCAAAAGCTTTGCTTGAAGTAGGGTAGATGACATCAACTGCTCCCCTTGGTCCACCACTCTGGTTACCCAGTCAAAGAAATCTATGAGATTAGTTTGACAGGACCTTCCTTTGTAAACCCATGCTGTCTTGGATCCTGTGCCCTATGGATTCCAGGTGTTGCACTATCCTTTCCTTAGGAGTGCCTCCATAATCTTGCCCACTACTGAGGTAAGATTGACCGGTCTGTAGTTCCCCTCCTCCCTGCTACCACTCTTGTGGGCAGGGATCACATGAGCCCTTCTCCAGTCTTCTGGGACCTCTCCTGTGCTCAGAGACTCACTAAACAATTCTGCTAATGGCTCTGCTAGTTCCTCCTTTAGCTCCTTAAGTACCCTGGGATGTATGCCATCAGGTCCCATTGCCTTATCCACCCTGAGCTTAGCAAGCTCTTGTAGGACCCTTTCTTTGTGAAGGGAGTAGTGCTCACCTCCCTCCCCTGTGTCCATGATGCTGAGCTGTGGGCCCTGCCTACCTTCTCTTCAGTAAATACTGAGCAAAGTGTCTATTTAGGATAGATGCCTTCACAGGGTCCTCCTCCTCACATGCTCCCTTTTCTCCATTAAGCTTAGCAATACCCCCTCTGGACTTTCTCCTTTCACTAATGTATCTATAGAAAGTCTTGTCACCTTCTTTTACTGTTCGTGCTAGTGTTTCCTCAGTTTGGGACTTTGCCTATCTTACTGCCTTCCCTGCTTCCCTTAGGGCAGTTTGGTATGCCTCCCTATCTTTATCCCGCTGTGTTCCCTTATATTTCCTGAAGGCCAGCCTTTTGGCTCTGACCTTTTCTGCTACTGTATTTGAGAACCAAAGTGGTTTCCTTCTTCTTTTGCACTTCCTTTTCTGTCTAACACAATGGGATGTTGCTTCAAGTATTGCATCCTTAATACATTGCCCACTTTGCCTATACCCTCACCTGTGTTTCTTTTGCAGGGCTAGCTTAACTCTGTTGGCCATCTTATCAAAGTCAGCTCCTCTGAAGTCCCATATTTTTGCCTTGGAATGGGATGATTTAGATGTAGTAGCCAAATTGAACCATACCATGTGATGGTCACTGGCCCCCAGGTGACCTTCTACCTGGAGATCTGTGATCCTTCTTTGTTAGTCAGTACTAGATCTGGATAGCCCTGTCTCTTGTGGGTTGCTGTACCAGTTGTTTGAGGCCCTCCCTGCAGAATCCACTATGAGTCTAGTTCTGGCAGATGTTCCTGCTGGTATTGACCAATCTGTATCCGGCATGTTGAAGTCTCCCATTATCAGAACCTCCCTTTAGCTGTCATGTTTTGTATATCTTCTAACAGTAATGTGTCTATGTCTCCTCTGGTCTGGGGGCCTGTAGACAACCCCAGTTCTTATGGCTGTCCCATTTCCTGTTTCCAGGGTGACCCACAGTTCTTCTGGCTCCTTATGTGTATTCTGAATTTCTGTAGCTTTGATATTTTCATTAACATACAGGGCCACTCCTCCCCCCCTTTTTGCACCTCGGTCTCTTCTGAACAATACATAGCCAGGTACTGAAGTCTCCCAAGTGTGGTTACTGGTAAACCACATCTCACTAATTGCTACTATGTCCAGTTTAGCCTCTGACATTATTGCCTGCAGGTCTGGGATCTTATTTCCTCTAATTTCATCATTTCCCTCCTCCACCTTCTTCCTCTCTAGCAGTGCACAACTATTTTCTGAAGGCCCTTCACAAATGCCCGCTCCCTCTCTTTTCATAGTAACCTGTTCTCTCCTTTCCACTCCATGACTTTTGCCACTTCTTCGCCCCCCCTCACAAGTCTCTATCTCCTCCTTCCATTTGTCTTTTGTTTCCTGACCTGGTTTCCCCGGCAATTGTTCTTCCTGGCCTGGGCCCTTTGTCTCTGCTTCCCTTCTTCTGACCCTCTCCTCACCACTGTTGGCTTAAATGCTTCCCTCCTCATCTCCCCTTCTTCCTCCCTCCAGTATTGACAAACCCACCCCCAATCTGCCTTGCCTGTCTTAGTTCCTCCGGCAGACCCTCAATCTCCTTTCTAAGTTTTTCTATGTGGTTGCACCTAAACAACCTCCACACTCAGGCAATTTTTAGAAAGATTGGTGCACACGCAGTTGTTGCAGCCACCACCTACCCATTGCTGTCGTTGCCCACCAGTGACCCCCCACCCTTCCAGATGCAGGATACCAAACACTCCCCCAAGTCTCCCCTCTCCCTCCTCTATCAGTGCAAAACATTTTCTTTATTTCCCTTACCTCCTTTGTTGCACATGTTTAGATATATTGAGCAACTGCTTTTTATATTCCTATCCTTCCTATCCACACTCAAAAACAGACTTTAAGTAGCCATTGCACAACCTTCCTCAAACTTCTACTCCTCCTTTCCCCAATGCAATATTAATGTGAAGAAGTAATAATGAAAGCTCCTAGATTTGCATTTACTTCCCTTCCACTGAGAGAGAGCAGTCACCTCTTCACTTGCTGCTGTTCCTTTTCTGGATGTCTGCTTTTGCTATGACAGGTGCATATACTTTGCCTGTTTGAGGAAATGATGTCAGAACCCCTGGTATAAAGGAAATAATGGACCAAGGGTGGGACCAGCCCAAGTCTTCCAGAAACAATCAGGTAGCTGAGGCCTCTGGTCAGACCATTAGCACCCTTCCCCCACTCTGCACTCAAACTTTGCAGCTAGTGAAGCCAGCAACAATGAATCACAATTCTACTCAAAGCCCCCAAAATAAGTTTGCTACCCAAAGTAACAGGACTCCAATTCAAACAGCTTCACCAACAACACATCAAAATAGGCTTGGAATTAGAAGATATATGTCTCCAATTCAAAGAAACAGACCCAGTTAAATCACACCAATTATGTTTTAAAACAGAAGAAATAGGTCTCTACAAATGCAGCCTGCCACACAGTGAATCAAACAAATGAGCCCACTTATAGCTACCAAAACAGATTTCAAAATTCCAACAGCCCCAAACAATACCCTGCTAGCTCCTTAGTAGTAAGAAAGAAAAGAAATAACCTTCTACTAAGAAGAATCCACAAGAAACAATGTAAAACAACAAGAAGCTACTGTACTGTAGATCTGATCTTGTCCCCCTTCTAGTTCTTTCTGAGAAGCCAAAGCACTGAGTTCCAATCTCTGTGATTTCCCTTGTGCTGCTTTCAAAATCAGACAGTTCCAAACTCTGTGATTTCCCTTGTGCTGCTTTCAAAATCAGAGTTCTAAACTCTTTGACTTCCCATGTGCTGTTTTCAAAATCAAACAGTTCCAAACTCTGTGATTTCCCTTGTGCTGCTTTCAAAATCAGACAGTTCCAAACTCTGTGACTTCCCTTGTGCTGCTTTCAAAATCAAACAGTTCCAAACTCTGTGATTTCCCTTGTGCTGCTTTCAAAATCAAACAGTTAGACAGACAACAGAACACTTCTTCACATTTCCAGCCCTCAGACTCTGAACCCACCAGGCACACAGCCCGGACTTGCACGCAGGTTTGGGTACACAGCTCAACTTGTACACTACTTGGGTTTTCCCCACTGGCCCAGCCCCCCACCAGCCATGATCCATGGTCCATTTTGGGAAATGAACTAGTTTTCCTGTTGTGGCTCACAAACCACCTTAGAGCCTTGACTCCTGAGGGAATTTTTCCTTCCAATCCGTCCGGTGTCCTCATCACTGGCCAAGTGCATGAGGCAAAGAAGAAATCCACAGAGCAAATCCGTAGAGGTGGACCTGGTTACTAAAGATGGGGGTTCTCCCACCTCCCACAATCCATACCCGGCCATTTCTCTGGAAACTAAACAACTCTTTTGAAAGCTTGGCAATGTAGATTACTGGGTAGACGTATGTCACATCTCCTCTACATGTCTTGACTTCCACTATGTACTGGACTTGAACATACTTTTACTTTTGGCTAATCCTATTACTCTAGGCCTCCCACTACTTCAGTAGTCCAATCCCCACTATCACACAAGTCCCAGGGTGAAAACATGGGCCCTTTAGAAAGAGCAGAAACTCACCCTCCGGTTGCAGGTGCCCCACAGGCGATTCACGAAATCTTCTTGTTTCCCAAAACTCTTGGACCAAATAAGGCAGCTTCTCCACTAGCAGAAAACCAGGGGGTTGCCCCTGGAATATGCAGGAAACCCTTCCTGCCCCATCCCCTGAGGGATGGGGCACTGAGATCTGAATCAGCGGTCTCCACCACTTTAAAACTAGCTTCTGTGTCTCTCTTTTAGGTGGAAACACTCACCTTTTTTCCTAAATGTAGCCGTATGTCAGGGCTGAGGCTCCATGAGCCTACACAGAGCTGCTGTGCTCCTCTCTCAGCAAGCTCCAAACTCCAGCTGACCTACAGACTACTGTTCAAACCTCCCAACATTCTATTCCAACTCCCTGCTGCAGATTTCATTGTGGCTCATGCAGCTGCAATAGTTCTATGGTGATGTCATCCCTCAGTCTCAGCTGAGACTGAGAACAGAGTGAGACAGTGTGAAATCCTTTTAACTGGAGTTTCACAAGCTGCCTTCTCTGCCTACCACTAGGTCTTACTGGGATTCTAGTAACCCCAGGTAACAAGGGGGTTACAGATAGATAGTGAACAGCTTGTGTGATGGGACTGAGGGGTGAGACCACAGCTGAGAGTGGTGCAGTCGGAGGACTCTCATTTATTTTTTTTTTGTATTTCTTTCCTGCAGCATTTTGGTTCCAGGGATCAGGGGAAACAGGACTGCCTGGGCTCTTTCTCTGCTTTATTTCAACTTGTGCTGTTTTCGTCCGGGGCTATGGTCTGCATAGCAGCACACCACAGAGCAAACAAAGGGACAGAATAGTCCACCCACCCGCCTGCCTCCTGCCCACCCGGATTGTGTCCAATATATAAGGGCACAACCAATGACTGACAGCGGGGACTTCCTGCAGAAATAGGAAGTGAGGGAACCTCCAGGGCACACAGCAGAGATTCTGCTACAGGAAGTGGTATACCCCTCCCTCCCAACCACAAGGTTCATTCCAATTCACTTAGATTTTTGAAGGTGAGTGGAGGCAAAATTGTCCTGGTCAAGTTCAGGACCAGGGCATATGAGCACTGAGGGAATTGCATCTCCAGAGGCAGTTCCATACAGTCTGTAGGAGGGGACTACACATTCTGCTCCCAGCATCCTAAAAACAATCTCAGGGTAAGCAGTAATATCCAGCTAATCAATATGGATATTATAATTTGCCATAGGTGTGGGGCAGTCATCTCCAGAGGACTTCTCTGGAGAGTGGGTTAATGTCCAATATGTAGGACTCTAAATGAACTCAGGTCATAGCTGAATGCAGCAGGGAAGGAAATATCAAAGCTGCAGTACCAACTGTACTGGAATTTACCCCTTCCAATTCCACTCCCTCAGAGACCCCATCCAGTTCCACTCCCTTGGAGACCCACTGGTCCAAGGGAGGATCATCAGGATGAACCGGATAAACACTGTTCATGACAAGGCCACCTTGTCCACAAATCCTTTTGTACCCCTAACAAAGGTACATGACCCTGGTGTCAAGAGGGAGGACATCATGTCAGTTGAGAGGCCAAGGCAGCATGAGGAAACAGCAGTCAGTGGCGGCAAAGTAAATTGCTATAATGTGAAGAGGAAGCAAATACTCATTGTGGGGGACTCCATGATAAGAGGAGTAGAGACTCAACTGAATGAATGTGCACAAACAAATATATCCGTCAAATGTTTCCCTGGTGCCTCAGCAAAGCATGACACTGAATGCATCAGGAGGATGGTGGAGAGAGAGAAATGGTCTCAGAATTTTGTTACACCTCAGAACAAATGACCTGGTAAATCAGTTGGTAGAGGAAGCCAAACAAAGCCTGGTAAAACTAGGTGAAAGACTGGCCTCTCAGTCAACCTCCCTGGCATTCACCAAGGTTCTTCCAGTGTGGGGCAAAGGAGGGAGTACTGATGAGGTCAGAAGCAAGGAGACTGAAGAATTTTAATGTGTGGCTGCAAAGCTGGTGTCATGAAAAAGGGTATTTCTTCGTGGGGTGCCTGGGGCGAGTTCTGGGAGACAAGATTGGTCAAATATGATGGACTACACCTGACCAAGGAAGGGGTGATAGTGCTTGGGCAGACATTTATCGTCTCTATTGGACGTTTAAACTAGGTGAGGGGGTGCTCAAAGTTAAGGAACTTATCGGTAACAACATAAAGGATGGGAACTCCCCCACAATCGGGGGACAAACATTGGGATTACAAGAGGATTTGCAAGGGCAAAAAAGGAGGTAAGACAACTGATAAACAGCCTAAGGAACCCAAAGTGGGGAAGGGAGATACTTCAACTGGCTCATGAAGGGGAGTGTACTTAAACACTAGAAGCCTAGGGAACAAAATAAGTGATGTCCAGGCACTGATGGCAGAGGCTAAACTGGACCTAGTGGCCGTCACAGAGACGTGGGCCACAGAAAACAATGACTTGGACCTATCAGTCCCAGGCTACTCACTCTATAGGATGGATAGGAAGGGAGCTGGGGGGGGAGGGGAGGCACTCTATGTTCAGGAAGGGATTAAAGTCACTTCATATGACATCAACAAAAAAGAAGGTGTCGAATCACAGTAGGTGCAACTCTGAGCCGCAACAGGTAAGGAGGTCAATATAGGGGTGATATATAGGCCACTAGGACAGATAAAGGAGAGGGACAGGGAACTACTGGATGAAATCAGAGGAGTGATACAGAAGGGGAAGACAGTGGTGGCTGGCAATCTAAACATGCCTGATGTCGATTGGGGTATTCCAGTGGCTAGAACCTCAAGAAGCCAAATGGTGCTGGAGGCCTTGAAGGACTTCCTGCTGACCCAACTAGTTAATGCTTCAACCAGGCAGGAAGCCATCCTGGATGTGGTACTCACAAACTTAGAGGTGGCTGGGGCTGTTAGGATTGGAGAGTCACTAGCTAATAGCAACCACAACTCCATCTGGTTTGAGTTATCTCATGGGGATGTAAAATCTCAATCCCAGACAGAGGTCTATATAGAAACATAGAAGTTGACGGCAGATAATGACCACAAGGCCCATCCAGTCTGCCCGTTTCTTTTTCTACTTTATAAATGTGCTATTGGCCTTTGCTCTGTCAATAGTCTATCTATTCATACTCATCTGTATTGCTCCCTTATGCCTATCCCATGCCTGTTTGAAGCCCTGCACTGTATTCATATCCACTGCTTCCTGAGGTAGGCCGTTCCACGCATCTACCACCCTTTCTGTGGAGGAGAACTTCATCACATTAATCTTTAATCAGCCTCCCTCTAATCTCATGCTGTGTCCTCTTGTCCTGCTATTTTTCTTATATTGAAACATGTTAGACTCTTTCACCTTGTTAATGCCCTTAAGGTGTTTGAATGTTTAGATCATATCACTTCTCTCCCTCCTTTGCTCTAGGGTATACATATGGAGCTCTGTTAATCTGTCCTCATATGTTTTCTGATGCAGTCCCTGCACCATTTTGTTTGCCCTTCTCTGGACTGCTTCAATTTGTTAATGTCCTTGTGAAGGTGTGGCCTCCAGTACTGCACGTAGTACTCCAGATGGGGCCTAACCAGTGTCTTGTAAGAGGGATTATTACCTCCCTCTCTGACTTGTGATACCCTACTAATACACCCTAACATCCCCCTAGCCTTACCTACTGCTTTAGTGGTCTGCTTCGATGATTTCAGGTCATCGGTGATGATGATGCCCAAGTCTCTTTCTTCCCATGTGACTGCCAGCAACTCCCCTCCCAGCTATAGGTGGCTTCAGGGTTTCTCTTCCCTATGTGCATGATCTTGCACTTCTTTGCATTAAACCCCAGTTGCCACTCTTCCAACCATTTTGCTAGTTTATCTAGATCTCTTTTCATTCTGCCCACCCCATCTGATCATCTACTCTGTTGCAGATCTTGGTGTCATCGGCAAACAGACAAACCTTACCCTCCAGTCCATCTGCAATGTCACTGATGAAGATATTGAAGAGGACTGGCCCCAGGACTGATCCCTGAGGTACCCCACTTGTGACTTGCATCTCTTCTGACTGTATACCATTTACCACCACTCTCTGTTTTCTGCCCGCCAATCAGTTTGCCACCCAGTTGACCAACTTCTGACCCACCCCGAGCCTACTTAGCTTATTAATCAATCTTCTATGTAGAACAGTATCAAAAGTTTTGCTGAAGTCAAGGTAGGTGACATCAACTGCTCCCCCTTGGTCCACCACTCTGGTTACCCAGTCAAAGAAATCTATGAGATTAGTTTGACAGGACGCTTCCTTTGTAAACCCATGCTGTCTTGGATCCTGTGCTCCTATGGATTCCAGGTGTTGCACTATCCTTTCCTTAAGGAGTGCCTCCATAATCTTACCCACTACTGAGGTAAGACTGACTGGTCTGTAGTTCCCTGCCTCCTCCCTGCTACCACTCTTGTGGAGTGGGATCACATGAGCCCTTCTCCAGTCTTCTGGGACCTCTCCTGTCCTCAGAGACTCACTAAACAGTTCTGATAATGGCTCTGCTAGTTCCATCCTTAGCTTCTTTAGTACCCTGGGATGTATGCCATCAGGTCCCATTGCCTTGTCCACCCTAAGCTTATCGAGCTCTTGTAGGACCCTTTCTTTGTTCAACTGTCTTGAACTTCAAGGGACCTAACTTTGAAAGAATGAAAAAATTAGTCAGGGACAAACTGACCAGGGTTCAGGAAAAACCTGAAGTAGAAGACATATGGAAGCTGATTAAGCAATCCATCTTGGAGACAACAAAACTTGTGTTAGGTCATTGAAGAAAAGAAACAAGAACAAAAGACCCACATGGTTCATAGTACAAGTCAAAGAAGCAATCAGAAGCAAGAGAGAGGCTTTCCATCAGTATAAAAGGGGTCTGAGAGATAGGGACTGAGATGAGTACATCAAGAAAAATAAGGAAGCAAAGATGCTGGTAAAACAAGCAAAGGCAGCAGCCGATCTTCAGATTGTTACAGGGGTCAAAGCTGGAAACAAACAGTTTTTCTGCTATATTCAGGAAAAAAGAAAGCAAAGGAAAGGGATTGTTATGCTGGTAGAAGGTGACAGGATCATTGAGGATGATGGACAGAAGGCTACCATACTAAACTGTTTTTTCTGCTCAGTATTAACCAAAGAGGATATGAAACCATTGCCTGAAAGCAGCCTCAAAGCAGCCCATATGGGGATCTCACTTATGGAAGCACCAATAATCACCACTGGTAGAGTCAGAGAGGCACTAGAGCACCTGAAGATGGAAAAGGCGCCAGGGCCTGATGAGCTGCACCCAAGAGTGCTGAGGGAGCTGGCTGAAAAACTGACTGACCCCATGGCATATTTGTTTAATCAATTGCTACAGATGGGTGATGTACCTGAAGACTGCAGAAGAGCAGATGTGGTTCCACTCCACAAGAGAGGGAGTAGGGAGGAGGCTGGCAATTATAGACCAGTTAACCTTACATCGGTTGTGGGGAAAGTCATGGAGACCCTGATCAAGCAGGACCTTGTGGAGTACCTTGAAGGGAATGGTCTATAGGATGGTAGACAGCATGGGTTAGTGACAGGTAGATCATGCCAGATGAATCTCATTACATTTTTTGACTAGGTGGCTAAAGAACTGGATAGGGGCCATCCAGTGGCCCTCCTCTACTTTGAATTTAGCAAGGCCTTTGACTCGGTGTTGCATAACTGGCTTTTAAAAAAGTTGGGTGACCTAGGCACTGCTAAGTGCATTGTTAGGGGGGTGGGTAATTAGCTCAAGGATAGCAAACAGAGAGTGTTAGTCAACAGGGTAGGATCTTGTGACGAGAGGTCACAAGTTGAGTTCCTCAGGGATCGATCTTGGGACCGGTCCTATTTAACATGTTTATTAGTGCCATCACCAAAGGTATCCAGGGCAAGCTTGTCCAATTCATGGATGACACGAAACTCAGTGGGAGGTTGGACAGTGAAGAAGCAGTCAGAGACCTTCCAAAAGACTTCCACAGATAAGAAAGATGGTATAATGTCTGGCAGCTGAGTTTTAACGTGAAAAGTTACAAAGTGATACATTTAGGGAAAGGGAACCCGAGGACAGAATATTGGCTGAATGGGGTCAATCCCAGTACCTCACAAGATGAGCAGGATGTGAGAGTCGTCATACGTGACACCCTCAAGCAAAGAAGCCAATGTAACAAAGCATATAGCATGGCAAACAGAATGTTAGGATGTATAGGAAGGGAATTCAATAGTAGGAGAAAAGAGGTAATCCTCCTCCTCTATATTTTTTTTCCCCAGACCTTCCACTGGTCCAGGGACCTAGCCCCTCCTGTGGTGTTGTCCATCCCTGTTACATGTCTTTTCCTTGCCCTGTCCCACCCATGCTTGAATGGTGCTACTGCCTTAGCACCCACCACCTCTGCAGGCAGGCTATTCCATTATTTGGACGAGGAGCATCTAAAGTCAATAAACATGTATTCACTTGAGACAAGGAGGGAGAGAGGGGATATGATTAAAATATTCAGTATCTACATCAGTGATATTGCTGAGGGTTTGAGGGGGAGGGTGTGCCTATTTGCTGATGATACAAAAATATGCAATAGTGTGGACACCGGGGGGGGGGGGGGAGACATGAGGGAGGACTTAAAGATGCTTGAAAAATAGTCTGGGACATGGCAAATGAAATTTAATGCCATAACGTGCACTGTGATGCACTTGGGGAGTAGGAACAGAAGAGCAGGGTACACCCTAGGTGGGGAGGAAATTAAAGTAACAGAACAGGAGAGGGATCTGGGGATCATAGTCTCCTCAAACTTTAAGGTAGGAATCCAATGTAGCAGGGCAGCGGGAAAGGCCAATGGAATGTTGGCATGCATAGGCGGGGCATTACTAGCAGAAAGAGGGAGGTAATAATGCCCCAAAGCCATGGTGAGACCGCACCTGGAGTATGGGGTTCAGTTCTGGAGGCCACATCTCCGCAAGGATATAGATGCACTGGAGAGGGTTCAGAGAAGGGCAACCAAGATGATGCAGGATATGCAGGGAAAGTCATATGAGCAGAGGTGTAAGGAGTTGGATCTGTACATGCTGGAGACAAGATTGAAACTTTTAAATATGTAAAGGGGCTCAATAAAGTGGGAGAAGAGGGTTTACTTAAGAGGAAGAAGGGGATCAAAACTTGAGGGCACAGCCTCAGACTGCAAGGAAAAAGATACAGGGACAATGTGAGAGGGCGTTTCTTCACGGAGAGGATGGTAGAGCCCTGGAACAGACTACCAGAGAGAGTCATTGGGGCTAAATCAATGGAAGAATTCAAGAGGGCATGGGACAAGCATATGGGGATGAGTATCAAGGGAGGGTGGAGGCTGGCGGGGGGGTGTAGAAAAAAAGGCAGACTAGATCGGTCAGTATGGTCCTTTTCTGTTGTCAAGCTTCTGTGATTGTATGATTCTATGATACAGGTCCCTGGTAAGTCCTCACCTGGAGTATTGTGTCCAGTTTTGGAACCCACACCTTAAAAAGGGCAGGGATAGGCTTGAGACCATGCAGAGAAAGGCGACAAAGATGATCCAGGGACTCCAAGGGTTCTTGTACGAGGAGCATCTAAAGTCACTAAACATGTATTCACTTGAAACAAGGAGGGAGAAAGGGGATATGATTAAGATATTCAGATTCGTGAGAAGTATAAATAGAGTGCCCTACTTTGAACTATTCAACAGGGTCGACGGCTCAACTACTAGAGGTCACGAATGGAAGCTGCGGGAAAGGAGTTTCAGGAGGGATCTAAGGAAACACTACTTTACAGAAAGAGTGGTGGAACCATGGAATAGCCTGCCTGCTGAGGTGGTGGATGCTAAGTCAGTAGCACCATTCAAGCATGGGGGGGGGGACAGGGCGAGGAAAAGATGTGTAACAAGGATGGACAATACCACAGGGGGGGCTAGATCTCTGGACCAATGGAAGGTCTGGGAAAAAACTCATAGGCAGACTAGATGGACCTTCGGTCTCCTTCTGCCATCATTTTCTATGTTTCTGATTCACTCTGCCTCTATTGTACTGCTTTTGCAGAGCAATTTACCAACACACAGGCATAGGACCCTATGCACGATGGCAACACAGTGTGAGCAGGGTGCATTGGGAGCATGCGTAGGTGACTATGCGAGAACCCCATGCACGTCACGGTGGTGAGGCATGCACAAGGGCTGCATGGGAGCCAGCAGAGGCAACCCATGCACAGCTTCACACCTGCAATGTGTGGCAGGTACATGGGGGCATGGCCGCAAAGGTCCACCCGCAGCAACACCCAGTGCGCATGCATGACACCAGGTACGACAGCCAGGCACATGGTGGTAGGTGCATACACATATGGCAGGAGAAGAGTTGCTGTAGAGGTCCGTGCAGAATAGTCAGCTGACAGGTACACTGGGCTGCATAGCTGTAACCTCCTCCTCATGGCAGTAACACCCCACACCTGTCTGACCCAGACACTGGTGCTCATGTGCCGAAGCACACAGGGGACAACATGTGGTGAGGGACATGCATGCTGAGGGGCAGTAGCAGATGCAGCTGGAAAGGATGCTTAGGTCTCCGCAACACTAACCCTATAGCATGCACACCAGCCATGTAGCCAGCCAAGCAAACAGATCATGCGTGATGTGCTGAGCATGTGTGCAGGCCATGGGCAAATGGCTGTGCAGGCTGGTGCACACATAGGAAACGGAAACACCAAGGGTCAGGGATGATGCCACCTGTGGCACCGTATGGGCCATCGCACCACTACACCCTGCAGAGGGATGGCAACATCACGTCCACTGGTGGAAGCACAGTCCCAGAATGCCCACGGGTGCAACGGCATGCAGTGGGATAGCATGACCAAGGCATAGTCATGAGGGCCGGTGCCAGTGGCATACAGATGGTACAGTGCACAATGGTCCCGATGTTCGGCACCGGGATGGTGCACAGTGAACATGGTGCATTCATGCTGGAAACGGCACTGCACCCCCCCCCAGCAATGCACAACACCCAGCAATGGGTGAACCTCCAAGGGAGCAGCTGCCGTGACAGACATGGCTCACATGCAAGAAACATGCACTTGCCCCCTTGCTGCCCACACCTGTGATTGCCCCAACCCCCACCCCCTGGGATCGTCACCTGCCACCCCGGACCATCACACCACCCACCCTCCACTCACAGATCAGAAGACAGTAATCACACAGGTGACAGGTAACAATACTTTTAATGAACACGTACTGTATATCTGTACATCACATGGCATGACTTTTATACAGCTCACTGCTTGTACTACTGAATTTGTACTGCTGAACTAATTGCCCAATATTATAGGATAGCTTGAACTACTGCCTACTGCCTGCTGTCTTTCTGCCACACTCTTTTCTTATTGCAGTTGCTCTCATTTCTCCTCGGACTGCCTTCTTTGTTCCCCTCTTTCACTTGCTTTTTGCCTTTTTGCATTTCTTTTTCTGTTTCCCACACTGTTTCTCTGTCTACTGGACCCCTGATTCCCCTCTCTGACCCCCGAACCACAGCGCATTCTTTAAATGTTGCCTGGCATTTTTGGTCATCTTCTCTACCCCTGCTCCTGGGCCCCTGCCTCCTCCCTTATCAACTTCCTGAACCAGCCTTTTGTTTTTCTAAATTCTTGCCTGGCACCTTTGACCAGACCTCTCTGCAGGAACCCTTTCTCTCCCACTATTTGTACCTACTTCTCCCCTGAGCACTAAATTGCCCAGGGCCCTCCCACTAGTTGACCTGAGCTTTGTCTTTGTTTTTTTTAACTAACAGCCTGCCTTTTTCCTGCTATTTTTTGGCCACAAGCCCAAATCAGGCTCTCCACTTGAGCCGAGCAGCTCCGGCGCTGATACCTGCCGGCGGCCGGACCTCTGCATCCAGCCCGCCACCCCCTGACCAAGGAAAGCAGGTACGATCAGTCAGCTCCTAGCCCAGAACTGGCAGGCTTCAATCCCCGTAATTGGACAGGCTCCTGGGGACTCTGGCTGCTTCCCAATTGGATGCTGCAGATCCCCATTGAGAAAGCAAGCGCTCAAGACACCTTTTTCAAATCACACCTCAGCCCCTGCCTTTCTCTACTACTCTCTGGACGCGTTTTTCACGCAGCCCCCCCCCCTTTATTAAATACACTTACTCAGTGATCCCTGCCCCCTGAGACCTCATACTGGTCAATTACAGCAACTTCTTAAAGGGGCTCTCCTTTCCTGCAACTTCTTAAAGGGGCGCTCCTCTCTCGTTCTCAGATTTAACCAACATTGCTGATTGCCTTATCTTAATCAGCCCTTTAGTCCTAGCATTTTTCTACAGTAGTATTAATCTTAGACTTTCTTAGTCAGATCCTTACGTAAATTACTGCCAGGGCCATGGCTTACTCTGCGTGCTGGCAGGTTATCCTACCGATAATTATAGCCCTGTACCCATCATCCCTACCTGGCTCAGCTCCTGATAACTTAGATTTTCTACCTGGGATATACATGCCCGTGATTTCTCCTTATTCCCCTAACCCTACCTGGGCTAAAGCCTGCATCCAACCACCTGCTGCACCCAGTTGGCAGCAACCCTTTAGTTTAAGTGTCCGTGCACTCCTTAGTTCAACTCGTATCTCAAACTTCAAGGCAGAATTGAAGTGTATGGACAACCCAGACTGAAGTTGTAGGACATCTAGGAAAAAACAGCAAGCAGCTCTAGTAGCAACCATGAAAAGGCTAATCCTATTACTGCTCCTGTGCTCGGGCAATGTGGAACTTAATTCTGGACCACCTACTACCTTAGACTCTCCGACCGACTTTGCATCAACATCAAGCATTTAGTTCATGCTGATTAATGCCCACAGTCTACTAAATAATTTCAGTCAAATTCAAACCTGGACTGCCCATACCAACCCAGATGTGCTAATAATCACAGAGTCCTGGTTGAACAGCTCCATCACTAACTCCCAGATAGCACTACCCTCATATAGCGCATTCAGAGTAGATAGGCCCACTAGGGGTGGAGGGGTAGTTATCTATCTCAATAACAAGCTCTATGCCACTGAACTATTTTTGGAGTCAAAAAACCCAGAGTTTGAATGCCTAGCACTTAGGTTACTACTCCCATCCTCTGAAGTAATCAATATCATTGGCTGTTACAGACTTCCCTCAGGTGGGCTGGATATTCTATTAAAGATCAGGAATATCGCAGAACCCAACACCAATGAAACCATCATCCTTGGGGACTTAAATCTTGACTGGCTCACTGTCACAGATTCACTCAGCAGGTCAGGCCCTCTACTCCCAAAGTGCAAACCTCTGAGCGCAGTCTTGTGAACAGTGTAACAGACAAGGTAACCCTCTTGTCTGTTTTTGTGAGTTCGGATCAACCTTTGGTCTCAGTTCTGGAGGGATTCAAACTGTTAACCTCTTGTTAGCAAACCCAATGCACAGGATCAGATATATCTGTCTTTGGGGGGCTAGATATCTTTGCCTATGGGCACCTAACCAGGTATTCAGAGATGAACCCTTTAAAACTTGTATAAAGACCTCAGATTTAAAATGCTTCTGTTTCCAGTTTGGTACCACCATACAAGCTATATGTCTGCTGAACCATAAGTATTTCTTAGCAAAAGAAAGCAATTCAAAGACTGACCAGGTTTGCTCTAAAATTAGAGTTTTTACTAAAATATATAATAATATGTCAAACATACAATACAGAACTCTTATAACACAAGACATACATATCTTTAAACAAAACAAGGTTTAAAACAGTGCAATTCCTACAACTATATTTAGATTTTGCCTAGCTTTCTAAATACCTGCTTTCAGTGCTCAGATGTTTCCTTAGTCAGTGTCAGATACAAATGCCAATCTATAGTCAAAGAGAATAATCTTTTCAAGCAGTATTGGCCAACCCCTTTTGGATGAAGTCATCCAGCCCCTCCTCTGGTCAAATATCTAACAAAAATATATTTTTATATAACTACAGGATGTAATTTTATTAATCTATACAATACAGCTATACAGGATGTATTAATTCTGCAACCTTAGCATAACTCAAGTTTCAATTACACCTCTTTTGATCTCATGCTGTACCCTCTTCACACAGGCTTCATAGGGTCATTTACAACTTTACACCTCTATGTAACATCCTAGCTTCCCTTATTTTAACGTCATAAACCTAGTTTATGATTTTTTTCTTAACAAAATTAACTTAACAACTCTGTAATTAGCTCAGAGAAACAGGATCCTTAATAAAAGTCTTCCAGTAACACATTGTCTCTAAAAAGACTAAGTGTGTGATACAATGCTGTCAGCAGTTCTCTTGGCCTGCATCTGTCAGCTAAAATCTGGGGGATGAGAGAGTCTTTCCTAGAGCATTTGATTTCCAGCAGAGACAGTCATAATACATTTTATATAAAAAATATTATCCAGCACTCAGAACTGGCTGTCACTACACTCCTCCCCACCTAGACTGAATTTGGGATCTATCCCCTACATGGGATGAGCTTCACAAATCAGTTCACTCCTCATAGACCCTAGACAGCCCATCGGCGTTCTGATTCTTAATGCCTGCCCTATGAAACTATGGCAAGACACTCCTTTTCCACCATGGAGTACGCTTGCTCCCTGGGGATAAGCTTCCTGCTTAAGTACACAACTGGGTGGTCTGTTCCTTGGATAGACATCTGGCTAAGTACTGCCCCAATACCCACGTCTCA
Source organism: Neoceratodus forsteri (assembly GCA_016271365.2). Lineage (NCBI taxonomy): Eukaryota > Metazoa > Chordata > Ceratodontiformes > Ceratodontidae > Neoceratodus > Neoceratodus forsteri. The sequence continues at coordinate 72,847,248 of JADMNL010000023.1, forward strand.
GGCATCCGTCTGAACTATAAAGGTTTTGCTATAGTCTGGACTTGTCAAAACAGGAGCACTGCACAGTGCCTCCTTCAGTCTGGTAAAGGTTTCCTCACAGGCTGGGCCCCAGGTAATTTTCCTTGGCATCTTTTTCTTTGTCAGGTCAGATATGGGAGCAGCCAGGGTACTGTAATTATGTACAGACTTTCTGTACTACCCTGCTGTCCTTAGAAAGCTCCTGACCTGCTTCTGGGTTTCTGGTCTGGGCCATGCCTGAATCACCTCTATCTTTATTTGGTTAGGACAGAGCTGTCCCTGGCCTACCACATGCCCAAGGTATGCCACTTCCTCCATGGCCACCTGGCACTTCTTGGCTTTGACAGTGAGCCCGGCCGTCTGTATTCTGCCCAGCAATTCCCTAAGGTGTGAAAGGTGTTCCACCCAGCTGGTACTGAAGATGGCAATGTCATCCAGGTACGCTACGGCATACTCCTCAGCACCATTCAACACCTGGTTCACCAACCTTTGGAAAGTGGCCGGGCGTTCTTCATTCGAAGGCATTACTTTTAAACTCAAATAAGCTCTATCGGAGTGATGAAGGCCAACCTTTCCCTAGCTCTGTTTGTCAATTCTACCTGCCAAAACCCCTTGGTCAGGTCAATAGTCGTAAGGTAGGTCGCCCCTCCCAACTTGTCCAGGAGTTCATCTGTCCAGGGCATCGGGTGGACGTCAGACTTCGTGACTGTATTCAGTCCATGACAGTCCACACAGAAATGAGTTGAGCCATCTGGCTTGGGCACAAGGACTACGGGTGAGGCCCAGGGGCTGTGGGATCTCTGGATTACCCCTAAATCCAGCATCTCCTCCACTTCCCTCCTAATGTCCTTTTGGAAAGCCTCTGACACCCGATATGCTGTTCGCGGTATGGGTGTCTATGTCCCTGTCCCCACATCGAGTGTCGCTGAGGGGGTTAGTCCAGGCTTAGTGCTAAACAAGGGGGCAAAGTGTGCTAAAACCTCCCTAACTTTCTGGACCTGGTCCAGATTCAGCTGGGGAGACAATTTTACTGCCTCCACAGAGGACTCCTGCTTACTTTCTTCCAGCAGATCCAGAAGAGGGTCTCCTTCATCCGTCCCCTCCCCATGACTACACACTACAAACACCATGTCAGCCCTATTTGCATACGGCTTCATCATGTTGACATGGTACATCCTTTCAGTCTGTCTTCTGTCAGGTAACTCCACAATGTAGTTTACGTCATTTACCTTCCTAACCACTTTGTACGGTCCTGCCCACTCAGCTTGCAGTTTGTCTTTCCGGACCAGAATAAGGACCATGACTTCCTGACCCACCATGTACGAGCGAGCTCTGGCTCTGTGGTCATATCACACCTTTTGTCTCTGTTGGGCAGCTGCCAGGTTGCTCTGGGCTGTCCCCATAAGCTCCTTCAGCCTTTCCCTAAACCTAAGGGCATAATCCACAATGGGAGTTCCCTGGGTGGCGTGCTTGCCTTCCCAGTCCTCCTGGATTAAGTCTAGGGGCCCGTGTACCCGGCATCCATATAAGAGTTCGAAGGGGGAAAATCCTGTCGACTCTTGGGGCACCTCCCTGTATGCAAACAACAGGTGGGGAAGATATTTCTCCCAGTCCCTCCCATGCTGTTCAGCAAACGCCCAGAGCATTGACTTTAGGGTACCATTGAAATGTTCCACAAGCCCATTGGCTTGTGGGTGATACAGTGTGGTGTATCTCTGCACCACCGCACACTTCTCCCATAAACAATTCATCAGGTCTGACATGAAGGAACCCCCTCGATATGTGATTACCTCCTTCGGAAACCCAACACGGGAGAAAATCCCAAGTAAGGCATCTGCCACTTTGTCTGTCATCAGTGAGGATAGGGCGACTGCCTCTGGGTACCGGGTGGCATAATCCACCACAGTCAGGATGAATCTCTTCCCTGAGGAGCTGGGGGTATTTAAAGGCCCCACAATATCCATTCCCACCCTCTGGAATGGCTCCTCCACTATGGGCAAGGGGATCAGGGTGGCTTGTGTTTTCTTGCCCACCTTCCCTGTTTCTTGGCACCGGTGACAAGACCTACAATAGTCCTTCACCTGCTGGGAGAAGTTAGGCCAGTAGAAATTCTAGACCAACCGCTGCATAGTTTGTGCGATTCCCAGATGACCAGACAAGGGAATATCATGTGCAATTTTGAGCAACTGCTCACGATACCCCTGGGGAACGACAAGCTGCCTGCCTAGCATCCCTCCCTCTGTCTGTACTGCCTATGTATACATAAGTCCATTTTCCCAATAAACCTTATGTCTGTCGTCACCTCCCTGTGTGCCCTCAGAGTCTGCCCAAACCCTCAGCTTCTCTAAACTAGGGTCACTCCTCTGAGCAGCTGCAAACCCCTCACACAATCCCAAGACATGGGACAAGTCCCCTTCAGTCGCTAAACTAGAGTCCCTAGCACTAGCATCAGGGCCCTCAGGATCATCGTCAATCCTAACCCTCTGACAATTGGTCACCCTTCCCTCTTCAGAGTAACCTTCCATAGCTGTGTGGTCACTCGCTACTGGGGAAATTTCTACCCCCTTTTTATCAGTCACCCCATCTGGAGACACAGGCTGGGGAACCAGCCTCTCTGTGGTTTCCACACTGGTTTCTGTGGGGTTCAGGGAACTACTATATTCCCTTGCTGCTTGGCTACGGGTAACTGCACATACCATCCCCTGTTGGAGATTGTTACCCAGGATCACAGCTACTGCTAATGTTTTAGCTAGAGCCACCTGTTGCACAGTTCCCCCTGTTTCACCCCAGTCCAGGAGAACACGGGCCAGTGGCAATGTTTTCGCTTCACCTGCAAAGTCCTGTGCAGTCACGTATTTGTTCAGGATAAGCTGACCAGACTGTACTAGATCCCCTTTCGCCAATGTCAGGGATGCCCCTGTGTCCCTTAACCCCTGCATCTGTTTGCCATTTACCATGACTGGGGGCATGTGTTCTTTCATGTTCACTGGCATGCTCTCAGGAACACACAAACAACCCACTTCCTTTCTGGTACCACTTTGCGTATTATTGCTTGCCCATCTTGAACACTGTCTGGCAATGTGCCCAGTTTCTTTACATAACCAGCAAGCATTTCTTACTTCAGAGAATTCTTTTCTTTGAAACCTGGGGCTAACTGGTTTCGGTGGAGGCAGGGAGGGTTTTAGCTGCCCTGAAGGCGCGCTTTTCCCTTTCTGCGCTGCCAAGCCCGCCCCATTCGCTCTCAGAGCAGGTCTGCTCTTGGCATAGCAGTTTGAGAGTTCAGCAGTCTCTTGCACTGTTTTTGGATCTCGGTCCTCTAGCCAGGTTTTTAACTCTGCTGGGCATGCCCAATAAAACTGTTCTAATAAAATCACATTTTCAAGTTTATCAACAGTGTTTGCCTCAATTCCTTCCCACCAACGTTTTAAAAACTGACGTTGTTTCGTGGCTAGCTCCTCATAGCTCATATCAGGGCTTCTCCTGAGCTTATGGAATTTAGCTCTGTATGATTCAGCAGTTAATTCAAACTTTTTAGTAGTGCAGCTTTTAACTTCCTGTAATCATCACTGTCTGTATTGTCCATGTGATCCAATGCATCCCAAGCTTTTCCGTTAAGTAGCCGGGATAGCTGGAAGCTCCAGGACTCTCTAGGAATTTTAGCCTGACTATAAACTTTTTCAAAAGAATTTAAAAAGGCGTCTATACTCTTCCCGTCCTTAAACTCAGCTATTAATTTAGAGTTCAATTTGCAACCCAGTCCTGCAGTCCCAGTTAAACCCAAGCCACTTACTTGCTCTGGTGCCGCTGGTTGGAGTCGCATCTTCTCCAACTCATGTTGCCTCTGGCGCTCCTGCTCCTCACGGTCTGCGTCTTTGCATTCTTGTTCTCTCTCCTCCTCTGTATCTCGCTGGCGCTCGCGCTCCTCACGGTCTGCCTCCCTCTGTTGTCGCTCTGCCTCTCTGCATTTCTGCTGTGCCTCATGGTCCGCCTCTCACTTCTCTCGCTCTCTCCTCTCCAGGGACTCCAGCTCCATCAGGCGCAACTCAAGTTGCAACCTGAGAACTTCCAGATTCAGGATACTGGTAACCTTCCCGGCTGCTGTGGTCCTTCATTGACAGTGGCCCTGCTGCCCACCTCATCGGCTCGGGACCCCTCACTGGCCACTAGTTCTGCCACACTCGAGGTCTGGTCCCTTTCAGTCACAGTCTGTGACTTCCTGCTCTGGGTATCTGCTACCATCAGGGCTTCTATGAGGTTCTGCTTACTGGCTTTCACCTCGAACAGGACTCCTCTGTCCTCGCACAACTGTTTTAACTGTTCTACAGTGTGCCTGCTGTAGTAGGACGCCATCTTTCCTAACTACTGCTACTCTGACTTTGCACTTTAGAAAAAAAAATAAAATAGGTAGGAACTTGACTGTAGACCAAGTGATATATAGTTCTGTTTTCTTTTTAAAATAAAACTCTGTCTTTTTCTTTCTTTGCAAGAGAGCTTACGGTCTCAGCTGACACAGAACAATAAAGCTTGTGATACCAAAATTATGCCACCACTGCCAACCAATCTGTCACAAACCCACTCAGCAGGTCAGGCCCTCTACTCCCAAAGTGCCAACCTCTGAGCACAGTCTTGTGAACAGTGTAACAGACAAGGTAACCCTCTTGTCTGTTTTTGTGAGTTCGGTTCAACCTTTGGTCTCAGTTCTGGAGGGATTCAAACGGTTAATCTCTTGCTAGCATACCCAATGCACAGGCTCAGATATATCTGTCTTCGGGGGGCCAGATATCTTTGCCTATGAGCACCTAACCAGGTATTCAGAGATGAACCCTTTAAAACTTGTATAAGGACCTCAGATTTAAAATGCTTCTGTTTCCAGTTTGGCACCACCATACAAGCTATATGTCTGCTGAACCATAAGTATTTCTTAGCAAAAGAAAGCAATTCAAGGACAGACCAGGTTTGCTCTAAAATTAGAGTTTTTACTAAAATATATAATAATATGTCAAACATACAATACAGAACTCTTATAACACAAGACATACATATCTTTAAACAAAACAAGGTTTAAAACAGTGCAATTCCTACAACTATATTTAGATTATATCTAGCTTTCTAAATACCTGTTTTCAGTGCTCAGATGTTTCCTTAGTCAGTGTCAGATACAAATGCCAATCTATAGTCAAAGAGAATAATCTTTTCAAGCAGTATTGGCCAACCCCTTTTGGATGAAGTCATCCAGCCCCTCCTCTGGTCAAATATCTAACAAAAATATATTTTTATACAACCACAGGATGTAATTTTATTAACCTATACTATACAGCTATACAGGATGTATTAATTCTGCAACCTTAGCATAACTCAAGTTTCAATGACACCTCTTTTGATCTCATGCTGTACCCTCTTCACACAGGCTTCATAGAGTCATTTACAACTTTACACCTCTATGTAACATCCTAGCTTCCCTTATTTTAACATCATAAACCTATTTTATGATTTCTCTCTTAACAAAATTAGCGTAACAGCTCTGTAATTAGCTCAGAGAAACAGGATCCTTAATAAAAGTCTTCCAGTAACACACTGTCTCTAAAAAGACTGAGTGTGTGATACAATGCTGTCAGCAGTTCTCTTGGCTTGCATCTGTCAGCTAAAATCTTGAGGGGTGATGAGAGAGGTCATTCCTAGAGCATTTGATTTTCAGCAGAGACAGTCATAATACATTTTATATAAAAAAATATTATCCAGCACTCAGAACTGGCTGTCTACGTCACACTCACCACCAAAGCTAATGCCATCAAAGATCTATGTGACGAGCTTAGATTCACTCAGTTAGTCACTGAACCTACTAGGACAAATATGAAAAACAAAGACCACAGTTCTAGTCTCGATCTAATCCTCACAAAATGAAACACTTAGTGGTCTTCCATAATGATGTAAGTGATCACGATACTGTGGTCTGCTCACGTGCCCATATCGAATGCCCCACCGGATCCAAATTCATTACCAGCAGAAGTTTCCGTAAGTTTAATGTCCATAACTATCTTGCAGACCTTAAACGGATAGACTGGCAGTCCTTTTATTTAGCCAAATCTGCAGAAGCCGCTGTCACTATTTTTAATACCATCATCACAGGCCCTGCTAACAAGCATGCACCATTCTGTAAACGCAGAGTTAGGAAATTCTCACACCCATGGTTCACCCCTGTGCTGAAAGCTGCACTATCGCATCATGATAAACTGTGGGCCCACGCAAGGAAAGCTAAAACTGTGACCCACTGGCAGGAATTCAGAGCAGCTAGAAATAGATGCACCAAGCTTATAAGGTGTGCCAAGGCCGCTTACTATGTCAAACCTTAGAAGATGCTAAAGGCAACTCAGCAAAAATATGGCGCACCTTCAAGACTATCGAAGGCCATAAAACCCCCCAATCTCTCCCACAAAAAGTCACCTCAAAAGGTACACTGGTCACTGAGTAATGCGCATATTGGATCTTCTAAACGCCCACTTCACCACAGCTGGTATGGCCTTCCACACTTCACCAGCTGCAGGGCTGCTACCAGCCCCTCCATTCCAGACTACCCTGAATCCTCACCCTACCAGGTCGTAATGTTGCACGCATAATAGCGTACAACATTATGGCTAACCCAATACAGCGCTGCACTAGTGAGTGAATGGCAATACCACGCATACTGCTGTATTGCACTATTCTCATCTTTTCCCAGGCAGAGGATAAGACCTCTGCTGGGAGTGGATTCTGCTGACCAGCTGCTGTGGCTCAATGAACAGAGCCACAGCAGCCCGGTCCCAGAAATTTAATTTTTTTGTCTTCTTGTGCTCCCCGACCTGACCCCGTAGTTGAGAATCTATATTGGGGGCGCGGAGCCCCACAGAAAGAAAGATATGCCGTGATGGCAAGAATCGCGCTGTATCGGCAGCGTGATTGTGCCATGCAGCATAGTGTTGTGCGCGGTATTGACTCTGTGCCAGTTCTCACCACCACACGTCTCCTTCCAGCTCTCCCTGGTCATATTCAAGGAAGTCGAGCAACTCCTAATCAAGCTGGATACCAGGAAAGGGGCAGGTACTGATGGAATCGAAGCATTCTTTCTAAAAGTAGGGAGTCATCTATTAGCTGGACCCATCATGCACATATTTAATCTTTCCATCTCCATGACTACTGTTCCATCCAGCTGGAAAACTGTGCATACCATCCCACTATTCAAGTCTGGAGACCAAAGCGACCTCAACAACTACAGACCAATTTCCATTCTACTGGTCCTGTCTAAGCTAATGGAAAAATGAATACACGTTCAAACAAAACAATATCTGGAGAACTTCAAGCTACTAAACCCACTCCAATCAGGGTTCAGGCAGAATCACAGTACAGTCTCAGCCCTGGCAAAGGTAGTTAATGACTGGTTCTCTGCCATTGACAACAAACAGTCTACTTGTGCCATTTTCCTTGACATAAGCAAGGTGTTCGACATAGTGGACCATACCCTCCTCCTGCACTACCTAACATCCCCGGGATTTCATGTCACTGTGGTAAGATGGTTCCCTAGTTACCTCTCAAATAGGCTGCAAAGAATCAAGACTGACAGAGCCATGTTGGACACGGTGTACATCATGAGGGGAGTCCCTCAGGGATCCATTCTAGGGCCCCTCCTCTTCACTATTTACATCAACTCATTGAACAAAAACATTCAACAATCCAAGTGGCACTTTTATGCCAAGGACACGGTCCTCTACATCTCTAGGCCTTCATTGCGCAAAGCCTGTGCTGAGTTACAGTCTGATTTCAATCAGCTCCAGTACAACCTGGCTCATTCAAAATTTCTCCTAAATGCAAAGAAGACAAAGGTGATTTTTTTTCATCAAACCATATGCCCTCTACTCTCAGTACTCAGAGTACCTCACCACTGATCACTACTATATTCAGGGACACCCTCGAGGTTGTGGATCAATTCAAGTATCTTGGAATATGGCTAGACAGTAAACTAACTTTTAGTGCCCATATCAACTGCCTTGTCAACAAGCTAAAAGCCAGGCTGGGGTTCTTCAGGAACAGATCCCTATTTACACTCGACTGCAGAAGAAGACAGGTCCAGGCCACACTCCTACCACTCCTTGACTACGGGGATATTTACAATTGCACTGCACCAACTCATACTCGCAATCTTGATGTCCTGTACCATTGTGCATTACGTTTCATACTAAATGCTCCAGCCAGGACACACCATTGTACCCTCTCCTCTTCTTTGACCTGGACCTCACTATTAACCAGGCATATGTTCCATATTGGGCAGTACACTCTAAAACTGCTGACTGGCAAGTTACCTCAGTACATATGCTCCCTAGTGCCAAGTCTCACAATGTGTATGCACGGCACAGCTCAGACTTTGTGCTTCTACATGTTCCCAGGACACGTACTAATCTGAGCAGAGGTGCCACTAGTTTCATCCTCCCATCTATATGGAACTAGCTGCAAGAAAACATGAAGCTAACTGAGATAGTCATGTTTAATTGCTTTAAGTCCCTAGCCAAGAAAGAATTTGAAGTGGTTCATCACTACTCTTCATGCTAAGCTAATATATGAATCTGCACTGTCCCTTCTGCTTGTCACCCTATCCCTGTCTCCCCACCAACAACCCAACCTAATCTCTCACCCATCTGCCCTACCCACCCCTTATTCCTACCCCAAACCCCCTTTACCCATTCTGCCTCCTAGCATTTCTTCTCTTCCTCTACCTCCGTCTCCCTACCTCCTCCCCTACCCCTGTATTCCTACCCCAACACCCCCTTTATCCATTCTGCCTCCAAGGACTTCTTCCTTTCCCTTCCTCCACCTCCCTGTCTCCCTACCCTCTCCTTCCCTAACAAGTCACCTCCCTCCCCTAGACCCCCATCTCTGTGCATAATATTCCTATCCTGCCAAACCAACCACCCTCCCTTCCCCATCTCCCCCCTCCTACCCCTCCCCAGTCACCCTCTCCCTAGACCCCCTCCCTCTACCCCATCTTAGTGCTCAATATTCCTGTCCCTCTGAACCTACCACCCTCCTCTGCGATGTCATTTATAGCCCCATGTTTTCACTTTTTTCTTTTTTCTTTTCCTGCTCCCCCAGTGAAGACTTGTCTCACTCTATGTGTATGATCCACATGCACATTAGTGCAGTTAGTTTTTTGTATGTAATGTATCAGTTACTTGCAACAATCCAAGTTGTACCTTATCATTGCCATTGCTGTTTACTTGTGCTATCCAGATCTGTTTTGTATAAGATCATGTACGTCTTTGTATTGTTTGAAATCTCCAGGACCTCCTTGTGAATGAGCTTGCTCAATGGAGTAATTCCTGTAATGATAATAATAATAATAATAATAATAATAATAACAACAGCAGAGTATCAAATCAGCAGAGAAAACATTCAACATCACACTTAAAGTATACTGCTCAAACAACATGGGCCCAAAGGCCAGTCCATATTTGACTTCTCCCATGCAGGGGCCCCACGATCACCAGCGAACTTCGTTCCATGGCACCACCAGCAGACCACAACCCCTCAGGCATCCCCATCCTGGCTGTCTGCACTGTTGCTTGAGGTGCTTGCATCACTGCAGCCAAGTGGCAGCAGCGCGAGCTGGCAGATGGGTCCCCTGTAGTGCTGTAATGGAAAAGATGTATAGTGTCAATCTGCACAGCATGTGTACGGAACACTGTCAAACATGGCAAGATGCACAAGGGGAACATCACAAGGTACGTGGAACTCACTTTTGAGGGCACCGCCACTCGACACACCACACAGCCACCCAATTTGCACACCACCTCTTCACCCTGCACCCTTAGGGACAGGTAACCAGAGTTCTTCGAATGCCATTGCTGCAGATGGTGCGGGGGGGGGGCAGAGAAGACATGCTACCCCATCAGGCTGCTCCACCCTGCTGAACTCCTATCTGTGCAGCCCTAGGTTATCCTGTGTGGGACAAGAAAGGAAAAGTATGGTTAGCACCATGGACAGCCACCACACCCCACATAGCCCCACAGCACAACTTGCAGGTGAGGTACTTACCCGGTCATGGCCCTGCAGCCTCCACAGGGTACTGACGCCATGGCAGTCAATGTAAGTGTACTCCAACACCCTCCAAAGATGTGAATACTGCCCCACATGCACAGCCTGTGTTGCAGCCATTGCACTGTCACTCTGCTGAGCAGCCATCTCAACTACAGCACAGGGCAGTGTGTATGCATGTTACACCTGAACAGGTAAGGGTGGCGCACAAATGTCCAATGCCTCGCCCACTTAAAGGTACACACAGGTGAATTGGGGCAGATAAAGAGGTTGCGGCGGTATGTGTACGGAGAGACAGGAACCCGTAACGGTGGGGGAGGATGTGTCCCACACTACTGTTGAACATGCACCTGCTCAACGCAGAGATGGAGCAGCAGAGGTGTGCAGAACCACAGCCCAGAGTCTTCTGACAATGGGTGTATGCTGCCATGCTGAGGGACACCCACTGCATTGAGAGATTCAGGTTTCCCTTGGCCATGATTGCACAGCTGTGCAACATAGTTCGCAACGACATTGCCCCACAGACATGGCAGTCCAGGGCAATGACAGTGGAGACTAAGGTGTTATGCACCCTGTCACACTATGCTATGGGGTCATTCCAGCTGGTGACCAGCAATGCCATGGGCGTATGCCAGTCCTCTGTGTCTCAGGTAGTGGCGCAGGTGACGGATGCCCTGGTGGCACATGTGCAGGACCACATCAGGTTCCCAACAGCGGACAACAATGTCTGTCCCATGAAGCAAGCATTCTATGCCACGCACGATATGCCAAATATATTCGACGCAATAGACAGTACACATATTAGCATACTGACACCGTCCATGCACCAGAAGGAATACAGGAACAGAAAGGGGTTCTACACTGTCAACTGTCAGGTGGTGTGTGACCCGGCCGGTCAGTTCATGAATGTGATTGCTAAGTACCCAGGCTCATGCCATGATGCATACATACTGGACACATCACGCTTTGGTGCCCTGCTACATGCCAGGCGGTTAGATGGCTAGCTGTTAGGTGAGTATAGGGTTGACACAGTGTGTGGCACTGTGATACATAGCACTGCATGCATGTCACTTACATTGTTCTCTGTCCCCTGCACAGGTGACAGCAGATACTCACTGCGCCCATATCTGATAACACCAATCCTGGCGCCAAACACTGCAGTGGAGGAGGCCTACAACCATGCCCACCAGAAGACCTGGAACATTGTAGAGAAGACCTATTGAAGATGCGTTTCTGTTGCCTGGACCATATCAGGGGAGCAATCATGTTTCCCTCAGGAAGGGCCTGCGAGGTGTTCACCATGAGTGCCATGCTCCATGATATGGCCAAGCAATGCAATGTGCCCATGCCAGAGCACCACAAGCAGGAAGCACCTCCAGAGGTTGCAGTAGGGGAACCATACCATGGCCAGGAGACAGTGGGTGGCTGTGCAGTGCAAGATACCCTTGAACAGGGCACATTCCAGTGGTAGTGGGGTACACGGGAACGGCCGCCAGACAGATGGATGTGTGGGGGCACTGTAGTGCATGCATCTGCAATGTGTGAGCATCCATGAATGCGACTGTTGTGGACATCTATGGGTCATGGCTTGTGTGTGCCGTATCTGCCATGGGTGGTGGGTACGCGATGATGTTACCACGCACTGAGTGCAGCTATCTTGGGAGCCGCTGTCATGGGCGCATGCATGTCCAGCATGGCTAGGCATGTGGCTCATGGCATCGGCTGTACTGGGGTGAGGAGGACATGGCATGTCGGGTAACATGCAGTGGTGGCCATGCTATAGGTGCTGCACTGGGGAAGGCCACTGTTTTGCAAAGCAGCGTGTGGTGGCTGTGTCTGCGTGGGGGTGTATGCCATACAGGATGTGTGGCAGAGGCTGGCCCCGTGGTGTCACAGAATGTGTGGGGCATGTGCAGGGTCCATTGTGTGATCAGATTGTGCTTTTGCTATACATGTGTGGTGTCTGGTGCTTGTGTTGTGCCATTGCCCTTGTGGCTCATAGGGCTTCACCTGTAGGAGTGCTGAGGAGTATATACCCAGTCTCCGGACAGGTGCATGTGGATGGTTAGCACCCCACTGGCCTGGGACTGATCAGAGACCTGATCCTTTGAGGCATCCTCTCTGCCAGGATGTGACTGTTCCCCTGCGTACTTTCGATGTCAGGGTCGGGCACCTCCAGTCTTTGTGTCTTGGTGGGCTGCATGTCTGCCATGCCTGTTTCCTGTGTCATGTCCACCTATGTGCTGCCCATGTTCAACTGTCAGGTGTCCACATCCTGCTCTGGGAAGGCAGTGCCAGGGGGGACACCTCTGTGTGGGCATGTGCCATGCAGGGTGGTGTGTGGGCAGGCCATCTATGTGGTGAATACTGTCCAACTAGATGATCCACAAGCCTCTCAGGAGGTTGATACCACACCTCATATCCCGCACCTCACCGGTCAGAGTCACCAGTGCCTCTGTGTTGTGGCGCTGTGCCTCCAGCCTGTCCAGCTCCAGCTGCCACAGCTCCCTGTACTGTGCCTCCATGAAGGCATGACTGCACGCTCACTGTGTGGGTCCTGGTGGCTGTGACAAGGGGCCTTCATCGCCACTATCCACTGGGCATGTCGGTGCTCTTCCTCCCAGGCTCTGCCATCCTGGCTCAGTCATTTAGGACTGGATGATGCAATGCTGGTGCATGGCTCTCAGCACTGTTACATGTCTGTAGTCCTCAGAACAGCTGTTTCACATAGCTGGCACGTCCTTGGTCCGGCACCTCGATGACCTCCAGTGTCCCCTCATCCCGTGCTACCGCTGTGCTGTCTGTGTCCATTTCAGACTCTAACTGTGTCTCCATCTCCACAGCTTGATACCTGTGGAAGATATGTGGCTGATAGTACACCTGATGTTGTCTCTTGCTGTCGCCCATTGCAGGGGTGTGTGTGCCATGGTTACCCACCTGCACCTTCTTCCTCCTGCCTGATATCATTGTGTCTCACCTACACTGCTGGTGTGTCTAGGCTGTCCGTTGTTGACCAGGCTGTTGTGCATCCATCAGTGGTTGTGTCTGTGGATGCAACACATAGCTGTTAGTACATGCATGCTGCTGCATCCCTGGGGTACCCAAGCCCTGACATTTAATGCATACCTACCATGGTGTCTACTCCATCCACGTCACTGTGGACACGGATGTCCATGAGGGTGTCTGCCACCATCCTTTCTACTGGTGCCAGCTGGATGTCGATGCTGTGTGGGCCACCTCCAGTGCCCTGTCATACCTGTGCACCAGCGGCAAACTTCTCACCATTTGTGTTTGATGGCTGACAGTGTCCTGGCCTCCAGACTGGCAGTGTTAATGCCAGCCTGGATGTCCAGTCGCAAGCATGCCTTTACCTCAGGGGCAGTGGACAGAGACTGTGCCCCATACAGCTTGCTGTAGCGAGCACAGATGTCACTCACCATGGACACCACTTGGCTGCTGGTGATGTTTGGCATGCAGGGACATGTACCAACCGTGTCCTGACATGGCTACGGCACTGCCTACCTGCATTGTCTGCCCCTTTAGCCTGTGCTGGTGGTGGGAGTGACCCACCACGCATCTCTCACTCTTCGCCATTCTCTATGCTTTCTTCAGCTACTTGGTATTCACTTCCTTGCCATTGTGTGGGGTGTTGACCATGTCCTTATATGGCAGTGTCAAGGGGAGGATCCACATATCCTTGACATGCCTGTGTGTGCTGCAGGTACCCTGTCATTCCGCCCCCTGGGTCCGGCGCGTCCCTGGCAGGCAGGCATTACGTGCATGCAGCGTATGGCCAGAGTGCCATGTAAGCTGCGTGGCTGTGCACTGTGGATCTAACAGTTTTCGCATTCTTTACACATGTTCATGCATGGGTTCCACTGTTTGCAACACCATTAAGCAGGGTTCAATGTGGTGGCAACCTCTGCATTCCATAAAATGGTCTTAGTGATCATTTTACAACAAAAATACTAGCTGAGCAATGGGCACCCTGGTGTTTTAGTGGGGAGGCGTGATGAAGAATCAGTGGTATAACCTTCAGCTGGATTCCCCTGGTAGACATGTGAAAAGGCAATGTGTGCGGTTCAGGTGCAGTCATATTTCACTAAGTCATCAGAATACATCAGCTCTGGCAATATTCACTGCTCCCTCACTGTGACCCACAACTTGGTTGACGTAAATAGCATGCAAACAAAAGTCTGTGATGGCTGCCACATGCTAAGGTTGCTGTGACAACTAATTGAGAGAAAACCCTATTAAAATATTCAAAAATGCTAGGTTTAGGGAGAGCAAAAAGCAAAGGGTACTAAAGAGTCAGCATCTGCAGGATTGTACTTGTATGCTCCTCAATACCGCAGAAGAATTTACTCTGTTAATTCTGTTTAACAAACATTTAAAGCAGAAATTAAAAATCACTGACTGCTCACACAAACAGTGTGTGCAAAATGGAGCAGCAGGAATGGTTTCCCACTCAAGGGGCTAGTCAGTGATGTCTGTGGTCTAATCACATTATCAGATGTACTGATAGCTTGAAATTGGAACAGCTTGTTGCAACAAGCTGACATAATAGGAGTTTGAGTATAGAGTGAGTGACAAACCAGATCCCACAGTCACTCACCACCTTGCAACATGAGAAGACAAGGTAGATATTAGAGAGCCTAACAAGCCTGGGTAAAGCCCTTCATGTGACATTGTTGCTACAGTGTGTATCATGCTTCTGATACAGATTTATAGCATATGATTCAGTGTTATAAATTTTGAGGTGTTGTTGCTGTACCTCAGTACTAATTGTGGAGAGACTGTGGGATAACAAATGGACCAGACACCAAACTTCAGATTCAATACACAATCTCTGTGTGATATTTATTCAAAATACAGGAAATAACCTTTTGCAATGGTGTATTTCTTCTTCAGTACATCAGTTTGCAGCAACAGACTATGAATGTCCTTTCTCTGCACTTAACCGGCACCTGCTGATAGTTATCTCAGATCTAATTTACCAGCTGAGATGCAGCCTCCACCCCTATGCGGTCCCAGTTTGCTTGGGTAGTGGGGGCCCAAAAAGAAAAAAACAAACAAAACAAGCTATAGAAAAAGAACCTCAATGCAGAATCACTGAAAGAAAGGTTACCCCAAAGGACATTGGCAACAAATCAAGGTTCAAAGAAATATAACATCATACCTACTTCCATAATGCAAAGCATCATGGGATATATGCAAATCACCATGACATTTAGACTTGTTCAGTTTACAGCAATTTACATGCATTTTAAACAGCACAACTAACTTAATTTCTGTAATAGTGGCCTAGTATTTTTTACCATTATCAAAAACACCTAGTGCCATGGTATTTTCAACATTTACAGGTTTCATAAACATAAGATATATACATCGAGGTATTTTATGACATAGTGCTATTACATACTAAATCCAACAACAATAAACAACCTGTTTTACATACACTTGGAGGTCACCACAATAGCCTCCCTGCATGAGGACCTGAGAGGGAAAAGGAAATTAAAGAGGACACCATAGCATAGTCAAGAAAGGGAAAGGGGTGCCCATAGGTGGCCAATCTTATGGACTAGAAATTGTAAAAGATAGAATAGACTAAAAAATAGAAGAACTGTTGCAACAGACTTAAGAAAAGGTTGGTCCTCAAGAGTGGTAGGAGCTCCCTGTCACACTAATATCAGAATGCCGTCGTACCACAGTAGTGATGCCAGAATGCTGTTGTACTTCAGTACTAGCATCAGAATGCTGGTATACCACATTAGTGATGTCAGAATGCTGCTATACCACAGTAGTGATGTCAACATGCTGCTGTATCACAGTTGTGATGTCAGAATGCTCTTGTGCTACACTAGTAATGTCAGAATGCTGCTGTACCACAGCAGTGATGTCAGAATTATGCTGTTGTACCCCAGCAGTGATGTCAGAATGCTGCTGTACTGCAACAGTGATGTCAGAATGCTGTTGTATGCTGATGTTGATGCCCTACAGGGGGCATGCCTCAGACAGCTAGTGTTGGAACCTACTTGGGAGGGAGCAATCTTAGACCTGGTACTCTCAAATGGGGATGGAGAGAGGATCTCAGATTTAGAAATGGGTAGCCACCTGTAAACAAGTGACCACTAAACAGTGTGGTTCACAATAAACACAACCCTAGAGTCAAGCCATACAAAAGTGAGGGTGCTGGACTTTAGGAGGGCTGAATTTGGCAAAATGGGAGAGTGCCTCAGAAAAGCACTAGCAAATGGGCAAGAAGGAGGGGTGGAAGAACAATGGTAAAAAATCAAAACTGCCATTAAAGAGGCAACAAGACTTTGTGTGAAGCAAATAAACAAATCAAAATGAAGGAAAAAACACTGTGTTTCTCAAAAGAGGTGGGGGGGGGAGGTTAGGGAGAAAAAGACAGCATTCAGGAAGTATAAGGATACACAGAAGGAACAGAACAGAGAACTGTACCAGTTAAAGCATAAGAAAACGGGGAAGGCAGTCAGAATAGCAAAGGCCCAAACCAAGGAAAAGACAGCCAACTCAGTTAAGAATGGGGATAAAACCTTTTATAGGTACATTAGGGAGTGAAGAAAGACCAAGGGAGGGATAGCAAGGCTTAATAAAGGGGAGGATAGGTGGGCAGAGGGTGACAGTGAAAAAACAGGGAAACTGAATGAATATTTCTGCTCAGTATCCACAAAAGAAGAGGAGGAGGGGAAGGTACCTAAGCTAATCAATAGAAGCACTCTGGATAGGGGGGTCGATACCAGTCCATTCACAGAAGAAAGGGTCCTGAAAGAACTCCTAAAACTGAAGGTGGACAAAGCAATGGTGCCTGATGGGATTCACTCCAGAATTCTAAAAGAACTAAGGGGAGAACTAGTGACACCACTGACTACCCTTTTTAACAAATCATGGAAGGATGGTGTGGAACCTGAGGACTGGAGGAGGGCGGATGTGATTCCCTTTCACAAAAGTGGAAGCAAAACAGAGGCAGAAAACTACAGATCTGTTAGTTTGACCTCAGTGATAGGGAAAATGATGGAATCACTTCTGAAAGAAAGAATTGTTGAGTACCTAGAGGCCAGCAGGACACAGGACACAAGGCAGCATGGATTCATAGTGGGAAGGGCATGTCAGATGAATCTAATCAATTTCTTTGACTGGGTGACCAAAGTAGTAGACCAGAGAGGGGCTGTGGACATGGCCTACCTAGACTTCTGCAAGGCATTTGACACAGTCCCACACAAAAGATTAATAAACAAGTTAGCCAGCCTGGAAGTGGGTCCCAGGGTGGTAGTCTGGGTAAATAAATTGGCTGGACAACAGCACACAGAGGGTAACAGTAAACAGAGTCCACTCCAAAGAAAAGGGGGTTACTAGCGGGATATCGCAGGGCTCAGTACTGGGACTGGTCCTTTTTAATGTCTTTATAAGTGACACTGTGGAGGGACTGGAAGGAAAAGTATGCCTCTTTGTAGATGACACAAAGATCTGCAGCAGGGTTGATCAACAAGGGGGTGGAAATGATGAGAAGGAACTTGGCAAGGTTGGAGGAATGGTCAAATGTATGGCAGGTTAGATTCAATGCAAAGAAGTGCAAAGTAATGCACCGGGGAAACAAAAACCCAGGGTAAGAGTACACAATGGAGGGGGAGGTACTGACAACAACAGCAACAATGGAAAGGGACCTGGAGGTAGTCATAGCAGATGACCTAAAGGTAAGCAAACAATGTGAAAAGGCAGTAAGGAGGGCTGGGGGGATACTGGGGTACATATAGAGAGGCATCACCAGTAGAAAACAAGAAGTTGTTATCCCTCTGTACAGACAGTTGGTGAGACCCCACCTGGAGTGCTGCATGCAGTTCTGGAGACCCCATCTCCGTAAGGACATAGACAGGATAGAGGCAGTCCAGAGGAGGGCAACTAAAATGGTGCAGGGTCTGGACCAGAAGCCATATAAAGAGAGACTAAAGAAGCTTAATATGTATACCCTAGAGGAAAGGAGGGAGAGGGAGGACATGCTAGAAACCTTCAAGTACCTCAAGGGAATCAACAAAGTCCAAGAGGGTAGCATCTTTCAGAAAAAGAGATGTGCAAGAACAAGGGGACACAATTTGAAGATGGGGAGCGGCTCAGGGGCAACATGAGGAAGTATTTTTTCATGGAGAGGGTTGTGGACACATGGAAAAGCCTTCCTGAGGAGGTTGTAGTGTCAAAAACATTGGAGGAATTCAAGAATGCATGGGACAGACATAAGGCAATTATAGTGGGGGGTAGGAAGAAGTAGGCTGTTGGTTAACTAGGATCTGCAGTTTACCCAATAGGTAGGGAAATGGGCAGACTGGGTGGGCCAAGCAGTCCTCATTTGCTGTCAAAGTTTATGCTGTTGTACCATAGCAGTGATGCCAGAATGCTGCTGTACCACAGCAGTGGTGTCAAAATGCTGCTGTACTACAGTAGTGATGTCAGAATGCTGCTGTACCACAGTAGTGATGTAAGAATACCATTGTACAACAGTGGCACTGTCAGAATGCTGCTGTACCACACCAGCAACGTCAGAAAGCTGTTGTACTACAGGTATGATTTCAGAATACTATTGTACTACAAAAGTGATGTCAGAATGCTGTTGTAGTGATGTCAAAATGCTGCTGTACCACAGTAGTGATGTCAGAATGCTGTTGTACCACAGGTGTGAGGTCAGAATTCTATTGTACCACAAAAGTGATGTCAGAATACTGTTATAGCAGTGCCAAAATGCTGCTGTACCACAATAGTAATGTCAGAATGCTGTTGTACCACAGGTGAGGTCAGAATACTGTTGTAACACAGAAGTGATATCAGATTGCTGCTGTACCACAGTAGTGATATCAGAATGCTGTTGTACCACAGTGGTGATGTCAGAATGCTGTTGTACCACTGTAGTGATGTAAGAATATTGTTGTATCACAGTTGTGCTGTCAGAATGCTGTTGTATCATACCAGCAATGTCAGAAAACTGTTGTACCACAGGTATGATTTCAGAATAGTATAGTACCACAGTAGTCATAGAATCATAAAATCACAGAATCACAGAAATCTGGCAACAGAAAAGGACCCAGTTGGCCCATCGAGTCTGCTCCCCCCCCCCCCCACTTATCCCTTTATCTGGAGACATCCCACTCTGCCCCCTGGCCAGCCCCTTATATCTGTCACATGCCCTGTTTAATCCCTCCACGGTTTCAGCTCCCACCACCTCTTCTGCCAGTCTGTTCCAGGACTCCACCACCCTCTCAATGAAGTAACGCAGGGTTTTAAATAATTGATTAGCAGTTTTTTTCTTGGAACTATACTAACTGTACAGAAAGTAATTATATAGATTTTCTAGAAGTGCTGTGTTTGTTAAACACAGTGCAGAAAGAGCTATGCATTTTCACAAAGATTTAGCACTTTTATGAGCAAAACGCTAATCAATTTTTAGAGTTAAATAAATCCCTGTAATGCCCCCTCACATTGCCCTTGTACCTTTCTCCTACCAATCTTAGACAATGACCCCTAGTTTTAGCACCTATTTTGCTTGTAATTAAGCTCCCCTCCTTCACACTGTTTATCCCCTTCTTGTACTTAAATGTTTCTATCATGTTCCCCGCTCCCTTCTAGTCTCCAGTGGGTACAGATTCAATTTCCTCAATATTACCTCATAGGGTTTTCTATGCATACCGTTCACCATCTTGGTTGCCCTCCTCTGAACCCTTTCAATCCCATCTATATCCTTGCATAGGTGAGGTCTCCAGAACTGGAACCCGTCCTCCAGAAGACTCACCGTGGTTTTGTGAAGTGGCATCAGCACCTCGCTCCTTCTGCTTGTTATACCCCTCCCTACGCATGTTAGCTTTCTATTTGCTTGCCTACCGCCTTACTGCATGGTTTCCCCCACCTTAAGGTTGTCTGAGATTAAAATCCCCAGGTCCTTCTCTTGCTCAGTTGTCTTAATCTCCTTCCCCCCACTGTGTAAACAGCTTATGGGTTATTATGCCCGATGTGCATTACTGTGCGCTTTTTGGCATTGAATTTCAGCTACCACATTTCCAACTACCCCTCCAGGAGTTTTAGGTCCACTCTCATTACCTCCACCTCCCCAGGGTGTCCACCCTATTGCAGATCTTCATATCATCTGAAAACAGGCACACCTTCCCCCCAGTCCCTCTGCAATATTGCTTATATAGATATTAAAAAGGATGGCTACCAGTACCGACCCCATGGGGCACCCTGCTTGTCACCCTTACTTCCCTGGAATGCAACCCATTTACTACCACCCTCTGGCTTCTGTCCCTCAACCAGTCCTCCATAAAACTTGCTATTTTCGATCCCACCCCTAAAATGTCCAGCTTATTTATCAACCTTCTGTGAGGGACAGTGTTGAAAGCCTTTCTGAGGTCCATATAGGCCATGTCCACTGCCATTCCCTGATCAACCACCCTCGTCACCCAATAAAAAACTCAATTAGGTTCATCTAGCATGACCTCCCCCTGCGTGAAGTTATGATGTCTGTCATCCTGTAGTACACTTTCTACAATGTAACTGACTACCCTTTCCTTTAATAGCACCTCCATCACCTTACCCACCACCGAGGTGAGGCTGGCCAGACAATAATTTTCCATAGAACACAGTAGTGATGTAAGAATGCTGTTGTACTGTAGCAATGTCAAAATGCTGCTGTTCCACAGTAGCGATGTCAGAATGCCGTTGTACCACATGTGTGAGGTCAGAATACTGTTGTAAGACAGTAGTGATGTCAGAATGTTTTTTGTACCACAGTAGGGATGTCAGAATAATATTGTGTCACAGTAGTTATGTTAGAATGCTGTTGTAGCATAGTAGTGATGTCAGAATGCTGGTGTACCACAATGGTGTTGTCAGAATGCTGTTATACCACAGCAACAATGTCAGAATGTCATTGTGCCACAGGTGTGATGTTAGAATACTGCTGCATCACAGAAGTGATGTGTCAGAATACTGTTGTACCACAGTAGTGATATCAGAATACAGTTGTGCCACAGCAGTGATGTCAAAATGCTACTGTACCTCAGAAGGGATTTCAAAATGCTGTTGTTCCACAGTAGTGATGTCAGAATGCTACTGTACTATAGTAGTGATGTCAGAATGCTGCTGCACCACAGTAGTGATGTCAAAATATTGTTGTACTACTGTTGTGTGAATGCTGTTGTACCCCAATAGCAATGTCAGAATACTGTTGTACCACAGTGGTGGTGTCAGAATGCAGCTGTACTACAGCAGTGATGTCAGAAAGCTGTTGCACCACAGTAGAGATGCCAGAATGCTGTTGTACCGCAGTACTAATGTGTACCACAGGTGGGATGTCAGAATACTATTGTACCAGTGTAGAGATGCCAGAATGCTGTTGTAGAAATGTCAAAATTCTGCTGCACTGCAGTAGTGATGTCAGAATGCTGCTGTATCACAGTTGTGATATCAGAATGCTCTTGTACTACAGTAGTGAGGTCAGAATACTATTGGGTCACATTAGTGATGTTAGAATGCTGCTGTAGCTTACTAGTTATGTCAGCATGCTGCTGTGACAAAGTGATGTTGTCAGAATGCTGTTGTACCACAGTAGCAACGTCAGAATGCTGTTGTTCCAGGTATGATGTCTGAATACTGCTCCATAACAGTAGTGATGTGTCAGAATAATGTTGTACCACAGCAGTGATGTCAGAATGCTGTTGTACCACAGCAGTGATGTCAGAATGCTGTTGTACCACATTAGTGATGTCAGAATGCTGCTGTACTACAATAGTGATGTCAGAATGCTTCAGTAAGACAGTAGTGGAGTCAGAATGCTGCTGTACTACAGTACTGATGTCAGAATGCTGCTGTACTACAGCACTGATGTCAGAATGCTGCTGTATCACAGTAGTGAAGTCAGAATGCTGCTGTACTACAGTAATTATGTCAGAATGCTGCTGTATCACAGTAGTGAAGTCAGAATGCTGCTGTACTACAGTACTGATGTCAGAATGCTGCTGTATCACAGTAGTGAAGTCAGAATGCTGCTGTACTGCAGTAATGATGTCAGAATGCTGCTGTATCACAGTAGTGCAGTCAGAATGCTGCTGTACTACAGTAATGATGTCAGAATGCTGCTGTATCACAGTAGTGAAGTCAGAATGCTGCTGTATTACAGCACTGATGTCAGAATGCTGCTGTATCACAGTAGTGAAGTCAGAATGCTGCTGTACTACAGTACTGATGTCAGAATGCTGATATATCACAGTACTGATGTCAGAATGCTGCTGTACTACAGTACTGATGTCAGAATGCTGCTGTATCACAGTAGTGAAGTCAGAATGCTGCTGTACTACAGTACTGATGTCAGAATGCTGCTTTATCACAGTAGTGATGTTGGAACACTTGTACCACAGTGCTGCTTTCAGAATGCTGTTGTACCAATGTAACAATGTCAGAATACTGTTGTACCACTGTGGTAATATCAGAATGCAGTTGTACGATGGGTGTGATGTCAAAATGCCACTGTACCACAGCATTGATGTCAGAATGCTGTTTTACCAGAAGTGTAATGTCAGAATACAGTTGCATCGCAGCAGTGATGTCGCAATGCTATTGTAGCAATGTCAGAATGCAGTTGTACCATGTTAGCAATGCCAGAATCCTGCTGTTGCACAGTGGTGATGTCAGAATGCTGTTGTACCACAGATGTGATGTCAGACTACTGTTGTACCCCAGTAGTGATGTCAGAATGCTGTTGTAGGAATGTCAGAATGCTACTGTAATACAGTAGTGATGTGAGAATGCTGCTGTACCACAGTAATGATGTCAGAATGTTGCTGTACCACATTAGAAGTGTAAGCATGATGTACCACAGTAACAATGTCAGAATGCAGTGCCACAGGTATGATGTCAGATTACTGCTGAGTGATGTGTCAGAATACTGCTGTACCACAGCAGTGATGCCAGAATGCTGATGTACTACAGCAGTGATAACAGCATACTGCTGTACCACAGTAGCAATGTCAGAATGCTTCTGTACTACAGTGGTGATGTCCGAATGCTGCTGTACCATAGTAATGATGTCAGGAAGTTCTTGTGCCAGAATGCTGTTCTATCAAAGTAGTGAAGTCAAAATGCTGCTGTACTACAATAGTGATGTCACAGTTATATTTTGTCACAGTAGTGATGTTAGAATGCTGTTGTAGCATAGCAGTGATGTCAGAATGCTGCTGTATCACAGTAGCAATGTCAGAATGCTTCTGTACTACAGTGGTGATGTCCGAATGCTGCTGTACCATAGTAATGATGTCAGGAAGTTCTTGTGTCACTGTAGTGATGCCAGAATGCTGTTCTATCAAAGTACTAAAGTCAAAATGCTGCTGTACTACAGTAGTGATGTCACAGTTATATTTTGTCACAGTAGTGATGTTAGAATGCTGTTGTAGCATAGAAGTGATGTCAGAATGCTACTGTATCACAGTAGCAATGTCAGAATGCTTCTGTACTACAGTGGTGATGTCAGAATGCTGCTGTACCATAGTAATAATATCAGGATGATGTTGTGTCACAATAGTGATGCCAGAATGCTGTTCTATCAAAGTAGTGAAGTCAGAATGCTGCCGTACTACAGTAGTGATGTTGAAATGCAGTTGTAGTATAGTAGCCATGTCAGAATGCTACTGTTTCACAGTAGTGATGTCAGAATGTTGTACCTCAGTAGCAATGTCACAATGTTGTTGTTCCACGTGTAATTTCTGAATACTGCTTCATAACAGCAGTGATGTATCAGACTAATGTTGTACCACAGTAGTGAGGGCAGAATATTGTTGTACCACAGCAGTGATGTCAGAATGCTGCAGTACTACAATAGTGATATCAGAATGCTGTTGTACCACAGTAATATGTCAGAATGCTGCTGTACCATAGTACCAATGTCAGAATGTTGTTGTGCCACAGGTGTAATGTCAGAATACTGCTTAGTAATGTGTCAGAATGCTGTTGTACTACAGCAGTGATACCAGAATGCTGATGTACTGCATACCAAATGAGTGCACACTGGGACGTAGTGCTCCAGAAACCAACAATAAGATATTAGTAAAAAAGGCTTCGAGCACATACAACTCTTTAGAGAAACACGTTGGCCCGGATATTCAAACTGCGCCATTCTGAGGCGCAAGCCCTTGCGCTGCTCAAAATAGTTGCGCAGGGGTGTGGCTGGGGCGATATTCAAAGGAGTTGCGCTATTGAGCAACTCCTTTGAATATCACCCCCCAGCCACAGTGCATGGCGCAGTGGAACTTGCGCCACCGCAAGTTGTCAGAGTTGAGCATTAAACTTGCGGTGGCGCAAGTACCATTGCGCCATGCGCAAATTTCCGATATTCAAAAGGTGACATGCAAATGGGGCCATAATTCATGCAAGGCGCAGGAGGGGCCATTTGCATCTGATTATGGCCCCATTTGCATGCCATTAGCATGTAGGTGCGCCGATCACCGAGGACTTGCGCCTGGCCGCCCTGCCAGGCAGCAGCCGTCTGGGACTGACGCACCCTGCAGCCCGATCGCGGGCAGAACGTAAAACAACCCCCAAACATCTTCCAATGCCCGATCGTGGGCAGTATGTATAATGACAACCCCCAAACATCTCCCAATGCCCGATTGCGGGCAGAACGTATACTGACAACCCCCAAACATCTCCCAATGCCCGATCGCGGGCAGTATGTATAATGACAACCCCCAAACATCTCCCAATGCCCGATCACGGGCAGGCGTGAAACAACTCCCCAGTGCCGATCGTGGGCAGAATGTAAAGACCCCCAACACGAATATCTCCCTGGTGGTCCAGTGGACCATAATGCCCGATCACGGACAGAATGTCCAGTGACAACCCCCAAACATCTCCCTGGTGTCTAGTGTCCCCCACCCACCCACGAAGCCCCACCACCCGCTCCCCGGCGCGGCGGGTGGCAGCATCCACCTGCCGCCCGCCACCTGCCAACTGACTATCCGGTAGGTACGCCCAGTGGTGCAGAGCTAGAGCCAATGGGCGTGCAGCCCTTTCCACTCCATGACAATCCAGATTGCCTTGATGGGCATTGGGAGAATGTTTGGGCTGGGGTTGTCGTTATACATACTGCCAGCGATCGGGCATTGAGAGACTGGGGGTTGTCGATATACATTCTGCCCGCGATCGACGCAAAGGGTTGTCAGTATAAATTTTGCCGCAATCGGGCACTGGGGGTTGTCAGTATACATTCTGCCCGCGATCAGGCATTAGGAGATGTTTAAGCGGGGTTCTCACATTCTGCCGCAGAATCGGCTGGTGGGGGCACAGGGACTGAGTTGAGGGCCAGCCAGGGTGGCAGCTGCTGTGTTGCGCCCTGCAATACAGCAGCTCACCTGTGGGTGGCCCTCAACGATCCTTTTTGGCTCAAAGTTGTGCAGGCGCAGGTTGGGGTTGCGCCTGCACAACTCTACCTAACCGACTGAATATCGGGTTGTGCAGTTTATCATAGTTCCTCCACTCCTGTTGAGCATGCATTCATTTGCATTGCGCTGTTGCTCAACCTGTTTTCAGTGACGCAACTGCCTCCTGCTGAATATCGCAGAATGGCGCAATGTAGGACTTGCGCATGCGCAACCCTGTTGCGCATGGCGCAACCCTTTTGAATATCCAGGCCGTAAAGTAAAAGACTTTATTTTACAAAACTCCTGACATGTTTCGGACTGCTCCCCCAGTCCTTTATCAAAGGAAATAAAAAACAGATGCCAAAGAACACCATATATAACACACAATTAATCCAGGTGTATTCCATCAGATCAATGAATACTTAGCTAACAAACCAGGCTAATTGTAGTTCTACAGAGGGGCTCTCATTCATTTTGATTAAATAATATTTACAAACACAATGAAACAGCAAATACATATAGCAATGTAATCCTGTTCTACTCAGTCCAGAACTAAACTCTTGAACTATACAGTATAAAACCACTTAACTAAAAAACTAGAAAAACTAAGAAGGGGAACAATAGGAAGCGGGGGGGGGGAGGAGAGAATTAAACAAAATAGTCAAGCCATATGGCTCATACTAATTTAGTGTGACCAGACTTAACTGCGGTCTTTTAAATATGGATAAAGCTCTAAGGGGCCACTTAGCCCAGGACTCTTATTAGCTTTCAGAGTTAAAATCCAATAGTTTTCTCTTCTTAATACTAGATTATTATAATCTCCACCTCTCGGATTCATACTAACATACTAAAATGCCAGCAGAATAGGCCTAACAGTCTTTCGTGTCTGCTCGTTTGGTCAGCCCCCACCCTGGGTGCTGACCTTGCTGCCCTCCTCGCCTTCTCTGGCTTCTCCCTTCCTAGTTCCGGATATTCTTGCTGCATTGGATTTTGCTTCCAGAACCCTTCCCCTATACCTGTCCCACCCCTCTTGAACCCCTCCACTGTCTCTGCCTCCACCAGCCCCTAGGCAGCGCATTCCATGGCTCCACCACCCTTTCAGTGAAGTAGCACCTCCTCCTTTCTCCCTGAATCTTCCCCTCCAGCTTCCACCCATGCCCTCTAGTGGCCCCCTCCTCCTTCCTTCGAAGCACCCTGACTGTTCCTCCCCTATTTACCCTCTTCATGTACCTGAAGACCTCTATCATGTCCCCCCGGTCCCTTCTCTCTTCCAATGTGTACATATTTAGCTCTTCGAGCCTCTCCTCATAGGTCCTGTCCCCCAAGCCCCTATTCATATTTACCTTATCAATGGCCATAAAATTAAAAAAATGTTATTCAGGTTCTCTAGTATTAACAACATGTGCTGCAGTAGCATAAGTCATATCTCCCCTCTGAATAGCTCTCAAATGTTCTCCTACTCTAATTTTAAAACTCCTGATCGTTTTCCCCACAAAAAATGCCTCACAGTTACATTTTGCTAAATAAATAACTCCCACTGTATCACAATTCATAAGTTGTTGAATTTCAAAACTTCTGTTGCTGTTAAAACTCAAAAAAATATTTCCCTGTACCATATGGCTACAATAAATACATAGTTTACATTTAAAATTTCCTTCCTTTTAATCCAGCCATGTGCCTTTGGAAACTATTCTCATAATGGCTTCTCGTGATAAGTCCCCTATAGTAGGGAACTTTCTTAAAACACATTCTAGCGGTTTTAGTCACTTCTTGTAAACCTGGTTCAACTCCCAATACATGCCAATGCCTATTAATGATATTTTCAAGTTCTTTTGCTTTTACCGAATATTCTGTAATGAAATTAAACCGGCAATCTTCATTCTGTATTTTAAACTTATTTTTCAAAAGATCATCCCTATCAGTATTTTTGGCTATATTGTAAGCTTCCTTAATGTAATTCTTACTATAGCCCCTCTGTGTCAGTCTGTTCGTTAGTTCTTTTGCCCCCTCTTCAAAATCTTCCACTTCTGTGCAGTTTCGTTTTGTTCTCAAAAACTGACCAATCGGTATATTTTTAATAGTATGCCTGGGATGACAACTATTTGCCCGTAATATAGTATTGCCATCAACTTCCTTATGAAATAAAGCAGTTTTTATCTTTCTATTTTCTTTACATTCAATCATTAAATCTAGGAAGGTAATTTGTTCCTTTGAATAACTGACTGTAAACTTCAAAGAAGGATTCGTTCTATGTAAAAAATCTACAAATGATTTTAAATCATTTTCATCCTCCTTCCATATCAAAAAAATATTGTCAATAAAACGTTTCCAACAAATCATAAACTTATGAAAAATACTGGCATCATGATTAAAAATAAAATCCTCTTCCCACTTTCCTACAAATAAATTCTCAATCGATGGTGCACAAGTGGCTCCCATAGCTGTTCCCCTAATCTGTAAAAAAAAGTTCTCCATCAAACACAAATACATTACATTTCAAAATGCATTCCAAAAATGTTAATAAAATATCAGAACCACTAATATTTGCTTTGTTTAAAAAGCAAGCTATTGCATCTAATGCTTCTTCATGTGGAATGTTAGTATATAATGATTCAATGTCCATCGTAACTAAAATTCCTTCTTCTGGTAATGTCACGTCTTTCAAGAAATTAAGAACTTCTTTCGTGTCTTTAATATATGATGGCAAGTTCCACACCAAAGGTTTCAAAAAGAATCCACATATCTGACAAAGGTTCTGTTAAAGAACCTATACCACTACTATTGGATGACCAGGCGGGTTAACTAAAGTTTTATGGACTTTCAGAAGAATGTAAAAAGTGGCCCTGGTGGGATTAGAAACTGTAAGGTAATTTTTGACATCTTGGGTAATTACTCCACTAGACAAGGCATCTTCAATAATCTCATCAATTCCATATTTAAACTCATATGTTGGATCATCTTTTAGTCTAATATAATATTGAGTGTTGTAAATCTGTCTTTGCACTTCCAAAATGTAGTTTTCTTTATCCATTAGGACCACCGCTCCACCTTTGTCTGCTTGTTTTATCACTATGTCTGTGTCCTTCTTTAAAGTATCTATGGCTTCTTTTTCACTTCTGCTTAAGTTCTGATAAGAAAAATTATTCAATGGAATGCTCAATGTTTCAATGTCATTCTCAACCAACTCTTTAAAAATAGTTACCGCTGCACATGGGGGCACCAAACCGATGGTTTTTTAAAGACATTTACATCCTTAACTGAAAGTTCCTTTTCTTGCAAACCCAGCATTTCTCTTCAGGAATAGAAAGCCTTGATATTAAGTTTGCGACAATTTAAATTCAAGTCTATTAGAATTTGTACTCAATTTAAAGGGGTAGTTGGAGCAAAACTCAAACCTTTTTTTAACAAGTAAATTTCTCCACTTGTCAAATCATGTTTGGATAAATTAATAATTTGAGTTGTAGAGGTATCAGAAAATTCAGTTCTTACCTCCTCTGCTGACGTCGACCCCCATTGCCAAAGGGCTTCCTCCATGCATTCGGCCCCCTGTAATTCCCTCGAGAGTTCCTGTTTCCATAAGATTTTATTCTTTCTTCTCCCTCGTCGGATTCTCTTTCCCTTCAGAAATCTCTTGTTTCTTCTTGAAATCTCAGACTCCTTCGCAAAGGTGGTGGAATGTAAGGTGCAGTGTAAAGCTGATGCTCCCCCACTGGTTGTTGCTCCGTTGTTGATTGTTCCTTCTGAAAAGGGTATATATTTGTGTTGTCTCCCTCTGTATCACTATGATCTGTGCTAAAATCTGTGGAATATTCAAATGAAACATTTTTGGTTCTATTCTTTAAAATACCTTTCTTCTGGTTATTTTTCCATTTAAAAATCGTGCCCCTTTCAAAGTCCACTTTGTCACGTAAAAACTTGGTCATTTTGATTTTTTTAATTTCAGCATCCAATTTGAAAATTGAGTCTTTTAGTCTCAAGTTCAAACACTCAAAGTCCAAATGTGAACGAAACTTTAACACTTCTATTTCACACTTCTTAATATCTTCCTTGACACAGCTTCTCTCTCCTTGCTATATTTAACAATGAGTTGCATTAATTTAAAGCTTGCATCTATTAGGATATTTTCCCATTCTTGTAAAAACAAGGGGCTTTCAGTTCCACATGCTGGTTCTTTTAATAATCTTAAGCCTCTAGGAACTCTTTTTATTTCTAAATATGCCTCTAAATTCGTACTGTTCCAAAAAAGACGTCTCAATTGATGTGTGGATTTTTCTAAATTCCTGAAAGCCTCCAAAGGTGATGACAAACCTGTTTGGTCCGCTGCACATCTTAAGTCAGTGTTTAAAAAAGGATTATGGATATCTGCAGTCTTTAAAAGTTGATCCACATAAGCCAAGGGGTTTGTTTGAATTTCATCACTCATTGAATTAAAAATCAAGTTTGGAGTGTTCTCTAAAGACATCTTAGTCAGGAGTTTTGTAAAATAAAGTCTTTTACTTTACGTGTTTCTCTAAAGAGTTGTATGTGCTCGAAGCCTTTTTTACTAAAATGCTGATGTACTGTAGCAGTGATGTCAGCATGCTGCTGTACCATGGTATCAATGTCAGACTGCCTCTGTACTAGAGTGGTGATGTCAGAATGCTGCTGTACTACACTAGTGATGTCAGAGTGCTATTGTGTCACAGTAGTGATGTTGGAATGCTGTTGTAGCATAGTAGTGATGAATGAATGCTGCTGTACCACAGTAGCCATATCAGAATGCTTCTGTACTACAGTGGTGATGTCAGAATGCTGCTGTACCATAGTAATGATGTCAGGAAGCTGTTGTGTCACAGTAGTGATGCCAGAATGCTGTTCTATCAAAGTAGTGAATCAGAATGCTGCTGTACTACAGTACAGATGTTGAAATGCTGTCGTAGTACAGTAGCCATGTCAGAATTATGCTGTTTCATTTTTTTTTTTATTTTATTCTTTGTTAACTGAGTAAGGACACTGGACCATTGGTCCCTTTTCAGACCTGTCCTGGACTGTGCAAAAAATACAAAACAATCAACACATGACAATTAACATGATTACAAATAGCAATTACATACTGACATGGACAATAAATATTGCTTTAACTTCAATTTGAAGCTAGGTACAGAAGTAGCAAGTCTAATGCCAACTGGAAGAGCAGTCCAATAAATTGGAGCAGTCACAGAAAAAGCTTGTAACCCAATCTTTAATCTATAACAGGGAACATTAAATAAAGGACCATTCGCAGACCTCAAACTAGGCAAAATATTTCTATGAGAAGCTAGCTCTGACAAAGGAAAAGATGTTCCAAAGTGGAGACTTTTAAACATTGCAATACCCACAAAATATTCAATCCTATGATCTGGGAAAAGCCAGCCCAATTTAGAGTATAAATGACAATGATGAGTCCGACTTGGTGCTGCCAATATAAACCTACAAATATTATTATAGGTAATAGTCAAAGCATGCATTTCCTTCTGCCCTATAATAAAATAAAGACTTGACACATAAGTACAATGGGGTAAAAGGGACCCTAAGGCAATATCTCTTCTGGTATCAAATGAAAAGTATGAAATGAATTTATACAACAACAACAACCCGATTTTCTTATTGATTATTTTGATAACAGATTGCACGTGAAAAGAAAATGAAAGGCTTGAATCCAGAAACACACCTTCATATCTAAACTGAGACACCTGCTCAATCAAAAGGCCTTGTTGATCCAAAACAACAAGCCTCGGATTGTCCTCAAGCATTAATGGCATGCCAGACAACATAGCCTTAGTTTTGCCCGAGTTTAATGTCATAGCATTACAAGATAACCAAGAACAAACAGCCCCAAAATCATCATTTAAAAACGGCTGAAAACTCAACCACTGACTTAGCTTGAGCATAAACTATGAGATCATTCGCATATAAAAAAGTACTGATATGATTACAAACCTGTGGCTGATAGTTAACCAAAATAGAAAATAATTACAGGCCCAAAATGGACCCCTGAGGAATGCCACAATGAATTGAGGACACAACCGAGGCAACAGATCCAACTTGGACATATTAACTTCTAGCACGCAAATAATTGCGAACCCAAGAAACAACTGCAGAGAAACCGATTTCCAGTAATTTGAAACAAACAAAACCATGGTTAATTAAATCAAAAGCCTTGGTCAGGTCCACGAACACCGCCTCCATCATCCTACCTCTCTCAACACCACAGAGGACGGTGTCCATGAACCCGACCAAGGCAGTACCCATCCCATGGTACTTCCGAAAGCCATGTTGTTGTGTAGCCAACAATTCATGAGTACCCAGGTACTCATTTATTTGCACTGCCATGAACATTTTGAGTATTTTACCAAGGGGATTCAGAATTGAAATAGGCCTGAAGTCATCCAAAGAAATAGCATTAGTTTTCTTAGGGATAGGGACCACCCTAGCTTTCTTCCATTCAGCAGGGAATACACAAGTAACCAAGGATAGGTTAAGTAAATAGCAAAGGGAATCAATAATAAATGGGATGGGCAGTTTCAAAAATCGCCCATCCAGCCCACCCCCACAGTCACCAGCTCTATCGGGAAGGATCTGCAATAGCTTCAAGACCTCAGCTTGAACAGTTTCACTAAATATAAACCTGGGTCAATTTAAAGATAGATCAAGTGACTCAAGATTAGGGACATTGGGTTGTGGAAAGATATTTCTATAGGTGGACAAATCAGAAAATTTGTTATTTAATAGTTTAACAAGTTCAGATAAATCAACATTATCCACAGTTACCTTCTGAATATATAGTTTAGGTTTTGGGGACAAGAGAGAATTAACATTGTTCCAAAATTGTTTAGGATTAGCCCAACTAGATTCAAAATGTTCCCCATAATAATCTTTTTTTGCTTTCCTTACCTCCTTCGATACTAGATTCCTAAGTCTTCAATAAAGGTTCATAGAAGATATACTAGGGAGCCTTTTAAATTTCGACCAGGCTACATTTTGATCCTTTGTCAGGTTCTTAATAGCTGAAGAAAACCACCCAGTGGAAGAACCTCGACATCGGAAAGAACGAAAAGGGAACAAAATATACTGAATCAGCAGTAACTGGCTGTAAAAATAATCCAATGCTACATCAACATCAGGAATGCACTCTAAGAGGGGCCAGTCAATAGCTTCTACAGTAAATGAGACTGTAATAAAGAGATATTAGACTTCTTAAATGATCTAGCATAAACCAAACAAGGAGGAGGTTTATGATAGCGAAAATCCATCACACAGTATGTAGCCATGTGATCGCTAACTGAATCAGCCAGTACTCCCGAGTCAACAATCCTATGCTCCCTGTTCGTAACAACACAGTCAAGTACTGAGTGGTTCATTATTAATAGGTTTAACCAAGTAGGCTCCCTAATACACTGAGTCAGCCCATAAGAATGAAGTAGAGACTCTAACCCCAATACATCACTATTCAGCCAGTTCAAATTCATATCTCCCACAATAATAGCATCACCACATTTAAAGTAAGGAACACAGCTTTCCAAATAATATTTCAAGCCATCCTGACCACACAAAGGAGGGTTCACAGTGACATTCTTCTTTCCCCCTAAGGCAAACTGAAATAACAACCAATCAGACTCACAAGCTTCATCACTACTTGATTTCAGTATTTGTACCTGCAAATGATCTTTAAAATACATCAAAATACCACCTCCCTTTTTATTACCCTTATGGTCTACTCTTAAGTGATTATACCCATCAACCCTACATACATCATTCAAGACCCCTGGTTTCAGCCAAGTCTCAGAAAGAGTCGCTATATTAGGTGAATAGCAACCAATTAGCTGTTCAACTTCTGCCAACTTGGGTATCAAACTATAGACATTTACATGAATAATCTTAAAGCCATGGCAACTAGCAAGGGCAGGATTAGAATTAAAACCAGGAGAGTTAGGAACGTAACCAGGAGAGATAGGCCTCGGGTTCAATTCAATATCCCCAGCCCTCAACAATAAGCAGGCACCATTAACAATGTAACCCAATTTACACAAAAAAGACCTCCCGTAAAACAATGAACCACGCAATCCCCAGCACCCAAGAATTCTTACTTCCGAACCATGGTTTAACAGCAGCTGCAAAGATTCAGTCATTGGTTGATCCACCACCATGGAATTTGAATATAAGAAGTCGTCAGAGCTAACTTTTGCACCATACCCCAGGCCCAGCGATGCAACCCAAAAACACACGCTATTAAAGCATAACAATCCCCCCACTACAATACAAACCCACAAACTCAGAACCTTTTGTTCCCACATCCGAAGGAATAACTACTACATAAAATCACAGTATACTCTCCCAATCCCTTCCCCTAGACTCCCTCAGACTCCCTACACTTAACCGTACTGCACCACACGGCCGCCGCTAAAATGCCACTGCGCTTAGTGGTGCAGGAACTTAAATCCCTCGACCCCACCAAAAGGCTGCCACCACCAATCAGGGGAAGGGGGTGCGGCCAGCAGCAGAAATGTAATAAAACAGTTCCAGAAGCAATTGGGAGTGGTCAGCAAATAATAGCAGCATGTCATGCAGTTAACAAAACCCAGAATGTTTAAAACTAGCAGCAGCAGCTGACAGAATATTTAAAACGAGTACAGTCAAGCAAAATCTCTGGCTCCACAATAAGTAATTTAAAGAAGTTCCATATAGTCACAACAAGCCCTCTCCTGAACACAATTTAGTCATTGTTCACTTGAACATAAAGGGCTCAT
Source organism: Neoceratodus forsteri (assembly GCA_016271365.2). Classification (NCBI taxonomy): domain Eukaryota; kingdom Metazoa; phylum Chordata; order Ceratodontiformes; family Ceratodontidae; genus Neoceratodus; species Neoceratodus forsteri. Next base: position 72,881,503 of record JADMNL010000023.1, read on the forward strand.
GATTCTTGCAGCTTGCTCACTCCTTGAATTATCTTCAGTTGATAATGTCCCAATGCACACGACTGAGCATGGTGCTTAGTGGGTTGAGGGAGTCTGCCACACTCACTCAGACTCCCTACACGTAACCGCACTTCACTGCATGGCCGCCACTAATACGCCGCTGTGTTTAGCAGTGCAGAAACTTAAATCCCTCAACCCCACCAAAAGGCTGCCACCACCAATCAGGGGAAGGGGGTGCGGCCAGCAGCAGCAATGTAGTAATACAGTTTCAGAAGCAATTGGGAGTGGTCAGCAAATAATAGCAGCACATCATGCAGTTAACAAAACCCACAATGTTAAAAACTAGCAGCAGCAGCTGACAGAATATTTAAAACGGGAACAGTCAAGCATAAGCTCTGGCTCCACAATGAGTAATTTAAGCAAGTTCACAGTAGTGATGTCAGAATGTTGCTATACCACAGTGGTGTTGTCAGAATGTTGTACCTCAGTAGCAATGTCAGAATGCTGTTCCAGGTGTGATGTCTGAATACTGTTTCATAACAGTAGTGATGTGTCAGAATAGTGTTGTACCACAGTAGTGATGGCAGAATATTGTTGTACCACAGCAGCAATGTCAAAATGCTACTGTACCTCAGATGGGATGCCAAAATCCTGTTGTACCACAGTAGTGATATGAGAATGCTGCTGTACCACAGTGGTGTCAGAATGCTGTTGTACCACAGTAGCAATGTCAGAATGCTGTTGTTCCAGGTGTAATGTGAGAATGCTGCAGTACTACAATAGTTATGTCAGAATGCTGTTGTACTACAGTAGTGGTGTCAGAATGCTGCTGTACCACTGTAGTGAAGTCAGAATGCTGCTTTACTACAGTACAGATGTCAGAATGCTGCTGTATCACAGTAGTGATGAGGGAACAGTGTTGTACATCAGTGCTGCTGTCAGAATGCTGTTGTGCCACTGTAGCAATGCCAGAATACTGTTGTACCACGGTGGTGTCAGAATGCAGTTTTACTATGGTAGTGATGTCAGAATGCTGCTGTATCACAGCATTGATAACAGAATGATGTTGTACCAGAGGTGTATTGTCAGAATACTGTTGCACCACAGCAGTGATGTCAGAATGCTGCTGCACTACAGTAATGTCAGAATGCTGCTGTACTACAGTAGTGATGTCACAATGCTGTTGTGCCACAGCAGTGGTCAGAATGCTGCTGTACCACCGTAGCTATGTCAAAATGCTGCTGTACTACAGTAGTGATGTCAGAATGCTGCTGTACCATAGTAGTGATGTAAGAATACGGCTGTAACACAGTGGTGCTGACAGAATGCTGTTGTACCATACCAGCAATGTCAGAAAGCTGTTGTACCACAGGTATGGTTTTCAGAATACTATTATACCACAGTAGTGATGTGGGGGGATGAGTGCAGGACACACAGTTCAAATGTTAATGACACTGGATACTGACGGTGAGGGATTCAAGCTGGTTGTTAGGGCACTGTGGAGGAGCGCCAGTAGCGGGAGTCAGTGAAACGCTTTTTAAGATTTTATAAAAGGTATGCCACCGTTGCCATTATTTATTTAATATTTTAATTTTCACTGACCTTTCCAGTTTGTCCAAGAACTTGGACCTTCTTGGTAGTCCATGGAGTGGGGTTCAACTGCCTCTGGGCCTCTCTATTGAGCAGAGAGGAGTTCAAAGGTGGAGAAGCCTGCCGTGAAGGGGGGGAGCCCAGTGGAGCCTGTGGAGGCTTAACAGCCCAGAACACCGCCCAGAGAGGAGAGGAGAGTAAATGAGAGGGCTGTCAGTAGACTGCCAGTAGTTTTAACTCAATTTCATCAGTTTTCTTTGAATTGCATTAAACTGCATTGTATTTGTACAGGTTTTCTGCTATTTTGTCCCGTCCTTGTCCGAAATAGTATTGCACTACTCACATTAATAATGCACCAAAGGAATTGATTTATGGACGGTGCTCAAGTGTTTTGTATATTATATCAAGTTTTCAGTACACAGTAAGAATGTTAGGCTGTAAATATTGATCTTACCACTGCATTTGAGTTGGTCTAGTCGTATTACCAAGACAAGCTTTTAGTTCAATTTGAGCTATACTTATGCTGTTTTTAAGTGCTTAATAAGTGCTTTTATCTATTGCTCAATAGGAGTTTAAACAGAGTTTATTGTTTAACAAAGTTTAAACAGAAGGGGCTACAGTTTGTTTTATTTTTCAACGAACTAAACTGAACAGCTAGACCTGCGAATTGTTTAACATTGTTCTGGGTTAAAAAATTGTACTTTTAGCCTGAAAGGGGTATTAGGTGGTATTAGGTGTGTATTGTTGGCACGTATAGGATGTATTTTTGAATTAAGAAATTATAAATTAGCATTTAAAAGGAGCAAAAAAGCAACCAGGAAGTAAAGACTTCATTGGTGCGTGTCTGCACGTGACGGTGGAGTTAAAGAGCATGAGCAGGTGTTCATTACTCACTAACGCCATTTTTACCAAGCTGCGCACTAGAAAGCTAGGGGAAGCAGAAGGGAAAGACCAGCTACAGGCCTTCAGATTGTAATAGGTCTCTCCATTTGTGTGCTGGCTTTTTAGTTTATTTCTAGTTCCTCTGCCGCAATTTTTTTTTTTAGGCTGCCTCTGGTTGTTTTTACTTTAGCACACTAAAGAGCTTAACTCCCGCTTGTGCTATGAGATTCTTGTATAACTAGACTGCAGTTTTGTCTACTGGAGAGTCATTTTTTTGGATCCGTGTTCTTCCAGGTCTCCTCTGGTCTTCTTAGAGCAGTACTGCCTTACAAACGCATGAAAAGGCAGAAGAGCTGGAGATTTGGGACTGCATTTTTGAGGCTCCTCCAGATATAAACAGTTGCTGCTTGGAGATAAGAAGGGAAGGGAAGGGAAGAGAAGGGAAGAAGAAACAAGGGATACAAGGGCTATACTGCTGAGTCTTCGCTTTTGTAGCCCTTAGCGCTGCAATATGCTCCAGTGAAGCTGTACGGTGAAAACGCAGGAAAGTAAGTAAAGAAGTAAAGAAATTTAAAGATATCTTTCTATATTGTTCACTGCATTAGAAAATAAGTTTTATTTTATGCAACTACAGAGAAGATTGTGGTCCTAGTGGCTGTTATTGAAAGTTTTTAATATATATAAATATACAAATATAGACTTAAGAATTGGATTTGGTTTAATATAAAACAACATTTGCTCCTTATTGCCTGTTAATGCTTGTTATTGCTTGTTTTTGTATTGCCCGTTATTAGCCTGCTATTAGCCTCTGTGTTTGTTTCCCATTACAGTGAAAGGGGAAAAGCGAAGATTGGACCCTGAAGGGAAGATTCAGGCATTCATTCTTACCCTTAATACTGGCCTGAGGGAGTTTTGCCTGTGGAACTCTGAGATAAGTTGATAAACTGTTGGACAAAAGCCCACACAGAGACACATAGAGACTTACTACACTGAATTAGAACTCTAGAAACTGAATCAAGAACAAAGTGGTGCACGGAGTCTAACTGCCCTGAACCAGAATTTTGGAACTTGAATCATAGTAACTTTGTAACTTTATAACATCTACCTAAAAAGGATTGGAAGAGTTGTGGGCTGAGTAGCTGAGGAAAGTTTTGAGAATTGAGTGTTTTCTCCAGTTTATTTATCTCGTGTAGAATACTATTTGAATATTGCTCTCGGAGACATGTGTTTGTACAAAGTTCTGCAGACATATAAATCTGGAGTGGTGCTGTGTAAGAACCTAATTTAAAGCCTGTGGATAAGTAATAAGTTAATTTAATGCCTGTGAATACACGATGTGGCAAAGTGACTTCAGTAAATACTGAGGGAGTAAGAACTAGGGGACATAAAATGAAGTCGAATGGTAAGAATACTGATGGGGGAGTAGGTCATTGCATGATACAAATAAAAAGGTTATGTAGACAAGGGGCAAACAGAAGAGCTGTTAAGGAGAGAGAGGAAGAAATGGAAGGAATACAGGTTTGAAATGGTTCTGGGGAGTTAAAAGGGGTTAAGATTTTAGAAACAGTCTTAACCCTGGCATAGAAACCTTCCTCATTTTTTGATTCTAACCAAAGTCACGATCAAATTTGTATGCCTGTAGGACATAATTTGAAGGCAAGATTGATCCAACCATCGGTTCTGGAAATGTGGAGTAATAAGAAGAATTATTTACTAAGGGAGTGTGCTAATGGTAGCACCAATTCAGAACTAAAGGATAGAAGTTCTCGTGATGTGAGCAAACATAGATTGGTGGATTTAGCACAAGATAGTCCACAAGAAGCAGATAAAGGAGGAGATAATTATAATAATTGGCCAGTGCTCCTCAATGAAAGTTCACTAGCAAGGGTTAACAAAGAAGTCAGTGAAACAATTGAAAAAATTAAAGAGATGATTAGCACTAATAATAGGATAGAAAGGAAAATAAAAGAAATGAAGTATGGCTGTGGTTCCTATTGTGAGAGCATAGCAGATAGGGAAAGTGAGAATAAAATGAATAGTATGGATAAATATAATCTAGAGTATGATACTGAAGAGACACTATGGATGGGTCCTCATGACTTAAATACACCTACGCCCTCTTTTGAAAACCTTACTAAACAATGTATTAAGGCCTTGAGAGATCCTTTTAAAGCTAATACTATGATTTATGAACAGATGGTGATGATTAAAAAGGATCTCTCATTTATCAAGGGAGTGGTAATAGACAATAAGAGGAAATTTGAGTTGGTATTAAATAAGAGGCCACAATGGGATTTACCAGACTCTAATCAATCTAATCAAATTACCATAATAAGTACTATAAGGAAACAATCAAAAAAGGGAGAGACACTGAAAGTGGTAGATAGTCCTGTGCTAGATACTAAGGGTAATAATGAAATGTCAGAGATTTTCCAATCTACCATTATAGGGCCTAACCTAAGTGAATCAGCAGAAAGTGAGTTGATAATGTTACCTGAGGGGTTTGATGACCAGAACAGTATTTTGGAGGAACTGAGGGATGGAAATCCTTCTGTGTGGGATAAGGGAGTGGCCCAAGTTTGGAATAGGAGAAGGAAGGGAAAAATAGAAGTCAGTAGTAATTATATTAAGGAAACTGGGAGAACAAGTGACAAGTCACTTGGGAACATAAGCAGGAGGCTGGTAAGGACAGAGGTCTGGGTTTATATTCTGTTTTAACTGAAATATTTGAATAGTTTTGTACATGAAATTAGTTCTGTGTGTTAAAAATTACTACTTTGAGCTAGAACTGTTACTTGGGCTGTGATATTGTAACTTTTGGGGCTTGGGAACACTTGTTTGGCAGTGATAATTAGAGTGAAATTTAAATGTGATGTTTGCCTGGTGTTAGGGGGAGGGGAAATTAACAAGAATCACCTTGTCTTTCATTGTTCACTTGGGAACATAAGCAGGAGGCTGGTAAGGACAGAGGTCTGGGTTTATATTCTGTTTTAACTGAAATATTTGAATAGTTTTGTATGTGAAATTAGTTCTGTGTGTTAAAAATTACTACTTTGAGTTAGAACTGTTACTTGGGCTGTGACATTGTAACTTTTGGGGCTTGGGAACACTTGTTTGGCAGCGATAATTACTGAAAAGCCACTGGGGTTTGGGATTGAAAGGCTGTGTATTTCTGTTTGGGACTGAAATTTGAAGCAACAGGAACTGGTGGGCCTGTGACATCATATGGTACCTGATGTCTGCATACACACACTGTTAGTGGGACTGGACACACACTGGACTGTATGTGTTTGTGAGACTTGGGAACTTTATTGGTGGGGTTGAAATTGGGTTTGTAAATAACTGCAGTCAGTATAGAGAGAAACTGTATTCAAGGGGGAAGGGACTGAGAAAAGGGATGTGTGCCATTATAAGCAGAGGGAGACAAACAGGGTGGCAGTATTCCACCATGGCAGGCATCTTCGGAAGGGTTGTAGGCTGCACAGGCTGTGAGATGGCAATAATTCTCAATTGGGCCTGGAGAGAAGGAGGCTGCCCACTCTGTAGACAGCTATCTTGTATCAAGAGTGAAGTATATTGGTTAAGGAGTAAGCTGGGGGAGTTGGGGGTGTCCAAGGATAAGGGGTGTGGATATGGGCAGCAGAAGGGTGGGGCTGAGGGGAGGCTGGGGCAACTCTCTGAAATTACAGGATGTTATGTTACAGCAAGCAGGGGGGGATATTAGGGACAGAGGACACTTAGATAGGGATGTTGAAGCTCAGGGAAAAGCGTAAGGGGTGAACATTCCGAATACAAAGAGAGTGGAGGGGGAAGAGTCAGGAGGGGCTGTTGTGGGGAAGCCTAGTAGAGCAGACATTGAGAAGGGAGGGGCTGCTGTGGGGAAGCCTAAAACAGCAGACTGTGGGAAGGGAGCTCCTAAAGAGAACAGAGCAAGAGGGGAGGAAGAGGGGCAGTTTAGAGGTGCAGTCAGGGGAAACTCTGGTTACTTGATGGAGGCTGACATAGAGTGTCACAATAAATTTGAGCTACTAAGCAACCTAGAGGGGGAGGAAGGGGTTGGTGGAAATGAGGAAACTGATACAGAGGCCGGGGGAGGGAGTCGGATACCCATAGGGCATCACAGACCGGCAATGGAAATCATAGAAATGGTCCCTGAGGGAGAAGGGGAAACATAAATGTTAAGCAGATGGGGGAGATGCAACATATTGCAGACAAGAGGGAGGAGAGCATGACTGGAGAGAAACTGGGAGACAAGGAGGTGGGGGAGAAGCCCCCCTTCAGCAGGGGGGTCAGTATCAAGGATGGGGCCCTAGCTAAAGGGGACCCACAGAGAGCCTCTGGAGGTAGAGGTACTATTACAAGGGGGGAGGATGGTGGTGTGGGGGAAGGGGAAACCATCAGGGCCAGGATAAATGGTTCAGATAAGAGAGGGTTAAAGGGGACACCTATTCAGGAGGGGTCTGAGTTAAGTAGGCAAAATAACGAGGGAGGCAGAAAGGGGAGGGTGACAAGGGGGTCTCTAATAAGGCAGGAAGACTCCCATGGAATTGAGATCATGAATAAGGGGGATGGGGGGCTGAGAGTGCATAGTGGAGGTAACCATAAGGATGATGGCGGTGTTAAGGTTCTGTTTTTGGGAGACTTGATGATTAGGGGTATCCAGTGGGAGGGACAGGGGGGTGGATGCCATAGCCAGGTGAAGGTAGTGAGTATCTCTGGGCTGACAGTACACAGAGTAAAGTTCATGGTGTACGAATTGGTTAGGGATTGTGGAGGGAAAACGGATTTCCTGGTGCATTTGGGAACTAACGATCTAGAGGGAAATAGCGTTTTGGAAATCCAAGCAAGGTTCCAAGAACTTGCCAGAGTCTGTCGGGATAATGGATGCAATATTTCCTTTTCGAATATATTGCCAGTACCAAAGACCTCAGTGGAGAAAAAAATGAAGATCATAGAGGTTAATGACTGGCTCAGGAAGTGGGGTGAAGAGAGTGGGTTGGGGGTGTTAGGGAACTGGAAAGGAGTTTGGGAGGATAAGGGACTGTATGTCAAGGACAGGCTTCATCTTGCCCCATTAGGGAAGGAAGTCCTTAAACAGGGGATGGCTGACTACATTCAAGAAAGGTGGGGTTTAAACTTGTGAGGGGGGAAGGGATAAGGAGGGCTGACCAGAAGCCCTCCTCCAGTGGAGTAGCCTTCAAACCTAAGGGGGGAGAGGACAGACTGGGGTGGAGGTTTCAGGAGGAGCAGAGGAGGATGGAGTATAAAGGGACCTGGGTGAGGTTCGACCAAGGGGATCAGAGGATAAGGGGTGGGGGTTGGTGTTGGTAAATACCAAGAGCTTGGGAAACAAGTTGCCAGAGTTCCAGGCCATGCTGTTGAAGTGGATGTGGCGGTGGTCACGGAGACGTGGGCCAACAAAAACCATGACTGGGACCTAAACGTGCGGGGGTACACTATGCTTAGGAAAGATAGAAAGGAGGGCAGAGAAGGTGGAGTGGCTATGTTCATTAGAGATGACATAGAAATTGCTAGGGTAGAAGAGGCAGAGGGAAACGTGGAGGCCTTATGGGTCACCTTACAATCCCCAGCAGGAGATAAAGTCAAGCTGGGTGTAGTATATAGGCCCCCCGGGATGGGTGATGTTCTGGAGGATGGTTTGCTGGACAACATCATTGCCCAGTGTGGACCAAAAGGGGAAGGAGTGGTGTTGATGGGGGACCTTAATATGCCAGGTACAAACTGGGGAACCATGTCCTCTAAGGTGGCCAAGGAGCAGAGGCTGCTGGACGGCTTCCAGGATGTGTTCTTAACACAGCATGTGATGGAGCCCACAAGGGAGGGGCATGTCCTGGACGTGGTTCTGGCAGATGGGGATCTGGTAAGGGACCTGGTTGTAGAGGATCCCCTGACTGGGAGTGACCACAATACTGTCTGGTTTCAAATAAGCATGGGAGGGGAGATCTAGGACACGGGCAGTGGACTTCAGGGGGCAGACTTTGTGGGCATGGGAAATATTCTCAGGATCACTTGAAGGGATTACATCAATGACAAATGTGGAAAGGAATGGGGAGGTCAGCAGAGGGACTTCTGAGGCAGTCAGAACCTGCTAAGGTGAAACGTGAGGAGCAAGGTCACATAAACCATGCTGGTGGTCCAGTGAGGTTCAGGTAGTGGTCAGAGAAAAGGCGGAGGCCTACAAAAAATATAAAACACCAAGAGGGGATAGGGATAAGGAAATGTACCATCTTGCATCTAGAAAAGTCACCCGGATGGTGAGGAAGGCAAAGTCCAGTAAAGAGCAACGGCTGGCACAGGGGATACGTGGTGGGGAAAAGGGGTTCTTCCGGTACATTGGGGAGCGGAGAAAAACTAAGGGCCATCTCAGCAGATTGAGATCAGAAGGAGGGTGGGTGGAAGAGGCGAGGGACCAGGCAGAGGTATTTAACGAGTACTTTGCCTCTGTGTTCACTAGGGAGGGGGATGGGATATCTACAAAGCAAGGCATGATGGGAATAAAAGCGGCAGTGAGTGGGATCAGGGGAGCAACAGAAATGGAGCAAGAGGGAAGGAGTGGTACCCCAGGGGTGTCACATCAGGATAAGGATAAAAAGGCCAGTAAGGTGGAGGGGACGGATGATGCTATCTCTGCCAAAAGGGTGTGGTTAGCCCTCAAGGCCCTAAAGAAAGACAAATCTCCTGGGCCGGATGGCATTCATCCGAGAGTACTATGGGAATTGGCGGGCATACTGACTGCACCCCTGGCGAAGCTCTTCAACAGGTCACTTGAGACAGGGAGGGTACCTAGGGATTGGCGAGTATGTGGTGCCAATCCATAAAGGGGATCGAGGAAGTACCAGGTAAGTATAGACCCATCAGTTTGACCTTGGTGGTGGGAAAATTAATGGAGAGTATACTAAAGGAATGATTGGGGACGTGAGGAGGTGGGAGGTCTGGACAGTCAGCAACATGGGTTTGTGCCAGGTAGATCATGTCAAACCAATCTTGTGGAGTTCTACGAATGGGTAACATCAGAACTGGACAGGGAAAGCCTGTGGATGTATTATTCTTGGACTTCAGCAAGGCATTTGACTCTGTCCCCACAATGGTCTGGTGGAGAAACTGATGGGGTTGGGAGTAGGCCCTTTGATGGTCAGATGGATTAAAAACTGGCTAGCTGGATGCACCCAGAGAGTAGTGGTCTGTGGGGAGCTCTCGAATCCTGGAGAGGTTGGTAGTGTGGTACCGCAGGACTCGGTCCTGGATCCGATCCTGTTTAATGTATACATATCAGACATCAGGGAGGGTATAGGGTGTGAAATGAGTCTCTTCGCTGATGACTCCAAGATTGGAGCAGTAGTTGAGGGAGAAGAGGGGAGGTTGGCCCTGCAAGGGACCTGGACACCCTGGAAGCTGGGCTCACACATGGAAATTAAATTTCAATATCACCAAGTGCAAGGTGTTACATCTTGGCCGGGGAAACCCTAAACACAGGTACACCCTGGGAGGGGAGGCGCTGGAAGCCTCAATAGGGGAAAAAGACCTAGGGGTCATGGTGGATGCATGCATGTATGAATAACTCTGAGCAGTGCAGGAGAGCAGCTAGCAAGGCAAACAGGATGTTGGGATGCATCGTAAGGGGGATCACCTCTAGGAGCAAGGAAGTGATTCTGCCACTGTACAATGGACTGGTTAGACCACACCTTGAGTACTGTGTACAGTACTGGAGACCACACTTGAAGAGGGACATACAGCTCCTGGAGAGGGTACAGAGGAGGGCAACTAAGATGATACGAGGGCTAGGGGATTTGACGTATGAGGACAGACTTGAGGAGCTCTGCCTGTTTTCATTGGAGGAGAGGAGAGACAGGGGGAACATGATTGAGGTCTTCAAGTACCTCAAGGGAACAAATAGGGTGAACATGGAGGGGATCTTTAGACTAAAGCAGGGAGGTATCACCAGAGGCATGGTTTGAAGTTGGAAGGTGGAAGAGTGAGGGAAAAGAGGAGGAGGTTTTTCACTGAGAGAGTGGTGGACCCATGGAATGCACTGCCTGGCGAGCTGGTTCCAGAGATCCACAGTGGAGGGCTTCAAGAGAGGGTGGGACAGACACAGAAAGTGGATGTATCAGATGATGGCCTATCCCAGGGGGGTGGGGATGGATGATAGGGGTTTTTGGAACACAAGGGGGGGAGGGCCTCGGCACCCAACTAGGGATCTGAGGTTCGAGCAGACTTGATAGACCATAAGGCCTAATCTGCTGGCAAATAGTATGTAAGATAACAAAGGTAAAAGGAGTAGGAAGGAAACAGGAAATATAAGGAAAACAAGACCAAACAATAAAAAATATTTACAAAAATTGGGAGCAATGATAAATAATAAAACAACGCAGAATGATGGGGTAAAACCAAAAAAGAAAAAGGGAAAATCTAAGGTAAAAGCAGATGGAACGCAGATAGAAGAAAGATGCATTACTGAAGAATAGGTAGGAAACAGGAAATGATGATAGAAAAAGAACGATTGCTGGTACAAGAGGCACTTGAGAAAGGGAAAGACACTACTGATGAAAGCAACTTAAGAAAGATTCTGAGAAGAACTCTAGTAACTGATTTTGTCTTACCTCTGTACAATGTGCCAATAATTCCAGAGGAAACAGAAGAGAGTTTGAATACTCATTTAAAACAATTTCTGAGCTCAATACTCCATGGACAGGGTAGACAAGATAATCTACTGAATAAATTGAGTGTAATCAGGCTCCTATTAAATGGGGATTTGATACTCTTACAATCCGATCAATACTACATGCTAAAAGTGATACAAAGTCAAACAGACAGGATGTGAGAATTGGGTTTTGAAATGGATTGTGTAGTTTCCTATTGGAACAATATGCCTAGAATATTGTAAAGATGTTAAAGGAAGGGAAAATAAGGGAAATGAGTTCTAAATCTCTATCTATGGAATTGGTAATTTTTTAACAGAATCAAAGAATAATTTAACAAGCATTTGTCAAAGCCGAATGTTTGCTTGCTGGCATTGGCATTGGTAGTGTAGAAGTTACAGAGCTGCATAATAGGAATGGCAGCGAAGTATTGAACTGAAGCCAACCCCACCACCACCCTGCAGAGAGTGACAGGCATTGGGGTGTGCCTTTGGGTCGTCAGGCATAACAACCATGCCATTTCACTACACCCTACCCTGCAGACACTGAAAAGTGTCACAGTGTGCCTTGGGGTCTTTGGCCCTTATGCGCACCCCATTGCATCAGGACATATGGTGAGATGGGTGCAGTATAGGAGAATGGGGTGAAGTTTGGGCCCGAAGAGTCGAGGCACACCTTGATGCCTCTCACTGGCTGCAGGGTGTGGGTGGGGGTGGAATGGTATGAGCATTACAGGCAAGAATCCCAAGTCACACCCCTGATACCTGTCATTCTCTACAGGGTGAGCCGTTATGGTTGGAAACCCTAACGCCTCAGGCATTCATTGGTATTTTCGCTCCAAATTTTCAACATGTTTTTTGTGACCCCACCTCATGAACAGTGGCAATATCAGTTTGTTAGCCGAAAACTGCTTTTGCATAGCGACTATGGCGTTTGGCACCACAGGTGCAAAAACACATTCCGAACAGGATGTGAAAAATGACAGTGGTACTGTTCATGGGGAGGTGTAAAAAATGGCAATGTTGAAAATCTGCTGTGAAAATCTTAAAAAAACTGGTGAAGTAATAAGCGTGTGTAGAAACTGTGCAACGCACACCCGTAATGTAACTAGTTTGGGGATTTTTTTTACAGCAGATTGTTAACACAGACATTTTGGGACCTCCGATCATGAACAGTGTCAGTGTGATTTTCTTTATCTGTCCCAAACAATGATTTCCCACAGCGACCACGCATTTCTGCGCTGAAGGTGTGAAAACACATTTCGGCCATGTTGTAGAAAATGACAGCTGTACTGTTCATAAGGAGGTGTGGAAAAATGCCACTGGTGAAAATCTGGACTGAAAATATTACAAATTCATGAACTTACAAGGGTCCGTGGAAACTGCACAATGCTCACTTGTAACACAGTCATTTTATGGAGTTTTGTCACCAAATTTTCAACATAGCCATTTTAAGACCTCTGCTCATGACCAGTGTCACTGTGATTTTCTTAATCTGTCCCAAACATTGTTTTCGCACACCAACTGTACCATTGTGCGCTACATGTGCGGAAACACATATTGGGCGAAATGTGAAAAATGGTAGCTGTACTGCTCATAAGGAAGAGCGGTAAAATGGCACTGTTGAAAATCTGGTGTGCAAATATTACAAATTTGCAAACTTGCCAGCGTGCGTAGGAACTGCGCAATGTGCACTCCTAAAGCAGTAATTTTTGGGAATTTTTTCACCAAATTTTCAATATAGCCATTTTAACACCTCTGCTCATGACCAGTGTCACTGTGATTTTCTTAATGTGTCCCATACATTGATTTCGCACACTGACTGTGCGCTACATGGGCGGAAACATGTTGTGGGCGAGATGTGAAAAATGACAGCTGTACTGCTCATAAGGAGGTGTGGTAAAATGGCAATGTTGAAAATCTAGAGTGAAAATATTGAAAATTTGCGAACTTACGAGTGTGAGTAGGAACTCTGCAATGCACGCTTGTAAAACAGTCATTTTAAGGAATTTTATTTTCAACATAGCCATTTTAATACCTCTGCTAATGAACAGTGTCACTGTGATTTTCTTAATGTGTCCCATACATTGATTTCGCACACTGACTGCGCCATTGTGCACTACATGGGCGGAAACATGTTTTGGGTGAGATGTTAAAAATGACAGCTGTACTGCTCATAAGGAGGTGTGGTAAAATGGGGATGTTGAAAATCTGGAGTGAAAATATTGAAAATTCATTAACTTACGAGCGTGCATAGGAACTGCGCAATGCACGCTCGTAAAACAGACATTTTAAGGAATATTTCCACCAAATTTTCAAAATAGGCTTTTTGAGAGCACACCTTATGAACACTGATAGTGTTGTTTTGTTAATCGGTCCCGAAAGGTGATTTCACGCAGTGACTTCGAAATCACCCTTTGGGCCTGATTAACGCCAAGACAGTGACAGCATTCATGAAAAGGGGTCCCAAAAACCGCATGTTGAAAATTTGGTGAAAAAATTCCAAAAAATGCCCGAGATATGCAGCAAAGTTGAAAAAACCCTATCTATTACATTATACAGCTTACCGGCATTTCCTCAGTTTGCGGTCGACTTTGAAGAGTGCAGACATGTTCCCGGTCCACCGAAGATCATCGTGCCGGACTCCGGAGGTAAGTATGGGGTGAGAGGGGTGGGAGGCAGGGTGCACAGTGGTGGGTGCGGTGGGGACAGGAGACTGCGAGGGACCGTTTTTTAATTTACAGGGTTTTTTTATTATTAAGATGACGCGGGATGTTTGCCATGCTGGGTGGGCCAGAATGGCAGCTGGAAAAGCTGTTTGGGGGCTGGAGCCGGCGGGGATTGGGCACCTCCGTTGGCCATCGGGCTTAATGCCACGCTTGGGTGGGCTCCCAGCGTGGCAGCTGTAAGGCTGTTTGGGGTTGGCTCGAATGGGATTGAGACCTCACAATATATGGACAGTGTGCCACGCTTGGGTGGGCTCCCCAGCGTGGCACCAGGAAAGCTTTTTGGGGAGGCAGCATGGAGCCAATGGGGCATTGGGCACCCCTGTCGGCTATACAGTATGTGCGTGGAGGGGGAGCGCATCAGCATGCAATATGTGTGCGTGCATGTTGAGAGTTGAGCTCTGCTCTCTGAAGTGGAGCTCTCCCTTTCAATTGTATGCCACTGCATTTTCAACTGCTGTCATAGACAGCTGGAGCAGTGACTGGTGCTCTGCGACCACGCCTACAAACACACTGACTGAATTGGAAGAGGCTGACACACCTCTGGAAAACTCGGATGATGGCACTATGTTTCTTGCACATGCGTGCAAGCAAACATAAAAATGAAGGTGTTGGATTTAGTGCAAAGTTTGACCAAAGACAACTCCATGCAGAGAAGGATTAAAAGAGTTAAAAGATGGGAGAGAGATGTACAGGTAACATTATGGGTGAGGAATGAATCCGACTATTGATACATATTGGGAAAGTCGGAAATGTTAAATGAATTTGACATTGACATGTATGATGAGGAAGAAATGGAACCATTAGTAAAGAGTGTTTCAGGAAATAATCAGTGGCAGAATTTAATTAAGACATCAAACAGATTTCAGGCACTGCAGGATATAAGTTATTGACAACCACAAGCTGAACAAAATGTTGTAGATGGGTGTAAAAATAATATGAAACTTCTGTCATGGAATGTGGCAGGGATTGGGGAAAGACTGGCAGATGCATCATTTCTGACTTATTTAATATCATTTGAGTATATCTGTGTACAAGAAACTTGGACAGATGAGGAAATCAACCTGGCTGGATATAAAATGTTCCCCAAAAAATCAAAAAGAATCAAAGCATTTTGGGAGAAAGTCAGGGGGTTTAATAACATGGTGCAAAATAAATGATACAATTAACCACAAAGAGGTGGACATTAGGTCAGATTGCATACTACCAGTCTGTCTGACATCCAAGAAGAAAACTGTGTTCATAATTAATGTGTACTTCCCCCAATAGGATCTAAGTGCGTGGACAAGGATAGTATAGGACAACTTATTAAGTTCCTAGATGAAGTGATGTTGAAAGATCCTCTAAGCGGGCTCATTTTAATGGGAGATTTTAATGTCAGGTTGGGGCATAGTCCAGACCCCTGACTGGATACAACTGTGGTATGTGCAGCTCTGAGTCTTAATGCTTTATGTGGGCAAAGGAGGTCAAAGGACCTAAAAGGATATAAATTAGGAAAGTATTTGAATAAAGAATTGGGAAATACTGGTTTGAGCCTGATGAATGGAGGGTCAAGAGGCAATCTATTAGGTGCATTTACATACATAGGCCAGAGGGGTGCAACAGTTATCGATCATTGTTGGATCTCCATGAACCTAATTATACATTTTCATGACCTCAAAGTGGGTAGCAGATCAGAGAGTGAACATTTCCCCCTAAAATAAAAATGAAGTTCTGGTCGGGGACAGTTAGGAAATTAAAAAATCAGTTATCATTAGGACAAAAAAAGGGGTTAAATGGGATTTGATTGGAAGCCACAAATCTAGTGAATTATTGCAGGAATATGGTATTATGGATACAGTAGAGGATTTCCCACTCCAAGACATATCTGAGAGTCTACTACAAATGTATGTAGGATTTCTGAGTCATTGTTTAAAGCACTGGAAGCAGACATTTCCACTGAGGAAATTCTGAATGCTATTAAATCCCTTAGAAAAATAAGATCCCTGGACCAGATGGCTTCTCAGCTAATTTTTATCACACTTTCACCAAAGAACAAACCCCTTCACTCCAAAAGGTGTTCATGGAAGCATTAGAAACTGGTACAATCTCAAATGATCAAACTAGGGAACTAATTACTCTAATTGTAAAACAAGGGAAAGATCCAGTTGATTGTAATAATTACAGACCCATGTCTCTGATCAATACAGATATAAAAATGTTAGCTAATATGTTGGCAAACTGACTAAGCCTTGTTACTCCTTATTTGATATCGACACAACAAATACGGTTCATGAAAGGAAGAATATCAGCAGACAATTTACGGAAGATTTTTCATATATTTGGAACTGCAAGTAAGTTAGATAATTCGTGTGGCCTTCTTGCTCTTGATGTGGAAAAAGCTTTTGACAGAATACTGTGGCCATATATTTTTTATGTCCTTTCTAAATATGGCTTCCAGACAAATTTCTGAGGCTTATCAAATTATTATA
Source organism: Neoceratodus forsteri (assembly GCA_016271365.2). NCBI lineage: Eukaryota > Metazoa > Chordata > Ceratodontiformes > Ceratodontidae > Neoceratodus > Neoceratodus forsteri. The sequence continues at coordinate 72,897,831 of JADMNL010000023.1, forward strand.
TAACAATTCGACATCCGGGGTTGTTACTAATGGGTTGGTGTCCCCCTACTCCGAAGTCACAAAAGGCACTAGACAGGGTTGTCCACTATCCCCCTTATTATCTAATTTAACAATAGATCCTTTGATAATGAAAATTCACTCTGATAATGCCATTTCTGGAGTTATTGTGTCTGGAGTCAATATCTGCACTTCGGTTTATGCAGATGACCTTCTGATTGCTCTAACTGATAAAGAAAAATCTGTTCCTAAAGCACTAAAGGTAGTACAGAATTCTGGAGACATCTCAGGTTATAAGCTCAATCTGTCTAACACAAATTTTCTGCCTCTCAACAATAACTGTAATAAAGAACTGATTACTCATTTGGGGTTGACATAGGTGGCGGAATATATTGATTATTTAGATATCAGAATATATAGGAATTTATCTCTGACTATGGCCAAGAATCTGAATATCATTAAAGAAAACATTATAACCTCTCTTTTAAGATGGGATAAACTTCCTTTAGTTACTTGGGGAAGAATTGAAACAGTTAAAATGATGCTTTTACCTAAAATACTTTATGTTCTTATTATGCTTCCGTGTGCTATTTATAAAAAAATGGCTAGACAGCATTAACTCTGAGTTCTCTAAATTTGTTTGGGGTTATAAAAAGATAAGATTAACATATAACAAACTTACTCGCATCAAGAATAGGGTTGGATTAAAGTTGCCGGACATTTTCCTTTACTATTTATCTGCTAGATTAACCCAACTATCCAAATGGTTCATGAGCTCAGGTAGGCTAGTGTATAATCCTGAATAGGTACAAATAGAACAAAATACATGCATGGAAAAGGGCACCAACTTGCACTTAGTGTTCTTTACCAAAAAAATCTCATTCCCACATAATAAAATTATGGCTGACTCACTTAGAATTCTTAGATACGTGTCTCACTCATTTAAACTTAACTTATCATTCTCTAGATTACAAACTTTATGGGATAACATTAATCTAAAATTGAATCTGGGATTGCTAGTGAGAAAGGAATGGATTAAAAAAGGAATACATAAAATACAAGATGTCATGGGTAGAGACACCATTCTTTCTTATGAAGTTCTGGCTAAGAAACATAAAATATCAGAAATGGGTAGGGAACTTTATGAAACACTTCATCAAAGATTACAAATGTTTCTAGAGCCAAATAAATCTCTATCACAGGAATCTAATTCCTTCATTGCAGCATTACATATATCTCCCTCCATCTCATCAGTCTACAATTCTCTTCTAGAAATATCTAGAGGGGTGTTGACAGATCCAATCAGATGGTGGTCACAGGAATTGGACAATGTGGGGGATCGCTGGTATTGGACTAGAATCTGGGATTTTGCAGGTAAGGTTTTTAAAACTTCGAATCTCAGACTTACAGTATGCACTTCAAAACCTTACATAATCTTTATTTCACCCCAGTACACATATTTAAAATGGGACTGAGAGCTGATTTTATTTGTCATAAATGCAAAAAAAGGAAAAGGATCCTTGGGTCATATGTTCTGGTTTTGTTCTAAGGTACAGGACTTGTGGAAACAAGTAATTGAGCATTTTAAAGAAAGCCCTTGCTTGAAAGATAAAATGAGTTTAGAGACCTGCATTGTGGGGCATTTTGATAGGGGAGAAGGTTGGACTCAAGAACAGATGTATTCTATTCTATTGATAGGTAGATCGATTAGAAGTTCCTTATTAAAATACTGGGCAGAAGAAACTATTCCTTCTTTGAGAGAATGCTTAGCTCAGTTTATTGAAAATCTCAGAACAGAAAAATTAGCACTATCTTTGAGTGGTCTTTCTCATAAATATAACAATCGATATAGCTCTGTAGAACATTTTGTGAGGAAAACAAAGGACTCTCCAGTCATTTAATAGGGGGACGGGGTTTGATGCTTTTTTTTCTTGGTCAGTACTTACATTTCTTATTTTCTTCTCTTTCTTCCTTTTCTTGGTATCTTTCTCTTTTGTTTAGTCTTTGTCTCATAGCCATGTATTATATCTCATAAATATCTAATAGATGTGAAGGAAAGTTACGTGTTAGTACATAAATAAGGAAAGTTATTTAGTTATATAATATTTCTAATGTTAGAACATTATTTATTGGGTGGATGTTGAATGTGATATATATATGTATGTAAGATATATCTAATGATTGTATTGTCTGTACTATTCTAAACATGTTATGGTAATGTATAGTCTTACAATTTTAATAAAAGATTTTATTGAGAAAAAAAAGAAATGTGTGTAGGTAAAACAAAGAAAATATCAGAAATGCTCTTAAAAGTTTCACTATTGAAAGAAAGAATGGGAAGCCAGTGGTTTGATAAGGACTGTGTAAAATTGAAAACTGAGATTAATAAATGTGTTAGAAAAATATAAAACAATATAACAAAAAAGAATAAAGCAACATTGAATAAATTGAGAAAGGAATATAGAAAGGTATTAAGGGGAAAGATATAGAAAGAGCATTTGGGAACAATTAGAAAACACAGTCAAAGAAAAAAATGTTAAACAATTTTGGAAACTAATAGCGTATGGTTGGGATAAAATAACCAAAAATATAGAGAATCACGTAGACCCATTGACCTGGGAACAGTATTTTAAAAACTTGTTTTATAAACATATCTTAAATGAAAAGGTCCAGCCTATTAAGAAATGGGAATCAACTGTAGAGTTAAGTACAGAGCAAGAAATATGATTGGCTATAGAATCTTCAAAAAGGCATAAAGCCCCAGGGCCAGATGGTGTCCCTGTGGATATGTACGTGGATGCCCTCACCTTGTGGATTCTGGTTTTGAAATCCCTTTTTAATAATATAATCCAGTCGGGTAAAATACCGGAAACATGGAGGGAGAATACTATAATACCAATTTATAAAAAGGGAGAAAAATCAGACCCACATAATTATAGACCCATAAGCTTATTGGATACTTCATCAAAAATATTTACAAAGATAATACATACTAGAATAATGTCTCGGATTGAAGAAAATAACACATTGAATGAGGCTCAAGCAGGATTCATCCCAGAGCATTCCACAATTGATCAATGTTTTGTGCTTTCGCATCTTGTTTACAAATACATGTACATTAAAAAACAGAAATTATATTGTGTTTTTATAGATCGTAAAGCAGCGTTTGATAGGATTGAGCGGGAGAAATTGTGGGATGTTCTGGGGAGCAATGAAATGGATGTTATGCTGAATATGTTAAAGGCATTATACAAGAATAATTATACTTCTGTACGGTATAATAGGGAGGGTGACTGTACACCTAAATTTGCTACAAACATTGGATTAAGACAGGGCTGTGTACTTTCCTCAATTTTACTTAATGTATTTTGAATAAGGTCGTGGAACCAATGGATGACTCAGAGCTGTACATGCCAAGTTTGGGCTCTGGACGATGTCCCTACCTGGCATATGCGGACAATGTAGTTCTGATCTTGACATGCTATCTGGGAATAAATAGAAGTATTAAAAAATGTTATGGTGAATGTATAAGGGCAGGACTGGAGATACATTTTGATAAAACTAAATGTATGATTTTTAATCAAACGTATGTTGTAAATGGAAGAACAACATTTTTAAAATGTGACAAGTATGAAATAGAGTATGTAAAGAGTTTCTCATATTTGGGGATCATATTTATTTATAATTTAAATTGGCTGTGGCATATTCAAACAATTGCTGCTAAAATGAATAAATTATTTCCAGCTGTAGAGAAATTTTCAAATAAGTATGGAGGTCAATCCGTAAGAGGTACATTTCAAGTTTTAAATGCAAAAATTAAAAATCGTATATTATACGGTGCAGAAATTTGAGGACAAGGCAAATTAGACCCTTTAGAAATAGTTATGAACAAAGATATAAGAGATTATTGGGATTGTCTATGAGTACAGCCTCTGGATTAGTTAGGTTAGAATTGGGACATACCTCTGTGAAATATAGTGTTGATTCGAGATTAGCAGTTCATTGGATTAAAACTTATAATATACCAGAAAAAAGATTATCTAGAATATGTTTAGATGAAACAATTGAATATAAGGGAACCGGACTGACATTTCCAAGTTTCAACATACTTGAAAATATTTTAAAACCAAATGGACAGCTGGAATGTATTTTAGAAATCTATATTATTCCTCTAACAGAGATACAATATAAAATTAAAAGAAAAATCAAGGATGTGTTTATATAAAAAGAAATTAGTGGGGCAAGAAGCTACAGTATAAGCGAAGAAGATGGCTTATAGAAAATGTGAAAAGATATTTTGGTTTAGAGAACTATTTAGATAAATTAAAGAACCCAGTACATCAGAAAGCTTTTACAAAATTTAGGTTTGGACACATAGATAGCCAATGTTTGAGATCTCAGTTTGACACGTCTAATATAAGACGGTGTAAGTGTGATTTGGATAATGACAGTCCGGTTCATCTACTTATGTTTTGCCCACTATATGAGTTTCAGATAAGATTGTTTTTGGCTGCTATTATAAAAACTCTGGATATGGAACCTTGTTATCAATACACCTATCTGTTAAAAAACTTCTAATTCATTACATTTAAAAGCAATTGCATGATTTTACCAATGCATACTCAGGAAAAAAGCATATTGTCCCTAAGATAGACAGTACTTAAATTTAAATATTACATGATAGCAGAATGGTGCGTATGAGATGAATTTTAAAAGGTAGTGTGTTAATCAGAGATGGTTTTCTCTATTTTTTCACACATTGTGGATATTTATTGAACATGTAGATGTGTGAATGTGTATAGGCTTTCTTCTTAATGAATGTATCAAGGTCTGTATTTATTGATGTATACTTGTAATGACTTAATATGAAGTCAAACAATAAATTAAATCTGAAATCTGAAATCAGTAGTGATGTCAGAATGTTGTTGTAGCAATATCAAAATGCTGCTGTACCACAGTAGTGATGTCGGAATGCTGTTGTACCACAGGTTTAAGGCCAGAATACTGTTGTAACACAGTAATGATGTCAGAATGATTTTTTACTACAGTAGCGATGTCAGAATGCTATTGTACCACAGTAGTGATGTCAGAATGCTGCTATACTACTGTAGTGATGTTGGAATGCTACTGTATAACAGTAGTGATGTTAGAATGCAGTTGCAGCATAGTAGTGACATCAGAATGCTGCTGTACCACAGTGGTGTTGTCATAATGCTGTTGTACCACATTAGCAATGTCAGAATGCTATTGTGCTACAGGTGTGATCTCAGAATACTGTGGTATCATAGTAGTGATATGTCAGAATACTGTACCACAGCAGTGATGCCAGAATGTTGATGTACTGCAGTACTGATGTCAGCATGCTGCTGTACCAGAGTAGCACTGTCAGAATGCTTCTGTACTACAATAATGGTCAGAATGCTGTTGTACCACAGTAGTGATGTCAGAATGCTGCTGTACCACAGTAATGATGTCAGACGGTTGTTGTACCATAGTAGTGAAGTCAGAATGCTGCTGTACTACAATACTGATGTCAGAATGCTGGTGTATCACAGTAGTGATGTTGGAACACTGTTGTACCACAGTGCTGCTATCAGAATGCTATTGTACCAAAGCAGCAAAGTCAGAATACTGTTGTACTACTGTGGAAATGTCAGAATGCAGTTGTACTATGGTCGTGATGTCAAAATGCTGCTGCACCACAGCATTGATATCAGAATGCTGTTGTACCAGAGGTGTAATGTCAAAATACTGTTGCACCACAGCAGTTGATGTCAGAATGCTATTATAGCAATGTCAGAATGCAGTTATACCATGTTAGCAATGCCATAATGTTGCTGTTGCTCAACAGTGATGTCAGAATGCTGTTGTACCACAGGTGTGATGTTAGACTACTGTTATACCACAGTAGTGATGTCAGAATGCTGTTGTATGAATGTCAGAATGTTTCTGTAATACAGTAGTGATGTGAGAATGTTGTTGTACTACAGTAGTGATTTCAGAATGCTGCTGTACCATAGTAATGATGTCAGAATGCTGCTGTACAATAGTAATGGTGTAAGAATGATGTTGTACCACAGTAACAATGTCAGAATGCCATTGTGCCACAGGTGTGATATCAGAATACTGCCACATCACAATAGTGATGTGTCAGAATACTGTTGTACCACAGCAGTGATGCCAGAATAATAATGTACTGCACTAGTGATGTCAGCATGATGCTGTACCAGAGTAGCAATGTCAAAATGCTTCCGTACTACAGTGGTGATGTCAGAATGCTGCTGTACCATAGTAATGATGTCAGGAAGCTGTTGTGTCACAGTAGTGATGCCAGAATGCTGTTCTGTCAAAGTAGGGAAGTCAGAATGCTGCTGTACTACAGTGGTAATGTTGAAATGCAGTTGTATTACAGTAGCCATGTCAGAATGCTGCTGTTCCACAGAGGTGTTGACAGAATGTGTACCGAAGTAGCAATGTCAGAATGCTGTTGTGCCACAGGTGTGATGTCAGAATACTGCTGCATCACAGTAGTGATGTGTCAGAATACTGTTGTACCACAGCAGTAATGCTAGAATGCTGATGTACTGCAGTAGTGATGTCAGGATGCTGCTGTACCACAGTAGTGACGTCAGAGTGCTATTGTGTCACAGGTGTTGTGGTATGTGTCACAAATTCACTCAGCAGGTCAGGTCCTCTAGTCCCAAAGTGCCAACCTCTGAGTGCAGTCTTGTGATCAGTGTAACAGACAAGGTAACCTTCTTGTCTGTTTTTGTGAGTTCGGATCAACCTCTGGTCTCAGTTCTGGAGGGATTCAAACTGTAACCTCTTGCTAGTATACCCAATGCACAGGCTCAGATATATCTGTCTTCGGGGGGGGGCAGATATATTTTCCTATGGGCACCTAACCAGGTATTCAGAGATGAACCCTTAAAACTTAATAAAGACCTCAGATTTAAAATGCTTCTGTTTCCAGTTTGGTACCACCATACAAGCTATATGTCTGCTGAACCATAAATATTTCTTAGCAAAAGAAAGCAATTCAAAGACAGACCAGGTTTGCTCTAAAATTAGAGTTTTTACTAAAATATATAATAATATGTAAAACATACAATACAGAACTCTTACAACACAAGACACACATATCTTTAAACAAAACAAGGTTTAAAACAGTGCAAATCCTACAACTATATTTAGATTTTGTCTAGCTTTCTAAATACCTGTTTTCAGTGCTCAGATGTTTCTTCAGTCAGTGTCAGATACAAATGTCAATCTATTGTGAAAGAGAATATTCTTTTCAAGCAATATTGGCCAACTCCTTTTGGATGAAGTCATCCAGCCCCTCCTCTGGTCAAATATCTAACAAAAATATATTTTTATACAACCACAGGATGTAATTTTATTAATCTATACTATACAGCTATACAGGATGTATTAATTCTGCAACCTTAGCATAACTCAAGTTTCAATGACACCTCTTTTGATCTCTTGCTGTACCCTCTTCACACAGGCTTCATAGGGTCATTTACAACCTTATACCTCTATGTAACATCCTAGCTTCCCTTATTTTAATGTCATAAACCTAGTTTATGATTTCTCTCTTAACAAAATTAACTTAACAACTCTGTAATTAACTCAGAGAAACAGGATCCTTAATAAAAGTCTTCCAGTAACACACTGTCTGTAAAAAAACTGAGTGTGTGATACAATGCTGTCAGCAGTTCTCTTGGCCTGCATCTGTCAGCTAAAATCTAGGGGGGGGGGGATGACAGAGGTCATTCCTAGAGCATTTGAATTTTCAGCAGAGACATTAATACATTTTATATTAAAAAAATATAATACAGCACTCAGAACTGGCTGTCTACGTCACACTCCTCCCCACCTAGACTGAATTTGGGGGATATATCCCCTACATGAGATGAGCTTCCCAAATCAGTTTGCTCCTCATAGACCCTAGACAGCCCATCAGCATTCTGATTCTTAATGCCTGCCCTATGTATGATTGTCAGATCATATCCTTGCAAAGCAAGACTCCATCTTAGCAGTCTCCCATTGCTCCTTCCCATCTGCGTCAGCCAAACCAGGGGGTTGTGGTCAGTCTGCGCCACAAAATGCTGTCCATACAAGTATGGCTCTAATTTCTTCAGGTCCCACACTATGGCAAGACACTCCTTTTCCACCGTGGAGTACGCTTGCTCCCTGGGGATAAGCTTCCTGCTCAAGTACACAACTGGGTGGTCTGTCCCTTGGATAGACGTCTGGCTAAGTACTGCCCCAATACCCACGTCTGAGGCGTTTGTCTGAACTATAAAGGTTTTGCTATAGTCCGGACTTGTCAAAACAGGAGCACTGCACAGTGCCTCCTTTAGTCTGGTAAAGGCTTCCTCACAGGCTGGGCCCCAGGTAATTTTCCTTGGCATCTTTTTTCTTTGTCAGATGAGATAGGGGAGCAGCCAGGGCACTGTAAATAGGTACAAACTTTCTGTAGTACCCTGCAGTCCCTAGAAAGCTCCTGACCTGCTTCTGGGTTTCTGGTCTGGGCCACGCCTGAATCACCTCTATCTTTATTTGGTTAGGATGGAGCTGTCCCAGGCCTACCACATGCCCGAGGTATGTCACTTCCCCCATGGCCACCTGGCGCTTCTTGGCTTTGACAGTGAGCCCGGCCCTCTGTATCCTGCCCAGCACTTCCGTAAGGTGTGAAAGGTGTTCCTCCCAGCTGGTACTGAAGATGGCAATGTCATCCAGGTACGCTATGGCGTACTCCTCAGCACCATTTAACACCTGGTTCACCAACCTTTGGAAAGTGGCCGGGGTGTTCTTCAGTCCCAAAGGCATTACTTTAAACTCAAATAAGCCTATCGGAGTGATGAAGGTCGACCTTTCCCTAGCTCTGTCTGTCAATTCTACCTGCCAATACCCCTTGGTCAGGTCAATAGTCATAAGGTAGGTTGCCCCTCCCACCTTGTCCAGGAGTTCGTCCGTCCGGGGCATCGGGTGGACGTCGGACTTCATGACTGCATTCAGTCCATGGTAGTCCACACAGAAATGAGTTGAGCCATCTGGCTTGGGCACAAGGACTACGGGTGAGGCCCTGGGGCTGTGGGATCTCTGGATTACCCCTAAATATAGCATCTCCTCCACTTCCCTCCTAATGTCCTTTTGGACAGCCTCAACACCGATATGCTGTTCGCATAGAGGCTGTATCCTGTTCCACATCGTGTGTCACTAAGGGGTTAGTCCAGGCTTGTCTAAACAAGGGGCAAAGTCTGCTAAAACCTCCCTTACTTTCTGGACCTGGTCTGGGTTCAGCTGGGGAGACAATTTTACTGCCTCCACAGAGGACTCCCGCTTACTTTCTTCCAGCAGATCCAGAAGGGGGTCTCTTTCGTCCTTCCCCCCCTCATGACTACACACTGCAAACACCATATCAGCCGTATTTGCATATGGCTTCATCATGTTGACATGGTACATCCTTTCAGTCTGTCTTCTGTCAGGTAACTCCACAATGTAGTTTACGTCATTTACCTTCCTAACCACTTTGTACGGTCCTGCCCACTCAGCTTGCAGCTTGTCTTTCCAGACCGGAATAAGGACCATGACTTCCTGACCCACTACGTACGAGCGAGCTCTGGCTCTGCGGTCATACCACACCTTTTGTCTCTGTTGGGCAGCTGCCAGGTTGCTCTGTGCTGTCCTCATAAGCTCCTTCAGCCTTTCCCTAAACCTAAGGATATAATCCACAATAGGAGTTCCCTGGGTGGCGTGCTTGCCTTCCCAGTCCTCCCGGATTAAGCCTAGGGGCCCACGTACCCAGCGTCCATATAAGAGTTCGAAGGGGGAAAATCCTGTTGACTCTTGGGGCACCTCCCTGTATGCAAACAACAGGTGGGGAAGGTATTTCTCCCAGTCCCTCCCATGCTGTTCAGCAAACACCCAGAGCATTGACTTTAGGGTACCATTGAAACGTTCCACAAGCCCACTGGCTTGTGGGTGATATGGTGTCATGCATCTCTGCCCCACCCCAGACTTCTCCCATAAACACTTCATCAGGTCCGAAATGAAGGTACCCCCTCGCTCAGTGAGTACCTCCTGCGGAAACCCAACACGGGAGAAAATCCCAAGTAAGGCATCTGCCACTTTGTCTGTCATCAGTGAGGATAGGGCGACTGCCTCTGGGTACCGGGTGGCAAAATCCACCACAGTCAGGATGAATCTCTTCCTTGAGGAGCTGGGGGTATTTAAAGGCCCCACAATATCCATTCCTACCCTCTGGAATGGCTCCTCCACTATGGGCAAGGGGATCAGGGCGGCTTGGGTTTTCTTGCCCGCCTTTCCTATTTTTGGCACCAGTGACAAGACCTGCAATACTCCTTCACCTACTGGGTGAAGAAGCCAGTAGAAATTTGGGCCAACTGCTCATGTAGGTTCATGCGATTCCCAGAGTGACCAGACAAGGAATATCATGTGCAATTTTGAGCAACTGCTCACGATACACCTGGGAAACGACAAGCTGCCTGCCTAGCATCCCTCCCTCTGTCTGTACTGCCTGTGTATACATAAGTCCATTTTCCCAATAAACCTTATGTCTGCCGTCACCTCCCTGTGTGCCCTCAGAGTCTGCCCAAGCCTTCAGCTTCTCTAAAGTAGGGTCACTCCTCTGAGCAGCTGCAAACCCCTCACACAGTCCCAAAGCATGGGACAAGTCCCGTTCAGTCACTAAACTAGGGTCCCTAGCACTAGCATCAGGGCCCTCAGAATCACTGTCAATCCTAACCCTCTGACAATTGGTCACCCCTCCTTCTTCAGAGTAACCTTCTGTAGCTGTGTGGTCACTCGCTACGAGGGAAATTTTTACCCCCTTTTTATCAGTCTCTCTATCTGGAGACACAGGCTGGGGAACCAGCCTCTCCGTGGTTTCCACACTGGTTTCTGTGGGGTTCAGGGAACTACTACTTTCCCTTGCCACTTGGCTAAGGGTAACTGCACATACCATCCCCTGTTGGAGATTGTTACCCAGGATCACATCTACTGCTAACGTTTTAGCTACAGCCACCTGTTGCACAGTTCCCCCTGTTTTACCCCAGTACAGGAGAACACTGGCCAGTGGCAATGTTTTTGCTTCACCCGCAAAGTCCTGTACAGTCACATATTTGTTTGGGGTAAGCTGACCAGGCTGTACTAGATCCCCTTTCACCAATGTCAGGAATGCCCCTGTGTCCCTTAACCACTGCATCTGTATGCCATTTACCATGACTGGGTGCATGTGTTCTGTCATGTTCACTGGCATGCTCTCAGAAACACACAAACAACCCACTTCTTTTCTGGTGCTGCTTTGCGTATTATTGCTTGCCATTCTTGGACACCTTCTAGCAATGTGCCCAGTTTCTTTACATAACCAACAAGCACTTCTTACTTCAGAGAAATCTTTTCGTTGAAACCTGGGGCTAACTGGTTTCAGTGGAGGCAGTGAGGGTTTTAGCTGCCTTGAAGGCGCGCTTTCCCCTTTCTGTGCTGCCACACTCACCCCATTCACTCTCAGAGCAGGTCTGCTCTTGGCATAGCGGTCTGAGAGTTCAGCAGCCTCTTGCACTGTTTTTGGATCTCAGTCCTCTAGCCAGGTTTTTAACTTTGCTGGGCATGCCCAATAAAACTGTTCTAATAAAATCTCATTTTCAATTTTATCAACAGTGTTTGCATCAATTCCTTCCCACCAACGTTTTAAAAACTGACGTTGTTTCATGGCTAGGTCCTCATAGCTCATATCAGGGCTTCTCCTGAGCTTACAGAATTTAGCTCTGTATGATTCAGCAGTTAATTCAAACTTTTTTAGTAGTGCAGCTTTTAACTTGCTGTAATCATCACTGTCTTTATTGTCCATGTGACCCAATGCATCCCGAGCTTTTCTGGTAAGTAGCGGGGAACAGGACTCTCTAGGAATTTTAGCCTGAATACAAACTTTTCCAAAAAAATTTAAAAAGGTGTCTATATTCTCCCCGTCCTTAAACTCAGCTATTAATTTAGAGTTCAATTTGTAACCCAGTCCTGCAGTCCCAGTTAAACCCAAGCCACTTACCTGCTCTGGTGCCGCTGGTTGGAGTCGCATCTTCTCCAGCTCGTGTTGCCTCTGGCGCTCCTGTTCCTTATGGTCTGCATCTCAGCGTTCTAATTTTCTCTTCTCCTCTGCATCTCACTGGCGCTTGCGCTCCTCATGGTCTGCCTCCTTCTGTTGTCGCTCTGCCTCACGGTTAGACTCTCGCTTTTCTGGCTCTCTCCTCGGACTCCAGCTCCATCCTGCGCAACTCAAGTTGCAACCTGAGAACTTCCAGATTCAAGATACTGGTGACTCGTCCCTGCTGCTGTGGCCCTTCACTGACAGTGGCCCTGCTGTCCTTCTCATCGGCTCGGGACCCCTCACTGGCTGCTAGTTCTGCCACACTCGAGGTCTGGTCCCTTTCAGTCACGGTCTGTGACTCCCTGCTCTGGGGTATCTGCTACCATCAGGGCCTATATGAGGTTCTGCTTACTGGCTTTCACCTCGAACAGGACTCCTCTGTCCTCGCACAACTGTTTTAACTGTTCTACAGTGTGCTTGCTGTAGTAGGACACCATGTTTCCTAACTACTGCTACTCTGACTTTGCACTTTAGAAAAAAAAATAAAATAGGTAGGAACTTGACTGTACACCAAGTGATATATAGTTCTGTTTTCTTTTTTAAAATAAAACTCTGTCTTTTTCTTTCTTTGCAAGAGAGCTTACAGTCTCAGCTGATACAGAACAATAAAGCTTGTGATACCAAAATTATGCCACCGCTGCCAACCAATCTGTCACAGAGCCACTCAGCAGGTCAGGCCCTCTACTCCCAAAGTGCCAACCTCTGAGTGCAGTCTTGTGAACAGTGTAACAGACAAGGTAACCCTCTTGTCTGTTTTTGTGAGTTCGGATCAACCTTTGGTCTCAGTTCTGGTGGGATTCAAACTGTAACCTCTTGCTAGCATACCCAATGCACAGGCTCAGATATATCTGTCTTCAAGGGTCCAGATATCTTTGCCTATGGGCACCTAACTTGGTATTCAGAGATGAACCCTTAAAACTTAATAAAGACCTCAGATTTAAAATGCTTCTGTTTCCAGTTTGGTACCACCATACAAGCTATATGTCTGCTGAACCATAAATATTTCTTAGCAAAAGAAAGTAATTCAAAGACAGACCAGGTTTGCTCTAAAATTAGAGTTTTTACTAAAATATATAATAATATGTCAAACATACAATACAGAACTCTTATAACACAAGACACACATATCTTTAAACAAAACAAGATTTAAAACAGTGCAATTCCTACAACTATATTTAGATTTTGTCTAGCTTTCTAAATACCTGTTTTCAGTGCTCAGAGGTTTCCTTAGTCAGTGTCAGATACAAATGCAAATCTATAGTGAAAGAGAATAATCTTTTCAAGCAATATTGGCCAACTCCTTTTGGATGAAGTCATCCAGCCCCTCCTCTGGTCAAATATCTGACAAAAATATATTTTTATACAACCACAGGATGTAATTTTATTAATCTATACTATACAGCTATACAGGATGTATTAATTCTGCAACCTTAGCATATCTCAAATTTCAATGACACCTCTTTTGATCTCATGCTGTACCCTCTTCACACAGGCTTCATAGGGTCATTTACAACCTTACACCTCTATGTAACATCCTAGCTTCCCTTATTTTAATGTTATAAACCTAGTTTATGATTTCTCTCTTAACAAAATTAACTTAACAACTCTGTAATTAGCTCAGAGAAACAGGATCCTTAATAAAAGTCTTCCAGTAACACACTGTCTGTTAAAAACTGAGTGTGTGATACAATGCTGTCAGCAGTTCTCTTGGCCTGCATCTGTCAGCTAATATCTGGGGGGGGGGATGAGAGAGGTCATTCCTAGAGCATTTGAATGTTCAGCACAGACATTAATACATTTTATATTACAAAAATATAATACAGCACTCAGAACTGGCTGTCTACGTCACAGTATGTAGCATAGTAGTGATGTAAGAATGCTGGTGTACCACAGTAGCAATGTCAGAATGCTTCTGTACCACAGTGGTGATGTCAGAATGCTGCTGTACCATAGGGATGCCGGAATGCCATTCTATCAAAGTAGTGAAGTCAGAATGCTGCTGTACTACAGTAATGATGTCAGAATGCTAGTGTACCACAGCGGTGATGTCAGAATGCTGTTTTGGCGATGTCAGATTGCTGTTGCATGACAGAACTGATGTCAGAATGCTGCTGTATCACAGTGGTGATGTCAGAATGCTGCTGTATCAGTAGTAATGTCAGAATGCTGCTGCACCACAGTAGTGATGTCAGAATGCTGCTGTACCACAGCGGTGATGTCAGAATGTGGCTGTATCACAGTAGTGATATCAGAATGCTGCAGTACTGCAGTAGTAATGTCAGAATACTGCTGCTCTACTCTACTGATTTCAGAATGCCACTGTACCACAATAATGATTTCAGGGCACTGTTATAGCACAGTGGTGATGTCAGAATGCTGGCGTACTACAGTAGCAATGTCAGAATGCTGCTGTACTATAGTAGTGATGTTGGAATGCTGCAGAACTACAGTAGTGATGTCAGAATGCTGGTGTACCACAGCAGTGATGTTAGAATGCTGGTGTACTACAGTAGTGATGTCAGAATGCTGCTGTATCACACTAGTGATGTCAGAATGAAGCTGTACTACAATAGTGATGTCAGAATGCTGCTGCACTGCAGTACTAATGTCAGAATGCTGCTGCACACCAATAATGATGTCATGACACTGTTCTAGCAAAGAAGTGATGTCAGAATACTGCAGTAGTGATGTGGGAATACTGCTGAACTACAGTAGTGATGTTGGAATACTGTTGCACTACAGTGGTGGTGTCAGAATGCTGCTGTACTACAGTCATGATGTCAGAATGCTGGTATACCACAGTAGTGATGTTAGAATGCTGCTATATCACAATAGTGATGTCAGAATACTGCTATACTATAGTAGTGATGTCAGAATACTGCTGTACTACAGTAGTGATGTCAGAATACTGCTGTTCCACAATAATGATGTCAGGCTGCAATTGTAGCACATATTTATGTCAGAATGCTGCTGTACTACAGTTCTGATGTTGGAATGCTGCTGTACTACTGTTGTGATGTTGAAATGATAGTGTACTACAGTAGTGATGTTGGAAAGGTATCTGATGTTGGAACGCTGTTGCACTACAGTAGTGATGCTGGAATGATATTGAACTATGGTGGCAATGTCAAAATGCTGCTGTAGTACAATAGTTATGTCAGAATGTTACTCTACCACAATTTTAATATGAGAATGCTGTTGTAGCAGTGTCGAATGCTGCTGTTCTACAGTAGTGATGTCAGAATGGTGCTGTACCACAATAATGATATCAGAATGTTCCTGTGCCACAGTAGTGATGTCAGAATGATGCTGTGCCACAGTAGTGATGTCAGAATGCTTCTGTACCACAGTAGTGATGTCAGAATGATGCTGTGCCACAATAGTGATGTCATAATGCTTCTGTACCACAGTAGTGATGTCAGAATGCCATTGCACTACAGTAGTGTGGTCCGAATGCTTTTATACCATAGTGCTAATATCTGCATGCTGCTATACCACCACAGTAATGTCAGAATGATGTTGTGTCACAGTAGCAATGTCAGAATGCTGTTGTACCACAGTTGTATTGTCTACAGGAAGCAATTCAATTCAAAATAACAGCTTTTTGAATATGACAGATACCAAAATGAATGTCTTACTAAAATGAATGTGATACATGTCACATTGAACATAAAACATTATGATGAGTATGACAGCAGCCGAAATGAATATACCACTTGCCAAAATGGGTATAATACATAATGAAATGAGTGTGAGATATACTGAAATGAGTACTACCCATTCAAAAATAGTATAGTACATGATGAAATGAGAAGAACACAGACTGAAATAAGAACATATACAAGTACATTACCACAATTTTTGCAATAGGTGTGGACACAAAAGTCTTTACATAAATGCTGATATTTGAGCTACTGTGTACATAAATTGTGTTTCTGTACTTAGTAGATACATTATCATCATTTATGTACTGTATGTAGTAGCTACGTCATCTTGCATGTATGTATATAATAGCTACATCACTGCCTCACTCCTCACCCAGCTGGCACTACTTCTCTATAATCACTGCAACAGAAGCTACCTGTAGCAGAAGAAACAAGTCTCTTACAGTTCACCCACCATTTTAAATCAAGTCCCATCCAGCTCACTCCCATCTGAGGAGAGCGCAAGTAACTCCCAGCCAAAACAAGTTGTTTTCTTTTAAACATTTTTTTTTAAATAACTTCAAAGTGCAGCTTCTTGTTTTGTCATCCCTTAGCCACCTGCTTGTTTGGTCCTCCGTGCCCACTCATATCAGATCTCTGGGGTGAACACTGCCCTCTGAACAAGACCTGTCACTAAGTAAAACAAGCATTTGTCAATGCTGAAAGTTCATCGTGCGTAGAGATAAGGAAGTGTGTGAGAGTGTAGTAGTGCAGGAAGAGTTTCAGTGATAATGAACAATAGAAAATTATATGACAGCTGTACTGCTCATGAGGTGGTGTGATAAAAAGGCTATATTGAAAATTTGGAGTGAAAATATTGAAAATGACCAAACTTACACGAGTGCGTAGAAATTTGTGAACAACCGGGTGTAACTTGACTATTTTTTGGAGTTGTGTCACCACATTTTCAACATGGCCATTTTCGTACCCCACCTCATGAAGAGTGCCACTGTCGTTTTGTTCATTCATGCCAAAAGGTGATTTTGCCAAGCAACTGCGCCATTCTGCGCCACAGGTGCGAAAACACATTTCAGGCAGGATGCAAAAAATTTACAGCTGTACCGTTCATTAAGAAGTGTGAAAAAATGACAATGTTGAAAATATGGAGTGAAAATATTAAAAAAATTGGCAAAGATACGAGCATGCATAGAAACTGCACAATGCACGCTCATAACATAGGCATTTTGTGGAATTGTTTCACCAGATTTTAAACATGGCCTTTTTGGGAACTCCCCTCTTGAACAGTAGCAATGTGATTTTGTTAATCCACCCTGAAAGTTGATTTCGCACACTGACTGCGCCATTCGGACCTCAGGTGTGAAAACACATTTTGGGTAGGATGTGAAAAATGACAGCTATATTGTTTATAAGGAGATGTGAAAACATGGCAATATTGAAAATCTGGAGTGAAAATATTAAAAAATTAGCGAAGTTACGAAAGTGCATAGAAACTGTGCAGTGCACACTGGTAATGCAGGAACTTTCTGGAATTTTTCCACCAAATTTGCAACATGGGATTTTTGGGACCCCACCTCATGAACAGTGGCACTGTCATTTCACTAATCAGTCCTGAAAGGTGATTCCGTGCAGCGACTCCAAAATCACCTTTCAGGACCGAGAAACGAGATGACACTGACATGTTCACGAGGTGGGGTCCCAAAAAACCTATGTTGAAAATTTGGGGCCGAAATTCCTAAAAATGACTGCGATATCAACCTAAGTTGAATCCCCCCACTGAGTCCCATTATACAGGCTTCCCTGATTCCTCAGTTCCTAGTTTGGCTTTGAAGGGTGCAGACGTATCCCAGACCAGTGAAGATCACGGCTTCTGACCTCTGAAAGGTAAGTATGGGTGGGAGGGTGCGGGGAGGTGGCTGCACAGAGGGAGGTTTGGGGTGGGGGAGGAGGGACTGGGGAGAGGATGCTGGAAGATTTTCTTTTTTACAGGTAAAATAAAAAAAAAGACTTCGGGTGGATGTTTTTTATATTTTACAGGGATTTTTTTTTTTAACATTTAGACACACTGGGGTGGGCTCCCAGTGTGCCACAATTGTGTGTGTGTGTGTGAGGGGACATGCCATTGCTGTCATGTGGACTGGGCACCCCGTAGTCAGTTAATAATATAGATGGGTGTTGGGGGGGCGCATCCAACATCGGGAGTGGGCATACCGATGTTGGAAAGGGGAAATTGTTTAACCAGGAAAAACACACTAAGGGACTGCAGGGAATGGGGAAATTGTTTAACCAGGAGACATGCTGAGCTGCAGCTGAAGGGCTTGCATTTCAAGGACAGAGCCACGTGTAGCATCGGTTCTGTCTTTTGAAATGTTTGCTGAGACCACCCCCCTCAGCAAACCAGTGTCGTCAGGATACTGCCTTCTGATTTGCTGGCCACAGACTGGCCCCTGCAACACTGCTGGTCATTGGACTGGCATCCCTCACACCCCTGTTTAGCAACTCTCATATCTACAAGTTTGTTCGCACTTGCGCACTTGGTGAACTAAAAAAAATGTATTTTTCTTTGTCAGTACCTTTACTTTTAACTACTTTTATTGCTCAGATGCAGTCTCCAGCCGCTCGCACTGCTAGTTTTGTAAAATGTGCTCCCATTTTGACTGGACTGCCAGCGATCTGCTCTAAGCTGCCACCCCCACTTGCACAATCAGAGCCCAATTTTAAAAAGAAACTACAAAATAAAACAATGATCGGTTTCATACAAATCTCCTTTTCCAGCTTCATTCTGACAAGTCTCCACTAAACCCACCACATTTGCTAAACACCGCCACCATTTTTTCTACAAAATTAAAAAAAAGCTGGTCACTGCACCAATCAGCATTCACCATCAACACAGCATCCACATGTCTCATTCTTATTTTTTATTTGGATTTTGGTAACTGGGTAAACCCACTGAGACCAGAAGTCCCTTTTTCAGGGGCGACCCAGAATTAATTACACAAAAAGACACATAAAAAAGCATTATTTACAGTGATTACAATAGTTTCACAGACTTACAATAGCAACAGTTTACAGGTTTGCATTCAGAGGCGACCCGGGATTAATTACAGAGAAAAGACACATAAAAGCATTATTTACAGTAATTACAATAGTTTCACAGATTTACAATCACAACAGTTTGCAGGGGAACAGCAGCCAAGGGCTTAGTAGTACTGTTTAACCAAATAAACCCACCAACTTTGCTCAATAAATAAAAAGTAAAAAATATTGAAAACAAATGAATTCTCACACAAAGTCCCTGTCCATTGCATAAATGCAGTAAACAACAGGGACCTTGTAGAATTCATGATTTATTTTATGCCACTCGTGGTTACCCAGGGTCAAACAGAACAAGTGAAAAGAAATCTTGCATTCTACAGGTCCCTGTTGCATATCTGTTATTTAACCAACATATACTTAAATATGAATAATATATTCTAAAATGAATGCAACACATATTATAAAAAGGGTCTGAGAAATGGAGCTTTCTGATTGGCTGTAAACATTCTAACAGCCCTATGTTAATCTTTTATTAACATACATGTAGCGCTTAACCATATACTGAACATGGTTTAACACTTTTATTATAATAGCAATAAGGTACTCCCAAAGGTTATGTTAATGGTCAGTTAATCACCCTCTAGGGGCATGTGGCACTCAGCTATGCCTCATGCAACATTACACCCCTAGAGAGTGATAAACAGACCATTAGCATAACCCTCAGTCATGCCTTATTGCTTAATTAAACTTAATAACACATACCAAAAGTGTATAACATATAACAAAACAAGCATTTGTCAATGCCGAATGTTGATTGTGTTGGTCTGTTGAGCTCGCTCACTGCCCCATGTCACTCATTCAGTCTGTTTCTCCCGCTGCTGCAGGCTGCTCTTTTGTACTGGGCTCCTGCCTGCATAGGCAGCTTTTTCTGCCCACTAAGAAATCTGCAGCTGTCCAAACAGAGCTACGTTGAGCTCGCTCACTCCCTCTCTCACTCGCTCATTTTGTTTCTCCTGGCGCTGCAGGCTGCCCTTTTGTACTGGGCTCCTGCCTGCGTTGCCACCTTTTTCCTGCCTCTGTTGGTGGCTTTTTCTACCCACAAAGAAATCTGCAGCAGTCCTGACACAGGTCCGTTGAGCCAGCTCACTCCCCCTCTCTCACTCACGTGTTCCATTTCTGCCGGTGCTGCAGGCTGGCCTTTTGTATTGGGCTCCTGCCTGCGTTGCCGCCTTTTTCCGCCAACAAAGAAATCCACAGCAGTCATGACAGAGTTCCATTAAGCTCGCTCACTCCCCCTCTCTCACTCACTTGTGTTTTTCCCAGCACTGCAGGCTGCCCTTTTGTACTGGGCTCCTGCCTGCACTGGCACCTTTTTCTGTCCACAAAGAAATCTGCAGCTGTCCTGACAGAGCTCTATTGAGGTCGCTCACTCCCCCTGTCTCACTCGCTCATTTTGTTTCTCCTGGTGCTGCAGGCTGCCCTTTTGTACTGGGCTCCTGCTTCTGTTGGCGCCCTTTTCTGCCCACAAAGAAATCTGCAGCAGTCCTGACAGAACTCCTTTGAGCTTGACACTCCCCCCCCCACTCACTCATTCTGTTTCTCCCATCACTGCAGGCTGCCCTTTTGTACTGGGCCCCTGCATGCATTGCTGCCTTTTTCTGCCCACAAACAAATCCGTAGCAGTCTCAACAGAGCTCCGCTGAGCTCACTCACTCCCCCCCTCTCCCTCACTTGCTTGTTCTGTGTCTTCCGCCGCTGCAGGCTGCCCTTTTGTACTGGGCTCCTGCCTGCGTTGGTGGATTTTTCTGGCCACAAAGAAATCTGCAGCAGTCCCAACACAGCTCTGTTGATCTCATTCACTCACACTCTCTCACTTGCTCGTTCCGTTTCTGCCGGTGCTGCAGGCTGGCCTTTTGTACTGGGCTACTGCCTGCGTTGCCGCCTTTTTCTGTCCACAAAGAAATGCACAGTAGTCATGATAAAGCTCTGTTGAACTCACTCACTCCCGCTCTGTCACTCGCTCATTCTGTTTCTCTTGGCGCTGCAGGCTGTTCTTTTGTATGGGGCTCCTGACTGCGTAGGCACCTTTGTCTGCCCACAAAGAAATCCACAGCTGTACCGGCAGAGCTCCGTTGAGGTTGCTCAGTCTCCCTCTCTCATGTGCTCATTCTTTTTCTCCTGGCACTGCAGGCTGCCCTTTTGTACGGGGCTCCTGCCTGCATTGGCGTCGTTTTCTGCCCACAAAGAAATCCACAGCAGTCCTGATAAAGTTCCATTGGGCTCACTCAGTCCCCCTGTCTCACTCACTTGTACTGTTTCTCGTACCACTGTAGGCTGGCCTTTTGTACTGGGCCCCTTCCTGCATTGATGCCTTTTTCTGCCCACAAAGAAATCCGCAGCAGTCCTGACAGTGCTCCTGTGAGTTCGCTCACTCCCCCTCCCTCACTCGCTCTCTTGTTCTGTTTCTGCCCTTTTGTACTGTGCTCTAGCGTTGGGGCCTTTTTCTGCCCACAAAGAAATTTGCAGCAGTCCCGACAGAGCTTAGCTGAGCTCGGTCACTCACCCCTCTCAATCGTTCGATCTTAATCTGTCCCAAACACTGATTTCCCACAGCAACCATGCTATTCTCCGGCAGGAGTGCAAAAACATATTTTAGCTAGGATGTGAAAAATGACAGCTGTACTGTTCATAAGAAGGTGTGAAAAAATGCCAGTGTTGGAAATGTGGCGTGAAAATATTAAAAATTTGAGAAGTCAGAAGGGTGCATGGAAACAGTTTAACGCACGCTTGTAACACAGTCATGTTATGGAGTTTCATCACCAAATTTTCAACATAGGGATTTTAGGACCTCTGCTCATGAACAGTGCCACTGTCATTTTCCTAATCTGTCCCAAACACTGATTTCCCACAGCAACCGCATTATTTTGCGCCGGAAGTGCGAAAACACATTTGGGTCAGGATGTGAACAATGACAGCTGTACTGCTCATAAGGAGGTGTGAAAAAGTGCCACTGTTGAAAATCTGGCGTGACAATATTACAAATCTGTGAAGTTACAAGGGTGCATGGAAAGTGCGCAACGCACACTTGTATCACAGGCATTTGATGGGCTATCATCACCAAATTTTCAATATAGGCATTTTAGGACCTCTGCTCATGAACAGTATCACTGTCATTTTCTTAATCTGTTCCGAACACTGATTTCCCACAGCGACCGCGCTATTCTGTGCCAGAAGTGCTAAAACACATTTCAGCCAGGATGTGAACAATGACAGCTGTACTTTTCACAAGGAGGTGTGAAAAAATGCCAATGTTGAAATTATGGCATGAAAATATTGCAAATTTGTGAAGTTACGAGCATGCATAGCAACTGCGCAATGCACACTCGTAAAACAGTCGTTTATTAGATTTTTGCCACCAAATTTGCAACATAAGCTTTTTGAGAGCCCTCTTCATGTACACTGGCACTATCATTTTGTTAATCAGCCCCGAAAGGTGATTCCGCGCAGTGACCACGAAATCACCTTTCGGGGCCGATTAACGCCATGACAGTGCCAGAATTCATGAGTAGGGGTCCCAAAAACCCCATGTTGAAAATCTGATGCCAAAATTCAAAAAAATGACTTGAGATATGCATCAAAGTTGAAAAAACCCTATTTATTCCATTATACAACTTACCGGCATATCCTTAGTTCGCGGTCAGCTCTGAAGAGTGAAGACATGTTCCCGGTCTACTGAAGATCGTCGCGCCGGACTCCAGAGGTAAGTATGGAGTGGGGGGTGTGTGGGGAAGCAGGGTGTTTAGTAGGTGGGCGTGGGTTGCGGGGGGGCAGAGAGACCGCCGAGGACTGTTTCCTTTTTTCACAGGTCAAAATAAAAGACTTGGCGGGACCCGATTTTTGTTTTCAGGGGCATATGGCACGCTGGGATGGGCTTCCAGCATGCCAGCGGACTCATTTTGGGGAGCACTGTAGCTGTTGGGGAATTGGAAGCTTACATCGGCGCAAGGGGGCAAGAGCCGAGGGGCACTGGCACCGCCTCAGCACAAATGTTGTGGGTGTTTGTGGGGGGCATTATGCTGATGGGGAGTGGAGTCCCCCATCGGCACATGAATCTGGGAGGGGACATAATGCTGATGGGGAGTGGGCTCCCCTGCTGGCAACATCAAAGGGCAGGGCCACTGAAGCTAACGGGGATTGGGGCCCCCCGTCAGCAAACAAAATCTGTTGTGGGGGGGTGCATGCTGCTGAGGGTGACTGGGCACCCCGTCGGCACTGGGGGTTACTTAATATTGTTTGTGAACAGGGGCGAGCCGCCGCCACGTATTCACAAACAATATTACGCAAAAGTTCCGCCCAGCAATGATGGGTCACTCTTCATTGCAGCGAATGGCTGACGCTTCAATGACGAGGCAGCCCCTGATGGTAGCGGCTGAAACGTTTCAAGGTGGTGGCACGCTGGCTGAACTAGTGTCAGCAGCAGCATGCCACGGCATTGGGGAAAGCCGGCCAAGCCTTTAAAGGCTGTGAGGGAATTGGCCACAACAGTGCCGCGCCTCCACAACCTGCTTCTGAAAACCTGCCGCAATATGTTCCTTGCGCATGCCCGCAATCACAATAATGAGTATAGCATGCTGGCCCATTGAAATAGCTAATGCACTTTGTGAAATGAGAATAGCACATACTGAAATGAGTGTGTAAAACACACTGAAATTAGTGTAACACACTGAGAAGCACATGATGTTGAGGATCAATCACAATGCAGTTAGTAAACTGCATAGGAAATCCCCCTAAAGCTCAGTGTACCTTTCTGCTCGGCATGCAACGGGGCATACACTTTTCAATTATATTTAATTTTCAGCTATTTTAATTGTCAGCTATAAGAAGGGTTGGCAGAATTAGATTTTTATTTTTTCATGATTTCAATGGAAAAATATCAATTTTTATTTTTAAACCATTTTCCTCCAAGTTTTATTGATTTAAATGTTCACAGTTGCATGAAATTATGGGTCTTTAAGCATTTATTTTGATTTGTATCAATTTAATTTTCGCAGTTGTAGTTATTGACAGTAAACGCTGAGGATTTACAAACTGATAAAAACACAAATTGTTATCACATGTCAAAACAGCAATAGAACTTACTTTGCCTATCTGTAAATTTAGATTATTATCGATGGAAATATTTTTTCGTTGGTTTGTGTGTATGCAGTGAAATCGACATTTATTGACATTTACTGATTTAAATCTAATCCTGCCAAGCCTAGCTATAAGTATGCCATTATATCATTTTTGTAATAAAAATATTAGAATGAACAGGTTCAACAGTTGTTCTGCTTTTATAGAGTAGTATAGATAAACACGTGAACTCTGTTCAGCAACCCAACTGGCTGTATTGATCAAGGGAGCAATGAGAAGAGCCACCTTTTGGGTGAATGCCCTAACTGCAATTGTACAAGTATATGTTGAAAATTCATTCATTCATTCATTCGGAAAACATCTTTGAGCACACATGCTCATTTACAAAGGTTCCACACCAAGGATAACAAGCATTTGTCAATGCCGAATGTTTGCTTGCTGGCATTGGCAGTGGTAGTGTAGAAGTTACAGAGCTGCATAGTAGTAATGGCAGTGAAGTATTGAACTGAAGCCAACCCCACCACCACCCTGCAGAGAGTGACAGGCATTGGGGTGTGCGTTTGGGTCATCAGGCATAACAGCCACACCATTTCACCATACCCCACCCTGCAGACACTGACAAGTGTCACAGTGTGCCTTGGGGTCTTTGGTCCTTATGCGCACCCCATTCCATTAGGAAATACAGTGAGATGGGTGCGATATAGGAGAATGGGGTGAACTTTGGGGCCGAAGAGTCCAAGGCATACCTCGATGCTTCTCACTGGCTGCAGGGTGTGGAATAGTATGAGCATTAGAGGAAAGAATCCCAAGTCACACCCCTGATGCCTGTCATTCTCTACAGGGTTGGGCGTTATGGTTGGAAACCCTAATACCTCAGGCATTCGTTGGTATTTTCACTCCAAATGTTCAACATGGTTTTTTTGTGACCCCACCTCATGAACGGGGGAATATCAGTTTCTTAGCCGAAAGTTGCTTATGCACAGGGACTACGGCATTTAGCACCACAGGTGCAAAAACATTCCGAACAGGATGTAAAAAATGACAGCTGTACTGTTCATGGGGAGGTGTAAAAAATGGCAATGTTGCAAATCTGCAGTAAAAATATTTAAAAAAATGGTGAAGTCATGAGCGTACATAGAAACTGTGCAACGCACACCCGTAATATAATTAGGTTGGGAATTTTTTTACAGCAGATTGTGAACTCAGGCATTTTGGGACCTCCGATCATGAACAGTGTCACTGTGATTTTCTTTATCTGTCCCGAACAATAATCTGCCACAGCGACCACGCATCTCTGCGCTGAAAGTGTGAAAACACACTTCGGCCATGTTGTGAAAAATGACAGCTGTACTGTAAATAAGGCAGTGTGGAAAAATGCCACTGGTGAAAATCCGGACTTAAAATATTACAAAGTCATGAACTTACGAGGGTGCATGGAAACTGCACAATGCTCACTTGTAACACAGTCATTTTATGGACTTTTGTCACCAAATTTTCAACATAGCCATTTTAAGACCTCTGCTCATGAACAGTGTAACTGTGATTTTCTTAATCTGTCCCAAACATTGCTTTCGCACACCAACAGCACCATTGTCCGCTACATGTGCGAAAACACATTTTGGGCAGCATATGAAAAATGGCAGCTGTACTGTTCATAAGGAAGTGTAATAAAATGGCAATGTTGAAAATCTGGAATGAAAATATTAAATTTGTAAACTTATGAGTATGCATAGGAACTGTGCAACGCACACTCGTAAAACAGTCATTTTTAGAAATTTTTTCACCAAAGTTTCAACATAGTCATTTTAAGACCTCTGCTCATGAATAGTGTCAATGTGGTTTTCTTAATGTGTCCCATACATTGATTTCGCACATCGACTACGCCATTATGCATTACATGGGCGGAAACACATTTTGGGTGAGATGTGAAAAATGACAGCTGTACTACTTATAAGAAGGTGTGGTAAAATGGCAATGTTGAAAATCTGGAGTGAAAATATTGAAAATTTGCGAACTTCTGGCTGATGCGTAGACACTGCTTGCCTTCGTAAAACAGTGGTTTTTGAAATTTTCTAAAATTTTCAAAATAGGCTTCTTGAAACCCACCTTATGAACACTGGCAGTGTCATTTTGTTAATCGGTCCTGAAAGGTGATTTGGCGCAGTGACTGCGAAATCACCCTTGAACCGAATAACACCATGACAGTGACATCATTCATGAGGAGGGTCTCAAAAACCCCATGTTGAAAATTTGGTGCAAAAATTCCAAAAATGCCTGAGATATGCAGCAAAGTTGAAAACCCCTATCTAGCCCATTATACAGCTTACGGCATTTCCTCACTTTGTGGATTGGCTTTGAAGAGTGCAGACGTGTTCCGGTCCACCGAAGATCGTCGTGCGAGGTCGGAGGTAAGTATGGGGTGAGGGGGTTGGGGAGGCAGGGTCGCAGTGGGTGGGTGCAGGTTGTGGGAGGGAGCCAGGGAGACTACATGGGACCGTTTTTCTTTACAGGTGTTCTTTTTGTTTCCAATGATGGCGCGGGACATTTGCCACACTGGGGTGGGCTCCCAGCGTGGCACAAGGGCGGTTGGGGCATTCAGCCGACAGAGTTGGGCACCCCATCGGCTCAAAGCATCGATTGCCATGCTGGGGTGGGCTCCCAAGCGTGGCACCCAGTACTCGGGGGTGAGGACAGTGGAGCCGATGGGGATTGGGCACCCCCGTCAGCTATATCATGAGTTTGCCACGCTCTGGTGGGTACCCAGTGTGGCATTTGGAAGGCTTTGAGGCGGGGAGGCGCAGCACAGCCGATGGGGATTGGGCACCCCGTCGGCTATACATTGTTCGTGCATGCATGCGGAGGGCGTGCGCCCTGCGTGTGTGTGTGTGTGTGGGGGAGCTGCGCATGGCAAGCGATATCTTATCACTGCTTCACGGCGTAGCTCCCCTTTGAACTGTATGCCACTGCATTTTGGAGCTTGTCATAGACAGCTCCAGCATGCATTGGCTTACAGGGGCCACGCCTGCCAACACACTGACTGAATTGGAAGAGGGGGTGACACACCTCCGAAATCTCAGATGATGGCACTATGTTTCTTGCACATGCGTGCAAGCAAACATAACATAGTAAATGTATCTTAATTTTTGAAGACCGGTTTTTTTTGCGTGCATATGTGACGTATGAATGAGGGATCCACTCACTGTAGATCAAGGGAGGATGTGAAATGGTGCAGGTACGTGGGGGTGAACAAAGTGGTAGACAGTAAGCCCTACCAGAGCTTCAGGCTGATGTAGCACAGCGATACAGGGGGGTGAACAAAGTGGTAGACAGTAAGCCCTACCAGAGCTTCAGGCTGATGTAGCACAGCTGGACTAAGGCAAGGGAGGATGTGAAATGGTACAGGTACATGGGGGGGTGAACAAAGTGGTAGACAGTAAGCCCTACCTGAGCTTCAGGCTGATGTTGCACAGCTGGACTAAGGCACAAGCACCCATGGCATGTTCTTATAGTCCCCATTTATATGTCCATTTATGTTCTTACAGCGCTGATTGCCTAACTGAGCCAAGATGTAAAACAGATACTAAAATGTCAGGTTTATTTCAGGTGACCATGTTCTTATAGTCCCCATTTATATGTCCGTTTATGTTCTTACAGCGTTGATTGCCTAACTGAGCCAAGATGTAAAACAGATACTAAAATGTCAGGTTTATTTCAGGTGACCAGGATCAGTAGTGGGGAGAGGGGGCAAGTGAAACAATGTCCTGAGAATGTGCTTAAACTTATTAACCATTGCTGTGCCACGGAGTAATACACCGGTCCAGAATCCCTATACGTTCAAATTCTGTTTGCAGCCTAAAGGTGCTTAGGTGGATTGGCATTTACATTACTCAGCGGCAAATCTTTTTCATACTTTTTGTGATCATCGGTTAAGATATAACCACTAACTGATGACAGACACTTGGGGGCATGAAACTGCGCTACCAGCAAAGTTGCATTTGCAAAGCCCTGAATATTTATCTGTTGGTAATGAAATGAAAACTGTCAGCTGATAACATTCAGCCACTGTCCATTGCACAGAATAGACATCTCACTGACAGATCTGTAGCAAAGGGACATGCACTTGCCAATAACACCACTACAGCTCCAGACACTGAAGAAAGAAGTTCATGCATTTTCATGACTGTTAACTTTTCAGCATTTAAAACAGTTACTTAGCATCTGCACTAAGATGTTACCGTCGCTGAACTGAATTTGACACCAGAATCCCTCGATCAACATTTGTCAGCAAAAGTGAATTGAAAAAATCAATAGATGTATAAAATGGTAAGTGACATGAGTCAATAACAACATATCTGCACGTAATACTTGGCTTAAAATTTGAGCACCAACATATTCCGCACCACAGCGTCAAACAGGGATGCCATTTATAATTCAGCTAATGTCAAGCAGTTTCCGAGCCATAAAAAGAATTTCTGTATCAGTATGGTGGCAGCAACGGGATCAGGAAATTATGAAATAAAATGCAACAGCACCCCCATCGGCCATATGTTGTGCGGGTGGAGGGAGTGCATGAGCACCCAGGAGTGGGCTGTTAGGCGGCTTCAGATTCGCCGGAGAAAAGGGTGGATTCGATTGTGAGCTATGGTTGAATTTGTGTTTTCTTTTTCTATACCTAGTTTTCGTTATTTTGTTAGGGCACATGTCCAACCCTAAGATGTTTAGGGTCACAAGGTGATGTGACTTCATTGAGCATCTGATTTGAGAAAGAGCTGTGTGATTCTATCTAAATGCCAGCTCACGGCAATTCAGAGAAAAAAAATATTTTGAAGCTGCATTACCAGACTAAGTGTGCAGTTTGGTAATTACCACACAGGAGTGTGTATATGACAGCACTAAAAGGCGCATTAAAATTAACTTCAGTCATGAAAACCTCCCCACTGGCTGCTGCTGGAAATGCATAGCAGTATGTTCTCCTTTATGCATTCTGGCTGTTCTTTGGCTTCAGCTGCGTAGTAGCACGCTCTAAGTTCGTTTGCATAGGTTTTAGCAGCGGGAGTTCTACATTGACAGAGTCTAGTAAAAGAAAACACTTGGAATTACACATACAACAAAGTCTGAGTTTTCACATCAAATGCTGAGGTATTTTTTTTCTGAAGGATTAGAACCCATGGAGTCCATGAAGGTGTGCTTTGGAGAGCTGGCATGTGTAAGGACTATTAGGCACCCACACATTTTGGTGGTCCTGCTGTGGCAGGGAACAGTTTATTAAAGTAATGATGTGTGGCTTGTCTCTCTCTAAGCTAGACAAGACTACACCATCCTATCAGGTAACAGACACAGTTGATCTGTGTGTGTGTGTGGGGAGGAGCTGCTCACTGAAGCGTAGCTCCCTCTTTCAACTGTATGCCACTGCATTTTCAACTGCTGTCATAGACAGCTCCAGCAGTGACTGGAGAACTGTGACCATGCCTGCAAACACACTGACTGAATTGGAAGATGCTGACACACCTCTGAAAAACTCAGATGATGGCACTATGTTTCTTACACATGCGTGCAAGCAAACATAATAAAAGGGATTAACAAAGACTTAAACTGTAAACAAAACCTGCAGCTTCAATGGAGCATAGTCTACTTAGACAATATGAATATATACATGTATAATCACTGACAAATAACAGTGGCTCCAAGGAGCCTAGTCAACAATAAGGAAGGAAAGCCCTAGGTACTGACATGATAGTGTGAGCTTCATAAATTAACGAGAACAGTATGTCAGGTGACAGAGTTGTTGTAATGGTAACAGTTGGAACTAGCTGCCAGTTCTTTTCTCAGTGTCTTCTTGAAATAGACAAGTTTGGGGAGTCCTACCAGGGTTTTAGGTCATTCATTCAGCCAGTGAGATGCCCTACTGCAAAGGAACACTTGCCCAGACTTGTTTTACTGAAGGATATTTCTACAGCATTCCTAGTCATACTCCTAGTGATGTATTGGTTGTTAACTGGGCGGAACAGGTTATGAATATCTAGAGGGGTAAGGCCTCATAGTGCTTTGTTTGCAGTCTGGTCTGGTATCTTATTCTGTCTTGTAGGGAAAGTCAGTTGGTTAGGGTGTAAAGGAAACAGCTAATGTGCAAGCTTGTCCACCCCAACAGCAAAGCGACAGGCCATGTTGAACACCAATCTAACTCTGTTAAGTATGAAGTCACTTGTCACTGCATAAACTGGGAGGCTGTAGTCTAGCATAGGTAGGATGGAGCTGGACACTACAAGATGTCTGGCTTCGGAAGTGTGGTTCAGGTGATTCCTGAACAGTGCTCCTAACTTTCAGTTTCCAAGACTAACAATGTTATCCACATATTGGGTGAAAGATAAAGTGTCATCATGGGTAAACATCTACGTATTTGAAAGAGTCAGCCTTTTCCAAACTAGCTCCTTTTCCATTAAGGATGACAATGAGAGAGTCCTTTTTTTATGTTGATTGCGCGCATGCGCAAGAAACATATTGTGGCAGGTTGCCAGAAGCAGGTTGTGGAGGCACGCCACTGCTGTGGCCAATTCCCCCATAGCCTTTTAAGGCTTGGCCCGCTTTCCCCAATGCCGTGGCAAGCTGCTGCTGACACCAGTTCAGCCAGCATGCCACAACTTTGAAACATTTCAGCCACTGCGATCAGGGGCTGCCTCGTCATTGCAGTGTCAACCATTCACTGCAATGAGGGAGCGACCCGTCATTGCTGGGCGGAACGTTAGTACTGTAATATTGTTTGTGAACATGGCAGCGGCTTGCCGCCATGTTCACAAACAATATTCATCAGCCCCCACTGCCGAGGGGGTGCCCAATCCCCCTCGGCAGCATGCGCCCTCCCCACAGCAGTTTTTGTTTACCGACGGGGGCCCCAATCCCCGTCGGCTTTCTCCCCATCCCAGTTGAAGTTGCCGATGGGGGAGCCCACTCCCCATCGGCTTCAGTCTCCTCCTTCAGTTTCTGTTGCCAACAGGGCAGCCCACTCCCCGTCGGCATAGTGTCTCCCCCCACAGAAAAAAACTCTTCATTTCTGCTGGGGGGGTGCCCAATCCCCCTCAGCTCGTGTCCCTCCCCCATATATGCTGATGGGGGTGCCCAATCCCCCGTCGGCTACTGCCCCCCCAAAAAAGCAGTTGGTTGGCACGCTGGGAGCCCACCCCAGTGTGCCCAATGCCCCTGTAAAGAAAAAAAGTCCCGCAATGTTATGTTTTTTTTAAACCTGTAAAATCAAGAACGGTCCCCTTGCGGTCTCCCTAGCCTCTCCCAACCCGCTCCACCCACTGCATACCCCACCTCCCCACACCCCCCACCCCATACTTACCTCTGGAGCCAGGCGTGACGATCTTCGGTGGACCGGGAACATGACTGCTCTCTTCAAAGCCGACCGCGAACTGAGATAATGCCAGCAAGCTGATAATGGAATAAATAGGGCTTTTTCAACATTTTTGCATATCTCAGGCAGTTTTTGGAATTTTGGCACCAAATTTTCAACATGGGGTTTTTGGGACCCCTCCTCATGAATTCTGCCACTGTCATGGCATTATTCGGCCCCGAAAGGTGATTTTGTGGTCACTGCGCGGAATCACCTTTCAGGATGGATTAGCAAATGAAAGTGCCAGTGTTCATGAGGTGGGCTCAAAAAAGCCTATGCTGCAAATTCCGTGGAAAAATCACCTGTTTTACTCTAATCGCATTGGCGCAGTTGCTACTGCGACACACTGTAACTTCATGAATTTGCAATGTTTTCACACCAGATTTTCAACTTTGGCATCTTTCCACACCTCCTTGTGAACAGTATGGCTGTCATTTTTCTCATCCTGGCCGAAATGTGCTTTCGCACTTCCGGCACAGAATAACGCGGTCATTGTGGGAAATCAGTGTTTGAGACAGATTACAAAAATGACAGTGACACTGTTCATGAGCAGAGGTCCTAAGCTGCCTATGTTGAAAATTTGGTGACGGTACTCTATAAAATGACTGTGTTACGAGCGTGCATTGTGCAGTTCCCATGCTCCCTTGTAACCTTGCAAATTAGTAATATTTTCACGCCACATTTTCAACACTGGCATTTTTCAACACCTCCTTATGAACAGTTCACCTGTCATTTTTCACATCCTGGCTGAAATGTGTTTTCACGCTTCTGGCGCAGAATACCGCAGTCACTGTCAGAAATCAATGTTTGGGACAGATTAGGATTGACTGAGTAAGAGAAGAGGGAGTGACCAAGCTCAATGGAGCTCTGTTGGGACTGCTGCGGATTTCTTTGTGGGCAGAAAAAGGCAGCAATGCACGCAGGGGCCCAGTACAAAAGGGCAGCCTGCAGCGGTGGGAGAAACAGAACGAGTGACTGATAGAGGAGGAGTGAGCGAGCTCAACGGAGCTCTATTATGACTGCTGCGGATTTCTTTGTGGGCAGAAAAGGGTGGTAATGCAGGCAGGGGCCCCGAACAAAAGGGCAGCCTGCAGCGCCAGCAGAAATGGAACGAGCGAGTGGAGGGGGTGTGAGTGAGGCCAGCGGAGCTCTGTTGGGACTGCTGCAGATTTCTTTGTGGGCAGAAAAAGGTGCCAACAGAGGCAGGAGCCCAGTACAAAAGGGCAGCCTGCAGTATTAGGAGAAACAGAATGAATGAGTGAGACAGGGGGAGTGAGCGACCTCAACGGAGCTCTGTCGGGACAGCTGTGGATTATTTTGTGGGCAGAAAAAGGTGCCAATGCAGGCAGGAGCCCAGTACAAAAGGGCAGCCTGCAGCGCTGTGAGAAACACAACAAGCAAGTGAGAAAGGGGGAGTGAGCGAGTGCAACGGAGCTCTGTCGTGACTGCTGTGGATTTCTTTGTGGGCAGAAAAAGGTGGCAACGCAGGCAGGATCCCAGTACAGAAGGCCAGCCTGCAGCACCAGCAGAAATAGAATGAGCAAGTGGGGGGGGGGGACTGATCGAGCTCAGCGGAGCTGTGTCAGGACTGCTGCAGATTTCTTTGTGGGCAGAAAAAGGCAGCAATGCATGCAGTGGCCAAGTACAAAAGGGCAGGCTGCAGCAGCAGGAGAAACAGAATGAGTGAGTGAGAGGGGGGAGTGAGCGAGCTCAACGGAGCTCTATCATGACTGCTGCAAATTTCTTTGTGAGCAGAAGAAGGCGGCAATGCAGGCAGGAGCCCAGTACAAAAGGGCAGCCTGCAGCACCAGCAGAAATGGAATGAGCGAGTGAGAGAGGGGGAGGGAGCGAGCTCAACGGAGCTCCATCGGGACTTCTGCAGATTTCTCTGTGGGCAGAAAAAGGCACCAACAGAGGCAGGAGCCCAGTACAAAAGGGCAGCCTGCAGCACCAGAAGAAACAGAGTGAGTGAGTGAGTGAGACAGGGGGAGTGAACAACCTCAACGGAACTCTGTCGGGACAGCTGCGGATTTCTTTGTGGGCAGAAAAAGGTGCCAGTGCTGGCAGGAGTCCAGTACAAAAGGGCAGCCTGCAGCGCTGGGAGAAACACAATGAGCGAGTGAGCGAGCTCAACGGAGCTTTATTGTGACTGCTGAGGCTTTCTTTGTGGGCAGAAAAAGGCGGCAACGCAGGCAGGAGCCCAGTTCAAAAGGCCAGCCTGCAGTGCCGGCAGAAACAGAATGAGCGAGTGAAAGAGGGTGAGTGAGCAAGCTCAACGGACCTGTGTTGGGACTGCTGCAGATTTCTTTCAGGGCAGAAAAAGCCACCAAAAGAGGCAGGAGCCCAGTACAAAGGGACAGCCTGCAGTGCCAGGAGAAACAGAATGAGCGAGTGAGAGAGGGGGGGAGTGAGCCACCTCAACGGAACCCTGTCAGGACAGCTGTGAATTTCTTTGTGGACAGAAAAGGGTGCCAACAGAACACAACATGCAAAAATGGGGTACAAGAAAAACACAATGAAAGGGAAAAGGGCAGGCTTAACAAAGGAAGTGAAAACAATCAGGAAAACAACAGTAACAGCGCAAAAAGGCAATTGTGTATAATATTTACAGTGGAATGGGGAAAGAATGTGGAAGGGAGAGGGATGTGGACATAGGAAGCAATGGAGGGAAACAGGATGGCAGACATAGGGCTAAGGACAGTAGGCCAGGGACAGGAAGCAGGATAACAAGAATAGGAGGTAGGAGTTAGGTGCAGGCAGGTGCTGGCAGATGTTCATCCAGGATGGCTGCAACCCATCTTGTTTCAGCAATTAACACAGCCTGCTGTTCTATAAGTGTGCGCTGTTGCCACATCACCTTCCTCAACAGCTTATTCCTGCCTTCAGCCTCTTCTGGATGGGTGGCCACAGTGATGCCCGACGTGGACCTACAGGAGAAAGGGGGACCACATCAGGACATGATGATGACACAAAGGCACCATGTACCACCACATGGTGGACAGCATGCCCCAACAACCATGTCCATGTGCCAGTACAGAACAAACCACAATGCACACTAACATGTGCCTGAAGGGCAAAGCAGTATGTAACAGGCAGCATGCAACACCCCAATGTACATAGACATGCATAGGTGTATGTTGAGAAACCTAACACAGTGGAATCCAGCCAGCATAGCAATGTGCAGACTGTAACAGTGTAAACAGACAGCCACCCCCTGAGATGCGAACGACAAGTGGACACTGAATGACATGCACATGGGATGACACATGTTGGGACATGCTGCCCACAGTCACACAGCTATGATACACAACACAGATGATACCCACTGGAGAAGGTGCCACAGCCACTACCAGGTATGTAACCAGAAATGCCTGTCCTGTACCCCCCAACAGTGGCTCACCCTCACTGCTGTCCCCCACAAGAACTGTAGAGACCCAGCCAAACTGCCACCCACAATGCTATAACACAGCAGCTGTACAAATGATGTCAGGAAGCCCTGAACAGGTGGGTGACTGACATAAGTGCGGAACAGTGGCAAGTGACACAGATAGAGACTCGACATGGACCACAGAGATCCAATGACCACAGAGGACAACAACACTGGCAACAGTACAGTAGGGACTGCAGGACAGGTAACAAAGCAGTACACAACCAGGGAAAGTGCCAATGCCCACCCACACCCATTGCCACAACAGAAGGATGAGGAGCCCACGCTGGTAAAGAGCATGGCACGGGGCTGTGCCACCACCCAAAGCGGCAGCACCTTGAAGGCGCACATGCAAGAAGACACACACATGTGAAACAGGGACGCAGGACATGGTCCACTAGTGGCAGGGCAGCAGTAGGCCAATGATATGCACAGGACAGTGTCACCCTGGTGGCCAAGGCATGGTGAGGCACACACCCCCACTTGTGGGAGCAGCTTCTGCTATAGGGTCTGACACCCAGCATGCTACCACAGAATAACCCCTGCAGCACACCTGCATAACCTAGGCACAAACACCATGCACTGCAGGGACTGAGGGACAGCACCCTGTAGGGGACAATGGCCTCCACAACACAGCTGGAGCCAACAGGCAGGGGTGTAGCCAGGGAGGTCACATCTGCACACCATGTGGACACACTACTACCTCTCTCCCCATCATTAGGGTGGGCTACCCCACCCCGGAGTGTAGCCAGACAATATACAAACGTACACCAGGACTGTGTTTGTTGCCACCAGTGACATAATAAATGCAACTTTTGAAACTCATGTCAATGGGTGCTGCCCTGCATGGTAAATTCAAAGCCATGCATTGCTCCCCAAGACATCCACATACCAGCCCACAACCTGTACAGCTGTATTGTCCATGGGCTACAAAGACAGTCATAGTGACCAGTCCTCCTAGAGTAGACCCCAATGAATGAAATCACAGAAAGGTACAACATTGTCTTTGATAGGCTTCATGGAAAAAGGAAGCAGTTCAGAGCCTATTTGCTACCTCCCCCCCAGAAATAAAATAGCACACCATGGAGTGCCTGGAGGATGCCTGCCTACTCCTATGCCGCAACAGGCACACATGACATGCACAGCCACACAGGCCCATGTGGCACCATAGGCCCAGAGGCTCCCCCCCAACAGCCCTTGTGCATGTACGCCACGGAGGTCAGACAAGGGCACACAATAACATACCAGTGTCCACACTACAATGGCAATACACTGGTAGGGAGATACAGGCACCACATGACACTGTGGCCCTCTGTTCACCATAGCATGAATAGCCCTGGCAGGCACTAACAACATATCCTGCATAGACACTGACACACTATACATGGTACTGTGAATGAGACGTGCCATGAGAAGTGCAGAACAGTGTTGCCATGGCAGACAAGACAACAGCAGCAGCAGAAACAGCCAGCACAGCATGCTGACACCAGTAATCCGCCAGCTCCAGGCATAATGACTGGCAGATGGCCATGCACAGACCTGCTGCATCCTGCCACAATGATGGACATAACAGCAACATGTTGCACATGACAGTACAAAGCAGATAGCAGTGTACATGGCAGTAATGGCAACAGTAGACCAGACATAGAGCCAGCCATGTCACAGGCTGCACAGCAGAAGTCAAGGCACTGGAGGCACGGAAGACAACACAAATGCATGCAGCCAGCATAGCAGGCCCCACTGATGTAACGGTCATGAGTGCGCTGAATGGTGCCACTGGTGTCAAGCATCCAGTGCCCCCCCCATCCAGCACATAGTCAGGTGTGAACACTGTAGCCCCATGTGGCTGTACATATTGTAGCAACAATGGCTAAGTGGTCCCTCTAAGTGAGCACCCTGGAATCCAAATGCAGCACAGCTAAATCACATGAGGCCTGGATGACCTAGGCGATTGTGCCACAACACCAGACACAGCACTTCAATGCCTGCAGTGGCAACACAGACACATAGTAGAAATGCACAATGGCACACAGTACTCACGCAACACACTCCCATCCCCGTCACTGCTCTCCGCTGCACGTTGTACCTTTGATGGCACCCTCCACTTGTCCGTGGTGGGCCTCTGGTTAGCCTGCTGCTCACCCCTCCTGTCTCTGGTGTGGTCTCTGTGCTGTGCAGTGGGAAGATGGTACATCAGCATTACTACAATGTCAGCCACCACAGTATGCTAAAGATCACCCTGGACCCTGGTGGCATAGCACAACACACGCATAACCAGCAAACAGGCACAGTGCACCACCCGAGCCATGCTAAGCATGACACGGGTCACTGCAGACTGCACAGTGCATGGCCAATGTGTGCAGGGGTGGAGCCTGACAATGCCATCCCGTACACACAAGCTGCAACAGCCCCTCCATCATATGTACACAGCCCTCTGATGGTACCTCTCACACACAAGGCAGACTGTAAGCAGAGGAGTCCCCAACCTGTAATGAGGAACACTAGTATCAAACCCTCAACAATAGATGTGGACACACAGACATGACCCAGTGGCATACAACAACCCAAAGGCTACAGATAGAATGACCATCATGACAGAAAGGCATACGGGATGTGACCTGCACACAGCATGACTGTACACAACCGAGTACAGTGCGTATGCTGCCCACACCCATGAGAGTGTGCAGCACAGCAGGGCACCAATGCCATGGAACTGTCACCCGAGCCACTGTTCAGTGTCAAGGCACAGACACAGCAGTGGTGGTGGAGTGCACCACACCCAGACACATACCTCTCAACAGTACCACATTCTGAGGAACTCTCCTCAGTGTACGTCACAGAAGCTCCCTGTACCACATTGTGAGGACTCGACCCACATGCAATGGACACATATGAAAGCACAGAGCCATAGTAAATGATGTGAACCATATACCATACAATGAATTAACAGACCTCTGGAATATAACTGCAAACATTGTGACAGTGTTCTGAGCAGCATAGGTGTAGCTATGTGTAAGTGATCCACAGTCGTCCCACTTATGCCGCATTGTAAGAGGCAATTTACCACAAGTGGATGTGAAATGGTTGGGAGGTTAGCTACAGACAACACACCCAACCACACACTGCGACTGTACAAAGTAGGCACAGCTGCACGCAGCCCCACTGACAGCATTGCAGAATGCAGTGGATGTGGCAGGGGGCCAGGTGTTGTGGGTCCATGCCACCACAGTAGGTGGAATGGGGCAGTGCGCCACCACAGTGCAGGACATTGCAGACAACACTCCCAAGATGCTACATCCTACTGGCCCATACAGTCCACACATACCTGATTGGAGGTCCCCATGGCAGAAGACCAACATATCGTAGTAGTAGTAAAAGTGTACATTTGTTCAGGTAGCAAATGGTAAAATGTCATTGGGACTTAAACCCATGTCCAAGAGTGACCCATGTCGCATATCATTACACAAGGTGCACAACAGTAATAGTGTGGTAGATTTGTGCTGACCCCCACCAGCACAGCAACACAGCCCCCTCGATGGTATGTTAATGGGACATGGCACACACACACATGCACACACACACACACACACACACACACACACACACACACACACACACACATATGCATACAAGCACACCACCCAACACACATCCCCACCACCCATTACATCACCGTGGTGAAAGGCATCACATACCTGGCACAGGCACAGTCCCCTCCTGAATCATCACCCGGCATCGTTCCAGCAACGGGTGCTGCCTGCGCCTGATGTCCACATATCGGTGGCGGCACTTCTCCCCATCATGTGGTATTCCTGTGAGTGCTGTGAGGCGACGGGCAATTAAAGCCCAGATCTGGTTATAGGGGTGGTCACCCTCCCGGACCTCTCCAAACAGGCACCTATGGTGCTGTTGAGTGAGCTGTACGAGGTTGGCTGTCTCCACTTCATCCCAACGCCTGTCACGGCTCACCACTGTCCTTTGCCTACATCTCCCAGACATGGCTGACACAAGAGGAGGGAAACGTATTGCTGTACTGGCAACAGATAGCCCACACACCCTGACACTGCTGAACAGTTCAGCCTACTGCCACGCAGAACTATGCAATAGCGCCGTGCTACCCGGAAGTGTGCGCAATGCACATGCGCGACCCTGCCATGACCCCATGCAGACATACCAGGCATGCGCAGTGGCAGTGCGCTAACATGGTTGC
Source organism: Neoceratodus forsteri (assembly GCA_016271365.2). NCBI lineage: Eukaryota > Metazoa > Chordata > Ceratodontiformes > Ceratodontidae > Neoceratodus > Neoceratodus forsteri. The sequence continues at coordinate 72,936,858 of JADMNL010000023.1, forward strand.
AGCGCTAACGCACAATAGCGCAGGCAGGTTAGCGCGGACTGCCCCAACCCGCGCATGCACCGTACCTGCGCTAATCAACCCTAGTGCGGCACTATTGCAACAGCGCTGCGCTAAGCATAGCCAAGATAGCCTGGCACTATAAGGTTTGCCCGGTGCTAAACACTTTGTCCGGCGCTATCATCTGCCATATTCAAACAGCATATGCAAATGATGGTCATTGTGTATGCATGGTGCTAGCAAGGAGATTAGCATATCATTAATGGCCCATTAGCATGCTTAACAGGCTTGTTTGCCCAGCTGTGCTATATAAGGGCTAAAAGTGCCCCACCTGTGTTGCTTATCGGTAATACATGTTGTTGTGGGATTACTGCTGCAGCACAGGATGTCAATGGAACACTCACAGAGTCAGCCAGGTATGTACTGCATGTGGGCTGACACAGAGGTACAATTCCAGGGACATAGCAGTAGGTTTGTTATGTGGTTTACGTTGACTGGGTGCCTAGTGCCAGGCACAACCTGGCCATACCTCCCAACCTTATGTCCCTCAAATGTGGAACATTGCCTCTCAATATGTGGAACACATAAAGCAAAATGTGGAACACGTATTCAAACTTCACCTCAGAGGCCCAGAACACTGTTAAACTATTTGCATTTATATTCAGGAGGTCAGTTAGTAATTGGGCTATATATGTTCTGCATCATTTACTGTGGAATAGTGCCTTACAGTGTTACCACTGAATGCGGGACAGCTCCTCACAATGTTGAACAGCGTGCTGTTGTGCCGTACCCTGAGGAACGTTCCTTGTATTGTGGTACAGTTGAGAGGTATGGACCTGGGGAAGGGGGATACAGATGACTGCTAACTGACTGTGCCCTGGATGAGGCTGTCATTCATGAATGTTCTGTGTAGTCACCATGCTGACAACAGTGGGGCATCCCCATGTCATGTGTGCGTGGCTTGATAGCACTGGATGATGGCAGACATCCAGATTAGGGCTGTGACACATGTCTACTCTGTCTGTTGTATGGTCCGGTCTGCACAATCTGTATGTACTGCCACAGAGGGGTTCTCAGTCCCTGTGACCTAGGGAGCACAGATGCTCGAGGTGACAGAACACATGTTGGCCCAGATATTCAAAACAGTTGAGCCATGCGCAATAGGGTTGCACCTGCGCAAGTCCGAAATTTCACCATTCTGCAATATTCAGCAGGAGGCAGTTGCGCCCTCGAAATCATGCTGAGCAACAGCGCAATTATAATGAAGGCATGCGCAACCAAAGGGGGAGGAACCATGCATAAATGGCGCAGTGCGATATTCAATGACTTGCGCCATGAGCAATAGGGGAGCAAGCAGAAGTTGCGCCATAGTGGAAATGAGCCAAAATAAAAAGGAGCAAGGCAAAGGTACAAGAACACTACAGGGAAGCCACATGTGTCAGAAGCAGAGGCAGACAGACAGGGCAGGAGGCACAAACAGGGCAGGCCAGGGAAAGGACAGTCTGAACCAGCCAGGCACAGGGAAGGTGTGGGGAGCCACACAGCACAGAGGCCAGCACAGGCAGGTGTACCCGGTGCAGGGGAGGTAGCAGCCAGGACAGCGAAGGGACTACAGCAACAGCTGCCAGGGGGAGTGAACACAAGCCAGGGACATGGCCAGTGCCACCTTCCACATAGAGGCTGTAATGAGGGGGGGTGAGAAGGCGGGCGGCAGGGGGGGCATGGCCGTGGAAGGGCCCATCGGCGGTATGCCCCCAACAGGTAGTACCGAGCCTGCATCAGCTTTGAGCTGTACACTGATATTGAGTCTGTGAGCCAGTACCACCTGAATAGGGCAATTTTGAGGCAGCTTTGTGAGCTGTGCAGTGATGTGATGCAGGCACCCACACGACGGAGCCATGCCCTGTCAGTGGAGACTAAGGTAACAGCCTGCATGTGCTTGCTCACCATGGATACCTTCCAGAGGCCAACTGGGGACACCACAGGCATAACCCAGTCGGCCACCTCACCCAATTCCTCAGCACACTGCTGCCACATGCTGCGGAGTATATCCATTTCCCCAGCACAGCGGCGGAGCGCACAGCAAACATACAGGAGTTCCACAGGGTAGCATGTATGCCTGGCATGCTAGGGGCAATAGACTGCACCCATGTGGACATACGCATACCACCTGGCCCCAAGGGGGCTGCATACATAAATCACAAGGGCTATGCCAGCATCAACTGCCAGGTGGTGTGCGAAGCCAGGGGGTGCATCATCAATGTCTGTGCCACGCACCCTGGGGGAGCGCACAATTCTTTCATCTGGCACTAGTCAGCACTGTGCCACAGATTCGAGAGTGGGGACATTCCCACTGGACACCTAGTGGGTGAGTATGCAAACCATATGGACAATCATAGGGCCTGGGGGAGAATGGCCAGAGGTGGCATGGGTAGTGGCCTACATGATCTGAGGCAGGGCAATGCTGATCACAAAACTAACCTCCGCCCTCTACATACAGGTGACAGTGGATACCCACTCCATCCCTGGCTGCTCACACCCTACCGACGGCCTGCTACCCCATCGCAGCAACGCTACAATGAGGCACACGCCACCACCCGTAATGTCATTGAGCGGGTGTTTGGGATGCTGAAGGCATGTTTCCGTTGCCTGGACATCTCTGGCGGTGCCCTACAGTACAGCACCTCAAAGACCTGTGGGCTATTCCTGGTCTGTTGCATCCTGCACAACATGGCCAACAACTGTGGGATAGCCGTACAGGTCAAAGAGGGGGACAGCGATGGGGACGATGGGGACGCCGGTGACGATGGTGATGGGCAGCCCCCCTTGGCTGACAGAACCCCTGACTGCTCCGGCTGGCACAGCTGTACTGGGACACCATCACAGAGGAGCACTTCAGCCAACCCAGGTAAGTCATGAGGCCATGCGCAACCACCAGTGGCTAAGGCACAACCCACAAACACGCATGGACACACACCAGGGGTGCATGCCGTCAAAGGAAGTGGCGGGGCACAAAAGCACACACACAACCAGGGATGGGTGAGAATTAACCTGCCACGCTGAAGGACACACACACGCTCACACACAAAGCAACAAATGTGCACAGAGAGCAGGAGGCACACTTACCCAGAACGCACACTCTAGCAACACACATGTCCACAGGCCACCATGCCCACTGCCTGTCCATGAGTGTGTCAGATGCTGAACACCATTTCACATTGGTGTACAGTGCAATGCAAGCATCTTCATGCACATGCAACTGCGGACAGTAGCTGTGAGGGTGTGCAGGTGGACTGTGTGTCCACGTGCAGGGCCGGGTACCCACCCGTGCACTGCCCACTGAAATACACAATGCACACAGGGCAGCATCAGACAGTAGCCGCGATGGGAGACTGGTCAGTCAAGCAACACAGTGCCAGGGCTGCCATGGATGCGTGGGCAGCCCCGCCGAGACCCGCCAGCACTGGCAGGCTGACTGCTGGCCTCATGGGGTTGCACCGATGGTCCCCAAGGGGTTCCACTGCGTGAACGTGACCATGCTCTCACAGGGGTCTGCAGCACACTGAACATGCCTGCACCAGGAGTGCTCGGGATGCCCACAGCTGAACCCGGCGTCGACAGGGTGGGAGTCGTATGACGCCAGGAATGGGGGGTGGATAGTGCACTGCGTGGTGTCCGCGATGCATGGGCACCTGAATGTGTGCCCATTGTGGCCATGACAGCAATGAATGCTTGTGCATGCCTGTCAATGGCAGTGGTCACATTTGCCCACAAATGGTCCATCCCTGCCAGAATCAGTGCGGTGTCCCTGCTGCGATGCTCCTCTGTTCACTCCAGAGCCACACGCAGTGCATCCATAGACGTTGCAAGCCGCTTTTGCTGCTGGACCGATGCTCGCAGTAGGCGGGTGTGCTCATCCAAGAGGTCATCAGCCTCCTCGGCATCCTGTTCCTCAGGGTGTGCAAGGCCCCAATGTTCAGCACCCCTTGAGGGTGGGTGCTGGGCACTAGGACCAGGTCTGGGCATGCCCACAGGTGGTGCACAGTTGCTGCCGCTAAACCCTGTACCCCCAAATCCATTGGGCAACTGCTGATGCTGCCCCTCTGACTGCCGCTCCCCAGGGCTCAGTGGTGCCACCGCAGTGGCCACAACAGTCCCACTGTCCTGAACAGACACCAGTGCTGCCCCTCTGGTGCTGACAGGCACAGCCTGGGACTGTGCTGACATGCAGGCCTCCACGGCGGCACCACCCACAGCCATGGGCATGAATTGCCCTGCTGCATGGCCATCCCATGGCACACACGTGTCACTGCCCATGATGGTCATGTCATCATCACTGGTGCCGGACTCTGCCCCGGCCACAGCCACAGTGTGTTGGTATCCGTGGATGCCAGCACACTGGGACACAGGCAGGGCTTCCTCCAGACCTGTTACAACAACTTCAGTGTGGACAGCCAGGCGGCCCCACTGTTGTAATGATCCACATATACCTGTGGATGTGGATGGTCCCACCTCTGACTCCATCCGACTGTCTGCAGTGGACAGGTCCACCACCGCTGACCCATGCAGATGCTCATGATCTGTAAGGGGAAGCAAAGTCGCATTACTGCGTGTGACCTACCCTGCCCCCCCATAGACAGACCATGGCTTACCATGCAGTGATGGGCAACCACCCCTCTGGAAGCCACCACCTGGAACACCCTCAATGGCACTGTGCTGTATGCTTCCAGCAAGCCTCTTCTCTGCTGGGGTCAGCTGTACCACCTCAGGCTGTCTCCCACCTGTTGCAGCTTGTGCTGCCCTGATGGCAGCCACCTTCTCCTTTACCCTACTCCTGTCCATGCCCATCTTCTTCTTACACTCCTGCATGGAGCACTGGTGGCTGCCATGCAGGTTCACAGCATGTGCCACCTCCTCCCATGCAGCAGCACAGGCTTGAGATGTTCCCCGCCGTCCACTGAGAAGTGGCTCCTGATCCAGGTAGGCCTCAAACAGGGCCTCGGTTTCAGCCTTTGTAAAGTTGAGCCTCCTCCTCCTACCACCACTATTTTCCTCCTCTCCAACCACCTGATCAGTCATTATGTAGCTTGTAAGAATGGCAGTTGTTACCTGTGACTGTGCAGTCCCATGCATGTCTCTGAATCCACAGTCCACACTCCCAAACAGCATGCAACTCACCAATAAACTGCAGTAACCAACTATGGCCACTGCAGCACATTGTCACACTTTTATAGCACAATCCATGCAAATGAGGCGAGGAGCAACTTTAAGTAGATGCAAATTACAGTGCTGTACCATTAAATGACTGATTAGATGATTTGCATATGATGGCTGAATATCGTGCTGTTGCGCTTTGTGTAATTGTGTTGAACATGCTGAGCCAATGGCGCAGTTCTGTGACATGCGTAGTACACCTCACTGCGCATGCCTGAGTTGCTGACGCAGGTGCCTGCAGCGCTGATGACGTGCTGTGCATGGTAGGCAATGCAGGGCACAGTCACCATTGTGCCAGTGGCACTATAGCGATGGTCGCTACATGGCGCTGTGGCACTGGGCCATCATAGGCGCAATGGCCCAACTGCTCGGTAGTCCGCTATGGCGCTGGCACACAGGCAGCCAACTGCACTACACACATTGTCTTCCAATGGCGCTGTGCGTGGCCATGTGACCCTTGACCCTGTGCCCAACCTCTGCCCCTAGGCACCATGCGTCAGGCATGGGTGCACCTCTATCGCGCTGTTCAGTAACAGCATGATAGGGAATGGCAGCGCTGTACTGCGCAGCATCTGCACGTGAGGAGCCATGCTGCAGAGCACCATATTGCCTACTATAGCTGCAAGGATGGCATGCAGACAGGCAGCACAGTGGACAGTCATTGAGCTTGCCAATCTGGTGGCAATTGTTGAGCCACACCATGGGCCTCTCTTTGGGGAGGCTCCCCTGGACAGGGCCAGGACCCTGGTGCAGCAGGAGGTGGCCACTGCCCTGGAAGAGGCCACCGGATGGGCGAGGAGCGTGGAGCAGTGCAGGCACCACTATGGTGACCTGTGGAGGAGGGAGCCGGAGCTACTGGCACGACTGCAGGCACGTGCCAGGAGGGGCACAGTGCCACGTCCAGGTAGGGGTTCTGTCAACACACTTTTATCATCCATATGGGTCACAGTGTTGTATGTGTCCAGCACATAGGGGAGGGACAGTCTGGGGTTGGCTGTGGCGGTGTTCACAGGGTGTGGGGTGGGTGGGTCTGGCTAGGTGGGAGGGCACACACCTTGGGGCAGAGGGACTTTGCTTTGGGATTGTACTGATGTTCTTCTCTCCTTGTTTTCCCCACAGGCCAGGATGAACGCTGCAGGTTGCGGGAAGAGCAGAGGAGGGAGGAGGACAGTGCAGCCAGGCGGGGCAATGGCCATCACCGCCCACCTAACCAGCCCGATGAGGGTGAGTGCCATACATCCATGATTACTATTGCATGCTGTGTGACAGGGTGGGCAGCAGGGCATGGCCACCATTCATCGACACCACTGCATGCAGGCAACTCGTTACAGTCCATCACAGTGGTATGTCCCATGGCCGTATGCCATGCACAGTGGGCAGGCTGTACGGGGTTGTGCATGCAAGACTACTACTCCTCGTGTCCATCCTCACATCTGAGGCCTCTCTCCTTGTCTAATGAGCCCTCTGGTACCACTACTATTTCCTGTCTGCCACCCAACTCACTCTCCCCCCCCCTTTCTGTCCCCTCTCACTTACTCTACTGCCCACCACCTTTCCCTCCTCTCTTGCCACCCTTTGGCTCCTAATGATCGCCCTCTCCCTGGAAGTTTCTTTATCTTCCAAATTGTCTATTCCCTTGAAACTGTTAATAGCTTGTTTTATTATGAAACTTCTAAAATGTTACTGCCTTAAACTGTTAATAGCAAATTTATTATGTAACTTTTCTATTTGGTATTACTTGTAATGTGTATTGTGTTTTGTTAAATGTTCTTTGTGATGTGGAACCTTTGTAAAAGAGCTCTGGCTCAAAGGTATTAATTCCTAGACTAATAAACTACACTAAACTAAACTAAACAGTCAACACTGTCCAGTGGCAATGCATGTCTGGGAGTGCATCAGTGGTGGTCCATGCTTGCACCAGGTGCATGGCTGTGCCACTGCCTTTGCACCACATAGCCATGTCACTAAACGGCCAAGGTGGTGCTGTGCATGACTTGGCCAGTGGGTGTGTGCAGCATTCCGCATGGCTGTATGCACATGGGTGGGCAGGTCCTGCGGACGTCATCACTGCGGGTGGTCACACACCATCACAGTGGTATGTCCCGTGGCCGTATGCCATGCACAGTGGGCGGGCTGTATGGGGTTGTGCATTTACACCTATTGACTGTGCTCTCTTGTCCTAGGTACCCGCCATCTAAGGGACATATGGCACACCATGCGGGAGATTCTACAGCTGGCCCGGGAATCCCTGGAGACTGGACACGACCGGGGTACTGAGGAGGCACAGAGGCCGGAGGTCACAAAGTGCTGAATGGCGGTCCCGCTAGAGATCCCTCAGTCCCTGACTTCCCCTACCCTCCTGGACCCACCCTCACACCCCTCTTATCCCATCCCATTTTTCCACCCCTGCCCCCTACCCACCCCCACCTTGTTTGTGGCTCCCCCAAGCTTGTATATAGTTTTTGTATTCTTGTACATAGTTGACTATTATATTTTTTCAATACATTTGATTTTGATATGAATACTGTGGTGGTCTCTGATTTGCAGTAAGCTATAGGTGCTCAGATGCAGTGGTGTACATGGCGTCAGGGGTGGTGCAGTCATGGATATGTATGTGTGTCCGTGTGGAGGTGACTATGGTGTGGGGGTAACTATCAGTCAGTGTCTGTGGTGTGTGTGTTGTTCCCTGTGCACTGGATGACTGTGTGCAGTGGTCCATGGTGCATGCTCTGTGTCCATGGCGCACCCATCGACCCGTCCATGGCCTGTGCAGCTGACACACATGCATGTCTGTGGCCTGCACGGTCCGCTGGCATGTCAGTGGTGGCAGTCCCTGCAGGGCGGCCACTGTACCCGTCACTTTGCTGGGTTGCCCCTGTCACTGGTGTGGTGCATACCTGGCTCAGGTGGCAATGTGGGCACCACAGTCATTGTCCCACCTCCATGCTGTGCCTTGTGTGTGTTGCAGGGGATGTGCCCCACTGTCTGTGACTTGTGCTCCGGGTGACTACTGGTGGTGTACGGGTCCACAGTGCCTGTGCAGGGTGGCTGGCACTCCAGTGCCATGGAGGACGGCGGGTTGTGTGTACACAGCTTACATGGGCCCACACTGGGGGCTTGGTTGCCCAACCACTGCGTTTCTGTGTTGGTGTACCCTTGGGTATGGGTGGGTATCTGTCCATATACTGTGTGCATCCTGTGTGGTGCATGCTTCCATGCACCACTGTGGGTGTCTGTGCTGGCTGTTGTGGCCAGTGGTGGGTCGGGGTGTGTCACTGGAATACTGTGCAGGGTGCTGTACCACTGGTTGTGGTGTCAAGGGCACACCCTGTCCCATGTGGGGTACCTTTTGTGCTGACTCATGGTCAGTCTCTCAGCAGTACCTTGGGGAACTGTGGGTGGTGGCAGCGTGTCTGCCATTGTTGCATTGCTGTGTGCTGCAACCCACTGATGGGTTCTCATGGTGGGGTTGGCTTGCATGGTTCTGTGGTGCACAGGGTTGCATTGACACAGTGGGGGTGGTGGCACGCATGGGGTTTCCTGCAGTGGTGGTCACTGCTCATGGTGGAGGGGTGTCTGGGGGTCACGGTGCAGGGTGAGCTCTGCATTGGGGGCGATGGTGTGGCACGGAAGGGTCTACCCTCCCTGTGTGCCAGTCACAGCTTGCCGGTAGGTGTGATGGGGCACCATGGCCAGGCTGTGGGTTGGTTGCTGGTCTCCATGGGCCAGTGGTTATTCCAGCCCTTCCCCAGTTGTGCTGTGCTTGAGGTGTGGGGGGACGATGTCTGTTCTGCTGTGTGTTCCTGTGCCCATCTATGGCATGGGTGATGGGCCCTACCTCCCTGATTGTGCTGTTACATGGCTCTGCAGCTAGGGGGCGTCCCTGGTTGTGCTATGGCACCGCTGGACTGCTCAGCTGAACATCCCTTGTTGCGCTATGGCACATCAGATCTGCTCAGCTTCCCCTCCCTAGTTGCGCTATGGCGCAGGTGGTGCAATATTCAGTCGTTGGCTGTAGGCTCAATTTGGCCTGCTCCGTTTTTGAATATCGCGTCTGTTGTGCATGGGCACAATAGACTTGCACTTGCTCCTGCTATTGCGCACTTTTTGGGTGCAGTTTGAATATCTGGGCCGCTGTGTATAACTGTGGCATCATGTATGTGATATATTGTATAGATGTAGTATGTCACATGTGTGCAGTGTGTTACTCTGCACTCTGTTCCATACTGACACCGACATGTGATGTCTCAAGCAATTCAAGACTACTGACACCACTGCGGTACTGTGAGGATGGTAACACTGTGCTAGCAAGCCATGTGCTCCTGCAGCAGTGGTGACATCAGTACTGCAGCAGATCATCATAATGACAGCACTACTGCAGCAGCACATAGGGGATATTGGATGGGCAACTCTGCAGCACCAGTGTGTTCTGCCACAGAAGGATTCTGAAGCCCGATGATGCCAAGAGCACAGCTTGTAAGGTCCATGGGAATCAGAACCCCGACCTGGCAGGACACACTGGTTGTGCATAGCGCTGCTCTGCCTGTCATGTGTATTGCTTATTGTAGTGTTTCCTGACTGGGTATGTGCTGTAGACAAATCCTGCCTCTTTCAGCTACAACCCAGGGGGACGGGCATACAGGTGAATGCCAAATGTCTGAAACAGATTACGCTGCTTGTGGTATTCTTGTGAATGGGGGGTACATGGCCATGACACCATAGATATTCCCCCTACACATTTTGGGATGTGCCATGGGGTCTTTAACATCCACCTGACCTTCCATCAGAGCAGGCAGATGGGACCTCGGTCTAACATCTCATCCGACAGATGGCACCTCAGGAGTGCAGCACCCCCCCTCATGCTGCACTGCAGTGTCACTTATAGGATATTAACCCAGGAGCCTTGTGTGGGACTAGAACCCACAGACATCTGATCTCCTGGCTGCAGGACATCTGTGCTACCTGCTGAGCCACTGCCTTTACCTGTGTATTGTACTGTGTGCAATCTGTGTGATGTAATAGAGGAGACTGCTTGACTTACAGGTGATAACCATGGAGTAAAAACCTTCAGTGGTTGCTAGGACATCAGTGAACCTCGAGTGCAGAGCTCGAGAGGCTTACAATTGCCCTAGCAAACACGAGAGGTGATTACACCATGGTTATCACCTGTACATCAGGCATTGTCAGGTATAGTGGATGAGACTCGTCATGGGAATCCCCCCATCATGTGTAAGTGGGCCTTACCCCAGTATTGACTCTGCGGTACAGCCAGATGTATGTGTAGGTACTGTACACACAGTATTGGGATACATGGACCGAATGACTGTGGGGCCAGCATAGTACCAGTGTTAACCCCTATCAGACATGGAGATTGCTAGACTCAGTGACAGTACACTGTGACAACTGGACTGTTACAGAACTACTGTACTGAGGCTTCCAAGCACATTCCAGGTGTTTAGAATACCGACTAACAGTGGCAGTCTGTCTAGTTAACCCACTGCTAAGACATAGCTGAGATGAGTTCATATGGTCCTGCCATCACACCACTGGGATGCCAGGGCTGTAATCTGCTGGATATCAGTGGGTAATCAGGGCTACCCATACTTTATAGCCCTGTTCTGCATGGACGATAGGCTGACTCAGACAATGCCAGCCACCTGCCTGTCTGGCAGGACAGGACCTGATTCCAGGTGTAGCAGTACCACATGTGTGGCTGTATCGTCCCTGCCATGCACAGGTTGCTCCTGTATTGCCTGTATGTGTCAGGCTATGGTATCTGTGAACTGTCCAACAGTGGAGTACTGGTAGTGGCCTTGGGACTGCAGCTGATGCCTGACTGGTGCAGTGTGGCTGGGCATGTATGCGGCAGTGCTGGGGGGGGCTGGGTGGCCCATTGACCCTCTTGGTTGCTCCTGTGTGGGTAGTGGTGCCCCACCAGCATCATACACTGTCCAATGCCCATTGCGCAGGCCATGCTTGACTGACTGCATGCTGTGGTGCTGCAGATGGCAGTGGGATGTGATCAGCGGTGTGGAGGATGCACTCTGGAGTGGGTCAGTAGTCCACTGTGACTGTAGGGTGCGTGTACTCCAGTGTGACAACTGCCACAGGTACCCCGTGCTGTCACCCATGTCACCGACTGACATCTGCATCACAGACAGCCAACCCCCCACCCCTGTATTGTGCTGTGTGATGTGTGCATGTGGGTCATGACAGACAGTACTCATGCAGTTAATAGTGTTGGTACACTGCGGTTCTGGCTGCTGACTGTCTGTGTACAGCGCTGGGCAGCCAGGGGAAGGGGCAGTACCAATGTTGTTGTGGTCCAGGGTGTCTACCCCCATGACAGGCCAGTCCATCTATAGTGTGCACATCTAGGCCATTGTGTGACATGTGTTGACACACATGCTGGGGGTGCAGTACCCCAGTTTTATTGTTGTACAGTACCCACAACTGCAACACATGGTGGATCACACACAGGCTTTGTGCACAGCTGTACCAGGATCACCTATACACACACCACGCCTGTATGTGTGTGCAATGTAGCTGCACTGATACATGCTCTGGCACATGTAATGGTGCCTAGGCCACACCCCTAGTGGAGCGTGAGTCCTGGTCAACCATCTAGCCCTGTTATTGGGAGACAACCAATGCTTCCACAGCAGGTGTTCCATGGTGCTGTGTGTGCAGAGGCCCAGCATGGCACTGGATGTGCCGGGGGGGAACCATGAGTCGGGCATTTACAGCCATGGCTGCACAGTCCCACACATGTGCACATTAGGCACCGTCTGTGGCTGTAGGCCTTGTCATTGCCTTGCAGTGCACCTATATCCATGCCAACATGTGCAGCCAGGCCACCTCTCACATGCCACAGGCAGCAACATGGGCAGCACAACTGTATGCTGCACACACACAGCTAGCTTTCACATGTGCTGGCCTGCAGGACTCCACAGCACTGAGGAGTATCGTGCATGTCCTGTTGCCATTCCTCAGGGGTTGGGGGCATGTATAGCAGCTGTGTGTTGCATCATGACCATATGATACTGCTACAGCTGTGCAATGTTTGTTCACAACTCTGTTTAACCCTTTCCCTGCCTTCTGTCCCACACAGGTGAGGCTGCAGGACAGGAGTGACTCAGGGCCCACAAATATTCTGGAGATGAGCTGCATGCCCTGGTACATGCGGTGAAGGACAGGGAGATGGTCCTATGCAGGAACAAGTCGACAGATGCCACTGTTCAGCTGATGTGGGAGGAGATTACCACAGCAGTAAATGTCGTAGGTGGTCATGGTCTTAGCACTGATGCCATCTGGAAAAGGTGGAATGACCTGCTATGCAGGGTGAAGGAAGAGGAAGCACAGTGGATCCGGAACAGGCTGCGGACCGGTGGGGGACCACAACCACTTGAACAGCGGGACTGGGACCCATTGATGGCCATAGTAGCCTCTACCTTGCGGCCAGTGGCAGTCAGTGGAGTTGAAGGCAGTGGGTGTGAAACACCGCTTACACCACCCAGAGCAGGTAAGTTCATGGCATGTATCCACCACTCAGTGGACAGCGACACCATGGGGACAGAGGCACACATCACTACTGTCATGGTGCATGCATAGGGCCCACATGGGTATGTTCCATTGTAAGGGTGGTGTTGGGGCTGCACAGTGGTGAACATCTGCTGGCAGAAACATGTCATGAGTGCATGTGTGCCATGGTGCAGGGGCTCCTAGGGCACAGGCTGCAACTGCATAGAATGCACACTGGGGTCTGTATGGGCAAGCTGGAGGGCACACATTGCTGGGGGTGCATGTGGCATTGTTGGGAGTGGGTTGGGGGTGGGTGGGCTGGTCACTGTAGCAGCGACTGACATCATTCTCTTCCATTTCAGCATTACATGCCCAGCAGGCGATGTCCCAGGTGGGGCCTGGCACAGCTGTATGGGAGGTGGAGGATTCATACACAGCAGAGGTGCGCCCTTCCACATCAGGCATGGCAGCCACAGCTAGACCGGCAGTGGCCATGCCAGTCAGCACTATGTCCGCTCACAGACATTATGAGGCACTGACATATTCTGGAACATCGGATGAGGAGAATGCAGCTTTCCTGGAGTCCCTGAATCCACCTGAGTATGCCCAGGTGGAGGATCTGAGTGGGAAGCAGGTGGTGATCCTGACTGTCACAAGTGACCATGGCTCAGAGGCTGCAGGGGAGGAGCCCAACATTCGGGTTCTGTGTGCAGCTAGTGATGCCAGAGGTTTGGTGCAGTGGGGGATGGCACCATGCCTGAATTGGGGACAAGGGGTACTCAGGCACATGACATCTATCTGCCCACAGCTGCTATTCCCCTGCCTAAACAGTCTTGCCCACTGGACATGTCCCACAGGGCACTAACCACAGGGCTGGTCCAGCAGTGTGCTCAGGCACCTGTCAGGCCACAGTTGCAGTGGCCAATGCATCGCCAGCCACCCCCACAGGTTCCTTCACATCCACAACACACTGCCCAGTGCCAGCCATGACCCCTGCCACAGGTGCAGGATGCTGATGCTGCACCTGCACAAGATGGCCAGGGTGCACGGCCCATGCTCCAGGAGGACTTGGCCTCACAGCATGCAGCCCAGCAGTACCTGCATGATCTCCGTAGGGAGCTGCAGCATGAGCTGTCACAGCTGTGGGAGACAGTGAGCACTGGTCTTGTCCATGCTGAGCAGTGGTCAGAGGAGAGGATGACCCGTGTTCTCACCACCATTGAGTGTGGCTTTGGTGGCCTAACTGCTGCTGTGCAGGCCCATACTGTGGTGCTACAGGACACTATCACCACAGTACTGCAGGATGCACCCAGACACCAGCGCAGCCCTGCCTCACATGGGCAGCAGTGTGGCAGGGGTTCGCGCAGGGTGGGCGCAACCTCCTCAACCCCTACCTCCCATTCGTCCACAGGACATGCACAGCATCGTGGCCGCCCTCCCTCCACTCTTGTGTAAGCCTCAAGGCATGGCCGCAGACGGTCTGCCCTCCCAGCCTCACCTCAATCCACCCCAACAATGTCCTCAGCACGTAGCATGCCCAGCAGTTTGCCCCATACGCAGGGTGTGCATCGTGTGCACGGCGGCAGGCGCAACTTATGTGCTCCACCACATGCATGCTCTAGCCCTGACTCCCTCACCTGCATCTGTTCAGGCCATCTTTTCTTAATTGCCTGTTTTTGTTGGCATCATCTACGATGGGGAATTTCTTTACAGTGTTGCCACTGAGTGTGGGACAGGTCCTCACACGCTGGAATAGGTAGCTGCAGTGATGTAACTGTAGTACTGTTCCTCATACTGTGTTACAGTTGAGAGGTATGGTGGTGGTCCACACACATCAGACGCACCGTACACATCACATGCACTGTACCACATCACATCACCACACTGGCAATGTGTACAGCACCTATATATCACTCAGATTTCACTGTACTGTATATGCACTACCATTAAATGTACTGTTGACACCATTTTATTTGTCTGTGTTATCTGTACTCACCATCCATCCTGGTTCAGTGTCTCAATGATGCTGCTCCTGTGCTCTATGTCCTGGCAGGCCAAGTGCAGATCCCGCCGCTTGAGTTGCTCTACTATCCCCCTTACCTCTGGCTCTGGTTCACTGTCAGAATGTACCTCAGGTTCAGGTGCACGTATTCCACGGTTCAGTGCCATGTTGTGTAGCATACAACAGGCCAGGATGATACGGCATACCTTCTGAGGGCTGTATTGTAAGGCACTTCCTGACTGGTCTATGCAACGGTACCGCATCTTGAGCATCCCAAAGACCCTCTCTATGATGTTCCTTGTAGCAGCATGTGCATCATTGTACTGTTCCTCAGCCACTGTTGCTGGCCGAGGTACTGGTGTCAGGAGCCAAGGTTGTAGGGGATAGGCACTGTACCCTGTGGAGATAAATCAGGTGTTAGTGAGTGTTGCTGTCCTGCACAGTGCCCACTACTGCTCTGAACCATTGCTCCCTGCCCCTCCCACGGCTACCCTTGCCTATCCCCCCTCCCCTGTGCTATCGCTCTGTTGTAGCTGCCCATACTCACCGACTAGATGCCCACGTGGAATCATGCCCTCTTCAAATGCCCAGCACAGCCGGGACTGGTGCCAGATGAAGGCATCATGGGCACTGCCAGGGTACTGTGCAAAGACATTGCTAATGTGCCCTGTTGCATCGCACACCACCTGGCAATTAATGGAGTGGAAGCCCTTTTTGTTCACTTACAGGTCACTGGCATTACCAGGTGGTGCATGGATGGGGACATGGGTGCAGTCAATGGCACCAAGTACAGCGACTAGGTGCGCAACTTGATGGAATTACTGCATGGTTGCTGTGAACTCTGCTGCCATGCTGGAGAATACTGTGAACTCACCAGCATGTGGCAGGAGAGCATCAAGGAACTGGGTCAGGAGGCACAATGTGGTGGACTGCGATATTCCAATGGTGTCCCCCCGTTGGGCGCTGAAATGTCCCAGTGGCTAGGATGCACATCGCTGCCGTCGCCTTTTGCTCAACTGACATGGCGTGGCTGCGCCTGGTGTTCGTCTGCAGCTCCTCATGCAGGAGTTCGCATAGCTGCCTCAACATTCCCCTGTCCAACCTTTACCGGCCAATGATGTAGTCATCAAGCAGGGACTCAAAGGAGACTCTGGGCTGGTACCATCTGTGTGCAGCATATCTCCTTCTTCTTCGTCTAGGTAATGAGCCTTGCTGGGCCTGCTCTCTTTCATCCTTCTCCATCAGGTGCAGCAGTACAGCATTGCTAAAGAAAGCCATTGTGTTACACTTCCTGGTCTGGCCACTCCCTCCTCTGTGAATTGCCCTGGGTTTAGGCCTCCCTTTTATAGGCGGTAGGTAGCACTGCACTAAGTGCAGCGCAATGGTGCATTGCACAGTGCTATATCTCTGAATATCTCATTGCGCCCATATGCAGGTTCCCACCCCTCCACTTTGTCCCTTGCATACCTTATGTTTTAGCCTGGCGCTATTGCATTTATCGGGTGCTATCTCCTTCTTTGAATATGGCTGTCCCACGCTAACCCTATGCTAATCCTGCACAAACGGTTAGCGTGCTGTGCTAAGTTTTGAATATCTGGGCCTTCATTTGTGAAAATAAATAAATATGAAAATCTTGTCACAGAGCAAAATTAGCACCAACTGCTAATAGAATGCTGATACCTACATTTACAGTTTAGCAAACACTTGACATCTGACTGAGTGGGGTTTCTGTAAGAAAACAGCTAGAGTATTTATTAATTATTGTTAACATTGATGATCTGGGCAGTTTCTGTGCTTTTATGGTTGTGTATAGTTTGATAAAATTAAAACACTCCTGCTAGCGAGAACTGATGCACACAGAAAACAAAAATAATGAATTAGAGCTATTTAGTAGCTGTTGTCTTACAGAAACCCCAGTTAGCTTGCTCTCAGCCATCTGCTAAACTATCTGTTGCCATTTGTGCTCCCTGGATAAGAACAGTTACCTGCTGTTGTGAACTGATTGTAAACTGATTTTAAAGCAGTGCACATGCTAAATCTAAGGTCATGGCTACATCAGTGTCACATGAGACAGGGTACATCATAGGAGAAAGAAAGCCAATAAACCTATTTGTGATGGAGATCCCATGGGGTCATAAAACTACCATACTGCTAGCAGGCTATTTTAGGAAAAACTCCTAATAGCAGACAGAGGGAAGGACACTCTAGGACTTAACATACATATCAAAACACTCTGCATAACATATGTTTTTTGTAAATTCTGGGTGGACTACTCCTTTAAATACTGGTGCCTGTATATCCATGCCACTAAGCTTTTAATGCCAACATGCTTCTGCTGCTGTGAGTTTCCCCATCTGTGTGGTCCCATTCTGCTTGTGGCAGCCCCTTCCCCAACCAAATAATTTTACAGAGAGAAGCTCTTTACACCATATCAACTAAATTACTGCTAAAATCATTATTTAAAAACATTTTGTTGAGAAATTTTTGTTTTAGTATATCCATGGTCAAGAAAAATGAATTTGTAAAAGAAACCAAAATCTCCATTTATCAGTTCATTGAATCACAATACAGCATGTTATGACATTTTCAGATTCTATGTGTAACCTACAGTTAGTCAAACAGAAATTAGACACACAAATGTCTACCTGTTTGCAAGTGTAGCAAATGTGATTATTATCATTCAGTTGTAAACACCTATAGTCACAAACTGCAAGTTAAGAAGATTCAGTAGAATATAAACAGCAGCCCAGAACTGCCTGCCTGAGAATGAAGTTGGTATATTATTTGGAAAAAGGCAAGGCCGGGTCTCTTGCTATGCAATGTCCTGCAAAGTAACACACTGACTGCTCTTAGGATGGTGGTGTCAAATGGCTTAATGAGGTGCTGTGAGGTGCCTAGGGGAACTTGTTATGCAGAAAGTTCCAGGAAGTGTTTAACCCATTCTACTTCTGATAGCTTTCTATAATGTCTGTACTATCCATTGGTAATCTGACACAGAATGACTTCCAGAAGATAATGAGTTAACTTTCTGTAGGCTCAATTAAATCCTCAAGCCAGAGAAAAATAGTGCTCTAAAGCTTCCTATACACACACAGGCAGCATAGTAATGAGGCTTCAGCTGAGGAATCTATTTTTAACATGCTATCATGTTGTTACATAGATACATAGATACATAGACAGTGTCGGCAGATAAGGGCCTATGGCCCACTCAGTCTGCCCATTTAAGTTTGTAAGTTCAGTTTATGTTTTCCAGGAAGTCTGTTGCCCCTTACCCCTGACCTCCAGAATTCCTTTATGTCTATCCCATGCATTCTTAAATCCCATGATTGTTTCAGCCCCCACCACTTCCTCTGGCAGGGTGTTCCACTTGTCCACCACCCGCTCTGTGAAGAAATTCTTCCTCACGCTTTCTCTGAATCGTCCTCCCTCCAACTTCATCCCATGCCCTCTAGTCCTGGAACATCTTTTTCACTTAAAATAGTGCATTCCTGCACCCTGTTCCTCCCTGTAAGATACTTGTATGTCTCTATCATATCCCTCTCTCTCCTCCCTCCAGGGAGTACATGTTCAGTGCTTTCAACCTGTCCTCATAGGACTTGTGATGCAATCCATGCACCATCTTTGTTGCCCTCCTCTGAACCTTCTCTACCCTGTCTATGTCCCACGTGGGTAAGGTCTCCAGAACTGCACAGTGTACTCCAGGTGCGGCCTCACTAGTGTCTTGTATAGTGGAATTATGACCTCCTTTTCCTGCTAGTGATGCCCTGCCTATGCATCCCAGCATCCTATTTGCTTTACCTGCTGCCTTGTCACACTGTTTCCTGCCTTGAGGTCATCAGAGATGACAACCCCAAGATCCCTTTCCTGCTTGGTGCATGCTATATCCTCACCCCCAACTGATATATTGTGCCAGGGTTTTTGTGCCCCATATGCATTATCTTGCACTTCCTTGCATTGAATTTCAACTGCCAAACCCTGACCATTCTTCAAGTTTCTGCAGGTCCCTTCTCATTCTGTCTACACCCTCTGGTGTGTCTACTCTGTTACAGAGCTTTGTGTCATCAGCGAACAGTGAAATTCTGCCTTCTAGGTCCTGTGCAATGTCACTGATGAAGATATTGAATAGTACCGTCCCAGCACTGATCCCTGTGGTACCCCACTGGTCACTCTTCCTCTGTGGAGGACAGCCATTTACCACCACCCTCTGTGTCCTGCTGCCCAGCCAGTTACCTACCCACCGCACTACTGTCCTGCCCACACCCATATTCCCCAGTTTGTGCAATAGTCTTCTATGTGGCACAGTGTCAAAGGCCTTGCTGAAGTCCAGATAGGCCATGTCCACTGCCTCCCTGATCCACCTCCCTAGTCACCCAGTCAAAAATTAATTGAGGTTGGTCTGACATGACCTCCCCCTGGTGAAACCATGCTGCCTTTGGTCCTGTAGTCCATTGACAACCAGATGTTCCACCAATCTCTCCTTCAGTAGTGCTTCCATGATCTTCCCCAACTACCGAGGTTGAGGCTGACTGGTCTGTAGTTCCCTGCTTCCTCTTTGTTCCCACTTTTGTATAAGGGGACTACATCTGCTATCCTCCAGTCTTTGGGTACCTCCCTTGTTTCTAGTGATCGGCTAAACAGGATAGCAAGAGGTTCAGCCACCATCTCTCTTAGTTCTTTAAGGACCCTGGGGTGCACCCCATCTGGCCCCATTGCTTTATCAACTCTTATTACTTCCAGTTCCTTCAGGACCCTTTCTCGTGTTTGGTAGGAAAGCTGACATCAGCCCTTTTCTGAATGCAGTATTGCTGTTGGCTCCGGCCACATTCGTAAAAACTGGAATAACATGTTCCAAGGAGTATAAACTCACCAGGAATGTTAGAAAAAAATGACCCCTCCCCATTCATTCACAGGTGTCAATGAATGTATTTGTTAACCATGCTGGTTCATCTTTTTGCTTCCCTCATGGTAAAAATGTGAAACTACATGTGTGTTATTTTAAATGAATGAAACATAGTTTGTCCAGGGGGATGACAGTTCTGATAGTTGTTCCAGTCTTTCTTTTCACTGATATAATCTGAGCCAGGAAAAAAGTAAGTAGGAAAAAATAACAGCATTTTGTTTCTACAAGTAGTTGTTAATTGCAGCTGGTATTTTTAACATGTGCAAGTCAACTCCACTTCTCAAACTTAAAAAGAAAAATACACTTCATGCCTGTATCCCCCGTTAATTGTTAAAACCTGAATAAAGAATATACTAACAACAAAAAACGACATAAAGGGGAAGAGTTAGAGCAGATGAAGGAATCACTTAAGCACTTAATATTTGCACAGCTTTACGATAAACTCGAAACAGTCTTTAAGTTGTGTGAGACACTAAGCAGGCAGTTTTGAACTTTAAGTTTTAAAATTCACTGAAAGACAGAGTTTTTGGCAAAAAGGCACTATTTGCAGCTTCAGAGACAGAGAGAGAGAGAGAGAGAGAGAAGCAGCCAATCAAGACAAGTTCTCAAAAAGGCACTGGATTCTGATTGGTTGCTGGTGAGCTGCACCTTTCAAGCTTCAGCTGCAGGCCTCGGGAGTACGGGTGGTGTCTAGTTCAGGGCCAGCCGTGCTGCTCGGGGAATCCACTTGTTGGTGGAGGAAGCACCCGAATCTTGGGTCAGTTGTTAGCTGGAGTTTGTAGTGAGGAGTTGGAGGAGTGGAAACCATTGTCTAGAGCAGGAGTTCCTGATTTTCCATCCCCAGAGAGATGGAAAGGACTGCCAGAATGGATCCAAGGGGAAATCCCCTAATTTTGATTCAGGACTTTGAAGCTGCCTGTTTATTTTCCAATTGTGAGTAATCTGACTTTGTACTTCCCTGAGGAAAGTACCTGTTTTTAGGGTGTTTTCTCTGATAAAGGGAAATATACATGAGTTCTGTTCTAAGTTGAGACTGTTCTCATGTTTTTAAAGTTGGCTGACAATTGTGGGGTCCCCAGAGAGACTTGGTACATTGTTCAGGACTTTAGTTCTGCATTCAGACAGGAGTGTTTTCTTATGCAGGATGTGAAAGTCATTCCAAGATGCATATTTCTAACTGTTCTCCAGAAGTTTTGAGGCATAACTCTAAAAGAATGGCTGGGTATGGATGTTGAAGCAAAAGGCGGGCAGCCCTCATCTGGAGTGACCAGTTCAGCACTACATGTTCTGTAAGGGTGCCTGGTTATTCAGGTCATGGTGGCCAATGCCTGAAGAGAAGTTTACCTCCTGGTGTGGGTTGTGCTAGTTTTGAGCACCAGTGTGCTCTGTAATGGCCAGTAGCCACATTGCAAAAATGTTAAGTCCCATGCCATATAGGAAATGTACTCAGTTGTGGCCAGTGCCACTAGAGGAAAATGTGTGTTTCAGCTGAGGCCATTGCCACTGAAGAGAATTCGAAGACCTGTGGCATATGGGATATGTAGAGTTTCTGTCTGATATAGATTCTGTTGTTCTGCCATTGCCTTGTGTCACGATGTATAAACCTTGGAGGTCCACCTTTGCTTTAGAGTACCATCTTTGGAATAAAGTCACACTCTAGAACCCCAACCTGGTTTAGACATTCATGTTACTGCTTCCTGTGTGGAATTACTGGGTACTCCTCCAGAAGTACTGACCTAGCATAGCCCTAGCAAAAAGTTCTCTCCTCAGGACCTGGGTTTATTTTGGTCACATTTGTGGTTTTGCTTTTGTACACCCCCACCCCTTTCTGACCTCTAGAAATAGCGAGCCTGGTATACATTCCCAAAGCTAGAGATGGCACCGATTTTCCAAAGTAGTTTGGGTGCCCAGTTGAGGGTACCAAGGGGTAGCTGACTCTGCAAAGTAGCGAGGAGGTGGTTACATATATATCGATCTATGTATATATAATAAAGGATTGGAAACTGTATCTGTGATATACGTGAGTAATAATACCCAACAGTGTGGGCGTTATTGGGATATAACGGACAGCCCAGGGACATAATGAGGCCCGACGCCAGGCGGGCGTTTTATACCCCTGGAAGGCCAAGATATCCCATAATGCCCACCCTGGAGGGCATTATTACACTTAGAAAATGGGCTTACATTATTTTTATTCAAATAATAATTTCATTAAAAAGGGTAAAAGTTATTAAAAATTTACTAAAATGTCAGGTTCTGTAAAATAGTCCCTTTAGTGCCACTAGAGGGTGCTGCTGTTTGTGATATCCTTTTTTTTTGATACTACCTGGGAGTGTCACTTTTTTTATAGTGCTATCCAGGGAATTGTTACTTTAATTTTTTTGTCTCTCTCCCCCCATCTGTTCGCGCTACGTGGATACATATTGTTTTGGTTGCTAGTCTGGGAGCAGAGAGAGAGAGGCTTCGCTGTGGAGTGAAAATGGCACAGTGTGCTGTGGCACGCTATCTGGGGCATGGAAGTTGGCCAATGACCTCTGGAGAGAAAAAAAAAAGAAGGTACTTACTTTTGGTTTAAAAACATGACAGTTGTGAATAGAGGAGTGGGAATTTCCTGTGAGTCGTTTAAAACATGAAGGTTGTGAATGGAGGAGCGGGAGTTTCCTGTGAATCATTGGCAGAGATGGAGTCACGGTGCCGGGTAGCGGCAGTTGCTAAAGTGGACAGAGGATCCGAGGTTATGGACCTTGCGAGTGCCGTAGTTAGGACTGGCTTAGTGGGGGGGGGGGGTGCAAAACAAAAACAAGATTTTTACTTTTCCGTATTCTCCGTATTCTGTTACTATGGACTGGTTTGAGGATTGTCTGTGTATGGGGGCTTGCTCTCTCACTAAGCGTACAGTAAAAAAAAAAATAGCGTTTATTGGATCGTGGGCACAGGGATACCAGGTGGTGATGGGTGCTGCCAGAAGGGACTTGTTATTTACAGGGCGTTGTTAAGCTATAACAGTGTGGGTGCCTGGGTGTTTCAGCCAATCAGGATTCAGTTTTTTTGTTGCCCATTTTCTAAAAGGATATAATGCCATTGTGATGAGCTGAGGCTATAAGCCATGAAGCTGAAGGCCTAGCAGCATTATTACCTAGCTCCTCGAGATGACATTATATTGGAATGTCTCACAGTTTCCTATTGTTTATTGAATAAAATATATGTTGATGTGGAAAAACTGGGAGAAACAGACATGGATGAGTCAAAAAACAGGTTGAACAGAGTTTTATTAACATATATTATACCAGTAGTTAATTTCACTATAATTATGGATATATTAGTTGTATTCAATAATACAGTAGTTATATTGCAGTTTAAATAATATTGCTGTTTTGTTAAACAGCTACTGATACCTCAAAGAAAATTTAAAAAAATAATAATAATTAGGTACAATTCTAGTTGCATTCCATTTACATTTCATATATTTCTCCTCTTCATAATTTATTACCAAGGAAATGTGTATGAATATATGATATTTATCCCTTAGAGTTCATTCTAAGTTCATCTGCCTGCCTCTATAGCTTACTCCCTACTTTAAGTCATAATCCTCTGTTGTGACATCACAATCTTTTGCCATGGGAGTAACTGTGAGGTCACAAGCAGTACTCTATTACTTTAGGTAGGGAGAAAGCAGCAGGAATAGATGAACTCTTAAGGAGCAAAGATCCTGTTTTCATGGAAATGACCTCATTACTAAATAATGGGGAGGAGGAATATAGAATGAATGGGAAATACATGCTGGACAGTGCTTAACATTATGTTTTACTAAAGTTATCCTGAACATGTCACCAGCTCTTTAAATGTCAATAGCACTTGTAGTGCAGAATTTGTGGTACTGTCTCTTTAAGGATGAAAAAGTGTTAGTCAGAGTCTGAATCTGAAGTTTCTACCTACTTTCTTTTTTCTTAAGCTATATGTTATATGTAAGGCATAAGACACTCTGAGGTGTGGTTTATGGCCTGATAAGAGCACGACCCAGTTGCGTAATGAGGCATGAGACGTTTGCGTCAAGTGCCTTTAGCACCTGGGAAGTGCTCTTATCAGGCCATAAACCACACCTCAGAGTGTCTTATTCCGCTTATAAAATGGGCCCCCTAGTAAAGAATTTAATTAAAAAATTCACATAAAAACTGTAGATAAAAAGAGTAAAAAAATATGATCATGTCAGTACAAAAAAAAAGAGAAAGTAGTTATTGTCACTGTCTTGGAATGGAGCTCTTGAATTAAAACTCACTACAGAACATTGGTGTCTGCAATATATCTACACTCCACACCAACCCACTCACTCACAAAGAAACTCTCAAAACCATGTTTTTCCCCCAAATATTTCTTAGTTTGCCCACCCAGTTTTAGTTAGGTCCAGTGGGAGTGAGCCTGTCCGGGAATTAACCTGTCCCATACTGGCAGAGGTAAATAGCGTGATGTTTCTTGCTCCCCTCTCCAACAAACAGAGAACATTTATTTGGTCTACTTTTACATTTCTTTCTATTTTTTAAGCTTTGTCTGGCTAATGAACTTTCAATGGCTGGCTTGGCTGGCATCGAGCATGTTCCTCAGCGGCCGCCGTAGATAATGGTTTCCTGCTTCGCGGCTGCGGAAGTGTGACAGCGAAGAAGAGAAAGAAGCTTATTTTTTTCTTATGTTTAGTTTTGTTGTTACAGTAATGGACTGCTTTTTTTAGACGAGGAAAACTGGGCTGTTGTGGGTCTCATAGGAGGGAGAGGAGCAACTGGGGGAAAACCTAGTTCGGAGACAGCAGAAAGTTTCAAATGGTAGTGGGTATTGGGCAGACTTTTGAGCAGTGGGCCAGAGAGCTGCAGCTCAGAGAAACAGACAGGCAATGTGTAAAACATATTTAGTACTTTAGTGGTTGTGCAGGAAAGAGGACCTTGGATACACTTACTGGTATCCTGCTTTCTGTATTGGTGCCATCATGTCTCCCACTGCAGCTGGTGTGGTTTTGTCAAATCGTAGCCTGGGATCATAGCTGGATGCTGAGGAGCTGCAGTGGCCCGTGGAAGAGTGGTGGCATGGATTGATTTCGTGTGCTGCATTTTGGGTGACACAAGTAGTACCAGTTGTAAGGTTATGCCCTGATAAGGACACAGCTGATAGAGGCTATCAGCCAATCACAGTGCATGAAATATTTTGCCCATTTTATAAATTCTTATATTTACATTGCCTTGCACATTACAAGTGCTGCCAAAGAGAGTAATGTCGCTGTTTCCATGGGTGTTCAGGTCTATGTCTGCAGCAGACTGTAAGGAGGAGTAGTGTAGGGACGAAGCAGGGCTTTGGTGCTTTTGTTTGCCTTTGAACAGCTTTTCCTGCAGTTTTCTTCACTTGTTTGTGTGCTGAGTTGGCGTTATACAGAGTGGGTGGCTCTGCAAAAGTGGCTGGTTCTGATGTTCAGTAGTAGTTCCTTGATGTGGAGAGATGCAGAACTGGCTGGCTGTTTGACGCATTGAATAGTGCATGTGTGGATTGCTGTGTAATGACAGACACACATTGCTCCTAGCAGGATGCGATGACATCCTCTGTAGGCACCTCAGTGTTACTGCACATGTTCAAGGTGAGCGTTGGTAGAGCAGCTGGTTTTTCCAAATTGCTAGTCAGTTTATCTATTGGAATTCCCCATATTGATTGCTGAGGGAATTAGTCAGCTGGAATTCATTGCAGCAGGTATACTGAATGTAACCTGCTGTTTATAAGGAGTTAGATGAGCCACAGTCATTCTTTTAGTTGGAGCTGTCAACTGGTCATTAAGTACATATTGTGCTATGTGCTGGTCTGGTATGGCATTTTCTAGTTCTGGTACATCAATGGGTTTATGCTTTTGTTTTTTCTGTTGCAGTAGTTAATTTCTTGCTTCTCTGGAGGTTCCTGGTTTTTGAAGGTTTTCAAGGCAGTTTTTAGAGTCATTTATATCAGTTTGAGTGTCTCTTAGGATTCCATATGCTGTCCCATGCAGTTGTAACCCCCCATTTGTGGGGGCTTACCTGAACTGCCCATTTACCCCCGGACCATGTCATCTGCCTTTCTTGCTCTGTCTCTCTCTCTGACCTGGGTCTGCAGCTGGAAGGGGACCAGAGGAACTGCTGCACAAGAATGCTGCACTTCTGCGAAGGAATGCATGCACATTCGAGCAGCTGCCTGCTCAAATGTGCAAGCTGGTCTAGCCCAAATGTTGTTGCAGCAGTGAGAGTGCCCATCCACCACAGGACTAAAAGCTACATGTGTGGTTACCACAGCACCTCCCCTACAGTGCTTCAGCCCAGGGACACCAGTGGTCATCAGGGGGCTCGGAGACACTAGGAGGGGGAGAAGCACCTGAAATGGACTTTGTAACTGGTGTGCTGCTCCTCTAAGAACTTCAGATCCCAGCTTCAATAAGGTCTGTGCCCAAAACGGGGGGTGAGAGACAGCAGATAATGGAGTTCCTGACTCCTAGCCCAGGGCTTCCATTCAACACCACCACCACCGGAATATTGGGCACTGGGTGTCTACCAGACATGTGGTCAAGTTAAAGTAAAAGCATAATGTGTTGCCCATAAAAGAATCATAAAATGCAACAACTGTGTGTAAAGGAACACAGCCCCATCTTGTTGACCCCTGACCTTACTGTCAGCCAATCAAAGGTCAGGTATCTCGGCAGTTGTTTTCTGGGAGAAGGACTTGCTGTGTGCTTGTCATCTTTTTAAGCAGCCAATAAGGCATCAAGTGTGCATTCTGCATACTAATTAAAGGAACTGGCAGCTTGCTGCACCAATCCAAAGCTGCTATTTCCCAGGAAGGTGCTGGGGGCCTGAGACAGTGGGAGTCAGTCTGCAGTTAGCCCCAAGTGAGAGAGGAGGGTTAGTGCCAGGGTGAGACCCTACCAGCAAAGCCAGCCTGGGCTTACACAGCCACCAGCAGAGAGAGACTTTGAAGGGCCTCTACGACCAATTTATACATACTGACAAAGATATAGATAGACATAGATATAGACATAGAGAGAGCCAGAACAGTGAGCCTGTTCCCCTAAATTATCAGATTGTTGCTGATCTGAGAGTCTGTGACCTGCCATCAACACAGTTGGTATCCATGTGCCAAAGCCACTGGTCTGTGGGTATCAGGAGACAGGGAGACATGCCTACCCAAACAAGAAGAAAAACCTGCATCATCCAACAGACAGTCTGGGAGATGGCCAGTTGGTACCATTGCCAGGTGCTAGCTATTGCATACACTGGGGTTGGAAGCCTGGATGTGGGTGTGAAGCATGTGGCACCTACTCCTTGGACTGGTCTGAGTTTCAGAAGAAGAAGAAGGGAAGAACTCAGGAGGTGCACAAGTCTGCAGTAGCAGTAGAGCCTGAATATCATCTAGCGGCACCTGTGACCAGAAGCAGCTGTGAGCCATCCCCAGTTGCCAGCTCAAGCCTTCATTCTGAGAGAGCCTGCTTCAACATCAGAGGAGGAAAGGAGCCCAGGAAACAGGAAAGTAGCACATCAGAACAGGGAATACTCTCAGGGCTTGCCCTGCAACCTGAGGATATCTGTATAAAGTTCAGCACCAAAGCTAAAGTTTTTGCCATTTGCTAGGAATTGCAAATACCTCGCTTGGAGCTCTGGCCATCACTGCATGGTCTGTTGTTCTTTTTCTATTCAAAACATGTTATGTTGTTTGCTTTTAAAGTGCATCACTGTCAGACAACCAGCTGCAATGACATTGGGTCTGCACCATTTCAATAGCTGGGCACCCACTGAAGCTTGGAGAACTTCCTTTAGACTGGTTCCAGTGTGTAATATTCCCTATGTGGGCTGGATGAAGCTACAATGAATGCTAACCTATTTTGTATGGTGGGAGGTGGGAACTGGTTGTGGTTTATTCTATCTGCAAGGTAAAAAAAAACAGAGTTTAGCCGATTCCAAATTTCTGTCCTGCCATGATAGTAATTGCTTTAGAGCTGCAATTCTCTTTACGTTGCTTTCCCCTATCCCCTGTGAAGGTCTTTCAATAAATGTTTTATTGATATTTTATAATATGTCTCATGAGCACATTATTAGCTGCAGTCAGAAATTGCATGTTTTGTTTGATTCAAGGTTGCACTTTGGTCTTAGTGGTGTAGGGCAGTACTGTGGGGAGGTGGGGAGGTACTACATCCCAGAGTGTTGTACTGCTCTCACATCAGGCCCAACTGAAATTTGTTCTGGGTGGAGGCACACCACTAATTTTCATAGATCTGGAAATAATCCCCCCAATCAGGAATCTCAGAACCCAGGCCCCTCAACCTTGTCTGAGCCCACTAGGCAGGGGTAGTAATCGAAACATACCTGTTGACCCAGTTGCAGCTTTAGAGGCACTGCTGGGATCTCTTATTAACCAGTTGGCCCCCATATGGAGCCAACTGCGGACAAAAATCATTTGGGCCCCACTACCCCAAAAGTAGTACCGGATGCCATGGCACATGAAAGGTTAATCAGCTGGTGTGCAAGTGAGGGACTGGATCTCTTGAAAGCCATATTGCTTCTTGGAGTTCCTCAAGGGACTGGCATTAATAAAATCAAGGATGTCTCATCTGGGATAAAGTGTCTTGGGAAAGTATAGTAGCTGTTCAAGGCCATTCCCTGGATAGTGCTGCTGAATATCTGATGGTCCTGGTAGAGTGCCACAACACTGTGTATGCTACCAGAGTGCTCAATATGCTAGACCCAGACAGGGATGACCCCAAGTGACTGCTAGTGACACATACAAGTGTGCTAACCCCAAAGCCAGAGGTCCCACCACTAACCAAGGTTCTGAGAAAAGGTTTTACAAGTGGTTACATGCTGAAAGGAAGTTGACTAATGATGTCTGGATGTTGCTAGGCCTCCAAAGGTGCCCCCAACAGAGTGAGGAGGTGAGACCTAGATATGTATCACCCCCTCAGACTCTTATAGGAGGTTAAGAATGTTTTTGAGCATGAAACCCAACCTAGTAGGAGAAGATGACTTTGAAACATGGATGGATTATACTTCTACACTGATACAAGACTGGCAATGCTCAGAAGCCCAAAAGAGAAGCAATGACTAGGACAGAATCTTCGTGGTCCTGCTTTAGAGACTATCTGGTCATTGAGGGCTACTGACCCTGATGCACCAGCACAAGAGTACTTGACAGCCCCGGAGAGTGTCTTTGGAAGCACAGAAGCCAATGAGAATCTCTTGTGGGAATTCAAAACTACCCATCAGTGGAATGGAGAACACTGTCTGCCTTCTTGCACCATGTGGAAAGGACTTTGCAATGAATATTCTGCAAGGGAGGCATGCCTCTCAAGACTTGAACCAAATGCAACTAGAGCTTGTGCTCAAGGCTGCCTGTCACTCCACTTTATTAATCCTGAAACTGCATGTTGCTGAGTGGAAAGATGCTCCATCCTCTCACCAGGCACTCATGAGAGAATTTCGGGGTGCTGAAGAGGAAGAGGCACACTAGGAACCCTATCATGCCTCTGCAGCCATTACACAAGCTGCTGACAATGTACAGTCAAATGAAGTTCAAGAGTTGAAAACATTGACAAAAGAGTACAAAGAAGCAGTTAACAAGACAATAATGACCCCTAGTAATGAACAATCTGACTCCCAGTGTCAGTAGGCAGCTGCTGTCAGCCAAAACCCCTGTATGATAGGCGTAGGGGTACAAACTTAAACACCTTCTTTGGACTGTGATCTTAGAACTAAGGTAGATGAATTGCTGAAACTGGTAACTGACCTAAAGGGGCATCAGCCTCAAGTTATGACCTGGTCAAGAGAAAGGACCCTTTAGCAAAAGCACACAGTAACTTGTGCCCCAATCATTTTCTGAGTGCACGTTCTGCAAAAAAGAGTAATCAAGATTGGAGGCCTTTCCCTGATGCACCCTCTGGCTCATGACCATACAGAAAGGGCATCTTCTGTTACAGTCATGGAAAAGATGGGCATATGAAGAAGGAGTACTGGTCACAGAGGGACCTGTGCATAGAGTCGAGAAAATTTCAGAAGCAGGAAAACTTCCCCGTGGCCTGGTAGGGGAGTGCAACGGAGTCCCTTCTGCAAGATGTTCCACCCAGCCTATGAAAACTTTAGCAATCCAAGACCATGTTAAGCCTCAACAAGAGACACTGCCTGAAAACCTTGACAAACTAGTTGGTCCATCAACTGAAATGATGATCAAAATTAATGATATCTCAGCCAGAGCTGTTCTTGGTAGTGGTTCTCAGGTCACTGTTATATTCAAGGACTGGTACAACAAACTCCTTGCTAAAGACTGTGAGTTGAAACCTTTGGAAAGTCTAAATGTACTGGGCCTGAGTGACAAATCATACCCTTATCTTGGCTATTTGAAAGTTTGTATTGCTTTCCCCTCTGCAGTGATGGAAGTTGGTGATGCAGTGGAAACACTAGCGCTGGTTTGTCCACAGTCAGAAATATTTGATAATTTACCCATTCTTATTGGAACTAATGCTCATACGTTTGGATTCCAAGCCAAACTCTGCCAGGAAAGAGGGGTGCAGCAGCATAGAAAAGTACTGCAGGTGCATGGGTTGGTGAAGCAAGCATACCAGAAGCAGATGCAACAGAAGTCAGAAGACCAAGAAGGCCTGGTTGGAATTGTCTGACACCAGGAACCTGAAGAACTTGTCTTACCCTCAGTGCTAAATGCAGTATTGGTGGAGTAATCAGATTGAAACGAGATACGAAAACAAAATCCTGATGATAGATGCCCCTGAAGAGCATGACCTGCCAGAGGGATTATTAATTAATTTATTTATTTGTGTTTTGGTAATCGGATTAGTCCACTAAGACAATTGTAGTCCCTTTTTCAGGGGTGACCCGGAAAAGAAGTATGTATACAGTACAATGCTTTAACGTAAGTATGGCAGTTACAATGGAAAAAATTATATACTACGTTCAGTGATCCACAGGATTATGATACAGACAGATACAACCACAGGTATATGAAGTAACAAGCAGGTAGGTTACACAGAAGTGCGACAAGTACATGACACATTCAAGAGAGTGCACTACAATATATAATTGTTAGCTAATGATATCAGATAAAAGAGGGCTAACCAATGGCAGTTATGTTTAAAGACAAGGCACAGGGAAGCAAGGTAAGAAGCCAGGATTGAGGGAAGAGAAAGGACAAGAAATAGACAGCACTGTTGAGGTTATGGTTTAACATCACCAGTAGCAGGAGCAAGCTGTAGAGGCAGAGAGAAAAGAAAGCAAGTTGGACTTGTACTCAGGGAGGGTGGAGCATGACAGAATAGAGGGAGGAAGGGAGTTCCAGTCAGGCACAGCTGCGTAGGTGAATGATTTATGGGCCACAGTTAACCACAGTTTGGGCATTATGAGAAGGGGAGAGAGGCAGATCTCAGGGTTCATTGAGGTTGTCTTAGACGAATAGACTCACTGAGGCATGGAGAAGTATGTTTGTGGACCAGCTTGTGCAGAAAACTCAAAGTGGCATAACTTAGTTTAGATTTATACAACAACCAACCCAGGGAAGAGAGGACATCACAGTGATGGTGATGGGCATTGAACCCTAGGGAAAACCTACCCACCCTATGGTAAGCCTGTTCGAGGATTGATTAGGTAGCAGTGTTAGTTATGAGCAGAAGCGGAGCACCATAAGATAGAAGTGGGAGAAGAGAGAAAGATGCAATCTTATGACAGGAGGCTGAGGCGAGGAAGGGGGGATACGATAGACAAGGCCTAGCTTTTGGTTCAGAGATTTGATTAGGATAGAGACATGAGCATTAAGGGATAGTGAGGTATCCAAGATGATGCCCAAGTATTTAAAGCTATGGACAAGTTCAAGGGCATCACCATTGAGGGAAGTAATCCTGAGAGGGGGAGGTTAGAGGAGAAAGAGGGGGGATGGAAGAATAGCATACTTTTTGTTTTCTTGGTTTTTATTGGTTAAGTCCAAGTGTGTTACCGATATGGGTGCATGCTTATGTGTGATGACTTACAATTTATGGTGAAAATGAAAAATGTGACTGACAGAAACATCACTATTCAAAAAGGACAAACCTTCACCCAGGTGTATTGCACTGGCATGACAATACAGCCCAAATCCAACATGGGCAATGAAAATGGTGGGTTAGACACAGAATTCTTTGATTTTGGGACTCCCCCATACCTGAGAAATGGAGGATCAGAGTGAATCAGAAGTTGGCAGAATGAGCCCAAGTATTTTCTATTCATGAGTGGGATTGGACTGCATCTCTGCTGCGGAGCACCACATCAGACTGTATGATGACCGCCCCTTCAGAGAGTGATCCAGTCGGCTGGCTCCAGCAGACACTGATGATGTGAGATGGCATCTTCAAGAATTATTTGCAGCAGGCATCATCCAAGAACTGAGAAGTCCCTATGCATTGCCTACTGTGGTTGTGTGTAAGAAAAATGGCACAGTTCATATGTGCATTGATTATAAAACCTTAAATAAGAGGATTATTCCAGATCAGTATATGACGCCAAGAATACAAGATGTTCTAGGCTGCCTTAACAGTAGTAAATGGCTCTCAGTTTTGGACCTGAGGAGCAGGTATCACCAGATTCCAATGACTCCTGAAGACAGAGAAAATATTGCCTTCATATGTCCCCTTGGGTACTATGAATTCTTGAGACTGCCCCAAGGCATATCTCATGCCACACCACCTTTCAACATTTAATGGAACTTGCAGTTGGAGATGTGAATCTTTTGAAATGTCTAATCTACCTAGATGATGTAATTGTGTTTGGAAAGACGTTGAACCTGGAGGAACATGAGCCTCACCTGATGAAAGTGCTACACTGAATAGGAGAGTTCGGGCTCAAACTCTCCATCGATAAATGTCAGACCGGAGTAAAGCCCAGGGGCAGGAGAAAGTAGCAGATTCAAGGTACTGTACAAGTAACCTAATAATTTAAGTTCTTGGGGCTGTTCACTTGTGTTGTGTTATGCTACTCCTTGGGGAGGTAAATTTTGAGAGGAAACTCTTGTCATTGGGGATACTCCTCGAGAGGATAAAGTTTTAAGGAAACGTCCTGTTGTTAGGGCTACTTTTGGGGGGGTAAAGTCTAAGGGTATACTGATAATGATGGGAGTGCTGAGGGCAGGATGGGGAGGGGGTGGGGCGATGGAGCATTCAGGAGGTATGGTGAATGCAGGATGGCAGGACTGGGAGGGGTGACATGAAAGGGGGGCTTGGTATCAAGGGAGGGGAGGCTTGTGTAGGAGGCAGGGGGTCCAGAAGAAACAGGGTGGTGTGTTGCAATGGCTGTGGGGCAGCCGTATGGATGGGTACATTATGAAGGATGCAGGAATATCCCATTTGCCGCAAGCTGAGAGCACTGTAGACAGAGGTCAGCTGGTTGTCGGTACAGTTGAGAAGGTTAAAAGAGGGGATGGAGGAGTGAGGGTAGGAGGGTCACCACATTGGGTGTATAGAGTTTTGAAGTTTGAGGTGTCAGACGGGGTAGAATGGAGCATGGGGGGTGTAATGAGGGTTGCAAGCCATTCCGGGGTGGCAGAAAGGATAATACAGGCAGGAGACAGATAGGGTTAAGTAACAGGAACAAGGTTCTGATGTCAGTAGCAGAAGAAGAGGATGGTACTACTAGAAGTGAAAGAGGCAACAGTCAGGGCAGGGAGAATACTGGGGAAAAAAAGGCAGATGGGAGAGGGGTGTGGTCTTGAGAGATAGATGGAGGGAAGGGGAAGATAGGGCAGGAGGACCGGGGCGGCAAGAGAGAGCTGGAGATGCACCTGGTGGGGCAGGGGAGGTCATGGATGGTGTGTTGGTCAAGAGGAGAGGGCAGTAGGCAAGGTGGATAAGCTGGAAGGGGAGGAGGGTAATGCAGGAGGGGTGGGTCTGGGTACTGTTGGGAAGGGAAGGGCATATTCTCAAGGGGGAAGGGGTTGCAAGCAGATACATGCAGAAAGGGGAAGGTGGGGTGGAATAGTGGTGTTAGGGGACTCTATACTTAAGAGGATTAGGTGGAGGGAGGGGTGAATGACATAGTCGGATATGGGTGGAATCTATACCGGGCTTAACAGCGGGAAGGTCAGGTTAGGCCATGCTGAGAGCATGAGCATTCAAACCTAGTGTCTGTTGCAGTAAGATCGAAAACAATCTGAGTCTGATGGGACTGCCTATGTGAATAGGTTAAAAAGTCTTAGAAAAACTGCTGGAAACTCTGTGAGAGATAATTTGTGCATAATTAAGAAAGATGATTTGTCTAAATGAAAACAGTGATATATAATTAGCCATTTTGGTCCTTATAGATAAGATTATAGAAGGCATCTCTTGAAAAAGCCTGCTGTGTAGATGAAACGTTGAGACGTGATGAATTTACAATAAAAAAGAAGTTATTTTAACATCTGAAGAAACTGTTTACAGTGGTATTGTTTCAGCACCCCCAACCCCCTTTGTGAATCAGAGACTGCTTGCATGCTGAGATGTGTCAGGAGGAGAAGGGAAAAACCTCATGTGGTGATGCACGTAGGCACAAATGACCTGGTGGACATTCAGGTGGAGGTGGTTAGGGAGAGATATGAAGAACTAGGGAAGTTGTGTAAGGAGGTTGGGTGCTCGGTGGCCTTCTCAGAAGTGCTTCCGGTAGCCAGGGAGAGCAGAGCAAGGAAAAACAGGATTGTGGAGTTCAATTCTTGGCTGGTGGTGTGGTGTTGCTCACAAGGATATGGACTGGTGGAGGACTGGGGGAACACATGGGACAACAGTGAACTATTTGCAGCAGACAGGTTGCACTTGAGTAGGGCAGTGCAGTGCAGGGGGCCTTGAAACAGAAACTGGAGGAGAAAATAGCTTAAGGGGGATTTTAAACTAGGAAGGGGGTGGAGAGTGTGCAGCTAGTATGGAGGGCCACCAGGTAGGGGAGCGGTATGAGC
Organism: Neoceratodus forsteri; assembly: GCA_016271365.2. Lineage (NCBI taxonomy): Eukaryota > Metazoa > Chordata > Ceratodontiformes > Ceratodontidae > Neoceratodus > Neoceratodus forsteri. The sequence goes on from JADMNL010000023.1 coordinate 72,971,432, forward strand.
TAACCCCCAAGACAGTAGGGTTTGTAAGGAGGGGATGCCGAGGGGGGACTCTGGTGGGGGGAGCAAGGAGAAGGTGGGGGCTGGGTGGAGGCTAGTCTCCCTTAATGCGAGGAGCCTGGGTGATAAAGTAGCTGAGCTATAGCCTGTCTTAAGCAGAGGGAAGGTGGATGATGAGGCCATCACGGAGATGTGGGCCAACCAACACCAGGATTGGGATCTGACAATCCCTGGGTGCAGTGTGTATAGAAAGACAGGGGAGTGGGGAAGGGAGGAGGGGTGGTGGTTTATGTAAAGGATGGAATCAGGTGCACAAGGGCAAGGTGGAGGAGGCGAGGATGGAGGCAATTTGGATGCAGTTCCTGGACCCGAAGGGTAGGAAACCGAGGCTAGGGGTGGTGTATAGGCCACTAGCACAGTGTGAGGATATGGATAGGGAGTTGGCAGAACAGATTGGACAGGTGTGTAGAAAGGGGAGCGTGGTGATTGTCAGGGATCTCAATCTGCCTGTGGTGGACTGGGGAACCCATGCCACCTCAAGTGCCAGGGAACAAGTGCTTCTAGAAGCATTCCAGGATAGCCATCTGGTGCAGATGGTTGAGGAAGCAACCAGACTGGGCAACATATTAGATCTGGTGCTATCAAATGGGGAGATGGTGAGGGAGCTACGGGTAGAGGATCCACTAGCTGATAGTGACCACCTTTTGGTATAGTTTAGGCTAAGCATGAGCAAGGAGGCAGTGGGATCAGCAAGAAAAGTAGTGGACTTCAGATAGGCAGACTTTAGAAGGATGAGGGAAATGCTGAGGGGGAGCCTTGAAGGAATTAGGTCAGAGGTGGATGCACACCAAAAGTGGGAGATCATAAAATCTGGTCTGAGAGATGCTACTGTAACGTGCACCAGGGACTCTAAGCAAGAAGTCCAGGGCCAAGGTGCCCTGCTGGACGACCAGGAGGGTGTTGGAGGGGGTGAGAGCCAAGAGAGCTGCATTTAGGCAAATGAAGAGAACTGGGAGGAGGGAGGACAAGGAGTTGCATGCAAAGAGGGCCAAGGAAGTAACCAGATTAGTAAGGGAGGCCAAGACCGCCAAGGAACTGAGGCTGGCTCAGGGCGTAAGGGAAGGGGAGAAGGAATTCTTTAAGTATGTGAGGGGAAAAAAGGAATTGTAAGGACCAGATAGTTTGGATTAGGAAGGGTGGGGGGGTGGATGGAGAAGGAGGGGGAACAGGCAGAGGTACTGAACAAATACTTCTGCTCTGTGTTCACGAGGGAGGTAGGAGGTCCACTACCTCCGTGGACTGGAGGGGTGGGGATGAGGGGAGAGGAGGTGACTGACATAGTCATTTAGGGAAAGCAGGGTATTGGAAGGTCTGAAGGTACTTAGGGTGGATAAGGCACCAGGTCCTGATGGCATTCACCCTAGGGTGTTGAGGGAAATGGCGGAGGTGCTGGCCAGGCCACTGACTGAACTGTTTGGCACCTCCCTGGATATGGGATGCGTACCACAGGATTGTAGATTGGCTCATGTGGTGCCTATCCACAAGAGCAGCCCAAAGGATGAGCCAGGCAACTACAGATCTGTCTGTCTCACTTCTATAGTGGGTAAGCTAATGGAATCAATTTTGCCGGAGAGACTGGTAACCTTCCTGGTGGTCAATGATCTCCAGGATGGGCAGTAGCATGGGTTCGTCTCAGGGAGATCATGTCAGACTAACCTGATAGAATACTATGACTGGGTGACAAGGGAACCGGACAAGGGCCATGCAGTGGATGTCCTATATTTGGTTTTCAGCAAGGCCTTTGACTCGGTACCTTATGGGTGACTGGGTGCAAAGCTGGAACACATAGGAGTGAGGGCTAAGATGGTTGGCTGAATCAGAAATTGGCTTGGGGATAGACTGCAATGAGTGGTGGTGGGGTGAGAACTCTCCTCTCCCAAGTCAGTGACCAGTGGTGTGCCGCAGAGCTCCGTGCTGGGGCCGGTGTTGTTTGGATTGTTCACGGGGTAGAGAGCAGGATCAGTCTGTTTGTGGATGACACCAAGATGGGAGCTGTAGTGGATGACATAGAGGGGTGGCAGAGACTACAGGGAGACCTCACCAGGCTTGAGGATTGGTCAGCAAGGTGGCAAATGAGATTTAACACAAAGAAGTGAAAAATTATGCACTTCAGGGCGAGGAACTAGAGGAGGGAATATTGGCTGGGTGGGATGTGGTTAGGGGTCACTAAGGAGGAGGAGAAGGACCTTGGGGGGGTCATAGTAACGGGGAGCATGAATAACTGCTCAAAGCAGGAGGGCATCGGCTAGGGCCAATAGAATGCTGGAGTGCATCGCGCGGCTATTCTCATCCAGGCACAAAGAGGTGATCCTGCCCCTATACAGGTCCTTGGTCAGGCCACAGTTGGAGTACTGCATATGGTATTGGCATCCATACCTGAAGAAGGACGTCGAGCTTCTCGAGGGGTTGCAGCGCAGGGTGACGAAAATGATTCAGGGGATGGAGGGCAGAACCTATGAGGAAAGGCTGTGTCACTTGGGTTTGTTCACCCTGGAGGAGAGAAGGGATGGGGGGACTTGACTGGGACTTTTAAATACTTGGGGGATCAAAAAATCTGGTGCAGAGGGGCTGTTTAAGCAAGAGAAGGGAAGGGACATGAGGGGGCAGTGGCTGAGATTGAAGGGAGGCAGGTTCAGGAGGGAGATGAGAAGGTATTATTTCATGGAGAGGGTTGTGTCAAAATGGAATGCTCTGCCAGTGGGGGTGGTGGCATGCAGGACAGTGGGGACTTTCACGACATGGGACAGGGCACAGAAGGGGGTCTGGGAAAAGAACTCCGAGCAGTTCCAGGAGGTGAGTGGGGGGGGGGTTGGGGTGAGGCAGCTGCAATGTAGGGGTGCCAGCTGCACATACGAGTAGACTTGATAGACTGTAAGGCTAAATTCTGCTGCCAAGTTTTGCATGTTTGTATGTTCTTTCAAGGTCTCTGTTAAACACGTAGGACATATTGTGTCAGCTTAAGGAATCCAGACTGACCCAAGCGAAGTTGAGGCCCTGACTACATGGCCTAAACCCAAGAACTTGAAAGATCTACAGTGCTTCCTAGGTTTCTGTGGGTACTACAGACATTTCATCAAAAACTATACCCAAGTGGTGAGACTGTTATTGAAGAACCTAACACAAGGATATCCGCCCACCAATAAAGCTAAAAAGAATTCTGTGGCAACAGATCCAAACAAAAAGTATTTCAAACCTAGTGAACCTTTCAGCCAGAGATGGAACACCCAGTATGATGAGTCCTTTAAAGAGATCATTGGCAGACTAACAAATACACCTGTACTTGCCTATGCTGACCCCACACAGCCATATGTGTTAAATATACAAGCTACGCTCTGCAAACTAGGAGCTGTCCTATATCAAAGGTACTCAGAAGGGTTAATGCTGGTTGCCTTTTCCAGAAAGAGTCTGAATGCAGCAGAAAAGAATTACCCTGTTCATAAATTTGAGTTTCTTGCACTAAAGTGGACAATTGTGGACCAGTTCCAAGAATATCTGTATAGAACAAAAATCTTGGCATGAACTGACAACCCTCTAACATATGTAAAAACAACTGCAAAACTAGACGCGGCTGAGCACAGATCGTTACCTGCCTTGTCAACTGATGATTATTGTGTGGAACACAGACCAGGTTTAAACCATGTGGATGCTGATACTCTGTCACATCGACCTACCACTTCAGCTACTGACAACTCATTGCTTGATAAATAGTCTTGATGCCTCTGGAGACTGTTTGCCAATAGCCTACTGTCATCTTGCTGCACTAGATCTGTCTTCTGTCCACCCTCCCACAGTTAACTCCTCAAGATTTACAAAGAGCAAAGAATGAACACAAGTTTAAAAGACAAAGGGCCCAATTCGTGAAGCATTTTGGATTGGCGCAAGGGACTTGTGGCAGAGGGTTTGACACAAGGGGTTACTAGCATCAAACTTTGCAGCAAGTGTGATTCAGGAATGATGCCTGCCACAATCCCCTGCGGTAAGTCCCTTGCACCGAATACAACACGTTAAACCAGCTCACCCTGGTCTAAATTGGCACCGTTGGGGGACTCATATTATGGGGCTTGCACCAAAAGTTTGGTGCAAGCTGCCATAAAGTGGGGCCACTGTCACAACTGCATCAGCCCTTCGTGAATCAGGCTGTGTTGTTCCAAATGGCTTTGGCACAGCTGTGCCAAATACTGCGGATAGTGCAGGGTTTGGTGCAAGCCCTGTGTTGACCTTCATGAATTGGTCCCATTGTCTCCACACTGAGTAAAGGGGGTGATGCACCACAGGTCAATACAAAAGGTCCTGATACCAGACTGCTTCTGCAGCAGTTGCCCAAACTAAGAATCAAAGACAAATTGTTCCATCAAGAGATCCAAGGACCCCAAGGTTTATTAAAGTTGCAGGTAGTCCTGCCTTCAAAATTCAGAAAAATGGTGTTACATGCCCTGCATGATGATATGGGACACCCTGGAAGTGACAGAAGGACTGGATCTTACTTATGCATATTTCTGTTGGCTGTACATGGGGAATGATGTGGAACAGTAAGGTAAGAATTTTAAAAGATGCATCAGACACAAAGTCTTGCCACAGAGGGCAGCCCCTCTGGTGAATATCATCACAAGTGTGCCTTTGGAACTTGTGTGCATAGACTTTCTTAGCCTAGAACCAGACTCAAAAAACATTGCTAATATTCTGGTAGTAGCCAACCATTTTTCGAGATATGCACTGGGCTACCCTACTAAGGATCAAAGGACTTCAACTGTTGCAAAAGTCTTAGTACAGAAGTATTTTTTGCACTATGGAGCACCTCAGAGAATTCACTCTGATCAAGACCGAGATTTTGAGAGTCATTTGAGTGAAGGAAATCCTGCCTGTGTGGAGAGTCAAAAAATCACAGACTACCCAATATCACCCTCAAGGTGACCCCCAACCTGAGCAGTTCAATCAAACTTTACTGACTATCTTTGGGACACTGGACCCAAAAGAATAGAATAAATGGAGTCAAAAAATAATTGCCTTGGTCCATGCCTATAACTGTACTAACAAGCATTTGTCAATGCTGAATGTTTGCTTGCTGGCATTGGCATTGGTAGTGTAGGAGTCAGAGAGAGATGCATAATAGGAATGGCAGTGAAGTATTGAACTGAAGCCAACCCCGCCACCACCCTGCAGAGACTGACAGGCATTGGGGTGTGCCTTTGGGTCATCAGGCATAATGGCCACGCCATTTCACCACACCCTACCCTGCAGACACCAACAAGTGCCACGGCATGTCTTAGAGTCTTTGGCCGTTATGCTCACCCGATTCCATCAGGAAATAAGGAGAGATGGGTGCTGTATAGGAGAATGGGGTGAACTTTGGGGTCGAAGAGTCCAAGGCACACCTCAATGCCTCTCACTGGCTGCAGGGTGTGGAATGGTATGAGCATTACAGGCGAGAATCCCAAGTCACATCCCTGATGCCTTTCAATCTCTACAGGGTGGGGCGTTATGGTCGGAAACCCTAATGTCTCAGGCGTTCGTTGGCATTTTCACTCCAAATTTTCAACATGGGTTTTTTGTGACCCCCACCTTATGAACAGTGGCAATATCAGTTCATTAGCCGAAAGCTGATTTGGCACAGCAACTAAGCCATTTGGCACCACAGGTGAGAAAACACATTTTGAACAGGATGTGAAAAATGACAGCTGTACTGTTCATGGGGAGGTGAAAAAAATGGCAATGTTGAAAATCTGCAGTGAAAATATTAAAAAAAATGGTGAAGTCACGAATGTGTGTAGCAACTGGGCAACACACACCCATAATGCAATTAGTTTGGGGATGTTTTACAGCAGATTGTCACACAGGCATTTTGGAACCTCCGCTCATGAACAGTGTCTCTGTGATTTTCTTAATCTGTCCCGAACAGATTTCCCACAGCGACCACGCATTTCTGCGCTGGAAGTGCGAAAACACATTTCAGCCATGGTGTGAAAAATGACAGCCGTACTGTTCATAAGGAAGTGTGGAAAAATGCCAGTGGTGAAAATCTGGACTGAAAATATTAGAAATCCATGAACTTACGAGGGTGCATGGAAACTGCACAATGGTTGCTCGTAACAGTCATTTTAGGGACTTTTTTCACCAAATTAACATAGCCATTGTAACACCTCTGCTGATGAACAGTGTCACTGTGATTTTCTTAATCTGTCCTGAACATTGATTTCGCACACTAACTGCACCATTGTGCGCTACATGCGTGGAAACACGTTTTGGGCGAGATGTGAAAAATTACAGCTGTACCGCTCATAAAGAGGCATGTTAAAATGGTAATGTTGAAAATCTTGAGTGAAAATAGTGAAAATTCATGAACGTACGAGTGTGTGTAGGAACAGCGCAATGCATGCTCGTAAAACAGTCATTCTGGAGAATTTTTCTACCAAATTGTAAACATAGCCATTTTAACACTTCTGCTCATGACAAGTGTCATTGTGATTTTCTTAATCAGTCCCAAACATTGATTTTGCACACTGACTGCACCATTGTGTGCTACATGCATGGAAACACATTTTGGGTGAGCTGTGAAAAATGACAGCAGTACTGCTCAGAAGGAGGTGTGGTAAAATGGCAATGTTGAAAATCTGGAGTGAAAATATTGAAAATTCATGAACTTACGAACGCGCGTAGAACAGCTCAACGTATGCTCGTAACACAGGCATTTTATGGAGTATCATCATCAAATTTTCAACATAGGCATTTTAGGATCTCTGCTCATGAACAGTGCCACTGTCAATTTCTTCATATGTGCGGAGCACTGATTTCCCACACAGACCGCGCTATTCTGTGCCGCAAGTGTGAAAACACATTTCATCCAGGGTGTGAAAAATGACAGCTGTACTGTTCACAAGGAGGTCTGAAAAAATACCAATGTTTTTATTTTATTTTAGCTTTTGTTGACCGGGTAAGTGCACTAGACAAATCCTGCCTATTTTCAGGCACGACCCGGGGGAGGGGGGATACAGATGAATGCCAACTGCCTTGAACCAGATTAAGCTGTTGGTGGTATTTTTAGTGAATGAGGGAAATTTGGCCAGGACACTGGGGAAATTCCCCTACTCTTTTCGATAAGTGCCATGGGATCTTTAACATCCACCTGAACTACCACCAATCCAGGCAGATGGGAACCTCGGTTTAACGTCTCATCCGAAAGACGGCACCTCAGAAATGCAGCATCCCTCTCATGCTGCATTACAGTGTCAGTACTGGGATATTAACCCTAGTGCCAGATGTGGGAACTGAACCCACAGCCCTCTGATCTCCCGGCCTCAGAGGCGAGTGTGCTACCTACTGAGCCACTGACACTGACAAATGTTGAAAATCTGAGATGAAAATATTGCAAATTCGCAAAGTTACGAGCATGCATAGCAACTTCGCAATGCACGCTCGTAAAACAGTCATTTTTGGGATTTTCCCACCTAATTTGCAACATAGGCTTTTTGAGAGCCCACCTCATGAACACTGGCACTGTTGTCTCGTTAATCGGTCCTGAAAGGTGATTCCACGTAGTGACTGCAAAAATCACCTTTTGGGGATGATTAACGCCATGACAATGATAGAATTCATGAGGAGGAGTCCCAAAAAGCCGATGTTGAAAATTTGGTGGCAAAATTCCAAAAAATGCCTGAGATATGCCGCAAAGTTGAAAAACCCCTATTTATTCCATTGTATAGCTTACTGGTATTTCCTCAGTTCGCGGTCAGCTTTGAAGAGAGCAGACGTGTTCCCAGTCCACTGAAGATCGTCGTGCCAGACTCCAGAGGTAAGAATGGGGTGAACGGGTGTGGAGAGGCAGGGTGCGCAGAGGGTGGGTGCAGGTTGTGGGGGGGAGCCACGGAGAGTGCCAGGGACCGTTTCCTTCACAGATAAAAAAAAAAAGACATCGCGGGACGGTTTTTTATTTACAGGGCAATGTGGCATGTTGGGGTGGGCTCCCAGTGTGCCAACTGAGTCTTTTTTTGGGCGAGCCGCTGTAGCAGGTGGGGGATTGGGCACCCCTGTTGGCACACAACAAGGGGGGTACATTATGCAGATGGGGATTGGGCACCCCCGTAAGCACACAACAATGAGGGGGTTGGTTATGCCGATGGGGGTTGGGCACCCCTTCGTCAGACAAGAAAAGCGGGGGGGTGTTACATACTGCTGACAGGGAGTGGGCTCCCCCATCAGCAACATACATCTGGGCCACTGCTGATGATGGGGATTGGGGCCCCTGTCAGCAAACAAATGTGTTGGGGGGGCACATGCTGCCAGGGGGATTGGGCACCCCCTCGGCAGGGGAGGGGGTTAATATTGTTTATAAACAGGCGGCAAACCGCCACCATGTTCACAAACAATATCAGTATATGAACATCCCGCCCTGCAATGATGGGTCGCTCCCTCATTGCAGTGAATGGCTGATGCTGCAATGAAGAGGCGGCCACTGATTGCAGCGGCTATTTTTTCACAAGTTGGTGGCAACGTTACAAACTACTGTCACCAGCTGTGTCCCCCATTATTGGTGGACATCACACACGTCCCCAGATGCCATACAGATACTGTATTGGCCTCAACAGCGCTGCACCTCCAGAATCTGCTTTGGCACCAAGCTGCCGCAATATGTTTCTTGTGCTGCACGCAAGCAAACATAAAAACTTTGCTACTGTATTCTCCCCTTACTGTCTAATGTTTGGTTGTGAGGCTGACTGCCTGTGGACCTGTACTTTGTTTTTTCTGATGATGGAGCCAAGCCTAAGACTTACCTTCAGTATGTACAGAGACCAATTAAATGCCACCTATAACTTGGCCTCAGTGGCCAAAGCCAATAAAGAGTGATACGATAAAAGAGTCAAAGCCCATGCGCTCCTATGCAGAGACTGTGTTCTGCTGAAATATCTGGGACTTACATGAAAGCATCTTGCCGGGTCAATACCACGCGTGAAAGACAGCGCAGTATTAACCGTGCTGTCTAGTGAGCACATGGATTTACAGTGACAGGGGTAGAACAGTACTAAGGAAATACCGCTGCCCCTGTCACTGTACACTCTTGCTTGGGCTGATTAAGTTGCCATGTGCTGGGTGCCTGGTCAAGCCACTCCCGTGGTGGAGTGGGTAGGGCACCAGCACATGGCAGAATGGGAGATCTGGGACCATGGTTCATTTCCCTCCAAGTCTCCCCATGCAGCAACTTGTTGTAGTAATTAAAAAAAAACAACTTTCACCACCAATGGAGTTTTCTCCATCCTGAGTTCACAACCTCCCAGAGTTTGTTATTTAAATTTCAGGGGTGGTGAGGCCAAGCCCCGCATTGGGGGTGTGGGGGTGAAGCACTGTACAAAAAAACAAGGAAGTCCATAGAGTTTAAGGGCATGCGCTGTGCTGTATTCATCTGTGTTTTGCCCGACGGTATTGTAGCGCACAACCTTATGCTTGCGGCCTTAATTGCTGCGTGGTTAATGTGTGCAGTGAAATGACCCTGTGCCGGAAAGCATAAAGTTGCCGACCATAGGAGCCATACCCCATATGTCATGATGGAAAAATGCAAGATATGCCAGTATATAAAGTTCATCCAGAAGGAAAACTAAGCAAATATTGAGTTATCCACAGAAATCACTTGCTGCCTATTGGGCAGCTAACTTCAAATGAAGAAGAAGATTCTATAGAGCCTTCCATATCCCCAGTAAATCATTCTGCAATGTGCAGATACAACTTAAAGCAAAAGACCCGATAAACTGAAATTGTTCCATCCCCTCAGAATTATCCAGCAGATCAGGAAGAATGAGATTCTGAATTATAAGGATGGCTGTACTATCCTACTAGAAGTCTTGCCAGATTGTTCAAAGTTTCAAATGAAATGACAAATAGCGTGTCAAATGTACCACCTACCGAGACTACCACCCCATTAATAGACTCTGAACTAAAAACCGATGTACACTTAGATAATAGGCCCATATCTGAGAAAGTTCTCAAAGAAGATGGAGAACCTGTTGAAACTGCAGAAATCATTGAAACAGTAGGCCCTCCAGAAAAAGATATGGAACCCACTTGTCTCCGAGGGTACCTCATTGCTGGACAATGAACAGGGAGTAGCTAACCCTGATTCTAAGGAAGAAGTGACTGTCCCACTCTATAGTTCTGAAAGAACTGTTAAACCCTTGCTTAAACTAATGTATGAAGCTCCAGGTACTCCTACTGACTTATCAATGCATGTTGTACATAGAGGCATTTATGTCACACCCAGATCTCTGCCTCGAATTGTCTTTTGCAAATCCCACAGTAGAATGTCAAGAGTGGAAACTAAAGTGAAGCAGAAAAAGGGAGGCTGAAATGGTGATATTGCATTGACTGATACACAGCTTTGCATAAAATGATGGAATTGCTCATTCCTATGATAAAGTATAGGTACCTTTTTGACAGCTGTCTTGTAAATATAAAAGGCCTTTACAGTTCTCTAATATTTTGTTGGACTAGTTACATTTTTCTAGACCGAGATGTATTTTGTACTTATGCCAGTCAGGAAACCAATTATCTAGTTAGATTGTGCATCTCACCCTCATGTCTGTTGTTCCTTGTTTATTCATACAGATAGACTTTTTTGAATGGACCTGATGTAGACATCAAGTATTCAGGATGGGGAGAGTGTAGCCCTCCCTGTTTGTGGGGGGCTTACTTGAACTACCCATCTGCCCCAGGACCCTGACATTCTCTCTAGCCCAGGACTGCAGCTGGAAGAGTACTGAAGGAGCCACAGAAAACAATCACTGCACTTCCACAAAAAAATGTGCACACATTCGAGCAGCCACCAGCTTGAACATGCAAGCTGCTCCAACTCAAATGTTGTTGCAGTGCTAAGAGCACACCCCTCACCACAGGACTAAAATCCATATCAGTAGCCACCACAGTACCTCTCCTAGTGTGCTTTGGCCCCAGGGATACCAATAGGCATCAGGGGGCTCAGAGACACTAGGAGGGGGAGAAGTACCCGAACTGGACTTTGTGACTAGTAAGATGCACCTTTAAGAACTGTAGATCCCAGCTGCAATAAAAACTGAGTCTGAAATGAAGGGGCAGCAGATTATGGAGCTCCCAACTCCTAGCCCAGGGCTCTATTCCATTCAACACCACCACCGGAATATTACACACTGGGGTGTCCACCAGACATGGGACGAGTTAAAGTAAAAGCACAATGTATTGCCCATAGAAGAACCATAAAATACAGCAACTGTTTGTAAAGGAATACAGCCCCCATCTTGTTGACCCCTGACCTCACTGTGAGTCAATCAGAGGTCAGGGATCTCAGCAGCTGACACCCAAGGGTTTTCTGGGAGAAGGGCTTGCTGAGGGCATGGTATCTTTTTAAGCACTCAATAAGGCATTGAGTGAACATTCTGCATACTAATTAAAGGAACTTACAGCTTGCTGCACCAATCCGATGATGTTGGGGGACCAAGACAGTGGGAGCCCTTGATGAGCGAGGAGGGTTAGTGCCAAGGTGAGACCCTACCAGCAAAGCCAGCCTGGACTTACACAGACACCAGCAGAGAGAGACATTGAAGTGTTTCTACAACCCCTGAACAGTGAGCCTGTTCCCCTCAATTATCAGATTGCTGCTGATTTGAGAGTCTGTGACCTGCCTTCAGCAAAACTGGTATCCGTGTACCACAGCTGCCAGTCTGTGGGCACTAGAGAGACTGGGTGAGATAAGCAGCACAAAAACACTGCACACAGAAGAAATAGGAGGTGCTGGCCATAAAAGATAAGTGGATGAGATGCCTGGTCTGACAAGAACAAAAACCTGCCTCATCCAGCAGACAGTCTGGGAGATGGCCAGTTGGTACCGCTGCCAGATATTAGCTATCATTCATGCTGGGGTTGGAAGCCTGGACATGGGTGTGAAGCATGTGGCCCTTACTCCTTGTACTGGTCTGAGTTTTGGAAGAAAAAGAAGAAGAAGAAGCAGAAGAAGAAGGGAAGAGCTCAGGAGGTACAGAAGTCTGTAGCAGCGGTAGAGCCTTAATATCATATAGAGGCACCTGAGATTGGAAGCACCTGTGAGTTGTCCCCAATTGCCAACTCAAGCCTTCATCCTGAGAAAGCCTGCATTTACATCAGAGAAAGAAAAGGAGCCCAGGAAATAGGAAGGTGATACATCAGAACAGTGAGTACTCTCAGGGTTTGCCTTGCAACCTGAAAATATCTTTATAAAGTTCAGCACCAAAGCTACAGTTTTAGCCATCAGGCTAGGAACTGGCAGTATAGCCTAGAGGTTAGAGTAATGAGCTGTGAATGAGTTGGGTACATCCAGCAGACAGACCTGGGTTTGATTCCCACAACCTCCACTTGCATACAGTGTGACTCTGAGCACCAAGGAGGAGGGCAGATGTGATTCCTTTTCACAAAAGCAGGAGCAGGACAGAGGCAGGAAACTACAGACCAGTTAGTTTGACCTCAGTGGTAGGGAAAATTATGGAATCACTTCTGAAGGAAAGAATTGTTGAGTACCTAGAGGCCAGTGGGGCACAGGACCCGAGGCAGCATGGATTCATGATGGGAAGGTCGTGTCAGACGAATCTAATAGATTTCTTTGACTGGGTGACCAAAGTAGTAGACCAGGGAGTGGCTGTGGGCATGGCCTACCTAGATTTTAGCAAGGCATTTGATACAGTCCCACACAAAAGATTAATACACAAGTCTGCCAGCCTTGGAGTGGGTCCCAAGGTGGTAGGCTGGATAAAAAATAGGCTAGACAACAGGACGCAAAAGGTAGTAGTAAATGGAGTACACAGTGAAGAAAGGAGGGTTAGTAGCGGGGTACTTCAGGGTTCAGTACTGGGACCGGTCCTTTTTAATGTTTTTACAAGTGACATTGCAGAGGAACTGGAAGGAAAAGTATGTCTCTTTGCAGACAACACAAAGATCTGCAACAGGGTTGATACACAAGATGGAGTGGAAAGGATGAGAAGGGGCTTGGCAAGGTTGGAGGAACGGTCAAATGTATGGCAGCTCAGATTCAATGCAATGAAGTGCAAAGTAATGCACATGGGAAACAAAAACCCAGGGGAAGAGTACACAATGAGGGGTGAGATACTGACAACAGTAACAAGCATTTGTCAATGCCGAATGTTTGCTTGCTGGCATTGGCAGTGGTAGTGTAGAAGTTACAGAGCTGCGTAATAGGAATGGCAGTGAAGTATTGAACTGAAGCCAACCCACCACCACCCTGCAGAGAGTGACAGGCATTAGGGGTGTGCGTTTGGGTTGTCGGCATAACGCCGCCATTTCACCACCCCACCCTGCAGACACTGACAAGTGTCACGTGTTCCTTGGGGTCTTTGGCCTTATGCTAATCTCCCATTTCATTAGAAATACGGTGAGATGGGTGCGATATAGGAGAATGGGGTGAACTTTGGGGCAGAAGAGTCCAAGGCATACCTCGATGCCTCTCAGTGACTGCAGGGTGTGGAATGGCATGAGCATCACAGGCAAGAATCCCAAGTCACACCCCTGATTCCTGTCATTCTCTAGAGGGTTGGGCAATTTAGTTGAAAAGCTTAATACCTCAGGCATTCGTTGGTATTTTCACTCCAGATTTTCAACATGTTTGTTTTGTGACCCCACCTCATGAACAGGGGGAATATCAGTTTGGTAGCCAGCTGCTTATGCACAGTGACTACGGCATTTAGCACCACAGGTGCAAAATATTCAAACAGGATGTAAAAATGACAGCTGTACTTTTCATGGGGAAGTGTAAAATGGCTATGTTGCAAATGTGTAGTAAAATATTTAAAAAATGGTGAAGTCACGAGCGTACTTAGAAACTGTGCAACGCACACCCGTAATATAATTAGGTTGGGGATTTTTTATAGCAGATTGTCAACTCAGGCATTTTGGTGCCTCCGATCATGAACAGTGTCACTGTGATTTTCTTTATCTGTGCCGAACAATGATTTCCCACAGTGACCACGCAACTCTGCACTGAAAGTGTGAAAACACACTTCGGCCATGTTGTGAAAAATGGCAGCTGTACTGTTCATAAGGAAGTGTGGAAAAATGCCACTAGTGAAAATCTGGACTGAAAATATTACAAAGTCATGAACTAACGAGGATGCATGGAAACTGCACAATGCTCACTCGTAACACAGTCATTTTATGGACTTTTGTCACCAAATTTCAACATAGCCAATTTAAGACCTCTGCTCATGAACAGTGTAACTGTGATTTTCTTAATCTGTCCTAAACATTGCTTTCACACACCAACAGCACCATTGTGCGCTACATGTGCGATAACACATTTTGGGTGACATATGAAAAATTGCAGCTGTACTGTTCATAAGGAAGTTTAATAAAATGGACATGTTGAAAATCTAGAGTGAAAATATTAAATTTGCAAACTTACGAGTATGCATAGGAACTGTGCAACGCACGCTCGTAAAAGTCATTTTAAGGAATTTTTCACCAAATTTTCAACATAGCCATTTTAAGACCTCTGCTCATGAACAGTGTCACTGTGATTTTGTTAATGTGTCCCATACATTGAGTTTGCACACTGACTGCACCATTGTGCGCTACATGGGCGGAAACACGTTTTGGGCAGGATGTGAAAAATGACAGCTGTACTGCTCATAAGAGGTGTGGAAAATGGCAATGTTGAAAATCTGGAGTGGAAATATTGAAAATTCGCAAACCTATGAGCGTGCGTAGGAACTGCGCAACGCACGCTAGTAAAACAGTCATTTTTAGGAATTTTTTCACCAAATTTTCAACATAGCCATTTCAAGACCTCTGCTCATGAACAGTGTCACTGTGATTTTCTTAATTTGTCCCGTACATTGATTTCGCACACTGACTGTGCCATTCTGCTCTACATAGGGGGAAACACATTTTGGGTGAGATGTGAAAAATGACAGCTGTACTACTCATAAGAAGGTGTGGTGAAATGACAATATTGAAAATCTGGAGTGAAAATATTGAAATTTCGCAAACTTATGAGCCTGCGTAGGAACTGCACAACGCACACTCGTTAAACAGTCATTTTTTTGAATTTTGCCAGCAAATTTTCAACATGGGGGTTTTGGGCCCCCTTCTCATAAATGATGTCACTGTCATGGTGGTATTTGGGCCCGAAGGGTGATTTTGCAGTCACTGTGCAGTCACTGCACGAAATCACCCTTCGGGCCCGAATAACGCCATGACAGTGACATCATTCATGAGAAGGGGTCCCAAAAACCCCATGTTGAAAATTTGGTGCAAAAATTCCCAAAAATGGCTGAGATATGCACTAAAGTTGAAACCCCCCTATTCAGCCCATTATACAGCTTACCGCATTTCCTCAGTTCTGATCCGGCTTTGAAGAGTACAGCCGGTTCCGGTCCACCGA
The DNA here is from genome assembly GCA_016271365.2 of Neoceratodus forsteri. Taxonomy (NCBI): domain Eukaryota; kingdom Metazoa; phylum Chordata; order Ceratodontiformes; family Ceratodontidae; genus Neoceratodus; species Neoceratodus forsteri. The sequence goes on from JADMNL010000023.1 coordinate 72,986,868, forward strand.
AGATCGTCGTGCGAGTCCGGAGGTAAGTATGGGGTGGGGGTGTGAGAAACTGGGTGCGCAGTGGGTGGGTGCGGGTTGTGGAGGGGGTCGAGGCGACCGCTGGGCCATTTTTGTCTTGCAGGTACAAAACATAAAAAGATGCGTGGGACCATTTGCCATGCTGGGGTGGCTTCCAGCATGGCACAAGGACTTTGGGGGCCAGCCGACGGGGATTGGGCACCCCTGCGGCAAATTGAGGAAAAAAATAAAAAGACCTCATGGGACGGTTTGCCATGCTGGGTGGGCTCCCAGCTGGCACAAGGACTTTGAGGCCAGAATGACGGGGATTGGGCACCCCGCCGGGCAATGACTGATTGCCATGTTGGGTGGGCTCCCAGCGTGGCACCAACTACTGGGGGAGGAGACGATGCAGCTCAGCTGACGGGATTGGGCACCCGTCGTGCTATACACTGCGTGCGGGGCGCGCACGCCTGCGGCTGGGAGCTGCGTGAGCAGCTTCTTATCGCTGCTCACTCAGCTTAGCTCCCCTTTCAACTGAGAGGCCACTGCATTTTGGAGAGTGTCATAGACAGCTCCAAAATGCATTGGCTTACAGGCGCCGCGCCTGCCAGGACACTGCCTGAATTGGAGGAGGAGGTGACACACCTCCGAAATCTCCGATGATGGCACTATGTTTCTTGCACATGCGTGCAAGCAAACATAAAAACAACATGTTGAGGAGTGCTGTGGGGTTGAGAAGGCCTGTTTCCTGATTCATACAGGAAGTCGATTTCTGTTTCTGTCAGAGGTTCTGCCTGTTTTGGACGATTGCCTTCACTTTCCTTTTTTAGGTGCTTTTGTTTAGCAATTATGGAAGCTACAGTTTGCTTGAAAACTGTACTTATGTTGCGGTACTATTGAATATAGATTGTGTTCATTTTCAAAATATTTATCCATGCTGCCTAGGATTCCTCTTATTGTTCCTGGTTCATATTCAGTACCATCAGCTTTTTTGTGTGTAAATGCAAAGTTTGCTAAATGGTTTTCCAGTTTTTCCACAGGTATTGCCAGGATACGCTGGTGCTCTGCAACCTTTTTTATTTTCCTTTCTTGAATGAATTTCATTCGGTCTTCTGCTATATTCTGCTCTTATGGTCTGCCATCTTGAGTTTTGGTAATGTCTGATTGGAGTTGGTTCTGGCTGTTTTAGCTTTTATACTTGTTAACTGTTTAACTGTTTTCTAACTGGTTATTTAATTGTTTAATTAATTTTGTAATGATTCTGTTATCTTTTATGGGCATTTTATGGACATTTCTTTAGTAGATGTATATCATTTTATAATGTCTTTCTTATATTTTATGGATATTTTAATTAGTAGAGGTGTATAGTTTTAGTGTAGGTATATAGCTGTAATTGTTTGATTAGTGTAGGTATATACTTTTAATTAATACTTTAGTCACAGGTATACAAAGGAATAAATGATGGCCTTTTATGTGGGGAAAAGTCCCCATCCATGTAAGATAGATAGATAGACAGACAGACAGACAGAAAGAAATGATGGCAAAGTATGGTATACAAGGAAATAATACTACTGAGGGGTTAAACAAGCCATAAAGTCATAAGCTTGAAGATGGTATTATTTCACAAGTATGCCAGACTTTGCCATCTTTTATTTTATATAATGCATTAGGCATTGAGAAGTGGGGCAGAGATGGCTGTGGTGCTGCTCCGCTCCCTGATGCCTCCGTATTTATTCCACGTTCTGTTGTGTGTTTGAAAGTTTCACTTAAAGCTTTTATCTTTTTACTATTTTAAATTCAGTGAATGAAACTCATGCTAGTTTAGCCCACAATTTTTAGAAAAGATCCTTTTTCTGCAAAGTTAAAAGTCAAAGAGCTTAGCTCATTGCCGAATGGTCGTGCTAGCTGGCCATTGGTTTTCTGGTGTCCTTTTTGGTCTTTTCAGTCTATGCACCTGACAGGAGTGAAGGAGACAAGGGATTCATCAGACCTAACTCTCACCCCATTCTCCTATGCTGTACCGTCTCAACTTCCTTACACATGGAATGGGGTGAGAGTTAGGTCTGACAAACTCAAGGCACACCCTGACGCCTGATGGTGTGTGGGGTGGGATGGTAGGGTTGGTAACCCTAACACCAAATTTCCACTATCTAGTAAGCTCTATACTATGCTTTCTCTAAACAATCTAATGAACAAATTCAAAACATCTATTACTCTATAATGATATGAGACAGTCACTGCAGTGAACAATGGATACCAGTGGCAGACCCCGAAGGGCTGGGTGGAGTAACCACCTCTAAGAGTTTATGGGTGTTAAAAGGAAGTCCAACTTTTCCTGCTGTCTTCATGTGCACAGCTGAAGAATGGAGTAGCAACAGGGTAAAAGGAAGAATGGGGTCCCTACTTGGTACCAAGCTACACCCATGTGAAGACCTAGGAGAGGTTAGAGGTGATGTGAGAAATTTTTAAACAGACCCTGATTGTTCAGCCAACCCACTCCCTAAGGTTGCCGGAATACTTTAGCACAAGATGCTGAACTCTTCCCTGGCACAAACCATTGACCGGGGCTGCCAAGGATGAAGAAACAATGACTGGCTGAAGTTTCCCCGGCACAAACCCTCAACCAGGGCTGCCAATGATGAAGAAACAAGTACTTGGCATCGAATCCACTTGCAAGGATTGCCAAGGATGAAGATCTGCTGAAGTTTCCCCGGCACAAACTCTCTACCAGGGCTGCCAAGGATGAAGGCACATCGGCACAAACCCTTGACCAGGACTGCCAAGGATGAAGGCACGTTGAAGCTTCTTCAGCAAAAGATCCACAGGAGGACCACCAAGATCGAGCTGAATCCCAGAGGACAACATTGTGCAAGCAAGGCGAGACAAGTAGGAAGAGGAGGAGGATGCAGGATGAAGATCAGAGTCCTGTAGTGTCCAGAATCAAAAAACAACAAACCAGCGGACGTGGACACACTGGCCATGTCAGACTCGACTATCAGCAAACGACTGGGAGAGATGGGTGAGGCTTCTTCCAGGATATTCCACTTCCAGGCTGACCAAACCACAAGGAAACCAGGAGCCGGCGGTCATAAGTCACACAGGGTGGTGTCGGTTTCGACTAACGGCGGACGACAGGGAAGGGGTTTCTGTGAAGTTCTTCACTGGCTGAAGACTGCTTCAGTGAAGAATCAGCTGTGAACAGCCCCACAAGGGGTGTTGCAGCAGAAGATTGAGTCCATACACATTCAGTTGGCACTAAGAACACTGGTAATTACACCTTTCACTGCACCAAGGCACCTAGTTGTTGCTGGGGCAATTTGCCTGGAACAGAAGCAAATTGCTGGAATCCAGGGCAGTTGTTCATTGCAGGAGCAATTTGCCTGGATCAGGGGCAAATCACCAAAATCTAGGGCAATTGTTTGTAGCAGAGGCAATTTGCCTGGAGCAGAGGCAAATGTCCATTGCAGGGACAATTTGCCTGGAGCAGGGGCAAATTTCTGGAATGCGGGGCAATTGTTCAGTGCAGGGGTAATTTGCCTGGTGCAAGGGGCAAATCACCAAAGGCTGAGGCAAATGTTCATTGCAAGGGCAAATTGCCTGGAGCAGGGGCAAACTGTCAGATTCTGGAGCAATTGTTCATTGTAGGGGCAATTCACCTGGAGCAGGGGCAAATCGCCAAAATCTAGGGCAATTGTTTGTAGCAGGGGTAAATAACCACAGTCCTGGTATAATACAGTTTTGGTACTTTGCAATCAATACAACGTTTTAGATACTAGTCAATATACAGTTTCATCAGATAGCAGTCACTAGAAGGCAGTTGTGTGCTAAACACCCTTCTCCTATTGACCCTTCACAAAAGTATACACTTGCGGGTTACTTATGGTACTAGGACCTGGCTGCCCCTGAACGCCCTTAGCACAATGCCCTCTTTTACCTATGGGCCTACTTTTCCCTTTTAAAACCTGGGCCTAGCTTGATGCCCTTTTAATCTCTGGGCCCCCTTTTCCCTATGGGCCTTTCTTCTCTTGGCCCCTCTTAGCAGTGGGCGGTTTCTGCTGGGCCCCTTTAATTATTTAGGGCCTTTGCTGCCCTTCCAACCTTTTGTGGGCCTGCCGACTGGGCCCCTTTATCTCCCTGGGGCTTGCTTTTACCCCCTTAAATCCTTTGGCTGGTCAGTGCCCCTTTAATTACTTAGGCCTGTTCCAGGCTTAGCTGCCAGTCACTCAAGGCTGCCCCGCCTCTATTTCACCCCTTCAATGAATATTTATTTACCTCCCCTCAGGATTTTAGGTAAGCCCCTCCCCGTGGGTGTTGCTGCGACTGAATTATCTAAATTAAAGAGAGGGCCTCTTGCCCGATTCCCCGGCAACGACTAACTTTTTTTTTAACTTTCTTTTTATCCCTCCTGGTCACCTTCGCCATTCCTCTCCTTCGGGCTTGCTCAATTCCCTCCAATCCCTCACTGAGTCTGCCCCTAGAGTGCCTCTGGTGACTCCTACCTGCCTCTTCCCTCCACGGAGCACCTTGCACAGCGGGGTCTGCCCGTGATTGCAGACTGGGTGGCTGGAGCAGCCGTCATCCAGGAACGCCGCGGGTTTTTTTCCATTTTCTGTTCCTCCCCTCCATCCCGATGAGGATGCCGGCTCGGGTGGAACGTGGCTTATGCACACCTGCCAAGTGCCAGATGGCGTCCTCCCCTCCCCGGTTCCCCCCAATGGAAGCCGCCATTGCCCCAAGAGTCAGTGCTTCCACCGGCTCTCCTGGACGTCGGGTATATTAAACACCCCTGGTATCCCTCCCCTGAAGGAAGAGAGCATCCATGGGGATGCTCGATCCTCCTTCCCCCTGCCGACCCAAGTCCATTCCTGAACCCGGGTCACCGGCGTGGTGCCAGATGTGGCGTCCAGCGCCTCAACCCTCAGCGCCACTGGGCCGGCTACGATTAGCTTTTTTTTTTTTAAAGCTTAGGTGGTCAGCACTCTTCTGGTGTGCTGCTGCTGACTCATCGCCTCGGCCCAGGGTGTAGCTGATGCTGGGAGGAGGGAGAACTTGCTGGAAGAGGAGGGGAAACCAACACACGGGAAGCAGGCGGTGCGGCGGATGGCAAGGGGCCTCTGGAGGGCCGACGGCTGCTTTGTTGATGAGATGTGGCTCTTTTCTGCTGCTAATGAGGGACTGAATACTTGGGCAGCCAAAAAAACCACACAGGGCATTTACAGCTCACACCAAAGCGTCGGGGAACCGAAGGAGTCTCCTCTTTCTTCTGCAGGCGACCGCCCGGTTTCGACCCCAGCACACATCGGGGCATACCCTGGAAAAGCAGTCTTCACTGGCTGGGGGAGAGGCACCACCACAGAGTTGATGGGGACCAGCTTCAACACCTACGGTAAGCCCAGGGTCCCCGTAGCACTCACTAGGTCCGCTCACCTCCACAGCCCAGCATGAACAACAATGGGAAAATGTCTCTCCCCTTTTTAAAAGGTACTCAGGGTTCTAACCCTAGAACCCCAAGCCCATGCCTAGGACCAACTGCCAGAATTTGAAATGGGCAGCATGCTCCTGGCAGGGACAGCAGTCCCAGCGCATGGGTGCCCACTCTCGTGCTGTCTGCTCAAGGAGAGGAGGGATAGAATGGAGCAGAGCAGGCAGCAGAGAGAAAACTTTTCCTTTTTTTTTCCATTTCTTCTTGGCCCTGCCTGACCATAGTGTGGGGAGGGAAAAGACACACAGGAGACCCTTTTTCTGCCCCCCCTTTAGCCCATACTGTCAATGGGGCACCCCAGGGCACATTTTCCTACATTAGTTCCCCATTTCAGTAGTGCCCACATACTTTGGAGCATTACTTTTGTTCTTGTACCCCAACCCCTCTTCCTCTAGAAATGAGCCAGGTATACATCTTAATACCAAGGGTGGTATCAGCCTTTGAAAACTAAATGGTATGCCAATATGTGGGTACCAGTGTCCAGATTTAATGGAGAGTGTGCTAACTTGTTATATGTGGCTTGGGGGTTACATAGATAGATAGATAGAGAGATAGACAGACAGACAGACATTACAGTGGTGCAATAGTGCCACTATAGTTAAGGTTCAATGGTCACTTCTATGATAAACCCCATATTTTGCACTTTAATAACTTTGCTACCATTCAAATGATTTGCAAGAAATTTTGTATGCTACATTAGATACCAAAGATCTCTTGATGTGGCAAGTTTCGAACTGGTCAATTGTGTGGGTGTGGAGATGCGGAGTGTCAACAAATGTGAAAATTACCATTTTTGTGAAATTGCTTTGTCACACCATTTCTCAGAAATGGCTTTGGGGTTTGGTCTGAAATTTTTAAGGTACATCCAGCTTGGGTCAAAGGTTTGGTGAAAAAATATTAATCTGTTCAAAAGTTATTAAGATTCAATTTTCCCTTTATTTCCTATGGGAAAAATTAGATGTGCCTTGTGAAAGAACTGTTTTTCTGAGAGCCGGCCCGCCGGTACGGCGGTGGGTTTTCCGCTTGTGACGCCAGCGGCCTGGGTTCAGGAATGGACCAGGGAAGCTGGAAGGCCAGCTGGAGGAAGGATGGAGTGCCCTCAGGGCTGCTCTCCTTCTCCGGGAGGGAGGGTAGGGGTGATGCCCAGCACATGAGGACTCCTGGTGGAGGCCAGGAGAAATCGCAAGTGCCGGCATCCGAAAAGATGGAGGGGTTGGGTGGACGCAGGACTTTATTGCATATCCCCACCCCTGGGGAGCCAAGAAAATACCTTGCCCTTGTCCACCATGAATGATGCCCACCCCTGGCCCTGATTAGCTTCCAGGCCAGCTCCCATCTCTAGTCCCACGTTTGTGGTACTACAGGGTCCTGGTGCAGCAACCCCACCCTGAGGGGGAAAGCCAGGGGTGTAGGGAGTCATGGCCAAATATAGAAGTGGGGGTCCAGGGGTCCGTGACCGGGCAGAAGAGCCGGTGGACAAGGGCAGCAAAAAGATAGAATTAAAAAAAAAATAAAGAACTGTTTTGCTGCCAAGAAAGCGGTTATTATTGTTGCAAATACGGAATGTAGAGTAAAGGTTCTGCTATCTTGTTTTCAGTTAACAAGGTAAACAAATAAAAAAAAAAAATACTTGTAGTGCCACAAAAATGCCCAGAAATATGTTAATTTGGTATGTGGATGTATTTGTGCCACAAAGTGCAGCAGTTATTTTGTGAAACAAGGGGAGTTTGTGCCGCAAATTGTGACAAACTCCCATTGTTTTGCGAAAACAAGGAAGGGTGTTTTATGAAACAGCTGCTGCAATTTGCAGCACATATGTCCACAGAAAAAATAAAACTATTTAGGGCCATTTTGGGGCAAACTAACCCCAGAATCTGATTCATCGGCCCCTGATTAGGTAAACACCTGTTGGTGTTTACCTAATGCAAGTACTGTTTGCGGTTTTAAGACCTCCAAGAGGAAGGGGGCTGAGGCATGAGAAGTGCATTATAATATAGTTGTCAACGCCGAACATTGGCTGCTTTATTGTAAACCCCCCCCCGCTGCAGTCCATTGCTTTCTTTAGTAGCCGAGTTCCGGGGTCCCAATCCCTGTGTTGGCTTTTAGACCCCCCTCCAGTAGTGTGGGACACTGGGATCCCATTGCCAGTGTCCTGAAATATTTGTTTTCTTGAATCCTGTAAAGAAAAATACAGTCCCTCAACATCTTTTTTGTTTTTAAACCTGAAAGAAAGGGAAATGGTCGTCCATTGTCATCCCCGCTGTCCCCTTCCCCCATCCTGACCCTCCCATTGAGCATCCACCACCCCACACCCCCGCTTACCCTATACTTACCTCCAGAGGTTGTCCGCTGTCATCTTCTGTGGACCAAGACATGTCTGCACTCTTCAAAGCCGATCTGCAAACTGAGGTATCAAGAGTGCCGTACAGTGCATCTCAATGCCATTTTCAACTTATATTTATAACGTTGGCATTTTTAGATATTTTTTCACCAAATTTTTCACATGGCCTTTTTGGGACCCCACCTCATGAACACTGCCACTGTCATTTCTTTAATCAGATCCAGAAGGTGATTTCATGGTTGCTATGCAAAATCACCTTTCGGGACTGATTAATGAAATGACAGTGCCAGTGTGCATGAGGTGGCATCTCAAAAAGCCCATGTTGAAAATTTGGTGAAAAAATTCCTAAAAATGGTTGAGTTATGAGCGTTCATTGAAATGTTTCTACACCCACGCATGACTTTGGTAATTTTTAATATTTTGCCTCCAAATTATCAACATAGCCATTTTTTCACACCACCTCATGAACAGTACAGCTGTTATTTTTCACATCCTGCCTAAAATGTGTTTTCGCACCTGTGGCATGGAATGGTGTTTTGGCACAGACTTGAAAATGTTCACCTACAGGGTTTATGAGGTGGGGTCATAAAAAGACTATGTTCAAAATTCTGGGTCAAAATATAAAAAATGCCAAAGTTATGACCATTCATTGAATTTTGGTATGTCGCTTGTAACTTCAGAAATGTTAAATATTTTGACCACAGATTTTGAACATAGCCTTCTTATTACTCGACCTCATGTATGTCACAGCTGTCATTTTTCAAATCCTACCCAAAATGTGTTTTTGCACCTGTGGTGCAGAATGGCATTGTAGTTGCGCAGCATTACGTTTTGGTGTGGATTTAAAACTTTTCTGTACCGGGATACATGAGATGTGGTAATAAGATGGCTATGCTGACAATTTGGTCACTGTTGTCCTATGAATGGAAGTGCAGGGCCCAGAGGGCCCCTGTGCTTCCATGGCTACATATGTACATGCATCTACTACAGGGATGAGAGCACAGGGCCCCCACAGACAAATAAGGATGTGATTATACTATCTGAAAAAGTAATGACATTTATTGCAAAAAACTTTGTTAATGCATCAGTTAGGTTTGTTACTAAAGTGCCTAACACTCACCCCATTCTCCTATACTGTACCCATCTCAGCTTACTTACTTATGGAATGGGGTGAGCATTAGGGTTGATGATTCCAAGGCACACCCCGATGTCTGTTAGTGTCTGCAGGGTGGGGGGTAGGGTGTTAGGGTTGGAAACCCTAACACCACATTACCCTGCTTTTGTCACTTTAGAAACTACCCTAACTGATGCAAAAAGGAAATTTTTGCAAAATATATATATAAATATATACACATATACAGTGTGTATATATATATATATATATATATATTCTTTGCAAAAAAAACTGCATTAATGCAACAGTTAGTGTTTTTTACAGCGACAAAAGTGAGGAAATTCACCATTAGGGTTACCACCCCTTGTACCCCACGACCACCCCGCCCCCACCAACAGGCATTGGGGTGTGCATTGGAGTCATCGGCCGTAACCCTCACCCCATTCCATGTGTAAATAAGCTGAGGTGGTGCAGTATACGAGAATGGGGTGAGAGTTAGGACAGATGACCCCAATGCCCACCCCGATGCCTGTTGGTGGGGGTGGGGTGGTTGCGGGGTGCAAGGGTGGTAACCCTAATGGTGAATTTCCTAATTTTTGTTGCTGTAAAAAACCCTAACTGTTGCATTAACGCAGCTTTTTGCAAAGAATTTCCTTAGTTTTTGAGAAAGCATAGTAAAGTACAATGTCGTGCAAGTTGGTGGAAGTGAGGGGCCCACTCCCACCAACTTGCAAATTTCTGTCTGCCTAACATAACAGTACAAGTACTGAATATCATATGTATTGGTGGGGTCCCCACGCTCCCACCAACTTGGAACAAACCAAATTTTCATTCATCGGAGTGGCATAATTCTGCACCTGTTTACATTTTGCACACTTAACCAGTGAAAATTACCTCCGTGGCAGTAAGGCAAGCTACCCTACAAATGTCAAGCCACTACCACAATGCAGAATGCTATCCGCAAAATGTAAACTGCTTCACGCAATATCTCCGCAGCAAATTAATTCTCCAACACCAAAACACGATAATGCACATCTACAGGACATCCCCTCAACACCCTCCAAATTTCAAGTTAAAAAACCAAACCGTTTCTGAGATATTTAATTTTAAAGTTTTAGATTTTCATTCATCGGAGTGGCATCATTCTGCACCTGTTCACATTTTACACACCTAACCACTGAAAAGTACTTCTGTGGCAGTAAGGCTAGCTACCCTATAAATTTCAAGCCACTACCACAATGCAGAATGCTATATGCAAAACGTAAACTGTGTCAAACAATATCTCCACAGCAAATTCATTCTGTGACACCTAAACACCAAAATTCACATGTACAGGACATTCCCTCAACACCCTCCAAATTTCAAGTTAAAAGACCAAACCGTTTCCGAGATATTTAATTTTAAAGTTTTTGCACCTTTATAAATTCTTTGATCGCGAGAATAGGCTGCGACCTTATGATCAAAGATCATCTCTCTCATGAATGAAGATTGCAATCAAAGAATCTCGCGATCAAAAATGTGCAGGCTCACAATCAAAGATTGTTAGCCAGCTGCAATCAAAGATTTTAAAAGTTTCAAACTCCTTCATTTGACACAACTACATTAAACCACAAGCATGGCTCAATAGAGGGAAGCTCCCTGAGCAAAACCCATCCAAGATTTATTTCTGAAGTCACCCCTGGGCTGAGATATTTGTTTTTTTTCCAACCCCAAACTGAAAACAAGATTGCAGCAGTCGTGATCGATAAATTTCTCATGATCAAAGAATCTTTGATCACAAGCCTGCAAATTCTTTGAACATGAGGAGTGACAAGATGGCCAAAACCCCATTCTTATTTCACAAAACAACCATATAAATGTTTCCATAGACTTATAATATCAGTACATGTCCAAATGAAGTCAGCAAAGTAGCTGAATTAAACACCAATTTATGTCCTAATGTATCAATAAATAGGAAACAAGTAAGGGACAATGACACACAGGAGACATCAGACGCTGACTGGTATGATGTTCAATCCAAAAGACCAGCAAAAAAAAAGGGGGAGAAAAGCAGAGGCATTTAATTTAAACCTCTAACAGTTTTGACCCCTTAAACGCAGTAACGGAAGAAGATACTACTGCTCCCCTTGGTCCCATCCCCACAATTTCATTAAACAAAGCCATTGAAATACAACACAATAGCAAGACCACTAATGATAATATAGCAACTTCCAACCCCGCCATCACACCGCTGATAGAACCAGACTATGTAAACTTAGGGCAAGGAAACACAGCTGACCAAACTAATATAAACCAAGTACAGGATGAACAGTATATTAACACCACAAGTCCTCCATTACAAAACCAAGTTGTATCAGAACAAATCTTTATACTGGGGGAATCCATCACAAGATTCACGGACAGATATACTACTAGGGGAAACAAAGAGAACGTAACTAGCTGTAGCTATAGTGGGCAACAATCAAGGCTATCACTCAACTACTTCCAGGAATATTATAAAATATTACAGAACCCAAAACTGTTCTGCTACATGTTGGTACGAATAACTTTGGACGACAAGAGGTGGGAGAAACAATTCAGGAAATGGAAGTAGCGGTAAAAGCACTTCAAGAACTCAGTGCTACCCCAGTATTATCCGAAGCTCTCCCTGTACCCACGGCAAGCCACAAAACAGCAAGACAAATTAAAAGTTTCAACAATTGGCTATGTAGATGGAGCCTATCAAACACTATACAGTGCTTAAGAACTTGGGAAAGATTTGAAAATAACTTCCTATTATATAGGTATGATGGGCTACACCTAAATAGACAAGGATCGAGGCTACTGGGTTGTATTATGCATAGTGTATTAAACCAAACAAAAAAACTAAACAATAAGGGGCAAAGAGAACCTCTTATAATGTATACCCAAAAAATTAATTCACAAACTCCAGCCATTAAACCCAAAGTTAATATAAAACATATAACAAGAAAACTGGATTGACATTCCTTTTAACCAATGCTAGGAGCTTACACAGATCAAAAATGGATGAACTTCAGATCTTACTGAAGAAAGAAAATATAGACATAGCTGCAATAACAGAAACCTGGTGGAATGAAAACTCAGAATGGAATATAAATATACCTGGTTATATAACTCATTATAAAAACAGAAAAGGAAAATTAGGGGGAGGGGTTGCATTATTCATAAAAGAAGATATTAAATTTAAACCAATTTCTGAAACACCAGAAAATATTTCCACTGAAATTATTTGGGTAGAACTGCTGGGAGACAGGCAGCCAAAATACCTTATTGGCCTTTGTTATAGACCGCCTGACACAGATTTAACAAGCAATAAGCTCTTCTTGATAGTATTAATAGCAAATCTAACTATAAAGAAATATTATTAATGGGAGATTTTAATTTCCCTGGTATAAACTGGAACAGCTATATAGGAAGCAACAGTCAGGAGAATTCTTTCCTGGATATCTGTTCGTCCAATGGATTACATCAATTAATTAATGTACCAACAAGAAAAAATAACATCCTTGATCTACTGTTAACTGACAGCCCTGGCAAAGTTACTAACATTGAGGTTAAAACACCTATACTAAACAGTGATCACAATATTATAAGATTTGATAGTGGTATAAAAATTAAGCGAGAAACTGGAAAAACAGTTTTTAAAGATTAAAATAAAGCATATCTGGTTCAGCTAAAATCAGACCTTTATGAATGGAGATGGGTTGAAGATGTAACCTCCCCTGATGATCTCTGGGCTTCAGTCAAAAATAAAATACTAGAACTAGAGGCAAAATATGTTCCAAAATAATCTATAATAAAAAAGGTAAGATCCCACCTTGGGTAACATTGACCATAACCAAACTAATCAAACAGAAAAAACAGGCATACAAACAAATGAAATGGGATGGGAGTGATTTTAATAAATGGAAGTACAGATCAGCCCTAAAAATATATAGAAACATAATAACCTTAGAAAAGAAGAAATCTGAACATGGATTAGTTTACAGGAAAGATGGAGGGAAAAGCTTTTATACTGTACATACACAAATAAAAAAAAACACACTTCAGACAATAGGACCCATAACATCAAATTCAAAAGAGGTAATAACTCCTCAGGAAATTGCAGAGGAATTTAACAGATATTTTATGTCTGTATTTAATACAAAAAATAAATCTCATGATACAACAGCAGGAAATTCCCATGGCAACGATCTGGCAATAACAAAGGACGAGATTATGACTCAACTAAACAATATTAACATAAAAAAATCACCAGGGCCAGACAAACTTCACCCAAGACTCCTAAAAGAAAGCAAGAATTGGTTACTGGAAGCTTTACACAAATTTTTTAATATGTCCCTCTCATGTAACAAAATACCTAACGATTGGAAAATGGCAGTAGTAACACCAATTAACAAAAAAGGAGATTATACAAACATTTCAAACTACAGATCAATAAGTCTGACATGTATAATAGGAAAGATCTTTGAGTCTCTACTCAAAATCAGACTAGAGGAAGATCTAAATACTAAAGGGCTCAGAGACAAAACACAGCATGGTTTAAAAAAAATAGATCTTGTCTAACGGGAAACTTGGTGTTTTATGAATTTCTTAGTAAGAACTTAGAAAATAATACACTGGTAGATGTAGTCTATCTTGATTTTTGTAGGGCATTTGATAAGGTTCTTCATGACCTTGTAATAAATAAAATAAGACTATTAGGTATAAATAATAAAATTACTAACTGGGTAGAAGAATGGTTAAATGAACGTACCCAGTTTGTGTGTATTAGGGGCCATTTGTCTGAGCTACGTCCAGTCACAAGTAGAATACCTCAGGGGTCGGTACTGGGCCCATTACTATTCGATATCTTTATATCTGATTTAACCACCAACATCAATAGTTTTTCTATTAAATTTGCTGACAGTACCAAAATTGCAGCATCATTCAAAACATTGGAAGACATATCAAACCTTACTAATGATCTAAAGATACTTGAGGTATGGGCAGACAAAAATTGGATGTCCTTTAATATAAACAAATGTGTATGCACTTGGGTACTACAAACATGCAAAACAAGTACACATTAAATGGTCAAACATTAACTTCTACAGTCCAACATAATGACCTAGGAGTAATTATTAACCCTGAGTTAACTTCTGGTAGCCATTGTAATTTTATTATTAATAGAGCCAATAGACTTATCTGTTGCATTAAAAGAAGTTTCACTTCCCGCGACAGGGACTGTGTCCTGCCATTATACAGGGCATATGTGAGACCTCATCTCGACTACTGCTCTCCTCTTTGGAATCCATACCTGAAGAGAGACATTGGTAGACTGGAGGGAGTACAAAGGAGGTTAACAAAGCTAGTTACCAACAAGCATGAAAAGAGTTATGAGACAAGGCTACAGGAACTAGACATGTACTCTTTGGAGTTCAGAAGAAAGAGAGGTGATTTCTTATTAATGCATAAAATACATACTGATACTGAGCTAATGAATCAGTTGGGCATGACCTATAACAAACGAGATTATAACTTATGAAGCCACACCTACCAACTGGCAATAACATATCCCAGAACTAATAAAAGAAGATCTTACTATACCCAAAGAATTATTCTATTATGGAATACCATCCCTAGCTCACTACTAGAATGTAACAACCATGTCACATTCAAACAAAATCTTAATAGATTTCTGCTGTGAACCCAGGGACGTTACACCAGCATAGCTGGAGACATACATACATGGGATTCGGCCTTCTGTGTGCCTACTCTTTCCTAGTATAAAATCTTAATATAATGGGAGTTAAAAAAGTTTAATAACTTTTGAATAGATTAATATTTTTTCGCCAAACAAAAGGTGGCATGTTCCTTGACCCAAGTTCTCTCTAGGTGCCAAGTTTCAGACCAGCACGCCACATGGTGGCCACACAGCGCCATGGACAAAATCAAAAAAACTGCGCTCAAAACTGGTGAAAAGTGCATTTTTCAGTGATTCACTGCACAAAAACCATAAGTCTGCTCAAAACACAATTTGGCAGATCAAGAAATTTACCATGCCCCACTGTGCATACCAAATTTCATGCAAATCCATTGAACAGGTCCAAAGTTATTAACGCGCAAAATGTCAGGTTTAACATTAAAGTGCCTTCATAACCCTAACTATATATATATATATATATATATATATATATATATATATATATCTATATCAAAAAACTATGTTAATGAACATTAGTGTTGCTATTGCACAAAATACAAACCCTATTCTATTAGGGTTGTCACATAGCACTCTCATGTCATCTCTCATGTCCCCTACCTTCATAAGTGAAAACCAGTATCCAGCTACAAGGCTTTGTATCAATGGTATGCTACTTCATACAGGGCCTAAACATTTAAGATTGGGGGACAGCAACCCTAATCACCACCCCGTCCCATGGTAAACCCACAGTATGCAATGTGTCCAAACTCATGCTACACAGATGTGATATGTGAGGCAGTATAGCGCAGTGGTTTAAGGCTCTGAGCTGCAGACCTGGAGACCTGGGTTTGAATCCCACAGTCCCCACTTGCATACTGTGTGACCCTGAGCAAGTCACTTAACTTCCTTGTGCTTACCAGGTCGCACCTTTAAACAAGCTTTCAGCTTAGTGTGTCTCTCCTGGTAAAATAAAATATATATATATATATATATATATATATATATACACACACTATGAACTGTATTTCTATAATTATGATACTTTTGGAAGCACAGCTGTAGAAGTGTATATGCATTTATAACATCTGTGTTACAGATTAGGAAGAGAATATTTCTAATTTCCACAGAAGATTAGAAACAATTTTGTTGATATTATTGCATTTTATGGATGATACTAATATTTTTCACTGTACATATACCTCTACTGAACTTGTGCATTTTCACTCACTAGGAATCCCCAAAATGGGTGCAAATCAGAAAATTACATTTCAGCCATCACAAAAGAGACACATTACAGTCAGTTTCACTTGTATGTCATTTTAAATGCATGCCTTTTTTTGGTTATATGCTGTTTTTTTCCCTTGGTCAGATTTTCTCTCTTTGTTGCTAATGTTAAATGATTCATTTGTGTACCTTTCAATTTTTGGTTGCGTTCCCTTTTTCAGCCTGAATACTGTGTTGTTTACACTATTGTCCAGTGTCTTCAGCTACTCAGCTAGTTACGTGACTCACAACTATACAACAGTAATGGGAATGCTTGGATGACCACAGAAATTTTTCATGACTGGCTGTGGGAACTTAACAGAACAAAGTCTAGCCAGAGCCAATACAGCTGTGGCAAGCTTGCAAAGCTCCAGAGAGCTAGCGGCACCAGTGCTGCTGAGTGCCATCTCCAAGTTGGTGGCGGCGATGCAACTGTGCATGCATGGCATTTGCACATGCATAGTTACAGTAAATGGCAATATGCCATTCGAAAGATGGCAGCACCAGTGGAAATGCGCATGTGCACGAGGCATGCACGCGCAGTTCTTGTCCCGGAATGCAGAAGTAACAGCTGAAATAGTGCGACTGTTACTCCTTAGTGGCTGACCTTGGCGGAGTGTTACAAGCTCTGTTGGAATTTCGGAAGGATACTTCCAAAAGTCCAATGGAAGTTGCCACGATCAGCCATTTTAAGCCACAGAAGGCAAAATGGCTGTAGGCTCCACCCATAGCTGTCAAAATGAGGCTCCATCGATGAAAGATAGCCATGAAAATGGATAACTGTCCTGCACATAATCACATCACCCTGTCTAACATAAGTTTAATTTTCCTACACCCAAACTATAGTGCCTTAATCCAACCCATAGATCAGGGTGACAGCCACAGTTTAAAACATTACAGTAAGTGTACTGTGAGCAGGCTGTTTTGGGTTACTGATGGCAGTACAGAACTCTTCCATGACATTGCATGGATAATCACAATTCTGGAGGCCATCCACATTGTACACGCTGTGTGGTCAGAAGTTAACCCAGAAATGATAAAAAAAAAATGCTTTATCAAAGCTGGCATTCTATGCGATGTTGAGCTTGAAATTGATGAAGTTGTATGGCCAGCAATGGGGATACAGCTGTCAAAGTTCATTGCATCCATCACTGTTGACATGCATGAGCTAACAGTTGAAGAAGTTACTAAGTCAGAGATCTGCCAAGACATCCTTAGCCAAAAAACCTGAACAGACAAAAGGAGGATGACAAGGAAGCAAAAAATGCCCCCTTGACTGTTGAGGTATGGGTTATGCTACGTAAAATCAGTTACTATGGCTGGCCCGCTGGTGCTGAGGGTTGAGGCGCTGGATGCCACACCTCACGCCATGTTGGTGACACAGGTTCGGGAGCGGACTCAGGACACCGGGGGTCAGCTGGGGAGAAGAGGATGGAGCATCTGTTGAACTGCTCTCCTCTCCTCTCCTTGGGGGGGGGGGACTGTCTCATGCAGACAGTGATACTCCGTGGAGATTGGGTGTACTGCAGCCACAGAGACCATGCTGGAAAGGGAATGTTGGGCGGCTGTCTGGACGTGTATGGGAGCACTCACATAGTAGGCTGGACAGCACATCCCACGCTCTGGGGGAGGGTGCTACTCAAGAAAAAAAAACCTCCACTGACAGGCGAAGGCGGGCCTAGTGGTTGCGTTCCCACATCCAATGCTGGGCGTCCAGACAGCCGCCCTAGTTCTTCCTCCTGGGGCAAGCCTGCCAGTACTATTAGATAGAGCACTGGTAGGAGTGGCAGTCCTTCCTCGGGGGACTCTGAGCTGAGGGGTTAAGACAAGCACACAGGAGGCGGTGCCTCCCAACCAGGAGTGGCATGTCAGAGCTTCAGGTGGATGGGCAGAGCCAGCAATCGAGGGAACTCGCTGGAGAGAGGTTAGTGACAGGGAGTGCATAAACAGAATTCAAAAAAGAAAAATCAGTTACTATGTGGAGACATTGGAGCAGACTGATTTCCAGTGGTTTTATGCATTTGAGAAGCACATAGAATCACTGTCTTGAAGATGCACAAAACAGATAGCCATATGTAGCTGGTTAAAACCAGAGAGTGAACTGGGTGACCAGTGTGAATTACCAAAAATACCATAAATAGCTTTTAATGTCTAAAGTCAATTTTTAGCATTTTACTGTTTTTAGCTTTTTAGCATTTTTGATTAGTTTAACTGACGTTTATATAGAAAATCAAGTTTGTAAAGCTTTTAACATTTTACACTAAACATTTCATTAATAATGTTCAATAAATGCTGTTTCTCCACACTTATGCATGAATGAATGGATATTTATTAATTACAGTACTACACTATCGAGCTACTGAGGCAAAATGGCTGTTCCCACTTATATGCCGTTCCACTTACATGCACAAATTCCCTTGGTGCAGAGCATGTGCATGCATGCTAAATTGACAGTACATGATAATATATCTATACTGCCATACATGATATCTATTAGGAATGTGTTGTTATTTTATGAAACTGCTTCTCTGTAATTGTATATTATATTACATTTTATTATTATATTATATATTACTATACATACTTTGTAAATAAACGGAACATTAAATCAAATGTGTAGTAAATTTGCTTCTGTATACTTTTTATATTAAGTCACATTATATCTTATGATGGTACACATGGTTTTCAAATCAATAAATCTTTGAATTGATTCTGTGATTACTTTATAATAAAGACAACATTGACCAAGTTGTGTAGTTACTTTACAAGTTAACATTGAACCTTTACAGAGTTACATAACCTCATTCTAACACCACAGTTTTTCACCTCTGGGATAACCTTTAATCAAAGTTTATAATAACATAGAAGCATAGAAGTTGACGGCAGATAAGGACTGCAATGCCCATCCAGTCTGCCCATTTCTTTTTCTACCTTATGAATGTGCCATCGGCCTTTGCTCTGTCAATAGCCTATCTATTCATACTCACCTGTATTGCTCCCTTATGCCTATCCCATGCCTGTTTGAAGCCCTGCACTGTATTCATATCCACCACTTTCTGAGGTAGGCCGTTCCATGCATTCACCACCCTTTCTGGGAAAAAGAATGTCCTCACATTACCCCTTAATTGGCCTCCCTCTAATCTCATGCTGTGTCCCCTTGTCCTGCTATTTTTCTTATATTGAAACATGTTAGAGTCTTTCATCTTGTTAATGCCCTTAAGGTGTTTGAATTTTTCGATCATATCACCTCTCTCCCTCCTTTGCTCTAGGGTATACATATTGAGCTCGGTTAATCTGTCCTCATATGTTTTCTGATGCAGTCCCTGCACCATTTTGGTTGCCCTTCTCTTGACTGCCTCAATTTGGTTAATGTCCTTGTGAAGGTGTGGCCTCCAGTACTGCATGCAATACTTCAGATGGGGCCTAACCAGTGTCTTGTAAAGAGGGATTATTATCTCACTCTTATGACTTGTGATACCCCTTACTAATACACCCCAACATCCCCCTAGCCTTACCTACTGCTTTAGTGGTCTGCTTGGATGATTTCCAGTCATCTGTGATGATGCCCAAGTCTCTTTCTTTCCTTGTGACTGCCAGCAACTCCCCTCCCAGCCTATAGGTGGCTTCAGGGTTTCTCTTCCCTATGTGCATGATCTTGCACTTCTTTGCATTAATCCCCTGTTGCCACTCTTCAGACCATTTTGCCAGTTTATCCAGATCTCTTCTCATTCTGCCCACCCCATCTGGATCATCTACTCTGTTGCAGATCTTGGTGTCACCTGCAAACAGACAAACCTTACCCTCCAGTCCATCTGCAATGTCACTGATGAAGATATTGAAGAGGACTGGCCCCAGGACTGATCCCTGAGGTACCCCACTTGTGACTTGCATGTCTTCTGACTGTATACCATTTACCACCACTCTCTCTCTGTTTTCTGCCCATCAACCAGTTTGCCTCCCAGTTGACCAACTTCTGACCCACCCCAAGCCTACCCAGCTTATTAATCAATCTTCTATGTGGAACAGTATCGAAAGCTTTGCTGAAGTCAAGGTATGCAACATCAACTGCTCCCCCCTTGATCCACTACAGAATTCATAAACAAATGGTGTAATTGGCTAGTAGCTTCCAAAACCTAGTTGTCAAACAAATAGTTTGGAAAACCATTATTGCTGTATTAAGAACTTACAACTTACTTCATGAATGAATAATCAATTGATCAGTAATGTTCTAAATCTAGTGACCAGACAAATTCTTTCAATAGCCATTAGCGAACTGATTATCTAAAGTAGCACACCTTAATTACAGATTTTAGGGTCAGGGGAAGGGGTGGTGATTAGGGTTGCTATTTAAGCAATAAACCAAGACGGGGAGTGGGTTATGCGAGGATTTACCCATGGCTGGTGTGGTTTGGCCATAAGGTCATAGGCTGAGTGGTCAAACCAGGTCAGCCGTGGGTAAATCCCAGCATAACTCACACCCTAGAGTGGTTTATTGTGATTATACAATGTCCCCATTCACTTTTGGTAACAAAAAATTAAAGAAAAATACAGTTCTTTGATACATTAAATAATTTTTCTTTAATTCATTGTTACGATTCAGAAAGTAGTTCCCTGTTGGTAGGTAGAATAATTCCCCTCTCCCTTTTGTTTGTAAACATTCCTATTTGTTTTAATAAAAAATGCTGAAAGAGCCATGGCTTTAGGCCTTTTAACAGGATTCTGAGATGTTTTAATCATAGAGCTGTCGGGTTGGAAGACTCGGGAGATAGCTTATTTTGTAAGGCGGGTGTGCGGGCATGCTGGAAAGGAGCAGTTTTTGCAATCACATAACTGCCCTTTCAACAGACAGCTGAGGGACACAGTGCAGAGAGCACAGTGAAGGGATGGCTCACTAGTGCAAGCAGGACAAATTGTGCTTGTAGCTAGTATTGTTTTAGAAACTGCTCCATCTTCTGTTTTTTGGCGCAGGTCAGGGGACATGCGGGCGGGCACCCTGGCGCTTCGGGGGGGACAACCTTTTCTCTCTCTGCCCCTCTTCCCACAACATGATGCTGCTTTGTTGACATACAGTACACCGACTTTGTGATCTCCTCTGTGGTGGGAGTTGAATGGAGAAAGCCGCGGTCTGGCGGGGGAGAGAGAGACAATGGAACTGCAATGGAGGCTGGAGCAAGGAACAGAGTTGGAGAGAGTGGATCACTGTATACTGAGGGACAGTGAATCACAAGAGATGTGGTTTCGGGGTCAGTGCAACTTTTCCATTGTCAGAGAAGCAACAGTGTAACCTGTGTCTTTTTTTGGGGGGGGTTACTCTTTAAATGAAATTGTGACAGACTATCTAAAGGGTTTCAGGTGAGTGGCAGATGCTGTGAATGGCCATCCGGTGCTGTCGGCGTCAGGAGGACTGCAGTGTGGGCGGTGGCGGGGGTTGCTTGTACGACGATTTGTCTGGTGCACTGGGGAAGAGAGCCGCGGTGTAAAGTGCAGTCTGCATTTTTTAATGTTGCTGGCAAGAAGTAGCAGGAATTTATTTATTTAGTTTTTGTTTACCGGGTAGGTGCACTAGCCATAACAATAACTGTTTTCAGGAATGACCCGGGAGGATACATTACAAAACAGTAACAACATAATATTACAAAATAAAGTGACGGTAGGTGTAGGATACAATGGAAAAAAGTAACATTAAGGTATAGCAACTTGTTACAGAGCCAATGGTGGGTGAAGAAACAAAACAAGATACAGCAAAACGATACAAATAAGTTGAATACAAAATGAAGTTAAAATACAATGAACAAATAGTAATGCAGGAATTAGATAGAAACAGGATAGGTGTACAAGATGAGGGAAACAGTAGTAATAGTTGGGCGAGGGAGTTAAAAACTACTGTGGGAAATAACAATAGGAAGTACTAGAGAAGAAAAGTCAAAGTGCCAGGAAAGTGCCTAGTATTAAGAAGAGCCAACTGGTGGCAAGGGGTGAGAAGGTAGGTGGGAAGGGGAGGGGCAAAAGGGGTTTGAAACAGGAACACTTGTTTGATGAGATGAGGTAGTTGCATAGCTCCTCCCTCTTAAAGGTGTTGTGTGAGGGAGCTTGGAGAACAGCTAAGGGGAGGGAGTTCCAGTATTGGAGGGCTTGACAGGTGAAGACACTGGCACCCTTGGGAGAATTGTGCCTGGGGATATGGACAAGGGACTTGCCCACAGATCATAAGCCGTAGCAGGAGGGCAGCTGGTGAAAGAGATCTGCTAGTGGCTTAGGGGTTTGAGATCTTATAATATTACCAATGATAGAGCCAAGTGAGTAAAGCCTAGACGTATTTGGTGGTAGCCATTTGAGGTCTGAGTAGAGGAGGCAGTGGTGTTTCAGTTGGCGTGAAGAGGATGCATAGTGGCAAATATTGTTGTATGTGACATCCCACTTGTGAAGACTTGATTTAGAAGCAGTGGCATACATGGCAGCACCATAGGTAAGTGAAGGTAAGAGTATACCACGAGCTATGGCAAGCCTAGTGGAGGGGGTTAGCACATAGCTAGTACAATAGGCGATGCCCAGCTTGGAATTTACAGACTTGCAAGTGTTTTGTAGGTGGAGATCAAAGCTTAGTGATGGTCTAGGGTGACACCCAAATATTTGAAAGAGGTCACTACTCCAACTGAGGAGCCATCCATGGCAGAGACTTTGAGATTGTTTAGGGAGTGTTTGAGTTTGAGGTTTGTTCCAAACAGCATAGCTTGGGTCTTGGACTCATTTAAGACAAGTTTGTGGCTAGCCAACCACATTTGGGTAAGTTGGAAGTCAGCAGAGAGCCTCAGGTTAATGACCGTAGTGCATTTTGCACTAGTGTACAGAACTATGTCGTCCACATACAGAAGAGAGTCAGTCTTTGAGAGGTTAGAAGTGATGTCATTAATGAATATAGAGAAAAGGAGTGGGCCAAGGATGGAACCTTGGGGCACACCAATATTCAGCGTAGTCTTGTCAGAGAGGGTAGAGTTATACTTAACTATTTGTGTTCTGTTTGATAGGTAGCTGCCAAACCAATTTACAACATTAGGTGCAATGCCTATTGAGCGAAGGGTAGCAAGGAGGATGGAATGGTCAACTAAATCAAATGCCTTAGTCATGTTGATGAAAATAGCCCCGGTGAGAAGGCCAGAGTCCATGGCTGATAAGGTATATGATGTGAATTTGAGGAGTGCTGTGGTGGTACTGTGGCCCTTTCGGAAACTATGCTGTGCAGTAGTTAGAAGGTCATTCGAAAATACGAACATACGAAGAAGCCAGCAGAAGAAGGCCATTTGGTCTGTCAAGTCTGCTCGCATTGCAGGGTCCACAGCTTGAGCTAATGTCCCTGCCCTTCCTCCCCACTCCTCCCATCCTCCCTACCCACGATCCTTACTTCCCCCATGCCTATCCCAGCCTCTCTTAAAGCTGCCCACTGTCTTCAACGAGATGACCTCTTCTGGCAGCACATTCCAAGTGTCCACCACCCTCTCTGTGAAGAAGAAGAAGTTTCCATAGGAATTCAATAGTTTGAATAGCTACCAGTTTCTCAAGGATCTTGTGGAGGACAGACAGGATAGCAGTGGGTCTATAGTTTGAGGGTTTTTTTGGGTCCCCTTTTTGAGTTCACTCATGTGCGTTGAACTAATTGGGAGAGTAGGCTTTGAGGGTTATGTTTAGGGCAGACCACCCTTGAATGACTGCACCAGTTAGTAAAGTGGAAATATCTAATCACAGCACTGTCCCTCCTCTACTTTGAGAGCTGTGACACTGTCTGTCCAATGCAGAGTGCTCTGCATGGGGCTCGACAGTATCACACCAATCCTCAGCCAGGCGGGTTCTGACACTGTTTTGTCTGCAGTGGTCTGCACTTGAAAAGAAAAAGCCACATCAATCAGGAGCTGTTTTTTCCTTTCATCTGCAGGTCACTGCAGAGCAAACAGCTGTTTGTGTCTTGACTTCCTGCTTTCTGCCATGTTAAAGTTTCTCCCACCCGTGTGGAACAGACCATAGCCTAAGTGCCATATGGGTTGGGAGTATTGCATGCCTGAAGGCATGACTGTAAGTGCGATCAATCGTGCTGGCTTGGAGGAGGCGCTTTCCTCGCCTGCCTCCTCCATGTCCTGCTCTCTGCCATTGTGCTGGTGAACACCTCCGCCTGCCAACATCGGGGTGCTCAATCCCTGTGTGGCTTGTACCCCCGCTTTGGTAAACTGGTTCCGACACAGAGATGTCTACTCCCAGTGTCAGATGTGGCGACCCCCCACAAATTCTTGAACCTCGGCGTGCCCAATCCCTGGGTCGGCATTGATCTGGCACACTGGGAGCCCACCCCACTGTGCCAACATCCATAGTTTTACTGTAAAAAAAGAAAACAAACTCACAAAGTCTTTTTTTTAATTTTTAAACCTGAAAAGAAAATGGTCCCTTGTGGTTCTCGCTGGCCCCTCCCCCAACCTCAGACCTCCCTCTGCGCACCTCATCCCTGCACCCTGTCACCCATATTTACCTCTGGAGGCTGGGAGTAGCGATTTTCAGTGGACCGGGAACATGTCTGCACTTTTCAAAAGCCGACCGCAAACTGAAGAAATGACGGTAAGTCCTATAAAGGCAGTGAATGGGGGTTTTCAATTTAGGTTGATATCGCAACCATTTTTGGGAGTTTTGGTCCCAAATTTTCAACATAGAGTTCTTGGGACCTCATCTCATGAACACAGTCACTGTCATTTCATTTCTCAGTCCCGAAAGGTGATTTCGCGGTCACTGTGTGGAATCACCTTTCTGGACCAATTAACGAAACAACAGTGCCACTGTTCATGAGATGGGGTTGCAAAAAGCCCTGTTGCAAATATGGTGAAAAAACTCCCAAAAATGACTGTGTTACGAGCGCCCATTGCGCAGCTTCTACACACGCTTGTAACGTCATCAATTTTTAATATTTTCACTCCAAATTTCCAACATTGCCATTTTTTCACACCCCCTATGAACAGTACAGCTGTCATTTCTGTGTCCTTCCCAAAATGTGTTTTTGCACCTGTGGCACAGAATGATGCGGTCGCTGTGCGAAATCAACTTTTGGGACAGATTAATGAAATTCCAGTGCCACTGTTCATGAGGGGAGGTCCCAAAAAGGCCATGTTGAAAATTTGGTGAAAACATTCCAAAAAATGACTGCATTATGAGTGTGTGTTACGCAGTTTCTATGCACACTTGTAACTGCCACTTTATCACATTTTCACTCCAGATTTTTAGCATTGCCATTTCTTCACACCTCTTCATGAACAGTACAGCTGTCATTTTTCACATCTTGCCCAAAATGTATTTTTGCACCTGTGGTGCCGAATGGCACACTCGCTGTGCAAAATCACCTTTTGGGATGGAGTAACAAAATGATACTAGCACTGTTCATGAGGTAGTGTCCCAAAAAGCCCATGTTGAAAATTTGGAGCAAAAATACCAACAAACGCACGCGGTGTTAGGGTTTCTAACCGTAACGCCCACCCTTAAAATGCAAGACAGAGGAATATACAGAGAAAAATCTGGGAGGCATGTACAAGAGCAATACCAACAGCGAACTCTTGGCATTGACAGATGCTTGTTGAAATAAAGGGGTGAGCCTAGCAATCTTCCAGATATCCGGAAATTGTCTGTGGCATAGGGAGAGAGTAAAGATCTTTGCTAGGGGAGCAGCTATGAAAGGGGCGTCGAGTTTTAAAAGCCTAGGCTCGAGAGTGTTGGAGCCAGGAGCCGTGTTCTCTTAGATACTACTGAGTAGCCTAAGGACTTCTTCTCACATTATAGACTTGAAATAGAAGAGGGGGACTGAGATATCCGGAGATGTGCTTGAAATTTGCGCTGTAGGGAAGTAGGAAGTGAACTTTGTTAAGTCAGAAAATTGTACATTGAAAAAGTTTGCAATGGTCCAAGGATTGTTACAATGAATGCCATTAATAACCATGTCATTAGGGGTAGAGGACTGATTTGACCCCAGGAAGGACTTGACATGAGACCATCATTTTCTTGAGTCACCATATGAGTTTGTTAGCAGGTCCTTGCAGTAGGAACTTTTTGCTTGCTTGAGATCTTTTTTGCAGGCATTACATTGAGCCCTGTACGTATTGTGGTCTTCTGACTGACTGGTGACTTTGAAACGGAGCCAGCTTTTATCTCTCTCTCTTAATTTGGTGAGTAGGTCAGACTTTAGCCAACGTGTTTGCTTATTTTTGACACAGCGTGTTACTAGGTGACAGTGATTGTCTTGCAGGGCCAAAAAATTGGTTAGGAAGATATTAAGGGCAGATTGTGCATCAGTAGCCCTGTACAACATGGACCAGTCAATTCTAGAGACATCTTGTAGAAAGGTATGAAGAACAAGGTTAGCATAGTTGCAGAAAGTAATGAAGCGGGGCTTGACTGTGTCAGGAGCAACTTTGCCCCAGATGCAGAAAGTAGGGGAGTGGTCGGTGATGGCATCTGCTAACGTGTCTGCGGTAATTATGCATTCTGGGTGGTTTGTCATTATCCAGTACAGCTGGGTGCTTGTGTTAGAGTGCGGGGCTGTTCTGGTAGGTTTGGATATCGGATGGTGCAGGTTGGAACTTTGTATCATGGACAGTGATGTGGCCTGAGTGTTACCCAGCCGGTTGATATTTAGGTCCCCAAGTAGGAGCACTTCATTTCTCCCAGCGAGAAATGATGTTTGATTGAGCAAATCATCCAGCCCTTTCATGCCATTTTTGGGAGTTATAGGCACAGACAATGTGTAATTTCTTTGAACTGAGGGTGAGAAATGCATGCAACGATTTGCATTGGTTTAAGAGAGAAGAATTGATGGTGGTGAGGTTGAGGTGATTTTTAAAGTATATAGCTGTTCCACCCCCTCTTTTTGTTACAGTTCTTTCATTCCTTAATACATTATAGGAAGGCAGGGAGCATCGAGAATCAGGGATAGAGGGTTTGAGCCAGGTTTCAGTCAAACAGAGAATATCAGGATTGTAGAGGGCAGTCCAGGATTCCAGTTCAGCAAAATTATGTGTGAAGCTCCTGATATTATGGTGTACAACTAAGAGACCCTTTGGAGTGGGTATGATGTTTACAGGACCCGGGTTTAACTGGATATCACCAGATAGAAGTATAGCCAAAAGCAGGAAATACCATAATTTGCAGTGCAAGAAAGGGGGCAGGGTCATATGATGCAGGGGACTTCTTAAGAGGTCGCAAGCAGCCATGTAGATGCAGGCCCAGTTTAATAGTAGAGGAATGGAGTCACATCGGAGTGTTGGCAGGGTTAGGAGGTTCAAGAAACAAAAATCCTAAGTGGGTGGAAGGATATTCGGGTAGGCTGATTTAGTTGTGGGTATAGACATAAACGATAGATGGAGTAGTGGTAAGGCTGCAATGAGCAGAGACATCAGTGATAATTTGTACATTTTCAAGCGGAATCAAGTTGCAGGCAAGCAGACCCATTCAATTGATGGCTAGTATTGGGGCAATCAAAAGAAAGAATTAAGACTGATACTGAGGCTCACAGCAGCACCAAGACCCCTGGTGGTTGGTTCGTATAACCGCCCAATGGGAATTCAGACACTTAGTCTGTTTCAGTCTATAAACTGCAGGGTCCACCTAGGGTGGGTGAGCTGGGGAGAGGGTGGGGACCTGGCAAGAAAGGTCGGCGGGACTCTGCTGCGGGCCTGGGGAGCACAGGCGGCAGATAGTTCAGGGCCAGCTGCGCCGCTCAGGGAATCTGGTCCTCGATGGAGGGAGCACCCGCGTTCGGGTTTCCTCTAAGGAGGCAAGGAGAGAGCTGGCTAAATAAGGCAAGGGCATGGGGAAGACAGTCAGTGGAGACAGAGGGACAGTGGAGGATAAGGGAGAGACAAAGAGAATTATCAAGACAAAGGGGGAAGAGACTTCCAATGACGTCATGCCCTAAGGAGCAGCCTGGATCATTAGCTCTGTCTCCACCAAGGCCTAAAATACGTTAATAAATAAATAAAGACCTCACTTCTACTTAATTAATAGCGGAATAACTCCGGAATGCCTAGGGGGAAAAAACTAGACCCCCAGAAAGTGCAACTACAAATGCAAGGAGTAGAAATGGACCGAGGAGGCTCCAACAGCGATAGCTCTGAATTTTCAGAAAGAAACGAACGACCAAGAGGAGAAGAACTGAAAAAAGCACAGCCATCCAGACAAATGGATATCGTACTGCAAGAGTTGAGAGACTTTAGAAAAGAAACACGCTCCACCTTAACAGCGCTTAGACCCGACTTGGGGAAAATGGAGAAAAGACTTGAGAGTGTAGAGGAGCAGGCCACGGCCACCGACTCCCGAGTAGATTCAGCCAAACGAGCCATCGTACAAATGCACCACACTATTAATGATTTGCAATATCGGGCTGAAGATGTCGAGGCCAGAAGCAGATGAAACAACCTATGGATCAATGGATTCCCTGAGGGTGCTAAAAATGAAAATAAAGCTCCGATAGCCTTCTTACAACAATTCTTTAAATCAAACCTAGATCTACCAGAGTCATGCACACTCGAGATGGACAAAGTGCATCACACGTTAGGCCATTCAATGAAGTAACAGACCTCAAGCAATCTTGGTGAGATTCTTGCGCTACCAGGAGAAGGAATTAGTGCTACACAAATCATGGCAACAGGGAGATCTGACCTTTTAAGGCCATAGGATCTATGTCGACAACGATTACCCCATTGCAATCGCAACAAGACACAGGGCCTACGCACCAATTCTAAAAAAGCTGAAGGAAGCGAAAATCAAATTCAGGACACCCTACCCCTCGAGACTGGTGGTTCTTTCCGAAGACGGCCCCAAATCATATGAAACGGCAGAGGAGGCAGCTTTAGGTCTCTCCAAAAATGGTGTAGAGGTATTGCTGGAACAGAAGCACCCTGTGGCTTCGTTAGCAGCAAAACTGGCACAGACAGCCTGGAACAGAATCCCACAGAGGGAACAATGACGCAGAGAGGGAGCCTTTGCAATACAACAGATCATCACGGGCATGAAAAAAACCAGATCACAAATGGAAGATACTCAATCTAGGGAACTGGTGGCTAAATGAATGCTATGATATGTTTCTTGCTTTTTAGTGCCCTCTTGGTGTTCCTTTGTGTGTCTGGGGTGCCGGGGGTTGATGGGGAGGCTTCCCTTTGACTGGCCTTGATTTTTTCCTAGTTGTTGGGCCGAACCCGCTCGACCACTTCTGCGGAGTTCCCCCCCCCCCTTCCTATAACAGCATGTAAGGCTATATTAGAGAACGGGTACACTGTGCTTCTTGGGTAAAGGGACAGATCTGACAATACGGATAAGATACTACCTGGGTGACTCTCCCCCCCTTGGTGTTGTTAGTACTATTAATAACGTAGAAGCAAGTTTAACTATATGCCATACCAAAGGCAGGCTCCCGCCACCGGCTGACTCGGCGGGATAAATGCCTAGGGGAGGCATCTCCATTTATGAGGCGAAGTGATTGGGGCTGATGAACATAATTTAACTAATAAATATTCCCTCAGTCTACATGTACCCATCTTAACCACCTCATATTGCTGAGGATTAACTAAGAGGTCAGACTGCTTGTTATACAGGGCCTTGGTGGAGTAAGGGCCCTGACCACCTACCCCCCTTACTACCCCTACCCAAACGATAACGTTTGATACAAAGTCTATCTAAGGATAGACACTGCCACATTGTGGCACCTTTGGGAACTGAGGCTTAGTTGCCATCAGCTCCATGAAAGCCCATAGAAGTTTGGCAGTCCTTGCCCTGTTAGCGATGGACTGTAACATTAAAATGTTTTGATTAATGTTAAAAGTTGAATGTACCCGTTAGAGGGAATTGTCCCTCACTATTTTATATACAGGCAGTCACAATTCACACAAGAGAAAAGGAGTTCAGACAGTATTTTGAAAGAATGGAAGGTCAAGAGTGGCCTGTTGTATTTCTGTTAACAAATCATTTTGTCAGATGGCCAAAATACCTCGTCAGATTTTTTCTTTGAATGTCAACGGACTAGGCAGTCCAATAAAAAGGGCTAGAATGATTACCAGGTTTATGAAGGCACAAGCGGGAATAGTATATATGCAGGAGACTCATATGAATGCAAGTGAGCATAGGAAGCTGGCTAGGGGAGGATACACACAGGTGTTTTCTTCTGCCTATACAAAAGGGCGGAAAAGAGGGGCGGCCATAGTAATCTCTGCCCATACTCCCTTCCAACCTACCCATGAATGGTCAGATTCAGAAGGATGTTTAGTAATAGTGCAAGGTCTATTACAGGATGAAGCAATTACCCTGGCGAATGCCTACTTTCCACCAGGATCCACCCTGCAAACGATTAGGCATTTATTAAACAAAGTGGTCCAACTGACTAAAGGCACTCTCATTTTGGCCGGCGACTTTAATATCCCCCTAAATCCACATCTAAACACCACTAAAGGAGCGAAAGGCAAACAACCAGCTCAATATAAATTTTTTAGACGATTTGTACAAGAGATGGGCTGGATTGATGTATGGCGTACCCTCCACCTCAGACTCACAGGGTACTCTTATTCTGCAGTGCATGGATCCTACTCTAGATTGGATCACTGTTATACACAAAAAGAAAATCTGGAGATCATAGTGGAAGCTGCTATGGGAGATATGGTAGGCTCAGACCATGCCCCGGTGATTACAAAATGGGAACTGGGTATGGAGAAAAGGAATATGATTTGGAGGTTTAACCCATTTTATCTTAGAGACACCCCTTTAGGGAGTTTATAGAAGAAAAAATTCAAGAGATCCTTCAGGATAACTCAGACCCCGAGACTTTCCCTTCAATGTTATGGGATACCATGAAAACAGTACTCTGTGGCCACCTAATTAAGTACACTGCAATGCTGAAAAAACAGCGTAGTGAAAAACAAACCCACTTAGAACAGACACTCCACCTTCTTCAGCTGGTACACCAGGAGGGAGATGACTCAATATTGCCCCAGCTAAAAAAGACCAGACAAGAGTTGAATACCTTAGCAACCCACAATGCTGAGATTGCATTGGCCTTTCTTAGGCAGCAATATGGGGAAACAGGGCCTAGAGCCACACGCTTGTTGCCGTACAGACTATGCAAACAGAAGCGCCCCTACCACTATAGCCATAATCAAGGACCCAAATACTGGATATATGAAAACCAACCAAATTTCACAGGCCTTTTGTGACTATTACAAAAAATTATACTTTCCAGGTCACCCCTCAGACCCTAGGGACATCAATGTATTCCTTGCTCCCCTGAATCTCCCACAATTATCTAATAACCAGCAGGAGACTTTGGTCTCCCCAATCTCTAACACCAAGATATTGCTGTCTATCTCTCGGGCGAAAACTATGAAGGCTCCGGGCCCAGATGGATATGGGGTTGAATTTTATAAAAAATTTGTGCTGCAGGTAGCCCCTCTTCTTTTCCAGACTTATAATGGAATTCTGCAGGGACAGATAGACCCCCACCCAGTTGGTCATATGCGGTGATGTCACTGATCCCTAAACCGGGCAAAGACCCTCAGCAGTGCTCCTCTTATCACCCAATTTCAATCTTAAATATGGACTATAAACTTTTTATGTCCATTATGGCCAAACGATTGGATGCAGTGTTACCAGACATAATCAATATTGACCAAACCGGATTTGTAAGTGCCCGATCTACTACGGACAATATAAGAAGCACTCTGCACCTGGTGCGTAATATGCAGTTGCAACCAACCCCCTCAGTCCTTCTAAGCCTTGATGCTGAGAAGGCTTTTGATAGGGTTTCATGGTCCTTTCTATATACTGCCATGGCGAAGATGGAGTTCCCTGTAGCATTCATCTCCTTAATTAAAAACATGTATTCACACCCTTATGCCTGTGTGAAGGTCTCTGGACATCACTCTTCGTATGTTCCCCTATCTAGGGGAACAAGGCAGGGCTGCCCTATGTCACCAGGCTTATTCGCCCTCTTCATAGAACCATTAGCACAAGTCATCAGGATTTCCTCCTAAATAGAAGGCATATGAGCAGGGGGAACAGAACATTGTGTAGCCCTATATGTGGACGATGTGTTGCTTTTTCTTTCCAACCCAGAAGAATCGACCCAAAATATTTTTAGAATATTGGAACAATTTGGAGCTTGCTTAGGATATAAATTGAACACCACTAAAACTGAGGCACTAACCTTTAATTTTTCCCCTCCGGTGACCTTCGCACAGACATACCCCTTTCGCTGGGACTTAACCAAACTAAATTTCTAGGTGTTTACATTACACATAAGGCGAGGGATATAGAGAGGATTAATTACTCCCAGTTTCGTACCCAACTCCAATTAAACCTGGAAAGATGGAAAGTACTCCCGCTAAATCTCTCTCAGAGAATAGAGGTCATAAGGATAGTAATTCTCCCCAAAGCCTAATATATATTTCAAAATATCCAAATATATATCCCAGCCAAGACGTTTCACTGCTGGAATAAACTGATTAGTAGATTTGTCTGTGCAGGGAAACGCCCTAGAATAAAATTTCTCACCCTAACCCTCCCAAAGAAATTAGGAGGACTGGCCCTCCCTGACCTTAATTACTACCAATGGGCAACACATATAATGCATGTGCTGAAACAACTGATTAGGGGTAAAAACACACATTGGAATGCAATTGAAGAGGACCTTGTTCCCACTCGGAGCCTAATTGATATAGCCATGTATTGTTCTCCGGAACAAAAGCCAAAAAATCCATGGATTATCCACCAATTGAAAACCTGGAAAGTAATTAAAAGGCATGTTACCCTTGCTCCACATCTCTAGAGGCTGACCCCGATAACCATGCTAGAGGGTTTTTTCCTGGCCAAATTAGCTCACACTTTTACTACCTGGGAAACGGTAGGGCTTTTCAATGTTGCACAGTTCCTTACTGTGGGAGAATGTAGATCATTCCAAGATATGTGTAGGTCATATGGGCTGAGAAATCAGGATTTTTTCAGTTTCTACAGATACAACATTTTCATTACTCGATTCCAAAAGAGAAATGCTGCAATGAGGTTACCCCTTCCTTGGTGTTACTCATGCAGCAAGGGATTATTGCTGGAGGGATACCACATATGATCTCGGCCATATATGCTGCACTGGTCGAGACCCGAGGCCTAGATACTACAGAGATAAACACAAAATGGGGACAAGAATGTGAATTGAATCTTTCACCACAACAGTGGGATAGATGCTGCCTGTCACTGTCTAGACTCACTTATTCACATAGTTGGAGACTGTTTGCATGGCAGATTCTGAATAGATACTTTAGAACCCCAATTATAACA
This sequence comes from Neoceratodus forsteri, assembly GCA_016271365.2. Lineage (NCBI taxonomy): Eukaryota > Metazoa > Chordata > Ceratodontiformes > Ceratodontidae > Neoceratodus > Neoceratodus forsteri. The sequence continues at coordinate 73,020,109 of JADMNL010000023.1, forward strand.
GCACATTTTACCTCCGCGGGTCTAGGGGAATGCTGGCGACAATGTGGAGAATCAGTGGCAAATCATGCCCACATATTTTGGCAGTGTCCCAAATTACAATACTTTAAGAATTCTTTACAAAGTGAACTGACGGAACTCTGTAATATTCCAATTAATCTGACCATAGATTTATTTATCTTACATAACTTCCCCACAAGGCATGAGTGACTTAAATCTGAGATACCTTTTGGGAATTGCCTTATTAGCAGCCAAAAAGGCTCTAACACGATGTTGGCTAACCCCTAAGATAACTACCGAGGTGGAGTGGAGGGAGATAATGACTAACATATACAGATCGGAAAAAATGTCATATCATTTAAATGACAAGTCAGATTTGTGTACTATTAGGTGGTTCAGATGGATTTTCTATCTGAGTTTGAAAGAGCCATCATTTATACCATGAGTAGCATTCTGAATAAATTAGGGAATTGAAATCTTATTATTTGGGATGAGATAAACTGTCAAAAGGGGTTTCCCAGGATATAATTTAAGGGAATGAAGTAACTGGACACATGGAGCGAAAAGGGGGAAAAATAGCAGAAAATAAAAATTACTATGTGTAACCTTTGAGGAAAATATTCTGTGTGTTAGACAACAAGAAACTTCTTCTTCGGAAATAATAAGTATGTATACTTTTAACTGAACCTGAATTTCTAAGTTATGGACTGCCATACTGTCTGAATTTGATAATCTGCTGCTATAGAGAGTAAGAAATATAATTTATATAATCGATATATTTCCATTATACTTTACCGTATGATCTATTTAAATGAACTGTGACAATATGCCTGTATCCCCCCCCGTTAATTGTTAAAAACCTGAATAAAGAATATATTAACAAAAAAAAAAGACAAAGAGGGAAGAGTTAGAGCAGAAGAAGGAATCACTTACGCACTTAATATTTGCACAGCTTTTACAATAAACTCAAAACAGCCTTTAAGTTGTGTAAGACACTAAGCAGGCAGTTTTAAACGTTAAGTTTTAAAATTCACTGAAAGACAGAGTTTTTGGCAAAAAGGCACCATTTGCAGCTTCAGAGACAGAGAGAGAGAGAGAGAGAGAGAGAAGCAGCCAATCTAGACAAGTTCTCAAAAAGGCACTGCATTCTGATTGGTTGCTGGTGAACTGTACCTTTCAAGCTTTGGCTGCAGGCCTGGGGAGTATGGGTGGTGTCCAGTTCAGGGCCAGCCGTGCTGCTCGGGGAATCCAGTCATCGGTGGAGGGAGCACCTGTGGTCAGATCTCCTCTTTCAAGCTTCAGCTACAGACCTAGGGAGCGCGGGCGGCAGTTAGTTCAGGGCCAGTCGTGCCACTCAAGAAATCCAGTCCTCGGCAGAGGGAGCACCAGCGGTTAGATCTACTCTTTCAAGTTTTGGCTGCGGGCCTGGGGAGCACGAGCAGCAGCAGCTAGTTCAGGGCCAGCTGTGCCGCTCAGGGAATCCAGTCCTCAGTGGAGGGAGCACCTGTGGTTGGGTCTCCTCTTTCAAGCTTCGGCTACGGGCCTGCGGAGCACGGGTGGCAGCTAGTTCAGGGCCAGCTGCACTGCTCAGGGAATCTGTTCCTAGGAGGAGGGAGCACCCACGGTCGTGTCTCCTATTTCAAGCTTTGGCTGCTGGCCTGGAGAGCGCAGAAAGCGGCTAGTTCAAGGCCAGCCGCACTGCTTGGGGAATCTGGTCCTTGGTGGAGGGAGCACCCGTGGTCAGGTCTCCTCATACCTCTCAACTGTCCCTGATTTTCAGGGATGTCCCTGATTTTGTCTCAAAATTTTACTCTGTCCCTCCGAAAAATTGTGTTTCTGTGACCAAACAGTGGAATTTGTAAGCACAAAATAATGTCAAACATTAAAATTGCAGACTTGTTCCTCCTTAGAAAATGCATTTTACACTAAGCTCCTTATTCTACTAGCTTCCTGAGTTGATAGCTCCAATTTTGAAGATGTGTCCCTGATTTCGGTCCTTTGTCCCTGATTTATTTAAGCCTTGTCCCTGATTTATGAGGCAGGAGGTTGAGAAGTATGGGTCTCCTCTTTGAAGCTTTGGCTGCGGGCCTGGGGAGCATGGGCAGCGGCTACTTCAAGGCCAGCCATGTCACTTGTTGTCTCCCCATCCCCCTCCCCCATCCTGACCCACCCTCTGCACACCCACCTCCCTGCACCCTCCTTACCCAATACTTACCCTCTGAGGTTGGTGGACGCAATCTTCTTCGGAACGGGACACATCTGCACTCTTCAAAGCCAACTGGCAAACTGAAATAATGAAAGGTAAGCCATATAAATGGGAGTCAATGGGGGATTCAACTTATGTTGATATCGCAGCCATTTTAAGGAATTTTGGCCCCAGATTTTCAACATGGGGTTCTTTGGACCCCACCTCATGAACATGTCACTGTCATTTTGTTCCTCAGTCCTGAAAGGTGATTTTGCAGTCACTGCGTGGAATCACCTTTAAGGACTGTGTAACAAAACGACATGCCACTTTTCATGAGGAGGGGTCCCAAAAGACCATGTTGCAAATCAGTGAAAAATTCCAAAAAATGACTGCGTTGTGAGCAGACATTGTGCAGTTTCTACGCACGGTCATAACTTCGCCAGTTTTTTATATTTTCACTCCAGATTTTCAACATTGTCATTGTTTCACACCTTTTTATGAACAGTACAGTTGTCATTTTTTACATCCTGCCTGAAATGTGTTTTCGCACCAGTTGCTCAGAATGTCTCGGTGACTGTGCAAAATCAACGTTCTAGATGGAGTAACAAAATCACAGTGCCACGGTCCATGAGGGGAGGTCCCAAAAAACCCATGTTGATAATCTGGTAAAAACATTCCAGAAAATGACCGCGTTACGGGCGTGTGTTGTACAGTTTCTATGCACACTCGTAACTTGGCCAATTTCTCATACAGCTGTCATTTTTCACATCCTGCCCAAAATGTGTTTTAACACCTGTGGCACCGAATGGCGCAGATGCTGTGCAAAATCACCTTTTGGGATTGAGTAATGAAATTATAGTGTCACTGTTCATGAGGCGGTGTCCCAAAAAGCCCATGTTGAAAATTTGGAGTGAAAATACCAACAAACATCTGGGGCATTAGGGTTTCCAACTGTACCCCCACCCTGTAGAGACTTGACAGGTGTTGGACATGTGCCTTGGAGTCATCAGTCATAATGCTCACACCATTCCACCCCCACCCCCACCCTGCAGCCAGTGACAGGCATCAGTGTGTGCCTTGGAGTCTCTGGCACAAATGTTCACCCCCATCTCCTATACTGCACCCATCTTAGCTTATTTTATCTACAGAATTAAAATAGAAATTCCAAAAAGCATTTCAGAAACAGGATTTACATTCAGCACTAATTCCATCAGCAGAATTCCACATTCGGCATAGCTCTACCCCCTTCTCACCATATTCCTGAACAGTCTGCCCATAGTTTGTACTTCTTTCCATATACACATGTACTGAATGCAGGTGACACTGATCTTTATACCAGTGGTCTGGATATCACCTGTTTTGTGACTCATCCATTCACACAGATCTGGAGGCCATTCAGCAATGGTTTTGCCCAGACCTTCAGCTGGCAGTGAATGCTAGGTTAAACAGTGCCAATGACGTCTGGGTCCAAATCTAATCTGGCAACCCTTTCCTCCCACACACGTCTTTCAGACCTTTGATGGTTCACCCCAGGAACATGTCCCATCTTTGAAGTATCTTGCTTTCTGATTAGGATAGACTCAGCCCAGAGGACTCTATCCATATGGACTACATTACTTCAGAACTCATGTGGTGCCCTCCTTCATAACAAAGTCTGTCTCTTTGTTTCTGCCAGACAGGAGATCGCCCAAAAAATTATTATTCTTGTCTCTAACTATGGTGACATAATCTATAGTGCAACCTTAAAATCACTGCTAATCAGACGGGATTGCCTGTATTATGTTTCCTGCCACTTTGCCCTGAGCAGTCTTTTTCGTACGCATCACTGTGACATACTCTTTGTACACAAAACACACACACACACACACACACACACAAACTGCCCTACTCTCTGTCCACCATTTCTCCCTGTTTCTCTTTCTCTGTCCCTCTATCTTCCTCTTCCTCTCTCTCTCTCTGTCACACACACACACACACACACACACACACACACACACACACACACACTCAGACAAACATCAATCCTGCCCCCACTCACACACAGAGGGTGCTAAATTTATAGAAATGCCTACCAGCAAGAGACAGTGGATATGAAGACAGTACCAGCCATCAAGGTAAGCTTGGACAGATTTCGGCTTCTCTAGGGAATAACAGGGTACCCTGGATAGCAGGGTGGCTGGGTGGGTGGGTAGGCACTATAGATCAGTACATGTTTACACAACATAATTGTCCATTCCTGCATATGAAGCAGTGGAAGGGGCAGACTTGAAGGACCTAGTGGCTGTTCCTACCTGAAATTACTATGTATATAACATAGACACAGGCAAGTGTCATCACTGATCGTACGTGGCAGGTCTCTTCCTTGGCTCATAAAAGTTTATGGAAAACATCAAGCCAGGAATAAGGCTCAGGTCCAGTTATCACTTCCTGTTGGCTTGTTCAGCTCCATCAGGTACCCAGTCAACCATAAGTACATGCTGCTGTAGCCAACATCACACACACACACACGAAATATGCTCTCACAAACACACGCTTCCAATGCACCTTGCTGTTTCTCTTTTTTTGCCCTACTGGAAAGCTGAACTATATTGTGAGGGTACCCTGCTGACACAAGGGTCATGCAGTCGAGCATAACTTTCACTTCTGTCAATGCCAACTTCCATGACAGCATTTCTAAGGAGTCAGCAGGGCATGAAATATATAACATTAAAAATATTTTATTTCTGTAAATCACCCCTAGTGTCTGGTCCAGACAGCACTTGTGGAGAGGCAAAGACAGCAAAAGAAAGGTTGCGTGACTAACTGCTGGCCTCTCAAGGTAGCTGGCAAGACTTAGAACATAAACATGAACATTTTTACAGATGATTACCCTGCCAGAATGGCCACAGAGTAGATTATTACCCGATTTGCATGGATATCCAGAGTACTGGTGGGGTTTCTGCTAAAAAAGGATAGTTCAAACTGTTCTAACTTTAAACAGCTGTAGTTAAAGGGAACCTGATGTCTCAGGAGAAACCTGGGAAAAAAATCATTCTCAGAATGCATTCCAGCTTCTAATTCCCAAATGCTCTGTTTTCCTGTTTTTCTTTATAACAATCGGCATTAACATGAAAAGAGGCTCGCTAAGGATATGCAAGTAATGAATATTCATTCCCAAATACCACGGCTGACAGGCTGTTTGTTATTGAGATCTGAACAATTACCATTAGGCGGTAAGGGGAGCAGTTCAGGGGCAATGTGAGGAAGTATTATTTCACAGAGAGGGTAGTGGATGCATGGAACAGCCTTCCTGAGGAGGTTGTGGGGTCTAAAACTGTGGGAGAATTCAAGAATGCATGGGACAGACATAAGGCAATTCTTGTGGGGGGTAGGAAGAAATAGGCTGTTGGTTAACTAGGATCTGTGGCCTATCCTGTAGGTAGGGAAATGGGCAGACTAGATGGGCCAAGCGGTCCTTATCTGCTGTCAGAGTCTATGTTTCTAATATTCATAATTTGTTTATCACACTTTAAAAAAGGCAAAACAGCCTTTCTTACTCACCTTGAAGGCCGGGTATAATCCAATGGATGCCAGCAGTTCAGTCACCCCCCCCCCCCCCATTGCAGGTTTTCCCAGAATTGTCTGGTGTTCTGTCAGCCACCCATCCCCACCAAATACTACCTTCCAAGCTACCACCTCCTAACCTGGACCATCCCCGCTGTCCCATAACAAATATTGGAAAGTCCCCTTGAAGTGGCTTTAAGCAGCAGTGCATGATACTGCAGTGGTGACAATGTTGACCTACACTTTTTTAATTCTGTTTTTTAATTTTAAAGTGCCCCTTATCTCCAGACTTGTATATTATCCATTTTCCTCATTTTGAGTCAGCTTTACCACTGTTTTTTTTTTTTTGCAGCTGAAATAGTAAGAGGAGTGTTCCTTTTAATACGACTGAGACCAGATTTTCATCAGTATTCTCTTTTGTTTCTGAACACCCGTTGTCTAAGATCACTTTTCTTGCAGCTATAATGAACTAGCATGCAGCAGACACTGTTCCCTGACCTCATAGGACAATGGGAGTACAAAAGGGGCAGAGAACACTGATGAAAACCTGGTTCAAGGCATATTAAAAGAATCACTCCTTTGATTAGTTCATATGAAACAAGCCTTTGTCAATGCCGAATGTTGTAGTGCTGGCATTGGCTTTGGTAGTGCAGTGCAGAAACACATTTTTGTCAGGATGTGAAAAATGACAGCTGTACTGTTCATAAGGAGGCATAACAAAATGGCAGTGGTGAAAATGTGGCATGTAAGTATTGCAAATGTGCGAAGTTACAAGGGTGCGTGGGAAATGCGCAAAGCACACTTGTAACACAGTCAGTTTATGGAGTTCCGGCACTGAATTTTTCAACATAGGCATTTTAGCACCTCTGCTCATGTGCAGTGTCACTGTCATTTCCTCAAACTGTCCCAAAAAGTGATTTGCTTTCAACCTATATTCTGCAGACGTGTGAAAGACATTTCGGGCAGGATATGTAAAATGACAGCTGTACTGTTCATCAAGAGGTGTGGAAAAATGCCAATGGTGAAAATCCAGAGTGACAATATTACAAATGCACAACGTTACGGGCCTGCATGCAAACTGCGCAACTCACACCCGTAACACAGTCATTTTATGGAGTATTGTCACCAAATTTTCAATATACTGTAGGCATTTTAGGACCTCTGCTCATGAACAGTATCACTTTCATTTTTGTAATCTGCCCCCAACATGGATTTCCCACAGTGACCGCGGTATTGTGTGCCAGAAGTGCTGAAACACATTTCGGCCAGGATGTGAAAAATGACAGCTGCACTGTTCACAAGGAGATGTAGAAAAATAACAATGTTGAAAATCTGGCATGAAAATATTGCGAATCCGCGAAGTTACCAGCGTGTGTAGCAAGTGCACAATGCACGCTCGTAAAACAGCCATTTTTTGATTTTTTCCACCAAATTTGCAACATAGGCTTTTTGACAGCCCACCTCATGAACACTGCCACTGTCCTTGTGTTAACTGGTCTCAAAAGGTGATTCTGCGCAGTGACTGCGAAATCACCTTTTGGGATCGATTAATGTCATAACTGTGACAGAATTCATGAGGAGGGTTTCCAAAAACCCCATGTTGAATATTTGGTGCAAAAATTCCCCAAAATGCCTGAGATATGCACCAAAGTTGATAAAACCCTATTCATTCCATTATACAGCTTACCGGCATTTCCTTAGTTCGCGGTCAGCTTTGAAGAGTGCAGACGTGTTCCCGGTCCACCGAAGATTGTCACGGCCAGCTCTGGAGGTAAGTATGAGATGAGGGAGATGTGCAGGGAGGCAGGGTGCGCAGTGGGTGGGTGCGGGTGGTGGGTAGGGAGACTTCGAGGGACTGTTTTCTGCTTGCAGGTTCAAACAAAAACATATCACAGACGGTTTTCTTTTTTACAGGCGGTTTCTTGTTTTTTTGGGGGGTACAGTAGCCGAAGGGGATTGGGCACCCCGTCAGCACAGAAGAAGGGGGAACATCATGCCGACGGAGTGGGCTCCCCATCGCACATTACAGAGCCGAAGGGGATTGGATGCCAACGGGATTGGGCACCCGCTGGCAAACAACAAAATGGGGGAGACATTCTACTGATGGGGAGTAGGCCTCTGTCAGCACATAGCTCGGAGGCAAGCTGACTGGGGATTGTCCACCCCGAGTCGGAAGTTCAGCCACCATGCTAGTAGCTGGTGAGCACGTAGGAAGGGTCTGCTTATGCGGTTACGAGCTTTGCTTTCCGGATTGCAGCGGACCTTTCCTTAAATCTCGCCGCATTGCACTATGTGGCTGGTGTGGCACCGGCATGCAGGCTGATTGGGGAATGAGAGGCACCTACTGCTGCGTACCCTGCATTCGCCCAACAGCGACTGCGCCTCCAAATCCCCACTGCCGCAAGATGTTGGCTGCGCAAGTGCACCAACATAAAAAGTGCTAAACAGACTCAAACTGGGGAAAGAAGGGCATCAGACAAGTCAGGAGGTAAGAGGCCAGCTCAAATAGAATAAAAAGGTATAGGTCAAAATGTTCACTGCTATCATGAACTGCGGCTTTAGGCCACCCTTTCTTGACCCCTGATTTATGACTGGATGTGCCCCATAGTTCAGTTGTTTTACCAGGAGTAACACACTAAGCTGAAAGCTTGTTTACAGGTGCAATCTGGGAGCAGAGGGAAGTTAAGCGACTTGCTCAGGGTCACACAGTATGCAAGTGGGAGTTGTGGGATTCAAACCCAGGTCTCCAGATTTGCAGCTCAGAGCCATAAACCACTGCGCTATACTGCCTCCCCCCCCCAAAAAAAATATTATATATATATATATGTATGTATGTATAGTGGCCCTTAAATGCCAGTTTGGAACTGGGTATACTCAGTATTTAATATCTGGTGTCCTGCCTAGCATGCCCCCCTCCAGGTACTTCAGAAGCTGTCAGAGCTGAGGCTGCAGGGAGGGAGCACAGATAGAATGACAGGGAGATGTCAGTTATTGCACGTCCTGTACTCCAACATGGATCCAGTGTCCTGGGGGTGGAAAGTCTTTGGCAAAACCTTAGGCCCATAAGGTACAAGGCAGGGAGGAATTGAGTTAGGAAGGTGGGGGGATTAGGGTTATGATGGAAATGGGTGGGAGAGGGGCTGGTGGGATAACAGACATAGATAATCGAGTTTTATAAGTGCACCTCGGCTATTTAAGGACCCCAGTTTGGCATTTATGGATAGGGGAATGAGAGGCAATGCCCCTGTTTATCATGGGACAGAGGGCGGGGTTGGGTTAAAAATGGGGTGGTTTTCAAAACATTGTATTTGACTGGTGGCAGAGGCTAGAAGGATTCCTAACATTTTTATAAGGAATACAAGGACCATGTGAGGATGGATAATGACTGTAGGGGGTGCCTGTGGGACTAGCTATGGTCAGGTGGGAGCTGCAAACTGTTTTGCTGCAAAACACAGTTTGGGTCCAGTAATTATTATAAACTGGCTTGGATCAGACAAGCATTCTGGCCGGTTAAAACATATCATGAGCATAAATTAAATAAGCAATAACCCACAACAGAGTATGGGGTTACTGGGGATTAATCAATACCCCAAGTGTGTTATGAGGCACGAGGCCACAGGCCGAGTGTCTTCACAGCACCCACGGTGTTGATTAATCCCAATAACCCCATACCCTGGAGTGGGTTATTGCATTTATAACATGGATTATGCAGAGGAGATGGGAAACCCATAGAAAGGGGTTTTCCCCCTCTTTAAATGAGAAGAAAGGTACTGTATCTTACCAACTTGCAAAATAGGCCCTAACAAATAATGCATATAACACCTTCCTTTCCCTTTTGGACTATGCGTATTTCCTCTACAATCAGGGTCCTGCCACAGTGCTTGCAAAGCTTGACACACTCTACCACAGAGCTCTAAGGTTTATTACTGGCCTTCCATATTCAACGCACCACTGTACCTTATACTCAGCTGTGGGATGTCTTCCCTTACATATAGGTGACAGAGAAACGCCACCTTCTGAACCTTCAGAGAAATTACCAAGAAATTGCCCCACTATTTTTTGGACTGCCTTCCACTAAGTGTGATAGGCAAGTACGTGTTGAGAAGGGCCTTCTACATTTCTCTGAAAGGAGCCCAAGGTCAAATTGCGATTTGGCAGGGCTTCTATCAGTTCCATGCTACCTCTATTATGGAATAAGCTGCAAAAAACATTGAAATTGGTCCCCCCCATTACTTTAACAGCTTTCCAAACACCACATGCTCGTTCCTTTAAAGAATCCTGCAATTGCTCCCCATGATCATTGTCTCATCCTTAGGAGTGGATCTAGCGGGCAGCTACATGCTGTTCCATAAACACCCTTTTCCCCCTCCTGTATCCTTCCCCCTCCCATCTCCTCCTACATTTCACATTCCCTCTCATTCCTTCCCTTCAGTTGCCACTGTTATATGTTATTGTAACCACATCCAACGGTCGTACCCTTAAGCTGAGAACGACCCTCCCTACCAACCCCAACATGGAGTCTGAACGAAATCCACTTGGCTATGACAACGATCCCTGGTATCCCATGAATTACCCTTGGGCCCCCCTGCTTCATCTCCTCTACCTACTTCCCCCTGCTACCTCCTCCTCCCACTCCCACCCCCTCGTCAAAATCTTCTTAATAACCTTATACAACATCCTTGACCCCTTCCTCCTTCCTTTGGTTTCCCTTCAGGCCATTGTGTTCGTATTATTTAATCGCTGTGACTTCTTATATGTTTGTAATTACTGTTGTATATGCCATGCTACTGTTATCAGATTCATGGCATCAGTGTCTGCGCAATTACTTCTTATATTGTTGGTTGTGTAATCCTTGTGTACATTATGATTATGTGTTGTCCAGGTCCATCTCGAAAATGTGCATTGCTCAATGGTGTTCACCTGGTTAAATAAAGATTTTGATTGATTGATTGATTGAGCAGTGTTGTTATGCACATAGAAATGTCACACACAACACTGACGTGATTTGTGACATTTCTTGTGCATAATAATTACTGCTACCTTCCCCACAATGTTAACTTTAGGCCTACCCCCCACACACATGCATATGCAGCTCGGACACAGAGTGGTGATCCTGTCTCCCTGTCACTGTTTATCACGGTACCTGCAGTTGTGCCACTTCTGCTACATGACAGAGGGAGAATGTAACAGTGACGGACAGTTAGAAAGTGCAGCAGGTGACATACTTTGCTATCAAGCATATTTACAGCTCTCCGCTTGCTTTTGGAAGACCGCAGTGAGCTACCTCACAGAGTTCACTCTCTCTACCAATCTCTCTGTAAAGATACACATCTTCCACAGTATAGGGACTTCAACTGTTTGCCCCACGGGGGGTGCCCAGGCACGACAATCACAGCAGTGGGACATGGAAATGGGAGTGGATCACCAAGCTACTGGAGGAGATGCTGGTATGAGGAGCACACAGCTGTTTGTGAGTGGAGGATGGGGAGCGGACAGCAGTGGGTCAGACCACTCTGTTTGTAATTGTAACACATTTAAGCACGTGGAAGGATTTTGCTTTGTAAACAACACTCACCTAACCAATAAAATGTCTTGAAAAATCTGAGAACGCTGTGCTTCATGTCCCGGTTGCATTCCCTCTGTTACTCTGTCTCTCTTTCCCTGTCTGCCACGATCTATGCATAAGCATTCTCGGGGAGGAGGGGCGCATTTGGCAGAAGTTGGGGAAAGTGAATACGGGGAGTTATTTTGATAGACTTGCTCATTGGGGTGGGGCGGATTGGGGGATGCAACGGGGAATTGCACTGACCTTGTTGCTGTCGCTCCAATGATAGATTATGACTGTGGTACCACCTTGCCATACCCAGCACCATGTTTACAAGTTTTGGCACCACGGCTCACTCTGTCGGGAGGAAGGGGGACTTCTGTCCACAGACACAAACAGCGAGCAGCACACCACGGTGCTGCAAAATCCACAGCAAGGAAAAAACATCACCAGCTTGAACTCCCGCCCACGTGAAGCCTGGCACATGGCAGGACAGTCAGCTGTGGAGACTCAGCTTCCTGTCTCCCGCTTCCTCACTTTACAATGGCTGCCTTTCACTTTCTCTCTCTGCAGCACACAATGAGTCCCATCACTGTGCTGGAGTTGCGCTGCAGAACTGTGGATTAAAGAAGGGATTTAATCCACGGCCATGCACAGCAACACCACCAATTGGGTTGTGCGTTTTTGCCAACCCACGTTATAATTTAGCAGTACTGCACAGTTCAGATTTTACTTTCTTTTATCTTGTTTTCTAAAAAAAAAAACATTTTCTTAGCACAGTGACCCACTCCAGGGTATGGTGCTGTACACAATAAATGCACTTCCCAGGTGGCTGAAGGCACTCAAAACTCTTCAGTCTCCTGGAGGCAGTATAGCATTGTGGTTAAGGGCACTGATCCACAAACCTGGAGACCTGGGTTTGAATTCCATCAGCCCCACCTTGCATACTGTGTGACCCTGAGCAAGTCACTTAAACTTTCTTGTGCTCCCAGGTTGCACCTGGAAACAGGTCCCAGCTTAGTGTGCCTTTCCTGGTTAAACAATTTCCCTTTTCCCTTAAAGCATACCATGGAATGGCTTATTGCGCTTATAAAGTGGCTTGCTGATTTTAAATTATATGTAAGGTGAAACAATTTGAATATGATTTTTTTTACATAAAATCATATATTTCAATACATTTAAGATGGCAAAATTATATAATGACATAGTCCTTAATTTAAATGAAATAAAGTCTTTTTGCCTTGTTAATGAAATCTAGCATCTGATTATGCATTGCTAACCTTTTAATGCATGGTCATTTTATGTCCCTCAGACAAATTTTTTCCTTGCTATTTTATAAGGAAAAATATGAAACATAAACAGATATTTGTCTATTGTTTACATTTTTTAAAGATTTTCCAACAGAGGCAGGGCCCTTTAAAGATGCAACAGGTACATTGTCCCAGACGTGTTGTACACCATAATAAAGACATGTGCCAATGTAAAACTGTTTTCTAGTACATTATAGCAGGTTAATGAATTCTGTCTGAGAAGATAAATAATCTCAAGGATATACACTCTCCATAGAATTATTTTTCAAATATGGAGACCCTGCTAATGCCATAAGGGAGCCATTGTAGGTTAAAACATAATTAAAAATATTTGAGTAAAATGTGGATAGATTAATCCCAGTTCAGCAGACATACATTGCATGATGATTTAAAACTTTAAAAACTAAAGCTGATTTCCTCACAGCAGTGTTACAAATGCCCACAAGGTTTTAACTTAATTGCACTGTATTTTAAAGATCAACATGCACTCTGTTGCAGTGGGGGGCCCTGTTGAACTTAGTACATTAACATCTTTGAGTGCAGTGATCTGCAGTTGGTGCCTGTACTTGGTAAGATATACTTTTCATTTTTCACAAATAACAGTTTCCATTTCTGACCCTTTCAGCTACTCGGTACAGTTTTCATAAAACAGCTGTTCATGTCACAGTGAAAACTTTGCATTTAGTTCCATTTTTGAATTTCCATTTTTTCTGATGTCTGGTAAGATGCTACTTTTTTTCCAGGGTTGCCTGCTTTAGCATTCTTATTTCTTTATTTATTGATGAGTTGGATTGATTGATTGAGGGATTTATTTATTTCAAAAGAGTTACCAGGAAAGTAATACTGAGCTGGTATCAGCTCGTTTCCAGAGGAATCTTGGGGGACTTTTTTAAAATTATTAAAGGGCATCGTCAAATACCATTGACATAGCCTTTCCATCATATTCTGAGCTGCATTTGAGCACTCAGTTTATCATCACTTTTTCTGCACACTAATACATGGGACTGCACTTCTGTGGAGGAATTGAAGAAAGGTCTGAAAACATTTCTCTGGCAAAAAGCCTTCTTGGAGAACGGAATTGTTTATCCGATTATGATTCTTTAGTTGTGTAGAGTATTACTGGATTTTATAATGGTTGTTTTTAATTGTTTTAAATTGTAAGGCACCTTGGAACTAGAAAGGCGCCATATAAATAAACATTATTATTATTATTATTATATGCAACAGACATTGCTCCCTGACCGTATGACCTTATGGGTCACTAAGGACATCAGACTAACTGTGGGCCACAACATTTATACAGCAAGTAGCTGTGCCATCAACCTTGAAAAACGCATACCAATACACACAGAACAAGCATTTGTCAATGCCGAATGTTTGCTTGCTGGCATTGGCATTGGTAGTGTACAAGTTACAGAGCTGCATAATAGGAATGGCAGTGAAGTATTGAACTGAAACCAACCCCACCACCACCATGCAGAGAGTGACAGGCATTGGCGTGTGCCTTTGGGTCGTCAGGCATAACAGCCACACCATTTCACCACACCCTACCCTGCAGACCGACAAGTGTCACAGTGTGCCTTGGGGTCTTTGGCCCTTATGCGCACCCCATTCCATCAGGAAATACAGTGAGATGGATGCTGTATAGGAGAATGGGGTGAACCTTGGGGCCGAAGAGTCCAAGGCACACCTCGATGCCTCTCAGTGGCTGCAGGGTGTGGGTGGGGGTGGAATGGTATGAGCATTGTAGGTGACAATCCCAAGTCACAGCCCTGATGCCTGTCATTTTCTACAGGGTATGGCATTATGGTCAGAAACCCTAATGCCTCAGGCATTCGTTGGCATTTTCACTCCAAATTTTCGACATGGTTTTTTTGTGATTCCCACCTCATGAACAGTGGCAATATCAGTCCGTTAGCTGAAAGCTGCTTTTGCATAGTGACTATGGGATTTGGCACCACAGGTGCAAAAACACATTCCAGACAGGATGTGAAAAATAACAGCTGTACTATTCATGTGGAGGTGTAAAAAATGGCAATGTTGAAAATCTGGAGTGAAAATATTAAAAAAACTGGTGAAGTCACGAGCATGCGTAGAAACTGTGCAACACACACCTGTAATGCAATTAGTTTGGGGATCTTTTACAGCAGATTGTCAACACAGGCACTTTGGGACCTCTGCTCATGAACAGTGTCACTGTGATTTTCTTTATCTGCCCCAAACAATGATTTTCCACAGCGAACACGCATTTCTGCACTGAAAGTGTGAAGACACATTTCGGCCATGTTGTGAAAAATGACAGCTGTACTGTTCATAAGGAAGTGTGGAAAAATGCCACTGGTAAAAATATGGACTGAAAATATTACAAATTCATGAACTAACAAGGGTGCGTGGAAACTGCGCAATGCTCGCTTGTAACGCAGTTATTTTATGGACTTTTGTCAGCAAATTTTCAACATAGCCATTTTAAGACCTCTGCTCATGAACAGTGCAACTATAATTTTCTTAACCTGTCCCGAACATTGATTTAGCACACCGACTGCGCCATTGTGTGCTACATGTGCGGAAACACATTTTGGGCGAGGTGTGAAAAATGGCAGCTGTACTGCTCATAAGGAAGTGTGGTAAAATGGAAATGTTGAAAATCTGGTGTGCAAATATTAAAAATTTGTGAATCGATTTATAAAGCGAGGAACCGCGCGAGTGCATGTTCAGAAACAGTCATTTTGGAATTTTTTCAACAAATTTTCAACATAGCAATTTAAGACCACTGCTCATGAACAGTGTCACTGTTATTTTGTAATCTGTCCCTACATTGATTTAGCACACCGACTGCGCCATTGTGCGCTACATGTGCGGAAACACATTTTGGCAAGATGTGAAAAATGACAGCTATACTGCTCATAAGGAGGTGTGGTAAAATGGTAATGTTAAAAATCTGGAGTGCAAATATTAAAAATTCACAAACTTATGAGCATGCATAGGAACTACGCAACGCACGCTCGTAAAACAGTCATTTTTAGAATTTATTCACCAAATTTGCAACATAGGCTGTTTGAAAGCCCACCTTATGAACACTGGCACTGTCATTTTGTTACTCGGTTCCAAAAGGTGATTTCGCGCAATGACCATGAAATCACTCTTTGGGCCTGATTAACGCATGACAGTTCCAGAATTGATGGGGAGGGGTCCCAAAAACCCCATGTTGAAAAATTGGTGCCAAAATTCCAAAAAATGCCTGAGATATGCAGCAAAGTTGAAAAAACCCTATTTATGCTTTACACAGCTTACCAGCATTTCCTCAGTCCGCAGTGAGCTTTGAAGAGTGCAGACGTGTTCCCGGTCCACCGAAGATCATCGTACCGGACTCCAGAGGTAAGTATGGGGTGAGGTGGGAGTGTGGGGAGGCAGGGTGCGCAGAGGGTAGGCGCGGGTTGTTAGGGGGGGCAGGGAGACCACCGTGGAACCGTTGTTTTGTTTACAGTTTTTTTTTTAGGAGGACGACGAGGGACATTTGCCATGCTGGGGTGGGCTCCCAGCATGGCAGCGGGAAGGCTGTTTGTGGGGGGCCGTGGAGCCGATGGGGGATTGGGCACCCCCGTCGACTATAAGGATTTTGCCATGCTGGGGTGGGCTCCCAGCGTGGCACCTGGAAGGCTTTCGGGGGGCCTGGAGCCAACAGGGTGCTGGGCACCCCCGTCGGCCATATCGATTCTTGACACGCTGGGGTGGGCTTCCTGCGTGGCACCTGGAAGAAGCTGTTGGGGGTTAAGGGCCGATAGGGATTGGGCACCCTGGCCGCAAAATTCGTATTGTTGCCACGCTGGGGCGGGCTCCCAGCATGGCCAAATTTATGTTACAGGAATAGAAAGAGATGTAGGATTGCTGGCAATATGCTAATCAGCACTATCTTATCACTGCTCACTGAAGCGTAGCTCCCCCTTTCAACTGTACTCCACTGCATTTTCAACTGCTGTCATAGACAGCTGCAGCAGTGATTGGAGAACTGTGGCCGTGCCTGCAAACACACTGACTGAATTGGAAGGCAGCTGCCACACCTCCGAAAACTCGGATGATGGTACTATGTTTCTTGCACATGCGTGCAAGCAAACATAAAAAGGAAGATGAAGCTATGCCAGTCCATTGGTGCAACAACAGGGCTGCTACTTGAGATACAGGGGACCCGGGTTTAGGACCAAGTCTGTAGTGGCCAGCTAGGGGTCTGAATGGGGAGAAGGATCATGCATTCATATCTGCACTTGAATATCCTCCCCTCAAATATGTTCCAAGTGAGCCCACTACTGGCTCAGCAGCCCATTCTACACACCCCTGATCCAAATTACTATGCCTCTCCCTCACTCCCCTCAGGACCTTACTGTCTCTCTGTGCTAGCTATACCATAATTACGACTTGCTTCTAGTATCCTCTTGGCCTGTAATTGACCTTCCTCCTTTCTGCTTGTCACCCAATCTATATGTACAATACATGTCCATATTTGCTGAATCTTTATGCACTATATGTCAGGTACAATCTTGCCACTTTATGTACATTACAT
The DNA here is from genome assembly GCA_016271365.2 of Neoceratodus forsteri. Taxonomy (NCBI): domain Eukaryota; kingdom Metazoa; phylum Chordata; order Ceratodontiformes; family Ceratodontidae; genus Neoceratodus; species Neoceratodus forsteri. Next base: position 73,037,247 of record JADMNL010000023.1, read on the forward strand.
TGTTATATCCTCATGCTTTGTACCTCCTTGCAGCAGTATGCCTTGTTATAGTATATTTTCTTACTATATATGTCCTAACCATATTGTATTCCACAAATGTCTGTATTTTTGTAGCTGTACTCTCTGTTTTTTGTAGTTGTATTCCCTTGGGTCACACCTGAAAATAGGCATTTGATTGCCTAGTGTGCCTACCCGGTAAACAAAATCTAAATAAAAACAAGCAACTGTCAATGCCGAATGTTGTCTTGCTGGCATTGGCATTGGTTGTGCAGGAGTTAGAGAGATGCATAATAGGAATGGCAGTGAAATATGGAAGTGACGCCAGCCCCACTCCACCCTGCAGAGACTGACAGGCATTGAGGTGTGCCTTTGGATCATCGGCAATAATGCTAATGCCATTTCACCTCACCCTACCCAGCAGACTCTGACAAGTGTAGTGTTGTGCCTTGGGGTCATCAGGCCTTACGCTCACCCCATTCCATAAGGAAATACATTGAGATGGGTGCAGTATAGGAGAATGGGGTGAACTTTGGGGCCAAAGAGTCCAAAGTACACTTTGATGCCTGTCATTGACTGCAGGATGGGGGTGGGGGTGGAATGGTGTGAGCATTACAGCTGACAATCCGAAGTCACACTCCTGACACCTGTCAGTCTCTACAGGGTGGGACGTTACGGTTAGAAACCCTAATGCCCCAGGCGTTTGTTGGTATTTGCACTCTAAATTTTCAACATGGGCTTTTTGTGACCCAACCTCATGAAAGCATTTGGGACCTCCACTCATGAACAGTGGCACTGCGATTTTGTTAATCTGTTCCAAACGTTGATTTCCCACAGCAACCATGCCATTCTGCAGCGATGTGAACACACATTTTGGCCAGAGTGTGAAAAATGACAGCTGTACTGTTCATAAGGAGGTGTGAAGAAATGGCAATGTTTAAAATCTGGAGTGAAAATATTAAAAATTCTCGAACTTACAAGCGTGCGTGGAAACTGCGCAATGCACTCTCGTTACATAGTCATTTTGTGGATTTTTTTCACCAGATTTTCAACACAGGCATTTTGAGACCTCTGCTCATGAACAGTGTCACTGTAATTTTATTAATCTGTCCTGAATGTTGATTTCCCACAGTGACCGCGTCATTGGGCACCAGATGCGCAAAAACACATTTCAGGCAGGATGTGAAGAATGATAGCTGTACTGTTCATAAGGAGGTGTGAAGAAATGGCAATGTTGAAAATCTTGAGTGAAAATATGAAAAATTCTCGAACTTACGAGCGTACGTGGAAACTGCGCAATGCACTCTCGTAACACAGTCATTTTTTGGAATTTTTTCACCAAATTTGCAACATAGGCTCTTTGGGAGCCCTCCTCATGAACAGTGGCACTGTCATTTTGTTACTCAGTCCCAAAAGGTGATTCCGCACAGTGATTGCGAAATCACCTTTCAGGACCGAATAACGAAATGACAGTGACTGAGTTCATGAGGTGGGGTCCCAAGAACCCCATGCTGAAAATTTGGAGCCAAAAGTCACAAAAATGGCTGAAATATCCACTTAAGTTGAACCCCCCCCCCACTGATGCCATTATACAGCTTACCGTGATTTTTCTCAGTTCGCAGTCAGCTTTTGAAGAGTTCAGACGTCTCCCGTGCCACCAAAGATCATTGTGCTGGGCTCTGGAGGTAAATATGGGGTGAGGGAGGGTGTGTGGGGAGATGGGGTGCACAGAGGGTGGGTGCTGGTTTGGGAGGGGGCGCTCCGGATGCAACGATGGACCATTTTCTTTTTTTTTAAGCGGACATTACGGGAGGGTTTTCTTTATTAACAGCTGAAATAAACCGAGTGTTGGGCACACTGGGGTGGGCTCCCAGTGTGCCCATGACTTTGGAGGGTTCTGTTGGCCACACTGGAGTGGGTTCCCAGTGTGGCACACAATGGGAGTGGGGTGGGGCAGGGGCAGGAAAATGCTGATGCGGTTGGCTTTGAGGCAATAGTGGAGAATAATGAGGCACACTGGGGTGGGCTCCCAGTGTGCCACACAATCTTGAGGGGGAGTTATAAACATGCCAACAGGGGGAGTGGGCACCCCCATAGTCAGCATTCTGAGGATTTTGAGAGGACGACAGTGACAGCAGCCACCATGTTTATTGAAATGTTTCAGCAGGTAAGGCACGCCCTGCAATGACAGGGCGCTCCCTCATTGCAGTAGTGAAATTCTTTCCAGTTGGTGGCACACTTCTCAACTGCTGTCACAGACAGCATGTTCATTCATTGGTGCCACAGAGACCAGCCCAAGAAAGGAGTGGCGCCACTGGCCACAACACTGCCGCACCTCCACAACCTGCTACTCCAGCAAGCTGCCACAAAATGTTGCTTGCGCTGAGCATGCAAGACAACATAACAAGGGCAGTACTTCGATAACGTTTTCATGCATGCTTATTGCAGAGATTTTGGAGACACTTTACTCAGGATTACGCTTTGCACTGCCACTTATGAGGTCATCCAAGATCGCAACAACTCATATGGATAAAACACTTATCCAATACTGCCTTGTTTCATATCCCCTTTGTATTTTCTAGTGAATATCTGGCACACATTTTTATGAAAGTATATGATAAGGTGCAGAGCAGCTCCTTTTACCTCTAACATGGCACCATATGAAATACGAATGAGTCTGGAAATGAAAGTGAGATGTTTGTACCTACCAAACACCAACTATAGGAGCCAGATGTGTGTACCTATCAAACCCTAACTATAGGAGTGAGATATGTGTAACTACCAAACCCTAACTATTTATTTTATTTATTTTTTATTTTAGTCTTTGGCAACCGGGTAAGGCCCACTAGGCACAAGTGAATGTTTTCAGAGGCAACCTGGGAACACTGGGCGGTTAAGTGACTTGCTCAGAGTCACACAGTATGCAAGTGGAGGTTGTGAGAATCAAGCTCATGTCTGGTCTGCTGGATGTACCAAGCTCATTCACAGCTCATTACTCTAACCTCTAGGCTATACTGCCAGCCCGTGGGAGTAAGATATGTGTAACTACCAAACCCTAACTGTAGTATATGGTAACTTACCCTAGTAACATTGTAGAATGGTTTAGTCCACATCCCCCCTGCAGTTTTGGGCCAATGGTATGTCTGGGGTGGAAACTGGGTTTTAGAAACTGCACGAGCAGATTGTAGTAGTAGTTCTGCTGAGGCCTGCTGATCTATCTAATGTATGTTTGTTGAATAAACCTCAGAGCTGTTAGAAGTTACTTATGGTGTCCAGTCATTCCTAAGACCAGCAATCCTGTAAGAAGCAACTAAAGTGAAATATTATATGGTGTCAGAAGTGAACTTGCAGTGCTGCAGTTGCAAGAAAGAAGAAAAGTTTGTGCTGCCAAGAAAAGAAACAAAAAGACAGTATTTGTGAGTACCTAAATCTTACTAAGGACTGTATAACAAAGTATTTTTTGGCAGCATGGAGCAATTTAAGCCACCTCCACCACTATTGTTGACTGGAAACCTTGCAGAAAGCTGGAGAAGGTGGGCACAGAGATTAAGTCTGTACTTCACAGCCACGGTATTAGATGATAAGTCAGAGGAAATGAAAATTGCAGTCCTACTATACACGATTGGGGATGAGGCCCTCGAGGTGTACAATACCTTCAATATAATGTATGCTGACCCACAAGCTAAAAAAGCAGCTGAGGTTATGGAAGCATTTAAGAATTATTGTTCGAGGCAGGATGGTAATACAGGCCGAAAACCAGACCGCCAGCTACCAACACGTGAGACATGTGCACAAAAAATCAAACACGTGTGGGAGGTGTGGCAACGGACATGCGCCAAAGGCTTGTCCAGCGTATGGACAAGAATGTCATAAATGTAGTGGCCTCAATCATTATGCAAAATGTGTAGGTCCAAAAAAGTCCAACAAACCTCATGAGAAAATGACCAAAGGGGTAGAAGCACTAGTCGTGGGTGCTGTAAATAGAAAACAAGAAATGGTGTGGACACAAGTACCAGATGAAGGGTGGTGCACTATCTTGAAGATAATGGGACAGCCAGTTAAGTTCAAGTTGGACACTGGGGCTGAAGCCAATATACTGACTAAAGAAGTGATTGCGCAGTTTCCATGCAAGGTACAAATCAAGCCGACCAGTACTATCCTAATGGCATATGGAGGAGCACAAATTAATCCGGAAGGGGGAAGTGACGCTAAAGTGTAAGACACAAGACATAGAGGCCAATCTGCAGTTTTATGTCACTAATACATCAGGAGCTTCCCTACTGGGTCAACAGGCATGTGTCATCCTGGATCTGATTCGCAAAGTAAAGGTGCTTAAAACCAAGCCACCAAGCACAAAAGAGGAACTTTTTTGCACTATATAAACAGTATTTGAAGGCCTAGGAGAATTCCCTGGAGTTTACCACATATATACCGACCCAAATGTTACTCCTGTGATACATGGGTGCAGGAAAGTCCCATATGCAATCATGGACAGACTAAAACAGACACTGGAACAGCTGGAGCAAATTGGGGTGATTAGCAAGGTAAGAAAACCTACAACATGGGTAAATAGCCTTGTAATTACTGAAAAGAAAAATGGTGAGATCAGGGTGTGTTTGGACCCTAGAGACTTAAATAAAGCTATCAGAAGACATCACTTCTCCATCCCCACATTGGAGGATATTCAGAGTAAACTTGCAGGTAAAAGGTTTTTTACAATTCTAGATGAAAAAGATGGGTACTGGCAGATCAAATTAGATGACGAATCTGCAGACCTATGTACATTCAACAGTCCATGGGGAAGGTACAAATTTCACAGACTTCCTTTTAGTATACGGTCTGCAAGTGAAGTATTCCAGCAGAGAAATGCTGACCACGTCGGGGACATACCAGGTGTTTTTGTAATAGCTGATGACATGCTTATAGCCGCAGCTACCAAGGAAGAGCATGACAATATTCTGAGAAAAGTAATGGACAGAGCAGTGGAACTCAATGTAAAGTTCAATAGTGACAAAATACAGTATTTGGTGAGTGAGGTGAAATACATGGGGCACATCATAACCGAAAATGGACTACAGCCTGATGAAGCCAAAGTAGAAGCAATAGCCGAGATGCCCCCTCCCCCGAAGATAAAAAAGCACTACAGAGGCTGTTAGGAATGACTCAATACTTGGCGCAGTACATTCCGAATGAAGCAAACCTCACTGCACCACTAAGGCAGCTACTCAAAAAAAAGATGTCATGTGGCAGTGGCAGCCAGCACAGGAAGAAGCCTTACAAAAGCTGAAACAGACTATTTCTTGTGCACCAGTATTAAAATTCTTTGATCCAAAAGAGGACATTGAAATCCAAGCAGATGCATCTAAGGACGGACTAGGTGCTTGTCTACTACAAAGAAACAGACCAATAGCTTATGCATCTAGGTCATTGTCCAGTGCTGAAAGAAACTATGCACAGATAGAAAAAGAGTTGCTAGCAATTGTGTTCTCTCTACAGAAATGTCATCAGTATGTTTATGGAAGGTCAGTGAAAGTACAATCAGATCACAAGCCACTACAGTCCATACTGAACAAACCAATTGGAAAGGCTCCAGCAAGATTGCAGTGGATGCTGTTACAGATACAGAAATATGACATAGAGGTAATATATACTCCAGGCAAAGATATTCTGATTGCAGACACTCTATCCAGGGCAGTACCAAGAAAACCAGCAGAGGGGAGACATTGATCTAACTAGTGAAAAGGTCATATTCTCAATCCAAGCAACAGAAACACTGCCTGACAGCACATTAGAGGGGCTAAAACAGGCCACACAGAGGGACAGTGATTTACAGTTGCTTAAAGAAATGCACCTTAAAGGATGGCCTAACAGGAAAAAAACAAGTCAGCATCAAACTTCAGCACTATTGGCCCATGAGACACAATATATACATAGAAAATGATCTCATAATGGTGGGTAAAAGAATCATCATACCCAAAGAGCTGAGAACAGATATGCTACGAAGACTTCACACAGCACATCAAAGAATACAAAGGTCGAAGGCACAAGCCAGAGCTGTGATATGATGGCCAGGCATGAATCGAGAAGTAGAAATGATGGTTGAAGCATGTGGACCTTGTCAGGAACTCTTACCCAGCAACCATAAAGAGCCAATGTGTCCACATGAAATACCTGACATGCCATGGTTAAAGCTTGGTGCAGACATTTTTGACTTTAGGGGACACTCCTACTTAATAGTAGTGGACTATTTTTCAAAATACCCTGAGGTTCTCAGAATGCCTGACAAGACAGCAGTTACAGTTATTGCAAAATTGAAAGCTGTATTTGCAAGACATGGAATCCAAAAGAACTGGTAGCGGATCATGTACCATTTGCAAGTCATGAAATGAAGCAATTTGCAAAGTTCTGGGAGTTCACAATAACTCATTCCAGCCCAGGATACCCACAATCTAATGGTTTAGCTGAAAGAATGATCCAGACAGTAAAAAGAATCTTCCTGAAGTCTATGCAAGGTCAGACCGATCCCCATCTCGCATTGCTCAGTCTTAGAAATACACCAGTCACAGGACTGAACTTTACACCTTCTCAGTTGTTAATGGGCAGAATATTGAGGACAACATTACCAGCAAGTGCAAGGGCGCTGCGACCTGAAATACCAAAGGATGCACATAAATGTCTGAAAAGACTACAGAAAAGACAGAAACAGTATTACGACAGGAATGCAGCTCCACTTACTCCATTCAGAGAAGGGGAAAGGGTATGCATAGAGACTTCTAGTGGATGGCAACCTGCTACAGTGGAAAGAATCTGTGATGAGCCAAGATCCTATAGTGTGATTACACCTGCAGGACAGCGATACCGCAGGAACAGGAGACACCTGAGGAGAGACCGAACAGTTGCTTTGGAGGCTGAAGAGCAACAGGCAGAAGAGTTAACTGAATTCATATTGTCACAAACAGTGCAATCCAGGGACAACAGCCAGGAACAGGACACTTGTCAAGAGTATGAACAACCTGAGATGGAACCTGTTGTTTTCAATGACACTTTGCCGGAAAGTCCTGAGGCTGTACCCAGAGTGCAGTCTACTCGAATGACCAGAAGAGGGCGTCTGCTTAAAGTTCCTGAGAGGTTCAGAGATTTTGTTATGACTTAAGTCAGTGGTAAAGACTTATTTCAACAGAGCTCAGTACCAGTGACTTTAGACCCTTACTCATAACAAAGTAAGACTCAACCATTATGTTAATATTGCTTGGTAATTATTTGTCATTGATATGCAAACCGAAATCAAGGTAATTGCTTTCTTTTACTAGAAGGGGAGATGTAGTATATGGTAACTTACCCTAGTAACATTGTAGAATGGTTTAGTCCACATCCCTCTGCAGTTTTGGGCCAATGGTATGTCTGGGGTGGAAACTGGGTTTTAGAAACTGCACGAGCAGATTGTAGTAGTAGTTCTGCTGAGGCCTGCTGATCTATCTAATGTATGTTTGTCGAATAAACCTCAGAGCTGTTAGAAGTTACTTATGGTGTCCAGTCATTCCTAAGACCAGCAATCCTGTAAGAAGCAACTAAAGTGAAATATTATACTAACTATGGGAGTAAGATATGTGAAACTACCAAACCCTAACTATGGGAGTGAAATGTGTGTAACTACCGAACCCTAACTATGGGAGTAAGATGTGTGTACCTACTGAATTGTAACTATTGTGGTGAGATGTGTGTACTTGTTGATCCCTAAAGAAAGAAGTAAGATGTGTGTACCTGTGAAGTCCTAACTGTAGGAATGAGATGTGTATACCTGTCAGATCCTAACTGTAGGAATGAGATGTGTATACCTGTCAAATCCTAACTATGGGAGGGAGATGTATGTACCTGTAGAATCCTGACTATGGGAGTGAAATGTTTGTACCTACCAAACCCTGATTATGGGATTGAGATGTCTGTAGTTGTCAAACCATAATTATGTGAGTGAGATGTGTGTGCCTACCAAACTCCAGCTATATCACTGAGATATGTGCACCTGCAGAACCCTAACTTTGAGAGTGAGATATGTGTATCCTGTCAAACCCTACTTATGGCATGAGATGTGTGTATCTGCAGAACTCAAACTATCGGAATGAGATGTGTATACCTACCGAACCCTAACTATAGGAGTGTGATTTCTTTCGATTTATTTTGTCTTTTTCCTGGCTGAGGGAAAGAACAAATAACATCACCTCCCTGTTGTGAGAGAACTTGGGAGGAGTTTTAATTCTTTGTCCTCTGTTTCTATTTCCCATGTGGGTTAGGCAGTGAGAGTGCCTTTCCCTCTTCTTTCCCGGTGGTGAGAGCAATCCGGGGGGTGGGTAATAGTCCAGGTGTAGACTTTTTTCTTTTTTAAAGGTTATATTTATGTTTTGTTGGTTGATTGTTAAGTAGTTTGTTTTGGGTTCTGGTTTTATTTCAGTTAAATAGCAACATGTGCTGGCCCTTAGCCCCCACGGTGGTGCGCTATTCATCCTCCTCCCTTCACGCCCTCCGCCTCTTTGTTACTCCTCCTCTTCATTTTGACATCTACCAGCGCTGTAGAGCACTGGGTATTGTTCGTGGGGGGTTGGCGAACAGGGGAGGATGAACGAGCGGGTTCACCGTATCGGGGTAGTCAGGTCCAGAAGGCGCCCTGGGGTGAAATGGAATCCAGATCGAGGTTTACCCTGTCTGGTATCCATACCCAAGGGCACTACTGATTTCAGTGGGCAGATGGGCTTGACAACCTTCAGTTTGTCCAACTCGGACGGTGTTAGCATCAATGCCAGGTCTGTTAGAATAAGACCGCCATTATTGCTGATCTTGTTGGTTCCGTGACCTGGCTTGCATCACGAGACCTGGCTGGATGAAAATTCTGGCCCAATTTTGGAGGCCATGATTCCGGCCGGGTACTCGGTGATACACCGCCCGAGATTGGACCGCAGGGGAGGGGGGGTTGCCGTCTGTTGTAAGACTGAATTGGGTCTCGCGAATGTAGTAGTAGTAGTAGGTGAGGCTGGGTCTTTCGAGTGTACAGTCGTAGCAGGTGTAGGCATTCGAATCGTGCTCATCTACCATCCACCCGGAGATGGGAGATGTTTCTTACAGGAAGTAGCAGACTTCCTCATCGACATGTCGTTTGAGTCACCCAGATTGATGGTTCTGGGTGATTTCAACGCCTGGGTCGATGATGAACTCTCTAATTTTGGTAATCACTTGCTCCAGCTGATGTTTTCCTTGGGCCTTACACAGGTGGTTTCCACTGCAACACATAAATCTGGACACTCTTTAGACTTAGTCTTCCTTCTAGGGATCGACGCTTCTGACATGGGGGTGGAACCAGTCTCCTGGTCTGATCACTACATCGTGAGGTTCAATTTTTGCACCCCCCTGAGAAGACCAGCCCCTGTGGAGATGGTCAGGTACCGCCCATTACGGAATGTTACTCCACAAGGTCTAGCGGTGGTTCTTGACCTGTCATCCTTCGTTTCGGTGAGCAGTAGTCCAGAAGCATTGGTGTTGGCCTATAATAAGGCCATCGCGACGGCTCTGGATTCTATTGCTCATGTTCGTGAGTGCCCCCTATCCCTTCACCCTGGAACCCCGTGGTTTGACGGGACTTTGAGGGAGATGCGGAGACGGGCGAAGGTTAGAGCGTCACTGGCGCAGGTCCTCCCTTGATGCCGACCACTCTAGATTGATGGAACATTATGTTAGCTATCAATCTGCAATCACCCATAAGAAGGCAGAATTCCTGTCCAGGGAGATTGCAGTTGCTCAGAATCAACCGGCTCAGCTGTTCTGAACTGTGGACAGACTGTGCAACCCAGCCTGCCTACATGTTCGGAAAGCCTTTTCGCAAGTAGAGTACGATGAGCTCGCTCTATACTTTGCAACTAAAGTGGCCAACATCAGGGCGAACCTGGGTCCGGTAACCTCTAAGGGTGATGCTTTTGGACAGCATGAGATGACAGTGCCTCATTTCTCCTGGAGTTCCTTTCGATGACCAGAGTTCGTGGACATTATGAGGATCATCCATTCTATGCATCCCACAAGTTGTGGTTTGGATCCCGGTCCGACTCCCCTCATTTTGGGTTGTCTTGACATCATCGGTCCGGTCCTGGCGCAAATAGTCTGGTGCTCCTTGGAGTTAGGCAAGTTTCCCTGCTCCTTTAAAGAAGCAGTGGTGACTCCTCTTTTGAAGAAAGCTTCCTTGGACCCAGACTGTTTTTCAAACTACTGGCCTATCTCTAACCTCCCCTTTATTGGGAAGGTTATTGAGAAGGTTGTAGCGGTTCAACTGGATGACCATTTGACCATCCATAAAGTCTATGAATCCTTCCAGTCTGGCTTCCGGAAAAGACATAGCACCGAGACTGCCCTGGTTCGGGTGTTAAATGATCTTCTGATGGCGAGGGATCAGAAGAGATGCTCCATTCTGGTTCTTCTTGATCTCTCTGCAGCCTTTGACACTGTAGACCACATGGTGTTACTAGCTCGCCTGGGGCAAATCTGTGGAATGTCTGGAACCGTTTTGCAATGGTTCACGTCATTCCTCACCGGGAGATCACAAAGAGTTGTGTCAGGGATTTTTTCCTCTGTCCCAATTTCTTTGTTGTGTGGAGTGCCCCAGGGTTCTGTGCTGTCTCCCATGTTGTTTGCAGTGTACATGCTGCCCCTCGGAGGTATGATTAGACGATATTGGCTGAGGTTTCACTGCTATGCAGATGATACCCAGCTCTATCTGTCTTTTGCACCCGACCAGGATGGAGCTCTCTCAATGTTTAACAACTGTCTGGGGGATATCCAAGACTGGATGGATTCTAGTTGGCTAAAGTTGAACTCGGAGAAAACAGAGGTGCTGGTAGTGGACCCAGGAGGTCGATTGTGAGGCGGGTATTGGTGCACCATCTGGAATTTTCCTTGGTGGAGTATCTCTCCTGTCCTCAGAACGGGTGCGTAACCTTGGGTTTATTCTTGATGACAGGCTGACTCTTAAAGCTCAGGTGTCAGCCGTTGTCAAGACTTCCTTTTATCATCTTAGGAACATTGCCAGGGTTAGGCACCTTGTTCCGTCAGACTCCCTGCCTACTTTGGTTCACGCTTTTGTATCTTCACGCTTGGACTATTGCAACGCCCTGTACTTTGGGCTTTCTGGGGTTGAAATCCGTCGCCTACAGCTGGTGCAGAACGCTTCAGCCCGGGTATTGACTGGGACAAGTAGGTCCTGTCATATCACTCCCATGCTGCGCGAATTGCACTGGCTTCCTATGCGGTGGCGGATCACCTTTAAAGTCATTTTATTGACTTTCAAAGCCCTTCACGACCGGGGTCCAGCCTATCTGAAAGACCTCCTGGTTCCTTACTGCCCCGACCGATCTCTCCACTCGGCCAATATGGGGTTGTTAGAGATCCCAAGAGTGAGTTTAAAATCCTCCGGCAGCAGAGCGTTTTCATATGCTGCACCCACTCTTTGGAACTCTCTACCATGTCGGTTACGGCAGTGCACCTCCGTGGAGCTCTTTAAGAGAGACTTGAAAACTTATTTATGGAATATGGCTTTTTTAGATGATTAAGCTATTTATTAATGTATGGATTTTATTATAAATATTTTATTTTGTTGATATGTTGATTTTTATGGATACGTTCTGTTTTTATTCAGTGTTTGAATTGTTTTAATATTGTTCAGCAACTTGATACGTTGAAAGGTGCTATATAAATAAAATTATTATTATTATGTATGTGTAACCCCCCTGCAAATGGGGGTTCCCAAAAGACTTCCAGGAGTTTGCTTGAATGCTCCAAGCCTGAATGGTGTTTGGCATTTAAGCCATTTATCAGTGAGTGTTTTTAGAACCTCTGGTACTGTCTCTTTAAGAGCTGTCTGCTTGCAGACATAATTAGTTTGTATGGGGGACTGTGTGTTTCTTTGATTGAGTACCACTCAAGCTGCTGCCAATTCACTTCATTTTGCAGTCACTAGGACTGCAAAGGGAACCTATCTGAAAGATGTAACTGTTTGCCAGAAATTATTTAGAGTAATAATGAAATTACAGTTTGTCTAACCTGCTTTCTTTGCAGTCAGAACTGTGTCTGCTAGTTCCCCATTCTAGTTTTGAACTGCTGAACTGGACCAATCAGTGTGGGTAAGCTAGCTCTAAAATGGTGCCTTGGACGAATCAGAACTTGGACTCATAATCTGAGCCAGCCACAAGAGGATTGTATGGGCAGTGACTCTGGGAGATGTAGTTTAGACTTCAGTGCCTTTTTGGACCAACAGCAGCAGTCTATTGTGAGTGACAGCCAATCCAGTCAAGAACTGGGAGGAACTCAAAGGAAGTGTGCGGTTTTGTCGGTTGGAGTTTCAGTTGAGCTTTGGCAGTGAAGAAGGAAGGAGCCCTGTGCTTTTTCAGTGTGCAGTTTTAGTCAAAAAACGTGTGTAAGGCCAGAGTTCCGGGTCTGCAGCTTGTGTAACTGCTTGTTAGGACTGAACTCGTCCTGTGAAAAGAATCAAAGGATCTCTGAGAAGTAGAAACCAGGCTCACCCTGTAGAAGACTGGAGAAATTATTGAATTGCACTCGGTCTGTCAGGAACTGAATCTGCTGTGTGTTCTCCCGGTATTGTGCAGTAGTTGCGATCGGGATACAGATGCAGCCTGCCTGGTATAGTGCTTTCTTTTATATAAATGTGTGAAGAGGTTTGTGTACCTCAAGTGAGCCCTGCTGACATTGAAGGACCCTATCTTATTTGGAGGTCGTGAGTACTAATTCAGGTCGCCTCCTGTTGAATTGCCACATTAAATCCAAAATGGAATTACTGTACTGTTGACTGTTTAATTTCCTTTTCTCTGTGTGAAAGGGCCCCTACCAGCTGCCACGGTTTGGACTAGCCACTAGGGCTTGGTACCCAGGGACAGTAACTGATAGGGATAGGCCTGCACACAGAGCCATAGGTGATCATTAGAGTGATAAGCTAATTAACCTGATTTCCCCTGTCCTTGTTATATCCCCTAAATAAATCAGAGCTGCTTGTTTCAGCAAAGTTATACTGCCTGAGGTATTTGTCTATGTTAAAGTACTGTACTGTGATTGTTGCACTGTATCTCATTTCACAGGAGGTCCCAGTGCCGGAACCAGTCCTGGGGGTAAGTGTATACTGTGAAGGTAATTCTGATATATGTGTGGGCCACTAGTGGGAAGAAAGGGGTTCAGTGTCCCAGAGGGCTGTGACCAAGTTAGTTTAACTATTGCAAACCCTGACCTCTGGGTGGAGGCACCCGCCATTGGATCCAGGCCCCTCAACCTGTTAGTAGCAAATCAGGCAGGGGTAGTAGCCCCTGGGATAGCGCCATCTAGGGTTACATCTTGGAGGCTCACCGCTGGGATTGTGTCCTCTAGTGGCCATATTTCGAACCACTGTTAAGAAAAAATGGGTACCCGACAGAAGTGGCTGTGCACCGGCTGGTGGAGTGGTGTACTGGGGAGGAGATCGACCCCAAAATGCTATGCTTATCCTGGACATCCCCTGGGTATCAATACGGACACTGTGCAGGGAGTACTTTCCAAGGTGGAAGGTTTACAAAACCCTGTGGTGGTGGGTCGGCATGCTAATCTGCTCACCCACACTTTCCTGGCCTAGTAGAGTTTAAGGATCCCATAGATAGCTCCAAAGTGCCACAGACCATTACCCCAGAGGAGCCCTCACTGCTTGAGAGTGATAACTAAGGACAGTAAAGACCTGGGGAATCAGCCCCCACCACTATCTGAAACTTTTGAGGAGAAATTTGCTGAATGTTGCTGGGAGAGAAAACTGTGGAGGACTTGAAGAAACTATTCTTGCCACCTGGGGTGTTCCTCCCCAACACCCTCTCCTGCTCCAGTGTCCGTAATGGTGGCTGAACCAATGCAGACTCCTATTTCTGCACCTGCCATTAGTCACGACTCTTACCGAAGGTTGAGGATCTTCTCTGGCACCTCCACCCCCAAGGGAGGATGACTGGGAGACCTGGATAGACTATGTTGCCCCAAGTGCTAGAATGGCAGTGCTCGGGAGCGGCGAAAGAGGGTTAGTGAGACCTCCAGGTCCTGCCCTGGCTACCATCCGTGCAAACGGGCCAGTAACCCTGAAGCGACTGCACAGGCCTATCTTGAGGCCTTGGAGAATGTGTATGGGAGCCCAGATTCTGATGAGGACCTATGGTGGAGAGTAAGAAATGCACAACAGTACCAAGGGAGTTGTTGTCTGTGTATGTCTCCTCGCTGGAAAAAATTGTTGCAAGAATGCTCAGAAAGGGTAGTTTGCCAGCGATTGAACTGGACCGAACCAGACTGGACAGAATCCTTAAGTCTGCCCCTTCTCAGAACTGCTGTTGCTTCAGTTACGCCTGGCAAATCGACTGGAATCCCCACCCTCCTATGATGAGTTAATGAGAGAAATTCGAGGAGTTGAGAAAGGCGACCTCGGGAGGTACCTGCACCAACAGCTGTGGCTACGACCGAGTGACTGAGGGTGACCCATCAAGTGAAGTTCAGGGCAGAGGTTGACAGTCAATGAGTGCTCTGACAAGGAAAAGATATGCCACAATGGGGCGAACTGTTGAGAGAGATCCGAGAATTCAAAACAGTCCCTTGCTGAAGGCCACGCCTACAAATGCAGGCCCCTGACCTATATCCGACTGCATCTGCTATGGGGTGGGATACCCACCCATGTATCTCCTGCTGATAACAGCTCCAAACTCAATTCCTTGACCATGGAAGTGGAGAAACTGACGAGATGTCTCCAAATGCTTATCACACCGTGAGACAGAGATGGCACCCAGGTTTCCAGTTAGTAATACCCCGTCCTGGCTCCCAGTGTGGCGCCTGCCAGCTCAAACTCCAGAAAGTATGTTTTGCTATAATTGTGGGAAAGATGGGCACATGAAAAGGGAATGCCAGTCCCAAAAGACACTGACAAAGTTGCATATAGGCTACAAGGGAGCTTGGGAGAAGAAATCAGTGGTTAAGAGGTGCGACATGATCCAGTGAGGGCACCAAAAATGCTAATTCATGTCCTTTTGTGGCAAGGTCAGTTGCCCAGGCCCCACTACCGCCTCTCAGACTGGTCCAGAATAGTGGGTCCTCCATGGAGACCACTGTAAAGGTGAATGGAGTGTCTACAAGAGCTGTATTAGACAGTGGCTCCCAAGTGACAATTATGTTCCAGGATTGGTATCAGAAGCATTTGTCAGGACGTACCCTTACAACCATTAGAAGGACTGCATGTATGGGGTTAAGTAGAAGGCCTACACCCTATTCCGGGTATATCCGAATTTGGCTGTCTTTCCCCACCTCCGTGGCTGGGTGGCCGAACAAGTAGAGACCCTAGCCTTAGTGTGTCCCCCACTGGACTGTATGATGGTGTCCCTTTGTTGATTGGAACAAATGCTCATATGTTCGGAAGGCTGGCACAGTTGTGTTATGAAAACAGGGTCAAAGACTAGTAGAGCTTTAAGAGTTCCGGCTTTAATTAAGAAGGCCTATGAGGCACAGAGAGATGCTGAAAAAACAGAACCAGAGGACCGGTCGGAATTGTATGGAAGAAGGATCCTGAGTCTCTGATCCTGGCGCCAAATGCCCAGTGTACCTTACAGGAGAGGTCCATATCAGAAAGGATGTTAAGAATAAAATATTAATGTTGGATGCACCAGGCGATGGAAATTGCCAGAGGGACTGCTGGTCAAGCCTAGTATTTTGCCCGCTAGAGCCCATGCTTATGCCAGAAGGGTAATGGTCCAAGTTCATAATGTGTCTGAAAGAGACATTCGAGTAAAACAGAGGTTGCATCCTGGCTAATGGCATTGTGCAGACACTGCAGTGCTACCCAGCAGCAAGAGTTCAAGGAAGAATGACAGAGTAACGCCTGACTTGTTTGATTTCGCGACTCCGCTGCCAGCTGAATGGAAAGTGAGGATCAGTGAGAAGCTTGCCCAGAGAGACCAGGTGTTTTCTTTAAAGGAATGGGATGTAGGATGCGTGCAAGGAGCTGAGCACAATATCCGGCTGCATGACTAAAACCATTTCGTGAGAGGTCTCGACGCCTGGCACCTGCTGACATAGATGATGTGAGACGCATCTGCAAGAGATGTTAGCTGCTGGTGTAATACAAGAATCCAGAAGCCCTTATGCTTTCCCATTGTGGTAGTGAGGAAAAGAATGGAACAGTAAGGATGTGTGTGGATTATCGACCTTAAACCGCGGACTATCCCTGATCAGTACACAATGCCCCGCATTCAGGATGCTTTGGACTGCCTAAACGGGAGCAAGTGGTTCTCTGTGCTGGATCTCCGCGGTGGGTACTACCAGATCCCGATGGCCCCAGAGGACCGTGAGAAGACGGCCTTATCTGTCCGCTTGCTTCTATGAATTCATGAGGATGCCTCAAGGGGATTTCTTGGTGCCCCAGCCATTTTCAACGATTGATGGAGCGTGCAGTGGGGACATGAACTTACTAGAGTGCCTGGTATACCTAGATGATGTTATTGTGTTTGGCAGCTCACTGAGGAACATGAGAGCAGATTATTTAAGGTATTGGACCGACTGGAGGACTTTGGCCTTAAACTGTCCATTGATAAGTGTCAATTCTTTCAAACATCAGTAAAGTATGGGACACATAGTATCCACCGAGGAATAGAGACCGACCCAAGTAAAGTTGAGGCCTTGACCACCTGGCCACAGCCCAAAAATCTAAAAGAACTGCAAAGATTCCTGGGATTCTGTGGTTATTATCGGCGCTTCATCAAGGACTATTCAAGAGTGATCCGCCTTTACTTAACCTTACTCAAGGGTATCCCCAACCCACAAAATACCAAAAGTCAGCGTCCCTCAAGACTGAAAGAGTGTATTTTCATCCGAGTGAAGTATTTGGGGCCCGCTGGACTCCTTGATTGTGAGACTGCTTTTCATGAGATCATATATCAACTTACCCATGCTCCAGTGCTGGCCTATGCCGATCCAAGAAAACCTTCACGTCCTGCACACTGATGCTAGCTTGCAAGGGTTGGGGGCTGTGTTGTACCAAGAGCACGAGAATGGCCTGAGACCAGTGGCCTTTGCCAGTAGAAGCCTGACCCCATCCGAAAAGAACTATCCTGTACATAAGTTAGAGTTCCTAGCTTTGAAGTGGGCTATTGTTGACCAATTCCATGAGTACTTGTATGGGGCTAAAATACTAGTAAAACTGACAATAATCCTTTGACCTATGTGCAGACCTCAGCTAAGTTGGATGCCACTGGCCATAGGTGGCTTTCTGCATTATCTACATATGACTATGCTCGAATACCGAGCAGGTCTGAACCACATAGATGCTGATACTCTCTCCCGGAGGCCTGTTCCCCAGAATGATTGGGTCCGATTGGCAGAACCTGACATTCGGGCACTCTGCCGGAAGTTTGACAGGGAGGAACAAATGTCCAGCAGGCCGTGGACTGCATGGTGGATTGCTTGGGACCCTCTGAGAATTGCATACCTGCTGCTTATTGCCACTTTTCTGCAATAGACATTGGTGCACTGCCTCAGCTGGACAATGACAGTATTCGGCGGGCTCAATCCCGCGATCCCATGATCAAAGCAGCTTTAGAAGCCCTCTATGCAGGAAAAGATGTGTCCAAATTACGCTCCACTGATTTGAGAACTGCACTGTTATACAAAGAAGGTCCTAAGTTGAAACTGATCAATAAACTGTTATACAGAGAAACAGTAGACAGAGGGGGACAAGTAGACAAACAACAACTAGTGCTGCCCACTGCCTTTCGAGACTCAGTACTGAGGTCCTTGCACAACCACATGGGGCACCTTGGTATAGACAGAACACTTGACTTGGTGAGATCCAGATTCTATTGGCCTAAGATGGGGGCTGATGTGGAGCAACACATTCGAACTTTGTAGTCGCTGCTTACAGAGGAAAGCTTTGCCCCAGAGGGCTGCCCCTTGTTAACATCACCACCAGTGCACCCATGGAGCTGGTCTGTATTGATTTTCTGAGTTTGGAGTCAGATCAAAGAAATATCAGTAATGTGCTGGTGGTCACTGACCATTTCACGAGATATGCCCAAGCTTTCCCACCAAAGACCAGAAAGCATCCACTGTGGCCAAAGTACTTGTAGAAAACTTTTGTTCACTATGGGGCTCCACAAAGAATCCATTCTGATCAAGGGAGAGACTTTGAGAGTCGTCTGATCAAAGAGATGCTTTCTCTGTGGGGAGGCAAAGTCCAGAACCACTCCTTACCACCCCAGGGGACCCACAGCCTGAACGTTTCAACCGACTTTGCTAGATATGCTAGGCACCCTGCACCCAAAGGACAAGCCTAGATGGAGCCAACAAATTAGCACCCTGGTACATGCTTATAACTGCACCAAAAGTGATGCCACTGGATTCTCCCCCTACCGCCTGATGTTTGGAAGAGAAGCTCGACTACCAGTAGATGTGTGTTTTGGGGTCTCTCCTGATGGGGTTCAAGCTGACAACTATTTACAGTATGTGCAAAAGTTAAAGGCCCAGCTAACTCATGCGTACCAACTGGCTCAAACCATGGCTGCCAAAAGAAATCTGGCCAACAAAGAAAGGTATGATAAAAGGTGAAAGCACAGGAACTCCAGGAGGGAGATCGGGTATTGCTAAGAAATCTGGGACTGCATGGCAAGCACAAGATTGCTGACAGATGGCACCATCTCCCTCACATTGTAGTGGGCAAACTAGATGATCTGCCAGTGTACAAAGTAAGGCCTGAGAATAATTCAAAAGATGTAAAAACAATGCATAGAAATCATTTACTGCCCATTGGACAAATCTTAATTGAGTCTGAGCCCCTAGAAGATGCCCCCTCTGGACCAGTGACTAGAGCTGCTGCTAAGAAAAGATCAAGAAAGTCTGCACCTACAGAAGCAAAGTTAAAATGTTCCCCTCCACAAGTCCCAGTTGAGCATGACTGTTAGTCCATATCGGAAGAAAGTGAGAGTGACTTTGAATACTATCCTTCTTACGAACTGAGTCAATTGTTTCGGGGCAATCCCCTAGTCAATATTGGAGATGAAGCTGGGCCTTCTGGACTGTCTAAGCCCCCAGCTTCATCCCTGGAGCCAATGCTCCCAGAAAGTGAAGTGCAAAGCATCAGATCAGATGAAATGGAATCATTGTGCATGGTTGAACTGTTTGAGCTTTCAGGAGGAAAATGATAGATTGGGGCAGACTGGTGATACACCTGAACAAGAAGAGTATTTTGAGTGCCCTGACAGTCCACTGCCAGTGTCCGAAAGCTCTCCATGCGAGCCAAATGTTGTGGACTCAGAAACTGTAACTCCTGGAGCTGAAAGTGCCCCAAGTTCTAGCCTCTCTACCCCCATGGAGACTCCCCTGACAAGTGAGGACAATGCTGAAAATGAGGCTCAGAGTGCAGAGACTATAACAGTTCCCCCTAGAAAGACTGGTGGAGCTGTAAAGCCTGTGGTGCACCTCAGTTATGATTCACTTGGGAGGCCTGTGGACTTGCCTCTCAATGTTGTCCATAAAGGAGTATATGTGTCCCCGAGCTCATTGCCCAAACTGAGCGTCAGTGCTAACTCCAAGTTACTTGTGTTGCCCTCTAAGTATGGTGCCCTTGCCCCGTCCAGCCCCAAGGTAACTGATAGGGAAGGGCCCCCTCTCTTCAGGTTTCATGTACAAGAGGTAATAACTTGAGTTATGGTACAATGTGTATGTAATACTGTGTAAAGTGATGTACTGCAATGTTTCAAATGTGTTCTTGGTAAAATGATATATTGACTGATGATTACATGTGCGAGCCTAATGCAAATGTATATGGTTGCAGTTGAAACTTATGGGGGTACTTGCTTGACGCGGACGTCAAGCTTTCCCAGGCCAGGAAGGGTGTAACCCCCCTGCAAATGGGGGTTCCCAAAAGACTTCCAGGAGTTTGCTTGAATGCTCCAAGCCTGAATGGTGTTTGGCATTTAAGCCATTTATCAGTGAGTGTTTTTAGAACCTCTGGTACTCTCTTTAAGAGCTGTCTGCTTGCAGACATAATTAGTTTGTATGGGGGACTGTGTGTTTCTTTGATTGAGTACCACTCAAGCTGCTGCCAGTTCACTTCATTTTTGCAGTCACTAGGACTGCAAAGGGAACCTATCTGAAAGATGTAACTGTTTGCCAGAAATTATTTAGAGTAATAATGAAATTACAGTTTGTCTAACCTGCTTTCTTTGCAGTCAGAACTGTGTCTGCTAGTTCCCATTCTAGTTTTGAACTGCTGAACTGGACCAATCAGTGTGGGGTAAGCTAGCTCTAAAATGGTGCCTTGGACGAATCAGAACTTGGACTCATAATCTGAGCCAGCCACAAGAGGATTGCATGGGCAGTGACTCTGGGAGATGTAGTTTAGACTTCAGTGCCTTTTGGACCAACAGCAGCAGTCTATTGTGAGTGACAGCCAATCCAGTCAAGAACTGGGAGGAACTCAAAGGAAGTGCCCGGTTTTGTCGGTTGGAGTTTCAGTTGAGCTTTGGCAGGAAGAAGGAAGGAGCCCTGTGCTTTTTCAGTGTGCAGTTTTAGTCAAAAAAAGTGTAAGGCCCAGAGTTCCGGTCTGCAGCTTGTGTAACTGCTTGTTAGGACTGAATCCGTCCTGTGTAAAGAATCAAAGGATCTCTGAAAAGTAGAAACCAGGCTCACCCTGTAGAAGACTGGAGAAATTATTGAATTGCACTCGGTCTGTCAGGAACTGAATCTGCTGTGTGTTCTCCCAGGTATTGTGCAGTAATTGCGATTGGGATACAGATGCAGCCTGCCTGGTATAGTGCTTTCTTTTATATAAATGTGTGAAGAGGTTTGTGTACCTCAAGTGAGCCCTGCTGACATTGAAGGACCCTATCTTATTTGGAGGTCGTGAGTACTAATTCAGGGTCGCTCCCTGTTGAATTGCCACATTAAATCCAAATGGAATTACTGTACTGCTGACTGTTTAATTTTCCTTTTCTCTGTGTGAAAGGGCCCCTACCAGCTGCCACGGTTTGGACTAGCCACTAGGGCTTGGGTACCCAGGGACAGTAACTGATAGGGATAGGCCTGTGCACAGAAGCATAGGTAGATCATTAGAGTGATAAGCTAATTAACCTGATTTCCCCCTGTCCTTGTTATATCCCCCTAAATAAATCAGAGCTGCTTGTTTCAGCAAAGTTATACTGCCTGGTATTTGTCTATGTTAAAGTACTGTACTGTGATTGTTGCACTGTATCTCATTTCACAGGAGGTCCCAGTGCGGAACCAGTCCTGGGGTAAGTGTATACTGTGAAGGTAATTCTGATATATTGTGTGGGCCACTAGTGGGAAGAAAGGGGGGTTGCAGTGTCCCAGAGGGCTGTGACCAAGTTAGTTCAACTATTGCAAACCCTGACCTCTGGGTGGAGGCACCCGCCATTGGATCCAGGCCCCTCAACCTGTTAGTGGCAAATCAGGCAGGGGTAGTAGCCCCTGGGATAGCGCCATCTAGGGGTTACATATGCACATCCTAAACCCTAATTATGGGAGTGAGATGTGTGTACCTATCAAACCCTCATTATTGGGAGTCAGATGTGTGTACCTACCAAACTCTAACTATGGGAGTGAGATGTGTGTACCTGTCAAACTCTATCGGAATGAGATGTGTGTACCTGTTGAACCCTAGCTATGGGGGTGAGATATGTGTACCTGTCGAACCCTAACTATGGGAATGAGATGTGTGTACCCTTGTGTTGGTGATAGTGGGTTGCAGTTGTGAAAGAGGAGTTTCTCCTCACTTTGCTTACAAACAGTATTTATTAATTGACTGATTGATTAAGACATAGCATCAAGTGGGGTGCCCAGTCTTGCTGAAATTTACAGATGCCTTGAGTGTATTGTGAGGCACAAAGTAAAACCGACTGCCTTTAGCCACCCAAGAAGTTGCTATAGTTCTACATGACTGGACACCTTGGAGAATGTTATTTCACACAATAAATTAGTCTTAAGAATTTAAAAATATTTAGTAATCAGCTTCAAGAATTATGCGTTCTGGTTATTCTGAAATAAGCAGGCACCACGTGATTTTTATCAGCCAGTTAGAGTGCTTGTTTTTCCACTCTGTTTTATATATATATATATATATATATAACACACACACACACATATGCATACATATATAAGTATACACATATGTAATATATATATATATACAGTATATATATATATATATATATATATACACACACACACATACACACAGATATACAGTATATATATTAATTTATTTGTAATTTTTCACTGGGATAGGTAGACTTTGTTGTGACAGCTTATTTCCAGTTGTGTCGAGGGGTAGGGTTACACAAACCTTTTTTCCCTGACAGGGGAATGTTGTCCAGGACACTAGAGGAAATCCCTTACTCGTACTACAATTATAAATCACTAAGGTGATTTCGGCCAATCAGTTCACAGAGCCACTGTTCCTCTTATTTTGTGTACAGTGTGCTGTCATACATGAGCATTAGAAGGAAGCATTCCACACCATCACTGGGGGGGGGGGGGCAGCAAGATAAAATAAAAAAAAAAACTAAACTTATACTTCACTCGACTGATTTATAATAAGATAATCGGGCCTGGTATAAGAGGCTTCTCTAGTGATGTTTGGGCAGACAGAACCACTCAGCTTCACTTTGCGGTCCTGTCACCAAAACCTCATGCTCAGAGTCTCTTATACAATAAGAGACATCACTCAGAGGTCCTATTAACTTATAGTATCATGGGATCTTTGATTTCCGCCTGGGCAGCCACCAGACATCAGTAGACTCGCCTGAAGGATGGCACCTCAACAATACAGCACCCCTCAAGTGCTGCACTACAGTGTCAGTACTAGGTAACAGTCCAGATTCCTGGTATGGGACTGGAATTCATGAACATCTGATCTACTGGCCCCAGTGGTAAGCAAGTAGCCAACTGAGCCAGTGTCATGGCAAAATATATTCATTAAACCTTTGGATGCAGCACTGGCTTGCAGACTATTTGGCTAAAGCATAGCCACATGACCAGAGTTTGCAATATAGTCATGTTGCCATGACAGCAGTTGTACCTGAAAAAAACCAAACATGTGTTTGCCTAGTGTGCTTACCTGGCCAATAAGAACCAAATAAATAAATTAGTCTCTACGACCCTCCAGCCAGTCTACAGCCTTGAGCGGCATGGACAGTGCATTTCTTAAACTGTCTTCTGATCTTGAAAATCTGCTGCTGGTATTAAAAACTGCTGCTGCTAGTAAAAATCTGCTGCTGATAGAAGTTGCTGTTGCTAGTCAGAATCTGCTGCTGCTAGTTAGACGCTGCTGTTAATCAAAAACTGCTGCTGCTAGTTAGACGCTGCTGTTAATCAAAAACTGCTGTTGCTAATTAGAAGTTGCTGTTGCTAATCAGAATCTGCTGCTGCTAGTTAGAAGTTGCTGTTGCTAATCAGAATCTGCTGCTGCTAGTTAGAAGTTGCTCTAGTGCAGCTTCTTGTTGACAGCATTGGCTGTTTGTTAAACATTTTGTTCCATAGCAATTTACGTCGACTTCGCATCTGGAAATGAGCCTGGGCTCAGTGTGCCAATCGCATTCACAAGATTTTAAATAGATGAATAAATAAATAATTCAAGCCTCTGATTATTTTACACCTTTGGTGAGAGAGCCTTTGTGTCTCCAATAGAATTGCTATGCTGATATTAGTTTGTATTAGTTATGTAACCCCCTTGCCACTTTTCTCAACTAGCACCCCCACAAAGGAACCAGTGTCCAATACATGGCATGCAATTTACTCTTGGCAGAATTACTAAAATGGTACCACCCCTAGCTTTAGAGTTTATACCAGGCTCATTATCTAAAGGATGGGGTAGGGGTACAATACTAAACAAGCATTTGTCAATGCCGAATGTTGATTGTTTTTCTCCGTTGAGCTTGCTCACTTCCCCTTCCTCACCCGCTCATTCTGTTTCTCCCGGTGCTGTAGGCTGCCCTTGTGTACTGGGCTCCTGTCTGCATTGGCTCCAGTGTCTGCAATGAAAAAAATCCACAGCAGTCCCGACAGAACTCAGTTGAGCTTGGTCACTCCCCCTCTCTCACTTGCTCGATCTTAATCTGTCCCAAACACTGATTTCCGAAAGCAACTGCTTTATTCTGCACTGGAAATGCAAAAACACATTTCGGGCAGGATGTGAAAAATGACAGCCGTACTGTTCATAAGGAGGTGCGAGAAAATGCCAGTGTTGAAAATGTGGCGTGAAAATATTGCTACTTTGCGAAGTTACAAAGGTGTGTGGAAACTGCGTAACGCATGCTCGTAACACAGTCATTTTATGGAGTTTCATCACAAAATCTTCAATGTAGGCATTTTAGCACCTCTGCTCCTGAACAGTATCACTGTGATTTTCATAATGCGTCCCAAACACTGATTTCCCACAGCGCCCATGCTATTCTGTGCCGGAAGTGCAAAAACACATTTTGGCCAGGATGTGAAAAATGACAGCTGCACTTTTCATAAGGAGATGTGGAACAATGGCAATGTTGAAAATCTGGAGTGAAAATATTGCAAATTGGCGAAGTTATGAGCGTGCGTGGAAACTGCGCAATGCACACTCGTAACAGAGTCATTTTATGGACTTTCGTCACCAAATTTTCAACATAGGCATTTTAGGACTTCTGCTAATGAACAGCATCACTGTGATTTTCATAATGTGTACCAACACTGATTTCCCACAGCGACTGCGCTATTCTGCGCCGGAAGTGCGAAAACACATTTCAGCCAGGATGTGAAAAATGACAGCTGTACTGTTCATAAGGAGGTGCAGGAAAATGGAAATGTTAAAGTGAAAATATTGTAAATTTGTGAAGTTACGAGCGTGCGTAGCAACTACGCAACGCATGCTCGTAAAACAGTAATTTCTTGGATTTTTTACACCAGATTTGGAACATAGCCTTTTTGAGAGCCCACCTCATGAACACTGGCACTGTCATTTTGTTCATTGGTCCCGAAAGATGATTCCACGCAGTGATCGCGAAAGCAACTTTCAGGGCCGAATAACGCCATGACAGTACCAGAATTCACGAGGAAGGGTCCCAAAAACCCCATGTTGAAAATTTGGTGCCAGACTTCCCAAAAATGCCTGAGATATGCATCAAAGTTGAAAAAACCCTATTTATGCCATTATACAGCTTACCGGCATTTCTTCAGTTCGCGGTCGGCTTTGAAGAGTGCGGACGTGTTCCCGGTCCACCGAAGATCGTCACGCCAGAATATGGAGGTAAGTATGGGGTGAGGGTGTGTGTGAGGAGGCAGGGTGCGCAGAAGGTGGGCGCGGGTTGTGGGAGGGGGGCAGGGAGACAGCGAGGGACCGTTTTCTTTCTTTACAGGTTAAAAAAATTCGCGGGATGGTTTTCTTGTTTTACAGGACTATTTAGCATGCTGGGGTGGGCTCCCAGTGTGCCAACAGACTGTTTCTTTTGGGGAGGCAGCTGTGGCCGAGGGGATTAGGCACCCCCGTCGGCTGAAAGGGGCACAAGAGCCAAGGGGATTGGGCACCCATCGGTACAACTGCACTGGGTGTTTGGAATGATGCCAACGGGAGTGGCTCCTCCGCTGGCAAATGAAACTTTGGGAGATATAATGCCGACGGGAGTGGGCTCCCGTCGGCAAATGAATCCATTGTTAGCACTGAAGCCGATGGGGATTGGTGCCCTGTCAGCACATAAACACTGTGGGAGGGGACATGCTGCCGAGGGGGATTGGGCACCCCCTCGGCAAGGGGGGGGGCTCACGCATTTTGTTTGTGAACAATATCACAGTACTAAGGTTCCACCCAGCAATGACAGGTCGCTCCCTCATTGCAGCGGAATGGCTTACACTGCAATGACAAGGTGGCCCCTGATTGCAGCGGCTGAAACCTTACAAGGTTGTGGCACGCTGGCTGAACTAGTGTCAGCAGCAGTGTGCCACCCCATTGGGAAAAGTGAGCCAAGCCTCCAAAGACTGTAGGGGCACTGGCCACAATGGTGCCACGCCTCCACAACCTGCTTCTGCAGCAAGGTGCAGCAATATGTTTTTTGCTCATGCGCGCAATCAACATAAAAATGAACCTATGTATTTACCACCTGGTCCAGGGGAGAGGATGCTTGGTGTATGCTAGACCTAACTGCTGTGGGGTCCCAATAATATCCACACAGAAGCAATAAGCTGACTGTCCAAAGCAGTAACTGGGATTGTGCATTATGGCTTTATTCACAGATGTTACTTTAAAGCACAAGTGGACCCCCATAGGCTTGTCATTAAAACACAGGTACACTCTTTTCCAGAAACACATTTGCTAGGCAGTATAGTTTTCCACAGAAACATCTCTATCCATTTTCCAAAGTGCTTGTGGCCTGAACCACATACTTGAGCTACTTTCAAAACACATTTCCATTTCCAAAGTGTAAAACAGTGACCTGAGCCACATACTTAAATTTCATCCTGGACATTGGCCTTTGCCCAGGGGACCTTGATGCCCATCAATGAACCAGTTAGCCCTGCACTGACACTCCAGATGGCGTTTCTCCCACTCTTTGCCCCAAATACAGTCTCTGCCATTCCTTCAGGGTTAGATGAAAAGAAGCTTTCAATTCCTACTGAATTGCTAAAGACTCTGAACTTTACTTCAAATTAGCACCCTGAGGTAAAAAGGGGTCCTGGCTGGTGTGATCTAGCCTTATCTTGGGCACACACACCCCAGACAACCTCCCAATGAGAACATGTCTCCAATTCTGTACAGTACTAACAGACTAGTTGCTCCTTCCTTCCAGTCCTGGAAAGGAACAACAGAAAGGCACCTTTTCCTCTCTGGTAGCTTGTCAGATTCCATTACAGTCCTTCTTCAAGGCACCTGAAAACGTCAGGACCAGGGATTGCCCCTTGGATCCACTAGACATTGCAGTCCCTCTCACTTCCCCTGGAGTGAAACTAAGAGTCCCGCAGGCAAATAGTTTCCACCACTTCACAGACAAACCAAGGATTTTACCAAACTAAGGTGAGATATGACTGGGGCTCCCTTTGACAGAGCCCCACTGGCAGACCTCCTGCCACTCTTAACACTCTAACTCAGACTAACTGAACTTTCTAAGCTTCCCCTGAGCAGCTGATTAAACATGGTTATGCTGCTGCAAGAGTTCTAAATGACATAATCATCCCTTTCTCAAGCTAGCTGAGTAAACAATGATGTCATTATGTAGAAAGCCTCTGATAAGTTCCCTACCAGCTGCCTTTTCTACCTGCCTAATACTAGTACTAATGGGATTCTAGTAACCCCAGGGACTGGCTGGTTACAGTTAGGAGACTCCTCCCATTTCTCATTTATTTTAGAGTAGGAGATCAGACAGGGACTGGCACTGAAATAAACAAACAAATGAATAAATGAATGAATAAATAAAACATACTGTACATACATAAGTACATAAAGAAATAACAATACATAAAGACATAAATAACTAACTAAAACATTACTGCTGCTCATTAGAAATATTTGCAAAGCTGGCCGGTTGGCACAGTGGTAGTGCTACCGCTTCTAACACCAATGACCCAGGTTCAAGAATGAGCCTGGGTTGCTGGAGGGCCAGCCAGGGAAGGATGGTTGAGGGTCCCATAGACGTTCACCTTCTTGGGGGAGGGAGGGCTCCTGATCTCCACTGTAATACTGCCACCTAGGTGACCACATGTGGCAGTGCAGGCTGGAGCTAGTAAAAGGGAGGGGAACGTTGTCACTCTGACAGCTAGGTGTCAGATCCAACACCCTCATGACATTTAGGATGGGGCAGAAAAAGTGAAAAAAATCCCCATATTGAGCAGGATGTCATCTGTTGCCTTGCTGCAGATCCCTGACCATTGACTGAGGTTCTCACTACCCCACCAAAAACTTCAACTCTATCTTGGGGGTCTGGGGTAACCCTTATGTAGTCCTTCCCATTGGGGGTCATCTGCGGGGGAACAAAGGGCAAGGTAAGTCCTGGGGATGGTGAGCGAGAGAGCTGGGAAGGGTGGAAGGATTGAAGGGGCCAGTCCACAGTAAGGGAAAAAAGTATGCTAAATTAAAAAAAAGTTCACAAGCCAGCTCCATTATGCAGGGCAGTGAGGCACCTGCTCGGCATGCTGGCAAGCAGGATTGGTGCCCCACCCCTGGGACAACTGAAAAGGAGACCTGCACGGTGATCAAGGAGCATACAAACAGATGCTGTTCTCCCCAGGAGGGAGGGAATGGCACTCACTTCTGCTTGGGTGGCTCCTAGTGCTGGTTCCATGAAGGTGCACTAGACAGATGAGTGTCCACATGCTGCTGTGCGCCCCCAGGATGTCATCATGTACAGCCGTGTTGTGGGAAGTGGACAGAGGCATGGGAGAACATGGGAAAAGGTTCATGTGTGGTGCACCAGACGGTGGTCCTCCATGTTTCCACAGGCCACCAGATCACTCAGCACACAGTTCCCCTCCCTAAATGTTGCTTCTGATGTCTCAAGGTGAGAGAGGCCCACCAGCAGGTCTATGCTGCACATCAAGCTTGTGGTGGAGAATCTTGTGGAGCCTAAAGATGAGCTTCTGCACCAGGTCCAGTGGGCAAAGAGGAGCAATTGAGGGGTCCAAAGGAGAGTGGCAACAAGGAGGCACAGGACAGAGAGAACAAAATAAAATAATTATTAGCAGCCAACTCTGGCATGCTGAGGACCTTGAGTCATGCCATGACCTCAGGACAACAGGAGTGGAGGCTGGCAAAGTGGGAGAAGAGGGTCCATGGGGACGCTGTCCTCCTAGGAGGGAAGGAAGATGAAGTACTACTCTAGCTGCTGCTTGTGCTGGTGATATCACTGGTGGCATGTGTGGACACATGCAACTAAACACCCCCAGGCCAGTCGTCCATGTGGGAGGGGCCAGAGAGAACTGGAAACTGGTTGCTCTGTCTGGGGGAATTCTAGAAGTCAATCTCTCTGCACGCTCCACCACATCACCAGACCTTTCACGGCAGTGCTCCCATCATCCAGTCCTGGCTCGAGAATACCAAGGCACTGCTGTCTCATCGCCAGGGCCATGAAGGACTGGGAGCCCCCACAGGGAGGGATAGAGCCAGAGCTGGAGTAAGGGACAACCTGGGATTTGATGGCAAGGTGCACATGCACAAGCAGAGGGTGTAACCAAAAGAGGTAAAAAGAAATAGCAACAGTAAAGTATCTGCAGATACTTAAATGCAGCTGCTACATGGCAGAAAGCTGGTTTCAAGCTGCACAAAAAGCTATACAAACCTGTCATTAAAATGGTTGAATAAAACAAATGTGCACTGGAGTTCTAAGCTAAAAATGATATCCATCAGGCTGAAAAAAGTAATATTCAAAAACTATAATTTTTCACACTCAGAGCATTAGTTTTCCACTATAAGCTCTGATCTGTATAATATATGTAAATATTTATATTAAATCTGTATTTGTAATAATGATTAT
Source organism: Neoceratodus forsteri (assembly GCA_016271365.2). Lineage (NCBI taxonomy): Eukaryota > Metazoa > Chordata > Ceratodontiformes > Ceratodontidae > Neoceratodus > Neoceratodus forsteri. Next base: position 73,066,769 of record JADMNL010000023.1, read on the forward strand.
GTCTCCAGCAAATGCAAACATAAACAACAAAAGATTACATCAGGATGGCAAATAAAAAAAACTTTATATATGAAAGAAGTGTGCATGTTTTTGCCCTACCCTTTCAGATCGATACAAACTTTCTTTGATTTAAAAGAAAAGTGACTTAAAGAACCACCTGAGAATGATTCATTTTCAAGAAAATTCCCTGCAGACACCTGATTAAAAGAAAGGCAGCCCCCTTCCCAATGATGTTTAAATTGTCAACATGCTTTACCGTGGTCATTCCTTTAAGACTGGCATGTTAATTATCCCAATCGATACAAAGTTTGTTTACACACTAACTGCCAGTGGCAGATCCTAAGAAGTGGCTTGGTAGACCCATTATCTGCTAGTAATGGACTGTACCTCTTGGGGCTTGCTAATAATATTAGGAGGCCAGCAGTCATGATTTTCTCATAATTCCTGAATTCCCAGTGTACATTTAAATCCAGCTGTAGAGAATTCCCATGCAAATCTCACAGTTTGCACATTGCTTCAGATCTGTAGCCTCTGCCAGCCACACAATTCACTCCTGTGGGAATAACTGGCAAAGAAAGTAAGGATAATCCTAGGGGAACTTTGCTGCAGGAAGGAACAGCTGGATGTTCCTGCATTAGCATCAGAAAATGGCTTTTTGTTTTGCACTGCCTTATAGAAATGGAACATTATTTTGTGTCCAAGGAAATCCCACAGAAGTAGCCGCAGTGTGTTTTACATTTTTGTAATGCACTTCCTTATATACTCATTTGCTATTTCTGCCATTGATCCCTGCTGTTAATGTTTGTTTCCAAATCTATTAAATGGCGCCAAATTTCATTCTATGTTCACCATTCTACAGCGTCATTTTATAGGTGGGGTTATCCCTCATGTCCCCAGTGTCCTGTACAGGCAGGGATCCACCTGTTCCTGTTGCATGCTTGTTCACGTTACTCACAAGAGAAATGATAATAAACTACGGGCGTTATGAGTCAAGACATCCGCGCAGAGCTGGCAGCAGCCATGTTTAATGGTGCTTTCTCTTAATTATATCAAATCTTAAAAAAATGCTAATGCAGACACAGAATGGGAAGAAGGCACCTTATAAGAGGGGGAAAGGGGCAATATCAAACAGAATAAAATGGAATTGGTAGGGCCACGTACATGGTGCAGAGTGATGGGAGATAGCTCTGGCGCACTGGCAACCTTGGTAAGTGCTCTGAGCCTGGAACATCAGGGGCAGAGGCTAGACAGGAGGGCTGTGAGTGCCCCTTGGATGTTCTCCTTCTATGAGGGTCACACTCTGAGCCTGGGTCATTAGCGGGGGGGGCAGGAGGGAGGGTTCAGTGCATCCCTCCCTTTTGTGATAGTCACACTGAGCTCAGGATATCAGAAGACAAGGCCAGCAGGGAAGGTTCAAAGTGTCCCTTGGATGCTCTTGTTCTGTGGGGGGGGGTCACACTCCGAGCCTAGAACAACAGGGTGGGGTCAGCAGGGGGGCTCAGAGTGTCCCTTTGGATGTTCTCCTTGTGGGGGTCACACTCCGAGCCTGAGACATCAAGAGTGGAGGCCAGCAAGGGGGGTTCAGTGTATATTATGTAGGAAATGATGGGATGAACTCCACTGTTGGAACATTTTCAAATAATTTTATTTTTCACTCCACACTCATAGGGTAACAGTTTTGTGGCCTCGCCACATCGTCAGACCCACCGTGTTGTTTTCTGTTAGAAAACTCATACAAGTATTATTCAGCACCTGTCCTTTAAACATTATAAATCACAGATTTACTACAGTATTCCCAAGAACTAGCAGTTTTGTCCTCACTTTTTTTACTTAAAAGAGCACCTGTGATGTTGCTCAACACATTTCTCTCTTACAAAACAGCTGCCAGTTGCAGAGCACAGTGTTATATATTCCCCAGTATGAGTCACAGTCTTACTGTCTTTTCTTTTATAGCTTTAAACTAGTTAAAATCCTGTTTAAGAAAAAGATTGTCATGCATTTCATAAGAAAACTCTTAATACCTTTTGCATACAGTCTTAATTTTCACTCTAATATATTATTCCATGTTCAAATATCTGAAAAAATGATAATGCCTTATTTAAACATTGGTATTGTTCCAAACCATGTATTTAAAAACTGTAAACAAATGTCTGTAATGACGTTTGATTTTCTCATTATTCCTCACCACAGTTTCAGAATTGCCTTATCTATGCACTGGCTTCACATTTATTTAGAACATTTCTGTAGTGCTTGACCTGTATTTGTTAAGTACATAAAGACACTTTCACTTATCTGTCTTTAAACTACTTTAAAAAGAAGTTGTGTAAGCTGGGGAAAAAAAACAATACGTACTCCCTGATACTGGTGTGTGTGACTACCAGCCGACACCTTCTAGGGCCAGGAGTGGCCATCGTCCTGGCCTGCCTGGTTTTAATACCATAATGCAGTGGGGGGGATGACATCATGAATGACGTAATTACTGTCTCTCTGCATCACAGCATCGCTACTGTAGGCTATGATTCACAGGTAATTGAAGCTGCTTCGTGGCTTAGGAGGATAGATGTGCTGCAGAGCTCCCTAGCAACAAATTGTACACTTTCAGTAGCAGTTTGCCCCCTCACACTCGGCAACTTGCTGAAACAATACTGGTTAACTTTTTTATTTAACTACCACCAAGACATCATGTATGAATATTTATGAGGCAGTATAGTGCAGTGGTTTGAGGCTGTGAGTTGCAAATCTGGTGACATCTAGCAGACTAGACCAGGGTTTGAATCTCACAGCTTCCACTTACATACTGTGTGACCCTGAGCAAGTCATTTAACTTCCATGTGCTCCCAGGTTGAACCTGTAAAAAAAAAAAAGCTTTCAGCTTAGTGTGCTACTCCTGGTTAAACAACTAAATAAATAGTTATTTTTAGGTGCTTAAATAGATTTTATGATTTTCGTGAATCTTAAGGGGGTTCATACAGGTGAGCTACCCAGATAAGCTTCATAGTCTGTATAGGCAGTATTTATCCCAGAGTTCTACTCTGATCAATAGTACACAAGTATCAGATCTTGTTTTTTCACATGACATAATTAGAAAACCATCTTTCTAGAACACATTATCCCAGAAGAGGCCACATTATGAGTCTCACTAGTATAATTTCCAATCACAATCTTCTTTCAGTCCTATGTTTGGGCTAGGACAGTCCAATGTGTAAATCCAAAAAGCATCACTCTTCAAGAGCATGATGTCCCAGCTCACAGCCACCTTGGTGAATTTCTGAACATACTTGAGACCCCGAAACCTCAGAGATGCTACAGAATGGCTCACCGCATTGAAGAGTTTTGCCACCGATTCATTTTTGTCTCTCAAATGTATAGCGCTTTTGTGTTCTCCAATCCATGTCTTATGTTACTTTTTTATTTTGCCCACATACAGTTTATTGAAAGGGCATTAGAGTACATAAACCATATGGTCAGTTGCGCAGTTTACATGTTGTTTGATGTGAAATCTTTTGTTCGTTTAAGGATGTTCAAAAAATGATTTTTTTGCTCATGTTACCACATTGGAAACAATGTTCACACGAAGTAGCGTGGCCATGAAACTGTTACTCTAAGAGTGTGGAGTGAAAAATAAAGTTATTTGAAAACGTTTCAACAGTGGAGTTCATCCCATCATTTCCGACATAACTGACCTGTCATTGTGGATGACCCAAAACTTGTGAGTGATAACCCCTTGAGAGGGAAAAGGGCAGCCTGAAACACAATTTATATTATACTGTAATGTATTTGCTGCCCTCTTCTGCAGAAAATGTAAGATGTACTCATAACCCCGTATTATCTGTACTACTCTGCAGAATAACTTTATTTTTCACTCCACACTCTTAGAGTAACAGTTTCATGGCCACGCTACTTCGTGTGAACATTGTTTCCAATGTGGTAACATGATCAAGAAATCATTTTTTGAACATCTTTATACAAACGACTAATGACTGCACAAGCGGGTACCCCACCCCGTTACGGAACCCCCGCAGGCACTCAAAGCACTTATCACCCTCACTCCTATCTCGTCACTGCTGTACTCTATACTGTAATGTATTTGCTGCCCTCTTCTGCAGAAGATGTAAAATGTACTCATAACCCCGTATTATCTGTACTACTCTGCCATACTGTACTCAGTGTAATATACCTCCAGCATAACATGTACTGTTCAGTATTGCTGCATTAGATGTGCTACTGTATCAGACGCACTGCACTGTATTACTACTGTACCATCTAATATCATGTACCTCCTGCCCTCTTACATGAAAATTGTATACCGTCCTAGTAACCCTGTAGTATATGTTTGACACTGTGAAACCTGTCTGTATGTTCAAACCATACGTAACAAACCCCGGGTCGCCCGTGAAAAAGGGACCTTCGGGGCCCAGTGGGCTTACCTGGTTAACAAAATTTAATAAATAAATAAATTTGAACTGGACCAAGAGTGTCCCTTAGATGCTCTCCCTCTGTAGGGGTAGCATTTCAAGCCAGGGACATCAGGTGCGGGGGGTCAGCAGGAAGGGTTCAGATTTTTCTTTGTCTGCTCTCCTTCTGTGGGGGTCTCACTCCGAGCCCAGGACATCAGGAGTGGGAGCTGGCAGGGAGGGTTCATAGCGTCCATTGGATGCTTTCTTTCTGTTGGGGTCACACTGTGAGCCTGGGACATCAGGAGCGGAGGCCGGCAGGGAAGGTTCAGTGTCCTTGGAATGCTCTCCTTTTGTGGGGATCACACACTGAACCCAGGACATCAGGAATGGAGATCAGCAGGGAGGGTTCAGGGTGTCCCTTCCACGCACTCCTTCTGTGGGGGTTGCACTCTGAGCCCAGGACATCAGGAGCAGAGGCCAGCAAGGAGGGTTCAGAGCACCCCTTGGATGCTTCCTATCTGTGGGGGTTGCATTACGTGCCTGGGACATCAGGAGCAGGGGCTGGCAGAGAGGGGTCAAAGTATCCCTTGGATGCTCTCATTCTCTGGGTGTCTCACTCCAAGCTGAGGACATTAGGAGCAGAGGCTGGCAGAGAGGGTTAAGGGTGTCTCTTGGATGCTCTGCTTCTGTGGGGGGGATCACACTCTGAGCTGAGGACATCAGGAGTAGAGGTCATCCAGGATGGTTCAGGGTGTCCCTTGGATGCTCTTCTCCTGTGGGAATCACATTCCAAGCCGGGGAGGAGGCTAGTAGGGAGGGTTCAGAGTCTTAAATGGATGCTCTCCTTCTGTGGGGGTTGTATTCTAAGTGGGGATGTTGGGAGTGGAGGCTGGCAGGGAGGGTTCAGAGTGTCTCTTGGATGCTTTCTTTCTGTGGGGGTCAGACTCCGAGCCCAGGACATCAGGAGTGGAGGCTGGCTGGGAGGGTTCAGAATGTCTCTGGGATGCTCTCCTTCTGGGTGGAGCTCACTGCACCACTCTCTAGTGGGAGCGGGGGGGGGGGGTTAATTATATGCCAGATGAAAGGACGGGTTACGGAGGGTTGGCAGCATTGAGACCAGAGCAGCAGGCAATTTCAACAGTGAGTTTGAAATGTACATTTTTGGGGTGCCAATCAGGGGCAAGAGCACAAAGGCGTCTGATTTTGAACTGTTGGGTAGCTTTAAAAGCAGACTTTCAGTTTGCTTTTCACATTTATGACAAAATAGCCCTTCCGCCTAATAATACAAAATGATGTCATTGTTTAAGTGCTGACAAAGTTTGTCGTTTGCTGGCATCATTAGTACTGGTTTTGTTGCAAGCCTGCTGCAGGAGCACTACTCACTGCGCACCACCTGTCTTTTTTGTTTAATGGGAAGGAGCTCTGGTTTCTACTGTGGGACAGTGGAGCGAGAGAAGTGTGTATGTTTTTTTTTTTTACTGTGACAGATGCTGGCAGATGCAACATGACAGGATTGGGTGGAGGAAGGCAGAAACCAGATCTAGTGGTTTCACACACACACACACACACACACACACACACACACATATATATATATATATATACATACATTCACACATACACATGCATCTAGGCTTTTGCCATACTCTTTCCCTCTTTTTATGTTTGCTTGCACGCATGTGCAAGAAACATAGTGCCATCATCCGAGATTTCGGAGGTGTGTCACCTCCTCCTCCAATTCAGTCAGTGTGTTGGCTGGCGCGGCCCCTGTAAGCCAATGCATGCTGGAGCTGTCTATGACAAGCTCCAAAATGCAGTGACATGCAATTCAAAGGGGGAGCTATACTTCAGTGAGCAGCGATCAGATATCGCCTGCTCATGCGCAGCTCCCCCTACACACACACACACATGCGTGCACGCTTACTGCGTGCTGCCCCCCCCACGCACACACTCTATAGCCAAAAGGGTGCCCAATCGGCGGTAGCCTGCGCTCCCCATAAAGCCTCCCAAATGCCACGCTGGTGCTCACCCCAGCATGGCAACTCCGATAGTATAGCTGGCGAGGGTGCCCAATCCCCACTCGGCTTCACTGTCTCTCCCTCCCCATGCTATCGCCGATGGGGTGCCCAATCCCGTCGGCTTCCTCTCCCCTGCCCCGAGTACAAAGTGCCACTGAGGCCCACCCCAGCGTGGCAAGTGACTCTTTGGCCGACAGGGGTGCCCAATCCCCGTTGGCTGAACCCCCAACCGTCTTTGTGCCAGGGCCACCCCAGCGTGGCAAACGTCCCGTCGTCATTAAAAAAAAAAAACCTGTAAAAAAAAAAGCGGTCCCACGTAGTCTCCCTGGCCCCTCCACAACCCCCCATACTTACCTCTGGAGCTCAGCGCGACGATCTTCGGTGGACCGGGAACACATCTGCACTCTTCAAAGCCGACCGCGAACTGAGGAAATGCCAGTAAGCTGTATAATGGGCTAGATAGGGGGTTTTCAACTTTATTGCATATCTCAGGCATTTTTTGGAATTTTTGCACCAAATTTTCAACATGGGGTTTTTGGGACCCCTTCTCATGAATGATGTCACTGTCATGGCGTTATTCGGCCCCAAAGGGTGATTTCGCAGTCACTGTGCAGTCACTGCACAAAATCACCTTTTGAGCCTGAACAATGCCATGACAGTGACATTGTTCATGAGAAGGGGACCCAAAAACCCCATGTTGAAAATTTGGTGCAAAAATTCCAAAAAATGACTGTTCTACGAGCGTGTGTTGCGCAGTTCCTACGCATGTCAAGTTCTCATATTTCAATATTTTCGCCCCAGATTTTCAACATTGCCATTTTACCACACCTTCTTATGAGTAGTACAGCTGTCATTTTTCACATCTCACCCAAAATGTGTTTCCGCCCATGTAGCGCATAATGGCGCAGTCGGTTATCTGAAATCAATGTACGGGACAAATTAAGAAAATCACAGTGACACTGTTCATGAGCAGAGGTCTTAAAATGGCTATGTTGAAAATTTGGTGAAAAAATTCCTAAAATGACTGTTTCACGAGGGTGCATTGCGCGGTTCCTCGCCGCTCGTAAGTTAGCAATTTTCAATATTTTCCTCCAGATTTTCAACATTGCCATTTTACCACACCTCCTTATGAGCAGTACAGCTGTCATTTTCACATCTTGCCAAAATGTGTTCACCATGTAGCGCACAATGGCTACAGTCATCGTGCAGAATCAATGTATGGGACACATTAAGAAAATCACAGTAACACTGTTCAGAGCAGAGGTCTTAAAATGGCTATCTTGAAAATTTGGTGAAAAAATTCCTAAAAATGATTGTTTTACGAGCGTGCAGTGCGCAGTTCCTATGCATGCTCGTAAGTTTGCGAATTTAATATTTTCACTCCAGATTTTCAACATTGCCATTTTATTACACTTCCTTATGAACAGTACAGCTGCAATTTTTCATATGTCGCCCAAAATGTGTTTTCGCACATGTAGCGCACAATGGTGCTGTTGGTGTGCGAAAGCAATGTTTAGGACAGATTAAGAAAATCACAGTTACACTGTTCATGAGCAGAGGTCTTAAAATGGCTATGTTGAAAATTTGGTGACAAAAGTCCATAAAATGACTGTGTTACGAGTGAGCATTGCGCAGTTTCCACGCACCCTCGTAAGTTCATGACTTTGTAATATTTTCAGTCCAGATTTTCACCAGTGCCATTTTTCCACACTTCCTTATGAACAGTACAGCTGTCATTTTCACAACATGGCTGAAGTGTGTTTTCACACTTTCAAGCGCAGAATCTTTCGTGTTCGCTGTGGGAAATCATTGTTCGGCACAGATAAAGAAAATCACAGTGACACTGTTCATGATCGGAGGCACCAAAATGCCTGAGTTGATAATCTGCTGTAAAAATCCAACCTAATTATATTACGGGTGTGCGTTACAGTTTCTATGTGTCTCGTGACTTCACCATTTTTAAATATTTTACTGCAGATTTGCAACATTGCCATTTTTACACCTCCCCATGAACAGTACAGCTGTCATTTTTACATCCTGTTTGAATGTTTTTGCACCTGTGGTGCTAAATGCCGTAGTCACTGTGCATAAGCAGCTTTCGCTAACAAACTGATATTCCCCTGTTCATGAGGTGGGGTCACAAAAAAAGCATGTTGAAAATTTGGAGTGAAAATACCAACGAATGCCTGAGGTATGAGGGTTTCCAACCATAACGCCCAACCCTGTAGAGAATGACAGGCATCAGGGGTGTGACTTGGGATTATTGCCTGTGATGCTCATACCATTCCACACCCTGCAGCCAGTGAGAGGCATCGAGGTATGCCTTGGACTCTTCGGCCCCAAAGTTGACCCCATTCTCCTATATCGCACCCATCTCACCATATTTCTTAATGAAATGGGGTGCGCATAACGGCCAAAGACCCCAAAGAACACCGTGACACTTGTCAGTGTCTGCAGGGTGGGGTGTGGTGAAATGGCGTGGCCGTTATGCCTAACGACCCAAAGGCACACCCTAATGCCTGTCACTCTCTGCAGGGTGGTGGTGGGGTTGGCTTCAGTTCGATACTTCACTGCCATTCCTATTACGCAGCTCTGTAACTTCTACACTACCACTGCCAATGCCAGCAAGCAAACATTCGGCATTGACAAATGCTTGTTTTTTTTACTTTGAGCAAAATTTCAGTTATGTTGAAGTGGCGGCAATTACTGAATCATGACCATGCAGACGACTGATGATGCCGGTGGAAGACACACAGTATAACAAAAAGATGAGCCCGATAAGAGGCAATGTGCTGGAGTACATACATGGAGAAGAAAAATACGTTACAACAAATTTGAAGTGCACATACCAGGGCTACCAGACATTTGCTTGCTATCCCAGTCTAACATGTATGGTTTGTGATTTCAAATAGACTTTTAATCTTGCAGCACATAGCTTGCCACCCGGGCTTCTAACTCGCGCATAGACTGTCGAGGCACGGGGTCAATACCGCACATGGCAGAATGTCATCGGACTTAATCGCGTTGCGCGATTCAATGTTATCTTATTTTCTGTGGGGGGTTCCGTCCACCACACCCCCGTTCCCCCCAACTAAGGATTCTAAGTTTGGGGGGATCCAAAATGGAGAGCGCACAGGTCCAGGTTTCGGCATAATGCTGTGCGCTATTTAGCGTATCACAGTATGACCCAGTACGGACAGTCAACTTCCCTGGATGAGACACACCAGGAAGCTGACAATCTGTGCATGAGTTACGACATACTACTGTTTTGTTTTTACTGTTTGAGCTGCTGTGTTCTGCAAATAAAAGTATGAGTGAATGTGAATAAGCTGGTTGTGAAGATATTGAGGTAACCTAATTTAAGTGTTCCAGTGAAAGTGTTAGTTAGCCCTCCGCTATGGCGCGTTTGTGTGCGAAGAAAAAAACTCCGTTTTTTGGGTACTTGGAATGTTACTTTCTTGTTTGTGCCCTGATTAGAAACAGTGATTGTAGTGTGAACAAGTGACTGGTGGGCAACAGCAGCGATTATGTTACAACGGGAAAGCTGGAGACCGACTACTATAGGACAAGCAGGGTAACATGAAGGAAATTGCCACAGTGGGATGAGTGAGAGAATAGAGAGAGAGAGAGAGAGAGAGAGAGAGAAAATACTGCACTGGTTTAAATTGAGTTGAGGTCTTTTTCTTTTTAGCACAGCATGATAGCCAGAGCAGGTCGAGGAGAATTGACTATGGGAAATAAATCTGATCATTTGATCAGAATGCTGTTTTATTCACTTGAAAAGGTAACCTTTCCTCGGGGTTAGATCACACAGATGGTTTTTGTCCTCTCTAATTTTGTATGTAAAAGCTGAAGCCGTAACTCTGGCTATGCCCATTAGTGGCAACTCTAATTCGCATGCCTGGAGTTACAGATATAGAAAAAAATGAAGTGCCCTCTCATTGGACGGGTTCATTTCTTTCAACTACACAAGTGCCATGTCAGCAAGCAGAACTAGTGTCATGACCACAGTGCCTGACCATTGGTCTACACTGCCATGCCCATTGCAGTTTCAGCTGTCATTGGCTCTGCAGTGACACACCTCTAAAATGCCATTAGTAGCAAGATGTTCCTTGTGCAAACACAAGTGAATGTAAAAATACAGCATTGGTATCTGCCAGTAACACAAAGCTCCTCTTGAGTCTTGCTGATAGTTTTTGGAGGCCAGGTGTCATGCGTGCAGGCATGCATCCAACAGCGGAAGGTATCATAGATCGAGTGAGCATCATGTGATGCTGCTGACAAATCGCAGCGCTCGTTTCATTAAGGCTCCCAACAAATTCCAGTGCTTGTTTCATTACCATGTGAGACACTCCTATTTTCATAACTGTGCCTCACACCCAGGGCCATACAACTGAGGCTTCACCGGTGCATTTGCACTGAAGAAATGGGTCTGATTTTAAAAAAAAATGTATTGTTTTAATTGAAAATGTACACGGATCTATATTATATTTCTGTGTGCCACACAGACACTCTTACAGTATAGAAATCTCTATAATTTAGTACGTTTCCACAACATACTTGTTGGGTTACTGTTTTTAAAACTGGAGCATGGACGTGATGAACCGGAGTTCCTTCTGACCTTAAATTACTATGTTACTATGTAATCAGTTTAAGACTGGTCTCAAATTGTGAGGTGCCAAACAGGCAAAACTCTACAGATGGTGCCTGTCATATATCGGTTCATACAGACTATAATTGCTTCTTTGCATAACAGATTATTCTGTATATCAGATACAGCGGTTTATGTAACACATCTGTTTTTTTTTTACTAGGATACTGTTTCTTAAACGATTACTTTATGCATGATATATGCATGGGTTTGTGCTGGATATGCGTTAGTTTAAGTTTAAATTATACCGGTTTCCACGTGTAATATATAAGAAGGCTTGCTAGGATTCGGTTTTTAGTTGTTTTTTATTTTTGACGTAAAATGTCAGTGTTTATTTGTTAGGCTGTGTCCCGATTTTTTTCGATGTAAACTTTCACAGATGCACAAAATTCAGAGTTTGCAATCAAATCTTTCAATCCATTTAGATATGAAAGCACTGTAGGACTGCACTCCATGAAGCAGGAGCGAGACTAGCATGTCTTGCAGGCAGCAGCAGTACTGTTGGCAGTAGGCATAGATATTGTGTTTGAGCTCCTGTCCCTAGTTCTTATTTCCTAAGAAAAAGTGAATAATCTGCTTGCATGTACCGGCGACAGTGTGTCTTTTGGTATGATTGCATAGTAAGCGAGAGAACGAATAAAAAACATCTGTCAGCACCCATGGTCCATGACAAGACAGCAACCCCCTTGCTAAGGTGCAAGAAAGAGTCTTCTACAATCAACTCAGGGACTACCTGGAAGCTCATCAGCTCCTTGCCCCCTCCCAACATGGATTTAGAACAAACCATGGTACTGACACTGCCCTCATTAACTTCACGAATGAAGTTGTCAGGGCAGTGGACAAAGGGATACCCACTGGTACAGTCTTTACAGACTTATCCAAGGCGTTCGACCTCGTTGACCACAACCTGCTGCTACAGAAGCTGCAAAATATAGGCCTAGACATTCATGCCCTGAAGTGGTTTGGGAGCTACTTATCAGGCAGGGCACAGAGGGTCTCGTGGAAAGGGACCATGTCTGACCCACTACCCTAAACCAGGGTGTACCTCGGGGCTCAATTCTGGGCCCTCCTGTTTTCCTTGTTTACCAACTACTAGTACCCACTGCAGGAGAGCTCGGTTGTGCAGTACGCTGATGATACTGTCATCTTCCAACCCCTGCATGACGTGGGTTGCCCTAGGCCCTCTACTCCAAAAGGATCTCACTTCTAGAGACTTGGCTATGTAAGAACAGAAAGGTACTAAATGCCGACAAGACCAAGGCAATGCTATTTGGGCCAAGATCCCTGGATTTGACAGGTCCTCATCCTCTCTTAACCTCACTCTCTGGTAAAGCCATTATGTAGTCCCTTCCCTTAAATACTTAGGCCTCACGTTGGATCAGAATATCACATACAAGGAACACGTGGACCAGGTCACCAGGACTCTACGTCGGAAACTTGGCACCCTGTACCGACTCAGGGACCAACTCATCCCTGATGCCAGGCTCTCCATAGCTACCAGCGTCCTTCTACCCAACCTGACCTTTGCAGCCACTATTATACAGGGCATGGCTAAACAAGAGATTACCAGGATGCAAACCTCATATAATAAAATAGCTTGTTTCGTAACCTTAGACCACCTGAGACATCACCACTGTGACACTTTGGCCAATCTTCGTTGGCCCACATTGGTGGCCCGCCTCCAACACCCCTTGCTTGTCCAGGCCTACAAGCTTCTCAAACCCCATGCTCTGCCAAGCATTGCCGGGACCATAACCCTCAAACACAACCCAAGGAACCTAAGGACCTCAGATAGAACGCTATTAGAAGTCCCTAGGGTAAGGACAAACGCCATGAAGATCCTTTCCTCCCAAGCAGCCTGCCAATTGAACAAGCTCCCTCCCCAGGTCCAGGCCTCCTCCTCACTCATGAACTTCCGCACCAGGCTTAAGTCCCATCTGCTGACTTCAAGCGCATGCCACTGTCATGGCACTTAATGCTCCTAAGGTACTCCCCTCCTCTCCATCTCCCGTCTCCTAGCTTAACCTTCCTACTACCTGCCTTATACAGACTGCTCGCCAGAGGCCACATGTAAACTTTATGCAAAGTACTACCAATTGCTTACATGTCATGATGATAACCATGCCTGTACCCATGCCTGCATCCACTGCTTTTCTTTTACCGTGCCTGTAAGCCATGCCTGTATCCACTATTTTTCTTTACTGTAACCACCTCATGATGTAACTCACAATGCCTCAATTGTTCCTTATGTCCTTGTTCATTCTAAATAACTTGTATTGTTATCCTGGGTCGCCCCTGAAAAAGGGACCTTCAGGGCTCAGTGGGCCTACCCGGTCACCAAAATTTAATAAGTAAATAAATAAAATCTCTAAATTATGACATCTGGTACATTGGTGCCCTCGACATTCACCTTTCTGACTGAAAGATTGAGTGCAGTTTCAACATCTTAATGCTGGCTGGGATGCACTCGGGTGTTAGGCTGAGAATGAAATGCATAAATGAATATGTGCCAATACACTAAAGTAGGATTGGTCTGCTTCCAAAGACACAGCTATCTTTTCTAAGCTACTGAAATCTCAGAATGGCCATGCTTTTGTCCCATAGATGCCATGACTCAGTTTCAGTGCTGCCAATCTCGGCTAGGCTTAGCTCCACATCGGGCATACGTGGCACCTGCAGCATCATCATCAGATACAGATCAATAAAAAGAGCTATTGTAGAGGCCACTGACACCTGTGCCAAGACAGCAAGTAAAAATAAGAGGAGGAGGAAGCCTCTGTGGTCCACTAGGAAGGTAGCAGAAAAGGTAAAGACAAACAGGAAGGCCTTCAGAAAGTTCAAAGAAACGCAAGCAGAAGTGGACTTGGGAAAATACTAGGTGAGCCAGAGAGAAGCTGGGGTAGAGTTAAGGAGGGCAAAGGCACAAGCAAAGGAGCGCATAGCTAGAGGGGTCAAAAAAGGGGACAAGACTTTCTTTCGGTGTGTAAGTGAAAAGAGGAGGACTAGGCAGGGAATACTCCAGTTAAAAACAAACAAGGGGGATTTGCTACAAGGGGACAGAGAGAAAGTAAACCTGCTAAACAGCTATTTTTGTTCAGTGTTCACTAGGAAGGAAGACAGTGAAGGCAGCAGAGCAGGAGAAGTAATGGCAGGGGAGGTGAGGAAAATACTGTATGAGGCCATTCCTCGTGGAGAAGATTTTGGGAGAACTAGGCTGCATGAAGGTGGACAAGGCAATGGGGCTGGATGGGGTACACCCAAAGGTGTTATGGGAACTAAAGGAGATATTGGCAGTGCCACTGACTGCACTCTTCAATCAGTCCTTGGAGACTGGGGTGGTGACGGAAGACTGGAGGCAGGCAAAAGTGGTCCCACTGCATGGGGTGGGGGAGGGAGAAAGTGGAAATTACAGGCCCGTGACCTTTACATCGGTGGCAGGCAAGCTCACGGAGAAACTAATAAAAGACAGGATCACTAGTTACCTCGAGGAAAGCGGCCTGATAGATCCAAGGCAACATGGTTTTACAAGGGGCAGATCCTGTCAAACAAATTTGATAAGAGTTTTTTGACTTGGTCACAAAGGAGCGGGATCAAGGGAGGGTGGTAGATGGGGTTTATCGGGATTTCAAGAAGGTTTTTGACTCTGTGCCCCACAGGATACTGCTGTATAAAATGTCAGGACTGGAGCTGGGTCAGAGGGTGGTTATAGGGGTGGGAAGCTGGCTGGGGACAGGAGGGAGAGGGTCATAATAAATGGGGTGGCATCCACAGAGGGCAAGGTCACAAGTGGGGTCCCACAGGGATCAGTGTTGGGGCCCCTACTATTCAATATATTTGTTGGGGACATTGTGGAGTGCCTTGAAGGGGGTGTGAGTCTGTTTGCGGATGATATTAAAATCTGCAGTAGGGTAGACACTCAGGATGGGGTAGAAAGAATGCAGAGAAATTTGGGGAGGCTTGAGGCATGGTCAAAGAGGTGGCAACTTTCATTCAACACAGAAAAGTGCAGTCATGCATCTTGGCTACAGGAACCTGAGGGCAGGATATTATGTGTGGGGGCGTAGATCTGGAGGTCACAGAACAAGAAAGGCATCACTATATCGGGGGACATGAAGGTGGAAAGGCAGTGCGGGAGAGCAGTGGCTAGGGGTGGAGGAATGCTGGGATGCATCAGAAGGAGGATCACCAGTAGAAATAGGGAGGTCATAGTACCCTTGTAGACCAATCTGGTTAGACCGCATTTGGAATATGGAATCCAGTTCTGAAGGCCATACCTCAAAAAGGATGTGAGAAGGCTGGAGTGAGTTCGGAGGAAAGCAACAAAGATGGTAAAAGGGTTGAGCCACCTATCCTATGAAGAAAGGCTGAGGGATCTAAACATGTACTCCTTGGAACAGAGGAGGGAGAGAGGGGGGGACATGATCGAGACCTTCAAGTACCCTAAGGGTATAAACCAGGTGCCGGTGGAAAGCATCTTCCAGATGAAGGAAAATCAGAGGTTGAAGGGGCATGGCCTGCAGGTGTGGGGGGAGGGCAGTTATGGGGTAACATTAGGAAGTACTATTTCACAGAGAGAGTGTTGGATGCATGGAACAGACTCCTGGAGGGTGGTTGTTGGAGAAGAAACAGTGGAGGGATTCAAAAGGGCATGGGACAACCACAGGGGATGTTGAGGGTGGGGGGAGCAGGTACAAGCAGATAGCTGGACAAATGGGCAGACTCGGTGGGCCTTGTCGGTCCTTTTCTGCTGTCGCACTTCTATGAATCAATGATTAAGTGATTACTGTAGTTAACTCAATGTATGTTGTCACTATACTCAGGACTGGAGTGGGCATCTGTAGCAGAGGGACATTAAGCAGGTGTTGCGGGGTTCATGTCTTAAAAAACAAGCATTTATCAATGCCGAATGTTGATTGCGTTGGTCCGTTGAGCTCGATCACTGCCCCTGTGTCACGCTTGTTCCATTTATCCCAGTGCTGCAGGCAGCTGTTTTGTACTGGGCTCCTGCCTGTGTTGGCATGTTTTTCTGCCCACAAAGAAAACCTGCAGCAGTCCTGACACAGGTCCGTTGAGCTAACTCACTCCTCCTCTCTCGCTCGCTCCATTTCTGCCGGCGCTGCAGGCTGCACTTTTGTACTGGGCTTCTGCCTGCGTTGCCGCCTTTTTCTGCCCACAAAGCAATCCGCAGCAGTCATGATAGAGGTCTCTTGAGCTTGCTCACTCCCACTTTCTCACTTACTCATTGTGTTTCTCCCTGCGCTGCTGGCTGCCCTTTTGTACTGGGTTTCTGCCTGCGTTGGCACCTTTTTCTGCCCACAAACAAATCTGCAGCTGTCCTGACAGAGCTCCGTTGAGGTCACTCTCTCTGCCTGTCTCACTCGCTCATTCTGTTTCTCCTGGTGCTGCAGGCTGCCCTTTTGTACTGGGCTTCTGCCTGCATTGGCACGTTTTGCTGCCCACAAAGAAATCTGCAGCTGTCTCGACAGAGCACCACTGAGGTGGGTCACTCCCCCTCTCTCACTCGCTCTTTCTGTTTCTGCTGGCACTGCAGGCTGCCTTTTTCTACTGGTCTCCTTCCTCCGTTGGTGGCTTTTTCTGCCCACAAAGAAATCTGCAGCAGTACTGACACAGGTCCGTGGAGCTCGCTCACTCCCCCTCTCTTACTCCCTTGTTGTGTTTCTCCGCGCTGCAGGCTGACATTTTGTAATGGTCTCCTGCCTCTGTTGGCGCCTTTTTGTGCCCACAAAGAAATCTGCAGCAGTCCTGACAGAGCTCCGTTGAGCTCGCTCACTCCCCTTCTCTCACTCGCTTGTTCCATTTCTGTTGGTGCTGCAGGCTGCCCTTTTGTACTGGGCTCCTGACTGCATTGCTGCCTTCTTCTGGACACAGAAATCTGCAGCAGTCATGATAGAGCTCCATTGAGCTCGTTCACTCACTCCCATCTCTCACTCATTCATTCTGTTTTTTCCGCTGCTGCAAGGTGCCCTTTTGTACTGGGCCTCTGCATGCATTGCTGCCTTTTTCTGCCCAAAAATGAATCTGCAGCAGTCCCAACAGAGCTCCGTTGAGCTCACTCACTCCCCCTCCCTCACTAGCTCATTCTGTGTCTGCCACTGCTGCAAGCTACCCTTTTGTACTGGTTTCCTGCCTGCGTTGCCGGCTTTGTCTGCCCACAAAGACGTGTGCAGTAGTTACAACACAGCAACACTGAGGTCGCTCACTCCCCCTCTCTCACTCGCTCATTCTGTTTCTACCAGGGCTGCAGGCTGGCCATTTGTACTGGGCTCCTGCCTCCATTTCCACCTTTTTTTGCCCACAAAGAAATCCGCAGCAGTCACAATAGACCTCCGTTGAGCTTGCTCATGCCCCCTCTCTGACTCGCTCGTTCTATTTCTCCTGGCGCTGCAGGCTGCCCTTTTGTACTGGGCTTCTGCCTCTGTTGGCATTGTTTTCTGCCACAAAGAAATCTGCAGCAGTCCCGACAGAGCTCCGTTGGCCTAACTCACTACCCGTGTCTCACTCGCTTGTTCCATTTTTGCCTTCGCTGCAGGCTGCCTTTTTGTATTGGGCTTCCGCCTGCGTTGCTGCCCTTTTCTGCCCACAAAGAAATCTGCAGCAGTCACAATACAGTTCCATTGAGATCGCTCACTCACTCCCCCTCTCTCACTTGTTCTGTTTCTCCCGCCACTGCAGGATACCTTTTTGTACTGGGCCTCTGTGTGCATTGCTGCCTTCTTCTGCCCACAAAGAAATCCGCAGCAGTCCCAACAGAGCTCCATTGAGCTCACTCACTCCCCCTCCCTCACTCACTCATTCTGTGTCTCCCGCTGCTGCAGGCTGCCCTTTTGTACTGGGTTCCTGCCTGCATTGGTGGCTTTTTCTGCCCACAAAGACATCTGCAGCAGTCCTGGCACAGCTTCATTGAGCTCTCTCATTTCTCCTCTCTCAGTCGCTCATTCCGTTTCTGCCGGCGCTGCAGGCTGGCCTTTAGTACTGGGCTCCTGCCTGCATTGCCGCCTTTTCTTGCCCTCAACGAAATCTGCAGCAGTCACGATACACCTCTGTTGAGCTTGGTCACTTCTCCTCTCTCACTCGCTCATTCTGTTTCTCCCAGCGCTGCAAGCTTCCCTTTTGTACTGGGCTCCTGCCTTTGTTGGCGGCGTTTTCTGCCCTCAAAGAAATCTGCAGCAGTCCTGACACAGGTCCGTTGAGCTCACTCACTCCCCCTCTCTCACTCACTTGTTGTGTTTCTCCCGGCACTGCAGGCTGTCCTTTTGTACTTGGCTTCTGTCTGCGTTGGCACCTTTTTCTGCCCACAAAGAAATCTGCAGCTGTCCCGATAGAGCTCTGTTGAGGTTGCTCACTCCACCTGTCTCACTCTCACTCATTCTGTTTCTCCTGGCGCTGCAGGCTGCCATTTTGTAGTGGTCTCCCACCTCTGTTGGCACCTTTTTCTGCCCACAAAGAAATCTGCAGCAGTCCCAACAGAGCTCTGTTGAGCTCACTCGCTCCCCTTCTCACTTGTTTGTTCCATTTCTGTCGGTGCTGCAGGCTGTCCTTTTGTACTGGGCTCCTGCCTGCGTAGCCGTTATCTTCTGGCCACAGAGAAATCTGCAGCAGGCATGACAGAGCTCTGTTGAGCTCGTTCACTCACTCCCCCTCTCTCACTCGTTCATTCTGTTTCTTCCGCTGCAGCAAGGTGCCCTTTTGTACTAGGTCCCTGTGTGCACTGCTGCATCTTTCTGCCCACAAACAAATCTGCAGCAGTCCCAACACAGCTCCGTTGAGTTCACTCACTCCCCCTCCCTCCCTCACTCGCTCTGTGTCTGCTGCTGCTACAGGCTGCCCTTTTGTACTGGGTTCCTGCCTGCGTTGCTGACTTTGTCTGCTGACAAAGACATGCAGCAGTCCTGACGCACCTCAGTTGAGCTCACTCACTGCCCCTCTCTCACTCCTTCGTTCTGTTTGTCCCGCCGCTGCACACTGCCCTTTTGTACTGGGCCCCTGCATGCATTACTGCCTTTTTCTGCCCACAAAGAAATCTGCAGCAGTCCCAACAGAGCTCCGTTGAACTCACTCACTCCTCCCCCCTCACTAGCTCATTCTGTGTCTCCCGCTGCTGCAGGCTGCCCTTTCGTACTGGGTTCCTGCCAGCGTTGATGGCTTTTTCTGCCCACAAAGACATCTGCTGCAGTCCTGGCACAGCTCCGTTGAACTTGCTCACTCCCCCTCTCTCACTTGCTCATTCCATTTCTGTCAGCGCTGCAGGCTGGCCTTTTGTACAGGGCTGCTGCCTTTTCCTGCCCACAAAGAAATTCGCAGCAGTCACGATACACCTCCGTTGAACTCGGTCACTCCCCCTGTCTCAGTCGTTCATTCTGTTTCTTCTATCACTGCAGGCTGCCCTTTTGTACTGGGCTCCTGCCTCTGTCTGCATCTTTTTCTGCCCACAAAGAAATCTGCAGCAGTCCCCACAGAGCTCTGTTGAGCTCACTCACTTCCCCTCCCTCACCCATATTTTAGCCAGGATGTGAAAAATGACAGCTGTACTGTTCATAAGGAGGTGTGACAAAATGCCACTGTTGAAAATGTGGTGTGAAAATATTACAAATTTGCAAAGTTAAGGGTGCATGGAAACAATTCAACACACGCTTGTAACAGTCATGTTATGGAGTTTCATCACCAAATTTTCAACATAGGGATTTTAGGACCTCTGCTCATGAACAGTGCCACTGTCATTTTCTTTTCCAACTAAATAAACTTTATTGATTTATATCTTTTGCAGCCACAAGGAACATTCAATGTGATTACAGTTGCAAAGAAAAAGGAGAAAAAACAGCAATTGCATACATATATTATGTTAAGATTCTCCTTCAGATTCCTACTATCTACAATTGAAAACTATTTTCTTTTCAGAGTATTGAAGTACTTAAAAAAAGAAGAAATAGAAAAGAGAGATTAATACATTAGGTACTAGTGTAGCACAACTGATCTTACATATTCCACCCTCCTCCTTCCCTCCCTCCACCACCCCCACCTTCAGCCCTAATACCCCTCCCTTCCCCAGTACACATCAACATTTTGAAATAATGAGGAGAATTACACATCCTTGATCAAATGACCAAATTATCAGAGACAACTAATATGTTAAAATAATTAGACTGTTAGTAAGGTATGCAGAGGGGCCCGCACTCCATTATAGTAATGAAGTATATCAGACATCTGGGCTATAATTTTTTCAGCCTGTAAGGCAAAGAGAATTTATTTGATCCTTTCAGCTCTCGAGGGTATTGTTTGGTCGAGCCAGTGTCGTAAGATAATTTTTTTTGCACATAAGGATATCATAGCCATATGTTTACATAGTTTCCCCAGTAGTACTGATCCATAATTACCCAAAATACAAATTCCGGGTGTAAATGCATCAGAAAGGCCCAACAGGGGATCTAGGTTATCTTTGATAGCTGCCCAAAAGGGTGCTACCTTGTTACATTCCCATAGTATATGCAATAAATTACCGGGCAATGTCTCACATCTGGAGCATAAATTAGAAGTGAGTAGCCCCATTTTATGTAATTTAACCGGGGTATAGTATAAATCACGGATGACAAAAAATTGTAGTAAACGATATCTATTCCACCTCACATCCTGATATAAATGCTGTCAAATACTAGACCAGGGTCTTTCCTCGGAAGCACAAATAGGCAGTATTTGGTCCCACACATACCGTGGATGGCAGTTTTGTAACTCCAGATATTCTCTCAGGAGATGATAGAAATAGGAGATGAAATGCGATGTAGGGGGTGATGAGATAGTTTGTAACATAGGCCCAGATGGGTATTGGTTCCAGGATCTCAGTCCAAAATGTGAGTGAAGCATGTGGGACAATTGAATATATTTAAAAACATAATCAGCAGGTACTTGGTATTTATTTCTTGCCTCTTGGAATGTCAACAAACGATCACTTAGTAGATCGATCACTTTAATTTTGGAATAGAAAGGCCTGAAATTTTTTATTTAGAGGCTTACCGCCGATCTTAAAGTTGGGATTTCTAAGAATTGGTTGTGAAGTATCTTTCTCTAAAGATAGATGAAACTTAGCATTTATCCTAGTAAAGATCCAGAGAGTGGTCCCAATGGGCGTACAATGTAAAGCTCTAGGAATATTCCTAGGTGCTGCATAAATGAGAGTACTTATGTCTATTCCATGGGAAGAACATAGTGTACTTTCGATTTGAAGCCATTGAGGGACATAGATCTGATAGACCTCAACTAACATCTCTTGAGTCCATCGTAATAGTACCGAATATGTGATTGCGTAATAATAAAGAAGAGGATCCGGTAGCTACAGTCCACCATTAACTTTGCTACGCTGGAGTTTTGCAATCGCTCTTCTCGTTTTTTTTTCCCCAAATAAAATTAGCTATTATGCGATTCACCTGGAGGAACCAGGATTTAGGGAGAAACCGATTAGTCATATAAAGGGGGTATAATAACCGGGAAAGAACATTCATTTTTATTACATTAATCTTTCCCCACAAAGATAGAGGAAGTGCAACCCAGTGATTAAGATCCTTACTAATTTGGGATAGAGTTTTGTCTAGATTATATTGCTTCATTTGTGAATTATAAGTAGAAAGATATATCCCCAAATGTTTCATATTATCTTTAACCCATTTTAGACCTAACTGGGTCACTTCCGAGGAAAAAGTATTTATTTAAAGGCATCATCTCTGTTTTGGTTACATTAAGTTTATAATTGGAGAATTTTCCAATTGTTCAATAACAGATAAAGAAGATTTTATTGAAGTAGAAGGGTATGAGATGTGAAGTAGTATATCGCCTGCATAGATTGACAGCTTGTACTGATGGGATCCAACAGAAATACCTTGAAATGAAGGGGAGATAGTAATATAACAAATGAGTGGTTCTAGATAAAGATTAAATAAAAAGGGGCAAAGGGGGAAACCCTGACTGTTGCCCTGGCTTAAGGCTATGGTATTAGAGAGCATACCATTGCAGAGAACATGAGCCATTGGTTGGGTGTACAAAACCTTTACCCATTGAATGAACTGTTGAGGATTACGGTACTTAGGCATGAGATAAAACAGATAGTCTCATGACACCCAATCAAAAACTTTTTCTGCATCCAGGGACACCAGGGCGGCAGGTACCGAGGAGTCCCTGGATGCAGAAATAAGGTGGCTGAGCTTCCGCATATGATCTGAGGAATGCCTATCAGCCACAAATCCTACCTGCTCCGAGGCTATTAGGCATTGCCATACTTTTGCCAGTCTTTTGGCTAGAATCTTTGCCAGTATTTTGAAATCAACATTTATTAGGGAGATAGGATGGTAATTAGTGACAAAAGAGGATCTTTCCCCGGTTTAAGGAGAACTACCATTGTGGTTTCTGTCAGGGAGTAGTCTGAAACACTATGTTCATAGATATAATTATGTGTCTAAAAGAATAGGGCTAATTGTCTTTTATATGCTTTATAAAATTCTGCAGTATATCATCTGGTCCCAGAGTTTTGTTCAGTGGTAATGCATCAATAGCAGAGCATATTTCTGACACCACTAAAAGAGTCTTTAGATATTCCACTTGCTGATTGTCTAAGAAAGGAAGTGTTGCATTTTGTAGAAAGTGTTCCACTTCTAGAGAATTAAATGGAGTACAGGGCAGGGAGTACAGATCAGAATAGTACTGCTGAAAACAGAGGAGAATATCCTGAGGAGAGGTTACTATGAGACCAGCTGTATTATAAATGGAAGGTATTATCCTGTCCTCAGTTTGGGCCCTTAGACGAAGGGCAAGAAGTTTGCCCACCTTGTCTCTCTGATCAAAGTACCGGACCTTAGATTTTTGGAGAAGATATTCAGCTTTATCTGTCAATAGAGAATTATAGCGATCCCTAAGAATTTCCAAATTAGTAAGGGTGGTGTGGCTGGGGGAGGGAGGAAGTGGTAGCTCCACAGATCATATCTCTTGGAGAAGGTGAGATGTTACCTGTGCAGCTATTTTCTTTCTAATGGTGGCTAATCTAATTATCTCACCCCTATGAGTGCACTTTAATGCCCCCCAAAGAATATCTAGTTTAGGCATGGAAGATACGTTATTGTTAATAAAGGTTGAGAGGAAGTTTTGGAGATGGGATTGAAGTTTTTTGGATTTCAGCAATTGGTGGTTAAACCGCCATACTTTATTTCGAACTGTATTAGGGCCTGGACCCCAGTGTAGCAAAGTGGGATGGTGATCTGAGATGACCTTGGAAAGATATAAACAGGATGTAACTGAGGAAAGGTGTCCAATATCCACCAAAAAATAATCTATTCTGGAAAAAGAATTGTGGGGAATTGAGTGAAAGGAGTATTCTTTCCTAGAGGGAAAAAGGGCCCTCCAAGGATCAATTAGACCGAGAGTGTTCATCAATTCTCAGATGGCTAATTGCGCCTGGGAGAGGGCAGGGGTGTTAGCGCCGGACCGATCTAAAATATTACAAAAAGCAAGATTCCAATCACCTCCAAGCAGCAAAGGGTAATTTGACCACGATATCAAGTGCTGCATAAGTTAAGTAAAAAACACAGGATCATCTGTTGTTGGGCCGTAGACTGAGCCGAGTACCATTTCAGAGTGACCTATTATGGCTTTAATAATAAGAAACCTCTATTGTGAGTCTACTATTGTATCAAGCAGATGGAAAGGTAGTCTACGGGCTTTGAGAATAGCTACCCCACCACTGTGGGAATTTGTGCTGTTCCAAAAACTTGGCCCACCCAGGTTCTTCTAAAAAGAAGTGTCTGGGAGGAGGGCAAGTGAGCCTCTTGAAGAAGCACTATGTCTACTTCTAGTTTTTGCAAATGTAAAAGTATTTTTATTCTCTTTGCTAGAGATTGGGCACCTTTCACATTCCAACAACATACTTTGTACATTGCCATATAAATCCAACCAGTATACAGTTCTATTAAAAAAATATTCAGCGCAATTGTAACAGATTCTCCACAATTTAAACCACCTAAACAAAAGTGTGCGTACCATTATCCCTCCCCTACCCCATCCTATATAAGAACATCCCATCCCAAAACAAAAAACCCACCAGTAAACAAGATCAAAAAGATAGAAATCCCAATATTTCCCCTAACCTAACCCCTTACCCATCACTATATCCCTTTTCCCTTTAGCCACAGCAGAACAATAGAGGCCTTCCTTCGGCTGTGATGATGCTCTGCCAACACTTAAAATTGGCCAAATGGAAATGAGCATAACAAAACTTGAGATCAAACAATATGCACATGTATTACCTGCAGCAACCCCCCACCCTCTTTTATAGCCCATGATGCTCTGTAACCCACTAACAACTGCCGTTCGACTCCCGCTCCATTAATCAGCCTAAAAACTGGTTTCATGAAGAAAAAACAAAAGGAAAGAACATCACAACCCTTCCATCAATAACTATTAATAATGGATCCTCTCAAAATTAAACGATACTTCGTTGTCATAAGCCCCTAACAAGGATGAGCCGTTTTTTTCCCCCAGTTGTAACGTATTTACATCTTCAGGATCCTCAGTTAGAAATTAAACAGTGGGTCACTTCTTCATTACACTGCAAGTGCAGACCGGAGTATAATTCTTAATTCTTCTCAGTGGAAAAAAGGCCATAATGTTGTTAGCGTGATGTTGTGCTGCCCTCTAGTGGCCGTAGTATAACATCACTATTTAGCCCAATAGGGGAATTCACACATTCAGACTGAAGGAAAATACTTTCTTACAATTAATCTCCTTTTTACTCCAGTAATCCTCAGCGAGGAGGAAAGAGATCTGGAAGTAGTGATTGCACCACTGACAGGGCCTGTTGTGCTGTTTCGAAATTATGCCAGGACCCAGAGACAGACACAGCAAATCGTGATGGGTACTGAACTTTATATTTAATGCCTGCAGCTATGAACTTAGACACCAAAGAGTGATATTCCGCCCTGCGTTGTCGGACTGTAGCAGGCAAATCTTGTGCAAAACGAAGTTGTTGACCTTCCCAGAGCACTTGTTGCAGATCTCTGACCTTCCCCAAAACATGAATTTTGTCCAAATAATTCAGGAATTTTATTATTAATGGTCGAGGTGGTTTGTCAGAGGCAGGTTTTGGTCTCAGTGAGCGGTGTGCCCTCTCTATGATATAAGTGGTATTGTTAGAAGAGGGCCCCACTATCTTGGTGAGCATCTTTTGTAAGAAGAGAATAGGTGCCGAGCCCTATGTTTCTTCAGGAAGGCCGAAGATGATAATATTATTTCTTCGACTTCGGCCTTCCAAATCCTTTAGTTTACCTTCCATTTTGTGAAGCCGTTGCCTTAGTATGGTAATCTCAGGATCTGTTTTAATTTTCCATCCCTCTAGTGAAGAGACTCGAGCAGTAGTGTCCGCGATCGCCTGATTGGCATCTGCCAATTCTCCTTGAATGCTTTTCAATTCTGCTTTGATTTCCAGCAGTGCTAGCTTAAAAGGATGCAGCTCTTCTAGAAATTTTTTCTCAGTGAGAGGTGGAGAGCCAGACGTTGTTGTCGTTATAGCTGGTATTTTGGAAGATGCTCTGGTGTGGCCTTTTGGTCTTTTCGTCCCCTTCTCGGGCGATTGCGGGGGAGTATGAGGCGGAGGTGCCTGGCGCATTTCTGCTTCCATCGTAGCAATAGGCCTTGAAATCCGACCTACCGTAAGCCACTGCAAGACTGTTTCTTTCGGAGATGCTTTTCTTCTAATCTTGCTGAGACCGATCCGAAGGCTGAAGCGATCGGTAGATAAAGAAGAAAAACGCTGATTTAGTAGTCTTCCACTGAAAGTTTGATTTCTGGGCAGGAGCCGGTGCGTGGTGCTGCTAGTCGGACAGGCACATCACATGATCCGTCCACTGTCATTTTCTTAATCCGTCCCGAACACTGATTTCCCACAGCAACCGCGTTATTCTGTGCCACAACTGTGAAACCACATTTCAGTCAGGATGTGAAAAATGACAGCTGTACTGCTCATAAGGAGGTGTGAAAAAATGCCACTGTTGAAAATATGGCATGACAATATTACAAATCTGTGAAGTTACAAGGGTGCGTGGAAAGTGTGCAATGCACACTTGTAACACAGTCATTTGAAGGGCTATCATCACCAGATTTTCAACATAGGCATTTTAGGACCTCTGCTCATGAACAGTATTACTGTCATTTTCTTAATCTGTCCTGGACAGTGATTTCCCACAGTGACCACTCTATTCTGCGCCGGAAGTGCGAAAACCCATTTTGGCCAGGATGGGAAAAATGACAGCTGCACTATTCATATATAGGTGTGGGAAAATGGCAATGTTGAAAATCTGGAGTGAAAATATTATTAATTCACAGAGTTATGAGTGTCCGTGCAAACGGCACAACGCACGCTCGTAACACAGTCATTTTACGGAGTACCGTTACCAAATTTTCAACATAGGCATTTTAGGACCTCTAATGATGAACAGTGCCACTGTCATTTTCTTAATCTGTCCCAAACACTGATTTCCCAGAGCAACTGTGCTATTCTGTGCCAG
The DNA here is from genome assembly GCA_016271365.2 of Neoceratodus forsteri. Classification (NCBI taxonomy): domain Eukaryota; kingdom Metazoa; phylum Chordata; order Ceratodontiformes; family Ceratodontidae; genus Neoceratodus; species Neoceratodus forsteri. Next base: position 73,093,389 of record JADMNL010000023.1, read on the forward strand.
AAGTGTGAAAACACATTTCGGCCAGGATGTGAACAATGACAGCTGTACTGTTCACAAGGAGGTGTGACAAAATGCCAATATTGAAAATCTGGCATGAAAATAGTGCAAATTCACAAAGTTATGAGCATGCGTAACAAGTATGCAACGCACGCTCGTAAAACAGTACTTTTTTTGATTTTTCCACCACATTTGCAACTTAGGCTTTTTGAGAGCCCACCTCATGAACACTGGCACTGTCATTTTGTTAATCGGCACCGAAAGGTGATTCCCGCGCAGTGACCATGAAACCACCTTTTGGGGCCAATTAACGCCTCGACAGTTCAAGAATTCATGAGGAGGGTCCCAAAAACCCCATGTTGAAAATTTGGTGCTGAAATTCCAAAAAATGACTGAGATATGCATTAAAGTTAAAAAAACATATTTCTACCATTATACAGCTTACTGGCATTTCCTCAGTTTGCGGTCGGCTTTGAAGAGTGCAGATGTGTTCCCGGTCCACCGAAGATTGTCGCATACGGACTCAGAGGTAAGTATGGGGTGTGGGGTGTGGGGAGGCGGGTGCACAGTGGCTGGGCGCAAGGTTGTGGGGGGCAAGGAGAGCAGAGGGACAGTTTCCTTTTTCAGGAAAAAAAACATGCGGAAAATTTTTACTTTACAGGGGCATGTGGCATGCTGGGGTGAGCTCCCAGCATGTCACTGGAGGCTTCCTTTTTTTGTGGGGCCAGCAGTAGCCAATGGGGGATTGGACACCCTCGTCGGCAAACAACAAAAGGGGGGAATGGCATTCTGCCGATCAGGATTGGGCACCCCATCGGCAAAGAACAAAGGGGAGGAATGCCATTCTACTAATGGGATTGGGCACCCCATTGGCAAAGAACAAAGGGGATGCCATTCTGCCGATTAGGTTGGGCACCCCGTCGGCAGACAATAAGGGGGGGTTACATTATGTCGACGGGGAGTGGGCTCCCCCGTCGGCAGATAAACATGGTGAGGGGAGGGTAATATTGTTTCTGAACACAGCGGCAAGCTGCTGTCATGTTCACAAACAATACCAGTGTTATGGGATCCTGCCCTGCAGTGACAGGTCGCTCCCTCATTGCAGCGAATGGCTTATGTTGCAAAGACGAGGTGGCCCCTGATTGCAGCGGCTGATTTCTCACAAGTTGGTGCCAAGTTTCCAAAGCTGTGTCACCAGCAGCATACCATGGCATTAGGGGAAGCGGGACAAGCCTTTGCAGGCTGTGGGGACATTGGCCAGAACAGTGCCACGCCCCCACAACCTGCTTCTGAGAAAGCTGTCGCAATATGTTTCTTGTGCTGTGCGCAATCAACATAAAAGTCAGATACAAGTAATAACTCATTACCTCATCTTTGCTTTGAAGTTTTCTTCTACCTAGTTTGGCTTTGGGAGCAGCGGGACATGAAGTTGACAAAGACAAAGAGCTGCATAACTCACAATGCATGCGATGTTTTACAATGATCAACACTTTAATTCTTATCTATGGTTTCTATATTTTTTTCTTTAAGTAATTTAGGGATACTGCTATATAGTGAAAAATAGCTTGGGGACAAAAGAATTAAATGGTCGATGAGGAGCAGCAGCTCAGTGATTACTGACATTACAACATGATTCTCAACCTTTTTTATGTTCTCCTGGTGGCATCATTGACTGTTCTTAGTGCAGCCAATTACATATGAACAGACAAAGAAGCCAGGAGAAGAAGGCCATTTGGTCTATCAAGTCTGCTCGTATTGCAGGGTACACAACTTGAGTTACTATCCCTGCCCTTCCTCCCCACACCTCCTATCCTCCCTACCCATGATCCTTACCTTCCCCCATGCCTTTCCCAGTCTCTCTTAAAGTCACCCACCGTCTTCAACGAGATCACCTCTTCCAGCAGCACATTCCAAGTGTCCACCACTCTCTGTGAAGAAGTGCTTCCTGACCTCCCTCCTAAACCTCCCACTCTCCAGCTTAAAACTGTGTCCCCTTGTGTTATGGGTGCCACTCAGCTTAAAGACACTCTCCTTATCCACCTTATTTATCCCTTTCAAGTACTCGACAGTCCCAGTCATGTCCCCTCTCTCTCTTTCCTGCCTTCCAGGGAGTACATGTTCAGTGCACTAAACCTTTCCTCATATGCCTTACCCTGCTGACCAGCTATCATCTTTGTAGCCCTCCTCTGGACCTTCTCCAACAGGTTAATTGTAGGGGTGGGGGTAGGGAAGGAAATGATAAAGGCCAGTATTATCTGTGTGTAAAAATGAATAATATATAGAGGAAATTTTACTGAGAATTTTATTTGTTGTTAAAAAGACAAGGAAAGAAAAGGTAGGAATCTGGAGGATTTAGTCAAGACAGGCAGTCCACCACAGCTTACCCTGCCCACATTTTCTTGGATGGGGGTGTTGAATTGCCGAGGATGAACTCACTATTCCCTCCTTAATGCAATCTTGGTACATGCTCTAGATTTCATTATCCTTTCTGTAGTGTTTGAGGAGACATTTCATGCCTTGAAGGTGCTAACTCTATCTACTCTCAAGTGCTGCCCCTCTCCACCCACCCCATGCACATTCAGGGACATACGGAACAACTGGTTAGCAACGCAGCTCTCCTTACTACCCTATAGGAGAAGGACATCAGGAGGCATGATTCTGGTGAGAACCTTCATAATAATGAGGGGAACACCATTAATCCAGATGTCCCTTCCCCCAACCTCGATTTACTTAAGGATAGGAGCTAATGTTCAAATACATTGTTACATAGAATGTTTTCTCTGTATGATAAGCTTAATACTACCTAATTTTTCAAACCACCTTTGCATTTTAATTGCTTGGCATTCAGAAAGTTTGACCACCCTACTGTAATTTTCTCTATCCAGTTTATTTTGTTAGATAGGGTTAGTCAGCACTGCTTTTGTATGATCCTCCGATGCAAACGTGACATTTTTCTAGCTCGCATCCGGTGTGGGAAGTTTTCCTACCAGGAAGAAAGGGACTGGAGAATTTTCATTTCTCCTCTCATAGTTCTGCAGCCTGGATAGAACAGGGTTCTCCCTTTCTTGTTTATGTTCTCAGAGTCACTCAAAAGACAAGTTATGTAAGATATCACAAGGTGCATTTATGTGTTCTTGGTTTCCTAAATGCAAACATATTCCAATTTATGATTTCTGTTTGTCTGTCATCAGTACTAACCAATCTTAATCTCTATTCAGAGTTCACAGGTGTAGAAAGGTTGGAATTACTCGTCATCTACTGGAAACAGGTAAAAATCCACTGCATGGCAGTTTTTCCATGGGTTTTGGCCATGGTAAGGGAGCTTGTTTTTCATACTTGCTGCATGACATAGTCCTGGATCTATTCACAATGGGCCCTATTCAAGAAAGCAGATGGGGATATGCATGAATGGCACATATCCCGGCCCCTTGCATAGCTCTGCGCCCGTGGGAGATCCGCTGTAGGGACCGCGATTCAAACAGTAAATCCTCGCCAGCTCCCTTACTTAGCCCTGCCCTCCCAGTGCACAGGTACATGGGGGTGGTCTAGTGTGGGGCTGCGGATCTGGCTGTGCAGCCAATTGGCTGCCCGGACAAGGTCCTGGAGTGGATCCCTTGTGCCTGCTGGGCGCCATGTTTATCCCGGCACACAGGGTGTCAGGCAAGATGTTGGGGCTGAAGACTTCAACCGACCAGCCCCAGCCCACACAGTGTGCCCTGAAGGCAGAGGCATCCCTACTGGGGGTGCCAATGCCCCCCACCGTGTCAGCTGTGGCCAGCAGCTCCATCCCTGGTGGGTGCATAAGCTGCCACCCGGGTTTACGGCTGCCTCTCAAGTGCACAGCTGTCAGCCACCGCATACTGCACTCCATGATTTCATGCATCTCACGGAGTGCTGCCGTGGCTCCCATCCCCTGCCCACCCTGGTGCAGAATTGCCCACCCGGATGCGGAGCTGCACATGTGGCCAGGGATTGGGTGCATAGGAGCGGTGGCCCTGCATTGTGCATCACATGGATGGGGCACAGTGTGCGCTGCCGGGTTTGGGTGGGCTATGTGCCTGGGTTATACAGCGTGTATCCCATCTGCACCCTTTGTGAATAGGGCCAAATATGACTGACCTTAGAATAATTGCATGGAATGTATATGGTGTCAATCATCCTATTAAAAGGAAACACAATTCTAAATTATCTTAGATCAGTTAACTGCGACATAGCTCTCATATAAGAAACTCATTTACTACTCAGTGAGGCTTCTAAGTTAGCTAGGGGAGGGTTTGTGCAGGAATTCTCGAGCTGCTATACTACAAAAAAGAGGGGAGTCTCCATCTTAATTAAGAGAAGGACACTTAAGAATGATCGGGGGGGTGGGTCCTGTTAAAGGGGAAATTGCAAAGTAGGGAACTTATTATCAGGAATATTTATATCCCTAATGTGGATGATGCCCGGTTCTTTTTCAGCTAGCACAGCAGATTACAAATTTAGACCCCAAGCATGCCTGTTGTATTGGGAGAAGATTTTAATCTGGTATGGGATCCCTAATTAGTTAGGAATCTGGTAGAACAGGGGACGCCTTCCCATGACAGTGTGAGGACTGCAGTGCGGGCAGTCAGTAAAGAGTTAGGACTGGTAGAGAGCTGATGTCTGCTACATCCCACAGTATGAAACTTCACTCACAAGTCAGCAAGGCATAAGTCTGCCAGCCATTTGGACTATTTTCTCAGCAGCGCTACATCCACGCGTGAAATTCAAGAGCTTGCTATACAACCTAGTACTGTCTGACCATGCTCCTGTTGTATTAGCTATTTGCCTCCAACATACACAACCTAAATCCCAAAGATGGAGATTGAATCCCTTATTACTCAAATCCTCACATTTTTGGGATTGGCTGACTGAAGAAATTATTCAATACTTTGTTTGCAATCAAATCCCTGACACCTCCCGTTCGGTACAATGGGATGCTTTTAAAGCCAATATAAGACATAGAATCCTTAGTTACACAGCCAGACAGAACAAATTTAGAAAGCAGGAATTTGCACAGCTTACAACACAGTTGAGATCAGCAGAAAGGCCTTACTATAACAAGCAACATCGCACCAAACAGGAGACATGGGAACTAACATTGCTAAAATATGAACTTAATAAATTACATTACTAGCTGGTAGAAAGAGCCTTTTTTAAGCAATAAGGCATGACCAGAGGTTATGTTAATGGTCTGTTAATCACCTTTTGGGGTGTAATGTGGCACGAGACATAGCCGAGTGCTACATGCCCCTAGAAGGTGATTAACTGACCATTAACATAACCCCTGGGAATGCCTTATTGCTATTATAATAAAAATGTTTTTTTAAAATAGTGTTAAACCTTGTTCAGCATATGATTAAGCTGTACATGTATGTTAATCAAAGATTAGCATAGGGCTGATAGAATGTTTACAACCAATCAGAAAGCTCTATTTCTCAGACCCTCTTTTTATAATCTTCCTTAAACAACACTACTGTAACAGGCATTTGTCAATGCCGAATGTTTGCTTGCTGGCATTGGCATTGGTAGTGTAGAAGTTACAGAGCTGCATAATAGGAATGGCAGTGAAATATTGAACTGAAGCCAACCCCACCACCACCCTGCAGAGAGTGACAGGCATTGGGGTGTGCCTTTGGGTCGTCAGGCATAATGGCCACGCCATTTCACCACAACCCACCCTACAGATACTGACAAGTGTCACGGTGTGCCTTGGGGTCTTTGGCCCTTATGCGCACCCAATTCTATCAGGAAATACGATGAGATGGGTGTGGTATAGGAGAATAGGGTAACGTTTGGGCCCGAAGAGTCCGAGGCACACCTTGATGCCTTTCACTGGCTGCAGGGTGTGGGTGGGGGTGGAATGGTATGAGCATCACAGGCAAGAATCCCAAGTCACACCCCGGATGCCTGTCATTCTCTACAGGGTGGGGCGTTATGGTCGGAAACCCTAGCCTCAGGCATTCAGTTAGTATTTTCATCCAAATTTTCAACATGGTTTTTGTGACCCCACCTCATGAAAACAGTGGCAATATAATTTTGTTAGCCGAAAACTGCTTTTGCACAGTGACTGCGGCATTTGGCACCAAGGTGCAAAAACACATTCCAAACAGGATGTAAAATGACAGCGGTACTGTTCATGGGGAGGTGTAAAAAATGGCAATGTTGAAAATCTGGTGTGAAAATCTTAAAAAAACTGGTGAAGTCACAAGCATGCATAGAAACTGTGCAACGCACAACCGTAATGTAACTAGTTTGGGGATTTTTTTACAGCAGATTGTTAACACAGGCATTTTGGGACCTCCGATCATGAACAGTGTCAGTGTGATTTTATCTGTCCGAACAATGATTTCCACAGCGACCACGCATTTCTGCGCTGAAAGTGTGAAAACACATTTCGGCCATGTTGTGGAAAATGACAGCCATACTGTTCATAAGGAGGTGTGGAAAAATGCCACTGGTGAAAATCTGGACTGAAAATATTACAAATTCATGAACTTACGAGGGTGCGTGGAAACTGCGTAATGCTCACTCGTAACACTGTCATTTTATGGAGTTTTGTCACCAAATTTTCAACATAGCCATTTTAAGACCTCTGCTCATGACCAGTGTCACTGTGATTCTCTTAATCTGTCCCAAACATTGTTTTCGCACACCGACTGTACCATTGTGCGCTACATGTGCGGAAACACATTTTGGGTGAGATGTGAAAAATGGTAGCTGTACTGCTCATAAGGAAGTGCGGTAAAATGGTGCTGTTGAAAATCTGGTGTGCAAATATTACACATTTGCAAACTTGCCAGCGTGCGTAGGAACTGCGCAACGTGCGCTCCTAAATAGTCATTTGGGGGAATTTTTTCACCAAATTTTCAACATAGCCATTTTAACACCTCTGCTCAAGACCAGTGTCACTGTGATTTTCTTAATGTGTCCCATACATTGATTTCGCACACCGACTGCGCCATTGTGCGCTACATGGGCAGAAACACGTTGTGTGCAAGATGTGAAAAATGACAGCTGTACTGCTCATAAGGAGGTGTGGTAAAATGGCAATGTTGAAAATCTGGAGTGAAAATATTGAAATTGCGAACTTCACAATGCGTAGAACTTCAGCAATGCACCCTCGTAAAACAGTCATTTTTAGGAATTTTTCCACCAAATTTTCAAAATAGGCTTCTTGAGAGCCCATCTTATGAACACTGACAGTGTCATTTTGTTAATTAGTCCCGAAAGGTGATTTTGCGCAGTGACTCTAAAATTACCCTTCCGGCCCGAATAACGCCATGACAGTGACAGCATTCATGAGAAGAGGTCCCAAAAACCCCATGTTGAAAATTTGGTGCAAAAATTCAAAAAAACGCCCAAGATATGCAGCAAAGTTGAAAAAACCCTATCTATTACATTATACAGCTCACCAGCATTTCCTCAGTTTGCGGTCAGCTTTGAAGAGTGAAGACGTGTTCCAGGTCCACCAAAGATAGTCACGCGGGACTCCAGAGGTAAGTATGGGGTGAGGGGGTGAGGGGGTGTGGGGAGGCAGGGTGCGCAGTGGGTGGAGTGCGGTGGGGGCAGGAGACTGCAGGGACGTTTTTACGTTCACTTGCGCGCATGCGCAAGGAGCGTTTTGGGAGAGTAGCACACTTTGGAGGTGTGCCTCTCCCTTTCAATCCACTGCTCCGTTGAGCAGGCATGGCGGTCCTGCACCAATGGGTGTGGGAGCTGTGTACGACAGCGGTGGTCTTCGCTTAAGAAAACCACCGCTGTCACTACACAGCGCTAGTGAAACCTCGCCCCCAAAGCTTTGGTGCCACGCTGGAGCCCACCCAGCGTGGCAAACGTCCTGGGTCCTCTGCTGGCCAGGGTGCCCAATCCCCGTTGGCTCCATGTCCCCCAAAGGCCCCAAAAGCTTTGGTGCCACGCTGGGAGCCCACCCCAGCGTGGCAAGCGTCCCGGCGTTGTCTGCCGACAGAGTGCCCAATCCCCGTCGGCTCCACGTCCCAAATGCCCCCAAAGCTTTGGTGCCACGCTGGGAGCCCACCCCAGCGCTGGCAAACGTCCGTCTTTTTTTTTTCAACCTGAAAAGGAAAACGGTCCCTTGTAGTCTCCCAGCCCCTCCCCAACCCGCACCCACCCACTGCGCACCCGCCTCCCCACACCCCCTCACCTCATACTTACCTCCGGAGCTCGCCGACGGCGATCTTCGTGTGGACTGGGAACACGCCTGCACTCTTCAAAGCCGACCCGAACTGAGGAAATGCCGTAAGCTGTATAATGGGCTAGATGGGGTTTTCACACTTTATTGCATATCTCAGGCATTTTTGGAATTTTGCACCAATTTCAATTGGGTTTGGGACCTTCTCATGAATGATGTCACTGTTGTGCCGCTATTGGTGCCGGGGTGATTTACGCCAGTCACTCGCGCGTCACTGGCAAATCACCCTTGGGCTCTAATAATGCCATGACAGTAACATCACTCATGAGAAGGGTCCTAAAACCCATGTTGAAAATTTGGTGAAAAGATTCCTAAAAATGACTGTTTTACGAGCGTGCGTTGCAGTTCCTACGCAGGGTCGTAAGTTCGCGAATTTTCAATATTTTCACTCCAGATTTTCAACATTGCCATTTTACCAAACCTCCTTATGAGCAGTACAGCTGTCATTTTTCACATCCTGCCCAAAATGTGTTTCTGCCCATGTAGCGCACAATGGCGCAGTCGGTGTGCGAAATCAATGTATGGGACACATTAAGAAAATCACCATGACACTGTTCATTAGCAGAGGTGTTAAAATGGCTATGTTGAAAATTTGGTGAAAAAATTCCTAAAAATGATTGTTTTACGAGCGTGCGTTGCGCAGTTCCTACGCACACTCGTAGGTTTGCGAATTTTCAATATTTCCACTCCAGATTTTCAACATTGCCATTTTACCACACCTCCTCATGAGCAGTACAGCTGTCATTTTTCACATCCTGCCCAAAACATGTTTCCGCTCATGTAGCACTCAATGGCGCAGTCAGTGTGCGAACTCATTGTATGGGACTCATTAAGAAAATCACAGTGACACTGTTCATGAGCAGAGGTCTTAAAATGGCTGTGTTGAAAATTTGGTGACAAAATTCCTAAAAATGACTGTTTTACGAGTGTTCATTGCGCAGTTCCTATGCACGCTTGTAAGTTTGCGAATTTTCAATATTTTCACTCCAGATTTTCAACATTGCCATTTTACCACACCTCCTTATGAGCAGTACAGCTGTCATTTTTCACATCCTGCCCAAAACGTGTTTCCGCCCATGTAGTGCACACTGGCGCAGTCGGTGTGTGAAATCAATGTATGGGACACAGTAAGAAAATCACAGTGACACTGTTCATTAGCAGAGGTTTTAAAATGCCAATGTTGAAAATTTGGTGAAAAAATTCCTAACAATGACTGTTTTACGAGCGTGCATTGCACAGTTCCCACGCACGCTCGTAGGTTTGTGAATTTTCAATATTTCCACTCCAGATTTTCAACATTGCCATTTTACCACACCTCGTTATGAGCAGTACAGCTGTCATTTTTCACATCCTGCCCAAAACGTGTTTCCGCCTATGTAGTGTACAATGGGGGTAACAAAAAGGTCATGCTGAAAATTTATTGTGCAAATACCAGCAATTGCACAGGGCATTAGGGTAAAGCACCATACGTGCCAAACACCACTGCAAATACCTGCAAGCGAACATTCGTCATTGACAAATGCTTGTTTAATTTACAGGTTATTGTTTTTTTTAATTATTAAGATGACACGGACGTTTGCAAGCTGGTGGGCTCCCAGCGTGGCAGCTGTAAGGCTGTTTGAGGGGCTGGAGCTGGGGATAAATTCCCTGTCGGCCATAGCGAGGTGTGCCACGCTAGTGGGCTCCCCAGCATGGCACCAGGAAAGCTTTTGGGGCGGTGTGGAGCCGACGGGGCATTGGGCACCCCGTAGGCTATACTGTATGTGCATGGGGGTGAGCATGTCAGTAAGCAATATGCGTGCGTGTAGGGGGGGAGCTCTGCTCACTGAAGTGGAGCTCTCCCTTTCAACTGTATGCCACTGTATTTTCAGCTGTCATAGACAGCTGGAACAGTGATTGGCACACTGCGACCGTGCCTACAAATGCACTGACTGAATTGGAAGAGGCTGACACACCTCTGGAAAACTCGGATGATGGCACTATGTTTCTTGCACATGCGTGCAAGCAAACATAAAAATGGAGAGAGGGCTAGCAAACTGCTGGCACACAGATTTTACAAGAGGAAAACTGAGACACTAATCCCTCAGATTAGATTACCCCAGGGTACAGCAATTTCTGACCCTGTAAACATTAGTTAGGCATTCCGAGAATATTATATGAACCTTCATTTTCAGATGTCCATGTACCCCACAAATTATTGACTCTTTCCTGTCAAAAGTACAGCTGCCTAAGCTTCAGCTATATGCTACAGAGGAATTAGATAAAGAGATAACCCACGCTGAAATCTTACAGCAATTAGAACTCTAAGCTTCTAGAAAGGCTCCGGGCACAGAAGGGATAGGTAGAGACTTCTATTAGAGTTTTACCCAACCTCTTATCCCTCATTTATGTACACTATTTATAGAAATACACACTAAAGGTTCTTTAACAAATACCCAACAGGAAGCTACTATTATAGTGCTTCCCAAACCTAACAAAGACGCACATTATACTCTAGCTAGACACCTTTTTCACTACTAAATGTACTGTAGATGCCAAGATTTTGGCAAAGATCCTGGCCAATAGACTTGAGAAACTTCTACATTTGATAGAGCAGGGATGACCAACCTTTCTGAGGTCATGAGTCACATTTAAATTTCTGAATAAGACGTGAGCCACAACAACATGCAGCCAGTATCATACCCAATGTGTGGTCCTTACCATACCCATATTTTCCCATATTTGGAGATGGTCCGATATCGCCCTTTGAGGGGTGTATCCCCAGATGACCTGATGGCGGTATTGGACCTATCAAGCCTACCGATAGATTGCTTAGATCCAGGTGACCTGGTACATGCTTATAATGAGGCAGTGACAGGGGCCCTGGATTCTATTGCACCAGTTCATGTTCGTCCTCTTACTCCTCGCCCCAGGTCTCCTTGGTTTGATGAGACCATGAGGGAGCTGAGGAGGGTTGGACGAAGGCTGGTGAGGCGTTGGCGGAGGTCCGGTCTTGATGATGACAGGCTTAGTTTGATGGACCATTATGTGGCCTATCAATCTGCAATCTCTTGTAAGAAGGCAGAGTTCCTGTCCAGAGAGATAGCGGCTGCACGGAATAGACCAGCTCAGCTCTTTCGGACTGTGGACAGACTGTGCAATCCAGTCTGTCTTCAGCCCAGAAGAGCCTTATCTCAAGAATGGTGTGATGAACTTGCTCTCTTCTTTGCAGATAAGGTTGTCAAAATCAGATTGGATATTCGCTCTTCCCTCCCCAACGGGAGCGACGGTGGTCGGCAGGAGATGTCGAACACCCAGTTTAGATGGTCTGACTTCAGCCTTCCCACAATCGATGATGTTGTGATGATCATTCGAGCGCTGCGACCGACTAGCTGTGATTTGGACCCTGGCCCCACACACCTCTTAGTGGGTTGTGTGGATAAAATCGGCCTAGTCCTGGCTTTGATTAGTCTGGAAGTCTTTGCAGAGGGGGATCTTTCCAGATCCCCTTAAAGAGGCTATAGTTAAGCCTCTATTAGAGAAATCCTCCTTAGATCCAGATTGTCTAGCAAATTACAGACCAGTCTCTAACTTACCCTTTGTGGGTAAAGTTATTGAGAAAGTGGTCGCAGTGCAGTTGGAGGATCATCTGACCAACAACAATATCTACGATTCTCTCCAGTCTGGATTTAGGAAAAGGCATAGTACCGAGACAGCGCTTGTACGGGTACTAAATGACCTCCTAATAGCGAGAGATCGTAGGACCCGATCCATCTTGGTACTACTTGATCTCTCTGCAGCGTTTGACACCGTTGACCATGGTGTGCTGTTAGAGCGTTTGCGGTCTGTCTGTGGACTGTCTGGTACGGTCCTCAGATGGTTTCGATCTTACCTCGAGGATAGGACTCAAAGAGTGGTGTCAGGAATTTTTTCCTCGGCATCACTCTCCCTATCCTGCGGGGTACTGCAGGGTTCTGTCTTAGCACCTATGTTGTTTTCGGTGTATATGCTGCCGTTAGGAGTGATTATTAGATGATACGGTTTGGGTTTTCATTGCTATGCAGATGATACCCAGCTGTATATGTCTTTTGTGCCCGGCCAGGACGCTGCCTTGTCGGTATTTAATAACTGCCTTGCAGAAATCCAAGACTGGATGAATGGGAGTTGGCTGAGGTTAAACCGAGAAAACTGAGGTGTTGAGTGGTGGACAAAGGCGCTGTGGCGGGTCTGCCGGAGGGATCACCCTCAGGCTTATGGCTTGGAGGTGTTCAGCTGGCGACCTCAGATCAGGTGCGGAATCTTGGCGTAATAATTGACGACCGTCTGACACTTAAATCTCAGGTGTCAGCGGTGGTCAAAACTTCCTTTTTCCATCTGAGGAATATTGCCAGGATGAAGCACCTGGTTCCTCGGAGGACCTCCCAACGTTGATCCACGCCTTCATTACCTCCCGTTTGACTACTGTAATTCCCTATACCTAGGGCTGTCGGGGGTTGAACTTCGCCGTCTGCAGCTAGTGCAGAATGCGGCAGCCAGGTTGTTGACTGGATCTTCTAGATCCAGCCATATAATGCCTGTGCTTCGCGGACTGCACTGGTTGCCAGTGTTTTGGCGAATCACCTTCAAGGTCGGTTTACTGACCTATAAAGCCCTACATGATCTGGGACCTACCTACCTGAAGAGCTCCTTTGCCCTACTGTCCCTCCGCTCCCTCCGATCCACTGGCGAGGGATTGCTAGAGATTCCAGGGTTCGTTTGAAAACATCAGGTGCTAGATCGTTTAGTTTTATGGCACTGACCCTGTGGAATTCTCTACCTCGTCAGGTGCGAAATTGCCCGACCGTCCTTAGTTTTAAAGGAGCTTTGAAGACCCACCTTTTTAGCATAGCTTTTAAGGATTTGTATTAGTTTTAATTTTATTGTATTTATTGTTTTGTGAATTTATATAGGCGCTTTGGTTTTAAGAAAAGCGCCTTTTAAAAATAAAATTGAATTGAATTGAATTGAATATTTAGGAGTTAAAATAATAACATAGTCATAGTAAACAGTCAATAATCATATTTTATTAAGTTACAGTACTTTTAAAAAATAGTTGTAGTTTTAAAATAATTATTTAAAGCCGTTCTGGAGCTCTAGATTTGCTTGCAGGCTTAGTAAAAGTAACTTGTTGAGGACTCATGGCACTTTTCAGCTCCTGTACTTTGACTTTTCTTAGATTTAAAAGACTGTGACATGCACTTGACATGTAATTAACAAACCCCTCGCGAGCCACATCAAACTGCTTCGTGAGCAACATGTGGCTCTCAAGCTACAGGTTGGCCACTTCTGTGATTGTGCATAAAAGCCAAGTGGGTTTCGTTAAGGGGAGGCAAGGAAGAGACAATATGAGAATGCTGTTAAATGTACTGCATGCTGCCAACTGATCATCAAGAACTGCGGCGGTGGTTGCAATAGATGCAGAAAAAGCTTTTGACTCAGTGGAGTGGGATTTTCTGTGGCATACTTTGTGCAAATCTTGACATAGGTCTTGGGTTAATAAATTGGATTTAGACTTCATATTATTCTCCAATGGCATCTGTACTATTCAATAGGATTCTTTCAGAGGCCTTCCCACTCCACTGAGGCACTAGGCAGGGAAGCCCTTTAAGTCCCTTACTTTTTGTCTTAGCTATGGAACCAGTAAGTGCGGCATTAAGACAGGATAAACAGATTAGGGGCATTGCTATTGGGTCTAAGCACTATCCCGCTCTTTTATATGCAAATGACTAGTCGCTGACTCTGGAATCTGTGGGGAAATCACTCACCAAAGCATTGCAAATTTTAGATGAATTTGGCCGTATATCTTGACTTAAAGTGAATTTGGATAAATCAGAGAGCATGGTAATAAAGGGGAAGGTTACAGTAGCACTGACTCATGGTCCGGTCCCACAAAATGGGGAAAAACAGCATTCAGTATTTGGGAATACAGGTCACTCCCTTAATCCAAGACCTGATAAAACCAAATTTTTTTCTCCCCAGATAGACACCCTAAGAGATGATATAGGTAGATGGAGTAAACTTAATTTAACCCTCCCAGGCAGAATAGCAGCATTCAAAATGATGGGACTGCCACAAATTCTTTATTGTGTTGGTAATTTGCCTATAGCTATCCCTAAACATACGTGGAATAAAATATATAAATACATTACAATATATTTATGTGGAACTCAACCTCCCAGATTCAGTAAAACAATTCTTCAGCCTCTGCTACAAAAGGAGGCAGGAACCAGACCTGGATGGAAAACTACCTCAAAGCACAAATAATTAGGCTCTCCACTGGCTCACACCCAATCTAAAAGAGTCTCTCCTTTGGGTGGAGGCAGAGCAAGAGGTATCAGGCGCTTAACCGGTATGCCTAGTTTTAAGAAATTCCATCAAATATAAGGAGAAAGTCACCTCATTTATGAGTCACACTAGGAAAGTCTGGTTGCAACTTTCCAAACTAAATGGCTGGAAAAACAGTCCTTTGGTATATGGGAACAAACTGTGGGACAATCCAGCACTGACCATTGATAGATCACCCATACGCTGGTATGACTGGAAAAAAAAGGTATACATAATATTATGCCTGACACTTCCTCCCTTAAGTCATTTATGCAGCCTCACTTGGAATTTGACATAATGAAACAAGATCATTGGAAATTCTTGCAATTAAGACAAACTTTACAGCCCCCCTTGACAAAAGGAGTTTTTGGATCACATGAAGGGGTACCTGAACAGATTGTGTCATGGCTTAAGGTTCCAAAAGGGAAAGGGGGTATATATATATTTGTATCTATATATCTATTCTTTGCAAAAAACTTTGTTAATGCATCAGTTAGGATGAATACAACAGCGACAAAAGCAGGGAAATGAGGTGTTAGGGTTTCCAACCCTAACGCCCCACAGAGTTCCCACCCTACCACCCCTATCACCACCCTTCACACACCAACAGGCGTCAGGGTGCCATTGGGTTGTCAGTCACAGCTTTCACCCCATTCCATGTGTAAACAAGCTTACACACTACAGTATAGGACAACGGGGTGAGAGTTAGGCCTGAAGACCCAATGGCACACCCCTGCACCTGTTGGTGTGTGGAGGGATGGGGGTGGGGTGGTAGGAGTGGAAACCCTAGGGGTGGGGCATTAGGGTTGGAACCTCTAACACCTCATTTCCCTGCTTTTGCTACTGTGGTATTCACCCTAACCGATGCATTAACAAAGTTTTTTGCAAAGAATTTCCCTTCTTTTTCAGATGGTAGAACTGTGTCCTCATTTGGCCCTGGGAGTGCAGTGTCCTTCAGACCCTGCACTCCTATCCCTCCATCCAGATAGTACAACATAGTAAACAATATCCATATGTCACTTTGGGAGTGTAGGGTCCTTCGGGCCCTGCGCTCCCATCCCTTTATCGAGATAATACAATGTGGTATTCACCCTAACTCTGGCAATGATTTATGTTCAAAAATGGCCATTAATTTTATGTTTTTTTGACAGTCCATATCTCAAAAATCACAAAACCCATCCACACAAAATTGGGCATTTCATGAGACCACTCCATAGGGATTATGTGTGCCAAATGTTGTGCACATCCATTGAACGGTTCCAGAGTTATTAACATTCACAAGTTAAATAGCTTGGTTTAATTTTCACAAGCAATGATTCATTTTTGAAAATGGCCATTAATTTTATGATTGTTTGACAGTCCATATCTCCACCTCTACAAAATCTATTCATATAAACTTTGGCAAGACAATATATCAACCTATAGAGATTATCCATGCCAAATTTCGTTCAAATCCATTAAACGGTTCTAGAGTTATTAATGTTCAAAATGTAAACAACTTGGTTTAATTTTCTCACGCAATGATTCATTTTCGAAAAATAGCCATTAATGTTGTGTTTGTCTGACGATCCATGTCTCAAAAACCACAGCACCCAGGCAAACAAACTTTGGTACGTCAAGAGAACTACCCCTGGAGATTATGTGTGCCAAAGTTTGTGCAGATCCATTGACGAGTTCCAGAGGTATTAATGTTCAAAAAGTAAGCAACTATTTTTCATTTTTGCAAGCAGACGTTTTCACAAATGGTCCATTTTCATGCTAAACTCTTAACTTTTCCCATAGTAAATAATAATGGGAAGTTTAAAACTTTAATAACTTTTGAATGGATTAATATTTTTACACAAAACCTTCAAAAGACACATCTGTGACCTAAGGGCTTTCTACTCTGAAAATTTCAGCCCACAACATAAAGCCATTTCTGAGATCCAGGATGACAAAGAAATGTCAAAAACTCCTGATTTTTCAACACTTTATATCTCAGAAACCACTTGACAGATTACCACCAAATTTGGCAGGTCAAGAGACCTACCGATAGAGATTATGCAAGCCAATTGTCATGCAACTCTGTTTAACACTTCCAAAGTTATTGACCCTCAACGTTTTAACTTTAACACAGAAGTGCATTTTCACGCCAACTATACTGGTATGACTGCGACAGTATTATATATATATATGTGTATAAACATTTGCAATCACATAACCTACTAAGCTGGGAGTCACACAGGTCGAGATGGAAACAAAATTTAGGTACCACCAAAGATGCACAGGTATGGGCTAAGTGTTGGGAGCATGCACATACAGTAAAAATAATGTGGACCCCAAACTCCAACTTAATACAGAAAAAAAGCATAGGGAGGTGGCATAGGACACCAGATAGACTGATGAAAATGGACCTGCAGCAGTCAGACAGATGTTGGAGATGCCAGCAGGGAAAAGGTATTATATTTCACATCCTTTGGCAGTATCCACTGCTACAGAACTTTTGGAAAAGTGTGATAAAAGCTCTCCAACAAGTCATATAGATACAGCTTCTCAAAATTCCATTATCATGGATTTTGTTGGATATAGCATCCTTGTGGGGGACTCCAAAGCCAATCGTCCACTTCCTGTATTCTGCAGCAATGGCAGCAAAAAGACAAATTTTAATGGCTTGGAAAAAACTCACCCCACCAACAATTGCACAGTGGAAAGAGGGGCTCCTTAGCGAGGCAGAGTTTGTCAGGTGCAACATCACAGCAGAGGTTCGGGAATTATACATGAAGAAGGGTGGGCACCATGGGTCTCCTCTGTAATACAGGCCTAAAGGGGGAGGGCTTGCATTAATAGTACCAAAGATTTAGTGGAAAGAGTTGAAGGTTTACTCCATTTAGGGACCAGTTAGACAACAGCCATTACATACAGATGTAGCCTGCCCATACAGGTACATTATCAAAGAGAACAGTGAAGCAACACCTGTTGTTTATTAGCAGACTATCTTTGCATGTTCACAGCATGAAGCACTCTTATCAATGCATGTATCTGCACCAAATGAGTTGATTCTGTATGTACAAAATATATTGTCTTTTTCAGTTTGTCGTGCGTGCAAGTGCAGATGAACTCGTTAAAATGAGAGTTGCTATAGAGGGGTGTGAGGGCGGTGCGTCCACTGGAGAGCTTTGTTCCAAGGGGCAGGTCTGCGGCAGGCAAATCAGTAGGCAGGCTGAGGATGACTGACTTTCTGTTTTTGGGGTGGAGTTGGCAAAGTTTTCAAAGGACAGAGCCGAACCAATAGTAGCGTGGCTTGGTCCTTTGAAATAGCCCTGCATTACATTAACTTCCTGGTTGCACATTCACACTGCTGTAGCGCTTACAGTGATGACAGCAGATGTGAACATGCTGATCCTGTGTTTAAAAGCAAATGAATCCCTCCTGCTCCCTCCCATTGCTCCTGTCCTTCTTCCATTCCCGTTCAAGCCCCCCCGCCAGCAAATCACTCCCTCCCACTGCTGCTATCCTCCCTGCATTCTTGTTTGAGCCCCCCACCAGCAAATCAATGCCTCCCACTCCCTCTCACTGCTGCTGTCCTCCCCACACCCTCAGTTCCGTCCGAGCCCCACCATACACACATACCTCCACACTCACACACGCACAGCAAATCCCCTCCCTCTCCCTCCCACTGCTGTTTTCTTCCCAGCACCCTCCATTCCCCATCCCCCCAGACATTGGGGAGCCCACTCCTAGTGTCCAGAAATGTACACATCATTTCCTGTGAAAAAAAAAAAAAAAAAGAAAACCGCCCCCAATATCTTTATTTTTTTAAACCTGAAAAAAAAAAACAGTCCATCATTGTCTCCTCGTCCCCCCTACCCCATCCCGACCATCCCACTGCGCACCCACCTCCTCACACCCCACTTTCCCATACTTACCTCTGGAGGTCAGGAGCAATGATCTTCTGTGGACAGGGACATGTCTGCACTCTTCAAAGCCGACCGGCAAAGTGATGATTTCAAGGTAAGCCGAATAATAGGAATCAATTGGGCGGGGGGGTCAACTTAGGTTAATATCTCAGCCATTTTTAGGAATTTTGGCCCCAAACTTTCAACATGGGGTTCTTGGGACCCAACCTCCTGAACGCTGTCACTGTCATTTCGTTACTCAGTTCCGAAAGGTGATTTTGCAGTAGCTGCGCGGAATCACCTTTCGGGACTGAATAATGAAACAACAGTGCCACTGTTCATGAAATGGGACCCCAAAAAGCCCATGTTGCAAATTTGGCGAACAAATTCCAATAAAGGACTGCATTATGAGTGTGCATTGCGCAGTTTCTACGCACGCTCCTAACTTTGCCAGTTTTCAATATTTTCACTCCAGATTTTCAACATTGCCATTATTTTACACCTCCTTATGAACAGTATAGCAGTCATTTTTCATATCCTGCCTGAAACATGTTTTCGCACCTGTGGTGCCCAATGACATGGTGGCTCTGCGAAATCACCTTTCAGGATGAGTGAATGAAATGACAGTGGCACTTTTGCTGAGGTGGGATCATAAGAATGCTACATTGAAAATTTGGTGTGAAAATATTAACAAACAACTCGTACCTTTGGTATTTTTTTTTATTTTGACCCCAAATTTTCATCATAGCCATTTCTTCACTGCATCTCATGAATGTGACAGCTGCCATTTTCCAGATCCTGGGCAAACTGTTTTTTTTTTCATCCCTAAAGGTGATTACGCAGCCACTGCTTGAAATTACCTTTCGGATAGGAGTTGAAATTGTACTCTTCCTATCTTCATGAGGTAGTGTAATAAGATGGCTATGTTGAAAATGTGGTGTAAAAATATTAAACAAGCATTTGTCAATGCCGAACGTTCGCTTGCAGGTATTTGCAGTGGTGTTTGACATGTATGGTGCTTTATCCTAATGCCCTGTGCGATTGCTGGTATCTGCACAATAAATTGTCAGCATGACCTTTTTGTTACCCCCATTGTGTGCTACATAAGCGGAAACACGTTTTGGGCAGGATGTGAAAAATGACAGCTGTACTGCTCATAAGGAAGTGTGGTAAAATGGCAATGTTGAAAATCTGGGTGGAAATATTGAAAATTTGCAAAGCTAGGGCGTGCGTGGGAACTGCATAGCGCACACTCGTAAAACAGTCATTTTAGGAATTTTTCACCAAATTTTCAACACAGCCATTTTAAGACCCTGCTCATGATCAGTGTCACTGTTATTTTCTTAATGCTGTCCCATACATTGATTTAGCACACCGACTGCGCCATTGGCAATAATTCCACATGGAAGTGAGAAACACATTTTGAGCAGGATGTGAAAAATGACAGCTGTACTGCTCATGAGGAGGTGTGGTAAAATGTCAATGCTGAAAATCTGGAGTGGAAATATTGAAAATTTGCAAACCTACGAGCGTGCATGGGAACTGTGCAACGCACGCTCATAAAACAGTCATTTTTAGGAATTTTTTCACCAAATTTTCAACATTGCTATTTTAAAACCTCTGCTAATGAACACTGTCTCTGTGATTTTCTTACTGTGTCCCATACACTGATTTCGCACACCGACTGCGCCATTGTGTGCTACATGGGCAGAAACATGTTTTGGGCAGGATGTGAAAAATGACAGCTGTACTGCTCATGAGGAGGTGTGGTAAAATGGCAATGTTGAAAATCTGGAGTACAAATATTGAAAATTCGCAAGCATTACAGAATGCGTAGGAACTGCATAGCCTACGCTCATAAAACAGTCATTTTTAAGCATTTTTTCACCAAATTTTCAGAATAGCCATTTTAAGACCTCTGCTCATGAACAGTGACACTGTGATTTTCTTAATGTGTCCCATACACTGAGTTCGCACACCGACTGTGCCATTGTGCGCTACATGGGCGGAAACACGTTTTGAGCAAGATGTAAAAAATGACAGCTGCACTGCTCATAAGGAGGTGTGGTAAAATGGCAATGCTGAAAATGTGGAGTTAAAATATTGAAAATTCGCAAACTTACGAGCGTGCATAGGAGCTGTGCAATGAACACTCGTAAAACAGGCATTTTTAGGAATTTTTTCACCAAATTTTCAACATAGCCATTTTAAGATCTCTGCTCATGAACAGTGCCACTGTGATTTTCTTAATGTGTCCCATACATTGAGTTCGCACACTGACTGCGCCATTGTGCGCTACATGGGCGGAAACATGTTTTGGGCAGGATGTGAAAAATGACAGCTGTACTGCTCATGAGGAGGTGTGGTAAAATGGCAATGTTGAAAATCTGGTGAAAATATTGAAAATGCAGAAACTTCTGACGAGCTGCGTGGGAACCTGCGCAACACAGACAAAGCAGTCATTTTAGGAATTTTTCACCAAATTTTCAGCACAGCCATTTTAAGACCTCTGCTCATGATCAGTGTCACTGTGATTTTCTTAATGTGTCCCATACATTGAGTTCGCACACCGACTAAGCCATAAATGGCTTCATGGGCAGAAACATGTTTTGGGCAGGATGTGAAAAATGATAGCTGTACTGCTCATGAGGAGGTGTGGTAAAATGGCAATGTTGAATATCTGGAGTGCAAATATTGAAAATTCACAAGCGTGCAGTGTGCGTAGGAACTGCATAGCCTTGCGCTCATAAAACAGTAATTTTAGAATTTTTCACCAAATTTTCAGCACAGCCATTTTAAGACCTCTGCTCATGATCAGTGTCACTGTGATTTTCTTAATATGTCCCATACATTGATTTCTTTTACCGACTGGCCATTATGCGCTTCATGAGAAGTGGCTGCGTTTTGAGGTGAGATGTGAAAAATGACAGCTGTATTACTCATAAGAAGGTGTGGTAAAATGGCAATGTTGAAAATCTGGAGTGGAAATATTGAAAATTCGCAAACCTACGAGCCTGCGTAGGAACTGCGCAACACACGCTCATAAAACAGTCATTTTTTGGAATTTTTGCACCAAATTTTCAACATGAGGTTTTTGGGACCCCTTCTCATGAATGATGTCACTGTCATAGTGCTATTCAGGCCCGAAGGGAGATTTCACGCAGTGACTGCGCAGTGACTGCGAAATCACCCTTCAGGCCCGAACAACGCCATGACAGTGACATCATTCATGAAGAACTAAACACATGTTAATTATTAAAATTCACAAAATGCCTGAGATATGCAATAAAGTTGAACCCCACCCCCATCTGGCCCATTATACAGCTTACCGGCATTTCCTCAGTTGCGGTCACCTTTGAAGAGTGCAGACGTGTTCCCGGTCCACACGAAGATCGTCGCGCCAGTCCGGAGTAAGTATGGGGTCAGGGGGTGTGGAAAACTGGGTGCGCAGTGGGTGGGTGCGGGGTTGCGGGAGGGACTGGGGAGGCGCGCGTGGGACTGTTTTTCTTTACAGGTAAAAACAAAAAAAAAAGCAGCGTGGGGCGTTTGCCACGCTGGGGTGGGCTCCCAGCATGGCAGCAGGATAGCTTAGGGGCCGTGGAGCCGAGCCAGAGTTGGGCACCCCGATCGTGCTCTTGTTGCCACGCTGGGAGTGGGCTCCCAGCATGGCACCAAAGCTTTGGGGCAGCGTGGACGCTGCTGGGAGCCGCATGACGAAGCGGCATGACGCTGGGTAAGCTGGCATGGCAGCCGGTTTCTTTGAAGCAGGAGACCACCGCTGTCATACAGAGCTCCCGCGACCCATTGGTGCAGGACCACCATGCCTGCTCAAGGGAGCAGTGCATTGGATGGAAGAGGCACACCTCCAAAGTGTGCTACTCTCCCAAAATGTTCCTTGCGCATGCGCGCAAGCGAACGTAAAAACAATGAAGTTATGAACCCGTGTTGAAATTTGCAAACACCAGCTCGTAACCCACTTCCCTTCCTCCCCCCCAAATGGCACCAGCGCATGCAACAAACTTTCGGCTTTGACAAATGCTTGTTTTTATAGTTTTTAAAGTAGGTTGTTAAGTATTGTGCTTGATAGTACAGTAACGTTTTAGAATTTGTTAGAATTTATGTTATGTGAATATTATTAACTTGCATAGTTAACAATTAGAGTGAGTTTTTTGTAATAGTGAATTTGTCATTACAGTATGGAATTGTTATGGAATTACTTATATTTCAAGCCTACTCTTTCGTAAATTCAGTAATATGAGAATTATATTGTTAAGATGTATAAACTTCTAGATCACCCTCCCATTTGGGGGTTGTTTCTAATCATTAATGTTTAATTATACTGTGCAGTATCTTATGGTTGTAAAAAAATGTTTAAATCAATAAAAACACTTGTTGAAAAGGAAAAAAATTACAAATTAACAATGAACAAAGACATCAACACACAAAATAAAATCCTTAATAAAACTATTCAGCAGTCGGCTAGTTCTTCAACTCATAAATAATTCTCAAAAGCTTCTCTAAACAGATGCAGCGTCAGACCCCACTCAAAAGCCTCCAGCAACGGGGCCACCCTCAAGGATCTTGGGATCGAATTCCATAGGGCCGGGCCTGCAACTTCAAACAAATGATTTCCAGAGGTCTTCAGCCAGGCCCTAGGAACTGCCAGGAGGCCTTCAGTGGAGGAGTTGCGTGAGTGCCCAGGGCAGACAGGAGTCAGGAGGTCACTCAGGTAACTAGGGTCCAAGCCATATAGGGCCTTATATATCAGCAAGCCCAACTTGAAGGTAATTCTTCATCTCACCGTCAGCCAGTGCAGATCACCCAGGACTGGGGTCACATGAAAAGACCTCAGAAGGCCCGTCAGCAACCTGGCCACTGCATTCTGCACCAGTTGTAGGCGATGAAGAATCCCTGCACTGATGCTGAGGTATAGAGTGTACAGTTGTCAAGCCCAGATGTCACAAAGGCATGAGCCGGTGAGGGCAGGTCACCAGGTGGAATTAAGGCTTTGATCTGGGCGACATTCCTTAGGTGGTAAAAACTACTATGAATGACGGCCAACACCTGAAACTCAAGTATAAAATCATCAGCAAGGATGATGCCCAGATACTTCACCCCAGTAGAAGCCACAGAAGGGGTAGGGCCAAGGAATAGCCTTGTTCCCATCCCAGCAGCACCCATATCACGCCAGTGACTAGGCTCAAACACTAGCACCTCCGTCTTATTGGGGGTTAGTCTCAGCCAGCTAGAGGACATCCAGTCTTGGATCTCAGCCAGACATTTATTTAGCACCTCCACAGCGTCACCCATCCTGGGATCAAATGACCTATACAGTCAGGTATCATCTGCATAACAGTGAAAAACCCAAACTGTACAGTCTAATGATTTCACCCAGGGGAAGCAGGTACACTGCAAACAACATAGGCAACAGGATCGAGCCCTGGGGAATTCCACAAGCCAGGGACTTTGGGCAGGAGGAGAAATTTCTCATCACTACCTTCTGCATCCTGCCTGTGAGGAAGGACTCAAACCAGTTGATGACAGTACCAGCTAGTCCACAGAGCTCTCTTAGGTGATTCAGCAACACTACATGGTCCACAGTGTCAAATGTTAAAGAGAGATCGAGGAGAATGAGTATTGACCGGTTCCCACTATCTCTCACCCTGAGGAGATCTTTTTGCACACTGACTAATGCCGTTTCAGTGCTATGCCTGGATCTAAACCCAGACTGGAACATCTCATAGCTGTCATAGGCTGCAGGGTGCATTTCAAGCTGCAGAGCGACTACTTTTTCGACAACCTTTCCCAGAAATGGGAGGTTGGAGATTGGTCTATAATTTGCCAAGATGTCAGGGTCGAGAGATGGTTTCTTTAGGAGGGGCCTCACCAGCGACTCCAGGGTGCTGGGGAAAAGTGCCTCTGAAAGCAAACACCTCACAATCTCAGCAAACACTGGACCAATGGACTCAACACATCCCATTAAGAGACGAGTCAGGCCCAGGCCCAGTTCACAGTAAGTAGGCTGCAGCTTTGAAATCACCTTGCAAACCTCTGCCACCCCCATTAGCTGAAACTCACCCCAGAC
The DNA here is from genome assembly GCA_016271365.2 of Neoceratodus forsteri. Lineage (NCBI taxonomy): Eukaryota > Metazoa > Chordata > Ceratodontiformes > Ceratodontidae > Neoceratodus > Neoceratodus forsteri. The sequence goes on from JADMNL010000023.1 coordinate 73,117,918, forward strand.
AATAGGAGTGACTCTATAAGTGCATAGCTCACCACTGCGGGGCCATGTCTGCCCTGTTGGAGAGATCCCAGTTCTAATGGTGGACACCCTGTCAGAGAAGAGCAGAGTGGACTCCTCGCACTGAGCAGCTGAAACTGCTCTTTTTGGCTGCAGACAGGCAGAATTAAGTAGCCTACCTACAGTCTGAAAAGACAGAGCCGGTCTGTTCCACCCTGCAGCAGCCTCCCTGGACAGGAACACTATTTTCTCTTGGTAGATTGTCCTTTGATATTCACCATAGTGAATTCACAAAGCCAGTCTGTCCTCCTCAAACTGGGATCTTTGCCAACAATCCTCAAACCTTCAACCCCTGGTCTTCATCTTCTTGAGAGTCCCATCAAATCACAGGGGTCTCAGGTGAGAAGACCTGGTTCATATACGGACCGGTGTGACAGAGTTAAGTGCATTCACCATAGTGAATTCTCAAAGCCAATCTGTCCTCCTCAGACTGGGGTCTCTGCCAGCAATGCTGAAACCTCCAATCCCTGATCTTCATGATCATCTCCTTGAGAGCCCCATCAAATCATGGGAGCCTCAGGCGAGAAGACCTGGGTTATACATGGATCAGTGTGACAGAGTTGAGCGCCTTACAGACAGCACTATTATAAGCTGCCACTGCCTTGTCCGAACCCATCGCACAAGCAGCACTCACACCAGAAAGGTCCATTAGTCCCTCTGGGGACAACACCTTTAAAGGGTGGTAGCGGGCCATCTCAATAGGGAAGAGACTCAAATGAAAACTCCACCATGCAATGATCAGACCAAATGATTGGATCAATCTTGAGGTCAGTGACCTCAAGCCCCAGTGAGAACACTAAGTCCAAGGCATGACCAATTCAGTGGGTCACAGAAGCAACCGTTTGTGCAATATCCAGCAAAGTCATCATCTAGAGCAAGTCAGAGCCAAAATGCGAGCGCTCATCATTGATCCAGGCATTGAAGTCACCCAGAATCAACCATCTTGGCAATTCCAACACCTTATCAGTGACGAAGTCCATAACTTCTAGCTGAAATTCCCCCTTGTGCCCTGGAGGTCTGTACACAAAGAGGATCCTGCAGCCTGCACCTGGACCCCTGCACACACCTACATATTCAAATGATGAAGTGGAACCCACTGGGAGTACGGAGAAGTTCAAGTCGGATCTAAAGCAGATGGCCACTCCCCCACCCCTGCATTCCCTCCACAGGTAGTGCACTAGAGAGAACCCAGCTGGGATAGATGCCTCTAGAACTGGACATGTGTTGGCCCCCAAACAGGTATCTATAATGCAAGCCAGATCGACCGAGGAACTCAAGTCTGCAATAATTGCAGTCTTGTTCCTAATCGATCTGGCATTGCTCAGAACCACCCGAAAGGGACTAGTTTAGGTTGCCGGCCCAGCTGCTACATGCCCACTCAGTACATTGGGATCTGGGAATGGGTACCATGCAGTCTGTCCATACGCCCCATCATACCATAAGAAATAGAATAAAAACCATTGTGCTGCAGATCTTGTTTACAAGGGTGACCGGTTAAGGCAAACCTTCTGATGACAAGTGAACATGTTACTAACATTAATAGTGCAAGATGCAGTGAACATCCTACAAGACATTGTATGTTTACATAGGTATAACAAAGTTTAAAGTGCAAGGTAAGGCACAGTGCAGGGGTTATAGGGACAGAAGATCATAGCTATTGCTTCCTATGTTAACCCCCCCCCTCCCCTGGAATGACAGCAGTAAGGTTATGCTGGAGGAGACTGAAAAGAACCATTCCTTAACTTCTGCACTGGAGGACAATGGGCAGTTGACCAGGCATAGGAGGTCTGGCAGGGAGTTTTCACAGTGAAAACCATGTGAGGTTACACTTGGCCAGCAACTTGTCTGGCATACTGTAGTGCATGTAGTTTTTGCTAAGTGAAGAAGGCACTTTACTGTGAACTCCACCACTTTGCACTTCATGATGTAGTTCATGAAATGCCGTTGCCAAACTTCTCACATCTCTACTGTAGAGCGCTTCTGCACCGTCCATAGGATTCAATGGGGCATCTTCTGAGATCTTCTTTTTATGTTGGCTTGCACACACGCGCAAGCAACATCTTGTGTTAGTAGCTCATTTCAGAGGTGTGTCAGTGTTGTGGCAAATGCAAGGGATGCTTTAGTGGGTGCGTCCCTCAGCTGCCAATCAGTGAGCATGCTGGCGATGACAGAAAACTTCAAAGAGAGCCAAAAAGTTGAACGAAATCTGTCACTGCAATCAGGTGCAGTTTCGTCACTGAAGTGGCAGGTGACAGGACTTCGGCCATGCACATTACAGTGCACAGTATTGCGCATGGCCGGAGTTACGAGCAACATGTTTGCTCAGAGTGCCTGTCCTGGTGAAACATTTCAATAAATAATGTAGCTGCAGAGTGACTTTCCAGAATTAGAGTTGTGCGAAACTGGAAAATTTTGCCCTGCAAAATATTTCACAGAATTTGTGCATTTTGCAAAATGTTTCACCTGGTGAAATGCAAAGTGCTGCCTGTGGGGCGGGTGAAATTTTGCCCTCCCACCAGCGAAATTTGTTGCTCATGGGTGAAATTTCGACACCCACAGGCAACATTTCTTAATTTTGCCACTGGCCCCAAATTGTTTAAAAAGAACGAACAATCCCTTCCCCATCTCCCCTGGTGTCTAGTGGTCCTCCCTGGTCAATCACCGACTGAATTCAAGATCCCTCACCTCCAGTCACCCTGCGTTATCCCCCGGCCCCCAAATGTGAATCCAGTCCATGCAGATCCATGGCACCATCTTGTAACAGGCACCTTGCATATCAACCTGTGGAAGAAGGGAAAAAAAAAGGCGGGGGGGTGAGGGAAAGAGGAAAAAGAAAAAAGAAATAAATCCTATAGTCAGTGCTCTGAACAGCTGTCTTCACTGAAGGAAGTGCAAGACACCCTCTAACTCAAAATGGAGAAAGGAAGGAAAATGTCATTCACAGCACAGCTACTAGGCGATCAATCTGCTGGATCTCTCCTAAAAGACTGCAGAAGATCACAGATCTCTTGTAGGGACTGCTCCTTTAGTCTCTTCTTGCCATCCAGAGAAACTTTTTCCCCAGGAGTCTTTTTGCAGAGATCGCTTGTCCCATTGTTCCTGTGTTTCCATTGCCTTCTGAGTTCTCAGTCAGACCAATGCTATGACTCCTTAGTTCCAATAGGGCAGCTTCTGGTTTAGCAAATACCTTGGTACCCTCCGGAAAACAAATCTTTATTCTAGTAGGGTATGGAGTGGTGAATTTGAGATTCTGGGATATGAGAACAGGAAATAAAGGGGCAAACTCCTGACATTTCTTTTGAAGAGCTGCAGAGTAGTCCTGGGCAAAATACAATCTATTCCCATTAAACAGTATTGTGCCCTTTCACCTTGTGCATTGTAGAATAGCTTCTTTAGCCACATAGTCGTAAAAGTGCTTGACAATAGATCGAGGTCATGCAGCCGGATCAGTTGATCTGGCAGTAAGCGCTCTGTGCACCCTTTCCAGTGGGAGCGGACAGACATCACCAACATCCAAAGGGGAAGGTAGGAGCTCCTGCATCAATTGGATCATCCAGCCATTACCCTCCATACCCTCTGGGAGGCCATAGAGCCTTACGTTGTTTCTCTGTGAATGGTTCTCAAGCTCATCAAACTTCTCCTGATAAGCTTGCGTATCTTGCAGTAGTTTTGTGAAGAGTCTTTCTAGGTGGTCCACTTTTTGGTCTGTGTCCAAGGCATGCTGTTCCAAGCTGGTCACTTTGCTCTCAAGGGAATGGACTACTGATTTTAGTTAGAAAACTGAGTCTGAGTTTTATTCCTAAAGTCCTTTAGCTCCTGCAGTATAGCAACTGACAAAGGTGAATCCAAAGTTTCTGGATCAGCCACCGCCATCTGAGCCTCCGAGCTTGATTTGGTGGCATCGAGTAGAAAATTGTCGGGTCCGGAGGTAATGGAGTTGCCAAAAGTTGTTAACCTGATTGGGGTACTTGGGGGGAGCAGGGTGGGCTCTGACTTAGGGTGGGAGGTGGGGGCCACTGGGCACCAGGGACAGGAGGGTTGTTTTATTTTCTTTTTCTTTTGAAGATTTGGGGCAGGGTCATGGCTGGGGAAGGAAAATAACTGGAGTTGCCTGGGGGTTCTAATCTTTACTTCAATTCAGTCGGTGATCGGCCGGGGGTTCACTAGACACAAGGGACATGGGAGGGATTATGTTTATTTTCAAGGATTGGGTGCTGGGGATAATTCGGGGTGACCTGGGGGGTTCTTGAATTTTGCCCGGGCATCGACTGGGGGGGGCCACTAGACACCAGGGAGGGGGGAAAATAAAATATAAATGATGGCTGGGGCATATGTGGTCGAAATTATGCGTGGAATTGCGCAATTTCGCAAAATATTTGCCCGGAAAATTGCCAATTTTGCCAGCGAAATAAAATTTAACAACATCTCTATCCACAATGGCAGCTCCTTCCTCCCACCACACAGTCCAGCAAAGCTTACATCGGGGGTGCCTAATCCCTGTGTCATCATGTATTCTCCCCATTAAATGTGGCACACTAGGAGCCCACTCCAGTGTGCCGAAACATGGTGGCTCCTGCTGCCCACTACACACTCTCAAAAAGCCAACATCGGGGTGCCCAGTCCCTGTGTAAGCATGTATCCCCCCCCATTAGTGTGGCACACTGGGAGCCCACCCCAGTGTGCCAAAATTTTTTTTTTTATTTTCTTCCAGCACAGGGATGCCCACTCCTGGTTTCAGATGGGCCCCATGATTTGCCAACATTGGGGTGCCCAATCCCCATCTCGACAAGCCCCCCCTCCCCACTACTGTGGCATACTGGGAGCCCTCCCCAGTGTGCCCATATTAATAAAAAAAATGTTCCTGTGAAAGAAGAAAACCATCCTTCATTGTTTGTTTGTTTTTCTACCTGTAAAAAAGGAAATGGTCCATCACTGTGTCACCGTCCCCATCCCCCATCTGAACCCTCCCTCTGCACACCACCTCCCTACACATCCCTCACCCCATACTTACCTCTGGAGGTCAGGTGCTGTCATCTTCTGTGGACCAGAACACATCTGCACTCTGCAAAGCCGAATCGCAAAATGAAGAATTGAAGGTAAGCCGTATAATAGGAGTCATGGGGGGGGTTCTACTTAGGTTGATATCGCAGTCATTTTTTTTGGAATTTGGGCCCCAAATTGTCAACATGGCATTCTTGGGACTGCCACCTCATGAATACTGGCACTGTCATTTCACTTCTCGATCCCAAAAGGTGATTTCGCAGTCGCTGCACAGAATCACCTTTCAGGACTGATTAAGAAAAAGACAGTGCCACTGTTCATGAGGGGAGGTCCCAAAAAGCACATGTTGCAAAAATTTGGTGAAAAAATTCTAAACAATGAGTGTGTTATGGGCGTGTGTTATGCAGTTTCTACGCACGTTTGTAACTTTGCGAGTTTTTTATATTTTCACTCCAAATGTTCAACATTGCCATTTTTTCACACCTCCTTATGAACAGTACAGCTGTCATTTTTCACATCCTTCCCAAAATGTGTTTTCACACCTGTGGTGCAGAATGGCATGGTCGCTGTAGGTAATCAACTTTTGGGACAGAGTATCATAATCACAGTGCCACCGTTCATGACTGCAGGTCCCAAAATGCCCATGTTGAAAACTTCGAAAACATGATTGCGTTATAGGCGTGCATTGAGCAGTTTCTAGGCACGCTCTTAACTTCGCAAATATGTCATATTTCCACTCCGGATTTTCAACACTGCTATTTTTTCACATCTCCTTATGAACAGTATAGCTGTCATTTTTCACATCCTGTCCAAAATGCGTTTCTGCACCTGTGGTGCCAAATGGCGCAGTCACTGTATGAAATCACCTTTCAATATTGAGTAATGAAATGATAGTGACACTGTTCATGAAGGGGGGTTCCAAAAAGCCCATGTTGAAAATTTGGAGTGAAAATACCAACAAATGCCCAGAGCATAGGGGTTTCCAACCGTAGCGCCCCACCCTGTAGAGACTGACAAGCGTTGAGGGTATGACTTTGGTTTGTCGGCCGTAATGCTCACAGCATTCCACCCCCACCCTGCAGCCATTGACATGCACTGAGGTATGCCTTGGGGTCTTTGGCCCTAATGTTCACCCCATTCTCTTATACTGCACCTATCTCAGCTTATTTCCTTATGGAATGGGCTGAGCATAAGAGCCAAAGACCCCAAGGCACACTGCGACACCTATTGCTGTCTGCAGGGTGGGGTGAGGTGGAATAGCATAAACATTATGGCTGATGATCCAAAGGCACACCCCCAATGCCTATCAGTCTCTGCAGGGGTGGGGGGTTAGGCTAGTTTAATATTTCACTCCCATTCCTATTATGCATCTCTAACTCCTGCACTACCAATGCCAATGCCAGCAAGCCAATATTCGGCATTGATAAATGCTTGTTTTTTTTTACTGTAGGGAAAGTAACTTAATTAAAATAAAAACAATGGTTAGTATGTGGGTTGGCTTGGATTTTAAATGTTACCCTGTGTAATAATAAAGTAAGAGGCCCCGTCAAGCACAGGAGCACTCTCCAGATTATGACGTCTTGAAATGTCAATAAAGTGGAAGTGATCCAGCTGCTGATATCACAGTTAGAATACATATTTTCCTTCCCTTTGTGCACCTCATGAAATTTGTTTTTGTTTGTTTGAACATGACGGCTGCCTTTAACAAGCATTTGTGTTGGGATAACAGCACACCTTGGGTGCGCTGAAGCACAACACTGAAGACACAGTGCTTCCACCACCCAAAAAGTGCCATTAGCCCTGCACGAAGCACACCCTGGAATGCTTTACTGCAATTATGAAATGGGTCACCATGTTGCTTGTTAGAAAATACAAAACACAGGGATAAAATGAAGAAATTTATTTAATTAAGGTTCACACTTTTAATGAATGTAACACTGTAACAGAGACATAGTAGTTCCTGCACTTAGCAAAATGAAACTGGAATTTTTAATAAGTAAATAATAACACACAATGGGATGTGGGTTATACTTTGATAAACATTTGTCTAGGGGGCATAGCAGGACATGAGGCCACAGGCTGAGTGCCTTACTGCCCCCTAGAAGTATGTTATCAGAGCATAACCAGCATCCCGGAATGTGTTGTGCTTATAAAATGTGTATATGTTGTTAAACTGTAACATTTAAAAATAAATATTAAAATAAAAAAAAAATCTGGGTTAATGTGAAGTGGTCTGTCTGCTTTCCTTAGATTGCTAGCGACACTGTTAAATAAAGTGCTGTCGCTAGGGGTGTTAAAGACAGTCACTGTGTTATTACATCAGGCCGCAGGCAAGACTGCAACTTTGTTTTGGTCTTGCTGGCAGCAGGCTACCACCTGCTTTAGCAACTTACATGAAAGTCCCAGTGGTCTCCCTGTACTTTGGACCCTGGAGGGAGTTTTGAGAGTCCATAAAGCTGTAGGTAAGGAGAGGAGGGGAGGAGGGCTGCTCAGGGCACTAGCTGAAAATGCTGACTGAATTATAGTGTGGTCAAAAACCGCACAAGCAAATCATTGATGGCACCCTCCGCACACCCCAAGCTATAAATAACCACTTCCTGGGGGAAGGCAACTCAGGGATGGAGAGGAACCTTGGGGGATCGTATTTGTGTTGGGGGGTGCAGGGAACTGACCACAACAACTGGGGGTGTAGGGCAAAAGTGCAGGAATGGGGGCAGACACATTCAAAATAAATGTCAGGACAGGGCAGGGGAAAAGAAATAAAAACAAAAGTTGTGGGACCAAGAATCAAACCCTGGTCATCCACACATTCCACCTCCCTTCACTGCTCATGGCTCTAACCTCTGTGCTATGGCAGCTGTTCAGCAAGGCAGCACTCAGGGGACATCTTATTGTCTTTGTCCCACATGACAACAGCTATAGGGATAGCAGAAATGTACTTGTGCTATGCTATCCCTGTAGCTGTTTTACCCAATGCTATTTTTGCCATGCAGATGATACCTATGCTATTGTAACCCCCTTGTTACCCAGGGTTACTAGAATCCCAGTAAGACCTAGTGGTAGGCAGGGAAGGCAGCTTGTGAAACTCCAGTTAAATGGGTTACACACTGTCTCACTCTGTTCTCAGTCAAAACTGAGGGATGACATCACCAATAGAACTATCGCAGCTGCATGAGCCACATTGGAATCTGCAGCAAAGGGAGTTAGATAGATAGAACGTTGGGAGTTTTGAAGTCAGTGTCTTCAGTTTGTCTTCAGTGAGTGTGTGTGAAGTAGGGAACTTGCTGTTAAAGCAGCTCAGTGAAGGCTCTAGGAGCCTCAGCCCTGTCAGAGGGCTACTTTTAAGTAATAGGGTGTGTGTCTCCACCTTAAAGAGAGACACAGAAGATTACTGAAGTGGTGGAGACCGCTGTTTTCCGGTCTCAGTGTCCCCTTCCTCTGGGGGGGAGGAAAAGGTTTCCCTGCAGATTCCTGGGGCAACCCCCTAGTTCTGCTTGTGGAGGAAAAGCTGCTTGTTCATTTCAGTATTTATTTGGGAGAAAAGAAGATTTGTGAGTCGCCTGTGGGGCACCTGCAACGAGAGGGTGAGTGTCTACTCTGGCTAAAAGGGCCTATGTTTTCACCCTGGGACTTGTGTGACAATGTGGGGATTGAACTACTACAATATTGGGAAGCCTAGAGTAATGGGCTAAGCAAGTTAAAAGTAGGTTCAAGTTCCAGAGTTTGTTGGGATGCAAATGATATGTAGAGGTGATGTGACATACGTCTACCCTTAATCTATATTTGAAAGTTCAGTAAAGGAATTGTTCAGTTTCCAGATAAATGGCCGGGTATGAGCTGTGGGAGCTGGAGGTGGGTGGCCCCCCATCTTTAGTGACCAGGTCCACCTCTACGGATTTCTTCTGTGGATGTCTACTTTACCTCAGGCACTTGGCCAGTGATGGGGGAAGTACCCAGACGTGGGATTGTAAGGAAAATTTTCTCTAGGAGTCGCAGACTCTAGTGTGGTTTGGGGAGCCACGACAGGATAATTGATTCATTCCTCCAATGGACCGTGAACAGGATAATTGGTTCATTCTTCCAATGGACCGTAAATGGGATAATTGGTTCATTCTTCCAATGGACCGCAGATCAAGTGGCAGGTGGGGGAGCCGGGCCAGTGGGGAAAACCAAAGTGTGTACAAGTCGGGCTGTGTACCCAAAGCTGCGTGCAAGTCCGGGCTGTATTCCTGGTGAGTTTAGAGCCTGAGGGCTAGAAATAGTGATAAAGTGTTCTGTTGTCTCTAATCTGCATTACCAGAAAATGTAGCCCCATGGGGGTCCGTCTATACTTTGTTTGTTTAGTTTGGATGTGAATAAAAGCCACACCGAAGAATCCCATACCTGGTTCTGGACATTACAGTTATTGCTTCCTGTGTTCGGATTTACTTGGGTGCCCCTGTTCAGAGTAGCCAAACCTAGGTCCCCTTTGCCAAGTAACCTCATCCTCCCCGAAACCAGGTCCCCACCAGGTACTGCTGTCAGCGTCAACAGCATGCCACCTGTCGTTTTGCTAGAAAGGCAGGGGTGAGGGGTTACACTATAATTCGTGCAACATATTCACCAGGTACTGCAGCTCAGGACAGACAGCAAGACGATTTCTTAGCACAAACAACACTTTTTAAGTGTCACCATTTTAAGTTGCTGGCTTCCGATTTTGTTCGCTAAAACCGTGGATTTTAAATTTCCCATTAGCAAGGAATCAACATAGCAATCTTTGAAGGTGTGAAGAGAGGGTTTTGGGGCTGCTGTTTTTGAGGACTTGTTTTTTGGCGTGGTATAAGCTAAAAAAGATATAATTTGGAATGGCTGCCAGCCAATCAAATTTGAGGACTGTCTCTTCCTGTTTTATAAATAAGAAGATTTCTTCTTTTGTCATAACTTTAGTTAATTTTTATGTTTGCTTGCACGCATGTGCAAGAAACATTATGGGACAGCTTAGGAGAGAAGCAGGTTGTGGAAGCGCGGCACTATAGCAGCCAAGGGAGGCACAGAATTTGGGGGCTTGGCAGTGGTGGGCCAATGGAGGCACAGTGTGCTGATGACATTGGCTTCCAAAAGTTGCACCAAGTTGCAATGTTTTCGCCGCTGCAATCAGGGGCCACCTCATCATTGCAGCGTCAGTGATTCTGCTGCAATGATGGAGCGACCTGTCATTGCTGGGCGGAACTTGCCGACTGTAATATTGTTTGTGAACATGGCAGGTGGTTTGCCGCCTGTTCACAAACAATATCAAAATTGCCCCGAGCCGAGGGGGTGGCCAATCCCCCTCAGCAGCATGTGCCCCCCTGCCACAGCAATGTTTTGCCGGCGGGGCCCCAATCTCCGTCAAGCTTCAGTCCCCTCTCAATGTAAAGTTGCCGACAGGAGCCCACTCCCGTTGGCATCATGTCCCCTCCAGTTTGATTTGCCAGCGGGAAGCCCACTCCTCATCGGCATAATCGCCCCAAAAAAACAAAGTAAATTTCTGCGAGGGGTGCCCAATCCCCTCGGCTCTTTCGTCCTCTGGCTGTTGTGCCGATGGGGGTACCCAATCTCCCATTAGTTACACCCCCCCAGAAACAGTCAGGTGGCATGCTGGGAGCCCACCCCAGCATTCCCAATGCCCCTTTAATGGAAAAACCGTCCTGCGATGGTTTTTTACATTTTTTTAAACCTGTAAAAAAAAAAACCTATCCCTCGTAGTCTCCTGACCCTCAAAAACTCGCACCCACCCTCTGTGCACCCTGCCTCCCCACATCCCCTCACCCTATACTTACCTCCGGAGTCCAGCGCGACAATCTTCAGTGGACTGGGAACACGTCTGCACTCTTCAAAGCCGACCGTGAACTGAGGAAATGCCGGTAAGCTGTATAATGCAATAAATACATTTTTTTCAACTTTAATGCATATCTCAGGTATTTTTTGGAATTTTTGCACCAAATTTTCAACATGGGGTTTTGGGGACCCCTCCTCATGAATTCTTGAACTGTCATGGCGTTAATCGGGCCCGAAGGGTGATTTCGCAGTCACTGCGCAAAATCACCTTTTGGGACCGATTAATGAAACAACAGTGCCAGTGTTCATAAGGTGGGCTCTCAAAAAACCTATGTTGCAAATTTGGTGAAAGAATTCCTAAAAATGACAGTTTTGCGAGCGTGCGTTGCACAGTTCCTACACACGCTCATAAATTCGCAAATTTTTAATATTTGCACTCCGGATTTTCAACACTGCCATTTCACCACACCTCCTTATGAGCAGTACAGCTGTCATTTTTCATATCTCGCCCAAAATGTGTTTCTGCACATGTAGCGTACAAAGGCGCAGTCGGTGTGCGAAATCAATGTATGGGACAGATTAAGAAAATCTCAGTGACACTGTTCATGAGCAGAGGTCTTAAAATGGCTATGTTGAAAATTTGGTGGAAAAATTCCTAAAAATGACTGTTTTACGAGCATGCGTTGCGCAGTTCCTATGCAAGCTCGTAAATTCGTGAATTTTTAATATTTACACTCAGATTTTCAACATTGCCATTTTACCACACCTCCTTATGAGCAGTACAGCTGTCATTTTTCACATGTCACCCAAAATGTGTTTCCCTGCATGTAGTGCACAATGGCGCAGTCGGTGTGCTCAATCGATGTTTGGGACAGATTAAGAAAATCACAGTGACACTGTTCATGAGCAGAGGTCTTAAAATGACTATGTTGAAAATTTGGTGACAAAAGTCCATAAAATGACTTTGTTACGAGTGAGCATTCCAGTTTCCACGCACCCTCGTAAGTTCATGAGTTTGCAATATTTTCAGTTCAGATTTTCACCAGTAGCATTTTTCCACACTTCCTTATGAACAGTACAGCTGTCATTTTTCACAACATGGCCAAAATGTGTTTTCTCATTTTCAGCGCAGAAATGCGTGGTCGCTGTGGTAAATCATTGTTCGGGACAGATAAAGAAAATCACAGTGACACTGTTCATGATCGGAGGTCCCAAAATGCCTGTGTTGACAATCTGCTGTAAAATATCCCCAAACTAATTACATTACGGGTGTGTGTTGCACAGTTTCTATGCACACTTGTGACTTCACCAGTTTTTTTATTATTTTCACTGCAGATTTTCAACATTGCCATTTTTACACCTCCCCCTGAACAGTATAGCTGTCATTTTTCACATTCTGTTCGGAATGTGTTTTTGCACCTGTGGTGCTAAATGCCATAGTCGCTGTACAAAAGCAGCTTTCGGCTAACAAACTGATATTGCCACTGTTCATTAGGTGGGGGGTCACAAAACAACCTTGTTGAAAATTTGGAGTGAAAATACCAACGAATGCCTGAGGTGTTAGGGTTTCCAACCATAACGCCCCACCCTGTAGAGAATGACAGGCATCAGGGGTGTGACTTGGGATTCTCGCCTGTAATGCTCATACCATTTCACACCCTGCAGCCAGTGAGAGGCATCGAGGTGTGCCTTGGACTCTTCGGCCCCAAAGTTCACCCCATTCTCCTATACCGCACCCATCTCACCGTATTTCCTGATGGAATGGGGTGCGCATAATGGCCAAAGACCCCAAGGCACACCATGACACTTGTCAGTGTCTGCAGGGTAGGGTGTGGTGAAATGGCGTGGCCATTATGCCTGACGACCCAAAGGCACACCCCAGTGCCTGTCACTCTCTGCAGGGTGGTGGTGGGGTTGGCTTCAGTTCAATACTTCACTGCCATTTCTATTATGCAGCTGTGTAACTCCTACACTAGCAATGCCAATGCCAGCAAGCAAACATTTGGCATTGACAAATGCTTGTTTAGTTGTGTGTCAACTGTTAGCTGTAAGGTAGTGGGGATGGGAGCTTGGGGGGAAACACTCTCCAAGAATGGTCCAAGAATGGTTTTGTTTCAGGGGTTTAATTTTTATAGTTATTTGTAGTTAAATATATTGAATTGGTTATTTCTCATCACACTGGTGATGTTCATGTGCGTGAAGAAGTCCAGTATTGCAAGCAGAGCTGTCATTTGTAACATTTGGAAGTGGAGCTGAAGCGACGTTCACAGTCAAAGGTGAGACACCTGAAAACATACAGTATGGGATCGTGCTGCAGCGACCACAGCCAAAGTGCTACGTGGCTCACAGTCAGGGGTGTTGCTCTCAATTGCTACAGCTGGACAGTGATGTGGAGCCACTGGTGCTGATGTGATCAGTGGTGCTGTTGTGGGAGGAAGCATGTTTTCTACTGGGATAGCCTCGGTAACAGTTTCAGCTGAGCGGGAGGTAAGCTTGCCAAAGTATGCAGAATGACTAATTCCAGCTGTCTCTTAGAAAGACTGCCACTATAATTGTTGGGTCGGGCATTGTGAGTGTGAGTTCATCTTGGTCTTCACTTTGTTTTGGCATGACTGATGTAGGATTGTCTTCTGCCTTCTCTGAGGTGTACTGATACACAGTAGCTGTGCCAGCTTAATGCAAACAGGTCACAGAGTAGACAGATCTTCTTCTAGTCCTGCTGTGTGGGATATCAGAATTGTGTTCTGAGCTCCTCCGCCAAATAGGTTTCTGGATTCTTTAGACCTATTTCATAATTGCACATTACTCTTACCACTTCCCAGATGGGGTAGCTCCTGTCCCCGTCCTGGATGATGGCTTAAGTCTACCCTCCTCTAGGTCTCTGGTCCCCTGGGCACTTAGTTTGGATCATCCTAGGATATTAGCATTAGCAATGTCAGTGGCTCAGTAGGTAGCCCACCTGCCTCTGGGGCTAGAAGATCAGATGATTGTGGGTTCTAGACCCACACCAGGTATTTGGAGTAATATCCATAACTCAAACTGTTATGCAGTATGAGGAGGTGCTGTCCTTTGGCTGCGATGTTAAACTGAGCTCCCTTCTACCATCTCTGGTCACTGTCCAGGTGGAAGTGAACCCATGACACTTATCAGTGAAGAGAAGGTAAGTTTCCCCCAGTGTCATGGCACATTCCCCTGTCAATAAAACAGATCCATGTAGCCCACTCCCCAAGGTGCACCTGGAAACAAGCTATCACAGCTCAGTGTGCCTTTCTTGGACATAAATTGCAAATAAACAGATCTTCTAGTTTTGGGGACTAGTTATACTTAAACCTCAATTGTTTTGCAGCTAGTTTTTTTTAACAGTTTTTGCCAGAAAAGGCACACTAAGCCGAGGCTTATTTCCAGGTGCATCCTGAAAACACAGGGTAGTTAAGTGACTTGCACATGGTCACACAGTATGCAAGTGGTGACTGTAGAAATTCAAACCCATTTCTCCAGATTTGCAGTGGAATGGTCTTAACTATGCTATACTGCCTCCCATGCCTACTGTTATGTTGTTTTACAGCTCTTGTTATGTTGTTTTGTAACTATTGTTATGTTCTTTTACAGCTATTATATTATTTTACAGCTCTTGTTATGTTGTTTTACAGCTATTGTGTTGTTTTGCAGCTTTTGTTGAATCATTTTGTAGCTATTGCTATTTTGTTTTACAGCTATTGTTGTTGTTGTTTTGCAGTTGTTGTTATGTTGTTTTGTTATATTATAGTGTATGGCAGAATGTGATTGTGTGTGGAAATCTATACACATGAAAAAATCATTCTGCTGCACTAGTGACATACCTACCAATGCAGAACAACATTTTGTTCTGTGTTAGTAGGCACATCACAATGCACCTGCTCCCAAACAACACTGTTCATTGGACAGGGGGTGGTTGACAAGCCACATGGGCGAGCTGACTGGGCTTGTGGCTAAGGGAAAAGGGAGGGTTTCTGGTGGCAAGGACTGATGTCCAGAGCCACACAAAGTAAGCTAACTTGTTTTTTGGGCCCCATACATTATATAGAAGAGTGTATGGGAGCCCAAATATACAACCCGCTATTCAAATACCTCATAGTTTCTATGACGATCAGAACCTCTCAAGCTTCACTCTCGAGGTCCTCATCACCATGGAAACCACTCAGTATTAGACTAGCATGATTGTGTATATTGTTTTACAGCTATTATTATGTTGTTTTGCAGCTATTGCTATATTGTTTTACAGCTATTGTTGCATTGTTTTACAGCTATTGTTATATTCTTTTACAGCTATTGTTACGTTATTTTGTAGCTATTGCTATGTTGTTTTGTAACTATTGTTATATTGTTTTACAGCTATTGTTATGTTGTTTTGCTGCTAGTGTTATATCATTTTACAGCTATTGTAATGTTGTTTTACAGATATGTTGTGCTGCTATTGTTATATAGTTTTGCAGCTATTGTTTTATTGTTTTATAACTGTTTCATTGTTTTGCTGCTATTGTTATATTGTTTTGCAGCTGTTGTCATACTGTTTTGCAACTATTGTCATATGGTTTTGCAATTATTGTTATATTGTTTTGCAGCTATTGTTGTGTTGTTTTGTTGCTATTGTTATGTTGTTTTGCAGCTACCATTTTATTGTTTTGCAGCTATTGTTATGTTGTCTTGTGGCTATTGTTATGTTGTTTGCCTGTACTGTTAAATTCTCTTGCAATCGTTATATTGTTTTGCAGCTATTGGTATGTTGTCTTGAGGCTATTGTTATGTTGTTTTGTCTCTGTTATGTTGCCTTGCAACCAGTGTTACATTGTTTTGCAGCTATTGTTACATTGCTTTGCAGCTATTGTCATATTGTTTTGCAGTTATTGTCATATTGTTTTGAAGCTATTTGTATATTGTTTTGCAGCTACTGTTATATTTGCTTAACTGATTTGCCTAATTGTTATTGATGTGATTCTGCTTTCACATTTTCCTTACATTATATATGTTACTGTTCACTATCTTATGCTTTCAGTTGTACACTCCTGGATCATATCTGAAGCTGACATTTATTTATATTTCAACAGGATTGGGTACTAGGCAAAAGTCTGTTTTCAGGACTGTCCTGTGTGCAAACAGAGAAAGTTACAATAAAATAGTATACTAACATACACAATAAAATAAGAAGTACAACAAATATTTAAGTACAGTCACATACAAACATAGACCACTTTGTAAGTGCTGCTTTAAAACTGTTGTAGGTTGGTAAATTTCATAATTTTGGAGGCGGTGAATTCCA
This sequence comes from Neoceratodus forsteri, assembly GCA_016271365.2. Lineage (NCBI taxonomy): Eukaryota > Metazoa > Chordata > Ceratodontiformes > Ceratodontidae > Neoceratodus > Neoceratodus forsteri. The sequence continues at coordinate 73,134,068 of JADMNL010000023.1, forward strand.
TGCTGTTGTTACAATAAAACTAGATTACATGATATTATATCTTGATCATGTTTGGGGGACTAGAAAACCCCTTCCAGTTACTTCCTGAAGGGAACATTTTGAGAAAATTGAGGTTAGCTTGTCAAATAGGTAGGATGGAGCCTGATATGCCATACATTTGTATGACAAATGTAACAAGTGCCTCTCCCTCCTAGTTTTCAAAGATGCCCAGCTTTCTTCCAAGAGAAATGTACAATATGCAGAATTTTCAAATTTCAGTGGAACAGAATTTCAGGGAATTTCATTGGAAGCAGAATGGCAGAATTCCACAGTGGAATTATGCAGGACAGGTTTTTTGATATGTTTCCATGGAATTAAATTCCATGGATCTTGATGCATTCTTCAGAGATGGACACGGAATGATTTTCCACAGGAAAATGTTGTTCTATGGAATATATTATATTATAGAGGTGCGGTTGTGCCCCTATAGTTAGGGTTGAGTAGGCATTTCAATGTTAAACTCAAAATTTTGCACTTTAATAACTTTGGAACTGTTCAACGGATTTGCACAAAATTTGGTATGTGCTAGCCTGTCGGGTAGATCTCTTGATGTGGCAAGTTACATTCTAGTAGAATGTGCAGTTTCTGAGTCACTGACAGGTGAAAAAAACATGTTGTCACTCATTGACTTTGCTGGGATTTTTCTTTGAACTTGCCTACAGCCCAGACGGTTTGATTTTTTGGTCTGAAATTTTCAGGGAAGAAAGGGACTACCCCACAGATGTGCCGTTTGCTAGGCTGTTGAAAATATAATAAGCCGTTTTTAAGTTATTGCAATTTAAAATTGTGGAAAAATAGTTTCTGATCATGCTTAGTAGGCACTGAAAGCTGCATGAAACCAAAAAGGAATCTTGTTTCATATGGGAAAATTCCTTTTTCATATGGCTGCCATCTTGTTTTCAGTTTTGCATGAAAAATTCAGATTAGGAAACCCCCCAAAATGATATTCTGGGGAGGAACCAATAGATGTAGCTTGCACACTGGGACCACTGCACTGCTCGAAAAATGCTCTTAAAATGTGTTTTATTTAACATTGAAATTATTTTTTCCTATTGACTTCATACAAAATAAGATCTTGCTTCATATGCTGACTCACAAAACAAGATCTTCTTTTGTATGGGAAATCAATGTATTTCAATGGGATCTTCAACTTTGGTGCATAAATTTGCTATTTTTGCATATTTTGACACCAAATTTTCAACATAGCCTTTTGGGGACCCCACCTATGAACAATATGATTGTTGCTAAGTAACTCCCACCCGAAAGATGATTTTATGGTCACTTTGTGAATTCACCTTTCAGGTGGGATTTACTTAATGACAGTGATATTGTTCATGAGGTGAAGATATAAAACTATGTTGAAACCTAAGTCTAATATGTAAAATAGCAAAGTTATGACCATTTGTTGCATTTTCACTACGCATGCCCGTAACTTTGGAATTTTTAATAACTTTCACCCAAGGTTTTCAACATAGACTTGTTATTACCCCACCTCATGTATGTCAAAGTCATTATTTTTCAAATCCTAGTCAATATGTGCTTTTGTACCTGTGGTGTGGAATGGCGTTCTGGTTGTGCGGAATTACATTTTGGTGGAGTACTGAAAATGTTCTGTACCAGGTACATGAGGTGGGGTAATAAGATGACCATGCTGGCAATTTAGTTCCTGTTGTCCTATTAATTGGTGTGCAGGGTCCTTCCACAGTGATGTACATACACGCATCTATGGAGGGATGGGAGCACAGGGTCCGAAGGGCACTGTGCTCCCACTGGCAAATAAGGCTATAATTACACAATCTCAAAAAGTAAGTAAATTCTTTGCAAACAACTATGATAATGCATCAGTTAGGGTTAATATCAAACTGCAAAAAGGAGGGAAATACAACATTAGGGTTTCAACCCTAATACCCCCCCCTTTCCCTGCACACACCAACTGGTGTCGGGGGTGTGCCTTGGGGTCATTAGCCCTAATGCTCACTCCATTCTCCTGTACTCTACCCATCTCAGCTTATGTACTTACGGGATGGGGTAAGCATTAGGGTTAACAACCTCAAGGCACATCCCCAACACCAGTTGGTGTATGCAGGAAGGGGGTGGGGTGCTAGGATTGAAGCCCTAACATTGTATTTCCCTCCTTTTAATGGTTTTATGTCAACCCTAACTAATGCATTAATGTAGTTTTTTGCAAACAATATATATATCTATAGCAAAAAATGTTAATGCTCCAGTTAGGGTCAGAGTGATAAAAGTTGGGAAATAAGGCATTAGGGTTTCCCTAATGCACCACCATCCCAAATCAGGCAGGACAGCAGGTGTGTGGTGTACCTTGGGTTTCTCAAGCCTAACACTTATCCCATTCCATCTCTAAATAAGGTCAGATGTGTAGACTTTATGAGAATGGGGTGAGCATTAAGCTTGAGAAGTCCAAGGTACACCCCACACCTGCTCTCTTGCCTGGTTTGGGAGAGTGGGGCATTACCCCTAATGCCTCATTTCCCAACTTTTGTCGCTTTGACCCTAATTGGAGCACTAGCGAATTTTTTTGCAACTAATTTCTTTACTTCTTGAGATAGTATAACAGTATCTTTATTTTACTGTGGGAGTGCAGGGTCCTTTGGACACTGTGCTGCCATCATTCCATAGATGTGTAATTGTCAGTATAGGCCTCTTATTACTCCACCTCATGTACCTAGTACAGAACATTTTTTTGAATCCTCGTGGTAATGTAATTCTCCATGCCACAGTTGCGAAAACACATTTTGGGCAGGATTTGAAAAATGATGGCTGTGACATACATGAGGTGGGGTAATAAGAAGGCTATGTTGACAGTCTAGGCTCAAAATATTTTTCATTTCCAAAGTTACTAGCGGGTGTGGTGAAATCACAATGAATGGTCATACCTTTAACATTTTTTCACATTTTGACCCCAAATTTTCAACATACTGTAGTATTCTTATGACCTCACCTTTTAAATCCCATAAGTGAAAATTTTCAACTCTGTGCCAAAACACCATTCTGTGCCACATGTGTCAAAACATGTTTTGGACAGGATCTGAAAAAAAGACAGCTATACTGGTCATGAGGTGGTGTGAAAAAATTACTATGCTGAAAATGTGGGGTCAAAATATAAAAAATTACCAAAGTTATGTGAGTGTGTAGAAAGATTTCATTGACCACTCATAACTCTGGCATTTTTACGAATTTTTTTACCACGTTTTCAACATGGCCTTTTTGGTATCCCACCTCATGAACACTGGTGGTGAAATTTCATTATTCTGTCCTGAAAAGTGATTTTGTGCAGCAACCACAAAATCACCTTCCGGGTCCAATTAACAAGATGACTGTGGCAGTGTTCATGAGGTGGGGTCTCAAAAAGGCCATGCTGAAAATTTGGTGAAAAATACCTTAAAATGCCAAAGTTATGAACATAAGTTCAAAATGCCATTGAATTACATTATACGGCACTTACCTTGGTTCCTCAGTTTGTGGTTCGGCTTTAAAGAGTACAGACGTGTCCCAGTCCATAGAAGATGACAGTGTGTGACCTACAGTGGTAAGTATAGGGTAAGGGGGGGTATGGGGTGGTGGCTGCTCAGTGGGAGGGTCAGAATGGGGAAGGGGGATGGTGGGGATATTGAGGGAACACCGAGGAAGCACTCAACTCACTAAGTTGGGCACCCGGGATTTTAGGTGCCCAGAAAACATATCACTGGGCACAATGTTAAAAAAATAAACATCTGAGTCTAGCAAAATGGGTCCCGTTTAGCTAGGTTCTGATGTTTGTTTTAAAAAATTGCAGCATTCGCATTTGTTTTCCATGCTTGTCTGTTCGTGCAAATAATCAACAAGATGGCGGTTGACACGGCACCAAAAAAAAGTTTGGTGCTGTGCCAAACAAGTGGTGTGAAAGAAAACCAGGCATTTGTGGCATAAAAATTTTACTTTCACCACAAAACGTTATCTCAAAACACCTACTGTGTATGAGCAAGTCGGAAGACACTAAAATTTAAAGCCTTATAACTCTGGAACCCTTTTATATTTTTTCACCAGACCTGTCAAAGGCACTGCCTTGGGACATGACACATGTCCCCTGCAAGTCTGGGTCAACAATTCCTTTCCATGTAGGCTGTAGGTATGAGCAACAAAAACAAAGTTAAGTATAGGAAAAAATTAGCTTTTTTCTTAAAACAACACATGTGTATGTCAGAAACCGCACATAGATACATAGATACGTAGATACATAGACAGTGTCGGCAGATAAGGGCCTATGGCCCACCCAGTCTGCCCATTTGAGCTTGTAAGCACAAGCTGCCTTCTCAAAAATTTCTGCACATCAAGACCTTGCCTCCTTGACAACCCATGCAAAATAGTTCATTTAGTCAAAGAGAGCTAAAGATATTAATGTTCAGAATGCGAGGTTTAACGTTAAACAGGCTACTCAGCCCTAACTATAGGGTGCTATTGTGCCGCTATGATAATATAGAGGGTGATTAACAGATCATTAACATAACCTCTGGTCCTGCCTTGTTGCCTAATTAATGTAAGAGTCTTGGAATGCTGACAGCCAATCAGAGTGAGGTATTTATGAGATCCTTTTTATAATTCAATACAATGACCCCTCACCATTTTCTTTATAAAAGCATAATCTTTCTATTATGCAGCATGTAGTTAAGTACCCATCAATGCTTTGTCCATCAGCGTTTTGTGACATGAAGCCATAGTCTGCAAAGAAGGCAGGTTTTTATTGTGATATGCAAATTGTTTATGCAAATCCAGTGGCTATGTGATGGTTCAGTGGGTGGCTGCCAGTGCCGTGCTGAGTGCAACTGTACATAGTTATTTTGTCTTGTTCCTTCTCTGGGTTATTCCATCCTCAGCAGAGGCACCAGAAGAATTGTCATGAGGCTAAAGGAAACTATTTTGTAGCTAAAAAGCCACACAGAGCACTGGGGAAGGGGGGGGGGAGGAACCTGAAGCTCTAGGCTGTGGGTTGCTGAACTCTGTGGAGTTTTATTGGCCAGAGACAGGATTAACCTTTCAAAATCAAGTACGAATACTGAGGAATGTTTTGAAAGCCAGTTGGAAATGACAATCATTGAAGAGTGGATAATTCTAGCTCAGCTTTGACCATAAAATGTATAAATAACATAGACATAGGGAAAGAGGATTCACTGCACTGGTTTAAGGCACAGCTATTTCTTCCTGATGGAAAGAGCAGAGTGGTGGGTGATTTCACTGGATCTGTAACCAAAGATGAATGTACTGCATTGTGTTTTGTTCCCTTCTGTTAGGTATCCCTAGAAAAACAGTTGCCGTCCAGGTTAAAAACTGAAAGAACCGCAGCACAAAAGTGCTGAGGCAAGAGTTGCCCAGAAATGTAAAATTACACATATCCCCATAATGCAAATCATCACAGGAAGAGTATGCAAAACACCATGAATTTTGCATATACTTCCAATGATACTTTACATTGTAGGGATATGTGTAATTAAACACATTCAGATTAAAATCCAGCACCACTTTTTTTTTAATGTATTTATTCATTTAGTGTTAGCTGACTAGAAAAAAAGGGCTAGGAAACACACCTCTTGCTGTTTTCAACCTTGTCCAAGGTGGAAGAGGATACAGATGCAAAGCAGATGATATTACTTTGTTGATAGATTAGTGAATGGGAAAAAGTTGGCAAGGAAATCTGGAAGATTCTCCTGCTTACATTGAGAAGTGTCATGTGACTGGGATCTTAAACACCCACATGAAAAAAACCCACCAGAATAGGCAGATGGGTCCTTAGTTTAACATCATAACCAAAAGATGAATTTCAAGCCAGATAGCCTTAAATGTTTACCACACACAGGTCAGCGCTTGGTGTTGCTTTGAGTTGTAACATGGAGTATAATATGTTAGATGGACTGGGGGAGGGTTGTTCTGGAAGCATTGCGGGCCATGGTGTCAAATTTGTTTCTCAGTGCAGAAGACGAAGCTGGAGGCTTCTAAAACAAATCAATATTAGTTGACACTTCTGTGTGATGTGAATATATGAGTTATTGGCCTCTGGGCTGAAAAATGAATCTCAGTGCCCATGACTCACAGGAGAGCAAATTAAAATGTTATGCCACGCAAGGCATATTTCAAACAAACTTCTCTCTCTCCTTATTATTCTTTAGCAAGCAGTTATATAATTTCTGGCTTTCCAGAGGTATCAAGAGAAAGTGAATAAAATTATTCAAAACAAGACAAAAATGAATTTTCTTTTTGAAAAACTTAAATGGACATTCTAACCCACTCCTTTTCTGGTTGTTTTGCCATTTGCTGCCCAAGGGTATCATTTCTTTCTTTAATCCTCTCCTCTTGATTCTGTTTTGCCCCCATGCTGTCCTAGCATATCACTCCTTCTGGCTCACCTAAGCCTCTTTGCCTTTCTGAGGCACTTCAAAGTTCCCTGGGGATCCTTCTCCTGCAAACACCCCAGTTCACACACGGCCATAGTGCTTTGAGTTATACAATAGGGTCACACACAAGGCTCTATAGCTACATTATTGTTGTGACCACTTACCTACAATTCCATGTGACTTGTGTATGGGACCCCAGGATAGCAATTATTTTTAGTCATTTGATTTCTTTCTGAAAGCAAGATAAGTTTTGTTAAAGTTTCTTAAAGCTTATTTTTTCCTGTTCTTGCCCTCGCAGATCAGTCTAAGTTAGTAGAAAGTGTGCAGTAATACTGCATTGTCAATCACCACAAACCTGCTTGTGCAGTTATACTACTGCTCACAACGTTGGCAGCTTGGGATTAGGCATGATCTCGTGTCATCAGGGGATGGCTGGGGGGAGAAGATTAGGTGTCCTATAGGATGCGCTCCTCCTCTTGGGGGGGGCAGTTGTCTCCTCTGCCACAACACCACCATCTGGGTAACCTGGCTAGTGATGAGGCTGGGATAGTACAGGAGGGGTTTATGGAGCTGGGAAGGGGTCTTAGACAGGTAGCACACTCAGTGGCTTTCACTGAAGTGGTGCCAGACTATAACATGGGAAAGAAAGAAATCTCCGCACCAGATGCTTCAGCTCATAGTTGAAGGAATGGTGCAGAGAGGAGGGGTTCAGCTGCAATTGGGACTGGGGACCACATGGAGGGATAAAGACCTATGCAGGGATGATGGCCTGCATCCATCTTGGAGAGGAATCGCAGTCCTCAGTGGACAGTTTAAATGTTACTTTGATGAATATTTAAACTAGCTGAGGGGGCTAGCAGAAGGAATTGGGGAGGCAGAAACTGCCCTTCTCCCACAGACTGAAGAAGAGAGTATGGAGATCCTGAGGGGAGAGGAATCCCCTAGGGTGCACCTTAAAAAAGGAAACAGGGTGGTAGAAATGAAGGGAGATGGGAACAGGAGTATAGCTATCTTATAAATCTCCTGGATTTGGATAGCTGGTCCAGTAACTCTTCAACAACCAAACTTCAAAGCCCAAGGAGGCTATTAGAAGTGAAAATATCCTAGGTTTTAGATTTAAAAAAATAAGAAGGGGTGGGAAGTCATAGTAGCAGTAAATTAAAAAAAACAAGAAGGCATATGGTATGGACAACATTGAGGTTCAATTTTAAAAAGACTCTGTAACTGAGATTGCTCAGCTCCTAGCTGATTTGTTTAATTTGAGTTTAACCCAGGGTGTTTTCCCCAAAAAGTGGAAACAGGCCAAGATTGTTCCTATTTTTAAAGTGGGTGATTCCTCTAATCCATTAAACTACAGACCCCGTTACCTTGTTATCCATAGTATCTAAGATCATGGAATGATTGGTCCATTCTCAGTTAATGGAATACCTGGAAAAGTATAGAAAATTGACACCCATCCAATTTGGCTTTAGAAAGGGAAAGTCCATGGAGACCGTGTTCACTGACTTTTTAGACCAACTTGCCTCTCCTCTTGGTGAGGGTCATGCCGTGGGCGTGGTCTTTGTGGACTTGTCCAGATCTTTTGATTTAGTAGACCGTAATCTTAATTGAAGCCCAGGAAGAAATAGGGGTATTGAAAGAACCCTTGAGGTGGTTTACTTCATACTTAGGAGATCAACTTCAATTGGGAGCTGTGGGGGGCAGTAAATCAACGTTAGCCCCAATAGCCTGAGGAGTTCCCCAAGGGTCAATCGTGGGTCCCCTAATGTTTCTTGTTTATTTAAAAAGCCTTCCAAATTTCATAATCCATATCATCGTAACCTTATATGCCGATGATACTGTATTGGTAGCAGAGGGAAAAATAAATTGGAGGTTAAATCCAAACTCCAAACAGACTTTAACAATCTACAACAATGGTTTCTGTACAAGAAACTACTTATGAATATAAAAACCCCACAAACTATGTTATTTGACACCTAACAGAGAAATAGCTATGGAGCAATAGCAAAACCAGAAATCAAGTCTAGAAATGGTCAAGTTCTAACTCAGGTATCAAAATACAAATGCATGGGAATGGAAATTATACAATGGCAAAACATTTCCTGAACTCTGATTGGTCAGACTGGGACTGGACCCGTGATGTTATCCCAGTACAACATCACGGGTCTAGTCCCAGCACACACATGGCCGCATCAAATGTCAAAAAAATCACTCCGATGGCCATTTACAAGTTGCCCACACTTGGCATGTCAGAAGTGAAGTTTGCCAGTACTGTACTTCATCATTTTTTAAAATCCAACCTTCTCAAAAACTTACAAACTCACCAAAACCCTAACAAATGGCACAAGATAAAGCCCCACAAAATGTAACACAAGTATTTCCGTGATCTCTTCAACAAACAAAAAACATAACAATGTCACATGAAGCCGCCAGTGCGATCGGCTTCACTGTTCGCAGTCGGTGCTCTGCCTACAATGCCAGGAGTCCGTGTACTCACTCATTACTCCATTCACTCACTTTTTCTGCAATTTTCTCTCATTATAAATTCACCATCCAGGAAACAGATGAACAGGATAGGGGGCTCAATGTGGGCCAGCGACCGCAAACTTAAAATGAAAACTGTCTTCAACAGCATTAAGGACTGCAAACTTTAAAACAAACTGCCTTCAACAGCATTGACCCACTTCACCTCAAAGAGTGGCGTCATATTACAAACATACTGTGCTTCCTTATTTCTCAATTGCCATTTCAGGATGAGAACTGGGGGACTCGATTGCCGCTATGGTGATGAGAACTGGGGCGCTGCAATTCTGATCACATATTGCTGTTTGTGAGGATGAGAACTGGGGCACTGCAATTCTGAGACCATTCAAAAGTGGGAAAAGGAGATAAACAACAGAGACCGCATATAATAACTACAAAACCCGAAAGTGCACAGTCCTAATGAGTGTGTCTCTGTGTGTGTGGTGTGGTGCGGGGGCGTTGAAGTCAAGAATCAAATGCAGCACCACCACCTAATGATAAAACAATAGAGCTGCACTACTTTTCCATTATGTATTCCTACTCAATGGAAAAAATCAGTAATAAAACACATTTTAAACATATTTTCAATTTATTTTGTATTAAATTTTACAAACGAGCCATTGTATAATAGCAATAACACACTCCAGGGTGTGTGTTGTGCTGGGATAATGTCACTTCTGGGGTGATTAGTCGCACTCGGCCTGCGGCCTCGTGCCTAATCACCCCAGGTGTGACGTTATCCCAGCACAACACACACCCTGTCGTGCATTATTGCTTAATTGACCAAGGCCTTAGCTTTGAACAACATATAGACAAATTAACAAAAAAAATAAACATGAAGTTAGGGGGCCTAAGGAGAGTATATGACTTTATGACCAAAACCAATTGACTATTGGTGTCAAACCAACTGATTATACCAATGTTAGAATACGGAAGCCATATTTTCAATCACTCCACCAAGAAATCATTGCACAAACTTGATGTCATATACCACAAAATAGCCAGATTTGTACTGGATTTTTTGTAAGCCTTTCTAGTGTGACTGAAATCCGGGGGCCTACATGTGTTTTTCACATCACCAAGGAGCTCTCATGCACTTCCATTAATGTGGTATATTGCATTCTTTGCAGGAAGTGTACAGCTATTTACATCAGATAGGCTGGTAGATGCCTTGCCGATCATTTCAGGGAACATTACAGAGCAGTCAGGAATGGAGACACTGCTAAACCCGTTGTATCCCACTTTATCTCCAGGGACCACAGTGTCAATGACCTTCCTGTTTGTGTCCTTCAGCAAAACTTCTGGGATTCTGATAGGGTTGCCACCTTTGGATGAGATGAAAACCGAATACTAAACCACACCCCCAAACTCCACCCCTAACCCCACCCCTTTTATGACTAATGAGGGCATCGCATGGACTCTGATTCACTTGATTTATTCAGAATTGCTGCTGATATAATATTGTGTACAACTTCTTTAAATTACATCATGATTATTATTTTTGGTTTGTTTGATTTAGATTTTAATATTTTAAATATCAGCTGTGTTAACATTTGGTGTGGTTAGAGAGGGGGGTTCAGGGACTTTCCATCCTGTGTACACAGCTTAGCTGACAAATCCAATGACTACAAGGACACCTCTGACAACTGGCTAGTTTGGATCAGGTGGCCTTTTCTGGTCAAACTCTTTCAATAAATAAATAAACTACACCAGTAATGGTGGACGAGGTGTAATTACAAATATCATCTGCCATTTTAAGATGTGCTACTGTCCCTCCCATTTCTCCTACTCCAAAGTTATTTGTAATGTCAGAGAAGTTTTTAACAGTGTTAGGAACTATTCTATGCTGTTAAATACCCTATTTTGTTTTCCATGTCAGTCATACATAGCAGATAGCATGATATGTGATATGTAGTGTGGAGGCAGTATAGCGCAGTGGTATAAAACTCTAAGCTGCAATTCTGGAGACCAGGGTTTGAATCCTACAAGCCCAAACTTGCATACTTTGTGACCCTACACAAATCATTTAATTCCCTTGTGCTCCTAGGTTGCACCTGTAAACAAGCTTTAGCAAAGGGTGTCTCTTCTGGTAAAAAAATAATGTTTTGAACAATTTTTGATAAATTGCCTAAATTTGCACTGCCATCAAATCTAGATTGTGTTTCTGTCATCTCATCAGCTACTGCTTTCTCTCTCTCTCTCTCTCTCTCTCTCTCTCTTCCTTTTCTCATTTCTGTGGCTTAACATGACATTAGCCACATTATTCTGTGCTGTTCATCTGAAAGGCCTGGATTGGTCTTCCTGGAATATCCAGGTAGTATGAAAATTGACAACAATAACTACTGAGGGAGAGAGCATAGAATGCTAGAAATGAAATAAAATAGTAGATTATTAATTTAACAACAAAAGGGGTAACAAATATTAAAATATAGGACAGACCCTAAAAGAAAAAATGGTGAACATTTAAAGGTATAAAAGTATTCCTTATCAGAGCAGTCAAAGACCATACTCTCAATGCAGCCCGGAAAGGATTAGTTTGATTTGCTGCTAATGGTCTTAATAGCCCTAATTTACACCTCTCAGACTGACTGGTATACAAAGGTCTGCATGACATCAGAATTTGTTTGTAATCTGACCATGCAAGTAAAATGGTGAAGGATTTAACAATCTGTTTTACAAGCATGTGAGCATTCAAAATGACTGAAAAAGTACTACCTCTGAATAAAACTGGATTAGCAGGTAAAGTTTCTGAAACACATTGTACAGTCCATACTGGGACAGGAAGCTACCCTAATGTGGTGCCTGTCTGGTTTCAGAAAAATGAAGGTGTTAATTAAGGTGGTATTGTTTACCCTTCCCATGAATAATCTTCCAATATGCTGGTGTGAAGTTAGAGGTTGCAACTGAGCAGACAGGGACACATTTGGCTCTTTAAGTGCCCTGCTCTTGAAGGCACTTCCTGATTAGCATTCACTGCAAGCAAGCAATCACACTAAAATATTAGACACTTGCTTACAGTCAAATGAGAAGAAAATGAAACAGTTAGTGGGGAATCTAACAGGTGCTGCTTGACCCACCATAAAAAACGAATTTGCAATGGTGAAAACAGGAGGACCGAATCTGGACCTAGAAAACCGAATCATTCGGTCAAAAACCGAGTAGGTGGTAACCTTAGATTCTGACCATAGAAAAAAACATGGAAACCAAGCTGATCATGAGTCTTGACTCCCAGCCTCCCTCCGGTGTAAATGATAGACTTATTTTCTACTAACTTCTTTCAGCCACCCCTTATTTTCCCTAAAGTCTGCTTGTATCTGTACACATTTAATTTCTTTTTCATTTTCACCATAAGTCTCCTTCTCGGTCTCCTTTCCCCACATTTGTCACCTTTCAGCCTTCTTACTAGGCCCTGTTAATTAGTCCCCACCTGGGGACTTCTCTAGCTCTTTCACTCCCATTATACTTTATCTTTCTCATCATCACCTTTTTGTTTCACAGATTCTCTCTTAATCTTGCCATTTATCACTTCTTCTCCCTGAGCCTCACCTATTTTCCTTCCTTCCTCACATACATATCCCTTATTTTACCTCCCCTCTGCAATAACTTTGTATTTTTCTCTTTTAGATACTGTATTTCCTGAAGAAGACCTAAGGTTAAAGCGTAGATTTTTTAACTCTATTTTCTATTTTCAGCATGCATTTAATATAATCGTTTTGTTTTGCTTTCAGACCACATGCTGACGCAGTGCCTTTTGGTTTTTACAGATTTGTACCGAAATGTGAATATACTACACAGCATTGTGTCCTTTATCAAAGTCTGTCCTGGAATTCTTTACAGTGAAAGAAGGCTATAGAATGGAAGATTTTGCTGTTTATAATTTTTGTTTCCATAAAAGTTTTGAAAACAGGAAAACCACTAAGACTTACCAAGTCTCTGGTGTGGAAAAAACATAATTTTTGTTTAAGAAACAACAAAACATTAGTGGTTCCCAGGGTAAAAAATAAGTTTGGAAAGATTACTTTTAAATACAAATCCACTATTACTTGGAATAACTTGCCAAACCATTTGAGGGTATTAGATCTGTCTGTAGCTGCATTTAGATCTAATTTAAAACAAGATTCTGTCCGGACTTGCTCTTGTTACTAGGAAACTCCCCTCCCTTGTCCTACAGTTGTAAATTTGTAAAACTATTGTATGATATACTTAATATAAACTAAGTCTAAGTAAACTTGTCTTCAGTTGTTATTGTAAATGTTTTTAATATGTGTTCTATGTAATAACATTCACAGGAGTACTTTGTAAACAGGGCTTTTACAGCCTTAACGGTGATATTAGCTTGTCAAATGAATGCTGTATGAATAAAAATGTTTTACTACTATCAAAAAGAGAGGAGAAAAGGAGGGCAGGCAAAAAGGAAAAAGGGGGGTAATGAGCATAGTGGTAATAAAATCTGGAAGGCCATGTGTGTGACTACTAGAAGTCTAGGAAATAAGGTTCTGGACCTAGAGGCCATCATGGCAGAGACCAGCCTGGATTTTGTGGCCTTTACTGAGTCATGCTGCACTGAAAACCATGACTGGGATATGGCTATACCAGGCAATACTCCATTCAGGAAGAACAGGGTGGGAAGGAATGGAAGTGGTATGGCACTTTATGTGAGGGAAGGCATAAAAATGACAGAGGTACATTGAATATATGGGACAGAGGCACAGTGGGTCACCCTGCAGATGGAGAATGGAGCCACTGTTCACACTGGTGTGATCTACAGACCTCCAGCACAGGGAGGAGTTAGATAAGGTACTGGTGGAAACCATCAGCAAGCCAACAGAAAAGGGAAGGTGCTGTTGGTGAGGAACTTTGGTCTGCCAGATGTAGATTAGAGCCTCACAGCTGAGGCTTCAGCATGAAGCAGGGACATACTGGACTTCCTGCAGGGGGCGTTCTTCAGGCAACTAGTCAGCATACCAAGGATGAGGCAAGTTCAGGTGTGAGAATTTGTTTTAAAACACAGAAGTTTACAAAGAGAAGGCTGGGGAAAATATCCCTTGGAAGGGTTCTGTTAGTAGACATTGAAAATTGGATAGTCAAAGATACAGATTAATGGACATACATACCCTCAGACAGAAGTTGCCAGATTTGAATTAAATACAACCTTGTCTTTTCACATCTAGAAATATTTTGTTTGAAGGTGACTTTAATTGTGTTCTTTCACTGACTTGACAGAGGTGTCAAAACAAAACAAAAATCTTTTGTGATGCAAATTGTTTAGGTCAGATGAACAGACACACAGGATTAGTAGATGCACACAGTAAATTAGAGAAAAAACCTAAACACACATACTTCAGAGGTTCTTTATCTTCTATAATGGATTTCTGGTTAATTTCAAATTTTCTTCCTTTTCAAAAAGCGGACACATTAGTGATAGAAACTACAGAACATAGACTGAGATGTATACATTTCTGATTTACAAAACCCTCAATTTAGCAGAAGCTTTTGGAAGTTAAATTCCACTTTATTAGATAACCCCCACTTTTTTAAAAATGTAAAAGATTTAGTGGAAGCACAAAAATCAGTTTTCTTTTTCTTTGTGACTCCAAACGTGCTTAGTGGGAAGATAGTCAACAAGCATTTGTCAATGCCGAATGTTGATTGCGTTGGTCTGTTGAGCACGCTCACTGGCCCTCTGTCAGTCGCTCAGTCTGTTTCTCCCGGTGCTGCAGGCTGCTCTTTTGTACTGCGCTCCTGCCTGCGTTGGTACCTTGTTCTGCCCACTAAGAAATCTGCAGCTGTCCCGACAGAGCTCCATTGAGGTGGCTCATTCCCCCTCTCTCACTCGCTCATTCTGTTTCTCCTGGCGCTGTAGGCTGCCCTTTTGTACTGGGCTCCCGCCTCTGTTGTCGCCTTTTTCTGCCCACAAAGAAATCTGCAGCAGTCCCGACACAGGTCTGTTGAGCCTGCTAACTCCCCCTCACTCACTCATTCGTTCTGTTTCTTCTGGCGCTGCAGGCTGGCCTTTTGTACTGGGCTCTTGCCTGTGTTGCCGCCTTTTTCTGCCAACAAAGAAATCTACAGCTGTCCCGACAGAGCTCCGTTGAGGTCGCTCACTCCCCCTGTGTCACTCACTCATTCTGTTTCTCCTGGCGCTGCAGGCTGCCCTTTTGTACTGGGCTCCTGCCTCTGTTGGCACCTTTGTCTGGCCACAAAGAAATCTGCAGCAGTCCCAACAAAGCTCCGTTGAGCTCGCTCACTCCCCTTCTCTCACTCGCTCATTCCATTTCTGCCGGTGCTGCAGGCTGCCCTTTTCTATTGGGCTCCTGTCTGCATTGCCACCTTCTTCTGCCCACAAACAAATTTGCAGCAGTTACAATAGAGCTCCGTTGAGCTCGCTCACTCCCCCTCTCTCACTTGCTCATTCTGGTTTCCCCGCCACTGCAGGCTGCCCATTTGTACTAGGCCCCTGCATGCATTGCTGGCTTTTTCTGCCCACAAACAAATCTGCAGCAGTCCCAACAGAGCTCCATTGAGCTCACTCACTCCCCCTCCCTCCCGCCGCTGCAGGCTGCCCTTGTATGCTGGGCTCCTGCTTGCATTGGCGGCTTGTTCTGGCCAGAAAGAAATCTGAAGCAGTCCTGACACAGCTCCATTGAGCTCTCTCACTCACTCATTCCATTTTGGCCAGTGCTGCAAGCTGGCCTTTTATGTACTGGGCTCCTGCCTGGGTTGCTGCATTTTCTGCCTCAAAGAAATCCGCAGCTAGTCACAATAGAGCTCCGTTGAGGCTCGCTCACTTCCAGCTCTGTCTTTCGATCGTTCTGTTCTCTTGGCGCCTGAGGCTGCGCTGTCTGCAGGCTCCTGGCTGTGTTGGCACCTTTGTCTGCCCACAAAGAAATCTGCAGCTGTCCCAACAGAGCTCCGTTGAGGTCGCTCAGTCTCCCTCCCTCTCTCATGCACTCATTCTGTTTGTCTTGGCACTGCAAGCGGCCCTTTTGTATGGGGCTCCTGCCTGCATTGGCGCCTTTTTCTGCCCAAAAAGAAATCCCAGCAGTCCTGATAGAGCTCTGTTGAGCTCGCTCAGCCCGTCTCACTCGCTCACACTGTTTCTCCCACTGCTGCAGGCTGGCCTTTTGTACTGGGACCCTGCCTGCATTGATGCCTTTTTCTGCCCACAAAGAAATCCGCAGCAGTCCTGACAGCGATCCAGTGAGTTCGTTCACTCCCCCTCCATCATTTGCTCTCTCGTTCTGTTTCTCTCAGTGCTGCAGGCTGCCCTTTTGTACTGGGCTCTTGCGTTGGGGCCTTTTTCTGCCCACAAACAAACCTGCAGTAGTCCCGACAGAGCTCAGTTGAGCTTGGTCACTCCCCCCTCTCAGTTGTTCGATCTTAATCTGTCCCAAACACTGATTTCCCACAGCGACCATGCTATTCTGCGGCAGGAGTGCAAAAACATATTTTAAGCCAGGTTGTGAAAAATGGCAGCTGTACTGTTCATAAGGAGTTGTGGAAAAATGCCACTGTTGAAAATGTGGTGTGAAAATATTACAAAATTGCAGAGTTACAAGGGTGTGTGGAAACAGTTCAACGCACGCTTGTAACACAGTCATGTTATGGAGTTTCGTGACCAAATTTTCAACATAGGCATTTTAGGACCTCTGCTCATGAACAGTGCCACTGTCATTTTTTTAATCTATCTCGAACAATGATTTCCCACAGTGACTGCGTTATTCTGCGCCGGAACTGTGAAAACACATTTTGGTCAGGATGTGAAAAATGACAGCTATACTGCTCATAAGGAGGTGTGAAAAAATGCCACTGTTGAAAATCTGGCATGACAATATTACAAATTTGCGAAGTTACAAGGGTGCGTGGAAAGTGTACAACGCACACTTGTAACACAGTCATTTGATGGGCTATCATCACCAAATTGTCAACATAGGCATTTTAGGACCTCTGCTCATGAACAGTATCACTCTCATTTTCTCACTCTGTCCCGGACAGTGATTTCCCACAGCGACCGCGCTATTCTGCGCCCGAAGTGCGAAAACACATTTCAGCCAGGATGGGAAAAATGACAGCTGTACTGTTCATAAGTAGGTGTGGGAAAATGGCAATGTTGAAAATCTGTAGTGAAAATATTATAAATTGCAAACTTACGATGCTGATATGTAAACTAATACTGCACACACGTAACACAGTCATTTTACAGAGTATCATTACCATATTTTCAACATAGGCATTTTAGAACCTCTACTCATTAACAGTGTCACTGTCACTTTCTTAATCTGTCCCGAACACTGATTTCCCACAGCAACCATGCTATTCCGTGCTGGAAGTGCGAAAACACATTTCTGCCAGGATGTGAACAATGACTGCTGTACTGTTCACAAGGAGGTGTGAAAAAATGTAAATGTTGAAAATCTGGCGTGAAAATATTGCAAATTCACGAATTTACGAGCATGCGTAGCAACTGCACAACACATGCTCGTAAAACAGTCATTTTTTGGATTTTTTCCACCAAATTTGCAACATAGACATTTTAAGAGCCCACCTCATGAACACTGGCACTGTCGTTCAGTTACTAGGCACTGAAAGGTGATTTCGCGCAGTGACCGTGAAATCACCTTTCGGTGCCAATTAACGCCATGACAGTTCTAGAATTCATGAGGAGGGGTCCCAAAAACCCCATGTTGAAAATTAGGTGCCAAAATTCAAAAAAATGACTGGGATATGCATTAAAGTTTGAAAAACCCTATTTCTACCATTATACAGCTTACCGGCATTTCCTCAGTTTGCGGTCGGCTTTGAAGAGTGCAGACGTGTTCCTGGTCCACCGAAGATCGTCGCACCGGACTCCGGAGGTAAGTATGGGGTAAAGGGGGGGTGTGGGGAGGTAGGGTCTGCAGTGGGTGGTTGCGGGTGGTGGGAGGAGGGCCAGGGAGACAGCGAGGGACAATTTTCTTATTTCACAGGTTTAAAAACAAAAAAACCATTTCGGGACAGTTTTCTTCACAGGGCATTAGGCATACTGGGGTGGGCTCCCAGCATGCCACCTGACTTCTTTTGGGGGGCCAGTAGCCGATGGGGATTGGGCACCCGACCCGGGTTCCTGAAGTAAGGGGGTTCCTCCACCTGACTGCTTCTTTGAGAGGACCAGTAGCCGGCGGTGATTGGGCACCCCGTCCAGCACACAAGTAAGGGGTTCACATTATGCCGATGGGGATTGGGCATCCCGTCGGCACACAATATCAGCTGGGTTTGACATAATGCCAATGGGGAGTGGGCTCCCCCTTTGGCACAATCAACATTGGGCCAGTGAAGCCAATGGGGATTGGGGCCCCCGTTGGGAACTAAACATGGTGGAGGGAGAGGTGATACTGTTTGTGAACACGGCGGCAAGCCGCTGCCATGTTCACAAACAATATCAGGGGTTTTTACATCCCGCCCTGCAATGACAGGTCACTCCCTCATTGCAGCGGATGGCTGACGCTGCAATGACGAGGCGGACCCCGATTGCAGTGACTACTTTTTTAGAAGGTTGTGGCCTGGCTGATGTAGTGTCAGCAGCAGCATGCCATGGCATTGGGGGAAGTGGGACAAGTCTTTGCAGGCTGTGGGGGCATTGGCCATAACAGTGCCGCGCCTCCACAACCTGCTTGTGGAGAAAGCTGCCGCAACATGTTTCTTCCGCATGCGCTCAATCAACATAAAAAGGTCTGAAAAGCCTTTTTTTTTTTTTTAATCAAGCCAAAATGCAGGAAAGATCTAATTTTCATAAATTCTAGGATAAGAGGGTGATCAACTCCAGAAAATGGTTTTACTTCAAAATAAGCAAGTGACTGATTTCAGTGGATAAATCAATGTTATAAAATCAGAGATCGTATAATACAAATACAACAGATTAAGCTGCATTGGAAATGGAACAAAAATGTTGTATGCAAGGCAGTAACTAAAACTTAGCAGCTTGCCTGCCTGCCTCTTATCTCTTTTTCCCTAAACCTAACAACTTACTCACCCCTTCTTACCCTCCACCTCCCCCCAGACTCCCTAATTTACCCTCACCCTCTTACTCCTCTCAGCCCTGTCCTGCCCTTTCCTTGTCCCCCTCCCTCTATCTCTCTGTGGTATTGCCTCTAGACAAGGCCAGTTGTTCTAATTCCCTCTGTCTTGTTAATCCTACTACAATATTGTGATTTAACCTAGAACCTGTGATTGTTAGGCCTTGTTAACTATAGGTGAATGCTGTGTAACCATGTTCCACTCCTAACCTGATACTCATTGTACCACTTTTCTCATGTTGCTGTTGTATTCATTTATTCTTCTATGTATGTATTGTTTTTTATATGACACAGAACCTTTGTAAAAAAAGCTTTTAGCTCAAAGGTATTTGTAATTCAAGATCCCAATAAATTCCATGCAAACCCTTTTGAAAGTTGCACATAAAGTGTGCATTGCAAACCTATCACAGGCATTGAAGATAACCATGGAGCTCTAGTCACAGATAAGGCTGGTATGGAATGGATCTTTGAGGCACATATTCAGCAATTATTTGGGACAGAATTTGATGGTACCTCTCAAATGGACCCCCTTTCTAACAGAATGTTTTCTTCCTCATATTTCAGATGAAGCCAAAGCTCATCTATCAAACAAGATAACCTTAGAGGAATTAGGTGCAGTTATTAAATCTCTATAAGGGAGTTCAATACCAGACCTAGATGGTTTTCCAGGAGAATTCTATTAAACGCTGTGGAAATGGATGCCAGAGGAATTGCTGGGTTTCTATAATGAATTACTGGATAAGAAAAATATTCTCCCAGATATGTATGAAGGAATTTTAATATTTTTTTTTAAAAAGAAGGAGATAAAATGTAAGTGAACAATTGAAGAATCATCATATTACTTAATATAGATGTCAACATCCTAATGAAAATATTAAATAACAGACTTACAGAATCAGTGAAACACATAATGCACCCAGCACAGTCCTGCTCAGTACCAGGTAAGGGAATCAGTGATGCTTTAATCCTATTAAGGAATGCACTAATAAAGAGAAATTAACTGCTTTTTACATTCGCTTGCGCGCATGCGCAAGGAACGTCTTGGGAGAATGGGACACTTTGGAGGTGTGCCTGCCCTGTGCAATCCCCTGCTCCGTTGAGCAGGAGTGGCAGTCCTGCAGCAATCGCTGTGGTGCTGTGTATGACAGCGGTGGTCTTCTCTTCAAAGCAGACCACCGCTGTGTGTTTGCAGCATATCCGCCCCCAAATCTTTTGTTGCCACACTGGGAGCCACCCCAGCATGGCAAACATCCTCGTCGTCTGCGTACGGGGTACCCCAATCCCCGTCGGCTCCACACCCTAGCCATCCTTCATGCCATGCCAGAGCCCACCCCAGCGTGGCAAACGTCCCTGCTGCACAATTATAGAAAAAAACATGAATTAAAAATGGTCCCACGCAGTCTCCCCGCCTCCCACAACCCGCACCCCACCCACTGTGCACTCCTGCCTCCCCGCACTCTCACCCCATACTTACTCTCCGAGCTCGGCGCGACATCTTCGGTGGACTGGGAACACGCCTGCACTCTTCAAAGCCAACCGAACTGAGGAAATGCCGGTAAGCTGTATAATGGGCTAGATGGAGTTTTTTCAACTTTGTTTCATATCTTGGGTATTTTTGGAATTTTGCACCAAATGTTCAACATGGGGTTTTGGGACCCCTTCGTGGAATTCTGTCACTGTCATGAGCAGAGTTCAGTCTTGTAAGGGTGATTTCGCATCACCGCGTGAAATCACCATTCAGGCCTGATTAATGAAACGACAGTGCCAGCATTCATAAGGTTGGCTCTCAAAAAGCCTATTTTGAAGATTTGGTGGAAATATTCCTAAAAATGACTGTTTTACAAGCGTACGTTACGCAGTTCCTACGCAGGCTCGTAAGTTCGTGAATTTTCAATATTTTCACTCCAGATTTTCAGCATTGCCATTTTACCACACCTTCATATGAGCAGTACAGCTGTCATTTTTCACATCTCACCCAAAACGTGTTTCCGCCCATGTAGCGCACAATGGCGCAGTCGGTGTGCGAACTCAATGTATGGGACACATTAAGAAAATTACAGTGACACTGTTCATGAGCAGAGGTCTTAAAATGACTGTGTTGAAAATTTGGTGAAAAAATTCCTAAAAATGACTATTTTACGAGCTCTGCGTTGTGCAGTTCCTACGCATGCTCGTAAGTTCGCGAATTTTCAATATTTTCACTCCAGATTTTCAACATTGCCATTTTACCACACCTCCTCATGAGCAGTACAGCTGCTTCTTCACATCCTGCCCAAAATATGTTTCACCATGTAGCTTATTGCCAATGGCGCAGTCAGTGTGCTAACTCAATGTATGGGACACATTAAGAAAATCACAGTGACACTGTTCATTAGCAGAGGTCTTAAAATGGCTATGTTGAAATTTGGTGAAAAAATTCCTAAAATGACTGTTTCTGGCGTGCGTTGCGCGAGTTCCTACGCACGCTCGTAAGTTCGCGAATTTTCAATATTTGCACTCCAATGACTTCCAAATACCTAAACAGCACATAGAAGCAAGCAACATTCGGCATTGACAAATGCTTGTACTTCTTTGTCACTGATTTTTTTAAGCCATGTTCAAGTGCCAAATACCACTGCAAATACCTGCAAGTGAACGTTCGGCATTGACAAATGCTTGTTTTACTTATGCTGGACCAAGAAAAAGCATTTGACAAAGTAGCTCATGCATTTTTGTAGAAAACTTTAAAATATTTTGGAATTACCACATGATTTTATCAGTTGGATTTAGATGTACTATAGACATGCAAACCTGACTCCCCTGTTAAATGGTTGGTTGGGCAACAAGTGCTTAGTTAAGAGAGGCATACAGCAAGGATGTTCTCTAAGCCCCCTTTTATACATTATTAGCTTAGATCCATAGACACAGTTTATAAAATGAGTCTAAAAATCAAAGAACTTTAATTGGTTAAAACCAATCAGGTGACCGTTCAATATTAGAGTATAATGCATAGTCATCCTGGTCCTAAACCACATCACACAATAAGCAAATCAGTCCTCCTACAACCAGAACTATCTTCCATCAGTTCCCCTACAACCAGAATTGATCTTCCATCACAAACATGGCTGCTACCTTTACAGTGAAAAAAAAAACCTTCAACTGGGCCCTAAAAATAAAACTACCTTAAATAAAAAATAAAATAAATTAATTAAATGTTTGTTCCCTGATCATCGCACACTACTTATACACATAAACAAATTAGAAACATTAAGTATTGTTCATAGTTTTCATTACAACCGTTTCTTTGCTAACAATGAAAAATCCTCCTTTTGCCTTTAACTGCTCATCAGGGAAATCTCTTCTGCTTTCCCTGACAGTGAGATAATTGAGTCATTAGCCACTTTTACATGGTGCTTACTTATGCCACTCACTTTTGCTCCAGTCCTGTTTCGCTCCACCCGCTCACTACGATGTCACTTGTACACAGACCACCTGTTTCGGAAGCTTACATCTTTAGGTGTTTCGGCAATGTTTCCTGCCTTCTGGGATCCCTTGGTCTCATGGCAAATCACTGGTACTTCGGGCAGCCATTCTACCTTACTAACAATAAAGAAATGTAACTTTAATTAAGAATTCATTTAGGGCGGAGTTTCCCTACCGAATTCTGCTGAAAACATTACAAAAATCATCTGATGTTTTGTGCAGAAAGCAAGTAACACACCTCCAAGTTACTACTGCTCAACAGGGATGATTTTTGTTAATGTTTTCAACAGAATTCATTAGGAAAAATCCTCCCTAAACGAATTCTGTATTGAACTTGTCATTTTTTTCTATGTTTATAAGGACTACTGTCAAATATGCAGAATAAGGTGTAACTGTTATGCTACTGTTCACCGACATGAATGGAACAGCGATTTCACATGGCAGGGCAGAATGGAACAGAAGTCGGTGAACCAAGGAGAACAGGGAACGCATTTCAGGGAAGAGCTCACTTTGGTCGCGGTAGATGAATGCCTGCACACACAGAAAATGTAACATTACAGTGTGTCTGTATTGGTCATTCTGATACAGACCACTGCATATAAAAATGCCTTGTGGCTCTAAGAAGGCCTTTGTTCTCTGTGTGTGTGTGTGTGCGTGTGCGTGCAGTATGTTAGGAGAGGAACATTTTGCCAGTGGAACAGAGCAGAATTTTGAATCCCTGTATTTCATGGTTAACATTCCATATCTTGAATGTGGGGAAAGACAGAGGGGGGAAAAACAGGATAAAGAAAGTAGGCAATAATACTTCATAAACAAAGAGCACAAGTGGGAAAACATAGCAACACAGGCAAAGGCAGATCCAAGCTGCTGAAATACATTCCTGAAGTTTTTAAAAGCACATACATTTGAATCATACATTGATATTTTCAGATGAAATCAATCACCCCATACACCAAAAAAAGGCAACCTGGCAAGTTTAAAGTTTTGAACACATTTCCATTAAGAAACAGGACTTATATTAATTTAAAATGCAAGGTAACATTTTTTTTTCTTCTATAAATGTGTGCCACACAAGTTTTCATTATGTTTTATGTTTTTAGCTAACCCCGCAGTTACCAGAATATGGACTATTTTTTGTATTCAGAATTAAAATACAAGCATATTTCAATGAAAGGTTAAATTTTTTATCTTTTTAAAATATTTTCTTCTTATTTGTATTCCTTTTTGAAACACATATGTAAATGCCATTTTATAAGTTCAATAAGACATTCCAGGGGTGTGCCATTATGGTGAAATAATCGCACTTCTCATGTGCATTTAATGGCACTTGGCTGTGCCTCGTGCCTAACAACGCACCTGAGGCATGTGATTATTTCACCAGAACGCACACCCTGTCATGTCTTATTGCTTACTTATACATACATAATTCCAGAGATATCAAAGGAGTAGTTTGCTTGAACCTCTCTCAACCAGTGAAAGCTAGTATTTAAGCAGATGATAGTTGTTGAAAGCAAAACATCTGGTGAAGCAGTGAAAAAATCTTGGGCAGATTTTCCTCTGTTAGTGGAGCTCAGATTAATTATATAAAAAATAGTTCAGTTCTTTGCCTGTTAAATATTACTCAGGCCAGATTCAGTTAAGCCACCTTGTAAAATTCTAGGGTTTTTATTTGTCCAGGGGAAATGGAAAAAGTGGCTGATGTGTAAAAATAAAAAAAAAAAAAATCTTTGTTATGAAAACCTTTCTAACGCCAACCTTTTTTATATTTAGTTTATTCCTTACCAAAGAGTTTGGAGACCAGGTTGTATAGTGTTTTTTTTTTCAATGTTTTATGGGGTTGATGGCTTAACCCCATAAAAAGAGGGGTTACATACCTAGATTTCAAACAAGATGGCTTGCAAATGATAAATCCTGTGGTCTTCTTCTTGAGTATCTTCTTGTTTACTAATATTTTGCCTGTACTGCAGGGTGGTTCATAATTATGAGTACCCTGGATTTCCCAGTGACCCACTAACATTTTAGGAGAAGGGAGTCAAAACAAATTCAATCCACAAAGTAAATGGTTACGACACTTGATTTA
The DNA here is from genome assembly GCA_016271365.2 of Neoceratodus forsteri. NCBI lineage: Eukaryota > Metazoa > Chordata > Ceratodontiformes > Ceratodontidae > Neoceratodus > Neoceratodus forsteri. The sequence goes on from JADMNL010000023.1 coordinate 73,158,613, forward strand.
TTATTTAGAGGATTGTTTCTTTAAAATGAAACAATGGGGCGTTTCACAACAAAAAATTCTGAGTAGCACTAGGAAAAGTGTCTATAATGAGATCTTAGCCAGGAATTTTTTTGAACAACCCAGTTTTTATAGGGAAACCCCTGATCAGATGGAAAATATTGCTAAATCTCTCACAGATGGACTTATTCCGAACAAATGTGGGATACGGTGTAGCTGTGCTGTCACGGAAAGCTTAATGTTAGAAATAACTTAAAATATAAGGAAATACCAGAATTATATTGTCCTAGGCCTAGTTGTAATAATGTATTAGAAATTATGTGTCTTTTATATTTTGACTGTTCTTACATACAACAGTGTTGGATTTTGTTATCCACTCGATGGAATATGCCTTTGTTTTGTTCTATAACATATGAGGCACTTATTTTAGGCATATTTTCTTCAGCATGGTTACAATTTCATGATAATACATTTTTTACTTTTACAATAATTGAATAAAAGATTTAATATTCGTACTTACTGATAATTACCGTATAACAAGCTGTTGTACTCTAAAAGTGATCTCTGCATATTTGAAGTACTGAATATGGCAAACAAGATGTAAAATTTATGCTACAGCAACTATATCTGTCACAGGAGGAATTAGTGGAAATTGTACATGGTGAGTTATCAGTTCTCTGTCAGCAGGAGTTTCAGGCAAGGAACTTCCTGCAATTTTTAGATTTATGGAAGCATGCCACTTTTGTAATATATTATGACACACAATGGTTTGTTTTCCTGGTCACAGGATTAGTGGTGTTCTTAAGCCCTTCCCCTTTTTTTTGATTAACTGAAAACAACTTCCCAAGATAACACATGATTGATTTCCTTGTATATTAGGGTTTTTGTTCCCTCGTTGGAAGATTTATTGTTGGATACACTCTTTTGCTTTATCAAAATAAAAACTCGCCTGCTGTTTGATAAGTGCCATGGGATCTTTTCTTCCACCTGGACAGTGACCAGAGATGGACAGAAGAGACTTCAGACCCGGCCGATGATTATGGTGAACATGCATTTAGAAACCATGCAGCTGTGCTGGAGTCTTGCTGACTGTTTGTGTTTCAAGCACAGAACTTCCTGAAATGGTGGCATTTGATTTCAGCAAGAGAAATGCTGATTCAGTGCTGGTTTGGCTAAAACATTTTGCCAGGGTGCCAGTTTTCCTCTGCCAAGGTGGAATTTGATTATGAGAAAACATTGGTTTAGACAAAGGGTAATTTAATCATGGAACAAACTCCAGTCCACAGTGGTAGATAGCCCTAATATAGGTGCCTTTAAGCCAAGACTAGATCTGGTTTGTAGGGATAGAACTACTGAGTTCTAAATATCAGGGGACTGGCAAGCTACAAGGATGAAAGTCCATGATGCTTGATACTTCCTAGGATTCCTATGATTTTCAAATTAATAAAACCAACCTCAAAGGAAGTTTCAAAGCCTCCCCTCCAAACCTTCATTGTAATGCAACCATAAACATCATTTTGGAAACAAATGTGGGCCCAGCTACTATCACTGGCAACAGCACTCTAGACTGGGGTAGGGTGGAGAAAAAAATTGACTTCCAGAAATGATAAAAAATAAGCCATGGGATGGAGTGTTTACTCGAATTTAATACACCCTGGGTGTGTGATGCTATTATAAACCTCTCAAGCTTCACTCTCAGTTTCAGTATTATCACACATCTCCTGCAGTATGTATTAAATTCTCTTATAAAATGGGTACGGAAAATTCTGCATCCTGATTGACTGAGAGGTGCCATTGGTCATGTCATTCTCAGTGCACATTCTGCCAGCTGGTACTTCTTCCGCCAACAGGATGCAGCTCAGGCAGAGATCTATACCTCCTAGAGGCTTTAAAAAAATGGTTGTAACAACCATGTTAGTAAAGGTAAAAACCTTTACTCCCATTACTTGCCCTTACCCACAAAATTCCACCTCTGAGTGATTTTATAAGTACCTACTCCACCCCCCACCGCACAGAAACACTTCACTTAAAGCAGGATCTGCCTGTTTTTATGTTGATTGTGCACATGCGCAAGAAACATGTTGCATCAGCTTTCTCCAGTAGCAGGTTGTGGAGGCACGGCACTGTTGTGCCCAATGCCCCCACAGCCTGCAAAGGCTTGTCCCCCATCCCCCAATGCCGTGACATGCTGCTGCTGATACTAGTTCAGCCAGCATGCCACAACCTTCTAAAAAAGTAGCCACTGCAATCAGGGGCAGCCTCGTCATTGCAGCGTCATTCATCCGCTGCAATGAGGGAGCGACCCATCATTGAAGGGTGGGATGTGAAACCCCTGGTATTGTTTGTGAACATGGTGGCAGCTTGCCGCCATGTTCTCAAACAATATAGCCCCCTCCACCCCACCATGTTTACTTGCTGACTCCCTGTCGGCATTCGGTAACCCCGCCATCAGTTTTGTTCCTGTCAGCGGGGTGCCCAATCCCCGTCGGCATAATGAACCCCCCCATTTTGTTCCTGCCAACGGGGTGCCCAATCCCTGTCAGCATAATGAACCCCCTCCCATTTTGTTCCTGCCGACAGGGTGCCTAATTCCCCGTCAGCTACTGCTGGCCCCAAACGAAAGCCTCTGCTGGCATGCTGGGAGCCCACCCCAGCATGCCAGATGCCTGTGAAGGGAAAAATGGTTCATCGACGTCTTTTTGTTTTTTTCCTGAAAAAGGAAACTGTCCCTCGGCTTCGCCCTGCCCCACCCAGAAACCCACCCACTGCTCACTCTGCCTCCCACACCCCCTTCACCCCATACTTACCTCCGGAGCTTGGCATGACGATCTTCGGTGGACTGGGAACATGTCTGCACTCTTCAAAGTCGACCGCGAACTGAGGAAATGCCAGTAAGCTGTATAAGGTAATAAATAGGGTTTTTTCAACTTTAGTGCATATCTCGGGCATTTCTGGGAATTTTTTCACCAAATTTTCAACATGGGGGTTTTGGGACCCCTCCTCATGAATTCTTGAACTGTCATGGCATTAATCAGCCCAGAAAGGTGGTTTCGCGGTCACTGTGTGGAATCACCCTTCAGGGCCAAGTAATGGAATGACAGTGCCAGCATTCATGAGGTGGGCTCTCAAAAAGCCCATGTTGCAAATTTGGTGGAAAAAATCCAAAAATAACTGTTTTATTTAGTGTGCGCCAGTACAGTTGTACGCTGTGAATTTCACGAATTTACAATATTTTCACACCAGATTTTCAACATTGGTATTTTCACACCTCCTTATGAACAGTACAGCTGTCATTTGTTTCACATCTGGCGAAATGTGTTTTTCGCAGTTCGGTATGAGAATAGAGTGGTCACTGTGGGAAATCAGTGTTCAGGACAGATTAAGAAAATGACAATCATCCTATCATGCCCCCAGCTGGTTCAATGCCCTCAGCACCCTCATTACATCCTCCATCTCCCTAGGAGCTTTCAAATCTATGCTATATTCTCACCTTACAGCCTCCAGCTTCTGTGACTGCCTCGATTAAATTTTTCCCTCCTGGCTGTTCTACTGTTTTCATCTACCACCTCTGCTTCATTTCTTGACAAAGGCATCTGAGTAGTTCTAATCTCTCTATGTCTGCCCCCCCCCCATCTCCTCTTACCCCTTCCATTTTTTGTTTCATTTCTCTAAAGTTTTCCTCGAATCAGCTTGTTCTGTGTATGCTAAGTATTTTTTTTTCCCTCTTTCTTGTCTGAAGTTTTTGACATTAATGTACTGCATTTTACTGTCACTTCATAACTTGTTGGCCATCCTATGTAACTTGACTTGTTTGTATACAATCAATGTGGAACCTTTGTAAAAGAGCCATGGCTCAAAGATAATAATTCCTAGAACAATAAACTAACTAAACTAAACAGTGACACTATTCATGAGTAGAGGTTCTAAAATGCCTATGTTGAAAATTTGGTAACGATACTCCATAAAATGACTGTGTTACGAGCGTGCATTGAGCAGTTTGCACGGACGTCAGAATCCTCAAGAAATTTATAATATTTTCACTCCAGATTTTCAACATTGCCATTTTCCCAGGCCTACTTATCAACAATACAGCTGTCATTTTTCCCATCCTGGCTGAAATGTGTTTTCGCACTTCCAGCGCTGAATAGAGCGGTCGCTGTGGGAAATCACTGTTTAGGACAGAGTAAGAAAATGACAATGATACTGTTCATGAGCAGAAATCCTAAAATGCCTATGTTGAAAATTTGGTGATGATAGCCCATCAATTGACTACATCACAGAGTGTCGCGTTAGCATGTTCCACGCACCCTTGTAACTTCTGAATTTGTAATATTGTCCTTAGATTTTCAACAGTGCCGTTTTTTCACACCTCCTTATAAGCAGCACAGCTGTCATTTTTCACATCCTGGCCAAAATTGTTTTCACAGTTCCGGCGCAGAATAACATGGTCACTGTGGGAAATCAGTGTTCGGGACAGATTAAGAAAATGACAGTGGCACTGTTCATGAGCAGAGGTCCTAAAATCCCTATGTTGAAAATTTGGTGACGAAACTCCGTAACATGACTGTGTTACAAGCATGCATTGAACTGTGTCCACGCACCCTTGTAACTTCGCAAATTTGTAATACTGTCAAGCCACATTTTCAACTGTGGCATTTTTTTCATAACTCCTTATGAACACTACAGCTGTCATTATTCACATCCTGGCTAAAATATGTTTTTGCATTCCTGCCGGACAATAGCACGGTCACTCTAGGAAATCAGTGTTTGGGACAGATTAAGATCGACTGAGTGAGGGGGGGGTGACCGAACTCAACTGAGCTCTGTCGGGACTGCTGCGGATTTCTTTGTGTTCAAAGGCCACAACACAAGAGCCCAGTACAAAAGGGCAGCCTGCAGAACTGGGAGAAACAGAACAAGAGAGTGAGTGAGGGAGGGGGAGTGAGCGAACTTACCGAAGCGCTGTCAGGACTGCTGCAGATTTCTTTGTGGGCAGAAAAAAGCGTCAATACAGGCAGGGGCCCAGTACAAAAGGCCAGCCTGCAGCGGTGGGAGAAACAGTACGAGCGAGTGAGACAAGGGGACTTAGTAAAATCAACGGAGCTCTATCAGGACTGCTGGGGTTTCTTTGTGGGCAGAAAAAGGCGCCAACGCAGGCAGCAGCCCAGCACAAAAGGGGCTGCTTGCAGCGCCAGGACAAACAGAATAAGCGATGAGAGAGGGAGACTGAGCAACCTCAACGGGGCTCTGTCGGGACAGCTACGGATTTCTTTGTGGACAGACAAAGGTGCCAATGCAGCCAGGAGCCCCAAACAAAAGCGCAGTGTGCTGCGCCAAGAGAAAAAGAATGAGCGAGTGACAGAGCAGTAGTGAGCGAGCTCAACGGAGCTCTAGTGTGACTGCTGCAGATTTCTTTGTGGGCAGAAAAAGTGGCAACGCAGGCAGGAGCCCAGTACAAAAGACCAGCTTGCAGCACTGGCACAAACGGAACGTGAGAGTGACAGAGGGGGAGTGAGTGAGCTCAGTGGAGCTGTGTCGGGACTGCTTCAGATTTCTTTCTGGCCAGAGAAAGCGGCCAATGCAGGCAGCAGCCCAGTACAAAAGGGCAGCCTGCAGCACCAGGAGACACAGAACGAGTGAGTGAGGGAGGGGGAGTCAGTGAGCTCAACGGGGCTCTGTTGGGACTGCTGCAGATTTGTTTGTGGGCAGAAAAAGGCAGCAATGCATGCAGGGGCCCAGTACAAAAGGGCAGCCTGCAGTGGCAGGAAAACCAGAATGAGCGAGTGAGTGAGCTCAACAGAGCTGTATTGCAACTGCTGCAAATTTCTTTGTGGGTATAAGAAGGCAGCAACGCAGGCAGGAGTCCAGTAGAAAAGGGCAGCCTGCAGCCCCAGCAGAACAGAATGAGTAAGTGAGACAGGGGGAGTGAGCGACCTCGACGGAGCTCTGTTGGGACAGCTGTGGATTTCTTCGTGGGTAGAAAAAGCCACCAACACAGGCAGGAGCCCAGTACAAAAAGGCAGCCTGCAGCCCCAGGAGAAACAGAATGAGTGAGTGAGAGGGGAAGTGAGCAACCTCAATGGAGCTCTGTCGGGACAGCTGCAGATTTCTTCCTCAGCAGACCAAGGTGCCAATGCAGACAGCAGCCCAGTACAAAAGAGCAGCCTCCAGCACCGGGACAAACAGACTGAACCAGTGACAGAGGGCCACTGAGCGAGCTCAACAGACCAACGCAGTCAACATTCGGCATTGACAAATGCTTGTTTATGTTTGCTCGCACTTGCGCGCCAGCCAACATATTACATTAGGAGCAGATTTGGAGGTGCAGTCACTGTGGGTGAATGCAGGGCATGCATCAGTAGGTGCATCCCTCATCCCCCAGTAAGACAGCTTGCAGGCACCACACCAGCAAGACGTAATGTGGCGACCACATCTAAGAAAATGTCCGCTGCAATGAGAGCTTCCCCATGTAAACATGGTGACAGGGGTACCCCATCCCCCTGTCGTATTCCCTGACCAACTTCATTTGCCAATGGGGCAGCCCCCCCCATCGGCATAATGATCCCCCCAAGTGAGTGCAGAGGGGGTTCCCAATCCTTCTCGGCATCATGAACTCCCCCCCAACAGTCTTCCTTTGCTGACGGGGGGGCCCAATCCCTGTTGGTTACAGTCTCCTGGTCCTTGTTTATTTAGCTGATGGGGGAGCACACTCCCTGTTGGCATAATGTTTCCCCCCATCTGTTGTGTGCCAAGGGGGGTGCCCAGTCCCCCTCTGCTCTTGCCCCATGTGCTGACGGGGGTGCCCAATCCCCCGTTAGCTGCAACCCCAAAAGCAATCAGGTGGCACGCTGGGAGCCCACCCGGCATGCCAAATGTGCCTGGAAAAAACAAAAAGCGTCCCGATGTTCCCTTTTTTTTTTACTCTGTAAAAAGGAAATGGTCCTCGCGGTCTCCCTGCCCCTCCCACAACCCGTGCCCACCCACTGCACACCCTGCCTCCCACACCCCTCATCCCATACTTACCTCTGGAGTCCGGCGCGACGATCTTCACTGGACCGGGAACACATCTGCACTCTTCGAAGCTGACCGCGAACTGAAGAAATGCTGGTAAGCTATATAATGGCATAAATAGGGTTTTTTCAACTTTGATGCATATCTCTGACATTTTTGGGAATTTGGACACCAAATTTTCAACATGGGGTTATTGGGATCCCTCCTCATGAATTCAGTTACTGTCATGGCGTTATTTGGTCCTGAAAGGTGATTTCGCAGTCACTGCACGGAATCACCTTGACAAGGCCACTGCTCATGGGGGCTCTCAAAATGCCTATGTTGCAAATTTGGTGGAAAAAATCCAAAACATGGCTGTTTTATGAGCATGTGTTGTACAGTTTCCACACACACTCGTAACTTCGTGAATTTGTAATATTTTCACTCCAGATTTTCAAAATTGGCATTTTTCCACACCTCCTCATGAACAGTACAGCTGTCATTTTACATATCCTGGCCAGAATGTGTTTTTGCACGTCCAGCGCAGAATGACACGGTTGCTGTGCAAAAATCAGTTTTCGGGACAGTTTGAGGAAATGACGGTGACACTGTTCATGAGCAGAGGTCCTAAAATGCCTATTTTAAAAATCTGGTGATGAAAGTCAATAAATTACTGTGTTACAAGCGTGTGTTGCGCAGTTTCTACGCACTCTTGTAACTTTGCAAATCTGCAATATTTTCATGCCACATTTCCAACACTGGCATTTTTTCACACCTCCTTACGAACAGTACAGCTGTCATTTTTCACATCCTTCCCAAAATGTGTTTTTGCAAAATGTGGCACACAATGGCATGGTTGCTGTGAGAAATCAACTTTTGGGACTGATTAACAAAATCACAGTGTCACTGTTCATGAGGGGAGGTCCCAAAATGCCTACGTTAAAAATGTGGTTAAAAAAATCCCAAAAATAATTGGGTTATGGACGTGTGTTGCACACTTTTTATGCATGCTCATGACTTCACTAATTTTTAACATTTTCACTCCAGATTTTCAAACACTGCCATTTTTTTACACCTTCTCATGAATAATACAGTTGTCATTTTTCACATACTGCCCAAAATGTGTTTTTGTCTCTGTCGCCAAATGGCATAGCAGCTGTGCAAAACCACCTTTCAGCTAACAAACTAATAGTGCCACTCTTCATGAGGTGGGGTCACAAAAAGCCCATGTTGAAAATTTGGAGAGAAAATACCAACACACACCTACGGCATTAGGGTTTCCAACTGTAACACCCCACCCTGTACAGAATGACAGATGTCAGGTGGTGTGCTACTTGGGATCATCGGCTGTAATGCTCATGCCGTTCCACCTCCACCCCCACCCTGCAGCCAGTGACAGGCATCGTGGTGTGCCTAGGAGTGTTCGGCCACAAAGTTCACCCCAGTCTCCTATACTGCACCCACCTCAGCATATTTCCTTATGGAATGGGGTAAGTATAATGCCCAAAGACCCCATAGCACACCACGACACTTGTCAGTGTCTACAGGGTAGGGTGAGGTACAATGGCATGAGCATTATAGCTGATGACCCAAAGGCACACCCAAATGCCTGTTGGTCTCTGCAGGGTGGGGTTGGGGTTAGCGTCACTTCAATACTTCAGTGCTATTCCTATTATGCATCTCTAACTCCTGTACTACCAACGCCAATGCCAGCGAGACAACATTCAGCATTGACAAATGCTTGTGTTTTGTTTTTTTTATCACAGACAAGAACTGAAGAGGCTTTTTGTGTTTGAGACACACAGTTGAGGGGAAACTTGTTCAGTTAGTGTCTTAATTATTGTTTGTATGGTAAACCAGTACAGCTACACCCTATCTGGGTGAGCATTACAAGGTATTCTCTTCCTGATTCTGTGCTATAGTTCAGCCTTACTGATGCACCCTATCTGAGTGAGCACTATGAGCTAGTTTTTATTCCAGTTTCTGTGCTATAGCTGAGCCAGTGTGGGAAACTGGCAAATTTTGTTAAGCGAAATGTTTCACGAAATTCACCCATTTCAATAGATTTTTCATGGAAGCAAAATTCTGTTGATGAAATTTTGCATTTCACAGGGGAAATTCCGCATTTCACACCCTGTGAAAAATGTCATGTAATGGGCGAATTTTGCAAAATATTTCACAAGGTGAAATTGCTGATTTCATGGGCATTTCACTGGTGAAATATAATTTCGCAACATCTCTACTTACAGCTACAAATGACCCACTTTCCTCTGTGAGTAAAAGGTGACACCCAGCACTCAGGACCGAGGGGTGTTCACAATCCAAATATCCTGAATCAAAACTCTGAAAACAGCGTGGCACATACACTGTAAAGGTTGCAGATAAAACGCTTCACTTTTATTAACTGAGGAATAAAAAAAAAACAGTTCAGCAGCAGATAATGTTCAATAGATACAAACTTACAGTGACACAATATCCATTTAGAGCCCTCTAATTTGCAGCACATCCATTCATTTCGTAAAACAAGCATTTGTCAATGCCGAATGTTGATTGTGTTGGTCTGTTGAGCTTGCTCACTGCCCCTCTGTCACTTGCTCGTTCTGTGTCTCCCGGTACTGCAGGCTGCTCTTTTATACTGGGCTCCTACCTGCATTGGCACCTTGTTCTGCCCACTAAGAAATCTGCAGCTGTCCCGACATAACTCCATTGAGGTGGCTCACTCCCCCTCTCTCACTCGCTCATTCTGTTTCTCCTTGCTCTGCAGGCTGCCCTTTTGTACTGGGCTCCTGCCTTTGTTGGTGGCTTTTCCTGCCCACAAAGAAATCTGCAGCAGTCCCAACACAGGTCTGTTGATCCTGCCTTCCCACTCACTTGTTCCATTTCTGCCCGCGCTGCAGGCTGGACTTTGTAGTGCGCCCTGCCTGCATTGTCAGACTTTTTCTGCCAAATAAGAAACACACAGCAGTCACGATAGAGCTCCATTGAGCTCAATCACTCCCCCTCTCTCACTCGCTTATTGTGTTTCTCCTGACACTGCAGGCTGCCCTTTCGTACTGGGCTCCTGCCTGCATTGGCACCTTTTTCTGCCCACAAAGAAATTCACAGCTGTCCAGACAGAGCTCCTTTGAGGTCGCTCATTCCCCCTGTATCACTCACTCATTCTCTTTCTCCTGGCGCTGCAGGCTGCCCTTTTGTACTGGGCTACTGCCTCTGTTGGTGCCTTTTTCTGCCCACAAAGAAATCTGCAGCAATCCCGACACTGCCCCATTGAGCTCGCTCACTCCCCTTCTCTCACTCGCTCATTCCGTTTCTGCTGACGCTGCAGGCTACTGTTTTTTTACTGGGCTCCTGCCTGAGCCCCTGCCTTCTTCTGGCCACAAAGACATTTGCAGCAATTACAATAGAGCTCCGTTTAGCTCGCTCACTCCCCCTCTCTCACTCGTTCATTCTGGTTTTCCCGCCACTGTAGGCTGCCCTTTTGTACTGGGCCCCTGTGTGCATTGCTGCCTTTTTCTGCCCACAAACAAATCTGCAGCAGTTTCAGCAGAGCTCCATTGAGCTCACTCACTCCCCCTCCCTCACTCGCTCGGTCTGTCTCCTGCCACTGCAGGCTGCCCTTTTGTACTGGTGCTTCTGCCTGCATTGGTGGCTTTTTTTGGCCAGAAAGGAATCTGTAGCAGTCCCAACACAGCTCCATTGAGCTCGCTCACTCCCCCCTCTCTCTCACTCATTCTGTTTCTGCCGGCGCTGAAAGCTGACCTTTTGTACTGGTTTACAGGTTAAAAAAACAAAACAACGTCGGAGGACCGTTTTTTACTTTACAGTGGCATATGGCATGCTGGGATGGGCTCCCAGCGTGCCGCAGACTCTTTCCTTTGGGGTGAGCTGTAGCCGACGGGGATTAACATTCCTTCAGCACACAAACACAAGGTTACCATGCTGACGGGATTGCACCTCACGGCAGTCAATGAAAGGGGGAATGATATAATGCCGACGGGAGTGGCCCCCGCCAGCAAAATCAACATTGGGCACTGAAGCCGATGGGGATTGGGGACCCCATCGGCAAATACACATGATGGGGGGGTGATATTGTTTGTGAACACAGCGGCAAGCTGCTGCCGTGTTCACAAACAATATCAGGCTTTCTACATCCCGCCCTGCAATGACGGGTCGCTCCCTCATTGCAGCGGATGGCTGACGCTGCAATGACGAGGCGTCCCCTGATTGCAGCGGCTAAATTGTCACAAATTGGTGGCACGCTGGCTGAACTAGTGTCAGCAGCAGCATACCACAGCATTGGGGGATGCTGGACAAGCCTTTGCAGACTGTGGGGGCATTGGCCACAACAGTGCCGCGCCTCCACGACCTGCTTGTGAAGAAAGCTGCCACAATATGTTTCTTGCGCATGCGCGCAATCAACATAAAAAGGCTGCTGAATTCAGTCTCTCTTAGAAAAATGAAGTAAAAGAAATTAGTGATGCTATGAAATATCCAAAGTGCAAGAAGTGCAGAGGAGGATAATGAAGTAAAATTAATAAAAGTGAAGAGTTTTATTTGCTGTCTTTGCAGTGTGTCACAGTGTTTTGGGAATTTTGCCTTACAGTTACTCCCTGATTGGGTGAGCACTATGAGTTGACTCCATCAGCTGTTTTGTATGCTACCTAATGAGCTTGCTGATTTCTGTGTAATATCATAAGCCAGGTAATTGCCACATATTGTAAACTGAAATTCTGTCGGAATCTATATCAGCAAGGTGTTGTCTCATTTCATAGCCTGTATAGGAATGGAGTTCAGAAGGGAGGTAGTCAATTGTGATGGCCGTGGGGTGCTCTTCGCTAAGGTATGCTCTGGAGGAAGGGACACTGCAGGACCATAGGAGAGCTCCAGGCTCCGCTGGTGGCAGCAAGGGTAGACATATCACAGCTGCATCACCAACTCAACCAGAGCCCATCCCCAGCATCCACACTCCCCTAGAGACCCACTGGTCTGAGGAAGGAAGTAGTGGGAAGGGGGAGAGGGCAGGGGTAGCCCCAAAACTAGATTGTCCAGCCAATCACTATCCAGATGGCCCCTAAAGGAGGCTCAGGCACCTGACTCTGCTGGGGATGACTCTGAGTCAGTCGATGAGAAAGGGCAGGACTATCGATGACACCCAAGGGGAGCTAGCTTACCAGGAGAGTCTTAGTGGTCAGGGACTCAATGATTAAGGGTGTAGAGAGGGTGATGGAGGGGACTTGGATGGGAGGGGAAGGTCTGGTGCCTTCTGGGTGCATCAACCTTCTGGGGCTTAGACTGGATGGGGTGGATGGCAGAGAGGGAGTGGATGGAATTGTAGGTGCTGGTATAACTGGGTACCAATGATCTGGTGAACCATTTGATGGAGATGGTGAAGTATAACTTCTGCAAACTGGGGGACACAGTGGTGCCACACTCAGCTACCTGGCCTTTTCCAAAGTCCTCCCTGTGTGGGTCAGGAAGGGGAAGCAGGATAGAATAAGGAGTGATGTCATAGAGGAGTTTTATGGATGGCTTAAGGGATGGTGTCAGGAGAAGGGGTACCACTTTGAGAGGGATTGGTGGGACTTCTTGGACAGGTGACTATTAAAGGGTGGTGGACTTAATTTACAAGAGCGGGGCCTGCACACCGGGGCAGATGTTTGGTGTCTATATCAGATATTTAAACTGACAGAGAGAGAGACTGTAACTAGTTGAACTATGGTGGCAAGTGAGAGAAAGGGGATCCTAGCTAGTACTCCCCCACATAGACTGGGGGCTTTTAGCAACACAGCAGGTACAAATACAGCTGTGGTCTTAACCAGACTACATGAGGAGAGATTAGTGAGGGAGAACAGAGTGTACAAATAGCAAGAAAAACTAGAAGAAGAGAGGACAAGGAGAGCACAAGGGCAGTAGCAAAACAAGATCAGGGGTCAGATGGAAAAGGGGTATGCCTTAACCCCAGGAGTCTGGGTAACAAAATCAGCAGGCTTCAGGTGCTGTCAGTGGACACTGAGGTGGACCTTGTGGCCATCACAGAAATGTGGGCTTTGGAAAATAATGACTGGGACCAGATGGTCCTTGGATATGCAATGCTCAGACGGGGGTACAAGAACAGGTAGAGGGGAAGGGGTAGCCTTTTGTGTCAGGGATGGCATCAAGGTGGCAGAAAATGGGTGCATCACGGGTAGTAATGGGGAGACAGAGTCACTGTGGGTACAACTCACAGCCGTCTCAGGCAAGAAACTGCACTTGGGGGTAATCGATAGACCTGCAGGGCAAGGGGAAGAGTGGGACAGAGAGCTCAGGGAAGAACTTGAAAGAGGGTTAGCACATGGTGAAATAGTGGTAGTGGGTGATCTAAACATGCCAGACATAGACTGGGGATATTTCAGTGGCCAAGAGCACCAGAAATCAGGCCTTGCTGGATGCTTTCTAGGACTGTCTATTGGTACAGCTAGTTAAGACTGCATTCTCGATGTGGTGCTCACCAATTTGTAAGTGGTTGGAGCTGTGAAAACGGCTAGGACCCTGGAGGGAAAGTAGGCTCCAGGACTAAATACGGAACTCAGGCAGACTGGATGGGCCATTGGTCTTTTTCTGCCATCGTTGTCAATGTTTCTGTGTCTCACATAGGTAAAACAAAAGTCCAAAGGTTTTAACTAACCGCTTCAATGAAAGTTTCCTCATCTGTTTTTTGCATACCTTTAATCCAGGGACCATAGTAGATACAGATGACCCCCCCAGCTGCCCACCCACTCACATGATCCTGCTCCAGTGTCACTGCCGCAAACCTCCCAGTACCGCTGCTTCATTATTGTGGAGCCTCAGTTTGTGTTTATCTTATTTAAAAATCCCACCACATTTCGGGATCAGTGCAACCCCTGATGCTCATCACAGTATGCAACAAATGCTATGACTACAAATGCCAAATACAAACTGAAACCAGAAGTCTATCAGTAGGTCGCTCAGCTCTGAATGACGCAACTCAATCAGCAAGCTGTCTGCCCCTTGCCTGTACACTCGCAAAACTGCACTCCAAAAGCAGCACACCTATAACAACATAAGTACACAAAAATACAGCACATAGTAGATGAAAGACATTCTCGAGTGTGGGGTGGGGAGAGCTGCTGCAGAACTTACACAGGAGATGGACACCACTTCCCTCTAGAGGCTCCTTAATTACAAAACCTTGTTAATTACACATGACAGTAAAAGGACTACTTTTCTGCTTTTTTTAAATTATTGTACATCTTTTTGATACCTTTTAAATAGCAAATCATTTTTTTCATTTATTTTAACTTTTCATGGGAACCCATGTTATAAGTGCAAAAAGACACTCTGAGGTATGGTTTACTGTACCCCCGCTAAGGCTCGACACACAGCAACAACCTGCCTCTAGCACTTATCTTTGCATCTGTCATGACAGGAAAGTCAAACCGCAGCACTTCGCCCACCTCCCTACCCCTCTCTGGCTCTGCCTCTGCCCCCCTTGACCTATCCCTACATTTCTCCCTCCCTGCCCTCTGTGCTCTGCTCACCTAGCCCTCCAACTCCCAAGGTATCCTTCCCTATCCTGTCTGCTTATCATCTTGATGTGGGCATACATTGTACAATGCCTCAGCATACCTAGTGATTTATGTTTGACTTCTGTAACCTCCATGTATATTTTTCTCAGTATTTGTATATTTGTCCATAGTATTGTACCTTGATGTCTAATGTATCTGATGTGGGACCTATCAAATGGCATCCGCTCACAGGTATTATCCAAGATCTCAATAAATTAATTTAAATAAATTATTGCCTGCTGACAGCACTTCCAAGGTGCTGAAGGCACTTGGCACCAGCACCAACACACCTGGGGTGTGCCGTTATCAAGAAATAAACCACACCTCATCATGTCTTATTGCTTACATACCACACACCACTCCATGCAATAGTCTCTCTATAATAGTTGGTGACCCCCCATAATGACTGGATTTCCGCTCCTGTTAAAACACTGTAATAACCCGCTGAATTCCATAATAACTTTACAGTGGGTTATTATGGCATCTTCCTCCTCGTGCTGTCACTTCACTGTATTTGCACGAGTACGGCAGGTACTCAGGAACATGCTCACTCGCACAAATACAGCTTCCAGTTTTTCTCTGTTGAAACCTTGCACCAGTTATTATAAAAAAATAATGCCTGTGCAAAGTTTGTTTTATGAGGATTTTTCACACATTCTCGGTGTGTGAAAAATCCTCATAACACACGCCTGCACAGACATTATTCTTCATATAATACTCAGTGTCAGTGGTGCAGTCAATTTTGCACTCACTTTTGGGACCATAAGATTGGAAGATCATGGGTTCTAGTCCCACTGGGCATGGCTTACAGGATAGGAGACAGTCTAACCCCTAAAGCCCACCATGCTATCTCAAGGGAGGTTTACTGCTTAGCCACAAATATGGTATTCTTACTCACCTTTGCACCTCTAAAGTTACACTGGCCAATTCAAATAGAATGTGGTTTACATAAGGAATAACACCCACCAATTTGTCCAGGCATGCTCTGATATACAGGTACATTGTGAGGCACAAGGCATATGCTGAGTGCATTCAACCGCCTGAGAAGGCTCTACATCAGCATGCCCAGACACCTCAAAGGGTGTTATTTTTCTAATAAAATAGGTCTCAAATTGATTTTTGACATGTAAACAGTCGCTTGGTTCTGAACTGTCCATGCATGCTTTGATAACCTGACAATCACGTAATGCTCTTGTCAGTTAATTACTAGAATATCATCACCTATGTTTATAAAATAATATATGTCACTTTGTCTCGAGCACTAACAATCCCCCCCCCCCACAGCCCCCTATACACTGATCTTTGCTGTTTTTCCCCTGAACATTCATTTATGATGGACTGCTTTACCAACAGATTACTAGGATCTGGTACCCTACTGTACGTCTGTTTGACCATCTTATGTTGCCCTCCAAAACCTATAGCCTCAGATCCCCAGATAAGCTGCCCTTACAGGAACACAGGTGCTCCACAAAGATGGATCAGTTGGCCATCTCTATCTATGCCCCCAGGCTTTGAAAGTCCTTAAGAAAAACCCCAGTCCCTGCACACATGGAAAACTCAGCAGGTGTCAGACAAATCTTGGAACAAACAGAGCAACACAGGGTCTGCACTTGTTTAGAAAAAGTAAAGAGCAAAGATTTGCCAAAAACTCACGGCTTAGTAGGAGACGTGGTTGCAGAGTGCTGTGTTGCTCTGTTTGTATGACTTTACAATCCCATATTTGAAGTTAGGGCACTCATCAGCACTTCAGAACAGCTTTACATGAGCTCCTGTTAAAAGCCATTGTATGCAGTTGCTGTGAAAATTGTCCTGATCGTCTTCTTTTCCTGTTAAGTTGCTGCTGTCCTACTTGCACACTGTCTGTATAGCCCAGAATCGTATTATATTGTGATGTCATGCTGCCCCAGGTCATGCCTGAAAATAGACAATGCAGTTAGCTAGTGTACTTAGCGGGTTACAAAGGGAAAAAATGAAATCAATAAAAACATTTCTATGTGCTATACTATCATTATGATACTCAGAGTCAGTGGCTCAGTAGGTAGCACACTCACTTCTGAAGCCATAAGACTGGAAGGTCATGGGTTCTAGTCCCACAGTAGGAACATGGGCTAATACCCAATACTGTACTGGCATTGTAGTGCAGTGCAAGGGGGTGCTGCACAGCTGATGTACCATCCATTGGATGATACATTAAACCGAGGTCTTTCTGTCCATCTATGGTGGCTGTCCAGGTGGATGTTAATAATCTCATGGTGCATAATCAGGTCCATGTAACCCAACCCCTAGCACACACCAGGAAATGAGCTGTCACAGCTCAGTGTGACTCTCCTGGTCAAACATTACATATACAATAATGGCTGGGGAGGTGGTTATAATGAGAATGTTAGACACCCCCCAGGTGTGGGGTGCCACATAAACCCCGAGAGTGAAGCTCGAGTGGTTTGTACAGACATCCCACACCGAGGGTGTGTCTAACATTCAAGTTTCACACACCTCCCCAGTTTTTATTTTATATAATTGCTGGGGAATGTTTTTTCGCCTCAGCAGTTATATAAAATACATTTAAATTAACTTACCTCCGATTCCCACTGGCGGCGAACTGCTGCGTGCTGTGTACTGAAGAGGACCGGAAGAAAACTTTTTACGCATGCTCACACGTTATAACTCATGGGTTATAATGGAAAATTTAACCCCCTTCCCCTATGGGAAAAAGCGGTCGCCAGTTATTATAAATAAATAAATAAATAAAGCAGTTGCTGCCCCCGGGACACATCTGGAAATGAACTGTCTTAGCTTAGTGTGCCTTTCATAATCAAAAATTTGAAATGAACAGAAGCAAGCACATTGATAGGTGCAACACAGCACATTGAAAACTTAAAACTAAAATGACATGAAAGAAGTAAGAGCAAAGTGGTTTTCAAGAGAGCTGGGCAGTTAGGAATATACCCAGGGTCTTCTGAATCGGGGTAGATGGATCATTTCATACTATGGATCCATACACATTGGAATGAACTTCCAGTTTTGGGCTCTAATCCAGATCTCTGGACCAGTTTGGGGCTTGTTCAGCATCTCCTAGTTTAAAACAAGCATTTGTCAATGCCGAATGTTGGTTACTTGCTTAACGCTGGCACTTCCCTGAGCCTTATGTACTTTCAAGGCAGCAACTTATTTCAGTAGCACCTGTTTAAATCCCACCCTCCTATGCACCCAGCACTCGCAATTTCTTTTCTGCTGAAAAAAAACTTTTAATGGGAACCGGTAGAACCCGCCTGCCTCCATGGCTGGCCCCCATCTTATAAACTAATTTAAGTGAGAGGCAGCAGCGCCATGAATGCAGAGCATCCCCCCCCGCAACAACAAGCAGTGACCTGACCACTCCGTCTGTCCATTGCCCCCCCTGCACCTGCACCCCGCACCCGGCACCCAGCGCCTAATTCTCCTTATTAGGAGAAGCAATTGACGATGACAACCACCAGTCCAGCACAGCACAACCCTCCCTCCTCTAATGTCGAGCACCGGCTTCTAATGAATGAAACCGCACTGCTTGTTGCCATAGTACAGCCAGCAGATCACATTGCAAAAAAAAACGTTAATGCATCAGTTAGGGTTTTTATTAAATCATCAAAAGCTGGGAAATTCAATGTTAGGGTTCCCACCCCTACCACCCCATCCAACCCCCACCCTCCACACACCAACAGGCGTTAGGGTGTGCCATGGGTTCGTCAGGCCCAACTGTCACCTCATTCCATGTGTAAACAAGCTGACATGGTACAGTATAGGAGAATGGGGTGAGAGTTAGGCCTGCTGACTCCATGGCACACTCTGACGCATGTTGCTGTGTGGAGGGTGGGGTGGTAGGGGTGGGAACCCTAACATCGAATTTCCCAACTTTTGATGATTTAATAAAAACCCTAAATGATGCATTAATGTAGTTTTTTTGCAATGAATTTCCCTTCTTTTGGAGATAGTATAATAGTATTATTATTTTACTGTGAGAGCGCAGGGTCCGAATTCCGCAAAGTTATGTGTGTGCGTAGAATAAATTCAACGGACGTACATAACTTGGGCATTTTCAGGAATTTTTTCACCAAATGTTCAACATGGCCTTTTGGGGACCACATATCATGAACACTGGCACTGTCATTTCATTTATCTGCCCCGAAAGTTGATTTTGCAAAGCGGCCGCACTATTCTGTGCAGCAGGTGCGAAAACTTGTTTCAGTTAGGATGTGAAAAATGACAGCTGTATCCTGTCCATGAGGAGGTGTGAAAAATGGCAATGTTGAAAATCTGTAGTAAAAATATGAAAAACTGTCGAAGTTACATGCGTGCGTAGAACCTGTGCAATGCACACTCGTAATGCGGTCATTTTTTGGAATTATTTCACCAAATTTTCAACATGGTGTTTTTTAGACCTCCCCTCATGAACACTGGCACTTTGATTTCGTTAATTCATCCTGAAAGTTGAATTTTGCACAGCAACCGCGCTATTCTGTGCTACAGGTGCAAAAACACATTTTGAGCAGGATGTGAAAAATTACAGCTGTTCATGAGAGGATGTGAAAAATTTGCAATGTTAAAAACCGGGGGGTAAAAATATAAAAAATTGGCGAAGTCACGGGTGTGCGTTTAAACTGCTCAACACACGCTTGTAACGCAGTCATTTTGGGGACTTTTTGCACCAAATTGTTAACATAGGGTTCTCGGGACCCTACCTCATGAGCACTGGCACTGTGATGTCATTGATCAGTCCCAAAAGGTGATTCCGTGCAGTGACAGTGAAATCACCTTTTGGGACTGATTAACAAGATGACAGTGTCAGTGTTCATGAGGTAGGGTCTCAAGAACCCCATGTTGAAAATTTGGAGTCAAAATTCTTAAAAATGGCTGAGATATCAAGACAAGTTGAAAACCCCATTGACAGCCATTATACGGTTTACTTTGATTCCTTCAGTTTGCGGTTCGTCTTTGAAGAGTGCAGACGTGTCCCAGTCCCGAGAAGATTGCAGCCACTGACCTCTGGAGGTAAGTATGGGGTAAGGGAGGGATAAGGGGAGATGGGTGCGCAGAGGGAAGGTTGGGATGGGGGAGGGGTGACGTGGGGAGGCGACGAGGGACTGTTTTCTTTTTCTACATTTAAAAACCAAAAAAAGATGCCGGGGGACTGTATTCTTTTTTACAAGTACATTATACATTTTGGGACACCGGGAGTGGGCTACTCAGTGTCCCACACTGTCGGGGGGAGGGGCTATTGCCGACATGGGGACTGGACACCCTCTGTCGGTAAAATAAAGGGGAAACGGCAACACTGCTGGGGAGGGACATACTGGGAACACTGGGAGTGGGCTCCCCAGTGTTCCAAAGCAATAAATGGGGATTTTATACACAACTGGGGACACTGGGAGTGGGCTACCCAGTGTCCCACACTGTTGGGGGGCTATTGCTGACATGGAGATTGGGCACCCTGCTGTCGGCAACCTTAGATCAAGAGAGCACACTGCTGGGGGGGAGGCTACTGCAGACACAGGGATTGGGCACCCCGCTATCAGCAACCTTAGATCAAGTGAGGGGATGGGGGGGCCTGTTTTTGTTGGTCTGGGGAGGAGATTTGTTGTTTTTTCTGTTGTATTTTTTTTGGGAAGCCTCTGTTGCAAGACTTCTCATTTCACTCCACAAGCCAATCAGCTGTTTATTGATGTGGGCTTCATGCAAATCAAAGGACTGAAGCCCTCTCTGATTGAAGCAGCTTCAGCCCTTTGAAGTGCATGAACGTTCAGCCCACCTAGCAGAGAGTTGCATCAGGACCACACCGAGTGGTCATTGGTGCCGAATGGTGAGCCCATTACAAGCCCCTGGTTTTGTGTACTGCAATGGGCTTGGCAGTGACACCCCCCCAAAATCCCATATTGCAACAATACGTTGGTTTGGGCATGCACACAACCAACGTAAAAAGGGGTGGAATGCCTTATCGCCAACTATTGGCTCTCACATGTCACTTCCTTCCAGTGCTTACAGAGATAGGATTCAAGTTATCGGTGTTCCCCAGAGCCCATCTACTCCTTGTTTTACTAACCGAGCAATCCCAGCTTGACTGGTGAAGGAATGGGATGCTCCAAATTTTGTTTCCACCAGGGGTTGGTCCCTGAGCTTCACCAGAAGAATAACATGGAGAACAACTAGCCCCGCTCTGTGAAGAACAGGCTGGAAGCTTCACAATGCATGAGTGTGGTAACTTCATAAGGGCACTCGGGCTTAGCACTCATGCCCTTGATGTCGCCACACTCACGAGGTTTGAAGTTACAGCACCAGATTGTACTTCACTAAGGGATTATTTATTACATATAATGTATGAGCAGCCTATTTCAGAAACCACGGCTTGATTTTCAAAGGCTGATGCAGGGTTTGTGTCAAGCCCTACATCAAAGCCATTTTTTACTGCAGCTGTGCCAAACTGTTTTGCCACAACTGCACCCATTTTTCTTGTGCCAGGTGCAGCTGTGACAGTTTCCTCAGTTTATGGCAGCGTGCACCAAAAATTAGGCACAAACCCTGTAAAAAGGATCCCCCAAATAGCAAAAGTTAGACCCGGGAAAAGCTGGTCTAGCTTGCAGTAATTGGTGCTCAGAATTGAAGATCCCGATCACCAACTGGGAGAATGCTGCAAGGCCCAGGCGCCAGATGATTGACGCACCAGGAGTTTGTGACATTCTTGGGGCTTACAAAACTGAGCTCCATGTTTTTAACATTATGAAGGTAATTTGTCAATTTGGAGTTTAGAGAAAGCACTCATAAAGGTTTTTTAAGATGAACTGTACTAATCTGGTCGAGCTCCAGGCTGTGTGTCTAGCTGCTGGAGTGCAAATCTGATTAGGGCAGCTATGAGTATGTGGATAAATGATTCATGTTCTTAACCATGAGTTATTTCTCTGAATTTTCTGAGCAGTAGTTTCTCAGTTTTTGAAAACACTGCTGAAACAGGCTGATTGGGTATTATAAACTCAGCTTAGGTGTCTGCAGGCATCTGCAGATAATCCGCTGTATACTATGCAGAGGAGACACCACACAAAGCTAGGAGTTAACACAATACAGGGTACAAATATACTGTAACAGACAGTGTAAGCTTAAGTAACTACAGGTAGTGGAGTAACAAATAAGGGGTAAGAGATATTAGACATCTGGAAAAGGTAGCTACTGGTGAAAGGGAAAGTAGGAGACACCCTATTTAGGACAGAGCAATAAATACATTTCAAAAAAGGAAAAGAAGAGGTATGAAGTAAACAGGCATAGAAAGGAGGCAGGAGGCCTGCCCACGGGTGCAGCGGTAGCACTACCGCTTGCGCCAGTGACCTGGGTTCAGGAGCAGGCCCAGGTCGCCGGAGGCCGGCGCGGCGGGGAGAAGGCTTGGCGTTTGAGGGACTACTTGTCTTCTCCGGGGGGTTGGGGGTACAATGTCTTGATGTGTGCCTGGCCTCTGGCGGTGGCCATAGGTACAGCTCACCTGAGTCTGTTGAAGAGGGGAGACGTGACAGATGTTGGCGTGAGCCTTGACGTTAGCACACATCACTCCTCCGGGGGGCATACAAAGAAAAATACTCGGTTTTAGCGCGACACTGACGCACTCATCACTGTGACCTCTACCACACCATTTCCCTTCCCCTGCTTGCCAACAGGCACCTCACTCATTGTGCCGAACTCACTTCTAAATTTTGGTTAGGAGAACTTCCCTCCTACCTCTCATGCTCACTGTCTTTTCCCCCTCCCACTCCCTCAGATCCTCGGACACTCATACTTTGCTGGTCCCCTGTCATACCAATCTCATCGGTCAGTCAGGTTTTACCCATCATTTCCCAAAAATCTGGGACTCTCCCCCCCCCCAAAAATGGCACTCCTCCTCCCACTCCCTTGCCTCTGCCTTACGTAACTTTCTCTCATCTAACTGCTCCTGCTTTAACCCTCCTTAACAGTCCTCCTACGCCTCTGCTCCTCTCCATGACTCACATCGCCTATTGACCTTCCACTACCCCAGCCCCTGTCTCAGCACACTCTCCTCTCTCTTCATCACTGTGTACCGTGTTTCTCAGAAATGACACTTGTAATCAAATGTATATTTTACAGGTATGATATATTTAATTGTATGTTATGTTACAAATGCGACTGTATGATTATTTTATGATATTTTTTAACTGTATGTCTTGTTACAATGTAACTGAATGTTTAATTTCTTGTATATTTTAAATGTCAAACTGTATGTCTAATTTTTCATCCAACTGTACCCCCACCCGGTCACACCGGAGGCGAAATAACTTGTTGTTCATTGTGCCTTCCTGGTGAAACATTTCAATAAAAAGTAAATAAAATATGGCCCTCAGCCACTGGGCGCCATGACTCACAAAGAGGTCCCTGAGAGAGATTCAATGTACATGGGCCTCAGGGCCCAGCCCTGACATGTCCCCACCTGGGGGGAAGACAAGGCTCTGTGAGGAGGTCCTTGGGGGTTATGGTGTCCAGTGAGGGACTCGGGTGACAGCACTGGTATGAATGGGCACTTAAACAGCAATTACAAAAAAAAAAGAAAGGAGGCAGGAGGGTACATATGAACATATGAAGAAGCCAGCAGAAGAAGGCCATTTGGTCTATCAAGTCTGCTTGTATTGCAGGGTCCACAGCTTGAGCTAATGTCCCTGCCCTCCCTCCTCCCTCCCTCCCACTCCTCCAATCCTCCCTACCCATGATCCTTACCTTCCCCTATGCCTATCCTAGTCTCTCTTAAAGCTGCCCACCGTCTTCAATGAGATGACCTCTTCCGGCAGTGCATTCCAAGTGTCCACTACCCTCTCTGTGAAGAAGTGCTTCCTGACCTCTTTCCTAAATCTCCCACCCTCCAGCTTAAGACTGTGCCACCTCGGGTTATGGTTGCCACTCAGCTTAAAGAGAGTCTCCTCATCAACCTTATTTATCCCTTTCAAGTACTCAAAAGTCTCAATCATGTCCCCTCTCTCTTTCTCTCCTCTCTTCCAGGGAGTGTATGTTCAGTGCTCTCAAACTCTCCTTATATACCTCACCCTGTTGACCCACTATCATCTTTGTGGCCCTCCTGTGGACCTTTTCCAGCAGGTTAATGTCCTTTTTGAGGTGTGAACACCAGGACTGAACTCCATACTCTAGATGTGGCCTTACCAGTGACCTGTACAAGGGCAGTATAACCTCCTCTCTCCTACTACTGATCCTCCTAGATATGCATCCCAGCATCTTGTTTGCCTTTGCTGTTGCTTTCTTGCACTGCGTGTAGTGCTTCCGGTCACTAGTGATCATCACTCCCAGGTTTTTCTCCTCTTCTGATGCAGATACTCAGACTCCATTCAGGTAGTACTCTGTCCTGGGATTCTTGGCTCCAATATGCATAACTCTGCATTTCTTGGCATTGAAGCCAAGCTGCCAGATCCCAGACTACCTCCCCAGCTTTTTCAGATCTTCCTGTAGGTCTTGTATCCCTTCAGCTGTGTCCAGTCTCCCACAGAGCTTGGTGTCATCTGTGAATAGACACATTTTGCCCTTAATGCCATGCTAAATGTCATTGATGAAGACAGTGAACAACACCGGCCCCAGCACCAAGCCCTGCGGGACCCCACTGGTTACCTCTCTGGTGCCAGATAACTCTCCCTCCACAACTACCCTCTGGGTTCTGTCCCTCAGCCAGTTTTCCACTCATCTAGCCATCTCTTCCTTAATGCCGAGATCCACTAACTTCCTGATCAACCTTTTGTGGGGCACAGAGTCAAAGGCCTTGCTGAAATCAAGATAGAGAATGTCTACTGCTTGGCCCCTGTCTACTGTCTTAGTCACACAGTCAAAGAAGTCAATCAGATTCATTTGACACTATCTCTGCCCCATGAACCCATCCTGCCTCACATCCTGGAGACCAAGCTCCTCTAGATATTTCACCAACCTTTCCTTTAGTATTGTCTCCATGAGCTTGCCCACAGTGGAGGTCAGACTGACTGGTCTGTAATTCCTTGGGTCATCCTTGGGACCACTTTTGTGGAGGGGCACTACATGTGCTGTTCTCCAGTCCTGCAGTACCATGCCTGACTTAATGAACTATTAAATAGGTCTGCAAGTGGCCCTGCCAGCTCCTTAGCCAGTTCCTTTAGTACCCTTGAATGTACTCTGTCCGGGCCTGGTAATTTGTCCACCTTCAAAGCCAGCAGCCCCATCCTCCTTCACTCTATCCACCTCTATCACTACATCTGTGTTCCCCTCCCTCCCTCCGTCCCTCCTCTTTTCCCTCCTGAAGGCACTGGTCCGTCCTTCTCCCTGGTGAAGATGGAACAGAAGCATACATTTAGTGTCTCTGCTTTCCTCCCATTATCCTCCACCCACTCCACCCCTTTCTTAAGCCTAACAATCTCTTCCTTCTTGTCCCTTTTCTCACTTATTTAGTGAAAGAAAGCCTCCTCCCTCTTCTTAATTTCCTTCAGATATCTGCAGCTGCTTCTGTGCCTTTAATCGCCAGACTTTCTTACTTGCTTCACTAGCCAACCTTAAGTAATTTTCCCTATCCACCTCTCTCTTGATCTTCCTGAATTTTCTATAGGCCAACTTATTTTCCTTACTGCCTGGGCAATCCCAGAACTGAACCAGCTGGGCGCTTTGGCCCTTGTGTTCCTCCACCTGAGCCTAACGCACTCATCTGTACAGGAAATGTTCAATAGACAAACAGGTTAAGGAAAGAAAGAGCATGGGTGTGGTGCAATGTAAAGGGTGTGAAGCCACAGTCTTTTGGAACACATTCTGGAGATTGAGGTGTTGCCCCATTTGTACTCACCTCTCTGGGCTGAGGGCAGAAGTTGGTCGATTCCAGGTTGAACTGGTAAGGGTGCAGAGAACATTTTGCCCCACCCAAGGACCACCAAGTCTTCTGCTGCTACCCCAGAGGATGCCTAGGCAGAGGCAGAATGGCTGGACCTTGGTGGGTTTCAGGAGGGTGGGGTGGTGGGTAGGGTGCACACTCCTTAGCCTGTACCACTGCAAAATTCCTTTGCCGTACTGGTGGGGCAGGACAGCTGGGAGGAGACACCTGCAGCAGTGAGAAAGGGCCTTCAGAAGAGTAGGCCCCAAAGAGGGAGGAGGAGCCCAGCTGAGGAGGAAGCAGCTGCTGGTAGCGGACTCTGTCATCAGTGGGATAGAACTGGGAGTGGGAGATGGAAGGTAGAAGGAGGTGAAGTGCCTCCCTGGTGCTTTGGCTTGGAGGAACGGTGAGTGGATCCAGAGGATTGCTATGGTGGCAGGAGATGGGAGAGAGCTAGATGTCATTGTCCACCTTGGGACAAATGACTGGCAAAGAATAGAGAAGGGGTAGTACACAGTAATTTCAGGGAGCTGGGGAAGGGCCTTAAGCAGGTAGCATGCCCAGTGGCATTTCCTGAGGTGTTACCTGTGTACTGCTGGGGAGAGGAAAGGGCACTCCACACTAGGGCTTTTAACAATTGGTTGAAGGCATGGTGTATGGAGGAGGACTTTGGCTACATTGGGAACTCAGGGCCAGCCTGAGAGTACATGGGCCTCTACAAGGGAGATAGAGGCCTACATCAGTCCAGGAGGAGGACCACAGTCCTCAATGGGAAGTTTAAATGTTACTTGGATGGGTATTTAAACTAGCCAGGGGATGTTCCAAAAGAGTCAAAAATTCCCCCTCCCACATAATGAAACAGCAAGGAGGGAGAGCCCAAGGGGAGGAAGGTCCCCCAGGGCAGAGGCACAAGTAGAAAGGGGTGGGGACAAGGCAGAGGACAAGGGGGATATAGATCAAGAATGCAAGAAGAGAGGCTTAAAAGAGGCAGGAAACAGAGAGGATAACAAAGGAAGAGGGGGATTGGAAGAGCTACAGGGAGCAGCACAGGTAGGGAGGGGAGAAAGCAGGGAGGCAGGCAGGAAGTAGGGACATGAGGGACTAAGGTATGAACAGCCATGTGTGTCAATGCTAGGAGTCTGGGAAATGAAATTCTGGACCCGGAGGCCATCATAGAGGAGGCTAGCCTGGATTTGCTGGCCATAAAGAAGTCATGGTGCACTGACAGTCATTACTGGGATATGGCCATACCAGGCTACCGTCTGTTTAGGAGAGACAGAGAGGAGAGGAGGGGTTGTACAATATGCGAGGGAGGGAATCAAGGCTACAGAAATACAGGGGCACCCAGAGGAAAAGGAAGGGCTGGAGGTGCTGTGGGTCATCTCGGAGACAGGTACTGGGGCCGCTACCGATACAGGGGTGGTATACAGACCTCCATCTCAGGGAGAGGAGTTGGATAAAGCAATTAGGGAACTACATCATCAGGATGGCAAATAATGGGGAGGTGCTGCTAGTTGGGACTTCAATCTGCCGATCTAGACTAAAGCCTTCTGCCTGCAGCTTCAGCAAGGAGCAGGGCCATCCTTGACTCCCTACAAGGGGCTTTTCTTAGGTAGTTAGTCAATGAACCCACTAAGGATGGGACACTGCTGGATCCAGTACTTACAAACAGGGACAGCATTTTAGACATGGTGGGTAGTCCTCTGGTACAGTACCAGTAATCACCATGCAGTATGGGTTGACACTAAAATGGAAGCAGAGGCATCCCACATGAGGACGAGAGTCCTGGACATTAGGAGGGCAACTTTTCAAAGAATGGGAGAGTGCCTCAGAAACTGCTTGAAGGGGGGGATTACCAGTGAGGGGCAGAGAAACACTGGGGAAAAATAAGGGAAGGTAGAATTAAGGCAACCAGCCTCTGTATGAAAGAAGCGAGTAAAAGCAAAAGGAAAAAGCAACCTTTTTTGTTCTCTAGGGAGACAACCATGGTGGTGAAGGAAAAAAGGGTGCCATTCAGGAGGTATAAGGAAACACAGAGGAAGATGGAGAGGGATATCAGGTAAAACAGAGGGAACCAGGTAAGGCAGTGAGGAGGGCAAAAGTGCAGACAGAGGAAATGATAACCAAAAGGGTAATAGGGAGATTAGATTTTCTTCAGGTACGAGTGAGAAGAGGAAAGCAAGGGGTGGGATAGTCAGGATAAGGAGAATGGCAGAGGGAGACTGCACAGAAGGGGAACAAGAAAAAGCAGACATCCTAAATAGGTACTTCTGCTGTCTTTATAGTGGAGGGAGGGGGCACAGGCCACCAGGGAGCAGCTGGAACAAGTGGGAGGTGGAGGTGGACTCAAGTCTATTTTTAGAGGAAAGAGTCCTGAAGGGACTAGCATCTCTGAAAGTGGACAAGGCTATGGAACTGGCCAGGATACATCCAACTGTACGAAAAGAACTCAGGAAGGTGCTGGCTGCCCCACTCATAGACTTATTCAAAAACTCACTGGAATTGGGCATTGTTCCAGAGGACTGGAGGAGAGCAGACATGAACCCTCTACATAGCAGCAGCAGGGAAGAGGCTAGCAACTATAGACCTGTGAGCCTCACCTCAGTAGTGGGGAAATTAATGGAAACATTGTTAAAGGAAAGGTTGGTAGAGAATCTTGAATCAAATAGGCTGCAACACCAAATGCAGCATGAATTCATTGTGGGAGGTCATGACAGACAAACCTGATTGATTTCTTTGACTGGGTGACCAGGGAAATAGAACAGGGAAGGGCAGTGGATGTGGCCTATCTAGACTTTAGCAAGGCCTTTGACACTGTGCCACACAGGAGACTGCATGATTAAAAGTGGAGCAACCTAGGGGTGGGATCCAAAGTGGCGAACTGGGTTACAAATTGGAGACAGAGGGTAGTGGTTGATGGCACGCTCTCTAAGGATAGAAGAGTTATGAGTGTGGAGCCAGAGGGCTCAGTATTGGGACTCCTCTTCAATGTCTTTATAAGTGACATGTCAATTGAACTGGAAGGAAAGTTATGCCTTTCTACAGATGATTTTGTTTATTTATTCATTTAAAAGTTAACCAAGAAAGACATACTGAGTTGATAACAGCTTGTTTCTAGATGCATCCTGGGGAATTGGGGAGAGGGAGACAGCTAGCAAAAAAACTACTAAAAATAAGAAGTCAGATGCAATAGTATAGTAATATGAGAAACATAACCATAAATATTAGAGGCAAAGAGTAAATGAATACAAGTAAAAGCACACTTAATATTAACTATAGTTTAATGAAAAAAAACAAAAATAAAAAAAACATGTATGTGTAAAGAAGGGGAAAATAGTGGAAAAGCATAAACAAGGCAAGACTAGTGAAGGGGAGAATGAAGAGAAAAGGGTCCTAAACAGTTACAAGTAAGATAACAGAAGTCATAAAGAAGGGACTTTAGGGAAGAAGAGGAAGAGGCAGATTGAATAGAAGGGGAAGGGAGGACCAAAGTTTAGGAAATCGGTAAGAAAAAGCAGACTGGCCAACAGTAGATGATACCAAAATCTAATAAGGTGGACAATCAGGAGGGGGTGGAAATAACGCGTAGGGATTTGGGGACATTCAAGGAGTGGTCAAAAACATAGCAGTTAGGGTTCAATGCCAAAAAGTGCAAAATATTGCACCTAGTACATAGGAACCCATGAACAAATAGGATGGTGGAAGTGCTGTCAGTCACTAAGCAGGAAAGGGACCTTGGGGTTTTCATATATGATGACCTCTAAGTAGTGGGGAGGGCCAGTGCAATGCTGGGATGCACTGGGAGAGGTATCTCCAGCAGGAGGAGGGAGGTGGTGTTACCACTGTATTGCTCACTGGTGAGAGCCCATCTGCAGTATTGTGTCCAGTTCCGGAGGTCGCATCTCAGAAAGGACATGACAGGGTGGAGGCAGTCCAGTGGAGGGCAATTAAAATGGTGCAGAGGTTGCACCAAAAGCCCTACAAGGAGGGGCTGAGGGATCTCAACATGTACACCCTGGAAGAGAGAAGAGCTAGAGTGGACATGATACAGAACTACAAGTATCTAATGGGGGAGAACCAGGTCAGGAGGGGGGGTCTCTTTCAAAGGAGGAAAAGCGTCAGAACCCGAGGGCATACCGTGAAGCTGGGGAAGGGGGGCTTAAAGAAGGATGTGAGGAAGTACTGCTTCACTGAAAGAGCAGTAGAAGCCTGGAATAGACTGCCAGTGGAAGTGGTGGAGGCAAAAACAGTAGGGAGCTTCAAGCATGCGTGGGATAGATGCAAGGGAATTTTAGTGAACAGGCATGGAAGAGGAAGGGTCACTGGAGACCAGTTAGGATCTGTGGAGGCAGGTTAGGCAGGGACCATCTGGGCAAACTGGTTGAGCCAAATGGTCCTTTTCTGCTGACAAATTCTATGTTTCTATGTAACTTGGAACAAAAGAAACTGGAGCTGAATGGAATTTTCAATTCCACTTCCGACAGAATTCTGCAGAATTTCAGAAATGTCACCTGTTTCAGCAGACTTCCACTGGAAACAGAATTCTGCCATTCTAAAAGCATTTCACATTTTTTATTTAAAGCAGCAGTATTTCTTAGTTACCATATACTTTTTTCAGCAATGGGAGGGCTTTAAGCCCAAGGTTCGATAGACAGAGCAACTACATCACTCCCCCATCGAGCTTAAAAGGTCACTACATCCTGGGCTTTGCTAGGATACTTTTTCATTGCAGCCAGAGGTGCTGCTCTCCAACCGCTCTCTCTGGCTTTATGCCACCTTTGCACCGCCCTGCGTTTGGCAGCTGCCTCTGGCTTATCCTTCATTTTTTCTGCTCCCCTGTAGCTCTTCCTAGCCATTTGGGCATTCCTTGTCTGCCCTCCTCACTTTTCCCTCCCGCTTGTTCTGTCTCCCCTTTCTGGTGCTCCCAGTGGTTCCTCATCCTCCTTGCACTCTGCCTCCTCTGCTGGGTTTGCCAATGCATTCCCTGGCTTACTTTCTCTTCCTGTCCCTCCCTGACTCCTCCTCCTCCTTGTTCTGGCCTGCCTCAGTTTCCCTCTGAGCCATCGGTGTAGCTCCACTGCCCGATCTTCGCCGTCCACCTTGCACAGATGTCTCTGCCCCCACCATTCTCCTCTTTCCTTGTTGTCTGCTTTTGTCTTTTCATTCCCCCCCTTGCTTGTGCTGCCTCCCTTCCCCATCTCTCGTTATCTGTTATATCTGCCCCTCGAACTGACTGACCCAGTTTCCTTCTCTCAGTGTGGCGTTCTACCTCTCCCCTGAACTGATTCTTTTCTTGTGCATTCCGTCTCCTGTGCTCCTGCGAAATGACCTCTAATCCAGCTGGAAAGAGCCGCTTTTTGACCCCAAGAGGGTGCCAGAGCTCTGCAGCTGGAGCGCCTTGATTTTGCACCTGCAACGGCTGGTACCAAGGTCTGCGGTGACTGGGACTGCCAGTCCTAACCTGCGGTTTGCTGCTCACCTGCTCAGTACCTTCTTGTATTCCCTCGACTTCATGCAGGATGTGGCTGTTCTTTAGCCTGATTCATGATTCTGGTATGGCTCCAATTGATGTCTTCTATAGCAGAAGTCTCTGTGGTTCATCCTGGTCCTGTAGCTCATACCTTTGGTTGTCTGCCTCAGTCACTTTCCTTCATATTTTCTGTCTGTTTTATTGCACCACTCTATTCCTTTGGTTTCTCCTATCTCCTGTGGCATATCTGAGCTTTATTACTCTAGATGGATTCTGTTTCTGCACTGCACAGCTGTATTTTATGCATTTTGCTGTTTCTAATTACTTGGCTTTAATTGGTCAGATGTGCTCAGTACTTAGCCTGTTCTTTGCCATGCAACCTCTGTATTCCACCCTCAGCAAGTGCTTGGAGCCTCTTACATCATGTGCATTTTGCTAGCCTCATATTCCTAGCCCTTGCATTCCTGCTCAGCGGGCTTTCATGGCTCTTGGCCAGCCGCTGTGCGGGTGCCCCTCCTTGGCCTGTTTTGTGGGCTTGTGCTTTAAGTTGACTGCTGCAAGGTTGGGGGATGCTGTCTGTTTCGCAGTGTGACCTGCTCTCCTCCTCAGCCTGGCAGCTTCTCTTCTTCATGGCCGCCATCACCTTCTGGGCCTTGCTTCACTCTTCGTCTGCACTCCTGGGCCATCGGGGCACTCCCCTTCCCTCATTGCTCTGCTATGCCGGGCCCAACCTCCTTCATCATCATGCCTCCGATATCGCCTTCTGCTGTCCTTCTTGCCACCATTCCTCTTTGGCTGATCTCAATTTTTGGGTCTTATCCATATCGTGCCATCAGCCTTGGCTGATTTAGTCTGGCTTGCATTCGATATTTCTTTTTGGGCATAACTATCATTACTCATATGCCCACCTCATCAATATACAGCCTTCACACTGCATGTATCCGGTTCCTGATTCTATTCTTCAGCCATTCAGGATTCTCCAGTCATGGCTTCTA
This sequence comes from Neoceratodus forsteri, assembly GCA_016271365.2. Lineage (NCBI taxonomy): Eukaryota > Metazoa > Chordata > Ceratodontiformes > Ceratodontidae > Neoceratodus > Neoceratodus forsteri. The sequence goes on from JADMNL010000023.1 coordinate 73,190,479, forward strand.
TATCTCATCATGCCACAGTTTTTTCTATTAGCTTGCTCTGCTATTCACTTCATTGGGCCACCTATGACTGACTCCATCTGGCCTTCCATCGACCCTGGCCTACGTGCCACCTCATCCAGCTTGCCTTACTGCTGTTCTCATCCTGTATCTGCTGGGTCCTATGCTACCCCATGACCTCCCTCTGTCCTTTCATATCTTGCTTTCCTGTACCAGCCTCCATGGCTTCAATCCAGCATCATACCTCATCCGTTTCCTAATTTTACCTTCCTTGTCCTAGCGCCTTTTTAGTACCAGCCATCATGGCTTCACTCCGCTCTTTGCTTCACTCACCATCATACATCATCCAATTTTGCTCACTCCTCATCATACCTTGTCCAGTTTCGATCCTTGATCACTCCACCTGAGTTACCTCTGGTTCCAGATCTCCCTTCTTGGCCTCGGTGTCTACCTCCTTTCAAGGAGCCTACTTCCTTTTCCTTCCTTCATACAAGTTCATTTTCAAGTTCATTCCTGTCTCCTCCTCTTCCAATTCCATACTGGCCATCCAGTATTCGTTCCACTCATGGCCTGCTGTCGATATTCTGTTTGGATGTACCTACCATAACTCCTATGCCACCTATCATCCGCGGCCATCCTGCCGCATGTATCAAGTTCATAACTCCAATCATCATTCACTCAGCATTACCTCAAGGTTTATCTATTTACATCGCTTACTCGAACATTCCTATCATTGAATTCCATACTACCTCATCGACTACAACCTCAGGGTCTAATCGTGCAGAGTCTAATCGTTTACATCGTGTAATCAAGCATGCCTCTTCAACCTCAGTGTCTGCTCATGTTCCTTATTTATCTGTGCTTCTTTGGGGGGTTTTCCCTATCCCATCATCATCCTCCTTACTTATATCCCTCATCTATGAACCATTTTCTTTATCGATGTACGTCTTCAAATCAAACGTCATCACCCTGGAGGGAAGGTGACCTAGGTCTTGGATCCCCAGAGGTTTCCTCCTTAAAGGGGGTTTTTCCTCTCCTCCGTGTCAATGGTCATAATATTAGTTAGAATTAATGCTTTTTTCTCATTAGTTAGTTAGGTTCCGCTGTTGGATGGAGGCGGATGGTGGCCCTGGCTTTCCCCTCTCTCCTTAGGAAGTTAGCCCTTCTATTCACAGAAATTATTCATCATCCTCGCCTTTTCGATGCTTGCCATCTTTAGGTATTGTTTTTGGGCTTCTTCCTACCCTACCTTTAGCAGACACATTCATTCCCATTCCCAATACCTGTAGGGGGGGAACCCTCCTCTAGGGTTCCTTACGTCGTACCCCTACAGGGTGGTATATCCCATGGATAGAGAGGCGGAAAGCCACAAATAAAACTCAAGTTACACAAGCATTATCTAATATTATCTCATTCAGTTGCATAAGCACATTGAAAGGGAGGGCTTTAAGCCCAAGGTTTGATGGGTGGAGCAACTACGTCACTCCCCCATCGAGCTTAAAAGGTCACTAAATCCTGGGCTTTGCCAGGATTCTTTTTCGTTGCCCACCTTCCACCCCTCCTCCTCCAGTGGCTTGTCTCTCTTCCCCGTGGGCTTCTTCCTATCCTACCTTTAGCCGACGCATTCATTCCTGGCACCTGTATAGGGGGAACCCTCCTCTAGGGTTCCTTGTATTGTACTCCTACAGGGTGGTATATCCCATGGATAGAGAGGTGGAAAGCCACAAAGAAAACTCAAGTTACACAAGCATTATCTAATATTATCTCATTCAGTTGCGTAAGCACATCAAATAATATTTTCTGGCAAACCCATCAGTAAACCCATTTTTCTTTTCATTTTCCTTCATTTCTTATTGAAACTAAAGGATTTTTAAGAACTTTAAAAGTTCTTCTCCCATGCCATGCCCACCTTGAAAAGAAAAATAAACATCTTGGTACAGTGCTATGCGGTATACCATCAGAAGCATGTGGTAGCACCATCTTAATACAGCCACGGTATAAATATAAATTTTGCAATCAACAGGTAACCTCAATAGAAGAGATTTTTTATCAGTGCCTATGATAAATGTTAATGATGGGGAGACAGTATAGCATAATGGTTAAAAGCACTGAACTGGAGACCTGGGTTTGAATTCCACAGCCACCACTTACATACTGTGTGACCGTGGGCAAGTCATTTAACTTCCCTGTGCTCCCAGGATGCACTTGGAAACAAGTTTTGGCTTAGTGTGTCTCTTTTGGCCAAAGCAAGCAGGGTGCAGCACACTCAGCCAGATGTTTTAAAGCAGCAATGAAATGTCTTACGTCCCCGCAATGTTTATGCTATTGGTATATAAACTACAATTAATGTTTCAGATTTTATACATTGCACACTTGACGGCACTTTTGATTTACTTTGCACTGTTCATTATAATATTACTTTTAGGTGCAAGGGAACTTTGAGGGTTTAAAAGTCTCCATGGCAACAAGAAACTAATCATTTTGTGAATGTCATGGCCATTTACTGAGTTGGCCTAATACCCGAAGACCTTAAATACACTTTCTAGCATGCTCATACCTCACCCCTTGACGAACCCTTATGTGGCAAATCACTGGGGCACCTTGGTGTCTCCCCACCAAGTACTGTATATATTAAGTCTTATTCTGCCATTTAGCACAATAAATTGTCACCTTTTTTTTTTTCACAAACAGGTAGTTTGAGTATTATTTTCTGTCTGAGAGTGCTACACCCTGCTTGCCTTGTCTTGTTTCGGGGTAGCCAGCCCCAGTAGCTGTACCTTGCATACCCAGTCCTAGAAGCATCAGCTTTTCATTTCCTGGCCAAACACTGAAAATAAATTCAAGTGGCAACCATCTTTAATGGTTTGAGTCATTAATTAAAAAATTAGCTATGAAAGCTCTTTTCAAAATATCCAAGAAAATTCCAAATACACTGAAGATGAAGCTAAGGATTTCAGAAATACACTTTAGCTAAAAACCTATATAACAAAAACATAGAAACATAGAAGTTGACGGCAGATAAGGACTGCAAGGCCCATTCAGTCTGCCCAATTTTTCTACCTTATGAATGTGCCATAGACCTGTACTCTGTCAATGGCCTATCTATTCATACTCATCTTTATTACTCCCTTATGCCTGTCCCATGCCTGTTTGAAGCCCTGCCCTGTATTCATATCCACCAGTTCCTGAGGTAGGCTGTTTCATGCATCCACCACCCTTCTGTGAAAAAGAACTTCCTCACATTACCTCCTAATTGGCCTCCCACTAAGCTCATGCTGTGTCCTCTTGTCCTGCTTTTTTTCTTATATTGAAACATGTTAGACTCTCACCTTGTTAATGCCTTAAGGTGTTTGAATGTATCGATCATATCACCTTTCTCTCCCTACTTTGCTCTAGGGTATACATGTTGAGCTCTGTTAATCTGTCCTCATATGTTTTCTAATGCAGTCCCTGCACCATTTTGGTTGCCCTTCTCTGGACTGCCTCTATTTTGTTGATGTCCTTGTTCAGGTGAGGCCTCCAGTACTGCACACAGTACTCCAGATGGGGTCTAACCAGTGTCTTGTAAAGATGGATTATTACCTCCCTCTTATGACTTGTGATATACCTACTAATACACCCCAACATCCCCCTAGCCCAACTTGCTGCTTTAGTGGTCTGCTTGGATGATTTCAGGTCATCTGTGATGATGATGCCCAGGTCTCTTTCTTCCCTTGTTATTGCCAGCAACCCCTCTCCAAATCTATAGGTGGCTTCAAGGTTTCTCTTCCCTATGTGCACGATCTTGCACTGCTTTGCGTTAAACCCCAGTTTGGCCCCTCCATGGCATGGTTTAAGCAGTGTGAGGAAGCCAACTGTGACTGCCTGTGCTGTACCTGTCATGTGAATAAACAGAGGACTTCAGGTTCCAGTGCTGTCAATCCAGCACCTTTCATGAGCACTAAAGTCACACGCGGAAAACAAACTCTAAAAAATTTAAACCATGAATTATGTTTTCATAGCAAACACTGAAGAGTCAGTGTAATCTGTGGAACAATATTCAGTGGTTTCAACTAACAGTATTTGTTAGTTGGCAAAAAATGTAATCATGCAACAGAGTAAATGATCCAGATGGGGTGGACAGAATGAGAAGAAATCTGGATAAACTGGCAAAATGGTCAGAAGAGTGGCAACTAGGGTTGCCACCTTTGGATGAGATGAAAACCGAATACTAAACCACACCCCCAAACTCCACCCCTAACCCCACTGGAGGCAGTATAGCGCAGTGGTTTAAAGCTCTAAGCTGCAATTCTGGAGACCAGGGTTTGAATCCTACAGCCCAAACTTGCATACTTTGTGACCCTACACAAATCACTTAATTCCCTTGTGCTCTCAGGGTGCACCTGTAAACAAGCTTTAGCTTAGTGTGTCTCTTCTGGTAAAAAAAAAAATAATAATGTTTTGAAAAAAATGTTGATAAATTGCCTAAACTTGCAGTACCATCAAATCTAGATTGTGTTCCTGTCATCTCATCAGCTACTGCTCTCTCTCTTCCTTTTCTCATTTCTGTAGTTTAGCATATTAGCCACATTGTTCTGTGCTGTTCATCTGAAAGGCTTGGATTGGTCTTCTTGGAATATCCAAGTAGTATGAAAATTGACAACAATAACTACTGAGGGGAGAGAGAGGCATAACATTGCTAGAAATGAAATTAAATATTAGATTATTAATTTAACAACAAAAGGGGTAACAAATATTAAAAAAAAAAGGGTGAACATTTAAAGGTATAAAAGTATTCCTTATCACAGCAGTCAAAGACCATACTCACAATGCAGCCTGGAAAGGATTAGTTTGATTTGCTGCAAATGGTCTTAATAGCCCTACTTTACACCTTTCAGACTGACTGGTATACAAACAAAGGTCTGCATGACATCAGAATTTGTTTGTAATCTGACCATGCAAGTAAAATGGTGAACGATTTAACAGAATCTGTTTTACAAGCATTTGAGCATTCAAAAATGACTGAAAAAGTACTACCTCTGAATAAAACTACATTAGCAGGTAAAGTTTCTGAAACACATTGTACAGTCCATACTGCTACAGGAAGCTACCCTAATGTGGTGCCTGTCTGGTTTCAGAAAAATGAAGGTGTTAATTAAGGTGGTATTGTTTACCCTTCCCGTGAATAATCTTCCAATTTGCTGGTGTGAAGTTAGAGGTGACAACTGAGCAGACAGGGACACATTTGGCTCTTTTTAAGTGCCCTGCTCTTGAAGGCACTTCCTGATTAGCATGCAGTGCAAGCAAGCAAGCACACTGAAATGTCGGACACTTGCTTACAGTCAGATGAGAAGAAAATGAAACAGTTAGTTGGGAATCTAACAGGTGCTGCTTGACCCACCATAAAAAACAAATTTGCAATGGTAAAAACAGGAGGACCGAATCTGGACCTAGAAAACCGAATCATTCGGTCAAAAAACGAGTAGGTGGTAACCTTAGCCACCACATAGGTGAGAGGGTAGTTCAGACTCCCTACCCATTCAGTCCTTGGCTTCTCATGTGTGAAACTGCCATAAGGGTGCCAGTTAGTGCCAATTTGTGTTGCTGTTTTTTTGTGATGTGGACACCTGCCCATCTGCCCACTGGGAAATGCACTGAGACCACCACAACTCATTTCACATAGGCCACTGAACAGCCCTCATGTGCATCACTAGCCTATCAGGTGGGCTAAAACCCATTGTGTAATGTCTGGAGAGCCATGGATGTTCAACCAATCACAATGGCATTCAACAACTAGCGATCTGTGCTAGATTTGAACCAGTGACCTAGAGGTGAAAGGCTTCTTGACCCACTACCAAGCCACAGAGCCATCCAGTTCCCCATGGAAAATTAATCCATAGTTTAAATTTAAAAAATGGGAAAATGCTCTCAGAGTTCTGTGTAATTTATTAAAAAATTCCACAAAGCATTTCGAAGGTTTCAGAGGCAGAATTGTATTGCGCCGGAATTCCGCTGGTGGAATTGCATGTTCTGCACAGCTGTAACTGAAATACAAGATTCCCCATGTCTAGACATGACAACAAATCAAATTCCCAATCTCCTTCCCTCTCTGCTGATGTCAATATCTGTACCTGAAATTACCAGAATTCTGCATGCACAGAGTAAGGACAGTCATCAGAAAAAGTCAAAGCCCTCCCTCTCCCCTTTCCTTTTTGGAGTGGTGGAGCCTCTGCTGTTTGTGTGCTGCTTGGGGTGCTATAGTATTTCTGAGTGGTGCCAGGGAAGGCAGCCTGCTGTCCTCCCATGATTGATTAATTCACGGGGTCCTGTCAATTAGTGCAAACTTGACCCATCCCAGCAGAAGCTCTTTGCCTTGTGGAATATTAGCGCTGGCATCATTAATAATTCAGGCCTCCCTGGGCAGAAGGCAGATGGCAGAGCAGTGGGAGGCTGGAGAGAACATTTCCCATAGTTGAGAGGTGGGGCTATGCAAGCGCTAAGAGATCGCAGTCTCTAGTATTAATTAAGTTTTCTTTTCATTCCATGCTGCGCCGTTCCCTCTAGAGCTTACTTCCTTCTTCCTATTTCAGTTATCAGCATTCTCTCTTAGCAGCATGTTAATCCCCTAGTTTTTAATGTTTAATTTACAGCACTTCAAGTGTATGTATATTAACCCTCCTTTCCTGGGGAACCTCATACATACTAGCTATTGTGTTTTAAAGATGTATACAAGTTTATATACATTAACCCTGCTTTCCTGGGGGACCTCTTACATACTAGCTGTGCTGTTTTGAAAGATGTATGCAAGCAGACAAAGAGACATACAGTACCAGTACATTGTTTTGCTTTGTGAGTCACCAGTCTTAGAAGTCATCAACATAGCAGCCCATCAGGTAATCTAAAAATCAGTAAGGCAAACCATACAAATGAACCCATCAGTGTCCATTTAGTGGTGACATGAAAAAAAGAACTCTGGGGACATATATTCAAAGGTTAGTGCTGGCATAAACAGGGCTTGAACTGGCGCTGTTTGAGTTTGTGGCAGATGCTGGGGGCTATATTCAGAGGCTTCTGTAGCATGTGCTAAACCCGTTAGCACCCACGTGCTAACATAATGCTACGTCTACACAAAAGAGGGGTCCCCTCCTGCATACGGGCACTGTGGCATGTTCAAAGGTTTGCAACAGAAGTAGATGCCACCCAAAACGCTGCTATTTACCACCACTGAAAAACCACGACTTAACTGGATGCCAAGTATGCACCCCCATCCTACCAGTGGTGGGATGGCTGTACTGCAGCCGCCTCCCCGATCATCCATCACAAGGGGTGTAGGAGGAGTACAATGTTGTGGTTATCCTGTCCTGTGAAAGCCCATGTAGTGTTATTGCACTAAAAATACACTTTTGAAGAGATTAGGGTTACAGTTTTCAGTAAAAATGGGGGTGGGGGAGCTGGCCGGGTGGTGTTGAGGGTCTGGACACCATGCCTCATGCAATGCCAATGATCCGGCTTCCAGAATGAGCACGGGTTATCAAGGGTCAGCTGGGGGGAAGGGGAGCTGGATTGAGCAGCTGAATGGCAGTTCTCCTCCCCTGGGGAGGGCCCTTGTCACTCTTGCCGCATGGCCGCCACCAGATGGAGGCCTGGTGGTGGTGCTGCATGGGATGCGGCACGTAAGGGAGGGTATTGCAAGTCCACAGCATGCACATGCCTTCACACAAGCATGCGCAGCTGTGAAGGGGGGGGGACAAGTGGAAAATTTGCCAACTGGCAGAATGAGGCCGGTCCCCCGCAGGCTTCGCACCCAGCCAGTCAGGCACCTCTGTGCCATTTGAGGTGTATCCCGGTGAACATTGGAGTGACGGGGCTGGGGAGACCAGTAGAAGGGGGCTAATCGGAGTGGGGTAGAAAATACGTAACTTAAAAAAAATAGGGAGGGGTGGCAGCATGCAACTATGGGGCACTGTTTCAGTCATTAACATTTCTGTCCACAAAATAATAGTTTTGGGTCCACAAAATGAAGTTAAGTGTTTAGGACAAAAAGTGGTTTGTCCACCATATGAAGTTAGCAGTTTGAAACAAAAAAGGCCCTCTATGCACAGAATGAAGATAGCAATCTGACAAAATGCATTCTGTGCACAGAAAGATATTTGGAATTTGGCAAAATATGTTTTGTACACCAGAGCTGGCACAATTAGCAAATTCCAGTTTTGCAGAATGTTGGTGAAATTTCACGAAATTTTACAAAAGTCCATGGAATTGTGTAGCATTTTGTGGAATTTCAAAAATGTGTTACGTAGGTCATAACTCAACTATTGATTTAGCTAGAGATTTGTATACAAAATGCATTTTGTCAAATTCATAACTTTATTCTATTGAAAATATTCTATTTTGTGCAAAAAATTTTAATAATGTTAATGTCAACCCATAGAAGATATGGGGGAGGGGTGTCAAAGTGCTGCCACTTATTTATGCTTTACACTAAAGATTTTAGTTGCAGTGGGGAATCCCCCTCCCCTAGTAACTACATTGCAGTGAAAATTAGGTTGCCTAACGTTAGTAGGTGCAGAGTTGCAATGTGGCGCTGTACCCGCCTCATCATGCTAAGTTGCGCTATGAGGATGTAAGTGCAGGTGATGCCACTCAGAAGTTTCTTTCCTACCTGTTGCTCTGTCATGCCTGCTTTTGGGCTGCTGGAGTTTCAGTATATCCCTGGCCAGTGTCACATCCCCAGTAGTCCAGTAGCCTTCATGTGATCCCCAGTGGTCCATCATTCCTCAGCATCCAGTGGAACCCACCCTAGCCACACCCATCCCCACATGGTGGCCTACTGACAGATTTGTGCCATGCTGATCTAGGTCCCCTGAAAGCTCTCATGCACTCATTCACAAATTAATGGTATTCCAGTCACCTACCTGTTGTAAATGTTCTGTGCATGGTAACCCTTGCCCCTTCCTTACATGGTCACGAGTTTTGCAGAAGGGCTGTGACCCCTGGTGCTCAGTAGTAAAGTGGGGTAACAAAGTCAGCAGTCACTAACTTGGTATTCTGACCATGCAACAAAACACTCTGGTGACTGCAAATGAGGACCCTGATTTAATCCAGAGACATTAACTACACAGGGGGCTTGATTTTCAAACATTTGCAGCACAATTCGGCAGCACTTGGGGTACTTATGACAAGACTGTTAGACAACAGGAAACGTGGTCTATCTTCTTGTCACAAAGTGCTACGAGTTGCCCATCAAAAATGACACATGCCTCAAAGTGATGACACGAGTCTCTTTTTTTCTTGCAGTACAGTGGCCAAAATGCATCAAAAATGTTTGAACATAGCATGGAAACCAGCAGTAGTGCTGCTGCTCATGATGCCGGCAACCTATGCTCAGGAACAAGCCTGGGTCATTGAGGGCTGGCTGGGGGGAGGATGATTGGTTGTTGCCAGTGAGTTCATACTATGTACAGTACGAGCTCGCATCCCGATCAGTCGGCGGCTGACCATGGCAGGGTGTGGAGGGCTGTGTCAGTCAGCGGGACGGGTTGGGTTGGGAAGGGTGCAGAGAGGGGGTTCCTCCCTATTGGGGTGGGGGGCCACTACACTATGGGACCTGATTTGACTCTGTTTTATACATTGCTCAGGGATTGGGAAACAGGGATGGGGTGGGGGGACACTACATTATTGAACAGTGGGGTGCTTTTGTTTATGTGCGATCAGGGATCGGGGAACGGAGTGGGGGTCCACTACACTATGGAAAAGTGGGGTTTCCTTCATTTATGTGTGATCGGGGACTGGGGCTGGGAGGGGGGACCCTACACTATGGAAACCCTGTTTGATGTGGGAATATATTGCGATTGGGGATCCCACTGGGAGGGGGGGGACCCTACACTATGGGACATGGGGTTGGGATATGTGTTGCAAATGGGATTGGAATGAGGGGGGGATACTACACTATGGAAATACGGGTATTGTTTTATTTATCATACATCTGGGGTCAGGCTGGGGGGGTTCCACTAGACTATCTGGACAGGCTGGGGTTTTGCCACATTGGCTATATGGCCAGGGCTGGGTGCGGGGAGGCCTGGTGCATCCAGCCAGGCATAGCCATGCTATTGATCCTGTAATGGGCATGCATGAGGCCTGTTTGCACCATGCATGCCCAATGAGCTCATTACCATTTTCTGGCTGAATATCACCGGTGGTGGAATGGCGCATCCAGGTATGCGCTGCTCATTCCCCCATTGGCGGTCTTCAGCACCAAACCCTGGATGCACTACCCAGACACGGCGGCTGGCCGCTTTGTGCTACACATCCAAGGTCCCATATTCACATAGTTTGCACTATCTGTGCTGATTGTGCATTCTGGGTGAACATGGCAACAGAGCCTACTGGCACATCTGCTTTGTGTGCTGCACTGTTTTGTCTGTGCAACCGGCCACTCTAAATATGTTCCCCTTATACTGCAATTTATTTGTGAAACTCTTCTATTTTAAAACTTCTAATGTCTACTGATGAACAGTGAACTATTTACCTACCTACCTAGCTGTCTTCCTAATAAGGCATGACGGGGTACTCACTGGGATAATGGCTTGCCTCGGAAAGCGAGACAAGTAGCAACGCCAAGTGCCTTGCATACCCAAGCAGTGCTCTCATCCCACAATTATGTGCAGCCTGGAGTGTCTTGTGATTTATTTATTCCATCATCCCACTACCCACCCCCCACCTCCATCTGCCTCACCTCCACTTTTATTTGCCTATCACTTACCTCACTATCCCACTCCTCACCTTCACCTCTAATCCACCAGTCCTAAATCCTCCCCCTCACTCCTCCCTACCTCTATCTGCCTAACCCCTCCCACTCCCTCTTTCATCCCATGCAATCCAGCCCCCCACCCTCACTCCCCACTTCCACCTCTATCCATCTCCCCTCTCACTATCTCCTCTTATCCCTCCCTTCCTTCTACAGTCAGCTCCACCCTCATCCCCCGTGCCCATCCTCTCAGTTTGCACTCTTCTGTATGCTAACTATTCCTGGGTGAATCCTTCCATCCTTGTCTATAGCCCAATCCTTTTCTCACCAACCTTAACTTTTACCAAGCCTTACTCTTACTAACAGCCATGTGTAGTTAAGATGAAAGTCAAGCACTTGTGTATAGGAGTAGTATAGCTACCCATCCATCAAGTCAACGTAGTATCTTCCATGTATTTAGCCAACTGTGATGTCGCACTGTATTGTTTCCATATTTTCAATGTGACATCTGTAATCTTGTGTACTCTCTGTTACTTGTAGTGTGTGTAATTTTGACAGTATCAGGACCTCCTTGCAAATGAGCTTGCTCAATGGAGATTTTTCCTGCCAATAAACTTGAACTTGAACACAGAAAAGGTTCCAGTGATTTTTATTTTAAAAACTGAGAAATGAGGTTCTAAAAGTTATGTATTTCTGATCTGTGCTTTTCTGCTGGAATAATGCACAGTGATGTGATCATATCTGGCCAATCATGGTTCTTGGTTTCTGTTGTCATATAATTAAGCAATATACCACAAGGGGGTGTGGGTGATGACAGAATTTGGCGTGGGTAAATCCTGCCTTCACCCACACCCTCAAGGGGTATATTGCGATTATACAGTGGCCTTCTATTTTTTGAGATAGAAAAAAAAAAACAAATATAAACATTTTGGGGGATATTTTTATATATTTTCAGTGCATTTGTTACTGTGCCAGAAAAAATAGTCCTGTGTTGCTAGAACTTTGGTACGGCTGCAGTGTTGTTGCTCCTGTATGGCAAGGTAGCCACATACACATGTAACCCCCCTGTTACTTGGGGTTACTAGAATCCCAGTAAGACCTAGTGGTAGGCAGGGACAGGCAGCCAGTGAAACTCCAGTTAAATGGATTTCACTATGTCTTGCTCTGTTTTCAGTCTCTGCTGAGCTGGAGCTATGACATCATTTAGAACTGTTGCAGCTGCATAAGCCACACTGGAATGTTGAAGCTAGGGAAGTTAGAATAGAATGTTAGGGAATTTGAAGTCAGTTCAGTAGTGGGCTCAGAATAGGGAAGAGGTGTGCTGCTGCTGCGGGCCCTCATAGCCCTTAGCTCTGCCAAAGAGCTATTTTTTTGTTAGAGGTGTGTGTGTTCTCACCTGAAGAGGAACACAAGAAGAGCCAAGTGAAGTGGTAGAGACCGCTTCCAGTGGTTCAGGGTCCCATCTCTGCGGGGATGGGGGGAAGGATTCAGCCTACTTCCAGGGGCAATCTCCTGGTCCGACTAGGGGAAGAAGAAGCTGCCTAAATTTAAGTTCGTGCTGAGGCACCTGAAGTTCAAGGATGAGATTTCTTTGAAGAGAAAAAAGCCTGTGGGGCACCAGCAACCAAGGGGTGAGTCTGCTCTGATAAAGGGCCAATGTGTTTTCACCGGAGACAAGATGAAGTTAAGTGACTGTTACTGTGGGGTCAGGAAAAGACAGCCAAGTACAGTTTTTAACGTTGTGGGAATTGGACTGCTTAGCTCTGTGGGGGTCTAGAGCAATGGACACAGCCACTATTTAAGTATGTTTCGACTTCAGCACAAGTGGGATGGAAGAACAGTAGATCAAATGTGACATACATTTAAAGAGAATCTACACAGTACAGTGTTTTCAAGGATGAGGTGTTAAAGTCCAGAGAAATGGCTGGGTATGAGTTATGGGAGCGAGAGGTGGGAGACCCTCCCCATCAGTAGTAACCAAATTCACCTCCACGGGTTTGCTTTGGGACACCTGTTGCTTTCTCTCAGGTACTTGGCCAGTGCCTGAGGAAAGTATCCAGACGTGGGATTAACGAAGAAGATTCCCTGATGGAGCCAGAAGTGCTCAGAGGTGGTTTATGGAGCCACCGAGAAATGTTCCATGCTATATGGAACGTGTGCAAGGGCTGGCATGAGAGCCGAGCTATGGAAGAAAGGTAGTTCAGAGGGCTGGCAAGGGAGCCGAGCCAGGGAAACTGAAAAATAGTTGAGTTAGGGTCGAATGCCCAGAGTGTTTCGAAACCTGAGGGTTTCAGTGTAAAGAGGATGTGTTCTAGCTGATCTCCATAAATCTGCATTACCAGGAGTGTAGCCCTGTGGGGGTCCATCTATGCTTTGTTATTCTGTTGGATGTGAATAAAAGCCACATTTTAGAATCCCAGCTTCTGGTATTGGACATTACAGTTATTGCTTCCTGTGTCCAGAGTTATTTGGGGGCCCCTGTGCAGAGTAGCCAAACCTAGCCAACATGCTGAGTGACACCTTTCTCCCCAAGTTTTCAACTTATAAAAATGGAAGCACCGCGTCATAGGACCCAGGCCCCTCAACCTGTTCACTAGCTACACAGGCAGGGGTAGTAGCCCTCTCAGTTTAGCACAGACTGGGGGTTACATCTTGGAGGCTACCGCCGGGATTCTGTTGAAATTTGGGAGATGGAACAAGAAAGGTTGCTTGGGTGATGGCTAGCGGTTTGGCTGTCTGGCAGTGGGTAGCCCAAAAAGCTGAAGCAATGTAAACTAAATGGCCACTGTATGCTGCTGTCTATGTGCTGTTGTGATATTGACAACTGTTACCAAGGAGCAGTAAAGCCCGAGTGTGTATACCCTTGTCCTGCATCAAATTACAGCGTTTGCCAGCTTTTAAAAGTATTGTTGTGACTGAAAAAAAATATAGAAAACTCAGGGTAGCAAAAGGAAAATTGTGCCCTAGATGTTGGAAATGCTTTCTGTGTGGACTGAGAGACTTGTTGTGCTTAATGGCCACGAAAAATGTTTAAAATGAGCTCCCGCCGTGGAGTCAGTTGAGAAAAAAAAGTTTGCTTTGCAGTTTAAATTTTGCCTGCTCGACGATCGCCATGAGGAGAAGAGCATTTGAGAGGAAAGAGGCTCATTTGCATGGCATCGAGTGATTGGTGAGACTGCAATCAGTCCCGCCCCAAGCCAGCTCTAGAGCGACTGCACAGCATTCGAGAGTGAGTGGAGTGTGCGAACTGGCTTGTTAGGAGGAGTGTCGCGGTGATTGACAGCGCTGTAAAAAGTTAAAATCTGACTTTTTTCTGTTTGAATTTGGGCTCAACCCGCATCGCAATCGACTGAACTGTGAGTGTGGTGTTCAGAGGGACAATAGGCAGGACTGCCAACCCGCTTCCTTCCAGAGGCCTCCAAGACTGGCTGCAAGCAGTTTTTCCATCGCAGCAAACAGCTACTGATAACAGTGAGTACCATCCAAATGAAATAGCTCAAACTGTGTGATTTCACCAAAAACCAGCTAAATCTATGTGTAGAAGTGTAGTCGCTTTGTAAAGAATGACTGTGCCAGTTTAACCAACTAAAAGCAAGAATTCTGAGCAACAGACTGTGAGTATAATGATAGGTTCAGCAACAGTATAATTTTCAGAGCCATGTGAGAGACTGTGAGTTGTATGAGATATGCAGCAAGAAATACAGGCAATCCTGTGCTATGAAATACTGAGGCTTTAAGGGACTGTAAGCTAGAGCAATGTCTTCAGCAAAGTAAAAAGTCTGTGGTAAATCATATAAATGTGCTAGGAGAAAGAACAGTGCAAGTTTGTGCAGTTTGAGCAAATTTATCAATAGTGTGTAAATTGGATGCGCAGTGGCTTGACCCATTTACAGAATGTTGATGCGCAGGAGTGCTGCTGCCACCATTATAGGGTGGGGTAGTATGTAAACACAGCAGCAGAGGAGCCATTTTGAAAGAAAAAAAGTTTTCAGTGATGTGGGACTTGCAATAACAGTGAGCGTTGTTTGTTTTTCTTTGCAGTTATGGCTTCAGGACCAGTCTGCTACCCCGGATCATGCCCTGGCTGTGATGGCAGTAGAGGTTAACAAGCTAAGGATCATTGAGAGTTGTTACTATGGGGGATGACTGCCTCCTCATGTGGCGATTCCTGGATATCCAGTGCGAGTATGTGTGATGTGCTTAAATGCTGGAAGGGACGTCTTCACGGTACCTCATTGTTCTGGGTGCCTAGAGAAATATGGTTTGTTCAAAGTGCCCAAGATTCGTTTGGCTCCCACATGGACAAAAGTTCAAGAATCTGCAGTTGGCAGCACACAGCACCAGGCGGATCCTGTTGGAGAAGGCCGCTCAGAGCGTGTCACGAAGCAAGAGGGTGCAGATTTACAGACAGAACAATGTGCTGATGTTTCAGAGTCTGAGTTGCAGAAAGACATTTCGGGAAGAGCATCAGTAGACCCTTGGAGAGAGGGGCCTAGCCCAAGTCTCAAAGGTGAAGACGAGACAAGGGAGGCCTTTGAATGGGAGGTTTTGACCTCTGCGCCCAGCGATGAGTGGACGGTCTCAGGAGTGAGGACGACTGCTCACTCCTGGGCACAGATTCTCAGTGAAGAAGAAGAAGAAGAGGGGGAACCTATGTGGCCTGAAGAAGAAGGTGTGGGTTCACAGCCTTCAGTTCCTGGCTTAGAGGAACACATGGAAGAGAGTGGTGACTCTGCAGCTCTGTCCCCACCAGGAAGAGTTAGAGATCCATTCTATGTCGCATTGAGTATGTGTAGCTGGCAGAAAAAGGACTGGCTGCCCCCAAGCCAGGCCAGAGGTCGAAGGTTGACCAAAGCTGGTAAAGAGGAAAGACTGGTTCATAGGAAAGCGAATAAAATCTATGAAGAATTGTTTCCTACCTTTCCTCGGAGAGTCTGGGAGGAGATTGAGAAAAGCAGGAAATCCTGGATTTGGGAAGAGGCAATGAAACATGTGCATCCTGGTGCAAACAAGTATGTCAAGAACAGAATATTTCAAGAAAAATACAGCCAGTGGAAAAGAGGCAGGAGACTGTTTATTGACACTGTTCGAATTGTGGATGGAGAGGGGACATGAAACCTTTCACAGTGTGGATTATGAGTGCCCAGATGGGGTAATAATTCCAGCACCTGACCCGTTGTGCTATTGGCCACAATGCAAAGACCTCCCTGCAAATGTGCCCATGCCTACCAAATGGAGAGCAGAGCAGTGGTAGCCAGTGCTGTCATCCAGCAGTTGCCGTACCTATGTTGTTCCACCAGACTGGCGTCCAGGACTCAGGTGCACCACATTCATCAGTTTTACAGTGTACTGGCTTTCCAGATTCCATCGACTGGCCCACCAGATGACTTCAGATCCAGAGAGAGGACACCAGCCCAGCTGTATCCTGATTCATCACCTGGGTATCGGATGATTTCAGACCAGCTGTCTTCCTTTTGTTCCTGTTTCCAAGGTTCCATCTCCTAGATGACATCAACCCAGCTGTTCCCAGATGTGCCCTCCTGTCGTTTTCCGGAAGATGTCCGCCCAGCTGTATCAGAAGAATGCTGCTAGGGAGGGTCTTCAGCCAAGAACCAGGTGTAGTACTGTTTTCATTCTACAAGAGACTGGTAAGTCCAGACTTTTCTACTCCTATGACATTGCAGCACACACCATACACTAGCAGACTCCAGATGTTTGAACTGTCCTCAAAAACTCTCCCCTTCGGGACTTTGGCCTGCTAGAACTTTGCTTCACCAGGCTCCGGCCCAGGAGAGACTCTTTAATGGACTTGCCTTCGGGCACTGTGGTCACTAGATGGGACTTTTAGGGCACTCCATCTCCCGATATTGTGTATTGTAAATAATGTCATTGTTTTCTACGGTTTTCTAGTGTTTATACTGTTTTTTCTACTTTTCTAAAAAATCTTTTTTGGGATTCTCCAGTGTTTTGATGGTAGAGGTTTAGATAGACTGTGTATGCAGATTAGGAGTGTGTTGTCTTTCTTTTTCTTGCAGGTGTTCCTGAAGAAGATAAGAAGAAAAGACAAGAAGAGGAGGAGGGACTCAGCGGAGTTCCTCAGTAGTACTTTAGAGTGTAGTGTTTAAAGTACTGTTGTTGTTGGTTACCGTGTGTAACTTTTCCTTCCACAGGTATGGTTGTGGGGGAGTGTGGGAGTAATGCATAGTGTATGGTATTAGTTCCTGGTGTGTGGTTGCATGGTGTCCAAGGTTGGGGGGAGGTCCCCTGTTTGTTTGTTTTGGGGAATTTTGAGTTAGAGGCAGACAGGTTTTCCCTAGAGGGCTAGGAGAGATAGACAGGCTGTGGTTCTGAACAGCCGTAGGGGTCACAGCACTGATCTATTAGGGCTATGCTCTGGACAGTTCTTCCAGAGCCACTGGGTACCCCTAGTCAGCAGGTAGAGTAGAGGCTGGTGCGTCAGCCGATGGCCTCTGGGCCTTAGTGTTGCCTGCCTGTGCCTATCACATGGTAGGAGGGGGCCTGATCACCCCTCTCCGTAGGTAGCACATAGGGTAGGATGGCCTAGGTCGGGTAACTAATGACTGCAGACAGTCATTTTCCTGGCCCAGGATGAGTGTAACCCCCCTGTTTCCCAGGGTTACTAGAATCCCAGTAAGACCTAGTGGTAGGCAGGGGCAGGCAGCTAGTGAAACTCCAGTTAAATTGATTTCACTATGTCTTGCTCTGTTTTCAGTCTCTGCTGAACTGGAGCTATGACATCATTTAGAACTGTTGCAGCTGCATAAGCCACATTGGAATGTTGCAGCTAGGGAAGTTAGAATAGAATGTTGGGGAATTTGAAGGCAGTTCAGTAGTGGGCTCAGAAGAGGGAAGAGGTGTGCTGCTGCTGCAGGCCCTCATATCCCTCAGCTCTGACAAAGAGCTATATTTTTGTTAGAGGTGTGTCTCACCTGAAAACGAACACAAGAAGAGTCAAGTGAAGTGGTAGAGACCGCTTCCAGTGGTCCAGGGCCCCATCCCTGCGGGGATGGGGGGAAGGATTCAGCCTACTTCCAGGGACAATCCCCTGGTCTGGCTAGGGGAAGAAGAAGCTGCCTAAATTTAAGTTCGTGCTGAGGCACCTGAAGTTCAAGGATGAGATTTCTTTGAAGAGAAAAAAGCCTGTGGGGCACCAGCAACCAAGGGGTGAGTCTGCTCTGATAAAGGGCCAATGTGTTTTCACTGGAGACAAGATGAAGTTAAGTGATTGTTACTGTGGGGTCAGGAAAAGACAGCCAAGTACAGTTTTTAACGTTGTGGGAATTGGACTGCTTAACTCTGTAGGGGTCTAGAGCAATGGACACAGCCACTATTTAAGTATGTTTCGAGTTCAGCACAAGTGGGATGGAAGAACAGTAGATTAAATGTGACATACATTTAAAGAGAATCCACACAGTACAGTGTTTTCAAGGATGAGGCGTTAAAGTCCAGAGAAATGGCTGGGTATGAGTTATGGGAGCGAGAGGTGAGAGACCCCCCATCAGTAGTAACCAAATTCACCTCCACGGGTTTGCTTTGGGACACCTGTTGCTTTCTCTCAGGTACTTGGCCAGTGCCTGAGGAAAGTATCCAGACGTGGGATTAACGAAGAAGATTCCCTGCTGGAACCAGAAGTGCTCAGAGGTGGTTTATGAAGCCACCGAGAAATGTTCCATGCTATATGGAACGTGTGCAAGGGCTGGCATGAGAGCTGAGCTATGGAAGAAAGGTAGTTCAGAGAGCTGGCAAAAGAGCCGAGCCAGGGAAACCAAAAAATAGTTGAGTTAGGGTCGAATGCCCAGAGTGTTTCGAAACCTGAGGGTTTCAGTGTAAAGAGAATGTGTTCTAGCTGATCTCCATAAATCTGCATTACCAGGAGTGTAACCCCGTGGGGGTCCATCTATGCTTTGTTATTCTGTTGGATGTGAATAAAAGCCACACTTTAGAATCCCAGCTTCTGGTATTAGACATTACAGTTATTGCTTCCTGTGTCCGGAGTTATTTGGGGGCCCCTGTGCAGAGTAGCCAAAGCTAGCCAACATGCTGAGTGACACCTTTCTCCCCAAGTTTTCAACTTATAAAAATGGAGGCCCCACGTCGTAGGACCCAGGCCCCTCAACCTGTTCACTAGCTACACAGGTAGGGGTAGTAGCCCTCTCAGTTTAGCTCCGACTGGGGGTTACACACAGATAGTGATATGCTGTGATTTATTTATTTATTTATTTTCATAAAGAGAGAGTCTGCGAGAAGTAGGGTATTTAACAACTTGGTGGGAATGTGGCGCACTGGTCTACCTTTCGTTCCTAAAGTGCTGTTTCCGTATCACAGGGTGAAGAGTTGGGGATGAGGATCAGCAGCAGCACTGAACATAGAAACTGTAGGGAGCGAGAGTCAGAGGAGCAGGCAGGTAATGAATGTGTTAAATGGGGATGACATGGTACACTGGAGAGGGCCCAAAGTTACAGGGTGTCGAGCGGCAACAGCAAGAAGTTTCATGTTTGTTGTACTGTTTGACTGCCGTACCAGTCAATGGAGCAGAATGAACATCTGTTTGCTGTGGTTGGTTGCTGGGACAGATTAGTGCTGATCGGGGCAGCTGATCTGTGACTGAAGGTTCAGTGTCAATGAGAGGCAACGGTTGAAACAAATTACCCTGTTTTTTTATTTTGTTCTCGTGTGTTTGTCATTTCCTACAGAAATGTACTGCTGACGCTTGAGGGTTCATAGTGGGAGAGTGACTTGTGATGGAGGCGGAGGTGAGAGGGAGCAAGTATTCAGCAGTGGGGAGTCCTCAAACAAAGTTGAAGTGATTTAAGTGGGACTTTTGGGTCAGAGAGATTTCAGGGTTGGCTCTTGATGCAGCTGACTGGCAGCTGGCACTTTTTACCGCTGGGTCATAGCACGATTTGCAACGTGTAAATTGTTCGTATGTTGCACCCATCTGTCCTTATGGAATGGGGTGACTGTAAAGCTGAACACCCCAAGGCACACCTTAGCACTTGTCAGTGTCTGCAGGATAGGGTGAGGTAAAATGCCATGAGCGTTATGACCGAATGGGGTGAGCGTAAGGCCCAAGGACCCCAAGGCACAATGCGATATGTGTCGCACTGCAGGGCAGGGGAGCTGAAATGCCATGAATGTTATGGCTGATGCTCAAAGGCACGCCTCAGTGGATGCCAGTCTCTGTAGGGTGATGTGGGGTTGACGCCAATTTCATACTTCACTGCCATTCCTATTATGCATCTGTTCAACTCCTGCGCTACCGATGCCAATGTCAGCAAGACAACATTCAGCATTGACAAATGCTTGTTTTAAATGAACACATGCAGCTATGAATTCTGATGAAACCCTTAATGCCACATTGAAAGGAGTGCTCTTACTAATCGTTTCAGATTAGTCAATGATTTGGGTCATGATCAGCCCACAATTGGAAACCAATTTAAAAGACAAGAACCTCAGTGCAGAAGCCCTGAAGTAAGCGTTACCCTGCAAGCGTGCTACAAGTATCACAGTGTTGTGACAGGGCAGTGAACCAGGTGGCTTCTGGGAAATACTCTCAAAGAGAACACTCTGGACACCTGTTAAAATGAAATCTGCATTACTTTTATTCGTTACCAGAAAAAAGAAATAAATTGCTTATACTCAGCTTAGCAGAAACGTATGGCAATTTAGTCTCTTGCTGTCTTCACTTGCATCTCACTGTAACAGAAACCTTTGCCTCTCTCCCTTTTTTGGGCCCATGGTTTTCTTGTTAACACCCCTCCCCCTGAGGTACATCCAACACCCAGAACAAGCAATACACTGAGATCTTAAAGGACCAGCTTGAAAGAAATAGGGGTTTGATACAAATACCTTCCAGCCCTAGTCAAAACGCATGTTGCCTGTATTGCAGGGTTGTGAAGCAGTTTACCGCCAAAAGAAGCATACACTTTGTCACAGGTGTGCTCACTTCTGCAGTAAGGTGCACCTCAAAAGAGTGGCACTTCCAAGGTGTGGCAAACTCCAACCAGTCACAAACACAGACAGTGGTTAAAAGGCTTTCATAAAGCAATAATTCAATCAGGATACTTCACATCTTCATGAAAGAGGCATGATACCTCCAAAACGTATTATGTTTTAAAGCCAGTGCACAAAGTGCATTGAAACAGTAAGTCAGTTACTCACACAAACAGTCCCATGGAGGACTTCCAGCAACACCCCACAGTTTTGAGCTGCTGCTGTGGATATTCATCGGGGGTGGAGATTACTCATAGAACTCTTACATTTATGCCAGACATTTAAAGGTAGAAACTATAAAATTGTTAAAATTTTCTACTCAGTGTGCCGGAGGCAAATTTGTCTCCTCTCATTTTTTATTCCCATGTACTGGTCAAAACTCCTGGACCATTGAGTACAAACAATTAATGTCACAGCATAATGGCAAGATCACTTAACAAATATCCTAACAGTGAATAACGTGCAGTGCAACACACAAACCATAACAACAATGCATAAATATTACAAAAATTTAAAACAGTGGAGAGAAGTAAAGCAGATACTCATCTGTTTCCAAAACACAAATAACTGGATACCCCCAGCAAAAAACTGCCATATGCTGAAAACCCCACACATTTCAAAGTCCAAGTTATTACCTGAAATGCAAAATATCACAAAAATGCATTTAGTAGTAGTAATCCAAGTTTGATCGATTTATACCATATATATTACAGCATCTTTCATGTAAAGGACAATGCAAGTGGTTTAGAAACATAGAAACATAGAATTTGACAGCAGATAAGGACCGTTTGGCCCACCCAGTCTGCCCATTTCCCTACCTAATGGATAAGCTGCAGATCCTAGTTAACCAGCAGCCTACTTCTTTCTACCCCCACCCCCCTAGAATTGCCTTATGACTGTCCCATGCATGCTTGAATTCAGCCACTGTTTTGACTCCACAACCTCCTCGGAAGGTCGTTCCATGCATCCACAACCTCTCTGTGAAAAATACTTCCTTACATTACCTCTGAGCCACCTCTGTCTTCAAATTGTGCCCCTTGTTCTTGCACACCTCTTTTTTGAAAGATGCTACCCTCTTGGACTTTGTTGATTCCCTTGAGGCACTTGAAAGTTTCTATCATGTCCCCCTTCTCCCTTCTTTTCCTCGAGGCTATACATATTAAGCTCCTTTAGTCTCTCTTCATATGTCTTCTGGTGCAGACCCTGCACCATTTTAGTTGCCCTTCTCTGGACAGCTTCCATCTTGTCTATGTCCTTGCGGAGACTGGGTATCCAGAACTGCACACATTACTCCAGATGGGATCTCACCAGCTGTCTGTACAGAGGGATAACAACTTCCAGTTTTCTACTGGTGATGCCTCTCCCTATGCATCCCAGTATCCCCCAGCCCTCCTTACTGTCCTCTCACATTGCTTGCTCACCTTTAAGTCATCTGATATGACTACCCCCAGGTCCCTTTCCATTTTTGTTGTTGTTAGTATCTCAACCCCCATTGTGTACTCTTCCCCTGGGATTTTGTTTCCCATGTGCATTACCTTGCACTTCTTAGCATTAACTGTAAGCTGCCATACATTTGACCATTCCTCTAACCTTGCTAAGTCCCTTCTCATCCTTTCCACCCCACCTTGTGCATCAACTCTGTTGCAGATCTTTGTGTCATCTGCAAAGAGACATATTTTTCCTTCCAGTCCCTCTGCAATGTCGCTTATAAAGACAGTGAAGATGACCGGTCCTAATACTGAACCCTGCAGCACCCCACTAGTAACCCCCCTTTCTTCAGAGTGGGCTCCATTTACTGTTACCCTCTGTGTCCTAATCTCCAGCCAATTCTTTACCCAGGCTATCATCTTGGGACCCACTTTCAGGCTGGCTAACTTGTATATTAATCTTTTGTGTGGGACTGAGTCAAATGCCTTGCTAAAGTCTAGGTAGGCCATGTTCACAGCCCTTCCCTGATCTACTACTTTGGTCACCCAGTCAAAGAAATCTATTAGATTCGTCTGGCATGACCTTCCTGCTGTGAACCCATGCTGCCTTGGGTCCTGTGCCCCTCTGGCCTCTAGGTACTCGACAATTCTTTCCTTCAGAAGTGATTCCACTTTTCACAGAAATGGCTGGAGGTTCCAGTGCTTATTTAGTCCTCTTCGTGCAACACAATCAAAGCCAAAACTCCTCCTCCTGTAGCTTCCTTGCACGGTAGATCCTGCAGCCTATTCCCCCCTCAGGCTTGATTTTACAAACTCAGTGCCCATGAATTGCAATTGATTAGTATCAGTGTTACAATATTTGCTAACGTGTATGCCAACAGGTGTTTCCTTTTTCTCATTTCTCATATAGCTGCAATGCTCCTGGATTTGAATTTTCAAAGCCCTTGTAATTCTTCCAATGTATACTTTAATGGGGAAAAGTCAGCACCAAGGCCCCACACTCAAGTGTAAGGCTGCTCCCAAAGCGCACGTTGTGTGCAAAAACATTTTAGTTTACTATACTACAGTAAACAGTAGGTAGATTGTTTCAGACTGATTTTGTTATTTCTAGGCTGACATCTTCTGTTCCTACATATCCCAGCATCCCCTGCAGCTGACATCAGAGCAGTAGACAGCAGTGGGAGATTCAAAAGCCTTCAGTGCATGTTTGAGTTTGTATAAGCTCTGATCTTTTGTTTGCTGCTCCCGCTGTCCTCCCTGGGCTAAGGACAGTCTCAAACGTCTGTACTTAACCCCAGAAGAAAATGTGATCCGGAAACAACTGATTGGAGATTATAAAAGCTCTAACATGCACTGCAGGCTATTGAATCTTCCATTGCTGCAGTCCTTCTCTGATGTCAGCTGAAGGGGATTCTGGGATTTGTAGCAACAAAAGATGTCAGCCTAGAATTATGCAGAATTAGTCTAGTACAGTCTACTATACCACAGTAAACAGTAAGTAAACCAAAATGTTTTTGCCCACAAAGTGTGCTTTGGTACCAGCCCCACACTTGAGTGTAGGGCCGCTGGTGCTGTTTTCCTTTAACATAGGAACAGCAATGTGCATACACAACACTCTGTGTTACAGGTAATGCAGTCTCTGATTTTCATTTTTTATGCTGATTGCACACACGCGCAAGAAACACGTTGCATCAGCTTTCTCCACAAGCAGGTTGTGGAGGCGTGGCACTGTTGTGACCAATGCTCCCACAGCCTGCAAAGGCTTGCCCTCTGTCCCCCAATGCTATGGCACACTTCTGATGACACTAGTTCAGCCAGCATGCCACAACTTTCTAAAACATCAGCCGCTGCAATCAGGGGCCGCCTCGTCATTGCAGCATCAGCCATCCACTGCAATGAGGGAGCAACCCGTCATTGAAGGGCGGGATGTAGGATCTGTGATATTGTTTGTGAACATGGCGGCAGCTTGCCACCGTATTCACAAAAAATATGTAACCCCCCATGTTTATTTGCCAATGGGGAGCCCACTCCCTGTCGGCATAATGTAACCCCCCCCCAGTTTTATTGCCTGCCAAGGGTGCCCAATCCCCCGTCAGCTACAGCTGCCCCCCTCCAAAACAACTCTGGTGGCATGCTGGGAGCCCACCCCAGTGTGCCACATGCCCCTTTTATTGTTTGCCAATGGGGGTATCCAAATTCCCCATCGGTTACAGCTACCCCCCCAAAACAACACTCCGGTGGCATGCTGGGAGCCCACCCTAGCATGCCACATGCCTCTGTAAATGAAAAACGGTCCAGTGAAGTCTTTTTTAGGTTTTGTACCTGAAAAAAAGGAAATGGTCCTCGTAGTCTCCCTAGCCCCCCACAACCCGCACCCACCCACAGCGCACCCTGCCTCCCCCATACCCCATACTTACCTCTGGAGCTCAGCTCGATGATCTTCACTGGACCAGGAACATGTCTGCACTCTTCAAAGCCGACTGCGAACTGAGGAAATGCCGGTAAGCTGTATAATGTAATAAATAGGGTTTTTTCAACTTTAGTGCATATCTCGGGCATTTTGGAATTTGTTTACCAAATTTTCAACATGGAGTTTTGGGATGCCTCCTCATGAATTCTTGAACTGTCATGGCGTTAATTAGCCCCGACAGGTGTTTTCGGGGTCACTGCACGGAATCACCCTTCAGGGCTGATTAACGAAATGACAGTGCCAGTGTTCATGAGGTGGGCTCTCAAAAAGCCTATGTTGCAAATTTGGTGGAAAAAATCCAAAAAATGTCTGTTTTACGAGCGTCCGTTGTGTAGTTGCTACATACGCTCGTAACTTCGTGAATTTACAAAATTTTCAAGCCAGATTTTCAACATTGGCATTTGTCACACCTCCTTGTGAGCAGTACAGTTGTCATTGTTCACAACTTGGCCGAAATGTGTTTTCGCACTTCCGGCACAGAATAGCATGGTCGCTGTGGGAAATCAGTGTTCAGGACAGATTAAGAAAATGACAGTGACACTGTTCATGTGTAGAGGTCCTAAAATGCCTATGCTGAAAATTTAGTAATGGTACTCCTTAAAATGACTGTGTTACAAGTGTGCGTTGCACAGTTGGCACGCATGCTCGTAACTTCGCAAATTTTTAATATTTTCACTCCAGATTTTCAACATTGCCATTTTCCCAGACCTACTTATGAACAGTATAGCTGTCATTTTTCCCATCCTATGCAAAATGTGTTTTCGCACTTCCGGCGCAGAATAGAGCGGTCGCTGTGGGAAATCACTGTTTGGGACAGATTTAGAAAATGAGAATGATACTGTTCATGAGCAGAGGTCCTAAAATGCCTATGTTGAAAACTTGGTGATGATACCCCATCAATTGACTGTGTTACAAGTGTGCATTGCACACTTTCCACGCACCCTTGTAACTTTGCAGATTTGTAATATTGTCACACCAGATTTTCAACAGTGTAATTTTTTCACACCTCCTTATAAGCAGTACAGCTGCCATTTTTTCACATCCTGACCAAAATGTGTTTTCACAGTTCCAGTGCAGAATAACGTGGTCACTGTGGGAAATCAGTGTTCGGGACAGATTAAGAAAATGACAGTGGCACTGTTCCTGAGCAGAGGTCCTAAAATCCCTACGTTGAAAATTTGGTGACGAAAGTCCATAACATGTCTGTGTTACAAGCATGCGTTGAACTTTTTCCATGCACCCTTGTAACTGCGCAAATTTGTAATACTGTCATGCCACATTTTCAACAGTGGCATTTTTTCACAACTCCTTATGAACACTACAGCTGTCATTTTTCACATCCTGGCTAAAATATGTTTTTGCTCTCCTGCGGACAATAGCATGGTCACTCTGGGAAACCAGTGTTTGGGACAGATTAAGATCGACCGAGTGAGAGGGGGGAGTGACTGAGCTCAACTGGGCTCTGTTGGAACTGCTGCGGATTTGTTTGTGGCAGACAAAGGCTCCAACACAAGAGCCCAGTAGAAAAGGGCCGCCTGCAGCACTGGGACAAACAGAACGAGAGAGTGAGTAAGGGAGGAGGAGTGAGCGAACTCACTGAAGTGCTGTCAGGACTGCTGCGGATTTCTTTGTGGGCAGATAAAGGCGTCAATACAGGCATAGGGGCCCAGTACAAAAGGCCAGCCTGCAGCAGTGGGAGAAACAGAACGAGCGAGTGACAGAGCGTTAGTGAGTGACCTCAATGGAGCTTTAGTGTGACTGCTGCAGATTTCTTTGTAGGCACAAAATGTGGCAACACAGGCAGAAGCCCAGTACAAAAGGCCAGCTTGCAGCACCAGCAGAAACGGAATGCGAGAGTGACAGAGGGGGAGTGAGCGAGCTCAGTGGAGCTGTGTCAGGACTGCTTCAAATTTCCTTCTGGCTAGAAAAAGCCGCCAATGCAGGCAGGAGCCCAGTACAAAAGGGCAGCCTGCAGTGCCAGGAGATACAGAATGACTGAATGGGAGTCAGTGAGCTCAATGTGGCTTTGTTGGGACTGCTGCAGATTTGTTTGTGGGCAGAAAAAGGCAGCAATGCATGCAGGGACCAGTACAGAAGGACAGCCTGCAGTGGCAGGAAAACCAGAATGAGCAAGTGAGTGAGCTCAACAGAGCTGTACTGTAACTGCTACAAATTTCTTTTTGGGCATAAGAAGGCAGCAATGCAGACAGGAGCCCAGTAGAAAAGGGCAGCCTGCAGCACCAGCAGAACAGAATGAGCGAGTGAGAGAAGGGGAGTGAGCGAGTTCAATGGAGCTTTGTTGGGACTGCCATAATACGACTGTGTTACAAGCGTGCGTTGAACTGTTTCCATGCACCCTTGTAATTTCACAAATTTGTAATACTGTCATGCCACATTTTCAACAGTGGCATTTTTTCTCAACTCCTTATGAACACTACAGCTGTCATTTTTCACATCCTGGCTAAAATATGTTTTTGCACTCCTGCCAGACAATAGCATGGTCACTCTGGGAAACCAGTGTTTGGGACAGATTAAGATCGACCGAGTGAGGGGGGGGAGTGACCGAGCTCAACTGAGCTCTGTTGGGACTGCTGCGGATTTGTTTGTGGGCAGACAAAGGCCCCAACACAAGAGCCCAGTAGAAAAGGGTAGTCTGCAGCACTGGGAGAAACAGAACGAGAGAAAGTGAAAGAGGGGGAGTGAGCAAACTCACCGAATCACTGTCAGGACTGCTGCAGATTTCTTTGTGGGCAGAAAAAGGGCATCAATACAGGCAGGGGCCCAGTACAAAAGGGCAGCCTGCAGCGGTGGGATAAACAGTATGAGCGAGTGAGACAAGGGGACTTAGTGTGCTCAATGGAGCTCTGTCAGGACTGCTGGGATTACATTGTGGGCAGAAAAAGGGGCCAATGCAGGCAGGAACCCCATACAAAAGCACAGCTTGTAGCGCCAGGACAAACAGAACGCGCAATGAGAGAGGGAGACTGAGCGACCTCAATGGAGCTCTGTCAGGACAGCTGCGGATTTCTTTGTGGACAGACAAAGGTGCCAACGCAGCCAAGAGCCCCATACAAAAGCACAGTCTGTGGCGCCAAGACAAACAGAATGAACGAGTGACAGAGCGGTAGTGAGCGAGCTCAATGGAGCTCTAGTGTGACTGCTGCAGATTTCTTTGTGGGTAGAAAATGCGGCAACACAGGCAGGAGCCCAGTACAAAAGGCCAGCTTGCAGTGCAGGCAGAAACAGAATGCAAGAGTGGCAGACGAGCAGTGAGCGAGCTCAGTGGAGCTGTGTCAGGACTGCTTTGGATTTCTTTCTGGCCAGAAAAAGCTGCCAATGCAGGCAGGAGCCCAATACAAAAGGGCACCCTGCAGTGCCAGGAGACACAGAACGAGCAAGTGAGGGAGGGGGAGTCAGTGAGCTCAACGAGGCTTTGTTGGTACTGCTGCAGATTTGTTTGTGGGCAGAAAAAGGCAGTAATGCATGCAGGGGCCCAGTACAAAAGGGGCAGCCTGCAGTGGCTGGAAAACCAGAATGAGCGAGTGAGTGAGCTCAACAGAGCTGTATTGTCACTGCTGCAAATTTCTTTCTGGGCATAAGAAGGCAGCAATGCAGGCAGGAGGCCAGTAGAAAAGGGCAGCCTGCAGTGCCGGCAGAACAGAATGAGCAAGTGAGAGAAGGGGAGTGAGCGAGCTCAACGGAGCTTTGTCGGGACTGCTACAGATTTCTTTGTGGGCAGAAAAAGGCGCCAACAGAGGCAGCAGCCCAGTGTAAAAGGGCAGCCTGCAGCACCAGGAGAAACAGAATGAGTGAGTGAGACAGGGGAGTGAGCCACCTCAATGGAGCTCTGTCGGGACAGCTGCGTATTTCTTCCTCAGCAGAACAAGGTGCCAATGCATGCAGCAGCCGAGTGCAAAAGAGCAGCCTGCAGCACTGGGACAAACAGACTGAGCCAGTGACAGAGGCCCACTGCGCGAGCTCAACAGACCAACGCAATCAACATTTGGCATTGACAAATGCTAGTTTCCCCTGAATTTGCTGAATGCACAGACCTGTTTCCTGGAACTCCCAATTACAAACTAAACAAGCGCCACACCTATAAAATCTTTATATTTAGGGGGTAACCATGTAATGCTTCTTGGTTTTTCGCAAGAGTAGGGGATTTTCCCAGGTACATGGCCAACATTCCCTTTCACATAAAACCAGTCCATGCAATTTTCCAAAGCTATATTTGGGTGCTGATGTGTGAAATGGCTGCCACTACGCATTTACTGTCACTTCCCTACCAGTCTTTCATTACTTGTAAAGCACTTTGGGATACAACGGGGAAAAAACACTATAGCATTTGTCAGTGCTGAATGTTGTCTTGCTGGCATTGGTAGTGCAGGAGTTAGACAGATGTATAATAGGAATGGCAGTGAGGTATGGAACTGACGCCAACCCCATCCCAGCCAGGTTGAGTGTGCACTCCCACACCAAGTTCTCTATGGGAAAGGACCATATTTTATTATTTATTCAGCAGCAACCCTTTGTGTGCAAACTCAGAATGTCATATACTATCTTTCAGGGGGTGCTTTAATTAGAATGGACAACACCAGTCTCTCAGTTCATTTTCATCTTTTCCCTTTCTTTGATAAGGCCAACCCCACCCCACCCTGTGCAGACTGACAGGCATTCAGGTGTGCCTTTGGGTCGTCGGCCATAATGCTCATGTCATTTCACCTCACCCTACCCTGCAGACTCCAGCAAGTGTTGCATTGTGCCTTGGGGTTGTCGGGTCTTACGCTCACCCCATTCCATAAGGAAATACATTGAAATGGGTGCAGTATAGGAGAATGGGGTGTACTTTGGGGCCAAAGAGTCGAAGGTACACTTCGATGCCTGTCAGTGGCTGCAGGCGAGGGGTGGAATGGTGTGAGCATTACAGCTGCAAATCCCAAGTAACACCCAGTTGCCTGTCAGTCTCTACAGTCTGGGGCATTACAGTTGGAAACCCTAACACCTCAGGCATTTGGTGGCTATCTGCATTCCAAATTTTCAACATGTCCTTTTTGTGACCCCACCTCATAAAAGCATTTGGGACCTCTGCTCATGAACAGTGGCACTGATTTTCTTAATCTGTCCTGAATGTTGATTTCCCACAGCAACCGCGATTCTGCGCCAGATGTGCAAAAACACATTTTGGGCAGGATGTGAAAAATGACAACTGTACTGTTCATAAGGAGGTGTGAAAAAATGGCAATGTTGAAAATGTGGAGTGAAAATAGTAAAATATCTCGAAGTTATGAGCGTGCGTGGAAACTGCACAATGCATGCTCGTAAAACATTTTTTGGAATTTTTTCACCAAATTTGCAACATAGGCTTTTTGGGAGCCCACCTCATGAACAGTGACACTGTCCTTTCATTAATCGATCCCGAAAGGTGATTCCATGCAGTGACCGTGAAATCACCTTTTGAGACTGAATAACAAAATGACAGTGACTGAGTTCATGAGGTGGGGTCCCAAGAACCCATGTTGAAAATTTGGAACCAAAAGTCACAAAATGGCTGAGATATCCACTCTAGCTAACCCACCCCATTGATGCCATTATACAGCTTACTGTGATTTTCTTCAGTTAGGTATGGCTTTTGAAGAGTTCAGGCGTGTCCTGCTCCACGAAGATCATCACACCAGGCTCCGTAGGTAAGTAAGGGTGAGGGGGTGCGGGGAGGTGGGGTGCACAGAGGGTGGGTGCGGGTTGGGGAGGGGCGTCCGACTCAACGACAAACCATTTTCTTATTTTCAGGAATGGATATCGTGGTAAGGTTTTCTTTATTTACAGGTGAAATTAAACAACTATTGGGCACACTGGGGTGGGTTCCCAGTGTGTCCATGACTTTGGGGGGGTTTGTGTTGGCACACTGGGGTGGGCTCCCAGTGTGCCACACAATCTTGAGGGGGGTTACAAACATGCCAACAGGGAGATTGGGCACCTCTGAAGTCAGCTTGCTGGGGATTGTGAGAGGCGGATGGCGACAGCTGCCACCATGTTTATTGAAATGTTTCAGCAGGCAAGGCACACCCTGCAATGATGGGGCACTCCCTCATTGAAGAGGCAAAATTCTTTCAAGTTGGTGACACGCTTCTCAGGGGCTGTCATAGACAGCGTGCTCATTCATTGGTGCCACACAGACCAGCCCAAAAAAGTAGTGGCACCATTGACCACAACACGTCCGCACCTGCTACTCCAGCAAGCTGTCATAAAATGTTGCTTGTGCTGTGCATGCAACACAACATAAAAACAAGCATTTGTCAATGCCGAATGTTGCTTGCTTCTGTGTGCTGTTTAGGTATTTGAAGTCATTGAGTGCAAATATTGACACTTATGAACTTACGAAATGCAGAGGAACTTAATGCACCCTCGTGAAACAGTCATTTTAGGAATTTTTTCACCAAATTTTCAACATAGCCATTTTAAGACCTCTGCTCATCAACAGTGTCACTGTGATTTTGTTAATGTGTCCCATACATTGAGTTTGCACACCGACTGCGCCATTGTGTGCTACATGGGCGAGCGTTTTGGGCAGGATGTGAAAATGACAGCTGTACTGCTCATAAGGAGGTGTGGTAAAATGGCAATGTTGAAAATCTGGAGTGGAAATATTGAAAATTCGCAAACCCACGCGCGTGCGTGGGAACTGTGCAACGCACACTCGTAAAACAGCCATTTTTAGGAATTCTTCACCAAATTTAAAAGATTCCCATTTTAAGATCTCTGCTCATGAACAGTGACACTGTGATTTTCCTAATGTGTCCCATACACTGAGTTCGCGCACCAACTGCGCCATTGGGTGCTACATGGGCGGAAACAAGTTTTGAGCAGGATGTAAAAAATGACAGCTGTACTGCTCATGAGGAGGTGTGGTAAAATGCCAATGTTGAAAATCTGGAGTGAAAATATTGAAAATTTGCAAACTTACGAGCGTGCGTAGGAACAGTGCAACACACACTCGTAAAACAGTCATTTTTAGGAATTTTTTCACCAAATTTTCAACACAGGCATTTTAAGACCTCTGCTCATGATCAGTGTCATTGTGATTTTCTTAATGTGTCCCATACATTGAGTTCGCACACCGACTGCGCCATTGTGTGCTACATGGGCGGAAACATGTTTTGGGCAGGATGTGAAAAATGACAGCTGTACTGCTCATGAGGAGGTGTGATAAAATGCCAATATTGAAAATCTGGAGTGAAAATATTGAAAATTCGCAAACTTATGAGCGTGCATAGGAACTGCGCAACGCACACTCGTAAAACAGTCATTTTTAGGAATTTTTTCACCAAATTTTCAACATAGCCATTTTAAGACCTCTGCTCATGAACAGTGTCACTGTGATTTTCTTAATTTGTCCCATACATTGATTTCGCACACCGACTGCGCCATTCTGCGCTACATAGGCGGAAACACATTTTGGGTGAGATGTGAAAAATGACAGCTGTACTACTCATAAGAAGGTGTGGTAAAATGGCAATGTTGAAAATCTGGAGTGAAAATATTGAAATTTCGCGAACTTACGAGCTCATGAGGAACTGCACAACGTGACGCCAGAAACAGTCATTTTTGATTTGATAATTAATTTTCATGAGTTTTAGTGACCCTTCTCATGATTATGTCACTGTCATGGCGGTATTCAGACTTGAAGGGTGATTTCGCAGTCACTGTGCAGTCACTGCGTGAAATCACCCTTCGGGCCGAATAACGCCATGACAGTGACATCATTCATGAGAAGGGGTCCCAAAAACCCCATGTTGAAAATTTGGTGCAAAAATTCCCAAAATGCCTGAGATATGCAACAGGTTGAACCCCTCTCTAGCCCATTTTACAGCTTACCGCATTTCAGTTCGCGGTCGGCTTTGAAGAGTGCAGACGTGTTCCCGGTCCACCAAGATCGCCGCGCGGGAGTCTGGAGGTAAGTATGGGTGGGGGTGGGAGGCTGAGTGCGCAGTGGGTGGGTTGTGGGAGGAGGGTCGAGACGCACGCGACCGCTTTCATTTTCAGGTATTTAAAAAAAAAAAAAAAAGACGACGTGATTCTGCCACGCCTGGGGTGGGCCCAGCGGCACGAGGACGCTGGGGGGACATGTTTAGCCGATGGGGATTGGGCACCCCCCGGGCTATGATGGCTGCCACGCTGGGTTGGGCTCCCAGCGTGGCAAAAGGACGGGTGGGAGGTTCAGCCGACGGGGATTGGGAACCCCGTCGGCCATGGAATTTGTTGCCACGCTGGGGTGGGCTCCCAGCGTTGCAAAGGGATGGGGAGGGCCTCAGCCGACGGGATTGGGCACCCCTCCGGCCATGGACTTGTTGCCACGCTGAGGTGGGCCTCAGCATGGCAAAAGGACGGGGAGGGGCGCTCAGCTGACGGGATTGGGCACCCCGCCGGGTATGGATTGCTGCCACGCTGGGGTGGGCTCCCAGCGTGGCAAAAGGACGGGGAGGGGCGTCAGCCGATGGGGATTGGGCACCCCGCCGCCATGGATTTGTTGCCATGCTGGGGTGGGCCCCAGCATGGCAAAAAGGACGGGAGGTGCTCAGCTGACGGGGATTGGGCACCCCGCCGGCAAAGAGTCATGGCTACGCTGGGGTGGGGCCCTCCGCTGGCAACTACTTGGGAGGGGACGCAGCTCAGCCAATGGGGATTGGGCACCGGTCGGGTTATACAGTGCGTATGGGGCGCACACCCCTGCGGGGGGAAGCTGCGGTGAGCAGCCTCTTATCGGTGCTCACTGAAGCGTAGCCCCTTTCAACTGTATGCCACTGCATTTTGGAGCGTGTCATAGACAGCTCCAAAGTGCATTGGCTTACAGGGGCCGCGCCTGCAAGCACACTGACTGAATTGGGGTAGGAGGTGACACACCTCCGAAATCTCCGATGATGGCACTATGTTTCTTGCACATGCGTGCAAGCAACATAAAAAATTAATGTTGTGAAATGTGAAAATAAGTCCTGGTCAGGGGGATGCTGAGAGTAGTTGTTGCTGTAAAGTCAAGGGTCTCTCACTGAATGTTGGACTTCAATATGAACAGCAGTTGTGCATTTCTGTGCTGCTGTCGGTGGTCATTATCTCGTGGGGGGGTGTTGATCATCAAACTGGCAACTCATTGACATTCACAGAACGGTTCAGCTACTCT
The DNA here is from genome assembly GCA_016271365.2 of Neoceratodus forsteri. NCBI lineage: Eukaryota > Metazoa > Chordata > Ceratodontiformes > Ceratodontidae > Neoceratodus > Neoceratodus forsteri. Next base: position 73,224,285 of record JADMNL010000023.1, read on the forward strand.
AATCAAGCTCTCCTTATCTGAGACAGGCTGTCACACACACGTCCTTGACTCAACGTCAGGATCATTATCATGTTATCACGCTCATTTTGCTTGTCAGGAATATAATTGCAGCTAACCCTAGTACAGACAAGGTATTTTTAGCCGCTCTGCATATGGGCAGAGAATGAAGAAATCCACGCTCATCATTTATAGTATTGCATGACTAGAATTTTTAAAAAAGGCTCTACCCTTGCTTGTGTTTTATTGGTGTGGGTCATATATCCACCCCCCTTCCCCACCAAATTTTGAATTTGCCTCCTCCCCACCCGAATTTTGGGATTGGTATTATGGCCACAGTGTGTCTTTCTCCACCCAGAAGGGCTGGCAACCAGCTACCAATTTCTGCTCCATCAACATTATCAGAGAAAGGTCATAAATACTGGGCTACCAGCACCTTCAATCTCTCCCTGGCAGCCGAACCCTCCCGCCCACACACATATCATATCTGCCCAGCGCCCAGACCTTGCTGCTAATCTCAAAGCAGGAGGCCTGAGTCACCACTTCAACCTGGGTCTCTTTGTTCTATGCTGGTTTTCTTCTTATTTACAGTATTAATGTCTGTTTTCTGTTGTTGCCACTAATACGCTATCCTGCTCTTATTGTGCCCCTTGGGACTGTGCATGATGGTTAAAAGCCTACATGCCTCCCTTCATGTGTCTGAGCATGATACTGCATCCTACCTGAAACCTACCTATTGCACAGCCCTGCCCCTTATTTAGTTTAGTGCCTTAGACAAACGGTGCAGGTAAATTACAAACTATATAATGGGAAAATTGGTGTCACTTGAATACATATGCAAAAACATGAATTGTATTTGTACAAAAATACAGCATATACAAAATATGTGTCGAGGGGGACTGGCAACAATAACTGGATAACAAATTCAAGATATTAAAAATACGTTATTGTGCAAATGAGTTTTAAACAATCTAGTGTGTAACAGATGGGTTCTGCAGAGAGGCAGGAGGTTAGGTTACGGAGACAGTATAGTGTAGTGGTTAATGGTACTGAGCTGCATTCCTGGAGACCAGGGTTTGAATCCCATCAGCGCCCTCTTGCCTACTGTGTGACCCTGAGCAAGTCACTTAACTTCCTTGTGCTCCAAGTCACATCTGGAAACGAGCTCTGGCTTAGTGTGCCTTTCCTGGATAAACAATTTCCCCTTTCCCTTATACAACAAAGAAAAAATATTTTTTGTTGGAAGGGTGTAATAGGCTACACAAAAAAAGTGTTCTGTGCAAAAGCAGTGGAAGAATTCCAACATTGGTGGGACAGATACATGGGATGGTACATATGGTCTCAAAAGGGAAGGGGGATGAGAGGAGTTGTGAAGAGACACTAGGGCTCTTGCATTCCACATGAGAGCTAGGACTGGGCAGACACAGGCTGATGGAAGTACAAAGAGAGATCAACAGGGTGGGGAGCAAGTGGCATAACAACAGACAGCAAGCAGTGTCATGGAACAGAGAAAGCAGCAGCAGCACCACCTACTGGATACAATCCAAACTGTTGCCTTTTTAAAAAATAAATATATCTGCCCCTACAAAAATCATATAGAAATGTATACAAAATGTACCGTTTCACTTTTTGTTTTATATGGATGAGCCATTGTACAGCTGCAGCAGTGCACTCTAGGTGTGCATGTCATGCTGGGATAATGTCACTGCTCAGGTATTGGATGCACTCAGCCTTCGGCCTTGTACCTAACCACCTGAGGCATGACATTATCCCAACATGACATACATACCCTGTCGTGCATTATTGTTTCATTACTCCCTTTTCCATTCCCGTATGAATTTATTTTTATTTATTTTATTTATTTCAGTTTGGTATTATTACCTTTGAGCCAAGGACGTGTTTACAAATGTTCCAAGTCAGACATAGTACAGAACAGGTAAACCAACAACTACAGATACAAAGTAAATACATTGGCGTACAAAAGATTACTTTGGTTTCGAGATTACGTTGATTACATAGTTCAAATATCGTGCTTAATTAGCTAGTTACACTTTTCTTACAATTTGTCTAGACATTTGCAATGAATTTCAGTCAGTTCAACATATAGACACAGTAGTGCCAGACTATTTTAGGGAGTAAACTGCACTGTGCTAAGTGTATAGGTCAGCAGAAAGATTTCAGGATCATGTGCTTGCATAGTGTGAGGCAGCCAAAAGAAGGCTTTGTCCAAGACGTGTATGTGTGGCACTTTGTCCCGGGTGGTGGAGGGTCAGTGGGGAAAGAGAGGGGATGGAAAAATACAGGGTGGGGTGGTTGTGGGGTTGGCAGTGAAGGGGGTGGAAGTAGTATGGGGTGGGGTAGAATGAGGAGAGAGCAGCAGTGGGGGTGGGTGGAGTGGGAGGAAGTAGCACAGGATGGCAACAAGGGGGGGCAGGGGGAGGTAAAGGCAGGAGGGGGATAAACCTATGACACTGTGACAATGGGAATGATGTAACTGGGGTCTGTGTGCCTGCTGTCTCCCAGGAACCCTGTCTGGAAATGAACTGTTGCATCTGCGCAGGCATTTGGAGACCAACTCAAACACATAAGTATGTCAGAATTGTGTTATCAGTAAATTCCACTAGTGCTAAAATATTTTATTACAGCGAAACCTGAACTGAACCACTTTGTGGGAATATTTCCAATACATTATCATTACTCTGCCATAAACTTCATAGCTCAGAGGTGCAGCTGTTCTCCATAGTGTAGAGCTGTGAAACAAACAATAAATTATCCATAATTTAAAAAGTCTTTAAAGCTCTGCACTTATGCAGCCAACTAAATCAAGAAGCAAGTAGCAGTTCACTTCATCTTGCACATTCTTAACTTTTGAGATGTCACCTTCAGCTCTACTTTTCAGTCTTTACTAAAATGCTTGGATCTGCTGGATAACTGATGATGTAGAGTCATCTTATTATACAACAGGTTAACCCATCACAACCCTCTCTACAGTATATCCAGCTCAACTAGTTCAGTTGTTTTATGTGAAGAAGGTACAGTACCATTTGGTAACCCCCTTTATCTACCAGTCATCTACAGAGAGTACCTATCTACAGACAGTATCTATCTATCTATCTATTTACAGACAGTCTCTATCTATATACAGATAGTATCTATCTATCTATCTACAGACAGTATCCATCTATCAACAGGCAGTATCTATCTATCTATCTATCCTATCCTGCTATTCTATCTCGCAGTTCCACCACTTGAAAAGCTGTTCAGCCACACACTCAAGAATGAATGGAATGCTATACTGACCGTACATGCAGAACAGCATTCCATTCATTTATAGGGAAAAGCTCAAGTCCTTTCTGAAAGCCAGCTTAAAACAAAAATGCCATATGTCAATAGCATTGTAATCTGTTTCAAACATGGAATCTGGGTTCAATGTTTTTTTCAACAACACTCACTGATCGAGAGCAGTTTATTTTCGATGACAAAAACCAGCATGAAAGAGAAGTTTCTGCCTTCAGTTCATTGCTAAACTTACTAAGCGAGATGTCCAGCTGCCATATTTTTTTCCTTATAAAACCTGCCCACACTAGAGTGGCAACCAATGGGAGTGTGCGCTGCTAACATAGGGACACCCAGTCCTTAGCAACCACATAACTCAGCATGACCAAGCCGTAGCTCCCGAAATACCAAATGGGAGGCAACAAATTATTTCTCAATGAAAAAATATAGTTAGAAATCCTAAAATAGTACTAAAATAATTCGAGGGGCATCATACACTATACAAAATACAGGATGGGCAACCTGATGCAGAACCAGTGTGTTGTGCCACTTGGGGTTTGATTCCGATGGACCTCTTGACCTTCGCTCTTCAGGTCACAGGGAATCAAACCCCTCTGTGGCAGATCATGCTGGTTCTATATGGTTGCCCATCTTGTATTCTCTCTATCTACCTACCTACCTACCTACCTACTACCTATCTATCTATCTATCTATCTATCTATCTATCTATCTATCTATCTATCTATCTATGTCTGTCTGTCTGTCTGTCTATCTACCTGTCTATCTCTCTATCTATTAGTTCTCTTTATAGCCCATTTACTGGGCTTACCTTCAGATTCTGCCACTCTGCCAGTTTCTGGTCATGGTAACTGCCTACTTGACCCAAACCCCTTCCTATGCAGACCCCAGAACTCAGACATTCTGCTGCACTACTGCAGCTTACACCTGCTTGGGTGGGGCTCCCCATTTAGCATGTCCATGGCTTAGCCAGGGATGGCAATGCATTCTTTTTTAAGTAGCACTCAGTGCTGGGGGAAGAGGCCCGCCCTTGGCCATGCCAGTTGCACCTGGGCAACTTCAAGCCATTATGTCTTTCTGCTGCCTGTCGGGGTAGTTTTTCCAAGTTTTGGGCCCTGCCTGCCCTGATATTATGCTAGCAGTTCGGGACGGCCTGTCTGTGTAGTGGTAGCACTACAGCTTATGACACCACTGACCCAGGTTTTGGGAATGCTCACAGAGCGATAGACAGCTGGCAGGGCAGGAGGCTTGAATGTCCCAATGGGTCCTTATCTTCCCCAGGGTGGAAGTTGTCCATTCCCACTATATTAGTTCTACTTGGGGACCCACAGGTGGTGCAGCAATGCAGGATGACAGTAGGAGGGAGAAACTGGATGATTCCCACCCTGCATGGCTATCGCCTGCATGCAGATGCACATTTACACTGCTGTCCCTGGGCAGAAAGAAAACACAGGAGGAGGAAAAATGCCGGCCAAGGCAGGGTGGTGCCCTCACCTCGCACGCCCCACATCATCCATCCTCTAGGCTCTTAGTAACTCTGCACTAGATTCTGCCTCTGGTGTGGACCTGCCACCACCCCTGATGGTCCCACCAGGCAGAAGCAAGCCCTGGGGCTATAGGAAGACTGAGGTAAGTCCCAGAGATTATGAGTGATGGGACTGGGGGCTGGGAAGCAAAAAGCAACCCCAGCTGTAGAGGGGCAGAAAATAAAAAAAGAAAATTCTAGTATGCAGTCACAACAACCATAGTGATAGAGGTGCCAGACAATGCAGTGTCACCCAAGCTACCGAGAGCACCTCTGCAGGCCCATCCCTAGGTGTCATTGCTCATAGAGAAATGCCTGTTGACCACTCTAAAAGAAGACCATCCATGGTCACCATGACATGCAATGGCACCTCAGCAGGACCATCCCTAGGTGTTGTTGCTCACAGTGAGATACTTGTTGACCCACCCCAAGAGTAGACCATCCGTGGTCACCAGTACATCCAATGGCACCTCTGCAGGACCAGCCCTAGGTATCACCGCTCATAGAGCAATGCCTGTTGACCTACCACAAAAGAAGACTATCCATAGTGACCAGTACTTCCAATTGCCCCTCTGCAGGGCCATCCCTAGGTGTCATCACTCATAGAGCGATGCTTATTAATCCACCCCAAGAGTTGCCCATCTGTGGTCACCAGTATGTCCAATGGCAGCTCGGTAGGGCTATCCCTAGGTGTTGTTCATAGAGTGATGCTTGTTGACCACCCCAAGAGTAGACCTTTATGTGGTCTCCAATACATCCAATAGCACCACAGCAGGGCCATTCCCGGGTATTGTATGCAGAGCAATGTTTTTGACCCCCTGCCCCCCAACAGTAGACAATCCATGGTCACCAGTACTGGCTTATCCCACCCAGCCTGAAAACCCCCCATCCTTAGTCCCCTCCCCAATACTCTGAACCCCCAGGACCCACCTGCGGCTCTTCAGCCCCCCTGGCTTGGGCCACCACCACTACATCAGTGCTCCTTCAATTCAGTAGGCTGCAGGTAGTCCAAGGGTCGGAAAATATTGGGGGACTAGGCGGGCGGGACCCGGCTGTGGGCGTGGATCTGACGTCGTTGTCTACTCAGCTGATGGGGTGTTTCATTTTTGTAATCATGATCGTGATGGTCCCCTGGAGGTGCGGATGTGCAATAACATCCAGCGTGAGCTGAGCACACTCCTGCACCCCTCTCATGGACATCCGACGATGCCTCCACCCATTGCGTGCGTGACCCCCGGCTGATGCACTCCCAGTCTCCACTGGGAGTCACTGCTGCTGGAGAGATGTAAACCCACACTCCCCAGGAGAGGAGAGCTGTCCTCCAGATGCATGATTTTCTCCTAACTGCCCAACCCCCCGACAACCTGAGCTTGCTCCCAAGCCCGAGTCACCAGCGTGGTATGAGGTGTGGCATCCAGCACAGCAGCTTTGAGCACCACTGGGCCAGCCCTAGAGCAATGCTTGTTGATCCAACTCAAGCGTAGACCATCCGTGGTCAATGGTACCTCTGCTGGCCCTACTCTAGATGTTGCTAATAGAAAAATGCTTGTTGATCCATCTCAAGAGTAGACCTTCTGTGGTCACCTGTACATCCTATGTCATCTCAGGAGGGTGCTCCCTAAGTGTTACTCATAGAGTGATGCTTTTTATCCACCCCAAGAGTAGACCATCTGTGGTCAACAGTACGCCCAGTGGCACCTTGGCAGGGCCATCCCTTGGTGTCATCACTCATAAAGCGATGCTTGTTGACCACCCCAAGGGTAGCTCATCTGTGGTCACCAGTGCTGCCAAGAGCACCTCAGCAGGGCCAACCCTAGGTCTTACTGCTTATAGAGCAATGCTTGATGACCCACACCAAGAGTAGCCACACACTGTAGCAGTGTGGACCACCTTGCACATGTAAAGTAAAATAAACCACCGGAACAGATCTGCTCCATACAACCTCAAGCCTCAAAGTATGTGAAAAAATTGAGAAATTACCCACTCACTGGTACAGCTATTAGATATTTATTGTCATCCAAAGAAAAACTGTTGACATATATACCAGATCAGATGTCCCACAGCCAAATCTACGTTTCATTGTTTCCTCACCGCTTCATCAGGATTTGTATATGCCTATTAAGTTCTTCAGTTACAGTCTTATGATATTTTATACTTGTTTTTTCATTTACTGTAGTATTCCATGAAGTCTTGGACTTTTAGTCAGCCCTCACTCCCTGTCACTTGTTGTTTAGTAATAGTAGTAGTCGATCTCACTTCGAGATAGAGTTCTTGCAGCAGGTAATACCATTAGGACTATGCCACCAGGCACTAGAACCGCACGGAAAAATTCTAGATAGCAGTCTAAGGCAGGGGATCGCCCCTGATGTCGGCCCTGAAGTCATCCATGGTATAAAGAGGCGGTCTCCCGGCACCACCTCAGTTCTTTTCCCTCTGTCAACTCATGCGTATCAGCTCCACGGATGCCTCCTGCTTCCAGTCGACCGACATTTTCACACTTTGTGCAGTTAATGCTTTTTCATCTGAAATATGAGTTCGTCATGTATGTATTCCCAGCCATCTTCCTCTTCAGAGCGGCAGAAATCGAAGTGTGCATGCAGCAAGCAGATCCTGGCAAAAAGACTGCCATTTGGCCTGCTTGTTCTGCCAAGACCCCGACCACAGACCAGATGACTGCCTACACTGCCAAGGCTTCAACAGGAAGACCAGAACCTGCCAACTGAACACCTTGATAGCATACCTCCTTGAACAGCAAGTGGCCGCCATGCAGAAGACCCAGTTGGGGCACAGCTTGTCTTCATCCTCAGTGAAGGACTCCTCCCCCAAAGAGAAGAAATCAAGTGGGAAACACCATTATCGGGACAATGACAGGTCCAGGTCATAATCCCATCCTAGGTCCCCACACAAGACTTCCAAGTCTTTGACCTCTCCCGAGGTCACATTTAGGAAGTCCCCCACCTCTTCTCAGGTGCACGACGGGGAGTCTTCTGGGCTCAGGCTTTTTCAAGCCCCCATGTCCCTGAGCTGTCCGACCTCACAAGCATGCGCTAGGGTCTTAGTCAGCAGGACAGGCACACTATTCGTCAAGCATTAGGTCAGAACCTGCCGTCTGCAAGGCCACAGTCCATGGGTCTTCCAACAGGGCAACAGGGTCAGATGACTCCAGGAGATGCCAGGATAGTAAGTGCCAGAAGAAGCATCACTCTTCTTCTAGGAGGTCATCGTCCGAGGCTTCGGACTGACGTCAGGCCTCAACACTCTCTGACTCCACCACAGAGCCAGACCAGATGCTGCCTTCTAAGCTGCCATCTGCTCCACAGTACCCCATTGAGAACCTTACTACAGACCAGACATCAGGGGACCTGACGCTTGCCTCTGGGGATAACCAAGATTGGACACCACCTCCTCCACCTTCATTTCCTCCTCAGGAGCCAGATGACCAGACATCAGAGCACCCAATACCAGAGGACACTGTCCCACCAGGGCCAACATCAGATAAAAAAGTACCATCGGACCTGACGCCAGAGGACACCATGCCACAAGGTCAACGCCAAGGTCCCCTAACGCCCCTAACCTGACACCAGCACTGCAGCCAAGCACTGTCATCCTTTGGCTGAGGTTGGGGCCTTGTTTACTAGCTGGTGGAATACCATAAAAGGAGATCTTTTGCCTAGGCCATCAGAGCTGGCCTCCAACCCTGCAGGGACCCTGGCCCCATCTAGACAGCTTTCCTCCCAGTGTCCACCTCCACCATCCCCGATACCAGACTGTCCAATGTCAGGGAATGAGGAACATGGGTCACCCAAGAGAGGGTGACATAGTCGCCATCCATCATTCAGATTCTCCTCCAGGGGACACCTCTATACATTCACAGACTCTTCAGAGGATGACCTGTCCCTGCCATCACCAAGATCTCCTCCAGATGACCCCTCCTTCCTTTATATAATGAGTCGTATCCAGTTTTTAAACCAGTGGGAGATGGAAGAGTTGGACCCTGAGAGGCGCCGTTTGGTGAAGTTCTTAGGGGCAACTGACCCAAAGCCCTTGGTCATCCCACCCTTTCTGGAACCCTTCCAGGATGTTACAAAGGTAGCCTGGAAGCACCCCTCTATGACCTTGGCAGTACCTAAAAAGGCTGACCAATTGTGTAGGATATCAAGGGGAGAACCACATTTGAGCGAGTAGCCTAAGGCAGACTCGGTGATCCTCATGACTGCCCATGGGAAAACCCAACAGCGGAAGCACATGAGCTCTCAGCCACCGGAGGAGGAGTCCAACAAATTGGACCACTTAGGAAGCAAAGTGTATTCCTCGGCCACCTGTACAATCAGGTCACTTAATTTTTTGGCACACATGGTGCCATGTACTGGGCCAAGACTCAACCTGATTCTGCCCAAAAGACTGAACTGTTAGTAGTCCTCCAATCTGGTGCTGATGTCGGCAAGCACATCCTTAGGTGCTCATATGACTCAGCAGACACTGCCACCAGGTCTGTGGTCACCAGAATATGCCTAAGGTGCCACTCCTGGCCGAGGGTCTCAGGATTCCGCCAGGACCTACAGGATGCCATCATGGATACCCCTTTCCAGGGTCAAGTCCTTTTTGGTCGGGAGGCTGAAAAGCTGATAACCGATCCACAGGGCTCAGGCAAAGCAGTTTTGGAGGTCCACAAAATGTACCAATCCAAATTGGCCACGTAAAAGTGCAGCCCCTTTAGTAGGCAGCTGGGCCAATAAGGGAGGAGACAGCAGCACAGAGGGGGTTACAAGAGAAAGGGTGCCCCCGCGTCCTCAGGTACACAGGGATCTAAGAGCACTAAGAATGCCAGAGCTCCCTTGCCCACTCCAACAACTTAAGCATGACTTCCTGCCTGCCCCCCCTCCAGAAAAGTTGCAGGGGAGGCAGTAGGTGGAAGATTCTGCCATTACCTCAATGGCTTATCCAATAGCACCGTAGATCAGTGGGTACTCCAGATCATAGAGTGGGGTTATGCTCTGGAATTCAATCAGATCCCTCTAGACAACCCACCTATTCCCTCCCATTGCTCCCCATTCCATGCAGGTCTTATCAGAGCAGAAATTCAAGCTCTTCTGAGCAAGAAAATGATTCAAGCAGTGCCACCGTCTCAAAGAGGAAAGGGATATTACTCCCACTTCTTCCTCATCCCAGAAAAGACCGGGGACCTTCGTCCCATCCTGGACCTCAGTCAACTGAAATCTTTCATCGAATACAAAAGGTTCAGGATGGTGACACTGCTGGGATTGCTGCCCATGTTTTGCCAAGGGGACTGGCTATGCTTCCTGAACATGCAGGATGCCTACATGCATATAAAGCTACTGCCATCCCACAGAAAATACCTCCCCTTTACCTTCCAGGGAGAGCACTACCAGTTCAGAGTACTACCATTCAGCCTTTCTTCAGCACCCAGGGTGTTCACCAAGTGCTTGGCAGTAGTGGCAGCAGCTCTCAGGAGGCAGGGGCATTATGCCTACCACTACCTTGATGACCGGCTACTAACAGCTCCCGCAAAAGATCAGCTGTGTCGCTTTTTGGAAGGCACCTTTCACCTGTTCCAAGATCTGGTGGTTACTTTGAAACTCCCAAGTCATCCCCCCAGCCCACCCAGAGGTTACAGTACATAGGGGCAGTTCTGGACTCTGTCTAAGGGAGAGCTTTCCTCCCCTCAGACAGGGCAGATTGACTAAGGGTAGTGGCTTGGAGAGTTATCTCCACAAAACAGGTTCTAGCCAGAATGGTAATGTAGCTGCTAGGCCACATGGCAGCTGCCATCATAACAGTTCCCTTAGCTCATCTGCACATGAGAGTTCTGCAGTGGAACCTCAGGGTTCAGTCGGACCAGCGCTTGGAGGACCACAAGCAGCCACTCTGAGTCTCCAAAGCAGTGTGTCAAGCTCTGGAATGGTGGCTTACCCATTCCTGGTTAGAATCCTGGCTCCCTTCCAAAGTCCCAGTCCTCAGCAGATCCTCACAACGAATGCCTCGGGACTAGGGTGGGGGGCATATTTCGGAGACCATCAGACAAGAGGGACTTGGACCTCTGTGGAATGCAATCTCTACATAAACGCGTTGGAGATGATAGCCGTCCTGTACACCTTACAGGTGTTTCAGATAATTCTCCTGCCAAGGCCCATACTGATCCAGCAAGACAACATTCCAGTGGTCTTCTACATCAACAAGCAAGGGGAACACACTCTTATCCCTTTGCAGAGAAACCATGAGAGTCTGGTACTGGGCAGTGGAACATAACCAGGAACTCATAGCAGTTCACGTTCCAGGAGTTCAAAACACACTAGCTGACAGCCTCAGCTGCTCTTAGTCTCAGACTCATAAATGGAGGCTTCAACAGGACGTAGTAGATGACCTTTTTGAAAGGTGGAGCCTTCCAGAACTGGACCTCTTTGCATTCCCACTCAACACCAAACTGCCCAATTTCTGCTTGCTAGATCCAGGGCCTGGTGTTTTCTGGCAAAATGCATTGTCCCTCTCTTGGGCAGGGGGGGTTCCTGTATGCCTTCCTTCCCTTCCTACTACTTCAGAGAGTGTTACTCAAGCTACAAGCAGAATGAGCTGTCATGATTCTCATAGCACCATTCTGACCTCTACAGATCTGGTTCTCGCTGCTCCAACAGTTGGCTTCAGAACCTCCAATTCTCTTGCCCTTGTCTCCTCATTTGCTGTCACAAGAACAGGAACTCTAGAACACCCAAATCTTCAGTCTCCGCACCTGCATGCATGGCTCCTGCAGACCTAGTCAGGGACAGATAAGGGGTGTCTTCAAGGGTAGCAAAAGTCCTAGTGGCCACGAGAAAACCCTCGACTAGGGCCACATATGCCATGAAATGGAAATGCTTCTGCCTGTGGGTGTCATCCCATTTCCTGGATCCTTTCACCTGCCTGGTGAATTCAGTACTGGAGTACCTTCTTACCCTATCTGACAACGGTCTCAGCTGTTCGTCCATAAAGGTACACATTTCTGCACTGTCAGCCAACCATGTACCTATGGAGGGCAGGACCCTGGCGCAGTTGGACTTGTCCAAGAACCTTTTTGCATGGTATCATGCATATCAAACATCCCAGGCAGGATCCCATTCTCCCTTGGGACCTTTTATTTATGTTAAAAAAACTTACGTTGCCTCCCTTTGAGCCAGCCACAAGTTGAAAGCTACACTTCCTATCTTGGAAAACATTGTTTTTGGTTGCATTACTTCTGCTCGGAGGATTTCTCACCTTCAGGCTCTGATGTGTCAAGAGCCTTATTTGATTTTTCACAGGGATAGAGTTTCCCTGTGCACCAATCCTAAGTTTTTCCTGAAGGCAGTGTCCAAGTTCACTCTTAACCAGGACATTCAACTTCCAGTTTACTACCCAGAGTACTCAAACAAAGGCGAGGCCCTGTTGCATACTCTGGATGTTCACAGAATTCTTTGTTACTATATGGATTGCACTCAATCTTCTAGAAAGACAGACCAGTTGTTTGTCTCCTTTGCTCAACAAATGTTAGGGGCACCAGTGATTAAGCAGACAGCCAAATGGTTGGTCAATTGCATAGCTTTCTGCTACCAGAAGTGCAAAGAACTTTAACGGAACCGGTTAAAGGTCACTCCACTAGGGGTGTTGCCACTTCCTTTGCATCTCTAAGGAATGTCTCAGCAGTGGATCTTTGTGCAGCGGCTACTTGGAGTTCAGTCCACACCTTCATAAAACATTACAGTCCGGACATTGCTTCATGGAGGAGAGCAGGTTTTGGCCTCACCATCCTCCAGGGACTACTGTCTCAGGAGTACCAGTGGTTTGCTAACTTTCATAACCACCACCCTTCTTACCTAGATTCTATCCTTGTACTGCTTGGGACTCAGTCCTAATGGTGTTACCTGCTGCAAGAGCTCTATCTCGAAGTGAGATGCCTGCAGTACAGTTGCATAAGAACTTACCGTAACAGTAGATCTTCAAGAAGAGCTCTTGCAGCAGGTATGCTTTCCCTCCCTCCCTCCTACCCCCGGGGTTATGTATCTGTATTTTTCTCTGGGGGATGTGAGAACCTCCTCGGATCCCCATCCTTTATGCTAGCCAGGTCTCCAGCTGGTGAACTGAGGTGGTGCCTGAGGACCGCCCCTCTATATCATGGGTGACATCGGGAGTTGGGCCGACATCAGGGGGCAGTCCCCCACCTTAGACAGCCGCTAGAATTTTTCAAGTGGGGTCCTAGTGTCTGGCGGCATAGTCCTAATGGTGTTACCTGCTGCAAGAACTCTTCTCGAAGATCTGCTGTTATGGTAAGTTCTTACTTAATTGTACTTTTTATTTGTTTCTGGTGCCCTTCCCAGTGACCCTGGGCACCACTGCAGTACAACACAATTTAAAACCAGCAGACAATTAACCACATTAAACCCCAAAATAAATAACAATAAGTAACTCTATAGAGTTTGTACAATTGACAATAAAACAAGACTAATAATCTGGGATGTGCTAGGATAGGATGTTACAAATAATCCCCAAATGCTTGTTGGAATAGATACGTTTTTAAGCCCTTCTTAAATGTCCTCACAGAGGGGGCCACCCTCAATGCTCTAGGCAGAGAATTGCAAAGGGTCGGGCCCACTACCTCAAAGGCCCGATCCCCAGAGATCATCAGCCTAGCCCCAGGGACCACCAGGAGGCCTTCCTGGCTGATCAGAGCAGGCAGATAGGGATGTGCAGATGCAGAAGCTCAGCCAGGTAGTCTGGACCCAGTCCATGTAGGGCTTTGTATGTTAACAAACCTACCTTAAATGAGATATGCCACTTCATTGGCAACCGGTGCAGATTTCACAGTGCTGGTGAAATATGACATGTTCTAGGGAGGCCTGAAGGTACCAGAGCAGCTGCGTTCTGCAGCAGCTGCAGGTGTCGCAGTGTACCCCCACTAACCTCAAGGTACTGTACAGAGCGTTACAGTAGTCTAACCTAGAGGTCACAACCACATGAATCAGTGTGGCCTCCACCTGAAAAGAAATGCCAAGTGCAGGGAATGAGGGCTGCATGTCAAATTATCATAATAATGTGACTGAAGAACTTAATAGGCATATATAAATCCTGATGAAGTTGTGAGGAAACCACCCAGAGAGTGGACCATCCGTGGTCACTAGTACATCAAATTGCACCTCGGCAGCACCTTCCCTAGGTGTCTTCACTCACAGAGTGATGCTTGTTAACTCACCCTTAGGGGAGAGCATCCTCACAGACATTTCTTCACCTTCCCAGTCAACCTCTGTTCCTGGTCTTGTGAACTCTTGTATGGAAAAGAGGATGATCCAGGAACAGAGTACCTGCAATGCAGTCCCAATTTTGCCATGTTGAGATGAATTACATCCTGAGCTCTCCTGTCTTCATGAACTTTAAAATACCAGTGCTAGAACAGACTTTGCCAAAAGCCTACCCAGCCCCAGAAGATACAAACTCCCTCAGCAAAGGAACCTAACTCCATTGATGGCTAACTTTGAAGCAATACTATACGTGCACCTTAAAGGGGCTTTTCGCTTCCTTTAATGGGGACATTCACGCACAGTGGCTTTCAATGAATGAACACCAATGAAAAGCAATTTTAAATGAGGTATTGGGCTTCTCTGTAGTTTGTAGTAGTCCTGAGATATTAAGTCTGTTCAATATTGATACTACATTGCCAACATTTATGATGTCTTGTGATGTCGTGCAGGAAAAAGCATCACATCACTACATATAGTTAGCCACAGCGTATTCCTCCATGACATCACTGCTCGCAAGGTTGCTCCCAGCATAGTGTTAGAGAGACACTGTACTATTATGAGGTGACAGTTTTGGGATGATGCATTAGAACAAGGTCCCATCTGCTTGTTCTGGTGGCTGTTCAGGTGGACATTCAAGATTCCATGGCATTTCTCATAAGGAGTAGTGGAGGTTCCCTGGTCTCTTGGTCGAATTTTCCCCAATTCACAAATCCACCAACAGATTAACTTGGTTTATTGCCATTTATCCATTAGTTCCTTCTGTATCCCCCTCCCACTTCTCAGAACGAGGTCGAATGTAGGAAATATTTCCTAGCACTCCCTTCTGGATAAATACGATATAGATACACAAATGAATGAAGGAACTAATAAATAATTAAATAAATAAATAATTTAAATTGGTTGCAGTGGTCCCCAAATGAAACACTATTCTGCTTTGTCATTGTGTATGTCAGCAACATTTGGTGAGGGAGTGGCAACATGGTTTTTATCTGATTAAAATGTTCAATAAAAGTTTATTTACTGTATGAAAGTCAGTATGTAGGCGCAGAGGGAAGGCTACCTCTTGTGATGCCAATGACCTGAGTTCAAGAATGAGCTTGGACCACTGAGGGCCAGCAAAGAGACAGAGCGTCCAACACTCTCCTCCTCTGGGGGAAAGGGTCGCCAGCTCCACTGCTATAGTGTCACTTGGGTGACCACAGGTGGCAGTGCAGCTGGGGTGGCTAGAGGGTGGGGGAGGACATTGGCAGGTGCTGCACCATGCATGCCTGCATGTGTGCATGCTTGGTGCACCCTTGATGCTGGCATCCTGGAGAACTCGGGAGAAAAATTGTGGAAATACCCCGAGCAGCCTGATGAAACCTACCTGCTTGCAAGTCATGCACCTGGCTACTTAGACACAACCTCCCACACCAGATCCTTCTACAGTGGATGTAAAGGGGACCCCCCTCCCCCGCCAGAGGGAGAAAGCTCTGGGGGAACATGGAGAGACTCCTGATAAGTCCTAGGGGATGCCAGGGAAATGAGGCTGGGGGCAGGTGGAGTGGATGTGGGCCCTCCAGACAGCAAGGGGGGCATAAACAAACACCCTCAAAAAAGTGTATTTATTTATTTAGTTATTTTATTGATCCAGAAGGGAGATCTACAAACATAATCTTGGGCAAGTTTTATTGAGCTATCGACTACCAAAAACTTGGAACAACCCAGCACTACCTCCGTCTTGTCATTTCCACTGACCAAGAGGCTAATTAAGGCCCACTTCGCAGATGTGAGATCCTGCCTCAATTGCTCTTAACTCTTCACTAGGCTGTCTGAGCTAGCCCCACTTCTGAAAATATACCAAAATATATTCCCTCTGCACTATCAAGCACTTTACCCATGCTGCACACTGACCTAGCCCACCCATGTGCAGCCAGAGTAGTACCCTCAGAGGCGGTGTTAGTCACACGTGAACCAAGTAGAAGGTATAAGCAGAGATCAGCTTAAAATGCAAAAAAGGTTAATATAAAAAACAAAACTGTTGCTGCTCGCCTTGTATTCATAGAATTGTTACCACTTTTTGGATGTGGGATTAGGAAGAAGGAAGAAGAGGGAGCAGAGAAGGGGCGCCACAAGTATTTCTGCTTGTGGCGCCATGAAATCTAAAACAAGCACTGAGTTCGCTCCCTTGCAACTGCAATCTCTTGAAACTGTTCTGTCCCTAAGAAGCAGAGCTCAGCTCTGAAACTGAATTGTGACTTGAACCACATTGATTGTTGTATGTATGTGTCTGTTCACAACTGTGAGCCTTATACTTCTACTGTATAATTGTAAGCTTTGAATCGTATGCACCTATTTGCCTCACAACAATAGCCTTGTACTTGTGTATGTATGCATACCTCCTTAACTACCCCCTCCCTCAGGTCGCATCAGAAATGAGTCTCAGGGCTCTGCTTGCCTACCTGGTAAAATACATTTAACTAAATAACATATTTTTTAAAATAATGTATATCTTTAATGTAGGGACCTTCACACAGTTGCAGCTACCTTAATCTACCTTAATCTGTGCTTCACACCTGACGTAGAAAGGAGCTGAATGCCCACCATAGCACCAGTGACAGGGGATGTTTTCGAAGGCACAGAAACAACGCACAACATTTCAAAAATTCTGGGCTATATATTTGTTTTCCTTGCCATCATTTTTAAAGCAGCAGCGCAATGAAAAATATAATTCCAAAAAGGCTTGTTTCAGCTACAGTTAATAAAACTATTAGCACACCTGTCAAATGCACTTGGTAACTCCTGTGCTACACATCATTTTTTATTTGTTTTATTTTATTTTCTCGATCCTAAGCTTTACCAGGTTTGCAGTGATATTTCTTACCCACATGGGGTGCTACCTTTCTTCCTTGACAAAAAAATAAACTAAAATAGCTATAAAATACATTTTGGTGGAATTAGAAAATGTTTCCGCTAAGTAATACTGGAAGATGCATGGAATCTTTTATTTTGAAAACAAGGTAGGGTCATTTTTTTTGCCCAATTTCATTACACTGCTGCTTTAACAAGAAAAAGTTGTGTTGTCCCATGACGGAGCATACACACATACATCTCCTGAAGAGTGCCGGAAGATTGTTCTCGAGCTGGCGGATCTGGGACCAGATTCCCAGCTCCACTGATACTTCATTCCTGTAACTCTTGATTGGTTGCCGGACAGGCATAACAATCCTCCCTATGCACACACACTCACACTTCCATAATCCTCCCTATGTGTGTGCACATGCACACACACACACACACACACACACACACACACACAGGTTCCATTTGATAATGGTGATTGCAGAAAGACGATCACCATTTGGGCGAGTAAACATTGCCGAAAATCAATTTTGGTGATGTACACTCATGGCGCACAGCAAAAGGGCGCTTGGAGACTTCAATTTTTTTTATGCAGGGGCTTCAGCCCTGCACCCTGTAGTAAAGGATTTTCAACCCAGGGAGCTGCATTTTGGGGTAATGCAAAAAATGTTAATTCTGGACCGCGTAAAACAAGTACATGCCCAGAACCGAACCAGGCACCATCCCAACCCTAGCCTGCCACCAACCCACCACACCACACGGCCAGCTCAGCAGTCCACTGCTGTACTACATCCCACAAATCCTCCTTCCCCTTCCTCCTGTCACACGGTGTGGTCCCTCCCCACCTGCCGCGCGAGTGTTTATATATAGCGACAGGATCGCCGACCCCTATCAGGTCACCCTCCCTGCCCAGTAGCCCTGTGTACAGGTTACATGACTGAGTCACCCTTTTTGAAAGCGCTCAATTGTGGTCGCCATCATCACAGGCTACCCACACAGATATACTTCCATTATATTACCGTACATTATGTTCAAAATGTTACTGACATCCAAAACATTATAGTGTATGGTGGAATGCTGTTCTGGATGGTATTCCATCCCTAGAACAGACTTGTTGTGCTGCATTAGCAATGTCACAATGTTGTTCTGGCACGATGAAGTGGACGTGGCAGCAAGAGCTGGCCCAGGAAGTAAGCAGCGCAGGAGAGAACTGCTACAGCCCATGCCACAGTAAAGTATTTCTATTACTGGGGGCACATTTTCTGGCACACAGGATTTTAGAAATGGTTGCCCATACACTATAAAAGACTGTGCATGAGCAACCATACACATACATGGCTGTTTTCAAATCTCGAGGTTTCCGTAGTAAGGAGACCTCTGGAGCAGCACTCTCTAGGTCTGTTATTATCATGTAAATCTCTCGATTGAAAAACAGCCTTATTGTGTAAGATTGCTCATACACAATCCTCAATGATATTTTTTACATTTGTCTTTCTGGTGGTACAGTTCTCCCCTATTTTTATCAATAATCATGTTTTATTGATTTATAATTATATGCAGTTACATATTTACATTTTGAAAATGTTTTACTGCAAAACTCTACCATTCACAATACTATAACTAATGATCAGTTCTTTAGCCAAGCTTAATTTATTTCTGAATCAGTATTTTTCATCTGCATGACTTTTTTTTATTGATAGTATTTTATAGATTTTTCTAAATTTCTCAATATGTTTTTAGTAACTAACAGTTTTAATTTCAAATGTTTTACTACTGCTTCAAAACAGCCAATCACTGTGGCCATCGAGCATCCAGTATACCATTGTGCTGCATATGCTGCTTTTCATTTGCATTCACTCTAACTGTGTCTGTTTTTGCTGCGCAAACTCCAGTTCACAATGAAGGGAACAGCATGCAAACTACGATCTGGGCACTAATTCTCTGTTTGTGCAGCACAAACACCCCAGGGGTCAGTACTGGGAACTCTCCTTTTTATGTTGTTCGCGTGTGCCAGCCAACATATTGCAGTAGTAGCAGATTTGGAGGACGGTTACTGTTGGCTTATCAGTAGGCACGACCGTAGATGCGCCCCTCATTCACCAATAAGCCTGCATGCCGGCACCACACCAGAATACGCACTATGGTGAGCACATTCAACGAAGTTGTCCGCTGTAATGCGAGCAAAGTCGTCATATGCAGCAGCACCTCCCGACGTGCCTTCCCTGGTGAAACATCAGGTTAAACATGGCGGCACACTGCTTGCCACAATGCCAACTTCAGGGGGTGCCCAATCCCCCTGTCGGCATGCCCTGACCCAATTTATGTGCTGATAGGAGAGTCCACTCCCTGTCGGCATAATTCACCCTCCCATTTGTTATGTGCCAAGGGGGGGTGCCCAATCCCCCTCAGCTCTTGCCCCCCCTTTCGGTATGTGCCAACAGGGGTGACCAATCCTCCTGTCGGCTAGCCCCCCTCTGCGCACCCTGCCTCCCCACACCCCCCTCACCCCATACTTACCTCCGGAGTCCAGCACGATGATCTTCGTTGGACCAGGAACACATTTGCACTCTTCAAAACCGACCGCGAACTGAAGAAATGCCGGTAAGCTGTATAATGGCATAAATAGGGGTTTTTCAACTTTGGTGCATATCTCGGGCATTTTTTGGAATTTCTGCACCAAATTTTCAACATGGGGTTATTAGGGCTCCTCCTCATGAATTCAGCCACTGTCATGGCATTATTCAGTCCGGAAAGATGATTTTGCGGTCACTGCACAGAATCACCTTTCGGGGCTGAGTAATGAAATGACAGTTCATGAGGGGGGCTCTCAAAAAACATATGTTACAAATTTGGTGAAAAAATCCAAAAAATGGCTGTTTTATGAACGTGTGTTGCGCTGTTTCCACGCACGCTCGTAACTTCATGAATTTGTAATATTTTTACTCCAGATTTTCAAAATTTGCATTTTTCCACACCTCCTTATGAACAGTACAGCTGTCATTTTACATATCCTGGCCAAAATGTGTTTTCGCACGTCTGGCGCAGAATAGCGCGATCACTATGTGAAATCAGTTTTCGGGACAGTGTGAGAAAATGACAGTGACACTGTTCATGAGCAGAGGTTCTAAAATGCCTATGTTGAAAATTTGGTGACGAAAGTCCGTAAAATGACTGAGTTTCAAGAGTGTGTTGCTCAGTTTCCACGCACCCTTGTCACTTCACAAATTTGCAATATTTTCATGCCAGTTTCAACACTGGCATTTTTTCACACCTCCTTATCAACAGTACAGCTGTCATTTTTCACAGCCTGCCAAAAATGTGTTTCCGCACCTGTGGCGCACAATGGTGTGGTCGCTGTGGGAAATCAACTTTTGGAACAGATTAACAAAATCACAGCACCACTGTTCATGAGGGGAGGTTCCAAAATGCCTATATTGAAAATGTGGCTAAAAAACTAATTGGGTTACGGACATGTGTTGTGCAGTTTCTATGCATGCTCATGACTTCACTAATTTTTCCTATTTTCACTCCTGATTTTCAACGTTGCCATTTTTTTACGCCTCCTCATGAACAATACAGTTATCATTTTCCACATCCTGCCCAAAATATGTTTTCATCCCAGTATCGCGAAATGCCTTAGCTGCTGTGCAAAACCACCTTTCAGTTAACAAACTGATTGTGCCGCTCTTCATGAGGTGGGGTCACAAAAAGCCTATGTTGAAAATTTGGAGTGAAAATACCAACAAACACCTACAACATTAGGGTTTCCAACTGTAACACCCCACCTTGTAGAGACTGCCAGGCATCAGGGGAGTGACTTGGGATCATTGGCTGTAATACTCATGCCATTCCACCCCCACCCTGCAGCCAGTGACAGGCATCGAGGTGTGCCTTGGAGTGTTCAGCCCTAACGTTCACCCCATTCTCCTATACTGCACCTGTCTCAGCATATTTCCTTATGGAATGGGGAAAGTATAAGGCCCAAAGAACCCCAAAGCACACCATGACACTTGTCAGTGTCTACAGGGTAGAGTGAGGCCCATTCTCCTATACTGCACCCATCTCAGTGAATTTCCTTATGGAATGGGGTAAGTATAAAGCCCAAAGACCCCAAAGCACACTATGACACTTGTCAGTGTCTACAGGGTAGGGTGAAGTAAAATGGCATGAGCATTATAGCTGACGCCCCAAAGGCACTCCCCAGCACCTGTCAGTCTCCATAGGGTGGGGGTGGGATTAGCGTCAGTTCCATACTTCAATGCCATTCCTAGTATGCATCTCTAACTCCTGTACAACCAATGCCAATGCCAGCGAGACAACATTCGGCACTGACAAATGCTTGTTAACATTTACATCAGCGATATAGTGGAGGGTCTGAGGGAAGGTGTGCCTATTTGCTGTTTATACAAAGATCTGCAATATGGTGGACACCATGGGGGGTGGAGGACATGAGGGAGGACCTGAAGATGCTTGAAGAGTGGTCCGAGACATGGCAACTGAAATTTAATGCCAAAAAGTGCGTTGTGATGCATGTGGGGAGTAGGATCACATGAGCAGGATATGCCTTAGTAGGGGAGGCAATCAAAGTAACAGAACAGGAGAGGGATCTGGAGATCTGGGGATTATAGTCTCATCCACTCTTAAGGTAGAAAACCAATGTTGCTGTGCAGTGGGAAAGGCCAATGGAATGTTGGCATGCATCGGCAGAGGCATTACTAATAGAAGGAGGGAGGTAATGATGTCCCTCTACAAAGTCATGGTGAGGCCGCATCTGGAGTACAGGGTCCAGTTCTGAGACCACACCACCACAAGGACATAGATGGGATGGAGAGGGTTCAGAGAAGGGTGACCAAGATGGTACAGGGTATGCAAGGGAAGACATACCAGCAGAGGTGTAAGGAGCTGGATCTGTACACACTGGAGTCTAGAAGGGAAAGGGGAGATGTGATTAAAACTTTTAAATATGTAAAGGGGCTTAACAAAGTAAGGGAAGGTTGTTTATTTAAGAAGAAGGAGGGGGGCAGAACTAGAGGGCATAGCCTCAGACTGCAGGGAGGAAGATATACAAAAGCAATGTGAGAGAGCGATTCTTCACAGAGAGGGTTGTGGAGGCCTGGAACAGACTACCAGAAGAGGTAGTGGGGCTGAATCGGTGGAGGAATTCAAAATGCCATGGGACAGACATATGGGGCTGAGTAGTTGGGGGGAGAAGGGGGAGGAGTGGGGGGGAATAGGGCAGACTCGATGGGCTGGTGTGGTCCTTTTCTGCCGTCAAGCTTCTATGATTCTAAACACAATTTGCACTGCTCAAACTGTTTGAATATGCTGCCCCATGTGTATTATAAAGCCATTTCTTTTGACATATGGAATTAATAAAATAACCTTGTTTCTAAGAATGCTCTAGCAGCTCTTCTGACGTGCACAACAGTAATAAACTAAGTACAATATATGTGAGGAAACTATACACCTCCGTATTTTATAGGAACACAAGAAATGCTAGATGACTCCTGGCATCCAAGCAGCGGCAACACCCAACATTATGTAAAACACAGCAACAACAAAAGCTGCCCCCAGAAGCCTACTGCTAGAAGAAAAGAGTACACTGTTGGACCAAGAACACTTCGACACGCACCACAAGCCTTCAAAGCCACATCCAGTACTCTGTTGCAAGCAGGTAGTTTAGCTTTCATTTAGGTAAAAAAAGGCATGGGTATACACACTGGAGTGCTAACCCCAACATTTTGTACCCACCTGGAGCTTTTTCAAGAGGATAATGCCACTTTCAGACTTTATTTTTTTTCGCACACTCATCAACTGAGGTGCAACTGCAATGACATTTAAAGTGGTTGTTTTTCTTAGTGTTTCCTTCACCTGCACTGTCGCTTTAAATTTCATTGCACCATATCTGTTTATACCTCTAAATAAAAGCTGAATTACTTACTTATAACAGAGTGTTGGATGTGGTTTTGAAAGTTTGTGTGAGTGCGGACGCTTTCTTGCTCTAATTATGTGAAAAACCTTAAGGAACCTCCTCAGTGAATTACAGTAAATGCTGTAACCAGCAGTGCTATTCTCTACAGGGGGAACTAATCCAACCATGCCTGCAGGAGAACTTTAACAAAACAAAATATTTAGCCACAATTCAGCTTATATTTCACATTAAATCTCTATTTCTCCTCCCCGTTATTTATTACTGAGGTAATTTGCATGAAAACAGGATCTTTGCCCCCTGAAGAGTTCATCTATTCCTTTTGCTTTCTCCTTACCTGAGATCATAACGCACTATTTGTGACATCACAGTTACTTCCATGGCAACAGATTGTGATGTCACAACAGAGGCTTATGGCTTGAAGTAGGGAGTAAACTATAGAGGCAGATGAACTCTAATGGATAAAGATCCTGTTCTCATGCTCTCTTCCTCAGTACTAGATAATGCAAAGGTGAAATATATAGAAGATACAGAGCATATGAGCTGGATTATATCTACATATTGTGTTTTTCAAAGTTTTATTTGAGGTGCCAGCAGCTCTTTAAATGACTCAACACTTTGTACTAGCACTGCTTCCACTGAGAGCTTGTGTCCCATAGGTTTACATCTTCATGGGTGAAAAATTGCTCTCTCATATTATTCTTAACTATATCTCTTCTTAAGCATTTTTTGGGCAGCAGGTTACTGGCACTGCGCAGCTGAATCAGTAATAACACTGCAGTTGAGGGGAAAAAATCAATAAACCTTGCAAGCGTGTGCAATCCTGCCTAAAGTTGAATTATCCACAATTTCAAGTTCCTGAAGCATACTGAAGTCTATCCTTGTGCAGTACATCAGTCGTTTGACAGCCCGTGTTCTTAACTCCTCAACTCCCACTGAGAGTAATGGGTTTTTGCTTTATTTAACGATCCAGCAATGGTTATTAGATGGCAGGAAAGAGAGAGGAGGGTGGGAGAGAGTGAAGGAAAGAGACAGTTTAGTGTTTGATAACTACTGGAATCAATTGCTTGTTCCAAAACTGACAAAGACTCCCAAACGGTGATGGCTTGCAAACTAAGTTCTGTATGTTGGTTAGGAACCCTTGTATTTGGAGATGCAGTGTGATTAGGTGATTAGAGCAACAATCTAGGACCCGGGAGATCAGAGGTTCAAACCCCAGTAGAGCCAAATGTCCACTGTGTGACCAGGAAATCAAAGGTTCAAAACCCAGTAGAGCACGTGCCCCCATATGAGTGTGAGCTCAGCAAAGTCATGTAATTCCCCCACTGTTCGAGTCCATCCAGCTACAGAAATGAGTAGAAGCAGAACGCCACTAAAAAGTGACACTACTTTTCAGCTGCACTATCCTTGGTAAATAAATTGTAAAAATAAATATTTTAGCAAATGGTTAATCCTTCTTGCTCTTGAACAGTAGGGCCTTTCCATGCATGGGCTGTAGATGTGAAGGCACAGTTCAGCTGTTGCTTTACCAAGAGCATCCAGAACACAGGAAAACAGGGATTCAAACCACGTCTTCCTAATTCCATCAAGGAACAACTGATGCCTCTGCAACAAACTTCTGAATACATATGATTTAGATACAACTGAGTTAACATTTCATATTTATTCTATATTTCAAAGTCCCTTGTTTGTTCTTGCTAATGTGAAGTTCACAATCAAACATGGGGGTTAATGTTTAGCTGCCGCCCCTTTAAGAGCACTCACAACACTGGTTGTGCCATGTTATTTCAGGGGTTCTGGGAAACCTCTCAGTCTGAAGCATAGCCTCATGGTGTGCCTCTGGAAGTTCCTCTTCACCATCTCCACAGGATGATTTAACAGATAATTGCTACCAAGTTAATAGGAGGGGGACAGTTTACTTCAATTTGTCCCACAAATATGGGTGTACGGCAGGGTTGTGTTATTGCCCACATCTCTTTTGTATATATATATATATATATATATATATAAATTGCTACATGATCTGAATCTTGCTAATACTGACTCCCCAAAGATTATGGAAAAGTATTGTGGTGTTTTAGCGTATGCCGATGACTTGGTTTTGTTCTCATTATCACAAGCAGGTTTGCAGGCTGTTAGGTATATTGGATAACTATGCACTTAAATACAAATTAAGGGTAACTGCACGGAAAAGTCAGGTTCTTATTTTTGGATCTAAGGGAAACAAAAAAAGATTTTGGAAAATGGGGACAAAGAGAATTGAGACTGTGGATAGTTATGTGTATCTGGGTTTACAACTAACAAAAGATGGCAAATAGAATAAGCAGCTGGAAACTATACTTACAAAATTAACAAGCATTTGTCCATGCCGAATGTTGGCTTGCTGGCACTGGCATTGACAGTGCAGGAGTTAGAGAGAGATGCACAATAGGACTGGCAGTGAAGTAGTGAACTGACGGTGACCCCAGTCCCACCATGCAGAGACTGACAGGCATTGGGGTGTGCCTTTGGGACGTTGGCCTTAATGCTCATGCCATTTCACCTCACCTTACCCTGCAGAGACCGACAAGTGTCACAATGTGCCTTGGGGTCTTCGGGCCTTATGCTCACCCCATTCCATAAGGAAATATACTGACGTAGGTGCAGTGTAGGAGAATGGGGTCAACGTTGAGGCCAAAGAGTCCAAGGCACACCTTGATGCCTGTCACTGGCTGCAGGGTGGGGGGGTGGAATGGCGTGAGCATTACAGCCAACAATGGCAAGTCATACCCCTGACACCTGTCAGTCTGTACAGGGTGGGACAGTATGGGTGGAAACCCTAATGCCCAGGGCATTTGTTGGCATTTTCACTCCAAATTTTCAACATGGGACGTTTGTGACTCCACCTCATGAACAGCGGCACTATGAGTTTGGTTGCTGAAAGGTGATCTTGTATAGTGACTGTGCATTTTGGCGCCACAGGTGGAAAAACAGATTTCGGGCAGGGTGTGAAAAATGACAGCTGCACTGTTCATGAGGAGATGTAAAAAAATGGCACTGTTGAAAATCTGGAGTGAAAATATGAAAAATTAATGACATCATGAGCATGCGTAGAAACTGCACAACGCACACCCGTAATGCAATTATTTTGGGGATTTGTATAACCAAATTTTCAACATAGGCATTTTGGGAACTCCGGTCATGAACAGTGTTACTGTGATTTTGTTAATCTGGCCCAAACATTGATTTCCCACAGGGACCACGACATTGTGCACTACAGGTGTGAAACACATTTTGGGCAGGATGTGAAAAATGACAGCTGCACTGTTCATAAGGAGGTGTAAAAAAGGGCAATGTTGAAAATCTGGAGTGAAAATATAAAAAAATGTCAAAGTTACAAGCGTGCAATGAGCGCTCACAACTTGGTCATTTTTTTGGAATTTTTCCACCACATTTGCAAGATAGTGCTTTTGGGACCCCATCTCATGAACAGTGGCATTGTCATTTCTTTAATCAGTCCCAAAAGGTGATTTTGTGCAGTGACCACAGAATGACCTTTTGGGCCTGAGTAATAAGATAACAATGCATGTGTTCATGAGGTGGTGTCCCAAGCACCCCATGTTGAAAATGTGGAGGCAAAATTCAAAAAAATGGCTGAGATATGCACCAAAGTTGAAAAAAAAACCCATTTATGCCATTATACAGCTTACTGGCATTTCTTCAGTTTGCAATCGGGTTTGAAGAGTCCAGACATATTCCCGGTCCACCAAAGATCATTGCGCCAAGCTCTGGAGGCAAGTATTTGTTGGGGGGGAGTGTGGAGAGGTGGGGTGCGCAGAGGGTGATGCAGGTTGGGGGGCCCACAGCGAGGGACCATTTTCTTTTTTCCCGGTATTTAAAAAAAATAAAAGGAACACCGCGGACAGTTTTCTTTTTTTTACAGGTGTTATACACACTGGGGTGGCATCCGAGTGTGCCCCATGACTCTGGGGGGGGGTGATGTTGGCCACATTGGGATGGACTTTCAGTGTGGCACAGAATGGAGGTGGGGGCTGGAACATGCTGACGACAGTCAGCTTTCCTTATGGGGAGGCACACTGGGGTGGGCTCCCAGTGTGCCCTACAATCTAGGGGGGGATGATTTAGCATGCCAACAGGGGGATTTGGCACCCCTGAATTCAGCTGTGCAGACATTGTGCAGCAGCCGGTGGACGCAGCCACTGCTGCCATGTTTATTAAAATACTTCTCCAGAAAGGCATGTTGGGAGGTGTGTTATCGTACTGCTGCATGTCGAGCTTGTCTCTCATTGCAGCGGCACTTTCCTTACATGTGATGACCACTTTATATAGTTCTTGTGTGAGCGCCTGCATGCTGGCTTATTGGGGAATGAGGGACACACCTACTAATGCGTGCCCTGCATTCACCCACAGTGATGCACCTCCGAAATTTTCCACTACCACAAGATGTTGGCTGGCACACAAGCATGCAGCTAACTTGTTGATGCTATTTAACAAAAGATTTGGTGGGGATTCCATCAAACCACTTTTGACAGCAGTACAGGCCAAACCCAATTCTCAGGCACTGTTTAATGTCAACATTTGGCAGCATTGCAAACTGGATAAATTAGAGGTCCCACTAAATAAATTACTTAGAATAAGCTTAGGGTTAAACAATTCTGTTCCTGCTTCCCTGCTTAGAGCAGAAACTGGGACCACTTGTCTTATAGCTTATTTTGATGCTAGAATGGTAAATTGCTGGGTCAAACTTCTTCAGCATAAACAGAACAGATATACTTCTTTGTGTTTGAAAGGAAAATATACCTGGCTTAATCTGGGACATTTGAGATCTGAATGGCTATCATTGCTATTTCAAATCCTGCAGAAGACGGGGCTAGCTCACTTGAAGAAATATAGAGATATGGGAGCCATTATTAATTAAAATATCAGACATATGTTACGAATAAGATCAAAGAACATTACCGATCTTTGGATCTTGTTAATATTGGGAAGCTAACAAGCATTTGTCAATGCCGAATGTTGCTTGCTTGTATGTGCTGTTTAGGTATTTGGAAGTGATAGTTCCATGCCTTCCTCCCAAGACATCCACGGTGTCTTTCAATTCAGTATTCACAGAAGAGTGGGGAGGGGCAAGGGCCACAGCAGTACAGCAGTTGCCAAGGGGGTGAAGAGGTGGACAATAGTCCATTCAAAGGCAAAAGAATCCTGCAGGAGCTCACTAAATTGAAGATGGAAAAAGCGATGGAACCAGATGGCATATGCCAAAGGATATTAAGAGAACTGCGAAGGGAGATAGGAGTACCTCTGGCAGCCATGTCCACTGAGTCATTTAACATGAGTGAATTGGAGGAGGGCACATGTGATCCCTCTACACAAGTCTGGCAGCAGGGAGGAGGCAGGGAACAATAGGCCGTTCAGCCTCACCTCAGTAGTGGGGAAGATCATGGAGACATTGCTTAAAGAAAGGATAGTGGGGCATCTAGAAGCCATTGGAGCCCAGGACCATAGACAACATGGATCCACAGTGGGGACATCATGTTAGACAAATCTGGTTGATTTCTTTGACTGGGTGACAAAGGAAGCGAATCAGGGTGAGGCAGTGGACAATGCTTACCTTTGATTTCAGCAAAGCCTTTGACACCATCCCATATAGGAGGCTGATAAACTAGCTGGGTAGGCTGGGCATGGGGGAAAGGGTGGTAAACTGGGTTAGAAACCGGCTAACAGACAGGAGGCAGAGAGTGGTGGTAAATGGGGCGTAGTCTAAGAAGAGGGGGTGACCAGTGGGGTGCTACAGGAATCGGTCCTGGGGCCAGTCCTGTTCAATTTTTTTTAATCAGCAACATTGCAGAACGTCTGAAGGGAATTTTTTCACCAAATTTTCAACATAGCCATTTTAAGACCTCTGCTCATGAACAGTGTCACTGTGATTTTCTTAATCTGCCCCAAACATTGATTGCGCACACCGAATGCTCCATTGTGCGCTACATGCACGGAAACACATTTTGAGCAACATGTGAAACATGACAGCTGTACTGCTCATAAGGAGGTGTGGTAAAATGGCAATGTTGAAAATCTGGAGTGCAAATAAAAATTTGCAAACTTACGAGCGTGCGTGGGAACTGCGCAACACACGCTCGTAAAACAGTCAGATTTTTGAATTTTTCACCAAATTTGCAGCACAGGCTTTGAGAGCCCACCTCATGAACACTGGCATTGTCGTTGCTACTCAACTTCGCTGGAAGGTGATTTCACAAGAGTGACCGCGAAATCAATCTTAGGGCCCGATTAACGCCTATGACAGTGACAGAATTCATGAGGAGGGGTCCCAAAACCCATGTTGAAAATTGGTACCAAATTCCAAGAAATGCCTGAGATATGCAGCAAAGTTGAAAAACCTATCTATCCCATTATACAGCTTACCGCATTTTCTCAGTTCGTGGTCGGGTTTGAAGAGTGCAGATATGTTCCCGTCCACCAAGATCATCGCACCGAGGTCCGGAGGTAAGTATGGTGAGGTGGGGTGGAGGCTGGGTGCAGTTGGTGGTGCGGGTTTGGGGGGCAGGGAGAAGCACCAAGGACAGTTTTTTATTTGCAGGTTTATTTTTTTTTTTACTAAGACGACGAGGGACGTTTCCATGCTGGGGTGGGCTCCAGCGTGGCAGCTGAAAGGCTGTTTGGGGGGGCTAGAGCTGACGGGGGATTCTACACCCTTGTCGGCTATAACACATTTTGCCACACTGGGGTGGGCTCCCAGCGTGGCACCTGGATGCTTTGGGGGGAGCGGCGTGGAGCCGACGGGGGATTGGGCAGCCCCCCCATCGGCCATAACAAGCTTTGCCATGCTGGGGTGGGCTCCCAGAGTGGCACCTGGAAAACTTTGGGAGGGGTGTGCAGTGGAGCCGATGGGGGATTGTGCACCCCGTCGGCTATGACAGTTTTTGCCATGCTGGAGTGGGCTCCCAGCATGGCACCTGGACAGCTTTGGGGATGGAGCCAACTGGGGATTGAGCACCCCGTTGGCAGGACAGTGTGTGCGTGGGGAGTGCATCAGCACGCAACATGCGTACTATGGTGTGTGTGGGGGGTAAAGCTCTGCTCACTGAAGTGGAGCTCTCCCTTTCAACTGTATGCCACTGCATTTTCAACTGCTGTCATAGACAGCTGCAGCAGTGATTGGGAAACTGGGGCTGCGCCTGCAAACACACTGACTGAATTAGAAGACGGGTGCCACACCTCCGAAAACTCGGATGATGGCACTATGTTTCTTGCACATGTGTGTAAGCAACATAAAAATGTCACCATGGCTTAGGGCTAATGATGCTGTACATTATTACAGATATTACTTGAACACATTTGCTGAGGTTAACCATGAAGGCATTATATTAGATATAGATTAGACGCTATCTATAGGAAAGAAACTTCTGTACAATCTAAGTTCTGTTCATGTACTTGTTCTGCTTTAGAAAATCTGGAGCTTGTTATGTTTATCTGTAAATGGTATAGGTCTCCTAGAGATAAATGGATTTTACCACTCTGCTGGACTGTACAAACGGGATAAGAATGTCTTGTTGAATATTTTTTTTACATCTAATGATGAAATTGTAATTAGAGCAGTTGCTAATTATCTAGTTAATATATCTAGAATATGACTTAAATATCGTAGTAGGATATTGGCAAATGGTGACTGATGTTATTAGGAATTGCTCTTCTTTTTAAGTGATATTTGGATGTTATATTAATATATTAGCAATTTTAGATAGTTAGTATTTCTGAACCTTGCACATTAGGATATTTATGATAACATGGCAAAGTATTTTCCTCTATGTAAGACTCGTGTGATATATGATATTGTATTTTTATGATTGTCATGGTCTTTGACCGATCAAATAAACTAAACCAAACTTTAATAGAAGGGTGTAGGCAGTCTGCTGACCTGGTGGCATGAGAACTGCCCTGGACAAGGAGCAAGTTTTGTAGTAATGGAGGTGCCTGAGTTTTTTCTTTATGTTGATTGCGTGCATGCGCAAGAAACATATTGCGACAGCTTTCCAGAAGCAGGTTGTGGAGGCACAGCACTGTTATGGCCAATGCCCCCACAGCCTTTAAAGGCTTGGCCCGCTTTCCCCAATGCTGTGGCATGCTGCTGCTGACACTAGTTCAGCCAGCGTGCCACCATCTTGAAACATTTCAGCCGCTGCAATCAGGGGCCGCCTCATCGTTGCAGCGTCAGCCATACGCTGCAATGAGGGAATGACTCGTCATTGCTGGGCAGAACGTTGGCAAGTGTAATACTGTTTGTGAACCCCCAGTGCCGAGGGGGTGCCCAATCCCCCTCGGCAGCATGTGCCCCCCCACAACAGTGTCTGTTTGCCAACGGGGACCCCAATCTCTGTCAGCTTCAGTGCCCCTGCCCTGTACTTTGATTTTGCTGATGGGGGAGAACACTCCCCATCGGCATTATGTCCCGCCTTACCAGTTTCATGTGCCAATGGGGGAGCCCACTCCCCATTGGTATAATGCCCCCCACAAACACCCAGTAGATTTGTGCTGAGGGTGCCCAATCCCCTCAGCTCTTGCACCCCCTTTTTGTGCCGATGGGGTGCCCAATCCCCGGCCGGCTATAGCTGCCCCCAAAAACACTCCGTTGGCATGCTAGGAGCCCACCCCAGCGTGAAACATGCTCTAAAAGAAAAAAAAATCCCGCAATTTTTTGTTTTTTAACCTGTGGAAAAAGAAAACGTCCCTCGTGGTCTCCCTGCCCCTCCCACAACCCGCGCCCACCCACTGCACACCCTGCCTCCCAACACCTCCCCTAATCCCATACTTACTTCCGGAGTCTGCCGCGATGATCTTCGGTGGACCGGGAACATGTCTGCACTCTTCAAAGCCGACCGTGAACTGAGGAAATGCTGGTAAGCTGTATAATGGAATAAATAGGGTTTTTCCAACTTTGATGCATATCTCAGGCATTTTTTGGAATTTTAGCACCAAGTTTTCAACATGGGGTTTTTAGAACCCCTCCTCATGAATTCTGCCACTGTCATTGTGTTATTTGACCCTGAAAGGTGATTTCATGGTCACTGAACGGAATCCCCTTTCGGGACCAATTAACAAAATGACAGTGCCAGAGTTCAAGAGGTGGGCTCTCAAAAAACCTATGTTGCAAATTTGGTGGAAAAACCAAAAAAAATGACTGTTTTACGTGTGTGCGCTGCGCAATTGCTATGCAAGCTCGTAACTTCGTGAAATTTGCAATATTTTCACACCTCCTTGTGAACAGTATGGCTGACATTTTTCACATCCTGGCCGAAATGTGTTTTCGCTCTTCCAGTGCAGAATAGCATGGTCATTGTGGGAAATCAGTGTTCGGGACAGATTAAGAAAATGACAGTGACACTGTTCATGAGCAGAGGTCATGAAATGCCTATGTTGAAAATTTGGTGCCAATACTCCATAAAATGACTGTGTTACGAGCGTGTGTTGTGCAGTTAGCAAGCACGCTCGTAACTTCGCCAATTAATAATATTTTCAGTCCAGATTTTCAACTTTGCCATTATTCTGCACCTCCTTATGAACAGTACAGCTGTCATTTTTCACATCCTGGCCAAAATGTGTTTTCGTAGTTCTGGTGCAGAATAGCGCAGTCGCTGTGGGAAATCCATGTTCGGGACACATTATGAAAATGACAGTGACACTGTTCATTAGTAGAGGTCCTAAAATGCCTATGTTGAAAATCTGGTGACGAAAGTCCATAAAATGAGTGTGTTATGCTTGTGCATTGCGCAGTTTCCATACATGCTCGTACCTTCGCAACTTTGCAATATTTTCACTACAGATTTTCAATATTGCTATTTTGCCACACCTTCTTATGAACAGTATAACTCATTTTTCACATCCTAGCCAAAATCTGTTTTCCATCATCCGGTGCACAATAGCGTGGTTGCTGTGGGAAATCAGTGTTCGGGACACATTAAGAAAATCACACTGACACTGTTCATGAGCAGAGGTCCTAAAATGCCTATGTTAAAAATTTTGTGATGAAACTGCATAAAATGACTGTGTTACGAGCTTGCGTTGTGCAGTT
The DNA here is from genome assembly GCA_016271365.2 of Neoceratodus forsteri. Classification (NCBI taxonomy): domain Eukaryota; kingdom Metazoa; phylum Chordata; order Ceratodontiformes; family Ceratodontidae; genus Neoceratodus; species Neoceratodus forsteri. The sequence goes on from JADMNL010000023.1 coordinate 73,257,218, forward strand.
TCCATGCACCCTTGTAAGTTCACAAATTAGTAATATTTTCACGCCAGATTTTCAACACTGGCATTTGTTCACACCTCCTTATGAACCGTGCAACTGTCATTTTTCCACATCCTGGCCAAAATGTGTTTTCACGCTTCCGGCGCACAATACCGCAATTGCTGTTGGAGAGCAGTGTTTGGGACAGATTAGGATTGAGTAAGTGAGAGAGGGGGGAGTGACCGAGCTCAACTGAGCTCTGTCGGGACTGCTGCAGATTTCTTTGTGGGCAGGAAAGCCACCAATGCAGGGAGGAGCCCAGTGCAAAAGGGCAGCCTGCAGCACCGGGAGACACAGAACAAGCGAGTGAGGGAGGGGGACTGAGTGAGCTCAGCGGAGCTCTGTTGGGACTGCAGCGGATTTCTTTGTGGGCAGAAAAAGGCAGCAGTGCATGCAGGGGCTCAGGTACAAAAGTGAAGCCTGCAGCGCGCGGAGAAACAGAATGAGCAAGGAGAGAAGGGGAATGATGAAGCTCAACAGAGCTCCTTTCCATGACTGCTGCACTTTGTGGGCAGAAGAAAGCTGCACCCAGGCAGGAGCCCAGCATAAAAAGGGCATCCTGCAGCGCCAGGAGAAACAGAATGCGCGAGTGAGATGGGGAAGTGAGCGACCTCAACTGAGCTCTGCTGGCACAGATGCGGATTTCTTTGTGGGCAGAAAAAGGTGCCAACACAGGCAGAAGCCCAGTACAAAAGGGCAACCTGCACCGCAGGGAGAAACACAATGAGTGAGAGTGAGAGAGGGGGAGTGAGCAAGCCCAATGGAGGTCTATTGTGACTGCTATGGATTTCTTCGTGGGCAGGAAAAGGCGGCAATGCAGGCAGGAGCCAAGTACAAAAGGCCAGCCTGCAGCGTGGGCAGAAACGGAATGAGTGAGTGAGAGAGGGGAAGTGAGGGACCTCAACGGAGCTGTGTCAGGACTGCAGCAGATTTCTTTGTGGCCAGAAAAAGCCGCCAATGCAGGCAGGAGCCCAGTACAAAAAGGTAGCCTGCAGCAGCGGGAGACACAGAATGAGCGATGAGGGAGGGGGAGTGAGTGAGCTCAATGGAGCTCTGTTGGGAGTGCTGCAGATTTCTTTGTGGGCAGAAAAAGGCAGCAATGCATGCGCTGGCCCAGTACAAAAGGGCAGCCTGCAGCAGTGGGAGAAACAGAACGAGTGAGTGAGAGAGGGGGAGTGAGCAAGCTCAACGGAGCTCTATCGTGACTGCTGCAGATTTCTTTGTGGGCAGAGGAAGGTGGTAATGCAGACAGGAGCCCAGTACAAAAGGGTAGCCTGTAGCGCTGGCAGAAACGGAATGAGCGAGTGAGAGAGGGGGAGTGAGCAAGCTCAACGGACCTGTGTCAGGACTGCTGCAGATTTCTTTGTGGGCAGAAAAAGCCGCCAACAGAGGCAGGAGCCCAGTGCAAAAGGGCAACTTGCAGCGCCAAGAGAAACAGAATGAGCGAGTGAGAGAGGGGGAGTGAGCCACCTCAACGGAGCTCTGTCAGGACAGCTGCAGATTTCTTAGTGGACAGAAAAACATGCTAATGCAGGCAGGAGCCCAGTACAAAAGAGCAGCCTGCAGCACTGGGAGAAACAGAATGAGTGAGTGACAGAGAGGCACTGAGTGAGCTCAACGGACCAATGCAATCAACATTTGGCATTGACAAATGCTTGTTTTTCAGAATTTTTGCTACAGTTAAATCTGTGTAGTATTGTTATCTCTGTTCAGATGACACCCATCATGTTCTCATATAGGGATTGCAGTGGTGTTTGCAAATGTATTTATTAATTTCATATTTGGTTACTGGGATAGGTACACTGAGCAAGGGCTTGTTTCCAGGTGCGACCGGGGTGGAAGGGGTACAGTAGAGTTAAGAGTTACAAACAGTGTAGAATAATAATTAATACAGAAACACCAGTGCTACAGTAGCAAATAGAGCCAGGAGAGCACAAGGGAGTCCTGGAGTTTCGCTAAGGAGGGGAGTAGAGAGAGCGGTCTGTAGTTTCCTGGGGCAGAGGGGTCACCACCTTTGTGGAGAGGCAGGACTTTGGCCATTTTCCAGGCTTGAGAGAGAGAGAATGATAGGTTTAAGTGGTGTGTGAGAGGGAGGGTTATGGATGGAGCAGATAGTTGGAGGAGGATAGGATCAAGCACATTGGGACTGTGTTTTGAGGGATTTACGGATGCGAGAGCTTTGAAGACTTCTGGGGCAACTGGATGGAAGCTAAACTTATCTGGGGAGAGGGTGAGGCAGCTGGAGGGAGGTTGAAAGAAGGCTGGCTTGGTAGGGCACAGAGGATAAAAAAATTGTTGCTGAGAGGTGACAGACTAAGGACTGGATATCAGTGAACCATATACTTGAAGGGGGGGGGGGTCTGGACTGGTAGGTTGAATAAGGAGTGCAATACCTTCCAGAAGATGGCTAGAGAAATTAGATTGGCCTGAAGGCTGGCCTTGGCTGTTCAAACAGCTTTGGTACAGGAGTTTCTGAGTGGCCTGTATAGCTGTAGGTCAGCAGCAGAGTGGGTGTACTTGAATTTTGCCAATGTCAGATCATGCTGTTTGAACATTTCAATGAGACTGGGGGTGATCCATGGGTGGTGAAGGCATTTGAGTCTTAGTTTTTTGAGAGGGGCATGTGTGTCCCAAATCCTCTTGAAGGTGTCGATCCTTGTTGAAATTGTCTGGATTTCCTTGAAGACAGGAGTCTTTCCAGATCCCCTTAAGGAGGCAGTCATTCAACCACTCTTAAAGAAATCTTCCTTGGACCCTGACTGTCTAGCTAACTACCGACCTATCTTTAACCTGCCATTTGCTGGTAAGGTTATTGATAAGGTGGTTGTGCTGCAACTGGATGATCACCTTATAACTCACAAGGTCTATGATACTCTCCAGTCTGGATTTAGGAAGAAGCATAGTACGGAGACTGCACTTATCCTAGTATTGAACGACCTCCTAATGGCGAGAGATCGAAAGGCATGTACCATCTTGGTCCTTCTTGATCTCTCTGCAGCTTTTGACACTGTAGACCATGGTGTGCTGTTGGAGTGCCTGCAGCTTCTTTGTGGGCTGTCTGGTACAGTCCTCAAATGGTTTCATTCATTCCTCGTGGACAGGTTTCAGAGAGTTGCCACTGGAATTTATTCCTCTAGCACTCACGTCCTGCCCTTCGGGGTGCCACAGGGCTCCATTTTGGCTCCCATGTTGTTTGCAGTGTATGCTGCCATTGGGAGACATCATCAGGTGATACATTTTGAGTTTTCACTGCTATGCAGATGATACTCAACTGTATATGTCCTTTCTGCTCGGACAAAATGAGCACTCTCTGTGCTAAATAACTGCCTTACTGAGATTAGAACCTGGATGAGTACTAGCTTGCTGAGACTGAATCCAGACAAGACTGAAGTGTTGGTAGTGGACCCTGGTCACCTGGGAGCGGGTTTGGGGGCTGGACAGCCATCTAGTCTTTTGATCAATGGTATACAGCTTACTACCTCAGACCGAGTACGAAACCTTGGCGTTATTTTTGATGATGGTCTGACATTGAAATCTCAGGTGTTGGCTGTCGTTAAATCCCCATTTTACCATCTGAGGAATATCACCCAAGTGAAACACTTGGTTCCTCCGGATGATCTTCCAACACTGGTCCATGCCTTCGTCACTACCCACCTTAATTACTGCAACTCCCTCTACCTAGGGCTTCCAGGGGTTGATATCCACCACTTACAGCTGGTGCAGAACGCGGCAGCCAGGCTTCTGACTGGAACCTCTAGGTCCAGTCATATTATGCCGGTGCTCCACGAACTGCACTGGCTGCCTATTCAGTGGCGGATCACCTTTAAGGTTGACTTGCTAACCTTTAAAGCCCTACATGATCAGGGACCCAGTTACCTGTAAGACCTCCTGGTACCCTACTGCCCCCTCCATCCTCTCCGATCCACCGATGAGGGATTGCTAGAGATCCCCAGGATGAGACTAAAAACATCTGGTGCCCGTGCTTTTTCTTTTTCGGCTCCCACCCTGTGGAATTCTCTACCTTGTCGCTTAAGAGAATGCCTGACCATCTATAGGTTTAAAATTGAGTTAAAAGCATATTTATTTAATATTGCCTTCCCTAATTATGGTTAATATGTTTTTATTCTTCTGTTCTTATTTATATTCAATTTTATGTGCAGTGCCTTGATTTTGAAAGGCGCTATAAAAATAGTCTGATTTGATTTGAAAGAGGGACAGGGCCTTGACGATGTCTTGCACAGAATAAACAGGTGACCAGTCAGAGGAAGCGAGATCTTCAATAAGGGCCTCAGTGTTGAGGGGCCTGAGGGGCTCGTGCCAGATGTATTTGGTGTGGAGTGAGGACTGTAAACCTCCTTGATGCAGTAAGTTATATAGTATTCACTGAATGAGTCAGGGAGTGTTCCAGCATCTGTGATCCAATGAGAGTGAGAGGATAACACCCAGTCCAGGAGGGAACGATTTGTGGTATGAGGGCTGAATCTGGTGGGTATGGTGATAAGCTGCATGAGAGTTAGGGATTCAATGGACTGGATGATAGGATTTTTTTTTCTTTCTTTGTGCTCCTGTGCCTGGCCCCCTTCTGTCCAGCCCCCCAGCCGTGTCACCCTGGCATCCACTGGACTTATCTCTCTTGCACTAGTGAGGTGCCAGCTAGCCAGATACAGAGCCTGCGAGGGGCTGGCTTCATCCTACATGCTGACATTTTCTCCTCCATTTTTCCCTGTTCGCTGAGCGCAGCGGTGTGCAATGACGTCAATGGCCGACCTATGCATGCTTCCATACGTGGTATGCCGGGCGTCTGTCCCGCATCCACCTCATGTGTGGACCCACTGTGCCAGTCCCCCAGCCACTGCTATGGGTCAGGCAGGCAGTGGATTCTGTCCCCACCCCTCTCTGAGAGAGGAGAGCTGTCCTTCAGATACTCGCTCTTCTCCCTCCCCAGATGACCCTCAAGTGGCCCGCTGACACCCCAAACATGGGTCACTGACGTGGCAGGAGGTAAGGCATGATGCCTCAGCCCTCCACGCCTCTGGGCCAGCTATGGATGATACAGTTTAAGGTGGTAGATAGCCAATTTAAGTTAAAGTCACCAAGAAGGATGAGTTTCCCCAAGGAGTAAGGGAGACAAGTGAGGAAAGGGTGCCAGAAAGTGAGGAGGGAGAAGATTTTTAGGGTATGTAGAGAACTCCAGTGAAAATTAGAGTTGTAAAGGGAAAGGCGAGTTTTAACATAAGTAGTTCATGGGAGGAGGGGATCTTTGTGAGTGACAGAGGAAGAGAGGGACTGGTGAGTGTATATGGCTACTCCACCACCATGCTTGCCTCTGCCCTGGTGAGTCAGATGGTAGTCAGGCAATGCCAGTTGAGAGTCCAGGATTCAGGAGGAGAGCCAGGTTTCAGTGACACTGATAACATCTGTGGAGTGTATGGAGGTCTGTACCTTGAGCAAGTCAAGTTTAGGAGGGAGACTCCTTGCATTCAGGTAGAAAATTTAGAGGCCTTTGGATATGGAAGTGGGGGGTGAAGGGGAGGAGGGATGGGGGCCAGGGTTAGGTTCAATGTCACCGGACAGAAGAAGAAGGATGAGGCGTGGAAAGATAGTGGTTAGCCTCCTCCACCTTTTTTGTTGCAGGTGAAGGTATAGGGGGGAGGGGAGACAATAACAATGAATGAAATCCAAGTTGGGAGAGGGAGAATACAGTAGGCTAGGGTGAACGGTTCCATGTCATAACGGTGACCGCCGAAAGGCGATCTCCCGCTAGGGTGCCGTCACATCACCAAAAATCAATTTCAGCGATGTGCCCCCCCTCCCCCAAGCGCACAGCAAAAGGGCACCGAGGACTTACAGTTTTAAATGTAATGCATGTTGGGGGAGTGAAAATCGTGAATAAAAAAAAATTCGGGCTGGGCCCAACAAAAACATACCTGCACCCGGACCTGAACCCAGCAGCCTGTCCACCCAAGCCCTGAACCCACTCCACCACGCCACAGGGCCAGCTCTGCTGCTCACTGTGGCATCACCCCTCAAAAACCCTCCCTCCCCTCCCACTCCTCACTGAGCGTGCTCGCTCCCCCCAAGCATGCGTACATGTAGTTACATCCTGTCACTATATGCAAGAACCCACCCACATTCGGTTGCCTGACCTCGCTCATAGCCCCCATGACATGCGCCACGATTGAGTTACCAAGTACAAAATGACTGATCTTGTTAAGGATGGACTTAATTCTGGAAAGTGCACCCCCAGTTACTACAGAGTAGATTATAATTCCATAGCCGGTTAGGGATAATAGGAGGATTTGGGATGCTGGCTTTCTGGTCTCTTCTGTGAAAGTAATTTTGTTCCTGTACAAGAGTCCCAGTCTCTTGTTAATTGATTTAATGAGGTAGTCAACAAGCTCTGCATAGCCCCAATGTGCTGTCCAGTGATATTCCAAGAAATTTAAACTTTGGTACCAGCTCAGTTTCTGTATTATCTATGCAGACAGTACGGTGCGGTGGGCCTGAAGTGCGAAACACAAACCAAAAATGTGAAAGGCAATCAAACAAGTAAAGCAACAACCAGAAGATAAAATGCAAACAAAAAAATGGAAAGCAATAAAACCAAATGTAAAGCGTGTTGCTACAAAACTAACGTAACACAGCAAAACCAAATGTAACGTACAACCAAAAGAAATGACAAATGCAACACACAACAGTGAAGTCAATCTAAAAATGTTAAAGGTATGAAAATATATTAACACAACTGAAACATGAATGCAAATATGCAAATATAGCACTGTCACAGGGTGCCCCTGTGAAGGGTTGAGGGCCCCGAAATAATAATTGTAAAAATGCTGGATACCTGAGGTCTGGCTGTTTACTGCCCTAAAGGTGCTGCGATACTGTGCATCGTCACACAGGCAGGCTGTTTAATTCAGCCTGATGTACGTCTTTGGGTTGCTGGATTTATGTGCTCATGTTTGCTTAGTTGTAAGGCAACTGCTATTCTAGAGGGCGTCCTTTGAAATTATAAAATAAGGGAACCTAGCAGCTGAGCCTTAAAGTTGTTCTAACCTTATAACTTAGTGTTTAAAAAAAAATTAAAATAAGGAGTGAAAGAGGGAAATAAATAAGAAAACTGTGAGGCTTTAAATGCTATAAATATTGATGAACTGGTATGTTAGCCGTCGGAGAAATGAATCTGTTTTGGTATTCTAGGTTAGTTAGTAATGAACAGAATCTCCCAGTTTGTTCTATATTAAAAGCTGTTTCCAATAGTGCAGGCTACCTGCTGGTATAGTAGTGAGGGTTTCTCTTTTGTGAGGAAATAGCCCTCTGTATTGCAAGACGCTGCTAAGTCTGTTTCAGCCCTATTTGTCCTTGCTGTGCTTTTGAGGACTTGGCTGAGTTTATAAATAATAGTGAGAACCTGTTGGTTCTCTCCTGCTTTCCTTAATAAAATACTTACTTGTAGCCTGGGTATATTTCCTTAAGAAGACACTCAGTTTTGTAAACACAGGGCGCTGTTTTATAATGTACTAGTATGGCTTTTTAAGCCTGTAAATACCCATTACACTTATCAGGATATTAAATTAAAGAACTTGCTGGGTCCTTATTTTGACCCTGTTATGCCTGTCTTTTAAAGAGCTTTACTGAAATACAGCATTCACACTATCGCAAAGGCATTTTACTTTTGGGTTCCCCCTAAAATGAAATTTACTAAATAATATATAATGTTTTTAGTTCTACAAACCTCCTGAAGGTAGAATAAAGAGGTTTGGTGCTGCAGTTGGGACCTCTGGAAAGCAAAGGTTTTTGTTGTTTTACTTTTGGTGTTTCAGAGCCCCGAGTGGACTCTTTCTCAGCTGCAGTAGTTTCCTTAGGAGTCAGCTGGCCATTTTCTGACTGCCTTAATACCGAATAACAAGGGGTGGTGCTTTCTGGGATTAGAGATTGAATTAAACAATTCACAGAAAAGCTGTATTTCACCTCTCTGTATGAGATTGAGTTATTATGTCAATTAGAAAATGTTTAGACATACTGGGCCGGATATTCAAACTGCGCTATTTTGTGGCGCAAGCCCTTGCGCTGCACAAAATAGTTGCACAGGGGTGTGGCCGGGGCGATATTCAAAGGAGTTGCGCTATTGAGCAATTCCTTTGAATATCACCCCCCGGCCACAGTTACTGTGCATGGCGCAGTGGAACTTGCGCCACCGCAAGTGGTCAGAGTGGAGCATTCAAGTTGCAGTGGTGCAAGTACCATTGCGCCATGCGCAAATTTCCAATATCCAAAAGGTGACATGCAAATGGGGCCAGAATTCATGCAAGGCGCAGAGGGGCCATTTGCATCTGTTTATGGCCCCATTTGCATGCCATTAGCATTCAGGTGCGCCAATCCCCCAGGACTTGCGCCTGGCGCCTGCCAGTAGCCGCCGGGGACCGATGCCCCTGCAGCCCAATCGTGGGCAAATGTGTAAAACTCTACCCCTCAATCACGGGCAAATGCATAAACATCCCCTCCCCGACTGGCCCGATCACGGGAAAAGCTTAAATCACTCCACCAGCCCGATCGTGGCAAAAGCTTAAATCACCCCCACCAGCCCGATTGCGCAAAGCTTAAATCACCCCCACCAACCCGATCACGGGCAGCAAAGTGCCCCGAACATATCCCTGGTGGTCCAGTGGACTCGAGAAGGCCGATCGCGGGTTGTAAATGTTCAAACACCCCCGAATGTATCCCTGGTGGTCCAGTGGACCGCTAAGCCCAATCACGGGCTGTAAATGCTTAAACCCCCAAGACCATATCTCGGTGATCTAGTGTCCCCACCCCACCCACCCATGAAGCCTCACCACTCCGCCCCCACTCGGCAGCCGGCGGGCGGGTAGCATCCTTATTCCGCCCGTTACTAATACTTCGTTTACTGATCACTTAGTAGGGTTGCACACCCATTGGTGCAGAGCAAGAGCTAACGGGCGGCAGCCTATCGGACAGTCAGTCGGCGGGCGGGGCGGCAGGCGGGTGGGATGCTGGCCGCCGGGGAGAGCGGGTGGTGGGGGTCGTGGGTGGGTGGGTGGGGGACACTAGATCACCAGGGATATGGTCTTGGGGTTAGCATTTACAGCCCGCGATCGGGCTTAGCGGTCCACTGACCACCAGGGATATATTCTGGGGTACTTTGCAGCCCGCGATCGGGCCAGTCGGGGAGGGGATTTTATGTTTTTGCCTGCGATCGGCCAGTCGGGTGGGGGATTTTTTATACTTGCCCGTGATCGGGCTGCAGGGGGGCACAGGGAGTAGGTTGAGGGCCAGCCACAGGTGGCAGCTGCTGTGTTGCGCCCTGCAATGTGGCAGCTCACCTGAGGGTGGCCTTGACTTACTCCTTTTTTTTTGGCCCAAAGTTGTGCAGGCGCAGGTTGGGGTTGCGTCAGACAACTCTGCACAGCCCGGTTGAATATTGGGCTGTGCAGTTTATGCATAGTTCCTCCCTCCAGTTCAGCATGCATTCATTAGCATTGCACTGTTGCTCAGCATGTTTTCAGTGGCGCAACTGCCTCCTGCTGAATATCGCAGAATGCCACTTTGACTTGGCGAGGCGCAACTCACTGCGATAGGCAACTTTTGAATATCCCACCCACTATATAAAATATGAATGTTGTAAATAAAGATATAATATTTAAAAAAAAAGTATAGGGGTGGGGTTAAAATGTCACCTGACCCCTGCAGTGTATAAAAGCTGAACACTGAGTTTGGTAATCAGATTTGCTTGTGAGTCTGGAGGTACACTCCAGGATGCTATTGAAGGTGTTCTGTGGAGTTACGAAGTGAATATTTGCTGCTCCAAATGGAAGATTAAGCTGCCAGATTATTCTGCTGTATTGAATTTGTCCTGACGTAAACAACTTCTGAAGAAGAATTAATTAAAACTGGAACTTATAAAAAGAATTGGTGATGTATGTTTCTCTATGATTGCCCACTTACACCTGTGCCTACCACAAGCACAACAACAAAAAAGTGAATGCAATCAAAAAAAGCATAGCACAAAAAAAGATGAATGCAAGTGTAACCCCTAGATGGCGCTATCCCAGGGGCTACTACCCCTGCCTGATTTGCCACTAACAGGTTGAGGGGCCTGGATCCAATGGCGGGTGCCTCCACCCAGAGGTCAGGGTTTGCAATAGTTAAACTAACTTGGTCACAGCCCTCTGGGACACTGCAACCCCCCTTTCTTCCCACTAGTGGCCCACACAATATATCAGAATTACCTTCACAGTATACACTTACCCCCAGGTCTGGTTCGCACTGGGACCTCCTGTGAAATGAGATACAGTGCAACAATCACAGTACAGTACTTTAACATAGACAAATACCTCAGGCAGTATAACTTTGCTGAAACAAGCAGCTCTGATTTATTTAGGGGATATAACAAGGACAGGGGAAATCAGGTTAATTAGCTTATCACTCTAATAACTACCTATGGCTCTGTGCACAGGCCTATCCCTATCAGTTACTGTCCCTGGGTACCCAAGCCCTAGTGGCTAGTCCAAACCGTGGCAGCTGGTAGGGGCCTTTCACACAGAGAAAAGGAGAATTACAGTCAGCAGTACAGTAATTCCATTTGGATTTAATGTGGCAATTCAACAGGAGCAACCCTGAATTAGTACTCACGACCTCCAAATAAGATAGGGTCCTTCAATGTCAGCAGGGCTCACTTGAGGTACACAAACCTCTTCACACATCCATATAAAAGAAAGTACTATACCAGGCAGGGCTGCATCTGTATCCCGATGTACTGCACACAATACCGGGAGAACACACAGCAGATTCAGTTCCTGACAGACCGAGTGCAATTTTCAGCAATTCTTCCAGTCTTCTACAGGGTGAGCCTGGTTTCTACTCTTCAGAGATCCTTTGATTCTTTTCACAGGACGGATTCAGTCCTAACAAGCTGTTACACAAGCTGCAGACCGGAACTCTGGGCCTTACACACGTTTTTGACTAAAACTGCACACTGAAAAGCACAGGGCTCCTTCCTTCTCACTGCCAAAGCTCAACTGAACTCCAACTGACGAAACTGGCACTTCCTTTGAGTTCCTCCCAGTTCTTGACTGGATTGGCTGTCACTCACAATAGACTGCTGCTGTTGGTCCAAAAGGCACTGAAGTCTAAACTACATCTCCCAGAGTCACTGCCCATACAATCCTCTTGTGGCTGGCTCAGATTATGAGTCCAAGTTCTGATTCGTCCAAGGCATCATTTTAGAGCTAGCTTACTCACCACTGATTGGTCCAGTTCAGCAGTTCAAAACTAGAATGGGGAACTAGCAGACACAGTTCTGACTGCAAAGAAAGCAGGTTAGACAAACTGTAATTTCATTATTACTCTAAATAATTTCTGGCAAACAGTTACATCTTTCAGATAGGTTCCCTTTGCACTCCTAGTGACTGCAAAATGAAGTGAATTGGCAGCAGCTCAAGTGGTACTCAGAGAAGCACACAGTCCCCCATACAAACTAATTATGTCTGCAAGCAGACAGCTCTTAAAGAGACAGTACCAGAGGCTCTAAAACACTCACTGATAAATGGCTTAAATGCCAAACACCATTCAGGCTTGGAGCATTCAAGCAAGCTCCTGAAGTCTTTTGGGAACCCCATTTGCAGGGGTTACCCTTCTAGCCTGGGAAAGCTTGGCGTCGCGTCAAATAAGTACCCATAAGTTTCAACTGCAACCATATACATTTGCATTAGGCTCATACATGTAATCATCAGTCAATATATCATTTTACCAAGAACACATTTCTGAAACATTGCAGTACGTCACTCTTTACACAGTATTACATACACATTGTACCATAACTCAAGTTATTACCTCTTGTACATGAAACCTGAAGAGAGGGCCTTCCTATCAGTTACCTTGGGGCTGGACGGGCAAGGGCACCATACTTAGAGGGCAACACAAGTAACTTGAGTTAGCACTGAGCCAGTTTGGGCAATGAGCTCGGGACACATACACTCCTTTATGGACAACATTGAGAGGCAACCACAGGCCTCCCAAGGAATCATAACTGAGGTGCACCACAGGCTTTACAGCTCGACCAGTCTTTCTAGGGGAACTGTTACAGTCTCTGCACTCTGAGCCTCATTTTCAGCATTGTCCACACTTGTCAGGGAGTCTCCATGGGGGTAGAGAGGCTAGAACTTGGGGCACTTTCAGCTCCAGGAGTTACAGTTTCTGAGTCCACAACATTTGGCTCGCATGGAGAGCTTTCGGACACTGGCAGTGGACTGTCAGGGCACTCAAAATACTCTTCTTGTTCGGGTGTATCACCAGTCTGCCCAATCTATCATTTTCCTCCCTGAAAGCTCAAACAGTTCAACCATGCACAATGATTCCATTTCATCTGATCTGATGCTTTGCACTTCACTTTCTGGGAGCATTGGCTCCAGGGATGAAGCTGGGGCTTAGACAGTCCAGAAGGCCCAGCTTCATCTCCAGTATTGACTAGGATTGCCCCAAACAACTGACTCAGTTCGAAGAAGGATAGTATTCAAAGTCACTCACTTTCTTCCGATATGGACTGACAGTCATGCTCAACTGGGACTTGTGGAGGGAACACTTTAACTTTGCTTCTGTAGGTGCAGACTTTCTTGATCTTTTCTTAGCAGCAGCTCTAGTCACTGGTCCAGAGGGGCATCTTCTAGGGGCTCAGACTCAATTAAGATTTGTCCAATGGGCAGTAAATGATTTCTATGCATTGTTTTTACATCTTTGAATTATTCTCAGGCCTTACTTTGTACACTGGCAGATCATCTAGTTTGCCCACTACAATGTGAGGGAGATGGTGCCATCTGTCAGCAATCTTGTGCTTGCCATGCAGTCCCAGATTTCTTAGCAATACCCGATCTCCTCCTGGAGTTCCTGTGTTTCACCTTTTTCATACCTTTCTTTGTTGGCCAGATTTCTTTGGCAGCCATGGTTTGAGCCAGTTGGTACGCATGAGTTAGCTGGGCCTTTAACTTTGCACATACTGTAAATAGTTGTCAGCTTGAACCCCATCAGGAGAGACCCAAACACACATCTACTGGTAGTCGAGCTTCTCTTCCAAACATCAGGGCGGTAGGGGAGAATCCAGTGGCATCACTTTGGTGCAGTTATAAGCATGTACCAGGGTGCTAATTTGTTGGCTCCATCTAGGCTTGTCCTTTGGGTGCAGGGTGCCTAGCATGTCTAGCAAAGTGCGGTTGAAACGTTCAGGCTGTGGGTCCCCTGGGGGTGGTAAGGAGTGGTTCTGGACTTCGTGACTCCACAGAGAAAGCATCTCTTGATCAGACGACTCTCAAAGTCTCTCCTTGATCAGAATGGATTCTTTGTGGAGCCCTATAGTGAACAAAAAGTTTTCTACAAGTACTTTGGCCACAGTGGATGCTTTCTGGTCTTTGGTGGGAAAGCTTGGGCATATCTCGTGAAATGGTCAGTGACCACCAGCACATTACTGATATTTCTTTGATCTGACTCAAACTCAGAAAATCAATACAGACCAGCTCCATGGGTGCACTGGTGGTGATGTTAACAAGGAGGGCAGCCCTCTGGGGCAAAGCTTTCCTCTGTAAGCAGCGACTACAAGTTCGAATGTGTTGCTCCACATCAGCCCCATCTTAGGCCAATAGAATCTGGATCTCACCAAGTCAAGTGTTCTGTCTATACCAAGGTGCCCTATGTGGTTGTGCAAGGACCTCAGTACTGAGTCTCGAAGGCAGTGGGCAGCACTAGTTGTTGTTTGTCTACTTGTCCCCCTCTGTCTACTGTTTCTCTGTATAACAGTTTATTGATCAGTTTCAACTTAGGACCTTCTTTGTATAACAGTGCTGTTCTCAAATCAGTGGGCGTAATTTGGACACATCTTTTCCTGCATAGAGGCTTCTAAAGCTGCTTTGATCATGGGATCGCGGGATTGAGCCTGCAATACTGTCATTGTCCAGCTGAGGCAGTGCACCAATGTCTATTGCAGAAAAGTGGCAATAAGCAGCAGGTATGCAATTCTCAGAGGCTCCCAAGCAATCCACCATGCAGTCCACTGCGTCCGTGGACATTTGTTCCTCCCTGTCAAACTTCCGGCAGAGTGCCGAATGTCAGGTTCTGTCAATCGGACCCAATCATTCTGGGGAACAGGCCTCGGGAGAGACATCAGCATCTATGTGGTTCAGACCTGCTCGGTATTCGAGAGCATAGTCATATGTAGATAATGCAGAAAGCCACCTATGGCCAGTGGCATCCAACTTAGCTGAGGTCTGCACATAGGTCAAAGGATTATTGTCAGTTTTACTAGTATTTTAGCCCCATACAAGTACTCATGGAATTGGTCAACAATAGCCCACTTCAAAGCTAGGAACTCTAACTTATGTACAGGATAGTTCTTTTCGGATGGGGTCAGGCTTCTACTGGCAAAGGCCACTGGTCTCAGGCCATTCTCGTGCTCTTGGTACAACACAGCCCTAACCCTTGCAAGCTAGCATCAGTGTGCAGGACGTAAGGTTTTCTTGGATCGCATAGGCCAGCACTGGAGCATGGGTAAGTTGATATATGATCTCATGAAAAGCAGTCTCACAATCAGGAGTCCAGCGGGTCCCAAATACTTCACTCGGATGAAAATACACTCTTTCAGTCTTGAGGGACGCTGACTTTTGGTATTTTTTGTGGGTTGGGGGATACCCTTGAGTAAGGTTAAGTAAAGGGCGGATCACTCTTGAATAGTCCTTGATGAAGCGCCGATAATAACCACAGAATCCCAGGAATCTTTGCAGTTCTTTTAGATTTTTGGGTGGCCAGGTGGTCAAGGCCTCAACTTTACTTGGGTCGGTTCTATTCCTCGGTGGATACTATGTGTCCCATATACTTTACTGATGTTTGAAAGAATTGACACTTATCAATGGACAATTTAAGGCCAAAGTCCTCCAGTCGGTCCAATACCTTAAATAATCTGCTCTCATGTTCCTCCAGTGAGCTGCCAACACAATAACATCATCTAGGTATACCAGGCACTCTAGTAAGTTCATGTCCCCACTGCACGCCCATCAATCGTTGAAAAGTGGCTGGGGCACCTGAAATCCCTTGAGGCATCCTCATGAATTCATAGAAGCCAAGCGGACAGATAAAGGCCGTCTTCTCACGGTCCTCTGGGGCCATCGGGATCTGGTAGTACCCACTCATGGAGATCCAGCACAGAGAACCACTTGCTCCGCTTAGGCAGTCCAAAGCATCCTGAATGCGGGCATTGTGTACTGATCAGGATAGTCCGCTGGTTTAAGGTGCGATAATCCACACACATCCTTACTGTCCCATTCTTTTTCCTCACTACCACAATGGGGGAAGCATAAGGGCTTCTGGATTCTTGTATTACACCAGCAGCTAACATCTCTTGCAGATGCCGTCTCACATCATCTATGTCAGCAGGTGCCAGGCGTCGAGACCTCTCATTAAATGGTCTTTCGTCATGCAGCCGGATATTGTGCTCAGCTCCTTGCACGCATCCTACGTCCCATTCCTTTAAAGAAAACACCTGGTCTCTCTGGGCAAGCTTCTCACTGATCCTCACTTTCCATTCAGCTGGCAGCGGGAGTCGCCAATCAAACAAGTCAGGCGTTACTCTGTCATTCTTCCTTGAACTCTTGCTGCTGGGTAGCACTGCAGTGTCTGCACAATGCACATTAGCCAGGATGCAACCTCTGTTTACTCGAATGTCTCTTTCAGACACATTATGAACTTGGACCATTACCCTTCTGGCATAAGCATGGGCTCTAGCGGGCAAAATACTAGGCTTGACCAGCAGTCCCTCTGGCAATTTTCCATCGCCTGGTGCATCCAACATTAATATTTTATTCTTAACATCCTTTCTGATACGGACCTCTCCCTGTAAGGTACACTGGGCATTTGGCGCCAGGATCAGAGACTCAGGATCCTTCTTCCATACAATTCCGACCGGTTCCCCTGGTTCTGTTTTTTCAGCATCTCTCTGTGCCTCATAGGCCTTCTTAATTAAAGCCGGAACTCTTAAAGCTCTACTAGTCTTTGACCCTGTTTTTCATAACACAACTGTGCCAGCCTTCCGAACATATGGAGCATTTGTTCCAATCAACAAAGGGACACCATCATACAGTCCAGTGGGGACACACTAAGGCTAGGGTCTCTACTTGTTCGGCCACTCCAGCCACGGAGGTGGGGAAAGACAGCCAAATTCGGATATACCCGGAATAGGGGTAGGCCTTCTCACTTAACCCCATACATGCAGTCCTTCTAATGGTTGTAAGGGTACGTCTGACAAATGCTTGATACCAATCCTGGAACATAATTGTCACTTGGGAGCCACTGTCTATACAGCTCTTGTAGACACTCCATTCACCTTTACAGTGGTCTCCATGGAGGGACCCACTATTCTGGACCAGTCTGAGAGGCGGTAGTGGGGCCTGGGCAACTGACCTTGCCACAAAAGGACGTGAATTAGCATTTTGGTGCCCTCACTGGGATCATGTCGGCACCTCTTAACCACTGATTTCTTCTCCAAGCTCTCCTTGTAGCCTATATGCAACTTTGTCAGTGTCTTTGGGGACTGGCATTCCTTTCATGTGCCCATCTTTCCCACAATTATAGCAAAACATACTTTCTGGAGTTTGAGCTGGCCGAGGCGCCACACTGGGAGCCAGGGCGGGGTATTACTAACTGGAAACCTGGGTGCCATCTCTGTCTGCGCGTGATAAGCATTTGGAGACATCTCGTCAGTTTCTCCACTTCCATGGTCAAGGAATTGAGTTTGGAGCTGTTATCAGCAGGAGATACATGGTGGGTACCCCACACCCCATAGCAGATGCAGTCGGATATAGGTCAGGGCCCATACTTGCAGGCGTGGCCTTCATAAAGGGACTGTTTTTGAATTCCCGGATCTCTCTCAACAGTTCGCCCCATTGTGGCATATCTTTTTCCTTGTCAGAGTACTCATTGACTGTCAACCTCTGCCCCTGAACTTCACTTGATGGGTCACCCTCAGTCACTCGGGTCGTAGCCACAGCTGTTGGTGCAGGTACCTCCCGAGGTCGCCTTTTCTCAACTCCTCGAATTTCTCTCATTAACTCATCATAGGAGGGTGGGATTCCAGTCGATTTGCCAGGCGAACTGAAGCAACAGCAGTTCTGAGAAGGGGGCAGACTTAGGATTCTTTCCAGTCTGGTTCGTCCAGTTCAATTGCTGGCAAACTACCCTTTCTGAGGCATTCTTGCAAATTTTTCCAGCCGAGAGATATACACGGACAACAACTCCCTTGGTACTGTTGTGCATTTCTTACTCTCCACCATAGGTCCTCATCAGAATCTGGGCTCCATACACATTCTCCAAGGCCTCAAGATAGGCCTGTGCAGTCGCTTAGGGTTACTGGCCGCTGCTTAGCACGGATGGTAGCCAGGGCAGGACCTCGGAGGCTCTCACTAACCTCTCTTTTCGCCTTCCGAGCATTGCCATTCTAGCACTTGGGGCAACATAGTCTATCCAGGTCTCCCAGTCATCCTCCCTTGGGGGTGGGGAGGTGCCAGAGAAGATCCTCAACCTTCGTAAGAGTCGTGACTAATGGCAGGTGCAGAAATAGGAGTCTGCATTGGTTCAGCCACCATTACGGGCACTGGAGCAGGAGAGGGTGTTGGGGAGGAACACCCCAGGTGGCAAGAATAGTTTCTTCAAGTCCTCCACAGTTTTCCTCTCCCAGCAACCATTCAGCAATTTCTCCTCAAAAGTTTCAGATAGTGGTGGGGCTGATTCCCCCCGGTCTTTACTGTCCTTAGTTATCACTCTCCAAGCAGTGAGGGCTCCCTCTGGGGTAATGGTCTGTGGCACTTGGAGCTATCTATGGGATCCTTAAACTCTACTAGGGCCAGGAAAGTGTGGGTGAGCAGATTAGCATGCCGACCCACCACCACAGGGTTTTGTAAACCTTCCACCTTGGAAAGTACTCCTGCACAGTGTCCGTATTGATACCCAGGGGATGTCCAGGATAAGCATAGCATTTGGGGGTCGATCTCTCCCAGTACACCACTCCACCAGCCGGTGCACAGCCACTTCTGTCGAGGTACCCATTTTTTCTTAACAGTGGTTCAAATATGGCCACTAGAGGACACACAATCCCAGCGGTGCCTCCAAGATGTAACCCCTAGATGGCGCTATCCCAGGGGCTACTACCCCTGCCTGATTTGCCACTAACAGGTTGAGGGGCCTGGATCCAATGGCGGGTGCCTCCACCCAGAGGTCAGGGTTTGCAATAGTTAAACTAACTTGGTCACAGCCCTCTGGGACACTGCAACCCCCCTTTCTTCCCACTAGTGGCCCACACAATATATCAGAATTACCTTCACAGTATACACTTACCCCAGGTCTGGTTCCGCACTGGGACCTCCTGTGAAATGAGATACAGTGCAACAATCACAGTACAGTACTTAACATAGACAAATACCTCAGGCAGTATAACTTTGCTGAAACAAGCAGCTCTGATTTATTTAGGGGATATAACAAGGACAGGGGAAATCAGGTTAATTAGCTTATCACTCATAATAATCTACCTATGGCTCTGTGCAGGCCTATCCTATCAGTTACTGTCCTGGGTACCCAAGCCCTAGTGGCTAGTCCAAACCGTGGCAGCTGGTAGGGCCCTTTCACACAGAGAAAAGGAGAATTAAACAGTCAGCAGTACAGTAATTCCATTTGGATTTAATGTGGCAATTCAACAGGGAGCAACCCTGAATTAGTACTCACGACCTCCAAATAAGATAGGGTCCTTCAATGTCAGCAGGGCTCACTTGAGGTACACAAACCTCTTCACACATCCATATAAAAGAAAGTACTATACCAGGCAGGCTGCATCTGTATCCCGATCGCAATTACTGCACAATACCCGGAGAACACACAGCAGATTCAGTTCCTGACAGACCGAGTGCAATTTTCAGCAATTCTTCCAGTCTTCTACAGGGTGAGCCTGGTTTCTACTCTTCAGAGATCCTTTGATTCTTTTCACAGGACGGATTCAGTCCTAACAAGCTGTTACACAAGCTGCAGACCGAACTCTGGGCCTTACACACGTTTTGACTAAAACTGCACACTGAAAAGCACAGGGCTCCTTCCTTCTTCACTGCCAAAGCTCAACTGAACTCCAACTGACGAAACCGGCACTTCCTTTGAGTTCCTCCCAGTTCTTGACTGGATTGGCTGTCACTCACAATAGACTGCTGCTGTTGGTCCAAAAGGCACTGAAGTCTAAACTACATCTCCCAGAGTCACTGCCCATACAATCCTCTTGTGGCTGGCTCAGATTATGAGTCCAAGTTCTGATTCGTCCAAGGCATCATTTTAGAGCTAGCTTACCACACTGATTGGTCCAGTTCAGCAGTTCAAAACTAGAATGGAGAACTAGCAGACACAGTTCTGACTGCAAAGAAAGCAGGTTAGACAAACTGTAATTTCATTATTACTCTAAATAATTTCTGGCAAACAGTTACATCTTTCAGATAGGTTCCTTTGCACTCCTAGTGACTGCAAAATGAAGTGAATTGGCAGCAGCTCAAGTGGTACTCAGAGAAGCACACAGTCCCCCATACAACCTAATTATGCCTGCAAGCAGACAGCTCTTAAAGAGACAGTACCAGAGGCTCTAAAAACACTCACTGATAAATGGCTTAAATGCCAAACACCATTCAGGCTTGGAGCATTCAAGCAAGCTCCTGGAAGTCTTTTGGGAACCCCCATTTGCAGGGGGGTTACACAAGTAAAATGTGAATCAAGAATCCAAGAGTTGGCTGGTACCTCAAATAGCTTGTCCAAAAGAGTAATTGCAAATGAAGGCATCCTGCGCCAGGTATTCCCTTGGCACCCTCCACACTTACCCCATCACTTGCCAAGGAAACACTACTTGCCAAGGAGTCACTAGTATGCAGAGACAATCTATTCCTATCTCAAGCCAGTTATTTCCTGCACCCCAGTGGCACACACCCTCCTGCACCCCATCTCCATGCCAAGCAATTCCTAGTGCCCAGTGGCATCCTCTTACCACATGTCCAATCTGTATCAACCATTCATTGCATGCCCAGTAACACCACCTCCCTCTTTCTATCATCTGCCAAGCATTCACTAGGGTCCTAGGGCTACTCCCTCACCCAACTCCATGCCAAGCACTCCCTGGTGTATGGTATCAGTCCCCTCCCTAATCTCATCAAGGACCAAGCAGTCCCTGATGTCCAGTGGCACGACCTCCACTTACCCTATGCCATGTGAAGCATTTAATGGTTTTTAATGGTACCTCCTCCCTCCCCCATCCTGCACCAAGAACTCCCTGGTGTCATCTGGCACCCTTTTCCTTCCACTTCCCCTTTCCCTTCCCCATGCTATGAACTCTCAGGTACCTGGTGGCACCCCCCCCCCCAATCAGTGTTATTTATTTCATTTTTGGAAATATACCTTTGAGCCAGAGGCTCATTTACAAACGTTCTACATCATGGTACATTGACAGGTAAACAGACAGTTAACAAAAAGATGAGATGCAAATGAGGTACAAAGGTTACAGCTAAGTTAGCAAAAGTAATTATTACAGGAAAAATAAGTATACAATGAAATTGCAGAAACAATAGAAGCAGGGCCAGATTAACCATTATGCCAGTTAAGCAATGGCTCAGGGCCTCAAGGCCAACAAGGACCTCCCAGCCCTGGAATTTGAGCATTTCTTGATATTGAGGGGGCCCACAAAGTATGGCTTGGAGTAGGGCCCTTATGTCCTTTAATCTGGTCCTGAATAGAAGCAGCCAGGGGCCTTGTCAGGGATTGGGAAGTCTTATTAAAGCAAGTACATCACTAAGTTAGAGGCCAAGTGGACCTTGGAAAAATGGAAGGTGAGAGAGGAGGCAGTAGCTAGTTGTTACAGAGAGCAAGAGAAGGTCAAATAACTAGAAGTTTGGATGGAGGGGGGAGAAGGGGAGCAGCACAAGGTCATATAGGGTGACCAGTGGCTGAGCAGTGGGGAGATAGGTGGAGGGAAGGGTAGTGGAGTGCGAATTCGAGAGGGGGAGAAAGAGAAGGGAGGGAAAAAGGATTATGGTGGGAGAAAGGCAGCTGGAGGAAGTCAGTCCAGGGTTAAGGTGGAAGGAAAAGGCAAAGGGGAGAGCCTGATTAGGGACTTGTTATAGGAAGCAGTCACAGGAAGCACTAGCTAAAAGGTGCTGGTGAAGTTTGTTCTTAAAGGCACCTAGTGTAGGAGTGTTGGAGATATCCAATGGAAGGGAGTTGAACCAGTTTGCAGTCCAGGCAAAGAAGGACCATTGTCCTTGGGTGGTTCTACAATGAGGTATGGAGAAAGATTGACTATCTGTCCTTCTAGTTGTATGGGGGACACAGTAGGTGGTAAGTATGTTCTGGACCCTGGGAGGTACGAGAGCCAAGGTGGTCATTTTGGCTAAAATACAGGTTTGGTACTTTAGTCTGGCGGACAGTTGGAGCCAGTTTGCCTGCCTGTAGATGTCACAGATGTGAGAGAGGCGGTCTGCTGAGGTAAGAAGCTGACAGGCCTTGTTAAGGGCTAGTGCTATGCATCTGAGGGCAGTCAATCAATCAATCAATCAAAATCTTTATATATCCAGTCGGGCACCATTGAGCAAGGCTCATTTGCAAGGTGGACCTGGTCATGAATACATCAAAGTACAGTACAGAAGCAGGTATACAAAAATCAATAATATACAAGGAAGAAAAAGTATGTACAGTGTATATAGTACAGTACAAGGTTGAAATAAAAATAAAAAAAACAGCATTATTTTACAACTGAAGAAGTCAGCAGATGTACAATCAACCATAGGCATACAGGGGTTATAAGCAGAGATCTTTTGAGTGAGGCAGCCGGCAACTACACATATAGGGGAAAGAGGCCATGTATCGGGAGGCAGGTTAGAGAGGTAAAGAAGTGGAGGGATATATTACTGACGACTGGGGGGAAAAATTGAGCTAAAACCACAGAAAGTGACAATGTCTGTCATGTACTTGTTTATTATGATAATGACGGAGGAGGGGTAGATAATTGGGAAACTGCTATGGATGGGGTGGGACTTTAGCCAGGCTGGAGTGGACAGGGAAGGGTGGGTGCAGCAGGAACAGTTAATAGGGAAAGAATGAGAGCCAGGGGTAGAAACATGGTGAGCGTCAGGATGGAAAGGGGGAGTTACGTGTCAGTGACTGAGCCATATATCACCAAGCCCAATTTTGATTACTGAGGTGACAGAACTCTGGATGGCGAGATTTAGGGCTTGGGTAGTCAGACAAAGTTTTTCCTTGTATAAGAGCCCTATGCGAGTATTCACTGCATTTGCGATGTTGTCAACATGTTTAGAGAATGACAGTGTACAGTCAAGGGTCACACCCAGATATCTGAATTGGTCCACCTGCTCCAAGGCGACACCCGTGTAATTTCTTATAGTTAATTCATGGTCCTTATATTTGTTGTGGGTCCCATGGAACAACATTGTTTTGGTTTTTTAGATAGTTGAGGATGAGTTTGTGTACCTTAAACCAGGCTTCAACTTCTGTAAAACTTGTCTGCAGTTGTGGCTGTAGAAGAGACGGGTCGTGGCTACTTGTAAAGATTACTGCATCGACAGCATACAGAAGTATTCAGCCCTGACAGATGGCAGGGAGATTGTTTAGAAAAATGCTGAAGAGCAGTGGGCCCAGAATGGGTTCCTGAGGGACACCAGAGTGGACAGGAAGGGAGGATGAGAGAGAATCACCTATTCTGGCCTGTTGGGTGTGGTTACTGAGGTAGCTATGAAACCAGTGGGTGGTATTAATTGAGAGACCTAGTAAAGATAATTGTTCGATCAGCAGGTGGTGGTTGACTGTGTTGAATGCCTTTGTTAGATCAATGAAAGCAGCACCGACAAGCTGGCCCCAGTCCAGGGCTTGTTGGAGGAAGGTGGAGAATTTGAGGAGCGCTGTGCCCTTTACGAAACCCATGCTGTTGAGAACATTGTATTTATTTATTATTTATTTATTAAATTTTGATGACCGGGTAGGCCTGCTGAGCCCTGAAGTTCCCTTTTTCAGGGGTGACCCGGAATAACATTACAAGGTGAAAAACAGTGAGGCAAATGGTTACAGAGTAAATTCAGATAATTGGCAGGTTACAGTCATAGATAGCATTTTCAGAACATTGAGGTGAACAAGCTGTAATGGCATGACAAAAACCTAGTATAAAGGTTTATTAAGGTGATTAGAGACAGTGCTGTGCAAAGGATGAACAAGTGAGAGGGTTGGCGTAGCACAGGATCATTGGGGGTAGTGGAGTCGGGGGGGGCAAAGAAGTCAGAGGGTAGCACATGACTAAGGTCCGAAAAGGTGGCGTTGAATGCATTAGCTATGGTTACTGGGTCCTGGGTGATGAGGCCATCAATGTTCACAGTTGAGGGTAATGTTCTGGGTTCCTTCCCTGTAATTTCGGTGAGGTTGCTCCAGAACTTTCTCCCGTCTTTCCAGGTGCTGGCAAGAGTGTTCCTGTAATAGCTGGCTTTCTCGATATGAATAGCATGGGTGCAGGTGTTTCTAGCTGTTTTATATGCCTGCAAGTCAGCAGAAGAGCACGTTGCCTTTGCCTGGTACCAGAGAAGGTTGCGATCTTTCAGTTTCTCTAGGAGGTTTAGGGTGAACCACGGGTTGCAGTCCCCCTTAATCTTACGTTTCTTAATGGGCGCATGGGCGTCACAAGCTATGTTGAAGCTGATAATAAAGTGGCTTAGTGCTGCATCCACGTTGGTGGCAGTGTCAACTGGAGACCAGTCATACTCCCACAGGAGAGTTTTTAGGGGCCCCAAGTGACCTGGGACCAACATCCTCCTGTTGATAGTTTTTGGAGGAGGTTTGGTGAATTTGTTGGTCCATGTGCATCAGATGGAATGGTCGCTTAGGGAGTCAGGCAGAACTTCTGTCTTTGTGATATGCTCTGGACGGTTTCTAAGTAGCTAGTCCAGAAGCATGCATGTTTCCATTCTGTAATTTATCCTGGTAGGTGATAGAACCATTTGCGAGTAGTTAGTGGCAGCCAGTGCGTCCTTGTAGCTGTTTGCACTATGGGCCAGCCAGTTAACATTGAAGTCACCAAGTATGATTACTTCCGAGTATTGATCTAGAGAGTTGATACAGTCAAAGAGGAATGGAAGGGCCTGGGGTGCCAGCTTTGGGGGAATGTAGACTGAGGCAAGAGTAAGTGCCTTGTTATGCGCTGTGAGTAGTACCTTTATGGTAAGGACCCGAATGTCGTTCCCAGGGGTGGGCATGTTCAGGACATGCCCTGAGAGGGAATCTTGCAAGTAGATGGCACAGCCCCCACCTTTTTTTGTGATTCTATCTTGTCTGTAGACAGTGTATCCAGGAATAGCGATTGCAGAGTTGGGGATCTTTGGGGATAGCCAGGTTTCGAGCACTGATAGGATATCCAGGTTGTGCTGTGATGCTCAGGCAGAGAGGGAGTCCAGTTTAGCGAGGAGGATGCAGATATTAATGTTTGCAAAGGAGAGAGTCCCAGCAGGGTGGATATACATATGGCCATGCTGGGGGGGCCTGGGTTGGGGTGAATGTTTCCAGATAAGAGCAACAGTAGTAGCAGCAGCAGGCATTTAATTATAGATACAATGTACCTTCTAAGGGATTGCTGGGCCTTTCTATTTGGTGGTTTATTCCCAGCAGGATGCTGTGTGTAGTGGCTAGTTAAATGATAGTGGCTAGTTAGTGAAAGCAAAGTGCTAATAAGCAGTTGAGCCTTCACTGCAATTTGGAGAGTAGGCCAAAAATGAGAGGGTCTAGTTGGGATTCGACAGAAGAAGTCAAGAATGACTGGCTTGTAGTACTTCTGTACACTGACAGCGGATATGGAATTGTGTAGGTCAGAGATAGGTGTTGTGGTGGTTCAGCAACTTTATCAGTATGTGTGAGAAGCACTAGAAATGTTAACAGAGTAAGCAAGGGGCTGGTAAAGGTCATAGTGGTTTTCTAGCAGCAGCTGCAACTACCCTTTAAGAGTGTAGGACAGCACTAAGGTAAGGGGCCAATAGAGGTGAGGTAAGAAGGAGGAGGGTGGGGTTTAGGTGGATTTAATAGAGGCGAAGTGGGGTGGGTGGGCAGGACGAAAATACCCCTAAGAGAACAGACAGCACTTTGGAGTCCTTGCAGAAGCAGGCTGGATAGTCGGAAGCCAACCGACAGCAGCCTTGCTGAGGTGCTGTGTCCAATGAGGGACAAGTTGCCTTGTAGCACCTGAATTTAAAAACCCCACCGTTCAGGCAGGGACCGTACCTGTAGGTTGCTCCAGCGAGCTGGTGGGAGTGACAGCGGGCGGCGGCTATGGAGGAAGTTGCACCACTTGTGGTTCAAGCCCTGTCAAGGGCAGCACACAAATCTGGGGAGAGAATAAGAGAGAGAGAGGGAATTCATTTACAAGCAGCTGAGAAGGGATGGTGATGGACAGGAGAGACACAGACAGGAGACAGCAGGGGGCTGAGACAGAGTAGACAATAGAGCATTAAATTGGGGCCTGGCACACAGCAAAGTAGTGTTAAGCACTCCCTAGTATCCAGTGGCATCCCCTTTCATGCCAAATACTCCCTGGCCCTGGTGTCCATTGGCACTCCTCCCTCCCTCATCCAATTTCATTCAAAACATTTCCTGCAGTCCAGCAGCACTCTCTATCTTTCCCCATCCCATGCCAAACCCTTTCTTGTATCCAGTGGCCACTCCCTTACTCAGACCCATACCAAGCACTCACAGGTATCCAACTGCACACTCATGCTAACCCTGTCCCATGCCAAGTGGTCTCTAATGTCCAGTGACACCCCTCCTCACCACATCCTATGTCAAGGTCACCCTGGCATGCAGAATGTCATTCCATCACCCCAAGCACATCCAGTGCCCCTTACCATATTCTATGGCAAGCACTACATGGTGTCTATTGGCCCCCTCCATCTTACACACAATGGCCGTGATTCACGAACGGGTGGGTTTCCCACGCAAAATGTGCATGACCTGCCAATGCAGTTCCACATCTGCGAACAGGTGTGTGGTGGCCAGCATTTACAATCACTGGCCACAGCACACCTCCTGTCCACAAACCCTCCTCTTGGCGTGCTAATGCAAGGGGGCAGACCGGTGGACACAGGCAGGCAGCCAGTTGGATGCTTGTACCTGATCTGCTAGATGGTTCTCCATGGTGTGGGGGTATCTGGTAGCAATGTATAGGGTCCATGAAGGGACATGAGGCGAGTGCCCCGGTGGCCACCTTAGCCTCCCCTCTGTTCCATGGGGCTGGTGCCATTGTGAGGGGACCAGCAATGCTTAGCTACTGCCAATGGTGGCATTGTGAGGGGGCGTAATGGCTATGCCTACGTTCCCCTGGCATTGAGGATGCAGCCCAGAATGGCGCATTGTCAATTGTGAATGGGCCCATGGGGGTGCCCCTTGGCATGCCGCCATCCCAATCTTGATACGGCACCCTGCGGCCAGCCAGGGACCACTTGCACAGGGTACTGACGTGTCCATTAGTGAATGCCGCTGGGGTACACAGGGCACCACTGCATGGCATTCAGTATGGGGAATGCCAATGTGCCGCCCTTTCACACCACGTAGGCATTGGTGAATCGCAGCCAATATGTTGGCACAGCCAAATAACTCTTTTCACACATGATATTCCTCGCTTGGGCAGACTTGACGGACCACAGGTCCCCTTCTGCTGTCATCTGCTATGTTTCTACATTCAAACACCATTATGGTTCTGTCTTACACATGAACCTTTGACACAGAGGACAGCTGTTAAACATGTCATAACAATCAGTCATACAAAAAAAGACCAAAGAAAAATACACTGCAAAGATCTGAACTTTGTTCTCGCATAGACCAGAAGTGCCAGCCACCAGTGCTTTTTCTTGCAGTGCACAAAGTATCAGTGAAGTCTGCACTCACTTAATGACTGACCAATGCACACACTCACTGACGACCCAATAAATTATCGACTGATCCGCTCAATCAATAACCAGCTGACCCACTGACACACTCAGTCACTGACTGACCCACTCACTCAGGCACTGACATCCCACTCACTCAGTCACTGACTGATCCACTCATATGCCCAGTCACAGAATGACCACTTACACACTTAGTCACAGACCGATCCATTCACATACTTATTCACTGACTGACTCACTCACTCACTTTTCTACTCTCAGTAATAGCCCAGGTATGTACAGTATATAGTACCACACCCAACCACAGTTAGAAAGGGTAGAACATGCTTTGACTGTGGTTGCCGATTATTGTAGTAAATGATTGTCAGCCTAGCTTTGTAATGGCATGGTCCACAATGGCCATCACAGAATGTTATTAAATGATGATTGACCATGCTCACGACTGATGTCACTTCTAAGGTCTCATTACCTGGCATCTGGAAAGGAAGCAGACAAGCAGCTGTGAAAGCAAGAGATGATGTGATATGCTTGACAGGAATCGGCGGGGGGTAGTACATTCAAGTACATTTCAAGGGCGTCTCACATTTTGGTGCAGCAAAGTTTACAGGTACATCCTATTTTACAATTGTGTCACCCCCATTTTAAAGTCCTCTCCCTCCTCTTATTTTAAACATACTTCACTCCATTCCTTCCACTGCATTTTAAACACACTGTACATTTGTAGGGTCCCAGAGTTCCTGGTGCCCTCCAAAAATGGGCATCCAGGTGCTCCAGGGCTGGCTAGGGGGGTTAGGTGTGCCCTGGGTAGGAAGTTGCTTCTGTTTTGTGCCCCAGCAATAGGTGCCACAGTCATAGGTGCACCTAGGTTATGTACCCCCCAAAAGCAAAGCCTCAGCTTGGAAGTGTTTTAAAATGTTTAATTTCTTCGTATTTTCCCCGCCTGCGGACTTGTACAGACCCCCCAGTTGCCTCGCACCGGGAACCTGCTCTTTGAGTTCCAATTAGGAGGGCAGGCAGGCAGGAAAAGACTCATGAGGATTCCAGGATGGAATCCTCAACCCGTTTAAATGGCTACAATCGTTCAGTTCATCATTGGAGTGAAAGGGAGCAGCAGCATCGAGTGAGAGGGAGCGATCAGCCAGCTGGGCAGGGCCTATAGCGAGGGACTTACCTCAAGTTCCTGCATCCCTCCTGAGTCCCAGCCAGTCCAGTAGGTCAGCAGCTCCTCCTCCTTGCTCCCCAGCAGTTGACCCAGGTCCATAGAGGTGATGTAGTCCCATCGAGAGGGATGGTGGCAGCAGCAAAAGGCTGGCCTCTCCATCATCAGAAGCAGTCAGCAAAAGTCAGAGGAGATGAGTGGGAAAAGGAGGGTCCAGGCTTCCCACATTGCCCTTCCAGCTATCCCACCTCTGAAGGAGATGGGTGGCAGGGTGAGCGGCAGCAGCACTGCAGTCGGGTGCTGGCTGCCGTCCGTTAAACCAAAGACTGTTTTTTTTTTTTATTAAAAAATATAAACTCTGGGTGCTTTCTGGTGCCAGCAGCAACAACAATGATTGGGCCAAGTAAGGCCCTGGCAATGGACCACCCACGGGGCCAAGTTGGGCTGAAGGGCAAGGCTCAAGGGATGGACCACCCATGGAGTCTAGTTGAAGGAGGCTCCATTGAGCCAGGGACTGTGAGGGCGGGCAAGGCCCCTGTCATGGAACCCCTCCACGGGGAAAAGATAAAAGGGAAGCCCCATAGACAGTAAGAGAAGGGTAGGGAGCAAGAATTATTTAAATAATGTGCTAAGTGTGGATAATTGCCCTGAAAGCCAAATTTAAAGGGGAAATGCAACAGAGACAGGATTTAAAGGGGCAATGCACCCCACTAATGAACTGCATGATAGAACTGTACAGAAATGACTAATTGTGATGTTTTGGAGCCCCTGTAATAGTATTGCCCACTGTCCCTGTGTCTGGGTGCCATCAGGAGATGGTCACCGAGAAACAGTGCCTCTGTGTTGAACTGTCTAAACCAAAAATGCCTCTAAGTGACTGTGTGAAGCTTTGGACCCCTAGGGTGAACTGTGGTTGCCCAGTATTTGTGTACCCTCTGGAGATTGTCTAAATGCCCCTGAACTGTGCTATGCAACCTGTAGTTGCCTGAACTGGGTGCAAGTAATGCACAGAAGCTGTGCCAGAAAGAATGAACACCACAGGGTTTTCATCAGATGTTTTTATTGTGCTGCCACCCTGGCCCGCGTGTGGTCCATTGTGTCCCAGCCTTGTTCTATCGCACAGTTCATTAGTGGGGTGCATTGCCCCTTTAAATCCTGTCTCTGTTGCATTTCTCCTTTAAATTTGACTTTCAGGGCAATTATCCCCATTCAGCACATCATTTAAATAATTCTTGCCCCTTCTCTTATTGTCTATGGGCTTCCCTTTTATCTTTGACCAATGGAGGGGGTTCCATGACAGGGGCCTTTCCCACCTCCCCAGTCCCTGGCTCAACAGAGCCTTCCTTCAACTTTGCCCTGTGGGCAGTCTATTCCTGGGGCCTTCACTACCCCCACTGTTCATTGGCTCAATGGAGCCTTCTGCCCAACTCGGCCCCGTGTGCGGTCCATTTCTGGGGCCTTACTCAGCCCAGACATTGCTGTTGCTGCCAGTGCCTAAAAGTGCCCAGAGTTTATTTTTTTTACTGGCTAGTCTATGTTACTCTGATAGATGTATCTTGTAATCCAACTACTCTCGTGTTCCTGCTATCTATATATTGTATAATATTAGTTATCCTGTTTATTTATATATGCTTAATGCCTGATCTCTTAAGTTACTTACCTGGCTTTCCGCTGTAATAATTTTTGCAACATTGTTAAATCTCTCTGTATAATGTATATTATTATTTATTTATTGTAATGTGTTCACCATTGACACCCGGGTCGTCACTGAAAAAGGGACTGCATGGTCTCAGTGGACTTACCTCGTTACCAAAATTCTAATAAAATAAAAAAATACTAAAATGAAAAAAAAAACAGTCTGGTTTAATGGACAGTGGCCAGTACCCAACTGCAGTGCCGCTGCCACTCACCCTGCCACCCACTTCCTTCAGAGGTGGGATTGTCGGAAGGGTAACGTGGGAGGCCTGGACCCACCTTCTCCCACTCATCTCCTCTGACTTTTACTGGCTGCTTCTGATGATGGAGGGGCCAGCCTTTTGCTGCTGCTACCACCCCTCTTGATGGGACTACATCACCGCCATGGACCTGGGTCAACTGCTGGGAAGTAAAGAGGAGGAGCTGCTGACCTGCTGGTCTGGCCGGGACTCAGGAGGGACACAGGAACTTGAGGTAAGTCCCCCCCCTCCCCTCCCCTCACTCAATGCTGCTGCTCCTCCCTTTCACTCCAAAGATGAACTGAACTTTTGCTGTCATTCAAACGGGTTGAGGATTCTGTCCTGGAATCCCCATGAGCCCTTTCCTGCCTGCCTGTCTGCCCTCGTGACCAGAACTCATGAGAGCAGGTTCCTGGTGCGAGGCAACTTGGGGGGCAGGGTGGTCTATACAAATCTGCAGGCAGTGAAAACAAGCAGAAATTAAACATTTAAAACACAGCCAAGCTGAGGCTTTGCATTTCTGGGGGTGCTAAGAAAGCAGTATAGCGCAGTGGGTTAAGGCTCTGGGCTGCTGATCGGGAGACATGGGTTTGAATCCCACAGCTGCCTAAGTGCATATTGTGTGATCCTGAGCAAGTCACTTAACTTTCTTGTGCTCCCAGGTGACATCTGGAAACAAGTTTCAGCTTAGTGTGCTACTCCTAGTTAAGCAATGTTCCCTTTCCCTTTCCATTCCCTAACCTAGGTGCACCTATGACTGTGACACCTCATGCTAGGGCACAAAACAGGGGTACCTTCCTACCCAGGGCACAACTAACCCACTAGCCAGCCCTGGAGCACCTGAATGCCCATTTTTGGAGGGCACCAGGAACTCTGGGGCACTACAAATGTACAGTGTATTTAAAATGTAGTAGAAGGAATGGAGTGAAGTATGTTTAAAACAAGAATTTGTCAATGCCGAATGTTTGCTTGCTGGCATTGGCAGTGGTAGTGTAGAAGTTACAGAGCTGCGTAATAGGAATGGCAGTGAAGTACTGAACTGAAGCCAACCCCACCACCACCCTGCAGAGAGTGACAGGCATTGGGGGTGTGCCTTTGGGTCGTCAGGCATAACGGCCACGCCATTTCACCACACCCCTGCCTGCAGACACTGACAAGTGTCACGGTGTTCCTTGGGGTCTTTGGCCCTTATGCGCACCCCATTCCATTAGGAAATACAGTGAGATGGGTGCGATATAGGAGAATGGGGTGAACTTTGGGGCCGAAGAGTCCAAGGCATACCTCGATGCCTCTCACTGGCTGCAGGGTGTGGAATGGTATGAGCATTACAGGCAAGAATCATAAGTCACACCCCTGATGCCTGTCATTCTCTACAGGGTTGGGCGTTATGGTTGGAAACCCTAATACCTCATGCATTCGTTGGTATTTTCACTCCAAATTTTCAACATGGCTTTTTTGTGACCCCACCTCATGAACAGGGGGAATATCAGCTTGTTAGCCGAAAGCTGCTTATGCACAGCGACTACGGCATTTAGCACCACAGGTGCAAAAACATTCCGAACAGGATGTAAAAAATGACAGCTGTACTGTTCATGGGGAGGTGTAAAAAATGGCAATGTTGCAAATCTGCAGTAAAAATATTAAAAAATGGTGAAGTCACGAGCGTACATAGAAACTGTGCAACGCACACACCGTAATATAATTAGGTTGAGGATTTTTTTACAGCAGATTGTCATCTCAGGCATTTTGGTGCCTCTGATCATGAACAGTGTCACTGTGATTTTCTTTATCTGTCCCGAACAATGATTTCCCACAGTGACCACGCATCTCTGCGCTGAAAGTGTGAAAACACACTTCGGCCATGTTGTGAAAAATGACAGCTGTACTGTAAATAAGGAAGTGTGGAAAAATGCCACTGGTGAAAATCTGGACTTAAAATATTACGGTCATGAACTTACGAGGGTGCGTGGAAACTGCGCAATGCTCACTCGTAACACAGTCATTTTATGAAATTTTCACCAAATTTTCAACATACCCATTTTAAGACCTCTGCTCATGAACAGTGTCACTGTGATTTTCTTAATGTGTCCCATACATTGATTTCGCGCTCCATTCGCCATTGTATGTAGCTACATTATGAAGCATTTTGGGGCAAGATGTGAAAAATGACTTAGCTGTACTGCTCATAAGGAGGTGTGGTAAAATGGCAATGTTGAAAATCTGGAGTGAAAATATTGAAAACTCGCGAACTTACAAGCGTGCGTGAGGAACTCAGCAACGCACGCTCGTAAAACAGTCATTTTTAGGAATCTTTTCACCACATTTTCAACATAGCCATTTTAAGACCTCTGCTCATGAACAGTGTCACTGTGATTTTCTTAATTTGTCCTGTACATTGATTTAGCACACCGACTGCGCCATTGTGTGCTACATGGGCAGAAACATGTTTTGGGTGAGATGTGAAAAATGACAGCTGTACTACTCATAAGAAGGTGTGGTAAAATGGAAATGTTGAGAATCTGGAGTGAAAATATTGAAAATTCGCGAACTTACGAGCGTGCGTAGGAACTGCACAACACACGCTCATAAAACAGTCATTTTTAGGAATTTTTCCACCAAATTTTCAAAATTGGCTTCATGAGAGCCCACCTTATGAACACTGGCAGTGTTGTTTCGTTAATCGGTCCCGAAAGGTGATTTCGCACAGTGACAGCAAAATCACCCTTTGGGCCCAAATAACGCCATGACAGTGACAGCATTCATGAGAAGGGGTCCCAAAAACCACATGTTGAAAATTTGGTGCAACAATTCCAAAAAATGCCTGAGATATGCAACAAAGTTGAAAAAACCCTATCTAAACCATTATACAGCTTACCGACATTTCCTCAGTTCGCGGTCGGCTTTGAGAGAGTGCAGACGTGTTCCCGTCCACTGAAGATCGTCTCCGGACTCGGAGGTAAGTATGGGGTGAGGGGTGGGGGAGGCAGGAGTGCGCAGTGGGTGGGTGCGGGTTGTGAGGCGGGGAGACTGCGTGGGACCGTTTTAATTTACAGGTTGTTGTTTTTAAATTGACGGCGGGGCGTTTGCCACGCGCTGGGTGGGCTCCCAGTGTGGCACAAGGACGACTGGTTGGGGGGGGCCGTGGAGCCGCCGGGGGAATGGGCACCCTCGTCGGCCATAGCATCTATGCCACGCTGGGGTGGGCTCCCAGCATGGCACCCAGTACTGGGGGGTGAGGACAGTGGAGCCGAAGCGGAGTTGGGCTACGTCGGCTGCTCTGCCAGGTTGCCACGCTGGGGTGGGCACCCAGCGTGGCATGTGGAAAGGCTTTGGGGAGAAGCAGCACAGCCGACGGGGATTAGGCACCCCGTCGGCTGTCATAGTGTGCGTGGGGGGCAGCACGCAGTATGCATGTGTGTGTGTGTGTGTGTGTGTACAGGGGAGCTGCGCATGAGCAGGCAATATCTTATTGCTGCTCACTGAACGTATCTCCCTTTCAACTTTACGCCACTGCATTTTGGAGCTGTCATAGACAGCTCCAGCATGCATTGGCGGACTGGGGCCGCGCCTGCCAACACACTGACTGAATTGGAAGAGGGTGTGACACACCTCCGAAAACTCGGATGATGGCACTATGTTTCTTGCACATGCGTGCAAGCAAACATAATGAGAAGAAGGACTGGACATTAAAATGGGGGTGGCACAATGTAAAATATTTAATGAGTAGGAGGATGTACCTGTAAACTTTTCTGCACCAAAATGTGGGACGCCCTTGAAATGTACTTGAATGTACTACCCCCCCCCCCCGATTCCTGTCAAGCATATCACATCATCTCTTGCTTTCGCAGCGGCTTGTCTGCTCCCTTTCTAGCTGCCAGGTAATGAGACCTTAGAAGTGACATCAGCCGTGAGCATGGTCAATCGTCATTTAACAACATTCTGTGATGACCTTTGTGGACCATGCCATTACAAAGCTAGGCTGACAATTGTTTACTATAATAATCGGCAACCACAGTCAAAGCATGTTCTGCCATTTCTGACTGTAGTTGGGTGTGGTACTAAATACTTGCCTGGGCTACTACTGAGAGTGAGTGAGTGAGTGAGTGAGTGAGTGAGTGAGTGAGGCGAGCATGTGAATGGATCGGTCTGTGACTGAGTGTGTAAGTGGTCAGTCTGTGACTGGGTTTATGAGTGGGTCAGTCTGTGACTAAGTGAGTGGGATGTCAGTGCCTGAGTGAGTGGATCAGTCAGTGACTGAGTGTGTCAGTGGATCAGCTGGTTATTGAGTGAGCGGGTCAGTCGATAATTTATTGGGTCGTCAATGAGTGTGTGTGTTGGTCAGTCATTAATTGAGTGCAGACTTCACTGATACTTTGTGCAATGCAAGAAAACGCACTGGTGGCTGGCACTTCTGGTCTATGCAAGAACAAAGTTCAGATCTTTGCAGTGTATTTTTTTTGGTCTTTTTTTGTATGATTGATTGTTATGACATGTTTGATAGCTATCCTCTGTGTCAAAGGTTCATGTGTAAGACAGAAACATATGGTAATGGTGTTTGAATATAGAAACTTAGAAGATGGTGGCAGAAGGGGACCTGTGGTCCATCGAGTCTGCCCAAGCGAGGAATAATCATGTGTGAAAAGAGTTCTTTGGCTGTGCCAGCATATTGGCTGCGATTCACCAATGCCTACATGGTGTGAAAAGGCAGCACATTGGCATTCCCCCATACTGAATGCCATGCAGTGGTGCCCTGTGCATCCTCGCAGCATTCACTAATGGGCACATTAGTATCCTGTGCAAGTGATCCCTGGCCAGCTGCGAGGTGCCACACCAAGGGTGGGATGGGGCATACCAGGGGTGCCCATTCACAATCACACTATGCACCATTCTGGGCTGCATCCTCAATGCCAGGGGGACGTAGACATAGCCATTGCACCCCCCCTCACAATGCCACCATTGGCAGTGGCAAAGTGTTGCTGGTCCCCTCACAATGGCACCAGCCCCAGGGAACAGATGGAAGGCTGAGGTGGCCACCCGGGCATTCGCCCCGTGTCCCTGCATGGACCCAGTACATTGCTATCAGAGACCCTCGCACCGCAGGGGATCCACTAGCGGACTGGGTACAAGCATCCCATTGGCTGCCCGCTTGTATCCGCTGGTCTGCCCCCATGCACTAGCACACCAAGGGGAGGGTCTGTGGACAGGAGGTTTGCAATGGTCAGTGATCGCAAATGCTGGCCACTGCACACCTGTTCACAGGGGTGGAACTGCACCAGCAAGTTAAGCATATTTCATGTGGGAAACCTACCCGTTTGTGAATCACAGCCATTGTGTGTAAGATGGAGGGGGCCACTAGACACCAAGTAGTGCTTGCCATAGAATATAGTGAGGGGTACTGGGTGTGCTTGGGGTGATGGAATGACATTCTGCACACCAGGGTGTCCTTGGCATAGGATGCGATCTAGGAAAAGGTCCACTGCAATGAGAGCGAAGATCTCATGCAGTGGGACCACAACACGCCTCCCGATGTGTAAGCAACATGGCGGCAGTGACTGCTGCCACCTGTCACAATGCCAACGGGGAAGCCCACTCCTCATCGGCATAATGCCCCCCCTCCCATTTCTGCTGTGTGGTGAGGGGGGTGCCCAGTCCCCCTTGGCATCATGCGCCCCCCCAAAAGCCTTTCTTTGCTGATGGTGGGGCCAAATCACCATCAGCTTCAGTCCGCCCCTTCCCAGTTCAATCTGCCGATGGGGGAGCCCACTCCCTCTCGGCATGATATCCCTCCCCCGTTTGTTGTGTGCCGATGGGGGTGCCCAATCCCCCTCGGCTCTCCCGCCCCCACTGGTATTTGCTGACAGGGGTGCCCAATCCCCCATTGGCTACAGCTCCCCAAAAAAAAACAACTCAGGCGGCACCCTGGGAGCCAACCCCAGCATGCCAAATTACCCTGTTAAAAAAAAGTTGTGTGACTTTTTTTTTAGTTTATCTGTAAAACAGTCCCTCGCGGTCTCCTGCCCCTCCCCAACCCCGCTACCCCTCTGCACACCCTGGCTCCCCACACCCCTCACCCCATACTTACCTCCGGAGCCTGGCGCGACGATCTTCGGTGGACCGGGAACACGTCTGCACTCTTCAAAGCCGACCACGAACTGAAGAAATGCCGGTAAGCTGTATAATGGCAAAAATAGGGTTTTTTCAACATTGGTGCATATCTCAGGCATGTTTGGGAATTCTGACATCACATTTTCAACATGGGATTATTGGGACCCCTTCTCATGAATTCAGGCACTGTCATGGCATTATTCAGTCCCAAAAGGTGATATCGTGGTCACTGTGTGGAATCACCTCTCAGGACCAATTAACAAAATGACAGTGCCACTGTTCATGAGGGGGCTCTCAAAAAGCTTATGTTGCAAATTTGGTGGAAAAAAGTCAAAAAATGGCTGTTTTATGAGCGTGCATTGCGCGGTTTACACACATGCTCATAACTTCGTGAATTTGTAATATTTTCACTCCAGATTTTCAAAATTGGCGTTTTCCATACCTCCTTATAAACAGTACAGCAGTCATTTTACAATCATGGCTAAATGTGGTTTCACATGTTCATGAGAATAGCACGGTCGCTGTGCAAAATCAGTTTTGGGACCGCTTTGAGAAATGCCGTGACACTGTTCATGAGCAGAGGTCCTAAAATGCCTATATTGAAAATTTAGTGACAAAATTCCATAAAATGACTGTGTTACAAGGGTGTACAAGAGTTTCCACACACCCTTGCAACTTCGCAATTTGCATATTTTATGCCAGATTTCACACTGGCATTTTTTCACACCTCCTTATGAACAGTACAGCTGTCATTTTTCACATCCTGCCCTAAATGTGTTTTCACACCTGTGGCTCACAATGGCGTGGTCGCTGTGGGAAATCAACATTTGGAACAAATTAACAAAATCACAGTGCCACTGTTCATGAGGGGAGGTCCCAAAATGCCTATGTTAAGAATGTGGTTACAAAAATCCCAAAAATAATTGGGTTATGGACGTGTGTTGCACAGTTTCTATGCATGCTCATGACTTCACCAATTTTTCATATTTTTACTCCAGATTTTCAACGTTGCCATTTTTTTACATCTCCTCATGAACAATGCAGTTGTTATTTTCCACATACTGCCCAAAATATGTTTTCATCCCCGTGTCACCAAATGGCATAGCTGCTGTGCAAAACCACACTTTTCAGCTAAGAAACTGATAATGCCTCTCTTCATGAGGTGGGCTCACAAAAAGCCCATGTTGAAAATTTGGAGTGAAAATACCAACAAATGCCTACAGCGTTAGGGTTTCCAACTGTTACTCCTCACCCTGTAGAGACTGACAGGCATCATGGGGGTGTGACTTGGGATCATTGGCTGTAATGCTCACGCCATTCCACCCCCACCCCCACCCTGCAGCCAGTGACAGGCATCGATGTCTGCCTTGGAGTGTTCGGCTCTAACGTTCACCCCATTCTCCTATACTGCACCCACCTCAGTGTATTTCCTTATGGAATGGCATAAGTGTAAGGCCCAAAGAGCCCCAAGCACACCACAACACTTGTCAGTGTCTACTGGGTAGGGTGAGGTAGAATGGCATGAGCGTTATAGCTGATGACCTAAAGTCACACCCCAACACCTGTCAGTCTCTGCAGGGTGGGAGTGGTGTTGGCGTCACTTCAATACTTCACTGCCGTTCCTATTATGCATTTTTAACTCCTGCACTACCAATGCCAATGCCAGTGAGACAACATTCGGCATTGACAAATGCTGTTGTTTTTAGTTGTGCTATGCCTTTTTGTTTGCATTCACTTTTTTTGTTGGGTTATTTTAAATTTGTTTACATTCATGTTTCAGTTGTGTTAATATATTTTTATAACATCATCATTTTTAGAAGGACTTCACTGTTTTATGTTGCATTTGTAATTTCTTTTGGCTGGACGTTACATTTGGTTTTGCTGTGTTAAGTTAGTTTTGTAGTAACACGCTTTACATTTGGTTTTATTGCTTTACTTTTTTTGTTCACATTTTATCTTCTGGTTGTTGCTTTACTTATTTGATTGCCTTTCACTTTTTGGTTTGTGTTTCACACTTCAGGGCCACAGTAAGCCAGTGTTATGAAATATAATTGCTGCCTGTGCATTCACTGTATGTTCAGTGTTAACTGCATATTATTCAGAGCTGTGAATTCGTATGAAAATTATGATACTCTTACTAAATGTAATACCCTGTCTAATCCATCCATTCATAAAATACATGGTTTTAAAAGCTTACTTCCAAGCTATTCTTCATGTAACCAAATGTATTATATATAACAAAAGATCATGGTTTATCAGCTCATTCGATCTACTTTAATTATTTTACTTATACACCATCATGATCCTATATTTTTATATTTTATAACTGATTGTGTATTTTATTTTGATTTGCGATTGAGCTTTAAGGTATGCTTATTAATGTAACTACTGAAAATGATCTTGGACGCTGCTGATAATGACTAAATTAAATTGCCATAATAAATGTTTTAGTATGACCACCCCCTAACTCAAGGTTGCTGCGGATGCATAGCTGCTTCTAGCCATGATAACAGGTGAGTTGGGCACACACTGAGCAGTTTTCTTCCAACCAGGTCTAACACTTACTGTGTTCTAGGGAGTGTGGTAATAATGGGAGGCCTGCCGCCCTCTCTGCTCAGGAGCAGCTGAATGCTACACCTCCGGGACTGTCCAGCCATGTGTTACTGGTCCCAGAGTGACACACCTGATGCTACATGTAAACCTTCTGGGCTGGTCCCCTCTCCTTCCTTTTAGTCATCAAAAGAAGCAGGCAATAGTAGTGTAAACAGATAATGGTATCTGGATTCACCCCTATGTAACCCCTAGATGGCACTATCCCAGGGGCTACTACCCCTGCCTGATTTGCCACTAACAGGTTGAGGGGCCTGGATCCAATGGCGGGTGCCTCCACCCAGAGGTCAGGGTTTGCAATAGTTAAACTTACTTGGTCACAGCCCTCTGGGACACTGCAACCCCCCCCTTTCTTCCCACTAGTGGCCCACACAATATATCAGAATTACCTTCACAGTATACACTTACCCCCAGGACTGGTTCCGGCACTGGGACCTCCTGTGAAATAAGATACAGTGCAACAATCACAGTACAGTACTTTAACATAGACAAATACCTCAGGCAGTATAACTTTGCTGAAACAAGCAGCTCTGATTTATTTAGGGGGATATAACAAGGACAGGGGGAAATCAGGTTAATTAGCTTATAACTTTACTCATCTATTTATGGCTCTGTGTATAGGCCTATCCTCACCAGTTACTGTCCTTGGGTACCAAGCTTCTAGTGGCTAGTCCAAACCGTGGCAGCTGGTAGGGGCCCTTTCACACAGAGAAAAGAAAAATTAGTTTAAACAGTCAGCAGTACAGTGATTCCATTTGGATTTAATGTGGCAATTCAACAGGGAGCGACCCTGAATTAGTACTCACGACCTCCAAACAAGATAGGGTCCTTCAATGTCAGCAGGGCTACTCTTGAGCTCCAAGAGACTCCTCACACATTTATATGGTAAACAGTCACAGGCAAAAGTCACTTAATGGCAGCAGGATTCACTTGAGGTACACAAAACCTCCTCACACATTTATATGACAAAAAGAAAGTACTATACCAGGCAGGCTGCTTCTCTATCCGATCACAGTTACTGCACAATACCGGGAGAACACACAGCAGATTCAGTTCCTGACAGACGAGTGCAATTCAGCAATTTCTCCAGTCTTCTACAGGGTGAGCCTGGTTTCTACTCTTCAGATATCCTTTGATTCTCTTCACAGGACGGATTCAGTCCTAATAAGCAGTTACACAAGCTGCAGACCGGAACTCTGGACCTTACACATGTTTTTGACTAAAACTGTGCACTGAAGGAGCACAGGGTTCCTTTCCCTTCACTGCCAGAGCTAAACTGAAACTCCAACGGACAAAACTGGCACTTCCTTTGAGTTCCTCCCAGTCCT
The DNA here is from genome assembly GCA_016271365.2 of Neoceratodus forsteri. Classification (NCBI taxonomy): domain Eukaryota; kingdom Metazoa; phylum Chordata; order Ceratodontiformes; family Ceratodontidae; genus Neoceratodus; species Neoceratodus forsteri. The sequence continues at coordinate 73,297,380 of JADMNL010000023.1, forward strand.
TGACTGGATTGGCTGTCACTCACAATAGACTGCTGCTGTTGGTCCAAAAAGGCGCGAAGTCTAAACTTCATCTCCCAGAGTCACTGCCCATACAATCCTCTTGTGGCTGGCTCAGATTATGAGTCAAGTTCTGATTCGTCCAAGGCACCATTTAGAGCTAGCTTACCCCACACTGATTGGTCCAGTTCAGCAGTTCAAAACCAGAATGGGAACTAGGCAGACACAGTTCTGACTGCAATGAAAGCAGGTTAGACAAACTGTAATTTCATTATTACTGTAAATGATTTCTGGCAAACAGTTACATCTTTCAGATAGGTTCCCTTTGCACTCCTAGTGACTGCAAAAATGGAGTGAATTGGCAGCAGCTCGAGTGGTACTCAAACAGAGAAGCACACAGTCCCCCCATACAAACTAATTATGTCTGCAAGCAGACAGCTCTTAAAGAGACAGTACCAGAGGCTCTAAAAACACTCACTGATAAATGGCTTAAACGCCAAACACCATTCAGGCTTGGAGCATTCAAGCAAGCTCCTGGAAGTCTTTTGGGAACCCCCATTTGCAGGGGGGTTACACCTAACTTATTGCAACCAGCCCATTTGAGAACCAGCTGGCACCATCTCCAGTTCTAGCCACCTATTTCACTGCCCAATTGTTTCATCTCTAATATGGAGGTACTCCTGCTATGTGGAAAGACAGAAATACAGAATTTGTCTGCAGAAAATGACTACTTGGCCCACCCATTCTGCCAAGATGGTCCCTGCCTTGTCTGTCTCTGCAGACCCTAACTGGTCTCTGGCTACCCTCCCTCCTCCCTGCCTATTTACTAATATCCCCTTATGTCTATCCCATGCATGCTAGAAGTCTCCTACTGTTTTCACCTCCACTGCTTCCACTGGCAGTCTGTTCCAAGTCTCTACAACTCTTTCAGTGAAGTAGTACTTCCTTACATCCCTCCTAAACTCCCCCTCCCCAGCTTCATCGCATGCCTTTTGGTCCTGGTGCTCTTCTGCCTTTGAAAGAGACTCTCCTTCTGCACCCTGTTCACTTCCATGAGGTACTTGTAGGTCTCTATCATGTCGTTTCTCGCTCTCCTCTCTTCCAGTGAGTACATGTTGCAATCCCTCAGTTTCTCTTCAAAGGGCTTTTGGTGCCGACCCTGCACCATTTTAGCTGCCCTCTTCTGGACTGCCTCCACCCAGTCTATGTCCTTTCTGAGGTGTGGCCTCCAAAACTGCAGAAATGGTGGGGTCTCACCAGCGAGTGATATAGTGGCAACACCACCTCCTACCTCCTGCTGGACATACCTCTCCCTATGTATAAAAACATCCTATGGGCCCTATCCACAGCTTAGTTACACTGCCCTGCTCTGCCACTTTCAGATAATCAGATATGATAACCCCAAGGTCCCCTTCCTACTTAGTGACTGTCAGTACTCCCCCACATCCCATACACAGCTCCTGGGTTCCTTAGCCACAGGTGCATGATTTTGCACTTTTTTGCATTGAACCCCAACTGTGATGCTGTTGATCACTTTTCAAGTTTCCCAAGATTCCCACACATTTTTTCCACCCCCTTCTGAGTGTCCACCTTATTACAGATTTTGGTGTAATCTGCTAAAAGGCATCCTTCCATTCCAGTTCTTCTGCAATGTCACTTTTGACAGCACCCCCGGTCACTCGCCCATCATTAGCATGAGTGCCATTAACCATGACCCTGTGTCACCTATCTGTTAACCAGTTTCTAACCCAAACACCACTTTGGATCCAATCCTGTGGCTGTGGAGATAAAATTGTTATACCCTGATGGACCTCCTCCTGGTGACCTTATGTGGATTCCAAATGTGATACTCAAACAACAGCATAACAACTGATGGGAGCCCTGAGCTGTTCCTTGATCAATTCATACCTTGAGGGACACAAGTATTCCTTACTGTTGAACATGATTCCTTTGACAAATCCATTGACCACTTCTTCATTTATTATTTTATTTATTTATTTTTTGTTCTACATTGTATGCATCCTTTGTCACCCGTGCTGTTCCAATCAGCTCCAGGCTTCCAGTCATCACTGGCACTTACCACACCCATCATTTTTCCACTGGTGAAGCTTCTGCCCTGTGGCGGTTCTCGGGAGGTCTTTGCTCAGTTGCCCCCTCTGTCCACAAGTGCGGGAAGGTGAGCAGCCATTCAGGAGGTTGGGGCTCAGAAAGTGCTGGGTGTCATCCAGCTCATGTTTGAAGTTTTTCCTGCTTGTTCCTACCATCCCTCAGAGTGTTGGCATCAGCGGTGCAAAGGTGGTCATCCAGGTGACATTATAGCAGCAGAGCAGGCTGTGCTTCCTCCCTGGAGAAGTGCGCCCTCTGGGATGTATGATCTTCCTCCTCCAATTAGCTCTCGATGTCTGGACTCATTCCAGAACCGGTGTTGCTGGCGTCACAAGCAGCAGCATATCACTGTGCTGCTGGGTGGGCTCTACCTCTGAACGTTTGCTGGGGGGAGTCCATCAACGCAGCAGCAGCACTGCTGTTCATGACACCGGCGACCCCTATTCAAAAATAAGCATGGCCATCAGGAGCCCGTGGTGGAGGAAGAACTGAGGAAAAAAAAACAAACAAACAGGCACTTACTCACACAGCACACTTAAAGAGAAACAGTCTTAGACTGACATGGATGATCGATAATTATTCTGTTTTGAAGGTGACAAGAAACATTATTTTGGCACAAAATGTTGGATGTCTTTTCCGGTCTGGTATGCTCCATGCTACTGGTGTTCATGCACCTTCAAAATAAAATAATTATTGCCAGCCTGCCAGCGCAGCGGTTGGATTTCCACTTGGGACATCAGTGACCCGGATTCGGAAATGAGCCAGGTCATTGGAGGGCCCGGCAGGGGGGAGAAGGATCGAGCATCCTGTGGACTGCTCTTCTTCTCTGAGGTTGGGGGTTTCTGTACTCGGAGCGAGAGTGACACCTAGCAGAAGCTGGGTGTATCGCCCTGAGCACTGATGCATAGTTGAGGGGGCACTGGGGCGGGACAGATGCAGGCATCATTGCACGTCTCCGCCCTAGCTTACAGGGACAAAAAAAAATCCTCTCCTCGCCGGACATCTCTATGATGCCTTGCCCCTGGGCTTCAATTAACTGCTTGGCCAAGGGTACTCCCAACCAGTTAAGATTACACGGTGCCAATTCCTGCCACGGTGCTGTGCCCCACCTCCCAGGGGCAAGCCAGGGGACTGAATGGCTCATCAAGCGGTGGAAGCCTCGGGGGCACCATGACCAGGGCAGATACTTGACGGAAGACAGGGAGGACAAAAAGAGGGTGAAAATACATAAAAAAATAAAAATAAAAAAAATAATTATTGATCATCTGTGTCAGCCTAAGACTGCTTCTTTTTATGTGGCCCTGGGAGTAAATGCCTGTTTTTTGTTTTTGTTCTGAAGTCGAGTTACCACGTGCACCCCTGTGTTCTGATAGTTGTCCTTTTTGCTGGAACAGAGGAAGAACTGAGCATCAGAAGGACTGCTGTCTGTCCTCGGGGAGGGGGCATGATGTTCCTGCTGGATGACTGCCTCCTAGTGACCAGGCTGGAGCACAACAAGGAGCACCAGAAAGGGGAGGGTAGCTGCCGGATGTCTGTCGTGCATGAGTGTCATCGTATGCATCCCAGTACCCCTAGGAGAAAGACTGTGCAACTAGGAAAAGCCTGAAATGCCCTATGCCTGCACCACTTGCAGGCTCGCACATGACCAACACGGCTGGCCACCACCCACCAATAAATTTGTTTCACTCAACTCCTTCCCCCTCACCACCCCCCACCTTCTCCTGTCCTTCCTATCCTCTTTATTCACTCTCTTTCTCCTCTCCCCCTTCCTCTCACTCACTCTCTCTTCTCTACTCTCCCCTTCCTCTCTTCCCCTTTTTCCTCACTTCTCCTCTCTCCCCATTCCCTCCTTATCTCCTCCCCTTATCCCTCTCCTCCCTCCTCCATTACCTGCCTCTTTAATCCTCCCTCTTTCCTGCTCCCCTGCCTCCCTTCATTTCCCTCCTCCCTTATCTCATCTCCTCTCCTCTCCTCCTCCTCCCTCCCTTACCTGCCCCCCCAAATCCACCTCCCTCTGCCCTTGATCTCTGACTACATCTTCTTATCAATCGCCCTCCATTGAGTCTCTACTTCAACTACCCACGAGGACTCAGCTGCACTATTACCTTGTATCTGACCTGTATATGATTGTAAATGCTGTAAATAACTGTTTACCGTAACAGGTGAAACTACTGTTCACTGTATTGTACTGTACATACCCCATTATTCTTGTATCAGTCCCCTTCCCCCTCCCCCCAGGATGCACCTGGAAACAAGCTTATTCAAAGCTCAGTATGTCTTTCCTGGTAAAACGCTTTAATAAAAAAATAAATAAACAGTCTTGGATAAGTGGCAGATAACCTGTAAGTTTGATAAAAGGTCGGTGGTGGGACTGGGAGGTTGCCATCAAATGGAGTCATGGAAAGAGAAATAGTTCTATAGAAAAAAACACATTTTTTTGTCATAAGAGGCACCCTGATTTGAAGCTGACTAGAAGGTGTGATGCAGGAGAGAATTAGGAGCAGGGAGATTAAATGGCTTGCACAGGGTCACAAAATTTACAAGTGGTGGTTTTGTGCGATCCAAATCCAGGTCTCCTGGGTCTCCAGGTTTATAGCCTTGTGCTCTAACCTCTAGGAAATAGTGCCTTCCTTTTTTTTCTTTACCAAGTAGATTTTCATCTACCATTACAGAATCTCTTAGTTTTAACCTCAAACAACTCCACTACATGGTTACCTAAAGCTTTTCAAGAGAAAAGTTTTTATTTTCCTGGCCGGGGGATGAGAAGTTAAGAGCAGTGTCCCTTATATATGCTTTTGTAAAAGTGTCAGTCTGACAAACAGGAATGCTGCTTGTCTCCAGTTTAGCGTGCAGTAATAGTACTTGACAGGACAGCTTAGGTGCATGAGATACAGGTTGCCCTGGTGTGCATCAGTAAGTCAGTGTCTACAAAAATGAGTAAAGTGGGACTCGGCTTTCTCTTCAATTTTGATGGCCAGTTTAGCAGACATGAAAAACCAATAACTGCAACCTCATCCTAAATCCTAACTGACATATTCCCCGGAAATATTCTCTTCTCAAAAACGGTTTCTTGGTGTTAAAGTGCTTTTTGCACTATCCCTTCCCCTTCCCTGTTGGCATATGGAGGTAAGCATGCAGATTATCTATTTTTAGATGCTGCCTGTAAAAGCTTTTCATTCTGGTATCATTACATATTGTGCAGCAAAAACAGCACCAGGACCAGGGAGCATGCAATGAAGCTGGGGGACGGGGGTTTAAGAGGGATGTGAAGATGTACTACTTCACTGAAAAAGTGGTAGACACCTGGAACAAACTGCCAGCAGAGGTGATGGAGTTGAAAAGAGTGGGGGCGGGGTTCAAGCATGCGAGGGATAGACATAGGGGAACATTAGTTAAACAGGCAGAGGAAGGAGGGTGGGGCTGCGGAGATGGACTAGGCAAGGAACATCTGGGCAGACTGAATGGGCCACGCAGTCCCTTTCTGCCAACAAATTCTACAGTACGTTTCTATGTTTCAATGTGTGCCATAGCTTTTAAAAACTCCAAGTAGCTGTTTGCCAGTCCTGCTCTTCTCCAGGGATAAGTTCAGTCTTCTGTGAGAGTACTAAGCCCAGGCAGGACAGCAGGACCAGCAAAGAAAGAAAAAACTTGAACATACACTGCAGGCTATTGAATATCCCACTGCTGCAGCCTTGCTGAGATGTCAGCTGCAGGGGATTCTGGGATTTTTAGGCACAGAAAATGTCAGCTTGCAAGTCAGCAGAATCAGTCTGATATAGTCTACTATACTGCACTAAACAGTAAGTAAAAAAAATGTTTTTGTACACAAAGTGCAAACTGGGACCTAGTCCCACACTTAGGTATAGTGTGTTTAATGCTGACTGTTCCCCTTTAACATGCAAACTTCTATTGACTGCATAAGCTGTATTTTTTATTCTAACTTTACTGTTCTTTACCATCCTTCTATCATCAACAGTGAGTTACAGACTTACTACTTAAGCAATAATGACCGAAGAGCCAGTCATTTCCTGGAGATTAATGACTGGCTGAGGGGAAAGGTGGCCCGAGGTGCAGCCGAGGGCCAACCCCACTCAGCAGGTTGTTAATTGACAGGAAATGAACGGCTGCAAGGTCATTATTGTGATTATAAGTGTAATCACAATAATGAGCTTTTTTGTACTTTTTTTTCTTTGCAGCTCGTGCTGACAGTGCTGTGTGGTATGCCGTATGTGTAGTAGCTGAGTTGCGGTGTTCGTAGTGGTGTGTACTTTGTGAGTAGTTATTTGTAAAGATGGTCACATAGGATGAATTTTGGTTTCTTTCAGATTTTTATAGCACAGATTCGCTGCCATCAGTGTAGAGACTGAGCACTGCGATCATCTGTGTTGCTGCTTTTTTTTATTCTATCTATTTTTGCACCCCAGATGACCCCCATCTAACTGACTCCCCCAGCTCCATCACCCAGAATTACCAGGGCTTACCTTACGCCTGGTCCAGGAGCGGTGCCCACGTGGAGTCGGTAATCATCCTGCAGCCGGTATTTTTCGTCCACCATTTTTCTCCCGAGGGCCCCAGGAGAAGGACACATATACGTGGAGGTGCACATGCGCCTTGCAGTCTCGGTAATGACCCCCTTCCGCCCACCCCATTGGCCTAATGCCAGGCACTCTGCCTGCACAGCCTCCTGGCCTCCACTGGGGGCAACCATTGAGCAAGGGATGCCACTCCACCACCCCAGAGAGGAGAGCTGCCTGCCGGTCACTCCATCCAGCTCCGCCTTCCCCCCCATGCCAACCTCCAACTCGCTCCCGAACCCGGGTCACCGGCATGCCGTGAGGTGAGACGTCCAGCACCTCAGCCCTCTGCACCACCGGGCCGGCCTAAGTGCCGGGCATTTCTAATAGATTTCAGACTGGCATGGCAGCCAATCAGTGAGCTTCTTTAGCTCATGAATAATTAATTAAACTTATAATATGTGATTAATTTATGTCACAGTGTATCTGTGTCATACTGTAGAACTTTGTAGATGAAAGGGACATAATTAGTGGTGGGCAAAATCGGTGAGCTTGTGGTTTTCCTTTTGCCAGATCATTCCATTTTGGTCCTGTTTTGGTTGCGGATTCCAGCCTATTTCCCAGATGCTTAACATCACCTTTTAGCATACTCTCACCTCGCTAGCTCTAACTAAATCCCTTATCTTTATGGGGCAAAAGCCAACTGTCAAAGATATTTCAGGCCTACACAGGGCTACTCTTCAACTGGCTAGAATTTTGGGACATTTGCAGAACTTGCATTGATGAACCTGAATTTGCTTGAGTTCTTCCACCCCTGCTTTCTAAGCAGAGATAGAAAAAGGTCACTTGTTCCCAGGACTGGCCATCTTTGTAAGGGTAACTGTCACACGATGGTTTCATTGGATTTTTTCAAACGTAGTGAACTGAACAAGCCTGGCCTTGGTTTTCAAAAGGATGTTGCCAGTTTGTGACACTCTCCCAAGGCATTTCATACATCTGCATTGAAATTTTTGACCTCCTATGAGGTAAAAGGTGGTCAAACATTCCAGTGCAGTTTGTGACAAATATGTTTGGTACCACCCCCGAGTCAAAAGAATGACACAGGCATCCCTTTTGTTATGCAAGCAGATGCAAATTGTGGCAACTGCTGCAAAAACTGGAGCATCTTGGGAAATAAGGCACATGAGTTTTGATTTAATTCAGAAGACACTGACTGCTTAGAAGATGGCTGCTTAGTCAGCGTCCTCCACTGCTGTAAATCCATCCTCTACTCTTCACATACGCTGTTCTGATTACATGACATAGTCAGTCCTTATTGCCCACAAATTTCAGTGGAAGGAATATAAGTGTTATTCATGGCTGAGTTGTTCTTATTCATGGATGTGACATCATATCCATGAATCCATGAAAGCTGCCTTCTCCTACAGACTCCCAGCTCTATGGAACCTCCAGTCCTTCCAACTCCGGGACCTTCTCAAATCAATCAATCAATCAAAATCTTTATTTATCCAGGTGAACATCATTGAGCAGAGCTCTTTTACAAGATGGACCTGGCTAGAACAGGGTCGGGTAACATCCATCATAAAAACATATAAATACATGTAAATAAGTATATAAACACAAACACAATGGTGCAGTAATAGGGGAGTCAAATGATAAAAGGAAGACAAGGCATGCCATAACAGAGGAGGATTCAAATACAAGGGGGCAGGTCCACCACTGAACCATGCAACTGTATATAAACCATGTTCTCTGTATAGAAGTACCAGTTAGTTCATTTACCAGGGGCAGTCACTAGTACTAGCCATGAAAATGGCTTGGAGAACCACCAACTAATGGCAGATGGGGTACCAGGAGGGGTATGTAATATGTAAGCGAAGGATAAACATTGTGAGAAGTGAAGTCCCAAGGATAGGTCGGTAGAACTGATGGCGGTGGGGGGGCCTACAGGGAGAGGGAAAGGGGAATTAGGACTTTTATAGTATGATTGCGTGTAGATTGTGGATGAGTGCAGTATAGAGTTGTGAAAAGAAGGCTGGAGAAAGTGGGAAGATAGACCAGTATCAAAGGGAGGACAGAGGCATCAAGGTGTTACATGAAAGCATGATGACAGACCAGGGCCAAGGAGGAGACAAGCACTAGAAGTAATTTGTTCATGGTTAAATGGTACAGGTTAGCATTCTTTCTTACTCCTCCCTCAAACAGCACTTACATCTCTTCCCTCCCCCACCTTGCTCATGTCCCTACATGTCCGCCTCTCTAACAATACTGGATTCAGGGTAATGACTATCTCGGCCTCAACAGCCCCATTATTACCATTGTGATCGTCAATTGTTTTATATTCGAATCCACCTTCATGGTAGTGAATCCTGCTATATTGTCTGTATACTCCCATATGTTGTAATTATTTTGGATTGTCTATGTTTTGTTGTGATCTGTATTTTGCTGTTATCTTTTGTGTACCCCTGCCTCGGTCGCACTCTGAAATGCACTGCTCAGCGTGTATTTTCCAGTGCAAACACATTTAAATAATAAATGTCAGCAACTTTGCTGAGTTACTATTTATGGCTGAGGTGGTGTTGTTATTCACAGATGTGATAACATACCCATGAATAACAGCACTCCTCTGCTATGAAAAAAATAAGGGCTCACACTTGCACTTGGTAACATAAGCTTACTGAATAGAATGGACGGTGGGTGGGCAGAGAGGGACAGGGAAAAAGCAGGGATACTGAACGAATATTTCTGCTCAGTATTCACAAAAGAGAATTAGGGGGAGGTGCATAATCCAACTAACAGAAGCATTCTTGAGAGGGGGGGTCGATCCCAGTCCTTTCACAGCAGGAAGGGTTCTGAAAGAACTCCTAAAAGTGAAGGTGGACAAAGCAATGGGGCCTGATGGAATCCACCCCAGAATTCTAAAAGAATTAAGGGGAGAACTAGTGAAACCACTTACTACCCTTTTTAACAAATCATGGGAGGATGGTATGGTACCTGAGGACTGGAGGAAGGCGGATATGATTCCCCTTCACAAAAGTGGGAACCAAGACAGAGGCAGGAAACTACAGACCTGTCAGTTTGACCTCTGTGGTAGGGAAAGTGATGGAATCACTTCTGAAGGAAAAAATTGTTGAGTACTTAGAGGCCAGTGGAGCACAGGACTCAAGGCAGCATGGGTTCACAGCGGGAAGGTCATGTCAGATGAATCTAGTTGATTTCTTTGACTGGGTGACCAAAGTAGTAGACCAGGGAGGGGCTGTGGACATGGCCTACCTAGACTTTAGCAAGGCATTTGACACAGTCCTACACAAAAGATTAACTGTCAAATTAACCAGCCTGGGAGTGGGTCCCAGGGTGGTAGCCTGGGTAAAACATTGGCTGGACAACAGGACACAGAAGGTAATTGTAAATGGAGTCCATTCTGAAGAAAGAAGGGTTACTATTGGGGTACCGCAGGGTTCAGTACTGTGTCCAGTCCTTTTTAATGTCTTTTTAAGTGACATTGCAGAGGGACTGGAAGGAAAAGTATGCCTCTTTACAGATGACACAAAGATCTGCAACATGGTTGATACACAAGGAGGCGTGGAAAGGATGAGAAGGCCTTGGCAAGGTTGGAGGAATGGTCAGAAGTATGGCAGCTTGGATTCAATGCAAAGAAGTGCAAAATAATGCACCTGGGAAACAAAAAACCCAGGGGAAGACTACACAGTGGGGGAGGTAGTAACAACAACAAAAATGGAAAGGGACCTAGGGGTAATCATATCAGATGACCTTAAGGTTAGCAAGCAATGTAAGAAGGCAGTAGGGAGGGCTGGGAGTATATTCTGGGATGTATAGGGAGAGGCATCACCAGCAGAAAACAGGAAGTTGTTATCCCTCTGTACAGACAGTTGGTGAGACCCCATCTGATAGTACCAGGCCAGTTCTGGAGACCCCCCTGCAAGGACATAGACAAGATAGAGGCAGTCCAGAGGAGCACAACTAAAATGGTGAGGGTCTGCAAGAGAAGCCATACGAGGAGAGACTAAAGGAGCTTAATATGTATACCCTTGAGGAAAGGAGGGAGAGGGGGGACATGATAGAAACTTTTAAGTACCTCAGTGGAATCAACAAAGTCCAAGATGGCAGCATCTTTCAGAAAAAGAGATGTGCAAGAACAAGGGGACACAATTTAAAGATAGAGGTGGGCGGTTCAGGGGCAATGTGAGGAAGTATTGTTTCACAGAGAGGGTGATGGATGCATGGAACAGCCTTCCTGAGGAGGTTGTGGGGTCTAAAACTGTGGGAGAATTCAAGAATACATGGGACAGCCATAAGGCAATACTTGTGGGGGGTAAGAAGAAATAGGCTGTTGGTTAACTAGGATCTGCAGCTTATCCTGTAGGTAGGGAAATGGGCAGACTAAGTGGGCCAAGCAGTCTTTATCTGCCGTAAAAGTCTATGTTTCTATGTTTCTGTTATATAAGCAATAGCATCTAACCAGCAGTCTGGACAACTTGGGTGCAATGTGAGGCAGGAGGCAAAGCTGAGTACCTTCAGCTGCCTGATAACTCTGTATAATCTGCTTGAGCAAACACCATGAAAGTTGTTATCATGCTCATAAAGCAGGTGTGAAACAGCAAAATTAAAACATATGAAAACAGAAGGTCAAGCGTGCTGTCAATGTCAGGGGTACAAAAATTGCCCAAATGTGTTTTGTTAAAAACTACTGAAACCAGAGTAGAAAATACTGGATGAGGCAAGGTATTATAAACTTCTCAGATTTTCTGTAAAGTCATAGTGGAAAAAAAAAAAAATACAGTCCTATTTAATGGCAGCCGGGCAAGAATAGTGCGAAAATGCCAAGGTTACAAAATGGGCCTAAACTGTTCTTTAAAAAATATGCCGACTGCACCAAATAATAAAAGATAATGCCCGCTGGTCAGTAATTTTGCCCATTTGTATTAATGACAAGAAAAGAAATAGAGCAGTTTCTATCAAAACAAGCATTTGTCAATGCCGAATGTTGATTGCTGATATGTGCTGCTTAGGTATTTGGAAGTGAAAGTACCATGCCTAAGAACTGTCATGTGCGCGCCCCCCCCCCCAAGACATCCACTGTGTCTTTCTATTCAGTATTCACAGAAGAGGGGGAGGGGCAAGAACCGCAGCAGTACAGCAGTTGCAAAGGTGTGAACAGGTGGACAGTAGTCCATTCACAGGCAGAAGAATTCTGCAGAAGGTGAGTGAACTGAAGGTGGACAAAGTGATGGGACCAGATGGCATACACCCAAGGATATGAAAAGAACTGTGAAGGGAAATAGCAGTACCTGTGGCAGCCATGTTCACTGAGTCATTCAACAGAGGGGTGGTACCAGAGAATTGGAGGAGAGCACATGTGGTCCTGCTATAGAAATCCAGTAGTAGGGAGGAGGCGGGGAACTATAGGCCAGTCAGCCTCAGTTCAGTAGTGGGGAAGATCATGGAGACATTGGTTAAAGAAAGGATAGTGGGGCATGTAGAAGCCATTGGAGCCCAGGGCCATAGGCAACATGGATTCACAGTGGGAAGGTCATGTCAGACAAATTTGGTTGATCTATTTGGGTGACAAAGGAAGTAAATCAGGGTGGGGCGGTGGACAACGCTTACCTTGATGTAAGCAAAGCATTTGACACCGTCCCACATAGGGGGCTGATAAACTAGCTAAGTAGGATGGGCATGGAGGAAAGGGTGGTAAAGTGGGTTAGAAACTGGGTAAGAGACAGGAGGCAGAGAGTGGTGGTAAGTGGGGCACAGTCTGGGTAGAGGGGGTGACCATTGGGATGCCACAGGGATTGGACTTGGGGCCAGTCCTGTTCAATGTCTTCATTAGTGACATTGCAGAAGGGGTGAAGGGAAAGGTCTGCCTGTTTGCAGATAACGCCAAGATCTGTAACACAGTGGATACCCCAGAGGGGGTGGAGAAATGAGGAGGGACCTGGAGAAGGTTGAGAAATGGTCTGAGGACTGGCAACTGAACTTTACTTCAAAAAAGTGCAAAAGTATGGATCTGGGACACAGAAACCCTGGGGAAAGGAACAGAATGGGGTGGGGGAGGGAGTTGGTGACAGTCACAAAGGAGGAAAGGGGCCTGGAGGTTCTTATCTCAGATGACCTGAAAATGTCAAAGTGGTAAGGCAGCTGGGAGGGCCAGTGACATGCTGGGGTGCATAGGCAAGGGTATCACCATCATAAGGAGGGAGGTAGTGATGCCATGATATAAAACCATGGTCAGGCTTCACATGAAGTTCTGGAGGTTGCACCTTCGTAAGGATATTAACAGGCTAGAGATGGTCCAGAGAAGGGCAAATGAGATGGTACAGAGCTTGCAACATGAGACTTATGAGGAGAAAGTAAGGGACCTCAATATGTACTCACTGGAAGAGAGGAGGGAAAGAGGGGGTATGATAGAAACATTCAAGTACCTCAAGGGTATACATAGAAGTACTGAGAAGCAGAAGACAGCTGCTATAGGGATATGTGGTAGCTTCTGTGTGATATTGTTTTGTTCTTATAAATCTGTACTCTCCAGTATTTCAGTAACCACATGACCACACTGCCTTCTTTAGGCAATTTTATGCTGGTTGATGGCTGGTGTCAGATGGCAGACAGAGGGCTCACTAGATTATGTTGCCATTTGAAAAACTTCATAGAGTGTTCTTTTACTGGTAAGCATTTGGGAAAGCTGGTGAAGGTCTTACAATTTGTATTATGATTTTATCTCCTTTTGTCTGTCCCCTTTGGTCCGCCCATCCCCATACCCCAACAGTCATCAGTGGCCACAGCTGCAGCCTTCTTCTTGCCAAGATGATGGGTGAGAAACATAGAAACATACAAGTTGCTAGCACATAAGGACTGCTTGGGCCACCTAGTCTGCCCATTTCCCTACCTGATGGGTAAGCTGCAGATTCTAGCTTATCAACAGCTTACTTCCTCCTACCCTCCAATAGAATTGCCTTGTCTGTCCGTGAGCAGCTGTCTTCACAGTCTGTGAAGTCTGACGTCTTTCAGTGCCACTTATTTATTTATTAGCTTTTGTTGACCAGGTAGGTTCATTAGGCAAAAACCCTGCCTATTTTCAAGCACGACCCGGGAGAGTACAACATACAGTTTACAAAAAACAAGCAGCAAATAGTTCAGAACCAGTAGATATCCTCGCAGGGATAGTTGTGGAAATAAAACATACATGTGACAGTGGCCATCCATGCAGGGATGGAAGGAAGCAGGCATGGGGAAACAAGGCAAAGCAGACAATAATTGCAGAGACAACGGTAAGCTAGCTTAAGGAAAGCAAGAGAAGGGGGGGGGTTAGGAACAGACACAGGAATCAAGTGCATGTAGGTAGGTGAAAAGTGTCGTCTTGGAGGAGTGAGATGGAGAGCATTTAAGGCTAGGGGTAGAGAGTTCCAGAATTTGGGAGCAAAGTGAAAGAAAGCTTGATCTTACTTCAAGACACAGCTCTTGCAGCAGGTTACACCATTAGGACTGAAGCCGGCAGGCGTCAGGACCCCACGGAATAATTCTAGCTAGCTATCTTCAGCGGGGACCGCCCCCCGATGTCGGTCCCACCTCCGACGTCAGACGTAGTACATAAGGGGGCGGTCCCGCCAGATTCCCCAGTTCTTTCCCGCCGTCGACTTGCAAATGATCCTGGTGGCCCCTTTCTGGCCCAGACAGATCTGGTTCCCCTTTGCTAATACAGCTATCCTGGGAACCTCTGCTCCCATTGCCATTCAGCTCCCATCTCTTGTCTCAGGAGGATGGTTCACTGGTCCACCTGGACTTACGCTCACTGAACCTGCATGCATGGCTCCTAGAGACATAGCCATCCTGCGACACGGGGTCTCGCAAGAGGTTGCGAAGTTCTTTCTGCAGCCAGAAAACTGGCAACGCATGCGACGTACGCCATGAAATGGCGCCGTTTTTGTCTGTGGTCGCTAAAGCACGCGACCTTTCCCCTTTAGGTTGCCCGGTGAAAGCGGTGCTAGAGTACCTGCTCTCCCTTTTCCGTTCGGGTCTCGCCTACTCCTCTATTAAGGTGCACCTCTGTGCCATTTCAGCTTATCACCTCCCGGTGGGACAGCGCACAGTGGCACAATTAGATGCCTGTCGAGAATTCTTGAGAGGGGTGTTACATCTTAGGCCGCCCATTAAGGACCCTGTGCCTCCATGGGATTTGCTTTTGTCCTGGAGCAACTCACGCTCCCCCACTTTGAGCCTGCCGTGGATTGGCAGCTGTGTTTTCTGTCATGGAAAACGTTGTTTTTGGTTGCTGTTACATCAGCGAGAAGAGTTTCTGAGCTTCATGCTCTCATGTGCAAAGAGCCTTATTTAATTTTCCACCGGGACAGAGTATCCCTGAGGACGAATCCTAAATTCCTGCCTAAGGTGGTTTCCACACTCACTCTCAATCAGGATATTGACCTGCCGGTCTACTTCCCTAATTATTCTAATAGAGGAGAGGCGCTGCTTCACACCTTGGATGTTCACCACAGTTTAAGGTACTACCTGAGCAGAACTAAGCAGTTTCGTAAATTGGAGCAACTTTTCGTTTCCTTTACTCAAAGGATGATGGGCCAACCAGTATCCAAACAGTCCCTGTCTCACTGGCTTGTCCAGTGCATCTCTTACTGTTATGATATCAAACAAAAGCCCCTCCCGGGATCAGTCCGGGGCCATTCCACTAGGGGAGTGGCCACCTCCTTTGCAGCACTTTGAAATGTTTCCACTTCTGCCATTTGTGCTGCAGCCACTTGGAGCTCTGTACATACCTTTATCAGGCATTATAGCCTGGACATCGCTTCACGGCGAAGAGCCGGCTTCGGCCTGGCTGTGCTACAGGGTCTCCTGTCCTAGAATCAGGACCTGGAATGAACTTTCTAGTTTCCTCCTCCCAGAGTGTTTGCAAGCGTTACTGCTTGGGAATCAGTCCTAATGGTGTAACCTGCTGCAAGAGCTGTGTCTCGAAGTAAGATAGTACAGTTAGGTAAGAACTTACCGTAACAGTAGATCTTCGAGAACAGCTCTTGCAGCAGGTACCTTCCCGCCCACCTACCCCCTTGGAGGAGGCATGGCTTATGCATTTTACAGGGATTTTACCCTTTTGTCTTCTGACAGTGGATCCTCGGTCTCCCATTTTATTGTCAGCCTGCGGCCGGAAGTCTCCGGCGGGAGAACTGAGGAATCTGGCGGGACCGCCCCCTTATGTACTACGTCTGACATCGGAGGCAGGACCGACGTCGGGGGGCGGTCCCCACTGAAGATAGCTAGCTAGAATTTTTCCATGGGGTCCTGACGCCTGCCGGCTTCAGTCCTAATGGTGTAACCTGCTGTAAGAGCTGTTCGCGAAGATCTACTGTTACGGTAAGTTCTTACATAACTGTACTTTCCCCAATTTTTGTAGAACAGAAAGGGATGGAGAGTGAAGAGGTATTAGAGGATCTCAGTAGTTGGGAGTGTGACACCGGGGTGAGCATAGCCCCAATGCTGTCAGGGCCAGGGGGTCTTGTCATGGAGTCAGTGAAGCAGCCCAGAGTGTATAAGCACAGGTTTTTGGGGGACAGCCAGTATAGGGTGGAGTACAGGAGACAGTGATGAGTAAGGCGATGGACAGACAGGGCAAATCTGCATATGTTGTTGTAGGTGGTGTCCCATTTATGAAGAATACCAACATTAGTGTGGGAAAAGATGGGGAGAGCGTACAGGAGCCTAGGAAGCAAAACCCCTCTGGCCACAGAGATCTTAGCAGCAGGGGTTAGGGAGTGACACACCTGGTAAGCTGCGCCAATCTTAGTGTTGATGGATCTACACACCTCCAATAAATGAGAAGACAAATCAAGAGCAGGATTCAGGGTCACTCCAAGGTATTTGAAGGAATCCGTGGACAGGACTACAGACCCATCAGAGCAGCGCATGCAAAGTTTAGGGGTCCCAGCATGGATTTTTCTAGCAGACCCAAAGAGCATGACCTGTGTCTTTGGGAAATTGAGGATCAGGGAGTTGGATTGGAGCCAGGATTGGAGCATTTGGAACGCAGATGACAGGTGAATATTAAGGTCGGCTACAGAATGGGCGGCTGAGAAGAGCACCAGATTGTCAGCGTACATGATGGAGTTGCAGTCGGTGAAGGAAGAGGGACAATTATTGACAAAAATGGAAAAAAGCAGGGGTCCAAGAATGGATCCTTGAGGGATGCCACAGGAGATAGGAGCAGGAGAGGAAAGGACTTTGTTGAAGGAGACAGATTGGGAACGTTTGGAGAGGTAACTGGTGATCCAGGATAAGTTTCAAGTTTTGAGAAAGGGTCATGGCGACCAGAAACGCGTTAGACAGTTTTATTATTTTAAAATAAATGTTTTTCTACTTTATTTTACTGCAGAGTCAGTGATTTTTACTTGTAGTGGGTGACTGCCTGGTTTACAAGTAATTGGAGGTTGGTGATCCAGGATAAGGTGGAACCAGAGGCCCCAAGAGACTGCAGTTTGTGTACGAGCAGAGGATGGTTAACCAGGTCGAAAGTTTTAGTTAGGTCAAGGAGCATGGCCCCAGTAAATAGGCCAGAGTCCATGTTAGACTTAGCCTCGCTAGTGAACAGGGTGAGAGCAGCAGTTGTGCTGTGACCAGCCTGGAAACCGTGTTGAACTGGTGGCCGGCGACTGAAGATTGAAGTTTAATAAGTGGGCAGAGATCTGACGGTGTATAAGTTTGTGAAACATCTTGCTGAGTGTAGGTAGAAGTGCAATGGGGCGATAATTGGACAGAATTTTAGGGTCACCTTTCTTGAAGACGAGTATGATTCTGGCATATTTCCCAGCTAAAGGCACTATGGAGGTGCTAATGGACAAGTTAAACAGCCGAGTGACTGGAGTGGCTAGGAGAGAGACACCAATTCTGAGTATCCTAGGTTCAATACCATCAGGTCCTGCACTGCCATGGGGGGGGGGGAATGGACTGTAATAACCTAAGAACATTAAGGCAGGGGATAGGAGAAAGCACAAAGGTTGGGGAAGGATGAAAAGGAGCTGTGAGAGTGAGCTGGGAGTCACTAGGTCCTGGAAGGGGGGATACTGGGAACCTCCATGAAAAGCGAGTTGAAGTTGTTGGCAATTGTGCAGGGATTGTTGCAGATAGAATCATTAATTAACATGTCTTTGGGAGCCAGTGGTTTAGTATTACCCAAGATTTCGTTAATCTGGGTCCAGCAGCTGAGGACTGAAGGAGACTGCGGTAGTAGTTGCTTTTGGCAGCTCGGATAGACTTCTTGCAAGTATTACGCAAGGTGAGGTACTCAACAAAGTCAGACTGACTGGAGGAAGATTTCCATTTTAGCCATAGTTTATCGTGCTGCTTGAGCAGTTTCAGGAGAGGGCGGCTCAGCCATTTGGTCACCTTCCCTCTAACCCTACGCTTACACTATGGGATGTGTTTGTGCTGTAGGGCAAGTAACGTCGTATTAAAGTAGTCGGTGGCCTTGTTAATGTCATTGGTAATGAATAGGGGAGACCAGTCAGTGTTTTTGAGATCAAGTAGGAACTTGGCCAGGTCAAGTAGAGAGAAGTTAGCAAAGGATATGACTTTGTGGGGTAGAGAGGACGGGGAGGAGTCACACACACAGAAGACAGGGCAGTGGTCATTGATTGAATCAGGTAAAATCCCAGCAGAAGAGTAGCAGTTCATATGGTTAGTGAGAATCCAATCAATCATCGTACAGCTGGAGCTGTTCGGCGACTTCCGAGTGGGGGAGGAGATGAGTTGGGACAGGTTGGTCTTACTGATGGTAGAAGCAAGGGAAGAGGCAGTCGGTCCAAGCCAGTCAAGGTTGATCATCTTCCAACACAGGCGAGGTGCTGCCAGCCCAAAGTAACTCAGGATAAGCAGGTTTCAAAGTGGGGAAGAAATGGAGTGAGCAAGAATCAAGAACTCATTCAGATACAGTGTCGATTTTAAGAGCAGCATACTGGTGTGGACACTGCAGATATAACCCCAGCTCTTTAAGCAGCCTTATGAAGAGTAAAGGCTTCTTGAAGCACTGGGGTTCTGTTTATTGTACTGTAAGAGGGCTGCATCTAATTCAGTAATTTACTGTACCTTACATGTGGATGTATGGTAGGCCCAGCTTTGAATAAACACTGCACCTGAATTTACACATGATGCGATAGAAACATAGAATTCGTCAGCAGAAAAGAACCGCTCAGCCCACCCAGTCTGGCCAAGTATTCTCTACCTACGTGTAACTCCTGCCTGTATATGTTAGTGCATGTCTTATTCTGCCTGCGTCCATCAGGACCTCCTTGTGAATGAGCTTAATGGATTTTTCCTGCTATGAACTTGAACCTACTCCACGTCCATGACCCTATTGATCTCCGTTGCCCCCCTCTTTCTCCTTTCTGTAATATACCCCTATGTTTATCCCATGCATGCTTAATATCCCCTACCATTTTAGCTTCCAACACTTCTCCTGGCAGTCTGTTCAAGGCATCTACCACCCTTTCAGTAAAGAAATATTTCTTCACATCTAGCCTGAATGCCCCCCCCCCCAGCTTCATTGTATGTCCCTTGGTTTGGGTGCTCATCCTCATTTGAAGGAAATGCCCCAACTGTACCCTCTTTAGCCCTGTGAGGTATTTTGTAGATCTTGATCATGTCACCTCTCGGACTCCTTTCTTCCAGAATGTACGTGTTGAGATTCTTCAGCCTTTCCTTGTAGGGATTCCTGTGAAAATTCTGAACCATTTTAGTTGCCCTCCTGTGGAAAACCTCCACCTTATGTCCTTTCTGAAGTTTGGACTGTAAAACTGGACACAGTACTCCAGCTGGGGGTATACCAGCAAGTGATACAATGGCAGCACAACATTCCTCGTCCTCCTACTGGAGATGCCAGTCCTTATGCACCCCAGAATTCAATTTGCCCTGCCCATAGCCTTGTCAAACTGTACTGCCGTCTTGAGGTCCTTTGATATAATAACCTCAAGAACCCTTTCATGTCTAATGAATATCAGTACCTCCCCCCCATCATATACCCAGCGTCGGTGTTCCTGTGCCCTAGGCACATGATTTTACACTTGTTGGCACTGAACCCCAAGTAAGTAAGAAAATGGAATTAATCAATGAATTGCAGGCTTTTCAGCAGCTTTTTGGGGAGTGTGTATGTGTGTTGGGGGGGGGGGCTCTGGTACTGGCAGTACCTCCAAGAATGCCACAGACTTCCCCACTCCCTCACACTGCCTGCCCAAGTACTCAAACCTCCCCCTCACTACTTCCACAGTGTCCCCCAAGTCGTTTGTACCCACATGCAACAGTAAATGAGGTTTCTTCCTGCCCCTGACTGCACGCTTGAGCAGTGCCTGCCCTGCACCTCCTGCACTCAACCTGGGGACAGCTTCAATCCAAATATGGGTGTGTCTTTCCCCCTTTCCACCCCATCTCACCCATTTCAGTATAGAATCTCCCAGGATAAGTACCCCCACCCTTTACCCCCCTTCCCTTCTAATGCCCTTTCCACCACCCGATATTTGTTCTTTCCTGTCCCTTACCCCCACCAACTGCACCCTCGTGACTTCTATATCTGTACCCCCTACTTCCACCTCACCCCTTTTCTCTGCCTTATTCCTTCCATCTCCCTTGAACCCCTTCCCAGCCTGACTACTTCCTACTGGGCTTCCCATGTCGACCTCCCCTCCTCCCCTGCTGATTTCCAATGACTCTCCTATCCCCGCTGTTGTTGATTTAGAGCCCCCATTCCCTTCTACCCCGATAGTGATGCCCCTCCCATCCTTCCCCCTTCCCGTAGCCTTCTGTCCTTCAGTCACCACCCCCTCCTTCCTTACTAGCCCCTTCTATCCTTTTGTCCTTGCTATCTCTTTCCCTACCTGTTGCCATCCCTCTCATGCCCCGCTTGTCCTCCCCCCCTTCAGTATGTTCCTGCCTCCCGTCCCATAGCAGAGGTTCAAATCTATTCATAACCGATACCTGTCCTACATCTATTCCCCATATTGGTTCCCCCTCCTACTTGTTTCCCTCCGTGCCACCCTGGTGCCTCACTACCTGCATTCATCTGCTCACTTCCCTGGTACTCCTCATGGTGTCTTCCTCCCCCATCAGGAGGCAGCCCCGTCCTCACCTCGGGCACCCCCCCCTTCTCCTCTCTTTCCTGCTAGTGCCTCTGATACTGGGGTCAGTTTCAGTCCCTAGTTATTCTACCTCTGTCCCCCTTTGCCATTCCCTATCCCCCCCTCAGGATGCCTACCATACTCATCTGCCCTGCCACTTAGACTCCTCCCTAACCTCCACAGTTCCTCCCTCAAATTAGCCAGTCATCTACAGACCATACATCCCCACCAGCCTCCAAGCCCAGGCCAGGATCATGGCACGCCCACACCCTGTACATCTCTCCATCCTTCCAATGATGCCCCGCCATAGTGACATGTGGCACTTGTCCCATTGTGGCCCCCATCTTATGCTAGGGGCTGTTACTCCCAGGTTCTGTACCCTACTACAACTGTTAGGCCCCTATTTACTCAAATTCCTGTCCCCCCCCACACTAGTCCCCCTACTGACCCCTTGCCGAGAGGGATAATTCAGGCTCAAATGTCATCCGTTAGACACTGTATTACTGTAGCAATCCTAAAGGCTCCTTGTCCATTTTTTCACCCCTCAGCTACCATACTTTTTGTTCTCGGCTCTCATATAGTTTCACTTAGCCCACTTAGAAATCCTATTGCACTCCAAGTATTACTCAGTTCAGTTAGAGAAATAAACAGAACAAATAAATATGTATTATTACAGCAATCATAACAGTATAGCTCAGTACTTAGCTCAGTTAGAGAAAGAAACAGAAGAAGTAAATCTGTATTATTACAGCAATCCTAAAGCATCCAGTCATTGCATTGTCTCCACTCCAGAGACCCTGCTGTAACAGAGGACCACAGAGGACACTGAGCGGAAGGGTGTGCAAGTGTAAAGTCTTGGCAGAGTTCCATTGAGCTCATTCACTCCCCCCACCACTCGCTCGTTCTATTTCTCCCGACACTGCAGGCTGCCCTTTTGTACTGGGCTCCTGCTTGCATTGGCGCTTTTTCTGCCTACAAAGAAATATGCAGCAGTCCCGACACAGCTCCGTTGAGCTCGCTCACTCCCTGTCTCTCACTCGCTTGTTCTGTTTCTCCCGGAGCTGCAGGCTGCCCTTTTGTAGTGGGCTCCGGCCTGTGTTAGTACCTTTTCCTGCCCACAAAGAAATCTGCAGCAGTACCGACACAGCTCTGTTGAGCTCACTCACTCCCCCTCTCTCACTCGCTCGTTCTGTTTTTCCCAGCGCTGCAGGCTGCCCTTTTCTACTGGGCTCCTGTCTGCGATGGTCTCTTTTTCTGCCCACAAAGAAGTTCACAGCTGTCCTGACAGAGCTCCATTGAGGCTGCTCACTCCCCCTCTCTCACTCACTCATTCTGTTTCTCCTGGCACTGCAGGCTGCCCTTTTACACTGGGCTCCTGCCTCCATTGGCGCCTTTTTCTGCCCACAAAGAAATCTGCAGCAGTCCCGACAGAGCTCTGATGAGGTCACTCACTCACCCTCTCTCACTCGTTCATTCTGTTTCTCCTGGCAGTGCAGGCTGCCCTTTTGTACTGGGCCCTTGCTTGCACTGATGCCTTTTTCTGCCCACAAAGAAATCTGCAGCAGTCCTGACAAAGCTCCACTGACCTCACTCACTCCCCTTCCCTCACTCACTTGTTCTGTTTCTGCCGGCGCTGCAGGCTGTCCTTTTGTACTGGGCTCCTGCGCTGGGGCCTTTTTCTGCCCACAAAGAAATCCGCAGCAGTCCCGACAGAGCTCAGTTGAGCTTGGTCACTCACCCCCTCCACTCGCTCAATCTTAATCTGTCCCAAACACTGATTTCCCACAGCAATCGTGCTGTTCTGCACCGGAAGTGTGAAAACACATTTCGGTCAGGATGTGAAAAATGACAGCTGTACTGCTCATAAGGAGGTGTGGAAAAATGCCAGTGTTGAAAATCTGGCGTGACAATATTAAAAATCTGCGAAGTTACAAGGGTGCATGGAAACTGCGCAATGCACACTTGTAACGGTCATGCGATGGGCTATCATCACCAGATCTTCAACACAGGCATTTTAGGACCTCTGTTCATGAACAGTGTCACTGTCATTTTCTTAATCTGTCCCGAACACTGATTTCCCACAGAGACCATGCTATTCTGCGGCAGGAGTGCAAAAACATATTTTGGCCAGGATGTGAAAAATGACAGCTGTACTGTTCATAAGGAAGTGTGAAAAATGTTAGTGTTAAAATGTGGTGAAAAATATTACAAATTTGCAAAGTTACAAAGTGCGTAGGCAGCAGTTCAGCATGGCTTGTAACACAGTCATTTTATGGACTTTCATCACCAAATTTTCAACATAGAGATTTTAGGACCTCTGCTCATGAACAGTGTCACTGTCATTTTCTTAATCTGTCCCAAACACTTATTTCCCACAGTGACCGTGCTGTTCTGCACTGGAAGTGCGAAAACACATTTCAGTCAGGATGTGAAAAATGACAGCTGTAATGCTCATAAGGAGGTGTGGAAAAATGCCAGTGTTGAAAATCTGGCATGACAATATTACAAATCTGCAAAGCTTTTTTTGGTTTTTTGAAATTCTCTTTTTATTCAGTTTCAATAACAATAACATCGAACTGGTAAATACAGGTGAAAAGACAACATTGTGACAATTACTAGCAGTAAAACACAGAATAATAAGCATGGGAAAAAATAAAATCCCCCCCCCCCCGAAGAAGGTGTCACCGCTGAAAGGAGAAGGGATACACAAAAAATTCATAAGTAAGGGAGTAGGAAATTGACGAGTCTAGAAAGGAGAGCAAGATAGCAGCCGGTCCTTAGAACCTGGAGGGGGACGCAGCTCTACTGAGAACTGGTTCTTGAGTAGAAAGGGAAAGCACCAGGGAGACCATAAAAGGGAAGATGCCATCAATAATCAGATGGGTCAAAATGAACCTGGGGTTCTTCAGTGCAGGTACAAAGCATAAAGTTTACCCCACTTTTTCTGAAAAGCCAAGGGAGAGAGTCTGGAGCTGGCTATCAGCTTCTCGACTTTAAAACACAAAGACATTTCTTCAACCCAATCCATATACGAGAGTTCTAAATTATCTGACCAGTGACGAAGCACTAATCTCTTAACCGCCATTGAGATAAGAGCCATGTGATATCTTCTCTCTCTGACGTTAATACCTGAGTAATCTCTAGAATACAAATCTTAGTGTAAAGAAATCTGCAGACCCAGAATGGGGTCTAAGTTGTCCCGAATAGCTCTCCATAATGGGGCTACCTTGGAACAATACCAGAAAATATGAGGGGGACTACCCAGGTCTTTACCACATCTGAGACAATTAGGGGAGCTGGAATGATCGAATTTCGATTTTTTAACAGGCGTAATATACATATTGTTGACAATAAAATATTGAATAAGCCTATTCTTATCGAGAGTATTATATGTATGCAAATCTCTCCAAACTTGGCTCCATGTGAACAAAGGATCCGAGGAGAGTAGAGGCCAAGATTTGGAACCAGCTAAGGAAGGGAAAATAACCTTCAAAAGATGTAAATATAACTTGGATACACCGTGAGCTTTAGCCTAGATTCTTTAACCACCTCTGAGCAGGGGCTTTATCAGTCGACCCCGGTACAGTGTCTCAAAATTCTTTACTGACAAGGTGTTTTAGTTGATATACCTTGAAAATCATTCGGGGGGCGGGATATTAAGGACTAGTAGAAGATCGTCTATTGACCCAGGACCTCCTTGCACAAACAAATCTTCCACTAAGAGTCCCTGAATTTGGGGTAGCCACTTCCGAGATAATAATTTGTTCCCCATTCTAATATTAGGGTTGGAAATCAGGGGTTGCCCAGGGTCCTTAACGTGTCTAATTTTGGCGGTAGCATAAAATTGGTTCAGAACCCTCACCGAGGTGCCCACTGCTGAGTCTTGAATACAACGGGGTAGAGTTGAAAAATGACAATAAAACAGACTAGAGGGGTCTATATTGCATTGCTTGATGAGATCGAGATCCAAACTTAACCATAAAGGAGAGGATGTTGCATCCTTTCCTCCAAGCCATTTGCCGGCTTTAATTAGATGGCTAGCCCAGTAGTAGTATTCAAAGTTAGGGAGACGAAGGCCCCCCATATCCTTAGGTAAGCAAAGTTTATAAAAGGCTCGCCTGGGAGATTTATGATTCCTGATAAAACCAGTCAGGATCGAATGGATTCTCTTAAAGAAAAATCTGCAAAGTTACAAGGGTGCGTGGAAACTGCACAGTGCATACTTGTAACACAATCATGTGATGGGCTGTCATCACCAGATCTTCAACATAGGCATTTTAGGACCTTTGCTCATGAACAGTGTCACTGTCATTTTCTTAATCTGTCCCAAACACTGATTTCCCACAGCAAGCGCGCTATTCTGCGCCGGAAGTGCAAAAACACATTTCGGCCAGGATGGGGAAAATGACAGCTGTACTGCTCATAAAGAGGTATGAAAAAATGCCAGTGTGGAAAATCTGGCAAGAAAATATTGTAAATTTGCAAAGTTACGAGCGTGCATAGCAACTGCGCAATGCATGCTCATAAAACAGTCATTTTTTGGATTTTGTCCACCAAATTTATAACATAGGCTTTTTGAGAGCCCACCTCATGAACTGTCATTCATTAATCAGTCCCAAATGGTGATTCTGCTCAGTGAACGCGAAATCACCTTTTGGGGCCGAATAACGCCATGACAGTGGCTGAATTCATGAGAAGGGGTCCCAAAAATCCCATGTTGAAAATTTGGTGCCAAAATTCCAAAAAAGCCTAAGATATGCACCACAATTGAAAAAACCCTATTTATGCCATTATACAGCTTACCGGCATTTCCTCAGTTCGTGGTCAGCTTTGAAGAGTGCAGACGTGTTCCCGGTCCACTGAAGATCATCGCGCCGGGCTCCGGAGGTAAGTATGGGGTGAGGGGGGGTGTGAGGAAGAGGGGTACGCAGTGGGAGCTTGCGGCTTGAGGGAGGGGACGCAGACAGCGAGGGACCGTTTTCTTCTTTTCAGGGTTAGAAAAAAAAAAAGATGTTGCAGGACTTTTTTTCTTTTGCAGGTACTTTTGGCATGCTGGGGTGGGCTCCCAGTGTGCCACCTGTGTATTTTGGCATGGGGGTGGACTGGAGCTGACAGGGATTGGGCACCCCCATCGGCACATACTGGTGTGGGGTGGGGTCTCATGAGCCGAGGGGATTGGGCACCCCCTCAGCACACAAGAATTGGGGGGGGGGACATGCCGACGGGGATTGGGCACCCCCGTCAGCAAAGAACCAGGGGGAGGGTACATGATGCCGAGGGGGATTGGGCACCCCCTCAGCAAACAACACAAACCGACTGGGACTGGGCTCCCCATCGGCAAACTGGTTGGGGAATGCAAGGGAGCCCTGCAATGACGGGTAGCTCCCTCATTGCAGTGGATGACGCTGCAATGACGAGGTGGCCCTGATTGCAGTGGCTAAAACTTTTCAAAGTTGTGGCACACTGGCTGAACTAGTGTAAGCAGCAGCGTGCCACCCCATTGGGACAGCGGGCCAAGCCTCAAAAGGCAGTGGGGGCATTGGCCACAATAGTGCCACGCCTCCACAACCTGCTTCTGCAGCAAGCTGCTACAACATGTTTCTTGCGCATGCATGCAATCAATATAATAAAAATGGAAAACATTGCTTAAAGGGGTTATAAGGTGCTGCCTCATAGGATGAAGGGCTTTTATCATAGTTTCTGCCAGAGACAGCTTACAGAATCCTTCAGGACCACAGTAGAAAAAGGAATAAGGGAGACACGAGGGCGCAGTTTTGTAGTAGGGGACATTTTATGGAGTGCATCATCCCAATTCAGTTTAATTGTCTTCAGGATAAAAGCCATTGAGCAAAGCTTATTTAAAATGGTGTCCTGTTAAGGCAAAGTGTCTGAATGCAAGTGAACATAATATTTATGACATAAACAATGCTAGAGACGGTGTATCCCTTACAAGACACTGTATGTCTGTATAGGCACAGCAAAGTTTCAAGTGCAAGGTAAGGCACAGTGCAGGGGACATAGGGATGGAAGCTCACTGCTGTTGCTACCTATGTTATGACCCTCAAATGATGGCAGAAAAGTATGCCCAGTGGAGACTGAAAATAATGATTCTGTGACTTTTACTGGAAGGCAACGGGATATTTTCAAGGTACAGGAATTCTGGCACGGAGTACCACACAGTCAGGCATCTGTGACTGAAGATGAGCTCTGTCTAGTTTCGCCCACTGTTTTTCCACTCCAGTTAAGCCCCCCCCCCGCCAGGACATCCCTGAGGCATTCCCCCATCTTTGTAAAATTTGCCCTCCTGAAATCCAGGACCCTCACCTTTGTATGAAACACTTATACCACAGTTCTTATATCAAACCACACCGTACGATGATCACTGGTCTCCAGGTGAAAACCCACTGTGACTTCTGTAACACTGTCCCTGGTGGTGAGTACAAGGTCCAAAGCTGCTCCCTCACAAGTGGTCTCCCCCACATTTTGAGTAAGGAATGCTCCCTGCAGGGAGTCCAGGATGTCCCTACTCCTAGCTAAAGCTGCAGCTGGAATGCTCCCATCTACACCAAGCAGGCTGAAGCCCCCACCAGCAGCACCGCTCCCTTATTTGCCATCTTTTGGATTGCTTCCATCACAACCTTATCCATCTCCTCCCCTTCCCCCTGTGCTGGAGGTCTGTAGATCACACCAGTGTGAATAGTGGCTCCATTTCCTGTCTCTATGGTGACCCACAGTACCTCCGCCCCACCCTTTATTCCCTGTATCTCTGTTGCTGTTATGCTATCCTTCACGTAAACAGTAACGTTTACAGTGCCTGTAAAGTTGTTCAGAACCTCACTTAATGAGAGGTCTGCAGGCTAACTGAGGGATGCACAACACAGATGAGCTACAGCAGCTCATTTAATTTATACACAAAGAAAGCTGATGTTTGAGGAGTCAATTAGGTCAGCCATTCAGCTTGCACTTGTTTGTTAATAACCGCCTCACTTGTTAATTACTGCCTTCCATAGGTTTGCTCCAGGGTTGCTTCCTGCCTTCCTTTACCCATTGCCTCCAGATTCATGTTTCTGCGGTCTTGTCCTGTGTTGAGGCCAACACACACGTATCAGTGAATCATTGTTCAGTTAGTAAATAATTTATTAATCATTGCCTTGGATCATTCACTGTGCCGCAGGTGCTGTTCAGGCTTTGTTGTGTTGTGTGCACACTGTTTCATGTCCCTGTATGAATATTTATGAGCTCAGGAAATCAACATTCTTCCATCTCCCATTGCTGTAAACAAGATTTGGTCAATTTTGCGGCAGGCACAAGCTTTAGAAAATGCTGCAGTGTTCTTAACTAATGCTTAATTTTGAACTCCTTACTTGTTTTGAGGTTGTTCTGGGAAGGGTGAGAGTCTCAAGATTCTTTTATTAAAGTGTCAAATGTGAGATGTATATGCATGTGGGAATGTGTGTGGGTGTGTGTGTGTGTGTGTGTAGGTGTGTATTACGTAGTCCCATTTTGTTATTAATGTGATAACATTCCAGAAGCAAGACAGAATGACACATACAAATACTGCAGATTGTTGCTATATTTCATATATGGGCCAGCTACTGACAAGATATTGGTATGCTTGGAAGGGATCAGTGGGATGGAATTAGAATTAACTCAAATTCAAGCTGAAAAAGGCTCAAAGGCTTGTTTAACTGGATCAGCATTTGAACCACAGAAATGACTAGTATTATTTAAGCAATAATGACAGGGTCTGTGTTACTGTGGAATACCAGCACCTATCAGGGAAGTGAGGCATGAGGCAAAGCCAACTACCTTAAAAAAAAAGTGATGCTATCTCACCACTACTCAGGAGTGTCTCACTGTGATTATGAAATGTTTCCTCTGATTTTTAATTTTAAAATGGAGTAACAAAGCTTAAAAAGTTAAGCATGCTTGTCCTTTTCTGTTGTGCTGGAATATCCAGGTGTCCCTCTTGATGGAAGAGGGACACCTGGATATCGTGGCAGTCACAGAAACATGATATACAGAGAACCATGACTGGGATGTCAACATACCAGTGTACACAATCTACAGGAAGGACAGGGAGGGTAAAAGAGGAGGAGGAGGAGTAGCTCTCTACATAAGGGAAAGGATCAAAGCAATGGAACTAAAGGGTAAACAGGGAGGAGAGGAGGCACTGTAGGTCACCTAAAGACAGGAAGTGGCACCACAATCCATTATGGGGTTGTATACAGACTCCCATCTCAGGAGGAAATGGACAGGAAATGATAGAAGGCATCCTTAGAATGGCAGAAAAGGGGAGCTATTGTTGATGGGGACTTGAATATGCCAGATGTTAACTGGAGTACCTTTGCTGCAGCCACATCCAAGAGCAGGGTAATTCTTGATGCCCGAAAGGGGGCATGCCTCAGACAGCTAGTGCTGGAACCCACTTAGGAGGGAGCAATCTTAGACCTGGTACTCTCAAACGAGGACAGAGAGAGGATCTCGGATTTAGAAGTGGGTAGCCATCTGGGAACAAGCGATCACCAAACAGTGTGGTTTAAGATAAACACAGCCATAGAGTCAAGTCACACAAAGGTGAGGGTACTGGACTTTAGGAGGGCTGACTTTGGCAAAATGGGGGAGTACCTCAGAAGGCATTAGCAAATGGGCAAGAAGGTGGGGTGGAGGAACAATGGGGAAAAATCAAAGCTGCCATCACAGAGGCAACAAGCCTTTGTGTGAAGCAAATAAACAAAACAAAATGAAGAAAAACACCACTGTGGTTCTCAAAAGAGGTGGCGGGGAAGGTTAGGGAGAAAAAGATAGCAATCAGGAAGTATAAGGAAACACAGAAGGAGCAGGATGGAGAACTGTACAAGTTAAAGCAGAAGGAAGTGGGGAAGGCAGTCAGAAAGCAAAAGCCCAAACCGAAGAAAGGATAGCCAACTCAGTTAAGAAGGGGCATAAAACCTTTTGTAGGTACATTAGGGAATGAAGAAAGAACAGGGAAGGGATAGTGAGGCTTAATAATGGGGAGGGGAGATGGGCAAAAGGTGACAGTGACAAAGCAGGGATGCTGAACGAATACTTCTACTCAGTATTCACAAAAGAAGAGGAGGGGGAGGTACCTAAACCAAATAATAGAAGCACTCTGGATAGGGGGGTCGATACCAGTCCATTCACAGAAGAAAGGGTCCTGAAAGAACTCCTAAAACTGAAGGTGGACAAAGCAATGGGGCCTGATGGGATTCATCCCAGAATTCTAAAAGAACTAAGGGGAGAACTAGTGGCACCACTGACCACCCTTTTTAACAAATCATGAGAGGAGGGTGTGGTACCTGAGGACTGGAGGAAGGCAGATGTGATTCCTCTTCACAAAAGTGGGAGCAAGGCAGAGGCAGGAAACTACAGACCTGTTAGTTTCAGCTCAGTGATAGAGAAAATGATGGACACACTTCTGAAAGAAAGAATTGTTGAGTACCTAGAGGCCAGCGGGGCACAGGACCCAAGGCAACATGGATTCATAGTGGCAAGGTCATGTCAGAGGAATCTGATAGATTTCTTTGACTGGGTGACCAAAGTAGTAGACCAATGAGGGACTGCAGATGTGACCTACCTAGATTTTAGCAAGGCATTTGACACAGTCCCACACAAAACATTAGTAAACAAGTTAGCCAGCCTGGGAGTGGGTCCTAGGGTGGTAATCTGATTAAAAAATTAGCTAGACAACGGGACACAAGGGTAATAGTAAATGGAGTCCACTCCGAAGAAAGGGGGGTTACTAGCGGCCTGGGGTACCACAGGGTTTAGTACAGGAACTGGTCCACTTTAATGTCTTTATAGGTGACATTGTGGAAGGACTGAAAGGAAAAGTATACCTCTTTGCAGACGACACAAAGATCTGCAACAGGGTTGATACACAGGGAGGGGAGGGGTGGAAAGGATGAGAAGGGTGGTGGAAAGGATGACAAGGGACTTGGCAAGGTTGGAGGAATGGTCAAAAGTATGGCAGGTTAGATTCAATGCAAAGAAGTGCAAAGTAATGCACCTGGGAAAAAAAACCCAAGGGAGGAGTACACAATGGGGGGGGGATTATTAACGACAACAAAAATGGAAAGGGACCTGGGGGTAGTCATATTAGATGACCTAAAGGTAGGCAAGCAATGTGAAAAGGCAGTAAGGAGGGCTGGGGGTACTGGGATGCATAGGGAGGCATCACCAGTAGAAAACAAGAAGTTGTTATCCCTCTGTACAGACAGTTGGTGAGACCCCATCTGGAGTACTGCATGCAGTTCTAGAGACCCCATCTCTACAAGGACATAGACACGATAGAGGCAGTCCAGAGAAGGGCAACTAAAATGGTACAGGGTCTGCACCAGAAGCCACACAAAGAGAGACTAAGAGAGCGTAATATGTATACCCTCGAGGAAAGGAGGAAGGGACATGATAGAAACTTTTAAGTACCCCAAGGGAATCAACAAAGTCTAAGAGGGTAGCATCTTTCAGAAAAACAGATGTGCAAGAACAAGGGAGGCACAATTTGAAGATAGAGGGGGACGACTCAGGGGCAACGTGAGGAAGTATTTTTTCATGGAGAGGGTGGGGGACGCATGGAACGGCCTTCCTGAGGAGGTCATGGGGTCAAAAACAGTGGGGGAATTTAAGAATGCATGAGACAGACATAAGGCAATTCTAGTGGGAGGTAGGCGGAAGTAGGCTGTTGGCAAAACTAGAATCTGCAGCTTATCTGATAGGTAGGGAAATGGGCAGTCTGGGTGGGCCAAGTGGTCCTTATCTACCATCAAAGTCTATGTTTCTATGTTAAGTCATGTGTAACCCCTAGATGGCGCTATCCCAGGGGCTACTACCCCTGCCTGATTTGTCACTAACAGGTTGAGGGGCCTGGATCCGATGGCGGGTGCCTCCACCCAGAGGTCAGGGTTTGCAATAGTTAAACTAACTTGGTCACAGCCCTCTGGGACACTGCAACCCCCTTTCTTCCCACTAGTGGCCCCACAGTATATCAGAATTACCTTCACAGTATACACTTACCCCCAGGACTGGTTCAGGCACTGGGACCCCTGTAAAATAAGAAGATACAGTGCAACAATCACAGTACAATACTTTAACATAGACAAAATACTCAGGCAGTATAACTTTGCTGAAACAAGCAGCTCTGATTTATTTGGGGATATAACAAGGACAGGGGAAATCAGGTTAATTAGCTTATCACTTTACTCATCTACCTATGGCTCTGTACACAGGCCTATCCCTACCAGTTACTGTCCCTGGTGCCCAAGCCTAGTGGCTAGTCCAAGCCGTGGCACCTGGTAGGGGCCCTTTCACCTGAGAAAAGAAAAATTAGTTAAACAGTCAGCAGTACAGTAATTCCATTTGGATTCAATGTGGCAATTCAACAGGAGCGACCCTGAATTAGTACTCACGACCTCCAAACAAGATAGGGTCCTTCAACGTCAGCAGGGCTACTCTTGAGCTCCACGAGACTCCTCACACATTTATATGACAAACTGCAACAGGCAAAAGTCCTTTAATGGCAGCAGGATTCACTTGAGCTACACAAGCCTCCTCACACATTTATATGGTAAACAGTAACAGGCAAAAGTCCTTTAATGGCAGCAGGATTCACTTGAGCTACACAAGCCTCCTCACACATTTATATGGTAAACAGTAACAGGCAAAAGTCCTTTAATGGCAGCAGGATTCACTTGAGCTACACAAGCCTCCTCACATATTTATATGGTAAAAAGAAAGTACTATACCAGGCAGGCTGCTTCTCTGTCCCGATCGCAATTACTGCACAATACCGGAGAACACACAGCAGATTCAGTTCCTGACAGACCGAGCCTAATTCAGCAATTTCTCCAGTCTTCTACAGGGTGAGCCTGGTTTCTACTCTTCAGATATCCTTTGATTCTCTTCACAGGACGGATTCAGTCCTAACAAGCAGTTACACAAGCTGCAGACCGGAACTCGAGGCCTTACACGCGTTCCGACTAAAACTGCACACGAAAAGCACAGGAATCCTTCCTCTTCACTGCCAGAGCTCAACTGAAACTCAGTAGACAAACCAGGCACTTCCTTTGAGTTCCTCCCAGTTCTTGGCTGGATTGGCTGTCATCACAAAGACTGCCCCTGTTGGTCCAAAAAGGCGCAAGTCAAACTACATCTCCCAGAGTCACTGCCCATACAATCCTCTTGTGGCTGGCTCAGATTATGAGTTCAAGTTCTGATTCGTCCAAGCACCATTTTAGAGCCTTAACCCACACTGATTGGTCCAGTTCAGCAGTTCAAACTAGAATGGGAACTAGGCAAACACAGTTCTGACTGCAAAGAAAGCAGGTTAGACAAACTGTATTTTCATTATTACTCTAAATGATTTCTGGCAAACAGTTACATCTTTCAGATGGGTTCCTTTGCACTCCTAGTGACTGCAAAATGGAGTGAATTGGCAGCAGCTCGAGTGGTACTCAAGCAGAGAGACACACAGTCCCCCCATACAAACTAATTATGTCTGCAAGCAGACAGCTCTTAAAGAGACAGTACCAGAGGCTCTAAAAACACTCACAGATAAATGGCTTAAACACCAAACGCCATTCAGGCTTGGAGCATTCAAGCAAGCTCCTGGAAGTCTTTTGGGAACCCCCATTTGCAGGGGGGTTACACCCTTCCTGGCCTGGGAAAGCTTGATGTCCGCGTCAAGCAAGTACCCCCATAAGTTTCAACTGCAACCATATACATTTGCATTAGGCTCACACATGTAATCATCAGTCAATATATCATTTTACCAAGAACACATTTCTGAAACATTGCAGTATGTCACTCTTTACACAGTATTACACACACATTGTACCATAACTCAAGTTATTACCTCTTGTACATGAAACCTCAAGAGAGGGGGCCCTTCTCTATCAGTTACCTTGGGGCTGGACAGGGCAAGGGCACCATACTTAGAGGGCAGCACAAGTAACTTAGAGTTAGCACTGACGCTCAGTTTGGGCAATGAGCTCGGGGACACATACACTCCTTTATGGACAACATTGAGAGGCAAGTCCACAGGCCTCCCAAGGGAATCATAACTGAGGTGCACCACAGGCTTTACAGCTCGACCAGTCTTTCTGGGGGAACTGTTACAGTCTCTGCACTCTGAGCCTAATTTTCAGCATTGTCCTCACTTGTCAGGGGAGTCTCCATGGGGGTAGAGAGGCTAGAACTTGGGGCACTTTCAGCTCCAGGAGTTACAGTTTCTGAGTCCGCAACATTTGGCTCGCATGGAGAGCATTCGGACACTGACAGTGGACTGTCAGGGCATTCAAAATACTCTTCTTGTTCTGGTGTATCACCAGTCTGCCCCAATCCATCATTTTCCTCCCCTGAAAGCTCAAACAGTTCAACCATGCACAATGATTCCATTTCATCTGATCTGATGCTTTGCACTTCACTTTCTGGGAGCATTTGCTCCACGGACAAAGCTGGGGGCTTAGACAGTCCAGAAGGCCCAGCTCGTCTCCAGTACTGACTAGGATTGCCCGAAACAATTGACTCAGTTCGTAGGATAGTATTCAAAGTCATCTCACTTTCTTCTGATACGGACTGACAGTGCTCAACTGGGACTTGTGGAGGGAACACTTTAACTCTGCTTCTGTAGATGCAGACTTTCTTGATCTTTTCTTAGCAGCAGCTCTAGTCACTGGTCCAGAGGGGGCATCTTCTGGGGGCTCAGACTCAATCAAGATTTGTCCAATGGGCAGTAAATAATTTCTATGCATTGTTTTTACATCTTTTGAATTATTATCAGGCCTTACTTTGTACACTGGCAGATCATCTAGTTTGCCCACTACAATGTGAGGGAGATGGTGCCATCTGTCAGCAATCTTGTGTTTGCCATGCAGTCCCAGATTTCTTAGCAATACCCGATCTCCCTCCTGGAGTTCCTGTGCTTTCACCTTTTTATCATACCTCTTTGTTGGCCAGATTTCTTTTGGCAGCCATGGTTTGAGCCAGTTAGTACGCATGAGTTAGCTGGGCCTTTAACTTTTGCACATACTGTAAATAGTTGTCCGCTTGAACCCCATCAGGAGAGACCCCAAAACACACATCTACGGTAGTCGAGCTTCTCTTCCAAACATCAGGCGGTAGGGGAGAACCAGTGGCATCACTTTGGGTGCAGTTATAAGCATGTACCAGGGTGCTAATTTGTTGGCTCCATCTAGGCTTGTCCTTTGGGTGCAGGGTGCTAGCATATCTAGCAAAGTCCGGTTGAAACGTTCAAGCTGTGGGTCCCCTGGGTGGTAAGGAGTGGTTCTGACTTTCGTGACTTTCACAGAGAAAGCATCTCTTGATCAGAAGACTCTCAAAGTCTCCCTTGATCAGAATGGATTCTTTGTGGAGCCCATAGTGAACAAAAAGTTTTCTACAAGTACTTTGGCCACAGTGGATGCTTTCTGGTCTTTGGTGGGGAAAGCTTGGGCATATCTCGTGAAATGGTCAGTGACCACCAGCACATTACTAATATTTCTTTGATCTGACTCCAAACTCAGAAAATCAATACAGACCAGCTCCATGGGTGCACTGCTGGTGATGTTAACAAGGGGGGCAGCCCTCTGGGGCAAAGCTTTCCTCTGTAAGCAGCAACTACAAGTTCGAATGTGTTGCTCCACATCAGCCCCTATCTTAGGCCAATAGAATCTGGATCTCACCAAGTCAAGTGTTCTGTCTATACCAAGGTGCCCCATGTGGTTGTGCAAGGACCTCAATACTGAGTCTCGAAAGGCAGTGGGCAGCACTAGTTGTTGTTTGTCTACTTGTCTCCCTCTGTCTACTGTTTCTGTTTATAACAGTTTATTGATCAGTTTAAACTTAGGACCTTCTTTGTATAACAGTGCAGTTCTCAAATCAGTGGAGCGTAATTTGGACACATCTTTTCCTGCACAGAGGGCTTCTAAAGCTGATTTGATCATGGGATCGTGGGACTGAGCCCGCCGAATACTGTCATTGTCCAGCTGAGGCAGTGCACCAATGTCTATTGCAGAAAAGTGGCAATAAGCAGCAGGTATGCAATTCTCAGAGGGTCCCAAGCAATCACTCATGCAGTCCACTGCATCCGTGGACATTGTTCCTCCCTGTCAAACTCTCCGCAGAGTGCCCGAATGTCAGGTTCTGCCAATCTGACCCAATCATTCTGGGGAACAGGCCTCCGGAGAGAGCATCAGCATCTATGTGGTTCAGACCTGCTCGGTATTCAGAGCATAGTCGATGTAGATAATGCAGAAAGCCACGTGATGGCCAGTGGCATCCAACTTAGCTGAGGTCTGCACATAGGTCAAAGGATTATTGTCAGTTTACTAGTATTTTAGCCCCATACAGGTACTCATGGAATTGGTCAACAATAGCCCACTTCAAAGCTAGGAACTCTAACTTATGTACAGGATAGTTCTTTTGGATGGGGTCAGGCTTCTACTGGCAAAGGCCACTGGTCTCAGGCCATTCTCGTGCTCTTAGTACAACACAGCCCCCAACCCTTGCAAGCTAGCATCAGTGTGCAGGACGTAAGGTTTTGTTGGATCGGCATAGGCCAGCACTGGAGCATGGGTAAGTTGATATATGATCTCATGAAAAGCAGTCTCACAATCAGGAGTCCAGCGGGCCCCAAATACTTCACTCGGACGAAAATACACTCTTTCAGTCTTGAGGGACACTGACTTTTGATATTTTTTGTGGGTTGGGGGATACCCTTGAGTAAGGTTAAGTAAAGGGCGGATCACTCTTGAATAGTCCTTGATGAAACGCCGATAATAACCACAGAATCCCAGGAATCTTTGCAGTTCTTTTAGATTTTTGGCTGTGGCCAGGTGGTCAAGGCTTCAACTTTACTTGGTTGGTCTCTATTCCTCGGTGGATACTATGTGTCCCACATACTTTACTGATGTTTGAAAGAATTGACACTTATCAATGGACAGTTTAAGGCCAAAGTCCTCCAGTCGGTCCAATACCTTAAATAATCTGCTCTCATGTTCCTCCAGTGAGCTGCCAAACACAATAACATCATCTAGGTATACCAGGCTCTCTAGTAAGTTCATGTCCCCCACTGCACGCTCCATCAATCGTTGAAAAGTGGCTGGGGCATCTGAAATCCCTTGAGTCATCCTCATGAATTCATAGAAGCCAAGCGGACAGATAAAGGCTGTCTTCTCACGGTCCTCTGGGGCCATCGGGATCTGGTAGTACCCACTGCGGAGATCCAACACAGAGAACCACTTGCTCCCATTTAGGCAGTCCAAAGCATCCTGAATGTGGGGCATTGTGTACTGATCAGGGATAGTCCGCCGGTTTAAGGTGCGATAATCCACGCACATCCTTACTGTCCCATTCTTTTTCCTTACTACCACAATGGGGGAACCATAAGGGCTTCTGGATTCTTGTATTACACCAGCAGCTAACATCTCTTGCAGATGTCATCTCACATCATCTATGTCAGCAGGTACCAGGCGTCGAGACCTCTCATGAAATGGTCTTTCGTCATGCAGCCAGATATTGTGCTCAGCTCCTTGCACGCATCCTACGTCCCATTCCTTTAAAGAAAACACCTGGTCTCTCTGGGCAAGCTTCTCACTGATCCTCACTTTCCATTCAGCTGGCAAGGGGAGTCACCAAATCAAACAAGTCAGGTGTTGCTCTGTCATTCTTCCTCGAACTCTTGCTGCTGGTAGCACTGCAGTGTCTGCACAATGCACATTAGCCAGGATGCAACCTCTATTTACTCAAATGTCTCTTTCAGACACATTATGAACTTGGACCATTACCCTTCTGGCATAAGCATGGGCTCTAGCGGGCAAAATACTAGGCTTAACCAGCAGTCCCTCTGGCAATTTTCCATTGCCTGGTGCATCCAACATTAATATTTTATTCTTAACATCCTTTCTGATACGGACCTCTCCCTGTAAGGTACACTGGGCACTTGGTGCCAGGATCAGAGACTCAGGATCCTTCTTCCATACAATTCCGACCGGTTCCTCTGGTTCTATTTTTTCAGCATCTCTCTGTGCCTCATAGGCCTTCTTAATTAAAGTCGGAACTCTTAAAGCTCTACTAGTCTTTGACCCCTGTTTTTCATAACACAACTATGCCAGCCTTCCAAACATATGAGCATTTGTTCCAATCAACAAAGGGACACCATCATACAGTCCAGTGGGGGGACACACTAAGGCTAGGGTCTCTACTTGTTCGGCCACTCCAGCCACGGAGGTGGGGAAAGACAGCCAAATTCGGATATACCCGGAATAGGGGTAGGCCTTCTCACTTAACCCCCATAGATGCAGTCCTTCTAATGGTTGTAAGGGTATGACTGACAAATGCTTCTGATACCAATCCTGGAACATAATTGTCACTTGGGAGCCACTGTCTAATACAGCTCTTGTAGACACTCCATTCACCTTTACAGTGGTCTCCATGGAGGACCCACTATTCTGGACCAGTCTGGAGAGGCGGTAGCGGGGGCCTGGGCAACTGAACTTGCCACAACAGGACGTGAGTTAGCATTTTTGGTGCCCTCACTGGGATCATTTTGTGCACCTCTTAACCACTGGTTTGTTCTCCGAAGCTCTCCTTGTAGCCTATATGCAACTTTGTCAGTGTCTTTTGGGGACCGGCATTCCCTCTTCATGTGCCCATCCTTCCCACAATTATAGCAAAACATACTTTCTGGAGTTTGAGCTGGCCGAGGCGCCACACTGGGAGCCAGGGCGGGGGTTCTACTAACTGGAAACCTTGGTGCCATCTCTGTCTGCGGCGTGATAAGCATTTGGAGACATCTCGTCAGTTTCTCCACTTCCATGGTCAAGGAATTGAGTTTGGAGCGGTTATCAGCAGGAGATACATGAGTGGGTACCCCCACCCCCATAGCAGATGCAGTCGGATATAGGTCGGGGCCTGCATTTGCAGGCGTGGCCTTCATAAAGGGACTGTTTTGAATTCTCGATCTCTGTCAACAGTTCGCCCCATTGTGGCATATCTTTTCCTTGTCAGAGCACTCATTGACTGCCAACCTCTGCCCTGAACTTCACTTGATGGGTCACCTCAGTCACTCGGGTCGTAGCCGCAGCTATTGGTGCAGGTCACTCCCGAGGTTGCCTTTTCTCAACTCCTCGAATTTCTCTCATTAACTCATCATAGGAGGGTGGGGATTCCAGTTGATTTGCCAGGCGTTACTGAAGCAACAGCAGTTCTGAGAAGGGGGCAGACTTAAGGATCCTGTCCAGCCTGGTTCGGTCCAGTTCAATCGCTGGCAAACTACCCTTTCTGAGGCATTCTTGCAACAATTTTTCCATCCGAGATACATACACAGACAACAACTCCCCTTGGTACTGTTGTGCATTTCTTACTCTCCACCATAGGTCCTCATCAGAATCTGGGCTCCCACACATTCTCAAGGCCTCAAGATAGGCCTGTGCAGTCACTTCAGGGTTACTGGCCCATTTAGCACAGATGGTAGCCAGGGCAGGACCTCGGAGGCTCTCACTAACCCTCTTTCGCTTTTCAGCTTCCGAGCATTGCCATTCTAGCACTTGGGGGGCAACATAGTCTATCCAGGTCTCCCAGTCATCCTCCCCTTGGGGGGTGGGGAGGGTGCCAAAGAAGATCCTCAACCTTCGGTAAGAGTCGTGACTAATGACAGGTGCAGAAATAGGAGTCTGCATTGGTTCAGCCACCATTACGGGTAATGGAGGCGGGAGAGGGTGTTGGGGGAACACCCCAGGTGGCAAGAATAGTTTCTTCAAGTCCTCCACAGTTTTCCCTTCCCCAGCAACCATTTAGCAAATTCTCCTCAAAGTTTCAGACAGTGGTGGGGCTCATTCCCCCGGTCTTTACTGTCCTTAGTTATCACTCTCCAGGCAGTGAGGGCTCCCTCTGGGGTAATGGTCTGTGGCACTTTGGAGCTATCTATGGGATCCTTAAACTCTACTAGGGCCAGGAAAGTGTGGGTGAGCAGATTAGCATGCCGACCCACCACCACAGGGTTTTGTAAACCTTCCACCTTGGAAAGTACTCCCTGTACAGTGTCCGTATTGATACCAGGGGATGTCCAGGATACGTATAGCATTTGAGATCGATCTCCTCCCCAGTACACCACTCCACTAGCCAGTGCACAGCCACTTCTCTCGGGGTACCCATTTTTTTTTCTTAATAGTGGTTCATAAATATGGCCACTAGAGGACACACAATCCCAGCGGTGAGCCTCTAAGATGTAACCCCTAGATGGCGCTATCCCAGGGGCTACTACCCCTGCCTGATTTGCCACTAACAGGTTGAGGGGCCTGGATCCGATGGTGGGTGCCTCCACCCAGAGGTCAGGGTTTGCAATAGTTAAACTAACTTGGTCACAGCCCTCTGGGACACTGCAACCCCCCTTTCTTCCCACTAGTGGCCCACACAGTATATCAGAATTACCTTCACAGTATACACTTACCCCCAGGACTAGTTCAGGCACTGGGACCCCTGTAAAATAAGAAGATAAGTGCAACAATCACAGTACAATACTTTAACATAGACAAATACCTCAGGCAGTATAACTTTGCTGAAACAAGCAGCTCTGATTTATTTAGGGGATATAACAAGGACAGGGAAATCAAGGTTAATTAGCTTATCACTTTACTCATCTACCTATGGCTCTGTGCACAGGCCTATCCCTACCAGTTACTGTCCCTGGGTCACCCAAGCCCTGTGT
The DNA here is from genome assembly GCA_016271365.2 of Neoceratodus forsteri. Classification (NCBI taxonomy): domain Eukaryota; kingdom Metazoa; phylum Chordata; order Ceratodontiformes; family Ceratodontidae; genus Neoceratodus; species Neoceratodus forsteri. Next base: position 73,337,846 of record JADMNL010000023.1, read on the forward strand.
GGCTATTCCAAACCGTGGCAGCTGGTAGGGCCCTTTCACACAGAGAAAAGAAAAAATTAGTTAAACAGTCAGCAGTACAGTAATTCCATTTGGATTCAATGTGGCAATTCAACAGGGGCGACCCTGAATTAGTACTCACGACCTCCAAACAAGATAGGGTCCTTCAATGTCAGCAGGGCTACTCTTGAGCTCCACAAGACTCCCCACACATTTATATGACAAACTGCAACAGACAAAAGTCCTTTAATGGCAGCAGGATTCACTTGAGCTACACAAGCCTCTCTCACACATTTATGTGGTAAACAGTAACAGGCAAAAGTCCTTTAATGGCAGCAGGATTCACTTGAGCTACACAAGCCTCCTCACATATTTATATGGTAAAAAGAAAGTATTATACCAGGCAGGCTGCTTCTCTGTCCCAATCGCAATTACTGCACAATACCCGGGAGAACACACAGCAGATTCAGTTCCTGACAGACCGAGCGCAATTCAGCAATTTCTCCAGTCTTCTACAGGGTGAGCCTGGTTTCTACTCTTCAGATATCCTTTGATTCTCTTCACAGGACGGATTCAGTCCTAACAAGCAGTTACACAAGCTGCAGACCGGAACTCGTGGCCTTACACGCATTTCACGACTAAAACTGCACACCGAAAAAGCACAGGGATCCTTCCCTCTTCACTGCCAGAGCTCAACTGAAACTCCAGTAGACAAAACCGGGCACTTCCTTTGAGTTCCTCCCAGTTCTTGGCTGGATTGGCTGTCACTCACAATAGACTGCCCCTGTTGGTCCAAAAAAGGTGCCAAGTCCAAACTACATCTCCCAGAGTCACTGCCCATACAATCCTCTTGTGGCTGGCTCCAGATTACGAGTCCAAGTTCTGATTCGTCCAAGGCACCATTTTAGAGCTACCTTAACCCACACTGATTGGTCCAGTTCAGCAGTTCAAAACTAGAATGGGGAACTAGGTGAACACAATTCTGACTGCAAAGAAAGCAGGTTAGACAAACTGTATTTTCATTATTACTCTAAATGATTTCTGGGAAACAGTTACATCTTTCAGATAGGTTCCCTTTGCACTCCTACTGACTGCAAAAATGGAGTGAATTGGCAGCAGCTCAAGTGGTACTCAAGCAGAGAGACACACAGTCCCCCCATACAAACTAATTATGTCTGCAAGCAGACAGCTCTTAAAGAGACAGTACCAGAGGCTCTAAAAACACTCACAGATAAATGGCTTAAACGCCAAACACCATTCAGGCTTGGAGCATTCAAGCAAGCTCCTGGAAGTCTTTTGGGAACCCCCATTTGCAGGGGGGTTACACATGTGATTACATTTGACCAATCTCATTTCTTGGTTTTGACAACTGTACAGTGTATTTCCATATAAGAATCTGGGAATGGAGTTCTGTATCAGACAAATGGGGTGGTAGTGGACAGCACATCAGGGGAAGGGACTGGGAGTGTGTGTTAATAATGGAGAACATGATGGCATCAGCACTATGTAGCAGGGCTGTGGGCAAGGCAAATAGTTTGCTGAGGTGCATAGGGAGAGGCTTCACTAGCAGAAGGAGAGAGGTAATACAGCCTCTGTAAAGATCCTTGGTTCACCTTCACTTGGAGTACTGTGTGCAGTTTTGGAGGCCACACTTGAGGAAGGGCAGGGACAAATTAGAGGTGATGCTGAGATGACCAACAAAATGATACAGAGGTGGCAGGGGTATGTTATTCAAGGAGACGGGTTAGAGGTGTTGCAGAGACTGGCTACTAAAATGATACAAGGGCAGCAGGTTAGGTCATTCGAGGAGACAGATTAGAGGTGGTACAGCAAAGAGCCACCAAAATGATACAGGGGCAGTATGGTAGGTCATTCAAGGAGACAGGTTAGAGGCAGAACAATAATGAGTGACCCAAATGATACGGGGTAGGAGGGTAGGTTATTTGAGGAGATAGGTTAGAGGCGCTACAGCGACAGGCCACCAGAATGTTACAGGAGCAGCAGGGTAAGTCATTCAAGGAGACAGGTTAGAGGTGGTGCAGCAATGAGTCACCAAAATGATACAGGGGCAGAAGGGTAGGTCATTTGAGGAGACATGTTAGAGGTGGTACAGCAATGAGCCACCAAAATGACACAGGGGTAGCAGGGTAGATTATTCGAGGAGACAGGTTAGAGGTGGTACAGCGATAAGCCACCAAAATGATACAGGGGCAGCAGGGTAGGTTATTCGAGGAGACAGGTTAGAGGTGGTACAGCAACGAGCCACCAAAACGATACAGGGGCAGCAGGGGTAGGTTATTTGAGGAGACAGGTTAGAGGTGGTACAGTGACAAGCCACCAAAATGATACAGGGACAACAGGGTATGCTATTCGAGGAGACAGGTTAGAGGTGGTACAGCAATGAGTCACCAAAATGATACAGGGGCAGTAGGGTAGGCTATTCGAGGAGACAGGTTAGAGGTGGTATAGTGACAAGCCACCAAAATGATACAGGGGCAGCAGGGTAGGCTATTCGAGGAGACAGGTTAGAGGTGGTACAGTGACAAGCCACCAAAATGATATGGGGCAGCAGGGTAGGTCATTCGAGGAGACAGGTTAGAGGCACTGCAGAGACGAGCCACCAAAATGATACATACAGGGCAGCAGTATAAGTCATTCGAGGAGACAGGTTAGCAGTAGTACAGCAATGAATCACCAACATTATACAGGGGCAGTAGGGTAGGGTAGGTCATTCGAGGAGACAGGTTAGAGACATTGCAGAGACAAGGCAGCAAAATGATACAGGGGCAGCAGGGGAGTCCTAGAACGTGTGCATGCTGCAGGACAGGAGAAAGAGGGATGACTTAATTGAGTCGTTCAAGTACCGCCATGGCATAAACAAAGTGGACAGCAGTGAGCTGTTCACAATCCGTGGTAACATAGGTAGCAGCAGGAACTTCCTGAAGCTGGTGAGATGTTCAAAAAGTATATAAGAAGGTACTTTTTTGCAGAAAAAGTGGTGACGGACTGGAAAAAAGAACTTCTGGAGCAGGTCATCAGAACTGAAATTCTGGGAGGATTCAAAACAGGATGGGACAGGCACATGGGAAAACAATCTAAGGGGGCAAACTTGGAGGGGAGTTGGGAGGAATGACAGGGGCTAAGTACCCAAATTACACAGGCTTGGGTAGATGGGATGGGCCACTGGGCCTTTGTCTGTTGTCATTTTCTGTGTTTCTAAGCCAAATAATTTAATTCTAAGCCATTTGGTAAGTATAATAACACAGAACAGGGTGTGAGTTCAGTGGGGAATACAGGGCACTCCTTAGATGTGGGCTGAAAAGCACTCGGCTTGCAGCCTCATGTCTCAGCACTCACTGGAGGGTTGGCATTTATTTATTTAAACCTATTTTACCAAGGAAACAAGCAGAGCCCAGAAGACTTATTTCCAGTTGTGACCTGGGTGGAGGAGGAGGAGGGGGAAGAAAGGTTATAGGTACAGGTAACCAAATTACAAAAGATACAGGAATGCATTCTTCCACAGGGGTTCTTACAGACAACAGCAGTACATAATATAAGAATATAACACAAATGCATTCAAGATGTGATATTTAGGTAGGTGCAATTGGAGTCTTACAATAGAGACGCACAATATCTATGGGGCTATTACAAACAGAGCATACATACAGTGCATATCTCCCAATGAATGCACACCATGTCATGTGTTATTACTCAGACAGTGCCATAGTTAGAGCAGTAGTGCAGTGAAAAATAATTAAAAAAAAAAACTAGTGTACCTACAATTATTAGAAATATTATTATACCTATCACATCTACCTTTCTAGCTACCATCTATGCTTCACACCATAAGTTTTTTTTTTTTTTTAATTTTCTCGATCCTAATCCTTGCCAGGGCTACCATACTACTACTAAGCCAAATGTGGCTGCCAATTTTTTTTCTTGAGAAAAAAAAAGCAAAATGAAAACATGTATAAAATACTCTTTTTGGCAGAACTAGATAACTTTTATGTTTTATCCAGTTTTGGTGCACTGCTGCTTTTAAGAGCTCCTGTCATCTTGGGTGAAACTGTGAAAATACAATGTGGACAACAACACATGGCAGGGTGTATGCAATAACAAACAAATCCAAAAGAAAGCCGTGCTGCCACAAAAAGAAGTGGGTGCTGCAAGAGGGTAGCAAACCCTAACTGAGACAACAGTTCCAAATCAAAGCACTGTGGTGAAAAATTGCAGTCAGTCACGAAATTAGGTGCAAATGCAGTGCAAAATTTATTCGTAAACTTGGGGCTGCTTTGCAAATAAATTTTGCACTGTGTATGCAATGTGCATGCAATAACACACAGCATGGTGTGTATTCATTGGAAGATAGACGCCCCTCTGGTGTGTGCTGACAACAGTTTCTTCAGTATGTACACGTGCTCTCACTCCCTATCATTCAGACTGTGGTTGGCTGAGGTGCTGTGAGGAGGCTCTGTGCTGTTTGTCATCAGTAGATCTGCTAGTGGACCTGGAACATCTTGTCATGGGTGAGTCAGGGATGTATGGAGATGGTGAGGTGTTAGGTCTTGAGAGGATGGGCCAGGAAGAGGGTGGGGGATTAGGAATATTATAACGGGGATCTGGCTAGAGGGGCATACCTCTGGACTACCAAGGAAGATCTTATTTTAATCTGAATCAGGGATAGGGTGGAAGGTGGTACCACTGAACTACCAGGGATGTATCTTTTAGCATACAGGCTATGGGTGAGGGTGGGCACAATGACCAAAGCTCTGCACAATGCCTCCATGTAGTTGTGCTGGGAGGCATTGCACAGAGCTGCTAATGGCCACATCATGGAATGAAAATTGCCATATGTCATCCTTAGCATGCCAGCCACAGAAAATGGCTCCCAGGAGGAAAGGCACTGTCGCATTTCGGATGCACTGTCTCATTGTGCTCCTGGGTGCCTGTTGCCTGCAGGGGGCAGTGGTGTGCTGTACATTTGCACTTTGTGTGGTGTTATCATGACCAGATATTCACACAAGCAGTGCACATTGAACAGGGCATGCTGTCTGTATGACTACGGGATCCCTGACAGTCACACACTATATTTTGCATGACGCTATTTCTGCATGCATAAAATGCCACGGATGAATACGGGGCCCATTATATACTGAAAGTTCTAATGTTGGATCTAATAGGGCCAGAGAAGTATTTTTAATTGAAATGTTGGAGTCAGGTTTTTAAGAATCAGTCCAATTGATACAATTTGTATGTGTGTCGATACTATTCTCTACGTAGCAATACTATTTGAAACCACTTTTTAAGTATATTATCAATATATGATTTTTAGTTGTGATACAGTCCAAAGCAACTGTGACAATACTATTTTTCTGTATCAACAGACTGTATCAGTGCTACTTCTGTATCAACAGACAGTATCAATACTATTTTTGTATCAACAGACTGTATCAATACTATTTATGTTTGCTTGCACCCATGTGCAAGAAACATAGTGCCATCATCCGAGATTTCGGAGGTGTGTCACCCCCTCTTCCAATTCAGTCAGTGTGTTGGCAGGCGCGGCTCCTGTAAGCCAATGCATGCTGGAGCTGTCTATGACAAGCTCCAAAATGCAGTGGCATACAGTTGAAAGGGAGCTACGCTTCAGTGAGCAGTGATAAGATATCGCCTGCTCATGCGCAGCTCCCTATACACACACACACACACACACTGCATACTGTGTCCCCCCACGCGCACACACTCTATAGCCGCCGAGGTGCCCAATCCCCGTCGGCTGTGCTACTCCCCCAAAGCCTTTCAATGCCATGCTGGGTGCCCACCCTAGCAATTCGATGGTATAGCCGGCGAGTGCGCAATCCCCGTCGGCTTCACTGTCTCTCCCCATGCTGGCTGCCGGCGGGATGCCCAATCCCCGTCGGCTACATCTACCTCAGTACAAAGGTGCCACGCTGGAGCCCACCCCAGCATGGCAAATGTCCCATGTCGTCTTTTTTTTTTTGTTTGTTTTAACCTGTAAAGCAAAAACGGTCCCACGCAGTCTTCCTGCCCCCACCCACTGTGCACCCTGCCTCCCCTCACCCCATACTTACCTCCGGACCTCAGCGCGACGATCTTCGGTGGACCTGGAACACGTCTGCACTCTTCAAAGCCAACCGCGAATTGAGGAAATGCCGGTAAGCTGTATAATGGGCTAGATAGGGTTTTTTCAACTTTTTTGCATATCTCAGGCATTTTTTGGAATTTTGCACCAAATTTTCAACATGGGGTTTTGGGACCCATTCTCGAATGCTGTCACTGTCATGGCGTTATTCGGGCCTGAAGGGTGATTTCGCAGTCACTGCGCAAAAATCACCTTCGGGACTGATTAACGAAATGACACTGCCAGTGTTCATAAGGTGGGTCTCAAAAGCTATTTTGAAAATTGTGGAAAATTCAAAAACATTTTACTTCTGGCGCATGCGCATGCAGTTCCTACACACGCTTGTAAGTTCGCATTTTCAATATTTTCTCTCAGATTTTCAACACTGCCATTTTACCACACTTTCTTATGAGTAGTACAGCTGTCATTTTTCACATCTCACCCAAAATGTGTTTCCGCCCATGTAGCGCACAATGGCGAAGTCGGTGTGCGAAACCAATGTACGGGACAAATTAAGAAAACCACAGTGACACTGGTCATGAGCAGGGGTCTTAAAATGGCTATGTTGAAGATTTGGTGAAAAAATTCCTAACAATGACTGTTTTATGAGCGTGCGTTACGCGGTTCCCTCATCGCTCGTGGTTAAATAATTTTCAATATTTTCACTCCAGATTTTCAACATTGCCATTTTACCACACCTTCTTATGAGTAGTATAGCTGTCATTTTCACATCTCACCCAAAATGTGTTCCATACATGTAGCGCACAATGCGGCATGATTGGTGTCAATGAAATCAATGTACAGGACAAATTAAGAAAATCACAGTGACACTGTTTATGGGCTGAGGTCTTAAAATGGCTATGTTGAAAATTTTGTGAAAAAATTCCTAAAATTTACTGTTTTTCGAGCGTGCGTTGCGCAGTTCCTATGCATGCTCATAAGTTTGCGAATTTAACATTTTCACTCCAGATTTTCAACATTGCCATTTTATTACACTTCCTTATGAACAGCACAGCTGCCATTTTTCATATGCTGCCCAAAATGTGTTTTCGCACATGTAGCGTACAACGGTGCTGTTGGTGTGCGTAAAGCAATGTTTGGGACAGATTAAGAAAATCACAGTTACACTGTTCATGAGCAGAGGTCTTAAAATGGCTATGTTGAAAATTTGGTGACAAAAGTCCATAAAATGACCGTGTTACGAGTGAGCATTGCTGCAGTTTCCACGCACCCTCGTAAGTTCATGACTTTGTAATATTTTAAGTCCAGATTTTCACCAGTGGCATTTTTCCACACTTCCTTATTTACAGTACAGCTGTCATTTTTCACAACATGGCCGAAGTGTGTTTTCACACTATCAGCGCAGAGATGCGTGGTCACTGTGGGAAATCATTGTTTGGAACAGATAAAGAAAATCACAGTGGCACTGTTCATGAGGCACCAAAATGCCTGAGTTGACAATCTGCTGTAAAAAAAAATCCCCAACCTAATTATATTACGGGTGTGCGTTGCACAGTTTCTATGTACGCTCATGACTTCACCATTTTTTTAAATATTTTTACTGCAGATTTGCAACACTGCCATTTTTTACACCTCCCCATGAACAGTACAGCTGTCATTTGTTACATCCTGTTCGGAATGTTTTTGCACCTGTGGTGCTAAATGCCGTAGTCGCTGTGCATAAGGAGCTTTCAACTAACAAACTGATATTCCCCCTGTTCATGAGGTGGGGTCACAAAAAAAACATGTTGAACATTTGGAGTGAAAATACCAACGAATGCCTGAGGTATTAGGGTTTCCAACCATAACACCCAACCCTGTAGAGAATGACAGGCATCAGGGGTGTGACTTGGGATTCTTGCCTGTAATGCTCATACCATTCCACACCCTGCAGCCAGTGAGAGGCATCGAGGTATGCCTTGCACTCTTCGGCCCTAGTGTTCACCCCGATCTCCTATATCACACCCATCTCACCGTATTTCCTAATGGAATGGGGTGCACATAAGGGCCAAAGACCCCAAGGAACACCGTGACACTTGTCAGTGTCTGCAGGGTGGGGTGTGGTGAAATGGCGTGGCCGTTATGCCTGACGACCCAAAGGCACACCCCAATGCCTGTCACTCTCTGCAGGGTGGTGGTGGGGTTGGCTTCAGTTCAATACTTCACTGCCATTCCTATTACGCAGCTCTGTAACTTCTACACTACCACTGCCAATGCCAGCAAGCAAACATTCGGCATTGACAAATGCTTGTTTTGTATTGATATGCTGTATAAATGCTGTTTTTGTATCTATATACTGTATCAATACTATTTTTGTATCCATAGACTGCATCAATACTATGTTTGTTTCAACAGACTGTATCAATACTCTTTTTGTATCCATAGACTGTATCAGTACTATTTTTGTATTGACAAATTGTATTAATACTTTTTATGTTGGCTTGGGCATGCTCAAGCAACATCTTGTGACAGTAGTGCATTTCAGAGGCATGTCAGTGTTGTCGCCAGTGTAGGGAATGCTTTAGTGGGTAAGTCCCTCAGCCACCAGTTAGCAAACATGCTGCCAATGACAGCAGTTTCAAAGAGAGTCATGGAATTGAAAGAAATCTGCCACTCCAATGAGGTGCAGTTTCCTCACTGGAGTGTCAGATGACAAGACTCTGTTGTGTGCCTTTCCTGGTGAAACATTTCAATAAATATGGCAGCTCCTGCTGTCCACCACACAATCCCCAGAAAACGGAATTTGGGGGTGCTCAATCCCCCTGTCGCATGTCCCTCCAGTTCAGTTTATTTGCCAACAGGGGTGTCCAATCCCCATCGGCATCAGTCCCCCCAACCCAAAACTCATGTGGCATACTGGGAGCCCACCTCAGTGTGGCCAAAAGTATTTTTTTAAACCTGTAAATAAAGAAAACCTTCCCCCACGTCTGTTTTTTTTTTTGTCCCTGTAAGAAAGAAAACAGTCCCTCATCATCCCACCGCCCTTCCCCCAACCCACACCCAGCCTCTGCGCACCCCACCTCCTTGCACCCCCCCACCCCATACTTACCTCCGGTGGTTCAGCACTGCGATCTCTGGTGGAGTGGGACACATCTGAATTCTTCAAAAGCCAACCGCAAACTGAAGAAAATCACAGTAAGCTTTATGATGGCATCAATGGGGGGGGTTCAACTTAGGTGGATATATCAGCCATTTTTTGGAATTTGGATCCAAATTTTCAACATGGGGTTGCTGAGACCCCACTTCATGAACATGTGACTGTCATTTCATTACTCGGTCCCGAAATGTGATTTAGCGGTCACTGGACGGATTCACTTTTCGCGACTGATTAATGAAACGACAGTGCCACTGTTCATGAGGTGTGGTCACACAAAAACCCATGTTGCAAATCTGGTGAAATAATTCCAAAAAAATGACTGCATTGCAAGCGTACATTGCACAGTTTGCACACACGCTCGTAACTTTGCCAATTTTTTATATTTCCACTCCAGATTTTCAACATTGCCATTTTTTTACACCTCCTTATGAACAGTACAGCTGTCATTTTTTACATCCTGCTCCAAATGTGTTTTTGCACCTGTGGCACACAATAGCGCAGTTGCTGTGGGAAATCAACTTTTGGGACAGATTAACAAAATCACAGTGCCATTGTTCATGAGGGGAAATCCCAAAATGCCAATGTTGAAAATTTGGTAAACAAAATCCAAACAATTATTCTGTTATAGCCGTGTGTTGCACAGTTTCTACGCATGCTCATGACTGCACCAATTTTTCATATTTTCACTCCAGATTTTCAACATTGCTATTTTTTGACATCTCCTCATGAACAGTACAGCTGTCATTTTTTCACATCCTGCCTGAAATGTGTTTTCACACCTGTGTTACCAAATGACGCAATCACTGTGCAAAATCACGTTTCTGCTAATTAACTGATGGTGCCACTGTTTATGAGGTGGAGTCACAAACAGCCCATGTTGAAAATTTGGAGTGAAAATACCAATGAACACTCAGGGAGTTAGGTTTTCAAACTATAATGCCCTACTCTGTAGGGACTGACAGGCGTCGGGGTGTGACTTCAGATCATCGGCTGTAATGCTCATCCCATTCTACCTCCCCACCCCCACCCTGCAGCCAGTGACAGGCATCAAGGTGTGTCTTGGAGTCTTTGGCCCCAAAGTTCACCCCATTCTCCTATACTGAACCCATCTCAGTGTATTTTCTTATGGAATGGGGTGAGCATAAGGCCTGATGACACCGCGACACCTGTCAGTGTCTTCAGGGTAGGATGAGGTGAAATGGCATGAACGTTATGGCTGACAACCCAAAGACACCCCCCCAATGCCTGTCAGTCTCAGCAGGGTGGGGTTGGTGTCACTTTAATACTTCACTGCCATTCCTATCATGCATCTCTCTAACTCCTGTACTACCAATGCCAATGCCAGCAAGCCAAAATTCGGCATTGACAAATGCTTGTTTTGTATTGAGAGACAGTATCAATACTATTTTTGTATCAACAGACAGTATCAATATTATTTTTGTATCCTTAGACTGTGTCAATACTATTTATGTATCCATAGACTGTATCAATACTATTTTTGTATCATAGACAGTATCAATACTATTTTTGCATTGACAAACTGTATCAATATTTTTGTATCAACAGATTGGGTCAGTATTATTTTTGTATCAATATACTGTATCATAGAAACATAGAAATTGTCAGCAGATAAGCCCATTCAGTCTGCCCGTAAGCCTTATACATTGTATGTGGCCACTGACCTGTGGCCTATGTGATCAATGGCTTTTCATCACTCCCTCCCCTCTCACGCTTCCCTTCTGATCAAAACTATTTTTGTATCAAAGATGTATCAATACTATTTTTGTATTGATAAACTATATCAGGACTATTTTTTTGTATTGAAAGACTGTATCAATACTATTTTTGTATCGATGAACTGTATCAGGACTATTTTTTATATTGACAGGCTGTAGCAATACTATTTTTGTATCAACAGGCTGTATCAACATTATTTTTTTGTACTGACAGACTGTATCAATACTATTTTTGTATCAACAGACTGTATCAAGACTATTTTTGCATCAACAGGCTGTATCTATACTATTTGCGCATCAACAGACTGTATCAATATTATTTTTGTATCAACAGATTGTATCAATATTATTTTTTTGTATTAAAGACCATGTCAATACTATTTTTGTACTGATAAACTGTATCAGAACTATTTTTATATTGACAGGCTATATCAATATTATTTTTTTGAATTGAAGACCATATCAAGACTATTTTTGTATCGATAAACTGTATCAGGACTATTTTTTTATATTGACAAACTGTAGCAATACTATTTTTGTATTGACAGACTGTATCAGTACTACATATTTTACAGCATGGCCAGGGGCATAGTAAGGCATGAGACCAATGGGCGAGTGACTTCAGCCATTGGACATGCTGTAACCTATGTTTTACACACATCCCTGCTTGTCTTATTGCACTTATACAATTGTCTCCTTTTTATATTACTTTCTACTGTTGGGAAAAGCATGTTTATATGTAGAAACAATAAATTTACTTGTGTGCATTTATGATAAAAAAATCCTTCCGCTCACTGCAAGTGATATCATTGATGTCATTGTATTATTGCCTACTTTCTTCTTGTTTTTTTTCTCTGTTTTTCTCAACATTCAAGATGTGGAATGTTTATCATGGTATGATTTCCACAGAATACATAGATTCAAAATTCTGTTCAGTTCCACTAGCAGAATGTTTCTCTCCTAACACACTGTGCACACAGACAACAAAGGCCTTACTTATTTTTTGTATCGAAGACCGTATCAATACTATTTTTGTATCGATAATCTGTATCAGGACTATTTTTTTATATTGACAGGCTATAGCAATACTATTTTTGTATCGACAGACTGTATCAATATTATTTTTTGTATCAACAGACTGTATCAATACTATTTTTGTATCAACAGATTGTGGCAATATTTTTTATATGAAAGACCATATCAATACTATTTTTGTATCGATAAACTGTATCAGGATTATTGTCTATATTGACAGGCTATAGCAATATTATTTTTTTTTAATCAAAGACCACATTGATACTATTTTTGTATTGATAAACTGTATCAGGACTATTTTTTTAATATTGACAGGCTGTAGCAATACTATTTTTGTATCGACAGACTGTATCAGTATTATTTTTATGTATCAACAGACTGTACCAGTATATTTTTGTATCAAAAGACTGTATCAGTTCTATCTTTGTGTATTGATACATAAAATTACATCACAGATTTTTAATAAATTATAACTTTTTTATTTTACTTTTTTTGAGTTTTGGTAATACTACACATTGTTTAACTAGAAACTGTGTTATTTACAACTTAATTTTCTTTCACTGTGTGCAATTAATCACGATGTAAACATTTCACTCCCCCTCTCGCAACCTCTACTATTCCTTGTAAAGCATCAGAAAACAATAATCTGTTCAACAGTTAGAACAAACAAAAGATGAAAAATGACTCACTGTATTAGTGTTGGTTCTTCTTTTGTAGCCATCAATGAGATTTACAACAAGCCTAGCACTGATGAGGAACTGGAGACCCCCCAAAAAAAATTAAACATAAAATTAAAAACCTAACTAATGCACAGTATCACGAAACTAACTTAGTAGTAGAAATAATAAAATGGAATAAAGCAATCAAAATGTGTTGACCAGAAGACATGAGCTGACTTCTGGGTGACTGCTCTCTTCAGTGGAGAAACAAATGTGATGTTAGTGTACTAAAGGGAGTGTGACCACAGTGCAGATATTGAACTTGTACTCTAACTTTCAATGATTAGTATAAAAGTTCTGTTTCTGGGGCATCGCACCCTGGTGGGATGATGCTTGTTGTACAGCATAGTTGATGGATTTTGTTTGAAGCAATGCACACCAATGTATGTACAGTATTTCATTCCAAAGACCTTTGAGAAAGGACCACAAGGGGTCTGAAAAGTGTCAGGCTGGATGTGTGTTTCCAATAAAGTATGAATTGTAATTGAATTTTGACTTTTGGCATCCCTCTATAGAGGTTAGTGTGTGCCTGAACCAGGGTTGTAGAGTATACCAGTTTATCCAATGTATTTCATTCCAAATGCAAGATAAGTGTTTTTGAAATATTTAGAAGCTTCTGTTTCCTTATCAGGCCCACCTTAATAAAGCTAAGTTGGTTTTGTAATTACTGCACTGTCACTCATATTGCTGTATAAAATGGCATTGGAAAATGCATTAATTTGATTGGCCAAAACACCTCACGTGACTGTATATCAAAATTATTTCAGGCCGGCCCAGTGGCACTGAGGGTTGAGGCACTGGATGCCACACCTCATGCTATACTGATGACCCAGGTACGGGAACGGACTCAGGGTTGTCGGGGACTGGTGGGGGGGTGGAGGATTAAGCATCCCACCAGATGCTCTCCTCTGCCAGGAGTGGGTTACTGGGGGTGTCTTGCACACCTAATGTTTCTGGGGGCCAGTGGAAGCATGGCCACACAAGGGCAATGGCAGCTTTCCAGAGCCAGGGAGGGGAGGATGCTGTGGGCCCTTGGCAACGGTGTGCATTAGCACATCATTTGCCTGGACATACGTCCTTCGCACTGCAGTTCTCGGGGGTCAAGGGGAGAAAAACGGGAGAAAAATCATATACAACCCCGGCCCCCTGAGCACAATGAAGAAGCTGGGTTGGGGTGGCCTTGAATAGCCCAGGCGGACGGAGTAGGAGGGGGTACGAGGCCTCCTGCCAAAGCCGTGGGAGCTGAGCAAGTGCAAAAAAAAAAAAAAAAAAAATTATTTCATGCATGGGCGGGGTTTGATTTTGTTTTTATAGTAAAAAAAAGTGTTTATACAGCAAGTCATTTTAAGTAACAATAAGAAAGGACAGGGCATTGGCTCTCAGGGATATCTGCATGCTTATGTAGGCAGTGAGGTTCAAGGTGCTTATGCCAAGTGCCTTTTGCAGCTCACAGTGAATTAAGTAAGCAATAAGGCATGAAGGGGTGTGTGTAAAACATATTTTACAGCATGGTCAGGGGCATAGTAAGGCATGAGTCCGATGACCGAGTGACTTCAGCCACTAGACGTGCTGTAAAATATGTTTTACACACATCCCTAAGCGCTTTATTGCACTTATAAAATTGGCTCCTTTCTTTTTTTTACTTTTTACTGTTGGGAAAAGCATGCTTATATGTAGAAACAAAAGCTTTGCATGTGTGCATTTGTGATAAAATAGTCCTTCCGCCCACTGCAAGTGATGTCATTGTATTATTGCCTAGTTTCTTCTCCCTGTTTTTTTTCTCTCTGTTTTTCTCCACATTCAAGATATGGAATGTTTATCATGGAATGTTTACCACGGAATTCGTGGATTCAAAATTCTGCTCAGTTCCACTAGCAGAATGTTTCTCTCCTAATACACTGTACACACAGACAACAAAAGCCTTATAGCCAGAGACTCAATTATCTCACTGTCAGGGCAAGAAGAAGAGAGTTCCCTGGTGAGCAAGTAAAGATAAAAGGGTGATTTTTCACTGTCAGCAAAGAAACAGTTGTACTGAAAACTATAAACAATACATATTGTTTCTAATTTATGTATGTAAGGAGAGTGCGATAATCAGGGAAATAACATTTAATTAATTTGTTTTATTTTTTATGTAAATTAATTATATTTTTAGAGCCCCGATGAAGGTTTTTTTTACATTGTAAAGGTAGCAGCCATATTTCTGGTGGATGATCAGTTTGGGTTCCAGACTCTTCACTGCTGAGCAGTTTTGACATGTTAGTAATTACTTTCTACCTTTTATAATAAAATATATGTTAGTGCAGTGAAACAATTTGGTTTTCACCTTTGCATTTCACACTGCTAGTAAAAAGAGTTCAGTAGAATTCTGGTATTGTGATGTCAGAAACTGGCAACTACTTATGAGCCCAGTGCATTTCGACAAGAAACTAAATACATTTTTCTATCTTTTTCAAAATAAATACATACCTCTATCAATAACACACTTTGTCGTTTATATGTTTGCACTGTTGTGGTATATCTGTATGATTTTACAATTTTTAAAACAGTAATTGGTCTCCCTTTTCTTCTTCCCAAGTAAAATCTGGTAATGAAGAAAATGTCACCTACTAAAGTATAACAAAAGATTATCAACAAGCATTTGTCAGTGTCGAATGTTGCTTGCTTCTATGTGCTGTTTAGGTATTTGGAAGTCATTGGAGGGCAAATATTGAAAATTTGCGAACTTACGAGTGTGCGTAGGAACTGCGCATCGCACGCTCGTAAAACAGTCATTGTTAGGAAATTTTTCACCAAATGTTCAACATAGCCATTTTAAGACCTCTGCTCATGAACAGTGTCAGTGTGATTTTGTTAATGTGTTCCATACATTGAGTTTCCACACCGACTGCGCCATTGTGCGCTACATAGGCAGAAACACGTTTTGGGCAGGATGTGAAAACACAGCTGTACTGCTCATAAGGAGGTGGGTAAAATGGCAATGTTGAAAATATGGAGTGGAAATATTGAAAATCCGCAAACTCACGAAGCCGCATGCGTGGGAACTGTGCAACGACACTCAGAAACAGCCATTTTTAGGAATTCTTTCACCAAATTTTCAACATTACCATTTTAAGATCTCTGCTCATGAACAGTGACACTGTGATTTTCTTAATGTGTCCCATACACTGAGTTCGCTTTCACGACTGCGCCATTGTGCGCCATACATGGATGAAACATGTTTTGGGTGATGTGAAAATGATAGCTGTACCTCGCTCATGAGGAGGTGGGTAAAATGGCAATGTTGAAAATCTGGAGGAAAATATTGAAAAATTTGTGAACTTACGAGCTCATGAGGAACCGCGCAATGCACGTCAGAAACAGTCATTTTTGGAATTTTTACCAAATTTTCAACATAGCCATTTTAAGACCTCTGCTCATGAACAGTGTCACTGTGATTTTGTTAATGTGTCCCATACATTGAGTTTGCACACCGACTGCGCCATTGTGCTACTACGCTGAAAGGCAGTGTTTTGGGCAGGATGTGAAAATGACAGCTGTACTGCTCATAAGGAGGTGTGGTAAAATGGCAATGTTGAAAATCTGGAGGAAATATTCAAAATTCAAACCCACGAGCTGCGTGGAACTGTGCAACACACTACTAGTAAAACAGTCATTTTCAGGAATTTTTTCACCAAATTCTCAACATAGCCATTTTAAGACCTCTGCTAATGAACAGTGACACTGTGATTTTCTTAATTTGTCCCGTACATTGATTTCGCACACAGACTGCGCCATTCTGCGCTACATGGGCGGAAACACATTTTGGGCGAGATGTGAAAAATGACAGCTGTACTACTCATAAGAAGGTGTGATAAAATGGCAATGTTGAAAATCTGCCCCCACAAACACTCAGGTGGCATCCTGGGAGCCCACCCCAGTGTGCCAAATGTCCCTGTAAAAAGAAAAACCATCCTGTGATGTTTTTCTCTTTTTTTAAACCGTGTAAAATAGAAAACGGTCCCTTGTTGTGTTCAGTGGCCTCTCCCCCAACCCGCGCCCACCCTCTGCACACCCTGCCTCCACACACACCCCACACCCCCCACACCCCATACTTATCTCTAGAGCCCAGTGCGACGATCTTCGGTGGACCAGGAACACATCTGCACTCTTCAAAGCCGACCATGAACTGAAGAAATGGCAGTAAGTTGTATAATGGCATAAATAGTTTTTTTCAACTTTGGTGCATATCTCAGGCAGTTTTGGAAATTTTGGCACCAAATGTTCAATATGTGGTTACTGGGACCCCTCCTCATGAATTCAGCCACTGTCATGGCGTTATTCGGTCCCGAAAGGTGATTTCACGGTCACTGCGTGGAATCACCATTGAGCGATTAATGACAATGCCGTGTTCATGAGGTGGGCTCTCAAAAAGCCTATGTTGCAAATTTGGTGAAAAACACAAAAATGACTGTTTTCTGAGGTGTGCGTTCGCGCGGTTTCTTTCGCACACTCGTAACCACTAAATTGTAATATTTTCATTCAAGATTTTCAACACTAGCATTTTACACACCTCCTTATGAACAGTTGTCATTTTACACATTCTGGCCAAAATGTGTTTGTGCACTTCCAGCGCCGAATAGCGCGGTCGCTGTGGGAAATTAGTTTTCGGGATAGATTGAGAAAATGACAGTGACACTGTTCATGAGCAGCGGTCCTAAAATGCCTATGTTGAAAATTTGGTGACGAAAGTCCATAAAATGACTGTGTTACAAGTGTGCATTGCGCAATTTCCATGCACCCTTGTAACTTCACAAATTTGTAATATTTTCACGCCAGATTTTCAACATTGGCATTTTTTCACACCTCCTTATGAACATTACAGCTGTCATTTTTCACATCCTGGCTGAAATGTGTTTTCGCACTTCGGTGCAGAATAGCACAGTCGCTTTGGGAAATCGGTGTTTGGGACAGATTAAGATTGAGTGAGTGAGAGAGGGGCAGCGAGTGAGCTCAACGGAGCTCTGTCAGGACTGCTGTGGACTTCCTTGTGGGCAGAAAAAGGCGTCAATGCAGGCAGGGGCACAGTAGAAAAAGGCAGCCTGCAGCAGCGGGAGAAACAGAATGAGCAAGTGAGAGAGGGAGAGTGAGCGAGCTCAATGGAGCTCTATCGGGACTGCTGTGGATTTCTTTGTGGGCAGAAAAAGGTGCCAACACAGGCAGGAGCCCAGTACAAAAGGGCAGCCTGCAGCACCAGGAGAAACAGAATGAGCGAGTGCGAGAGGGGGAGTGAGCGAGCTCAGCAGAGCTCTGTCGGAGCTGCTGCGGATTTCTTTGTGGGCAGAAAAAAGGTGCCAATGCACGCAGGAGCCCAGTACAAAAGGGCAGCCTGCAGCGCTGGGAGAAATGGATCGAGTGAGAGAAAGGGAGTGAGCGAGCTCAATGAAGCTGTATCGGGACTGCTGCAGATATCTTTGTGGGCAGAAAAAGGTGCCAATGCAGGCAGGAGCCCAGTGCAAAAGGGCAGCCTGCATCGCCAGCAGAAATAGAATGAGTGAATGAGAGAGGGGAAGTGAGTGAGCTCAATGGAGCTCTGCCGGGACTTTAGAGTTGCCCACCCTCCCGCCCAGGGTCCTGTATGGCCCTATATTACAGCAGTGTCTCTGGAGTGGAGATAAAGCAATGATTGAATACTTTTAGGATTGCTGTAATAATACAGATTCATTTCTGTTTCTTTCTCTAACTGAGCTAAGAACTGAGCTATACTGTTATGATTGCAGTAATAATACATATTTATTTGTTCTGTTTACTTCTCTAACTGAGCTGAGTAATACTTGGAGTGCAACAGGATTTCTAACTGGGCTAAGTGAAACTATATGAGAGCTGAGAACAAAAAGTATGGTAGCTGAGGAGTGAAAAATGGACAAGGAGGCTTTAGGATTGCTACAGTAATACAGTATCTAATGGATGAGTTTTGAGACTGAATTAACCCGGTCAGCAAGGGGACAGTAGGGGGACTAATGTGGGGAGGTGGACAGGAATTTGAATAAATAGGGGCCTACCAGTTGTAGTAGGGTACAGAACCTGGGAGTAAGAGCCCGTAACATAAGATGGGGGCCAAAATGGGGCAGGTGCCCCATGTCAATAGGGCGGGCATCTTTGGAAGGGCGGTGGGGTGTACAGGGTGTGGGTCCGCCATGATCCTGGACTGAGCTTGGAGGATGGGGGGTGCATGGTATGTAGATGACTGGCTAGTTTGAGGGAGGAACTGTGAGGGTTAGGGAGGAGTCTAAGTGGCAGGGCAGATGAGTATGGTAGGCATCCTGGCTGGGGGGGTAGGGGATGGCAAAGGGGGATGGAGGAAGAACAACTAGGGAGTTAAACTGACCCCAGTATCAGAGAAACTAACAGAAAAGACAGGAGAAGGTAGGGGGTGCCCAAGGTGAGTGGGGCCTCCTGATTGGATGGGGGGAGAGACCACAAGGAGTACCAAGGGAGAGATCAGATGGCTGTGGGTAGGGAGGGACGAGGGGTGGCACAGAGGGGAACAAGTCAGAGGGGGAAACTGATAGGGGGAAGAGATGTAGGAGGGGTATTGACTAGGAACAGATTTGAGCCTCCGCTATGGGAGAGAGGGGAGGAGCAGGAACATACTGAAGGGTGGGAGGACAAGTGGGGCATGACAGGGATGGCAACAGGTAGGGGAAGAGATAGCGAGGACGAAAGGGTAGAAGATGGGTTAGTAAGGAAGGAGAGGGTAGTGACTTGAGGAGAGAAGGCTACAGGAAGGGGGAAGGATGGGAGGGGCATCACTATCGAGGTAGAAGGGAATGGGGGCTCTAAATCGACAATAGCAGGAATAGGAGAGGGGTTGGAAATCAGCAGGAGAGGAGGGGAGGTCAACATGGGAAGCCCAGTAGGAAGTAGTCAGGTTGGGAAGAGGTTCAAGGGGGATGGGAGAGAAAAGGGGTGAGGCAGAAGTAGGGGTTACAGATACAGAAGCCCCAAGGGTGCAGTTGGTGGGGGGTAAGGGGCAGGGAAGAATGAATACTGGGGTGGTGGAAGGGGCATTAGAAGGAAAAGGGAGTAAGGGACGGGGGTACTCATCCTGGGGGATTCTATACTGAAAGGGGTGAGATGGGGCAAAAAGAGGGAAGGGATAGCCATATTTGGGTTGAAGCTGTCCCCAGGTTGACTGCAGGAGGGGCAGGGCAGGCACTGCTCAAGTGTGCAGCAAGGGGGAGGAAGAAGCCTCGTTTAGTGTTGCATGTGTGTTCAAATGACTTTGGCGGGGGAGACTGTGGAATTAGTGAGGGGGAGGTTTGAGTAGTTGGGCAGGCAGTGTGAGGGGGTGGGGGAGTTGGTGGCATTCTCATAGGTACTGCCGGTACCATGTGCAAGCATGAGGAGGAAGGGTAGGCTTGAGGAATTCAATGAGTGGCTGAGGCATTGGTGCCACACCAAACATTATGGGTTAGTGACTAACTGGGGTAGGGTCTGGGGGGAATCGTGACTTGTACGTGGCAGACAGGGTACACTTGAGCAGGAAGGGAAGGGGAGTATTAAAGGCAGGATTAGTGCCAGCCCAGTGGTGTTGAGGGTTGAGGCACTGGACGCCACACCTCACGTCATGCAAGTGACCCGGGTTCGGACGCGAGCCCAGGTCGCCAGGGGTTGGCAGGGGAGGGATAGGATTGAGCATCCAGAGGACTGCTCTTCTATCCCAGGGAGGGATTTAGGGACCCACCGCTCTGTAGCGGTCTCTGGTGATGACCGGGGGCGCTACTAGAGCGGTGTAATAAAGGCAGCGGAGTATGGCGGATGTTGGCACGCTGTTCCTAAGTGTCATTGCACACCTGCACTCCGGAAAGGGGAGAAAAGTGGAAAATGAGCTACAGTCGGGCAGCATGAGCTTCCGACCCCTGCTGCCTGCCCGAATGGTGCCTCCTCAACTGGATCCTGCTCCGGTGGGTCGACCTGGGAAGCACCTCACCACCCCACAATGGGGGGCAATCCATTGAGGTGAGGGAGGTCGGCCTGATGTCGGGGCAGGGCTGGGGGGGGCGGTCGGGATGACCAAGCTGACCGTAGCCAAGGGAGAAAATATGTACAAAAATAAAAAGGCAGGATTAGAGGGGTATATCTCTACTAAGGTGGATTTAAACTAGTGGGGAGGTGGCCAAAAGACTGAGGTTGGTAGAAAGGTCCTGACAGGGAAGCCTAATGAGCTCACAGCCTTAAATATAGGTAAAGGCGGAGGCGTCATAATCCTGGGAGGAGGCGGGCAGAGTTGTCTGAGTGTAATACAGAAGGCACCACCACCCGGTAAGAATAAGGAGGAGAAAGGGTGTGGACTACTGGGAGGAGGGACACAGGCCAAGTAGGAGAACAGTGAGGAGAAGGAGGGGTACAGGTGGAAGGTGGTCTGACTAAATGGATAGAGAACTGGTTACAGGGGAGGGTGCAGAGGATGGTGGTGGTGGAGTAGCTCTTGGCACCCAGAGCAGTGACAAGTGGGGTGCCGCAGGGCTCAGTGCTGAGCCCGGTGCTATTTGGGCTCTTTATCTCTGATATAGCACACAGAGTGGGGAGCAGGGTTAGTCTGTTCGCACATTATACCAAACTGGGGGTGGTGGCGGACAAAGAGGACAGATGGCAAAAACTGCAGGGGGGACCTACCCAAACTAGAGACATGGACAGTGGAGCGGCAGCTAGGATTCAGTGCAAAGAAGTGAAAGGTGATGCACTGCAGGGCTAAGAACCAGAAGAGGGACTATTGGTTGGGGATCACAGAGGAGGAGGAGGAGAAGGACCTAGGGGTGTTGGTAACTGGGAGCATGAACAACTCGGCCCATTGCAGGAATGCAGCCTCGAAGGCAAACAGGATGCTGGGGTGCATCACAAGGGGGTTCTCATCCAGACACAGGGATGTGATCCTACCTCTCTACAGATCATTGGTCACACCACACCTAGAGTACTGTGTGCAATACTGGAAGCCATACCTGAGGAGAGATATAAAGTTACTGGAGGGGGTGCAAAGGAGGGCAACAAAAATGTCAAAGGGGATGGAAGCAAAGGAATATTAAGTTAGGTTGAAGGAGCTGAACATGTACACACTGGAGGAAGGGAGCTATGGGGTGATGTGATTGAAGCGTTCAGATACCTGAGAGGTAAATAAACCTAGCACCAAGAGGCTGTTTAAACTGAGGAGTGGAAGAGAGACGAAGGGGCACGGACTAAGGTTGGAAGGGGGACGTTTCAAGAGAGAAATGAGGAGGCACTTCTTCTCTGAGAGGGTGGTGTCTAGTTGGAACACGCTGTCAGAGGAGGTGGCAACATGTAGGACAGTCAATAGCTTTAAGGAGGAGTGGGACAATGCAAGAGGAAGAGTCAGGGGTCAGGGGCAGGGGCAAGTGGGGGAGGAACTGAGGGGGAGGAGACTGGGGCAGCTGCAATCTAGGGTGCTAGCTACACACTCGTGCAGACTTACATAGACCGATTGATGTGTTCTGCTGGCAGATTCGTGTGTTCATATGTATGTTCGTATGTAAAATCACAGTGACTGTTCATGAGCAGAGGTCCTAAAATGCCTATGTTGAAAATTTGTTGACAAATGTCCATAAAATAACTGTGTTACAAGCGTATGTGGTGCAGTTTCCACGCACCCTTGTAACTTCACAAATTTGTAGTATTTTCACTCCAGATTTTCACCATTGGCATTTTTTCAGACCTCCTTATGAACAGTACAGCTGTCATTTTTCACATCCTGCCTGAAATATGTATTTACAAATCTGCTGCAGAATACCATGGTTGCTGTGGGAAATCAATGTTCAGGACAGATTAAGAAAATCATAGTGACAGTGTTTATGAGCAGAGGTCACAAAATGCATATGTTGAAAATTTGGTGAAATAATTCCATTAAATGACCGTCTTACACGCATGCAGTGTGCAGTTTCCACATACGCTCGGAAGTTTCAGCATTTTTAATATTTTCACTACAGATTTTCAACATTGCCATCTCTTCACACCTCCCTATGAATGGTACAGCTGTCATTCTTCACATCCTGCCTGATCTGTGTTTTCGTACATCTGGCGCACAATGGCAGTCTCGCTGTGGAAACTCAAATTTTGGGACACATTGATAAAATCACACTGCCACTGTTCATGAGAAGAGGTCCCAAATGCTTTCATGAGGTGGAGGCCACAAAATGGCCAGATTGAACATTTGTACTGCAAATACCAACAAATGCCCAGGGCATTACCATTTCTACCTGTAATGTCCCACCCTGTACAGACTGACAGGCATCAGGGGTGTGCCTTTCTATTGCCGACTGTAATGCTCATGCCATTCCAACCTCCCCCCCTCCACCCTGCAGCCACTGACAGGCATCGAGCTGTGCCTTGGACTCTTCGGCCCCAGAGTTCACTCCATTCTATATTGCACCCATTTCAGCATATGTCCTTATGGAGTGGGGTGACTGTAAAGCTGAACACCCCAAGGCACACCTCAACACTTCTCAGTGTCTGCAGGATTGGGTGAGGTGAAATGGCATGAACATTAAGGACGACAACCTAAACGCATACCCCAATGCCTGTCCGTCTCTGCAGGGTGGAGGTGGGGTTGGCGTGAAGTTCAACACTTCACTGCCATTCCTACTCTGCATCTGTCTAACTCCTGCATTTTCAATGCTAATACCAGCAACCAAACATTCGGCATTGACAAATGCTTGTTTTTATATTGTATGCCCGATTTTTACAGCTTGTGTCCTACCATATAACCATTTTCTTGTCCACAGTAGTGTCCTGCAGTCAATATTTATGTTACCCAATTTCTGTATCAACTTTTCATGTGGCACCTTGTTGAAGGCTTTTGCAAAATCAAGATAGATTACATCACAGGGAATAGATAAGTCCAATAATTCACTCATCTGCTCATGGAAGGTGACCAAATTTATAAGGTATTACCTATTTTTAAGAAATCCAAATGGTGTGGGATCTGTAGTTCCCTTCTCTGTCAGTTTATTTATAATATGATTTATTATCTTTTCCATTATTTTTTCTATGATAGGAGTCAAGCTAATATGCCTATAATTTGATGGTTTGTCCCCATTACCTTTTTTGTATAAATTGGGATCACCATTGCATGTTTCCAGTCATTTGGAATTTCACCTTTCGAAAAGGAAGATTTATATATACTGCTTATTGGATTATAAATAACATCAGCCATGTTGTATAGTAAATAAGGACTAATGTTATGACATCCAGGTGATTTGTTTGGATCTAAACGTTTTATTTTCTCTTTTATCGAGTGTACAGGGAAAAGGTCATTTGTATTTACGTTAGAGTCATCACAGTGCATTACGCTTGTGTCAGTATCCACATTTTTGTTGAAAGTTGTGGCAAAATATTCATTTAATACCTTGGCTATATCTTTGTCGGTATCCACTACTAATCCATCAATTTTTAATTGGCCAGTAGATGGTGCATTTCCTTTTAATGAATTTATGTAGCTAAAGAATTGTTTATAATGTTTAGTTATATTATGCGTCAGGTGCTGCTCCTGTGTTTTTCTACTCTTTCTTATCTGTCGCTTACATTTCTTAATCATGGCTGTGTATTTGTTCTTATTTGCTTCACTATTTTCCTTAATCCATAGCCTATGCATCTAATATTTCTTTCTTAACAAGTGACATAATCCTTTATTCATCCATCTTGGTTTTAGTCCTCTTTTATTATCTTTAATTTTAGTCAGTACCTATTTATAATTACTGGTGATCAATTTTTTCAATTGGATCACCGAGTTGATATTGGCCGTAATAACCAGTTGGTTATTACGGCATTCTCGCTCTCTGACTATCAAAAGGGAGTGCTCCCTCATTGGCTCCTATTTTCTGTGTGGGCGGGCTAAACAGTTCTGAAAACATGGCGGCTCCATATCTTAGTTAGCAAGGAGTCACCACGGTTACATCTTCACCTAATCGTTCTTTTATTTATTTTGTTGCTCCTACTTTAAATAGTACCATAATATTTTTTTAAAGTATCTGGTTGATCCTGCAGTTCGTTAGCTTTGAGCGACACACACCATTGGTGGGAATGAGTCTGTGGCTGACACAGGTAGCCGAGCATAATCGCAATCAGGTTTTAGCTGTTACTATTTAAAAATATATTTTTAAATCTGAGAGTACAGTGAGCTGGAGGGTGATGTGGGGCAAGAGGGAGAGGGACTGGGGACTGCTGCACAGCTCAGCTGGGAATTTAGAGTGGGAGCTGGGGGGGAGAGAAAGGAAGCTGCTGCATTTGGTGCCCCAGAGAACTACAGTAAAGCTGCCATGGGGATTTCTTGTTTTCAAAGTGTATGTGTGTGTGTGTGTGTGTATGTGTGTGGAGAGTGAGTGAGTGAGTGAGTGAGTGCGTGTGTGTGTGTGTGTATGTGTGTGATCACAGCACTAGGGTTGGAAAAAATTGTTCTCCAGGCAAATTATATAAAATAAAAAATGGGGAAGTGTGTATCCTATGAGAATTTAATGAGCACCCTTGGTGTGGGATGCTTTCATAAACCCCTCGGACTTCGCCCTCAAGGTTAATGTAGCATCCCACACCTTGGGTGTGCATTAAATTCTCATAACACACACTCCCCCATCCTTTATTCTCTATGTGTACAAAGGTCATGAGTTTGGTTTTCAGTATTGTCCTCAAATCATTTACTGTCCTGTCCCTAAATTCTCTCTCTCTCTCCCCTTGTCATGCCTCAGTATCCTTTATTATTTCACTATAATTTCCCCTCTTTGTAATTGAAAAGTACATTCTTATTATTAATCCTTTCATGTCTTATTTTTAAAATTAATTCAATCATTTCATGATCACTAGTACCTAACGGTTCCAGGTTCTTACATCTGGTCTTACACCGTGTCATACTTGTCATAGCCAGATCCAGGATTTTATTTCCTCTAGTTGGTTCATGCACTAACTGCTCTAATTGTACTCATTTACAATGTTCATAAGATCATTTTCTGGGCCTACGACAGTTGTACCTTCCAACCAGTTTTTTATTGCCAAAGTTAAAATCTCCCATTATGAGACTATTTTTGCTTGCTTCACATTTTTCTATGAGTTCATTAAGCAATGTCTCATTATACGTTATACTCTGTCACTGTTCGGGGCCTATAGCAGGTGCCCACAGTAATCGTCTTTTCCTTGGCTAATATGTTTACCCAGAGTGTTTCCAAATTAAAGTCTAGAGTGACTTGAGTACTGCTTACCTGTGTATATTTCAAACAATTTTTAACAACAATGGCCATATCACCACCATTCTGTGATTTCCTATTATTTTTGTGTAATGTACACCCCTGTATTTCTTGACTCCAGTTACTATCCTTGTTCCACCATGTTTCCACAACCAATATTACATCATAGTTGATTTTTTGAAATAGTAGCTTGTAAGTCATCCATTTTATTATTTAGAGATCTAGCATTTAAGTAAAGTATTTAAAACGTGTTACTATTTAATTTCCCATTAGATTTATTGGTTTTGGTCTTGCCCTAGCTGGAAATCATAGCTTTTGTACCTTCATTTATGATGAACTTGTTTATGATTGAGCCCCCACCATATTTAGTTTAAATTCAGACTTATGGCTACCTTGAAACTTTTGCCCAGCAGTGCTTCCCCCTTCCTATTTAGGTGCAAGCCATCTTTAAAAAATAGATCTCCTCTATTTTCAAAAGTACTCCAATGACTTATGAATTTGAAGTTTTCTTTTATTGTCCATTTTCTCGTCCAGTAGTTCATCGTTCTTATTTTGTCTGCTTCCTTCCTGCTCTTGGCACTGGCAGCACTTCTGAAAAAAAATTGCCCGGCAGTTATTTTCTTTGAGCACTTTGCCCATTTCTATGAATTCCTTCTGTATATCAGGGACTAGGGTATTTTTTATGTCATTAGTTCCCACAGGTATAAGTATTAGAGGAGATTTTTTTGTTGCAAAATTAACTTTTTTTTTTTTTTTTTTGTGTTATTTATCCACCTTCCTGCCTTCGGCCTCCCCTCCTTCAGACTGCTCATACCTTTTTCCGGATCCACTGCCCCCCGGATCTGCCCCTAGAGTGCTTCTCTTCCCCTCCTCTCCTGCACAGCGGGGTCTGTCCTGGGAATTGGTGGTCTATGGGTGGAGCAGTCTTCATCTAGGACCACCAAAGGGTTTCTGTTTTCTGTACTCCCTCAACCCCGCCCCTGGAACACGGCACAGGGCAGAGCGAGCGTCAGAGGCGGCGTGCAGATGCACGTCTCTCTCAAGCGCCTGATAGTGTCCCCCCTCCCGGACTCCGTGAGCGGGCCGCAAGCCCCTTGAGTGCCAGTGCTCTCACTGGCTTCTCGGGTTGGTAACCCACCCTGAGGAGTGAGGCATCCGTTGGGATGCTCGATCCTCCCTCCCCAAGCCGACCCCGCTGACCCGAGTCCGTTCCCGAACCCAGGTCGCCGGCGTGGTGCGAGGTGTGGCGTCCAGCACCTCAACCCTCAGCGCCACCGGGCCAACTCTAAATTAACTTTTTTAATCGTTGTCTTATGTCCTTGGCTTTTGCTCCAGGAAGGCAAGTTACCTGTCTGGGTTCCTTATTACCTTCACTCATATTTTAGTAAGATAGAATCATCTATTACTATTACTTCCTTTTTGTTTTCCTTGTTTTTTTCTGGTGTCACTGTTGCGTTTGCATCGAGAATCATGTCATGATTAGTACTCTCTTTTTCATTCACTAATACACCATATCAGTTTGAGTCCTCAAAACTAATGAGGTGGGTATCTGCTAGCCTACCATTTTTTGTTCTATTTGTTCTGCTTACCATGAACCATCCATGGTCACTGTCAATTCCTTCCTCACTCCTTTTTCTCTAGCCCTGGCTATCTTTTTCCATTTCTTGTATCTTTCCTTCTACTTGATCCCTCTTGCTATCTTGGACATCATTTCCTTCCTGCAATATCGATTTTCTGTTTATTATCTGCATTTCAAACTTATCTAGGTTAGCTTCAGCCTTTGCCAGTTTTTCTTGCATTGCATGCATCTGTCCCAGTAATACACTGTTTTACATTTCTCACAAATAAAATTACTCTGCTTACTTATGGCTTCTACTAGCAAGTGCATATTGCAGTCTATGCATTTAATTCCCATTTGTCAATCTAATGTTAGTATAGTTTCCATCTTGGATCAATAACATGATTTGTTAGAGCCTTCCACGATCACCAGTACGTATGATTCTTTGAATGGGGGGGGGTCTAATGCTATCTCCCTGATACTTACCAATATGTTTGTATACTATAGTTTATTTCTAATTTCAATGTGCATAGTATTGGGGGAGAGCGAGTATGTATTATCCCACCAAACACTGAACTTCTCAGAGTCAGATGTAAAGGCTACAGCTCCAAGTTTAATGCTGCCTCCTGTATTTATTATTTGGAGGAATGAACTGTCAGGGAGTATCCCTGCCAACTCACACAAAGTGATCCTCCAGCAACTGTTTCAACCTCAAAAGTGAACTCTATTGTTTTTATATAGAAGGCTCAGCTGGTAATCTCTGAAGTTAGCAAATCTATCTTTGTGTTTCACTTTTATCAACGTAAAATATATATAGTGACAGGTAATGGGTTCAGTGTTGAGCACAAAATGCCCCATTTACCAGATGCGAGTATGCATATACTGGGACCCAGAAGTACATTATATCAATGCTAAAATAACATTAAAATCAACAGCAATAGCTTAATGTCCCTAGATAAAGTAACAAAAGAGTAAGACACTGGTGTGACTTGTGTGCTTTTGTGGCTGCCTTTTATTACTACCCAAACCATTTTTTATTCTTTATCTATTAATTGGTACCCATAGTTCATAGTCATTTTATTTAGAAAATGTATAAAAGCAATACGATTTGTAACATTACAATTGCATCATAGACAACAGCAAAAAAATAAAAAAACATTTTACAATGCAGCAGCACACGTATACATAAATAATTCAAATGTAACATCATAGAGAAAAAAGAAAAATAAAAAGACAGCATTTTACAGTGCGGCATCATACATATATATAAGTAATTCAAATACACTAAAAACATATTATACAATGACGTTGTTAAGAAATTTTGCTGTGGCAAACATCACATTCACTTTCTTCAACTATAGTATAAAAGATTTACAATCCTTTCTCTGTTCTACATAGTCTGGAGGAAGTATTGCATCTAACCATCTTTTCCTTTGAACATCCCATCTATTGCATTCAAAAATAATGTGCAAAATATCTGAAAGTGTCTCAACAGGGCAAGTACATATTTCCAGTTTCCTAAAGTAGATATTTCTATCCAAGTTATACAGAGAAATGCCTAAACTAGTCAATCTAAACTTACACAAGACACTCCTCTGCTTATAGTTTTCACAATTAATTATTTTATTTATTTATTGAATTGTTTCACCAGGAAAGATACACTGAGCAGCGTAATGCTCCTCATCTCACGGTACGTCCTAGGGGAAGGGGAAAGTGATATACAGAGTACAAGTTCAGGTAAATACATACAGCTGGTGTAATTATACATACAGTTATAAAACAGGAACATTGCGCTTGAGATAGTAAAGGTTGTTGTAGAGTTTCAGTGCAAGCAGACCTTAGGAGGATTAGATAGATTAGAATCAGATAGTCTTCAAGTCCCCATTGTTCTTTTGTAACCGTATATGGACCGTTCATGTCTAACTCATGTATTCTGGACCTATCATCCTGTTTTGCATTATCTTCTAGTCTGAGGATTGTGTTATTAACCACATTATCTATGTGTAATAATGACTCATTGGACCACAGATCCATAAGATCTAACCTTTTTAAAGTCATACTCAATATAGAAAACCAATCTGTGCTATTTGTATTCACCAAGAGTGTTTTATAATAATCTAG
Source organism: Neoceratodus forsteri (assembly GCA_016271365.2). Taxonomy (NCBI): domain Eukaryota; kingdom Metazoa; phylum Chordata; order Ceratodontiformes; family Ceratodontidae; genus Neoceratodus; species Neoceratodus forsteri. The sequence continues at coordinate 73,367,474 of JADMNL010000023.1, forward strand.
CCAACACATTTTAGGTAAATGTTCACCTTCCGTCTTCATTATTCTGCCCCAAAGTTTAACAGCTCTAATTAGAATCTTAGATCTAATTGATAACATACCATTTTCTAGTCTTAAGACACTAGACAGACAGTCTCTTGTTACATTAAGTATAGTCCGAATAAAGGAATTTTGGACTACCTCAATATTTAAGCTAGCAACATACATCCCCCAAATTTCACTTCCATGTAAAGATTGACTTATTGTTTTTGCCTCAAAGGCAGCCTTAATCGCAACAAACAAATTATGATTTAATCCCACCTACAGACTTATAAGAGTTGTTTTTTACATCAGCCTAATGAGCTTTCCAAGACATTTTTGAATCAACAGTCACACCTAAATACTTATATTCTTTAACTTCTTCAAAAGCTCTATTTTCTATGATCCAAGATTTAATTGTTTTTGTTTCATTTTTGTTACTAAAACAGAGTATTTTAGATTTCTCTACATTCAGTTTGAGCTTTAAAAGAGTTAGAGAGTTTATAATGCTGGCCATACCCCTTGGTATCCCTAGAGGTGTTTGGGAAATTAATATTGCATCATCTGCATATAAAAGAGATGTATTTTTTCATTATGAATTGAGCAAGCAAAAGTATTAATAACTGAAATGTTTTTTATTAGAAGTTCAGTATATAGATTAAATAAAAGGGGAGCAAGGAGGCACCCTTGTTTGACTCCTCTATTTATTTTTAGAGCATCTGTTAAGGCTTCATCACGTGTGTATTGAATTTCAGCTGTGGTGTTATGATGTGGCATTTTTAGTACTGCCAGAAGATAAGAAGCTATCCCTGCATTAGCTAGTTTCCCATAATATCTGCCTCTCAACAGAATCAAAGGCCACCTTTATGTCGATAAATCTGACATAAAGTACAGAATTTCTTTCCTTGACATATTTATCCACTAAGTAGTTAAGTGTGAATAGTAAATCTAAAGCACTATGTTTTCTCTTGAATCCACACTGGAATTTAGAAATTAAATTGTTACAGTCTGACCAGAACAGAAGTCTGTCCAGAATTGACCTTGAGTAAATTTTTTGTAATACTGGTAAAATGGTAATTGGTCTGTAGCATTTGGGGCCCAATTTGTTTCCTCTTTTGAACAGAGGCACAATAATTCCTTTGTTCCATTTCTGCAGGAGTATAAGGTATACACTTATTGCTATAAAGATTGGAGTTAAATAATTAGCCCAAAAATCAGAATTATGCAAATAGATTTCTGCTGGCAGACCATCTACCCTAGCAGCTGTGTTTCTTTTTTGACTTTCAATAGCTAATTTAACTTCTCTTGTAGAAAACTGAAATATATTATAGTTCACAGAATCTAGAGCTTTGCCCATGCTTATATCTGGCTCTCCATCTTCACTTTCCACCTGATAGATTCTTACGAAGTGCTCTAACCACATATCAGCGGAGATCATACTGTCAGTGTTATAGCATATATTATTTGTGTCATGTCCATAGGCTAGAAGAGCACAGAAGGTTTCTAAGTCTTTCTTTCTTATGGCATCTTGTAGGCTCTCCCATAATTTATTTTTATAATTCTTCTTTTTCTGACTTAGCAATTTCCTATATCCTTCTCTGAGATGTTTTAATGCTCTTAGGACAACACAAGAGGGATTTCTAACTCTAATCCTACCTATTTTATTTACTTCTGTTTTATTATCAAACATTCATTGTCATACCAGGAGTTTATAACACCAATATGCCCAACGTTATTTGTTCTTTTATTTGCACACAATTGATTTTCAAAGGTACCTATACATTTATTAAAATTTCCCACTAAATGTATGGTTTCACTATATGACATTATAGTAATTAAAGGTTGAGGGTTGTACAGTAAATTATTAATAATACTATCCACCACTTCTTTTGAATACATATTCCAGGTTACCTTTTTGCCATACTTAATATGCATGTGTTGATCAGCTTCCCTTTCTGCACTTTTATTTTTTTGCAGCTTTTTTAAAATTATTCTTAAAGTAACACTCCATAGGATAATGATCACTCTTCCACATTTTATTTATTTTAAAATATATTATCAAAGCATAGTTGAGAGCTTCTACTACACATAAATCCAACACCACCACCACCCATTTTTGTTGGAAAAGTGACCTCACCATCCCAATCACCTTTAGATCTATCATTTAAAACTCTCAAAACTAATCTTTTAAAATAACTTTAGTAGAGATCTACCCTTTGTACAGTAGTTCCTAATTTATCCTTTAACTGTCTTACAGGAATATTAGCTGTATCATTTATACATCAATCAGTAGATTATTCCTCTAATAGTTCACCTATATGAGCATCAAAATCTCCTGCGTGAATAAGCTTAGCACCAAAGTGTCTAGATTTTATAGACTCTAGCTCATATTCAATTTGCTTTATCACCCTTTCAAATTCCATCTGAGTCAGAGCAGGGGAAATACAAATATTAAACAATACCAGTAATTCTTTCGAGCTTCTAATAATTATATAGATATATGAATTATTATAACAACTAAGCTCCACACACTTAAAGTCAATAGTTACATTGATAAAAATAGCTAAGCCTCCCTTAAAATGCCCAAATTTATTAGTCCTTTGTGCAGGTGAGATCCATGCATGGTAATACTCAATTAATTGGTCCTCAACTATATTCATCCATGTTTCTTGTATAAAAATAATAAGAGAAGTCTAATCTCTGCTGACAGCTAAATGCACTGGGACCTCCCTCTTTTACTATTTGTCTCTGCATAACCCTATGCGGCTGCTGCACTATTCCACTCACAGCACTTCCTCCCTTATCCCTTTCTCATTCTTGCCCTCTTTTCATTCTACCTCATCCCCCTTCCCTTACCCCTCCACTCCCACTTCCCTCCTCTCTCCTCTGTTTCCTCACCTTGTTCTCTCCCTCTACCCCTGCCCTGTGGGTCTTTCCTGTTTAAACTTCATTGTGGCATCTCCCTCCTTGCCCTTATTTTTTTCCTTCCACCCCCCAATTCACCCCCTGTACTTCTCTCCTTGTAAGCCCTTTCACTCCTCTTCAGACAAGGTCACTGGCTGTACTTTACACAATATTTATCTTGCCATATAGTTCTTTTATTTATGTAATTACTTTCCTCATGTTGTACTACTTACTAAAACCATTGTAATTTGCTATTCTTGTGACTTGAAGTGGAACCTCGGTAAAAAAGCCATTGGCTCAAAGGTCTTTCCGATTTGTTAAATAAATAAAATAAAAAGTTTTTTAACCACTTAACACAATCCTTGTCTAAAAGTTTCACCCTAAGCCCAGCTACATTCCAGCTTAGCAACTTCAATTGATTATTATTCCCTTTTTTCAGGTGTTTATCAGTCAGAATTATCTGACAGGGATATTGTAATGTTTGTGCTATCACAACTGGACTCAGAAGAATCCTCAGAATCTATGATAGTCTCAATCGTAGATTCCTCAGTTTCCAGCATTACACTATTGTTTATTCTTACTCCCAGCTGCTTCCTTCCCCTTTTAGTAACACAAATTGTCTCATCACCTTGTAGACTGTGTTCAGTCTCTACTACATTTAGATATTCTGTAACTCATGGTTGCTTTGATACTGCCACCCCACATTTTTTTTCTACTGTTTTTGGCACTTTAGTAAGATTCTTAGGAAGTTTAGGAGCATCATTAACATCATACTACTTTCTCGTATTGTAGTGTCTAAAGTTATACCATGTCTGAGAGATCATTTTTACCAAGTAGAATTTTTGCCTTTTTCTTGACTTTTTACAACAATACACACCCAGCCCTTATGAGGTTGGTTTCTAAATCGATAAGTTGTTTTAATATCTTGCCAACTTATTTTACTTTTCAGCACTCCCTTTAACAGATTATATGTTGCTAATTTTAGTATATAATTATTTTCATTTCTAGATTTTGGCAGTCCATTCAAAAATATAGTTGGTAATATATCTCCAGTTGAAATTAGATGCTCTTTATTTTCCTTCCTGACTTAAGATTTTTTTTCCTTTCTCAATTCTTCTTTTCCTTTTCCTACTTTGTTATTTCTGCCTTGCTTTTCTAAAATTTCTTTAACCTTTTCAGACTGCTTAACAATGTTTTCTTCCCTTGCTGCTTGACTTTGCCCTATCTTTTTATAACCCAACTGGATCCTTTTGTGAAGATTTACTACTTTTGTTTTTGTGAACAATAGATTTGTTGCTTTTTCTTTACCAATACAAGAATCCTTAATTTGTTTCTTCCTCAGATTTAATTCCATGACCAACTGTTCACTTTCCTTGATTTCCTTATTAGAAACCTCTTCTGTAATTGATTTTAGGGATTTTTTCTTTTTTTCCCCATCACCAGGTGTCATTCCTTCCTCATAACTCTCAATATGATTTGATTTTGTCCTATTATGTCAGCCTAATGAATGATTAGCTGTGCAATTCTCTTTATATTTTAAACCATTTCCACTTTGTTCCTTCACTTGTTCTGCATTCCCACAGTTTTTTTCATCATTCACATAAAAATCAATAAAGGCCCTAAAAAGGGCGACCAACTCCGAAAGCTGCGTATTTCCAAAATGAACCTCTTTTTTTAACTTCATGAATTTGTTGAGCAAGTACAAAGATTTCTTTATTCACCTTTAAATTTTGTCTATCCTTGTCCATAATTAGACTTATTTCGTCAGTATTTGATTTATGATTTGATCCCAAAGAGAAGCGTTTACCATTCTCTAATTGATCTAATCTAGTGAGGAAAGTCCAAATTATGCTGTTTTACATACGGAGTTAAAAATGACTAATAGTCATTTAAACAAGAACCCTGATTACAGTTCTCTTCAACTACAGGAATAACCAAATTAATGTCCTCTGGAGTTATCACAGCCCTTGGAGGTGGTATTACAGTTTCAGCTTCTGCTACTATCTGATTCATCTTACTATTTATTTTACTGTTACCAACACAATTACAGTTGCAAGTACAAATATTTTCACATTTGTTAGGCACAGTTTGTTCCTGATCAATCAGTATAGAACCTACATTTTTTAATTTAATCTTAATCAGAGGTGTAGCTCTGGGTCCGTCACATTAGTGGAATTCACCTCACATTTTTTTTTTTATCCTTCTCCTCGTTTACTAATTTTGGCCCATCTGGTTCCTCCCAACTTTTGATCTTTTTTTAGATGTGGATGCAGAGACACTTATGAAAGTTGTGATAATTGAGAACCAGACGTACAACTCTTTACCAGAGAAGAAGTTAATCATGGATTAAAGTTTTTTATTACTTTTTTATTACCCCTGAGTTCTAATAGATTGATTGAGGGACTCAAAAATCGAGTTATCTTAATAGAATCCTCCTTTTTATAGTACCTTTAGCCAATCTATCCACCTTGGCTGCTGCCTTAGGTGCACTTTTACTATCCGTTTTACCATAAGTTTTTAATTATTTTGCTACCATGTCCTTTTGTTTAGACATTATAATAAAAAGAAAGGGGTGTATTCACACAATAGAACATTAATTAAACAGTTTTATACAATTGCAAAAATCACAGGTGACACCTGGATGACAGGATAGGCCTTCTAGCATTTGAGTACCAGACGTTTGAATTTTAAATCTTGGCCTGAGACCCAGTTGCCACCTTTTCAGCCAGGAATCTCGAGACAGCTCCAAGAGGAATTTTACCAAGAGCAACACTAAAAAAGAGAGAAACAAATAAAAAATGGAAAGCAAAAAGTGCTGATATTCAATTCAAATCAATGAATTCAATTATTCAATTATCCAATTAATCAGTCATTTACGTATGTTACATATTTTAAACACAATTTAAAGCCCAGTTAAACACCTCTTTAAACTGCAAATATTACACATACACAACTGATTGTTGCTAGTTGTTACTATAAAATGCCATGCTACAGTACTTCAAAATAAAACTCTATAATGAAACACTAATACTTTCCAAACAATTGCCAATAAACACTGATAAGCATTAACAAACACTACAAATGCTGATAGATGCTAATAAGCAATAAAATCAGTAATAGTATGCTAAAACAAACTCTTAACATATGTTTACAAAACTTACTTTATACTATGTTTGAATAAACAAATCGCCCATACTTTGCCAGACTTGCAGGCACTCTCGCACTAAATAAAACCTCCAATGCAACACCACAGTGGTCATTAGCCGCCAAGCAGGTAGAACAGTGCTGTACTAATAATCAGGAAACAAATACTTTCCAAGTCATAACTGGCAAGACAGAAGAACAAAAAGAAAGCAGCTTGCTACCTTATCCTATATATATATATATATATATATATATACACATATATATAGATACATAAGCACCCGTAAAGGCAGGAGAAAAACTCAGTAACACTCAGACAATTACTTATGATGGATTTGAATGGATTTCAAATGAGATCAAATACTGCACAAACAGGCAAAATACAGCAGAATGAAGACTACAGCTAGCAATGACTGGAAACCACAGTCAAAATCAGAAAGTACACCAAAGTTGGAAGACAAGTAGAAGCAAGCAGTGAGCACCAGTGGTGCACCCTAGCAGCAGGATTAAGCTAATCTGATTCCAGTTCTACATGCATGCGTTTTAAGCACAATTGTCATGTGCACAAAATTTGCATATAGCGTGAACTCCAAACATCAGTTAATCAAAAATCCATAAAAATGAAATAAAGTGTGTGTGTATGTGTATATATATATATATATATATATATACACACACACACATATATATTGCATAAGAAATGTATAGAAACCCTGAAAAACCATAAAAATATTCCGTATTAAAAAGAGACTTCCTGCTCTGCACACAAAAAAAACATACACTAAAAACACTGATATTTTCCGGGTCTGAACTTTATAAAGAGATTTTACAAAGTATCATTAAAATAGCTCAAACTGTATCTATTAGAGTCAGTAAAAGAGTTAGAAAATGCCAGGCTACAGTGCTAAGGTCCAAACTTCCAAAATCTTCTCAGGTGAGCATCCAGCAGCTGCACAGCTTTACTGCTGCAATCTTTGACTCTCTCCCAGTGCTTTCAGCTGTTCTGAGTGGCTCTCTGCCTCTGTTGGGTCTCGCTTCCACCTCAGAGCTCCTCAGGTACCTTCGGACACACCACTAGCTGACAGCCTCAGGATACACCTTGGAACCCTTGGATTTCACTAACAGTGGGAGTCTTCCTCCACCTAAACAAAAGCAGAACACACTGGGGAGACGCTGCCCTGAAAAATGCTGCAGGTTAGCAGGTCTGGCAGTATTTAGTTATATTATAAATGTAACTGACTTTAGTCCATTTCAAACTTCCTGGCCCCGCAACTCCACTGACTCCGCTGACTCAGTGGACACAACAGACACATGCAGAATGCGTGTGTCTCTATGCATGTCTCCACACATGACCCCGCACATGCTCACTGAGGGGTGAGAGTTTATGTCCCATGCCCCAGAAGTGGCTCTTAATGGGTCATGCATGTGCAAACCACAAGTCTTAATAAAAGCTTTTAAAAACATGTAAAAAAACACCCTGAGAGGATAAAACTATAGTTTTTGCAGCCCACTGCTGTAGACCTGCGCCTACTGGGTCCCACTCAAACTTTTTCTTGCTAAAGTAATTCTCTGTTGTAGTTCATGGGGGCTAGCCAGCAACTACATCTCCTATCTGTCCTTGTGCTGCTGCCTAGCAACAGTCAGCTATTTGCCCACACTACACAGAAACCTAGAAACACAGAAAATTGTCAGCAGATAAGGAACACTATGCCCATCCAGTCTGCCCATAAGCCCTACACTAGTTTGTAGCCTCTGACCCTATCTGGTCATTAGCTTTTTGCCCCTCCTTCCCACCATTAAGTTTCCCTTATGCCTGCCCCAGGCATGCTTTAATCCTTCCACTGTGCTAGCTCCCACCACCCAGGGGTCAAAATTAAGTTTTGAAGCTACTAGCATCAGGGCTTGTGACTTGTAAAATTTACTAGCCCCACAAACCTTTCCATTGGCCAAACTGGTTTACTTACTGAAATGTTACCTTATCCACTACAGACCCGCAGGGCTAGTTAAATGAAAATTTTACTAGCCCGATACAAAATCTAGCAGCATTTGACTAGTGGGCTGATGCCAATTTTGACCCCAACCACCTCCTGTGGCAGTCTATTCCATGTGTCCACCACTCTCTCTGTGATTAAAAATTTCCTCACATTTCCCTTTAACCTGCCACCTTCTAATTTCATATCATGCCCCCTCATTCTTGTACTCCTTCTATGTTGGAAGATGTCTCCCCCCAGCACCTTGTTTATGTCCATAAGGTATTTGAATGTTTCCATCATGTCCCTCTGCTCCCTCCTCTCCTCCAGTGAGTACATATTGAGGTCCCTTAATCTCTCCTCAAATGTTTTCTGGTGAAAGCTCTGTACCATCTTAGTCACCCTTCTTTGGACTGTCTCTACTCTGTCAGTATCCTTATGAAGGTGCAGCCTCCAGAACTGTACACAGTACTACAGGTGAGGCCTCACCAGTGTGTTATACAATGGCATCACCACCTCCCATCTTCTGCTAGTGATACCTCTGTCTATGCACCCCAGCATGCCACTGGCCTTCTCTGCAGCCTTTGCACTCTGTTTAGACACATTTAAGTCATCTTAAATAATAACCCCCAGGTCCCTTTCTTCCTTGGTGATCATCAGCACCCCCCCCCAATCATATAGCTCTCCCCAGGGTTCCCTCTTCCCAGCTGAATTATTTTGCACTTCTTGGAAGTGAATCTCAGTTGCTACATCTCAGACCATTTTTCAAGCTTTCCCAGGTCCCTCCTCATTCTCTCCACCTCGTCTAGAGTATCTACCCTGTTGAAGATCTTGGTGTCATCTGCAAACAGGCAGAACTTTCCCTCAAGCCTACCACAATATCACTAATGAAGACATCAAACAGAACTGGCCCAAGGACTGACCCGTGTGGCATCCCACTGGCCACCCCCCCTCTCCACAGATTGGATCCCATTTACCACTAACCTCAGCTTTCTGTCAGCCAGTTCCTAACCCAGTTTGCCACTTTGTGCCCCATGCCCAGACTGCCCATCTTATTCACCAGCCTTTTATGTGGGATGGTGTCGAAGGCCTTGCTGAAATCGAGGTAGGCGACATCCACCACCCTTCCCTGATTTATTTCCTTTGCAACCCAGTCAAAACAAGCATTTGTCAATGCCGAATGTTGCTTGCTTCTATGTGCTGTTTAGGTATTTGGAAGTCATTGGAGTGCAAATATTGAAAATTTGTGAACTTACGAGCATGCGTAGGAACTGCGCATCGCACGTTCGTAAAACAGTCATTGTTAGGAAATTTTTTCAACAAATGTTCAACAAGCCATTTTAAGACCTCTGCTCATGAACAGTGTCAGTGCGATTTTGTTAATGTGTCCCATACATTGAGTTTGCACACCGACTGTGCCATTGTGTAGCTACATGAGGCACGTTTTGGGCAGGATGTGAAAAATGACACGCTGTACTGCTCATAAGGAGTGTGTGGTAAATGGCAATGTTGAAAATCTGGAGTGGAACTATTGAAAATTCGCAAACCTACGAGCGTGCGTGGGAACTGTGCAATGCACACTCGTAAAACAGTCATTTTTAGGAATTCTTTCACCAAATTTTCAACATTGCCATTTTAAGATCTCTGCTCATGAACATGTGATTTTCTTAATGTGTCCCTTACACTGAGTTCGTACACCGACTGCGCCATTGTGCGCTACATGGGCGGAAACACGTTTTGGGCAGGATGTGAAAAATGACAGCTGTACTGCTCACAAGGAGGTGTGGTAAAATGGCAATGTTGAAAATCTGGAGTGGAAATATTGAAAATTCGCAAACCTACGAGCGTGCGTGGGAACTGTGCAACGCACACTCGTAAAACAGTCATTTTAGGAATTCTTTCACCAAATTTTCAACATTGCCATTTTAAGATCTCTGCTCATGAACAGTGACACTGTGATTTTCTTAATGTGTCCCATACACTGAGTTCGCACACGACTGCGCCATTGTGCGCTACATGAAACATGTTTTTGGCAGGATGTGAAAATGACAGCTGTACTGCTCATGAGGAGGTGTGGTAAAATGACAATATTGAAAATCTGGAGTGAAAATATTGAAAATTTGTGAACTTACGAGCCTGCGTGGGAACTGCATAACTGCGCTTATAAAACAGTCATTTTGGAATTTTTCACCAAATTTTCAACATGGGGTTTTGGGACCCCTTCTCATGAATGATGTTACTGTCATGGCGGTATTCAGGCCTGAAGGGTGATTTCGCGGTCACTGTGCAGTCACTGCGGCGAAATCACCCGCCGGGCCTGAACTCCAATCATGAGAAGGTCACTTACCATGTTAATTGTGCAAAAATCCCCAAAACTACCTGAGATATGCAATAAGTTGAACCCCCTATCTAGCCCATTATACAGCTTACGGCATTTCCTCAGTTCGCGGTCGGCTTTGAAGAGTGCAGACGTGTTCCCGTCCACGAAGATCGTCGTGCCAGAGTCTGGAGGTAAGTATGGGGTGAGGGGGTGGGGGGAGGCTGGAGTGCGCAGTGGGTGGGTGCGGGTTGTGGGAGGGGTCGGGAGGCGCGCGTGGGACCGTTTTGTTTACAGGTTTAAAAAAAAAAGATGTGGGACGTTTGCCATGCTGGGGTGGGCTCCCAGCGTGACACAAGAGACAGAGGCGTTCAGCCGACGGGGATTGGGCACCCCGTCGGCCAAGGACTGATTGCCACGCTGGAGTGGGCTCCCAGCGTGGTACCAACTATGGGGGATGGCGCGGCTCAGCCGGCGGGGATTGGGTACCCCATCGGCTACAGTGCGTCTTGCGGGCGCTGCGCCTGCGTGTGGGGGAGCTCACGCTTCTTGATCGGTGCTCACTGGGCGTAGCTCCCCTTTCAACTGTATGCCACTGCGTATTGGGTGATGTCATAGAACAGCTCCAAATGCAATGGCTTACAAGGCGCCTGCCAGCTCACTGACTGAATTGGAGGAGGAGGTGACACACCTCCGAAATCTCAGATGATGGCACTATGTTTCTTGCACATGCGTGCAAGCAACATAAAAATCTGTCAGATTTGTCTGACATGACCTTTCTGCTGTGAATCCACGCTGCCTCAGATCCTGGGCACCAATGGATTCCAAGTGTGCCACTGTTCTTTCTTTAAGCAGAGCCTCCATGATCTTCCCCACTACTGAAGTGAGGCTGACTAGTCTGTAGTTCTCTGCATCCTCCTTACTACCACGTTTGTGTAGAGGAATTACATGTGCCCTCTTCCAGTCCCCTGGAACCACTCCTGTGTTGAGTGACTTGGTAAACATGGCTGCCAGGGGCACTGCTAGCTCCCCTCGCAGTTCCCTTAATATCCTTGGATGTATGCCATCTGGCCCCATTGCTTTGTCCATCTTCAGTTTTGTGAGCTCCTCCAGGACTCTCGCCACTGTGAATGGACTAGTGTTTACTACTCCCCCCCACTTCGTGTCTGCTAATCAGCTGTGGTCCGTGACCTTCCCCCTCTTCAGTGAATACTGAACAGAAGTATTTGTTCAGTATTTCTGCATTTTCCAGGTCTCCCTCTTTACACTTCCCTGTTTCCCCTCTGAGCCTTACAATCCTCCCCAGTTTGTCTTCTTTTACTGATATACCTAAAGAATGTCTTGTTTCCTTTCTTCACTACTGCACAGTATAAATGCTCACTCCAAACTGAGGAACAGTGCTGCTGAGGGAATTTCTCAGATGTTCCACTTTGAAACAGCTACGAACTGGAAAAATTGAAATGGTCCCAATACACGCCCTGCTCGCAGAGGGGTGAGATTTTATGACCCATGCTCCGGAAGTAGTTCTTCTCAGGTCATGGCCATGCAAACCCCAAGTCTTAATAAAAGCTTTTAAAAACAATGTAAAAAACACCCCGAGAGGATAAAACTATAGTTTGTGCAGCCCACTGCTGTAGACCTGCACCTACTGAGTCCCACTCAAAACTTCCCTCGCTAAAGTAGTGCTCTGTTGTAGTTCCTGGGGATTAGCCAACAACTACAACCCCCAGCTGTCCTTGTGCTGCTGCATAGCAACAGTCAACTATTTGCCCACACTACTGCACAGTATAAATGCTGACTGACTGAGGAACAGTGCTGCTGAGGGAATTTTTCAGATGTTCCACTTCCAAACAGCTACAAAGTGTCAAAAATGGAATGGTCCCATTGATAGTTTTGATGTTCACCACATCAGCTGACAGACTGTCCTATGGCTCCACCACCCTTTCTGTAAAATAAAACTTTCACACATCTCTCTTGAACCTCTCCCTGTCAGTTTCCACTCTTGCCCCCATGGGCTTGATCCACTTCTTATGTGAAATAGTTCCTTGCAGTTTACCTTGTTCATTCCTTCAGGAACTTGAAGGTCTCTATCACATCTCCCCGCTCTCACCTGGCCTCCTGTAAGTGCATGTTCAGTGCCTTGAGCCGATCCTCATAAGTTCTGCCTTGGTGGCCCTGAATCATTTTGGAAACCTTATGTTGCACTGCCTCCAGTCTGTTCTTATCTTTCCTTAGGTGAGGACTCTAGAACTTGGCCCAGTGCTCCAGGTGAGTCCTCACCAGTGATCTATAGAGAATTAGTAATACATCCTTCCTTCTGCTGCCAGTACCCCTTCCTATACACCCCAGCATCCTGTTTGCCTTACTGTAGGCCTTGTCATCGTGTGCATTGCCTTGTACTTTTTGGCAGTGAATTTCAACTGCCAAACTTTTGACCACCTCTCTAACCATTGCAAGTCTTTTGCATCTCCCTAACCCCCTCCTCACTGTTTACCCCACCACAGTGCTTAGTGTCATTTGTGAACAGACATGTCTTGCCCTGGATTCTTTCTCCCATGTCGCTGATGAACATACTGAAAAGTACTGCACCCAGGACCAATCCTTGTGGTATCCCTGGTGACCTCCATCTCTTCTACTTTCACTCCATTACCCCCACTCACTCCACTAACCACAACTCTCTGCTGTCTCCCTTCCCACCAGTTTCTCACCTATCTGTGTCATTCACTACACCCTGATCCTCTAGCTTCTTCTGCAGCCTTCTGTGAGGCACTGAGTTGAAAGCCTTGCTTAAATCAAAGTAGAGTAAATTTATAGCATGGCCCTTGTCTACTGCCCTCATTACCCAGTCAAAGAGTACTATCAGATTGGTCTGACAAGACCTGCATGCCACAGACTTGTGCTGTTTACTACCATGTAGACAATTGCTCTCTAGGTAGTCTATGAGGTCTTGTTTAACTAGTGTCTCCATTATTTTACCCACAATAGAAGTACGACTGACAGGTCTGTAGTTACTTGGTTGCTCCTTGTCCCCCTCCCCATGCAGCAGGACTACATCCACTGCCCTCCAGTCTATTGGAATTTCCCCAGTCTGATTTGAGCTATTAAATAACCCTATCAGGAGTTCAGTTAGTTCCATTGCCAAATCCTTAAGCACCCTCAGATGCATCCCATCTGACCCCAGGTCCTTATGTATCTTTAGGGCTGCTTGCTCTTTCTGAATTCTTTCACTGGTAAATACTTGCTGCTTCATCTCAGGGGTCCCCCTTGCAGCCACCTTGATGCCACTGGAAGAGGTCTGCTGGAACAGGAGGAGGTGCACTAGAACATGGGGGCATTTTATGAAGCTTGATGGGGAGGAAATTTAAGAAGGATGTGAGGAAGTACTTCTTCACAGAAAGGGTGGTGGATGCCTGGAACAGCCTACCAGAAGAGGTGGCAGGGGCAAAGACAGTGGGAAGCTTCAAACATGCATGGGATAGGCACATGGGTATAAAAAGTAGAAGTAAGTGAAGAGGAAGGGACACCTGTGACCAAATAGGGTCCAGGGTATATAATAGGCAGGGAAAATAGGGCAGACCAGATGGGCCTAGCGTTTCTTTTTTGCTGACGCATTCTATGTCTGCCTTCCCTTGAAAATGCAGAGCAGAAGTAGTCAATAAGAATGGTTGTTTTTCTGCCCATCCTCCTCAATTATCCTACCTCCTCTGTCAGCCTAACAATTCCTTCTTCCATCTTTCTTTTTCCCCCAATATATCTAAAGAACTGCTTTACACTCCCTTGACCTGCCTACAATACTCTGCTCTGTGTCTGCCTTTGCTTCTCTGACTGCCCTCTTGGTTTCCTTTGTTCTCATTTGGTACTCCCCATTCTTCCCTCCCTTGTTTTTCCTTGCACCTGGTGAAGGCCTTCTTTTTGGCTCTCACTGCTTCCCTGACCTTTCCAGAGAACTATATGTGTCTTATGTACCAGTTTCTTTTGATTACCGTTCTTATTCAAGACTTTGTTGCCTCAGGAATGACTCCCTTGATTGTCCCACATCTTTCCACATCCCAGATGCTGTCCACTCTGACTAACTTGTCCCAGACCAGCTCCCTCAGCTGGTTGAAGTCTGCCCTTCTGAAATCTAGCACTGCAGCCTTTGATGAGGGCTGAATTGCCCCACCAGGTCGAACCATACAGCGTTATGGTTGCTGGACCCTAGTGGGCACACTTCTTGTGCTGTTTCCACACTTCCTATGTTGTTTCCATATTTCTTGTGTTATTTCCACACTTCAGGCTAGATTCATGAAGGAAATACTACACAGTAAATGCAAGCTACTTTAATTAATGTGTGCTGTACCATACCTCCTGATTCAGGAAACAGCCCCAGGAGGAAACAGCAGCAATTAGAAGGGACACAACAAGACTCCAGCTAAACACTGTGGAAGTAACACATGCTAACTGCAGGGGTCCATCAGCTGAAAGACAGGAGAACAGAACAGCACTGCCAAGGAGAACAGAAACATAGCCAGCAATGCAGGCACAGTAACAACACGTGTACACATGGTACAATTCCTGAGGGATGCAGCACACAAAACTTCTGCAAATGGAGCTGCCTGCACTAGAGTAGCCATAATTAACATACCAGCCACACCCCCAGAACACTGCAGCACAGCATTCAGGAGGCAAATAGCACACTGTTCCAGCTGTACTAAATAAGGGGGTTCTCAAGCACCACTTAAATTGCACAGTACTGCACCAGAATGCAATAGTGTCCCAGACTGGCAATTGTACGACTGCCTACATACTGGCAGCATACCAAGCGGAAAAGGAAAGGGATGCAGAGGTTTACTTTACTTGTTTTTATTTAAAAATGATTCGCCCTGGATAGCCCAGTTGAGATGCAATGTATTTTATTTATTTATTTACAAGTTTTACCAGTAGGGTACACTGATCAGACTACTGCTTGAATCCAGGTGCATCCTGGGGGGGGCAGGGAGAAATAGGCAATATAATAATGTACAATAGTGCAACAATGAGCATACAATGAGTATACAGGGGTAGCAGAATCACGCGACATAGTAAATATAGATGTACAGAACAACACATAAGGAACAGTAACATAGCGAGAAACAGCAAACGTCACAAGTCAGGTCTGTATCAGTTCCAGTACTGGACTAAGCTATTTGCACATTTGCAGATATGCCTAGCCACATATTATCCACATGCACAGGTTGAGGAGAAATGTGCATTGATAAGGTGCCAAGATGGGGGCGTGTGCTGGATGCTTGCACGGAGGAAGTTCCATAATTTGGGCATGCAATGTCTGAATGCTACTTGACCAGTTGAGGAGGACATGCGTGGTATGGCCGGGACACGTGTGTCGGAGTTTCTGAGAGGGTAAACAGGTGGGCTAGGGGTGGTCAACACAGAGGCGAGATACGAAGGCAGGGACTAGGACCAGTACTTAGCCGTGAGTTTGGTGCAGTGAGACTGACGACGGACCTGGAGTGAGGGAAGAACGAGAGTCCGGTAGAGCTTGCAGTGGTGAGTGGAGGGTGGGCTATCCAGGGTGAAATGGCAGAAAGAGTGGAAAGGGGGGTCCAATCTGGCTAGGGTGAACTTGGGAGTGGTACTGCAGACAACATCTCTGTAGTCAAATATAATTTTCTGTTCTAGTGCTTGTCGGGCTGGCAGCGGGATGTATCCATGATTCTAATAGAGGGCACCCAGTTTAGGGTGGAGCTTTTTGTGGATGGCATCGACATGTACAGAGAAGTCAAGATGCTAGTCAAGGCAGACCCTGAGATATCTAAAGGAGGTGCAAGCCTCCAGAGTTGTCCCGTCCAGGGTGTGGAAGAGGGGGGTGACGGGGAGCCAAGAGAGTCTCTGCCGTGTGCTGAAGGTCATGGAGACTGTCTTCTTGGCATTGAGAAAAAACTGGTTTGGATGACACCAGAGCTGGACATCATTGAACTCCTGCTGTAATCTGGTCACAACAACATAGAAACATAGACTTTGATGGCAGATAAGGACCACTTGGCCCATCTAGTCTGCCCATTTCCCTACCTACAGGATAGGCCGCAGATCCTAGTTAACCAACAGCCTATTTCTTCCTACCCCCCACAAGAATTGCCTTATGTTCATCCCATGCATTCTTGAATTCTCCCACAGTTTTAAACCCCACAACCTCCTCAGGAAGGCTGTTCCATGCATCCACTACCCTCTCTGTGAAATAATGCTTCCTCACATTGCCCCTGAACTGCCCCCCCTTCTATCTATAAATTGTGTCCCCTTGTTCTTGCATGTCTATTTTTCTGAAAGATGCTACCCTCTTGGACTTTGTTGATTCCACCGAGGTACTTAAAAGTTTCTATCATGTCCCCCCTCTTCCTTCTTTCCTCAAGGGTATATATGTTAAGCTCCTTTAGTCTCTCCTCATATGGCTTCTATTGCAGACCTTGCACCATTTTAGTTGCCCTCCTCTGGACTGCCTCTATCCTGTCTATGTCCTTGCAGAGATGGGGTCTCCAGAACTGGATGTAGTACTCCAGATGGGGTCTCACCAACTGTCTGTACAGAGGAATAACAACTTCCTGTTTTCTGCTGCTGATGCCTCTCCCTATACATCCCAGTATACCCCCAGCCCTCCCTACTGCCTTCTCACATTGCTTGCTAACCTTAAGGTCATCTGATATGATTACCCCCAGGTCCCTTTCCTTTTTTTGTTGTTGTTACTACCTCCCCACTCATTGTGTATTCTTTCCCTGGGTTCTTGTTTCCCAGGTGCATTATTTTGCACTTCTTTGCATTGAATCCTAGCTGCCATACTTCTGACCATTCCTCCAACGTTGCCAAGTCCCTTTTCATCCTTTCCATGCCTCCTTGTGTATCAACCCTGTTTCAGATCTTTGTGTCATCTGCAAAAAGGCATACTTTTCCTTCCAGTCCCTCTGCAATGTCGCTGATGAAGACATTAAAGGACTGGACCCAATAAGAACCCTCGCGGTACCCACTAGTAACCCCTCTTTCTTCAGTGGACTCCATTTACAGTTACCTTCTGTGTCCTGTTGTGCAGCCAATGTTTTACCCAGGCTACCACCCTAGGACCCACTCCCAGACTGGTTAATTTGACTATTAATCTTTTGTGTGGGACTGTGTCAAATACCTTGCTAAAGTCTAGGTAGGCCATGTCCACAGCCCATCCCTGGTCTACTACTTTGGTCACCCAGTCAAAGAAATCTATTAGATTCGTCTGACATGACCTTCCAACTGTGAACCCATGCTGCCTTGGGTCCTGTGCCCCATTGGCCTCTAGGTACTCAACTATTCTTTCCTTCAGAAGTGGCTCCATCACTTTCCCTACCACAGAGGTCAGACTGACAGGTCTGTAGTTTCCTGCCTCTGTCTTGGTCCCACTTTTGTGAAGGGGAATCACATCCGCCTTTCTCCAGTCCTCAGGTACCACATCATCCTTCCATGATTTATTAAAAGAGTAGCCAGTGGTTTCACTAGTTCCTCCCTTAATTCTTTTAGAATTCGGGTGGATTCCATCAGGACCCATTGCTTTGTCCACCTTCAGTTTTAGGAGTTCTTGCAGAACCCTTTCTTCTGTGAAAGGACTGGGATCGACCCCCTATCAAGGTGTCTGTGTTAATTGGATTAGGCACTTCCCCTCCTCTTTTGTGAATACTGAGCAGAAATATTCGTTCAGTATCCCTGCTTTTCACTGTCCCCTCTGCCCACTCACCGTTCATTCTATTCAGCCTCACTATCCCTCCCTTTGTTTCGCTACGCTGATGTACTATAAAAGGTTTTATCCCTCTTAACTGAGTTGGCTATCTTTTCCTCAGTTTGGGCCTTTGCTATTCTGACTTCCCTCCCTGCTTACTTCTGCCTTTACTGGTACAACTCTCTGTCCTGCTCCTTCTGTGTTTCCTTATACTTCCGGAATGCTATCTTTTTCTTCCTGACTTTCACAGCCACCTCTTTTGAGAACCATAGTGGCTTTTTCTTTTGTTTTGATTTGTTTATTTGCATCACACAAAGGCTTGTTGCCTCTGTGATGGCAGTTTTGATGATTCCCCATTGTTTCTCCACACCTCCTTCTAGCTTGTTTGCTAGTGCTTTTCTGAGGCACTCTCCCATCTTGCCAAAGTCAGCCCTCCTAAAGTCCAGTACCCTCACTTTTGCATGGCTTGACTCTGTAGCTGAGTTTAACGTGAACCACACTGTTTGATGGTCACTTGTTCCCAGACGGCAACCCACTTCTAGATCTGAGATCCTCTTACTGCCCCGTTTGAGAGTACGAGGTCTAAGATTGCTCCCTCATGAGTGGGTTCCAAAACTAGCTGTCTGAGGCCTGCCACCTGTAGGGCATCAAGAATGGCCTTGCTCTTGGATGTGGCTGCAGCAATGTGCTCCAGTTAACATCTGGCATATTCAGGTCTCCCATCATCAGTATCTCCTTTCTCTGCCATTCTAAGATGCCTTCATCATCCTTGTCCATTCCTCTCCCTGACATGGGGGTCTGTACACAACCCCTGTGCGGATTGTGATGCCCTTTCCTGCCTCCAAGGTGACCCACAGTGCCTCCTCTCCTCCCTGTTTACTCTTTTGTTCAGTTGCTTTTATCCCTTCTTTTACATAGAGAGCTACTCCTCCCACCCTTCTCCCCTGCCTGTCTCTCCTGTAGGTTATGTACCCTGGTATGTTAACATCCCAGTCATGGTTCTCTGTGTACCATGTTTCTGTGACTGCTACGATATCCAGGCATCCCTCTTCCATCAAGGCCACCAGCTCAGGGAGCTTGTTGCCCAGACTACAGGCATTGGTACTCATTACCCTCCATTTCCTAATGGCCTTACTCCTTTTTTGCCCCATCCCTGTCCTTCTTGCCTTTGTCACTTTCTCCTTTTACCCCTGCCCTTCTCCCTATCGACACCTCTATGTTGGTGTTTACCGCACTTACTACTGTGATTTTTTTGGAGGGGCTAGGATTTCCCTGCTCCTTTCCAGTGCCTCCTCCTTTGGCTAATTTAAATGCTTACCAATGAAACATTTAAACCTATCACCTAGGATCCTGGTTCCCCTCCTGGACAGATGCAGACCATCATGCCAGTATAGGCTTGCATCACTCCAGGTGGACCCCCAGTCCCCAATGAAGCCAAATCCCTGAGCTCCACACCAGTTTTTCAACCACTGATTGAATCCCATGGTGCAGAACACCCTAGCCTCTCCTGTGCCATAGATGGGCAGTACCTCTGAGAAGGTTACTGTGCATGCTACTTGTCTAAGGCCCCCTCCCCAATTCCACAGACTCTTCCTGCACTTCTCTAATCCCTTTCTTAGCCAGGTCATTTGTCCCTAGGTGGACAATGACATCTAGCTCCCTCCCCTGTGCAGCTGCTCCAGAAATCCTGAGGATTCGCTCCCTGTTCCTCCAAGACATGGCGCCAGGCAGGCACCTTACCTCCCTCTCCCCTTCCTCCCCCAGTTCTACCTTCCTAACAATGGAGTCCCCCACCAGGAGTTGTTTTATTCCCCTGCGGGGTCCCCTGTCACCCTCCTGTGGGTCTCATTTGTGGAGGTTCCCAGCATCCTCCTTGGTCGCTACTGTGGGTGCCTCCATAGAGGAACCACACCTTGCCAGAATGGCATAGGAATTGTGGAGAGGTACAGCTGGAGGGATGCACCTCTGTTCCACCATCCTCACCTTCCCTGAGCCCACTGTGGTCCAACCGCTCCTCTTTCTTGGCAACCTCTGAGCCAACGGCAGCGGCACTGGTGGTCTCTGGATGGAAAAGGAGGTCCCACAAATCCTGGCCAACTCAGCCTGGAGATAAGCAACCTCCTCCCTCAGCCCAGAGAGGTGCCTGCAGATGGGACAACACCGCATCCTCCAGAATGTCTCCCGGAAGACTACTGATCCACAGTCACTGCACTGCACCACTCCCATCATGTCTTATTTCTGGCCCCTTAACTGTTTGCAATCCTTACTCTTTCCCTCTATCTCCTTACTTTCTGCCTGTGTGCCCTTTAAGCTCCTGATTGTCCTGTTCTGAGACAAGAATATCCTATATTTCTCAGTAGACCCCTTACTTGCTCAGAGGCAGACCTCCAGCAGCTAGAGGAGGCCAGAGAGCTACTCCTGCCCTTCTAGGATGGTGGGTCTTTGGTGACTCTGTGATCACTCACTTCCTGCTCCCAAACAGGAAGTTCCTGTTGTCAGTCAAATCCTGTGCCTATAAAAGTAGAACTAGCTTTGGGTGGGAGGGTGGAGGGGAGGAAAGGAGGGCAATATAGTCCCAGTAGAGAAGTCCAGTCACACAGCAGTCCTTTCTCCTGGTGTTAAATGGGCTGATGCATACAGAACCATGTCATCTGCATACACGTGACTGGATATGTGTGGGCAGGCGGTGGGCAGGTCATTTAGGAATGTGGAGAATAGGAGCGGCCCAAGGACCGAGCCTTGGGAGACACCTGAGGTAACTGGTAGGGAGGAGGAGATGGAGCCTCCGATTTTAATCGATTGGGATTGGCCTACCAGGTAGAAGTGGAAACAGCTTGTGACCATGGATGAGAGCCCAGCAAGGGAGAGCTTGTCAAGGAGGAGAGCATGGGAGACTGTGCCGAATGCCTTGGCCAGGTCAACAAAAATAGCTGCGGTGATATGGCCATTGCCCATGCCAACAAGGATGGAGTCTGTGAGCCTTAGAAGTGAGATAGTGGTGGAGTGAGACTTCCTGAAGCCAAACTGGTAGGGTGAGAAGAAGGAGGAGGAGTTGAGAAAGGAGGAAAGTTGAGAGAGGACTAGGTGCTCCTGGAGCTTTACCATAATGGGAAGGAGGGAAATAGGACAGTAGTTACCAGGGGCGGAGGTGTCATCACCCTTTTGGAGTGGGATTACCATTGTGTGCTTCCATTCTGTGGGGATGGATGCTAGGGAGAAAGAGAGATTGATAAGTGCAGCCAGGTGGGCAGCAATGACAGGAACAGCCAGGTGGAGCATCTTAGAATCCAGCCCGGATGGGCAATTACCTTTGTTTGGGTTTAGAGAGAACAAAGCATTGTAGATTTTAGAAGGGGTGACCTGACAGAAGGAGAAGGAAGGAGCAGAAGAAGGTGCATGAGCTGGGGAGGCAGAGGGGGAAGGATTGGGCTGGAAAGGTGGGAGAGCAGAGAGCAGTGCCGAAGTACAGCTAGTAAAGAAAGAGTTAAATTCCGAGGCTACTGCAAGAGGGTAAGTTACAGCGGACCCACCTATGTTTAGCGTCGGTGTGTGGGCTGGGAGGGTGCGAAAAAGAAGGATTTGGCACCTTCCAGAATTTTGATGGCTGACGTATGTTTGACTGAAAGGAAGCTTTGAAGTAATTTGCTTTAGCCAACCTGATTTTCCTAGTGCAGATGTTGTGTAAGGAGTGGCATTTATTTTGATCAGCGGGGGAGCTGGAGGCTTTGAAAGACTTCCATGCCTGGTCTCTGGCTCTGATTAGGGACATAATGTCGGTAGTGATTTTGGACAAGTGAGCACCCCTCACCCGTGTCAATCGAAATGGAACATTGTGGTCCCATACTGCAAAAAATTTGAGCTTGAAATATTCCCAAGCTGAGTCAACAGAGGTCGCTCAGGGGATGAAAGACCAGTCTATGGCTGTTAGGTTGCTTAGGAGTGAGGCATGGTCCAGTGATTTGTAAGATCTTGTGAGAATGGTTCTGGAAGGGGGGGGCGGGGCTTTGGGCCTGAATATTTTACAAACTGAGTAAATCATGTCGTGGTCACTTAGTGAGTCAGACAAGATGCCTGAGGCAATTATTTGATACCGATGGGAGGTAAGGGACCAGTCAAGGAGGGAGTGATTCATCGATTTCTGATTCAGTCGTGTAGGTTCAGAGATCAGCTGTGACAGGTTTAGAGTGGCTACCTGGTTGTGAAACTTGAAGGTAGCACTGGAAAGCCAGTTTAAGTTGAAATACCCCAGGATATGAAGCTCACCCCCTGTGGTGAAGGATTTCAAGGTGCCCAGATGGTCCAGAATAGATGGCGTCATGGCTTTGGGGAAGCAGTAAGATCTGGCTATGAAAACGGGGGTAGTGTGGGAGAGAGAGAGAGAGTTTGATCATCAAGGCATCGATCAACTGTGGGAGCATAGGTATACTGACTGAGGGAGGATAAGATGTATATTGCTGTGCCTCCACCCCTTTGTTACCTGGGTGGTCGTGATGGATAACGGAGTAGCCCAGGATAGTGATTTTGGAGTCCTTGTTATGAGGCTTAAGCCAGGTTTCAGAAATAATCAGGACGTCAGGCCTTAGAGAGGTGATAGTTGGCTGCAACAAGGTTATTTTATGCAGTAGGCTGCAGTTACTTAGGTGCATTAGTTTGAAGCCCCATGGAAGTAATTGGGGGGGGTGGTGGTTGGCCCATAATTAGGTTCAACATCCCCAGAAAGTAGGATTAGTAGCGTCACCATGAGTTTGGTTAATGGCATGGATCTCTGGGGCTTGTGGGTAGTGGACAGTGACTGGCAGTCATTTGTAGGTAGTTTCTGGGTAGTAGCATTTAGGGCTATGAGTCCAGCATGAAAGCAGGGTGGTAGGATTGAGGGACCGACCAATCATGTGCAAGGTAATGAAGGAGGGTGTGGTATAGTGTAGGGGGTACTAGATGTTACTGGCTGAACTGACAGGATGCAGAATGCCAAACTACCTTCCTACATTGAGTGGTATGTGGAGGGAGGGAATGATGCTGAAAGGAAGAAGGAGGCAAGTAGTGAGAGGAAAAGAGGTAACATGATGATTAGTGAGTGAGAATAGACTGCTAGTGTAGACTTATGCAGTAGCGACCTCTGGTGGGGAAGAAGATAGGTTGATAATGGAAAAGTCAGCTGATTGGTTATTTCCGACACGTGACCCACTCTACATAATGAGTGGATCAACAAGGGTGGTGGAGGAGGAGGCAGGGCACAGAAATGCCATCCCTGTAAGCCGTTGTACCTTGCTTGGGAGATTCAAGGGAAGGTAGCTTCTCAGGGGCCCTCAAGACCACCAGATGGGCCATGTGGCTGTGGAGAGAAGAAACAGAGGTGAGCCAGATAAAGCAAAGTAAATGGGGGCTGATCAAAATTGGGGGAGGGATTGAGCTCTGGTGGTGGCTGAAAATGGGAGTAACAGAGAGGATTCACACTTGAGGCAAAACGAATTCAGGACTCAGACAGATAAATTAAATTGGGAAGTTAACAAGCAGCTGAAAAAAATCCTGAACATTACCCTGGGTAGGTTTAGGGAAATTAGCAGCGCAACTCCCTGGGCTGTTTTGGAGAATTAATTTGTGGTGTTCGAGCTCACAGTATATATCTCTAAATTAAGTAGACTAAAATTAGGCTATCTCTGTGCTTACTTGAAAATAAATTAGTAAAACACTTCTGCAACCTATATGGTAATTAGTTAAACTCCCTTAAGGTGACCTATGAGTCTATACAGTTAATAAGTTAAACTCCCTTAAGGTAATCTATTCAGTTAGGCACAAACAGAGGTAAAATTCCAGATAAAACAGTGCGGAAAAACTATCAGCAGTCCTGTGGTGACATTTAAAATGCAGAGGTAGTGCATTTAAAAGCAGAGACAGTCCCGTGATTCAAATTCATAATGACACCAAAAATCTTTACGGCAGAGATGTCTGCAACACAGAAACGTCGTCCCTGTAAGCCGTGGTACCTTGTTTGGGAGATTTGGGGAAGGGCAGCTTCTCGGGGGCCCTCATGACCACCAGTTGGGCCATGTAGCTTGCTTGAGAGATTCGTTGCAGTATGTCCTGCCTCTACCCATTTCCACAGCTGGATGGTCTGGAGCAGCACTGGGAGACTAAGTGATTTGCCCAGAGTCACACCGTGATAATTTGGCTCTAGCAGGGTTTGAACTTGTGTTCTTTTGGTTCCCAAAAGTCAAGAAGTCAAGTGATCACACAAGATACTACAGCCCTGGGTGTCCAGGAATCAGAATGAGTACTGCATACTGAATAACTGCTATTAATGGCAGCTACCATGTGCGCTTTCTGAATCACATGGTACTTGCACTACAGCAAGCTCCTATGACGTAGTGCCTGTGATGTCATCTTCTGCAGCCAGATAACAAGCTAATGACCTCATGAATATTTTTTTTCCCTCTGTCTGGTCAACCCTCATTCAGGAGGGTACCCCAGCCCTGTCCCCCTGATGTTCAACAGGACTGCCACCAGCCTTCTTCCCCCAGGGCTTGCCCCCCCCTCGATTGGGTCGATGGGGGGTCCCCAGGCCCCCACCGATGACCTGATCCAGTTTGGGCTGGTGAGCCCAGTAGTCAGGGAGCAGGACCTGCGGGCACCCACCGTCATCCAGCTGCTGTCATTTTCTGGTGTTCTGGAGCCCCCTGGAGATGCAGCATACAATGGCATCCGGACGCACATCATGTGCTCCAGCATGACGTTCGCCGACATCTGCCCCATCTCGTGATCTGCTGGCCCAAGATGCCTTTTCCCCAGCCTCTACCAGGAGACAGGCAAGCAGCGGATGCTACCCAACCTTCCCCCCAGAAGAGGAGAGCAGTCCTTTGGAAGCTCAATCCTCCTCTCCCTGGTCAGTCCCCGACACCTCGAGGTTGCTCCCAACCTGGATCATAGGCGTGGCGGCAGGTAAGGCATGGTATCTCAGCCTCTGCACCATCGGGCAGGCTGACCTCATGAATACTAACATACCATTTGCAAAACTGCACCATAAGATTCATGAACACAACTGCCATGCCCGTGGGTAGTGCTCCTGTTGCTTCTTAAATCTTGTGGTACTGCAGAAACAATGGTAGTCTCTTTAAGTACTGTACACAGCTTTCACCTTCATAAATATAGCCCATGATATTGCAACCATTTACTTGTTCATTTGTTGTTTATTAGTTTCATTATTATGTTTGCTTATGCACATGCGCAAGAAACATATTGCGGCACCTTGCTGTAGTAGCGAGCTGTGGAGGAGCGGCAATGTTGTGGCCAATGCCAGCAGTTCATTTTGGGGCTGGTCTCAGTATTGTAGCATGCCACTAACTTGAAAGAAATTCGCTGCTGCAGTCAGGGATTGCCCAGTCATTGAAGAATCAGCTGTTTTTTATGCTGGGGAGGTCCCTGATTCAAGTGGCAAATCACAGCTTGCCTTGTCTGGTGTCCCATTTCAATAAACATGGCAGTGGCTGTCGCCATCCGCCTCTCAGACTCCCCATGAAAGCCAACGGGGATGCCCAGTCCTCCTGTTGGCATGCCCCTTCCCCAGTTAATTTCCTGATGGGGAGCCCAATCCCCATCGGCATAATGTTCCCCTCATTTGTTGCATGCGAGGGGGTGCCAATCCCTCAGCTCATGCCTACCAAACACTCTTCTTTATATGTGCCGATGGGGTGCCCATTCTCATCAGCTACAGCCCTCCCCAGCAACACTCAGGCGGCACACTGGGAGCCCACCCCACTGTACCAAACTATCTGTAAAAAGAAACCTCCTGCAGTGTTTTTTTTTTTTAAACCTGTAAACAAGAAAATGGTCACTCGCTGTCTGCGGTGCCCCTTCCCCCAACTCACACCCACCCTCTGTGCACCCAACCTCCCCACACCCCCTTCACCCCATACTTACCTCTGGAGCCCGGCGCGACAATCTTTGGTGGAGCAGGAACACATCTGCACTCATCAAAGCCGACCGCGAACTGAAGAAATGCCGGTAAGCTATATAATGGCATAAATGGGGGTTTCAACTCATGTGGATATCTCGGCCATTTTTGCGAATTTTGGCACAACATTTTCAACATGGGGTTCTTGGGACCCCATCTCATAAATTCAGTGACTGTAATCTGGTTATTTGGTCCCAAAAGGTGATTTTGCGGTCACTGCGCGGAATCACCTTTTGGGACCGATTAACGAAACAACAGTGTCACTGTTCTAGGGTGGGTTCCTAAAAAGCCTATGTTGCAAAATTTGGTGAAAAAATTACAAAAATGACTGTATTACTAGCGTGCATTACGCAGTTTCCACGCACACTCGTAACTTCGCCAATTTGTAATATTTACACTCCAGAGTTTCAACATTGGCATTTTTTCACAACACCTTATGAACAGTACAGCTGTCATTTTTCATATCCTGGCCGAAATGTGTTTTCACGCTTTTGGCACACAATAGCGCAGTCGCTGTGGGAAATCAGTGTTTGGGACAGATTAAGAATCACAGTGACACTGTCCATGAGCGGAGGTCCCAAAATACCTATCTTGAAAATTTGGTGACAAAAGTCCATAAACCTACTATGTTACGAGCGTGCATTGCACAGTTTCCACGCACACTCGTAACTTTGAGAATTTGTAATATTTTCACACAAGATTTTCAACATTGTCAGTTTTGCACACCTCCTTATGAACAGTCCAGCTGTCATTTTTCACATCCTGGCCCAAAAAGTGTTTTCGCACATCTGGCGGACAATGGCACGGTCACTATAGGAAATCAACACTCAGGACAAATTAAGAAAATCATAGTGACAATGTTCATGAGCAGAGGTCACAAAATGTCTATGTTGAAAATTTGGTGAAATAATTCCACTAAATGACTGTTACGAGCATGTGTTGCGCAGTTTCCACATACACTCATAAGTTTGAGCATTTTTTAATATTTTCAGTCCAGATTTTCAACACTGCCATCTCTTCACACCTCCCTATGAATGGTACAGCTGTCATTTTTCACATCATGCCTGAACTGTGTTTTAGCACATCTGGCGCAGATTGGTGCAATCGCTGTGGGAAATCAACGTTTGGGACAGAGTAACAAAATCACAGTGCCACTGTTCATGAGCAGAGGTCCCAAATGCTTTCATGAGGTGGAGATCACAAAAAGTCCATGGTGAAAATTTATAGTGCAAATATCAACAAATGCCCAGGGTGTTAAGGTTTCTAACCATAACGTCCCACCCTGTACAGACTGACAGGCGTCGGGGGGTGTGCCTTTGGATTACTGTCTGTAATGCTCATGCCATTCCACCCTCACCCCCACCCTAAAGCCAGTGACAGTCATTGAGGTGTGCCTTGGACTCTTCTGCCCCAGAGTTCACCCCATTCTCCTATACTGCACCCATTTCAACGTACATCCTTACGGAATGGGGTGACTATAAAGCCAAACACTCCAAGGCATAGCTCAACACGTGTCGGTGTCTACAGGATAGGGTGAGGTGAAATGCCATCAGCGTTATGGGCGATGACCCAAAGGCACACCCGAATGCCTGTCCATCTCTGCAGGGTGGAGGTGGGGTTGGCGTGAGTTCAATACTTCACTGCCATTCCTATTCTGCATTTGTCTAACTCCATCACTAGGCCACTTATTGTAACAGCTTCGAGAGCTGTTATTTCCAGTTTGTAAGATGCATTTACAATTTTGGTCATTTGTTCCTGATTTTTTAAAGCCTCGTCCTTGATTTGAGAGGCAGTGGATTAAGCAGTTTGGATATTGCTTTGTTACTACAGTAGAATATGCAAGGACGTTTGCTGAGTCATGTTGGCATTCATCTTGCTCAACTTAGAAAAAAATCTTCAGATTTGAAGTAATTGCTCTAAACCTACGTTCAGCTTGGTGAAGGCATTCAACTACAGTAGAGTTTAACTTTCAAACTATTTAAATTGGTTGAGTGCTTAGGTTTCTGAATCCTCAACTGGCAGTGCTCAACTAAAGCTGTTATCTCAGCTCAGTACTAATTATCAATGAATTCACTGCTTGTTCATTAGTTTCTATACTTTTTCATATACAGTGTTCTCTAGTGAATTGTAATGGCTGAAACATTATATTTATTTGTTTATTTATTAATTAAGGGAGAGAGGGGGCATGATAGAAACATTCAAGTACCTCAAGGACATACACAAGGTGCGGGGGGAGACATCTTCCAACACAGGAGTAAAAGAATGGAGGAGAATTACATGAAATTGGGAGGTGGCAGGTTAACAGGGAATGTGAGGACGTTTTTCTTCATGAAGAGGGTGGTGGACGCATGGAATGGTCTGCCATGGGCGATTGCGGGAGCAAGCACTGTGGTTGGATTTAAACAGGCATGGGAGAACCATAGAGGTAAAGCTGAGGGAGAGTCAGAAGCGATAGTCAAGTACAGGGCTTAGGGGCAGACTAAATGGGCCTGGCGGTCCTTATCTGCCAACAGTTTCTGTGTTTCTGTTTATTTATTTACTTGATTTTCAGAGATACACCTAACATTACGTTATATTACATTTAGGCACATAGTCTAGCTCAGGGAAGCTTGGCCAAACGATAACATTCAAGAGACAATGACAGTTTTAGTGATGGCCCACATAGGGCCTAGTTTGGTACATATGCTATTGCAGTTAGTAGAAACCCTGACAACTGATACATTATGGGGATACAATATTAGCCCAAGTGGGGCTTGGTCTATAGGGCAGCAGGGGTTTTAAGGTTTTACTGTTTTGGGGTAGCCCTCTGACGGTGGCAGCTGCAGCAGGCAATTGACAGATGCCATAGTTATCACATGTAATAGCAATGTAACCCCTAGGTGGCGCTATCCCAAGGGCTACTACCCCTGTCTGCTTGGCTAGTAGCAGGTTAAGGGGCCTGAGTTCTGAAATGGGTGCCTCCACTTGGAGGTCAGGGTTAGTAGTGGTCAAGCTAACCTGGGCACAGCCCTCCAGGACACCGTAACCCCCTCTTTTCCCCTCTAGTGGCCTGAACACTGTACAATAATCACTTTCACAATACCCTGGTACACCACACAAGTACCTACACTGTTTTGCACTTACCACCAGGGCTGGTTCCTCTGGCTTGACCCTGGGGACCCCTTGTAAAACAAGGTTATGCACAGCAAATAGCAATAGTACAGTACTTTGAGCACAAACTGAAACCACAGTCAGCTTACATGCAGAAAAAGTTAGATCTGAGTTATTCAGGGGACTTGAACAAGGAAGGGGCAAAATCAGGTTAATTAGCTTAAAGGTTATATCAATCAAGAAGTTATACATGCGCTTTGAGTCCCGCCCATACAGTCACACCTCTGGGTACCCAGGTGGAGAAGAGATGGGCTAGCCAGGACTGTTGCCCGGGGTTGCAGCTGCTTGGGGCCCTGTGATGGAAAACACAACATGCACAGTACACAATATTTATAATCCAGAGCCAGAGGGCTAAGTTCATGAAGGAAACGAAACAACAAGACAATCAGATGACACACTCAGATTAAGCTGTTGTTGCAGGGAGCTACCCTGGTATTTACTCACGATACCCAAGACTGGACACAGGCTGGACGAAAATCGAGACTGCAGGTGGTTGATCTGGAATGCCAGGAGAAGCAGGGCCCACATGAGTCACAGAGGCATCGTTCCTGTTCAAGTGTGGAGCAGGGGGCTGATCCCCAGGCAGATCTCTAGTCAATGGCTTCTCTGTGCAGTGGGTAGTCTGGCTGAGCCAGTCTGGCAAGGCCCAGCCCGCATGGAGACAAATTCGGATGCAGTCCGTTTTGGAGCTTCCAGCAAGCAGAACACAGTTCACACAGTGTGGGACTAACTCACAACCCACTAGCAGCTCATAGCACATTTACATGTTCAGGAATTCTACTGTACCAGGGAAAGTGTTCCCCGATCACAATCGCAAAGTCCCTGCACTGGAAACTTAGGGGTAGCTGAAACTCCTGATAGGCCAATCGCATTCAGCAAAATCTTCGGTCTTCTTCAGGTTGAGCCTGGCCCACTCCAGTAGCTTACTTTAGTCACACAAACTTGGATTTAGTCCAAAATAATCCTCTTCACTCCCTCTCAGGACCAGCAGGCAAACATGCAAGCCAAACTCAGCTCTTTCACAGTTTTCCCATGCAAATTCACTCAGGATTGCTGCCCAAAATATACTTGAGCTCTTCTCCTTTCTCTTCCCAGCTCAGAACTAACTGAAAACTGCAAGCAGCCCAGGACTTCCCCCAAGATCCAAAATATTTGGTTGGCTGATTTGGCCGTCAGTCAAATCAAGAGCTCCCCCTTCAGTTGCAAAAAAGACGCAAGAAACTCCAAACTACAGTTCCTACAGATTTTGAATTCAGACAGCTTCTGTAGTCTGGCTACATTTTTAGGTCCCACCAGTACTGTTTGGTCCAATTTGCAGTCCAGGACCAAGATAGTGGAGACAAACAAAACAGTCCTTGCTACAAATAAAGCAGGTTAGACAAACTACATTATCATTATCACTCTAAATGATTTTCAGTAAATAGTTACATCTTTCAACAGAGCTCCCTCTCAGATTACTTAAACTGCAATTAGGCAGCTCTTAAAGAGACAGTACACAGAGGCTATACAGGCTCTGGTAATCACATTTAAACTGCTAAAACGCAGGATACCAGCCTGGCAGTGAGCATTTAGGCAAGCTCAAGGAAGACATTTTAGGAACCCCCATTTGTAGGGGGGTTACACTCTTCCCTGCCTGGAAAAACTTGGCATCTGTGTCAAGTCTGTACCATCACAACATTGAAAATGCAACATACACAAGATATTTATACCATTAGCATGCTATACAAGTACTATCTGATTCATCAATTGGCATAACTTGTCACTTTACTATATATTTCAAAGTACTCCACTATATAATTTCCATTCTGACAATACATTATGCATATTTATTTATTTATTTATTAGAACATCAGTTTAACAACCTTTGAGCCAGAGGCTTATTTACAAAGGTACCTCGTCACAGTGAGGACAAAACAGTGCAAGAAACAAACATCAAGGCAGACAAAAAATCTGAGTACATTTAGGAATCAGCCAAAAAATACAGGCATTTGTCAAACACAGTATACAACAGGCTTACACGTGCGCTTTACAGAGTAGACAATATACAGTAGTTACATGGAGATTGAGTCAGTGGGCAGAATAAAGGTAAGGCTGGGTGGAAGACATCAGAAAAGGAGTGTGGGGAAGATAGTAGCAAGTAAAGGTAGAGCTGGACAGAAGGTCAGAGAGCGGCTCAGTGAGCCTTTCACACAGGTAAATTGAACGTTACTATACAGAATCATGTAATAACTTCTTGTACTCTAAACAATGCAAGAGGGGGCCCTTCCCTATCAGCTAACGTGGGGCTGAATGGGGCATGGGCACCATGGTGAGAGGGCAAAACAAATAGCCTTGAATGGGCCATCAAGCTCAATTTGGGCAGTGAGCTCTGAGAGGCATAAACACCTTTGTGGACTACATTGAGAGGCAAATCCACTGGCCTCCCCGGGGGAATCGTAACTGAAGTGCACCACTGGCTTGACAGCTCAGCCAGTCTTTCTGGGGTGATCAGCCACAGTCTCTGTACTTTCAGCAATGGTCTTGGAGCTTTCATCACTTGTGAGGGGTGCCTCTGCATGAAGGGGACTGTCCAAGCTGGGAACACTGTCAGCCCCTTGCTCTGTAGTCACTGTTTCTACAACACTTGGCTCATTTTGAAGACACTCTGGCACCGAAGGGGGGTTGTCAGCACTCTCATAGTGTTCCTCAAGCTCTGGCATGTCACCAGAAAGACTCATACCATCAGCCTCTCCTAAAGGCAAATCATACAGTTCCACAATACACAAAGACTCAGCATCCTCAGACGTGATACTTTGCACTTCACCTTCATAGAGCATTGGCTCCAAGGATGATGCCGGGGCCATTAGGCAGTCCAGAAATCCCAGCTTCATTCCCATAATTCAGCATAGGATTTCCACGAAACAGCTGACTCAGTTCATATGAGGGGTAATAGGCACTGTCACACTCACTGTCATCCGAGTTAGACTGGCAGTCATTATCATTCTGGGCCTGCTGTGGGGGAGGTCTTAATTCGGCAACCATGGGGGCAGGCTGACCTGTTTCTTTCTTGCAGCAGCATGAGTCACTGGTCAAGGGGAATTAATCTCGGCGTGCTCAGCCTCAATTATAGCTTGATCAATAGATAGCAAGTGGTTACGGTGCATGGTCTTGACAGCTTTGGAGTAATTCTCTGTGCGCACTTTGTACACTGGCAAATCATTCAACTTTCCAACTATGACATGGGGAAGATGGTGCCATCGATCAGCAATTTTGTGTTTACCATGCAATCCTAAATTTTGCAACAACACACGGTCTCCAGGCCTAAGCTCTTGAGCCTTTACTTTTCTATCATGTCTCTCCTTGTTGGCTAGATTTCTTTTGGCGGCCATTGTTTGGGCCAGTTGATAAGCATGGTTCAATTGAGCTTTCAGTTTTTGTACATATTGCAGGTAATCTTTGGCTCAGACCCCATCAGGAGAAACCCCAAAACAGTTATCAACAGGCAGTCAGGCCTTTCTCCTGAACATGAGGCGGTAGGGAGAGAACCCGGTAGCATCATTCTTCGTACAACTGTATGCGTGTACCAAGGTGCTAATCTGCTGGCTCCATTTATGCTTATCTTTTGGATGGAGGGTGCCTAGCATGTGTAGCAGGGTGCGGTTAAAGCATTCTGGTTGAGGATCCCCCTGTGGGTGATAAGGGGTGGTTCTTGACTTTCGCACCCCCCATAAAGAGAGCATTTCTTTGATTAGCAAGACTCTCAAAGTCCCGGCCCTGATCAGAGTGAATTCACTTGGGGGGCACCATAGCGGACAAAGACATTTTCCACTAGCACCTTGGCCATGGTAGATGCTTTTTGATCTTTAGTGGGAAAAGCTTGTGCATACCGTGTGAAATGGTCCATAACCACTAGCACATTGCCAATGTTTCGCTGATCAGGCTCTAAACTCAAGAAGTCTATGCAGACTAGTTCCATTGGGGTGCTGGTAGTAATGTTGACAAGGAGGGCAGCCCTCTGAGGCAGGGCTTTTCTCTGCAGGCAGCGACTACAAGTCCTTACATGGTGCTCAACATTGGCCACCATCTTGGGCCAGTAGAATCGAGATCGTACTAGGTCAAGGGTCCGGTCGATACCGAAGTGGCCCATATGATTGTGGAGGGACCTCAGTACCAAATCTTTGAAGGCAGTGGGCAGGACCAATTGCTGCTTGCCTGTTTGGCCACCCCGATCTACAGTGTCTCTATACAACAACTGATTAAGCAGCTTCAACCTGGGGCCTTCTTTAAACAATAAAATGGTTCGCAGATCAGAGGAACGCAACTTGGACACATCTTTTTCTGCACGAAGGGTGTCAAGTGCTGGCTGAATCATAGGATCTCAGGATTGAGCCCACTGAATGCTGTCATTGTCAAACTGAGGTAGTGCACTAATATCTAGAGCAGAGAAGTGGCAATATGCAGCCGGTATGCAGGTGTCAGAAGGGCCCAAGCAATCTACTAAGCAGTTCACTGTGTCCGTAGACATCTGTTCATTTCTATCAAACTTTTGGCACAGTGCTCAGATGTCAGGTTCAGACAGCCTGACCCAGTCGCTCTTGGAAATGGGCCTCCAGGATACTGCGTCAGCATCAATATGATTCAGGTCTGGTCTGTATTCGACAGCATAATCATATGGTGACAATGCAAAAAGCCACCGGTGACCCATGGCGTCTAACTTAGCTGAAGTCTGTACATAGGTCAATAGGTTGTTATCAGTCCTCACCAATATTTTTCCCCATAGAGGTAATCATGAAACTGGTCGACAATGGCCCATTTTAACGCAAGGAACTCCAACTTGTGCACAGAGTAGTTTCGCTCTGACGGGGTCAAGCCCCTACTAGCGAATGCCATCCTCATGGTCTTGATACAGTACAGCTTCTACACCCTGCAGACTGGCATCAGTATGCAGCACATAGGGTTTGGTGGGATCTGCATAAGCGAGGATGGGGGTGTGGGTGAGCTGGTATATTACTTCGTGGAAAGCTGCTTCACAATCAGGTGTCCAATGGGACCCGAAAGGTTCACCTGGGCAGAAATATGCTTTGTCTGGTTCTTTGACGGACCCTTTTTTGTATTTCTGATTGGCAGGAGGGTAACCCTGGGTAAGATTCAAGAGTGGCCGAAACACTTTGGAATAGTCCTTTATGAACCGGTGGTAGTAGCCACAGAATCCCAGGAAACATTGTAGTTCTTTCAGATTGTGAGGCTGGGGCCAAGTAGTCAAGGCTTCAACTTTACTAGGATCAATCTCTATCCCCTTTGTAGACACTATGTGCCCCACATACTTCACAGAGGTTTGGAAAAACTGGCACTTGTCGATGGACAGCTTGAGGCTGAAATATTCCAGTCGGTCTAGTACTTTGAACAGTCGACTCTCATGTTTCTCTAGGGAGCTCCCGAACACAATGACATCGTCCAAGTGCACTAGGCATTCCAGCAAATTCATGTCTCCCACTGCTCGTTCCATCAGTTGCTGGAAGGTGGCTGGGGCACCTGATATCCCCTGTGGCATTCTCAGGAATTCGTAGAACCCCAAAGAACAGATGAAGGCTGTCTTCTCAAGGTCCTCCGGAGCCATCAGAATCTGGTAATATCCACTACAAAGATCCAACACTGAGAACCATTTGCTCCCATTCAAACAATCCAGAGCATCCTGTATACGGGGCATGGTATATTGATCGGGGATGGTCCACCGATTCAGAGTTCGATAATCAACACACATTCTCACAGATCCATTCTTCTTATGCACAACCACAATGGGAGAAGCATATGGGCTCCTGGATTCTTGTATCACACCAGCCACGAGCATTTCCTGCAAGTGTCTTCTCGTATCGTCTATGTCTGCAGGGGCTAGGCGTCGAGATCTCTCTCGAAATGGCTGTTCATTGAGCAGGCGTATGTGATGCTCCGCACCCTGGACACATCCCACATCCCACATCCCATTCCTTCAACGAAAACACTTGATCTCTCTGGGCAAGTTTCTGGCTAATTCTAGTCATTCATTCAGCTGGCAATGGGGAGTAACCAACATCAAACAAGTCAGGAGTCACTCTGTCTTGCCAGGGTGCTTGTTGTTGGGCAACACTGCAGTGTACCGTAGCTAAGGTGCATCCTCTGTTCTCCCGGATCTGCGGGTCTGACACATCATGAATCTGGAAAATCACTCATCGTGCATAGGCATGAGCACAAGCTGACAAGATGCTGGGCTTAACCAGTAATCCCTCTGGCAATTTTCCATCGCCTGGCACGTCCAATATCAGTATTTTGTTCTTGACATTTTTGCGGAGGCAGACCTCCCCTTGAACGGTACACTGGGTGTTAGGGGCCTGTACCATTAAATCGGGATCCTTCTTCCACAAGACACCTACTGGGTCATCCTGTTCCACTCCCTTGGGGTTCTGCTGCAAATTATAGGCCCTCCTGATCAGAGCGGGAACTCTTAGGGCCCTCCCAGTCCGTCAAACTTGTTTCTCGCGACAGAGTTGTGCCAGTCTCCCAAACATATGGGCATTGGTCCCAGTTAACAGGGGAACCCCATCATACAGTCCAGTAGGGGGACACACTAAGGCCAGTGTCTCAACTTGCTCCTCTATGGAAATGACAATCAGAGGCGGACATATCCTAGGTAGGGATAAGACTTGTCGCTCAGCCCCCACACATGTAGGCCTTCCAGGGATTATAAGGGCGCAGCAGATAAGTGTTTGTCATACCAGTCCTTAAATACAATGGTCACTTGTGACCCACTGTCCAGCACAGCCTAAGTAGGAATACCATTCACAGCCATGGTAGTCTCCATTGAAGGGCCCACTATTTTGGACCAGTCTGGAGGGACAACAGCAGGGGACTGGATGGACGATTTAGCCACAAAGGGGTTTGAGTTAGGATGTCTGAAGCCTTCACTGCATTCATTTTGTGCACCCCTTGCCAGTGATTCATTTTCCAAAGCTCTCCTTGAAGCCAGTTCGCCACTTTCTCTAAGTCTTTCTGAGACCGGCATTCCCTCTTCATATGGCCATTCTTTCCCCAGTGGTGACAAATGATAGACTCCTGGGTCATCCTTGGAGAGAACATTACATGAGGAACTGAAGTAGTAGCATGGGATCGGGGTCCAATATCTGCTTGCAGCGGTGAGAGGGGTGCAACGTGTCTCAATAGTTCTTTTAGGGTGGCAGTCAATTCTTTGATTTCAGCCTGGGATCTATCCTCGGTGGAGGATGCCTGAGGGTGCGCCCCCACCCCCACAGCAGTGACGTCCTGAGAGGAACCAGAATCTTGTTCCATGGGGGGAACCCTTGCAGAGGGGCCTGCCTTCAACTCTCAGACTTCCTTTAATAGCTCATCTTTCCAAAACTGAGCCCAGGGCAGGAAGTCCTTTGCATTCTCAGAGTGCTTGATAGGTGCAGACGTTTGCCCCTGAACCCCACTTGGATGATCACTCTCCGTCACTTGCGCAGCAGCAGCAGATATTGATGAAATTCCCCCCGGGATCGCCTTTGCTCAATCCCCCCGAATGTCTTTCATTAGCTCGTCATAAGAGGGGGGTGATTCCAGTTGGTTGCCGAGGTGCAACTGAAGCAGTAACAATTCTGAAAATGAAGCAGACTTAAGGATCCAGTCCAGCCTAGTTCGATCTAATCCATTTCACAGCAAACTACCCTTTCTGAGGCACTCCTGTAGCAGCTTTTCAAGCCGAGTTACATACACAGACAATGGCTCCCCTGAGTACTGCTGGGCATTTCTTACTCTCTACCACAGGTCCTCATCCGAATCCAGGCTCCCATACACATTCTCCAATGCATCAAGATAGTCCTGTGCAGTTGCTTCGGGGTTATTGGCCCACTTGGCACATATGGTAGCCAGGGCAGGACCTCAGATGCTCTCACTCAACCTCTTTTGTTTCTCTGCTTTTGAGCATTGCCATTCAAGTACTAGAGGAGCAACATAGTCTATCCAGGTCTCCCAGTCATCCGCTCCTTGGGGGGTGGGGAGGGTGCTCAAGAAGATTGTCAACCTTCGGTAGGAGTTGTGACTAATGACAGGTACAGATATGGGGGCCAGCATTGTCATGGCCACAGAAAGCGGGGCAGTAGCAGGTGCTGGAGTGGAAGGGAGTGTTGGGGAGGGAACACCCCCAGGTGGCAGGAATAGTTTCTTAAAGACCTCTACGATTTTCCCTTCCTCCAGCAACAGCTTAGCAAATTTCTCCTCAAAAGTCTCAGATAATAGGGGGAGCTCATCCTCCCCGGGGTCTTTACTGTCTCTAGATATCACTCTCCAGGCGGCTGGGGCCCCTTCTGGGGCAATAGTCCATGGCACTTTGGAACTGTCCACTGGGTCACTACAATCTACTAATGCCATGAAAGTCTGGGCGGTCAAATCAGCCTGTCACCCCACAACCACAGCGTTTGTTAAACATTCAACTTTGTAAAGTACTCCTTCTACAGCGTCTTTACCAATGTTCAGGGGAATTTCCAATACAAGCAGGGCATTGTGAGGGTCAGTCTCCTGCCCTGTACACCACCCCACCAACTGGTGCGCAGCCACTTCTGTTGGGGTAGCCATATATGTTTGACAATAATTTGTGCCACTAGAAGACACAAAATCCCAGCGGTGAGTCTCCAAGATATTACCCCTAGGTGGCACTATCCCAAGGGCTACTACCCCTGCCTGCTGGCTAGTAGCAGGTTAAGGGGCCTGAGTTCTGAAATGGGTGCCTCCACCCGGAGGTCAGGGTTGGTAGTGGTCAAGCTATCCTGGGCACAGCCCTCTGGGACACTGTAACCCCTCTCTTTCCCCTCTAGTGGCCTGAACACTGTACAGTAATCACTTTCACAATACCCCTGGTACACCACACAGGTACCCACACTGTTTTGCACTTACCACCAGGGCTAGTTCCTCTGGTTCGACCCTGCGGATCCCCTGTAAAACAAGGTTATGCACAGCAAATAGCAACAGTACAGTACTTTGAGCACAAACTGGAACCACAGTCAGATTACATGCAGAAAAAGTTAGATCTGATTTATTCAGGGGACTTGAACAAGGAAGGGGCAAAATCAAGTTAATTAGCTTAAAGGTTATATCAATCAAGCAGTTATGCATGTGCTTTGAGTCTCCCCACAGTCACACCTCTGGGTACCCAGGTGGAGAAGAGATGGGCTAGCCAGGACTGTTGCCCAGGGTTGTAGCTGGTTGGGGCCCTGTGATGGAAAACACAACATGCATAGTACACAATATTTGTAATCCAGAGCCAGAGGGCTCAGTTCATAAAGGAAACGAAACAACAAGACAATTAGATGACACACTTGATTAAGCTGTTGTTGCAGGGAGCTACCCTGGTATTTACTCACGATACCCAAGACTGGACACAGGCTGGACGAAAATCGAGACTGCAGGTGGTTGATCTGGAATGCCAGGAGAAGCAGGGCCCACATGAGTCGCAGACGCATTGTTCCTGTTCAAGTGTGGAGCAGGGGGCTGATCCCCAGGCAGGTCTCTCGTCGATGGCTTCTCTGTGCAGTGGATAGTCTGGCTGGGCCAGTCTGGCAAGGCCCAGACTGCATGGAGACAAATTCGGATGCAGTCGATTTTGGGCTGGATACAGCTTCCAGCAAGCAGAACACAGTTCACACAGTGTGGGACTAACTCACAACGCACTAGCAGCTCATAGCACATTTACATGTACTGGAATTCTACTGTACCAGGCAAAGTGCTCCCCGATCACAATCGCAAAGTCCCTGCACACACCGGGAGCTTAGGGGTAGCTGAAACTCCTGATAGGCCGATCGCATTCAGCAAAATCTTCGGTCTTCTTCAGGTTGAGCTTGGCCTACACCAGTAGCTTACTTTAGTCACACAAACTTGGATTTAGTCCAAAATAATCCTCTTCTCTCCCTCTCAGGAGCAGCAGCCAGCCCTTTCGCAGTTTTCCTATGAGAATCCACTCAGGATTGCTGCCCAAAATACACATGAGCTCTTCTTCTTTCACTTCCCATCTCAGAACTAACTGAAAACTGCAAGCAGCCCGGGACTTCCACAAGATCCAAAATATTTGGTTGTCTGATTTGGTTTTCAGTCAAAGCAAGAGCTCCCCCTTCAGTTGCAAAAAAGGCGCAAAAAACCTCCCAACTACAGTTCCTACATATTTTGAATTCAGACAGCTTCTGTAGTCCGGCTACATTTTAGTTCCCACCAGTACTGTTTGGTCCAGTTTGCAGTCCAGGACCAAGATAGTGGAGACAAACAAAACAGTCCTTGCTACAAAGAAAACAGGTTAGACAAACTACATTATTATCACTCTAAATGATTTTCAGTAAATAGTTACATCTTTCAACAGAGCTTCCTCTCAGATTACTTAAGCTGCAATTAGGCAGCTCTTAAAGAGACAGTACACAGAGGCTATACAGGCTCTGGTAATCACATTTAAACTGCTGAAACACAGGACGCCAGCCTGGCAGTAAGCATTTAGGCAAGCTCAAGGAAGACTTTTTGGAAACTCCCATTTGTAGGGGGGTTACAGCAACATGCTGCCATCTTTACGAATTCTTTTCTCAGGGACAACTTAAATTGTGAAATCTTGGGTAGGCTCCATATGGATTCTTCATCCAGTACTCAGCCTAAATACCAAATGAACATTTCCCTAGGCTTGTTTTACAGTAGTGGACTTTGAGGGCTTGTCTAGTCATACTTCTGGTTGAATAGTTATTAGTAACTGGGCAAACAGGGTCACTGATAGCTTACGGGGTGAGGCCCAGCTGGGCTTTTCTTGCCAAGAGGCATGTCTGTTATTTTAGCCTTTCACGGAGTGGGAGCAATCCAGTTTGGGAGTACAAGGAGCATGTGTGTGTTAGTCTGTCTGCATTGCAAACAAAGTGGCATGCTTTATTGAGGACCAGGTGTAGCCTATTTAGGATTGTCTCACAGGCCACACCATATATGGGGAGACCATAGTCTATGATGGGGAGTATTGTTGTGAAGACTGCCAGACGTCTTGTTTCCGGTGTAAGGTTTATGAAGACACATGCTGAAGTGCACTGCAGAGTGCCGCTTTTTCCTTTTTTATACAGATTGTTTTCTGGTGGTCATAGGGGGCTCTTCAGCCTTTCCTCACCCCTCCTGCCATCCCCACCTCCCTCATGACTTACCTACCAAGGTTCCTCTACAGATTACCCCCCGGGGTGGGGCCAGTGAGGGATAGCTGTCCTCCCCACCCTGGAACACACATCCAGAAGTTGGCAGGGGTCTCGAGCAGCAGAATAGGCAGGAGCAGATGAGCAAGGCTTCATATACCTGCTTCCAGTTTCCACTTTTTCTAATCCCTCCCCCGACCAGCAGTGTGCAATGATGCTGGGCCTGTGCGCACATGGAGATGCATTCAGACTATGGTGTCTGCTGGCAGCCATCCCCTCATGAGTCGTACTTGTTGCCCTGCCACAACAGCTCCACATGGTGGCAGTGTAGGAGCGGCCTGGCTAGTCCCTGCTTCCCAGGATAGGAGAGCTGTCATTCGGATGCTCAGTCCTCTTCCTCCCTGGCTGACCTTCAGCAGCTTGAGTCCATTTCCTGACATGGGTGGCCGGCTTGGTGGGAGATGTGGCTTCCTGTGCCTCAAACCACCACTCCACCAAGCTGGCCCTCCCTTTTTATGTTTGCTTGCACGAATGTGCAAGAAACATTTTGTGGCATCTTGTGGTAGTAGCAGCAGATTTCAGTGGTGTGGCAGTGTTGTGGCCAGTGCTGTCACTGCTTTTTTGGGCTCGTCTGTTTGGCACCAATGAATGAGCATGCTGTTTATGACAGCAGTTTTGAAGTGTGCCACCAACTTGAAAGAAATTTGCCACCGCAATCAGGAAGCACCCTGTCATTGCAGGGTGTAGCCACCGATATGCCTGGCTCGCCACGGCATGCAGCAGCCACTACCATTTACATCCTCTCAGCTGTTTTGGCTGCTTCTCCGCGGCTTCAGCCACCACTGCAGCCCATCCTCTTCCTTGCGGTATGATGACACCTGCAGCTTTTGCACTCAAGGACCGACCGACAGACAACAGGCCGAATGGCCATGGTGTGAGCCTCACAATGAGTTTCCACCACGCCACTGGGCAGCCCGAGCAGTGAGCATTTTTCACAGCACTGTGCTGCCGACATTTTGTTTTTGTGCTTCTTTTCCTCTCCCATTACAGTGACATCAGAGTCCCGACTGAGCGGCAGAGGGTCGTTAGTGTGATCAGGAGGAACTCAGTAAGGGACTGCAGGACACCCCCTGGGTTGGAGCTTATGACATCAACAGCACAGTGGTTTTTTTTTTACCATCAGAGTTTGTTTTTTTTGTTTTTCACTCGGGCCATGTTGACAGTTTTTTTCCCTAGTGATTTTATTTTGGTTGGTAGTTGTGTTGTGATGACGATGTTGAAATATCACTTCGGAATGAGTAAAGGATATGAAATGGCGAATGGTGCACCCCCACTGCTTCACTCCCTGAGCGGAGGTTCGTGAGTGGTGGCAGCTGCTACGGAGTGTGGTCACAAGGGCACAGGTCGCTGATCTCCAGTGGTGGAGGGGGGGGGGTGATTATTACCGTTACTTGGCTGTAGTGCTACTGATCGGTTCTTCATGTCGGACAGCAGCTGACACTTTTTGCTCTACTTTAGTACTGGTGGGTTAAAAAATGAGTCTGTGTTGTCCTCTGTGGCAAAAACAATGCAAAGCATCTTCAAATGTTTATTTCAGGTGATGAGGAGACCGATTTTAGGCGACGAAGTACAGGAAAGCCCTCGGGGTGAGGCGTCGTGTCTTACGAGGTCCTGTCTGTCACTAGGGCATGATCAGCTGTGAGGTCTTTGTGTTACATGGGCAGCTCTCCACTTACATAGCATTGAATTCTTCACATTAGGAGGACAGAGCACCTGCAAGTAAAACAGATGCCATGCAGCGACGGTCTCCCCCCTTTGACATTTGCACTTTAATCCAATGCAGCCGTCAGCCAGCAAAGTGCACCACAATGGGCAGCAGCAACAAATGAGCCCTCGCCTGTTGTTTTGGTCAGTGGGTGATGTCAGTGGAAACTTTACCCTGACAGAAGTCTGTGTTTAGGAAGCAGCATGGAGCAGTTTGGAGAGTTGTGTTGTGATTTCAGAGGCAGTGGTTTTGTTTTCTGATAGCTTGTGTGTGGAGAGTCCATCTAAGGACAGTGATTGGACGACCTTGCCCTGTAGTCAGCAGCATGTGTTGTCACTTGGCACGTAAGCTTTGTGTTTTCGAGAATGGGCATGCAGTTCCGCCAGGGTGGGAAAAGTGGGCATGCAGGTCCGTCAGGGTGGGCTGAGTGGGCATGCTGGTCTGTTGGGATGGGGAGAGTGGGTGTGCAGGTCCGTTGGGGTAGGGAGAGTGGGCATGCAGGTCTGTTGGGATGGGGAGAGTGGGTGTGCTGATCTGTTGGGATGGGGAGAGTGGGTGTGCAGGTCCGTTGGGGAAGGGAGAGTGGGCATGCAGGTCTGTTAGGGTGGGGAGAGTGGGCATACAGGTCCGTCGGGGTGAGCGGAGTTGGCATGCAGGTCCAATGAGGTGGGCAGAGTGGACGAGCAGGTTCATCGGGGTGAGGAGCATGGCTGTGTTGGTCCACAGGGGTGGGGAGAGTGGATGTGCAGACCTGTCAGGGTGGGGAGAGTGGGTGTGCAGGTCCATGGAGGTGGGGAGAGTGGGCGTGCAGGTCCATGGGGCATGGGGAGTGTGCGCTTGCAGGTCCATGGGGGTGGGGAGAGTGGGTGTGCAGGTCCGTGGGGGTGGTGAGAGTAGGCATACAGGTCTGTGGGGGTGGGGAGAGTGGCTGTGTTGGTCCGTGGGGGTGGGGAGAGTGGGCGTGCAGGTCCATCGGGGTGGGGAGAATGGGTATGCTGGATTTCCCTGCCAGCTTTGTGCTGCTCACCTGCCCTTCTAGCTTCCTTGTGCTGCTGACTTGCACTTTTTGCTTTCTTGTGCTGCACCTGGCCTGCTTTTCCATCTGCTGCCACAGGACTACTACCTTTCTATGTGCCTGCCTTAGTCTGGTAAGTAATTATTTTTGTTTCTGATAGGCCTGCTGCTTTTATTTAAATGAGAAAGCAAGGGAGAGAAGATGGAGGGGTGCATGAGCTAGTTTGCTTACATAGAAACATAGAAACATAGAATTTGACGGCAGATAAGGACTGCTTGGCCCACCTAGTCTGTCCATTTCCCTATCTGATGGATAAGCTGCAGATTCTAGTTAATCAACAGCTTACTTCCTCCTACCCCCACTAGAATTGCCTTATGTCTGTCTCATGCATTCTTGAATTCTTCCACTGTTACTGACTCCACAACCTCCTCAGGAAGGCTGTTCCATGCATCCACAACCCTCTCTGTGAAAAAATACTTTCTAACATTACCTCTGAGCCATCTCCCTCTATCTTCAAATTGTGCCCCCTTGTTCTTGCACATCTCTTTTTCTGAAAGATGCTACCCTCTTGTACTTTGTTAATTCCCTTGAGATACTTGAAAGTTTCTATCATGTCCCCCCTCTCCCTCCTTTCCTCAAGGGTATACATATTAAGCTGCTTAGTCTCTCCTCGTATGTCTTCTGGTGCAGACCCTGCACCATTTTGGTTGCCCTCCTCTGAACAGCCTCCACTCTGTCTATGTCTTTGCAGAGATGGGGTCTCCAGAATTGCATGCAGTACTCCAGATGGGGTCTCTCCAAAAAACTGTACAGAGGGATAACAACTTCCTGTTTTCTACTGTTGATGCCTCTCCCTATGCATCCCAGTATCCCCACAGCCATCCTTACTGCCTTCAAACATTGTTTGCCCACCTTTAGGTCATCTGATATAATTATTCCTAGGTCTCTTTCAATCTTTGTTGTCGTTATTATCTTACCCCTCATTGTGTACTCTTCCCCTGGGCTTTTGTTTCCCAGATGCATTACCTTGCACTTCTTTGCATTGAATCTGAGCTGCCATATATTTGACAATTCCTCCAACCTTGCCAAGCCACTTTTCATCCTTTCCACCCCACCTTGTGTATCAACCCTGTTGCAGATCTTTGTGTCATCTACAAACAGACATACTTTTCCTTTCAGGTGCTCTCCAATGTCACTTATAATGACATTAAAGAGGACCGGTCTCAGTACCAAACCCTGTGGTACCTCGCTAGTTACCCT
The DNA here is from genome assembly GCA_016271365.2 of Neoceratodus forsteri. Taxonomy (NCBI): domain Eukaryota; kingdom Metazoa; phylum Chordata; order Ceratodontiformes; family Ceratodontidae; genus Neoceratodus; species Neoceratodus forsteri. The sequence continues at coordinate 73,411,817 of JADMNL010000023.1, forward strand.
CCTTTCTTAACTGTGGACTCTGTTTACTATTATCCTTTGCATCCTGTTGTCCCACCAGTTTTTTATCCAGGCTACCACCTTGGGACCTACTCCAAGGCTGGCTGACTTGTATATTAATCTTTTGTGTGGGACTGTGTCAAATGCCTAGCTAAAGTCTAGGTAGGCCATATCCACAGCCCCTGCCTGGCCTACTACTTTGGTCACCCAGTCAAAGACATCTATTAGGCTCATCTGACATGACCTTCCTGCTGTGAAACCATGCTGCCTTGGGACCTGTGCCCCACTGGCCTCCAGGTACACAACAATGATTTCCTTTAGAAGTGATTCCATCATTTTCCATACCACTGAGATCAAACTAACTGGTCTGTAGTTTCCTGCCTCTGCCCTGCTCCCACTTTTGTGAAGTGGAATCACATCTACCCTCCTCCAGTCCTCAGGTGCCACCCCATCCTCCCATGATTTGTTGAAGAGAGTAGTCAGTGGCGTTATTAGTTCTACCCTTAGTTCTTTTAGAATTCTGGGGTGAATTCCATCAGGCCCCATTGCTTTGTCCACCCACAGTTTCAAGAGTTCTTTCAAAACCCTTTCTTCTGTGAATGGACTGGTATCGATCCCCCTATTCAGAGTGTTTCTCTTGTTTGGTTTAGGTACCTCCCCCTCTTCCGTTGTGAATACTGAGCAGAAATATTCTTTCAGTATCCCTGCTTTTTCACTGTCACCCTCTGCCCACATTCCTTCCCCTTTATTAAGTCTCTGTATTCCTCCTTTGGTCTTTCTTTGCTCCTTTATGTAACCTATAAAAGGTTTTATCCCCCTTCTTAACAGAGTTGGCTATCTTTTCCTCAGTTTGTGCCTTTGCTATTCTGACTGCCTTCCCTGCCTCCTTCTGCTTTAACTGATAAAGTTCTCTGCCTGCTCCTTCTGTGTTTCCTTTTATTTCCTGAATGTCATCCTTTTCCCCTTAACCTTCCCTTCCCTTCTACCTCTTTTGAGAACCAGTGTTTTTTTCCTTCATTTTGTGATTTGCTTCACGCAAAGGCTTGTTGCTTCTGTGATGGCTGTTTTTATTATTCCCCATTGTTCCCCCACCCCTCCTTCTTGTGCATTTGTTAGTGCTTTTCTAAGGCACTCTCTCATTTTCCAAAGTCAGCCCTCCTAAAGTCCAATACTCTTGTTTTTTAAGGCTCGAATCTATGGCTGTGTTTATTGTGAACCACACTGTTTGGTGGTCACTTGTTCCCAGATGGCTACGCACTTCTAAATCTGATATCCTTTTTCCTTCCCCATTTGAGAGTACCAGGTCTAAGATTGCTCCCTCCTGAGTGGGTTCCAACACTAGCTGTCAAACATGCCCCTGTAGGGCATCAAGAATGACCCTGCTCTTGGATGTGCCTGCAGCAAGGTACTCCATTTAACATCTGGCATATTCAGGTCCCACATCAACAATATCTCCCCTTTTTCTGCCATTTTAAGGATGCCTTCTATCATTTCCTTGTCCATTTCCTTCCCTAAGATGGGGTCTGTACACAACCCCCATGCAGACTGTGGTGCCATTTCCTGTCTCCAGGGTGACCCATAGTGACTCAACTTCCTGTTTACTCTTTAGTTCTGCTGCTTTAATCCCTTCCCTTATATAGAGAGCTACTCCTCCTCCTCTTTTACTCACCGGTCCCTCCTGTAGATTGTGTATCCTGGTATGTTGACCTCCCAGTCATGGTTCTCTGTGTACCATGTTTCAGTGACTGCCACAATATACAGGCATCCCTCTTCCATCAAAGCCACTAGTTCAGGGATCTTGTTACACATACTGTGGGCATTGGTACGCATTGCCTTCCATTTTTTTATGGCCTTACCCCTTTTAGCCCCCATCCCTGTCCTTACTGCCTTTTTCTGCATTTACCCCTGTCCTGCTCCCTACTGACTTCTCTACCTTGGTGCTTGATGTAAAAAAAAACAAATAAATGTATTTGAAATATGACAGACATGCTGAAAGAAATGGTTCTGGCTTCTAGTGAGGGAGGGCGGGACTGGCATAGTGGCACAAAACCATTTTTTCCAACATGTATGTCAGTCTGCCAGGTCTGTAGTATGCTCCAGTGGTTGGTAGTTGATGGTCAGCAGAGGGACAGGCTTGGCCAACTGGTACATGTGCTGAAAAAAATGGTTCTGGCCTCTTGTGATGGAGGAGGGAGAGGTGGACAGACAGAGTGGCACAGAACCAATTTTCCCACATGTATGCCAGTCCACCAGGTCCGTGGCATGCTCCAGTGCTTGGTCATTGATGGTTGGTGGAGGGATGGGCTTGGTGGACTGGTACACGTGCTGGGGAAAAATGGTTCTGGCCTCTGATGTTGGGAGGGGGGCGGATGGGCAGAGTTGCACAGAAACAGTTTTTTCCACATGTATGCCAGTCTGCTGGGTCTGTGGCATGCTCCAGGGGTTGGTCGTTGATGGTCAGAGGGTCGGGCTTGGGGGACTGGTACACGTGCTGGGGAAAAATGGTTCTGGCCTCTTGTAATGGAGGAGGCAGGGATGAATGGGCAGAGTGGCACAGAAACAGTTTTTCCAACATGTATGCCAGTCCCAGTGTCCCTCCTGTGTTTTTTTGTTGCCTGACTTTTAATGCAAATGTCCTTGTGGAGAGTTTTTGTCTGGGCTAGCCAAATATGCTACTCTCCATTTCAGAAATAATAAAATTCAGTACAAAATGTGTCGAAAATGTGTCATTTATTTTTGGTGACTGTGACTGGAGTGGTGGAGACACCGAACTGGATGCCTGACATTTGTGGGGAAGGGGACATTGAGAGTGTCCGTGCTTGTGGGGTAGGGAGAGTGTGCATGCTGGTGGGGTGGGGAGAATGGCCATGCTGTAGGGGTTGGGTGGTGAGAGTGGCCGTGCTGGTGGGATTGGATGGGGAGAGTGGTCGCACAACTCCATCTGGGTGAAGAGAGTGGTCCGTGCTGATCCTTCGGGGTGGGGAAAGGGGCCGTTCAGCTCCATCAGGGTAGGTAGAGGGGCCATAAGCTCTGTTGGGGCAGGGGGAGGGGCGGTGCATGTCTTTCAGGGTGGGGAGAGGGGCCGTGCAGGTCTGTCAGGTTGGGGGAGAGTGGCTGTTCAGCTCCATTTGGGTTGTGAAAGGAGCAGTGCAGGTCTGTTGGGGTGGGGAGAGGGGCCGTGCAGGTCTGTTGTGGTAGGGAGAGTAACCATGCAGGTCTGTGGGATTGGGGAGATTGGCTTTGTTGGTCTGTTGGGATGGGGACAGTGGGCGTGCAGGTCTGTTGGGGTGGGGAAAGTGACTGTGTTGGTCCATGGGGTTGGGGAGAGTGGCTTTCTTGGTCCGTTGGTGTGGGGAGAGTGGCTGTGTTGGTACATGGGGGTGGGGAGAGTGGCTGTGTTGGTCTGTGGTGGTGGGGAGAGTGGGCATGCAGGTCCATAGGGGTGGGGAGAATGGGCGTGCAGGTCCGTGGGGGTGGGGAGAATGACTGTGTTGGTCCGTCGGGGTGGGGAAAGTGCCTGCGCAGGTCAGTAGGGAGGGGAGAGTGCCTGTGCAGGTCCATCGGGGTGAGGAGAGTGGACATGCTGGTGTGGTGGGGAACTGTTGTTTTTTGCTAACCGTTCTGCCATCATGCACATTAGCTTGGTTCTGGTGTGCTGCCCTGCTAACCTTCCCTACCCTCTTCATTGTGCTGCTGACCTGCCCTTTCTGCTGCTTTGTGCTGCTGCTGACCTGATGCATTACCATCTACTGCCACAGGACAACTGCCTTTTTAAGCACCTTTCATAGTCTGGTAAGTTTTTTTTTTTTTTCATACCCCAGCTGCTGTTTGAATGGGGAAGGTGGTCAGTGGATGGATGGGCTGGGAGGGCTGGTACACATGCTGAAGAAAATGGTTCTGGCCTCTGGTGATGGAGGAGGGAGGGGCAGAAGGCAGAGTGGCAAAGAACCATTTTTTCAAACGTGTGCCAGTCCGCTGGGTCCATTCCATGCTCCTGTGGTTGGTCGCTAATTTTCAGTGGTGGGACGGGCCGGGAGAACTGGTACACGTGCTGAAAAAAATGGTTCTGGCCTCTGATGGTGGTGGGGGGAGGTGCTGAAGGGCACAGAACCATTTTTTCCAACATATATGCCAGTCTTCTGGGTCCGTGCCATGCTCCTGTGGTCAGTTGCTGATTTTTGGTGGTGGGATGGGCTGGGAAGACTGGTACACGTGCTGGAAAATATGGTTCTGGCCTCTGGTGATGGAGGGCGAGGTGCTGAAACAGGATGGACTCAAATTCCTTATCATATCTTAAGTTCAAATCTTTCTTTTTTTTTTTTTTGACTAAAACCATGTGATTAAAATATCGCGATTGCTGGAGGATTCGCTGTACATATTTACTAGGGATAGCACAGATGTGATACAGGTATCTCGTTCTTTGTGGAGGTCTGTTTTTATTCATTTTTACAGGCAGGTGAAATAAAGTATAGGGAGCTTAAAGCAGCAGTACTATGTAAAAAAAAAAATCTACGTTTTTTTCAACCGTTTATTTCCTGTGGTCTGTTGAGCATGTCCCTGGTACTCTTTCTTGCTGGCATTGTACTACTGTATTTCCCCGTAATCTGCTTAGTTGTCCTTTGTTTTTGTTTACATTTCTGCCACCCTCCATATTGACAGCAGCAGTAAAAGATGGGCAGACAGGCAGCTGCCATATTTTCTGTGGATCTACAGAACACTGAAATTGATTGCTTCCTGGATAGGTAGTACTGCTGCTTTAAATGACTTGCTCAGGGTCACACCGCATGCAAATGATTTTGTGTGATTTGAACCTGGGAATCCTGGTTCCCACATCTTTACTGTAAACACTATTGGAGTACGCTGCCTCTTTAAATAATTTAATTAGTTCAGAACGAAGGAAAATGTGGAGTGCATTTGGTTTGTACGAATACACAGAATTTTATTTTTCTTGCATACACTTTGTGCTTTGCTTGGGCTGTGTGTGTTAGTGCTTGGTTGGGAAATCCAGTTGGTTTCTGTAAGAGGAAATATTGTGAAGCTGAAACCTGAAGGACCCTTGTTGTGTGTGTGAGTGTGGTATTTTTCAGCACAGCATTTTCCTGTCTTGGAACACAGTATCATAACACTGTGGTGCCAGAAAGACTGACATGCATCAGGGGTGTGGCTTAGAGTCATCAGCCGTAATGCTCATGCCATTTCACCTCCACCCCCACCATGCAGCCACTGACAGGCATCAGGGTGTGCCTTGGACTGTTCGGCCCTAACGTTCACTCCATTCTCCTATACTGCACCCCTCTTGGATTATTTCCTTATGGAATGGAGTGAGCATAAGGGCCGAAGACCCCAAAGCACACTGTGACACCTGTCAGTGTCTGCAGGGTGGGGTGAGCTGGAATGACGTGAACATTATGGCCGATGACCCAAAGACACACCTAGTGCCTGTCAGTCTCTGTAGGGTGAGGATGGGGGTTGGCATTAGTTCAATTTTTCACTGCCATTCCTATTATGCATCTCTCTAACTCATGCAGTAACAATGCCAATACCAGCAAGCAAACATTCGACATTGACAAATGCTTGTTATATAAACAAAGTGTTCTAATTTATTTAAACATGTAACCCCAAGGTGGCACTATCCCAAGGGCTACTACCCCTGCCTGGTGGACTACCAACAGGTTGAGGGGCCTAGGTTCTATGGCGGGTGCCTCCACCCAGAGGTCAGGATTTGTGATGGTTGGTCGAGTTTGGTCACAGCCCTCATGTACACACGGTTCAATCATAAGGTACCATTTACCCTTGAGACCGATTCTGAAGTTCGTCTCGGAGTACCCACTGTAAAATAAGGTTGATCAACATACACAAATCAATGCAATGCCTGCTATATAGGTACTGACACTTCAGACAGTTTAAAGTCAATAACATCAAATCTGGTTTATTTAAGGGGAGTGGAACACAGGAGGGGGAGATCAAGCTGATTGGCAGAATTAAATCACAGTACTGTGCACTCATACAGGGTCTTAAAGTCACATTCTGGGTACCCAGCTTGGAGGGAGTAGCCAGGTCCGTTGCCCAGGGTTGGCTGGCAGGTGCAGATGAACAGGGCCTTGTAGGAAAAAAGATATGCACAACACCCAATTGTAATCCGGAGCCGGATGGTTCAATCCTTGAGGAAATTAAATAAAGCAAATCAGATGAAACTCTGGTGATTGTTAACAGGTCGCAGGGGATGCCCTGATTTGTACTCACACTACCCCACACTGAGAACCTCTTGCAGATGGCTGTTCTGGGTCGCCAAACAAACAAAGCAAGGAGATTAGATTCTACTGGCCAGGCCCAACTGCTCGACTAGCAGACGGATTTAGTCCAATTACATTCAGTTCAGCTTTCAGCTTACACTGCACGGTGACAAGAGAACTGGAATAGCTACTCTTCACAAGCATTCAACACATTCATATGTAAAGGAAATTACTATACCAGGCAGCTGCTCCTAGGTCCCGATCGCACTTACTACAAATACACGGGAGTTCACACAGCAGCTTCAGTTCCTAATAGACCGAACGCGATTCAGCAATTTCTCCAGTCTTCTACAGGGTGAGCCTGGTTTCCACTTTTCAGCCTTCCTTCCTTTCAGTCACCTCGGATTCAGTCCAATTCGAGCTTGCAATGGCAACAGACCGACTTCAGGCCTATCACGCACTTCCCGCGCGAAACTATACAGCATAGAAGCACAGAGCTTCTTCTCTCCTCACGGTCACAACTGATCTGACCTCCCAGTCACAGGGCAGAGCCTTCTCTATGGGCGCCACCTGGTCCAGTTGGTGGACTCAGCTGTCAATCACTCCAAAGCTCTCTCAGTTGGTGCAAAAAAGGTGCCAGGGTCCAAAACTTCACTTCTCAGAATTACTAACTATATATTCCCATTGTAAGCCAGCTCCCAGAAGAGTCCGAATTCTGGTTGGTCCAAACAGTCTCCATTTTATAGCTCTACCTGTTCCATTGGCCCAGCACAGCAGTTTAGGTCCAAAATGGAGGGGCAAGATACACAGAGTCCCAGCTGTAACAAAAGCAGGTTAGACAGACTACAATATTACTAATGCCTTAAATGTTTACAGGGAAACAGACACATCTGTCAGAGGGGCTATCTTTGCGCTTTCAGCGACCGCAAGATAGGCGATTACCCATGGTGGGTGGGATTCGAGCAAGGAACCACCAGCACCCTGGAAAGCATCAATTATGTCTGCAAGCAGACAGCTCTTAAAGAGACAGTAAGTGGAGGCTCTACCAGCACTCATAGTGCCATTATAACGGCTTAAATGCCGAATGCCAGCAGGCAAGGAAAACACTTAAGTAAGCTCCTAGGAGACTTTTTAGGAACCCCCATTTGTAGGGGGGTTACAAATATGCTATTGTAATTGATGCCACACAGCACATGCAGTGCCCGGATCTTGCAGGGCCTAAAGGTAACCACCACCACCACCACTTCCTTAACTATGAAGCTATCTTGGAAGGGTGTTTACCCGTCAATGCTTTGCATTGACTCCCCATTCACCCCAGCCACCCTCCCACCCAAGGCCCGCCCTCTTTATATTATGTCAGGTCACATGACCATTTTTTTTTAAGTGCCCATTTTCTCATTAGCAGGCTATCACCTCTGACCAACAGGGGTCAGTACTGAGCTTCCTGCTACCCCCAAATTTTTTAACATCTACACAACTACCCTCCCCTACTCTCCCCATCTCCCCCCACCTTATATCGCTTCCTTTCTCCCAAGCATCACCTTTTGTGGCCCTGTTTCCTTTCTCTCCACACTCATCCCTCATCCAGCCTTGAACCCTGCACCCTGTAGGCTATGATCCTACCACTGCTGCATCAAGACTGAAGCTTACATTGATGGTTCCCAGGCTAACCTTATGTCCTGAGGCAATACTGGTCTAATCTCTTCTTTTTTCCCCAATACCACCCCCAGGGACTAGTGCCCAAGTGTGCTTTTCCTCATTGTGTCTAACAATGTCTCCCTTCCTAACAATAATCATACTTGCTGTTCTCCTTACACCCCTTCCCCCCAAACCATCCACAAATCACCCCTGAAGGCACCCCAAACTGCACCACTAGATGGTGCATTACCTCAAGTGATCTACCCTCATGGTATGTCATGTCCTATTATCTTTGGTGTTTGTTTCTTCCCGGGGCTACCAGTTGGCCAATCCGTCTGTGCTTCCCTTTCTCCAGTCACTGTCTGACCCACACCGGACTCCTAGGAGGGTAACCACCCAATTGTCCCACAGCTTACCCCCCCGCCCGGCAGGGTGGCAGAGGGCGGCCAACCCCCGCCTAGTGCGGATCCACACTTGGTGATCCCCTCCGGAGCCGGCACAGGTGCTCACAGACGGCCATCAAGCCACTGCAACTGGATGACCCCCCTTTTTTCTGCTTTTCTCCCCTGCAGGCTCATGGTGTGCGCAATGATGCCAGCCACTGGAGTGCCTGCATGCTCCCGTGCGCCCCGTCAGATGTCTGCTGTGTTCCCCCACGGAGTGTGCCCATTCCGCCGAGCCCCAGCCTCCGCTAGGGGTCGGGCAAGCAGTGGCCGTAAGATACTCCCTTCCCCGGAGATGGAGAGCAGTCCATCAGACACTCAATCCATCTTCTCCTCGCCGACCCAGGGCAACCCTGTGCTCGTTCCCGAACACAGGTCGCCGGCATGGCACGAGGTGTGATGTCCAGTGCCTCAACCCTCAGTGCCACCGGGCTGTCATGTCCTATTATCACTGCTGTCTTGGCTCCCAGACCACCCTACTATGCTCACACCAAGCACTCTCACTAACCCTGAATATCTCCACCCTACCCATACCTGTAATCGCCAGTACACCTTCCTGCCCACCCAGAAACCCTAATGTTTACTCTAAGCTACTCAGACTTGCTCTGTTCTGGGACCTACTCTTCCTCCTCCACCTATCAGGCAATGTGCACCCCAACCTGGGCCCCCCACTCTTATCCCCCACCCCTAGAGGGCTATCGCATGGACTCCTCATAGCCACTATTAACATCTGCAGCTTACAAAAAAAGCATTACATACTTCAAGGCTGGATGAAACAGATCTCCCCTGACATCCTAGCTGTAACTGAAACCTGACTCGGTACTGAGATTGCAGACTCTGTCGTCTATATACCTAGGTACTCCATCCTCAGAGTAGACAGGCTAGCCGAAAGGGGTGGGGGGTGCACTGTCTACTATCGTGACTACTTACAAACATCCTTACTCATGGCCACCCCCCCCACGGGGCTCAAGTACTTATTGTTAAGCTGCAGTCAGCCATACCAGGAAAAGCCCTCCACTTAATGACAGTATACATCTCCCCCCAGAATCAAAAGCAAGCCTTCAACTTGGTTCTAAACTGCCTTTCCCAGTTACCTAACTCCAGTGAGATCATTGACCTGGGAGACTTCAGTGTCAACTGGCTGGCCTCCTCCTCGGCCCCCTACAAGGACTCAGTAGCTGCTTTGGACCTCACTCAAGTAGTTACATCCCCTACAAGACTCTACCACAAAATGGGCACATCCACGCTACTTGACCTCATACTAACCAATCGGCCCACCTGAATATCCAATGTATCCATGCTACCAGACACCCAGAGTGATCACTCCATTGTCCTCTGTCAGAGGACGGCAAAAAAAACAAACAACCCCCCAAATTTACCCTCCTGCGCTGACTAAAAAAGGGATCTCTCCAGGCTCAAAAAACACTTGCTGCTCTGTGACTGGATCCCCATCAACTCTGCACCGACCATCGACAGCGCCCTTGATCAATTTATCTCTCCGTTTAACTCAATCTGTGATCTCTATGCCCCATCACAAAACAGGTAATCAAAGGCAAGGACATTCCCTGGCTATCCCAGACACTACTTGATCTCATGAAGCAGTGGGACAACCGGTGGCATAAAGCTAATGAATCAGGCAAACTCCTTGATCGACAATTGTATAGAGAAGCCAGGAACAAGTGCACAAGGGAGATTCACAAAGCCAAAGCTGCCTACTGTCAGGAAACACTCTCCATGTCCTGGGAATCAGGACGTAAGTTCTGGAACGATATTAAAGAACCCAATGGCAAAGCTATCTCTCTCCCCGGCCCAGCTGCAGGCTAATGGCTTCCTCTTGCAGGACTCCCTGACTATTGCAGACACACTCAACGCTGCCTTCTCTGATCTAAGTGGAGTCCTTCCTTCCAGTTTCTTTGAGCCAGCTCTGGACCCGGCTCCAACCCCCTCATCCATGATCCACCCCTATGTTCAGGCTTCGAACAATCTCCCCCCTTGAGGTGTGGCACTACCTAACCAAAGTTCTTGGAAAAACACATCATAATAGTGACTCCCTGAACTTAAAACTCATCCTCCTAACTACTGACTCTGTCATCACCCTCCTCACCAATATTCTCAACCAGTCCCTCTGCCTTGGACAGTTCCCTACCCGTTGGAAATTGGCTGTCATCACCCCAATTTTTAAAAGTGGGGCTTGCACCTCCCCAGGAAACTACCGCCCCATCTTGATTCTTTCCCCCATCTCTAAGGCACTCGAAAAAATAGTGTCTGACCAGCTCACTGACTACCTCACAAAATATAACCTACTCTGCCCTGAACAACACAGGTTCAGGAAAGCACATAGTACTACCACCGCCCTCCTTGAATACACCACATTTATAAACAAAGCTCTTGACAGAGAACACCTTGTGGGATCTGCCTATATTGACCTGACAAAGGCGTTTGACTCTGTCAGCCACACCCTCCTTCTCCAATCTCTGCCTACTATGGGACTGTCCCTGGAAGCCACCAAATGGTTCGAAAGCTACCACTGCAACAGATCCCAAAGGGTCAAAATTAACTCTACATTCTCTTCCAGTCAACCGGTCCACTCTAGGGTACCCCAGGGCTCAATTCTGGGACCCCTCCTCTTCACCATTTTCTTAAATACTGTCCCTAAGGCCTGCTCAGGCCAGATGCTCCTCTACACCAATGATGCAGTTCTTTTCACCAGCCACCCTGATGCCCACTACATCCAATCCTCCCTGCAGCGTACAGTCTCAGAAGCAGAAGCCTGGTTCACAGAGCACAGACTTGTCCTGAACTATAATAAAACTAAGGCGATGCTCTTCGCCCACCACCAAAACTCACTCAGAACCTTTCCCATTACCATCTGCAACTTCCAGAGCTCCCCACTTGAACAAGTATCCACTTTCAAATAGCTGGGTGTCACTCTAGACTCCACCATGACATACCATGAGCATATCAACCTGCTCAGTTCATCTGTTAACACTAGAATAGGACTCCTTTACAGGCATAGGGGGTGCTTGCCTCCCGAGATTCTGTGACTTGCAGTGACTTTGTCAGTATTATCCCTAATAGACTATGGGATAATATTCTATGAATCAGCTGAGCCAACTGCCCTTCATCGCATCAGGGTTTCCCTGAATAAAGCCTGTCGCCCAGTCTCAGGGGGGTTTCAGGTGGACTCACACATGCGAGCTCTATAGGCTCTCATACTAGCTTAACTTAAAGGGAAGACTTAGATATCAAACCTCCCTCCTTGCCAGGAAGCTCACCCTTGGCCTCCCCACTGAACCTTCATCTCCTGGTCCAGCCTGCTCATGGGCCACCAGGAGCTTTGTATCCACCCCACTCTCAGTTCACCGCTGTAGGACCTCACTGGGCCAATGCTCCTTTTACTATAGGGCCCCCCTCTGGGTGAATGAACTACTCCAGGTTATCTCTTCAGAACTACTGCTAGGACCTTACAAGTCTTCACTCTGTACAGTACCCCTCACTCAATCCAACTGTGACTGTGTCTAACCATGCTGCCCTATCCTAGTTCATCACAGCTAGCCACCTGCTAAAACTAAGTCATTGTTTTTGACCCTGCTATTCATGTTTGCTTACTTCTTGGTTACCAAAAATTTGTAATGACTCGGGATCTGTCTTAATACCCCTTAACTGTAACCTGACTGTTGTAGTTTTGATGTTGCTGTTTTTGTATTTTCGCTGTGTATGTGATTCCTGATGTGGATCATTTGCAAGAGTCTTTTGGCTCAAAGGTTGTAATTCCGATACTCCTCAATAAAATAAATTGCATTATTCATGTTCTTGAAAACCAGTAAAAACAATAATTGAATAAAAGTGACCATTCAGCACATTTGCTGTACTCTTCTCATCTTCCACCCATTCCTCCCACTTCTTTAGCCTGACCAGTCCTTCCTAGGGTTGCTACGTTTAGATGAGGTGAAAACCGGATACTAAACCACACCCCCAACTTCACCCCTGGTCCCACCCCTTTTTGGGGGGCCATACCCCAGTGGCTCAGCTCCCGTTCCCCCAGTCTCCCCACTCAACCCTCCTGGGACTTACCTCGGGTGACTATCCTCCCAGGCTTGCTCCCCAGGGCAGGGCCACGGAGCAGGCACTCCCCCAGTGGAATTCTAAACCAGGTTCTCAGCAGACCCCCTTTACTGGTTAATCAATCAATCAAATCCTTATTTAGCCAGGCAAACATCATTGAGTGAAGCTCATTTTCAAGATGGACCTCGGCAAAAAACAATTCATTATGGACACAGATTATAGCAATACCAGCCAATAAAAATTGAGCTGGAGATGAAGCAAATAATATGGTAACAATAAAAAACAAGCAGGGATAAGGCTTCGTACACAAAATGTATTAGCATTTCCTTAGATACAGACAGTAGTTACACAGTAATCCTGGGGCGGACCAAGGGTCAAAATGATTAGAACCATGAATTAGATGTTGGATGGTTAATGTGCAGGAGGGTGGGGAAGGGGAGAAATATGAGAAGGGAGAACTCCAAGGAGTGAAAAGTCCCTGTGTGAAGCGACAGGAAACTGGGGCCTCAGTATGTAACATAGTAGATAGTGTGCCATCACGACGGCAGGAGAAACAAGTATTTGTCAATGCTGAATGTTTGCTTGCTGGCATTGGAATTGGTAGTATAAAAGTTACAGAGCTGCATAATAGGAATGGCAGCGAAGTATTGAACTGAAGCCAACCCCACCACCACCATGCAGAGAGTGACAGGCATTGGGGTGTGCCTTTGGTCATCAGGCACAATGACCACACCATTTCACCACACCCTACCCTGCAGACACTGACAAGTGTCACGGTGTGCCTTGAGGTCTTTGGCCCTTATGCTCACCCCATTCCATCAGGAAATACAGTGACATGGGTGTGGTATAGGAGAATGGGCTGAAGTTTGGCCCCGAAGAGTCTGAGGCACACCTTGATGCCTCTCACTGGCTGCAGGGTGTGGGTGGGGGTGGAATGGTATGAGCATGAAAGGCAAGAATCCCAAGTCACACCCCTGATGCCTGTCATTCTCTACAGGGTGGGGCGTTATGGTCGGAAACCTTAACGCCTCAGTATTCATTGGTATTTTCACTCCAAATTTTCAACATGGTTTTTTTGTGACCCCCTCTTCATGAACAGTGGCAATATCGGTTTGTTAGCCGAAAACTGCTTTTGCATAGCGACTATGGCATTTAGCACCACAGTTGCAAAAACACATTCCGAGCAGGATGTGAAAAATGACAGTGGTACTGTTCATGGGGAGGTGTAAAAAATGGCAATGTTGAAAATCTGCTGTGAAAATCTTAAAAAAACTGGTGAAATCCCGAGCGTGCGTAGAAACTGTGCAACGCACACCCGTAATGTAACTAGTTTGGGGATTTTTTTACAGCAGATTGTTAACACAGGCATTTTGGGACCTCCGATCATGAACAGTGTCAGTGTGATTTTATTTATCTGTCCCGAACAATGATTTCCCACAGCGACCACGCATTTCTGTGCTGAAAGTGTGAAAACATATTTCAGCCATGTTGTGGAAAATGACAGCTGTACTGCTCATAAGGAAGTGCGGTAAAATGGCACTGTTGAAAATCTGGTGTGCAAATATTACAAATTTGCAAACTTGCCAGCATGCGTAGGAACTGCACAACGTGTGCTCCTAAAACAGTCATTTTTGGGAATTTTTTCACCAAATTTTCAACATAGCCATTTTAAGACCTCTGCTCATGATCAGTGTCACTGTGATTTTCTTAATGTGTCCCGTACATTGATTTCACACACCAACTGCGCCATTGTGCACTACATGGGCGGAAACACGTTTTGGGTGAGATGTGAAAAATGACAGCTGTACTGCTCATAAGGAGGTGTAGTAAAATGGCAATGTTGAAAATCTGGAGTGAAAATATTGAAATTTCGCAAACTTACGAGCGTGCGTAGGAACTGCGCAGCGCATGCTCATAAAACCGTCACTTTTAGGAATTTTTTCACCAAATTTTCAACATAGCTATTTTAAGACCTCTGCTCATGAACAGTGTCACTGCAATTTTCTTAATGTGTCCCGTACATTGATTTTGCACACCGACTGCGCCACTGTGCGCTACATGGGTGGAAACACATTTTGGGTGAGATGTGAAAAATGACAGCTGTACTGCTCATAAGAAGGTGTGGTAAAATGGCAATGTTGAAAATCTGAAGTGAAAATATTGAAAATTTGCGAACTTACGAGCGTGCGTAGGAACTGCGCAATGCACGCTCGTAAAACAGTCATTTTTAGGAATTTTTCCACCAATTTTCAAAATAGGCTTTTTGAGAACCCACTTTATAAACACTGGCAGTGTCGTTTCGTTAATCATTCTGGAAAGGTGATTTCGCTCAGTGGCTGTGAAATCACCCTTTGGGCCCGAGTAACGCCATGACAGTGACAGCATTTATGAGAAGGGGTCCCAAAAACCCCATGTTGAAAATTTGGTGCAAAAATTCCAAAAAATGCCTGAGATATGCAATAAAGTTGAACCCCCCCCCCATCTATCCCATTATACAGCTTACCGGCATTTCCTCAGTTCGCGGTCGGCTTTGAAGAGTGCAGACGTCTTCCCGGTCCGCCAAAGATTGTTGCACCAAGCTCCGGAGGTAAGTATGGGGTTGGGGGTGGGGAGCAAGTCGTGCGATGGGTGGGTGCGGGTTGTGGGAGGGCAGGGAGAAGCACCGAGGACAGTTTTGTATTCACGGTTTTTATTTCTCAAGGCGAGAGGACATTTGCCACGCTGGGGTGGGCTCCCAGCATGGCAGCTGGAAGGATGTTGGTGGGGGCAGGAGCTGACGGGAGTTGGGCACCCCATTGGCCTTAACATCATTTTGCCATGCCAGGGTGGGCTCCCAGCGTAGCACCTGGATGCTTGGGGCTGCAGCCCACGGGGATTGGGCACCTGCCGGGCCGTACAGTGTGGGGGGAAAGGCATGAGCACGCAGTGTGCATGCATGCACGTGTGTGTGTGTGTGGAGGGGGGAGCTCTGTTCACTGAAGTGGAGCTCTCCCTTTCAACTGTATGCCACTGCATTTTCAGCTGTCATAGACAGCTGGAGCAGTGATTGGCGCACTGCGACCGCGCCTGCAAACACACTGACTGAATTGGAAGAGGCTGACACACCTCTGGAAAACCCGGACGATGGCACTATGTTTCTTGCACATGCGTGCAAGCAAACATAAAAAGTGTAATTTAATCGCAGGTGGGCCCAACTTATGAACTACAGTCTCATTACCAAGCTATGCCTAGGCAGAATGAATTAGGTGTACTAAGAAGAAATATAGAAACATAGAATTTGACGGCAGATAAGGACCGCTTGGCCCACCCAGTCTGCCCATTTCCCTACCTACTGGATAAGCTGCAGATCCTAGTTAACCAGCAGCCTACTTCTTCCTACCCCCACCCCCCAGAATGGCCTTATGACTGTCCCATGCATGCTTGAATTCCACCACTGTTTTTGACTCCACAACCTCCTCTGGAAGGCCGTTCCATGCATCCACAACCCTCTCTGTGAAAAAATAGTTCCTAAATTACCTCTGGCCGCCCGCCCCCATCTTCAAATTGTGCCCTCTTGTTCTTGCACACCTCTTTTTGAAAGTGCTACCCTCTTGGACTTTGTTGATTCCCTTGAGGTACTTGAACGTTTCTATCATGTCCCCCTCTCCCTCCTTTCCTCGAGGCTATACTTATTAAGCTCCTTTAGTCTCTCTTCATATGTCTTCCAGTGCAGACCCTGCACCATTTTAGTTGCCCTCCTCTGGACAGCTTCCATCCTGTCTATGTCTTTGCAGAGATTGGGACTCCAGAACTGCACACAGTACTCCAGATGGGGTCTCACCAGCTGTCTGTACAGAGGGAT
The DNA here is from genome assembly GCA_016271365.2 of Neoceratodus forsteri. Lineage (NCBI taxonomy): Eukaryota > Metazoa > Chordata > Ceratodontiformes > Ceratodontidae > Neoceratodus > Neoceratodus forsteri. The sequence continues at coordinate 73,428,034 of JADMNL010000023.1, forward strand.
AATAACTTCCTGTTTTCTACTGGTGATGCCTCTCCCTATGCATCCCAGTATCCCCCACCCTCCTTGCTGCCCTCTCACATTGCTTGCCCACCTTTAGGTCATCTGATATGACTACCCCCAGGTCCCTTTCCATTTTTGTTGTTGTTAGTATCTCACCCCCCATTGTGTACTCTTCCCCTGGATTTTTGTTTCCCAGGTGCATTACCTTGCACTTCTTAGCATTAAATCTAAGCTGCCATACATTTGACCATTCCTCTAACCTTGCCAAGTCCCTTCTCATCTTTTCCACCCCATCCTGTGCATCAACTCTGTTGCAGATCTTTGGGTCATCTGCAAAGAGTCATACTTTTCCTTCCAGTCCCACTGCAATGTTGCTTATAAAGACATTGAAGAGGACTGGTCCTAATACTGAACCCTGCGGTACCCCACTAGTAACCCCCCTTTCTTCTGAGTGGACTCCATTTACTATTACTCTCTGTGTCCTGTTCTCCAGCCAATTCTTTACCCAGGCTGTCATCTTGGGACCCACTCCCAGGCTGGCGAACTTGTATATTAATCTTTTGTGTGGGACTGTGTCAAATGCCTTGCTAAAGTCTAGGTAGACCATGTCCACAGCCCCTCCCTGATCTACTACTTTGGTCACCCAGTCAAAGAAATCTATCAGATTCGTCTGGCATGACCCTCCCGCTGTGAATCCATGCTGCCTAGGGTCCTGTGCCCCTCTGGCCTCTAGATACTCGACAATTCTTTCCTTCAGAAGTGATTCCATCATTTTCCCTATCACTGAGGTTAAACTAACAGGACTGTAGTTTTCTGCTTCTGCCTTGCTCCCACTTTTGTGAAGGGGAATCACATCTGCTCTCCTCCAGTCCTTGGGTACCACCCCATCCTCCCATGATTTGTTAAAAAGGGTAGTCAGTGGTGTCACTAGTTCTACCCTTAGTTCTTTTAGAATTCTGGGATGAATCCCATCAGGCCCCACTGCTTTGTCCACCTTCAGTTTTAAGAGTTCTTTCAGAACTCTTTCTTCTGTAAATGGGCTGGTATCTTCTGTATCCAGAGTGTTTCTACTGTTTGTTTTAGGTACCTCCCTCTTCATTTGTAAATACTGAGCAAAAATATTTGTTTAGTATCTCTGCCTTTTCACAGTCTCCCTCTGCCCACCCTCCCTCCCCTTTATTAAGCCTCACTATCCCTCCCTTGGTCTTCCTTCGCTCCCTGATGTACCTATAAAAGGTTTTATCCCCCTTCTTAACTGAGTTGACTATCTTTTCCTCAGTTTGGGCCTTTGCTGTTCTGACTGCCTTCCCAGCCTCCTTTTGCTTTAACTGATACAATTCTCTGTCCTGCTCCTTCTGCGATTCCTTGTACTTCCTGAATGCTTTCTTTTTCTCTTGAACCTTCACTGCCACTTTCTTTGAGAACCATAGTGGTTTCTTACACCGTTTTGTTTTGTTTATTTGCTTCACACAAAGGCTCCTTACCTCTGTGATGGCAGTTTTTATTATTCCCCATTGTTCTTCCACCCCTCCTTCTTGTCCATTTGCTAGTGCATTCCTTAGGCACTCACCCATTTTAGCAAAGTCAGCCCTCCTAAAGTCCAGTACTTTTGTCTTTGTATGGCTTGACTCTATTGCTGTGTTTATTGTGAACCATACTGTTCAATGGTCGCTAGTTCCCAGATGGCTACCTACTTCTGCATCTGTTATCTTCTCTCCATCTCCATTTCAGAGAACCAGGTCTAAGATTGCTCCCTCTCGAGTGGGCTCCAATACTGGTTGTCTAAGGCATGCCCCCTGTAGGGCATCTAGAATAACCCCACTCTTCAAAGTGGCTGCTGCAACTACACTCCAGTTAACATCTGGCATATTCAGATCACCCATCAGCAATATCTCCCCTTTTTCTGCCATTCCAAGTATACTTTCTATCATTTCCTTGTCCATTTCCTCCCCCTGAGAAGGGGGTCTGTATACAACCCCTGTGCAGATTGTGGTGCCATTGCCTGTCTCCAAATTTACCCACAGTGAAGAGATGGGAAGAGGAGCAGACAGGAGAAAGGGGCAAGAAAGGGAGGACTTAATCCCAGGGCAGAAGGCAGGGATCGAGGGGAAACAGTTACCTAGAAGTATCTATGGGGAGACAAGGTATGAGAAGGGATGGGATGTTAGAGGGACAGCAAACTGAAGATATAATTACAAAGACATAAAGCTAGGCTCAAGGAGGACACATTTAAGTAAGCAGGTGGTAGAATTTAAGGGAAGCAGTTGCAGGTTTCCTTGAAGGATCGATTATAACTCGACTTGAATGCTGCTAAACTGATTGGGTGAAGCAGTTTCAGAGTTTTTTGCAACTTATTTCAAAGAAGCTTATCATACAACTTATGGATACTCGGCCAAAGCACAATCTGACCTTGGGCACAGTTAGAGAGATGTAAGATGCTCTTCTTAGCCCGTACTTGCTTGCCTTGCTTAAGGGTAGGCAATCAGAGATATAATGAGGCAGCTTTTGAGTAATGGCTCTATAGGTCCAGAGGGCAGCATTTCTCTGCCTACTGTAGTTTAGGGAGGACCAGCCCACAGCTGTATATAGAAGGCAGTGATGCATAAAGTAAGGGAGACTTGGTGATAGAACATATCCAGTTTAGTAAGCGCAGCAACGGGACCCTGACTATAGAGGAAGTTTGCGTAATCTATGAAGGAAAGGAAGGTAGTTTGCACCAGTCTCATCTTCGCATCCTTTGTAAGCATGTGCTTAATCCTGTAAAATAGATCAAATTTCTGAGGGTTTTTTTAATAACTCTTCAATGTGATCATTGAACAAGAGTTTATGGCCAATCCAGACCCCAGGGTATTTAAACTTTGTTACAAATTCCAAAGGTTCACCTAGCAGTGTGGTGATCTGTGGTAACCTTTCATGAGTTGCCGGATTTGCTGCATGAGCAAGGGGTGAAAAAAGCATTGCCTTGTTTTTTTTGGATTTTAGAAGGAGTGTCTGGTGTAGAAGCTGTAACTGCAGTTGATTGAATTCCTGCTGTAGATCACTACAAGCTGCTCCAGGAGTAGATCTGGTGATATAAAGCACTGCATCATCAGCAAAGAGATGTATATTAGCATCTTTGATAGTGGCATCAATTTTGTTGATGTAAATTGCGAAAGCAGGGGACCCAGAATGGACCCCTCGGATACACCTCTCAATATGGGTTTAAGTGGTGAAAATTCCCCTTCCGCTTTAACTTGTTGAAGCCAACCTGTAAGGTAATTAGAGAATCATCTCAGCGATAGATGGTCAAGTCAGATGCTCTGAAAGGAAGAAAAGAGCAAGACATGGTCGACCGTATAGAAGGCCTTGCATAGGTCTAAGAAAACTGCCAAGTTCTTTGCATCCAGTTCACGCAGTCAGTCATTTGTCACCTTTGCAAGTGCGGAGATAGTACTGTGCCATGGTGTAAAGCCTGACTGTAGGGATTAAGCAAATTTGTATTCTCTAAATAACTCCTGAGCTGAGAACTCACAATTTTCTCCAGCATTTTTGACAGGGTAGGAAGCAGGGAGATAGGCCTATAATTATTGAGATCGCTGGGGTCTCCAGATTTGAACAGAGGGATCACATGGGCAGTTTTCCATATAGGTAGGAGGTCTCCCTGAAAGAGGGATAAATTAAAGAGGTGCATAATAGGTACAGCCAAGACGTGATAACTGATCTTCAGGAAAAAAGGGTCAAGGAGGTCAACGCCGGCACTTTACCTGATGTCCAGCTGTAACAGAAGGTCTTCGACTTCTTTCAGGGATACAGGCTGCAGAGAAAATGTAGTGCTAGGGCTGGGGCCTACAAGGTCCTGTACACCAAGCTGTGCACGGAGATTGCTGACAGGGAAAGCATCAAAGGCTAGACTTGCAGTGGCAAAATGGTTATTGAGTGAGTCAAGCATTGTTTGCCTATCAAACTGTTGAGGTACCACACGTGATTTTCTTTGGCAAGGAACTTACAAGTGAGAAGCCTTCTAACTCCTTTAGGGTTTTCCAAAATTTGGAGGAGCACTTCATGGAAGAATTGAGTTCCAAATGGTAAAAATTTGCCTTGGCCTCTCTAATCATCTTGGTGCAAATTATTCCTCGCTCTCCTAAAAAGAGCCCAGTCAGATGGTAGTTTAGTTTTCTGTGCAGATCGAATAATGCATTCCCAGAGTCACAGCACGACTTTCACGGCTTTCACAAAGGGCAATTTTTGCTAAACATACCATTTGTTTCACCGTAAAAAGCATACTAGCAAGCACAGTGATGACTGCGTTATTCGATCTGGTACGAAACTTAAAATTGTTATAAAAAACAAAGTCGCTCATGAACAAGCATAGAGCGCTCCGGTGCCATGTACACTTCTGAATGCGCCAGATTCACAGGCGGCGGTGTTATTAGTTGGACCAACCAAAATTAAGTTTTGTCCCCCAAACTGCTTTACTTCAGATTTTAGCAGAACGGGATGACTGGATTGGCTATCTATGACGGTGCTGGAGGCAAGAAGGAGCAGGATCACAAGGCACCAAAAAAACATTGAAAAAGCTGACAGTGTCCCTTTAACACCTCCCAGACTGATTGGTTTTACAAACAAAGGTCTGTATGACACTACAACTTCTTTATAAACTAGACATGCAACCAGCACAATAAATGATTTAATACACTCAGTTTTAAGAGTGTGTGAGCACTCAAAGTGACTCAAAAACCAAACTACATTTAAGCAAAACTGGATGACCAGATAAGGACCCAAAAAAACAGATTACACAGTTTAAAACTGGACAGGTAACAAACCCTACTCCTTCCTTAGTTTTGCACTGAACCCATATACAATGAAAGATTGCCATCTCACCTTCTCTAACCCACTCCGCTAGCCTCTGCTCAGCCTCCGCCTTTGCCTGTCTCATAGCCCTGTTTGGTGCCCTCCTCTTTACTTGACATGCCCCCTGTTCTCCTCCAACTTGATTTACTGTACAACAGTTTAAATTCACACCAGCTTTATTTAGTGTGGTTTGGGCTGTTGGAGTGGTTCACATCTAGCTCTAACTCTGCTTCGGCTATACAGCTACTTACAGTACTGTCAAGTGAGCTGTCAATGTCAGTGTGAGTGTCACTCAGTGAAAAACAACCACTGTAACCTGTACTGACAATTACTCAATCAGCTGTACTTAGTCATCCACTTATTTAGGGTCTCCCTAATTACAGTGTGATTGCATTAATTAAGACCGTTAAAGGTCACATACATAAGAGCAGTGTAATCCAAACAGTAAGCGCAGTTCACCATGTCTCTGCTATGCTGGATTCAGAGCAAGCCTGTCAAATGAAAATATCCTTTTGAGGCAGAAGGTCTTGAACCAGATCTTGCTGATAAATCTGGGGTCAATAATGCAGTTGCAAAATCTGTCTGCTGTGAGTTAGATGATACTTCTTCCCCAGTTCCCAAAAAGGACACCCCTCCACCTGTGCTACAGTACATACACAGCTATGACACACTTTGAGGTGGGGAGGTATGCCACAGAAAATGGTGTCTTGTCAGCTATGTGATACTTTAGTGCAAAGTATGGGAAGATTGTTAATGAAAGCACTGTTTGTAAATTTAAAGCAAATTCTATGGTACTGTTACGTCCCACACTGGATCTGACCCATCTTACACCAAGTTTGCCCAAAATGCCACGTGGGCGACCAGCAGTACTCATGGAAGGTTTGAAGGAGCAACTCTGGAAAGTTGTGGGGTGCTTGTGTGTACAAGGGGTAATTGTCAATGCCCGAGTGGTACTTGCCGTGGCACCCAGGATACTGAAAGCTAGCTCACCTCATCTGCTAGAGAAAAACAGTGGCCATGTGACTCTCACTAATAAAAGGGCTTGGGCTTTCTGGCACAGAATAGGATATAGCAAGCAGAAAGGCACAGAGGCAGCCCGAAAAGCCCCAAATGATTTTCTGCAGCTGAAAGCTGCTTTTTTATCCCACATCAGTAGAGCCTGTGCCCAAGAACTCATTCCGGCAGAATTGTAACACATTTAGATGAGACAGGCATCAGTATAGTGCCTGTGTCAGACTGGACAATGGCAGCATCAGGGTGAAAGCAAGTTACAGTGTTAGGGCTGGGCGACAAGAGGCAGATTTCACTAGTGCTGTCATGCACACTAGCCAGAGACTTCCTTCATTCTCAGCTCATCTATAAAAGTCAAAACTGCTGCTAGTCACCCCAGCACATGTTTCCTCCTGACTGGGATATTACACATTCTGAAAACCACTGGGCAAATGAAATGGCCATGCTACATTACATTGATAAAGTGGCAGTGCCATACTGCAAAGTCACTGGTCAGAGACTAGGGCTACCGTCAGAGCAAAAATTACTTCTAGTGAAAGACCTGTTCTGTGGCCACACAACAAAAACAGTCCTAGGCAAACTGGAAAGCTGCAGTATTATAATAATAATAATCTATAATAATACTTTATTTATAATGCACCTTTCATGTATCAAGGCGCAGTACAGTAAAACCATTGACACAATTAAAACAGAATCATCATCATAAAATGTACAGTACAACTCAGAAATCATCACTACCACATGCTTTAACCCAAAGAAATGATTTTAGGGTCTGTTTAAAACTCCCCACGGTCATGCACTCCCTAATCCGACGGGGTAGAGAATTCCAGAGGGATGGGGCCATGAACATAAAAGCCCGGGCCCCAGCAGATTTTAAAGTCACCCTCGGAATCTCTAGCGACCCCTCATCGGCCTAGTGGAGGGGTCTCACAGGGTGATAAGGGATCAGGAGCTCTTTTATTCTTTTATGTAGTCAGGTAGTTATCCCTATTTTTGTTCCAGCCTCCTGCACCAATGCCTTGCAGCCACTAGACACTGCAGTAAATAAAATTCTAAAGGATTTATTGAAACACAAATTCACTGTATGGTATGCTGACATTGTATCGCAGCAGACTGCAAAGAGAGGAGAACTGAAAATCGATCTCACAATGCAAACACTAAAAGAAAGACATGTTCAGTGGCTGCAGACAAGTTTCTTTGAGTCATGTGACCGAAAGGATGATGAGATCCACATTTTCACAGAAGCAGGAATTGGTGAGGCAGAGAGAGAGAGCCTCAATGAAACTCTCATAAGTGTCTCTGTGTCGGTGTCTGTGTACTGGTCTGATCTGTACCCAATTTAATGTTCACCATGTTTTCCTTTTTCAGGTTTCCATGCCAGTCTAACTTCAGTGGATGCCGGTAGACCAACACCTTCCAAGACCGACCTCATGCTGACCGAATGTTTTTAAACTGAGTGCACATTAATAAAGTTTTTGTCTGCATATTCATGTGCTTTGTCTATAATCACTTACTGCAATATTAGTAATCGGATTATTTTGGCTTATTGTTGCTTTCAGTGAATGTAGCGAAAATAAACTGATCGCTAAAATATGCGGCTGTACAGTATATCCGCAGAATGTCCTCCTTTTCTTCCTTCGTGCAGCACTGTCTTTACATTTATATGCAAAGGCACAGCATGTGACATGGTTCATCCAATCAGAGAGTGGTATTTGTGGTGGCTGTTTAGACCCATTTTATAACTCATATTATAAAGTGGGTCAAGACGGCTGCTGTAAATACTGCTCCCTGATTGGATAAACCAGGTCACCTGTCATGCCTATACCTACACATGAACACATGCTGCTGCATTGCAAAAGCCAAAATGTTTAATATCAGGTCACTTTTAAGTACAATAACACACTCCACGGTGCTGTGTTCTTTGCCTGCAGTGTCATGCTTCAGCACATTCCAGAAGAGTATCGGCATCTCCCAAGAGACTTCAACCCTGTCGTGTGTCATTGCCCACGTAAATTACTGGGAATATTACAGACGGCAAAACATTATAACAATTGTCATAACTAAGCTCACGATGATGTGTAGCATTGAAAACAGCATGCAGTAAAAACCACTGCACTGAAATATTTGTACGTTGTGTTCCAGTTGTACGACTGAACACTCAGCAAACTGATAATGAAGACCTGAAGTTATGCTAAATCAGAAGTAAGTGGGCACAATTCTGCTGATATTGGTCTCAGCCAGAGATAATAAATTTCACAGACCATCAAACACTCTACTAAAACTGTGTTACATTACCTGTCTTTTAAGGTAATAGAAAATTCCCTGCCTCTGGTTATTCCCTGATTAATGGGTACATGAGGGTAGCTCTTGTCAAAGGTTACACTCTTGGGGGAACAGCAACTGAAATAACACAGTGGAACAAATATGTTTTTTTTTAGGATTTAGTTAAATTTATGGGCTTACTACCAAAATTCACATGTTGGTGTTTGTTTTCCTCTGTGTGTGCGGGGGTTGGGGGATAAGGTATGGAAAACCTCAGAATGCAGCATTATTGTAAGAAAGATAAACAGCTGCTTTTGTTTGCAGTTTCATTAGTTTCACTGCTGCAAACTCTATTGATAAAATGGGAGCACATGGCTTTAAAAGTTCTAAAATTGATGTAATTGTAAATGAAAGCAACAATGCATGATAGCAATGCATACTTTTTTATTCTATTTTAGATTGCCCCGTATCTCCTGTCCTGTATGACACTCTTCTTTCCCCATTTGAAGTCTGTTTCAGCATTTGTATTCACATCTGACTAATAAATAAAAGGAGTACTCCATTTAGTATGGCTCAGAGCAGGTTTTCATCTGTCTTGTTAGCTGTTTGTTTACACCTGTTATCCCATGAGGTCAGGGAGCAGTGCCTGATGCATGCTAGCTCATTACAGTCACACAAAAAGTGATGTTAAATAATGGATGTTCAAAAAAAATAGTAAGGAATACTCTTCTTATTATTTCAACTGTAAAAAAAAAAAAAGACTCAAATGGGGAAAAAAGGATGTTATGCAAGTCTGGAGGGCAAACACCACTGTTTGACGACAGTAAATCTGCTGACATCTCCTACAGCAACGGCACAATGCTGATACGCGATTTTGTACTGTCCACAAACAAAGTGTTTTTTGTGGAGGCTGCGCCTCCCTTCCCCCCCGCACCCCTCATGCAGGGCCCCACACCCCCTACAATTGTATATTATCAACTCCAGGTCAGAGTTGTTTCGGGGAAGGGGCAGAACACCGGGAGATACCACATTAGTGAAACCCAGACCATTACAGTGACTTTCGCTGTAAAGGTCTTTTTTTGGGATTTGCTGTTGTGGTGTCACAGGTCTGGAGATAAGAGGCATTCCAAAATACTGTAGAATAAAAAAGTATAGGTCAAAATTTTTACGACTTTAATGCACTTCTGCTTTCAGTTAGTAATGAGGAGTAAGAGGAGTGGAAAAACAGAGAATCTATCAAATATTAGCAGCATTTTGTCTATTTTTATTTTAAGCCAGAATTTTGGCCTGTTCCTGTTCCAGCTCCTGCTTTGCTCAGGAGCTCCAGGTACACCTTGACTCCCACACCTCCCTGGCCCCCACTCACCTGCTTCTGTAATGTCCTGAAATGCTCCGAAGCTGGGGTTGGGGTATGGTGCGATGTGCTCCTGACAGTGTCCTTGCATTCAGCTGGTATCGCTGGAGATGTGGGACCCTGATTTACAGGAGTGTCTCATCCTCAAGCCTTGGGAACATTTTTCTCTGTTGGTCCCTTCCCCCCCGAGCCACTGGTGGCACAATGTACTGGTGTGCATACAGAGTCTGAGGGTGCACGGCATTGGCCAGCATCTCCCCACTCCTCAAAGATACGAACTTACGAAATTTGCCAGCACATAAAGGTCTATCAAGTCTGCTTGATTTTTGCAGCTAGACCCCTACTCAGCAGCTGTCCCTTCCTCCCTTAACCCTTCCCCTGTCCCAGCCCCCTTTGAAGCAGCTCACTGTTCTGCAGGATACCACTTCCGCCAGCAATGCGTTCCACTCAGCCACTACCCTCTCCATAAAAAAGTGTCTTCTCATCTCCCTCCTGAACCTACTCCCCTCCAGTCTCATAGCATGGCCTCGTGTATCCCTCCCTTCCCCGTCTTCTTTATGTCTGTTATGTACTTGAAGATTTCAATCATATCTCCTCTGTCCCTCCTCTCCTCCAGTGAGTACATGTTCAACTCCCTCAGTCTGCTGTTGTGTGGTAAATCCCCCAGACCCTGGATCATTTTGTTGTCCTCCGTTGCACCCCAGCAACAATGTCTTTCTTCACCCCACCAACAACTTAATGTCTTTCTTCAGGTATGGTTGCCAGTACTGCACACAGTATTCCAGATGCGGTCTTACCAGTGAGCTATACAATGGCATATAACCTCCCCCCTCCTCTAGGATATACTCCTGGTAATACACCCCAGCATCTTATTGGTCTTTGCAGCCACTTTCCTAAATTGTGCCGAGTTGTTCATTGAACCCATTATGATTACCCCCAGATCTTTTTCTTCCTCTGTCACACCAAGCTGGTAGCTCCTTTTTGGGTTCTTTGCCCCAAAATACATCACCTTGCACTTTTTGCCATTGAACCCCACTTGCCAGGTGTCTGACCAGGTTTTCAGCTTTGTCAGATCCTCCTGCAACCCCTCTTGGTCATCCACCACTGCTCCCATCTTGGTATCATCGGCAAACAGACTAATCCTGCTCTTGATATCCACTGATATGTCAACAATGAATATCCCATATAGCACTGGTCCCAACACTGAGCCATGCAGAACTCTGTTTGTCACCTCTCTTGGGGATGAGAGCTCCCCACCCACCTCCACTCTCTGTTGCCTTCCACTTAGCCCATTCCTTACCCATCCCACCATCTTGGCACTCGCCCCTGTGCCTTCCAGCTTATTTCCTAGCCTCCCATGTGGCACAGAGTCAAGTGCCTTGCTGAAATCCAGATACAGCATATCTACTGCATGGCCCCCATCCAACTGCCTAGTTACCCAGTTGTAGTATTCTATCAGATTGGTCTGACAGGATCTGCCAGTGACAAAGCCTACTGCTGTCCCACATCCCATTGGCCTCCAGAAGAGCCACTAGCCTCTCCTTCAGGATTGTCTCCATCAACTTCTCTACAATGGATGTGAGGCTCACAGGCCTATAGTTCCCAGGTTCATCCTTGGGGCCACTCTTATGGAGGGGAACTACGTGAGTCACCCTCTAATCCTGAGATACACACCCTACATCCAATGAGGCACTGAACAGGTCTGCAAATGGCCCTGCTAGGACCTCTGCCAGTTCTTTCAGTGCCCTGGGGTGGACAACATCTGGCCTTGGTGCCTTGTCTACCCTCAGTGCCCTCAATCCTTCCAGCACCCTACTCTCTGTGATTCCCCCGCCTGTCACCTCTTCCCCCTCCGTTCCCACCCTTCCCCACCTTGGATATCTCTTCCCCTTTCTCCTAAGTAAATACTGAGCAGAAGTAGTTGCTAAGTGCTTCTGCCTTTTCTTCCCCATTTTCCACCCATCCCCCTGCTGTACCTGATCGGTACCTACACCTGTGGTCACCCAAGTGGCACTGTTGTGATTGGGTATGCAATGCCACAGTGAAACTTTTACAGCTATCACGTCATTGCCAACAGCATCAACTGATCACTGTAAAGTCCGCCCAGGACCCAAGCACTCTTTCCCCCGGTCCTGCTCCCCCTGCTCAAATCAACTCCGACGTGGAGATGATATTCCTTCAGTCTGGGGGATGCGGGGGGAGGGGCCATGAAAAAAAGGACAGGTTGCCTGACAGATTTATGCAGCCGCAATTTGAGGTTGACATAAATCCATCGCTGTAACGTTAGTCAACAACATTTTTGTTGAACCAACATCTCTGTCCCTGGAGAAAGAAGAAAAAGAGAGAGAAAGCATCCACTTGGATGCTATATCCATCTGGTCAGCCCCTCACAATCATAATGCATTCCCAAGTCCTAGTCAACAGTGTCATGCACCCCACAATTTTTTTTTAATTGCTTAAAATTGCATAATATATCCAAAACTGCCATGCTGAGTCAAATTCCTTCCAAAATGTTGCTTTTCACTAGTGTGTCCTTTTCTGTCCACAAACAATGCCATGTTACTGTCTATGAAGAACTCTTACTTTTTATGCAGATGTTTACAGTTTGTAAGTTGGTGTATTTCAACGTTTTAGACATGTTTGATTGTACTGATAGTTACCTATTTCTAAGCTCTCTAATTCCAGATAAAACTCAGCACTGTTATCAGCCTGGTGGTGCAGAGGGCTGAGGTGCCTAGGTGCCTCACCTCTCCCACACCAGAGACCCAAGTTTGGAAATGCACTCAGGCTGCTGGAGCTAGGCTGGGGGGGACGGGCTAGGAGAGGACTGAGTGGCCATATGGCAGTTCTCCTCTCCCAGATTGGTGAGGTGTGCTTCCCTGGCTCTTGGCTGCCACTGGGTGGAGGTCTGGTGGTAGGGACGATCTTAAGGAGACCGGAGCTAGGCCGAGTGGGTGGAGCAGGGTAGCTGGTTCCAGAGGGCATGTGCACCTCCATGTGCATACACTTCCTTGTCTGCTGTGGTCCCGGTGAGATAGGGAGAAAAACCCTATGTCCCCCCCATCACCAAGTATGATGGTCTTCAGTGCTCTTGGGTCCCGCACTGAGTAGATCCCCACTGGGTGGGCAGAGAGGGGAGCAGCAGACAGGACTGATGATGCTTGAGTATGGGCCCTACAAAATGTGTAGGTGGCCCCAGAGGGCAAAAAGTTCTGTTATTAAAAAATAAAAGTCAACACTGTTGGTACTGTATTTGCTGACTTTGATGCTACTGCCCCATTAAGGCAAATGGGAATCACTTTACACCTTTACTTTAGCCTCGCTGACACCTGGGGAAATGCAAGAGCATTCTGGAATAACATTAAAGATGTTACCGGGAAGGAGTCCAAATCACCCCCTACTGCAATCACAATAAACGGGAATACTATCCTGGACCTAAAAGTCATAGCCAACACCTTTAATGATGACTTCACCCACCTCAGCAACATCCTCCCTCCTGACTTTTTCAACGACAGTGACCCCCCCTCTTCCCACCCATCAGTCATCACCAAAAAATTGTCCCCCCTTTCTACTTCAGAGCAGTAAGCAAAAATACCATCATTAAATACATTTCCAAAGCCATCAAAAACACTAGAGCAAGTGCTGACACACTGGACCTCAAACTTCTGTCCCTTACTCTAGACAAGGTTCTGGGGCCTCTCACCAGGATCTTTAATCTCTCCCTCTCTCTCAGCAAATTCCCTGACAAATGGAAGGCAGCGACTGTCACACCTATCCATAAAGGTGGTGACCGGACCTCCCATGTGAACTACCGACCTATCTCTATCCTGCCACCCCTCTCTAAGGCCCTGGAATGAATAGTAGCAGACCAGCTCACTGATCATCTGGACAAGTACAACATCCTTTGCCAGCAGCAACATGGATTTAGAAAAGGACACAGTACTGCCACGGCACTTCTTGAGTTTACGGGAGCCATACACAACTCCCTTGATCAGGGTCGCCTAACCGGAGCTACATTCATTGACCTGTCAAAGGCTTTTGACACTGTCCACCACCACCTCCTGCTTCATCAGCTACTGAACATTAGCCTCTCCATGGAATCAGTGAAATTGTTCAATAGCTATCTTGACAACAGGTCCCAGTGTTTAAAAATATCAGGCGTGGTCTCTGACACTAAACAGGTTCGCTCCGGTGTCCCCCAAGGCTCCATCCTGGGCCCATTGCTGTTCAGCCTGTTCCTCAACTCCTTCCCCGACTCCACCTCTCAGCAAGTCATACTCTATGCAGATGATGTGGTGATTCTTGCCTCTCATCATGACCTAAGCCACCTGCAACAAACCCTTCAACACGGCTTCACCTCTGTTGAAAGCTGGTTCAAAGAACATAAGTTAATCCTTAACCAGAAAAAGAACGAAGACCATGATTTTCACTAGCCACGAAAAAACAAGCACAAACACCACCAACTCTCCTTAAACACCTGCCTTGGGGACTCCCTGGAGCAGGTTGACTCCTTCAGATACCTAGGAATCACCTTAGACCCACACCTGTCCTTTAGAACCCATATAACCAATGTCGCTAAAACTGTGAATGCTAGACTGGGCTTACTCTACCGGCTTCGTCGGCACCTGACTAAAGAGGCCCTCTTTGCCGCAGTTCAAAGCTCCATCATCTCCCAGATTGACTATGGTCTTGTCATCTATGGCACTGCCACTACCACTGCACTCAGAAGGATTACTACCACCCTAAACAAGGCCTGTCGACTCATCACTGGGGCCGAACGGCTCACTCACACCTGTGACCTCTACTCACAAGCTAACTGGCTTCAACTTGATAATAGAATTCAGTACCAAACCTGCATGGTTGCTAAGAAAATACAGTTCGGGAACTGCCCCTCCCGGGGTCTGTTCACTCCTTCAAACGAAAACCAGCTCCAGAATTACCAGGGGATCAAAGCCACAACTTTTCCGTATCCCTCGCTGCTGCATAGCCATTGGCCAGCATTCATTCACCTACAGGGCACCCACTTGGTTTAACGGTCTTGCCAATGATACTATCAATACCACTGGGCTAGGGGCCTTCAGATCCAGGCTCTGAAACACCCTGGTCTCTTCCAGCATCTGCGACTGTCATGGATAATGTCTATGCAACTCCGCTCCCCTACCGCTCTTCCTACATCTAGCTCCTTACATATAACGCACTTGCCCTAGTTTGGCCTCTGCCCCATACGCTCTACAGGACCTGACAATGCCACCTTCCTGGCTGCTTCACCCCACCCCCCTCCTTATCCTTACCTACCCCCCCACCTCTCCTCTCTTCTCATTTTCTTACCTCCCGCCTTGCCACTCCATTTCTTTCTTTCTACCACCCCCCCATTGTCCTGTTCCTTTCCACTTTACCCTCTCCTTGTCTGTTCGAAATTAATTTGATATCCTTTACCCTTATTTGTGTAACAATTTTGTCTATTGTCATGTGATACCTATGTCTTGACATGGAGCCTTTGTAAAAGAGCTCTGGGCTCAAAGGTAATTGTAATCCTAGAACTGAAATAAACAAATAAATAAAAATAAATAAACATTGTTTCTGTTGAGACAGTTTTCTGGTAGTATGGCTTACTGCACAGCTATTGAGTTAGTCAGTAAAAGACTTCACAAAGGAATCAGCTTTCAAAATGAATGTTTAGCATCACTGTTATGCATATGAGGAAACAGGAAACTCACATTTTCCAGCACCTGAATTTTCAGTGTCTTTGTTCTAAAACATGACATCAGCATGCACACTTAATATATTTTTAATGACCATAGAAATGTATTTTGATCTAGAGTGTGGTAACCTGTTCATTGGATTTCTATACCTTGTGGCACTGTGTATTGTTAAATTGCTGTAGCATATTGGATATTGATAAAAAACCCATAGTAACTACTATATCCAGAATTGTCTGAAATTACATCTTTTTTATCACCAAAATTTGAAACATTCCATATCTAGAAATCACTAGCCCTAGTCATGAGCAGTAGCCGTTCTGCTGTAGCAAGAGGCTGGGCTAGCAGCATTGTGTCTAGATAATTATGTTTTTTTTCCTTAAGTTTTCCCGAAGTGACAAAATCACTAACCTATCATCTATCCATGGAGCCTTCCATACCCGTTGTCAGCTGTCTAATGTTTTTTCAGTGCCCTAAATTTTGTGTAAGACACAACAGTGCAAAAACAATGATGGTGTTGTGTCATGCATGGGGAAACAGTTCTTTCTAAATCTGGCCCCTGCACTGCAAGTGTATCATTTTCTAACTGCTGACAGGCAGCTTTCTTGTATCGGCTCGCTCGCCTTTAGAATGATCTCTCATCAGAGATCACACAGGAAGCCACTTACAGTGAGTCAAAAACTGTGCGGCCTTGACCTTTAGAAGCATGGATGCACCACTTCTTGCAGTTTTACTTCTGTAGCCGCATCCCTGTGAATGCGGTAGAATGTTTGAGGACCATTTCCAACCATTCTGACGCATTTATGACCCTTTTCGGCAAAAGAATGACAAGCATCAGAATGTTAATGCATGCATCATTTTTAGGTGCATTTTGCAGTGCTTGCGCCAAGTGGCTGGACCACTTTTTTCTAGTCCAACATTCTTGGTGCAGGTAGCGCAAATGTGGCAAAATTGGACCCCAAGGATTTTTAAATCCTGCCCTGGATTCTTATTTTTTCTCATACTTTGCTAAGTAATCTGCTATATTTGAGCTACCCCACTCTCTTTTAAAGTTGTACACATTTTTATATTTTATTCAGTATTGTACATTGTGGTAAGTGTATTTTGTTTATAAACGTAGGTAGTATATGTATTTGGTTAAAGATCAATGGAAATATAAAGGTTACTTTGTGTTATTTTTGCTGTTGAGTTGTATTTGTGACAAAATATTCTTTATTTTTAAAAAAAGTATGTTCAATATGACCCTACATTACATTTTCCTCACTACTGTCACTGCACTCATTTCTCAGGGGCAGCAACATTCCATTGGAAACAGCATAATGCCATTTTAGTTTTAGTAGCATTCCTCCTGTAACACAAGTAAATTGAAAACTTTGGTACATAAAACTAAATCCTTTTGCTATAAATTTATACCTTATTATTTCATTAACAACTTTTTGGAAAGGGCTAGTCAGCGCAGCAGTAGCACTTCTGCTCTTGACACCAGCAAACCAGATTTGGGAACAGGTCTGACTCATCAGTGGCTAGCCGGGGTAGGGAAGACCGACTATCCCTGAGGATGCTCTTCTCATCCAGGGATTGGAGATGGTTGATTCTGGTGCTATACTGCCTCTTGGGTGACCTCAGGTGGTAGTGTGCACAGGACGGCATAGCAGTGAGGAAGGGAAGTCCAGTAGCATCATGTTCCCCACACATGCCTGCACAAGCTTGTGATGCCACTGACTCAGAGTCCCATTTAACAAGGGAAAAACAAAACCTAGACAGTGCAGCATGATGGACCCTACCCCTGCAGGCACCGCACCAGACACTTCTCCCAGGCGACACTAGATCTGTTCCATTGGACTGTTTAAGGTGTCCTTCTGACCTACGCCATGGGAGGAAAGTCATGGAGAAACACGTCCAAAATTGCAGGTATGCCTCTGAGGAGCCAGGTGATGGGGCTAAGGGTCGGACTGGAGCCACAGCCTGCAGCACAGAAAAATCAGCATTAACAAAAAAAAGGGACGGTGTGGAAATAAAGACTAAGGAGGGACTAAAATGACATCATTAACATATTATGGGACCTGAGAGACTGAGGAAGGAGCAGCAGTGAAAAAAAATCACATTAAAGCCCCTTTGAATATGGCCCTCATCCCATTCAGATGTGCTAAGTCCAGGTAGCATGGCATTAAACCTGTTAGCACCATTCTAACCTTCTGAATTGGAAGCCTTATAGGACACCTAAACCATCTTTTTATACATCTTGTTTAAAACAAGCATTTGTCAATGCCGAACGTTCGCCTACAGGTATTTGCAGTGGTGTTTGGCACGTATGGTGCTTTACCTTAATGCCCTGTGCGATTGCTGGTATTTGCACAATAAAATTTCAGCATGACCTTTTTGTTACCCCCATTGTGCGCTACATAGGCGGAAACACGTTTTGGGCAGGATGTGAAAAATGACAGCTGTACTGCTCATAAGGAAGTGTGGTAAAATGGCAATGTTGAAAATCTGGAGTGGAAATATTGAAAATTCACAAACCTACGAGCGTGTGTGGGAACTGTGCAACGGACGCTCGTGAAACAGTCATTGTTAGGAATTTTTTCACCAAATTTTCTACATTGGCATTTTAAAACCTCTGCTAATGAACAGTGTCACTGTGATTTTCTTACTGTGTCCCATACACTGAGTTCGCACAGCGATTGTGCCATTGTGCGCTACATGGGCGGAAACACGTTTTGGGCAGGATGTGAAAAATGACAGCTATACTGCTCATAAGAAGGTGTGGTAAAATGGCAATGTTGAAAATCTGGAGTGAAAATATTGAAAATTCGCAAACTTACGAGCGTGCAGAGGAAGTGCGCAATGAACACTCGTAAAACAGTCATTTTTAGGAATTTTATCACCAAATTTTCAACACAGCCATTTTAAGACCTCTGCTCATGAACAGTGTCACTGTGATTTCCTTTATGTGTCCCACACATTGAGTTCGCACACCGACTGCGCCATTGTGCGCTAACATGGGCGGAAACATGTTTTGGGCAGGATGTGAAAAATGACAGCTGTACTGCTCATGAGGAGGTGTGGTAAAATGGCAATGTTGAAAATCTGGAGTGAAAATATTGCAAATTCGCAAACTTACGAGCGTGCGTAGGAACTGCGCAACGCAGACTCGTAAAACAGTCATTTTTTGGAATTTTTGCACCAAATTTTAAACATGGGGGTTTTGGGACCCCTTCTCATAAATGATGTCACTGTCATGGCGTTATTCAGGCCCGAAGGGTGATTTCACGCAGTGACTGCGCACTCACTGCGAAATCACCCTTTGGGCCCGAATAACGCCATGACAGTGACATCATTCATGAGAAGGGGTCCCAAAAACCCCATGTTGAAAATTTGGTGCAAAATTCCAAAAATGCCTGAGATATGCACAATAAAGTTGAAAACCCCTATCTAGCCCATTATACAGCTTACCAGTATTTCCTCAGTTCGCGGTCGGCTTTGAAGAGTGCAGGCGTGTTCCCAGTCCACAAGATCGCTGCCACAGCTCCGGAGGCAGGTAAGGGGTGAGGGGGTGGGGAGGTAGGGTGCGCAGTGGGTGGGTGCGGTTGTGGGAGGAGCAGGGAGATTACATGGGACCGTTTTACTTTACAGGTTTGTTTTATTTTAGTTGACGATGGGGACGTTTGCCACGCTGGGGTGGGCTCCCAGCATGGCACAAGGATAGCTGGAGGGGCGAGGAACCGACGAGATTGGGCACCCCGTCGGCAAACAATAGGGGCGTTTGCCACGCTGGGGTGGGCTCCCAAGCGTGGCAGAAGAATGGCTTGGGGGCCATGGAGCCGATGGGGTGCCAGCATGGGCGTTGCCACACTGGGGTGGGCTCCCAGCATGGCAGCAAGGATTTGGGGGCGGCGTGGCGGGGAGCAACGTGGCTCTGTTGACAGCGGTGGTTTTCTTTGAGCGAAGACCACGCTGTCGCCTACACTCCGCACCCATTGGTGCAGGACATGCCCGCCTGCTCAACTGAGCAGTGGATTTAACAGGAGAGGCACACCTCCAAAGTGTGCTACTCTCCCAAAACGTTTTTTGCGCATGCGCGCAAGCGAACATAAAAATTACTCCATAGGCTTGTAAAGGAGAGGCTGCTGTTTACATTTATACTGAAACTGCATTTATTAAGGTAGGATAAATGCAGTTTTATAACATTTAAAAATCGTGAACACAGCCGCTCCTGATTCATAAATCCTGCTCTAAGAATCATGAAATGGCTGCCTTGATGATGTCAATAATGAGAGAAATGCCAGCTGTGCAGAGGTATTCTACCTCTACTAATTGTATTCAAATGCAAATAATTTTAAAATGAAAAATGATAGCATGGTACTGTGAGCATGAAAGTTGTTTAGCACATAAATATCTACAAAATGAGTGGTGTTTCATTTATATATACCTTTTAGTTTTTTTATATAATTAGCAAAAAACAGCAGAAAATCCTTTTTTTTTGTCACTTTTTCAACAAACAAATGCAAATAACTTTAAAACAAAAAATTACAACATAGTACTGTGAGCATCCTAACAGTTTTTTTTCTTTTCTTCACAAGTTCCTGTTAAGTCCACAAAAGCAAGATGTCACGAGTCACCTCATTACCCCCCTCCTCAGCAACCTGCCAAGTTCCTCTCCCTAACCCAGTCCCCAGGCTCCTAACCCTAGTTCTCCCAACTCCCCCCAAATATGATGATCATCAACTAGGCAAAACGTGAAAAGTCCCCCAACTTCCCCAGGGCCTGATCAACTGCAGCAGGCTACAGCCTTAGTCGCACTCAGTCTGTCCATCTTCCCCATTTGCCGGATATACCCAGCACCCCTTCCCCAATCCTCCCTGAGTGACTTGAGTAAGGGTACGAGGTGATCAACCTAAAGAAAGCCCTGGGTATCCAGCATCATATGCAGGGTCTGGTACAACCAGCTACCCAGGACTTCCTTTTGGGTCAGCCACCTCCTATCCAGATCTTCAGGGAGGACTGGAGACTGCTAGGTATACATAACAGATGAGGGGAGGTAGACAGACTGATTGTAACTAAGACTGTAGCCTGCAGCAGTGGATGAGTCCCTGGGGTCCTCCTCAGGAACAGGTGTGGTGGGGACTTTCCACTGGTTGCCCAGGTGATGATCATCAGATTCGGGGGAGTCACAGGGACTAGAGCTAGGGACCAGGGTTAATCAGGGAGTTTGGTAGCTTTCTGGGAAAAGGGATCTTGAAGTGACGTGTGACATTTTGTTTCTGTGGACTAATTATAGATTGAGGAAGCATCCCTGACCAATCACAGTGCTTCTTTCAAAGTATCTGTCGCACTGAGTCACTGTAATGGACTTCTTGCTCACTGCTCACACCATCAGCTTTTTAAATAAAAAAAAAAGAGGATTTTTTTTATTTAAAAAGTTTGCAGTCTATAATCATTTTATGGGCCCATTTGGAGGGCCTTTCATCGATCTAAGAGTGTTGCCTCTTGCATTCTTAAGATCACATAACTGCTCACCTTCGGTTCACAGTCCTCTGGTCCTCAGAACATGCGAAGAACCATTCATATCCATAAAAGGCCCTCCAACAGGAGCCATGAACTTATAACAGGAACTTCTGAAGAAAAGAAAGAAACTGTTAGGATACCCTTGCTGGAGCCTCACAGCCTCCTCTGTCTCTAGACTGAGCCCACAGAGCAGAACAGGTAACAGAGCCCCAGAAGCAGGCCAACCCAGCAACAGCAGTAACATTAAGATAAGGGGAGGGAGAGGAGGGTAGGGTAGGGTAGGGCTTTTTTTCCTGGCCTATAAACAAGCTCATTAGAGTTATACTGGGTGAGGGGTGGTGCTTCGTGCATTTCTGGATGCCGAGCTTGATGCAGAATTAGAACTTCTGAGTCTGGCTCTGATACCTTAGCTGGAATTGGAATGGAATCAGTATCAGAATATGATGTTCTGCTTATCTGAGATGCTGGATGCTCAACATAACGGAATGAGTAGGTTCCAAGCAAGCTTAGTAAATGCTTTAAATTGCAGCTTAAGACTCTAAATTCTTTAGAATGCAATATATTTCATAGGACCATTACTTTGGAGCTTTAGTTGTGTCATGGTTTGTGTACAGAGCTCAAAGCATGGTTCTGATAGGTCAGTAGCTTATGCTCAGCATTCTGTACACAAACTGTGACATTGTAAAAACTCCAAATTACTGGTTCCATGAAGAGAACTGTGTACAGTGTTGCCCATAAAAAGAAAATCTTTGAAAAAAACAGTTTTTCACATCAGTGTTTATTCGGGTACAGGTAAATATGGATCCTTTGAAGGACCGAATTTCATTTCTGTAAATAGGAATGCTACTGGCTGCTGTCAATTAATACACATTCCCTCTCCTCTTTAAATATGTGAAAACATTATTAGAATATATAGGATAGTCTATGGTAGCCCATACACAACAATGCTATTCTTACACTGAGTGGTTACTATGACGTCAAGGACCTCGAGAGCGAAGCTCAAGAGGTCCCTTTGATGTCATAGTAACCATGAGGTGTGAGAAGAGTGATGGTGTGTATTTGGGCTACCGTTCACTATTCTATATAGTGTATGGTCTCAAAACAACACAGCTGCTTACTTTTTTTCCCCAAGCAGTCATCCTCTGCTGGCCGCGACCCACAATTCTTGGCCATCCGCCCACCTGCTAACTAGTGCGCATGATGCCTCGACCATTGCTAGCCCTATCAACAGTGTTGATGGGGTTGCTTACATTGTGACATTCATACTAACACAGAACAAAAAGTCATTCTGCGTTAGTATGAATGTCACTGCTGCAGCAAAATGACTTTTTATAGTGTATGGGTCTCCATACACAATCACATTCCACCGTACACTATAATGATTTATTTTATTGTGTCATGTCCAGCGACGAATGTATACAGGATGGCAGTGAGGAGATAAACTCTGACAATTAGTGCTGTTAGCATCATTTAAGGTGCTTTACACACATCTCTCTGTATTTGATTACTCTGTTCTATTTGTATTTAAGGCCATGTCATTCTGCATGTACTTTTGAATTGTTTGAATAGCTTTCTGGAGATTTTTTTTTTAACTGGGACTTTTAATTACTTTTTTACTGAGCAAACCAGCTCAGAAACTGCAACTTTGAAAGCAGATATAACCAAAAGCAACATTGCAACTCTTCTATTTGTTTTTTTACTATATTTGTAAACATATTCTACTGTACATGTATACAATGTATGTGGCCATTCAAGTATGCAAATAAAATAGGTATTTTGCCAAGAATCTGACCCAAGTGAAAAATAAATGGTGTTATTTACCAAATGGCTAAATAACACCATTTATTTTTCACTTCCTTACATCATCCTGTGACCCATAAATATCAGTCAACTTGATTGACACCGTATTCTGGCCAATCCCACAGTGAATCTTCTCACAACTGTAGCCAATAGAATTCTGTGGTTTGAAAATGAAAACCAGTTTCTGCCACCACCTTGTTTCCCCGCCTCCACACTATTCCATGTTTCTTAACTTTGAAAATTATCCTTAAAATGCAAACTTTAGCTTTCTTTTACATTGCTGCGTTATTCAGTCATTTAATTTTTTCTAAATCTATGCTCCATGCTATGATTTACGTGACGCAGTTTACACTCACTCTCCCACTTCGTGAGCGTGCACTTTAACACAAAACATGATGAGAAACAACCACCGCATGCTCTCTCTTTGTACCAGATGCTATAGAAAAAGGTACCTTCATTAATTTTGCACATAGTACTTTTAGTGGAGGAAGGACTAGCCTGCACAGAACTTTGGAGGCTGGTGCTATACACTTGACTGAGTTCTACATTATGGGAAAAAACAGGCAGGGACATATGCTCTCTCACTGTCTCTTTCTCTCTCTCTCTCGTCATGTAGTTCTCTGACCTGCAGTGCTCACTATATGTATTACTTTGCGGGAAACCCTACTTTTGGAGGATGCATCCAGCCTGCAGAATTCAAGGGGGGGGGGAGATGCAGCAATTTTTTGAACATAGACCACTGTATACATAGAACATACGATGGCCTGTGTTCAAATATGCCATTCATTTCCATTCGTGAAGGAGGCAAGACTTTCATAAATCACTCATGGCTTTGCCACTCATGAGTTATGGTCCCGCCCCCCTCACTCATGGAAATAAATGGCATATTTGAACACAGGCCATCGTATATCCTCTATAAATCAAAAACATTTCATGAAAACATCATGAGATTTAATTGGTTTTATGCATAAAAATGTACAAATATTTGCCACATTTTGGGGAATGTTAGTTCAAGAGGGTGTCATAGTAATGACAATTTACTCTATATTTTTGCATGTGTGGAAAAATGAAGAAAATTTCATGACCAATAATGTGTTCTTTTCCAATTTTTCTTCCACACTCATAGGGTCACCTAAAACAATGATGTTATAATTATACAAAACTATTTCACCCCTCACAGATTTCGGGGGATATGCACTAAATGTGGGCTGGGTACCCACAAGAGGTACATACTCATCCAGTGCAGCTCCAGACAGGTACCCGGTGGCTGGCATGCATGAATGCTGGTCACCATTGGGTGCTTGTCTGTGGACCTGTCCCCTGGCATGCTGCTACAGAGGGGCAGATCGGAGGACACAGGTGTGCATCTAATCAGATGCCCTTCCTGGTCCCATAGTGGATCTCGTGCTCTGCACAGAGCAGGGGATTGTGGGAAAGGTGCAGGATGCAAATTGTGAAAATAGATGGGTGAGTTCCCAAATGACTGCCCTAAGCCCTCCCTCCCTGCCGAGAGGGCTGGGGCAGTATGAGGGGGGGGTCATCCTGCCGCAGCCAGCAGGTGTAATCTGGAGGGGCACATAATGGAAATGGCAGGGCCCCCACTGGTGTATCTTTCATCAACCTCACGCAGCACTCTGTGCCTTCCTGAGTGGCACAGAGTATGGGCACAACCCCTGACACTCCCTCAGATTGTCTGCGCATGTAGAATGGCTGGGGGAACAAGTGCAGAAGGTGCTTGTGTCCCTGTTGTGAATGCCGCCAGGAGTCTGCAAGCTCCCCGGTACTCCATATTCTAACTTAGGGTTGCCTACTTGCTGCTGATCCATGGAACATAGGCAATCAGCACTTTAATTTCCCATAAGAAGGCAGAATTCCTGTCCAGGGAAATTTCTGTCGTACGGAATCGACCGGCTGAGCTCTTCAGAACTGTTGACAGACTGTGCAACCCAGCCTGTCAGCAGATCCGTTGAGCCTTTACTCAAACTGATTGTGAGGAGATCGCTCAATTCTTTGTGAATAAGGTTGAAGATATCAGGAGGGAGTACCTCCAACCTCATTCCAAGGTTGTTGCAGTTGATCAATGTCCTGTCGCAGAGCCTGGAATTTCCTGGAGTACCTTTGACCTGCTGGATCTCGTAGACACTATGAGGATTGTCCACGAGATGCGTCCATCATGCTGTAGTTTAGACCCTGGCCCTACTTCCCTGATTATGGGTTGTAGTGAGATCATCGGCCCAGTCTTAGCTCGGATTATCTGGTGTTCTTTAGATATGGGAGTTTTTCCTAGCTCTCTGAAGGAAGGGGTGGTGACTCCACTTCTGAAGAAAGCTTCTTTAGACCCGGATGACCTAGCAAACTACAAGCCAATCTCTAACCTCCCTTTTGTGGGGAAGGTAATTGAGAAAGTTGTGGCGGCCCAACTGTATAACCATCTGACCATCCATAGTTTATACGAACCTCTCCAGTCTGGCTTTCGCAAGAGGCATAGTACCAAGACTGCTCTGGTTCGGGTGCTCAATGATCTCCTGATGGCGAGAGATCGGAGACACCATTCTATCTTGGTTCTCCTTGATCTATCATCAGCTTTTGATATTGTGGATCATGGGGTTTTGCTCGAATGCCTGAGGTCCATTTGTGGACTATCGAGTACAGTCCTCAGATGGTTTTCATCGTTCCTCGAAGGGAGAACGCAGAGAGTGGTCTCAGGTTTGCATTCATCCGAGGTCTCCTCTCTGCCTTGTGGGGTGCCTCAGGGCTCGGTGCTTTCCCCCATGTTATTCACAGTATATATGCTACTCCTTGGAGACATTGTAAGATGGTACGAGCTGAGGTTTCACTGCTATGCTGATGATACCCAGCTCTACCTGTCTTTTGCACCTGACCAGGTTAGTGCTATCTCGGTACTGAACAACTACCTCGCAGATATCCAAGACTGGATGAACTCCAGCGGTTTAAAGTTGAACCCAGGAAAGACTGAGGTTATGGTTGTGGACCTGGGTCACAGGGTAGAGGGTTTGAGGACTGGTCTCCCCTCTGGATTAATCCTGGGGGTGGACCAGATCCTCACCTCTGAACGGGTGCGTAACCTGGGAGTGGAGCTTGACACTGGTTTGACCCTCCGTTATCAGGTGTCTGCAGTTGTCAAGCTGGCATTTTCCATCTTAGGAACATTGCCAGGATTAGGCACCTTGTTCCACCCAGTGACCTGCCGGTTTTGGTCCATGCCTTTGTGACATCTCACCTTGATTACTGTAACTCCCTTTACCTAGGACTTCCTGGGGGTTGATATCCGCCACTTGCAGCTAGTGCAGAACGCAGCAGCACATTTGTTGACTGGGGTATCTAGAAGTTCTCATATTACCCCTGTGCTGCACACTCTGCACTGGCTGCCAATACAGTGGCAGATCACCTTTAAAGTGGGTCTTTTGACCTACAAAGCCCTACACGGTCTGGGTCCCGACTACTTGAAAGAGCTCCTGGTGCCCTACAGCCCCTGAGACAGCTCCGGCTCGGCTGGCGAGGGTTGCTGGAAGATTCCAGGTGGGGTGAAGTCATCTGGTGCCTGTGCATTTGGATTTGCTGCACCTACCCTCTGGAATTCTCTGCCCCGTCAGCTCCGGGAGTGTAGGACGGTAGGGAGCTTTAAGCAGGCACTAAAGACTTTTTTATGGGAGAAGGCGTTTCCTTCTTTGTTCGAATTTTATATTGCAGTACTGGAATATATGTTTATATTTGTTTTATTGAATGTGTTTTATGTTTGCTATTGATGTACAACGCTTTGAAATTTTGAAAAGCGCTTACTTAAATAAATTTTTATTATTATTATTATTATTAATTCATGGGCCCCTTTTTCCCTGGCACTAAGTCACATAATGTAAATCAAAAACAAGCATGGCAACACGTGTTTTTTGTTGCAGATTGTAAATGTTTAGATGACCATTATGCATTAGGATTTTGACATGGATTTGCTGAAACAACAGCGAACGTTCTTAAATGGCACAGGTCGGTACCAGAATGGGGCTCTTGTGAATGCTCTCCTGCCTTATTTATAGCTTGACTGCCTTTGCATGTACACCCCCTTTTCAGTCCCCGAGGCTGTTTGAAAACAAAGGGGCATCTGGAGCCAAGACTTCATCTCATGGATGGTTCTTTTATTTAAAAAGGGCATTTGTGACCAAACCATGCCTTCTGGATGGTTCTGTATTTAAATTGGCCTTTCAGCACCCAATCACCACTTTCCAGGTGGCTCTGTATCTAAATTGGCTCTTTAGTGCCCAATCCCTACCTTCTGGGTGGTTCTGTATTTAAATTGGCCATTCATAGGGCCCAACCTCCTCTTTCCAGGTGGTTTTGTATTTAAATTAGCCCTTCAGTACCCAATCTCCACCTTCTTGGTGGTTCTGTATTTAAATTGGCCCTTCAATGCCCAGACTCCACCTTCTGGGTGGTTCTGTATTTTAACTGGCCCTTCAGTGCCCAACCCCTACTCTCCAAGTGTTTCTTTCTTGGGGCCTGATGTGCGCACCCATTACATGGTGATGGATGCTTTCTTCAAGTGCTGGAATGCACAATTTCAACTACTGGGGGGAAAAAAAAGAAAACTGTCTGAGCTCACAGCCCACTAATCACTGCTGTTGCTGGGTAGGGCAGTTGGGGAGTCAGTACTCCTCAAGAAGTGCTGCTACAACTGCTGCTACTGCTACAACTACTGCTACTGCTACAACTGCTGCTACTGCTACAACTGCTACTACTGCTACAACTGCTGCTGCTACAACTACTGCAACTGCTACAACTGCTGCTACTGCTACAACTTTTGCTACTGGCTGCTGAGGAGGGCGGGTGAAAGGGGCCCCCATCTTGTGAGCTGCTGCTGCTGCTCTCTCACCAACAGCCATGCAATGGAGCACAATCCAGTCCATCAGGATATCTGAAGCCTCCAACACTGCACTACGTGAATGTATCAGATCTGTTTAGCCTGAATAATGCTTCCAATATTGTATGTTAGTACCACCGCCAAGACCACTTCTACGGTTGTAAGAAGGGTCCCACTTGCATTCTTAGGCTATGAGAACCATAAACCAAAGGTGAGCGGCTCCGATACTCTAGGCATGTAAGCAAGACTCCGCTTACAACTGTAAGAGTGGTCTCGGTGGTGGTATTAATAATATTATTGATTGAGCTACATCAATAATATATTAATTATTTTTAAAAACCTTATCCAAACATGCCCATTTCCATGGCAGCTGCACATGAGACACTCTTCACAGAATACAAGTGTCTCATGCTCAGAGCCTCAGAGGAAAGGAGCACTCTGATTGGTTGGGAGTACTCCCTAAAATCTATAATGCACTATGTATTACGCTCTGTGTTTGTGCATAGCAGTACACTTCAGTGCAGTAGGCTCAGCTCTTATAACGGTAACTGGTCACCTAACTTATGACATGCTTGAGGCTTCCAGATGTTCCTCAGTGGATTTATAAAATAAACAAAGAAATCCTATCAATTACATTGGCCAAAAGTGTCCTGTGATTGTCTGGTTATCACTACATAAATGGATACCGCCTATCTTATGATGGATTTTTCATTTAATATGTTGTCTTTTTTTTTCATTGCTATGACTATTTTATAAGTACAAAAAAAACATTGGGGCATCCAGTTGTGCTGGATATATGGACAAGCCTAAAATATGAAAGATTGCTGCTGCGGCTTGTGCGTCACAAGACATTGGAAGTGTCCATATCAGTCAGCAGAAATTAACACCCCAGTGTGTGTTATTCCTTACATAAATATTTGAGAAAAACAATTAATTAGGAAATATTGTCTGGGAGAGGATGGAGATTTTATTGACTCTCATTTTTCATTGTGCAAGAGCTTCCACTACTTGCGGATGTCTGCTTGGTGCCAAGTGGTTGTCATTTTTCACTTCTCAGTAACCCCCTTCCCTGCTAAAGTATTAGGATGACTGATAGAAGATGCACTACATTCCCCAAGTACAGGGCATCTCTTCTCAATCAGAGAAGCTAAACTAGATCCTTTATTCGGTTCTGCAGAATGAATGCAAGATTTACTACAAATTGTCTATGCACAGGGGATTCACTCCTGAAGTGTGGCTTAGATGACCTCATAAATCTTTTGGTAGCTGGCTGTTTTCTGTAATGCAGTAATAACAGGAAAGGGTATAGACTTTATTCTGCGAAATAGAAAGGAAGAATGGAATGTATGTGTGGGGAGGTTCTAAAATGCAGCAAAAACTTCTTGCAAAAATATTCAAGCAAGACAGAAAATAAAGGGGCTATATTCAGTTTTCTGTAAGGAAGTTATCACATGAAAGAATATTTGCCACTTTTAATACAGTAAATCTGAATGCAGAAAGGGTGCAGTAGTTGGTGGTTGTGAAATGGCCCAGTAGCATTCCTGGAAAATTGTTCAAACCTTTTTCGATATAAGAAATATTATAATTTTTCACAAATTGCATTATTTCTTAAATGTCAGCAAATGCTACATGATTCTTTCCAAAGCAATAGAGGGACAAGAATTTATTTTTTATTACAACTGTTTTAACCATCTGGGATTCAACATCTCATTATCAGTGGGGTCATGGGTCTGCCCATTACCACGGCTGGGGGGGACTGGAACACTGGAGGGTTCAGTGACTTGCTTAAGGTCACCCAGTGAGCATTTGGGGCTGGTGGGGTTAGAACCCCTGATCTCCTGTTCCCAATTCAGGGCTCTAACCACTAGGCAAGGCAAAGGCAAGGCATATTTATTTCTAAGGCGACAAATCAAGGAGGTTCTGGGTGCCTTATGTAACCCCCTTGTTACACGGGGTTACTAGAATCCCAGTAAGACCTAGTGGTAGGCAGGGAAGGCAGTTTGTGAAATTCCAGTTAAATGGGTTTCACACTGTCTCACTCTGTTCTCAGTCTCAGCTGAGACTGAGGGATGACATCACCAATAGAGCTATCGCAGCTGCATGAGCCACATTGGAATCTGCAGGAAAGGGAGTTGGTTAGAATGTTGGGAGGTTTTTGAAGTCAGTCTTTAGTCAGTCTTCAGTGAGTGTGTGTGAAGTTGGGAGCTTGCTGAGAAAGCAGCTCAGTGAAGGCTCTAGGAGCCTCAGCCCTGATAGAGGGCTACTTTTAAGCAGAAGGGTGTGTGTCTCCACCTTAAAGAGAGACACAAAAGATAACTGAAGTGGTGGAGACTGCTGTTTCCGGGTCTCAGTGCCCCCTCCCTCCGGGGGGGGGGCAGGAAAGGTTTCCCTGCAGATTCCTGGGGCAACCCCCTAGTTCTGCTTGTAGAGGAAAAGCTGCCTATGTGTTCCAGAGTTTATTTGGGAGAACTAGAAGACTTGTGAGTTGCCTGTGGGGCACATGCAATGTGAGGGTGAGCGTCTGCTCTTGCTAAAAGGGCCTCTGTTTTTCACCCTGGGACTTGTGTGACAATGTGGGGATTGAACTACTAAATGTTGGGAAGCCTAGAGTAATGGGCTAAGCAAAGTAAAAGTAGGTTCAAGTCCAGAGCTTGTTGGGATGCAAATAATATGTAGAGGAGATGTGACAGACGTCTACCCAGAATCTACATTTGAAAGTTCAGTAAAGGAATTGTTCAATTTCCAGAGAAATGGCCGGGTATGGGCTGTGGGAGCTGGAGGTGGGTGGCCCCCCCCCACCTTTAGTGACCAGGTCCACCTCTACGGATTTCTTCTGTGGATTTCTACTTTGCCACAGGCACTTGGCCAGTGATGAGGGAAGTACCCAGGAAATTTCTCTCTAGGAGTTGAAGACTCTAGTGTGGTTTGGGGAGCCACAACAGGATAATTGGTTCATTCCTCAAATGGACCGCGGATCAAGTGGCCGGCAGGGGAGCCGGGCCAGTGGGGAAAACCCAAGTAGTGTACAAGTCGGGCTGTGTACCCAAAGCTGCATGCAAGTCCGGGCTGTGTGCCTGGTGGGTTTAGAGCCTGAGGGCTGGAAATAGTGATAAAGTGTTCTGTAGTCTCTAATCTGCATTACCAGGAATGTAGCCCGTGGGTCCGTCTATGCTTTGTTTGTTCAGCTTGGATGTGAATAAAGCCACACTGAAGAATCCCATTCCTGATTCTGGACATTACAGTTATTGCTTCCTGTGTTTGGATTTACTTGGGTGCCCCTGTGCAGAGTAGCCAAACCTAGGCCCCCTGTGACGAGTAACCTCATCCTCCCCGAACCCAGTCCCCACCAGGTACTGCTGTCAGCTTCAACAGCATGCCACCTGTCGTTTTGCCAAAAAGGCAGGGGTGAGGGGTTATACTTACATGATAAAAACAGAATAAATACAAAAATAACACTTATACAATGATAAAAATAGTAAAACAATGTTCAATAAAAATATGAATATAAAATGAAAATATACAGTATAAATATACAAAAGCTGAGGGTCAGGAGATGGGGAAATGACTTAATCCCCAAAAGCCTGGCAAAACAGATGGGCCTTAAGCCTCTGTTTAAAAACACCAATTGAGGGGCCCTCCCACACTGCAGCTGGAAGCGTGTTTCACAGGGTCAGCCCAGAGACATTGAATGCTCAATCACCAGAAGTCTTGAGCCGTACCCTGGGAACATCCAGGAGGCTCCTCGAGATGGAGTGGAGGGAGTTGGCAGAGGTCGTAGGTGACAGGAGCTCAGACAGGTAGCCAGGACTCAGCCCATATAGGGCCTTATAGGTGAGCAAGTCCACCTTGAAAAGGACCCTGCATCTGACCGGCAGCCAGTGTAGAGCATGCAGAACTGGGGTACCATAGCATAACCGAGATAGTCCTGCCAGTAACTGGGCTGCCATGTTCTATACCAGCTGCAGCCTGTGGAGGGTCTCTCCAGTGACCATGAAGTAAAGTGCATTACAATTGTCGAATCTGGAGGTCACAAAGGCATGTACTAGAGTCAGCACATCTTCGGGCAGAATGAGGGTCTTGATCCTGGAGATGTTCCATAGGTGGTAAAAAACATTCTTTACAACAGATGACACCTGGTCTTCAAAGGTCAGCCTGCTGTCCATGATCACACCTAGATTTTGCACCCTCGGGGAAGCAACCAATGAGGCAGACCCTAGGAAAAGACCAGTGTCTGTTCCAGGTAGCAACCCATCATGCCCTTGACCTGGCTCAACCACCAGCACCACTGTCTTGACCAGGTTCAGTTGCAGCCAGCTGGAAGTCATCCAGTCATTGATTTTAGCCAGACAGGTGTTAAGCACATCAACTGCACCAGATTTCCCAGAGGCAAATGACAAATATAGCTGGGTGTCATCGGCAAAGCAGTGAAACTCCACACTGTACTGTCTAATGATCTCACCCAGAGGCAGTGTATACACCACGAACAGCATCAGTGACAAGATCGAGCCCTGTGGAACTCCACAAGACAGAGGCATTGGAGAGAAGGAGAAGTTCTCCATCACTACCCGCTGCACCCTGTCCAAGAGATAGGACTCAAATCATCTGATGACAACCCTGGCAAGTCCACAAAATTCACAGAGTTGGCCAAGAAGCACAATGTGGTCCATGGTGTCGAAAGCTGAGGAGAGATCGAGAAGCACAAGAATTGACCTGTCTCCTCTATCTCTAGCTCTGAGTAAGTCATTGTGCAATCTGACTAGTGCAGTTTCTGTGCTGTGTCTAGTCCAAAAACCAGACTGAAATAGCTCATAGATGTTAAAGGACACGAGACAATCCTCGAGCTGCTTTGCTACCAGTTTCTTGGCAAACTTGCTCAGGAAAGGCAGGCTGGAGATAGGGCAGTAATTCACTAGGATGTATGGGTCGAGGGATGGTTTCTTTCAGAGGGGTCTCACCAGCACCTCTTTCAGAGGAGCTGGGAACAGCCCCTCCATCATCAAGCACCTAGCTATCCCAGTGAACACTGGGCCAATGGCCTCGGTGCATCCTATCAAGAAATGCATCGGGACTGGGTCTAGTTCACAAGATGCATGCTTCAGCTCTAAGATTACTCGAGTCACCTCAGACATGTCCACTGGCCTAAACTCTTCCTAGGCAGGTAGACTTTCTCTGCTCCCAACAGCCCGGCAACTGTGGTGCAAAACCCACCTGACAGAATCCCTGACTGGATAGCCAACACCCTGTCAGAGAAGAACAGAGCAAACTCCTCACACAAGGTGGATGAAAAGGCTTTTTTTGATGGAAGACAGGCCGGATGAAGTAGCCTGTCCACAGTACGAAAAAGCTGAGCAGGTCTGTTCCT
Organism: Neoceratodus forsteri; assembly: GCA_016271365.2. NCBI lineage: Eukaryota > Metazoa > Chordata > Ceratodontiformes > Ceratodontidae > Neoceratodus > Neoceratodus forsteri. The sequence goes on from JADMNL010000023.1 coordinate 73,460,730, forward strand.
CCCTGACACAATTTCCCTGGACAGGAACTCTTCCTTCTTATGGGAGATTGCCTCCTGGTACTCACGATAGTGGGTGCATAGGACCAGATTGTCAGCATTTAGCTGGGACTTCCACCAGTAATACTCCAACTTCCGAACTTTGATCTTAATCGCCTTGAGATCCCATCTAACCACGAGTATGTCAAGTGTGAAGATCTGGGTCATATACGAACTGGTGCTATGGCATCCAGAACTTCAGACACCACCTTATTATAAGCGGCCAGTGCCTCCCCAGAGCCAACTGCACAAGCCACCACAACCCTAGATAGGTCAGCTGCCACCAAAAGTCCTTCTGGGTCTAACCTCCTTAAAGGACGGGGACACCACACTACCTTCTAATAATAATGTGAAGTGGTACGTGGAGATAAAATGGCCAAATATACAAATGGTAAAAATATTTAGACCAGATGAAAGATAATAATGGAATATCTTATGGATATTACATGACTTTTAGTACGGAAGCACTGACAGAAAATTAGTCTCTTTCAAAGAAAATAGAACTCGGTGAAAAATTGGGGGATGGCCTCAAAACATTTCTTTGAAATATATTCAGACCAGAATAAACAAGCATTTGTCAATGCTGAAAGTTCTAAATAACAGTGTGGGGATGCACTCCATAGAGTTTAATGGAGACAATGTTTAAAAGGTTGTTTTTATATTTTCCAGTGACGATTTTGTCAAACAGAGGCAGTCGCCTAACTAACAAGGACCTTGTAAGGTAAGTAACTGCCTTTCTTTGACAAAACTGTCACAGGAAAGTATAAAAATAAGCATTTAAAAGGCGCCCCCATTAAACTCTGTGCAGTGCTCCCCTGCGCTGTTGGTTTCCGCACAAGCGCAGACGCAGTGGTGGTACTATGCATGTGCAGAATCGGCTACATTCTACACACATATTTCTTTCCTAACTGAATAGTGATCAGCTGTTCAGCTGCTTTTTCTTTTCATGTTTTCGCACTAGCCACTCATAGCAATAAGTTCGCAGGCACAGCAAACCTAAAAATAGATAACGTAATAGGGACCTTACATGTTTTATGTCATGTAGAAATTATAGGAAAGGATACTAGACTCCAGCTAGCAGTGGAACCAGTGAACCAGAGGAGTTGCTGTCTCTAAAAAGCTGTGTGCAAAAGATGGAGATTAGCGCCCAAGAGGTGGATAGGCAGAAAAGGGGCAAAATTCAGCAGAAGGACAGACAGCAAGGAGAACCAGGGATAAAGGACAACCAAGGAAGGGGCTGGAGTAGAACAGTGAAACAGTCTAGGAGGTCAAATCATGGAAAGCCATGTGTGCAAATGCCAGGAGCCTTAGCAACAAGATGGAAGATCTGGAGGCTGTCATGGTGCAGTCAGACCTGGACATTGTGGCCATCACTGAAACCTGGTGTAATGATAACCACGACTGGGAGATGGCCATACCTAGCTACAACATACTCAGAAGAGACAGGGCAGGCAGGAAGGGAGGAGGAGTGGCACTGTATGTGAAAAATGACATAAGGGCCACATAGATCCAGGAGGAACAAAATGGGGGAGAGACACTGTGGGTTAAGCAGGAAAGGAAAATGGGGCCAGCCATCCGCACAGGTGTGGTCTATAGACCACCAGCCCAGGAGGAAGAAACAGATAGGGAGCTGATGGTAGCCATCCAAAGGATGGCAGACAAGGGCGAGGTAGTATTGGTTGGAGACTTCAATATTCCAGACGTGGACTGGAGCATCCCAGCAGCAGCAGCATCAACTAGGAGCAGATTTATCCTGGACTCCCTTCAGGGTGCCTTCCTCAAGCAACTGGTCATAGAACCAACTCGGCAGAAGGCAATACTGGACCTTGTGCTCACAAACAGAGACAGTGTAATGGAGGTAACAGTGGGGGAACACCTGGGGAACAGTGACCACCAGTCACTGTGGTTTGAAATCACAGAAAGAGCAGAACCAAACCACACAAAAACACGTATCCTGGATTTTAGGGGGGCAGACTTTGGGAAAATGGGGAGATACTTGAAAGAGGCATTAAGGGGAATGGGGCAGGAATCAGGGGTTGATGAACAGTGGACAGTATTTAAAATGGGGATTACAAGAGCAACAGAATTATGTATTAAGCAGGTTAGCAAGAGAAAAGGAAGAGGAGACCATTATGGTTTCCAAAGAGGTAGCAAAGAAAGTGAAAGCCAAAAGATTGCATTCAGGCAATACAAAAGACACAGGCAGAAGGGGATAGGGAGAAGTACCAGGAGAAGCAAAGGGAGGCAGGGAGGTCAGCAAGGGAAGCCAAAGCTCAGACAGAAGAACACATTGCAAAATCAGTGGGTAGAGGGACAAACCTTTACAGGTACATAAGTGAGCAAGGGAGGATAGTGAGACTGAAGGGGAGGATGGGGCTGTGTGGAGGATGACAACAGTAAAGCTGACATATTGAACAGGTATTTCTGCTCAGTCTTTACTGAGGAAGAGGAGGTAATGGGTCTGAAGGGAGTACAAGGGTGAGAATGGTGCAGAAAAGGACACAAGTCCCTTTACGAGAAAGGGCCCTAAAGGAACTGGAAGTAATAAGAGTTGATAAACAATGGGGCCAGATGGGTTTGCACCCAGGGTCCTAAAGGAACTAAGAGATGTGGTGGCTGAACCTCTGGCAATCCTGTTTGCTCGATCACTGGAAACAGGGAGTTCCCAATGACTGGAGGATAGCAGATGTAGTCCCCTTATACAAAGTGGGAACAAAGAGAGCGGGAACTACAGACCAGTCAGCCTCACCTCGTAGTGGGGAAGATCATGGAAGCACTACTGAAGGAGAGATTGGTGGAACATCTGGTTGTCAACGGACTACAGGACCCAAAGGCAGCATGGTTTCACCAGGGAAGGTCATGTCAGACCAACCTCATTGAATTTTTGACTGGGTGACTAGGAAGTGGATCAGGGAGGGCAAGTGAACATGGCCTATCTGGACTTCAGCAAGGCCTTTGACACTGTGCCACATAGAAGACTATTGCACAAACTGGGAATATGGGTGTGGGCAGGACAGTAGTGTGGGGGTAGGTAACTGGCTGGGCGGCAGGACACAGAGGGTGGTGGTAAATGGCTGTCACTCCACAGAGGGAAGAGTGACCAGTGGGGTACCACAGGGATCAGTGCTGGGACCGGTCCTATTCAATATCTTCATCAGTGACATTGCACAGGACCTAGAAGGCAGACTTTCACTGTTCGCTGATGACACAAACCTCTGTAACAGAGTAGACTCACCAGAAGGTGTAGACAGAATGAGAAGGGACCTGCAGAAACTTGAAGAATGATCAAGGGTTTGGCAGTTGAAATTCAATGCAAGGAAGTGCAAGATAATGCATATGGGGCACAAAAACCCTGGCACAATATGTCAGTTGGGGGTGAGGATATAGCATGCACCAAGCAGGAAAGGGATCTTGGGGTTATCATCTCTGATGACCTCAAGGCAGGGAAACAGTGCGACAAGGCAGCAGGTAAAACAAATAGGATGCTGGGATGCATAGGTAGGGGCATCACCAGCAGGAAAAGGAGGTCATAATTCCACTATACAAGACACTAGTGAGGCCCACCTGGTACACTGTACAGTTTTGGAGACCTTACCTCACGTAAGGACATAGACAGGGTAGAGAAGGTTCAGAGGAGGGCAACAAAGATGGTGCATGGATTGCATCACAAGTCCTATGAGGACAGGTTGAAGGAACTGAACCTGTACTCCCTGGAGGAGAGGAGGGAGAGGGGATATGATAGAGACATACAAGTATCTTACAGGGAGGAACAGGGTGCAGGAATACACTATTTTTAAGCGAAAAAGATGTTCCAGGACTAGAGGGCATGGGATGAAGTTGGAGGGAGGATGATTCAGAGGAAACGTGAAGAAGAATTTCTTCACAGAACGGGTGGTGGACAAGTGGAACAACCTGCCAGAGGAAGTGGTGGGGGCTGAAACAGTCACAGGATTTAAGAATGCATGGGATAGACATAAAGGAATTCTGGAGGTCAGGGGTAAGGGGCAACAGACTTCTTGGAAAACATAAACTGAACTTACAAGCTCAAATGGGCAGACTGGGTGGGCCATAGGCCCTTATCTGCTGACACTGTCTATGTATCTATGTATCTGTGTACCTATGAAACTAGAAAGGTGAGAATGATCGTGGCCCTATATGAAAGTGGCACTAGGGAAGATGCAGAAAACTACAGATAAGGCAGCCAGATTTCTATAGTGGGGAAATTGCTGATGCTGTTTTAAGAGAAAGGATGGTAGATTTCCTCAAGGTAAATAATCGTCAGGATAACAGGTAACCAAGGTTCATGGGGGAGGTGCTGTCAGACAAACCTGATCAAATTCTTTAATTGGGTACCAAGGGAGTCTTACAAGGGACAAGCAGAGGACATGCTGTATCTGGACAGCAGTAAAGTCTTTGACTCAGTCCCCCACAGGAGGCTGATCAAGAAACTAGGGTATCTTGGGGTAGAGTAATAGTGACATTATGCATAGAAAACTGGCTCAAGGGGTGAATGCAGGGGATGGTCATAAAGAGAGAACATGCAGAGGCTAAAGAGGTGACTAGTGGGGTAGCAGGGGTCAGTCCTGGGGCCTGCCCTGTTTAACATATTTATTTGTGAAATAGGGATAGGAGTGCAAGCACAGATCTGCCTTTTCGCAGGTGACACCAAGATCTGCAGGAGGATAGACAGTGAAAAAGGGGTCAGTGCAATGAGACAGGGTTTGAAAAGGCCTGAAGGGTAGCCCATGATATGGCAGCTGAGATTCAGTGCCACAAAATATCAGGTAGGCACACAGGGAACAAATACCCCATAATGCAATATTTGATGGAGGTGGCAACAGATAGAGCACAGCTGAGGAAAGGGACCTGGGAGTGATAATATCAGAAAGGCCCAAAACTATATCAGAATGCAACAGTGTTGTGGGTAAGGAAAACAGGATGCTGGGATGCACAGAAAAGGGAGTCAGTAGTAGAAACAGGGAGGTAATCCTGCCCCTGTACAGGTATTGAGTTCGCACCCACCTGGAGTATTGTACTAAGTTCTGGTGGCCACACCTGCAGAAGGACTGCGACAGGGTGGAGGCAGTACAGAGAAGGGCAACCAAAACGGTCCATTGGCTAGGGGGAAGCATACAAGGGAAGATTTCTGGATCTTAACATATACACCCTGGAGACAAGGAGGGATAGAGGAGTATGCTAGAAATGTACAAATATCTCCATGGGATTAAATAGGTGAACTGTAATGAACTGTTCCTCCTACATGCAAAAAACAAGCACACGGGGTAATCCACTGAAGCTGGCTGGAGTAGGTCCAGGAGGGATGTTTGCAAATACTTTTTCACAGAAGAGTGGTGAACAGGTGGCGCATACTGCTGAAGGAGATGGCCTGCGCCAAAACATTAAGTGGATTGAAACATGGGTGGAGCAGGCACAGGGGCCCAATAAGGGCAGGAGGGGGTGTAACGGGGAAGAGAAAAAGGGGTGGGGGTGGGTGATTGTTAGTGCCATCACACAAGTAATAGGTAGTGTTGGGCAGACTGGATTGTGCAGAGAGCCTTTTTCTGATGTCACGGTCTATGTTCCTATGACAGCAGTGGCTGGATGAAGACTGGACAATCGGTGCCATTCCTGGGAGGTGAGACCCTTATCCCAGTTATACACTGGGCCCCAAGTTGACTCCGGTGCTGGAATGCGGGAGTTTATACCTGAATCCAAAATCCCACCACTTACCACCACTTTGATAACCTGGCTTAAAGTTCTAGCAACACCACAGGGCCAACTTTGAGAAAACACAAGTGCACACAGTTGAGCTTTGTGATAAACAAGAAGGTAAGCATTTGTACTTCTTTGTGTTTTGAAAATGAAAATGCTAGGTTTTCTCAGCTGGCACCACACAGATACAGAGAAGCCGAAGGTTAACTACTAGTGTGTGTATATATGTGTGTATATATATATATATATATATATATATATATATATATATATATATATATATATATATATATAAATATAGATATATAAACACACTGTTTAGACAGCAAAGGAATTTGTTCCTGGGTAGTTTATGATACCAAATTATAAATACTTCCTCAACTAGGGTTCCCTTTGGAAGCAAATGGTACAACTATCTTTGTTTGCACACTTTTACCCCTGATAACTAACAAGCATTTGTCAATGCTGTATGTTTGCTTGCTGGTATTAGCATTGGAAATACAGGAGTTAGACAGATGCAGAATAGGAATGGCAGTGAAGTGTTGCACTTCATGCCAACCCCACCTCCATCCTGTTGAGACGGACAGGCATTGGGGTAAGTGTTTGGGTCATCGCTCATGACGGTCATGCCATGTCACCTCACCCTATTCTGCAGACACTGACAAGTGTTGAGGTGTGCCTTGGGGTGATTGGCTTTACAGTCACCCCATTCCATAAAGACATTCGCTGAAATGGGTGTAGCATTGGAGAATGGGGTGAAGTCTGGGGCTTAAGAGTCCAAGGTACACCTCGATGCCTGGCAGTGGTTGGGGGTTGGGGGTGGGATGGTATGAGCAGTACAATTTGCAATCTAAAGGCACACCCCGATGCCTGTCAGTCTGTACAGGGTAGGACGTTATGGTTAGAAACCCTAACGCCTTGGGCGTTTGTTGGTATTTGCACTACAAATTTTTAACATGGCCTTTTTTGTGATCCCACCTCACAAAAGCATTTGGGACCTCTTCTCATGAAGAGTGGCACTGTAATTTTGTCAACGTGTCCTGAACTTTGAGTTCCAACAGAGACCGTGCCATTCTGCACCACATGTACGAAAACACAGATTGGGCAGGATGTGAAGAATTGCAGCTGTACCATCCATAGGGAGGTGTGAAGAGATGGCAATGTTGAAAATCTGTAGTGGTGATATAAAAAATGCTCACACTTTTGAGCACACGTGGAAATTGCACAATGCATGCATGTAACAGTCATTTTATGGACTTTTATCACCAAATTTTCAGCATAGGCATTTTAAGACCTCTGCTCTTGAACAGTGTCACTATGGTTTTCTTAATGTGTCCCGAACACTGATTTCTCACAACAACCATGTTATTCTGCACCGGAAGTACAAAAACACATTTCAGCCGGGATGTGAAAAATGACAGCTGTACTCCTCATAAGGAGGCGTGGAAAAATAGCAATGTTGAAAATCTGGAGTAAAAATATCACAAATGCTCGAAGTTACAAGCATGCATGCATGGAAACTGTGCAACGCACACTCGTAACACAGTCATTTTATGGACTGTCATCACAAAAATTTCAATATAGGCATTTTAGGACCTCTGCTCATGAACAGTGTCACTGTGCTTTTCGTAATGTGTCCCGCACACTGATTTCCAACAGCGACCATGCTATCCTGCCCCGGGAGTGCAAAAACACATGACTGCCAGGATGTGATCAAGCATTTGTCAATGCCGAATGTTGATTGCGTTGGTCTGTTGAGCTCGCTCACTGGCCTTCTGTCACTCACTCACTCTGTTTCTCCCAGTGGTGCAGGCTGCTCTTTTGTACTGGGCTCTTGCCTGCACTGGCAGCTTTCTCTGCCCCCTAAGAAATTCGCAGCAGTCCCACCAGAGCTCTGTTCAGGTGGTTCACTCCTCCTCTCTCACTCACTCATTCTATTTCTCCTGGTCCTGCAGGCTTCCCTTTTGTACTGCGCTCCTGCCTCTGTTGGTGGCTTTTTCTGCCCGCAAAAAAATCTGCAGCAGTCCCGACACAGGTCTGTTTAGCTTGTTCACTCCCCTTTCTCACTCATTCGTTCTGTTTCTGCCGGTGCTGCAGGCTGGCCTTTTATACTGGGCTCCTGCCTGCATTGTCGCCTTTTTCTGTGAACAAAGAAATCCGCAGCAGTCATGATAGAGCTCCGTTGAGCTCGCTCCCTCCCCCTGTCTCACTCGCTCATTGTGTTTCTCTCAGTGCTGCAGGCTGCCCTTTTGTACTGGGTTCCTGCCTGCATTGGCACCTTTTTCTGCCCACTAAGAAATCCACAGCTGTCCCGACAGAGCTCCGATGAGGTCGCTCAGTCCCCCCTGTCTCACTCACTCATTCTGTTTCTCATGGTGCTGCAGGCTGCTCTTTTGTACTGGGCTCCTGCCTCTGTTGGCGCCTTTTTCTACCCACAAAGAAATCTGCAGCAGTCCTGACAAAGTTCCATTGAGTTCGCTCACTCCCCTTCTCTCACTCGTTCATTCCGTTTCTGCTGGCGCTGCAGGCTGCCCTTTTCTACTGGGTTCCTGCCTGCGTTGCCGCCTTCTTCCGCCCACAAAGAAATTTGCAGCAGTTACAATAGAGCTCCTTTGAGCTCGCTCACTCCCCCTCTCTCACTCACTCACTCATTCTGGTTTTCCCGCCACTGCAGACTGCCTTTTGTACTGGGCCCCAGTGTGCATTGCTGCCCTTTCTGCCCACAAACAAATCTGCAGCAGTTCCAACAGAGCTCCATTGAGCTTACTCACTCCCCCTCCCTCACTTGCTTGTTTTGTGTCTTCCGCCGCTGCAGGCTGACCTTTTGTACTGGGCTCCTGCCTGAGTTGCTGCCTTTTTCTGCCCACAAAGAAATCCGCAGCAGTCACAACAGAGCTCTGCTGAGCTCGCTCACTACCGCTCTGTCACTTGCTCATTCTGTTTCTCTTGGCACTGCAGGCTGCGCTTTTTTACGGGGTTCCTGGCTGCATTGGCACCTTTGTCTGTCCACAAAGAAATCCACAGTTGTCCCAACAGAGCTCTGTTAAGGTTGCTCAGTCTCTCTCTCTCTCATGCGCTAATTCTGTTTGTCCTGGTGCTGCAAGATGCCCTTTTGTACGGAGCTTCTGCCTACATTGGCACCTTTGTCTGCCCACAAAGAAATCTGCAGCAGTCCTGATAGAGCTCCGTTGAGCTCACTCAGTCCCCCGTCTCACTCGCTTGTACTGTTTCTTCCACCGCTGCATGCTGGCCTTTTGTACTGGGCCCCTGCTTGCATTGACGCCTTTTTCTGCCCACAAAGAAATCTGCAGCGCTCCTGTGAGTTTGCTCACCCCTCCTCCTCCCTCACTCGCTCTCTCATTCTGTTTCTCCCAGTGCTGCAGGCTGCCCTTTTGTACTGGGCTCTTGCGATGGGTCCTTTTTCTGCCCACAAACAAATCCACAGCAGTCCCAACAGAGCTCAGTTGAGCTCGGTCACTTCCCCCTCTCACTCGCTCAGTCTTAATCTGTCCCAAACACTGATTTCGCACAGTGACCGTGCTATTCTCTGGCAGGAGCGCAAAAACATATTTTAGCCAGGATGTGAAAAATGGCAGCTGTACTGTTCATAGGAGGTGTGAAAAAATGCCACTGTTGAAAATGTAGGCGCGAAAATAATATAAATTTGCGAGAAGTTACAAGGAGTGCGTGAAACAGTTCAGCGCCGCATAACCTGATCATCTTCAATAAAATTTCATCACCAGATTTTCAACATAGGGATTTTAGGACCTCTGCTCATGAATAGTGCCACTGTCATTTCTTAATCTGTCCCAAACACTGATTTCCCACAGCGACCATGTTATTCTGCGCCAGAACTGTGAAAACACATTTCGGTCAGGATGTGAAAAATGACAGCTGTACTGTTCATAAGGAGGTGTGAAAAAATGCAAATGTTGAAAATCTGGCGTGACAATATTACAAATCTGCGAAGTTACAAGGGTACGTGGAAAGTGTGCAATGCACACTTGTAACACAGTCATTTGATGACCTATCATCACCAAATTTTCAACATAGGCATTTTAGGACCTCTACTCATGAACAGTATACTGTCATTTCCTTAATCTGTCCTGAACAGTGATTTCCCACAGCGACCGCTCTATTCTGCGTTGGAAGTGTGAAAACATATTTCGGCCAGGATGGGAAAAATGACAGCTATATTGTTCATAAGTAGGTGTGGGAAAATGGCAATGTTGAAAATCTGGAGTGAAAATACTACAAATCTGCGGAGATTCACGAGTGTGCGTGCAAACTGTGCAACACACGCTCGTAACAGTCATTTTATGGAGTATCGTCACCAAATTTTCAATATAGGCATTTTAGGACCTCTACTCATGAACAGTGTCACTGTCATTTTCTTAATCTGTCCTGAACACTAATTTCCCACAGCGACCGTGCTATTCTGCGCCGGAAGTGCGAAAACACATTTTGGCCAGGATGTGAACAATGACAGCTGTACTGTTCACAAGGAGGTGTAAAAAAATGCTAATGTTGAAAATCGGCATGAAAATATTGCAAGTTTGTGAAGTTACAAACATGCGTAGCAACTGTGCAATGCACGCTTGTAAAACTGTCATTTTTTGGGATTTTTCCAACCAAATTTGTAACATAGGCTTTTTGAGAGCCCACCTCATGAACACTGGCACTGTTGTTTCATTAATCAGCCCCAAAAGGTGATTACATGCAGTGACCACGAAATCACCTTTCGGGGCTGATTAATGCCATGACAGTTCTAGAATTCATGAGGAGGGTCCCAAAACCCCATGTTAAAATTTTGGTGCCAAAATTCAAAAAAATGACTGAGATATGCAGTAAAGTTGGAAAAAAAACATTTATTCCATTATACAGCTTACCAGCATTTCCTCAATTCGCGGTTGACTTTGAAGAGTGCAGAGGTGTTCCCGGTCTACTGAAGATCGTCGCGCTGAGCTCCAGAGGTAAGTATGGGGTGGGGGTGTGTGGGGCGGCAGGGTGTGCAGTGGGTGGGCACGGGTTGCGGGAGAGGGGTAAGGAGATCTCTGAGGGATAGTTTCCTTTTTTACAGGTAAAAAAAAAAAAAGACATTGCAAGACCGTTTTTATTTTACAGGGGCATGTGTCACGCTGGGGTGGGCTCCTAGCATGCCACTGGAGTCTTCCTTTTGGGGGGCAAGCTGTAGCTGATGGGGGATTGGGCACCCCCGTCGGCACACAACAAAAGGGTGGGTGACATTATGCCGACAGGGATTGGGCACCCCATCGGCAGAGAATATAAGCGGGGTTACATAATGTGAACAGGAGTAGGCTCCCCGTCAGCAACATAAACATGGGGCACTGAAGCCGATGGAGTTAGAGGCCCCTATTGGCAAATTAACATCATGGGGGGGCTAATATTTTTTGTGAACACGGTGGCAAACATCCGCCATGTTCACAAACAGTATCAGTTTGTGAAGATCCCACCCTGCAATGACGGATTGCTCCCTCATTGCAGCAAATGGCTTACGCTGCAATGACAAGGCAGCCCCTGATTGCAGCGACTGATTTTTTAGAAGTTGGTAGCACGCTGGTGGAACTAGTGTCAGCAGCAGCATGCCACAGCATCTGGGGATGCTGGACAAGCCTTTAAAGGCTGTGGGGGCACTGGCCACAACAGTGCCGCGCCTCTACAACCTGCTTGTGGAGAAAGCTGCTGCAATATGTTTCTTGTGCATGTGCACAATCAACGTAAAAATGAGAGCTGTACTGTTCATAAGGAGGTGTGGAAAAATGGCCATGTTGAAAATCTGGAGTGAAAATATTGCAAATTCGCGAAGTTATCAGCGTGCGCAGCAACTGCGCAACACACGCCTTTAAAACAGTTATTTCTTGGATTTTTTTCCACCAAATTTGCAACATAGACTTTTTGAGAGGCCACCTATTGAACAATGGCACTGGCATTTCATTAATCAGTCCCGGAAGGTGATTCCACGCAGTGACCGCAAAATCAACTTTCAGGACCAAATAACACCATGGCAGTGGCTAAATTCATGAGGCGGGGTCCCAATAACCCCATGTTGAAAGTCTGAAGCCAAAATTCCCCAAAATGCCTGAGATATGCACCAAAGTTGAAAAAACCCTAGTTATGCCGTTATACAGCTTACCAGCATTTCTTCAGTTCGCGGTCGACTTCAAAGAGTGCAGACGTGTTCCTGGTCAACCGAAGATCATCACACTGGGCTGCGGAGGTAAGTATGGGGTGAGGGAGGTGTGGGGAGGCAGGGTGTGCAGAGGATGGGCGTGGGTTGGAGGGTGAGGCCACTGGACTCAACGAAGGACTGTTTTCTGATTTACAGGTAAAAAAAAGCAAAACATTGTGGGATGATTTTTTTTTAACAGGGACATTTGGCACACTGAGGTGGGCTCCCAGCATGCCAACCAAGTGTTTTTTTGGGGACGGCTATAGCTGACGGGGGACTGGGAACCCCTGTTGGCATATACGGGGGGGGCGCAAAAGCTGAGGGGGACTGGGCACCCCCCTTCAGCACAAACGTACTTTTTTTGGGTGGGGACATTATGCCGATGGTGAGTGAGCTCCCCGTTGGCAAATTAAACTGGAATCGGGGGACATTATGCCAATTGGGAGTGGGCTCCCCCATTGTCAAATGAAACTGGGACGGGGGACTGAAGTCGATGGGGATTGGGGCTCCTGTCAGCAAACAAAGACTGTTTTGGGGGGGCGCATGCTGCCAAGAGGGATTGGGCACCCCCTCGGCAGTGAGGACTGAATAATATAGTTTGTGAACGTGGCAGCAAGCTGCCGCCATGTTCACAATCAATATTACACTAGGTAATGTTCTGCCCTGCAATGACAGGTCTCTCCCTCATTGCAGCAGAATGGCTGACGCTGCAGTGATGAAGTGGCCTCGGACTGCTGCGGTGAAAATGTTACAAGTTGGTGGTACTTTTGGAAGCCAGTGTCATCAGCACACTGTGCCTCTATTGGTCCACCAGTGCCACGCCCCCAAATGCAATGCCTCCGTTGGCCGTCACAGTGCTGCAATTCCACAACCCACTTCTCTCCTAAGCTGCCACATAATGTTTCTTGCGCATGTGCACAAGCAAACAGAAAAACAGTATCAGAGACTCACTTGTTTCAGGAAGATACTGCAGAGGCTACTAGCAGGAGCCAACGATTGTTCTTATATCACTCTAAGACCAAAGGTGGATGCAGGCTAACTGGGACCGCTTGCAGGGGTCTCAGAGGCTGTAAGAGTATATTGCTCATCTTAAGGCACTTTTACACACAGGTTTATGTAACGGAATAACTGTTACGGAAACAGTATTCCGTTACATCCCTTGTGTGTAAATTGCATCTGTTTCGGTCCCTAGGCGAACGTTCGTCCAAACCGCAATCTCTGCTTATTGCGGTTTGCAACGTTGTGTACCGTTTTGTCGTGCTGTGTAAAACAGCCATTCCAGTACAAAGGCAGAAAACAACATTTGTAGAGCAAAACTCTGGGGGAGCCGAAACAAATGGAGACAAATGTTGCCGGAATACTCGCAGTGTGTAGAAAGGAACCTGAACGCAACACAGTACAATGGCGCCACACAGGTAACGCTGATTCCGTTTTAAAAACCTGTGTGTAAAAGCGCCTTTAGACTCACTAGCAGAGAGTCCAAGGCATGTAAAAAATCACAAGAGGTTGTATAGTTCAGGAAGCAGTGCTAAGTGAAACCAGATAAGGAGTGTAATATAAAAGGGAAATTAATAACACCTTACATTTTCTTGGGGAGAAAGAGAGATATATATAATCAAAAAACAATGCTTGTACCAGTGAGAGGTCCAAAGTTTGCTTGCTAGGAACCTTCTAAGCCCATGTGTAAGGAAAATGGCATGCCTCAGAGATTATCTCCCACAATCACCTTTACTAGGTGAGTAAACTACCATTTTTGTTTCTGGAACCTGTTAATTTGTATGATTAAGGAAACAGATGAGTTATCAGACGGAGCCAGAACCGGGTTTAAAGGAGCCTAAATACAAGAGACAGGATGGAGAGAGGGCTTCTCTTTAGTGCACAAACCAGCTGTATTTGAGAGAGAAACAGAGAGAGAGAGAGAGACTGTGAGAGAGGACTCATCTTCAGAAACTCCAAAAGGCAGTGGATTTGTTAGTGGGGTAAATTTATCCTGAAAGATATTTGTTATTTTTAGCATAAGATAGTACCTAGTGTGAGGAAAGCTTAGCTATGCGTTTCTGTAGTCATATTTTTTAGTTTGCCTGTTTTTTTCCCCCTGTAAGCACTTTTGTTTTAATTCATTCCAATGTTCACAGCATTGTGTAAATGAATTAGCATTTTATTTATTTTATTTTATTATCGTAAGAGATGGTTCAGGTCAGGAACATCGCAGGACAAAACATTGTGGTACCAAACATTGTAGGCATATCATCGCCAACTGCCATGCTGGCTAACCATTACAATGCTGGCCAGTACTGTGCAGGCAATTGGAATAGATCCCTGGTGACAGGACGGTCCCCCATCCCACCAACTGAGCATCAGCCCCAGTAACTGTAATGGTAGTCCTTCCTGGTGTGATGTCCGGTCTCACCCCCCCCCCGCTATCGATCACTGACATGGATGTCCCAATGTACATTAAATTGCAAACTGTCCCTAGCCTCTAGTGGACCCCCCACCCCTGGAGTCCCCCAACCACACACACACACTCCTGACAAGGAGCAGACAACCAGTACAGCCCTCCACTCACCACCATGGCTGTACGTGCTCATTCTTTCTGCTTTGTTAGGTGGCCCGCCGTGGTGGTGAGTGGAGGGCTGTGCTGGTCATCCACTCCTCATTGGGGGGGGTGGTGTGGTGGAGATCTGCCTCCAGGGATGGGGGGTCCACTAGACACCAGGAATAGTTTGCAATTTAATGTACATAATGACATCCATGTCAGTGACCGGCAACAGTGGGGGTGGACATTACACCAGAGAGAGCTACCATTATGGTTACTAGGACTGATGATCGGCCGGTGGGATGGGGGACCTTCCTCTCATGAGGGCTGTAATCAATTACCTACGCAGTACTGGCCAGCATTGTAATGGCTAGCCAACACTGCAGTCGGCTATGATATGCCTATTGGATTTGGCGTCACAATGTTTTTTTATATTGACTGGTGGTGCATTTATTATGGTTTCCTTTTTTATACTGACTGGGGATGCATTTGTTATGTTTGCTTGCATGCATGCGCAAGAAACATAGTGCTATCATCCGAGTTTTCGGAGGTGTGTCACCCCCCCTCTTCCAATTCAGTCAGTGTGTTGGCAGGCGTGGCCCCAGTCCTCCAATGCATGTTGGAGCTGTCTACGACAGCTCCAAAATGCAGTGGCGTACAGTTGAAAGAGGGAGCTACACTTCAGTGAGCAGTGATCAGATATCGCCTGCTCATGCGCAGCTCCCCCTACACACACACACAAACACAAGCACGCATACTGCGTGCTGCCCCCACGCTTGCCACACTGTATAGCCGACAGGGTGCCCAATCCCAAATCGCTGTGCTGCGCTCCCTCCCAAAAGCCTTCCATGCCACGCTGGGTGCCCACCCAGCGTGGCAACCTCATGTATAGCTGGCGGGCGCCCAATCCCTGTCAGCTCCACTGTCCTCCCCCCCCAGAGTACAAGATGCCATGCTGGGAGCCCACCCCAGCGTGACAATAGATGCTATTGCAGACGGGGGTGCCCAATCCCCCATCGGCTCCATGCCCCCCAATCAGCCATCCTTGTGCCCGCAGCAGGAGCCCACCCCAGCGTGGCAAACATCAACGTCATTAAAAAAAAAAATCTGTAAAGAAAAAAGCGATTCCCGCAGTCTCCCTGCCCCCACAACCCGCACCCACCCACACTGCGCACCCTGCTTCCCACACCCCTCACCCCATACTTACCTCCGGAGTCCGGCGCAACGATCATCGGTGGACCGGGAACACGTCTGCACTCTTCAAAGCTGACCGCGAACTGTAGAAATGCCGGTAAGCTGTATAATGGGACAGATAGGGTTTTTTTTTTAACTTTGTTGCATATCTCAGGCATTTTTTGGAATTTTTGCACCAAATTTTCAACATGGGGTTTTTGGGACCCCTTCTCATGAATGCTGTCACTGTCATGGCGTTATTCAGGCCCGAAGGGTGATTTTGTAGTCACTGTGAAATCACCTTTTGGGACCAAGTCACGAAATGACACTGCCAGTGTTCATAAGGTGGGCTCTCAAAGCCTATTTTGAAAATTTGGTGGTCAAAAAAAAACTATTTCTCGAGCGTCGTTCGCAGTTCCTACGCCGTTCGTAAGTTCGCACATTTTTATATTTTCACTCCAGATTTTCAACATTGCCATTTTACCACACCTTCTTATGAGTAGTACAGCTGTCATTTTTCACATCTCACCCAAAACGTGTTTCCGCCCATGTAGCGCACAATGGCGCAGTCGGTGTGCGAAATCAATGTACGGAACAAATTAAGAAAATCACAGTGACACTGTTCATGAGCAGAGGTCTTAAAATGGCTATGTTGAAAATTGGTGAAAAATTCTTAAAAATGACTGTTTCTGACGTGCGCTATGCGCCCAGTTCGATCGCTAGTAAGTTCGCTAATTTTCAATATTTTTACTCCAGATTTTCAACATAGCCATTTTACCACACCTCCTTATGAGCAGTATAGCTGTCATTTTTCACATCTTGCCCAAAATGTGTTTCCGCCCATGTAGCGCACAATGGCGCAGTCAATGTGCGAAATCAATGTATGGAATGCATTAAGAAAATTACAGTGACACTGTTCATGAACAGAGGTCTTAAAATGGCTATGTTGAAAATTTGGTGAAAAAATTCCTAAAAATGACTGTTTTACGAGTGTGCGTTGCGCAGTTCCTATGCAAGCTCGTAAGTTTGCGAATTTAATATTTTCACTCCAGATTTTCAACTTTGCCATTTTATTACACTTCCTTATGACACAGTACAGCTGCCATTTTTCATATGTCGCCCAAAATGTGTTTTCGCACATGTAGCGCACAATGGTGCTGTTGGTGTGTGAAAGCAATGTTTGGGACAGATTACGAAAATCACAGTTACATTGTTCATGAGCAGAGGTCTTAAAATGGCTATGTTGAAAATTTGGTGACAAAAGTCCATAAAATGACTGTGTTACAAGTGAGCATTGCAGTTTCCACGCACCCTACGTAAGTTCATGACTTTGTAATATTTTCAGTCCAGATTTTCACCAGTGGCATTTTTCCACACTTCCTTATGAACAGTACAGCTATCATTTTTCACAACATGGCCGAAGTGTGTTTTCACACTTTCAGTGCAGAGATGCGTGGTCACTGTGGGAAATCATTGTTCGAGACAGATAAAGAAAATCACAGTGACACTGTTCATGATCGGAGGCACCAAAATGCCTGAGTTGACAATCTGCTGTAACAAATCCCCAAACTAATTATATTGCGGGTGTGCATTGCACAGTTTCTATGTACGTTCGTGACTTCACCAGTTTTTTTAATATTTTTACTGCAGATTTGCAACATTGCCATTTTTTACACCTCCCCATGAACAGTACAGCTGTCATTTTTTACATCCTGTTCGGAATGTTTTTGCACCTGTGGTGCTAAATGCCGTAGTCGCTGTACATAAGCAGCTTTCAGCTAACAAACTGATATTGCCACTGTTCATGAGGTGGGGTTACAGAAAAACCATGTTGAAAATTTGGAGTGAAAATACCAACGAATGCCTGAGGTATTAGGGTTTCCAACCATTACGCCCAACCCTGTAGAGAATGACAGGCATCAGGGGTGTGACTTGGGATTCTTGCCTGTAATGCTCATACCATTCCACCCTGCAGCCAGTGAGAGGCATCGGGTATGCCTTGGACTCTTTGGCTAAGTTCACCCCATTCTCCTATATCACACTGTAATCTCACCGTATTTTCTAATGGAGATAAGTGCGCATAAAGGGCCAAAGACCCAAAGGAACACCGTGACACTTGTCAGTGTCTGCAGGGTGGGGTGTGGTGAAATGGCATGACCGTTATGCCTGACGACCCAAAGGCACACCCCAATGCCTGTCACTCTCTGCAGAGTGGTGGTGGGGTTGGCTTCAGTTCAATACTTCACTGCCATTCCTATTACACGGCTCTGTAACTTCTACACTACCACTGCCAATGCCAGCAAGCAAACATTCAGCATTGACAAATGCTTGTTTTGTTATCTTTTGTATTGAATGGTGCATTTGTTTTGGTTTCTTTTTGTATTGACTGGTGGTGCATTTGTTTTGTTTTATTTTTAAATATTGACTTGTGGTGCATTTGTTTTGGTTTATAGTTTATATTGACTGGTGGTGCATTTGTTTTGATTTCTTTTACATTGACTGGAGGTGCATTTCTTTTGGTTTCTTTTTTATACTGACTGCTGGTACATTTGTTTTTATACTGGCTGGGGATGCATTTGTTTTGGTTTGTTTTTTATATTGGCTGGGGATGCATTTGTTTTGGTTTGTTTTTATATTGACTGGTGGTGCATTTGTTTTTGACTTATTTTTTTATTGACTGGTGATACATTTGTTTTTGGTTACTTTGTATATTGGCTGGTGGTGCATTTGTTTTGGTTTCTTTTTATATTGACTAGTGGTACATTTCTTTTGGTTTGTTTTTTTTCTGTTTACTTGGGATGCATTTGTTTTGGTTTCTTTTTCATTAAATAGTGCATTTATTTTGGTTTCTTTTATGTTGACTGGTGGTACATTTGTTGGTTTATTTTTAAATTGACTGGTGGGGCATGTATTTGGTTTCTTTTTTTAATTGACTGGTAGTGCATTTGTTTTGGTTCCTTTTTTTAATTTTGACTGGTGGTGCACTTGTTTTGGTTTGTTTTTATATTGACTGGTGATGCTTTTGTTTTGGTTTCTTTTTTATATTGGCTGGTGGTGCATTTGTCTTGGTTTCTTTTTTTCTGTTGACTTGGGATGCATTTGTTTTGGTTTGTTTTTTATATTGACTGCTGGTGCATTCGTTGGTTTATTTTTCTATTGACTGATGGTGCATTTAATTTGTTTTCTTTTTTATTACTGACTGGTGGTGCATTTGTTTTGGTTTATTTTTTAATATTGACTTGTGGTGCATTTGTTTTGGTTTATTTTCTATATTGACTGGTGCATTTTTTTTATTGAATGGGGAAGAGGTACAAGGAATATAGGGTACAAGATACATGGAAGTACAAAGTACAATTCAGTATGTACATTATGCAAAGGCAGGCACATGGAAGCAATCAGTTACAATGTGAATTGAAGGAGGCAGCAGGAGGGGGAGGGGTGGAAATATAGAGGGAGGGTTGGAAGGCATGGGTGCAGTCCAGGGGACTTTGTCAGGTTTTCGGGGGGGGGGGATAAGACCAGGGAAGATGGAGGGACAAGTGAAGGGCTGTCAGAAACTACCTTGTTAGTTAGCTAGGGTGAGCACAAGTGAGATGAAGAGAGCAGCCAAAAGCAAGAAGATGGAGAAAGCTAGTTACAGTCACAGCAGCCACAGTCCAGGAGATGTTGCCAACGTGAGAGTTTGAAAGGGCCAGGTTTTTGTTTTGATTTCTTTTTATTAAATGGTGGTGCATTTGTTTTGGTTTCTATTTGTACTGAGTTGTAGTACTTTTTTTTTTATATTGAATGGTGGTGCATTTGTTTTGGTTTCTTTTTTATATTGGCTGGTGGTGCATTTGTTTTGATATATTTTATTATTATTATTGACTGGTAGTTCATTTGTTTTGGTTAATTTTTCAATATTGACTGGAGATGCATTTGTTTTGTTTCTTGTTTATATTGGCTGGTGGTGAATTGATTGATTTATTTTCTTATTGACTGGTGGTGTATTTGTTTTTTTGTTTCTTTTTATATTGACTGGTGGTGAATTTGTTTTGGTTTCTTTTTTATTTTGGGTGGTGGTGCATTTCTTTTAGTTTTTTTTTTCTGTTCACTTGGAATGCATTTCTTTTGATTTCTTTTTCATTAAATAGTAAATTTGTTTTGGTTTTGTTTTTATATTGATTGGTGGTGGATTTGTTTTGATTTCTTTTTTATTATTGCCTGGTGGTGCTTTTGTTTTGGGGTTGTTTTTCTGTTGACTTGGGATGCATTTGTTTTGGTTTATTTTTTATATTGAGTGGTAGTGCATTTGTTGGTTTCTTTTTATATTGACTGGTGGTGCATTTATTTTGTTTTCTTTTTTATTACTGACTGGTGGTACGTTTGTTTTGGTTCCTTTTTTATTACTGACATCATTCTTGTTTTTATTTTTATATTGACGTGATTCATTTGTTTTGGTTTCTATTTTTTATTGACTGGTAGTGAATTAATTTTGGTTTAGTTTTATATTGATGGGTGCTGCATTTGTTTTGGTTTATTTTTTTCTGTTGACTTGGGATGCATTTGTTTTGGTTTCTTTTTTATTAAATGGTACATTTGTTTTTTTTTTCTAAGGAGTTTTGATACATTTGTTTTGGTTTCTTTTTTATATTGGCTGCTGCACTTGTTTTGGTTTCTTTCTTACATTGAGTGGTGGTACATTTGTTTTTGTTTTCTTTTTTTTTTAATTGACTGGTTGTGCATTGTCCTAGTTTTTATTATGTGACAGACACCTATTTTAATTAGTACTCAGATCGACAATTAATTTATTTACAACTGATTATTGTACAATTGTCAATTCACCATCTCCATCATATCAAACCATACAAGTCATCATTATTTATATTTTAACCTTCTATATTCAATTTATTTTATAATTCCAATATATTTATATACATCATCTTTCTTTCACTTTTCTTCTTCTTTTTGCCTCCCAGGTGTAAACCTGGGCGCTTCTTCTAGAGGTAACGGTGCAGACTGTTACTGCTTTTCTCAATTTGCTGTTGCTGTCCTCCTTGTCTACTTTATTTGCCCCTTCTCCCCTCTCCCCATCCCCCTCTTTAGTCCCCTTTTTTAAAATTTGTCCCCAAATATTTGCGTTTCTTTTCCTTTTGACCACCCCATCTAGCCACTGCCTTATGGTATGCCTCACCATCCATGTTTTCCATTTTTTGTCCCCTGCCTGCTGTCCACCTTAGGCAGTCTCGGTTCATTCCTAGCCTATTCCGTTGTGTCTTTTTTAACCTACCCATTTGCAGGGTGGGAGGGAGGGGCTAAATGCAGGTAGTAGCAGAAAAAGAGGCTGGAGCTTTCTTTGCAGCCCCTTACAAGGGGCTTGTTTCAGACTCTTCCCCTCCTGCCCCTGACCTATCCTTCCCTGGCCCCTTGCTACATCACCTCTATTTTGGTGACAATGCCCATGACTCATTTCTCTTTCCTAGCCCCCTCTCTCTGCCCCCTTTCTTTTTATCCCCTCTCCTTCCTCGCTTACTGCTATCCGGTAGCCGGACATTTGGGCGGTGCTACCAGGACAACCTGGTCTGCCTTACAGGTAGGCAAACTCCATTGTCCTGGATTTTCCCCAGACCAATAATGACAGACACCATATTTTGGGTGGTGTGCAGATTGGCAATTAATTTATTCACAACCAATTACAGTACAATTTCCAATTCATCATCTCCATCATATCAAACCATAAATGTCATCATTACTCATATTTTAACCTTCCATATTCAATTTCTTATTTTATAAATCCAGTATATTTATATACATCATCTTCCTTTCTCTTTTTTTCTTCTTGCCTCCCAGGTGTAAACCTGTGTGACTCTTCTTCTCGTCTTTCTGGAGGTAACGGTGTAGACCATTACTGCTTTTCTCAATTTGCTGTTACTTTCCTCCTTGTCTAGTTTATTCAACCTTTCTCCCCTCCACATCCCCCCAGTCCCCTTTTTTAAATATTTCCCCATAGCCTGTCTCCAGTCTGCATTGGATGACAGGCATTCCCCTTATCCCATTCTCTCCTCTCTTGCCTTCACCATGCCTCTATACAACCCATGGTCTCCATACTGAACATGTCTATTCCTGAATTGGAGAGGTGTACCCCATCCAATCAGTAAAAATCACCCACCCATTCTTCAACTCCCCTCAATATGACCTAACTCCCCATAGCCTGGAACAGCATGCCTACCCTTCTATTCATTTTCCTCTTGGCCCTCTGAATAGCTACATGGCTATGTTCATTCTGCCGTACTCTCCATGGTATCATATCCGACCACACTATGGTCACCATGGGCCACCGCTGTTTGTTTTTTCCACATAATGCTTAATTTGTAAGAAAATGTCCAACCAGGGCATGGATCCAATGTCGTTCCCCCAAGATGTACGATGATCATATCCAGTGCGGGGCATCTTTCCCTCATCCCCCACAGGGTGGGTAACAGCTGTGTCCATTTCATCCCCAAATTCCTTTCCATGACAGCCTACACTGTCTGATGTCCTGATAAACCTGTTTTCCCCCACTTTCCTCTCAGCTCTCCTTTCTGCCCAGTAAATATAGGAATTCCCACATATCCAAATTTCAGTGCAACTGTTGCATCCTATTAAGGAGACAAAATGAATATTTGAGCCTTGGTCCCTTTTTATTATGTACTCAACCCCTTAGACTCCCACCTCTTCTTTATTCTTTATTATACCGCCGTATATCTCTCCCCCTTAATCTGCAAAGCAAAAATGAAAGATGGTTAGCCAGTTATTCCTTCAACGTCAGTATGTATATCTCATAACAGCCAGACTTCCAATGACCTATTTCCTGGACCTGTCCCGGTGACCCCATCTTCGGCCACTTGTGATGCCTCCCCAATTCTAAATGAGTGGGATGAATACTTCATTGGGTCTTCACCTGAGAATCCCATGCCTTTCTTAAGACCTGCTATGATCTGGTAGCTTGTGACTCCTTTTCCATCCCCATGCATAAATAACTGACCATTTTTATTGTGTCTGGTTGCAGCGTAACCCTCAACGCCTGTATAGGGCAAATCAGTGCCTTGTCATTTTGTCTCACTGTTACCCAGTATCCTTTGCCTTCTTGATCCATCTTGGATCTCTTGATTAATATCTGAATCTGTCTCAGTTCCCAAAAAACATCCTCCCACTCTAGCCCCTCATTGTTATCTCTCCTCCCATGCCCCACTGCTTCACTCACCACCATGGCCCCAAAGAACATCACTAGTTATATGGCATGAAATAACACATCCTCGTCTGCTGTTTTGCATATCATGGGCAAGACCCCTACTAATCTGCCTAATAGCTGACTGGAGAAGGGTCACCTTTCGTCCTTTATCTTCTGACTTAGACATCCCCAACCTTGCATCATCCATTTTACAAACATGCTTCTTGTCAGGTCACGCCAACTTTTCAGGCTGCACACTATGCTGATCACTGCCAAATAGACTCCCATCTTGGCATGGGCCTGCCCTTTTCCCCACTGTCTGACTATGAACTTTCCTATCTGTTCTTCAGTGACTGACCCACTTACCTCCATGAGGTGCTGTTCCCTGAATACTTGCAACACTGGCCAGGACCCTTCATATACCCTCAAGGTCCAGGGTGTCCAGGAGTTGCATAACAGCAATTTGGCTCCTTCTAACCAATGTCCCATATGCTCCATGGAATAAGTGTATTTTGTCCCTCTGCCTTCGGGGCAATGACCCAGAACCTGTCCAGCTGCAGATGGGAAAGGATGTCAGCTAAAGTATTCTGCACCCCTTTAATGTGCCTAGCCCTAAATGACATGTTTAGTTGTAGGCCCAAAAGTACTAGCTGTCATAATATCCTCAACACTGATTCTGATGTCACCCCTCTGTTGTTGCATACATCCACAACCACTGTGTTGTCACACCAAAAGGTCACCTTTTGGTTAAAAAGCTCTCACCCCATACCAAAGTGCTAACCCAAAGTGGCATGATCTTAAGCAGTGTAATGTTCTTAGCCAAACCCCTGTTAACTCATTCTTCTTGCCATGGCTCTGAGAACCATCTCCCCTGAAAATACACCCCTATGCCCAATCCTCTGCTGCATCTTTATACAACTGCAAGTCTGTGTTGTAAATCCAGTCCTCCTGCCAAAATGACATACTATTAAAGTTCCTTATAAATGCCCCCCATACTTGCAAGTTGGCTTCGACAGGCACCTGCTAAAGGCCCACCCCAGTCCAATTGCCCTGCAGGTGAAATTGAGGTGACCCAGTAGTTCTCTCCAAGTGTACTGCTATTAGATCTCTCAAACGTCTTACCTTGTTGTTCAGTAAGCGGAACACCTGTGCTTGTGTGTTGATCCCTATCCCCAAAAATTCTATGGTTCTGCTGGATCCCTCTGTCTTTTCTGGCACCAAGGGCACCCTAGTTCCCCACACAAGTCTTGAAAACAAGCAAACCTGCACTCTGCTTCTTGCTTTCCATTCCATATGAGCAGTAAATCATCCAGATAATGTATGATCGCCCTGTACCCTGTCCTCTGCTGAAACAGCCACTGTAAACATGTGCTGAATAGCTCAAACATGGCACAGGCTGTGGAATATCCCACAGGCATATCCTTGTTGAAATAATATTACCCGTCCATCTTAAAACCTAGTAGGTCCCAATCTTCAGGCCTTACTGGCAGTAACCCAAATGCTGATTCTATAGCTGTCTTGGCCAGCCAAGCCTCTGTGGTAGCCCTAATCATCTGGACAGCATCTAATGTGGCATATGAAACCTTGCTGTCTTTTTTGTCAATATAAAACATTGACCGAGTCCCCCTCTGGGTATGAGAGGTGATGAATGACTCTATACTCTCCCTGTTGTTTTTTGGGTACCAGGTCTAGGGGAGACACTTTCAAACCTTGTGGGGGTCCCAGAATGGTCCCTCTACCCTCCCAGCATCCTTCTCCTTTTGAATCTTCTTCCTCAGAATGTCCTCCTTTCCTTTAACCAAACCTAAATTCTTTGCATCCCTGCCCTCCCTAGGGCCTTGAAATTGCGAACTAAAACCTCTCCAAAAACTGTCCATGAGTCGGCCTACTGGTGCCCCATCTGGGTAGCCCTTTAACTGGCTCTCCCAGGCTTCTGTCTGGATCAGGGTCCTTGCCGGTGGAAAACTGCTCACTAAACCTATATGCCTCCCATCCCCTCCTTGTCTTACCCTGCTCTCCCATGTTGGTATTCCCTCCCCTATGCTCTCTTGTTTTCCTTGATGGAATCATTAGTATCCCTGTCCTCCCCTGCTATTGTATCCTCTCCCCCGACTCCTCTACCCCATGTTTGTCCCCAATAACCTTGTGCCCTCCCCCAAAAGGACTGGTTGGGTAAACCTTGTGTCCCGCTGTCCTGTCCCCCTTGGTTCCAATTTGTCTGACACTTGTAAGCTGGGTGACCTCCTCCACACCTTGAGCAGGCATGCCAATATCTGCACTGAGGCCAAGAGCAGAAAGCCCAGTTATAGCCGCAGGAACATTTTTATATCAAGTTGGTTTTACTGCCTCCTTCCCCCCTGGGGTGGCTTGATCCATGATGTAATCCATCCACAGGTCAAGCTGCTTCATATCCCATCTGACATCCCCGTAGGCAGCCATTTGCTGCCTGAAGAACTCATCATAATACAGCCATCCAAAACCTCCCTTGGCTTTTGCCCTCCATGTGATCTAGGAATATGTAAGCAGAGGTATCCCTAGTTCAGGCTTCTTTTCCATGTCTATCACTGAGTATGTAGCAAAACCTACAAACCAACCATCCCATGTCTTCCCCTTAGTAAACTTATCCTCCCTCTTCTTTCCTAAAAGTACCACTCCTGCCACCATCCCGCTCTTCCCTATGCTTTCTTTCTCATCATATTTTGTTACCACTTCTCTACTTATTAATGCAAATATGTCCACATATTCCCCTTTCTACATCTTCTCCTTAGTGGCCATAGGTACATGTTCCCCTATCATCATGCCTGGGGCCCCGATTTCCCTGGTCCCCACTCCTGGCCCATCTGCATTTTTTTTGAAGGCTCCTGTTCCATTCTGTCCCACTTTATATACAACAAAATGTTTTCCAGTTGTCCTAAACCTCCCACCCCCAGGGAGCCAACCATTTAGTCTACATACTCTTTTATGCTGTCTTCCATGTTCACTCCCCTATTACCTGTTTGTGAGGCTGCTGCCAATATAGGGGCTGGGGCTGGTCCTGGCTGTAGCAGCAGCTCTATTGTCCCCGGGCCCAGTGGCCATGCTGGTAGTTGCCCCAGTGTCTGAGGTTTGGCTGGGGCTGCAGCGGGTAGCAGGCTAGGCACTGGTAGGAATATTGAGGTGGGTTCTGGTGCAGGCAGAGGTGTGGGCTCAGGCTGAGTTAGAGGCACCATGGAGGAAATGGGTTGCGGCCTCTCCGGGCCAGTTGGTGATGCTAGGTCCACCGGTGCAGGTGGTACCCTTGTTGGGCTAACTGATTTCATTGGAGGCCGCTTTCCTTTTCCTCCCGTGCATCTATCTGCCTTCCACTTCTCACCCAGCTTCCCAGGCTCCATACCCTCCACAGCTCCCATACCTTGCTTGTCTTAACCACTAGCTCCAATATGGCACTGTAGGCATCCTCTCTGGTGGGCTTGCACCTCCTTGGTGCCATGACGCTTCCTATGGAAAGTAAGGGTAGAAACTGAGAAAAAGGAAACAATATTAAATGCCATGTGACTCCCATTCTCTGTTAATCTCATCTTCCCTCTGTCCCTCTTTTTTCTTTTTCTTTGAACCCCTTTTGTTTTGTTTCCATTTATTTTTTTATTTTTTATTTTTTTTACTAGGCATTTCCCATTGCCTTTTTGCTCCTCCTTTGCCTTGGCTCCCTTCCCTGCTATGTTCCACAGTGCTGAATAGTTGGTTATCCCTCGTGATGTCCAATCAGGCTGCCCCTTACTGGGTTGAAAATCCTCTACTGTCATAATGCGGTGAGTTCCTTCCACTTCAGTCCCTGCCCATTACTGAAATTCTGCCCCGATCCCTGGACTTTGGGCCCTGGATGAGGGCCCCTTTCCCATGAGGCTGTGAAATCACACACCACCCCAGTTCAGGTTTTTTGGCTTGCCACTTGTATTGAGGAGAGGCTTCCCAAAACCTGACCAGAGCCATAATAAAACAACTGTAAACCAAGGTACTACTCAGGCTACCCATAACTGACTAATCTGCTAGGTCAAGTTACCAACCATTTATTTAATACACCAAAGTGGATATCTCATGAGGAAGCCACAGGCCGCACCTGTGTGTGTGTGTGTGTGCCCTTTTCTACTAGGCTGTGATGTCTGACATCACCTGCCTTGTGGATAGGGGCTTTTTGGGCCTGTGTGACGCTCCAGTCCTCCCCTCAGCTACTTCTAATTCGTCCCGCCCAAAACCACCAAATAGATGCATCCCATGTCTCCATTTAAATAAAGGCACCTTCTGTATCAGCTACTGCCAGGCCAGAATCACTTTTGTGGCCTAAGCGTGTCCCCAGGCCTGATTATCAGATGCGGCCAGCCTTTCATGGCTACGTATGCATCCTCTCCTATTAGGCGTACCTAAAAAAACACAGTGTTATGTCTTTCTTCCCTGCTCCCCTTTTTCTCTACCCTTGTCAAGCCAGAATGTACAGCAGGCCAAACCGCCAATTCCGAGTAGCCGCTTGTAGCAGCGATGACGTCAGACACCATCCAATGCGTGGTCACTGCCTTGGCCTGCTGTTTCCTCTGGCCCAAACTGTCCCCTACATAGGTTCTCTACCTTTATCCCCAGTCAATCCTGTTCCATTCTTCGCTCACTAACCATTCCATTCCAATTTAATTGTTATATCTGGCCACACTAGAGCTCACATTTCTGAGCGTATCTGTCCCGCATCTCACACACACTCCTGCTTGCCTGCTAGGGAATCCCTTACCCCAGGCTCTCCAATTCTCATTGAGTGTTTCTCCTATCACAAACCACTCACCCTGCTAAGAGTTCTGTAACTCTGGGGCCGAGCGCCTGTCCTTACCTGCCTGGAAACTCTGCTGTTTTTTCGGTCTTGAGTCATCTGGAACTCTGCTGCAGTCCATTTCAAAGTATTCCTGCTATGATGACTGTACTATCAAAATGTTTTACCAAAAGAAAATTACCGAAAAACCGTGCGCTTTCCTTTTTTAATCAACACAACAACTTCCTGCCAAAAACTCTTTCAAAAAATCCAAATCACGAGGGGCGTGGCTTGGACCCAGAGAAGATGGCAGCATAATCGTTCTCCTCTGCCCCAGCCTGATGGGCAATCGAACAGAATCCATCACTATGCTGGATTGAGAAGTTAACCGTTTCTATGGGATAATCCCTACTACCTCTGTCAATGCTGTGCCACAGTTTATCCAAGGGGAAATCATGCTTTTGCTGCCATAACAGCACTGTACCGAAGTCGGAGCTACAGACAACACTAGACCACACAGGCCTCATCGGACTGCGTGTGGAGTCTTCTCCTTGTGATCAGAATCTCCCGGTGCCACATCTCCTCCTTCTCTCCACCCACCCACCGAACAGCGGAGAGCGGCCAAGTGAATACAAGATCGTAGTGACACTCAAGGGCCCCCGGTGAATGCTAGAACCCGCGTTACAGACTTCCTGACTACGGGTCGGAGTGGCTGGCTACACACGGCCTATAGCAGTGAAATGGATCCCCCAGTGGGTAATCAAGCAGGAGCATCTAGTCAGGACAACCCGACAACTACTGACCAAGCCCAGGTAGGAGAGGCCCTGGCGAATATTACTAGAATGCTCAGGCACTGTTAATCAGAGTAGACACAACAGGCACTTCATTAATGGGGGCTGTGGCTGATGTCCATCGGCTGGAGGACCAGCATAATGTTCTCGAGCAGATGACTGAAGAATTAGAGCAGCAACATTTACATATGTTACAAAAGATGAGGGACCATGAGGCTAAACTGGAGCGGCTGTGGATCAGGGCTGAGGACCAGGAGAACCGCAGCAGGACAAATAATATAAGGATACTGGGAGTGCTTGAGGGGGCTGAAGGACCAAACATGGAACGTTTTTTAAATGAGTGGCTTTCACAACTATTGGGGGATCGATGGAAGGCGCCAGTGGGGGTGGGGGTAGAGCGCACCCATCGAGTTCCTGGCAGCCCAAACAACGCCAGAGGGCCTCGGACAATCATCGCTTATTTGCTGTACTTCTCTGTTAAACAGCGCTTGTTACGAGTTGTGAGAGACCTTGGGGAGTTAACCTGGAGAAGAAATACCATCTCGTTTTATAGAGATTTTACACAGGAGGTGGCGACCAAGCGCCGTGCATATAATGCATTGAAAAAGATATTAAATGCCAAGTCTGTACTTTACCACTTCAAAGGCCTCACTGCACTTCACATCTCGAAAAATGGGCAATCCTTCACAGCTGAGTTACCCAAAAGCTGAGGCCTGGATTCAGAACCATTGGCCAAAGCATGGTGCCGAGAACTACCTCTTCCAGACACCTCTGGGAGCCACGAAACTACAAAGACTTGGGAACTAATAAGAAGGGACCCAACTCTCCAGGGGACCTTAATTACAGATGGAATGTCCTTCCTAATAAGGGCTTCCCCACTCGCAAGCAGCTAGAAACCACTCAGGAAATGGAGAATGGGTGATACCAGGTTGCTACAGCTCTGTCTTCAATAACTGAAAAGCCCAAAGCAAATCCCCTCACTCAACACCAGGATCCTGCTACACAACCGCTGCCAGCTAGACAGCGACAGCGATCCAGAAGCCCTCGATCACGAGTAGTGGACAACGCAAGTGCCTCCCCTCCTGCCTGTTTGGGAGGGAGGGAGGGGACAAGGGTGGGAAGCTACTAGCCCACTGGCTACAGAAACAGCAAGCCTCTTCTAGGATTCTGGCCCTTAAGAATAGGCAGGACAAATTACTGGTAATGCCAAAGGCCATTATTGAGGAGGTGCTCAGCTTTTATCAAGAGCTCTACCAGTCCAGAACACGATGTCAGCTGAGGCACTCTCCCAATGGCTGGAGGCTTTTTGTCAGAGCACACCACTCCCCCAGCTCTCAGCAGACTGTTGTAAGGACCTGGATGCCCCGATTACAACTGAAGAGTTAAGCACTGCTATGTCTCAGATGGCGAAGGGGAAAGCCCCAGGGCCAGATGGGATGCTGGTGGAACTCTACCAAACCCCCAAAGATGAAATCACTGCTCCGCTGTTAAAAGCCCTTCAGGAAGCCCAAAAAGATGGTATACTACCCCCCCCCCACCATGCGCGAGGTCTTCATTACCTTAATCCCGAAAAAAGCTTCAGATGTGCTACTTTGTGCGAATTTTAGACCCATGTCCCTGATATCAGTGGACACTAAGATAACTGCATAAGTCCTGGTGAATAGGCTGTCGTGCATCCTGCCTACTCTGCTCCACCCTTCGCAAACTGGGTTTCAGAAAGGGAAATCCAGTGCAGATAACATCCGGCTAGTTCTAAATCTTAAATGGTTGGCACTACAATCCAAAACCCCAACAGCCGCCTAGCCATAGATTTTGCCAAGGCGTTTGACTCACTGGAATAGGTGTATCTACATAACGTCCTCAGACTAAATGGGTTTGGGACCTCCTTCCGCTCTTGGGTGTCGATGTTGTACCACTCACCCACAGCTCATATTGTCACCAACAAGGACACCTCTCACCCATTTATGCTACAGCGAGGAACCAGACAGGGCTGCCCCCTTTCTCCCCTACTATTCCTTATCGCCCTGGACCCGTTAATCAGGAAATTTATAAATACCCCAGACATTACTGGTATCCTCGTGAAGAAGTCATCCTACTTGGTCAATGCATACATGGATGACATGCTCCTGACCCTTTCTAACCCTCAAAACTCTTTGTCAGGATTAACAATAAACCAAAAGAAAACTACCCTATCTCCCCTGAACGGGGCATGCACCAGGCACTGTCTGGCTGGTACCGACATTACTTGGGCCCCCTTGGGATTTCCATACTTAGGGGTACATATTCCCTCATCCTGGAAAGATATAGAGTCAGCTAATTTCTCTCCTCTTTTGACATCCCTAGCAGCCAAGGTCCAGAGATGGAGAAAGCTAAACCTGACTCTGAAAGGCAAGATAGAGGCTATTAGAATGTTTATCTTTTCTAGAGTTTCCTACTTATTAAATAAACTCTCAATTCCACTCACTTCAAAGCCATTCAAAGCCCTAGATAACTTAGTCTCCTCCTTCTTGTGGGAGGGTAAAGTCCCAAGATGGGGATGGGGATTTGAAGATAGAGGGGGGGCGGCTCAGAGGTAATTTAAGGAAGTATTTTTTTACAGAGAGGGTTGTGGATGCATGGAACGGCCTTCCGGAGGAGGTTGTGGAGTCAAAATCAGTGGTGGAATTCAAGCATGCATGGGATAGTCATAAGGCAGTTCTGGGGGGTGGGGGTAGGAAGAAGTAGGCTGCTGGTTAACTAGGATCTGCAGCTTATCCAGTAGGTAGGGAAATGGGCAGACTGGGTGGGCCAAGCGGTCCTTATCTGCCGTCAAATTCTATGTTTCTATGTTTCTATGCACAAAGCTGCAGTCCCACTGGACCAAGGGTGGGCTCCGGCTTCCCTGGTTTACAGGCTATCATTTGGCCTTCAGAATGGCCCAAGCCACCACTTGGTTCCTTCCCCGTACCACCCCCCCACCCCGTGGGTCAGTCTGGAAGCTGCCTTATCTACAGCCAACCCACTGTATTCCTTACTATCTAAGAAAAAGCCTAAGGAACACCATCTTACAACTGTCATAACAGAAACATGAAGGGCATGGCGTAGGGCGATGACACTTACCGGGGCCCCAGGCTCAGACTACCTCCCTCCCATTATATACGCTCCACTGTGGGTAAATTCTCTTATCACAGTAGGACACAAAACACTCAAGTGGGCCTCGTGGGCTGCCAAGGGTATCCAAACAATAGAAGACCTTCTTCTCCCACACACTAGGACCCTAATGTCCTTTGAGCAGATCCGTGAGTGGTACGGGTTACCCTCGACAGATTTTTTGGAAATTCTTACATATTAGGAGCGGCTTGAGCCCCCTTTTAAAGCAACCATCAGCCCAGTCACCATGGCACGGCTTAACCACTCCCCCCTATTGTAGGAAAGGCCAAGGTCTGGTAAGTTCATTTTATAAGACTCTCAGAGACGCACAACCTGATACTGCTTTATCTAGCAGAAGTGCTTGGAAATGAGAACTACAGCATCCCATATCCCCACAACAGTGGTCAGATTGCCTTAGAGATGCTCACACAGCATATGTAGATGCCAGGAGTCAATTAATCCAATTAAAAATCCTGTTTAGGTGGTACAGAACCCCTTCGGTCCCCTATAGCTTAAAAATTATCCCCTCTGATCACTGTTGGATATGTCACACCTCCCCTGCCCAGTTACTTCACATATTATGGACTTGCCCAAGTTTGCAAGTCTTTTGGACACAGGTTCTTGCTGATTGCTCTAGGATTATGGGCAAGCCCATCTCTCTTTGCAACCAATCTCTCCTCTTAGGAGACACCACGGTTTTGCATCCACTCTCTCCCTACTAAGGCATGGTTCCTTGTGGTCCTGATGGAGGCCAAATGGACCATCCTACTGAAGTGGAGGCAACCGGTAACCTCCCCAACCCCCCATTATCACAATGGTGAATGGCCATGGCTAGACTAGCCATTTTTGGGAGGCTTACTGCTGCGGCCAAGGGAGAGCTTACTAAGTATTACAAAAAATGGGACACATATCCAAACTCCCACATATGCTCTGTGGCACTTCCTCCACCACAAAATCCCCCACTTTCTGACTTGTATAATTGATAGCCACTGGGGTACTAGCTGTGTGTGTCTGCATGTTCCCACCACCCTCTGCTATTATATCATACTATCCTATCTCACTCACTGATGCTGTCTGGTAATACTTCCAGCTGTTATATTGGTTTAATAGATGTTTAAAAGTAGTACTCATGTAACGATAGCTAAGTAAATAGATCAGGCAATAGAATATGCCATACCACCTCATGGTGCTCTATTATAGTAACACTAGATATATGGATCTTATGGAGATTGATGTGAACATAATTATAACTTTTTCTTTTGTATAAGGTATAAGATTCCTAATTGTGTTTAGAACAAAATACCCCTTTGTAGGTCAATGAATCTTTTGATATGTATATGATTTCAATAGCTACTCTGCTTGTTAGTTCATAGTAGTGTGGTCCTACCTGAACTGGGCATGGATGCGCCCTTCGATGGCTGATTGTACTTGAAAAATCAATAAAATATTATATGTTAAAAAAACATTCCAAATCACTCTGCCAATCTGATGTACTGCTTCTGCTAAATTCAGGTAGTAGCAGAAAAAGAGACTGCAGCCTTCTGTGCAGCCCCTTAAAAGGGGTTTGTTTCAGACTCCCCCCTCCTGCCCCTGACCTGTCCTTCCCTGGCCCCTTGCTACATCCCCTCCCTTCTGGTGATGTCACCCATGACTCATCCCCCTTTCCTGGCTCCCTCTCTCCCCCTATTTCTTTTTCTCCCCTCTCCCTCCTCCCTTGCTGCTATCCCATAGCCAGCCATTGGGCAGTGCCACCAGGGCAACCTGGTCTGCCTTACAGGTAGGCAAACTCCATTTGTTTTGGCTTATTTTTCATATTTACTGGTGCATTTTCTTTTTATTGAATGGTGCATTTATTTATTGAACTTTCAGAATTACAACCTTTGAGTCGGCAACTTGTTTACAAAGGCTCCACATCAGAGTCACAACAATAAACAGAGATACAAATATTAAAGTTACATGAGGAAAAAAAGAAAAAATACAATGGATACATGAAGCAGCAGAGGTACAAGAAATCCAGGGTACAAGGTATATGGAAGTACAGAGTCCAGTTCAATAGGTACATCGCACAAAGGCAGGCACACACATGCAATCAGTTACAATGTGAATTGAAGGAGGCAGTAGGAGGGGGAGGGGTGGAAATACAGAGGGAGGGTTGGAAGGGATGAGCACTGTTCAGGAGACTGTCAGGTTTCAGGGAGGGAGGTTAAGACCAGTAGAGATGGAGGGACAAGTGAAGGGCAGTCAGAAATGACCTTGTCAATTAGCTAGGGTGAGCACTGATGAGATGAAGAGAGCAAGCCAAAAACAAGAATATGGAGGAAGCTAGTTACAGTCACAGCAGCCACAGGCCGGGAGATGTTGTCCAAGTGAGAGCTTGAAAGGGCCATTTTTTTGTTTTGGTTTCTTTTTATTAAATGGTGGTGCATTTGTTTTGGTTTCTATTTGTACTGAGTTGTAGTGCATTTGTTTTGGTTTATTTTTTAGTATTCACTGGTGGTGTACTTGTTTATTTTTTTATATTTACTGTGCATTTCTTTTTTATATTGCCTGGCGGTGCATTTGTTTTGGTTTCTTTTTTATGTTGGCAGGTGATACATTTGTTTTGGTTTATTTTTTAATATTGACTGGTGGTGCATTTGTTTTGGTTTCTTTTTTATATTGACTGGTGGTACATTTGTTTTGTTTTCTTTCCTTGCTTTTAAAAAGTGGGTAAAGTGTAATGTTGAACCTGATTGGCTAAAAATGGCAGTCACCATGATCTGGCATGAGACAACAGAGACCGGGAAATAACCGGTCCCAGTTTGTTTGGCTCATCGAGTTCTATGATTAACGAGCCCTTAGAATGTTGAAAAAATGAAATCCATCATGTTGTTTTATTCTCGTTTAGCGAGCGAGAGCTTTCTCCCCACCCCGTCTCACGATCACAGTTACAGTTATAAACACAATGAAGTTGGGTGCTCACAATAATCATTCAAAAAATGGGCTGGTGCTCATCAAAAATCCTAGCCAAACATAACTACGGTAATTGGACATGGCAAGTATGAACATAAGTGGCACAGATTGAAAAAGCTGCCCGCCGGCCCGGTGGCGCTGAGGGTTGAGGCGCTAGGCGCCACACCTCGCTCTACCGGGCGACCCAGGTTGGAGCGGACTCGGGTCGTCGGTCGGCGAGGGAGGATTGAGCATCGGATGCTCCTCTCGGGATTCCCAACCCTGGAGTGGGAGCACCGCGCCAGGGGGTTGGAGGTTCACCGGAGTCCGGGAGGGGGACATCGCTAGGGCGCTTGAGGGAGGCGTGCATCAGCACGTCGCCCCTCTAGGACGTACGTCCTTGTGTGCCGGCGTCCCAGGGGCCGGGGGAAGTGGGAGAAAAAGCGGAAAATGGTAGTCCTCGGTGTCCCTAGATGAAGACTGCCCCATCCAGAGAGTCCACCCAGGACAGACCCCGCTGTGCAGGAGAAGGAGAGGTAATGGCACTCTAGGGGCAGATCCTGAAAGGGGGGCTACGGGGATATGTGCAGTCGGAAGGAGGGGGACACCGGGGACAGGAAGGAGAATAAAGAAATAAAGCAAAAAAAAACAGAAAAAGCTGCCCG
Organism: Neoceratodus forsteri; assembly: GCA_016271365.2. Lineage (NCBI taxonomy): Eukaryota > Metazoa > Chordata > Ceratodontiformes > Ceratodontidae > Neoceratodus > Neoceratodus forsteri. The sequence continues at coordinate 73,495,850 of JADMNL010000023.1, forward strand.
AAGACACCTGTGGTCAAATTTCAAACACGCTTACCTTGCCGTCAATGTGGGTCACAAAAGAATGGCATGTCTTTCTCCTCACATACTCCCCTATGCCGGCTCTCACAGCCCAGTACCCTCCCTTCAACTCCATCTGCCAGCAGTGCCTCCCAGAGCAGAATTCCTCACAACTTAGTGAGCAAGTCCTCCCACTCATCAAATCTGTTAGGGTTGGTGTCGCCGTCAAGTTTGTTGCGTTTGACTCCAGTTTTAGACAGGCCAGGGCTAAAAACAAATGGCGCTTCATACTAATTTAAGGAAACCTTACATTTTCCTTGCAGGTGCTTCAAAATGGAACTCCTCCATTGCACACATCCCCAGTATGCTGACTGACCTGCAAACACTGACTGGTAAACAAACTACAGCAAAACAAGATGCAAATAATAACAAGCATTTGTCAATGCCGAACGTTCGCTTGCAGGTATTTGCAGTGGTGTTTGGCATGTATGGTGCTTTACCCTAATGCCCTGTGCGATTGCTGGTATTTGGACAATACATTGTCAGCATGACCTTGTTGCTACCCCCATTGTGCGCTACATAGGTGGAAACACGTTTTGGGCAGGATGTGAAAAATGACAGCTGTACTGCTCATAAGGAGGTGTGGTAAAATGGCAATGTTGAAAATCTGGGTGGAAATATTGAAAATTCGCAAACCTACGAGCATGCGTGGGAACTGTGCAACGCACGCTCATAAAATAGTCATTTGTAGGATTTTTTTCACCAAATTTTCAACATTGCCATTTTAAAACCTCTGCTAATGAACAGTGTCACTATGATTTTCTTACTGTGTCCCATACATTGATTTCGTACACCGACTGCGCCATTGTGCACTACATGGGCAGAAAGACATTTTGAGCAGGATGTGAAAAATGACAGTTGTACTGCTCATAAGAAGGTGTGGTAAAATGGCAATGTTGAAAATCTGGAGTGAAAATATTTAAAATTTGCAAACTTACGAGCGTGCGTAGAAACTGCGCAACGCAGAGTCATAAAACAGTCATTTTGAAATTTTTCACCAAATTTTCAGCACAACCATTTTAAGACCTCTGCTCATGATCAGTGTCACTGTGATTTTCTTAATGTGTCCCATACATTGAGTTCGCACACCGACTGCGCCACTGTGCACTGCATGGGCAAAAGCACATTTTGTGCAGGATGTGAAAAATGACAGCTGTACTGCTCATGAGAAGGTGTGGTAAAATGGCAATGTTGAAAATCTGGAGTGAAAATATTGAAAATTCGCAAACGTACGAGCGTGCGTAGGAACTGCGCAACGCACGCTCGTAAAACAGTCATTGTTAGGAATTTTTTCACCAAATTTTCAACATAGCCATTTTAAGACCTCTGCTCATGAACAGTGTCACTGTGATTTTCTTAATGTTTCCCATACATTGATTTCGCACACCGACTGCGCCATTGTGCGCTACATGGGCGGAAACACATTTTGGGTGAGATGTGAAAAATGAAAGCTGTACAGCTCATAAGAAGGTGTGATAAAATGGCAATGTTGAAAATCTGGAGTGAAAATATTGAAAATTCGCGAACTTACGAGCCTGCGTAGGAACTGCGCAACGCACGCTCGTAAAACAGTCATTTTTTGGAATTTTTGCACCAAATTTTCAACATGGGGTTTTTGGGACCCCTTCTCATGAATGATGTCACTGTCATGGCATTATTCAAGGCCAAAGGGTGATTTCGTGCAGTGACTGCGCAGTGCTTGCGAAATCACCCTTCGGGCCCGAATAACGCCATGACAGTGACATCATTCGTGAGAAGGGGTCCCAAAAACCCCATGTTGAAACTTTGGTGCAAAAATTCCAAAAATGACTGAGATATGCAATAAAGTTGAAACCCCCCTATGTAGCCCATTATACAGCTTACCGGCATTTCCTCAGTTCGCGGTCGGCTTTGAAGAGTGCAGACGTGTTCCCGGTCCACCGAAGATCGTCGCGCTGGAGTCCAGAGGTAAGTATGGGGTGAGGGGGGTGTTGGGAGGCTGGGTGCGCAGTGGGTGGGTGCGGGTTGTGGGAGGGGCTGGGAGGCGGCGCGAGACCGTTTTGTTTACAGGTTCAAAATATAAAAAGATGACGTGGGACATTTGCCATGCTGGGGTGGGCTCCCAGCATGGCAGAAAGATGGCTGGGGGGCGAGGAGCCGGCGGAGTTGGGCACCTAGCCGGCAAACTACGCTGGGGGAAGAGCCGACGGGGATTGGGCAACCCGTGGCATAGTAAATTGACCTTGCCACGCTGGGTGGGCTCTCAGCGTGGCAGCAGGATGGCTTGGGGGCCGTGGGGCCGACGGGGATTGGGCACCTCCGTCGGCAAACAACATTGCCATACTGGGGTGGGCTCCCAGCGTGGCACCAAAGCTTTGGGCGGCGTGGCGTGCGCTGGGGAGGTGGTAGCTGTGATCTGGTGGCGTCAGCATGGCAGCGTGCTTTCCTTGAAGCAGAGGGACACCGCTGTCATACTGAGCCCTGCACCCTTGGTGCAGGATCGCCACGCCTGCTCAAGGGAGCAGTGCATTGCGGGGAGAGGCACACCCGCAAAAGTGGTTTCCCAAAACGTTCCTTGCGCATGCGCGAAAGTGAACGTAAAAACACTGAATGCTGCCAAGTTAAACTGAAAAAAAGAAATTTAGAGCGCTGCCATCTCTGATCCCACTTGTGGGTCTCCACTGCCTGGTTTTGTGTGGCAGGGTCACGCAATGCCGGGCCTCACAGCCACATCTTCTGAGATAAAAAAAAGTCTTGCAGGAAGGGCACAGAACTATAGAAGAACTGATTTTAAAGCAAAAAAAAAAGCAAATTAGTAAGGGGCTGCTGGGGGTTGTTAGCAGATGAGAATGGCTCAGTGACAGGGGGCAGAAGATGGAACAGCACACAAACAGGAAGGACTACTTTACCAAAAAAAAGCTTATTTTATACTCTTTGTATTACTTTTGAAAGTAATTTCCTCCATTATTTTATTACTGATTTAATATTTATACACATGCCCATTTCTAAGCACAATAATACCCTTCAGGGTGGGCAGTATTGTGCTATACCGGACCTTTCAGGAGCTATAAGACCCTCTGCCTGCGGCGTTGGGCCTCATTATGCCCCTGGGCAGTCCAGTATAACACAATACCACCCACCCTGTTGGGTATTATTGCTTACATATTGACTGGTGGTGCGTTTATTTTGGTTTGTTTTTATATTGACTAGTGGTGGATTTGTTTTGGTTTCTTTTTATATTGACTGGTGGTACATTTGTTTTTGGTTACTTTTTATATTAAGTGGTGGTGCTTTTTGTTTTGGTTTCTTTTTTATATTGGCAGGTGGTACATTCTTTTGGTTTGTTTTTTCTGTTCACTTGGGATGCATTTGTTTTGTTTTTTTTCTTTAAATAGTGCATTTGTTTTGGTTTCTTTTTTATTATTGCATGGTGGTGCATTTGTTTTGGTTTCATATTTATATTGACTGGTGGTGCATTCGTTTTGGTTTCATATTTATATTGACTGGTGGTGCATTTGTTTTGGTTTCATATTTATATTGACTGGTGGTGCATTTGTTTTGGTTCCTTTTTACACAGACTGGTGGTGCATTTGTTGGTTTCTTTTTATATTGACTAGTGATGCATTTAGCTTGTTTTCTTTTTTTTATTACTGACTGGTGGTAAATCTGTTTTGATTCCTTTTTTATATTGACTGGTGCTGCATTTGTTTTGGGTTTCTTCTTTATTGAATGGTGTATTTGTTTTGGTTTCTATTTTTTATTGACTGGTGGTGCATTTGTTTTAGTTTCTTTTTTTTTTCCAACTTCTATTTCTTCTACCCAGCACTGGAACTCGCTCCACTCGCCTGATCTGCTCTACCATCCAATGTGGACCCTGCCTTCTTCAAGGGCGTTACTTTCTCCCTGAGCCCCAGGCGAGGACATGGGCCCGAAGAGACCGAAGGGGCAGAGGCAGGGAACCAGCATTGGGCATGTGGCAGAGCGGCTCTGGGAGGATCACTGCCTATCTGGGCTGGAGGGGCGTTTCTGTGCTTGACCCCAAGTCCCTCCTCCCACCCCAAGTGTGACAACCCCTGATGTCATGGCACACGGCAACCCTGCCGACGCCAACCAAGCTCCCTGTATGTGTGGTCATCCTGCAGCACCCAGATCACCACCTGGGTCGCTGGGATGCTGGACAACCCATCACCCTCCCCCCAGGAGAGGAGAGCAGCCCATCAGACACTCAATCCTTTCCTTCCCCTGCCAAACCCCAGTACCCAAACCTCGTCCCGAACTCGGGTCGCCAGTGTGCACGAGGAGTGGCGTCCAGCACCTCAACCCTCAGCACCACCCGGGCTGTAGTTTCTTTTAATATTGACTGGTGGTGCACTTGTTTTGGTTTATTTTACGTTCACTTGCGGCATGCGCGAGAGCGTTACAGAAAAGTAGCACACTTTGGAGGTGTGCCTCCCGCAATCCACTGCTCCATTGAGCAGGCGTGGCGATCCTGCACCAATGGGTGCGGGAGCTGTACTGCACAGCGGTGGTCTTCGCTTCAAAGAAAACCACCGCTGTCATGCAAGCTACCAGCGTCCGCGCCGCCCCAAAGCTTTGGTGCCAAGCTGGGGGCCCACCCCAGCATGGCAAACCTCCAGCGTTGTTTGCCGGCGAGGGGTGCCCAATCCCCGTTGCCTCCATGGCCCCCAAGGCATCCTTCTGCCGCGCTGAACCCACCCAGCGTGGCAAACGTACTGCGTTTTTTGCCAACGGGGGTGCCCAATCCCCCGTTGGCTCCTCGGCCCCCCCAGCCATCCTTCTGCCATGCTGGGAGCCCACCCCAGCGTGGCAAACATCCCACGTAGTCTTTTTTTTTTGAAACCTGTAAATCAAAAATGGTCCCATGGCGCTTCTCCCAGTCCCCCCTCCCACAACCCGCACCCACCCACTGCACACCAGCCTCCCCACCCCCTCACCCCATACACCTCCGTAGCTCGGCGTGACGATCTTGCGTGGACCGGGAACACGCCTGCACTCTTCAAAGCCGACCGCGAACTGAGGAAATGCCGGTAAGCTGTATAATGGGCTAGATAGGGGTTTCAACTTTGTTGCATATCTCAGGCATTTTTTGGAATTTTTGCACCAAATTTTCAACATGGGGTTTTTGGGACCCCTTCTCATGAATGATTTCACTGTCATGGCGTTATTCGGGCCCGAAGGGTGATTTCGCAGTCACTGCATGAAATCACCCGCCGGCCTGAATAATGCTACGACAGTGACATCACTCATAAGAAGGGTCCCAAAACTCCATATTGAAAATTTGCGCAAAAATTCCAATAAACGACTGTTTTATAAAAGCAATGCGTTCCTCACGCAGGCTCATAAGTTCACGAATTTTCAATATTTCCACCCAGATTTTCAACCTGCCATTTTACCACACCTTCTTATGAGCAGTACAGCTGTCATTTTTCACATCTCACCCAAAATGTGTTTCCGCCCATGTAGCGCACAATGGCGCAGTCGGTGTGCGAAATCAATGTATGGACAAATTAAGAAAATCACAGTGACACTGTTCATGAGCAGAGGTCTTAAAATGGCTATGTTGAAAATTTGGTGAAAATTCCCAAAATGACTGTTTTTATTTGCCGCTGCTAAGCGCAGTTCCTACTATGCCGTACATTTGCAAATTTTCAACATTGCACTCCAGATTTTCAACATTGCCATTTTACCACACCTCCTCATGAGCAGTACAGCTGTCATTTTTCACATCCTGCCCAAAACGTGTTTCCACCCATGTAGTGCACAATGGCACAGTCGGTGTACGAACTCAATGTATGGGACACATTAAGAAAATCACAGTGACACTGTTCATGAGCAGAGGTCTTAAAATGGCTGTGTTGAAAATTTGGCGAAAAAAATTCTAAAAATGACTGTTTTACGAGTGTTCATTGCGCAGCTCCTATGCACGCTCGTAAGTTTACACATTTTCAATATTTTCACTCCACATTTTCAACATTGCCATTTTACCACACCTCCTTATGAGCAGTGCAGCTGTCATTTTTCACATCTTGCCCAAAACGTGTTTCCGCCAATGTAGCGCACAATGGCACAGTCGGTGTGCGAACTCAGTGTATGGGACACATTAAGAAAATCACAGTGTCACTGTTCATGAGCAGAGATCTTAAAATGGCTATGTTGAAAATTTAGTGAACAAATTCCTAAAAATAACTGTTTTACGACTGTGCATTGTGCAGTTCCTACGCACGCTCGTAAGTTTGCGAATTTTCAATATTTTCACTCCAGATTTTCAACATTGCCATTTTACCACACCTCCTTATGAGCAGTAAAGCTGTCATTTTCACATCCTGCCAAAGCGTCTTTCCGCCCATGTAGTGCACAATGGCGCGGTCGTCATCGCGAAATCAATGTATGGGACACAGTAAGACAACCACAGTGACACTGTTCATTGCGAGGTTTAAAATGCCAATGTTGAAAATGTGAAAAAATTCCTAACAATGACTGTTTTACGAGCGTGCATTGCACAGTTCCCACGCACGCTCAGAGGTTTGCGAATTTTCAATATTTCCACTCCAGATTTTCAACATTGCCATTTTACCACACTTCCTTATGAGCAGTACAGCTGTCATTTTTCACATCCTGCCCAAAACGTGTTTCCACCTATGTAGCGCACAATGGGGGTAACAAAAAGGTCATGCTGAAAATTTATTGTGCAAATACCAGCAATCGCACAGGGCATTAGGGTAAAGCACCATACGTGCCAAATACCTGCAAGCGAACGTTCGGCATTGACAAACGCTTGTTATATTTGCAGTGCATGTTTTTTTTTATTTTTATATTGACTTTTGATTCATCTGTTTTGGTTTCTATTTTTTATTGATTGGTAGTGAATTATTTTGGTTTCTTTTTATATTGACGGGTGCTGCACTTTGTTTTGGTTTCTTTTTTTATTGACTTGGGATGCATTTGATTTGGTTTCTTTTTTATACTGAGTGGTGGTGCATTGGTTTTGGTTTATTTTTTATATTTACTGGTACTTTTTTATTGAATGGTGCATTTTTTTGTTATTTATTTGTTGAACTTTCAGAATTACAACCTTTGAGTCAGCGATTTGTTTACAAAGGCTCCACATCAGGGTCACAACAGTAAACAGAGATACAAATATTCAAGTTACATGAGGAAAAAAGAAAAAATACAAGGGATAGGTGAAGCAGGAAGTGGTACAAGAAATCCAGGGTACAAGATACATGGAAGTACAAAGTACAATTGAATTGATCCCTTGTGCAAAGGCAGGCACATGTATACAATCAGTTACAGTGTGACTCAAAGGAGGCAGCAAGTGGGGAGGGAGGGAAATATAGAGGGAGGATTGGAAGGCATGGGCGCTATCCAGGAGACTTTGTCAGGTTTATGGTGGGGGGGGGGTAAAACCAGGGGAGATGGAGGGAAAAGCGAAGGGCAGTTGTAAACGACCTTCTCAGTTAGTTAGGTTGAACACTGATGAGATGAAGAGAGCAGCCAAAAACAAGAAGACAGAGGAAGCTAGTTACAGTCACAGCAGCCACAGGCCAGGAGATGTTGCAGAAGTGAGAGTTGGAAAGGGCCAAGTTTTTTGTTTTGGTTTCTTTTTTATTGACTGGTGGTGCATTTGTTTTGGTTTCTATTTGTATTGAGTTGTGCTGCATTTGTTTTGGTTTATGTTTTAATATTGACTGGTGGTGTACTTGTTTTGGCTTATTTTTATATTTACTGTGCATTGGTTTTTTATATTGACGTGGTGCATTTGCTTTGTTTTCTTTTTTTATATTGACTGATGGTGCATTTGTTTTTGGTTTATTTTTATATTGACAGTTGTGCTATTGTTTTGGTTTCTTTTTTATATTGGCTGGTAGTGCATTTGGTTTTTTTTTTGGTTTTTTTAAATGATTGGTTGTGTGTTTTGCTTTCTTTTTATATTGACTGTGCATTTGTTTTTGTTTTGTTTTTTATGATTATTTTTTATATTGAGTTGTGGTACATTTGTTTTGGTTTCTTTTTTATATTTACTGGTGGTGCATTTGTTTAGTTTCTTTTTATAATATTGACAGTAGGTGCATTTGTTTTGGTTTTGGTTTTTAATATTGGCTGGTATTGAACCTGGGTGGAGGTCTGCAGTAGCTAAGAGCAAGAGGAGTGCTGACTGGAGTGCAGGCAGTTGGTTCATCACAAGCTGGTATTACATATAGCTCGATCTTTATTTCAAGCAGCAGTACAGGTTACTGGAAATATGTCATCACATTGTGTTTTTAGTAATAACGTATTTCTGGCAGAACATTAATATATAATTGTTTCTTTTCATTGTATTTTCCCTCCTAATCTGAGATATGGGACTTTAACATTTTTAAAAGTCCTTTCTTTTTAGCCACACCCACTATGAATAAATTAATCTTTTTGGTGTGATGCTGTGCTGTTTTCCACCAGAATGATCAGTTATAATTGACCAGTGTAAGTCTTATGAAATCTCCTGGCACATTTCAAACTGTCTCACTCCTTTCCTAACCTTCTCTTATGTAGGACAACTAGGGACTCCTATACTAAGGCTGCCCAGACTGTGAAATCACAGTAGCTCAAGCCCAACCTTCCGAACATCCTTAACACTCCTTCAAAGTTCTGGAATGTAATTCACTCCCTCTTTGACCCTCCCATCCAGTCCACCTATATGATCCTTCTGGTAAGTGGTTTACTGGTGTCCAGTCCCTCCTCTGTTGCTGCTCACATTAGTGAGCTTTTCACTACTTGTGGTATCACTTCCACGCACTCTCCAGCCTCCACTCCTCCTCCTCACATTCCCTCTCTTCTTCTCTCCCCTCCAAGGGTTTCCTCTTTTCCCACTGTTACTACACAGGAAACACTGACTGCTTTTTACTCCCTTAATCTGTGCAAATCCAGCCCTGATGGGCCAGATCCTAAGTTACTTCATAACTACAATCCTGACATAACATCTCCTCTGACTCACCTACTCAACCTCTCTTTCTCCCTCAGTGCTGTCCCTCAGTCCTGACAGTTGGTCAAAGTTCTTCTACTCTACAAAGGGGGAGGATCCCAAGGTGATTTACAGCCAACGTCCCCCCTCTCTTCCCTTGCAAAATTGCAACAGACAGTTGTCTACACTAGACTTGCAAATGTTCTATCTTCCACCGATTTTCTCTCCCCATTCCAGACTGGCTTCTAGAAGCATCACTCCATCATCTCCTCCCTGCTTTGTGTAACCGATTGTCTTCTGAGGGATGGATCAGGGGCAAATCACAGCTGCCATTTTTTTCCTGCCTCCTCCGTGTCTCCCCTGTTGGTCTCTCCTTTGGGCCATCTATGGTCTGTCCTCCTACTGCTCACTTGCGTCTCCACCCATCCCCCACCTCAGATGGTAGCCACCCTTGGGGTAATCCAGTGTAACCCTTCACCGGATGGGTACTCCTCTGAGGAAATAGGCACTGGTAGGGGACAGCCAGTGCAACTACTTGGCACCTAGGCTGCTGCTGAGGTTATCTCTGGGGCCCAACTAGGGCACTCGTGGCAGTGGAGAGGACTGGATGGCTGTCATCTGGTTGAGCAGAGGACAGCTTTTTCCCTTTTTCTCTTGGGGGCATGATGTGCCATGATGTCTAGGAATACGCCGATGTCTGCCATGCCCCCTAATCATTTCCAGTTTTATTGTGATTTTATGGGATGTGTATTTGTGTATTTTTTATCTGAACTGATTCTGTACAGCGCCTTGGAATTTTGAAAGGCACTTTATTAAATAAATGTTATTATTATTATTATTATTATTAGTCTGTCAGCGTATGTGTTGTACCCCTGGTCTCCACTGGGAGTTAGCAGTCATTGGACCACATCCCCATCCTCCCTCCTAGAGATGACAAGCAGTCATTGGACACTCCAGCCTTCTCCTCTGTACGGCCCACCAGCTACCAGAGTATGTTCCCGAACCTGGGTTGCCAGACTCATAAGCGGAAATCCAACCACTGCACTGAAGGGCTGGCACAGCTGCCATTTTCATTGATCTGGCCAAGGCCTTTGACTAGGTGTCCCACCCTCTCCTCCTGGATAAGCTGAGTGCTGCTGACCTCTCTTGCTGTAGACTGATTCTGTTCTTACCTCTCTGGTCTCCTGCAGTCAGTACAGGTTGGTAGTGCCCTGTCACCTCTACTTCCCATCAAAGCGGGGATCCCATTGCAGGGCTCCATCTTGGGGCTCATCCTGTTTTCCATCTTCCTTAACAATGCCCCACAGCTTGTGCCAACTCGTATATCCATATGTATGCAGATGACACAGTCATTTACACCTACAGGCCCTCCACTACAGCTGCGGAAGGTCTGCACCAGCAAGATTTCCACAATATCCTCTGCTGGTTTCAATCTAATTGGCTTCAGTTAAAAAAAAAAAAAAAAAAATGCAAACATGACCTTTGGCACCAGCCAAAAACTGACCAGACTCCCAACTCTGCCTGTCTTCTCCACCTTGGATGGCACCCCTCTTGAAGTGGTTAATTCATTCAAATACCTTAGTGTGTAACTAGACAACAAACTTGACTTCTCTGCCCGGTATCCCGTGTGCAGGGCAATCACAATTGAGCACTTTCAAAAAGGGCGACTCAGTGACAGCGCCTGTGTACAGGGCTACCTGGCAGGGGCGACCGGATGGGGGGGTAGGTGACTATAGCAACGGGATGTTGTTATGTATACATGCGTGTGGGGGGGGAGGGATCACATCATGTGATGGGTGGAAGGGGAGGGAGGATTTTTGGGGTGTAGTGCAGTGGTGGGCTGCCGAGCTGGCCATGTGACATGGCGAGTAGGTGGCAGGCTGGGGTTTGGAGGGTGCCGGGTTCAGTTCTGGGTGTGATACTGTTTTTACGTCAGCCATTTTCTTTTCTTTTCTTTTATTTTAAGTTTTACACCCCCTTCCCCTGACATGCACCCCTCTGCAGTTGAGAATCCTTTAATATGGGGATGTGGTGGGTGAAGCCCTTCGGGGAGGGGTGCGGGGGGGCACTTCCCCCTGCATAAAAATGCAACCAGTAGATCTCGAGCACCCTTTTGCAGTTCGCCATGAGTGTACATCAACGAAATTCATCTTTGGCAAAGTACACTTGCCCAAACAGTGATCACTATTCTGTGATCACTGTTATCACAAAGAATCTCTTTCCTCACATTCTTGCTATCCATGCCAAGCTCCACCCTAAACTTGGGGCCTTGTACCACAAAAAAGACTGTGTGTCTCCACAGGTACACTGTAAACATGTCGCCAAAATTGTTATGCTCCCAGTCTTTGACTATGTGGATGTGGTCTAGGACACCACTCCCTCCACCTCCCTGTTCAGACTGGACTGTCTCTGCAATGCCTTCTTTCATTTTGTTACCAGCTTCCCTTCTTGTGCCCACCATTGCTCTTTCTCTATACTTCCTTATCCATTCTTCCTCCCTCTTCACATCACCAGAACAAATGTGTCTTATTCATTTTCAAATACTGGTTTGGGTCCCTGCCCTCTTACCTTTCCTCACTCCTCTCCTCCATTCCCTCTGCCTCCAGCTCACCATTCCTGATCTCCACTCCTCTGCTGGGCAGTCAGTCTTTTCCTGTTGTTTGCCTTCACTCTGGAACCTACTCCCTACCTACCCTGTTTCCCTCAAGGATCAGCTGAAACTCCTTCCCTCCCCCAGTCCTGTTTTCCTCCCACCTGACTGTCCCCTTTCATTTGCCTCTTGCCTTAGTGTAGGTGTGGCTGAATTGTCTGATTCATGCTGCTTGCTCTTGTTGTACTATTTTTGTCATGTACTCTGTTTCACTTTACTATAACTGTGTACTGTGTCAATGCTGTGTAATTGCATTTAATTGTGTATTGTGTCCATGCTATCCATTTGCCGCTCCTGTTCCCTTCACCCAGGTCTCACCTGGGGACAAGACTAGGCTCAGTGTACCATTGCTGGTCACCAATTTTCAAAGAAAGTAATGTAACCCCCCTGCAAATGGGGGTTCCCAAAAGACTTCCAGGAGCTTGCTTGAATGCTCCAAGCCTGAATGGTGTTTGGCGTTTAAGCCATTTATCAGTGAGTGTTTTTAGAGCCTCTGGTACTGTCTCTTTAAGAGCTGTCTGCTTGCAGACATAATTAGTTTGTATGGGGGGACTGTGTGCTTCTCTGTTTGAGTACCACTCGAACTGCTGCCAATTCACTCCATTTTTGCAGTCACTAGGAGTGCAAAGGGAACCTATCTGAAAGATGTAACTGTTAGCCAGAAATCATTTACAGTAATAATGAAATTACAGTTTGTCTAACCTGCTTTCTTTGCAGTCAGAACTGTGTCTGCCTAGTTCCCCATTCTGGTATTGAACTGCTGAACTGGACCAATCAGTGTGGGGTAAGCTAGCTCTAAAATGGTGCCTTGAGCGAATCAGAACTTGGACTCATAATCTGAGCCAGCCACAAGAGGATTGTATGGGCAGTGACTCTGGGAGATGTAGTTTAAACTTGGCCTTTTGGACCAACAGCAGCAGTCTATTGTGAGTGACAGCCAATCAGTCAAGAACTGGGAGGAACTCAAAGGAAGTGCCGATTTTGTCTGTTGGAGTTTCAGTTTAGCTCTGGAGTGAAGGGAAAGAAACCCTGTGCTCCTTCAGTGCACAGTTTCAGTCAAAAACGTGTAAGGTCAAGTTCGGTCTGCAGCTTGTGTAACTGCTTGTTAGGACTGAATCAGTCCTGTGAAGAGAATCAAAGGATATCTGAAGAGTAGAAACCAGGTCTACCCCTGTAGAAGACTGGAGGAATTATGAATTGCACCGGTCTGTCAGGAACTGAATCTGCTGTGTGTTCTCCCGGTATTGTGCAGTAATTGTGATCGGGATACAGATGCAGCCTGCCTGGTATAGTGCTTTCTTTTACCATATAAATGTGTGAAGAGGTTTGTGTACCTCAAGTGAATCCTGCTGCCATTACGTGACTTTTGCCTGTGACTGTTTACCATATAAATGTGTGAGGAGTCTCTTGGAGCTCAAGAGTAGCCCTGCTGACATTGAAGGACCCTATCTTGTTTGGAGGTCGTGAGTACTAATTCAGAGTCGCTCCTGTTGAATGCTATATTAAATCCAAATGGAATTACTGTACTGCTGACTGTTTAATTTTCCTTTTCTCTGTGTGAAAGGGCCCTACCAGCTGCCACGGTTTGGACTAGCCACTAGGGCTTGGGTACCCAGGGACAGTAACTGATAGGGATAGGCCTGTGCACAGAGCCATAGGTAGATGAGTAGAGTGATAAGCTAATTAACCTGATTTCCCCTGTCCTTGTTATATCTCCTAAATAAATCAGAGCTGCTTGTTTCAGCAAAGTTATACTGCCTGAGGTATTTGTCTATGTTAAAATATTGTACTGTGATTGTTGCACTGTATCTTGTTTTACAGGGGTCCCAGTGCCTGAACCAGTTCTGGGGTAAGTGTATACTGTGAAGGTAATTCTGATATACTGTGTGAGCCACTAGTGGGAAGAAGGGGTTGCAGTGTCCTAGAGGCTGTGACCAAGTAAGTTTAACTATTGCAAACCCTGACCTCTGGGTGGAGGCACCCGCCATTGGATCCAGGCCCCTCAACCTGTTAGTGGCAAATCAGGCAGGGGTAGTAGCCCCTGGGATAGCGCCATCTAGGGGTTACAGTAAGAAAGAGAAAGAGAGGGAGAAAGAAAGAAGAAAGAAAGAAAGAAAGAAAGAAAGAAAGAAAGAAAGAAAGAAAGAAAGAAAGAAAGAGCCCTCCAAATACATTCACAGTGTAAATCCAGTACGTAAAGTTACGGAGTGTCCTCATGGGAAGGGATTTTAAAAAATTGCTATTGGTGGCCATCTTTATAGATTGAAGTCATTAATTACAAAATTGGTGATAAAAGCTATTTTAAAACCATCCCAGAGAAATGAAAATGTATTGATGATAAATGTTATTATGTAAGAATATATTAATGTTAAAAAAACTATGTGATGACATTTTCTGCCAGCTAACAAATATTGCTGCTTTAAAGAGCTCCTGGCACAGCTGAGACAACTTTTAAAAAATGTAGCATTCAGGCATAAATGTAGTTAATGTTTTGTATTTTATTCTGTAATTCTCGCCCTTATTTCCCTATTACTAAAGGTATTTACATGAATACAGTATCTCTGTCCTTTTAGCTCTGGCAGCCTGCCTACACCTGACATCATAATTCTGTTTACAACATCAACATATGTTGCAGTGGAGATAATTATGATGTCATAAGCAAGGGATTGTGATGTCATATGTAGATAAGCAGCCAGAGTAGATACTGTCAAGGGGACAGGGATCTTGTTTTCATGCAGCTGTTTTCAGTAATAAAGAAAATGGGGAATGAATTAATAAAAATATATGAAGTAATAAAGAAAACGGGACAGAGTTGAATAGAAATCTTACATTTTTCAGTGTTTTCCTAATGTTGTCAGGGGCTCTTTAAATAACGTATTTTTAAAACCAAGGCTCAGTACAGAGCGAAGATAGAAATACAATGCAACTGTTACAGTACATAAATAAACAGTAAACCTTAATAATAAACAAGCATTGTCAATACTGAATGTTGTCACGCTGGCATTGGCAGTGGCAGAGCTAGAGACACATAATAGGAATGGCAGTGAAGTATTGAAGTGACGCCAACCCCAACCCAACCCTGTAGAGAGCGACAGGCATTGGGGTGTGCCTTTGGATCATCAGCTATAACGCTCATGCCATTTTATCTCACCCTACCCTGTAGACACTGACAAGTGTCATGGTGTGCTTTGGGGTCTTTGGGCATTATACTTACCCTATTCCATAAGGAAATACACTGACGTGGATGCAGTATAGGAGTGTGGGGTGAAGTTTGTGGCCGAACAGTGCAAGACACACCACAATGCCTGTCAGTGGCTGCAGGGTGGGCATGGGGGATGGAATGGCGTGAGCATTACATCCGATGATCCCAAGTCACAGCCCTGATGCCTGTCAGTCTGTACCGGGTGGGGCGCTACAGTTGGAAACCCTAACACCGTAGGCTTACAGTGGTAGTTTCGCTCTACATGTTCAACATGGGCTGCTTGTCAGGCCACCTCATGAAAAGCGGCACAATCACTTTGTTAGCTGAAATGTGGTTTTGCACAGCAGCTGTGGCATTTGGTGACAGAGGGACGAAAACACAGTTTGGGGCAGGATGTGGAGAATGACAACTGTATTGTTCATGAGGAGGCGTAAAAAATGGCAACATTGAAAATCTGGAGTGGCAACATGAAATATTGGTGAAACAATGAACATGCATACAAACTACGCAGCAGATGTCCGCCACCCAATTATTTGTGGGACTTTTTTAGGCACATTTTCAACATAGGTATTTTGGGACCTCCCCTCATGAACAGTGGCGCTGTGATTTTGTTAATGTGTTCCAAAAGGTGATTTCCCACAGCGAGAACACCATTGTGCATCACAGTTGTGGGATCGCATTTTGGGCAGGCTGTGAAAAATGGCAGCTGTACTGTTGATAAGGAGGTGTGCACAAATGCCAATGGTGAATATCTGGCATGAAAATGTTGCAAATGTCCGAAGTTACAAGGCTGCGTGGAAGCTGCGCAATGCACGCTTGCAGCACAGTCATTTTATGGACTTTCGAAACCAAATTTTCAACATAGACATTTTAGGACCTCTGCTCATGAACAGTGTCATCATCATTTCCTCAAACTGCCCCGAAAACTGGTTTTGCACAGTGACTGTGCGATTCTGCACCAGATGTGCGAAAACACATTTCAGCCAGGATATGTAAAATGACAGCTGTACTGTTCATAAGGAGGTGTGGAAAAATGCCAATTTTGAACATGTGGAGTGAAAATATTACAAATACACAAAGTCACGAGTGTGCGTGCAAACTGCGCAACACACGCTCGTAAAACACTACTTTTATGGACTTTCGGCCCCAAATTTTCAACATAGGCATTTTTGGACCTCTGCTAATGAACAGTGTCACTGTCATTTTCATAATGTGCCTTGAACATGGACTTTCCACAGCGACCGCGCTATTCTGCACCGGAACTGCGAAAACACATTTTGGTCAGGATGTGAAAAATGACAGCTATACTATTCATAAGAAGGTGCAGAACAATGGCAATGTTGAAAATCTGCAGTGAAAATATTATAAATTCACAAACTTACAACCATGCGTGCAAACTGAGCAACGTACACTCGTAACACAGTCTTGTTATGGAGTATCATCACCAAAATTTCAGCATAGGCATTTTAGGACCTCTGCTCATGAACAGTATAACTCATTTTCGTAATTTGTCCCGAACACTGATTTCCCAGATCGACCGCGCTATTCTGCGCCAGAAATGTGGAAACACATTTCGGGCAGGATGTGAAAATGACAGCTATACTGATTCACCGCGAAGGAAATGCGGAAAATGGCAATGCTGAACATGTGGCATGAAAATATTGCAAATTCACTAAGTTACGAGCATGCGTAGTAACTGCGCAATGCACACTCGTAAAACAGTCATTTTTTTTATTTTTTCCTACCAAATTTGCAACACAGGCTTTTTAAGAGCCCCCCTCATGAACACTGGCATTGTCATTTTGTTCCTCCCTTCCAAAAGGTGATTCTACGCAGTGACTGAGAAATCACCTTTCAGGACCAAATAACGCCATGACAGTGTAAGAGTTCATGAGGAGGGGTCACAAAAATCCCATGTTGAAAATTTGGTGCCAAAATTCCAAAAAATGCCTGAGATATGCATCAAACTTTAAAAAACCCTATTTATTCCATTATACAGCTTACCGGCATTTCTTCAGTTTGCGGTCGGCTTTGAAGAGTGCAGATGTGTTCCCGGTCCACCGAAGATCATTGTGCCAGACTCCGGAATTAAGTATGTGGTGACGGGGGTGTGGGGAGGCAGGGTGCGCAGTGGGTGGATGCTGGTGGTGGTTAGGGAGACTACAAGGGACCATTTTTGTGTTACAGGGTGAAAAAAATCCATTGTGGGACAGTTTTTTTTTCTCAGGGGATTTGGCACGCTGGGGTGGGCTCCCAGCATGCACCTAACTGTTTGGTGCTGGTGGTGGGTAGGGAGACTACGAGGGACTGTTTTTGTGTTACAGGGTGGAAAAAAAAAAAACATTGTGGGACAGTTTTTTTTTTTGTCAGGGGATTTGGCACGCTGGGGTGGGCTTCCAGCATGCCATCTAACTGTTTGGGGGGGTTGCTGCAGCTGACTGGGGATTGGGCACCCTCATCGGCACAGAACAAAGAGGGGTTAATTTATGCCGATGGGGATTGGGCACCTATTGGCACACAAGGAAAATGGGGGCAGAGCCAAGGGGATTAGAGCTTCTCACATATAACAAATTGGAAGTGTAATGCTGAGAGGGAGTGGGCTCCCCCGTCGGCACATACATTGGGGCCACAGTAAGCCGGCAGGGGGATTGGACACCCCCGAAGTGGGCAGTTGGGTGGCCGCCTGCCATGTATACAATGTGGCCGAGCATGTTGGGAGGTCTGCTGCATCTGACGAGCTTTGCTCGGATTGCAGCAGACCTTTCCTTTGATGTACTCACCCCATTATGTATGCATGGTGTGGCGCCGGCATGCAGGCTGATTGGGGAATGAGGGACATACCCACTGATGCGTGCCCTGCATTCGCCCAAGAGCGACTGTGCCTCCAAATCTCCACTGTCGCAAGATGTTGGCTGCACAAGTACGCCAACATAAAAATTAATACTTTAACCATGAAAACGCTAAAACAGAGATTCTACTGAAAAAATGATATGGTGTTCAGAACAACGATCAGGTCAGGTACCAGGAAAGGTCTGGTTAAAAAAACGAGCATTTATTGTTAACTTATTTTTTTTTTTTTTTTTTAATGAGAACTGAGGGGGCTGCCCCAATGTCGAATCGAGTTTTTTTTCACAATTGCAGGGCAGCAACAGGAAAAGTTCTGTAATCTGTAAAATTTTAGCTGGGATTTGAGAACAGCCAGGAAACTAGAGCCCATCTATCTTAGAGCTCGGACATCGATGAGGGTTCCAAGAAACTCCCTAAGGTACTGGAATGCATACCATCCCCTTATCCTTTACTTCAAAGCATAGGTGTCGGCAGGCACACTTAGTGCACTTTGCTAAATACAGTAAAATCTAGACAATCCAGGGGCAACATGCACCTCAGGTCAGGGTAACAACACCAACAGAGCCTGATGTATCTGCAGAATTGCTTCTCCCTATCCCTGGATGCTTTAGTGTGACTTTGTGATCTTTGGAAGATGTGTGGGTGCTAAACTTAGAGTCCATGACCACATGAGTGACCTGCCCGAGTATGTATGATTGAGAGTTGGTGTGAATGGACTTCTGTAAGGCTGGCTACCTTGATATGGTACAAAAGCTTATCACAATGTATCCTAAACAATGTACCTAAAAGCCAATCAATGTCTGTCTGATTGGCGGTGAGTGTGTTAGATAAAATAAAATGTGACTCTATTAGAATCATTGGCTTACTAAATACTGATAACTGAAAAGAGGGTAGGGGAATGTTTGTGTGGTGGGGCAGCACATCTTTTGGTGTGTGTTTACAGAGGGGGCAACAGTTCCTTCAACTCTCAAGTACAAGTTAAAAATTCCTGGCTACACCCCTGCCTCTAAGGATATTTGCATGAGAACCGAGGGGGCCAGAGTTTCAAAGTATGGCACAGGACTTGCACCAAGATCTGCACCACAACACTTAGGTTCCAGCAGTGCGCTAAACCTCATCACTGCAACTGCACCCGATTTTACAGTCTTGGGCACAGCTGTGCCAGTTTTCACAATTTACAGCCGCTTGCACCAAATATCTGGCACAAGCTCCTTCAAAAAGGCCCCCCAGAATTGCCTCAAGTTAGACCAGAAAGGCTGGTTCATCCATGATGGCATACGGGCAATGTGGGGTGAGGTAACTTAGGATGCAAGCAATATGTCGCCCAGCATTAGTGTGGGTGACATTGCGCAACAAACAAGTTACAGCACTCAAGGACCGTCTGGTGAAAAAGTGAAGTTTTGTGGGGGTCTTTGCCCCCGCACCCCATAGACATAAAAATAGCATTATCTGGGTTGGGCATGCTATGAAGGGCAGAAGAACTATGGCTACAACCAACACAGTGTGAATGCAGGACGTCCTAAAATCCAGAAGGCCCCTGTCACTCATGACCTTGTTGTGGCACCCACTTGGCGGTGCCCTAATGACGGCACCCTAACAATGGCATACCGAAAAAGCTGAGATCTAACTTGTGGCAATTGCCGCATGGGACAGAAAATCCTGTTAGATTGCTACAAGCCCCATGCAACGTATCATCAGCACATTCTAGGCTGTGGTGATCTAAGTCATTTCAAAATCCTGTCCCTAATCTCTATAGGAGACATCTTAATCTTGCTTGTGACAGCTGAATAATCTCTACAGCCACCAGATGTGATTTCACAGGAAGAAGACTGCAATGCTTCTTTGGAGACCAACAGCAAAAGCAGATGAAGACTAAGGGCTCGATTCTCAAAGCTGGATTGGAGCGGCGCAAGCTGCCGCAAACAGCAGCTTGCACCAAAGCCGGGTGCGCCAGGAACAAGCGGCAAAGTCCCATGGCTTGCGGCAACCATGGTAGTGCACCAAACAGAGGATGCACTGGGAGGGTTGTCCACAAGCCCTGGGCAGCTGTGCGCCACTCTAGTCCCTGGTGGGTTAGTGCCCCCCACCCCCATCCCCGACTGTGCTCGATTTTAATTAAATATTAAAAGCTACAGTCCCTGGAGGTACAGTGACCCCCCCCTCCCTGAACCCGATCTCACCCGTATCTTAAATAAAAGTTTAAATCCCCAATCCCAGGTTGTATAGTGACCCCCCTCCCTGAACCCAATCTTAATCGTATCTTAAATAAAAGTTTAAAGCCCCAATCCCTGTTGGTATAGTGACCCCCCCCCAAACCCCGATGTCCCCAATAATAATACTATACAGCACTCCCTGTTCATTGGAGGTCCAGTGCCATCCCCCCACCCCAGCAGAGTCACACAGTATGCAAGTGGAGGTTGTGGGAATCAAACCCAGGTCTGCTGGAGGTAGCATGCTCATTCACAGCTTATTACTCTACGGATATGACTGGTCAAAGGTCACTTGTCTATCCCTTATCTATCAGGCTACAGGATTTCATAATGGTTTACTGAACACTATTTCATTATTTTAAAAATCCTTTTTGAGGACTGTATAATCACATTCCCATTGTACATGTAGGAAACAGTTCAAGAGGGCGGTATCTTTCAGAGAAAGAAAGGTGCTAGAACAAGGGGGCACAGCATGAGGATGGAGGGGGGAAGACTCAGGGGCAACAGGAGGAAGTATATTTTCACAGAACGGATGGCGGATGCATGGAATAGCCTCCCAGAGCAGGTTGTGGGGGCTAAAACCATTGGAGAATTCAAGAATGCATGGGACAGGCAGAAGGCAAAACTAGTGGTAGGAGGGAGGAGGTAGGCTGCAGATCAAATGGGACCTGTCGTTTAAAAACAGTAGGAAGGGAAATGGGCAGACTAGGTGGGCCAGATGGTCCTTAGCTGCCATCAAAATCTATGTTTCTATGTTTCTAATTATTTTATAATGTATACATTTATTTTATGGTTGTGTAATATGATGTCTTACCCAATGTTTGTGATACACTTGCATACCAAAATGGGCAGCTGTGTTTTTTATTTTTATTTAAAGTTGTTGTCCGAGAAAGACAGATTCAGCTGAAGCTCATTTCCAGGTGTGACCCGGGGGGAAAGTGGAGTAAGGGAGTTACAAATAAATAAGCAGAACTCTAATACAACAGGGAACAGAAATATACACAAGTATTGGAATGGTTTTACAAATAACTAGGCTAAAAAAAATACAACAGGGAACTAGTTTCAGAAATAAACACAAGTATTGAAATTAGCGGGAAATCAGTACAAGTGTGGTAGCAAAGATATGGTACATAAAGTGATAAACAGAAATTGCTAATCAAACAAATAGTGTAGAGCCATCAAAAGTTCAGCATTTAGCCAGGGGGTTGGGGAAGGTGGGAAAGGGGTGGGTAATCGAAGGAAAGAAAAAGGAGAAAAGAGATGTAGCTGAGCGAAGGGAGGCTGCGGGGAGAGCATATTAACGGGAGAAATTGCCATGGCAGGAACCTGGATCAGGGAACACAGATGAGAGGACAGCACATGGTTAAGGTAAGAGATGGAAGGGGAGTGTCTGATGTGGGAAGGGGGGGTGTTCCAAAGGGAGAGCAGTCAATAACAGACAGAACAGGAGAAGGGCCTGGGGAGAGAGAATGTGAGGGTGTCCCTGGACCGAAGGGGGTAGGATGCCTCGGGTGAGGGAGACAGAAGGGAGGAGAGGTGGGGGGTAGGGACCTGAGCCAATATTTAATGATGAGAAGGGAAGAGTAAAGTAACCGACGGCGGTGAAGGGATGTAAGTGAGGGGGGGTTGAGTGGTGGGAGCAGTGGTGTAAGCGAGGAGGGGCATTTAGTGCAAAGCAGCAGAAAGCATTATGGAGGGAATCTAGTCTGGCTAAGTCAGAGGCTGAGGTGGTGCCATACATTATGTCAACATAGTTGAAGCAGGGTATAATCATCTTGGTCAGGAGTTCTCAGAGGAATTTAGGAAGGGGGCCTCTTTGTTTCTATACAGTGTGCCTAGTTTGGGATGTAGTTTTGTATGGATGTGCTCTATATGCTATGTGTAGTCAAGTCGAACATCAAGCCAGACACGCAGGTATTTGCAGCGTGGGACTACTTCCACTAGGGAACCATCAAGAGTAAAGAATGAGAGGGGGAGGAGAGGGTGGCATGTTTTTGAGAGGTTCCAAAGGTCATAGACACCATTTTATTTTACATTTCCCTTGAGGAGGTTATCATGAAACCACTAAAGGAGCAAGTTGAAGTCAGTCTGGAGCAGGGATTGGACAGCAGAGGTGTAAAGGGCAGTGTCATTGGCATACATCTGTATATTAGTCACAGAGCAGGCAGAAGGGAAATTGTTTAGAAAGATGGAGAAAAGTATGGGGCCCAAGATGGAGCTTTGGGGAACTCCAGCATGGATGGTGAGGAGAGGAGAGAGGGCACTGCCAACAAGGACTTGCTGGAAACAGCCTGTGAGGTACGAACAGAACCAGTTTACAGATTCAGAAGAGACTGGTAGAGAACAGTTTGTTTAGTAAGAAGGGGGTGAGAAACAGTGGCCACTACTGATATTCCCCCCCCTCCCCACTTTCCTCTCAAGGCTACTCCTTTCCTCCTACCACACATCACAATGTTTTGCTTTGGGGATTAGGGAGGAAATACCTGATTACCAAAAAGACTAAAAAAAAAAAAAAAACAATCAAAAGCCTTAGCGAGGTCAATAAAGATGGCAGCAGTTAGGTGTCCTTGGTCCATGCCGGACAGGATGGAGTTGGTGACGTGAAGATGTGAGGTTACTGTGGAGTGATTCACCCTAAAACCTGATTGAAAGGAGGAGAGGAAGTTTGAGAAGTTAACATATTCATTGCGTTGAGAGAGGACTAAAGATTCTTGAAGTTTGTCCAGTGCAGGAAGCAGCGATAGGGTGTGGTAGTTACCTGGTTTGAGGGGGTCACCGCCTTTGTGTAGGGCCCAGATTATGACTTTAGCAGTCTTCCAGGTCTGTGGGACTGTGCAGTGGTAGATAGAGTGATTCAAGATGTAGGTAAGAGAGAGAGAGATGGTGGGGGTGGAGATATGAAAGAGGCAGGGGTCAAGATGGTCAGGGCTAGACTTATTGGGGCTTAGGGAGGAAATGCTTGCAAAACTTTGTGGTGTGTGATAGGAGGAAAGGAGTAGCCTTGAGAGGAAAGTGGGGGCGAGGGGAAGTGTCAGGAATGGCCACTGGTAGAGCATAGGTGGTAAGGTAGGCATTTAAAGCTGATGCAACTGACGCTGGGTCTGTGACAGGTGAGACATCCATGGATAGTGTGGGGGTGGTAGATTGGGTAGAGGGATCAAGAAGAGAATGGAAGGTCATCCAGAACTTGGCAGGAGAGTTGTGATTTGAGTGCAGTAAAGTGCAGAAGTAAGTGGCCTTGGTTGACCTAGTAGCCTTAGTGCAGGTATTCCTGAATGCCCTGTTATTGTACAGATTGGGAAGGGCTTGCATGGCTTTGTGCCGGGCCCAGGCATGGTCGCGGGATTTGCATAGGTTGATGAGGTCAGCAGAGACTGAGGGTAGATGATGCTGTTTAACCCTGCAACGTCTGAGCAGAGCATGGTGATCCCAAACATTATGGAGGAGGGGGTGAAAATAGGGACAGGGCTGAGTCAGTGTCAGGAGCAGAGTACATCCCTCGACCAGTTGGTGGAATGTAGGTTACGCAGCAGTGTTTCAACATTAAGCGAGCTGTAGGAGTGGATCCAGTGATGTGCAGGAGAGGAGTGAGGGGTGTGGGCTTTGCAAACACAGTAGGTAATGAGGTGGTCAGTAAATACACCTGGAA
Organism: Neoceratodus forsteri; assembly: GCA_016271365.2. NCBI lineage: Eukaryota > Metazoa > Chordata > Ceratodontiformes > Ceratodontidae > Neoceratodus > Neoceratodus forsteri. The sequence goes on from JADMNL010000023.1 coordinate 73,519,403, forward strand.
AGGTGCCTGAAGTGATGATTCCATGAGGGTGGGTGGAGTGTATCCAGTCAAGAAGTGAGGGGTTTGGGATAGAGTAGTTTGGGTAGGTGGATTATTTTATTAATTCATTCATTTGCTGTGCTTATTATTTTTACTAGAACTGCGCAGAATGCAGATGTCTGCCAGTGGAACTCGTAGGAAATGGTAATTCCAGTTCTAAAATGCATTTTGGAATTTTTTTTTTTTAATTCTACCAATTTCTGACAAGCATATCTATGTAAACCATGGAATAGCTTTCCACAGATTACATAAACCGCAGCAACACATTTTTGCGTATTATGGGAAAAGAATTCATAGTTTATGTGAACCATGAATTGCTGATCTGTGAAAGATATTCCATGTTTCAAATTTTGTTATTCTGCTACCAAGAGAATTCCACAGGATTAGGCAGAATTTTCAGAAATTCCAAAGAATTCCATCCCATCAGAATTTGAAAATTCTGCACAGCACCAATATTTACAACACTACAGAAATGAAATGACTGGGTGAAAATGACTGGGTGGGCCAAGTGGTCCTTATCTGTCGTCAAAGTCTATGTTTCTATGTAAATGAGACGGGGATCCTGTTTTCATGCAAATGCCCTTAGTATTATAGAACGGAGGGTGAGGGAGTGGGGAAGGGTAAATACATGAGACACTTGAATTGTAAGTTGACTTCTGTCTAAATAATATCCTTTTCAAGCTCTGCTGACGACATCACAGGCTCTTCAAATGCCAGTTATCACTTCTGTTTCTAGGCAGTCACAGCTTTGAATGGGAATCTGTTGAGCCTGACTGCAGCTGTGACAAGGCCAGCTTATCCTCCTGCAACATGAGCTGGCAGAGTAGCTCTGGAGAATCCAAGGGCTACTGGCAAGACTCCCTTGAAACATCTGTCATGCCCTAACAAGCCAGTCTGCTAGTATTGTGCTGTTCTTTTTTTTTTATTAAGAGAAAACCCTCCACACAGAGTAGCCTGCCGCTCTCTCAAGCCAAGCAGTAAGGACAAAGTTGGAACTGTAGTAGGGGATTCATTTTCAGGTATCATGTGGATGGATGTACCTATTGCATCAACAGTAGGTCCAGTTCCACTTGCTAATTAAACAATAATTTGTGACAGGGTGTGTTGTGAGGCATGAGGCATTGCCAAGTCCCTTCAACCACTTGAGAAGTGATGCTATTCCACCACAATGCACACCATTTATTTATTTAGCTTTTGTTAACCAGGTAAGTACACTAGACAAGACAATTGCCTATTTTCAGATACGACCCGGGAGAGTACAGGAATTAAAGGTGAAAATACACAGGACGACATGGTACAGATTAAGAATAGCTTACAGGTCATGAGTGAGCAACATAATACAGAAAATTAGGCATTATACAGTTTGAGGGCAATATAACATAGATTAAGGTGAACTACAAACGATCAGTTTTGTTCAGTACTAACACAACAGAGTAGGACATGTTGCCACTAAGCACAGTACAAAAGGCACAGTTGCGATGCAGCAGCTACACGCTATATACAGCATACGCCCCTTTTTCAAGGGAATATGTCCAGGGGAGAGGAGTGTAATGTGAGATCACGGGGGTTTGGGGCACCCACAGGCCAAAGGCGGTTTGAGGTGATTCCATGGGGAGGGCCGAGCAGCCCTGTGAGGCTGCGGATCTGGACCGGGAAGGCGTTCCACAGTCTAGGGGCACAGGCTGCAAAATCCCTACCTCCCATCTGAGTTCGGGTGGTGGGTACCTTAAGCAAGGCAGCCCCCTGAGACCTGAGAGGATAGGATGATGGGGCAGCCGGGGCCAGGAATTTCGCCAGCCCCGGGGGGGGGGGGTGCCAGTGCCAAGGACCTTTCCCATGAAACACCCTAGAACATAGTCAATATGGTTTAGAGGGGAGAGCCAGTTTAGTTTGCTGTATAGATCACAATGGTGGGTGAGACGGGGGGCAGCCAGAGCAAAGCAGCAGACATTGTTGTATACAGTAGACCACCTAGAGAGATGGGCTTTAGTGCAGCGGCCAAACAACAGGAGCCCATAGCAGAGCGACGGGAGGAGCACCCCTCGGGCAAGGGAAACACGTGCCACTGGGGTAAGGTTGTTTTTGGCTCTGTAGACCAGACCCAGTTTGCAGTTGACATTCTTGCATGTAATCTGGATATGGCCGCCAAGGTCCAGCTGGGGGTCCAGCATCACCCCGAGGTATTTGAAGTTGTCCATGACAGGGATTGGGGGGCCATCGGTACCTGGGACACAGAACCGCACGGGGGAGACCTTGATCTTGGCCTGAGACCCAAAGAGCATGGCCTGGGTTTTTTTAAGATTAAGGACCAGCTTGTGGGCCGAGATTCATGTCTGAATGTTCACCAGGTCATCACTCAGATGGCAGTTGATGACCCCAATTTTTGTGGAGTGTGTCAGGATGACCAGGTCATCGGCATAGAGGATTGGCTTACAGTGTACAGCGGCTGCTGGGAGATTGTTTACAAAGATGGAGAATAGCAGGGGCCCCAGGACAGAGCCTTGGGGGACACCCATGGTTACAGGAATAGGGCCTGAGAGCTCCTTGCCCTATTTAACCAGTTACGTTGTGCCGTATAAATAACTAGAGAATCAGCTGAGCACAGCCGAAGATAGACCAAGGGATCTAAGCTGTGTGGTGAGCATGGCATGATGAACTAGATCGAAGGCCTTGGATAGGTCTGTAAAGATAGCCCCTGATAGCTTGCCTTGATCCATGGCTGCCCTGATCCATGAAGAGACAGTGACAAAGGCACAGGATGTGCTGTGCCCTTTCCTGTATCCGTGCTGTACGGGTGACAATAGATTGTGTGATTGCAAGTACTCTGATAGTTGCCCTGCCACAACTTTCCCCGAGAAGTTTACTGACCGCTGATAGAATGGATATTGGACGGTACTTCTCTATTAATTTGGGGTTTTCCAGTTTAAGTATCGGTAACACCCTGGCTACCTTCCATATGTCAGGAATAACACCCGATGACAGGGACAGATTGAAGATGTGTGCCACCAGTGGAGAAAGCCAAGGGGCACCAAGGCTGAGAAGCTTCAGTTCCAGCCCATCCTGGCCAGCACTTGAGAAGGGGGAGAGGCCCGAGAGTAGTCTCTGCACCTCATTGACCATCACTGCCCTGAAATGAAAGGGCGGGCGGGGTAGTGGAGGCACTGAGGCCTGTACACCATTCTCCCCACCACCCGGGGGGAATGACAAGGTGTAAGCAGACAGGTCAGAGAAATACAGGTTAAAGGCATTTGCGATAGTCACCGAGTTGTTGCAGCTGGCACCATCACTAGTGACGTCAGTGGTCTCAGCACTCTGGGAACCACTAACTATGTTTTTAATGTTTCTCCAGAACCTCTTGGGGTCCCTGGCAGAGTTCAGCAGGGCAGTCTTGCAGAACTCACTCTTAGCCTCCCTTATGCTACTCTTGCACTCATTTCTGAGTTTCCTGTATTTCTGAAAAAACACCCGATCTGCCGTGGCCTTGAAATTTGCCCAGCACTTATCTCTGAGCTTCAGGAGGGCAAGGAGGCTACCATGTAGCCATTTAGTGGCCAATCCTCTCACCCTCTTTCTAATGAGGGGGTGTGTTTATTCTGCAGGGCCCTGAGAAACATGAGGAGGTGATTTACTGCGGATAGGGAGTCCTGGGCAGTCCATACTGCTGACCAGTCAGTGTGTTGGATATCATCATGAAAGGCACCAAGATCAAATCTGGAATAATCTCTGACCTGAATGATTTTGTGCAGAATTCTCAGGGACTGAATCTTCCACACTCAGAGCACTGGGGAGTGGTCTGAGATAGAGTCTGGAAGGATGCCCAATGAACTGATCCTTTCTGGTCTGTTTGTTAGGATCCAGTCCAGAACAGAACTCACACCCCCACAGGGTGAGCACCTAGTAGGCTCCTTGATTAGCTGTGATAGGGAGAGACCCGCAAGCAGTGGCTCAAAGGCTTTGGTATTGCAACCAAGTCAGTTTAGGTTGATATCACCTAGGATGATTAGTTCATTTTGTAGGGTCACAGTGCCCATAGTGTCAAGGAGGCCGGACAGTCCCTCTATGCCCCCCCTTGGGAGGACAGTAGGAAAATATTACATGTAATTTTCTGGTCATCCCGAGCAGCAGTACCGTGTGCAGTGCTTCACAGAGTGACTGCACTGTCTGTTGTTCAGGCAAGACCGATAGGTTGAGGTGGCTCCTGTAATAGACCAGGATGCCACCCCCCCTTTTTCCCAGGATGATCCCGTCTAATGAGATCATATCCAGGGAGGGCACACACAGAATTTGGTGTGGCAGGTTTGAGCCAAGTTTCTGTTATGCCAAGGATGTCAGGGCTGTGATGTGTGTGACCCAAACGTGAAGTTCCGTCAAATTTGACACAAGGCTATGAATATTAAGATAGGCAATTTTTAGCCCTTTGATAGCTGTCCAGCCTGCTGCAGAGGGGGAGGTTTGACATGGTGGTCCAGGGTTTGACTCAATGTCATCTGCTAGTGCTAGGGTCACCAGTAGAAGCCAAAGGAGATGCCTTAAGGGAGGGGAGCCCTCCTTGGCCAGCAATTTGCGGCCATAACGTTTGACCATTAGGCCTGGGCGCAAGAAGCACCTAAGATCAAGACTGCAGAGAAACCAGGGTGGGGGTTTGCCTACAGCTAGTAGGTTAGAGAAAGTGAAATCAGACCCCACCGGCTGGGTACTGGTGCACCAGGGCACTCCCACGATAGGAGCCCCTGCTCCTGAATACCAGGGCATGCCCTGTGCGGAGAGGATCCCCAAGGCGATTGTGCATATGAGCAGCAGTGGAGACACTTTCTTAGTTTGTTGCACAGGGTTCCCCATGTCGAGACAGCAGTCCAACAGTAGACAATATAGGATTAGGATGACAATCTGACAAAATTGCGATAGGCTAGCAATCAGACATAAGGCTTGGATGGTGCACCCTTCCGAGTAAGTGCTGGGTGCCGCTGGTAGTCCAGCAGCTACTGTCCACTTACTCAGGTTTAAGAGCCCACTCTGATGCTAACTGATAATGGCTAAGCTATGTTAGCCTCATGGGACAACTGGGTTTCAAGGTCAGTGCTTCAGAAATATGGTTAATTGGGCTGTCACTTCCCACTTTTTGGCAAAAATAAATAGACAGGGAAGCAGAAAAAAATCCAGGGCAGTGCAGCAACAGGTAATTATTTAGGCAGTCCTCCTGCTCCTGTTCAATATACGGTTAATATGGCACGCTGACAAAGTAGCTATGCAGTACGTCAGTGTGGAATTGAAATTAGGTTGACATTCCCACTAGTATGCACTAATTATAACACAGGGAAGCAGCTAAATTTAAGTCTGTGCAGTGAAAGGTATAGATTAATATGGCAGGCTGACAATATTGATGTGAAGTACGTCAGTGTGGAATTGATTAGGCTAGGACTCCCACTAATATGCATTAATAATTACACAGGCTGGCCTTCCCACTAGTATGCCCTAATAATTACACTTTGAAACAGGCAAATATATGACCGAGCCTAGAAAGGTATTAGGTAGACTGTCCACATATGTAGACACTAGGAGGTCAATCTGGTTAGCCTCCAATTGGACCTGGGCAGCAGGAGGGCATGGCCACCAGGCATTTAAGGGGAGCGGGAGCAGGGAACAGGGTGGCGGGGCCAAAACAAGTCAGAAAGATTCAGTTGCTTCTTAGTAGCTGCCACCCAGCCCCTTCGAGGTTCTCCTGCTCCATGCTTCCAGCTGCAAGCCGACGACTTTGGCTTGTCGTCGGGGGAAGTCCGCCCGGTTGCCCAGCACCTCAACCCTGAGGTTCTGTTTACTTGTGCGGTGCAGGTGCAGGGGGAGCAAGAGCCGTCCACCCCCCCATCGTTCCAAGGATAAATTGCTGGCAAATTGGCTTTTGGGACAGCCTTTTGAGTCCCTGGCTGCCTGAGCATCACAGTCTCTGTGGCCAATAGGAGCTGCTGCCTTATTCAAACTGTAGTTTGGCACCAAGAGGGCTTGAGATCTGAGATCAGGGGACAAAGGGCTGGTGTGAAGAAAAACAAGTCAGAAAGATTCAGCTGCTTCTTGTGCAGCTGCCACCCAGCCCCTCCGAGATTCTCCATTCCGTGCTTCCAGCTGCAAGCCAACGACTTCGGCTTTTCATTGGGGGAGGTCCGCCCGGTTGCCTGGCACCTCAGCCCCGAGGTTCTGTTCACTTGTGCGGTGCAGGTGCGGGGGGGGGGCAAGAGCCGCCCGCTCCCCCATGGTTCCAAGGATAAATTGCTGGCAAATTGGCTTTCAGGACAGCCTTTTTACTGCAATTATAAAATGCCCTCAAATAATTTTTTTTTTTGGGGGGTGGGTCTTGAAAAATGCATCAAAATAAAATAATGTTAAACATTTTAATAATTTTTTTAAACATTCATCCACCCCAACAAAATAGTTCCAGCTAATCCCAGCACTGGCATGCTATCTCTGTTTCAAATACTATGCACAGCAAAATATATTTCTTTTAAATTAGCCCTTAAACTCTCTATTTTCTCCAACCCTCCCCTTTCTCACAACTCATCCTTCTTCCATATATTATTTCTTTCCTCCCCCCCCCCCCATGTTTCTTTTCTGTCTTTCCTTCTTTCAACAGAGGAAATGTTCACTATGGATGGAGTACAAGAATAGAGGACAATGTATGGGCAGCCATATGCAACAAGCCTGTGTCTGCATCAAGAGTTCTTTATGGCAACCAGAAGCCTCGAGAGCGAAGCTTGAAGGGTTCCCTGGTTGTCATAGAACACTCAAGATGAGCACACAGGCTTGTCTGTCAATGGATGCTCATACATTATCTTTTATAGGCAAGGGCAAGGCAATTTTATTTCTAAGGCTCCCAATCCTGGAACAATAAAAACAGAATACAAAATACATAAATAACATTTGTGCGGTAGCAAAATCCTTAAAACGACATTCTTATAGTGTATGGATATCCATGCCCATCTATTTCAAGCACTCTGGTTCCTTTCAGTGAATTGGGGGTTGGGGGCTGACTCAAATTATTGATTCAATGTGCTGCAGGTTTCTCTGTAAGTTCAAGTTTAAAAAAAAATTAAAAAACATCTTCCAGCTCAATTGGCTAGAGGAAAACAGCAATGTGGCAGCATTCTAAGTTGTTGTGCTGCAGTAGTGACATCACTACTGCACCACAACAGCATAATGGCGTCACTACTGCAACACAACACAAGCACATTCCAGGCATGGAATTCCATGCATAGCAGGGTTTTACCATAAACGATTTTAAATTTCTGCTCCGTTTTACTGGCAGAATGCTCACCCTCACACCAGCTGAAGGCCTTAGATTGGAACCAGGGCTTCTGTTTTATCTGTAGCAGGTTAAACAACAGAGATTTCCCTGGTAGACTGGTGAGAATAGGAGAGGAATTTTTCTTGGTCAGCAAAGAAACACCAGAAATTAAAACTGTAAGTACTGTGGTACCTAAATGGACACTTTCAACCTGTTTTTCATCATATTATTTCTAGTTAAAAACCTACATTTTACGATTGCTTACCTTCTCTAACATTCATTGATGTTGCTGTTTGTTTTGTCTGTCTCCTTGTTTAGTAGAACTGAAATGCATGCTAGTGTATATTTATAAACAACCTTGTTTTGTTTACAACCCTGGATCTGTTCTTACTGCAGACTTCCTGAGCATTAGAAACACACCCAAACAATGCAGTCACTCGTGAGGCAGTAGCCTCCTAAACTCCCACTGTATCGTTGGGGCCTAGCTGTGCTGTAGGTGTTCCCAAGTCCAGGAAAGACACAGCTGGAGCTGATCAAGGAATGTTAACAAACCTGTGTTTGTGAGGTAACACAAGTATGATGGGCAGTCTGTATTTCACTTTTTAAAGAAAAAAAGAATCAGAATCAAACTACCAGCTACATCAGCAGTCTTTACAGAATGTTGGCAATCATAAAATGTGTCTTTTAAACTAGGGACACTTTGAGACCGAAGGGGGTTGACAGTGTCCCTTTAATTTTTTGTGTGTGTGTGTTCAGGAAGAAGATTATGAAGGCAAATAACATTTAATTATTATTCTTTTTAATTTAAGGCAATTTTATTTTAGGGCCTAATTGAAAGTTTTAAGTGAGTAAAGTGACAACCAGGTTTGTTATGGCAATCAGGGATGTGGGGTCTGCACTGATTTTACTGTGAAGAGGCTGCCGGATCTTTATCCAGTGCTGTTGTGCTAAAATAACAGCACAAAATTTCATGATTTTTAAAACCCATTTTATAATAGGAGATTGGAAGATTGTTTTAACATTTTTCAGGAAACGAAGTGTGATGAGCATAAAATAAATCATTTTCTTGCCCCCAAAAGGAGGGCAAGAAACCAACTTAAAGCAGGTACCAACTTAAAAAAGAGGGGTGTGGTCTAAAAGTCAGATCTACATCAATAGATGTGGCCCCAGTTTTTTCCATAGGTGGTGTAGAATTTTAATTGCTAAATGTGTATCCATATATGAATAAGTAGGGGTATAAGATAGATAGATGGACAGATGGACAGACAGACAGACAGACAAATAGATAGAGAGATAGATAGATAGATATGGATGGATGGATGGACAGACAGACAGATACGGTCTGTAGATAAGTAGACAGACAGACAGACCGATAAATAGATAGATACTTTCGATAGATAGATAGACAGATAAATAGATAGATAGATAGATATATATATAGAGAGAGAGAGAGCAATAGATAGATAGATAGATAGATAGATAGATACTGTCTGTAGATAGATACTGTAGACAGACAGACAGATAGGCAGATAGATACTGCCTGTAGGTAGACAGACACTGTTTGTAGATTGATAGACAGACAGATATTATAGGTAGATGATAGATAGATAGATAGATAGATAGATAGATAGATAGATAGACAGATAGATACATGCTGTTGATAGATGCTGTTGAGAGATAGACAAACAAACAGATACTTTCAATAGATTAGACAGAGAGAGAGAGAGATATAGATTAGATAGATAGATAGATAGATGGAATATACAAATGGTTCACAATGGTAATGTACAGTATGTGTTGAGAGAAAGACACCATAGGCTCGATTCTCAAAGAGCCCTTAGATCTCTGCAATTTGTGGCAATCTAGGGCTGTGGTGGACTCTGGGTGCATCAGGAACCCTATGCTCAATTCTGTAAAAACAGGGGTCCCTGTGCCAAATCCTGGGAGTTGCGGGAGATCACATGATGCAGCACGCCTGAAAGCAGCTCCGTTAAACCTCTCTAACCATCCGTTCCAGTAAACTTCTTTTTTCCACCTTTTGAAGGCAAAAAAAACTCCAAAAACCGAGTGGGAGACCTACCATCCACTCGTGCAACATTCAAAGAAGCCTACTTGGTGATGGAGGTCGAAATGAAGAAACCACCACCGAGACATACTCCCCCAGTAATGCCGGTGAAGACCCCCCAAAAAACACGGGTTGTTAGTGCGAGTACCATGCAGAGCACATCTCACCAGAAAACGGACCAAGAACCACTCACACTCTCCGGTTTCCTGGCCGAATTCTGACCGTTTCAAGAGGAACTTAGAGGTTTAGTTACAGAAATAAAATCCTTATCACAAGCTCTAAAGGATATAGCAACTCGAACATCTGACAGTGAAGCTCGTATTATTTCCCTAGAGAGACGGGTTGAAAAGGTTGATCCAGAACTGGCTGCAGACAGAGACTTACCAAAATGGAATTCAAAGTTGAAGACTTGGAGAGTCGTAGCTGCAGAAACAACGTGGTTATTATTGGGCTCCCAGAAGCAGAAGAAGGTCAGGACACTATACTTTTTGTACAGAAGCTTATTGAAAACATAGCAGGGCCTTCCCCCTTTGGCCCTAAATATATAATCAAGAGGGCTCACAGGACGTTCCGATCTACTCTACCTCCGGGGGCGGCACCTCGGCCTCTCATATTCCGTTTTCTCAACTACCTGGAACACCAACACTTCCTTAACAAGGTGAAAGAAATCCAAGAAGTGCAATGGGAGGGTAAAAAAAGGTGTGTGGCCCAAGATTTACCAACCACTGTTAGACAGCGTAGAATGACTTTTCATCCCCTGGTCACTAAACTAATTGCAGCTGGGCTGAAATTAAAAATGCGTTACCCAGCAAAACTCCAGGTACTTATTTCTGGCAATTGGCAGACTTATGAAGATCCAGAGTCTGCACAAAGTAGCCTGAAGAATGCCCTGCCTGATCTCTTTTGTGGCACCTGAATCTGTCGGATTATACATTTAGTGAAGGTGAAGGAGGAGTTTCTGTTACTCAGGGTCTGAATTTCTGGCTTATGGTTTGATAAACCAGATATCTAGAACTGTGGAGACTGTCTCTTATAGCGAGGCATTACAGCAACGCCCTTATGGACTGCCTAAATTGTCTGGGGGATCAATAACTTTTCTTCACAGTATTCCTATTTTATTTCCACCAGTTCCATGGAAACCTATACCCATTGGACTAGAAAACTTTGGTCCAAACTGAAATTAAGAGTTATTCTCAGGCATTTCTGGGAGAAGTATCGCTTCATTTTTCACCCACTTTAGGGAGTATTGCCACAGGCCCTGCTTCAGTGCCTCTTTCTTTCAGTTTGGGGCCATAAGTATGACGTTGGGACACATGCTTAGTTCCTTTTTCCCTTCTAGTTTTGAATATGGGGACATTATCAGGGTTCATTTTGTGGTGCCTTTATAAAGATTCAAAACATTTTAGTACAAAGGTGAGAAATGTTTTGTTCTTCTTCACTAGTGTATGTACATTCACTTTACTCGCATTTCATGAAGGGGGCTTGTATGTTTTCATATTTTAATGCATAACAAGGCATAGTTAAATAGGACTTGGCCAAACATCATATGTCTATCTATAATTTGATAGTGGTTAATGATTAAGACCAAACATTGAGTGATATATGCAATTACCAGATTTTTATATGCTTGGTTCTTGATTGCAACAAGGAGCCTTGCTCAGGAATTCCTAGGAGAGGTGTTGTTTTGCTTTTTGACCACTTGGGGGGAGCATTTCACATGCTCTCTAACCTTAGAGTTTATAATACAGAATTGTAACCCATGTTGGGCAAGATGGTTTCAATATTTCCTAGTGCCTCTTTTTCCTTTTGTTTTTCTCCACAAATATTACAGGGTGACAAATGTTCATTTCCTTTTCCCCCTTGCTTTGAGATTGTGGACATTAATAGGAGCCAGTTCATGGCGCCTTCATTATAGTGATTCTAAATATTTGGATAGAAGGGTGAAAACTGTTACGTGCCATTTAGTTAGGATATGCACATTTTCCCAACCCTCTTTCTTGGGAAGGAACTTTAAATTTTATAATCCAAAGAACAGCGAGGTTCAATCTATGATGTTTCAACCTGTTATCCTAGGTTTAATTTCAATATAACAGTGGTTATCGTTTAAGATCACAAAGTTGAGGTTATAAATCTTTATATAAAACTATTACCTCAATAATTATATCAGATTAGAAGTAGTTAATAGGCATATTTTAGGATGGTTGAAGGGGTGGGGTGGCAGTATGGAGTTCTGCAAAGTGATATTTGCAACAGTAAGAGGGGGGCTGGGTTAGGGTTTTGTAATGGGAATCTTGTAGGTTTATTGAGGGGCACAAAGGGTAGTAACTGGGGATCAGGGAGGGAGGAGAGGGACAGAGCACAGTCCACAAGTTTATTGTGATGTCAGGAGGTTGCACTTAGCCATTCTACCGTTTGTTACTGGTTTTATACCATTACATTATATGGCTAATGATCTGACATTATCCTCATGGAATGTAAAAGGGATTAGACGTAAGCTAAAACAATACAATGTTTTAAAACATCTAAATGTCCTAAATTCACAAATTACTTTTATACAGGAGTCACATGTACTGGACCCTAAGGCTTTACAATTGAGGAGACAAGTGGGGCAGGTGTTTTCGGCTGAGGACACCACAAATAGCTATGGAGTCATGATCCTAATTAATAGGAACATCCCATTTATTTCCTCACAGATTATCAAAGATCCACAGGGCAGGTTTATCCTAGTCCGAGGCGTTATACATACTACCAAACTCCTGCTTGGTAGCATATACGGGCCTAATGTGGATACCCCTCAATTTTTTATGCAACTCATTAACACCATCTTGCCCTTTCTTTTAATCCCAATAATCTTGGGGGGAGATTTAAATTTGGCTTTCGATCCAGTAATGGACCGTTCTGGCTCTTTTCGGAAAGGACTCTTCCCCAGCACAATGAGCACTTTGGGTCTAGTGGATCAACTGGGCTTGTGCGATGTCTGGAGAGTTTTAAATCCCAAAGACAGGGGGTATACCTTTACCTCCCCAGTCCATGGGTCCTCTTCCCCTATTGATTATATACTGTTATCCCAGTCACTTCTCCCTGGAGTTTTGTCTTCCTCATTTCAACCGGGTCCCCCTTCTGACCACTCCTTAGTAATGTGTCAGTTTTCCCTTGCATCTTTTTCCAAACCGGGGCACAGTGGAAGCTAAATGACTAGTTGCTAAAGGACCCAAAGATTACCCAACATATTACGGACCATATCAACCAATTTTTTATTACCAATCACAATTCCACCACTAAACCTGATATCTAGTGGTGTGCTTTTAAAGCATACCTCAGAGGAATATTGATAGGGCTAGAGTCAAAGAAAAATTACGATCAACAGCTACAAGTTCTGCTTTCCCAAATCCAGTCTATAGAAGCTAATCTGGCCCTCATTCCCCTGATAATATTAAACAAAATCTAGCCAAGCTTAAAGATTTTTATCTTGATTTACTGAGAGAAAAGGCCAAATTTGCATTCCTCTATACCAAGGCTTCATACACAGATCAGGGTGAAAAAGCAGGCAGGTTATTAGCTCTCAGGATAAAACAGCAAGAATCTTCTGATTCAGTCATCCCATTCGCTCTCAGTGCGATGGAACATTGAAAACTTTGCTGACAGAAATGGTAAAGGAATTCACTACTTATTGCAAACAGTTTTATGGGCCAATGCCAAATCCACCAATAAACTTAACTCTAACTAATTAACTATCTAAAAGACTCCTACCTACCCTCCCTTTCTGAAGCCCATAAGCTGGCCTTAATTGCACCCATTTCGACCTTGGAGCTGGATGAAGTCATACAAAATCTCCCCACAGATAAAACTCCAGGGCCTGATGGATTTTCATCCAATTTTTATAAGAAATTTAAGGACCAAATTATCCCTTTTCTCTTACCATTATATAAATATATCCTATCGGGTTCACAAATTGACCCAACATTATGTGAGGCCCTAATTGTTCTGCTACCCAAACCAGATAGAAGTCCAGACCTAGTGACGAATTACCGACTGATCTCTCTCTCCTTAATCAAGATATAGAGAATACTGGCTAAGCAATCATGCTGAACCAGTGTGTTCAGCCACAGAGGGGTTTATGATTCCATGCAACCTCAAGAGCGAAGCTCGAGAGGTCTGAAGGAATCATAAACCCCAAGGTGGCTGAAAACACACTGGTTTAGTGAGATTGAGAAGCCAGTATTTTTTATAGTGTATGGTGGCATTTTTAATGAGAACAATGCATGATTTGCGGCGGTTCCTTGTGCTGCACAGATTACATTTCAAGATTGAGTCTCTCATTCCAAATGAATGGAACGCTGTTCTGCACGTACAGTCAGTACAGCGTTCCATTCATTTTTGACTCTGTGGGTGAACAGCGTTTCGTTATGGTGGGATTTTTAACGAGAACAACGTTCCACCATACACTATAATAAAATCTTAACTAAACTACTCACGGATCGTCTTAGTTTAGTACTCCCAGATCTTTTAGGCCCACAACAGGTCAGGTTCATGAAGGGCAGATCCTCTGTGGACCATATCCGTACTCTCTTGCATGTCTTCTCTGCATCCAGAGATGCTTCCTTTCCTGCTGCCCTGGTTTCTCTGGACACCGAGAAAACTTTTGACCGAGTCAATTGGAACTTTCTTTTTCAGACTCTCTAAGTTTTCGGCCCCCCCCCCCGAATTTCAGAGATGGATACAAGCCCTCTATCAATCCCCGTCTGCCAGAATCTCCAGAAATGGAGAAATCTCTGAATCGTTTTTATTACAATCTGGAACAAGACAGGGATGCCCCATCCCTTTTGCTCTTTAACATATATCTTGAGCCTCTTATCCGCAGATTAATGGCATGTTAGGAGGTACAAGGAATTACCATCCAAGCTCTGGAGGGTAAGGTTTCCACTTACATGGATAATCTCCTTCTCCAGCTATCTTACCCTGATTCATCTATTCCATTTATGTTAAGGATTATTGCAGAATACAGCCAATTGTCAAATTATAAATTAAATGTTAATCAGTCAGTTGTCTTCCCCCTTAGTCACAAAGTATTTAAAAGCACTATCTCAGTTCTAAGCCTTTCTTGGTCCCAGGATTCTCTGAGATACCTGGGTATCAAACTCCCTAGAAATCCTGCTCTTGGAATCAAAAAGAACCCTAGACTCCCTGATACAAACTATTAATCATGACTTAGATCGATGGGCAACCCTTCCAATCTTGCTATGGGGAAGAATTAATTTAATTAAAATGAATATTTTCCCACAGTTGTTTTACCCCCTTAAGTTACTTAATACATGTTTACCAGGTTCCTGATTTAAGAAAGTACATGGGTTTCTCACTAAATTCATCTGGTTAAGAAAACAGCCTAGAATAGCATATCACAAGTTGGCTGCCCCTAAACTTAAAGGAGGCCTACGTCTCCCTCATCTTGGCCTTCATTATTGGGCTAGCCAAGCCTCCAAGTATCTCAGGTGGTTATCACCGAATCATTCCTTCCCTCTTCCACTCTGACTTAAAATTGAATTAGCCCTGATTCAATCCTGTCATTTAGTACCATCGACACTTTTATATACAAAATTATCTTCCCTGCCTCCAACTCTTAAACCTACCCCGGTGGCACTATCTGTTAGAGCTCATTCCCAATTATGTGCCTTTCTGAGATACAAGCATAATAGAGACCCATCTCAATCTATTTGGGGCAACCCATCCTTTAAAATCGACAACAAGATTCTAGCATCCAGTTGGTTACCTCAGTTGTGGGAAGGTCTGTTATCTACCTTTGTGAGGGATGATGGCTCTTGGCTCTCAGTTGTAGAATTTACAAGCAAATTTAAAATTCCTTTGCAACATTACTTCAAAATTATTTAACTGAGACATCTCCTTATTAAGGTGCTAGGAACCGACTCCCTTCTGCCAGCCAAATTCTCTTTTCAACTGGACTTGGGCCACTTGGTGAATTCCCCAAAAGCAGTATCAAAGATATATGCGATTCTGTATGGATGGCTTTTCAAAGATTGCTTTGGAAACACAGCATATGGTCATTTCTCTTTCCCAACTAAAATATGGATTGGTCTGCCCTTTGGTGTAACTGCCATCGATTTGTGACACAGGACAGATTACGTCTCATGCAATTTCACACTTTGCATAACTTGTATTATTCTCCCCAGAAATTAGCCAAACTAGGTTTAAGATCCTCTAACCCATGCTCATGTTGCCAGCAGGAGGAAGGCACTCTTCTCACATTTTTTGGACCTGCCCTAAAGTGGTCCCCTTATGGACGTGTATTCAAAGTAAGGCTGACCCTCTGCTAGGGTTATCTGAATTATTTACACCAGAAATCTGTTTACTTGGTGATTATTTCCAAATTTCTCTACTTAATCACAAGTATCATATAGTGCTGATCTCAATGTCTGTTAAAAAATTTGTATTGAAACACTGGATAGACAGTGAGACTATCTCCTATATTGAGTGGTTTAATGAGTTGTTGACTAACTTGAGAACTGAAAAGGTAATAGCAAGTCTCAATAACAGATTGCAAAGTTATCAAAGAATATGGGACCCCTTACATACTTTGTATTCTCTGTAAAGGTTATGTCTTGATGTCTCCACTCTACTTGGTTGCCTAAGTTTTCTGGACTGTGTAGAGGGAGAGGGAAGTGGGTGGAGGGGGGAAGGGGGGGACAGACCCTTTGTAATATGTCATCTCTTTTTTTCTCCAATGTATTGATTCATTATGTATGGCTCTGTCCCATGTATGTCTAAAACCTGTAATAAACTTTAAATTGACAAATAAAACCTGGGAGTTGCTGCACCTGTAGGCTAGCACCAAACAAGTGGTGCACTTGTTGGAATTACCACAGGGATCTGCCTCCCCCCACGCACCTGGCACAACACTAGATGGGCTGTGATGGTTAGGGGGTGAAACATTTGCCAGGAGAGGTCCAGGGGATGAAGGGGGCATGGGGGTGCTATAAGGGGAGCTGGGGAGACAGAGGGCATGTGAGGTGGTGATGCGGCACATGGTAGGGGTCCTGTTTTTATAACTAGTACGCTAACAAGATGGTAATGTGGGGGTCAAGGGACAAACAGTGCCAGAGGTTAGGGCTGCTACCAGGGCTGTGCCCACCTGGGGCCATGGCACTGTTTGTCCCTGGAACCCTTCCCCGTGGTACTATCCCACTAACTTGATAGTTATATACACAACATCCCTGCTGTGTGCCACATCACCCCTTCACATGCCTGCCATTTCCCCCTCACCCACTATGGCACCGCCATGCCTCTTCTGCCTACAGACCTCACTTTAACAGACCCCCCCAATTCACCACATTGGTGCATGGTGCTTAGACCACCTCATGGTTGATCTAAGTTTAGGTCCTTGCTGTGCTCATGGCGGGGCTTATAGAATACAAAAAAAGGGGATATTGCAGCTCTTATGGCACAAGCCCCCTTGCGACCTGGTGCATGGGCACTTTTGCCACACGGCTAGCAGAAGGGGGCTTTGCTGCATTGCATCCTGATGTTGCCGCAACCGGTGTTTGAGAATCAGGATCACTGCAGACTATAATGCAAGGCGCCACTTCCGTTACTCCCATTTGGTGCAGGCACCCTGTGACATAGTTTTGCTTTTGAGAATCGGGCCCCATTATCTGAAGCCATTAGAAACATTATTCATGAAATAGAAACCTTCCAGGGTCAAATAACACTAGAATGTCTGTACAGTAAATATGTAAAACCGGTTGGAAAAATTCAGACTTGTGATTGGCTGAGAACTATCACATGGAGCCCAGTTATTTAATCACAACCAGACAGCTTGGCTTTTGCTGCTGATCTTTCTTTAAGTTTATTGTTTTTTTTTTTTTAATTTGAACTCATTTAAAGTGATAGCATTCATTAGTCACCATATAGTTTTTGTGTTTGTTTTTCAGTAATAATGTTTTTCTGCAAAAATATTAAGATACCCATTTTTTTTCATTTTGTTTCATTCCTGAACCAAGATGCAGGATTTTGAAGTTTTTAAAAGTTCCCGCTCCTGTGCCACGCCCACCATGAAAAAACTAAATATCTTGCTTCAGTGCTGTGATGTTTACCATCAAAACATGTGGTAGCGCCATCCTAATACATCTACAGTATGAATCTAGCATATCCATTTGACAGGTAACCCCAACAAAAGAGATTTTTGAAAATTGCGAGCGATGGACATATTTAATGACTTGAGATACAAATCACAAAATTAGTTATAATAAAAGCTATTTTAAATATACATGAGAAAACTAAAAATATACAGAGGATGAAACTAAGTATGTCAGAAATACATATTTGCAAAAAAAAATATATATGATGAAAATTGTTGTTGACTAATAAATACTGCTGCTTTAAAAGACTGTTTTATAAGTGTAATAATGCCTTTCAATGTGTCTGGTCATGCAGAAATGTATGGATTTGTTTGGTGGCTGAAGGCACTCAGCTCCTTCTCATAGCGTGCTGTTAATTTGTTTTGCTTTTTTGCTGGTCTTTGTAATAAGAGCATGACTTCTTACGAGTGGGGCCATGGAAAATTCCTAAAAATACCTAAGGTTATAAAGCAATACACTGGAATACATAAGAATCTGGAAGAGATACATAGATATTGAGAAGGCAGAGATGGGTAGTGAAGAAGAATTAAAATAAGAAGTAGGGCACAGGATGGGCCAGGCTTTTGTTCTTCCGAAAAAGGCATGTAGAGAGGTGATTTAAAACTAGTAACTTGTATATGATGATATGTCAATAAAGGAGAATACTGATTAAAAAACAAATCTGTCAGACAGCACGACATTTCAGTTTAGGATTCATAAAGTACCACTACCAGAGTTTACTCATGACGGTGTGCGGGCAACAACCGCAAAATCTCTTAGGTGGACAGAATTAGGGCGTCATGCACAAAAGCGAGAAGCACTACAGAAATGCACAACTATGCAACCAGACAGTTTCTTAACCACATCTGTTAAGTAGAATCCTGCCTCCTGACCAAACTACAAACCACCCAACCAACATGAATCTTAAGAAAACATAAGTTCAAGCTACATCTTGCAGGGGGCTACGTCCCATGCTCCCTCCATATATTTATATGACCAGCTCCAGATCTGATCTTCAGTGGACCTAGAGGACATCACTGGGAGTGAATGAAGTTAGGAACTTCCTTCCCCACTCATGCTCTCACCAGTATACATACCTGTGTTGGACTGGCAGGGGATTTCCTCTATTGCTCTCCAAAAACTCCAACGGCATGGTTGTCACAGAAGGAAACAGAGTGCAACCATAACAGAGTAACACACGATTGCCAAGTGTCATAATGGCACAATGGCACTGCACCCCAAAGTCCCACATGACCAAATGACTTGCACTCCTCTGACTCTGCTCACATGACGGAGCTCTAGTCATGGTACCCAAACAATGGGATACCCATCACCAGAGCTTCATGGGTAAAACTGGCAAGGCACCTATAGTAACTCAATTGTCCCTTACAAAATTGTATGACATTTCCTTCACTTCTGTTATCGTTCTCCATCAAACACTACAGGTGAGTTTGCTGCCTAGGGATGATCGTTCCTCTTACTACAAATCTTGAGGTGAGAGCTGCTTCACGTATACATTTCCAGCTTAACCACTGCATAGCTTAGGGCCCACATTTCATCATCAAAGAGCTAGTGTACTGCCTGAAAATATTAACTTTCAAAAGTTGTGAACTACTGAAGTAGTTCTTGTCACAAACAAACTTGTTTCTTTTGCTAATTTAAGTCAGTAAGTTTGTTTCTGTACCCTCCCGGGTCATGCCTGAAAATAGTCTTGTTGGCTAGTGCACCTACCCGGTTAACAAAAACTAAATAAAATAAAAAATAATTGTATTTTCTACCTAACAATACCTGATATGATGTGTAGAACAGTACTCTGCCTGGAGGCTGGCATGGCTAATTCTATTCCTCCCCTTACATCATCAGCCCTGTGGCCTTACTAACTGTGACATCACAACTGACCAAGACGAGCCTGTCACCTGCTGCAAGATCGGTTACCTGTGATGTCACAATAAGTAAGGTTGCAATGCTGATGAGGTATGGCAAGGAATAAAACTAGATATGTCAGTCTGCAGGTAAATCACAGTTCTTTACATCACACCTGATACTGTCTGTATTGCCTTTTGCACTCTACAAATTGTTCTTCTTCTGCACTTTATTGTATTGCAGTGTGTTTACTTGCACAGAAGCGCTGTCCTTGCAACAGTGTTCATTTTGTTGATGCGTATTTACCTGTAAATTATATTTTTGGTGGTTATTTATTGATTGATTGATTTTTTGTACCTGTTGTGCCTCATTGTTCTCTTCTAACGCTTCCCTCCCCATGTCCACAGGTTGCATCTGGAAAGGAGCTGTTACCAGCTCAGTATGTATTTCCATGTAAACCTTTTGAAATAAATACATAAATAAATAATTTGAAAATTGAAAAAGAAAACTACCTCAGAAATATAAAGTAACAGTTGGCTTCCTTTTACCACTTTCTGCCTGCTGTTTCTGTTGCTGCTGGATCTTTACCTGGATTCTGAGACTCTGCCGTAGACAACTACATTTGAACCAGTTCTGAGAGAGAAGTGGGACCAGCACTCTATGGCTTTGTCCTTCTCTTTTCAGACAGTTCCAGTTAAATTTGACCTTAACAATAACCAGAGCAGAGTAGGATAAATTGTGGTGTAACATCTCATCCAAAGTATGGCACCCCAATAATACTGCCAGGCAAACAGTTTGGGTATGCTTCCGATTCCTGGCATGGAGTTTGGACCCTTTGATCCTTCTGTTCAGGAGGACAGAATGCTATCACCCCTTTTCACAAACAGGACCACATTAACTCCATCCTCTGGAACCTGCACTGGGTTCCCATCCACATAGGGTACAACACAGCTGGTACCGGGTGAAATCATCGCGGACACAATATCGCAGCACATAACAAAGTAGGCTACACATTGCCAACTACAAGGTTGGCATGTAACTTAATTGTCAAACAAAAACAAAAAATAGCGGCTCCAAATTCCAGTTGTGCCTGTGTATAATGCCAAACATAGAAGAAGAAAAACACGGCACCAACACTTCCACATGAATAAACTGTATTGTGCTCAACCATTTAAAATGCCACACAATGCAGTAACGCTATGCAAAGTCAAAACAGCTCTGACAAAGAAACGTCCGACCGGTTTCGCGCCAAAAACAGCGCCTCCTCAGGGATACATACACATGATACCATACACCACATTATAAAGTGATCAATTAAAGTGACAGTACACCGATAAAATCAAAATCAAAAATGTATGAAAAATTCCAATGCCGGGTATTGTCAAAATACAGACAGCAAGATAACATCTAAACATATTTAAAATAAATATAATACAACAGAATTATTTTTAAATATGACACGTTCACAATTTTATCCTGGATGGAAAAAGAGAAGCATGAGATTAGATCTACCACAAAAATCACTAGCTTAAATATTAATCGATGCCTAGTAACTAAATAATAATAATATCTTATCTTAAAAAGGACCTATATCAAACGAATCATTAAGCCCTGGATGAGATAAAGCATTCAGGCATGGATCCAAAAGCTTCCCTCCATAAAATTTTAATGTCCACATCACCCCCGAGGTCCATTAACAATTTTCTCTATTGCACAAAATAAAAAACTATGAGAAACTGAATCAGAACTCCGTTGTATGTGCTGCACCAAAGCATTTCTTACATTTTGACAATGGATATCACTCAAATGTTCACACACCCTAGATCTGAACACTCGTGAGGTCTTACCCACATAAAATGCCCCACAACAGCATGTTGCTAAATATACAACTCCCACAGAGGAACAATTAATAAACTGTTTAATATCAAAATATCTAACTACATTCTTTGTGGAAAATGATTTAGTTTGTTGTATAACATTACAAAATTTACAGTGACCACAACGAAAAAATACAACTGGTTGTGTTGGTAACCAGCCGGTCCTATCAACCTGAACAGGTTGATAAGAATGTACCAATCTATCAGAAATATTTTTCCCCCTTCGATAAACAAATTTAGGACGAGTTTGTATTACATCATGTAATGCAGGGTCTGTACTTAAAATCGACCAATTTTTATTAACAATTCCCCTAATGGAAGCAGCATTTTGACCAAAAGTGGTCACAAAATTCAGTGGTGCCTCATTTTGATGTTCAGTTTGTTCATGAACCCGATACTGAAGCAAGCTATCCCTTGGCATCCGCCGTACTTGATCCATACTATATTCCAACCCACCCCTCGCATAACCTCTCTTGAGAAATCTATCTGCCATACTGCATAAATTGATTCAAAATTCACATTGTCACTACAATTTGCTAACCCTCATAAACTGGGACTTAGGAATATTGTTGATGGTGTAGGGGGTGGCAAATAGAGCATGTAAAAGCGTTGTTTCTATCTGTGGATTTTCGATAAATAGACGTACTTAAAGTACCATCTGGTAATTTTTTAATATCCAAATCCAAAAACTCCACACGCCTCATATCAGCCTGAAACGAAAATCTCAAATGTTCATTTGTTGAATATAAATACATTACAAATTCTTCTAATTCAGATGCTGTTCCCCGCCACACCATCAGCACATCGTCAATAAAACGCCTCCAAAAATCTATTCTATCATAAAATTGATTTCTTTCATGATCAAAAATAAATTCCTGTTCCCAATATCCCAAATACAGGTTGGCGTAATTCGGGGCAAAAGTAGCCCTATTGCAGTGCCCTTAACTTGATGATAATATTTCCTGAAAACAAAAAATATTGCATGTAAGTACAAACTCAGATAATTTAATCAAAAATTCAATTTGATTAGTACCCAATGTTGTTTTAAGAGCCAACCAATAACGTAAAGCCTGTAACCCCTCCGATGTGGTATGTTGGTATATAGTGATTCTATATCCATAGAAACCAAGAACCACTGTGGTTCTAACTGCATGTCCCCCAGGAGACCCAAAGTCTGCATAGTGTCCCTTAAATACGATGGCAATGTAAAAACTATATCTCGTATATGTGCATCCACGAATTGTGATAAAGGTTCAGTTAAGGAACCAATACCAGACACAAAAGGTCTCCCCGGGGGACACTGCAGGCTTTTATGAACTTTAGGCAAAACATAAAAGTCGGTCTCACCGGATACTCAACAATTAAAAAATCAAAAGAGTCTTTAGTCAGTATACCAGATTCAAGTGCATGTGATAGAGTAACGCCTATATTCTTCTTAAATTCTAAAGTTGGATCTTTTCCAAAGCTGAAATAGAAAATCACATTTTCAATTGACGTTGAACCTCGATACATAATCGCAAGTGTTCATAACTACCAGCACCTCCTTTATCAGCTGCCTTAATTGTAATTGACTGATTAGTTTCCAATTCAATCAATGCTTGCCTCTCTTCCCGAGTCAGATTATTATATCGAGACTGTTTCCATTCTTCGAATAGAACATCAATATCATTAATGCATGCTGTCTCAAATGTCCAAATTGCTGTGGACGGTGGTGGGTTGAAAGTAGATGCACCTCTAAAATGTAACAATCGTCCATCTCCTTCCAATGGAGAAGTTATAGTACTGTCACTATCTATTACGGAAGCATCCACATGTTGACCACGCTGTCTATTAAAGAATGACTTTAAGCTTAATTTATGGTAAACCTTTTATATCAAGAAAGACATCAAAACGAGAGGTATTGCATGTAGGCACAAACTTAAGTCCCTTTTCCAAAATAGATACTTGAGCTGATGTGTTGAATATCAGACAAATTAATTACATTTGTGGCATCGACCTCCTCTGTTCTTCTGGTGCTTCTCTGTGTAAAAACTTGTCTTTTGCCCCCAGGAATTTTTATTCTTGCGTCTTCTCCTTCTGCCCCCTCTGCGGGTCCGTGCTCCGGTTCGAATCTGACCAGCCTCTCTGAGCGGCGCGGTTGGCTGTTGCTCCCCCCGCCAAGTTCCTCCAAAGGGTCATCAGAGGATTCTGAGGTGGAAAAGAAACTGCTCTCTGCATTGCTGTTATTTCACAGTATAGACTTGGATCTATTGCCATCCATTTTGCTTTTATAATTACCACGCCTATTCTTACCCATACTCAGAACCCTTCCAGGTAAACACACGATTGAGCGTATAATCAAGTCTATCCTGCTCAAATTTCTTCATTTTAATAGCCTTGAGATGAGCATCCTGTTTGTTGATAGCTGTCTTTAGTTTATTTTCCAAATCCTTAAATTCTAATTCATTACTGTATTTCACAAAGACAGTTTCTTTCTGCTTTACAAGTGGCTCAAGTGCTGCCTTTGAACTTTATAATCCCTTATTAAACATTCTTGCAACAACATAGAGGCAAATTGCAATTGTTTCAGCCAGTCTTCCTTAAATTCAGGACGCTCCATGCCATACCCAGGACATTTAATAATACGAAGACCCCTCGGGACTCGATTGACTAAAACATATGCCTCAAGGCTAGTCAAGTTCCAATAGATTCTTCGCGCTTTCAAAATTAACTTTTCCAGTTCATAGTAAGCTGTAAAAATACTTGCCACTGGTTCACACTCAGAAGAATCCACCATCCGTATAGAAGCATCCACTGACACCGCCGAGGCTGATTCAGGGGCAATGAATGGATTCGAACCTCCAACACCCGAGAAAAGAAAATTGCTGAATGTCAAAGAGCCATCATTTCCAGCACGTACATCTTCTAACTTAGAAGACATATTTGAGAGAAAGTCAGTAGTGAAAGTAAAAAACCACAGACTCCCAATGCGACCACGAAAAATACGCGGGTCTAGCACCGATTATTTCTAGCGTTAAAGTGGAAGTTGAAATGAGCCAGCTAAAATATAACAGTCAAACAAAAACAAAAAATAGCGGCTCCAAATTCCAGTTGTGCCTGTGTATAATGCCAAACATAGAAGAAGAAAAACACGGCACCAACACTTCCACATGAATAAACTGTATTGTGCTCAACCATTTAAAACGCCACACAATGCAGTAACGCCATGCAAAGTCAAAACAGCTCTGACAAAGAAACGTCCGACCGGTTTCACGCCAAAAACAGTGCCTCCTCAGGGCACAATCATGATACCATACACCACATTATAAAGTGATCAATTAAAGTGACAGTACACCGATAAAATCAAAATCAAAAATGTATGAAAATTCCAATGCCGGTATTGTCAAAATACAGACAGCAAGATAACATCTAAACATATTTAAAATAAATATAATACAACAGAATTATTTTTAAATATGACACGTTCAATAATTTTATCCTGGATGGAAAAGAGAAGCATGAGATTAGATTTACCACAAAATCACTAGCTTAATATTAATCCAAAAGTTCCCTCTAAAATTTTAATATCATTTTCGAGCTCCATTAACATTCTCTCTTATTGCACAAAATAAGAAAAAAATAGAGAGAATTGTTAATGGACCTCGGGGGGGGGGGGGTGATGTGGACATTAAAATTTTACGGAGGGAAGCTTTTTGGATCCATGCCCTGAATGCTTTATCTCATCCAGGGCTTAATGATTCGTTTGATATAGGTCCTTTTTAAGATAAGATATTATTATTATTTAGTTACTAGGCATCGATTAATATTTAAGCTAGTGATTTTTGTGGTAGATCTAATCTCATGCTTCTTTTTCCATCCAGGATAAAATTAGAACGTGTCATATTTAAAATAATTCTGTTGTATTATATTTATTTTAAATATGTTTAGATGTTATCTTGTTGTCTGTATTTTGACAATACCTGCATTGGAATTTTTCATACATTTTGATTTTGATTTTATCGTGTACTGTCACTTTAATTGATCACTTTATAATGTGGTGTATGGTATCATGTGTGTGTCCCCTGAGGAGGCGAGGTTTTGGCGCTAAACCGTCGGACGCTTCTTTGTCAGAGCTGTTTTGATCTTTGCATGCCGTTACTGCATTGTGTGGCGTTTTAAATGGTTGAGCACAATACAGTTTATTCATGTGGAAGTGTTGGTGCCGTGTTTTTCTTCTCCTATGTAACTTAATTGCCCACCCAAACCCCATGGTCAGTGCATGACATGAAACGGCAAGGTGCCACCAAGACCCCAGCCCACTGAATGGTGCCCTGGGCACCATACCTGCAGCCACCCACAATGTGTTTGCCGGCCCCCCCAACTCGCTGCAATGTGGTAGACTACGTCCCTGGTGTCTAGTGGCCCCCCTTCACCATCCCAGCAGGTAGCTGCCCACCCCTGCACCCCCCAACATACCCCGGCAACGGGCGGGTGGCCAGCATAGCCCTCCACATACCACCATGGCTGGTTGCTCCACTGAACGAACTGCTACGCGCTCATCCAGTATAGTCAGTGGAGCGGCCAGCTGTGAGTGGCCACCCACCCATTGCTGGAGTATGTTGGGAGGGTGTGGGGGGTGGGCAGCTACCTGCTGGGGTGTTGAGGGGGGGGTCACTAGACACCAGGGACAGAGACTACCACATTGTGGTGCTTTGGGGGGTGGCAAACACATTGTGGGCAGCTGCTGGTACGGTACCTGGGGCACCATTCGGTGGGTTGAGATCTCAGTGACACCTTGCCATTTTGTGCCGTGCACTGACCTCGGGGTTTGGCTGGGTGATTAAGTTGCATGCCAACATTGTAGTCGGCGAGGTGTAGCCTACATTGTAATGTGCGGTGATATTGTGTCCGCGATGATTTTACCCGGTACCAAAACAGCCTGGGCAGAATTTTCAGATGGGAGTGTCCATTTTGAAAATGTGGGCACCCAACATCCATGCAAACAGTTAGAACACATACACGGTGGTCTAACCTCTTGGTGTGTTCGCCCCCAAAACGATGCATGTCTCTAAATTAGATAATTAGATGCATGTGTAATTTGTGTTTTTTTTAGTTTTTTTTGCTGGATAAAGCAGCAAGTGTCGCAAATGCATCAGAATGTTTGTAAATATGCCACAAGTGCCTGGACACATTTGTCTTGATGCAGTGCAGATCCAAAATGTGGACACAAGTACCGAGTCCAGATCTATGAAAATCCGTCCCCCGTGTTTTAAAATTCTGCACTGTTTCCAGCACCCTCCTATCTCTCACCCCTCTTCATGCCCCTAGTCCTGCACTATCCACTCCTCTGTCTTTGTGCTTCTTTCTCTGTCCCTCATTTTCCCTTCCCACCACTGAGGGGAGTCCATTATCTCAGCTGCCTCTTCAGTAATAACAATCAGAATTTATTGAATGCTTTACAGATATATCAAAGTACGGCACAACTGCAAGAAAAACAGTTAAACAGACAAAAATAAAACAAACATCATAAAATGCTGACTGAATTGAAAATGATTTCAATTAGCATCTTAAACAGTCTTTCTGCCTCAAAGACCCTCCAACCATTGTTTGAGTCCAGCCTCAGAACTTACCTCTTTCCCATGCCTGACCATTTAGTGCCAGCCTAGCCTGAGCACAAACTTGTGGACTGCAACTTCTGCCTGCCCCAAGGTCATTTGTTATGTTTGCTTGCACGCATGTGCAAGAAACATAGTGCCATCATCCGAGTTTTCGGAGGTGTGGCAGCCCTCTTCCAATTCAGTTAGCGTGTTTGCAAGCACGGCCACAGTTCTCCAATGCCTGCTTGAGCTGTCTATGACAGCAGTCCAAAATGCAGTGGAGTACAGTTGAAAGGGGGAGCTACACTTCAGTAAGCAGCATTAAGATATCGCCTGCTCATGCGCGCTCCCCCTACACACACACACACGCGCGCACGCATACTGCGTGCTCGCCCCCCATTGCACACACTGTGGCCGATGGGGGTGCCCAATCCCGCCGGCTGTGCTGCACCCCAAAACAGAGTTCTGATGCCACGCCAAGCCCACCCAGCGTGGCTACACATCATAGCCGACGGGTTGCCCAACCTCCGCCGGCTCCACTGGCCCCCCGAGAGTACAGGGATGCCACCTGGGAGCCCACCCCAGCATGGCAACAGATGTTATCACTGACGGGGGACCCAATCCCCTCTGGCTCCACGCCCCCCAACAGCCGTCCTTGTGCCACGCTGGAAGCCCACCCCAGTGTGGCAAATGTCCCTGTCATTACTTAAAAAAACAACCTGAAACTAAAAACAGTCCTCGCTGTCTCTGCCCCCACCCGCGCCCACCCACTGCACACCCGCCTCCCCACACCCCCACCTCACCCCATACTTACCTCCAGAGCTCAGCGCGACGATCTTCAGTGGACCAGGAACACGTCTGCACTCTTCAAAGCCGACCCCAACTGAGGAATTGCCGGTAAGCTGTATAATGTAATGAATAGGTTTTTTTAACTTTGCTGCATATCTCAGGCATTTTTTGGAATTTTGGCACCAAATTTTCAACATGGGGTTTTTGGGACCCCTCCTCATGAATTCTGTCACTGTCATGGCGTTCATGGGGCCCGAAGGGTGATTTTGCGGTCACTGCACAAAATCATCTTTCAGGACTGATTAATGAAACGACAGTGCCATCGTTCATAAGGTGGGCTCTCAAAAAGCCTAAGTTGAAAATTTGTTAAAAAAATTCCTAAAAATGACTGTTTTACGAGCGTGCGTTGCGCTGTTCCTATGCATGCTCGTAGATTCATGAATTTTCAATATTTTCACTCCAGATTTTCAACATTGCCATTTGACCACACCTCCTTATGAGTAGTATAGCTGTCATTTTTCACATCTCACCCAAAATGTGTTTCCGCGCATGTAGCGCACAATGGTGCAGTCGGTGTGCAAAATCAATGTTCGGGACACATTAAGAAAATCACAGTGACACTGTTCATGAGCAGAGGTGTTAAAATGGCTATGTTAAAAATTTGGTGAAAAATTCCACAAATGACTATTTTACTAGCGCTTGTTACGCTGATCCCACGACGCTCATAAGTTCGCAAATTTTCAATATTTTCACTCCAGATTTTCAACATTGCTATTTTACCACACCTTCTTATGAGCAGTACAGCTGTCATTTTTCACTTCTCACCCAAAACATGTTTCCGCCCATGTAGTGCACGGTGGCGCAGTCTGTGTGCGAAATCAATGTATGGGACACATTAAGAAAATCCCAGTGACACTGTTCATGAGCAGAGGTCTTAAAATGGCTATTTTGAAAATTTGGTGAAAAAATTCCTAAGCAGTTTCCACGCACCTTCGTAAGTTCATGAATTTGTAATATTTTCAGTCCAGATTTTCACCAGTGGCATTTTTCCACACTTCCTTATGAACAGTACAGCTGTCATTTTTTACAACATGGCCGAAATGTGTTTTCACACTTTCAACACAGAAATTCGTGGTCGCTGTGGGAAATCATTGTTCGGGACAGATAAAGAAAATCACAGTGACACTGTTCATGACCAGAGGTCCCAAAATGCCTGTGTTGACAATTTGCTGTAAACAATTCCCAAACTAATTACATTACAGGTGCACGTTGCACAGTTTCTAGGCACGCTCATGACTTCACCAGTTTTTTTAATATTTTCACTGCAGATTTTCAACATTGCCATTTTTTACACCTCCCCATGAACAGTACAGCTGTCATTTTTCACATCCTGTTCAGAATGTGTTTTCGCACCTGTGGTGACAAATGCCGTAGTCGCTGTGCAAAAGCAGCTTTCGGCTAACAAACTGATATTACCACTGTGGGGGGTCACAAAAAACCCATGTTGAAAATTTGGAGTGAAAATACCAACAAATGCCTGAGGCGTTAGGGTTTCCGACCATAACATCCCACCCTGTAGAGAATGACAGGCATCAGGGCTGTGACTTGGGATTGTCACCTGCGATGCTCATACCATTCCACCCCCACCCACACCCTACAGCCACTGAGAAGCATCGAGGTGTGCCTTGGACTCTTCGGCCCCAAAGTTCACCCCATTCTCCTATACCGCACCCATCTCACAATATTTCCTGGTGGAATGGGGTGCGCATAAGGGCCAAAGACCCCAAGGCACACCGTGACACTTGTCGGTGTCTGCACGGTAGGGTGTGGTGAAATGGCGTGGCCATTATGCCTGATGACCCAAAGACACACCCAATGCCTGTCAGACTCTGCAGGGTGCTGGTGGGGCTGGCTTCAGTTCAATACTTCACTGCCATTCTTATTATGCAGCTCTGTAACTCTTACACTGCCAATGCCTATGCCAGCAAGCAAACATTCGGCATTGACAAATGCTTGTTTTAATATTTTTACTGCAGATTTGCAACATTGCCATTTTTTACACCTCCCCATGAACAGTACAGCTGTCATTTTTCACATCCTGTTCGGAATGTGTTTTTGCACCTGTGATGCTAAATGCCGTAGTCGCTGTGCATAAGCAGCTTTCGGCTAACAAACTGACATTGCCACTGTTCATGAGGTGGGGGTCACAAAAAAAACATGTTGAAAATTTGCAGTGAAAATACCAAACGAAAGTCTGAGGTGTTAGGGTTTCCAACCATAACGCCCCACCCTGTAGAGAATGACAGGCATCAGGGCTGTGACTTGGGATTCTTGCCTGTAATGCTCATACCATTCCACACCCTGAAGCCAGTGAGAGGCATCGAGGTATGCCTTAGACTCTTTGGCCCCAAAGTTCACCCCATTCTCCAATACCGCACCCATCTCACCGTATTTCCTGATAGAATGGGTGCGCATAAGGGTCAAAGACCCCAAGGCACACCGTGACACTTGTCAGTGTCTGCAGGGTAGGGTGTGGTGAAATGGCGTGGCTGTTGTGCCTGACGACCCAAAGGCACACCCCAATGCCTGTCACTCTCTGCAGGGTGGTGGTAGGGTTGGCTTCAGTTCAATATTTCACTGCCATTTCTATTATGCAGCTCTGTAACTTCTACACTACCAATGCCAGCAAGCAAACATTCGGCATTGACAAATGCTTGTTTATCACTGCTTTAAACAATATGTATCGTGTTCTACTTTTTGATGCTGCTGTACCAGGCAGTAGCTATGGGGGGGGGTGGAGTATCAAGAGCAGTTCCCCCCAACTCTTCACCACTGCCTCTCCAACCTGATAGCATACCTGCCCACATCAGTAGACAGTTCACCTGGAGTCAGCTCCTGTAGTGCACAACCCCCAGACCCCCCCATCACTCTATAGCATTACATAATGCTAACATCCCTCCCCAAAGTCACTGATCCCAAGTGTCAAAACTGAATTAATGGTTCAGCAACGTGCCCCGTAAAGTCAAAGCCAGTAGTTGAGTTATTTATTTATCCCTGTTCTAAAACAAGCATTTGTCAATGGTGAATGTTTGCTTGCTGGTATTAGTACTGGAAATGCAGGAGTTAGACAGATGCAGAGAAGGAATGGCCATGAAGTAGTGAACTTCACGCCAACCCCACCTCCACCCTGCAGAGATGGACAGGCATTGGGGTATGCATTTGGGTTGTTGTCCATAACGTTCCTGCCATTTCACCTCACTCTATCATGCAGACACAGACAAGTGTTGAGGTGTGCCTTGGGATGTTCGGCTTTACAGTCACCCCACTCCATAAGGACATACGCTGAAATGGGTGCAATATGGGGCCAAAGAGTCCAAGGCACACCTCGATGAATGTCACTGGCTGCAAGGTTGGGGGTGGGGTGGGGGTGGAATGGCATGAGCATTACAGTCGGCAATCTAAAGGCACACCCCTGATGCCTGTCAGTCTGTACAGGGTGGGACGTTATGGTTAGAAACCATAACGCCCCGGGCGTTTGTTGGTATTTGCACTACAAATTTTCAACATGGCCTTTTTGTAACCCCCACCTCATGAAAGCATTTGGGACCTCTTCTCATGAACAGTGGCACTGTGATTTTGTGAATGTGTCTCAAACTTTGAGTTCCCCACAGCGACCATGCCATTGAGTGCCAGATGTAAGAAAACACAGATGGGGCAGGATGTGAAGAATGACAGCTGTACCATTCATAGGGAGGTGTGAAGAGGTGGCAATGTTGAAAATCTGTAGTGAAAATATTAAAAATGCTCAAACTTCCGAGTGTATGTGGAAACTGTGCAACGCATGTGCATAACACAGTCATTTAGTGGAATTATTTCACCAAATGTTCAACACAGGCATTTTGTGACCTCTCCTCATGAACACTGTCAGTATGATTTTCTTAATCTGTCCCAAACATTGATTTCCTACAGCAACCGTGCTATTCTGCGCCAGATGTGTAAACGTATATTTCGGGCAGGCTGTGAAAAATGACAGCTGTACTGTTCATAAGGAGGCCTGAAAAAATGCCAATGTTGAAAATCTGGAGCGAAAATACTACAAATTTGTGAAGTTATGAGGGTGCATGGAAACTGCACAATGCATGCTTGTAACACAGTCATTTTATGGACGTTTGTCACCAAATTTTCAACTCAGGCATTTTGGGACCTCTGCTCATGAACAGAGTCACTGTGAGTTTACATACAAACATACATATGAACATACGAATCTGCCAGCAGAACAGACCAATCGGTCTAAGTCTGCCCGAGTGTGCAGCTAGCAACCTGGATTGCAGCTGCCCCAGGTTCCTCCCCCTCAGTTCCTTCCCGCTTGTCCCAGCCCTGCCCCCCCCAACTCTTCCTCTTGCTTTATCCCACTCCTTCTTAAAGCTATTGACTGTCCTACGTGTTACCACCCCCTCTGGCAGCGCATTCCAACTAGACACCACCCTCTCAGTAAAGTAGTGCCTCCTCATTTCCCTCTTGAAACGATCCCCTTCCAACCTTAGTCCGTGCCCATTTGTCTCTCTTCCACTCCTCAGTTTAAACACTCCCTCAGTGCTAGGTTTATTTAACCCCTCAGGTATTTAAATGATTCAGTCATATCCCCCATCCCTCCTCTCCTCCAGTGTGTACATGTTCAGCTCCTTCAGCCTAACTTCATATGCCTTTCCTTCCATCCCCTTTAACATTTTTGTTGCCCTCCTTTGCACCGCCTCCACTAACTTTATCTCTCTCCTCAGGTATGGCCTCCAGTATTGCAGACAGTACTCCAGGAGCAGTCTGACCAGTTCTGGATGAGGACCCCCTTGCAATGCACCCCAGCATCCTGTTTGCCTTCGCTGCTGCTCTCCTGCACTGGGCCGAGTTGTTCATGCTCCCAGTTACCAACACCCCTAGGTCCTTCTCCTCCTCTGTGATCCCCAACCTCACCCCCCCCCAACCAATAGTCCCTCTTCTGGTTCTTAGCCCCAAAGTGAATCTCCTTACACTTCTTTGCATTGAATCCTAGCTGCCACTCCACCAACCATGTCTCTAGTTTGGTTAGGTCCCCCTGCAGTTTTCCCCATCCGTCCTCTTCATCCACCACCTCCACCAATTTGGTACCATCTGCAAACAGACTAACCCTGCTCCCCACTCTGTGTGCTATATTAGAGATAAAGAGACCAAATAGCACCGGGCCCAGCACTGACCCCTGTGGCACCCCGCTTGTCACTGCTCTGGATGCCAAGAGCTCCCCCCACCACCACCCCTGCACCCTCTCCTGTAACCAGTTCTCTATTCATTTAGTCAGCTTTTTTTCCACCCCCACTGCTGTCAGCTTCCCCCCAGTCTCCCATGAGACACTGTATCAAAGGCCTT
Source organism: Neoceratodus forsteri (assembly GCA_016271365.2). Taxonomy (NCBI): domain Eukaryota; kingdom Metazoa; phylum Chordata; order Ceratodontiformes; family Ceratodontidae; genus Neoceratodus; species Neoceratodus forsteri. Next base: position 73,552,411 of record JADMNL010000023.1, read on the forward strand.
ACTGAAGTCCAAGTACAGGACATGTACCGCATGGCCCCAGTCCAACTCCCTTGTCACCCAGTCATAATACTCTATTAGGTTGGTTTGACAAGACCTCCCTGAAACGAACCTGTGTTGCCGCCCATCTTGGAGACCATTAATCTCTAGGAAGGCCACCAGCCTCTCCTTCACTATCACCTTCATATGATTACCCACTATGGACATGAGACTGACTGGCCAATAATTTCCTGTCTCCTCCCTAGGCCCACTCTTGTGTATGGGCACCACATGGGCCACCCTCCAACCCTGGGGCACACACCCCGTTTAGGGGGAGGTCATGAACAGATCTGCCAGCGGCTCAGCCAACAGCTCCGCCATCTCCCTCAGCACCCTGGGGTGGATGCCATCGGGACCTGGTGCTTTATCTACCCTTACTGCACTCAGCCTCTCTAGCACCCTACTCCCTGTGATCACTTTGTCCATCACCGCCTCCCCTCCTTTCCCCACCCACCCCCAGCCCATGCTGGTAGTGGACCATCCCTCTCCTTAGTGAAAACGGAGCAGAAGTACTCATTTAGAATTTCCTCTTGCTCCTCCCCCTTTTCCACCCATTCCCCTCCCCACTTTATCCTCACAATATGTTCCTTGCATTTCCTCTTTTTCCTGACATACCTAAAAAAGTATTTTTCCCTTCCCTTTATGCCCTATGCTAACTTTAATTTCCTGGAGTCGTTAGAATTTTTCACCCTCCTGGCCACCTCCCTTGACCAACTCCCATAAGTCTCCTTATCCTCTCCCTTCCTTGTTCTCCTGTACTGCCACTTTGCAGCCTTCTTTGCCCTCACCCCTTGCAGCACTTCCTTGTTCAGCCAGCATGGTTTCTTGGCTCTGCTCGTCTTACTCCTGGCACTGGTGCAGACTACTGTGGCCTCTGTTAGCCCAGTCTTTATGACTCCCCATTTTTGTTCTGCATCCATCCCCAGCCTTACATCCTGGAGTCTCCCTTGCAGTATTGCTCACATCCTCCCAAAGTCCACCCTACTAAAGTCCACCACCTTAGTGCCCATGCCTCCTGTCTCTCTGACCAGCGCGAGAACGAGCCACACTGTTTGGTGGTCGCTACCTGCCAGTGGGTCCTCCACCCTTACCTCCCTCACTGCCTCCTCATTTGCCAGTACTAGGTTCAGAGTGCTACCAAGCCTTGTAGGCCCACTTAGCAATTGTGTCAGAAGGTAGTCCTGGAATGCATCAAGGAGCACCTGCTCCCTGGTACTGCTAGTGGTCGGGGTGCGCCAGTCAACCTCTAGTAGGTTAAAATCCCCCACTATCACCACACTCCCTCTTCTACACACCCTCCTTATCTGCTCTGCAAACTCCCCATCCAGTTCCTCGGATTGGGCTGGTGGTCTGTGCACCACTCTCAGCCTCAGCTTTCTGCCCTTGGAGTCCAGGAGCTGCACCCAATGTGCCTCTGTCCTCTCCTCTTCTCTCCTCTTCTCTTCTCCTTCATTCCTTATGCATTTGATCCCTTCCCTCACATAGAGTGCAACCCCCCCTTCCAACCTCCCAGTCCCTCCTGTATATCCTGTATCCCAGTACTGCCAAGTCACAATCATGGTACACTGCTGTGGCCCAAGTCTCTGTCACTGCAGCAATGTCCCCCTTCCCCTCTGAAAGGAGCACCTGAAGCTCTGCAGTTTTGTTCCCCAGGCTTCTTGTGTTGAGAGAGACCACCTTCCACCCGTACCCCTCCTTCTCCTCACTTTTCTCCTTGGCCTGTGTCCCTCCTCCTGGTAGTCCGCACCCTTTCTCCTCCTTATTCTTACCGGGTGGTGGTACCTTCTGTATTACACTCAGACCACTCTGCCCGCCCACTCCGGGGGTTACTACGCCTCCACCTTTACCTATATCTAGGAGGTGAGCTCATTAGGCTCCCCTGTCTGGACCTTTCTACCAACCTCAGTTTTTGGCCACCTCCCGCTAGTTTAAATCCACCTTGGTAGAGATATACCCCTCTAATCCCGCCTTAATACTCCCTTCCCTCCTGCTCAAGTGTAGCCTGTCCCCAGCGCACAAGTCACTATTCCCCCAGACCCTACCCTAGTTAGTCACTAACCCATAAGTTTTGTGTGGCACCAATCCTCAGCCACTCGTTGAACTCCTCGATCCTACCCATTCCCGTGCTTGCAATGGTACGGAGTACCTCCGAGAATGCCACCAACTCCACCCCTCACTGCCTGCCCAACTCCTCGAAACTCCCCCTCACTGCTTCCACAGTCTCCCCCACCAAGTCGTTTCTACCCACATGCAACACTAAATGAGGTTTCTTCCTCCTCCTTGTTGCTCACTTGAGCAGTGCCTGCCCTGCCCCTCCTGCAGTCAACCCGGGGATAGTTCAACTCAAATACGGCTGTGCCTTCCCCCCTTCTGCCCCATTTCACCCCTTTCAGTATAGAATCCCCCAGGATGAGTAACCCCCATCCCTTACCCCCTTTCCCTTCTAATGCCCCTTCCACCACCCCAGTATTCATTCTTCCTTGCCCTACCCCCACCAGCTGCACCCCCTGTGACTTCTGTATCTGCACCCCTACTTCCACCTCACCCCTTTTCTCTGCCTTATTCCTCCCATCCCCCTTGAACCCCTTCCCAGCCTACTTCCTACTGGGCTTCACATGTCGACCTCTCCTCCTCCTCCTCTGCTGATTTGCAACCCCTCTCCTATCCCCAGTGTTGTCGATTTAGAGCCCCCATTCCCTTCAACCCCGATGGTAATGCCCCTCCCATCCTTCTCCCTTCCCGTAGCCTTCTTTCCTCCAGTCACCCCTTCCTTCCTTACTAGCCTTCCTTCTACCCTTTCGTCCTCGCTATCTCTTCCCCTACCTGTTGCCATCCCTCTCATGCCCTGCTTGTCCTCCCCCTTCAGTATGTTCCTGCTTCCCCTCTCTCTCTCTCTCCCATAGCAGAGGCTCAAATCTATTTCTAGTCAATACCCTCTACATTTCTTCCCCTATTGGATCCCCCTCCTACTTGTTCCCCTCTGCCCCCTGGTCCTCCTACCATGACCATCTGCTTTCTCCCTGGTACTCCTCGTGGTTTCTTCCTCCCCATCAGGAGGCCTCCCCCTCTCATTGGGCTCCCCCTCTCATTGGGCACCCCCTCCCTTCTCCTCTCTTTTCTGCTAGTGCCTCTGATACTGGGGTAGGTTTCAGTCCCTAGTTGTTCTTCCCCAGTTCCCCCCCTTGCCATCCCCTATTCCCCCCCCCCAGCCAGGATGCCTACCATTCTCATCTGCCCTGCCACTTAGACTCCTCCCTAGCATCCACAGTTCCTCCCTCAAAGTGGCCAGTTGTCTACAGACCATACACCATACACCCCACCCATTCTCCAAGCCCAGTCCAGGATCATGGTGGACCCACACCCTGTACACCCCCCCACCCTTCCAAAGATGCCTGCCCTATTGACGTGCAGCACCTGCCCCATTTTGGCCCCCATCTTATGTTATGGGCTCTTACTCCCAGTTTGTGCACCCTACTACAACTGTTAGGCCCCTATTTACTCAAATTCTTGTTCCCCCCACAATAGTCCTCCTACTGCCCCCTTGCTGACCGGGTTAATTCAGTCTCAAATCTCATCCGTTAGGTACTGTATTACTGTAGCAATCCTAAAGCCTCCTTGTCCATTTTTCACCCCTCAGCTACCATACTTTTTGTTCTCAGCCCTCATATAGTTTCACTTAGCCCAGTTAGAAATCCTATTGCACTCCAAGTATTACTCAGCTCAGTCAGAGAGAAATAAACAGAACAAATAAATATGTATTATTACAGTAATCCTAGCAGTATAGCTCAGTACTTTGCCCAGTTAGAGAAATAAACAGAACAACTAAATCTGTATTATTACAGCAGTCCTCAAAGTATCCAACCATTGCTTTGTCTCCACCCTAGAGATCCTGCTGTAATATAGGACCACACAGGACCCTGGGTGGTAGGGTGGGCAACTCTAAAGTACTGACAGAGCTCCGTTGAGCTCGCTCACCCTCCCTCTCTCACTCGCTCGTTCTGTTTCTCCCAACGCTGCAGGCTGCCCTTTTTTACTGGGCTCCTGCCTGCGTTGGTGCCTTTTTCTGCCCAAAAAGAAATCTGCAGCAGTCCCAACAGAGCTCCATTGAGCTCGCTCACTCCCTCTCTCTCACTCGCTCATTCTATTTCTCCTGGCGCTGCATGCTGCCCTTTTGTACAGGGCTCCTGCCTGCATTGGCTCCTTCTTCTGCCCACAAAGAAATCTGCAGTAGTCCTGACTGATCTTGCTCACTCCCCCTCTCTCACTCCCTCGTTCTTAAAGTGTCCCAAACACTGATTTCCTGCTATTCTGCACCGAAACTGCATACTGTTCATAAGGAGGTGTGAATAAATGCCAGTGTTGAAAATCTAGCATGAAAATATTACAAATTTGCGAAATTCAAGGGTGCATGGAAACTGTGCAACGCATGCTTGTAACACAGTCATTTTATGGACTTTCATTATCAAATTTTCAACATAGGCATTTTTGGACCTCTGCTCATGAACAGTGTCACTGTCATTTTCTTAATCTGTCCCGAACACTGATTTCCCACAGTGACTGCGCTATTCTGCGCCAGAAGTGTGAAAACACATTTTGGCGAGGATGTGTAAAGTGATACTGTACTGTTCATAAGGAGGTGTGGGAAAATGCCAATGTTGAAAATCTGGAGTGAAAATATTACAAATTTGTGAAGTTACGGGTGTGCGTGGAATCTAGGCAACGCATGCTCACAAAACAGTAATGTTTTTGATTTTTTTTCACCAAATTTGCTTCCGAGAGTGACGCCGAAATCACCTTTCGGACCGAATAACGCCATGACAGTGACTGAATTAATGAGGAGGGGTCCCACTAACCCCATGTTGAAAATTTGGTGCCAAAATTCCCCCAAATGCCCGAGACATGCGCCAAAGTTGAAAAACCCTATTACTGCCATTATACAGTTTACCGGCATTTCTTCAGTTCGCGATCAGCTTTGAAGAGTGCAGACGTGTTCCTGGTGCACCGAAGATTGTCGTGCCGGGCTCTGGAGGCAAGTATGGGGTGAGGGGGGTGTGGGGAGGTAGAGTACGCAGAGGGTCAGTATGGGTTGAGGAGGAGGGGCACTGGAACACTTCGAGGGACCGCTTTCGCTTTTCAGGTTAAAAAAACAAACGGACAACCCAGGTTGGTTTTCTTTCAGAGTGTGTTTGGTACACTGGGGTGGGCTCCCAGTGTACCACCTGCATTTGAGGGGGGCCAAAGCCAACGGGATTAAGCCCCCGCCAGCACAGAAACGGGTGGGGGCGATGATGTCAGGGGACTGGGCACCTCTGCACACAGCAGAAATCAGGGGTGGGGACATTATGCTAACAGGGAGTGGACTCCTCTCAGCAAACTGAACTGGGAAGGGGAACTGAAGCCGACAGGATTGGGCCCCCTGTCAGCAAAGAAAGACTGTTGGGGGGGGCACATGATGCTGAGGGGGATTGGGCACCCACCTCAGCATACAACAGAAATTCAGGGGCGGGGACATTATGCCGATGGGGAGTGGGCTCCCCATCAGCAAATGAAGTGGGTCAGGGGCATGCTGACAGGGGGATTGGGCACCCCAGTCGGCTCTGAGATGGCCACATAGAGCCGCCATACTCCTGGTAATATTACACCAGGCAAGGTACCGCCCTGCAATGACGGGTCGCTCCCTCATTGCAGCAGAATTGCTGACGCTGCAATGATGAGGCAGCCCCTCATTGCAGCGGCCAAATCATTTAAAGTTGGTGGCACTTCTGCAAAATCAGTGTCATCAGGACACTGGGGGGTGGGATATTCAGACTGCACCAGGCTGTGGCGCAAGCCTGGGTGCAGCGCAACTGGGATGTGCCAGGGCACTGACACGGTGATATTCAACGGTGCTGCACCATGGCTCAGCCCGTTGAGCATCGCTCTGTGGCCATCCGCATTGTGCATGGCACAGTGGCACTGCACCAGTGCAAGTGACCAGAGAGGGGCAGGGGGATGTGATAGCGCAAGTGCCGTTGCGCTAGGTGCATCAACCGCGATATTCAAAGGTGCACATGCAAATGGGGCCATAATGCATGCAAGGCGCAAATGGGGCCATCTGCATGTCATTATGGCCCCATTTGCATGCAGGTGCCCACATCCCCGGCAACTTGTGCCTGGCGCCCTGCCAGGCTGCAGCCGTCAGGGACCGACGCCACCTGCACAAGTGGCAAAGTGCCCCATAGCCCGATTGTGGGCATAAGTATAACTATTATGAACTCCTATATCCCTGGTGGTCCAGTGGTCTGCTCGCAGCCTGATTGCGGGCATAAGTATAACTATAATGAACTCCTATATCCCTAGTGGTCCAGTGGACGGCTCGCAGCCCGATTGCGGGCAGAAGTCTAAAAAGATTGGATCCCATTCCTGGTGGTCCAGCGATACCCCTCCCACCCTCCCACTGAGCCCCACCACCCGCCTCCCCGCGTCAGCGGGCGACAGCCCCACCCATAAGCCGCCGGCCACCCGCTGACTGACCGCGTACAGTACAGCTTCACATATCTGGACTGTGGGCATGCACGGTCTGCACGCCTATTGGCCCACGCTGTGGAACAAATGGGCGCACAGCTGTACTTGCACGCAGTCAGCTGGCAGGCGTCGGGTAGCTTACGCGGGGAGCTCGCCCGCCGCTGACCGGGGAGCGGAGTGGCAGGGCTCAGTGGGAGGGTGGGAGGGGTACCGCTGGACCACCAGGATGGGATCTAATCATATTTTAGACTTCTGCCCACGATCGGGCTGTGAGCGGTCCACTGGACCACCAGGGATATAGGAGTTCATTATATTTATACTTCTGCCCGCGATCGGGCTGCGAGCAGTCCACTAGACCACCAAGGATATAGGAGTCCATTATATTTATACTTATGCCCGCGAATGGGCTTCGAGTGGTCCACTGGACCACCAGGGATATAGGACTGTTTACTTTTCTACTTCTGCCTGCAATCGGGCATGGGGAGGGTGCTACCTGACGGAGGGTGCTGCCGGAGCTCTGGTGGCCACCCACAGCTGGCAGTTGCCATGTTGCACCCTGCAATACGGCAGCTCACCTGTGGGTGGCCGGCTGGTGCTCCTTTATTTTTTGGAACAACTGTATGAGGCGCATGTAGGGGTTGCGCCTGCATGGGCGCCGCACATCCCAGGCTGAATATCGGTATGTGCGGGGGTATGCATGGGCACGCCCCCCCACTTGCTCCACATACATTACTGATGCACCCCGGCACATTGAGATTTGTGCCACACACGTTCCCCTTTGAATATCGTGCGGGCGCATCAGTGGGTTGCGCATGGTGCAACTGTGTTGCGCCATGCGCAACCCTTTTGAATATCTCACCCTGGGTCTGCACTGGGTGCACACCGCCAAGCCCACATATGCAGTGCTGGCATTGGCTGCCACACTGCAGCACCTCCACAACCCGCTTCTCTCCTAAGCTGCCACATAATGTTTCTTGGGCATGCGCGCAAGCAAACATAAAAATAGTATGCTGTTTTTGAGTCACACAGTTTATTAGACTAGCCACAAGTAATAGTTTTTAGTGCTTGAATTTTGAAAACAAGTTGTTTTAGTGTCATAAAAATAGTTGTAGTGTACTGTGGCACCTATGCTTATGTGGTTATAGAATAAATATACCTAAGTTAGAATAAAGACCATTGTTTGCTACCCCAAGTCACTGGCTTAGGTATGCATTATCTCTAATGTGCTCTCTCAAGTGCCCACAACCGATAAAATTCCCCTGACCCTTCACACACGTTTGTCGAGCTGGTTACAGGCCTTTTGACATTTCTGGCTTTAGAAAACACCTTGTGAGGCACTGTATGGAAGACACCATATAGTATGAAAAGCACACTGTATTACCAGTCAAGCCAGTGTGACACACAAAATTACAAAAGTCATATGCCCTTACCTTAAAGATATATTTAAAAGTAGCCTGGAATATCAGTCCTATGTGCTCCATTTGGGAGCCACATGGTCTTAGTGTGCCACCTGTAGGTAAAAAGTAAGTGTGACAGAGTTCTCTCATCTGCAATACTCACATTCCAGTTCACAGTGATTATTCTTGCATGTTGTCAGAGCTGGTGGTGATGTGTTCTGTTCTAGCATCCTGGCTGAAGATGAAAGGGCGCGCGTGTTAAAATCAATTTCTTCCATCAACATTCAGACATTAAATATTCACCAGGCGGTTTAGGTACTTTGCACCAAGCAGAGTGAAGGAAACAGAACAGGAAAGAATAAAAGAGTCAGAGAGCAACAGCTGGCCTCACATTTAAAGGTCGTCCTGTCTCTGCAGTTTTTTCAGGGTCTCTGCGCCTTGACGGTTTACATGCCAACTCTTTCACCAAGGGTTCAAATCCTGGTTCAGACGATTGCAGTCAAAATGAATTTGCAGTCTGGAGTAGAGAAGAGCAGTGTACTGTAGATGTTAGGGTATTTTATTTATTTATTTGTTGAAAAGTTGATAACCGGAAAAGGCACAGGGATGGACCGCAGTGCTAACAGCAAATCCATGTGCCATCTTTAAAAACACTGTTCTTCCAAACAAGAAACATCACTGTACAAGAAGCACTCACAGACCTTCAATAACTTGGTTTCTGTTTGTCATCTTGTTTGTAATCATGCATCTTTACAGCAGCTGGAGACAGGAATGGGGACCTCAGCGCTTCGAGGCCAGACACAGCCTCTTCATCAGGGGGAGGTTCCAGTAGCTGCTAGCAGGACTGATATCTATAAAGTTCAGTCAAGGTCCTTAAGGGAAGGCAGTAAAGGAAAATGAGAACCGCATACCAAAACCTAGATAGAGTTGGCCCTATGACACTGTAACCACCCTGCAAATGGGGGTTCCCAAAAGACTTCCAGGAGCTTGCTTGAATGCTCCAAGCCTGAATGGTGTTTGGCATTTAAGCCATTTATCAGTGAGTGTTTTTAGAGCCTCTGGTACTGTCTCTTTAAGAGCTGTCTGCTTGCAGACATAATTAGTTTGTATGGGGGAACTGTGTGCTTCTCTGAGTACCACTCGAGCTGCTGCCAATTCACTTCATTTTTGCAGTCACTAGGAGTGCAAAGGAACCTATCTGAAAGATGTAACTGTTTGCCATAAATTATTTAGAGTAATAATGAAATTACAGTTTGTCTAACCTGCTTTCTTTGCAGTCAGAACTGTGTCTGCTAGTTCCCATTCTAGTTTTGAACTGCTGAACTGGACCAATCAGTGTGGGGTAAGCTAGCTCTAAAATGGTGCCTTGGACTAATCAGAACTTGGACTCATAATCTGAGCCAGCCACAAGAGGATTGTATGGGCAGTGACTCTGGGAGATGTAGTTTAGACTTCAGTGCCTTTTGGACCAACAGCAGCAGTCTATTGTGAGTGACAGCCAATCCAGTCAAGAACTGGGAGGAAAAAAGGAAGTGCCCGGTTTTGTCGGTTGGAGTTTCAGTTGAGCTTTGGCAGTGAAGAAGGAAGGAGCCCTGTGCTTTTCAGTGTGCAGTTTAGTCAAAAACGTGTGTAAGGCCCAGAGTTCCAGTCTGCAGCTTGTGTAACAGCTTGTTAGGACTGAACTGGCCTTGTGAAAAGAATCAAAGGATCTCTGAAGAGTAGAAACCAGGCTCACCCTGTAGAAGACTGGAGGAATTGCTGAAAATTGCACTCGGTCTGTCAGGAACTGAATCTGCTGTGTGTTCTCCTGGGTATTGTGCAGTAATTAGATCGGGATACAGATGCAGCCTGCCTGGTATAGTGCTTTCTTTATATGGATGTGTGAAGAGATTTGTGTACCTCAAGTGAGCCCTGCTGACATTGAAGGACCCTATCTTATTTGAAGGTCGTGAGTACTAATTCAGGGTGCTCCCTGTTGAATTGCCACATTAAATCCAAATGGAATTACTGTACTGCTGACTGTTTAATTCTCCTTTTCTCTGTGTGAAAGGGCCCCTACCAGCTGCCACAGTTTGGACTAGCCACTAGGGCTTGGGTACCCAGGGACAGTAACTGATAGGGATAGGCCTGTGCACAGAGCCATAGGTAGATTATTAGAGTGATAAGCTAATTAACCTGATTTCCCTGTCCTTGTTATATCCCCTAAATAAATCAGAGCTGCTTGTTTCAGCAAAGTTATACTGCCTGAGGTATTTGTCTATGTTAAAGTACTGTACTGTGATTGTTGCACTGTATCTCATTTCACAGGAGGTCCCAGTGCCGAACCAGACCTGGGGTAAGTGTATACTGTGAAGGTAATTCTGATATATTGTGTGGGCCACTAGTGGGAAGAAAGGGGGGTTGCAGTGTCCCAGAGGGCTGTGACCAAGTTAGTTTAACTATTGCAAACCCTGACCTCTGGGTGGAGGCACCCGCCATTGGATCCAGGCCCCTCAACCTGTTAGTGACAAATCAGGCAGGGGTAGTAGCCCCTGGGATAGCGCCATCTAGGGGTTACAACACACTTTCCTGGTATCAAGGGACCATACTTCTCAACTGTCCCTGATATTCAGGGACTTCCCTGTTTTTGCCTCAAAACCTTCCTTGAACTTTCACCAATTAGGAATTTCTGTCACTGAAAAGAAAGGGTTTTAAGCCTAAAAAATAGCCAGACTCTAGTGTTACAGTCCAATTTTGCTTCAGAAAATGCTTTTCACAAGAAGTCACACAACAGTGCAGGCTTCTTGAACTAATATAATTTTGTAAGATGTGCCCCTTATTTTGGTCATGTGTCCAGATTTGGTTATTTGTTGCTGATTTTTTTAAAGCTCTGTTCCTTATTTCCAAGGACAAAGGTTGAAAGTGAGGAGGCACAGTAGGCCAGGGGTCAGAGAGCAGTGTTGTGATAACAGAAACATAGGTTTGAACCCCACCCCTGCCACTTACGTATTGTGTGATCGATCATAGTTATGTGTGCATTATCCCCCTGTTTCTCCTGTGCTTTGTTTCCCTGAAGCATCATTAGCCTGTCTCAGTCTCACGTCCCACGTCCGCCCTGTACATGCTGGCTGCTTTCCCTCTTCATAGCTTGTACAGCACTTTGGCATACAGAGTGCATGAATGATGCTATATAAAACAATCCTTTTCCTTCCCTTCCTTAATGTGGTTTCTTACAGATAGTACTGTTCTGGTGAAGAGTGGTTCCTCTATGGAGGCACCTGCAGTGGAGACCAAGGAGGATGCTGGGAACCTCCACAAAGGAGACCCACAGGAGGGTGGCACGAGACCCCACAGGTGAAGGAAACAACTCCTGGTGGGGAATTCAATCATTGGGGGGGGGAGGAAGGGGATAGGGAGGTAGTGCTGCCTGGTGCCACGGCTTGAAGGGACAGGAAGCGAATCTTCAGGATTGCGGGAGCAGCTGCAAGAGGAAGGGAGCTGGATGTCATTGTCCATCTAGGGACAAATGACCTGGCTTTGAATGGAATCAGAGCAGTGCAAGAGGAGTTTGTAGAGCTGGGAAGGGGTCTTAGACAAGTAGCATGTACGGTAACCTTCTCGGAGGTGCTGCTTGTCTATGGCAAAGATGATGCTAGGGTATTCTGCACCATGGTATTCAATGAATGGTTGAAAAACTGGTGTGGGGCTCAGGGTTTTGGCTTCATTGGGGACTGGGGAGCCACCTGGAGGATGCAGGCCTATACTGGTGCGATGGTCTGCATCTCCCCGGTGTGGGGGGGGGGGACACCAGGATCCTAGGTGATAGGTTTAAATGCTTCATTGGCAAGCATTTAAACTAGCCAAGGGGGGAGGCACTGAATAGTAGCAGGGAAATCCCAGCCTCCCCCCACAAAACACAGTAGTTAGAGAGGTAAACACCAAGGCAGAGAACTCAGTAGTGAGCAGGACAGGGGTAAATGCAAAAAAAGGCAGTAAGGACAGGGATGGGACTAAAAGGGGTAAGGGCCATCAAAAAATGGAGGGTGATGAGTACCAATGCCCGCAGTCTGTGTAACAAGCTCCCTGAACTAGTGGCCTTGATGGAAGAGGGATGCCTGGATATTGTGGCAGTCACTGAAACATGGTACACAGAGAACCATGACTGGGATGTCAACATACCAGGATTCACAATCTACAGGAGGGACAGGGTGGGTAAAAGAGGAGGAGGAGTAGCTCTCTGTATAAGGGAAGGGATTAAAGCAACAGAACTAAAGAGTAAACAGGAAGTTGATGAGTCACTATGGGTCACCCTGGAGACAGGAAATGGCACCACAATCCGCATGGGGGTTGTGTACAGACCCCCATCTCAGGGGGAGGAAATGGACAAGGAAATGAAAGAAGGCATCCTTAAAATGGCAGAAAAAGGGGAGATATTGTTGATGGGGGACCTGAATATACCAGATGTTAACTGGAGTACCTTTGCTGCAGGTACATCCAAGAGCAGAGTCATTCTTGATGCCCCTACAGGGGGCATGCCTCAGACAGCTAGTTTTGGAACCCACTCCGGAAGGAGCAATCTTAGACCTGGTACTCTCAAATGATGGAGAAAGGATCTCAGATTTAGAATTGGGTAGCCATCTGGGAACAAGTGGCCACCAAACAGTGTGGCTCACAATAAACACAGCCATAGAGTCAAGCCATGCAAAAACAAGAGTACTGGATTTTAGGAGGGCTGACTTTGGGAAAATGAGAGAGTGCCTCAGAAAAGCACCAGCAAACAGGCAAGAAGGAGGGGTAGAGGAACAATGGGGAATAATCAAAACAGCCATCACAGAGGCAACAAGCCTTTGTGTGAAACAAATCAACAAAACAAAATGAAGGAAAAAAACACTATGGTTCTTAAAAGAGGTGGAAGGGAAGGTTAAGTAGAAAAGGATAGCATTCAGGAAATATAAGGAAACACAGAAGGAGCAGGACAGAGGACTTTATCAGTTAAAGCAGAAGGAGGCTGGGAAGACAGACAGAATAGCAAAGGCACAAACTGAGAGAAAGATAGCCAACTCTGTTAAGAAGGGGGATAATGCCATGCTTCAGGGGAGAAAAGCAGAAATAGGGACCCAAGACTTAAATGGTGTGCCACACACATCCCCAGACCCACGTCATTGCTCAGATTCCTCAGCGCCATCTGGATGTGGGCTTTGGGGTGGAGGACAGCCCTCCTCTCACTGGCCTCACCATGGGAGGCAATCCATCAGGAAATCATGCTGAGGTAGGACTGGGGGATATGGCTGCCAGTCCGGGGGATGGTACAGCCAGCTATAGATACTCAGTCTCATTCTCTCTCTGTATCCAACCATTTTATGCCAAAATGAAAGTTTTTAAGATGTTAAAGTGACAATTTCAGTCTTATTGCATGCAGAGCTAATCCATCACACATCACATGTGCCTGGCAGTCAGGCTATGCCCCCCTGTATTTTGTTACTTAAGTGTGATCAAGTGTCCTTCCATGAGCAGATTCTTGTATGCTTTACCAGCATCAGGGAGAAGTGTGACGAATCCAGGGTTTAGACCGATCTGGTATTTCAACATTTCCCTCACAGAATTTGCTTGCATAAATAAAACTCAAATATATACCCCAGATCAAACCATGTGAGCCTGTAGCTCAGTGGTTAGAGTGCTGGGACAGTATTCTGCAGGCCTGAGTGCAACTCCCAGTAGGTCACATTATTCCTTTCTCACTACAATTTGTGATTTTATTTCTAAGCAGTGGTTAATACTGCATAAAAAATGTCTAATTGTCATCGCTATTGTTCCTAACATAGAAACACAGACACATAGAAATTGACAGCAGATAAGAACTGCTAGGCCCATCTAGTTGGCCTGTAAGCCCTACCCTTATTTGTGCTTCTGACCCTGTTTGGGGTAGGCTTTAGCCTCTCCTTCCCACCCCTAGTGATCCCTTATGCCGGTCCCATGCATGTTTTAATTCCTCCACTGTGCTGGCCCCCACAACCTCCTAAGGCAGACTATTCCATGCATCTACCACCCTTTTCATGAAGAAACATTTCCTCACATTTCCTCTTATCCTGTCCCCTTCCAATCTCATATCATGCCCCCTTGTTATTTTACTTCACCTATATTGAAAGATGTCACCCCCTTGTACCTTGTTTATGCCTTTAAGATACTTTAAGGTTTCTATCATATCCTCCCGCTCCCTCCTTTCCTCTAGCGAATACAAATTGAGGTCTTTTAATCTCTCCTCATATGTCTTCTGGTGTAAGCCCTGTACTGTCTTAGTCGCCCTTCTCTGGACCGCCTCCACCCTGTCTATGTCCTTTCGAAGATGCAACCTCCAGAATTGTACTCAGTATGCCAGATGAGGCCTCCCCGGTGTTTTATACAGTGGAATCACCACCTCCCTCCTTCTGCTAGTGATACTCCTGCCTATGCACCCCAAAATACCATTGGCCTTCCCTACAGCCTTAGTACTCTGCTTGGTTATTTTAGGTCATCAGAAATGATAACTCCCAGGTCCCGCTCTTCCTTGGTGACTGTCAGCAACTACCCCATCCCCCAATCCTGTAACCCACTCCAGGGTTTCTGCATCCCAGGTGCATTATTTTGTACTTCTTTGCACTGAACCTGTTGCCATACCTCAGACCACTTTTCCAGCCTTCCTATGTCCCGCCTCATTTTTTCCATCCCATCTGAAGTATCCATCCTGTTGCAGATCTTTGTGTCATTTGCAAACAGACAAACCTTTCCCTCCACTACACTATGTCACTAATGAAGACATTAAAAAAGACTGGCCCAAGGACTGATCCCTGAGGTACCCCACTAATCACCCCCCTCTCCCTGGATTGTATCCTATTTACCACCACCCTCTGCCTCCTTCCATTAACCAGTTTCTAACACAGTTTACCACCTTGTGGCCCTTGCCCAGACTACCTAACTTGTTAACCAGCCTTTTATGGGGTATGGTGTCAAAGGACTTGTTGAAATTGAGGCAAGCGGTGTCCCCTGCTCCCCCCTATTCACCTCCTTTGTAACCCAGTCAAACAAATCTATCAGATTCATTTGACACCACCTCAGCTGGTAGACTGTTCCACAGCTCCACCATTCTTTCTATAAAATAGAACTTCCTCGTATCCCTCTTAAACCTTCCCCCCACCAGTTGTCATATTCCCCAACCCCATGCTTGGTCTGTAGTGAGTACATGTTCAGTGCAGTGAGACGATTTTCATAAGATCTGCTCTGTTGGCCCTGAATCATCTTGGTCACTCTGTGTTGCACTATCTCCAGCCTTTCTCTGTCCTTCTGAAAGGGAGGCCTCCCAGAAGTGAGCACAGTATTCCAGGTGCAGCCTCACCAGTAACCTGTTGTATACAGAAGTAGCAGTACCTCCAGTTTTCTGCTGTCAGTACCGCTTCTGATACACACCAGCCAAGCTGAAGATCGCACTAGAAGTTGGCATCCCATTAGCCTTTCTGTAGGCCTTGTCACACTGGCTTGATTTTTTGAGGGAGTCACTAATAATGTCTCCCAGGCCCCTTTCCTCTGCTGTAATGCTCAGATTAACCCCTCCCAGCCAGTACTCTGTTCTGTTTTATTTCCCCCAGTTGCACAGCCTTGCAATTTTTTGGCATTGAATTTCAACTGCTAAGCCACAGACCACCTGTCTAGCCTTTGTAGATCCCTCTGCATCTCCTTGATCCCTTTGTCACTATCTACCCTACTGCAGAGCTTCGTGTCATCTGTGAAAAGACACAGCTTACCTCAAATGCCCTCTCCAGCCTTGCTGATGAAAATATTGATGAGGACAGGACCCAGGACAGAATCCTGCAGCACTCCACTAATGACCTCCCGCTCTTCTGATTTGACCCCATTTACCACCGCCATCTGCTGTCTCTCCTTCAACCACTTCCTCCCAACTTAACTCTGTCCTGAACCATGCCCAGGTCCTCCAGTTTCTTCAGCAATCTTCTGTGTGGCACCGAGTGGAAAGTCTTGCTGAAATCGAAGTAGAGTAAATCCACAGCATGACCCTTATTTGCTACATTTGTTACCCAATCAATGGAAACTATCAGGATAGTCTAACAAGATCTCCCTGCCACAAACCCATACTGTTTACTATCTTGTAGATTGTTGCTCTCTAGTTGTTTTCCCCCACTCTTGACTCCCTCTTCAATACGCAGCTCCATGTCTGCCGTTGCCTCCCTGACTGTCCTCTGTACTTCCCTAGTTTTATTTGGTACTGTCCCCATTCTTTCTCCCTCTGCTTTTCCTTGTACCTGCTGAAAGCCTTTTTCTTGGCCCACACTGCTTCTCTGACCCTTTCCAAGAACCTTCTTGGTTTCTCGTACCTGTTTCATTTTGTAACAATTCTCATGCATGATTTTGTTGTTTAAAGACTGGTCCCCTTGATTGCCCCCCATTTTTGCTCTACACCTTCGATGCTGTCCACCCTGGTCAATTTAGTCTCAGACCGGCTCCCTCATCTGGTTGATGTCTGTGCTTCTGAAATCTAGGGCTTTAGTTTTTAATAGGAGCATTCTGGCCCTGAGGGCCAGGCTGAACCAAATGGAGTTATGCTCTTGGATCCCAGTGGCTGCCTTATCCTCACTCCACTCACCATCTGCAATTTGGTGAGTAAATCAAGGAATAGCCACTGTATGATCAGCAGATGGCCCGCATCCTCCTCCTCCCCTCCCTCCCTAGGAGCCAAACACCTCACCTCCCTGAAGCACTTGACACTTAGCTAGCCTCTGCATGTAATTCTTGACCCACCAACCTCTGGTGTCCTAGGTGGCAGTGTAATGTGTTACCAGTGTGCAACTGTGACAACCCAATTACAGTTTGAAACAAGCATTTGTCAATGCTGAATGTTGTCTCTCTGGCATTGGCATTGGTAGTGGCAGAGTTAGAGACTCATAATAGGAATGGCAGTGAAGCATTGGAGTGACGCCAACCCCACCCCCGCCCTACAGAGACCAACAGGCATTGGGGTGTGTCTTTGGGTCATCAGCTATAACGCTCATGCCATTTTATCTCACACTACCCTGTAGACACTGACAAGTGTTGTGGTGTGCTTTAGGGTCATTGGGCGTTATACTTACCCCATTCCATGGAAATACACTGAGGTGGGTGCAGTATGGGAGAATGGGGTGAACTTTGTGGCCGAACACTGCAAGGCACACCATGATGCCTGTCACCACTGCAGGTAGGTGTGGGTGGGGTGGGGTGGAATGGCGTGAGCATTACAGCCGATGATCCCAAGTCACACCCCTGACACCTGTCAGTCTCTACAGGGTGGGGTGCTACAGTTGGAAACCCTAACACCTTAGGCGTGTGTTGGTATTTACACTCCAAATTTTCAACATGGGCTTTTTGTGAGCCCACCTCATGAAGAGCAGCACTATCAGTTTGTTAGCTGAAAGGTGGTTTTGCACAGTGGCTATGTCATTTGGCAACAGAGGGCCGAAAACACATATTGGGCAGTATGTGGAAAATGACAACTATATTGTTCATGAGGAGATGTAAAAAAATGTCAGCGTTGAAAATCTGGAGTGAAAGTATGAAACATTGGTAAAGTCATGAGCATGCATAGAAACTGTTCAACACACGTCTGTTGCCCAATTATTTTTCGGATTTTTTTAACCACATTTTTATGTTTGCTTGCACACATGTGCAAGAAACAGTGCCATCATCCGAGATTTCGGAGGTGTGTCACCCCCTCTTCCAATTCAGTTAGTGTGTTAGCAGGCTCGCCCCCTGTAAGCCAATGCATGCTGGAGCTATCTATGACAAGCTCCAAATGCAGTGGCATACAGTTGAAAGGGGAGCTACGCTCAGTGAGCAGATAAGATATTGCCTGCTCATGCACAGCTTCCCCACACACACACACACACATATGCACATGTGCCCCTCATGCGCACACACTGTATGGCGCGAGGGTGCCTAATCCCCATCGGCTGTGGCAAGCTCCCCGCCCCCAAAGTTTTCAATGCCACGCTGGGTGCCCACCCCAGCGTGGCAACTCATGATATAGCCACGGGGTGCCCAATCCTGCTGGCTCCACTGTCCCCACCCCAGTATGGGTGCCACGCTGGGAGCCCACCCAGCGTGGGCAATAGATGCTTTGGCCGAGGGTGCCCAATCCCCGCCGGCTGAACGCCCCCAACCGTCTTGTGCCATGCTGGGAGCCCACCCCAGCATGGCAAACGTCCCGTGTCGTCATTGAAAAAAAAGAAAACCTGTAAAGAAAAAACGGTCCCATGTAGTCTCCCTGCCCCCCACACAACCCGCACCCACCCACTGCGCACCCTGCCTCCCCACACCCCTACACCCCATACTTACCTCCGGACTCCGGTGCGCTGATCTTCGGTGGACCGGGAACATGTCTGCACTCTTCAAAGCCGACCGCGAACTGAGAAATGCCGGTAAGCTGTATAATGGGCTAGATAGGGTTTTTCAACTTTGTTGCATATCTCAGGCATTTTTGGAATTTTGCACAAATTTTCAACATGGGGTTTTGGGACCCCTCTTCATGAATGATTTCACTGTCATGGGCGTTGTTTTCGGGCAAGGGTGATTTCGCAGTCACTGCGCCGAAATCACCTTCGACTGATTAACAAAATGACACTGCCAGTGTTCATAAGGTGGGCTCTCAAGAAGCTTATTTTGAAAATTTGGTGGAAAAATTCAAAATGACTGTTTTACGACCGTGCGTTGCACAGTTCCTACGCACACTCTTAAGTTCGCGAATTTTCAATATTTTCACTCCAGATTTTCAACATTGCCATTTTAGTACAACTTCTTATGAGCAGTATAGCTGTCATTTTTCACATCTCACCCAAAATGTGTTTCCGCCCATGTAGCGCACAATGGCACAGTCGGTGTGTGAAACCAATGTACGGGACAAATTAAGAAAATCACAGTGACACTGTTCATGAGCAGAGGTCTTAAAATGGCTATGTTGAAAATTTGGTGAAAAATTCCTAAAAATGACTGTTTTATGAGTGTGCGTTGTACAGTTCCTACATGCGCTTCGAAAGTTTGCAATTTTCAATATTTTCACTCCAGATTTTCAATATTGCCATTTTACCACACCTTCTTATGAGCAGTACAGCTGTCATTTTTCACATCTTGCCCAAAATGTGTTTCCGCCATGTAGTGCACAATGGCGAGTCGTAGCAAGCGAAATCAATGTATGGGACACATTAAGAAAATCACAGTGACACTGTTCATGAGCAGAGGTCTTAAAATGGCTATGTTGAAAATTTGGTGAAAAATTTCCAAAATGACTGTTTTACGAGCGTGTGTTGTGCAGTTCCTATGCATGCTCATAAGTTTGCAATTTAATATTTTCACTCCAGATTTTCAACATTGCCATTTTATTACACTTCCTTATGAACAGTACAGCTGCCATTTTTCATATGCCGCCCAAAATGTGTTTTTGCACATGTAGCGCACAATGGTGCTGTTGGTGTGCGAAAGCAATGTTTGGGACAGATTACGAAAATCACAGTTACACTGTTCATGAGCAGAGGTCTTAAAATGGTTATGTTGAAAATTTGGTGACAAAAGTCCATAAAATGACTGTGTTACGAGTGAGCATTGCGCAGTTTCCACGCACCCTCGTAAGTTCATGACTTTGTAATATTTTATTACAGATTTTCACCAGTGGCATTTTTTCCACACTGCCTTATTTAAAGTACAGCTGTCATTTTTCACAACATGGCCGAAGTGTGTTTTCACACTTTCAGCGCAGAGATGCGTGGTCGCTGTGTGAAATCAGTTTCCGGGACAGTTTGAGGAAATGACGGTGACACTGTTCATGATCGGAGGCACCAAAATGCCTGCTGGACAATCTGCTCGTAAAATCCCCAACCTAATTATATTACAGAGTGTCGTTGCACAGTTTCTATGTACGCTATGACTTCACCATTTTTTAAATATTTTACTGCAGATTTGCAACATTGCCATTTTTACACTCCCCATGAACAGTACAGCTGTCATTTTACATCCTGTTCAGAATGTTTTGCACCTGTGGTGCTAAATGCCGTAAGTCGCTGTGCATAAGCAGCTTTCGGCTAAGAAACTGATATTCCCCTGGTTCATGAGGTGGGGTCACAAAAACCATGTTGAACATTTGAGGAAATACCAACGAATGCCTGAGGTATTCGGGTTTCCAAACCATAATGCCCAACCCTGTAGAGAATGACAGGCATCAGGGGTGTGACTTGGGATTCTTGCCTGTAATGCTCATACCATTCCACACTCTGCAGCCAGTGAGAGGCATTGAGGTATGCCTTGGACTCTTCTGCCCCAAAGTTCACCCCATTCTCCATATCGCACCCATCTCACTGTATTTCCTAATGGAATGGGTGCGATAAGGGCCAAAGACCCTAAGGAACACCGTGGACACTTGTCAGTGTCTGCAGGGTGGGGTGTACTGAAATGGCGTGGCCGTTATGCCTGACGACCCAAAGGCACACCCCAATGCCTGTCACTCTCTGCAGGGTGGTGGTGGGGTTGGCTTCAGTTCAATACTTCACTGCCATTCCTATTACGCAGCTCTATAACTTCTACACTACCACTGCCAATGCCAGCAAGCAAACATTCGGCATTGACAAATGCTTGTTAACATTGGCATTTTGGGACCTCCCCTCATGAACAGTGGCACTGTGATTTTGTTAATTTGTCCCAAACGTTGATTTCCCACAGTTCCCACATTGTGCGCCACAGGTGCGGAAACACATTTAGGGCAGGATGTGAAAAATGACAGCTGTACTGTTCATAAGGAGGTGTGACAAAATACCAGTATTGAAAATCTGGCATGAAAATATTGCAAATTTGCGAAGTTACGAGGGTGCGTGGAAACTGCACAGTGCACACTTCTAGCACAGTCATTTTATGGAATTTCATCACCGGATTTTCAATATAGGCATTTTAGGACCTCTGCTCATGAACAGTGTCACCATCATTTCCTCAAACTGTCCCGAAAACTGATTTCACACAGCGACCACGCTATTCTGCGCCGGACGTGTGAAAACACATTTCGTCCAGGATATGTAAAATGATAGCTATACTGTTCATGAGGAGGTATGGAAAAATGGCAATTCTGAAAATCTAGAGTGAAAATATTACAAATTCACGAAGTTACGAGCGTGCATGAAAACTGTGCAATGCATGCTCGTAAAACAGCCAATTTTTTGAATTGTTCCACCAAATTTGCAACATAGGCTTTCTGAGAGCCCCCTCATGAACAGTGGCACTGTTGTTTCGTTAATCGGTCCTGAAAGGTGATTCTGCGCAGTGACCGCGAAATCACCTTTCAGGACCGAATAATGCCATGACAGAGACTGAATTCATGACGAGGGGTGCCAATAACCCCATGTTGAAAATTTGGTGTCATAATTCCCAAAAATGTCCGAGATATGCACCAAAGTAGAAAAAAACCCTATTTATGCCATTATACAGCTTACCTGCATTTCTTCAGTTCGCGGTTGGCTTTGAAGAGAGCAGACGTGTGTTCCCGGTCCACCGAAGATTGTTGCGCATCCAGAGGTAAGTATGGGTGAGAGGGAGGCAGAGTGCGCAGTGGGTGGCGCGGGTTGTGGGAGGGGGCAGGGAGACCACGAGGGTCCATTTTCTTTTTTAAAGGGTAAAAAAAAATAAGGGGAACATCGCGGGACGGTTTTTGTTTTTCAGGGGATTTGGCATGCTGGGGTGGGCTCCCAGCGTGCCACCTAAGTGTTTTTGGTGGGAATGCTGCAGCCAACGGGGATTGGGCACCCTGTCAGCACATATACGAGAGGGGCAAGAGCCAAGGGGATTGGGCACCCCTCGGTACACAACAAAGTGGGGGGAGCATTATGCCAATGGGGAGGGCTCCCCAGTCGGCAAAATAAGCGGGGAAGGAGGATAAAAGCCCGATGGGGCCTGGGGCCTGGGGCCTGGGCCCCCGTTGGCAAAGAAATACTTTTTGGGGCGCATGATGCCGAGGGGATGGTCACCCTCGGCACTACAGCTGAAATGGGGGCATTATGCCAATGTGGGGAGGGGCTCCTGTCGGCATTGTGACAGGCGGGCAGCCACTGACGCCTGTTGCTTGCACGCCGGGAGGCGAAGAGAACCCATTGCATGAGAGCTTTGTTCTCATTGCAGCGGACCTTCTAGATCTGGTGGCCACATTAGAGATGCATGATGTCAGCGCCTGCTGCTTGCTTATTGGGGAATGAGAGACGCACCTACTGATGAGTGCGCTGCATTCGCCCAACAGTGACAGCGCCTCCAAATCTGCTACTACCGCAAGATGTTGGCTGGCGCGCAAGCATGAGCCAACATAAAAAGGACCCTTTAACTTTTTTCCTGGGGGCAATGCTGCCACCTTAAGGAAATCCTGGCTCTGCTTCTGCCGACTGACTACCAACGACTGCCCCCCCAAAAAAGGAATACTTTATTTTATTTCACTAGTATAGTCCAACTGAGATTCAAAACTTTGTTTACAGTGTGTGTGTGTTTTGGGGGGGGTTCTGCTACTTCTATCCAAATTTGCAGTTGGGAGGGGCCTAAAGCACAGGGAGGTCAGGTGACTCATTCAAGGTGACAAAGTGATACAGTGGCTGTGGGTGGGATTCGAACCTTGGACTCCCATTTAAGAAAATGAAAGAAACAAAGAGAGAAAGACAGCCACGGGAAGTTCAGACTAATGATTCAGCTGAGCAGTTCAGCTGGCAGAGCACCTGGATGGTGGATCAGGTCTGTTGTAGAAGTGCGGTGATGCCAGTAATCATAATCAAGAATAGAAGAGGAGTCCCTGTAAGTTAAAAACAATGTGTCCTCTATATGATTGTGTGTCTGTGTCTGTGTGTGTGTGTACACGTGACTGGATGTGTGTGTACGACTGCGTGTCTGTGTCTTTTACAGTGGCCCTGTACATGTGTGTATAAATGCATGGCGCTGTGTGTGTATGTATGTATTCCTGTGTATGGCTGCATGTCTTGTATCTGTTTATAACTGCTTGTATATGTATCTGACAGTGCTCCTGTGTGCATGTGTGTGTGTGTGTGTAACTGTGCATGACTTTGTGTCTCTGTATATGACAGTCCCCCTGAAAATATGTGCATACATAGTATTCATGACTCTGTGTGTGTGTGTGTGTGTGCGCGAATGTGCACATATACAGCTGCATGTCTGTATGAATGTGCCCCTCTTAGTGTACTGTACCTCTTTACATGTGGTCCACTCTCATGAACGTGTAGTGAATCAGTATACATCTGTCCCTGTGTATGTGTATATATTACAGAACAGGGAGGGAGGGAGGGAGGTCAAGTGACTTATTCAAGGTCACAGAGTGAGCAAGCGTCTGAGTGGGACTGGACCTGGGAACCTCTAGTTGCACGGCTCAGCCTCAAACCACCAGAGAACACCACATATCCTTAGCAGGCAAAGAAAAGGAACTTAAAATAGTTTGCAAAATGAAAGCTGTGCCATTTTGTCCTTATTATAAGGTACATTGTAGGTAATAGTCTAAAATGTACTCTCATTTGCCATCTTCTCTTTACGGGGGGGGGGGGCACTAGTGAACAGAGTTGCAACATTCCCTGTATTTTCTATTTTTAGCACCAAGAAAACAGAACTCAGATAGTACTGCCCTTGTTTAAACAAACAAAGCATCTCATAAAGACAACAAAAAAGACGAGAAACGACAATAAACAAGATGAGGTAGCCCTGGGACCCTTGAGCTACAGGATTAACAGAAGTGACATGATGAATAGAGTATGTTCCTGCACACACAAGGATACCTGGAATGCAGCTGGACTACATTTCTTAACTATAGGAACAAGTGCTGTTTTCTGATCAGTTTCCTGTGATTGTTTTACATACATTTTATTATATTGGGTGCATTCACAGGAAATAAGGCAGTACTCATATCAATTTTTTTCAGTTTTTCACCCTTTGTTTACACTGCTTGGTCCGATATACACCTCGGCAGACGAAGAGGGCGATGCATGCCAATAACATCTGATAAAATAAACAGCAGCAGATGTACTACCCCTTTCCCTATGAATCTAATGCCTGCCAAGGGCCTATGCAATACAGTCAGGAAAAAAACATATTATAAACAAGAATTTGTCAATGCCGGAGTTCGTCATTGGGATTGCTGTTGGTAGGCACCGATTGGCAGGACTAAAGTTCCCAGCAGAAAGAACAAGTTATGCCACCAAGTTCACATTCCCATTGCAATACAGCGAAGGGCATATCTGTTTCCTCAATTCGTGATCTGGCTTTGAAGAGTGACGAGGTGTCTGCGGTTCAGAGAAGATAAGGGCACTGGAGCCCCACCATGGGTTGGGGGGGGGGCGTTATGGTTAGAAACCCTAATGCCCTGGGCATTTGTTGATATTTGCACTACAAATTTTCAACATGGCCTTTTGTGACCCCCACCTCATGAAAGCATTTGGGACCTCTTCTTATGAACAGTGGCACTGTGATTTTGTTAATCTGTTCGGAACGTTGATTTCTCACAGTGGCTGCGCCATTCTGCACCAGATGTGTGAAAACAGAGTTCAGACAGGATGTGAAAAATTACAGCTGTCACATTTATAGGGAGGTGTGAAGAGAAAGCAGTGTTGAACATCTGGAGTGAAAATATTAAAAATGCTCGAACGTACGAGTGTACGTGGAAACTGCACAATGCAAGCTCGTAACAGTCATTTAGTGGAATAATTTCACCAAAATTTCAACATAGGCATTTTGTGACGTCTACTCATGAACACTGTCACTATGATTTTCTTACTCTGCCCCAAACATTGATTTCCCATAGCGACCGCGCCATTATACGCCAGATGTGCAAAAACACATTTTGGGCATGATATGAACAGTGATAGCTGTACTGTTCATAAGGAGGTGTGTCAAACTGACAACATTGAAAATCTGGAGTGAAAATGTTACAGATTCATGAAGTTATGTGTGTGCGTGGAAACTGCACAACGCACGCTCATAACACAGTCATTATATGGACTTTTCTCACCAAATTTTTAACATAGGTATTTTGAGACCTCTGCTAATGAACAGTGTCACTGTGATTTTCATAATCTGTCCTGAACACTGATTTCCCACAGCGACCGCGTTATTCTGTGCCGGAAGTGCGAAAACTAATTTCAGCCTGGATGTTGAAAATGACAGCTGTACTGTTCATGAGGAGGTGTAAAAAAATACCATTGTTGAAAATCTGGAGTGAAAGTATTACATATTCACAACGTTGCAAGTGTGCGTTGAAACTGCATAACGCGGTAGTCAAACAGTAATTTTTTTGAATTTTGTCATTTACCAACATAGGTTTTTGGGAGCCCACCATGAACAGTGACACCGTTGGTTCATTAATCAGTCTGGAAAGGTGATTCCACGCAGTGACCGCAAAATCACCTTTCAGGACTGAATGATCACATGGCAGTGACTGAATTCATGAGGTGGGGTCCCAAGAACCCCATGTTGAAAATTTGGTGCCAAAACTCACAAAAATGGTCAAGATATGCACCAAAGTTGAAACAAAATCTATTTATGCCATTACACAGCTTACTGGCATTTCTTCAGTTCGCAGTAGACTTTGAAGAGTGCAGAAGTGTTCCCGGTCCACTGAAGATCGTCGCACTGGGCTCTGGAGGAAAGTATGGGGTGAAGGGGGTGTGGGAAGGTGGGTGCGCAGAGGGTGGATGTGGGTTGGGGGAGGAACCACCGGACTCAATGAGGGACTGTTTTGTAGTTTACAGATTTAAAAGAAAATGTTAAAACCTCACGGGAAGGTTTTCTTTTTTACTGGGATGCCACCTGAGTGCTTGTGGGGTGGGGCTGTAGCCGATGGGGGATTGGGCACCCCCATCGGCACATACTGAGTGTTTGGTAGGGGGACAAGAGCCGAGGGGAATTGGGCACCCCCCTCGGCACACAAATTGGGGGGGCATTATGCCAAGGGAAGTGGACTCCCCACTGGCAAACAAACTGTGAGGGGTAGCCAACAGGGGATTGGGCACCCCTGTCTTTTTATTTTGTTAACTGCGAGGGCATCACGGAAGGCCTGGGCTCTGTGCATTCACACTGCTGTAAGCTACAGCAGTGTGAATGCACAGCCAGGAATGCAGTGCAGGAATGCAACTTCAAAGGACCGAGCTGTGCCACTATTGGTGTGGCTCCGTCCTTTGAAAAGTTGTCCTGCTCAGCCCGAACAGCTGAAAGTGAGTCATCGCCAGCCTGCCGACTGATTCACCTGCCGCTGACCTGCCCATAGAAACAGAGCTCTCCATTGGGCACACCCCTTTAGAGCACCTTATAGCAATGAGTTTGTCTGCGCCTGCACGCCACGACGAACTCAAAAAATAGGGAAAAAATTTTAAAGTAAGAATTAAGAGTTAAAGGGAAATTGCCACTTGAAAATACCCCACACCATAGTGTGAGGCAGCCCCCCCCCAAAAAAAAATAAGGCTTTCCACCAAAAATATTTCACTTTAAGGCATGGTGCAGTATCTGCAAGTTTATCTGGTTGCTCCGGTCGTCCCTCCCACTGGCATTTCACTACAAGCCCTGCTCAGGGCACATCCCAACACCTCCCGTGGCAAAATCATGTCTTCAGGTAACATTTTTATATTAGACGGAAAGCCTAATCGGGGCTGGGGGCATTTTCAAGTGGATGTTTCCCCTGTAATGGAGCAAATCTGATCAAACAAGTGATAAAAATTACTGGTCATCAGCAAGGAAGATGATATGACTGTACAGCTGTGGCACATTTTCAGTGATGTTCTGGAACAATGTGGCAGTATAACCTACAGGATAGAGTAAGGAGCTGTGAATGAGCTTGGTACATCCAGCAAATAGACCTGGGTTTGATTCCCACAACCTCCACTTGCATACAATGTGACTGAGCAAGTCATTTAACCTCCCCAGTGCTCCCGGGTCACCCCTGAAAACAGGCACCTGTGCCTAGACGCCCCCTGATGAAGGGTTTACACCCGAAGCTCCAGGGCTAGGTGGCTTGTAGTGTGGTCCAAACACACTCCCTTTATCAGCAATAAAGCTGTTTTTATGTTGATTGCACACTGGCGCAAGAAACATATTGCGGCAGCTTGCTACAGAAGCAGGTTGTAGAGGCACAGCACTGTTGTGTGCAGTGCCTCCACAGCCTTTGGAGGCTAGGCCCGCTGTTTCCAATGGGATGGCATGCTGCTGCTGACACTAGTTCAGCCAGCGTGCCACAACCTTGTAAGGTTTCAGCCGCTGCAATCAGGTGCCATCTTGTAATTGCTGTATAAGCCATTCCGCCGCAATCAGGGAGCAACCCATCATTGCTGGGAGGAACTTTGTTACTGTGATATTGTTTGTGAACATGGCAGTGGCTTGCCGCCATGTTCACGGACAATATTAAAGCATCCCCACTGCCGAGGGGGTGCCCAATCCCCCTCGGCAGCATGTGCCCCACCACATTTCTTTGACGACGGGGCCCCAACCCCGCCGGCTTCAGCTCATGATCGTTGCTGATGGGGAAGCCCACTCCTGGTCGGCATTAAGTTCCCTCCCACTTTCATTTGCTGACGGAGCCCACTTCCCATTGGCATAATTCCCCCAAACACCCAGTGCAGTTGTGCGAGGGTGCCTTGTGTCCCCCTTTTGTGCTGGCGAGGTGCCCAATCCTCCGTTGCTCAGAGCTGCCCCCCAAAAACACTCTGTTGGCATGCTGGGAGCCCACCCCATTGTACCAAATGGCCCTGTAAAAGAAGTCCCATGATGGTTTTTTTCCTTGTAACCTGTCAAAAGAAATGGTCCTCACGGTCTCCCTGCCCCCAAAACCGCGCCCACCCACTGTGCACCCTGCCTCCCCACACCCCTCACCCCATACTTACCTCCGGAGTGAGATATTCAGTGGACCGGGAACACGTCTGCACTCTTCAAAGCCGACCGCGAAATGAAGAAATGCCGGTAAGCTGTATAATGGAATAAACAGGGTTTTTTCAAGTTTGATGCATATCTCAGGCATTTTTTGGAATTTTGCCACCAAATTTTCAACATGGGGTTATTGGCACCCTTCCTCATGAATTCTGCCACTGTCATGGCGTTACTCAGCCCTGAAAGGTGATTTCGCGGTCACTGCGCGGAATCACCTTTCGGGACCGATTACCAAAACAACAGTGCCAGTGTTCATGAGGTGAGCTCTCAAAAAGCCTACATTGCACATTTGGTGGAACAAATCAAAAAAATGACTGTTTTACGAGCGTACATTGCGCAGTTGCTATGCATGCTCGTAAGTTTGCGAATTTGCAATATTTTCATGTCAGATTTTCAACACTGCCATTTTTCCACACCTCCTTGTGAACAATACAGCTGTCATTGTGCATATCCTGGCCGAAATGTGTTTTCGCACTTCCAGCACAGAATAGCACAGTCGCTGTGGGAAATCAGTGATCGGGACAAATTAAGAAAATTACAGTGATACTGTTCATGAGCAGAGGTGCTAAAATGCCTATGTTGAAAATTTGGTGACGATACTCCATAAAATGACTGTTATGAGTGTGCGTTGCACAGTTTGCACGCACGCTTGTAACTTCACAAATTTATAATATTTTCATTCCAGATTTTCAACATTGCCATTTTCCCACACCTACTTATGAACAGTACAGCTGTCATTTTTCATATACTGGCCTAAATGTGTTTTCACACTTCTGGCGCAGAATAGCTCGGTTGCTGTAGGAAATAAGTGTTCAGGACAGATTAAGAAAATGACAGTGATACTGTTCATTTGTAGAGGTCCTAAAATGCCTGTGTTGAAAATTTGGTGATGATAGCCCATCAAATGATTGTGTTACAAATGTGCGTTGCGCAGTTTCCACGCACCCTTGTAACTTTGCAGAGTTGTAATATTGTCACGCCAGATTTTCAACACTGGCATTTTTTTCTCACTCCTTACGAACAGTACAGCTGTCATTTTACACATCCTGACTGAAATGTATTTTCGCACTTCCAGCGTAAAATAGTGCAGTCGCTGTGGGAAATCAGTGTTCGGGACACATTAAGAAAATGACAGTGACACTGTTCATGAGCAGAGGTCCTAAAATCCCTATGTTGAAAATTTGGTGACGAAACTCCATAAAATGACTGTGTTACAAATGTGCGTTGAACTGTTTCCACGCACCCTTGTAACTTTTTTATATTTTCACGCCACATTTTCAACACTGGCATTTTTTTCACACCTCCTTATGAATAGTACAGCTGTCATTTTTCACATCCTGGCCAAAATATGTTTTTGCACTCCTGCCGCAGAATAGTGCGGTCGCTGTGGGAAATCAGTGTTTGGGACAGATTAAGATCGAGACAGTGAGAGGGGGAAGTGACCGAGCTCAACTGAGCTCTTGTCGGGACAGCTGCGGATTTCTTTGTGGGAAGAAAAAGGCCCCAACGCAGGAGCCCAGTACAAAAGGGCAGCCTGCAGCACTGGAAGAAACGGAACAAGAGAGCGAGTGAGGGAGGAGGAGTGAGCGAACTCACTGGAGCTCTGTCGGGACTGCTGCGGATTTCTTTGTGGGCAGAAAAAGGCATCAATGCAGGCAGGGGCCCAGTACAAAAGGGCAGCCTGCAGCGGTGGAAGAAACAATATGAGCGAGTGACAGAGGGCAACTGAGTGAGCTCAACGGAGCTCTATCAGGACTGCTGCAGATTTCTTTGTGGGCAGAAAAAGTTGTCAATGCAGGCAGGAGCCCAGTACAAAAGGGCAGCCTGCAGAGCAAGGAGAAACGGAATGAGCGACTGAGAGAGGGGGAGTGAGCGAGCTCAACAGAGCTCAGTTGGGACTGCTGCGGATTTTTTTGTGGGCAGAAAAAGGTGCCAATGAAGGCAGGAGCCCAGTACAAAAGGGCAGCCTGCAGCACCAGGAGAAACAGAATGAGCAAGTGAGAGAGGGGGAGTAAGTGACCTCAGTGGAGCTCTGTCGGGACAGCTGTGAACTGCTTTGTGGGTAGAAAAAGGCGCCAACACAGGCAGGAGCCCAGTACAAAGGGCAACCTGCAGCACGGGGAGACAGAACAAGGAAGTGAGGGGGGAGGTGATTGAACTCAAAGGGACTGCTGCGGATTTCTTCGTGAGCAGAAGAAGGAGTCAATGCAGGCAGGAGCCCTGTACAAAAGGGCAGCCTGCAGCGCCAGGAGAAATAGAATGAGCGAGTGAGAGAGAGGGAGTGAGCGAGCTCAATGGAGCTCTGTTGGGACTGCTGCAGATTTCTTTTTGGGCAGAAAAAGGCACCAATGCAGGCAGGAGCCCAGTAAAAAAGGGCAGCCTGCAGCGCTGGGAGAAACAGAACGAGCGAGTGAGAGAGGGAGGGTGAGCGAGCTCAACGGAGCTCTGTCAGTACTTTAGAGTTGCCCACCCTACCACCCAGGGTCCTCCATGGTCCTGTATTACAGCAGGGTCTCAGGAGTGGAGACAAAGCAATGACTGGATACACCCACACCTCCTTATGAACAGTACAACTGTCATTTTTCACATACTAGCGGAAATGCGTTTTCTCACTGCCAGCACAGAATAGTGCGGTCGCTCTGGGAAATCAGTGTTTGGGACACATTAAGAAAGCCACAGTAACACTGTTCATGAGCAGAGGTCCTAAAATGCGTATGTTGAAAATTTTGTGATGAAAGTCCATAAAATGACTGTGTTACAAGCGTGCGTTGTGCAGTTTCCACGCACCGTTGTAACTTTGCAAGTCAGTAATATTTTCATGCCACATTTTCAACACGGGCATTTTTTCACACCTCCATATGAACAGTACAGCTGTCATTTTTGTTCACATTTTGGCCTAAATATGTTTTTGCACTCCTGCCACAGAATAGCATGGTCACTGCAGAAATCAGTGTTTGGGACAGATTAAGATCGAGCGAGTGAGAGGGGGGAGTGACCGAGCTCATCTGACCTCTGTCGGGACTGCTGCAGATTTCTTTGTGGGCAGAAAAAGGCCCCAACACAGGAGCTCAGTACAAAAGGGCAGCCTGCAGTGCTGGGAGAAACAGAATGAGCGGGTGAGGGAGGGGGAGTGAGTGAGCTCAACGGAGCTCTGTTGGGACTGCTGCGGATTTCTTTGTGGGCAGAAAAAGGTAGCAATGCAGGCAGGGGCCCAGTACAAAAGGGCAGCCTGCAGTGGCGGGACAAACAGAATGAACGACTGAAAGAGGGGAGTGAGCGAGCTCAACTGAGCTCCATCATGACTGCTGCGTATTTCTTTGTGGGCAGAAAAAGGTAGCAACACAGGCAGGAGCCCAGTACAAAAGGGCAGCCTGCAGTGCTGGCAGAAACAAACATGTGCATGAGAGAGGGAGACTGAGCGACCTCAATGGAGCTCTGTCGGGACAGCTGTGGATTTCTTTGTGGGCAGACAAATGTGCCAATGCAGGCAGGAGCCCAGTACAAAAGCGCAGCGTGCAGTGCCAAGAGAAACAGAACTAGCGACTGACAGAGAAGGAGTGAGCGAGCTCAACGGAGCAAAGCAATCAACATTCTGCATTGACAAATACTTGTTTCATCTGTTAGAATGTGCTTTTTACTGCTTTAGGAGTGCAAACATGTTCAATTTTGTTTAATTTGGAAATGGCTGGCTGCCCTTGTGTATGAACCCACCCTTAAAGAGTGTCCACAGTCCAGTTTGTGGATTTGTGTCCTAGTGGGCCTTACCTGGTTACCAAAGAATAAAATAAAATAAAAACATTCCCACATAATGTTACAAATACTGCGCAAGCAGTTTGAAATAGACTAGTCTTAAACTGAAATGCAACGGCCAATATTTTTAAACATTTTATTTTACTGTATACTATTTTCTAAGTTTGCTTGGAAGGCAACTAGTATCTATTTTTTTCATGCGCCAAAAAGCGTGTTGGGAGTTTACGCATACAGTCTTATCAGAACAAAGATACAAACTGAAGCACTGATGCACTCCAATTGTCTGGAGTGATAAAACAGCAGTAAAGTCTAGGAAGGTGCCTGCTTATCTGAGCTGGTTAGCAATAAGAATCCAGAAAGGGCAGAACCGAAAAAGACTGTGAGCCCTGACAGTCTGCCCAGGAAAACATGATCTGCCTCCTGTTGTTCCTCAATTAAAATGCGTTTGGTCAGCCCCCCAAATTAGCTGTGTTTTGTATTCAGGCTTTTGTCACATACTTTGAACTCTTGGAACTAAACTCTCCACAATGGCCGTTGCGTGATACCAGGAGCTATTTTAAAGATTTTTTTAAAATAATGTTTAGAACTTTGTCCACAGATAACTATTTATGACATTTAAATTGTCGCTGTAAGATCAGATACAAATTGTGAAATTTGAGTTACACTAAACATCAATTTCAAAACTCTACTAAAAATACATATGACCAAGAACCAGGTGAAGTGAATCAGTGGTGTTCAGTGAGCAGACTTTGTACTGCCCTACAAAAGAGTAGGGGGAAAGTTAAACAGTTTAGCCAGCAAGATACTTTGGGGGGGGTCAAGCTGCAGGGCTTGTGTTCTAAGCAGGAAAATAACCCTACACACTAAAGGGTCTTCAACTATCTTAAGCAATAAGCCTGTCTGAAAACCCAGCACAAAGACACCCAAGCACATTTCTGACCCCCAGTTTTTTCTGAACCAACTCCCGGCTTTAGCTATACTGAAGAGCCCCATTTTGTTTGTGCATAAATGCAGTCCATGAGGCTGGTGTGGCACATTCCATGGTATAAATTAGGGACGAACAGTAAATGTGAACTGCCAAATGTGTATAGGCATGCATACAAGGCAGAATAATTTCTGTACCACATGTAACCCCTAGATGGCGCTATCCCAGGGGCTACTACCCCTGCCTGATTTGCCACTAACAGGTTGAGGGGCCTGGATCCAATGGCGGGTGCCTCCACCCAGAGGTCAGGGTTTGCAATAGTTAAACTAACTTGGTCACAGCCCTCTGGGACACTGCAACCCCCCTTTCTTCCCACTAGTGGCCCACACAATATATCAGAATTACCTTCACAGTATACACTTACCCCCAGGTCTGGGTCCGGCACTGGGACCTCCTGTGAAATGAGATACAGTGCAACAATCACAGTACAGTACTTTAACATAGACAAATACCTCAGGCAGTATAACTTTGCTGAAACAAGCAGCTCTGATTTATTTAGGGGATATAACAAGGACAGGGGAAATCAGGTTAATTAGCTTATCACTTAATAATCTACTTATGGCTCTGTGCACAGGCCTATCCCTATCAGTTACTGTCCCTGGGTACCCAAGCCCTAGTGGCTAGTCCAAACCGTGGCAGCTGGTAGGGGCCCTTTCACACAGAGAAAAGGAGAATTAAACAGTCAGCAGTACAGTGATTCCATTTGGATTTAATGTGGCAATTCAACAGGGAGCACTCTGAATTAGTACTCACGACCTCCAAATAAGATAGGGTCCTTCAATGTCAGCAGGGCTCACTTGAGGTACACAAACCTCTTCACACATCCATATAAAAGAAAGCACTATACCAGGCAGGCTGCATCTGTATCCCGATCGCATTACTGCACAATACCCGGAGAACACACAGCAGATTCAGTTCCGGACAGACCGAGTGTAATTTTCAGCAATTCCTCCAGTCTTCTACAGGGTGAGCCTGGTTTCTACTCTTCAGAGATCCTTTGATTCTTTTCACAGGACGGATTCAGTCCCAACAAGCTGCAGACCGGAACTCTGGGCCTTACACACGTTTTTGACTAAAACTGCACACTGAAAAGCACAGGGCTCCTTCTCCTTCACTGCCAAAGCTCAACTGAAACTCCAACCGACAAAACCGGGCACTTCCTTTGAGTTCCTCCCAGTTCTTGACTGGATTGGCTGTCACTCACAATAGACTGCTGCTGTTGGTCCAAAAAGGCACTGAAGTCTAAACTACATTTCCCAGAGTCACTGCCCATACAATCCTCTTGTGGCTGGCTCAGATTATGAGTCCAAGTTCTGATTCGTCCAAGGCACCATTTTAGAGCTAGCTTACCCCACACTGATTGGTCCAGTTCAGCAGTTCAAAACTAGAATGGGGAACTAGCAGACACAGTTCTGACTGCAAAGAAAGCAGGTTAGACAAACTGTAATTTCATTATTACTCTAAATAATTTCTGGCAAACAGTTACATCTTTCAGATAGGTTCCCTTGCACTCCTAGTGACTGCAAAATGAAGTGAATTGGCAGCAGCTTGAGTGGTACTCAATCAAAGAAACACACAGTCCCCCATACAAACTAATTATGTCTGCAAGCAGACAGCTCTTAAAGAGACAGTACCAGAGGTTCTAAAAACACTCACTGATAAATGGCTTAAATGCCAAACACCATTCAGGCTTGGAGCATTCAAGCAAGCTCCTGGAAGCCTTTTGGGAACCCCCATTTGCAGGGGGGTTACACACATCTCACTAAAATGGGTTGAAGCTGTTAAAGCAATGCTCTCCCACATACTCCGACAGCATCATGAGACTGTAATGGGACAGACTCCAGAGATGCCTTTCATGTGGGCTTCGAAATGACTGGACTGGAGTCAGGTTACAATGAATCCATCTCCTGGTCATTTCACACTCCTGGCAGCTGCAGCAGTTCACCCAACTTCTCCAGGCTGTGCTTGCCAATGAATCCTACCAAGGGTGTGACCCTGTACGAGGAGGAGGAGGAGGGGCAGGATGGATCCCAAGTCACCGGGGAACAAAGGTACACTTGTGTAACCAAACCACACCATAGAAATCTAGAAGTACTCTCTGCAAAACATACCCCACCCCCAGAGTTTAGGGCTTGGAATTCCACTGCACTGCACAGTACCTAACACTCTGCTTTAGGCAGCCTTCTCAAACTGTATGCGGGCTAATCCAGTATAATGCATTAGGCAATTGCATGGGGGGATCTTAAATATGTCAATCCCTGTAGATTTGGGCTTTGGAAAAGAAAAGGAAAGGGAGGGGCTGAGCCACCGCCGGTCGCTCGGTCTGATGGACGGGGATCCCTGGCGCCCTCTATGGTCACCAACTATGCATCAACCATGCCAGGTGCGGAGGGGGGTAGTACCATTGTAGTTATCCAAATCTAAATACTGCCGGCCGGCTCCCGGTTGCCACTTGGCAGTGGCAGAGGTGCTCTGGCATTTGCAAACGTACAACCAAAGTCTCGGATGGGGGGGGGAGAACAAATGCAATGGTTTCACAACAGAGAGCTGAGCAGCCAGGAATCCGGCGAGTCGACTGCTGCTAAACTGCTGACGGGGACAAGTGGGAGCCTGGAGGATGGGACACAGGAAAAGGAAAAAGCAAATTTTGTTAATGTAGTTGTGGGGGGCTATTCCAACACCATCTCTCTCACCTTACCTCCCACACTGCCTGCAGTTGGACCCGCACGGACCTCCTCCGGACACAGACCCCCTCAGAGGCAATGCTATCCAATATGGAGGGGGGTCTCGAGGGAAGCCCCAGTGTGACCAGAAATCCACAGATTTCCATGCACACACACACGCACACACACACACCAGCTGGAAGAGGGCGCAGTCTAACGGTTTACATTTATCACCAGGGGAGGTACATTTCGCTGGTTCCCTGTTGCTGTCAATCTGGACAGGGACCAGCAACTTTATTGCTCTAATTGCTTCACCCCAGGCTTCATACATTCAGACCCATTCTTCTCACTAGCCCCCAACCCCCCTGGCCCCACTTGGAACCCACGGTCCCGACTACTCCTCCATCTTGGCTGGCCACACTTGAACTCAGCTGTGTCTGCTCCCCCATCCTTGGTAGGCAGTCTGACTGTCCCATAGCCATCCAACTCACCACCAAAGTTACAGGGGAGGGGTAGTGAAAACAGTTTGCAGTGCCGGAGTGCCCCACACCTCGAACTTCCCGCAC
Organism: Neoceratodus forsteri; assembly: GCA_016271365.2. Classification (NCBI taxonomy): domain Eukaryota; kingdom Metazoa; phylum Chordata; order Ceratodontiformes; family Ceratodontidae; genus Neoceratodus; species Neoceratodus forsteri. The sequence continues at coordinate 73,588,232 of JADMNL010000023.1, forward strand.
CCCCTCAGCCATCGGAAGACTTACTGTCATCAAACAGATGTTCCAAGTGCGTGAAGATGCCATAGAAGCTGGGCAGGCTTGACACGAGCTTCTTCTCTGTCATGAGCTGCATGAGATAATTGGGACTCAGCCTTGGCTGTTCCTTAGGTTCCTGATCACCACCGACCATCATTTTGGGAACATAGCAAAATGTGATGCAAGTCCTTCCCTGGGCCCCAAACTTCATGTACAGTGCTCCCTGGTCCCACCAACCTGTGCTGACCTCGTCGCCCGCTGCTGCTCCTCCCGTCTCTCAGTCACTGGGTCACATTGAGTTGGGAAGGGGGCACCCCTGACATGGACTTTTAGGTGGCACTGTGAGAGGCGGACAGCAACAGCCACCGCCCGCCATGTTTATTGAAATGTTATACCAGGCAAGGCACGCCCCTGCAATGACGGGTCACCCACTAATTGAAGCAGTGAAATTGTTTCAAGTTGGTGGCACGCTTTTCAACTGCTGCCATAGACAGTGTGCATTTTCATTTGTGCCACAGCACCCAGCCCAAAAAAGCAGTGGCGCCACTGGCCACAACACGACTGCACCTCCGAAACTTGCTATTCCAAGCTACCACAATATGTTGTTTGCGTGTGTGCAAGACAACATAAAAAATTATTCCAAGTGTCTTTTATAGGGTAATCTGTAAGAAAACATGAATGATTAATTAAGCTGTTGACCAAGTTTATCAAATAACTTTAATGATTTTATTAGATGTGTGCATATCAATAATATGTGAATTTGTGTATTGAATCACTGTTTTGATATTGTGGTATTTATATTACGAAGAAAACTGTTTTTTTACAATGTTGGGATACTGCACCCTTAAGTAGTCATTATAAAAGTAGAGTCTGTTAGTCTGTCTGCATGGATCCTCCCCCTGATGAAGACCCACGTGGTCGAAGCACTGGGGATAGCAATCAGCGTTCATTAAGAAGTCCTCAATAAACTCACCTTTTGTGTTTATATGAGCGTCCGAGTTTTCCATCTAGTGTGCCACCTTTACTTTGTTCATGGTATGCGTTGGGAGTTTCTCCTTGGTGTTGCACTGACACAGCGTGCTGAGCACCCCATCTGCTTGCTTTCTTCATTGTTTGTTCTCTACTGCCTCAGCCTACCTGGCCTACAGTGCATTAGCAACTAACACTAACCCCCCTTATGTAACTGGTTGGAATGCATTCACCATTCAGTCCAAGCACGTATCATTCGGTCTCACAAAATGTCCTAGTTGTCATTTGATGACTCACTCAGTTGTTCAGCCTTGCCTACATTTTGTTTCTACCTTGTGCTCATTGCTGTCAATGGCCATCAGACTTCGCCATTGGCCCCCACTACTACTGCACTCAGATGGGCTGCACTCAGATGCATGCCAACCACAACCATGGCATGGCTTTCAGGGCTCCCTACCCTTTTTGTTGACAGTCTCGCTCTGCTCACTTGAAGTCCACATATCGGTGGGGGGGTACTTCCATTTGGGCAGAGTCCTTCTTGTTATGCCCTTCAGGGAAGCTTTGGCCATGCAGATCATCTCAGCTGCACCTCCTGATGTAGTATTTAAGACTTCAGCTGCCAGAAGGTGGGGCCTCTAATCCATGGGGGCTCCTTTAGCTGTGCAGACCATGTCGACAGCACCCTCGAAAGCTATTCCACCCCCCCCCCCACAGCTGCCTATGGTTCACCTGGTCTCCACTTCCTACCTGGTCTCGATCTCTTTCCTTTTCTCTGCCCCTCAAGGGTGAAGATGATATAATTATGCAAGTCTTGGCCCCTCAAGGGTCCAACTCTTATGCCTTACTCCTTAAGGGTTCGGCTTCCTCTCTAGGCTTCTTCTCGTGGAGGTCAAGTGAATGCCTTTCAGCATGTTTCTGTACTTCTCCTGCCTTGGGGGGTGGGCCTCCTTCATGGGGAACCTCCTTTAGCTTCAGAGATCAGTTTGCAGCACCCTGTGGCTTTCCCATTAGAGGGATAGAGTATGAGCCATTCCTTCAAAATTTTCCCCTTAAATTGGGTCTCTAAATTGCAGTAGCTGAGCTGTCACTAATTTTATCCTCAGCATGGAGGGAAGGTGACCAAGGCCTTGGAACCTCAGAGGTTTCCTCCTCATAGGGTTTTTTTCCTCTCCTCTGTGCCGAAGGTCATAAAAATGATGTACTCTCCGCAGGAGGTGGTACACAATGTAGTACATTTATATTAATGTAACGTTTACTCAGACAGGTTTCCTCTGTGAGCTGGGATTGGATGGTGGCCCTCTTTCCATCCTGTCGTTCTTGCTCTCCTCATGGAAGTCACATCTCTTCCACTATCAGTTACTGATTACTGTCAGTCATTGTTCAGTTCAATCTCGATCAGTCATCCCTAGTTGCTGTCAATCTGTTCTCACTCAGGGTCTGTGTTCACCACTTGCTGCACAGTATTTTTGGGCTCCTTCCTAAGGTACCTTAATGAATTATGTTACCACAGCGCTTTTAGGGGTGGAACTCTCCTCAACATTGTTCCTATGCCTTCACGGTACCCTGACAGGGTGGCCATTCCCCATGGGACAGAGTGTGCGAAGGGCCAAAGTATCCATGTATCACAGTCAACAGCACATTCATTCAAATGCCTTCAGACTACCAACAAAGTTGCACAAGCGTAACTCCTCACTAAGTTGCGTAAACCCATTGAACCCTAAGTCGCTTTAGTCTAAATTTCCCCTTGTGTACAAATGTCATGTCTGCTTAATAACACTGTGCCACTTTTCTAAGAAGAAAACTCACATTGGCCTCTTTCTCCTTTAAATATAGCCAATATGCAGTTATATGCAGCATAACCTAGAGGTCAGAGTAATGAACTGCGTGAATCAGCTTGGTAAATCCAGCAGACCTGGGTTTCATTCCTGCAACCTCCACTGGCATACTGTGTGATCCTGAGTACATAAACTTGTGTGCAGTGCTAGTGTCTAAGTAGGTTGCACACTTGTGTCTGAGACTGGAAGATTGGAAGAATGTGAGTTCTATCTCCGCACCAGGAACTTTGGGTAAAAATCTCAATACTGACACTGTAGTGCACCACAAGAGGGGTGCTGCACTCAGGAGATGCCATTTTTTAGATGAGACATTAAACTGAGGTTCCATCTGCCTGTTCTGGTGGTTGTTCAGGTGGATGTTAAAGATCCCACGACACTTCTTGAAAGAGTAGGGGAATTTTTATTATAACTTTCAAAGAACATGAAAATAAAATTACAAACGTTTAAATCACATGTAAAATCATAAATGAAACATACAAAATATAATGAAACAAATAAGTATTACTGTACCTTATGCCCCCTTTTTAAATTGTGAAATTTCTTTATTCAAACTTCATACCCCAAACACCCTGAAAAAAACATTCTAAATTTATTATATAACAGACTAAAAATTCGGATAACAAATAGATTCCCCAAAGTTACTTGCATCCTTTTGTGTTTCCCTTACTAGTCACTACCTACACTTAAGAAGAAGTGGAAAATCTACTTGCTAATGTCACCTGTCTGACATTAATGCTTCTTTAGTGCATCTGTACAAGGGAACAGACTAATATTACATCTTAAGACATGCCTACTTCCCTTCCTCCCTACGTCCCATAGGGGGACCGTCTATTTATACCTACTCACACTCCGCTTTTAAGGCAAAACAGGTCACTCACTCCAAAATAAACTTCCTTTCATACTCTTTACTGAAGCCAGTTGATGCTTCCCCACCATTTGCCATATACCTGCATGGAAAAAGCAAGTTTTTCTTGATTTCTAATTTTCATAATAGCATTCTCAATCATGCAAAACAGTTGGTCTTCCGATATCATTACTTGTTGTATAGTTAGCCCACATCTTACATTCCAGATGTAAAACTTAAAACATACTAAAAACAAGCATTTGTCAATGCCGAATGTTTGCTTGTTGGCATTGGCAGTGGTAGTGTAGAAGTTATAGAGCTGCGTAATAGGAATGGCAGTGAAGTATTGAACTGAAGCCAACCCCACCACCACCCTGCAGAGAGTGACAGGCATTGGGGTGCCTTTGGGTCATCAGGCATAACGGCCACACCATTTCACCACACCCCACCCTGCAGAGGCACTGACAAGTGTCAAGGTGTGCCTTGGGGGTCTTTGGTCTCTTTGCGCACTCCCATTCCATTAGGAAATACGTGAGAGGTGCGTGTGTATAGGAGAATGGGTGAACTTTGGGGCCAAAGAGTCCAAGGCATATCTCGATGCCTCTCACTGGCTGCAGGGTGGAATGGTATGAGCATTGCAGGCAAGAATCCCAAGTCACATCCCTGATCCCTGTCATTCTCTACGGGGTTGGGCATTATGGTTGGAAACCGTAATACCTCAGGCATTCGTTGGTATTTTCATTCCAAATTTTCAACATGTTTTTTTTGTGACCCCACCTCATGAACAGTGGCAATATCAGTTTGTTAGCCGAAAGCTGCTTATGCACAGCGACTACAGCATTTAGCACCACAGGTGCAAACACATTCCGAACAGGATGTAAAAAATGACAGTTGTACTGTTCATGGGGAGGTGTAAAAAATGGCAATGTTGCAAATCTGTAGTGAAAATATTAAAAACTGGTGAAGTCACGAGCTGCGCATAGAAAAGTGTGCAGCGACACATCTGTAATGTAATTAGTTTGGGGATTTTACAGAAAATTGTCAACAGGCATTTTGTGCCTCCAATCATGAACAGTGTCACTGTGATTTTCTTTATCTGTCCCGAACAATGATTTCCCACAGTGACCACGCATCTCTGCGCTGAAAGTGCGAAACACATTTCGCCATGTTGTGAAAATGACAGCTGTACTGTTCATAAGGAAGTGTGGAAAATGCCACTGATGAAAATCTGGACTGAAAATATTACAAAGTCATGAACTTACGAGGGTGCGTGGAAACTGCATAATGCTCACTCGTAACACAGTCATTTTATGGACTTTTGTCACCAAATTTTCAACATAGCCATTTTAAGACCTCTGCTCATGAACAGTGTCACTGTGATTTTCTTAATGTGTCCCATACATTGATTTCGCACACCGACTGCGCCATTGTGCGCTACATGGGCGGAAACATGTTTTGGGTAAGATGTGACAATGACAGCTGTATTGCTCATAAGGAAGTGTAATAAAATGGCAATGTTGAAAATCTGGATTGAAAATTTGCAAACTTACGAGCGTGCATAGGAACTGGGCAACGCACGCTCATAAAACAGTCATATTTAGGAATTTTTTCACCAAATTTTCAACATAGCCATTTTAAGATGTCTGCTCACAAACAGTGTCACTGTGATTTTATTAATGTGTCCCATACATTGATTTCACACACCGGCTGTGCCATTGTCACTACATGGGAGAAAAACGTTTTGGGTGAGATGAAAAATGACAGCTGTACTACTCATAAGAAGGAGTGGTAAAATGGCAATGTTGAAAATCTGGAGTGAAAATATTGAAAATTTATGAACTTACGTAGCGCATGAGGAACTGTGCAACGACTGTGAAACAGTCATTTTAGGAATTTTTCACCAAATTTTCAACATAGCCATTTTAAGACCTCTGCTCATGAACAGTGTCACTATGATTTTCTTAATTTGTTCCGTACATTGATTTCGCACACCGACTGCGCCACTGTGCACTACATGGGCGGAAACATGTTTTGGGTGAGATGTGAAAAATGACAGCTGTACTACTCATAAGAAGATGTGGTAAAATGGCGATGTTGAAAATCTGGAGTGAACATATTGAAAATTCCCAAACTTATGAGCCTGCGTAGGAACTGCGCAATGCACGCTTGTAAAACAGTCATTTTTTTGAATTTTTCCTCCAAATTTTCAAAATAGGCTTCTTGAGAGCCCACCTTATGAACGCTGGCAGTCGTTTTGTTATTCGGGCCGGAAAGGTGATTTTGTGCAGTGACTGCGAAATCACCCTTCGGGCCCGAATAACGCCATGACAGTGACATCATTCATGAGAAGTGGTCCCAAAAACCCCATGTTGAAAAATTGGTGCAAAAATTCCAAAAAATGCCTGAGATATGCAACAAAGTTGAACAAACCCTATCTATCCCATTATACAGCTTACCGGCATTTCCTCAGTTCGCGGTCGGCTTTGAAGAGTGCAGACGTGTTCCCGGTCCACCGAAGATCATCGCGCCGAGGTCCGGAGGTATGGGGTGAGGGGGGAGTGGGGAGGCAGGGTGCGCAGTGGGTGGGTGCGGGTGGGAGGGGCAGGAGAAGCGCGAGGACAGTTTTAATTTTCAGGGTTTTTTTCCAAAATGACGACGGGACGCTTGCCACGCTGGGGTGGCTCCCAGCGTGGCACAAGGATGGCTAGTTGGGGCATGGAGTCGATGGGATTGGGCACCCCCACGGCCACAGCATCAGTTGCCATGCTGGAGTGGCTCCCAGCGGGCACCCAGTACTCGGGAGGACAGTGGAGCGATGGGGATTGGGCACCCGTCAGCTATCCGATGATTTGCCATGCTGGGGTGGGCACCCAGCATGGCATGTGAAGCTTTGGGGAAGCGCAGCACAGCCGACCGGGATTAGGCACCCCCGACTGTACAGTCGCGTGGGGGCACCGCGGTATCGCATGTGTGTGTGTGTGTGTGTGTGTGTGTGTGTGTGTGTAGGGGAGCGCGATGAGCAGGTGATATCTGATCGCTGCTCACTGAAGCGTAGCTCCCCCTTTCAACTGTATGCCACTGCATTTTGGAGCTGTCATAGACAGCTCCAGCATGCACTGGTGGACTGGGGCCGTGCCTGCCAACACACTGACTGAATTGGAAGAGGGGGTGACACACCTCCGAAAACTCGGATGATGGCACTATGTTTCTTGCACATGCGTGCAAGCAAACATAATAACCACATAGTATGTCTGTCATGTTTGGTCTGTTAATTAGGCAATATACCCAGATATAGGATTTCTGGAGTCAAGGCATAAAAAGGAGATTTTGGACACTGCTCTTGCAGTACTACTCAAAATTGCTCAATAAAAAGACATTCAAAGAATAGATCATTCATAGAGTCTATTGTCCCTACACATGAAGGTCTAGGGCAATATCATTCCTCTATACCATACTAACATATTAAAATGCCAACAGAATAGACCTAATGGTCTTTCATGTCTGCTCATTTGGTCAGCCCCCACCCTGGGAGCTGACTTTGCTGCTCCCCCCGCCTTCTCTGGCTTCTCCCTTCCCAGTTCCGGATATTCTCGCTGCACTAGATTTTGCTTCCAGAACCCTTCCCCTGTACCTGTCCCACCCCCTCTTGAGCCCCTTCACCATTTCTGCCTCCACCAGCCCCCTGGGCAATGCATTCCATGGCTCCACCACCCTCTCAGTGAAGTAGCACCTCTTATTTTCTCCCCTGAATCTTCCCCCCTCCAGCTTCCACCCATGCCCTCTAGTTGCCCCCTCCTCCTTCCTTCGAAGCACCCTGACTGCTCCTCCCCTATTTACCCCCTTCATGTACCTGAAGACCTCTATCATGTCCCCCTGGTCCCTTCTTTCTTCCAAAGTGTACGTATTTAGCTCTTCGAGCCTCTCCCCATAGGTCCTGTCCCCCAAGCCCCAAATCATTCTGGTTGCCCTCCTCTGGACCCTCTCCAGGAGTTTAATGTCCCTCTTTAAGTGTGGCCTCCAAAACCGCATGCAGTACTCGAGGTGTGGCCTCACCAAGCAGTTATACAGAGGGAGTATCACTTCCCTCCTTCTGGAGGTGATACCCCTAGCGATGCATCCCAGCATCCTGTTGGTCTTGGCTGCTGCCCTCCTACAAGTCTCTGAGTTGTTCATCTTGACATCCACCACCACCCCCAGGTCCCTCTCAGCCATCGAGACTTGTAGCATTCCCCCACCAGGGTGTACACTTTGCCTGGGTTTCTGGCCCCCAGGTGCAGTACCTTGCATTTCCCTGCATTGAACCTCAGCTTCCACTTTCTGGACCATCTTTCCAGAGCCTCCAGGTCCCCCTGTATGGCCACCCTCCCCTCCTCCCCATCCACCACAGCCCCCAGTTTTGAGTCATCCGCAAAGAAACTCATCTCAGTCCTGATACCTGTCATTATGTCAGAGATGTAGGTGTTGAACAGGAGGGGCCCAAGGACTGAGCCCTGTGGGACCCCACTAATGACCCTCCTTGGGGATGAGACTATCCCACCAGCTACAACCCTCTGGGTCCAGTCCTGGAGCCAACTGTCTATCCATCTGATCATCTGGTTCCCCACCCCCATTTCTCCCAGCTTATCCAACAGGCCCTTGTGAGGAACAGAGTCAAATGCCTTGCTGAAGTCTAGAAAGAGGACGTCCACTGGTCTACCCAGGTCCAAGGCACTCGTCACCCAGTCATAGAACTCCACAAGGTTTGTCTGACATGATTTCCCTGGGACGAATCCATGCTGTCTATCGTCCGGGCACCCTGACTTTCCAGGTCCCCCAGCCTCTCCTTGACAATGCCTTCCATCACCTTGCCCATCACTGATGTCAGGCTGACAGGCCTGTAGTTCCCTGCCACCTCCTTGATCCCCCCCTTGTAGATAGGCACTATATGCACCACCTTCCAGTCCTGGGGCACCCACCTTGTCCTCAGAGAGATGGTGAAAAGCTCCGCCAGAGGTTTCGCCAGAACATCCACAAGTTCCTTCAGCACTCTGGGATGTAATTTATCCGGCCCCGGTGCCTTCTCCATCTTAAGGGACCTGAGGGCTTCTCTCACTCTCTCTGCTGTGATTTCCACCTCCGCTACCTCTTCTCCCTGCTTAGCCTTCCCCTCTCCTGCCAGTGATGCTTCCCCCTCTCCCCAGACCCACCGATCGGTAAGGGTCCCCCCCCCTCAGTATCACTGTCTCCTCCCATGTATGATGCAGCACCCCCATTTTCCTTGGTGAAAACTGAGGTGAAGTACTCATTTAGTACCTCAGTCAGCTCCCCCGGGTCTTGTGCCCATCTCTCTCCTGTTTTAATCCTGCTAATCTGCCCCTTCACCCTTTGTTTTCCCCTAATGTATCTAAAGAACCCCTTGTTCCCTCTCCTAATTTCCCTGGCCAGGTTCTGCTCCTTCCTTGCCTTAGCCGCCCTCACCACCCTAGTGGCCCTTCTAGCTATCAGTTCGTACTCCCCTGATCCCTTTCACTCCTTGAGCACTTGAATTGCCTATAGGCTGCCTTCTTTCCCCGCACTACCTCCTGGACCTCCCTGGTCCACCAGCAAGGTTTTCGGGCCCTACCGCATTTTCGTCTTTCTCTGGCACAGGTGCTGGTAGCATCCTGCACCCCTCTCCTGATTATTTCCCACCTACTATCAGTGTCCACATCTGACCCAGTCACATCCAAATGCTCCTTAAGGATCCTTCCCATTTCCTTAAAATCCGCCCCCCCTGAAGTCAGTTACCTCCGTCTTTGTGCAGCCTTCTACCCCTTCTAGATCCAGGCAGAACCAGACCATGGCATGGTCGCTCCCTGCCAACGGGTCCCTTACCTCCAGGCCCCCAATCTGGTCATTGTCTGCCAGGACCACATCCAGTACCCGCGCCTCCATGGTGGTTCCCCCACCTGCTGAGTTAGGGCAGCGTCTTGAAAGACATCCAACAACCTCTGTTCCTGGCCACCGAGGATATCATAGTCTCCCAGTCTGTTCCTGGCATGTTTAAGTCCCCCAACACCACTACCTTCCCCTGCTCAATCTGCAGTGTCTCCCAACATCTGCCACCACTCCTCCAGCTCCTCCATGGCGCTGGGGTCTATCGCCACTCCTATTTTTACTCTCTTGCCCTCCCTTGTTATCAGGTGACCCAAATCGCTTCCACGGTTCCTCAGCCTCCTCTACTCCCCTATGCCAATGCAGTTTTTGACTATTATTGCTACCCTCCTCCCCTTCCCTCCCCGTCCTTCCTGAACATAGTGTAACCCTGCAGGTTCAGGTCCCAGTCGTGTTCTGCGGTGACCCAGGTCTCAGTGCCCACTGCCACATCCACCGCTCCCTCAGTTAGCATTGCCTGGAGCTCAGGCATTTTATTGGCCAAGCTCCTGGCATTTAGCAGGACTACCTTCCACCCTTTCCCTATACTTCCATTTCCCCTGCTCATGTTCCCATGGGGATTCCGTTTTCTCCTGGTCTGCACTTTAGCAGTCGGCCTTTTCCCACATTCCTCCAGCTCCCTTACCCTTACTGTATGTTTCAAACTGCCCTTCACATTCAATTTTTCATGTGTGGTAAGCCACTGGATTTCCCACATATTACGCAGAATGCACGGCGATGCTAACATTATACCTGTATTATCCAACTCCTGTTTTGGCCATAAATGAAAAATTGGCATTACTTCAAAAAATTCCTTCATAATATGTCTATAAAGCTCTTGTCTTTTCATAAAAAACATTTAATATCAGGAAAGTAACCAAAGCTTGATCTTACAGAAACATACTTGAAAAAAGGAAGGTATATGTTTTAAAGGCCTTTGTTTTGGAATTGGGGCAGATAAAGACCACGCCTGCATAATCAGTTCCAAACTATCTCTTACCCACAGGATCTATAGATTATCCTTACAAATTAGTAGGGAGTTCACATTATTGACAATAAACATACAAAAGAAAAAGGCTATTAGATTTATTACATTGAGGCCCCCCTTCACTTTATCCAAATACAAAATGGCATGTTTAACGGGGTTTAACCTATGCCCCCATATGCATTGAAAAAAACCAACTATATATAGTTGTTTCAAGTTGTTTTGGGGGTGGAAAAACACAATTCAGATGTAAAAATAATGTCAATATAAATTACGCAAAATACCTGCTCTACCAGTGCACCTTATTGTCTGGTATACTGTATATTCACCTGTTTTATACATATGTATGTAAATATTGACTTATGTAGCTTGAATGTATGTATTACTGCTCCATCCTCATTGTACCCCTTCCCCCCAGGTCGCAACTGGAGATGAGCAACTTGTTGCTCAGTGTGCCTTCCTGGTGAAACATTTCAATAAATAAAAAATAAATAAATAAAAATGTTTTGGCCATATATATGTAAATCTGACTTTCCAATAAATAATATATACCCGCTTCAGTCATGATATCCTCCATTTGTTCCGCTGTGTTACTTTATTCTGTGCCTTCTTTATTTATGCCTGCCAATTTAGGTATGCTAAATCCCCATTTCCAAATAGTATACCTAAAATAGTACATGGTCCTTCTGTAACCAGGGTACCCATAATTGTATTTTCAAGATCTGATTTATGCCCTATTGGGATACATATATGTTTATTATAATTAATCATAGAACCAGTAGTGTCAAAAAATTATTTCAATACTCCTGTTTGTTTACATGACTCTAAATCAGCCAAAGATAGATAAACTTCATTAGCATACACAATAGTTTTGATTTCCTGATCTGAACTAGAAAAGAACACCCCTGTGATATCAGGGGAGAGGTGTATCCTATGTAATAAGGGGTCCAGCGTTATAATATACAGCAGGGGACTCAATGGACACCCCTGACATACTCCTCTGCCAATCTTACATTCTTTTTCCAAACAACCATTACTATATGGTATAACCACAGCGTGCTGATAGCATCCAGTTATCCAATTAATAAACACATTAATAATCATATATGCCTTCATACATTCCCACAGGTATTTATGGGAAATCAGTTCAAAAGCTTTGAAGATGGTAATCTTGGTGGTGGACAAGTGGAACACCCTGCCTGAGGAAGTGGTGGGGGCTGAAACAATCACAGGATTTAAGAATGCATGGGATAGACAAAGAAATTCTGGAGGTCAGGGGTAAGGGGCAACAGAGTTCTAGGAAAACATAAACTGAAGTTACAAACTCAAATGGGCAGACTAGATACATAGACAGTGTCGGCAGATAAGGGCCTATGGCCCACCCAGTCTGCCCATTTGAGTTTGTAAGTTCAGTTTATGTTTTCCTAGAAGTCTGTTGCCCCTTACCCCTGACCTCCAGAATTCCTTTATGTCTATCCCATGCATTCTTAAATCCCGTGATTGTTTCAGCCCCCACCACTTCCTCTGGCAGGGTGTTCCACTTGTCCACCACCCGTTCTGTGAAGAAATTCTTCCTCATGTTTCCTTTGAATCGTCCTCCCTCCAACTTCATCCCATGCCCTCTAGTCCTGGAACATCTTTTTCGCTTAAAAATAGTGTATTCCTGCACCCTGTTCCTCCCTGTAAGATACTTGTATGTGTCTATCATATCCCCTCTCTCCCTCCTCTCCTCCAGGGAGTACATGTTCAGTTCCTTCAACCTGTCTTCATAGGACTTGTGATGCAATCCATGCACCATCTTTGTTGCCCTCCTCTGAACCTTCTCTACCCTGTCTATGTCCCACGTAGGTATGGTCTCCAGAACTGTACACTGTACTCCAGGTGGGGCCTCACTAGTGTCTTGTATAGTGGAATTATGACCTCCTTTTCCTGCTGGTGATGCCCTGCCTATACATCCCAGCATCCTATTGCTTTGCCTGCTGCCTTGTCACACTGTTTCCCTACCTTGAGGTCATCAGAGATGATAACCCCAAGATCCCTTTCCTGCTCGGTGCATGCTATATCCTCACCCCCAACTGATATATTGTGCCAGGGTTTGTGCCCCATATGCATTATCTTGCACTTCTTTGCATTGAATTTCAACTGCCAAACCCTGACCATTCTTCAAGTTTCTGCAGGTCCTTCTCATTCTGTCTACACCCTCTGGTGTGTCTACTCTGTTACAGAGCTTTGTGTCATCAGCGAACAGTGAAATTCTGCCTTCTAGGTCCTGTGCAATGTCACTGATGAAGATGTTGAACAGGACCAGTCCCAGCACTGATCCCTGTGGTACCCCACTGGTCACTCTTCCCTCTGTGGAGTGACAGCCATTTACCACCACCCTCTGTGTCCTGCCACCCAGCCAGTTACCTACCCACCACACTACTGTCCTGCCCACACCCATATTCCCCAGTTTGTGTAATAGTCTTCTATGTGGCACAGTGTCAAAGGCCTTGCTGAAGTCCAGATAGGCCATGTCCACTGCCCTCCCTGATCCACCTCTCTAGTCACCCAGTCAAAAATTCAATGAGGTTGGTCTGACATGACCTCCCCTGATGAAACCATGCTGCCTTGGGTCCTGTAGTCCATTGACAACCAGATGTTCCACCAATCTCTCCTTCAGTAGTGCTTCCATGATCTTTCCCACTACCGAGGTCAGGCTGACTGGTCTGTAGTTCCCTGCTTCCTCTTTGTTCCCGCTTTTGTATAAGGGGACTACATCTGCTGTCCTCCAGTCTTTGGGTACCTCCCCTGTTTCCAGTGATCAGCTAATCAGGATAGCCAGAGGTTCAGCCACCACCTCTCTTAGTTCTTTAAGGACCCTGGGGTGCACCCCATCTGGCCCCATTGCTTTATCAACTCTTATTACTTCCAGTTCCTTCAGGACTCTTTCTCGTGTAAAGGACTTGTGTCCATTTCTGCACCATTCTCACCCTTGTACTCCCTTCAGACCCATTACCCTCCTCTTCCTCAGTAAAGACTGGCAGAAATACCTGTTCAATATGTCAGCTTTACTGTTGTCATCCTCCGCGGCCCCATCCTCCCCTTCAGTCTCACTATCCCTCCTTTGACTTTCTTTTTTCACTTATGTACCTGTAAGGTTTTGTCCCCTCTACCCACTGATTTTGCAATGAGTTCTTCTGTCTGAGCTTTGGCTTCCCTTACTGACCTCCCTGCCTCCCTTTGCTTCTCCTGGTACTTCTCTCTATCCCCTTCTGCCTGTGTCTTTTGTATTGCCTGAATGCAATCTTTTGGCTTTCACTTTCTTTGCTACCTCTTTGGAAAACCATAATGGTCTCCTCTTCCTTTTCCTTTTGCTAACTTGCTTAATGCATAATTCTGTTGTTCTTGTAATCCCCATTTTAAATACTGCCCACTGTTCCTCAACCCTGATTCCTGTCCCATTCTCCTTAATGCCTCTTTCAAGTATCTCCCTATTTTCCCAAAGTCTGCCCCCCTAAAATCCAGGATACGTGTTTTTGTGTGGTTTGGTTCTGCTCTTTCTGTGATTTCAAACCACAATGACTGGTGGTCACTGTTCCCAGGTGCTCCCCCACTGTTACCCCCATCACACTGTCCCTGTTTGTGAGCACAAGGTCCAGTATTGCCTTCTGCCGAGTTGGTTCCATGACCAGTTGCTTGAGGAAGGCACCCTGAAGGGAGTCCAGGATAAATCTGCTCCTAGTTGATGCTGCTGCTGGGATGCTCCAGTCCACATCTGGAATACTGAAGTCTCCAACCAGTACTACCTCACCCTTGTCTGTCCACTAGGTGGACCATAGGCCCTTATCTGCTGACACTGTCTATGTATCTATGTATCCTATTCAATAATAATTCAGATAAGGGCCTATGGCCCACCTAGTCTGCCCATTTGAGTTTGCAACTTCAGTTTATGTTTTCCTAGAACTCTGTTGCCCCTTACCCCTGACCTCCAGAATTCATTTATGTCTATCCCATGCATTCTTAAATCCCGTGATTGTTTCAGCCCCCACCACTTCCTCAGGCAGGGTGTTCCACTTGTCCACCACCAAGATTATCATCTTGTAATGTTATATGATTAATAAACTTTCCTTGCTGTTGCTTTTGATAGTATTCAAATGGATTCACATGGGCCTGCTTCCCTTAGGTGCCAAATCTTTGTTCGGTTTCTAGAGATTTCATTCTATCATATTGTATGTCTGCCATCTTAATCTTAAAGACTGAAATCTGTGCTGAATAATCCACCTTGTCTTCTTGTTAGGATGAAATCAGGTTATATAGTTGATTCCTAGAAGATGTATATTGATCGGGTCTTGTTTTCCCATTTAATTTACCCGATTTTTGAAAATACTCCTTTATCAGTTTTTGTGCCCTCCCACCACTCCTGGGGGGAGTCATGTAACAATATAACCAACTAACGAGAATCTAATACATGCTCAAACCCTTGACTGATTAACAGATTAGCTAAGAGACTTAAACTTATCCTTCAGTAGCCTGGTAACCTAATCATTTACTCAAAATTTGATACAGTCATACATAACATGCCATGATCTGAAGAGGCCAGCGGCGTAATTTTAGTAGATTTAATTTCTAAATTTGCAGAAATAAACCATTAATCTATGTGTGTTGCTAACTGCCCCCGAAAATAAGTTTTTTGTGCAGTGGTCCCCATGGGGCAAATGCGTCTACTAACCCTGTTTACACCAAAAGGTTATTTAAGAAATTAGCATCTTAAAACATTTTAGATGTTTATAGCCCTCTATCTGACATGAAATTGCTACAATTGAAGTCCCTACCTAACAGGACATACCTAGATGTGAACAGGAAAGGATGAATGGCTTGAAACAGTTCTATCCTGGTAGCCCTTGTCTGTGGGGCATAAATAATAATCAAACAAAAATTAATATTGTTGAGTTTTACATCGATCAACAAAGCCCTACCCAGTATTACATCTACCATATGTACTATTTTAGTAGCTGGGTTAGTAATGCATATTCCCACCCCACTACACTGATTATCCCCCATCAACCAGTGAGCCTCCCCAATATCCAAGTTGTACTAGCCTCTTGCATCTTACTCACTGAATGCACCCTGGTGTCCTAAAAAAAAAAAATGGCATCAAAAGTATTAGCAGCAAATTGAGTGAAAGTTAGCATCCGTTTCCTTTCTGTCTTAATACTGTTTGTATTCAAAGATGCTACGGCTAGTTCATATAGGGGTTGTTGCATAGTAGCCAGATAGTTTTAATTTTTTGGTTTTTTGTTTCATTTCTTTTTCGACCATGCTCTTATGCCCATCCTTTTCTTTTTCATTCTGTATTCTGTTTCCACAGATGTTGTATCCACATCCAAACCACCATCCTGCTAGGAGGAGGGAATTGAGGCAGAGTCCGATTCTGTCTCCATGTCCGTCTCTTTCTCTTGCAGGACTGTACATTTGTTTTGTACCACCACATAAATTTCAGGAGTTTTCCCTCTCAGCACCTTCTACTCTGTGCTTTTTTCACTATATAAAAAGATTATCTTGGGGGATATCCACAGAACCTGCATCCCTTGTCTCCCAGCTCGGGCCCTGTGCCTGGGGCTCCTACTGTTTGGTCTAGTAGACCAGGATCTTCTGTGTTAAGACTTGGATCTGGAACTTCAGTTCCTACTTTGAGAATATTTGGATTAGACTCTTGAGCTGCCTTCTGTGGCGAGGTTTGCCTTATTGTGACTTTTGCTGCTTTATTGATATAAAAGTCTTGCACACCGTAATCGGTGTTCTCCGTATTGTGTGCAGCCCATGGACATTCAGTGAAAGAGTGTCCTTCTTCACATAAATTACATTTCAGGGGGTTCCTGCAATGATGCATCGTATGACCCATCTCTCCACGCTGAGCACACTTGACCACTTTACAGGCTCGACTGAGATGACAAGGGGATCCACACTTATAACAGTGCTTCGGTTGTCTGGGGTAGAAGATGAACCCCTTGATCCTGCCTAAATAAAAACAATTTGGCAGGTGCTGCAGCCCATTCTCATTCTGTAGCAAATTAACTTTAATGCACAAGCCCCAATTTCAAACCCCTTCAGCATCTAATACAGGTTCGGGATTACCTTGTATTTTATATCTTTTTTCCATCCAGTAAAGTATGTTTGTGACATTCACTCCCTCATTTCTAAAAGGAACTGTCACTACCTTAAAAGTTCATTTGGTGAGGGGTATTGCCTGAAAAGGAACACCCACCGGATTCATTTTAAGTGTGGCATATTTCACCCAAAACCTATGCAAAATATCTGGCGCCCAAAAGCTAATGTTAAACATGTTTTCTCCTGGTGTATGTATGAATGCATATACCTCTGCTGGAAAAAAAAAACAATGTTTGTTTTAAAAGCACTTTTCCTACATAAAACTGGTTTGGCATTGACTCCACAGCCTCCAGGTATTGCAAGTGCACAGCATTGCACCTTTTTGCCAATTCCACAGGCTTCTTAAAAAAAAAACTGGCGTACGTAGGAGCCGTTGTTTGCTCTGCTTGTTGGGCATCCTGCTGTTCTGTATTCCCTTGCTCAGGAAGTGAATTTTGTGCAGATGCTTGCAGAAAAGAACCCAGCACTGTTTGGGTGTCAAAAAATTCATCTGAATTAGTTAGTTCAATTGGGGAAAGGTAAGATTACCCGAGTCATTGCTGGCTGATACCTCTGCATGGGTGATTACACCTTCCGTGCTCTCTGACGTTCCCGGGCCTCTGTCCCTCATATCAGACCTTTTCTCCTGTTGTTCTGTATTCACTCCCAGCACAGAGATAGCTGGGTCCAGTATCCAGGTTCCATTCATTTGCTGGAACCACCCTGCTCCTGTCAGCACTTGTTCCGGTGACCATGTTTTTCTGTTTGACATCAGACGCTGCCGATCGGCCTTCTCCATTGATCCCCCATTCACATCCAAGTCTGTGGTATTCACGGAAAAGACAAAAACCATCGGTAACTTTTCTGTGGATTGACCTGGTGAGTTACCCTCTATGCATTTCCTTTTTATTTCTTCCACCAGTTTACTTTTAGCAGCCAAATAGTCCTGCTCCATTTTAGATATTTGATTTTGGAGAAGTATCTTTTTTTGATGTAACTCTTGTTGTAAAGCTTTTTCAGCCATCAGAAAGTCTATGCATTCTGCTTGACCATGTTGCTCCATCCTCGTAAGTGTTGCTGCCGACATCTCCTTTGGGGTGTCTACAGCACCATTTACACTTGTCCATAACTGCAGTGGTGGCTGCTGCAGTACCACGACCACCTCCTTCATCAGCCTCCAGTCTCGTACTGGGTTCCTCTGACATGCTCACAGGAAGCAAAGCCCCCTGCAGAGAGTTGGGGAATTTTTTATTAATAAAACATCATAATGATAAATCATAATAAATCATAAATCAGTGTCACATCACACTCAAAATAAACTGTGGAAATAAAAGGGAAGGGAAAAAAAAAACTACTGCCACACCAACTAAGTGTGTAACCCATCCATAACTCAAAATGATAAATACAATTATCATTTGATTAAATATTCTCTACATTTCCTAAATCAAACATTTGACCTAATAATAGAATCATTTTATTGTTAAATTAACTAGACAATAGCATAACAAACACCATGGTACATTTCACACTGTCTAAATTTTATACAAGAACCTGTAATAAACAAAATAAGAGATAGTCCTTCAAAGATAACAGTAAACTCCTGCCCTGCGTATACATTTTTGTCCATCACACACATCCTCATCTTCTAAGGCCTATTAAATCTCATTTTCATCTCCATTATTCCACTCCCCTATCTATTCACATGTTTATAACAAATTACATCCCCACCTTCATAATGCATGTAATACCATCAAAAAAACTACAAGGACCAGCAACCAATTCTCAATAACCCACTGTCAATTTAAGGCCCTTATTTAAATTTAATTTAAAAAGTTAATCCGTTCAACCATTTTTTTACCACATTCCCATGGTTATTAATTACATCTTTTTTATACACTGTAAACATTGCCTGTTCCACTAACAGACTCAAAGTCTGATATGTCATCCATTTTTGTTGCATGGACCATTGGCATATCGCCTGCCACACGTAATACTTCATACAGCAAAAGAAAAACATCAGTGTACCATAATACTATTTGCTCAATAAGTGAGGGCAATGGCCTAAAACCAAGGATTCATGGGATACTTGTGTCAGCCATGCCAACTTCCATTGTGTAGCTAACCATGGCCATAATGGTTTAGCATATGAACAATAAAACAAGAAAGGGACCACTGTTTCTACAATGTTCAGACACCTCAGATAAGGGCAGTTTCTTTCATCTAGAGGTTTAAGTTTACTCTCCCATACATCATCAGCCAGAGAACTTCCCACATATTTTGAGCTATCCTTTTGTTATTTAGCTGTTTTAATATACCTCCCTTCAAACTGGCCAGGCAATTCTTAAATTCTGCTATTCTGGGGTGAATTTTTCCCATGATTTCTGTGTACAGCTGTGGCCCAAGGCCCGACAAATCTGATCTTTAGTTACTTCCCATTTAAATAGTTTCTACAAGGCTCCTTTGAAACACTCCGGTTATTCTTGGGGGGAGCAGCCCAATCCACGCATTCATGACCCCTTCTATATTACGCATAAAACATCCTTGTTGGACACTTTGTCTTCTCTCTAATGCCATTTTAAAATTCTAAGAAAAGAATAGGGAAAACACAAAGGTGACGGAGTCAACCATCCCCAACCCCCCGCTCACAATGAGATAGATACAAAAAATACCTCTTTATTGGGTTGAGCCTATTTCCCCAAATTATTTGAAATAAAAAACTTGAATACAGTCTAACTTCTAGGTTACCTGGCAGAGGAAAAATCATTGCAACATACAATAATAATGGAATTATGAATTGCTGTATAGCAGCAACTCTTTTTACTTTAGACAATTTCCATGATTTCTATCTGTTTACTTTTGTTTCTACAGTAGTGAAGACCAAATCCCAGTTCTCATTTGGTAAGTTTATTGGGGAGAACCAAATCCCTAAAATTTTCCTTTGATCACTTGAAACATTAATCTGATTAATGCATGTGGATCTTCCTCCCATTTTGCTCAAAAACAAACCAGAACTCTTCTCCAAGTTTAATTCAGAATTTGAAACTAAAGAATGTTTGTAGAAAATCTTAATTACTAATGGAATTTGGTCAAAATATCATCCGCATATGCTTGTACCTGAATCTGATCAAACCCTTCCGGACCCTCCAAACCTAACCACCCCCGAGATCCATGTAACAGCCACACTAAGGGGTCCAAAGAAAATATATACAATAAAGGGCTCAAGGGGCATCCTTGTCTGACACCCGTCCTTATTACTAACCCTTGAGTAATAACTCCATCAATTATTGGACATACTACAGCTCAGTCATAAAGTAATTTAATTGCTTCTATGAAACCCTTTGGGATCCCATAGTGTGCCAACACCTGAAATAAAAAAATGATGCCCCACTCGATCATATGCCTTACTCTGGTCTAAAGATAGGATACAACTTCTCCCTTCAAAAAAAGCAATGACATCTCTAATTAAAAATAATGCTTGCTGGATTTTCCTATCTGGTAAACCACAGAATTGTACTGGATGGATCATGTGTGCTGCTGCTCAACTAAGCCTAATTTGTAATACTCAAGACAAAATTTTAAAATCGGAGTTCAATATTGAAATAGGCCTCCGGCTCCAATTATTAATATCATACCTGTCACCGGATTTATATAAAAATATTAACTCAGCTGAAAATTCTTCCAGAACCCCCTTCCCCCCCCCAACATGTCTCTGAAAACTTCAGTGAGGCATCCCACAAACTCTTTTGGGAATAATTTATATAGTTCATAAGACAACCCATCGGGTCCCGGTGACGTTCCCCCTTTTAACTGAGATATCACTGGCTCAATCTCTTCTACCATGATGGGTAAATCTAACCATACTTCTGCCTGACCATGTACATCTATTTTTAAAGAATTTAAAAACTCTGAAATGCACGTTTCTGAGGGTTCTGTTTCAGTGGTGTAAGAAAAAAAACACTTTTTGATCAATCCCTGTATTTTATACTCATCTGTTGTCAGGAGATCCCTTTTATCTCTTACCATCTTAAAGTACATCTTATTCCTTCTACTTTTAAAGGCCTCAAAGGGATCACCACCACCCCCCCCCCAGAGTTTTCTGGGTCCCATACTCCAATTCTGCTTTTAAAGTCTTTGCTCTATCGTATTGTAACAATCTTATCTCAGCTTTTAAATTCTCCATCTGATGATCATAACCCTCTCTTGAGGTCTTGTGTAGCCCATACAAATATTGTAATTATGATCTTAGTTTTAGATACTGAAATAATTTGGATTTCTTTGTCACCCTCCCATATCTCATTAACAACTGTGCAATCTCTTTTTTCATCTATAACCACCACACAGTGAGATTATCATATAATACACAAACTGAAGTCCTAGCCCACATAAAAGATCTCAAACCTTCTTCAACCTTTGTGTCCAATAACATGGCTGTGTTTAACCTCCATCTTTTTGTTTTATGGGTTAGTCCAGAAGGTTGATCAATTGATAATTTAAGAAATAAATGGTCTGAAAATTCTGTAGGCCACACAATAAGGCATGGGTTTGAAAACGTTTTTGAAATAAAGAAATGATCAATTATTGATGTCAATTTGCCTTTTTTAAAAGTAAATTTAGACCCATGCGAGAGGAACTCAGCACATACCACCATTTCAGCTTGTGAAACACATTTGCGTAATGCATTTGAATCACAATATATCTTTTTATTACAGGCCTTAGTCCCGTCCTTGGGTAACTCACAATTAAAATCACCCTCTAGTACCATAAAGACTGTTGTATATAAAAAAGGTTGGATTTGTTTTATTAAATCAACTCAGTGTGTTTTGGCGTGAGTCCCATAAACCTATAGGACACCTTATTCCAAAGCCCACCCAAGATCAACACTCTACCCGGAATGAGATCAATCAGTCTGGTTAGTTTGAAAACATAAGCATTGAACAAAATGGCTACCCCATCAGCCTTATCAGCTCCGAATGACCAGTACGATGGGCCCCAGTGTCATTCTGACTTAAAC
Source organism: Neoceratodus forsteri (assembly GCA_016271365.2). Classification (NCBI taxonomy): domain Eukaryota; kingdom Metazoa; phylum Chordata; order Ceratodontiformes; family Ceratodontidae; genus Neoceratodus; species Neoceratodus forsteri. The sequence goes on from JADMNL010000023.1 coordinate 73,609,912, forward strand.
ATTCTGGCTTGTTCAGTGGACCACATCCAGGTCTTCTGAAGGAAGTAAATCTCCAGACCTTGTTGCACCACAAAATGGAAGAAGGCATCGCATTTTTTGTAATTCAGCAATGTGACAGTTACAAGATCCTATCACAACCATAGCAAAGTATGACTAAAAAACTGCCTAAGGCCCTTTTTTCCTTCTGTTTTCCTTTGTACTCTGTAAACTCTTGCCCTTCTAGTTCTCCTGATTGAGAAGGTAAAGACCCAGCCACCTCCATATCCGATTCCTCCACCACCCGCACCAAGAACTGAAGGGATTTGACACCTCTATTTCTACATGCTTGGTCTGTGAAGCCACTAGTATAGAATTCCTTGTTACTCATCTCTGGGATAATGGAACCACCTCCCGCTGTTTTACCTCGGATATACCTCCACTCCCCTTACCATCAGTGTAACAAACAGGCAGAAGACTCAACCAGTTCCCTTCCTGAAGTTTCAGATTTCTTTTTGGCTCTGTTTTAACCATTACCCCTTCCTCTCCAGCCCTACTAACCCCCTGACCTGGAGGGACCAACAGAACTGGTTCATCCTCCTTTCCTTCCTCTGATGGGTAAGGGGGTACTGTCTCAACAGAATCTTGTGCTTTTTTAATCAATAACTCTGGGCTAATAACTGTGGCCTTGCTCTTGGCTGCCCATGGACACTCTGAAAAGGTGTGAGCAGACTTCACACAAATCACATGTCAGATTGTTACACTGGATCCTAATGTGACCCACCTCCCCACAATTATCACATCTTGGGGTGTCGCATGTGCTCAAAAGATGGGTACGAGACCCACACTTGTAGCAAGCACGAGGTTGCCCAGAATAGAAGCACACACCTCTGTCCCTGCCTAACAAAAAGGAATCTGATATGTGCTCAATTTCATTTTCCACTTGTCTCAATTTCACTTTATATTTCCACCATCCTTTCCAGAACTGCTCCGAGTCTAACAAGGCTTCTGGTGAGCTTAAAACCTTGCACTTTTGTACCAACTAATACGTGATGTCTTCGACATGAACCCCTTCATTATGAAACATGATCGTCACAAATTTTATGAGGGTTTTTTTCAATGGGATTACGAAAAAGGGAGACCACAAGGGAGAAAAATGTAAGCAAATTATAACATTGCCAAAAATAAATCCAATAGATAAGACGAATGAAAACTAATGTCGTAATTATCCTCTCCCAAAATGTTAATGAAGGCGTATACTTCCCGAGCAGAGAAATGAAGGGATTCTTTGAGTAATAACTTTCCCATGTATTGCCGGTCAGGTCTTATCTCTGAGCCACCCTTGTATAGATTCTGAACAGCATTGCACCTTGGCGCAGCTTCCTTTTTAGATTTTGCAAATAAGTCTGATAATAGAGGCCTTTGGGGAGGAGTGTTCCCTCTTCCTGATTCCCTTCCATGTGTTCAGGTTTATTAAGAACAGTATTCTCCGATCCTGCTTGCTCCATTCCCTTGTCTCCTGGTTCAGATCCTGACTCCTTCCTAATATCCAATTCTTTTTGTGTTTCAATGCTGTCTTTTCCTAACTTTTCTTTCCTTTGCCCATCATCCAAGATATTGTTAATGTTATTCTGTACATCCAATTCACGAGAATCCTTTTGATCAATGGACTGCCATTCTGGACTCATTTGGGGTAAGGGGTCATTCCATTCTGGGTCTGGTAACCTCTGACCACTCTCAGTTTTGGTCCAGCCAGCTTCCTTTAGAGCTTTTTCTGGGCACCAGGCAAAAAATGGATCCATTGAAATAGGCTGTACTGCAAAGGCCTTTGCAATAGTTGCTGCCATTGATAAGGGGTACTCTGCCTTATCCCTCCCAAGCTTCCCCCATCTTTCTCATGCACAAGCCAAGATGTCACATTAGCATCCATATTTCTGTTAGCTAATGTGAATGCTGCCCTTTTGCTTTTCTTTTCATCTTGTGCTTTATGTAGCCCTTGGTGTCTAGCAGAAAAGGAAAAACCAGTTCCCACTTCTTGCGGTGTATTTTTGTTCAAATATACTGTGGTGCACACACTTTTTCCTTTAACCTCTTTCCTCTCATTTCATGGTCCCACGCAGTCATTATCCACTATAACCTCGACCTCCATCCCTGAGCCTGTCTCTTCCAAATCACAAAGCTTTCCAATCCCCTCTTCCTTTTCTTTTGCACTTTCTATGCCATTTAACATCTTTTCTACTTCACCCATTTCCAGGTTAATTACTCACTCACCCGGCTTTTGGCACTCGCTAAGAGAGACTGAACTGCCAGCCAGAAGATTCAACTCTGTTCTCACTTTGATAACATCCTTAAAAAGTACCTGGTGGGATTCAGACTGTTCCAGCTCCTCACTCCTGATTCTTGCTGCTGCATCACAGACCGCTATGACAGTGCGGCCACACCCAGTGTCAGACAAGGCCGTTGTTTGTAATTTTGCGTTCTCCACGTATAGTAGGGCTTTACACTGAGCATACCGACGCTCTTCGTCTTGAAGTTCTTGCAGCCTATTCTGTTTTAGTTTCATATAGGTTTCGGATTTGTTTGAAAAAGTACCAGTTTTTTCCACATCCACCACACTTAAGTCTTCAGTAGAAATAAAGACATTGTCTCCTTTTTCTCCTTCAATACTCTCAGATTCCATATGGTTTAGTATATCAGCCTCTTGGTTTGCATGGTCAGGGACAAGGCTTGTTCCCCTGCCTCCAACACATCCATTCCATCCACTGCTTTACCAGAACTGGCCATCTAAGCAATGGACAAGGGTTTCCCCTACAGCTCATAGGGGAATTTCCACAGTGTCCTGGCCAAATTTTCCCATTCATTAAAAATACCACCACATGCTCCCCATTCACTAAAGATACCACCGAATGCTTAAACCTATTCAATATGTCAGTTTTCATCCTTACCCCCCCCCCGGGCACAAGGCAGACAATGGCCAGAATTGCCTAGTCTTCCTTTCCTGGTCAACAAAAACTAAATAAATAAAATAACCCCTCGCCCCCAGTGCTCCTGGGTCACCCCTGAAAACAGGCATTGTGCCTAATGGGCCTTACCCAGTTACCAATGAATAAATAAATATATACGTTTTGTTTTTTTGTCTGTGGCTTAAACTATGTACACATAGATTTTCTGATCCAAACTCCTCCCAGGGTCTGTCCCATGGGCTCCTGTTTCATCTCCTACCCAGGTGTGCAATCCATGCCCAGGCTCCTCACTGCTGGCTTCCTCATCCTCTTCACATGGCTTCTGGACACTCAGCTTCACTTCATGACCACTTCTCCTTTTCAGGTCAGTGACCTTCCTTTCTTGGCCACTTAGACCACTGGGACTGGTTTCACCTATAAACCACCCTTCTCCCTATAAACCCATCAAGTTCAGTACAAATCTGATTAATATTGTCTGAGTTACAGTAGTCTGAAACAAATCTGCACAAAATCTGCAGTTGAAAATCTCCATCATTTTGTTTCTCTTGGTACTGGGTCAATAAGTCACTGGAAGAACAGCGGGGCAAAAACTGTGCTGCAGAAATGCCAAAACTATGTACAGCAACAGGGGTATAATAGCAGTAGGGAATTACCGCTACCCGTGTCGCTGTACAGAGATATGGGGAGGGGCTGAAATAACTGTGGTTGTGGTGCCTGGTTGAGCCGCTCCCATGGCAGAGAGGCCAAGGCACTAGAGGCAACCTGGGGACCAGGGTTTTGTTCCCTGTCTCCTGATATTGGCCAGTTTTTTTTTTTTAAACATCCCCTCCCTCGAGTTTTCCCTTGTTCCTGAGGTCCACACACCCTCATAGTTGATTATATTAGTTCCAGGGGGAGTGTGGTGGGGTGAAGCCCCCACAAACAAAAAAGTTGTTATGTTTTACTATTATTTTCAATGATGTTTTAGAAAATGGGTAAAAGTATCCCAAGCCTCTGATTGGCTGAGGGACTTCTCTAGCTGGGCATCTATCAGACAACAGATGCCCAACTATTAAAAGTACCAGCCCAGCCAACCCCATCAATAAAATCATATTGTCCAGCCTGGTCTCTAATTGGCTGAAACACCCTCATTTAATTTTGAAATACCCGCCATTTTCTTGTCTCGCTTAGTGAGACTGATCCCGATGCCTGTCCACTAAGGCCGTTCTCCCGATAAAATGTTAAACTTAATATTTACCCCTGCTAAAAGCAGTGCACAGCAAAGCCAGTACAAAAAATAAAAATGAAACTCCTTACACAAAGTTGCTGGCCTTTTTTTCTCTTAGCTCACTTTACCACTCTGACTTCCATGTTCCTACTTTCAACTGTGAGAGAGACCCAAATACAAATACCAGAAATCAGCCTCGTACACAGCACAGTCCTAGTTCTCAGAGCATTACTTGCAACTGGTTGCTAACCCCCTTCCCAAATAAAAACAGACTGCCACTTCCTAAAATGCAGTCTGAATGCTCCCCTGTGAGAGAGAAGCGAGTCAGTACATTTAACTTTCACTCATGCTCTGACTAGTGAAACATTCCATCAAACGGCAGAAGCACATTCTGTGGGAACCGCTCCAGCAACTAGTTGCTATAATCAGTGGTTACGGGGTCCAGCCAATTCACGCCGAGAAGTCTGGCTGTGTGGTATGGGTAATTGTCTGCATGGGTAACGGTACTGCACCAGCTTTCATTTGGAGTCAGACTTATTAGATGAAAAATAAAACCGCAGCTTTTATCAGTATAAAACAAGCACCCTACTTGCTGAAGGTGGACGAAAGTGGAGAGTCTCTCTCTCTAAACAAATAAAATGGACCACTGACGAACGTCGGGGTCGGTTCCACAAACAAGCATCAGTGTAATGCAACACTAAGTTATTTAAAAAAAAAGTGTAAAAACTGCACTGCCCTCTGCTGGCAAGTATACCACTACAGCATTAGTGGGACTACTTTACAATCAAAAACATTTTCAATACATTTGAACACATTTTCTATTAATTTTTGTGATTTTTTTGCTTTTTTAAAAATACACACATAACCCATTTTCTAAGCGCAATAATACCCTCCAGGGTGGGTGGTATTGTGCTATACCGGACCCTCCAGGGGCTATAAGGCCCTACCCTCCGCCTCTGTGGTGTCGGGCCTTATTTTGCCCCTGGGCGGTCTGGTATAGCACAGTACCGCCCACCCTATTGGGTATTACTGCTTACATGGCATTTCTTGCCGTTCAATGTTTTTACCGACCTTTTATTTATTTTTGCTGATTTGCTTCCAGCATTGTGTGCTGTGCTGTTTTGTAAATAGAATTATGACCCCGTGCCATTTTTCTCTAGTCTGCTCTAATTATATCTGTTTTTATAACTGCTCATATTTGGCTTCACATATTCCAAGTCCTCTAACCCTCTGTGGCTTTATTTCATAAAAAATATGCATTTTTCTTGCTATTTTTATCGGGTGTTTGCGCACTGACAGATTTATGTCTGCAACCTGCTGCAGCCTGGACAGATGGCATCCTTATGTGTGCTGGTAGCCCATCCTCAAATATTGTTTGTGCTCTTTTCTTTATTTTATTGGTAATTGCAGCCCAGTCCCTAAATTTTATTCTTGGCTCTTGCTTTTTATATTTCATTTTTTTAAAGCGGCAGTGTTTGTTAGACAAACAATTTCATCATGCAGTTTTTTTTTTGCAAAAATGGATTTCTGACAGTCTAAGATTCATGCTCATTGTATTTTTTAGTTTTCTCAGATATTGCTAAAACAGCTTTCCCACTAATTTTTAAATTAATAACTCATGTCATTAAAGATGGCCACCACACACAATTTTTTGAAATCTGTTCCTGTGTGGTTACCTGTTGAATATGTATGCTAGAGTCATACTGTGGGTGTATTAGGATGCTGTTGCCACATGGTAAACAGAACTGCTCTGTATCAAGATATTTCATTTTTTCATGATGGGCACAGCACGGGACCGGAAAATTTTAAAAACTTCAAAATGCTGTATCTTGGTTTAGGAATGAAAGAAAATGAAAAGAAACTTACATAACATACAAACACAAAAACAGATAGCAGTAGAAGACCTTTTGTTCTATCTAGTCTGCACAATTTGCAGATCCCATTCTCAGCAACTGCTGAGGCTTCTGCCTTGTTGCCCAATCAAGCCTGATCCATCTTCACACTCCCCCCCCATTGACCCTAACCCTCCTTTTCATCCTGTCCCATCCCCTCTTGAATCCATCCACCGTCTCCAGGGAGACAACCTCCTCTGGGAATTCATTTGTTCAGAAAATGTACTGTCTTGCTATTTTTGCCAGATGAACATTATTGCTGAAATAAAATATATATGGTGACTTACAAATATTGCTATATAATAATTGCCAGGACAACCATTTTACTAGCTGTGGCTACCAACAATTCCTGCATAAAAATGGAATTCCACTTATCATCATTATATGTAAGTTTCTGGGGTGTAGGCAATCACTCACCTGTTCTTATTTACTCCTACCAGCACTAATAGTATGTTCATGCCATCCCACCTAATTTATATAGATTTGACCTCCTACGTGGCAAGATTCCTATGTACTGCTGGACATCCCACTGGGTGACCCACAACTGTGAGGTAGCATTTACAGTATATTTCTTGTGGGACAGGTGTTCCATGACTAGAGATGGGTGAAGTTGTGAAACTTCGCTCCGTGAATTAATCTGCAAATTTAGCACAGTTTGTGGATTAATTCGGGGATGCAATGTGCAAAGGCGCACCCGCAAAGTGCAAAATTTCACCCACGAATGGTGAAATGCCGCTACGAATGTCAGAATTCCACCGTTCATGGGTGAAATTCCACCATTTGTGGGTGAAATTCTGGGCTTCGTGGTGAAATTGCACAAAAAAAAAATGTCAAAGTCAAATAGGTGAATTTTGAGCCTAATAGCAAACATTTGCGGATTGCTCCACAGAGGTGAATTTACCTACTTCGCTGTAGAATTTAAACTTTGCAACATTTCTATTCATGACTGTTACAATGTGCCAGCACAGGGGAAGGGACAGAGGAGTCTCTGGTAATGAGGGTGCTGGTATGCATGGAGATGCTGTGCTATGCAAGGTGCAGGGACCTCAAGCTGTGAAGCACTGCGGAAAGTATGGTAGTTCTTCAAGGAGGCGTAGTCTTCTGGCATGGCAAGGGTTAATTGGGTTCTGTTCCCTGCCAAACAATAAATATAGAAACAGACAATGATGGCAGAAAAAGACCATCGGTCCATCCAGTCAGCGTATAATACCTATCGTACCCTGAGACTTGCAGTCTGTGCAGGACTTTTGTCTGGAATACCTGTCTCCATATTTCCCTAGATTTCTGCTACCACCTCCCCCCAAGTAATTACTAAGCCCTTTACTCTGTCCCAGCCATGGTTGAAACCATTAATGGTTTTGGCAATAACCACCTCAGCTGGCAGACTGCTCCGGCCATAGCCTAACCATTTTCTCTCTGTAAATAAAACTCCTTATGTCCCTCGGAATCTCCCTCTACCCTGCCAGCTTCCACTCATGTCCCCAAGTTCTAGATTTGCTTTCCTGTTGAATAGTTCCTGACAGTTTACCTTGTTTATTCCATTCAGGAACTTGAGGTCTCAGTCTTATTGCCCTCTCTCATCTGGCCTTCTGGAAGTATGTGTTCGGTGCCCTAAGCCAGTCCTCATAGGATCTGACCTGTTATCCCTGAATCATTTTGATTACCCTGTGCAGCGCCATCATTCATATGAAGGGAATGGGGCTAAAGAGGGGGCTCCTCTGGTCACAAGGGCATCAAGGATGTAGCTGACACAACATCAGGGCCCCGAAACCACCAAGGAAGACCACTGGTGGACTTATCATTATTTAGCAAGCCCTGCAAGCAACATGGTATAGGCAAAGGAGGTATGGAATGAGGTCAGCAGCAGGGACGTGTGCCTGGGGCATGGGTCATGCCATGTCACTGTGCCATGTTGCCATGCCTTGTGCCTTCCCCTTTGGAAGTTGCAGTCCAGCATATCTGTGTTTCCACAACCTATATGCAACCACTAACATCTGGATTAGTGATCTGCAAAATGAGGATGAGTGGCACTTTCACAGGGGGTGATCTGCCCTCTGCAGACAGTGCTGGCCCATTGGGTGGTATGGGTTTAGATGAATTAGATGTACAGAGAGCCACTGTGCACTCCAAAAGCTTGCCAGCCACCACTGTGACTCTGTGTCTGAGCCCCAGAAACAAGCTGTCCTCAGCATGCCTTCCAGGTGCAAACTTTTAAATAAATAAATAACTTTAGAAAGTCAGAAGGGTGCAAGTTCATGAAACTTTGATGTTGGGAAGGAGACAGAATGGAGTTTGCACCCACAAATGTACTGGAGTGCTACTCCCGTGGAGTGGCAGTATGGCAGTGCACAAGTCGCATGACCCTGTACCATGCACTAATCAAGTGGTGACTAGTGATGCCACTGGACCCCCCTTCCCCCTCAACTAGAACTGCAAGTTCAGTTCGACCATGTTGGGAAAAAGTTCGAACCCTCACTGTTCACACTAGTCCAACTAGCGTGAACATTTTACCCCATACTGCAAACTTTGGTTCGCCTGGTTCACCCCATGTAATTAAACAGAAAAGCAACATACTTCATTGGCTGCCTACTGCCACATATGCTCTGCTGTGTCTCCTCCTCCATTTTCCAAAGAAGCGCATGTGGTGCTGCTTAGTGTTGCTGCTGCTAGTCACCTGGGGGTGGGGGTGCAGGGACTTTGATAATAAAATGGCTAGTGATCGCCTGATGCTCTCCTGCCATCCTGCCTAAAATGAATCACTATTGGAGCAAGTTAGAAAAGACCCACATGGGAGGTCAGCAGCAGCACTTACCCACCATGTACTCAGCATTTTCTGCCAGTGGGCTGGCATGAGAATCAAGCAGAACAGTAGTGTTATCGGTGCGCAGATTAAATGAAAGCAGACCAAAAAACCACCAGCACTAGCAGAGGCAGCAGCTACTAGATAGGGAGTAAAGGCAGAGCAGAATAAAACAAAACAAAAATGATGACTATAGCTTTGACCCAGAATGAGGCAAAAAAAATGAATGTGTGAGATGTGGGTGATCCAGTGTCTCTCACTCAAACTGCTACTCCGTCCCCCGTCGTCAGACACAAGAAAGAACTGGGCTAGGCAAACACAAGCAGTTACTGGATCAGGGACTAAAAAAAGGTAGCAAAGATTTAATATTAACACAATGGGACCTGCGAAGGAGGGAAAAACAAGGGAGTACACACTGTGTGAGTGGTCTACTCTCTCAGATGGCTCCTCCGTCATCACAGTCACATTATGCTACGTGACCGATCAGCCTGACTTGAGGAGAGGAGGCTGATTGTGCTGCTGCTGCTGCTGTATAGTGCGATTACTGGAAAACCAAATCTATACCCGTCCCTTCAGGTTCCATCTACACTTGAATATAAATAAATAAATAAACACTTCGATGAAGACTCTATCTTACCTACGGAAAAAGAACATTAGTGTCACTGTGGAGTGGCGTGTGTTAACATATGGGGGCTGAGTGATTATGTTTTTGTAGTATACAGCACAAAAAAACACTTTTTAAACTGTTCCCCTGCTTCACTGACCTGTTTGGGAATACCTTTCACTGTGTCTTCAGTACCCTAACTCTATGCACCCACTAGTACTTTTACTGACCTACAGTGTTTGGGAATAAATGTCCTGGTGTTTTCAGTACTCAGTACACCCTAAGTGCAAAACATATGGATCTGTTCATGAAACAAAAGACAAAACAGCAAAAAACAAAAGTGTCTGCAATGCCCTTTGTATTGCTATTCATAGTGGGTCATAAGTACAGATATCAAAGATGGGGACATAAAATTTTATGGTATATATAGATATATATATATATATATATGTTTGTTGTTTTTTTAAATCCATCAGCATTTCACCCATTGTTTACTAGACAAAAGTGTGACTTTGAAAATCACTTCTTGTATTCTTCATCTAAGCACTTCGGTTTTTCATGTCTGCCACCAAGAGAAATGTTTCATTGCAATATACATGTGTCTTGCTGTGTTTGTGTTCTCCCCACTTTCTGATGGTCAGCATTACATGTAGCCACCCTTCCATTTGCTATGGTGAATGTAACTGCTGATGTCACAGCATGTTATGTTCATCCATAGCCTCCCCAAATGTATTGTGGTGCTGTTGCCCCTTTAAATCCTGCTTTATTGGCACCCCAAAGCTCTGGTGCTGCAAAGGCTGCACTGCTTTATTTAACACTGTGCCCTTTAGTCTCCCTGGGTGCAACCATTCACCCCTTGCTCCCATCGTGTCATGCATGCCCGGATGTTCGCCAGTCATGTTAGCTGACCGAGACCCTCATTTGGAGTGGGCATAACTCGCGAGTCTCCGTGGGAGTGGTTGGAGTCCTTTTTGCGGTTTAAAAGCAGCAAACACCATTGGAAAGCCTCATTTACCATGCAAGCACTGGATGATCACCAAAGTCATGTCACAGCTTTCTTCCATCAGTTAAGATTGCCTGGAGGTAGGGTCGCTATTACGATCACCACACTCTGTGGTATTGGATCAGTACTTGTAAACATCTTCTGATCGCTGCCAATGGGGCTTAATGTTACGGATTGGGAGCGATGCTGCTAAAAAGTGGAAACTTTGTGGTGGGGTGGGGTTAGTGGAATTTAAATGTTTTGAGCAATTTGTGACACCAAGCACTTTAGTTTCCATGTTCACTCACCACATGGTGTGCCTGGTGTCACAGCTGCATTAATCATGCCTGAGAGTCTTAACATTTGGGATGGGGGTCACGTAATCCATGGGTGGATTTGTTAGCTGTATGTTTTCAATGCTTTTTTTTATTTTGTAATTTCTGTTTTTCCAGCACTGCTGGCATTGCTGTGGCAGAACCAGGTAAGCCAACACACCTGTAAAGGTGCTTTTCTTTGTCTGGCTATGAACTGCAAGGGGTTACTTTACTTGCTGTTGTGAATGTGTGGTAAAACTTAGGTGACAAGTACACATGGATATATGGGTTGCAGCCATTTTGCTTGCTTTTAAATTGCCCTCTTGCCTTTGCCCAGGTGTGTTTGTGCATCTACATTCAGTCATTTTGAGCACCATGCAGCTTCCTTTGTTTGGGAAGGTGAGATCCCCACTGGGTATCCAGTGAACAAGGCAACCAAAATTGGGTGCCGACAAAAACGGCAACTCCATTACGGCACCTGTGTTCACGGCTACCATGCAGGGCAACGGATACTAGGGCGGGCAAGTACTGCGACAGGAAGTAACAGGTATATGCGCACATGCATGGGGGGTAGGGGAGGGATGGTAAGTGGGGGTGGCGGGCAGCTGGAGAGCTGGTGCATTAGCATGGTGGGTAGGATGGTCAGCTGGGAGGCACAGGGTACAGAATTCGGGTCCGGCCTGTGGTGCGTTTGATTTTTGCCGGCAGGCAAAGTGCATTTTTTCGTTTTCACCCCGACATACCCCTAGAGTTGAGAATCCATAAGTAGGAAGGTGTGCCCCGCACCAAAAATGAGATCTGTAGGTCTGGGTGCCGTTGTTGTCCACACTGTGAGTGTGCATCGTCAAAACTGGTTTTCGGCAATGTACATTCGCCGTAATGGTGATTGCCTTTCCGCGATCGCCGTTATGACATGTAACCTCTGTGTTGGTGAACCTAGATGTGAACAAACATAGCTGGAGGGGCATTGGCCTTTTTTGGTGGCTTGCAAGCAGTTTACACTGTTTTGTTGCAAATGTGCTTGCCCTTCTGCCTTTGTCTTTGTCCAACTGGGTTTGTGCACCTATGTTCGACCATTTGGAGCACTATGCGGCCTGCTTTATTTGGTGGGGGGAGATCCCTACTGCTATTTGGTTGCTACTTCTGTGCTGGCACTGTGTTGGTGAATGTAGGTGAGCAGAAATGCAGCTGGAGGGACATCAGCCTTTTTCAGTGGCTTGCAAGCAGTTTAGATTTTTTTGTTGCAAATGTGCTTGCCCTCCTGCCTTTACCTTTGTCCAGATGTGTTTGTTCACCTAAGTTCGGCCATTTTGAGCACCATGCGACTTCCTTTGTTTGGGGGGGGGTGGTTGTATCCCTGCTATTTGGTTGCTGCTTCTGTGTTGGGACTGTGTAAAATGCATTTTCTGTGGTGTTTCGTTTCTTCAATGATCCACCAATAACTGTTTAAAAATAAATGTTTAGTGCATCTCCTTTGCTTTTCTGGTTCTTGTGGCAAGTTCAGCACGTCTCTTTCACTTCATCTGTGTGTTATAAGGTTCAACACATTTCCTTCAGTCTATCTGCATGAGAATGTTCAGCGTGTCTCCTTTGGTCTGTCTGTGTGTTCGAATGTTCAGCGTGTCTCCTTTGGTCTGTCTGTGTGTTCGAATGTTCAGCGTTTCTCCTTCAGTCTGTCTGTGTGTTCGAATGTTCAGCGTGTCTCCTTTGGTCTGTCTGTACGAAAATGTTCAGTGCATCTCCTTTGGTCTGAATACATGAGAATGTTCAGCGTGTCTCCTTCCGTTCGTCTATGTGTTGGAATGTTCAGGGTGTCTCCTTTTGTCTATCTGTATGAGACTGTTCAGCGCATCTCCTTCGGCCTGTCTAATGTTCAGCATGTCTCCTTTGGTCTGTCTGCATGAGAATGTTCAGCGTGTTTCCTTCATGCCACTGTTTGTCAGGTGTGTACTTACCTCTTGTGTCAATCCATCTATTGTATAACCTGTGGGATGTGCAGTCTCTCTGTCAGCTTCTTTCCATTTGTTTAGATGATTGCCTACCTAATATCTGACTTTTTTCAGTTGTTTTTGGAGCAATGGAGATGAGAAGATCTCATGTATCTGCTGTGAAGTTGCTCAGAGATGCCCTGTGCACTGTGAGAAAAGGAGAGAAGCCAACAGCATGGGGTCATAATGCCGCAACCAATATAGCACAAAACACAATGCCACACAGAAAATGCTGTGCGCTTAAATAACGTTGGCAAGGAATGTCGACCACAAAAACAGCGCATACCAGCAAACAAAATAGCATTCTCTGTTTTTTTACTTGGGGGCATCACCACCTGCACCGGCCCCCCCCCACACCCACCTGAATTAAAATAACCAACTCGGGGGGTGGACTTAGGGGATGGGGTGAAGCTCTGGAGGGGGGAAAATTTCATTTTTAAAATCAAAAGAGCCGCAACAGTATGGACCTGGGTGAACCGAACTGCGGACTCAGGTCCCCCACACCTGTAGGTGCTGGTGCCTTAGTCACTCCACCACGGGAGCAGCTTGACCAGGCACCACAACGGCAGTCTCCTTCACACTTCTGCATCACAGCATAAAGTGACACGGGTAGTGATTTTCCTTGTACGCTGAGAAACCCCTGTCACTGTACAGCACGTAGCGCGGTTATTCCTGCACTCTTTTGGCAGCGACATTGCCACTCAGTACCAAAGTCAACAGTACCAAGACAACTTGAAAAATGAACCAGAACATTATGGAAGATATTTAGAGAAATGTAAAGCACGCTCACAGGCTTATCGAGATACAATGGATGAAGTGAAATGGAAAAACTAGAATGAGAAGGTGAGATTAAGAATGCAGCAATACAGAGAGCAAAAGGCCAAGCTGCAGAGAGCACAGCTACTTGTTCAAAGGCAACCACCAGAGGAGATGCACAAAAGAAGAGCAAAGGAAGAGCATGTTGGAGGGAGAGAAAACAAAAAGAATGGAGAAATATGTCCAGTCAGAAAGCAAAACCTGAGCTTGACCTGCCACACCAACCTTCAGGACAAACTGGTAGCAGTCATAAAGGAGAACAAGTCCCAGTTATAGACATGCAATATGAACGAGCAGTGAGAATTCAAAAACAACTTTACCAGATCCTTTCTGGTACTGAAAAAGTACCGAATGCTCCATGGTGCAACCACACCCCCTGGGAATCAGCGGGAGGAGGATTATGAGGGCAACGTGGAGCCAACGAGAGCCAAGGAGCAAGCAGCACAAGGCAGCATTGTCTGCAGAAACAGTGGAGAAAGTGCAAAAATTCTTTGAGGCATCATCTACACCTCTGCCTCACAAGAAGGCAAAAAGGACTGGGAAAACAAAGGCTTTCCTTGAAAAGACCCTTAATAGTCTCCACCAGGAGTTTTGCCAACAAAACCCGGAAGCACCAATAGGCTCCACTAAATTTTGCAGCCTGAGACCAACAAATATAAAACTTGCCAGGGAGTAAAAACTGTATCAGTGCCTGTGCAAGTACTGCACTAATGCAACGCTAAAGCTGCGATGATTGAACTAGTTTGCTGTCATAAAATATATTCCACAGTGCAAAATTCCAAACATCTACAGGGCTGTTGAGATCATCATGTGCCCATGGACAAACGAACATACGGACATACAAAGAAGCCAGCAGAAGAAGGCCATTTGGTCTATCAAGTTAATCATATTGCAAGGTCCATAGCTTGAGCTAATGTCCCTGCCCTCCCTTCCCGCTCCTCCCATCCTCCCTACCCATGACCCTTACCCTCTCTTAAAGCTGCCCACTGTCTTCAATGAGATTGCATCTTCTGGCAGCGCATTCCAAGTGTCCACTACCCGCTCTGTGAAGAAGTGCTTCCTGACCTCCCTCCTAAACCTCCCACCCTCCAGCTTAAGACTGTGTCCCCTCGTGTTATAGTTGCCACTCAGCTTAAAGAGACTCTCCTCATCAACCTTATTTATCTTTTTCAGGTACTTGAAGGTCCCTATCATGTCCCCTCTCTCTCTCCTGTCTTCCAGGGAGTACATGTTCAGTGCCCTCAACCTCTCCTCATATGCCTTACCCTGCTGACCTGCTATCATCTTTGTAGCCCTCCTCTGGACCTTCTCCAGCAGGTTAAGGTCCTTTTTGAGTGTGGGCACCAGTACTGAACTCCATACCCTAGATGTGGCCTTACCAGTGATCTATACAAGGGCAGTATAACCTCCTCTCTCCTACTAAGATCCCCTAGATATGCATCCCAGCATCTTGTATGCCTTTGTTGCTGCTTTCTTTCACTGCATGGAGTGCTTCAGGTCACTACAGATCATCACTTCTAGGTCCTTCGCCTCCTCTGATGCAGATACTCGGACTCCATCCAGGTAGTACTCTGTCCTAGGATTCTTGGCTCCAATATGCATAACTTTGCATTTCTTTGCATTGAAACCAAGCTGCCAGATCCTGGACCACCTCCCTAGCTTTTCCAGATCTTCCTGTAGGTCCTGTATCCCTTCAGCTGTGTCTACTCTCCCACAGAGTTTGGTGTCGTCTGTGAATAGGCACGTTTTGCCCTTAATGCCATCTCTGATGTCATTTATGAAGACATTGAACAACACCAGCCCCAGCAATGAGCCCTGTGGGACCCCACTGGTTACCTGTCTGGTGCCAGATAACTCTCCCCCCACAACCCCCCCTCTGGGTTCTGTCCTTCACCCAGTTTTCCACCCATCTGGCCATCTTTTCCCCAACCCCGAGATCCACCAACTTCCTGATCACCTTTTGTGGGGCACAGAGTCAAAGGCCTTGCTGAAATCAAGACAGAGGATGTCTACCACATGGCCCCTGTCTCCTGTCTTATTGACACAGTCAAAGAAGTCAATCAGATTTGTTTGACTCGATCTCCCCCTATGAACCCATGCTGCCTTGCATCCTGGAGACCATGTTTCTTCCACCAATCTCTCCTTTAGTATGGTCTCAATGAGCTTGCCCACAATAGAGGTCAGACTGGCTGGTCTGTAATTCCTTGGGTCATCCTTGGGACCACTTTTGTGGAGCGGCACTACATAACCTGCAGTACTACTTAGTACTTAGTAAGAAACTTATGTAGCACTATGCCTGTCTCAGTAAGCAATTCTTTTCAAAGGATTGCATAGACAAAACCCATGAAAACTGCAGTACAAATGCAATATTAAAAAAAAAAAAAAACAGAGGAACTTGGGCAGAAACACGGCAGTAAGATGGTACCAGTGGGAGAACATTAGTGTGACCAGCTGAGACATAAATGGCAGTGTGGCAAAACAGGCAAGAAAAGTGCTTCAAAGAAAAGAGACCACCGTAGCCCATGTGGAACTCCTAACAGAAGAAGCCAGAAGGGGAAGGATCCAGATTCATTTCAGTGCAGTGCAGTAACTGCTCATTGTTGTTTCTGTTTTAAACTTAGAATTGTGGGCTTTTAGTGGTACTGTTATTTATTTGCTGTCCTTACTTAGAATTGTTTTTGGACTGTTCAAAATTTAAAACTTAGTTTGGTGTGCTTGTAGTGGTGCTGGTTTCCTTTGCTGTCTCTACTTGCTGCAAGTTTTGTCTTGTTTCCCTTCTTTTAAAAAAAAGTATCTGAGGATCGGTGGCAGGATTTTCAGGACAGTAAATTAATAAAGAGGGAACTAGGAGAGCTTCAGTAACAGACAAGTACTGGAATAGCAGTATAAGCGTAGTATAATGTGGGGAGTGGTGCAATGCAGTGGACGTGGGGCAGCCGTATTCAGGCAGACCTTCTGGACACTGAGGTGCTGCCCTATCTGCAGGCATCTCTCTGGAATATGGGATGAGGTAGCCAGACTGAAAGTAAACTGGGTCAGGATTAACTTCGCCCCATCCAGAGACCACCCAGTCCAACGCCGCTGCCTCAAAGGATGCCAAGAACGAGGAGCACTTGGATGACGATCACTTGGGGAGGGTTAAGGCAGTCAGGCAGAGGCAAATTAAAATCCTGTTCCACTCCAGAACTCATATGCCGCACTTGCAAATGGGGACAACCAAACAGAGGTACCCAGAGTTGTGGAAGGGAAGGATGTGGAGGTCAACCAAGGAGGTGACCTCAGTGGGGAGAGCAGTGGACCCCAGAAGAGGAGGAAGTGAATCCTGGTGGGAGACTCTATTGTAGGAGGGATCCAGCTAGGAACACAGGACGGGGAGGTCAGGGAGCAGAGGTGCCTACCAGGTGCCATGGAATGGAAGGATGGGAGGAAGATCCTGGGGATCGCCGGGAAGGCAAGATGGAAGGGTGAGCTGGATGTCATATCCACCTAGGTACTAATGACTTGGCAAACGGGGAGCCTAAGGAAGTTCAGGAAGAGTTTAGGAAATTGAGGAGGGGTCTCAAGCAAGTAGTTACTTCTGTCACCTTCTCGGAAATACTACCTGTGAGAGGCATGGGAGAGCATAGGGATGCACACACCAGAAACTTTAACTCATGGTTGAAGAACTGGTGCTGTGAGGAAGGGTTTGGATTCATTGGTGACTAAGGATCCCCCTGGAGGGATGGAGGCTTGTTCAAGCCTGACGGCCTGCATCCATCCTGGAGGGGAATCCAAGCACTCAATGATAAGTTTAAATGCTACATGGACAAGATATTTAAACAAGCCAAGGGGGGTGGCCTGCCAGAAAGGAGAGCACCTAATTGCCCTCCTCCCACAACTAGCAGTCGAACCAGTGAACAGGAGGAGTGGATATCTGTACAAAGCAGTGTGCGAAAGATGGAGATAAGCACCCAAGAGGTGGATAGGCAGAAAGGGGGCAAAATTCAACAGAAGGGCAGACAGCAGAGAGAACCAGAGATAAAGGAAAACCAGGGAGGGGGCTGGAGTAGAACAGCTAAACAGTTTAGGGAGTTAAAATCATAGAAAGCCATGTGTGCCAATGCCAGGAGCCTTAGCAACAAAATGGAGGATCTGGAAACTGTCATGGTGCAGTCAGACCTGGACATTGCGGCCATCACAGAAACCTGGTGTAATGATAACCACGACTGGAAGATGGCCATATCTGGCTACAACATATTCAGAAGAGATAGGCAGGCAGGAAGGGAGGAGGAGTAGCACTTTATGTGAAAGATGGCATAAAGGCCCCAGAGATCCAGGAAGAACAAAATGGGGGAGAGATATTGTGGGTTAAGCTGGAAAGGAAAATGGGGTCAGCTATCCGCAGAGGGGTGGTCTACAGACCACCAGTCCAGGAGGAAGAAACAGACAGAGAGCTGATGCTAGCCATCCAAAGGATGGCAGACAAGGGTGAGGTGGTGCTGATTGGAGACTTCAATATTCCAGACGTGGACTGGAGCCTCCCAGCAGCAGCATCAACCAGGAGCAGATTTATCCTGGACTCCCCTCAAGGTGCCTTCCTCAACCAACTGGTCATGGAACCAACTCAGCAGAAGGCAATACTGGACCTCATGCTCACAAACGGGAACAGTGTGATAGGGGTAATAGTGGGGGAGCACCTGGGAAACAGTGACCACCGATCACCATGGTTTGAAATCACAGAAGGAGCAGAACCAAACCACACAAAAACACGTATCCTGGATTTTAGGGGGGCAGACTTTGGGAAAATGGGGAGATGCTTGAAAGAGGTATTAATGGGAATGGGGTGGGAATCAGGGGTTGAGGAACAGTGGGCAATATTTAAAACAGGGATTACAAGTGCAACAGAATTAAGCATTGAGCAGGTTAGCAAGGGGAAAAGGAAGAGGAGGCCATCATAATTTTCCAAGGAGGTAGCGGAGAAAGTGAAAGCCAAAAAGATCACATTCAGGCAATACAGAAAGACACAGGCAGAAGGGGATAGGGAGAAGTACCAAGAGAAGCAAAGGGAGGCAGGGAGGTCAGTAGGCCAAAGCTCAGACAGAAGAGTGCATCGCAAAATCAGTGGGTAGAGGGGACAAAACCTTTTACAGGTACATAAGTGAGAAAAGAAAGGCAAAGGGAGGGATAGTGAGACTGAAGGGGGAGGATGGGTGATGCATGGAGGATGACAACAGTAAAGCTGACATACTGAACAGGTATTTCTGCTCAGTTTTTACTCAGGAAGAGGAGGGTAATGGGCATGATGGGGGTACAAGGGAAGGGAATGGCACAGAAATGGACACAAGTCCCTTTACATGGGAAAGGGTCCTTAAGAAACTGGAAGGAATAAGAGTTGATAAAGCAATGGGGCCAGATGGGTGCACCCCAGGGTCCTAAAGGAACTAAGAGAGGTGGTGGCTGAACCTCTGGCAATCCTGTTTAGCAGATCACTGGAAACAGGGGAGGTACCCAAAGACTGAAGGACAGCAGATGTAGTCCCCTTGTACAAAAGTGGGAACAAAGAGGAAGCGGGGAACTACAGACCAATCAGCCTGACCTCGGTAGTGGGGAAGATCATAGAAGCACTACTAAAGGAGATATTGGTGGAACACCTGGTTGCCAATGGACTACAGGACCCAAGACAGCATAGTTTCACCAGGGTGAGGTCATGTCAGACCAACCTCACAGAATTTTTCGACTGGGTGACAAAGAAGGTGGATCAAGGGAGGGCAGTGGAAGTGGCCTATCTGGACTTCAGCAAGGCCTTTGACACTATGCCACATAGAAGACTATTAAACAAACTGGGGAATATGGGAGTGGGCAGAACAGTAGTGCGGTGGGTAGGTAATTGGCTGGGTGGCAGGACACAGAGGGTGGTGGTAAATGGCTGTCACTCCACAGAAGGAAGAGTGACCAGTGGTGTACCACAGGAATCAGTGCTGGGACTGGTCCTATTCAACGTCTTCATCAGTAACATAGTGCAGGACCTAGAAGGCAGAATTTCCCTGTTTGCTGATGACACAAAGCTCTGTAACAGAGTGGACACGCCAGAGGGTGTACACAGAATAAGGAGGGACATGCAGAAGCTTGAAGAAGGGTCAAGGGTTTGGCAGTTGAAATTCAATGCAAAGAGGTGCAGGATAAAGCATATGAGGCACAAAAACCCTGGAACAACATATCAGTTATGGGGTGAGGATACAGCATGCACCAAGCAGGAAAGGGACCTTGGGGTTATCATCTCTGATGACCTCAGGGTAGCGGAAGCAGTGCAACAAGGCAGCAGGTAAAGCAAATAGGATGCTGGTATGCAAAGGCAGGGGCATCACCAGCAGGAAAAGGGAGGTCATAATTCCACTATGCAAGACATTAGTGAGGCCCCACCTGGAGTGCAGTGTACAGTTCTGGAGACCTTACCTACGTAAGGACATAGACAGAGTAGCGAAGGTTCAGAAGAGGGCAACAAAGATGGTACAGGGATTGCATCACAAGTCCTAATGAGAACAGGTTGAAGGACTTGAATATGTACTCCTTGGAGGAGAGAAGGGGGAGAGGGGATACGATAGAGACATATAAGTACCTAACAGGGAGGAACAGGGTGCAGGAACACACCATTTTCCAGTGAAAAAGATGTTCCAGATCTAGAGGGCATGGGATGAAGTTGGAGGGAGGGTGATTCAGAGGAAACATGAGGAAGAATTTCTTCACAGAATGGGTGGTGGACAAGTGGAACGCCCTGCCAAAAGAAGTGGTGAGGGCTGAAACAATCACGGGATTTAAGAATGCATGGGATAGACATAAGGGAATTCTGGAGATCGGGGTAAGCGGCAACAGACTTCTAGGAAAATACAAAGTGAACTTACAACCTCAAATGGGCAGACTGGGTGGGCCATAGGCCCTTATCTGCTGACAGTGTCTGTGTATCTGTGTAAGATGTGTGAGGTTTTTGGGATGACACCTGCATGCTGCATCATGGCAACAGAACCAGTTCCGGAATGTGAAAGAACAAATGCCAACAGGTTGAGTCCTAATGGTGTTGGACTTTGCCAAGAATTACACATGTACAGTACATTTCAATACGAAATTCAATCCTATCATTGGCACCATGAACAGGCCACAGTTCATCCTGTAGTCACATATTACAGGTGTTCAAAATGTGAAGATACTGTCACTGAGTCACTTGTAATGCATATCAAGTGACCTTAAGCATGACCACCATGCAGTTCACCGTTTTGTGGGACTTGCTAATAACCATCTACGTAACATCCGTGCACTTAATATTGAACGAGTGGTGCAGTTTACTGATGGCTATGGAAGCCAGTACAAATCAAAGAGAACTCTTAACTCAATCTCATCCTCACCGACACAGTACAGATTTCCAACTAGATGAGCTTTGTTTGGTTACATCATGGGAAGAGAGGCACATAAAACAGTGAGCAGGACCTGAACTGAAAACCGTAGCAGGAACACGGTGGATCCAGAGTGTTAGATCTATGACTGATGGTGTGGTTGCAACAACAGGGCTCAGCTGTTTCTGCAGACCATGCCAAATGGGAGGTGGTCCATGGGAAAATTCTGTTCATATGGAAGCATGGAAGGTACGGAAACTCTGGAAATCTTCTGGCTGTTCTTCGATTGCAGATGGTGATACCATGCAAGGTACGCATGCTCCTGCTGCACTGTCATCATCCACCTCCCCTTCTAGTGTTTGTGCTTTGGATTCCAGCCATGACATGCCAGACACACGTGACCTCAGCATCTCCTGTCACATTGCCTGATGTTCCTTCCATGCCTGCCCATCCTGACAAAGACATGTCAACAGTTCCTGAAACTCCAGCTGTAGCATCATGCAGTAGCAGCACCATCAACCGTGGTTCTCACACAGCCACTCCTCCATCTGCTTCTTCAAAGACTGTAAAGTCCACAGAACGTATACAGGTCAACAAATGTTATACCGTGTACTATTCCAGCAACTTCTATATTGGTCAGCTAAGCACTGTGGATGAGAGGAGAAGATTCCATTTTAACTTTCTCCATCAGCGTGGGGATGGCAGCTTCACATGACCGTGGTGCAAGGACACTGATGTATTACGGAAAACAAATTGCATATTTTATGGTCCGACAAACTTTGAAGGGCAGGGTACACTTACACTTCTACCCAGTGAACTGCAGACTATTAACAATAAATATGAAAGTCTGAAATGGCACACGAATTAACTGGTGTTCGTGTCTTTGCTAATTGCACAGAATGCAAAAAATCACAATTGCCAGTAATGTAATGCAATTGATTAAGCATGTTTAGTAAAGTTTTTGTAACTGAAACAAATGTGTGGTGTCACTTATTGCATTCACTATGGAATGTGGTGTCAAACGTCACAATTGCCAGTAATGTAATTATTGTATATATATTTTTTCAAGTTTTGTAGTAGTACTGTATGTTAGTCATTAGACATGTTTAGTAAATTTGTTTTACCAGGAACAAATGTGTGGTGTCACTTGTTACATTCACCACATTACAATTTTTTTATCAGGGGTACCTGTGGGGCTTTTATCTCCCAGTATGTTTCTTTTTTCATAGATGGGTCATAGTATCTTAAAATGTATCACAAAATTAATCTAGAAGTAATTTGAAAAGTTGACCGTCATGTCACACTTTGGTAATACTTTTTCATGAACAGACCCATGTTTACTTAGTACTACATGTACTTTTCCAAACAAGCAAAATACTTTCCTGTTTTTTAAAGGAAATCTGTCATTTACTGAAACTCCCCACACTCGCAAAGCCTTACCGCCCAGTTAGGCTTTTGGCAAGGAAAATAAATGTTACGTGTTCTAGCTTACTTTCTTTTATTGTTGTAAACTCTCTGCTCAAGCCACATGGCGGGTGCTGCATGGTGCCATTTCATGTAACCGCGCAGTGCTGCACCACTCGTATGCTTTTTAATACAAGCGAGTGGAACGGTGGCACTGTCACATGAAATGGCACCTGCAATGCTGCCTGATCACAATGTTGTAACACTAAATAAGTTAAAACACAGAAATGTTTTTTTTCCTTGCCAAAAGCCTAATGGGGGGAGGGGGTAAGGCTTTTGGGGAGTGGGGAGTTTCAGCAAATGACAGCTTTCCTTTTAATAAGCAGAACCAGGTAGAACTTGGTTGGATATTGTAGAACCCGGTTATATGTAGTAGAATCTTGCTGTAACTGGTAGAACCTGGCTGTATCTGGTAGAACCTGGTTGTACCTGGTAGAACCAGACAGAAGCTGGTTTTACCTGGTAGAACCAGATAGAACCTGGTAGAACTTCTTTGGGGTCTACTGAGTAAGTTTGCATGGTAGAATATTTAGAGATTCACATAACCCTACACCCTACCCACTCCCCCTTACCTGTTTGCCAGCATCTGAGTCACTGGTCCACACATTCATCTCCCTTTCCCAGTTTTGTCCATAATGATCTTTTCCCCTACTCTCTTCCCAGTTAAGTTGTACCCTCTGGCATCCAATGGACCCTTCCCCTAGCTTTGGGTCCCTTATAGCATAGTTCAACTACCAGATGAATCTTCTATCTCTGTTCCCTCAGCAGACTGCCACAGCCACATCACAGCGTCACTACACCTCTACTGCCTGCTTGTGGCAGTTGTACAGGTACGGAGTGCTACAAAATGCTGAGACGTGGTCTGCAGGAGTTGCAAAGCTGCTCTAGCGGATTATTGCTAGAGATCATTTGCTTGGCAGCTCCTGCCTCTTCCCAGTGCAGTCGTGATGTGTTTAGTTAGTGACAATTTGGGGAAGGCTCACAACCCAAAAGTCACAGCGGTCATTAATAGCTCAATCCACAACAGGCTCCCAGCATGTCTGCACCTGTGGAGGGCAAGAAAAAGCCACAGAGTGCCCCCTACATCCACAGTGCACACCAGCGGAGCACTCCATAGCTTCCACCAAGAAGGAAGTGTGCTGGGATTGGTGTGGGCCAAAAGGCTAGTGCAGACATGCACCACATCCTGATAGCAATCTCCACAGTGTGGAGGGCCGGCAGAGGGAATGAACTCTAACCAGCCATAGGGGCTGCAACAGTGGCTACATGCCTTCCCCTCCACTTGGCCAGTAAAGTCCATTCTGGGCTTGATCAGGCTGCTTTACCAGCTCCAGCCTTAGGAGCCTCCATGGTGGTCTGGAGGCAGTACAAGCATTGGTCGGCAACATTTCAAAAAGCTTAATGGTTATTTGTCACCCAAACAAGGACACAACAGCCCTTGGAGGACTGCTATATCCCATCAACCCCTGCGCCCTGCACAGTCAGTGATTCACTGAGAGCCCATCACAGACATCTGATTGGATGCCCTCAGTACAGGAGAGCTCTGCCCATCCCTGCTACCCCGTGCTCTAAGGCATAGCTCAGCACTAGTGGAGCACAGGGGGCAGCGGCTGTGAATGCCATCTGATGCAGACCGACATTGGGGTGTGTAAAGTCTCAGCTGACATATGCTCAGTTTAAGCATTCCCTAGCTGTCTATGTGGATTGGATCCCAAGTTATGAGCCTTCAGAATGAGGCCCCAAAATTCCTGCATATATTTAGTTTACGTGCTCCTGCCCTAGTGTGTCTCACTGTACCTGCAGACACTGTTTGTAATTCCTACTACCTCTGACCACCCCAAGATATTTTTATCCTGCATAGCTACTGGCAGTGTTTATCCTGCATACTGATCTAGTTTTAACTAGTGTAACTGCTTGTCAGTGCTACTGACTGCACCCAGGGACACCCATGCAAATGAGATGCAATTCATTCAGCTATTCTGTTATCCTATTGCGTCCGTGGCATCCTATGTAAATGGTAGGTGCAATGACTTTACCCAGTAAGACCAGACTTGTCTTTCTAGAATTAATCCCCATACACTGTCTCCGTTCTCCGGCGCTATCCTTGTTGGTGGCCTCTCTTCCAGTATGCTCTTCAGCAGGGTAAAAGGTAAATTGAAATGTGATGTCATTGTGAATGACACATTAGGTGGGGTCTGTGTTACTTGCATCTGTTGTATTACACAGTTATTTGTCTAAGAAAAACAAAAAAAGAGATAATATATAACAACAATAAACACGCCTGCTTTATAAAGCATGACTGGTTGAGTCTGCCCTTTAACTGATATTTTGATATCACAGATCCCTTTATGAGGTTTGACTCAGTGCAACCAGCTTTGCCTAAATGGTTTTTTTCCCCCTAAGTTTTCCTCAATATTAAAAGAAAATTGTTCTTTGAAAAGATTCCCCATAGGGATGCGTGGGCTTCAGTAGGCCTCTGTAAATCGACACTAATTCACACTGAAGTGTGCTCACTCACAAGGGATATTAGTGCTCATACGCATACTGATTCCATTTAGATTAAACAAATGGATATGTAATTCTCACAAAAAATAATAATGTGTGCTTCTGGCGTCAGAGCTGGTTGCAAGATCTCAAATAAGCCATTAATGAAATGCAGCAACACCCTAGTCTCCAAAATCTTCCCTACAGGGACACAGGCTCATATCTGCGCTGGCACACAATGCTGTTCAAGGGGTGTGCTGCCCTCTTGGTGTACAATCCTTCAAATAAGATCAAAGACTGTTCCATTATAGTCTTCCATTTCCAGTCATGTGCTCAGATTCTCACTGGCACTTTAGAAAACTGGTACTTAAGTACTGTCTGAGCGTTACAAACTACCTTCCCATAAGTTCTATATCTTCTGTTTATGAAATGTGAACATTCTCGTTTACTTTGTCTCTTGGTCTGATATTATCTAGTTCTGTATTATAAGCTTGTGGGTCCAGCTGAAGGGCCTCTTATTGATATAAGAGTGTCACTTTGAGTATTCTTTGGACGACAGGACTGCAAAATGAATGTGAGCAGCTCTGTGGTCCTAAGGACGGAAGTGGTGACACACATATCCATGAGAAGCCTTCCAAACAGGACTTCTGGTGACATCACCCTGCAATGAGGAAGTAAAGGAATGGAGCTCTCCCTCCCAAGTCCTTTATTATAACAATCTAAAAAATCCACCTTCTAAAAATGACAAATCGACTCCCAGGGTCCACATTAGCCTGTATAATGATGGCGACTCGACAAAGGTTGAAGGCCTTTGCAGCAGTGATTGAAAGAGTGCAGCAAACTATTCGAGCGGATCAGGCCAGAGCAGGAGTCACTTGTCCTCATGGCATACTGAATCCCCAGACCCACGTATGGGAAATGAAGCAGAGGAGATGGAAGAACCCTTTACTATCACATCACGAAGACTTTATAAGGAACTTCATCGGTTGGATGGCACTTTGGACAGAATCCAAAATTAAGTGGCAGAAAATAAAAAAAAAGTATTAAAAAACAAGAAAGAAAAACCTCTGAATTGGAAAAACAGGTCTCCGATCTCATGGATACTACAGATTTACACAATGGGACCATACTGCAACTCCATGACAGGGAAGTGCTTTTACAACAAAAACCTGAGGATTTGGAAAACAGATCCTGGAGGATCAATATCCACTTACATGGCATTCCATAGTGGACAAAGTCTGGCAACATGGTCCAATTCATGGAAAGTTTTACATACGGACATACAAACATATGAACATACATAAGAAGAAGCCAGCAGAAGAAGGCCATTTGGTCTATCTAGTCTGCTCATATTGCAGGGTCCACAGCTTGAGCTACTGTCCCTGCCCTCCTTCCCCACTCCCCCCATCCTCCCTACCAATGATCCTTACCTTCCGCCTATACCTGTCCCAGTCTCTTTTAAAGCTGCCCACTGTCTTCAATGAAATCACCTCTTCCAGCAGCGCATTCCAAGTGTCCACCACCTTCTCTGTAAATAAGTGCTTCCTGACCTCCCTCCTAAACCTCCCACCCTCACGCTTAAGACTGTGCCCCCTCATGTTATGGTTGACACACAGGTTAAAGAGACTTTCCTTATCCACCTTATGTATCCCTTTCAAGTACTTGAAGGTCCCAATCATGTCCCCTCTCTCTCTGCTGTCTTCCAGGGAGTACATGCTCAGTGCCCTCAACCTCTCCTCATATGCCTTACCCTGCTGACCTGCTATCATCTTTGTAGCCCTCCTCTGGACCTTCTCCAGCAGGTTAATGTCCTTTTTCAGGTGTGGGCACCAGTTCTGAACCCCATACTCTAGATGAGGCCTTACCGGGGACCTGTACAAGGGCGGTATAACCTCCTCTCTCAGGATGGGTTGCATTTGGAGGCAGACTACCCTCTCAATATAATTAGAGTACACAGAGCTTTAGTGGCACCCCTGACTGATCCAAAGGCCTGGACCCAGTCTGTCATTATAGCCTTTCTGGACTATTGTACCAAAGAAGCAGTGTTGAAGGCACTGGAGAGAAAGGAAATAGTCTTCGGGGAATGAAAGCTGTTTTTTTTAACAAGACTATGCACCTTTAACAATGGATTGGAGAAAGCACCTGTTCCCAGTATTAAAGGAACTACGGTCTAAGGGACTAAAGGCCAGAATAGACAACCCTACAAAGTTAAGAATAACTTCAGATGCCAGTACAAGGGTGTCTGAGAATTTAACGGAGGTGAAAACATACTTAAAACTGGGGATCTCCATGGATGGTCTTTTGTCTGCGCAGAAACTGAAAGAATTGGAGAAGCAGAGATGGTGGACTCAGAAAGGCGGGAAATTGAACAGCTCTAGTCCAGTGGGGACATCTCCAAGGAGCAGTCCATGGGCAAAGATGGCAGCAGCATACAAGAATAAGGCAGCACCCTCTACCTCATCCCCATCAGAGAAACCAAAGACTAATGGCGCAGACCGACAGGTAGCAGGTGGAACACTGGGACCCTTGGGGGAGCAGTGCAGACCAAATCGCTGAGATCTAGAGACAGTAAAGCTTGCACTCAGACATCTGAGACAACTTTTTTCTTTTCTTTCCTCTCAATGTGGGTTGGGATTGCTGATTGGGAAGGGGATTTTTCTAGATCCTTATGGACCCCTCCTTTGGAGGACTCTGGGGGGGCAGACATCTAGGGTGGATTAACATTACGTAGCACTAAGAAGTGATACTCCTACCCCATAGCGGGGCATTTTCAATTGCACAAAGGGGGAATAGTTAGCATTATTGGGTTCAGATGATTAATGGTTTCCACATGACCCCGGAGTGAGTTTATCTGTGGCTTTGGGCTGGATAGAAGAGATGGATGGAATGTTCCCCTTATTTTCCCTCTTTCTCTGTAGGGGAGTAGGTGGCTGCTAAGAATATGGGATAAGGAGCTTTGGGAGGGGAGGGTGTAGGCATCTCATTGCACGGTAGACAAGCACTCACTGCTGATCAGGGAAGGGGTTCCAGACAGCAGGATGATACAGTATTAAATGGCTGTACTACCTGTTACTGACTTTAACTGTACAGATAATGGGACTAGAGTGCCATGACTGGAAGGGGAGAGGAGACATGCAGGCTCATGTGTGGCCTGGCAAATCCATAGAAATGGCGCTGAGTCACAGAGTTTCTGTTTTTGCTTTGTTTTCACTTGGGTTACCAAGCATGAGACTATTGTAAATATTCATATGCTCCCTACTCATTTTGCCCAATGGCCATCTTTGCAAAGGACAGGTTTAACAAAAGAGTGTACCTATGAGGGTTCAATTCGATGTTTAATGTGGGATTTAGATCAATGGTTGACTTTAATTTGATCGTTTATAATGTCAGGAGCCTAAGTAGCTCCATAAAAAGGGGCCAGAATCCTACAAGAACTGGGTAAGAGCTGGCCTTAACAGTGTTTCTACAGGAAATGCATCTTACACCTCAGGAACATGACAAACTGAAACATAAGTGGGTGGGGTGGTTTAAGCCACATCATGGGAAGCTCATCCCTGTAGAAGGGGCACTGCAATACTGATCCAAAAGACAGCCCAGTGCACATAGAGAAAGCAGAATTGGACCCAGCTGGTAGATTTGTTCAGCTACATGGACTCTATTGGGACACTAGATGCACTCTTTTGAATCTTTTGCCCCAAATGATGAAACTGAATGTTTTGTGTTTTAAAATTTTTTTTACTTGAAACAGTCACTGACCATAACACACTATATGTAATTGGAAGCGACTTCAACATGGTTATCTCAGTTAAGCAGGAGAAATATGGGGGGACCTCCAAGGTAGATAGTAGACAGGGCAAGTTGCTCATGCGGTTGGTGACTGAATTGGGCCTTACTAAAATCTGGCACCACATGCATGTGTGAGCCTCCAAGACTTTACCCATTATTCAGATACACAAAAGTGCTATACCCATATTGATATGGTTTTTATAGCCATGGAGTGGGTTCAGGTGGTGGATAAATGTACTATTTTGCCCTGTATGGTGTCAGACCATGACCCAGTCCAATTACTGATGGAACTGTCACCCACAACATTTAATTCCAATTGGTGGATGAATGCGGGACACCTTAAATTCTCCTGCATTTAGAGAGCTAATTGAGGGCACCATTCAACAGTACCTACACGACAATCCTGAGGGGGTCACCTCCAATTCTATACATTGGAATGCATTAAATTAAGTTCTGAGGGAAGTTGTTATTGCTTATTCCTCTAGGTAAAAAACAAAACAAAAAGATAGTGCAACAACATGCTCAAGAACATACAATTGCAGAGTTAGAATTCCAACATAAAATTACTTTAAATGCCCAAATAAAGGAACAGTTAGATAAAAAGCATAAGGGGCTCACAGCCTTATTGACCGCCAAGATGGAAGGGAGTTACTGAAGAACACAACAAAAATACTATGAACGGGGTAATAGGGCATGGCGGTTGTTGGCGTACACTCTTGGAAAGCAACAAAGTAACAGAGCAGTGCTCAGCCTGTGTGACTATCAGGCTGGGTGTAGCCTTATGGGGAATCCAGAGAACATAGTTAACACTTTTGCACATTACTGCAGATACTTAGACACTCAGGAAAGCAATGATGCCTTTGAGCGGCAGGTAGAGGAATTCTTTTTCCAGATTTAGTTCTTCCAGTCCTGGCAACACAGGAGATAACAGACATGGAAAGGGAACTAGGGGAACAGGAAATACTGCATAAGATTCAAACGTTAACAAGTATTTGTCAATGCTGAACGTTGGTTGCTTGTTAAACTTTCTTTTTTTTTTTTTGCAATTCTGAGCCCAAATGTTGAAGATTTCAAGTCCTGTCCAAAAGGTGATTTCATGCTGCGACTGTGAAATCACCTCTCAAGATGCAAAAAAACATTTTGATGATCTGAAAAATAGGAGCTGTGAAATTTATGAGGTGCTGTGAAGAAATGGCTATGTTGAAAATCTGGGGTCAAAATATTGAAAACTGCAAAAGTTACGAGCCTGTGTTCACAAATTTCAACGCAGGCTCATAACTTTGTTTGTGAATATCTTTGCCCAACATTTTCAACATACCCTTGTTATGACCCCACCTCATGAACAAGTGCAGAGAAAAATTTCAACACCTGCCAGAAAGGTGATTTTGCACAGCAACTGCAAAATCACCTTTTGGGATGCAAAAAACATTTTGGCCACGATCTGAAAAATGACAGTTGTCACATTCATGAGGTATTGTGAAGAAATGACTATACTAAAAATTTGGGGTCAAAATATTGAAAATTGCCAAAGTTACGAGCCTGTGTTCACAAATTTCAACACAGGCTCATAACTTTGTTGTTTATGAATACTTTTGCTCCAAATTTTCAACATACCCTTCTTATGACCCCACCTCATGAACAAGTGCAGAGAAAAAATTCAACTTCTGCCCAAAAGGTGATTTCATGCAGCAACTGCAAAATCACCTTTCGGATGCAATAAAACATTTTGGCCAGGATCTGAAAAACGACAGCTTTCACATTCATGAGGTGTTGTGTGGGTAGGTCTCTAGCAGGAATTCAACCAGACATGGATGCTACTCAAAAATGGAATATTATTAAAAAAGGTGTGAAGGAGGCCACTGGAACTTGAACAAAGACAAGGAGTAAGAAGAGCAAAGAAGCCCAGTTGGTTGACTCGAGAGGTTATGGAGGGTGTGAGAGCCAAGAGTAAGGCATTTCAGAAACTCAAGACATCGGGTGAAGGGGTTGACAAGGATGAGTATACGAAGAAGTCCAGAGAGGTTACCAGGCTAGTCAGAGTGGCCAAGGCTTCAAGAGAGCTGAGACTGGCACAAGGTATTAAGGAAGGAGAAAAGGACTTCTTCAGATACATTAGAGAAAGAAGGAAGAACAAGGACCAGATTGTGAGGATTAGGAAAGATGGAGGGTGGGTGGAGAAGGGGGTGGATCAGGCAGAGGCATTAAATGAATACTTATGCTCTGTGTTCATGAAGGAGAAAGGGGGACAGATACCCCAAGGGAGGGGTGGAGTGGGTAATAGGGGGTGACTGATGTAGAGATTACAGAGGACAGTGTTCTGGAAGGGTTAAGGACACTGAGGGTGGACAAGGCACCGAGACCAGATGGCATTTACCCTAGGGTACACGGGGAGCTAGCAGAGATCTTGGCAGGACCACTGGCTGACCTGTTCAATACCTCCCTGGACACAAGATGCTACCACAAGACTGGAGGATGGTCCATGTGGTGCCCATTCACAAAAGTGGCTCTAGGGTGAACCAAGCAACTACAGACCAGTGAGTCTCACATCAATTGTGGGGAAGCTCATGGAGACAATCCTAAAGGAGACGCTAGTGACCTTTTTGGAGGACAGCGGTCTTCAGGACAGCCAACAACATGGGTTTGTCTTAGGCAGATCCTGCAAGACAGATCGAACTGAGTATTATGACTGGGTGACTAGGGAGCTGGACAGGGGCCATGCAGTGGATGTCCTGTATTTGGACTTCAGCAAGGCCTTTGATTCTGTGCCACATGGGAGGCTGGGGGGGGAGCTGAAATACATAGGGGTGGGAATGAAGATGACCAGATGGATCATCAACTGGCTGAATGGAAGGCAGCAGAAGGTGGTGGGGGGAACCCTCATCACCAAGGGAAGTGACGAGTGGTGTGCCACAGGGATCGGTACTGGAACCGGTGCTGTCTGGGATATACATAGCTGATATCTCACATGGGATCTGGAGTAGGATCAGTCTGGTAGCTGACGATATGAAGATGGGAGCTGTGGAAGGGGCTGAAAGAGGACCTGACCAAACCAAACTACAGGAGTGGTCGGAAACATGGCAGCTGGGGTTCAACACCAAGTGCAAGGTACTGCATTTTGGAACTAGGAACCAGGGGAGGAGCTATCAGCTGGGAGGGGTGCAGCTGGAAAGCACAGAGGAGGAAAAGAATCTGGAGGTGCTTATAACGGGCAGCATGAACAACTCAGCTCAGTGCAGGAAGGCGGCAGCAAAAGTCAACAGGATGTTGGGGTGTATAGCGAAGGGAATCTCCTCCAGAAATAGTGGGACATCCTTCACTTGTACAGATCTCTGGTCAGGCTGCACCTGGAGTACTGTGTGCAGTACTGGTCCCCATTCCTGAGGAAGGACATCAATTGATGGAGGGGGTGCAACGTAGGGTGACCAAGATGATCCAGGGATTGGAGAAAAAGTCTTACAGGGATAGATTGGGTGAGCTGAATATGTACTCCCTGGAGGAAAGTAGAGATAGGGGGATATGACTGAAACCTTTAAATACCTTAAGGGGATAAATAAGGCTAATACTGAAGGGATTTTCCAGGTTAGAAGAGGGAGGAATACGAGAGGGCATCAGCTGAGATTGAGGGTGGGGGATCAGCAGACATTTTTTCACTGAACTGGTGGTGGACAGGTGGAACATTCTGTCCGAGGAGGTATCCTGTAGAATGGTGGGTGACTTTAAGAGGGTTGGGACAGGGGGTTGTGATGAAGAGGGTGGGGAGGGTGGGGATGGTGGGGCAGCTGCAAGTTGAGGGGCTAGTTGCTGTCCGAGCAGACTCGATAGACCACAAGGCCTGCTTCTGCTGGCATATTCGTTTGTAAGAAATGGCTATGTTGAAAATTTGGGGTCAAAATACTGAAAATTGCCAAAGTTACAAGCCTGCGTTCGCAAATTTCAATGCAGGCTCATAACTTTGTGATTTATTTTGCCAACCTGCTCTTGCCCTGTGCACACACACAGCCACACTGGGGAAAAGAATAAACTTTATTTGTGATTTCTGTAACTATAATATTTCTCTTTGGCCTCCAATAGTCTCTCTCTCTCTCTCACTCTCTTTCTGCTCTGGATGGTGGCACAAGTCAGACTTATTTTGCCTGTCTACTCTTACCCAGTGTGCACACACACACACACACACACACACACACACACACACACAGCCACACTGAGGTCAATAATAAACTTTATTTGTGATTTCATTTTTAGTTAGTCATTTTTTACTGGTGTGACCCTTTGGTCTGCATTTTTCACGTTCGGCACGGAACCACGTTCCTATACACCGTCAGTCCTGCGCCCCCAGTGAAGCCTCCACCGCCAAGTACCGTTACAAGTAAATAGTTGTGTTGCCATTGGGTTGTGCTTTTGAGAAAGAGTAATGTGCTTGGGGATGACCCAGGTTCCAGTTGTCTCAGTGGTGCAGCTGGTTAGCGCAATCAAAACGGTATTCCGGGCAGCCTGGGTTCAAGTCCCAGCTGAGGCACTTATTCTTTCTCACCTCTGTTTGTATGTGTTCCATAAAATATGCACACCACACCACACTCCTGTGCGATTGTTACAAGTAAATATTTGTGTTGCCATTGGATTGTGCTTTTGAGAAAGAGTAATGTGCTTGGGGACGACCCAGGTTCCAGTTGTCTCAGTGGTGCAGCTGGTTAGCGCAATCAAAACGGTATTCCGGGCAGCCTGGGTTCAAGTCCCAGTTGAGGCACTTATTCTTTCTCACCCCTGTTTGTATGTGTTCCATAAAATATGCATATCACACTCCTGTGTGATTGTTATACGTAATTTATGAATGTAACCCCTAGATGGCGCTATCCCAGGGGCTACTACCTGCCTGATTTGCCACTAACAGGTTGAGGGCCTGGATCCAATGGTGCCTCCACCCAGAGGTCAGGGTTTGCAATAGTTAAACTAACTTGGTCACAGCCCTCTGGGACACTGCAACCCCTTTCTTCCCACTAGTGGCCCACACAATATATCAGAATTACCTTCACGGTATACACTACCCCAGGTCTGGTTCCGCACTGGGACCTCCTGTGAAATGAGATACAGTGCAACAATCACAGTACAGTACTTTAACATAGACAAATACCTCAGGCAGTATAACTTTGCTGAAACAAGCAGCTCTGATTTATTTAGGGGGATATAACAAGGACAGGGAAATCAGGTTAATTAGCTTATCACCTAATAATCTACCTATGGCTCTGTACAGGCCCTATCCTATCAGTTACTGTCCTGGGTACCCCAAGCCCTAATTTAAGCTAGTCCAAACCGTGGCAGCTGGTAGGGGCCTTTCACACAGAGAAAAGGAGAATTAAACAGTCAGCAGTACAGTAATTCCATTTGGATTTAATGTGGCAATTCAACAGGAGCAACCCTGAATTAGTACTCACGACCTCAAATAAGATAGGGTCCTTCAATGTCAGCAGGGCTCACTTGAGGTACACAAACCTCTTCACATCCATATGAAAGTACTATACCAGGCAGGCTGCATCTGTATCGATCGCAATTACTGACACAATACCGGGAGAACACACAGCAGATTCAGTTCTGACAGACCAGGTGCAATTTTCAGCAATTCTTCCAGTCTTCTACAGGGTGAGCCTGGTTTCTACTCTTCAGAGATCCTTTGATTCTTTTCACAGGACTGATTCAGTCCTAACAAGCTGTATTACACAAGCTGCAGACTGGAACTCTGGGCCTTACACATCGTTTTTTTGACTAAAACTGCACACTGAAACTAGCACAGGGCTCCTTCCTTCTTCACTGCCAAAGCTCAACTGAACTCCAACTGACGAACCGGGCACTTCCTTTGAGTTCCTCCTCAGTTCTTGACTGGATTGGCTGTCACCTGAATAGACTGCTGCTGTTGGTCCAAAAAGGCACTGAAGTCTAAACTACATCTCCCAGAGTCACTGCCCATACAATCCTCTTGTGGCTGGCTCAGATTATGAGTCCAAGTTCTGATTCGTCAGGCATCATTTTAGAGCGTAGCTTACCCACACTGATTGGTCCAGTTCAGCAGTTCAAAACTAGAATGGGGAACTAGCACACAGTTCTGACTGCAAAGAAAGCAGGTTAGACAAACTGTAATTTCATTATTACTCTAAATAATTTCTGGCAAACAGTTACATCTTTCAGATAGGTTCCTTTGCACTCTAGTGACTGCAAAATGAAGTGAATTGGCAGCAGCTCGAGTGGTACTCAAGAAACACAGTCCCCCATACAAACTAATTATGTCTGCAAGCAGACAGCTCTAAAGAGACAGTACCAGAGGCTCTAAAACACTCACTGATAAATGAGCTAAATGCAAACACCATTCAGGCTTGGAGCATTCAAGCAAGCTCCTGGAAGTCTTTTGGGAACCCCCATTTGCGAAGGTTACACCCTTCTAGCCTAGGAAAGCTTGACGTCGCGTCAAGCAAGTACCATAAGTTTTCAACTGCAACCATATACATTTGCATTGAAGCTGCACATATAATCATCAAATATATCATTTTACCAAGAACACATTTCTGAAACATTGCATACGTCACTCTTTACACAGTATACATACACATTGTACTGCTAACTCAGTTATTACCTCTGTACATGAAACCTGAAGAGAGGCCCTTCCCTATCAGTTACCTTGGGGCTGAATGGGCAAGGGCACCATACTCAGAAGGCAACACAAGTAACTTGAGTTAGCACTGATGCTCAGTTTGGGCAATGAGCTCGGGGACACATACACTCCTTTATGGACAACATTGAGAGGCAAGTCCACAGGCCTCCCAAGTGAATCATAACTGGGGTGCACCACAGGCTTTACAGCTCGACCAGTCTTTCTAGGGGAACTGTTATAGTCTCTGCACTCTGAGCCTCATTTTCAGCATTGTCCTCACTTGTCAGGAGTCTCCATGGGGTAGAGAGCTAGAACTTGGGGCACTTTCAGCTCCAGGAGTTACAGTTTCTGAGTCCACAACATTTGGCTCGCATGGAGGCTTTCGGACACAGCAGTGGACTGTCAGGGCACTCAAAATACTCTTCTTGTTAGATTGTATCACCAGTCTGCCCCAATCTATCATTTCCTCCTGAAGCTCAAACAGTTCAACCATGCACAATGATTCCATTTCATCTGATCTGATGCTTTGCACTTCACTTTCTGGGAGCATTGGCTCCAGGGATGAAGCTGAGGGGCTTAGACAGTCCAGAAGGTAGCTTTGTCTCCAGTATTGACTGAGGATTGCCCGAGAACAATTGACTCAGTTCGTAAAAGGATAGTATTCAAAGTCACTCTCACTTTCTTCCGATATGGACTGACAGTCATGCTCAACTGGGACTTGTGGAGGGAACACTTAACTTTGCTTCTGTAGGTGCAGACTTTCTTGATCTTTTCTTAGCAGCAGCTCTAGTCACTGGTCCAGAGGGCATCTTCTAGGGCTCAGACTCAATTAAGATTTGTCCAATGGGCAGTAAATGAGTTCTATGCATTGTTTTACATCTTTGAATTATTCTCAGGCCTTACTTTGTACACAGCAGATCATCTAGTTTGCCCACTACAATGTGAGGGAGATGGTGCCATCTGTCAGCAATCTTGTGCTTGCCATGCAGTCCCAGATTTCTTAGCAATACCGATCTCCCCTCCTGGGTTCCTGTGCTTTCACCTTTTATCATACCTTTCTTTGTTGGCCAGATTTCTTTTGGCAGCCATGGTTTGAGCCAGTTAGTACGCATGAGTTAGCTGGGCCTTTAACTTTGCACATACTGTAAATAGTTGTCAGCTTGAACCCCATCGGAGAGCCCCAAAACACACATCTACTGGTAGTCGAGCTCTTCCAAACATCAGGCGGTGAGGAGAATCCAGTGGCATCACTTTTGGTGCAGTTATAAGCATGTACCAGGGTGCTAATTTGTTAGCTCCATCTAGGCTTGTCCTTTGGATGCAGAATTGCCTATATTCTAGCAAAGTGCCGTTGAAACGTTCAGGCTGTGGGCCCCCTGGGGGTGGTAAGGAGTGGTTCTGGACTTCGCACTCCCACAGAGAAAGCATCTTTGATCAGACGACTCTCAAAGTCTCCCCTTGATCAGAATGGATTCTTTGTGGAGCCCCATAGTGAACAAAAAGTTTTCTACAAGTACTTTGGCTACAGTGGATGCTTTCTGGTCTTTGGTGGGGAAAGCTTGGGCATATCTCGTGAAATGGTCAGTGACCACCAGCACATTACTGATATTTCTTTGATCTGACTCCAAACTTAGAAAATCAATACAAGACCAGCTCCATAGGTGCACTGGTGGTTATGTTAACAGAGGGCAGCCCTCTGGGGTGAAAAGCTTTCCTCTGTAGCTTAAGCGACTACAGGATTCGAATGTGTTGCTCCACATCAGCCCCCATCTTAGGCCAATAGAATCTGGATCTCACCAAGTCAAGTGTTCTGTCTATACCAAGGTGCCCCATGTAGGTTGTGCAAGGACCTCAATACTGAGTCTCGAAGGCAGTGGGCAGCACTGGTTGTTGTTTGTCTACTTGTCCCCTCTGTCTACTGTTTCTCTGTATAACAGTTTATTGATCAGTTTCAACTTAGGACCTTCTTTGTATAACAGTGCAGTTCTCAAATCAGTGGAGCGTAATTTGGACACATCTTTTCCTGCATAGAGGGCTTCTAAAGCTGCTTTGATCATGGGATCGGCGAGTTGAGCCCGAATACTGTCATTGTCCAGCTGAGGCAGTGCACCAATGTCTATTGCAGAAAAGTAGCAGCAAGCAGCAGGTATGCAATTCTCAGAGGCTCCCAAGCAATCCACCATGCAGTCCACTGCATCCGTGGACATTTGTTCCTCCCTGTCAAATCTCTCCGGCAGAGTGCCCGAATGTCAGGTTCTGCCAGTCGGACCCAATCATTCTGGGAACAGGCCTCGGGAGAGAGCATCAGCATCTATGTGGTTCAGACCTGCTCGGTATTCGAGCATAGTCATATGTAGATAATGCAGAAAGCCACCTATGGCCAGTGGCATCCAACCCAGCTGAGGTCTGCACATAGGTCAAAGGATTATTGTCAGTTTTACTAGTATTTTAGCCCCATACAAGTACTCATGTAATTGGTCAACAATAGCCCACTTCAAAGCTAGGAACTCTAACTTATGTACAGGATAGTTCTTTTGGATGGGGTCAGGCTTCTACTGGCAAAGGCCACTGGTCTCAGGCCATTCTGCGTGTCTTGGTACAACACAGCCCCCAACCTGCAAGCTAGCATCAGTGTGCAGGACGTAAGGTTCTTGGATCGGCATAGGCCAGCACTGGAGCATGGGTGTTGATATATGATCTCATGAAAAGCAGTCTCACAATCAGAGTCCAGCGGGCCCCAAATACTTCACTCGGATGAAAATACACTCTTTCAGTCTTGAGGGATGCTGACTTTTGGTATTTTTGTGGGTTGGGGATACCCTTGAGTAAGGTTAAGTAAGGCGGATCACTCTTGAATAGTCCTTGATAAGCGCCGATAATAACCACAGAATCCAGGAATCTTTGCAGTTCTTTAGAGATTTTGGGCGCCTGGCCAGGTGGTCAAGGCCTCAACTTTACTTGGTGCAGTCTCTATTCCTCGGTGGATACTATGTGTCCACATACTTTACTGATGTTTGAAAAATTGACACTTATCAATGGACAGTTTAAGGCCAAAGTCCTCCAGTCGGTCAATACCTTAAATAATCTGCTCTCATGTTCCTCCAGTGAGCTGCCAAACACAATAACATCATCTAGGTATACCAGGCACTCTAGTAAGTTCATGTCCCCACTGCACGCTCCATCAATCGTTGAAAAGTGGCTGGGGCACCTGAAATCCATAGAGCATCCTCATGAATTCACAGAAATAGCCGGACGAGATAAAGGCTGCCTTTTCACGGTCCTCTGGGGCCACCGGGATCTGATAGTACCCACTGCGGAGATCCAGCACAGAGAACCACTTGCTCCCGTTTAGGCAGTCCAAAGCATCCTGAATGCGGGGCATTGTGTACTGATCAGGATAGTCTGCCGGTTTAAGGTGCGATAATCCACACATCCTTACTGTTCCATTCTTTTCCTCACTACCACAATGGGGAAGCATAAGGGCTTCTGGATTCTGTATTACACCAGCAGCTAACATCTCTTGCAGATGCCGTCTCACATCATCTATGTCAGCAGGTGCCAGGCGTCGAGACCTCTCACGAAATGGTTCTGTCATGCAGCCGGATATTGTGCTCAGCTCTTGCACGCATCCTACATCCCATTCTTAAAGAAAACACCTGGTCTCTGGGCAAGCTTCTCACTGATCTTCACTTTCCATTCAGCTGGCAGCGAGTCGCGAAATCAAACAAGTCAGGCGTTACTCTGTCATTCTTCCTTGAACTCTTGCTGCCGTGTAGCACTGCAGTGTCTGCACAATGCACATTAGCCAGGATGCAACCTCTGTTTACTCGAATGTCTCTTCAGACACATTATGAACTTGGACCATTACCCTTCTGGCATAAGCATGGGCTCTAGCGGGCAAAATACTAGGCTTGACCAGCAGTCCCTCTGGCAATTTTCCATCGCCTGGTGCATCCAACATTAATATTTTATTCTTAACATCCTTTCTGATATGGACCTCTCCTGTAAGGTACACTGGGCATTTGCGCCAGGATCAGAGACTCAGGATCCTTCTTCCATACAATTCCGACCGGTTCCTCTGGTTCTGTTTTTTTCAGCATCTCTGTGCCTCATAGGCCTTCTTAATTAAAGCGGAACTCTTAAAGCTCTACTAGTCTTTGATCCCTGTTTTCATAACACAACTGTGCCAGCCTTCGAACATATGAGCATTTGTTCCAATCAACAAAGGACACCATCATACAGTCCAGTGGGGGGACACACTAAGGCTAGGTCTCTACTTGTCTGGCCACTCCAGCCACGGAGGTGGGAAAGACAGCCAAATTCGGATATACCCGAATAGGGTAGGCCTTCTCACTTAACCCCCTACATGCAGTCCTTCTAATGGTTGTAAGGGTACGTCTGACAAATGCTTCTGATACCAATCTTGGAACATAATTGTCACTTGAGAGCCACTGTCTAATATAGCTCTTGTAGACACTCCGTTCACCTTTACAGTGGTCTCCATGGAGGGACCCACTATTCTGGACCAGTCTGGAGAGCAGTGAGTGAGGGCCTGGGCAACAGACCTTGCCACAAAGGGCAGTGGTGCATTTTGGTTGCCCTCACTGGGATCATGGTGCACCTCTTAACCACTGATTTCTTCTCAAAGCTCTCCTTGCTAGCCTATATGCAACTTTGTCAGTGTCTTTTGGGGACTGGCATTCCCTTTTCATGTGCCCATCTTTCCCACAATTATAGCAAAACACTTTCTGGAGTTTGAGCTGGCCGAGGCCAAACCTGGGAGCCAGGGCGAAGGTATTACTAACTGGAAACCTTGGTGCCATCTCTGTCTGCGGGCGTGATAAGCATTTGAGACATCTCGTCAGTTTCTCCACTTCCATGGTCAAGGAATCGAGTTCGAGGCTGTTATCAGCAGGAGATACATGGGTAGTACCCCACCCCATAGCAGATGCAGTCGGATATAGGTCAGGCCCGCACTTGCAGGCGTGGCCTTCATAAAGGGACTGTTTTGAATTCCCGGATCTCTCAACAGTTCGCCTCCATTGTGACATATCTTTTCCTTGTCAGAGCACTCATTGACTGCCAACCTCTGCCCCTGAACTTCACTTGATGGGTCACCCTCAGTCACTCGGTCGTAGCCGCAGCTATTGGTGCAGGTCCCTCCCGAGGTCGTCTTTTCTCAACTCCTCAATTTCTCTCATTAACTCATCATAGGAGGTGGGATTCCAGTCGATCTGCCAGGTGTAACTGAAGCAACAGCAGTTCTGAGAAGGGCAGACTTAAGGATCCTGTCCAGCCTGGTTCGGTCCAGTTCAATCGCTGGCAAACTACCTTTTCTGAGGCATTCTTGCAACAATTTTTCCAGCCGAGATATCATACACAGACAACAACTCCCTTGGTACTGTTGGCATCTCTTACTCTCCACCATAGGTCCTCATCAGAATCTGGGCTCTACTACACATCTCCAAGGCCTCAAGATAGGCCTAGCAGTCACTTCAGGGTTACTGGCCCGTTTTAGCACGGATGGTAGCCAGGGCAGGACCTCGGAGGCTCTCACTAACCCTCTTTCGCTTTCACCTTCCCGAGCATTGCCATTCTAGCACTTGGGGGCAACATGTCTATCCAGGTCTTCAGTCATCCTCCCTTGGGGTGGGGAGGGTGCCAGAGAAGATCCTCAACCTGGCTAAGAGTCCGTGACTAATGGCAGGTGCAGAAATAGGAGTCTGCATTGGTTCAGCCACCATTACGGGCACTGGAGCAGGAGAGGGTGTTGGGGGAGGAACACCCCCAGGTGGCAAGAATAGTTTCTTCAAGTCCTCCACAGTTTTCCCCTCTCCCAGCAACCATTCAGCAAATTTCTCCTCAAAAGTTTCAGATAGTGGTGGGGGCTGATTCCCGGTCTTCACTGTCCTAGTTATCACTCTCAAGCAGTGAGGGCTCCCTCTGGGGTAATGGTCTGTGGCACTTTGGAGCTATCTATGGGATCCTTAAACTCTACTAGGGCCAGGAAAGTGTGGGTGAGCAGATTAGCATGCCGACCCACCACCACAGGGTTTTGTAAACCTTCCACCTTGGAAAGTACTCCCTGCACAGTGTCCGTATTGATACCCAGAGGGATGTCCAGGATAAGCATAGCATTTTGGGGGTCGATCTCCTCCCCAGTACACCACTCCACCAGCCGGTGCACAGCCACTTCTGTCGGGGTACCCATTTTTTTCTTAACAGTGGTTCGTAAATATGGCCACTAGAGGACACACAATCCCAGCGGTGAGCCTCCAAGATGTAACCCCTAGATGGCGCTATCCCAGGGGCTACTACCCCTGCCTGATTTGCCACTAACAGGTTGAGGGGCCTGGATCCAATGGCGGGTGCCTCCACCCAGAGGTCAGGGTTTGCAATAGTTAAACTAACTTGGTCACAGCCCTCTGGGACACTGCAACCCCTTCTTCCCACTAGTGGCCCACACAATATATCAAATTACCTTCACGGTATACACTTACCCCCAGGTCTGTTTCGGCACTAGGACCTCCTGTAGGAAATGAGATACAGTGCAAAACAATCACAGTACAGTACTTTAACATAGACAAATACCTCAGGCAGTATAACTTTGCTGAAACAAGCAGCTCTGATTTATTTAGGGGATATAACAAGGACAGGGGAAATCAGGTTAATTAGCTTATCACTCTAATAATCTACCTATGGCTCTGTGCACAGGCCTATCCCTATCAGTTACTGTCCCTGGGTACCCAAGCCCTAGTGGCTAGTCCAAACCGTGGCAGCTGGTAGGGGCCCTTTCACACAGAGAAAGGAGAATTAAACAGTCAGCAGTACAGTAATTCCATTTGGATTTAATGTGGCAATTCAACAGGAGCAACCCTGAATTAGTACTCACGACCTCCAAATAAGATAGGGTCCTTCAATGTCAGCAGGGCTCACTTGAGGTACACAAACCTCTTCACACATCCATATAAAAGAAAGTACTATACCAGGCAGGCTGCATCTGTATCCCGATGCAATTACTGCACAATACCCGGAGAACACACAGCAGATTCAGTTCCCTGACAGACCGAGTGCAATTTTCAGCAATTCTTCCAGTCTTCTACAGGGTGAGCCTGGTTTCTACTCTTCAGAGATCCTTTGATTCTTTCACAGGACGGATCTCAGTCCTAACAGTTGTTACACAAGCTGCAGACCGGAACTCTGGGCCTTACACACGCTTTTTGACTAAAACTGCACACTGAAATAGTCACAGGGCTCCTTCCTTCTTCACTGCCAAAGCTCAACTGAACTCCAACTGACGAAACTGGCACTTCCTTGAGTTCCTCCCAGTTCTTGACTGGATTGGCTGTCACTCACAATAGACTGCTGCTGTTGGTCCAAAAAGGCACTGAAGTCTAAACTACATCTCCCAGAGTCACTGCCCATACAATCCTCTTGTGGCTGGCTCAGATTATGAGTCCAAGTTCTGATTCGTCCAAGGCATCATTTTAGAGCTAGCTTACCCCACACTGATTGGTCCAGTTCAGCAGTTCAAAACTAGAATGGGGAACTAGCAGACACAGTTCTGACTGCAAAGAAAGCAGGTTAGACAAACTGTAATTTCATTATTACTCTAAATAATTTCTGGCAAACAGTTACATCTTTCAGATAGGTCCCTTTGCACTCCTAGTGACTGCAAAATGAAGTGAATTAGCAGCAGCTCGAGTGGTACTCAGAGAAGCACACAGTCCCCCCATAACTAATTATGTCTGCAAGCAGACAGCTCTTAAAGAGACAGTAACAGAGGCTCTAAAAACACTCACTGATAAATGGCTTAAATGCCAAACACCATTCAGGCTTGGAGCATTCAAGCAAGCTCCTGGAAGTCTTTTGGGAACCCCCATTTGCAGGGGGGTTACATGAAGATCCCTGGGTGCGGGGATGTGCAATGACGCCACCATCTGCCTTGCCCCCCTTGCATGAGGTGCCTGCAGTGTTGGTACCCCCCTACATCCACCAGAGATGCACAATGTGCTGGACACTCTTCCCCCCCTCCCCAGAAAAGGATAGCAGTTCCTGGGACAGTCAATCCTACAGCCCCCGGCTGTCTGTCCAACTCCCGAGTCCATCTCTGAACCCAGGATGTAGGTGCAGCATGCAGACTCTTGTATGTTGCCATGATAACTTTGTCATTTTTTAACATTTTGCCCCAAATGTTCAACATAGTGTTGTGATCACCTTACCTCATAAACCCCATAGGTTAAAAATTTCTTAATCCGTGGCAAAACGCCATTGTGCGCCACAGATGTGGAAAGTCATTTTGGGAAGAATGTGAGAAATGACAGCTGTAGTGTTCATAAGGTGGGTGAAAAAATGGCTATGTTGAAAATTGGGAGTGAAAATATGAGAAATTGACAAAGTTACACATATGTGTAGTAAAATGACAAGGAGTGTGCATAACTCGGGTGCTTTTTGGTATTTTTGCCCCAAGTTTTCAACATGGCCTTTTTGGGACCCCA
The DNA here is from genome assembly GCA_016271365.2 of Neoceratodus forsteri. Classification (NCBI taxonomy): domain Eukaryota; kingdom Metazoa; phylum Chordata; order Ceratodontiformes; family Ceratodontidae; genus Neoceratodus; species Neoceratodus forsteri. The sequence continues at coordinate 73,653,687 of JADMNL010000023.1, forward strand.
CCTCATGAAAAGTGGCACTGCCATTTCATTACTCCGCCCTGAAAGGTGATTTTTGTGCAAGGATCGTGCCATTCAACGCCACGGGTGCACAAACACGTTTTGGGCAGGATGTGAAAAATGACAGCTGTACTGTTCATGAGGTGGTGTGAAAAAAATCTGTATGTTGACAATTTGGAATGAAAAATTAAAAATTTGCAAAGTTATGCACCTGCATAGAAACTGAGCAATGCACGCTCATAACTCAGCCATTTTTGGGAATTTTTTCACCAAATTTTCAACACGGGCTTTTTGGGACCCCACCTCATGTACAGTGGCACAGTTGTTTCATTACTCGGTCCCAAAAGGTGATTCCACACAGGGACTGAGTAACAAAACGACAGTGCCAGTGTTCATGAGGTGGGGCCCCAAAAAGACAATTTTGGAAATTTAGTGAAAAAGGCCTAAACATTTCTGAGATATCAACATAAGTTCAAAACATCGTTGACTGCCATTATATGGCACTTACCTTGATTCTTCAGTTCGCTGTTCAGCTTTAAAGAGTGTAGACGTGTTCCAATCCATAGAAAATACCAGACGCTGACCTCCAGAGGTTAGAATGGGGTAAGGGGGAGTGGGGGAAGGTGGGTGCACAGAGAGAGGGTCAGGATGGGGAAGACGACGAAGGACCATTTACTTCTTTACAGTTTAATTTTTTTAAAAAGACGTTGGGAGACTGTTTTCTTTGTTTCAGAAATAAAAAATGTTTGGGGACACTAGGGATGGGCTCCCCAGTGTTCCAGAGTGGTGGTGGGGTAACAAAACTGGGGACACTGGGGTGGCTCCTCAGTGTCCCATAGTACAGGGGGAATCGCTGACATGGGGATTGGGCACTCCGATGTTGGACAGTGCTAGGAGGGATCGCAGACACGGGGACTGAGCATCCCGATGTCGGACAGTGCTGGGGTCGCCGACACAGGGAATGGGCACCCTGATGTTGGATAGTGCTGGCGGAGATCGCTGACATGGGGATTGGGCACCCCAATGTCGGACAGTACTGGGGGGATTGACAACACAGGGATTGGGAACCCCATTGTCGAACACTATGGGAGGGAAGGGGGATAATTGATATGGAGATTGGGCACCCCGGGTGGGCTGAACAGTCATGCAAATCAAAGGGCTGAAGCCCTCTCAGATTAGAGTGGCCTCAGTCCTTTGAAGTGCATGACCGTTCAGGCCACCCAGCAGAGAGTTATGTCAGGATCACACCCAGTGGTCATTGGGGCAGACTGCCGAGCCTCTGGTTCTGTGAACTGCAATGGGCTGCAGTTATCCCCCCAAACTCCGATATTGCTATAATACGCTGGTTCATGCAGCCAACCAATGTAAAAAATGGAAAACCCTCAGCCTGGATGGCCTTCTTTGAATTTTTTAAGGTATTTGCCACACAATTGATCCCACTGTTGCATAAAGTTTATCAGGAAATACAGGAAGGTGGTACTCTTCCGAACTCCTGGCATTATGCTCAAATTTCAGTATTGCCAAAGCCTGGTAGAGAGGCCATGGAGCCTGGCTCCTATAGATCAATCTCTTTCTTAAATACTGATTTAAAAATGTTCACGGGCATACTAGCAGACAGCTTACAAAAAGTGATCCCAAAAGTGATACACAAGGAACAAACAGGATATATAACTGGCAGACATCTACAGGACAATAAAAGGAGACTTCTGAACATATTGGTGGCAGGGAGGGGACGGGGGGACTTCCAGTAAGCTATCTCCATGCATGCAGAAAAAGCATTTGATAGGGTGAACTGGCAATTCCTACTAAAAACCATGGAGATGATGACATTTGACTCCAAATTATTAGATTTAATAAAAGCTTTATACACGGATCCTCAGGCCCTGGTCAGAGTTAACGGCATTGATTCTGCCTTTTTTCCCCTAACCAGAGGAACCCATCAGGGATGCCCCCTGTCCCCTCTGTTAATTGCCATGTGCCTGGAACCACTGGCAGCCAAAATTTGCCAGGACATTAATGTAGTAGGCATCACAGTGGGTGGTATGGAACAAAAGGTGTTGCTATATGCTAATGACTCCATCTTTTTTCTTAGTAAACCACAACAGTCAGTCCTATGCTTGGTGTCTCATCTTCACCAGTTTGGCACCATCTCTGGGTGCAAGTGAAAGTCAGAAGCCATTGTCGTGGATGGTCACAGCCCATAGGGATTTACAGATTCCTTTCCATTTAGTTGGGCTCCACAGAATGGAATCAGGTACCTGGGCATACACGTTTCAATGAATTTAAAGGGACGCTGTCAACCCCCTTAGGCCTCAAATTGATTCTATTTTAAAAAACACATATAATAATTAGTCACATTCTGCAGAGAATACTGATGTAGCTGGTAGTTTGGTTTTGATTCCTGTTTTCATTTTAAAAATAAAAACAGACTGCATGCCATATTGGAGTTACCATACAAAAACGTGTTTGTTTACAATTCTTGATCAACACCTACTGCATCTTTCCTTGACTTGGGAACAGTTTAGCCACTCATGATGCAGTGGGGGGAGAGGAGACTTGCATCATGAGTGGCTGCACTGTTTGGGGGTGTTCCTAATGTTCGGGAAGTATGCAATAAGAGTAAGTCAAGGATTTAAAACAAAACAAGCTTGGGTATAATTTCACCATTCACATGCATTTCAGTTCTACTAAAACAAGAAGCAGATAAAACAACCAGCAACATCAATGAATTTTAGAGAAGGCAAGCGATCAAAAAATGTGAGTTTTCAGCTAGATATAATATGATGCAAAAAGGGTTAACGCCAGTGTCCCTTTAAGGAAACTGTTCACTTTGAACGATGAGAAACTTTGGGAGGCAGTTAATGCCAATGTAACCCCTAGATGGCGCTATCCCAGGGGCTACTACCCCTGCCTGATTTGCCACTAACAGGTTGAGGGGCCTGGATCCAATGGTGGGTGCCTCCACCCAGAGGTCAGGGTTTGCAATAGTTAAACTAACTTGGTCACAGCCCTCTGGGACACTGCAACCCCCCTTTCTTCCCACTAGTGGCCCACACAATATATCAGAATTACCTTCACAGTATACACTTACCCCCAGGTCTGGTTCCGGCACTGGGACCTCCTGTGAAATGAGATACAGTGCAACAATCACAGTACAGTACTTTAACATAGACAAATACCTCAGGCAGTATAACTTTGCTGAAACAAGCAGCTCTGATTTATTTAGGGGGATATAACAAGGACAGGGAAATCAGGTTAATTAGCTTATCACTCTAATAATCTACCTATGGCTCTGTGCACAGCCTATCCCTATCAGTTACTGTCCCAGGGTACCCAAGCCTGCTAGTGGCTAGTCCAAACTGTGGCAGCTGGTAGGCCCTTTCACACAGAGAAAAGGAGAATTAAACAGTCAGCAGTACAGTAATTCCATTTGGATTTAATGTGGCAATTCAACAGGGAAGCGACCCTGAATTAGTACTCCACGACCTCCAAATAAGATAGGGTCCTTCAATGTCAGCAGGGCTCACTTGAGGTACACAAACCTCTTCACACATCCATATAAAGAAAGCACTATACCAGGCAGGCTGCATCTGTATCCCGATCGCAATTACTGCACAATACCGGAGAACACACAGCAGATTCAGTTCCTGACAGACCGAGTGCAATTTTATAATTTCTCCAGTCTTCTACAGGGTGAGCCTGGTTTCTACTCTTCAGAGATCCTTTGATTCTTTTCACAGGACGGATTCAGTCCTAACAAGCTGTTACACAAGCTGCAGACCGAACACTGGGCCTTACACGTTTTTGACTAAACTGCACACTGAAAAGCACAGGGCTCCTTCCTTCTTCACTGCCAAAGCTCAACTGAAACTCCAACCCGACAAAACCGGGCACTTCCTTTGAGTTCCTCCCAGTTCTTGACTGGATTGGCTGTCACTCACAATAGACTGCTGCTGTTGGTCCAAAAGGCACTGAAGTCTAAACTACATCTCCCAGAGTCACTGCCCATACAATCCTCTTGTGGCTGGCTCAGATTATGAGTCCAAGTTCTGATTCGTCCAAGGCACCATTTTAGAGCTAGCTTACCCACACTGATTGGTCCAGTTCAGCAGTTCAAAACTAGAATGGGAACTAGCAGACACAGTTCTGACTGCAAAGAAAGCAGGTTAGACAAACTGTAATTTCATTATTACTCTAAATAATTTCTGGCAAACAGTTACATCTTTCAGATAGGTTCCCTTTGCACTCCTAGTGACTGCAAAAATGAAGTGAATTAGCAGCAGCTCGAGTGGTACTCAGAGAAGCACACAGTCCCCCCATACAAACTAATTATGTCTGCAAGCAGACAGCTCTTAAAGAGACAGTACCAGAGGCTCTAAAAACACTCACTGATAAATGGCTTAAATGCCAAACACCATTCAGGCTTGGAGCATTCAAGCAAGCTCCTGGAAGTCTTTTGGGAACCCCCATTTGCAGGGGGGTTACACCAATCTGGTAAGATGGCGACTTTTACCCCTCTCCCTGGTCAGCAGAATTGCTATGGTAAAAATGAATGTGTTGCCACAATTCCTGTTTCTATTTCAAACACTTCCAATACATACACTGAATACTTTTTGAAATAAAATTATGGCCCAGTTGCAGAAGTCTGTGTGGGATAATAAACGCCTGAGGGTAGCCAAACACATCCTACACCTCCCTCAAGACTCGGGGGTGGGGTTGGCTCTTCCATACTTAAGGAAGTATTATTTAGCAACCCAAACGCCTGCAGTCTGTACTTGGGCAAAGCAAAGAACAAGATCAGGGTGGTATGATATTAAAAATTATGTGGTAGGGGGAGCAGACCCTCTTTACCCTGGCCCTCACGACAGTTACGCTGGAATCAGTGCATGCCATTCATAATAGGTGGGCTAAACATAGTTTGGGGGTATTACATGTAACTCCCCTACAAATGGGGGTTCCTAAAAAGCCTCCTAGGAGCTTGCTTAAGTGTTTCCCTTGCCTGCTGGCGTTCGGCGTTTAAGCTGTTATAATGACACTGTGAGTCCTAGTAGAGCCTCCACATACTGTCTCTAAGAGCTGTCTGCTTGCAGACATAATTGATGCTTTTCCAGGGGTGCTGGTGTTTCCCTGCTTGAATCCTGCCTGAACTGCGGGGTAATCGCTTCATTTGGTGGTCGCTGAAGGCGCAAAGGTAGCCCCTCTGAAAGATGCATCTGTTTCCCTGTAAACATTTAAGGCATTAGTAATATTGTAGTTTGTCTAACCTGCTTTTGTTACAGCTGGGGCTCTACGTGTCTTGCCCCTCCATTTTGGACCTAAAACTGCTGTGCTGGGCCAATGGAATGAGGGGAGCTTTAAAATGGAGACTGTTTGGACCAACCAGAATTCAGACTCTCCTGGGAGCTGGCTTGCAACGGGACGGTATAGCTAGTAATTCTGGGAAGTGAAGTTTTGGACCTTGGCCCCTTTTTGCATCAACTGAGAGAGCTCTGGAGTGACTGACAGCTGAGTCCACCAACTGGACCGGGTGGCACCTGAGGGGAATGCTCTGCCCTGAGACTGGGAGTTCAGATCAGTTGTGACCGTGAGGAGGGAAGGAGCTCTGTGCTTCTGCATTGTATAGTTTTGCGCGGGAAGTGCATGAGAAGCCTGAAGTCAGTCTGTTGCCATTGCAAACTCGAATCGGACTGAATCCAAGGTGACTGAAAGGAAGGAAGGCTGAAAAGTGGAAACCAATCTCACCCTGTAGAAGACTGGAGAAACTGCTGAATCGCGCTCGGTCTTTCAGGAACTGAAGCTGCTGTGTGAACTCCCGGGTATTTGCATAAGTGCGATCGGGACCTAGGAGCAGCTGCCTGGTATAGTAATTTCCTTTACATATAAATGTGTTGCATGCTTGTGAAGAATAGCTATTCGGGTTCTCTTGTCACCGTGCAGTGTAAGCTGAAAGCCGAACTGAATGTAAATCGGACTAAATCCATCTGCTAGTTAAAGCAGTTGGGCCTGGCCAGTAGAATCTAATCTCCCTGCCTTGTTTGTCTGGCAATCCAGAACAGCCATCTGCATGAGGTTCTTAGCGTGGGGTAGTGTGAGTACAAATCAGGGCATCCCCTGCGACCTGTTAACAATCAGCAGTATTTTATCTGATTTTCTTTATTTCATTTCCTCAAGGACTGAACCATCCGGCTCTGGATTACAATTGGGTGTTGTGCATATCTTTTCCCTACAGGGCCCTATCCATCGGTACCTGCCGGCCAACCCCAGGCAACGGACCTGGCTAGCACCCCTCCCCAACCTGGGTACCCAGAGTGTGACTTTTAAGATCCTGTATGAGTGCACAGTACTGTGATTTAATTCTGCCAATCAGCTTGATCTCCCCCTCCTGTGTTCCACTCCCCTTAAATAAACCAGATTTGATGTTACTGACTTTAAACTGTCTGAAGTGACAGTACCTATATAGCAGGCATTGTATTGGTTTATGTATGTTGATCAACCTTATTTTACAGGGGGTCTTCTGAGACGAACTTCAGAATCGGTCTTGAGGGTAAGTGGTACCTTATGATTGAACCGTGTGTACATGTGGGGTATTGGTACTGTAATTCCTGTGTATTGTGTGGATCATTAGAGGGATTAGAAGGGGGTCTCAGTGTTCCAGAGGGCTGTGACCAAACTCGACCAACCATTACAAACCCTGACCTCTGGATAGAGGCACCCGCCATGGAACCTAGGCCCCTCAACTGGTTGGCAGTCCAGCAGGCAGGGGTATTAGCCCTTGGGATAGCGCCACCTGGGGGTTACATACAGAAGATCTGAAAACTTACCCGCACACCTCAGGGGGTGGGTCCTCTTTAATCCAGCATGAGGCTGACTTTATGCCACCTAGACTAGATAGAGGATATGCCTGGTAGGAGAGGGAGGGGGTGACAAGATTCACTCAATTCTTGGAACACAGGCAATGCATTATGTTTAGTGGAGCTAAGAAGAAGTTTGGTTGGGATAATACAGAGTTCAATCATGCGATATCTGCAGATCCGGCACTTTATAAATGCACCAGGTAATATGGAGAAGTTAGGTATACCCTTAACAAGTTGGGAAGATTACATCTATTTGGTGGTACCCTTGATGGGACCCCAAAGATACATCTCTGGCATATATAAACTATTGCAAAGGGCACAGGGGAGTACTGTAATCTCTGTTAAGGAGGCCAGGGAATGGGAAGCAGCTATAGAAATTCAGGAGAGAAATTGGGATTCTAGATTGAAGAAGGGCTGGAAGGTAACTCCAGCTCCTCTGTGGCGGGAATTCTATTGGAGAGTGCTGATCTGTTTTATTAGGATGCCAACTATTACAAAACACTTTCAGGCTACCAACTTGGATAGATGTTGGCAGAATTGTCGTGGCATGGGCAGCCACTGGCATATTTTTTGGCAATGCCCCACTTTCCGTCCCTTTCGGGAAATGGTACAAGATGTCACGCATCAAATTACAGGAATACTTATCCCTTTGGACTTCACAAAGTGGGTTCTAGGCCTCCCCAAGACAGTAAAGTTGAAGGTGGACAGTAGAAAAATAATTTTAGTATGTATGGTGACCGCCCTGAAGTGCATCACAGCTCACTGGCTTACTGCTAGCATCCCCATTCAGGAAGAATGGCTGGGCAGCCTAACAAAAGTTCACGATGTGGAACTTCTGACAGCTAAGTTAAACTTCACAGAGGAAAAACACATAGAGCAGTGGAAAACCTGGACACAATAGTCCACTAGAAGGGATGGCCTTTAGGATACAGGGAATGGGACAGCAGAGCATGAGGATAGGGTTCAGGAGACCTCTGGCTATTATGGCAGAGGCAGGGTTCCTTGGACAGCCCAGACTGATCTCTGTTTACTGAACTTGGTCACTCTGAATGCTGTAGAATCACCCATTTTAGTTTGTTACATAAGGCATTCTGAGTAGTCGAGATAAGTCCAGCCCTTTATAATTTAAACACACAGGTAATCTCAAGAGCTCTAGAGCTTCACAGGATGGGAGGTGAAAAGCACTGTGGTAACCCTTAGTTTACTGTTTCAATGTTTATCTGTCCACTCATGGTCCAGTTTGCCCTTATATCTGTATATGTTGTTGTTGGGACCATGGACTGGTTGACTTGTTTGTTGATGTGCTTCAAGTAAGTTAGCTCTAATTTGTCCAGTATAAACACCTCACAGAATGCAATAGTTGGTGTGTTAACACAACCTTAAACTATATACCTGGAAGATTGGACATATTTTAAATCTGAGACAGATGGACACTGACTCTAAGATAACATGTCACAGACTTACTACCGTTTTCGTATTGTGGATAATCATGGTGATATGAATCCGAGCTGTAGCTTCCCACTGTTGAATGTACTGTTCTGTATACATTCTAAACAATGAATAATAGTAGTAGTAGAGTTTATTTTGGGCACCCTTCCCCGTGTGCTCAGAGAACCCTTACAACAAAATATACAGATAAAACAATAAGGGAACAGTCAGCACACAATGTATAAAAATTTCCACAAACCCATTAAAAGTCTAAAAAAAGAGACTGATTCCCAAACTGTCTGATTGTCCCAAGATACATTCCCCAGGTCCTAAAGGCATGCTCAAACAGAAAGGTCTTAAGATGTTTCTTAAAAAGCTCTACAGATGGCGCCTACCAGAGGTAACCTGGCAGTGAATTCCAGAAGACCAGGCAAATGCCCAGTCCCCAGAAGATTTTAACCTAGCCCTGGGGACCTCTAGGAGGGCCTCTCTAGTTGATTTTAGAGAGAGGGGGACGGGGTGTAGGGATGCAGGAGCTCCTTCAGGTAGCCTGGACCCAACCTGTGTAGGTCCTTGTAGGTTAAAAGACCTACTTTAAAGGTGATGTGCCAACACACCAGCAGCCAATGCAGTTCATGCAGCACTGGTGTAATATGGCTGAACCTTGATTGTCCTGTCAACAACCGGCGGGCCGCTGTGTTCTGCAGAAGCTGCAGGCGCCACATTGTACCTCCTCTGACCCCGAGGTAGAGTGCATTACAGTAGTCAAACTTTGAGGTGATAAAAGCATGTACCAGTGTGGCCATGTCATTGGGGGGTATAAAAGACTTAATTTGGGTGATGTTCCGAAGATGGTAAAACCCAATCTGGAAAACAGTAAGCACGTGAGTATTAAGTGTTAGCTCATTGTCCAGAAATTCTTCACCTCTGGGGAGGGCTCCAGTTTGGGTGGGCCAATAAAAAAGCCCCAACCTATCCCTGGAGGCCCCCATTCCTCCCCTTCTACCTGGCTCAACCACCAGCACCTCAGTCTTCCCTGGGTTAAGTCATAGCCAGTTTGACGACATTCAAACCCTGATCTCGGCCAAGCATTCATTTAGAACGTTGATCATGTCAGATCTTCCAGGTGTAAAGGACAGATAGAGCTGAGTATCATCAGCATAGCAATGAAAACTCAACTAATACCACCTTATAACCTCGCTCAGGGGTGGCATGTACACTGTGAACAATATGGAGGGAGAGGGCAGAACCTTGGGGAACTCCACTGGGCAGGTCTGTTAGGTCTGAGAAATAATTCCCCAGTACTAACCTCTGAGACCTACCCCCGGGAAAGGACTCAAAGCAACTGATGACCTTGCCGGTGAGTCCTACATACTCTCTCAACCTGTCCAACAACACCCCATGGTCCACAGTTTCAAACGCGGAGGAAAGATTGAGGAGAACAAGAATCGTTCACTTTCCTCTATCCCTCACCCTGACCAGGTCATTCAACACCCTGACAAACAAGGTCTCTGTGCTGTGCACGGCCCTAAATCTGGAATGTAATGGTTTGTGAATTTGGAAGTTCATGAGGTGACCCTCAAGTAGTTCTGCAACCACCTTCTCAAGAACCTTCCTCAAAAAGGGAAGGTTCGAGATAGGCTGGTAATTCACCAAGATGTCAGGGTCCAAAGATGTTTTTTTAGCAGGGGCTAACTAAAGCCTGTTTAAGGGACTCCAGGAAAACCCCCACCGACAAGGAACTCCTGACAATCTCGGCAAAAATCGGACCCAGACCTCGACTCAGCCAACTAGTGGTCGTGTCGGGTCCGAGGTCAAGGTTGCAGAATGTTGGTTTAAGCTCAAGGATCACCTCACAGACCTGCACCGCCATCACTGGCTGGAACTCTCCCCAGGGAGAATGCATGTGTCTGCCCACTTGGGGGCTGCCACTGTTGGAGAATGGTATTCTGCTTGAAGAGATCCCAGCTCTCACGGAGGACACTGTCTGAGAAGAACCAAGCAAACTCCTCACACTTGTAAGTTGAAAAAGCTCTAACGGGTTCCAGACAGGCAGGATGTAATAACCTGTCTGCAACCTGAAAAAGCTGAGCTGGTCAACTCTTCCCAGCTACAATCATCCTAGACATAAAAACGGCCTTTTTTCGGATGATTGCATTCTAATACACATCGTAATGAGTAATCAGAACCAGCCTGTCCTCTGGAAACCTGATCTTCGTCCAACACCTCTCCAACCTCTGCCTCCTGGTTTTCAGCATTCTCAGCTCACCATCAAACCATGGTGATCCGAGACATGATACCAGCAGGCATACACCGGTCAGCGCCAGATTGTTCAGGGCCTCGATGACAGCCCTGTTATAGGCCACGACGGCATTCCCTGGGCTGTCAGCGTATGCCTGACGTACAAAAGAAATGTCCAGTTCCGCCTTCAGTCCCTCTGGTTGTAAATCTTTCAAAGGGTGGAACTGAACCATTTCCACAGGGGAAGAGACATTTAGAGGGTCTCTGAAGCTGAAACTGATGTTGCAATGATCTGACCAAACAATCAGATTAGTCTCGATGGTATCAGTTTTGAGCCCCAGGGAGAACACCAGGTCAAGCACGTGACCAGAGCAGTGGGTCCAAGCCGTGATCAACAAGAAGAGGCCCAGAGCCTCCATATTTGAAAGAAAGTCTCTGGCCCTAGATGATGCCTCTTTGTCCACCCAGGTGTTGAAGTAGCCGAGAATGAGCCATCCTGGTGACTCCAACACCCTCTCAGCGACAAAGACAGACATCTCCTGCAGGAAACTCTGGTCCCACCCAGGTGGACAGTAGACCAGGAGAATTCTGAACTCCACTCTGTGACCCACATACACTCAAAAGAACTGGTGTCCCCCACTGGGTGCACCATCAGGCCCAGCTCTGACCTAAAACAAATGGCCACCCCCGCGTTCCTTCCTCAGGCAGTGCACCACGGTAAACAAGGCTGGGATGGACACCTCTAGCTCAGGGCCTGAAGTATCCAGCTCCACCATCATAGTGGTCTTTTTCACCATTGATCTGGTGTTGCACAGCACTGCCAGAAGAGGACAACAGGTTGAGGCTGGTCCCTCAGCTACCTGCCTTCTCAGTCTGGAGGGTTCCCTGGGCAAAGAGACGTGGCACAGGGGACCCCGCTCCAATTGTCTCCTCAGCCCAGGGTGTCTCCTGCTCCCCATTACCTGAATCAGCTCTCCCCTGGCTACATCCATCTTCCTGTCTCCTGCCTAATGCCTTTCCTTGTAATACCCAACTCCCTACACTTCCGGGCAACTGTAGCTGCAAGGGGTTGGTCACAGAAGGGGCGTAAAGCTTTTAACAATGAGGCGGAGTAACATAGTTCCCAGACCAGAGTAAAGAAAATCATCTCTGTATTTTACTAACTACTTCTATAGATTCTACTACTACAACAATTAAAACAAACCACAATTAAAACAAGCCACAGCAAACCACACACCACACCTCACTCACTCACTCCAATCAATTTAAAAATACTCCCCCAAAAGCTGAGTCTTAAAAAAAAGGCCCTCCAAACAGACTCATAACCTTATTATAGATTGCAAATGTTTTTAAATAACAAAAATAAACCTTTTTTTTTTAATTTGAAACTTTGACACCATGAGCGATCAGTGAGAATCTCATTACAGTGGCACAGCATGTCAGATACTGTTATGGTAATAAGAGTACTTCACGCACAACTACAGGAAACGCTGTGATTGGTCGGGGACACTCCAGCAGTCTATAATCTATATTATGTGTGGATTCATTCTGTAACTTCCCATGCAGTAACACTGTATCAAAGTTGTCTTCTGTATGTCTCTTAGTCTGCTATTATCTGGTTCAGAACTCTGTCTTAGGCTTGAGTGTACTCAGTAACTTCCCATGCTGTACCGATGTCTAATTTCTGTAACCTATTATTATATGAGTGTCAGTGGCTTAATAGGTAGGACGCCCCGACCCCCCCTCAGGGGAGCTGGAAGATTATAGGTTTTAGCCCCACACCAGGTAGTTGGAGTAATAGCCATGACCAACACCGTAGTGCAGTACGGGGGGAGGGGGGTGCTGTACTGGTGAGGTGCCATCCTTTGGATGAGATGTTAAGCCAAGGTCCCTTTTGTCATCTCTGGTCACTGTCCAGGTGGAAGTAAAAGATCCCCTGGCACTTACTGAAGAAGAGTAGGGGAGTTTCCTGGTATCATAGTCAGTATTCTCCCTGTCAAAAAAACAAGTCCATGCAACCCAGACCAACAGGACATACCTGGAAAAAAAGCTGTCAGAGCTTAATGTGCTTTTCCTGGTTAAAAAAATACAAAAAGATGTTTAGCTCTGTATTACCTGGGTGTTCTTATTGCCTGGTGAAGATACCGGTTACCAAAAACTAATTTAATAAATAAATACAGGTCTGTACTACCAATATCAGACCAGGGAAGGCAGTATAGCCTGGTAGTTAGAATACTGAGCTGTGAACCTAGAGATAAACAGAAATGGTAGTTTACTCACCTGGTAAAGGTGATTGTGGGGGAATACATCTCTGAGGCACTCCACATTCATGACATCATGGGTTGTGTATACCTGATAGGTTGCTTGATGCACATGTGACTTTAAAGTCCACCCCCCACCTGAGGGGGGGATCTGCTCTCCTAAGGTCAGTTCAATGTATTCCAAAGCTGTATCTGTAACAGTAATCTGTTAATACCTTTTGCTGTTAATGAGTGTAGATATGTAGTGACCACTTAGCAGTACAAAATTGTTGTGTAACTTTATTTTGTTAATACACTGTACATATAGATGGCAGTGATGTCCAAACCTGCTAATTTGTAATAGCGAGTATCCTACATTCATACAATGTATGAAAACTTGTTGAGTCTTTCACACGTCTGTTGGGCAGGATGTGGAGTGCCTCAAAGATGTATTCCCCCACAATCACCTTTACCAGGTGAGTAAACTACTATTGTGGGGGATAATCTCTGAGGCACTTCCCATTCATGACATCATGAGTCATTAAAAAGCAGTAATCCACTGCTAGGGTGGGTCAGACATGTCTTTTCCCTAGTCCTTACATGCTGCTAAATATTTCCTCTGCAGTATTCCCATTTTTCTCTGCCCAGGAAGTTGCGATTGCTCTTGTAGAGTGAGCCTTCAGATCTCTTGGTGCAGTCGAGTTATTCACTCTGAATGGTTCCGTGATTGCTGTTTTAAGGTACATGGCAATCAATGATTTTGAAGCTGGTTTTCCTTTTCCATGCAGCATTACAAACAGTCTGTTCTGTATATTTCCTCTGTCCTTGATAGGAATGTGTTAAGTATCCTTTTCATACCCAGCATTGTAAGCTGAGGGTTGTTTTGTATTTCCCCCTGAGGGGGTTCTGCAGATATTTCAATAGTTTGGTTGATGTGGACTGTCATTACTACTATTGGTCAGAATGACATTATAGGTCAAAGGGATATGTTAGGAAAGGTAAAGGGAATTTCAGTTTACAGCTTAGTGCTTTAACCACTAGGCTACACAGTCTGCATGGGTCTGCATGAGTGTGCCTATAGTTCTCCTCCACGTCTGGCAGATGCTAGTGCCATCAGGGAGAGTGAAAGTGTTAATGTCTGTGCCAAGCCTATGTCATGTGCTGGGCCCTGTTTGCTCAAGAATGGTACGAGAGGTGTCATATTGCAACTTGGCCCATGGCACTATGGCCCCGTCCACACTACACCTCTGTAATGTTATAGAGGGTGTAAAACATTACCGTAACAGGTCGTGTTTACACCTGTAATGTTACAGGAGGCGTTTTCGTAACCATTGTTGAAACCACATATGAGGTGGTTTCAACAATCGGTCCTGCCCTAGTAACATTACAGGCGGTAGTGTGGATGGCCAGTAACGGTCCCCTGCAGGGCACAAAGCACAGCGTGAACTGCATTGTGGGATTGGGCGCCACCGTAATGGTTGCCTGGCTCCCGATGTGTGGACCGGCAGTGCCAGTCCCATAACGGACACCACCGAGGTGTGGACGCACTGCACCGCTCTCTGGCCGTAATGGATTGCATCCGTTACCGGGCGCGAGTGGTGTAGTGTGGACAGGGCCTATGTCTATCAATGATGACATTACTTCCGGTACTTGTGAAACTGCTTGAAGTTCTGGATTTCTGTGTTTCTGTAATTGTGTAGTCTATGCAATAATTGAGTCTACTTGGGCATTTACTGGGTTGCCGAGACCCAGATTTGTGTTGATCAGTGAGCCTAGATTATCTATAGACTGGCTGGGGATGATTGGTAGCTTTCTGATAGGTTATTGCACAGCTGTGATTTTGTAAGCAGTATACTACCGCATTTGTTCTCGAATGGACTGTTGTACTGTTCTGGTCTTGATCAGTTGGTCGTTCAACAGGTATTTTTTGTATGCCCTTAACTCTTTTACCATCGTGAACACACTTGGGGTTGATGGTAGGTTGAATGGTAACACTTTTATTGGTATCGTTTTCCCAATATGTGAAATCGACGGAATTTGTAGTGTGATGTAAGTGTCCTACAAATGTAGTGAAGTGAGGTAATTTCCTGAGCTTATAACCGTGAGGGTGGACCTGATTGTTTCCATTTCTAGGGTTTGAATTGTACAGAATTGTTAAGGTCCAGAACTGGGCATTGCCCTCTGGTCCTTTTTTTTTTTTTTTGGTACTTTGTCAAATATGGAGTATCCTCCTTTTCCCCGTTTTGTAATGTGTTACCCTGTCTATGGTCTTGTTGTGCAATAAGTCTGCCAGTACTGTTTGGACTTGTGTTGAGGTAATGTGTTTTTCGGCACAGGGAATAGGACTAGAAGGTTCTTTGTTGGTAAGCAAGAAAGTTGTATCACATAACCTAGTCTTTATTACTTGTAGGACCCACCTGTCTTGTGTGGTTTGCTCCCATGCTTGCATGAAGAGTAGTAGTTGGTCACCGACTGGAATGTTTTGGTATTGCTTATAGCAACAGCAGTTGTTGTTTCAACTGGGTTCTTCGGGGGATTAGTTTCCTCTACCTTGCTTGGGAACCCTTCTAGCTCGATATATGATGCAATTTTTTTTTGTGGGTATGGATGTCTATAGTAGTGTAGCCTTTAGTTGTAATTGCCCCTGTCTTGTCTCGAAAGGAATGAGAACAGTATGTTTGTCTAGCTGGCAGATAAGTGGATCTGTTTGACTGGTCTTTGGTATCTTATCCTCTTTTCCCTTGAGGTATCTTTCTAGACCTTAACTGAACAGTCTGTCTCCTGTTTGCACTTGGTGGAGTTGAAATGTTGCTGTATTTCAGTGTGCTGGGGGCATAGGCAGTAGTTATCATGGGATCTCCGTGATGGCAAAATCCTGCTGTTTTGCCCCTCAGAAAGATGGCAGCCGAGGTCTCGCAAGAGTTGGGAGTCAATCAAAGGGCTGCTCCCACGTTGAGTGAGATCTCAGAATGAAGAGACAAGGGGAAGAGGAGTGAGTCGTTTGGGCATTTCTGCGGACCTGGGGGCCATAAAAAAACATTTTGGTTGGCTCCATGTTGGTCCACAGCCTTAAATACCCTGTATGGGGTACACCAGTATCGCTGAGGTTGCGGAAAGCCACATTTCAGTCAGGTTCCACCATGGAGCTAGAGGCCGTTTGAATGGTGACATGCCACAGAGACTGGGATACCTGAAATGGAAGTAGGGCCACTGTCCTGCACGGAGACACTGTTCTAAGGGGTGCCAGGTTGATATTTGCCTTGCTGTCCTTGTATGGGTCATTTGATGAGCCTTTTTTTTTTTTGGAAGCATTTGCTCCTGTAACCACTATCAGGGGTATTCAGTTAGTCAATCTCCTTACATTATAAAGTCCAGTGGATACTTTATGGATGTTTGCTCCTGGAACTGCTAGCAGGGGTATCCAGGTAGTAATTTTCCTTACATTATACGGGCCAGTGTATATTTAGTAGTTTGCTCCTGGAACCGCTAGCAGGGGCTTCCAGGTGGTCAGTCTCCTTACTTGTAACTTGCACTGTTCTACTTAAAAATCTTGTAAACCGACGTTGTGATATACTCAGAAGCTATACATCATGCATTAGTTTTCTGTACTTTTTGCCAGGTATATTCTAGTGGTATAAGCACAAACTGATAACCAGAATGCTGGATTTTGATAGCATCCTGTATTTAGTGGCAATTGTCCTATAATTCTTGTATGTATGGCTTATAGTGAAATATTATGAGTCTTACCTTTGCCTCTAGATTAAGAAAGTCCATCCCCCTGGTTAAATATGCTGGAGATGTAGGGTATGCTGCAACCTTGGTTCAGCTGCAGCTCTTTGTTTTGGCCCTGCAGTAAGCTGAGAAAGTACAATGAGAGGATGTATTTTGATTCAGCCCCTGCACAGTAATCAATAATGTTCTGCACTGTGCAGGCTATTGCTGAGCCTGTGCATTAAAATGTGCACTGTCCCTTTAAATGTGATTAGAGTGAGTGAGGGTCTCAGTGTTATGCTGCCTTGCCCACAGCTGTGGTAATGGTGCTGCCCCAATGTATTTTCCCCATTGTTAATTGATTTTCAAATCGTTGCTCTTACATTTAATTATTCACGTTGTGGTCTGCTGTTGCAGATCGGTTGGTGATTTTAACAAATGTGCTCTGCGCTGGTTGAATGTTTATGAGTGTAGTTACACTCTCCGCAAGATGGCAGCAGAGAGTCTCAGTCAGTCTCCTGTCTGGCAGCAACCTACACCCTTAATTTATTTATTTAGTTTTTGTTAATCGAGTTAGGTGCGCTAGCCAAGAGTTGACTATTTTCAGGCACGACCCGGAAGAATACATACATAAAAGAGATGAGATTATACAATTACATAGTATATAGTACATGTAGGTAAGAATACAGATCAATTCAGACAGTACTAGAGATTATACATATGGCTAGGCAGAGATGACACAAGGTGACAGTAGTACAAGCAAATAACAACTGAGACTGGGCTAAGTGGCAGCTATTATGACACAAATAAGGCAAAGATTGTTCAGAAGTGCAGCAGTGTCCTGGGTGAGGTAGGGTAGCCAGCTGTGAGGCCTCAAGTGGTATCAAAGCATGTGCAGGGGTCCCGGGATAGGTGGCGATATAGTTCTTTTTTGAAAATTGGGTGGGAGTTTGCCTGTCTTAGGGCAGATGGGAGGGAGTTCCAGGTGGCCAGGGCGATGAAGTGAAATGCTCCAGAGCCTTTAGAAGTAAGACACCTGGGTATGGTAAGTAGAAATTTATTTGCCGAGTGTAGTCCACGAGCAGGTGTCAGTGGAACAAGTAGAGCTGCAAGGGAGGAGGGTGTTTGGTTTTGGATTACAGAGTCTGTGAGGGTCCCTAGAGAGTAAAGTTGGTAGGCAGAGGGGAAGAGCCAGCCCAGTTCATTATACAGTGTGCAGTGGTGCTTGAGGCGATGTGAAGAGGAGGCATACCGATATATGTTGTTATATGCGACATCCCATTTATGAAGAGCAGTCTTATGGGCATTAGCAAAAGTGGAGACACCATATGTCAGCGCCGGAAGCAGAATACCCTTGGCAATAGCCAGTTTAGTGGATGGTGTTAGCAGGTGACTAGTCTTGTAGGCAATTCCAAGTTTGGCATTTGTAGCTTTGCATGTTGACTGTATGTGCAGACTGAAATCAAGGGATTTATCAAGGACTCCCCCCAGGTATTTGTAGGATGTGACACAGTCGATGAGCGACCCCTCCAGAGTCATGGACTAGGAGGGGTTCCTTCCAGGTCCTAAGTTTGGGGGCAGTGCCAAGTAGCATGGCTTGTGTCTTTTTAGTGTTGAGGATGAGCTTATTTGTATTTAGCCATGTTTGCACATTCCTGAAATTCGAGGAGAGGTTTTTGTTGATGATGTTGACTTTGTCGGCACTGGAGTAGAGGGAGAGATCATCAGCATATAGGATAGCTGAGCAGGAGAGTATGGTAGAATCATTGTTGTTAATGTAAAGCAAGAAGAGAAGGGGTCCCAGGATGGACCCCTGGGGTACTCCGATGTCAGTATTAGTCACATCCGAGAGAGCGGAGTTGAATTTAACAAGTTGTAATCTGTTTGATAAGTAGTTGTTAAACCAGTCAACTACTGAGGGTGAGAAGTTAAGTCTATGCAGGGTTGAGAGAAGCAGGGGATGCTCAACGAGATTGAAAGCCTTGGTAAGGTCAATAAATACTGCTCCAGTGAGTAGGCCTTTGTCCATGTTGCAGAGGACATCAGTAGTAATCCCGCATGGGTAAGGGGTGAGTGGAGAGCTTTTCTGAGATCACAGCAGCAAGTCTCGCGATATTGGTTCTTGCAGCTGCCGATCTAGATAGGTAAGTTAGGTTAGTTTCTCAATGCTCCTCCTCCTCATGAGACCTACTTGTTTATGGTGTTTTGGTCAGGTAGATTATAGAGGAGTTTCCTCTACCTTTTGATAGAAGAAGGTGGCGAGTTTAAAGACAAAATGTGCCATAAAAAAGGGCTAGAGAACATGTCATTTTGAGGTGAGGCACAGAGGGACTGAGAAATTGCTTCAGAGACTGTTGCGTAGTGATGTCTTGAGTGAGCACTTCAGGTGCTACTATGCTTGTAATGGGGAACTGTGGTACATTAGTTAGTATTTTAGAAGTCTGGAACACTGGCAGGGTACTCCCAACATTCTAAAGTTGCCACTTGCTCATTTAACAATGTATAGACTCTGAAGCCGCTGGCAGGGCTCCAGGTCATCAGGCATCTTAGTAAGGTAGTATGCTTGTTCTGAACAGCATGTAGGGGAATTTAGATAATATGCCCAAGTAAGGAATGAGAGCCTTTAGTTATGTAGTAGCCCCTGATGTACTGAGCTCCTGGGACCACTGGTAGGGGTTTCCAAGTAACTGTGGCTGTGGAATCTGTTTAGTCATCTGTGACAGATCTCAAACAATACATGACTCTGTTAGCATCCTTTAAATTTTGCGTCCTTTAAATTTCAGAAATGTGATAAATTATCTTGTTCCAGCCCTTTTTTATTAAATGAATAGGACCAAGTCATGCATTCACATTGGTATGTATTACTTTTGTCACCCACAGTACATAGTAGCAGCTCTTTAATTGATATGTGATTGTGCCTTTAAGAGAGAAAAAGCAACTGAATATTAGTGAAAGAAATGACTATTAAAGTTCACTATTTCCCAAATAGTTATTTTAATCAAACCTCCTTGTATGTTGACCCAATATAGAACAGTGCTGTGCATCATTTTTGGCCCTATTTGTATGCCTTGGTTATCTAAAGGGGGGGGGGGCAGGCTGCTTTAGCTAAACCTTGCCTGGGCTGTGGTAAACTGAGTGAGGGAATTCTGCATTGCTGGCTGCTATTGTAATAGGATACAGTTTGAGGCAGAAGCATTTTTTTTTCTGTAAAAAATGTTTTTTCAGGTCCCTCTCATGGTCAGTAAGTTAGGGGACTTTGCCTTGAGAAGCTGTAGCAATTGCTAGCTCCATTCTCCACTGCAGGATATGCTGGATTTAGTCAAATCTTGTTTGTTTATCCTCATCTAAGATGGTGGCCAAAATCTTGTGCAAGCTGAGAGCCAGCCAGCTTGCAGCTCTCATGTAGCAGGAGATTTGTAAACTAGAAAGAAGTAGGGGGGATGGTCATGCTGCTAGCAGCTGTTTGAGAAACTGGGACCATAAAGAAACATTTGGATGGCTCCAGTTTGGTCCATAGAACTTCCTTTTCTCTGTGTGACTGTTTTTGTGTAGAAAATAGCACAAGGTGGTTGTGGGTGCTTTGATTTAGTGCCTCTAAACTCCAGTAATGTCTGAGTCCAGTTCAGGCATTTTAAACATTTTCCAGTGCAAGGAAGCTTTTCTGGGTGAGTTTGAGTGCCTTTTTACAAGTTAGTGGGGCTAGCAGGGTCACCAGATTCTTGTTGGTGATTAATATAACTCAGGAACTAGGTTGATTATTTATTATATTACCTCATGTAAATCACTGCATAGATTCTGTGTTTAATTATGTGGGTCAGATATTATTTTAGTTCCTGGCAGTGCTAGCAGGGGAGTTCAGGTAGCTAATAATCTCTATAGTTGCACAATGCGATAATGTTCATAATTTGAATACTGTGCTGTCAATTTCTCAGCTAACATTGTCCTAGACAACCAACGCTAGTAGACATCGCAGTGCTAAAATTTCTAAGACTGCCAGTTTTGCAATTTTAAACAGTTGCATATCTGCAGAAACATACTCTTGTGGTCTTGTTTGATCTTTGTTGTAGGATATTAATAAATGGCTTAGCCAGGTGGCTTCTTACCTTAGTAATGAAGTTGTTCTTTTTAATAAACATTTGTTCTTTACAAGAAACACACTGGAACTCTAGGGTGTGCTTGCAACCTGTTTCGATGCACATAAGAACTGACCTTAGGAGAGCAGACCCCCCTCTCAGGTGGGGGATGGACTTTCTTCAAGTCACATGTGCATTAAGCAACCTATCAGGTGTACACAACCCATGATGTTATGAATGTGGAGTGCCTCAGAGATTATCCCCCACAATGGATTTGAATCCCACAACCTCCACTTGCATAGTTTGTGGCCCTGGGCAAGTCACTTAACCTCCATGGGCATACCTGGAAACAAGTTTCAACCTGTCCTGGCCTAAAATAAAAATAAACAAAAACTAACATTGCTTTTAAAAGCACTTTGGGATACTCTCTGTATAGAATATAGAGCACAGTAACATAGCAATTTTGCCGGCACAAGATAGCCAGTTGGTCTATCCCATCCACCCTTTGTCCTACCTGACCAATGAGACTGAGCTGAAACTTCAGCAGTGAAGTTAACGCTAAAGTGCCCTTCCCCCCAACAATGTAGTAGCACTCTATACAACCCTCTGTTCTCCAGCCCAGCCACCAAACAATGCAAAATCACATTAATCCTTTGCCCCAGCCACTCAGCACCCATCCCACCCTCCGCTCAGTTACTCTCACAATCCAGAGAAGTGTGTAACCCCCTTGCAAATGGGGTTCCCAAAAGTCTTCCAGGAGCTTGCCTGAATGCTTCAAGTCTGGGCAGTGTTCGGCGTTTAAACTGTTTTAATGTGGTTCCAAGTAAGTGCTATTTGAGCCTCCGCGTACTGTCTCTTTAAGAGCTGTCTGCTTGCAGACTTAATTAGTTTGTATGGGGGAACTGTGTATTTAATGCTCGATTCCCGCCCAAGCTGCTGTAAATTTGCTCCGTTTCTGCCGTTGCTACATGTGCAGAGGGAGCCTTGTTGAAAGATATAACTATTTGCCAGAAATCATTTGGAGTGACTGAGAAAATGTAGTTTGTCTAACCTGTCTTCATTCCAGCATGAACTGTTTCAGTGTAGCTCTTTCATTTTGGTCCTGAACTGCTGAAATGGACCAATCAATGGGGAGGGGTTCCCTAAAATGGAGCCTGTGGACGAATCAGAACTTGGACTCTTAATTTTGAGCCAGCCACAAGGGGATTGTATGTGCAGCGACTCTGGAAAATGTAGTTTTGACCTTGGCACCTTTTTCCACCAACAGAGGGAGTCTTATTGTGAGTGACAGCCGAACCAGCCAACAGAATGGTGTGGAGCTAAAGGAAATGCCCTGCTCTGTGACTGGAAAGATCAGATCAATTGTGACAGTGAAGAGAGAAGGAGCTCTGTGCTTCTGTAGTGTATAGTTTCGCTCGGGACACGCGTGTGAGGCCCTGAGGTTTGGCCTGCAGCCATTGTGAGTGCCAGTTTAGACTGAATCCAAGTTGTGAGGAGAAAGAAGCACCAGAATTGTGGAAACCAGGCTCACCCTGTAGAAGACTGGAGAAATTGCTGAATCGCGCTCGGTCTGTCAGGAACTGAAGCTGCTGTGTGTGCTCCTGGGTATTTTGCAGTAATTGCGATCGGGATCTAGGAGCTGCTTGCCTGGTATAGTACTTTCCTTTTACATATGAATTTGCGTAGTGCTTGCAGGGAACTGCTATTTCCAATCCCCTGTGCTGTGTGTTGAAGCTGGAAGCAAACTCCAGCTTGTCTCGGACTAAATCCGTTTGCTACAAACTGCAGTGGGGTCCAGTCACAAGGACCTTGTCTCCATGCCCCGTTGCTCTGGCAATCCAGAAGAACATCCACCATCTGGTTCTCAGTTTGGGTATTGTGAGTACAAATCAGGGTATTCCCCTGCAGCCTGTTTTCAATCACAAGTGTGTCATCTAATTCTTGTTATTTCACTGCTTCATGGACTGAGCCATCCGGCTCTGGATTACAGTTGGGTGTTGTGCATATACATTCTTCTACAGGGACCTATCCATCTGCACCTGCCGGCCAACCCCGGGCAACAGACCTGGCTAGCCCCCAACCCCCCAACTTGGGTACCCAGAGTGACTTTTCAGACCCTGTATGTGTGCACAGTACTGTGATTTAATGCCACCAATTAACCTGATTTTCCCTTCCCGTGTTACTGTCCCCTAAATAAATCAGATTTGTTGTTGTTATACTATATACTGTCTGTGGTGTTGGTACTTATGGAAACAGTATTGTATTTTGCTGTGTATGTTGTTTAACCTTATTTTACAGGGGGTCCTCAGAGACGTGCTGCAAAATCAGTCTTGAGGGTAAGTGGTACCTTATGAATGAACAGTGTGTATATGTGGGGTATTGAGACTGTAACTTCTGTGTACTGTGTGAGCCACTAGAGGGAATAAAAGGGGGTCTCAGTGTCCCAGAGGGCTGTGACCAAGCTAGTCTAACCACTATAAACCCTGACCTCTGGGTGGAGGCACCCGCCATTGGACCTAGGCCCCTCAACCTGTTAGTAGCCAAGCAGGCAGGGGTAGTAGCCCTTGGGATAGTGCCACCTAGGGGTTACATCTTGGAGGCACTGCTGGGATTAGTATCCCCTAGTGGCCACATTTACGAATCACTGTTAAAAATAAATGGATACCCCGACAGAAGTGGCTGTGCACCGGTTGGTGGAGCGATGTACTGGGCAGGAGATCGACCCCCAAAATACTATACTTATTTTGGATACCCGCTGGGTACCAGTAAGGACACTATAGAGGGAGTACTTTCTAACCTGGAAGGTTTACAGAACCCTGTCGTGGTGGGTCAACATGCTAATCTGCTCACCCACACTTTCATGGCCCTAGTAGAATATAAGGATCCCATAGATAGCTCCAAAGTTAAAGCTACCAACTGTCCCTATTTTCCCAGGACAGTCCCTATTTTAGGCAGCATGTCCCAGTGTTCCCACAAGTTTTGCAAAATGTCACTTTTGTCCCTTTCTTTGCTTACTTGTCCCAGTTTTGTCCCTTTTTCTTTTTATTGACTGCTAATCCATGAGTGACAGTTATTTCAGCACCACTGTGGCGCTGCTTCGGCTGGACAGCAGTTTGCAACTTCATCCCCTGTGCCTGTGTTGCACTGCAAGCATGTCAGTGGCATCACAGTAAAGCATGTTCTTCCCTGTTACATTAGACTGGGTAGTAGTGCAAACAAGCACATGTGGATGTCTGTCCATCTGTCAGCAGCTTAGGGGGACTCCAGTCAGAGAAGAGACCGGCAGCAGGGAACTAAGGTACCCAAGCCTGATCAGCTATAGGGAAGTGTATGAAAACAATCTGGTGTGGTGGTGGGAGTCACTGAAGTGAAGTTTGCTCAGCAAATGAGGTGAGTGTGAGCAGGTTGGATGGGACTGCCATTAGAAACAATACATGCAGCTTGAATGTCTGATCACAGTTTAATGCAGGTTTTCTTCTAATGAACTTTCTGTACATCATGATTTGGAACTTGCTGCAGCAGAATGATGTATTGTTTTAATCTGAATGTTTGCTACTGGTGTTACTGTGGGGCGGCCGGCATTGCCTGACTAAGCAGCAAAATGTAACTGATTGTGTGCAACATTGTCTGTGACGGAGCCCATGGGAGTGATACAGTGGTGGGGGGTCATGGTCAGGATGGACTGTCCCAGTTTTAGGCGTTGGAAAGTTGGTAGTTTTACCCAAAGTGCCACAGACTATTACCCCAGAGGGAGCCCTCACTGCCTGGAGAGTGATAACTAAGGACAGTAAAGACCCAGTGGGGGATGAGCCCACCCACTATCTGAAACTTTTGAGGAGAAATTTGCTAAATGGTTGCTGGAGGAAGGGAAAACTGTGGAGGACTTGAAGAAACTGTTCTTGCCACCTGGGAGCGTTCCACCCTTAACATCCTCACCCACTCCAACCCCTGTCCTTTTTCCAACTTCTACACTTGCCCCCGAGCCAGCAAGTAGTCATGGACATTACCACAAGCTCAAGGTATGCTCTGGTATCCGCCCTACTCCAAATGGGGAAGTTGATCCGGAGACCTGGATAGATTCTGCTTCTCTTGCGGTACAAGACTGGCAATGCTCGGAGGCCGAAAAATGAGCCTGCCTGGGGGAAAGTCTCCAGGGACCCGTCCAACATACCTTTCGCTCCTTGAGGTCCTCTAATCCTGTCACCAAAGCCCAAGAGTACATAGTCGCCCTTGAGAATGTGTTTAGGGGTACCACTAGTGTTGAGGCCTTGAAATGGAGACTTACAGAAGTTAGACAACAGCCGGGGGAATTGTTATCTGCCTATATAGATCGATTAGAGGGGATCTTGCAGACCATTTTTCGGAAAGGGGGGGTTGGACCTCGAGTGAAGTGGATCGAGTAAGGCTGGATCATATACTCTGCTCTGCCCGGCACTCCAGCTGGGTGTTACTCAAATTGCAACTGCATCAAAGGAAATCCAGTCCCTTGCCTTTCCATGTGTTGATGAGGGAGGTACGGGAAATTGAGGAGGAGGATACATAGATACATAGACAGTGTCGGCAGATAAGGGCCTATGGCCCACCCAGTCTGCCCATTTGAGCTTGTAAGTTCAGTTTGTTTTCCTAGAAGTCTGTTGCCCCTTATCCCTGACCTCCAGAATTCCTTTATGTCTATCCCATGCATTCTTAAATCCCGTGATTGTTTCAGCCCCCACCACTTCCTCTGGCAGGGTGTTCCATTTGTCCATCACCCGTTCTGTGAAGAAATTCTTTCTCATGTTTCCTCTGAATTGTCCTCCCTCCAACTTCATCCCATGCCCTCTAGTCCTGGAACATCTTTTTCGCTTAAAAATAGTGTTTTCCTGCACCCTGTTCCTCCCTGTAAGATACTTGTATGTCTCCATCATATCCCCTCTCTCTCCCTCCTCTCCTCCAAGGAGTACATGTTCAGTTCCTTCAACCCGTCTTCATAGGACTTGTGATGCAATCCATGCACCATCTTTGTTGCCCTCCTCTGAACCTTTTCTACCCTGTCTATGTCCTTACATAGGTATGGTCTCCAGAACTGTACAGTGTACTCCAGGTGGGGCCTCACTAGTGTCTTGTATAGCGGAATTATGACCTCCCTTTTCCTGCTGGTGATGCCCCTACCTATACATCCCAGCATCCTATTTGCTTTACCTGCTGCCTTGTCACACTGTTTCCCTACCTTGAGGTCATCAGAGATGACAACCCCAAGATCCCTTTCCTGCTTGGTGCATGCTATATCCTCACCCCCCAACTGATATATTGTGCCAGGGTTTTTGTGCCCCATATGCATTATCTTGCACTTCTTTGCATTGAATTTCAACTGCCAAACCCCTGACCATTCTTCAAGTTTCTGCAGGTCCCTTCTCATTCTGTCTACACCCTCTGGTGTGTCTACTCTGTTACAGAGCTTTGTGTCATCAGTGAACAGTGAAATTCTGCCTTCTAGGTCCCGCGAATGTCACTGATGAAGATGTTGAATAGGACCGTCCCAGCACTGATCCCTGTGGTACCCCACTGGTCACTCTTCCCTCTGTGGAGTGACAGCCATTTACCACCACCCTCTGTGTCCTGCCACCCAGCCAGTTACCTACCCACCCACTACTGTCCTGCCCACACCCATATTCCTCAGTTTGTGTAATAGTCTTCTATGTGGCACAGTGTCAAAGGCTTTGCTGAAGTCCAGATAGGCCATGTCCACTGTCCTCCCCGATCCATCTCCCTAGTCACCGAGTCAAAAAATTCAACGAGGTTGGTCTGACATGACCTCCCCTGGTGAAACCATGCTGCCTTGGGTCCTGTAGTCCATTGACAACCAGATGTTCCACCAATCTCTCCTTCAGTAGTGCTTCCATGATCTTCCCCACTACCGAGGTGAGGCTGACTGGTCTGTAGTTCCCTGCTTCCTCTTTGTTCCCACTTTTGTATAAGGGGACTACATCTGCTGTCCTCCAGTCTTTGGGTACCTCCCTGTTTCAGTGATCGGCTAAACAGGATAGCCAGAGGTTCAGCCACCACTTTCTTAGTTCTTAAGGACCCTGTGGTGCACCCCATCTGGCCCCATTGCTTTATCAACTCTTATTACTTCCAGTTCCTTCAGGACCCTTTCTCGTGTAAAGGACATGTGTCCATTTCTGCACCATTCTCACCCTTGTACTCCCTTCAGAACCATTACCTCCTCTTCCTCAGTAAAGACTGAGCAGAAATACCTGTTCAAAATGTCAGCTTTACTGTTGTCATCCTCCCTTCAGTCTCACAATCCTCCCTTTATCTTTCTTTTTTCACTTATGTACCTGTAAAGGTTTTGTCCCTCTACCCACTGATTTTGCAATGTGTTCTTCTGTCTGAGCTTTGGCTTCCCTTACTGACCTCCCTGCCTCCCTTTGCTTCTTCTGGTACTTCTCTCTATCCCCTTCTGCCTGTGTCTTTTTGTATTGCCTGAATGCAATCTTTTTGGCTTTCACTTTCTTTGCTACCTCTTTGGAGGAATGTTTGTCAGAGCCCTGCACAGTTGTAGCTGCTACATCCCCTGCTCCAGGTGCAGGGTCAGATGCTGATGGCCAGGAATCATCGAAATCTCATAACTCAATCCGAGATCTCCATCTTAGCCAAGGGGAGCCCAGTCAGAGATGGATGGTTACAGATGTCTTGCACTGGGAGGAGCTGCTGAGGGAGAGTAGGAAAGCAACAGACAGTCTTATTATGAAGGCCACTCCTACGAGTACAGGCACTGACACTTGCCTGACTGCTTCTGCTATGGGGGTGGGGGTGCCTACCCAGGCACCTCATGTTGACGACAGTTCAAAACTTGATGTCTTGGCTATGGAGCTGAGGGAACTGAAGAGATGTCTCCAAATGTCCAACCCACTGCCGGCTGAGGTGGCACCAAGGTTTTTTTATTGATAGTACCAATGCCGCAGCCCCCAATGTGATGCCTCGGTCACCCCAAACTTCAGCAGACATATTTTGCCATAATTGTGGGAAGGATGGACACATGAAGAGGGAATACCGGTCTCGGAAAAACTTAGAGAGAGTGGTGAGCCGGCTACAAGGAGAGCTTTGGAATTCAGTCGTTAAGAGGTGCACGAAATGACCACAGTGATGGTCCCAGAAATGCTAACTCATGTCCCTTTGTGGCTAGATCATCTGCCCAGACCTTGCTACCACCTCTCCAGACTGGTCCAGAATAGTGGGTCCCTCCATGGAGACCACTGTGAAGGTGAATGGAGTGTCTACAAGAGCTGTATTGGACAGTGGCTCCCAAGTGACACTTATGTTTCAGGACTGGTATCAGAAGCACCTGTCTGATGTACCCTTACAACCATTGGAAGGACTGCATGTCTGGGGTTTAAGTGAGAAGACCTACCCCTACTCTGGCTATATCCGAATTTGGTTTTCCTTTCCCACCTCTGTGGCTGGAGTGGCAGATCAAGTAGAGACCCTGGCATTAGTGTGTCCCCCTAATGGACTGTATGATGGGATTCCTCTACTAATTGGGACAAATGCACATATGTTTGGACAGTTGGTGCAGTTGTGTCATGAGAAACAGGGGTCCCGGTCTGGTAGAGCTCTAAGAATTCCGGCCTTGATCAGGAAGGCCTATAATGCCCAGAGAGATGCTGACAAAGCGGAACCAGAGGAACCGGTTGGAATTGTCTGGAAGAAGGATCCTGAGTCTCTGATTTTGGTGTCAAATGCCCAGTGTACCTTACAGGGGGAAGTCCGTATCAGAAAGGATGTCAAGAATAAAATACTCGTACTGGATGCACCAGGCAATGGGAAATTGCCGGAAGGACTGTTGGTCAAGCCAAGTATTTTGCCTGCCGGAGCCCATGCTTATGCCAGAAGGGTAATGGTTCAAGTTCATAATGCGTCTGATAGAGAGATTCGAGTAAACAGAGGTTGCACCCTGGCTCATGTACATTGTGCAGATACTGCAGTGTTACCCAGTAACAAGTGTTCAGGGAAAAGTGACAGAGTGACACCCGACTTGTTCGATTTCGGTGACTCTCCGTTGCCAGCTGAATGGAAAATGAGGATCAGTGAGAAGCTTGCCCAGATAGACCAGGTGTTTTCTTTCAAAGAATGGGACATAGGATGTGTGCAAGTAGCTGAGCACCACATCCGGCTACATGATGAAAGGCCATTTGGTGAGAGGTCTCGATGCCTGCGCCTGCTGACATAGATGGTGTGAGATGGCATCTGCAAGAGATGCTTGCTGCTAGTGTAATACAAGAATTCAGAAGCCCATATGCTTCACCCATTGTGGTAGTGAGAAAAAAGAATGGAACCATAAGGATGTGCGTGGATTATCGCACCTTGAACCGGCGGACTACCCCTGATCAGTATACAATGCCCTGCATGCAGGATGCTTTAGACTGCCTGAATGGTAGCAAGTAGTTCTCCATGCTGGATCTTCACAGTGAGTACTACCAGATCCCGATGGCCACGGAAGACCATGAGAAGACAGCCTTTATCTTCCCACTTGGTTTCCATGAGTTCATGAGGATGCCTCAAGGGATTTCAGGTGCCCCAGCCACCTTTCAACAACTGATGGAGCGTGCAGTGGGGGACATGAACTTGTTAGAGTGCCTGGTATACCTAGATGATGTTATTGTGTTTGGTAGCTCACTAAAGGAACATGAGAGCCGATTATTCAAGGTGTTGGACCGACTGGAAGACTTTGGCCTGAAACTGTCCATTGATAAGTGCCAGTTCTTCCAAACCTCTGTAAAGTATGTGGGGCAGATAGTCGCAACCGAGGGAATAGAGATTGACCCAAGTAACGGTGAGGCCTTGACCACCTGGCCACAGCTCCACAATTTAAAAGAACTGCAAAGATTCCTGGGATTCTTGGTTACTATCGCCGCTTCATCAAGGACTATTTAAGAGTGAGCCGTCCTTTACTTAATCTTACTCAAGGTTACCCTCCTAACCACAAAAAATACAAGAGGTCAACTCCCCCTGAGACTGAGAGAGTGTATTTCCATCCTAATGAAGTTTTTGGGACAAGATGGACACCTGAGTGTGAAGTTGCTTTTCATGAGATTGTATATTAACTTACCCATGCTCCTGTTCTTGCCTATGCAGATCCAGCAAACCCCTATGTCCTACACACTGATGCTAGCCTGCAAGGTTTGGGGACTGTGTTGTACCAGGAGCACGAGAATGGACTGAGACCAGTGGCCTTTGCCAGTAGAAGGCTGACCCCATCCGAAAAGAACTATCCTGTACATAAGTTAGAATTCCTAGCTTTGAAGTGGGCTATTGTTGACCAATTCCACGAGTACTTGTATGGGGCTACGATACTAGTAAAAACTGACAATAATCCTTTGGCCTATATGCAGACTTCAGCTAAGTTGGATGCCACTAGCCATAGGTGGCTTTCTGCATTATCTACATACGACTATGCTGTTGAATACAGAGCAGACCTGAACCAGATAGATGCTGATGCTCTCTCCCAGGGGCCTGTTCCCCGGAATGACTGGGTCAGACTGTCAGAACCTGATATCCGAGCACTCTGCCAGAAGTTTGACAGGGAGGAACAAATGTCCATGGACACGGTGGATTGTATGGTGGATTGTTTGGGACCCTCTGAGAATTGCATACCTGCTACTTATTGCCACTTTTCTGCAATAGACATTGGTGCACTGCCTCAGCTGGACAATGACAGTATTCAGCGTGCTCAATCCCAAGATCCCATGATGAAATCAGCTCTAGAAGCCCTCTACTCAGGGAAAGATGTATCCAAGTTACGCTCCACTGATTTGAGAACTGCCTTGTTATACAAGGAAGGTCCTAAGTTGAAACTGATTGATAGACTGTTGTACAGAGAACCAGTAGACAGCGGGGTACCAATAGATAAACTACAGCTAGTTTTGCCCACTGCCTTGTGAGACTTGGTGCTGAGGTCCCTACACAACCACATGGGGCACCTTGACATAGACAGAACACTTGACTTAGTGAGATCCAGATTCTATTGGCCTAAGATGGGGGCTGATGTTGAACAACACATTAGAACTTATAGTCGCTGCTTACAGAGGAAAGCTTTGCCTCAGAGTGCTGCCCCCTTAGTTAACATCACCACCAGTGCCCCCATGGAGCTGGTCTGTATTGACTTTTTGAGTTTGGAGCCCGATCAAAGAAATATCAGTAATGTGCTGGTAGTCACTGACCATTTTACGAGATATGCCCAAGCTTTCCCCACCAAGGACCAGAAGGCATCCACTGTGGCCAAAGTACTTATAGAAAACTTTTTTGTTCACTATGTAACACCACAAAGAATCCATTCTGGTCAAGGGAGGGACTTTGAGAGTCACCTGATCAAAGAGATGCTTTCTCTGTGGGGAGTGCGAAAGTCCAGAACCACCCCTTACCACCCCCAGAGGGACCCACAGCCTGAACGTTTCAACCGCACTTTGCTAGATATGCTAGGCACCCTCCACCCAAAAGACAAGCCTAGATGGAGCCAACAAATTAGCACCCTGGTAAATGCCTACAACTACACCAAAAGTGATGCCACTGGGTTCTCCCCTATCACCTGATGTTTGGAAGAGAAGCTCAACTGCCGGTAGATGTTTGTTTTGGAGTTTCTTCTGATGGGGATCGAGCTGATAACTATCTCAAGTATGTGCAAAAGTTAAAGGCCCAGCTAAATCATGCGTACCAACTGGCTCAAACCATGGCTGCCAAAAGAAATCTGGCCAACAAAGAAAGATATGATAAAAACGTGAAAGCACAGGAATTCCAGGAGGCAGATCATGTATTGCTAAGAAATCTGGGACTGCATGGCAAACACAAGATTGCTGATAGGTGGCACCATCTCCCCCACATTGTGGTAGGCAAACTAGATGATCTGCCTGTGTACAATGTAAGGCTTGAGAATAATTCAAAAAATGTTAAAACAATGCATAGAAATCACTTATTGCCCATTGGACAAATCTTGACTGAGTCTGAGCCCCCAAAAAGTGCTCCCGCTGGACCAGTGACCCGAGCTGCTGCTAAGCAAAAGCAAAAGCAAAGAAAGTCTGCACCTACAGATACTGAGGTAAAGTGTTCTCCACAACAAGTCCCAGTTGAACATGACTGCCAGTGCATGTTAGAGGAAAGTGAGTGTGACTTTGAGTACTACTCTTCTTATGAACTGAGTCAATTATTTCAGGGCAATCCCCTAACCAATCCTGGAGATGAAGCTGGGCCTTCTGGACTGCCTAAGCCCCCAGCTTCGTCTTTGGAGCCAATGCTCCCAGAAAGTGAAGTGCAAAGTATTAATCTGATGACATGGAATCACTATGCATGGTGGAACTGTATGAGCTCTCAGAGAAGGAAAATGAAGAACTGGAACAGACTGGTGATATACCAGAACAAGATGAGTATTTTGAGTGCCCTGACAGTCTACTGTCAGTGTCCGAAAGCTCTGCATGTGAGCCAAGTGCTATGGACTCAGAGATTGTAACTCCTGGAGCTGAAAGTGCCCCAAGTTCTAGCCTCTCTACCCCAATGGAGATTCCCCTGACAAGTAAGGACAATGCTGAAAATGAGGCTCAGGGTGCAGAGACTGTAACAGTTCCCCCTAGAAGGACTGGTAGAGCTGTAAAGCCTGTGGTGCACCTCAGTTATGATTCCCTTGGGAGGCCTGTGGACTTGCCTCTCAATGTTGTCCATAAAGGAGCGTATGTGTCCCCAAGCTCATTGCCCAAACTGAACATCAGTGCTAACTCCAAGTTACTTGTGTTGCCCTCTAGGTATAATGCCCCTGCTCCATCCAGCCCCAAGGTAGCTGAAAGGGAAGGGCCCCCTCTCTCCAGGTTTCATGTAAAGGAGGTAATAACCTGAGTTGGGGTACAATGTGTGTATCATTCTGTGTAAAAAGTGATGTACTGAAAAGTTTCAGAAATATGTTTCTGGTGAGGTGATATGTTGACTGATGATTACTTGTATAAGCCTAATGTAATACTGATGTAAATGTATATAATTATATTGAAACTTATGGGGGTACTTACTTGACGTGGACATCATGTTTTTCAAGGCCAGAAAGGGTGTAAACCCCCTGCAAATGGAGATTCCCAAAAGTCTTCCAGGAGCTTGCCTGAATGCTCCAAGTCTGGGCGGTGTTCGGCGTTTAAACTGTTTTAATGTGGTTCCAAAGTGAGTGCTATTTGAGCCTCCACGTATTGTCTCTTTAAGAGCAGTCTGCTTGCAGACTTAATTAGTTTGTATGGGGACTGTGTATTTAATGCTCGAATCCCACCCGAGCTGCTGTAAATTCACTCCATTGCTGCCGTTGCTACATGTGCAGAGGGAGCCTTGTTGAAAGATATCACTATTTGCCAGAAATCATTTGGAGTGACTGAGAAAATGTAGTTTGTCTAACCTGTCTTCATTCCAGCACAAACTGTTTCAGTGTAGCTCTTTCATTTTGGTCCTGAACTGCTGAAATTGACCAATCAAAGGGGAGGGGTTCCCTAAAATGGAGCCTGTGGACAAATCAGAACTTGAACTCTTAATTTTGAGCCAGCCACAAGTGGATTGTATGAGCAGTGACTCTGGGAAATGTAGTTTTGACCTTGGCACCTTTTTCCACCAACAGAAGGAGTCTTATTGTGAGTGACAGCCGAACCAGCCAACAGAATGGTGTGGAGCTAAAGAAAATGCCCTGCTCTGTGACTGGAAAGATCGGATCAGTTGTGACAGTGAAGAGAGAAGGAGCTCTGTGCTTCTGCGGTGTATAATTTCGTGCGGGACGTGCGTGTGAGGCCCTGAGGTTTGGCCTGCAGCCATTGTGAGTGCCAGTTTGGACTTAATCCAAGTTGTGAGGAGAAAGAAGCACCAGAATTGTGGAAACCAGGCTTACCCTGTAGAAGACTGGAGAAATTGCTGAATCGCGCTCGGTCT
This sequence comes from Neoceratodus forsteri, assembly GCA_016271365.2. NCBI lineage: Eukaryota > Metazoa > Chordata > Ceratodontiformes > Ceratodontidae > Neoceratodus > Neoceratodus forsteri. The sequence goes on from JADMNL010000023.1 coordinate 73,687,152, forward strand.
GTCAGGAACTGAAGCTGCTGTGTGTGCTCCCAGATATTTTGCAGTAAGTGCGATCGGGATCGAGGAGCAGCCTGCCTGGTGTAGTACTTTCCTTTTACATATGAATGTGCATAGTGCTTGTGGGGAATCGCTGTTTCCAATCCCCTGTGCTGTGTGCTGTGTGTTGAAGCAGGAAGCAAACCCCAGCTTGTCTCGGACTAAATCCGTTTGCTACAAACTGCAGTGGGGTCCAGTCACAAGGACCTTGTCTCCCTGCCCTGTTGTTTCTGGCAATCCAGAAGAACATCCACCATCCAGTTCTCAGCTTGAGTATTGTGAGTACAAATCAGGGTATTCCCCTGCAGCCTGTTTTCAATTACAAGTGTGTCATCTTATTCTTGTTGTTTCACTGCTTCATGGACTGAGCCATCCAGCTCCAGATTACAATTGAGTGTTGTGCATATATTTTCTTCTACAGGGCCCCATCCATCTTCACCTGCCAGTCAACCCCAGGCAACGGACCTGGCTAGCCCCCTCTAACCTGGGTACCCAGAGTGTGACTTTTCAGACCCTGTATGTGTGCACAGGATTGTGATTTAATGCCACCAATTAACCTGATTTCCCCCTCCCATGTTACTGTCCCCTAAATAAATCAGATTTGTTGTTGTTATACTATATACTGTCTGTGGTGTTGGTACTTATGGAAACAGTATTGTATTTCGCTGTGTATGTTGTTTAACCTTATTTTACAGGGGGTCCTCAGTGACATGCTGCAGAATCAGTCTCGAGGGTAAGTAATACCTTATGAGTGAACAGTGTGTATATGTGGGGTATTGGGACTGTAACTCCTGTGTACTGTGTGAGCCACTAGAGGGAATAAAATGGGGTCTCAGTGTCCCAGAGAGCTGTGACCAAGCTGGTCTAACCACTACAAACCCTGACCTCTGGATGGAGGCACCCACCATTGGACCTAGGCCCTTCAAGCTGTTAGTATCCAAGCAGGCAGGGGTAGTAGCCCTTGGGATAGCACCACCTAGGGGTACAAGTGAAAAACATCTCCATTCCCCTGCCCTCTCAGCACCTAGCCCACCCACCCCTCAGTCACCCACACAACCCAAAAAAGCGAAAACACCACCTTTCACCATGACCAATCAGAACCCATTCCCACCGTTCTCCCCTCTGTCATCCCCACAGCCTGGTAAAGGGAAATAAAATACCACATTCCTTCAAGCCTACTAAACACCCATCCTTCCCTGACACCCTCACAGCACTAAATAAATAAAGAAATAAATAATAATAATAATAATAACTATATAAACAAATGAAGGAAAAGATAGCGACTGAACAACACCTTCCTTATACTACCTAGGCTGACTGCCATCTAGCTGCTTGCAAGTCCTGTATCATATTTCGACTCACAGACATGTTGCGGTTTATAAACATAAAAAAAGAACAGTTATCATATACAATGAAATAAGGGGGAGACATAAAGTCACTATTTTGGTTTATGAAGTCGTCACAATTTGGAACGCCTCTGCTGTTCGAGAGAAAACAGAACGTTTATTGAGAATGGAATATTTGCAATCAAAGTATAGCATATGGTTACCCCTTGTTGTGCATGAATTTCCATTCTAACTAAAAAGCTGTTGTACCATAGAGCAAAGGTCATAGAATGCTGTTGTACCCTTCTGTGGTACAACGGTTTCTTAAATTAGAATCGAAACTTGCACCACCTGCTGTTTTATTTTATTTTCTTCCTGCTCTCAGAACGCAGACCCTCTCTTAACAAAAATCTTCTGTTGTTTCAGCATTAAAAACAGAGACCCACCCCTTTCTCAGGTGTTTTTTCAGCAGCTGGGTGAGGGTAGGTTTCTGTTTTGTGACAAATAATGAAACAGATGATTTTGGGGTGAAGAAAAAGCAGCATTGTTTACTTTGTTTCAAACCATGTAACCCCAAGTGGCGCTATCCCAAGGGCTACTACCCCTGCCTGCTTGACTACTGACAGGTTGAGGTGCCACTGTTCAAGAGGTGGGCTCTCAAAAATCCTATGCTACAAATTTGGTGAAAAAATCCAAAAAATGTCTGTTTCACAAGCATGCGTTACGCAGTTTTCACACATGCACGTAACTTCGTAAATTTGTAATATTTTACATGGCTACATAGATACATAGACAGTGTCGGCAGATAAGGGCCTATGGCCCACCAAGTCTGCCCATTTGTGCTTGTAAGTTTTTTTTTTTTATGTTTTCCTAGAAGTCTGGTGTCCCTTTACCCTGACCTCCAGAATTTCTTTATGTCTATCCCATGTACTCTTAAATCCCGTGATTGTTTCAGCCCCCACCACTTCCTCTGGCAGGGTGTTCCACTTGTCCACCACCTGTTCTGTGAAGAAATTCTTCCTCACATTTCCTCTGACTCGTCCTCCCTCCAACTTCATCCCATGCCCTGTAGTCCTGGAACATCTTTTTCACTTAACAATAGTGTATTCCTGCACCATGTTCCTCCCTGTAAGATACTTGTATGTCTCTTTCATATCCCCTCTCTCCCTCCTCTCCTCCAGGGAGTACATAATGCCATTACTGCCTTAGCCAAGGTAACCAACGATTGGCAGACTAATTTGGACAAAAAAAAATTTACCTGTGCTGTGTTTCTGGATTTGAGTAAAGCCTTTGACACAGTGGATCATGACTTATTACTCACCTCCCTTAACTCATTAGGCCTGGATTCCCTATCACTCAACTGGTTTAAGGATTACCTTTCAGATAGGTCACAACAGGTTAGAAATGGAAATTACCTATCCACCTCAAAACCTCTGCTAAGGGTGTACCACAAGGCTCTATTCTTGGCCCTATCCTCTTTGCTATTTATATAAACAATATTGATGCCAACCTCACTCAATCTAACATTCATCTGTTTGCTGATGATACTGTATTGTATGTCAGCAATCCCTCACCTTCCAAAGCCTGTGAACTTCTACAATCCGAATTCTCCATTCTGCAGCACAATCTACTTGACAAAAAACTACTTCTAAATGCAAAAAAAACAAAAGCTATGTTCTTTACCACAAAGAGTTGTACTACCACTACCCCAGCATCCAACACCCTACATATATCCACCTTACTTGGAGAGAAACTTGAATTTGTTGATAACTTCAAATACCTTGGAGTCTGGATAGATAACAGGCTTGACTATTCTGTCCATATTGAAGAGTTACTTAAAAGCTAAGACAGAGGCTCGGACTATTTTTAGAATAAAACATTACCTAAACAGTGATTCCAAAAAGGTTAATTCAGGCCTCATTCCTATCCCTCATTGATTATGCTGATTTTCTCTACTGCCATTGTTCAAGTCATCTCTACATAAGCTGGACACCCTGTATCACAGGTCCATAAGATTTATTACTGACCTTCCTCCAACACCCATCATTGCTCCCTTTATATGGCAGTCAACTGGACATCATTGCAACACAGAAGAAATAGGAATGCTGTTATCTGGATACTCAAAGCGTTAACAGGCAAACTACCGACCTATATCACTGATTGCTTTACCCAAATTACAACCAGGCCATACACCTTAAGGATCAGTAAACTCATCACATTAAAGGTCCCCAATGCCTGCACCGGTATGGGAGGGCTGCTTTCAGCTATTCCTTAGCAGCTGCATGGAACTCTCTCAAAAATCCATGAAGATGATAGCCTCACTACCTCTGGCATCCTTCAAAAGATTGTTCTCCTTCTTTTCCAGAGCTCTGCAATTGCTTTTATAAGCATAATCCCCACCTATCTGACCCAACTAAACCTCCTTTTTCTATCCATTATATTAACTCAATTTCTTCTCCCGAATCACCTATTATATTCACTTAAAACTAGTTTAGACCATATAACTTATATTTTAGGACTGCTATACCCTTTGTCCTCTTTTTTTCCTACAGGCTAAATGGTTCTATTGTTACTTGTATATATGTAAATTGTTGTATATAATCATTTCATGCCATTGTATTGCTATTTATTCTATTCTTGTCTATGTAATAATACTTGTATCCTCATTTGTATGACCACTCAGGTCCATCTTGTAAATGAGCTTTGCTCAATGATGTTCGCTGAATAAATAAAGATTTTGATTGATTGATTGATTGATTAATGTGGACTCCAGATTTTCAAAATTGGCATTTTTCCACACCTCCTTATGAACAGTACAGCTGTCATTTTACATATCCTGGTTGAAATGTGTTTTCGCACATCCGGCGCAGAAAAGCGTGGTCACTGTGCGAAATCAGTTTAAGGGACAGTTTGAGAAAATGACGGTGACACTGTTCATGAGCAGAGATCCTAAAATGCCTATGTTGAAAATTTGGTGATGAAAGTCCATAAAATTATTGTGTTACAAGTGTGCATTGCGCAGTTTCCACACACCCTTGTAACTTTGCAAATTTGCAATATTTTCATGCCAGATTTTCAAAACTGGCATTTTTTTACACCTCCTTATAAACAATACAGCTGTCATTTTTCACAGCCTGCCCAAAATGTGTTTCTTTACTTGTGGCGCACAATAGCGTGGTCGCTGTGGGAAATTAACATTTGGGCCAGTTTAACAAAACCACAGCACCACTGTTCATGAGGGGAGGTGCCAAAATGCCTATGTTGAAAATGTGGCTAAAAAATTCCCAAAAATAATTGGGTTACAGACATGTGTTGCGCAGTTCCTATGCATGCTCATGACTTTACCAATTTTTTATATTTTCACTCCAGATTTTCAACATTGCCTTTTTTTTACACCTCCTCATGAACAATACAGTTGTCATTTTTCACATCCTGCTCAAAATGTGTTTTTGTCCCGGTGTCGCCAAATGGCATAGCCGCTGTGTAAAACCACCTTACAGCTAACAAACTGATTGTGCCACTCTTCATGAGATGGGATCATAAAAAGCCTATGTTGACAATTTAGAGTGAAAATACCAACAAACACCTACGACGTTAGGGTTTCCAACTGTAACACCCCACCCTGTAGAGACTGACAAGCGTCAGGGGTGTGACTTGGGATCATTGGCTGTAATGCTCACGCCATTTCACCCACACCCTCACCCTGCAGCCAGTGACAGGCATCAGGGTGTGTCTTGGAGTGTGTGCCCTAACGTTTGCCCAGTTCTCCTATACTGCACCTGCCTCAGCGTATTTCCTTATGGAATGGGGTAAGTATAAGGCCCAAAGACCCCAAAGCACACCTTGACACTTGTCAGTGTCTACAGGTAGGGTGAGGTAAAATGGCATGAGCGTTATAGCTGACGACCCAAAGGCACATCCCAACACCTGTCAGTCTCTGCCGGGTGGGGTTGGGGTTGGCGTCAGTTCAATACTTCACTGCCATTCCTATTATGCATCTCTAACTCCTGCACTACCAATGCCACCTCCAGCGAGACAACATTTGGCATTGACAAATGCTTGTCTACACTTCTGTTGTTGACACAATGCATCCATGTTCTACTATAGAGCTCTGAGGTTGTTTGGGACGTAAACTACATCATATAGTACTAAAATGGTACTTACCACTAGACTATAAAGCAGAAACACCTACTTAGGTTAATAAAAGCCCTGCACAGGTGGAGCAATAACTGAATTTTAACCAGTACACAGAAAACAGCTTCTGTTGGGAAAAATGACTTACAGGTTCGGCACAGTTGTCCTTTAATGAACGCTGAACTGAGGTTGTCCGTAACAGCTGTTGTGATTCTGTGAAGGTTACACTGCTTGTTGAGTCCTGTGGACTGGTAGGCCTGAGCTCATAAAGAGTGCTGTGCTCTGTGTCAATCCATGTTGTCACTGGGCCAGTCATTTACTGCTGGATAGCACATGATTCATCTACTAGAGGCCAATACATTCAAAGCCGTAACATCATCATCATGGAACCCCTCCCCCCTCACTGGACCAAATTCCTCAGCAGTTGCTTAGAATATTCAATCTTTAGCATGTCAGCCAAGGGCAGGCAGCATAGCTAGGAGTAGGGGTGCTCAGACATCCATTATTATACACGTATATCTTGAATTCTGCCTGAAAATTAGGATTTTGTATCTTCTGATATTGGTGCCAACAATCCTAATTCTTGATTAATAGAAAAAAGAGCCAGTCACCTGCTGTATGACTGGTCACTTGGGGCCACCTGATGACCCTATGAGTGGCACTGCGTACTCCCCTGCTGACAACCTGAGTTTGGAAGCAAGCCCGGGAAGACAGTCAGGTGGTCCTGGGGGCTGGGGAGGCACTGCCACAGTGCTCCCAGCTGGGAAGCAGGGCATTTGGTGCTGGTGCTCCAGCGACCCCTGTGATTGGCCAGGGAACTTGCCTGTCACACAGAGATATGCTAGCAGCATGCAAGGCCATGCTGGGCATGGCTGGATGCTGGGGAGGTGGGCAGGACAAGGGAGAAAAACAGAAAAGCTCAGCTGGCAGGATGATGCCAGCTGGCCTGCTGCTGGCCCAGCACCACCCACCAGACCCTGACTCCAGGTCTGGATTGTGTCCACTGGGGGTGGGGACAGCCTGCCCTCACCTGGTCCCACCAACAGGGGCAATTTGTGGGGGATCTCCAGAGCCAAGTAAGACCTGAGGATGGTGGGTACAGGGCTGGGCAGGCTGGGGGTCAACAGGACCGGTGGAGACAGAGGGCAAAAATAAATGACAGAAAAAAAAATTACTGACTTGTAATATCACAATAAGTGAGGTCTCAGTGCTGATGAAGTATGATAAGGAACAGAGTGAAATGTGTCAGTCTCCAGCTAAAGTACTGCACTTTATATCCACCTAATACTGTAAGCTTTCTAAAGAACAAATGGGACAAGAAAAGCACTTCTGAAATAAAAAGTAAATTGACTCCTTTAAAAAAAAAATAACATTTTCTGTAGCTATTTTTGGTGCTTCTATCTCTTTAAATTAAGGGATAGATGAAATAATTTAGTATTTATTGGAAATTTGTATTAAATAGATGGCAAGATGGTCCTGTGAGCGTCAATGTACTGTAAAGGTAAACTGCGAGGAACTATTTAGCATAAGTAGTGGATCAAGAACACGGGGGCACAAGTGAAATCTGAAAGGGGGGTTTAAGAGGGAAGCGAGAAGTATTTTACAGACAGGATGGTGGAGCCGTGGAACAATTTGCCAGCTGGTGTGGCAGGCACCAAAACTGTCACTGGTTGCAAAGGCAGCTGGGACAGACTGAAGGGCACAGTGGTTGTTCAGGGTGGTAGCGGTAGTGCGGGGAGCAGGTGGGTGGTAGTATGGTTCAGAATCCTGTACCAACAAGAGGTCATGGATTTGTTAGGATCTTATGGGCAGATTGGATGGATCAATGGTCTTTCTCTGCTGCTCATCATTGTCTGTGCTTCTGTGTTTCTGTGTTAATACTGATACTAGAAGGAACCCCACTGGAGTATTATTGTAATGTTTAGTATGAACAGTGTCAAAGGACATCACGGTCTACTTCTGCACCAGTCCCAAGCACAAATCCCAAATATAATATTGTGTTTTCATGGGAGTCCCTTGGTACAGCAGGGTACAAAATGTGTTATAGCACAGTACGAAGGGATACACGTGCTCGTTTCAAGAGGGCTACACAAGGTCATGGCAAGCATGCAGAACAATTACACATACAGTGGGCAGGGCGCAGCACTAACCAGTTTTGAGGGGATACCTCTCTAGCACTACTAAGGGTGAAAAAGGAGACCTGTGTTGGTTTTCTTTACAAGGCAGTAAATACTAGAGGGAATATAAGAGGGGTGGTTCAGTTCAAAGGGAATGGGAGGATAAAGAGAGGATATGTCATCCTTAGCAATGTTTTTCTGGATTTTTTCAAAAATCACTGAAATTCTGCACAAATAAATGAAAATAAAAGAAACGAAAAATGGAGACCAGTGTAAAAAAACAAACAAAAAAAAACAGGACTGGCAGAAAGTGAATACATTCAACACTGTAAAATAAACCATCCAGAGCATCAGAGATCCAAGTTCAACCCTCTTCCCCCTCTCTTTCTCTTTATCACACCCATCTCCTTCTCTCCCTCTCTCCCCCCTTATTCTCCCTCACTCTCTCTAGTCTCTTAGAATGTGAAAAGAGGAAATCAAGAAAAAGAAAGCATTTACATTTAAGTACAATAAAAGGATTTAGCAAAAGAGAAGGGAAAGAAACTGAAAGTTGGGGAGATGAGCTGAAAGGAGGGGGGGTGACAACTCAATGATTGTGGGTGTGATGGTGTGGCAGACATGCGCACAGAACATCCCTTAGTGTTGTTGCATGCCCACGCTGTGGGGGGGGAGGAACCAAAGAGAAAAATCCTCCCCACGCATGTAAAGGTGGTCCGCTGATGTTGCAGCAGAGGCACCCAAGTTAGGTCCCCTGGTGCTCACCTGGCCTTCCATGGTGAGCGGGGTAAGTCCCCACTGTGATGTGGCTGGAGGGGTAGGGCACAGGGATTGAGCGCCACAGGCTGCGCCAAGCCAAAGTAACAGCTGGATAGGGGAACCATAGGTACAACCCCCCCCTCCTGCAGAGGAAAAATAAACATTGAAAGAAAAAAAACTGGAGGATGAAGAAATAAATGACTACAAGACAAGAAGATTAAATACCCAATTTTATTTTCATAACAAAAATTACAAAAATAACAAATATTGAGAAGCCAAGTGTGGGGGGTGGAGAGAGATAGTTTAGGGGTATCACAGCCTGTTCCACTGCCACTGGAACCTGGACCAAAGAGAGAGTGAGAGAGAGAGAGAAAAGTCATTCTGGACCATCCTGCAAAGCTGAAGTCCTTGGCTAGTGTGTCATAAGTTTCAGAGCTAACTGGCAAGCAGCCACTTTATTTAAAAACAAAATCTTGTTTTGAAACAATATTCCAAATCATCATGCTGTTTTAAAAAAAAAACACATTTTGGCCGGGCCGGTGGCACAGAGGACTTAGGTGCTGGTGCCTTACCTTGCGCTATGCCGGTGACATGGGTTTGGGAATGACCTCGGGTCACTGGGGTGCCGGCTCGGGGGGGGTTGGAGCAGGATCGAGCCATGGCTCTCCCCTCCAAGGGGTGGATGCCTGCTCTGCTGTAGTCCCGCTCCCACCAGGTGGAGGTCCAGTGGATAGTGCAGGCAGTTGGAGTGGTGATGCAGTCTGGGAAGGGGCGGAAGGGGCCACTGGATGCTGGCATGTGTGTGCACCTCCACGGACACACACGCATTTGTATGCCACAGCCCCGGGAGGGAAGGGGAAGAAAATCGAAAATACCAAAAATTGCAAATGAAAAAAAAAAAAATTTGTTCTCAACCGACCCTGATCATCCTGCAAAACAGAAGTCCCAGGGCTAGTGTGCCATAAGCAGGCTAGCTGCCCAATTTTGTCCAAAAAAATTGCATTTAAAAAAATCTTGTTGTGTGTTTTTCAAGTCATTCTGCTGTTTCAAAAAAAAATTTGTTTTTGACGTGACCCTGACCATTCTGCAAAATGGAAGTCCCTTGGCTACTGTGCCATAAGCATCCTGGGCTAGTTGCCTAATTTCGTCCAAAAATCGCATTTGAAAAAAATACTGTTCTGTTTTCCAAGTCATCCTGCTGTTTAAAAAAACATTGTTCTCAAAAAAACAAGGCCAGAAGTGGCACTAAGAATAATAATGGTGGGCTGCAAGACAGTTTGCCAAAAAAGGCAGAAAACAGTAAGAAAAAAATTACTTGCCTAGTAATCTTGTTTCTTCCAAGTGATACTCAGGTATTCATAACTGTATGCAGTCTTCCTCCTAAGTAGAACTTCCCAGAGAGAAGTTGGAACATATGCAAATGATGGAATATTTTGCATGAGCCACTTTTCAAATGCTGCCTTATACTAACTGCCTTAGTTCTAAACCCTTCAGATTTCCTGGATGCCTGAAAAGACAGGCCCACATGGGCTAAGTATAATAATAACAATATTAATAATAACAACAACAACAGAGGGCACTCCCTCAACACTAAGTGTAATAATAATAATAATTAGAGAGAACTCCCTTAACCCGCAAAAAAGGGCCTCCAACTGGAGGGCATAACCTATGAAAGAACACCTAGAATGTCCAAATTACCTGAAAAAGGGGAGAGGGACAACAATAGGGAACCCAGTCACAACATGCGCCAGAAATGGCACTTTTATGCCCCTGAGAGCACAGTATTCAGGAGTGCAGAGGCTGAAGGTACCAGAAAGGGAGGAGGGTGGGAGAGTTATGAATACCTGAGTATCACTTGGAAGAAACAAGAGTACTAGGTAAGTAATTTTTTCTTCTAACCCCAGTAATACTCAGGTATTTATAACTGTATGCAGACTACCAAGCAGTACCTTTGGAGGTGGGCACAGAACCCTATCTTAGGAACAGACTTTGCAGGACTGCTGTGCCGAATCTAGCATCACCCCTGGACAAATTATCCAGAGTGTAATGCTTCGTAAAGTTGTGTACTGGTTTCCAGGTAGCTGCTTTAGAGATTCACAGGGAAACATCCCTGACAGCTGCTATGGTAGCAGCTGTGCCCCTTGTGGAATGGCCCTCCACCCACAAGGGGCTCCTTTCCAGCCTTAGAGTACCAAACTGGTTATACTGTACTAGCCAGTAATAAGTAGACCTTCTTTGATGCTGGGTTATCTGTTCTCACATTCCCATAGGTCCGGAACAGCTATTTTCTGTCCTGCCTAAGGGCTTTAGTGGCTGTCAAAAAGTAGCTAAACTCCTTTGACGTCCAGACTATGAAGACTTTTTTTCACCAGGACTAAAGTGTTCAGTGAAAAAGCAGGGTTTTAAATAATTGATTAGCAGTTATTTCTTTGGGACAATACTAACTGTACAGAAAGCATTTATATAGGTTTTCTAGCAGTGTTATGTTTGTTAAAACACAGTGAGGCAAGTGCTATGCATTTTCACAATGTTTTATAACTTTTATGAGCAAAACGCTAATCTATTTTTAGAGTTAAATAAAACCCTGAAAAGACGGGTAAGATAATGGTTTGGTTGAAATGATAATTAGAGGTCATGCTAAAAGGAAACTTCCTGTTTGTTCCCAGGACAACTTTGTCTCTGTGGAATGAAATATAGACCTGTTCAATTCAGAGAGACTTGAGCTCACTGATTCTTTTGTCAGAAGTGATTACCACAGGAAAAACTGTTTTTTTTTTTTGTGACATGTTTCGAATAAATTGAAGACATAGGGTCAAAAAGGGGGACCCATGAGCCAAACTAACACACATCTGGGTCACATGCTGGCACCGGTCCCTTGTGAGGGGTTGCAAATGGGACAGGCCTTTAAAGAACCCTTTGAAGATAGGGTCAGAGGCCTGAAAAACATTCTGTCCAACTGAAGTGTAAGTAGATGCTGCAGCCAGGTGGACATTTAAGGTACTTGACTGCAAGCCCAGTAAGAGTAAACAGGTAAGATAGACCAGCACAACAGGAACATCAGCCCGTGTTGACATGTGCTAGGCTCATAAAGAGCCTTTTGTAGCTAGGGCCTGCAGCAATAAAAACATTTTGTCCAACTACTATGCCAGAAGATGCTGCAACCAGGTGGACCTTAAGGGTACAGGATAGCCAGTCCAATGACTGTAAATAGATAAAATAGACAACTGGGACCCAGCATGTCCTGGGACCAATTTCCTGGTTGAACACCAATCATAAAACTTTTTCCCATTCTGAAGCGTAGATTTTCTTAGTGGAAAGCTTCCTGTAACCACATCACATGCTTAAGACACTTTGAGAAAGATGCAAACCTGCATATTATACCAAAGGTACTCAAGAGCCATGCCTTGAACGTGAGTGATCCTAGGTTTGGATACAGGAGCCTCCTGATAGGAGGTCATCAGATTGTGCCTCTGAGGGAAAGTGTATTGGTTTGGGCCCCAGCATGGAGGGTAGCAGAGAGAGAGAGAGAGAGAGAGAGAGAGAGACATGTCTGTCTGGCCCATTCTAGTGCTATCAAGATTATTGACGCTGACTGGGACCTGAGCTTGAGAAAATGTATCTGTATACCAGAAGGAAGAAAGAAATAAGAAAGATACACTTGCTTCCCTTGCCAACTCAAAGCCAGAGCATCCAGGGGAATTGTTTCCAGATCTGGCTGTCTGTCATAGTACTGTGACAGGTGGTGGTATGCAAACAAGTCAACCTCTGTGGTGGCCCACCTGCTGAAGATAACTTGCACCACCTGACTGTTTCAGACCCATTCATGTTGGGGCTGGCTGATTTGAGTTGAAGTATCTGCCAAGGTACGGTCCTTACCTGGCAGTGGCAGATGAATATCCTGGAAGGGCCCATTGAGCATGATAGACCCCATATTTTCATGAATCCTGTGCAGGGAGGGCTTAACCTTGTCCCTCCTGAAATGTTTATGTAATACATTGTGGTGGTACTGTGGACCTGTACCCCTCTCCTTGTAGCAGTTATGTAAAACCTTTAGTGCCAGTAACATAGCCCCAGCAGGTTTATGTGCCATGGGAGGTGTGAACCCCCAGATGGGGCCACACTCAATTCAAGATGTCTGTTATCAGACAACTGATGGAGCTTTTTACTGAAAAATAAACTCCTTCCATTAGATTGGTTTAGTTTTTTTTTTTCTTTCTCTCTTTCTCCATGGGAGACCTGTAAAATTGGTTATGACAGAGGGTCCTTTCTCTGACACCAGTGAATCCTGAGGTGAAACTGAATAGTAATTTGTAACCTGATTCCAAGACTGCGCCAGTGGCAGGTGCCATGTGCAGTAGCTGAAGAAACTGTTCTGCAGTTTGTTTTTTTTTCAATTTACTTATTCATTTCATCCAGGATGAATGAAACCACTATCAGTGGAATACTTCTTGCCCTGCTTGTTGGCAAGTAGGTCCTGTCTCACAAGGTATTAAGCTCTGCTCCTACGAACTGTAGTGCCCGAGCAGGCTGAGGGACAAACTGCCTCCAGATTTGTCAGAGGGAGATTCCCCGGAAAAATGACGCACAGACAAATGTTAGTGGGTGCTCGACTGACAATTCATTTATTATACATATCACACAATGCTTTTCTTTTCACTTTAACTTTACGTTTTACAACATTCCTTCATTTTTCAAAGTTATCCATTTTACATTCATCATACTGTCAAACCTTTACATTTTGGTAATTCACATATTTCACTAGTTTTTGTTCATTTTTTCAGTTGTCTTCTCGGGGTCCGGACGTTTTAAAGCCCAAAACCCCTTGATCTTCTTTTCCTTGAAAACTGTCTATTGTCCTTCATCTTCTTAACCGTCTCTTGTCCTTCGTCTTCTTGGGGTCTGGACGCTTGAAAGCCCAATACTCCTTCTCCTATTCCCCCTGCTGCCCCTTTTCCGCTGCCAATGGCAACTGGCCCTCCTATTAATACTCTTTCCTCGTCCTTTTGCTTGCTCCATATCCGGGCTTCTGTGCCCGCCCATGGTTCTTACGTGGCCCCCTTTCCACCCCCCATTTATTTTCATTTTTGTCAAATTTTTCACATAGCCCATCTCCAGTTTATGCAATGGAATGATGGGCCCTCTCTTTTCCCAAATTTCTATGCATTCCCAATTGCGTAAATATGTTTACATCCTCACTGTCGAAAGGTGCACCCTATCCTGCCTGTACATTCCTGGACTGGAAAAAGATGCCTTTATAGACTATGTATGTTCCCCACCGCCTTTAACCATGCCGCCACTTTTCTGTTAATTCTCTTCCTAGCCCGCTTGACCCCTTTTATGTCCCTGGCCTGCAGCCAAACCATCCAAGGTACAATTTCTGACCATGCTATCCTTGCATGTGGCCAAAACTGTTACATTGTCCCCAAATCCCCTGTCATTTCTTTGAACAACAATCCCCATGGTCGTTCTTCCAGATCATTACCTCCCAAATGTAATATCAAATCTGGTCTCGGACACTTCCATTTCAACTCTTCCAATGTTGGCATGATCTGTGCCCACCTCATGCCCCGTACTACCTTCCAATAAACCATCACTCTGTCGGGGTCTTGTCCTAGCTGTTTCCCACCTTGATGATTAGCGGCCCACCTCTCTGCCCAGTAAATGTATGAGTGCCCTAGTATCCAGACCCGTCTGCACCTTTCCTGACCTGTGAAAAACAAACACACATATTAAACCATTTTCCTTGCATATGTCTTATAGCAGTTTGACCTCCACCTGCCTGCTTTCTTAATTTCTTCCTCTGGCCCACCTTTTTCTGCTAGCACAGATGCAGCTCCAATCCTAAATGAATGAGAAGAGTAATTCTGTGGGCTCTCCCCCAAATATGTTATTCTTTTTTTTTAAAACCCCCGTTACCTGGAAACATGTCACCGGCTTTCCGTCCCTATGTGTAAAGAACTGCCTACCCCTACTTTGTCTCTTCCCCTTGTATTGCCATAGCACGGTGACTGGGCCTGTTACTTCAGCCTCTTGTTCATCCAATACAATCTCTGCCCCATCCCCCTCTGGTCAGTCTTAGAGCATCTAAGCCAAATTGTGACCCTCTCTTGTTCTCAGTGTATTTTCTTTTCCCACAAACCCCCATGTCATCCTTTTTGTTGGCCGCCACTACTTCATTGACCCTCAGTGCTGTCTCTTGCCATCACTGTGAAAATGGCCCTAAATAAGCAGGCTTCGAAATCTGATGTACGACTCCCCTAAGGCCCCAGTCAGTCCCTCGAGTTTATTCCTTGCAATGGGCTTTCTTGCATCTGCCTTCTCTCCTTTTAACTGCTGCCACCTCATCAACATGCACCGAACCACTTTAAACGTATTCGGTTCTGCCCAGCCTTTTGTGCTACAGGCCCATATTATCCCCGCTAATTGTACCCCCCATTGTCCCACTAGCCATTCCTGACTCCCACTTTTTCACTATGTATTTTGTTACCTGGTCCTGTGAAACTGGCTCACTTACCTTGAACTCTTCCTGCTCTCGGAACTCTTGGAACACCCACCCCCAAGCCCCCTTCGTATGCCTTCAGCATGTTGGCCGACCAGGAGCTCCTATACAACAGTCGGGCTCCTTCCAGCCAATTTCCCAAACTCTTTCTGATACCAGCATTCTTTTTGCAGCTGCTAGTGGTGCCATGGACCTGAACCTCTCCAGTTGTAAATGGGAAAGGCTGTCAGCTATGTCATTTTTAACTCCCTCTATATGCTTGGCTTTGAGTGACATGTTTAGCTTTAACCCCCTCAGCACTAGATGTCTCAGAACCCTGTTTGCCATCACCAAGTGTTCTCCCTGCCTGTTGATAACTTCTACCATGACTCTATTATCACACCAAAACATTATCTTTTTGTTTCTTAGGTGTTCCCCCATGTCAACACTGTCACCCATATTGGGAAAATTTCAAGTAGGATTATGTCCTTAAGTAGCCCTTTTTCCCTCCAAGATTCAGGCCAAGTTTCTGCAATCCATCTCCCCCGAAAATACGCCCCCATCTCAATAGACCCAGATGCATCCATGTATAAGTCCAAATCATTATTACCTAGCCACTCTTTCTGCCAAAATGTGACCCCATTATATTCTTTTAAGAATTGTTCCCACACTTCCAGGTCCTGCCTAATCCCTTGTGAGATGTCCACCCAGTGGTGCGGTCATTTTTTGCCCACTGTTGCCTTGGTGAACACTCTCCCAGGTGTGACCACCTTGCATGCAAAGTACAAGTGCCCCAAAAGCTGTTGGACCTGACTCAAGGGGACCCTTCTCCTCCTCTTAACTCCCGCAGCAATTCCTTAAGCCTGGTCACCTTCTGCTGGGGCAACCTGAAGACCTGCTCCTCTACACTGACCTCAATCCCCAGGAATTCCAGTTTCCTGGCTGGTTCTTCCATTTTTCCCTCCACAAGTGGCACCCCTAACCACCTGCACATCTCCTCAAAATCTAGGAGCATTGCCCTTGTCTCACCTTCACTCTTCCCTATTCGCACAAAATCATCCAGATAATGGATTACTGCCTTGTGCCCGTACTTTCCCCCAAACGCCTATTGGATCCAGGAACTAAATGCCTTGAACTTCGCACAGGCTGTGGAACAGCCCATGGGCATTGCCTTAAAATAGAAGAACCCCTGGAAGCAGAATCCCAACAGGTCCCAATCTTCTTTCCGGACTGGTAGTAGTCAGAAAGCAGACTTAATATCGGTCTTTGCTAACCATGCTCCCTCTTTCGCTCTAATCAACTCCATTGCTTGATCTAATGTCACATACGTGACCATGCTACATTCCCTTGGTATGTGGTCATTCACCGATGTCCCCTCCGGATATGACAGGTGATGAATCAGCCTAAATTTCCCTTGTTGCTTCTTGGGCACCAAGCCCAATGGTGAAACCCGCAGATGAGATAACGAAGGTGTCTGAAATGGCCCCTCCATTCTCCCAGCCTCTATTTCCTTCCTTATTTTTTTTTCTAAAGCTATGTCCTTTTTACCTTTTATTGATGTCAATTTCTTGGCCCTCATGCCCTTCCTCCCTCTTGATACTCCAACTAAATCCCTTTTCGAAGCCTTTCACTAACATCTGCCCTGCCTTCCCTTCTGGGTATCCCTTCATCCATTCTTTTACCACCCCCACCCTGATAGGCATTCTGGCTAGCCTAACCCCCCTTCATTGTTACCAACAACACTCTCTCATTGGCTCCCCATACCCCCATTTCCAAATCCCCCTCTTCCCTTCCCATTCTGGTAACCCCCCTTCCTTGAAAGGGCTGCCCACTTCCCCATTGCCCACTTTTTCTGTCCCCCGATGCTCTGCAACTGGTCGCAGGATGTTGCCCAGTGCATTCTGAACAAACATGTCTGAATTTGCAATTGCTCCAGGAACAGGATGCTTTGTTGAATCCACAACATGCTTTCTCCTGTTGTCCGCTTCCCCCTTGTCTGTTCCCTGCTCCTGTCCCCGCGTATCCTGACAGGCTCCTCACCCATAGCTCTGAATGAGTGGAGTCCCACCTCAAATCTCCCCTGGCTGCCATCATCTGCCGGAATGCTTTGTCACATTTTAGCCAACCCACCCCCATCTTTGCCTTATAGGCATCTTTTATAGTGGAGGCATACATGAGTAACGGGATGGCCAATTCTGGTTTCCTCTCCAGCATAATGACACTGAATATCGACAACCCTGCCTGTCATGCCTCTATATTTTTCCCTTGTAACTTACTTCCTCTACCTTATTCCCCACAATCGCCAATGCCACCGCCATCTCAGATTTTCCCACAGTGTCCTTTTGCGCATACTTCTTGGCCAACTCCTTGTCCACTAGCATGAATAAATCTACATATTCCCCTTTCCATATTTTTTTCTTTAATTGTTAAAGGTACATGATCTCCCATTGTCATACCTGGTATCCCATCATTGCCCACTCTGGCTTTTGTATTAATTTCTCCCCCAACTGCCTTAATTTCCTGCAGTGCCTTTTATATTTTTTCTAAACCCTTTTCCCTCATGTCCCCCAGTATACCTGCTAAATATTCTGTCAGATTGCCCTCTGGGGTATGCTCACCCTTATCTTTACCACTCATGTCCTCCTCTGAATCCAGGTCTTCCACCTGCTCTTGCTCTGGCACCTCTCTTGGTGTTATTTTCTCTGCTGGGCTCTTCCCCGAACCTCCTGCTGGTGTTTTCTGCTTTCCTGCTGGTTCATTGGCCTCCTTCTGTTTAGCTGCCTCTCTCAATTCATTTATCTTTTCCATCAGGCTCTTCCCTTGTCCCTTCTTGTTCCTTGCCCTTACAGCCTCTTCTTCCGCTTCCTCGCCATATCCAACATCTCAGTCACCTTTTTTATAATTTCTGCCGCCTGTTCCATCATCTGCACATTTGTAACCTCTGCCATCCTGAATAAGTAAATACTTGTAGGGGAGTATACAGGTGTAACACCCCCCCTGCAAATGGGGGTTCCCAAAAGTCTTCCAGGAGCTTGCCTGAATGCTCCAAGTCTGGAGGTGGTCGACGTTTAAGCCACTTAAGTATGAGTGCTTTTAGAGCCTCTGGTACTGTCTCTTTAAGAGCTGCCTGCTTGTAGCCATAATTAATTGAAAAGGGGGGGACTGTGTGTTCTAATGCCTGAATCCCTCCAGGGCTGCTGTCAATTCACTCCATTTCTGCAGTCACTACATGTGCAGAGGAGCCTTGGTAAAAGATATAACTGTTTGCCAGAAATAATTTAGCGCAACCAAGAAAGTGTAGTTTGTCTAACCTGTCTTTATTTCAGCACAAACTGTTTCAGTGTAGCTCTTTTATTCTGGTTCCGAACTGCTGACTTGGACCAATCAGGATGATAGGGAGACCTTAAAATGAAGCCTGTGGACGAATCAGAACTTGGACTCTCAATTTGAGACAGCCACAAGGGGATTGTATGGGCAGTGACTCTGGGAAATGTAGTTTTGACCTTGGTGCCTTTTTGCACCAACAGAGGGAGCCCTGCAGTGATTGACAGCTGAATCCACCAACAGAACTGGTGTGGACCCAAGGAAGTGCCCTGCTCTGTTACTGGAAAGCTCAGATTAGTAGCGACAGTGAAGAGAGAAGAAGCCCTGCTTATGCCATGGGCGCAGTTTCCCATGTGGAAAGCTTACGTAGGCCCTGAGTTCTCGCCTGCAGCCATTGTGAGTGCCGGTTTGGACTGAATCCAAGTTGTGAGGAGAAAGAAGCACCAGAAGTGTGGAAACCTGGCTCACCCTGTAGAAGACTGGAGAAATTGTTGAATCGCGCTTGGTCTGTCAGGAACTGAAGCTGCTGTGTGTGCTCCCAGGTATTTTGCAGTAACTGCGATCGGGATCGAGGAGCAGCCTGCCTGGTATAGTACTTCCCTTTTACATATGAATGTGCATAGTGCTTGTGGGGAACTGCTATTTCATGTCCCCTGTCCTGTAAGCTGTATGCTGAAGCTGGAAGCAAACCCCAGCTTGTGTCAGACTAAATCCATTTGTTATCAACTGCAGTTGGGTCCAGTCGCAAGGACCCTGTCTCCAAGTCCTGTTGTTTCTGGCAATCCAGAAAGAACATCCACCATCCAGTTCTCAGCTTGGGTATTGTGAGTACAAATCAGGGCATTTTCCCTGCAGCCTGTTATCAATTACAAGTGTGTCATCTGATTATTGCTGTTTCATTTCTTCACGTACTGAGCCCCAAGGCTCTGGATTATAATTTGTGTGTGCTAGTGTTTTTTCCATTGAAGGTCCCCAACCAGAGTGTGACTTTTTAGGACCCTAAATATGTGCACAGTACTGTGATTTGAACTTTGCAAAAACTAGTCAACCTGATTGCCCCTTCCCATGTTGCTGTTCCCTAAATAAATCAGATTCATTGTTATTATACTATATAATGTCTGTGGTGTCAGTGCATATGGAAACAGTATTGCATTTTGCTGTGTATGTTGTTTAACCTTGTTTTACAGGGGGTCCTCAGAGACATGCTGCAGAATCAGTCTCGAGGGTAAGTGGTATCTATGACATAGACAGCCAGTTCTGGGTGCTGGAGAATATTTTTTTTATATAAAATGTATTATGACTGTCTCTGCTGAAAATCAAATGCTCTAGGAATGACCTCTCTCATCCCCTCCCCCCAGATTTCAGCTGACAGATGCAGGCTAAGAGAACTGCTGACAGTATGTATCACACACTCAGTTGTTTAGAGACAATGTGTTACTGGAAGACTTTTATTAAGGATCCTGTTTCTCTGAGCTAATTACAGAGTTGTTAAGTTAATTTTGTTAAGAGAGAAATCATAAACTAGGTTTATGACCTTAAAATAAAGGAATCTAGGATGTTACATAGAAGTGTAAGTTTGTAAATGACCCTATGAAGCCAGTGTGAAGAGGGTACAGCATGAGATCAAAAGAGGTGTCATTGAAACTTGAGTTATGCTAAGGCTGCACAATTAATACATCCTGTATAGCTGTATAGTATAGATTAATAAAATTACATCATGTGGTTGTATAAAAATATATTTTTGTTAGATATTTGACCAGAGGAGGGGCTGGATGACTTCATCAAAAAGGGGTTGGCCAATACTGCTTGTAAAGATTATTCTATTTCACTATAGAGAGGCATTTGTATCTGACACTGACTAAGGAAACATCTGAGCACTGAAAACATGTATTTAGAAAGCTAAACAAAATCTAAATATAGTTGTAGGAATTGCACTGTTTTAAACCTTGTTTTGTTTAAAGATATGTATGGCTTGTGTTATGAGTTCTGTATTGCATGTTTGACATATTATTACATATTTTAGTAAAAACTCAAATTTTAGAGCAAACCTGGTCTGTCTTTGAATTGCTTTCTTTTGCTAAGAAATATTTATGGTTCAGCAGATATATAGCTTGTGTAGTGGTACCAAACTGGAAACAGAAGCATTTTAAATCTGAGGTCTTTATTAAGTTTTAAGGGTTCATCTCTGACTATCTGGTTAGGTGCCCCTAGGCAAAGATATCTGGCCTCCCCAAAGACAGATATATCTGAGCCTGTGCATTGGGTATGCAAGCAAGAGGTTAACAGTTTGAATCCCTCCAGAACTGAGACCAAAGGTTGATCAGAACTCACAAAAACAGACAAGAGGGTTACCTTGTCTGTTACACTGTTCACAAGACTGTGCTCAGAGGTTGGCACTTTGAGGTAGAGGGCCTGACCTGCTGAGGAATCTATGACAGTATCTATATGTGGAAAAGTGTTCATATGTGGGTATTGGAAGGTAACCCGTGTACTGTGTGGGCCAATAGTGGGAACAAAGGGGGGTTGCAGTGTCCCAGAGGGCTGTACCTGAGCCAGTTTAATTACTATTAACCCTGACCTCTGGGTGGAGGTACCCATCATAGAACCTAGGCCCCTTAACCTGTCACTAGCCTGACAGGCAGGGGTAGTAGCCCTTGGGATAGTGTCACCTAGGGGTTACACACCAAATGTGCCCAAGCCAGATGGCTCAACTCTTTTCTGTGTGGACTATCATGGACTGAATGCAGTCACGAAGTCCGACACCCACCCGATGCCCTGGACGGACGAACTCCTGGACAAGTTGGGAGGGGCGACCTACCTTACGACTATTGACCTGACCAAGGGGTATTGGCAGGTAGAATTGACAGGCAGAGCTAGGGGAAAGGTCAGCCTTCATCATTCTGATAGGCTTATTTGAGTTTAAAGTATGCCTTCCGGAATGAAGAACGCCCTGGCCATTTTCCAAAGGTTGGTGAACCAGGTGTTGAATGGTGCTGAGCAGTACACCGTAGCGTACTTGTATGGCATTGCCATCTTCAGTACCAGCTGGAAGGAACACCTTTCACACCTTAGGGAAGTGCTGGGCAGGATACAGAGGGCCGGGCTCACTGTCAAAGCCGAGAAGTGCCAGATGGCCATGGAGGAAGTGGCATACCTCGGGCATGTGGTAGGCCGGGTACAGCTCCATCCTAACCAAATAAAGATAGAGGTGATTCAGGCGTGGCCCAGTCCAGAAACCCAGAAGCAGGTCAGGAGCTTTCTAGGGACAGCAGGGTACTACAGAAAGTTTGTACCTAATTACAGTGCCCTGACTGCTCCCCTATCTGACCAGACAAAGAAAAAGATGCCAAGGAAAATTACCTGGGGCCCAGCCTGTGAGGAAGCCTTTACCAGACTGAAGGAGGCACTGTACAGTGCTCCTGCTTTTCACAAGTCTGAACTATAGCAAAACCTTTATAGTTCAGACGGATGCCTCAGATGTGGGTATTGGGGCAGTACTTAGCCAGATGTCAAGCTAAGGGACAGATCACCCAGTTTTGTACCTGAGCAGAAAGTTGCTCCCCAGGGAGCAAGCGTACTCCATGGTGGAAAAGGAGTGTCTTGCCATAGTGTGGGCCCTGAAGAAATTAGAGCCATACTTGTATGGACAGCATTTTGTGGTGCGGACTGACCACAACCCCCTGTTTTGGCTGATGCAGATGGGAAAGAGCAATGGGAGACTGCTAAGATGGAGTCTTGCTTTGCAAGGATATGATCTGACAATCATACATAGGGCAGGCATTAAGAATCAGAATGCCGATGGGCTGTCTAGGGTCTATGAGGAGTGAACTGATTTGGGAAGTTCATCCCATGTAGGAGATAGAGCCCCCAAATTCAGTCTAGGTGAGGAAGAGTGTGACGTTGACAGCCAGTTCTGAGTGCTGGATAATATTTTTTTATACAAAATGTATTATGACCGTCTCTGCTGAAAATCAAATGCTCTAGGAATGACCTCTCTCATCCCCCCCATTTCAGCTGACAGATGCAGGCCAAGAGAACTGCTGACAATATGTATCACACACTCAGTTTTTTAGAAACACTGGGTGGGATATTCAAAAGGGTTGCGCAAGCGCAAGTCCGAAATTGCGCCATTCTGCGATATTCAGCAGGAGGCAGTTGCGCCACTGAAAACAGGCTGAGCAACAGCGCAATGCAAATGAAGGCATGCACAACTGAAGGGGGTGGACCCATGCATAAAGAGTGCAATGCGATATTCAAAGACTTGTGCGATGCGCAACAGCAGATGAGCTGAAGGTGCGCCACGGCGAAATGAGCCAGAATAAAAAGGCTCAAGGAAGAGGCGAAGAATGCTACAGGAAGCTATGAGGCAGGGAGGAACAGGAGACAGTGGCAAACAGTGCAGGCCTGGGAGTGCACAGGAGAGAGGGACAAGGGAGGTGTGCAGGGCCACAGACTGCAGAGGCCAGTAGGTGTACCCGGTGCAGTGGAGGTAGCAGTCAGGACAGCGGGGTAACAGAACAACAACAGCCGGGGGACACAAGCCAGGAGATGGACAGTGCCAGCTTCCACATGGAAGCTGTAATGAGGGGGTGAGAAGGCATGCTGCAGGGGACGTGGCCATGGAAGGCCAGTCGGCGGTATGCTTCAACAGGCAGCACTGCGTTCAAGATCAGATCTGAGCTGTACTCAGACGTAGAGATTGTGGGCCAGTACCACCTGAACAGGGCAATACTGAGGCGGCTCTGTGAGCTGTGCAGTGATGTGATGCAGGCACCCTCATGACGGAGTCATGCTCTGTCAGTGGAGACAAAGGTAACAGCCTGCATGTGCCTGCTCACCACGGGTACCTTCCAGAGGCCGACAGGGGACACCACAGGCACAACACAGTCATCCACGTCACGCATCCTCACCCAATTCCTCAGCGCACTGCTGCCACATGCTGCGGAGTACATCCATTTTTCCAGCATTGGGTAGAGCGTACAGCAAACATGCAGGAGTTCCACAGGGTAGCACGTATGCCTGGCATGCTAGGGGCCATAGACTGCACCCATGTGGCTATTCGCACGCCACCTGGCCCCGATGGGGCCGCATACAGGAACAGGAAGGGCTTTTCCAGTGTCAACTGCCAGGTGGTGTGTGTTGCCACTGGGCGCATAATCAATGTCTGTGCCACACACCCTGGTGGAGCACATGATGCCTTCATATGGTATCATTCCGCACTGTGCCATCGATTCGAGAGTGGGGACATCACCACAGGCCATCTAGTGGGTGAGTACGCATGTAGGAATTGCAAAATTGGGGCAAGGGTGGGAATGCCACAGGTGCCATGGTAGTGGCACACAGGGATATGGGCAATGTGGACCTGAACATGAAACTTATCTCCACCATCTCCACACAGGTGACAGTGGATACCCACTCCGTCCCTGGCTGCTCACACCGTACTGGTGCCCCATGACCCCATTACAGCAATGCTATAATGAGGCACATGCCGCCACATGCAACATCATCGAGCGGGAGTTTGGGATGCTTAAGGCATGCTTCCGATGCCTACACACCTCCGGCAGTGCCCTACAGTACAGCCCCTCAAAGGCCTGTGGGATATTCCTGGCCTGTTGTATCCTGCACAACATGGCCAAAGACTGTGGGATAGCCATTCAGGTCGAGGAGGGGGACAGCGATGGGGACGCCAGCGGCGCCGGTGATGATGGTGATGAGCAGCCCCCTTGGACGGCGGGACCCCCGACTGATCCGGCAGGCCCAGCTGCACCGGGACACCATCACGGAGGAGCATTATGCATGACACAGGTAAGTCAAGGGGCCATGTGCAACCAACACTGTCCAGGCGCAATCCACAGGCACACAGGGTAACACACCAGGGGTGCATGATGGCAAGGGGAGTGGAAGGGTCCAGGCACACGAACACACCATCAAGGAGGGGTGAACAGTCATATGGACACACACACACACACACACACACACCAGGCACAAAGCGTACATGGGCAGGGGCACAGCAGAGCAGGAACAGACATGGCAAACACCCAGATCCACAGACCACCCCCACCACCTGTACTGTCCAAGTACGTGTGTCAGATGCTGGGCACCCTTGCACCTTGGTGTACAGTACAATGCAGGCATCATCATGCACACGCAGCTGTGGACAGCAGTCGGGTGGGTGGGCAGGTGGTCCGCGTGTCAGCATGTTGGGCAGGGCACCCACCAGTGCACTGCCCACCATGACACACATTGCACACGAGGCAGCACCAGACAGGGCCCGCACTGGGAGACAGGTCAGTCATGTTGCACTGTTCCACGGCCACCGCGGATGCGTGGGCGGCCCCACCGTGTCCCAGCAGCACTGGCAGGCTGATCATGGGCCACATGGGGTGGCACCGATGGACCACCAGGGGTCCCCCACTGCGCGATCGCGACCTTGTCCGCACAGGGGTGTGCAACATGCCGAACATACCTGCACCAGGTGTGCTCGGGATGCCCACAGCAGAACCCGCGCTGACAGTCTGGGTGTCGTACGACGCCGAACGGGAGTGAGAGCGATACTTTGTGGGGTGTGCGGTACAGGGCACCTGACTGTGTGCCCAATGCGCCACGACAGACACCACTGCCTGGGTCAGCCTGTCAATGGCGGCGGTCACATCCGTCCGCAGTCTGACCATCTCTGCAAGGATCAATGCATTGTCCCTGCTGTTCCACTCCACAGCCACGCACAGTGCCTCCACGCGCGTTGCAACACGCATCTGCTGCTCTACTGATGCCCGCAGCAGGCGGGTGTGCTCGTCCAATGGGTCCTGTGCCACATCGGCATTCTGTCCCCCAGGGTATGGTAGGGCCTGATGCTCAACACCCCTTGAGGGTGGGCGCTGTTCACCAGGACCAGGTGTGGGCAGGTCAACAGGCAGTGTGCATGTGCCACCGCTGGACCCTGTACCCCCAGATCTGGTGGGTGACTGCTGCTGCTACCCTTCCAACTGCTGTGCCCCAGGGACCACTCGTTCCACTGCTGTGACCGCAACAGTGCCAGAGACCTGCACAGCCACTGGTGCTGCCCCACCGGTGCGGACAGGCACAGCCTGGGACTGTGCTGACGTGCTTGCACACACGTTGGAACCAGCTAGGTCCAGGGGCACATGCTGGCCTGCTGTGTGTCCATCATGGGACACACACGTGTCACTGCCTATTGCAGTCCTTGCATCATCAATGGTGCAGGTACGTGCTACAGCCACAGTCACAGCGTGCTGGCATGCTTGCATGCCAGACTGCTGAGACACAGGCTGTGCACCCCCCACACCTGACTCACTGACAACAGAGGTGGCAGCCAGGCGTGCATGCTGGTGACAGAGGTGGATGGACCCTCCTTCACCTATGGCAGGTCTTCCGCACTCCATGGTCCCACCACCACCGTCCCCTGCAGATGAATGGGATCTGTAACAGAAAGTGAGGACATGTTAGTGCATGTGATCAACCTTCCCCCCTCCCCCCCAACACCACCACCATGTCATACCGTGCAGTGATGGGCTTCCACCTGTCTGGAATCCACCTCCTGGTACGCCCTCTACAGCACTCCGCTGCACTGATGCAGCCAGTCGGTCCTCAGCCTGGGTCAGCTCTGCCACCGCTAGCTGGCCCCCGCCTGTGCCAGCACGTGCTGCCCTGAGGGCTGCCACCTTCTACTTCACCCTTCTGCGGTCTGTCCCCATCTTCTTTTTGCATTCCTGCATGGAGCGCTGGTGGCTTCCATGCAGGTTCACTGCCCAAGCTACCCCCTCCCATGCAGCAGCACGGGCCTGAGGGTGCCCCACCGTCCACTCAGTAGTGGCTCCTCTTCCAGGTAGGCCTGGAAGAGGGCCTCTGTCTCCGCCGTGGTGAAGTTGGGCCTCCTCCTTCGCCCACCTTCCTCACCCTCACCTTGGTTCTGCTTGGTCATGTCGGTCTGTATGGGTGGAAGTGGACACCTGTCACTGTGCAGTCTACAGTGTTATCCCTATGACCATTGGCCAGAACATCACACAGCATGCAACTCACCTCACACCTGCAGTAACCGATCTGGCCACGCGAGCCCAATGTCGCAGATGATAGTGCAATGTATGCAAATTAGGAGTGGCACAACTTTAATGACATGCTAATCGCGCCACTGCACCTTTGAATGGCTGATCAGATGATTTGCATGTGTCGGCTGAATATCGTGCCATTGCGCTTTACGCACTACGGTTGAGCCAGCTGAGCCAATGGCGCATTTCTGTGACTGTGTGGTACACTGCATTGCGCATGCCCAGGTAGCTTACGCAGGCGTCTCCCGCGCTGATGACGTGCAGTGCGCGATCAGCAATTCAGGACACGGCCACCATTGTGCCAGTGGCGCTACAGCGCTGGTCACCATATGGCGCTGTGGCAGTACTGCGCAATAGTCCACTGTGGCACTGGCACACAGGTGACCGATCACGCAGGACATGTGGACGTCCGATGGCGCTGTGCGTGGCCTTGCGCCACTGACCCATGACCTTGTGGCTGACCTTTTCCCCCTGGCGCTGTACGTCTGGCATGTGTATGGCTCTATTGTGCTGTTCGGTGACAGCGCGATGTGGACCGACGGCGCTGTCCGAACAGCGCGATAGGCAGTGATGGAGTTGTATTGTGCAACATTTCCACGTGGGGTTGCTGCGCTGCGGAGCGCCATATTGCTACTGTACATTTTGAAAATGGCACGCAGGAGAGCACCACAATGGGGGGCCTTGGAATTGGCAAACCTGGTGGCTGTGGTGGAGCCTCACCATGGCTCACTGTTTGAGGGAGTGCCCCTGCAGGTGCAACGCACCCATGTGTGGCAGCAGGTCGCCACTGCCCTGGAGCAGGCCACTGGGCAGAGGAGGACCCCTGAGCAGTGCAGGCACCGCTACAGCGACCTGCGGAGGAGGGAGCGTGCTCTGCTTGAGCGCCTCAGGTCGCATGCCAGGAGGGGCGTTGTGCCCAGGCCAGGTGGGTGTGCTGTGTATGCACCGGTATTGTCCGCATGGGTGACTGTGTAATGTGATCTGCGCATGGGGGTGGGTTGGGCTATGGTTTGCTGTGAGGGTGTGTGCTATTTGGGTCTGGTTGTGTGGGCAGGCACATTCAATGGGGCAAGGAGCTGTCTGCTTTGGGATCTCACTGATGTGTTTCTCTTCATTTGTCTCCCACAGGCGTGGAGGAGCAGAGGCGGGCACGGGCTGAGGCCTGGGATGGTGGTGCCAGGGTGGCTGGTGGAGGAGGTGTGCCACAGCCACAGCTGCAGCCGCAGCAGCACCTGCTGCAGCGGCTTGATGAGGGTGAGTGTCATTACATCATGGATGCTATTGCATGCTGGGGGGGGGCACGGACACCTTCTATGGATGACACTACCATGCACGCAACATGTGACAGTCATCACTGTCCAGTGGCACTGTATGTGTGTGTGTGTGTGTGTGTGCATCACTGGTGGTCCATGCATGCACTGGGCACATGGCTGTGGCAGTAGCATCCCACCACGTAGCCACGTCACTGGGCAGCCTTGGTTGTGCTGTGCTGGACATGGGTGGTGTGTGTGTGTGTGCAGTGGTACACATGGCAGTTGCTGGCTGGTTGGGCATGTCTTGTGCATGGTCACTGTGGGTGGGTGGGTGCAGTCCATCACAGGAGCAGGGCACTTGGCTGTATGCCATGCATCATGGGTGGCATTCAGGGATGTGGACAGTCACAGCCATTGACTCTGATCCCTTGTCCTAGGTATCCGGATCCTGTGCATGTTGGAGCAGGGCGTGCGGAGGCTGACTCAAGTGGCCATGGACTCGCATACCATCCTCCTCAACCTACAGAAGCATGGCATGCGGCGCCGGAGGAGGCCACGGGCACAGCACCAGGCAGAAGGAGGAGGGCAGGCTGCCAGGCGGTAGCCAGACATTGGCAATCCCCACCTTCCCTCTCCCAGTTGTTCACCCCTGCCCCTTACCCACCCCTACCTCATACCCATACCCCCACCCCTGCTTTGTACTTATGTTACTGTTTGTTGTTCTTGTTATGCATCTTTATTACATATATATTTTGATATGAATACTGTGGTGGTCTCTGATTTGCAGCTGGCTATAGGTGCTCAGTTGCAGTGGTGTGCATGGCATCAGGTGTGGTATAGTCATGGGTATGTGTGTGCGTGTGTGGGGGGCGGTGTCTCTGGTGTGGGTGAGGCTTCCAGTCAGTATTGCTGTGTGCTGCCACCCACTGCTGGGTGGTCATGGTGGGTTTGGCTTGTGTGGTTCTGTGGTTCACGAGGTTGCAGTGTTCCGGGGGGGCCTGGAGATTCCTGCAGTGCTGGTCACTGCGCATGGGTGGTGTCTTGGGGTCACAGTGCTGGGAGTGCTGTGCACAGGGGGGCTGCTGGACACTGGGGTGCTCCGCCCCCTTTGTGTGCCAGTCTCAGGTTGACAGTAGGTGTGCTGCAATAACATGGCTGGGATGTGCTTTGTTTGCTTGTCCCCATGGCCCAGTGGCTGCTCCATCCCTCCCCCAGTTATGCTGTGCTTGGGGTGTGGGGGTACATTGTTGGTTCGGCAGTGTGTCCCTGTGCCCATCTGTGGCATGGGTGGTGTGCCCCTGCCTACCTCCCTGGTTGTGCACTTCCATTGCTATGCTGCGGGGGTCTCTTTGCTTGCGCTATGGCGCCTCTGGACTGCTCAGCTGGGCTAGGCCTTGTTGGCTGTAGGCATCATTTCTGCTCAGCTTCCCTTCCTGGTTGCGCTATGGTGCAGTTTGTGCGATATTCAGATGTTGGCTGCTTGCACAGTTGGCCTTGCTCCATGTTTGAATATCCAGCGACAGTGCGCGCATGTGCGCAAGTGACTTGCGCTTGCTCCTGCTGTTGCACACTTTTTGGGCGCAGTTTGAATATCCCACCCACTGTGTTACTGGAAGACTTTTATTAAGGATCCTGTTTCTCTGAGCTAATTACAGAGTTGTTAAGTTAATTTTGTTAAGAGAGAAATCATAAACTAGGTTTATGACGTTAAAATAAGGGAAGCTAGGATGTTACATAGAGGTGTAAGGTTGTAAATGACCCTATGAAGCCTGTGTGAAGAGGGTACAGCATGAGATCAAAAGGGGTGTCATTGAAACTTGAGTTATGCTAAGGTTGCAGAATTAATACATCCTGTATAGTATAGATTAATAAAATTACATCCTGTGGTTGTATAAAAATATATTTTTGTTAGATATTTGACCAGAGGAGGGGCTGGATGACTTCATCAAAAAGGGGTTGGCCAGTGAAAAGATTATTCTCTTTCACTATAGAGATGCATTTTGTATCTGACACTGACTAAGGAAACATCTGAGCACTGAAAACATGTATTTAGAAAGCTAAACAAAATCTAAATATAGTTGTAGGAATTGCACTGTTTTAAACCCTGTTTTGTTTAAAGATATGTATGGTTTGTGTTATAAAAGTTCTGTATTGTATGTTTGACATATTATTATATATTTTAGTAAAAACTCAAATTTTAGAGCAAACCTGGTCTGTCTTTGAATTGTTTCTTTTGCTAAGAAATATTTATGGTTCAGCAGACATATAGCTTGTATGGTGGTACCAAACTGGAAACAGAAGCATTTTAAATCTGAGGTCTTTATTAAGTTTTAAGGGTTCATCTCTGACTACCTGGTTAGGTGCCCCTAGGCAAAGATATCTGGCCCCCCGAAGACAGATATATCTGAGCCTGTGCATTGGGTATGTTAGCAAGAGGTTAACAGTTTGAATACCTCCAGAACTGAGACCAAAGGTTGATCAGAACTCACAAAAACAGACAAGAGGGTTACCTTGTCTGTTACACTGTTCACAAGACTGCACTCAGAGGTTGGCACTTTGGGAGTAGAGGGCCTGATCTGCTGAGTGAATCTGTGACAGTATCTATATGTGTGAAAACTGTTCATATGTGAGGTATTGGGAAGGTAACTCCCGTGTACTGTGTGGGCCACTAGCGGGAACAAAGGGGGGTTGCAGTGTCCCAGAGGGCTGTACCCGAGCCAGTTTAATTACTATTAACCCTGACCTCTGGGTGGAGGTACCCATCATAGAACCTAGGCCCCTTAACCTGTCACTAGCCCGACAGGCAGGGGTAGTAGCCCTTGGGATAGCGCCACCTAGGGGTTACACAACAAATAAAGTTATCTACTGCCTAGCATTGATTCCACTACATTTTTTCACCAATGCATTCTGTTACTCCCCCTTTTACCCACCCATTATTCTTTTCCCCTACCCTTTGAGAAGAGTCACTGAAGGCTTTTCGTTTTGTCCTTCCCCCATTTTAAGCGAAGGCACCATATTTTTATGGACAGCCTCTAGTGCCGGATAATTTAAAAATGTCCTCAACACCCTTTTTTTTTTTGCATTATTTTTGGTTCTAGCTTATACACTGCCCTAAGCCGAAGGCGCATCGGATGTAAAACATGGAAGTTGATAGGTCTGCAATTTTAATGTGCCATAAGGCTTTCCTCTGTCAATGGCCTATATATTCCTTTCCTCTGTACTATTCCCTTATGGCTATCTCATATCTGTTTGAGAAACTATTAAAAGTTGTCACTAATCCCTACTGGCAGAGGAAAAACTCCTTTGTATAGAGTATAAGGTGTGTAAATGACTTGCTCAGGATCACACAGTAATGCAGTTGGTGGTGACTGTGGGATTCACTCAGGTCTCTGCATCACATTGTTAGGCTAGCCACTGCACTTCCTTCAGAGGTACAGTTCTTTTTGTAATCCCTGCCCTTGTTTTGCCCATTTTTTCAGCTCTCCCTACAAACAAAACTACTAAATTGCCCTCCCCCTGGCCGCGCATACGCATTGTACCCTTGCCATTTTCTTTATATGCGGCCCTCATCTGCAACTCCGCAGACTCAGGCCTAATCCACCCCATGACCATGTAACTGAACTGGCCACTGGCATCCCTTTCTAACAACCATACTACTCTCTGTGGCTGCTCCCCTCTGGAGCTAACTTCCCTCTTCAGCTGTTTCAGTGCCCTGGCATAACCACATTCCCCCGGATGCTGAATGTCCCTGGGCCTGTCACCATCCCCCCGCCTCACTGTGTGCACCTATTCTCCTCATGGTGCTGCAACTCTGCCTTTCACTGCACTGCACAAAGAGAAACAACCCTCCTGCTCCCCCCGTATAGCGCGTAAATCCGCAGCATTGCTGTGTGCGCCTCCCCTCCTTGTGGCACCCTCCCCCGAACCAGGAACAGTCAAACTAGAACAATTCCTGCCTGGCACTGAATGGTCCACCTCTCACCTTTGAGGGTCCCCCATCCCCACGCAAACATCTGCTTTTCATTCTGTGGATGTAACAAATCACCTTCAGGAAATCACTTCCTATGATATACTGAGCTGCTCAGAGTATTATAGGGTACCCTCCCATTCTCATCAGCCAGAACTGCAGAGCACACCCTTTAATTTTCTGTCCCCCAGTAGGAGGAACTCATTACCGTTGGCGACCGTGTTTACGTACAGCCCACTTCCCCTTCCAGCTGGCAACCGCACCTTCTAAAGATTGCCATCCGCTCCCCAACAGCCCACCTTGAGGACACACTGACGTGGCCCCCGTCCACCTGTAACTCCCAGTGCCTTTTCCCCAAGCCCACCCAGGGGCATACACTTTTCCAGTGATCCGGAAAATGCCCTCACAAGCCTCCTTCCCGGGCAGCACTGGGGACCGCAGAGAAGGAACAGAACAGTGACCCCAGACTTCTGAAACTGTAGGCACAAGCATCCTACCCGAGCAGCACCGGGGCCCGCAGTGAAGGAACAGAACAAGACCAACATGAGCAAGTAAATGCATTTTTTAGCAAGTTTTACCCCTTTTGTTGCTCAACTGTAACCGAGGAAGCCTCCCTTAAAGTATCCTTTTTTTAATATTACATTCCTCCCTTAACTGTCTGCAAGCATGATCCTAAACCCTAAATGCATATCCTACTTTAGAAACTAAACATAATGGCCTCCTTGACCAAACAAAGTCCCTGCCATGCGGCCGGGCCTACTAACCCCAACCAACCTTACCTCTTCCTAATCTCCTTGCCAGTCGAAGTGCTGAGTTCTGCTAATTTCAAAAGCCCAGCAAAAAAGAGGGAGACCCCCCCTCTGATGCCTCCTAAATACCCTCCAAACCCCCCTTCCTCTCCTGCCCAATCCTCACCTGCTTTGTCATCTTTGTCATGGCAGGTATGACATCATGACCCTCCCTCTTACCTGAGCCCCCACCTCCCTTCTTACCCTCCCCACTCCTCAACCTGGACCAGCCCCCACCCATATCCCACCCCTGTGCCCTTTTCCAGGAATCCCCTGACAATTTAGGTTGCCCCTCAAGGGTAAACCTATTATCAGAAAAACCTAGAGACTCCATGAGCCCTTAGGTGAGTTGCAGATCCACTTGCTGGGGTGACTGCAACCACAGCCAATCCTCTAGATATAGGAAGAACTTGTGACACCTTGTGTTTGAAGGTGCTACAACCACTGTGCACACTGTTATAGAATGACCTAATGGGGGTCTGAATCTGAGGTACTTTCTGTGCTTATGGGAATATGGAAATACTTTAAGTCCACCTTTCTTAGGAGTGTTGGCAGAATCAGTGCCAAAAGCACCACTTTGAACTTTGGCTTTGTCAGATGCCTGCTTAGTACCCTCTAAGACAGGTTAACACTCCCTATCCTTTTTGTAGTACCTTTTGCTATACCAAGACAGACTCCTCTGTCTTTGGCAGTAACAGGTTTTGAACATCTTTTTCTCAAAATGTTCTTTCTCTACATCTGTAGATGGATTGAAACCTTTTTTATGTTGATTGCACGCATGTGCATGTAACCCCCACCCAGGTATGCTGTTTCCATCTTAACAGCACTACCCGGTGGACTGGGATCAGGGAGAAATATGTCACTTGGCACATTGGCTAGGTTTGGCTACTCTGCAACAGGGGCACCCAAGTAACTCCGGACATAGG
Organism: Neoceratodus forsteri; assembly: GCA_016271365.2. NCBI lineage: Eukaryota > Metazoa > Chordata > Ceratodontiformes > Ceratodontidae > Neoceratodus > Neoceratodus forsteri. Next base: position 73,720,319 of record JADMNL010000023.1, read on the forward strand.
AAGCAATAACTGTAATGTCCAATACCAGAAGTGGGATTCTAAAGTGTGGTTTTTATTCATATCCAACAGAATAACAAAGCATAGATGGACCCCCACGAGGCTACACTCTTGGTAATGCAGATTTATGGAGATCAGAACACATTCACTTTCACTTTAGCAGAGGTCCTAAAATGCCTATGTTGAAAATTTGGTGACGAAAGTCCATAAAATGAGTGTGTTACAAATGTGCATTGCGCAGTTTCCACGCATGCTCGTACCTTTGCAGCTTTGCAATATTTTCACTCCAGATATTCAGCATTGCTATTTTGCCACACCTCCTTAAGAACAGTGCAGCTGTCATTTTTCACATCCTGGCTAAAATGTGTTTTCGCTCTTCCGGCGCACAATAGCGCGGACGCTGTGAGAAATATTAAGAAAATCATACTGACACTGTTCATGAACAGAGGTCCTAAAATGCCTTTGTTGAAAATTTTGTGATGAAATTCCAAACAAGCATTTGTCAATGCAGAATGTTGCTTGCTTGTATGTGCTGTTTAGGTATTTGGAAGTGACGGTTTCATGCCTTCCTCCCAAGACATCCACTGTGTCTTTCCGTTCAGTATTCACAGAAGAGTGGGAGGGGCAAGGGCCACAGCAGTACAACAGTTGCCAAGGGGTTGAAGAGGTGGACAAGAGAGTCCTGCAGGAGCTCACTAAATTGAAGGTAGACAAAGCGATGGAACCAGATGGCATACACCCAAGGATATTAACAGAACTGCGAAGGGAGATAGCGTACCTCTGGCAGCCATGTTCACTGAGTCATTCAACATGAGTGAATTGGAGGAGGGCACATGTGGTCCCTCTATACAATGCCGGCAGCAGGGAGGAGGCAGGGAACAATAGGCCATTCAGCCTCACCTCAGTAGTGGGGAAGATCATGGGGACATTGCTTAAAGAAAGGATAGTGGGGCATCTAGATGCCATCGGAACCCAGGACCATAGACAACATGGATTCACAGTGGGGACATCATGTCAGATAAATCTGGTTGATTTATTTGACTGGGTGACAAAGGAAGTGAATCAGGGTGGGGCAGCGGACAACGCTTACCTTGATTTCAGCAAAGCCTTTGACACCATCCCATATAGGAGGATGATAAACTAGCTGGGTAGGCTGGACATGGGGGAAAGGGTGGTAAACTGGGTTAGAAACTGGCTAACAGACAGGAGGCAGAGAGTGGTGGTAAATGGTATGTAGTCTAGGGAGAGAGGGCAACCAGTGGGGTGCTACAGGGATCGGTCCTGGGGCCAGTTCTGTTCAATGTCTTCATTAGTAATACTGCAGAACATCTGAAGGGAATTTTTTCACCAAATTTTCAACATAGCCATTTTAAGACCTTTGCTCATGAACAATGTCACTGTGATTTTCTTAATTTGTCCCGTACATTGATCTCGCACACCGACTGCGCCATTGTGTGCTACATGGGCAGAAACACGTTTTGGGTGAGATGTGAAAAATGGCAGCTGTACTACTCATAAGAAGGTGTGATAAATGGCAATGTTAAATCTGGAGGAAAAATATTGAAAATTCCGGCGATCTTAATGAAGCGCATGAGGAACTGCGAACGCACGCCATAAAACAGTCATTTTAGGAATTTTTTCACCAAATTTTCAACATAGCCATTTTAAGACCTCTGTTCATGAACAGTGTCATTGTGATTTTCTTAATTTGTCCAGTACATTGATTTTGCTCACAGACTGCACCATTCTGCGCTACATGGTCGGAAACACATTTTGGGTGAGATATGAAAAATGACAGCTGTACTACTCATAAGAAGGTGTAGTAAAATGGCAATGTTGAAAATATGGAGTGAAAATATTGAAATTTACTGAACATAAGCCTGCTAGGAATCGCGCACGCACGCCAAAACAGTCATTTTTTGAATTTTGGCACCAATTTTCAACATGGGTTTTGGGACCCTCTCATGAATGATGTCACTGTCATGGTGGTATTCAGGCCCGAAGGGTGATTTTGCAGTCACTGAGCGAAATCACCCTTCGGCCCGAATAACGCCATGACAGTGACATCATTCATGAGAAGGGGTCCCAAAAACCCCATGTTGAAAAATTTGGTGCAAAAATACCAAAATAACTGTTTTGATGAAAGCGCGTTGTATGAAGTTCCCACGCAGGCTCGTGAAGTTCGTGAATGTTCAATATTTTCACCCAGATTTTCAACATTGCTATTTTACCACACCTCCTTATGAGCAGTACAGCTGTCATTTTCACATCCTGCCCAAAACGTGTTTCCGTCATGTACCGGAGGTAAGTAGGGGTGAGAGGGGATTGGGGAGGCTGGGTGCGCAGTGGGTGGGTGCGGTTGTGGGAGGGGTTGGGAGAGCGCCGCGGGACCGTTGCTTTACAGGTTTAAAAAAAGACGTCAGGACGCTTGCCACGCTGGGTGGGCTCCAGCGTGGCACAAGGACGTTGGGCGTTCAGCCGATGGGGATTGGGCACCCCATCGGCCAAGGACCGCCATGCTGGGGTGGGCTCCCAGTGTGGCACCTACTACTGGGGATCGAGCTCAGCCAACGGGATTGGGCACCCGCCGGGCTACAGTGCGTGTGGGCGCCGCACGCCTGCGTGTGTCTGAGGGAGTTGCGTGAGCAGCCGATATCTTATCGCGTGCTCACTGGAAGAGTAGCTCTCCCTTTAATCAGAGCGTTAATGCATTTTGGAGCGTGTCATGACAGCTCCAAAATGCATTGGCCATAGGGCAGCGCGCCTGCACGTGCACACTGACTGAATTGGAGGAGGAGGTGACACACGTCCAAATCTCCGATGATGGCACTATGTTTCTTACATAGCATGCAAGCAACATAGAAATGACGTCAGTCACAGCGTGTGTTGTGCAGATTCCACGCACCGTTGTAAGTCTGCAAATTAGCAATATTTTCATGCCAGATTTTCAACACTGGCATTTGTTCACACCTCCTTATGAACACTGCAGCTGTCATTTTTTGCATCTTGGCCAAAATGTGTTTCCATGCTTCCAGTGCAGAATACCACAGTCGCTGTCGGAAATCAGTGTTTTGGATAGATTAACATCAAGCGACAGAGAGGGGAGTAACTGAGCTCTGTCAGAACTGCTGCGGATTTCTTTGTGGACAGGAAAAGGTGACATCACAGGCAGGAGCCCAGTACAAAAGGGCAGCCTGCAGCGCCGGGAGAAACAGAATGAGCGAGTGAGAGAGGGGGAGTAAGCGAGCTCAATGGAGGTCTATCGTGACTGCTGCAGATTTCTTTGTGGGCAGGAAAAGGTGGCAACGCAGGCAGGAGTCCAGTACAAAAGGCCAGCCTGCAGCGCCAGTAGAAATGGAATGAGCGAGTGAGAGAGGGGGGAGTAACCTAGCTCAACGAAGCTGTGTCGGAACTGCTGCAGATGTCTTTGTGGGCAGAAAAAGCCACCAGTGCAGGCAGGAACCCAGTACAAAAGGGCAGCCTGCAGCAGTGGGAGACACAGAATAAGCGAGTGAGGGAGGGGAGTGAGGGAGCTCAACGGAGCTCTGTTGGGACTGCTGCAGATTTCTTTGTGGGCAGAAAAAGGCAGCAATGCATGCAGGGGCCCAGTACAAAAGGGCAGTCTGCAGTGGCGGGAGAAACAGAATAAACGAGTGAGAGAGAGGAAGTGAGTGAGTGAGTGAGCTCAACGGAGCTGTACCATGATTGCTGCAGATTAATTTTTGGGCAGAATAGGGCGGCAATGCAGGCAGGAGCCCGGTGCAAAAGGGCAGCCTGTAATGCTGGCAGAAATGGAACAAGCGAGTGAGACGGGAGGGAGTGAGCTCAACGGAGCTCTATCGGGACTGCTGCAGATTTCTTTGTGGACAGAAAAAGGCACCAACAAAGGCAGGCGACCACTACAAAACAGCAGCCTGCTGTGCCAGAAGAAACAGAATGAGCGAATGAGACAGGTGGAGTGAGTGACCTCACCAGAGCTCTGTTGGGACAGCTGCAGATTTCTTTGTGGGCAGAAAAATGTGCCAAAGCAGGCAGAAACAGAGTACAAAAAGGCAGCCTGCAGCGCTGGGAGAAACAACGAGCGAGTGAAAGGGGGGGGAGTGAGCGAGCTCAACGGAGCTCTATAGTAACTGCTGTGGATTTATTTGTGGCAGAAAAAGGTGGCAATGCAGGCAGGAGCCCAGTACAAAAGGCCAGCCTGCAACCCCGGCAGAAACAGAATCAGCGAGTGAGAGAAGGGGGAGTGAGCGACCTCAATGGAGCTGTGTCGGGACTGCTGCACGCCTTTGTGGGCAGACAAAGCTGGCAACACAGGCAGGAACCCAGTACAAAAGGGCAGCCTGTAGCAGCGGGAGACACAGAATGAGCGAGTGGGAGGGGGAGTGAGTGAGCTCAACGGAGCTCTGTTGGGACTGCTGCAGATTTCTTTGTGGGCAGAAAAAGGCAGCAATGCATGCAGGGGACCAGTGCAAAAGGGCAGCTTGCAGCGGTGGAAGAAACAGAACAAACGAGTGAGAGAGGGGGAGTGAGTGAACGAGCCCAATGGAGCTCTATTGTGACTGCTGCAGATTTCTTTGTGGCCAGAAGAAGGTGGCAACACAGGTAAGAGCCCAGTACAAAAGGGCAGCCTGCAGCACCAACAGAAATGGAATGAGTGAGTGGGGGGGGGGGAGTGAGTGAGCTCAACGGAGCTCTGTCGGGGCTGCTGCAGCTTTCTTTGTGGGCAGAAAAAGGCACCAACAGAGGCAGGAGACCACTACAAAATGCCAGCCTGCAGCGCCAGGAGAAACAGAATGAGTGAGTGAGACAGGCGGAGTGAGCAACCTCACCAGAGCTCTGTCGGGACAGCTGTGGATTTCTTTGTGGGCAGAAAAAGGTGCCAACGCAGGCAGAAGCCCAGTACAAAAGGGCAGCCTGCAGTGCCAGGAGAAACACAAAGAGTGAGTGGGGGGGGAGTGAGCGAGCTCAATGGAGCTCTATCATGACTGCTGTGGATTTCTTTGTGGGCAGAAAAAGGCGGCAACGCAGGCATGGGCCCAGTACAAAAGGCCAGCCTGCAGCGCTGGCAGAAACAGAACAAGCGAGTGAGAGAGGGGGAGTGAGCTACCTCAACGGACCTGTGTCAGGACTGCTAAAGATTTCTTTGTGGACAGAAACAAATGCCAACAGAGGCAGAAGCCCAGTACAAAAGGACAGCCTGCAGTGTCAGGAGAAACAGAATGAGCGAGTGAGGCAGGGGAGTGAGCTACCTCAATGGAGCTCTGTCAGGACAGCTGCAGATTTCTTTGTGGGCAGAAAAAGGTGCCAACACAGGCACTAGCCCAGTACAAAAGGGCAGCCTGCAGCACTAGAAGAAACAGAATGAGTGAGTGAGACAGGTGGAGAGAGCAACCTCAATGGAGCTCTGTTGAGACAGCTGCAGATTTCTTTGTGGGCAGAAAAAGGTGCCAATGCAGGCAGAAGCCCAGTACAAAAGGGCAGCCAGCAGCGCTAGGAGAAGCACGAGTGAGTGATAGAGGGGGAGACAGTGAGCTCAACAGACCTCTATAGTGACTGCTGCGCATTGCTTTGTGGGCAGAAAAAGGCGGCAACACAGGCAAGAGCCCAGTACAAAAGGCCAGCCTGCAGCGCCAACAGAAATGGAACGAGAGAGAAAGGAGGAGTGAGCTAGCTCAACGGACCTGTGTCAGGACTGCTGCAGATTTCTTTGTGGGCAGAAGAAGCCTCCAACAGAGGTGAGAGCCCAGTGCAAAAGGGAAGCCTGCAGCGTCAGCAGAAACAGAATGAGCAAGTGAGAGGGGGACTGACCCACCTCAGCAGAGTTCTGTCGAGGCAGCTGCAGATTTCTTTGTGGGCAGAAAAACGTGCCAACATAGGCAGGAGCCCAGTACAAAAGAGCAGCCTGCAGCACTGGGAGAAACAGAATGAGTGAGTGACACAGGGCAGTGAGCGAGCTCAGCGGACCAACGCAATCAACATTTGGCATTAACAAATGCTTGTTTTTTTTTTTGGAAGGGATTTGAACCCAGCGACAATCCCTAATTACTACATCCATGATCTCTTGTCTGTGGTGTCTGGAATGCCCCTGCTGTAGGTATTGCTGATACTGAAGAACAGCCCTAGTCTGATACAACAAAAGTAGCTTACTGTGGTGTATTCATCCATTTTTTAACTTTTATCTTTTCTCTAAAGAGGACTTACCCTCGACATGAAATCCATAGCCTTGGTTTGGGAATACTGAGTTAGGTTGGTGACTCACAACCAGGCAAACCCCCTTTGAACCACTGTATTTACTATCCATCTAGCAGCAGCCATTTAAACTATTATTTGGCTGCTTCCAAACCAAATTTAGTTGTTTCAGCTAGATCTGGCAGGGGAGTAACATGGACCTGAAAGTATGTCAGTTTTCCTGGGATCAGTGTTATGAGAGTAGGATGCCAAGAATCTCTTTGCCTTGTCACAGGCTGTTACTTCAACTACTCCTTAATGTATAGGATGAGGGAATAAACTGAGTTCCCTCCCTGTCTAGCTGATGTTTCTTATACATCCTCTTTTCTAGAGGGGGAAAAACAGCTTATTGTAAAATCTTTAAAGTGTCTTCCCCAATTAATTTATTCACAGGAAGGGGAAGCTTTTAGTGTGTTTCTGCCCAATCATTTCTCACAAATGTGAAGAGTGAGAGATATTCTTAATTTTTTTGGTAAAAACCCCAAACATTCCATGAAATCACATAGTCTTCCTCCAGATAACGGGAAGCCTGATCAGAGGAGACAAGCTGCTGTGCACAGGTCTGTGGCTGAGAAGTACACCGCACTTGTAAGCCTGAAAGTGTTTTCTTAAGCCATTCCATGCATCTCTTCACACTTCTTTTGGTAGGAAAGTTTACAGTTTTCACATGTTCATTCACAGTGAAAAACCACCAGAATGAAGCACAGTGCTACAAAATTCTGCAGTAAAGTTACTGCAGTAAATTATACCATTTAAGTGGGAATTAATCCCTTTAGTAACACAGTAAGCCTGAGACACTGTACCTCATCCTGGTGGGCTTCACCATAGGTAACAATCTGCAGGAATTGGCAGGCTTTCTAGCAGGCACAGAAGTCCCCATACACTATCTAGCAAGGGGTTCTGTGTGCTTAGTTTTATTTGATTTCTTAGAGGTGTAACCCCCCTCCATTACCCGGGGTTACTAGAACCTTAGTTAAATCTAGTGGCAGGCAGGGACAGGCAGCTAGTGAAATTCCAGTTAAATGGATTTCACTATGTCTTGTCTGTTTTCAGTCTCTGCTGAGCTGGGGCTATGACATTTAGAATTCTGCAGCAGCATAAACCACAATAGAATGTTGCAGTTGGGAGTTAGATAGAACGTTGGGGAATTTCAAAGTCAGTCTACAGTTGATCCTTGAAGTCAGCAGTCTAGTTTTTGTTTGCAGTCTGAAATAGGCTCAAGAGAGAGAAGGATGTCGATTCTGTTGTACAGTGGAGGGAGGGGGTGCTCTGCAGGGGCAGGCCCCCTGCTCTCAGCTCTGACTCAGAGCTACCTTGGGGTATGCGCTTCCACCATAAGAGAGGCCAGAGCTGTAGGAAGGCATTTTGGTGCCCTGGGCAAGAGACTAGGTTTGCGCCCCCCCCGAACAAAAGAGCTGGGAGTCTGGGGGCCTTACGGCCCCGAGAAGCTCTGAGGGGTTTACATGCTCTGTGGTGAGTCTTGGGGCTTTTCTTGAAGAAAAAACACACTTTTGTTACATGTTCCGTACCCCTGATTTCAGGAAATATTTTGCTCCCATGGAGTATGAGATGTGGGAGACTCTGACTGGCCGGCATCACAGTGTGCAGCTGCAATTGTTGTGGATGAGTGGCTGACCAACAATGCCATCAACCACCCACCTATATGCATTTCTGAAATATACTGTGAAAGATTACATAAAGCATGGAGGGTCTGGGGGCCGCAAGGCCCCCATAAGGTCTGAAGGGTTTACATGCTCTGTGGTGAGTTTTGGGGCTTTTCTTGAAGAAACGATGGTCAAAAAATGGAAGTGATCCTGTATTTTGGGGCACCATACACTATATAGAACAGTATAAGGCCTCCCAAACAACTCGTGCATGGCCTCCCCCTCATGTTTTCTATGACGGCAGAGGGACCACTCTAGCTTTGCTCTCGTGGTCATCAGTAGTCATAGAAAACACTCGGGTGAAGAATTGCCTTGCTGTGTATGGATGGCCATACACTATCCTATATATAATTACAATTTACATGATAATACTACTTTTTCCCCATGACCCCAGTCAGTTGGGATGCAGGGTATTTGTGGAGGACATTGGACCGGTGGTGCACTTTTTTGGAAACTCCACACACTACAGTGGAGGCATGATCACGCTGTGGGCATGCTCAAGTTTCAAAGTCCAACCACCTCCACAGTCACTGAAAACTAGCAATGAGAAGCCGGCCCGCCAGCGCAGCAGTTGGATTTCCATTTGCGACGCCAGCCACCTGGGTTCAAGAATGAGCCCGGGAGCTGGAGGGCCAGCCAGGGGAGGAGGTCTGAGCATCCCAGAGACAGCTTGCCTTTTCCGGGGTGTGGGGGGATCGAGGGCTTGGCGCATGTTTGACCTCAGATGGAGACCCGAGGTGCAGCAAGCCCAAGCCATCGAGAAGAGTTATGTGCTGGACATCGGTGTTCAGGGTCTTGACGTCAGGGCACACAGCACACCAAGAAAACACAGAAGAACACCATGCAGGGATCCCGGTAGACGGAACACCACAGCCCCGATCCCCAATGCCCCTACCTGACCTGGTGACAGCATCCGACGAGAAGAGGAAGGACTTTGAGTGTAAGGGCCCCCACCTCCTACCCCGCCTGGGGGGCATAACCAAGGCTACATGGGGGATGGACCATGCCAGGCTCTAGGTAAGAGGGCAGGGACTGATAAGGCCATATGTGTGTCTCCCAAAGAGTGGGGGCACTGCGGGTAGGGGGAGTATAAAGAGAAAGATAAAAAAAGAAAAAAAAAAACTAGCAACAAGGGAACTCATAATTATTGACGGGGGTGTGGGGTGTGGGGGGTGGAGCCCCCCCCCAATTGCAAGAATTTTACTTTACAATAAAACTGCTCGTTTAACCTCTCCATACAATGCGATGCAATAATTACAACTCACTGTCTTTTTTGCTGGAGCACATTCCAATGTGACAGGCTGCCAAACAGGCAGAGGAGAATGAGGATCCACAATAACTTAACTGCATAGTTGTGAGGCTGATTTATGTTCTGTAATGTTCCGTGATATTTTTTCTGTGGGGGCGCTCCGCTCCACCCCCCGGGTAAAAAATACAACTTCATCGGTGCATCTGGGGGGTTGTAGGGGGTGAAGTGCCCCCCCCCCACAGATAGAATAATATCACAGAATACCACAAAGCAGAAGACCAGAAACCATAAAAAGCTAAAAGCATTGCTGTGAATATACAGTATGTAACAGGGGCAACTGTGGCATTTGTGGAGGCCATTGGACCAGTTGTACTTATTGCATCGGGTTGTACGGGGAAGTTAAACAAGCAATCTCCTCTTGTAAATGTAATTCTTGTAAAAGAGGGGCTCCACCTCCACCCCCACACACCCCCATCAATACTTATGAAATATCAATCAATTTAATTGACAGGGGGGAAGAGGGCAGACCAAGCCCTACAACTTCAAATTACAAGAATATCATTCATAACAAGCAGCAGTCCAAATTACAGTGTGTGTGTGTGTGTGTGTGTGTGTGTGTGTGTCACTGTGTGTCAGTCAGTTCTGTGCTTGTGCCTGCCATTTATTTATTTGCTTGCAAATTGCTGCCCTAGTGCCTGGCAGATGGGCCCTGCCCTGGCTAGCCCTAAAATCAAATAATGCTGCCTCACTGCCAATTAATTATTGCAGCAGCCATAAATTAACTTCTTACTTATCATCCCCCCACACCAAAAAAAACAGTCATGAGAGGGGCTCAGGCTGCCCTCTCAAGCAAGCACATACATCGATCTGATCTGCTGGATCTAGAGATTGGAGTCGGGGGGAGACTATGCCGCCGGACACCCTGGGAAACTAAAGGAAAAAGTAAAATCTCATTGCGATGTGACTTGAGGTTGAGGAGGCTGGGCGTCGCTGCTCAGGCAGCCTCCACGCTAACCCTCCTCCTCCAGACCAGTCCTCACAGACAGTCTGTCTGACTCTGACTGACTCAGCCAGCCACGGCCACCCCTCTCTCTCTCACATCACATCAGATAAACTAAGAGCGAGAGTACTAGTGAATGAGAGAGAGAGAGCTGGCTGAGTGGAGCAGCTCACACAGACAAGTCAGATCAGTCATAGTAGCACTAGCACTCATCAGGCATCACCGTGATCAGCTGGAGTATCATCGGGAGCCAGGCAGGGAGGGATTCATTCGTGCTCGGTCACTACTCTTCACTCAGTTCACACTGACACGGAAACATTCAGTCTGTGGAGGGTACTGACACACGGACACCACCCCACCGACTCGGGGAGATTCATGGCCCAGCCCTGGGACTGGAGAATGGGGTCCATCCGTCCGACTGACTGGGAGGCACCGAGGTGGGTCAGGATACAGCCACTCAGGCCTGGCTGGCTGCCAGTGCCTGGAAGTGCTGGAAGATTTATTGTTCCCAATCAATCACCGTCAGCACTTGGGACAGATTATTTATTTAAAAAAAACATCATTCCCCATCCAGTACCAGGCAGCAGAGGCTGCAATTGACTCATCATCAATCGAATCATCTTCATCTACACCCTGGCCCCCGAATATTAAGGAATGGTATATAGTGCAGTGCTGGCGCTTGCCTTGCTAATTAAAGTTGCCTGTTTGTCTCCACGGTGCTCGCTACCACTTCTGCACTCTCCTCTCTCCCTACTAAATCTTTTTACTCTTTATCGCTCCCTCACCTCACTTGCTTTTTTTTCTCTCTGGTCTCTAGTCTATGCTACTGGTACTGCTACCAGTAGCGTAGTCTCTCTCAAAAACCCACTCTGAATCTCCCACGCCTATACCTTCTATACTGTCTGCAGTGTCTGTTACTGGACGGACCCCACCTAACTTTTTCTTGTCGGAGACAGTGGACCATGTGACCCCCCCGTCCTTCTGCGGGGATGCACCCCTGCTGGCAGAAATTAATTACAATATTCCATGATGGAAAATGTTATTTAAATTCACAGCAGCACAAATTTGTATTTCAAACTGCAGCAGGCAGTGTGCCCCTCAGAGGCATGTGCCTGGGGTGGATGCACCACCCGCCCCACCCTTCCTAGGGTACTGAGAAAGGCACAAGGAACCAACTCCCAGGGGCAACCCTCTGGCCTGGGAAAAGGAAGAAGCTGCCTGAAGAAGAGTGCTGGGGCACTACGTTTTTTGTGGAATGAGATTCCTTCAGAGTTTTGGACATCTGCAACAATGAGAGTGATGAAGCTTTGATAAAAGGCCAGTGTCATTCACCAAAACAGTGAGTAAATAAGTCTCTAGGGCTGTGGGTCAGTCAGGATGCCAAGTCCAGGGCTTATGAAACACTGAGATGTAATGACAGTTGTATGTGGGGGGTCTTCAAAAGAAAGACAGTTACTGCATTACAAAGCCATGTACAGTCTGCACTATAGTAGTCAAGGATGTGTGCGTGTAAACAAAGGAATGGCCGGGTATGGGTCTATGGTACAAAAGGTGGGAGACCCCCCACCTGGCGTAACAGGGCTCGCCTTTACGGATTCGCTTTGAGACACCAGTCACCTTTCTGTCAGGTATTGGCCAGTGCCTGTAGAGGGTGCCCAGATGTTGGGATGGAGTAGAAGGTGGTAGTGTGCCACTAGTTAAGGAGTCCATGACATATGGAAGTTTAGGATCCAAGAATGGATATGTGTCTGTGTCATCACCTTATCTGCATTACAAGGAATGTAGCCCCGTGGGGGTCCGTCTATGCTTTTCATTCGGTGTTGTTGAATAAAGCCACACTTTAGAATCCTATCTCTTGGTACTGGACATTATATTATTGCTTCTAGTCTCTGGATTACTTTGGGTGCCCCTGTGTAGAGTAGTCAAACCTAGTCACCATGCCGTGTGACACCTTTCTCTCCAAATTATCAACTTATAAAAATGGAGGCACCATGTCATAGGACCCAGGCCCCTCAACCTGTTCACTAACCGTAAAGGTAGGGGTAGTAGCCCACTCAGTTTAGCGTCGACTGGGGGTTACATCTTGGAGGCTACCACTGGGATTCTGTTGAAATTTGGGAGGTGGAGCAAGAAAGGTTGCTCACATGATGGCTAGCGTTTTGGCTATCTGGCAGTGGGTAGCCCAAAAAATGTGAAGCAACGTTTAACTAATGTGTCACTGTGTGCTGTTATCCATGTGCTGCTATTAAAATGCTAACTGTTTACCAAGGAGCAGTAAAGCCTGAGAGTGTATGCCCTTGTCCTGCATCAAATCACAGCGGTTTCCAATTTTTTTAAAAGTTGTGACAAAGAAAAGTGTGTAAAACTGTGGGTAGCAAAAGGAAAATTGTGCCCTAGATGTTGGAAATGCTTTCTGTGTGGACTGAGAGACTTGTTGTGCTGAATGGCCATGATAAATGGTTAAAATGGGCTCCCGCCGTGGAGTCAGTTGAGAAAAAAAAAAGTGTGATTTTGCAGTTTAAATTTTGCCTGCTCGACGATCGCCGTGAGAAGAGCACGAGAGGAAAGAGGCTCATTTGCATGGCGTCGCGTGATTGGTGAGACTGCAATCAGACCTGCCCCCAAGCCAGCTCTAGAGCGACTGCACAGCATTCGAGAGGGAGAGTGAGTGGAGTGTGTGAACTGGCTTACCAGGAGGAGCATCGTGATGACTGAAAGCACTGTAAAAGTTTAAAAAACTGGCTTTTCCATTCAAATTCAGGCTCAACCCGCATCTCGATCGTCTGGACTGTGAGTGTGGTGTTTCGAGGGACAATCGGCAGGACTGCCAACCCACTTCCTTCCAGAGGCCTCCAAGACTGGCTGCAGGCCGTTTTCCATCGCAGCAAACAGCTACTGATAACAATGAGTACCAGCCAAATGAAACAGCTCAAACGAAGTGATTTTGCCAAAAGCCAGCTGAATCTGTGTATAGCAGTGTAATCGCTTTGTAAAGAAGGACTGTTTTAAGTTTAACCAGCTAAAAGCAAGAGTTCTAAGCAGCAGACTGTGAGCATAAATAGGTTCAGCATCAGTATAATTTTCAAAGCCATGTGAGAGACTGTGAGTTGCATGATATATGCAACAAGAAATACAGGCAATCCTGTGCTATGAAATACTGAGGCTTTAAGGGACTGTAAGCTAGAGCAATGTCTTCAGCAAGTGAAAAGTCCATGGTAAATCATATAAATGTGCTAGCAGGAAGAACAGTGCAAGTTTGTGCAGTTTGAACAAAGTTATCAGTAGAGTGTGTAAATCGGTTGCACGGTGGCTTGGCCCAATTAAAGAATGTTGATGCATAGGAGTGCTGCCGTCGCCATTACAGGGTGGGGCAATAATGTAAACACAGCAGCAGAGGAGCCATTTTGAAAGAGAAAAAAGTTTTCAGTGATGTGGGACTTGAAATAAGTGAGCGTTGTTTGTTTTTTCTCTACAGTCATGGCTTTAGGACCAGCCCGTTTCCCGGATCATGCCCGGACTGTGATAGCAGTAGAAGTTAACAAGTTAAGGGACATTGAGAGATGTTACTACAGGGGATGACTGCCTCCTCATGTGGCGATTCCTGGATATCCAGTGCAAGTATGAGTGATGTGCTTAAATGCTGGAAGGGACATATTCATGGTACCTCACTGTTCTCGGTGCCTAGAAAAATATGGTTTGACCAAAGCACCCAAGATTCGTTTGGCTCCCACATGGACAAAAGTTCAAGAATCTGTAGTTGGTAGCACACAGCACCAGGCGGAGCCTGTTGGTGAAGGCCCCTCAGAGGAGTGTGGCGAAAAGCTGGAGGGTGCAGATGTACAGGCAGTACAGACAACTGATGACTCCTCATTCGAGCCATTAAGAGACAGTGGAGAGGGAGCATCAGCCGACCCGTCGAGAGAGGAGCCTAGCCCAAGTCTCATAGGCGAAGACGAGACAAGGGAGGCCTTTAAATGGGAGGTTTCGACCTCCGCACCCAGCGAAGAGTGGACAGTCTCAGGAGTGAGGATGACTGCTCACTCCTGGGCACAGATTCTCAGTGAAGATGAGGAGGGGGAACCTATGTGGCCTGATGAAGAAGGAGTGGGTTCACAGCCTCCAGTTCCTGGCTTAGAGGAACGCATGGAAGAAAGTAGTGATTCCACTGCCCTGGCTGTGCAAGAAGGAACCAGGGATCCATTTTTTGTGTCGTTAAGAATGTGTAGCGGGCAGAACCAGGACTGGCAGCCCCCAAGCCAGGCCAGAGGTCTCAAGTTGACCAAAGCTAGTAAAGAGGAAAGACTGGTTCGTAGGAGAGCGAATGAAATCTACAGGATGTTCTTTCCTACCTTTGCTTGGAGAGTCTGGGAGGAGATTGAAAAAAGCAGGAAATCCTGGATTTGGGAAGAAGCAATGAAATGTGTGCATCTTGGTACAAACAAGCATGTCAAGAACAGAATCTTTCAAGAAAAATACAGCCAGTGGAAAAGAGGCAGGACACTGTTTATGGACACTGTTTGAATTGTGGATGGAGAGGGACATGAAACCTTTCACAGTGTGGATTATGAGCTCCCAGACGGGGTAATAATTCAAACACCTGACCCGCTGTGTTATTGGCCACAATGCAAAGACCTTCCTGCGAATGTGCCCATGCCTACCAAATGGAGAGCAGGGCAGTGGTAGCCAGTGCTGCCATTCTAGCCGTTGCCGTACCTATGTTGTTCCACCAGTCTGGATGTCCAGGACTCAGGTGCCCCACATTCATCAGTTCTACAATGTACTGGCCTTCCAGAATCCATCAACTGACCCACCAGATGACTTCAGATCTAGAGAGGACACCAGCCCAGATGTATCCTGATTCATCGCCTGGGTATCGGACGACTTCAGACCAGCTGTTTTCCTTTTTGTTCCTGTTCCAAGGTTCCATCTCCAGAGATGACATTATCCCAGCAGTTTCCAGATGCGCCCTCCTGTCATTTCCCGGAAGATGTCCACCCAGCTATATTGGAAAAATGCTGCCAAGGAGAGTCTTCGGACCAGGTGTGGTATCGTTTCATTCTACAAGGGACTGGTGAGTCTAGACTTTTTCAATTTTTCTGACATTTGCAGTACACATCCTACATCAGCAGACATTCATTGTGCCTGTCCTCAAAGACTCTCCCCTACGGGACATTTGCCTGCAGAACTTTGCTTCAATGGGCTCCAGCCCAGAAGAGACTTTTTATTGGACTTGCCTTCGGGCCTGTATTTAGTCACTAGTTGAGACTCTGTAGGGCCTTCCATCCCCAAAGAACTGCTAAATGTGTGTTGTAAATATTCTGTATATACTGTTTCTATTTTCTATCTTTTCTAAAACATTGCTTTTTGGGATTCTCCAGTGTCAGATGGATGGGGCTTGTTGGTTTGTTTATGTCTTAGACAGGATTGTAATTGCAGATTAGGGAGGATGTTTTTCTTTTTGTCTTGCAGGTACTCCTGGAGAAGCAACGAAGACAAGACAAGATGTGGATTGGAACTCACTGGAGTTCAGTTTTGCTTTAGTTTGTAGTAACTAAAGTAATGTTGAAAGAATTTAAAGGTGTTTTAACTTGTTTCTTCCACAGGTGTGTGGTTGCAGGTGTCCAGGGTTGGGGGGGGAGGTTCCCTTTAGTGTTTTTGTTTGCATAAAAAGGCAGATAGGATTTTTCCTAGAGGACTAGGGGGAATAGACAGGCTGTGGTCCTGATCTGCAGTAGGGACCGCAGTTTGAGCTATTAGGGCTATGCTCTGGACAATTCTACCAGAGCCACTAGGTACCCATAGTCAGCGGGTAGAGTAGAGACTGATGTGTCAGCAGAAGGCCTCTAGGCCCTTAGTGTTGTCTGCCTGTGCTGGCACATGGTAGGGGGAGAAGGTAGCGCTACCTCCCCGTAGTCAACACATAGGGTGAGATAGCCTAAGCCAGGTGGCTAATGACTGCGGACAGTCATTTTTCTGGCCCAGGTTGAGTGTAACCCCCCGTTACCCGGGGTTACTAGAACCCTAGTTAGATCTAGTGGCAGGCAGGGACAGGCAGCTACTGAAACTCCAGTTAAATGGATTTCACTGTGTCTTGCGCTGTTTTCAGTCTCTGCTGAACTGGGACTATGACATCATTTAGAATTCTGCAGCAGCATAAGCCACAATGGAATTTTGCAGCTGGGGAGTTAGATAGAACGTTGGGGAATTTCAAAGTCAGTCTAGAGTTGATCCTTGAAGTCAGCAGTCTAGTTTTTGTTTACAGTCTGAAGTAGGCTCGAGAGAGAGAAGGATGTAGATCCTGTAGTACCGTGGAGGGAGGGGTGCCCTGCAGGGGCAGGCCCCCCTGCTCTCAGCTCTGACTCAGAGCTACCTTGGGGTGTGTGCTTCCACCATAAGAGAGGCACAAGGAACGAACTCTCAGGGGCAACCCCCTGGCCTGGGAAAAGGAAGAAGCTGCCTGAAGAAGAGCGCTGGGGCACTACAGTTTTTGTGGAATGAGATTTCTTCAGAGTTTTTGGACATCTGCAACAATGAGGGTGATGAAGCTTTGATAATAGGCCAGTGTCATTCACCAAAACAGTGAGTAAATAAGTCTCTGGGGCTGTGGATCAGTCAGGATTCCAAGTTCAGGGCTTATGAAACAGTGAGATGTAATGACTGTTGTATGTGGGGGGGGTCTTCAGAGAAAGACAGTTACTGCATTACAAAGCCATGTACAGTCTGCACTACAGTAGTCAAGGATGTGTGTGTGTAAACAAAGGAACAGCCGGGTATTGGTCTATGGAACAAACGGTGGGAGACCCCCCACCTGGCGTAACAGGGCTCACTATCTACGGATTTGCTTTGAGACACCAGTCACCTTTCTGTCAGGTGTTGGTAAGTGCCTGAAGAGGGTGCCCAGATGTTGGGATGGAGTAGAGGGTGATAGTGTGCCACTAGTTAAAGAGTCCATGACATATGAAAGCTTAGGATCCAAGTTTGGATGTGTGTCTGTGTCATCACCTTATCTGCATTACAAGGAGTGTAGCCTCGTGGGGGTCTGTCTATGCTTTTCATTCAGTGTTGTTGAATAAAGCCACACTTTAGAATCCCATCTCCTGGTATTGGACATTATGTTATTGCTTCTAGTCTCTGGATTACTTTGGGTGCCCCTGTGCAGAGTAGTCAAACCTAGTCACCATGCTGAGAGACACCTTTCTCCCCAAATTATCAACTTATAAAAGTGGAGGCACCACGTCATAGGACCCAGGCCCCTCAACCTGTTCACTAACCATACAGGCAGGGGTAGTAGCCCACTCAGTTTAGTACCGACTGGGGGCTACAGAGGGAACCAGGTAGTCAGCCAGTTCAGCAAGCCTCTCAAGAACTGCTTGTATACCCGTCTCAGGGGTAGCGTTTGACATTAGTTGCTGTGATTTCACCCACAGTAATTTAGGGTGTCAGCTGGTTAGAGCTAGAGGGACCCTTAGATGGTGAAAGTTCTCCTTTTTATTTATTTTTTTTAGCCATATTCCAGGCATTTTTCAATAGTTATTACAGGACATGAAATGCAGATTTCACTGTGCTTTTAATGTTCATGTCCAGATTGGTAGACAAAAGGAACTTAACAGAATTTCACCACACAGAATACAGAGTTTTAAACCGGGATCACCAGTTTTCTTTTTCATTTTAAAAGACAGTTTGAATGAAAAAGCAATAAAACTTACAATTTAAAACTAAACTATAGGTTTACTTAAAATTACAAAAGTAAAAGGCAGCAAAAGAAATGTTCAAGAATACTTATCATATTCTGTAAGGTTTCTCACACCAGAACAAGATGACGAAGAGGAGAGAATCTCTGAGCATCTAGACTTATCAGGCAGAGATAGATCTGAAGGGTTTAGAACTAAGGCAGTAAGTATAAGGCAGCATTTGAAAAGTGACTAATGCAAAAGATTCCATTATTTGCATATGTTCCAAATTCTTTCTGAGCAGTTCTACCTAGGAGGACGACTGCATATAGTTATGAATACCTGGTATTACTGGGGTTAGAACAAGCTGATTCTGCTACAAGCATCACTACTAGTCACACTCGTCCTAGTGACTCCGCTGAATGTGTTTGACAGAAAAGAAACATAATTCTCAGTCTATGAGTGACACCAGCAGCACAGCCCCTTTCCCAACAAGTGACCCGGTTCCTGGCACATCGAACGAAAAAAGAGGGTCTCGGGTGCTGCACCATATAAGAGTATTCAGGAACAAAGTAGCAGAGGTAGTTTTACTAAAAAGCAAAGGTGATCAGGGTCATCACCTGCAGAAACACTGGAAGGATGACTACATATGCGTTTATTTTATTTTCATTTTACTTTTATTTAAACTGGTAAGCAGATTAGCATAAATGCCATTTTTCATAGCGACCAGTACACAAATACATAAATACCTAAAATACATTGAACATTAAATAAAACATGTACAACTGGAATCCAGCATCAACAAGTTGTACAAACCAGATTTGAACAGAGACAAAGATACATTCGTGACAAATATGGGTAAATTATCATAGCACGATTGCCTTGAATTTGAGAGATCTCTGACCAAATGTTGAACCGAAATGAGGAATAGAAAATACATGTTTGTTTTGTGATCTTGTGGAAAAAGCATTAACACATCAGTGGAATTTTTCACTAATAACAGTAGTTATTGGGCTCCAGTATTCCAATCATCATCTCATGACTCAGACACGAGTACAGACACTAACAGCAGTGGTAGCAACTTTGTGCCCAGTATGCTTGAGTCTGAGTCATCTGATTCTTCTTCTGATACTGATGTGGTGCAGGGCAAAAGCCCCATAAGAAACCCTAGAGATGATCCATCAGGGGAGGTCAACATAAATGGAGGTGGCAAGAACGATAGCACTGTCTCCCCTGCTGACACTGTTATTTTACATGATGAAGATGATGTCCTTCATGATAATGATGATAATGACATATAGAATGAAAGCACGGGTACCTATGCCAGGAGTTAAAACTAAGAGTGCCACCTCTTGGGTACGGAACTTCTGTTACAGTATATGAACTCTGAAAAGGCTTGTTGTGCAAGATGCACACTCTGTAAAACTGGTGTCAGCAGTTGAAGACAGAAAAAAACACCTTGGAACATCCACTTTAATAAGACACTTAAAGAGAACGCAAACAAATGTGGGCAAAAGAAAATATTGGCTGTCAGAGTCTGGTGAGACAGAGGATAAAGCAGGTGACAGTGACCTAGAAGATGTTTCTTTGCTATCAAAAAGTGGTGGCATAGCCAACTATTTTTCAGCTCCACTTAACAAAAAGAGGCAAACAATGTGATCTTCCATCTCATCACAATTACCATCCGACACCGTTGTATCTGATAGTTCCTCTCTATTACCCACTTTTCATTCGTCTCCCAACAGCATGCCCCAAACCAAAACAGTTTACCATGCAAGAGTGATTTCAGAGGGCATTTAAATATGATCACACCTATCCATTTGCCTAGAAATTAAAGAAGACAATAACAACAAGCATTTGTCAATGCCGAATGTTTGCTTGCTGGTATTAGCATTGAAGTGCAGGAGTTAGACAGATGCAGAATAGGAATGGCAGTGAAGTATAGAACTGACGCCAACCCCACCCCCACCCTGCAGAGATGGACAGGCATTGGGGTGTGGCTTTGGGTCATTACTCATGACGGTCATGACATTTCACCTCACCCTACCCTGTTGAGGTGTGCCTTGGGGTGTTTGGGCTTTACACTCACCCTATTCCATAAGGAAATACACTGAAATGGGTGCAGTATAAGAGAATGGGGTGAACTTTGGGGCCAGTGAGTCCAAGGCACACCTCGATGCCTGTCACTGGCTGCAGGGTGGGGATGGAGGTGGAATGGCATGAGCATTACTGTCGACAATCCCAAGTCACACCCCTGACATCTGTCAGTCCCTACAGGGTAGGGCATTATGGTCAGAAACCCCAATGCCCTGGGTGTTTTTTGGTATTTTCACTCCAAGTTTTCAGCATGGGCTTTTTGTGACCCAACAGCATGAACAGGGACACTATCAGTTCATTAGCTGAAAGGTGATTTTGCACAGTGACTGTGCCATTTGATGCCACAGGTGCGAAAAGACATGTTGAACAGGATGTAAAAAAATAACAGCTGTACTGTTCATGAGGAGGTGTAAATGAATGGTAATGTTGAAAATCTGGAGTGAAAATATAAAAAAATTAGAAGTCATGAGCGTGCATAGAAACTGCAGAACTCACACCCATAAAGCAATTATTATGAGGATTTTTTACACCAGATTTTTAATATAGACATTTTGGGACCCCCGTTCATGAACAATGGCACTGTGATTTTCTTAATTTGTCCTGAATGTTGATTTTGCACAGTGACCGGACCCACTGTGTGCCACTGGTGCAAAAACATGTTTCGGGCAGGATGTGAAAAATGACAGCTGTACTGTTCATAAGGCAGTGTGCAAAAATGACAATGTTGAAAACCTGGAGTAAAATATGAAAAAATTGGCGAAGTTACGAGCGTGCATAGAAACTACTCAATGCATGCTGGTAATGCAGTCATTTTTTGGAATTTGTTCACCAGATTTGCAGCATGGGTTTTATGGGACCTCTCCTTATGAACACTGTCACTGTGATTTTCTTAATCTGTCCTGAACATTGATTTCGCACAGCGAACGTGCCATTGTGTGCCAGGTGTGCGAAAACACATTTCAGGCAGGATGTGAAGAATGATAGCTGTACTGTTCATAAGGAGATATGGAAAAATGGCAATATTGAAAATCTATTTATTTATTTATGACATTTTGATAACTGGGTGAGCCCACTGAGACCAGCAGTTCCTTTTTCAGGGGCGACCCGGAATTAGTAACATACAGTTCCAACAGGAAGTTCATAACATTACAGAACTATATAGTTCAGAAAGAATACATCAAGGACATCATACAGAGAAACACGCTTAAGCACAGGGAAATTCGTTACATTCAGCAGATACACATAGGCAGCAGCAGGATATGTGAGATCGTATGCTAACAAACCAGTCATAGTTACGTCTATAATCTATCATACCAATTTCCATCAGGGCCTAGTGTTTAACAGTAGCAATTGCAAAGACAGCAGACCATGGAATAGACCTTTAGACCACCCTAAACCCTTCTAAGGAAGTGATCTTGGTTAAATTTTCTGGAAGGGAGTTCCAATGGTAGGGGGCAGAGTAAGCAAAAGATCTTTTTCCTAGGTTAGTCCTTACCCTAGGGATCTCCAGCAGGCTGGTGTCTGATGAGCAGAGGGCACACCTCCTCGGTTTTGGGGCTAGTAGACCCTGTAGATGGAGAGGGGACTAGATCTTGGTGAGTTTGAAAGTGAGGCGTAGGAGAGGTTGAGTGAGCCTGTATTCCAGCTTAGTCCAGTTCAGATCAGAAAGTACCTCACAGTGGTGCCTTCTGGGAGGCGAGCTTGATGCAAATCGACTGATTTTTTTGTATAGGACATTCAGTTTGAGTGCTTCAGCCTCCCTGAGGAATTGTAGTATGGGGGCTCCATAAACCAGAGAAGGGAGGAGGGTACTATTGGCAATTTTTCTCTTTGAGTCAGCAGTCGGTGAGTTTCCCAGTCTATAAAGTAGGCCCAGTTTCTGATGTACAATCTTAGTGATGTGATCGACGTGCAGCTTAATAGTCAAGTCTTGGTCAGGGTATACATCGAGGTACTGTACCTTGTCCACTACATCGATCTGAGTCCCCACTGTCATAAAAAGCGGTGGTAGATTTTTTTCGGTCTACTCCCAACTGCCTTGGATCAAATAAGACCGCTTTGGGTTTTTTGCCGATTAGGACCAGCATGCTGTCGGCAAACCAAGTATCAAGTGCATTCAGGCTATGAGCAAATTTTATCTTAATTGAGCAGGTATCCACATCACTGCAGTAGATTACAGTGGTATCTGCATAGGAGAGCACTTTCGCATCACCACAGTGGTCGCTGATATCATTGACAAACAGTGAGAAAAGTAGGGGACCACGGTTGGAGCCCTGGGGGACTCCATCCATAACCCCGAGGCAGCTGGAGAGTGCCCCTTTCCATTTAACTTTCTGAGATCTACTGACTAGGTAGCTGGAACACCAGGACACAGAGTATTTATCCAGACCTAACAGCTCCAGCTTGCCATGGAGTAATCCGTGGTTGACCAAGTCGAAGACCTTGGTTAGATCTATGAAAATGGCACCTGTCGAGATCCCTTTGTCCATCGCACCCACCGTATTGCTCGTGAGTTTAATAAGTGCCATGTCTGTCCCATGACACTTTTTCAAACCATGTTGTTGGTCAGAAATAAGATTATGTAGTTCGAGGTAGCCCTGCAGCTAGTTGAAGAGCAACCTCTCCTGAATCTTAGCTAAGGGACAGAGGATTGATATCAGCCTTTAGTTCTCGATGTTGGCACTTGCTCCGTTTTTGTGTATGGGGACCACCACAGCCACCTTCCATTTGTGGGGGACAACCCCCTCCATAAGGGACCTGTTGATAAGCAACGTTACTGGGACAGCAATAGCTGGTGCAGCAAGTTTAAGTAGTCTAGGCTTGAGTTGGTCGTATCCAGGAGAAGAGTCCAGTTTTAGCTGCTTCAGTAGGGCTAGCATTTCAGATTTCCTGACCAGTCGCAGGTGGAAATGGGGTCACGAGGTAACTTCTTCAACTGGGTCCTGTGCTGGTATTGGCAGGCAGGATCTGCATATGTTCAGATTTGCAAGAAAGGCAAGAAGGACCGGGATGGGGCAAAAGGGGGTAAGGCCATCAGGAAATGGAGGGTAATGAGTACCAATGCCCGTAGTCTGGGCAACAAGCTCCCTAAGCTGGTGGCCTTAATGGAAGAGGGATGCCTGGATATCGTAGCAGTCACAGAAACATGGTACACAGAGAACCATGACTGGGATGTTAACATACCAGGGTACATAACCTACAGGAGAGACAGGCAGGGGAGAAGAGGGGGAGGAGTAGCTCTCTATGTAAAGGAAGGGATAAAAGCAACTGAACAAAAGAGTAAACAGGGAGGAGAGGAGGCACTGTGGGTCACCTTGGAGACTGGAAAGGGCACCACAATCCGCACAGGGTTGTGTACAGACCCCATGTCAGGGAGAAGGAATGGACAAGGATATGATGGAAGGCATTCTTAGAATGGCAGAGAAAGGGAGATACTGTTGATGGGAGACCTGAATATGCCAGATGTTAACTGGAGCACATTTGCTGCAGCCACATCCAAGAGCAGGGCCATTCTTGACGCCCTACAGGTGGCAGGCATTAGACAGCTAGTTTGAACCCACTCGTGAGGGAGCAATCTTAGACCTCGACTCTCAAACGGGGCAGTGAGAGGATCTCAGATCTAGAAGTAGGTTGCCATCTGGGGACAAGTGACCATCAAACAGTGTGGTTCACGTTAAACTCAGCTACAGAGTCAAGCCATACAAAAGTGAGGGTACTGGACTTTAGGAGGGCTGACTTTGGCAAGATGGGAGAGTGCCTCAGAAAAGCACTAGCAAACAGGCTAGAAGGAGGTGGAGCAACAATGGGGAATTATCAAACTGCCATCACAGACGCAGCAAGCCTTGTGTGAAGCAAATAAACAAATCAAAATGAAAGAAAAGCCACTATGGTTTTCAAGAGAGGTGGCTGTGAAAGTCAGGAAGAAAAGATAGCATTCCGGAAGTATAAGGAAACACAGAAGGAGCAGGACAGAGAGCTGTACCAGTTAAGGCAGAAAGAAGCAGGAGGAAGTCAGAATAGCAGGCCCAAACTGAGGAAAAGATAGCCAACCCAGTTAAGAAGGGGATAAAACCTTTATAGGTACATCAGCTAGCATAGAAAGACAAAGGGAGGGATAGTGAGGCTGAATAGAATGAACGGTGGGTGGGCAGAGGGGGACAGTGAAAAAGCAGGAATACTGAACGAATATTTCTGCTCAGTATTCACAAAAGAGGAGGGGGAAGTGCCTAATCCAATTAACAGAAGCACTCTTGATAGGGGGTCGATCCCAGTCCTTTCACAGAAGAAAGGGTTCTGCAAGAACTCCTAAAACTGAAGGTGGACAAAGCAATGGGTCCTGATGGAATTCACCCCAGAATTCTAAAAGAATTAAGGAAGGAACTAGTGAAACCACTGGCTACTCTTTTAATAAATCATGGAGGATGGTGTGGTACCCGAGGACTGGAGGAAGGCGGATGTGATTCCCCTTCACAAAAGTGGGACCAAGACAGAGGCAGGAAACTACAGACCTGTCAGTCTGATCTCTGTGGTAGGGAAAGTGATGGAGTCACTTCTGAAGGAAAGAATAGTTGAGTTCCTAGAGGTCAGTGGAGCACAGGATCCAAGGCAGCATGGGTTCACAGCGGGAAGGTCATGTCTAATCTAATAGATTTCTTTGACTGGGTGACCAAAGTAGTAGACCAGGGAGGGTTGTGACATGGCCTACCTAGACTTTAGCAAGGCATTTGACACAGTCCCATACAAAAGATTGATAGTCAAATTAACCAGCCTGGGAGTGGGTCCCAGGGTGGTAGCCTGGGTAAAACATTGGCTGGACAACAGGACACAGAAGGTAATTGTAAATGGAGTCCACTCTGAAGAAAGGGCGGTTACTAGTGGGCACCGCAGGGTTCAGATTTGGTCCAGTCCTTTTAATGTCTTCATCAGTGACATTGCAGAGGGACTGGAAGGAAAGTATGCCTTTTGCAGATGACACAAAGATCTGCAACAGGGTTGATACACAAGGAGGCGTGGAAAGGATGAAAAGGGACTTGGCAAGGTTGGAGGAATGGTCAGACGATGGCAGCTAGGATTCAATGCAAAGAAGTGCAAATAATGCACCTGGGAAACAAGAACCCAGGGAAGAATACACAATGGGTGGGGAGGTAGTAACAACAACAAAACAGGAAAGGGACCTGGGGTAATCATATCAGATGACCTTAAGGTTAGCAAGCAATGTGAGAAGGCAGTAGGGAGGGCCGGGGTATACTGGGATGTATAGGAGAGGCATCAGCAGCAGAAAACAGGAAGTTGTTATCCTCTGTACAGACAGTTGGTGAGACCCCATCTGAATACTGTGTCCAGTTCTGGAGACCCCATCTCCAAGGACATAGACAGGATAGAGGCAGTCCAGAGGAGGGCAACTAAAATGGTGCAGGGTCTGCAAGAGAAGCCGTATGAGGAGAGACTAAAGGAGCTTAATATGTATACCCTTGAGGAAAGAAGGGAGAGGGGGACATGATGAAACGTTCAAGTACCTCAAGGGAATCAACAAAGTCCAAGAGGGTAGCATCTTTCAGAAAAAGAGACTTGCAAGAACAAGGGACACAATTTAAAGATAGAAGGAGGGCGGTCTAGGGGCAATGTGAGTATGTATTATTCACAGAGAGGGTAGTGGATGCATGGAACAGCCTTCCTGAGGAAGTTATGGGGTCTAAAACTGTGGGAGAATTCAAGAATGCATGGGACAGACATAAGGCAATTCTTGTGGGGGGCAGGAAGATAAAGGCTGTTGGTTAACTAGGATCTGCGGCCTATCCTGTAGGTAAGGAAATGGGCAGATTAGATGGGCCTAGCGGTCCTTTTCTGCCGTCAAAGTCTATGTTTCTATGTAAATAGCTGTTAAAGGATTCCGCCACTGTTGTGAGACTATCGGCGGATAGGCCATTGATTAAGATTGTCTCTTCAGATGAGTTTTTGTTGCCTTTTAGTAGGGAGTTTATATGACTCCAAAACTTCTTTGGGTTGCCAAGGTGTTTGTTTTGGAGACTCTGCAGGTATTGAGATTTTGCCACCTTGGCCTCACTTTTGCATTTATTTCTTAGATCCCTGTATTTGTTTCAGTCGGGTCTCAGGTGTGTCGACTTGTAGTGCCCCCAGGCCTTGTCCCGTAGGATCTTTAGTCTCTTTATCTTTAATCCACTTAGAACATTTACCCTTCACCCTAATTTTTCTGAGTGGGGCATGCTGGTTGGGCATGGACACGAACACTTTTATGAAATAGTCAAGGGCTTCCCCTAGACTAGGAAGGTCCTGTATAGGGCGCCAGTTGAAACCCTTAGGTTCTGCAATGAATGGTCCAGGCAGGAAGCTGGTATAGTCCCTTGTGGTGAATATTTATGGTGGAGGATTTTGAGTCCTATTAGACCATATGCAGAATACAGATGCGTGATCGCTGAGCGCGTCAGAGAAAATTCCAGCTGCCTGTATCCTCTCAGGGTTTGAAACTAGGGGCCCAGTCAAGCAGTGTGTGGTTCCCAGACTTAGCATTGATCCTAGTGAACTCTGTTATTGCTCGTGTGAGATTTGCCTCAAGGAGAAGGGCTTGCAGTTTGTTACTTGTTGGGAACACCCAGCTTTGGTTAAAGTCCCCAAGGATCACCATTTCCCCAGGTGAGTGTTGAGCCAAGATCTGAGTGAGGGACTCAAGAGCAGCTTCCCATGGGGGCATATAGACTCAGCCCACGTATAGCAGTTTTGTGTCACCTAGCAGCAGTGTAACAAATAGTGACTCGTTCATAGGGGAGTCCAGTTGAGGGATGTCAAACAAAGAGACACTCAGCATTATATTAACATATATAAGGACACCACCCCCTTTTTTCCCCAAGTCTATCCTTCCTATAGGCACTGTAACCCAGTAGATCTACTTCATGGGGTAGCACCTGGGGTTTGAGCCAGGTTTCTGAGATAACAATCACATCTGGATTGTAGATAGCCAACCAGCTCTCAAGTTCTTGCAATTTTGGCCTCAAGCTATTAACGTTCATGTGGACCAATTTGAGCCCAACCCAGGTCAGTCGGGAGTGTGATGCAGAAATTTAGGGGGATAGGACATGGGTTGAGCTCAATATCCCCTCCCAAGGTCGGCTTTAGTTTAGCTAGGTTTCACAGCAGGTTAGTCAGGTATAGGGAGTGACACTTTCTCCTTCTGTGTGTGCCTGCATAGAAAAGGTTGAAGCAATTTCCCCGTTGGACTAGCCCAAACGCAGCCATAAGCAGTGGGTCATAGGAGTCGCCACCTGTGGGAGCGTGCCAATAGTGGACGGTGCAGTTCACCCTCCCATTAGGACAGGGGAAAGCATACCCAACGGCACTTTGTCCATTGCTAGCACAGTTATGATATAGGACAGCGCTAGTGCAATACCATAATGCCTCATTCTAGCCTATGTTGAGGACAGCAGTACTAGGGACATGTGGGAAGATAGTCCCAGAAGTCTGGTTACATACAAATCAGAGCTGATGTAACTTTAAATAAGATTCCCTCCAAATGGTAGCATACTAGGTTTTGGAAGCAAGACAGTATAGTTATGCTTGGTTCAGCAGCAAGAAGAGAAATGGTAAAAGACAATCCCAGAAGCTGTGATAACTCACAAGCATAACATGCATAGATACTTAATTACATACATCACAGGCAGTGTGTTTGCATTAATTTCAGCAGCACAGATCAGGAAATTTCAAAACTGTCCAACAGCCCTAGCATTTGGACTTCATATAAGCATACATTGCAATCAGTGGTATACCCTTGGCATTATCAGTGGCACAGGGAATGTAGGGAGAGACAGGTCAAGGGATACTAGTACGCCTGCATTCCTAGCAAATAAAGGTTCAAATCAAGATTCATCCCATATAGCATGATATCAGCTATGACAGAAATATGCCCAGGCATCCAGCTAATAGCCAGTTACAGACAGGAGACTAGCTAAGTATAGGCAACATGAGTCACTATTAAAACAAATGGCACATATTGCCATATATAGTTCAAGCAACAGGGTTCACTGCTCTTATCATTATACCTCTTGCAATTGGTTCACAGGAGCTGGTGGGAGGGATCAAGAAGTGTTTAAGGGGAGGAGGGAACAGGGCTGGTGGGCATGAAAATTTTAGTCCAGGTCTGTCTGGAGAGCCTTCAGGCGAGATCTGCCTGGCTCTGGACAACATGCCACTGCCTCCACCCGACAGAAAGAAGAAAGTTTCAAAGCAAACCCTGGTCCATTGCAGGGGGAGCGGACCCGTGGCAGTGGGTCTCCCTTGCAACCCCTGGAATAAAACTGGCAGTCCTTAGTAAGCTGTGGCATCACAGTTGTGGCCTATATTGCAGCTGACTGAGCATCACAGCAGGTTAGGTCCAATCAGGCTCAGGTGCTTTTTTTGAAATTGGTGCCTGAATTCCTGCCTCGGCGACTACCGCAGAAAAGAGTCGCAAGGTCTAGCAGCTTGAGTCCCGATCAGTATGGAAAGCCTTCGGGGAGGTCTGCCTGGCTCCGGACAACACGCCAGCACCTCCACCTTGATGGAAAGAAGAAAGTTTTAAAGCAAGTCCTGGTCCATTGCAGGGGGAGGGGACCTGCAGCAGTGGGTCTCCTTCACAATCCCTGGAATAAAACTGGCAGTCCTTACTTTCTGGAGTGAAAATATTAAAAATTCTCAATTACGAGTGTGCATGGGAACTGCGCCATTTGTGCTTATCACAGTAATTTTTGGAATTTTTCAACAAATTTGCAACATGGGCTTTTTGGGAGCCCACCTCATGAATAGTGACACTGTCAGTTCTCACATCGTCCCGGAAGGTGATTCCACCAGTGACTGTGAAATCACCTTTCAGGACTGAATAACGACATGACAGTCACTGAGTTCATAAGGTGGAGTCCCAAGAACCACATGGTGAACATTTGGTGCCAAAAGTCACAAAAATTGCTGAGATATCCACTTAAATTGACCACCCCCCCCCAACGCCATTTATGCCATTATACAGGTTACTGGCATTTCTTCAGTTCACGGTCGGCTTTGAAGAGTGCAGACATGTTCCCACTTCACCGAGGATTGCGAAGCCGACCTTCAGAGTTAAGTATGGGGTGAGGGTGTGTGTAGGGAGGGGCGTACGCAGAAGGTGGGTGCGGGCTGCAGTGGGGGCACCACAGACAATGAGGGACTGTTTTCAGGTTTACAGGTTAATAAAAAAAAAAAAACTTTGTGGGAAGGTTTTCTTTTTTACAGGTACATTTGGCACACTGGGGTGGGCTCCCAGTGTGCCACCTGGGTGTTTTTTTGAAGGGGATTGGAGCTGATGAGGATTGGGCACCCCCTCAGCAGACAAATTAAACTACAGGGACATCATGCCGATGGGGATTGGGCTCCCCATTGACAAATGAACTGGGGAGGGGGCATGCCGTCAGGGGGGTTGGGCACCCCGACATCAGCTTTCACAGGACTGTGAGAGGCGTATGGTGACAGCTACCACCATGTTTACTGAAATGTTACACCAGGCAAGGTGCAACCTGCAATGAGGGGGCACCTCCTTATTGCAATGGCAAATTTCTTTCAAGTTGGTGGCATGCTTCTCAACTGCTGTCATAGACAGCATGTTCATTTTTTGGTGCCACACAGACAAGCCCCAAAAAGCAGTGGGTGCATTGGCCACAACATGACCACACTTCCACAACCTGCTACTACAGCAAGCTACCACAACATGTTTCTTGTGAATGTGCACAAGCAAACATAAAAATGATAGCTCTTGACCTGCGTCCTCTCTCTTTTGTTGAATCTGTTGGTTTTAAACAAGTAATGCAGATAGCAGTTCCATGATATCAAATACCATTCAGAAAATATTTTGCCACCAAGACAGTATCAATTACCTACTGTAAATGGTGTGAAAAAGTGACACAAGCCTTGAAGTTCACTGTAGTACCACAAATACATATTACAGCTGATATGTGGACCAGCAGCTAAACGGTACACTACATGACTGTAGTGTTGCTTTGGATCTGTGCAACCATTTGTTGCCTGAAAATGTGGAATGTTTGACATTTATGTAAACCTTGGTCTCTTCTTTGCTGACTCCACTGGTTCTCTACAAAGTCATTTTGATGTTGATCGTGATGATGACCCAGTATGTACTGATTAATTGCTGAACGTGTCTGTGTGAAGGATTATCCTGCTGATGAAAGGCCAGAGGGGACAAAAAAAATTATAATAAGAAAATTGCAAAATGAAAAAAGAAACCCTGGGTGAGATATTCAGAAATGCGCCTGAGGCAGGCGCAAGACGGGCGCAGTGCAAATACAATGCACCATGGTGCAGCGGGTGCGATATTCAAAGGTTGCGCATGACAGGATATGCCTGAGCAATGCAGCTGAATACTCATGGATGCCCATAGCACAACCAGGGATTCACCAGGGAGCATGTCATGAAGTGCCATAGTGCAACCAGGGATGCGCCAGGGTGCATGTCATGAAGTGCAATAGCACGCCCAGGGATGCTCAGGGGAGCAAGCTAAGTTGCACAATAGCAGCAGCCACTGATATGCAAGGTGCAGAGGAGCATGCACCAGGACACACATGCAAAGTCAACAGGCACAGCAGGTGGCAAGCCACAAAGATAGGAGTACCCACCACCAGGGTGCAGAGTGTGCCAGGGGAGAGGCACGGTAGGTACACATGACCACACCGCCCAGTGAGCATGAGGAGGTGGTAGGCCCCAGTCCACTCACACCTCAGTGGGGCACAGTGGCAGGGTGGCAACAACGACCCCTGATGCACAGTCTCTGGCAACCTCTACAGGGAGGCTGGGGACATGCCACCGGGACAACAGCCAGCAACACACAGGCAAACAGCACACAAGGCACACACCACATGACCTGAAAAGAGAGGCCACAGACACTCCACCCAACCCATGGTGGAACACCACCAGGTACAACCCCCCGTCCACCTCAGATGTACCGCACAGCGGCCATGTGCACCACTACAGCATGGCTCCACACGCCAGCTGCAAAGCAGACACGGACGCAGATGGGTTACCAAAAATAGTGTATTGCAACAGGCATAACAAAACTATATACATATATACAAGGTACAGGGAAAGGAGGGACCACCCACATACAGGGAGGTCAGGGAAGGGAGGCAGGGACAGGGGCAAGGGCAAAAAAGGAGGCAAGGGAGGTTGCTCAGGGAAGGGGATGTCACCCCGGCAAACATGCCCTATGGCCATCCTCGCCCCACTGCATGCTAACGCTGACATTGGCTCCACCGTCTGCACTGTGACAGCGCCAGATGCTGTACCACCTGTAGCGTGGCAGTCGATACCCGCAGGATCTGCCTGAGTAGCCATGCATATGGACATCACTGGGCCTGACACCTAGGACAAAGGAGTGAACACCGTATGCGTGCATGTCCGGAAAGCTGCAGCCCATCCACTGTGTACAGCGGGCATTGGTGACATGCGCCCCTTGTCTGGTAATCTGCCACCCGTAGTGAGTGCACCCACATGAGCTGCTTACCCAGAGACCCACAGCCATGCAGAACACTGTACACCAACACCTCCCATGTACAGCACACCACCGCCATGACAGGCAGGTGACATGGCCATGCAGGTGGTTGGCAGTGGCACAGCCAGGACCTGGGTGCACCCACAGCCCACCTGCAGCAGCCACCCACCCATATGCACTAGCCACATTGTGGTGCAATGGACACTGCAGGCAGTGCACAGCTGGAGGGGGCCATGCACACAGAGGGCCGTATCCCACCCACACCCCTGCTGCCCACCCTGCACAACATAGAATCAAGGAAATATGCCTACCAGCATGCTGAGGTGCACCTTGTGGCTGTCCAGCCACCACGCCCATGTGGCCTGCAACTGGTGTACTGCCCCCCCGGTGGCCCAACCTGGCCCGGCCGTGGTGCCAGTGAGGCGAGCCCACCTCAGATCTTCAGGGCCTAGGAGGAAAGTATGGAGACAGACACATCAGTAATGGGCAACACCACAGACCCCCCCGGCACAGTGTCACATCCTGCGCAGCATGCCAGTGGTGCAGTGGCACAGGGCAGCCATGGTGTACCACCACTCCCAACAGGGCATGCAGCCCCAGCCACCCCACAGCATGGTGTGTTAACGGCACCACCCCATGGACCAATGGATGGGAATGGGCACAGGTGCTGTGCACTTACCTGGCTGTGGCACAGCACCCCTCCGGATGCATGCCTGTAGTGCCCATAGCCGCTCCGGGTCTCTCCAATGTAGGTCCCCGTAGCAGTGCCTGCACTGCTCCCCAGTGCACCATGCACCTGTGGCCTCCTCAAGACCATCAGCCACCTTCTGCCACACCTCTGCCCGAGGCCTGTTGAGGGGCACCTGCCCACACAAGGTGCCAGCATGTGGCTCCACTAGGGCCACGAGGTTGACTAACTCAACCTGTGTCCAGTTAGGGGCATGGGGTGCTGCTCTGCGCAGCATGTCTACAGCTCGCTTGGCAAAGTAAAATGGCGCCCAGCAGCACATGTGCCACACATGCTGGGGATGCGAGCCATGCTCCACTATGCGCTGCCATGCCTATCGTGCAGGCATGGAGATGCGTGGCTCGGTCAATACAGCACTGCTACATGCCACCTGGTGCCTACAGGGGTAAAGGTCACCAGTGGGGTCAAGGGTCGGGCCGCACACCCTGCTCCACAGCGCCATTGGGCAAGGCTGGCATGCTGTGCAGTACGGCCGTGTGGGAGCCACAGTACACAGCCCCATTGCACATGGGCACCATGGTACCCATTGCGCAATGGTGACATCGATGTAATGGCACCAGAGCACCACTGACACTGTGGCACCCGGGGTACCGTAGGCCAACCACACATGCACTAATGGATGGGTGCTGTGCTGCCTATTGTGCACGTTGTGTATGCCGCACCACTGGCGTACATGATGGTGGCATGTGCATGCGCATGGCACGGGCTGTTGCACACATCACAATGTTGTACCTTGACTTGTGCATGACCAGCTCCATTGCACAATGCGAAACCACATGATATTCAGCCGCTACATGCAAAGCAGCTGATTAGCTTTTCCGTGGCTCATCAGCTGCATTTGCATGTCATTACAGTTGTGCAACCCCTCATTTGCACGCAATGCGCTATAAAGGTGCCAGGGTAGTGCACAGGTTAAGGACTGGTATTGCAACCCTTACAGGTAAGATGCACGCCGCAGGGCTGGCCGGACAGTGGAATGGGAGGCTGGGTGGGGACATACCAGGCCAGACTAACACATGTCCAACCCCACCCGGCAAAGCATGTCCGAACGAGAGGAGACTGAGGAGTGTGGGACTGCACTAAAGCACATGCCCAGCTTCACTAGGGTGGAGTCTGATGCCCTATTCCAGGTGTACCTGGACCAGGAGCCACTCCTGAGCAGCTCCACAGGCACCTCACAGGCCCGGGAAACAGCATGGGAGGGTGTGGC
Organism: Neoceratodus forsteri; assembly: GCA_016271365.2. Lineage (NCBI taxonomy): Eukaryota > Metazoa > Chordata > Ceratodontiformes > Ceratodontidae > Neoceratodus > Neoceratodus forsteri. The sequence continues at coordinate 73,753,700 of JADMNL010000023.1, forward strand.
CTGTGCTGTGAACCAGCAGGGCTGCCACCAATGGTCTGTGCAGGACTGCAAAAAGAAGGTTAGCACAGACCGGAGGTGGATCAAGGAAAAGGTGGCAGTCATCCAGACAGCACGTGCTGCCACAAGCAGGGGTCAGCCCGATGTGCCCACCCTCACGCCGCAGGAGGAGTTGTTGGTGGCCACCACATGGTGCAGTGTGGTTGAGAGCATGCCTGGTGGAGGATTCAAGACAAGTAGCAGCCCATCACTGCATGGTAGCCATGGCCGTGATGGGGGCAGGGGGCTAGGGGCAGGGGTGGGTGACAGCAACACTAATGCAACTGTGTTCCCTTTCAGCTCCTGAGTGCCTGCATGCAGTGGCATGGGTGGGGGTGTCCACTGTGGGGGTAGTCCTGGACCTGGAGGACCGTCCATCCACCTCTACCAGACACCGTGGCCTGGATCGACTGCGGGGCACATCCAGATGCTAGTGGCATGGATGTGGACGAGGCCCTGGCTGCATTTCAGCATGACGCCAGGCATGGTGTCCTGTGTGCTGAGACACAGATCGGGTTGGGGTCAGACTCCGATGATGATGAGACCCACACCATGGACAGCGATGTGGCCACAAGGGAGACACCCATACCACACTCCCGCCATGGCAGCGCAGTCAGTGACCAAGGGGTAGTTGTCTGCACACCAGCCACTGTGGTCGGTGTAGCCAAGGCTACCACTGGTGCAGCAATGGCTGGCAGTGCAGCCGCGCCATTGTTACCCTGTGCACAGCAGCCGGGCGGCGTTGGGGGGGGGCCTGGGGCAGTGCTCACTGTCGGTGCACCACATGATACCTAGCCCCAGGAGGGACCCTCCGTGCAGTGCCCACCTTCACAAGGTGTTGGGACACAGGGTTGGCATACACCCATGGGTTGGCACAGTGCCCCAGGGCATCGACCCCTTGTATGAGCACACCTGTCTGCTCCGGGCCTCTGTTGAGCAGCAGGTGCTGGTCGTGGCAGGGGTGCGTGTGCTCTGCGCAGAGCTGCGCTAGGCAGCAGAGCGGTGGGACAGGGACTTCACCCTGCTCCAGGCTGAGAACATGTGATGTGGGTGGACACGGCCACAGCCAGACCAGAACCACTGGCCTCCCTGGTGTGTGGCCGTCCATCACTTACAGTGCAGAGTGCATTCTCCACCCCTCAGCCCCGGCCTCGTGCGACCCCGATGGTGTAAGCACTGGTGTCTGCTGTGGGCATACCCAGCATGCCTGGAGCGGGAATATTTGGGGGCCTGCAGACACCTGCGAGGACCTGGTCACTGTCCCGCAGTGTCACCCTTGGGGGACTGTCTGTGACACCCCCTGTGGCCAAAGCTCAGCCTGCATCTGCTGTGCGTTCTCAGTGGGGCTGTCCATGTGTCCACGGTGGCTGTGCTGCTGTGTAGCATTCCTGAACCCCCCACCTCCGTGTCCACCATATGCTGCTGCTGCCCTGTGTGCACATTGATGCGGCGTGTGCATGAGCGTCCCATGGCCATGGGATCCACGGTCAATTCTGCACACGGCCCATGTGCCCACCCACCCGGCTCCTGGCCACTGTGGCACGTGCATGATGATGCCAGCACAGCGCCACCTGCCACTGCACAGTGCTGCTCAGTGTCTGACACACACCCGGTGCCCGCCTCTGGGTGGGGCATGATGGGTCCTGTGTGCATGTGTGTGCGTGTGCACAGGTGTGTATGCACAGTGTGTGTAGGCATGTGCTGCGTGCTGCAATTATGTCAGTTCCCACGCTTGTCCATGCCTGCCTGTCCACTGTGCACTGGGCTCTAGCGTGTCGCCATGTGCACCTACCTGCACACTCCATAATGTTCCTCAGCAAGTGTGTCCCTGTGCTGCTGGGCCAGTGTGGTCAGCGGGGGTTCCCTTCAACTGGGGGGGCTGCCCACTACCAGGCCCGGCAGCCACGTTGTCTCCACTGCTGTCCCCCTCTTAGACCTCGACAGCTATCCCACAGTCGGTGGCCATGTTGTGTAGTATACAGAAGGCCAGGAATAGGCTGCAGACCTTTGAAGGGCTGTACTGTAGGGCACCACCAGACCTGTGCAGGCAACAGATCCGAGCCTTCAGCAGACCAAACACCCACTCGATGATGTTCCATGTGCTGGCATGTGCCTCATTGTATTGCTCCTGTGCTGGGGTCGACAGGCACCTGTATGGGGTGAGCAGCCATGGCCGGAGTGGGTAGCCACTGTCACCTGTGTGTAGAGATGTCTGGTTAGCATGGTGGACTGTGTCATTGCACCCCTCCGCCATCCCGGCCACACCCCCTGGCACCCATGCCCTGGCATCCCCCATGCCCTGCCCTGCTTTCCCCAGCATACCGCATCCACAACATGCTCACCAACTAGGTGGCCAGTGGGGATGTTCCCACTCTCAAAACTCTGGCACGGTGCTGACTGATGCCAGATGAAGGCATCATGTGCTCCTCCACGGTGTGTGGCACAGACATTGATTACGCACCCACTGGCATCACACAGCACCTGGCAGTTGACACTCGGCTAGCCCTTCCTGTTTATGTAGGCTACCCCCTCTGGGCCAGATGGTGTGTGGATGCCAACATGGGTGCAGTTGATGGCCCCTAGCATGCCAGGCAACCGTACCACCCTGTGGAACTCCTGCATGTTTGCTGTACGCTCTGCCTGTGTGCTGGGGAAACAGATGTACTGTGCAGCATGTGGCAGCAGTGCGCTGAGGAATTGTGTGAGGAGCCGTAACATAGCCATCTGGGTTATGCCTATGGTGTCCCCTGTTGGTCTCTGGAAGGTACCCGTGGTGAGCAGGAACATGACAACCGTAACCTTCGTCTCCACCAACAGGGCATGACTCCGTCTTGTGGGTGCCTGCATCTGCTCACTGCACAGCTCACAGAGCCGCTTCAGAATTGTGCGGTTCAGGTGGTACCTGCCCACAATCTCTGTATCACTATACTGTTCGAAGGTGATGTGGGCACAGTACCACCTGTTCCAGGTGTACCACCGATGGGCCCTTTCACGGCCACGCTGATCTGCAAGCTGCCTCTTCACACCCCTCATTACTGCCTCCATCTGGAATGTGAAACTGGCCATGTCTTGGGTTATATGTCCACCCCCCTGGGTGCAGCTCCTCTCCTAGCCCCCCGACTGCGGGCTGCTGTCTGTGCCCCTGCACTGGGCGCATCCCTGTTTGTGGCTGCAAGTCCCATTTGCTCCATGCTTGCGCCTTTCCCCTGCCATTGAATATCGCACTGCGCTGCATATTCATGGCTACACCCCCTGCACTTACACATGCATTCATTACCATGGCGCATTGGACTTGTGCTGTGCATTTGCTGCCACTGAATATCGCTCTCCAGCCCATTGGCGCACTTGCACCAGCACATCCCTGTTGCGCATTGCGCAACTGCTCTGAATATCCCAGCCCCTGTTTTCTGTTACATGGTGCCTAAGAACAATGAGACTGTTAGTCTTGTCTGTGTAAGAAAAAAAAAAAAGACAAAAGGAAAAAGTGTGCATGGGGAGGAGTTAGTCAGTTTGTAACTGAAATATAGAGTGTGGAATGAAACATCATCGGGGACTCCAGTGCTGGCATAAAGAAACACCAGAACCAGCTTAAACTCAGTTTCAGCTAAAAATTCTGCCTAATGGAAAGCAAAGAATGCAGAGAAGTGCCCAGTGCCAGTGCTTTGTGCCCACTAGATTCTATTATATTAGCTAATTTGCTTGCTTTATTACATTTTCTATTGGCCCTGACCACAACAGGTGTGGGGGGGGAGAGGGGAATCTGTATGCCAAGTTTTGTATTGGCCCTACTTTTTTCTCTGCAGGTTGGTCATGGTCAGACTCAAAAACAAACCATTTTTAAACAGCAGGATGCAATGTGTCTCGCACGGTATTCTCTGTATTGCCATGCAACTGTCCATTTACATTTTGTTGTATTTTTCTCCTGAAAATGTCTTTTTTCCCCACCACTTATCAATATAGATCCAAACTAGTCAAATCCAAATCCTTTGCAAAATTAAATCCAAACTCATCCTGGATTGCCAAATTCAAATCCATTCCAGCTTTACCCATCTCTAATTATCCTTCTGATGACATCGCACAGACATGGCACCATCCATTCTGGTCTAAACTCAATAGTACATTGGTCAGGTACACATAAAAAAAGAAGAAAACAAGAATGCAAAAAAAAAAGCCATCTTTTTCACTGATGGCAACCATGCCCACTTTTGGAAGGCTACAGCCTGTAGTTCAAAGAGGCGGTGCAACTGACCCCCCGACCTCTTTAAGGGCTGCTCTCCTCACTCCACACACAAGCATTTTTTCCTTGCTGCTGGCGGCTCTGTTAGTCAGTCTCTTCCCCTGGAGCCTTCTCTGGTCTTGCCCACCCCCGTGTTGTGTTGTGGGCTGCTCAGTTTCTGCTGGCCTTTTGTTTTGTGTTCTCCTGCTTTTGGTTAGTATTGCTTGCCTCCAGCTGCTGTATGCTTCTTTGCGTTGCTTGTTCCTGTCCTCCTGTGTTTGAGTTTTGTTTGCATTTTCTTTTTTGGGGGCTTTCTGGTTTTCTAGCTTCCTGTTAACTTGTTTGTATCATACTAATCCTGTACTGTTGCTCTTTGGCTCCCATTTGCTCACTAGCTTTTAGGAAACTTTCAGTGCAACTACAGTTGTTATCTGTATGTTTCAGCTCAGTTCCTGCTTCCCTGCTTGCTACCTCAGTGCTTATCCACTTTAATTGTTTGCACCTGTGCAGGCTCACACTGCAAAGCTAGCCCATGGCATTCAAACCTGCTTTCATGCAACTGCACCAAGCAATCCTTGCTGTTGTTTCAGTACAGTGCCTCTCTCTGCAATTCCACTGTTAGTTTAGCTTGCTGCTCCTAGAAGCTGTAACTACTTGCTGCTGGATGCGGCTCATTACATGTATATACTGCTTCATTATACTCCAGAGGTCGGCACAGCCACAGCTGTCGCTGTAAACTAGATTTTAAATCTGCATGTGTGTCATGGTGCTTTACTATTGCTTCCTTGTTTTTCCTACTGCAATAACTGGGGGTTGTGGTAAAGTCGTGGCCCCATGTGGTCTAAATTCCTCATATTCGAATCCTAGCTCCAAGTATTTATGTCACCTTTAATTGGCTTCCTTAATGGGACTGGTTGGCTTGCCTCCCTGCAGGTTATGTGAATTGTTGCCACTCTGACCTACATGCATTGGTTACTCTGCCTCACAGACCTACAGTACGTGCAGGTCCAATCATTGCTTACATGGAAGTTTTCTGCTATATGTTTGCTATAAAACATGTCTGACCTATGTGAGGGTCCACAACACTCAGCACTTCTTTAAGCTCTCCACAAAGGCAAGCCAACCTTGACCATTAGTTACCATGGCACAGGGCACGCCCTGCAGCTGAAGGTCTCACTCTGCACCCTGAAGTCCACATCCTGAGCATGGAAAGCTTGGGGTGAGGTCCTTCTCATCAGGCCCATATCTGGGAATGTTCTCGCTCCAGGTGGACCTTCAGTCATTAACTGCACCAATGGCACCTCTTGAAGTAGTGTTAAGACTTCAGCAGTGAAGGGGTGGGGCTATCATGAAGGGCCCCTTTAGCTGTAAGAGTGGGTTCGGAGGCACCCTTCAAAGCTATTCTCTCTATGACTGTCTGTGGTTCACCTGGTTTATTTTTAGATCAGTAGGCCATCTGAGCACCTCAGCAGTCATCACCCTCCTCCTTCTCCCACCTTGGAGGAGCAGTGTTGCAGAGTTAGCCTCGCAGCCCTTCATGGTGTTCCCACTAGAAGGACAGGGGAGAGCTTTCCACCAAATTGGACTATTTTCCACCCTCTTCAACTGAGTTTTCAAATTGCAGCAGCAGAGCCGTCACTAATCAAAAATATCCCAGGTCTGTAGGAAAGGCAACCTAGGCCTTGGATCCCAGGAGATTTCCTCCTCAAAGGTTTTTTTTTCTCTCCTCCATGCCACAGGTCATAATATTTAGTTAGTTTTAGGCAATAATCCCCAGGTCACTTGGGTAGACTTCTGCTGTTGGATGGAGCAGGTGGCTGTCCCGTAAGTGTCCTGTCTCCCCCTTTGGCTGTTCTCTCTCTCCTTAGGAAGGCAGGCCTCCACATCTTATAGTCAGACCTCTGAGTGGGTCACTATTCACCTGTTTCTTGTCTGCTCTACTCAAACATACTACCAACTGACCCCATACTACCAACCGACCTACGTACAGGTCCTCAACCCCAATAAGTGTTCACTACCTTGTATGCATTGCTTGACACTCTTTTTGGGCTTCTTCCTAAGGTACCTTTAGCCAAGGTAATCACTCCTGTGGCACCTCAAGAGGTGGAACACTCCCCTAGGGTTCCTTGCTTTTGTACCCCTACAGGGTAATATATCCTATGGATAGAGAGGTAAACAGCCAGAGATTATCTGCATTACACAAGCATGAAACCAGTTGCACAGGCACAGTGAATTGGAAAGCTACAGCCTGTAGTTCAAGGGGGTGGTGCAACTGGCCACACACCCCTTTGGCCTATTTAAAGGCTGTTTTCCTCACTCCACATGCAAGCAATTTTTCCTTGCCCCTCCATCCACCCCTCCTCCTCCAGTGGCATGCCTTTCTCCCCTGTGGACTTCTTCCTAAGGTACCTGTCGCCAAGGGAATCACCCCCACAGTACCTCAAGGGGTGGAACTCTCCCCTAGAGTTCCTTGACTTCATACCTCTATAGGGTGGTATATCCCAAGGATAGAGAGGTGAACAGCCAGAGATTATCTGCATTACACAAGCACGAAACCAGTTGCACAGGCACACTGAATCATACTTATTTACAGTAGTCCATGATTCATTGATATTGCTGCTCTTTTATTATATGGAGATATACTGGTAATATGGGATCAGCACATAGTCATTTGTGGCATAAATTACAAATTTTACAACACAAGGCAAGCAGAATCATCTCTGACTGTAATTGCAGAATTTCATCCCAAATTACATTTGCAAGACAAAACTGCTCTTGTGCGTCTGTCTGAAGAGATAGACGTCTTCCCAAGAATACTGTGCTGTGTAGATGCATGGATTATACATCTCCTACTGTCTCAAGGACAAATGACAGCAACGAAAATCAATACATGAATATAACTTCCCAAGCAAAATGCGGAAGGGGGTCTGTATATTCCAAAGGCAAGAGGGAATCCTGGTACATCTTCTGTATCGTACAGAGATAGGTCAGCTCCATAGAATTCTCTCCCTGCTGATATCCATACATCACTCACTTACTGTAAAAATAGTTCAATTCAGAATTCAGTCAATGACAGGTACAATGATGCCAGCACTCTGTTATATGTGGCAGCAGTATCAATAGGGGATATGCATTGGGCTGACTCAGAATGTGCAATTTATCTTCACATGTGAGGGGGCAGGAAAATAATGTGTGGCAGAGCCACGCGTGTGTTATGAAACTCCTGGCCCTTCACAAATGATGGCAAACCTTGCATTTTTAGTCAAGCCATTGCAAGTTTGACTTATACATCAGTTTACTAGTTATAACTTTTAATTCTGCTATTTGTATGTAGATTTATCTTTTCATTTTTTTATTTTTATTTAAAAGTTATATAAAAAATGCAGAATAAGTTCTGAGAGAAACAAGTCTCATTTACAGAACCTCCAGGATCATAGAATTGACAAAACAAAAGGACAACATACATGAAACAGTTAATAACAGTTACAAATGGATTTTTCCTGCAGCAGCAATTTTTTTCAAGCCATGTTTGAGGACATCAAGGTCGAATTTCTGAGTTGAGAAGGCATGTTATTCCAGGAAAAGGGGGCTCTGTATGAAAAGCATACTTTGCCATAGTGAATATGAAACTTAAATAAGGAAAAAACACACTGGGCCACATCACGGAGAGTGCATTTATGGAGGGAAACAATAACCTTTCAGATAAATAAGTGGGAGTCAGATTGCTTGCCTTTTATAAAAAAGGGACAACCAGTAGAAAACATGCCTGGAGCAAAGTGAAAAACAATTTAGTTGGTGCAGTAAAGTTCAATGATGCTCATCCTATTTTGATTTTAAGATAAAATGGAATAATTCGTAGTAAACAGTATTTACGGGAAGGAGCTGCAAGGCAGAGACCTGATGATAAATGGTGTCACTGTAATCCAAGTTGGGGAGAATAGCTTGCCCAATAATAGGTCTGTGATCTGAACTTGACAGACAATGCCTGGCACACTTTAGGTACCCAAGACATTGCCAACTTTTGAGACTGTTTTGTCGGTGTATGTTTTAAAGGTCAAGGAGGAATCAAGAATAAGATCAATGTATTTAAATTTGTTCACAAGCTCAAGAGTGCGATTGTTTACACATACTGAAAAGGAAGAGTTTTACAGTAGCCAAAAAATGCTGTGACCAAAACAGCATTGCTTGTGTCTTCTTGCTGTTTAGAAGTAGAAGATTTCTCAGATTTTTAATAGTTGGCTTCAGTGCTGGACATGGCTATTGTGATGTCATCAGCATTGTGAAAGCTGCTCTCGGATAGGTTTAGTATGCATTATGACAGACCCAGCTATGCAAGATAATATAATGTCATCAGGTTGAGTCAAGACAACACTTTCTACCTTGTTATTTATCAGCACGTACAGAATAGTGTAGGGAGCCCATAGACAACAAGGCTGTTGTTACCCCAAGTGGTTACCATCATGAAAGCCTCTAAAACACAAATCTGTATTCATAAAGTAATGAAACATGACACTTCACACACAATAGATTTTAGTGTTGCAGCACACAGTGATGTGAGTGAATGAACAAAGTCCCTCACTCACTTCACTGTACGCTGCATCAAATCACTGAAATCTTTTGTGTGTGAAGTGCTGTGTTGTGCTACTTTATGAGTGCAGGTTTGTGTTTTAGAGACTTTTAGCTGGGCATTTAGCTGCCCATTTCCTGCACCGAGGGTCTGTGGTCTTCCTGTTTGGATACTTTACTGGTTACCATGATGACGAGGACCTCAAGAGCGAAGCTTAAGAGGTCCGTCAGTCATTATAGTAATCACGAGGTGAAAGAATAGCTTTGTTGTGTATAGGAGCTCCCATACACTATTTTATATAGTGTATGGTGAAAGAACCACTCGACAAGGCTTTCTTCACATTAACATGTGTACTTCTTTTGTTCAACAATTGGTTCAATGTTTAACATTTTCAGAAACAACAGTTAGTGTGACATCAGTGACACCACAACATCGAGATCACATGGAGTATGATGGTGTCTCTCTTCTCCCACTCCGGTTACCACCCTGCAAGAAACAACAAATATAAAGAAAGTCATACCGACTGAGAGAAAGATGTAAGTGCTTCAACTGGGACTTGAAGTAAGGTTGCCTAGAATACCATTCTGTTGTACTACAGCTGCACTTATTGCATAGCTGGATTGTATGTCCCTGAGCAATTATTTTTCTTAGATGCACATTTGGTGGCTGCACAAATAATTATATTATTTCAAATGCAATTATTTGTACAGCTACTGACGTGTGCATCTAAGAAAGACTAATGTGCTCCGGGATAGCCCAGTGTCCAGCTACCTTGGTGGTGCAGCTGATAGCTCAATCAGAATGGTATTCTGGGCATCCTGGGTTTAAGTCCCAGCTTAGGCACTTACTTCTTTCTCTCATCTATTGCTGTGTCTCTCATTAATATGCACATCACACTTCAGTGTTTAAAAAAAAGATAGAGAATTTACTTACTGTGCTTGCATTTAGAACGCTAATGTGATTTTTCTCCATTCATTGCCCTCTTACAACATCCGAACAGTGACCTCATTGCTCAGCCCCCCACCAACCACACAGTACATAGCAACTGCCCTCCAGCCTATGAACTTTTTGCAATGACTATGTACCCTATGCCCGCTCCAGGACCCCCGAACTGTGACCTCACTGCTTGGACATAAGTTTGGACATATCTGCAGCTGACATCACTGTTATCTTTGTTGTCACCTATACTAAGACACCTTTCTGCTGCCAGTGTTTATTGTGTTTGTGCAACTTTTTTTTTTTTTTACATCTCAGTGGCAGTTGCTTGTATGCTTGATTTTGGTGCTACCTGTTTGAGTGTACAGCTCACAATCTGCTGTGTTGTATGACGTCCTTAGTGCAGCAGAACAAAAAGTGATTCTGCTGCAGTATAGACATCACTGCTACAAAAGAATGACTTTTTGCAGACCTCAAAAAACTATCCTGAACTAGCTATCACCATACACCATACCCCTGTTGTTTAATGTGCTGTGTAAGTACAATGTCTGCATGTTTTATTCTGTAAATATGATGCATCTGTAACTCATCCTTGCACAGGAACCCATGGTATGCAAGCTGATCAGATTAACTGGACTATTCTGTTTAAAAACATATTTTAATAACTAAAATGCTAGGGACACAGGAAGGCTAATTGGATTGGTAGTGGATTATGGAGCGTATCATCTCTAGGTCAAGGGTTCAAATCCAGCAAATAGTGGCCAAAACCATCATCCCCTGAGGGCTGTTCCATGGCTTTTGTGAGATGAGTTGTGGTGGGTCTGTGTCCACATACTAGTGGACAGATTCCACATCACAAACAAGCATTTGTCAATGCTGAATGTTTGCTTGCTGGTATTGGCATTGGTACTGCAAGAGTTAGAGAGCTGCATAATAGGAATGGCAGTGAAGTATTGAAGTAACACTAACCGCCCCCCACCTTGCAAAAACTAAGGCATTTGGGTGTGGCTTTGGGTCATCAAGCATGAAGCTCACACCATTCCACCTAACTTCACCCCATCCTGCAGACATAGGCAGGTGTCATGGTGTGCCTTGGGGTCTTCAGCCCTTATGCTCACCCCATTCCATAAGGAAATAAGCTGAGATGGGTGCAGTATAGGAGAATGGAGTGAACGGTAGGGCCAAAGACCCCAAGGCACACCTCGATGCCTGGCACTGGCTGCAGGGTGGGGTTGGGGGTGCAGTGGCATGAGCATTACCAGACCCTCAAACATTTCACAGATCAAAATAGGTACATATGTTTGTTTCAGTGAACGGGGGAGCCCATCTGCTAAAAGACTGTAGCACAAGAAATAGGGCAGGGAGGTCCATACAATAAAACAGCCTGACCCAGATATTCAAACTGCGCCAGGCTGTGGTGCAAACTTGGGTGCAGCTCAACTGGGCTGTGCAAGGGCGTGGACTAGGCGATATTCAAAGAAGCTGCACCATGGCTCTGCAGTTTTGAATATTGCACCCTAGCCACCCCCACTGTTCATGGCGCAGTGGCACTGCCCCAGCGCAAGTGGCCAGATTGAGCATGGAGATGCGCTAGCGCAAGTTCCATTGCACCATGCACAGCACCCGCAATATTCAAAAGTTGACATGCAAATGGGGTCATAATTTATGCAAGGCACACATGGGGCCATTTGCATGTCACCCGACGACTTGCGCCTGGCGCCCTGCCAGGCAGCAGCCATTGGGGACCAACGCCCCCTGCAGCCTGATCGCGGGCATCTGTGTAAAAATAGAAAAACATCCCATATCCCTGGTGGTCCAGTGGACCACACTCTGCCTAATCGCGGGCATCTGTTTTATAAAAGAAACCACCCTCCCTGTCCAATATCCCTGGTGGTCCAGTGGACCGCACTCTGAATGTGTAGTATTTGTGAGCAGTAGCACGCCCATTGGCTCACACCGTGAACCATGGGCGTGCAGCCCACTGAGCTGTCATTCGGCGGCAGCAGGCGGGTGGGTGCTGCCACCCACCAGCTGACCAGGGGGAGCGGGGTGGTGGGGCTCAGTTGGCAGGGGGGGAGGGGGTACCACTGAACCACCAGGGATATTGGACTGGGGGAGCTCTTTTATTAAAACAAATGCCCGCGATCGAGCAGAGTGCAGTCCACTGGACCACCAGGGATATTGGATTTTTTTTTTTATTCAAACAGATGCCCGTGATCGGGCAGAAAGCGGTCCAGTGGACCACCAGGGATATTGAATGATATCTTATTTTACAAATGTCCGCAATTGGGCATAGGGGGGCGCCGCCAGAAGTCGGGTGTCCACCCACAGGTGGCAGCTGCCGTGTTGCGCACTGCAATATGGCAGCTCACCTGTGGGTGGCCATCAGTCTTTTTTTTGGGCTTAACTTTGTGCTGGCGCGGGTAGGGGTTGCATGCATGGCTCTGCACATCCCGGGTTGAATATCGGGCTGTGCAGGTTATGCATGGGCACGCCCCCCCATCTGTGCCTGCATACATTACTGATGCACTCCTGCGTATTGGGATTTGTGCCGTGCACTTTTCCCTTTTGAATATCGTGCTGAGGTGCATCAGTTGGTTGCGCATGGTGCAACACTGTTGTACCATGTGCAACCCTTTTGAATATCTGGGCCCCTGTGTAGTGCTCTCTAGGTTGGAGCCAATGGGTTTGTGGCAGGCTTAGAAGTTAGTTAAAACACAGTTATTAAATCATTTGGTACACAAATGAACGCCCAGAATTTCAGGTTGTGAACTAGTCACTGTCCTGGAATATTTCTGTTAATAATAACCACGCAGACTGAAGTTTTGTATTTTACACACACTGGGCATAAGATAACCTCCTTTACCCCAGTCAAACAGTAGTGTGCATGAAATCCTGTTGGGGTTTCCCAGCTGCAACAAATACTATAGTACAACAAGCACCAGTGACCACCACCAAAGGATTAAGTTTTATAATTGCATACAGAGTGTTCAAGACTGTCCCCAACTTAAAGTGCCTTTGTTTATAAATAAAGCTGTTAGACAGAGAGTACAGGCAGTAGGAGCTCACTCCAAAATCTAGGTTGCCTGCACAGTACAGAAAAATGCACTGCCACTTCATTGTTTTATTTTCTTGTTAATTACAGTATCTGTATAAATGTTACTCCCTTGTTCCTACTAAGTAGGCACCTTTTTGGAAAGAGGTTCTTTGTCTTTTAAATTGTTTTTTGTTTTAATTGGGTTCACCACAACATAACCCAGATACACCATCTTAGGGTAGCTGGTTCATTCCACTGGGGTGTCAAACAGATGAGGCATACTGATGAGTCCTGATAGGATAAAACACGTGTCTATGTCTTTTGTTGGCACCTATTGCAAACTGTGTGAGAGGCCTTTCGGCACCATGCATTTCTGCCTAAAGTTGAACCAGCATACTATTCTGTGGTGATTTGCATATGCAGCCCATGATGCTTTGCATTGTAGGGCATGTGTGATTTTGTATTTCTTTGAAACTTGGCTTCCCGGCCAAATGCCCTTTGGGGTAACCATTGCCTCAGTGCTTGTTCACAGAGGTTCTTTACCTTTTTGGAGCACCGTCTAACCCAGAAGCAAGATCTAAACTATTTCAACAAGTACCAGGTAACCTACTGTCAACATGACCCACTTCCTTGGGGGGGGGGCGCAGCCATCCCATCCTACCTTCTGCCTGTCTGAACCAACTGACTCAATCTTGGATGGCCTGGCAACCGACAACCTCATGCTGTGTGATGTGGGTTGGGCACCATTTCAGTAGTCCACTCTGCTGGCCCAACTCCCAACTCATCCTGACCACCGCACTGCTCACTCCATCTTCCTGTCATCATGTCTCATAGCCTGCCATGGCTTGCAGGACTTCACTTGTCACTTGGAGACCGTCTGGGAGAGTTATCTCCCCAGACTGCTACCTGGTGTCCCGCCAAGACTTCAGGCCAGGGGAAAGGGCAAGCCAAGGCTGTGCAGCACTGAGCTGCTTCTGAGGGGTCCAGTGTCACGCAGCAAGCATTGACTTGAGCCCTCTGCTGATGGTGCCACAAAAGGGCAGGCAGTTAAGCGGTGACCATGGGGGATCATCTTCGGTGAGTCCCCACCTCAGACTGTCAGTGCTGAGTGTACTGGCTCACAGCAAAACAAGAAAAGAGATTTTTTGGGGGAAATTTAAATTATTTAAGGAGGCGGCAATTCGGTAAACAGTTAACATAGCTTGTTTGTAATTAATTGCGCCTTTAAGCACTAAGAATGCTACTAATCCCCTAAAAAGACAGAACCACCACCGGGACTTGTAACTCGATTGTTCAGCGTTCTTGTTAAACCAGCTTAGCGGGGTTTTCCGAGCTGCAGGTCAGCTCTGGCTATGTTTATGTCCTTCTAAAACAAATAATAAAACAAACCAAAAATTGCTATTGAAGGGCTCAGTTACTGAGAGTAACCCAAAAGGTTTCTATGATGGGGAGAGCAATGTGGAACGGAGCAACACCACAGTTATCTTGCTGCTCCGCCCCCCAACAAGTGCCTTAGTACAGACATATTTATATAATACGGCACAGTCTTTACACTGGCTACTAGACAATGTGAACAGGACGTAAAAATGTAAGGGTTGGGGAAACAACAACATGTTGCTAACCCCACCCCCACCTCCATCTGCTGTACACCATGGCTACACCCTGCAATGATGGGTGCTCCTTGATTGTGACGACAAATTTCTCTCAGGTTGGTGCACACTTGAAAACTGTTGTCATAGACAGAGTGCAATTTCATTGGTGCCAAACAGACGAGCCTAAAAAAGCAGTGGCGGCATTGGCCACAAAACTGCCACACCTGTGAAACCTGCTACTACCACAAGAAGCCACAAAATGTTTCTTGTGCATGTGCACAAGCAAACATAAGAATTAATTAGCTGGCTTTAGGGGTGGAAGGGACTGTATTTTGACTCCATGGAGTTGAGAGCCCTATCCCTCCCACTTTCCTATTTGGAGACCCCCCCAGGCTCTCACTTTTTGTGATGCAATATTCTGGAAAATATGGGGACATGCTCCATTGACTTCAGTGGAGCTCCTTTTTCAGTCATGGTTTTTTGATAGTCTAAATTCCTGATTTGTACATATGAAGGTCACCACTCAACTAAGAAGGGCATATGATGTCAATTATATCATGAGAGGGAGCTGCTGAGCCACGTACATTAATAGAGCTCAGTGCTCTGTACAGGAATCGTAGTTGCTTCCCGCTGATTGTGAGACGCGAAATTGTCCAGAAGATGATACTCCCCATCTTTGACTACTGTGACATAGTCTATGGTGCTGCTCCCAAATCTTCCCTGACCAAGTTGGACACTCCCTTTAACTCCTTCTGTCGTTTTGCTCTTGACTCAGCTTCCTGCTCCCACCACTGTGAACTCTATCAGTCTAACCTTTCTTCCACTATCTCACAGACGCATCTCTCACTGTGCCAAACTAACCTCCAAATTCTGGTTTGGGGGCTCCCCCATCTCTTACCCTCTCTCTCCACTTCACCTCCCCCCACCCACTCTCTCAGATCAAATGACAGCCGCACCTTGACAGTCCCTTGCTGCTCCACCCTCATCGGTCAGACTGGTTTCACCCATCACTTCCCTAAAATCTGGAATTGCCTCTTCCCTGAAATATGACACCCCTCCTCCAACTGCTCCCTTACCTCTGCCCTACACAATTACCTCTTCCTCAGCTGTTCCTGCTTTAACCCACCTTAATACCTGTCCCCAGTCTCTGCCTTCCTACCATGACCGCCCTGGCAGGGTTTTCAGCATCCTGAAGGGGGAAATCAGGAAATGGCTACCCCTTCTCCTCATATTCAGTTCTTGCCTCTCCTCCTCTCTTCTCCACCTGCCCTTCTGGGTCACAAGTGTGTACAACCTACCCCATCCTTTTTACTCCAACAGCACTTGCGTACTACCTCAAGCCTGCTCCTGGTACACTCATGCACTATAAATGGTTCTATGGCATTATTACTGTTTTGTACCTTTTTTTATGTTCTTTTGTATGATTTTGAA
The DNA here is from genome assembly GCA_016271365.2 of Neoceratodus forsteri. NCBI lineage: Eukaryota > Metazoa > Chordata > Ceratodontiformes > Ceratodontidae > Neoceratodus > Neoceratodus forsteri. Next base: position 73,769,515 of record JADMNL010000023.1, read on the forward strand.
CATGTATTGTAATTTACCCAGTGTTCCACTACTGTTTATTGTACAATACCTTGTGTTCCAACTGTTGCACAATCTTACAATGTTGTTTTGTTTGTACTACCCACATACTATTGTAACTGATCATCCTTCACAACCCTTTGTAACCCCCTCCACCAGGTCACACCATGAGAAGAGCAACTTGTTGTTCAGTGTGCCCTCCTGGCGAAACAGTTCAATAATTAAAATGAATAAATAAAGCAAGCGTGTTGTTGATGCTGAATGTTCACTGCTTGCATTGCTGTTGTACTGGGTGATGCATGTATGCATTTTTACTACACATATTTACCCAGGGTAGACCAGATGAGATGCAGTTTCTCATTTTCTGTGGTCTCCTGCTTTTATACATTTTCCGATTGTGTTTACCCAGGACAGGCCAGCTGAGAGGCAAAATCTAATTTTCAGTGGGCCCCCACATTTTGACCTGAAATTTTTAAGTCTTTTTATGACCTGATGTTAAGATCAAGATGTGTGGAATTTTTTAAATCCCATCCAAAAGGTGATTTTGCAGTGTGACTTTGAAAACAAGTTTCAGAGGGGATTTGAAAAATGGCAGTCCAAAAGAAGGATCTGTGCTCTCCAGTGCAAGGCTGGTGCACACCAAGGGGTTTGCTGTCCCCTACTGTAGAACACAGAATCCAGAGTAACCCACATTACTAGGTTTTGTTATGCAGAAAATATATTTAACCAACACTCAATGTTGTTGTCAAAATTCCCAAAAATAACTTTTCTGAAGTTGGAGAAGGAGGTATGGCAAGTATAGGACCTCACCTGTTGGACTTCCCCAGACCAATTCTCAGCTGTCCCATTGTGTCATGTGAGGAGAGCCCCAACTCCACTTTGTATCAAATAAAAACTCCACATTCTCTCTTTTTGGACAGTACCACAAGTTTTATGATTAAGTTTTGTTCTTTTTGTTAAAGTTTGTCTCATGTATGAAGTGAATGTTGAAGTACAAAATGTGAAAACTAATTTTATCATTTAGACTGTATTTTTTCTTTTCTCTTATTAAGCACTATTGAATTTATTATGAAGTAATGAGATACTATTTTTGCAACTAGAGAAAGGTACATAATTAATGTCATTTTTTTCTGTAAATATTATGTTTTGGTGTTATTCCTGCACCCCTGCCTGTAACAGTAGATGTCTGCATGACATCACAGGTTTCATGTCACAAGCTTGGCAGTATTTATGGGCTGTCAATCCACACAGGTACCTGCCCCCTGAGGAACCTGCACTTGTTTGGCGGTGTTGGTTTTCATTCGCTCACTCCAGTCGAGATAAATGTTGTCTTGGAATCTTTTCAAATCAGTATCTTTGGAACTTTGACAATAAAATCGAGTATCGGTTGGATTTATTTTCCACACAACGGAACCTAGTGAGGTCGGGATACTCTGGATTCTGCGATTTGAAAAATTACACCTGTTATGTTCAGGAGGTGGGGTAACACAATGGATATGTTGAACATTAGGGTCTGAAATCTGCAAAAATAAAGGTAGGAGTAAATCTTTGAATGATTCACCTTGGCTTCATAAGTTAGTCGTTTTATTACATTTTGACCTGAATTTTTCAACATAGTCCTTTTATGACTACTCCTTCTGAAGATGACAGGTGTCGTCAAATATACATATTTATTTATTTATTTATTTATTTATTTTAGTGGCTGAAATGTCATTTTGTGCCACAAGTATGAAAACACATTTTGGTCAGAATTTAAACAAGCATTTGTCAATGCCGAATGTTTGCTTGCTGGCATTGGCAGTGGTAGTGTAGAAGTTACAGAGCTGCGTAATAGGAATGGCAGTGAAGTATTGAACTGAAGCCAACCCCACCACCACCCTGCAGAGAGTGACAAGCATTGGGGTGTGCCTTTGGGTCATCAGGCATAACGGCCATGCCATTTCACCACACCCCACCCTGCAGACACTGACAAGTGTCACGGTGTTCCTTGGGGTCTTTGGCCCTTATGCGCACCCCATTCCATTAGGAAATACGGTGCGATGGGTGCGATATAGGAGAATGAGGTGAACTTTGGGGCCGAAGAGTCCAAGGCATACCTCGATGCCTCTCACTGGCTGCAGGGTGTGGAGTGGTATGAGCATTACAGGCAAGAATCCCAAGTCACACCCCTAATGCCTGTCATTCTCTTCAGGGTTGGGCGTTATGGTTGGAAACCCTAATACCCCAGGCATTCATTGGTATTTTCACTCCAAATTTTCAACATTTTTTTTGGTGAGCCCACCTCATGAACAGGGGGAATATCAGTTTGTTAGCTGAAAGCTGCTTATGCACAGCGACTACGGCATTTAGCACCACAGGTGCAAAAACATTCCGAACAGGATGTAAAAAATGATAGCTGTATTGTTCATGGGGAGGTGTAAAAAATGGCAATGTTGCAAATCTGCAGTAAAAATATTAAAAAACTGGTGAAGTCATGAGCGTACATAGAAACTGTGCAACGCACACCTGTAATATAATTAGGTTGGGGATTTTTTTTACAGCAGATTGTCAACTCAGGCATTATGGTGCCTCCAATCATGAACAGTGTCACTGTGATTTTCTTTATCTGTCCCGAACAATGATTTCCCACAGCGACCACGCATCTCTGCACTGAAAGTGTGAAAACACACTTCAGCCATGTTGTGAAAAATGACAGCTGTACTGTTCATAAGGAAGTGTGGAAAAATGCCACTGGTGAAAATCTGGACTGAAAATATTACAAAGTCATGAACTTACGAGGGTGCGTGGAAACTGCACAATGCTCACTCGTAACAGAGTCATTTTATGGACTTTTGTCACCAAATTTTCAACATAGCCATTTTAAGACCTCTGCCCATGAACAGTGTCACTGTGATTTTCTTAATTTGTCCCATACATTGATTTCGCACACTGACTGCGCCATTGTGCGCTACATGGGCAGAAACACGTTTTGGGTAAGATGTGAAAAATGACAGCTGTACTACTCAAAAGAAGGTGTTGTAAAATGGCAATGTTGAAAATCTGGATTGAAAATATTGAAAATTTGCAAACTTATGAGCCTGCGTAGGAATTGCGCAACGTACGGTCGTAAACAGTCATTTTTTTGAATTTATCCACCAAATTTTCAAAATAGGCTTCTTTAGAGCCCACCTTATGAACGCTGGCAGTGTCGTTTCATTAATCAGGCCCGAAAGGTGATTTCACGCAGTGACTGCGAAATCACCCTTCAGGCCCGAATAACGCCAGGACAGTTACATCATTCATGAGCAGGGATCCCAAAAACCCAATGTTGAAAATTTGGTGCAAAAATTCCAAAAAAATGCCTGAGATATGCAACAAAATTGAAAAAACCCTATCTATCCCATTATACAGCTTACCAGCATTTCCTCAGTTTGCGGTTGGCTTTGAAGAATGTGGACGTGATCCTGGTCCACCGAAGATCATTGCGCCGAGCTCCTGAGGTAAGTATGGGGTGAGGGGGATGTGGGGAGGCAGGATGCGCAGTGGGTGTATGCAGGTTGTGGGGAGGGGGGTAGGGAGATCATGGGACTATTTTTTCTTTACAGGTATTTAAAAAAAAAAAGATGCACGCTGGGACGCTTGCCACGCTGGGGTGGGCTCCCGAGTGGAAGAAGAATGGCTTGGGGGGGTGGAACTGACAGGGATTGGCACCCGTGCAGGCCATAGCATCTGTTGCCATGCTGGGGTGGGCCCCAGTGGCACCCTGTACCGGGGAGGAGACAGTGAAGCCTACGGGGATTGGGCACCTCACTGCTATACCATTGAGTTGCCACGCTGGGGTGGGCAACCAGCATGGTATTTGGAAGGCTTTGGGAGCGAGCACAGCTACGGGGATTGGGCACCGCCAGCTATAGTGTGTGTGTGGGGTGAGGGGAGCACGCAGGCGCATGCATGTGTGTGTGTGTGTGTGTGTGTGTGTGTGTGTGTGTGTGTAGGGGGATCTGTGCATGAGCAGGCAATATCTGATCACTGCTCACTGAAGCGTAGCTCCCCCTTTCAACTGTACACCACTGCATTTTGGATCTTGTCATAGACAGCTCCAGCATGCATTGGCAGACAGGGGCCGCGCCTGCCAACACACTGAACTGGAAGAGGGGGTGACACACCTCCTAAAACTCGGATGATGGCACTATGTTTCTTGCACATGTGTGCAAGCAAACATAAAAATGACAGTTGTCATGTATACTGAAAATTAGCAAAGCTAAAAGTGTGCATTGAAAATTTGTCAATGTATGCTCATAATTTTGTTGTTTTTAAATATTTTTACCCCACATTTTCAACATAGCCTTCTTATGACCACACCTCATGAACAAGAGAGAGGAGAAAATTTTCAGATCCCGCCTAAAAGGTGATTTTGTGCAGCAACCATGAAATCACCTTTTGGGCCAGATTTGCATAATGTCACCAACCTTGTTCATGAGGTAGCGTCCCAAAAAGGTCATGCTGAAAATTTGGGAAAACAAGTGCAAAATTAGCAAATTTATGAGGACAAATTCAAAGCCCATAGAAATACATTGAACCACATACCTTATTTCTTCATTTCCCAGTCCAGCATTGAAGAGTGAAGATGTGTCCCTGGTCCAGGGAGGATTATGGTGTTGGACCCCCAGTATGTAAGTAAGGAGGGGTTTGTGGGGCAGTATGTGCTGAGTGGGAGGTTCGGGTGTGGAGCGGGTAATGGCAGCAGTATGCAGACGGCAACAGTCATTGTTGGATGGTTTTCTATTTTACAGGGTGTATAAAAATGAAAAGGACTATGAGGGACTGTTTTCTTTATTTCAGGGATGGACATTGGGCCTTGGACAGACCAAAGTCGGTGTTATGTTTGACAGCACTGGGGATGGGCTCCCTGGTGTCGTACAGTGAAAACAGGCAGCATGGGGGGGGATACTAGCTGGCGCTGGGGATTGGGCACCCTGGTGTTGGAAAATTAAAAGGTGTGGGTGTGTGGGAAGGTGGGTACTGAGTGCAAGGGTCAGGTGAGGGGAGGTTAATGGTGGCAGAGTGCGGACTGTGGCAACCAACATTGATGGATGTTTTTCTGTTTTAGAGGGTGTAGAAAAAAAAAAAGATTACAAGGGATGATTTCCTTTATTTCAAGTACCAACACTGGGTATTGAGTTACCCAGTGTCAGAGTTATGTTTGGCAGCACCAGCAGTGAGCTTCCCAGGGTCGCACAGTGAAAATAGGTGGGGTGGAGGGTACTAACTGCCCGACACTGGGGATTGGGAACCCTAGTGTCAGAAAATTAAGAAGGGGCAAGCAATGGGAGGTGGGAGGGGTTGTTTCTACACCGTGGTGGGAGGACCACAGTAGGTAACTCATGATGCTGCTCAGCTCTGTTTGCTGAGTGGCGTTATGCAGATCAAAGAAAACAGCTGCCCTATGATTTGAGCAGCACTTTTCTTTGAATTACATAAAGTTTCCTCCCAGTAAGACAAGAAGAGTCATGATCAGCCTAGCTGGTGACTGGTCTGACACTGTCCTGCATTGAACTGACAGTGGCACACCTCTCAAAACCCACTATTGTACCAATATCTTCACATTGCGCAAGTGCAAGGGCAAACATAAAATGGCTGAAACTAAACAAGCAGCCTGATAGTGTTATATAACTCTAATAATATTATTCTTGTCGCAGCAGCTTTGAGAATGAGGATACAGTAAAGACATCGGGCTGGATATTCAAACTGCGCCATTCTGAGGTGCAAGCCCTTGCGCTGCACAAAATAGTTGCGCAGGGGTGTGGCCGGGTCGATATTCAAAGGAGTTGCGCTATTAGCAACTCCTTTGAATATCACCCCCAGTTAAGCATTGTGCATGGCGCAGTGGAACCTGCGCCACCGCAGTTGTCAGAGTGGAGCATTCAACTTGCAGTGGCACAAGTACCATTAGCCCATGCACAAAATCACGATATTCAAAAGGTGACATGCAAATGGGGCCAATTCATGCAAGGCGCAGGGGGGGCCATTTGCATCTGATTATGGCTCCATTTGCATGCCATTAGCATGTAGGTGCGCCGATCCCCGAGGACTTGCGCCTGGCGCCCTGACACACAGCAGCCGTCGGGGACCGACGCACTCTGCAGCCCAATCGCGGGCAGCAATGTGGCTCCCCCCCCTCCCGTACATCTCCCTGGTGGTCCAGTGGACCGAAATGCCCGATCGCAGGCACTAAGTAAATTGAACCCCCCCGAACATGTCCCTTGTGCCCGATCGCGGGCAGTAAGTAAAGTGCCCCAAACATGTCCCTTGTGCCCGATCGCAGGCAGTAAGTAAGTGACCCCCCACCCGAACATCTCCCTGGTGGTCCAGTGGACGAAATGCCGATCGCGGGCAGAATGTAAATTGAACCCCGAAACATCTCCCTGGTGGCTGAGTGTCCCCCACCCCACCCACCCATGAAGCCCCATCACCCGCTCCCCGGCGGCGGCGGGCGGCATCCACCCACCTGCTGCCACCGCCCGCCAAGCTGACTGCCTGGTAGGGCTGCACACTACTGGTACAGAGCAAGAGCCAATGGGCGTGCATCCCATACCGTACATGATAATCCAGATTTGTGAATGAATCATTCACAAATCTGGACTGATCATGCTGCGGTATAGCTGCGCCATTGGCGCTCTGCTCTGCACCAATGGTGCTGCAGCCCACCGGCAGTCGGTCGGCCCGGCGGCAGGCAGGTGGGTGGATGCCGCCGCCCGCCGGGCTGCCGGGGTGGGGTGGTGGGCCTGTGGGGAGGTGGGGGACACTAGCCACCAGGGAGATGTTTCGGGGTTCACTTACATTCTGCCCGCGATCGGGCATTTCGTCCAATGGACCACCAGGGAGATGTTCGTGGGGGTCACTTGATTTACTGCCCGCGAACGGGCACAAGGGACATGTTCGGGGGTTCAATTTACTTTGCCCTCGATCGGGCATTTTCGTCCACTGGACCACCAGGGATGTGAGAGCGGGAGGGAAGCCACATTGATGCCAGCGATCGGGCTGGTGGGGGGTACACTATGCCCACGATCGGGCTGGGGGCACAGGGACTGAGTTGGGGCCAGCCACAGGTGGCAGCTTCTGTGTTGCGCCTGCAATACAGCAGCTCACCTGTGGGTGGCCCTCGACTCAAGCCTTTTTGGCTCAAGGTCCTGCAGGCTCAGGTTGGGTTGTTGGCAACACTTGCACAGCCCGCTGAATATCGGGCTGTGCAGTTTATGCATGGTTCTTCCCCCTCCAGTTGAGCATGCATTCATTTGCATTGTGCTGTTGCTCAGCCTATTTTCAGTGGCACAACTGCCTCCTGCTGAATATTGCAGAATGGCGCAATTTAGGACTTGAGCATGCGCAACCCTTTTGAATATCTGGCCCATCATGTCATATTCCATGTTGAGTTCTTCAAGGTTTCAGACTAATAGTTATAGGGCCCTAATAACGGCCTCTAACTGGGTTTTGCAACCCATCATCTCAGTTGGCTATTACTAAGGAACCTTTACAGTAGATACCTCTTTCAGAAGGTTGGGCCCAGGACTTCTGGTACATTTAGGTCCAGTGTATCCCTATACAAACTAATGAACACTACTGCCATCTGTAGGCCATCCACTAAGTTATTCATGCAGTACAATTGCCTACCCACCCAGGTTCTTGCTTTAGTTGTCCAACCCATGTTTCAGTTTCAGACACTCCCCAAAATAGAGCCCTCAGCATTAGTGGTGTGTACTGTTCATTTCTTTTTGAGTCCCTCACCGGGATGTAATACATTTTTTTCCCTTTCTTTCAAGTCGCTAAGTACTAAGAAATTTCCATGCTGCCTTCTGCAGTCTCGTCTGTTCTGCCTACATCATGAGCATGTGCCAGCTGTAATACTAAGAACTTTGTTAATTACAAATAATGAGACTTGCATGCACTCCCGTTGAGTATTGCTCCCTGCTCAATGCCAGTAGGGCAGAGAATCTGAGGTTTCGTGTGGTGCAATATTTAAATCATATGGCCAGGAAATGATGATGTAACTACTATGCTCTGACAGGCCCCATAGCTGAAGTCTCATTGTCCATTCAAAGCTTTGTGCTTTCTCATCGCACCTTCCCACAAATACACACAGACACACACACACATGGGATGACACACGACCCTTAAAGAGCAATTCACTCATTTAAAAAGATGTGTCAGTAGTGCCCTATCCTACCTATGGTACCTCCTGGTACAGAGAGTACTGCAAATGGAGGTGTACTGTAAATCAGGATTCTACACTAAATTTGCAGCAGAGAACAATGTGCACCCCCTGCTGCAGCCTCAGGTCCTCTTTCCAATCCAAGCCTGAAAATGACGCCAGGTCGAGATGGGGACCTAGAGAAATTCCATTGCGCCAGCAAAAGTGCTGCGGAAGTAGCATTTTGCAGCAGTTTCACCGGCGAAATGCCACTTTCACCAGTGAAATGCCTATTCCGCAGCACTTTTGCAGGTGAAATGGAATTTTGCCAGGTCCACATCGTGACCTGACGTCATCCACAGGGACAGGAATGGGAAGGGGACCCGAGGCTGAGGCAGAGGGGTGCACATTGTGCTCTGCTGCAACTTTACCGTAGAATCCTGCCTTACAGTACCTCAGTTTGTGGAACTCTCTGTAGTGGGAGGTACTGTAGGCAGGGTAGAGCACTACTGGCATGTCTCCGCTGAGACATGTCAGTTGCTCTTTAAAAGAAAAATGCCTCTCAAGCATGTGAACTTGGAGAAGAAAAGCAGATGTTTCAATCTGGTGCTCCATTAGTATCCATGTACTGTTTTTTTGCATCCAGTGTGCAAAACAAAAGTACATAGAAAGCAGTACAGCATTATGTGGGAGGCCTTCAAAAACAGAACAAAATGTACTACCCTTCCCCTCCTCCCAATATTAAGCCATGTGACTTGAAATCATCAATGCAGTGTAAAAGAGCATTGGGAAGGGTAAGCAAAATGCTAGGATGCATTGGGAATGGAATCAGCAGTAGGAGGAAGGAGGCGATCTTGCCCACACACAGATCCCTCGTTCAATCTCACTTGGAATAGTGCGTGTCACTCTGGAGCCCACACTCAAAGAGGCACAGGAAGAGGGTGGAGACAGTACAGAAGAGGGTAAACAAAATAATTCAGGGTCCAGGTAAGTCCTGCACAGAGAAGTTGGAAGACCTCAATGTGTAAACCATGGAGGCAAAAAGGGAGAGGGGATATGACAGAGACATACAAGTACCTAAATAAAGTAGATTGCAAATAGTTGTTCACACTGAGTGGGAGAACAGACACACAAGGGTGCTCAGTGAAGCTGACAGGGGTGGTGGGGATTCAGGAGGGACACCAGGAAATACTTTTCCATGGAGTTGTGGATGAGTGGAACCAGTTGCCAAGGGAGGTTGTTGGTGCTATATCAATAGAAGGGTTCAAACACTGGTGGGACAAACATATTACATGTGTAAGGGCAGAGGGGATAGGGAAGGGTGTGGGAAAGGAGTGAGTGACCACTAGGCCCATCACATCCAACCGTAGGCAGGGTTGGACACATTGGATGGGCCACTGTACCTTTTTCTGCAATCAATGTTTATGTTGCAGTGTAAGTTTGGAAACAGTCATTCTCAAAACATAGCCAACCCAATAAATGTGGCATGCATACAATTAAAATGATGTCATATGCATAGCAATACTAGTAGGAAAACAATCTAAATATACATTTCATATATTATATTATAAAATAAATAAAATTAAAGTAAAACACAAAGCTAATAAGACAGTCTGCTATAGTGTTGCAGTGCAACTCCTACTCATATCACAAGGAAAAGTTCGCTAAATCTGCCCAACTCTGCACCTAGAGGGTGCTGTTCCAGTTTTTACTGCACAAAATGCTTTGAATACAAGCATTTGTCAATGCTAAATGTTGTCGCGCTGGCATTGGCAGTTGCAGAGCTAGAGACGCATAGTGCTGTGATTTTGTTAATGTGTTCCAAAAGGTGATTTTGCACAGTGAGCACGTCATTGTGCGCCACACCAGCTGGACTGTTGATAAGGAGGTGTGCACAAATGCCAGTGGTTAAAATGTGGCATGAAAATATTGCAGACTGACGAAGTTACAAGGGTGAGTGGAAACTGTGCAATGCACGCTTGCAACACAGACATTGTATGGACTTTCAGCACCAAATTTTCAACGTAGGCATTTTAGGACCTCTGCTCATGAATAGTGTCACCGTCATTTCCTCAAACTGTCCCGAAAACTGATTTCGCACAGCGACTGTGTAATTCTGCATCGGACATGTGAAAACACATTTCAGCCAGCTGTACTGTTCATAAAGAAGTATGGAAAAATGCCAATGAACAGCTGGAGTGAAAGTATTACAAATTCACAGTCATGAGTGTGCGCGCTTGTAAAACACTCATTTTATTGACTTTCGTCCCCAAATTTTCAACATAGACATTTTAGGACATCTGCTAATGAACAGTGTCACTGCCATTTTCATAATGTGTCTCGAATACAGGCTTTCCACAGCGACCATGCTATTCTGCGCCGGATCTGCGAAAACAGATTTTGGTCAGGATGTGAAAAATGACAGCTGTACTGTTCATTAGGAGGTGCAGAACAATGGCACTGTTGAAAATCGAGTGAAAACATTATAAGTTTGCAAACTTATGGGTGTGCATGCAAACTGCGCAACGCACGCTTGTAACACACTTATTTTATGGAGTATTGTCATCAAATTTTCAACACAGGTATTTTAGGACCTCTGCTCATGAACAGTGTCACTGTCATTTTTGCAATGAGTCCCAAACACTGATTTTGCACAGCAACCATGCTATTCTGCGCCAGAACTGCGGACACACATTTCAGCTAGGATGTGAAAAATGACAGCTATATGGTTCACAAGAAGGTGTGGTAAAACGCCAATGTGTTGAGAATCTGGCGTGAAAATATTGTGAATTCGCTAACTTCTGAGCGCTGCATGGCAACTGCATAATGCACACTTGTACAACAGTCATTTGATTTTTCCCACCAAATTTGCAACATAGGCTTTTTGAGAGCTCCCCCTCATGAACAGTGGCACTATCATTTCATTACTAGGCCCAGAAAGATGATTCCATACAGTGACTGCGAAACCACCTTTTGGGACCAAATAACGCCATGACAGTGCAATAATTCATGAGGAAGGGTCCCAGAAACCCCATGTTGAAAATTTGGAGCCAAAATTCCCAAAAATGCCTGAGATATGCAGCAAAGTTGAAAAAGCCCAATTTATTCCATTATGCAGCTTACCGGCATTTCCTCAGTTTGCAGTCGGCTTTGAAGAGTGCAGATATGTTCCCGGTCCACCGAAGATCGTTGTGCTGGACTCTGGAGGTAATTATGGGGTGAGGGGGGTGTGGGGAGGCAGGGTGCACAGAGGGTGTGTGCGGGTGGGGGGCAGGGAGAGTTCGAGAGACTGTTCTCGTTTTACAGGTGACAAAAAAAAGACATTGCAGGAAAGTTTTTTTGTTTCAGGGGATTTGGCATGCTGGGTGGGCTCCCAGAGTGCCACCTAAATGTTTGGGGGGTTCTGTAGCCGACGAGGGATTGGGCACCCTCATCAGCACACAACACGGGGGGGGAGGAGGATGTTATGCCGACGGGTACTGGGCACCCTCGTCGGCACACAAAGAAAGCGGAAGGGGGCCCATGCTGAGGGGATTGGACATCCCTCTGCATTTAACAATGGGGGGTGATTTATGCTGATTTGGAGTGGGCTACCCTGTTGGCACATACAGAGGGTTGGGGGAAACAGACAGGGGGATTGGGCACCCCCGAAGTTGGCAGTTTGGTGGCCACTGTGCCACCATGCTCATAATGTCGTCGAGCATGACCAGGAAAGGACCGCTGCGTCTGACGAGCTTTGCTCAGATTGCAGCGGACCTTTCCTTAGATGTGCTCACCACATTATGTATGCATGGTGTGGCGCCGGCATGCAGGCTGATTGGGGAATGAGGGACGCACCTACTGGTGTGTGCCCTGCATTTGCCCAACAGCGACCGCACCTCCAAAGCTGCAGTATGATAAGATATTGGCGCAAACGCGCCAACATAAAAATGACTTTCAAATAAAAGTTCTATTTTTACAAGCAGGCAAACTAGTATATGTATCATTATGTTTTGGAATATTTAAAAGTAAACTAACATAAGGAAAAATCACGTTCAACACTACCCCTGCCCTAAGAGTAGACGTGTTATGGAAAGGCTGCATCTACCGATAACGAGACTTGCAGCAGAAAAGCAGATCACTTTCATGATGGGAATTGATCTGCTGCTCCTGCCCCTGCAGTCTGGGATTCATTTCTGTAGGGGAGAATAACGGAAGCATAGATTCTTTTGTAACCAACAAAATACAGAGAAGCCCGCAAGGATGAAGCGCAGTGTCACAGGTTTACTGCATGACAAAATGGATTAACTCCCATTCAAATTCCATCATTTGCTGCAGAATTCTGCAGTGCTGCACTTCATCCAGGTGGGCTTCACTATAAGTACTTTTTGTGCACATGCCAATAGCTAGGGGAAAGCCATTTAAATGTGCAAATTGCAAAAATTAATGACATCTAGCAGCAACGATTTAGGCACAAAGACACTCTGGTCCCTGTAGCCTGCACCACAATAGAGAAACATAGAATTTGACAGCAGATAAGGATCACTTAGCTCATCCAGTCTGCCCATACTGTCAGTGTGAAGTGATTTAAAATTATCATCTTTTCTGCTGTACTGTTTGATTAAGCCAGGGGCCCTGCAAACAGTCTGCCCAGGAAGGAGAAGAGAAAAAAGCATTTGTCAAGGCCAAATGTTTGCTTGCTGGTATTAGCATTGGAAGTGCAGGAGTTAGACATATGCCCACCTCCACCCTGAAGATACTGGACTGGAACTGGGGTATGCCTTTGGGTTGTTGCCCATAGTGCTCACGCCATTTCACCTCACCCAATTATGCAGACACCAGTAAGTGCTGAGGTGTGCCTTGGTGTGTGTTCAGCTTTACAGTCACCCTATTCCATAAGGACATACTCTGAAATGGGTGTAGTATAGGAGAATGGGGTGAAGAGTCCAAGGCACACCTCAATGCCTGTCACTGGCTGCAGGGTGGGGGTGGAATGGCATGAGCATTGCAGCTGGTAATCCAAAGGCACACCATTGACGCCTGTCAGTCTGTACAGGGTGGGATATTATGGTTAGAAACCCCTAACTCCCCAGGCATTTGTTGGTATTTGCACTACAAATTTTCAACATGGCCCTTTTGCAACTGCTGCCTGATGAAAGCATTGGGACCTCTGCTCATGAACAGTGGCACTGTGATTTTGTTAATCTGTCCCGAACATTGATTTCCCACAATGACCGCACCATTCTGTGGCAGATGTGCAAAACCACATTTCAGGCAGGATGTAAAAAATGATAGCTGCACCATTCATAAGGAGGTGTGAAGAGATAGCAATGTTGGAAATCTGGAGTGAAAATATAAAAAATTCTCAAAGTTACAAGCGTGTCTGAAAACTGCGCAATGCACGATCATCATGCAGTCATTTTTTTGAATTCTTTCACCAAACTTTCAACACAGGAATTTTGAGACCTCTGCTCATGAATAGTGACACAATGATTTTTATGTTGCTTGCACGCATGTGCAAGAAACATAGTGCCATCATCAGAGTTTTCAGAGGTGTGGCACCTCCTCTTCCAATTCAGTAAGTGAGTTTCCAGGAGTGGCCGCAGTTCTCCAATGACTGCTGCAGCTGTCTGACAGCAGTCAAAATGCAGTGGCATACAGTTGAAAGGGAGAGCTCTGCTTCAGTGAGCAGAGCTCCTCCAAGCACACACATGCACGCAAGCACGATATTGGTGATGCACCCCCTGCAGACACTGTATGGCCGAGACGGAGGTGCCTAACCCCCGCCGGCTCCACGCCCAACAAAGTTGTCCAGATGCCACACTGGGAGCCAACCCCAGCATGGCAAAAATGTTATAGCCAGCGGGGGTGCCCAATCCCCCGCTGGCTCCGTGGCTGCACGCCCCCCCAAAACCTTTCCAGGTGCAACACTAGGAGCCCACCCCAGCATGGCAAATCTTGTTATAGCTGACTGGGGTGCCCAATCCCCTGTCTGCTCCAGTCCCCTCCCCAAACAGCTTTTCCAGCTGCCATGCTGGGAGCCCACCCAGCATGGCAAACGCCCCACGCCGCCTTAATTAGAAAAACCTGTAAATAAAAAGTCCTCGCAGTCTCACTGCCCCCACCCGCATCCACCCACCGCGTGATCCTGCCTCCCCACACCCCTCACCCCATACTTACCTCCGGAGCTCAGTGCGATGGATCTTCGTGGACTGGGAACACGCCTGCACTCTTCAAAGCGACTCGTAACTGAGGAAATGCCGTAAGCTGTATAATGGAATAAATAGGGTTTTTCAACTTTGTTGCATATCTCAGGCATTTTGGGAATTTTGGGTCCAAATTTTCAACATGGGGTTTATGGACCCCTCCTCATGAATTCTTGCACTGTCATATGGCGTTAATCAGTCAAGGGTGATTTCGCCGTCACTGTGCTTAAATCACCTTCGACTGATTAATGAAATGGCACTGCCAGTGTTCATAAGGTGGGCTCTCAAAGCTCTATGTTGAAAATTTGGTGAAAAATTCCCAAACATGACTGTTTTACTTAGCCAAGACTTTATGCTGAGCCCCACGCGACGCTCATAAATTGCCGAATTTTCAATATTTTCACTCCAGATTTTCAACATTGCCATTTTACCACACCTTCTTAGCAGTACAGCTGTCATTTTTCACGTCCTGCCCAAAATATGTTTCTGCCCATGTAGCGCACAATGGCGCAGTCGGTGTGCGAAATCAATGTATGGAACACATTAGGAAAATCACAGTGACACTGTTCATGAGCAGAGGTCTTAAAATGGTTATGTTGAAAATTTGGTGAAAAAATTCCTAAAAATGACTTTTACGAACGTGCGTTGCGCAGTTCCTATGCACGCTTAAGTTTGCGAATTTTCAATATTTTCACTCCAGATTTCCAACATTGCCATTTTACCACACCTCCGTATGAGCAGTACAGCTGTCATTTTTCACATCCTGCCCAAAACATGTTTCTGCCCATGTAGCACACAATGGCGCAGTCAGTGTGCGAAATCCATGTATGGGACACATTTATTTATTTTATTTATTTATTTAGTTTTTGTTAACCGGGTAGGTGCACTAGCCAGCAAGTGACTATTTTCAGGCACGACCCGGGAGGTACAATTACAATACAAGTAGAACAGTGCAGTTTATACAATACAAGTACAGGTGCATAGATACAAGCATACAATTTTTTATAAGTAAGCAGAGGGTACTGGAGGAAGGACAGATTTTGGATTAGATTTGGGGAAACTGATGGGGGGATGGGCAGGAAAGGGTGTGCACAGCTCAAGGTAGTTGGAAGGTGGCGGGCTGGAACCAAGGTAGAGAACTCCTGCCAACTGTTTTGGCCAAGAATCTTAGAGTGTAGGGTGGGACAGCGAAAAGGATTACGGCTTTTGCGGCAGGTGGCAAGAGTCTATAACCGGCTCATGGAACCGATTCCTGGTATGAGAGGCTCCGGTGGGGGGGGGGCAGCCAGGGGTAGGCTGGCCGTCGATGGGTAGGAAGGAAAGTGTATAGACTACAGGGGCTGGAGACAGGGAAGGGGTAGGGTTACATAGGGAGTTGTGCTGAGAACGGCAAGAGCAGGCATGAGTACGGCTGATGCGGGGAAAACATGGAACAGCAATCGCACTCACAGGAATCTTGGGTCGGAATGAAAGGCAGGGGCCCGGCTGGAGGGAGCCCAAGCTGGGCAGGGTTGGCATTCTGGATGAGATGAGGGGTTCCAGAGCTAGACAGGTTTGTTCACGAGACTGCACCGCGCAGGAGGTCATGATAGGGGTAAGGCTGGAAAACTGGCGCCAAGGAAGGATCAGGAAGCGGAAGATATGGCATTAGTGGTAGAATGCTGCAGTCGGCGTCCGGCTTATGGAACTGTAAGCCAGCAGGAAAAGTAGGGGGACTCGGTCACCAGGGGGAGAGTTACGGCCGCATATGGCTTTAGCGAGAAAAGGTGCGGTAGCAACCCAGTGCTGCGGAACTGATAGCCGGCAAGAAATACCAAGGGTAGTCGGTGTGCGGGGGGGAGAAGATGAGGAGAGACCAGTACCAGTTTTCAATAAATACATACGTCAAAAGAATAGTGCAAAACAGCAGGATGTTTTCAATACATATGTCAAAAGATTAGTGCAAGCAGCAGGATGGGAAAGCAGGTACCACAATCATAAGGTAATTGGCAATTGTTACACACAACGATTGTAACAATAAGGTGACTGAAGATATTTGTAATACATAACACAGTAAGTAAAAACGGCAATTGTCATAACACAAGGTTAAGAAAGGTAAAGTGATAGAGGCATATATAATACATCAGACAGTAGAGCCTATAAGTTTCTTTGTGATCATAAAAGAAAGTGCAAGCAGTCCAAATAACCAGTATGCAAGGCATCAAGTAGGTGTAGGTAGACGAATGGGCATGTAGATGGGGAGGGAGAGGTAATATGAAGAAAAGATTTAGGTAGGATCAAAACAGGCACATTGTTCCATAGAAGTAAGGTGATTCCGTAGTCTTCGCTTGAAAGCAAGGTGTGAGAGAGCTCGTCTTAGGTCAATAGGTAGTGAGTTCCACGCTTGGGGGGCAGCATGCCCAAATGCACCAGCACCCTTGGAAGTGCGGCAGAGGGGAACTTTTAGGAAAGACTTATCAGACGATCTCAGCTCACGTGGGGGGGACAGCAGGCTGGAGCAGCTCAGATAGTGTAGCAGGTCTAAACACTCTGATTGTGGAGTCTGAGAGGTAGCAGAGGTAGTACTGTCTAGTGGAGGAGGGGGAAAGCCGGCCTAGGTCCTTATAAAGTTGGCAGTGATGTTTAAGGCGGGGAGCCTTTGATGCATATCAGCAAACATTGTTGTAGGTGGTATTCCACTTTTGAAGTGCAGTTTTGTTTGCCATGGTTAGGATGGGGACGCAGTAGGATAGAGTTGGCAGGAGGATTCCCCTGGCAATGGCCAGCTTTGCAGTGGGTGTGAGCATGTAGTAAGTTCTGTAGGCAGCCCTCACTTTGCAATTAACTGTTTTGCAGGCTTCTTGGATGTGCTGATTCAGGTCAAGGGTTTGGTTGAGCAGTATGCCCAGATAGTGGAACGTACTTACAGTCTCGAGAGGGGTTCCATTTAGGTCAAGTATATTCAGGGGAGATGAGCAGGATCTAAGTTTATGGGTTGTTCCCAGTAGCATGGGTTTTGTTTTGCTAGCATTAAGTATGAGGCGATGAGCATTTAGCCAGTGTTGAGCTGAATGGAAGGCAGATGTCAGAGTGGCATTGAGATGGTTAATACAGCCTGAATGAGCATAGATAACCAGGTCATCAGCATAGAGTTGTGAGGCACCAGATGTTATACTGCTGGGAAGATTATTTATGAACAGTGTAAAAAGAAGAGGGCCTAGTATTGAGCCCTGTGGTACTCCAATGTCGATTGTGGCACTGTCAGAGATAGCAGAGTTGAGTTTCACCGCTTGTGTCCTGTTTGTTAGGTAGCTACTGAACCAGTTTGTTACAGGGGATGAGAAGCCAAGGTTTTTAAGGGTAGTTAGCAGAAGGGGGTGATCCACAAGGTCAAAAGCCTTGGTGAGGTCAATGAACACAGCCCCCGTTAGATGACCTTCATCCATATTTATAAGAGTATCAGAGGTAAACTTTTAACGCTGTTGTGGTACTGTGATGTTTCCTGAAACCATGTTGTGCTTCACAGAGTGAGTTTGAGGAGTCGAGGAATTCGATGACCTGGGTGGCTACTATTTTCTCTAGAATTTTACTGAGGACCAAGAGAATGGTAATGGGTCTGTAGTTCGACCTTTCGTTTTTGTTCCCTTTTTGAAAATGGGGGTAATTCTAGCGTCCTTCCATATCACAATGCTGCAGTCGCTGTGGGAAATCAATGTTCGGGACAGATTAAGACAAGCATTTGTCAATGCCGAATGTTGCTTGCTTGTATGTGCTGTTTTAGGTATTTGGAAGTCATTGGAGTGCAAATATTGAAAATTCGTGAATTTATGAGCGTGCATAGGAAGTGTGCAATGCACGTTCGTAAAACAGTCATTTTTAGGAATTGTTTAACCAGATTTTCAACATGGCAAAGAAAGCCTGTTTGGGGTGGCACATGGTGCCAAGGGGGATAGGGCACCCCCCTCAGCACACAACAAATTGGGGGGGGGGGACATAATGCTGTCAGGCACTGGGCTCTCCCACTGGCAAATGAACTGGGGCGGAAGCATGCCGACAGGGGGATTGGGCACCCCAGTTGGCTTGTATAGGGACTGTGAGTAGATGGCGACAGCCACCATGTTATGTTGAAATGTTACACCAGGCAAGGCATGCCCTGCATTGAGGGGTCGCTCTCTCATTGCAGTGGCCAATTTCTTTCAAGTTGGTGGCACATTTGTTGAACTAGCGTCAGCAGCAGCATTCCAACACACTGGATAGAGGAGGCCAAGTCCGCAAATGCAGTGGCTGCATTGGCCACCATAGTGCCACACCTCCACAACCCACTTCTCTCCTAAGCTGCCACAATATCTTTCTTGCGCATGCGCAAGAGCAAACATAAAAATTAATTAAAATGGACAATTTACCAGAGTCACCATTGCCGGGGGTATTTTCACAAGATCAAACATGTTGTATAATGAAATACTTATTTTCTATTCTGGCCATTGCAGTAAAGCAATGTATTAATGTCAGCGCGGGGTTAAACAATTCCTTCCAACCAGGAAGGAATGGGGGACGGGCTGCAACCTGAATGTGATTTTTCCGAGGAAGGAGCTGACACACACCAAGAGACTAGAAATGTGTGATGCTGGCAAACTTCACTTTGCACATTAATACGCTATTTTTGTCAAATTCGAGAAGTTCAAAGTGCCAATTTCACAACCTTTTTGACAGGTGAACTGGCACTTTTTCAAGGGAAGTCATACAAATTCGCTAAGTTGCAACCTCCTCATGACAACTCACATGCCTTCACCTGAAAAAGTGCAACTTCCCCAAAAATCTCATTGCAAAGTGGCGAGGTGGGCAATTAGCGAAGTTTTTGGCAAAGGTAAATTTCTCAACATCTTCAGTGAAGTGAAACTGTGCAGCATTTCACCATGAGGCTGTAGAAGTATATGCTTTTGACAGTAAGTTGTTCATTTCAATTCATTTTTTGTGAAGTGGAATCTGTCTGCTAGGAAGTGATGCAGACCCACCACAACTCCTCTCACATAAGCCACAGAACAGCCCTCAAGGGATAATGACTTTTGACTTCCTTCTCCTCTCTGGGGACAGTGAACTCAACCCTGGTCCTCCCCCTCCCAAACTCCCTCTGCACAACCCAAGGGCTCATGCATCTTTCATCTTAATGCCAGGAGCCTTCTTCTCAAAATGGATGACCTAAAGGTCTGGGTCTCCCAACATTCCCCTGAGGTCCTATGTGTATCAGAGTCTTGGCTTTCAGCCAGGATCTGACACCTCCCTCTCAATACCTGACTACAGTTTCCGCCACGACCATGGTATTGGCATGATCTGCGTGTGCAGAGTGTCTTGCCAGTGTTGGAACGCCGCTCGTAAGCGGCTGATGTGGATGCTTGTTCCTTTTTTCTTGACTTTGCCTAAAAACGTTATAGCCCCCCTGCAATTTGCTCGTTGGTCCTCCGTGGCAGGCTTGCACGGCGTGAGAGGCTGTGCTGCAGGCTGCCTTGCCCTGTGACATCGGGCTGGAGGTTCGAGTACGGGAGCTCTAATCATTTGAGCAGACTCTTCGTATGGAGACTCCACGAACAAAGCGCCATGGCCGCAAGCGCCGAGCATAGCGTGAGCGTTGTGAAGCACTCGGTACTGGAATTTGTCTGCAAATGGGGAAGAGAAATGGGCTGTTTATATATGTTTTAAATATTTGCCAAGTTAAGTATTTTTATCTATTTTGTTTAGATGTATTAAGGTGGAGCTTATTTTAGTATTGTCTCTATTGGTTTAATGTAGGTCAGGTTGTTATTTTGTGCTATTTTATAGTGCTTAAACAGCAGCTTGTGCTTTTATTGAAATGTTTAGGAATTATGTGGGAGGATCTATGGGGATTAGGATTACCTATAGCCACTCATTGCTTTATGGTCTATGCCCCTCTATCCCCCTTTCTGTGTCTGACACTATTGCTAGACGTTGTCAGGAAGTGGGGATTGTAGGGGGTTATGTTGATTATTGGCAGCGAGGTGATCAGGCTGTGGGTGATGGTAGGATTGAGGTCCTTAGGTCCAGGAGGCGCCCTGGGTTGTGACGGGCATCTGGGAGAGGTCAGACATGGTTGGTGCTCGTCCCCAGGGAGTCCACCAGTCCGAGTGGCCAGGTAGCCTGTGGGGCTGCACCACCCTCCAATCCTCTGAGGGTAGTGTTGTACAATGCTAGGTCGATCAGGAACAAGACAGCAATTGTTGCCGCCTTGATTTCATCGGTCGATCTGGCTTGCATTACGGAGACCTGGGTGGGTGATGATGCAGGCCCTATTTATGAGGCTGCGGTCCCTCCCGGGTACACCATGGTACACTGCCCCAGAGTGAATCGCAGGGTGGCGTGTGTAGCCATCTGTTTTAGATCCGGTCTGACTTCACCATGCACCCAGTGGAAGCTCCGGTTCTTTTGAGTGTGTGGTTATCTCATGGTGGTCTCAGCACGGGCTGCAGGATTTCCTTGTTCATCGCCCCTTCTGGCCCAATGGGAATTTCCTGCAGGAGTTTGCCGAGTTCATTGCTGGTGAACATTGGGATCCCCCAGATGTATTTTCTGGGGATTTCAATGTTTGGGTGGATGATGGTGATCAAAGATGCGGCAGCGACTTTTTGCAGAATATCTCCTCTCTTGGACTGACGCGGGTCGTTGCCGCACCCACCCACCAGGATGGCCACATGCTGGACCTGGTGTTTTCACTGGGGCTTGAGATCACTGATCTCGGGATTGATCGGGTTTCTTGGTCCGATCACTGCACGGTGAAGTTCACATTTGGGGCTCCCGCCATAAGCCCTTCCCCTGCTGAGATGATTAGCTGTCGCCCTTTGCGGGGTCTTACCCCTGAGGTTTTTTGGCAGCAGCTAAATTATCTAGTGTGGGTGCTGCATGCGTCGGAGGAGTTGGTGCTGGCGTTGACACCTATAATAAGGTGCTCTCTGACACCATCAACTCCCTCGCACCTGTCTGTGTACGACCCAGAACCTCATACCTGAGGTCCCCATGGTTCGATGGGGACCTCAGGGAGATGAAGAGGATGGGTCGGAGATTGAGCGCTGCTGAGAGGATCCCGCCTGGAGGTGGACAGACTGGTCCCACGCATTCAACCTATCATGCGTATCAGGAGGCAATCAATCATAAGAAGGCAGTGTTCCTGTCCAGGAGATTGCTGCCGGAAGAATCGACCAGCTTCACTCTTCCGACTGTAGAAAGACTTCTTCATCCTCTTGCCTGCAGCCCAGGAGGTTTTTTTCCACTGAAGATTGTGAGGAGTTTGCGCGGTTCTTCTCGGACAGGGTGTCCACAATCCGCGGATGCTCTTCAGCTAGCAATATCATAGCTAACAGTGGTCTCCAGATGTGTTCTGAGTGCACTCCGCCAAGTTGGGGGAGTTCAGACCAGTGGAGGCAAGTGAAGTTATTGAGGTAGCAACCAATTTGAGGCATACCTTTTGTGAACTGGACCCAGTGCCAGCGTTCTTAATGAGATGCGTTGGCTCTGTTGGCCCGGTGTTCGCCATGATCGTACGGTGTTCCTTATCTGAGGGAGTCTTTCCGGATGCCTTGAAGGAGGCTCTGGTGAGACCCCTTTTAAAGAAACCATCTTTGGACCCAGAGATCATGGCGAATTACAGTCCGATCTCCAACCTCCCATTTTTGGGGAAGGTGGTGGAGAAGGTGGTAGCGCTTCAATTGGAAGAGCACCTCGTGACTCACGAGTTGTACGATCCCTTCCAGTCGGCTTTTCGGGCCAGACATAGCACAGAAACTGCTCTTGTATGGGTGCAGAATGATATCCTCAGGGCTAGAGATCGGGGGGGGACAGGACAATTCTTGTTCTTCTTGATCTCTCTCCGGCATTTGACACTGTGGACCATAGTGTGTTGCTAGTTCGCCTTAGGGATTTATGTGGACTCACCGGTACTGTCATCAACTGGTTTGAGTCCTTTCTTACAAACAGGAGGCAATGGGTTATGATGGGTAATTTCTCATCTACACCCAATCTCCTTCCTTGCGGAGTCCCTCAGGGTTCGGTACTTGCCCCAATGTTGTTCGCAGTGTACATGCTGCCCCTGGGTGGGATCATTAGGAGGTATGGTCTGAGTTTTCATTGCTATGCTGATGATACTCAGCTATACTTTTCCTTTGCCCCAGGAACATCCAATGCAGTGGATGTGCTAAACATCTGTCTGACCAAGATAAGTGACTGGATGGCCTCCAGCTGGTTGCGACTGAACCCTAACAAGACGGAGGTACTGGTAGTGGAGTCGAACAGAGTTCGTGATATAGAGGTCTCTGATTTAGCAACTGGACTTGTTCTTGGGGCTGTCTCATTGAAGGCCTCCTCTAGGGTGTACAGTCTTGGAGTGATTCTGGACAGGAATTTGACCATGGAGACTCAAGTATCTTCCGTGGTTCGTACCTGTTTTTTCCATCTCAGAAACATTGCCAGGATTAGGCCCCTTGTTCCGTCTCTGGACCTCCCTACCTTGATACATGCCTTAGTCACATCAAGTCTGGACTACTGTAATGCGCTCTATCTCGGGGTCACAGGAGGACTTCTCCGCAGACTGCAGCTGGTGTAGAATGCAGCTGCCCGGTTATTGACTGGGCAGTATAAATTTTGCCATATTACACCGGGTATTATGTGGAATTGCACTGGCTGCCGTCAGGTGGAGAGTCCTCTTAAGGTGGGGCCTCTCACCTTTAAGGCCCTACACGGGCAGGGCCCTGGTTACCTGTCAGTCCTCCTGACACCTGTTCCATCGGTCCGTCCTCTTCGATCCTCCAGTAGTGGCCTCCTGACCGTTCCTAGGGTGAGGCTGAAGTCAGCCGGTGATAGAGCTTTTAGCGTTGCGGCTCCCGCCCTATGGAACCTATTACCAGCTACGGTCAGAGAGGCCTCGACTGTAAATATCTTTAAGATCCGCCTGAAAACTTTTTTATTCTCTCAGGCTTTTGATGTTTAGACTACATTAGACTATGATGTACCCATTATCTGTTGTTTCATTTATTTTATGTATTATGCTCTTTTAAAAATTTGTACGGCGCCCAGAGCCTCCAGGGTTGGGCGTCTTTTAAATAAATTTGACTTGACTTTGACTAAACATGGCGGGGGTGGCCATATACTCCAGGGAAACCCGCCCATGCTCTATCTCCCTTCGAGATGCCCAGCCCTCATCTCATGAGCTTCTAATCATCCACCTATCCCTCCCCTCCACCCTCCCTATCTACATAGCAATACTAGACTGCCCTCCCAAAGTACCACCCAACTCCCTGGATGACTGTATCTCCACTCTCTCCTCGCACACAAGTTGCGGAGAGCTCATCCTGCTTGGTGACTTTAACATAGACTGGGTATCCCCAATCACTAAACCCTCCATTCTTAAAACTGAGTCGCTAAGCCTCTCGCAGATGATCTCTGAGCCAACTCATCTGAACACCAAATTCTCAAAACACACACTTCTTGACTGAGTGCTCTCTTCCCATCCTCACCACATCTCTGATGCTGGTGTACTCCCAGATGCCCTTAGGGACCACTGCATCCCATACTGCATGAGAAAAGCAACAACTTCCCATTCAGCCCCAAAATATATTTTGTATCATCCCCTCCGCACCCTGGACCCTACCTTCCTTCTACAGGACCCAACTAATGCTGACTGGTCTCCTATCTACTTTGCCCTAACCATTAATGCTGCCCTCCAATTCTTCTCGGATACCATCACCAAAATCTGGAATACTCATCCCCCCCACAAAAAGTGAGAGTAAAACACTGCCACCTCCCCAGAATCACCCTGGGCCTCCTCTCCCTCTGTAAATCATGAGACAAACTCTGGGCAAGTTTTAAGGCCTCCCACCTACACTCAGATGGCTAGCTCTATAGGTTCCTTAGAAATTTCTGTACCTAGGCCATCAGAAAAGCCAAATCCATTTTTTTTTTTTAAGTCTCAGCTTCAGTCCAGATCAGGCTCCCCAGCTAATTTCTGGAAAGCCATCTACAACCTCCTAAACCCTCCCACTGCTCAACCTTCAAATACGTAAAAATAAATGAAATAACTGTTTCTGACCCTGCCACTATTGCAGAGACTTTCAACAACTTCTTACCACCTGTGCCCTCCCTAACCACCCCGTTTACCCCCTTGGCTCTCCTACCCCTTCTGGGCCTGGCTTCACTCCCCCCATCTTCCCAGAAGAGGTTTACAAGGCTCTAATGATGCTTAATCCTAACAAAGTCAGATGGACTTGACCCCAAGGTGCTCCACATCTCTGCCCCAGCAATTGCAGCCCCCCTCGCTCATCTTCTAAACCTCTTCCTCTCTAACAACTCTGTCCCCATAGCTTGGAAGCTGGCTAAAGTGCTCCCCCTACATAAAGGTGGGGATTCAACCTCACCCGGCAATTATAGACCCATATCTCTCCTATCAGTCCTCTCCAAGCTTCAAGAGTCTCTTATCTATTCAAGGCTTCTAGAACACATAGCTGCCTCGCTTGTTGTTAGAGAGGAAGAGGTTTAGAAGATGAGCGAGGGGGGCTGCAATTGCTGGGGCAGAGATGTGGAGCACCTTGGGTTCAAGTCCATCTGGACTGGTTTTGTTAGGATTAAGCACCATTAGAGCCTTGTAAACCTCTTCTGTAAACTTCTCCCTAGTCTTTCTCCCTTCCAGTCCAGCTTCAGGAAGCAGCACTACACTGTCTCCTCCCTGCTCCGGGTTACTGACTCCATCCAATCCACCATGGATAAAAGACTTGTCATAGCAGCCATCTTTATTGACTTGGCTAATACATTTGACTCCATTTCTCATACCCTCCTCATCCAATGTCACAAATTGGTGTCACAAATTGGATCAGCTCACACCTTCATCAAAAGCAGCAATCTGTGCTTGTAGGGACCACCCCTTCCCCCCCTCCTCATCCTAGCTGGTGTCCCCCAAGGCTCCATACTGGGCCCCATTTTATTTTCCGTATTCATAAATGACCTCCCCCCTCTGTCTGCTCCTTCCCGAAAATCCATCTGTATGCAAATGACACCATACTATACTTTTCCAGTCCTTCTGCTGCATACATAACTGCCCCTCTTCAAAGCAACTTCGACAAAGTTCAAATATGGTTCTACCAGAATCAGCTGAAACTTAATTCTACAAAAACAGCTTCCATGTTCTTCAGCACAAGGCAAAAACTTCCAAAACTCCATGCTCCCCTATTTTCTCCACCTTCGATAGTTCACCATTCCAATCTGTCAATTCTTTTAAATTCCTTGGGATATGGCTGGACAGCACCCTTGACCTTTCTGCCTACACAGACTATATTTGCTCCAAGCTCCGCCCAAAGCTCGGTGCCCTTTACCAACACAAAGAATGTCTCCCCAATGTCTATTCGTCGAGACCTAGTCAACAAGACGATAATTCCCATATTCCACTATGCTGATATTGTCTATGTCTTGGCTCCTGCAACATCATTAGGTAAACTTGACACCCTACTAAAATTCATTCTACCATTTTGCCTCCTCCTCCCCTCCCTTCCCTTCCTCTCACTCACCACTGTACCCGCTACTCCTCTCTCGCTCCCTCACTTCTCTAATTACCAAGCACCAGATGCACTGCCTCATATTCATTGGCAAATTCTGGTCCAGGTCCCTACCCCCACCTCTATTCCTGCCTCTCCCCAGTCTGCTCCTCCTTGTATTCCCTTCCCTTCACTCTAGGGATGCCCTTACGTTCTCTCTCCCACATCCACGCTGTTGCTCAGAACAGGCGGCCTTCTCTTACCAGCTCCCTCACCTCTGGAACTAACTCCCTTAGGACACCCGTCACACCGCCACCTTCTCCGTCCTTAAATCTCTTCTACATTTCATTCCCACAGCTCCATGTACTTGCACCCCTCTCCTTCCCCCGTTCCCCACTCTGCCATCCCCAGCCCCACATGTCCAGCTTCCTAGTCTACCAGTTGCTGCCCCATCCACCCAATTATGACCTTTTCCTTCTGCCCTACTACTTTTCATACTTTACCACTCTTTCTGCCTGCTCTAGAGTTAGTCACCCCTTTTCCTACTTTGCTCCGTACATTTTATACACAGCCATAAATAATGTTGTTAATAATGTTGTACTCATGTAAATAATTATGTATGTACTGTAAAATCCTGTTGTTTTTATATATGCATGTAAATACTTGTATTTATTCTGCCTTCTGTATCTCATGTAATCCAACTGCTTTACATCTGTAATACTCCTTTGGCGTTTTTATCCCTGTATTTTGTGTCTCCCCCTTGTCGCACCTGGAAACGAGTCTCGGCTCAGTGTGTCATTCTCAGTTATCAAATTTTAAATAAATAAGTACGTAATGAAACATTATTGTATTCATTTAATGTATTAATTTGCAGTCTAAATGCTATACCTGATGTTGTATGCTGTACTTCTACTGTTTTCATGTAACTATGTTTTGTACTGTATGTTATTGCTGTACAATATGTTCTAGGTCCTCCATGAAGATGGGTATTTAATGCCCTTGGGGATTACCCGGTAGCCAAATTTTAAATAAAAAAATTGAAACATAGGCATTTATCATTCTGAGAGTAATTAATTTTGTTCCTTAGGGAAAGACCTTGGAACACAAAGAAATTCAAGAAGAGTAGCTGAAAAGTTAGAGGGGAAACAGGTATTAAAGGAGAGTTAAACAAGCATTTGTCAGTGCCGAATGTTGCTTGCTTCTATGTGCTGTTTAGGTATTTGGAAGTCATTGGAGTGCAAATATTGAAAATTTGTGAACTTACGAGCGTGCGTAGGCACTGCGCAATGCGCGCTCGTAAAACAGTCATTTTTAGGAATATTTTCACCAAATTTTCAACACAGCCATTTTAAGACCTCTGCTCATGAACAGTGTCACTGTGATTTTGTTAATGTGTCCCATACATTGAGTTTGACACCGATTGCGCCATTGTGCGCCATGATGGGCAGAACAGTTTTGAGCAGGATGTGAAAATGACAGCTGTACTGCCTATAAGGAGGTGTGTAAAATGGCAATGTTGAAAATCTGGAGTGAAAATATTGAAAATTTCGCAAACTTACGAGCATGCGAGGGAACAGTGCAACGACGTCAGAAAACAGTCATTTTTAGGAATTTTTCACCAAATTTTCAACACAGGCATTTTAAGACCTCTGCTCATGATCAGTGTCACTATGATTTTCTTAATGTGTCCTATACATTGAGTTCTCGACAATCGACTGCGGCCATTGTGCGCTACATGGGCAGAAACATGTTTTGGGCAGAGATGTGAAAATGACAGCTATACTCGCTCATGAGGAGGTGTGATAAAATGCAATGTTGAAAATTTGGAGTAAAATATTGAAAATTAAGAACTTACGAGCCCATGTGAGGAACTGCGCAACGCATTGCAGAAACAAGTCATTTTCGATTTTGGGTACCAAATTTTCAACATGGGTTTTGATCCCTTCTCATGAATGATGTCACTCGTCATGGCGGTATTTGGACCGTAGGGTGATTTTACAGTCACTGCGTCAAATCACCTTGGCCCGAATAATGCCAATGACAGTGATATCATTCATGAGAAGGGGTCCAAACCCCTATGTTGAAAATTTGGTGCAAAAAAATCCTGAGATATGCAACAGTTGAAACCCCCTATGTAGCCCATTATACAGCTTACTGCGCTTCCTCAGTTCGGTGGTCGGCTTTGAAGAGTGCAGACGTGTTCCCCGTCCAATCAAGATCACACCGGAGTCCAGAGGTGTATGGGTGGGGGTGGGGAGGCTGGGTGCGCAGTGGGTGGGTGCGGGTTGTGGGGGTCGAGACGCAAGAAGCGGGACCGCTTTCATTTTACAGGTATTTAAAAAAAAAAAAGACAACATGGATCTTTGGCTACTTGGGTGGCTCCCAGCATGGCACAAGGATGTTGGGGGCGTTCAGCTGACGGGGATTGGGCACCCCATCGCTATCGAACTTGTTGCCACGCTGGAGTGGGCTCCAGCGGGCAAAAGGATCGGGAGTCTAGCCTGACGGGATTGGGCACCCACGCCGGCAAAGGATTATTTGCCATGCTGGGGTGGGCTCCCAGCATGGCAACTACTACTTGGGAGGGGGACGAGCTCAGCCGATGGGGATTGGGCACCGTCAGCTATACAGTGTGCGTGGGGCGCAGTCGCCTGGGGAGCTGCGCGTGAGCAGCTCCTTATCGGGTGCTCACTGAAGCTTAGCTCCCCCCTTTCAACTGTATGCCACTCATTTTGGAGCGTGTCATACACAGCTCCAAAATGCATTGGCTTACAGGTGCCGCGCCTGCCAGCACACTGACTGAATTGGAGTAGGAGGTGACACACCTCCGAAATCTCTGATGATGGCACTATGTTTCTTGCACATGCGTGCAAGCAACATAAAAATGATCCTGGGCCCGTGGAGACAGCAGTAGTGCTTCTGCTTGCGGCACTGATGACCTGGGGTCAGGAGTGAACTCAGATTGTGGGAGGGTCATCCAGAGGAAAGTGGATTAAGCAACCACATGACTGCTCTCCTCCTCCTCCAGGGAGGGAGGGCTGCTGTGCCCAGGGTAGTATTGACCCCTTGCAATGGCTGAGAGTCAATTATCGAGGGACAGTATTCAGGAGCAAAGGGGTGGCACCTGCCAACCTCATATGTGTGAGTTGGTGCGCTGGCATGTCTGGGCAGCATTGCATGTTTGACCTCCTGGGGAATGTACAGTAGGAGCAAAAACATGGCTGGCCAGCATGATGGGCTTGACCCCTCACAGGCCCTGCAACAGACTCTACGGCATGCCTCCCTCCAGTTTAAGGATCCTATCCGTGGCCCCTGGGGGGTGCCATTGGGAAGACTGGAGTTGGATGATAAGTCCGTACAAGGCTGGCGTTGATGGGGCTGGGGAAATCAGTCATTCCTGGTGATTGGGCCAGTCTGGGTGGAATAACAAAAAAAAAAAAAAGATCCTGGCAGACAAACATCAGTGCTTATTTTTAATACTGATCTCTAGGACACAGCTATTATTGCAGTCATGCAAGCTATTAACAGTTCCAGTTCCCATAGATTCCTATGGATAGCACTAGGATCTGCAGCAAAATGACATTATGTTTCTGGGACCATCCATAGGTGATGAGGTCTGAATACATTTTCCTTTTCCCAGTCCTGAGAACATACATTTTCCAAACCTCATGTGTCATTTCTTATCGTGTGATGACATAATGACTATGGTTAAAGCTCGCAACAGTGATAACTGTTCACTAACAAGCTACACTTTAGCAGCAAGCTGCTTGGGAAAATAGTCTAGCAGTAATTAACAAGCATTTGTCAATGCCAAACGTTCGCTTGCAGGTATCTGCAGTGGTGTTTGGCACGTATGGTGCTTTACCCTAATGCCCTGTGCGATTGCTGGTATTTGCACAATAAATTTTCTGCATGACCTTTTTGTTACCCCCATTGTGCGCTACATGGTTGGAAACACGTTTTGGGCAAGATGTGAAAAATGACAGCTGCACTGCTCATGAGGAGGTATGGTAAAATGGCAATGTTGAAAATGTGGAGTGAAAATATTGAAAATTTGCAAACTTACGAGCGTGCGTAGGAACTGCGCAACACACTCTTGTAAAACAGTCATTTTTAGGAATTTTTTCACCAAATTTTCAAAATTGCCATTTTAAAACCTATGTTAATGAACAGTGTCACTGTGATTTTCTTACTGTGTCCCATACATTGATTTCTCACACCTACTGCACCATTGTGCACTACATGGGCAGAAACACGTTTTGGGCAGGATGTGAAAAATGACAGCTGTACTGCTCATAAGGAGGTGTGGTAAAATGGCAATGTCGAAAATCTGGAGTGGAAATATTGGAAATTCGCAAACTTACAAGCGTGTGTAGGAACTGCACAACGCAAGCTCGTAAAACAGTTATCAAGGAATTTGTTCACCAAATTTTCAACATAGCCATTTTAAGATCTCTGCTCATGAACAGTGACACTGTGATTTTCTTAATGTGTCCCATACACTGAGTTCGCACACCGACTGTGCCATTGTGCGCTACATGGGCGGAAACACGTTTGGCAAGATGTGAAAATGACAGCCGCACTGCTTATAAGGGGTGTGGTAAAATGGCAATGTTGAAAATCTGGAGAGAAATATTGAAAATTGGCAAACCCACGAGCGCGCATAGGAACTGTGCAATGCATCGCACAAGAACAGTCATTTTTAATTTTGCACTAATTTAACATGGCTTTTGACTCTCTCTCATGAATGATAGCCATTGTCATGGTCTCGGGTCTGGAGGGTGATTTCGAGCAGTGACTGCGAAATCACCCTTCGGGCCTGAATAACGCCATGACAGTGATACCATTCATGAGAAGGAGTCCCAAAAACCCCATGTTGAAAATTTGGTAAAAATTCCAAAAAATGCCTGAGATATGCAATAAAGTTGAAAACCCCCTATCTAGCCCATTATACAGCTTACTGGCATTTCCTCAGTTCGCGGTCGGCTTTGAAGAGTGCAGATGTGTTCCCGGTCCACTGAAGATCATCGCGCCAAGCTCCGGAGGTAAGTGGGGTGGGGTGTGTGGGAGGCTGGGTGCGCAGTGGGTGGGTGCGGGTTGTGGGAGGGGACTAGGAGATGCGCTGTGGGACCGTTTCGATCTACAGGTAACAAACAAACAAAAAAAATGACGTGACGCTTGCCACATGGGGTGAGCTCCCAGCGTGGCAGAAGATGGCTGGGTCTTGAGGAGCCGACGGGAATTGGGCACCCTTTCGCAACCACGCGGGGGCCGAGGAACCCCATCGGGAAATTACATTTACGCTTGCCACGCTGGGGTGGGCCTCAGCGTGGCAGAAGGATGGCTTGGGGTGGAGCCGACGTGGGATTGGGCACCCCCATCGGCAACACCGCTTTGCCACGCTGGGGTGGGCCAGCGTGGCACCAAAGCTTTGGGGCGGCGTGGATGCGGGGGGAACGGTGACACGAGGGGCGGTATGACGCAGGTGTTGTATGACATGTGGTTTTCTTTGAAGCGAAGACCACCGCTGTCATACACAGCTCCCGCACCCATTGGTGCAGGACCGCCATGCCTGCTCAATGGAGCACTGGATTGCAAGGGAGAGGCACACCTTCAAAGTGTGCTACTCTCCCAAAACGTTCCTTGCGCATGCGTGCAAACGAACGTAATAATGACCTTTCAGAAGGCCTGTTTTGCAATGCTGGTCCAAATACTAATAAAATCCAGTGCATACACCCTTCCCCCCAACAAAAACTATCAATTACAATTAGAGTTTAATGCCCCCAAATAAGCTGCCCAAAGAGTCTACATAGCATATTATTTCCTTTTTATGTTCACTTGCAAAGCATGTTAACATATTGGTATCAGGGAGAGTTGGGAGGAGGCATTTCCACCTCCACCTGTCATAGCTTCAGTATACTGTATCTCCTCCCTAATTCCACCCGCTCCAGCTGTTTTCTCCCTTTCCATTTGAAGTTCTTGCCCAATCACAAGGCTGGAAAACGCAAGGTAGAGGGGGTTCTATTGCAACTCCTAATTTTTGCTTGAAACCTTACGCCTGCTATTCATTCCACTCATGTGCTACTGTTTGCTACTTTCATATGTGCTGCTGTTGAGTACTTTGTTTCTCAGGAAAAGGCAGAGATGTTGCACAGTACATATCATCTGCATACCCATGATGCAGTGCTTACAACTCATGGAGTTAATGTCTTCTCATACATAGTAAGAAAACATGTAACATAGATGTTCTAACATGTTTCTACACTCATTGATCTCTTTAGGTAAGGTGATGTATTTCTGTGTGTGATGACCAGACAACTTTTGCTGGTAATCTAAATTATTTTGTGGCAGTCTGAATTATTTATCAACTGCTAAGTTACCTTATGAAGCAGTGAATGTGAGGGTGCATTAATGAAATATGGAAAAACTGGCCAATATAGGAGATTTTCAGCTGTCCATCAAGGTTTCTTAAGTGGTGTGGATCTTCACTATAAAAGAATTTCTGAAAGGGGGATGGGGTTGTTAGTGAACAAATGTTCAGAGACATACTGTCTCGACTGCCTCTGGCCATACACTTTCAGATGCAAAGTAATCTTCAAGAGGAAGATGGGTCCCTTACAGGCTAAGGTTACATAATATTGCAAAGTAGACATCACCAAAAATTCCAGGCCTGAAGTGATTTTAGCCAAATGGATGAACTTGGGTGTGAGGAAGGATGTCACAGCTTCGCTCAGCCAAGGCACCAAGGGGGGGGGTAGCAATGCTTCAATCCAGTTCTAGTCACCCTCTACTGTGTCAGTGTGACTCAGATTGTAGCATGTCTGCCTCTGGGCCAGAAGATCATGAGTTCTTGCCCCACTCCAGGATCGGGGTCATACCATAAATTATGGTAGCTGAGTGCAGTGTTAGAGGGATACTGTACTGTGGGGTGTGCCGCCCAGCAGATGAGACTTAAACCAAAGTCCCTTCCACCCATCCGTGGTGCTGTCCTGGTGGGTGATGAGGTGGAAGTAAAAGAACCCAAGGCACATCTCACAAGAATAGGGGATTTTAATTGGTGTCTTGGCCAACGTTCCCCTTCCCATAAAACCAGATTATGCAGTTGTCCAAGGCTGTATGTGGGTGTTAATGTGTGAAATGAATGCCACTACACATTCAGTCACTTCACTACCAGTCTGTCACTGCTTGTTAAGTGCTTTGGGCTACAATGTATATGAAAAGTGCTATATAAATGCTGATTCTTCCTCTTCTTAGGTGGTGGCCAGAGGCAGACTGAGGTCAGAGCATGGCTATGTGCTATGCATGAAACAAACTGTGTTGCAGAGTGCCAGCACAGTATCGATGGAGGAGTCACTGGCCCTGCAATATACTGTACATGCCCCTCTTGTACAAGATGCACAACCTCAGGCTCTGGCATCTTCTACCTCCAATCATATTGTAATAGCTGGGGCATGGTGGGGCCTACTGTTTTGCTCTATCAGTTCCCTTAAGGGATATGACTGGCCTTGGAATCCCATCATATCTCACAGTCCCCTGCTCCATGTAAAGCAGATGATCCAGTCCACTGGTCAGCAGGGCATCTCATTAGATAGCTGTTGTCCACAGGCATTGGCTGCTTCTGCCTAGGTACACACCATTAGTGCATACCTGGGCTCCCTTCATGCATCGGGTCCATTGAAAGGAGAACAGAAACACTGCAACATTCCCAATTCACATTTATTTACCTCACCCCTGTTTTCTTTCTGTACATCTCTCTCTCTCTCCATCTCTCTCTTTCTCTTTCTTTCTCTCACTCCCTCTCTCTTGCTCACTGTCTATCTCTCTCTCTCTCTCTTTAAAACAAGCTCTGTATGTAGCCGCCACTGTGTCATTATAACTTCTCCAAACAGCGACATGATCAATTAGGATCAGCCCCTGACTCGTACACAGGTGCTGCTGCTTGCATGGGCTGTTATGTTGATACAAACTGATTGCACTGAGGAATGGCTCTGTTTTCCTTAATTTAGCAGCCTGTGCCTGTGGTGACATTGGCATCAGGAACTGCTGACTGATTCTAAGCAATGTCTTGGTCAGAACATTTATTTATTTAGTTTTGCTTGGCCTCTTTATGCTGCACATTTCTGACCATCCCCCCTTCATGGTGGCCTCCAAGCCCCGTCACCTGGCTTCTGTTGGACTTAGCCATTAAACACCCTTCCACAAGGGCTTGCCCCCAATAGCAGGGGTGGTAGGGCTCCCTCAAACTCCACCACAGCTGTATTCTGTTGAAGGAGGGGGCTATGTTTCCAGTGCAAGGCATGCAGGAGGTCAAAATCCATCCTACCCTGGTGTAGTGGGCTGTGGGTAGTGATGGAGGCAGATACCAGGATCCGTAGAACATAAACAGCTTTTATTCAGCAAAATAAAATGCAGGAATCTTAATATAATAGTAGCAAACTGAATGACCAAACAATACAAGAGGGAACAAAATAAAAGAAAACAAATTGGATCAGGAAACTCCTTTTCCAACAGATAACAAATCAACCACTAAGCACTAGTGTCTGGACTGCTGAGAGTCCTCCACTTTACTGACTCAAGGTCTAGCATTTCTTTATATAGCAGGTAAGGGTCATGTGACGCAGGAGGGCTCCACCCCTTATCTGTTTGAAACATAACTAACAAATACACATACTTTTTTGTGTTGGCGCGCTAGGCAGCCAACATCGTGGGACAGTGCAGCTTTGGAGGTGTGGTCGCTGTCGGGTGAATGCAGTGCACACACCGGTAGGTGCATCCCTCATTTCCCCAATCAGCCTGCATGCCAGTGCCACACCATGCATACATAATGTGGAGAGCACATCTAAGAAAAGGTCCGCTGCAATCCAAGCAAAGCTTGTCATACGCAATGGACCCTTCCTACGTGCTCGCCGACATCATGAGCATGGTCGGCGAGCAGGTGCGTCAACTACTGCCGACTTCGGGTGCCTAATCCCTGTCGGTTAACCCCCGGCTTTCTTTAGGTGCCGATGGGGAGGCCACTCCCGCCGGCATAACCCCCAATTGTTGAATGCCGAGCGGTGCCCAATCACCCTGGTTTCCCCACTTTTTAGAGCCGACGGGGTGCCCAATCCCGCCGGCATTACTTTCCCATCCTCGCTAGGTACCGGCGAGGGTGCCTAATCCCCGTCGGGTTTCAGACTCCCAAAAGAGTTGGTGGCATGCTGGGAGCCCACCCAGCATGCCAATCCCTGCAAAAAAAAAAACTGTCCCACGATGCTTTTTTTTTTTCCTGTAAAATCAAAATGGTCCTCTAGTCTCGATGCCCCTCCCCCACCCATACCCACCCTCTGCGCACTCCTGCCCCTCACCCCACCTCACCCCATACTTACTCATGGAGTCCTGCGCAATGATCTTCGATGGACCAGGAACATGTCTGCACTCTTCAAAGCTGACCGCAAACTGAAGAAATGCCAGTAAGCTGTATAATGGAATGAATAGGGTTTTTTTCAACTTTAATGCATATCTCGGGCATTTTAGCGAATTATGGCCCCACATTTTCAACATGGGATTTTTGGGATCCCTTCTCATG
Organism: Neoceratodus forsteri; assembly: GCA_016271365.2. Taxonomy (NCBI): domain Eukaryota; kingdom Metazoa; phylum Chordata; order Ceratodontiformes; family Ceratodontidae; genus Neoceratodus; species Neoceratodus forsteri. The sequence continues at coordinate 73,804,933 of JADMNL010000023.1, forward strand.
AATTCTTGCACTGTCATAACGTTATTTGGTCCCAAAAGGTGATTTCACAGTCACTGCATGGAATCACCTTTCGGGACTGAGTAATGAAATGACAGTGCCACTGTTCATGAGAGAGGCTCTCAAAAGCCTATGTTGCAAGTTTGTGTGAAAAATCCAAAAAATGACTGTTGTAAGAGCGTGCGTAGCAACTGCGCAACGCACGTTTGTAAGTTAGCACATTCGCCATATTTTCATGCCAGATTCTCAACATTGGCATTTTACCACACCTTCTTGTGAACCATACAGCTATCATTTTTCACATCCTTGCCGAAATGTGTTTTCGCACTTCTGGCACAGAATAACGCGGTCACTGTGCGAAATCACTGTTCGGGACACATTACGAAAATGATAGTGACACCGTTCATGTGCAGAGGTCCTAAAATGCCTGCATTGAAAATTTGGTGACAATATCTATAAAGTGATCGTGAGCATGAAAGCAATGCTAGCAGTTTGCACGCACGCTTGTAAGTTCGCAAACTTATATTTTCACCCTCCCAATGAACAGTACAGCTGTCATTTTTCACATCCTGACCAAAATCTGTTTTCGCAGTTCTGGCGCACAATAGCGAGGTTGCTGTGGAAAGCCCATGTTCGAGACACATTATGAAAATGGCAATGACACTGTTCATTAGCAGAGGTCGTAAAATGCCAATGTTGAAAATTTAGGGATGAAAGTCAATAAAATGATTTTTTTACAAGCATGCGTTGCGCAGTTTGCACATACGCTCGTGACTTTGTGAATCTGTAATACTTTCACTCCAACTGTTCATCATTGGCATTTTTCCATACCTCCTTATGAACAGTACAGCTGGCTGAAATGTGTTTTCACACGTCCAGTGCAGAATTGCATGGTCACTCTGCAAAATCACTTTTTGGGGCACTTTGAGGAAATGACAGTGACACTATTCATCAGCAGAGGTCCTAAAATGCCTATGTTGAAAATTTGGTGGTGAAAGTCCAGACAATGACTGTGTTGCAAGCGTGCATTGCTCAGTTTCCATGCACCCTTGTAACTTCGTCAATCTGCAATATTTTCATGCCACATTTTCACCACTGGCGTTTATGCACACCTCCTTATCAACAGTCCAGCTGCCATTTTTCACAGCCTACCCAAAATGTGTTTCCGCAGCTCTGCCGCACAGTGGCGTACTCACTGTGCAAAATCACCTGTTGGGACACATTCACAAACTCACAGCGCTATGCCTCTCCACCTCCGCCACTGCCAATGCCAGCGTGACAACATTCGGCATTGACATGCTTGTTAATGTTGACACAACACTAATATCTGTAGTTCCAATAACTAGATATTTAAGGATGCTAGAACATTATTTTACAGTCTAACTGAAGAGATAAATCAGAGAGGGGAGGGACATGCTACTCAAGCTACTCCTACATGTCTTTTACCTATTTAAGCCAGAGGAAATAACAGGAGGAAAGCCCATGTGTTAAGACTGCAAAAAGGAATTCCCATAGGAAAAGCAGATGAAATAACCTACTGTGCAAGCTCCTGTAATTACTTTCCAAATTCAGCTCTACGTTCTGTTTTACACATGCGCTTCCAGCATTGCAACAACGGCTGCAGCTAGCGCTTCTTAATTCCTCCCTTAGACTACTGTATTAATGCTTTAAGCACAGTGAGTAGCTTGCAAACCAGCTACACATTACTAAAATTGTCTTTTGTTGTTTCTTTTACCCTGATGTGCTCACACACACCTCCTCGCACATTCGCAAGGTAAAAGCTTGCACATTCATGCTGGCGATTGCGCGCACGTTCGTGCAGGAGCTCTCTTAGTGGGAATAAATACAGAGCAAAGAGTGAGTACGTCCTACAGGTGGCCTGCCTGTAGATGGAGGAAAAGAGAGAAAGCTAGAATAGTAAAGGAAAAGAGATGTAGGTGCTGTTGCAATGGCCTTAAGGGAGAGAGAAATACAGAGGTCCCCAGAGCCTTTGATTGCCCTGTCACATCTGGTCAGAGTGTAGTCCAGTTTTTCATGCCCCATACCCTCAGGATGTAGGTGGTGACTGTGCATAGTGCATACAAGAGTGCACAGCACAATACCACCCCTACATCCCCCTCCCACAAGACACTCTCAACTGCATTGCTACCTGCGGTCACCCAGGTGGCAGTATCACAGCCGCTGCCTTCCTCCCAGAGGAGGAGAGCATCCTCTGGGCTATAAGATCCTCCTTCTGGTGGCCAGCCCAAATGACCCAGCCTCATTCCCAAACCTGGCTCATTGATGTTACGGATTGTAGCCCTACCACTGGGCCAATGGGCTGGCCTGGTTGGAACATTAGTAATAATAATAGGAGTCATCCTTGTTCGTCAGCAAAACATTTCATTGCAAAGTTTCTTTTAGGAGTTCTGTATTCTAAGTATCCTAAAATTTGCCATCAGCAGCTGTTTATTTTCTTTCTTCAGACATTTTAAAAACATTTTATTACCAGTTTAGTAATTACTGATTCACATCAATATGTATGGGCCACCAGAAACAATTAAAAAAAAAAATTGCTTCCCTGAGGTTGCTGTTTTATTGAGCTGAGCAGATTCATACTGCGGATCTGTCAGGGTATGGTTCCAGCACACATTTCTGAAGCTAAATCACACAGAACCATATATCAAAATTTAGGATGCAGTATAGCCTCGAGGATACAGTAGCGAGCTATGAACAAGCTTGGTACATCTAGCAGACCAGACCCTGGTTTTATTCTCACAACCTCAACTTGCATACTGTGTGACTCTGAGCAAGTCACTTAACCACCCAGTGCTCCCAGGTCACCCCTGAAAACAGGCACTTGTGCCTAGTGGGCATTACCCGGTTACCAAAGACTAAAATAAAAAAAAATGTTTATTTGAAATATAGAATTTGTCAGCAGATATTTATATGTTACTGAACCATCCCACTGTCGATACTGTAAACCTCTTTAGGGTATCCATTTTTACTTAAGATGTTTCTGCTTATTGTTGTAGTACTCTCCTCTAGATATTTGTCACTTCTGTATTGTTAACCAAGACTCTGTAATATAGTCTTACTCATCTGCCTTCGGACTGTACTGTCAAATTGTCACACCTGCAATGCAAATTTGTTCAACTCTTTGTACAGTAACCCAGATCACCCCTGAAAAAGGGACTCAAAAAGGCCCAGTGGGCTCACCCGGGTCAAGAAAATTCAGTAAAATAAATAAAAGATAAGGGCAGCTTGGCCCACCCAGTCTGCTAATTTTTCCCTGTCTATACTGTCACCACAGACCCTACCTTATCTCTAGCTACCTCCCCCTTTGCTTCCCAAATAAGATTCCCCGGTGCCTATCCAACGCGTGCTTGAAGCCCACCACTGTTTTCACTCCAAGGTAGACTTTGTCAGCAGAAATAGACCAGTAGGCCCACCTAGTCTACCCTACGTTCCCAGCCTGTTTCTATACCCTGGACCCTACTTGGTCATGAGTGTCCACCACTTCTGCTGGAAGACTGTTATATATTAATATGTGTAATACTTGTTTCATGATGGGTGTGGAAAGAGAGCAGAAGCATTTAAAACATTAAATTCATACATCTCACTGCAGTAATTAAACACAATGGGGGAAAATGGGCATGTTGGTATTTTTGTTTTTGCAAACTGCTGAAGGTATTATCAAAAAAAATCCTAGCTTTGCCATATTTCTGCTTTATATTTGGTTACTTATCACCTGTAATGAGGCCCTGATGCTGTTGGAACAAATTTAGAAACATGTAATATTTAAACACATTTTAGCTTATATTTCACATTTTTTCTATAATTCTGACCCTTATATCTTTACTACTAAGCACATTTGCTGTAAAGTTCTGCTGTATCTGCTCTAGCTGCTTACTTGCAGCCGACATTACAGTTCTGTTTATGATATCACAATCTGTTGCTGTGGAAATACTGATGATGTCATAAACAGGGGATTATGATGTCAGGTACAGACAAGCAGTCTGAGAAGGTAAAGTCTAGGGGGCAGAGATCTTGTTTTCATGCAACTGTCCTTAGTAATAAAGACAAACTGGAAAGTGTAAGTAGACAATAGGACACAAGAGGGTGTGCATTACACATTTCTAATGCACAGCAAGGTGTGTAGAGAGGCACAAGGCTTTGGGTCAAGTGCCTTTAACCCCTGGCCATGCATTAAGAATGTATAATGCACACTTCTGGAGTGTTTTATAGTGCTTGCAAAATGGGAGTGTGTATTGTATATGGATGGAAAAATGTGTGGGTTAAAATAGTGCAAAACTACAATCATTAGTGCATTTTAATATAAAATAGCTCCTCTGCTTGCATTTGCCTTTTAGTTTTTTTTTTTGTTTGTTTGTTTTTTTTATCTACTGTGGCCACTCTAGCTGTGGTTGTAATTGATTGTCATGGCGGTTGTCATGGCTATCCCCTAACCTCCGAAAATGTTCATTGTAAACAGTTTAAATGCTTACCTGTGTTGGAGATTTTATTACTTTTCAGCATGGTTATGTTACTGCTCCAGACAGGTTAACTAAACGAGTGAGCCAGGGTGAAAGAAGCTGCAACGACTTCTGCAGACACTGGAGCTGTGACTGAATCAGCCTTCAGTCAGGATACTCCAATTTATTTATAAATACGTTCGCTCTCAGTCAGTGTTAACATGTTTGTTGCATAGCCGGGGACAGATTGCAGTGCAAGCGGTGAGTGATGCAAGTGCCTGATGGGCAGGCGGGGGTAGGAGACAGACCACAGTGCCTCAAATGTTTGTAAACATTTAAAAGATTAGCAAACAGTGAATGGGACTGACTGCCAGGCATGGGTGGGGTACAGATCACATTTTTTTAAATTAAAGATCGTTGGAGCATCCCTGACCAATCACAACACTTCCTTCAGTTGCATGTGAGGTACTCTTATTGCTGTAAGAGTACCTCATGCGCTGAGCCAGTGTACCGGGCTTCTCAATGACTGCCGTTTGCACCACAGAAAGGGACCTCAAAAAAGTTTTATTTTTTTATTTTATTGTGGCACAATCTATAATACATTTATAGGGGTGCTAGCAGGGGCTGTTGTAGATATAACAATGTCACCTCTTGCATCCTTAGGACACCAGAACTGCTCACCTTTCTTCAGTTCACAGTTTTCTTGCTGTAAGAATGAGTGAGGTGACACTTTCATGTCCATAAGAGGCCTTCTTAATGTCCCTATAAACTTATAGAAGACTGGTTGTGAGAGGTGCAAGCAGACAAGCAATCATACTATCTAGTTGGGGGGAAAAAATGACGACCATTTCAATTTTTGAAATTCTACTTGACACACTGATTCCACAAATGTACAGCATTCAGATTGCCAGAACTTGTTTCTACCTGTGCATTAGATGTTTCTAATACATGGATGACAATCAATCTAATTACTAGAATTTCCCTTCCCATTTTATAACAGCAAATATATGAAATATAGCTAAATTGTGTTACAATCTTACATTTCCTAAAGTGTTCCCAGTCATGCCAGGAGCCCTTTAAAAGCAGTTTGAGTAGTATGATATGCAAATGAGCAATTAGCATACAATTGGGAAATGATTAATATGTAAATGCATGTTAATTGCTAGATTTAAAAACATGAACTTTTTGGACCCTCTTTGGGTTATAACTAGAAATGGAAAACTTGCTTTTTGACCCTGGGGTGAATCTTCGTCACAGGAGGGATCACTAACAAGATTGCAGCATATGAATATAGATTAGCCAGCAGCATTGCGTAAAATCACAGCATACTTCCCCGGCTCAGCTTGCTCAACATGCAGCTGACAGGCAGCAGAGCTGATCAGGCTCCAGTATGTATATTCAGCCTGCAGTTAATGGATGCCTAATAACCGCTCACTGCACTGCTTTGTTTATGGCTTGTTATGGACAATAAGCAGCTGCTCTGACAGTGAGACTGTCAATCTTTTTCATGATAGAAGCAGCCCATCCTCTTGATAGTGAGCAATAACTGTGCTAATTTTTTTCCCAACCTCTGCTTTTATGCATCCCAGGAGATGCTGCAGAATTGGCTAAGCACACAGCAGTTTTTCAGACCTTCCTTAAGAAATGAGTTCACATTTCAGTTGTGGAGGAGTGACAAGGTAGAGGAGCCGTGCAGTTCAGGGCCAGTGTTAGACTTCAAGCTGCCCCTAATGGACACCACTGTGGCAACCCCTCTCTGCCCCATTCCACATTCACAATATCTGCACGTGCACGTCTCCTATGATAGGCATTTATCAATTCCAGAGAGACCCTCTCCCTGCGGGCACCCCAAATCTCATATTTGAAATAACAGTCACAATGAAGGCCCCTGACAACACTGAGTACTGAAAAAAAATCTCTGGTTAGTTACTAATCTTATTAAAGGCATAAATCAGCTCTGAATTAGACTTGCTCAGATAATCTACTGATGTATTTAATGATATAAAACATGTTTTTCCTTTAGTGCTGCATATAGCAGTAACCCAGTATGTGGTAGTATCATGTGCCCTGAGGTTCTTTACGTTTTCATCTTCATGAGTGAGGGGGTAGGACCATAACTCACGAGTGGCTGAGTCATGAATGAGGTATGGAAGTTCTTCCCCCTCACAAGTGATTTTTTTGTATTTTAGTGTTTAGTAACCAGGTAAGGCCCACTAGGCACAGGTGCCTGTTTTCAGGGGCAACCCGGGAGCACTGGGTGGTTAAGTGACTTGCTTAGAGTCACACAGCATGCAAGTGGAGGTTGTGGGAATCAAACCCAGGTCTGCTGGATGACCAAGCTCATTCATAGCTCATTACTCTAACCTCTAAGCTATACTGCCAGCCCATATAAGGATAAATGTCATATTCTGAGTGAGGCCATTGTGTGTCCCATTTGTACAATGTATTTTAAGTTGTAGAGCTTTCAGATCAGTTCTTTTAATGAAGATTTAATTGTTTTTCTGTCTGATTTCACTGCTCTGTTTTGAGTGCAACAGAGGCCTTTGTGATGTCATCATGCATTGTGCAAGTTGTTCTCCTACTGGTTAAGTGTTCATTTCTTATTAACCTAAAATGGAAACACATACTGATGACTCACCTAACATTTAACTCAATTATGTATTTTCATTTAGAATATATAAGTGACCAAAATAAATCATGTATCTGTATAGCGTGATTCTCGCCTACATTGTAAATATCTTTTATCTTCATTTTAGTCATGTATCTCCACTTTAGACATGTCACAATGGAACCATTAACCAATGGTAGAGTAGCTTTAACAATGTTTGATATCACAGTGACCTCTGCTAAACTTAAAAACACAGCAGTGAAATCAAACAGAAACAGTTAAAGAGCTAGTTCACTACCAGAATGAATGCATACTTTCAGAAGCAGTGAGCTATCGCTTCTTATATCTTAAGTATTTTTTTCATTTCTGTTTTGCTAATCAGAAGATTTTCTACCTGACAGTACTAGGTGTGAAGTGTGGAAGAGCACTCTACCTGGAGGCTGACATAGTCTGTTCTGTTCCTTCCTATACATCAGCAGCACTGTGACCTCACTGACTGTGACATCACTAGAAACCAACAAGAGCCAATCTCCTGCTGCTTGACTGGTAATCTGTGATACAGATTACCAATCAGGTAGCAGCAGGGACTTTTGATGGGACAGCAAGTGAGAGCACATGCTGATGATGTAGTGGGAGGAATAGAACTAGGTACTGTATGTCTGCTTTCAGGTAAAGTACTGCTTTTCACATCATACCCGACACCATTAGGTAGAAAGCCATATAATGAGCACATAGAAAAAGAAAACCACTTCAGAAATAAAAAGAAAAAGTAATAAGGATCTACTTTTAAAATGACTAAATATTCTGCCTGCTATTTTTGGTGCTACTAGCTCTTCAAATCTTCATAAAATAACTCATTTACCAGAGAACTGCATTTAACCTGTAAGCCTGCGTTTTCTGTAAAAGCTGATTTTCCAGTACTGGTTCCCATTCTGTTAGTGTCGTATCTTTACTGGTCTTTTCATAAACACAGTGGGTGTTTCTGATTCGCACACAGGTAGTAAATACCATTTTAGAACTGTGTGATGTAGTATCTGCCCTTGCTCTGCTCTTTCACTGTTTATTATTTATTTATTCATTTATTTAAGGGAATCAGATACACCTTTGAGCCAGGGGCTCTTTTACAAAGGTTCCATGTCAGGTTACTTGAAACATTAGGACAGGCAGGTTTTGTGCAAAAGAGAAATAAACATTGCAGCCGGAGGGCTGTGTCAATTACCAAAACATCACAATTGTGCAAATCACTTCTATAACAATTTAAACAATATATGTTGGAACAATATCCTTGTTCTGCTATAGAACTGTGTAATTAAAGGACCATAACCTGCATTGTACAGTTATAAAATAGTATTTATAGGAGCCATAATGATATGGGAACTAGTATTTGAAAAACAGCTTCTACAAGAAAAGTGACTTCCAAGTTCAGTGCAGTTATGAACATACCAATTTGCCAGCAGAGAAAGGCCTTATGACCTATCGAGTCTGTTCGAGTGTGCAGCTAGCAACCCTTATACTGCAGTTGCCCCTCCCTCCCCGGCTCTGACCCTCCCTCTTACCCTACCCTATCCCCTTTTGAAGAAGTCCACTGTTCTACATGACACCACTTCCACAGACAACGCATTCCACCCAGACACCATTCTCTCCGTAAAAAAGTGTCTTCTCATTTCCCTCCTGAACCTTCCCCCGTCCAATCTGAGATCTTGACCACAAGTGTCCCTACACTCCCTTAACTTGAATAGTCCCTCCATGCCTGTCTTGTTTATTCCCTTCATGTACTTGAAGGTTTCAATCATATCCCCCCCTCTCCTCTCCCCCAGTGAGTACATGTTCAACCCCCTCAGCCTGCTCACGTAGGGTATGTCCCCTAGTCCCTGGATCATCTTTGTTGCCCTGCGCTGCACCTTCTCCAATAACTTAATGTCCCTCTTCAGGTATGGGTGCCAGTACTGCACGCAGTACTCCAGGTGTGGCCTAGCCGATGACCTATACAACGACAGGATCACCTCCACTCTCCTTGAAGATATACCTCTGGCAATACAACCCAGCATTTTGTTGACCTTTGCAGCTGCCTTCCTGCATTGTGCTGAGTTGTTGTTTGAGCCTGTTCTAATCACCCCCAGATCCTTCTCCTCCTCTGTCATGGCTAGCTGACCCCCAAAGCTGGTAGCTCCTTCTTGGGTTTTTCTTGCCCCAAAATGTAGCACCTTGCACTTTTTGGCATTGAATCCCAACTGCCAGGTGTCTGATCAGATCTCCAATTTTGACAGATCATCCTGCAACCCATGCCACCCTCCTAGGTCATCCACTACTGCTCACATCTTGGTGTCATCTGCAAACAAACTGATCTTGCACTTTATGCCCACTGAGATGTTTGATATGAAAAACCCAAACACCGGTCCCAGCACTGAGCTCGGCAGTATCCCGCTTGTCACTGCCCTCAGAGATGAAAGCTCTCCTCCCATCACCACCTTCTGCTGCCTTCCCTGCAACCAGTTTACTATCCAGCTCATTTTCGCCCCTGCACCTGTACCCATCAGCATATTACCCAGCCTCCCATGTGGCACCGAGTCGAATGCCTTACTGAAGTCCAGATACAGGACATCCACTGCATGGTCCTTGTCCAACTGTCTAGTTACCTAGTCATAGTAATCCACCAGGTGGGCTGACAGGATCTGTCCATGACAAACCCATGCTGCCTAACGTCCTGCAGCCTATTGGTCTCCAGAAGGGACACCAGCCTCTCCTTAGGATTGTCTCCATCAGTTTTTCCACAATAGATGTAAGGCTTACCGGCCTGTAGTTTCCTGGTTCATCTTTGGGACTGCTGTTATGGAGGGGTACCACGTGAGCCATCCTCCAGTCCTGAGGTACACTTCCTGAGATCAGGGAGGCATTGAACAGGTTCTCTATTATCAGTTCTCTACTAAAAGCATTTCAATTTAAAATACATTGTCTAAATTGGACTTCCCATGGCCTAACTTGCAATATACCACTTATCATAACTTGTGAGGGGGGCAATACTCTGCTTCTCATGAGTTATCGTCCTGCCTTCTCACTCATGAAGATAAATGGCATATTCTGAGTCGTGCCATTGTGTACCGTACCACTATAGTTGGGGTTGAGGACCCCATTTAAGGTTAAATTTGAAAGTTTGCACCTTAATAACTTTGGCACATTAAGATGGATTTGCCTGAAATTTGGAATGCACAGTCTAGTACAATAGATCACGGGACCTGTCAAGCTTCATTATAGTCGGATGTATGGTTGCGGAGCTACAGAGTGCCAAAAAACACATAAATTACTGGGTTTTGTGCATTTCTTTGCTCATGCCTACAGCCTGCATGGTTTGTGCAACCAGTCCGAAAACATCCAGGAAAATGCAGCCGGGGTTCCAGTTGTGCCTTTCGAAAATTTCGTGAAAAGATATTTATTGGTTCAAAAGTTATTCAAAACACACTGAATCCCATTATAGTCTATGGGAAAAGTTAACAAACTATGCCTAAGTGTCGCAAATGCAGTTTAGTGTCACAAATGACCCTTTTACTTTTGTGATTCAGCCATTTTGTTTTCAGTTGGTGGTCAGAAAAATGCTTGGCATTTAAATTTGGGACCTTCTAGGGACACAATTCTTGTGTTCACCTAGTTGAGCCCTGAGATGATGACATGTCTTTTTTGGGGGGTAAAATACCCTAGAAATATGTTTTTTAAATTTTTGTAAAAAGTTGTACCGCAAAGTACTTTCACATATGTGACACTTTTGTGATTTTTTTAAAGTGTCGTGATTTGCAAAAGTAATTTGCGACACTATGCCCAAAACAATAGGACATATTTGCCACACTGCTGCAAAACAACAGTTTGGTCTTTTGGGCTGAAATTTGCAGGGAAGAAAGCCAACATCACACAGATGTGCTTTTTGGTGGTTTGGTACAAAAAAACGTCAGGGCTGCAAAGGTAAGGCACTCTGAAGTTGATGATTTTTCCCATAGGATAATATTACGGTGTCTGCCGTACCTTTTGGTCCCGTATCTCGAAAACAGTTTGAGATACGGACTTTTCATCACAAAAAGTCTTAATCCCCCATTGGGGGGCTAGGTGCAAAACTAGCCTGGAAAGTCATAAATGAGATTTTAATTTTTTTTTCTGCATCGTGCGGTTCCTGAGATATAAGCAATCTAGTATTCCAAGTGCTCATTTTCCTGTCCAATGGCCACTATTATGCCTGCATTCTTTGTATTCACTGTGCTTCTGAATGCACCTCTTTTGAACACAAAGCATGTGCATTAGCATTACCGTTAGCATTTGCACTTGCGTTTCTGTTACTGTTTGTGTTAGCGTTTCTGTTTGCGTCACTGTTAGTGTTACGGTTTGCATTTTCATTACTGTGTGTTTCCTTATGTTTTGTCTCATTGGCACTATCGTCGCTTTCCATACCGCTACGTTACTCCTGTTAGTCACTGCTACTGTTTGGATCCCATTTACTTACTGCACTCTGCTTCACTGCCTGTACTCATGCCTGCACTTGTGTCATTGTCATTGCCACCACTGCAGCCTAGTACTTCTGTTACCATCACCATCTGTGCTCGTGCCTGCTCACGCCATCGTCACAGCCTGCACTATGCCACCGCTAATGCCCTGTGCCTGGCATCACTGCCAGTTGCCACCTCACCACCTGTGCTCCAGCCTGGCACACACGGGCTCATCAACGCTTCACATCAATCGCCAGTATCACCACCAGCCTCATGCCACGCCACCACCTGCACCTGTGCTCATGCCTCGTGCTCATACCACCATCCCATCTGGCTTCTCTCTCACCATCTGCAACTGGCCTCTCCTACCATCTGTGCTCACACTCTGCTCACCACAAAACGCCACCGCCACCACTTCCTCCAAGGTCTGCACTTGCACCTGTATCCACACTCCACCTTGCTACCCATACTATGCCTGCAGCAACTGTTAGGCTGTCACTAGCATTCTCTGTCACCACCGCCACCTGGCGCCTGTGCCTGCATCAGTTACCTGAACCTCTCTGCCTCATGCCACTGCAACCGTTAGCACTTCTATTCCATTCCTCATCTATGCAAGTACCATCATCTCATCAATGCCTGGGTTCCCACCACCGCCACCACTAGTGCCTGTGCTAATGCCAACGCCTGTACTTACATTTACATTTCCATCACCAATACTGTTACCATTTCTTTTTACGTTACAGTTACCTTGTGCATTTCTGCTTGTGTTTTCGTTTGTGTTTGCATCACCGTTATCGTTAGCATTTCTGTTTCCGCTTCCGTTTCCATAAGCTTTAACATTTGCATCTGCGTTCACATTTGCGTTACCATTATTGTTTGCATTTGACTCACCATTTCTGTTAGCGTTACTGTTAGGGTTATAATGCACAAATGAAGGGCCCCGCGCTCCCACCACCACATTCCATTCATTATCTATATTGCACATTCTCAAAAAGAAGGGAAATTCATGGCAAAAAAACTCTGTTTAATGCACCAGTAAGGGTTGTTCCACAGTGACAAAAGCGAGAAAATTTGGTGTTAGGGTTAAAAGCCCTAATTGCGCATCCCCCCCCACCACCACACACACACATACATGCAAGTAGGGAAAGGACCAAGGCAACACAACCAATCACACACAACCAGCAGCAGGTAGCATAAATATCATACAACTATCTAAACCGCAAAACCACACACTCATGCTCCCGTCGGGCTGTGGCATGGGGTTGTCACTGCTAATTCTGATCCCAAACTTTCCATGCACCGCAAAACACATATCACTATGGACAACTGGCCATCTTGGGCCACATGCTACCACCAACACATAACACAGACTACACATATGGTATTTTGAGGTGTACAAGACCCAAAACAGGATTTTCCACATTCCCTGAAATACTTCCCAAAATCACTTTCACAAATGCGACAGTGTTGTGCTATGCATTTGCGACACTTTTGTGTTTGCGACAGTATTTTGTGACACTATTTTGCATGCTTTCGCAAATGCGACACTGTTGTGTGTTCCGTTTGTGACACTTTCGTGTTTGTGACAGTATTTTGCGAAAGCATGCTCCCGATGATTGCACCTCTTGCCATCATCCTGCAAGCAAACAGTTGGGTCCTTTGGGCTGAAATTTGCAGGGTGGCAAGCTCTGGTCCCACAGATGTGCCTTTTCCTGCTTCGGTGCTAAAATACTTAAGCATGACCAAGTTACACTGTTCTGAAATACAGCGAGTTCCCGCAGACTAACACTGCAGCACCCATGACGCCTTTCGCTACCCATATGTCAAAAACGTAGCAAGGTACACAGTTTTCGCTACTGCCACCTTGTTTCACCTTTAGGTGAACTAACCTCATGAAACAAGTCTGGAAATACTGTATGATACCTGAAGTTAGATTTCTTACCTACTTGCTACGGTAACGCAGGTACAGCATACACCTGCTGGTTGTGTGTGATTGGTTGTGTTGCCTTGGCCCTTCCCCTACTTGCATGTATGTGTGTGTGTGTGGTGGTGGTGGTGGTGGGGGGATGCGCAGTTAGGGCTTTTAACCCTAACACCAAATTTTCTCACTTTTGTCACTGTGGAACAACCCTAACTGATGCATTAAATGGAGTATTTTGCCATGAATATATATACAGTATATTACACGGATGGGGAATTTCCCCGATGCAGATATGCATGATATACTTCTCTGTGCACCTGTAATTATTTATTTATTTAGTGTTTGTTTACCAGGTAAGGTGCACCAGGCAGACATTTGCCTGTTTTCTGGTATGACCTGGGAAAGTACAAACAATTGCACGTACAGTTCATGCCAGGACAATAACAACAACATAGGTATGAATAACAAAGCATCAGCATTGGAATACAGGAATATATGGGAAGAAAATTACAATTCAATTTTGAGCAATACCTTAGAAACATAGACTTTGACAGCAGATAAGGACTGCTTGGCCCACCCAGTCTGCCCATGTCCCTACCTATTGGATACGCAGCAGATCCTAGTTTTACCAACAGCCTAATTCCTCCCATCTCCCACTAGAATTGCCTTATGTCTGTCCCATGCATTCTTAAATTCCCCCACTGTTTTTGACCCCACAAGCTCCTCAGAAAGGCTGTTCCATGTGTACACCTCCACCTCTTCATGAAAAATACTTCTTCACATTGCCTCGAGTTGTCTCGCCCTCTTGTTCTTGCACATCTCTTTTTCTGAAAGATGCTACCCTCTTGAACTTTGTTGATTCCCTTGAGGTACTTGAAAGTTTCTATCACATCCCCCCTCTCTCCTTTCCTCGAGGGAATACATATTAAGCTCTTTTATCCTCTCTTTGTATGGCTTCTGGTGCAGACCCTGCACCATTTTAGTTGCCCTCCTCTGGATTGCCTCCATCCTGTCTATGTCCTTGCGGAGATGGGTTTTCCAGAACTGGGTGCAGTAATCCAGATGGGGTCTCACCAATTGTCTGTACACTGGAATAACAACTTCCTGTTTTCTACTGGTGATGCCTCTCCCTGTGCAACCCAGTATCCCCCAGCCCTCCTAACTGCCTTCTCACATTGCTTGCCTACCTTTAGGTCATCTGATATGATTACCCCCAGGTCCCTTTCCTTTTTTGTTGTTGTCTTTCAGAAAAAGATGTGCAAGAAAAAGGGGACACAATTTAAAGATAGTGGGGAGGGGGGGCCGGTTCCGGGGCAATGTGAGGAAGTATTTTTTCACAGAGAGGGTAGTGGATGCATGTAACAGCCTTCCTGAGGAGGTTGTGGGGTCTAAAACTGTGGGAGAGTTCAAGAATGCATGGGACAGACATAAGGCAATTCTTGTGGAGGTAGGAAGAAATAGGCTGTTTGTTAACTAGGATCTGTGGCCTATCTTGTAGGTAGGGAAATGGGTAGACTAGGTGGGCCACGTGGTCCTTATCTGCCGTCAAAGTCTATGTTTCTATGTTTCATTCCTCCAACCTTGTAAGCCTTCCTCCAAACTTGCAAGAGGTCCTTCACATAAATTCTCACCTGATACAGCAACAAGTGCAAGGCAACTCAATACGTGGAAGGATGACAGACTATTCCTCAAGCGTATGCAAATTCAGAGTGTAGAGTGCTATGCAGGTACAGATGGCAAAAATGAATATAGGGACCAAGGTTTAGATCTTTAGTGACTGGAACATGCATACATCTGAAGTAGGTAAGATCAGAAATGTTTCCAGAAAGCACCAGCATTTGTGCAATGCCAAATGGTAGTTGGGATGTTATTCCACAGTTTTGGGATAGATGCAGCAAAGCCTGCATCTCCAAGCTTGGTCTTCATCCAAGCAATAGTTAGCAAGTCAAAATCCATGGATCATAGAGTGTAGGCAAATCTGTATGGAACCAAGTAGGAGGCTAGAGATGAGGGGTATTGGTTATTTACAACACTATGACACCTCCAAGGGAGCGGTCACATTGACCAGCAAGAGAAAGCCATCCAAGTTTGGAATATAGGGTACAGTGGTGGACTAGTCAATTACTAGCTAGGGCAAAGTGACAGATATTATTATACACCACATCCCATTTATGCAGAATATGATTAGACATTTTTGAGAAGATGTGAAGACAACAGGTAAGCTTAGGAAGTAAAATGCACCTAGCTACAGACATTCGAGCAGAGGGGTAAGGTTATGACAAGCACAATGTGCTAATCTCAGCCTGACATTAACTGAAGAAGAAAAGAGGGCAGACCAGGTGGGCCAGGATGAGCCCCTTATCTGCTGACACCTTCTATGTTTCCCTGCAGACGGTGGTCACGTGAAGGGAGCAATATAGGGAAGGATCCAATAATGCGGGGACAGTGTCAGGCGGGGGGACCATCATCTTTAGTCACAAGCAGTGGTACTGGGTTATTCTTAAGCTGAGCTAGGGTACCAAAATACATTGTATGAGACTTGGTCTCATTAACTTAACAATTAGAATATATACTTACACTAATAAAACAATTAAAAGTATGTACTTATATCTACACTAATTAAAAACATTAACCTACAGTACACACAACCCTCTGAGACCACAGAAACTACATCTAATTACCAAATCAGTTAAACAATTAACATACGTGCAAAACTAATTACACCAATCACCACATGACTTAAAATACTGCCCCCTACACAACTAAAACAAGCATTTGTCTATGCCAAATGTTTGCTTGCTGGCATTGGCAGTGGTAGTGTAGGAGTTACAGAGCTGCATAATAGGAATGCCAGTGAACTATTGAACTGAAGCCAACCCTATCACCACCCTGCAGATAATGACAGGCAGTGGTGTGTTTTTTGAGTCTTCAGGCATAACGGCCACGCCATTTCACCACACCCTACCCTGCAGACACCGACAAGTGTCACGGTGTACCTTGGGGTCTTTGGCCCTTATGCGCACCCCTTTCCATCAGGAAATACAGTGAGATGGGTGCGGTATAGGAGAATGGGGTGAACTTTAAGGCCGAAGAGTCCAAGGCACACCTCGATGTCTCTCACTGGCTGCAGGGTGTGGGTGGGGGTGGAATGGTATGAGCATTGCAGACGACAATCCCAAGTCACAGCTCTGATGCCTGTCATTCTCACAGGGTGGGGCATTATGGTAGGAAACCCTAACGCCTCAGGCATTCGTTGGTATTTTCACTCCAAATTTTCAACATGATTTTCTTGTGACCCCCACCTCATGAACAATGGCAATATCAGTTTGTTAGCCAAAAGCTGCTTTTGCACAGCGACTACGGTATTTGGCACCACAGGTGGAAAAACACATTCCGAACAGGATGTGAAAAATGACAGCTGTACTGCTCATGGGGAGGTGTAAAAAATGGCAATGTTGAAAATCTGCAGTGAAAATATTAAAGAAAACTGGTGAAGTCACGAGCGTGCGTAGAAACTGTGCAACGCACACCCATAATGTAATTACTTTGGGGATTTTTTACAGCAGATTGTCAACGCAGGCATTTTGGGACCTCCGATCATGAACAGTGCCACTGTGATTTTCTTTGTCTGTCCCGAACAATGATTTCCCACGGCGACCATGCATTTCTGTGCTGAAAGTGTGAAAACACATTTCGGCCATGTTGTGAAAAATAACAGCTGTACTGTTCATAAGGAAGTGTGGAAAAATGCTACTGGTGAAAATCTGGACTGAAAATATTACAAATTTATGAACTTACGAGGGTGCATGGAAACTGCGCAATGTTCACTCATAACACAGTCATTTTATGGACTTTTGTCACCAAATTCTCAACATAGCCATTTTAAGACCTCTACTCATGAACAATGTCATTGTGTGCCAATGTGTCCCATACACTGATTTTGCACACCGACTGTGCCATTGTGCACTACATGCACGGAAAGACATTTTGGGTGAGATGTGAAAAATGACAGCTGTACTGCTCATAAGGAGGTGTGGTAAAATGGCAATGTTGAAAATCGAGAGTGTAAATATGAGAAATTTAGAAGCTTACGAAAGGAACTACAAAGAACGACGTCAGAACAATAGTCATTTTAGGAATGTTTTCACCAAATTTGCAAACATTGGTTTTTGAGAGCCCACCTTACGAACACTGGCACTGTTGTTTCGTTAATCGGTCCTGAAAGGTGATTTATTTATTTATTTAAGTATAGGATTAGCACAATACCTTTGAGCAGAGGTTCACAGTGACCGCGAAATCACCCTTCGGGCCCAATTAACACTATGACAGTTCAAGAATTCATGAGGAGGGGTCCCAAAAACCCCCATGTTGAAAATTTGGTGCCAAAATTCCAAAAAATGCCTGAGATATGCATCAAAGTTGAAAAAACCCTATTTATTACATTATACAGCTTACCGACATTTCCTCTCAGTTCGCGGTCGGCTTTGAAGAATTACAGGCGTGTTGATCCACCAGTCGTCATGCCAGACTCTGGGTAAGTATAGGGTGGTGGGGGTGTGGGGAGGCAGAGTTCGTAGAGGGTGGGCGGGGTGGGCAGGAGATCGCTGAGGGAAAGTTTTTTGTTTACAGGTTTTTTTTTTTTTTTGAAGATTACAAGAGGGATGTTTGCCACGCTGGGTGGGCTCCCAGTGTGGCAGCTAGAAGGCTGTTTGGGGGCCTGGAGCTGACGAGGATTGGGCACCCCATTGGCCATAATAATCTTTGCGCTGGGTGGTGGGCTCCCAGTGTGGCACCTGAAAGCTTTTTGGGGCATGGAGCCAATGGGGATTGGGCACCCTGCTTGGACCACAATAATTTTTGCCATGCTGGGTGGGCTCCCAGCGTGGCATGCCCTGAAAAGCTTTTTTGGGGCATGGAGCTGATGGGATTGGGCACCCTCGTCGGCCATGAGGATTCTTGCCACGCTGGGGTAGGCACTCAGCATGGCACTTGGAAGGCTATTGGGGGGGCGGGGGGTGTAGAGCCGACAGGGATTGGGCACCCCCATCGGCAATGAGGATTGTTGCCACACTGGGGTGGGCTCCCAGTGTGGCGTACACTACAGGAAGAGAAAGCAGAGATGTATGATGCAGGATTGCTGGCAATATGCTAATCAGCAGTCTCTTATCACTGCTCACTGAAGCGTAGCTCCCCCTTTGAACTGTACTGCACTGCATTTTCAACTACTGTCATAGACAGCTGCAGCATTCACTGGTGAACTGTAGCTGCGCCTTCAAACACACTGACTGAATTGGAAGACAGGGTGCCACACCTCCAAAAACTCTGATGTTGGCACTATGTTTCTTGCACATGTGTGCAAGCAAACATAATGACTCTTAAACATACAAAATCCTGTCCAAAAAGAGACATACATTCTAACAACTGTAAAAGTACACAGTACGACAGTTCACATAACCCTCAGGGACCACACAAGCTAAATTTAATTACCGAATAAATTAAACAATTAACGTACCTGTAACACTATACAATTTCCCACACAACTTAAAATACTACCCCCTGCACAAACTAAAATGACTGTCAAACATTTAAAACCCTATCCTAACAAGCATTTGTCAATGCCGAATGTTGTCTTGCTGGCATTGGCATTAGTAGTGGTGCAGAAGTTAAAGAGATGCATAATAGGAATGGCAGTGAAGTATTGAACTGATGCCAACCCCACCCCCACCCTGCAGAGACTGACAGGCACTGGGATGTGCCTTTGGATTGTTGGTCATAACGCTCACGACATTTCACCTCACCCTACCCTGCAGATACCAACAAGTGTTGTGGTGTGCCTTAGGGTCTTCTAGCCTTACTGTGCAGGACCAGTAGGTGACACCAGGGGTGGGGGTCCACAGGATATGGCAGCCCATGCCAGTCTACCAGAGGCTGCCATTCCCCCTTCAAAACAAGCCAGAAATGTGCCATAATATCAGACCAGTGCCAGTGACACCCCCAGCCCATACCTCTTCACCCAGGACTGGGGCCAGTGGAGAATGGGCTGTACTTGCCCCGGTATGAACTGGACAACCAGTCAGAGAGGGGCACATAGGTGGTACGACAGCCCCAAAGTAGATGTCTTCTGTGCCAGCTGCACTTGCTTCCCTGGCAATGTGCAGGATCATGCAGTTGTCTGTCCCCTTGCCTGCCCCCAGCCCGCCGCAGAGATGGGTCCTGTGACCATGATTTGGGCATGGAGTAAGCATACAACAATGGCTATGGATGCTGTGGGGTGCCCCAAAGGTGCACATCCTGTGCATGGGGGGCCTCTGCAGCTGTCCACCCACTTTGCAGGAGTGGAGCAGCTGCAAGCATTGTGTGGAGCATGCCCTTATTTCGAAGCATATTACATATAGAATAATGCATGGGGTGGCGTCTGTAATGAGAATTTTACACACACCTGAGGTGGGATGCTATAAACCCGAGGGCAAAGCCTGAGGGTTTAAAGCTCAAGCATCCCACATTCATGATTGCGAGTGCGTTGTTACGCGCGTGCATTGCACAGTTGCTATGCACCTTGTAACAGTGTCACTTTATGGAGTATTGTCACCAAATTTTCAACACAGGCATTTTAGGACCTCTGTTCATGAACAGTGTCACTGTCATTTTTGTAATGCGTCCTGAACACCGATTTCGCACAGCAACTTCCCTATTCTGCGCCGGAAGTGCGAAAACACATTTTGGCTGGGATCTGAAAAATGACAGCTGCACAATTCACAAGAAGGTGTGGTAAAATGCCTATGTTGAGAATCTGGCATGAAAATATTGCAAATTCGCTAACTTACAAGCGTGCGTTGCGCAGTTGCTATGCACGCTCATAAAACAGTCAAGTTTTGGATTTTTCCCACCAAATTTGCAACATAGGGTTTTTGAGAGCCCCCCTCATGAACAGTGGCACTGTCATCTCCTTACATAGTCCTGAAAGGTGATTCCATGCAGTAACTGCGAAATCACCTTTTGGGACCGAACACCACCATGACAGTGCAAGAATTAATAAGAAGGGGTCCCAAAAACCCCATGTTGAAAATTTGGGGCCAAAATTAGCAAAAATGCCTGAGATATGTACTAAAGTTGAAAAAAACCCTATCTATCCCATTATACAGCTTACCGGTATTTCCTCAGTTTGCGGTCAGCTTTGAAGAATGCAGATGTGTTCCCGGTCCACCGATGATCGTTGCGCCAAGCTTGAGTAAGTATGGGGTATGGGGGTTTGAGGAGGCAGGAGTGCGCAGTGGGTGGGTGCGGGCTGGGGCAGGGGGCACAGAGACTACGAGGGACCATTTTCCTTTTAAAGGTAGTAAAAGGAAAAGAAAACATTGTGGACAGTTTTTTCCCAGGGGTTTGGCACACTGGGATGGGCTCTAGCGTGCCACCTAACTGTTTTAGAGGGTGTCTGTAGTTGACGGGGATTGGGCACCCTGTCGGCAAACAACCGGGGGCAAATTTATGCCAACAGGGATTGGGGCACCCTCGGCGGCACACAAAGAAGGGGGATGCAGAGCCAAGGGGATTGGGCACCCCCTCGACATTAAACAATTAGAGTTATTTCTTCCGACGAGAATGGGCTCCCCGTTGGCACACAAGGAAAGGCGGGGGTAACAGCCGAGGGGGGATTGGGAACCCCCTCGGCATTACACAATTGGGGGAGGTGCTTTATGCTGACGGGGAGTGGACTCCCCCATTGGCACGTTGACAGGGGGCAGGTGCAGCCAACAGGGGGATTGGGCACCCCTGAAGTCAGCAGTCCTACGGTCGTGTCCCGCAATGCACATAATGGCAGCAAGCATGGCAAGAAAAGGACTGCTGCATCTGACAAGCTTTGCTTGGATTGCAGCGGACTTTTCCTTAGATGTTCTCACCACATTATGTATGTATGGTGTGGCGCCGGCATGCAGGCTGATTGGGGAGTGAGGGACGCACCTACTGATGCGTGCCCTGCATTCG
Source organism: Neoceratodus forsteri (assembly GCA_016271365.2). Classification (NCBI taxonomy): domain Eukaryota; kingdom Metazoa; phylum Chordata; order Ceratodontiformes; family Ceratodontidae; genus Neoceratodus; species Neoceratodus forsteri. The sequence goes on from JADMNL010000023.1 coordinate 73,826,362, forward strand.
CCCAACAGTGACCGCGCCTCCAAATCTGCACTACCGCAAGATGTTGACTTGCGTGCAAGCGCGGCAAGCCAATATAAAAAGGACCATACATTCTAACATCCAAAAGGCCCCGTCTCATTTCTTATCGAAACAGGCATGTCCCTTGAAGCGGCAGCTCTCGCTCTCTAGCGCTCTGTAGCGCTCTCTCTCCCCCCCCCCCAAACACCATGCCCTTCGTGCTACTGCTGCCAGTGCTGACCTCTTTCTGAAGCTGCTCCTGAGTGCAGGGGATACACATCATGACCCCACCCTAGACTGCAGAAAAGTGCCATTCCCGAATGCAGACTTTCCCGATCGCACATGGACATACCTCTCAACCTACTGCCTCATAAATCATGGATAAGGCTTAAAAAAAATCAGGGACTAAAGACGAAAATCAGGGATACATCTTCAAAATTAGAGATATCCCCCCAGAACATTGGTAGAATATGGGGCTTAGTGCAAAATGCGTTTTCTAAAGAAAAACAAGTCTGTAACTTTAATGCTTGACATTATTTTGTGCTTACAGTCTCCACTGTTTAGCTTCAAAAACACAAATTTTAGGAGGGACAGAGTAAAATTTTGAGGCAAAATCAGGGACGTCCCTGAAAAGCGGGGACAGTTGAGAGGTATGCATATGGACACCACTCCTGGCCACAAAACCACGCTACTTCACTCCAGCCAACAACATCAAGGACAGACTGACCCAATCACATCTTCTTATCAAGGAGGATCCTGCACTATGGAAAACAAAAAGTGTCAAAAGACAACCAGTGGCAAAAACATCACTACACTACGGAAAATCAGAACAGCCACAAAACGAAAAGGCAAACCTGGAAATGACTACATATCAATCTAAGCCGAATATTAAGCATCATCCTAATGTATTATGTAAAATGATAAGTAAGGTGCAGGGACTGCATCAGAAGGTGGTGCAGGGACTGCATCAGAAGACATAGGAGGACAGATTAACGGAGCTCAATATGTATACCCTGGAACAAAGGAGGTAGAGAGGTGATATGATCGAAACAGTCAAACACCTTAAGGGCATTAACAAGGTGAAAGAGTCTAACCTGTTTCAATATACGAAAAATAGCAGGACAAGAGGACACAGCATGAGATTAGAGGGAGGCAAATTAAGAGGTAATGTGAGGAAGTTATTTTTCACAGAAAGGGTGATGGATGCATGGAACGGCCTACCTCAGGAAGTGGTGGATATGAATACAGTGCAGGGCTTCAAACAGGCATGGGATAGGCATAACGGAGCAATACAGGTGAGTATGAATAGATAGGCCACTGACTGAGCAAAGGCAGATGGCACATTTATAAGGCAGAAAAAGAAATGGGCAGACTGGATGGGCCTTGTGGTCCTTATATGCAGTCAACGTCTATGTTTCTATGCAAGTCCTGAATGGGAAAACCTACCATCATGTCGGTTATTGGGCTAACTGCCCCACCCCCCCCAACAGTATATTTCCCCATACACCACACTTATTTTTTATTTTATGTGTATATATTCTGGTAAGGTCGGCTGAGTAGGCAGTTTAATGTGAACACCTCGATTGTTGCAGCTTTATAATGTGGTTGCCCTCCTGGACTGAATAGCCTGGAATTTGGCATGCAGAGAGTCAGGGTCAGGATCTCTGGATTCTGCCAGTTAGGCAGTGGTCAGTTCAGTAGTTTAAAAGTTCAGGAAGGTTGAAACCCCCAAAACATATGGTTTTTAGAACTGTTTTTTTTTTCCCACCAAAAGCACAATAGTGATTGAAATCTGAAACTTTGAGTTTCCTTAGAGTTTGGTTCAAGTGTATAACCTTCATGTCAGCACTGTCTCATCACACAAAGTAAATGACAGATCAGTGCTCTCACAGAGAGTGCGGATATTAGAGCAATCTCTTGACCAAGGCTGCTTCGTGGGAGTGACCTTTATCGATCTAACAAAGGCTTTTGACACTGTTAGCCACCCACTCCTGCTCCGTCAACTAGCTGTGATTGGCCTTTCCAATGATGTTCTACCTTGTTTCAAAGCTACCTAGAGAATTGCTCTCAATGGGTAAAAATATCTAGCATCACCTCCAATCTCTGGGCTGTCTGCTCTGGTGTTCCACAAGGATCAATTTTGGGTCCCCCTCCTAGTCAGTATTTTTCTGAACAATCTACCTCATGCCTGCCACCAAAAAATTTTTCTATATGCCGAAAACGCTGTCCTCTGTACAAGTCACTCAATCCCCGACACACTCGAAAGCCACCTACAACACATCTTTAAGGAAGTTGAAGAATGATTTAGGGCTCACAAATTGGTCCTAAACCTCAAAAAAACTAAAGTTATGATATTCAGCACTTCCTGTAATAAACACTAAACCCATGCTCTTACCGTAAGGAATAACCTGGGAGTTCCACTTGAACAAATCCAGCACTTCAAATATTTGGGTGTTACCTTGGACAGCCATCTCTCCTATGCTCGTCACATTGGGAACGTGGCAAGGGCTGTGAATGTCAGGATCGGGCTCCTATACAGAATCAGGAGGAATCAGACACCTCAAGCACTCAAACTTGCTGTTTACAATTCAGTATTGTCAATCACGGACTATGGCTTGGTCATTTATGGGTCAGCCTCCACCACCTCCCTCAAGAGACTCACTGTCGCACTAAAGGTTTGTTGACTTCTCACTGGGGCTGCGCACCTCACTCACACTCATGAGCTCTATGCTCAAACTGGCTGGCTCCAACTTAGTGGTAGGATCAAATACCAAATGTGCCTCCTAGCTAAGAAGATACTTCTCGGTCTCCTGCCTCCAGAGGTGGGTTACCTTCTGAACCTTTCCCACAGGACCCAGCTCACTCGTACCTCAGGTAACCAACTGTTGCTGGTTCCTAGATGCCAGATTACACAAGGCCAGCGTGCCTTTTCTTAAAGAGCACCACTTTGATTCAATGGGCTACACAGTGAACTATCTAACCTACCTAATCTTGGTCAGTTTAAGCGTGTGCTCCAGCATCATCTCTTAGCTGAAAGCTCCTGCGATTGTAACTCATAAGTAACCAGCCACCTGGCCTATAGCATCTAAGAGCCTCCCCATCCATGCACTTGACTTTTCTCCCACCTGGCTTGGGGCTATTTAACTCCCCCCATCTCTTATCCCCTCTTTCTGTATTGCCCATACCACTATTTTCTCCACCCCCTCATTCCACCCAGTTACCCTTCCCACCTGCATGCTTCTTTCCTCTTCCTGTCTATGTTCCCTGTATGACAAAGCCCCTAGCTACAACCCCTTCTCCCTTTGTCTTTCACTCCCCCTTTTCCCTTGTTAGCCCTTCTTATACCAGATCACTCTTGCCTTGGTAGTGCTATATAATTGATAGCTAATGTAAAGTCTGCTCACGTTGCTGCTTCCTGTGTTGGTTATTGTTTGCCAAATGTAGAAACTCAATTGTTAGTCTACCTTTGATTGTATGTAACCCTTCCCACTGACGTGGAACCCCTGTAAATGAGCTGCTGTGCACTCAGCGGTATTCAGTCCGAGACTGAACAAATAAATAATGCCAAGCCTGCATCACAAGATCATTCAAACCCCATAATTACACCACACCACTGATTTGCCAGTGTTCCAGATTCGTTGAACCCTACTTTTTCATTCTCCTACTTTGAATGCTTTGCATAGCAGCTGTAATAAATGCCTTTACTATATATAGCAATTAAATCTATATACCACAGCAACTAAATCTACATACCACAGCAATGACATCTGTCTGCCACAATTACAAGATATGCCATAGCAATTCAATATACATACCATAGCAATTAAATATGTACACCACAGTAATTACATCTTTAAAGCACAATTAGATCCATATACAACAGCAAGCAAATCCATGTATTGCAGCAGTTAAACCTATATTCCACAGCAATAAAATCTATTTACCACAGTTTAATCCATATCACACAACAATTGATCCATAAGCCACAACAAGTAGATCTTTATACCATAGCAATTATTTCTTAATATCACAGCAATTAAGTTTATATACTACAGCAATTAAATCCATACACCACAGTAATGAAGCCCACTGACCGCAGCAAGTAAATCTATATAGCCCCACAATAAAACAAGAATTTGTCAATGCCGAATGTTGATTGCGTTTGTTCGTTGAGCTTGCTCACTGCCCGTGTCACTCACTCGTTCTGTTTCTCCCGGTGATGCAGGCTGCTCTTTGGTACTGGGCTCCTGCCTGTGTTGGCACATTTTTCTGCCCACTAAGAAATCTGCAGCTGTCCCAACAGAGCTCTGTTGAGGTGGGTCACTCCCCCTCTCTCACTCGCTCATTCTGTTTCTGCTGGCACTGCAGGCTGTCCTTTTGTACTGGGCTCCTGCCTCTGTTGGCAGCTTTTTCTGCCCACAAAGAAATCTGCAGCAGTTCTGACACAGGTCTGTTGAGCTAGCTCACTCCCCTTCTTTCACTCGCTCATTCCTTTTCTGCCGGTGCTGCATGCTGGCCTTTTCTACTGGGCTCCTACCTGCATTGAAGCCTTTTTCTGCCCACAAAGAAATCTGCAGCAGTCCTGACAGAGCTCTGTTGAGCTCGCTCACTCACTCCCCCTCTCTCACTCATTTGTTCTGTTTCTCCCTCTGCTGCAGGCTGCCCTTTTGTACTGGGCCCTGCATGCATTGCTGCCTTTTTCTGCCCACAAAGAAATCTGCAGCTGTCCCAACAGAGCTCCATTGAGCTCACTCACTCCCCTCCCTCACTCACCTCGTTCTGTGTCTCCTGCTGCTGCAGGCTGCCTTTGTACTGGGTTTCTGCCTGTGTTGGTGGCTTTTCTGCCCACAAAGACATCTGCAGCAGTCCCAACACAGCTCCGTTGAGGGTCGCTCACTCCCTCTCTCCTTGCTCGTTCCATTTCTGCTAGGCGCTGCAGGCTGGCCTTTTGTACTGGACTTCTGCCTATGTTGCCACCTTTTCCTGCCCACAAAGAAATCCACAGCAGTCACGATAGACCTCCATTGAGCTCGCACACTCTCCCTCTCTCACTCGCTCGTTCTGTTTCTCCTGGTGCTGTAGGGTGTCCTTTTGTACTGGGCTCCTGCCTCTGTTGGCACCTTTTTCTGCCCACAAAGAAATCTGCAGCAGTCCCGACAGAGCTCCATTGGCCCTCACTCAACTCCCCTGTCTCACTTAGCTTGTCTCGCTTCTGCGGGTGCTGCAGGCTGCCCTTCTGTACTGGCCCTGCCTGTGTTGCCGCCTCTTTTTCTGCCCACAAAGAAATCTGCAGCAGTCACGACAGAGCTCTGTTGAGCTCGCTCACTCCCCCCCTCTCAGTCACTCATTATGTTTCTCCCACCACTGCAGCCTGCCCTTTTGTACTGGGCCCCTGCGTGCATTGCTGCCTTTTCCTGCTCACAAAGAAATCCGCAGCTGTCCCAACAGAGCTCTGTTGAGCTCACTCATTCCCCCTCCCTCACTCGCTCGTTCTGTGTCTCCCGGCGCTGCAGGCTGCTCTTTTGTACTGGGCTCCTGCCTGTGTTGGCACCTTTTCCTGCCCAAAACGAAATCCACAGCAATCCCTACAGAGCTCAGTTGAGCTCGGTCACTCCCCCCTCTCTCAGTCACTCGATCCTAATCTGTCCCAAACACTGATTCCCGACAGCGACTGCGGTATTCTGCACCGAAAATGCATAAACACATTTCGGCCAGGATGTGAAAAATGACAGCTGTACTGTTCATAAGGAGGTGTCAACAAATGCCAGTGCTGAAAATCTGGTGTGATAATATTACTAATTTGCGAACTTACAAGGGTGCGTGGAAACTGTACAACACACGCTTGTAACACAGTCATTTTATGGAGTTTTATCATAAAATTTTCAACATAGGCATTTTAGGACCTCTGCTCATGAACAGTGTCAATGTGATTTTCTTAATGTGTCCCGAACACCGATTTCCCACAGCGACCGCGCTGTTGTGCACTGGAAGAGCGAAAACATATTTGGTCAGGATATGAAAATGTCAGCTGCACTGTTCATAAGGAGGTGTGGAAAAATGGCAATGCTAAACATCTGGAGTGAAAATATTGCAAAGTTGGGGAGGTACGAGTGTGCGTGGAAACTGCGCAATGCACATTCATAACACACTCATTTTATGGACTTTCATCACCAAATGTTCAACGTTGGCATTTTAGGACCTCTGCTAATGAACAGTGTCACTGTCATTTTCATAATGTGTCCCGAACACAGATTTCCCACAGCGACTGTGCTATTCTGAGCCTGAACTGCGAAAACACATTTTGGCCAGGATGTGAAAAATGACAGCTGCACTGTTCATAAGGAGGTACAGAAGAATATCAATGTTGAAAATCTGGAGTGAAAATACTTTTAATTTGCGAAGTTACGAGCATAGGTAGCAACTGCACAACGCACGCTCATAAAACAGTAATTTTTGGGGATTTTTCCCACCAAATTTGCAACATAGGCTTTTTGACAGCCCACCTTATGAACACTGGCACTGCAGTTTCATTAATCGGTCCTGAAAGGGGATTCACGCAGTGACCACGAAATACAGGTTACTCACTTGTAACAGGAGTTCTATGAATGGTATATGTTGTTCATCCACACTGTCTGGCAGGTTCCTTGCCGCTTTTAATCTTGCCAGAAGGTCTTCAAGCTGGCTCCTCCCACCCACCCGGGTGGTAAAACTCTCGGATCTGCCCCATGACGCCAGATCTAGCCCGCTGGAAGCCAGGTTGTACGTTGAAGCTGGAGAGTTCGGTGGGTGCGTGGTGGATAAACAACATATACCATTCCTAGAACTCCTGTTACAGGTGAGTAACCTGTATTTCTAGGGACATGGATATGTTGTTCATCCACACTGTCTGGCAGACTCCTAGCAGTTCTCTGGGAGGAGGGAGGCAAGGCACATACCCCCTACTTAGGGAATAATGACTGAAGAACTGAGGCCCAAAAGCAGCATCCCGGCATGACTCAAGGACGATGTGGTAGTGGGTAATGAAGGTGTGTGCTGACTTCCAGGTAGCAGTGGATTTCCTGGATAGGGACGTCCCTGGAAGCAGCCACCGATGCAGCGGTATGGCGGGTAGAATGAGCACTTATCCCTCTGGGAGGCTCCATGCCCGCCAACCTATAGCAGAGATCTATGCAGGAGGTGACCCACCTGCCTATCATCCGCTTGGCTGCAGGTCTGCCAGGTGCGGCTTCAGCGTAGGTGACAAACAGCTGGCGAACTTCTCCCTGAACTTCAGCCGTCCGCTCCTTGTAATAAGCGAGTGCTTTTCTAGGGTCCCAAATATGGAGCCTATATTCGGCCTCCGAGGTTTGATTTGGGTAGAACACCGGCAGAGTCAACACCTGGTTAAGGTGAAACTCCGACACCACCTTCGTAAGGAATTTTGGGTGGGGGCACAGGACACCCTTGTCCCTGTGGAAGACCAGATAAGGAGACTCAATGGAAAGCACGTGGAGCTCTCCCATCCTTCTGGCTGACGTGATAGCCACCAAGAAGGCAGTCTTCCACGACAGGTGAGAGATGTCACACCTGTGCATCGGTTCGAATGGCTTGCCCATGAGCTTAGCCAATACCAGCAGTAGATCCCACGGAGGTGGAGGTTCTCGCACCGGAGGGGATATGCGATCAAGGCCTTTGAAAAAGTGCCCGACCACCTTCTCCTGCACCACCGACTGCTTCCCGGCCCGCCTGGTAAGCAGAGATGGCTGCCAGGTGCACCTTAAGGGTCGTCGACCAAAGCCCTTGTTGAGAAAGGGACCACTGGTAGTCCAGAATGCTTGCTAAGGAGCAGGAGAAAGGGTCCAGGCCCTTGCCCTGACACCAAATGAAGAATCTCTTCCACTTAAAGGTGTAGCATTTTCTGGTCGACTCCTTACGGGACGCCTTAACAATGTTGAGGACCTCGTCGGAAAGACCCAAGGCCTGGAACTCTAGCCGCTCAGGAACCAGGCCATCAGGTGCAGGGATTGAAGGTCCAGATGGAATACCTTCCCCTGATTGACTGGGTCCGGGAGGGCTGGAAGCCGCCTCGGGAGCCTGGAGCTGAGACTCAGGAGATCTGGATACCAGAACTGGCAGGGCCAGTCTGGGGCTACCAGAATCACCTGTGCCTTGTCCCTCCTCAGCTTGAGAAGCACCTTGTGGATCAAGGGAAATGGGGAAAAGGCGTAGAAGAGGCCCAGGGTCCACGACCTTGAGAAGGCATCCCCCTGCAGCGAGCCCTGCTGAGGGAGGCTGGCATGAAACAGTCTCAGCTTCACATTCTCCCTAGAGGCAAACAGGTCCACCTGAGGCATGCCCCAGTGGGAGAACAGATCTTGTACTACCTCCGGCAGGAGAGACCACTCGTGGGACGCATCCCCTATCCGGCTTAGGGCATTGACCAGAATATTGGAAGCTCCTGCCACATGGATGGCAAGGAGATCCACCTCCAGGCTATGCACGAGGGACCAAATGTGGAGAGCTTCCCTGCACAGAGGCATGGAACGCATCCCGCCCTGGCAGTTTAGGTAGTACATGGTCATGGTATTGTCTGTCAGGACCTGGACCACTTGACCCCGTATAAACGGAGCAAAGGCGGTGAGGGCTAGATGAACCACTTGAAGCTCCAGCAGGTTGATGTGGCATCAGGACTCCCAAGGGGACCAGAGGCCATGCACTCTGTGCTCCCCCAGATAGGCACCCCAACCCATCAGAGAGGCATCGGTTGATAGAGAGACCGTCAGCTCAGGGCGGACAAATGGGATGCCCTCCTGCAGATGAGCTGGAATGGTCCACCACTGGAGTGCGTTCCACATCCCCTGGGTTACTGTCACTAGATGATCCAAGGGATTGGAGTGCTGTGACCATTGGCTGGCCAGTCCCCATTGTAGGGGACACAGGTACCACCGGGCCCAACAGACCATGCTGGTGCAGGCCACCATGAGGCCCAGGAGGTGCAGGAAGTCCTGAGCAGGGCAGAATTTCCCAACCTGAAATGATTGGGCAAAGGAGGAAAGAACCTCAGCCCTGTCCGCTGGGAGCTGTGCTGTGGCTCACAGAGAGTCAAGCTCTGCCCCGATGAATTGTATCACCTGCTTTGGCATGAGTTCCAACTTGGCCTCGTTGATAAGGAGGCCAACCTGAGAGCAAACCTGGAGGGCCAGATCCCTGGACCGCTCCACCTCCATTCTGGAGGAGGCCGCAATCAGCCAGTCATCCAGGTAGGGGTATACCCAGATCCTTTGGTGCCGCAGGAATGCTGTCACCACAGCCATGCATTTGGTGAAGACCCTGGGAGCTAGAGAAAGGCCGAAGGGCATGGCCCGGAACTCATAGAGGGATCCCTCTGCCCTGAAGTGGAGGAATCTCTGGTGGGACAGAAGGATTGGGATGTGAAAGAACGCATCCTGAAGGTCCAGAGAACAGAACCACATGCCTCGTTCCAGGGATGGAATGATCTGAGCCAGAGTGACCATCCTGAAGGTTCAAGACCTTAGGACCTGTTCAGGTCGTGCAGGTCTTGAATGGGGTGCCAGCCCCCCCATTTGTTCCGGGACCATGGCACCTGGACACAAGCCCCAGGTCTGAGGAGGGTCCTCACACCTCCTGATCACCTCCTTTTCGAGACCAGGCAATGTCGCTTGGTGAGCTGACAGAGAGGCTGTGACCTCAGAGCCTGCCGGGCTACGGTTCGAAAGGGCGGGGCCTGCTTGAACCCAGAGGCAGTCCCTTCCTACCACCTCCAACACCCAGCAGTCCATGGTGATAGCAGACCAGATGGAAAGGAAGTGGCGGAGCTGTCCCCCCATGGGGGAACCCAGGGGGGAGTGACGAGGCTGGGGGTGTCACTGGGCAGGCTTGGAGGAGGGGCCGGCCGAGGGACCTCCTGGACCTTTTCCTCCCTGCCTCCTATTAGAGGAAGCCGCAGGCTTGGCTTTAGGGTGCCAAGCGTGAGCCTGCTGGCCCTGATGCTGGTGTTGCTGGGCCGGACGTGCTGCAAGTGCAGACGGGAGAAAGGACTTATGTTGTTGACAACGGCCCTTGTCCTTCTGGGTGGAGGTGACCGAGTCCAGGGTAGCATTGGACTTTTCGATCTTCCACTCCAGGGCCAAACAGGTCAGTCCCCAAGAAGGGGATGTCCATCAATTTGTGCTGGGTATCCGCCGTGAAGGTGGATATACTCAGCGGTGCATGGCCACCGCAGCCGCTACTGATCGGGCACAGGAGTCTCCAATGTCTAGAGCCATTTGGAGCTGCTGTTTCACCACCACTGCCCTTCCCTGATCCCACACTTGCTTGACTGTAGTCTGCAGGTCAGCCGGGAGATGAAGGATCACCTCATCCAGGGAGCCCATGAGGGCGTGGTAGAAGTGTGCCATCAGCACGGCCGAGCTGGCCTGGTGGAGGCCTAGGGAGGATGCAGCATACACCTTGCGCCCGGCATAGTCCAGCTTTTTGGACTCCTTGTTGGGGGGCTTATCCACATCCCTAGCATTCCCGGAATGCCAGAAAACACTATTGGTGACCAACCCCTCTGCAGAGGGGTGCTCTGAAAAACTGGACAAAGAGCTGGTAGAGACCACATACTTCCTGGCCATCCTGGCCAAAGGCGCAGGACAGGAAGTCGGCCGCTGCCAAAGCTCCAAGGCTGGGCCAACAATGGCTTCAGCCACCGGAAAGGCCTCCGTGGGCGAATCCCTTGGTCCAGTATCTCCGTGAGGGGATACTTGGCCTGCTTGGATACAGGCTCGAGTTGCATCCTGGTGGACTCCGAGATGAGCCGAAGCAGACCCACGAACGATGATGGGCTCTCATCCATCGACTGCCCCCCGAGGACTCCAGGTCAAGGGGCCTGGAAAACAGGGAGGAGTCGTCATCACACTCTGAGGAGTCTGCGAAGAGCTGCCTGGGGCCTGAGCCACCCTCTACCTGCCGAGGATGGTCGGGAGTGAGGGTGACCGACAACTGGTGGGGCAGACCCTGACCCGACCGAGAGTCCTTGGTCGGTGCCCCCGATTTCGGTTGTGGAAGTGGAGGTTCCACCACAATTGGTGGGGCAGCTGGTTTCGGCTGAACAACCGGCCCAGGCTCGGGCACCTCGACTACCGCGAAGGGTTGTTTCGGCCTTTCAGGTGACAGCCACTTAATGGCCAGGGAAGACGACGGCATTGGCTTGTTCCCAGACAAAAGGAGCTGCTGCCACATTAGGTCCTTGTAGCGTCAACACAATTAGCGCCAAAGCCTCTCCTCTTCTGAGGAGGAAGACGAGGACGAGCGGCGCAGCCGCTTACCTCGGTGCCGAGACCGCCGATGTTGGCAGGATCGGCTGGACCAAGACGAGGTCCGAGACCCTCGGTGTTTCCGAGGGCAGGTCTGGGAGGGAGCGGGGACACCCGCTCCTCCCTCGGCTCAAGAGCCTTGACCGGGGACTCCGACACAGGAGGCGCAGGCAAGTCCTCGGTTTCCACCAGGGGAACCAGTGAAGAAGGGTTGTCGGCTTCACCAGTCGACAGTCCATCCGACAGGTTGAGAAAAATATTGACTGCGTCAATGGGTGTCTTGGCCGGCTGACCTGATGGGGACACCGTGAAGCCAGTGGCCTTAGCTGCAACTCTACCGAAGTCGAGTGTCAACTGTCCGGGGAAGGGGACCTCTCCCACTCCCAAGAACGTCGACGGTAGGATTTACCCTTTGAGTCCTTCTTTTTCGACCAAGAAGAGTGTCCCGATGGCCCCTCTCCCTTCATGGAAAAGGATTGGCAAAGTTTCTTGAAAGAAGCTGTGCAGGAGGATCCCAGAGAAAGCAGGATAAATGCTGCGCCCAAGCTGTAACCAGGCAACGTGGTCCTCAAGGACGTTGGCCGAAAACGATCTACATAACTCGCAGGCCTGCAGGTCGCGATCAAGGCCAAGGCAGTAGACGCACGTGGAGTGTGGGTCCATCCTGGACATCTTCTGCCCGCATGGGCACCGCCGAAATCCGGGATTTGATTTGTCGATTGCAGCCGCGAGGGAAGAATTTGACCGAAGTCTTGAGAATTTTAAAACTATTTTCGGGCGAACCGATGAATTAGGATCCAGTCTATATGCAGAGCGTTAAGGAGGGAACCTGAGCTTCCAAGCAGTAAGGAAGATCTGGCGTCATAGGCCGGAGCCAAGAATTTTACCACCCAGGTGGGTGGGAGGAGCCAGCTTGAAGACCTTCTGGCAAGATTTGAAGTGGCAAGGAACCTGCCAGACAGTGTGGATGAACAACATATCCATGTCCCTAGAAATCATCATTCAGGGTCGAATAACGCCATGACAGTTTGAGAATTCATGAGAAGGGGTCCCAAAAAATGCATGAGATATGCATCAAAGTTGAAAAAACCCTGTGTATTCCCTTATACAGCTTACCGGCATTTCCTCAGTTTGCGGTCGACTTTGAAGAGTGCAGACATGTTCCTGGTCCACCAAAGATGGTTGCAGCAGACTCCAGAGGTAAGTATGGGGGGAGGCAGGGTGCACAGTTGGTGGGCATGGGTTGTGGGAGGGGGGCAGGGAGACCGCCAAGGGACTGTTTCCTTTTTCCACAGGAAAAAAACAAAAACATTGCAGGACCATTTTTGTTTTTACAGGGGCATGTGGCACGCTGGGGTGGGCTCCCAGTGTGCTAATGGAGTCTTTTTTGGGGAGGGCAGCTGTGGCCTATGGGGGATTGGGCACCCCTGTTGGCACACAACAAAAGGGGGTTACATTATGCCAACGGGATTGGGTACCCCATCGGCACACAACAACAGTGGGGGTTACATAATGCCGACGGGGAGTGAGCTCCCCATTGGCAACATCAACCTTGAGCACTGAAGCCGATGGGGATTGGGGCCCCTGTCGGCAAACAAACATGGTGGGGGCACATGCTGCGAGGATTGAGCACCCCTCGGCAGGGGGACGCATTGAATAGTTAGGAACACGGTGGCAAGCTGCCACCGTGTCTACAAATAGTATCACTGTAATAAGGTTCCGCCTAGCAATGAATGCTGCTTCCTCATGGGAATGGCTTATGCTGCAATGATGAGGTGGCCCTGACTGCAGCGGCTGAAACCTCACAAGGTTGTGACACACTGGCTGAACTAGTGTCAGCAGCAGTGTGCCACGGCATTGGGGAAAGTGGGCCAAGCCTTTAAAGGCTGTGGGAACATTGGCCACAACAGTGTCATGCCTCCACAACCTGCTTCTGGCAACCTGCCACAATATGTTTCTTGCACATGCGCGCAATCAACATAAAAAATAACATACTGAAATAAGCTAAATTAACTACTAATTCAGCAAATTACCATCTACGTACAATCAATTACCAATACACTAGCTTTCAGTTAAAAGATTAAGGCTAAATATACATGAAATAAAGATATTTCTGCACAGTGAATTTTGCCTCAGCTGTCCTTATATATTATGCAAAATAAAACACAAAGGAATGGCTATGTATTTGTGAAGCAGTGATGTAATGCCATCTTGGTGGGCTAATAAGGTAAGAGTGTCACTCAGTCTTTGACCTTGTGGCTTATAACTTAATTAGCCACCCTTGATGTTATTATTTTCTTGTTCACAGCACTTTCCTAAGATATATACGTATTCGTGTGTGTGTGTGTGTGTGTGTGTGTGTGTATATGTGTATATGTGTGTGTCTATATATAGCAAACTAATATCCCCATTGAAAAAGACATCTGAAAAAAATGCATAACATGAGCGTAATAAATCACTTGTCTCATCATGAAGCACTAACACTAATCTAATCTCGGGTAGTAACACTAACCTCATAAATCAATTGTCAGATCATGAAGTGCTAACACTAACCTAATCTGAAGTAGTCATTCTAACCCAATAAATCAATTGTGACATTATTGATAAGAACACTTTTGAAACTTCTCTACTTCAGCTTCAAAAATCATACACTGCTAAAAAATACTTTTTTAAAAAGGTTGGTTTTACCTTCCAACCAAGCAAAAAAGGTACTGTTGCAGACAACCCATTAAAACAACATTCTTGCAGCAAGATCTTTCATGAGAGTTTGGCCCAGGATAAGGCCTTATGGTGTCTTGGGAAAATAAATACTTTTTATGATGTCTTGCATGCACAGTGCAAGCCACATTTTGTGACAGCTTGCTGGAGTAGCAGGTTGTGGAGGTGCATCCGTGTTGTTGCCAATGGCGCCACTGCTTTTTTGGGCTGGTCTTTATGGGAGCAGTGAATGAGCATGCTATGTATGACAGCTGTTCAGAAGCGTGCTACCAACTTGAAAGAATTTTGTCGCGGCAGTGAGAGAGCACTCTGTCATTGCAGGGCATGCCTTGCCTGCTGAAACATTTCAATAAACATGGTGGCGGCTGTCGTCATCCGCCTCTCACAGTCATGTGAAAGCCGATGTCGGTGGTGCCCAATCCCCCTGTCGGCATGCCCCTTCCCAGTTCATTTGCCAATGGGGGAGTCCAATCACCGTTGGCATAATGTTCCCCCTTGTTTTGTCTGCCAAGGGTGGTGCCCAATCCCCCTCAGCATCATGCCCCCCCAAACACAGATGGCTTTCTTTGCTGATGGGGGGGCCCAATCCCCATCAGCTTCGGTCACCTGTCACCCAAAAAACACAGGTGGCACACTGGGAGCCCACCCCAGTGTGCCAAAATGTCCTTCTCACACCCTGAAAGAAAAAAAACCTTCCCGTGATGTTCTTTTTGTTTTTACCCTGTAAAACAGAAAATGGTCCTCATGGTCATGACAGACCCCAACCTGCACCCACCCTCTCTGCACCCTCTCTCACACCCCTCACCCCATACTTACATCTGGAGCCCGGGCGACGACCTTCGTGGAGCGGAACACATCTGCACTCTTCAAAGCCACCAGTGAACTGAAGAAAATCACAGTAAGTTGTATAATGGCATCAGTGGAGGGTGGGGTTCAACTTTATTAGATATCTTGGGCAGTTTTGTGACATTTGGCTCCAAATCTTCAACCTGGGGTTCTTGGGACCCTACCTCATGAACTCAGTGACCATCATGTCGTTATTCAGTCTCGAAAGTTGATTTTGTGGTCAGCGCGTGGAATCACCTTTTGGGTCTGATTAACAAAATGACAGTGTCACTGTTCACGAGGTGGGCTGCCAAAAAGATTATGTTGCAAATTTGGTGAAAAAATTCCAAAAAATGACTGTGTTACGAGCATGCGTTGCGCAGTTTTCACTCACGTTCATAAGTTTGAGAATTGTTTTATATTTTCACTCCAGATTTTCAACACTGCCAGTTTTTCATACCTCCTTATGAACAGTACAGCTGTCATTTTTCACATTCTGCCCGAAACATGTTTTCGCACATCTGGCACACAATGGCGCGGTCACTGTGGGAAATCAATGTTTGGGACAAATTAAGAAAATCACAGTGACACTGTTTATGAGTGGAGGTCCCAAAATACCTGTGTTGAAAATGTGGTGAAAAAATTCCACAAAATGACTGTGCTACGAGTGTGCATTGGGCAGTTTCCACGCACGCTCATAAGTTCGAGAATTTTTAATATTTTCAACATTGCCATTTCTTCACACCTCCTTATGAATGGTACAGCTGCCATTTTTCACATCCTGCCCAAAATGGCGTGGTCGCTGTGGGAAATCAACGTACGGGACAGATTAACAAAATCAGGGTGCCACTGTTCATGAGCAGAGGTCCCAAATGCTTTCATGAGGTGGGGTCACAAAAAGCCCATGTTGAAAATTTGGGGAGCAAATACCAACAAACACCCGGGGCATTAGGGTTTCTAACCATAATGTCCCACCCTGTAGAGGCATCAGGGGTGTGACTTTGGATTTTTGGCTGTAATGCTCATGTTATTCCACTTTCACCCCACCCTGCAGCCAGTGACATGCATCAAGTGTGCCTTGGACTCTTTGGCCCAGTGTTCACCCCATTCTCCCATACTGCACCCATCTCAACGTATTTCCTTATGGAATGGGTGAGCATCAGGCCTGACGATGCCAAGGCACAACGCAATATTGTCGGAATTTGCAGGGTAGGGTGAGGTGAAATGGCATGAGCGTTATGGCCAATGACCCAAAGGCACACCTCAATGCCTGTCAGTCTCTGCAGGGGGGGGTGGGGTTGGCATCAGTTCCATACTTCACTGTCATTCCTATTATGCATCTCTCTCTAACTCCTGCACTACCAATGCCAATGCCAGCAAGACAACATTCAGCACTGACAAATGCTTGTTTAATTTTTAAAATTTTGAACTTCAGTTTCTATCTGCAAGGCATTCAACTCGGTGCTACACAGAAGGTAGCTGAAGAAGCTAGAGGATCTAGGTGCAGCAAAGGACATAGATGGGTGGGAAGTTGTTTGGAGGGGAGACAGCAGAGGGCTGTGGTAAATGGAGTCAAATCCAAGGAGAGGGAGGTCACTAGCAAGGTGCCACATGGATCCGCTCTGGGACCAGTACTTTTCAATATGTTCATAAGTGACATAGGAGAAGGAATTCAGGACAAGATGTGTCTGTTCACAGATGTCACCAAGCTCTGTGGTAGGGTTGACAGTGAGGAGGGGGCAAGGGAGGTGCAGAGGAACCTGCACAGGTTGGAGAGATGCTCAAATGTTTGGTGGTTGGAATTCAATGCCAAAGTGCAAGGGATGCACATAGAGCAGGCCCAGGTTAGAGTGTTATAAGTGACTCCTTTGAACAATCTAGTCAATGTAATAAGGCCTACAGTAAAGCATCCAGTTGGTGGGGGTGTATTGGGAGGATTTTGATAGCAGGAGAAAAAAGGTATTATTAGGCAAGCAAGGCAATTTTATTTATATGTTGCCCAATCCCAAGGGCTCTGGGCAACAGTCACCTCACAAAAAAATATAGCAAATAGCAGTTAAAACAGTATATTAAGAATCCAGGCCAAAACTTAAAGTAAAGAAATGTTTTTTTTTTTTTTTTTTTGCTACTTTATTTCTTCTCCTGGTCAGCTGGCTCTTCCTCCACCGGTTCTCCAAGCCCCATCACCCCGGTATCCACTGATTCTCACCTTCATTGCAGTTTCTTGAGGTGCCCAGCTGGTCGGTGCGGCAGCTTGAGGCTGCTTATCTCCGCCAGTTGCCATTTTTCCTTTTTCTCCCCATGAGTGCAGCATGGCAGTGTGCAATGATGCCAGTGGTCGAGCCATGGATGCTTCTGCATGTAGCACGCCGCCTGTAATGCAAACCACCTCTCCATCTGTGGATCTTCAGGCCAGCCCCCAGCTACCACTAGGGGCCAGGCAAGCAGCAGACTCCATCCCCACCCCTCCCTGGGAGAGGAGAGCTGTCCTCCTGATGTTCATTCCTCTTCCTCCCTGGCAGAGCCTCGGGGACCCGCTCACACTGCAAACACAGGTTGCCAGCATTGCCAGAGATAAGGCAGTGATGCCTCAGCCCTCTACACCACTGGGCCAGCTAAAAGAAATGGGTTTTAAAGGATTTTTTAGAATTCTACCTCTCTACAGCTCACTGGTGAGGTGACACCTGAGTATTGTGCCGAGTTCTGGAGTCCTTACCTAAAGAAGGAAAAGACAGGCTGAAGACAGTGCAGCATAGGGTAACCAAAATGATTCTGGGTCAGCAGGGCAGATCCTATGAGGATTGGCTTAGGACACTGAAAATGTATTCACTGGAGGCCATACAGTAGAGGAACAATATGACGGAGACCATCCAAGTTCCTAACCAGAATGAACAAAGTAAACAGCGAGGAGCTATTCAACAGGAATAGTGAAACTGGAACACGAGGATGCAAGTTGAAGCCTTCAGGGGGTGGAGATCTGGGAGGGATGTGAGGACATTTTATTTTACAGAAACAGTGGTTGAGCCATGGAACAGTGTGCTGTCTGAGCTGGTGGGTGCAAAACCATTAAAGGTTTCAGACATGGCTCGGTCAGAATAAAGGGCTTAGTAGTTACTCGGGGGTGCAGTACATCAGGAAACATGGGGGGTAGACCAGACAAAAACCCAGTATAGACAACAAGTCTCAAGGAAGATAGGGTATTGAGGAAGACTGGATGGACCAAGGGTGTTTTTCTGCCATCATTGTGTATGTTTCTTTGTGCAGAAATCAACTGTAGAAATTTTTAACAGCTATTTTATAAAGATTTTAATTTTCATTTCACACACACACATGTAGAAACCAATTGTAGAAATTTTTAACAGTTATTTTTCACTACACATGTATACTAAAAAATCAATTGTGATTTTTCTGTTGCAACTAAAAAATTATGATTTTCTGACCAAACAACAATCATAATTTTCCATTGCAGCTGAAAGCAATGCAGCTGCAGTCGTTAAAATTATCAAAATGTTTCCATCACTTCTAAAAAAATTACAGTTTGCATCACAACTAAAAGTCATTAGTTGTGACTGTTAAACAAATCAAAATGTTTCCATTCCAACTAAAAGTAAATTCAGTTATATCGAAATTGTTTTTTTTAATACACGTTCAATCTAAATGTTATTGGATTACAAATGTACTACACAGGAAAAAACATCACAAACCGCAAGAAAAGTAATTTGTGATGAAAATTTTATTAGGGTTTTTTCAGTATTCATGTGTGTCATGAAACAAGCAGCTGATTATCGTTGCCCATATTTTTCTCATTGCACACGTAATTAAATTACGTTATATTACATTAAATCAAAGTACCAATATTGCCAAAAGTCGCCAACTGTCATACTGTATACTGAGAATCAGATGAGAATGTGCTTTGCTTGATTTCTGTAAAGAAGATTGACATTATTCACTTGTTATGATACACGCACAAACCAACTCATCTTCAGTACAGTTGTTCTGAACAATTATGAGTAACATTTAATAACAACGTGCACAGTTTTTTTTGCCTTAATTTATGATAAATTCACGCGCAACTACACATGGTACCTGAAACCCACATTTATCTCATAAAATTTTAATTACCTCTTTAAAAAACTTATCACATGCTAACCAACCTTATAATCCTGAAAATCTATATGTACACATTTTATTTCAATCCTTTAATTCCACAACTACTGCAAACTATAATAGATATCAAATAAAAGCTTATCCTACCTTTGATACACAAAATTTAAATACAAACATACGAACATATGAAGAACCCAGCAGAAGAAGGCCATTTGGTCCATCAAGTCTGCTTGTGTTTCAGGGTCCACAGCTTGAGCTACTGTCCCTGTCCCCTCACCCCACTCCTCCCATCCTTGCTACCCATGACCCTTACCCTCCCCTATACATGTCCCAGCCTCTCTTAAAGCTGCCCACTGTCTTCAATTAGATTACCTCTCCTGGCAGTGCATTCCAAGTGTCCACCACCCTCTCTATGAAGAAGTGCTTCCTGACCTCCCTCTTAAACCTCCCACCCTCCAGCTTAAGACTGTGCCCCCTTGTGTTATGGTTGCCACTCATCTTAAAGAGACTCTCCTTATCAACCTTATTTATCCCTTTCAAGTACTTGAAGGTCCCAATCATGTCCGCTCTCTCTTTCGCCTGTCTTCCAGGAAATATATGTTCAGTGCCCTCAACCTCTCCTTGTATGCCTTACCCTGCTGACCAGCTATCATCTTTGAAGCCCTCCTCTGGACCTTCTCCAGCAGGTTAATGTCCTTTTTGAGGTGTGGCACCAGTACTGAACTCCATACTCTAGATGCGGCCTTACCAGTGATCTGTACAAGGGCAGTATAACCTCCTCTCTCCTACTACTGACCCCCTAAATATGCATCCCAGCATCTTGTTTGCCTTTGCTGCTGCTTTCTTGCACTGTGTGGAGTGCTTCAGGTCACTAGTGATCATCACTCCCAGGTCCTTCTCCTCCTCTGATGCAGATACTCGGACTCTACCCAGGTGGTACTCTGTCCTAGGATTCTTGGCTCCAGTATGCATAACTTTGCATTTCTTGGCATTGAAGTCAAGCTGCCAGATCCTGGACCACCTCCCTATCTTTTCCAGATCTTCCTGTAGGTCCTGTATTCCTTCAGCTGTGTCCATTCTCCCACAGAGCTTGGTGTCATCCATGAATAGGCACATTTTGCCCTTAATGCCATCCCCAGTGTCATTGATGAAGACATTGAACAACATTGGCCCCATCACCTCACCCTGCGGAGCCACTCAGGTTACCTGTCTGGTACCAGATAACTCTCCCCCCACAACCACCTTCTGGGTTCTGTCCTACAGCCAGTTTTCCACCCATCTAGCCATCTTTTCCCCAACCCCGAGATCCACCAACTTCCTGATCAACCTTTTGTGGGGCACAGAGTCAAAGGCCTTGCTGAAATCAAGATAGAGGATGTCTGCCACTTGGCCCTGTCTACTGCCTTAGTGACACGGTCAAAGAAGTCAATCAGATTTGTTTGGCACGATCCCCCCCATGAACCCATGCTGCCTCTCATCCTGGAGCACATGCTCCTCTAGATATTCCACCAGTCTTTCCTTTAGTATGGTCTCCATGAGCTTGCCCACAATGGAGGTCAGACTGACTGGTTTGTAATTCCTTGGGTCATCCTTGGGACCACATTTGTGGAGCGGCACTACATGTGCTATTCTCCAGTCCTGCGGTATTACGCCTGTCTCTAGTGAACTATTAAATAGGTCTGCCAGTAAATCAGGACACCATTTTTATTAGAAACCCTATGTTACAGCAATGTGAGCCTGATCCATGCTCGAACTACATTTTTTTTTTTTAAATAAAATTAAATGAAATTAAAACTCTTGTATCATTCTATTGTGTGCTATTTCATCTTAGCCAAATTCCCCTTTCTGGAGAGCAATGCATTTTGTGGAAATAGGAATCCAATTTAAACAATGAAACTCAAAAAGTTTAATTGTCTGCCTATTACACATTTCTTAGCACAACCTTATATAGCAAAAAAAGGCACAGCTGTATTCACACTTGAAAAAATGTCAAACAATGAATGAAGCAAGAAGACTCCAGGTACATGGATTAGTCATAGATATCAGCGGGTAAGAGACAAAGAAAATCAAAAATCAAAATCTTTGTTGTTTTATTCCTGCCATCTCATATACACTAATATCTCTGACTGATAACTATACTGGGAGTCTGCTTGCTACATTCATTATTATGTTGATTATGTGCATGCACAAGAAATATGTTGCGGCAGCTTTCTCCACAGGCAGGTTGTGGAGGCGTGGCACTGTTGTGGCCAATGCCCCCACAGCCTGCAAAGGCTTGTCCCACTTCCTCCAATGCCAGGCGCTATGCTGCTGACACTAGTTCAGCCAGCTGCAAACAACCTTCTAAAAGTACCGCTGCAGTCAGGGGCCGCTTCATTGCAGTGTCAGCCATCCACTGCAATGAGGACCGACTCACACATTGCAGGGCGCGATGTAAACCCTGATATTGTTTGTGAACATGGGTGGGCGGCTTGTCGCCGTGTTCACAAACAATATAACTCCACCTCCACCATGTTTAGTTGCCCACGGGACCCCAATCCTGTCGGTTTCAGTGGTCCAATGTTGAGTGTGCCGGCCAGGAGCCCACTCCCCATTGGCATTATGTCAAACCCCCTTTAGTTTTGTGCCGACAGGTGCCCAATCCCATCAGCTACTGGCCCCCCAAAAAAGAAGCAGTTAGGTGGCACACTGAGAGCCCACCCACAGAGTGCCCAATGCCCCTGAGAAAGAAAAAAAAATGTCCCGCGATGGTTTTTTTTTTTGAAACCTGTGAAATCAGAAAACTATCCCTCGCGGTCTCCCTGGCCCCCTCCCACCACCGCACCCACCCACTGCACACCCCACCTCCCCACACCCTCACCCCATACTTACTTCTGGAGTCCAGCGCGACGATCTTCGATGGACCGGGAACATGTCTGGTAGTCTTCAAAGCCGACCGTAACTGAGGAAATGCCGGTAAGCTGTATAATGGAATAAATGTTTTTTTTCCAACTTTAATGCATATCTCAGTAATTTTTTGGAATTTTGGCACCAAATTTTCAACATGGGGTTTTTGGGACCCCTCCTCATGAATTCTCAAACTGTCATGGCATTAATCGGCCCCAAAAGGTGATTTTGCGGTCACTGGGCAGAATCAACTTTCGGTGCCGATTAATGAAATGACAGTGCCAGTGTTCATGAGGTGGGCTCTCAAAAAGTCTATGTTGCAAATTTGGTGGAAATAAATCCAAAAAATGACTGTTTTAAGAGTGTGCATTGCGCAGTTGCTACGCACGCTTGTAAATTTGCGAATTTGCAATATTTTCATGCCAGATTTTTAACACTGACATTTTTTCACACTTCCTTGTGAACAGTACAGCTGTCATTGTTCACATCCTGGCGGAAATATGTTTTCGCACTTCCGGCACAGAATAGCGCAGTCGCTGTGAGAAATCACTGTCTAGGACAGATTAAGAAAATGACAGTGATACTGTTCATGAGCAAAGGTCCTAAAATGCCTATGTTGAAAATTTAGTGATGATAGCCCATCAAAACCCTGTATTACAAGTGTGCATTGCACAGTTTCCATGCACCCTTGTAACTTCGCAAATTTGTAATATTGTCATGCCAGATTTTCAACAGTGGCATTTTTTCACACCTCCTTA
This sequence comes from Neoceratodus forsteri, assembly GCA_016271365.2. Classification (NCBI taxonomy): domain Eukaryota; kingdom Metazoa; phylum Chordata; order Ceratodontiformes; family Ceratodontidae; genus Neoceratodus; species Neoceratodus forsteri. The sequence goes on from JADMNL010000023.1 coordinate 73,848,950, forward strand.
TGAGCAGTACAGCTGTCATTTTTCACATCCTAACTGAAATGTGTTTTCACAGTTCCGGCGCAGAATAACGCGGTCGCTGTGGGAAATCACTGTTCAGGACAGATTAAGACAAGCATTTGTCAATGCCGAATGTTTTCATTGGCATTGGTAGTGTAGAAGTTACAGAGCTGCATAATAGGAATGGCAGCGAAGTATTGAACTGAAGCCAACCCCACCACCACCCTGCAGAGAGTGACAGGCATTGGGGTGTGCCTTTGGGTCGTCAGGCATAATGACCACGCCATTTCACCACACCCTACCCTGCAGACACTGACAAGTGTCACGGTGTGCCTTGGGGTCTTTGGCCCTTATGCGCACCCCATTCCATCAGGAAATACGGTGAGATGGGTGCGGTATAGGAGAATGGGGTGAAGTTTGGGTCCGAAGAGTCTGAGGCACACCTTGATACCTCTCACTGGCTGCAGGGTGTGGATGGTGGTGGAATGGTATGAGCATTACAGGCAAGAATCCCAAGTCACACCCCTGATGCCTGTCATTCTCTACAGGGTGGGGCATTATGGTCAGAAACCCTAACGCCTCAGGTATTTGTTGGTATTTTCACTCCAAATTTTCAACATGTGTTTTGTGACCCCTACCTCATGAACAGTGGCAATATCAGTTTGTTAGCCGAAAACTGCTTTTGCACAGCGTCTACAGCATTTGGCACCACAGGTGCAAAAACACATTCCGAACAGGATGTGAAAAATGACAGCTGTACTGTTCATGGGGAGGTGTAACAAGCATTTGTCAATGCCGAATGTTTGCTTGCTGGCATTGGCAGTGGTAGTGTAGAAGTTACAGAGCTGCGTAATAGGAATGGCAGTGAAGTATTGAACTGAAGCCAACCCCACCACCACCCTGCAGAGAGTGACAGGCATTGGGGTGTGCATTTGGGTCGTCAGGCATAACGGCCACGCCATTTCACCACACCCCACTCTGCAGAGACTGACAAGTGTCACGTGTTCCTTGGGGTCTTTGGCCCTTATGCGCACCCCATTTCATTAGGAAATACGGTGAGATGGGTGCGATATAGGAGAATGGGGTGAAGTTTGGGGCCGAAGAGTCCAAGGCATACCTCGATGCCTCTCAGTGACTGCAGGGTGTGGAATGGTATGAGCATCACAGGCAAGAATCCCAAGTCACACCCCTGATTCCTGTCATTCTCTATAGGGTTGGGCGATTTAGTTGAAAAGCCTAATACCTCAGGCATTCGTTGGTATTTTAACTCCAAATTTTCAACATGTTTGTTTTGTAGAACCACCCTCATGAACAGGGGAATATCAGTTTGGTAGCTGAAAGCTGCTTATGCACAGTGACTACGGCATTTAGCACCACAGGTGCAAAAATATTCCGAACAGGATGTAAAAATGACAGCTGTACTCTTTCATGGGAAGTGTAAAATGGCTATGTTGCAAATGTGTAGTAAAAATATTTAAAAAAATGGTGAAGTCACGAGCGTACATAGAAACTGTGCAACACACCCATTATATAATTAGGTTGGGGATTTTTTTATAGCAGATTGTCAACTCAGGCATTTTGGTGCCTCCGATCATGATCAGTGTCACTGTGATTTTCTTTATCTGTGCCTAACAATGATTTCCCACAGCGACCACGCATCTCTGCACTGAAAGTGTGAAAACACACTTCGGCCATGTTGTGAAAAATGGCAGCTGTACTGTTCATAAGGAAGTTTAATAAAATGGACATGTTGAAACTCTAGAGTGAAAATATTAAATTTGCAAACTTACGAGCATGCATAGTAACTGTACACAGCCTTCGTAAAAGAACATTTTAGGAATTTTTACCAAATTTTCAACATAGCCATTTTAAGACTCTACTCATGAACAGTGTCACTGTGGTTTTGTTAATATGTCCCATACACTGAGTTTGCACACCGACTGCGCTTCATTATGCGCTACATGGGGAAACACGTTTTAGGCAGGATGTGAAAAATGACAGCTGTACTGCTCATAAGGAGGTGGAAAATGGCAATGTTGGAAATCTGGTGGAAATATGAAAATTCGCAAACTATGGGCGTGCGTAGGAACTGCGCAACGCACGCTCATAAAACAATTATTTTAGGAATTTTTTCACCAAATTTTCAACATAGCCATTTTAAGACCTCTGCTCATGAACAGTGTCACTGTGATTTTCTTAATTTGTCCCATACATTGATTTTGCACACTGACTGCGCCATTCTGTGCTACATGGGCGGAAACACATTTTGGGTGAGATGTGAAAAATGACAGCTGTACTACTCATAAGAAGGTGTGGTGAAATGGCAATGATAAAAATCTGGGTAGAAAATATTGAAATTTCGCGAACTTACGAACCTGCGTGGGAACCACATAATGCATGCTCGATTAAACAGTCATTTTGGAATTTTGGCACCCAAATTTTTCAAAATGGGGGTTCGAGGCCCCCTCGCTCGATGATGTCACTGTCATGGCGGTATTCGGGCCGGGGTGATTTACGCGATCACCGTGAAATCACCCGCCGGGCCATCCCTCCTGTTAATGACATCATTCATGAAGAATCCCAAACTCCATGTTGAAAAGGGTGGTGCATCAAAAAATATTGAGATATCTAATAAAGTTGAAACCCCTATCTAGCCATTATACAGCTTACGGCATTTCCTCAGTTAGCGATCGGCTTTGAAGAGTGCAGGCGTGTTCCCAGTCCACGAAGATAAATCAGCGCCCAAGTCGGAGAGTAAGTATAGGTGAGGGATAGTGGGGAGGCTGGGTGCACAGTGGGTAGAGTGCGGGTTGTGGGAGGGTGGGAGGCGCACCACTGGACCATTTTTCTTACAGGTAAAAAAAAATAGAAAAGACAGCGTGGGACCGTTTACCATGCTGGGGTGAGGCTCCCAGCGTACTTTAAGGACTTTGGGGGCGTTCAGCCGACAGAGATTAGGCACCTGTCGGCAAAAAAAAAAAAAAAAACCTTGCAGGACCGTTTGCCCACATGGGGGAAGCTCCAGAGTGGCACCAACTCCCTGGGGGCGATGCAGCTCAGCCGATGGGGATTGGGCACCCGTCGGCTATACACTGCGTCGTGCGCGCGCGCATGCCTGCGGCTGGGGAGCTGCTTGGCGTGAGCAGCTTCCTATCACTGCTCACTCAAGCGTGGCTCCCCTTTCAACTTATGCCCCTACATTTTGGGCGTGTCAGACGGCTCAAAATGCATTAGCTGGGGGCGGCGCCTGCCAGCACACTGCCTGAATTGGAGGAGGAGGTGACACACCTCCGAAATCTCCGATGATCGCACTATGTTTCTTGCACATGCGTGCAAGCAAACATAAAAAATGGCAATGTTGAAAATCTGCTGTGAAAATCTTAAAAAAAAACAAAAAAAAACTGGTGAAGTCACAAGCATGCATAGAAACTGTGCAACGCACACCCATAATGTAACTAGTTTGGGGATTTTTTTTTTTTTTTTTTTTTTTACAGCAGATTGTTAACACAGGCATTTTGGGACCTCTGATCATGAACAGTGTCAGTGTGATTTTCTTTATCTGTCCCGAACAATGATTTCTCACAGCGACCACGCATTTCTGCACTGAAAGTGTGAAAACACATTTTGGCCATGTTGTGGAAAATGACAGCTTTACTGTTCATAAGCAGGTGTGGAAAAATGCCACTGGTGAAAATCTGGACTGAAAATATTACAAATTCATGAACTTACGGGGGTGCATGGAAACTGCGCAATGTTCACTCGTAACACAGTCATTTTTATGGACTTTTGTCACCAAATTTTCAACATAGCCATTTTAACACCTCTGCTCATGAACAGTGTAACTGTGATTTTCTTAATCTGTCCCAAACATTACTTTCGAACACCAACAGCACCATTGTGCACTACATGTCGCAAACACATTTTGGGTGGCATATGAAAAGTGGCAGCTGTACTTTTCATAAGAAGTGTAATAAAATGGCAATGTTGAAAATCTGGAGTGAAAAATACTAAATTCGCAAACTTATGAGCATGCATAGGAACTGCGCAACACACGCTCGTAAAACAGTCATTTTTAGGAATGTTTTCACCAAATTTTCAACATAGCCATTTTAAGACCTCTGCTCATGAACAGTGTCACTGTGATTTTCTTAATTTGTCCCGTACATTGATTTCGCACACTGACTGCGCCATAGTGCGCTACCTGGGCAGAAACATGTTTTGGGTGAGATGTGAAAAATGACAGCTGTACTGCTCATAAGAAGGTGTGGTAAAATGGCAATGTTGAAAATCTGTAGTGAAAATATTGAAAATTCACGAACTTACGAGCATGCGTAGGAACTGCGCAACGCACGCTCGTAAAACAGTAATTTTTTGGAATTTTTCCACCAAATTTTCAAAATGGGCTTCTTGAGAGTCCACCTTATGAACGCTGGCAGTGTCATTTCATTAATCAGTCCCAAAAGGTGATTTCGGCGCAGTGACTGCGAAATCACCCTTCGGGCCCGAATAACGCCATGACAGTGACATCATTCATGAGAAGGGGTCCCAAAAACCCCATGTTGAAAATTTGGTGCAAGAATTCCAAAAAATGCCTGAGATATGCAACAAAGTTGAAAAACCCTATCTAGCCCATTATACAGCTTACCGGCATTTCCTCAGTTCGTGGTCGGCTTTGAAGAGTGCAGACGTGTTCCCGGTCCACCGAAGATCATCATGCCAAGGTCCGGAGGTAAGTATGGGGTGAGGGGGGTGTGGGGAGGCAGGGTGCGCAGTGGGTGGGTGCGGGTTGTGGGAGGGGGGCCAGGGAGACTACGTGGGACCGTTTTTCTTTCAGGTTTTCTTTTTATTTTTCCAATGACGGCCGGGATATTTGCCACACTGGGGTGGGCTCCCAGCGTGGCACAAGGACGGTTGGGGGCGTTCAGCCGGACAGGGATTGGGCACCCCTGTCGGCCAAAGCATCTATTGCCACGCTGGGGTGGGCTCCCAGCATGGCACCCAGTACTCGGGGGAGGGTGAGGACAGTGGAGCCGATGGGGGATTGGGCACCCCGTCAGCTATATCATGAGTTGCCACGCTGGGGTGGGCACCCAAGCGTGGCATTTAAACTTTGAGGCGGGGGCGCAGCACAGCCGACGGGGGATTGGGCACCCCCCATCGGCTATACAGTGTGTGCGTGTGGGGGAGGGCGCACCCCTGCGCCCAAGCGCTCGTGTGTGTATATAGTGGGAGCTGCGCATGAGCAGGCGATATCTTATCACTGCTCACTGAAGTGTAGCTCCCTCTTTCAACTGTATGCCACTGCATTTTGGAGCTTGTCATAGACAGCTCCAGCATGCATTGGCTAACAGGGGCAGCGCCTGCCAACACACTGCTGAATTGGAAGAGGGGGTGACACACCTCCGAAATCTCGGATGGTGGCACTATGTTTCTTGCACATGCGTGCAAGCAAACATAAAAATGAAGCAGATTATTACAGGAATGACTGTGTGTGCGAGAAGAGCTGAGCTTGGGGGTGGGGGTTGACTTGCTCTAATAAATTACCTAAAATGTTTTATGTCTCACCACCATCACCTGCTGCTGGAGTGGCCACTGCATGTTGTAAAGGGAATTGATAATGTTGAAGGCACAGCCCTCCTGACTATACATCGCCATCATTTCACTCCATTCTCAACAGCAGGTGGCGCTGGTCATTTTGAGCTATGTACAAAGATTAACATGCAGCCCTTTGACCAAACTAATCAGAACTTCCACAACAGCCCCTCACACCAGACAGTGATCAACAACTGTCCTACGAAAAGAGAAAGTTTATCAGTTTGGAGTTTGTCTAAAACATTCGTGGCTGTCACTAACTTCAATAGAAAATACCACATCTTGGGCCAGATATTCAAACGTTAGCACTGTGGTTTGCCTGGCCGCTACCAGAGTCTGTGGCTTGCACTGGGTGGGGGGGGGCCATATTCAGAGGCACAGTTAATGTGCCCTAAACCCATTTTCACCCAGGCACTAACATAACACTGCGATCATGCAAATGAGGGAGTCCCCTTCTGCATACTGGCACAGTGGCATGTTTAAAGGTCTGTAATGGTGATAAATGGCCTCCAAAGTTGTGCTATTTGCCACTGCTGAGAATCGCAACTTAACTGAGTGCTAAGCCTGCACCCCCACCCCGCTGGTGGCAGGATGTCTGTACTGCAGCCACCCACCCCTGATCACCCATCACACCAGCAAGGTAGCAATCCCTGGTGTCTAGTGGCACCCCAACCCCCAAACACTCATCCCACATTAGTCTGCTGTATCTTTTGTATCTAGTGGCACCCCCACCTCCGAACACCCATCCCTCGATGTTTGCCATATTTCTGGTGTCTAATGGCACCATCCACCCCTGTACACCAGACCCATGTTAGATTTCTATATCCCTGGTGTCTAGTGGCACCCCCCACCCTCGCACACCTGTCCCATATTAGTTTTTCATATCCCTTGAGTTTAGCAGCTGCCCCAGATACCCATCCCCAATTAGGCTGACATATTCCTGGTGTCAAGTATCAATTCCCCGAACATCCCCGTACCCTCTAAGGTGTCATATCCCTGGTGTCTAGTGGCACTTTCCACCTCTGAACACCAGTCCCATGTTAGGTTTCCATATCCCTGGGGTCTAGTGGCATCCCCCACCCCTGAACACCTCTTCCACATTAGGTTTCCATATCCCTTGCATTTAGCGGCAGCCCCAAACCCCCGACACATCCCCCATTAGGTTGACATATTTCTGGTGGTCAGTGGCAATCCCCACCTCCCCAACATCCCTGTGCCCTCTAAGGTGTCATATCCCTGGCGTCTAGTGGAACCCCCCACCCCCTGACCACCCACGTACAACAAGACAGAATGCTGTGGTGTCCAGTGGTACCCCCCCCCCCCCACCCCATCGCCCATTGACATACATAACAGCATACATTGGTGATCCAGAATCCCCCTGTCCACCCTGCCTGCTCATAGAACACCACTCATCCAACCCCCCCCTTACAAAGGTGTCCGGGAATGTGCAGGGACTCACGATATGGTGACTGGCACAGCCCTCCTCACATCTTCTTGGCCGGCCTCCGTATGAGCCGACAGTGAGCATTTATACAGTAAAGTAAGGGGGGTAGTTGGTTGGGCAGTGTTCTGTGAGAGGACGGGACAGGTGGGGGGATACTGAACAGCAAATGATTACCTTTGTGTATGTCAATAGGCACTTGGGGTGGGGGTGTGGGGTACCACTAGATACCAGGGCATTTTGTCTTGTTGTACACATGTGCTGGGAGAGTGGGGGATGACAGTAGACACCAGGGATATAGCATCTTACAGGGCACTGTGGTGTTCAGGTGGTGGGGTGTGTCACTGGACAGCAGGAATATGCCAACCTAACGCGGCACAGGTATCCAGAGGTTGGGGTGCTGCTAGACATGAGGGATATGGAAAGTAACATAGGACAGGTGTAGGGGGTGTCCCTAGATACCAGGGATAAGGAAGCAAACAGGGGATGGGTATTCTGGGTGAAGAGACCACTAGACACCAGGACGTGGAAAACTAACAGGGGATTGTAATTCTGGATGGAGAGGCCACTAAAACACCAGGGATATGGCAAAGTAATGCAGGACAGGTGTTCAGGGATGAGGATAGCCTCTAGACTCGAGGGAAGTTGGCAGACACACATAGGATGGCTGCTGATGGGCTACACCACACCATGCAAATGAGCCTAGAATAAGCATGCAAATGGCCCCTTAGTGCCTTGCATGCCCAGTGGGCTCCTTTACATGTTGTGGGTGAATATAGTCTGGAGGAGTCCCTGTGCTACCTGTTCCAGGGAGCACTAGCCACTGTGGGCTGGATACAGCCCAGGTCCAAGTAGGGGCAGTGCAGTTTCACTTAGTGTTGCGCGGAGATGGACCGATGCGCAGTCAGATAGCACCAGTCCACCATCTGACTGAATATAGAAGCCGCTGGGTTGGATGCAAGTGCAAGCCTCTGCACCACGCTTGCACCACCTGATGAATATCTGGCCAAGTGTCTTTCAAGCTGCTGAATCTGAGTCACCAGCCTCCTCCGTCCTGCATTGTGGCTCCCACTGGAGTTTAACAAGTAATTTGTCCAAATCTTTTGGGTCACCAAAGATGTAAGTTAATTGCATCTGAAGTTTAGCAGGAAAGATTGTGTTAAAGGGGATGTCAAGACCCATCAGATTACAGCATTTTCATTGAACTGTGATGTTACTGCTACCATCCCTGTAAACCTGCCGAATTTCCTGACTGTCCTGTGAAATTACTCAAATTTACCATGCTCATTTAGTGGCAGGGTTTCTGTGGCAAATGGCTGTCTGACAGGCTTACACTGGAGTAAAATTAAGAGCAAAACTTACATTTATGGACATAAAGCCATAACCTCTGTATCCTTCAACCCCCAACACACTCTTGCAATGCAAACAGAAAACCTCAGACTATACTTGGTATTATGTCGGCAACCTGGGATTTGCCATGCTCGTTCAGCTGCAAGACTCCTCTGACAACTCTCTCTCTCTCTCTCTCTTCTGCTTCAAAAACATACACTGAAAAAACTAATTTTTAACTTCTTTTTTAAAATTCTATCAAATCATTTACCTTACAGTAACTGACTAACACAGTAACTTTTCCTGGTAGTGAAAAATCAGTTCTACCAGTAAAATGGTGAGAAAACAGGCCCTGGAGGCAACAGTGAACAAGCTGAAAGCATATCACCATGCAAAAGTTGGATACTAGCTAACAAAAGTGAATCACCTCTGGCATCTCAGTGGTGCATGTATCCTGCATGCACCAAACGGAAAAAAAAAAAAAAATCTGGGTCTGGACAAAGATAGACACCAAACTTTGTTTGATGTCTAAAAAAACAATGGCAGTTTTTTCGGTTCCAACTTATTTTGTTCAATTTTTCAATGAAAGTAATGCTATTTGCAGTTTGGTTTTCCCCATATATTTGCAATACATACATTTCCAATGGCTTAGTCATTATTAGAAAACGGGCTGGGGAAATCCTTGAAGCTGATTGGGTAAGGCCCCCAACCAGCTGGTCCGTATCAGGCAGCAAAGACTAGGAAATAATGAGTCCCATCTCTGCTGCCTGAATATGTTCAAAAGCCCTTGTACTAAAAGAATATTCAGTTTGAAACTGCCATTTTTTTTCTCCAGCTTAAGGAGAGACAGCTCCCCCTCCCAAGTAAAATGATCGGTTAGCCTCAATAAATATACAATGACTGTCTCAATTAAATAAGAGAAAATGGCAATTTCAGCAGTAAACTCTCACACCATTACAATGTTTTAAATTTAACTCCATTAAAAAAAACACCAAGATAGAAGCAGTGGTTCTTTGCAGCTCTAGGCTTGTGTGGCTCATTCCCCCTTTTTAGCTGCACTGTTTTCCCTGCTCAGAAAAGAAAAACCCTGCAGCTTTAACAAAAACAAGCAATAGTCAATGCCGAATGTTGATTGCGTTGGTCTGCTGAGCTCGCTCACTGCCCCTCTGTCACTTGCTCAGTCTGTTTCTCCCAGTGCGGCAGGCTGCTCTTTTGTACTGGGCTCCTGCCTGTGTTGGCAGCTTTTTCTGCCCACTAAGAAATCCACAGTTGTCCCCACAGAGCTCCGTTGAGGTGGCTCACTCCCCCCTCTCTCACTCGCTCATTCTGTTTCTCCTGGCATTGCAGGCTGCCCTTTGTACTGGGCTCCTGCATCTGTTGGTGGCTTTTTCTGCCCACAAAGTAATCTGCAGCAGTCTCGACACAGGTCTGTTGAGCTTGCTGACTCCCCCTCTCTCACTCGCTCGTTCCGTTTCTGCCGGCGCTGTAGGCTGGCCTTTTGTAGTGAGCTCCTGCCTGCATTTGCCATCTTTTCCTGCCAACAAAAGAAACCCGCAGCAGTCACGATAAGGCTCAGTTGAGCTCGCTCCTCCCCTGTCTCTGCATCATTGTGTTTCTCCTGGCGCTGCAGGCTGCCCTTTTGTACCGAGCTCCTGCCTGCACTGGCACCTTTTTCTGCCCACAAAGAAATCCGCAACTGTCCCAACAGAGATCCATTGAGGTCGCTCATCCCCTGTCTCACTCACTCATTCAGTTTCTCCTGTCGCAGCAGGCTGCCCTTTTGTACTGGGCTCCTGCTGCTGTTGGTGCCTTTTTCTGCCCACAAAGAAATCTGCAGCAGTCCTGACAAAGTTCTGTTGAGCTTGCTCACTCTTCTTCTCTCACTCACTCATTCCTCTTCTGCCAGTGCTTCAGGCTGCCCTTTTCTACTGGGTTCATGCCTGCGTTGCCACCTTCTTCTGCCCACAAAGAAATTTGCAGCAGTCACAATTGAGTTCCGTTGAGCTTGCTCACTCCCCCTCTCTCAATCCCTCATTCAGGTTTTCCTGCCACTGCAGGCTGCCCTTTTGTACTGGGGCCCTATGTGCATTGATGTCCTTTTCTGCTCACAAACAAATCTGCAGCAGTCCCAACAGAGCTCAGTTGAGCTCACTCACTACCCTCCCTGACTCATGTGTTCTGCGTCTCCCAGTGCTGCAGGCTGCCCTTTCGTACTGGGCCCCTGCCTGCGTTGGCGGCTTTTTCTGGCCACAAAGAAATCTGAAGCAGTCCTGACACAACTCCATTGAGTTTGCTCACTCCCCCTCCCTCACTCACTCATTTAGTTTCTGCTGGCGCTGCAAGCTGGCCTTTTGTACTGGGCTCTGCGTGCGTTGCCGTCTTTTTCTGCCCACAAAGAAATCCACAGCAGTCACAATAGAGCTCCATTGAGCTCGCTCACTACCACTCTGTCACTCACTCATTCTGTTTCTCTTGGTGCTACAGGCTGCGCTTTTGTATGGTGCTCCTGGCAGCATTGGCACCTTTGTCTGTCCACAATGAAATCCGCAGCTGTCCTGGCAGAGCTCCATTGAAGTCATTCAGTCTCTCTGTCTCATGCGCTCATTCTGTTTGTCCTGGCGCTGCAAGCTGCCCTTTTGTATGGGGCTCCTGCCTGCATTGGCACCTTTTTCTGCCCACAAAGAAATCCACAGCAGTCCTGTCAGTGCTCCAGTGAGTTCGCACACTCCCCCTCCCTCTCTCGTTCTGTTTCTCCAAGTGCTGCAGGCTGCCCTTTTGTACTGAGCTCTTGCATTGGGGCCTTTTTCTGCCCACAAACAAATCCACAGCAGTCCCGACAGAGCTCAGTTGAGCTCGGTCACTCCCCAATCGCTCAATCTTAAACTGTCCCAAACACTGATTTCCCACAGTGACCGTGCTATTCTCCAGCAGGAGTGCAAAAACATATTTTAGCCAGGATGTGAAAAATGACAGCTGTACTGTTCAAAAGAAGGTGTGAAAAAAATGCCACTGTTGAAAATGTGTCGTGAAAATATTACAAATTTGCGAAGTTACAAGGGTGTGTGGAAACAGTTCAATGCACATTTGTAACACAATCATGTTATGGAGTTTCGTCACCAAATTTTTAACATAGGGACTTTAGGACCTCTGCTCATGAACAGTGCCACTGTCATTTTCTTAATCTGTCCCAAACACTGATTTCCCTCAGCAACCGTGTTATTCTGCGCCGGAACTGTGAACACACATTTCGGTCAGGATGTGAAAAATGACAGCTTTACTGCTCATAAGAAGGTGAGAAAAAATGCCACTGTTGAAAATCTGGTGTGACAATAATACAAATCTACGAAGTTACAAGGGTGCGTGGAAAGTGCGCAACGCACACTTGTAAGAGTCATTTGATGGGCTATCATCACTAAATTTTCAACATCGGCATTTTAGGAACTCTGCTCATGAACAGTATCACTGTCATTTTCTTAATCTGTCCCAACCAGTGATTTCCCACAGCGACCACCCTATTCTGTGCCGGAAGTACGAAAACATATTTTGGCCAGGATGGGAAAAATTACAGCTGTACTGTTCATAAGTAGGTGTGGAAAATGGCAATGTTGAAAATCTGGAGTGAAAATATTACAGATTCGCAAAGTTACGAGCATGCATGCAAACTGTGCAACGCACACACGTAACACAGTCATTTTATGGAATATCATCACCAAATTTTCAATACAGGCATTTTTAGGACCTCTACTCATGAACAGTGTCACTGTCATTTTCTTAATCTGTCCCGAGCACTAATTTTCCACAGCGACCGTGCTATTCTGCACCGAAACTGCGAAAAGACATTTTGGCCAGGAAGTGAACAATTACAGCTGTACTGTTCACAAGGAGGTGTAAAAAAATGCCAATGTTGAAAATCTGGTATGAAAATATTGCAAATTCGCGAAGTCATGAGTGTGTGTAGCAACTGTGCAATGCACACTCGTAAAACAGTCATTTTTGGAATTTTTTCCACCAAATTTGCAACATAGGCTTTTGAGAGCCCACTTCATGAACACTGGCACTGTTGTTTCATTAATCAGCCCGAAAGGTGATTCCGCACAGTGACCATGAAATCACCTTTTGGGACCGATTAACGCCATGACAGTTCCAGAATTCATGAGGAGGGTCCCAAAACCCATGTTGAAATTTTGTGCAAAGATTCCGAAAAATGACTGAGATATACATTAAAGTTGGAAAAAACATTTATTCCATTATACTGCTTACGGCATTTCCTCAGTTTACAGTCGGCTTTGAAGAGTGCAGATGTGTTCCTGGTCCACTGAAGATTGTCGTGCCGAGCTGGATGTAATTATGGGGTGGCGGGGTGGGAGGTACAGGGTGCTGATGGGGGTTCAGGGAGACGCCAGGACAAGCCTTTTACAGGTTAAAAAAAAAAAATGTTGCAGGACCATTTTCTATTTTACAGAGCACGTGGCACGCTGGGTGGGCTCTAGCATGCCAGAGTCTTCTTTTGGTGGGGGCAGCTGTAGCCGATGGGGATTGGGCACCCCATTGGCACACAACAACAGGGGTGGGGGTATTACATTATACCAATGGGATTGGGCACCCTGCCGGCAGACAATGAAAGCGGGGTTACATACTGCTGACGGGAGTGCTCCCCATCGGCAAAATATACATCGGGGCACTGAAGCCGACGGGATTTGGGCTCCATCAGCAAATAAACATGGTGGGGGGATTATTACTGTTTGTGAACACGGCAGCAAGCCGCAACCATGTTCACAAACAATAGCAGGGCTTCAAGATCCCGCCCTGCAATGATGGGTCGCTCCCTCATTGCAGCGGATGGCTGATGCTGCAATGACGAGGCGGCCCCTGATTGCAGTGGCTGATTTTTTACAAGTTGCTGGCATGCTGGCTGAACTAGTGTCAGCAGCAGCGTGCCACAGCATTGGGGGATGCTACACAAGCCTTTAAAGGCTGTGGGGGCATTGGCTGCGACAGTGCCGCACCTCCACAACCTGCTTGTGGAGAAAGCTGCCTCAATATGTGTCTTGCGCATGCGTGCAATCAACATAAAAACAACAAACTAACCTCCTCCTTCTAGATCTGTGATCCACAAGTTGCTACCTCACACAGATGCCTTCCCTGATCTCAACACAGAGAACCGTTGACTCTGCCTTGTGCCGCAACCCGGCAGTGCGCCTACATCTGCAGCGTACAAACCAACAAATTACCACTGGTCTTATCCTTGAGGCACTGGTACAAAACAGAAAACAGAGCTTAATAACCATTGGAGCTCATGACAAAAGTATCACCCTGAGTCAACAAGTTCATTTCCTATGCAGGGACAAATTGTTTGCTTTCGCTTTGGCAGGTGGGACTGCAGCCTACACAAAAGTACCTATGAACCAGTGCAGTGCCCTCTACTGGCAGATGTACCAGTAGAGAAACTACTTTAAAAATGACAATAAATTATTTTTTACTCATTTTTTTAGCATTATCTTATATTTTAAATTCTATAAAACTGAGACATGTAGCTCATTTTCTAAGCACAATAATAAACCTTCCAGGGTGGGCGGTATTGAGCAATACCAGACATTCCAGGTGCTATAAGACCCTCTGCCTATGGGGCTGGGCCTCATTACACCCCATGGCAGTCTGATATTGTCCAATATTGCCCACCCTGTTGGGCATTATTGCTTACATACTGTAGTTGGCCAGCACTGTCAATCCAGGGACTTATTGTCTTTGAAAGTAAAGACAATGACAGTGGCAGCAAAAAGCTGCACTGTCAATCCAGAGACTATTTGTCAATACAAAGTTGTGTTTATGTGTTTTTATATATCGTTTTTTGTAAATAAGGAAAATCATTGCAGGAGGTGTAAAAGCCCTGTGGTGACACTAGCAGCAACAGTAGTACTTCTACTTTCCGTGCTGCTACTGCTGCTCAAAGTAGACTTGCTAGGGAAAACAAAGGATGTTTGCAAATATACCCAAAAGTTTCTCACATTCTCATAATCCACAAATGGTTCTATGGACCCAGAGGCCACCCACATATCACTTTAATAAGCATTTTCAGCCGGCTCAGTGGCGTAGAGGGGCTGAGCAACCCAGGTTCGAGGAGCGGACCGGGAAGCCATGGAGTCGGCAGGGGAGGATAGGATCGAGCATCCGGAGGGACTGCTCTCCTATCCTGGGGTGGGTTGGGGAACACATCACTGGCCAGTGGCTCCCAGTGGAAACTGGGGGAGGCTTTCGTGGCACGCAGTGAAGGGCACCACGGAAATGCCACCTGGTGGCCGCCGGATGATGGCTCTCCATCCCTCGATGCCTCTGGTGCCTTGGTGAGCCTCCTTCCTCAGCAGCATCCCCTGGGCCCTATCGAGTAGTGTGCTGGAACCTCCCCCCCTCCCCAGTGCCTTCCCCCTCAGAAGAGAGGGACCCACCCGGCAAAGGGTTATGTCCAGGATATCCTGGGGGATGGCTGCGATGTGAGGATTGGAGAGCTCAGGCAGGGCTAGCAGGGATCAAAGCAGGACTTGTCAGAGCCCAAAAGGAGTGGGGGTCACCACGTGAGAGGAGGGAAAGAAAAAACAAGCATGTTTGCTTGCATGCATGTGCAAGAAACATTATGTGACAGGAGAGAAGTGGGTTAGGAATGCGCAGCAGTGTAGCAGCCAAGGGAGGCACAGCATTTTGGGGCTTGGCCATGGTGCACCAATGGAGGCACAGTGTGCTGATGACACTGGCTTCCAGAAGCTGCACCAGGTTGTAACGTTTTCGCCGCAGCAATCACGGGCTGCCTTGTCATTGCAGCATCAACGATTTGGCCGCTATGGGAAATCCATGTTTGGGACACATTATGAAAATGACAGTGACACTGTTCGTCAGCAGAGGTCATAAAATGCCTATGTTGATAATTTGGTGCCAAAAGTCCATAAAATGACTGTGTTATGAGGGTGCATTGTGCCGTTTCCACGCACGGTCATAACTGCACACATTTGCAATATTTTCACTCTATATTTTCAACATTGACATTTTTTTGCACCGCCTTATGAACAGAATAGCTGTCATTTTTCACATCCTGGCCGAAATGCGTTTTCGGACTTCCGGCGCAGAATAGCACCCGTCGCTGTTGGAAATCTGTGTTCGGGACACATTACAAAAATCACAGTGACACTGCTCATTATCAGAGGTCCTAAAATGCCTATGTTGCAAATTTGGTGAGAAAAGTCCATAAAATGACTGTGTTACAAGCATACATTGAACAGTTTCCACGTGCTCATAACTTCCCACATTTGCAATATTTTCACTCCAGATTGTCAACATTGCCATTTTTTCGCTCCTCCTTATAAATAGAACAGCTGTCATTTTTTCACATCCTGGCCAAAATGTGTTTTTGTACTTCCAGTGCAGAATAGCATGGCTGCAGTGGGAAATCCGTGTTCAGGACCCATAACGACAATCACAGTGACACTGTTCATTAGCAGAGGTGCTAAAACGCCTATGCTGAAAATCTGATGAGAAAAGTCCATGAAATGACTGTTATGAGTGTGCGTTATACAGTTTCCACGCATGCTTGTAACTTTGCGCATTTGCAATATTTTTCACTCTACATTATCAACATTGCCATCTTTCCACAACTTCTTATGAACAGTATAGCTGCCATTTTTCACATCCTGGCCAAAATTTGTTTCCCTACTTTTGGCGCAGAATAGCGCAGTCGCTGCGGGAAATCCATGTTCAGGTCACATTACGAAAATGGCAGTGACACTGTTCATTAGCAGAGGTGTGAAAATGCCTATATTGACAATTTGGTGAATAAAGTCCATAAAATGACTGTGTTATGAGCGTGCATTGCACAGTTTCCACACACGCTTGTAACTTCACACATTTGCAATATTTTCACTCCAGATTTCCAACATTGGCATTTTTATGAACCTCCTTATGAACAGTACAGCTGTCATTTCTCACATGCTGGACGAAATGTGTTTGTGCACTTCCAGTGCACAATGACGCCATCACTGTTTGGGACACATTACAAAAATTACAGTGACACTGTTCATTAGCAGAGGTCCTAAAATGCCTATGTTGAACATTTGGTGATGGAACTCCATAAAATGACTGTTACGAGTGTGCGTCACACAGTTTACACACATGCTCAAAATTTCACAGATTTATAATATTTTCACTCTAGATTTTCAACATTGCCATTTTTCCACACCTCCTTATGAACTGTACAGCTGTCATTTATCACATCCTGGCCAACATGTGTTTTTGCACTTCCGATGCAGAATACCGTGGTTGCTGTGGGAAATCAGTGTTCAGGACACATCCTATGTTGAAAATCTGGTGATGACGGTCCATAAAATGACTGTGTTACATGCATGCGTTGGGCACTTTCCACATATGCTCGGAAGTGCGTGCATTTTTATAATTGCCACTATAGATTTTCAGCATTGCCATCCCTTCATACCTCCCTAAGGATGGCACAGCTGCCATTCTTCACATTCTGTCCAATCTGTGTTTTCGTACATGTGAGACAGTATGGCACTGTCGCTGTTGGAAGTCAAAGTGCAAGTCATATTGACAAAATCACACTGCCACTCTTCATGAGAAGAGGGCCCAAATGCTTTCATGAGGTGGGGTCACAAAAAGGCCATGTTGAACATTTGTACTGCAAATAACAGATAGAAACGTAGAATTTGGCGGCAGATAAGGACCGCTTGGCCCACCTAGTCTGCCCATTTTCCTGCCTAACAGATAAGCTGCAGATCCTAGTTAACCAACAGCTTACTTCCTCCTACCCCCCCCACTAGGACTGCCTTATGCCTGTCCCATGTGTAACCCCTAGATGGCGCTATCCCAGGGGCTACTACGCCTGCCTGATTTGCCACTAACAGGTTGAGGGGCCTGGATCCAATGGCGGGTGCCTCCACCCAGAGGTCAGGGTTTGCAATAGTTAAACTAACTTGGTCACAGCCCTCTGGGACACTGCAACCCCTTTCTTCCCACTAGTGGCCCACTCAATATATCAAATTACCTTCACAGTATACACTTACCCCCAGGTCTGGTTCCGGCACTGGGACCTCCTGTGAAATGAGATACAGTGCAACAATCACAGTACAGTACTTTAACATAGACAAATACCTCAGGCAGTATAACTTTGCTGAAACAAGCAGCTCTGATTTATTTAGGGATATAACAAGGACAGGGAAATCAGGTTAATTGCTTATCACTCTAATAATCTACCTATGGCTCTGTGCACAGGCCTATCCCTATCAGTTACTGTCCTAGGTACCCAAGCCCTAGTGGCTAGTCAAACCGTGGCAGCTGGTAGGGGCCCTTTCACACAGAGAAAGGAGAATTAAACAGTCAGCAGTACAGTAATTCCATTTGGATTTAATGTGGCAATTCAACAAGGAAGCGACCCTGAATTAGTACTCACGACCTCCAAATAAGATAGGGTCCTTCAATGTCAGCAGGGCTCCTTGAGGTACACAAACCTCTTCACATCCATATAAAAGCACTATACCAGGCAGGCTGCATCTGTATCCCGATCGCAATTACTGCACAATACCGGGAGAACACACAGCAGATTCAGTTCCTGACAGACAGAGTGCATTTTCAGCAATTCCTCCAGTCTTCTACAGGGTGAGCCTGGTTTCTACTCTTCAGAGATCCTTTGATTCTTTTCACAGGATGATTCAGTCCTAACAAGCTGTTACACAAGCTGCAGACCGGAACTCTGGGCCTTACACGTTTTTGACTAAAACTGCACACTGAAAAGCACAGGGCCCTTCCTTCTTCACTGCCAAAGCTCAACTGAAACTCCAACCGACAAAACCAGGCACTTCCTTTGAGTTCCTCCCAGTTCTTGACTGGATTGGCTGTCCTCACAATAGACTGCTGCTGTTGGTCCAAAAGGCACTGAAGTCTAAACTACATCTCCCAGAGTCACTGCCCATACAATCCTCTTGTGGCTGGCTCCAGATTATGAGTCCAAGTTCTGATTCGTCCAAGGCACCATTTTAGAGCTAGTTTACCCCACACTGATTGGTCCAGTTCAGCAGTTCAAAACTAGAATGGGAACTAGCAGACACAGTTCTGACTGCAAAGAAAGCAGGTTAGACAAACTGTAATTTCATTATTACTCTAAATAATTTCTGGCAAACAGTTACATCTTTCAGATAGGTTCCCTTTGCACTCCTAGTGACTGCAAAATGGAGTGAATTGGCAGCAGCTTGAGTGGTACTCAATCAAAGAAACACACAGTCCCCATACAAACTAATTATGTCTGCAAGCAGACAGCTCTTAAAGAGACAGTACCAGAGGTTCTAAAACACTCACTGATAAATGCTTAAGCATAAACACCATTCAGGCTTGGAGCATTCAAGCAAGCTCCTGGAAGTCTTTTGGAACCCCCATTTGCAGGGGGTTACACCCTTCCTGGCCTGGGAAAGCTTGGCGTCGCGTCAAGCAAGTACCATAAGTTTTAACTGCAACCATATACATTTGCATTAGGCTCACACATGTAATCATCAGTCAATATATCATTTTACCAAGAACACATTTCTGAAACATTGCAGTACGTCACTCTTTACACAGTATTACACACACATTGTACCATAACTCAAGTTATTACCTCTTGTACATGAAACCTGAGAGAGGGCCTTCCTATCAGTTACCTTGGGGCTGGATGGGGCAAGGGCACCATACTAGAGGGCAACACAAGTAACTTGGAGTTAGCACTGATGCTCAGTTTGGGCAATGAGCTCGGGGACATACACACTCCTTTATGGACAACATTGAGAGGCAAGTCCACAGGCCTCCCAAGTGAATCATAACTGAGGTGCACCACAGGCTTACAGCTCGACCAGTCTTTCTAGGGGAACTGTTACAGTCTCTGCACTCTGAGCCTCATTTTCAGCATTGTCCTCACTTGTCAGGGAGTCTCCATGGGGGTAGAGAGGCTAGGAACTTGGGCACTTTCAGCTCCAGGAGTTACAGTTTCTGAGTCCACAACATTTGGCTCGCATGGAGAGCTTTCGGACACTGGCAGTGGACTGTCAGGGCACTCAAAATACTCTTCTTGTTCAGGTGTATCACCAGTCTGCCCCAATCTATCATTTTCCTCCTGAAAGCTCAAACAGTTCAACCATGCACTATGATTCCATTTCATCTGATCTGATGCTTTGCACTTCACTTTCTGGGGCATTGGCTCCAGGATGAAGCTGGGGGCTTGAACAGTCAAGAGGCCCAGCTTCATCTCAGTATTGACTAGGGATTGCCCTGAAACAATTGACTCAGTTCGTAAGAAGGATAGTATTCAAAGTCACTCTCACTTTCTTCCGATATGGACTGACAGTCATGCTCAACTGGGACTTGTGGAGGGAACACTTTAACTTTGCTTCTGTAGGTGCAGACTTTCTTGATCTTTTCTTAGCAGCAGCTCTAGTCACTGGTCCAGAGGGCATCTTCTAGGGCTCAGACTCGATTAAGATTTGTCCAATGGGCAGTAAATGATTTCTATGCATTGTTTTACATCTTTGAATTATTCTCAGGCCTTACTTTGTACACTGGCAGATCATCTAGTTTGCCCACTACAATGTGAGGAGATGGTGCCATCTGTCAGCAATCTTGGCCTTGCTATGCAGTCCAGATTTCTTAGCAATACCGATCTCCTCCTGGAGTTCCTGTGCTTTCACCTTTTATCATACCTTTCTTTGTTGGCCAGATTTCTTTTGGCAGCCATGGTTTGAGCCAGTTAGTACGCATGAGTTAGCTGGGCCTTTAACTTTGCACATACTGTAAATAGTTGTCAGCTTGAACCCCATCAGGAGAGACCCCAAACACACATCTACTGGTAGTCGAGCTTCTCTTCCAAACATCAGGTGAGGGGGAGAATCCAGTGGCATCACTTTTAGTGCAGTTATAAGCATGTACCAGGGTGCTAATTTGTTGGTTCCATCTAGGCTTGTCCTTTGGGTGCAGGGTGCCTAGCATATCTAGCAAAGTCGCGGTTGAAAGCGTTCAGGCTGTGGGTCCCCTGGGGTGGTAAGTGGTTCTGGACTTTCGCACTCCCACAGAAAGCATCTCTTTGATCAGGCGACTCTCAAAGTCTCTCCCTTGATCAGAATGGATTCTTTGTGGAGCCCATAGTGAACAAAAGTTTTCTACAAGTACTTTGGCCACAGTGGATGCTTTCTGGTCTTTGGTGGGAAAGCTTGGGCATATCTCGTGAAATGGTCAGTGACCACCAGCACATTACTGATATTTCTTTGATCTGACTCCAAACTCAGAAAATCAATACAGACCAGCTCCATGGGTGCACTGGTGGTGATGTTAACAAGGGGGCAGCCCTCTGGGCAAAGCTTTCCTCTGTAAGGACTACAAGTTTGAATGTGTTGCTCCACATCAGCCCCATCTTAGGCAAATAGAATCTGGATCTCACCAAGTCAAGTGTTCTGTCTATACCAAGGTGCCCCATGTGGTTGTGCAAGGACCTCAGTACTGAGTCTCGAAAGGCAGTGGGCAGCACTAGTTGTTGTTTGTCTACTTGTCCCCCTCTGTCTACTGTTTCTCTGCATAACAGTTTATTGATCAGTTTCAACTTAGGTCCTTCTTTGTATAACAGTGCAGTTCTCAAATCAGTGGGCGTAATTTGGACACATCTTTTCCTGCATAGAGGCTTCTAAAGCTGCTTTGATCATGGGATCGCGGGATTGAGCCGCTTGAATACTGTCATTGTCCAGCTGAGGCAGTGCACCAATGTCTATTGCAGAAAAGTGGCAATAAGCAGCAGGTATGCAATTCTCAGGGCTCCCAAGCAATCCACCATACAGTCCACTGCGTCCGTGGACATTGTTCCTCCCTGTCAAACTTCCGGCAAAGTGCCCGAATGTCAGGTTCTGCCAATCGGACCCAATCATTCTGGGAACAGGCCTCCGGAGAGAGCATCAGCATCTATGTGGTTCAGACCTGCCGGTATTCGAGAGCATAGTCATATGTAGATAATGCAGAAAGCCACCTATGGCCAGTGGCATCCAACTAGCTGAGGTCTGCACATAGGTCAAAGGATTATTGTCAGTTTTACTAGTATTTTAGCCCATACAAGTACTCATGGAATTGGTCAACAATAGCCCACTTCAAAGCTAGGAACTCTAACTTATGTACAGGATAGTTCTTTTCGGATGGGGTCAGGCTTCTACTGGCAAAGGCCACTGGTCTCAGGCCATTCTCGTGCTCTTGGTACAACACAGCCCTAACCCTTGCAAGCTAGCATCAGTGTGCAGGACGTAAGGTTTTCTTGGATCGGCATAGGCCAGCACTGGAGCATGGGTAAGTTGATATATGATCTCATGAAAGCAGTCTCACAATCAGAGTCCAGCGGGCCCCAAATACTTCACTCGGATGAAAATACACTCTTTCAGTCTTGAGGGCGCTTGACTTTTGGTATTTTTTGTGGGTTGGGGATACCCTTGAGTAAGGTTAAGTAAAGGGCGGATCACTCTTGAATAGTCCTTGATGAAGCGCCGATAATAACCACAGAATCCCAGGAATCTTTGCAGTTCTTTTAGTTTTTGGGCTGTGGCCAGGTGGTCAAGGCCTCAACTTTACTTGGGTGGTCTCTATTCCTCGGTGGATACTATGTGTCCCCATACTTTACTGATGTTTGAAAGAATTGACCTTATCAATGGACAGTTTAAGGCCAAAGTCCTCCAGTCGGTCCAGTACCTTAAATAATCTGCTCTCATGTTCCTCCAGTGAGCTGCCAAACACAATAACATCATCTAGGTATACCAGGCACTCTAGTAGAGTTCATGTCCCCACTGCACGCTCCATCAATCATTGAAAAGTGGCTGGGGCACCTGAAATCCCTTGAGGCATCCTCATGAATTCATAGAGCCAAGCGGACAGATAAAGGCCGTCTTCTCACGGTCCTCTGGGGCCATCGGATCTGTAGGTACCCACTGCGGAGATCCAGCACAGAGAACCACTTGCTCCCGCTTAGGCAGTCCAAAGCATCCTGAATGCGGGGCATTGTGTACTGATCAGGGATAGTCACGGTTTAAGGTGCGATAATCCACACACATCCTTACTGTTCCATTCTTTTCCTCACTACCACAATGGGGGAAGCATAAGGGCTTCTGGATTCTTGTATTACACCAGCAGCTAACATCTCTTGCAGATGCCGTCTCACATCATCTATGTCAGCAGGTGCCAGGCGTCGAGACCTCTCACGAAATGGTCTTTCGTCATGCAGCCGGATATTGTGCTCAGCTCCTTGCACGCATCCTACATCCCATTCCTTTAAAGAAAACACCTGGTCTCTCTGGGCAAGCTTCTCACTGATCCTCACTTTCCATTCAGCTGGCAGCGGGGAGTCGCCGAAATCAAACAAGTCAGGTGTTACTCTGTCATTCTTCCTTGAACTCTTGCTGCTGGGTAGCACTGCAGTGTCTGCACAATGCACATTAGCCAGGATGCAACCTCTGTTTACTCGAATGTCTCTTTCAGACACATTATGAACTTGGACCATTACCCTTCTGGCATAGCATGGGCTCTAGCGGGCAAAATACTAGGCTTGACCAGCAGTCCCTCTGGCAATTTTCCATCGCCTGGTGCATCCAACATTAATATTTTATTCTTAACATCCTTTCTGATACGGACCTCTCCCTGTAAGGTACACTGGGCATTTGGCGCCAGGATCAGAGACTCAGGATCCTTCTTCCATACAATTCCGACCGGTTCCTCTGGTTCTGTTTTTTCAGCATCTCTCTGTGCCTCATAGGCCTTCTTAATTAAAGCCGGAACTCTTAAAGCTCTACTAGTCTTTGACCCCTGTTTTCATAACACAACTGTGCCAGCCTTCCGAACATATGAGCATTTGTTCCAATCAACAAAGGGACACCATCATACAGTCCAGTGGGGGACACACTAAGGCTAGGGTCTCTACTTGTTCGGCCACTCCAGCCACGAGGTGGGAAAGACAGCCAAATTCGGATATACCGGAATAGGGGTAGGCCTTCTCACTTAACCCCCATACATGCAGTCCTTCTAATGGTTGTAAGAGATCGTCTGACAAATGCTTCTGATACCAATCCTGGAACATAATTGTCACTTGGGAGCCACTGTCTAATACAGCTCTTGTAGACACTCCATTCACCTTTACAGTGGTCTCCATGGAGGGACCCACTATTCTGGACCAGTCTGGAGAGGTGGTGGGGGCCTGGGCAACTGACCTTGCCACAAAGGCGTGAATTAGCATTTTTGGTGCCCTCACTGGGATCATGTAGTGCACCTCTTAACCACTGATTTGTTCTCCAAAGCTCTCCTTGTAGCCTATATGCAACTTTGTCAGTGTCTTTTGGGACTGGCATTCCCTTTTCATGTGCCCATCTTTCCCACAATTATAGCAAAACATACTTTCTGGAGTTTGAGCTGGCCGAGGCGCCACACCTGGGAGCCAGGGCGGGGTATTACTAACTGGAAACCTGGGTGCCATCTCTGTCTCGGCGTGATAAGCATTTGGAGACATCTCGTCAGTTTCTCCACTTCCATGGTCAAGGAATTGAGTTTGGAGCTGTTATCAGCAGGAGATACATGGGTGGGTACCCCCACCCCCATAGCAGATGCAGTGGATATTGGTCAGAGCCCGTACTTGCAGGCGTGGCCTTCATAAAGGACTGTTTTGAATTCGGATCTCTCTCAACAGTTCGCCCCATTGTGGCATATCTTTTCCTTGTCAGAGCACTCATTGACTGTCAACCTCTGCCCCTGAACTTCACTTGATGGGTCACCCTCAGTCACTCGGGTCAGTAGCCACAGCTGTTGGTGCAGGTACCTCCAGAGGTCGCCTTTTCTCAACTCCTCAATTTCTCTCATTAACTCATCATAGGAGGGTGGGATTCAGTCGATTTGCCAGGTAACTGAAGCAACAGCAGTTCTGAGAAGGGGCAGACTTAAGATTCTGTCAGTCTGGTTCGGTCCAGTTCAATGCTGGCAAACTACCCTTTCTGAGGCATTCTTGCAACAATTTTTCCAGCCGAGATACACACACAGACAACAACTCCCTTGGTACTGTTGTGCATTTTACTCTCCACCATAGGTCCTCATCAGAATCTGGGCTCCCATACACATTCTCCAAGGCCTCAAGATAGGCCTGTGCAGTCCTTCAGGGTTACTGGCCCGTTGCACGGATGGTAGCCAGGGCAGGACCTGGAGGCTCTCACTAACCCTCTTCGCTTTTCGCCTTCCGAGCATTGCCATTCTAGCACTTGGGGGCAACATAGTCTATCCAGGTCTCCCAGTCATCCTCCCCTTGGGGGGTGGGGAGGGTGCCAGAGAAGATCCTCAACCTTCGGTAAGAGTCATGACTAATGGCAGGTGCAGAAATAGGAGTCTGCATTGGTTCAGCCACCATTACGGGCACTGGAGCAGGAGAGGGTGTTGGGGGAGGAACACCCCCAGGTGGCAAGAATAGTTTCTTCAAGTCCTCCACAGTTTTCCCCTCTCCCACCAACCATTCAGCAAATTTCTCCTCAAAAGTTTCAGATAGTGGTGGGGGCTGATTCCCCCCCGGGTCTTTACTGTCCTTAGTTATCACTCTCCAAGCAGTGAGGGCTCCCTCTGGGGTAATGGTCTGTGGCACTTTGGAGCTATCTATGGGATCCTTAAACTCTACTAGGGCCAGGAAAGTGTGGGTGAGCAGATTAGCATGCCGACCCACCACCACAGGGTTTGTAAACCTTCCACCTTGGAAAGTACTCCCTGCACAGTGTCCGTATTGATACCCAGGGGATGTCCAGGATAAGCATAGCATTTGGGGTCGATCTCCTCCCCAGTACACCACTCCACCAGCCGGTGCACAGCCACTTCTGTCGGGTACCCATTTTTCTTAACAGTGGTGCGTAAATATGGCCACTAGAGACACACAATCCCAGCGGTGAGCCTCCAAGATGTAACCCCTAGATGGCGCTATCCCAGGGGCTACTACCCTGCCTGATTTGCCACTAACAGGTTGAGGGCCTGGATCCAATGGTGGGTGCCTCCACCCAGAGGTCAGGGTTTGCAATAGTTAAACTAACTTGGTCACAGCCCTCTGGGACACTGCAACCCCTTCTTCCCACTAGTGGCCCACTCAATATATCAGAATTACCTTCACAGTATACACTTACCCCCAGGTCTGGTTCCGGCACTGGGACCTCCTGTGAAATGAGATACAGTGCAACAATCACAGTACAGTACTTTAACATAGACAAATACCTCAGGCAGTATAACTTTGCTGAAACAAGCAGCTCTGATTTATTTAGGGGATATAACAAGGACAGGGAAATCAGGTTAATTAGCTTATCCTCTAATAATCTACCTATGGCTCTGTGCACAGGCCTATCCCTGTCAGTTACTGTCCCTGGGTACCCAAGCCCTAGTGGCTAGTCAAACCGTGGCAGCTGGTAGGGCCCTTTCACACAGAGAAAGGAGAATTAAACAGTCAGCAGTACAGTAATTCCATTTGGATTTAATGTGGCAATTCAACAAGGAGCGACCCTGAATTAGTACCACGACCTCCAAATAAGATAGGGTCCTTCAATGTCAGCAGGGCTCACTTGAGGTACACAAACCTCTTCACACATCCATATAAAAGAAAGCACTATACCAGGCAGGCTGCATCTGTATTCCGATCGCAATTACTGCACAATACCCGGAGAACACACAGCAGATTCAGTTCCTGACAGACAGAGTGCAATTTTCAGCAATTCCTCCAGTCTTACAGGGTGAGCTTGGTTCTACTCTTCAGAGATCCTTTGATTCTTTCACAGGACGATTCAGTCCTAACAAGCTGTTACACAAGCTGCAGACCGGAACTCTGGGCCTTACACACGTTTTTGACTAAAACTGCACACTGAAAAGCACAGGGCTCCTTCCTTCTTCACTGCCAAAGCTCAACTGAAACTCCAACCGACAAAACCAGGCACTTCCTTTGAGTTCCTCCCAGTTCTTGACTGGATTGGCTGTCACTCACAATAGACTGCTGCTGTTGGTCCAAAAGGCACTGAAGTCTAAACTACATCTCCCAGAGTCACTGCCCATACAATCCTCTTGTGGCTGGCTCAGATTATGAGTCCAAGTTCTGATTCGTCCAAGGCACCATTTTAGAGCTAGCTTACCCACACTGATTGGTCCAGTTCAGCAGTTCAAAACTAGAATGGGAACTAGCAGACACAGTTCTGACTGCAAAGAAAGCAGGTTAGACAAACTGTAATTTCATTATTACTCTAAATAATTTCTGGCAAACAGTTACATCTTTCAGATGGGTTCCTTTGCACTCCTAGTGACTGCAAAAATGGAGTGAATTGGCAGCAGCTTGAGTGGTACTCAATCAAAGAAACACACAGTCCCCATACAAACTAATTATGTCTGCAAGCAGACAGCTCTTAAAGAGACAGTACCAGAGGTTCTAAAACACTCACTGATAAATGGCTTAGCATGCAAACACCATTCAGGCTTGGAGCATTCAAGCAAGCTCCTGAAGTCTTTTGGGAACCCCCATTTGCGGGGTTACACATGCATTCTTGAATTTTCTCACTGTTCTTGACTCCACGACCTCCTCAGGGAGGCTGTTCCATGCATCCACAACCCCCTCTGTGAAAAAATACTTTCTCTCATTACTTCTGAGCCGTCCCCCTCTATCTTCAAATTGTGCCCCTTGTTCTTGCACATCTCTTTTTCTGAAAGATGCTACCCTCTTGATTTTGTTGATTCCTTGAGGGTACTTGAAAGTTTCTATCATGTCCCTCTCTCCCTTCTTTCCTCAAGGGTATACATATTCAGCTCCTTTAGTCTTTCTTTGTATGTCTTCTGGTGCAGACCCTGCACCATTTAGTTGCCCTCCTGGACAGCCTCCACTCTGTCTATGTCTTTGCAGAGATGGGGTCTCCAGAACTGCACACAGTACTCCAGATGGAGTCTTACCAACTGTCTGTACAGAGGAAGAACTTCCTGTTTTCTACTATTGATGCCTCTTCCTATGCATCCCAATATCCCCCAGCCTTCCTTACTGCCTTCTCACATTGCTTGCCGCCCACCTTTAGGTCATCTGATATAATTACCACCAGGTCCCTTTCCATTTTTATTGTTGTCAGTATCTCACCCCCATTGTGTACGCTTCCCCTGGGTTTTTGTTTCTCATGTGCATTACCTTGCACTTCTTTGCATTGAATCTGAGCTGCCATACATTTGACCATTCCTCCAACCTTGCCAAGTCCCTTCTCATCCTTTCCACTCCATCTTGTGTATCAACCCTGTTGCAGATCTTTGTGTTGTACGCAAACAGAAATACTTTTCCTTCCAGTTCCTCTGCAATGTCACTTATAAAGACATTAAAAAGGACCGGTCCCAGTACTGAACCCTGCTAGTAACCCTCCTTTCTTCACTGTGTACTCCATTTACTACTACCCTTTGCGTCCTGTTGTCTAGCCAATTTTTTTATCCAGACTTCCACCTTGGGACCCACTCCAAGCTGGCTAACTATGTATTAATCTTTGTGTGGGACTGTGTCAAATGCCTTGCTAAAATCTAGGTAGGCCATGTCCATAGCACCTCCCTGGTCTACTACTTTGGTCATCCAGTTAAAGAAATCTATTAGATTCATCTGATACGACCTTCCCATTGTGAATCCATGCTGCCTTGGGTCCTGTGCCCCACTAGCCTCTAGGTACTCATCAGTTCTTTCCTTCAGAAGTGATTCCATCATTTTCCCTACCACTGAGGTCAAACTAACTGGTCTGCAGTTTCCTGCCTCTGTCCTGCTCCCACTTTTGTGAAGAGGAATCACATCTGCAGTCCTCGGGTACCACCCCATCCTCCCATGATTTGTTAAAGAGAGTAGTCAGCGGTGTCACTAGTTCCACTCTTAGTTCTTTTAGAATTCTTGGCTGAATCCCATCAGGCCCCATTGCTTTGTCCACCTTCAATTTTATTAGTTCTTTCAGAACCCTTTCTTCTGTAAATGGACTGGTATCGACCCCCATCTTCAATGTTTTTCTCTTGTTTGGTTTAGGTACCTCTCCCTCCTCTTCCTATGTGAATACTGAGCAGAAATATTCGTTCAGCATCCCTGCTTTTTCACTGTCACCCTCTAACCACATTCCCTCCCCTTTATTATGCCTTAGTATCCCTCCTTTGGTCTTTCTTCGCTCCCTAATGTACCTATAAAAGGTCTCATGCCCCTTCTTAACAGAATTGGCTCTCCTTTCCTCAGTTTGGGCCTTTGCTATTCTGACTGCCTTCCCAGCCTCTTTCTGCTTTAACTGATAAAGTTCTCTGTCCTGCCCCTTCTGTGTTTCCTTGTATTCCCTGAATGCTATCCTTTTCTCCTTAACCTTCCCTGCCACCTTTTTTCAGAACCATAGTGGTTTTTTCCTTCGTTGTCTTTTATTGATTTGCTTTACACAAAGGCTTGTTGCCTCTGTGATGGCTGTTTTTATTACTCCCCACTGTTCCTCCACCCATCCTTCTTGCCTGTTTGCTAGTGCTTTTCTGAGGCACTCTCATATTTTCCCAAAGTCAACCCTCCTAAAGTCCAATACTCTTGCTTTTGTATGGCTTGATTGTATGGCTGTGTTTATCATGAACCACACTGTCTGGTGGTCGCTTGTTCCCAGATGGCTACCCACTTCTAAATCTGAGATTCTTTCTCTGTCCCCATTTGAGAGTACCAGGTCTAAGATTGCTCCCTCCCGAGTGGGTTCCAATACTAGCTGTCTGAGGCATGCCCCCTGTAGGGCATCAAGAATGACCCTGCTCTTGGATGTGCCTGCAGCAAAGGTGCTTCAGTTAACATCTGGCATATTCAGGTCTCCCATCAACAATATCTCCCCTTTTTCTGCCATTTTAAGAAAGCCTTCTATTATTTCCTTGTCCATTCCCTCCCCCTGAAATGGGGGTCTGTATACAACCCCCATGCAGATTGTGGTGCCATTTCCTGTCTCCAGGGTGACCCAGAGTGCCTCATCTGCTCCCTGTTTACTCTTTAGTTCTGTTGCTTTGATCCCTTCCTTTACATAGACAGCTACTCCTCCTCCTCCTCTTTTACCCTCCCTGTCCCTCCTGTAAAATGCCCAAGGCATTAGGGTTTCTAACCATTACGTCCTACCCTGTGTAGACGAACAGGCATCAGGCTGTGCCTTTGGACTGCCTACTCTACTACGCATGCCATCCCACTCCACTGCCCCCAGCCACTGACAGCCATCAAGGTGTACCTTGGACTCTTCATCCCCACACTTCCGCCCATTCTCATATGCTGCACCCATTTCAGTATATGTCCATGTGGAATGGAGTCACTGTATAGCCAAACACCCTAAGGCACACCACAACACGTGTCACTGTCCACAGAATAAGATAAGGTTACATGGCATGACCATCATGGGTGTCGACCCACACACTTACCCTAGTGCCTCTTCGTCTCTACAAGATGGAGGTGGGGTTGGCATGAACTTCCATACTTCACTGCCATTTCTATTCTGCATCGGTCTACCTCCTGCATTTCAAATGCTAATACCAGCAAGCAAACATTCAGCATTGACAAATGCTTGTTTATTATAGTGCAAACAATGCATTATTTATTAGTGAGTTTGTTGTTTCATTGCAACTCAGCACAAGACCCAACCTGGTAGGATGCTTACAAAATGTAATTTATTCTTCTTAAAAATAATTCCACACCAGTGAATATCAGCTGAGGTCAGCACCTGAACAAGCTACCAAACTGGTTTCAGCTTCCATTAATCTTCATCTCGAGGTAGAAAATCATTCATTGTGGGGGATAATCTCTGAGGCACTCCACCTTCCTTACGCCTGGGTATTGTGTCCACCTGATAGGTTGCCAATGCACATGTGACTTTCAAGAAGAAAGTCCGTCCCCTCTTCCCTGTGATGCTGCCCCTCCTGTATCAGTTCGGATTGTGCATCTGATCTGGTTGTGATGCATCATAACAGCTCCCCAGCAGTTTTGAAATTCATTATAAATACTTAAGGTAAGCTCATTTTCTGAAGTTTGGAAACTCCCACTAGACATTATTGTGTAGCAATTATATATTCAGGCATCTATTGTGGTTATGTCGCATGATTTTCTAGTACTTTATTGAGAGTTCTAGTCAGGCTGTTTTATAGGACAATAATTTATTTTCCTTGGGGGACTCTGCCCCAGGCCTTTGGGCACCATTTGGTGTTATTTTGGTTACTGACTGGCTCCCAGGAACAGTGCTATTCTTTAGTTTTTTCTTAGCTTAACGTTGTGCCTGTTAGCAGCTCACTTGGGTCTCCTGCCAGCAGACCCAGGTTTGTGCACTGCATGGGAGTGCAGCTGCAGGGTGTTGATTGAGACTCCTGCTAGCAGTCTCATGATGCCCCCCCCTCCATCTTCCACTGTGCCTTATTTGGGACAGTCTTTTCCAGGGCTTCCTGTGGCTCCTGCTAGTGGCCACAGGACTGCTCCCTGGCTGTGTGTATGTATGTGTGTATAATATATATATAATATATATATATATATATATATATATACACACACACACACATACATACACACACACACACACACAATTTTTGAGCTCTGATGTTTATTATAAAGAACAACTTCATTACTAAGGTAAGAAGCAACCTGGCTAAGCCATTTATTTATATCCTACAACAAAGCTCAAACAAGACCACAAGAGTGCGTTTCTGCAGATATGCAACAGTTTAAAATTGCAAAACTGGCAGGCTTAGAAATGTTAGCACTGTGGCTTCTACTAGCGTCAGTTGTCTAGGAAAATGTTAGCTGAGAAATTGCCAGCACAGTATTCAAATTATGAACATTATTGCATTGTGCTACTACAGAGATCATTAGCTACCTGAACACCCCTGCTAGCGGTGCCAGGAACTAAAATAATATCTGACCCACATAATTGAACACAGGGGGGCAGGATATTCAGAAGGGTTGCGCCAAGCGCAACCCACTGATGCACACCGCACAATATTCAAATGGGGATTGGAGCCTGGCACAAATCCTGGATTTGCCGAGTGCATCAGTAATGTAGTGTGCGGGCATGCCCATGCATAGTCCGGTGACATCCCAATATTCAGCCCGGGATGCTGAGCCCATGCATGTAACCCTACCTGCGCTGCACACAGGTGAGCCAAAGGCAAAAAAAAGAGCAACAGCCCGACCACCCACAGGTGAGTTGCCGTGTTGCAGGGTGCATGGACGTAGCGGCCACCTGTGGGTGGCCACCCGAGTCTTCGCTGCACCTTCGGATCGCCCCCCCCCATGCCCGATCGTGGGCATATGTAGAATAAGGATAGTCCCATATCCCTGGTGGTCCCACATATCTGGACTGTGTAGTACGGTATGGGCTGCATGCCCGTTGGCTCATGCTGTGGACCAATGGGCATACAGCCCTACCGTACGGTGTCAGTCGGCAGGTGGCGGGCGGCAAGTGGGTGGGAGCTTCCCTGTTGCTGACCAGGGAGGGAGGGGCAGTGGGACTCAGTGGGTGGGTGGGAGGGGGTACCGCTGGACCACCAGGGATATGGGACTAATAGTCTTCACTACAGATGCCCATGATCGGACTCGCGGCGGTCCATTGGACCACCAGGGATAGAGATTAACTGACTTTATTTATACCTATGCCACAATGAGGGTGCAAGTGGTCCACTGGACCACCAGGGATATTGGACATTTAAGTTTACTACATCTGCCTGCAATCGGGCTGCAGTGGTCCACTGGAACACCAGTGATAGAGTTAACTGACTTTATTTATACCTATGCCTGCGATGAGGCTGCAAGTAGTCCACTGGACTACCAGGGATATAGGGCGTGTTCTCGGGGCACACTGCGCAATGTGCGGGGGCGTCGGTCCCCAATAGCTGCAGCCTAGCAGGAGCCAGGCGCCAAATCGCCGAGGATCCAGACACCTACATGCAAGTGGGGATGATAGCAAATGGCCCCATTTATGCCTTGCATACATTATGGCCCCATTTGCATGTGCACTTTTGAATATCGCAGTTGTTGTGCATAGCGCAACGGAACTTGCGCTAGCGCATCCCCCTGCTCCACTCTGGCCACTTGCGCTGGTGCAGTGCCACTGCGCCATGCACACTGCGGGTGGCCAAGGAGCGATATTCAACTATGCTGCGCCATGGCGCAGTTCCATTGAATATCACCCAATCAACACCCCTGTGCAGCCAAGTTGGGCTGCCCCCAGGCTTGCGCCACAGCCTGGCGCAGTCTGAATATCCTGCCCAGAAACTATGCAGTGATTTACATGAGGTAATATAATAAATAATCAACCTAGTTCCTGAGTTGTATTAATCACCAACAAGAATCTGGTGACCCTGCTAGCCTCACTAACTTATAAAAAAGTACTCTCAAACTCACCCAGAAAAGCTTCCTTGCACTGGAAAATGTTTCAAATGCCTGAGCTGGATTCAGACATTACTGGAGTTCAGTGGCACTAAATCAAACCACCCGCATCCACCTTGTGCTATTTTCTTCATAAAAACAGTCCCACAGAGAAAAGGAGGTTCTATGGACCAAAATGGAGCCGTCCAAATGTTTTTCAGCTGAGGTCAGCACCTGAACAAGCTCCCAAACTGGTTTCAGCTTCCATTAATCTTCATCTCGAGGTAGAAAATCATTCATTATTCACCTCAGTTATTTATAAACACAAATTAATTATTCAGCTAAATACAATTATTATCAGACACATTCAGAATTAAGAATAATTTGATGCATGTTATGCGCCTAAATGAAAGATCAAATGAGCTTTATAAAATGGCAGTGAGAAAAGTAAGAATGTGGTTGTCCAAATGATATCACGTGACCATGCAGCATGTGGTAAAATCTGCCTCATCAAACTGCTGCTGTCATCAAATCAATATTTGCCATCTGATCCATCAGTGCAGCCTTAGCACTATCACTCATGACATTGATGAGCAGAATTCAGGAACGAGCGCATATTGTTGGGGGCTGGTCAGGGGAAACAGACTAATCATCACTGGGATGATCTCCTCCTCCTCTGCTGAGGGTGGGTTGCCATCCTCACTGCAATACTGCCACCTGGGTGACCACAGGTAGCAGTGCAGTCAAAAGCACTCTGGGAGGGGTAGACCAGGTGGGCGGTTCAGTGCAGCAGCACATTCGATGTGCATACACGCCTTGGACCTCCTGTGTTTTGGCTGCATACATGGGGACAAGAAAAAACATGAAAAAGATCCCACAGCCTGGAGGACAACAAACCCCTGTAAACCGAAGGGGACCAGAGGGACCGGACCCCTCAGTCAACCCGCCTGTGGAAGACAATTCAGTTAGAGGAGACCACCCCGTCTACCCCGGGAGATGATAGCCACGGAAGCATGGAGGTAGGCAACTGATGGGGGTCAAGGCCCAGTGAAGCCAAGCACCTAAGGGAGCCCAGAGGGAGGTCAAGGCAGTGGAGTGTAAGGGGGATTAAACAAAGAATAAAAAACATAAATAAAAATTAGTATTTGTCACACTGGCCAGCGCTGTAGCAGCAGGATTACCGTTTGTAATACCAGTGACCCATGTTTGGAAGCAAGCCCAAATAGTTGGAAGAAGGAGAATTCTCTCCTCCTCCTCATCAGGAAGGGTGGGGCACAGACTCTGATGTGTTACTTGGCCCTGGGTGACAACAGATGAGGGTGCAGCCAGAGCTTTTACTGAGCCAGGGAAGGACACTGACTGGCTCTAATGGGTGTGGTCACACATCAGTGTTTGTACATGCATAACTGAGCCCTGATTTTCAGCATTCCTAGCGGTTGGGGAGAAAAAGGTAATACCCTGCAGACATGTGACATGAAACAGCCGTCACTGTCAGACCTGATGTGCCCCCTACCCTCTATCTTCTGAAACTGTATCATTTGGGGAAGGAGTCTGGCCATCTCCCCACTGACCCGACCCAGGATGGAAAACTCTAGGGTAAGAGGAGACAGGTAAGTGGCAGAGAATGCACAGGTGGGGTTAGGAGGTTCAAGCAAAGAAGTGCAGTGCAGTCAAGGGAATAACAGGTGGCAGTGCAGACCAAGGCAGTTAGCCTATAAAATAGCAAGAAAGAAAAACAGCTCGGCACTCATGGAGTCAATAATCCAAAAAGAGAGGAGTTTAAAATATTTATTCCATCCCCAGAGAGGTCTGGACTAGCACCCAAATGCCCAAATAGGGCTAGAAGGTTACCTGGAGTGTGGATGGGGCCACCATGGTGAACAGGAAGGGGGAAATAGAATAAAAAAAAAAATAGCTTTTGTTTTTAAACCTTATAAAACATCTCATCAAGGCATTTCTACCTATTTTATAAGCGGACTAATCCACTCCAGGGTGGAGACTGTCTTATTGCACCTGCTAGGTGGTTGAAGGTTGCTGGCTGTGTCTCATGCTTTATACCACACCTATAGTGTGCAATTGCATCTGTCTTACCCCCTACCCTAGTGAAGATTAGAGCTTACATGACTGGGGTGTGCTACTGGGTTCATAGGATCACTTGTGGTTTGTTGCACTGATTATGTCCCAGTTAGGTGGACGCCAGTGTAGCAAAGTACATGAAATAGCTTATACCATATATTGAAGTATTTTTGATTGGGAAGAAGCCACTCCTCCCCTCTACTGGATTTTGTGTGGCTTGACATATTCATGCTGTCTCTCAATCGCTCAACACCTGTTGATGTCGACAGTACAGAAACTGATTTGCTGGGACTGGACTGAGCTGATCTGTAGTTTGTGTACCAATACACTCAAAACCTAAAATTAACTATTACAAGACACAGAAGCACACTAACTGAAGTTTTCAGTTTGTAAGGATAAGGGATACTAGGAGTTCATACTGGGAAGTGTAAGGAGCAAGAAGACTGCGAGCCCATAAGTGCTCCTATGTAGTTCAGTCTTGACAGCAATTAATGACCTCACCAGATAAAATGCGTTTGTTTAGTTTATTTTTAAATTCTAATCTTGTTTTGCTAATAATAATTTTCAGCGGCAAGGAATTCCAAGGGTTAACTACCCTTGTCATATAGAAATATTTTATTTTATTATGTCTGAATTTTTTCCCATGACTTGTAGTGGATGTCCTCTATTTCTTTAATACTAGGTTTGAAAGAGATCCCTAATTCAGTTAACAGGAGTGGATCTTACATTACATCATACATAAACAAACAATCATCCTTAGTTGTCTTGTTTCCAAAGACATTAGATTCAGTAACTGTAAATCTTCGTCGTACTCTTTATGTCCCAGTTCTTTATGGACTTTGTAAATTTGCTTTGTACCCTTTCTAACCTGTCTCTATTACTTTTTTGTTTGGGTACCAGAGTCGTGATGCATATTCCATGTGGGGACGGATATGATCTATAGAGGGTCCACAGAAACATAGACTTTGATGGCAGATAAGGACCACTTGGCCCACCTAGTCTGCCCATTTCCTACCTACTGGATAAGCTGCAGATTTTAATTAACCAACAGCCTATTTCTTCCTACCCCCCACAAGAATTGCCTTATGTCTGTCCCATACATTCTTGAATTCTCCCAGTTTTATACCCCACAACTGCCCCAGGAAGGTGGTTCCATGCACCCACCACCCTCTCAATGAAAAAAATACTTCCTCACATTGCCCCTGAGCTGTCCCCCTCTATCTTCAAATTGTGTCCCCTTGTTCTTGCACATCTTTTTTTCTGAAAGATGCTACCCTCTTGGACTTTGTTGATCCCACTGAGGTACTTAAAAGTTTCTATCATGTCCCCCCTCTCCCTCCTTTCCTCAAGAGTATACATTTTAAGGAAAGGAGGGAGAGAGGGGACATGATAGAAACTTTCAAGTACCTCAACAGAATCAACAAAGTCCAAGAGGATAGCATCTTCCAGAAAAAGAGATGTGCAAGAACAAGGGGACACAATTTGAAGATAGAGTATGGTAGCAACACATCTTTATCTCTCGATGTAGTATTTCTTTTTATTGCCCACGTTGCCTTATTGGCTTTTGCAGCACGAGTTTGTAGTTAAGTACCCAGATCATGAGACACTCAAATTCCAAGATCTCTTTCATTACTGGTTTATTCTAAAGGGACCCCACTTAGGGTATACGTGTACATTGGGCTATCTTTTCCCAGGTGCATCACCCTGCACTTGTCCAAGTTGAGCCTCATTTCCCATTTGTTTGCTCATGTCGTTATGTGGTTGAGATAGCTTTGAATATTTTTGATATCAGCATGGTGTTTACCTGGTCCCTCTAGTTTAGTATCATCTGTGTACTTGGTTACCCAACTAGTTGTTTTGTCAGTTCAATCCGAGATGAATACCTGAAAAAGAAACTGGCCTAGCACTGAGCCCTGGGAGACCCCACTGGTGACCCTATCCACTTCTGAAGTATATCCATTGTTGGTCATCATTCAGCCAATCTATGATCTAGTTTATTAGCAAGATAT
Organism: Neoceratodus forsteri; assembly: GCA_016271365.2. NCBI lineage: Eukaryota > Metazoa > Chordata > Ceratodontiformes > Ceratodontidae > Neoceratodus > Neoceratodus forsteri. Next base: position 73,885,770 of record JADMNL010000023.1, read on the forward strand.
TTTCCTTTGCCATTGGCATTTTCTTAATGATAGCCAAGTGCAGAGTAAGGTCAAAGGCTTTATCAAAATCTAAATATACAGTATCACAAGGAGTGTTGTTCTCCAGTGACTAACTTATTGTTTCATAAAAACAAAGCAGGTTTGTTGTGCAGCTCCTTCCCTTTGTAAAGCCATGCTGGTCAGAGTCCTTCATTCCTATTGAGGACACCAACTTAACCTTAATAATGCTTTCCAAAACCTCACATACCACGCAGGTTATACTGATTGGTCTGTAATTATGTGCATTACTTTTACAACCCTTTTTGAGTTTGTCGTGGTGCGCAGTCGCAGACAAACTCATTGCTATAAGGTGCTCTCTGAGGGGTGTGCCCAATGGAGCACCGTTGCTAGGGGCGGGTGAGTGACAGGCCAATCAGTCAGCAGGCTGGCGATGACTCACTTTCAGCTGTTCTGGCTGGAGTTGGATAACTATCAAAGGATGGAGCCACACCAATGGTGGCATGGCTTGGTCCTTTGAAGTTGCATTCCTGAATGCACTGTGTTCCTGGTTGCGTATTCACACTGCTGTAGCTTACAGCAGTGTGAATGCGCTGAGCCCAGGACTTCTGCGTGTCCCCTCACAGTTAAAAAAAAGAAAAAAGAAACCGTCGGGGTGCCTGATCTCCCTGTTGGCATGCCTCATCCCAGTTCATTTTGCAGATGGGGAGCCCACTCCCCGTCGGCATTATGTCCCCCTCCCAAATTTGTTATATGCCGAGGGGGTGCCCAGTGCCCCATGGCTCTTGCCCCCCCCGCACTTATATGTGCCAATGGGGGTGCCCAATCCCCCTGTCGGCATGCCCCCTCCCAGTTCATTTTACTGACAGGGAGCCCATTCTCCATCGGCATAATGCCCCTCCCAAGTTCCTGTGTGTCGAGGGGGGGGGTTCCCAATCCCCCTCAGCTCTTGTCCCCCCCAACGCGCTGTATGTGCGAATGGGTGCCTAACTCCCCATCGGCTACAGCCTCCCCAACACTCAGGTGACACGCTGGGAGCCCACCCCATTATGCCAAATGTCCCTGTAAAGAGAAACCTTCCGCGAGGTTTAAAAAAAAAAAATTTAAACCTGTAAACTAGAAAAAGGTCCCTCGTTGAGTCCGGTGGTTCCTCCCCAACCCTCACCCACCCTCTGCGCACCCCACCTTCCCCAGCCCCCACCCCATACTTACCTCCAGAGCCCAGTGCCACAATCTTCTGTGGACCGGGAACATGTCTGCACTTTTCAAAGCCGACCACCCACTGAAGAAATGCCAGTAAGCTGTATAATGTCATAAATAGAGTTTTTTCAACTTTGGTGCATATCTCGGCCATTTTGGGGAATTTTGGCACCAAATTTTCAACATGGGGTTCTCGGGAACCCACCTCATGAATTCAGTCACTCTCATCTGGTTAATTGGTCCCGAAAGGTGATTTCGCAGTCACTGCCCAGAATAACCTTTTGGGACCGATTAACAAAATGACAGTGTCACTGTTCATGAGGTGGGCTCCAAAAAAAGACTATATTGAAAATTTGGTTACAAAATTCCAAAAAAATGACTGTTTTACAACCGTGCGTTGCGCAGTTTCAATGCACACTTGTAACATTGTAAATATGTAGTACTTTCATTCCAGATTTTCAACATTGTTTTTTTTTTTTTTTTTTTTAAACACCTCCTAATGAACAGTACAGCTGTCATTTTCAACAACCTGGCCGAAATGCATTTTCGCACTTCTGGCGCAGAATAGCATGGTCGCTGTGGGAAATCAGTGTTCGGGACATATTATGAAAATTACAGTGACACTGTTCATGAGCGGAGGTTTCAAAATACCCATGTTGAAAATTTGGTGACAAAAATCCTTATAATGACTGTATTATGAGCGTGCATTACGCAGTTTCCATGCACATGCGTAACTTTGTGAATTTGTAATATTTTCACTCCAGATTTTCAACACTGGCATTTTTTACACCTCCTTATGAACAGTACAGCTGTCATTTTTCACATCCTGGCGGAAATACGTTTTTGCACTTCTGGCACAGAATAGCAGTTGTTTGCTGGGAAATCAGTGTTCGACATATTAAGAAAATTACAGTTCATGAGCAGAGGTCCCAAAATGCCTATGTTGAAAATTTGTGACAAAAGTCCATAAAATTACTATTTTATGAGCATGCATTGTGTAGCTTTACATGCACATTCATAACGTCAGGATTTGTAATATTTTCACTCAAGAGTTTCAACATTGTCAGTTTTGCACACCTCCTTATGAACAGTACAGCTGTCATTGTTCACATCCCGCTTGAAATGTGTTTTCACACATCTGGCACACAGTGGTGCGGTCATGTGAGAAATCAACGTTCTGGTAGAGTAAGAAAATCATAGTGACAGTGTTCATGAGTAGAGATCACAAAATGCCCATGTTGAAATTTTGGTGAAATTATTCCACTAAATGACTGTTACGAGCATGCATTGTTCAGTTTCCACGCACTCTTGTAACGCTTGAGCATTAATATTTTCACCCAGATGTTCAGTACTGCCTTCTCTTCACACCTCCCTATGAATGGTACAGCTGTCAGTTTTCACATCCTGCCTGAACTGTGTTTTGCATATCTGGTGCAGAATAGTGTGGTCGCTAGGAGAAATCAACGCTCGGACAGATTAACAAAATCACAGTGCCACTGTTTATGAGCAGAGGTCCCAAATGCTTTCAGGAGGTGGGGGTCAAAGGCCATGTTGAAAATGTGGTGCAAATACCAACAAACGCCTGGGTGGTAGGGTTTCTAACTGTAAGTCCCTCCCCAAACCCATGGTGGGGCTCCAGTGCTCTTATCTTCTGTGACCCAGACACATCATCACTCTTCAAAGCCAGATCACGAGTTGAGGAAACAGATATGCACTTCACTGTATTTCAACAGGAATGTGAACTTGGTGGCATAACTTGTTCTTACTGTTGGGAACTGTAGTCCTACCAATGGTGCCTACCAACAGCAATCCCAATGACGAACTCCGGCATTGACAAATGCTTGTTGTGAATAGGGACCACATACACCATTTTCCATTCCTGAGATATCTTCCCAGTATTTAGAGATTCTTCAAACAATACCCTTAAAGAGAAGGTTAGGGACTCAAACATAATCTGGAGCACGTGTGCCGAAACCTTATCCGGTCCTGGAGAAGAATTGATTTTTAGGTTGTTTCACAGTTTCATTGTAATGTACAAGTCATTAGCCATGGGCCATGTGACTTGCCAGTTCTCAATCGTGGTAGAGAAACTACTTCTCTCCCATGAATTTGTTCAGTGATCTCTTGAATGCATCCATTGAAGCAGTCATAACTACGTCTTTAGGCAGACTGTTTCAGACCCTCACCACCCTTTGAGTGAACCAGCCACCCCTTGCTTCCGTTTTATACAATGCCCCCTTTTAGTTGCAAATCATGGCCCTATTATCCCTTTCAGATGTTCTTAATTCCAAACCAATGCATTCTAAAACTTTCTTTTCTCCATCGCTCTGTAAACCATAAATAGATCCCCTCTGATTCGCTTATATTCCAGTGAGTATAGGTTTAACTCTACCAGCCTTTCTCCATAGGGTCTTCTGGATAAGTTTTTAATTTTTTTGGTGGCTTTTCTCTGAGTACTCTCCAGTAATTTAATATGTTTAATAGTCCAGGGGGCCCAGGATTGCACACAGTACTCCAGGTAGGGACGCAACAGTGATCTCTACAGGGGGGACACAGCACCTCCCGATCTCTACTCACTATGTGATGTACAATACATCCCATCACCTTGCTGCTTTTGCTGACCTCCTCCCTGCATTGTCCATCCTGTGACATACTGCTTGTTATTATGACTCCTAGATCTCTCTCACTCTGGGTTACCTCAGTTTCTTCCCCGTACATGTAGTACACTGCCCTTTTGTAATGACTATCCATGTGCATTACTTTGCATTTTTCCTAATTGAACACGAGTTTGTGATCTTCCCCATTCCACGATGTTGTCTATCTCATTTTGCAGTACTTTAGCTACCTCCTCACTTTCCGCCACTGCCCCAGCCTTAACATTGTTTGCAAATTTAGAATACCCGCAATTTTTAGATGTTTGTAGTGAGGAGATGAAGAACTCAAACAATGAAGATCCCAGGACAGACCCCTGAGGCACACTGCTTGTCTGCTTGTAACTTCAACCCGTGATGACACATGTCCAGCAATGCATAACCTTTGCCTTCTACCCAATAGCCACGAGTGGATCCATTTAGTTATATTAGTAGGCATCCTCATTTCCTGTAGTTGCTGCAATAAGATATGTGGCATACTATCGAAAGCCTTTGAGAAATCCAAAAACAACACATCCCTCAGGAGTCCGACATTCAGGGCACTCCTAACAGGCTCAGAGAATTGTAAAATATTAGTCAGACATGATCTTTCTGCTCTGAACCCGTGTTGGGTAATGTCTTCTAACCCTTCTAATGTAAAGTGTTCCATGATTTCATCCCTAACAAACTCTTCTAACAATTTTCTGACAATTGAGGTAAGGCTAATGGGCCTGTAGTTTTTCACCTCCGATTTTGATCCGTTTTTATGTTTGCTTGCGCACATGGACAAGAAACATTATGTGGCAGCTTAGGAGAGAAGCGGGTTGTGGAGCCGTGGCACTGTGGCAGCCAACGAAGGCATTGCATTTGGGTGCTTGGCACTGGTGGACCAATGGAGGCACAGTGTGCTGATGACACTGGCTTCCAAAAGTGCCACCAAGTAGTAACGCCTTCGCCGCAGCAATCAGGGGCTGCCTCTTCATTGCAGCGTCAGCCATTCCACTGCAATGAGGCAGCGACCCGTCATTGCTGGGCAGAATGTTGCTTAGTGTAATACTGTTTGTGAACGCAGTGGCAAGCCGGTGCCATATTCACAAACAATATTAGACAGTCCCCAGTGCCAAGGGGGTGCCCAATCCCCCTCGGCATCATGTGCTGCTCCAAAAGAAGTCTTTGTTTGCCGACGGGGGCCCCAATACTTGTCAGCTTCATCCCCCCCTTCTCAGTGTAATTTGCTAACGGGGGAGCCCATTCCCCATTGGCATAATGTCCCCCCAAAAAATTGGTTTTGTGACAAGAAATTTTAATCCCCATCAGCTACAGTCTCCACCAAAAAAAAACAACACTCGGGTGGCACACTGGAAGCCTACCCCAGCATGTCAAATGTCCCTGTGAAGGAAAAAAAAAAAGATCCCGCAATGTTTTTTTTTTTCCCCCCTGTAAATCGGAAAATGGTCCCTCGTTGAGTCCGGTGGTCCCACCCCAACCTGCGCCCACCCTCTGCACAATCTGCCTCCGCACACCCCCCCTCATCCCATACTGACCTCCGGAGTGCAGCGTGATGATCTTCGGTGGGCCGGGAACATATCTGCTCTCTGTAAAGCCGACCACGAATCGAAGAAATGCCGGTAAGCTGTATAATGGCATAAATAGGGTTTTTTCAACTTTGGTACATATCTCGGGCATTTTTGGGAATTTTGGCACCAAATTTTCAACATGGGGTTAGTGGGACCCCTCCTCATGAATTCAGCCACTGTCATGGCGTTATTCAGCCCCAAAAGGTGATTTAGCGGTTACTGTGTGGAATCATCTTTTGGGACTGATTAATGAAATGACTATGCCAGTGTTCATGAGGTGGCCTCTCAAAAAGTCTATGTTGTAAATTTGGTGAAAAATCCAAGAATGATTGATGATTTTACGGAAGGCAGTATCATGCAGTTGCTACACACGCCGTAATTTAGCAAATTTGCAATATTTTCACTCTAGATTTTCAACATTGCCATTTTTCTGCACCTCCTTATGAACGGTATAGCTGTAATTTTTCACATCCTGGCCAAAATGCATTTTCGCACTTCTGGTGCGGAATAGCATGGTCGCTGTGGGAAATCAGTGTTTCGGACACATGAAGAAAATCACAGTGACACTGTTCATTAGCAGAGGTCCTAAAATGCCTATGTTGAAAATTTTGTAACGAAAGTCCATAAAATGACAGTGTTATGGGTGTGCATTGCGCAGTTTCCACGCATGCTCGTAACTTCGCACATCTGTAATTTTTTCACTCCAGATTTTCAACATTGCCATTTTTCCACACCTCCTTATGAATGGTACAGCTGTCATTTTTCACATCCTGGCCAAAATATGTTTTCGCACTTCTGGAGCAAAATTCTGCAGTCACTGTGGGAAATCAGTGCTCGTTACACATTAAGAAAATCACAGTGACACTGTTCATGAGCAGAGCTCCTAAAATGCCTATGTTGAAAATTTGGTACTGAAGTCCATAAAATGACTGTGTTACATGCATGCGCATGCGTTCTCTTTCTCCATGTATTCTGGTCGCGAGCATTTTTAATATTCCTAGTACAAATTTTCAACATTGCCATCTCTTCACACCTCCCAATGGATGGTACAGCTGTCATTCTTCACATCCTGCCTGATTTGTGTTTTCATACATGTGGCGCAGAATGGCATGGTCGCTGTTGGAACTCAAAGTTCTGGACACATTGACAAAATCGCATTGCCACTCTTCATGAGAAGAGGTCCCAAATGCTTTCATGAGGTGGGGTCACAAAAAGGCCATGTTGAAAATTTATAGTGCAAATACCAACAAACGCCCGGGGTGTTAGGGTTTCTAACCATAACATCCTATCCTGTACAGACTGACAAGCATCAGGGTAAGCCTTTGCATTGCCGACTGTACTGCTCATGCCATCCCACCCCCACCCACCAACCACTGACAGGCATTGAGGTGTACCTTGGACTCTTCGGCCCCAGACTTCACCCCATTGTCCTATGCTGCACCCATTTCAGCATATATCCTGATGGAATGGGGTGACTGTAAAGCCCAACACCCCAAGGCACACCTCAACACGTGTCGGTGTCTGCAGAATAGGGTGAGGTGACATGGCATGACCGTCATGGATGATGACCCAAACATTTACCCCAATGTCTCTCCATCTCAACAGGATGGAGGTGGGGTTGACGTGAAGTTCAGTACTTCACTGCCATTCTTATTCTGCATCTATCTAACTCAGTAACCCAGGAAGTGGGCACATGAGAAGGGCACCGTCCATTGCGATGACACCTTCCTGGCGCAATCCACTCACAGCGATGGAAAGGTAGGGCGACGGATGAGGAGGTGGCTAACTAGGCGACAGGATGTCTACATACGTATAAAGCGGGTGGAGTGAGTACGGCAAGCGTGGGCTGGAAGGGTGGAGAAGTCAGGGGGTGATGCTGCTGTTGCCGGTTTGAGCTGCATCGTGGCGCGGGATTGGCTAGTGGCTGGGGTGGTTATAGGCCGGGTTCAGGTCTAGGCGCTGGTGTGATTTTTACTGCGCCTAGTCCGAATTTTTTTATTTTTACTGTTTTCACCTCTCCTCAACATGCACCCCTGGAGTTGAGAATCATTAAGTAGGGGAGTGCGGGGGGCGTATGCCTCTTGTGAGGGTGTGTGTGCTGGGGGACGAGCCCCCACAGAAAGCAGTAAAAATATGTCCTGGCACCATTGTGCTGGTGCGCCGGGGTTGTCAGAGTGCCAAAAATGTGTTCGGCACTCTGAGCGATAACGGCGATCGCCTTTAGGCATTCGTCGTTATCACATAGACCCATCTAACTCCTGCATTTCCAATGCTAATACCAGCAAGCAAACAATCGGCATTGACAAATGCTTGTTGTATATTGGTACAACCATTACCTTTCTCCATTCTTTAAATACTCTTCCTTCACTAAGGGAGGTTGAAAATATATCTGCTAATGGGCCTGATATTTCATATGCCAATATCTGCAGCAATAGGGGATGCAGTTCATCTGGTCCCAGTGACTTATTTATTTTTAGCCTCAGTAGCTTATTTAACATATCCTTTTGAAACCAGGGTTGTTTTCTTAACCCTGGTAATAAGGCCCCTTGCCCCCAGGCTGGTAAATACTCTTGAATGGATATGAAAGGTCGCTGCAAACTGCTGAGCAGCGTTTATAACAGAGTTCCTACTGTAATAGGTCCCACCATCTGTTTCCCTTGTTTTTTACTATTTATATATTTGTAGAATGCTGTTTTATTATCTGCTGTACCAGCCACCAATTGTATCTTGTACTTCTTTTTAGAATCTTTAATTGCCTTCTTACATTCCCATACCTTATCCTTGTATTTTATCCAGCCCTGTGTTGTTGGTGTCTTTTGTAGTTTTATGTTTTTTCTTCAGTGTAATTTTCAGTTTTATATCCTTGTTTAACCAAACTAGTATCTTTCCTCTGTTATTGTACTTACTCGTCCCAGGTACATGAGTATTGATACAATATTTAAGTTTAGTGTACAGCATATCTCACTTGCTGTCTAGGGTGGCTCCATCAAAGTCCCTTTCTAGTCCCAGTTTCCCATGTAATCCTTGATGTCCTCAAAGTTAGCATTTTACTCTGGTTATTACCCTACTAGGCTCCCATCAGGTCCTATATGCAAGCTGTACCATACTGTGATCACTATCACAAAGTGTCTCCCTTATTATACAGGAGGCAGTATGGCGAGTGGGTTAAGGCTCTGAGCTGCAAATCTGGAGACCTGGGTTTGAATCCCACAGCCCCTAGGTGCATACTGTGTGACCCTGAGCAAGTCACTTAACTTCCTCATGCTCCCAGGTTGCACTCTGCAAACAAGCTTTCAGCTTAGTGTGTCTCAATTGAAAAAAAAAAAAAAATACAGACTGTGATGTCTTCTCCCATATTTGTTGGCACCTAATACAGTAGGTTTCCTTCTCTAGTGTTCCTAAGCACATGTTGTTCCACATTACTTGTTGCCAGGAACTCAAGGAGCTTATTTTCGAAACAGCCTAGTGCAGTGTGAGTTGCCCAGTTAATGTTTGGTAGATTAAAGTCACCCATAATCATTACCCTTATTCCACTGTCAGTATTGTTTGGTTGTTTGAGAAATCTTCTGTTCTCCTCGGCTGAAGAGCTTGGGGCCCTATAGCACACACAGGCCACTATTTTACCCCTTTTGCAGGGGTTGATTGTGTACCCTTAGTTGGTCAGTTGTGTCCTCAATGTTGATGTTAAAGGTTGTTTCATATGTCTCAGTTTCTTTATGCACATATAGTGCTACTCCTCTTCCTCTTCTGCCTGTGCGGTTGGCACTAAACACTTTATAGCCTGTGTAACCCCTAGATGGCGCTATCCCAGGGGCTACTACCCCTGCCTGATTTGCCACTAACAGGTTGAGGGACCTGGATCCGATGGCGGGTGCCTCCACCCAGAGGTCAGGGTTTGCAATAGTTAAACTAACTTGGTCACAGCCCTCTGGGACACTGCAACCCCTTTCTTCCCACTAGTGGCCCACACAATATATCAGAATTACCTTCACAGTATACACTTACCCCCAGGACTGGTTCAGGCACTGGGACCTCCTGTAAATAAGATACAGTGCAACAATCACAGTACAATACTTTAACATAGACAAATACCTCAGGCAGTATAACTTTGCTGAAACAAGCAGCTCCGATTTATTTAGGGGATATAACAAGGACAGGGGAATCAGGTTAATTAGCTTATCACTTTACTCATCTACTTATGGCTCTGGCACAGGCCTATCCTACCAGTTACTGTCCCTGGGTACCCAAGCCCTAGTGGCTAGTCCAAACTGTGGCAGCTGGTAGGGGCCCTTTCACACAGAGAAAAGAAAATTAGTTAAACAGTCAGCAGTACAGTAATTCCATTTGATTCAATGTGGCAATTCAACAGGGAGCGACCCTGAATTAGTACTCACGACCTCCAAACAAGATAGGGTCCTTCAATGTCAGCAGGGCTACTCTTGAGCTCCACGAGACTCCTCACACATTTATATGGCAAACTGCAACAGGCAAAAGTCCTTTAATGGCAGCAGGATTCACTTGAGCTACACAAGCCTCCTCACACATTTATATGGTGAACAGTAACAGGCAAAAGTCCTTTAATGGCAGCAGGATTCACTCGAGCTACCAAGCCTCCTCACACATTTATATGGTAAAAAGAAAGTACTATACCAGGCAGGCTGCTTCTCTATCCCGATCGCAATTACTGCACAATACCTGGGAGAACACACAGCAGATTCAGTTCCTGACAGACCGAGTGGAATTCAGCAATTTCTCCAGTCTTCTACAGGGTGAGCCTGGTTTCTACTCTTCAGATATCCTTTGATTCTCTTCACAGAACGGATTCAGTCCTAACAAGCAGTTACACAAGCTGCAGACCGGAACTCTGGGCCTTACACATGTTTCCCGACTAAAACTGCACACCGAAAAAGCACAGGCTCCTTCCTCTTCACTGCCAGAGCTCAACAAACTCCAGCAGACAAAACGGCACTTCCTTTGAGTTCCTCCCAGTTCTTGGCTGGATTGGCTGTCACCACAATAGACTGCCCCTGTTGGTCCAAAAGGCCAAGTCTAAACTACATCTCCCAGAGTCACTGCCTATACAATCCTCTTGTGGCTGGCTCAGATTATGAGTCCAAGTTCTGATTCGTCCAATGCACCATTTTAGAGCTACCTTAACCCACACTGATTGGTCCAGTTCAGCAGTTCAAAACTAGAATGGGGAACTAGGCAAACACAGTTCTGACTGCAAAGAAAGCAGGTTAGACAAACTGTAATTTCATTATTACTCTAAATGATTTCTGGCAAACAGTTACATCTTTCAGATAGGTTCCCTTTGCACTCTAGTGACTGCAAAATGGAGTGAATTGGCAGCAGCTCGAGTGGTACTCAAGCAGAGAAGTACACAGTCCCCCCATACAAACTAATTATGTCTGCAAGCAGACAGCTCTTAAAGAGACAGTACCAGAGGCTCTAAAAACACTCACTGATAAATGGCTTAAACGCCAAACACCATTCAGGCTTGGAGCATTCAAGCAAGCTCCTGGAAGTCTTTTGGGAACCCCCATTTGCAGGGGGGTTACACTTGTAATATCCTTCCCCTTGTTTATTTTAGCTTTAATTTCGTCTGTTGTTATTTTTATTGTGTCACTATTATTTATTTCAAGTTTAACTACTGGTTGATGTTTCGGTCCATAGACTCCACAAAAATATTTATTAAAAACAGTTGCCATCTCTGAGCTGTCTTTCACTACATCCTCTTTATGTATTAAGAGTCCAACAGTGCTGTAGGGTTTCTTTAATGAATGCATATATTCCTATATTTAAAGAATGCTTTATAATTTTCCTTTTTTTGCATTATATGCAAGTTTGTGCTCAGCTTCTCTTTTTGCTTTTCTAATCTCTTTTTTTACACTTTTTTTGAAGTTCTTGAAATTTGTCCCATAATGCTTTGTTATTGGTCAGTAGGTAATGCCTGTATAATCTATTCTTCTTATTTAATAGTTTTTGGTTTTTTTTTATTATTGTTTTTTTTAAGCCATGTGGGTCTTTTCCGGTGAGTTTATTTTTTTCTAATTTTAGGTTTAAATTTTTATTTTATTTTATTTGAAGGTTTGTGACTGAGAGGGACACTGAGCTGCAGCTCATTTTCAGGTGCAACCTGGGGAAGGAAGGGGAATATTTGTACAGATGCAAACTGATTTACAGAACCAGATTACGTTGGTGGTGGTATTTTTAGTGAATGGGAAATTTGGCCAGGACACAAGTCATCACTTAGTTCTGTAGATTTTAGGAGCTCCCACATTTCCTCAACAGATTTGTTTGCCAGGACACTACCCCAATCTATCATTTTTATTTTTCCTTAATTTTAGTAATATCTGCTTTATTATATAAGTAAATCTCAGTGCAACCATGTTGAACAGGTAACTCACATTTGTTTTGGATTTTTATCATGTTATGATCACTATTAAATAGTGACGGTCCAGTTCTGCAATTTGTTATATTGATATGGTCGGTGCTTAAAACGACATCAGGTAATGCTTGTTCCTCTGGTGGGTTCATGTACATATTGTATCAACTGCATACTTTCACAAGCTGCAAGGAATTTCCTCCTATGTTACTAGTAGCCCAATTACAGCTGCAGTCTCCAGTCTATCTTCTTGATATTTAAAGTTGATCCCCAATATGATTATGTCACCTAATTCTCTTGCATTTCCTATTCAGTATTAATGTTGTCTGCAGTCTCGCAGCACATCTGGAGGGTCTGTAAACAACACCTATGATGCCCAATACAATTATGTACAGTGAGCTGTGTGTGTCTGTGTGGGGCAACCAGCCATATGCCCTCCTTAGCCACCTACAAAACCAAGCCCAGAGCCAGAGGACACACAATAAACACCTAAATGAGTCAATACTGACCCAGAAAGCCATACCCCCCCCCCCCAGGGAACAGCCTCCCAAAAAGATGCACACAGCCAAGACAAACACAGCGAGACACAGGAGAGGAGTAAACCACTCTCTCCTCAGCTGCCACAGAACCAAGCCCAATAGCATCATTTCAACAGAACCATAGGGGTTGCAAAGCACCTCCATCCACCACATTTTATGTAAATAAATACTAAGGAAACAATATTTTAGAGGTTTCTAGGAGTTGCAAAGAAATCATAGGGATCTCAACTGCAACCCCTGGCTACCCCTAAATTACACCTCTGACCAAGCCCAGAACCAGATAAATTAGCACACACTCAATAGGTATAGGGTTATAGAGCATTTAACCATGCCTGGGCGCCATGGCGGCACTGCCTGCGGCCTTATGCCCTCACAAACACATCCCAGGCATGGATTAAATGCCTATAACCCCATACCCCTGGAGGAGTTATTTAGCTTATAACATGGGTTGTGTGAGAGTAAGGAAACCCCCGAAAAGGCGTTTCCCATTTAAAGTATTAGAGGTGTCTCATGGCACTCCTGTTACTCACTCTCTCACTTGGAACAGTGGTCACTCAATCGCCTCAACACAAGATCGGGGAATTAGGGCTCAGTAAGGCTGCTTAGTGACTGAAACTGTGGCATGCTATTACAAACTGTCACATACCGAGGAGTCATCCAAAAGACAAGACACAGAGACCGAGAGAGAGAGAGAGATGTACAGAGACAAACACTGCCACAGTTCTGCATTAGCTGTCCCACTCTCATCTCTCTGTTTGTCTCACCACATTTCCCTGCTCAGTCTGTGGGGAAGGGGGGATGGGTGCACTCTGTTTAACATTGATACTACATCTGTTGCTTACAATTTCTGCAAAGACTTCCCTAGCACAGTGCTACAGTTCTCTTCCCCCCCCACGCTGAGCTCCGACTGCCACGACACCAAATTGCCAACCATTAAACTGACAGAGAGAGCGTGCAGTCACTACCTTCAGTGGTGGTGCTCTCTGTCCCAGAGGAGGTGCTAGTGCAGTCGGCAAGGTCAGACGGAAGAACACTGTTTAGCTTCCTAGTTTACATTTTAAAGCTCCAAGGAGCCCTAATGTTGTTACCAGGGAGCGCGCTTGGTTTGTAAGCCTACCTGGGAAGAAGCAGCATATATAAACAGCTAAGGTTTTCAGACTTCACTAGGATTTGCAGACACTGCTGTGGGACCCAATTTCACAGTATACTACTGTACTGTACAGCAAAAAGTTGTGCGGACTTGGGACACTTTCTGAATTTTGACAGTGCTACATGTGTGACAGTACAGGTGGGACAGGGGTAATACAAATGTAACTTATAACATGGGTTAGAAGAAAGTAGCAATCGACCTGGTCAAAGACTATCCCCGATCACCATGGTGCAGTTGTCTCTTGCTTCAGCAGTTTTTACATGGCTGCCATTTTGGTTTTCCTTTCCTGAAGACTGAATGAGTCCTGATGGCACTTTCTCCGAGTTGTTCGGCCACACTTTCAGGGAAATTCATAGCAAGTGTGCATTTACAGGCATTTAATCTGTGGTCACCTGATGGTCTTTTGACTTGCTGAATTGCTGTTTTCTTCTAACCCATGTTATAACACAAAGTAACACACTGGAAGGTATCGCGAGGTTTGCTGAGGGAGGGGGACATCAGATGATAGCCATCCTTGGTCAGTGATGAACCCAAGCTGGAGAACAGGTGATCCCCAAAAATGCACTCTTCACAGAAAGACTCATTGAAAGCTATCAGACAAAAATAAAATCCAGTGTGCAAAATGAATCTCTAGTTACAGAGCCCAGCTCACACACACACACACACACACACACACACACACACACACACACACACACACACACCTGTCCCTACACTTCTATGCCTCAAGAGAACGACAGGGTAGGTTACATGAAATGGCTGCCATCAGCTTCAGAAACTACCTCTGATTGGCCAGGAAGTTCCAGATCTTTGTAAAAATAAGTAGTGCATCGGTGTACACACAGGCAGGTCATCTGCAGTCTGATATAAAAGGTTGTAGTCGGCCAACTGCCCTCCTCCTCAGTTGCACATGGACTGAATGAAGTCCTAAGAAGTACACACCTCACTTTGTCACGTATGACTGTGCCTGCTGTAGAACCTTGGAACCTGTGCTGCATTCTCCCCACTGTCATGTCCCACATTCAGTACATTAACCAACTGACTGTGGAAATGATAGGCTTCGCCTCAGTGCATTCAGGCATCAATCTTAAGTAATACACACTTTCTGCTTGGTCCTATAACGTTTGCCATGGTCAGATTGTAGCCAAAGGTGTGCTGATGTGGAACTGTGGTGGATCCTCAAAGACAATAGGAGTAGCCAGTGCCCAGTGCTCCATATAATATTGGTAGGTAAGAGTAATTTACTCACCTGTTTGGAGATATGGAGAGTAAATACAATTGGATGCATACAAGTGCTTTAATTCTAGAAACAAATGCCCATTTTTGATTACAAATAGTGTTGTGAAGCACTATTCACTGGGTGTGAAGCATTTCCATGTTGGGATGAGTACTGGACAGTACTCTTTAAAACAATTTCTGAATAGTATTTCTTAAAATTGTGTAAAAACAAAATAGGTTGTTACTCACCTTATCAGGAGCACAGCCAGCGTCATTGCATTGAGACTGTATAATAAGAGCTCTCTCAGCGTTGATAAGAAAGCCCACCCGAGGGCCTGTCACTGTTAATTATTTAAGGACGACACTGATTAATATGCAACAGTGCTCTGATTAGGAATGAGAGTTGTTCATTGAACATAATATCTTGATTTAAGAAGCTATGCCATAATATGAGAGCAATAATCTTACAAGTGACCTCCTTGCACCAGAGCCCCACTAAATTCTCTCTGTTCCTGATTATATAGACACTTAATATTCCTCTCTTAATTTCCTCCATCTCCTCCCTCTCTCTCTCTCTCTCCTTGCAGTTGCAGGGTAAATCATTGTTTTCCATAAATTATATTGATAGTGCTATTCAGGGTAACAGCTTTTCAAATACAGTACAGGAATTACACAAGGCTTCATTTACTGTTTAAAGAAGCATCAGGCCACTGGAAGATAGATTGAAGAGTGAGGTGTAGAGTGTATTGATTCCTAATGAGAGGGCGTTTAGTGTATTAATTTCTAATGCATGGATGTAGAGTTGTACTGATTTCTAATGAGAGGGTGCAGATGTTTACTAATTTTAATGAGAGGGCATAGGGTGTATTGATTTTGGCTACCAGTCTTGCCAACACTTCTATCTCCATATTACGTAAATGGACTGTAGGTTGCAGCAATATTTGCCACTTGCCCTAGCATGCAACTGACTTACCCATCACTGCCAACTTTACAGTCAACTTGGCTGGCCCACCTCCATGCTCTCATGGATCTCACCCTAGGAAACATAGTCCACATAACAAGTACCAACCACTACACATTAACATCCTCAGAAGCCAAACAGCTGATTATAACCAGATCAAGGACTAAATACAGAGAGCAGGCTTTCTCCTCGGCAGTCCCCAAACTCAGGAACGCTATACTTCTAACAGTTTGACAGAACAAGTGTGCCCATATATTCAAAACTCAGCTTTGCTCCCTTCTGCTCCAAAATTACTGATGCAGGTGCCCTTAACCTGAAATTTCTCACCCTGACCTCCATCTCCTAATACAATTACTTAGCTGCCCCTCCATACCTTATGTACTAGCACTTATTATACTGCTAATTCTGTGTTCCTCCTACCCTGATGCTCTACTGGTCTATCCCTACTCAGAACAAAACGTAGCATGCTAGCAACACCAGTTACCTAGAATTTCAGCTAACCATAGCCCACCCCAATATCAATGAGCACTCACTGGATTATATTTCAATTATGCTCCTGTCCTGTTAACTCTTCCTGAAACAACAGTTCCATTATTCTGAAACTGTTTCAATCTGCTCATAACAATCTGAATTTGGTGTTACCTATTAACTCTGTACTATCTATTGCCTGTCTGTTGATATCATCCAATATGTGAAACTGTCTCTACTATTTCATGAACTCTGCACTCTTACTGAGATGTTCACTGCTTAAATCTAACATGTACATTTGTTTTGATGATATCCTATGAACCCTGTACAACTTCTATTATTGTTTGGTGTTGTCATCCATTATGTGAAACTTTCTTTGTAAACTCCCGGGTCATGCCTGAAAATAGTCAAATGAATGCCTAGTGTACCTACCCGGGCAACAAAAACAAAATAAATAAAGAAAATTAATTTCTAATGAGAGGATGTGTAGGTATATTGATTTTTAATGACAGGTTGTAGAGTTATACTGATTTTAAATGAGAGGGTGTAGAAGTGGTTTGATTTCTAATGAGAGGCACAGAGGTGTACTGCTTTCTAATGAGAGAAGGTAGAGGTGTACTGATTTCTAATGAGAGGATGTAGAGGTGTACTGATTTCTAATGAGAGGACTTAGAGGTGGTTTGATTTCTAATGAGAGGACATAGAGGTGGTTTGATTTCTAATGAGAGGGTGTAGAGGTGTACCGATTTCTAATGAGAGGGTGTAGGGGTGGTTTGATTTCCAATGAAAGGGGTGTAGAAGTGTATTGATTTCTAATGAGAGAGAGAGTAGAGGTGTATTGATTCCTAATGAGAGGGTGACTTTAGAAGTGTACTGAGTTCTAATGAGATGGTGTAGGGTGTACCGATTTCCAATGAGAGGGCTTAAAGGTCTACTGATTTGTAATGAGAGGGTGTAAAGTTGTATTGCTTTTTTTTATTATATATATATATATATATATATATATATATATATATATATAGAGGTTTTTTAACTTCTGTGTCCAGTGGGTGGCTGCATCAGCCCTGTGCCCAGACCCCAAGGCCAGCTTTCCATCTCCCTCAGCTGCGTGCTCAGTCGGGTTCTCCTCATACGCTTCCTTCTCATGGCAGGGCTGTAGGAGGAGGAGGCCATCCCCAGTATAAACAAATCTGAGGCAGACCGAGACACGCACCGAGTGGTAGTGCAGGCATGGAGACACCTGGGCCAGGCTTCATGAAGCCTCTCGACTGTCCTTTTTTCCATTTTCTGGTGCCATTCTTGTACGGGAGGCACACCCGTCTGACGTTCCTCACAGACCATCCCTTACATTGCCTCCCTAACCTGCTCTATCCCCAGGCCTCCACCTGGGGGCAGCCTAGGCTGGGATAACAGACCTCTCAATCCCTGGGAGAGCAGTCCCCCAGAAGCTCAATCATCTCCCTCCTCAGCTGGCCCCCAACGATTCAAGTCCATTCCCAAACCTGGGTCACCGGCATGGGAAAAGATAAGGCACTAAGCACCTCAGCCCTTTGCATCACCAGGCTGGCCAAACTGTATTGATTTCTAATGAGGGTGTAGATGTGCACTAATTTTTAATGAGAGGACATAGTGGTGTACTGATTTCTAATGAGAGGGTGTAGAGGTGTACTGATTTCTAATGAAAGGGTGCAGAGTTGCATTGCTATCTAATGAGAGGGTGTAGAGATGTACTGATTTCTATTGAATGGGTGTAAAGGTGTACTGGGTTAAAATGTCACAGGGAATACAGTACAGGCAAAACCACAAAGTGCAAACCGCGAAAGGCAAAATAGCTACAGGGGATATTATAGCAAATGGTCAAAAGAGCTATCCCTGTAACTATATTACTTTCGGGCAAACAGATTAAGGTGTGTGCTTGGCGGTGTGCTCCTGAGCAGCCAGCGCGGCTCACAGGGTTGAGCTACAGGCAGGGAGAGCAGTGGAGCGCTGATGTCCTGGCATTTCATTCCCCATCCTGGGACATTTTTTTTTTTTTTTTTTTAAACTTTATTTTTAATCACAACATCTTGTCAAACAATCAGTTTCAATTATATATACACAATACATTATTTATACACTTTCAGCTGGTCTCATCCAGCACATTCCTATTAGTTCAATTTTCTGTTGATACTATAATAGAGTTATAACTTCATTTCAAAGTTGGTTATGATATTGTTTGACTTAACTTAATACATACCTTGAAACACTCAATTTATAAATCTATTATCTTGAAAAAAACAATAACTTAAAGATTATTTACCTAAAAACTTAAAAGACTGCCTTCCACTGCCTCTCTCCTCTCCTCCCATTATATCTTCTGTCAGACCATTATATATTTTATTATTTTCCCACTCCTCTTCCCTCTAACTCCCCCTTTAGATTCCCAGGAACTAACCAGACCAAGGGGAACCAATTTTCCTTTTATCATAGGTTTACCACATATACCTCCCATCTAGTCCATCTGTTGAGAAACTGGGCCTGCCTGTGCTGAATCGCAAAAGTAATCCTCTCCATCTCTGGCATCCTGGAGCATTTAACATATATTTTTTTATTTTGATCTCCCCAGGACATTGTCTTTTTCCGGTTCCCCTCCCCAACAATCCCCCCCAACAAGATTTCCCTCGTCCCCAACTATCCCCCACCCCGGAGTTAGTTATAATAAAGTGGGGGTACAAGGATCAGAGCCCCCCACAAAACAAAGTACATTTGCTGACTTCAGCAAAGTAGCGCTGTGCGGTTTTTATTGAGTGATATCTTTGCTGTCAGCATTTTGTCTTCACAGTTTTTGACAGCACTGCTGTTGCCTGCAACATTATGACCCCATGCCATGTAGAGGTGTATTGATTTCTAATGAAAGGGTGTAGAGTTGTAATGATTTCTAATGCAACTCTCATGCCACTTTTCTTAGCTGGCACCTCCCCCCCAAAAAAAGAACCAGTGCCCACTTCATGGAATGCAATCTGCTCTTGGCAGCATTACACAAATGGTACCACCAGACATTGGAGTATATAGCAGGCTCGCTGTCTAGAGGATGGGGGGGTGAGGGTACATACTAAAATGAACCTTTGTATTTAAAACCAGGTCCAGTGGAGAGGTTGCTAGGTGTATGCTAGACCCAACTTCTGAGGCGGCCCAATAACCACTGACCACAGAAGCAATAATTTGAATGTCCACAGCAGTAACTGGGATTGTGTAGTATGGCTTTATTCACAGATGTTACTTAAAGCAAAGGTGGTGCCCTAAAGATTTGTCATTGCAACACAGGTACACATTTTTTTTTTTGCAAATGCACTTTGCTAGGCAATACTGTTTTCCACAGAAACACCTCCTTTCCCTGTAAGTGTATTCTTGTGGGATGTGCCACACACTTTAACCATTTCCAAATATATTCCCATTTACATAGTACGTATCTGTGGGGTATGCCACATACTTTAAACATTTCCAGAACACGTTTCCATTTCCAAAGTGTATACCTGTGGGATGTGCCACACACTTCAAAATCCTCCTGGTGCTAACCTTTGCCCAGGGAAACCTGGTGGCCAACCACGAACCAGTTAGCCATGCATGAAACCCCATTTGCACCAACCAGCCTCTGCTGTTCCTTCAGGGTTACACCAAATGAGCCTCCAATCCCCAGTGAATTGCTAAAGACTCCCAACTTTAAATTCAGACTCAGCACAGTTGTGGTGAAAGGGGTCCTGACCAGTGTGATCTAGCCGTATCCAGGGGCACGAACACCTCAGACGACTCCCTAAGAGAACAATCTCAAACTACTGTACTCACAGATTTGTTGCTCCTTCCTCTCAGGGGTGGAAAGAACAAAAGGCACCTTTTCCCTTTTTGGTCCTTGTGAAATCACCACATTTTCCTCCCTTTAGGTAGCTGTATCTTCAGGACCTTTGGGGATTGCACCTTGGATCCACAAACTTGCAGTTTCTCTCATTCCCCTGGGTGAAACCACGGAGTCCTGCAGGCTAACGGTTTCCACCACTTCACTGGCAATCTGATGAATTTTACCAAACTAAGGTGAGAAATACCAGGGCCCCTTTGACAGAGCCCCACTGGCAGACTTCCTGCCACTGCTGAACATTCTAAGCTCCCCCTGAGCAGCCTACTCCAAAATGGTTATGCTGCTGCGAGAGTTCTAAATGACATAATGGGAAGGCTTTAAGCCTGAGGTTCAGTGGGTGGAGTAACTACGTCACTCCCCCATCAGGCTTTAAAAGGTCACTCATCCTGGGCCATCCCAGGATTCATTTCCCGTTGAGGTTGGAGGCACTGCTGCTCGTTCCTATGTCTTGTTTTCATACATCTTTTTCATTCTAGTGTTTTCTCAGCACCTCCAGACGCCTGCTCCACTCCTTTTCCCTGCAATCTGTTTTTTTCAGCTCGCTTCCTCCTGCTGCCACTTGCTCTGCGGCTCTCTCTCCATCCCCTTCTCCTTTCTTCCCCACCTACCACCCATATGGTGGCCATTTCTGCCCAAGCCCTCGACGTTCTGCCCTTTGCCACTTATTGGTGGCCCTCATTTCCTTGCATCGCTCCCTCCCATCTCTCCCCTCCTCACCCTGTTGCTGCCTCCATACCACACTCAGTCTTCAGTGCTTCTTCTTCCGCCAAGCCCAGCTTCCTTTGCCGGCGCTTCTGCAGTGTTTTTCCCTGGTCTTGCTCGTCAGCGGTCTCGCCTGCTGTCCCCATTGTCTCTCCCGTGCTGCTGCTCTTCTCTGCTCACAGGAAGCCACCGCGCTGCTTCCACCTTTCCCTGCAGCTGCATTGGGCAAGCAGCTCCCACACCCGGATTCAGCCCCTCCTGCTCTTCTCATTACCATTGATTGCTGTGCCTTCTGTGCCACCAGTGCCCTTTTTCCCCAGCATCTCCTACGCGGTGCTCCTCCTTGACCCTCTCAACATTTTGTCGCTTACCTCGGGGATTCAGCTTCTTTATTATCAGGATACGACTTATATCGGGACGATATTGCCAACTGGTAAGTCTCTTTGGCTGCTGCTAGGATACCCAGATTAGTGTGGGATGCATTTTCTGAGAAGGCATGTATGTACTCCTTCTGTTTGCCTTTGCTGTGTGCTTACCATCCCCACGCTTGATCCCAATACCTCAACTTGCATTTGGGGCAGTGATTTGTTTTGTGACAATATCGGGATGACCCTACAAATCAGGGACGCTTAGTGGTCTGCTCCTTCCATTTTACTGCTGGATTACTGCTGTGCCTGGATTTTCTTTGTTCCTCTCCTCCGCCATTCATTTCCGTTCCTCATTCATCTGTTGCTGTCCATTCATTCGCCGTTGGATTATTCAGTTGCCAGTACTGTTATTCCTTGCTGTCTTCCTCTCCTCTGTTCCTTGGTTTCCTACTACCAGCTGCTCCTGGGTGGATTCCCATCCCATACTGAGTCTACAACCTGGGCTATGGGTTTGGAGTGATGGATCCCGGACTATGGCTGTGGCTCTCTGCTGGCCTGCTGCCCTCTGTGTTGGTCCTCGCCTGGTCTGGATCCTCTGCCATCTTCCTTCCACCCCTTCCTCTCATCATCCTTGCTCGGTGAGGGTCCACCTCGTTTGGAGTTTCTCTCCCTTTCTGCCCCTCCATTCTTTTGGAGTTTCTTGCCCTCTCATCCTCACATGTGCTTCTCGCACCTCTCCTCATCCTGATCACATGTTCGGGACCCCTCTGGTTATCTCAGCTATGCAGGTTGCAGCTCTGCCGTTTGGTGCCCTATGCCTGTCCTTCGGGTTGGGCCCCTGTCACCCATTACCTTGTCTGACCCCACTCCTTCTGTGATCTTTGCTTTCTTTTGGGTTTTTTTTCTTATCCTGCCATCATCTTCCCTATTCATATTCTCCTCTTACTTTAGTCCATATGGTGTCCAGGTACATGAGTCCGGTTCTCCTTCGCTCAGTCTGACCTCAAGGTCCACTCAATTACATTGTTTAATCAAGCATACCTCTCATTGAGTCCTATGCCACCTCATCGAATTGCTACATTCCCACAGTTATTCTCACACATCAGTCTTCTCATGCCCCCATCTGAGTATCCCTCACTCATCCAACCTCTATGCGGGTCTACTCCTTCACATCGACTAATTGAGCATAGCCCTCTCGGGTCCATGCTACCTTGACTCGACCTGCTCTCCACTCAAAGACATGCCTTCATGTCTATCACCCATCGCTAGGGCCTGGCAGGCTTCTTTCCATCATCATTCATCGTGCATTTCATGTCTCACCTTCAACCATCCAAGCCTTCAAGGCCTCTTCCATCATCATACTTCCTGTCTGGCTTTTGAATGTCTAGTTGCAGACATCGCTCGCATCCCTCGACAGCTGTCCATTTAGAAGGACCGATTCTCTCAATCATCGTACATCGTTTATTTCATACTTTACCTTAACAGTACCAGCTTCCATGGCTTCACCCAATCATCATTCATCTTCCACCTTAACCGTACAGATCTTCTAGGCCTCATTTCATAATCGTACATTGTCCATTTCATTACTCACCTTGATCCATTCAGGGCTTCTTTCCTCATCGTACATCCTTTCTTGCTTTTGAGCTTCTAGTTGCAGACACATTGCTCGATCCTCAGCAGTTGTCCATTTAAAAGGACAGAGTGAGAGCTTCCTCTAAACTGGACTTTTCCTCCTTCCTCGATCTCGACTTTAAACTGCTGTAACTGAACCATCGCTAATCAAACCATCTTCAGCCTGGAGGAAAGGCAACCTAGGCCTTGAATCCCCAGAGGTTTCCTCCTCAAAGGGGGGGTTTTCCTCTCCTCCGTGTCGATGGTCATAATATTGGATAGGGTTAGTGGTTTCATAGGTTCGGTTGGTAGATGGAGTCAGATGGTGGCCCCGGCATTCCCTCTCTCCTTAGGAAGTCTACCCTTTGACAGTTTGTCAGCTTTCATTTCATTCATCGTCCTCGCCTTTTCTCATCTTCTCCTGTCCTTCCTATCTATGTCGTCACATTTATTTCATACATACATACATACATACATACATACGAACAAGCCTGCAGAAAAAGGCCATTTGGTCTATCAAGTCTGCTCGTATTGCAGGGTCCACAGCTTGAGCTAATGTCCCTGCCCTCTCTCCCACTCCTCCCATACTCCCTACCCATGAATCTTATCTTCCCCCATGCCTATCCCAGCCTCTCAAAGCTGCTCACTGTCTTTAATGAGATGACCTCTTCTGGCAGTGCATTCCAAGTGCCCACCACCCTTTCTGTGAAGAAGTGCTTCCTGACATCCCTCCTAAACCTCCCACCCTCCAGCTTAAGACTGTGCCCCCTCGTGATATGGTTGCCACTCAGCTTAAAGAGACTTTCCTTATCAACATTATTTATCCCTTTCAAGTACTTGAATGTCCCAATCATGTCCCCCTCTCTCTCTCTCTCTCCCCCCCCCGTCTTCCAGGGAGTACATGTTCAGTGCCCTCAACCTCTCCTCGTATGCTTTGCCCTGTTGACTGGCTATCATCTTTGTAGCCCTCCTCTGTACCTTCTTCAGCAGGTTAATGTCCTTTTTGAGGTGTGTCATCAGTACTGAACTCCATACTCTAGATGTAGCCTTACAATTGACCTGTACAAGGGCAGTATAACCTCCTCTCCTACTACTGATCCCCCTAGCTATGCATCCCAGCATCTTGTTTGCCTTTGCTGCTGCTTTTTGCAGTGCGTGGAGTGCTTCAGGTCACTAGTGATCATCACTCCCAGGTCCTTCTCCTCCTCTGATGCAGCTACTCAGACTCCACCCAGGTAATACTCTGTCCTGGGATTCTTGGCTCCAATATGCATAACTTTGCATTTCTTGGCATTAAAGCCAAGTTGCCAGATCCTGGACCACCTCCCCAGGTTTTCCAGATCTTCCTGTAGGTCCCGTATCCCTTCAGCTGTGTCCTCTCTCCCACAGAGCTTGGTGTCATCCGCGAATAGGCAGATTTTGCCTTTAATGCCATCCCCAATGTCATTGATGAAGACATTGAACAACACTGGCCCCAGCACTAAGCCCTGTGAGACCCCACTGGTTACACCTCTGGTGCCAGATAACTCTCCCCCACCACCCCCCCTCTGGGTTCTGTCCCTCAGCTAGTTTTCCACCCATCTGGCCATCTTCTCCCAACTCCAAGATCCACCAACTTCCTGGTCAGTGTTTTGTGGGGCACAGAGTCAAAGCCTTACTGAAATCAAGAAATCAAATTTCCGGTCTAGTTATCTTCTACTTCTCACTTCTTCGATGCTTGACATCCTTTTGGGCTTCTTCCAAAGCTACCTTTAGCCAATGGAATTATT
This sequence comes from Neoceratodus forsteri, assembly GCA_016271365.2. NCBI lineage: Eukaryota > Metazoa > Chordata > Ceratodontiformes > Ceratodontidae > Neoceratodus > Neoceratodus forsteri. The sequence continues at coordinate 73,910,237 of JADMNL010000023.1, forward strand.
CTGTGGCACCTATGGGGGGGGGGAACCCTCCTCTAGGGTTCCTTGTGTTGTAACCCTACAGGGTGGTATATCCTATGGATAGAGAGGCGAATAGCCACAATGTATCCAAGTCACACAAGCATCATCTCATTCAGTTGCGTAAGCACAATTGAATGGGAAGGCTTTAAGCCTGAGGTTCAATGGGTGGAGCAACTATGTCACTCCCCCATCAGGCTTTAAAAGATCACTTATCCTGGGCTGTCCCAGGATTCGTTTCTCATTGCCCCACCATCCACCCCTCCTCCACCAGCTGCTTGTTTCTCTTACCCATGGGCTTCGTCCTAAGTTACTTTTAGCCAATGGAATTATTCCCATGGCACCTATGGGGGGAACCCTCCTCTAGGGTTCCTTGCATCGTAACCCTACAGGGTGCTATATCCCACGAACAGAGAGGTGAATAGCCACAATGTATCAAAGTCACACAAGCATCATCTCATCCAGTTGCGTAAACACAATTGAATCATCTCTATGCAGTCTAACTGTGTGAACAATGATGTCATTATGTAGAAGCCCTAATGAACTCCTACCAGCTGCTTTTTACTACCTACCTAGGCTAGCACTGATGGGATTCTAGTAACTCCAGGGGACTGGCTGGTTACACTAATATAGTAGTATTAGTAGTAGTTTATTTATATGTAGTGCCCTTCCCATGAGGCCCAGGGTATCATTAAAATAAAATACAACTTTAAGTATAAAATGCACATAACAAAACAATCAGTAATCATCACACAAAACTAACAACACAATACAAAACAGATCATATATTACAGCAGTTCACAGTAAAACAATCCCATAAATAACATAACTACTAAAAAGTCACTTAATAAGAGATAGATGTGCTATAGACCTTAAACCATTTTCCAAAAAGCCTGGTGAAAAAAGATATGTTTTTAGCCCTTTTTAAAACGTCTGACTGACGGGCCTCTTCCTTAAGGTCCTGGGCAATGAGTTCCAGCACTGGGACCATTATTTCAATGGCCAGTCACCCGAAATGTTAATCTTGCCCTATGGACCATCAGAAGGCCACTCTTAGAGGATTGGAGGGCAAATTGGGATGTATGGATGCAGGAGCTCACTCAGCTAATGAGAGGGTGTGGGGTTTATTGATTTCTAATGGGAGAGTATAGAGTTGTACTGATTTCTAATAACAGGGTGCATTATATTGATTTCTAAGGCGAAGGTGTAGCTTCTGCTCGTCTGCCTCATTGTGCACTGCTTCCCCTTGCCCAAGCTCTCACTCCTGCAAGCCCTCCTTCCCATTGCTGAAAGTGATTACAGCTCTTTTGTTTAATTCTGCTCCTATTGTTCCCATTTTCTTTAAACTAACCTGCCTGTCTCTCCCCACAGACTTCTGCCCTGATTGGGTACCCCACCTCCGACCTCCACCGCGAACCACTCCTCCAGCAGCTCCATCAAGCTGACCCACCTGCCTGCAGAGAAGCCACTTTCTGCTGGCGCTGTGCACCAGCTCCCCACCAGTCCTATCTGGTGCATTATATTTATAGCACCAGTTGGTCACATGATACTTCCTAGTTGATTGGTCAAAAGTATAAGTATCTGTTTTCCCTTAGCTCCATATACCAATTAGCCACCAGAGGGACCTTGCACTTCTCTCATTATAGGGATCCTTTGACTTCTTTACCTAGCTATACTGACATTAGTGGCTTCTCATCATCTACATCTTATCCTCCCTAAATCTCTTGCTATCATTGCCTCACCTAAACTAAAATTACATAAATGTGTTGGACAGCAGGAATTATGAAATTCTGCACCACGCATCACACCCTCCTATGCTGCCTTATCCTACTAAGCATCTCCAGTCCTAGCCATGACCCCACAATCTCCTGGTTTCTTTCTAGTAATAGTATAGATAAGCTACCTCCCATGCAGTTTCATTTTTCTCTTTCTACTTATAGGATAGGCAACCTATTCTCATTGCAGCTCCACTATTCTGGCACTGACTACCAGGGAGGTACAAAGTTTTCTAGCATCCTACACCATCAACCTATAGCCATACACCACTAAGTATACTGCCCGAGTGGCAATCTATGCATTGCCACTCTTTCACCATTACACTGCCCCCTTCTGTCCTACATCTAGACCCATTCTTCCTAAACACAGATGCTACTGCTTACTAAAGTTTTATTCAACGGACTCAGGAAGCTTTTCCTCTTATTGCTACTTTCTTCTGGAAACATAGAACTAAATCCTGGTCTTTCTACACCCATTGCGGCTCCCTCCAACCTATCCCAGCTAAAAGGCATCAGCTTCTTACATATTTATGCCAGCAACTTACTCAAAGAGCAGGACATGATCCAGGCATGGGTCTTTCACACCTCACCAGATGTGCTGGTGATTTCAGAATCTTGGCTACGTGCTTCTACTCCTGACAACAACATTAACATTCCTTCATATAATGTATTCAGGGCAGATAGGATCCCTGTGCGTACTCACTCAGAAGATACTCATATATCCTGCTTGACATCCCTAGGATAAGATCCCATTATGGTGCCTCATTCCTAAGCCATGCCCTTCCTACCTTATGGAATACCTTCCAAAGTACACTAAAACTTAAGCAACTTCTTGGGATGTTTACCTTTAAATCGCTACTAAGACACTCACTGAAGGAAAGCTGTAACTGTTCCTCCTAACCTGTTCCTCTGCCAAGTGGAAATTCTTTTGCACTCTCTTCTCAGCACTTGCCCAACTATTCTGATTGGTTATCACCCCCGTAGCTGCCCAGTCCTTACAGATTCCCCCTATCTCCACTCCTTATGTATTTCCCATCCCACTTCTTTCCTATCTCTTCTCCCTTGCTTCCCTTCTGTCCTTCTCGTGTCTGAGCTCCCCTTTCTTCAAACCTCGCATTGTCCCGTAACCCATCTTTCTGAACATTAGTGTTATATCTTAATGTACCTGTTACTGGCATGTGAACTTAGAATTACCTTGTTAGGTATACTTAATGTATAACATGTATTATCACCATTTGTAAAGTGTATTCCCCTCTTTTGTAATTGCATTGTTGTTTGCATTATTCTTTATTTGTGTCCCTCCAGGACCACCCTGTAAACGAGCCTTCTCGATGGTGTATTTCCTGGTAAAATAAAAATTTAATTGAATAGAGATGTACTGATTTCTAATGAGAGGGCATTGAGGTGTACTGATTTCTAATGAATGGGCATAGAGGAGTACTGACTTGTAATAGGAGTGTACCGAGGCATATTGATTTCTAATGAGAGGGCATAGAGGTCTAATGATTTCTAATGAGAAGGTGTAGAGATATATTGATTTCTAATAAAGAGGCATAGAGGTGTAATGCTTTCTAAAGGCAGGGCGTAGTGGTGTATTGATATCTAATGAGAAGACGAGAGGTATATTGATTTATAATGACAGGGTGGACAGAGGTATTAATTTCTAATGGAGTGTGTAGAGGCGTATTGATTATGAGAAGTGTAGAGCTGTACTGATTTATAATGGAGGGTGTAAAGCTGTGTTGATTTTGTAATGAAAGGGCATAGAGGTGTATTGATTTATAATTAGAGGTGTAGAGGTATACTGATTTCTAATGAGAGGGCATTGAGGTGAATTGATTTCTAATGAGAGGGTGCAGAGATGTGCTGATTTCTAAAGAGAAGGCATAGAGATGTAATGATTTCTAATGACAGGGCATTGAGATGTATTGATCTTCCAATGAGAGGGTGCCGAGATGTACTGATTTCTAATGACAATGTATAAAGGTGTATTGAGTTCTAACGAGAGGGTGTACAGGTACATCAATTTCTAATGTGAGGTGCAGAGGTGTGTTGATTTCTAATGTGAGGTTTAGAGGGGTATTGATTTCTAATGTGAGGGTTTAGAGGGGTATTGATTTCTAATGAGAGGGTGTAGAGGTGCACTGATTTCTAATGAAAGGATGCAGAGTTGTATTGATTTGTAATGAGAGGGTGTAGAGATGTATTGATTTGTAATGAGAGGGTGTAGAGGTGCATTGATTTCTAATGAGAGGATGTAGAGTTATACTGGTTTCTATTGAAAGGGTGTAGAGGTGTACTGATTTCTAATGGGTGAGTGTGGAGGTGTATTGATTTATTATGAGAGGGCATAGAGGTGTATTGATTTATTATGAGAGGGCATAGAATTATAATGATTTCTAATTAGACGGTGTAGAGATGTACTGATTTCTTATGGAGCATTGATTTTTAATGGGAAAGCATAGAGGCGTATTGATTTCTAATGAGAGGGTGTAGAGGTGTATTGATTTTAAAGAGAGCATGAGGTGCATTGATTTCTAACAAGAGGTGCAGAGGTGTCAGTATTTATAATGAGCGGTGTAGAGGTATTGAGATTTCATGAAAGGGCATAGGTGTGTATTGATTTCAATGAGAAGGTGCAGAGGTGTATCGATTTTTATTGTGAGGGTGCAGATGTGGTTTTATTTCTAATGAGAGTGTAGAGGTGTATTGCTTTCTAATGAGAGGGTGTAGAGGTGGTTTAGTTTCTAATGAGATGGTGTAGAGGTGTACTGATTTCTAATGAAAAGGGGTAGAGGTGTAGGCCGGCCCGGTGGCACTGAGGGTTGAGGTGCTGGATGTCACACCTCGTGCCACACTGGCGACCCGGGTTCAGATGCGAGCACAGGCCACAAGGGGTTGGCAGGGGAGGGATAGGATTGAGCGTTCAGAGGACTGCTCTCCTATCCCGGGGAGGAATTCAGGAACCATCGCTCTGTAGTGGTCCTGGTGATGACCAGAGTGCACTACCAGGTGGTGCCAGCAAGGGGGCGGGTGCAGATGTTGGAGCGTAGTGTCTGATGTCATTGCATGCCGCCTCCGGGCTAAAATCAAGGAGGGAAAATGGCAGCCTGCGTCTGCGGCGGCTTCAGTGTACAGCTTCACGGCAGATGCCTGGATTAGGGATGCGTGCTGGTATTGGTTTCTGGCCGGGCGCAGGAATATAGGGGGAGTCCCTCTCGATGGTATAGCTGCATATGCCAGCTGGGCACATCCACTTCAGGGCTGGTGGTGAAGGAGGAACGGTGGCTGGAGGTAAGGAGGGCTGTGGCTGCAGGAGTGGTAAAAACATAAGGAATATAAAAAAAGGCATAGAGGTGTACTGATTTCTAATGCAAGGGCGTAGAGGTATGTTGATTTCTGAAAAGAGGGTGAAGAGGTGCATTGATTTCTAATGAGAGAGCATAGATGCATATCAATTTCTAATGAGGGGTTCAGAGGTGTATTGATTTCTAATGAGAGGTCATATAGAGGATAGTGGATGGGCAACAGTGAACAACAACACTGTTGTTCACTTCGAAAGGTTGTCATGACAACCAAGAAAACCTCGAGCGCGAAACTCGAGAGGTTTTCGGTTGAGATGAAAACCTCGAGAAGTGAACCAGTGTTGTTGTTTACTGTTACCTATCCACTATCTTTTATAGTGTATGGGCAAAAGTAAATCAAGAATAGCTTGTGCCTTCGTCCTTGGTCACGCCATGATATCGGAGACCCGCCCCTCTACCCGCCCCGCCGTGTCCAAACACTCCGCTTATTCCTGGTCCACAGCGTTTTGTTTGTAACTAAGTGCGGCAAAGATTTAAAAAAATAAACGCACGCCTGTCTTCTCCTGTGCCTTCGCTGCATCCATTGTATGACCGCCACCTAGCGCACGAGTGGTGCATGGGCAAAATGTCATCCGCTGTTGTTCATCGATGTGACGTACTCATGATGGTACAACAACATCGTGACGTCACATCAATGGTACAACAACACCAGGGAAAGTTTAATTTTTAACGAATACAACGTTCTATCATACACTACAGAGGTGTTTTGATTTTTAATGATTGGGCGTAGATGTGTGCTGATTTCTAATGAGAGGGTGTAGGTTACCATTTCACTGTACGTGTTCACTGCAAGGCTTTAGTGTTATTACAAGGTATGCAGAGCTGTGAAGCAAGCAATAATATCCAACAGGGTGGGCGGTATTGGGCAATATAGGACTGCCAGGGGCAAAATGAGGCCCAATGCCGCAGACATCGGGCCTCATTACACCCCTGGAAAGCCCGGTATTGCCCATACCGCCCAGCCCAGAGAGTATTATTGTGTTTAGAAAATGTACTACTAAGTAAAAGAAGAAGATTAAAAAATAATGTTTAAAAAAATTTTTTCTTTACTGTTTGCTGTGTGTAGGGATATGTTTACATAAAAAAATCCTCAGTTTCTGTTTTGGCCGTTATAGTACTTTCTGTTTCCCTTGTCTACCTCCTCCTGACACACACATACACACACACACACACACACACACACACACACACAGCAGAAGAAGAAAGGTTTTTTTCTTATTCGTTTTCCTTTTCAGGACTGAAACGAGCGTGTTTCATTTAAATGTGTCATTGCTGAATGGGTCTGTGGATTTAAGTGCACTTGCAGTCGGCGACTGCGCTGGGTGGAAATGCCGTTCACCAGTATCATAGATGGAAGTGTTTTATGGCCAAGTTAGGTGCTGTTGAATTAGAGATAAGAAATGGAAGAAAACAAATTTAATAAAGATGAGTTCTTGGTGAGTGTGTGTGCTGGGACAGACTCTGTGTTTTACTCAGTGTTTGGTGTCAGAAGGGGGTGTGATGGCAATGATGGCTGATGTAGTTTCTGTCAGCGCAGTCTGTGAAAGAGGCAATGACAAGTAGTTTATTTTTTGGGAGCGAGTGGGCGACCATCTAAAAGAGGGAGGAGCAAAAGCGTGGTCAGCTGTCCGAGAGTTGCGCTATGGGGAATGATGAGATATAAGATAACAAGGCACAGTACCCAACAAAAACAAATTCTTGTCAGATCCACCACGGCTGCATAATGAAGTTTGTGAAGAAAATGGGCAGACTAGTTTTACCTACCTGAGAAGCACTTAATTACTAATCGCTTTTTGTGCATCCTGTTTGTCTCGGTCAAGCTGGATTCAGATATTTATTGATGCTAAAAGATGAGGCAGATGCCAACCCAAAGTGAAAACAGCCCTCCCGTATTAGCAGTATGGCAAAAAACAAGACCACCAGAATCTTTTTGTCTAGTTTCTTTTCCCCGAGCAGGCTTAGCAGACAATCAGATTCATTTACTGCATAAGTGCTGGTCATACGAGATCCCAGTGAGACATTCTCTTGTAGGCCATGTTGCTCTGAATTATTTATTTGGGTGGGGGTTGCCAGTACATTGTGGGGGCGGGTCACAACTAAACTATCTCCTGATGTGTCCCCCATGTATCTTCTACTAAACACGTTGAAGCGCATTTACAATTTTTCCTCCACAAGAAGTTATCACGACAACAAAAACAGATCCGTAGAACCGAGGAATACTAACCATAGCAGGAGTCCATGGGACGGCCTAGAACGCTGGAGGGACTCCCTTTGGCTCAGACACTGCGAGTGGGTGAACAGCTAGCCAGATGGAGAAAATCCCCACCCATGAAATTCGGAATACAGTAATGAGATCTGTGCCCAGCTTGTCCCCTGCGCACTCACGCATGCCTGCTGGAAGCAGCGGCTGTGACCGGTGCATGTGCTAACGTGCAGCAGGTGCGGGCAGTCCCAAGTCATCCTTTGCAATGCGGCTATAGCAAAAGCTGAAAAGGCTCCAAGCCGCATACACGTGACACCCCCCAACACACGCAAGCTATAGGGTGAGCATATTTCCTGTCTAAGGAAGCATAAACTCTGCTGCTGCAGTGCCGGGCTGTACCTGACTCGTTAAGGGAGGGGACAGAAATGAAAAAATGCCCACAAAAAAAAAAAAAAAAAAAAAAAAACGCCTATAGTGATGTAGTGCAGTGCTGCAGTCCATAGGGGCAACATGGGCAGATTGCTTCTTGGGGGAGGGTCAGGTGGAGGAAAAACAGTTCCACAGATGGAAAACATGACGTCAGCCCTTTTCTACATGCAAAACGTCTGCAGGGCTCCACCCATGCAGCCGTAAAAAAAGAAAGAAAGAAAGGTAGCCAGTTATTAGGACAGCGGAGGTTGGTCTGTGGTCTTGTTTGGGAGCTGGCACTGAACGAGCATTGGGGTGACAGTATCTCTCACTAAGTGAGACAAAAAAAAATGATGGTGATTTCAAATGCAAATCAGGAGGTTGTAGCCAATTAGGAAGCAGTGTGGGCACTAGGATACTTCAATGGGTGAAGGGGCACTATAGGCTGGTATGTTTTATTTCCTGGGCATCTATGTCATTGTAAGCCCTAAGTGACGCTATCCCAAGGGCTACTACCCCTGCCTGCTTGGCTAGTAGCAGGTTAAGGGGTCCGAGTTCTGAAACGGGTGCCTCCACCCGGAGGTCAGGGTTGGTAGTGGTCAAGCTAACCTGGGCACAGCCTCCGGGACACTGTAACCCCTCTTTCCTTACTAGAGGCCGGAACAATACACAATCACTTTACATACCCCTGATACCCACACAAGTACCCACACTGTTTGCACTACCACCAGGACTTTCCTCTGGCCCAGTCCTGGGACACCCTGTAAAACAAGGTTATACACAGCAAAAACAGCAGTACAGTACTCTTGCACAAACTGGAACCACAGTCAGGTAAATGTAAAAAGAGTTAGATCTGATTTAAGGGGCTTGAACAAGGGAGGAGTAATCAGGTTAATTTGCTTAAAGGCTCTATCAAACAGTTATGCATGCACTTCAGGGTCCATAAACAGTCACGCACTCTGGGTACCCAGACGGAGAACGGTGGGCTAGCCAGGAATGTTGCAGCAGGTTGGGGTCCTGTGATGGAAGAAAACAACATGCACAACACACACTATTTGTATTCCAGAGCCGGAGGGCTCAGTTCGTGAAATGAAAACAACAAGACAATCAGATGACACCTTTTAGATTAGGCTGTTGTTGCAGGGAGCTACCCTGATGATTACTCACGATACCCAAGACTGGACACAGGCTGGACAAAAATTGAGACAGCAGGTGGTTAATCTGGAGTGCCAGGTGAAGCAGGGCCCACACGATTCGCCGAGGCGTCATTCCTGTTCAAGTGTGGAGCAGGGAGCCGATCCCCAGGCAGGTCTCTCGTTGGTGGCTTTCTCTGTGTAGTGGGGTAGTCTGGCAGGCCAGCGTGGCATGGCCCAGGCCGAATAGAGATGAACGCGGATTCAGTCCAATTAGGCTGGATAAAGCTTCTAGCAAGCAGAACACAGTTCACACAGTGGGGAACCAAATCACGACCCACTTTCAATACACAGCACATTTACATGTAAGAAAATTCTACTGTACCAAGCAAACCGCTCTCCGGTCATGATCGTAAAGTCTCTGCATAAACTGGGGATTCAAAAGCAGCTGGAATCCTGACAGGCCGATTGCATTCAGCAATGCATTCAGCAAATCTGATCTTCAGTCTCCTTCAGGTATGAGCCTGGTAAAAAAAAAAAAAAAAAAATCAGTGGTTTACTTCATTCTCACAAACTTGATTTAGTCTCTTCTCCTCTCCGGACAGCAGGCAGACATGCAGGCCACAACTTAGGCCTTTCCACAGATCTCCCACTCGAAACTATTCAGATGGCTGCTTGACTGTCTCAAGCTCTTGCTCATTCAGTTCCCAACTGAGATCTGACTGAAACAGCAGGCACCTTGGGGATTTCCCTCAGATCCAAAAGGTTTGGTTGGCTGATTCATCTGTCAGTCACAAGAGGAGCTCCCCCTTCAGGTGCAAAAAGGCACCAAAAGCCCAAAACTACAATTCCTACAGATTTTGACTCCAGACAAGCTCCATTTTAGGTCCCACCAGACTGATTGGTCCAATTCGGCAGTTCTGGGCCAAAATGGTGGGGATAAACAAAACAGTTCTTGCTGCAAAGAAGGCAGGTTAGACAAACTACTACTACTCTAATGAATGATCAGCAAACAGTTACATCTTTCAACAGAGCTCCCTCTCAGATTACTTATGACTGCAACCCAGGCAGCTCTTAAAGAGACAGTGCACAGAGGCTATACAGGCACTCTCTGGCAATCACATTTAAATTGCTAAAACGCTGGACACCAGCCTGGCAGTGAGCATTTAGGCAAGCTCAATGAAGACTTTTCGGGAACCCCCATTTGTAGGGGGCTTACATCATTATAATATTGCCTGCTGGTCAGTAATACTACTTCCAAACTGAGCAACAATGTGAAACTAGAGCAATTAGGCCAGAGTGGATCCCCTTACTCGTGCATGATCCTCACTCGTCTCATCCTCAACCATGGCTTGGCTTGAGGCTCTGGCTGCACCTTTTCAGTTCCCTTCCTTCTGTCCCATGCACAGCACCTGTGCTTTGAACCTCCATGGTGCCTCTTTCCAGAGCTCTTGCTCTTCCAAGGGTGAAGAATCATCACCAGCAGTGGCTACGCTGCTCCCCAAATCCTCCAGACCCACCATACTTTAAAGCAACTGTTTATGTTCAAAAACATGTTCTTACATGCTTCATTATGCCTATTTTTTTTATTTATTTTTTTTTTACTTGGATTTATTCTCCTCCTCTGTCCTTTGCCAGCCCTAATCTGGATACCCTCCCCATTCCCAGTCACCCATCATCTTTGGGACTTACCCTGTTCCCCCACACCTTGCATCACGTGACAGTCAGTTGGGCTTGTCCTTTCCTATCTGAGGCAGGACTCAGATGGTGTACAGTTAATGGTACCAGGCCTGCAGGTGGCCGTCCTTCATCCCGCTGCGGCAAAGTAGGATTTTTCCTTCAGTTTCTGTCCCCAGAGATGTTGAAATATAACATGGAGTGTCCATCAATGCCTCCACACCTTTCTGGACATCCCATCTGCCTTGACACCCAGCCTCCACTAGGTATCATGCACATTACAGGCAGTGAAACCCCCACCCCAGAGGAGAGCAGTCCCTGGAATGCTGAATCCCTCCCCCCCCCCCCGCTGATCCCTAACAGGCTCATGTTTGCTCCTGAATCCTGGTCACCACTGTAGCAGACAGCAGCACCACCACCACTTTACTGTTCTGACCATGCAGGCGCCTTTCACCTCTGATGATGCTCCCCTGCTTTTCAGCCTCAATTCCAATCCAAAGCATCATGGATACAGAAATCCTTGTGCAAGGCAGGCTGGCAAGGTTTTACCAGAATAGGCATCGCCTTTTAAATGGACTTGTACATCTGATCCAGTATAGGCTGAGGATGATAAACTACTGGCACCTGTTTTAATGTTGATTGCGCGCATGCACAAGAAACATGTTGCACCAGCTTTCTCCACAAGTAGGTTGTGGTGGCACGGCACTGTTGTGGCCAATGCCCCCACAGCCTGCAAAGGCTTGTCCTGCTTCCCCCAATGCTGTGGCATGTTGCAGCGGACACTAGTTCAGCCAGCGTTCCGCAACCTTCTAAAAAAGTAGCTGCTGCAATCAGGGTGCCTTGTCATTGCAGCATCAGCTGCAATGAGGAGTGACCGTCATTGCTGGGTGGGATGTAAAATTCTGATATTGTTTTGAACATGGTCGGCAGGCCACCGTGTTCACAAACAATATAACCCTCCACCATGTTTAGTTGCCGACGGGGCCCCAATCCCCATCGGCTTCAATGGCCAATGTTGATTGTGCCGATGGGGGGAGCCCACCGGCATTATGTCAAACCCCCCGCTGATATTGTGGCCGACGTAAGCTCCAATCCCCGCCAGCATAATGTGAACCCCTCTTTACTTAGGTGCCAATGGGGGTTCCCAATCCCCTGTTGGCTACTGGCCCCCAAAAGAAGCAGTCAGGTGGCAGGCTGGGAGCCACCCCTAGCGTGCCTAATGCCTTTGTGAAGAAAAAAAAAAAAACTGTCCTGCAATTTTTTTTTTTTTTTTTTTTTTATTTATTTTGGTTTTTTAAACCTGTGAAATCAGAAAACTGTCCCTCATGGTCTCCTGGCCCTCCTCCCACCACCCGCACCCACCCTGCACGCATTCTGCCTCGCCACCCCCACCCCATACGTTACTCTGGAGTCCGGCGCGACGATCTTTGGTGGACCGGAACACATCTGCACTCTTCAAAGCCGATCTGTAACTGAGGAAATGCCGGAAGCTATAATGGTAGAAATATGTATTAAAGTTGAAAAACCTTATCTCAGTCATTTTTGAATTTGCACATAAATTTTCAACATAGGTTTGGGACCCCTCCTCATGAATTCTCGAACTGTCATGGTAATTGGCCCGAAAGGTGATTTTGTGTTCACTGCGCTGAATCACCCTTCGGTGCCTATAAACAAAATGACAGTGCCAGTGTTCATGAGGTGGGCTATCAAAAGTCTATGTTGCAAATTTGGAGGAAAAAAAATGATCTGTTTTATGAGTGTGCGTTGCGCAGCTGCTACGCACACTCGTAAATTCATGAATGTGCAGTATTTTCATGCCAGATTTTTAACAATGACGACATTTTTTCACGCCTCCTTGTGAACAGTACAGCTGTCATTGTTCAAATCCTGGCAGAAATGTGTTTTCACACTTCTGGTGCAGAATAGCACGGTTGCTGTGGGAAATTAGTGTTCCGGACAGATTAAGAAAATGACTGTGACACTGTTAATGAGTAGAGGTCCTAAAATGCCTATGTTGAAAATTTGGTAATGATACTCCGTAAAATGACTGTATTCTGACGTGCGTTATACGGGTTGCCGCCTTTCGTAGTTCAGCGAATTTATAATATTTTCACTCCAGATTTTCAACATTGCCATTTTCCACACCTACTTATGAACGGTACAGCTGTTATTTTTCCCATCCTCGGCCGAAATGTTTTTCGCACTTCAGGCGCAGAATAGAGCAGTCGCTGTGGGAAATCACTGTCCGGACAGATTAAGAAAATGAGAGGTCCTAAAATGCCTATGTTGACAATTTGGTGATGCTAGCCCAAACGATCTGTTACAAGTGTGGCTGCACACTTTCCATGCACCCTTGTAACTTCGCAAATTTGTAATATTGTCACGCCAGATTTTCAACAGTGGCATTTTTCACACCTCCTTATGAACAGTACAGCTACCATTTTCACATCCTGGCTAAAATATGTTTTTGCACCCTGCCAGAGAATAGCATGGTCGCTGTGGAAATCACTGTTGGGACAGATTAAGATCGAACAACTGAGAGGGGAGGACCGAGCTCAGTTGAGCTCTGTCGGGACTGCTGCAGATTTGTTTGTGGGCAGAAAAAGGCCCTAACGCAAGAGCCCAGTACAAAAGGGCAGCCTGCAGCACTGGGAGAAACAGAACAAGAGAGCAAGTGACGGAGGGCGAATGAGCGAACTCACTGAAGCGCTGTCAGGACTGCTGCAGATTTCTTCGTGGTGCAGGCAGTGGCCCAGTACAAAAGGCCAGCCTGCAGCGGTGGGAGAAACAGTACAAGCGAGTAAGACAGGGGGACTGAGTGACCTCAGCAGAACTGTAGCAGGACTGCTGTGGATTTCTTTGTGGACAGAAAAATGCGCCAATGCAGGCAGGAGCCCCATAAAAAGGGCTGCTTGCAGCACCAGGACTAACAGAATGAGTGTGTGAGATAGGAGACTCAGCAACCTCAACGGAGCTCTGTCGGGACAGCTGCGGATTTCCTTGTGGACAGACAAAGGTGCCAATGCAGCCAGGAGCCCCATTCACAAGTGCAGCCTGCAGTGCCAAGAGAAACAGAATGATCGAGTGGCAGAGCGGTAGTGAGCGAGCTCAACGGAGCTTTATTGTGACTGCTGCGGATTTCTTTGTGGGCAGAAAATGCAGCAACGCAGGCAGGAGCCCAGTACAAAAGGCCAGATTGCAGCATGGGCCGAAATGGAATGAGTGAGAGAGAGAGCTCAGTGGAACTGTGTCGGGACTGCTTCAGATTTCTTTCTGGCCAGAATAAGCCATCAGTGCAGGCAGGAGCCCAGTACAAAAGGGCAGCCTGCAGCGGCAGGAGACAGAGAACGAGTGAGTGAGGGAGGGGAAGTGAGTGAGCTCAACGGAGCTCTGTTGGGATTGCTGCAGATTTGTTTGTGGGCAGAAAAAATCAGCAATGCATGCAGGGGCCCAGTACAAATGGGCAGCCTGCAGTAGTGGGGAAACCAGAATGAGCGAGTGAGAGAGGAGGAGTGAGCGAGCTCAACGGAGCTCTGTTGTAACTGCTGCAAATTTGTTTGAGGGCAGAAGAAGGTGGCAACGCAGGCAGGAGCCCAATAGAAAAGGTCAGCCTGCAGCACCGGCAGAAACGGAATGAGTGAGTGAGAGAAGGGGAGTGAGCGATCTCAACAGAGCTTTGTCGGGACTGCTGTAGATTTCTTTGTGGCCAGACAAAGGTGCCAACAGAGGCAGGAGCCTAGTGCAAAATGGCAGCCTGCAGCGTCAGGAGAAACAGAATGAGTGAGTGACACAGGGTGAGTGAGCGACCTCAACGGAGTTCCGTCGGGCAGCTGTGGATTTTTTGTGGGCAGAAAAGAGTGCAACACAGGCAGGAGCCCAGTACAAAGGGCAGCCTGCAGTGCCGGAGAAACACAACGAAGGAAAGGAGAGAGGGGAGTGAGCGAGCTCAATGGAGTTCTTATCGGACTGCTATGGATTCCTTTGTGGGCAGAAAAAGGTGGCAACACAGGCAGGAGCCCAGCACAAAAGGGCCAGCCTGCAGCCCCGGCAGAAACAGAATGAGTGGTGAGAGAGAGGGAATCACCAAGCTCAACAGACCTGTGTCAGGACTGCTGCCGATTTCTTTGTGGGCAGAAAAAGCCACCAACAGAGGCAGGAGCCCAGTACAAAAGGGCAGCCTGCAGTGCCAGGAGAAACAGAATGAGCAAGTGAGAGAGGGGAGGAGCATCTCAACGGATCTTCTGTTGGGACAGCTGCAGATTTCTTAGTGGGCAGAACAAGGTACCAACGTAGGCAGGAGCCTAGTACAAAACAGCAGCCTGCAGCACTGGAAGAAACAAACTGAGCGACTGACAGAGGGCCAGTGAGCGTGCTCAGCAGACCAACGCAATCAACATTCGGCATTGACAAATGCTTGTTTACTGTTGGGGCTCTTCAGTGTTACTGTATGTGCAGTCACTGGGGACTTTTTTACTTTCTTTTCCATATGTAATTTATTCTCCTTGGCTAAGGCAGGTTAGGGCACCCCTCGTCCCTGTCCCCACCAGCCTGCACTGACTCTTACCTCCCAAGGCTTACCTTGCTGGACCTGGGTTATCCCCCACAGATTGCTTCCTCTGCCACTCCAGACACGCACCACAAGCAGGCCTCCACCTGGTGACAGTTGTTGAGTGGAAATGGCAGTTGTTCCTCCCTGGGAGAGAAGAGTAGTCAATCCTCCTCATTCAACTGGCCTCAGCCACTTAAAATCGCCCTGATCTAGGGTCGTCAGCGTGATGGGCAGTAGCGCCACATTGCACCACTGAACCATCTAATTTCTTCCTTTTAGCATCCTTTATGGATCCTAAAGTATGCACCACTCTTCCTACACACTGTCTTTTGGATATGCTTTCTACTTCCAAGTGTAATAGATGCCTCTTGCTCTCTGCTGTTCATTTTTTTATAGTTTTTTTTTTACCCTTGGTGGGCAGGGGCTACTCAGTCCTGTCCCATGCCCGCCCAGCCCATCTCCCCGGGCATACCTGCTGAGTATCCCACACAGCTTGCTCCCTCCCCCCACGTGGCAGGGCCAGGAGAGGGAGGATTGTCCTCCTGCCCCCAGGAGAATAATCCAGACTGGCAGATGCTCGGCGATGGTGCAGGTGGAGGGTGAACAGGCAGAATTTCACAAAGCCTGCTTCACTCCAGTGTTTTCTCCCATTTTGCTGTCTTCCCCACTCCCCTGACATCTGGTGTTGCTCCTACAGGCCACATCATGCTCTAGCTCCCTATGGTTCTGAGGCCCACCACAGGGATCACCAGAGTGGTGAAACCAGATGTCCTCTCTCCCCAGGCTGAGAGCACTGCCAAGCAGCAGCGCCACCCCTACCCTCTGACTGCCTAACCAGCATCCCGAGTTTACATTTGAACTCAGGTCACCAGCACAAGAGCACATAAAGTTGCCCCCTAGGCCATCGGGCGGTCCCCTGCTGTTCATTTTTGTTGCCAAAAACCATATGGTACCACATTTCATTTTATGTTTGCCAGGGGGTGGTTTACATTTTGTAGCTAGGAGTTAGTTCAGCACATGGCAAGCTGGGTTCTTTCGCATATGGAGATTAAAATAGTTTAATGTACATAGTGATAAGTTCACTAAGAGTGCACAAACCTCTGAAAGCACCAAAATTCAAAACTGTTTACACAAGTTCACCTTGGTTTGATCTTCAGCATATAAAGGGCCCTATGATGGACAGGGCTCAGTGCACACCAGAAAGGCTGTGTACTGAGCCACAGAACTGCAGGTTACACACCTGGCCCCAGCTGGATTCATGAAGCCAGGATTCACTATCCCCAGCTGGTGCAATGCATAGCCTTGTAGTCCTATGCGAGAGGCCAGGTCAGCTGGGGGGATGGACCTGGGCAGGACCGTGGACTTCTAATTGGAAGCCCAGGATAGCCCCACAGTAGTTCCCCTGCTCAGCGAGAGCAGAGGATCATAAGATATGTAGAAGGGCTGCTCTGTCCCATTGTGCAGCACTATGTTTCCATGTATACATAGCCATGCGTGCTGCCCTCCTCCTCTCCAGTCCTCTGTGGTATGGAGGTGGGCTGTGGACTGTGGCTGTGGGTCAGCAGCAGGTCCTCCAGATATCTGTCGGGGTATATGCACTCATTATAGCAGCCCTCTGGATGTGTAACAACCTCCCTGTCACCAGCCTGGTGGAGCGCAAATGCCCCAATGGGCATGCTATGCTCTGCCAGCCCTTCCCTGGCATGCCCACTCCCTGACCCCCTCCCGACGCGCATTTGCACAGGTACATGCATGGACAGGCCCAGGCAGGGACATGCAGTAAGCGCAGGCTTTTAGGTCATTCCCGGGTGTCTGCTGGACACCCGCAATGTGCACATCTTTGCCTTATATGCCACGTATCATGGCGCATAGGGCCAAGTAGCACTAATGTATACAGCCCAATATTATTAAACCTTGGGCTCAAATCCAGGCCTGTGATTGGCAGAAAATTAGCCACATGAGTAAAAATATCAGGCACTATTGCCTTCTAAAGTCCTTGCCAATGGTCAATAGCCCTAACAATGGTTAATAATCAAACGCATAGTTTTTTGAACTATCTATAATGCCCTTCATTCTCTGTGAAAAAAAAAAAAAAATGCTGTTAGTCTCCAATACCGAGTGCTTCCTCCTTTCATTTTTTAAGTAGTCTAGTGACCCTCCCTGTTCTCAGTTGTGATCTTCACCTCACTTTCCTGCTCCCTCCATGACCTTAAGACAGTGGTCAATATGTACCCTTCACTCACCTATGTTTCTGGCTCCATCTCACATGAGTGCAATGACGTGCATTACCAAGTCACTTATATAACTATACATATCACTGTACTTGCATAAGATGTGGCAGGCAGAGGAGGTGAGTGAAGGATAAATACTGGCTGCCATCACGATCGGATAGGTGGACGACTAGACTACCAGGGAAAACTTTCCTTAAATAAAGTGAAGTATGAGATGGGACTACAAGCAGCAGGATTCTTTTTCTTAAACAGAGGTACCGAGTGCATGTGTGGGTTGAGGTCACTAGCACCAGGGAGTTCTTTTTGGGGTCCAAGGCCAACAAACAAGGAAAGAATAAACTTTCTTTTCTTTTATGTGAAGGGGTGGGCAGCGAACTTGGATAAGCTTTAATAAAAACAGATATATTGACTGGAGTTTTGGAGAGACAGTGAAACATTGTGACCTCTTGTGATGAATTATTGACTTCCAATAGAAATATTACCCTCAGCCTTTGGCTTTGGAAAATATGACCATTGTCTGTCACTAGAAAATGGGCCGAAGATTTCCTGCTCTCTGACTGGCTGAGAGCCATGCTAAGCTGGTACATTAAGTACCAGTGGAGACCCGCAAAGAACAAGTGCCAACCTGCCCTGCCTCAGTGCCATAGTACAACTGTGTCAGTCGATATTTCAGAGTTTACTAACCATCGTTTTTTTGCTCTTGCTAACTGAGAGGAACAAGAAAGTCCCCCCCCATGCAAATGAACAGAAGTGTGGAAAAAAGGTTTCCCATTTTACCAAAAGCCGTACATTTACTTCTGTTTTAAAACACCCACCTTTCCCTCCTCTTCTCTCTTGCCTTTGCCTGCCAACCCCCTGATTCAATCACTTCCCCCCAACCCTCACCTATTGCCTCCCCTCTCTAACTATACCTCAGAATCTTACCAGATTCCTTCTGTAGACTCATGGTGTAATCCTATGATTACAAACTGTTCCAAATGTTTACCAAATGTTCTTACCATGATTTAACCTCATTGTTCTATACTACTTGAGGACTACTATATATGTATATAATTTATTTATACAATGGGGTGAGAGCTATTCCAGTGCTATAAATTGAGATATTCTCACTGCAGTGAAATAAATGCTCACTGCGGTGAGATAAATGCATGACATCAGTGGAGTGAGCTATATTCTGCTGCGGTGAGATAAATGCTGAGGACAGTGGAGTGAGATATATTCTGCTGATGTCATCACTCACTCACTCAAGCTAGCATTCCAAATGAAAGTGCTTCAAAAATCAGTTTGTGTGTCTCACTGAAGCCTGCAAATCACTCAGTTAGCAATGCAAAACACTTACCTGTATCCCAAAGTTTCCAACACTCCTAGGCCATTTCTGTGCTAATCTCAGCATAAAAGCAACCTGAATTCAAATGAAACTCATTTACAAAGCAGTTTCTTTCTCACTGCAAGCTGCAACTACAGTAACACATATAACAGAAAAACACACTTAACCTGTGTTCCAAACTTCTAATCCATTTCTGTGGTAAACTCAGCTTCAAAAGAAACTAAATTCAAATGAAACTCATTTACAAAGCAGTTTCTTTCTCAGGAACCAGGTGGATTATTTATTATATTACATCATGTAAATCACTGCATAGATTCTGTGTTCAATTATGTGGGTCAGATATTATTTTAGTTCCTGGCAATGCTAGCAGGGGTGTTCAGGTAGCTAATAATCTCTATAGTTGCACAATGCAATAATGTTCATAATTTGAATACTGTGCTGGCACTTTCTCAGCTAACATTTTCCTAGACAACCGACGCTGGTAGAAGCCGCAGTGCTAACATTTTTAAGACTACAAGTTTTGCAATTTTAAACAGTTGCAAATCTGCAGAAACATACTCTTGTGGTCTTGTTTGATCTTTGTTGTAGGATATTAATAAATGGCTTAGCCAGGTGGCTTCTTACCTTAGTAATGAACTTGTTCTTTATAATAAATATTTGTTCTTCACAAGAAACACACTGGAGCTCTAGGGTGTGTTTGCAACCTGTTTTGATGCACACAAGAACTGACCTTAGGAGAGCAGACCCTCGGTGGGAGATGGACTTTCTTCAAGTTACATGTGCATCAAGCAACCTACCAGGTGTACACAACCCTATGATGTCATGAATGGGCAGTGCCTCAGAGATTATCCCCACAAACACACTTACCTGTGTTCCAAGTTTCCAAAACTTCTAACCCATTTCTGTAGCAAACTCAGCTTCAAAAAAAAAAAACTAAATTCAAATGAAACTCATTTACAAAGCAGTTTCTTTCTCACTGCAAGCTGCAACTACAGTAACACATATAGCATAGAAAAACACATTTACCTGTGTTCCAAAGTGGTCAACACTCTTAGCCCATTTCTGTGCTACCCTCAACATAAAAGCAACCTGAATTCAAATGAAACTCATTTACAAAAGCAGTTTCTTTCTCACTGCATAGCTGCAACTAACACAATTACACAATCAAACACAATCAGCTGTGTTCCACAGTGCTTCTAACAGTCACAGCCTATTCAGAAACACTCCCAGACCACAGACAAACACTGCTTTCAGTATGACCTAGATCTTGGAGTAATGAGCTCTGAACAAGCTTGATACAGTCAGCAGGCCAGACCTGGCTTTGATTCTCACAGCCTCCATTTGCATACTGTGTAAATCTGAACAAATCACTTAACTTCCCAGTACTCCTAAAAAACTCACCTGCCTACCAAAAATTAGTTACTAAAGACTAAAACTCAAAAAAAAAAAAAGCACATAGATACAGGGGAAAAAAGATACAGCAAAACATGACACTTCATACGCTCTCACCCCATTTGTATAAATAGCACACATGATGTGCAGATCGTGAGATATGGGAAATATTCTCACTCTGCAGGTGTGAGAATATTTCCCATATCTCACTCCTGCCCATCATGTAACCCCTATATATTTTTTTCTTATTCATGTGTAACCCCTAGATGGCGCTATCCCAGGGGCTACAACCCCTGCCTGATTTGCCACTAACAGGTTGAGGGGCCTGGATCCAATGGCGGGTGCCTCCACCCAGAGGTCAGGGTTTGCAATAGTTAAACTAACTTGGTCACAGCCCTCTGGGACACTGCAACCCCCCTTTCTTCCCACTAGTGGCCACACAATATATCAGAATTACCTTCACAGTATACACTTACCCCCAGGTCTGGTTCCGGCACTGGGACCTCCTGTGAAATGAGATATAGTGCAACAATCACAGTACAGTACTTTAACATAGACAACAACTTCAGGCAGTATAACTTTGCTGAAACAAGCAGCTCTGATTTATTTAGGGGATATAACAAGGACAGGGGAAATCAGGTTAATTAGCTTATCACTCTAATAATCTACCTGTGGCTCTGTGCAGGCCTATCCCTATCAGTTACTGTCCCTGGGTACCCAAGCCCTAGTGGCTAGTCCAAACCGTGGCAGCTGGTAGGGCCCTTTCACACAGAGAAAGGAGAATTAAACAGTCAGCAGTACAGTAATTCCATTTGGATTTAATGTGGCATCAACAGGGAGAGACCCTGAATTAGTACTCACGACCTCCAAATAAGATAGGGTCCTTCAATGTCAACAGGGCTCACTTGAGGTACACAAACCTCTTCACACATCCATATAAAAGAAAGCACTATACCAGGCAGGCCATCTGTATCCTGATCGCAATTACTGCACAATACCCGGGAGAACACACAGCAGATTCAGTTCCTGACAGACCGAATGCAATTTTCAGCAATTCCTCCAGTCTTCTACAGGTGAGCCTGGTTTCTACTCTTCAGAGATCCTTTGATTCTTTTCACAGGACGGATTCAGTCCTAACAGCTGTTACACAAGCTGCAGACCGGAACTCTGGGCCTTAACACGTTTTTTGACTAAAACTGCACACTGAAAAGCACAGGGCTCCTTCCTTCTTCACTGCCAAAGCTCAACTGAAACTCCAACTGACAAAACTCGGCACTTCCTTGAGTTCCTCCCAGTTCTTGACTGGATTGGCTGTCACAATAGACTGCTGCTGTTGGTCCAAAAGGCACTGAAGTCTAAACTACATCTCCCAGAGTCACTGCCCATACAATCCTCTTGTGGCTGGCTCAGATTATGAGTCCAAGTTCTGATTCGTCCCAAGGCACCATTTTAGAGCTAGCTTACCCCACACTGATTGGTCCAGTTCAGCAGTTCAAACCAGAATGGGGAACTAGACAGACACAGTTCTGACTGCAAAGAAAGCAGGTTAGACAAACTGTAATTTCATTATTACTGTAAATGATTTCTGGCAAACAGTTACATCTTTCAGATAGGTTCCCTTTGCACTCCTAGTGACTGCAAAATGGAGTAAATTGGCAGCAGCTTGAGTGGTACTCAATCAAAGAAACACACAGTCCCCCATACTAACTAATTATGTCTGCAAGCAGACAGCTCTTAAAGAGACAGTACCAGAGGTTCTAAAAACACTCACTGATAAATGGCTTAAATGCCAAACACCATTCAGGCTTGGAGCATTCAAGCAAGCTCCTGGAAGTCTTTTGGGAACCCCCATTTGCAGGGGGGTTACACATGTATGTTTTTCTTTTGCTTCTGTTATACCCTGTATATTGTTTAGTTGCTTAAATCTGTTTCTGTATATGACTGTCTGCTCAGGACCTCCTTGTAAATGAGCCTACTCAATGGACTATTTCCTGTTAATAAACTTGAACTTGAAAATAAATGTTGAAGCAGTAGCACAGCAAACTAATTACCTGTGAATGCTACTCAAGTCTCCTCATCCAGCTGCCATTCTGATTTATTGTTGCAAGCTAGCAGCATGTCTCCATCTGCAGGAGAAAAATTCAAGAAAATGCTGACACTGTCATACTCAAGTCAGCTGTGGGTTGGCAGCCAGAGGAAGGGCGCAAATAGTGCTCACAAGTAATTAGTGTGCTGTGCTAATGCTTCAATGTTTATTTTAAAACAGAAGAAAATGTATGAGTTCTGCTAAACATAGAAACATAGACTTTGACGGCAGATAAGGACCACTTGGCCAACCCAGTCTGCCCATTTCCCTACCAACTGGATAAGCTGCAGATTCTAGTTAACCAACAGCCTACTTCCTGCAACCCCCCACTATAATTGCCTTATGTCTGTCCCATGCATGTTTGAATTCCCCCACTGTTTTAGACCCAACGACCTCCTCAGGAAGACGGTTCCATGTATCCACCACTCTCTCAGTGAAAACAAATTTCCTCATATTACCCCTGAGCCATCCCCCCTCTATCTTTAAATTGTGCCCCCTTGTTCTTACACATCTCTTTTTCTGAAAGATGCTACCCTCCTGGACTTTGTTGATTCCCTTGAGGTACCTGAAAGTTTCTATTATGCCCCCGTCCCTCCTTTCATCAAGAGTATACATATTAAGCTCTCTCAGTCTCTCTTCATATGGTTTCTGCTGCAGACCCTGCACCATTTTAGTTGCCCTCCGGACTGCTTCCATCCTGTCTATGTCCTTGCGTAGATGAGGTCTCCAAACTGCACACAGTACTCCAGATGGGGTCTCACCAACTGTCTGTATAGAGGAATAACCACTTCCCTTTTTATGTTTCCTTGCACGCATGTGCAAGAAACATACTGCCATCATCCGAGTTTTCCAGAGGTTTGTCAGCCTCTTCCAATTCAGTCAGTGTGTTTGCAAGCGCAGTCACAGTTCGCCAATCACTGCTCCAGCTGTCTATGACAGCAGTTGAAAATGCAGTGGCATACAGTTGAAAGGGAGAGCTCTGCTTCAGTGAGCAGAGCTCCCCTCAATACGACGTGATATTGCGTGCTGACGCCGCTTCCCCACGCATACTGTATTAGCTCACGGGGTGGCCACGCCCCGCTGGCTCCCACGCCGCCCCCAAAAAAGCTCAGGTGCCACACTGGGAGCCCACCCAGCGTGGCACATGTCTGTATGGCCGACGGGGGTGCCCAATCCCCAGTCGGCTCCAGCCCCCCCCAAACAGCCTTACAGCTGCCACGCTGGGAGCCCAATCTAGCGTGGCACAAGCCCGTATGGCTGACGGGAGTGCCCAATCCCCCACTGGCTCCAGCCCCCCAAACAGCCTTTCCAGCTGCCACGCTGGGAGCCCACATCAGCGTGGCAAACGTCCCGCGTCGTCTTAATAGTAAAAACACAAAAACCTTGTAAATTAAAAACAGTCCCTCGAGTCTCTGCCCCACTCTGTACTCACCCACTGCGCACCCTGCCTCCCACACCCTCCCACCCCATACTTACCTCCGAGTCCGCGCGACGATCCGTGGACCGGGAACACGCTCTGCACTCTTCAAAGCCGACCGCGAACTGAGGAAATGCCGTAAGCTGTATAATGTAATAGATAGGGTTTTTCAACTTTGCTGCATATCTCGGCATAGTTTTGATGAGACCATCAACATGGGTTTTGGGCCCCTTTCATGAATGCTGTCACTGTCATGAGCGTTAATCAGTCCAAGAGTGATTTCGCAGTTACTGCATAGAAATCACCTTTCAGGACCAATTAACAAATGACACTGCCAGTGGGCTCTCAAAACCTATGTTGAAAATTCCAGGAAAATTCTAAAATGACTGTTTCATCAGTGTGCTATGCGAGTTCTCACACACTGGTAAGTTCGCGAATTTTCAGTATTTTCACTCAGATTTTCAACATTGCCATTTTACCACACCTTCTTATGAGCAGTACAGCTGTCATTTTCACATCTCACCCAAAACGTGTTTCCGGCTTGCCATGTAGCGACAATGGCGTAGTCGTGCAAAATCAAATGTAATGGGACACATTAAGAAAATCACAGTGACACTGTTCATGAGCAGAGGTCTTAAAATGGCTATGTTGACACCTGGTGAAAACATTCCTAATAATGACTGTTTTACGAACGTGCGTTACATAATTCCTACGCACGCCCGAAGTTCGCGAATTTTCAATATTTTGACTCCAGATTTTCAACATTGCCATTTTACCACACCTTCTTATGAGCAGTACAGCTGTCATTTTTCACATCTCACCCAAAACGTGTTTCCACCCATGTAGCGCACAATGGTGCAGTCAGTGTGCGAAATTAATGTACGGGGCACATTAAGAAAATAACAGTAAAACTGTTCATGAGCAGAGGTCTTAAAATGGCTATGTTGAAAATTTGGTGAAAAAATTCCTAAAAATGACTGTTTTAAGAGCGTGCGTTGCAGAGTTCCTACGCACACTCGTAAGTTTGCAAATTTTCTTTTTTTTTGAAATTCAACTTCTTTATTGAATTTTAGTAACAGCAAGGCATGGTGTACAGACAGTATAACATACTATAGCGAGACAAAAAGGCATATAACCAGTGTAACAACAGGAGCTAGATGGTGTATGCCTGTATATACACAACCAAAAAAGGAAACACCAGCTAACCAAACTAAGCTCAACCCTCCTTACCCTCCCCACCCACCCCTGGAGTGTGCCACCTCAAACCCCGGATAATAGAGATGGAATGGCAGAAGGTACTCCGTATTAAAAAAATAATATAAGGGAGGCAGAGTGTACTAAGGCTGTCAGAGGTAACTCTTGTGTGGGATTTAATGTAAATATAAGGCATATAGCTGCCCCAGTTCTGGTTAAAGGAAGGCATACAATTCGGAGCTAGCTATTAACCTTTCAATTTTGAAGCAAAGAGAAATTTCTTAGCCATTCAGAATATGAGAAAACAATTTGGTCCATCCAGTGTTTGAGAACCAGCCTTTAACTGCTATGGAAATTAGGCCATATGAAACGCGTTTTAACTCTAATATCAGAGAACATCCCTAATATACATATTTCAGCTGTAAATAACTCCCCCAATCCCAGGAGGGGATCAAGATTGGTTTGGATTGAATTCCATAGGGGCACCACCTTATCACAGCACCAAAATATGTGTAATAAGTTCCCTTCACCTGCTCCATATCTTGTACATTTAGTTGAAGCCAGCCTGCCAAATTTGACCAGCTTAATTGGCGTATAATACAGATTATTCAAAATGTGAAACTGGATTAACCTATTTCTGTCTTGAGTAAGATATCTGTATGTATCACGCCAGCTCTGGTTCCAAGGTAGGGGGGAGTCAGGTAAGAGGGAAACCCAAGTCTTGGAGCTGGTTAGAGCATTGGGGTATTTAGTATCTAATAGATAAGAATAAATTCTGGCAATTCCATGGGGTTTGCTTGTACACTCTTGAATTTGATCTAAAAAAGGTTTGGTTTGGGATGGTATCACTACAGTCCCAAACAGCTTCCCTAAAAGGTGTCTCAACTGGAAGACCTTAAATATGTGTTTCTGTGAGATATTCAATCTGTTAACAATCCAGTGGAGGAGAGAAGAGAACCCTGAGGATACAGAGTCTCCACTGGCCGATCATGTATTTGTGGAAGCCAGTCTGAAGTTAGCAGGGAGCCACCGATTTTGATGTTGGGATTTAGGGTAAGAGGTTGCGCCACATCCTTTGTAAATGGTATATTAAAAAAGCTTCAGCATTGAGAGAGAATCTTAATGGAAAGCCCTATAACCGATCTTTGTATAGCCTCTGGTAGTGTAGAGTAAGTGTAATAAAAAATTCGGGGAGGATGAAGATTGTATTTGTCCAGCAGATTGAGTTCTAGCAGCAACCAAATGGGCTGATAAACATTGGATTGGGCGTTGAACCAACGTCTAGTTTGGCTAGATGACTAGCCCAGTAATAAAACAAGAAATTAGGAAGGCAAGACCACCTCTATCTTTAGGTAGATTGAGCTTTAGAAAAGCCTGCCTAGGGTGTTTACCCTTCCAAATGAAGTTGGAAAGGGCAGCGTGAATTTGCTGAAAGTAGGATCTGGGGAGCCAAATGTTAAGAAGATTTAGGGGTTAAAAAATACAGGGTAAGATATTCATTTTAATGATGCTGATGCGACCCCATAGAGACAACGGTAGACTGTCCCATCTACAGAGATCCTTCTGGACTCTCACCAGCAACTCGTCTAGGTTGAGCTTTTTAGTAATCTCCGGGTCTCGAGCTAGATGTATACCTAAATATTTGAGTGAGACTGGGGACCACCTCATACCAAATTGAGTGAAGTTGGCTTGGGGTGTGAAGAGGTTAAGTGGGAAAATAACTGATTTGGTTAGATTTAACCTGTAATTGGATACATGCCCGAACTGATTAATGATTTGTAATGCCTGCGTTAAAGAGGATTCTGGGTTGGTAAGATGCAAGAGGATATCGTCTGCAAAAACCGAGAGGGTCAGGGATTTCTGGGAAATAATGCAACCTGTAATCTGGGGAAGTTCGCAAATTTTCAATATTTTCACTCCAGATTTTCAACATTACCATTTTACCACACCTCCTTATGAGCAGTACAGCTGTCATTTTTCACATCTCGCCCACAACGTGTTTCCGCCCATGTAGCGCACAATGGTGCAGTCGGTGTGCAAAATCAATGTATGGGACACATTAAGAAAATCACAGTGACACTGGTCATGAGCAGAGGTGTTAAAATGGCTATGTTGAAAATTTGGTGAAAAAATTCCCCAAAATGACTGTTTTAGGAGCGCACGTTGTGCAGTTCCCACGCACACTGGCAAGTTTGCGAATTTGTAATATTTGCACACCAGATTTTCAACAGTGCCGTTTTACCGCACTTCCTTATGAGCAGTACAGCTACCATTTTTCACATCTCACCTAAAATGTGTTTCACACGTAGCGCACAATGGTACAATCGGTGCGAAAACAATGTTTGGGACAGATTAAGAAAATCACAGTGACACTGGTCATGAGCAGAGGTCTTAAAATGGCTATGTTAAAAATTTGGTGACAAAACTCCGTAAAATGACTGTGTTACGAGTGAGCATTGCGCAGTTTCCACGCACCCTCGTAAGTTCATGAATTTGTAATATTTTCAGTCCAGATTTTCACTAGTGGCATTTTTCCACACCTCCTTATGAACAGTACAGCTGTCATTTTCCACAACATGGCCGAAATGTGTTTTCACACTTTCAGCACAGAAATGCGTGGTCACTGTGGGAAATCATTGTTCGGGACAGATAAAGAAAATCACACTGACACTGTTCATGATCGGTCCCAAATGCCTGTGTTAACAATCTGCTGTAAAAATCCCCAACTAGTTACATTACGGTGCTGCTACACAGTTTCACGCATACCGTGACTTCACCAGTTTTTTAAGATTTTCACAGCAGATTTTCAACATTGCCATTTTTACACCTCCCCATGAACAGTACAGCTGTAATTTTTCACATCCTGTTCGAATGTGTTTTGCACCTGTGGTGCAACACGCTGTAGTCACTGTGCAAAAGCAGTTTTGGCTAACAAACTGATATTGCCACTGTTCATGAGGTGGGGGTCACAAAAAACCCATGTTGAAAATTTGGAGTGAAAATACCAACGAACGCCTGAGGCGTTGGGGTTTCCGACCATAACGCCCCACCCTGTAGAGACTGACAGGCATCAGGGTGTGACTTGGGATTGTCGCCTGTAATGCTCATACCATTCCACCCCACCCACACCCTGCAGCCAGTGAGAGGTATCAAGGTGCTCGGGACTCTTGACCCCAAACTTCACCCCTTTCTCCTATACGCACCCATCTCACTGCTGTTTCCTAATGGAATGGGGTCGCATAAGGGGCCAAAGTGACCTGAGCACACCGTGACACTTGTCAGTGTTTGCAGTGTAGGGTGGTGAAATGGCGTGGTCGTTATGCCTCGACCCAAAGGCACACACCTCAATGCCTGTCACTCTGCAGGTGGTGGTGGGTTGGCTTCAGTTCAATACTGCCATTCCTATTATGCAGCTCTGTAACTTCTACACTACCATTGCCAATGCCAGCAAGCAAACATTCGGCATTGACAAATGCTTGTTCTACTTTTGATGCCCCTTCCTATGCATCCCAGTATCCCTCTGGCTCTCCTTACCGACTTTTCATATTGCTTACCCACCTTTAGGTATTCTGATATGACTACCCCCAGGTCCCTTTCCATTTTTGTTGTTGTTAGTACCGCCCCTGCTATTGTGTACTCTTCTCCTGGGTTTTTGTTTTCCAGGTGCATTACTTTGCACTTCTTTGCATTGAATCTAAGTTGCCAAATGTCTGACCATTCCTCCAACCTTGCCAAGTCCCTTCTCATCCTTTCTACCCCTTGTGTATCAACTCTGTTACAGATCTTTGTGTCATCTGCAAAGAGGCATACCTTTCCCTCCAAACCCTCTGCAATGTCACCTATAAAGATGTTAAAGAGGACTGGACCCAGTACTGAGCCCTGAGGTACTCCACTAGTGACCCCCTTTCTTGAAATGTGTTCCACTCACTATTACCTTCTGTGTCCTGTTGTGCAGTCAGTGTTACCTAGGCTACCACCCTGGGACCCACTCCCAGGCTGGCTAACTTGAGGAAAAAATGATCTATCAAACACTGTAGTGCCCTCTACTGGCAGATGTACCAGTAGAGGGACTTTTTTACCTACCAAAAAATGACTAACAATTTATTTTTATTCATTTTTTGTAGCATTATTTTATTTTTTTAACTCCTATAGAAATGAAACTGATTCATGCCATTTATAATAATATTTGAAGGTTTATTATAATAGTATCTATAGGTTTATTACTAATCTTTCAAACGCACCATTATTTTTTGTCTTCATCTGCTGGTTGTCTTTCTTTAGAGGACAGTTGTAAATTGCATTTTGGGTTACTAATGCATAACAAGGTTTTGCACCTTCTTCCTGGACTGGTTTCTGGATTCTGTTGCTTAGAGAATTGTCAGGCATCTAGGATTAGGAATGTCAGACCTTTTATGATCCCCTTCAAAAAATCATCTGCATAGAGGTAATTATTAATTATACAATGACATAAATACAAATGCCCGAATCCTCAAATCTGATTGGGTGGCTGGCACCTTCCCAGCGTGATAAATCCTCCAGTGTACCCACTGGAAAAGTTGCCAGCCAGCCACATTTCTGAAATCCATCCAAACCCCCAAACTTGACAGTGGAACCCTCCATGTTGAACCCCCCGCTAAACTGCAATGGTAATAAGCCATGTTCAACCCCTGCTTAACTGAAACAGTAACGGGAGGCTTCCAAACCCAAAGTGCAGCATCACAAACCATAAACAGAATCCACTATACCTGAAAAACACTTTTTTTTTTTAATCTCACCACCACATGAGCACTCCCAAACCATACCCACCTAACCTCTTGGTCTGACTCTCCACTCGCATCCAGCTCCCTCTCCAGTCCTTTCCAACTCTGTCTGTCAAGTACAGCACCCCCTCTGTCTCGCATAACTCCTAAACAAACTTCTCTTTCTCTTTTAAAAGTACCTCATTTTTGACCGCATTTCCCGATTAATAAACCATAAATAATCTTGCATAATTGTTTCACGAGCCATGCCTCTGGAGGTTGCATATGCACACTTCACACCAGGACCATAACTGGCAACATGAAACAATCTCAGAAGTCGGGACTCTCTCCTATCTCTCTTGACCCTTTCTACTTAGTGTAACATACACTAGCATTAAAAAAAACTATTGTTCGCCAGTATTTCCCCCTCTCTCACTGCTGTTTCTGATTTAAAAAATGGAGTGCTGTTTGTGATTTAAAAACGGAGCTCTGTCACCTCTCCTTAATACACAGCGTCTCCAAACAGCATTGCCATAGCAACACAGGACTACTTTAAATGGCATAATAATAAATTACAAAAAATAAACAATTTAAAATACAAACAACCCTTTTTATGTCTTTTTTTATCTCAAAAAAATAGGAATACATTGTATAATAGTAATATTCCACTCCAGGATGTGGTTACATGGGTGGATTTACCACTTCTGGTGTGGTTAAGTCACTCGGCCTGTGGCCTCATGAACGAACTACACCAGCTGTGGTAAATCCACCCATATACCCACACCCTGTCGTGGTATATTTAAGCAATAAGGCATGACAGGATGTGTGTTATTGTGTAATAACATCACTCCTGGGGTGGGTTCAAGCACAAGGCAAAGCTGAGTGCTTCCACCACCCCAGGAGTGATGTTATTACACAATAACACACATCCCTGGAGTGCCTTATTGCTATTATACAATGGCTAATTTTTTTAATGAAGAAAAACAAAGGAAAAAAAAACTTTTTTTCCATTTTTATGTTGATTGCGTGCAAGTGCAAGAAACATATTGCGGTAGCTTTTGCAAGAAGTAGGTTGTGGAGGCACGGCACTGTTGTGGCCAATGCCCCCACAGCCTTTAAAGGCTTGACCTGCTGTCACCAATGGTGTGGCACACTGCTGTTGACACTAGTTCAGCCAGCGTGCCACAACCTTCTAAAGTTTTAGCCGCTGCAATCAGGGACGGCTTCGTCATTGCAGCGTCATCCGCTGCAATGAGGAAGTGACCCCTCATTGCAGGGCTGTTGCTGACGGAGAACCCAGTCCCCATCAACTTGTTCCCCCTCCTTCTGTGTTTGCCGACAGGGGTGCCCAATCCCTGTCAGTATATCCCCCCCATTTCTTGTGTGCTGAGGAGGGGTGCCCAATCCCCCTCGGCTCATGAGCCCCTCCAAGTATGTGCCGACGGGGGTGCCCAATCCTAGTCAGCTCCATTGCCCCTACCCCAAAACACACAGGTGGAACTCTGGGAGCCCACCGCAGCTTGCCAAAAGTACCATAAAAAAAAGTCCCGCGATGTCTTTTTTTACTCCCAAAAAGAAGAAAAATAGTCCTTCGCTGCCTGCGCCTATCCCCACAACCCGCGCCTCCACTACATGCCCCCTCCTCCCACACCCCCTCACTCCATACTTACCCGGAGCTCGGCGTGAAGATCTTCGTGAACCGGGAACACGCCTGCACTCTTCAAAGTCAACCACGAACTGAGGAAATGCCGGTAAGCTGTATAATGGAATACATCTTTTTTTTTTTAACTTTGATGCATATCTCAGTCATTTTTTATGTTTGCTTGCATGTATGCACAACAAACATTATGTGACAGCTTAGGAGAGAAGCGGGTTAGGGAGGCGAGGCAGTGTAGCAGCCAAGAGAGGCACAGCATTTTGGGGCTTGGCCGTGGTGCACCAATGGAGGCACGGTGTGCTGATGACACTGGCTTCCACAAGTTGCACCAAGATGTAACATTTTTGCTGCAGCAATCCTGGGCTGCCTCATCATTGCAGCGTCAGCGATTTACTGCAATGAGGGAGCGACCCATCATAGCTGGGAGGAACATTGCTAGTGTGATATTGTTTGTGAACATGGCGGTGCCTTGCCGCCGTGTTGACAAACAATATCAAATGGCCCCAATGCCGAGGTGGTGCCTAATCCCACTTGGCAGCATTTGCCCCTCCCCACAGAGCGTGTTTTTGCTGATGGGGCCCCAAACCCCATCGGTTTGCATCCCCGGTGCGATTTCAGTTGCTGACGGGGAGCCCCCACGTCGGCATTATGTCCCCAGGTTGATGTGCCGATGGGGAGCCCACTCCCCATCGGCATAAGTCCCAAAGAGTAGTGACGGCAAATGCACCCGGGGGTGCCCAATCCCCTCGACTGTGCGCTCCACCCAACGCTTTGTGCCGACAGGGGTGCCCAATCCCTATCGGCTGCAAGTGCCCCCAACAGTTGGTTGGCATGATGGGGAGCACCCCAGCATGCCAAATTCCCCTCTTAAACAAGCGATCCCCGATGTCTTTTTTTTTTCACCTGTGAACAAAGGAAACGGTCCCTCACGGTCTCCCTGCCCACCCCCACAACCCGCACTCCACCCACTGCGCACCCTGCCTCCCCACACCCCTCACCCCATACTTACCTCTGAGTCCGGCGTGATGATCTTCGTGGACCGAACATGTCTGCACTCTTCAAAGCTGACCGCGAACTGAGGAAATGCTGGTAAGCTGTATAATGGAATAAATAGGGTTTTCAACTTTGATGCATATCTCAGGCATTTTTGGAATTTGGGCGCAAATTTTCAACATAGGTGTTTGGGACCCCTCCTCATGAATTCTGTCACTGTCATGGCGTTAATCGGCCTTGAAAGGTGATTTCACGGTCACTGTGTGGAATCACCTTTTCAGGACTGATTAAGGAAATGACAGTGCCAGTGTTCATGAGGTGGGCTCTCAAAAGCCCATGTTGCAAATTTGGTGGAAAAATCCAGAAATGACTGTTTTACGAGCGCAGGTGTGCAGTTGCTACGCACGCCTGTAACTTTGTGAATTTGCAATATTTTAATGCCAGATTTTCAACATTGCCATTTTTTCACACCTCCTTGTGAACAGTACAGCTGTCATTTTTCACACCCCTGGCCGAAATGTGGTTCGCATTTCAGCGCAGAATAGCACGGTCGCTGTAGGAATCCATGTTCGGGACACATTATAAAAAACCACAGTGACACTGTTCATCATCAGAGGTCCTAAATGCCTTTGTTGTAAATTTGGTGAGAAAAGTCCATAAAATGACTGTGTTATGAGCATGCATTGCGCGGTTTCCATGCTGCGGTCGTAACCGGCACATTTGCAATATTTTCACTCCAGATTGTCAACACTGCCATTTTTCTGCACCTCCTTATGAACAGTATAGCTGTCATATTTCACATTCTGGCCAATATGTGTTTTCGCACTTCCAGTGCACAATGGCGCCGTCGCTGTGGGAAATCACTGTTTGGGACAAATTGCAAAAATTACAGTGACACTGTTCATTAGCAGAGGTCCTAAAATGCCTATGTTGAAAATTTGGTGAAGGAACTCCATTAAATGACTGTGTTACGAGCGTGCGTTGCACAGTTTGCACGCACACTTCATAACTTCACACATCTGTAATATTTTCACTCCATATTTTCAACATTGCCATTTTTCCACACCTCCTTATGAACAGTAAGCTGTCATTTATCATATCCTGGCCAAAATGTGTTTCTGCACTTCCGGCGAAGAATACCGTGGTTGCTGTGGGAAATCAGTGTTCAGGGCACATTAACACAATCACAGTGACACTCTTCATGAGCACAGGTTGTAAAATGCCTATATTGAAAATTTGGTCACGAAAGTCCATAAAATTACTGTGTTATGTGCATCCGTTGCACACTTTCCACGTATGCTCAGAAGTGTGCACATTTTTAATATTCCCACTACAGATTTTCAACATTGCCATCCCTTCACACCTCCCTATGGATGGCACAGCTGGCATTCTTCACATTCTGCACAATCTGTGCTTTCCCTACATGTGGCACAGAATGACACTGTCGCTGTTGGATGTCAATGTTTGGGACATATTGACAAAATCACACTGCCACTCTTCATGAGAAGAGGTCCCCAATGCTTTCATGAGGTGGGGTCACAAAAAGGCCATGTTGAACATTTGTACTGTAAATAACAACAAACGCCCGAGGCGTTAGGATTTCTAACCATCACGTCCTACCCTGTATAGATGGACAGGCATTAGGCTGTGCCTTTGGATTGCCGACCTACATGTATGCCATCCCACCCCACCCCCAGCCACTGACAGCCATCAAGGGGTACCTTGGACTCTTCATCCCCACTTCCTCCCATTCTCCTATGCTGCACCCATTTCAGCATATGTCCGTGTGGAATGGGGTCACTGTACAGCCAAACACCCTAGGGCACACCTCAATACGTGTCACTGTCTGCAGAATAAGGTGAGGTGACATGGCATGACCATCATTGGCGACAACCCACACACTTACCCCAATGCCTCTCCATCTCTACAAGATGGAGGTGGAGTTGGCGTGAACTTCCATACTTCACTGCCATTCCTATTCTGCATCAGTCTAACTCCTGCATTTCAAATGCTAATACCAGCAAGCAAACATTCGGCATTGACAAATGCTTGTTGGAATTTTGGCACCAAATTTTCAACATGGGGTTTTTGGGACCCCTCCTCATGAATTCTGCCACTGTCATGGCGTTAATCGGCCCGAAGGTGATTTCCACGGTCACTCGTGGAATCACCTTTCGACTGAGTAACGAAACGACAGTGCCAGTGTTCATGATGTGGGCTCTCAAAAGTCTATGTTACAAATCGTGGAAAAAATAAAAAGGACTGTTTTATGAATAAAGAAAGTCACAGACGCCGGTGAATTCACGGAATGGTACATTTTCACACCAGATTTTCAAAATTGGCATTTTCCACTCTTCCTCCGGAATAGCTGTATTTTCACATCCTGGCCAATGTGTTTTTCGCACTTCCGGCGCAGAATAGCGTGGTCGCTGTGGGAAATCAGTGTTTGGGACAGATTACAAAATGACAGTAACACTGTTCATGAGCAGAGGTTCTAAAATGCCTGTGTTGAAAATTTGGTGCTGATACTCCATAAAATGACTGTGTTATGAGCATGCTGGAATCGCTTGCACACACGATCATAAGTTCGCAAATTTATAATATTTTCACTCTAGATTTTCAACATTGCCATTGTTCTGCCCTCCTATGAACAGTACAGCTGTTATTTTTCAGATCCTGGCCGAAATGGGTTTTCGCACTTCTGGCGCAGAATAGTGCAGTTGTTGTGGGAAATCCTTGTTCAGGACACATTATGAAAATGACAGTGACACTGTTCATTAGCAGAGGTCCTAAAATGCCTATGTTGAAAATTTGGTGATGAAAGTCCATAAAATGAGTGTGCTACGAGCCTGCATTGCGCAGTTTCCACGCATGCTCGTACCTTCGCAACTTTGCAGTGTTTTCACTCCAGATTTTCAACATTGCCATTTTTCCACACCTCCTTATGAACAGTGTGGTCATTTTTCACATCCTGACCGAAATGTGTTTTTGCTCTTCCAACGCTGTGGGAAAAACAGGTGTTTGGGACACATTAAGAAAATCACACTGACACTGTTCATGACAGAGGTCCTAAAATGCCTGTGTTGAAAATTTTATAATGAAACTCCATAAATGACTGTGTTACAAGCTGTATGGCGTGCAAATTTCACGCACTCCTTGTAACTCTCGCAAATTAGTCATATTTTCATGCCACATTTTCAACATCAGCATTTTTCCACACCTCCTTATGAGCAGTACAGCTGTCATTTTTCACATCCTGGCTGAAATGTGTTTACGCACTTCCAGCACAAAATACCGCAGTTGCTGTCGGAAATCAGTGATTGGGACAGATTAGGATTCAACGAGTGAGGGGGGGAGTGACCGAGCTCAACTGAGCTCTGTCGGGACTGCTGCAGATTTCTTTGTGGGCAGGAAAAGGTGCCAACGCAGGCTGGAGCCCAGTACAAAAGGGCAACCTGCAGCGCCAGGAGACACGGAACGAGCGAGTGAGGGAGGGGAAGTGAGTGAGCTCAACGGAGCTCTATTGTGACTACTGCGGATTTTTTGTGGTGAGAAAAAGGCAGCAATGCATGCAGGGGCCCAATACAAAAGGGCAGCCTGCAGCGGCGGAAGAAACATAATGAGTGACTGAGACAGTGGGAGTGAGCGAGCTCAACGGAGCTCTATTGTGATTGCTGCAGATTTCTTTGTGGGCAGAAGACGGTGCAATGCAGGCAGGAGCCCAGTACAAAAGAGCAGCCTGGAGCGGCGGCAGAAACGGGACGAGTGAGTGAGAGCGAGGAATGAGTGAGGCCAATGGAGCTCTGTCGGGACTACTGCAGATTTCTTTGTGGGCAGAAAAAGATGCCGACAAAGGCAGGAGCCCAGTACAAAGGGCAGCCTGCAGCACCAGGAGAAACAGAATGAATGAGTGAGACAGGGGGAGTGAGTGACCTCAATGGAGGTCTAGCGTGACTGCTGCGGATTTCTTTGTGGGCAGGAAAAAAGCAGCAACGCAGGCAGGAGCCCAATGCAAAAGGCCATCTTGCAACGCCGGCAGAAAAGGAATGAGCAAGTGACAGAGGGGGAGTGAGTGACCTCAACAGAGCTGTGTCAGGACTGCTGCAGATCTCTTTGTGGGCAGAAAAAGCCACCAACGCAGGCAGGAACCAGTACAAAAGAGCAGCCTGCAGCAGCGGGAGACACAGAACAAGCGAGTGAAGGAGGGGGAATGAGTGAGCTCACCAGAGTTCTGTTGGCACTGCTGCGGATTTCTTTGTGGGCAGAAAAAGGCAGCAATGCATGCAGGGGACCAGCACAAAAGGGCAGCCTGAAGCGGCGGGAGAAACAGAACGAGCGAGTGAGAGAGGGGGAGTGAGCAAGCTCAATGGAGCTCTGTCAGGACTGCTGCAGATTTGTTTGTGGGCAGAAAAAGGCACCAACAGAGGCAGGAGCCAAGTACAAAACGGCAGCCTGCAGTGCCAGGAGAAACCGAATGAGCAAGTGAGACAGGCAGAGTGAGCGACCTCAACAAAGCTCTGTTGTGACTGCTGTGGATTTCTTTGTGGGCAGAAAAAGGCAGCAATGCATGCAGGGGCCCAGTACAAAAGGGCAGCCTGCAGCAGCGGGAAAAACAGAATAAGCGAGTGAGGGAAGGGGAGTGAGTGAGCGAGCTCAACGGAGCTCTATTGTGACTGCTGCGGATTTCTTTGTGGGCAGAAAAAGTCGGCAACGCAGGCAGGATATATCAGCAATGCTTTTCTAACCCATTATTTTAGTGTTAGATCTTATACAGTACATTACCTCACTAAACAGGCTGTCTGTATCTAGCCTTTTACTCTCCAATTTAGCAGTGCATCAGGTTTATAGTCTTTTGGCTGTTCAGTTGCATATCTTCAATCGGTATGCATACTGATTATTGCCTTTCCTTTTTTCATATGTGAATTATTATATATTACAAGGCAACTTACCCCTTCCCTCTCCTGATGACAGGTTCTTAAGTATTATTGGCTACTACATTTAATCTATCTCCTTCCCTACGCTCCATTATTCTTACTGCCTCCTGTTTACAATATGGAACTATCATTAACACTCAAAGGCGGGCTATGTTTGGTGTGACTGGTGCAAAGGATTGTCAATCTACATCTTCCTTATGCTCCTTATTTTACATGAAGCCTACCGATATTATAGAAATCCACTGCTGTGGCCCTCCTGTTTTGGGGCTCACTGGACCTAGTCTTCTAGACCTAGTCACCCCTATAACACCTATTTAGGTGATTTTCTAGTATCGGAGCTGATCTTTACTATGACTTTCTCTTCTGTCTACAGTCATCACAGAAGCCTATACTTCTCCACATAATTCCGATTTGCATTTGGCTCAGGGCGTAAGGGCTTAAATTGACCTCCCCTTTCTTCTTCCCCCTCAATATTGTATTTATTATGTACTTATTCTGATGCACTGCAAAGTATACTCAGAGTCACTCTAATGTGGTAATGATCTACAGTACTATTCCTTTTATATTTGTTCATTTGCATTCCATCTGGCTCCCTGAATTCCTTGCTCTGTGTCTAGGCTGTACTGGCATGTCGTATATGGTTCTTTAATTTACTGTTATTTCGAGTTGGTATATCTTGTACTATTACTACTAATGTTTATAAATAAGTTCTGGTGTTTAGCTTTATCCTTATACCCTGTCCTGTTAGCTTAGAATTAAGCTGAGGTTATTACAGTCCCCTGCCTCTCTTGGTATTATTGCCTTTCAGTTTAGCTTATCAGGAATACTTGCTTTATTATATTACTAGGATCAGACTTGGGTTTGGGCCAATATTTATAACTGGTCCTCCCTAGTCTCCTCCCTACATCGACGCCCCAGGAGTGTGGTGAGAGAGTCTCTTAGCCAGTTGGCTGACTCATATCTCCTCACACCCATAAAACGTTTTCTTTGTTATTCAGCTTACTAGTATTGTTGTTGTTGTTGTTGTTAATGACTTTTCTCCTTCCCCATCTCTAGTCTAACTTTAATAGACATCTGTGCTACTCATGTATCATACATCTCACTTTTTTTGGCTTGAATGTTCCTGCCACTCTCTGCATATACGTAAGCTCTCTGTATTGTATTCTAATCATCTTCTGCCTCATTTATTTGTCCCTTCACACTCCAGCGATTATTCACTTTCTTTGACACTAACAATATGAGTGACATACTTTTATATACATGGAATGTGAAGGGACTTAATTCTCCTTGTAAGCAGAAGCAAATTCTTTCACATCTCAAAAAAAACATAAAACACAAATTGCTTTCCTTCAAGAAACAAAATTATTAGCAGAGGATGTTCATAGACTTAAAAAAAGATTAGGTCGGTCAGCTCTATGAATCATCCTATACCTCAAAAAAAAGAGGAGTTGCTATTCTTATTCAAATGGTCCCTTCTAAACTCCGTTTCTGATACTGACGGCAGATGGATGATGGTCAAACTGAATACCAACTCTGGTCCTCTTCTGCTTGTTAATGTCTATGCACCCAACTCCGAGCCCCCGGAGTTTTTTCATAATTTAGCTCAACAGATTCTATCCTTTAACACTGATAATACACCAGTTATTCTTGGAGTGGATCTTAACTTAGCTTTAGAAGCCAGCATTGACAGAAGTAGCCCCACTACAGAGGCCCACCCTAGAAGTATTAAAGCCTCTAATTACTAATGCAAGATGTTGGATTAGCTGATGTATAGTGCCTCCTTCACCCCATGATCAGAATTTTTTTTCCTCTCTACATAACACATACAGTAGAATTGACTACTGGTTAGCCTCCTGTTATAATGAAAACACTATTGATTCATCCATCTCTCCCATCATAATCTCGGACCATTCCCTGTCAAATTGCAACTTTTGTGTGGCCTATTAGCACCTAAATCTTCTTACTGATAGCTGGCCCCTCTTCTTCTCAGGGATCCCGATTTCTTACCCATGATCAAAGCACAAATTCAGGACTTCCTCTTTCACAATACCCCAACCGATTCTTCTATGTCCTCTTTATGGGAAGCTCTTAAAGCTACGATTCGAGGGAAAATTATCAGTTATGCTGTACATAGGAAAAGAGTAAGGGAACAACAGCTGACTGACTTGGAAAATCTCTTAAGGCTAAAGAGAATTTATACTTTTCTTCTGATAAGCACTGTCCTGATTCTCAACTTCATCTTGAAATTCTTCACCTTAGAGTTAAAATTAACAAATTAATTTCTCATAAAACTGAACTGGCCTTGTTTAAACTTAAATATAAGTTTTGGGAACACGGCGATAAAAATGGGAAACTCCTCTCTTACCAGCTCAAAGCACAACAAAAGGAACGACACATCCTAAGCCTAAAAGATGAACAGGGCACAATTCACTCCGACAACCCCTCTATAAATCGTATCATGAAAACCTTTTATCAAAAACTATAACACAAATCCTTCATCTACTTTACAAATTCAACAGTTCCTTAAATCGTTACATCTTCCTCATCTTTCTACTCTTGAAACAAATTCTTTAGATGAACCCTTCTCGCTTCAGGAAATCCAGAAAGCTTTGTCTTCCTTGAAATCTGGCAAATCCCCTGGGGGTGACGGATTCCATGTTGATTTCTATAAAATGTTTTCCGACACCCTATGTTCACTTCTTCTTAACGTTTATCAAGAAGCTTCCAATACTGGAAGCTTCCCCCCGTTGCATCAAAGCAATCATAACCCTAATCTCTAAGAAAGAAAAATACCCTACTCACCCCGTAAGTTACAGGCCCTTTTTTTTAGTAAACACGGATGGGAAGATATTTGCTAAACTACTAACTTCTCGACTTGAATCCTTCATTCCCAAGCTAACTCATTGTTTGCAAGCTGGTTTTATTAAACACATATCCGGTTCTGATCACCCATGTTCCTTATTTAATTTAATTCACAAAGCCAAATCCCTCAAGACACCAGCTGCAGCCATAGCTATTGATTTCGAGAAGGCATTTGATTCCTTAAACTGGGACTACCTTCATCAAGTTTTATCTTATTTTGGTCTTTCTCATACCTTTTACTCCTGGATCAAGCTATTATATAACTCTCCTGTTGCTAAAGTACTTACTAATTCCACCCTTTCCTCTTACTTTCATCAAGCAAGGGGAACTAGACAAGGCTGTCCCCTGTCACCTTCCCTGTTTATTTTAGCCATGGAACCCCTGACTGCTTGTTTACATCAATCTTCTGGCATTATGGGCATACCTGTGAGCAATTCAAGATATGTTTCTCTCTCCTATGCGGATGACCTCTTAATCTTACTTGAAAACCTGAATGAGGCTGGGCCCCTGTTGGATAATTTGCTTAATAATTTTACTAAAATTTCTGGCCTTGCTTTGAATTATGGCAAATCACAAACTATGCCCCTTAACGACCACTGTAAAGCCTTTATGAACATACCTCTTGGATTCCGCTGGTCACCACAGGGTATAACATATCTAGGAATCAAAATTACTAGTAACTTAGAGAAGATATGGGACATTAACTTTAACCCCTTATTTGATAACATCAAAACAATTCTGGACAGATAGAAGCTTCTTAATCTCTCTTTCATGGGGAAAATTGCAGCCATTAAGATGTTCATTTCTCCCAAGATTCTTTACCTATTTGCTAATATTCCTTTAGTCTTGCCATCCTCCTTTTTTGCTAAAATTGATAAATTAATAGGTAACTTTATCTGGGATGGGAAACCACCGAGATTTAACCACAACAAACTTCGATCATCTTGGTTCAAAGGCTACCTCTGGGCTTTCTGAATGGCCCAAACCATTAAATGGTTTCAGAAACCCTCCCCTCTCTCACCACTATGGGTTGCAATGGAATCCGCATTGTGCCCGGGAGGAGTTCCCACTTCCTTCATTTTTAATCCCATTTCCTCTAAACTAAGATCTCACCCAACTAAATCATCCTCTGTTCTTTATTGGAAACTAACCCACAAATTCCTGAAATCCAATCCAGCAACCTGGTTTTATGCCCCCTTATGGGGCAATCCACTGCTCACTCTAGAAGATCAGCCAATTTTCTGTCGTACATGGAGGGAGGAAGAAAGGCATTTTCTTTCTCTGAGATATCTTGGACCAGAATTCAATCACTCTTAGATCATTCTCAGACTTGCAGGTCACATGGAAACTTCCTAAACAGGACTTCTGGAAGTTTTTACAAATTCGGGCAGCTTATAACTCTCTCTTTCTAGTTTAGTATATAGGACAATCTCTTCTAAACCCATACATCTCTCACTGGACTAATTTATCAGTAAAATTAAATAGCTCCATTTACAAAGACATTATTGATAATCTACCTGATCAGTCTCTACAGACCAAAAATGAATGGAGTACTCTTCTTAACTACAATATTTCAGACGT
This sequence comes from Neoceratodus forsteri, assembly GCA_016271365.2. Classification (NCBI taxonomy): domain Eukaryota; kingdom Metazoa; phylum Chordata; order Ceratodontiformes; family Ceratodontidae; genus Neoceratodus; species Neoceratodus forsteri. The sequence continues at coordinate 73,951,775 of JADMNL010000023.1, forward strand.
ACAATGGAGTAATTGTTGGCGTATTGAACATAATACCTTTAAAGATGCCCGTAGTTCTTTAATACAAACAAAAATCCTACATCTTTGGTATAGAACCCCCTCTGTGCTTCAATGAATGGGCCTATTAAATAATAATAATTGCTGGCGCTGCAATTTGGCCAACAGAGGTCTATTTCATATCTTGTGGTCTTGCGCTCACATTAATAAGCTCTGGCATAAAGTCTGTTTACTTGCCTCCAGAGTAACAGGACAAAAACTACCTTTTGACACTAAGCTATTCCTTCTAGGCTTCCCTATCCCCAATAGCTCTCTCCTCTCACATGCACATTTTAGTTGGCTAAACATACTTTCTCTTCTGGTCAAATGTCTTATTCTTATGAAATGGAAATCAACTCTGGTGCCTTCTCTTTCAGATGTTCTTCAAAGCCTCTCTCAGTATGCCTCCCTAGACCGATTATCTCATATTGCTCATAACAGATTCACTGTATATGACAGATGTTGGCAGGATTACTTCAAGTACATCAAACCTAGTTCTTCTAGACCCTAATTCTTGCAGATATTTAGCCCTCCTTCTTATTTTGCTCTCAGATTGGATTTTCTTGAAACTTTTGTGCACAGATTTCTCCTCTTTTTTCCCTTCTTCCCTGTTTTCTCCCTCTCTCCTTCCATTCTTCCATGCTTTTTTCTCTCTTCTTTCTTTCCTTGCACACTTTTTTCTTATCTTCACCTCTCCATTACTGAACATTGTTCATATTACCACATTTATCACTTTTTGCAATTTACTGAATGTCTTGCCATAGCCTGCCCTAGCATGTATTTCATACATGGGTGCTATTTCTGATCCTATAATACCCTATTGATTGTAATCCTTCTGCTCTCCATTTACATCCTGTCTAGGTTTGTATTTTATTATCAATACATGTATATAAGGCTTCTCCAATATGTTTACCCTAAATACTGTGTTTTGTTAAGTGATATTTTATACCTTACATGGAGGATAGTCTTCTATTGTATTAGATGTGTGTTTTCTTATATACTCAAATTTTAATAAAAAGATAAAGTGAAAAAAAATACTTTTTATTAAATAAAAAGGTAGATGGACAGACCACTCTCACTGTTACATAGTTCATACAATCACATGTTCACTTTACATTTTAGGCCACTGCTCACATATAAATTTGAGGTGTTCCAAGTGCATTTACGTGGTTAATAGGTAGTTCATAAGCTGCATCATCTAAATTTGTGAAATAAGGTTACCTAACCCTGTATAAATGGAACTGCTACTAAAAGCAGTCAGCTTTGGGAGGCAGTACAGCGTAGTGGTTAATGAAACTGTGCTGCAAACCTGGAGAACTGGGTTTGAATCCCACAGCCACAACTTGCACACTGTGTGACCATGAGCAAGTCACTTAACTTTGATGTGCTCCCATGATGCACCTGAAACATAGAAACATAGAATTTGATGGCAGATAAGGACTGCTTGGCCCACCCAGTCTGCCCATTTCCCTACCTGATGGATAAGCTGCAGATTCTAGTTAATCAACAGCTTACTTCCTCCTGCCCCCCACTAGAATTGCCTTATGCCAGTCCCATGCATTCTTGAATTCTCCCACTGTTCCTGACTCCACAACCTCCTCAGGAAGGCTGTTCCATGCATCCACAACTCTCTCTGTGAAAAAATACTTTCTAACATTACCTCTGAACCGTCCGCCCTCTATCTTCAAATTATGCCCCCTTGTTCTTGCACATCCCTTCTTCTGAAAGATACTACCCTCTTGTACCTTGTTAATTCCCTTGAGATACTTGAAAGTTTTTATCATGTCCCCCCTCTCCCTCCTTTCCTCAAGGGTATACATATTAAGCTGCTTTAGTCTCTCCTCGTATGTCTTCTGGTGCAGACCTTGCACCAGTTTGGTTGCCCTCCTCTGAACAGCCTCCACTCTGTCTATGTCTTTGCAGAGATGGGGTCTCCAGAATTACACGCAGTAATCCAGATGGGGTCTCACTAACTGTCTGTAGAGAGGGATAACGACTTCCTGTTTTCTACTGTTGATGCCTCTCCCTATGCATCCTAGTATCTCCCCAGCCCTCCTTACTGCCTTCTCATATTGCTTGCCCACCTTTAGGTCATCTAATATAATTACTCCTAGGTCTCTTTTGACCTAAAAAAAAAAGAAAGCCTTGACTCAGTGTGCCTTTCCTGGCAAAAAAATGTTTAAATAAATAAAGATTTGAATAATTAAGTTCATAACTCCAATAGCACTCAACACAGAAATGTATTTATTTTACAAGTGTATCCTGGGAGCACAGGGAACTTAAGTGACTTGCTCATGGTCACACAATATGCAAGTGATGGCTTTGGGATTCAAACTCAGTTCTCCATGTTTGCAGCTGAGTGCTCTTAACCACTATGCTACACTGTCTCCCCAGAAAAAAAAATGCCAGGAAAATGAAGAATAAAAGTGGGGATGGGAAAAGTGCTGGGATAGGGTGACCTTTCCTAAACGCACTATAATCAGTTGCAGCTGCCTCTACTCAATTCAGGCTTCCTGAGGTGCCATAGGTTCCTGTATGTCTACACACTGTATTAGAAGAGTTGCAGAAACATTTCTCAACTTGCCTTCACATGTTACTTTAGATTCCCAGTCCACGGCACACTGATGGCTCCAAAGAGGGTTTTGTGCATACTGAAACATGAATTGGAAAAAGGCACAATGATGGCTCCAGAAATGGTTTTGTGCATAGTCATACTGAAACATAAATTGGAAAAAGGCACAATTATGGCTCCAGAGAGCGTTTTGTGCAGTCATACTGAAACATAACTGGGAAAAAGGCTTTTTCCCTACTCCTGATATATGTGGCATTGCAAATCCAAGTAAAGCTGCCATTGATTCACAAATTGTAACATTCAGACTAGCACTTAAAGTGGGAATGAAATCCTGTTGAGAAAGTACATGTAAGGACTAGTAAACAAACTTCTGAAAATACACCACTCTGTTGAAAAGATTGCCTACTTATTCTTTGCTAGCAAGAGGCTGCCTTCTTCCTATTTTTCCCACAGTGATTTTTTTTATGGTCCTGATGACAGCCTAGCCAACCTGAACTCCTTCACTGTGATTTGCATATATTACCGATGATGCTTCACCATGGCAGTATGTGTAATTTCTGTGTTGCTTGCACGCATGTGCAGGAAACACCTTGCTTCAGTGGGGCCAGTTAATGAGATGCCTTTATGCTCAAAGAAACTCATGTTACAATTTGCTGTGTTCTGTAAACACATTAGTCTGCAGCTGTTATCTCCCACTGCCTCACCTCACATTCTCTCTCTCACACGCACACACACACACACACATACACACACACACAGGCATGCATAGAGGGGACAGCTGCATTGTTTACCAGGATATCCCATGATAATCACGAGTAAACAATTGCGAATACATAATAGCTAATCAATTATGGTGAAAATTGAATTGGCGAGTAGCAAATAACAGCACTTGATTATTTTAGTGAATCTCGGTGGGCAAAAACAGCAATGCTAGAAATCGCGATCAGCTAAGCACCGTAGTACAGAGAATACATCCATCGATTCAACCTTACAAAAAGGCTCACACTGGAGGGGTTGCAGGGTGGCAGGAACTCACCAGTTCTATTTGTTCCAGTCCTGTCTTGGAGGATTTCTGGCACCAATTACGAAGTTATTTCTCCCTTCTCTCTGCAAACCCCCAGGATCTAGAACCTGCCACACTTCTCCTAGCCATCCCATTAGCAGAACAGAGAAACCAGTCTCACTCCCTGCTTCATGTTCCTCTTTGCAGCAAAGAAGGCTCAGTCCTCTGGTTGCAGCCCACCCCCAAACTATACTGTATTGGCAACATCACATGCTAGAAATTGCAATCAGCTAAGCGCCACAGTAGAGAGAATATATCCATCGATTCAACCGTACTTCGCTTTTGGTCCTGCAGTTGGCCCTTTATTCTGAGGCAGCACACTCTTTGGCTCCTGGGGTGGACCCTTTTTCTGTGTGAGAAAAGCACTGCATCAGGTAAAACCTGCCCTAAAGCAACACTACCTCTCCAATTGATCGCTATTATTACAGAGCCGCTATTATGAGTGGGGCTATTATATGAGGGTGCTGTAATTGTGATCGCTATTAAAAACTCACCGAATTTGCTATTGCAATTGTGCTCTCACTATTTTTACATGGAACCCTTTACCTGAGGTACAGCAGCTCCCAAATCTCTACAGTACTTAAAGTAAGAATGGACACTGCACCAACAGCATCAACTATGTAACAGGCAGCCCCAGTTTTTTTTTGCCAAAGTAGACTGCCCTTTTTAACCCCTTCTCACCAGAATTATATAGAAGTAATTTGAAAAAGAACCATGTATGTGTTTTTCAGACCGAAAGAATTCAGGTGTGAAGTGGTTAATCTTCCCAAGCTGATTCAAAGAGAAGCAGGACAGATGAGATGTATACCAGCTGTATGTTGTAAAGATAGCAGGGGGTTAGGACTGTGACAGTGGGGATCAATGGGGCCTGACAGGATTCACCCAAGAATTCTAAAAGAACTAAGGGTAGAATTAGTGACACCACTGGCTACCCTTTTTAAGAAATGGGAGGATGGTGTAGTACCGGAAGACTGGAGGAGGGCAGATGTGATTCCCCTTCACAAAAGTGGGAGCAAGACAGAGGCATGAAACTACAGACCTGTTAGTTTGACCTCAGTGGTAGGGAAAATAATGGAATCACTTCTAAAGGAAAGAATTGTTGAGTTCCTAGAGGCCAGTGGGGCACAGGTCCCAAGGCAGCATGGATTCACAGCAGGAAGGTCATCTCAGATAAATCTAATAGATTTCTTTGACTAGGTGACCAATATGGTGGACCAGGAAGGGGCAGTGGACATGCTCTACCTAGACTTTAGCAAGGCATTTGACACAGTCTCACACAAAAGATTAATATACAAGTTAGTCAGCCTTGGAGTGGGTCCCATGGTCATAGCCTGGATTAAAAATTGGCTGGACAACAGGATACAGAGGGTAATAGTAAATGGAGTTTACTCTGCAGAAAGGGGGGGTTACTAGTGGGGTACTGCAGGGTTCAGTACTGGGACCAGTCCTCTTTAATATCTTTATAAGTGACATTGCAGAGGGACTGGAAGGAAAAGTATGTCTCTTTGCAGACGACACAAAGATCTGCAACAGGGTTGATATAGACGGTGGGGTGTAAAGGATGCAAAGGGACTTGGCAAGGTTGGAGGAATGGTCAAATATATGGCAGCTTAGATTCAATGCAAAGAAGCGCAAAGTAATGCACCTGGGAAACAAAAATCCAGGGGAAGAGTACACAATGGTGGGTGAGATAATAAAAACAACAGAAATGGAAAGGGACCTGGGGTAGTCATATCAGATGACCTTAAGGTGGGCAAACAATGTGAGAGGGCAGTAAGGAGGGTTGGGGGGGGATACTGTGATGCATAGAGAGAGAGAGAGAGAGAGGCATCACCATTAGAAAACAGGAAGTTGTTATCCCTCTGTACAGAGAGTTGGTGAGACCCCATCTGGAGTTCTGTGTCCAGTTCTGGAAACCCCATCTCCGCAAGAACATAGACGAGATGGAGGCTGTCCAGAGGAACTAAAATGGTGCAGGGTCTGCACCAGAAGACATACAAAGAGAGATTAAAGAAGCTTAATATGTATACGCTCAAGGAGAGGAGGGAGAGGGGGGGCATGATAGAAACTTTCAAGTACATCAAGGGAATCAACAGAGTCCAAGAGGGTAGCATCTTTCAGAAAAAGAGATGTGCAAGAACAAGGGGGCACAATCTGAAGATGGGGGGGCAGCTCAAAGGTTATGTGAGGAAGTATTTTTTCATGGAAAGGGTTGTGGATACATGGAACAGCTTTCCTGAGGAGGTAGTGGACTCAAAAACAGTGGGGGAATTCAAGAATGCATGGGACAGACATAAGGCAATTCTAGTGGGTGGTAGGAGGAAGTAGGCTGTTGGTTAACTAGGATCTGCAGCCTATGTATTAGGTAGGGGAATGGGCAGAAAGGGTGGACCAAGCAGTCCTTATCTGCCATCAAATTCTATGTTTCTATGTTTCTATCAGCTCTGAACCGACAGTCAGAGATTTACAATTCTCATTTAATTACTAAGCGGTTCAGCACTCCACTTACGTGTTTCTCACATGCAGGAAGTGTGGACAGTTGATCAGGTGGACCAATCAGTACAGATCATTATGGCTTCAGGAATGTTTTTTTTTTTTTTTAATTCCCACCCAGTGACTTGACAGAGAAGTTATATTCAAAAGATAGTTCTATATGCAGTCAACTGGTGGAAAAGCGAGCAGGAGTCTGGATTTCTTTTACTATTACCTCTGCAGTGGGAAACTGAAAATGATCCTCTACAAATTGGGAAAAGTCCTATGAGGCATTGATCAGTACAGGTATTGCCCTACTGGAATTGTGAAAAATTTAAATTTGTTGTAGTATGCAATGCTTTTAAGTAATTGTTTCTTAGAAACATAGGCAGAAGAGTTAACCTTTGGTAATACTACATCTGATACAATCCCATATTGGCTACATCTTGAGATTTCAGATGTCAAAATAAATCACATAAGGGCTTATATCACATTATTATTATGAGGGATCTCCTTGTAAATAAGTGTGTTCAATGGTGTTTTCCTGCAAATAAACTGGAAACTTGAACTTGAAACTTATATTAAGAGTACACAGTGATCCTGTATACGTAGTAACTTGACTTCCCTATCTTACAGTATTGATGCTGTGTAAGGTAGTCATCAAAATATATTAATAAAATAATTTAACAATAAAATCATTTAACAATACTCATTTTATGGCTCTCAGTGCCAGATAGGTTTTTTTCAACTTTGGTGCATATCTCGGGCATTTTTGAAAATTTTGCAACCAAATTTTCAGCATGGGGTTATTGGGACCCCTCCTCATGAATTCAGCCACTGTCATGACGATATTCGGCATTGAAAGGTGATTTTGTGGTCACTGCATGGAATCACTTTTTGGGCCAATTAACGAAACGACAGTGCCACTGTTCATTAGGTGGGCTCTCAAAAAGCCTATGTTGCAAAGTTGGTGAAAAAATCCAAAAAAATAACTGTTTAATTAGCGTGCATTGCACAGTTTCCATGCACGCGTGTAACTTTACGAATCTGTAATATTTTCACTCAAGATTTTCAACATTGGCATTTTTCCACACCTCCATATGAACAGTACAGCTGTCATTTTTCACATCCTGGCCAAAATATGTTTTTGTACTTCTAGCGTAGAATAGCGCAGTTGCTGTGGGAAATCAGTGTTCGGGACACATTAGGAAAATCACAGTGACACTGTTCATGAGCAGAGGTTCTAAAATGCCTATGTTGAAAATTTGGTGATGAAAGTTCATTAAATGACTGTGCTATGAGCGTGCACTGCGCAGTTTCCACGCACCCTCGTAACTTCACAAATTTGTAATATTTTCACTCCAGATTTCAACATTGCCATTTTACCACAGCTCCTTATGAATAGTACAGCTGTAATTTTTCACATCTCACCCGAAATGTGTTTTCACACATGTACCGCACAATGGCGTGGTCGGCGTGCAAAATCAATGTTCAGGGCAGATTAAGAAAATCACAGTGACACTGTTCATGAGCAGAGGTCGTAAACTGGTTATGTTGAAAATTTGGTGACAAAAGTTCATAAAATGACTGTGTTATGAGCATGCATTGCACAATTTCCACGTACTCTCGTAAGTTCACGAATTCATAATATTTTCAGTCTAGATTTTCAACATTGGAATTTTCCCACATCTCCTTAGGAACAGTACAGCTGTAATTTTTCACACCCTGGCCAAAATGTGTTTTTGCACTTCCGGTGCAGAATAACGTAGTCGCTGTAGGAAATCAGTGTTCGGGACAGATTAAGAAAAGTATTTGTCAATGCCGAATGTTTGCTTGCTGGCATTGACAGTGGTAGTGTAGAAGTTACAGAGCTGTGTAATAGGAATGGCAGTGAAGTATTGAACTGAAGCCAACACCACCACCACCCTGCAGAGAGTGAGACAGGCATTGGGGTGTGCCTTTGGGTCACAAAGCATAACGGCCACGCCTATTTCACCACACCCCACCCTGCAGACATTCGACAAGGTCACGGTGTTCCTTGGGGTCTTTGGCCTTATGCGCGCACCCCATTCCGCTAGGAAATACGGTGAGATGGGTGCGATATAGGAGAATGGGGTGAACTTTGGGGCCGAAGAGTCCAAGGCATACCTCGATGCCTCTCACTGGCTGCAGGGTGTGGAATGGTATGAGCATTACAGGCAAGAATCCCAAGTCACACCCCTGATGCCTGTCATTCTCTACAGGGTTGGGCGTTATGGCTGGAAACCCAAATACCTCAGGCATTCATTGGTATTTTCACTCCAAATTTTCAACATGGTTTTTTTGTGACCCCACCTCATGAACAGTGGCAATATCAGTTTATTAGCCAAAAGCTGCTTATGCACAGCGACTACGGCATTTAGCACCACAGGTGCAAAAACATTCCAAACAGGATGTAAAAAATGACAGCTGTACTGTTCACGGGGAGGTGTAAGAAATGGCAATGTTGCAAATCTGCAGTAAAAATATTAAAAACTGGTGAAGTCACTAGCTGCATAGAAACTGTGCAACGACACCGTAATATAATTAGGTTAGATTTTACAGCAGATTGTCAACTCAGGCATTTTGTGCCTCGATCATGAACAGTGTCACTGTGATTTCCTTTATCTGTCCCGAACAATAATTTCCCACAGCGAACATGCAACTCTGCTTGAAAGTGTGAAACACACTTCGCCATGTTGTGAAAAATGACAGCTGTACTGTTCATAAGGAAGTGTGGAAAATGACACTGGTGAAAATCTGACTGAAAATATTACAAAGTCATGAACTTTACGAGGGTGCGTGAAACTGCACAATGCTCACTCGTAACACAGTCATTTTATGGACTTTTGTCACCAAATTTTCAACACAGCCATTTTAAGACTCTGCTCATGAACAGTGTAACTGTGATTTTGAATCTGCCCTAAACATTGCTTTCGACACCAACAGCACCATTGTGCACTACATGTGCGAAACACATTTTGACGCATATATGAAAAATGGCAGGTGTACTGTTCATAAGGAAGTGTAATAAAATGGCAATGTTGAAAATCTGGAGTGAAACTATTAAATTCGCAAACACGAGCATGCATAGGAACTGCGCAACGCACGCTCGTAAAACAGTCATTTTTAGGAATTTTTTCACCAAATGTTCAATATAGCTATTTTAAGACCTCTGCTCATGAACAGTGTCACTGTGATTTTCTTAATGTGTCCATACATTGATTTCGCACATCGACTGTGCCATTGTGTGCTACATGGGTGGAAACACATTTTGGGCAAGATGTGAAAATGACAGCTGTACTGCTCTATAAGGGGTTTGGTAAAATGGCAATGTTGAAAATCTGGAGTGAAAATATTGAAATTAGAACTTACGAAGTGTGCAGGAGGAACTGCGTGACACACCTCGTGAAAACAGTCATTTTTGAATTTTTTCACCAAATTTTCAACATAGCCATTTTAAGACCTCTGCTCATGAACAGTATCACTGTGATTTTCTTAATTTGACCTGTACATTGATTTCGCACACCGACTGCACCATTGTGCTCAACATGGGCGGGAAACACGTTTTGGGTGAGATGTGATAAATGACAGCTGTACTGCTCATAAGAAGGTGTGGTAAAATGGCAATGTTGAAAATATGGAGTGAAAATATTGAAAATCTGCCAACCTATAAGCGCTGTGTAGGAACTGCGCAATGCACATCAGAAATAAAATATTTTTGGAATTTTTCCACCAAATTTCAAAATAGACTTTGAGAGCCCACTTATGAACACTGGCAGTGTCAGCTTCATTAATCGCTCCGAAAGGTGATTTCACACAGTGGCTGGGCAATTACCCTTCGGCCAGAGTAACGCCATGACAGTGCAAGAACTCATGAGGAGGGGTCCCAAAAACCCCATGTTGAAAATTTGGTGCAAAAATTCCAAAAAATGCCTGAGATATGGAACAAAGTTGAAAAACCCCTATTTATCCCATTATACAGCTTACAGGCATTTCCTCCGTTCGCGGTCGGCTTTGAAGAATGCAGACGTGTTCCCAGTCCACCGAAGATTGTCGCGCCGGACTCCGGAGGTAAGTATGGGGTGAGGGAGGGTTGTGGGGAGGCAGGGTGCGCAGTGGGTAGGTGCGGGTTGTAGGAGGGGGGCCAGGGAGAAGCGCCGAGGTACAGTTTTTTTATTTACAGGTTTTTTTTTTTCAGTGACAACACGGGACGTTTGCCACGCTGGGGTGGGCTCCAGTGTGGCACAAGGATGGCTTGGGCGGAGCCGATTGGGATTGGGCACCCTGTCGGGGTTATATCATCAGTTGCCACGCTGGGTGGGCTCCCCAGAGTGGCACCCTGTATTTGGGAGGACAGTGAAGCCGATGGGGATTGGGCACCCGCTGGCTATACCATGAGCGCCATACTGGGTGGCACCCATGCGGGTATGTGGAAGGCTTTGGGGAAGCGCAGTACAAGCCGGGACGGGATTGGGCACCCCATCGCTATACAGTGTGCGTGGGGGGGCCAGCATGCAGTATGCGCGTGGTGTGTGTTTTAGGTGTATGGGGAGCGCGCATGAGCAGGCGTATATTTTATCGCTGCTCACCGGAAGCGTAGCCCTTTCAATCATGCGTTGTCGCATTTTGAGCTGTCATAGGACAGCTCCAGCATGCATTGTCGGACTGGGGCCATGCCTGCCAACACACTGACTGAATTGGAAGAGGGGATGACACACCTCCGAAAACTCGGATGATGGCACTATGTTTCTTGCACATGCGTGCAAGCAAACATAAAAATCACAGTGACACTGTTCATGAGTGGAGGTCCCAAAATGCCTATGATGAAAATCTGCAGTAAAAAATCCCCAAAATAATTACACTACGGGTGTGTGTTGCGCAGTTTCTACTCATGCTCGTGACTTCACCATTTTTTTTTTTTTATATTTTCACCCCAGATTTTCAACATTGCCATTTTTTACACCTCCTCATGGACAGCACAGCTGTCATTTTTCACATCCTGTTCGAAATGTGTTTTTGCACATGTGGCGCCAAATGGTGCAGTCACTGTGCAAAATCACCTTTCAGCTAATGAATTGATAGTGTCACTGTTCATGCGGTGGGGTAACAAAAAGCCCATACTAAAAACTTGGAGTAAATATACCAAGAAATGTACAGGGCATTAGGGTTTTCGACCATAACTCCCTACCCTGTAGGGACTGAAAGGCGTCAGGGGTGTGACTTGGGATTGTTGACAGTAATGCTCATGTCATTCCACCCCAACCCCCACCCTGCAGCCAGTGACGGGCATAGAGGTGTGCCTCGGACCATTTGGCCCCAGAGTTTACCCCATTCTCCTGTACTGCACCCATTTCGGTGTATTTCCTTATGGAATGAGGTGAGTGTAAAGCCCGAACATCCCAAAGCACACCTCGACACTTGTAAGCGTCTGCAGTGTAGGGTGAGGTGAAATGTCATGACCTTTATGGCTGATGTTCCAAAGGCACACCCCAATGCCTGCCCATCTCTGCAGAGTTGGCATTGGTTCAATACTTCACTGCCATTCCTATACTGCATCTGTCTAACTCCTACACTTCCACTGCTAATGCCAGCAAGCAACATTCGGCATTGACAAATGCTTGTTATTTATCTCTCACCATGATGGTGGTAAGACATAGTCTCATCCTGACCACACCATGGCCTTGAAAACTAAAATGACTCCTCCCCGGCACAGTATGAGTACATAATATTTGCAACAGAACATTGTGTTTCTAGAAAACTTGGTACAGCAATTTATCTTTGGTCAGTGTTTGGAAATTATTATTTTGCTGTTTATTTCCTTTAAACCTGCTGTATCAGTTCAGATCCTTGGTCAAGGGGTGGAACGAAGGAGCCAAACCAGTGAAACCAGCCACGCCAGTTCACACCTACAGCTGCAAAATGATTTGGAACTTCAAACCAACCGGCATGGTTCCTGAATGATGAGTGTGACAGGCTTTTGATAAAACGCACGAGATAGACCGGGAACTATTGGTAAATAGTCAGGGAGGAGAGAGGGTCACCAGAGACCAGCTAGGGTCTGCGGAGACGAATTAGGAAGGGGAACAGCTGGACAGACTGGGTGGGCCAATCGGTCTTTTTCTACTGACAAATTCTATGTTCCTAAATGTTTCCCTATATGTTGCAGAAACAGCATCTCATTTCTGGAAAGTTTCAGAAAAGAGAGACTGAATGTCCTCCTCATAAAGGTGAATGAATATTAGATATTCATACAGCACTTTGGAGGGAAACAAACCCAAAGGTCCTTTGTCTTGTCTAAGATGATGTATCACAGTGCAGGGTCCATGCGCTTATTTACTTGACAATTTCTATGCAGCATAGCAACGCTGAAGCTATCAATATTGTTTTAAGCATACCATTACATGAATAGTTTTTATTTAAGCCAAGTCTTCTCATCTGTCTCTTATTAGTAAAATCCATCACCTCTTGACAGTTTTATATCCACAACTGTCAATAGGTTTCTTAAACAAACCTACCCCCTACCACCCCCCGTAGGAGGGTGTGAAGGGATTACTATGCTATCCTGGCTGTGTTCAGTGCTGTGCCTCCAGAACCTAAGGAATCCCATGTAAACAGCAAATGTTATTCAGAATGTCAGGCAATGGGAGGAAAATCTTGGTTTGTACAGGTTGACTTACTTCAAGGTGGTCACTTTATTTAAACTGCTGGATTGGGGGAGGCTTGAACAGATGCTGGACAACCCAGGATGTCCTAGGGACAGCTGAGTATGTGACGCAGAGGTGGGCACATGCAGCTGGATGGCAAACTCTGCAGATGACACCAAAATGGAAAAGATAGTTATATGTTAGGAATGTCACATGCCACGCTGTGGTTTAGGGCCCAGGGGCATACAGGACATGAGGCTGAAGGCAGAGAGGCTTTACAACCATGGGAAGTGCACTGTGGCTTATTCTGTATACGAAAGGCATTTTGAGGTTGTCGCGTAATGAAGCATATCCAAACATGATTGTTTTGATGCAATTAAGTATGTAATCTTATTTCTAAGGCACATAATGCATTAAAAAGTCTTGGTTAGTTAATTTTTAACACCTGGTAATTACACTAGACAAAGTAATTGCCTATTTTCAAGTATGGCCTGGTAGGGTTCAGTAAGATAAAGATATCACGAAGTAGACAAAGATATGAACCTAATGCAATAATTACAAACATCTTACAAATACGCAGAAATAATGTGACGGTGTAAAGTACTGTGCTAAAATACACAACTACTTCGGGTATACACAATAGGTAGAACACAATATAAGCAGGCAGTGTTTAGAGAAAGGTTAACAGTACTGCTACAGTTTCTGAGGGTCGAGTGCTGCTGTTTACAAGCCAAACTCCAAGGGCCCGATTCTCAAATGCAAAGAATGATGCAAGGTGCCTGTGTCAAACATAAATGATGCAAGTGGCACCTTGCATCAAAAAATGCGGCATTTCCAATTCCAAAATGTGGTCTGTGTCGGAATGGGGAGCCACTGCGCCAAAGTGGCACTTCGCTACACTTGCAATATACAACAGTGTGTACCCGGTCACAAGGAGGCTTGCGCCATGGTGGGGCTGCACCATCCCCTTTTCTTGAATTCTGTAAGCCCCGCTGTGGGTGCAGAAAGGGGATCAACTTAGACCAGCTATGAGGTGATCTAAGCCCCTTGCGCCAATGCCACACAATGTGGCTACTTGGGGGGCTCTGAAAGTAGGGTCTGAGGGCAGAAGGAGGCACAGGGCACCATAGTGGGAGTTGGGGTGGTGATGGGCATACCAATAAGTGATGTGGCACCTGGTGGGGGTGTCAATTATATAGCTATAAGGCCAGTGAGATGATACCACAGGGGGATCCAGGGGCACGCAGTTCCATGGCCCCAGGTGGGCACAGCCCTGGCATTATGTGTCCCTGAACCCCCCACTATGGTACCATCTCATTGGCTTATAGCTGTCTAACTGACACCTCTGCCAGGTGCCACATCACTTCTTGGCATGTCCACCACCTCCCCAACTCCCACTATGGTACCCCGTGCCTCTTTTGCCCTTGGACCCCTCCTGCCATGCATGTTTTACCACCCCCTAACCATCCTAGCCCATCTAGTGTTGCACCGGGTGGGGCAGCGCATCCCTGCAGCTCTTCCCGCAGGTACGCCACTTGTATGGTACTAGCCTGTGGTTGTGGCAACTCCTGGGTTTTTAGTGCAGGGACCCCTGTTTTTACACAATTGTGCGCAGGGTCCCTGATGCACCCAGAGTTTGCCACAGCTCTAGATTGCCATAAATTGCAGTGAACTACAAGCTCTTTGAGAATTGGACCCCAGGTGTGCATGGTCAGCACTGTGCAAAAGGTTTCCTTTAGGGTGGGGGGGGACTTTGTCCAAGGTGCTGATTAAAGAGCCCCCTGATGAAGCAAGGGAGATGCAAAGTGGCAGGGCCAGCTTTTGCCACACTGCTGTAAGCTACTTAGCTTGTGCTACAGCGTATGCCCTCAGTAAATCAGAGTTTAAAAGCTATACCTCTGAGTGCACCTTTTTTTTTGTGCTTGCTATTGGTTCTTTAGTGACAATCGTGCCTGACTTTGATATTTTGAGCGTGGTCCAGGCTTGTGTTTTTCCTTATATCCAGATACAACCGGGGAGTGCAAAAGGGAATAAATTGCAATGAAAACCCAATAAAACAAACACAGTAGCATGGGCAAGACAAGTCAAAGACATGTAACCTCCCTACAAATAGGGGTTCCTATAATGTCTTCCTGGGCCCCTAATGCCCACTGTCAGAATGGTGTCCGGTTTGCAGTAATTCTAAATATCTGCATGAAAGTGCTCCAGTGAGCCTCCGTGCCTGTCTCTTTAAGAGAACGTTTTGCTTGTGTTAGGAAATTAGTCTGGGCTGGGTCAGAATGCATAAAGCGAACAACTCACCAGGCAGTCCATATCCCTGCTCCATTCTGCAGTCGCTACTTGCACAGAGGGAGATCTGTTGGGGAAAGGAATTATTTACTGTTTATGTGTTATAATAATAATGAAAGAGGAGTTTATCTAACCTGCTTTAAACTGCAGCATGATGTTTTGAACAGGAGCAACCATTTTGGTTCTGGACTTCCAGTGATGGACCAATCGAACCGCAGGGGACCTAAAATGGAGACTGTCTCCAGAGGGCTTGTGGGACTGAAATTCTGTAGGAATTGTAGTTTTAAGGGTTTGGCTCCTAAATAGACCTGGAGGGGGAGCCCTTTCTGTGCTAGACAGTTCCCTCAGCCAACCGAACTTATTGGGTTACTGGGAAAGTCCATAACTGCCTGAAGCAGTGTGTCAGACGAAAGTTGGAGGTTGAAGAATGAACAGCTCTAGCAATCAAACGGTTGCTCCTAGGAGGAGCATAGGAGAATCAGTGGGAAGGCTCTGCTGGCCTGCCTGTCTCACATATCCAGTTTGGAGTATCGCCTTGTGTGTGAAATTTGGACTTTCTCTGATTTGCTGGTCGAGACCTGTATCCAAAGAGAGAAAGTGTGTTAATGCTACTTGCAAGTGGACTGAAGACTTGCTCCAGAAGCGATCAGCCCACCTGATGACCAAAGTGAGCCCCAGATCGAAAGGTTTGCGCAGTGAATCTGTGATTGGCAAATGGACTTTATCCGAACTGTGGTATAAAAAAAGGTAAGTGTTGTAGATGTGCTGAATGTGTTTTGTGGGTTGCAATTTGGTTCCCCATGGCAAGTTCTGTTATGCCAGATGGAAGTTTTTCCAGCACTTCACCACAGACATTATCCGAACTGTTCCTCCTGCTTGGGCCTCACCATCTCAGCCTAGGCTGCTGCCCCTGATTCAGAGACATTCCTGATGATAGACCCGCTTGGGGATTCGGCCCCCTGCTCAACACTATCGAACAGGTAGCAACCACCAGAAGGTGAGTCGTGTAGGCTCTGCTTCCCCTGGCAATCCAGAGCAACACCATGAGGTCTTCATCTCGCTTGTCCTACATCTTGATCTGGGTAGCATGAGTACAAAATAGGGTAGATCCCTGAAACATTAGCTATAATCATTGTGTGCCATCTGATTTTCTTGTTTGGGTTTATTGCAATGGACTGAGCCATCTGGCTCCAGATTATAAATATTTGGGTTGTGTGCATGTTAACTGTTTTCCTTCCTAAGGGCCCCCATCAACAGCTGCAATGCCGACCTACCCCGGGCAATGCTTCAGGCTAGCCTGTGTAACATAGTGGTTACCCAGGGTTGTGGGACTGTGTCAGAGGGACTTACAGTGCATGTTGAATTTTTCCCAAGCTAATTAGAAGTGCCAATCATTTGCTAGATTTACGCCCCACACTTGTTCACATCCCCTGAATATATCAGATTGTAGGTTTTCACATTTAACCTGCCTGTGGTATACCTTATTGGTTGGGTTACTGCTGTATTACTGTATTGTTGCATCACTGGTCTTATTTTCCAGGGGTCTCCAGGGCAGATGCAGATGGTCTAACCCTGGTGGTAAGTGCAAGGAGTGTGAGCATATTCCTGTCATTTGGTAAATGTGAATGTTCTATTACTAAATTGTCTAGGCCACTAGAAGGGTTGGTGGGTGGTTATAGCATCCCGGAGGGCTATACCAAAAGCAGCTACGCTACCCCAATACCATTCCTCAGGGTGGAGACACCCATTCACCGAACTCAGGCCCCGCAACCTGTGCATAGCCATGCAGACAGGGGTTGTAGCCCATAGGATAGCACCACCTAGGGGTTACAGACAGTTTAGAGATTTTAACTAAAAAGTCATCAACAGTGCAAAGAGGAACAGATTGCTATTGTAAAACCAGCAGAAGAAGTATGAGTTTTTATGACAGGCAGATTCAAGAGGGAGAGGTCTGGTTGGGAAAGTGCTGTCTTACTGGTATGCTGATAACCTGGTTTAATATTGTGTGTTGGTATCTTTGTGCAAGGCATATGTTGCTCTAATGAAAGGTATCAAACTAACCTGTGACTTGTTTTCCAAAGACTGATATGACTACAATCTCTTTTTACTACAAAGACAAAAGGAGAGAGAGACTCATTCATTCATTTCGTCAGTTATTTTATTGATTGATTTAATTAATTAATTTCAAAATCTTTACCAAGAAAGACATACTTAGTTAGCTGGTAGTAGCTTGTTTCCAGGTGCATCCTGGAGGGAGGGGGAAGGGGGGTGTACTTAAGCAATAATGCACAATTGGGCATTGGTGATATTAGGTTTCCCCCATGGTCAGGGGCATAGTGAAGCATGAGGCATGTTACCGGTCCATGTGTGTGTTTTGGGGGGGAGCATTCTACTACTGGAATAATGCAGAGCATTGAATTCTTGTATTCCATAGTAAACAATCACACAATGTACTGAATGTAAAAAAAAAGACAGATGACTGACAGGTGAAAAACATCTGAGGAGGGACTATTTTACATAATTTAGCAACATGTTGTTATATTTTATGTGGCTTTGAAAACTTTAACAGTGTTAGTTTTTTAAAGTTGCCTATGGGCCCATTGTATGTAAGCAATAAGGCGCTCCGGGGATGTTGGTGGTACTAGTTTTCCCTCCATGGTCAGGGGCTAAATGCACTCGACTTTGTCTTGTGCCTCACTACACCCTTGACCATGGGGTAAACCTAGCACCTCCAATGCCCTGTCATGCCCGTCACACCTTATTGCTTAAACAAGTACTCCCAGAGAGTATTCCTGAATAGACTTTTTTAATAGATTCAGGTATGAGGAGTAAGCAAGAAAACATCGACTGGCAGCCCCATCACTTCAGTCATTAGGTCTTCCTCAAGGGGCGGGTCTAGATGGTGTAACAGACCATATTTAAAGTAACAGTATACATACGAACAAAAGTGCTCATAGTAAATAATGTGATTTACAAATAAAACAGTACATGAACATGTCTGTATGAGACAGCTAATGTTGCCTGCATGCTCTAATTATAATTCATTAATTATATTAAACATTTTGTTTCACATAAAAAAACAGGATATCCAAAACTTTGTAAGTATGTAGGCAAACACATGACAGGTAGAAATCAACCCGATAAGGCCGTCCCCTCAGTTTTAAGCCAATCATTTTAGTCCATTGACAAAGTTGAACACCAAACAACCTACTATGGGCAAGTGCCTATAAAGCCAGATTTGGAGTAGAAAAGACGGACTTAACTTGAGGGGAAAGAAAGGAGGGGAGAAAGAAGAGGAAGGGCAAAAAGTGGATATAGAAGACTGCAGACTGTATGTGGGGCAACCAGGTTAGCCTGGAATACAATGGTTGCCACTAGCCCCCCCCCCATCAAGATAAGGGGTCAGGGGGGTTGAAATACAAAAAAAAAGTCTATAAAAGAGAAAGGAGAAATCGGGCTGGGGTAGGATGAGCTTGAAAAGACACTGTCAGTCTCCAGCAAAGGGCTAGGAGCTTACAATTTAATATCTTAAATGCTAGCAGTCTCTGGGTCACCAGTTAAAGGAGGAGATGGGTGGGGAGAAGTTTTTAAATGTTTTAGGTTAAAACACTGGCCAAATATGAAATGCCACAACTGCACATATTATTCGTTCTCAGTTCCTGAATAAAGAATAGGCAGAAAGCACTAATTATTTATTTATTTGTAAGAATCAGTTTACAACCTTTGAGCCAGAGGCTCGTTTCCAAAGGTACTTCGTCACATAAAGACATACATTGTGTTTTTGGTTACATAGCATAGATTTGCAAAACAATAGGCATTCAACAGAGGCGCCACGTCACACTGTGGTCAGACAAATACAATTAGGTTACAAGGTACATGTAATTGATAACAGGTGTTACACAAGTTGGTATCAAGTGAGCAATCTAGTTGGTAAACACTGAAACAGCTGGCACTGGCCAGGTTAAACATAGGCACGGTGTACAGGGAAGTGGTGGGGGGATGGCTAGGTGGAGAGCTGCCCGGAGGGCGTTGTCAAGAGAAGCAGAGGTGGAGGCTACTTTCAGAGACAGAAGCAGTTACGAATGCTGATGATGTGGTTCCGAAGGGTGGTTTTGAACTTGGAGATGGTGGTGGCATTGGTGATGGAGGCAGGGAGAGAGTTAAACCAGGTTGGGGCTCTATAGCAGAAGGACCTCTGGCAACGGCTGGTTTTTGATCTGGGGACCATTAGAGTGGTCTTGTAGGAAGACCGTGTTGCAATTGTAACCCCCCTGCAAATGGGAGTTCCCAAAAGACTTCCAGGAGCTTGCTTGAATGCTCCAAGCCTGAATGGTGTTTGGCGTTTAAGCCATTTATCAGTGAGTGTTTTTAGAGCCTCTGGTACTGTCTCTTTAAGAGCTGTCTGCTTGCAGACATAATTAGTTTGTATGGGGGGACTGTGTGCTTCTCTGCTTGAGCACCACTCGAGCTGCTGCCAATTTACTCCATTTTGCAGTCACTAGGAGTGCAAAGGAACCTATCTGAAAGATGTAACTGTTTGCCAGAAATCATTTAGAGTAATAATGAAAATACAGTTTGTCTAACCTGCTTTCTTTGCAGTCAGAACTGTGTTTGCCTAGTTCCCCATTCTAGTTTTGAACTGCTGAACTGGACCAATCAGTGTGGGTTAGGTAGCTCTAAAATGGTGCCTTGGGCGAATCAGAACTTGGACTCGTGAATTTGAGCCAGCCACAAGAGGATTGTATGGGCAGTGACTCTGGGAGATGTAGTTTGACTTGGCGCCTTTTGGACCAACAGGAGCAGTCTATTGTGGTGACAGCCAATCCAGCCAAGAACTGGGAGGAACTCAAAGGAAGTGCCAGTTTTGTCTGGGAGTTTCAGTTGAGCTCTGGCAGTGGAGGGAAGGAGCCCTGTGCTTTTTCGGTGTGCAGTTTTAGTCGGAACGTGTGTAAGGCCCAGAGTTCCGTCTGCAGCTTGTGTAACTGTTTGTTAGGACTGAACTGGCCCTGTGAAGAGAATCAAAGGATATCTGAAGAGTAGAAACCAGGCTCACCCTGTAGAAGACTGGAGAAATTGCTGAATTGCACTCGGTCTGTCAGGAACTGAATCTGCTGTGTGTTCTCCCAGGTATTGTGCAGTAACTGCGATCGGGATAGAGAAGCAGCCTGCCTGGTATAAGTACTTTCTTTTACCATATAAATGTGTGAGGAGGCTTGTGTAGCCTAAGTGAATCCTGCTGCCATTAAAGGACTTTGCCTCTTGCAGTTTGCCATATAAATGTGTGAGGAGTCTCATGGAGCTCAAGAGTAGCCCTGCTGATATTGAAGGACCCTATCTTGTTTGGAGGTCGTGAGTACTAATTCAGGGTCGCTCCTGTTGAATTG
This sequence comes from Neoceratodus forsteri, assembly GCA_016271365.2. Lineage (NCBI taxonomy): Eukaryota > Metazoa > Chordata > Ceratodontiformes > Ceratodontidae > Neoceratodus > Neoceratodus forsteri. The sequence goes on from JADMNL010000023.1 coordinate 73,972,256, forward strand.
CCACATTGAATCCAAATGGAATTACTGTACTGCTGACTGTTTAACTAATTTTTCTTTTCTCGGTGTGAAAGGGCCCCTACCAGCTGCCATGGTTTGGACTAGCCACTAGGGCTTGGGTACCCAGGAACAGTAACTGGTAGGGATAGGCCTGTGCACAGAGCCATAGGTAGATGAGTAAAGTGATAAGCTAATTAACCTGATTTCCCCTGTCCTTGTTATATCCCCCTAAATAAATCAGAGCTGCTTGTTTCAGCAAAGTTATACTGCCTGAGGTATTTGTCTATGTTAAAGTATTGTACTGTGATTGTTGCACTGTATCTTATTTTACAGGGGTCCCAGTGCCTGAACCAGTCCTGGGGGTAAGTGTATACTGTGAAGGTAATTCTGATATACTGTGGGGCCACTAGTGGGAAGAAAGGGGTTGCAGTGTCCCAGAGGGCTGTGACCAAGTAAGTTTAACTATTGCACACCCTGACCTCTGGGTGGAGGCACCCGCCATTGGATCCAGGCCCCTCAACCTGTTAGTGGCAAATCAGGCAGGGGTAGTAGCCCTTGGGATAGCGCCATCTAGGGGTTACACAATAGTGGGAGGGCTCTGGTGGATGGATGCCGTTACCCCAGGGGGGGAGAGCCCGAGTAGGTTTTTTTTTTGTGAGGAGACAGGTTTGGTATTGGAGCCGTTCATCCAGGGTAAGCAGGTTAGCCTCGACATACAGCTGACAGGTGTGTGTGAGCCTGGGGGCACCAGTAATCAATCTGCAGGCTTTATTCAGGGTTAAGTGAATTTTGTTGAGTGCAGTGGTGTCGGCAGCACCATACAGTGGCGTGAAAAAGTATTTGCCCCCTTCCTGATTTTCTCTATTATTGCATATTTGTCACACTGGATGTTTTCAGGTCTTTAGACAAAATATAATATTAGATAAAGGGAACCTGAGTGGACAGATAACACTTTTTTTTTTTACTTATTTCATTTATTTAATGAAAAAAGTTAACCAACACCAACTGGCACTGTGTGAAAAAGTAATTGCCCCCTAGTTAAATCAACCCAATTAAAGGGATAATTAGAGTCAGCTGATTGAACACAGCCAGGCTTGATTACAGCCAGCCCTGATCAATATAAACCTCACTTATTTTGGCCCTTACCATCAGAGTCACATTGCCAGCACAAAGATTCAACAAGCACATTATGCCATGATCAAAGGAAGTTCCTGAAAAGATCAGAAAAACATTTTGTTGCCCTCTATCAGTCTGGAAAGGGTTACAAAGCTATTTCTAAGGCTCTGGTACTCCATCGAACCACAGTGAGAGCCATAATCTCCAAATGGAGAACACTTGAACAGTAGTAAACCTTCCCAGGAGGGCGGCTGCCAAAATTACTCCAAAGGCGCAGTGTAAAATCATCCAAGAAGTCCAAAGGATCCTAAAACAACATCCAAAGAACTGCAGGCTTCTCTTGCCTCAGCTAAGGTCAGTGTTCATGACTCCACAATCAGAAAGAGACTGGGCAAAATGGGCTTCATGTGAGTAGCAAGGCGGAAACCACTGCTAACCAAGAAGAACATAAATGCTCGTATCTCATTTGCCAAGAAGCACCTGGATGATCCACAAGCCTTTTGGGAAAATGTTCTATGGACAGATGAGTCCAAAGTGGAACTTTATGGACAACATGGATCCCATAATGTCTCGCGTAAGCAAACACAGCATTCCACAGTAAGAACACCATACCAACAGTCAAACATGGTGGTGGTAGTGTGATGGTGTGGGATGCTTGCTGCCTAAGGACCTGGATGACTTGCCATAATTAAAGGAACCATGAATTCTGCTCTGTACCAGAAAATTCTTAAGGAGAATGTCCAGTCATCCTTCCGTCAGCTGAAGCTGAAGCGTAGTTAGGTCATGCAGCAAGACAATGATCCAAAACACAAAAGCAAGTCCACATCAGAATAGCAAAAAAGAAGTAAAATTAAAGTTTTGGAGCGGCTCTGTCAAAGTCCAGACTTAAACCCAATAGAGATGCTGTGGCAGGACCTGAAACGAGCAGTTCATGCTCGAAAACCTACCAAATGTTACTGAATTAAAGCAGTTCTGCGAGGAAGAGTGGGTTAAAATTCCTCCACAGCAATGTGAAAGACTGATATTGAATTATAGGAAGTGTTTGGTTGCAGTCATTGCAGCTAAATGTGGCATAACCAGTTATTAATGTAAGGGGAAGTACCTTTTCACACAGTGCCAATTGGTGTTGGTTAACTTTTTTTCATTAAATAAGTAAAATAAAAAAAAAAAACAAGTGTTATTTGTTCACTCAGGTTACCTTTATCTAATATTACATTTTGTCTAAAGACCTGAAAACATCCAGTGTGACAAATATGCAATAATAGAGAAAATCAGGAAGGGGGCAAATACTTTTTCACACCACTGTATACTGGTAGACCATAGTCTACAAGGGACAGAACGGATGATGTAACAGCGAGCCGGAGAGCATTTGGGGGAAGGCAGGTTCTATGGCGGAAGAGGATGCCAAGCCATGTGTTAGTGGCGGATGTTAGCGCGTCGATGTGGTTGTGAAATGTGAGGGCTGAGTCAAAGGTAACCCCAAGGTATTTGTAGGAGCAGACTTGTTCCAGTGGCTGATTGGTACTTGGAAGGATATAGAGTGGGTGGTTGCTAGCTTTGTTTTGGGGTGGGAAAAGAGCATAGCTTTGGTTTTATTAAGATTGATGACGAGTTCTGCGCTCTAAACCAAGCCTCTGCACTGTTGAAAGACTGCTGTAGGGAGTCCTGGAGGAGATGGGATTATGTGGGTGGCAAAGGACAGCGCTGCCTGCATACAATACAATTTTGCCAGGGCATGCACTGGGCAGGGTGTTCAGATACAGCGAAGAGAAGGGGGCCCAGGATGGAGCCTTGGGGACCCCAGAGAGAATGGGACGGTATCGGAGAGTGTGCTATTAATTTTTACACACTGAGATCGAAAGGCCAGGATAGCTAGTGCACCATGCTAGGGGCCAGCTGAGAGACCAGTGTGGCAGAGTGCATTCAGCAGAAGTGGATGGGAGATGGTGTCGAAAGCCTTTGAGAGGTCGATGAACACTGCACCAGCTAGGAGCTGGTATCCAAGGAGGAGTGTAGAAAGTTGGAGAATTCAATAAGGGCAGTGCTGGTACTGTGACCAGCATGGAAGCCATGTTGCTCTGGGCATAAAATGTTATGCTTAGCCAGATAATCAGTGATTTGAATGGCCACCACTTTCTCCAGGGCTTTGGGGAGGAGGATGGAGATTGGCCGGTAGTTGTTGGCCGATGACCTGTCGCCCCCTTTATGAATAGGTGTGATAATGGCTGTTTTCCAAGCTGTGGGAAATTGTCCCAGGCAGAGTGACTGGTTAATTAGGTTGGTGAGTGGGACAAGGACTTCATCTAGCACCAGCCTGAGGATGCTGGGGTCCAGTGAGTCACTGCCGGGATTGTTGCCATTGAGAGCTTTGATTAGGATGGGTCTGGCTTCCCGGGTGGAAATCTTGCGCAGGTGGAAGCTGGGGTGCTGGAGGACAGGGGGAGGTTGGTTGGGGGGAGGGTCAAAGAAATTACTAGGGAGGACTGAGCTAAGGTCAGTGAAAGTGGTGTTGAACCAGTTAGCTATGGTGGCAGGCTCGGTGGAGGTAGTGCCATTTCTAGTGAGCTGGGATGGGGAAGGGGAGCAAGCTTTACCGTTAAGTTGCTTAATATTATCCCAGAAAGTCCGGGCTGAGCCCCAGGAGGAGGTAAGGGAGGCCTAGTAATGGTCTGCCTTGGCTTTCCTGATGGCCCATGAGCACTTATTCCGGGCTGCATTGTAGGCCTGCCTATCAGACAGACGACCTGTTTCAGTGGCAAGGTGCCAGAGGTTATCCCGGTTTCTAAGTAATTGTAGAAGGGCCGGGCTAACCCAGGGTGCGTTCTGTTTTTTGGACCGGATTTTGGTGAAGGGTGCAAAGAGATCACAGGCCATGTTGAAGGTGTGGAGGAAGAAGGCGAGGTAGTGTCACGTCGTAAGGTATCGCTTGAATGGGGGGACCAGTTTATCTGGGTGAGGCACTTTAAGTTTTTTCAGCCCACCAGGGCGGAGGCGCCTGGGAGGGTGGTCTGGGTTTTGGGTTTGGGATTGGGGACTGCCCAATGAAATAGGATAGGGAGTGGTCACTTAGGGAGTCTGGGAGGACCTGGATGTTTTGGATTTTATGGGGTCAGTTAGTTATAACAACATCCAGAAGGGTGCTGGTACTCTCTTAGGGTTAAGTCTCGTGGGCTGGGTGACGAGTTAAGGCCAGATCTTGGGCGTGCAAAATGAGTCTCTGATCGCGGATGAGGAGGTGCTGAGCCAATTTACATTAAGGTCCCCACTAGGATTTGTTCCGCCTTATGGTGGAGGGTGGCCAGGTAGTCCGTTAAAGATACCAGGGCCGGGTGCTGGTTCTTTGGGGGAACGTAGGCTGTGGTGAGATAGAGAGGGCTCCTAGAGCGGTCTGGGGTGAGTTTGAGGGTAGGAGCCTGGGCCCCATTTATAAGGGCAGGGGTGGGGAGTGCGTGTCCAGGTATTGTGTCCCTAGTGTAGATTGCACAGCCTCCCCCTCGTTTGCCTACTCGGTCCTCCCGGTATAAGGTATAGCCTGGGAGGGAAACAAATGAGTCAGGGGTGGATTTGGACAGCCAGGTTTCAACCAGAGCTATGATGTCTGGTTGATGAGCCAAGGCCCAGCACTGTAGGGCGTCAAATTTCTTCAGCAGGCTGCATATGTTCATGGAGGCTACTTGAAGACCAGTGGGCTGGGTGGGTGGGTGGGAGGACAGGGCCTGGGTTGGGATGTATGTTCCCTGTTAATATTAACTGGTTAGTGCCCACGAGCACTCGCTGGCAGAACCTTACTAACTCTGTTATACACACTTGTGAATAGTGGACCGTGTATAATGGAGTTTGGTTAACCACCTTTCGCAAAAGTTCTAAAAATACTTTTGATGCCAGGTGAAGAAATTTACAACTCCCTATCCTTGCGTTGCTGCCGTGCTCACGCTGTCTCCCAAAAACCATCGGCGTGAATGACAGAAATCTCCTCAAGCTCAAACATGGAAAATAGGGCACAGTTTCCTTGACAAAAGTTCACCAGAAAACCGTCAAAAAGTTCTGAATTCATTGTGGTTTCACCCAGTTACTGACAGAGCACATCACTTTCCACTAAACTAAATCTAGTAAGTTTCTCTCCTTCCCTTAGACACCACATCTGCTGCAACCCTGAATGACAAACATGGCTGGCTGTAAAAAAAAAAAAAAAACTGAACAAAAAAGAGAATTATACTTCTACTAAATAAAAGCAGATGTCATTCAAAAACTAGTTACTTTCACTAATAAAATGCAATTCTTTAGTGTTGACGTTTTAATTGTCATTAGATAGAAATCGTTCTGCTTGGAGGGGTGTGGGGGGCTGAGGAACACAATTAAAAATGTTCACAACGTGTTATAAAATGTTGAAAAAGTTAAAAAAAAATTGAAGTTAAACAATTGTCAGTACTGTTGCAGTCATTCTTTCATACAATAGAATGATGAATGGAAAAACAAACCAGTTAATATAAAAAAAAAAAAAATATGGGGAAGTGTTTAAACTCGGATTTTATGATAAACCCCTCGGGCTTTGCCCTTGGAGTTTATGGGGCATCGCACACTTCTCCATGCATTGTCCTATATTTTGTTACTCGCATAACCCTAAATGGGAGCTGACTGGGATGGGGGGATCATAAAGGGATTGTACTACATTCCAGATGTTTGATGGACTGTTAAACGGTACCAGGTCAATACCAAGCGTGAAAGAAGCGGTATTAACCGCGCTGTATAGAGAGCACATGGATTTACAGTGACGGGGTAGGACAGCACTAGGGAAATACCACTACCCCTGTCGCTGCACACTCTTCCTGGGAGTGATTAAGTTGCCATGTGCTGGGTGCCTGGTTGAGCCGCTCCCATGGTGGAGTGCCTAAGGCACCAGCAAACGGTAGAATGGGAGACCTGGGACCATGGTTCAGTTCCCCCTAGGTCTCCCTGTGCTGCAACTTTGTGCTGAATTTAAAAAACAACAATGTTTTACCCCCAGCAGAGTTTCTCCTCATCCCTGAAGTCTGCAACCCCACTGGAGTTTATCTAAATTCTGGGGCATGTGGGGCAAAGCCTCTCATGTTGGGGGGTGTGGGGGAGGCAAAGCCCCCCAGCAAAAAAACAAGGAAGCCAATGCTTTCTAAGGGCATGCGCCATTCTGTGGTTGTGGGTGTTTTGACCGATGTTATTTTAGCGCATGCCCTTATGGTTGTGGCAGTAATTGCCGCACATTTTTTTGTGTGCAGTGAGATGGCCCCGTGCCCTGTTAAACTTATTCTGGAGCTGGGAAGCAAAATAATCTGCCTTACCAGTATGATAGCCTCGATTCTGCCATTACCAACCTCTTTTACATCAATAGAGCCTCAGTTGAGCTAGTGACTTTATATAGGTACTAGGCAGGGTCTCTAGCCCAATTTGCTTGGCTGAGACACAAAGGTGAGTGGAGACTTTCTCCCTTCATCTCCTGAGGGGGTCATGTTGGTCCCAGACAGCTGGGACTTTATAGTAGAAGTAGTGGAGTGCATCATCAACATCTGATGATAACGAGATAGGGGAGCAATCTATATTGTAGGGGTCAACCAATAGGGAAGTGCGGTTTTAGAATGTGAAAGACTGAAGGATGGCCTGTGAGGGGGCAGAGAGCTTTGTAGTGGTGGATCTTATGCACACAGTAGACTATTTTATGGTTGCATATGCTGAATACGTATGAGAGGGTACCAGCTTCCAAAATGCAGTGGGAGTGGGAAGAGCGAACTCAGTGAATTAGTGAGAGGCTGGACATAGTTGAGGTGAGCCTGATCAACTCTAAGATATGCTGCATCAGGTGGAGGGCCTAAAATTACTGTATAAGTATTTTGGGGGAGGAGCAACTTCAGCTAGCCTTGAAGTCACCCAGAATGAGCAGTTTATAAGGAGAAGCTAAGGGATGAAGAAGGAAAGGATGTCTAGGAGGCTGTGTGGTTTAGGGCCAGGGCATCAGGATACACCTCCAAAATATTTTTTCACATTAATTATTATTCAGGTACAGTTACATATGGATCATCTCAGGGGTGAGAATATAATAGGAGCATTACAAGCAATGGCAAATTTGCACAACTGTGCTGTCCCCTTTAAGGTGACATCTTCATATACAGCATCTCACCTTCAATTTTGTACAGGTAAGGCACAGTGACTGACTTAACTTGTGACTGCCAAGCACATCACTGTGATCCACACAAGGAACTCAGCTGGCCACTTCTGACAAACCTCAAGAGGTGCCACTGGCCATATCTGGCCAACCTCAGGAGGTACTAACTGGTCATATCTGATTAACTTCAGAAAGTACCACTGTCCACATCTGACCAAGCTCAGGAAATACAATTGGCCACATCTGACCAACCTCAGGAAGTACCACTGGCCACATCTCATCAAGCTCAGGAAGTACCACTGACCACATCTGACCAACCTCAGGAAGTACCACTGGCCACATCTCATCAAGCTCAGAAAGTACCACTGTCCACATCTGACCAAGCTCAGGAAATACAATTGGCCACATCTGACCAAATTCAGGAAGTACCACTGGCTACATCTGACCAAGCTCAGAAATTACCACTGACCACATCTGACCAACCTTAGGAAGTATCCCTGGCCATTTCTCACTAAGCTCAGAAAAGTACTACAGGCTACATTTGACCAAGCTCAGGTAGTCCAACTGCCTCATTTTCATTCATATATGTATGCAGCATGGGACAGGTCAAGGATACATTCAATCTCCCATCATGTTCACTGCCTGTAGTGACTGCAAATATTGTCTCCATCACACCGTGAAGCTATCGAGTACACCATGTCAAATACTTATAGAGACCTTGGTGGATGACCTTTTGTGTACATTGCCTCAAAGGGGTAGAACAAAATGATTTCACATCTCTCTCAGTATCATGGATTAAAAAATAAAAGAATGGTTTAATTTTCTCAACACTCAGTTAACTCAGCGTTCCTGGCCTCTTTTACTAGTTCCATTCATTTGTTTTTTTTATCCTGTATTTACTAGTTATGTGTTTGCTTACTCCTGGATCTTCCCTTTGATTTGCTGTTACTCAAGTGTTTGTATTGTAACCAATAACTGCCTGGGTTATTGAATCCTTTTTTATGTTTGCTTGCACACAAGTGCAAGAAACATTATGCGGCAGCTTAGGAGAGAAGCGGATTTTGGAGGCGCGGCAGTGTGGCGGTCAATGCCAGCACTGCATTTGTGGGGTTGGTGGTGGTGTAATCTAATGCAGGCCCAAAGTGTCCTGATGACACTGGTTCTGCACAAGTGCCACCAACTTGAAACGATTTGGCCGCTGCAATGAGGGGCCGCCTTGTCATTGCAGTATCAGCAATTCCGCTGCAATGAGGGAGCAACACGTCATTGCAGGGCGGTACCTCACCTGGTTTAACAGTACCAGGAACATGGCTGCTGTATGCAGCCACCTCAGAGCCAATGGGGGGTGCCCAATCTCCCTGTCTGCATGTCTCTGACCCCCTTCATTTGCTAACAGGAAGCCCAGTCCCTGTCGGCATAATATCCCCACCCCCAAGTTTCTGTTGTGTGCCGAGGGGGTTCCCAATCCCCCTCGGCATCATACACCCCCACAACAGTCTTTCTTTGCCGAAGGGGGGCCCAATCACCATCGGTTTCAGTCCCCCCTTCCCAGTTCAATTTGCCAACGGGGGAGCCCACTCCTCATCGGCATAATGTCCCCACCCCCTGATTTCTGCTGTGTGCAGAGGGGTGCAAAATTCCCCTAGGCATCATACCCCCCCACCCATTTCTGTGCCGATGGGGGCCCAGTCCCCATCGGCTTTGGTACTCCACCCAACAAATGCAGGTGGTACACTGGGAGCCCATCCCAGTGTACCAAACAACACATGCGAAAGAAGAAAACTGACCTGCGAAGGCACGGTCCCTTGCGATCTCTCCTGCCCCTCCCCCAACCCGCACCCACCCTCTGCATACCCTGCCTCCCCACACACCCCCTCACTCCATACTTACCTCTGGAGCCAGGTGCGACGATCTTCGGTGGACTGGGAATACGTCTGCACTCTTCAAAGCTGACCGTGAACTGAAGAAATGCCGGTAAGCTGTATAATGGCATAAATAGGGTTTTTTCAAATTTGGTGCATATCTTGGGCATTTTTGGGAATTTTGACACCAAATTTTCAACATGGGGTTATTGGGACCCCTCCTCATGAATTCAGTCACAGTCATGGCACTATGCGGTCCCGAAAGGTGATTTCCCGATCACTGTACAGAATCACCTTTCGGGACTGATTAACGAAACGACAGTGCCACTGTTCATGAGGCGGGCTCTCAAAAAGCCTATGTTGCAAATTTGGTGAAATAGATCCAAAAAATGACTGTTTTACCAGCGTGCGTTGCGCAGTTTCCACGCACGCTCGTAACTTCGTGAATTTGTAATATTTTCACTCCAGATTTTCAACATTGGCATTTTTCCACACTTCCTTATGAACAGTACAGCTGCCATTTTACATATCCTGGCTAAAATGTGTTTTCGCACTTCTGGCGCAGAATAGCACGGTCGCTGTGGGAAATCAGTTTTAGGGACAGATAAAGAAAATGACAGTGACACTGTTCACGAGTAGAGGTCCTAAAATGCCTATGTTGAAAATTTGGTGATGAAAGTCCAAAAAATGACTATTACAAGCATACGTTACGCAGTTTCCACGCACCCTTGTAACTTCGCAAATTTGCAATATTTTCATGCCAGATTTTCAACACTGGCATTTTTTCTCACCTCCTTATGAACAGTACAGCTGTCATTTTTCACATCCTGGCCGAAATGTGTTTTCACACTTCTGGCACAGAATAGCGCGGTTGCAGTGGGAAATCAGTGTTTGGGACAGATTAACAACAAGTAAGTTAGAGAGGTGGAGTGAGCGAGCTCAATGGAGCTGTCGGCACTGCTGCGGATTTCATTGTGGGCAGAAAAAAGTGCCAACACAGGCAGGAGCCCAGTACAAAAGGGCAGTTTGCAACGCCATGAGAAACAGAACACGCGCGTGAGAGACGGGGAGTGAGCGAGCTCAATGGAGCTCTGTCGGGACTGCTACAGATTTCTTTGTGGGCAGAAAAAGGTGCCAACACAGGCAGGAGCCCAGTACAAAAGGGCAGCCTGCAGCACCGGGTGAAACAGAATGAGCGAGTGAGTGAGAGACAGAGTGGGAGTGAGTGAGCTCAACAGAGCTCTGTCGGAACTATTGCGTATTTCTTTGTGGGCAGAAAAGGCACTAATGCAGTCAGGAGCCCATTACAAAAGGGCAGCCTGCAGCGCTGGGAGAAACGGAATGAGCGAGTGAGAGAGGGGGAGTGAGCAAGCTCAATGGAGCTCTGTCAGGGCTGCTGCAGATTTCTTAGGGTTCAAAGAGGGCAGTGTCAGGCGGTGAGCCAGTACAAAGGCAGCTTGCAGCTACCGGGAGAAACAGAACGAGCGAGTGAGAGAGGGGGAGTGAGTGAGCTCAACGGAGCTCTGTCAGGACTTTAGAGTTGTCCACCCACCTGCCCATAGCCCTGTGTGGTCCTATGTTACAGCAGGGTCTCTGGGGTGGAGACAAAGCAATGATTGGATACTTTTACAATTGCTGTAATAATACAAATTTAGTTCTGTTTATTTCTCTAACTGAGCTAAATACTGAGCTATACTGTTAGGACTGCTGTAATAATACATATTTATTTGTTCTGTTTATCTCTCTAACTGAGCTGAGTAATACTTGGAGTGCAATACGATTTCTAACTGGGCTAAGTGAAACTATGAGATCTGAGAACAAAAAGAATGGTAGCTGAGGGGTGAAAATGGATAAGGAGGCTTTAGAATTGCTACAGTAATACAGTATCTAATGGATGAGATTTGAGACTGAATTAACCTGGTCAGCAGGGAGGCAGTAGGGGGACTAGTGTGGGGTAAACAAGAATTTGAGTTAATAGGGCCCTAACAGTTGTAGTAGGGCACAGAAACCGGGAGTAAAAGCCCGTAAGATAAGATGGGGCCAAAATGGGGCAGGTGTCGAATGTCAATAGGGTGGGCATCTTTGGAAGGGTGGTGGGGTGTAAAGGGTGTGGGTCCGCCATGATTCTGGACTGGGCTTGGAGGATGGGGGTGGTGTATGCTCTGTAGACAATTGGCTAGTTTGAGGGAGGAACTGTGGAGGTTAGGACGGAGTCTAAGTGGCAGGGCAGATGAGCATGGTAGGCATCCTGGCTGGGTGGGGGGGGAATAGGGGATGGCAAGTGGGAACGGAGGGAAGAACAACTAGGGACTGAAACTGACCCCAGTATCAGAGACACTAGCAGAAAAGACAGGAGAAGGGAGTGGGTGACCGAGGTGAGGAAGGGGGCCTCCCGATTTGGGAGGAAGAGACCACGAGGAGTACGAGGAGAGAGCAGATGGCTGGGTAGGGAGGGATCAGGGGTGGGACCGGGGCACGGAGGGGAACAAGTAGGAAGGGAGAACTGATAGGGGAAGAGATGTAGGAGGGGAATTGACTAGGAATAGATTCAAGCCTCTGCTATGGGAGGGGGGAGCAGGAACATACTGAAGGGGGGGAGGACAAGCAGGGCATGAGAGGGATGGCAACAGGTAGGGAAAGAGATAGTGAGGACAAAAGGCTAGAAAGGGGCTAGTAAGGAAGGCGGGGGTAACTGGAGGAGAGAAGGCTATGGGAAGGGGAAGAATGGGAGGAGCATCACTATCGGGGTCAAAGAAATGAGGGCTCTAAATTGACAACAACGGTGATAGGAAAGGGGGTTAGAAATTAGCAGGGGAGGAGGCGGAGAGGTCAACATGGGAAGCCCAGTAGGAAGTAATCAGGCTGGGAAGGGGTTCAAGGGGGATGAGAGGAATAAGGCAGAGAAAAGGTGTGAGGCAGAAGTAGGGGGTGCAGATACAGAAGTCACAGAGGGTGCAGGTGGCAGGAGTAAGGGGCAGGGAAGAATGAATACTGGAATGGTGGAAGGGGCATTAGAAGGGATAAGGGACAGGGGGGTAATTGTCCTGGGGGATTCTATACTGAAAGGGTGAGATGGGGCAGAAGGCACAGCAGTATTTGGGTTGAAGCTATCTCTTGGTTGACTGCAGGAGGGGCAGGCACTCCTCAAATGTGCAGCAAGGGGGAGGAAAAAACCTCATTTACTGTTGCATGTGGGTACAAACGACTTGGCAGGGGAGACTGTGGAAATAGTGAGGGGGAGGTTCTGGGAGTTGGGCAGGCAGTGTGATAATGTGGGGGAGTCGTCGGTATGCTTGGAGGTACTCCCGGTACCATGTGCAAGCATGGGGAGGAAGGGTAGGATCGAGGACTTCAACGAGTGGCTGAGGGATTGGTGCCACACCAAAAATGATGGGTTAGTGTCTAACTGAGGTAGGGTCTGGGGGAATAGTGACTTGTACCCAGCGGACAGGATATAATTGAGCAGGGAGGGAATGGGAGTATTAAAGGTGGGATTAGAGGGGTATATCTCTACTAAGGTAGGTTGGTAGAAAGGTCCGGACAGGGGAGCATAATGAGCTCACCTCCCTAGATATAGGTAAAGGCAGAGGCATAGTAACCCTGGGAGGGGGCGGGCAGAGTGGTCTGAGTGTAATACAGAAGGCACCACCACCTGAGAAGAAATGGTGCACACTACCGGGAGAAGGGACACAGGCCAAGGAGTAGACTGAGGTGAAGGGAGGTACAGGTGGAAAGTGGTCTCCCTCAATGTAAGAAGCCTGGGGAACAAAACTGCAGAGCTTCAGGCGCTCCTTTTAGAGGGGAAGGTGGACACTGCTGCAGTGACAGAGACTTGGGCCACAGAGTACCATGATTGGGACTTGACAATCCCGGGATACAGGATATACAGCAGGGACCGGGGGGTTGGAAGGGGTGGGTTGCACTCTGTGTGAGGGAGGGGATCAAATGCATAACGGACGAGGGAGAAAAGGAGAGGACAGAGGTGCTTTGGGTACAACTCCTGGAGTCCACGGGCAGAAAGCTGAAGCTGGGAGTGGTGTAGAGACCACCAGCCCAATCCGAGGAACTGGATGGGGAGTTGGCAGAGCAGATAAGGAGGGTCTGTAGAAGGGGGAGTGTGGTGACAGTGGGGGATTTTAACCTACCAGGGGTTGACTGAAGCACTCCGGCCATGAGCAGGTGCTCACTGATGCATTCCAGGACAGCCTTCTGATGTAATTGGTAAGTGGGCCTACAAGGCTTGGTAGTACTCTGGGCCTAGTACTGGCAAATGGGGAGGTGGTGAGGGAGTTAAGGGTGAAGGACCCACTAGCGGGTAGCGACCACCAAATAGTGTGGTTGGTTCTCACACTGGTCAGTGAGTCAGAAGGCACAGGCACTAAGGTGCTGGACTTTAGTAGGGTGGACATTGGGAGGATAGGAGCAATACTGTGAGGGAGACTCCAGGATATTAGGCCAGGGATGGATGCAGAACAAAAGTGGGGAGTCATAAAGACTGAGCTAACAGAGGCCACAGTAGCCTGCACCAGGGCCACGAGTAAGAAGAGTAGAGCCAATAAACCATGCTGGCTGAACAAGGAAGTGCTGCAAGGGGTGAGAGCATAAAGGGCTGCATATCGAAAGTACAGGAGAACAGAGAAGGGAGAGGATAAGGAGGCTTACTGGAGTTGATCAAGGGAGGTGGCCAGGAGGGTAAAAAAAGCTAAGGCCTCCAGGGAATTAAGGTTAGCACAGGGCATAAAGGGAGGGGAAAAGGACTTCTTAAGGTATGTCAGGGAAAAGAGGAAGTGCAAGGAACATATTGTGAGGATAACGCGGGGAGCGGATTGGGTGGAAGAGGGGGAGGAGCAAGTGAAAATTCTAAATGAGTACTTCTGCTCCATTTTCACTAAGGAGAGGTATGGTCCACTACCAGCATGGGCTGAGGGGAAGGGGGGGTGATGGACAAAGTGATCACAGGGACTAGGGTGCTAGAGGGGCTGAGGGCAGTAACAGTGGACAAGGCACCAGGTCCCAATGGCATCCACCCCAAGGTGCTGAGGGAGATGGCGGAGCTGTTGGCTGAGCCGCTGGCAGATCTGTTCAGCACCTCCTGGAAATGGGGTGTGTGCCCCAGGACTGGAGGGTGGCCCATGTGGTGCCCATATACAAGAATGGGCCTAGGTAGGAGCCAGGAAATTATTGGACGGTCGGTCTCACGTCCATAGTGGATAAGCTTATGGAGGCTATACTTAAATAGAGGCTGGTGGCATTCCTAGAGAATAATGACCTCCAAGATGGGCAGCAACATGAGTTCATCTCAGAGAAGTCTTGTTAACCCAGCCTAATAGAGTATTATGACTGGGTGACAAGGGAGTTGGACAGGGGCCATGCGGTACATGTCCTGTACCTGGACTTCAGTAAGGCCTTTGATACAGTGCCTCATGGGAGACTAGGAGAAGGTGACAGCAGTGGGGGGGAGGGGGGAGCTGACTAAATGGATAGAAACCTGGTTACAGGGGAGGGTGCAGAGAATGGTGATGGTGGGGGAGCTTTTGGCACCTAGAGCAATGACAAGTGGGGTGCTGCAGGGGTCAGTGCCGGGCCTGGTGCTATTTGGGTTGTTTATCTCCAATATAGCACACGGAGTGGGGAGCAGGGTTAGTCTGTTCACAGATGATACCAAATTGGGGGCAGTAGTGGACAAAGAGGATGGATGGGAAAGACTGCAGGGGGACGTAACCAAACTAGAGACATGGTCAGTGGAGTGGCAGCTAGGATTCAATGCAAACAAGTGTAAGGCGATGGGCAGACTCGATGGGCCTTGTAGTCCTTATCTGCCATCAACTTCTGTGTTTCTTTGTGATGCACTTTGGGCCTAAGAACCAGAAGAGGGACTATTGGTTGGGGATCACAGAGGAGGAGAAGGACCTAGGGGTGTTGGTAACTGGGAGCATGAACAACTCGGCCCAGTGCAGGAGAGCAGCAATGAAGGAAACAGGATGCTGGGGTGCATCACAAGAGGGTTCTCATCCAGACACAGGGATGTGATCCTACCTCTCTACAGATCATTGGTCAGACTGCAACTGGAGTACTGTGTGCAATACTGGAGGCCATACCTGAGGAGAGATATAAAGTTACTGGAGGGGGTGCAAAGGAGGGCAACAAAAATGTTAAAGGGGATGGAAGGAAAGGAATATGAAGTTAGGCTGAAGGAGCTGAACATGTACACACTGGAAGAGAGGAGGGATGGAGGGATATGATTCAAGCATTTAAATACCTGAGTGTGTAAATAAACCTAGCACCGAGGGGGTGTTTAAACTGAGGAGAGGAAGAGAGACGAGGGGGCACAGACTAAGGTTGGAAGGGGGATGTTTCAAGAGGGAAACGAGGAGGCACTACTTCACTAAGATGGTGGTGGCTAGTTGGAATGCGCTGCCAGTGGGGGTGGTAATATGTAGGACAGTCAATAGCTTTAAGAAGGACTTGGATAATGCAAGAGGAAGAGTTGGGGGGCAGGGGTTGGGACAGCAGGGGAGGAACTGAGGGGGAGGAAGCTGGGGCAGCTGCAATCTAGGGCGCTAGTTGCACACTCGGGCAGATTTAGATAGACTGATTGGTCTGTTCTGATGGCAGATTTGTATGTTCGTACGTACAGTATGTTCATATGTAAAATCACAGTGACTCTGTTCGTAAGCAGAGGTCCTAAAATACCTATGTTGAAAATTTGGTGACAAACGTCCATAAAATAACTGTGTTACAAGCGTGTGTTGTGCAGTTTCCACGCACCCTCGCACCTTTGCAAATCTGTAGTACTTTCACTCCAGATTTCTAACATTGGCATTTTTCAGACCTCCTTATGAACAGTAGAGCTGTTATTTTTTACATCCTGCCCGAAATATGCTTTTACACATCTGGCGCAGAATAGCGCGGTTGCTGTGGGAAATCAATGTTCAGGACAGATTAAGAAATTCATACTGACCGTGTTCATGAGCAGAGGTCACAAAATGCCTATGTTGAAAATTTGGTGACATTCCACTAAATGACTGTGTTATGCACATGCGTTGCGCAGTTTCCATGTATGTTCGGAAGTTCTAGCATTTTTATGTTTGCTTGCACGCATGTGCAAGAAACATAGTGCCATCATCGGAGATTTCGGAGGTGTGTCATCTCCTCCTCCAATTCAGGCAGCGAGCTGGCAGGCGCGGCCCCTGTAAGCCAATGCATATTGGAGCTGTCTATGACACGCTCCAAAATGCAGTGGCATACAGTTGAAAGGAGGAGCTACGCTTGAGTGAGCAGCGATAAGAAGCTGCTCACGCGCAGCCCTCCCACCGCAGGCGCAAGGCTTCCGCACTCGCAGGCGTGACAGCCGACTGGGGTGCCCAATCCCGGCCGGCTGCGCTGCATCGCCTCCCCCCAGCATTTGGTGCCATGCTGGGAGCCCACCCAGCGTGGCAATCAATAATTTTGCCGACCGGTGCCCAATCCCCATCGGCTGAACGCCTAAAGTCCTTGCAGCACGCTGGGAGCCCACCCCAGTGTGGCAATGTCCCAATAGGTTTTTTTTGCCGACGGGGTGCCCAATCCCGCCGGCTGAACGCCTCAAAAGTAGCTGTAGCCACGCTGGGAGCCCACCCCAGCGTGGCAAGCGGTCCCTGACGCCTTTTTTTTTTAACTGTAAAACAAAACTGTCCCACGCGCGCCTCCCGAACCCTCCCACAACCCGCACCCACCCACTGCGCACTCCAGTCTCCCACACCCCTCACCCCATACTTACCCGGACTCCGGTGCGACAATCTTCGTGGACCGGGAACACGCTACACTCTTCAAAGGCGACTCGCGAACTGAGGAAATGCCGGTAAGCTGTATAATGGGCTAGATAGGAGGGTTCAACTTTATTGCATATCTCAGGTATTTTGATGTGACCTATTAACATGGGTTTTGACTCTTCCTCATGAATGATAAACATCGTCGCGGCGTTATCGGTTCACGGCGGTGATTCGCCGCAGTGACTCAGAAATCACCCTTTGGGACTGAATACCGCCATGACAGTGATATTATTCATGAGAAGGGGGCCCAAACCCCCATGTTGAAAATTTGGTGCCAAAATTCCAAAATGACTGTTTGATTTGCAAGGCTATGCAATTCCTACGAGGTCAGAAGTTCATAAATTTCAATATTTTCACTCCAGATTTTCAACATTGCCATTTCACCACACCGTCTTATGAGTAGTATAGCTGTCATTTTTCAAATCTCACCTAAAATGTGTTTCCGCCTCTTGTAGCGCAGAATGGCGCAGTCGAAGCGAAATCAATGTATCGGACAAATTAAGAAAATCACAGTGACACTGTTCATGAGAAGAGGTCTTGAAATGGCTATGTTGAAAATTTGGTGAAAAATTCTAAAATGACTGTTTTTAGCGGCGCGGCGCAGTTCCTACGCGACGCCATAGGTTTGCGTAATTTTCAATATTTCCACTCCAGATTTTCAACATTGCCATTTTCCACACCTTCTTATGAGTAGTACAGCTGTCATTTTTCACATCTCACCCAAAGCGTGTTTCCGCCATGTAGCGCATAAATGGCGCAGTTAGCGAACTCAGTGTATGGGACACATTAAGGAAATCACAGTGTCACTGTTCATGAGCAGAGATCTTAAAATGGCAATGTTGAAAATTTGGTGACAGAATTCCTAAAATGACTGTTTTACGAGTGTGCTGACAGTTCCCATGCAGCTCGTGGGTTTGCGAATTTTCAATATTTCCATCCAGATTTCCAACATTGCCATTTTCCACACCTCCTTATGAGCAGTACAGCTATCATTTTCACATCCTGCCCAAAACGGTTTCACTCATGTAGCGCATAATGGCGAGTCGGTGTGCAAGCTCAATGTATGGGACACATTAACAAAACCACAGTGACACTGTTCATGAGCAGAGGTCTTAAAATGGCTATGTTAAAATTTGGTGGAAAATGCTCAGAAATGACTTTTTAGAGCGTATGCTGTACAGTTCCTATGCATGCTCGTAAGTTTGCAAATTTAATATTTTCACTCTAGATTTTCAACATGTCCATTTTATTAAACTTCCTTATGAACAGTACAGCTGCAATTTTTCATATGTCACCCAAAATGTGTTATCGCACATGTAGCGCACAATGGTGCTGTTGGTGTGCGAAAGCAATGTTTAGGACAGAATAAGAAAATCACAGTTACACTGTTCATGAGCAGAGGTCTTAAAATGGCTATGTTGAAAATTTTGTGACAAAAGTCCATAAAATGACTGTGTTACGAGTGAGCATTGTGCAGTTTCCATGCATCCTCGTTAGTTCATGACTTTGTAATATTTTCAGTCCAGATTTTCACTAGTGGCATTTTCAACACTTCCTTAGAACAGTACAGCTGCCATTTTTCGCAACATGGCGAAGTGTGTTTTCACACTTTCAGTGCAGAGATGCGGGTCGCTGTCGGAAATCATTGTTCGGCACAGATAAAGAAAATCACAGTGACACTGTTCATGATCGGAGGCACCAAAATGCCTGAGTTGACAATCTGCTATAAAATATCCCCAACCTACGAGTAACGGGTGCGCTGTAATAGTTTCTATGCACGCCGCGGATTTCACCATTTTTTAAATATTTTGACTACACATTTGCAACATAGCCATTTTACACCTCCCATGACAGAGTACAGCTGTCATTTTTACATCCTGTTTGAATATTTTTGCACCTGTGGTGCTAAATCTCGTAGTCACTGTGCATAAGCAGCTGCTACCAAACTGATATTCCCCCTGTTCATGAGGTGGGGTCACAGAACAAACATGTTGAAAATTTGGAGTTAAAATACCAACGAATGCCTGAGGTATTAGGCTTTTCAACTAAATCGCCAACCCTATAGAGAATGACAGGAATCAGGGTGTGACTTGGGATTCTTGCCTGTGATGCTCATACCATTCCACACCCTGCAGTCACTGAGCGGCATCGAGGTATGCCTTGGACTCTTCGCCCCAAATTCACCCCATTCTTCCTATATTGCACCCATCTCACCGTATTTCCTAGTGAAATGGGTGCGACATGGGCCAAAGACCCAAGCAACACGTGACACTTGTCAGTCTCTGCAGAGTGGGGTGTGGTGAAATGGCGTGGCCGTTATGCCTGATGACCCAAATGCACACCCCAATGCCTGTCACTCTCTGCAGGGTGGTGGTGGGGTTGGCTTCAGTTCAATACTTCACTGCCATTCCTATTACGCAGCTCTATAACTTCTACACTACCACTGCCAATGCCAGTAAGCAAACATTCGGCATTGACAAATGCTTGTTAATATTTTCACTACTGATTTTTAACATTGCCATCTCTTCACACCTGCCTATGAATGGTGCAGCTGTCATTCTTCACATCCTGCCCGATCTGTGTTTTCGTACATCTGGTGCACAATCACAATGGCAAGGTCGCTGTGAAAACTCAAAGTTCAGGACACATTGACAAACTCACAGTGCCACTGTTCATGAGAAGAGGTCCCAACTGCTTTCATGAGGTGGGAGTCACAAAAAGGCCATGTTGAAAATGTTTAGTGCAAATACCAACAAACACCTGGGGCGTTAGGGTTTCTAACCATAACGTCCCACGCTGTACAGACTGACAGGCATCAGGGCTGTGCCTTTGGATTGCTGACTTTAATGCTCATGCCATTCCACCTCCACCATCCCCACCCTGCAGCCAGTAACAGGCATCGAGGTGTGCCTTGGAATCTTCTGCCCCAGAGTTCACCCCATTCTCCTATATTGCACCCATTTCAGCGTATGTCCTTATGGAGTGGGGTGACTGTGAAGCTGACCACCCCAAGGCACACCTCAACACTTGTCAGTGTCTACAGGATAGGGTGAGGTGAAATGGCATGAAAGTTATGGCCGACAACCCAAACGCATACCCCAGTGCCTGTCTGTCTCTGCAGGTTGGGGTTGGGGTTGGCGTGAAGTTCAGTACTTCACTGCCATTCCTACTCTGCATCTGTCTAACTCCTGCATTTCCAATGCTAATGCCAGCAAGCAAACATTTGGCATTGACAAATGCTTGTTATTAAATACATTAAAGCAGCAGTGTAACAAAAAAAATGTGTTTCCCAAAAGCTATCTCTAGATAGAATTAATAAGAACATTAACATACCTGTCAAATCTACTGGTCTAGTTACCTTCTATATTGTAAAGCACAAGTTTTTTTTTTTATTGAGCTTAACCCTTACTAGATCTACAATTATATTTCTAAGAAAAATGCAGCAGCCATCTTTTTTTCTTGAGAAAAAAATAAATTTAAACATTTATGAAATACTCAAATTTGGGTTGAACTATAAATTTTTCCTACCAAGTAAAACTGGAAGATGACTGTAATCTTTTGTAGTGAGAAAAGGTAGGGTTAAATTATTTGCCCACTTTCATTGCACTGCTGCTTTAAGAGCCACTCTTTCTGGTGTTAAACTCCCTCTAGTTAATATTCCATGTCCACACAGTACCATGGGTCATCACTTTGGCAAAATTTAGGGGTAAAAAAAAAAAATTGCTGAAAGTTAATAATTATGGTGGGATTCAAAGTACTTTAATCCCAGATCTCCAGGTTCACCATCCTGTGCTCTGACCTTTTGGCTACACTGGTCACTGTTTTTCATGGCTGTGAGGAAGCCTGCCTTAGACACATCTCAGACACAGGTACTGACTTTCGATCAGCGCTTGTAGTATACCGATCCTAGATCACTTCTGGTAGTTAAGTGACCATGGGTCAGTGTGGTCACTGGCATAACCTGTCTCCATCATGTTTCATATCCTCCGTTTTCTGGATCCTGATTTATATTCCTGATCTTTGAGCCAGCGTGTCCTGGCAGCCTCCTAGGCCTGTTGTCTGCTACCTCCAGTGTTGCACTAGTGGCGGATCATCCTGGCATGCAGGGACTGACATTGCCATTAACTACTAGCACTATGTGGAATTTTCAAATTCTACCTTCACCAAAATTCAGAGGAATTTCGGAAATTCTGCCTCATTCCACAGAAATCCATCGGAAGTGGAATTACAAAATTCTGAAAGTGGATTTTTCTAAACTGCAGATTAGTAATCCGGGGTTTATATAAACAGTGGGGTAGTATTCGGCAGTTTATGTAAACTGTGGATTCCTTTTCCGCAAATTGCGTAATTATATCACACAGATAACATAATCTGCAGAATAGTGTTTTGTGTTTTACATATAAATGCTTTTTGGAATTCTGCTCAATTAAAATAGAAATTCCAAAAAGCAAGAAGCAGAACTGCCATTCCACACAAATCCCACCAGCGGATAGCTGCAGAGTTCCGCATAGCTCTATTGAGCACCATTTAGATGACACCATGGCTTTATCATTTTTTGAACCCTGGCCTTCACACCTCCCCGATGGTTGTGCAGAATCCTCCTGTGGAAATTCCAAGGCACACAGTCAGTGTTCACTGCATGGATGGAACATGTCTACAATCCACTTCAGGCTGGAAGCATTGCATTAGGCGACACTTCTCCCAGCCAACTGCCCAACTACTAAGGTTTCTGACATGGTATTGCATACTGGGCAGCAACTCCATCAATGTTTATTTTTCTGTGCTCTTCTTTCAAGGGGGCAGGTGCCTTCTTAAACTCTTAGTTGTCCCCACTCCCAGCCCAGCATCCCCTCTTGAATTAGTCAACTTTAGCCTCTGCACTGCTCCAGCCCTGCATTGCTTTTGCATTTATTGACCCCCATCATGGTGGGATCCAGGCCTTGGGATTAGGTGCCTGGTTCCATCCCTCAAGTCTTGCCACTAGGGAGGGGGCTAGTAAGCTGAAAAACCAGCCCAAGAAAGTAGAACCATGGCCACGTAGGGGATGCTGAAGTGTCATCCCTCCTAACCTCTTTCCCATTTCCCCCAGTTATTTGCTGGTCCTAGGGAACCCTGCCCATGAAGATGAAGATGTGTGTACATGGGTTGGTGCTCTGCAAACTCTTGCATGTGTCATCATCCTCACCCACTTGCACTCCTCATCTGCACTTCTTTCAGGAACACCCAGATTAGGAGTCCCACCCTGGAGGAAGAGAACTTCCTTGTACTTGACCTTCCTGGCAGCCTGGGGTCTAGAATGTGAAACCAAGGCACCAGCAATGCTGCATCGCCTATATGTGGCCAGAAAATAGTTTAACTAAAAAACACTAAAGGTAGTTCATTTGTTAAGCAACATGCACTGGAAATAACATGCA
This sequence comes from Neoceratodus forsteri, assembly GCA_016271365.2. NCBI lineage: Eukaryota > Metazoa > Chordata > Ceratodontiformes > Ceratodontidae > Neoceratodus > Neoceratodus forsteri. The sequence goes on from JADMNL010000023.1 coordinate 73,994,589, forward strand.
GTTCTCTCATGATAAGTATGCTGTTAGCTTGACTAGAGGTTTCAACAAAGTCAGATTGCTGATGGCTCCCTTTTAAGGGTAATGTGTTCTTCCATAATACTGCCATTACAAAGTAGATGTTTTGTAGAACTGTTGACCCCAAGTGAGATGTAGAAGGCAAGATCAAGGCAGAAGAGGCATAACACAGCTGACTGAAGAGACTCCATTGCTGACTGTGAGTGGAAACTGAGGGCAAAAACACAATTGATGACACTCAAAACTGAATGAATTGTTTTTGAGGCATTGCTGAGGTTCCAAGCTGCTTCAAGTTGTCTGTGATATAATATATAAAGAAAGAATATGCATCAGTAATTTGCCATATGTAACTTACATTACCCCACAACCTACTTATCAGTACACATCACCAGGTGATCAACGTCTTGACTCCGTCATTCCAGTTTAAACTCATATTGCCCGTGTCACTCCGCAGTTGGCTGTCAAATTTTTTATTATAAAAAGAATATTTTCTTTTTTATAACTTGTAAAGAACAATAGTAGTTGGTGAACCCAGTGAACAGCCGGCTTAAAATTAATGCCATATAATTACTGGTTAGCCTATTAACCAATCTAGTATCACTTTCAAAACCCATAATACACATGGTTTGTTGTAATACATGAGGGTGTATTACAGAGGTCTCTAATCAAACCCACCATTTCAAAATCATGCCCTGTCAATCACTGAGAAAATAAATTCCTCATGCGCTTCACAAACCCCAAATAGATGGATTTATCTGGAGAACAGTCAGTCAGTCATTAGACCCACATGATTGATTTCATGTACAAATGTATGGCTGACCAAGCACCCATGCACAGGACATTACTGAGTTCTGCAGAGTTGTACTGTAAGGTCTGGCCTTATGGCTGCAAGTTCCCTTGAATTTGAACTCACCAGAATCAAAATGAGACAGCATTTTCTTGTGTCAGTCTACATATATGGAGCTTCCTACTGACCCAATAGAAGGGCCTGACTCCACCTTCTGAGGAAGAGACAGGGTTTTCAATACATAGGGGTATCAGCAGTACTACCAAAATGACCGTGTTTGTCTGTCCATTTCTACGCCATTGGAAGTTTTTGTAATTGTTGCATTTTTTACACTTTGTGTGGTGTTAATAAATAGGGGATATTCCATAGCACATCCATGGATATGTTTTTTCTTCACTCTGGAATGTTGACTACTGTGCTGCCTAGTAACTCATGGCAGAGTGAAGTGAAGTGAACCGAAGCAAAGAGAAGCAGAAAGAGTGGTAGAGACATAGAATTGTCTGACGGCAGAGGTGGGTGCCAAAACCATAAACAGCTTAAAACACAGCTGGGATAAAGTCAAGAGTATAGTAACTACTTAGTGTGAAGAGGGAGGCAGAAACACAAAGAACAAAAGGGGAATAGTGTAAGCGAAGACCCCACAGAGACAATAGGGTAATGAGGTGTGAAAGGGTAATATGGGCAAACTGGATGGACCATTGATCTTTTCCTGCTATCATTGTTTCTATAAAGATAAGTCATGAGTTACAGTCATCATTCCAGATTAAATAAAAAAGCTTATTCCTGGATGCTGTGTGGAATGCCAAAAGATCAGATAGCTGTGGGTTCTAGCCCTACACCAGGCACTTGGGGTAATATAATACCCATAACTGGCACTGCAGTACAGTATGAGGGGGGTAAGATGCCGTCCTTCAGATGAGACATTAAACTGAGGTACCTTCTGCCCATCTCTAGTCACTGTCCAGTTGGAAGTAAAAGATCTCATGGCACTTATCGACGATGAGCAGGTGAGTTTTCTTGGTTTCATGGTCAACATTCTCCCATCAATAAAACAGGTCCATACCACTCACCCCCCAGGACACAGCTGGAATCGAGCTATACTAGCTAAATGTGCCTTTCCTGGTTAAAACATTTTACATAAATGAAACAAATAATTTATACCCTAGGCTCCATTTCACCATTGCTCTCTGAAGCCCATTGGTTTGCAAAATATCTGCTGGTGATTTCTGTGCCTCATATGATCCTTTTTACCAACCCGCTGACCTTGCAGGTGCCAGAATGACATACTGTTTACCTTCAGTGATTGGCACTCTTGTAACGGACATGTGGTTGAAAATAATGTATAATTTGTCTACTTTGTGCATTTGAAAGGACACAGATGTTTCTTGTAACTGGCATGTGGTTGAAAAAATGTATAATTTGCCTACTTTGTGCATTTGAAAAGAAACGGATGTTTTCACAGCATCTTTCCTTTGCTAGAACTAGACTGTTTCCACATCTTCGTTCCTGACATGCAGTTCCCCAAGTCTGCTCTTTGCAGCCACCTTCCTTACAGCACCTACCTTGACTTTGCCTTCTTGATGCCAAGAACAAACAGTTTTAAGTCTAAATGGAAATCAGAAGGTCTATTTAAAGCGTGCAGCAGACTGTAAAAGGTACAGAATACTAAGGAGTTATGACTAACAAAATCTGCTGCCATTTACTGTGTGATCTGCGGGCTTTGAAGACCACAGATTCATCAACTATATTTATATCGCTCTCCCAGAGGAGCGTGCTGAAGAGAAATGTGTGCATGAATGTATATTCCTGCGGTCGCGTTCACAGCAGCACAGAATCCTGAACAGTTGGGCTCAGGAAATTTCCAGTAAACTTTCTGTGAGGTCACGTCCCTTTTAAACATTATGCAGTGCAGAATCTGCTGGCAAACTTGCAGTAATTCTGAAACACACGAGCAGAGGTATATATATATATATATATCTTGTCGACAATTTGCTGGAATAGCAGTCCTTTCTTTAGGAGTACTGACTAGTACCTAGCCTCGGCTGGACAAAAGGACTGGTGAACAGCTGAACAGAGCTAGAAAAAAGCTCTAAATCATATTCTGGTCAATTAAATCTGCCCAGTCCGGCTGTCAGCATGGAGGATTTTAGGATGCACATGTACTATCTAATTAAACATAAAACTGAGTAGAAAAAATACTTTTGCATACAAAATTCAAACTGGGCTAATTCCTGGGCTAATCCCCACTGTTTACTGGGTCAGCATGTTGTAGTGTAAATATGTTTGAAGCTGGTTTCACCATAAATCCAGATTCTAGGGAGTTTCCTCCCTGGCAAGGCACTGAATGAGGCTGTTCGGCCCTTTTGACCAAAGGAAACTGTGAACAAAAAATCTATTCCCCAGACAAAAGGGGGGGGGGAGAGAGAAGAGAGAGACACACAGAGACACAGAGAGAGAGAGAGAGAGAGACAGAGAGAGACAGAGAGAAACACAGAGAGAGAGGCACAGAGAGACAGAGAGAGAGAGAGAGACACGAGGAGGGTATGAAGGAGGTGCAGTTTACACTTAGAGTGCCAGAGCAATGGGCTGAACCTGTTATATAGCAGTGTTCGGTAGGAGAAGCAACATGCTTCCCCACTTAACCAAGGACCTAGCCTGGCAGTTCTTTGGGTGAGCATTCTGTAGTGTAAGTGCTTATTTGTATATCTGATGCTGGTTTTGAACCTAACACTCACTTCTAGGGAGTTTCCACATTGGCAAGGTGCACAAGGAAGCCTGGTCTCTTCAACCAAAGAAAACTGTGGATAAATGATATTCCCCAAAATACTGAAGAAGAATCAGCCCAGTTGTGCAGAGGGCTGAGGCACTGTAAGCTCCTTGCCTCTCACTACGCCGATGACCCGAGTACGGAAACAAGCTTGGGCCACCAGGGGGCTGGCTGGGGCGGGGGTTGCTGGGACAGGACAGGAGCTCTCCTCTCCCAGACTGGGGTGGTGTGTTATCCTGGCTTTTGGCTACCACCAGGTGGAGGCCTGCTGGTAGCACTCAGCTTAGGGAGATAGACTTCAGTCAGAGATGGTGGAAGGACCCACGGTTATGGAGCACATGTGTGCCTCCACTCACATGGGCCCTCCTTGTTGCCGTGGGTCCAGGAAGGGAGAAAAACAGAAAGAGGTCAGCCCAGGCTCTGTGGCATCCACCCCCCCATCTGCCCTCCACTCTGTACTGCTGCCTGACTGGGGACCCACAACTGGACATGGGTCTCCAGGTGATGAGAGGACTGTCCTCCCCTACCTGGCCCCACCTTAGGGGGAAGATCCGGAAGGGGGTGAAAAGGTGACCCAGCAAGGTTGAGACAGATAGATCACAGAGAGGGGTCAGTGATGGAACCGAAGAGCCTACCCGGGCAGACCCGATGGAGAAAAATATGATAGAAAAAAATGTGTGTGTGTGTATATATATATATATATATATATATATATATATATATATATACACACACACATATACACACACACACACACACACATTAATTATTTTGAAGAAAAATATGGCCGAGCTCTGCCTCCTCTTACCAATGGAAGATTAACAATGTGAAGCCTGTGGTATGGAGGAGAAGAAAAAACCCTTATGGAGGAAACTTCTGGGGACCCAAGACCATAGGCTGCCGTCCTCCCAGGCACATTACAGGGGTAGAGCCTAATCTGCATTTGTTACAGCTGTGTAGTTGGTTAAAATATGTAGGGCCTGAAGCAAGGCAAAGACCATTGGAGCTGTACAGGGCCCAGCTGGACAGGAAAATGTGGTGGCATTTGTCTCAGGGGAATGGTAATGCGAGGGTGCAAGATTCAGTTATTATAAAGCAGTCTAACGGCTACAGCCAATCAGCACCTATAATTAGCCTACCTCTAATGCAGCGTACAGTTGCCACCTCGCAGTACCTGACCAGCTGTTTTCTTGGCACGCTCACTGACGCTGTCCCCTTGAACAGCCTCTAAAATGGGTCGCTTAGAATTTAAACCAACGTAGCTATAGTTCAGTCAAAGAAATTAGCACATCGCTGTGCTGTTTTCCTTAAAGTGTTTCATTCTGAAAAGTTTAACAAACAAAAATGAACAGAAAAACCTGTTCACTGCTCCACATAAATGTCCACCTTCTGATCAGCATCAGCACATCCTCCACTCTGTGGGATGGGCCATACCATTTCACATGGTAGCTAGGGTGGGGGGCAAAAACAGCAAAAAAAATTATTTTGTAAAAATTAGTCTGCTTCATAATATATTACTATGTATACGTGTCTGTGTTTCTTACAACATAAGAATGTCCTCTCAAGCTGTTTGGGCTGACAGAATCATTCAGTTTCGCTTCATGGTCCTCTTAACCACGCAGCATGAGATAACGTTCTTATGCTGTAGGAAACACACTCAAGAATACATATTAATATATAGTAAATGGGAGGACATGGTGAATGACTTTTTCTGATGCAAGAGAGAGGAAAGAATAGGGTGGCATGACATTCATCTGTCCTTCTCAATGGCATGCAGATGAGGCCTAGAAGTGTAGGCTTCAGTGTGAGTTCTATGAGCTACAGAAAGTCCTGTAATAGCAGGCTGGACCTGCAGGTATAGAGCATGGCACTGCTGATGATGTCCAGTAGGTGAGGAGGTCACCATTTTAGCCCGATCTGGAAGTAAGGGGTTCTAGCAGGACTGCCAAGTGGTAGCAAGAAGGATAAATACCCCATAGTGGTCTTGTGGCCACGGGAGCCACTGCTGAGGTGGCAAGTATGTTGGATGTAAAACTGGTCATGGGGAAAGAGCCAAGAACTGGATACTTTTTGGAAAAAATTCCACGCTTTGTAGAGCTTCGTGAAATTCTGTGAAGTCAGAGATTTTGCACAATTTTTACATAAAAGTACTTCACAAAAACTCTGTAAAGTGCAGAGTACACCAATTTGTTGGAAATTCACAGATAAATTCCAAATTCATTGCATCTAATTAAAAATGTATTCTGACATGGACAAATTTGGAACATGTCAAAGTGAACTTAAAATCTGTTTATGAAATGTTCATGCACTCAGAGCAAAAAAGCTACAGCAGGAACTTCTCTCCACTTCAGATGAGTAGTACCAGCAGAGACTGATGTTTCTAACATACCACAACAACCAGGAAGTAATAACTTTGAATCAGCGCTCCCGAAGATAACAATTAAATTGACCTGATATCTGAACCTTTGAGGTGCTCGATTAGTATATGAAAAAAATAAGACAAATTAGATTTGCCGTGTTTGTTTGTTTGTTTTTTTAAATCTTGGATTTTGTCACTTCCAAGCTCAGATCCAATCCAAGGTAAGATGTCAGACTGGATTGTAAACATTGTGAAAGTAGATCTGATCTTAGGTCTTGGAGAACAATCCCCCTGTCACGTCCAATGACATTCCCTGCCCTTGTGTCCATGGCATCTGGACCCTTACCCTATCTCAGGAAAAAATAGAAGTCTCTTGAGTCCAGTGCCACCTACCTTCTTATAACCCATTCCATGAAAATAGTGGCCCCTGTAGTACCTGGAGTTGCCAGTGTCCATTAGAACACCCTCATTCACCCCATCACGTGAAAAATAAAAATCCCAGCCTGATGTCCAGAGGCACCCCACCCCCAGCCCCCTTTCCCCAGAAAAGGTGAACAGTTCAGCCATCCACTCACCTCGGCTGGCTGCTGTCTAAACCTTTACCACAAACAGTGATTACAGTCAGAATGATTCATTGTGGGACAACTTCTAAAATTCATGCAGTGAGTGCCATAAAAATCCAGATTTCATCCTATTTTACAGTCCCTGCACTACAAGAATCTAAGTCATTGCTTTGTACAACACTTTTGGATACAGGATGAATGAAAGGTGCATATAAGTCTGAATTATATTTTATTCTACAGTCCCTGCACTATCAGTATCTAACACATTGCTTTGTGAAGCACTTTGGGATACAATATGTGAAAAGTGCTATAAAATTCAAATTACATTCTAGTCTACAGTCCCTGCACTACCAGTACCTAATCATTGCTTTGTAAACCACTATGGGATGCAGTGTGTATAAAAGGTGCTATGTAAATCTAAATTCTACTTTATTCTACAGTCCCTATGTTACCAGTATCTAACTTACCGCTTTGTAAAGCACTTTGGGATGCAGTGTGTGGAAAGTGCTGTATTCATCCAAATGCTAGTCTACTCAAAACTGCATTGGAAGGCTCATTGAGCATTTAAACTGCACTTTAAAAATAAAAGGACATTTGTATCTATATAGGCCAGGCATGTAAAGAACAATCCCCCCTCTTATGGCTTGCTTGCATGAGATATGTTTTTATGCACTCATATCTCTCTCCCGAGGGATCACCCAGGGTAATGGAGTGGAAGTGAAAACCAGTTAGCAGCTGTGCCTTCTGCTTGTCTGCTTTCTGTCTGTTTCATAAACCAATCTGTCAGCCATGATACAGCCTGCAGACAAACGCATTGGGGTGGGGGAACTTCCATGGTGAGACTGTGATTAAGGATATGAATGTAAGATTTCACCGAACTCTTGAGAGGGACTGGTTTATCTGCTCTCAGGATAATGTGATGGCCTTACAACAGTTGTAACCCGGGTGCCATGTACCAGTGGGCTACTACCCCTGCCTGATGACTACAATACAGGTTAAGAGGCCTGGGCTCTGTTCTATTGACAATCAGGGGTTCTTTCCCAAAGATAAAATCATTTCACTCTGGGTGCCTCCACCCAGAGTGAAATTATAGTGGGCCAGATGTTTGCGTAGTACAACCCCCTGGGATGCTGTACCTACCCACCTCCCGTTCCAGTCGCCCCCCCCCACACACAGAATACCACTCTAAACTGTAGCATTGTAAAAGACATGCAATTAATGACTTTAGCTAATAATATGCTCGCAGACAGTTTTAACAGTAACACTTTTATTATAGGGAATGGGGAAGCAGATAACTGTGCAATGGCAACACTGGATCAACTGGCAAAACTCATCACCAGCAATAACAGTGCCCACCCACAACAGCAACAACACATTTACTTTGCCCACCTCCCCGGTGTCCCTACAGTCTAACTGGGTACCCAGATTAAGGTGCAGGCCTGATCGTTACCGTGGATTGGCTGGTGTTGGGGTCCTTGGATTAAACTGCACATAAACTGTAACTTGTTGCAAACTTTAAACTAACTCCCCAGGTCAGGGCAGGCCCTGTTTTACTCACGGTTCTGGAGTCCCAGTTCACAGGGGCTGAAACAGCATCTGAAGGCAGGCCAGAGTGCTGGGGCCTTGAGCAGCAAGATGGCTTATCAGCAGGCTTGCTGGATAAGGCAGGTTGGTCTAGCAGCTTGACACCTTCAGGATGGCTTGCAGGATTTGGCAGCTTGTCACCTTCTGCCTTGTTTGCAGAGTTTGGCATCTTGTCACTTTCTTCTTTACTGGACAGCAAGAGCACTGTGCAAGGCTTCCTGGTCCACAAAGAGCTCAGACCCAAGGAGTGACCCCATGGTTTGACTCCCCCAGATAGATCAATAGTGCCCTAGTACTCAGGCACGTGCCTGTGGCTCCTTGCGTCCCAATTCACCTCACTTGGTAAGGGCTAGCTGGTTCTTTACCTAGATCTAGAGTGGCCTGAGCACAAACACTCCTGCAAGCAATTTGAGGAGGCTCCAAGCTGAACAGCACACAGTCTCTCAGTAGAGTCCCAGGTTTCAAACAGCAGGATTTCACAATATTCTCAGGCTCCCTGACACAGGAGCATCCGCAGGTTTCTTTCCACTTCTGGCTTCAGATTTGTGCCAACTCTAGGCAAACTCTAAACTCTAGCAGGCAATTCAGACACTTTTACAAATTGAGGACTTTCTTAGGGCGCTGTAGGATTCAGCAGCAGACGCTCTTACCCTGGGGCTTCCAATCAATCAATCAATCAAGTCTTTATTTAACCAGGCGTTCATCGTTGAGCAGAAGCTCATTTGCAAGATGGACCTGGGTGGAGCATGAACAATTGTATATACAGGTCAACACAGGTATTTACAAGGCAATGCAGATAATACTCTTTACAGAGAGGAAGAAAAAGAAGTTCATATGTGCATAGAATTATACAGATATTGTACAGATTACATGGTATTTACATACATAGAAGTGTCTATAGGAAGATAAAGCAGGTTATCTAAGGTTGCAGGAGGAAGTAATGGAAGAAAAAAAATAAAAATAAAAATATACACCAGGTAGAGGTGAAGGTAGAGGGGAAGGGAGGGAGGAAGGGGAAGAAAGGCTAGGAGGGCACGGTGCACAGAGAGGAGTTGGTAAAACGGGATGTAGAGAAGGTGGATGGAGAAAAGGAGTATGTGTGAGCCCCGGGATTGAATGCTATAAAGTATGGGGCATGGTAGGATGTCACAACCAAGGGTAGTGAGCTCCTATCCGAGGTTGAGAAAGGAAGAATAAGGGGCTGGACAAAACAAAACTCCCAGTCTTTGGCTGTGGAAGCCTTAGGCCGACTTCCAAACTCTTCTCCCAACAGAGCCTGTGCCATCCTGTCTCACTGAGAGCCCAAGCGAGACTGCCTCAAGCTGTAATTGTCCCTGGGGTTGCAGTGGAAAATTGGCAGCTTCTGATTGGCTGAGACAAGCTGTCCATCAACAAAATTAATAAAGGGCAAGCCCCTTAGATTATTGATTGGTGATTGATTTGAGCACCAAAAATATTGTTCAAACTGCTCCCAGAAACCTCTTTACAATGTCTTTGGGCACCTAATGTCCTGATTGACTGTTTATAGGCAAGAGGTAACGAGCATGGTTGCTTAACACACAGTTCAATACGGTTTATATGGAGTCCCCCAACTTTTAAGCCTCTATGCAGCCAAAGAATATTATTTTTATAAATATCTGCCCCACAGTCCTTTAGCAGCCTTTCCGCTCTAACACCTGGCTGCAGAGTTATATTTTCAAATGCTTTTCTTAGCCTGTCACTAATGCCGATTTACACTGTCCTCAGGTGTGCACTAGGCAGGAAGCTCATTAATATCTATTAGGTGTCCTCATTATTATTTATGAGGCTGACCAAAAGCCCTCATTGGCCCTCTTTTATAAAACAATTTTGTGGCTCCTTGGTGGCCTCCTCCATGTCTCTGATCCCCGACTAACTGACTTTGGGTGTCAGGAAAACTTCTGTTTTGCTGCAGTCATGGCAAGAAGATGAACATGCGCTAATGCACATGCGCAGACCACCGCTTGCACATCTGAGGTGCGAGCCAGCATGGTGGTTCTGCGTATTTACTCCTCTGGCTCCTTTTGAGAAGGGTTGTGGGGCCGAATGGAGTCTCAAGGACACCCAGAAACCCAGTACTTGCGGCAGTGCACAGCAGGGGAGCAGGAGGAAAAAGGGAGCTCCAGAGGGGTAAAATAAGGTAAACCCCACCCGTGTGTGTGTGGGGGGTGCACAATCATACTGGGGGGGCACTTGGCTAATATCAGTGGTGTATGGGGTCATACCTCAAAAGCCAGTGATTCACAAATCAGAGGTAGCATAAAGAGGTACTGACCTCTCTGGGAACACAATGAAAAAACATAATATTACACATAAACAAGAACAGCAGCTTCAAAATAGGATCACTGTCCCTCAGAGGTCCTGCTATTTGTCTACATGTCTCGAAGCTAGGTGCTGGTGCTGCTATCCATACAGGGCTGGAATACAGACCACAAGCACGGGGAGAGGAGTTGGATAAGGCACTTGGGGAGGACATCACCAGGATGGCAAATAAGGGGGAAGTGCTGCTAGTTGGTGACTTTAACCTGCCAGATGTGGATTGCAGCCTTCCAGCTGCAGCTTCAGCAAAGAGCAGGGCCATCCTTGACATTCTTAACCTACAAGGGGCCTTTCACAGGCAGCTAGTCAATGCACTCACTAGGGAAGAGACGGTGCTGAATAAGGTGCTTCCAAACAGGGACTGCATTGCAGACGTCACAGTAGGCAGTCTCCTAGGTACCAGTGATCGCTGTACAGTGTGGTTCAACATTAAGACTGGAGCAGAGGCAAGTCCCATGAGGATGAGGGTCCTAGACTTTAGAAGGGCAGATTTTAAGTAAATGGGAGACTGCCTCAGAAACTGTCTAGTAGAGGGAGATTGCCAAAGAGGGATAGAGGAACTGTGGGGAAAAATACGGGTATTATTAAGGCAACCAGCCTCTGTATGAAGGAGGTGAGTAAAAGCAAAAAGAAAAAGAGTTTGCTATGGTACTCTGGGAAGTAGCCACGGTGGTGAAGAGAAAAAGAGTGGCATTCAGGAGGGATACTGAAACACAGAGGGAGGAAGACAGGGAGGTGTACAAGGTAAAACAAAGGGAAGCAGACCTAAGGCAGTGAGGGGAGCAAAGGTGCAGACAGATGAAAGAATAGCCAAAAGGGTAACCAATGGGAATAAGGCTTTCTTCAAGTACATAAGCGAGAAGAGAGAAGCAAGGTCAGGGATAGTGAGGAATAGGAATAGATTGCCAGTGGAAGTGGTGGAGGTGAAAACTGTAGGGGGCTTCAAGCCTGTCGGATAGACAAAGGTGAATATTAGGAAATGGGCAGGGAGGAGGAAGGGATGCCAGAGACCCGTTTGGGTCTGCGGAGACAGACAAGGCAGGGACCTTCGGGGCAGAACGGGTGGGCCAAGTGGTCCTTATCTGCAGACAAAGTCTATATTTCCATATTTCACAAGATATCCTAACTATCTGTGTGTCACTATTGGTTGCCATGGAAATGATTATGACGTCACAGGTAGAAGATTATTACATCATGTGTAGACAAGCAGCAGCAACAGAGGAAGGCCAAAGGACAAGGATCCTGTTTCCAAGTACATTTTCTTAGTAATGGAGAATATAGGGGAGCATGAAAACAGGATATATAGGGAATACACCTAGAATTCTGTATAAGTCCCAGATACTGCCCAGTAGTGATGTGCGAAGTGTGCAAAATTCTCTCTGTGAATTATTTTGCGAATGGCAGACAATTCATAAAGCAAAATTTGCTGATTTGCGGAGCACGGATTGACCATGGAGTGTGGAATTTCATGGGCGAAATTCCACACTTTGAGGCCAAAACTTGGTATGTACTAGTAGTGGGCACCCCCGCTGATCGCTGACCCAAATGTAAAAAATATATTAAATCCCTGGTGTCTATTGGTCCCCCCCACCACCACCAATCACCGACCCCAGTGTAAAATTAATTATTTTTTAGCTAAATCCCTGGTGTCTTGTAGTCCCCCCCCCAATCGCCGAGTTAAATTCTTATTTATGATTAAAATAAATCCCTGGTGTCTAGTGGTCCCTTCACCCCACCCAATGATCACCGGCTCCAGTGTAAAAATAATTTCTTATTCATCCAAATTAAATCCCTGGGGCAGGATTCACAAAGCTATCAGAACCCAAGTTCCACTCTGCAACTGCAATTGAGGACTGAAATCACCCACAGCTGTACTGGTTGCGATTCACAGCTGCAGCAGTTGTGGGGGATGTTACAGCTGCTTCCACCAGCCGTAGCATCTTCCTGCAGCTGCAGCGATCTCCCTGGTGGCACCACCTGCAAGCTGCTGTAACTTGTGGAGCCGGTCGTAATCCAGCGCCACCTTTGTGAATACCCGCAGCTGCGGGACTCCTGCAGCTCTGCAAGTGGCCACCCTTTGGCGCTGATGTTTTGCCGCAGCTGCGGGAATTTCATGCTCATTGTGAATCCTGCCCCTGGTGTCTAGTGCCCCCCCCCCCCACCGATCGCTGCCTCTTATGTAAAAAAAAATATATAATCACCAATTAAATCCCTGGTGTCTAGTGGACCCCACTCTCCCACACCATCAGGTGGTGCCCCCTCACCCCATCAGGTAGTGCCCCACCACTTCACCCCCCCCACCATGACCCCAAACGGGTGACCAGCACAGTATTCCACTCACCACCACAGATGGCAGCCTGACTGACCTGGAATAAATGATCATTTGCTTGTACACTTGCGGGGTCTACTCTGTGTTGGTGGCTGGTGACTACTAGGCAGTTGACTCCAACTGGGATTCCCCACTGGCCTCTGTACCCCATCTGTCTGGCCCCTGCCAGGCATCTCTGCTTGTCCTCTATCCTCATCCTGTCATTACTCGTCGGGGGCTCTCTGTGAAAGATGAGTCCTTTTCGGATACTACAGCTTGCAACATGTATTTGGCTTCTTCCCAGTTCCTGGTGTAAGCAGGAGAAGGGACAAGTGAGGAGGCATTGTACTTTTTTGTATTGGCCTCCTGGGACACTCCATGAGTAGATTAGGGTGGCAAGATCAGGAGCGTGGTGCCTAGGAGGTGCCCAAGGAGTGGATTATTTCAGGCAAGGGGCCCACCATGCCTAATCCCTATTCCTCGGGCTACTGAGATTTTCGGTTAACAGGTGGTCAATGGACTGGCCTACTCAGCCCCCCCCCCCACCAGGACAGTTCTTTGCAAAACCAGATCTCTATGGCGTAAAACAGCCATGATGGAGGCTTTCATCGCAGATTCCCTGGTATGTATCTGGTATATATCAAGGAGACCTGGTAGGGGGATGACTCGGGTCCTGTGCTCAAGGCATCCTGCCCATGGGGTTATTCCATGGTACATTGTTCTAGGTGGGAGTGCAGGGGTGGCAAGGTAGCCATCTGCTTTAGATCTGCATTGGGACTGATGACATATCCCATGGGAGAGACCAGGTCATTTGAATGCATGGCGGTGAAAGGTGGCCTGGATACAAGTTGCAAGATTGTGCTCATATACCATCCTCCAGGATATAGGTGTGAATTCATGCAGAAATCTGAGGGTTTCATGGCCAAACGGGTAGATGAGTCACCTAAAATCCTTGGCCTGGGTGACTTTAAAGCTTGGGTCAACATTGAAATGTATCTTTTTGGAAATCAATTCCTCCAGGTGATGTCTTCCCTGGGCTTTGTACACGCAGTTGCCACTGGTACCCACCAGCATGGCCATGCCTTGAACTTGGTTTTACGGTTGGGTCTTGACATTGGCAGCATCAAGGTTGACCTAGTCATTTGGTCTGGTCATCACTCTGTGCAGTTCCTTTGTGTGGCTCCTCAGTTAACCTTCCCTATGGAAATGCTCAGTTACCGCTCTTTTATGTATCTGGAACCTCAGGATCTCATGGTGACACTGGATATCTCAGGCATGGAGATGGCCTGTGTGATTGGAGCTAAGGCCACAATGGAGGGCTACAATGTGGCTCTTGCCACAGCTGTCAACTCCCTGGTACCTCCCCATGTCTGCCCCTTGATTTCCCACTACAGGTCACCATGGTTTGATGGTGACCTGAGAAGGCTGAAGACAAAAGGGTGGAAGTTGGAGCATTGTTGGTAAAGGTCCCACTCAGAGGAGGACAAATTGGTGTTGCGATCTCATGAAGATGAGTATCAGAGGGCAATCACTCTGAAAAAGTCAGCATTCCTGTCATAGATGATTGCTGCTGGAAAGAACTGGCCAGCTCAGCTCTTTGACACTGTGAACAGATTGCTAAATGCTATCTGTCTGCAGTCCTGTAGAGCCTTTCCCATAGATAAGTGTGATGAGTTTAATCGGTTCTTTCTGGACAAGTTGTCCTCTGTCTGGGCTGGGATATCCTCAAGTGGCTTGTTATCAAATGACAGTACTCAGTCTTTACTGGACAGGGGCACTTTGTCTTTATGGGAGGAGTTTGAGCTGGTGTTGGCTGAAGATGTTCTTTAGGTAGTTTCCAGATTGCACCCCACCTACAGTATATCGAACCCTGGGCTGACCCCAATTCTTTTAGAGTGCCAGTTATTGTTCGGTTCAATTTTTGTGGAGATTGTTGCATGTTCTCTTAAGGAGGGAATTTTTTCCTCCACGTTGAAAAGAATAGCGATGAAGCTCCTTCTTAAGAAAACATCTCTGGTCCCAGATATTCTCTAAACTTACAGGCCTGTCTTGAGCCTTCTCTTTTTGCATGGTTGATTGAGAAGGTGGTGGTGGTGCAGTTGGAACAACAGCTAGAGAAATATGACATCTATGAACCATTTCAATCCAGTTTCTAGCCTTGTCAAAGAAACAGCTCTGGTTAGGGTGCACAATGACCTCCTCCTAGCAAGGGATAGCAGAAATTGTCCTGTCTTGGTTCTGTTTGACCTTTCTTTGGCTTTCAACATGGTGAAACATGGGGTGGTGATGGCTCCTCTGAGACAATATGTAGGACTTGCAGGGTCAGTGTTATGGTGGTTTGAGTTTTACTTATCTAGCAGGGTGCAACAGGTGGCACTTGGCTCTTTAATCTCAAATAGTGCTGCACTCTCTTGGGCTGTGACTCAGGGGTCTATTCTAACACCCAAGTTGTTGGCTGTATATATGTTGCCATTGGGAGAGATCCTTAGACACTATAGCTTGGATTTTCTTTGCTATACTGATGATACCCAGCTATATGCATCTAGTGCTACTGATGATAGAGTGGTTGTCTTGGAATTGAGCAATTGTAAGTGCCTTAGGGAAATTCAGGATTGGATAGTGGCCGCCTGTCTTAGATGGAACCCATCGAAGATAGAGGTGTTACTGATGAAGCTGGGTTAGTCCGGTTAATCATCAATGAGTAGCAGCACTATTTTGCCTCTTGTAGATGGCATTGCATTGGAAGCTGCAGATAGTGTGTGGAATCTGGGGGTAATTGTGGACTCCAAGCTGACATTAGAACATCAGGTGCTGGCTGTTGTTCACAGTGGCTTTTTCCATCTTCGTAACATCTCTCGTATCAAACGCTTTCTGGAACCAACTGATCTAGTAATGGTTGTACGTGCCCTGGTCTCATGATGGATTACTGTAATGCTCTGTAACTTGGGCTGAGAGGTTGTTGCATTGCCTGCAACTGGTCCAGAATTCAGCAGCCTGACTGGTTACTGGGACCTCCTGGTTCGAGCACATCATGCTGATTCTCTATGTTCTGCACTGGCTGCTGGTGCAATGGTGCATCAACTTCAAGGTGTGCTTGTTAACATATAAGGCCCTGCACAGTCTGGGTCCAGGCTACCTGAAAGCTCTCCTGATCCATTAGGCTCCAGGCAGATGCATGCCTCTTATCTGCTCCTTGAACCCTTCTAAAATCTTCTGGATATGGGGCATTCGGAGTGGCTGCACCAATTCTCTGGAATGCCCTTCCCTCAGTGGTAAGATGTGCTGTGTCCCTGGCCTCATTCAAGACACGCCTGAAAACACATCTGTTTGAAGTATGCTTTGGACCTAGTACTGCTGTTTGATTTTATTACTGCTTTGACTCAATGTTATCAATTTTAATTTATTATTTTACTGTTATGGTTTTAATGTATTGTTTAATTGTGAGGCACCAAGGGCCCCTGAGAATGGGTGCCATATAAATAAAATTGCCTTGCCTTACTTCTTCAAGGGTGGGCACCATAAATCCAAACTCTTCTACAATGGAAATGTTAACTCTAGGTGGGACTGAGGATTTTTTTGAGGCTGAATCAGGGACAGTTGAGAGGTTAGTGGCACATCCTCTGAAAATAAGAACTCTGCTCTAGGTCAACATCAAAGTTGCTTAGAGTGCCTGTAATGCTCCACACATTCTCCGACAGATACCTTGGTTGTCCTTATCTGGGGTACATTGTCTGTTACGAGATTCTTCGATACACCACAAAAAGGCATTCCAAGCCTAGATTATTTTTCAGAGCAGAGAGTGAGGTATCTAGATTATTTTCAATAAATTATTTGCAATATTCCACTGCATTATCTGTTATTTGGGTCACTGCAGTATGGTTAGGACAGTTATATATTCTGGGAGAGAGAATCCATTTTGCAAAATCTATCCATGTATAACCCGAAGCTGAGCTCCAATTATCCATATTTCCTGCTCCAGCTCAAAATCCTGAAATCTGGGAGTGTCCGGGAAACCCCAAGGATTACCCGGGGCACTTGTAGTCAAAAAGTGCAAAATAAGGGATCCCTATATAAATTTCTAAATAAGGCAGCCTTCATCAATTCTTATGAAACTAAATGAAGGTTAAAACAAATTAGGTTTTTGTTTTCTAAACACTTTTCAAATGGAGTAATTTGTATTCATTTGCATGATAATAAGTTCACCAAATCGAAGCTTCCAAGACCACACCCTACTCTGCTGTAAGCTCTAGGCCTCCGGCACCAGCAGTTTCCCCCTCCACTGGCTCAGGTGCTACCTATCCAGCCATGGTTAGTTAGGACTGGCAGCATGTCCTCTTGTGCTTCCTGTCACTATGGTCGCCCCCCCCCCAGCTCTGTGCTGGGTCTCTCCTGTTCATCATCTTCATTAATGGCCTTCCCTTATGCCCCTCCATCTGTGGTACCAATACCGTATATATGCAGATAACAAGTTCCTTTGCTCCTCTGGTCCTACGCTGCTTCAAACCTCCAGTCTGAGTTCCTAAAACATGCAGCAATGGTTCCTGACAAGCGGACTAATTGTGAACCAGAAAAAGACTGTCTCCATACCATTTGTCAGCAGACACATGCTGTGACCTTCCCACTCCCTAAACGTGTGCTTTCACTTAATGGTACCATCCTTGAACGTGTCTCCCCATACAAATATCTCAGCCTATCCCTAGACCACTGCTTCATCTACTCAGCCCACACTGATGAACTGTCGTCTACCTTTATCCAGTTTGAGAGCTCTCTGTTGTACTAAGGATTGCCTCTCACTTGGTAAAAGGAAGTCACAAATTATAATGAGAAAGAAATAATGTGAGTGTGACCTAATGAGGATTGAACCGAAGCCCTGGAATGCTGTCCCAGTACTCTAACCACTGAGGTACAGACTGACATGGTTGGACCAGGGGTTCCCAGACACACTTCCTTCCTCTGGTATTTCTCATTAAAAGGAAACAAATCCTCTAACAGATTCTCTTGCCTTCCCTTGATGGATGTTGTTTATGGTACTGCAGGGAAAATCCTCCTTGTTAAACTGGACATGCTTTTTAACTTCTGTTATTTCGTACTTGCCTGTTACCCTAGATTCACCACTGTTCCATTTATGGGAAATAAGTTGACACCTCCACCCCGAACAGCAGGCAGACCCTGAACACCAGGGCTTAGTTCTTGTTCAGTAAACTACATGCTCAGTCACTTCCCTACCAGTCCATTATTACTTGTAAAATGCTTTGGGATACAATGCATATAAAAAGCGCTATATAAATGCTGATTCTCCCTCACTATTTGTGTAGCCTCGTAACCTCTGCCTCACAATCTGCCTACCCTCTATGATCCTCCCAGGCATGCAGTCTTCAGATTCCTAGATGAAAGAAAAAAAGGTGGCTAAGAGGCTTTCCGTTTCAGGCTACCCTAAATCTGGAAAACCTCCCATCCAGTATTAGTGGTGCAGGCAGTTTTCAATGCTTTATACAGAAGCTGAGGTTCGATGTTGCCCCCTGCCACCCATGTCACCAGTAAGGGCCCCATCCTTAATGGGCACGCAACCCCTCTGCACATGCAAAGGGATGAGAAATGCTGCAAAGTGCCCCCTATACACAGGATACACACCTTTGGGACACACCATGGCATCCACAGCCCTGGCCGCATTCCCCCTCTGTATCCGATCCACGGCTGTGCACACAACTCCAGGCCAGGCTGAATGGGGGGGGGGTATACCTGTGCCCAATCCTCAGTGTTGCTTTGATAGCAGGCCAAGCCAGCAGAGAGGGCAAACAGTACATGACCAGAGGGGCTGCCATAGCACCTATGTGCCCCCCTCTGCCTGTTCATCCTGCTTTTTCCTTGGCCCAAATGGCCTCTCTCTCCACCAGACCCCAGCCACCAGAAACATTGGTACGGGCCCAGGGATGTCACCAGCAGTAGCTGGTGAATGTTAGTAAAGTGTGCTATGGGTATTGGGCATATAGTAGCCCATGGAGGACTGGCACAGACTACCATATTCCATGGTCCCCCACATCATGCAGAGCAGGGTGATCCACTTGAGAGCTGACAGTGAATGCCCAGTGACTCCAGCTGCAATGCTCACAGCTCCTTTTCCGGGCTCCGTCTCCATGCCTGCAGGGGCTAGAGGGAGGGGGCTGAGGATCATGCCCATCCGCATGCAGTCCTGGGGCATGTGGCTAGGATATGCTCATTGGCCTCTATGCACAAATATATGGATTGCCATTGTTACAGAGTCATGAATCAGGGATCCTGTGGACACCCACAGCTTTCAGGAAAGGGCACACACCCCATCCACACCTGATCCACTGTCCGGCCACATCAGTACATGCGTGGATGGACCAGTGGAGTGGCAAGGGGCCATACCCACACTCAATGCCATGCATTATGACATGGAGTGCTGGGTGAGGGGGTGCAGACTATACTGAGAAGGAGCTCTGCCATAGCTGCTTCACACCCCGCACAAAGAGCACCCTCTGGCCATGGCAGGACTGAAACCCCACCTGCCATGCTGCCTGACTCCTGTGTTCTGGCAGAGATGGCTGGGGGTTGCCATTTGGGCACTTGCCTGACAAATTTATCTTTATGGGAAATGTGGTGTCTCACAATCTCCTGCCACACACAGAGCAGGGGATCCATTCTTGGACCAGAACGGGCATCATTTTGGATGCTCTCCTGCATCTGCCAAACCACCCCTGTGCACCAACACACTGGGGGGCATGCTGAGAAGAGTTGCTGTGTGGTGGTTTGTGTTTGCAGATGTGCACTGGCTGGGTATGTGCCTTTCAAGTGTACCTGTCCCATGTTCGTGTCTAGGTCCCATTTTGAGCATATTTGGGCTGCTTTTGTGGTTCAGGCCCTAAACTATTTTGAGCTCTATGGTATGGTATGTTATGGTATGGTATGGTATGGTATGGCACCTTTTAAGCACCTTTTCATTGGGTGGCAACGTATAGCAACATAGTGTTTATATTTTACCATATTGTACCTGCTGTGTTGGTTTTATTTGCCTCTCTCAATGATATCCACTCTTCCCAGGGCACATCTGTAAAAGAGATTCTAGTTTATCTCTGAGTGTTTTTCCAGGGTAAAATCATTTTCAATAAATATGCTAGTCACACACAAACTACGGTTTACATCTTGAGCCAATTTTCTTTTAAAAGTAGATTAGTTTGGTTCTATATTTTGGAGCAGAGACAAGTTCTATTGATTCCTCATTGCCTTTTTCCATACTGGTATGGTCTGTTCAAATTCTGAGATGGGGATGCTGAGTCACAATACCATTGAGGTTTGATAGTGGGTTGTTTTTTTGTTTCAAAATTTTTGAAAGTTTGGGAGTTGCTACAAGAAGAAGTAAGGAGAGATGGAAAGCATTTTGCAGTGAAAGCTGGGTGCTTATATGATAAAGAACAGTAGCTGAAAGTGGATACGATATGTCATCACCACATTTATGCTGCAAAAAAAACTAAATTGGCAACTGATTTTTATAGTCTACAAAGCAATGACTGATAATTTCTCTGGACAGAAGCCTTTTTCACAGTATTCTATTTGACCTGAAGACTAATAGTACAATTACAAGCACAATATCTTTTGGCTAATTTTGATCCAAAATTACCCAACTCTCTTTTGGCTACCCTTAATCTTAATGTAGTAGTGTTGCTCAGATGGTATTCAATGACATTTGATATAATTGAATATCACTGATTTCTTTGAATACTGGATGGCATTGACTTCCTTTGGTATCCAACTACTGGGTCCTATCACTTAGGATCCAATAGAATACCAACTATTTGATGTGACTATCTGGCATCTGATGGATCCAAGGTTGACATCTGACCTTGGATCACACTATCCAACCTCAGATCCCACTGTCTCACCTTGAATCTGAAATCTGAATGGGGTCGAATAAGATATTAGATCTCTATTCAGTATACCATTGCTGCAGTGACTCCCAGATTATGAAGACCACCACAGCAACAGGAATTGGGCAAAATCCGCCTGTTGTTGTGGTGGTCTGTTTGGATCGGGACTGCCTCGCTGGGTGTTTGCCCCCCCCCGGTCCAACTCTGACTCGGAATTAGAATCCTAGAGACCAGGAGGTGTGGGGGTGGCAGAGCCCCCACATGGGGGGGTTCGGGGGGCACAGCACCCTGATGGATGCAAGGAGGCATCCCCGACACTGCAATGCCGACAGTCAGCACTGCGGCTGTCGCTGTCGGGGATGTCTCCTTGCCAACTGTCGCTACGGCATGGGTTCCCCCTCATCTTCCTCTTCACTGAGGATCTGAGCCCAGGAGTGAGCAGTCGTTCTCACTCTTGAGACTATCCACTCATCACTAAGCGCGGAGGTCGACACCTCCCACTCAAAGGCCTCCCGCATCTCATCTTCACCTAAGAGACTTGGGCTAGGCCCCCCCCCCCTTCCAGGGGTCTATTGATGCTTTATCCAAACTTTATTTCTGGGATCCAGCATCCAAAACTTCAACTTTGGGTTCTGTCTCTAACTCTGCACCCTCTAGCTTTGTGCCACACTCCCCCGAGGGGCCTTCCTCCATAGGCTCCACCTGGTGCTGTGTGCTGCCAACTGCAGATTCCTGAATTTTTGTCCATGTGGGAGCCAAACAAATTTGAGGCGCTTTATGTTATGTTCTAACATTTATTCTGGTAATGTTCAACAAACTCACACTGCAACAGAAGTAGAGCAGCTTTCATTTTTATTCAGGTGCCTCTCTGATCTCAGCAACAACACTCTCTCTCTGCTCTCTTTCTAGCTTACACGTATCGGAATGCTGCCCTCAAGTGGCAGAAGTAACTCAATGCATTACCATTTCAAATACATAACACTTTATACAAGCCATATTTTTCTAGGCATCCAGCACAGTGAGGAATCATGAAGACGTCCCTTCCAGCTCTCGAGCATATTTGGCATACATGCACTGGAAAATTAGGAATCGCCACATGAGGAGGCAGTTGCCCTCCATAGCACCACTTTTCAATATCCCTCAGTCTATTTACTGCTGCTGTTACTGCAACCCGGGCATGATCCGGGTAACGAGCTGGTCCTGAGGCCATAACTGCAGAAAACAAACAAAAGTTCACTGTAACTGAAAGTCCCACTTTATTGAACACACTCTTTAGCTGTAAAATGGCTCCTCTGCTGCTGTGTTTACTTTACTACCCCACCCTGTAATGGTGGCGGCAGCACTCCTGTGCATCAACATTTAGAATCTGGGTCAAGCCACTGCGCACCCGATTTACACAAACTACTGATAACTTTTGCTCAAACTGCACAACTTGCTCTGTTCTTGCTTTAAACACATTTACAGGATTTTCCATGGACTTTTTACATGCTGGTAACATTCATTTAATTCACAGTCCCTTAAAGCTTCAGGTTTTTAGCACAGGATTGCCTGTATTTCTAGTGCTGCACTTTGCTACAACCCACAGTCTCTCTCTGGCTGCAAACTTTAAACTGAGGCTAAATTCATTACTATGCACACAGTCAATGGCTTAACAGACTTGCACTTGCTGGCAGGACTTTACACAGTCATTACTTGCAAAGCGACTACACTGCTGCACACACATTTATATGGCATAGGGCTGAAAATCACTGTTTGAGCAGTTTTACAGGTGGTTACTTACTGTTATCAGTAGCAGCTTGCTGCGATGGGAAAACGGCCTGCAGCCAGTTCTTGGAGGCCTCAGAACAGAAATGGGCAGGCAGTCCTCCGATCGTCTTTTAACCACCAACCTTGCAATTGGACGATCGATTAGTGGGTTGAGCCCGATTTTAAACTAAAAAGTCTATTTTTATAAGGTTTACAGCGATTTTAACACTCCACGACGCTCCTCCACTGCCAGTACACGCACTCCACTCTCACTCCCTCTCGAATGCTGGGGCAGTCTCTGTAGAGCTGGCTGAGGGGCGGGACTGATTACAGCCTGACCAACCACACGACGCCATGCAAATGAGCCACTTCTTCCTCGCGAGGGCTCTTCTCCTCATGGCGATCGTCGAGCAGGCAAATTTAAACTGCAGAATGCAACTTTTTTTTTCCAACTGACTCCACGGCGGGAGCCCATTTCAGCCATTTAACATAGCCATTTACACTGCAGTCTCTCTTTTCATTCAAAAAGCATTTCCAACGTCCAGGGCACAATTTTCCTGTTGCTACCCCTAGTCTTCCACACTTTTCTTCACAACAGTTTATTTTAAAAGCAGGCAAAAACGCTGTAAACAATTTGATGCAGGACAAGGGCACACTCTTTGGCTTTACTGCTCCTTGGTAAACAGTTGGCAATTTTAAACAGCAGCACAAGATTCACAGCACACAGCAACACACTAGGGAAATTGCTTCAGCTTTTTGGGCTACCCACTGCCAGATAGCCAAAATGCTAGCCCCCTTGCCCAAGCACCTTCCTCCCTGAACAAATCCAAAGTGGTG
This sequence comes from Neoceratodus forsteri, assembly GCA_016271365.2. Classification (NCBI taxonomy): domain Eukaryota; kingdom Metazoa; phylum Chordata; order Ceratodontiformes; family Ceratodontidae; genus Neoceratodus; species Neoceratodus forsteri. The sequence continues at coordinate 74,017,778 of JADMNL010000023.1, forward strand.
CCTCCATTTTTGTAACCCCTCACCCCTGTCTTTTTGCCAAAATGACAGGTGGCATGCTGTTGAAGCTGACAGCAGTACCTGGTGGGGACTGGGTTCAGGGAGGATGAGGTTACTCGGCACAGGGGGACCTAGATTTGGCTACTCTGCACAAGGGCACCCAAGTAAATCCGAACACAGGAAGCAATAACTGTAATGTCCAGGACCAGGAATAGGATTCTTCAGTGTGGCTTTTCTTCACATACTAGCTGAACAAATAAAGCATAGATGGACCCCCATGGGGCTACATTTCCTGATAATGCAGATTAGAGACTACAGAACACTTTATCACCATTTCCAGCCCTCAGGCTCTGAACCCACCAGGCACACAGCCCAGACTTGCACGCAGCTTTGGGTACACAGCCCGACTTGTACACACTTGGGTTTTCCCCACTGGCCCGGCCCTGCCAGCCACTTGATCCACAGTCCATTTGAGGAATGAACCAATTATCCTGTCGGCTCCCACACACACTAGAGTCTGCGACTCTTAGAGAGAATTTTCCTTACAATCCCATGTCTGGGTACTTCCCCCATCACTGGCCAAGTGCCTGAGGCAAAGTAGAAACCACAGAAGAAATCTGTAGAGGTGGACCTGGTCACTAAAGATAGGGGGCCACCCACCTCCAGCTTCCACAGCCCATACCCGGCCATTTCTGGAAACTGAACAATTCCTTTACTGAACTTCTAAATGTAGATTAAGGGTAGACGTCTGTCACATCTCCTCTACATATTATTTGCATCTCACAAACTCTGGGATTTGACACTACTTTTACTTGCTTGGCCCATTTCTCTAGGTTTCCCAATATGTAGTTCAATCCCTAGATTTTCACACAAGTCCCAGGGTGAAGAAAGCATATGCCCTTTTAGCCAGAGCAGACCTCACCCTTAAGTTGCAGGTGCCCCACAGGCGACTCACAAATCTTCCATCTTCCAAAATAAATCTTGGACTAAACTGGCAGCTTTTTCTCCACTAGCAGGATTAAGGGGATTGCCCCAGGTATCTGCTGGGAATCTTTACATCCCCCCCCAGAGGGAGGGGCACTGAGACCCAAAATCAGCGGTCTCCACCACTTGAGTACAAACTTCACTCACTCAAGCCAAACTGCAGACTCTCACTTAAAATTCCCAACGTTCTATCTAATCCCTTTGCTGCAGATTCCAATGTGGCTTATGCAGCTGCGAAAGTTCTATTGGTGATGTCACCCCTCAGTCTCAGCTGAGACTGAGAACAAAGTGAGACAGCGTGAAACCCATTTAACTGGAGTTTCACAAACTGCCTACCACTAGGTCTTACTGGGATTCTAGTAACCCCGGGTAACAAGGGGGTTACATTTTACAAGTTAAATATCACTTAAAAACATGTCACATAAGATAATTTACTCTACAATTATAGGATCTTTACAAGTAACAACACTAAGAAAAACAATAGCAAGGAATGAGAGACAAGCCAGAGAAGGCTTGAGAAACATTGACAGTAAACAGTGCTATAAATACATTAACAGGCATGCATGCATATGAATAATTATAAATGCATAAAATGGACATCTGAGCAGTGTGCAAAGACAAAGAACCTCAGTGCGCAAACACTAAGGAAATGGTTATCCCAAAGGGAATTTGCCAGGAAGCCAAGTTTCAAAGAAATACAAAATCACACATGCCCCCATAACGCAAAGCATCATGGGCTGCATATGCAAATCACCACCGAATATTATGCTGGTTCAACTTTAAGCAGAAATGCATGGTACCAAAAGGCCTCTCACACAGTTTGCAAAGGGTGCCAACAGAAGACACAGACACGTGTTTTGTCCTACCAGGACTCATCAGTGTGCGTTGTCTGTTTGACATCCCAGTGGAATGAACCAGCTACCCTAAAACAGTCTGCCTGGGTTATGTTGTTGTGAACCCAATTAAAACAAAAAACAAGTTAAAAGACAAAGAACCTAAGTGTGCAAGCACTAAGGCAATGGTTACCCCAAAGTGCATTGGCCGGGAAGCCAAGTTTCAAAGAAATACAAAATCACACATGCCCCCATAACGCAAAGCATCATGGGATGCATATGCAAATCACCACCGAATATTATGCTGGTTCAGCTTTTAGTAGAAATGCATGGTGCCGAAAGGCCTCTCACACAGTTTGCAAAGGGTGCCAACAGAAGACAGAAGAAAGTTATTTAAAGTTACTTAGAAAGGATATCCATCAACTATGGATTTGTGTGTGGACCCTTAGTATGTGTCTGTGTTTTTGCAGCATTCTAGCATTGTTTTAATCGGTCTAAATTTAAAGCAGTCATCTTCTGTTTTATTGAAGGAGACACACAACACTGTATTCAGTGTATTTCCTTTCATGCAACTTCTGTCCTTTGTTTTGGTGCAGTTGACTTCGCTAAACAATCACTCCATGTCTGCATTTCTGTTAGGCAGGATTGGTAGTGCTGATGAAAGCCTGTCAAGCAGTGGGAACCTTAGCTGGCTCGGATTCCTGGGATTCTTCAGGTTCCTGATCAAGCGGGGCGGATTTACAGGGGGTGCTAAAGGTGCTATAGCTCCCCCATCACAGAGCTCCCCTGTAAGTAGCACACTGTGCTGCATTCTTAATCGGTCCGCAATAGTACCTCTGTGAAAGCCGCTCCAGTGTCCTGGTAGAGCAGTAAAAAAACACCCCCACCTACATTACACAGCTGACCCCCCCCCAAGCCCCCAGAAGTCTCTGGCATGAATTTCTTACTAACTTTCATCCTGTGCCATGCGGTCAGGTCCCAACATTGGTCTTTCTTTGGTGAGCCTGAGTGTTCGTTCTCTACTTTTACAGGCTTGGCACAGCTCCTTTGTTCATGCGGGGCGGGTGTATAGCAGCAGCAAAGCAGAGTGAACCTTAACAATACAGATCTCAACCAGGTCCGCCTGGTGCTTGCAGCTCCTGATTTGCTGTTTCGTCCAGTACTGAGTTTGGCTAGCACGGGGCTCCTTCTTTAAATGTCTGGGCTGCCAAAACAAGAGTGAGCTGTAATTCATTCACTCAGAAAATGAACGCTGGGGCAGGAGAGGAGTGAGTGTACTACTGAGGAGTGGACAGAGCGATAGCGGAGCCCACAAGTAAAGAGCGGAGCCCGGGGTTTCAGGTGATGGCAGTCTAGTAGCGCGGGGGTTGGTCTGGTCTTGGTAAATCAGTAGTGAGATTCAGGTCATCTGCCGGCAGCTGAAGCAAGCTGTAGCTGAAAGCTCTGCTCATTAGGAGTCATGGGGTCAGTGTGTGCTGTCTGGAGAGAAAGAGCTTGGCGGCCAGGTGACCAGAGACAGTACTCATCTAGGGCACATAGACTTCAGCCTGCTGAAAACGGATCAAGTTTTCATTTAATCAGGTACGTCTTACTTTTGAAAAAATGTCTTTCATAGTCTCAAACTATAATGGGTGGGGGGGGTGGCTGCTGGGATGGGACAGGGCATTAGTGTTCCATCAGACTGGGTATGTAATAAATGTAGTACTAGTGTTATTAATTTCTAGTATGGGGAGCTTAAATTCATGACATTAAAATAGTTTAAGGTATCTGCTGGTTTTGTCCTATTTGGCAAATTGATTTTGGTGTGGATTGTAAGAGAGGGAGTTGGAGGGTAGTGCCATCCATAAGTATGCTAGGAGTGGTACAAAACTAATGCTGGGGCAGGTCTGGTCTCAGCAACAGCATGAACCAGGAGAGGCAGAAACTGGTGCATGAGACCTTTCAATCAATCAACCAATCAATTAATATCTTTATTTTGTCATGCGAAACATCATTGAGCAGGGCTCATTTACAAGATGGACCTGAGATAAATACACAACAAGGATAACAAAATAAAGCAGAATAATAGTTCATAGTTACATTGGCAATCCATGTACAATATTTACAAGTAACATGGCATGACAGCATCATGGTAGACATTACAGGAGTACAAAAATGGCTTTAGTGACAGCCATGATGCAGGGTAGGCAATAGGCTGCTAGCCTAAGGCAAGTGCATGTGAGCCAGTAAGTTAACATTTTCAGAGTGAAAGCAGGTTGTGAAAATGAGGTTTAACCAATTAAGGCAGTCCAAGGCCTTGTGGAAACTGTGTAGCTGGACAGTATAAGCACAGAGTGTGCAATGGTTGGGGAAGATAGACGGAGGTTAGAAGGGAGAGTGGTGCAAGGGACAGGGAGGGGGAGTGGTGTGGTAACTGCAAGAAGGCAGGTGAGGAAGCGAGTAGACTGTGGCTTTCCTGGATCCCCGGAACCCACTACCCACCCATTCCCTATTCCTGACACCAGGTAGAGTCAGATGTAGGTGGTGTCAGTGCCTGAAACAGTTGCAGGTTTCCAGGAAGGACCGCTGAACAAGGTTTTTGAAAGAAGACAACGGCAGCGGTACAGTGAGTTGTAGTATTTTTTGAGCAGTGTTCCAGAGGACAGGAAGGGCATGACTTATTGCCGTGCGGCCGAATTGCATCCTGAATTTGGGGATGTAAAGGGAGAGCCTAGACTGGCTTCTTAGCGGGTAGCTGCCAGGGTTGCAGATGGCTAGGCTGTCCTTGATGTACTGCGGCAGCTTATTAGTGATTGCCCTGTGGGTCCAGGGTACAGCATTCTTTTGTCGCCTAAGGCTAAGTGAGCCCCGACCTATGCTCTTGTAGAGGCTACAGTGGTGTGTAGAGTAGGGGCACCAGTGATGAATCTAAGCACCCGATGGTACAGAGTATCAAGTTTGGCGAGGGCCGTGCTGGAACTATGCCCATACAGAAAGTCTGCCTAGTCAAGGAGGGGCAGAAATGTTGTTTGCACCCACCTTAGTTTTCCCTCTAATGTCAGCAGATGCCTGATTCTGAAAAAATCCCAACCCTCTGTTTAAGTTTTTTTGGAGATTTCTTCTATGTGGACTTTGAAGGAATGTTTGGGGTCTATCCACACCCCCAAGTATTTGAAGAAGTCAACATCGTCCAGCGGTTCGCTGAGCAGTGTGTATATTTGTGGGACTGACCCCAAGGCATTGGGAATGGGAAAGTTCCCTGTTGGAGGGAAGATCATGGCCTTCGTTTTCTTGGCATTTAGCAGGAGTTTAGAGTAAAGGAGATTGTTCTGCAGCTGGTTAAACTCTGCTTGAAGGTCACTATACACAAGTTCCAGTGTAGGTCTGGCTACATACAACACTGTGTCATCAGCGAAGAGGTGTGTAACCCCCAGGGGGCGCTACCCTTAGGGCTACTACCCCTGCCTGCCTTCACGAAGACAGGGTGAGGGGGCCCAGATCCGTTGACGGGTGCCTCCACCCAGAGGTCGGGGTTAATACTGGTAAATCTACCTTGGCCACAGCCCTCTGGGTCACTGCAACCCCCCCTTTTCGACCCACTAGTGGCTAGTGGCTCACACAAGGTCCCAACAGTACTTTTCCCACATACATTTACCCCCCGGATGGTATCTCTCAGCTCACTCCGGGAATCCCCTGTAAAGTAAGGTACAGTTATATCACGGTCACTATGCAGTAGTTCACTAGAGATGCACAAACTAACCAGGGTGTAGTTGCAACACATCAATCTGATTTATTACAGGGGGAAAATAACAAGGGCAGGGGGCATCAAGGTAATTGGCTTACTTTATAATTATCTACCTAGGGCACTGTGCACAGGCCTGAACCTAATATTTACTGTCCCTGGGTACCCAAGCCCTAATGGCTAGTCCACCATAGCAGCTGATTGGGGCCCTGGCACAGATAGCCTTTGAAATCCTGAGAAAATAAAAATAAGAAGAACATTCCACTAGGGCAGTTAGTAGTGTAACAAATCACTTAAGACCACTGTCTGCAGACTTGGCAGGGAGCTACCCTGATTTAGTACTCACAGCTCCACCAGATACCGATTCGGTCACTACCAGCAGGGCTGAGCCTGAATTTCACCAGCCTCCTCACACATTTATATGGCAATTAGCAGAGGGGTACCATACCAGGCAGCAGCTTCTAGACCCCACACACACCTGCAGCAGACTTGGGCAATAAACGCAACTTCAACCTCATGGGTGGACCAAGCGCGATTCAGCAATTTTCTCCAGTCCTTTCAGGTTGAGCCTGGTAGGTAGCTGGGCTGGCACCAGCCTCCTCTGACCGCACACAGGCGGATTTTTTGTCCGCTGACTTCAACAGGAAAAACGGCCGCCTCAGGCCTTTCACACGCTTCCCGCGTGAACACTCCACTAGCGCCGAAGCACAGAGCTCCTTTCCTCTCCTCAGCCACAATGCATCTCCCCTTTGGCAGCATTAAGCACTCCTTGCCGGTTGGGCGTTACCCATGTCCATTGGCTGGCTGAACATGCCAGTCATTTCCTCCTGCCCTCAGTGGTGGGAAAAAGCGCCATAGCCCATAATACTTTTCACAAAATACAAGCAGTCCCTCAGTCAACTCTGTAGGGTCCCGAGGTATTGATTGGCCCGATTCAGCAGTTCTGGAGCAAAATGGAGGAAACAGTCGAAACAGTCCTTACTGCAAAGGAAAACAGGTCAGAACAACCCCATTATCATTATCACTTTACTGTTTTTTCAGCAATAATCACATCCCTCAACAGAGCTCCCCCTGCGCAGCTTAACAATGGCAGAAGCGGAGCAATTTTCTAGTGTCCCGGGCGGGACTCGGGCATACAACCACACGGCCCCCTCCATTTCAGTTACTTACGGCTGCAACAGGCAGCCCTTAAAGAGACAGCACCCAGAGGCTTCAAAGCGCTCACTGGTGGCACATCTAAACGGCTTCAACGCCGAACACCAACCAGGCGCGGAGCATTCACCCAAGCTCCAGAGAAGCTTTTAGGAACCCCCATTTATAGGGGCATTACACCCTTCCTGGCCAGGGAAAGCTTGACGTCCGCGTCAAGTAGTTTACCCTTACATCACCTTTAAGGCAATCAGCTTAGTTAACACTATATCACTCTTTGCATTACATATCTGAATATTACATTCACATTATATTATGGTTTATACAACATTATACACATAAGCTCTCATTCCCCTGTGACTCAGGTCATTAGTTCTTACCCATGACACCGGGACAGGGGATCCCTCCCTTTTAGTTACTGGCGGATCACCTGAAGCAGAGGCACCACACTCAAAGGGCAATACTAACAATCTGGAGTTATCCCCCAAGGCTAACTTAGGCAAGGAACTCGGGGACACATACACCCCTTTGTGGACCACATTTAAGGGCAGGTCCACCGGCTGACCCAGAGACTCATAACTCAACTTTATTACCGGCTGTATTTCTCAGCCGGATCGCCTAGGGGTCTCGGGAGACCGTGAAACAGACACGGATTCCACTTCAGTCTCCTGGACATTAGCAACGGGAGTCTCTACAGGGGAAAAAGGCTCAGCACTCATAGTACTATTCGGGGCCTGACCTTCTACCCCCGGACCCACCCCACTGGGCTCAGTTGGGGGCTGCCTAGGTACAGGTGAGGAACCATCAGGGCATTCAAAATATTCTTCCGGTTCTGGCATATCACTTGCTTGTTCCCCCATCTCACTCTCTTCTTCTGGAAAGTCAGATAATTCAGCCAGACCAGACAGTTCAGCCATGCTCAAGGATCCCACCCCCTGGGCGTTGCTGTTACCCAATGCAAGTTCTGGAAACATGGGTTCCGGAGACAAAGCTGGGGGCTCAGACAGTCCAGAAGGCCCAACCTCATCTCCAGAGTTAACAAGGGGATTACCCCGAAATAACTGACTCAGTTCATAAGAAGGATAGTATTCAATATCATCTTCGTCGTCTTCTGGCATCCATGGTTGATCATTTCCTTCTGCAGACATTGAGCGAGGCCCTCTTGGTTGGCCTGTTGAAGAATCACTGGGTTTGGTGCTTTTCCTAGCAGCAGATCTAGTCATAGGCCTGGGGGGGGGGGGGCATTTGGAGATTCAGCTTCAATCAGGATTTGCCCGATTGGCAGCAGATGATTTCTGTGTATAGTTTTCACATTTTTGGAATTGTTTTCAGGCCGCACTTTATATACAGGCAAGTCTGTCAAGTTTCTCACAACAATGTGGGGGAGGTGATGCCATCTGTCAGTGATTTTATGTTTCCCATGCAGTCCCAGATTCCTCAGCAACACTCTATCCCCTTCTTTTAGCTCCATTGTTTTCACTTTCTTATCATATCTTTCCTTGTTGGCCAGGTTTCGTTTAGCAGCCATGGTCTGGGCCAGTTGGTAGGCATGGTTCAATTGGGCCTTTAATTTCTGTACATACTGTAGATGGTTCTCTGCTTGCACCCCATCAGGGGAAACCCCAAAACACACATCCACTGGCAGTCTAGCCTCTCTCCCAAACATCAGTCTGTACGGGGAAAATCCTGTGGTGTCACTTTTTGTACAATTATAAGCGTGAACTTGGGTGCTAATCTGCTGGCTCCATCTCGATTTGTCTTGTGGTTGCAATGTGCCCAACATGTCAAGCAGGGTATGGTTAAACCTTTCAGGCTGAGGATCTCCCTGAGGATGGTAAGGGGTGGTTCTTGACTTTCGCACCCCCCACAACGACAGCATTTCTTTGATCAAGCGGCTCTAAAAATCCCTTCCCTGGTCAGAATGGATCCGCTGTGGGGCCCCATAGTGGACGAAAAAGTTTTCAACAAGTATCTTAGCCACCGTGGTTGCTTTCTGATCCTTAGTAGGGAAAGTCTAAGCATACCGGGTAAAATGATCAGTGACCACCAATATGTTACTGACACTTTTCAGATCGGGTTCTAGACTCAAGAAATCAATGCAGACCAGTTCCATAGGGGCACTAGTGGTAATGTTGACCATGGGAGCAGCTCTCTGGGGTAGAGCTTTCCTTTGCAAACAGCGGCTACAGGTTTTGATATATTGCTCTATATCCGTACTCATTTTTGGCCAGTAAAATCGGGCCCGTACTACATCAAGTGTTCGGTCTATGCTGAGATGCCCCATTTGATTATGCAAGGACCTCAAGACCAATTCTCTAAAAGCTGAGGGCAGCACCAGTTGTTGTTTGTCCACCCGGCCATCCTTATTCACAGTCTCCCTGTATAGTAGTTGGTTATCAGCTTCAATTTGGGCCCTTCTTTATACAACAGGGTAGTCCTTAGGTTAGTGGAACGTAACTTGGACACGTCCCTCCCTGCCTGCAACGCCTCCACAGCCGTTTTTATCATAATATCACAGGATTGAGCCTGTTGGAGACTATTATTGTTGAATTGGGGCAGTGAGCTGGTGTCTAATGCAGAGAAATGACAGTAGGCAGCAGGTATGCAGTTTTCAGATGGCCTAAACAATCCCATACACAGTCCACCGCGTCAGGAGACGCCTGTTCCTCTTTGTCAAATTTCTGGCAAAGGGCTCTTATGTCAGGCTCTGACAACCTGACCCAGTTTGCGGCATAGGCCTCCGAGAGACAGCATCTGCATCTATATGGTTTAAGCCCGCCCTGTACTCAACAGCATAGTCGTAGGTGGCCACGGCAGAGAGCCACCTATGGCCAGTGGCATCCAACTTGGCAGAGGTCTGTACATAAGTCAGAGGATTGTTATCAGTCTTTACCAATATCTTGGCACCATACCAATAGTCATGAAACTGATCAACAATGGCCCACTTCAGAGCCAAGAACTCTAGTTTGTGCACGGGATAATTTTTTTCTGAGGGAGTCAGGCTTCTGCTGGCAAACGCTACAGGTCTCAGACCATTCGAGTGCTCCTGATATAACACAGCCCCCAATCCTTGTAGACTGGCATCAGTATGAAGAGTGTATGGCTTGGCCGGGTCAGCATAGGCCAACACTGTGGCATGGGTGAGTTAATATATAATGTCATAGAAAGCTTCCTCACACTCAGCAGTCCAACGATCCCCAAACACATCATTTGGCCAAAAATACTTCTTTTCCGTCTCAGAGTGCACAACCTTCTTATACTTTTTGTGTGTAGGCGGATACCCCTGAGTGAGGTTGAGGAGGGGGCGAATCACTCGAGAATAGTCCTTAACAAACTACCTATAATATCCACAAAATCCCAGGAATCGTTGCAGCTCCTTCAGATTCCTGGGCTGGGGCCAAGTGGTCAAAGCCTCCACTTTGCTAGGGTCGGTCTCTATGCCCTCAGTGGACACTATGTGGCCCACATATTTCACAGACATCTGGAAGAATTGACACTTGTCGATAGACAACTTGAAGCCGAAATCCGCCAACCGATCCAAGACCTTGAATAATCATTGCTCGTGTTCTTCCAACGTTCGGCCAAACACTATAACATCATCTAAATAGACCAGACACTCGAGTAGATTCATGTCTCCCACAGCCCGTTCCATCAGGCGCTGAAAAGTGGCTGGGGTGCCTGAAATCCCCTGAGGTATCCGAACAAACTAGTAGAAGCCTAGGGGGCAAATGAATGCAGTCTTCTCCCGGTCGTCTGGGGCCATCGGGATCTGATAGTATCCACTGCGAAGATCCAACATGGAGAACCACTTACTACCATTTAAACAATCCAGTGCATCCTGTATGCGTGGCGTGGTATACTGGTCCGGAATGGTCCACCGATTCAAAGTGCGATAGACTACACACATCCGAACGGCCCCATTCTTTTTCCTTACTACTACTACTATGGGGGAGGCATAAGGGCTCCTGGACTCTTGTATTACACCAGCAGCCAACATCTCTTGCAGATGCTGCCTCACATCGTCTATGTCAGCGGGAGACAGGTGCCGGGATCTCTCCCAGAAAGGCCTTTCATCATGCAGCCGAATGTGTTGCTCAGCCCCCTGTACACATCCTACATCCCACTCTTTCAGGGAGAAAGCCTGGTCTCTCTTGGCAAGCCCCTCACTGACCCTTTGTTTCCATTCAGCTGGCAGCGGGGAGTCACCAAAGTCAAACAAATCAGGAGTAACTCTATCAGCTGTCCTGGAACCCTTGTTGTTTGGTAGTACTGCAGTATCTGCACAATGCACGCTGGCTAGGTACACCCTCTTCTTATTTGAATCTCTCTGTGTGGGACACATTGTGCACTTGAACCATCGCCCTCTTAACATAAGCATGGGCTCTAGCCGGCAAGATGCTGGGTCTGACCAACAGTCCCTCAGGTAATCTCCCCTCCACAGGCGCATCCAACATCAACAACTTGTTCTTAACATCGGTTTTAAGTCGTACTTCTCCATGCAGGACACATTGGGCATTCGGGGCAAGTATCACCGGGGCCGGATCCTTTTTCCACACCACACCCACCGGGCCTTCAGGTTCCTCCGAACTAACCTTCTTCTGAGTGGCACTTGCCTTTTGAACCACAGCAGGTATGCTTAAAGCTCTCCTGGTCTGAAATGCTTGTTTTTCTGAACACAATTGGGCCAATCGTCCGAACATATGCACATTTGTCCCGATCAACAAAGGCACCCCATCATACAGTCCGGTGGGTGGGCAAACTAAAACTAGGGTTTCCACCTGCTCATCCATTCCAGCCATAGTTGCAGAGAAGGATAACCAGACTCGGATGTACCCCAAATACAGATAGGCCTTGTCGCTCAACCCCCACACATGTAGACCATTCAAAGGTTGCAGGGGCACCTCAGGTAAGTGTGCCTGGTACCAGTCCTGAAACATGATGGTTACCTGAGAGCCACTGTCCAACACAGCTTGGGTGGGGATTCCATTTACCCGCACCAGGGTCTCCATTGAAGGCCCAACCACATCAGACCAGTCGGGGGCCACAGCATTGATAGTCGGCTGGGCATGGGCCTGAGTCACAAAACTTTTCCTGGGGGCCTGAGACTGGGCCTGGCGATGTCGGGCGATCAGTCGGTTGTTGACCTTCCTTAAATTCTCCGGCCTCTGGCACTCGGGTTGGAAATGCCCATCTTCCCCGCAATGGTACCAGAACTTGGGGTCCCGGGGTCACTATTTGTCGGTGGGCACCTTATCTGGGGGGGAGCTCTGAGAGGGGTGAGAGGGCTCTCTTTGGCCGGGGTTCGGGTTTCTGCATGACTCAGGGGCCCCGGACCTGACAGGGTACATAGTAGATTGCTTCAAGTCCCTCACCAGCTCCTGTAAATTCCTGACCTCGGCCCTCAACTCACTCTCTTCGTGGGGGTCGGAGGAAATAACTCGCATTCCACAGTACCTGGAAAATCTGGGGATCCCTCAGGCCCTCCGGACAGGCCGGTCTCCTCGGGGGTTAGGATCAGGGGTCCCACTAGGGTTTACCGCCCCCACACAGGGCTCCCACCCCTCTTCATCAGTCTCCACCTCCCTAATTTCCCTCATTAATTGACAATATTCAGGCGGGGTGGCCCGCCGATCATGTAACTTAAGTTTCAGCAGTATTACACTAGAAAATCTGGCAGATTTTAAAACATGTTCTAACCGGACCTGATTCAGGGCTGCAGCAGTGATCCCCCCTTTTCTATAGGCCTTCTGCAAGGCCCGCTCCATTCTAGTAATAAAAGCGGACAGTTTCTCATCCTTCACTGCTTAGCAGATCTGAATTTCCATAATAAGTCTTCACCAGTCTCGGTACTCCCAAAAACCCCTTCTAAAGCAGAGAGATACTTTGCAGCGGTGGCTTCCGGACTGGTGGCCCGGAAGCACCTAATGGCTTCTAAAGCAGGACCCCACAAGCTCTCCATCAGCCTCTTCCTTTCTCCCCTCAGAGCATTGTCATTCTTGGACTAAAGGGGTGGCATAGTCCATCAAGCCTCCAGGTCATCCTCCCCTGGAGGCACTGGCACCGTACCAGAGAAAAGTTTTAACTTACGGTAAGAATCGAGCTGTATGGGTGGGATCACCAGGGGCAGGGAAGCCAGCACAGAACTCTTAGGCGGGCAAGGGGAGGTGCCAGGGGAGCCCTGAGGGGTAGCATCACTGGATAAATCTAAGGCTTGTAGCAGCTCCTGGGTAGTTCTCCCTTCCACAGCCAACAGCTTAAGCAGTTTGTCTTTAAAACTGTTCATCTGAGGAGACCCCCAGGAGTGACTGACCCACTTCGAATATGAATTAGTCTCCATCCCTGTGAAGCACTCTCCGGATAAATCACAGGAGGTACCTTCTCAGGGTCGATGGCCACACTGCATAGAAGTAACACCTGCAACGTCTGGTCAAACAAATCAGCCATACGCCCTTTTACTTCCACTTTGCCCAAACATTTTACTCGCTCAGCTGCAGAAATGATGTCAGCAGTTGGGGTCCCCAAAGGCACATCTAACAGTAACACAATCTTCTGGGAGTCTAGCTCTTCGGCTTCACCCCACCCCATCAGTCTGTGTACCATGGTCTTAATAGGTCCCAGCTTAATTTTTCCTAACATATCCCCTTCCACTTTTTCCATTTCTTATGTACTTCCCCAGTTGGCCACTAGGGGACGCTAATCTCAGCGGTGCCTCCAATTTGTTAACCCCAGGGGCACTAGGGCTACTACCCTGCCTGCTCTCTACGAAGACAGGGTGAGGGGGCCCAGATCCGCTGACGGTGCCTCCACCCAGAGGTCGGGGTTAATACTGGCAAATCTACCTTGGCCACAGCCCTCTGGGTCACTGCAACCCCCCCCTTTTTGGCCCACTAGTGGCTAGTGGCTCACACAAGGTCCCAACAGTACTTTTCCCACATACACTTACCCCCCGGATGGTATCTCTCAGCTCACTCCGGGGATCCCCTGTAAAGTAAGGTACAGTTATATCACGGTCACTATGCAGCAGTTCACTAGAGATGCACAAACTAACCAGGATGTAGTTGCAACACATCAATCTGATTTATTACAGGGGCAAATAACAAGGGCAGGGGGAAATCAAGGTAATTGGCTTACTTTATAATTATCTACCTAGGGCACTGTGCACAGGCCTGAACCTAATATTTACTGTCCCTGGGTACCCAAGCCCTAATGGCTAGTCCACCGTAGCAGCTGGTTGGGGCCCTGGCACAGATAGCCTTTGAAATCCTGAGAAAATAAAAATAAGAAGAACATTCCACTAGGGCAGTTAGCAGTGTAACAAACCACTTAAGACCACTGTCTGCAGACTTGGCAGGGAGCTACCCTGATTTAGTACTCACAGCTCCACCAGATACCGATTCGGTCACCACCAGCAGTGCTGAGCCTGAATTTCACCAGCCTCCTCACACATTTATATGGCAATTAGCAGAGGGGTACCATACCAGGCAGCAGCTTCTAGACCCCACACACACCTGCAGCAGACTTGGGCAATAAACGCAACTTCAACCTCACGGGTGGACTAAGCGCGATTCAGCAATTTTCTCCAGTCCTTTCAGGTTGAGCCTGGTAGGTAGCTGGGCTGGCACCAGCCTCCTCTGACCACACACAGGCGGATTTTTTGTCCGCAGACTTGAACAGGAAAAACGTCCGCCTCAGGCCTTTCACGCACTTCCCGCGCGAACACTCCACTAGCGCAGAAGCACAGAGCTCCTTTCCTCTCTTCAGCCACAACGCATCTCCCCTTTGGCAGCATTAAGCACTCCTTGCAGGTCGGGCGCTACCCGTGTCCATTGGCTGGCTGAACATGCCAGTCATTTCCTCCTGCCCTCAGTGGTGCGGAAAAGCGCCATAGCCCATAATACCTTTCACAAAATACAAGCAGTCCCTCTATTGGTCAGTCAACTCTGTAGGGTCCCGAGGTACTGACTGTCCCGATTCAGCAGTTCTGGAACAAAATGGAGGAAACAGTCGAAACAGTCCTTACTGCAAAGGAAAACAGGTCAGAACAACCCCATTATCATTATCACTTTACTGTTTTTCAGCAATAATCACATCCCTCAACAGAGCTCCCCCTGCGCAGCTTAACAATGGCAGAAGCGGAGCAATTTTCCAGTGTCCCAGGCGGGACTCGGGCATACAACCACACGGCCCCCTCCAATTCAGTTACTTACGGCTGCAACAGGCAGCCCTTAAAGAGACAGCACCCAGAGGCTTCAAAGCGCTCACTGGTGGCACATTTAAACGGCTTCAATGCCGAACACCAACCAGACGCAGAGCATTCACCCAAGCTCCGGAGAAGCTTTTAGGAACCCCCATTTATAGAGGCGTTACAGATGGATATCTGCAGCCTTAATACCAGCATTTAAATAGTTTCTATAAATGGCGAATAAGAGTGGGCCTAGGATAGACACTTGAGGTACCCCTTGCGAGGGCCAAGTTACGAACACCAGTATTTCAAAGGGCATCCAAAACCTGATGTAAAATCTTCAGCATGTACTATATGTCTAATCTGTGTGGACTTTTCAGTCGTGGTTGTACAGTGTGAATGAGCACAGAGGGAATGGAAATAGGGGGTTCGAAGGTGTTCTGCTGTATCTTATGGCATGTACAGGAGTTTCTGCATGCTTGGACAGCAAAATTGGCAACAGAAGTCATAAGACCTTGTTTGGCACATTGGCACAGGCAGTTACAAAACTGGAGAAAAAAGTGATAGAATCAAATATTTAGTTTATGTAGTTATATGTGTTGAATGGGGGGGCAAGTGCTATTGCTAATCTAAATAAAATGCATTTTTATATTTGTTTAAAGACTGTGTTCTGCTGTCTGCTTACTGACTTCTTGGGCCTATCATAACAAGCATTTGTCAATGCTGAATGTTTGCTTGCTGGCATTGGCATTGGTAGTGCAGAGGTTAAAGAGCTGCGTAATAGGAATGGCAGTGAAGTATTAAACTGAAGCCAACCCCACCACCACCCTGCAGAGAGTGACAGGCATTGGGGTGTGCCTTTGGGTCGTCGAGGCATAACAGCCATGCCATTTCACCACACCCTACCCTGCAGACACTGACAAGTGTCATGGTGTGTCAGGGTCTTTGGCCCTTATGCGCACCCCATTTCATCAGGAAATATGGTGAGATGGGTGCGGTATAGGAGAGTGGGGTGAACTCTGGGGCCGAAGAGCCCAAGGCATACCTCGATGCCTCTCACTGGTTGCAGGGAGTGGAATGGTATGAGCATTACAGGCAAGAATCCCAAGTCACACCCCTGATGCCTGTCATTCTCTACAGGGTGGGGCGTTATGGTTGGAAACCCTAGCAGCTCAGGCATTCGTTGGTATTTTCACTCCAAATTTTCAACATGTTTTTTTTGAGACCCCCACCTCATGAAAAGTGGCAATATCAGTGTGTTAGCCGAAAGCTGCTTATGCACAGCGACTTCGGCATTTAGCACCACAGGTGCAAAAACACATTCCGAACAGGATGTGAAAAATGACAGCTGTACTGTTCAAGGGGAGGTGGAAAAAATGGCAATGTTGCAAATCTGCAGTAAAAATATTAAAAAAACTGGTGAAGTCACGAGCGTGCATAGAAACTGTGCAACGCACATCCGTAATGTAATTAGTGTGGGCATTTTTTACAGCAGATTGTCAACTCAAGCATTTTGGGACCTCCGATCACGAACAGTGTCATTGTGATTTTCTTTATCTGTCCCGAACAATGATTTCCTACAGCGACCACGCATCTCTGCACTGAAAGTGTGAAAACACATTTCGGCCATGTTGTGAAAAATGACAGCTGTACCGTTCATAAGGAAGTGTGGAAAAATGCAACTGGTGAAAATCTGGACTGAAAACATTACAAAGTCATGAACTGACGAGGGTGCGTGGGAATTGCTCAATGCTGACTCGTAACACAGTCATTTTATGGACTTTTGTCACCAAATTTTCAACATAGCCATTTTAAGACCTCTGCTCATGAACAGTGTAACTGTGATTTTCTTAATCTGTCCCAAACATTGCTTTCGCACACCGACTGCATCATTGTGCGCTACATGTGCAGAAACACATTTGGGTGACGTGAAAATGACAGCTGTACTGTTCAAGGAAGTGTAATAAAATGGCAATGTGGAAAATCTGGAGTGAAAATAGAAAATTCACAAACTTACAGGCGGCGTAGGAACTGCGCATGCTCAGAAAACAGTCATTTTAGGAATTTTTCACCAAATTTTCAACATAGCCATTTTAAGACCTCTGCTCATGAACAGTGTCACTGTGATTTTCTTAATGTGTCCCATACATTGATTTATCACCGACTGCACCATTATGCGCTACATGGGTGGAAACACGTTTTGGGCAGGATGTGAAAAATGACAGCAATAGTGCTCATAAGGAGGTGTGGTAAAATGGCAATGTTGAAAATCTGGAGTGAAAATATTGAAAATTCGCGAACTTACAAGCGTGCATAGGAACTGTGCAACGCACGCTCATAAAACAATAATTTTTAGGAATTTTTCCACCAAAATTTCAACATAGGCTTTTTGATAGTCCACCTTATGAACAGTGGCAGTGTTGTTTCATTACTCAGTCCCGAAAGGTGATTGGCGCAGTGACTGCGAAATCACCCTTCGGGCCCGAATAATCGCCATGACAGTGCAATAATTCATGAGGAGGGGTCCCAAAAACCCCATGTTGAAAATTTGGGCCCAAAATTCCCAAAATGCCTGAGATATGCAAAAAAGTTGAAAAAACCCTATCATTATACATTATACAGCTTACCGGCATTTCCTCAGTTCGCGGTCGGCTTTGAAGAGTGCAGACGTGTTCCGGTCCACCGAAGATCGTCGCGCCGGAGTCCGGAGGTAAGTATGGGGTGAGGGGGGGGTGGGGAGGCAGGGTGCACAGTGGGTGAGTGCGGTGGGTGCAGACACAGCGAGGACCGTTTTTGATTTTCAGGTTTGTTTGTTTTTAATGACAACGGCGGGGCGTTTGCCACGCTGGGGTGGGCTCCAAGCGTGGCAGAAGAACAACTGGTTGAGGGGGCATGTTGCCGACAGAGGATTAGAGCACCCCATCGGCCATAACATTTGTTGCCACGCTGGTGGGCTCTGGTGGCACCCTGTACTGGGGGACGGTGGGCCGGCGAGTTGGGCACCCCATTGGCCTGCGGTGTAGCCATGCTGGGGTGGGCACCCAGCATGGCATATGGACCTGTGTTTGGGGGTTGCAGCACAGCCGACGGGGATTGGGCACCTGTCGGCTATATAGTGTGTGCGTGGGGGCAGCCGCGGCATGTGTGTGTGCATGTGGGGGTGCACATGAGCAGGCGATATCTTATTGCTGCTCACTGAAGCGTAGCTCCCCCTTTCAACTGTACGCCACTGCATTTTGGAGCTGTCATAGACAGCTCCAGCAGGCATTGGAGAACTGCGGCCATGCCTGCAAACACACTGACAGAATTGGAAGAGGGCTGACACACCTCCGAAAACTCGGATGATGGCACTATGTTTCTTGCACAGGCATGCAAGCAAACATAAAAATGAGATACCTCATACCATGGGGTTATCCCAGTAAAGGAAATTTTAAAGCAATAAAAAATATTTTATTTATTTAAAAAATAATTTTCTTTGGAATAAGTTGCTTTATAGAATAAAATCGGTTTTGCAAAAATAGAAAGCAAACTTGAAATTATATCTTTAGAAACAAGGTAGCAAAGTGACTTTGTTCCCATATTTCTATAGTTATTTTATTTCTGTATTTTACTGAGGTAAGGATGGGGGTAGGTTCATCTGTAATGCAGGACAAACTGGGGTGGGTTGGCTTTATGTTAGTGCCATAATGTGCTTGAGTGAGTGACATTTGTGAACTTGTTCACTTGGATTGTCACTTAATTTGTCTATAATTTGTTTGTATCACCAAGTCTCTTTCAACTTGTTTAATTTTTATGTGTTTCAGATGTGCTGCTGCCCAGCCACAGTCTTTTGGTATTTTGTTTTATTTTTTGGGTGGGAGGGTATTTTGGGCAGCATACTGTGGACTGTGGGGACGGTGCTAGGGTACAACTCACAGAGCATGGGAAGGGAGGAAATGGGCAGAAATTGTGTTTGAAATACCCTCAAAAATGCACCAGAATGCACCAAAATGGTAAAACATTTCTGGGGGCCTAGGCGGCCCACTAGATCCCCAACCTATTATTTTAATTTTTATGTTGGCTTGCGTGCTTGCGCGCCAGCCAACATCTTGCGGTAGTGACACATTTGGAGGTGCAGTCGCTGTTGGGCAAATGCAGGGCACGCATCAGAAGGTGCGTCCCTCATTCCCCAATCAGCCAGCAGCAGGCGGTGACCTCACTTATCCCTAATGTAGCCACCAGAACAAAGAAAAGGTCCTCTGCAATGAGAGTAAAGCTCTCATGCAGCGTGACCTCAACATGCCTCCCCGACGTGCAGGCAACATGGCGGCGGTGACTGCTGCTGCTGCCTGCCACAATGCGAGTAGGAGCCAACTCACCATTGGCATAATGTACCTCCCATTTAGAATGTATGCGGGGGTGCCCAATCCCCTCGGCATCATGCACCCCCAACAGTTTTTCTTTGCCGACGGGGGGGCCCAATCTCCATTGGTGTTTATCCCCCATCCGTTTGTATTTTGCAGACGAGAGAGCCCACTCCCCGTTGGCATAATTTGTGCCCCCCCGTTGTTGCTTGCTGAGGGTTTCCCAATCCCCCTCGGCTCGTGTCCCCCCAGTATGTGCCAACGGGATGCCCAGTCCCCCGTCGGATACAGAACTCTCCCCAAAAAGACTTAAGTTGCATGCTGGGAGCCCATCCCAGCATGCCAAATGCCCTGCAAAAACCTGTCCCGCGATGTTTTTTTTTAAGCTGTGAAAAAAAAATGGTCCCTAGCCATCTCCCTGCCCTCCTCCTGCAACCTGCGCCAACCATCTGCGCACCCTGCCTCTCCACCCCCCCTCACCCCATACTTACCTCTGGAGTCCGGCCGATGATCTTCTGTGGACCGGGAACACATCTGCAGTATTCAAAGCCGACCGCGAACTGAGGAAATGCCAGTAAGCTGTATAATGGCATAAATAGGGTTTTTTCAACGTTGATGCATATCTCAGGCATTTTTTGGAATTTTGGCACCAAATGTTCAACATGGGGTTTTTGGGACCTCTCCTCATGAATTCTGCCACTGTCGTGGCATTATTTGGCCCTGAAAGGTGATTTCGCGGTCACTGCATGGAATCACCTTTTGGGACCGATTAACATAACGACAGTGCCAGTGTTCATGAGATGGGCGCTCAAAAAGCCTATGTTGCAAATTTGGTGGAAAAAAATCCAAAAAATGAATGAACTTCGTGACTTTGCAATATTTTCACACCACATTTTCAACACTGGCATTTTTCCACACCTTCTTGTGAACAATACAGCTGCCATTTTTCACATCCTGGCCGATATATGTTTTCACACTTCCGGCGCAGAATAGCGCGGTCGCTGTGGCAAATCAGTGTTTGGGACAGATTACAAAAATGACGGTGACACTGTTCATGAGCAGAGGTCCTACAATGCCTATGATGAAAATTTGGTGACAAAAGTCCATAAAATGACTATGTTACAAGTGTGCGTTGCGCAGTTTGCACGCACGCTCATAACTTTGTGAATTTGTAATATTTTCACTCCAGATTTTCAAAATTGGCATTTTTACACACCTCCTTATGAACAGTACAGCTGTCATTTTACATATCCTGGCTGAAATGTGCTGTCGCGTGTCCAGCGCAGAATAGCGCGGTCACTGTGCGAAATCACTTTTCAGGACAGTTTGAGGAAATGACAGTGACACTGTACATGAACAGAAGTCCTAAAATGGCTATGTTGAAAATTTGGTGCTGAAAGTCCATAAAATGACTGTGTTACAAGTGTGCGTTGCGCAGTTTCCACGCCCCCTTGTAACTTTGCAAATTTGCAATATTTCCATGCCAGATTTTCAACACTGCCATTTTTTCACACCTCCTTATGAACAGTACAGCTGTCATTTTTCACAACCTGCCCAAAATGTGTTTCCACACCTGTGGCACACAATGGCGTGGTCGCTGTGGGAAATCAACTTTTGGGACAGAGTAACAAAATCACAGTGCCACTGTTCACGAGGAGAGGTCCCAAAATGCCTATGTTAAAAATGTGGGTGACAAACTCACAAAAATAATTGGGTTATGGATGTGTGTTGCGCAGTTTCTATGCATGCCCATGACTTATCACCAGTTTTCCTTATTTTCACTCCAGATTTTCAATGTTGCCATTTTTTACGCCTCCTCATGAACAATACAGTTGTCATTCTCCACATCCTGCCCAAAATATGTTTTTGTCCTTGTGTCACCAAATGGCATAGCCACTATGCAAAGCCACCTTTCAGCTAACAAACTGATTGTGCTGCTTTTCATGAGGTAGGCTCACAACAGCCCATGTTGGAAATTTGGAGTGAAAATACCACCGCACGCCTATGGTGTTAGGGTTTCCAACTGTAGCACCCCACCCAGTACAGACTGACAGGTGCCAGGGGTGTGTCTTGGGATCATCGGATGTAATGCTCACGCCATTCCACCCCACCCCAACCCTGCAGCCACTGACAGGCATTGTGGTGTGCCTTGCACTGTTCGGCCACAAAATTCACCCCATTCTCCTATACTGCACCCACGTCAGTGTATTTCCTTATGGAATGGGGTAAGTATAATGCCCAAAGACCCCAAAGCACACCATGACACTTGCCAGTGTCTACAGGGTAGGGTGAGGTACAATGGCATGAGAGTTATAGCTGACGACCCAAAGGCACACTCCAATGCCTGTCGCTCTCTACAGGGTGGGGGTGGGGTTGGTGTCACTTCAGTAGTTCACTGCCATTCCTATTATGCATCTCTAACTCTGGCATTACCAGTGCTAATGCCAGCGAGACAACATTCGGCATTGACAAATGCTTGTTTTATCTGACTTGAGCCCACCCATCTATAGGACTCCTGGATCCACCCCCGTTATGATCTGCCAGTACTCATCAAGTGGCAAGGTAGTCTTTTTTTCAGGGAAGGTCATCATTTTGTATTCTAGTGCTTCATCATCAAGCTGTTCCCTGACATCATCACTGGTTCCGACAATGTTGGGGAAGCAGTCTGCCAAAGCTTTGAATTTTGAACTTGAAGCATGTTGTTTCTCTGGGTTCAGTGCCTCCTTAGATGATTACAGATGCCACCATCGTAGCCCGCAAATGGCATGCTCCTTTTTACTTGCTGACATGCCTCAATCCAGAAATGCTTTGTTACGGTATGAAACTTCAGAACTGTATCTTCTTCTCCTCCCTCCTCTTCCAGTTGCTGCACAAGTGTTTTACAATCTGCTTTCCCATAAGCTACTTGGTCCAATGGAAGGTGGTAGTCTGAGTTCATGACATCCATGTCCTGAACATATGCAGCTTCTCGAATTGTGTTGGTTGTCATGAGTTTTAGCAGCAGCTTTTTTTTTTTTAACTTTCTATTTTTTCCCCTCCTTATGCCCCAAGTCTCCAACTCTTCGGGGGCACCTGAGAGTCATCCCTCTGCCAGTCACCTCACCTACGAGTCACCCTGCACCCCATAGAGCCATGACTATAACCCCTGGGTGGGTAACAAGGTGGTGCCCATACACCCCAAATGGTTACTTGTCTCATCGCGCAAGGTGGTCGAGGCGGGTGAAAGCATATTAGGGCACGCTCCTGGTGTTCCATCTTCCTGGAGACAGAGGGTTGTTATCCTCCTGTTTTTTCTCCCTGTGTGTGGTGTGCACCCTTGACATCTAGGCACAATGCACTGATGTCCACCACACGTCATGACCAACCTTTCCTGCAATCAGGGCTTGCTGGACCTCGAGCCTCCACTCGGGGTCGCGGGATGAGGGCTTTGGCCCCTCCTTCTCCAGAGAGAAGCAGGCTGTCGTGGGACGCTCAAGCCTTCTCCCCGCCGCCCCTCCAGCAACTCGAGTCCGGCTCCTGAACCCGGGTTACCGGCATCGCAAGCGGAAATCTAACCGCTGTGCTGATGGTCCAGCAGCAGCAGTTTTTTGTAAAAAAACATCCAGCTCATGGAGAACAATGTTCATATTTGGGTTTTCCTGCTGGAAGAGAAGATTGAACTCCAGGATGATGGGCAATGCATAGTCCAGGAACATGAAGCACAACATTGCCAGACTGGAATGTAAAGCAGTCTGGATTCCCAATACTGTGGCACTTTTTTCATTGGAACTTCCAAAATATGACTTCAGTGCCGGAAAGTGTTCCACAGTTCTCCCAGCCACTTGATGCAGACTGAGCCATCTGGTCTGATGTGGTTTCAGAAGTCTGTGTGGTTTTGTGTTTGTGAAGTCCTGAAAGGTTTGCATTTGTTTAGCACTTTTCTTGAAACAGTACCAGATATCTACAGGTAGGCTCAGTACCTCATCAGGGAACACTTTGCAGGCATCATTTGCTACGAGGTGTGTGACATGACAGATGCAATGAAAGTCGAATGGCAACTCCTTTTACAGTCTGGAGACAACAGTATTGGTTGCCCCTATCATCACGTTGGCTCCATCAGACCTAAACCCAACAATGTGTTCAATAGGAATTTCATCCTTTCTCAATAGTGCCACTGTATAATGTCCCCGCATCAAATGTAACTCCAGATGCAGAAGCTGTACCCTGGACTTCTATCGACCTGTAAAGTTACAATCTTACCCACCCCTGGGCATCAAAGATGTGAGCAAGGAGAGCCATCTGCTATGCAACTATTTGACCATTGCTTTCATCCATCAACGGGCTAAACTGGTTTCTTCTCATTTGCTCAACAGCTGATAATTTAAGTTCTTCACTGATCACATTCACCAACATGGACTTGGTTTTACTCTCCTTACAGGCAAACTTCTCGGCAATCTTGGAGTCCTTGAACATCACCGTTAAAATCTCGCTCATGTGATTTGCCAGTGCAAATGACAAGTGATACTCTACCACAGCCCTTGCCCATAGCAATTCTGCTGATGCCACATCAGCATCCAGGGACCGTGCATAAAACTCGCTGACTGTTGCATTTGATGCAAGTGATGTATGCAACTTCCTGTGTGTCTCACCTCGACCATGGACATGAAGATAATTTTTTCCTCCAGTGGCTACCTTGAGGCGTTTGTTGCAAGGTCTAGAGAGAAAAAGAAGTGACATGATTGGTTTTCTAATTATATCAAAACACAATATCCCCAAAGAACATCCTCTGACTGCATACTACACTGTTTAGCACTTCTGGTTTATGCTAGCTGACTATTTTAATCACAGTCCATGAAGCCCAATACTTCCTGGCACCATCTTCTTACCCTTTTTGCAGGCCCCCTGCCCACCCAATGTATTTCCTGAAATTGTGTATAAATACCCATATGCAGAATAATAGTCATCACCTTTGTCACTCTTCTGGAGCCATCCTTTGAATTCTGCTTCAAGTTCCCAATTTTTTCTGTAGCTCTGTTTATACCTCATCTTCTTTGCAGGGGTGGAAGGTGATGAAGGAGATCCAGATCTAACTCTTGTGGAAGACATGCCAAAAAATAGGATAGGTTCAGTGTCTACTGGTTCTGTAACCCCCCCCCCCAAAAAAAGGTGTCAGAAGTATGTTTCAGAATGAGTCCTTTCTTACGCACGTGCAAAACATTAAACTACTGTATGCTCACAAGTTACATCAAGCTTTGGATCCCCAGGGGGCAGAAGATTACAGTATGCCACTGGATAGTGTCCAACAACCCAGGATTAGCTGAAGAACAGGACGGATGAAACATCGCTGGACTAAAATACACAGACACTACAGAATACATTTTTAATGACATCCATTGACACAGCTCAGTACAGTACAGTACTCGTTTCTACACATTGACACACAGTAATGCTATTACTGGAACATGATATTTAACATTTAATTATGTTAAGGAATACTTCTGCACCAAGGTCCTACATTCACATCCCCAGCCTGGACAGAGACACCCAAACCCATTGGTTAGTGAATATTTTATTTATAATAAACTGAGCCCATGGGGAAGGGCCTTGACAAGGCGGTCCAGCTTTTCACCAATGCGGCCTCCCCTTTTTTAAACTAAGCTTTTTTCTTTGTCCCTGGTCTCCAATCTGTTCCTGACCTTCTCACAGACTCACTGGTTGTCCACCACTTACCCAGGACCGCAGCATAGACAGTTGCCGGCCATGCCAGTTGGGACAGCCTGGGACCATCTGGCATTTTCCTCCATCCTTCTTTTCTCCCTGGGGTACTGGTATGCAGTAACACATATGTGCATCGGTACGCATGCCTGCTTTAAGGCTTGTGTGCTTCTGTCTCTGAAATGAGTACAGATCATGGTGAGTTGGTTGGTGGAGAAAGGACAGAGCATCCAGGGAGTCAGGGGGAGGGTTAGGGAGTTGGCAGGACACTGCTACTGTTGCATGAATGCCGACTAGTGCCACAGAAGGAAGCCTCAGAAGGGAGTGCCACAAGCACTTACCATGAGTCGGCATTGACTCCCTGGGATACTCAATCCTTCATCCTGCCCTGACCAGCTTACTATGATCTGCACTCATTCTGGAGACGGAAACACATGAACCTTAAAACAGGCATGCGTTCTGATGCACATATGTGTTACTGCATACCAGTACCCTAGGGAGAACTTAAGGGTGGAGGAAATGCCAGACGGCACCAGACAGACATGCAGAAACCCTAATGCTGATGCCAGTAACTAGCCTGCCAGTTCTGAGTATTAAATAAGCCCAAAATACTGATTAGCAGTTTGACACATGAAGTTGTTAATCAGCTGTGAAAATTAATGCCCATAAGACAGAGGCCACGAACTTCAGCACCTGCCAGAAGCTGGCCAGGCTGTCACCCCCCCTACCCCCTTTTCACCACTCTAGATGGTAATCCTTTAAGTGTTCCCTGCAGTCAAGAACCTAGGAGTTTGGCTTGACAGTAAGTTCATTTTTTACAGACACATAAATGCCATTCATGCCAAAACAAATGGTAACTCTCATGCTAGATGCACTGTTTCTCAACGACTGCCTCTCACTCCATGTCTGCAAGGAACTTGCAACCAAAAGCCAGCTAGTGGACTAGTGCCAGTTTCAACCCCTGCTAATACTGTCATTGTAGTGCAACCGGGTTTGGGGGGGGGTGCCTCTTTTGGATGAGAAGGACCACAAATAGAAATCCGCACTGGGATGGGGTGCTTAGTAATAATGTCTATAAACTACAAAACAATATATCACTCACCACTTAAATGAAATCAAAGACACTGCTCCTTAATTTGGGAAAAAGTATAACATTTTCATTCCAATGCCATACAAAAAACACAAAAATGAACCAAAATAGTAAAAATGCCTTGATGCGTTTCGAACTAACTGGCCTTCTGAGAAAGCCAGACAATAGTTTAGAAACATGTCAAGGCATGAGGCATGAAACCGAGATGCCATCTATCCCTTACAAGTACTTCTTAAAGATTTGTATTCACAAGGGTGCAGTGTGCACAAGTATGAACCCAAACATATAGAAGAGAAAAAGTATTACGTGCCTCAGCTGGGATTTGAACCCAGGTCACCTATTCTGTTGTGCTAACAGCTGTGCCACCCCATCTCACCCATTTCAGTATAGAATCCCCCAGGATGAGTAACCCCCTACCCCTTACCCCCTTTCCCTTCTAATGCCTCTTTCACCACCCCAGTATTCGTTCTTCCCTGTCCCTTACCCCCACCAATTGCACCCTCTGTGACTTCTACATCTGTACCCCTTACTTCCGCCTCACCCCTTTTCTCTGCCTTATTCCTCCCATCCCCCTTGAACCCCTTCCCAGCCTGATTACTTTGTACGGGGCTTCCCATGTTGACCTCCCCTCCTCCCCTGCTGATTTCCAACCCCTCTCCTATCTCCACTGTTGTCGATTTAGAGCCCCCATTCCTTTCTACCCAGACAGTGATGCCCCTCCCATCCTACCCCCTTCACGTAGCCTTCTCTCCTTGAGTCACCACCCCCTCCTTCCTTACTAGCCTCCTTCTACCCTTTTATCCTCGCTATCTCTTCCCCTACCTGTTGCCATCCCTCTCATGCCCTGCGTGTCTTCTCCCTTTCAGTATGTTCCTGCTCCCCCCTCTGTGTCCCATAGCAGAGGTTCGAATGTATTCCTAATCGATACCTGTCCTACATCTCCTCCGCCTATCAGTTCCCCCCTCTTACTTGTTCCCCTCCGTGCCACCCATGGTGCCTCACTACCCGCAGCCATCTGCTCTCTCCCCTGGTACTCCATGTGGTATCTTGCTCCCCCATCAGAAGGCAGCCCCGCTGTCGCCTCGGGCACCCCCTCCCTTCACCGCTCTTTCTTGCTAGTGCCTCTGATACTGGGGTCGGTTTCAGTCCCTAGTTATTCTTCCTCTGTCCCCCTTTGCCATTACCTATTCCTTCCCCTCAGGATGCCTATCATACTCATATGCCCTGCCACTTACACTCCTCCCTAACCTCCACAGTTCCTCCCTCAAACTAGCCAGTCATCTACAGACCATACATCCCCCCCCAGTCCTCCAAGCCCAGTCCAGGATCATGGCAGACCCACACCCTGTACACCCCTCCACCCTTCCAAAGATGCCCGCTATAGTGACATGTGGCACCTGCCCCATTGTGTCTCCCATCTTATGCTAGGGGGTCTTACTCCCAGGTTCTGCACCCTACTCCAACCGGTAGGCCCCTATTTACTCAAATTCCTGTCCCCCCAACACTAGTCCCCCTACTGACCCCTTGCCGACGGGGGTAATTCAGGCTCAAATGTCATCCATTAGACACTGTATTACTGTAGCAATCCTAAAGCCTCCTTGTCCGTTTTTCACCACTCAGCTACCATACTTTTTATTCTCGGCTCTCATATAGTTTCACTTAGCCCACTTAGAAATCCTATTGCACTCCAAGTATTACTCAGTTCAGTTAGAGAAATTAACAGAACAAATAAACATGTATTATTACAGCAGTCATAACAGTATAGCTCAGTACTTAGTTCAGTTAGAGGAATAAACAGAAGAAGTAAATCTGTATTATTACAGCAATCCTAAAGCATCCAGTCATTGCTTAGTCTCCACTCCAGAGACCCGGCTATAATAGAGGACCACAGACAACACTGGGCGGGAGGGTTGGCAAGTGTAAAGTCCTGGCAGAGCTACACTGAGCTCGCTCACTCCCCCTCTCACACTCACTCATTCTATTTCTCCCGATGCTGCAGGCTGCCCTTTTGTACTGGGCTCCTGCTTGCACTGATGCCTTTTTCTGCCCACAAAGAAATCTGCAGCAGTCCCGACACAGCTCCACTGAGCTCGCTCAATCCCTCTCTCTTACTCACTCGTTCTCCTTCTCCTGACCCTGCAGGCTGCCCTTTTGTACTGGGCTCCTGCCTGCGCTGGCACCTTTTTCTGGCCTCAAAGAAGTCTGCAGCAGTCACAACAGTGTTCCGTTGAGCTCGCTCACTACCCCTCTCTCATTTGCTCAGTCTGTTTCTCCCAGAGCTGCAGGCTGCCCTTTTGTACTGGGCTCCTGCCTCTGTTTGTACCTTTTCCTGCCCACAAAGAAATCCACAGCCGTCCTGATAGAGCTCTGTTGAGCTCGGTCACTCCCCCCTCTCACTCGCTCAATCTTAATCTGTCCCAAACACTGATTTCCCACAGTGACCGTGCTATTCTACGGCAGGAGCGCAAAAACATATTGAGGCCAGGATGTGAAAAATGACAGCTGTACTGTTCATAAGGAGGTGTGAAAAAATACCAGCATTGAAAATGTGGCGTGACTATATTACAAATTTGTGAAGTTACAAGGATGCGTGGAAACAGTTCAACGCACGCTTGTAATACAGTCATGTTATGAACTTTCGTCACCAAATTTTCAACATAGGTATTTTAGGACCTCTGGTCATGAACAGTGTCACTGTCATTTTCTTAATCTATCAAAACACTGATTTCCACAACAACCATGCTATTCTGCACGGAAGTGCGGAAGCGCATTTCAGCCGGGATGTGAAAAATGACAGCTGTACTGTTCATAAGGAGGTGTGAAAAAATGCCAGTGTTGAAAATCTGGTGTGAAAAAATTACTGATTTGCGAAGTTACAGTACAAGGGTGCGTGGAAACTGAGCAATGCACACTTGTAACACAGTCATTTGATGGGCTATCATCAGCAAATTTTAAACATATGCATTTTAGGACATGTGCTCATGAACAGTATCACTGTCATATTCTTAATCTGTCCCGAACACTGATTTCCTACAGCGACCGTGCTGTTCTGCGCCAGAAGTGCGAAAACACCTTTCGTCCAGGATGGGAAAAATGACAGCTGTACTCTTCATAGGTAGGTGTGGGAAAATGGCAATGTTGAAAATCTGGAGTGAAAATATTATAAATTTGTGAAGTTACGAGCGTGCGTGCAAACAGCGCAACACACACTCGTAACACAGTCATTTTATGGAGTATCGTCACCAGATTTTCAACATAGGCATTTTAGGACCTCTGCTCATGAACAGTGTCACTGTCATTTTCTGAATCTGTCCCGAACACTGATTTCCCACAGCAACCGCACTATTCTGCGCCGGAAGTGCGAAAACACATTTCGGCCAGGATGTGAAAAGTAACAGCTGTACGGATCAAAAGGAGGTATGAAAAAATGCCAGTGTTGAAGATCTGGACTGAAAATACTGCAAATTCGTGAAGTTACGAGCGTGCGTAGCAACTGCACAACGCATGCTCGTAAAACAGTTATTTTGGGGATTTTTTTCCACCAAATTTGCAACATAGGCTTTTTGAGAACCACCTCATGAACACTAGCACTGTCATTTTGTTAATCGGTCCCGAAGGTGATTCCATGCAGTGACTGCAAATCACCTTTCAGGGCCAATAACACCATGACAGTGATAGAATTCATGGAGGAGGTCCCAAAACCTCTATGTTGAAAATTTGGTGCCAAAATTCAAAAATTCCTGAGATATGCACCAAAGTTGAAAAACCCTATTTATGCCATTATACAGCTTATCTGCATTTCCTCAGTTAGCGGTCGGCTTTAAAGAGTGCAGACATGTTCCTGGTCCACTGAAAATCGTCGCGCGGACTCCAGAGGTAAGTATGGGGTGAGGGGTGTGGGGAGGTGGGAGTCGCAGATGGGAGGGTGTGGGTTGGGGCAGGAGGTGCAGACGGTAAGGGACCGTTTTCTTCTTTTCAGGGTTATATATATAAAAAAAAGACGCTGCGGGAAGGTTTTTTCTTTTTGCAGGTATTTTTGGCACGCTGGGGTGGGCTCCCAGCATGCCATCTGCATGTTTTGGGGTGGGGGGACTGGAGCCGATGGGGATTGGGCACTCCTGTTGGCACATACTGGTATGGTGGGGATCTCACGAGTCGAGGGGAATTGGGCACCCCCTCGGCACACAAGAACTGGGGGAGGGGACATGCCGATGTGGATTGGGCACCTCCATCGGCAAAGAACCAGGGGGAGGGGACATGATGCTGAGGGGATTGGGAACCCCCTCGGCAAACAGGTCGGGAATGCAAGGGAGCCCTGCAATGAGGGGTCACTCCCTCATTGCAGCGGATGATGCTGCAATGATGAGGCGGCCCCTGATTGCAGTGGCTAAAACTTCTCAATGTCGTGGCACGCTGGCTGAACTAGTGTCAGCAGCGTGCACCACTCAGGGACAGAGGGCCAAGCCCTCAAAGGCAGGGGGGCATTGGCTACAACAGTACCACGCCCACAGCTTCTTCTGCAGCAAGCTGCTGCAACATGTTTCTTGCGCATGCGCACGATCAACATAAAAAGGGCACTCTCCTAAGCCAAACAAAGTGTTAAATTCAAACATAAAGATGTCAAATAGGGGTCCAAAGACAAAATAACACAAAAACCGCTGTGGAGTTTCCATATACAGTCCCATAAAAATGATGAGAAAAATATGCCTCACATTAAAATTCATAATAACAGATGCTAATGTTCTGAGCACAACTTGTGTTTCTATACCACACTTGGTCGACAGTCCAGGCCCTAAAAACAAACAAAAGGAACCAGTGCTGAATATCATAATAAATCTAATCTTCACATTTAGTTGTTTGCAGTGGCTTAAAAAATATTATCCTGTTAATTTGGTAACATAGCAAGCAAGAGTTCAGAGGTAAATTATATTAATATACATATTTATTTTAACATATAATGTACAGGGTACAGATCTTCTTGCAGCTTCATTAACACAGAGGCTCTGTGGTGGTGGGCCAGACAGACTATCCATTTGGGAATTTTTTATTCTGAGAAATTAATATTCTCATCTCATCTCATTTAAATTATTGGACTTGACCGAAATTCTCTCCACTGTCAGTTGCATCATGGACATATCCTGCAAGTTTTTAGCATACAGCCACAATCAGTTCCGATTTTAACCAGGACTTACCAGACCCCCTCTTTTTATGTTGGCTTGCATGCACACGCAAGTGACATCTTGTGGCAGTAGCACTTTTAGAGGTGTGCCAGTGTCGTGTCGAATGCAGGGGATACTTTAGTCGGTGCGTCCCTTAGCCGCCAACCAGTGAGCATGCTGCCGATGACAGCAGTTTCAGAGAGAGCCATGAAGTTGAAAGAAATCCACCGCTACAGTGAGAGACAGGCTCGTCATTGCAGCGGCAGATGACACACCTCTATTACATGCCTTTCCTGGTGAAACATTTCAATAAATATGGCGGCTCCTGCCGGTTATGGGAGTGCACGATTGGAAAGTTTTAAATCAGCCTTAAAGACCTATTTATGGCACCAGGCCTATGGAAGTGATTAGTTGTTTGTAATAGTATACTGATGTTTGTTTGGGTTTAAATTGTTTTATTTTGATCTGTCTGATTTTATCTTGTACGGCGCCTTGGTTTTTGAAAGGTGCCTTAAAAATAAAAATATTATTATTATTATCTGCCACACAATCCCCACAAAGCAGACATCGGGGTGCCCAATCCCTGTGTCGGCATGTCCCCCCTCACATTGTGTGGCACACCATAACATGGTGGCTCCTGCTGCTGCCACACACTCCGGAAAAGCCGACATCGAGGTGCCCAATCCCCGTGTCGGCATCCTCCCTCTTAGTGTGTCTTTCCTGGTTAAAGTTTCCCCTTTCCTTTCCAACACTGGGATGCCCACTTCTGGTATCTGATGCACCCCACAAACCACCTTATACAGCTTACCGACATTGGGGTGCCCAATCCCCATGTCGGCATCCCCCTTGTGGCACACTGGGAGCCCACCCCAATGTGCCTATTTTTTTTTGTGTGTGTATGTATGTACAGTATGTAACTTGTGTAAATAAAGAAAACCTTCCCTTGCGGTTCTCTCCCCATCAAACAAGAAAACAGTTCACCGTTGGCTCCCTCGTCCCCCTCTCCATCCTCCCCCTGCGCACCCACCTCCCGCCCTCCTCCTCACCTATACTTACCCTCCGGAGGTTGGAAGACGTGATCTTCTCTGAACAGGGACATGTCTGCACTCTTCAAAGCCGAACTACGAACTGAAGAAAGGACAGTAAGCTTTATAATGGGGTGTTTCAACTTAGGTTGATATCTCAGCCATTTTTAGGAATTTTGGCTCCAGATTTTCAACATGGGGCTCTTGGCACCCCACCTCATGAACATGTCACTGTCATTTGGTGTCTTGGTCCCAAAAGATGATTTTGAGGTTGTTGCTCAGATTCACCTTTTGGGACTGATTAACAAAATGACAGTGTTACTGTTCATGAGGGAGGTTCCAAAAAGCCCATGTTGCAAATCTGGTGAAAAAATTCAAAAAAATGATTGCATTGCGAGCGTGTATTGTGTTGCACAGTTTCTACTCATGCTCATAAATTCTTCAATCTTTAATATTTTCTCTCCATATTTTCAACATTGACATTTTTTCAAACCTAATGAAAAGTATAACTGTCATTTTTCACACCTTTCCTGAAACATGTTTTCACACCTGTGGTACAGAAGGGTGCGGTCACAGTGGGAAATCATCATTCAGGACAGAGTAACAAAATCATAGTGCCACTGTTCATGACGAGAGGTTCAAAAATGCCCATTTTGAAAATCTGGTGAAAAAATTCCAAAAAATGATTGTGTTACAGGCGTGCGTTGTGCAGTTTCTATGCACGTTCGTAACTTTGCCGATTTTTCATATTTTCACTCCAGATTTTCAACATTGCCATTTTTCACACTGCCTCATGAACTATATAGCTGTCATTTTTCACATCCTGCCAGAAGTGTGTTTTCACACCTGTGGCGCCAAATGGCGCAGTTGCTGTGCAAAACCACCTTTTGGGACTGAGTAATGAAATAATAGTGCCACTGTTCATGAGATGGGGTCACAAAGAGCCCATTTTGAAAATTTGGAGTGAAAATACCAACAAACGGCTGGGGCATTAGGGTTTCCAAACATAACGCCCTACTCTGTAGAGACTGACAGGCGTTGGGGTGTGACTTGGGATCGTCGGCCGTAATGTTTACACCATTCCACCCCCACCCTGCAGCCAGTGACAGACATCAAGGTGTGCCTTAGGGTCTTCAGCCCCAGCGTTCACCCCATTCTCCTATACTGCACCCATCGCAGCATATTTCCTTATGGAATGGGGTGAGAGTAAGTCCCGAAGACCCCAAGGCACACCATGACACCTGTCAGTGTCTGCAGGTTAGGGTGAGGTGAAATGGCATGAGCGTTATGGTCGACGACCCAAAGCCTCACTCCCAGTGCCTGTCAATCTCTGCAGAGTTGGGGTGGGGTTGGCGTCAGTTCAATACTTCACTGCCATTCCTATTATGCATCTCTTTAACTCCTGCATTACCACTGCCAATGCCAGCAAGCCAACATTCGGCATTGATGAATGCTTGTTTTATTATTGATCCTGTCTCGATTGTAACCATGCACTAACATAGCAATCCGGTTGGTCCTGCAGATTTAACCAGGACTGTCTTACCTGACCCCTCTCACTCTGTGCTCCTGATTTTAAGTTTCTCCTTTTTTTTAACAAAAGAGATGTGCAGACCTGGCCCCATAAATAAACAAATATGCTTCAAACATCACTTGTTCCTTCAGTTTTAACTTTTTCAGCATAGGGTTACCAGACTCTCTGTGCTATTGAATTTATATTTCTCCAACTCACTCTCTTAAATGTTTGGGTTAAATTGTGAGAACCAGTCCCATCACAAAACACACTGCAAACAAACAATGATGAAATGCAGAGTTTGGTCGGGCCAGTTTGCTGGCAGGCAGCTGTTCCTGGCTTACCTTGATGTTGTTGTTTTTTTTTTTTTTGTAATTAAAATGTTATTGAGTATTCCACATAACACATACTGTACATGCGCAACATGACAAAACCATGAACACTTCAGAACAAATTGTAGTAACCATAATAAAGCAATATGTCTGTCACATTGTAGAGTATTCCTGGCTAGGAATGACCCATGGATTACAGGCTAAAACATTTGGTCAGTGGCGGAGCTAGAACAGAGGCTCGGGGGGTGGTCATCCCTCCTGGCCGTCCCAGTGTGAGTAGTGGCACCTCACCACCATCTTTATTCACTGTTTAGTGCCCATTGTGGAGCCCATGATTGACCTGAATGGCACCCCCCCCCGGCTCCCAAATGCTCCCAAACCTGGCTCCACCACTGATTAGGTATCTTACACACACATCTACAGGTTAATGCAATTCCAACATTATTTGCACCTGCATGCACTAGAGTCACCACCCGAGTCTATAGCAGCTGCACAGACCTGTCACCCAACCTCCAATCAGTCAAATGCCCACAATTGCACTCGGGCACTCTTGACAAAGTCTCCCTGCAGACTGCCCTAAAACTCGTACTATCTGCCTTCCCTCACTGTTGTAACCTTGACAAAGTCTCCCAACAGCCTGCCCAAAACTCGCACTTCCTGCCTTCCCACACTGCTATAACATGATATCCTGGCAGGGTCCCCTGTGCACTATTGATACACTCTGTTACCTAAGTCTGCATTATGAATGGTGGTTATGCACTACTGATCCACTGTGTTACCTATATCTGTATGATGAACTGTGAACCTCACCCTATCTATCATGTATCTACTGTGTTGTATATGTCTGTATTGTGAAATTTGATGTGGAGCCTTTGGAAATGGGTCTCTGACTCAAAGGTTGTAATTTCAAGATTTTCAAATAAAAATAATAAATATATATATATATATATATATTTATTTCTACTGGACCATAGGATTTGAATGCGTATTCCAGCCATAGTTCAGTTCTGCCTGTTAGATGATCACCCAACCCCATATCCTATGCAGCTGCTCTGTTAGGTGAGGGGTGCTGGGTGGGAGCAGGAGAGTGGTATATTACAGTGCTTTGAGTTTAGGAATGGGCCCCAGATTTCCTGATAGGTTTGCGACCTGTCTTGAGTATTGAACATCACCCTCTCGAAGCTGGCTGCCTTAACCAGTTCTTCTAGCCATTCCTGCGAGTTGGGGGGGGGGGTAGGTTTGTGTCCCTCAAGTGTCTAAGAATTCGCTTGGCTGTCACTAGGGCTCCCAGAAGCCAGGACTTGTGAGGGTTTTTTTCAGTTAAATGTTTTATTGGTTTTCTTTTCAAAACATAACATAACATAAACATATTTACAGAGTAAAATAAAAAGCCTGCATACTTGCAGTCGTATTTGTACCAACTGGTAATCGGCCTATTAAATAGTCGTAAGGTAGGGTCGGTGGATAAATCATACTGTGCAACAAAAGTCATGACCCGGTATATTAACAAGATGAACGTGGTTCCTTGGGAAATGATGTGACGTCTGGCTGTGGACCTTCTTCTGAATAAATAATGGGTGCAGCAGAAGTTTTTTTTTTGTTTACTACAGGCAAGGCTGTATATAGTTTACTATTCAATGTTTGTTGTTTTTTTGCTTTTTCCTTTCTCCCTTAACTGGTTGGTCCTCGGCACGCTTTACTCTTGTATGTCTTAAATACCCTGTCATAAGGCTGAGTTTACTTTGTGGTGACCTTCCCTTTCAGACACAACAACTGCAGTGACCACTGGAAGGTACATTTTTCTGACTGCTTGAAGCCTTGGCTAATCAGCAGCGGTACCTCCTACATGGTCGTGGCTACTCACCACAGGAGTAGAGGTAGGTGCCTTTAACAAAGTATAATCCGGTAGAGAAAATTGAATTTTTTACAGCCTATGCCCGCCCTGGGAGCCAGGTACACCATGTACAGTGCCCAGCATTGTTGGAGTGACTGTGCCTGCCCTAGCACCAAATGGGAACGTCTGTCCAATTTGTACACCGAGGTGAGTGCTAAAAGGACTTCACTCATGGTGAGCATGATGGGACTGCTCCAGTTTCTAAGAATTGTGCACTTTACCTGCGTACAGAGCAGCATTAACCATCTGAACTCTTGAGAGGTAAGATAAGGGGCCTCTAATCTCATGCCAAGCAGCATCAGAGGAGTGAGCGGTGGGATATGGTGATGAAGAATCTTACTAGCTTCTTGGGGTGCTCTTTCCCAAATGTGGGAGATTAAGGGTCACTGCCATAGGATGTGATATAGTTCCACTCCAGGCTGTTGACATCTCCAGCAGTCATCATGTGTCAATACATTCACCTTTTTAAGCACTGTAGGGGTCCTGTACCAAGAGTGTGATATCTTGTTATGTATGAGCCTGCTTTGGACATCCCCATGTGCTGTATGCCCAGTTTGCCAACACTGTCCCCATTGTGAGTCGGAGATCTGAATTTGTAATGCCTTTTCCCATTTGGCCTTAGAGGATATAGCTGAGTTGGGCAGAGCATCCCTAACTGCAGCATATATTATCTCTGCTGCCCTTTTGGATAAGTGGAGCCACTTGTGGAGTTGGGATGGAGAGTCAGCTAGGCCATTGTCCAGTGGAAGGAGGGGTTTCTGTGCGTTCCTTAACTGTAAATATTTCCCGAAGTCAGAGCTGGGTAGCAACCATCTATATTGCAAATTTTGAAGTGTCCACAGCCTTGGAATTAGGGACCAAAGGGTCTCTGATGAACAGGGTACCCTTCTCCTTCTATTTGAGCCAGAGCACTGGGCTGTCTCCTATTGTGATAGAGGGGTTACGCCAGAGGGGAGTGTAAAGAAGGGGATGTACAGGGTCCCTAGTTTTTTGTGTAGTACCTTCCAATATCTAATTGTGGGACCCAGAGTTGGGTAAGAGCGAAGTACATGGGGTACGCCTGCCCAGAGTGGGGAGGCCAGCAGAGGAGTGTCACCAATAATTTGCTCAATCTCTAGCCATTGGGCTGAAACCATTTTAGGGTTTGAGAACAGTGGTAAGCTATTTTATATCCCTCCAGCCATGATAGTCCCCATCCTCCTTGTTTCCAGTGTGACCTGAGTGTGCTCCTGCTATATCGGGGTCTATTAGTACCCCATAGAAAGGAACCAATCATCCTATCTATTTTTCAGTACCAATGTGAGGGTAGGTATAGGGGAATATGCGAGATCAGGTGAAAGAATTTGGGGGCCATAGACGTTTTAAAGGTCGCAATCTTGCTGGCCATAGTAAGGTGTAGACGAGTCCACCGGTTCAGCTCCACTTTGCATTCAGACATCAGAGGGCCTAAGTTATTGTCCCACCACTTATCAGTATTTGCTCCAACTCTGATGCCCAAGTATGTAAAGGTATCCTGTGACCATCTGAGCCCAGACTGGGGTACAGTCTGAGGCTGACATTTCGGGTTAAGGGAGAGGATCTCAGTTTTAGTTTGATTAACTTTGAGACTGGAAATATGTGTGAATTGTTTTAGAAGGGTGAGTAGTTGGGGGATTGATACCTGAGCATCCCCTAAGGGGACCAGCAGATCATCTGCATACATCAGGGTAGAACAGTTTCTGTCCTAGACATATCCCTTTAATATAAAGATCCTGTCAGATTGCTGCTGCTTTCAGGGGTTTGCCCACCAGAACAAAGAGTAGGGGAGAAAGGGGGCACCCCTGTCTAGTACCCCTATGGAGTTGAAAGGGGTCCGATAGCATGGAATTGGCTAACACCTTTGCTAAAGGGGAGGTGTATAAAGCTGTTATGGACTACCTAAAGTGAGGACTGAAACCGAAATGTTCAGGGACAGTGTGGAGATAGTCCCATTCAACAGAGTCAAACACCTTAAAATTTATTGCCAGAGCTGCAGCCAGGGGATTCACCTGCTTGGCTAAGTGAACGAGACTGAGAAGTGTTTGTAAATGGTCACTACTATATCTGCCTCTTACAAATCCAACTTGTGAAGGGTGGATCAAGGTAGGCAGTAGCTGGCCAGTGCTCTTGCGTACACCTTACTATCGGTGTTAATCAGGGAGATGGGATGATAGCTGGCTGCTTCAGTGGCATTTTTTCCCTTCTTGGGAAGAACAGTAATTATGGCCTCATGAAGAGTGCACGGTAGTATGCCTTTGTCTTCAGATTCAGTAAATACCTGGCAAAGTAAGGGGATGATCAAGGGTGCTGTTGCCTGAAGGAAGTCCACAGAGAACCCATCCCCCCCAGGAGCCTTCCCTTTTTTGACAGACAACAAGGCAACAGGAATCTCCTTGGGTAAGAGGTACCTCAAGGGCTGCATTTTGGGTAGGAGATAATTTGAGCAAAGTTATGGTCTCTAGGAATTCATGGGTTACGAGTCGAGTTTCAGCCCTGGAGGAGGTATATAGTTGGGAATAAAATGCTGCTATAGTATCATTCACCTCCTGTGGTTTAGTTCTTACCTTCCCAGATATGGGGTCTTTAAGCCCTGAGATATACATGCTTGCCTGTTGTTTTCGGAGTTGGTATGCCAATATTTTCCACTTTTGTGCCCACTCTCCCAGTACGAATGGCGCACCTGAAGTACAGCCAGATTGGCTTTCCTGGACAAGAGCTCATTGAGTTTCAAACGGATTGTAAGAACCCTCCCACCACAGGTGGAGTGGAGGGAGGGATGAAACATAGCCTTGTTCTGTGGTGGTGAGCTCAACTTTAAGTTAGGTCAGCTCCTCCTCCCTATTTTTCCTCCTGTGAGCGGCATACCCTATAATCTTCCCTCTCATATTAGCTTTGTGTGCTTCCCAAGTAGTTTGTGCAGAGGTTTCAGAGACAGGGTTCTCCTGCAGAAACAGCTTGGTTTCTGACTTGGCCCACTCTACAAATTTTGGGTCTTGCATAAGGAGTGCATCAAACCTCCAGGTGGGGGAGCGGAGTAGGGGGGAGACCCATGATAGTAGCATTTGAACTGGGATGTGATCAGATATGACGGTGGGGAGAATGCTGGATTCTAGGACAAATTGGGTAAGGGATTGAGAGATAAGCCAGAAGTCCAGTCTGCTGAAAGAGCCATGCACCCCAGATTGGAATGTATAGTCGTGCTCTTTGGGGTGTATAAGGCGCCAGATGTCAACCAACTGGAATTCAAAGTTTAGCCACAACGTGGCCTGAACACCTCGGGCATGGGTCTCTTTCCCTTGATCACTTCTGTCCAAGACAGGTACCAACGTGAGGTTTAAATCCCACCCTGTGATAATGGGAGTGTCGGTCTCCACCATGGCTTCGATTTTTCTTGTTAAGTCGAGAAAAAAGGTGGGGTCATCCTCATTTGGGGCAATATAATTACCAATAGGATATGCCTATTGGGGTGTCAAGCAAGGTGATCACCCATCTACCCTGGTGTCTGACTTGCTCTTCAGAATGGACCAGAGGAGGGATTTGTATAACAGGATGACCACCCCTCTTTTCCTCATGGGGGCACTAGTGTGGAGTTCCTTTCCCACCCAGTCTCTCAACAAATATGCATATTCTTGCCTAGTTAGTTTCATTTCTTGTAAATAGGCAACCTGGGCCTTCACCCTTTTCAGCTGCGCCAGCACCCTCTTCGTCTTTGAGGGAGTATTGAGCCCCCTGACATTCCATGTAATGAAGGATGTCTCATCTATAGTCATGGTTGTAGTGGAAAATCTTGAAGGAGTGTGAGCAACTGACCAGGGTGGAGGCTCATCTGCACAGTTTAGATGGAGTATTCTGCAAAATAGGGGAGTGAGTGTTTTCCCAGGGGAGAAGGCTATATAACATCAGTTGGGAGCAAGAAAGTGGTCATGCACTGACCTATCAACTATCAACATTACATGGTGTATAAACAGAATTATCAAAAAAACATTAAACAGAATTAAACTATTTACAAATAGTGCACAATACCATGCTGTGGTCAGGGTAGGTATAGCAGGCCAAGGCTGCACTGTCCTCTCAGGCCTAACCTGCCCTTCTAGTTGGATGGTGATCTCAGACGAGCTTCCTCAGTGTCCCATAGGTCTCGTTCCCTTGGGCACCTAAATTAAACAAGGGTGTGTGGGCTGGCTACATCTGAGCCTCACTTCCTTGGGGAACCTGGCATATAAGGTGTGTACACCATTGGTACAAGTAGCCTAGAGGGCCGAAAAAAGAAGCACAAAGAGGGTATACTAGTAGGATAGGGAAGGCAATAGGCTTCTAGGTCCTTACTCAGCATGTAGCCTTAATGCCACCCAGCGTCCCTACCCTTGTATCACAGTAATCCTTACAGAGAGGAAGAGGGGGGAGGATTCAGGTGGGGTAACCGTTCTGTGCTCCAGATGAGATGAGGAGCTTCCCACCACAGCTGAGAAGGAACAATCAGGCTTCCATGAAATAGTGAGAGCGATAGGATTTGTATTAAACTTAGAATATATGTACAAACTCTTGCCCTTACAAAGGAGGAGCAGATCATCTGACTGGACAGGCCCTCGGTTTAAGCGTAGATCCCCCAATTAACTGTTCGTCCATTGGCTACCGTCCCATCCTGCGCAAGTTCACCCCCCCCCATACAGCCCATAGGGCAGAGTTAGCATACCAACAGGGTATGCAGAAACAGTCAGTAATATATAAGCCGGCAAGGCAGAACATCTCTAATGATGTTTAACTGACTAGTGTCCCAGGATCTTTTTCTTATTTGGCAGAGCAAGGGCATTAGGCAAAAAGACATCTTAACTAAGCTTAGGGGGAATGGTTGAAAGCACTTCCCAATTAATATATGTGGGATGTTAATCAATAACTCCTGGGAGCCAACCCCGGCCTAAGCCCATACCCCTGCCCTGGTTACAAGAAAAGTAACAGAAGGACACTTATCCAGGTCTAGTCCTGCAACAATGTTGCTTGGAGATCCTCTGTACCTGATGAAGAGTGCTGTGCCCGCTTGTCTAGGTCAAGGTCCACAGGGTCTGCTGAACAATGGAATGGAGGGGAGGCTGTGCTCGGAGACTCCTTGACTGTCTGATGCTGTAGCTCTGCTTCAGTAGCGGAGGCCTCTAGCACCATCTCCTCCTCCAGGTAGTTGAAAAACTCCAGTGGCTCGGTCATATCTGCAGGGACCAGTAAGGCATATCAGTTAGGGGTGGAGAACCTACTAATACTGGTATCCGATGTCTCAGGAGCTATTGCTTGATGCCGCCTGGGTTCTGTTGCACGATACTGGTGGTGGTTCCTATTGGTATCCCTGCCCGACTGCTGCCACTTTCAGTACGGTATCTCACTGGAAGGCCTGAACTTGCTCCCTGAAAATGAAAGCCCTACTGGGGCTCCTCTTGTACATTAGATGCCCCCGTCGATGGACTTTTGGACCTGCTTTGATCAGGGTAGTTGTTCTGGCAGGAAGAGGGCTCCGTTCTGGGATGGGGTGGCCAGTTGCTGTGCAAATAATCCATAAGGACTTCTGGGGTCAAAAAGGAAAAGGAAGTTCCATTCACTTCCAAGCACATTGTGGCAGGGTATTGTAGAGAGAACCTGATCCCCAGAGAATGCATTGATCAGAGGGCTTCGGTATATTCTTTCCTTTGAGCCGCCAATTCACGGGAGTAATCTTGGAAAATCAAAATTTTTGTGGCCTTGCTATGAAAGAGCGCAGAGTTCACGGGCTCTTGTAGTGATCCACTCCTTATCTGCAAAATTCTGGATTCTGGCCATAAGGGGCCTAGGCTTCTCCCCGGGTTTGGATACCAGGTTTAGTGTCCTGTGAGCATGTTCAATTGCCTGACCAGGAGGCAGTTCATGTCTCAGCATTCTGGTAGGACATCATACAAAAATTCCAAAGGGTTCCCCTGCTCAGCACCTTCAGGGAGACCGAGGAGTCAGAGATTGTTGTGCCGGCTCCTCTCCTCTTCTCCAGATCATCAAGCTTGGTTTGGAGCAGCTGTATTGCCCTCTCTTGCTCTCAGACGGAGGTGGTAAGCGAGTCGATGGCATCAATATTGGTATTTACTGTTACTAGAAAATGGAAATGTCAAAACAGTTCACGTTGTTCCTGGTTGATCCAGTTGTAAATAATTCTGCTACACTGAATGATTACACAAACTTAAAGGTGCAAATATCAAGAATTAAGCCCTGGGTCGGCAGATTGCTCGAATCAAGCGGCCATCATGCTAGGAGCCAAGCCACCCCCCCGACTTGTGAGATTTTGACAAATTGTGAGGTAATTCAACAAACTACCTGGTCCCTTACTGCCAGACTGCCCAAGGTCAGAGATCATTTCGCTGTAGAGCTCCTTCCTGACTAAATAACCTCCCCCCAGAGATACTTAACATCCCTTCCCTTGGTATCTTTAAACTCAATCTGCGCCAGCACCTCACGCAACAAGCAGTTGTGACTACCTCTCTCACACCTAGACCCTGCTCAGTTCTAGGAAATAGCCTGCTCCTAGCCCCTACATAGATAGCTACCCCCCTTTTCCCTACCTACCCCTCCCTCCCCACCCATCCTTCCCTCCCTAACTTACTTCCACCTACCTCAATTAGACTTGACAAAGACACCTGCTGCCTGCTTCACCACCCCCTTTCCCTAATCCCTCTCTCTGTCCCTTTTGATTATCCTTTCTCTCTCAGCCCTGGCTGACAAAGTCATATTTAGTTGACTGCACCCCCCACTCTCTTCTCTCTCTCTCTCCTGCAACTATACTATATCCCTTCTGTACCCTACACTGTACCACATACTCCTAGTAGCGTGCTTTCCTGCATAATATATAATCTGAATATTTATGCACCCTTGTCATTTTGATAATTGTTTACCTTCCAGCCTTGTATTGTAAAACCAAATTTTGTATGTACCATGTCTGCATTTGTATCTGACGCAGAACCTTTGTAAAAGAACCTCTGGTTCAAAGGTATTTTAATTCTAGCTATTGTAACCCCTAGATGGCGTTATCCCAGGGGCTACTACCCCTGCCTGATTTGCCACTAACAGGTTGAGGGGCCTGGATCCAATGGCGGGTGCCTCCACCCAGAGGTCAGGGTTTGCAATAGTTAAACTAACTTGGTCACAGCCCTCTGGGACACTGCAACCCCTTTCTTCCCACTAGTGGCCCACACAATATATCAGAATTACCTTCACAGTATACACTTACCCCAGGTCTGGTTCCGGCACTGGGACCTCCTGTGAAATAAGATACAGTGCAACAATCACAGTACA
This sequence comes from Neoceratodus forsteri, assembly GCA_016271365.2. NCBI lineage: Eukaryota > Metazoa > Chordata > Ceratodontiformes > Ceratodontidae > Neoceratodus > Neoceratodus forsteri. The sequence goes on from JADMNL010000023.1 coordinate 74,061,008, forward strand.
GTACTTTAACATAGACAAATACCTCAGGCAGTATAACTTTGCTGAAACAAGCAGCTCTGATTTATTTAGGGGATATAACAAGGACAGGGAAATCAGGTTAATTAGCTTATCACTTTACTATCTACCTATGGCTCTGTGCACAGCTATCCCTACCAGTTACTGTCCTGGGTACCCAAGCCCAGTGGCTAGTCCAAACCGTGGCAGCTGGTAGGGGCCCTTTCACACAGTGAAAAGAAAAATTAGCTTAAACAGTCAGCAGTACAGTGATTCCATTTGGATTTAATGTGGCAATTCAACAGGGAGCGACCCTGAATTAGTACTCACGACCTCCAAACAAGATAGGGTCCTTCAACGTCAGCAGGGCTACTTTTGAGCTCCACGAGACTCTTCACACATTTATATGGTAAAAAAAAAAGAAAGTACTATACCAGGCAGGCTGCTTCTCTATCCCGATCGCAATTACTGCACAATACCCGGGAGAACACACAGCAGATTCAGTTCCTGACAGACCGAGTGCAATTCAACAATTTCTCCAGTCTTCTATAGGGTGAGCCCTGGTTTCTACTCTTCAGAGATCCTTTGATTCTTTTCACAGGACGGATTCAGTCCTAACAAGCAGTTACACAAGCTGCAGACCGGAACTCTGGGCCTTACACACGTTTTGACTGAAACTGTGCACTGAAGGAGCACAGGGTTTCTTTCCCTTCACTGCCAAAGCTAAACTGAAACTCCAACAGACAAAACCAGGCACTTCCTTTGAGTTCCTCCCAGTTCTTGACTGGATTGGCTGTCATTCACAATAGACTGCTGCTGTTGGTCCAAAAAGGCCTAAGTCTAAACTACATCTCCCAGAGTCACTGCCCATGCAATCCTCTTGTGGCTGGCTCAGATTATGAGTCCAAGTTCTGATTCGTCCAAGGCACCATTTTAGAGCTAGCTTACCCCACACTGATTGGTCCAGTTCAGCAGTTCAAAACCAGAATGGGGAACTAGGCAGACACTGTTCTGACTGCAAAGAAAGCAGGTTAGACAAACTGTAATTTCATTATTACTCTAAATGGTTTCTGGCAAACAGTTACATCTTTCAGATAGGTTCCCTTTGCACTCCTAGTGACTGCAAAAATGGAGTGAATTGGCAGCAGCTTGAGTGGTACTCAATCAAAGAAACACACAGTCCCCCATACAAACTAATTATGTCTGCAAGCAGACAGCTCTTAAAGAGACAGTACCAGAGGTTCTAAAAACACTCACTGATAAATGGCTTAAACGCCAAACACCATTCAGGCTTGGAGCATTCAAGCAAGCTCCTGGAAGTCTTTTGGGAACCCCCATTTGCAGGGGGGTTACACCATAAATAAATAAAATAAATAAATAAATTGCCCCCTGAAAAGGGGTCCTGATATAATCCCAATAACACTAAGAGGGGATTTAAAGTAATCTTGTAGCCCAAAATTTAATTTCAGACACCTCCTATTTCATGCCAATAGAGTCTGATGCACTGGCAGTGCTACACCAGGGCACACCAGGGCACGTGCCCTGGTCAAAAAATGCTGTGCCCCAGTTCGTGCCCCAGTGCTCTGAGTCTGAAAATGGATAACTTTTTTTCTGTTGGCATTGCTAGCCTCCGTCCTGCAAGCTAGAGCTAAGATCGACTAATGCTTTTCCTGGGTTGGGGCGGGGGGCCAGGGAGAGTGTCTGCATCAAGCCGGCAGTCACTTGGATTAGCTCAGGCAGATCCAGATCCCTGCTGAGCCCTGGGACTCCTAACTTTAATGCTGGAACTGCAGAGCTTGGGAGGGCTAGCTACTGATCCTGAGCCAGCCAATTGGAGTGCAGCACAAGGTCTTTAACAGACCAATTGCAATGGGGAGAATTCTGCCCAATGGCAGGGAGCTGGCTGCAGCCAATTGATGGCTGCAAAACTCTGCCAATCAGCACCAGGCTTCCTTGTCCAATGAGGTGTATCACTTGAACTTTCTTGCGTTTCATCCCAGAAATAAAACAGCGTGCCATGTGTACCGACGGAATTGTTTCTTCAAACTGCTGCGCCTGCTACTGTGATAGTGATTGCCAGAGTTCCCCTGCTGCCATGTTCGGTCCTTGACCCCTCGGACTGGCCAGTGAAGCTGCTCTCCTGCCTGCTAATTCCACCACTCTCCTCCTGCTTGCTGAAGCTGCCTGGAATGCCTGCTGATTGCCAGAGTTCCCCTGTTGCCGCTTCCTCGGACTAGCCAGTGAAGCCACTCTTCTGCCTGCTAATGCCACCACTCTCCTTCTGTTTGCTGAAACTGCCTGCCTTCTGACGCTGGACTGAGGTTGCTGTTGCAGAACTCTGTTGCCGCTAATGCTAACATGGACTTTCAATCCCCTGAGGCTGCTAATTTGGAGCTCCTCAAGTTGCCGACTGCAACCGCTCAACCACTTGCTTCCAGAGCCTCTTGCTAAGTGAACCTTTCCTCTTCTGGGCTGGTAAGGTAAGCACGCTGAATTTTGCTGCAAATTAATGCTGGCCTGTGTTTCACCACAAGGGAGTCTTTGGGGGGGGGGGCACATGCATGCCACCAGGCTGGGTGTGTGTATAAGATGAGACCATATCGGCGAGGAGGGGAGATATACATGCCTCGAAGCTGGGGGTGTTTACAGCTGGCGGTATTTGCCATTTTTTCACTGGATCTTTCGGTGATGGGCCTGAGTCTGGGGGGACATACATGATGCCTCTGACTGTAGTCTGTGCAGCATATTGCCAATGGTTGGGGGGTGTTTGAAAGATGGGCCTGTGTCTGGGGGGAGGATATATGCCTCTGTGACTGCCCAGCATTTTATTTATAGTTGGGGTTGTTTCAAAGATGAACCTGTATTGGGGAAGGGGCGCATACATGATGCCTCTGGTGTGCACTGTGCAGAATTTTATGTTTGGGTGTGTTTCAAAGATGGGCCTGTGTCTGGGGAGGATATACTGAATCAGTGGGCTGTGTAAATGGGCTGTCATTTATGCTGCCTGTCTGCACTGTGAAGGGTTGAAGTGGGATTATTTTTTTCCATGGTTGGGTTTGTTCTGGAAAGATGGGTCCGTAATGAAGGGTGGGTGGGTTCTGAAGTGCCCAGTGGTGTTGCTTGGGGGGAATGGGGCCATCCCCATGTCATTCATTATCTGCTTGGCGTGTCTGCCACGGTGTTTGAGACTTGGGAAGGCCTGAGCTTTTCCCCGGTACCATAGGGGAGGCACACCTTGACAAAGTCCGAGAACCCTACCCTGCTGTACTTCAGTTTGCAGATTGAGAGGCAGAATGTAATTGCTTTGTGGATCTCTACCTATGTACTCCGTACCCCTCATCCTTCTTTCCCCATAGTTGCTGCAGGCAAAGCAAGAGTCAAGACAGCAAGGTAATTAATATATTTATTTTATTTGAGAATTGCAGCAATCAATCATCAACTCATGCTGTCTTACAAATGTAAAATAAAAGCTCTAAAACATAAAATGGAAATGGCATTTTTTATGTCAGAAACATAACATTAATTTTTTCAAATTGTAAATGGATGGGCATGCAGGAATATACATGCATGATTTATGTTCCAGTTTCTGTAGGTGCCCTGGCTTCCAACTGTGGTGCCCCACCCAGTGCCCTGGTAATCAACAGAAGCTGGAGCCACCACTGGTCTGATGCCTTGCAGCCACACAATATGTGAGATAGTCACCCCCTCAGACTAGCACCTCCAGCATTCATCTCTAGGGATGAGGCCCCAAGCTTTCAGTTTTGTGGGCATTTATGCCATCTGTGTATTATTTTCAGTTGGTGAATCTATTTTTGGTGTCCCTAACCATGACTTGAAGGCATCTATCCCACATATCCCGGGTATTCTCTAGTTGAAGTTCAACTGACCAGCTGCATCTGATCCTTATCGACTCAACAGGTCCAGAGTCCAGCAAGTGGGCAGATATGTCACTGATTCTAGTGTGCCTGTCCCCTTTTGTCTAGTGGGTTTGATTCATATGTAACCCCTCACCCCTACCTTTTTAGTAAAGTGACAGGTGGCATGCTGTTGAAGCTGACAGCAGTACCTGGTGGGGACTGGGTTTGGGGAGGATGAGGTTCCTCTGCACAGGGGCACCCCAGTAAATCCGAACACAGAAAGTAATAACTGTAATGTCCAGAACCAGAAATGGGATTCTTCAGTGTGGCTTTTATTCACATACTAGCTCAACAAAACAAAGCATAGCTGGACCCCCATGGGGCTACATTTCCTGGTAATGTAGATTAGAGACTACAGAACACTTTATCACCATTTTCAGCCCTCAGCCTCTGAACCCACCAGGCACACAGCCCAGACTTGCACGCAGCTTTGGGTACACAGCCCGACTTGTACACATTTGTGTTTTCCCCACGGGCCAGGCTCCCCCGATGGCCACTTGATCCACGATCCATTGGAAGAATGAACCAATTATCCTGTCGTGGCTCCCCACACCACTTAGAGTCGGCGACTCCTAGAGAGAATTTTTCCTTACTTTTTGTGGCTCCCCACACCACTTAGAGTCTGCGACTCCTACAGAGAATTTTTCCTTACTTGTTGTGGCTCCCCACACCACTTAGAGTCTGCGACTCCTAGAGAGATTTTCCCTTTTGCAACCCCACGTCTGGGTACTTCCCCCATCACTGGCCAAGTGCATGAGGCAAAGTAGCAACCACAGCAGAAATCCGTAGAGGTGGACCTGGTCACTAAAGATGGGGGGTTCGCCCACCTCCAGCTCCCACAGCCCATACCCGCCATTTCCTGGGAAAACTGAACCATTCCTTTGCTGAACTTCTAAATGTAGATTAAAGGGTAGATGATCTGGTGCATCTCTCTACATATTACTTGAATCACACAACACTCTAGCATTTGACACTACTTGACTTGTTTGGCCCATTTCTCAGGCTTCCCAAAATGTAGCGCAATCCCTAGGTTTTCACACATGTCCCAGGGTGAAGAAAACATTTTGCCCCCTTAGTCAGAGCAGACACTCACCCTTTAGTTGCAGGTGCCCCACAGGCGACTCACAAATCTTCCATCTTTCAAAATAAATGTTGAACTAAAACAGGCAGCTTTTCTTCCACTTGGCAGAATTAAGGGGATTGCTCAGGAATCTGCTAGGTATTCTTTACTCCCCCCCCCGGAGGGAGGGGGCATTGAGACCCGAACAGCGGTCTCCACCACTTGAGCACACCTTCACTTACTGAAGACAAACTGGACACTGACTACTACCCTTTGAAAACTCCCAACGTTCTATCTAACTCCCTTTGCTGCAGATTCCAATGTGGCTTATGCAGCTTGAAAGTTCTATTGGTGATGTCATCCCTCAGTCTCAGCTGAGACTGAGAACAGAGTGAGACAGTGTGAAACCCATTTAACTGGAGTTTCACAAGCTGTCTTCCTGCCTACCACTAGGTCTTACTGGGATTCTAGTAACCCCGGGTAACAAGAGGTTACACTTGCCCTTGACCAGGAAAATGACTGTCCCAGTCATTATTTACCCAGCCTTAGGCCATCCCACCCTATGTGCTACCTGCGGAGGGGGGTGACCATGTGCAAGCACAGGCAGGCAACACTAAGGGCCTAGAGGCCTGTAGCTGACATATCAGCCTCTACACTATCCACTTACTATGGACACCCAGTGGCTCTGGTAGAACCATCCAGAGCATAGCCCTGATAGATCAGCACTGCGGTCCCTACTGCAGGTCATGGCCACAGCCTGTCTACCCCCCATAACCCTCTAGGGAAAACCTATCTGCCTTTAACTTAATACCCCAAAACAAAAACAACCCGGGGACCTCCCCGACCTTGGGCAACCTGCAACCACACCATTAAAATACCACATTACTGCCTCCTCCATACCCCCACAACCACACCTGTGGAAGGAAAGGGTTAATGCAGTAACCATAACAATAACACCACAGTACTTTAAATTTCTACACAATAAAGCACTGACGAGGAACTCCGATGAGCCCCTCCTCCTCTTCTTGTCTTCTCTTCTGTCTTCCCAGGAACACCTGTAAGAAAAAGAAAGACAAAACACACGCTCCTAATCTGCATACACAGTCTATCTAAACCCCTACCATCAAAACACTGCAGAATCCCAAAAGATTTTTTTTTTTTAGAAAAAAGGTAGAAAAACAGTATTTACATTAGAAAACAACGACATTATTTACAATACACATTTGGGGGGATGAAGTGCCCTAAAAGTCCCAACTAATGACCACAAGGCCCGAAGGCTAGTCCAATAAAGAGTCTCTCCTGGGCCGGAGCCTGGTGAAGCACAGTTCTAACAGGCCAAAGTCCCGATGGAGAGTCTCTGAGGACAGTTCACACATTTTGAAGTCTGTTAGTGTAGGGTGTGTACTGCAATGTCATAAAGATAGAAAAGTTCGGACTTACCAGCCACTTGTAGTACGAGATTCGGCACCAACCTGCACCTCTGACGAAGACTCTCCCTGGCAGCATTTCTTCCGATACAGCTGGGCGGACATCTTCCGGGAACCACAGGAGGGCACATCTGGGAACAGCTGGGCTGATGTCATCTCTGGAGACGGAATCTTAGAACAGGAACAAAAAGAAAACAGCTGGTCCGACGTCATCCGATTACCAGGCAATGAACAGGATACAGCTGGGATGGTGTCCTCTCTGGATCTGAAGTCATCTGGTGGGCCAGTCGATGGTTTCTGGAAAGGCCGGTACACTGTAGACTGATGAATGTAGGGCACCTGAGTCATGGATATTCATATTGGCTGATCAATAAGGCACTTCACAGTCTGGTGTGGCAGTATTGACTACCACTGCTCGGCTCTCCATTTTGTAGGCACGGGCACATTTGCTGAGAGGTCCTTGCACTGAGACCAATAGTACCCGGGTATCAGGAGCTTGAATTATTACCCCGTCTGGGCGCACATAATTCACACAGTGGGAGATTTCACGTCCCTCTCCGTCCACTATTCTCACTCTGTCTATAAACAGTGTCCTGCCTCTCTTCCACTGGGTATACTTTTCGTGGAACAGTCTATTCTTTACATGCTTGTTGGCCCCAGGAGGAACACTTTTCATTGTTCATTCCAGATCCAGGATTTCCTGCAGTTCTCAATCTCTTCCCAGACTTTTCGAGGAAAGGTAGGAAAGGTTATACCATAGATCTCATTTGGCTTTCTACGAACCAGTCTCTCCTCTTTACTTGCTTTGGTCAATCTGAGACCGCTGGCCTGGCTTGGGGGTGGCCAGTCCTGGTTCTGCCAGCTTTGCATCCTTAAAGGATATTAGAAACAGATCCCTGACTTCTTCCTCCTGTAAAGCCAGGGCAGTGGCATCACAACTTTCTTCCATACATTCCTCCGAGGCAAGATCTTGAGGCTGTGTACCCGTTCCTTTTTCACAAGGCCACATAGGTTCCCCCTCATCTTCCTGTTCACTGAGGATCTGAGCCCAGGAGTGAGCAGTCATTCTCACTCCTGAGACTATCCACTCATCACTAGGCGTGGAGGTCGACACCTCCCACTCAAAGGCCTCCCGCATCTCATCTTCGTCTAAGAGACTTGGGCTAGGCCCCCCTCCAGGGGTCTATTGATGCTTTATCCGAACTTTCTTTTTGGGATCCAGCATCCAAAACTTCAACTTCTGGTTCTGTCTCTAACTCTGCACCCTCTAGCTTTGTGCCACACTCCCCCGAGGGGCCTTCCTCCACAGGCTGTGCCTGGTGCTGTGTGCTGCCAACTGCAGATTCCTGAATATTTGTCCATGTGGGAGCCAAATGAATTTGAGGCGCTTTATACAAGCCATATTTTTCTAGGCATCCAGCACAGTGAGGAATCATGAAGATGTCCCTTCCAGCTCCCAAGCATATTTGACATACACGTACTGGAAAATTAGGAATTGCCACCTGAGGAGGCAGTTGCCATCCATAGCACCACTTTTCAATATCCCTCATTCTATTTACTGCTGCTGTTACTGCAACCCGGGCATGATCCGTGTAACGAGCTGGTCCTGAGGCCATAACTGCAGAAAAATAAACATAAGTTCACTGTAACTGAAAGCCCCACTTTATTGAACACACTCTTAGCTGTAAAATGGCTCCTCTGCTGCTGTGTTTACTTTACTACCTCACCCTGTAATGGTGGTGGCAGCACTCCTGTGCATCAACATTTAGAATCTGGGTCAAGTCACTGCGCACCCGATTTACACAAGCTACTGATAACTTTTACTCAAACTGCACAACTTGCTCTGTTCTGGCTTTAAACACATTTACAGGATTTTCCATGGACTTTTCACATGCTGGTAACATTTCTTTTATTACAGTCCCTTAAAGCTTCAGGTTTTTAGCACAGGATTGCCTGTATTTCTAGTGCTGCACTTTGCTACAACCCACAGTCTCTCTCTGGCTGCAAACTTTAAACTGAGGCTAAATTCATTACTATGCACACAGTCAATGGCTTAACAGACTTGCACTTGCTGGCAGGACTTTACACAGTCGTTACTTGCAAAGCGACTACACTGCTGCACACACATTTTATATGGCATAGGCTGAAAATCACTGTTTGAGCAGTTTCTTGGTTGGTTACTTACTGTTATCAGTAGCAATTTGCTGAGATGGGGAAAAACAGCCTGCAGCCAGTTCTTGAAGGCCTCGGTACACAAACGGGCTGGCAGTCCTACCGATCGTCTTTTTAAACACCAAACTTGCAATTTGGACGATCAATTAGCAGGTTGAGCCCGATTTTAAACTAAATAGTCTATTTTTAAACTGTTTACAACACTTTAAACACTCCGCAATGCTCCTCCACCGCCAGTACATGCACTCCACTCTCACTCCCTCTCGAATGCTGGGGCAGTCTCTGTAGAGCCGGGCAGGGGCAGAACTGATTGCAGCCTGACCAACCACATGACGCCATGCAAATGAGCTTCTTCTTCCTCGCGAGGGCTCTTCTCCTCACCACGATCGTCGAGCAGGCAAATTTAAACTGCAGAATGCAACTTTTTTCTTTTTCAACTGACTCCACGGCGGGAGCCCATTTCAACCATTTAACATAGCCATTAAACCTGCAGTTTCTCAATTCACTCAGAAAGCATTTCCAACGTCCAAAGCATAATTTTTCTTCTGCTACCCCGGTCTTCCACACTTTCCTTCATAACAATTCATTTTAAAAGCATTTCAAACGTCCAGGGCACAATTTTCCTGTTGTTACCCCTAGTCTTCCACAATTTTATTTACCACAGTTCATTTTTAAAGCAGGCAGAACGCTGTAAACAATTTTTTTGATGCAGGACAAGGGCACACTCTTTGGCTTTAATTCTCCTTGGTAAACAGTTGGCATTTTTAAACAGCAGCACAAGATTCACAGCACACAGCAACACACTAGGGAAATTGCTTTAGCTTTTTGGGCTACCCACTGCCAGATAGCCAAAATGCTAGCCCCCTTGTCCAAGCACCTTCCTCCCAGAACAAAATCCAAAGTGGTGCCTCCATTTTTGTAACCCCTCACCCCTGCCTTTTTAGTAAAATGACAGGTGGCATGCTGTTGTAGCTGACAGCAGTACCTGGTGGGGACTGGGTTCGGGGAGGATGAGGTTACTCGGCACAGGGGACCTAGGTTTGACTATTCTGCACAGGGGCACCCAAGTAAATCCGAACACAGGAAGCAATAACTGCAATGTCCAGAACCAGGAATGGGATTCTTCAGTGTGGCTTTTATTCACATACTAGCTGAACAAAACAAAGCATAGACAGACTCCCATGGGGCTACATTTCCTGGTAATGCAGATTAGAGACTACAGAACACTTTATCACCATTTTCAGCCCTCAGGCTCTGAACCCACCAGGCGGCACACAGCCTGGACTTGCATGCAGCTTTGGGTACACAGCCCGACTTGTACACACTTGGGTTTCCCCCACGGGCCAGGCTCCCCCGACGGCCACTTGATCCACGGTCCATTGGAAGAATGAACCAATTATCCTGTCATGGCTCCCCACACCACTTAAGAGTCGATGACTCCTAGAGAGAATTTTCCTTACTTGTTGTGGCTCCCCACACCACTCAGAGTCAGTGAATCCTAGAGAGATTTTCCCTTTTGCAACCCCACGTCTGGGTACTTCCCCCATCACTGGCCAAGTGCATGAGGCAAAGTAGCAACCACAGCAGAAATCCGTAGAGGTGGACCTGGTCACTAAAGATGGGGTGTTCGCCCACCTCCAGCTCCCACAGCCCATACCCGGCCATTTCCCTGGGAAAACTGAACCATTCCTTTGCTGAACTTCTAAATGTAGATTAAAGGGTAGATGATCTGGTGCATCTCCTCTACATATTACTTGAATCACACAACACTCTAGCATTTGACACTACTTGACTTGTTTGGCCCATTTCTCTAGGCTTCCCAAAATGTAGCAATCCTAGATTTTCACACATGTCCCAGGGTAAGAAAACATTTTGCCCTCTTAATCAGAGCAGACACTCACCCTTTAGTTGCAGGTGCCCCATAGGCGACTCACAAATCTTCCATCTTTCAAAATAAATGTTGAACTAAAGCAGGCAGCTTTTCTTCCACTTGGCAGAATTAAGGGGATTGCCCAGGAATCTGCTAGGGATTCTTTACTCCCCCGGAGGAAGGGGGCACTGAGACCCAAACAGCGGTCTCTACCACTTGAGCACACCTTCACTTACTGAAGACAAACTGGACACTGACTACTACCCTTTGAAAACTCCCAACGTTCTATCTAACTCCCTTTGCTGCAGATTCCAATGTGGCTTATGCAGCTGCGAAAGTTCTATTGGTGATGTCATCCCTCAGTCTCAGCTGAGACTGAGAACAGAGTGAGATAGTGTGAAACCCATTTAACTGGAGTTTCACAAGCTGCCTTCCCTGCCTACCACTAGGTCTTACTGGGATTCTAGTAACCCCGGGTAACAAGGGGGTTACACATATCCCATCAGTTTGTGTCCTAGTAGGCTCTGTATAGCATGCCAAAGCTGCAAATATCTCCAGCGCTGCTAGTTAGGAAGGCCGTATTTGGCCCTAATTTGTGGAAAGCTCATAAGAGTGTTTGCTGTTGTATCCATAATATCTGAAAGCAGGTTAATCCCTGCAGTCTCCCAGTCCTTGTATTTATCCCCCCCCCATCAGCAGCCCAGGGGTTATTCCATAAAGGGAAGCACTTTGCCTTCTCTGGCTGCCACTTGGTGTATTTCAGTGTTTTGTGACAGATTTGAAAGGTGTGTATGCTTGTGAGGGGCAAGGGGACGTGTTTGGGGGGGCAGAAAGCACAGCTTCTGCCAGGGACTTGTCTATTATCTGGGTCTCGCATTACGTCCACTTAGGAGTTTCTTGCCCTTGAGCCTATGGGGTCATACTTGTTAGTTGCACCAGCTTGTGTGCTGTTATGCAGAGGTGGAAGTCCAGTAGTTTGAGGCCCCCTTTTCGAAACTCTCCTTTCAGCTTCTCCCAGGCTATCCTTTTGGAGCCTTCATCCCAGAAGACAGACTGGAACTTGGAGTGTATGAGGTCAATTAATTTCTTATCCATGTGAAAGGGGAGGTTTCTAAGACATATTGGGCCCGATTCCGAAAGCGTTCCGTTGGATGCAAGGTATTTGGACCAAACAGTAAAGACACAAGTCACACCTTGTGTCCTCCTTTGTGGCTTACCCCATTCTGGAACATGGGCTATGCTGGACAGGGAAGCTGCTACACCAAACGGGGTACTGCGCCACCTTCGCAACCTGCATCTGGGTGCACCCAGTTGCAAGGGTCTTGCACCATGACAGGGCTCACATTTCCGATTCTGAAAGCCCCCCCTCCATGGCCGTTGCAAGGGGCTCCACTTAGACCTGTCAGAAGGTGGTCTAAGCCCTTTACAAATGAGTGGAACAGTGTTTTGGGTGGGCTACAAGTGAGATCCGTTGGTAGGAGGGGCACAGAGGGGCATAGGGAAGGCTGACGTGGCACCCGGGGGGGGTGCATATGCCTCGGTATATATAGGCATACAGGAGAGAGTGGCATATGCACCCTGCGGGGTGCTGAACTAATACCCAACCTCCCTGCTGGCACACCAACCCACACGATGTCCCCTCCTGCCCCCTCACCCCCTCTGGGCACGTGTACCCCCCTCACCACCACCATCAATGCTGCCAGACACACCAAAAAACACCACGCAGTCTACAACTTAGGCCCCTGAGCTCCGATTTTTTCTCCAATTCAATGCAATGAATGGTGATACTAGTCCCTCCCCAAATAAACTCCCACAAACACATGGGAAGACTGCAGACTAACAGCAGGCATTTTATCCACAGAGCAGGAAAATGTAATTCAAGCTCAGCCTATCAGGGCAATTTCAGCACATGATCAGTACCTCTGAGCAGTCTGGGATGCACGTGATGGACACATGATAGGTACTGAGCACCAATGACATATTGCTCTCATTCTCTCCAAGAATCTCGGTGGCCATCTTGGTAGGGTTTGAATCTTGGGCAGTAATTCTCCCCGTAGATTAAATGAAAAAACAGATTTCCTCCCGGTAACCCATTTTTACACCTTAAAACCCATAAAATATGGGAATCCCTGTAGATCTGGGAGTACTGAAACTAGAATATGGGTTTGCACCCCCAAGGAGATGAGCTATATGGCTGCCTGGGCAGACTGCTGGATACAAATTACAGGGAGCAGAGCAGAGGATAGAAGGCCCACAATTAAGAAGCACAAAATCCAGCAAGGCTATGCACAGACATGGCAGCTAAAGACTGATGTGGCAGAAGGGTGAGAAGGCGTAGACATGGAGAGGAGAGAAGAAGGCAAATACAGGATTTGGCCAAGTAATGTGGGGTCAGATGCCCAGCAGTCAGAGGGCTGAAGTCTGGGAGTTTCAGACCAGAACAGAGGCCCACAAGGAGAAGGCCCAAAGGCCAGGAAGTTGAATCAAGGCCCACACAGCAGGAGGCCAAGGTCATGACAGGATGCTGAGAGACAACCAAGCATAGCAGGCAGGTGCAGGGTGAACAGCCCCCATATAAGAATGCAACTGCAGGGTGGCAGAAGGAAAGGGTGCCCTCAACAGATCCAGGTAACAGCAGGAGAGCAGGATGGAGGTTGTGACAGATCCACCACAGATGGGGCCTACAAACAAAGTGCAGAAGGTAGAGCAGGTAAACAGGAGCAAGGGGGAGGCAGTATAGCGTAGTGGTTTAAGGCTCTGAACTGCGAATCTGGTGACATCCAGCAGACCAAACCGGGGTTTGAATCCCATAGCTTCCATTTGAATACTGTGTGACCCTGAGCAAGTCACTTAACTTCCCTGTGCTCCCAGGTCGCTCCTGTAAAAAGCTTTCAGCTTAGTGTGCTACTCCTGGTTTAACAACTAAATTAAAAAAAAGTGCTTAACTGCCAAGACAGAAACTGCAGCAACATAGAAGATGTTCAGGTGCCTCACCGCACACATTTACTCAGTCACACAAGCCAAAAAAAGTACAAGACAGCCAGATGCCAGGGAAGGCCTGAACTGGAGCAGTGAGGAAGCAACAAGTCTCCTGGAAACAGCAGCAGCCACAGTGGTGGCAATCCAGATGATGAGGAGAGGAAGAGGGGGACAGGATGAGCGGGGTGGGGGGGTGTCAGGCAGGCAGCCATGGCAGCTTCAAACAAAATGTGCATCTGAAGGATGTTCAAGCTTAGTCATATAGCACTAGTGCTATGAATTTGCACACTAGAGGAATGCCACACTTTGTGACTTTGTATGGAGTCCATAATATCCTTTATACGTTAGGTGCAGAAGGAAATGTCACAGAATAAAAAGGCAAGTGAAGCAATGCCCTCCGAACTTCCCTAAAGGTGCTGCCATTCGAGAGCTGCTCAGGAAAAATGAAAACAAAAACACAGCGTGCACACCAAAGGCAATATTTTTATTTATTTTATTTTATTTAAACAGCAGTTTGGAAAACTTTTGAGCCATAGGCTCATTTACAAAGGTACCTTGTCACAGTAAGACAAACCAAAATACACAGTATAGCAGTACAACACATAAGTATAACAGTAAATTAAGACATAGATACAAACAAGCTGGTACAGGTAGGATGGATGCAAACAACACCGGAGTTATGTTGTCCTTAGCAGCTTAGTAATAAGCTTTGTCATAAGTATTGAGTAATGCTTTGACTAGTGGCAGTTACAGCATCGGGTGTTAATAGGTGGTTCACGTAAGGAAGTTTTGAAGCACGATATAGTTGGAGCTTCGGAGATGGAGGGGGGCAGTGTGTTGAACCAGGAGGGGGCCCTAAAGCTGAAGGCTCTTTGGCCGTGAGAGGTCCTAGCTCTAGTGACAACAAGAGAGGTTTTCCCAGAGGTCCGAGTATGAACTAGTGGGACAGAGTGGCGTATGGTGGTGGTGGTCAATCCTGGTGGGGATAGCCCAAGGAGGGTCTTTTTTGTAAGGGTACAGGTCAGATATTTGAGGCGCTCGTCGAGATCAAGTACCAGCGCTTTAGCATACAGTAGACAGGTGTGTGTCATCCTAGGTGCTCCAGTAATTAACCTGCAGGCCTTATTCAGAGTAAGCTAATTTTATGGAGTGCAGTCTGATCAGTAGCACCATACACCAGCAGTCCATAGTCCACTAGGGACAGGATAGAGAGGTGATCATAGTCAAGAGCTCCGGGGAGGCAGTGTTTATACCGATGTAAGATGCCCAATCGGATATTAGTGGCAGTGGCTAGGGCAGCGATGTGTCCATGGAAGGAGAGGGAGGGGTCAAAATGGATCCCTAGGTATTTATAGGAGCAAACTTGTTCGAGTGGGAAAGAGGACCCAGAGTGAATGAGGAGTTTTAAGTTGCAGGACTTATTTTGGGGATGAGTGAAGAACATGGTTTTGGTTTTTTAAAGTTTATCACCAATCTATGTTCCTTGAACCAGCCCTCGGCTTCAGTGAAGGACTTCTGCAGCGAGCCCTGGAGGGCAATAGGGTTACGACTTGAGGCAAAGATGACTGCATCATCAGCGTACAATAGAATGTTCCCCGAGCAAGAGCGTGGAAGGGTGTTAAGGTAAAGGGAGAATAGTAAGGGGCCCTGGGGAACCCCAGAAAAGATGGGACAGATGTCTGAGTAGGTCCCATTAATTTTTACATGCTGTGAGCGGTCAGACAGATAACTGGTGCACCAGGAGATAGGCCCAGCAGCAAAACCAGAGAGACTAAGGGCATCAAGAAGGAGGGGGTGGGAGACAGTGTCGAAAGCTTTCGAGAGGTCAATGAAGACAGCACCAGCCAGAGAACCAGTGTTTAAGGAGGAGTGGAGAAAGTTGGAGAACTCTAGGAGGGCTGTGTTGGTACTGTGGCCCGCTCGGAAGCCATGCTGCTCAGGACAAAGGACATTGTAGGTGTAGAGGTAGTCAGAGATTTGAGAGGCCACCACTTTTTCCAAGGCCCTGGAGAGAGGGGAGAGAGAGAATGGAGATCGGTCGATAGTTTCCAGCCACAGTCCTATCACCACCTTTAAAGATAGGGGTGACAGTGGCGACTTTCCAGGCAGTTGGAACCTTCCCAGGCAAAGAGTGGTTGATGAGGCATGTGATCGGGTAAGGACTGTGTCTAAGACCAGCCGTAGGATACACGGATCCAGGGTGTCACTGCCTGTACTACTACTCTTGAGGGCAGTGACAAGGTGCGGCTTAAGTTCTTGGGCAAAACACGAGGAGGAGAAAATAAGGGCGAAAGATTTACAGCAGGTGCTGGGGAGGAGGGTCAAAAAATTTGTAGGAGGATAGGGCTAAGGTCAGTGAATGAGGTGTTGAGGTGGTTGGCTATGAGGGCTGGGTCTGAGGAGATCACACCATTAATGTTGATCTGGTGGGTGGGAAGTGTGCACTCCATTTAACTGTTTAATGTTATCCCAGAAGGTTCTGGGATTCCCCATGAGGCAGTGAGTGAGGACTGATAGTGCTCAGACTTGGCCTTTCTGATGGCCCGAGTGCACTTGTTTGGCGCAGCATATAACCCGCTTGTCATTGGGCCGCCAGTCTCAATGGCACGGTGCCATAGGGTTGTCCCTATGTTTGAGCTGGTGGATCAAAGCTGGGTAACCCAGGGGCATTCTTCCTTTAGAACGAGCGGGTCAACACTGGGCAAAGATATCACAGGCATTATTAAAAGTTTGGGTAAAGAAGGAGACAGCTGTGTCGATGTCAGGAGTTGCCTGTATAGGAGACCAGTCAGTTTGGGACAGAAGTTCCTTAGTTTTATCAGTCCACCAGGTATTAGCACGCTGGCATGTGGACTGTGCTATGGGTTTGGGGACTGAGGATGACCAGTTGAATAGAATGGGGGAGTGATCGCTGAGAGAGTCTGGGAGGACTTGTACATTGAGGATCCGATTAGGGCGGTTGGTGAGTACCACATCAAGCAGGGTACTGGAGCCTCTCTTGGGGTTAGTCCTGGTAGGGTGGGTAACTAGTTGCATTAGGTCTATTGCAGAAAAGGAATATCCAGAGAGGCTGAAATGTTATTTTTGTTGTTGTCCCTAAACCATGCCAGAACGTTAGGCGACACTGCCCCTTTGTATTGCCTTGCTATAAGGCTTCATCAGGTGGAGGATCCAGTGGGTACAAGCACCTATTAAATACCCAGAGGTTTACATTCTGAATTGAATAGTGTCTTGTAATTTTTATGTTTGCTTGCACACATGTGCAAGAAACATAGTGCCATCATCCGAGTTTTCGGAGGTGTGTCACCCCCTCTTCCAATTCAGTCAGTGTGTTGGCAGGCGCGGCCTGCCCGTTAATGCATGCTGGAGCTGTCAATGACAAGCTCCAAATGCAGTGGCGGTGAGCAGGTTGAAAGGAGGAGCTACGCTTCAGTGAGCAGTGATAAGATATCGCCTGTTCATGCGCAGCTCCCCCTACACACACACACACACACATGCACGCATACTGCGTGCCCCCCCCACGCACAACTCTATAGCCGACGGGTGCCTAATTCCTGTCGGCTAAAGCGCGCCTCCAAAGCCTTCCAAATGCCATGCTGGGTGCCCACCCCAGCGGGCAAGTTATCAGATAGTCGACGGGGTGCCCAACTCCTGTCGACTCCACTGTCCCCCCCCAGTATCTGGGTGCTACACTGGGAGCCCCCCCCAGCGCGGGTAACTGATGCTATGGCCGACGGGAGTGCCCAATCCGCCGGCTTCACGCCCCCAGCCGGCCCCAGTCATGCTGGGAGCCCACCCCAGTGTGGCAAACGCCCGCTGGGCTGCCTTTAAAACAAACCCTGAAAAGCAAAAACGGTCCCACGCAGTCTCCCTGCTTCCCACCACAACCCGCACCCACCCACTGCGCACCCTGCCTCCCACACACCCTCACCCCATACTTACTCTAGAGCTCGCGTGACGTATCTTCGGTGGACCAGGAACACGTCTGCACTCTTCAAAGCCGACCGCGAACTGAGGAAATGCCGGTAAGCTGTACAATAGGATAGATAGGGTTTTTTCAACTTTGTTGCATATCTCAGGCATTTTTTGGAATATTTGCACCAAATTTTCAACATGGGGTTTTTGGGACCCCTTCTCATGAATGATGTCACTGTCATGGCGTTATTCGGGCCCGAAGGGCGATTTCGCAGTCACTGTGTGAAATCACCTTTTGAGCCCAATTAATAAAACGACACTGCCAGCGTTCATAAGGTGGGCTCTCAAGAAGCCTATTTGAAAATTTGCGTGAGAATCCTAAAATGACTGTTTATGAGCGCAGAAGTAGTTCCTTATGCAGGTTCGTAGTTCGCTGGTTTCAGTTTTTCACCAGATCCACGTTATTTTCACACCTTCTGCTGCTGCTTTTCATGACCCAAAACGTGTCGCTATAGCTCATAATGGCGCAGTTAGTGTGTGAAATCAATGTATGGAACAAATTAAGAATACGGACGTTCATGAGCAGAGGCTTTAAATGGCTATGTTGAAAATTTGTGAAAAATTCCGAAATGATCAGCTATTAGCGCCGCGCGCTGTACAGTTCCTACGCCACCGTAGGGTTTACTAATTTTCAATATTTTCACTTCAGATTTCATTGCCATTTTACCGCATCTTCTTATGGAGTAGTACAGCTGTCATTTTTCACATCTGTTTCAAACGCTTTCACTTTATGTAGCGCACAATGGCGCAGTCGGTGTGCGAAATCAATGTACGGGACAAATTAAGAAAATCACAGTGACACTGTTCATGAGCAGAGGTCTTAAAATGGCTATGTTGAAAATTTGGTGAAGAAATTCCAAACAAGCATTTGTCAATGCCGAACGTTCGCTTGCAGGTATTTGCAGTGGTATTTGGCACGTATGGTGCTTTACCCTAATGCCCTGTGCGATTGCTGGTATTTGCACAATAAATTTTCAGCATGACCTTTTTGTTACCCCCATTGTGCGCTACATAGGCGGAAACATCGCTTTGGGCAGGATGTGAAATGACAGCTGTACTAGCTCATAAGGTAGTGTGGTAAAATGGCAATGTTGAAAATCTGGAGTGAAATATTGAAATTTGAAACTCCACGAGCGCGTGGAACTGTGCAACGACGTCAGAAACAGTCATTGTTAGAATTTTTTCACCAAATTTTCAACATTGGCATTTTAAAACCTCTGCTAATAAACAGTGTCACTGTGATTGTCTTACTGTGTCCCATACATTGATTTTGCACACGACCGCGCCATTGTGCACTACATGGTGGAAACACGCTTGGGCAGGATGTGAAAAATGACAGCTGTACTGCTCATAAGGAGGTGTGGTAAATGGCAATGTTAAAATCTGGAGTGAAAATATTGAAAATTACAAACTTACGAGCGTATAGGAACTTCACAACGACGCCAGTAAACAGTCATTTTAGGAATTTTCATCAATTTTTCAACATAGCCATTTTAAGATCTCTGTTCATGAACAGTGTCACTGTGATTTTCTTAATGTGTCCCATACATTGATTTCAAGACACCGACCATGCCATTGTGCGCCACTGCAAGGAAACACGCTTTGGGTGAGATGTGAAAAATGACAGCTATACTACTCATTAGAAGAAGGTGTGGTAAAATGGCAATGTTGGAAAATCTGGAGTGGAAATATTGAAAATTACAAACCCATTTGAAAGCGTATGAGGAACTGCTAATCCATCAGAAACAGTTCATTTTTAGAATTTTTCACCAAATTTTCAATATAGCCATTTTAAGACCTCTGCTAATGAACAGTGTCACTGTGATTTTCTTTAATTTGTCGATACATTGATTTCAAGACACTGACTGGCGCCCATTGTGCGCTACATGGGTGGAAACACATTTTGAGCAGGATGTGAAAAATGACAGCTGTACTGCCTCGGAGGAGGTGGTAAAATGGCAATGTTGGAAAATCTGGAGTGAAAATATTGAAAATTAGAAATCCACAGCGTGAGGAACCGCGCAACGCAGACGTCAGAAACAGTCATTTTAGGAATTTTCAATAAATTTCAACATAGCCATTTTAAGACCTCTCTTCTCATGAACAGTGTCACTGTGATTTTCTTAATGCGCCCCATACATTGATTTCAAGATATCGACTACGCGCCATTGTGCGCCCTCATCGGAAACACGCTTTGGGTGAGATGTAAAATGACAGCTATACTACTCACTAAGAAGGTGTGGTAAAATGACAATGTTGAAAATCTGGAGTGGAAATATTGAAAATGAGTCCACGAGCCGCAAGCGAGGAATCGGCGCAACGTGACGCCAGAAACAAGTCATCGCTTGGCTTGCACCAACATTATGGGTTTTGGGACCCCTTCGCGAATGATGTCACTGTCATGGCATTATTCGCCCGGCGAAGATTTCTGCAGTGACCGCGCACTGATCATGGAACGCCTTCGCCCCAATAACGCCATGAGTGACAGCATTCATGAGAAGGGTCCCAAAACCCCATGTTGAAAATTTGGCAAAAATTCCCCAAAATGCCTGAGATATGCAATAAAGTTGAAAACCCCTATCTAGCCCATTATACAGCTTACCGCATTTCTCAATTCGCCGGTCGGGTTTTGAAGAGTGCAGACGCGTTCTCGTCCACACCTAAGATCGCCGCTACCGGTGCCCGGAGTGTAAGTAGGGTGTAGGGTGGGGAGGCAGGGTGCGCAGGGTGGGTGCGCGGGTTAGGAGGGGAGCAGGAGACCAAGGGGACTTGCTTTTTAATTTACAGGTTTTTTTCCAATTGACGACGCGACATTTGCCATGTTGGGTGGGCTCAGCGTGGCAGAAGATGGCTGGGGGCCGTGGAGCCGGGACGGGGATTGGGCACCCCATCGGCTGGACAAGAGGTTTGCCACTCTGGGTGGGCCTCAGCGCTGGCAGAAGATGGCTGGGGGGCCGAGGAGCCGCTGGGATTGGGCACCCCGGCCGGCAAACAACACGGACGTTTGCCACGCCTGGGGTGGCCTCAGCAAGGCACCAAAGCTTTTGGTGGGGCGGACGCTGGGGCGGCGCGGATGATGGCCAGTATGACAGCGGTGGTTTCTTTGAAGCCGGCGACCACCGCTGTCAAGCACACAGCTCCCGCACCTCCATTGTGCAGGACCGCCACGCCTGCTCAACTGAGCAGTGGATTGCAAGGGGAGAGGCACACTCCAAAGTGTGCTACTCCCAAACGCTCCTTGCGCATGCACGCGTTTAACGTAAAAATGACTGTTTTGACGAGCGCGCATTGTACAGTTCCTTGCTGACAGGCTCATAAGTTCTGCCAATTTCAATATTTTCACTCCAGATTTTCAACATTGCTATTTTATCAAGACCTCCTTATGAGCAGTACTACTCGTCATTTTTCACCATCTTGCCCAAAATGTGTTTCCACCCATGTAGCGCATAATGGTGCAGTTGATGCTAAATCAATGTATGACACATTAAGAAAATCACAGTGACACTGTTCATGAGCAGAGGTCTTAAATGGCTATGTTGAAAATCTGGTGAAAAAATTCTAAAATGACTGTTTTACTTAGCCGCATACAGGTTCCTATGCATGCATGCTCATAAGTTTCATGTAATTCTATTTTCAATTCAGATTTTCAACACATTGCCATTTATTACACTTCCTTATGAATCAGTACAGCTGCCATTTTTCTTTTCTATGCTCTAAAATGTGTTTTTGCACATGTAGCACATAATGGTGCTGTTGTGTGCCAAAGCATTGTTTGGCAGATTAAGAAAATCACAGTGACACTGTTCATGAGCAGCAGGTCTTTAAAATAGCTATGTTCAAAATTTGGTGACAAAAAGTCCATAATGACTGTGTTACTTAGTGAGCATTGCGCAGTTTCCACGCACTGTAAGTTCAATGACTTGTAACATTTTTCAGTCCAGATTTTCACCAGTGGCATTTTTCCACACTTCCTTATGAACAGTACAGCTGTCATTTCACAACATGGCTGAAGTGTGTTTTCACACTTTCAGCGCGAGATGCATGGTCGCTGTGGGAAATCATTGTTCGGGACAGATAAAGAAAATCACAGTGACACTGTTCATGATTGGAGGCACCAAAATGCCTGAATTGACAATCTGCTGTAAAAAATCCTCAACCGAATTTATATTACTGGTGTGCGCTGTAATAGTTTCTGTGTACGCCAAGACTTCACCCATTTTTTTTATATTTTACTGCAGATTTGCAACATTGCCATTTTTACACCTCCCCATGAACAGTACAGCTGTCATTTTTACATCCTGTTCGAATGTTTTTGCACCTGTGGTGCTAAATGCCGCATCTTCAGAGCATAACAGCTTCGCTAACAAACTGATATTCCCCTGTTCATGAGGTGGGTCACAAAAAAAAATGTTGAAAATTTGGAGTGAAAATACCAACGAATGCCTGAGGTATTAGGGTTTTCAACCATAACGCCCAACCCTATAGAGAATGACAGGCATCAGGGGTGTGACTTGGGATTCTTGCCTGTAATGCTCATACCATTCCACACCCTACAGCCAGTGAGAGGCATCGAGGTATGCCTTGTACTCTTTGGCCCCAAAGTTCACCCCTTTCTCCTATATTTCACCCATCTCACTGTATTTCCTAATGGAATGGGGTGCGCATAAGGGCCAAAGACCCCAAGGAACACTGTGACACTTGTCAGTGTCTGCAGGGTGGGGTGTGGTGAAATGGCGTGGCTGTTATGCCTGACAACCCAAAGGCACACCCCAATGCCTGTCATTCTCTGCAGGGTGGTGGTGGGGTTGGCTTCAGTTCAATACTTCACTGCCATTCCTATTACGCAGCTCTGTAACTTCTACACTACCACTGCCAATGCCAGCAAGCAAACATTCGGCATTGACAAATGCTTGTTAAAATTACCACCAAGTGAACTGGACAGGGGAAAGCCTGTGGACGTATTTTTCTTGGACTTCAGCAAGGCGTTTGACTCTGCCAGTCACAGAAACATGGTACACACAAATCCTTGACTGGGACGTAAACATACCAGGATACACTATCTACCGGAGGGACAGGGAGGGTAAAAGAGGAGGTCGGAGTAGCTCTCTACACAAGGGAAGGAATCAAAGCAACAGAACAAAAGGGTAAACAGGGAGGAGAAGAATCACTGTGGGTCAATTTGGAGGCAGGCAATGGCACCACAATCCACACAGGGGTTGTATACAGACCCCCCTCTCAGGGGGAGGAAATGGACAAGGAAATGATAGAAAGTATACTTAGAATGGCAGAAAAAGGGGAGATATTGCTGGTGGCTGATCTGAATATGCCAGATGTTAACTGTAGTGCAGTTGCAGCAGCCACTTCTAAGAGTGGGGTTATTCTAGATGCCCTACAGGGGGCATGCCTTAGACAACTAGTATTGGAACCCACTCAAGAGGGAGCAATCTTAGACCTGGTTCTCTCAAATGGAGATGGAGAGAGGATCACAGATGTAGAAGTGGGTAGCCATCTGTGAACTAGAGACCATCGAACAGTATGGTTCACAATAAACACAGCAATAGAGTCAAGCCATACAAAGGCAGAAGTACTGGACTTCAGGAGGGCTGACTTTGCCAAAATGGGTGAGTGCCTAAGGAATGCACTAGCAAATGGGCAGGAAGGAGGGGTGGAAGAACAATGGGGAATAATAAAACTGCCATCACGGAAGTAACAAGCCTTTGTGTGAAGCAAATAAACAAAACAAAATGATGTAAGAAACCACTATGGTTCTCAAAGGAGGTAGCAGTGAAGGTTAAAGAGAAAAATACAGTATTCAGAAAGTACAAGGAATCACAGAAGGAGCAGGATAGAGAATTGTATCAGTTAAAGCAAAAGGAAGCTGGGAAGGCAGTCAGAACAGCAAAGGCCTGAACCGAGGAAAAGATAGCCAACTCATTTAAGAAGGGGGATAAAACCTTTTTTAGGTACATCAGGGAGCGAAGGAAGACCAAGGCAGGGATAGTGAGGCTTAATAAAGGGGAGAGGGGGTGGGCAGAAGGAGACGGAGAAAACGGAGAGATACTAAACAAATATTTTTGCTCAGTATTTACAAATGAAGAGAGGGAGGTACCTAAAACAAACAATAGAAACACTCTGGATGCAGAAGTTGATACCAGCCCATTTACAGAAGAAAGGATTCTGAAAGAACTCTTAAAACTGAAGGTGGACAAAGCAATGGGGCCTGATGGGATTCATCACAGAATTCTAAAAGAACTAAGGGTAGAACTAGTGACACCACTGACTACCCTCTTTAACAAATCATGGGAGGATGGGATGGTACCTGAGGACTGGAGGAGGGCAGATGTGATTCCCCTTCACAAAAGTGGGAGCAGGGCAGAAGCAGGAAACTACAGACCTGTTAGTTTAACCTCAGTGATAGGGAAAATGATGGAATCACTTCTGAAGGAAAGAATTGTCGAGTACCTAGAGGCCACAGGGGCACAGGACCCAAGGCAGCATGGATTCACAGCAGAAAGGTCATGCCAGATGAATCTAATAGATTTCTTTGACTGGGTGACCAAAGTAGTAGATCAGGGAGGAGCTGTGGACATGGCCTACCTAGACTTTAGCAAGACATTTGACTCAGTCCCACACAAAAGATTAATATACAAGTTAGCCAGTCTGGGAGTGGGTCCCAAGATGATAGCCTGGGTAAAGAATTGGCTGGAGAATAGGACACAGAGGGTAATAGTAAATGGAGTCCACTCTGAAGAAAGGGGGGTTACTAATGGGCTACCGCAGGGTTCAGTATTAGGACCAGTCCTCTTCAATGTCTTTATAAGCGACATTGCAGAGGGACTGGAAGGAAAAGTATGTCTCTTTGCAGATGACACAAAGATCTGCAATATAGTTGATGCACAAGGTGGGGTGGAAAGGATGAGAAGGGACTTGGCAAGGTTGGAGGAATGGTCAAATGTATGGCAGCTGAGATTCAGTGCTAAGAATGCAAGGTAATGCACCTGGGAAACAAAAACTCAGGGGAAGAGTACACAATGGGGGGTGAGATACTAACAACAACAGAAATGGAAAGGCACCTGGGGGTAATCATATCAGATGACTTAAAAGTGGGCAAGCAATGTGAGAGGGCAGTAAGGAGGGCTGGGGGGATACTGGGATGCATAGGGAGAGGCATCACCAGTAGAAAACAAGAAGTTGTTATCCCTCTGTACAGACAGTTGGTGAGACCCCATCTGGAGTATTGCATGCAGTTCTAGAGACCCCATCTCCACAAGGACATAGACAGGATAGAGGCAGTCCAGAGAAGGGCAACTAAAATGGTGCAGGGTCTGCACCAGAAGACATATGAAGAGAGACTAAAGGAGCTTAATATGTATAGCCTCAAGGAAAGGAGGAGAGGGGAACATGATAGAAACTTTCAAGTACCTCAGGGAATCAACAAAGTCCAAGAGGGTAGCATCTTTCAAAAAAAAAGGTATGCAAGAACAAGGGGGCACAATTTGAAGATAGAGGGGGAGCGTCTCAGAGGTAATGTAAGGAAGTATTTTTTCACAGAGAGGGTTGTGGATGCATGGAACAGCCTTCTGGAGGAGGTTGTGGAGTCAAAAACAGTGGTTGAATTCAAGCATGCATGGGACAGTCATAAGGCAATTCTAGGGGTTGGGGGTAGAAAAAAGTAGGCTGCTGGTTAACTAGGATCTGCAGCTTATCCATTAGGTAGGGAAATGGGCAGACTGGGTGGGCCAAGCAGTCCTTATCTGCTGTCAAATTCTATGTTTCTATGTACCCCACAGTGGTCTGGTGGAGAAACTGACAGGGTGAGGAGTAGGCCCTTTGATGGTCAGATGGATTGAAAACTGGCTAGCTGGACACACTCAGAGTAGTGGGTGATGGGAGCTCTCATACCCTAGAGGTCGTTGGTGCAGTACCGCGGGGCTCGATCCTGTTTAATGCATACATATCAGATATCAGGGAGGGTATAGGGTGTGAAATGAGTCTCTTCGCTGATGACTCCAAGATGGGAGCAGTAGCTGAGGGGAAGAGGGAGGCTGGTTCTGCAAGGGGCCTGACAGTGGACACCCTGGAAAGGTGGGCTCACACCTGGAAATTAAATTTCAATATCACCAAGTGCAAGGTGTTACATCTTGGGCGGGGAAACCCTAAACACAGGTACATCCTGGGAGGGGAGGCACTGGAGGCCTCAACAGGGGAAAAAGACCAAGGGGTCATGGTGGATGCATGTATGAATAACTCTGAGCAGTGCAGGAGAGCAGCTAGCAAAGCAAACAGGATGTTGGGATGCATCGTAAGGGGGATCACCTCTAGGAGCAGGGAAGTCATTCTGCCGCTGTACAATGGACTGGTTAGACCACACCTTGAGTACTGTGTACAGAACTGGAGACCACACTTGAAGAGGACATACAGCCCCTAGAGAGGGTACAGAGGAGGGCAACTAAGATGATACGAGGACTAGGCAATTTGACGATGAGGACAGACTTGAGGAGCTCTGCCTGTTTTCATTGGAGAAGAGGAGAGGAGAGGCAGGGGACATGATTGAGGTCTTCAAGCACCTCAAGGAATAAATAGGTAAACACGAGGGATCTTTAGACTAAAGCAGGAAGGTATCACCAGAGGGCATGGTTTAAAGTTGGAAAGTGGAAGGGTGAGGGGGGGTTTTTCACCGAGATGGTGGTGGATCCTTGGAACGCGCTGCCTGGTGAGCTGGTTCAGAGATTCCCAGTGGAGGGCTTCAAGAGAGGGTGGGACAGACACAGAAAGCGGATGTATCAGATGATGGCCTGGCCCAGGTGGGTGGGGATGGATGATAGGGGTTTCTGGAACACAAGGGGGGAGGGCCTCGGTACCCAACTAGGGATCTGAGGTTCGAGCAGACTCAGTAGACCATAAGGCCTAATCTGCTGGCAATTAGTATGTTAGTAAGATGAAACACCAGATTCTCATTCTATCTACTTTGCTACACTGTGACTTTTTCATGCGCTTTCTTCACCACAGTCTATTGCTTTATACTTGTTTCCCTTCTCCCCGCTCATTTCTTTTTCTAATCTCCCCTTATTTCTAGCTCATTTTCTCTCTCACTCTCTCTCTCTCTCTCTCTCTCTCTCTCTTTCTCCCTCTTTGGTGCTTTTAGCAGCTTTACACACATAATGTTACTGGAATACTGTATATCTGTTCTGTTTAACATAGAAAGATTGACCATAACAGCAGAAAAAGACCAGAGGTCCATCCATTCTGCTCATATTCCCTATAATCCCTGGAGCCTTCCTTGGAACCTATTGGAACCCATATTCAGAGCCGGCTGGCTGCACGTGCACACTGGGGTTAAGGCTTGCCAGTTCTGCGCTTTATTCAAATGGGATATCATGCTATCTGTTTGAATATCAGGCCATGGTAGCGCGAGCACAGCCAGTGGTCACCATGCTTTGTGCCACGCCACCAGAGTGCTGGGTTGAAGACCACCCATAGGAGTAAAGCGTGTACACACAGGTTAGTGCCACAAACCCTATAGGCAATATTTAGCTCAAACATGCAGATGAACCCATTGGGCATGCACGGTGCTAGGGGCCATTTGCATGCCCATTATAGGCCATCTGATGCGGAGCACATTAGTCATATGCCAGAACAGGTCCCCCCAGCCCTGATCCCCTCATGTAGGGTAAAGAAACATCCTGGTGGTCCACTGGGCTCTCCCTAGCCCTGATCCCCTCATGTATGTCAAAATAAGCATCCTTCATGGTCCAGTGGTCCTTCCCCAGCCCCTATCTCCTGTCATATTAATAATAAATACATTCCTGATGGTCTAGTGGTCCCTCTCCAGCCCCTGAACCCTTGTCATGTTAATAATACATTCCTGGTGTTCTAGTGGTCCCTCCCCAGCCCCAGTCCCTGTTATGACAACACACATTCATCTCTAGTGGTCTAGTAGACCCATCGTCCCCTCACCGTGGCAGGTGCTGTCCCACCACCATGTTCCCCCCTGTCCCAAGCCTAGGAGCTGATGACCAGCACAACCCTCCGCTCTCCACCATGAATGGCCGCTGACTGTGCTGTCACCGAGTGTGCACTGTATACAGTACCACCAATTGGTTGGCAGCAGCTGTCAATCAGTGGGCAGTACTGCATATAGCACATTGTAGGTGACAGCTCAGCTGGTAACTGGCCGTGGTGATGAGTGGAGGGCTGTGCTGATAGCCGGCTCCTGGGCTTGGGACAGGGGGGTTCAGGGTAGTAGGACAATACCTGCCAGGGTGGGGTGATAGGGGTCTACTAGACCACCAGGGATGAATGTGTGTTATCATAACAGGGATTGGGGCTGGGGAGGGACCACTAGACCACCAGAAATGTATTTTATTATTGATATGACAGGAGCTAGGAGATGAGGAAGGACCACTGGTCCACCTGGGTGCTTATTTTGACGCATATGACGGAACTGGGGCTAGTAGGGACTGCTGATCATCAGGGTACCCAGCCCTTGACACTGTGTGGATGGGGGCACCCACTCCCTCTGTGCACTGTTAAGGGCTGGGTTTCAAAAACATTAACTGCACCACGGTCACTGGTGGCTGTTTAGCAATTCTGAAAACGTTCAATATCGTGCTGCACTACATATGCATGAGGCATCCCTCATTTGCATAGGGCAGCGCAATATTGTGCGCAACAGTGCTGTCAGGGGTGGGCCGTGCATAAGTGTCTTTTGAATATGGCCACACCCCAGACAGCTTATTCTAGGTTAGCGTGGCGCAAACTTATTTTGTGCCACTCTAACCTTTTAAAAATGGGGTCCATGGTTCATCCAGGGTACCAACCCTTCCATCCCCATTATTTTTATTAATATTTATGAATGTACTCAATCTCATAATGTTGTTCTCTTGTATGGCCTGCCTCTGTATTTATTTTGCTACTCTTTATTGTCCACCATGCTTGGACATAAATGTCTCTTTGATGGTCTTTGCACCATTTTTGAACCATAATATTTGGCAGTCCAATTGACTTTTAAAAAACAGTTGTGAATGTGGGTCTTTCATCTTGGGTGTCATTTCTATCATTAAAATACATCTAGTTCAGTTTAAGATGCACAGTCGACTTTAGTTACTTTAAATGAAAATATATAAATAGATTCAAATTACTGGTATCCAGTTCAAGTTCGGCTACTGAACACAATCTCAGCAGACAAAACCTATGTATCATTGATATTTGTTTATATTAACCATTTGTAAGTTATACTGCTCAACAGCAGTACTCGCACCTGCACTTTACGAAATGCTATGTTGCACTGTGATCTAATGTTTCCTAACCAATGAATTTGCACCATTGGTATGTAGGTGCTAGTACCCACTGGCTATAGCAAGTTGTTATACATAGGGACAGTGTGGCCTGACGCTCTGGCATGGTTCTGGGACCACAAATAAAATAACATTTCAGCCACTCTGATATTGCCTTGGTGTGTGCGCTGTGTTTTGTTTTGGTGTTTCCTGAGCACCTCTCCATGGCAGCACCTTTAGGGAGTTTGGAGCGCACTGCTTCACTTGCCTTTTATTCGGTGACATTTCTCTGCACCTAACGCATAAAGGATATTATGGGCTCTGTACAAAGTCACAAAGTGTGACATTACTCTAGTGTGCAAATTCACAGCACTAATGCATATGAAGTGCTACGGACTAATGCCACGCCACATGCAGCTCTGTGAGTCACAACCGTATGTCCACAAAGTCTGACCTCATTGTGCCCTAGGACCTGGGGAAGGGACACCTCAAATCAAATGACCAGTAATGAACTGGTTCTATACAGGTGCAGTACCAGCCTGTCCGTTATTTAGAGCTGGATATTGGCAAGGGCTTATGCAGGTGCTGTGAAGGAACTATACAGGCCTGCTTGCTATTCAGACTGTTACAAATTCTTTCCCTGTCGAGGCTTGTAATATGTTTGTCCATGTGCTGGTGGTGTTCACTAATACAAACACTTTCAGTCACAGCATGCACTTTCAGGTAAACTGTAGACATTTAATAGGCATTTGGCAGGCATGCTACAAATATAAAATAAATACTTATACAGGCAAAGAACAAACAATGTAGAGACCCTAGACAGTACTGCAGTTTCGACCAGGGCTCTAACATCTGCCAGACTGATACAACTCAACACCGGGAAAACCTCTCCCACATGTGATAAGTAAATCTTTCATGTTTGGTGACAGTTTGCCCCCCTTTCTGTGCAGTAGCCCTTTTCAGCTGAGAACGGGGCCTTCTGTGTTTTTTGTTTGGTTTTAGCTGCAATGTAACTGTAGCCACCATCTTCAACACTAGATGGCACTGCAGCTTGTAGAAAAGAAGTGAGGGAACAGAAGTCTTAACAGTGTAGTACAGGAATGTTATCTCTGCCACCTGCCTTGCTCTGTGGGACTTGGCCATTGGTTATTATTATTAACGCCTTCTGCAAGCCCAGATCTGGACTTCTTGCCAGCTGACTATATGAGGGTGTTGTTTAGATTACTCCTTGGTCGGTCTGATGGCACAGCAGTAGAGCTTCCGCCAGAAGCCAAAAACCTGGGTTCAAGAATGAGTCCAAGGAATCAGAGGGCCAGCTAGGGGGAAGAGGATTGAGCATCCAAAGGACTGTTCTCCTCCGGGAAGAGGGTGGGTGAGCGTTGACACGTGACTGACCTCTGGCAGAGGCCAGGGAGGGGAGTAGCTGCTGGATCCTGGATAGTGGGGAGGCGTGTTGGACACTGGTGCTTAGTGCTATCAGGTTGTTGCATGCTATGCCTCCCATGCAGTGATAAAGCATCAGCAAAACTGCAGGCCCCATCAGTGATGATCCACTCCACAGGTCCCACCCCACCTGCCGATGGCACTTGGCTGGCACCCAGTTTAAGTGTTCCATCAGGAGTGGCCCTGCCTTTGGGGTAAGCCAGGAGACGCACTAGTGATGGAGATCTGCCAGGAACCTGATTTGTAGTCCATCAGGGAAGCTCTGCCGGTGCCCTGCCCTGGGGAACAAGCCCGGAAGATTACCACCCGAGGTAAGTCCTGAGGGTTGAGCAGGGGACTGAGGAAGCACAGGCAGAGCCGTAAGGGTAAGGTGCCAGAAAAAAGAAAAAGATTAGTGACCCTGGGGCCCACTCGGGATCAGACCAATTATAGGAACACACAGGTTACTGGCATTCACGCCCCCTCACACCTGCTGGGCAACTAAGGGACAGACTTTTAGGTGTAACCCCCCCCCCTGCAAAAGTCTTCCAGGAGCTTTAAGAGCTGTCTGCCTGCAGACATAATTAATTTGGATGGGGGTCTGTGTGTTTCCCTGCTTGAGTCCCGCTCGAGCTACTGCCAAATCACTCTGTTTCTGCAGTCGCTAAGAGCACAGAGGGAGCTCTTCTGAAAGATGTAACTGTTTACCAGAACTTAGTGTGATAATGAAAATACAGTTTGTTTGACCTGCCTTTTGTTACAGCATGAACTCTGTTTGCTTGTTACCTCATTTGAGTCCAGAACTGCTGAATGGGACCAATCATTATTTGGGACCTTTGAACTGGAGCCTACTTTGGGCAAATCAGAACTGGGACTTTCACTTGGAGCCAGCCACAAGGGGATTATATGAAGAGTTCTTCTGGGAAATGTAGTTCAGACCTTGGCGCCTTTTTACACCAATAGAGGGAGCCTGTTGTGACTGACAAGGAAGATCAGCCAACTGGAACCTTTGGATTTGGAGGAAATGCCCTGCTCTGTTACTGGAAAGCGGAGATCAGTTGTGACAGTGAAGAGAGAAGGAGCTCTGTGCTTTCATGTGTATAGTTTCGCTGGCAACATGTGAGACCCTGAGTTTTGGCCTGCAGCCGTTGTGAGTGCCAGTTTGGACTGAATCCAAGTTGTGAGGAGAAAGAAGCACCAGAAGTGTGGAAACCAGGCTCTCCCTGTAGAAGACTGGAGAAATTGCTGAATCGCGCTCGGTCTGTCAGGAACTGAAGCTGCTGTGTGTGCTCCCGGGTATTTTGCAGCAAGTGCGATCAGGATTGAGGAGCAGCCTGCCTGGTATAGTACTTTTGTTTTACAGTACATATGAATGTGCGTAGTGCTTGTGGGGAATCATTATTTCCAATCCACTGTGCTGTGTGCTGTGTGTTGAAGCTGGAAGCAAACCCCAGCTTGTCTCAGATTAAATCTGTCTGCTATAAACTGCAGTGGGGTCCAGTCACAAGGACCTTGTTTCCATGCCCTGTTGTTTCTGACAATCCAGAGAACATCCACCATCCGGTTCTCAGCTTGGGTATTGTGAGTACAAACCAGGGTATTCCCCTGCAGCCTGTTTTCAATCACAAGTGTGTCATCTAATTGTTGTTTC
The DNA here is from genome assembly GCA_016271365.2 of Neoceratodus forsteri. NCBI lineage: Eukaryota > Metazoa > Chordata > Ceratodontiformes > Ceratodontidae > Neoceratodus > Neoceratodus forsteri. Next base: position 74,092,751 of record JADMNL010000023.1, read on the forward strand.
ACTTCTTCATGGACTGAGCCAGCCAGCTCCGGATTACAATTGGGTGTTGTGCATATATTTTCTTCTACAGGGCCCTATCCATCTGCACCTGCCGGCCAACCCCGGGCAATGGACCTGGCTAGCCCCCAACCTGGGTACCCAGAGTGTGACTTTTCAGACCCTGTATGTGTGCACAGTACTGTGATTTAATGCCACCAATTAACCTGATTTCCTCCAGTTACTGTCCCCTAAATAAATCAGATTTGTTGTTGTTATACTATACACTGTCTATGGTGTTGGTACTTATGGAAACAGTATTGTATTTTGCTGTGTATGTTGTTTAACCTTATTTTACAGGGTCCTCGAGACGTGCTGCAGAATCAGTCTCGAGGGTAAGTGGTGCTTTATGAGTGAACAGTGTGTATACTGCGGGGGCATTGGGGCTGTAACTCCTGTGTACTGTGTGAGCCACTAGAGGGAACCATAGGGGTCACGGTGTCCCAGAGGGCTGTGATCAAGCTGTCTAACCACTACAAACCCTGACCTCTGGGTGGAGGCACCCTAGAACCTAGGCCCTCAACCTGTCAGTAGTCAAGCAGGCAGGGTAGTAGCCCTGGGATAGCGCCACCTGGGGTTACATATGGATGCCTGAATAATCTGTGGTATCTTCCTGTTCCAGATTCCCAAATAATGGCAATTCTGTCTGGAGCATATCATGCAGTATCGAGTTTATTGTGTGGAAAACATATTCTGACTATCCAGGACTATCCTTAAAATGTTATCCGTCTATCTGGGTCCAATCTTCTAGATCCAGACACATGAGCTCTCCACAATTAGTGATTGTGAAGGGAATAATTCACTGTGCAAGGTCTTCAAATTGGCACCAGCTGTAAAGGTGTCTACTCACAAATCCTCCAAGCAGGAAGAAGAGTGCAGCCATGCTGACTGTGTTCGTGTGAGTGGGAGACCAGGAAAAGGAAGTGAAAACTGGGAAAAAAACAAAATGATAATAAAAACAAGACAATTAGTAACCCAGCTTACAGACTGACTTTAAAGATATAAATTTAGGATCCATAAACCCACCTCTGCCCAGCCAAAGCCCTGGGTCATAGAAGCATAGAAACATAGAATTTGATGGCAGATAAGACCGCTTGGCCCACCTAGTCTGCCCATTTTCCTACCCTAACAGATAAGCTGCAAATCCTAGTTAACCAACAGCTTACTTCCTCCTACCCTCCACTAGGACTGCCTTATGTCTGTCCCATGCATTCTTGAAGTCCCCCACTGTTCTTGACTCCACGACCTCCTCAGGGAGGCTGTTCCATGCATCCACAACCCTCTCAGTGAAAAATACTTCCTCACATTACCTCTGAGCTGCCCCTCTATCTTCAAATTGTGCCCTTGTTCTTGCACATCTCTTTTCTGGAAGATGCTACCCTCTTGGACTTTGTTAATTCCTTGAGGTACTTGAAAGTTTCTATCATGTCCCCTCTCCCTCCTTTCCTCTAGGGTATACATATTAAGCTCCTTTAGTCTTTCTTCGTATGTCTTCTGGTGCAGACCCTGCACCATTTTGGTTGTATTCCTCTGGACAGCCTCCACTCTGTCTATGTCTTTGCGGAGATGGGGTCTCCAGAACTGCACACAGTACTCCAGATGGGGTCTCACCAACTGTCTGTACAGAGGGATAACAACTTCCTGTTTTCTACTATTGATGCCTCTTCCTATGCATCGCAGTATCCCCCCAGCCTTTCTTACTGCCTTCTCACATTGCTTGCCCACCTTTAGGTCATCTGATATAATTAGCCCCAGGTCCCTTTCTATTTTTACTGTTGTCAGTATCTCACCCCCCATTGTGTACTCTTCCCCAGGGTTTTTGTTTCCCATGTGCATTACCTTGCACTTCTTTGCATTGAATCTGAGCTGCCGTACATTTGACCATTCCTTCAATCTTGCCAAGTCCCTTCTCATCCTTTCCACTCCATCTTGTGTATCAACCCTGTTGCAGATCTTTGTGTCATCTGCAAAGAGACATACTTTTCCTTCCAGTTCCTCTGCAATGTCACTTATAAAGACATTAAAAAGGACCAGTCCCAGTACTGAACCCTGCGGTACCCCACTAGTAACCCTCCTTTCTTCACTGTGTATTCCATTTACTACTACCCTTTGCGTCCTGTTGTCTAGCCAATTTTTTATCCAGGCTACCACCTTGGGACCCACTCCAAGACTGGCTATCTTGTGAATTAATCTTTTGTGTGGGACTGTATCAAATGCCTTGCTAAAATCTAGGTAGGCCATGTCCACAGCCCCTCCCTGGTCTACTACTTTGGTCACCCAGTCAAAGAAATCTATTAGATTCGTCTGACATGACCTTCCCATCGTGAATCCATGCTGCCTTGGGTCCTGTGCCCCACTGGCCTCTAGGTACTCAACAATTCTTTCCTTCAGAAGTGATTCCATCATTTTCCCTACCACTGAGGTCAAACTAACTGGTCTGTAGTTTCCTGCCTCTGTCCTGCTCCCACTTTTGTGAAGAGGAATCACATCTGCCCTCCTCCAGTCCTCGGTACCACCCCATCCTCCCATGATTTGTTAAAGAGAGTAGTCAGTGTGTCACTAGTTCTACCTTAGTTCTTTTAGAATTCTTGAGTGAATCCATCAGGCCCCATTGCTTTGTCCACCTTCAATTTTACTAGTTCTTTCAGAACCCTTTCTTCTGTAAATGGACTGGTATCGACCCCTGTCTTCAGAGTGTTTCTCTTGTTTGGTTTAGGTAACGCCTCCTCTTCCTTTGTGAATACTGAGCAGAAATATTCGTTCAGTATCCTTCTTTTCACTGTCACCTCTACCCACATTCCCTCCTTTATTAAGCTTCAGTATCCCTCCTTTGGTCTTTCTTCGCTCCCTAATGTACCTATAAAAGTCTTATCCTCTTAACAGAATTGTTCATCCTTTCCTCGGTTTGGGCCTTTGCTATTCTGACTGCCTTCCCAGCCTCTTTCTGCTTTAACTGATAAAGTTCTCTCATGCTCCTTCTGTGTTTCCTTATATTTCCTGAATGCTGTTCTTTTCTCCTTAACCTTCCCTGCCACCTCTTTTTGAGAACCGTAGCGTTTTTTCCTTCGTTGTGTTTTACTGATTTGCTTTACACAAAGGCTTGTTGCCTCTGTGATGTGCTGTTTGATCACTCCCCATTGTTCCTCCACCCCTCCTTCTTGCCTGTTTGCTAGTGCTTTTCTGAGGCACTCTCTCATTTTCCCAAAGTCGGCCCTCCTAAAGTCCAGTACTCTTGCTTTTGTATGGCTTGACTGTATGGCTGTGTTTATCATGAACCACACTGTTTGGTGGTCGCTTGTTCCCAGATGGCTACCCACTTCTAAATCTGAGATTCTTTCTCCATCCCCATTTGAGAGTACCAGGTCTAAGACTGCTCCCTCCCGAGTGGGTTCCAATACTAGCTGTCTGAGGCATGCCCCCTGTAGAGCATCAAGAATGACCCTGCTCTTGGATGTGCCTGCAGCAAAGGTGCTCCAGTTAACATCTGGCATATTCAGGTCCCCCATCAACAATATCTCCCCTTTTTCTGCCATTCTAAGAAAGCCTTCTATCATTTCCTTGTCCATTCCCTCCCCCTGAGATGGGGGTCTGTATACAACCCCCATGCGGATTGTGGTGCCATTTCCTGTCTCCAGGGTGACCCAAAGTGCCTCATCTGCTCCCTGTTTACTCTTTAGTGCTGTTGCTTTGATCCCTTCCTTTACATAGAGAGCTACTCCTCCTCCTCTTTTACCCTCCCTGTCCCTCCTGTAGATTGTGTATCCTGGTATGTTGACATCCCAGTCATGGTTCTCTGTGTACCATGTTTCTGTGACTGCCACAATATCCAGGCAACCCTCTTCCATCAAGGCCACTAGTTCAGGGAGCTTGTTACACAGACAACGGGCATTGGTACTCATCACCCTCCACTTTTTGATAGCCTTACCCCTTTTAGCCCCATTTCTGTCCTTACTGCATTTGCCTTTTTTTACATTTAAATCTGTTCTGCTCCTAATAACTTCTGTACCTTGGTGTTTACCTCACTAATCACCATGTTTTGTGGGGGGAGGCTCGGATTTCCCTGCTCCTTTTCAGTGCCTCCCCCCTTGGCTAGTTTAAATGCTTGCCAATGAAGCATTTAAACCTCTCACCTAGGATCCTGGTTCCCCCTGGACAGATGCAGACCATCTCACCAGTATAGGTCTGCATCCCTCCAGGTGGCTCCCCAGTCCCCAATGAAGCCAAAACCTTGAGCTCCACACCAGTTTTTCAACCACTTATTGAATTCCCTGGTGAGGAGTGCCCTAGCATCTCCTTGCCATAGACAGGCAGCACCTCCGCGAAGGTTACCGTATGCGCTACTTGTCTAAGGTCCCTTCCCTACTCTATAAACTCCTCTTGCACTGCTCTGATCCCATTCCTAGCCAGGTCATTTGTCCCTAGGTGGACAATGACATCCAGCTCCCTCCCTCGTGCAGCTCCTCCCACAATCCTGAGGATTCGCTTCCTGTCCCTCCAAGCCATGGCACCAGGAAGGCACCTTACCTCCCTCTCCCCTTCCTCCCCCATTTCTACCCCCCCCTAATGATTGAGTCCCCCACCAGGAGTTGTTTCCTTCCCCTGTGGGGTCCCATGTCACCCTCCTGTGGGTCTCCTTTGTGAAGGTTCCCAGCATCCTCCTTGGTCTCCACTGCAGGTGCCTCCCTAGAGGAACCACTATCCACCAGAAGAGCGAATGAATTGTGAAGAGGTACAGCTGGAAGGATGCAACTCTGTTCCACCACCCTCTCCCTCCTTGAGCCCACCCTGGTCCAGCCTTTCCTCTTTCTTGGCAACCTCTGAGGTAGTGGCATTGGCCCTGGTGGTCCCTGGGTGGGGGAGGAGGTTTCACGAATCCTATCCAGGTCAGCCTGGAGACGGGCAACCTCCTCTCTCAGACCAGAGAGGTGCCTGCAAATAGGGCAGCATCGCAGCCTCCAGAATGTCTCCCGGAACACTGCCGCCCCCACAGCCATTGCACTGCACCACTCCTATCATGTCTTATTTTGTGTCCTCTCTACTGTTTCACTGGATGCTTATTCTCTCCTCTCCTTACAACTCTCACCCTTTCTGTTCTGGGTCAGCAACTTCCTATCTTCTTCAGTAGCCTCCTTCTTCCTTTCTCACATCAGACCACCAGCAGCTAGGGGGAGAGTGAGCTACTTTTTACTTTAGGGTTGACAAAACCAGTGTTTCTCTATGATCCTTTCCTTCCTACTGCCAAACAGGAAGTTCCTGTTGACAGTCAAATACAGTGGCTATAAAAGTAGAACTGGCTTTGGGAGGGTGGAGTGGGATGGAGGGCAATTAGTAGGAAAAAGGCTAGCAACAGGAAGTTGTAATTTGACTCACCTGCTTTTCTAGTGTCTAAACCACACCCCCAGGTAAGCTCTCTCTTCTCCTACTGGTTTAGCAAAGTCAGCTGATACAGTACCCTTCCCTGCACAGAACACACACTGACTTTCTTTCTTTTTTTTAACCCTAAATAAGACCCCTTCTACTTCTAATAAAGTTATCTGTCTACTTAATCTTAACTGACACTGACTCCTGCTGAGATATAAGTTTTAAATTAATAAGAAAATGTAGCTTCATATTCATACCCACAAATGAGCCTCTGCATGCTGTGCCTTTCTGTGTCACACCTGGAAATAAGACTTGGCACACTGTGCCTTTCTGTGACGCATCTGGAAATGAGCATTATACAATGGCAAGAAAAAATCCTGGACTCTGATTGGCTAGTCTTGGGCTCGACCCGTGATGTTATCCCAGCACAACATCACGGGTCTAGTCTCAGCCTCACTGTGAACCTGTAGATGACCTGGAGCACATTGAGCATTTGCTTGATTGTTTCATCTGCTCTTAAAAAACAAAAAGATTTTTCCACACAAAACATCTTTAAAATGATTTTATTTATTCTGTATATCAACGAGCCATTGTATAATAGCAATAATGCCCTCCAGGGTGTGTGTCGTTTTCGGATAACGTCATGCCTCAGTTGCTGGAAACGCTTTCGACCCTCTGACCTCGTGCCCCAACCACCTGAGGGCATGACATTATCCCAGCACGCACACACCATCAGTCAGGCATTATTGCTTAATTGACACACCCTGAAATGAGCCTCAGCACAGTGTGCTTTTTTGGGTCACAGCTGGAAACAAGCCTTAGCACGGTGTACCTTTCTGGGTCACACCTGAAAATGAGCTCTGGCACAGTGTGCCATTCTGTTCACACCTGAAATGGCTTTGTATAGTGTGCCTTTCTGGATTGCACCTGAAACCAGCCTTGGCCCAGTGTGCCATTCTGGATCACACCTGGAAACAAACCTTGGCACAGTGTGACTTTCTGGGTCTCACCTGGAAATGAGCCTTGGCACAGTGTGCTTTTCTGGGCCACAGTTGCAAATGAGCCTTGGCACACTGTGACTTACTGGGTCACATCTGGAAATGAGCCTTAGAACAGTGTGTCTTTCTGGATCGCAGCTGAAACTGAGCCTTGGCACAATGTGCCTTTCTGGAACACACCTGGAAATGAGCCTTGATATAGTGTATCTTTCTGGGTTGCACCTGGAAATGAGCCTTGGCACAATATGCCTTTCTGGATCACACCTGGAAATTATCCTTGGCACAGTGTGCCTTTCTGGATTGCTCCTGGAAATGAGCTTTGGCGCAGTCTGCCATTATGGGTCACACATGGAAGTGAGCCTTGGCACAGTGTGCTTTTCAAGGTTGCACCTGGAAAGAAGCCTTGGCACAGTGTGCCTTTCTGTGTTGCACCTGGAAATGAGCCTTGGCACAGTATGCCTTTCATGGTCGCACCTGGAGATCAGCCATAGGAGAGTGTGCCTTTCTGGATCACACCTGGAAATGAGTCTTGGTACAGTGTGCCTTTCTGTGTCACACCTGGAAATGAACTTTGGCACAGTGTGCCTTTCAAGGTCACACCTGGAAACGAGTCTTGGCACAGTGTGCCTTTCTGGATCGCACCTGGAAATGAGTCTTGGTACAGTGTGCCTTTCTGTGTCACACCTGAAATGAACTTTGGTACAGTGTGCCTTTCAAGGTCACACCTGAAACGAAGTCTTGGCACAGTGTGCCTTTCTGTGTCACACCTGGAAATGAGGTTTGGCACAGTGTACCATTATGGGTCACACCTAGAAATTAGCCTTGGCACAGTGTGTCGTTTGGGTCACACCTGGAAATAAGCCTTGCCACAGTGCCTTTCTGTGCTACTGCTGAAATGAACCTTGCACAGTATGCCTTTCTGGGTCACACTTGAAATGAGCCTTGGTACAGTGTGCCTTTCTGGATCGCACTTGGAAATGAGCCTTGGTGCAGTGTGCCTTTCTGTGTCACACCTGGAAATGAGCCTTGGCATAGTGTGCCTTTCTAGGTTACACCTGGAAATGAGCCTTGGCACAGTGTGCCTTTCTGGATTGCACTTGGAAATGAGCCTTGGTACAGTGTGCCTTTCTGGGTCACACCTGGAAATGAGCCTTGACACAGTGTGCCTTTCTGTGTCACACCTGGAAATGAGCCTTGGCACAGTGTGCCTTTCTAGGTTACACCTGGAAATGAGCCTTGGCACAGTGTGCCTTTCAGTGTCACACCTGGAAATGAGCCTTGGCACAATATGCCTTTCTGGATCACACCTGGAAATTATCCTTGGCACAGTGTGCCTTTCTGGATTGCTTCTGGAAATGAGCTTTGGTGCAGTCTGCCATTATGGGTCACACATGGAAGTGAGCCTTGGCACAGTGTGCTTTTCAAGGTCGCACCTGGAAAGAAGCCTTGGCACAGTGTGCCTTTCTGGATCGCACTTCGAAATGAGCCTTGGTACAGTGTGCCTTTCTGGGTCACACCTGGAAATGAGCCTTGGTACAGTGTGCCCTTCTGGATCGCACCTGGAAATGAGCCTTGGCACAGTGTGCCTTTCTGGGTCACACCTGGAAATGAGCCTTGGCACAGTGTGCCTTTCAGGGTCGCACCTGAAAATGAGCCTTGGCACAGTGTGCCTTTCTGGATCACACCTGGAAATGAGCCTTGGCACAGTGTGCCTTTCTGGATCGCACCTGGAAATGAGCCTTGTCACAGTGTGCCTTTCTAGTTCACACCTGGAAATGACCCTTGGCACAGTGTGCCTTTCTGGATCGCACCTGGAAATGAGCCTTGTCACAGTGTGCCTTTCTAGTTCACACCTGGAAATGAGCCTTGGCACAGTGTGCCTTTTAGGGTCGCACCTGAAAATGAGCCTTGGCACAGTGTGCCTTTCTGGATCGCACCTGGAAATGAGCCTTGGCACAGTGTGCCTTTCTGGTTCACACCTGGAAATGAGCCTTGGCACAGTGTTCCTTCAGGGTCGCACCTGTAAATGAGCTTGGCACAGTGTGCCATTATGGGTCGATCTGGAAATGAGCCATGGCACTGTATGATTTTCCCAATCCCTGATTTGTGGACAGAAATGTGCAAACTTTCAGCAGCTTATAATATTCCTGTTTTCAGAAATGATATTCATCCTCATAGCGGGAGATTATAAACGCCATCCCTGGTGGCCTTATAGAGATGGTCTCCCCAACTGCCTTTAGCTTACCCAACCATCTCTCCACCGGTTTACACCTTTATGCCCTTCCAGTACATGCTCCAGGGGGTGGACGGAGGGGGGACTTGGGGGGATTGGGGAGGGGAGAAGTCTTAACTTTTCCTTATGGATAGGTTTCATTTATTGGTAATTGGGCCTCGTATGGTTTTCATACCCTCTTTCTTAGCCCCTTACAGGCCTGCCAGTATTTAGATGGATATTTACCTAGATCGCACCTGTTATTCAGGTACCTCTATTTTAACTGTTCTGTATGTCAGGAATTATCTGCCATTATATGTGCATGTTTCTGTTTTTCTGTTTTTCTGTTCATTTTCTTATTTTGTTCTGATTCTATTGTAAAATGAAAAATTCAATAAAGTATATTAAATTAAAAAAAAGAAATTATATTCATTTTTTTTTTGCCCTTTGTAAGGAGTCGCGCTCTCCCATCGGGTGGTTAGGACAGAAGATGCCCTGGGGCAAAATGGTGCCAGGAACGTAGTGATTCTTGCCTGGTTCCCATACCCAAGGGCACCTCCTTTGGAGGGCAAGTAGCTGGGATGGCCGCCAACGCCGTCCAACTCAGGCGTTGTTGTGCAATGCTAGATCCATTGAACAAGACTGCTCTTATTGCAGAACTTGTTGAATCAGTGAATCTGGCTTGCATTACGTGACCTGGTTGATGGGAATGCTGCCCCAATTTTGAGGCAGCTATTTCTCCGGTATTTGGTTATACACCGCCCGAGATTGGATCGGGGGGGGGGGGGTTGCAGTCTGTTTTAAGACTGAATTGGGCCTAAGTGGGGTTCCAGTTGAGGAGACCATATCAGTTCAGTGTACCGTGGTAACTGGTGTGGGGTGCAGGATAGTGCTCATTTATCACCCAACAGGTGATGAGAAGCTGTTCCTGCAGGAAGTAGAGGACTTCGCCGCCGACATGGCATTGGAGTCACCCAGACTGATGGTTCTGGGCAACTTCAATGTTTGGGTCAATGACGAATCCTTGCATTTTGGACAACACTTCCTCCAGGTGATGACATCACTGGGCTTCACACAGGTTGTTTCCTCAGTTACTCATAATGGTGGTCACTCTCTTGACTTGGTCTTCCTCCTGGGGATCGAGGCCTCTGATTTGGTGGTGGAACCAGTGGATGGTCCAATCACTACACCATTGGGTTCAATTTCTCTGCCTCCTGGGTAGGTCGGCCCCTGTGGAGATAGTCTGTTATCGCCCTTTTCGGTATATAGTCCCTGAAGATCTGGCTGCGGTGATTGACGTCTCGATGTTTGGCGAAACCAGCACAGATCCAGAGTTGTTAGTTATGGCCTATAATTTGGCCATTTCTTCAGCCCTCGACCTGATTGCTCCCATCCATGTTCACCCCCTTCCACTTCACCCCAGGGCCCCATGGTTTGATAGGCCCCTGAGAGAATTGCGGAGGTTGGGGCGTAGGTTAGAGGGTCATTGGCGGAGGTGTGCCTTGGATGCCGACCATCATGTTTTGTTAGAGCATTACAAACTCTACCAATCAGAGATCTCGTAAGAAAGCAGAATTCCTGTCCAGAGAAATCTCTGTTGCACGGAACCTACCGTCTTAACTCTTCCGAACTGTGGACAGGTTGTGCAACCCAGCCTGTCTGCAGCTCCGCTGAGTTTTTTCACAAACTGAATGTGATGAAATCACTCATTTCTTTGCGAATAAGGTGGCCAACATCAGACAAGATCTCCATCAGATTCGCTCTATGGGAGATGCTGTTGGTCGGTGCTTAGTCACGGTGCCTGGAGTTTCCTGGAGTACCTTTGATCTGCCGGAGTTCGTTGATATTATGAGGATTGTCCAGGGGATGCATCCCACTTGTTGTAGTTTAGATCCAGGCCCTACTTCCCTGATTTTGGGTTGTAGTGATATTATCAGTCCGGTGTTAGCTCAGATTGTCCAGTGCTCCTTGGAATCGGGTGAGTTTCCTAGCTCCCTGAAGGAGGCAGTGGTGAAACCCCTCCTGAAGAAAGCTTCTTTGGACCCGGAGAATCTAGCGAACTACAGACCTATCTCTAACCTTCCTTTTGTGGGAAAGGTTATTGAGAAAGTTGTGGCAGTTCAATTGGAGAACCATTTAACCATCCATAATCTTTACAAACTTCTCCAATTGGGTTTCCGTAAGAGACATAGTACCGAGACTGCTCTGGTTCGGGTGCTCAATGATCTCCTGATGGCGACAGATTGGAGAAACTGCTCCATCTTGGTAGTCCTTGATTTGTCATCAGCATTTGACACCGTGGTTCATGGGGTTCTGCTCAAATGCCTGAGGTGTATCTGTGGGCTGTCGGGGACAGTTCTCAGATTGTTTTCATCGTTCCTCGCCAGTAGAACTCAGAGAGTTGCCTTGGGAATGTTTTCTTCCGAGTCTTTCTCTCTGTCTTGCGGGGTACCTCAGGGCTCAGTGCTGTCCCCCATGTTATTTGCAGTGTACTTGCTGCCCCTTGGAGACATTGTAAGACTGTATGGGCTGAGGTTTCACTGCTATGCTGATGATATCCAGCTCTACCTGTCTTTTGCCCCGACCAGGTTAGCGCTGTCTCGGTCCTGAACTGTTGCCTCGTGGAAATCCAAGATTGGATGAGTTCCAGCGGTTTAAAGATGAATGCAGAAAAGACTGAGGTTCTGGTGGTGGACCCAGGTCACAGGACAGAGGGGTTGAGGACTGATCTCCCCTCTAGTTTAGTCCTGGGGGGAGGCTTAAATCCTTACCTCTGAGCGGGTGCGTGACCTGGGAGTGGTGCTTGATGATGGGCTGACCCTCCGTCATCAGGTGTCGGCAGCTGTCAAGCTGGCCTTTACCATCTTAGGAACATTGTCAGGCTCAAGCATCTTGTTCCACCTAGCGATCTACCTGTTTTAGTCTACGACTTGGCGACTTTGTGCCTCGACTACTGTAACTCCCTTTATCTCGGCTTTCGGGTTGATATCTCACATTGCAGCTAGTGCAGAATGCTGCTGCACGTCTGTTGATGGGAGTATCTAGGAGATCTCACATTACCCCTGTGCTGCACGATCTGCACTGGCTGCCTGTTCAGTGGCGGATCACCTTTAAAGTAGATTTATTAACTTACAAAGCCCTACACGGACTGGGTCCTGACTACTTGAAAGAGCTCCTGGTTCCCACGTCCCGCTGTGACAGCTCCGCTCGGCTGACAAGGGGTTGCTGCAGATTCTGAGGGTTAGTTTAAAGTCATCTGGGGACCGTGGCTTTCAGGTTTGTTGCCCTACCTCTGAATTCTCTGCCCGTCCAACTACGGGAGTGCAGGACAGTGGGTGCTTTGAACAGGCTTTGAAGTCTTTTTTATGGGGAAAAGCTTATTCTGAATTTTGCTGATTTCACTGCTGTGTATTGTTTTGCTGATTTTGTATTTATGTTGTTCAGCGCCTTGATTTTGAAAGGCGCTATATTAAATAAAATTATTATTATTAACCGTGTAAGGCCTACTAGGCACAAGTGCTTTGTTTTCAGGGTGACCTGGGAGCACCAGGTGTTAAGTAACTTGCTTAGAGTCACCAGTATGCAATTGAGGTAGTGAGAATCAAACCCAGGTCTGCTGGATGTACCAAGCCTGTTCCCAGCTCATTACTCTAACCTCTAGGCTATACTGCCAGCCCACAAATTATGCATATTGAAAAGTATGTAGCCATCCCCATTTGGGACCATGGGTCTAACTGATCAGTACATCTTCATCTGGGGATTGGTACATTGGATTGCTATGATCCAACCGAGATGCTAGGGTTGCCACTGAGGCTCCCATGCTGAGCCCTGGTTCTCAGGGACTCCACTGTCAGTCTGCTACACCACAGGCCCTGGGACAGAAGTGCCACATTGCTTGAAAGGTCTTCCCCAGACTGCCAGTGCCAGTTCTTGCCTGACCAGAAGAGCATCAATAGGAATATTCCTGTAGAGAAAATACCAGTCTGAATTTTTTAAAGAGAATTGAACTCCAACCAGCATGCTGCTGTTGTGACCCTAAACTGGTTACATAATGCACAATGGTTTGAAGAAAGTAATGGAATTGGTGCAAGCAAACATGCAGTTGCTAGCGATTAGACCCAGGTGGGATCCCTTACGGGTGATGTTCTGTAGCCACTGATGCCAGTACCCTAAATCTCCTTATGGATGCTCATGGTTTAGGGGGAAAATGAACGTGGGTTCTCTATCCCACCCCATCGAAATGAACCGTTATATTTGGAAGTTTCTGTTACTTGTTGTTTAACAAGAATGTCTCCTCCCCCGGACCTGAGCAAAAAGATACATTCCCACTCTATTTCCAGGTTGCACCTGAATGTACTCATTATGACTTCATAATAAAAGGCAGCAATGCTGTTTGAATACTTCTGGGTCATATCATTATTGTTTTACGCAGAAGTGGCAGACTGGGTGTGTCTGAATCAGAGGTGAGTTTTTAACTCTTATGCACATTTACACAGCTAGTGGACATGGAGTGGTAGGGGAACTGTGTGTTTTACAGCCAGAACATCCCTGACACGAGCCAGCCTGCCAGCACAGTGGTAATGCTACTGCCTGTGATGCCAATGAGCCAAGCTCAGGAGTGGCACAGGGTTATCAGAGCACTGGCTGGGGGAGAATGCTGAGCATCTGCTGGACTGCTTGCCTTCTCTGGGGAGGGAGGGATCTGGTACCTGGCTCCTACAAACCCCTAGCGATGGTTAGAGGTAGGTGAGCCTGGGACCAATACTGAGCCAGACTGGTGGAGGTGGCAGATATATGCATGTCAGAGGCAGGAGCATGCACACCTCCATCAAGTGGGGGGCATCATGGTGGAATTGCATACAGAAGAACCCCTTGGATGATGAGCCGCATGAAGTCTCAGATCCTTGCGGGAACCCAGCAGACTAAAGTGAAGCATATCCCCTAGCCGCCCTGAGGAGAAAAAATAAATAAAAATACCCTGGCTGGCCCGGTGGCGCTGAAGACTGAGGTGCTGAATACCTTACCTCGTGCTATGCCGGTGACCCATGTTCAGGAATGAGCACGGACTGCTGGGGCTCGGCAGGGGCAGAGCATCCGATGAACTGCTGTCCTTCTCCAGAGAGGGGGGGGTCTTCAGTGGTCGGCACTTTCCTGTTCCCTAGCGGAGGCTGGGGGACAGGGCGCCACACTACAGAAGGGGGAGGAGTTGGGGCAGATGCTTGGAGGGAGCACGTGTGGATGTGTGCACACTCCTCTCTGTGGGTGCCATTGCACATCTCTACTCCTAGGGAGAAAAACCAGGAATCTCAAAATACTGTGGCACAATGGTGGAGGGTGCCTTGCAGGCTCTGCTCTTGGCCAGCCACAGCGCTGACCACACTGAATGTGGTCTTCAGTGGGGGTGTGGAACCCCGCCAGCCCTGCCGGGGGGGAAGCCCTTTAAGTAAGGGCCAGCACTGGATGGTGGATGCCGGGAGATGGGGCTGGGGGGCTCCCTCTGGATGATAGCTGGCAGCAGAAAGATACAGCCAAAAAAATGAAAATACCCTAGCCGCCCTGAGGAGAATAAACAACCAAAAAAAAAGGTTCCTGACATCTATTCCTCCCCTTGTTTTCGCTGAGGTTTCAGTAATAACAACAGTGGCCAGCCTACCTTTGTATAATGGGGAGTCTCCCCCAAACCAGGATGAGGACATCAACTTACAGGTACATGAACCTGAAAAAGGTTAATGTGAAGAACCAGTTTGTATTATTTTTCTTTTATGGACAGCATTCTGTCCAGTTCTCATGGAACCAAGAATTTGATGCTTTCACTCTGTCATGAGTTTGTACAGAACTCCTGAGCACAATCTGGTGAACTATCAGAACAGTGCTCAGAATTCTGAATCCATGCAGAGATATAGTTAAAGATCGATATCACTGGTCCTTTAAAACAGCTGTACAGAATGTTGTTTATAGACAGAACGCAATATAGAACACAGTTTTTACATTTACCTTCTATAGGGATGAACACAGACTGTAAACAATGCATCATTCAGATGTCCGTGTGGACACCAGGTTGGCACAAAAAAAGTTCCTTAGAGTAGTAGCATTTTTTCCTAACTAGCTAGTGGAGCTGAGGGTTTCAAATGTTACTGGTATCATTGTGATTGCCCCTATTCAGGTACAGTACAGATAAATATGGATCATGGGAATTTATTTTGACTAGAGTACTTATAAGCATACTAAATTGCCAGCAGAAGGAGGCCTAATGTTTATTGCATCTGCTCAATGCAGAACTGTATTGTACGTTACATACTGTAGCTCACCACCATCCCCACACCCTTTCTCTCCCTTGATGTTATCCCACCCTCTTAAACACTCAACCATTTTCTGGCTTGTCGCGTCCCTGGCAGTCCACTCCGCCCAGTGACCACTTCTTCCTGGAAGAAGTGCTTCCTGGCCACCCTCCTGAAACTTCTTCCTGCTAGCTCACAACTGTTTCACCGCATGTTCTTGTTCTCGCTGACCCTAAAAAGATCCCCAACACGCACTCAGTCAAAATACAGAAAACAATTACAGCCAAAAAGGAAGTAAAAATATAGAGCAATGGTAGCACTCAGTAAAACACAAAGCGCTACCATAGCACCACCTTAACACAAATGGTTACCCTGTGTGTTCACCCCCAAGCCCACTGATCTAAAAACAATCACCTCTGTGGGGGAGGCAACTTGGGGATGGGGAGGAACTCGAGGGGGATCATTGAGGAGAGAGGAAGATCCCAGTTGGAAAACCAGGGATGGGGGCCAAAAAGTGCAGGCTGGGGGGTGGACACAGGCAGGCTGTAAATCAGAAGGGAGGGAAAAGGCAAAATAAATCATCTGTTCTGGGGAGAAAGTAATAATGAAAGCTCCCAGGACTCAAACCCCGGTCCAAAGAGGTTCCGCCAACCTTTGCTGCCTGTGGCTCTACCCTCTATGCCACAGCAGCTGCTTGGTAGCACACCTCCCAGCAGAGGCTTTCTCCTAGTCACCCTGCTGGCCACAGCTACAGGGATAGCAGTAACATTGCCTGTACTATACTATCCCTGTAGCTGTTTTACATGTTGCTATTTTTGCAGCGTGTTTTTTCCCGCACTGTGTAACCCCTAGATGGCGCTATCCCAGGGGCTACTACCCCTGCCTGATTTGCCACTAACAGGTTGAGGGGCCTGGATCCAATGGCGGGTGCCTCCACCCAGAGGTCAGGGTTTGCAATAGTTAAACTTACTTGGTCACAGCCCTCTGGGACACTGCAACCCCCCTTTCTTCCCACTAGTGGCCCACACAATATAGCAGAATTACCTTCACAGTATACACTTACCCCCAAGGCTGGTCTAGGCACCGGACATCCTGTAAAATAAGATACAGTGCAACAATCACAGTACAGTACTTTAACATAGACAAATACCTCAGGCAGTATAACTTTGTTGAAACAAACAGCTCTGATTTATTTAGGGATATAACAAGGACAGGGGAAATCAGGATAATTAGCTTATCACTTTACTATCTACTTATGGCTCTGTGCACAGGCCTATCCCTACCAGTTACTGTCCCTGGGTACCCAGGCCCCAGTGTGGCTAGTCCAAACCGTGGCAGCTGGTAGGGGCCCTTTCACAGAGAAAAGGAGAATTAAACAGTCAGCAGTACAGTAATTCCATTTGGATTTAATGTGGCAATTCAACAGGGAGCGACCTCGAATTAGTACTCACGACCTCCAAAGAAGATATGGTCCTTCAATGTCAGCAGGGCTACTTTTGATCTCCAAGAGACTCCTCACACATTTATATGGTAAAAAAGAAAGCACTATACCAGGCAGGCTGCATCTGTATCCCAATCGCATTACTGCACAATAACCAGGAGAACACACAGCAGATTCAGTTCCTGACAGACCGAGTGTAATTCAACAATTTCTTCAGTCTTCTACAGGGTGAGCCTGGTTTCTACTCTTCAGAGATCCTTTGATTCTTTTCACAGGACGGATTCAGTCTCAACAAGCAGTTACACAAGTTGTAGACCGGAACTCTGGGCCTTGCACACGTTTTTGACTGAAACTGTGCACTGAAGGAGCACAGGGTTCTTTCCCTTCACTTTCAGATCTCAAACTGAAACTCCCAACAGACAAAAAACGGGCACTTCTTTGAGTTCCTCCCAGTTCTTGACTGGATTGGCTGTCACTCACAATAGACTGCTGCTGTTGGTCCAAAAGGCACAAGTCTAAACTACATCTCCCAGAGTCACTGCCCATACAATCCTCTTGTGGCTGGCTCAGATTATGAGTCCCAAGTTCTGATTCGGCTCCAAGGCATCATTTTAGAGCTAGTTTACCCCACACTGATTGGTCCAGTTCAGCAGTTCAAAACCAGAATGGGGAACTAGGCAGACAGTTCTGACTGCAAAGAAAGCAGGTTAGACAAACTGTAATTTTATTATTACTGTAAATGATTTCTGCAATCAGTTACATCTTTCAGACAGGTTCCTTTGCACTCCTAGTGACTGCAAAATGGGGTGAATTGGCAGCAGCTTGAGTGGTACTCAATCAAAGAAACACACAGTCCCCCATACAAACTAATTATGTCTGCAAGCAGACAGCTCTTAAAGAGACAGTACCAGAGGTTCTAAAACACTCACTGATAAATGGCTTAAACGCCAAACACCATTCAGGCTTGGAGCATTCAAGCAAGCTCCTGAAGTCTTTTGGGAACTCTATTTGCAGGGGTTACACCTTCCTGGCTTGGGAAAAGCTTGATAACCTCACACAAGCACCTCATAAGTTTCAACTGCAACCATATACATTTGCATTAGGCTCACATGTAATCATCAGTCAATACATCATTTTACCAAGAACCATTTCTGAAACATTGCAGTACGTCACTCTTTACACAGTATAACACACACATTGTACCATAACTCAAGTTATTACCTCTTGTACATGAAACCTGAAGAGGGACCCTTCCTATCAGTTACCTTGGGGCTGGACGGGCAAGGGCACCATACTTAGAGACAACACAAGTAACTTGGAGTTAGCACTAGCAGCTCAGTTTGGGCAATGAGCTCTGGGGACATACACTTTATGGACAACATTGAGAGGCAGGTCCACTGGCCGGCCCAGGGAATCATAACTGAGGTGCACCACGGGCTTTACAGCTCGACCAGTCTTTCTAGGGGGCTGTTACAGTCTCTGCACTCTGAGCCTCATTTTGCAGCATTGTTCTCACTTGTCAGGGAGTCTCCATGGGGTAGAGGCTAGAACTTGGGGCACTTTCAGCTCCAGGAGTTACAGTTTCTGAGTCCACAACATTTGGCTCGCATGGAGAGCTTTCAGACACTGGCAGTGGACTGTCAGGGCACTCAAAATCCTCTTCTTGTTCGGGTGTATCCACCAGTCTGCCCCAATCTATCATTTCTCTCCCTGAAAGCTCAAACAGTTCAACCATGCACATGATTCCATTTCATCTGATCTGATGCTTTGCACTTCACTTTCTGGGAGCATTGGCTCCAGGGATGAAGCTGGGGGCATAGACAGTCCAGAAGGCCAGCTTTGTCTCCAGTATTGACTAGAGGTTGCCCGAAACAATTGACTCAGTTCGTAGAAGGATAGTATTCAAAGTCACTCTCACTTTCTTCTGATATGGACTGACAGTCATGCTCAACTGGGACTTGTGCAGGGGAACACTTTAACTCTGCTTCTGTAGGTGCAGACTTCCTTGATCTTTCTTAGCAGCAGCTCTAGTCACTGGTCCAGAGGGCATCTTCTGGGGGCTCAGACTCAATCAGGATTTGTCCAATGGGTAGTAAATGATTTCTATGCATTGTTTTTACATCTTTTGAATTGTTCTCAGGCCTTACTTTGTACACTGGCAGATCATCTAGTTTGCCCACTACAATGTGAGGGAGATGGTGCCATCTGTCAGCAATCTTGTGTTTGCCATGCAGTCCCAGATTTCTTAGCAATACCTGATCTCCTCCTGGAGTTCCTGTGCTTTCACCTTTTATCATACCTTTCTTTGTTGGCCAGATTTCTTTTGGCAGCCATGGTTTGAGCCAGTTGGTACGCATGAGTTAGCTGGGCCTTTAACTTTTGCACATACTGTAAATAGTTGTCAGCTTGAACCCCATCAGGAGAGACCCCAAACACACATCTACGGTAGTCGAGCTTCTCTTCCAAACATCAGGCGGTAGGGGAGAACCAGTGGCATCACTTTTGGTGCAGTTATAAGCATGTACCAGGGTGCTAATTTGTTGGCTCCATCTAGGCTTGTCCTTTGGGTGCAGGGTGCCTAGCATATCTAGCAAAGTGCGGTTGAAACGTTCAGGCTGTGGTCCCCTGGGGGTGGTAAGGAGTGTTCTGGACTTTCTCCTCCCCACAGAGAAAGCATCTCTTTGATCAGGCGACTCTCAAAGTCTCTCCTTGATCAGAATGGATTCTTTGTGGAGCCCATAGTTTGAACAAAAGTTTTCACGAGTACTTTGGCTACAGTGGATGCTTTCTGGTCTTTGGTGGGAAAAGCTTGGGCATATCTCGTGAATGGTCAGTGACCACCAGCACATTACTGATATTTCTTTGATCTGACTCCAAACTCAGAAAATCAATACAGACCAGCCCATGGGTGCACTGGTGGTTATGTTAACAAGGGGGCAGCCCTCTGGGGGCAAAGCTTTCTCTGTAAGCAGCGACTACAAGTTTGTATGTGTTGCTCCACATCAGCCCCCATCTTAGGCCAATAGAATCTGGATCTCACCAAGTCAAGTGTTCTGTCTATACCAAGGTGCCCCATGTGGTTGTGCAAGGACCTCAATACTGAGTCTCGAAAGGCAGTGGCAGCACCAGTTGTTGTTTGTCTACTTGTCCCCTCTGTCTACTGTTTCTCTATATAACAGTTTATTGATCAGTTTCAACTTAGGACCTTCTTTGTATAACAGTGCAGTTCTCAAATCAGTGGAGTAATTTGGACACATCTTTTCCTGCATAGAGGGCTTCTAAAGCTGATTTGATCATAGGATCTGGGGATTGAGCCGTCAATACTGTCATTGTCCAGCTGAGGCAGTGCACCAATGTCTATTGCAGAAAAGTGGCAATAAGCAGCGGTATGCAATTCTCAAGAGGGGTCCCAAGCCAATCCACCATGCAGTCCACTGCGTCCGTGACATTTGTTCCTCCCTGTCAAACTTCCGCAGAGTGTCTGAATGTCAGGTTCTGCCAATCGGACCCAATCATTCTGGGAACACAGGCTCCGGGAGAGAGCATCAGCATCTATGTGGTTCAGACCTGCTCGGTATTCGGGCATAGTCATATGTAGATAATGCAGAAAGCCACCTGTGGCCAGTGGCATCCAACAAGCTGAGGTCTGCACATAGGTCAGGATTATTGTCAGTTTTACTAGTATTTTAGCCCCATACAGTACTCATGGAATTGGTCAAATAGCCGCTTCAAAACTAGGAACTCTAACTTATGTACAGGATAGTTCTTTTCGGATGGGGTCAGGCTTCTACTGGCAAAGGCCACTGGTCTCAGGCCATTCTCGCGGTTTGGTACAACACAGCCCCAACCCTTGCAAGCTAGCATCAGTGTGCAGGACGTAAGGTTTTCTTGGATCGGCATAGGCCAGCACTGGAGCATGGGTAAGTTGATATATGATCTCATGAAAAGCAGTCTCACAATCAGGAGTCCAGCGGGCTCCAAATACTTCCCTCCGGATGAAAATACACTCTTTCAGTCTTGAGGGACGCTGACTTTTGGTATTTTTGTGGGTTGGGGATACCCTTGAGTAAGGTTAGTAAAGGGCGATCACTCTTGAATAGTCCTTGATGAAATATAATAAATCCACAGAATCCCAGGAATCTTTGCAGTTCTTTTAGATTTTTGGGCTGTGGCCAGGTGGTCAAGGCCTCAACTTTACTTGGGTCGGTCTCTATTCCTCGGTGGATACTATGTGTCCCACATACTTTACTGATGTTTGAAAGAATTGACACTTATCAATGGACAGTTTAGCCAAAGTCCTCCAGTCGATCCAATACCTTAAATAATCTGCTCTCATGTTCCTCCAGTGAGCTGCCAAACACAATAACATCATCTAGGTATACCAGGCACTCTAGTAAGTTCATGTCCCCCATGCACGCCCATCAATCGTGAAAAGTGGCTGGGGCACCTGAAATCCTTGAGGCATCCTCATGAATTCATAGAAGCCAGCGGACAGATAAAGGCTGTCTTCTCACGGTCCTCTGGGGCCATCGGGATCTGGTAGTACCCACTGCGAGATCCAGCACAGAGAACCACTTGCTCCCGCTTAGGCAGTCCAAAGCATCCTGAATGCGGGCATTGTGTACTGATCAGGATAGTCCGCCGGTTTAAGGTGCGATGCTAATCCACGCACATCCTTACTGTCCCATTCTTTTTCCTCATCACTAAATGGGGGAAGAAGGTGCTCGGATTCTTGTATTACACCAGCCGCTAACATCTCTTGCAGATGCCGCCCCACATCATCTATATCAGCAGGTGCCAGGCGTCGAGACCTCTCACACGAAATGGTCTTTCGTCATGCAGCCGGATATTGTGCCAGCTCCTGCACGCATCCTACGTCCCATTCCTTTAAAGAAAACACCTGGTCTCTGGGCAAGCTTCTCACTGATCCTCACTTTCCATTCAGCTGGCAGCGGGAGTTGCCGAAATCAAACAAGTCAGGCGTTACTCTGTCATTCTTCCTTGAACTCTTGCTGCTGGGTAGCACTGCAGTGTCTGCACAATGCACATTAGCCAGGATGCAACCTCTATTTACTCGAATGTCTCTTTCAGACACATTATGAACTTGGACCATTACCCTTCTGGCATAAGCATGGGCTCTAGCGGCAAAATACTCAGGCTTCTGACCAGCAGTCCCTCTGGCAATTTTCCATCGCCTCTGGTGCATCCAACATTAATATTTTATTCTTAACATCCTTTCTGATACGGACCTCTCCCTGTAAGGTACACTGGCATTTGGTGCCAGGATCAGAGACTCAGATCCTTCTTCCATACAATTCCACCGGTTCCTCTGGTTCTATATTTTCAGCATCTCTCTGTGCCTCATAGGCCTTCTAATTAAAAGTGCGAATTTTAAAGTTTCACTAGTCTTTGACCCTGTTTTTCATAACACAAATGTGCTAGCCTTCTGAACATATGAGCATTTGTTCCAATCAACAAAGGGACACCATCATACAGTCCAGTGGGGGACACACTAAGGCTAGGGTCTACTTGTTCGCCACCCAGCCACGGAGGTGGGGAAAGACAGCCAAATTGATATACCCAGAATAGGGGAGGCCTTCTCACTTAACCCCCATACATGCAGTCCTTTCTAATGGTTGTAGGGTACGTCTGACAAATGCTTCTGATACCAATCTTGAAACATAATTGTCACTTGGGAGCCACTGTCTATACAGCTCTTGTAGACACTCCATTTACCTTTACAGTGGTCTCCATGGAGGGACCCACTATTCTGGACCAGTCTGAGAGGCGGTAGTGGGGCCTGGGCAACTGACCTTGCCACAAAAGGACGTGAATTAGCATTTTTGGTGCCCTCACTGGGATCATTTCGTGCACCTCTTAACCACTGATTTGTTCTCCTAAGCCTCCTTGTAGCCTATATGCAACTTTGTCAGTGTCTTTTGGGGATTGGCATTTTCTTTCATGTGCCCATCCTTCCCACAATTATAGCAGCAAAACATACTTTTGGAGTTTGAGCTGGCCGAGGTGCCACACTGGGAGCCAGGGCGGGGTATTACTAACTGGAAACCTTGGTGCCATCTCTGTCTGCGGCGTGATAAGCATTTGAGACATCTCGTCAGTTTCTCCACTTCCATGGTCAAGGAATCGAGTTCGAGCTGTTATCAGCAGGAGATACATGGGTGGGTATCCCCACCCCCATAGCAGATGCAGTCGGATATAGGTGGGGCCTGTACTTGCGATGTGGCCTTCATAAAGGGACTGTTTTGAATTCCCGGATTCTCTCAACAGTTCGCCCCATTGTAGCATATCTTTTCCTTATCAGAGCACTCATTGACTGCCAACCTCTGCCCCTGAACTTCACTCTTGATGGGCCACCCTCAGTCACTCGGGTCATAGCCACAGCTATTGGTGCAGATCCCTCCCAGGTCGCTTTTTCTCAACTCCTCGAATTTCTCTCATTAACTCATCATAGGAGGGTGGGATTCCAGTCGATTTGCCAGGAGTAACTGAAGCAACAGCAGTTCTGAGAAGGGGCAGACTTAAGGATTCTGTCCAGTCTGGTTCGGTCCAGTTCAATCGCTGGCAAACTACCTTTCTGAGGCATTCTTGCAACAATTTTCCAGCCGAGAGATACACAGACAACAACTCCCTTGGTACTGTTGTGCATTCTTACTTCCACCATAGGTCCTCATCAGAATCTGGGCTCCCATACACATTCTCCAAGGCCTCAAGATAGGCTTCAGCAGTCGCTCAGGGTTACTGGCCCGCTTAGCACGGATGGTAGCCAGGGCAGGACCCTGAGGCTCTCACTAACCTCTTCGCTTTCAGGCTTCCGAGCATTGCCATTCTAGCACTTGGGGGCAACATATTCTATCCAGGTCTCCCAGTCATCCTCCCTTGGGGGTGGGAGGTGCCAGAGAAGATCCTCAACCTCGGTAAGAGTCGTGACTAATGGCAGGTGCAGAAATAGGAGTCTGCATTGGTTCAGCCACCATTACGGGTACTGGAGCAGGAGAGGGTGTTGGGGAGGAACACCCCAGGTGGCAAGAATAGTTTCTTCAAGTCCTCCACAGTTTTCCCTCTCCCAGCAACCATTTAGCAAATTTCTCCTCAAAAGTTTCAGATAGTGGTGGGGCTCATTCCCCCCGGTCTTTACTGTCCTTAGTTATCACTCCAAGCAGTGAGGGCTCCTCTGGGGTAATGGTCTGTGGTACTTTGGAGCTATCTATGGGATCCTTAAACTCTACTAGGGCCAGGAAAGTGTGGTGAGCAGATTAGCGTGACCCACCACCACACAGGATTTTGTAAACCTTCCACCTTGGAAAGTACTCCTGCACAGTGTCCTATTGATACCCAGGGGATGTCCAGGATAAGCATAGCATTTGGGAGTCGATCTCCTCCCAGTACACCACTCCACCAGCCGGTGCACAGCCACTTCTGTCGGGGTACCCATTTATTTATTTATTTATTTATTTTCCCTTAACAGTGGTTTGTAAATATGGCCACTAGAGGACACACAATCCCAGCGGTGAGCCTCAAAATGTAACCCTAGATGGCGCTATCCAGGGGTACTACCCCTGCCTGATTTGCTACTAACAGGTTGAGGGGCTGGATCCAATGGCGGGTGCCTCCACCCAGAGGTCAGGGTTTGCAATAGTTAAACTTACTTGGTCACAGCCCTCTGGGACACTGCAACCCCTTTCTTCCCACTAGTGGCCCACACAATATAGCAGAATTACCTTCACAGTATACACTTACCCCCAAGGCTGGTTCAGGCACGGGACATCCTGTAAAATAAGATACAGTGCAACAATCACAGTACAGTACTTTAACATAGACAAATACCTCAGGCAGTATAACTTTGTTGAAACAAACAGCTCTGATTTATTTAGGGGATATAACAAGGACAGGGAAATCAGGTTAATTAGCTTATCCTTTACTATCTACCTATGGCTCTGTACAGGCCTATCCCTACCAGTTACTGTCCCTGGGTACCCAGGCCCTAGTGGCTAGTCCAAACCGTGGCAGCTGGTAGGGGCCCTTTCACACAGAGAAAGGAGAATTAAACAGTCAGCAGTACAGTAATTCCATTTGGATTTAATGTGGCAATTCAACAGGGAGCGACCCGAATTAGTACTCACGACCTCCAAAGAAGATATGGTCCTTCAATGTCAGTAGGGCTACTTTTGATCTCCAAGAGACTCCTCACACATTTATATGGTAAAAAAAGAAAGCACTATACCAGGCAGGCTGCATCTGTATCCCAATCGCAATTACTGCACAATCAACCAGGAGAACACACAGCAGATTCAGTTCCTGACAGACCGAGTGTAATTCAACAATTTCTTCAGTCTTCTACAGGGTGAGCCTGGTTTCTACTCTTCAGAGATCCTTTGATTCTTTTCACAGGACAGATTCAGTCCTAACAAGCAGTTACACAAGTTGTAGACCGGAACCTGGGCCTTGCACACGTTACTGAAACTGCACTGAAGGAGCACAGGGTTTCTTTCCTCTTCACTTTCAGATCTCAAACTGAAACTCCCAACAGACAAAAACGGGCACTTCCTTTGAGTTCCTCCCAGTTCTTGACTGGATTGGCTGTCACACAATAGACTGCTGCTGTTGGTCCAAAAGGCACCGAGTCTAAGCTACATCTCCCAGAGTCACTGCCCATACAATCCTCTTGTGGCTGGCTCAGATTATGAGTCCCAAGTTCTGATTCGTTCAAGGCATCATTTTAGAGCTAGTTTACCCCACACTGATTGGTCCAGTTCAGCAGTTCAAAACCAGAATGGGGAACTAGGCAGACAGTTCTGACTGCAAAGAAAGCAGGTTAGACAAACTGTAATTTTATTATTACTGTAAATGATTTCTGGCAATCAGTTACATCTTTCAGACAGGTTCCCTTTGCACTCCTAGTGACTGCAAAAATGGGGTGAATTGGCAGCAGCTTGAGTGGTACTCAATCAAAGAAACACACAGTCCCCCATACAAACTAATTATGTCTGCAAGCAGACAGCTCTTAAAGAGACAGTACCAGAGGTTCTAAAAACACTCACTGATAAATGGCTTAAACGCCAAACACCATTCAGGCTTGGAGCATTCAAGCAAGCTCCTGGAAGTCTTTTGGGAACCCCCATTTGCAGGGGGTTACAACTGTAATTACAGTGACATTATGACTAGGTATGCCCCAACACTGACTATGTTTATATCCTTGAGGTACTTGGAGGTCTCAATCACATCTCCTTGTTCTGTCTTCTCCTAGAGCAAGTACATGTTAAGGTTCCCTAGTTTCTGTTCATTCAAGAGGCTTTGCTGGCCCTGAATCATCTTTGTAGCTTCTTTGGACCGCCGCTAACAGGTTTATTTCCTTTTAGTGGTAAGGGTTCCAGTATTACATACTTGTTTTAAGCACCTGCTTATGTCTCCCACCAGTTAGACAATGGAGTCTGGGATTCTGTAGCAACCTGAGTACAGGATGTGGCGATATATCTCAACATCAAAACTGCACTGTAGGGACTGTAGTATCCTCAACTTGAGTCTGTCAGTCTCTCAAGGTACAGATAACCTCAATAACATAAGCAGGCCTTGGATGTCATGAGGTAGATATCACTCTGTAAGATGTGAACTGGGAGCACCTTAGAGACTGGAAATGGCACCACAATCTGCACAGGGGTTGTATACAGATCCTCTTCTCAGGGGGATGGAATGGACAAAGGACATGACAGAAGGCATCTGTAGGATGGCAGAGAAAGGGGGGATACTGTTGATGGGGGACCTGAATGTGCCAGATGTTAACTGGAGCACCTTTGCTGCAGCCACATGCAAGAGCAGGGCCATTCTTGATGCCCTACAGGTGGCATGCCTCAGGCAGCTAGTTTTGGAACCCACTCGTGAGGGAGCAATCTTAGACCTCATACTTTCAAATGGGGACAGTGAGAGGATCTCAGATCTAGAAGTGAGTAGCCATCTGGAAACAAGTGACCACCAAACAGTGTGGTTCACGATAAACTCAGCTACTGTGCAGAGTCAAGCCATACAAAAGTGAGGGTACTGGACTTCAGGAGGGCTGACTTTGGCAAGATGGGAGAGTGCCTTAGAAAAGCACTAGCAAACAGGCTAGAAGGAGGGGTGGAGCAACTATGGGAAAACATCAAAACTGCCATCACAGAGACAACAAGCCTTTGTGTGAAGCAATTAAACAAATCAAAACAAAAGCAAAAGCCACTATGATTCTTAAAAGAGGTGGCAGGGAAGGTTAGGGACAAAAAGATAGCATTTAGGAAGTATAAGGAAACACAGAAGGAGCAGGACAGAGAACTGTACCAGTTAAGGCAGAAGGAAGCAGGGAAGGAAGTCAGAATAACAAAGGCCAAACTGAGGTAATGATAGCCAACTCGGTTAAGAAGAGGGATAAAACCTTTTATAGGTACATCAGGGAGCGTAAAAAGACAAAAGGAGGGATAGTGAGGCTGAATAGGATGGACGGTGGGTGGGCAGAGAGGGACAGTGAAAAAGTCAGGATACTGAACGAATACTTCTGCTCAGTAGTCACAAAAGTGGAGGAGGAGGAGGAGGTGCTTAGTCCAATTAACAGAAGCACTCTGGATGGGGGGGGGGCGATCCCAGTCCTTTCACAGAAGAAAGGGTTCTGAAAGAACTCCTAAAACTGAAGGTGGACAAAGCAATGGGGCCTGACGGAATTCACCTCAGAATTCTAAAAGAATTAAGGGGAGAACTACAGTAGTGACACCACTGACTACCCTTTTTAACAAATCATGGGAGGATGGTGTGGTACCTGAGGACTGGAGGAAGGTGGATGTGATTCCCCTTCACAAAAGTGGGAGCAAGACAGAGGCAGGAAACTACAGACCTGTCAGTTTGACCTCTATGGTAGGGAAAGTGATGGAATCACTTCTGAAGGAAAGAATTGTTGAGTACCTAGAGGACAGTGAGGCACAGGACCCAAGGCAGCATGGGTTCCCAGCAGGAAGGTCATGTCAGATGAATCTAATTGATTTCTTTGACTGGGTGACCAAAGTAGTAGACCAGGGAGGGGCTGTGGACATGGCCTACCTAGACTTCAGCAAGGTATTTGACACAGTCCCACACAAAAGATTAATAATCAAATTAACAAGCCTGGGAGTGGGTCCCAGGGTGGTAGCCTGGATAAAACATTGGCTGGACAACAGGACACAGAAGGTAATTGTAAATGGAGTCCACTCTGAAGAAAGCGGGGTTACTAGTTGGGTACCGCAGGGTTCAGTACTGGGTCCAATCCTTTTTAATGTCTTTATAAGTGACATTGCAGAGGGACTGGAAGGAAAAGTATGCCTCTTTGCAGATGACACAAAGATCTGCAACAGGATTGATACACAAGGAGGCATGGAAAGGATTAGAAGGGACTTGGCAAGGTTGGAGGAATGGTCAGAAGTATGGCAGCTTGGATTCAATGCAAAGAAGTGCAAAATAATGCACCTGGGAAACAAAACCCAGGGGAAGATTACACAATGGGGGAGGGGGGAGGTAACAACAACAAAAATGGAAAGGGACCTGGAGGTAATCATATCAGATGACCTTATGGTTGGCAAGCAATGTGAGAAGGCAGTAGGGAGGGCTGGGGGGATACTGGGATGTATAGGGAGAGGCATCACCAGCAGAAAACAGGAAGTTGTTATCCCTCTGTACAGACAGTTGCTGAGACTCCATCTGGAGTACTGTGTCCAGTTCTGGAGACCCCATCTCCACAAAGACATAGACAGGATGGAGGCAGTCCAGAGGAGGGCAACTAAATTGGTGCAGGGTCTGCAAGAGAAGCCATACGAGGAGATACTAAAAGAGCTTAATATGTATACCCTTGAGAAAAGGAGGGAGAGTGGAGATATGATAGAAACTTTTAAGTACCTCAGTGGAATCAAAAATGTCCAAGAGGGTAGCATCTTTCAGAAAAAGAGATGTTCAAGAACAAGGGACACAATTTGAATGGGGGGGGGCTCAGGGGCAATATGAGGAAGCATTTTTTCACAGAGAGGGTGGTGGATGCATGGAACAGCCTTCCTGAGGAGGTTGTGGGGTCTAAAACTGTGGGAGAATTCAAAAATGCATGGGACAGCCATAAGGCAATTCTAGGGGGTGGGGGTAGAAAGAAGTTGGCTGCTGGTTAACTAGGATCTGCAGCTTATCCATTAGGTACGGAAATGGGCAGACTGGGTGGGCCAAGCGGTCCTTATCTGCCATCAAATTCTGTTTCTATGTTTCTATGTAAGGCAATTCTTGTGGGGGGTAGGAAGAAATAGGCTGTTGGTTAACTAGGATCTGTAGCTTATCCTGTAGGTAGGGAAATGGGCAGATCAGGTGGGCCAAGCAGTGCTTATCTGCCGTCAAAGTCTATGTTTCTATGTTTCTAAAGGAAAATGAATGAAGAAAATATGACACTGTGGATACAGGTTGCTATGGTAACCCATTGTTTGTAGGTTTTGGCCCAAGTATCTTTGTTTAATAAAACAATGCTTCTCTGACTGAATGCTGATGATAAATTGTGATGACATAATTATGTTATCCCTAATGCAAACTTAACAAGCGTCCGCTATCTAAAGCCTGCATGCTTTCACATCCGGTAAGTGACACACACACTCAGGTCTACAAACACACATACAGAAAACACCCACACACACATGCACGGACACGCACACATAGTAGCACAATGCAGATAAAGAAATAAACTGACCTACACACAGACACACATTAGGGATGATTGGACTGGTTCTGTAACAGATCAAGACCCCCAACAACTCCAGTTCAGCTCATCTCAGGAAATGTTTCAAACAGAGACACAGAACATGACAGCAGAAAAAGGAGAACTGATCTATCCAGTCTGCCAGGCTCTACCTATTACTCATGTGATGGCTCGATAGTGACCATCTTGGTCCTTATTACTCTCCCATTTTAACCCTCCACCTGCCCTTACCAGGCCCTTGCGCCTGTCCCACTCTTGTTTGACTCCAGCCACTATTTTTGCACAGACCACCTCCTTTAGCAGTCCGTTTCATTTGTACACCACTCTTTCTGTGATAAAGAACTTGCGGACATCCTTTCTGAACCCTCCCCCAACCAGCTTTAGTGGGTTCCCCCTTGTGTTTGTGTTTGTACTTAATACGAGCAATTCATTGTATTTTACCTTGTTAAACAATAACAGATTTTAAGAATGCTTGGCATAGGCATAAAGGACTACCAGAAGTAGGAAGAGGAAACAACCTGCTACTGGCAGATCATAATAGAGCAGTTATCAGAGGTTTGGGGTGCAGACTAGGTGGGCAAGGGCCCTTATCTGCCGATAAAGTCTATGCTTCTGTGTTTAATCCCATGGAGATATTGGGTGTTTACTTACCTGGTAAAGGTGATTGTGTTAGTTGCATCCATGACACTCCAGACATTACCTCTTGGGTTCCCAACCCATCTGATAGGCTAGTGATGCACATATGACCCAGATCAAATTTCACAGTGCACCTTGGTCCCAGAAGTCCCCTTTCTCCAGTTCGAGTCTTCCATAACTGCAAAATACAACTCGGGCCAAAAGAGAAACACTCTTTCCTGTGACTCCCCCACTAAATCACATATTACGAACAAACTTGGAATTCTGAGTGCAAATTTACCACCACCTTATGTTTATTTTCTATCTGTACAATTCTTGACTAGGTCCCCATAGAGTACTGATGAAATCAACATTTCAGGTACATATAATCAAGCTTGCACATAATTAGAGTCTGCTAGATTTCTGAATTAACCCTGTGTGTTTGGTAGTCAGCAAGTGACATAATTGCCGTGATCGTCCTGAAGGGAGGGCCCTGGGGTGTCATGGATGCAACTAACACAATCACCTTTACCAGGTGAGTAAACACCCATTGTGTTAGTTGCTATCCATGACACTCCAGACATTACCTCTTGGGTTACTTATAAGAAGCAGTTCACCAATCCTTCAGGGCGATGCGAAGGCAAACTGTTGTGACACGCTGTTAATAGTACTTGATTGGCAAAATTAGTTCTCTGTCTATATAATGTCTCAAGTCTGTAATGTCTTGCGAAGGTATGAATGAAAGTCCAGTTGCTACTCTGCAGATGTCTCCATGGATACATTAAATCTTTCAGCCCTAGAGCGTGCACTGCCCTTGTGGAATGAGCCTTTATTCAGTCCGGTGGTGTGAAGCATTTTGATTTGTATTCCTTTTGTATAGTCCTCATTAACCAGGTTGCGATTGTGGTCTTGGATTCTGCCATTCCCTGTTTATGATCTTTCGATATAACAAAGAGTTTCTCCGAACGTCGAATTGGTTGCGTCTTTGTGATGTAATGTTTTAATGCACTACCTACATCCAAAGGGTGGTGGGTTCTTATGTCCCCCTGTTGTAGTTGTGTGTAGAAGGTCAGCAGTTCCACAGGTTGCTCCCTATGGAATGTGGACGTCACCTTGGGATGGAAGGCAGGTACTGTTTTCAAGAACACCCCTTCTGCTGTGAAGATGGTGTATGGTTCTTTACAAGAGAGTGCTCCTAACTCACTAATTCTAAGGGTGGAGCAAATGGCTACTAGAAAAAAGGTCTTCAGGCCCACTCAGTAAAGTTCTGACTGCTGGATGGGCTCAAATGGGGCTTCCCCTAGGAACTTTAGTACCATTGGAAGATCCCAGGGGGCCACTGGTGCTCGTGAGCGGGGCCGTATGGCCTCTGCAGCCCTGGGAAAGCGGATCACGTCTGGATGGGCTCCGGGCGGTGTAGGCCTGACATTTCCCCTGGCTGCTCCTATGGCTAACCGCTGAACTCTTAGGGATGAAGCGGAGCGGCCCTTGTCTAGTCCTTGCTGTAAGAACAGCAGCAGGACTGGTGCCAGGTTTGTGTAGGCCTCGGGCCATGTACCTCCAGCGGGCCCCCAAGACCCATTCATCTGTGTAAAAAAGCAGGCACAGGCAGCCCCATTGCTTGGCAGAGAAATGCAGGCAGCCCCTCCCCCGGGTCCCCAACCTTGGGCCAGGTGTCATCGGCACTCGGCAGTGACATTATTACTGCCCCCCCAAACAGCTGAGCTGGAGTGGCTTTCTTGGCCAGCACAGAGGGTTCCCTGTCCCCGAGTCCTGACCCGACCCTGGATCCTGCTGCCATTTCTGTTACTTACATACACTGTCACTCTCTGCATCATGCACATTGTTAATTTGGGAATAGGATAATTTTTTGTGATGGTTGAACCATGAACCCATCCTTTGCTTTCCGGCGCATACATTTAAAAGATTAAAAAAAAAAAAATTACACAAATTAGAATTAATTTAAAATCCTCAGTAAGTTATTATGAAATGTAACGTTGATGACTGACCTGCTGCCTGCCCTGGTGCCCCTGCCACAGTCAACTCCAGATGCTCAATGTCTGACTTGGTCTCCGCTGTGCTGCTCCAAGTTCTTACTGCTGGATGGGATCAGCTTGATGGTACTGCCCACCTGCCAACCCCGGTGACCCACGGCCACAACCATCTGCAACGCAACCTGTGCCCTTCACAGCTCAAGCTAACTTCACAGTGTCGCCCTGGCCCAGCCACCCCAACACAATGTGACGGGTTTGGGTTGTGAGGATGCCTAGACTCTCCTCTCATGATCTCTCGCTGGCCTGACACCCCGACTAGTGTGCACTCCACCGTGCAGTGGTCGCCTGACTCCTGCCTTCAATAACAGTCAGATAACAGTTACAGTGGTGGCTTAGCCCCTCACCACACTCTGACTCCAGCTGTTAGCCACCAGCACCCACATTCTGCCCCATAGCCCACTGGCACACCAAAAATACTCCCAGTGTCTAGTTGGATTGGGAGGACCACTCCCAGAGAATTATGTATTTTCATGCACTGCGTGGCGGCGCTGAGGCGGGCCTGCCAGCATCCGATATTCACACATGACTGATAGCAGGCTCAGAGTTCGATTTGTGCACCATTGGCATTTTGCAACATTTATTAAATAATCTGTACAGTACCACAGACACCAGAGGCACTACCCAGACTGCAGACAGACTGACGGAGATGGGAGGCAGTAGGCAGGCAGAGCAGAGCAGCGCCCGCTGGGCTCGTGAGTCGCAGCTGAGCAGCATAGTAGTGGTACCTGCTTGTGGACGACCCCCCCTTCTGGTGTTTGGGCCCCGGGCATTTACCCGGGCGGCCTGGGTGCTGATGCCAGGCCTGAACAGCAGTATCAGGGACATGTCAGCCTGCAGTGGGTCGACTTGCACCATCTTGCACCAGTTAATAAAAATGTCCCACTGCCTGCCATAAGTGGCTGTGGTAGATGATTTTCTGGACTGTAAAATGGTTGAGATGACAGATTCGTGATACCCTGCGGTTAACAATCTTTGCCTTTCAGGAGCCAAGCTGATAACTTTAGGGTGTGGGGTGCTGGGTGCATCATTGGACCCTGCAACAGCATGTCCACTCTGTATGGGATTGACCATTTGTCCAGGCTCATGGCTATTGCTAAGGCAAACCAAGCTCTCTGTGGCCAATATGGTGCGACCAGGATGATCAGCCTCCGGGATAGTCTGATCTTTGTTAGCACCTGTGGGATCAGAGGAATTGGTGGAAAGACATACAAATTATTCTGGTCCCAGGTCTGGGAATAAGGCATCCGCTCCTAGTGCTTGGTTCTCCCTGAATCTGGAGAAGTAAACTGTGACTTGGGAGTTTGATTTGGATGCCATTAGATTGATTGGGATGTGGCCCCACTTGTTCTGAATCAAGTTGAACAATTCCGGGGGCAGCTGCCACTTCCCTGGGTGCATCTGCTGTCTGCTGAGCCAGTCTGCTCTGATGTTTAGTTTGCCTGCCAGATGGACGGCATGAATGTGAGTGAAGTTGGACAGAGCCCAGTCCTTGGTTGCTTCCCTAAGCATGGCCTGGCTGCGTGTTCCACCTTGCTTGGCTATGTACGCTACCATGACCTTGTTGTGAGACTTTACCAGGACCGATTTTCTGAGGATACGTCTCTGAATGCTTTCAGGGCATTGAGTACTGCCCTCATTTCCAGGACGTTGATCGACAGCCTGGCCTCTGCTGTTGTCCACCTGCCTTGGGCTGAATGGCTGCCCATGCATGCCCCCCCAACCAGTCAGGCTTGCATTGGTCTCCAGTGACATCTGATATGACAACTCCAGTGGGGAACCCTTCAGGAGGTGTGGGCGCTATATCCACCACAGCAATGATTCCCTGAATGTGTGTGGTAGGATTATCTTCTTGCTGAGGTCATCCTCCAACGGGGAACCTTGCTGTAGGATGCAGTTCTGCAAGGGGCACATGTTCCACCTTGCCCAGTGAACTAGGTCGATGCATGATGCCATGCACCCCGAGACCTGTGCTGTTTGACCCATCGCCGGTTTGGGGGTGGCCCACAGAGCCCGAACTAAGCGCGATAATTGAGCCTATTTGTTTGCACTAAGGCCTTGCTGTTCCCTTGGCCGTATTTATTTCTGCGCTGAGGTGCTCTATGCGTCGAGAGGGGTGTAATGAACTCTTGCTCTGATTGACCACCCAGCCGTGCTGTGAGAGGGCAGTCAACACTTGGTCTGTGTCCTTCTGAGACTGTTGTCTGGAGCGTGATCTTATCAGCCAATCATCCAGATATGGGATAATGTCCACTCCCTTCTCCCGTAACCAGGCCACCAGGACGATGGACACCTTTGTGAACACCCTTGGTGCTGATGTGGGCCAAAGGGTAGGGCCTGATACTAGAAGTGTTGACCAGTATGGGGAATTGAATGAATTGTTGGTGACTGGGCCTGATTGGGATGTGGGTGTACGCATCCTTCAGGTCCACTGAGGTAAGGTAGTCGCCAACCCGGATGTTCCTCAGTGTGGTTCTGAGGGTTTCCATCTTGAACTTTGGGTTAATTATGAACTTGTTCAAGAATTTAGGTCTAGAATCGGCCTGAGGTCCCCATTCTTCTTTGGTACTGCAAAGAAGATGGAATAGACCCCAGTGCCCACCTCGTTGTTGGGTACAGGTTGTATTGCCTTGTTGTCGAGCAGGTCCCGTAGGACATTCTGCACCTGGTGGGCTGTGGCCCTTTTCTTTGAGATGGGTGAGAGCACCACCCTGTCTCTGCAAGGCTTCTATGACAATTCTACAGTGCATCCTTGAGATATGATCTCTAGGACCCACTTGTCGGAGGTTGTTTGCTGCCATTGTTGTAGGAACAAGGACAGTCTTTGCCCCACTGGTGGGTAACTGTGTTGAGGACTGAGGAAAGGGGTGGCATGAGGGTGGTAGTCAAAACTGCTTTGGCTTTCTTCCTCTGTCCCTGCTGCGAATCTCTCCGAATCGGGGTTTCTGCCTCTGAAGGAGGAGTGGTTACCTTGAGAGGTGCTTCTGAAGTTATTACTGTGGCCTCTTCCCCAAAAGGAGTTATTAGTGCAAGTCTGCTTTTTTCTGTTTGAAATCTCCCATGCCCTCGAAACCCTCGCCGATTAGAGGGTAGGTAAAGGGTTCTTGTTTGTCCTTGGCGAGATCTTTTCCTTCCTCTTTTTGTTTGAGGAACTCATTTAGGCCTTCACCAAAGAGATTGTTTCCCTTCAGGGGTAGGTTTTGCAACAATGCTTTTGAGTCATTATCCACTTCCCAAAGTTTTAACCATAAGGCCCGCCTAGCCCTGTTTGTTAGGGCCCCTGCTCTGGCTTCCAACTTCAGAGTGTCCATGGCCATGTTCCCCAGGTACTTCGCTGTATTCAGAGTGCATTCTAAAAGTTCTGCTTCTCTGGACTTGGGGTTAGTCTTTTCCATAACTTCCTCTACCCAGGGAATTTGAGCTCTAGTAGAGTACACTGCTGACACAGCCGCTTTGGTTGCCATTCCTGTGATCTCTAACAGTTTCTTTAGCATGTCTTCCACTTTTTTTGTCAGTGGGGTCTTTGGATGAGATGGTGCTGCATGGTAGCACTGTTCTTCTGCTTAGTGCTGCAATTTGTGGATATATGATAGGCACTGTGCACCACAGTTTAGCCTTTTCCTGTTGTATCAGGTACATTCTGTCCATGTTCCTTTTCTCAGACATTCGACCCGGTTCTGTGGACTCCCATTCTTTTGAAATTATGTCATCAATGGCTGGACAGCTTGGGAAGGTGTCCGTGACCTGCTGATTATGCTGGATCATAGGATCAAGCTTGGATTCTGGCTTTGGTGTTTCCATGTTGAACCCCATGGTGGATTTAATGGCCTCATTAGCCCTGTGACCAGGTCAAAGGAGCAGAGTTTTGATGTCAACGAGGAAAATTGGATACGGTGTCCATGTCGTTGTCCCCATTCTATGTTTTCCATGTCTTCTGGAGCATCCCCATGGTCCTCATCCACTGGATTGGGGGGGCTGTGTTTTCATCATTGTCCGGTTGGGGGGTGGGTTGGCCGGGGTTTGGCACTGGCATGGGCATAAGTAGAGGTCTAGACTTAGTTAGGGATTCCAACTTCTCCATGACCTTCTGCATGAAGTTTTGCTGACTCTCCATCATAGCGATCGTTGTTTGCTGGGACTGGATGAGAAGAGCCCCTGGATTCATCCAGGCAGATGTGCTAGGTCCCTGGGTATCCAGGTCTATGTTTGGGGTCTGCTCTGCTTCTAACTTCTCTTCCACGAGTTTGCAGGTGGGGCAACATGGACCCAGGTTGTGGGGCAGGAGAGCGGCACTACAAGAGGTGCATTTCTTTGCCATCGCCATCTAAGAGATGAGAGAAGGACAGAAAGAAGAAGAAGAGTGTAACCCCAGCCGGTGTGCCATTTAATCTGACAGCAATACTTCAGGAGGAATAGGTCACTCGGCACAAAGGCAAGGTTTGGCTACTCTGCACAGGGCACCCAAGTATTTCCTAACACAGGAAGCAATAACTGTAATGTCCAATACCAGAAGTGGGATTCTAAAGTGTGGCTTTTTATTCACCTCCAAACAGAATAAACAAAGCATAGATGGACCCCCATGGGGCTACACTCCAGGTAATGCAGATTAAAAAAAACAAGAACACTTCCTCATCACTTTAACCCTCAGGCTCTGAACCCACCAGGCACACAGCCCGGAGTTGCATGCTGCTTTGGGTTACACAGCCCGAACATGTACACTGTTTTGGGTTTTGCCTGGCTCAGCTCCCTTGCCAGCCACTCGGACACCTTCCATACTTCATTGAAACATTTTCTGGTGGCTCCCTAAACCACCTAGGAGCACCACAGCTCCATCAGGGAATTCTTCCTCTTAATCCCACGTCTGGGTACTTTCCTCAGGCACTGGCCAAGTACCTGAGAGAAAGTAAAAGGTGTCTTAGAGCAAATCCATAGAGGTGAATTTGGTTACTACTGATGCTCCCACCTCTCGCTCCCACAATTCATACCCGCCATTTCTCTGACAGTAAACACTCATCCTGTAAAGCTTTGCAATGGACATTCTTGTTAAATGTATATCACATTACATCACCTTGTCTTGCTTCCCATTTGTACTGGACTTGAACATACTTCTAAGTGGCATTGTCCATTTCTCTAGACTCCCACTGAGTTAAGCAGTCCAATCCCCACTTTCCAACTGTTCAGGTGAAAGAACACTTGGCCCTTTCTTAGACAAACTCACCTTTGGTTGCAGGTGCCCTACAGGTGATTCCTCCACAAGGAATTTCTCTCTTAGAGCTTCTGGTGCCTCAGCACAACTTGAATAGGCAGCTTCTTTCCCTTAGCTGGGCACAGGGGGGTTGCCCCTGGAAAGCAGGCAAAACTTTCCCCCATCCCCTCAGGGATGGGGCTTCTTGAACCATTGAAAGTGGTCTCCACCACTTCAATTACCAGTTCCTGTGTTCCTCTTCAGGTGGAAACACACACCTTACAAAAGTAGCTCTAAAACAGAGCTTAAAGCTCTGAGAGCCTGCACACACTCAGCTGTACTAGTGTCTCTCACTCAGACTGCACACAGACTGAGCTCAAAGTCCCCAACGTTCTACACTAACCTCCAACTGCAACATTCCAGTGTGGCTTATTCAGCTGCGACAGTTCTAAGATGATGTCATCCCTCAGTCTCAGCTGAGACTGAGAAAAGAGTGAGACAGTGTGAAATCCATTTAACTGGAGTTTCACAAGCTGCCTTCCCTGCCTACCACTAGGTCTTACTGGGACTCTAGTAACCCCGGGTAACAGGGGGGTTACAAGAGCATTAGGAAACATGCACTCATGGGAAGTTACCTGCAAGAGGTAATAAATTATGAGCAATGCCTTTAAAATGTGAAAGCAGTAGGTATAACATCCAGATAGATGTACTCTGGGGTGAAAGGTTATGGACCCCATAGAGACTATGGTGCTCGAGGAGTGATTCTATAGGCCTAAAACCTTTTTATATCCCAATAGTAGCATGCTTCATAATAATGACAAAAAATTCCTGCCATCGATAATATAGTTCGATGTAGGGGAGGAACAGACACTGTGTGCTTAAGATGGTGGCTCGAGAATCATGAGGCCATCCTAGGGAATGACTGGCCCCCCTACCTAAAATGGTGGCTTAGGAAGGATGCAGCCATCCTAAACAAAATGGAGGCTGAGTCTAACAATGCCAGAGTAAGGGAAGCCTCATGCAATGGAGGCTGAGCCCCACAATTCCAGATTAAGAGAAGCCTTGTGCTGATTTTTGGAAAGAATTATCTGTGTCGAGGGTCCTCCTGACAGCTGTAGGGTGCCCGAGTATGCTTTGAAGTGAGGGAGTATGCACACCAGTAGGTTGCTACCACAAAGGGCCTGAACTGGTTATGTGGAAAAAGCATGAAAAAAAAGGTTGTTTTCGGCTCCACCAAGCGGTCGCTGCATTAGGGACCGCATCGGGCGTCTTACTGTAGCTCCAGTGTAATCCGCTTGCAAGGGGACATTAGATGCGGTTACCGAAGGGTGCCACATAGTCTCCACTAGTGAGGGGTGGGTCATGGAGTGATGCTTGGCCTCTAAGATTGCCTGCCAGGGTCCTGCCTGTGAGGGAGAGATCAGGGGCTACAAAAGCGCTTCAGTCGGCGTGGCAAAACAGAAGGCAAATTGGACCATGCAGCTGCGAGCATCCTACTTGTGAGGAGGAGACCGGTGGCTGCAGAGCACTTCTGAAGCACGCGGTGAATTCAAAAATAGCCTGAAATTGTGTAGCAGTGAGGAAAACACACACTGCGATGATCGTGGTCTGAGCATTAGGCTATTTTAGGATAGACTGTAGCTGTGCTGTAATTTTACTTAAAAGCTGCATGAATTCGGCAAGCTGTATAGCACTTTAGCAGTAGCTCATCAAGAACGAACCTAAGCGCCTGCTGATTAATTCAATAAAATGAAGTAAGCCCTTGCTGTTCAATTAAATAAAATGCACTAAGCCCTTGCTGAGTCTATCTAAGAACAAGGTTATACAACTAACTACAGCTAACAGCCTTGGGAAGACAAACAAACGATTTACCAAATAAATCAGCAAACTAAAAGGACCTAGCAAGCATAGGTCAATAAACTGTGTCTCAGCTACTGTACCTAGCTAAGGATTTACAGAAACAGAGGTAAAAGAAGGAATAAAACCTCTTAATCAGCAGGGGCTGTAACGATTTTCCATCTAAATGCATTTTCAATTAATCACTTAAGAACACTGACATTTTACTGGCTTTTGGCCTACCTTTGATAATTTGCTGAACAAGCTACTCCTGGTGTGCTTGTAGCCTCTTCAGATGCAAAGGTTGAACCTGAGAAAGGGACTTCTGGGACCAAGGTGTACTGCAAAATTTGATCTGGGTCACATGTGCATCTCTAACCCATCTGGAGGTTGGGAACCCAAGAGGTAATGTCTAGAGTGTCATGGATAGCAACTAACACAATTGTGCATTTCTATCACATTCCTCCCCTTTCTCCTTGTCTCCAGGGTGTACATGTTGTGGTCCCTCAATCTTTATTTGTTGTTTCTCCCTAGCCCCTGGATCATCTTGGTCACCTTCCACTGCACAGCCTTCAGACTACTGCTGTCCTTCTGCAGGTGTGGACTCCAGAATCTTGCACAGTACCCCAGGTGTAGGAGAACCTGAGACCTATACAGGGGCAGGATCACTTTCTACTACTGCCCCTAGCTATGCACCCCAGCATCCTGTTTGCTCTCCTCAATGCCTGCTGCTGTACTGTGCTGTAGGTTCCAGACTTCATGGATTACCATGGGTTAAACCCCTGGTAACCCTTACAGAAATACAAGTGTGCCACATGTGCAGCATACATGCACATACTTAATAAAAGTATGCATGCTACCACGCATGCTGTACTTGTATTTCTGTAAGGGAACTTATGCATCACACCACTCATGAACTGCACGACAAGCACTGCCACTTCCCTCCTTTTGCCCCCTACTGTCCCTTCAGTATATTTATCTCTATAACCCCATATAGCTTTCTCATTTGACTGGCATAGTGGTAGCCAGTGAAAACTGCAATATATCTAGATACTGTATATTACTGGGAAATCACTGTTTATTTCAAGTGGTTTCTCTGTGATATATCCAGATATTATTATGCTACTAATCACTGGCTACATCTGTGCTTTTAAATTGCAACCTCTTGTCTCTGCAATATGCAGCACTTCCTCACTCAAAAATGTGTGAAAATATGGCACACCTTCCCTCAGAATGAGGCACGCATCCTCAGACATGGAAATACAAACTCCAGACACTATGGAAACCAATGCCCTTTACTTGTGCAAGTTTAATTTTGCTTTAGCAATGCCAGTATAGAGTGTTATGAATTTCTGTTTTCAAATGTAAGTTTATAGCACCTTCTCTGTGAAAGCAGTACTTTTCCATGTGGGATGAATGTGAGGCAGACAATTTCTCGGGGGTAAAATGCTGTCCCTCATAATGTGAGTGTTGTAGAGACACAGGCCAGGAAGCATAGGCAGTTATAACATTTGCAAGTCGTGTTTTATTATAATCAGTAAAAAGAAAAAAGGAAAATTAAAGTTGTGCAGGATCGCTCTCCATACAGGCAGTAAAAACAAAATAAAAATCCTTCCTCTGAGTCTGTCTCTTTAGAATTGCAATCTCTCTGTCCCTCTAAACAAAACATTGCTATCTTCTTATCAGATGTCTTTTCCTGGCAGTTCAACCTTCTGCAGCCTTTTCTTGTAAGTTTCATCTCCTGTCTTTCCCAAAATGTAACAAGACTTTGTCAATTTCTTTCCTAAGGACAGTCTGAAGAGTACACCCAATATCAATAGGTGCAACAAAATGGAACATTCTATCCTAGAGATGGTATCCTGTTGACAAGTCTGGCAAGCTTACTGAGATCAAAATATATTTATTTTTTTATTTTATTTATGACATTTCAGATAACACCTTTGAGCAAACAGTGTTCTTTTACAAAGGTTCCAGGTCTTGGACAATGGCCAAGAATAGACAAAACAGGCAGGTAGATAACAGTTAGTACAATTATAGTACATGAGCTGCCAGTGGCTTTGTCAGGATAAGACAAAATAATCAGTAACAGGTGCAACATTACAGAATGCATGAGCTGCCAAAGGCTTTGTCAGGTGATCTAAGAAGGCATGAGAGGGCCAGAGGTAGTTGGTGAGAGGATAAGGTAGTAGGGGACTGGCAAGAACAAAGGGGTTGGGGGATTGGAGGGATAAGGTAGGTGGTGAAGGAGAGGAGTAGGTGGTGATGGAGTGGAGGGGAGAAGGGATGGGAGATGTTAGTGGGGGTAACAGAATGGATGGGGGAAGGAGAGAAGAGTTAGTATGGGCAAGAGGAGAAAGGAGAGAGAGAATATAAAAGCTAGGAGGTGCAAGGGTAATAGGTGAGGGGAGGGACAAGGATGTGAGAGAGAATGGAGAAAGGGAGGAGTGAAATCTGGGGGGGCAAGGGAGAAGGCTGAAGTGGCTGACGTGAGATATTGGAAGGAGTTAATAAGGAGGGAGTGGGGTGTGGTGAGAGTGCATAAGTAATGGAGAGGCCAGGAGGGCAGGCAGGGAATATAAGTGTAACAGTCACAGTAGGCACTGGCCACCAAGTGCTGTTTTAGTTTGTGCTTAAAGGAGCTGAGATTTCGTGCACTGGTGATATCCACTGGGAGTGTGCTGAACCAGTTAGAGGCCCTAACTTTGTAGGAGCGCTGCCCTTGAGTGATCTGGTAGTGGAGAACTGTGAAGATTAGTGTTCCAGAACTCCTGGTAAGGTGGATGGCACAGTGAGGGGAAAGTATAGACTGAACCCCTGGTGGAAGGACACCTAGCACTGACTCCTTATCAAGTAAGCAGGTCTGATACTTAATTATGCCTTGAAG
This sequence comes from Neoceratodus forsteri, assembly GCA_016271365.2. Taxonomy (NCBI): domain Eukaryota; kingdom Metazoa; phylum Chordata; order Ceratodontiformes; family Ceratodontidae; genus Neoceratodus; species Neoceratodus forsteri. The sequence goes on from JADMNL010000023.1 coordinate 74,134,384, forward strand.
TTGTAGCCAGTTAGCCTGTTCATAGAGATCACAGTGTGTGTGTGTGTGTGTGTGAGTCTAGAGGCTGTGGTGAGGAGCCGTAGGCCTTGTTTAAGGCTATGGCTATATGCCGAAGGGAAGTGGCAGTAACTGATCCATAAACTACAAGGCCATAGTCAATTAAAAAGGTGATTAGAAACATAGAATTTGATGGCAGATAAGGACCGCTTGGCCCACCCAGTCTGCCCATTTCCCTACCTAATGGATAAGCTGCAGATCCCAGTTAACCATCAGCCTATGTTTTCCTACCCCCACCCACTAGAATTGCCTTATGACTGTCCCATGCATTCTTGAAATCTACCACTGTTTTGACTCCACAACTTCCTCAGGAAGGCTGTTCCATGTACCCACAACCCTCTCCATGAAAAAATACTTCCTCACATTACCTCTGAGCCATCCCCCCTCAATCTTCAAATTGTACCCCCTTGTTCTTGCACGCCTCTTTTTCTGAAAGATGTTACCCTCTTGGACTTTGTTGATTCCTTTGAGGTACCTGAAAGTTTCTATCATGTCTCTCCCTCCCTCCTTTCCTCGAGGCTATACATATTAAGCTCCTTAAATCTCTGTTCATATGTCTTCTGGTGCAGACACTGCACCATCTTAGTTGCCCTGCTCTGGACCACCTCCATCCTGTCTATGTCTTTGCGGAGACTGGGTCTCCAGAACTGCACGCAGTACTCCAGATGGGGTCTCACCAGCTGCCTGTACAGAGGGATAACAACTTCTTGTTTTCTACTGGTGATGCCTCTCCCTATGCATCCTAGTATCCCCCCCAGTCCTCCTTACTGCTCTCTCACATTGCTTGCCCACCTTTAGGTAATCAGATATGACTACCCCTAGGTCCCTTTCCATTTTTGTTGTTGTTAGTATCTCACCCTCCATTGTGTACTCTTCCCCTGTTTTTTTTTTTCCCAGGTGCATTACTGCGTACTTCTTAGTATAGAATCAAAGCTGCCATACATTTGACCATTCCTCCAGCCTTGCCAAGTCCCTTCTCATCCTTTCCACCCTACCTTGTGTAGCAACTCTGTTGCAGATCTTTGTGTCGTCTGCAAAGAGACATACTTTTACTTCCAGTTCCTCTGCAATGTCGCTTATAAAGACATTAAAGAGGACCGATCCTAGTACCGAACCCTGCGGTACCCCACTAGTAACCCCCCTTTCTTCAGAGTGGACTCCGTTTACTATTACCCTCTGCGTCCTGTTCTCCAGCCAATTCTTTTCCCAGGCTACCAACTTGGGACCCACTCCCAGGCTGGCCAACCTGTATATTAATCTTTTGTGTGGGACTATGTCAAATGCCTTGCTAAAGTCTAGGTAAGCCATGTCTACAGTCCCTCCTTGATCTACTACTTTGGTCACCCAGTCAAAGAAATCTATTAGATTCATCTGACATGGCCTTCCCACTGTGAAGCCATGCTGCCTTGGGTTCTGTGCCCCTCTGGCCTCTAGGTACTCAACAATTCTTTCCTTCAGAAGTGATTCCATCAGATTGAGCTCTGGATGGCAAGTTTTAATGCTTCATCTGTCAGACAGTGCCTATGCCTATATAACAGGCCTATGCGTGCATTCACAGCTTTAGCTAGTTTATTTATATGTGTGGAGTATGAAAGAGTGGAGTCAAGGGTCACTCCCAGGTATTTTAATTGGTCTACCTGTTCCAGCACAGTGCCACCACTATTGTAGATTAGCAGTTGTTGGAGTTTGTGTTTGTTGTGAGTACCATGAAACAGCATTGATATGTTTTTTTTGGGGGGTATTATTTTCTCTCCTCCAGTGCTCCGCTACCACTGCGCCCTCCGTTGTCCCCAGCGCCATCCCGGACATCAGACCCCCTCCCTTGTGCACCCCACGACTTACCCTTCGTGGCAGGGTGGTGGGGAGCGACTCAACCCACCCCAATGGATCCATGCCAGAAAGGCGCCCTTCCAGGAATGGCGCCACGGGGGAACAACTTCATGCTGCCGGGCTCGCTTTTTCGCTGTTTTCCTCCTGGTGGGTCACGGCGTGACAATGATGCCAGCGACTGGGTGCACGCACGCTCCCGTGCGTGCCCCAATCAAGTGTCTGCCATGTCCCACCCCCCATAGCTTGCAGCTACGTGCTGTCGACTCCCCAGCCTCCTCTAGGGGTCAGGCAAGCCCCGGCCGCTCAAATCCCCCCTCCCCGGAGATGGAGAGCAGTCCCTTGGATGCTCAATCCATCTCCTCCCCACTGACCCACGGCAACCCATGCACGTTCCCGAACACAGTTCGCTGGCGTGGCGCGAGGTGTGGCGACCAGCGCCTCAACCCTCAGCGCCACCGGGCCAGGCATTGATATGTTTTTTGAGTAGTTTAGGATGAGTTTACATGACCTGAACCAGGTTCAACTTCTGAGAAACTATGCTGTAGCTGTTGCTGGAGGTGATGGGGGTTGGAGTGGCTAGAGAAAATGACTGCATCATCTGCATAGAGTAGAATTCGGTCATGGCAAGTGGCAGGCAGGTCGTTCATGAAGATGCTGAAGAGTAGGGGGCCAAGGATGGAACCTTGTGGTACATCCGAACAGACTGGAAGGAGGGTTGAGATGGTGTCTTCAATTCTGACTTGCTGAGAGCGGTCACTAAGGTAGCTTTGGAACCAGCGAGTGGCATCCGGTGAAAGGCCAAGATGAGATAGTTGTCCGGTTAGTCGAGTGGTTAACTGTATCAAACACCGTAGTCAGATCAATAAAAGTGGCACGCCAATTGGTTGTGGTCTAGTGCCTGATGTATGAAGGAGGTGAAGTCTAGTAGTGCAGTGGTGGTGCTGTGACCTTTTCAAAAACCAAGTTGCTGGGAACATTGGAGGTTATATTTTTCCAGGTAGTCTACAAGTTGTTCAGCAACTATCCTTTCCAAAGCCTTGGAGAGTGGGGGAAGGATGGATATAGGCCTGTAGTTACTTGTGAGAGTCTTGTCACCACATTTGTGGATAGGAGTCACCACAGCCAACTTCCATTTGCTTGGCAAATTGTGAGAGCATAAGAGAGCGGTTGAGAATTTTTGTAAGGGGTGGCAGAACTTCATCAAAGGTGAGGAAGATGAGTTTCAAATCAAGGGAGTCAGCACTATGCCTAGACTTCCTGAGTACTTTGAGTAGATGTTTCCTGGCTAGCCCTTCAGTGACAGCCTTAAAATAAAATGGGTGTGTGTGTGTGTGTCTGGGCTGCCTGAGGGATGGTGGGATGGGTTACTGCTGGTATGGGATCAAAGAAGTTAAGTGGGAGCACATGACTGAGATCACAAAATGTTGAGTTGAAAGTGTTAGCAATGGTTACTTTATCCAGGGTGATAGTTCCATCAATGTTGAGTACTGCAGGGGAAACTTTGTTGTTTTTTATTCCAATTACCTCAGAGAGGTTGTCCCAGAACTTCCTCCCATCATTCCAGGTGTTTGCAAGGGCATTCCTATAGTAGGAAGCTTTCACCTGACAGATAGCTCTTGTGCAAGCATTCCATGCTGACTTCTGGGCTTGAGTATTCCCTAGGGTGTTGGATGCTTAAGCATGGTATCATAGTTGGTCATGGGATTTCAGCAGTTCAAGGAGGTTATGAGTCACCCATGGGTTTATTGATCCTCTAATCTTTCATTTCTTGTATGGAGCATGAACATCCCATGCTGCGTTAAAGGTAGTGATAAAGTATTCTAGGGCCAAGTCCACATCTTGAGCATCATTAATTAGAGACCAGTCGAGTGATCGCAGGTGCGTTTTTAATGGACCTAATCAACCAGGTAGAAGTATTCTACTGACAATGAATTTTGGTGGGGGTTTATTGAATTTGTTAGACCAGAGGGAAATGACTGGAGAATGGTCACTTGTGGTGTCCAGGAGCACTTCAGTCTTATATAGATATATAGATATATCTCAGGGTTAAACCCCTGTGTTACAGACTGTCACATTTTTAAGAAACCCAAATAGTTTTCTGCAATCATTACAAACAATGTAATTATATACATTTGCAAACCAAGGGGCCCCAGTTTCACATAAAGATTCACATATATTTTTTAACCACAGAGAAGCAAGGTGAGAAAGGAAGGAAGGAAGGAAGGAAGGAAGGAAGGAAGGAAGGAAGGAAGGAAGGAAGGAAGGAAGGAAGGAAGGAAGGAAGGAAGGAAGGAAGGAAGGAAGGAAGGAAGGAAGGAAGGAAGGAAACAGTAGGTGAAAGAAGCGAGATAACAGGGGACATTGTGGGTGACCATCAGAGTGGGCAGTTACTAGGTGCCACAGAAAAATGTGATTGTGCAATCAGACAGATAAGAGGCAGAATAGAAGAGGACAAAAGAGATCCTTCTTATTAACTCTCTCTGCATAAAAAATGGAACAGGGTCTTATTCAACCCTGTCACAGTGGAACACTTGAGAGGTGCCAGGTTTTAATAACACTGATGATGTCTATTTTAAAATTGTTTGGAAAAATACTATAATCTAATTGGTGGAATTTGTGTTATGACCTGATTTTAGTTACCCAAACCCAAACTTGGAAGCCACATGTGTAGGAGGCTATCTGATTTACTTTATGCTAGCCTAAGAGCAAATCTTAATCCCAGTGTAGTGGACATCATATAATTCCCACAATGTAAGTTTCACAGGGCAAGCAGATAACAAGAAACCCATACTATACAATTCAATAGGTTTTATTTTAAGCAACACAGACTTGAAAAGAAAAAAGATGGTATATAAGCAATTAGCAAGTAATTCAGCAACAGTCTCTTTCAAATACATTTGTACCGGTGCACTATCGTTAGACAAACATAACATTGCTGATAGTCTTCTGCTTTCTCCTGGAAGGGGGGAGGGGTGCTAGAAAGGTATGCTGTTTAAACAGTTCCTTTGTTGCTGATGCCCTCAGTGCAACAGTCCCAATTTCAGCGTAGTCAGATGAAGAAGAGTTTATACAGTTCTTTGCAAAATATGCACACGTTAGCCACTTAAACCGACAGCCCCAGGTAAAATCTCACTCCCTGCACTTTTAGTCTCTTGCCAAAGATGAGACATTAGCTAAGGAGTTTATTTGGCAAGGGCTTACAGCCATTGACAAACACTTGTTTTTACCTGGTCCATGGAGGGTTGGGGGCGGACTGATGCTTGCTGGAATTCTTTCCCTTGATGGTGTGATCCGGAGTAGATGTTTGGAGCTGGTGGGAGTCTTGTTCCTGAACAACTTGCCCCATCATGATTTTAAAGCATGGGAGGTGACACAGGATCCTACATCTTGTTGTGTTTCTCCTGAGGTTCAATAACTTTGAGTGGCTGCAGAAAGTCTTGTTGCTTACTGTAGCTGATGTGATGACGCTGAGTAAATACCTAGATGTTAAAAGGTACTAAGCACTCCTTGGTGACGGTATCAGATGTTGAGAACACTATTTCTTTATGATATTGTTGTTCAGAATACCATACTCTCTCAAGAAATGGTCGTATTTTTATACAGTACATTTATAGAGCAAGCGATTTTCATCTCAAGTCATCAGACATTAAGATGGCGAAATTGAATTTTGCTTGATTTCAGCTGGGAACAATTGATAAACATATTTTTGCCTAAATCAACAAAATAACTCTACCCTAATCCAGTCCAACCCATACTTTCAGTTAGGCAAGTAATGATATACATATAACAAGAGCTTCAAACTAATACAATTGAACAGAAGCTTCAAACCAGTCACACAGAGGTGACAATAAATCGGTATCCAGTGACGATAGCGACTGCATATGAGCGACTGTCAAAACAGCGACTCATTTACAGTGCTACCCTTTTGGGCTACCCTATAAGGGTAGCGACAAAATGCTAAACTAACAGTAAGGATGAGCGAGGGAGGGTGACCAGAAGGGGAGGGCTAGGGAAGAGAAGAGGAGGGACAGAGAAGAGGGTTTGTGTGGGATAGTGTGCCATGCTGCTACCGAGCTAGCCGTGTGGTGTGGTGTGGTGGTGAGGGTGGCTAACTTTGGTGCAGTAGGTACTGGGGACTGGGGAAAATTTTACTGCTGCCATTTTCTTTTTTTCAAACTGTCTCCCCCTCCCCGATATGCACCCCCCTGGAGTTTGCGGATGTCTAGTCATTCAATTTTTCAGTGATGAACACTCGCTGTTATGACATGGAACCCAATAAATCATCTTAGGTATTTAAGAATGTGAGAACTAGTAATACATTGTATAAAAGTAATGTCTTAAACATCTTAACTCGCACTGGTTTCATAATAATCAGTGGAGGGTAGTTGTCTCAAAACCTCCACTGAGCAAAATTGATGATACCTGTGACGCACTTGTTTACGTATATTAAATGCCACTTATCTGGTATTTTCCTGAACAAGGTTCAAGATGGCACTGAAAATTACACTAGACTTAGAAAAATCTACACAGCCATTTCAACCTGCAGAAATGACAGGCTTTCTTTCAGAAAAAACATAACAAATTTCAAATAAAACATTGACTTTTATTATAAGGGAATTAGGCTTGCAAAAAATGTGACCCTATATTGCACACAAACCTGATCACATGATCATGGTAAATCTTATAACAACCAGTTAGTGTGGCCCCAATATCTGAAATTAGAAAAGAGGAATCAGGGAGGAACCTGTTCCAACCACATGTCAAACAGCTAAAGTGGGAAATGAGGCTCACTCACCCCCAAATTGTTTGTAGTGCTCCAAGTGTCTTTTTAGTCAACTGTCAGATATAAAAATCTGTGCCAATGCTTCATGATAAATACACTTCCTATGCAAGTCTGTGCTTTACTAAAATAATATAGTGATGCGGTAGCGCCACTATAGTTAGGGTTGAGTAGGAAGTTTAATGTTAAACTCCAATCTTTGCAGTTTAATAACTTCTCAACCATTCAATGGATTTGCATGACATTTCTCGTGTGTGGTCCCGTGTAGCAGATCTGCACATGTGCCAAGCTTAGTTCTGTTCAGATGTGTGGATTCTGAGTTCTGGATAGTGCAAAAAGTGAATTTTCAGACTTTTTTCTCTATTTGTTTTGCTGTTTTTTCTTTGAATTTGGCTACCACCCAAATAGTTTGGATTTTTGTTCTGGATTTTTTTTGTGTGTGTGTTTTATCTTCTCCACCATCCACAGAGCTGGCAGGTGGCTCCAGCCCTCCCTCAGAGGGCTCGTTCTCTGGCCCAGCTCCCACCCCCCGCTACCAGCCATGCCCCCATGGATTGCCCCCGTGGTGGGGACGGGTTGAGGATCATCGACTTTCTCCCCCCCGGGGACACAGAAATCCAGAATCCAGGGACAGCTGGTGTGAGGCGAGCTGGCCATCATGGAGCCTGCCAGTTCCAATTTTCCTGTTTTATCCCTCTCTCTTCCATTGCCAGCGCATACATATGTGGAGGAACGTGCATGCTGCCACCCACAATGCCCTCCCTTCATGTCTCTCTCCCATTCCAGACTACTCCTCAGGCTTCCACCTGGCACAGTCATTCGGAGAGGAGCATCAATCCTCCCACCCCAGGTGAGCAGAGCAGTCCTCCAGACACTTGATCCATCACCCCCCCGGCCGACCCCTGGCAACCCACATTCGCTCCTGAACACAGGTCGCTAGCATGAAGCAAGGTGTGGCATCCAGCGGCTCAACCCTCAGCACCACTGGGCTGGCTTTTGGTCTGAAATGTTCAGAGTAAAAAGGAGCTGGCCCACAGATGTGCCTTTTGCTTGTTTGGTGAAAAAATATTAATCCGTGCCAAAGTTATTTAATTTTGAAATTTTGAAAAAGCTGTTCTGAACATGCCCAGTAAGCACCTCTTCAAGACAGCTGCATGAAACTAAAAAAGGAATCTTTTTTTGTTTGGGACCAATTCTTTTTCGTCAGGGAAAAAAATAATTTTTATGTTTGCTTGCACGCATGTGCAAGAAACATAGTGCCATCATACGAGTTTTTGCAGGTGTGGCACCCTGTCTTCCAGTGCAGTCAGTGTGTTTGCAGGCGCAGCCACGTTTCACCAGATGCTGCAGCTGTCTATGACAGCAGTTGAAAATGCAGTGGCATACAGTTGAAAAGGAGAGACCACTTCAATGAGCGGCGATAACATGGTGTTGATTAGCATATTGCCGGCAATCCTGCTTGTCTTTGAGGTAGATGAGAGCAGCAAAATTCATGACTGTTCCAACCAGATAGAGGAGAGCAGCAGAGTTCATTACTGTTCCATCCCCCTTCGCCAGTGTTCCATCCCCTGTCCTGCACGATCGTGGAGGAGTATCCTGTGATTCCTCTTATCCCCCCATCCTGCAGTATTGCAAAATCAGAGAGTGTTGCTCCTGGGTTATTTATTTATTTTTTTTACTAAAGAAACTTACACAGACATGGGAGAAAAAGAAAGCAGCACACCAGGCGGACGATCCTCCTATGATATCTACATAGCTCCCCGCACACACAGTATGGCGATGGGGTGCCCAGTCACCATCGGCTCCACTCAACACCCCAAAAAAAAACAGATTTCCAGTTGCCACGCTGGAAGCCCACCCCAGCGGGCAAACATCTGTATGGCCAACGGGGTGCCCAATCCCCCGTCAGCCCCACTGACCGTCCCAAAAAAACTTTCAGCTGCCACACTGGGAGTCCACCACAGCGTGGCACAAGTCCCACGTAGTCTTTTTAAAAACAAAAAAAACACACCTGAAAACAAAAAAAGGTCCTTCGTTGATTGTGTTGCCCTTCCCCCAACCTACGCACACGCTCTGCGCATCCACCTCTCCACACACCCACACACCCTCACCCCATACTTACCTTTGGAATCCGGCGCGATGATCTTTGGTGGACCAGGAACACGTCTGCACTCTTCAAAGCCAACCGCGAACTGAAGAAATGCCGGTAAGCTGTATAATGGCATAAATTGTTAATTTTTTTCAACTTTGGTGCATATCTCAGCCATTTTGGGGAATTTTTTCACTAAATTTTCAACATGGGGTTTTTCGTGCCCACCTATAAACTCAGTCACTGTCATTTTGTTATTCGGTCCCGAAGGTGATTTCGCGGTCCCTGTGGAGCCACCTTCGGGACCCAGTAATGAAACAACAGTGTCACAGTTCATGAGGTAGTCCCCCAAAACCCTATGTTTAAAATTTGGTAAAGTTCCAAAATGACTGTTTTACTAAGCTATGCTATGCAGTTCCTATGCATGCTCGTAATATCGCAGATTTTTATTTCACTCCAGATTAACATTGCTATTTTGTCAATAATCTCCTTATGAGCAGTGTAGCTGTCATTTTTATATCTTGCCCAAATGTTTCGCTACATAGTTTCAATGGCGCCGTCGGTGAAATCAATGTTAGGACAGATTAAAAATCACAGTGACACTATTATAAGCAGAAGTCTTAAAAATGGCTATGTTGAATTTGATGACAGAAGTCCAAAAAATGACTGTAAAGTTAATAGCATGCATTGCGCAGTTTCCACGCACCCTTTGTAAGTTCACAAATCTGTACTATTTTCAGTCCAGATTTTCAACACTGGCATTTTATCACACCTCCTTATGAACAGTACAGCTGTCATTTTTACACCCTGGCCGAAATATGTTTTTGCACTTCCAGCACAGAAATGCGTGGTCACTGTGGGAAATCAGTGTTCGGGACAGATTAAGAAAATCAGTGACACTGTTCATGAGCAGAGGTACCAAAATGCCTGCGTTGTCAATCAGCTGTAAAATATCCCCAGACTAATTACAATATGAGTGTGCATTGCACAGTTTCTACGCACACTCTTGACTTCACTTTTTTTATATTTTCACTCCAGATTTTCAACATTGCCATTTTTTACACCTCCCCATGAACGATGCAGCTGTCATTTTTCACATCCTGTTCGAAATGTTTTGCACCTGTGGAAAGCAAATGCATGAAATCACTGTGTAAAATCAGCTTTTGGCTAATGAACTGATAATTGCCACTGTTCATGAGTTGGAGGTCACAAAAACCCTGTTGAAAATTTGGAGAAAATATCAACAACGCTCTGGGGAGTTAGGGTTTCCGACCATAACACCCCACCCTGTAGAGACTGATAGGCATCAGGGGTGTGACCTGGGATTTCCGCCTGTAATGCTCATGCCATTCCATCCACACCCACATCCTGCAGCCAGTGACAGGCATCAAGGTGTGCCTTGGACTCTTCAGCCCCAAAGTTCACCCCATTCTCCTATACTGCACCCATCTCACCATATTTCCTTATGGAATGGGGTAAACATAAGGCCCAAAGACCCCAAGGCACAAACATTTGTCAATGCTGAATGTTGTCTCTATGGCATTGGCATTGGTAGTGCAGGAGTTAGAGACGCATAATAGGAATGGCAGTGAAGTATTGAACTGAAGCCAACCCCACCACCACCCTGCAGAGACTGACAGGCATTGGGGTGTGCCTTTGGGTCGTCAGGCATAGCAGCCATGCCATTTCACTACACCCTACCCTGCAGACTCTGACAAGTGTCACTGTGCCTTGGGGTCTTTGGGCATTATACTTACCCCATTCCATAAGGAAATATGCTGAGGTGGGTGCAGTATAGGAGAATGGGGTGAACTTTGTGGCTGAACACTGCAAGGCACACCACGATGCCTGTCACTGGCTGCAGGGTGGGGGTGGAGGTGGACTGGCGTGAGCATGACAGTCGATGATCCCAAGTCACACCCCTGATGCCTGTCAGTCTGTACAGGTTGGGGTGTTACAGTTGGAAACCCTAACGCTGTAGGCGTATGTTGGTATTTTCACTCCAGATTTTCAACATGGACTTTTGTGACCCCACCTCATGAAGAGCGGCACTATCAGTTTGTTAGCTGAAAGGTGGTTTTGCACAGGGTCTATGCCATTTGGCAACACAGAGACGAAAACACATTTTGGGCATTATGTGAAAAATGACAACTGGAATGTTCATGAGGAGGTGTAAAAAAAATGGCAATGTTGAAAATCTGGAGTGAAAATATAAAAAATGAGTGAAGTCATGAGCATGCATAGAAAATGTGCAACACACGTCCATAACCCAATTATTTTTGGGATTTTTTTAACCGCATTTTCAAAATAGGCATTTTGGACCTCCCCTCATGAACAGTGGCATTGTGATTTTGTTAATTTGTCCCAAACGTTGATTTCCCACAGCAACAACGCCACTGTGCGCCACAGGTGCAAAAACATATTTTGGGTAGGATGTAAAAAATGACAGCTGTACTGTTCATAAGGAGGTGTGAAAAAATGCAAGTGTTGGAAATGTGGCATGAAAATATTGCAAATTTGCAAAGTTACAAAGGTGCATGGAAACTGTGCAACGCACGCTTGCAACACAGTAATTTTATGGACATTCGTCACCAAATTTTCAACATAGACATTTTAGGACTTCTGCTCATGAACAGTGTCACTGTCATTTCCTCAAACTGTCCCGAAAACTGATTTCGCACAGTGACCGCGCTATTCTGAGCCGGACATGCGAAAACACATTTCAGCCAGGATATGTAAAATAACAGCTGTAATGTTCATGAGGAGGTGTGGAAAAATGCCAATTTTGAAAATCTGGAGTGAAAATATTACAAATTCACGAAGTTATGAGTGTGCGTGAAAGCTGAGCAATGCACGCTTGTAAAACAGCCATTTTTGGGAATTTTTTTCCACCAAATTTGCAACATAGGCTTTTTGAGAGCCCCCCTCATGAACAGTGGCACTGTCATTTCATTAATCAGTCCCGAAAGATGATTCCGCACAGTGACTGTGAAATCACCTTCCGGGATCGAATAACACCATGACTGTGACTAAATTCATGAGGAGGGGTCCAAATAACCTCAAGTTGAAAATTTGGTGCCAGAATTCCCAAAAATGCCTGAGATATGCACCAAAGTTGAAACCCCCCTATTTATGCCATTATACAGCTTACTGGCATTTCTTCAGTTTGCGGTCAGCTTTGAAGAGTGCAGACGTGTTCCGGTCCACTGAAGATGGTCGTGCCAGACTCTGGAGGTAAGTATGGGTTGAGGAGTGTGGGGAGTGTGGGAGGCAGGGTCCGTGAGTGGGTGGGCATGGGTTTTGGGAGGGGCAGGGAGACCACAAGGGACTGTTTTCTTTTAAAGAGAACATCGTGGGACAGTTTTTGTTTTTTCAGGCACATTTGGCACACTGGGGTGGGCTCCCAACATGTCACCTGATTGTTTTGGGGGCTGCAGGCAACGGGGGATTGGGCACCCCTGTTGGCATATGGGGGGGCAAGAGCCAAGGTGGATTGGGCACCCCCTCAGCACCCAACAGATAGGGGAGTGGGCTGTACCGTCGGCTAAATAAACAGGGATGGGGGGACTGTAGCCAATGGGGGTTGGTCCCCCCTGTTGGCAAAGGAAGACTGTTGGGTGGGGGCTCATGATGCTGACGTGGATTAGGTACCCCCTCAGCACACACTTGGTATCATTATGCCGACGGGGGGTGAGCTCCCCTGTCGGCAAATGAAGTGGGTCGGGGAATGCGACAGGGGGATGGAGCACTCCTGTCACCATGTTTATGTGGAGAGATTGTTCCGCTGCGGATGTTTTCTTAGATGTTTTAGCCACATTACATATTGCTGGTGTGGCGCCTGCATGCTGTCTTATTGGGGAATGAGGGATGCACCTACTGATGCGTGCCCTACATTCGCCCACAGTGACCACACCTCCAAATTTGCTACTACTGCAAGAAGTTGGCTGGCGCGCAAGCAAACATAACAAGCATTTGTCAATGCCGAATGTTTGCTTGCTGGCATTGGCAGTGGTAGTGTAGAAGTTACAGAGCTGCGTAATAGGAATGGCAGTGAAGTACTGAACTGAAGTAAACCCTTCCACCACCCTGCAGAGAGTGACAGGCATTGGGGTGTGCCTTTGGGTCGTCAGGCATAACGGCCACGCCATTTCACCACACCCCACCCTGCAGACACTGACAAGTGTCACGTGTGCCTTGGGGTCTTTGGTTCTTATGCCACCCCATTCCATCAGGAAACAGTGAGATGGGTGCGGTATAGGAGAATGGGGTGAACTTTGGGGCGAAGAGTCCAAGGCATACCTCGATGCCTCTCACTGGCTGCAGGATGTGGAATGGTATGAGCATTACAGGCAACAATCCCAAGTCACATCCCTGATGCCTGTCGTTCTCACAGGGTTGGGCGCTATGGTTGGAAACCCTAATACCTCAGGCATTCTGCGTATTTTCACTCCAAATTTTCAACATGGTTTTTGTGACCCCACCTCATGAACAGTGGCAATATGAGTTTGTTAGGCGAAGCTGCTTATGCACAGCGACTACGGCATTTAGCACCACAGGTGCAAAACATTCTGAACAGGATGTAAAATGACAGCTGTACTGTTCATGGGGAGGTGTAAAAAATGGCAATGTTGCAAATCTGCAGTAAAATATTAAAAAACTGGTGATGTCACGAAAGGAGCATAGAAACTGTGCAACGACACCCGTAATGGAATTAGTTTGGGGATTTTTAACAGCCGATTGTCAACACAAGCATTTTGGGACCTCTGATCATGAACAGCGCCACTGTGATTTTCTTTATCTGTGCCAACAATGATTTCCCACAGCGACTCACGCGATCTCGCGCTTGAAAGTGTGAAAACACATTTCTGCCATGTTGTGAAAAATGACAGCTGTACTGTTTATAAGGAAGTGTGGAAAAATGCCAATGATGAAAATCTGGACTGAAAATATTACAAAGTCATGAACTAACGAGGGTGCGTGGAAACTGCGCAATGCTCACTCGTAACACAGTCATTTTATGCACTTTTGTCACCAAATTTTCAACATAGCCATTTTAAGACCTCTGCTCATGAACAGTGTAACTGTGATTTTCTTAATCTGTCCCAAACATTGCTTTTGCACTCCGACTGCACCATTGTAAGCTACATGTGCGAAAACACATTTTGGGCGACATGTGAAAAATGGAAGCTGTGCTGTTCATAAGGAAGTGTAATAAAATGCCATTGGTGAAACTCTGGAGTGAAAATATGGAAAATTTGCAAACTTATGAGCGTGCGTAGGAAATACGCAACGCACGCTCGTAAAACAGTCATTTTAAGGAATTTTTTCACCAAATTTTCAACATAGCCATTTTAAGACCTCTGCTCATGAACAGTGTCACTGTGATTTTCTTAAATGTCCCATACATTGATTTCAAGATTACCGATCGCGCCCATACAGCACATGGCGGAAACACGCTTTGGGCAAGATGTGAAAAATGACAGCTGTACTGCTCATAAGGAGGTATGGTAAAATGCAATGTTGAAAATCTGGGTGAAAATATTGAAAATTTGCAAACTTACGAGCTTGTGTCAGGAACTCTTAGCACACCCGTAAAACAGTCATTTTAGGAATTTTTCAACCAAATTTTCTACATAGGCTTTTGAGAGCTCACCTTATGAACAGTGGCAGTGTCATTTTGTTATTTGGTCCCGAAGGTGATTTTGCGCGAGTGATCAAAATCACCCTTCGGGCCTGATTAACGCCATGACAGTGAGAGCATTCATGAGAAGGGTCCCCAAACCCCATGTTGAAAATTTGGTGCAAAAATTCTCAAAATGGCTGAGATAGGAGCAAAGTTGAAAAACCCTATCTATTCCATTATATTGCTTACCGGCATTCTCAGTTCGCGGTCGGCTTTGAAGAGTGCAGACGTGTTCCCGGTCCACCAAGATCGCTGCACCGAGGTCTGGAGGTAAGTTTGGGGTGGGGGTGTGAGGAGGCAGGGTGCGCAGGGTGGGTGCGGGTTGTGGAGGGGGCAGGAGAAGCTCCAGGGACAGTTTTTATTTGCAGGTTTATTTTTACTGAGACGACGAGGGACGCTTTGCCACGCTGGGGTGGGCTCCCAGCATGGCAGCTGAATGGCTGTTTGGGGGCTGGAGCCAACAGGGATTGGGCACCCCGCCGGCTATAACACATTTTGCCACGCTGGGTGGGCTCCCAGCGTGGCACCTGGTCTTGGGGGAGAGACAGTGGAGCCCGACATGGGATTGGGCACCCGTCGGCAGCATCTGTTCCCACGCTGGGGTGGGCTCCCTCGTGGCACCCTGTACTCTGGGGAGGAGAGAGACAGTGGAGCCGACGGGATTGGGCACCCCGTCAGGCTATACATGTGTAGCCACACTGGGGTGGGCATCCAGCGTGGCATGTGGAAGGCTTTTGGGGCGCATCACAGCCAATGGGATTGGGGCACCCCGTCGGCTATACAGTGTGTGCGTGGGGGGGCATCACGCAGTATGCGTGCGTGGGGGGGCAGCATGCAGTATGCGTACGTGTGTGTGTGTGTGTGTAGGGAGAGCACGCATGAGCAGGCGATATCTTATCGCTGCTCACTGAAGCGTAGCTCCCCCTTTCAACTGTACTCCACTGCATTTTGGAGCTGTCATAGACAGCTCAGGCAGGCACTGGAGAACTGCGGCCGCACCTGCAAACACACTGCCTGAATTGGAAGAGGGCTGCCACACCTCCGAAAACTCGGATGATGGCTCTATGTTTCTTGCACATGCATGCAAGCAAACATAAAAATGATCAATAGAAATCAGGAGTGTTGTATCAGAGACACAATGGAACATCGTCTGATATTTGGTAAACAAATATAAATCCTCTAGAGGGATGACAATACAATATATAATCATTAATAGAGCCTATTATACCCCATCAAAGTTATTAAAAGTGCATGTTATTACATCAGAACAATGTTGGCACTGTAATGACAAGAAAATAAATTTATACCATTTGTCATGGGAGTGCAAATTGTTATGGGAATGGTGGCAAGATGTTTTTCTGCTACTAAGAAACATATTAACAATAGATACATAATTTAAATTTGAGCGTGTTATATTTGATCAAATCAAATGTCAACGGATAAAAAAAGAACAAAATATTCTCAGAGGGTGTGCAATGGCAATGAAAAGAACCATCTTAAGAAAACTGGAAAGAATATTCATAAAACACTTCCTTATATAGATTGGAAAAAAAATTTTATATATGGTTTACATGACTTGAATCATTTTAAAAATGATGAACAACTTTGGAAGGTTTATACTAAATCCATTCAGGAATGGGAAAAAATGCAATTTATAGTTTGATGGTGTATATAAGACTAACCTGCCCTCCAATCGCCATCTCCATATGTGTTCTGTTTCCCTGGGGTCTAGTGGTGCACCTCAACCTCTGATCGTCGTTCCATATCCCCATTCCATGTAATAAAAAGCAGTCCCTCTCCATTTTTTATTCAAACTGTAAAAGAAAACAATTCCTTGCCAATCTGAACTCCCTCCTGCCTGACCTCCCACTGAGCACCCACCATCCTGCACCTCCCACACACCCTCACTCTCCTGGGTGAAGAGCCACTCTCCAACAGAAGCACATCTTGCTGCTGGAACTACCGACTGCAATATGAGAAACTAAGGTAAGTGCAGTTCAATGTATTTCAATGGGTGTTTCAACTTTCCTGCATAACGTTGCCATTTTTGCATATTTTGATGCCAAATTGTCAACATTGCCTTTTTGACACCCCACCTCCCGAACAATGATGGTGGAATTACGCAAATCTGGCTTCTTTCATGGTCGAATGGGATGAGCATTAGGGCTGACAACCACAAGGCACCCCATGCCTGATTAGTGAAGACACAGGAGAGGTGAAACTGTAATGGTTTTTCCTTTGCTGCCTGGAAGGGTGGGTGTTAGCGTTGGAAACCCTAACACCACATTTCCTCACTTTTGTCGCTTTAATCCTAACTAGTGCATTAAAGAAGTTTTTGCAAATAATATACATGTATAAGTGTAATTCACTATTATGTATTTTCCTTTTTCTATTATGTTGTTTGCACGCATGTGCAAGAAACATAGTGCCATCATCGGAGATTTCGGAGGTGTCACCTCCTCCTCCAATTCAGTCAGTGTGCTGGCGGTAGCGGCCCTGTAAGCCATGCATTTTGGAGCTGTCTATGACACGCCCAAAATGCAGTGGCATACAGTTGAAAGGGGAGCTACGCTTCAGTGAGCACTCGATAAGAGGCTGCTCACGCCAGCCCCCACCCACAGGCGTGCGCGCTACCAAGACGCACTGTATAGCTGATGCGGGTGGCTAATCCCCATCAGCTGAGCCGCGCCCCCTGGGGGTCGGTGCCACGCTGGGAGCCCACCCAGCGTGGAAGCAGTCCTATGGCCGACGGGGTGCCCAATCCCCTCTGGCCGGCTGAACACCCCCCTAACGTCTTGTGCTATGCTGGGAGCTTCACCCCAGTGTGGCAAACATCCCACGACGCCTTTTTTTTTTTTGAAACCTGAAAACGAAACAGTCTCCTGCCAAGGCCTCCCAGCCCTCCCACAACCCGCACCCACCCACTGCGCACTCCAGTTTTCTCACACCCCTCACCCCATACTTACCTCCGACTCCAGCGCAACGATCTTCGTGGACCGGGAACACGTCTGCACTCTTCAAAGCCGACTGCGAACTGAGGAAATGCCGGTAAGCTGTATAATGGGCTAGATAGGGGGGTTTCAACTTTGTTGCATATCTCAGGCATTTTTGGGAATTTTTGCACCAAATTTTCAACATGGGGTTTTTGGGACCCCTTCTCATGAATGATGTCACTGTCATGGCGTTATTCGGGCCTGAAGGGTGATCTCGCGCAGTGACTGCGAAATCACCCTTCGGGCCTGGATACCACCATGACAGTGACATCACTCATGAGAAGGGGTCCCAAAAACCCCATGTTGAAAATTTGGTGCCAAAATTCCAAAAAATGACTTTTACGAGCGTGCGTTGCGCAGTTCCTATGCAGGCTCGTAAGTTCACGAAATTTCAATATTTTCACTCCAGATTTTCAACATTGCCATTTTACCACACCTTCTTATGAGTAGTACAGCTGTCATTTTTCACATCTCACTTAAAATGTGTTTCCGCCCATGTAGCGCACAATGGCGCAGTCGGTGTGCGAAATCAATGTACGGGACAAATTAAGAAAATCACAGTGACACTGTTCATGAGCAGAGGTCTTAAAATGGCTATGTTGAAAATTTGGTGAAAAAATTCCTAAAATGACTGTTTTACGAGTGTGCGCTTGCACTTCCCACGCACGCTAGGTTTGCAATTTTCAATATTTCCACTCCAGATTTTCAACATTGCCATTTTACCACACCTTCTTATGAGCAGTACAGCTGTCATTTTCACATCCTGCCCAAAACGCTCTTCCGCCTATGTAGCGCACAATGGCGCAGTCGGTGGCAAACTCAATGTATGGGACACATTAACAAAATCACAGTGACACTGTTCATGAGCAGAGGTCTTAAAATGGCTATGTTGAAAATTTGGTAAAAATTCCTAAAAATGACTGTATTACGAGCGTGCATTGCGCAGTTCCTACGCACGCTCGTAAGTTTGCAAATTTTCAATATTTGCACTCCAATGACTTACAAATACCTAAACAGCACATAGAAGCAAGCAACATTCGGCATTGACAAATGCTTGTTTTTATGTTACCTCTATATTTCTTATTATGCACACATTCTTCACAATAGCATAGCTTTTATACCATGACTTTCAGACGCAGTACGAGCTATAAAAGGAACCTTTCTCCAGTGTAATTATTATTGTTAATTATCTATGCTATAGCATACTTCATTAATGTGTTTATAAACACCATTTTAGATATAACGGTACCTGAGTTGCTTTTATTTTAGTTCTTACACATTCTTTTGTGCCCCTGACCCTTCTCGTGGACCTAAAGAATATTTATATTATAGATATAGATATATATATATATATATATATATTTCGCTAGTTCTAGTTTAAATTATCACCATCTCGCTATTCCATAAATATTACTTTATAGACATCGGCACTGTATGACCCAACAGGCACTACGCCTCACAGTGACTAGCTCCATACTGTCTATCATTGATTATGGCATTGTATTTTATGGTGCTGCCACCACCACTGCCCTCAGAAGGTTAGGGGTTACTCTTCACAAAGCCTACAGGTTAATTACTGGTGCTAGTAGGCACACACATACCTGTGACCTATACGCGCAGTCCAATTGGCACAACCTTCAGAGCAGATTCTCCTATCACACCTGTCTTACTGCCAAAAAAGATCTCTTTAGAGTTAGCCCCCCGTCTACCCAGCAGCTCCTCAACAGGGCCCACACTAACACGCGCTGCATGAGAGGCACGCCCAACCTATCTGTTCAGGTACCTTTATGCCAGACATCTCAAGGACAAAGAACATTTATGTACAGAGCGCCTACTGTAGCTTGTTTAACAACCTCCCAGCACATCTTCAATCTACTCCCAAAATTGGTCCCTTCAAAAACTGTCTTTGACAGCACCTTTCCAACCGCAGCAGCTGTGACTGCCCCACTTAACCCTGGTGGCCTTCTGCTTATACATATCCTGCCATTTTAATGACAACATCCTCTTGGGCTGCTATTCTGTGTCACCACTGAGTCTACCGTCATCTGCAACATTTCCCCAAGACTATAACCAGAGCTCCCCTAGTGCTCTGCGCAGAATTTTCTAATTTCAAGGTAGGGCTCCTGGCTTCCACGGCAGCATTTTCTGACTTCTGCAGTATGATTTATTCATTTCTCTGGCAGAAAGCAGTCCTACCATTGGCTAACTATGTTGTGATATCATTGATGACATCTTATGGAGCATAGAGGAGGGCCTTCAGGATAAGCGTGATGGTGAAAGAAAGCCTGACACTATGGAAAAACAGTGTATTTGAATGAAAATCCATCAAAACCAATGAATTCTGCAGCACTATATATATATTCTGCGACATGATGCAAATTCTGTGGATAATTCTGCAACCACAGAATCGCAGAATTCCAGGGGCCTTGACTATAACCTGTAAAATCACCACTATTATCCCCTATCTAAAGTCAACCTCCTCAACTGCTCTTTCTTCTTCTTTTCTATCTCCACCTATTGGTCTGTTATTATTTATTTTTTTTTATTCTATTTAGGATTTGGAAATACCTTTGAGTCATAGACTCATTTACAAAAGATCCACGTCACAGAGATAAGGTACAGACTGACATAACTAACAATAGATCAGTGAGTAAAGTTCGAATAAGTACAATGAGCAGTAGGCAAACATTCAGCTTCAATGAGCAGTAAAACCTTCAGATACTAGGGATTGCTTAGTGATGGTCTTACATAACAGGTAATACAGATTGGAAATAATTTCTAACATTGTCTTCTTTAGGCTGAGAAGCAGGCGGGAGGGGTATATTCAGACACAGGGCCATCATCAAGGATATCATCAGCTCATGAGCAGTCTCAGGCTCTTGCGGTCATGAGATGTTCCCTGAAGTGGGTTTTGAAAGGCCCAAGTCTAGGTTCATTTGCCAAGGAGGTGGGTAGGCTGTTCATCCACTGAGGGGCCCTATAGTTAAAGGACCTTTGGAATAGGGAGGTCTGGCAGCTGGGCACTGAGAAGAGGGCCTTGTCAGAGCTATGAGTGTGTTGCACCCTGAGTTCAGGGTTGCCTCATAACTTATCACTGTTCTAGTTTGCTTCTAACTGGCTTTCTGTGCCTGTACACCTGCCCTCCACCAACGGCTGGTTACCTTTTTAACCCTAGCACTTAATATCCGTATTATTATGTAGTTTTAACCCTAGCACTTAATATCAGTATTATTATGGCTTTTTAACCCTAGCACTTAATATCAGTATTATTATTATGTATTGTATGTACTAGGTTTATTTTCAAATGTCTCCTGGGTTTATTGTACCTCACCCAGCCTGCTTATTTGTACCCACTGTACTCATGCCTGTTACTCCCTCCTCTGTATAATTCCTTGTTGACGTGGAGCCTTTGTAAAAGAGCCCCTGGCTCAAAGGTCTTCATTTCGAGATTCAATAAATAAATTAAATAAATTGCATAATTTCCAAACATTTTAGAATATCTCTCACTAACCCTCTCAATCGCGTCAAATTATAGTGCTGAAAAACACCATTTATTTTCTTTGGCTCCATACCTTTACATTCAATACATAAATCATTTAAATCATAGTTCACCTCTTTATATTTCCTCTACTCCTATATATAAATCCATCTCAAAACTCATTAGTTATATTTAATATATTATTTTACTTTGTCTATTTGTAACCTCCCTACAAATGGGGGTTCCCGAAAAGTATTCCTTGGGCTTGCCTAAATGCTCACTGTCAGGCTGGTGTTCTGTGTTTCAGCAGTTTAAATGTGATTGCCAGAGAGTGCCTGTATAGCCTCTGTGTACTGTCTCTTTAAGAGCTGCCTGGATTGTAGTCATAAGTAATCTGAGAGGGAGCTCTGTTGAAAGATGTAACTATTTGCTGAAAATCATTTAGAGTGATAATGATAATGTAGTTTGTCTAACCTGCCTTCTTTGCAGCAAGGACTGTTTTGTTTATCTCCACTATATTGGTACTGGACTGCGAATTGGACCAATCAGTACTGGTGGAACCTACAATGGAGCCGGACTACAGGAGCTGTCTGGAGTCAAAATCTGTAGGAATTGTAGTTTTGGGCTTTTTGTGCCTTTATGCACCTGAAGGGGGAGCCTTTGTTGTGACTGACAGGAGGATCAGCCAACCGAACCTTTTGGATCTTGGGGAATTTCCCAGGCTGTTGCAGCTAGTTTCAGTTTTGAGTTGAGAAGTGACAGCTCAAGTGAGTTTGAGCAGCAGTTCTGTGTAGTTTTGCATGGGAGAACTGTGAAAGGGCTGAGTTTTGGCCTGCCTGTCAGCCTGCTGTCCCTGAGAGGGAAAATAGAGTTTTCGGACTGAATCAGAGTTGTGAGGACTATTTAAGCCACTGGACTGTGACCAGACTTTAACCTGAAGAAGACCAAAGATTTGCTGAATGCAATTGGCCTGTCAGGATTTCCAGCTGCTTTTGAATCCCCGGTTTGCGTAGAGACTTTGCGATCATGACTGGAGAGCGGTTTGCCTGGTACAGTAGAATTTCCTTACATGTAAATGTGCTTGTGTATTGAAAGTGGGTCATGATTTGGTTCCCCACTGTGTGAACTGTGTTCTGCTTGCTGGAAGCTTTATCCAGCCTAATCGGACTGAATCGGCGTTCATCTCCATTCGACCTAGGCCATGCCACGCTGGCCTGCCAGACTACCCACTGCACAGAGAATGCCATCGACCAGAGACCTGCCTGGGGATCAGGCCCTGCTCCATGCTTGAACAGGAATCGTAGGCCCTGCTTCTCCTGGCACTCCAGATTAACCACCTGCTATCTCGATTTTCATCCATCCTGTGTTCAGTCTTGGATATCATGAGTAATCATCAGGGTAGCTCCCTGCAGCAACAGCCTAATCTAAAAGTGTGTCATCTGATTGTCTTGTTGTTTTCTTTTCACAAACTGAGCCCTCCAGCTCTGGATTACAAATAGTGTGTGTTGTGCAGTTTGTTTTCTTCCATCACAGGGCCCCAACCATCTGCAACGTTCCTGGTTAGCCCACCATTCTCCATCTGGGTACCCAGAATATGTGACTGTTTATGGACCCTGAAGTGCATGCATAACTGTTTGATTGATAGAGCCTTTAAGCAAATTAACCTGATTATGCCCCTCCCTTGTTCAAGCCCCTTAAATAAATCAGATTTAACTCTTTTTTGCATCTACCCTGACTGTGCTTCCAGTTTGTGCAAGAGTACTGTACTGCTGTTATTTGCTGTGTATAACCTTGTTTTACAGAGGGTCCCCAGGGCAGGCCAGAGGAAAGTCTGGTGGTAAGTGCAAACAGTGTGGGTACTTCCTTGGTGTATCAGTGGTATTGTGAAGCGATTATTGTGTATTGTTCTGGCCACTAGTAAGGAAAGGGGGGGGGGTTACAGTGTCCTGGAGGGTTGTGCCCAGGTTAGCTTGACCACTACCAACCCTGACCTCTGGGTGGAGGCACCCGTTTCAGAACTCAGGCCCCTTAACCTGCTACTAGCCAAGCAGACAGGGGCAGTAGCCCCTGGGATAGCGCTGCCTGGGGGTTACATATTTTTTCAAAAAATTAGTTGTTGTAAAGTATCTTCTGAATGTGCATAGTACATATAAATTGCCTTTTGTGTGCATTTACCCCTTAGTGTATGTATTTAGTTTTATGCTTAAATGTCCTGCTTCGTAGATGTGCTCCTCATTTGGATACTAAATAAAGGAGAAATGAGGAGAGAACTCAAAAACGTGGGACCTTCGCCCAAATTCATTTTCTATTCTGCATTTATAAAATCAGTTCCTGCCCAGCTCACTGGCTTCTTGCAGAATGCTGTCCCAACCATGGTCATAATTTATATCTTCTTCCCTAACTTAGCTCTTACGTTGGAGTTGTCAGTGATGTAGGCTAACTACACATGTGTCATGGGGACCATGAAAAACATAAGTGTCTAGGTCATATACATTTAGAATCCAGCCCGGTACATAACTAGCAGGTTCTGGGATGTGGTTAAAGTGTAATACTTGTATGTCGAGATATAAACAGAACTACTAAAGAAGGACTTAATTTGGTACATTTTGATGTTTTTTATATTGCTGTCAAAAGGTGCTAATTTTTTCTTTTTTACAGCCAGCTCCCTACAACTCCTTATCAGCAATCGAGGTGTATGGTGGCCAATCCAAATATCCATTGATGCAGGCAGTTTGTCTGTCAGAGAAGGTAATTGTTGCAAATAGGGAAGGTGGGAATCCAGCCAAGATAAGCAAAGATGTTCTCTCTCTCACAGGCTGTTGCCAACACCACTTCCTTGCCACTCATGTTCTGTTCCTTTTCTAATGTTAAACCTGGTTTTATTTCAGAGTGCCAGCTGTCAGCTCTTTGCGCAGCAATCAAGTGTACTGCTGTCAAAATGCTTGCCTTCTAATCTGCAGTTGCTTGCCCTGTCACTGTCATGGTTGTAGCACGTGAAATCACCTTTGTCTTAAATCTAGCCTGCCTGCTTGCTACTTTTGGCTGTTTTGGCCCCAGCTTTGGCCTTTCCCGGCAGTCTTATACTGATTGTGGCTGGGGCTTGGTGTCTCTCCAGCGTGGGTAGTGTGACCTGATGGTAGTGTCTGCCTCTTTCTTGCTCTAACCCTGGTCTGGACTAGGGATAAAATGACAGAAACAATGGTCACAGTACCTCTGGTAGCTGTTATTAATAATGACCTTCTGACAAGACAGACAACTAGACCTTCTCCTACCATCACTTTTTATCTTCACCCTTGCACTTGTGCAGGGATGAACATATCAGTATGATAGTCCATTTTGAGAGGTGTGTCACTGTCGGTCCATTGCAGGGCAGTCTGCAAGGGGCTCAACAGTGTCAGACCAATTATAAGCTAGACTAATCATAACACCCTTTTGGTCTTGCTGAATTTGTATGTATTTCAGTGGGTTTTGAACTTGTCCTCATAACTCAGTCATTTTTAAATACTTTTTTCCCCAGATTTTCAGCTTGGTCTTTTGGGGACCCCAACTCATGAACAAGGGTGGTGAAATTATGCAAGTCCATCCTAAAAGTTGATTTTGCAGTCACTACACAAAGTCATCTTTTTAGCTGAATTTGAAAATTTTCTCCACTCTAGTTCATGAGGTGGTGTCACAAGAAGGCTATGTTGAAAATCTGAAGTAAAAATATTTAAAACAACAAAGTTATGAGCATACATTGACATTTTTTATCATAAGCTCATAACTTTGGTAATTGTCAGCGTAACCACCATGCCACTTTTGGCAAGTTGGCACCCATTACAGACTAGTACCCACATATGGCATACCATCTATGTTTGACAAATACTCAGACTAGTGCCATCTCTAGCTGTAGTGTATATATCAGGCCCATTATCTAAGGGGGTACAGTTACAAAAATGAACCTTTGTAAATACTGTACATCCAGGTCCAGGAAAGAGGATGCTAGGCAAATGCTAGACCTAACTGCTGAGGAGGCTCCAATAACTCCACACAGAAAGCAATGATCAGAATGCCCAAATGAAGCAGCTGGGATTCTGCTGTATGGCTTTATTCATAGATGTTACTAAATCACAAGTGGACCCCCAATGATTGGTCATGGCAAACAAGTATATTCCTTTTCCAGGCACACTTTACTAGGCAGTACAGTTTTCCACAAAACATTTAATTTCTCTTTACCATGGTGTAAGCTCATGGACTGTTGCCGCACACCAAAAAACATTTCAGTTTCCCAAGAGTGTATGCTTGTGGATTGAACCACACATTCAGAACACCTTCGTTCCCACAGGTGTATGCTCATGGACTGTTGCCACACATCCTAAAACATCCTCCTGTGGCAATGGCCTTTGCCCAGGGAAACCTGGTGCCCATCAACGAACCAGTTAGCCCTGCCTTGTAGACTCCAGATGGTGCTCCTCCCACTCTTTACCCCAACCAACAGTCGCTGCCATTCCTTCTGGGTTACACCAAACAAGCCTCCAATCCCCACTGAATTGCTACAGACTCTAACTTTAAACATTAAATTGACACCAAAGTGTATGAGGGGTCCTGACAGGTGTGGTCTAGCCTAATCTTGGGCACACACACCTTAACCAACTCCATAATGAGAACAGTTACTGTATCTGTACTCACAAATCTGTTGCTCCTTCCTTTAAGCATGGAAACAAGCCATAAAGCACCCTTTTCCATGGTAGCTTGTCAGAAATTCTCACAGAAATGTCCTTCTCAAAGGCAGCTGTACAACTCTAGGACCTTCAGGGGATTGACCCTTGGATCCACTGAACTGGCAGTCCCTCTTACTCCTCCTGGAATGAAATCAAGGAATTCTGCTGAAAAAAGGTCTCCACCACTTCATTGGCGACTGTAGATTTAATCCAAACTAGGGTGAGAAACACAGGGCTCTCTGAGCCAGAGCCCTAACCGGCAAACCTCCTACCACTCTGACTCTCCAACTCAGACTAACTGAACATTCTAAACTTCCCCAGACCAACTGACTCAAAAATTGTTATGCTGCTGTCAGAGTTCAAAATGACCTAATCATTCCCACTCAGGCTAGCTGAGTAAACAATGATGTCACCATGCAAGAAGCCCCTTAATGAGCTCCTTACCAGCTGCCTTTTCACCTGCCTATAGACTATTACTAGTAAGAATCTAGTAGCCCCAGGAGACTGGGTGGTTCGCCCACCACAACCAGACAGCTGTACACAGCCAGATTACAGACCAGTACCAGGCTGTCCTACCTCTGTGCTCCCCAAGGAGGGTTGATCAGGTCCTCCTTACCATGTGCTAGGCACAGGCAGGCAACACCAAAGGATAGAGGCCCACTGAAGAAACTTTAGCTGCTACCCTACTACTGTACTATCTATGGATTTTCAGTAGCTCCAAGAAACTGCCTGAAGCATGTCCTAATAGATCAGCACTGAAGGCCCCTACCATGGATCAGGACCTCCAGCCTGTCCACCCCCCTAGCCCTCTAGGGAAAAACCATCTAATCTATTGCTACCTAACAGGTGCCCATATCCCCAAACCATTTTACACCATTTAGAACTGTAGCCCACTTTAGAAACATGCATTTCCCCATCCTGGGACTCTGCTGCCTGCCCAATGATATAAAACTATTCTCCTAATACATTGGACCAAAAATATACACAAGCTACCATTCCTCCAGCTCCCCCGCCCTTCAATTCAGACCCAGCTATGCTTCCTATTGCTATCAGGCAATATTGAATTAAACCCTGGTCCCACTATGGGACACAAAGCTGATTCATCCAAGAATTCCATGGCCAACTCCCCAACTTCTACCCCTACTTTTCACAATACTCAAGGACTTAAAATAGCCCATATGAATATCCAGAGCATTAGCTCTAAAATGGCTGAGCTAGAAACCTGGGTACAGCCTCCCTAAGAACAACATCATACTTTGTAGACACTTCAATCTTAAGTGGCTAGGACCCCAGAGGAGAGAGTACCAATTTGCCCTTTCGGACTCCAAACTAGAACAGTGTATTGAACAACCCACTAGACTTAACAAGAAGTCTGGTAGGCATACTCTTTTAGACTAGATTGTAACAAACAACCCATCCTTCATCAAGGTCGCTGGTATACTACCTGATTCACTCAGTGACCACTCTCCAATTTACTGCATCTGGAAAAATAACTGCCCCCCAAAAAAAATTCATAGAACTAGGGACTTAACAAACTTTGATGAAATAGCCTTCAGGACAAGTCATTGCTTCAGTCGATTGGTCCCCTATAAACTCCCTGCCCGACATAAACCAGAAGTTAGATTATCTCATCACGAGGTTCACATCCATTCTTTTTTTTTTTTGTAAACTAGATTACAGTCCTCTATACATCTCTGCCTGGGTATACAGTATTTCAAAAGCATTGCCTCCAAATCTCTGATTCTATATTGCTTGGTGGGTAACCAGTTATTTCTCAGCTCTGTTTCACACTAGGGGGAACCTTGGATGGCCTAGTGCCAACTGAAGTGGGGACCAAACTTGATGATATTTAGATTCTTGATTTAAGACCATGTACTGGGAATGCTCCAATTTCATACACTGCAGCAACGAGCAAGCCCAGTGTTCAATTGGTTCACATCTATCCTTGACTCCATGCTCTTTTTAAAATTAGGAGATCCAAGGTAACCACTCCCTCTGGCTCACACAGGAGCTGAGGGCTAATGGTTCCTGGGACAAAGCCTGGAAACTTTATAAAAGCTCTGGACTGTAGTCAGACTGGATCTCCTTCCATCAGCTCTGCAATGCTTGCAAAAACAAAGTCAACAAGGCTAAAATAACCCACCTAATATCCCTTCAGAAAATGCACCTAAGTCAACCCCAAATGTTTCTGGAAACAAATCAACGTGCTCCTCAAAGGAAATGAATGCATAGTCCCACAAGCATGACCACAAAGGTGTTCTGTTATCACGCCTTCTGATATAGCCACTGGGATAAATCTCTTCTTTACTGAACTAGACATACAAAGCTGGCCTAATGACTATACACCCTGAACCACAAGCCGATCCTCGAAATCTCCCATCCTCATTTCCATATAAGAACCACCTCTAAGTGAGGTCCTTAAACTTCTGAGGAGACTCGACCCGATAGCTCCCTGGGTTTGAAATCTTGTCTCCCAAATTCCTCAAATTAGGAGCACCAGCACTTGCCCTCCAGATCACCCTACTAATCAATAGATCCTTTATCACATGTACAATCCCCGACAAATGGAAAACTGCAGTCATTGTCCCTGTCCATAAAAATGGACAGACCAACCATGTTGAAAATTACATACCCATATGCATCTTATGCCCCATCGCACTAATTCAAGAACGAATATTATAGAAGCAACTTTACTCATACCTTGAACTGACCAATGCCTTTGCCAACCACCAACACGGCTTCCGTAAATTGCATGGGACTGAATCTGCTCTCCTATGGGTCACCTCTGATATATTTCAAGTAATGGATCAGGGTAAAGCCCCTGGAGCAATCTCCATTGACCTTACAAAGGCATTTGACCTTGTCAACCACCCTCTATTACTCTCAAAACTCCAATGCCTCAGACCTGATGTCAACTCTCTCACCTGGATTTCAAACTACTTAACCAACAGACTCCAATGTGCCAAATGAGACAGAGCTGCCGGCCTGGTGGCACCGAGGGCTGAGGCGCTGGTGCCTTACCTCATGCTATGCTGGCAGCCCATGTTCGGGAACAAGCATGGGCCATCGAGGTCGGCAGGGGAGAAGAAGGTTGAGTGTCCGATGGACTGCTCTCCTCTCTCTCCGGGAGGGTTTCGGTGGTGGTCGCTTGTTCCCCCCTGGCAGAGGCTGGAGGACAGGGCGCCACACCACAAGCTGGTGAGGAGTCGGGCCAGATGCCTGGAGGGAGCGCTTGTGGACGTGCGTACTCCTCTCAGCTGGCGACATTGCATGTCCCTGACTCCTGGGGAGAAAACAGGAGGAGGAAAAAACATTGCCATGCAGGATGGCAGAGGGCGCCTAGCAGGCTCCGCCCCTGGCTATACAGTGCTGGCTAACTAAATCGGACTTTGGTGGGGGAGTGGGACCTCCTCCGCCGAGGGCAAGCCCTGGGTTCAGGTCAGTGTCGGCTGGTAGGCGCCGGAGGCGGGGCTGGGGATGCCCTCCTGCAAGATATGCCGGTAGTAGAAGGAGAGAAAATATAACTAAAAAAAATGGAGCAGACTTTATCACCTTAGCATCTATCTCTGATAGGGTTCTCCAGGGTTGATCTTAGAACCGCTCCTGTTCTCTATTTTTATCAATGACCTGCCGTTGAACTGTGGATGGGCATCTTTCCAGCTCTAAGCTGAAGACACCATTCTATGTAGGTCCTCAAAGGTGTCAACAGCATTGCTGCTAGTCTGGAAAATGACTTCCATCCTCTAGAGTCTTGGTTTAAGTCTAACCTGTTGGTCCTGAACATGAAAAAACTAAAATCATGTTATTCCTCCATACCTACTTCAACATGTCCTCTAATTCACTACAAATACCACCAACAGCTTAATCTGGTTCAAGGCCAGTAGGCATTCATCTGTATTCCCCTCCCCCGGGTCGTGCCTGAAAATAGGCAGGATTTATCTAGTGCACTTACCCGGTCAACAAAAACGCAATAAATAAATAAAATTCCCCCTTGACAATCAAAACCACTGCAGGTGCCCTTCTCGAAGGGGTAATCTCCTTCAAATATCTTGGCCTCATGCTTCACGGGCACCTCTCCTCAAGTTACATACAGATAATGTCATCAAGGCTACCAATCAAAAACTCAGTCTCCCATTCTGCACAGCTCCCAATCTCTGGAGTAGCGAAGAAGTCTATTACCTCAGCCACCCTTCTCTTGAGCCTCCTCTCTGGACCTCAATTACTCACTCTGTCAGGCTACACTCCTGACCAAGTTAAAATAGCCTACCACAGATTACAGCTCGTTTTGTATCTAAGGCTCCAGCATTGAACCACCACTGTACAGTGCTAAACAACCTGGGTTGGCCCTCTTTTGATGCCAAGCTAGACCTCTCAGTGCTTTGCATCACTTTCCAGCTCATCTACCTACCTTCTTCTCCCAGTTTATCAGATATGCTCACTGAAACCCTTCCCACAGACTCTCAGGTCTTCACACCTTCTGATGCTTAACTTACCCAAAACTCAGTTAGCCATAGGCCAAAGGTCCTTCACCTTCACTGCACCCCAAAAATGGATTAACTTCCCTCAGACCCTACTCACTTGTAAGACTCTCCCACTGTTCAAAAAAACACTTTAAAGATACCTTCTTTCTGCCTCCCAATTGCAATGGTAACTGTGTCTAATAAGCATCTTATCCTCTCTCTCCTCCCTCTCATTGCTCCTGAGCCTTTCTCCCCTCATTGCTCCTGGGCCTTTCTACCCTCATTGCTTTTGAGCCTTTCTACCCTCATTGCTCCTTAGCCTTTCTACCCTCATTGCTTTTGAGCCTTTCTACCCTCATTGCTCCTTAGCCTTTCTACCCTCATTGCTCCTGGGCCTTTCTCCCCTCATTGCTCCTTAGCCTTTCTCCCCTCATTGCTCCTGAGCCTTTCTACCCTCATTGCTTTTGAGCCTTTCTACCCTCATTGCTTTTAGCCTTTCTACCCTCATTGCTTTTGAGCCTTTCTGCCCTCATTGCTCCTTAGCCTTTCCCTCATTGCTCCTGGGCCTTTCTCCTCATTTGCTCATAGCCTTTCTCCCTCATTGCTCCTGGACCTTTCTCCCCTCATTGCTTTTGAGCCTTTCTACCCTCGTGCTCCTTAGCCTTTCTACCCTCATTGCTCCTGAGCCTTTCTACCTCATTGCTTCTGGGCCTTTCTCCCTCATTGCTTCTGGGCCTTTCTCCCCTCATTGCTTCTGAGCCTTTCTACCCTCATTGCTCCTGAGCCTTTCTCCCCTCATTGCTCCTGGGCCTTTCTACCCTCATTGCTCCTGGGCCTTTCTACCCTCATTGCTCCTGAGCCTTTCTCCCTCATTGCTTCTGAGCCTTTCTACCCTCATTGCTTCTGGGCCTTTCTCCCCTCATTGCTCCTGAGCCTTTCTACCCTCATTGCTTCTGAGCCTTTCTCCCCTCATTGCTTCTGAGCCTTTCTCCCCTCATTGCTCCTGGGCCTTTCTCCCCTCATTGTTCCTTAGCCTTTCTACCCTCATTGCTCCTGAGCCTTTCTCCCCTCATTGCTCCTGAGTTTTTCTACCCTCATTGCTAATCTGTGTCCATTAAGCTCCCCTGCCCTTTCCACCTCTTATCTATGCTTCTCACACACCCCTCTCCCTTCGACCTTTATTTCTACTCCTTCTCACACACACCCTCTCCTCTCCTTTCAATGTTATATCTTAGGAATGATGAACCCATATGATGTATATATGATGTACATATGATGTGAATTATTTGTGACTTTGTACCATTATCAATTACACTGTACTTAAAGCTATGTATTTCCCTACAATTGTGCAATCTGGTATGCATTACTGTGCTATGCACTGTATATCGGTGTACTTGGAATATCTTTGTTACCGGGTCGCCACTGAAAAAGGGACTTGTTTGTCTCAGTTGGCCTACCCGGTCATCAAAATTCAAATAAATAATTTGCCAATACATTTCCTAAATCGAAGAACTACAAAAACTCTACACCTGCAAAGCAGAAAAAATGGTTAGCATTGTACTATACAGTTACACAAAGCCTAGCAACTTTACACAAGAGGACCCTGATGAGTCCAAAAAATCCTCTTCTGTCAGGAACACCTGTGTAACCTCTAGGTGGCACTATCCTGTGGGCTACTACCCCTGCCTGTGTGACTATGCACAGGTTGAGGGGCCCGAGTTCGGTGAACGGTTGCCTCCACCCAGAGGTATGGTCTTGGGGTACTGTAACTGCTGTGGGTATAGCCCTCTGGGATGCTATGACCCCCCCCAACCCCTCTAGTGGCTTAACCAGTTCAGCAGATAAACAATCACATATGACATATGAATACAGAGTTGAACCCACACTAGGTACACTTACCACCAGGGCTGGATCAGCTGTAATGTCCCTGGAGACCCCCTGTAAAACAAAACCTGCAATAAAACAGTTCAATGGCAATACAGTATCCCCTCCACTAAGGTACACATCAGCCAAGTTAGATGCAGAAAGAATAGAATCTGATTTATTCAGGGGGCATGAACAAGGGTGGGGCAGCAATCTAGCATTTGATTTAAGATCTGATTTAGTCAGGCTAAGCATGCATGCACTAAGAGTCCCTCTGTCACAGTCACACACTCTGGGTACCCAGTTGTTACTCAGGCTAGCCTGGAGCGTTGCCCGGGGTAGGCCAGCATTGCAGCTGTTGTTGGGGCCCTTAGGAAAGAAAACAATCAACATGCACTTTAACCCAAAATTTGTATTATGGAGCCAGATGGCTCAGTTTATTGCAATAACCCAAACAAATAATCAGATGACACACGATTGCAGTTTGTTGCAGGGCGCTACCCTGTTTGTACTCACACTACGCAGACCAAGTGATGATGCGACGAAATGAGACCTGTTGCAAATGGCTTGATGAAACAGGAGGAAAATTCCCTCGTGGTTCTTTTCGAGACGCTGGTCTTCAGGATGCAAGAACAATTTACACTGGTCGAAAACATGCACGGTAGACATCACAAACTGGTGGGCCGCACAAACACTTTGGAAAACTAAGCATATTTATATGTAAGGCTCTGTCCTCTCTGGTCCTTTCAGCTACAGTAGCTTGCAGGCTGATTCTTATTTCTTTCAGCTTGGATGCTGCTTGAATCCCCTGCTGCTGTGACCCCAACATGGGCCAGCTGGATACTTGAACCCGCGGACTGACAACCGGAAAAGTCTAGACCTGGCAGGCCTAACCTCTGAGAGCTGGCAAGCTCCCCAGAGGCTCAAACTGAACTCTTGGACGAATCTCTCAAATCTGAACCAAAATGAGCAGTCCCAGAGGGAAGTGGAGTGCACACTGCATTCTTGAGTCTTATTTTGGTGTTATTACAGTCCAGACTGACATACCACTGCTTTCACTCACTGCACTGCGAATGCACTCCATAGATTTTGTGTTACACTCCTTTACCACTGCATTATCTTTCTTATTTTTAGATGCACACCGTAATAGCACTGCAAATAATTGACAAGTTGTCTTGCACACTACTTAACCACTGCCTTTCCTTCATTAATTTTTAGATGCATACACCACTCACTTAAAAAAAATGTTTACACTTCTTTACCACTGCACTGTCTTAGAAATTAGTACACTTTTAAACTGTTCACACATTTATTATACTTCCACATTATAATTAATATTCAAATTGCTTTTGCTATTGTATGTTTCACTTAAAGATCTTTACAGTTATCCCCTGCATGTTTATTTCAATTTATACTGATTTCTTTTTTGCATTGGAAGCACTATGAGGAGGAACTGAAGGATGCACAGGAAGAGGGGAGAGGGATGTGTCTGAGACCTTCAAGTACCGCACAGGGGTAAACAGGGTGCAGTCTGTTCTCTCTGGACATTGCCTGCCCCTTTTCAAAGTGCATGGGTGGCCCTCCAGCCCATCTTCGTGGGTTGCTCTATGGTGGTGCAGACTGTGGGCACTCCTCATGGATTTACTCCACTCGCATTTATTTTATGGAAGTGAATATCCCACCTTACTCCTGATGCCTCCTGCCATACCTGCTTCTTCAATTTCTGTGGGTGTTCGATGGTCTCATCAGCTTAGACATGTCCCTGGGGTCACCCTGCCACCAAGATGTCCCACAGTGATTTTCAGGAAACCTGTCACAGGCCCAAAAGCCATCATGAGGTCTCCGTTTAGGGTACCCAAACCCTCTTGGGGTCCCACTAAACTCTCAAGCTCTGGGCAACATCCCACATCCTCACAATTCTTAGCAGGTTGGGATTCCATCTTGACACCCTGATGAGGACCTGTACAGTCGAAGCACTGGGATTAGTGCACCAGCTCTCAATCTTCATGGAATAAAGATTTACATTTTGTACAACTAGCTGGCAACTCCCAGAGGTGTTAATTTCTACTCCTTACATATTGCAACTTTGCCAAACTCCAGCAGTCCCACTATCATGTGCAGAGTTTGGGATCCATCTATTGTGCTAAATGCCTTCAGGATGCCACCCATTAATTTAGTGATATTCTCACCTCATCAAGTGCCTGGCACTTTTTGTGACTCTCAGGCCTAGAGTACATGGCACCCGCTTCCAGGAGACAGTAACTCTGGGCGTGTGCCCCTGGACCGAATCCTATGGCCAGCCACTTAGTGGGCACTGGCCATGTCCACTCCTGCTGAGCACACTGGAGTACCCCCCACAGTACCTGACCAGCATACCCTGCATCTAACACAGACCCCCCCAGCACAGCAAGTTGCTCTAGTAAGCATTCCTGCAGCCAATAGCTACAGTGCAAATTCCTAATACATTCCCTCCCCAGGCTGCAAGCAGTTCCCCTGAACAGCCAAAGCAAGCCCATTTCTATGCCCTATGTTGCACATCCATCCACAAAACTGCTTCAACAGAATATAAAAAAGAAAGAGTCTTAAGAAATAAGTATAGTTTTATTTTAAATGTTTTAAAAAATGCAACTTAAACTAAGCGTGCTGCCAAATACACATGGATGTCATTAAACCTGCTTCCGGGTTTTGACCTCCACGATATGGTGGCATGCTTCACTTACAGTTGCTCAGCAGCTGATAGGTGCTGCCTTTGTAGTCTTTCTCTTTTGTTCTGTGCCTGACAAATTGGGAGGAAAAGACTGACAAAATTCTCCCGACACAGCAACAAATTGGTGGATGCACTAGGTGGGACTTCTGGCTAATAGCTCGGCAATGGTTCAGCGCCATTGTCAGTGTGCAGAAGATTTAAAAAAAAAAGTTAGGCAGCTGTTAGTACGAGTTAGAATGTGTTGGTGCGGGTGGTTTTATTTAAAACAAAATGTTAATAAATGAGTGCATGCAAAAAGAGCTTTCTGGCTCCATCCTTTTACTGCATCTGGCCGACCTTGATGCTTGGGAAATTGGAACTGCAGCAGTGGTCATGACGCAGTGAGGTAATGGTTAGCAGTGGAGCCAATCATATTTTGGAGCAGATCAGGTGGAGTTCGTGTTCAGGTATACAATCAATCTGTTTATTAACAAAACAAAAATACACTGTCCGGGCTATATGCTACCTGTAAAAGTTTCTTTCAAATGTATTCTATTCTGGCACAGTACAGGCATAGCTGTGTTTTATTTCATGCGGAGTTTGCTTAGTACTGTTTGTAGCTGTGTAAAGATTTAAGTATTCTTTCATACTCCATAGCATTCAAGAAAACAGTGTATAGTTGTACGTGAAATTTGTCATATTGTGGCTGTGTGGCAGTGAGGACAGCAAAATTCATCTTTCTGTGGCTGTTACTTTGAAGTAAACTTGGTGTGTGTGTGTGTGTGTGTGTGTGTGTAGTATTTTATGTTGTATGTTCATTTTTTAGATTCAGGCTACTGCTTGTCATGCTGATCCTGCACTAGCTCCCCACTCCCCATCATCTGCATTGGTCCCTCTTTTTTTAAGTTTTTAAAATGCTAAGTTAGAATGGCTACAGTCTGGGTTGGCCCTCCGGCGCAGTGGTTGGATTTCTGCTTGCGATGCTAATGACCTGGGTTCGGTAACAGACCCGGGAGTTGGAGGGACAGCGGGGGGTGGGGATGGTTAGAGCATCCCATGACTGCTCACCATCTCCCAGGAGGGAGGGGGACTGCAACCCGGTGTTGGTCGACCTCTGGCGGAGGCCAGTGGTAGGGCAGCACATCGAGGTGCTGTTGAGAGAGTGTGACAGACATCAGCTCATGCTGAGACATCCTGCATGTCACAATCCCATGGGGAGAAAACCAGGAAAAATGGCTCCCTGGCCAGCCGGATGATGGTCTCTGGTCCCCCTCTGGTGTGAAGCACTGGGACAACCTGGACCAACCCCAGCAGCACCCGGGCCATGTTGAATGCACTGACCTGCCCCACCTGTGCCTTCTCCCCTAGAGGGGGTGGCCTGTCTGA
This sequence comes from Neoceratodus forsteri, assembly GCA_016271365.2. Lineage (NCBI taxonomy): Eukaryota > Metazoa > Chordata > Ceratodontiformes > Ceratodontidae > Neoceratodus > Neoceratodus forsteri. Next base: position 74,170,389 of record JADMNL010000023.1, read on the forward strand.
AGGGATATGTTGGATTACCCAAGGGGCTGCAGTTTGGAGTCTGTGGCTGGTGGCAGGAGAAAGAGCCAGCGGGGTGCCCAAGGGGGCCAGAAGGAGTGATCGGACAGGGGGCACACAGGAACAGTGCTATATAGGGCAAAAAAGGAAAAAGTTGCAGCTTGCCCAGAAATGACCTACTTTCCACATTACAGTGGGTCCAAAGTGGTGATGTATTGCAATGGCAACACAGTGGTCTATCAATGGCAATACCTGGGTATGCCTGAAATTGAGCAATGGTACTACCCAGTGGTAGTCTGGTAGTACAATGGTGTCAACCAAGTCAAGTTTTCTGGCCTCAGTGGTAGTGCAATGGCAATTTTGGCAGGTTGCCCAGACTGGTAAATGGGCAATGGTAGCACAGTGGTATAACGTTAAGTTTGAGTCCCCTTTCACGTGGGACTCTAAATTGCCCTATAAGTGCCCAATGATAATGCAATGATAGTGCAAAACTGTTTTCTATATACCACCAAGACTTATTTGGTACCACCATGGTATCAGTATTGTCACCACAAGAGTATTACGTTAGAGGAGCAAATTGGTGTGCATATAATCCCAAGCTTATATGGTATCACTGTAGCATCAGTGCATCTAGAAAATTGATACCACTGTGGCACCAACATGGTACACATCAAAATCAAAGTCTGAAAGAAATGCAAAATGAAACATACATTGATAATGAAAAGCATTATATGCAAATCACAGTAACAACCCTCAGTTAAGTTCCTAAATTGAATGGGATATCATCACTGCATTGAAATCCATTAAAATTCCATTAAATTCCATTACTTTTTCATTATTTTCATGTGAACCCATTCATTTTCACCATTACATTTTGTATCATTTTTTTAATGGCCAGTTTTTATTCCCATTAAATTTCCATTAATAGTTGATGTTTCATGGGTGCAAACCTATTACTTTACTCATCCATGCCATTAATTAACCATGACAGATATCCATTAAATATTTAATAGCTGTGGTACTCCCCTTATATTTTGTATCAGGCTACTTTAATGGCATGTTTAATAACCATTGAAACTGAGCAATGAGCTTTTCATTGCCATGAAAAGTCGGTCATGTTGTGGCAATACATTAATGGCCATTGAGCATAGTGTTATTTACTGTCTATTTGTACTACTTTTCCCTAAGAACTATGGGTCCCCTTTGACTCCTGTGTAACCTTCTATTTTATAGGTACTCCCCAACCACTCTCCAGAATCGGTATCTCCAAAGAGGTTCTCTCACTTGGACCATAAAGTACCCCTGAATTAGTTATTTGATTAGTGATGGGGAGTTTAAGCCATAACTGAATCTGCATCCATTACAGTGGAAGCCCAGATGCCTGTAGTTGGTGCCATGACGCTATATTGTAATTAGGGACAGTTAAGAGGTATGGGATAAGTCTCCTCAGATCTGGCTCCCTATAGCTGGCTCCCCACCTTGAAGCTGGATCCCTTCCCTGCAGCTGGACCCCCACAGCTGAAGACTAACATTTTGCTACAGCACCTTCTCTGTATGGCAACAACATTTACAGGGAGGGACACAGCAATGCTGAGGGATAAAATGAGGGACACATCACTAAGGGGCTGTTGAGAGGTATGGGACAGTCCTCTCTACACGTGGCCATCCTGCACTGCAGTGCTAGAGATTTTACAGACTGTCACAGGAGTTGAAACTAACTTTTTAAGCCACTAGCCATCAGGGATAGTGATTAGAAAATCCATCAACCCAACAGGAGTTTCACTAGCCTAGCACAAAATGACCAGAAAATTCACCATTGAAATGAATGGTCCCACTGAAACATATATAGGCCCATTCATTTCAATGGCATTATGTTCTCAATATTTGAGTAGCAACAGCAAATGGTCCTGGCTCAGACCAGATACCAGGCCAGTAGGAATGGAAATCAGTGTGGGATGTCACTTCCTGCCAGAAGCTCATGAAGAGGACCATTACTTTTGTGTTAAAATGAGGGAGGAGCAGTCATCAAAATGAGGGGAGCTATGACAGCCTCTTGTTTTAGAGGTGGTTTAATTTCTAAGTATGTTTTAGTGGGTGGAAACACAGGAGTGTAATATCCCTTACGATGGGGTCACCAGCAAGCTCAGTTGATGCCAGCAAGCCCCAGTAAGGTGCCCCCATGTGCCCCCTATAGTTTAAGTTGCAAGGGGTACGTGAACATTATGATAAGAGCCTCATAAAAATAAAGTGCTTGGCTGTAGTTAAAAACCTTTTTTCTCCTTATTGCAGCTGGCACAAGCCAGTGTCACATCTACAGTAAGGTCCAGTTTTCACTGGACAGCTGGCTGTTAGGGACTCAGCATCCTGAATGCCAGGGTCGATACTGAGAGTGGTTAGTAATGGCCATTGGGGGAGTTTGAATTGACTGTGAAGGAGAACAGTCAGGGGACTTCAGGTGCCCAGAAGACTAAGAAACATGAAGAAGTGAAGCAGAAGGGAGAGGGGACACAGGGAAGTAAATTTAGAGCAAAGGGTAGTACCTGTAGTTCTTCTCTCATCCCTGTGTCAATCTCAGTGGTCCCAGCAGTGGTCAAATAGTTGTGGAGGTCCCCAAGATCAGCAGTTGGCAGCCACAGTCTGGGTTCTGTTTACCCGTCTGTTGTTTTTTTTTTTTTGTAAAGAAAAAGTAAATGCCAGTCCCTTGGTGGTGGCCCCCACAAGCGGGAAAGCATCATTAGATGAACGAGCATCAAGAGAGCCAGCTACCCATCAAGGGAAGACCTCCCACCTACCTGCAGCCAGCAGGGCATACAGTGAACACTTAATCCACCTTCTGTCTCCTCAACTTCTCCCCGGTTTGGGGCGGTAAGTCAGTGACAGTGCTATAAAACAGGCACTGTCCATCTGAACTAATACTGAGATAAAAAAAAATAATGTTTCTTTTCACACAGTGAGTGCAATACAGTAAAGGACAGTCGTGGATGTTAGTGTGATCTGGGCAAGGGACTGCCAAGGGTGGATCTATTTAAATGTTCTTAAAATAGGTCCAGGCAGGGAGCATATGGTGAGATAGTGGCCTTATTCAAAATTATATAAATGTATTTAACTTACACTCCTAAATGGAGCACAGGGGTAGGCAGCATTCAAATGAAGCAGCTATCAGAGATGTCGCAGATGGGAGGCAGGTCCTGAATTAGATAGTAAACAGGGTGCTAGAAGGAGCAAGGGTAGAGTAAAGCCCCAGTTACAGCCAAGCTAGCCAGTTGGGCTAGTGAATAATTGCTAGCTGTCCCAGAGTTTTTTAGCAACAGATTATAAAGTCAGAGTGCCCCAGGGTGATACAGGTGACTAGTAGCCAAGTTGCCTCCAGTAGTCAGGCTAGTGTTATGGGGGGGTCTCTGGATCAGTTACTTCAGTTACTAGCCCTTTGCTAGGGCTGTGGCAACTATGCTGCTGGGATGGATAACAGGCTAGGGCTGTGGCAACTATGCTGGTCATGTGGGTAACTGCCTGGTCCACTCCCTTCTCCTTGATCCTGACTGAAACCGATATCCAAGAGCACTTTAAATCAGTAACTACTACAATTTCACAACACTAGCTTGGCTACTGTTTGCCACTTAGCTATAGCCACCTTTATCACCCTGGATACTCTCACTTTATACTCTGTGTTCTACTTAACCTAACTGGCCCCCGGTGCTTATCTCTGAATACATTTATTTATTTTATTTCTCTATTGAAAAGTTCCACCAGGAAAAGCAAACTGAACAAACAAGTTCCTCATCTCCCGGTGCATCCATGGGGAGAAGGTAGTGAAAAACACAATTATACACAATTAAACAGGTCATACAAGTTGAATGGGAAAACTGATTGACCAAGAGAGGCACACTAAGCTAAAGCTTGCTTCCAGGTACAACCTGGGAGCACAAGGAAGTTAAGTGATTTGCTCTGGGTCACAGAGTATGCACGTGGGGGCTGTGGGATTCAAATCCTGATCTCCAGGTTTGCAGCTCAGAGCCTTAAACCACTGCACTGAACTGCCTCCAATGAATGCCATACCCATAAACAATATACTGTATTAAAGACATAGAAACAGAAAAAGAAACAAAAATAAACTTTTGGGCCAGCTAACCCTCATTCACTATTCCACATGGTAAAATGTCTGTCCTGTTTACTATTCATATGAGACTCCTATTGTCCTATATTTTGTGGTTGCCCCCCATGCTATTTAAAAAAAAACACTGTCCCAAGATCCGTAGCGGCTGTGAGCTTTCGCACCTGCATGTGACAACCTGACTCACCACGGGACGTTAAAGAGAGTGGGAGAGAAAGAGAAGTGGCCTGCTACTGTGACTTGAGTCAAGCTGTCTTGCCTGTCTGTGGCTCTGTAAGTGAGTTGCTCGTTGTTGTTCATTTTTTTCGTTGGTCTGTTCATGACTCCAGACTTCAACCCAACCAGATCCAACACCAAAAGGGGGATGAAAATAAATTCAAGGAGCTGCACTTCCAACCGTTGGGCACTGGCTTTCCTTAGAAAAGCCTCTTAAGACTTGCAATGAGGTTGATTTTTGATTGGACAATCATTGGGGGCCTGGTGGGAGTCAGTGGGACCGTGGTGGTGAGGTCTGTGGATACCAGTGTCATTAGAGTGAGAGTCGGACTCGACTGGCCTGGAGGTGCATGACAGAGGAGAAAGGATGGAGCAGGAGCCAGAGGACTGATCAGGGCCTGCTTGGGGAAGGAGTCACTGCTGGCTTGCTGGCAGCTGCACTGCTGCAGCCTGTGAATGAGTCAGAGAAGTCCCAAGTCATCTTCAGTTCAGACTGAACAAGGAACTTTGGGAGTTGACTCGACTGACTGAAAGAAAAAAGTAAATGCTGCAGTTGCACAGCAGCTGGTTGGGCTGCTGCCAGGCTTTGGGGGTGCTGTTGTGCTGGGTGGGTGCAATCAGATTTTGGAACTCTGGGGCACTAAGAAGAGGTAATCACACAGTACAGCAGCACACAGACACAGGTGCCTAGTAGTTTCGGGGGGGGGGGTGCCTTGAGCCGAGATAAGAACAAGAAGCTGGTACAGTAACAGTTATGGCCTGGTGTAAATAAGGTGTGGTGATGTGGGAGGGAGTGGGGTAGATGGTGGTAGCAAAGGACTGTTTCCTTCACCAAAGTGGAATACTAAATGTAATCTTAAAGTAGTAATTAATTCATCTTTTAAGACTAAGTTTAGTCATTTTTAATCTTCCGTAATCATCAGAAGAATACTGCCTGTAAGAATACTTAATTCTAAAGTTCAACAGTGATTGTTTTTAAAATGCGTTATTACTAAATGAATATTATACACTGATTTTAGAAGTACACATTATTGAATACTTTTGAATGATAAATGAAGACCTTTCAATACTTCCGTTTGTTTTATATGCAAGCTTGTTAATTTTCATTCTGATCATGGGGAATAACCTTAATTATTAAGCGCTGTAGATAATGGGAGCATGCATGGGCTTCATTAGCCTTCTAGCTCCCTCATTACCTTAGTATGATCACTTCTTTTACAATAACTTTTGCTCTATCAAGAATGCTAAGACATTAGTACTGCTCTATCAAACTGTAATGCTCTTCAAAGTACTATTTTTTTTAATACTACTGAATCATAAATGAAGATTAGTTAGCGGAGTAGTTTTAGGATTTAAATTAGCCAATCAAGGCTGGGTACATTACCATGCATTTCAGTTCTACTAAGCAAGGAGACACAGATAAAACAACCAGCAACTCCAATGAATTTTAGAGAAGGTAAGTAATCATAAAATGTGGGGTTTTACTTGGAAATAATATGATGCAAAAAAAGTTGACAGTGTCCCTTTAAAAGTATTTTCTGAACTATATTGTCCGGAAGTCTACTCAGTCAGTGAACTACATTTTTCCAGCTCACTTCCTGTCTACGTCCAGCTTGATGAAACTGCAGGAGTACTCTGTGGTCTCCATTTTTGAACAACTGCGGTTTCCTGCGGCTAAGATTTACATGTTAAGGTACAAGCTTATGTTTAAAAAGTACATCTTTTTAACTCACTAAAATGTTAAATACAGTAAGGGAATTATCACTCAGGGTTTTTTTCTTCTAAATGAAATGCTGTGCAGGTTTCACTATCAATGTTTTGTCATGAAGACATTTTCTCTGCTCTGAACTCATGTGCCTAAACTTTGAAATACACAGTTTATTTTCAATCAGATCATCCCCTTAAAGTGTCTAGTATGCATTGTGCCTCTAGATTACTTGTTATTTGTGGAATTTTTGCTGATATAGTTAAAGTAGTGTTGGGGGCAGGGGAATTAACAGCAGGAAGATTGTATAAATGAGCAAATTCAGAATGCATTTTCTGTGTGTATCCATTCAGTAACCCATTTAACTATATTTACAGAGAAAATATTACAACTTTTTTTAATTTAAGAACATCTGGAGTTACCTGCAGATAAAGGAAGAATTATTTACTGCAGATATCTGGGTGTGTTTATGGGGGAACTGTGTTTTGGGTTTTTTTGCGTTTAATATTTGTATTTGATTAAAACAGTTGCATGTGTTAATCCATTTTGTAATCTGGGGATCAGTGTACTTTTTTCTTTTGCTGAAGACTGCATGAATTTTATATATTAGTGACATATATTTGTTTTTAATACTACGTTGAGAAGTATGGGGTCCATGATTGCGGAAGGGTAATATGGGGGGTGTCTAGGTGTAGGGAGGGTGGTTAAAGGGAGGTTCTGCTCTGGATGGAGGGTGGGTCCAGCTTTTGAAAAGGGTGTTCAGCTCCGGGGAGGTTACTCAACCTGCAGAGGGGGGCTGGTCTGTGGGTGGGAATGAACACAGGGGTCCAGCTGCAGGGAGGGTTGTCTGCTCAGGGAGTCTAGTCCAGGGCATGAAAGAGTGAGCCAGCAGCAGGGAGGGTGGCTCATGGTGGTGGTGGGGCTAGTTCAAGGTTGGAAGTGAGGTCCAGCTGCAGGCTGGATGGTTGGATGGTGAGCCTGGTATGGGGCTTCTGGTGGATCTAGCTATAGGTTGAGTGGTTGGGTGGGGGACTGCTGGTCCAGGGGCTTGGAGGGACAGATTCAGATATGTGGTTTGTTGGAGTGGAGGTTTGGGGTGGTGCTCCAGCTACATGGAGGTTGTATAGAATGTAGTTGGAGGCTGGTCCAGATGTAAGGAGGGTGGCTGTCTTGGGAAGAGGCTGGTCCGGGGCTTGTGTGGTGCTCTAGCTCCAGTGAGGTTGCTCGATGTGAGATGCTAGGGCTAGAAGGGTTGTCCAGCTGCGTGGAGGATAGTCTGGTGCCTGGAAGGGTGATCTAGCAGAGAGGAGGGTGGTTGACTGTTGGGGGGGGTTGGGCGAGGCTAAAGATATTGATCAGCCTAGGAGGGATCCAGAGTGGTGAAATTAATTAGAAACTGGTTAACATGTTGGCCCTTCAGCTCAACAGTAGTGCTATGGCCTGTGGCAGAAGTGACCTGAGTTCAGGAATGAGCTCAAGTTAGGGGCTTTCTGGGGAGAGGAAGAGAATCAACTGATATACAAGAGGCTCTCTTCTGGGGGAAGGAGGACAGCCAGCTCAGCTGTAGTATTGCCAGCTGGTGACCACAAGTGGCAGTGCAGGCGGGGAGCAGCTCATGGAGTGGGCCAAGACATTGACTGGTCCCCGCACCACAATGTCTGTGCACCCATTTGTACTGCTGCCACTATGTCCTGGGGATGGAAGAACTTTGCAAAAAGTATCACAATATCTAGGCAGCTCCTCCACATATTGGATTCATTCTACAGTGGAGCAGGTCATGGCAGATGTAGAGTGATGGTATTTGTGTAGCTGAACAGAAGGGGGACGACCAGAGATGCAGGTTGGAAAAAAGAGTAGTAGCTGGGGGTGGGGGGGGGTTAAGGTGTCAGAGGATGATGGTTAATGGCACTCATTGGAGTGATGGGACAGTGAGCAGCTCAGTTCAGTACTAGGGCAGATTCTCTTCAGTGTCTTCATAAGTGACATTGCAGAAAAACTGGGAGAGAAGGAAATGCCTTTTTGCAGACAATACCAAAATCTGTAGGGTGGGCACTAAGAAGAGAGCAGACAGCATGCACATACCTCTTGGAGAAATTCTAAAGTGGTCAGATGCATGGCAGTTGAGTTCAATAACAAAGTGCAGAATCATGCACCTCGGGCATAGGGATCCAGGAGCTGCTTTATAGGGTTGGGGTGGTACTGACGATCACTAAACGGGGGGGACCTTGGGGTTATTATAATCTTAAAGTTGCTGGGCTGCATGACAAAGCAGTGAGTAGAGGATAGGAGGAAGATGCTGGGGCTGCATAGGAGGGAGTATCTTCAGCAAGAGGAAAGGAGGTGGTGATGTTGCAAGTAATCATAATGAGTGAGATCTGACTTAGAGTACTGTCCAGTTTTGGAGGCTGCACCTTAGAAAGGCCATAGGGTGGAAGCCAGTATAAAGACGCTCAAATTGTACATGGGCTGTGACAAAAAGCCCTGTCAGGAGAACTGGGATCTCAATATGTAAACTCTGAAAGAGGACATGATGGAGACCCACACGTAGCTTACAAGGATGAACAGGGTGGGGGCTCCTTGAGCCATAGGGAAAAGGCAGGGCATGTGATTAGAGCTTGTGGGGGTAAGGATGTGAAGTACTACTTCACTGAAGGGTAGTAGACACCTGGAACAGACTGACAGCATTGTAGTGTTGGAGGTCAGAAATGAAAAACGATGGGGGGCTTAAAACATTTGTGGCATATAGACATAGGGAAACATCAGTAAATAAGCAGGGATGAGGGAGGGCCATAAGGGCCACAAGAGACCATTTAGAGTTTGCAGAAAAGGACTTCACAGGAGCCTCTGGTTGCAGTTGTAGCGAGGCCTGGAAACCAGAGTAGAAGTGTGACCTAGAGTGAGGGCTCATGAGCAGTGGGGTTTGTGAGCATGCAGTTTAAGAAAAAAAATATCTGACAGTTTCTGTGTGTTGGGGGGGAGGGGGGAACTCTGGTGGCAGTTGTAGCGAAGTTGGAAACCAGAGTGGAAGAGTAAGAGTGAGGGCTTATCAGTTTTTGAGGAAGCAGTTAAAAAAAAAGTGGGTTTTGTATATCGAGAGGTGTAGAGAGGCCTGCAGCAGCATGCAGAGTGTGAGCAGCTGGGCGCAGCTGGGCAGCCAGGTGAAAAAGGTTGTGAATTGAAAAACTAAAAACTGTTGAACAGAAACAAATGATCACTGTATGATAGTGGGAAAAGTATGACTAAATGGCAGGTGGTGTGGCTGAGGGACAGGCAACATGGGAGAAACAAAACTAAAGACAAGCTACCAGTAAGCAGTGCCAAATGGTGGGGGTGAGGGTTGGGGATGTGCGACACAGTCCACTATGTACATTAATCAAGGATGACGTAATAATTATAACTTCATTGCTATCCCAAGGGCCTACCTGTGCCTGCTGGCTAGTAACAGGTTAAGGAGCCCTGAATTCACCAAATGGATTGCCTCCCACCTGGAATCAGGGTTGGTGATGGTCAAGCTAACCTGGGCACAGCCTTCTGTGACACTGCCAACCCCCCTCTTTCCCTCTAGCAGCCTAGACACTGTACAATAATCCTTTCACAATACCTAATTTTTATCCACACACAAGTACCCCACTGTTTGCACCACCACCAGGCTGGTTCCTTTAGCTCAACCCACACAGGACCCCTATAAAACAAAGAGTTGTACAGCAAATAGCAATGCAGGTACTTTGAGCACAAAACTGGGAACCACAGTCAGATTATGTGCAGAAAAGTTAGATCCCCAGTTATTAGGGGCTTGAACAAGAGGGTAAAATCAGGTTAATTAGCTTAAAGGTTATATCAGTCAAGCAGTTATGCATGCACTTTGAGTCCCCCCACTCAGTCACACCTGTGAGTACCCAGGTGGAGAAGAGATAGGCTAGCCAGGACTGTTGCCTGGGGTTGTCCGGCGATCGCAGCTGGTTGGGGCCCTGTGATGGAAAACACAACATGCACAGTACACAATATTTGTAATCGGAGCCAGAGGGCTCAGTTCATAAAAGTAAAAACAACAAGACAATCAGATAACACACTCAGATTAAGCTGTTGTTGCGAGGAATTACCCTGGTATTTTGCCCCACGATACCCAGACGGACACAGACTGGGCCAATCGAGACTGCAGGTAGTTGATCTGGAGATACCCGGAAGCAGGGGCCCTGCGATTGGCGGGCATCGTTCCTGTTCAAGCGTGGAGCAGAGACTGATCCCCAGGCAGGTCTCGATTGATGGCTTCTCTGTACAGTGGGTAGTCTGGCTCAGGCCAGTCTGAGAGCCCAGACCGCACGGGGAACAAATTCAGATCTACACCAGTCCATTTTGGGCTGGATACAGCTCCCAACAAGCAGAACACAGTTCACACAGTGGGGGACTAACTCATGACCCACTAGCAGCCAGACCACATTTACATGTAAGAATTCTACTGTACCAGGCAAAGCACTCCCCGGTCCACAATTACAAAGTCTCTGCACACACCGGGAGCATAAGGTACTTCTGGAACTCCTGACAGGCCGATTGCATTCAACAAATCTTCAGTCTTCTTCCAGGTTGAGCCTGGCTCACCCAGTAGTTTACTTTAGTCACACAAACTTGGATTTAGTCCAAAATAATTGTCTTCTCTCCCTCAGGAGCACACCAACATGCAGGCCAAAACTTAACCTTTTCAGAGTTCTCCCATGCGAATCACTAGGGATTGCTGCTCAGAATCCCAGCTCAGCTCCTTGTTTGGTTTCCAGCTTAAGATCTAACTGAAACTGCAAGCAGCCTGGGACTTCCCCAAGATCCAAAAAGATTTGGTTGGCCTGATTTGACTGTCAGTCAAAGCAAGGCTCCCCATCAGTTACAAAAAAAAGGCACAAAAGTTCAAACTACAGTTCCTACAGATTTGTGATTCAGACAGCTCCTGTAGTCCGCACATTTTAGGTCCCTAGTACTGATTGGTCCAATTTGCAGTCCAGGACCAAGATGGTGAAGACAAACAAAACAGTCCTTTGCTACAAAGAAAGCAGGTTAGACAAACTACATTTCATTATCACTCTAAATTATTTTCAGTAAATAGCTACATATTTTAATAGAGCTCCTCTCAGATTACTTAACTGCAATCAGGCAACTCTTAAAGAGACATGTACACAGAGGCTATACAGGCTCTGTAATCACTTCAAACTGCTAAAATGCAGTACACCAACCTGGCAGTGAGCATTTAGGCAAGCTCAAGGAAGACTTTTGGGAACCTCCATTTGTGGGGGTTACACCGCTTTCCTGCCTAGAAGAATTTGGTATCCCAATCAAGTCCTGTACCATCATAACATTGAATATACAATATATACAAGATACTTATGCCATCAGCATGCTATACAAGTACTATCTAATTCTTCAGTTGGCATAACTTGTCACTTTAGTATACATTTCAATGTACTCCATATATCATTTCCATTCTGGTATTACATTATGCATATTTCACACAGATAAAGTGAACATTACTATACGAAATCATATAATAACAACATACTCTAAACAGTGCAAAGAGGGCCCTCGCTATCAGATAACTTGGGGCTAGATGGGGCAGGGGCACCATGGTGAAGGGCAAATAAAAGTAACCTGGAATGACCCCATCAAGCTCAGTTTGAGCAGTGAGCTTTGAAAATATAAACACCTTTGTGGACTGCATTGAGAGAGCAAATCCACTGGCCTCCGGGAGATAAGTAACTGGAGCGCACCACTGGCTTGATAAACTTGACCAGTCTTTCACAGGGTGAACAACCACAGTCTCTGTACTTTCAGCAATGGTCTTGGCTTTCATCACTTGTGAAGTGCCTCTGCATTAAGGGAATGTCCTGCTAGGGCACTATCCAGCCCCTTAACTCTGTAGTTTTTTGTTTTTCTACAACACTTGGCTCATTTTGAACACTGTGGCACTGAAGGGGGTTGTCAGCACTCACATAGTGTTCCTCAAGTTCTGGCATGTCACCAGAAGACTCATACCATCAGCCTCTCCTTCAGGCAAATCCCAACACAGATTCCACAATACACAAAGACTCAACGTCCTCAGGCGTGATACTTTTGACTTCACCTTCAGGAAGCATTGGCTCCAAGGATGATGCTGGGGTGTTAGGCAGTCCTGAGGCCCAACTTCATCCCCACAATTCAACATAGGTTTCCACGAAACAACTGACTCAGTTCATATGAGGGTAATAGGCATTATCACTCACTGTCATCCGAGTTGGACTGGCAGTCACCATCATTCTGGACCTGCTGTGGTGAAGTCTTAAATCAGCAACCATGGGGGCAGGCTGGCTCTGTTTCTTTCTTGCAGCAGCACAGTCACTAGTCCAGAATCAATCTGATGGGTTCAGCCTCAATTATAACCTTGACCAATAGGTAGCAAGTGGTTATGGTGCATGATCTTTACAGCTTTGGAGTTATTCTCTGGCGCACTTTGGCACACTGCCAAATCATCAACTTTCCAACTATGACATGGGAAAGATGGTGCCCATCGATCAGCAATTTTGTGTTTACCATGCAATCCTAAATTTAACAACTACGGTCTGCAGGCCTAAGCTCTTGGCCTTTGCTTTTCTATCATGTCTCTCTTTGTTGGCTAGATTTCTTTTTGGCGGCCATTGTTTAGGCCAGTTGATAAGGCATGGTTCAATTGAGCTTTCAGTTTTGTACATATGCAGGTAATCTTCGACTTGGACCCACAGGGAGAAACCTCAAAACAGACATCAGCAGGCAGTCGGGCCTCTCTCCCAAACATGAAGTGGTAGGAAGAGAACCCGGTAGCATCATTCTTCGTGCAATTGTAAGCGTGTACCAAGGTGCTAATCTGCTGGCTCCAGTTATGCTTATCTTTTGGGTGGAGGGTGCATAGCATGTTTAGCAGGGTGCGGTTAAAGTGTTCTGGTTGAGGATCCCCCTGCGGGTGATAAGGGGTGGTTCTTGACTTTTGCATCCCCCCATAGAGAGAGCATTTCTTTGATTAGCTGACTCTCAAATTCCCGGTCCTGATCAGAGTGAATTTGCTGGAGGGCACCATAATGGATGAAGAAATCTTCCACTAGCATCTTGGCCATGGTAGATGCTTTCTGGTCTTTGGTGGGAAAAGCTTGTGCATGCTGTGTGAAATGGTCCATAACCACTAACACATTGCCAGTGTTTCGTTGATTAGGCTCTAAACTCAAGAAGTCTATGCAGACTAGTTCCATTGGGGTGCTGGTAGTAATGTTGACAAGGGGGGCAGCCCTTTGAGGCAGGGCTTTTCTCTGCAGACAGTGACTACAAGTCCTTGCATGTGCTCAACATTGGCCCCCATCTTCGGCCTGTAGAATCAAGATCATATTAGGTCAAGGGTCTGGTCGATACCAAGGTGGTCCATATGATTGTGGAGGGACCTCAGCACCAAATCTTTGAAGGCTGTGGGCAGGACCAATTGTTGCTTGTCTATTTGGCCACCCCGATCTACAGTCTTTCTATACAACAACTGATTAAGCAGTTTCAACTTGGGGCCTTCTTTAAACAATTAAGCAGTTCGCAGATCAGAGGAACGCAACTTGGACACATCTTTTCCAACACGAAGGGCGTCAAGTGCTGGCTGAATCATAGGATCTCGAGATTGAGCCCACTGAATGCTGTCATTGTCAAACTGAGGTAGTGCACTAATATTTACAGCAGAGAAGTGGCAATACAGAGCCGGTATGCAGGTGTCAAAGGGGCCCAAGCAATCTACTAAGCAGTCCGCTGTCTCCATAGACATCTGTTCATTTCTATCAAACGTTTGGCACAATGCTCGGATGTCAGCTTCAGACAGCCTGACCCATCGCTCTTGGAAATGGGCATCTGGGATAGGGCGTCAGCATCAATATGATTCAGGCCTGTCTGTGTTCAACAGCATAATCATATGTTGACAATGCAGAAAGCCACCGGTGCCCCATGGCGTCTAACTTAGCTGAAGTCTGTACATAGGTCAACAGGTTATTATCAGTCCTCACCAATATTTTCGCCCCTATAGGGTAATCATGAAATAGTTCGACAGTGGCCCATTTAACACAAAGAACTCCAACTTGCACAGGGTAGTTTCACTCTGACAGGGTCAAGCTCCTACTGGCAAATGCCACTGGTCTCAAACCATCCTCATGGTCTTGATAGAGTACAGCTCCTAGACCCTGCAGACTGGCGTCAGTATGCAGCACATAGGGTTTGGTGGGATCAGCATAAGCGAGGATGGGGGCATGGGAGAGCTGGTATATGACTTCATGGAAAGCTGCTTCACAGTCAGGCATCCAACGGGACCTGAAAAGTTCACCTTGGCATAAATATGCTTTGTCTGGTTCTTTGACGGTCCCCTTTTTGTATTTTCGATCGGTAGGAGGGTAACCCTGGGTACGATTCAAGAGTGGCTGAACAGCTTTGGAATAGTACTTTATGAATCAGTGGTAGTAGCCACAGAATCCCAAGAAACATTGTAGATCTTTCAAATTGGGGGGCTGGGACCAAATAGTCAAGGCTTCAACTTTACTCGGATCAGTCTCTATCCCCTCTGTAGACACTATATGCCCCTCATACTTCACAGAGATTTGGAAAAACTGGCACTTGTCAATGGACAGCACCGAAATCTTCCAGTCAGCCTAGTACTTTGAACAATTAAAATACTCATGAACTATCTGAGGAGCTCCCAAACATAATGACATCGTCCAAGTACCAAGCATTCAGCAATTCATGTCTCCCACCGCTCATTCCATCAGTCACTGGAAGGTGGCTGGAGTACTCCGATATCCCGGTGGCATTCTCAGAATTCATAGAACCCCAAAGGGCAGATGAAGGCTGTCTTCTCACGGTCCTCTGGAGCCATCAGAATCTGGTAATATCCACTTCGAAGATCCAACACTGAGAACCATTTTCTCCCATTCAAACAATCCAAAGCATCTTATATATGGGGCATGGTGTATTGATCAGGGATGGTCTGCCTGTTGAGGGTCTGGTAATCCACACACACTCATACTGTTCCATTCTTCTTATGCACAACCACAATGGGAGAAGCATATGGTCTCCTGGATTCTTGTATCACACCAGCCTCGAGCATTTCCTGCAAGTGTCTTCTCACATTGTCTATGTCTGCAGGGGTTAGGCATCAAGACCTCTCTCAAAATGGCCGTTCATCGTGCAGGCGTATGTGATGCTCCGCATCCTGGACACATCCCACATTCCATTCCTTCAACAAAAACACTTGATCTCTCTGGGCAAGTTTCTGGCTAATTCTAGTCTTCCATTCAGCTGGCAACGGAAGTCACCAAAATCAAACAAGTCAGAGTCACTCTATCTGTCATGCCAGGGGCTTGTTGCTGGGCAACACTGCAGGTCTGTGCAGTATACTGTAGTTAAGATACTTCCTCTGTTCACTGGATCTCCCAATCTGACACATTATGAATCTGGACCATCACTCGTCATGCATAGGCTTGAGCGCGAGCTTGGCAAGATGCTGGGCTTAACCATCAATCCTTCTGGCAATTTTCCATCACCTGGAGCGTCCAACATCAGTATTTTGTTCTTGACTTCTTTGCGGAGGCGGACCTCCCCTTGAACAGTACACTGGGCATTTAGGGCCATTATCATTGAATCAGGATCCTTCTTCCACACGACCCCTACCAGTTCATCCTGGTCCACTCCCTTGGCGTTCTGTTGCAAATCATAGGCCCTCTTGATCAGAACAGGAATTCTTAGGGCCCTCCCAGTCTGTCACCCTTGTTTCTCATGACAGAGTTGTGCCAGTCCCCCAAACATATGGGCGTTGGTCCCAACTAACAGGGGAACCCCATCATAGAGTCCAGTAGGGGGACACACTAAGGCCAGTGTCTCAACTTGCTCCTCTACACCAGTTACAGCTGCAGGAAATGACAACCAGAGGCAGACATATCCTAGGTAGGGATAAGACTTGTCGCTCAGCCCCCACATGTAGGCCTTCCAGGGATTGTAAGGCAGCAGAGAAGTGTTTGTCATACCAGTCCTTCAACACAATGCCTATTTGCAACCCACTGTCCAGCACAGCCTGAGAAATACCATTCACCACCATGGTAGCTCCATTGAAGGGCCCACTATTTTGGGACCAGTCTGAGGGACAGCAGCAGGGCCTGGACAGATGTTTTAGCCACATAGGGATTTGAGTTACTACCTCTTGAACCCTCACTGTGATCATTTGGGCACTCCTTGACCTCTGATTCGTTCTCTGAAGCTCTCCTTGAAGCCTGTATACAACTTTATCTAGGTCTTTGTGGACCGGCATGCTCTCTTCTTGTGCCCATCCTTCCCACAATTATGGCAAAATATGTTTTGGATTTGGGGTAGCCGAGGCATCACACTGGGAGCTGGAGCGGTCATATTACCAACTGAAAACCTTGATGTCATCTCTGTCTGCTGTGTGGTGAGCATTTGGAGACATCTTGTCAATTCTCTTACTTTCATAGTCAAGACATCCAATTCGAGCTGCTGTCAGCAGGAGAGATGCTAGGTGGACATCCCCACCCCATGGCAGATGCAGTTGGATACGGGTCAGTGCCTGTACTTGCAGGGGTGGCCTTCGTAAAGAGACTGTTTTTTGTTTCCCTGAACTCCCTCAGCTGTTAATCCCATGGTGGCACGCCCTCATTGGTCCCCACTTCAGAAGGGCCTTCCTATGCCGTGATCACTTGGGCTGCACTCACCCTAAGTTCTAATCCCCTCTTCATCCTTCAACCTCCTGGATTCTTTTATCAAGTCACAATAGTCCGGTGGGTTACCTTCTATCTAGGGAGCCTTAATTGAAGGAGCTGCAATTTAGAATGCCTTGCATGTTGCAGTATAGCCCCAACCTCACATGGTTTAAGTCACTGTCGGCTACCCACCTTTTCGGGTAAGCCTTCTGCAGCGCTCTTTCCAGACGAGTAACATATGCAAACAAACTTTCCCCTGGCCATTGTTTTGTACCTTGAAATTTCCACATCAAGTTCTCCCCTGACTCAATGCTCCCAAAATTGCCTTCGAGTGCAGATAGGCACTTCTGGCCAGATGCATCAGGGATTGTGGACCTCAGAAATTTAATGGCCTCTAGGGTGGTACCGCTCAAACTTTCTATGATTCTTTTCTGTTTCTCAGCCTCCACACACTGCCATTCAGGTACCAAAGGGGTAACACAATCTATCCAGGTCTCCCAATCATCCTCTCCTTCGGGGGTGGGGAAGTGCCGGAGAAGATTCTCAACCTTCGGTAAGAGTCGTGACTAATGGCAGGTACAGACATAGGAGCCAGCATTGGCATGGACACAGAAGGAGGGGCAATAATGGGTGCTAGAGCGGGAGTGGGTGTTGGGGAAGGAACACACCCAGGTGGCAGGAATAGTTTCTTCAAGTCCTCCACAGTTTTCCCTCCCTCCAGCAACAACTTAGCAAATTTCTCCTCAAAAGTCTCAGATAGTGGGGGTGGGGGAGGCTCATTCTCCCTGGGGTCTTTACTGTCTTTAGT
Source organism: Neoceratodus forsteri (assembly GCA_016271365.2). Taxonomy (NCBI): domain Eukaryota; kingdom Metazoa; phylum Chordata; order Ceratodontiformes; family Ceratodontidae; genus Neoceratodus; species Neoceratodus forsteri. The sequence continues at coordinate 74,187,941 of JADMNL010000023.1, forward strand.
TATCACTCTCCAGGCAGTTAGGGCTCCTGCAGGGGTGACAGTCCATGGCACTTTGAAACTGTCTACTACTGGGTCCTTACACTCTACTAATGCCATGAAACTTTAGGCGAAACAGATTAGCCTAATGACCCATCACCACAGGGTTTGTAAACATTCAGCCTTGGAAAGTACTCCTATACAGTGTCCTATTGGTACCAGGGAATATCCAAGATAAGTATAACATTTTGAGGTCGACCTCCTGCCAGTACACCACCCACCAACTAGTGTACAGCCACTTCTGTTGTGGTAGCCATTTATTTTTAACAGCAACTCACAGATTTAGCCACTAGGAGACACAAAATCCAGCGGTGAGCCTCCAAGCCTCAAGATGTAACCCCTAGGTGGCGCTATCCCAAGGACTACTACCTGTGCCTGCTTGGCTAGTAGCAGGTTAAGGGGCCTGGGTCCTGATATAGGTGCCTCCACCCAGAGATCAGGGTTGGTGGTGGTCAAGCTAACCTGGGCACAGCCCTCCAGGACACTGTAACCTGCCTCTTCCCCTGCAGTGGCCTAGACACTGTACAGTAATCACTTTCACAATACCCTTGTACACCACACAAGTACCCACACTGTTTGCACTTACCACCAGGGCTGGTTCCTCTGGCTTGACCCTAGGGACCCCTGTAAAACAAGGTTATGCACAGCAAATAGCAACAGTAGAGTACTTTGAGCACAGACTGCAACCACAGTCAGATTACATGCAGAAAAGGTTAGATCTGATTTATGCAGGGGACTTGAACAAGGAAGGGGCAAAATCAGGTTAATTAGCTGAAAGGTTATATCAATCAAGCAGTTATGCATGCACTTTGAGTCCACCCATGCAGTCACACCTGTGGGTACCCAGGTGGAGAAGAGAAGGGCTAGCCAGGACTTTGGCTGGGGTTGGCCAGCATTGCAGCTGGTTGGGACCCTATGATGGAAAACACAACATGCACAGTACACAATATTTGTAATCTGGAGCCAGAGGGCTCAGTTCATAAAAGCGAAACAACAAGACAATCAGATGGCACACTCAGATTAAGCTGTTGTTGCAGGGAGCTACCCTGGTATTTACTCACGATACCCAAGACTGGACATAGGCTGGACGAAAATCGAGACTGCAGGTGGTTGATCTGGAATGCCAGGAGAAGCAGGGCCCACACGAGTCGCAGAGGCATTGTTCCTGTTCAGGCATGGAGCAGGGGCTGATCCCCAGGCAGGTCTCTCGTCTATGGCTTCTCTGTGCAGTGGGTAGTCTGGCTGGGCCAGTCTTGCAAGGTCCAGACTGCATGGAGACAAATTCGGATGCAGTCCGTTTTGGGCTGGATACAGCTTCCAGCAAACAAAACACAGTTCACACAGTGGGGGACTAACTCTGACCCACTAGCAGCTAATAGCACATTTACATGTAAGGGAATTCTACTGTACCAGGCAAAGCGCTCCCGGTCACAATCACAAAGTCTCTGCACACTCCGAGCATAGGGGAAGCTGGAACCCTGACAGGCCGATCGCATTCAACAGAATCTCGGGTCTTCTTCAGGTTGAGCCTGGCCCACTTCAGTAGCTTACTTTAGTCATACAGACTTGGATTTAGTCCAAAATAATTGTCTTCTCTCACTCTCAGGAGCAGCACACTGACATGCAGGTCAAAAGCGTAGCCTTTTTCAGAGTTCTCCCATGTGAATCCACTCGGATTGCTGCTCAGAATCACTTCAGCTCCTTCTTGTTTGGCTTCCAGCTTAGATCTAACTGAAAACTATAACAGCCGGGGCTTCCCAAGATCCAAAAGATTTGGTTGGCTGATTTGGCTGTCAGTCAAAGCAAAGAGCTCCCCTTCATTTGCAAAAAAGGCACAAAAGTTCAAACTACAGTTCTACAGATTTTGAATTCAGACAGCTCCTGTAGTCCGGCTATATTTTAGGTCCCACCAGTACTGATTGGTCCAATTTGCAGTTCAGGACCAAGATAGTGGGGGCAAATAAAACAGTCCTAGCTACAAAGAAAGCAGGTTAGACAAACTACATTATCACTCTAAATGATTTTCAGTAAATAGTTACATCTTTCAACAGAGCTCCCTCTCAGATTACTTATGCTGCAATCAGGCAGTTCTTAAAGAGACAGTACACAGAGGCTATACAGGCTCTGGTAATCACATTTAAACTGTTAAAATGCAGGACACCAGCCTGGCAGTGAGTATTTAGGCAAGCTCAAGGAAGACTTTTTGTGAACCCCCATTTGTAGGGGGGGTTATAATTATATGTATAAATGCAGGATTCTGCATGTATACACATACTTGGATAAATGGATTTATCACACTCAATTTATGTCCAACCCATTGCATAAATTTACTTATATTTATAGCCCAACAGGGCTCTTTCTGTTTACTGCTGTGTTTTTAATTATGGGCTCTCTGTCACCTTATGCTGTTCTTTTTCTCCCCAAAATCCTTTTGTTAGCCCCTGGTACTTTGACATTAGCTGCTGTGCAACTCTACTGTATGCAGTGCTTGCTGCTTTCATGTTCCCCTCAGGGAGCCCACAGATTTCCCCTGTTTGCCTCCCACCCACAGCTACTTTTAAGCCAATTTCAGGCATTGACCTTCAGCTGCACTGTGGATTTCCCTTTGTGGCCCAGTCCTGTGCATTTGCTCTCCCAGTCCCTTTCTACCAGGTCCTCGGGGCAGCTACTGTCTGTCACCATGCAGCTTAGCTAAATATTCCTGCCACCTACTGCTGGCTGCCCACTCTCCAGACCCTCTTAACCTGCCACTTGGGGGCTCTTCACATGACACTTTGTTGCTAATGGGTAGAGGGAGACATATTTGTTCTAGCCTCCTTTCCCTCCCAAAAATCTCCCATCTTTTTTTTTTTTTTTATTTATTCTTTTTCCACCAAGCTGCCTGCCGCCTGATGTTCATATCAGCCCGGTCACGGGCCGCCGGCTTCTGCAACCCCAAATCAGACACGAACCCTCCAATACCCCGTGGCTTACCACCCACAGCGGGGCTGCAGCACTCCCTGTGCATGCCGCAGGGTTCAGAATAGGTCAGAGGGCTGGCCTGGGGAGCATATCGAAGCCACGGCGAGCTTCATTCACAGCAGCAGGCAGCTTTCCCCTTTTCCGTTTTCTGGGAGGCGGGGTGGGTGCAATGACACCGGCGTCTGCCCGCCTCAATGCCATTGCCGAGTGCGGCAGCTGTCCGACTCTGGCCTCGCGAAGTCAGCAAAGCTCCGGACACTCCCTCCACCCCAGAGGAGGCAGTCCCTAGGATGTCCATCCTTCTCCCAGCCAGCCCTCAGCGACCCTGGTCCATTCCAAACCTGGGTCACCAGCGCCACATGCGGAAATCCAACTGCGCCCACGGGCTGGCCAAAATCTCCCATCTTCTTTCCCACACACATGGAGCAGGCTACAGCCTGAGTTCTGTGGGCTGAATCACAGAAACATAGACCTGGATGGCAGATAAGAACTGCTTGGCTCACCCAGTCTGCCCATTTCCCTACCTAGTGGATAGCTGCCGATCCCTAGTTATGCAACTTCTGACTTCCTCCTACCCACCAATAGAATTGGCTCATGTCCATCCCATGCATTCATGAAGTCCCCACTATTTTTGACCCCACAGCCTCCTCAGGAAGGCCATTCCACGTGTTCACCACCTCTCTGTGAAAAATACTTCCTCATCTTGCCCCTGAGCCGCTCCTCTATCTTCAAATTGTGCCTCTTGTTCTTGCATCTTTTTTCTGAAAGATGCTACTCTCTTAGACTTGTTGATTCCCTTGAGGTACTTGAAATTTTCTATCATGTGCCCCCCTTTCCTCAAGGGCATACATATTTAACTCATCTCTCTTTGTATGGCTTCTGGTGCAGACCCTTTGCTATTTTAGTTGCCCTCCTCTGGGCTGGCAGTTGAAAGTGCCTGCCATAACAGTCACTGTCGTTCTGTAGCACTAAACTGGCTGCATAGCAACATCCACAGCATTTCTGGTCAGCTGTTTTCTGAACAGCCTCCTACCTGCTACATACAGTCTGGGCCCAAGGACACCTCCTCCCCCACACACACACACTAGATGCCAGGAAAGAGAAAAAAATTGCCACTGTCCACGAGGAAGTTGGCTCATTACACCACCAGAGCTTACCTTTAAAACCACTGGCCTCCTGGGACAACTCAAGACCCCTGAACCACCAGTCCCCTTTTTAAATAATATAGGGGCCACTAGACTAAAACATCCCCACCTGCCCATCTGGATTACTTCTTAAATTTACTGGCTACCTGCAGTCACCCCCAAATGTCACTTTATTCTCTGTTCCTAGCTGTCTGCATTTTTTTTCTATCTCTAGTGTCCTTACTTTGAACTAGTTTATCTTTTCTCTAAAACTCCCCTACCTTTACTCCTGTGCTGTACTGTACCCTTTTGTATCTCTCTACTCTTGCTACTACTTCCCCATACTGATCTATTTTTCCATTTATCTCTACAGGTCTGGCCAAACATACCAATCAGATAAGTATCTTTGTTTAATTCTAACACCCTAATGTCTCCTCTAGCACCTCAGACTTTTGTCCCCTCAACCTTCTCTGTTCTTCCCATTCCGGTCCTACCAGAATACCTCAAACCAAGGACACCCAACTCTGGACACCCCGACTCTGGCAGAACAGGTACGTCCTAATAACTTAACTGCCTTAGAATCATAGAAATCTGGTGGCAGAAAAGGACCATTTTGGCCAATTGAGTCTGCCCTTACCCCCCACTCATCTCCTTTGTCCAGACACCTCACTCTGCCACCTGGTCAGCTCCTGGTGTCAGTCCCATGCCTCCTAGAATCCTTTTACCATTTTTGCACTCACCACTTCTTCGGTAGTCTGTTCCAGAACTCCACCACCCTCTCAGCGACAGAATGCCCCTCACATTGCCCCAAACCTTCCTTCTTCTAATCTTAGTTTATGATCCCTAGTTCTAGCACTTATTTTCCTTGCAAATAAGACTCTACTCTCACCTTACTAGTCCCCAGTGGGTACAGATCCATTCCTTCACCGCCCTCATAGGGCTTCCTATTAAGGACCTTGTGGAAATGAGCTTGTCTCAGTTGAGTCTCCTATTCTTTTGCTTGTCAATTGAATAAAACATTTACTACTTACTACTATTACTATGCATAGCGTGCGCCATCTTGGTTGCCCCTCTCTGAATCCTTTCAATCCTGTCTTCCTTGTGTAGGTGAGGCCTCCAGAACTAAACCCCATACTTCCGGTGAGGCCTCACCATGGATTTATAAAGGTGCATCAGCACCTCCCTCTTTCTGTTTTATACCCCTCCCTATGCACACCAGCATTCTATTCACTTTGCCCACCACTGTGCTGCACTGGTTCCCCGCCTTAAGGTTATCTGAAATTATAATCCCCAGATCTCTCTCCTGCTGAGTTTCCTTACCCCCCCATATGTAAATGGTTTGCAGGTTATTACACCCATGTACATTACTGTACACTTTCTGGCATTAAATTTCAGCTGCTGTGTATCCCACCACCCTCCAGAATCTTTAGGCCCTCCCTCACTGCCTCCACCTCCCTCCCAGGCTGTCTACCCTATTGCAGACTCTTCGTATCCTCTACAAATAGGCACACCTTCCCCTGCAGTCCGTCCGCTATATTGTTGCTATAGATGTTAAAAAAGGATAGGTCCCAGCACCGACCCCTGGGGCACACCACTCCCACCCTGGAATGCACCCCATTTACCTTACCACCACCCTCTGGCTTCAGTCCTTCAACCAGTTTTCCGCCCACCTTATTTTCTGTCCCACCCCTAAGCCTTCCAGCTCATTTACCAGCCTTCTGTGTGGCAAGGTGTCAAAGGCCTTGCTGAAATCCAGGTAGGCCACCCTCCCCATCCACCTTCATCGCTACTGCAGTCAAAAACTCAATTAGGTTTGTCTGGCACAACTTCTCCCATAAAACCAAGTTGCCTTGTATCCTGGAGGAAGTATAGCACAGATGGTTAGGCTCTGTGCTGCAGATCTGGAGATCTGGGTTTGAATCCAACAGCTGCCTAGGCGCATATGTGAGATCCTGAGCAAGTTACTTAACTTCCTTGTGCTCCAGGTGGCATCTGGAAACAAGCTTCAGCTTAGTGTGCTACTCCTGGTTAAACAATCTTCAGATTAGTGTGCTACTCCTCGTTAAACAATGTTGCCTTCCCCTGTAGACCATTGACAACCAGGTGTTCCACTATTCTTTTCTTCAGCAGTATTTCCATGACTTTTCCCACTGCTGAAGTCAGGCTGACCACTATGTAGTTCCTGCATCCTCCCTGTTAACACTTTTGTATAGTGGAACCACATCAGCCCTCCTCCAATCCCTGGGCATGTCACCTGTTTACAATAGGGTAACCAGGGTAGTCAGAAGCCCTACTAACACCTCCTTAGCTCCTTTAGTTCAGGTGTGCACCTATTTGGCCCCATAGCCTTATTGCTGCCAGTTTCGTGAGGATCCTTTCTTTGCAAAGGGGCCTGTGTCCATTTATTTCTGTGATCTCCCATCCTTATTACTTAATGCTGGCCCATTTCCTGTCCCCTCCTTTTTAAAACCGAACATAAGTATTTGTTCAGTATTTCTGCTTTTTGGTGGTCATCCTTTACCCTCCCTCCATCCTCCCCTTTCAGACACTCAATATTATCCCATGCCTTGCTTTTTTCCCTGATGTACCTGCATGTAATATGTTTTGTCCGTCCTTACCACTGTACCCACTGGCTGGCTTGTGCCAAGGGTCCCACACAAGTGTTGGTCTGGTGCCAATGTGCACTTTGCATGTGGAGCCATTTTGGTCTGCCTGCTGTGTGCTGTAGTGTAGTGGATTATGGTGAACTGGTTTTGCGTGATTCCGCACTGACAGCTTCATTGCAGCAGATTCCTGGAGTCCTCTGGTGGGTGGCTGTGGGAGATTGTCCTACAGTGCATGTTAAGTTTATAGGCTCATCTTTTGCTTACTGGCCCCACTGTACTCCCGACAAGTTCTGTCACAGACTGACTTATCTCCTGGAGAAGAGCAGTGGAAAACATCTGATCAGTGATTGTGGAAGCTCAAATGTGCACCGTGGGCTACTGGAGCTTCTATTGCCTGTTGCTCTGGTGCCAGCTACAGAGAGTTCTAGGACTGGTTGTAGCTACCTAGAGATGGTCACAGTTGGCCTGCTGCGGTCTGCTATACTGCAATGGATGGTGGTTGGAAATTCCAAATTGGGGGGAAATTTAGAGGAAAGATTAGGAAGTATTTCTTCACTGAGAGGGTGGTGGACAACTGGAATGTACTGCTGAGGAAAGTGGTGGGAGAAGATGGTGGTTCAAGAGGCATCGGATAAGCACAGAGGCACTGGCATTAGAGGACTACAGAAAGGCCTCAGTGGATATAGGCAAACGTGCAGACTAGGTCCCTTTCTGCCATCACATACCTATGTTTCTATGTATTCTATGGGCAGACTGGGAAAAGGAGAGGATCCACTGCACCACCAGGTAAGTATTCATTGTGCCTTGAATATCTATCCCTTGGTGTCTTTATCCTGCCTTGTGTGGTTGATGTGTGGAGCAACATGGCCTCCTACCCCCAAAAAAGATCAGTTCAGGGACGCGGACAAGGAGTCTTCCTCCCTCCCCAACAGTGACATCCCTGAGTGACCAGTCCATTCTAAAAGCCAGGTTGATAGTGTGGTACAGGTCTGGTATCCCCCCACCCACACACATAGACCACTTTTTTTCTTTTAACCTCTACAGATCTTTCCCAACTGACCCAGCTGATCAGTATTTTTATTTTCGTACTGACCCATTTTCACTTTTATATCTATAGGTCTGACAGGACATTGACCAGATGTAGGAGGACACTGACCATATGTATCAAATAATTATTGTTTTTTGTTTACCCTATACTGTTTGTGATACAATAGTTCATAACGAGCTGCAGATCCTTTGTGAGCCCATTGCTGTTCTTGTTTTACAGGTAAGAATGTCTCTGCACTGGGTTGGAGCTGTACCTTGTGCTTTAGAAAGGAGGCTATGGGTTGTAGGGGGTAGGGGATGGGCATTAAGGTTGGGAACTCCAAGGAGCTCCACACAACCAATTTGCCAAGACTCATGAGGCTCAAACCCTGTTTTTCATTTTCTTGCTTTGTGTGCTTTGCATTCTAATGCCTGCATTAATGTAGTGTTTTTGTTTTGCAACAAGTACATCTATCTATCTATCTATCTATCATATATAACATACACACACACTATGTGCTGGGGACATTGTGCTGTTTTGGGGGTACTCTGGCACCATATGCTTGAAGGCAGAACACTGAGCGGCAAACATAGAGACACAGGTTTGTATACCACAGCCCCTGCCCACTTACATACTGTATAACCATGAACAAGTAACTTAACTCTCCCTATTACTAGGAAATGGAGCAGCTGTTTGCATTAGGATGATCTACAGACCTCCAGCACATGTGGAGGAAATGGACAGGGTTCTACTGGAAGCCATCCATAAGATGGCAACTAAAGGGGGGTGCTGCAGGTGGGAGACTTTAGTCTGCCAGATGTGGACTGGAGCATCCTGGCTGCAACTTTAGCTAGGAGTAGGGATATCCTGGACTCCCTGCAGGGGCATTTTTAGGTAATCAGTAAATGAGCCACTCATGAGGGAGCAATTTTACCTAGTACTCACCAATGGGAACAGTGTTGCAGACGTCACAGTGGGTGGCCACCTGGGGACAAGTATCGTTGAATGGTGTGGTTCAGTATAAGAATGGGTGGAGTCGAACCAAACATGACAAAATATGCAAATTACAGCAGAGCAGCCAATGAGAGTCAGGTACCTCACTCATGATTAATCATGGCCAACTATTACAAGCCTATTTATTTTTTGTTTATTGAATTTTGTTGACTCAGTGCTCCATTGAGACTAGAAGTCCCTTTTCAGGGGTGACTGGGGGATACAGATGGTAACCAGCTGAAGCTGACTGTGTCTGATTTGCTGCCAATAACCTGTGTAACCCCTGTCTCCGTGTTACTAGAAATACACTTAGATCTAGGGGCGGGCAGGGAAGGCAGCTTGTGAGACACCCGTTAAAATGGGTTCCACACTGTCTCACACTGTCCTCAGTCTCAGATGAGCTGGAGGAAGACATCATATAGAATTCTCGCAGCAGCAGCATAAGCCACAGTGGAATGTTGCAGCTGGGAGTTAGGCTAGAATGTTGGGGGTTTCAAAGGCAGTCTGTAGTAGTCTAGTGGAACACTCAGTGGAGGGAGGGGGTGCGCTGCAGTTGGCAGGTCCTCAGTGCCCCAGCTCTGTAATAGAGCTACCCCAGTAAGATGATGTGTGTTTTCGCCCTAGAGAAGGACACAGAAGAAGTACAAACAGAAGTGATTGTGACCGTTCCCCAGTTTGTTCCAGTGCCCCATCCCTGAGGGGAATGGGGGGAAACAAGACTAGCTCTTCAGGGGCAATCCCTGGCCCTGTTGGAGGAAGAAAAGCTGCCTGATGAGAAGATTTGTGCTGAGGTACCAGAAGTGTGTTTTTTCCTGTGAGAGAAGCCTGGGGCACCTGTGAACCATGGTGAGTCTGCTCTGCTAGAGACCCTATGTTTTCACCGAGACAAGTGTGTAAAGTATCTGCTACTGTGGGTCAGGAAAGGACAGCCAAGTACAATACTTTATGTGTATGGCTTGAAATGCATCTAACCAGTGGGGTCTACAGGGATGGACATAGCCACTTAAAGAACGCTGCAAGTCAGGACACCAGTTACCGAAGACAGTAGATTGTTAAATGTGATATACATTTTGAGATAGCATTCTACAAACAGAGAGTTTCACAGGAATGGTGTTGACTCCAAATGAATGGCCGGTATGGATTTGGGGACAAGATATGGGAGACCCCATCTGGAGTAACTAGATTTACCTCCACAAATTCACTTTGGGCACCTATAGCTTTCTCCCAGGCACTTGGCCAGTGTCTGCAGAAAGTACCCAGACATGGGAATAAGGATGCGTGTTTTTCCCTTAGAGCTAGGAAGTACTCATGGGTGGTAGAGGGAACCACCAACAGAAATGTCCATGCCATATGGAAAGTGTACCAGTGCTGGCCAAGGGCCATGCCAGAGAATCCAAGATAGAGAGAGTACCAGTTCAGGCTGAGAGCCCAGTGTGTTCTGAACCTAAGGGTTATTGTGATGATGAAGAAGATGTGTTCTGACCTCTTTAGAACTGCATAACCAGTGAGGGTAGCCCCGTGGGGGTCCATCTTGCTTTGTATTCTTGTGTGAAGTGAATAAAAGCCCCACTTTAGAATCTCACTCCTGGTTTGGATATTCTCTGTTCTTGTTTCCTGTGTCCTGAATTACTCGGGTGCCCCTGTCCAGAAGTGCAAACCTAGCCCTGACACCAAGCTAATGTTTTCTCCCCGAAACCAAGCTAGCCAGGTAATGGATTACAAAAATGAAAGCACTGGGAGCTAAATAACAACAAACACCAACCCCTGGTTACACCTGCATCAGGTATTGATTAACTATGATTAATCGTGATAAAAACAAAACACTGTCAGCAGTGAAGGAAAAGTTATGGTTTATGGTGGCTTTGGGTATTGATCAATAATGTTAGATAATGATTTAGCATCACCAAATGTATTGATTAAAATTATTATGACTGAGCAAAACTGTTGCATGTGTGGTCCTTATTGTGCAGCTGTAGACCTAAGTTCTGTGGGAGCTGGTGAGGGAGGAGACAGGCATGGGGAGCCAAAGTGGAGGGTGGAGAGGCATACGTGGAGGGGAGAACTGGGGGGACCTGATGTCAGTCTGATATCATGGATGGGGGAACTAGCAGGAGGACCTGGAGTGGTCAATGTCATACCACATGAGAACCACTGTACTAACATGTGCTACCCCTGATTACCTAATAGCAGTGGTAGTTCAATGTCACTATTGATCTACCAGCATCCCCTCGGAGAAATCACGGCACTACCATTACATACAGATGGTACCACAGTGCCACCGATGGTATGGCAATGGAATTGAAACAAATCCATTGTGAGACCAATTTCGGTGGTGTTGCAATGGCAGCTCATTGTGCTACCACTGGACATGGAAATCACCCCAGTGTTACCATTGTGGTACATGGTACCACGGTGCAGCAGTGGTAATACACTGGAATTGAAACAAATCCATTGTGTTATCAACAGCATTGGGAATACAATGATGTGTGTTTGAAGAGCCATTGGGTACTATCTATGCATACATTCTCATTGTGCTACCACTGTCCATGTGGTACCACAATGGCAACAATGGTATTACAATGGAATTGAGACAAATCCAGTGTGTCACCAGTCAAAGGGATACAATGGTACTGCTATGGAATTTACAATGGTATGGAAATGGTGGAAAAATGGTAATGTTACAGTTTTCTGAGGATATTTGGGTAAGGGTGCACCTGTCTGTAACAATAGGTGAAAGATGGAAAAGTAAACCATAGAAAAGTATTTTCACTTGAAAAATTTAAGCTTCTGCACTGGTGAAGCTTGTACTTGTGATTACAGTAAGTTTTGACCCAGTTGTTTCTCATTTTGACCCACATCTTTTACACCAGTGGGTCTAATTTGACCCATGTTTTAAAACCTCTAGCACTGTTACTGGGGGCAGGGGAACAAAAAAAAAAACTGGTTACAGACCAACAGACTAGAGGGAAGTAAAGTTGTGACTGGAGTGAGGGAGATATACAGAACTGCTATCAGGTTTTAAGGCAGGGTCATAAGAAGACTGTATTGAAAATCTGGTGTCAGAATAAAAAAAGTTCAGAAGGTACATTGAAATTTCTCAGTGCTTGCTCAAACTCAGTTTTCAACATAGACATTTTTCACTCCGCCATGTAAGTGATGGGTGTTTTTTTTTTTTCCAAATCCTGTCAAAAATGGATTTTTATACTTGAGGCAGGATATAACATTCTGGTCGGGAATTGAGTATTTTCACTTACCTGGTTTATGAGGTGGGGTCTTAAGACTGTTGAAAATCTTGGTTTAAAATGTCACCTCAAAAAAATTATGAAGTAACTTATTTGCAGAGACTGCCATTGACCTGGGGGGGCGTTGCCTTCCTTTGCCAGTGACCTGAGTTTGGGTAAAACCTGGTGAGCCAGCTGAATGGGCCAAGGCTGGGTAGAAGGCACAGGTGTGTGTGTGGCACTGGCCCAAGCCAGAGGAGGGACAGAGCAGGTGCACATAAGGCACCTTGTGGTGGGCAAGGGAGCCTTCCTTCTCAAGGGGTTGACATGCATATTGAGGCCTGATGGACCTACACACTGCATTGGGACAGGGGTAGAAAAAAAAAAGGGGAAGAGTGTACCTGGCAGTATGACCAGTCTGGTCTCTGCAGGCCCCATACCAACGACTGGCCCCTACTGCATTCAGCTGCCCACACTATTACTCTTTGTCTCAGGAAATTACGTGCACTAATTGGTACCCCCACACACACACAAATTCCCCCATGACGAGGATAGGAAGGGATGAATGTCTGCCCTTGACTGTCAGCCACTTTTGCAGTCTTTCACTCTGTCAATGTTGCAAGCACACGAATGGTGAAGGTTCCATCCTGCCCTGGAGCGAGTCAACAAGCAGCTTGTGCCCTTCCCAGAGGACAGAGGCCCAGGGATACCAAATTCTGTCTGTATCCCCCACGCTGACATCCACAGCAGCCCTAGCCTGTTCCCAAACCCAGGTCGCTGCTGTGGTGCCAGTATGTACCCTCCTGACCAACAAACTTTAACCCCCAATATACAATCACTTTTCACCTGACACAGCTGACTGGCATTTTTATTAATCATACTAACTCATTTTCCACTTTGTTTACAGGTCCAGTGGAACGATAGACACCAGCCCCGGCATTGGAGGACACTGACCACAAGTATCAGATAAGTATCGTTTTATGTTTAGACTATCTTATTTGTCCCAGTTTGTTACTAAAGAGCTGCAGATCCTTTGTGACCCCATTGCTTTTCTTATTTTACAGGTACAACTGGATGTTCTTTCAAACCACCCAAACACCATCCCTCAGTCATCAGGAGCCAGGTAAGAAATCTTTGTCACACAACAGTAGTTTGGTTCGACCTTAACTCCAAAATGGTCAAACTCCAGCTGTTCTCATGGGTGAGATCATCCACAAACTTTCTACAGTCTTTTGCAAACTTTGGTTTGCTCTGTTTAAAAAAAAAAAAATGCATTATTTGTTTTTAAAGTTCCTTTCCATTTTCCTTCCACGTGGTGACTGGAGGCAGGTGGATGAGGTGCTTATGCTTGCTAGCGTGGTTGCAACAGAATCCTCTCACTTCCTGCTCTGTGCTATAGTAGTCTTTGGTGACCAGGACCACAGCCCCCCAACCGACCCATTCCCCAACAGTCACAGTCACCGATACAGCACGGGAGATGGTGCTGGCAGTCCTGGTGCCTAAAGTGTCATTTGCTGTCAGTCAGAGCTGTGTCAGCATTGGGACTGTAAGTGTGGCAGCAGGTTGCAGCTCGAACAACTGGAGAGAAGGGTAGAGTCGATTGCTCCATAGCTGCTTCCAGCTGACTACCAGGCACCATGATGAACAGAGCACAACAGCTTATACGGCATGGTTGGTTCCATGCCTGATGTATTCATGTGCCTGCGTAGTCCTGGCTGATTTTGCCTTTGACAGAAAGGTAGGAAATGTGAGTGGCCAGCAGGATGAAACTCTGGAACACATGGTCCCATGTCCGCTGTACTGTTGCTGTGCCCAACCGTACTTCTGAATGAGGAGGTGGATCTATGCAGTTATAATGAGGACATGCTGAAGCAGCACTGCAACACTGCTGTCAGGAGTGGTACTAACCATCAAAACCACACTGTGCCCTGAAGTGCACTAGAGGTGTTGATTCAGTATGCTAATTAACACAATTCATACAGACTGAAAAACAATGCAGCACTGCTTCCAGGCAGTGTAGCTGCTCCAGCACTGCTAATTGTAGTACATGCACAGTGTGATTGCAGTGCTAATTAACATAATTCGTACACACTGTGCCAGCACTGCATGCATACCAACAGAAACCTACAGGTGCACTAATTAAACACTCACAGAGTACACAATGGAATGAAGTGTGCAGGGCGTGTACATTGCTACAATAACACTGAAATATCACCATGTAGTTACTTTTTGGACACTACACTTCCCTCTGGGGTTGTTCTATTTTATATAGGGCTAAGTTCCAGAGTTTCCATTGGCTGCCAAATCTGTCTTAAACAGTTCTCTGATGTTAATTGGCTCCATCTTTGGTGCCTAGAATTGATCCCAGTTAATCCCCCACAAGTCTCTGGCACTGTCCCAAGATCCCCTTTGTTAAGTCTTGGCTTCCAATTGGTGGAAAGGTACAAAAATGGTGGCTGCAGTTTAAGTCTAGGCAGTCTAAATAAAGGTCCCCCACACATAACGTTCTAGTGCAGCCAGGAGCAACATTAGTTTTGTTAAATTTCCCATTGCCTTGCAGCCCCAACAGTTTTCTCTCTAACAAGTCCACTTTTTATAAAATCCCCCAGGAGTCGCAGCTCCTGTAACACACCGCCCCAGGAACACAGTGCAAGCTCATAAATATTCATGAAGTGCACTCTAGTCTGTAACCTTTGCTTGTGACCTTTTTCCCTTAACTGGCTGGTACCCCTGGAGGCAGTGCTTATGGCATATGTTGATTTCTTTAATTTAACAACACTTAGGGAGGACCTGCTCAACCCTCTTCATAGGGAGCACAGAGGTAGGACGGCCTGGTACTGGACCATAATCTGGCTGCAGACAGCTGTCTGGTTGTGGTGAGTGTAACCATCTAGTCCCCTGGGGTCACTAGAATCCCATTAGTAATAGTCTAAAGGCAGGATAAAAGGCAGCTGGTAAGGAGCTCATTAAGGGCTTCTTGCATGGTGACATCATTGTTTACTCAGCTAGCCTGAGTGGGAATGATTAGGTTATTTAGAACCTGACAGCAGCATAACCATTTTTGAGTCGGCTGGTCAGGGGAAGTTTAGAATGCTCATTTAGTCTGAGTTAGAGAGTTACAGTGGCAGGAGGTCTGCCAGCTGGGGCTCTGTCCCAGAGAGCCCTGTGTTTCTCTCCCTAGTTTGGATTAAATCTAGTCACCAATGAAGTGGTGGAGACCTTGGTTCAGCAATATTCCTTGATTTCACTCCAGGAGGAGTAAGAAGGACTGCCAGTTGAGAGGATCCAAGAGGCAATCCCATAAAGGACCTAAAGTTGTACAGCTGCCTTTGAGAAGGACATTTGTGTGAGAATTTCTGACAAGCTACAATGGAAAAGGGTGCTTTCTGGGTTGCTTCCATGCCTAAAGGAAGGAGCAATGGATTTGTGAGTACAGATGCAGTAACTGTTCTCATTAGGGAGTTGGCTAAGGTGTGTGTGCCCAAGATAAGGCTAGATCACACCTGTCAGGACCTCTCATACAGCAATTCACTGGGGATTGGAGGCTCATTTGGTGTAACCCAGAAGGAATGGCAGAGACTGTCAGTTGGGGCAAAGGGTGGGAGGAACGCCATCTGGAGTCTACAAGGCAGGGCTAACTGGTTCATTGATGGGTACCAGGTTTCCCTGGGCAAAGGCCATTGCCACAAGAGGATGTTTTAGGGTGTGTGGCAACAGTCCATGAACATACACCTGTAAGAACGAAGATGTTCTGAGTGTGTGGTTCAATCCACAAGCATACACTCTTGGGAAAAGGAAATGTTTTGGGTGTGTGGCAACAGTCCACAAGCTTACACCATGGTAAACAGAAATGAAATGTTTTGTGGAAAATTGTACTGCCTAGCAAGGAGTGTCTGGGAAAGGAATGTACTTGTTTGCCATGACCAACCAATGGGGGTCCACTTGTCCTTTAGTAACATCTGTAAATAAAACCATACTGCATAATCCCAGCTGCTACACTGGACATTCTGATCATTGATTTCTGTGTGGAGTTATTGGGGCCCCCTCAGCAGTTAGGCCTAGCATACACCTAGCATCCTCTCCCTGGACCTGGTTGTATTTACAAAGATTTATTTTGGTAATTGTACCCCACCCCTTCCTTTAGATAATGAGCCTGGTATATACTGTATAGCTAGGGTGGTACCAATCTGAGTATTTCTGCTAAAAGTAAATGGTATGCCATATATGGGTACTAGTTCTTTTAATAGGGGATGCCAACTTGCCAAAAGTGGTGTGGGGGTTACAAAAACATGGGGGCTTGTCCAAGGGATATGTTTTGGGTGAGAGGAAAAAAGTTATGGTATGTCTAGGATCTTCCTGTCTGGTGGTGGCAATGCACCCAAACAGAAGATTGTTGCAAGAAAAGCAAAGTCTGTGCCCAGGAAAATGCCATCTGAGAACATTTTGCTGCCTGTGTTTCTTTGAAAGAAAGTGGAAAAAATGTGCAGCTTGTGTGTTTAAACTGAAAAAATGAACTGTTGGGCTGAGCAATAATCGCCCTTGCCTTGTCATTTTAAGTGCTTGAAAAACTGTTAAAGTTGCATATCTCCAAGAAAAAGTATTTGCAGACTTTGATAACAGTCATTTCTAATGCCCAGAAAGTTTCATGTGTGTACAGTAACAATTGGGGGAGTCACTAAGGAAAATGCATCAAGAACTGTGTCAAAATGCCTTAAAAGTGCTGTGCCCCACTGAAATTGCCAGCTGTAAAAAAAGTGAGTTTGCTTTTTAAATTTGCCTTCTCTACAGTCGCCATGAAGGATGAGATAGAGAGAGCGAGTTCATTTGCATGGTGTTGTGTGATTGGTCCAGTGAACCTAAGCTCTGCCTTTTGCCTGAGTGTCAGTGTTGTGGAGTATTTGATTAGGAGCTTCAAGCAGTGTGCGAGCAGCATGCTAGTTTGAGTAGCAGCAGGAGGAATCTCTGAGAGAGAGAGAGAAGCGTTCCTAAAATAACATCTTTTGAACTTTTCACAGTAAACCCAGGCTCAACCCATTTTCTGACCACAAGTAGCAGCGACCATCTGTGGGACTGCCAGCCCGATCACCAGAAAGGCCCAACAAAGTGCGAAAACACATTTTGGCCAGGGTGTGAAAAATGACAGCTGTACTGTTCACAAGGAGGTCTGAAAAAATGCCAATGTTGAAAATCTGGGGTGACAATATTGCAAATTCGCAAAGTTACGAACGTGCATAGCAACTGGGCAATGCACGCTCGTAAAACAGTAATTTTTTGGATTTTTTCCACCAAATTTGCAACATAGGCTTTTTGAGAGCCCACCTCATGAAAACTGGCACTGTCATTCCATTAATCGGTCCTGAAAGGTGATTCCGTGCAGTGACCACAAAATCAACTTTCGGGGCCAGTTAATGCCGTGACAGTAATAGAATTGATGAGGAGGGGTCCCAAAAACCCCATGTTGAAAATTTGGTGTCAAAATTCCAAAAATGCCTGAGATATGCATCAAAGTTGAAAAAATACCCTATTTATTCCATTATACAGCTTACTGACATTTCCTCAGTTCGTGGTCAGCTTTGAAGAGTGCAGACATGTTCCCGATCCACGAAGATCGCCGTGCCAGACTCCAGAGGTAAGTATGGCATGAGGGGTGTGGAAGGCAGGGTGCACAGTGGGTGAGTGGGTGTGGGTTGTGAGACAGGGGCCAGGAGACTGCTGAGGACCATTTCCTTCTTTACAGGTTTGAAAACAAATTAAAAAAAGACATCGCAGGACTGTTTTTCATTTACAGGGGCACCCAGCGTGGCAGGAGAGTCTTTTGGAGAGGCCAGCTGAAGCCGCCGGAGGATTGGACACCCCATCATCACACAACACAAGGGGAGGGACATTATGCCGACAGGATTGGGCACCCATCGACGAGACAACCAAGCGGGGAGGGGTTACAAATTGCCGACAGGAGTGGGCTCCCCGTTGGCAACATAAATCCCAGGGCACAGCCACTTAGGAATGGGAATTCATCAGCAAACAAACATGTGAGGTGCACATGCTTCAGGGATTGGGCACCCCTCTGTGGTGGGGGGTTAATATTGTTTGTGAACACAGTGGCAAGCCACCGCCATGTTTGCAAACAATGTCAGTATTACGAGATCCTGCTCTGCAATGACGGGTCACTCACTCTTTGCAGCAAATGGCTGACACTGCAATGATGAGGTGGCTCCTGATTACAGTGGCTACTTTTTTTAAAAGGTTGTGGCATGCTGGCTGAAATAGTGTCAGCCGCAGCATGCCACAGCATTGGGTGAAGTGGGCCAAGCCTGTAAAGGCTGTGGGGTATTGGCCACAACAGTGCCGTGTCTCCACAACCTGCTTCTCGAGAAAGCTGTCGCAATATGTTTCTTGCACATGCATGCAATCAACATAAAGATAGCTTTTCGGGATTGTGTAATATCTGCAGTGGGAGGTTAGGTCACTGTGTGGTTTACAGGTTGTGTTTGTTTGCAGAATGTGTTTTTGCAATGCTTTCTTTTGCAGGTCCCCCCCCCCATTTAGGGGGCTTTCCTTAAATATGCCATCGGGCATTCTCCTGCTGCCTCCCGGCGTCCAGTTTCTTCCATGGCTCCTTTTGCCACCTCTCCATTCCCTGGTTGTCCCCTCTATCTAACTGAGCCCTGCAGGGCTTGCAAAGCCAGTAAGTGAGTGGGTGGCATGTTCGCAGAGCCGCTGCTGGCATATTCGAGGTGGTGCACTGTGCATGAGATCGCTGTTGCAGTCAAAAAGAACTTGTGTCTCTCATCTGTGGTTCCTGGTGTCAAGTTAAGTTAAAAAGGCACTGGGGACACAATCAGGCAGCAGAAAGTAAAGCCACTGGAGCAATCTTTGTTGACCTCACAAAGGCATTTGATCTTGTCAGTCACCCTCTATTACTCTCAAAACTCCAATGCCTCGAACTTGATGTCAACTCTCTCGCCTGGGTTTCAAACTACTTAACCAACAGACTCCAGTGTGTCAAATGGGACAGAGCTTTATCACCCTTAGCAGCTATCTCTGACGGGGTTCCTCAAGGGTCGATCTTAGGCCTGTTCCTGTTCTCTTTTTTTATCCATGACCTGCCATTGAACTGTGATGGGACATCTGTCCAGCTCTACGCTGATGACACCATTCTATATAGGTCCTCAAAGGATGTCAACAGCATTGCCGCTAACCTGGAAAATGACTTCCATACTCAAGAGGTCTGGTTTAAGGCTAACCTGTTGGTCTTGAACGCAAAAAAAACTAAAATCATGTTATTCTGCCATACCTCCTTCAACATGTCCTCTAATTCTCCTTGACAATCAAAACCACCTCAGGTGCCCTTCTCAAAGGGTCATCTCCTTCAAATATCTTTGCCTCATGCTTCACGAGCACCTGTCCCTCAGGTTACATACCGATAATGTCATCAAGGCTACCAATCAAAACTCAGTATCCTATACCGCTGACTCCCAATCTCAGGACTAGCATGAGGAAGTCTATTGCCTCAGCCACCATTCTCCAGGCCTCCTCACGGGCCTCAGTTTCCTCACTCTGTCAAGGCTACACTCCTGACCAAATTAAAAATAGCCTAACACAGAATCACTCATTTTGCATTTAAGGCTCTGGCATGGGCCCATCACTGTACAGCGCTAAACAACCTGGGTTGGCCCTCTTTCGACGCCAAGCTAGACCTCCCGGTGCTTTGCACCAGTTTCAAGCTCATCCACCTACCTTTTCCTCCCAGTTTATCAAATATACTCAGTCTGAAATTCTTCCCATGGACTTGCAGGTCTTCACACCTCCCAATGCTTAACTTACCGAAAACTTGGTTAGCATGGTCAAAGTCATTCGCCTTCGCAGCACCGCAAAAATTGAATAACCTCCCTCACACCTTACTAGTTTATAAGGCTGTCCCACTATTCAAAAAAACTTTAAAGAAATCTTCCTTCTGCCTTCCAATTGCAGTAGTAACTGTGTCTAATAACCTCCTGAGCCTTTCTCCCCCTCATTGCTCCTTAGCCTTTCTACCCTTATTGCTAATCTGTGTCCATAAGCTCCCCTGTCCTTTCCACCTCTTATCTATGCTTCTCACACGCCCCTCTCCCTTTGACCTTTATTTCTACTCCTTCTCACACACACCCTCTCCTCTCCTTTCAGTGTTATATCTTAGGAATGATGAACCCATATGATGTATATATGATATACATATGATGTCAATTATCTGTGACTTTGTACCATTACCATTTGCACTGTACCTAAAGCTTTGTATTTCCCTACAATTGTGCAATCTGGTATGCATTACTGTGCTTTGCACTGTATATCAGTGTACTTGGAATATCTTTGTTACCTGGTCGTCACTGAAAAAATGGACTCGTTTGTCTCAGTTGGCATACCCAGTCATCAAAATTCAAATAAATAAAATAAATTTGCCAATACATTTCCTAAATCTAAAAACTCCAAAAACTCTACACCTGCATAACAGAAAAAATGGTTAGCATTGTACTACACAGTTACATAAAGCATAGTAACTTTACACAAGAGGAGTCTGATGAGTCCTGAAAATCCTCTTCTTGTCTTCTTTCAGAAACATCTGCAAAAGAAAATAGTGCAAAACACATTCTGCAAACAAACACAACCTGTAAACCACACAGTGACCTAAACTCCCACTGTAGATACTTCCACATTCCGATAAGGGTATTTTTTAAAGTTTTTTTCTATAAAAGTAGAAAACATAAAGTTTTTCCAAAAACATTTTTGGGAAAGGAAGCCCTACAATGTCTGTTGTTCTATGAGAATGTCCAGAGTGCCAAGGCACTGTACATTGAGTCTCCTAGGCGAACCCTGCTGAAACACAGTTCTTGGACGGGCATGCGGCCTGCTTGCACTGCAGTCCAGTTCAGGAGTGTCTATTGGTGAACCAAAGTTCCTGGGATATCCTCAATTGTAGGCAAAACAGTCAAATTAAAATGTAAAATCCCAACTCTCTGTTGGATGTACCTACCATGTCCTTGATATTCCTAAGCTGATTATTTGTTGCTACCTCTGTATAACCCTATGGTGGAGCATATTGCTCCTGTATGTTAACCCTACTGTATTTACCAACCTGTTGGAGCATGTGGCTCCTGTGTGTAACCCAACTGTTGGAGCATGTAGCTCCTGTATTTTGAAACTGCCTGTCTCTATGGATTCCCTGTAACTTCTGTATTCGAAATTGTTTGTCTCTGTGGATACCCTGTAACTCTCCCGGGTCGCTCCTGAAAATAGGCACGTTGATGTCTAGTGTGCTTACCTGGTTAACAAAAGCAAATAAATAAATAAAATGCATCTTGCAACATTCTAGGTGATGGATGTCAAGCAACACCTCTCTGGACCTACTGCCTGATGATCTTCTGTTGTTGGACAGACAACATCTTCGGATCAGATTCTTCCATGACATCTTGCTGGACCTGTATTGGAAATCTTCTCCTTCTGCTGGGCTGATGAGCCTGGATGCTGCTGCAAATGAACCCAGAAGCTGTTGCAGACAATCCTGGACGCTTCTGCAAATGAATCTGGAACACCAGAAGAAGACACCTCCTCCTCGATTGCTGCCGCTTCAGTGGCAGATTGCTGCTCTGGCCTTGCTGCATTCAACTTGGCAAATGGGCATATTTACTAATGAGTGGCACCATTTGGGGTGTGAGGCAAAGACTGTCTCTCCATCAGGACGAACCACAGGAACATTGTAAAATGTCTCTCGGTCAACCTTGTTTACAATTCGCATGGAATCAGTTAGCAAAGTTCTGCCACGCTTCTGAAACTGAAGTCTCTCATGGCGTACTTTTATTCTAACAAATTTGCTCACATTTGGGTGCAGGTTGGCACTAGCTTCCTCCCACAACCAGGCATGCCTATTTCCTCCCAAATTTTTTGAGGGAAGAAAGGGTATGTCCGTCCATATTCGGCTGTAGCCAGTCTCCGAATTATTTGTTCCTCTTTGCTACTTTTGATTAGGTCCGACCTAAGGTCATGGCTTGGGAGTAGCTATTTCCTGGTTGAGCCAGCTTCAAACACACAATGCAGAGTAAAAGCAGTCACTTCTGCATTCAATGGCACGTTCTAGAGCCCTCCTCCATTTCTCCTCAGGAAGCTCCACTGAAGCCAATACTAGTGGCGGCTGACAGGGCCCACCATAGCTATTGCAACTTCTTCCTGTTCTACAAGCTCTGCCCAGCAGCTGACAGTTGCACCGGCTCCTGAGATTGTCCATTCCTCACTGCACACAGAGGCACTGGCCTCCCAATACAGAGCTTCATTCACCTCATCTTCACCCATTAGGTTTGGGCTTGGGCCTTCAACCCATGAATCCACAGAACCTGCATCTGCAGCATCCAAATCCACCCTCTGCAGCATGGAAAACTCCATTTCTTCCTGCACTGGCCAAGTATTCTCATGAACATTCTCCAAGAATTCTTTGACAAACTCAGTGGGGTCCCTCCGACTGCAACCAGCCTACTGCTGTTCTGATCCAGCAGGGTCCCCTGACAGTGTCCAGATTGGGGCTAAGCAGATGTTTTTTGCTTTTGCTACTACTGTGCCACCTGCTTCACTCATCCCGAATTGCTTGCGACAGTCTGAGCAATGGGGGATTAGCAGAACATCCCTCCCTGTCTTCAAACAAACAATGCATACACTGACCGGAAAGTTTGGTAAAGCCACATTGGATGGTGCTGATTCACAATTGTACAGTTGTTAAAAGTGAGTTATTTCTTTTTCTTGTTGTGCAATCTATGCCCTGGCATAGAGTGGGTAGTGGAAGAACTTTGAAGCCGTTCTCTGTAAATAAACACACAAGTCCCAAATTACTACTTTGCAATCAAACTGAGATTTGGCTTTAAACACACTGTAAGCTTGGTGCCTTATTTAGGAAAAGTAGTTGCTTCACTTCTACGGCACGGCATGAACTTGTATAGAAGATGACCTCCCATTTTTGACTACTGTGATGTAATCTGTGGTGCCACTACAAATCTCCCTAACCAGGTTGGACACTCTTTAATTTCTTCTGCCGATTTGCCCTTGATGCTCCATCTCACACTCATCATTGCGACCTCTAACATGCCTTGTCCTTTCTCCTGCTTGCAAACAGACACCTCGCTCATTGTGCCAAACTCACCTCCAAATTCTGGCTCAGGAACCTTCTGCCTACCTCTCTTGCTCTCTCTCAGGCCTCCCTCCCCACCTCCCTCTGATCTGCTGACTCTAGCACATTGCTGATCCTTAGAACTTCTCTGATCCGGTCAGTCAGGCTACACTTATTTCTCAAAATTTGGAACTCCCTACACCCCAATATGGCACTCTTCCTCCTCCTCCTCCTTCTCCTCACCTCTGCCTTACATAACTTTCTCTCCTCTAGCTGCTCCTGTTTTAATCCTCTCTAAATTAGTTCCCCTATGAACCTTCACCTCTGTCGCTCATCCCATTCAAATCCTCCTCCTCCCTGTGTCAGTTACCCAACACTCTCTCTTCTACTACCTCCTACTCTCTTGCCTCTATGTCTCCCTATCATCTACCCACATTAATAACTTGCCTGTGCTTAGTTCTGCCCCCCTGGTAGGGTTCTCTGCAACCTGGAGGGGTATAGCATGGGGCAAGCCTTTCCCTTCCCTTTTCTCTTGCTCTTGCCTTATTCCTGTACTCTGGCAGGGTTTTCAGCATCCTGGAGAGGCCTAGATGTCAGGCAAACTTCCTTCTTTCCCTTTCCCACTACTACCACCCACCCACTTAACTACATACCTCTACCCAATCTTACTTTCTCCCCAACATTCCCAGGCCCCTCACCCAAATTTACAACTTGTCTGTGCTTAATTCTACTCCCTGGCAGGGTTCTCAGCATCCTGAAGGGATACAGCATGTGACAAGCCTTTTCCTTCCCTTTCTCATCCCCGCTATCCTTTTCTCTTGCTCTTGCCTTATTCCTGTACTTTGGCAGGGTTCTCAACATCCTAGAGAGGCCTAGCTGGTAGGTAAGCTTCTTTACTTCCCTTTCCCATTACTACCACCCACCCACCTAACTACACACCCTTATTTACTCTGACTTCCCTGCCTTACCCTCTCTCCCCTCCCCCTTTCTCCCCTTTCTAGATGCCTCACACTGCCCTTGCAGGCTTCTCTGCACCCTGGAGGTTTAACTCTGGCACGTCTCGTTCTCCTCTGACCAAATTTCCCCTCCCCCCACTTCCCTCCTGCCCCTCCTCCCTACCTCACTGCACTTAACTCTAGTATTAGCACATTGTAATGATAAAATGTACTTTATTTGCTCTGTCTGGGTTGCTTCTATGCACGACAGTCCTCAGCCACACTGTATCAAATATTGCATAATTCCACAGACGTGTAACCGTATGTTATCCAAGTAATGCAGTTGAATATGTCCTTCTTCAAATGTAATTGCAAGTGTATATTAAATGTAAATGTTTGTAAAATCCTCAGTCATGCTGTATGGCAACTATGCCTTTCTACAAACTTAATTGAATGTTCATTCTACAAATGTAACTGAATGGGTATTCCATTGCCTTGTTAAATGTTCACTGTATGTTTAATAATTCATCCATATGTACCCTCTCCCCACCCCCGGTCGCACTGGGAGACGAGCAACTTATTGTTCAGCGTGCCTTCCTGGTAAAACATTTCAATAAATAAATAAATTTAACAGGCTGCCTGCTCCACAACTTTAGCATGGCTCCTGAAACTTTTCTGCATTTGAGTCACTAGTCCAAGATGGTGCTGCTTTGTTTACATTTGCTGACCATACCCCAAAATGGCAACTGTAACTTTTTCCATCACACACACAGTTCAAAATTTTATTTTTATTATTTATTTAGTTTTTGTTGACCAGGTAAGTACACTAGACAAATCCTGCCTATTTTCAGGCACGACCCAGGGGAGGGGGATACAGATGAATGCCAACTGACCTTGAACCAGATTAAGCTGTTGATGGTATTTTTTTTAGTCAATGAGGGAAATTTGGCCAGGACACCCGGGGAATTTCCCCTACTCTTTTCAATAAGTGCCATGGGATTTTTAACATCCACCTGAACTACCACCAATCCAGGCAGATGGGACCTCGGTTTAACGTCTCATCCAAAAGACAGCACCTCAGAGTGCAGCACCCTCTCATGCTGCACTACAGTGTCAGTACTGGGATATTAACCCAAGTGCCAGATGTGGGAACTGAACCCACAGCCCTCTGATCTCCCAGCCTCAGAGGCGAGTGTGCTACCTACTGAGCCACTGACACTGCAATTGCTAGAACACTTGTCTGAGCTTGCATTAAACTGTTTTATTAGGGCACAACTTCAATTTTACTTTCAGCACAATTCAGCACATTCATATCGTCTCTGCTTTTCTCTGTAGCAGTTGGATCAGTACTGCCCTGGAGCTCTCTCTTGAAACAGTCACTACACACAGTCCACTTTTAAAAGTTCACAAACTCTTTCTTGGTTACTTTGCTGCATTGCTTTACAGTTCCCCGACTTTTTGCACCACAGTTCATTTTACTTTGCACTTGGCACCTACTCAAGCAGTAGCTGGCTCCCTCCACTGGTGGTAATGGCCTGCTGCTGGTTTGTTGGGCCTTTCTGGCGTCGGGCTGGCAGACCCACAGATCAGTTGCAAAACACACTGAGATCCTGCTACTTGTGGTCAGAAAATAGGTTTACTGTGAAAGTTCAAAAATGTTGTTTTAGGAATGTTTCTCTCTCTCTCTCTGTGATTCCTCCTGCTGCTACTCAAACTAGTACGCTTCTGCATACTGCTTGCTGCTCTCATTGAATGCTCACAACACTGAGAAAGAGGTGGGACTTAGGTTCGCTGGACCGAATCACACAATGCCATGCAAATGAGCTGTCTTGCTCTCTCAGCCACACTCCTTCATGATGATCATCGAGAAGGCAAATTTAAAAAGCAAACTCGCTTTTTTCTCGCCTGACAATTTCAGAGGGGCAAAGCATTTTCAAGGCATTTTGACAGTTCTTGGTGCATTTTCCTTAGCAACTCCCCCAATTTTTACTGTACACACGTGAAACTTTCTGGGCACTTAGAAATGACCGTTATCAAGTTCACAAATACTTTTCTTGAAATCTGCAACAGTTTTCAACCACTTAAAAAGGCAAGGCAAGTACAATTATTGCTCAGCTCAACAGTTCATTTTTTCAATTTAAACACACAAGAGCCCATTTTTTTTCACTTTCTTTCAAAGAACCACAGGCAGCAAAATGTTCTTAGATGGCATTTCCTTTGCACAGACTTTGCTTTTCTTGCAACAATCTTCTGTTTGGGTGCACCACCACCAGACAGAAAGATCCTAGACATATCCTCAGCATTTTTCCTCTCACCCAAAAACATATCCCTTGGATGAGCCCCACGTTATTTGTAACCCCAATGCCACTTTTGGCAAGTTGGCACCCCATTACAAAAACTAGTACCCACATATGGCATACCATTTACTTTTAGCAGAAATACTCAGATTGGTACCACCCCTAGCTATAGAGTGTGTACCAGGCTCATTATCTAAAGGAAGAGGGGTTGGGGTACAATTACCAAAAATGAACCTTTGTAAATACAACCAGGTCCAGGGAGCAGATGCTAGGCATATCCTAGACCTAACTACTGAGAGGGCCCCAATACCTCCACACAGAAAGCAATGATCAAAATGTCCAATGCAGCAGCTGGGATTGTGCAGTATGGCTTTATTCACAGATTTTAATAAAGGACAAGTGGACCCCAATGGTTGGTCATGGCAAACAAGTACATTCCTTTTCCAGGCACTCTTTGCTAGGCAGTACAGTTTTCCATAAAACATTTCATTTCTCTTTCTCATGATGTAAGCTCATGGACTGTTGCCACACACCCAAAACATTTCCTTTTCCCAAGAGTGTATGCTTGTGGATTGAACCATACACTCAGAACATCTTCATTCCCACAGGTGTATGCTCATGGACTGTTGTCACACACCCTAAAACATGCTCCTGCGGCAGTGGCCTTTGCCCAGGGAAACCTGGTGCCCATCAAATAACCAGTTAGCCCTGCCTTGTAGACTGCAGATGGTGTTCCTCCCATCCTTTTCCCCAACCAACAGTCTCTGCCACTCCTTCCGGGTTACACCAAACAAGTCTCCAATCCCACTGAATTCTTAAAACTCAAACTTTAAACTTTAAGTTGACACCAAAATGTGTGAGGGTCCTGACAGGTGTGATCTAGCCTTATCTTGGGCACACACCTCAGTCAACTCCCTAATGAGAACAGTTTACTGCATCTGTACTCACAAATCTGCTGTTCCTTCCTTTAGGCATGGAAACAACCCAGAAAGCACCCTTTTCCATGGTAACTTGTCAGAAATTCTCACACAAATGTCTTTCTCAAAGGCAGCTGTAACAACTCTAGGACATTCAGGAATTGCCCTTGGATTCACTGAACTGGCCGTCCTCCCTCCTGAGTGAAATCAAGAATCCTACTGAAAAAAGGCCTCCACCACTTCACTGGTGACTGTAGATTTAATCCAAACTAGGGTGAGAGACACAGGGCTCTCTGGGCCAGAGCCTCAACTGGCAGACCTCCTGTCACTCTGACTCTCCAACTCAAACTAGCTGAACATTCTAAACTTCCCCTGAGCAGCTGACTCAAAATGGTTATGCTGCTGTGAGAATTCTAAATGACCTAATCATTCCCACTCAGGCTAGCTGAGTAAACAATGATGTCACCATGCAAGAAGCCCCTTAATGAGCTCCTTATCAACTGCCTTTTCACCCACCTATAAACTACTATTAATGGAATTCTAGTAACCCAAGGGAACTTCCTCATGAACGTGACCACTATCATTTTTCAAATCCTGGCCACAATTTGTTTTTGCACTTGTGGCATGAGATCATCTTTTGGGCAGGATTTTAACATTTTCTTTGCCCTTATTCATGAAATGGGGTCATAAGAAGACTATGTTAAAAATTTGGGGTACAATAAAAAACAACAAATTTATGAGCGTGCACTGATATTTTTCAATGCATGCTCATTACTTTGGTAATTTTCAACATTTTGACCCCAAATTTTCCACAGTCATTTTTTTCACACCACTCTATAATTGTAACAGCTGCCATTTTTCAAATCCTGGCCAAAATGTGTTTTCATACTTGTGACGTTAAATGATGTTTCAGCCACTATTTTATAAATGACACATATCATGTTCAGAATGAGTGGTTATAAAAAGAATGTGTTTAAAATTTAGTGTCAAAATGTGGAAAAACAACTAGGTTATGAAGAAAAGTTGAATTGTTCCAATGTTTACTCATCACTTTATTTTTTCAGATTTTGGGCCCATTTGTTCAAAACATCTCTTGTGTTACCCCACCTCCTGAACATGACAGGTGTCATTTTTTCAAATGCACTCTGAAACTTGTTTTCACAGTCACACTATGAAATCACATTTCAGATGGGATTTAAAAAAATTCCACCTGTCTTAATCATAACATCAGGTCATAAAAAGTCTGTTGGAAAGTTGGGGTCAAAATATGGGAGCCGACTGAATAGGATTGCTACCCATCCCAGTTTTGCTGGGATTGTCTCATTTTTAAGGTCCCTGTCCAGGGAAATCTTCCCAGGACATGAAAATTCCAATTTTTTTGTGCAGTAAAGTTATTTTTTTAATGTAATTTTCTTATCTCCCTTAATTTCCTGCCCAGAATCAGCCTGCATAACCAAACAATGCCAGAAGCTGCTGCGCCTTCCACCATCCAGTCCTCCCAGCATGCTGCTACATGTTACTAGACAATGGGCAGGCAGGCTGGCCAATGAACTACTATGCTGCTACTGCATCTGCGGTGCAGCACAGTCTAGCCATAGTAGAGCTGAGTGGCGAATGCGTGTGTGTGACTGTCTCTCTCTCTCTCTCTCTCAGTGGAACTTCATGTGGACTGGAGTGCTTTTTGGCAATACCCCATCCAGACAGCCCCATCCGGCTAAATAAAACATTGTTGGTCAAGAGAGAGACTGGAGTCAAGTCCGAGACAACAAGTGTGCTCCTAGTTAAGTAAGAGAGCTGACTTGCAGTGCAGCCTGTCACTCCCTGGTCGTCGTGCCTCATTGCAGCCTGCTCCCTTCCCTGCCACTGGCCTGTGCTGCCTAGAGCTGAATTTGTATGCTAGGTCCCCCTAGTACCCCTGGCAGCCTGCTTTTGCCTCCGCCACGGCCCCCACTACCAGTCCCTCTGGAGAAGGAGAACTGAGAAGACAGGTACAGGTCCTGAGACTATCAGGCTCCAGCAGGTCAGACCAACCCATGACTACTGGATTTAATTAAGTGGTTTGGAATGGGGCAAGACAAAGTCAAGACAACAGCAGCCTGCCAACCTAAAAGCAAACTAATAAACCAACTGAAGGTGGAAGTAGTGATTAACAGAGAGACACAAGTGAGACAAGTGTCAGAGGGGCACTTGCACTGGACACAGCAGCACAGCAAATGGGTGAGCTGAGACCTGGACATTTAATGTCTCTTAAAGTTTTTTCAGCAGCAACCACAGCAATTTGCAAACAAACACGCTATTCAGGAAAAACAATGTTCCTGACATATGGCTGTGTAGTTGTTATTCAGTCCATCAAGTGCTATTTGCTACATATGTATATATATGTCCCCAAGTTGTCTAAATTTTTTCCCTGGAATCAGGGATAGGAAAAACATAACAGAAGTCTGTTTTGTCTTCAGTAAAAGCCCCCAAGTTCACCACAGAGTATCTAAACTCCTAGAGTTTTCTGGAGGCCCCTTGGCCCCCAGACCCCTGGCCTTTATGTGGTAGAAGTCCAGTTCTTTTTACTTGGGAGGTGGCACTGAAATTTTGATATTGCCTCTCAGCTGGCCTATCCTGGGTAAATACAATCCAAAAATGTGGAAAAACAGGCACCACTTGAAAATGAGATATTGCATCTCATCTGGTCTATCCTGGGTAAATATATGGTAAAAATATGTACAAGCGAGACCCAGTACAACAGCAATGCAAGCGTCGAACATTCAGCATTGACAAATGCATGCCCTATGTTGTTTCTGTTTTATTTCAGCTGTATGACTCTGCTGGCCTGCATACCACCGGTTGTACATATGGAAAGCTGTTGGTGAACTCTTGTTGTGTACAGCCAACAGAAGGCATGGTCATAATACAGTGGAGCCCGCCAGAATTCAATGCAGTGTCTCAGGTTACTACATGACGAAGGGATTAATTCCCACTGAAATTGCCTTGTTTCCTGCAGTAACTCTGCTGCAGTATTCTGCAGAATTGCATTGCATCCTGGCAAGCTCCATTGTACATCTATCTGCCTCAGTCCTGACCCTATTCAACTACTGGAAGGCAGCCCACATGGACTGTCCCTGCCTCACATTCTTTTCCCAGTGATAACTGGCACAGTTAAGTGTACCGTATGAGCCAATGGGCCAAAAGCAACTGAGTCTTGGAATCTCTACCATTTTTACAGAATCAGAAAGTTCACTTTCTGGTCCTTACCTAACACAGTTAGCCTGTGGTTTCTGCACCACCAGTTGTCTCGCTAAAGAAAAGTGGACTGGCATCACTCTCCAACCTCTCCCAGTCACTGGCTGGTGCAACTGTGGGGCGCCTCAAGCCACTCACACACATGATGCAGGGCTGCCTGGTCTTTCTCCTCTTCTTTCAGCAACTTAATTGAACTGGAGGAACTATTCAACAGACCTGTACCACTAACTCCTAAGTTATATCTGTAACCCCCCACTCTGGGGGGGTGCTTACCTGTCATTCCAGGAGCCCGTTCTGCTGCCCATTTATCCCTCGCTGCCTTGCTGCCAAGTCTGGGTCCTGAAGTGTCCCCATTTCTCTGATCGGCACCGTGGTGTGCCCGAAGTCTTAAAGGGGCCAGAGGAGCATAAACAGAGCCATGCATGTGCAGTAGCACCAGCCTGTCTCCTCACCACTGCAGGGATTCACAAAAGCCTCCCTGGTACTTTTGACCTGCCGAATAGGCTAATTGGGGCGTCAGACACCTGGAGGTGGAGGTTGAGAAGTGGCTGTTTTTAATTTGTTTAAAATCACCAATAGCACTATGAAACAGGGTGCATTTTGCAAGTAATGGGCCTGCATGAATATTAATGAGCCTGACACTGCTCCAAGGGGACTGTGTAGATCGGAGCAAGTGATGGGAAAACCAGAGGAGTTCGTTCATAAATGTGCAGTCGCTTGATAGAGGACTAAGGCTGCTCTTGGACACTGGGGAAAATGGGCACC
Source organism: Neoceratodus forsteri (assembly GCA_016271365.2). Lineage (NCBI taxonomy): Eukaryota > Metazoa > Chordata > Ceratodontiformes > Ceratodontidae > Neoceratodus > Neoceratodus forsteri. The sequence goes on from JADMNL010000023.1 coordinate 74,219,182, forward strand.
AATGTTGGGTAGTTTGGCACAGAAGACACTTGAATGTGGGGACTGCTATGACACTGTTTAGGACCATGAATATAAGAGTCATCTTTAGTACTTGACCCCAGTGGACAGTCAATCACTAACTTCAGCACCCAAAAGCTTGTTGAAATGACTCTTGGGAGAGGTGTGAACTAAATCTAAGCAACAAAGATGTTCTACCAATCAAAAACCAAAGAAGGGCTATGTTTATTAATATGTAGGACTGACAGCAGGATCTAGTCAATTAGAAGTGGGGATTTTCGGCTGAAACCCCAGATACTCTGGGCAGTTTGGGCAGTCTGGTCTGGGCTCTGCTCGAGTCAAGAGGGGCTCAGTGCTGTGTGTTGGAAGACAAGCTGCAAGAATCTTCAAGCAAGTCCCAGGTTGACCAGTTGTTAGCTATTATACAATGGCCTCTGAGAAACCGGCAACCTGCTTGGCTGACTGGCACCTTTCAGCTGTGGTAAATCCTGGCATTATCCACGGCAAAGGTGCAAGTCAGCTGCATCACCAGTCCCAATCCTTTGAAATCAGTTTGATCCGTCATCTTTACTCCTCGCTAAACTGCGCCTCTGTAGCGAGAGATTCAAAAGAACAGGCTTCATCTGAAGTCACAGACCTCGACATTCCCACACCCTATTATAAAGCCTCCCAAAATGAGCAGGAAAAAAACATCTGACAAGGCTCTGTAAAACCACATACTGCCTCATTGTCATACCCAAATATGCTCCTCAGACTGCCAAAACCTGCATCTGAAACCTCTCCCGATCCATTGACTCGCTCTCCCTTCCTGCACATGCTGATCCGGTCTCCGCACTGCTACTGGCCCATTTGCGGTTGAAGCTAATCACTAAGCAAAGAGGGAGTTATGGTTACCTGCCTTACCAGGGAGAGCAGCGGCTAAAGTCTTGAAAGGAACTTCAGAACTATGGCAGTTGCTGCTCGGCACGTCACACCACCTCCAGTGTTCCAACTCAGAGGGCTAAACCAGATGAAAATGAGAAAAAAGGCAAGCACATACTTTTGTTCCTCAGCCCAAAATATGAAGAGAGCCAGGGAACGAGAACTCAGGAAACACAATTGTGGTATAGGAGCCCTGGTGTAAAGCAGGGTTCCACAGTTCAAATTTGCGGCCCTTGCTGCTCCGAACCCTCTGACCTTGGACCCTCTCCACTGTTCCATGGGCTGAGGCAGAGGACAGACAAAAACAGCAACCATCTTTCCAGCAGCTTCGGTAGAGCACAGACATAAACAGCACCCATCTTTCTGGCTGCTAGAAAAAAAACATGCCTGCACTTTAGTGTGTCGGTGTGTGTGTGTGTGTGTGTGTGCGCGTGTGTGTGAGTGAGTGAGTGAGTGTGTTCCTTAGGTGAGCTTGGCAGCATTTTACAAGGTGTCTCTGTCTGTGTGGAGTAGCATTTGAAGCAGGGCAGTAGGCAGCAACCCAGGACTATTTTTTCCTGCGCAGGAATAAAGTAAATAAAAGTAATTTAAAATTCAAAAAAAAAAACGAATTTTCTTTTTTTAACCTAAAATAAGGGAATCATTTGTATAATCACAATAAATCACTCCAGGTGTGGGTGAAGCTGGGTTTACCCATGCCTGAGGAGGTTTAGTCACCGACCTGCGGCCTTGTGACCAAACCTCGCCAGGCGTGGGTAAATCCAGCGTCACCCACACCCTGTTGTGGTTTATTGCTTAATCATTTAATTGTCCAGACCAGCACTTCATCGCCCAGTTGCCTGCTGCCTCTTGGCTTTGTTGATCCTGAACTGCCTAAACTTACTGCACCAGTAGCAGAATTCCAGTGCATCAGAACCGTGAACAATCTGGGGCTTGCCTGGGCAAAAGTGGGAGTAACTTTAAAACAGCTAGCATCCTAGGAAGGGTTACTTCAAGATCCCCAATGCCGGCCAACCAGCAGCATCTAGCAGGCCTGCCTTAAGTCTGGGTACACAGCTGGTACTGACAGAACATGGGGGTTTCAACTGGTACTAGTGGGGGTGGGCGTAGTGTGTGTGTGCTCTGGCCTACAGGCCCTGCTAACTATATTAACCTAATTTTTCTCTTCAACAGCAATCCTGTTCCCGGTACTCCCTTCCCTAGCCCTCCCCCTAAACTAAAGCTGTGTTTTGCTTGTTGTAATTCCTGTGTTGTGGGCATTTTATTGGTATTAACTGTTAAGTATATGTGTTTTACAGTATTGGTGAACAATGCGTGGTATCCAATGTGTGAGGTGACTGGAAGGGGAGGTAAGTAGGTACAGTATCCCAGGGGGTTGTTCCAATCAGACATCTGGCCCACTGTTACTTTACTCTGGGTGGAGGCACCGTGCTACTTTCTTTCCATTCTGGGATAGAACCTCCAAACACCATTGCAACTGAACCCAGGCCCCTTAACCTGTGTGATAGTCAACAGGCAGGGGTAGTACCCCACTGCCACATGGCGTCTGGGCTACATATCTGTTCCTACAATACCTACAAGGCCTTTGGGATCCTAACTCCCTGTATTTGCTGGGTATTTTACTCACTGCTGCAAAAACTTAAATCACTAAACTATGGCTCACTCCTCAACCTACAGATTTGACCACATTGAGAAATTCCATAAACCAAATTTATCAGATGGAAAAAATAACACATTAGTTAAATGATCACTTAGAGACTTGCGCCTCCAGATGGAATGGTTAGTTTTTACATGCTATGAATAAAGATCATACCTTTGTCTTGTAAAAGTATGTAACCCCTAGGTGGCACTACTCCAAGGGCTACTATTCCTGCCTGTCTTCCTAACAACAGGTTGAGAGGCCTGGGTTCCAAATTGGCAAGTACCAGGGTGTCCCTACCTTCAGTAAACACAATAATTTAGTGCCTCCACCCACAGTACAGTTTGCGTGGGTATCTGTCTAAACTGATACAGCCCTCTGGGAAGCTGTATCCCCCATAATCCCACTTAGTGATCAAGTACCTATGAATTGACAATGGCCATTAGCAGTATTCAATAGACAGTTTTCAATAAGCATCAATAATGTGTTCTCAGTCGTCCCACTTACCAGCAGGGTCTCTGGTCCTGGGGTATGCCCTGCAACCCCCTGTAAAGACAGTTTTACAACATAGCATGCACTTTTAACATATTCAGTGTAGAACCTATCACTTTAAGCCAGGTAATAATATGCTCACAAGCTAGGCTCAAAGTAACACAATAAATCAAGTTTATTAAGGGGACATGAACAAAGAGGGGGAAGCAAATCTAGGCAAATCATTACTGTTCTGGGGAAACCAGGTTAATTAATATACAGCTTATTCCCATTTCTATACGGTCCTGCATCTGCTGGGTAGCCAGTTTATAATGCTGACTTGCCAGAATCGGTGCTTGGGGCGGCAACTGTTGTTCGGGCCCTGGATGGGAAAAATCAATCACAGTCACAGTGCAAAACAAATTAAGTTATTGGTATCCATGGCCGGCTGGCCTAGTCTATTCAAACCCTTAAAATTAAGCTGAAGACAATTAGATGGTACCATAAGAAAATCAAGATTCTTGTAGGGAGCTACCCTGAAGTTATTCACTGTACCAGACGATTTAGAATGGCCTGATGAAATGAAGACCTGATGCTGTAAACTGCTGCACATGGGGAAACTGGGCCACCATGATTCACCTCCCCTTCATGGCCTTTCCCTGTAGGTGACCACAATCAGCAATGCCTTACTGCGCAAGAGCTGAATCCCCAAAGCTGGTCTCTCACCCAGGAAACAGTAGCTAGCACAGAAGCAGTCGGCATGGGCCGGGATGGACAAAGGCCAAAGTTTAACAGAGTGTCTCTGGCAAAGTTCAGTTTATATGCTGGTGACCCCTCCAGCGGGTGGGCAGTTCGCTCACTGGTAAAGGTGGGCTCCTCTTTGGTAATCAGAAGTCCCTGGACAGTAGGCCTTGACCCACGATAAGCATTCAGCATATTTATTTATAAGAACATTCAATCTCTGATTCCTCTTTCGGCTTTTGCCTGGTTCACAATGTCAGCCACTTTGCTGAGCAAACCTCTTAAGTAGCAGTCTTGCAGTTCCTGTTGATCAATCCCCTACTTGGGAACCACAAGTTGCACACTAGAGAAAATGAGACCTCTCTTAGGATGGATTCCTGCAGGGTTTACAAGCTCCTTGCTCCACAGAGTCTCAGGATGACCTGCCATACTAGAAGCTCCTCTCGGTCCAAGAGCTCGAGCTGTATTCCCCAGTTTGGAAACAGTTCTTAGTCTAGTCAACTTTTTCCGCCATTTGGTTTGCTAAAGGAGCTGTCAGTCATTGTCTTGTGCATTCATTGGTTCTTTCAGGCACCAAAAAACTAGAGTTTACAGTTTTCCCAGAAGGCACCTGAGCTAATGACCCCTGGAAGTCCTGTGTCCCGACTGGTTCAAATGGGAAGTCCCAGTCCAAAAATCCCTTATAGATATCGGCACTGTATGACCCAACAGGCACTACGCCTCACAGTGACTAGCTCCATACTGTCTATCACTGATTATGACATTGTATGTTATGGTGCTGCCACCACCACTGCCCTCAGAAGGTTAGGGGTTACTCTTAACAAAGCCTGCAGGTTAGTTACTAGTGCTAGTAGGGACACACATACCTATGACTTATACGCGCAGTCCAATTGGCACAACCTTTACAGCTGATTCTCCTATCACACCTGTCTTACTGCCAAAAAGATCTTTTTAGGATTAGTCCCCGTGTCTACCCAGCAGCTCCTCAACAGGGCCCACACTAACACACGCTGCATGAGAGGCGCGCCCAATCTAACTTTTCAGGTACCTTTATGCCAGACATCTCAGGGACAAAGAACATTTATGTACAGAGCACCTAGTTTGTTTAACAACCTCCCCGCACACTTTCAATCTACTCCCAAAACTGGTCCCTTCAAAAAGTGTCTTCATACGAACATACGAACATATGAAATTTGCCAGCAGATAAAGGCCTAGAGGTCTATCAAGTCTGCTCGAATGTGCAGCTAGCACCCCTTATTCTGAAGCTGCCCCTCCCTTCCGCCCTTCCCCTTCATTAACCCTCCCCCTTGTCCTGTCCCATCCCCTTTTGAAGCAGTCCACTGTTCTACTGGATACCACTTCTGCAGGTAACACATTCCACCCAGCCACCACCCTCTCTGTAAAAAAGTGTCTCCTCATCTCCCTCCTGAACCTTCCTCCCTCCAGTCTCATATCATGGCCCCTGGTGGCCCTCCCCTCCCTTACTTTGCCACATTTATTGTTAACTCACTTAATTCTATTAACATTTCCGACATTATTAAAACTCATAATGTGTCTACTGAGACTCTTTGGCTTAAATGTTTTCTATCTGATTCTGATTTTATTATCATTGGGACATGTTATTTGCCCCCGACTTCATCCTGCTTAGTCATGGATGCTATTTTGTTTGAATTCAATTAGCTAGTCAATTGGGAGATGTCATCATTACTGGTGATTTTAACCTTCCTGACATTAATTGGCAGTTATTTACTTCAACCAGTGGTATCAGTAAAACATTTTTATTTACTTGTCTAGATCTGGATTTGTATCAATGGGTAACCTCTGCTACTAGGGGTAATAATATTATTGACCTTGTACTTACTAGCTCCTCTTTAGACATTAAGAATGTTTGTGTCACTACTCCTATTGGTAATAGTGATCATAATTCTATCCTATTTGATCTTCACAGACATGTAGTTTTCAACCAAAATTCTTCAATTATTTATTTGTATGATAAGGCTGACACATTTAGTATGTATCATTATTTAAATATGATAAACTGGTTGGCCTTGTTTAAGGATTTAACTCCTTTACAGTGTTGGAGTGTTTTTAAAATCACTATTTTGACTATTAGGGATACCTATATCCCATCTAAATATACAAATTCTAATGGGAAACAGTCTCCTAGATGGCTAAACAAAAACATAAAATGTTTAATTAACTTAAAAATAAACTTAAAAATTAAAAAAACATAGTAACTATTTAAAAAACAGGACAGTGTCAAATTGGGACTCCTATTTGAAAATCAGTAGGCAATGTAAGTCTTCTATCAGAAAAGCCAAAGCTAAGTGGGAAGTTCATTTGGCATCTTCTGCAGACAAATCAAATTTCAAACAATTTTTTTCTTATATTAATTCCCTTAGAAAAAAATCAATGTATGGTAGGCCCTTTGACATCTAACAATATAATTGTTCATGAACCCAAAGCCATGGCTGAAGTTTTCAATAAAGAATTTTGTAAAGCCTTTTCCCATTCTAATGAGCATAATATTATTAGTTATAGTTTATTACCATCCGAATCTCTTATTCTTTTTTCAGAAGAGTCTATTATTAGTAAATTATTATTATTAAAAGGTAAATTTTGTTCAGGTCCTGACTCTATTGCAGGACACTTACTTTATTTAATGTCCTCTTATATTGCTTTTCCTTTAAAAATATTATTTGATCTTTTTTACTACATAATTTTGTTCCCCGTGAGTGGAAAGAGGCTTTTGTTGTTCCCATTCATAAGAAGGGTTCCAAACGTCTAAGTGATAATTATCGGCCCCTTAGTTTGATGTCATCTATTTGTAAATTCCTTGAAAGCTTACTTAAAGATACGTTGTCTCCTTTAATTGATGACTCGGACCCAGAACAACATGGCTTTATGAAAGGAAGAAGTTGCCTTACTAATCTACTCTGTTTTTATGAGATTTTTAGCTCCTACTTGGATAACAGGGCATCCTGTGATATTGTTTTTATTGACTTTAGTAAGGCTTTCGATTCTATACCTCATTGGGCCCTTATTCATAAACTTTCCATTCTTGGCATTAATAGTTATGTTATTAGATGGATTCAAAATTGGCTTACGGACAGGACTCAGAGAGTGATGATAAATGGATCTTTTCGGATGTTGGTAGGGTGCTTAGTGGTGTGCCTCAGGGTTCCGTTCTTGGTCCTTGTCTTTTCAGGCCTTCATTGCTGACTTAACCAATACCTGCCTTTCTAATATTAAATATGCTGATGATGTCAAGATCGGGGGTCCTAGTTCTAACCTTTGAGCAAATTTCCGTTACAGCATGATCTCGATGTTATATCTGCTTGGTAACACAATGGGGAATGAAGTTAAATACTGATAAATGCAAGGTTTTGTATCTGGGTTCCAATAACCAAAAATTTCAGTATATTTTGGATGATTTTCCATTGAGTTCTACTATGGACTAAAAGGATTTAGGTATCACATATCTGATAATTTAACTTATTCTCACGCATTTGCACTCTGTTATTAGTAGAGGAAATAAAATTATGTGGTCTATTTTATAATATTAGATCCAGAAACAAGGATGTGTTGTTGCCTTTATTTAGATCTTATGTTCGACCGCATCTTGAGTATGCTTTCACAATTATGGTGTCCCTTTAAAAATCAGATAACTATTCATGAAAGGGTCCAACAAAAATATACTAAAAAATTCTGGATTGGAAAGGTTATCATATGACTCTAGGTTGAATACATTAAAATTAATGCCATTAATTACTAGGCGCATCCACGGGGATCTTCTTCTTTTATATGACATCATTAAGGATCCTTATAGTATGTCTGAATTAGGTTTTTCTTTTAAGAAATCTGTTCATAATACAAGAGGTCATTTTCTTTAATTAAACGGTAAATGTTTTAAGCATATCGGAAGAAAGTACTCTTTTACTGTTGGGATCACTGGGCCATGGAATCAGCTCCCTTTGGAGGTAGTTTCTAGTAATAATAAAGTGACTTTCAAACATCGTCTGGATAAATTAATTATGTCCGGGTATGATTTATCCTATTATTCTTTGGTATAGTATAGGAGCATTATGGGCCTCGGACTACTCGCTCCTTCACCCCTACCTTAGTATGATCAGCCCCTCTGTACCCGTCTTGTTTATTCCTTTCATGTATTTAAAGGTTTCAATCATGTCACCCCTGTCCCTCCTCTCCTCCAGTGAGTACATGTTCCAACTCCTTCAACCTCCTCTCGTATGATAAGTCCCCCAGCCCCTTGATCATCTTTGTCACCCTCGCTGCACCCCCTCCAGTAGCAATGTCCCTCTTCAGATATAGTAGCCAGTACTGCACGCAGTACTCCAGGTGTGGTCTAACTAATGACCTATACAGTGGCAGAATCACCTCCTCCCTCCTCGAGGATATACCCTTGCAATACAACCCAGCATTTTGTTGGCCTTTGCAGCTGCCTTCCTACATTGTGCCAAGTTGTTCATTGACCCTGTAATGAGCACACCCAGATCCTTCTCCTCCTCTGTCTGGGCTAGCTGCACTCCCCCAGCTGGTAACTCCTCCTTGGGTTCTTCATCCCAAAATGCAGCACCTTGCACTTTTTGGCATTAAACCCCAGTTGCCAGGTGTCTGACCAGGTTTCAAGCTTTGCCAGATCATCCTGCAACCCCTGCCATCCCCCTAGGTCATCCACCACCGACAGCACCTAGCCAACCACAGCAGCTGTGACTGCTCCACTTAACCCTGCTGGCCCTCTGCTTATACCTATCCTGCCATTTTAATGACAACACCCTCTTGGGCTGCTATTCTGTGTCACCACTGAGTCTACGGTCATCTGCAACATTTCCCGCACTATAATAACCTGGAAAATCACCACTATTATCCCCTGTCTAAAGTCAAACTCCTCGATAGGGTTGTCAGAACCCTCTGAAGTTCTGGGTTCTAGTTCTAGTCTAGAACTTTTGAAAAAGTTCTAGGGTTCTAATCTTTTTTAGAACTTTTTAGAACTCAAACCCTATTTTTTAATTGTGCTGCCAGTAATGAGATATTAATAAAATACATGTGAAGGGAAAAAAACGTTCAGTATAAGGGGAGAGAGAAATTATCATGTGTGACATTGACAGGAATAGAACTAGGTTTATCTATGGTTTCTTCTGTTTGCTAAAGGCAGCAACTTACGTAACAGGCCCAACCACCCACTCATAGGTTTAAAGTTTTCCTGCTGCAGCTGCATCATAGTTCCTTAGTGAAAAAAGTGGCACATTAGCCACTTATGTATTCAGTTATACTGTATATACTCATTGTCATGAATTATGAGAAAAAAATAACTGATATTACCTAATCTCAGCTATTTGCTGTTTTCTGTTTTAAATCAGTAAATCAAAAGTTGCTATGTTTCAAAGAAAGCTTTTATAACAAAGTCAAGTCAAGGTACTGCAGCCGCAGCATGTGGAACTGTTGCAAAACATATTATATCATAACGTAGTCAGTCAAGACATTTGAATAAAAAAAAATGCCAGTCATTGTTGGCAAAAAAATGCATGTGATTTTGTAAGATAATGCATACATATACCATTACCAACATTCTTGTTGGCAAATTGAAGTAATATATACTACTTTCTAAGATAATGCATCTTTCCAGATGATACGTCAATAAAATCTGTATTTCAGTCACATAAATAAACAAGCATTTGTCAATGCCAAATGTTGCTTGCTTCTATGTGCTGTTTAGGTATTTGGAAGTCATTGGAGTGCACATATTGAAAATTCGCGAACTTACGGACGTGCATAGGAACTGCGCAACGCATGCTCGTAAAACAGTAATTTTTAGGAATTTGTTCACCAAATTTTCAACACAGCCATTTTAAGACCTCTGCTCATGAACAGTGTCACTGTGATTTTCTTAATGTGTCCCGTACATTGAGTTTGCACACCGACTGCGCCATTGTGCGCTAGGGCGGAAACATGTTTTGGGCAAGATGTGAAAAATGACAGCTATACTGCTCATAAGGAGGTGTGGTAAAATGGCAATGTTGAAAATATGGAGTGAAAATATTGAAAATTCAAACTTACGAGCGTACGTAGGAACTGCGCAACGCACACTCGTAAAACAGTCATTTTTAGGAATATTTTCACCAAATTTTCAACATAGCCATTTTAAGACCTCTGCTAATGAACAGTGTCACTGTGATTTTCTTAATTGTCCCATACAGTGATTTCGCACACCGACTGCGCCATTGTGCGCTACATGGGCAGAAACACATTTTGGGTGAGATGTGAAAAATGACAGCTGTACTGCTCATAAGGAGGTGTGGTAAAATGGCAATGTTGAAAATCTGGAGTGAAAATATTGAAAATTAAGGAACTTATGAGCGCATGTAGGAACTGGCGCACCCATCGTCAGAAATGTTTCATTTTTAGGAATTTTTCACCAAATTTCAACATAGGCTTTTTGAGAGCCCACCTTATGAACACTGGCAGTGTCGTTTCATTAATAAGTGCAGAAACATGATTTCGCACAGTGACTGCGAAATCACCCTTTGGGCCCAAGTAACGCCATGACAGTGCAAGAATTCATGAGGAGGGGTCCCAAAAACCCCATGTTGAAAATTTGGAGCCAAAATTCCCAAAAATGCCTGAGATATGCAACAACGTTGAAAAAACCCTATCTATCCCATTATACAGCTTACCGGCATTTCTTCAGTTCGTGGTCGGCTTTGAAGAGTGCAGACGTGTTCCCGGTCCACCGAAGATTGTCGCACCGAGCTCCGGAGGTAAGTATGGGGTGGGGAGGTGTGGGGAGGCAGGGTGCACAGTGGGTGGGTGCGGGTTGTGGGAGGGCAGGGAGACTATGAGGACCGTTTTTTTATTCACAGGTTTTTTTTTAAGAAGACAACGCGGGACGTTTGCCATGCTGGGGTGGGCTCCCAGCATGGCAGCAGGAAAAGCTGTTTGGGGGGACATGGAGCCGACAGGGGATTGGGCACCCCCGTCGGCCAAAACAAGATTTGCCACGCTGGGGTGGGCTCCCAGCGTGGCACCGGGAAAGCTTTTTAGGGGGGGCATGCAGCCTTGGAGCTGACAGGGGATTGGGCACCCCCCCATTGGCTATAACAGCTGTTGCCATGCTGGGATGGGCTCCCAGCGTGGCACCTGGACAGCTGTTGGGGGGGACGTGGAGCCGACAGGGGATTGGACACCCCCATCGGCCATACAGTGTATGCGTGGGGGGAAGCGCATCAGCACGCAATATGTGTGCTTGTGCGTGTGTGTGTGTGTGTGTGTGTGTGTGGGGGGGGGAGAGCTCTGATCACTGAAGCAGAGCTCTCCCTTTCAACTGTATGCCACTGCATTTTGGAGCTGTCATAGACAGCTGCAGCACTCATTGGGGAACTGAGGCCGCACCTGCAAACACACTGCCTGCATTGGAAGAGGGGCTGACACACCTCCGAAAACTCGGATGATGGCACTATGTTTCTTGCACATGCATGAAAGCAACATAAAAAGTGCTTTCCTCACCACATACTAACTTAAGGAGCACTTAATGTAGCTGCAGCAGTTGGCATGTGATGTTTAAGGGACAGTGTCTGTCAATCCCATTATGCATCAAATTATCAGTACTTGTAAAGCAAAAACACTTTATAATTGGTCACATTCTGTAAAACTGCTGATGCAGATTTTCTTTTATTTCTGATTCCTTTCTTCTTTTTTAAAGGGGACAGGACACTTGTGCTAAGTGGCAACAGTTTGCAATGTACTTAATAAGGAAAAAAAAATATATAGAGAGGATAATGGCTGGGGATCGGGTGATGACCACGCTGTAATCACCTCGAGTGGTTGCTAGGGCAACGTGGTAAACCTCGAGAGCACAGCTCAAGAGGTTTACTGTAGCCATAGCAACCACGAGAGGTGATTTAAGCATGGTTATCACCCGATCCCCAGCCATTATCTTTTATAGTGTATGGTCAAAAAAACACTGTTTGCATTCTATGTGTGAGAATTGGAACTCTGGTGCATTTTTTTTTGTTATGCCAATGTTTGGAAGTTCTGAAGTGTGGTTAACAACTTTTAAAATTCTAAACAGTGCATAACAAAGCTGTGTGACTGCTGATTATGGTGGTTAATAGGCACTTACCATACATTATATAGAGGATAATGTATGGTCCTCTATCGTTAACCGGTCAGTTAACAGTGAGAGAGGTTGTAGGCGATATGTAAACCTCGGAGGCGTAAGCCTCGAGAGGTTTACATCACATGGCAACCTCGAGACGGTTAAATTGACCGTTGCTGATAGAGGACCATACATTATTTTTTATAGTGTATGGTCTCACTATCAAAAATTAAGCGGCTTACGTTTTTTAGAAAGTCACCACCGCAGCCCTTCAGTCCTTCCATGTTGGTTTCCCTTCAGTTGGTTCCCCATCGAAAAAAAAGCACACACATGGAGCCACTGCGGCACCAATCTGACCCAACCTGCTCGATGACGTAGGATCGATGGGTTAACAACATATCTACGCTACATCGAGAGTTAACAACCTTAGGAAATGATGATTCCTAAGGTTAACAGCGTTCTAACATACATTATATATATATATCTACAGTAGGTTCCACAGTGGGCAATCGCTACAGCCCTCCCATATCATCAGTCTGTCATCATCTTTTTCCTCACCATCCCCTGCTGATAATGAATCTGTAAATGAAAGGACTAAAACAACACTCCCCTTTCACCCCAGCACCCATTTCACTTTTCTTCCACTACCCTCATCCATGCAGTAGCACCCAAGCTACCCTTACAACCTCCAACCTACACCCACCCTCAAACACATATTCCACCCTCCTCCCTCACCCAAATGTTTAAACTACCCCCAGGCTTAGTCATGAACTACCATTCATGTTACCCTTCTCCCTCTCGCACCCATGTTAAGACCCACTCCCCAACCATCACCCATGCACTAACAACTATGTCATGTTTCTCCCTCCTGTATTCATGTTAAAACCAACCTAACCCTCACCCATGCACTAGCATCCATGCCACCTTTCTCCCTCTTGCATCCATGTTAAAACCAACCTCCAACCCTTACCCACCCTCCAGCACCCATTCTGCCCTCCTCTCCCTCTCAAATGCTAAAACTACCCCATGCTTACTTAAGAAAAATGAAACTCTTGTCTCCAAATGAGCCATACTTAACTGTTCCTTAATAAATACTTATGTGAAAATTGTCTTTCAATTGCTTTCTTCTTATGGACAACATTCTTTACAGTTCTCTTCATGGAACCAGTAATTTGAGAGTTGTTACTATTATGCCATGGTTTGTGTGCAACAGAATGTTAAACATGAGCTATTGTGGTATGAGACCTATGCTTACAAAATGATATGTGCTCATCCATGACATAGGTAAAACTCCAGAAGAGACTTGTAACAGGATGCTGCCCACAGAAACATAATACAAAATACAGTTTTTCCCATCATTTTTTTTTAGTAAAGTAAGTTACATATGGATCATTTTGGTTTATGGCTAACATTTCTGTAATTGAAAAAATAATAAACAGCTTCCAATTAGAATTCATTGTTTTGACCTCTTTAAAATTGAAACATAGACTGCCCTAAGTCCCGGGCCCATACTGTTGCACCACAAAGTCACAGAAGGTAAATCCAAAACTTTAACTATAAATAATATGATACAGAAATGATTAACATGACAGTGTCCCTTTAATGTCAAATTTGGGCCTGTTCCCACTGATGTTAAAATTGCCATGTATATAAAACTTGCTGACTTTAGACCCTAACTACAAAGCATTTTGCCATGAAATGGTGAAAGTTTGGGGGGGTGTATAGTCCAAGGTAGTAGATCGAGAAAGGAGAGTGACAACCCAAGTCATCACAGTCTATAAAAGTTTCCTTTTTTGTCCAGATAGACTCTGTCCCACACAGTATTTGCCAGCCACCACCATCTGAGTTGTCATCACCATCAACATCCACAACATCAGTCACTTAAGGATCAGTTTGTTTACTTTTGTAGGGGATACGAAAATCTTGACATTAACTTTAATAAAAGTTAACGTGTGTACATTTTCTGGCAGCAACCTAGTTCTGGTGTCTGTCACAATATTGCCAACTGTACTAAACATGCGTTCTGAAGAGACGCTTGTTGCAGGACAACGAAGATATTTACAGGCTTTATCATACAGCTCTGTCCAAATCGACTTTTTTGATCTCCAGTAATCAAAAGGGCGTACATCAATAGGAATAGGCAGTTCTTGCAGGTAACTGTCTACCATGATTGACAGAGAACGTCCGGAAGAGGAATCAGCATAAGCTGGTATGGCAGCAATTTGGGAATGGTTTGCCACAGATTTAGCTTGCTACTAAGGGTTGAAGAAGTGGCAGTTGTAGAACAACTACTGTTAATGTTTGGTGACTTTTCCAGTTCTGTATCCCTTTGTGAAGATGAACCTGCATGTTGTGGTGATAACAACCTGAGGGTACTGTGTGTGTCTGTGTTTGACTCCTGCGAGTGCTACAACTCATCTAGCAACAGACATTTGTACTGCTCCATATCATCTGTTTTTGGAAGATGTATAGCCTTGAACCTGAGATCTAAGAGAGTTGCAAGGATGTAGTGTTTTGATTTCGTCATTGCAGCTAATTTGTCATTGGTTTTGAAGCGCTCACTCATTCTCTTTAGGAGATTCCCATGATACAGCTGACATGTTGTCTGAGCTTCAGATCTGTCTTTTTCTATCTGTAGATTTAGAACACTAAGATGATGTGAAATCAGCATTATGAGTGGGATAACCTGACTCACAGATGTGCCTTCAGAAGACATGCCCCTTGTAGCTGTCTCAAAAGGAGCTAGGTTACAGCACACTGTCTCCATTAATTTCCACTGCAGCACAGACAGCATAATGCCATCTCCAATAATGTAATTGGAGCAAAACTCATGTAGAGCTTGCTTTTGCTCCAAGAGGCGCTGCAGCATATAAAGCGTTGAGTTCCAATGAGTGGAAACATTCTGAATCAGCTTTTGCTGGGGCAGCTTGTGTTTTTTTTTTGCAGTTCAGACAATGTCCGTATAGCCTTGGTTGAATGTGAAAAGTGAGTCACAATTTTTTTGCAAACAGCAGTCATACCATCCACTTGTGTTTCATTGCTGAGAAATCCCGTGACATTTAAATGTAAGCAATGCGCAAAGCAAGAAGCATGCAGAAATCCTCCATCCTGTACTGCTTTCAAGATATTGGCTCCATTGTTACTTACTATGAAGCCACATTTTAGACTGTGAGAATAAACCCATTCATCAATGAGGTCATTTAGTTCCTGCAAGATGGTTGCCGCCATATGCAGCAGCGCCATCTTTTGGGGTGACTTTGTTTTTAAGAAGCACAAGAAAATGTGACCCAATGAGTGGTAAGGGTCATGTAATCTATGGTTTGACTGCTGGTCCACATATCTGTTGTGACATGAATAACCCCACCCTCTGCAGTTTTAAATGCAAGCATCACTGTCGCTTTTAAAGCCTGATAAATGTTTGGTATTTTAACACAGGAAAAGTACCTTCGATGAGGAACATTGTAACGAGGCTCTGCAAGTTTCATTAGCTCCCTAAAATCCTCATGATCTACCAAAGAGTATGGGAGAAGGGCTCCAGCTAACAGTTCACCAATTCTGTGGTTAAGATGAAGGGTCTTTGGCTGATTTTTAGTAAAAGTATTGGTAGGTTACTCACCTGGTAAAGGTGATTGTGGGGGAATGAATCTTTGAGGCACTCCACCTTCCTTACATCATGGGTTGTATACACCTGATAGGTTGTGATGCACATGTGACTAAAATTGAATCTGCCCCTTCTGAGGTTTCTCTTGTCTCCTATGGTCAGTCGATGTATTCCAAGCTGTATCTGAAATGAAAGTGTTAGAACTCCCCTGCCTGTACTGTAAAATAATAGTCTGTGAAATACTTGGTAGTGCTCTTAACTATGGAGTTTAATTGGTATATTATGTACATTTGGTAAGCGATTTTTCAAACTTATTTGAACATTGTATCAGAACTTGTGTCTATAATGTCATTGTATCAAATAGCAACCTCACGTCAGTATAGGGTGGGTGTGGAGTGCCTCAGAGATTCATTCCCCCACAATCACCTTTACCAGGTGAGTAAACTACCATTGTGGGGGATGATCTCTGAGGCACTCCACCTTCCTTACATCATGGGTTATTCAAAAGCAGTGATCATTCGTTAGGGCGGTTAGACGTGTGAGTTATTTGTTTTCTGTGTGGGCTGCAAGGAGTACTGCCCTAGCAAAGTTTGTTTTGGTGTCTTGTGATACATCCATTCTGTAGTGTCTGGTAAACGTGTGGATATTTGACCAGGTGGCTGCAGCGCATATTCCTTCAGCAGTGGCCATATTTCTTTCTGCCCGAGAAGTGGCTATAGCTCTGGTGGAATGTGCCTTTATATGTGTTGGTGCTTGCAAGTTGTTCGCTTTGTAAGCTTCTGAGATGGCTGTTTTGAGGTAACCCATTATCGATGATTTTGAGGCTGGTAATCCTTGCCTGCGGCCTTGTACTATGATGAACAGTCTGTCTGTTTTTTATATGTCAGCTGTTCTTGTGATATATGTTGTAAGAAGTCTTGTCATGCCCAGCATTTTAAGGTGAGGGTTGGCCTGGATCTCTTCCTGTGGTAGTTCTGCTGGTATGTTGATGGTTTGACTGAGGTGAAAATTTGAGGCAATCTTTGGACGTAATGATGCAATTGGTCACATGGATATTCTGTTCTTGTACAACAGTAGAAAAGGTTCTTTATGTGATAGTGCCTGTATTTAGCCTACTCTTCTGGCTGAAGCAATGGCTGTTAGGAAGATCGCTTTGAGCTGTAACCATTTCAAGGGAATGGTTCTATTGGTTCAAATGGAGGTTTTGTCATGGCTGTCAGGACCATCAGTAAGTCCCATGGTGCTAGTATAGTCTTGTGGATGGGACGAGTATTGGTTGCGGCCTTTAGGAAACGTACCACGTCTGGATGTAAGCCTGGTGTGGTGCCTTGTATTTGTCCTGTTGCAGCCCCTATTGCTGCAACTTGAACTTTTAGTGAGGCAGGTGATAGTCCCAGTTGTAGTCCCTCCTAAAGGAACAGAAGAACTTGAGGGATGGTGCATGAAACTGTCAAAATTGTGGTGATTGCACCATTTGCTGAATATGTCCCAGTGACGCTGATAAGTGTTAACTGTGGATTGTTGTCGTGATGCAGCCATAGTGTTTATAACTGAAGGATAATATCCTGCCCTTAGCAGTCTCTCCCTTTCAGGAGCCATGCCATCAGCTGTAGTTGTTGAGGGTTTGGGTGTATAATCGGGCCTTGTGATAGTAAGTCTGGTCTGTGTGATAGTTTCCATGGGCCGTCTAGAGCCATGGAGACTACTGTGGCAAACCAAGATCTTCCTGGCCAGTGAGGTGCCACTAGGATGACCTGTGCTCTCGAGGTGTGTATCTTCCTGAGTACCTGGGCAAGTAACGGAAGAGGTGGGAAAACATACGCTACTTGCAATGTTCATGTGGCTGAGAGAGCGTCTATGCCTACAGCTCTGTGGTCCTTGAACCGTGACCAATATTTTAGGTATTGATGGTTCTTGTGTGATGCCATGAGGTCTGTCTGTGTAGGGCCCTATCTTGTCTAGCATATGGAAGACTTGTGTGTGGAGTTTCCACTCTCCTGGATGGATCATTTGGCAGCTTAGCCAGTCTGCCGTGATGTTCAGTTTTCCCGCTAGGTGGATCGCTGTAACGGATAGTAAGTTTCTCTGTGCCCATTTCATTAGTTTTGATGTCTCTGTCATCATTGCTTTGCTTTTTGTTCCTCCTTGCTTGTTTATGTAAGATACTGTGACTTGATTGTTGGATGTTATTTGTACATGTTTCTGCCGAACTAGGTGTGCTAGATGTAGTAGGGCTTTAAATACTGCTTTAATTTCTAGGATGTTTATGGTTTGTTTGGTCTCTGTGATGGACCACTTTCCTTGTGCTGTATGAGGTCCTGATACTGCTCCCCAGCCTGTGAGACTGGTATCTGTCTCTATAGTGATATCCGTATTATGTCTAAGGGCATGCCTTGTGAAAGTTTGTGTCTGTTTGTCCACCAAAGCAGACTTGAGCATACCATTGGTGGAAGAGAGGCTGTTTTTGAGAGATCGATAGCTGTGAGGGCCCTTGAGTTAGCAGGAAGGACATGAGAGGTCTGGCATGCCATCTTGCCCACAGGACAGTGTCTATTGAGGAGGACATAAGGCCTAAAATTTGCAATATGTGTAGTAGTGTTATATGCCAGCAGCACTATAGGGGGTGTGCGGTCCAGATGATGACTGAATTTGTGACTGTGATGGAATATTAGGCCTTTTTCTGTATCTATGAGTGTTCCAAGGTATTCTATGGAGTAACTGGGTGTTAGTCTGCTTTTCTTTGGTTGATTACCCAACTGTGCTGTTGTAAGCAGTTTACCACCACTTGGGTCTCCCTGGTGGCTTGCTGTTGCGACCGAGCCCTGATGAACCAGTCGTCTAAGTAGGGTATGACGTGTATTCCCTGTTCGCGAAGTTTTGTGGCTAGAACTATTGAGACTTTTGTGAACACTCTGGGAGCTGAGGTGAGGCCGAACGGTAGTACTTGGTACTGATAGTGTTGTCTGATTATGCAGAAACGCAAATAACGTGAGTGGCTGGGTCTCATGGGTATGTGTAGGTAAGCGTCTATTACGTCTATTGATGTGAGGAAGTCTCCCTGCCTGAGGGCTCTGAGAGTGGACCTTATTGTCTCCATCTTGAAGGGATTGTATCTCACTGATCGGTTGATGTATTTTAGGTCCAATATGGGTCTGAAGCCCCTGTCTTTTTTGGAACCATGAAAAAAACAGAGTATATTCCTGTGCCTTCTTCGGACTGAGGAACAAGTGTTATAGCGTTGTTTCTGCGTAGTTCTTGTATCGCCGCAGCAACTTGAGCTGGTGTGTTTTTATGGCTGGAAGTCGGGGATTGGACGATTCTGTTTTCTCTTGGTACCTTTGTGAATTCTATGACGTAGCCCTTTCTTATTATTTCCAACACCCGTATGTCTGTTGTGGATTGTTCCCACTGTTGTAGGTATTGTGTGAGCCTTGCGCCCACTGCCTTGTGGGGTATATTTGGGTTTTTGTAGTCAGAATCTGGATTGGGTACGGCGGCTGTAGTTGCCTGTGCCTCTTTGTGTAGAACCCCTGGGTCTGTATGTATTGTATTGGTATGGCGTGGTATAGTTTTGTCTGTATGTCTGCCCCTGGAAAATAGAACTTCCTCTTCTCTTGTCCCAAAAGGAATTGTATCTGTTCCTGGGGTGGGTAGATATGAGCATTTGGATTGGTCTCTCACTACTGCCTTTTCTTCTTCTTTGCTTCTGAGGTATTTCTCTAGTCCTTTCTTGAATATCATTTTGCCCTTAAATGGTAGTCTTCGTAGGGTGGCTTTTGATTCTTTATCCGCATCCCATAGTTTCGTCCATAGGGATCTACGCGCTCTATTGGTGATTGCTGCGGATCTGGCATTTATTTTTAGGGAATCCACAGCCATGTATTTTGTGGATAGGATAGCATTCTCTAGGAGAACGAACTTGGGGGACTTTTCAGGGATAGCCTTCTGAAGTTGCTGAAGCCAGGTCAGTTGAGCTGTTGTGGCGTACATGGCGGTGGAAGCAGCTCTGCTTCCCAAGCCTGCTAACTCTGCATTCTTTTTTAAGTTGTCCTCCAGTATTCGATCAATGGGATCACGTACTCCGGAAGGTGACTCTGTGGGGAGCACAGTCCTTTTATTCAGAGCTGCTATTTGGTGGTCCACTGTGGGAGGGTTGCACCACAGATTGAGTGTTTCCGTCTGTAGTGGGTACATTTTGTCCCAGGACTTTCTCTCGGGTATTCTAGCAGGTTCTGAAGAGGACCATTCTTTTTGCACTATCTCTTCAATAGCCTCGCAGACTGGAAAGACTTCTGCATGTTTGGCTTGGGGTTGTAGTGACAGTATTAGTTTTGACAGGCAATAGGGCTTGTAATGTCAAAGCCCACTGTCTCCATGATGAGTCGGATTAGTGCTGGTATTTGATCCTGGAAGCACCACTTGGCCGTGAGGGTTTGGGGCTCTTGATTGAGCTCTCCCTCTTCCTCATCAGAGGAGTCACCAGTGTCCATAGGCAGAGGTGGTTGACTAGTTGCAGAAAGCTCTATCTGTTTAGGAGTGGCGAGGGTGACCCTTTTCTTTGCTAGTGGGGGATTAATGGTTTGTTGTTTTGACAATTCTGTTAATTGAATTAACATAGCTGCTAGCACCTCTTGTTGTGCTTGCATGAGTTGGTTATTCTGTAGTGAGGCTTTTGTAGTGTCTGATTGATAGCCAGAGTCATGAGCCAAATCATGGGGCGAAAAGTCATTCTCGTTTCTGTACTTCCATGTGCGGTGTGGAATCTTCTACACATGATGAACAAAGCCTTCCTAATTGCTGGGGTGGAATGGGGACACTGCACTGCCTGCAACTCTTTGTTTTGGGCATGGTGACCTGTTGAGCAAAGAGAGAGTACAAACTAAGTATCCACAGGGCTTATCATGAGAGAATGAAATTAAAGTCATAGTGGCAGAATTTCTATTGCTTATGATGCTGTACTGTTGCCATGAAATGCACAGAAAGACAGGCTATTATAGAAGTAGCCTGTGCATAAGCTTGTGCCCTCAATGAAAGGTGCTGTACTTGGATAATGGTTGAGTCCCACAGTGGATGCCTGTGCCTTTAAGGGGGGGGGGGGGATGTAAATGTCTTGGGCATACACAGTGAGTTAGACTCCAGTGAGTTGTGGGAAAACCAAGCAGTATGCTGTTTTAAATTTTGATTAAATTAGACTGCAAAGTGGTAGGCTTGAGGTCTAAAAGCAGAAAACTTGCCAGTTTGCAACTATGAGCCGATCGTGATACATTGTTGTATGCATTTGGGGTGGCATACGTCACCGCGTGGTTGTGTGCTCGCTCTCACACGAGTCATTGAGCCAATTGAGACCTGAGTAACCAGTTCGCGAGATTTGAAGAGCAGAAGAAGACATCATGGAGGCAAAAAGGACAGGGGCCATAAAGTAACACGCTGACTGTCCATTTTGGGCCGCAGAGATACAGTGCAACCAGACCATGATACAGTAAGTAGCTAACGAGGAGCTGCCCTGCAATTACGTTGCGATCGTCTGTAGGATGCAGTAGGTAGCTAGTGGGAGGCTGCCCTGTGAGTGAGTAGTGAGCGTCTGTAACCGCTAGTAATTAGGGGTGTTCAGAGCACTCAACAAGATAGGAGGGCATTTATTTTGATGTGGTAAGTGTCTGGGACCGCTATAAGGGGTGTCCAGAGAACTGTTAGGATATTGGTGAAACGTGCAGCCATCTCTAGTTGTTTGAAACATACTCTGAGCAGCCTGGCTAGCCTGTTTAAAAATATGGAAGCCTTGAGGGACTGCTGGTAGGGGATCCCCAAGTGTTGTTCTGCAGTTAGTTATTTGTGCAGCAGCAGACGGGCTGGGCTTGTGAGATGGGACGTTTTGAACTGGCAATAAATGATACGATTGCAAATTTTGTACTTCTGAGGCATAAGATAACAACACTGTCTACACTGATCTATATTGAACTTGAGACACACCCAACGTAGAGCATAGATGTAAACATTCTAGTTTCTTTAAATATAGCATTGTAATCTAAATGATCTGTACAGGCCATGTAGTAGTATGGCTGGCATTGACATATTATGGTGAGCAGATACAGAATTTTCACCTTATGCTGAACTTTCTTTTTCAATTTAAATTGTGGAGCTCTGGGGTAGTGCAACAACCTAATACAGATGCACAATTAGAACTGACCATAGGAGGCAAGAGAACCTCAGAAGGGGACTGATTCAATTTTAGTCACATGTGCATCACAACCTATCAGGTGTATACAACCCATGTTGTAAGGAAGGTGGAGTGCCTCAGAGATCATCCCCCACAATCTTCCTGTCAAATGCCTGAGATAGTGTTAGCTGTTTACAACATGTCCCTGCTGGTTTATTATACACCAAGCTTCGATGGGCAGATGGACGCTGAGATGGTGGACTTGGACTTACATATTCAGTACCATCACTGGATGTGCAACTGGTACTAATGGTGCTGGTGTTGGTGGCAATGGTGATCCTAGGGCTGGCACTGGTTCTGTCTGCATCAAGTTCAGACAATTCAGTATCCATTTCAGATTCCTAACCCTTCTAACGTGTACTCTGGAAGATGGAAGACATGGGTTTTGGGCAATCAAGCAAAAGTGGATGTTTTTTCAGATGGCGTTTTAAGAGCTGTAGTGCCAAGACATGACTCAACTTTACCACAGCTTACACTCTGTTTACACAGGGAACAAATTGCTCTGCATGGATTAGTTTTACTGACAGAGAAATAATTCCACACCTCAGATGTAACAGATTTTGTCTGAGTGCTAGGAAGATAGCTAAAGACTGTTTGTGTCTTTTCACCTGTTCTAATAGAACCTGGAACATGCTCCTTGGTGCTAGAAGAGTGGGCAGGGGACTTTGACGGGTTTTCATTGTTGTCCGATATAGAAGTGGTGGATTCAATGGATATGTCCTTTTCATTGCCAACAGTGCAGGTTCTATTTGCAACTGCACTACCTGATTCATTGTCAGCAGACTTGCTCATTTCACTTCGTTGAGGAAGTAATCATATGTCACCAGACACAACAGTGTCAGACTGAGACAAAGAGCTACTGTCTGAGTCAGAGAGGGACTCACTGTTATTTGCATTATTACTGCTTGTCACAGGGATTTTAACAGCATGAACAGCATACATTATGGTGCCTCTCCGTGTGACCCCAGCAGCTGCACAAGTTTTCTTAAAAGGTCCCCCTTTACTACATTTTGTTGTTGCTCTTTTGCTGTTTGTTGACTTTTTATCACGTGAAACATTTTGGTTATTTTTGCTAGCACCAGGATTACCACTACCACCAACACCTGCTCCACCAGCAGCACCGGATGCTTCATCTATGTTGGTGTCAGCCATAACAGTACCAGTACTGCACACACCCCACACAATTCCTGTGTAAGAAAGCAATGTTATCTGTGATCACTGGCTACAACTCCAAAATTTGGTTTTGGCTGTATGACACTGTGATACAGTGGACTGAAAGTAATTGACGAATATGACGGTGTGCAACTAAATGATCCCAGGTTCAAGGCTTACAGAATGATTGAACCACTGGTCATAGGCATACGCATAGCAGGCTGGGCAAGGTTTAAGGTCAATAATTGCAATTCTGAATCCAGCTGAACCATCACAAAACTGGCCACTGTGCTTCACACGGTAACACACACTGGGTAAGGTACTGTGCAGTCAAGAGGTGCACAGCAGCAGGGTGATGGGCTGACCACTAGAGACGGAGTTACACACAAAAACTGAAGAAAAAGATTTTTCTGTCTCTCCTGCCAACAGGCAAATATATTTTTAGGCTTCTGTCGTGTATTTAAGGATAATGCCACCACACAACTGGCCACTGGGCTTCACACAGTAACACACACTGTGTAAGGTACAGTGCAGTCAAGGGGCGCACAGCAGCAGGGTGATGGGCTGACCACTAGAGATGGAGTTACACACACAAACCGAGGAAAGAGATTTTTCTGTCTCTCCTCCCAACAGGGAAATACATTTTTAGACTTCTGTCAAGTATTGAAGGATAATGCCACCGTACAACTGGCCACTGGGCTTCACACGGTAACACACACTGGATAAGGTACAGTGCAGTCAAGGGCACAGCAGCAGGGCTTCTGTCACGTGTTAGGATTACCACCACCACCAAGCAACTGGTCACTAGGCTGCACACGGTCACACACGGTGGGGGTGGGGTACAGTGCAGTCAAAGGGAACAAAGCAGCAGGGTTATTGGCTGGCCACACCACAGGAGTAAAGCATCAAAAATTGCCTTGTGCAGCTCTTGTACTAGAGGACAGGAGTTTTTTTAGGGTGAAACAGGTTTAAGAGGAGAGGATCCCTATGAGCACAGCAGACTCCTGACAAATTCTATTTTTGTTTTGTCACTTAGGAATTTTTTTCCCATTGTTGGCTGGCTTTGAAACATCAAATTAACTTCAGTTGCTGCATTCAGCCCCTCCCCAGCCAGTGTGCTCTCTCTCCCTCCCAGGCTCCACCAGCTGAGAGATGAATTAGTCTGACCTAAATTCAGGAGTTAGAGAGAGCTGCAGTGCAGACTAAGTAAGCAGCCTCATCAAGTTACAGGAACTTAAATCTGTTCCTTTCTGTCTTTTTTCCCCTCCCGAGTCCCCGGCCCCTACAGTGAGGCCTATACATTCAGTACTACTGCAGACTTATCTCCATTCCTCCTTTCTTTCTACGGCCCCTCTGCTCCACCTGTTCCTTATTTTCCCCCACCCACCCTTCACTCAATTTGTATTTTTTAGTTGTCAAATATCACAGCCTCAGCTCACACACAAATGAAGAGAAGAGACAAGAGACTGAGCGCTCTGCACACTAGCAGACTGCAGCTCCTTCTCCTCCTAGCCACGCAGTTTGCTCCACCTCCCAGGCTCCCACAGGGCTTTCCCGACTCAAGTTCAACCACCTGACTGCATATCAACTGGTCAGGTGGTGACGGTGCTTGGAGTGCAAAATGCACAAGCGCAACCTCAGAGACGGAGTGGTCACTGAAAACGGCTGCCCCCCCATAGCTGTAAGGGACCACCGGGCAGAGTTGGGAGGAGCATGGGGAGTCGGGACCCCCCACCGAGCTGGTGCTGGGAAGGGGAAGTAAAAGAAAAAGTAAGCTGCCGCCTGCTTCATTACCAATGATTCGAACCCTTTTGCGAACCATCTAGTGTTCGAGTTCTAAATTAGAACTCGAACACCAGGGTTCGAGGAGGGTTCAAATCTTTCTCGAGCTAGTTCTGCCAACACTACTCCTCGACTGCTCTTTTTTCTTCTTTTCTACCTCCACCTATTGGCCTGTTTATGCCTCCTAACTCATCGCTGTTCTAGTCTGCTTCTAACTGGCTTTCTCTGCCTGTACACCTGCCCTCCACCAACTTCTGGCTACCTTTTTAACCCTAGCACTTAATATCAGTATTATTATGTATTTTTAACCTAAGCACTTAATATCAGTATTATTATTATTATGTATTGTATGTACTAGATTTATTTTCAAATGTCTTCTGGGTTTATTGTACCTCACCCAGCCTGCTTATTTGTACCCAATGTACTCATGCCTGTTACTCCCTCCTCTGTATAATTCCTTGTTGACGTGGATCCTTTGTAAAAGAGACCTTGGCTCAAAGGTCTTAATTGTGAGATTCAATAAAATAAAAACACGGTGGCTCCCATTAGGAAATGCATGCTGTAATAATTAAGCAATAATGCTCGACAGGGTGGGCGGTATTGGGCAATACCGGACCGGCCAGGGGCGTCATGAGGCCCGACGCCGCAGGCGGAGGGCTTTATAGCCTTTGGCCGGTCCGGTATTGCCTATACCACCCACCCTGGAGGGCATTATTATGCTTAGAAATGGTCCAGCGTATTATATCTCCTTTAAATTAACCAAATTGTGTGATTATGTTAATATTCTTAGCTGTTTGATTACTTTTGTAATAAAATAGTTCCTCCGCCTACATTAAAATGCTGTCTGTATTCTTTACATAGGGATGTTTGTGGTACTAGGTGCTCTGTAGATAGTAGTTTGCAGCTGGTTAGAGGGTACCCAAAAACACACACGCCTTTCCATTGTGTGTTTTATTCGGCTGGCAATGTATGTTGTGGGAAAACTCTGTGGCAGACCACGGGAATGGCGAAACCACTGCTGCGAGGGCGCCAATGCTGGCGTTCGTCAGTGTACAAAGCACCTCGGGAATGGCGAGAGCTGCTGTTGCGAGGGCGAATGCTGGCATTTGTCAGTGAACGAAGCACCTCAGCTAAATGCAGCCCTGCCATGGAGAAGGACGGCGCTC
Organism: Neoceratodus forsteri; assembly: GCA_016271365.2. Taxonomy (NCBI): domain Eukaryota; kingdom Metazoa; phylum Chordata; order Ceratodontiformes; family Ceratodontidae; genus Neoceratodus; species Neoceratodus forsteri. The sequence goes on from JADMNL010000023.1 coordinate 74,244,985, forward strand.
AGACCGGGCACAGCAGCGAGAAGCGGAGAGCACAGGCACACCGTAAGGCAATACAGCAACTGTAAGCATGAATGGGAGAGTGGGACAGTCGTCGATGAAGAGGACGATAAAGGGCACCGCCAGAACGGCGCCGACCGCGGCGATCATTGAATACATCCTGAGCAGGAGGATCAGTGACATCGGGGGATGGTACTGGAGCTGCAAAGCTAGAGTGAGTGAGATTGCCGGCAGTGAGATCACGTGATAGGAAAGGTACATTTCTGAAGTGGTGAGTGCGACGTGTGAGATGGTAACAGTGTTCGTTTAAATAAAAATGTCTTCGAAGGGAACAAAAACCGAGAAATGAAATCAAGGGATTGTAGGGTGCTGTGTATTTCATTTGGTGGCTGGCACTGGTAGTCAACTATTGAGCCCTGGGTTGCCAGTGTCCCTCCGTAGCGGTAAAGAAAAAAATGGCGGCGATTTCAAATTTAGTGTGGTGCTGTCAGCCAATGAATAAGTAAGGTGAGCACAATAATATCTGAGTGGGCGAACTGGCAGTTTGGTGCTGGTTCTTTTTATTTGCTGGGCGTCTATTGAAAGTTAATGTACCCCCCTGGCAGGGGTAACAGCCAATCAGAGCCAAGGAAATAAAAAGACCATTTTCTAAAGGCAGGTTAAACAATAGCTCTTCTTTTAAATACAGCAATGAATGAAAAGTAAATAACGGCAGTACCATGGAAGGCTCCCTCTGCTCTGTTAGTGACAGCAGAGTGGGGCAAATCAGGGTGATGCCTGGCTAGTTGTAAGCTTTGAAACACTCGGACCCAGCCCAGGCTATTTACATTATATACACTGATGGTAGCCTTAAAGGGACAGGCACGGAGACACATTATGGCACTTTCACGCAAGTTCACAGAAGGACACCAAACACCCATGGATTCACCATGTCTGCAGAACATCTGCCTGGCAGTGGGCATTAGTGGAACCCGGAGACACTTGAAGACCCCAATTTGGTGGGGGATTACAGAGCACGGGGTGGATCCCTCCCCAGATTTGGTGAGCTCATCTCCATTTCTAGTTCCTCACACTGTCCCTACACCTACCACCCTATAAAACAGTAACTAATGTAGTGGCCCCCATCCCTTCCCTTCTCAACCCCGCCACCACCTCCTGGGCCACTATGCAGATAGACTGAACAGTGAAATGTCATAAGTCACTTAGGTACATAGAGGTTTAAAAAAAAACTCTTGTGTTGTGTATTAGAGGGAACTTGCTATTTATAAACTCTTAGTTCTGTGACAAGGATATATTATCTATGCATAAAAACTCAACACAGCTTGTACAAACCAGAATCTTTTTTGCATATTTTATTTTTATTTATTTATTTATTCGGAATTAAAAACCTTTGAGTCAGGGACTTATATCCAAAGGCTCCACTTCAGGTTACATACAGATTCACAGGCTTAAAAATACAGGCTGCAGTAAGACATATTAAACAGAGTACATGGGTATAGGCACAAAAAAACAGGAGAGTAATGGTGTAAGTATTACAGTCTTAGCAGGTGACAGTACAAAACAAAGACAGAAAAACAAGGGCATATCACAGACCTTAGTCATACAGCAGTTACAATAATAGTGAGGAAGTCCTATATAGGATAGCAGCAAAATTCGGTTTAAAGACAGGTTCAGAATTAAGGCAGTGCAGCCTAGAGGACGCTGTTGTCATCCAGGGTCAAGATAAGAACCTGAGAGGGAGAAAAAGGCCTGGAGTGTTAGGGCAGTACCCATTAGATGCACAGGCAGCTGCGAGTGGATAGGAGGTGGCTCTTTAGAACTTTCTTAAATGGACCTATGGGCATTGTACCAGTGAGTTGCCCTTGTAGTGGAAGGATCTCTGGGCAAGTGAGATCCGCACCCTCGGGAATTTGAGAGTGTGCACTGCGAGTAGAGACAGCGGGAGATGCCAGGAGGAGGAGGAGGAGACTCCAGGTGGAGAGAGGCATAGTAGTATTTTTTTTGCCAGGAGGCAAGTCTGGTAGTGAGTCCTTTTGTCAAGATGAGTATGTTGACTGGGAAGCATAGGGTGCACATGTGGGTCCGTTTGTCTGCACCAATGAGGAGCCTGTAGGCTTTGTTTAGGGCTACTTGGATTCTGCTGAGGGCGGTGGCATAAGCTGCAGTCTGACATCGGTCATAGGGAAAATCTTTGAGGGCATATTAAAAGACTATATTATAGAGTATGTCCAGAAAATGGACATGATGGATCCAGTGCAGCATGGATTTACCACTGGAAGATCTTGTCAGACCAATTTACTGAAGTTTTATGGAAGGGTTAGTAAGGCCATGGGAGAGGGGCAGTCCGTGGACGTGGTGTACCTGGACTTTTCAAAAGCCTTCGATAAGGTCTCTCATGGGGAACTTATTGATGCATTAATAGCACATGGTTTAGCTGGGAAAATAACAAAATGGATAGAAGCATGGCTCAATTGCAGAAAGCAATCTGTTAGTATTAATGGGACTAACTCTGCGTGGGCCGAGGTGACTAGCAGGGTGCCTCAGGGCTCTGTGCGGGAGCCTTGTTTGTTTTATGTATATATTGCCTCAATGTGTGTCAGTAATGGAGTTTGGGTTTCTAAGTTTGCTGATGACACCAGGGTAGGGCACCCCATAAATAACCAGGATGATGCCACAAGATTGCAGGAAGCATTAAATGCATTGGAAATCTGGGCATTGGATAAAAAATTGTTATTTAACGTGGATAAATGCTGTGTTATGCATTTCGGGAGAGCAAACAAACATTGGTCTTATACACTTGGAGGACAAATACTGAGTATCGTGGAGCAACAGAACGACCTGGGCATTATGGTTACAAATGACCTGTCATTCAAAACACATTGTAACTGATTTATTAAGAAATCAAGTAGTATATTACATTGCATAAATAAGCACATTACATCTAGAAGCAGGGAAGTCCTGCTACCTCTCCATACATCTTTAGTAAGGCCGCACTTGGATTACTGTGCACAATTTTGGTCACCTAGTGGAAGAGCTGAGATAGTTGCACTGGAAAAAGTCCAGCGGACAGCTACCCACCACATACAGGAGGCAAAAGGACAAGATTATCTAAGGAGGTTAAATATCTTGGGATTATACTCCTTGGAGTTTAGGCGGTTAAGAGGGGATATGTGCTTGATTTATAAATCACTTATTGATCCAGGTTTATGAGAACTTTTGGGATTGAGATTCAGGAAATCATTGTGCAATACTAAGATACCCCTCTACAACTGTTAGTGGATTGTCCCAAAACAAATAAAAGAAAATCTTGGCTCACCTTGAGAGTAACAAACATTTGGAATAAACTACGTTAGGGTAGTAGCTAGTGACACTATGGATATCTTTAAGTTCAGATTGGATAGTTTCCTTATCAAACAAAGATTCAGGGTATTGATAAATTGGCGAGCAAAGGACTATTGTCTACATTTAAAAGACAAAGAACCTCTGTCGCGCAAACACTGAGGCAAGGGTTACCCCAAGGGGCATTTGGCTGGGAAGCCAAGTTTCAAGAAAATACAAAATCACACATGCCTCCACAATGCAAAGCATCATGGGCTGCATATGCAAATCTTTTCATTCTGTGGTGATTTGCATATGCAGCCCATGATGCTTTGCATTGTGGGGCATGTGTGATTTTGTATATTCTATTGTCTACATTGCTCTGTATTCACCTATGAAACCCATAGACTGGGAGGCCATAATCTATCTGTGATAGAACAGAGGAGGTAACAGCCAATCTGAGGGCCTCAGGGGGAAAACAGTCCTTATGGTGGTATAGGAGGCCTGTACACATGTTAGTTGCTGATGTGAGGAGGTTGATATGGGAGTGAAAAGAGAGGGCGGACTCAAAAGTGATGTCCAGGTATTTGTAGCTGTTAACTTGCTCAAGGGGGGGAATGATGCCATCATGGATCATATATGAAGGGGTGCATATTTAGCCTTATTTTGATTGTGAGCAAATAACATTGCTCTAATTTTTTTAATATTAATGACTAGTCTGCAGTCGCTAAATCAATTTTCAATTTGTCTAAACGAGTGCTGCAGGGTGGTCTGAAGAGAGGAGGGGTCAGGGTGTGAGGAGAGGAGAGCAGCATCATCGGCATAAAGAAGGACTTTGCTGGGGAGGAGATAAGTAGAGCATTAATGTAGAGACTAAAGAGAAGAGGGGCCAAGGATGGAGCCCTGTGGAACCCTGGGGCGGACTGGGCGGGTGCTGGAGAGGGTGTGGTTTATTTTGAGCACTGAGACCTTGCAGAGAGATAGCTAGTGAAACAGTCCAGCGGGCCTTTGGAGAGACCTAGTTGTTGAAGGGTGTTGAGTAGGAGTGGGTGACAGACCATATCAAAGGCCTTGGAGAGGTCAGTATAGACAGTCCCCACAAGGTGGCCTTTGTCGATTGTTTTGTAGAGGAAGTTTGAGAACTCAACCAGAGCAGTGGTCGTACTATGACCTGGTCGGAAACCGTGTTGCTCTTTGCATAGTAGGTTGTGGGAGGTAAGATATTCCGATAATTGGTCTGCCACTATTTTTTCCAGGGCTTTAGAAAGAGGGGGAGAATAGAGATTGGTTGATAGTTGCCAGGGGAGGAGGTGTCACCACCTTTGAGGATAGGGGTGATTACAGCCTTTTTCCAGGCAAGGGGGAACTGGCCCAGGCAAAGGGAGTGGTTTAACAAATCAGTCAGGGGGTTTAGCACTACCTCAAGGACCTGTTGAAGGATCCTGGGGTCTAGAGGGTCTGAGGAGGGGCTGGTGCCCTTGAGGGCTTCTGTTAGGTAGTGCCTGGCTTTATTTGGCGAGATGGTCCTCAGGTGGAAAGGAGGACGGGAAAGGTGTTATGGTGGGGGGAGGTAGGGTCTAAGAAGTTATCAGAGAGAACTGCGCTGACGTCTGAGAATGCAGTGTTAAGGCAGTCAGCAATGTTGTCAGGGTCTGTGATAGCAGCCCCATCAAAGTTGAGTAGGGACGGGGAAGGGGAGCGGAACTTTCCATTTAAACCCTTAATGTTGTTCCAGAAATTCTGGGCAGACCCCCAGGAGGAGGCAAGTGAGGATCTGTAGTATTCTGCTTTTGCCTTACAAATTGCCCATGTACATTTGTTGCACTCAGCATTGTAGGCCTGCCTATCACCAGGCTTGCTGGAGGAAATGGCTCTGCGCCAGAGATTGTCACTGTGCTGGAGCTGTAGGAACAGCGAAGGTGTGACCCATGGGATGCCTCATTTCTTAGCATGGGTCTTGGTTAGTGGAGTGAAGATGTCACACGCCTTAATGAAGAAGTGGGTGAAGTATTCAAGGGCTTAGTCTATACTAGGGGCCCGGCTGATAGGTGATCAGTTCCATAGGCGAGGTGCTGCTTAAGTTTGTCAAGGCTCCCAGAGCAGTTTAGCCAGCAGGAGACCATGTTGGGCACTGGTTTTGGTAGCTGACAGGGACGAGAAAGAATGTTATGGGTGAGTGGTGGCTCAGGGGAATTGGGTGAACAGTGATACCACTACCCTGTGTGGGTGGTTGCTGAGGATGACATCTAGTAACATGTAGGGAGCCATTGGAGTGGTTCAGCGAGTTGTTGAGTTACCAGCTGAGTTAGGTCCAGGCCTCAAGCAGCGTCCTTGATATGTGTTGATGAGCTGGCCAGCCAGTTGGTGTTGAGGTCACCCACTAGTATTTGCTCGACCTTGTGAGGGAGGCTGGAGAGGTAGTCAGTGAGGGATGCAATTGCTTGGGCTTGTTTATAAGGGGGAACATAGGCTATTGAGATAATCAGAGGGGCCCTGGAGGGTTCCAGTGTAATCTTAAGAGAGAGAGAGCCTGAGCACCATGGTCGAGCTTTGGGATTGGTAGAGCATGGCCTAATAAGGAGTCGCGCATGAAGATGGCACAGCCACCCCCGTGCTTACCAACTCTATCTTCCCTAAACAGTGAGTAGCCAGGGAGAGAGACAGCAGAGTCAGGTGTGGCCTTATTGAGCCAGATTTCCACAATTGCCAATATGTCTGGCTGGTGCTGTGCAATCCAGCACTGGAGGGCTGTACTTTTTTTCAAGAGGCTACAGATGTTCATAGAGGCTATGTGCAACCCTGATATGGAAGGGGACGGGCCTGGGTTGGGATGGATGTTCCCGGATAGTAGCAGAAGCAGGGAGACAAGTCTGAGGAGAGAGGAGGTGCAACGCATACGACATGTACCATGCAGAGTTTGCATATCTTGTTACATCTCAATAACAAATTATGATAAATTAAAGGGCTGCCAGCTGCAGTCACAGCCATTTCCTGCAGTTAATGGAGAGTCCATTTGTGTACTCTTCGAGACTCATGCTTGACAGCCACCTGATCATGCCAGAGGGTTGGGGATTGCCTGAACCTCTGTCGCATGCGTTTAGTGTTACTTGAACTTTGGATTGTATGAAACAGAGGCTTTGTGAGACTGCTTGTAAAGAAACATGGTGGCTGCTTCTTTCAGCATTTGTGACCCCTAGAACTTGGCACTGGTACAGTGTTGGAGGCAAAGCCTTCAGCCAGTTGGGTAGCCTCAACCTGAAACTGAGCCAGAAGTACTGCTGGACTCTTAGAGGGCTCATTAATTTGCCCAGGGCAATGAAAACCAATCATGTGTTAAGTATCAGGAGATGTTCGGTCGTCTTTGTAGTGTGTATTGGAGACGTGCGATAGCACTCGTTATCACTCTGACCGAAGGAGGAACTTTTTATCGTGTAGAATTTGCTGTTGCCCCTAGCATTGTGACTTCTAATTAAGAGAAGATTATATGAGCTGAAAACTGAAAGAGAACAGATTGTGATAAAAGAAAGTGAGCTTTGGATAAGAGAGACTTGAGTGTGAATTCTGAGTGGGATTACGTCAGGGGATTTTGTCTGAGTTTTTGAGAGAGACCTGCTTGGAGAGGATTGTAACGACCCTTCAGGGAGTAAGGATTTTTCATTCATTTCGGAACTGGAAGTGGTGTTGCAACCCTGATGTATTGCTGAACAACCTGGATTTCGATTTGGATTCAGACCATCATTTGGCGGTTGAATTTTGAATTGCGCCTCTGCTGGGACAGCAGGAGGACCCTGTGCTGTGATTTAGCTGCCCGAATCTGCCCCTAGACGGGAGAGCTGGTTTGGATTGACCAGGGAGCTGGCCGGGAGATCCTGTGGTCTCTAGGCTCCGCATGGGTATCAGCTATTGGGCTGGTGCTGGTGGGGAGTTGTAGTTGTAGGGTGCAGATATTTTGGGCAGTGACCCGCATAAGAAGGGCCTCCAGGCTGTTGTTATCACCTGGAAAAGTGTATTATCATATCATCAGGAGGACTTGTTAACCAGGAAGTTTACAGGAAAAGTGGTCAGGTCTCCTAAATTTCTTTTCCATTCAAACAAGTACTGTGTTGGGCAATAAGAGTGTCCGTGTTTTTATTTTGCTCGTGCAGATCCCCCAGGTAATGAGAGTGCCTGAGGGTCCAAATCTTTTTAAATTCAGTTCATTTGTTTTATTTAATTGAAGTTTGCTCAGGAACCAAAATTTGAATTTTGACTGCTTGCTATGAGAGCTGATGAAACAGACTTGTAAAGGCCTCTGAAAAGCTGATTACAGTGTTACAAGGATTTCTAGTGACTTTAAAGGTTGGCCTCATGGGAAGGAGCTGGGGGTTGAAGTTTATTCTACAGTGGTGAGAGCAGTGTGAGGGGCTAGAAAGTGACTGAAACAAGGGTTTATTTTTTATTTAAAATAGGGTGAATTTATTTGTAAGGGTTTTAGATAATTAGATTAGGTGGTAGGGGTGATTGAGTAGGAGTGTGACTAAGTTAATACTGGTATGTATGAGAATATTTGTGCTATGTGCTGGGAGCTAGGAATACAGTCAGGCAGTACTCCCCTCCGAGATTAAGGGACTTCCACCCATTTGATCATCCACCACTTCCATTTGAAGTTTACTCTAGATGTCGTGCTTTCGACATCCTGAGGAGACGTGGGAGAGGAAGGAGCGGGGGGTACTGGAACTCTCGAGGGGGATGGGAAAGGAGTGGATGGACTGGGACAGTGGGGACTAGGAGGTGCCCTGGGGTGAAATGGACACAGGAACGAGGTTGTTGCTGCCTTGTGCCCATACCCAAGGGTTCTGACTTTGTCAGGCAGGAAGGGGGACCCCAGTCCCTTTTGGGCGGTGTTAAGCAATGCCAGATCAATAAAAAATAAGACCGTAGTAGTTGCAGATCTTGTGGCATCTGCTGATCTGGCTTGTATCACTGAGACCTGGCTAGATGATAGTGCTGGCCCCATTTTGGAGGCTGCCATTCCGGCCGGTTTCTCAATGATTCACTGCCCAAGAGAGGATTGTCAGGGCGGGAGGGGTTGCTGCCTGTTTTAGACAGGAACTGGGTCTCAGGGAGGTGCCAGTGGGAGCAACCAACTCCTCTGCTGAGTGTATATAGTGGGTGCAGGTGTAGGCTACAGGACCCTTCTCATCTACCGTCCACCAGGTGATGGGAGGGAGTTTCTGAAGGAGGTTGCGGACTTCATCGCCGAGATGGTATTGGAATCCCCCAGATGGTTGGTTCTGGGGGATTGCAATGCCTGGGTTGACGATGAACTCTCACCACTTGGACGAAACCTCCTCCAATTGATGGATTCATTGGGCCTAACATGGGTTATTACCACTGCTACCCATGAGAAAGGGCATTCATTGGACTTGGTGTTCCACCGGAGATCTCCGATGTGGAGGCGGAGCCAGTTGGTTGGTCTGACCATCATGTCCTGAGATTCAGTTTTGCAGCCCCCCAAAATAGGCCTGCCCCAAAGGAGTTGGTACAGTACTGTCCTTTGAAAGGAGTTACCTCAGAAGGCCTAATGACGGTGCTGGACCTCTCGGGTTTTCCAGGGGATTGCACTGACCCGGAGCCTCTAGTGGCAGCCTATAATAAGGCTGTTACGGAGGCCCTGGATATCATTGCTTCTGCTTGTGTTCACCCTCTTACCTCTCACCCGGGTGCTCCCTGGTTTAACGGGGAGATCCGTGAGTTGAAGAGACTGGGTGAAGGTTGGAAAGACACTGGCGGAAAACTCACCTAGAGGTGGACAGACTTAGATTGATGGATCATTATCAGATCTATCAATCAGCAATTTCCCATAAGAAGGCAGAGTTCCTGTCCAGGGAAATTGCTACCGCAAAGAACAGTCCAGCCCAGCTCTTTCGGATAGTGGACAGACTGTGCAATCCAGCCTGTCTTCACTCTGGTTGAGCGTTGTCACAAATCCAGTGTGAGGGGTTTGCGCAGTTCTTTGCGGATAAGGTGTCCACCATCAGGGATGAAGTCAGCCAGTGTCTTCCCATTGAGCCTTGCATTGATCAATCGGGTGGTACTAATGCCCGTCAGACCTGGTTCACCCTTAGTCAGCCGGTAGTCATAGATATAGTGAGGATCATCCAGACTCTGCTTCCAACCTACTGTAGTTTGGATCCGGGCCCTACACGTCTACTTGTGGGGTGTGTAGAAGTCATCGGCCCGGTCCTTGCTGGGATAGTGGGGGTTTCATTGGAGAGAGGGATCTTCCCGGATCCCTTGAAGGGAGGCAGTAGTACACCCACTTTTAAAAAACCCTCACTTGACCCCGACTGCCCAGCTAACTACAGACCGATCTTGAACTTACCCTTTGTAGGGAAAGTTATTGAGAAGGTGGTCATGGTTGCTCTGCAGCTGGAAGACCATTTAACTAACCACAATATCTATGACCCTCCCCAGTCCGGCTTCAGAAAAAGGCATAGCAACTAAATGGCCCTTGTTCGGGTACTTAATGACCTTCTGATGGCAAGAGATCGGAGAGACCATTTCATCTTGGTTCTCCTTGATCTCTCAGCAGCATTTGACACTGTGGATCATGGGGTGCTGCTAGAGCACCTGTGGTTCTTCTGTGGACTGAGAGGGGCTGTCCTCGGTTGGTTTTGGTCATTCCTTGAGGGTAGATCCCAGAGAGTGGTGTCGTGGATTTATTCATCGGCCCCTCGTGGGCTACCCTGCGGGGTTCCACAGGGCTCGGTGCTGCCCCCCATGTTATTCGCAGTGTACATGCTTCCATTAGAGGACATTATAAGATGGTACGGGTTGAGTTTTCATTGCTATGCCGATGGTTCTCAACTGTATATGTCTTTTGTGCCCGAACAAGAATTAGATTCTGCTGCTGTGTTTAATAACTGCCTGTTGGAGATTCAGAACTGGATGGGTGCCAGCTGGCTTTGGTTGAACTCAGGAAAAACAGAGGTATTGGTGGTGGACCCTGGTTATAGGACAACAGGGTCATGGGCGGGAAAACCCTCAGGATTAAATCTTGGGGGGACCCCACTTATTACCTCAGGACAGGTGCGAAACCTGGGTGTTGTATTTGATGAAGGCCTGTCTCTGAGGGCGCAGGTTTTGGCTGTACTCAAATCCTCCTCCTACCATCTAAGGAACATAGCCCGGGTGAAGCACCTGGTCCTGCCCGAAGATCTTCCTACCTTGGTCCACGCCATTGTCACCAGTCGTTTTGATTATTGCAATGCTCTCTACCTAGGGCTCCCGGGGGTAGATATCCGCCACCTGCAGCTAGTGCAGAACGCGATGGCCAGGTTGTTGACTGGAACTTCTAGATCCAGTCATATAACACCTGTGCTGTGTGAACTGCCCTGGCTGCCAATACAGTGGCGGATTACCTTCAAGGTCACGTTGCTGACCTATAAGGCCCTACATGAGCAGGGACCCCACTACCTGAAAGAACTCCTGTGTCCCTACTGCCCCACCTGTTCACTCCGATCCTCTGGTGAGGGATTGCTAGAGATTCCCAGGGTATCCCTAAAAACATCAGGAGGAAGATCGTTTGCCTCTATGTCACCTACCCTGTGGAATTCTTTACCTCGCCAGATACGCGAATGCCAGACCGTAGAGGGTTTCAAAAATTGCTGAAGACCCATTTATTTAATCTGCCTTTCTCAGCAACTTATTAATGTGCACACTGATATGTTTTTATCTGTTTTAAATTGTAATATTGTGTGTTTCTATCTTGTACTGTAAAGGCACCCTGAGCATGGGAAGGGCGCTTCACACGAATACATTTTTGATTGATTGATTGATTGATAAGTTAAAAGGGCCTCTGAGGGATGTCTGTTATGGTATAAGAGACTCTGAGCATAAGGTTTTGGTGAGAGGACCATGAAGTGAAGCTGAGTGGTTCTATTTGCCCAAATCTCATGAGAGGGGTTTCTTATACCATAACAGACATACCTCAGAGGCTCTAGTATCTTATTATAAATGACGTCAGTTTAGCTTGAGTAATTTATAATAAGTTTAGAGTCTTTTTTTTTAAAATTTTAGTTTGCAATCCTCCCCCGGGGGCTGAAGTGGAATGCTCCCTCCTACCCCTCCTGCACAAGCACACACTGTACACAGAATGAAAGGTACAGTGGCTCTGCACCCTGATTGGCTGAAATCACATTAGAGATTCGTAATGAGTGAAATAACCACAACTTCCCGGGTGAGTGACTTGGAGCACAAACAATCAGAGGGTGAGGAGACTGAGTTCATCTCAGATGTTGGCAGCGCTCAAGTAAGTCTGCTGGAGGTCACCTGCAGGGATAGTCTGGGAGCAAGCCTGTTGTTGGAAAGCCAGCAACAGCACACTTCTATCTGCAAGAACAAAATGTGCAAGAAACCCCACAGGTGTTCTAACCCCAGTAATACACAGGTATTCCTAACTTTTTGCAGTGTCTCTTTAAGCCAGTACTGCCCGGAGAGGCTAGAACACATGCAAATGATGGAACTCTTTGCACGTGACAACCAATCAAATGCTGCCTTGAACTAACTGCCTTAGTTCTAAAATCCCTCAGATTTCACTCTCCGCCTGTAAAGTCTAGTTGCTCGGTGTCTCACTCTTCAACTTGTTCCTGCGATGTGAAGATAATTATAAAAACATGTATCTTTTTACTTTCATTTGCTGCCTTTTACTATTTGTTATTGTTAATTAAATCTAGTTTAGCGTTATTGTAACACATTTCGTCAGTTCCTCTCGGTTTGGTATAACCGGTGGGGAACCGATTTAATTTAGTTATTTTCGGCGTTTTCTAGCTAAAAAAAACTGTTAGTTTATTTAAAAAGTTATTTTAGATATTTAATTTCATAACCGCTTTATCAGTTACTGAACTGCTAGTCTCAGTTCACTTACTTCATTGGTTCCGATTCCCATCGGTTCATTATCGGTTCGGGAACCAACCGCAACTGCTAAATCTTTTTGTAAAACCTTTAAATTACTTAGTGGTTAACATTTTTATTGGTTACCGACAAAATATCAAAGAAACCTAAAAGGAAAACTGGTGAACCTGGTTTTAAAAATTGTTGTGATTGTGGGGAAGTGTTTGCTAAGGCAGACAAACATAGTCTGTGTGTCACTTGTCTTGGATATGATCACCTTAATGAAGAATGTGATGTTTGTAAAACTTTTCCAGAAAAAAAAGTGGAGAAATGCCTGGAACGGCTTAAGAAAAAAACCTCCTCCACCTAAGGGTCCCTTTGGCTCTGACCAGCTGATACCCTCTTCTGCTATGGATGAAACCACTTCAATAATTGCCTCAACCCCTGAGACAGGTGACAAGGGCACTAAGAAGCTTGCTGAATCGGCTGACTCTCCGGTTCCCCCAAAAAAGACAACTGAGAAAAAGGGGACTTCTGTGGGTGCTCTAATACTACCTTCTCCTCATGAAATTGCTCAGGCCTTTAAAGTGGTCCAGGTCTTACAAGGTCTTTTTCCCACTGGCCAGCAACCACCTGCCCCAGTACCAGTCAGACAGACTGGCAGCACTGGTAAATCCTCTTTTACTGAGGAAGACAATTATGATGAAGAGGAGTATGAAGGGGAATCCATTGAGCCTGAGGTCTTCCCTGGGCAAGATTTTGGTTCGCCTCCTAGAACCACTGAGGATTATTCCTCACATGTTACTTTTGTGAAGAATATGGCTGATGCCTTGGACATCACCACAAGATAACAAACAGAGGATGAAGAAGAGGTGGAATGCCTCAAAATGATGGGGTTAACGCCCACAAAGACATTCCTCTTGCCTGTCAATAAATTCTTCAAGAAGGATGCCTTGAAGATTTTACAGTCCCCTAATTCTGTTCCCCCTCTTAATAAGAGGCTGGATAAGAAGTACCAACTGGAAATGGAAGGGGCAGAGTTTCTGTTTCCCACCCTGACCACCAGGGGGTGGTGCAGGCAGCTGTCTGTGACAAGGCTAAGGCGCCTTTGGCTTCTCATCCACCGGATAAGGAGTCCAGGAAGATTGACAGAATGGCCAAAAAAGGATACCTGTCAGCTTCTTTGGCTATTAGACAGGTATATTTCTAGGCCTACACTGCCCAGTACCAGAAGTCCTTATGGCAGTCTGTATTGGCCATGGCAGTAAAAGCCCCTTCACCCTTGTCTGATGACCTAGCAGAAACTGCCAGATTTGACTTAGAGGCAGCTAAGTATCAGTTCAAATGGCTGCTGATACCAATGACACAGCATCCAGATGGATGGCAAACACTGTTGCTCAGAAAAGGTTTGCCTGGCTAAGAGCTACAAATCTTACACAGGATACCCAAACAAAGGCTCTAGACTTCCCCTTGGAGGGAAATTCACTTTCAGGTGACTCAACAGTGACTTATATGAAGAAGGTGGATGAATATAAAGCCACCTTCAAGAGTAACTCTGCTAAGAAGAAAGCCTCTCCATCTACCAGGCCCTATGGAAGGGGAGGCAGGGGCAGGTCCTTTCATACTAGGCTCTTTTTCCAGCCAATGGTTGCACCCCAATACCAACAGTACCCCCAGCTAGGGTACTTCAGAGGTAGGGGCAGAAGGGGTTCCAGGCGGGAATCTCAAACCCAGCCTCATCCCCAAGCAAGAAAACACCCTGATGTGTTTTCACAGGCCGCCTCCTCTCTACCTGTCGGAGGCAGACTGTCTCGCTACCTCCAGGCTTGGCAAAGGATCACCACAGACAAGTGGGTCCTGGAGGTAGTGGGTCAGAGACTGTCTCTAAATTTCAAATCCCTTTCTCTTCTCAGAACCAGGGTGTTCAGTTCACCCTCCCTCACAGATAAGAAGCTGCTGGAGGCAGAGGTTCGAAACCTGCTGCTGTCAAAGGCAGTGGAATATGTCCCAGTTCAGCAGAGAGGAAAGGGTTTCTATTCCAGGTACTTCCTTACCACTGAGAAAAATGGGGAGTGGTGACCTATCTTGAACCTCAGGGTGCTGAGTGCTAAAAAAGCATTTAAAAAAAAAACAAAGTTCAAAATGGTAACTCTGATACTGATTCTGCCAACACTCCAAAAAGGAGACTGGTTGGCATCACTGCACCTAAAAGATGCCTATTTCCACATCCCCATAAGGGAGTCTCACAGAAAACATCTGAGGTTCAGACTCCCATCAGGTCACTGTCAGTTTTCAACCCGCCATTTGGTCTAACTTCAGCCCAAGGATATTCACAAAATGCTTGGCAGTGGTTGTGGCACACCTTTGAAGACAGGGTGCCACAGTGTTTCCATATTTGGATGACTGGCTGGTGGTTGCAAAATCACCAGACCAGGTCAGACAGCATCTGCAGACCACCCCGGAGCTTCTGGGGTTCCTGATAAATCACAAAAAATCAGTCCTTCTACCTGCACAGCAGTTGCAGTTCACAGGAGCAGAGATCAACACCCTGCAGGGTAGGACCTACCTGCCTCTGAACAGGGTAAGAAGTCTCCAGATGAATGCAAACTCGTTCAGCCTGCACGAGAGAAAAATTGCAATGCTGTTCCTACCACCCCTGGGCCATATGGTTGCAGCCACAGGTACAGTCCTAGGATCCATTTCCAAATGAGAGACATCCAATTCCACCTGAGGGCTCATTGGTGCTAGAGAAGAAATTCCCTCTCAAACGTGATTCTAACAAAAACTTTGTTACAAGCACTTCAAGTGGTGGAAAGAGGAATCCAACCTGGGGGAAGGGGTTCCTTTCCAATTAGTCTCTCCATCAGTTGTTCTCACAACAGATGCATCTCTCCTGGGTGGGGTGCCTGTCTAGGGGACCACACAGCCCAGGGCACTTGGTCAAGTGCAGAGTCACTCCAGCACATAAACTTGCTGGAACTCAGAGCAGTGTTTTTGGCACTAAAATCCTTCACAATATGGGTTCAAGGGAAGGTGGTACAAGTCAGAAGAGACAATACCACCACAATGTATTATATAAACAAGCAGGGAGGCACCAGGTCTGGTCCTCTCTGCACAGAGGCCATGAAAATTTGGAGCCTGGCTTACTCCTTGGGAGTTTCCCTACAGGCTATTCATCTGTCAGGAAAGGACAACACTATAGCAGATGCTCTGAGTTGAATCAACCAGGCCCATCACGAATGGGCCCAAAACAGGCAAGTGGTAGAAGTAATCTTCAGGAGGTGATGCATTCCAGAGATAGACTTGTTCGCATCCCACCAGAACCACCACCTGCCACAGTATTGTTGCAGACCACCAGTTCAGGGCACACTACTCCTGGATGCTCTGGCTTTGGATTGGTCAGGGAAACACCTATATGCTTTTCCTCCTTTCCCTCTGGTGTACAGGGTATTGCTCAAGCTCAAGTCCAGTAAACATCAATGATTTTGATAGCTCCAGACTGGCCCAGGCAGCCATGGTACTCTCTATTGCTCTCCATGTCTGTAGCCAAGCCAATACATCTACCTCGGAAGCACAACCTGTTAACCTCCAACCAGGGGAGACTTCTATATCAGAATCTCAGATCTCTCAGTCTCAAAGCTTGGCTCTTGAAGACCTAGAATATGCAGGTCTACACCTCTCTGAAGCAGTTTAAACAACCTGAGAGGCTACAGGAAGCCTTCCACTAAGAAAACCTATGCCTAGAAATGGAAAAGGTTTTCCATTTGGTGCTCAGTCAGAAAACTGGTACCAGAACAGGCTGAGGTTACCTCCAAAGGTATTCATAACTTCCCACCCTGCCTCCCCTTCCAGAACCTTTAGCCTCTGCACTCCTGCGTACTGTGCTCTCAGGGGTATACATGCCACTTTCTGGCACAGTTTTGGTAAACAAGGTTCATGTTGTGTCCCCAACCGCCTCTTTCAGGTGACTCTGACATTTTTGTGGGTATCTGTTGTGTTTTTCCACTGCAGTTGGCGGGTTTATTTAGGGGGTTATGGGTTTAACTATTATCAATTTTGATTATCATTGATTACTGATACTATTCAGTATTCACAGTTCTTTGGGGCCTGCCTTTCCAGCCGTCCAGGAAATCTGAGGGGTTTTAGAACTAAGGCAGTTAGTTCAAGAAAGCATTTGAATAGTTGTCACAGTGCAATGAGTTCCATCATTTGCATGTGTTCTATCCTCTCCAAGCAATTCTGGCTTAAAGGGACACTGCAGAAAGTGATGAATAATTGAGTATCACTGGGAAGAGACAAGATTTCTATGGTAAGTAATTTTTTCTTCCCCACTGCCTTAGAGAGTGAAAGCTCAGGGTCTATCAGAAGCTGCTTGTCTCCTTAGTGAAGCAAGCTCTTGAAGGGAGAAGTGTGGAGGCAGAAGTAATAAGGAGGAGGCTGCAGGCCAGTAGAATTGTGATTTTGCAGCTAGAGGCAGGGAACAGCCTTAGTGGGTAAGCCAAAGACTACATTTTGGTGATAGCAGAGAATGTTTCCCTAAACCAAAGTGGTTCCATGAGAGCCCTGAATTACAGCTCAGTGTTTGGGATAGCCAGAACTAACAGGCATGCAAGCTGTGTCTGGGCTTTACAGCACATTTAGGAGTTGTGGGCAGTGCACAGTTGTGCTAATCAGGTTTACGGGTATCCTCCTGAGTTGAAACTGTACCATAGATGCAGACAGAAAGAGAAAAAGAAAGAGAGAGAGAGACAGAGGCTGGTTGATTGCTGAAGTCGATACTGTCACTGCACTTCAACCATGCATTATCGGCCGAATACGAGAGACAGTTGACTTTAACCAGAGGCCAGAATCCCACTGCAACAATTTGCGTCACCAGAGAAAAGGCCTACACTAACCATGGATACCTCAACAGTGCCTGTGAACCCTGCACCTTTACCAGTTCATGGTGAGTTCAAAATGGCCACAGTCAGGCATTAATTTGGAATAGGCAATCAGGCCTCACATGACAGTTTGGAGGTTCGTTAATTGTTAAATCAAGTGTGCTATCAGCTGCTATTAGGTGCAGTGTGATTGGACATCAGGCCTACAGTGATTCAACACCTGGGAACCCGGTGAACTATACACAATGGAGCTCCCTAAGGTTTACAGGTGCAAAGCTTGCTGGTACTGGATGGTACTGATTTAAATTCTGGACTTCAACCTCAACCACTGCCTGAGGCATCATTTGAGTCCTCCCTTCCATCATTGTCCAAATCAAGGTCCCAACATTACGATCTATCTTTGCTTCAAATATTGGACTTAAACCCAGCCATTGCCTGTGGCATCTGTTGTGTTCTCCCTTCGAACAGTCCTTCCTCCCTAGGCCATCATGTCCATCCTCTCCTATCTCATCTGACCTTACCTCCCACTCCCTATACCCCCTTCCCACCCCAATTGCCAGGACATGCCTACAGTACTTATCAAAGGACTCTTGCATCTTAATCTTCTTCTTACTTTGACGCTAGAGGAACTGCCACTCCTGCTCACTATGACTTCTCCAGTGATGTTTACTGTATAAACTTTAGCTCATTACCTTACGTCCATATATCTCTATCCATGCAATTGTATTTAAATGGCACTACCTCCTGTTGAACCTATTGCTATGTTCTGTTGCAAGTATCTTGTCACATGTGATAGTTATATGTTATTATATTGTTATAATAACTGGCCAGCAATTTTTTCAATGGGCTGAGCCAGTTATAATTTGACGTTATAACCCGCGGGTTATAACGGCGAGCACATGCTGAGTCAATCAACAACAACCATTCCGTGATTGGTTGTTAATGTCCTACTGGGCAGGCTTCCACTCATGAGCAAACATGGCGGCTCCGTATCCGCATAGCGAGGAGCCACCAGACTGTAAGTCCTCGTCGCGTTTTTTAAAATAAAAATAAAGTAACAGTCATGTCAACCACATTTCAAAAATATCTGGTTGATCCCGCCATTCGAAAGCCGTAGAGGACAACTGCCACGAATAATGGCTTAGATCTCACTCCCTGAGGTAAGACAATCACAATTGCAACACAGAAATCTGCCCAAAGTGAAAAAAAATAAAACAGCAACTGTAAAAAAGAAAACTACAAGAAAAAAAAAAAGAAGAATGGGAAGACAGAAAGGGTGTGTATGTGCGTGTGTGTTTGTGTGTGAGATTCAGACACAGGGCTGGAAAAAATTGCTGCCCAGCAATTATAAATAATAAACTATGGGGAAGTGTGCTTAAATTTGAAATTAATGGCTGCCCACAGTGTGGGATGCTTTAATAAACCCTGAGGGCGAAGCACACTTCCCCATACATTATTGTATATATAATAACTGGGGAGCGTTTTTGCCCATAGGAAACCTGGGTTATAATTTGTTGTTATAACCCACGGGTTATAAAGGTGAACACATGCCGGGTTTCCTCTCTCCACACATGCACCTGCCTCCGCTCTCGCTTCTCCACTTACTTCGGGCCACCGTCGACGGGATACTAACACTCCAGCATCACAGTCTCAGCAGTAAGTAAATAAAGAATAAAAAATTGCCTCAGCTTCTGACTTTCCAGGCTACTGTTGTGGGCTGAAGTAACCTAAAAAAAAAGAAAAGGGAAAACGTTTCTTCGGTAGCCACCTGGCCAGAAAGACCACTGACTGCACTTCATTTACACTGGACTGCTGCAGTTTTATTTTATATAACTGCTGTGGCAAGAAAATGCTCCCCTGCAATTATATAAAATAAAACATGGGGTGGTGTGTTTAACTCGAGATTTTACACACACCCCTCGATGTTGGATGCTTAAATAAACCCCTCGAGCTTCGTTCTCGGAGTTTATGTAGCATCCAGCACCTCAGGGTGTGTGTAAAATCTCTTTAAACACACCACCCCATGTATTATTCTATCTATTATTACTATGTAATTGTTATGTATGTTCACTCAACCTGTTATGTCTTAACCCTGTTGGCAATTGTTTTGCCCCAGGTCCATCTTGTAAATGAGCTTGTCTCAATGATGTTCCACCTGGCAAAATAAAGATTTTGATTGATTGATTGGTAGTGGGTCCTGTGCAGTACAGTTGGGCAAGGTCACTGTGATGGGAAATGGCAACTACAATCAAAGCAAGACAATAGCCATATCCCGTCTGGAATTTATGCCCTAACCATTTTCCTATCCCTTCCAGAGCCTGATCTGGTTTCCCTCAATAAATCCCTTGTCATTTGTTTGCAACTACTGTTGTGAACATGTCATTCACAGAGCATTAATAGTTGCACATGACTGTCTCTGCACTCTGTGGGTGATGGATGGAGGATATCTGTAGGGAGAGTGGGTAGGTACTGCATCCCAGGGGGTGATACTTGAGACCCAGGCCCACTATACATTCTCTGGGTGGTGTCCCTGAGCAACTAATCACCAGTTGGGTCCATCAAACCCCCATAACAAGAGCTAAGAACCATAAATATTAAGAAAGTCCTTCAGTCAAGAGTAGTAATCATTCTGACGGATGTCAGGACCAGACCCTGTGGAGACCTGGTTACATGCATTTATACAGTACAGCATGGGAGTACACCTCACCAGTCTTCATAAGCACAATTTTTATAAGGCTATCGCCTGCCTCTGACTTACAGTGGTAAACCTTCACTTACAAATATTTGGAATTAATTGCTGTTTTGGCTGAAAGAAGTTACTGAATATAAACATTGTGCTGCTTCTCTCTCTTTTTTATGTTGGCTCACGCATGCACAGCAAACATATTGTGGTAGTAGCAGATTTGGAGGTGCAGTCATTGTTGGCGAATGCAGGGCACGCATCAGTAGGTGCGTCCCTCATTCCCCAGTCAGGCAGCATGCAGGCGCCACATCAACAATTTGGAATGTGGCCACCAGATCTAACAAAAGGTCCGCTGCAATGAGAGCGGAGCTCTCATGCAAGCGTATGACCACAACTGTCCTCGATGTGCATGCAACACTGCCGCCATCTCCTGTCAGAATGCCGATGGGGGAACCTACCCCCGTCGTGGCATAATAACCC
This sequence comes from Neoceratodus forsteri, assembly GCA_016271365.2. NCBI lineage: Eukaryota > Metazoa > Chordata > Ceratodontiformes > Ceratodontidae > Neoceratodus > Neoceratodus forsteri. The sequence goes on from JADMNL010000023.1 coordinate 74,265,217, forward strand.
TCCCATTTACAATGTATGCCTTGAGGTGTGCCCAATCCCCCTTGGCATCATGCTACTAACAGTTTTTCTTTTGCCGGCGGGGCACCAATCTCCATCGGCTTCAGTGCTTCGATGATGTTCCCCAACGAGAGCCCCAATCCCCTCGGCATCATGCGCACCCTCAACAGTTTTTCTTTGCCAACGGGGCACCAATCCCCATCAGCTTCAGTGCTCGAGTGATGTTGCCGACGGAGGAGCCCACTCCCACCCGGCGCTATGTAACACCCTCCCTGCTTTTGTTGGTGCCGACGGGGTGCCCAATCCCTGTTGGCATAATGTCACCCCTGCTTTTGTTGTGTGCTGATGGGGTGCACAATCCCGTTAGGCATAATGTATCCCCCTCTTTTGTTGTGTGCGACAGGTGCCCAATCCCCATCGGCTGCAGCTGCCCAAAAACAGTACATTGCCCCTATTAAAGAAAACATGGTCCGCAATATTGTTTTTTTTACCCTGTCAAAAAGAAAACGGTCCCTCGCAGTCTCCTTGCCCCCTTCCCACAGCCCACACCCACCCACTGTGCACCCTGCCTCCCCACACCTCTCCTTCACCCCATACCTCTCTCAAAGTCCGGTACGATGATCTTCGGTGGCCCGGGAATACATCTGCACTCTTCAAAGCTGACCGCGAACTGAGGAAATGATACTGCATTTCAAAGGTTACAGTTGGATCTGTCACACTTAAGCACTGCTTCTCTGAAAATGTATTTGAAAGAGCAAAGCAAAAGCTCTTGTTACACATAACTGCTATTTATGTAGTATGTATGTGTATTTGGTGTAAGTCAATTGTTTATTGTACCTTGTATGCGCTGTTCACTGATGTTTTTTATGCGATGGTATGATCCTGGGTCGTGCCTGTAAAATAAGCCTGCTCCAGTGTACTTACCCAGTAAACCAATACAGTAACACAAATTATAATGGTCCTCTGACTTTAACACCCATTTAACAGTCCTCCCTCCAATAGTCACATACAAAGCCTCACTTCAGTACTGAAAAGAAACTGACGTAACAAGGAACTTCAAAGGTGCCATCCGCCTTAAAGCAGCAGCGCATGTTACGGTGAGAGTTTTGTATCTATATCTGTATTTGACAGCGTGTATTATCACTTTTCCTACAGCTAAGTAGAATGAGCTTGCAAATGATGACATTGGGAGTTCAGAACAGCTGAAAATACTGATGAAAAAATAGGGATAGCCATGTTTAAAGGAGTGCTAGCTACTTCGATTATTTAAAATAAAAGAAAAGGCAGGTAAGATGGGTCACCTGAAGCAGAATTAATAGAGATTACTGGGTTGGGCAACTATACACATCCGGCCTGTGCTGCCACAGAGGGGTTCTAGTTACATCAAAGCCAGTGTAATTAGGAGCCCAAGGTGGCAGCACAGGCTGGATGGGCATGTGGTTGCCCATTCAGTATTGTTTTTATAATAAGTAGGTGTTTTTTTTTTTAATGACAGTGTTTCCAAAGTGCTCGGCGTCACTGTGTAAACAAGCATTTGTCAATGCCGAATGTTCATCGTGTGCACTGGTGTCATTTGGAGGGGTGACGAGCCTACATTGGCAAATTACAACATGGGTTCATAATTTTTTTGTTTGTTTTTGTTTTTATACCACATTTTCACCCTTTATTTCCCACTCATTAAGAAAGGAAGAATACAATTTCAACTCCTGTCCAAAAGGTGATTTCACACAATGGCTGTGAAATCACCTTCAGGATGCAAAAAAAAAACATTTTGGCCAGGATCTGAAAAATGGCAGCTGTCACATTCATGAGGTGCTGTGAAGAAATGGCTATGTTGACAATTTGGGGTCAAAATATTGAAAAGTACCAAAGGTACGCGTCTGCATTTGCTAATTTAAGTGCAGACTCGTAACTTTGTTGTTTGTTAATATTGTCGCACTACATTTACAATGTAGCATTCGTATGACCCCACCTCATGAACAAAGGTGGAGAAAATTTACAGTTCCTGTCCCAAACGGTAATTTTGCACAGCAACTGCGAAATCACCTTTCAGGATGCAAACACACATTTTTGCCAGGATCTGAAAAATGACAGCTGTCATGTTCATGAGGTACTGTGAAGAAATGGCTAAACTGAAAAATGTGGGTCAAAATATTGAAAAATTGCCAAAGTTATATTCCTTTGATTCTTCAGTTTGCTCGCGGCTTTTAAGAGTACAGATGTGTCCTGGTGTGGAGAAGATGACAGTGCTGACATCCAGAGGTAAGGGAGGTGCGGGGAGGTGGGTGCTCAGTAGGAGGGTGGGGATGGGGGGACTGGAGATGATGAGGGACTGTTTTCTTTTTACAGGTGTAAAAAAGACAGCAGGGATGGTTTTCTTTATTTTACAGGGGAAAAAATGTATGCTAATTTAGGCACACTGGGGTGGTGGGACATGCTGACACAGGGATTAGGCACCCCGATGTTGGCATGGGAATGGGTACCAGAGGGTGTGGGGCAGACAGCACACAAAACTGGGAGGGAGCGGGAGGGTTTTATTTGTTGCCAGGGGCTGAGATGGGAGCGGGGAGGACAGTACACAGTGGGAGGTAGTGGGAGGGTTTTTATTTGCTTCTGGGTGCTGCTGGGGGCTGGGATGGGAGCTTGGAGGGCAGCATACAGTGGGAGGTAGCGGGAGGGTTTTATTTGCTTCTGGGGGCTGTCAGGGCCTGGGACAGGAGCAGGGAGGACAGCACTTAGTGGGGAGTAGTGGGAGGTTTTATGTGCTTCTGGGGGCTGCCGGGGCTTGGGACAGGAGCAGGGAGGACAGTACACAGTGGGAGGTAGTGGGGGGGACTTATTTGCTTCTGGGGGCTGCTGGGACCTTGGATGGGAGCGGGGAGGACAGCATGCAGTGGGAGGGTTTTATTTGCTTCTGGGGGCTGCTGGGGCCTGTGATAGGAGTGGGAAGGACTGCACACAGAGGGAGGTAGTGGGAGGGTTTTATTTGCTTCTGGGGACTGCCAGGGACTGGGACACAAACAGGGAGGACAGCACACAGTTTGAGGTAGTAGGAGGGTTGTCCGCTTACCTAATTGATTAGTCTGCCTGTACTTCAAAGGACCAAGTCGCACTGCTAATGTGTTGGCTCTGTCCTTTGAAAACATTGCCCAGACCAGCCCCCTCACAAACTCAGTGTCATCAGGCCACTGCCTGCTGAATCGCCTGCCATAGACCAGCCCCTACAACACCGCTCTCCATTGGGCTGGCACCCCTCACACCCCTCTCTAGCAACTCTCGTATTAACATGTTCATTTGTGCTTGCATGCACAACGAACATAAAAAACAGCTGCTATAAGGATTTCTGATCAGCTGGTACGTTGTTGTACTACAGATGAGTACAACCACATTCCATTACCTTTAAACTGTGACACAACAACATTTCAGCTGGCATGGAAATCCATACAGAACAAACCATCTCTATACATTATAAAGGCACACTGTTTTCACTGTAACCATCATGGGTACTTTAACCACCAGAGGGAGCCACTCTCACAGCTGTCGTTGGGTTACACATTTTGAAGGCCCTGCTGAGAGGCATAGTCTCTGTATTACCAGATGAATCCGAAGTAAAACAAGCATTTGTCAGTGCCGAATGCTGATTGCTTTGGTCCGTTGAGGTAGCTCAGTGCCCCTCTGTCACGTGCATGTTCTGTTTGTCCTGGTGCTGCAAGCTGTCCTTTTGTACTGGGCTCCTGCCTGCATTGGCACCTTTTTGTGCCCACAAAGAAATCCGCAGCTGTCCTGACAGAGCTCCGTTGAGGTTGCCTACCCCCCACTCGCCATTCTGTTTCTTCTGGCACTGCAGGCTGCCCTTTTGTACTGGGCTCCTGCCTCTGTTGACACCTTTTCTGCCCACAAAGAAATTTGCAGCAGTCCTGATAGAGGTCCGCTGGAACTCGCTCACCGCCCCTCTCTCACCCTCGCCATTCCGCTTCTGCCAGCACTGCAGGCTGCCCTTTTGTACTGGGTTCCTGCCTGCATTGCTGCCTTTTTTCTGCCCACAAAGAAACTGCAGCAGTCATGATAGAGCTCCATTGAGCTCGCTCACTCCTCCTCTCTCACTGCTCTGTTTCTCCCGCCGCTTCAGGCTGCCCTTTTGTACTGGGCCCCTGCATGTATTGCTGCCTTTTTCTTCCCACAAAGAAATGCGCAGCAGTTCCAACACAGCTCCGTTGAGCTCACTCACTCCCCCTCCCTCACTCGCTCATTCTGTGTCTCCCGGCGCTGCAGGCTGCCCTTTTGTACTGGGCTCCTGCCTGCGTTGCTGCCTTTTCCTGCCCACAACGAAACCTGCAGCGGCCCCAACAGAGCTCAGTTGAGCTCGGTCACTCCCCCTGTCTCACTTGCTTGATCCTAATCTGTCCCAAACACTGATTTCCAACAGCGACTGCGGTATTCTGCACTGGAAGTGCGAAAACACATTTCAGCCAGGATGTGAAAAATGATGGCTATACTGTTCATAAGAAGGTGCAGGAAAATGGCAATGTTGAAAATTTGGAGTGAAAATCTTGCAAATTTGCGAAGTTACGAGCATGTGTGTAAACTATGCAATGCACGCTTGTAACACACTCATTTTATGGACTTCCATCACCAAATTTTCAACATAGACATTTTAGGGCCTCTGTCCATGAACGGTGTCACTGTGATTTTCGTCATGCATCCCAAACACTGATTTCCCACATCGACTGTGCTATTGTGCACCGGAAGTGTGAAAATACATTTGGGCTAGGATATGAAAAATGACAGCTGTACTGTTCATAAGGAGGTGTGGAAAAATGCCAGTGTTAAAAATATGGAGTGAAAATATTGCAAATTTGCGAAGTTATGAGTGTGCATAGCAACTGCGCAATGCACGCTCGTAAAGCAGTCATTTTTTGGATTTTTCCCACCAAATTGGCAACATACACTTTTTGAGAGCCCACCTAATCAACACTGGCACTGTAGTTTTATTACTCTGTCCCGAAAGATGATTCTGCGCAGTGACTGCTAAATCACCTTTCAGGACCGAATGACCCAACAGTGGCTGAAATCATGAGAAGAGGTCCCAAAACCCCCATGTTGAAAATCTGGTGCCAAAATTCCAAAAAATGCCTGAGATATGCATCAAAATTGAAAAAAACTTATTTATCCCATTATACAGCTTACCGGAATTTCTTCAGTTTGCGGTCGGCTTTGAAGAGTGCAGATGTTTTCCCGGTCCACTGAAGATCGTCGTGCTAAGTATGGGGTGAGGGTGTGTGTGGGGACGTGGGATACGTAGTGGGTGGACGAGGTTGTGGGAGGGGCAGGAGATGGTGAGGGACCGTTTTTACTTTGCAGGTTAAAAAAGACATTGCAAGATTCTTTTTTTTTTTTAACAGGGTATTTGGCATGCTGGAGTGGGCTCCAGCATGCCAACCGACTGTTGGGGGTCAGCTGTAGCCGATAGGATTGGGCACCCCTGTTGTCACAAATGCGGGGCGCAAGAGCCAAGGGGATTGGGCACCCTCTTGGCACAACTGTCACGCTACTCTTTGGGGGCTTATGCCAATGGAGGTGGGCTCCTGTCGGCACACAAACTGGGAGGCGCGCAAGAGCCGAGGGATTGGGCATCCCTCAGCACATTCTCATGCTACTCTTTGGGGAAATTATGCCGATGGGAGTGGCTCCCCTGCTGGCACATCAAACTAGGAGGGACATAATGCCGAGGGGAGTGGGTCCCCCATCAGCAAGTCAACTAGCACCGGGATGGAAGCCGACGGGGATTGGGACCCCTGTCGGCAAAAAACACACTGCTGTGGGGAGGGGCACATGCTGCCGAGGGGGCATTGGCACCCTCTCAGCACTGGGGGCTCACAAATATTGTTTGTAAACATGGTGGCAAGCCGCCGCCAAGTTCACAAACAATATTGCAGCACCAACGCTCCGCCCAGCAATGACGGGTCACTCCCTCATTGCAGTGGTTCTGCTGACACTGCAATGACGAGGCAGCCCCTGATTGCAGCAGCTGAAATGTTTCAAGGTTGTGGTACGCTGGCTGAACTACTGTCATCAGCAGCGTACCACCCCATCGGGGAAAGGTGACCAAACCTTTAAGGCTATGGGGGCATTGGCCACAACAGTGCCATGCTCTCCACAACCTGCTTCAGGCAGTTGCCGCAATATGTTTCTTGTGCATGCGCGCAATCAACATAAAAATGTAAGAAAAACAGCCCTGAGACTCTAGGAAAGAAAAATAACAAAACAGCCTTTTAATCCTTTGAGTGCTTAAAATGTTCCTTTAAACTAGGACCACCCTCCTGGTGGTGCAATTGTGTGCTGTGATTTTTTCATATAGTATCATCTGTGAAGGCTGCTGCAGTAATGTGGATATTTATCATTTTGATTTCTTTTTATTCTCTTTATATACAGGAGTTTAAAAGGGTGCACACATGAGTAGATGCCCTAGGATAATTTATTTAGTTTTTTGTTTACTGGGAAAGGAGGGCTAGGCAATTTTCCCAATTTTCAGCTTTGCCCAGGAGGGGGGCAGATGCAAATGGACATACTAAATTAGTTTAAGCTGTTGGTGGTATTTTTTTAATGATGGGAAGAAACTCAGCCAGGATACCAGTGAAATTGCCCTACTCTTTTCAAGAAGTGCCATGGGATCTTTAACGTCCACTGAACATCCACCAGAACAGGCAGAAAGGACCTCAGTTTAACATCTCATCCGAATGACAGCACCTTAGCAGTGCCCCTCTTACTGCACTACAGTGCCAGTATTGGGAGTTTAGCCCAAGTTCCTTGTGTGGGGCTAGAACCACAACCTTCTGATCTTCTGGTCTCAGAGGCGAATGCAAACTGCTGAGCCACTAACACTGCTGACAGTACCTTAAATACTTCATATGCACTTGGCTTATCCAGGACTAACCAGCCAAATTCATCTACAATCTGGACAGCTACTGCCCAAAGTTGGCTCAATGTGTTAGATGCCAAGACATTTTTTTTTACTGATTTGGCTAAAAATGTTTTATTAATTAGCCACTATTAGCTAGTGTTTTTATGCCAATGTAGCAGGTGCCCATTTGAAAAAAAGGGGAAATATGGTTAAATGGGTAAAACAAAATAGGTGGTGGCTAAAAGAAAAATATGTTTTTTTAGCCAAATGGCTAATTATTTTGGTGTCTAAAGCCAACACTGCTACCACCAGATAGGTCGAACAGATTCTCTGCGTAGAAGTCTGCTCCAGAAAATCTATCCGAGTTAAACACAGTGCAAAGCTTTCATTATCTATATTACCTACTCTGTCCAAAATTGAGAAAGGTGCATGAATTAGCTAAGTAACTCACCAGATGATGCACAACTAAGATTAATATCATATTAAAGGGACACTGTCAATCCCCTAAGGCCTCAAAGTATCTAGTTTAAAAAAACATTATGATGGTCACATTCTGTAGAGCTTGCTGATGAAACTGTGAGTCTGATTCTAATTCCTTTATTGTTTTAAAAAAAAGGATGTACACCCCCCCTTCCCCATTGTCTAGGGGTATGCCAGATGTTACATTAAGGGGAGGGTGGCCCACAGCAATAGAAACACAGATAATGTAATTTTAGATTGTTCTTACTGGGACTGGCTGCGTAGAAAGGGTTCATAGCTGTCAGGGGTGCATCTTCAGTGCTAGGCTGCAATAGATCTTTCAGGCTAAACATACAAACATGCGGAAGGAGGCAGTAACAAACAAGCATTTGTCAATGCCGAATGTTTGCTTGCTGGCATTGGCATTGATAGTGTACAAGTTACAAAGCTGCATAATGGAATGGCAGTGAAGTATTGAACTGAAGCCAACCCCACCACCACCCTGCAGAGAGTGACAGGCATTGGGGTGTGCCTTTGGGTCGTCAGGCATAATGGCCACACCATTTCACCACACCCTACCCTGCAGACACTGACAAGTGTCACGGTGTGTCTTGGGGTCTTTGGCCCTTATGCGCACCCCATTCCATCAGGAAATACAGTGAGATGGGTGCAGTATAGGAGAATGGGGTGAACTTTGGGGCCGAAGAGTCCAAGGCATACCTCGATGCCTCTCACTGGCTGCAGGGTGTGGATTGGTATAAGCATTACAGGCAAGAATCCCAAGTCACACCCCTGATGCCTGTCATTCTCTACAGGGTGGGGCATTATGGTTGGAAACCCTAACACCTCAGGCATCATTGGTATTTTCACTCCAAATTTTCAACATGTTTTTAGACCCCACCTCATGAACAGTGGTACATTCGTTTGTTAGTCGTAAAGCTGCTTATGCACAGCGACTATGGCATTTAGCACCACAGGTGCAAAAACACATTCCGAACAGGATGTGAAAAATGACAGCTGTATTGTTCATGGGGAGGTGTAAAAAATGGCAATGTTGCAAATCTGCAGTAAAAATATTTAAAAACTGGTGAAGTCACGAGTGTGCATAGAAACTGAGCAATGCACACCCGTAATGTAATTAGTTTGGGGATTTTTTACAGCAGATTGTCAACACAGGCATTTTGGGACCTCCGATCATGAACAGTGTCACTGTGATTTTCTTTATCTGTCCGAACAATGATTTCCCACAGCGACCACGCATTCTGCGCCTGAAAGTGTGAAAACACATTTCGGCCATGTTGTGAAAAAATGACAGCTGTACTGTTCATAAGGAAGTGTGGAAAATGGCACTGGTGAAAATCTGACTGAAAATATTACAAAGTCATGAAGTTATGAGGGTGCGTGGAAACTGTTCAATGCTCACTCGTAACACAGTCATTTTATGGACTTCTGCCACCAAATTTTCAACATAGCCATTTTAAGACCTCTGCTTGTGAACAGCATAACTGTGATTTTCTTAATTTGTCCCAAACATTGCTTTCGACACCGACTGTTACCATTGTGCGCTATACGTGGAAACACATTTTGGGTGACATGTGAAAAATGGCAGCTGTACTGTTCATAAGGAAGTGTAATAAAATGGCAATGTTGAAAATCTGGAGTGAAAATATTGAAAATTCGCAAACTTATGAGCGTCATAGGGAACTGCGCAATCCACGCCTAGAAACAGTCATTTTTAGATTTTTCACAAATTTTCAACATAGCCATTTTAAGACCTCTACTCATTAACAGTGTCACTGTGATTTTCTTAATGTGTCCCATACATTGATTTCGCACACCGACTGCGCCATTGTGCGCTACATGGGTGGAAACACATTTTGGGCAAGATGTGAAAAATGACAGCTGTACTGCTCATAAGGAGGTGTGGTAAAATGGCAATGTTGAAAATCTGGAGTTAAAATATTGAAAATTCACGAACTTACGAGTGTGCGTATGAACTGCGCAACGCACGCTTGTAAAACAGTAATTTTTAGGAATTTTTCCACCAAATTTTCAACATAGGCTTTTTGAGAGCCCACCTTATGAACAGTGGCAGTGTCGTTTTGTTACTCAGTCCTGAAAGGTGATTTCACGCAGTGACTGCAAAATCACCCTCCGGGCCCGATTAACGCCATGACAGTGAGAGTATTCATGAGAAGGGATCACAAAAACCCCATGTTTAAAATTTGGTGCAAAAATTCCAAAAAATGCCTGCGATATGTAGCAAAGTTGTAAAAACCCTATCTGTCCCATTATACAGCGACTGCATTCCTCAGTTCACGGTCGGCTTTGAAGAGTGCAGACGCCGAGCCGAGTCCGGAGGTAAGTATGGGGTGAGGGGGTGTGGGAGGCAGGAAGCAGAGTGGTGGGGAAGAGACAGCGAGGGACTGTTTTTGTGTTTCAGGGTTTTTTTTTTTTTTAAAAAGGACGACGACGCGGGACATTTGCCACGCTGGGGTGGGCTCCCAGCGTGGCACAAGGATGGCTCTTTGGGGGGGTCGTGGAGCCGATGGGGATTGGGCACCTCGCTGGTGATAGCATCTGTTGCCATGCTGGGGTGGGCTCACAGCATGGCACCCTGTACCTCTGGGAAACAGGGAGCTGACGGGGACTGGGCACCCCGTCGGCATATCGAGGTAGCCACGCTGGGGTGGCACCCAGCGTGGCATGTGGAACTCTGTTTGGGGAGAATGCAGCACAGCTGATGGGGATTGGGCACCCCTGTCGGCTATACAGTGTGTGTGTGTGGGGAGCGAGCACGCGGTATGCGTGCGTGTGTAGTGGGAGCGTGCATCAGCAGGCGATATCTTATCGCTGCTCACTGAAGCGTAGCTCCCCCTTTCAACTGTACTCCACTGCATTTTCGACTGCTGTCATAGACAGCTCCAGCAACCATTGGAGAACTGGGGCCGTGCCTGCAAACACACTGACTGAATTGGAAGAGGGCTGCCACATCTCCGAAAACTCGGATGATGGCACTATGTTTCTTGTACATGCGTGCAAGCAAACATAAAAAACATCCAAAACAGGGCAACTTCAGAACAGGGGATCCCATTTTAATTAATACCTAAGTAACTCAATAAAGCTATGTGCAGTCTTTGATTCCAGACACGGGGGTCCAAACAAGGTAGTGGTGATTACATATCAGCAAACTGGCCAAACCTCACATTGTGGTCATTCATCCCCTGGGCCAAGATGGCCTCTAAAAGTTCTGGCAGCATTCATTTCAGGCTGAGTGACTCACAATACAGGCAGCAGCTGAACCTCATAGCCCTCTCTTCTCTGGCTCTACATGCTCTCACCTATGGCGGCTTGAGGGAAAATAGCCATGACAAATTGGGGCTACCTCTTTCCATCCCTCTTTCAATGGAACATCCAACACGACTTAGGCAGGTGAACTCCCCCTTTTAAGCACAGAGCAAGCATCTCGACCAACACGACCACAACTGGGTTTATTCTTCTTGCTCTGGATGCCCTCTCTCTCTTTCTGGGTACAGACCGACTCCGACCACACCCCTGGAGCTGCCACAACTGGGCTGGCAATCTTTCTGTATGACGGGCACTTTCTGCACAGTACTGGACTCCATTCCACGTCAACCTCATGACTGTTTTCCCAGTAGAATCCGGGCAGCCACGGGCTCAAGACCCCTCTCCTCTCTTGCACTGCCTACCCATCTTCAGCCAGTTTCCACATGCAGCCTTACCAGAGGAATAAGCAAAAATGACCCCACCTTTCCTGTGGGGCAGTCCCTGACTCTTATCAATGGCTGCCACCACATCCACCACATACACTCACTGTTCGGCCCAGCCGCCCACGGAATCACAAACTGTTTGGAAAGCAGGAAGTTGCCCCTGCTCTCCACTCTCCCCACCACCACCACTACACACCCATGTCGGGCTCTCCCCACTGGCATCAGAACCTCTCAGTTTATGCCCCCACACAACTTTGGTGAACTCTGACCTGCGTAGTCCCTGCTGGTGGGTAGGGGCCAGAATGCCTAATTAATTAATGGTCCACATGACCATAAATGGTGTATGCTATGTGCATACACCCCGCAGTGGAGGGGTACATTTCTCCCCTGTCTTAACTGCTCACTGCCCCCAGTTAGCACCCCCCTATCCAGCTACCTATCAGCTGTCTACAGTGGTGTATGCACACTCCCCCACCAAGCATAGCCATGTTGGCCCACTGGAGTACTGCCGAAACAGTGGATACAACCCTCAAACACTCTAACCCCCAGGGACTTAAACTTGGCTTCCCAACCATTTCCCTTTAATCCTAAAGTGGTGTCTTTCTGGCAGCCCAACCACCTGCTTGTCCAAGGACGGATTGCTGGACAACAGGGGGGTCTCCCAGCCTAACCTCCCACCAACCCACCATCCTAAACAGTACTGCCTTACACAAATGTGGCTGCCTGCCTAACAGCTGCCAAGCTGTCCAGATTTACTTAACATTAGAAACCCATACTTACCACAATAGAAATTAGTTCACACTGAAGCACAAACATTGCAAACTTCAAAAGACATGCAAACAATGGGATCAATGTATTTTTTTTTGCATTCTCTTTTTACCTACTCCACCATGGCCATCCCATCAACCTCTCCGTCAGGCGGCCAGTCTCTTCACCACCACCCTGATCCTCTGTTCTTGCCATCCACTGCCCCCTCGTTATGCTGCTTCAGTTGTCCCGCTGTATCCCTTTGATGGGGGGGCCCCCCCTACCCAATGGGGGCAACTGGGAGGGGAAACTTCAGTGCCTGAAGGCACCTTTTGCCATCAAGGCCGGAGCAGCTTACGGGTGCAGTATCAGGGGCTATCCCAGCTACTACAGTGATGGGAGGATAGAGGCCGCCGTCATCCTTGGGCACACACCATGGCATCCTGGGTTGTCTGAGCATGCGCCATGTGGTCACCCATGGCGCATTGCATGGTGCCGAGTTTGGCCACCAGGAGTCGCTTGAGGCGGCAGTCCCCATCCCCGGAGAGGCATCTGAGGGATGCTCTGAGCCCTCCCTGCCGGTCTTTGCTCCTACCGCCCAGGTTTGGGATGCGAACCCGGGTTGCCAGCGTGCCAGGCAAACCCCTATCACCTGGCACCATGGAGCCGGCAATGGGATCAATATTGCTGATTACCACTGCTGAACAAGTTAATACAGTATAGATCTAACAGTGCTACCTCCTTCCCCCCACTGGAAATTCCCCGGAAATGCAAACAGTTCTTACAGAGTCCATAATGCAAAGTCCAAATGTTCACAGTCACTGCCTTTACTATAACTCAAACTGTAAGGCAAACGAAAGAAAAAAATAGGGTTTATCACACCCATTTATGTTGCACTTTACAGTTCAAGCATTTCCTTCACTTTCAGGATGACAGTTGGTGGGGCAGTACCAGCGAGGAGACCTCTGGCAAGGGGGGCAGCGAAACACACTTGGTCAAAGTCCAGCAGTCCTTTCACTGTCAGTAAGAAATAGTATTTTGGGTGGGGCTTCGTGGTCGCCTCCAAAGGAATTCACTCTGCTGATGTAGACCTTGCTTCTTCTTCCTTCCTTCCAGGTCTTGTACAAGTGCAAATGTCTTGAACAGGGTGAGCCCTTCATACACATGCCAGACGCACATCCCTTTAGCTCTCTTCTGGATTTCTTGAAGGGCCACGGTGGAACGAGAGGGGGCTAATTTATGTTTCTTATACAGTTTTCGAGAGTGCCGCAAAACACCCAGACATTTCATTTTTTTTCAATTATATCCCAAATGCACTCTGAAAGATAGGGATATACATATTGTGGGTAGTCATGGCAGGTCTTCCTAAGGACGATTCTCTCAGCTTGACTCCATTCAGGTAGATTGAGTACTGATGTTTCAGGGCCTGGCCATCTGGCGACCATACCCCCTCCTGGTAGTGCCTCACTGCAGGACTACCATCTTTACGTACTTCATTGGTCTCTCACCTCCTCCTACACGTTGTAGCCAGGGTGGGCTGATCTTTCCATGGCATCAGGTAGACAGACTCAAACTGAGATGTAATGTGCGAATGTCCCATTCCAGATCATCATCATTCACTCACCCTCACCTTCCACCACGATATCTGCAGCACGATCCTCACTTGGCTGTGCTAACGCAGCAGCAGCAGCAGTAGCAGAGGGGCTACTGGTTTCTGATTGCTCCTCTTCAGGCTCAGGTGGCTTCAGTCGGGGGTTCTATGGGCACGGTTCCATGTCAAAAGGGTGAGCGCAAAATGGCAAATACAAAAAGGCGACGCCAAAACTGCATAGACACAAAGAACAACCAGGAAATAACAGCGATCACAGAAATGACGACAACACTGCCGCAGTGAGTTTCTGGAGGGGGCTTTGCACCCTGCACTCCCTTACTATAGATAACCAACTCCAGGGGGGGCACAACTTGGGAAGGGGGAGAAAGCCGTAGGTAGCAGTTTTGGCGATTGCTGTTTTTCCCGGTCACTCTTTGTGCCGTGTTGTTTTCTCATCGCTGTTTTTGCATTTACCATTTTGCACTCTCCCTTTTCACGGGATACCACAGGCACACTCTGGGCAGACCTTGTTGGACCTTTGAAATCATCTGAAGTCAGTAGCTTCATGTGGGCTGCTTGACCCTGATCTCACCCATGAGGTACCAGAGCTAGATCTGTAGGCTGAGTCACAGTGGCCACCCCACGGGGCACCAGGGTCTTTGGGGGACTACTTTGCAATGAGCCATCTTCTTCTCCACAGACACCCTTAATTGCCCCTTTGTGCCCTCCCAGTCCTTGAAAGCAGATTCAGTGGAGGTCACAGATTCAGTGGGCAGCGGAAAAAGCAGCCACTCCAAACTTAAAGGGGCCCCTTCTCTGGTACATGGTGAATATTGGCAGCAAAGCTACACCTTGTCCCTCAGACTGGCACACGATGCATTTTGATCCAGTGGCTTTTCCAACAATGTTCCATAGCCACCACAGCATAGCCAATGGAACCATTAACACTGGAGGTCTCAGGTGCTCTGGACATCCTGGAAAAACCTTTGCAAACTCTTTTCTCTCAAGAGATAAAGCTGCGTACTCTCAAGGAGGATCGCTGCAATCCCCTCTCACTCACAGGTCTCAGAATGTGGCAAGACAACTTCATCCATCCTAAAAGAGCCCACAGTCCAATCCTGGAGCAGTGACACAGTGGATTTATTTAAATGGCACCTGCTCTGAACAGTGTGGTGCATCCCGCTGAGCCCAGCTGGTACCATGAGCCCTCCAAAGGCACAAAATCTCACACACCGTGCCATTTGCTTTGAACAAAGTTCAAAAGTCCAAACACAGTCCAGGCAGACCCAGCACTAATGTAAAGTCCAACATGGTCCAGAAACCCAAAAGACACCATCCCATATGAGCCCCCATGTCATAATGCCCCCTTCCACATTGTCTAGGGATATGCCAGATGTTACATTAAGAGGCAAGTGGCTCACAGCAATAGAACAATAGAAACACAGATACTGTCATTTTAGATTGTTCTTACCAGGACTGGCTGCGTTGAAAGGGTCCATAGCGGTCATGAGGTGCATCTTCAGTGCTAGGCTGCAATACATCTTTTAGGTTAAACATACAAACATGCGGAAGGAGCAATAACAAAAAACGTCCAAAACAGTGGCAACTTCTAAAAGGGGAACCCATTTTAATTAATAACTAGGTGACTCCATAACACCATGTATAGTCTTTGATTCCAGACCATGGGGGTCCAAACAAGGTATCGGTGGTCACATGTGGGTGAGCTGGCCCCACCTCACATTGTGGTCATTCATCACCTGGGCCTTGATGGCCACTAAAGGTTCTGGGCAGCATTCATTTCGGGCCAAGTGACTCGCAATACAGGCAGCAGCTGAACCCTCACATCCCTATCTTCACTGGCTCTACATGTTCTCACAGTTTATGGTGGCTTGAAGGAAAAGAGACACCACAGATTGGGGCTACCTCTCTCCATCCCTCCTTCAATGGCACATCCAACAGGACTTAGGCAGGCAACCTCCCCTTTTAAAGCACGGGGCAGGCAT
The DNA here is from genome assembly GCA_016271365.2 of Neoceratodus forsteri. Lineage (NCBI taxonomy): Eukaryota > Metazoa > Chordata > Ceratodontiformes > Ceratodontidae > Neoceratodus > Neoceratodus forsteri. Next base: position 74,280,646 of record JADMNL010000023.1, read on the forward strand.
CCCCACCAACACAGCCACACATGCTCTGGATGCCCTCTCTCTGCGCATGGACCAACTCCCACAGCACCCCTGGAGCTGCCACAAGTGGGTTGCAGTCTTGCTCCATGACAGGCACTTTCAGCACAGTAGTTGGCTCCATTTCACTTCAACCATCATGACTGTTTTCCCAGTAGGATCTGGGCAGCCACAGGTTCAAGACCCCTCTCCTCTCTCACACTACCTATCCATCTCCAGCCAGTTTCCAGGTGCAACCTTACTGGAGGGATAAAAAAATTACACTACCTTCCCCTCAGGGGAGTCCCTGACTCTGTTTGGTGGCCACTGCCATGTCCACTTGGTGTACGCACTTTTTGGTCCAGCCACCCACAGAATCATGAACTGTTTGAAGAGCAGACAATCATCACTGCTCTCCACTCTCCCCACCACCACCACACTCACTCTCAGTGGTCTCTCCCCAATGGCACCAAAACCTCCCGATTTATGACCATGCACACTTTTGGTGACCTCCAACCTGCGGAGTCCCTGACAGTGGGCAGGGGCCAGAATGCCTAATAAATGAATCGTCTGCATGACCCTAAATGGTGTACACTATGTAAACACACCCTGCATGGGGGGATGCCAAAAAAAAAAAAACAGATTATCCACCATACTGGTGTTACCACACAAAAGCATGTTTGTTTACAGTCCTGACTCCCACTACATCTTTCCTGGATGTGGGAACACCCCAACACAGTCAAGTCACTCATGATGCAGTGGGAATAGAGAATACTATTGCATCATGAGTGGTTACACTGTTTGTAGGTGTTCCTGATGTTCAGGAAGTATGCAATAAAAGTGGATCAAGGATTTGAAACAAAACAAAGTTGGGAATAAATAACTACACCGTGAGCATGCATCTCAGTTGTACTAGAAAAGGCAGCAGATAAAAGAACTAGCAACAATAAAGAATTTTTGAGAAGGTAAGCAATCACAAAGAGTGGATTTTCAGCTAGAAATAATATGATGCAAAAGGGTAGACTTTATCCTTTAGGCAAATGAAGGGGGCTAGTCATTGGCACAGCAGTAGCAGTGCCGATCAAGATGCAGGTGATCCAAGTTCAGAATAAACAAGGGAGCTCGGGGTGCTGAATGTAGAGAAGAGGATGACACATCCAAGGGGGTGGTCTCCACCTCTGGGGAGAGCAGCAAACTTCACAGATGTACCACCACCTGGGGGACCAATGCTGGTGGTACAACTGCAGCAGTGGGAAAGTGGAACACTGATTGACTCTGAAATGCTAGCACATACGTTCATGAATGCACCATGGAGCCCTTCTCATCTGTGTCCCATGGGCAGGGAGAAAATGAAAGGCAGAAAAACTGGAGCAAACAGCATGATTCCAGCTCTCTAAGGCTCATCAAGTCAACCGCACTCTACCTTCCACAACAAAACCAGCCAGAGGATGGTACAACACCAGTGACCAAGGGTGAAATAAAGTGGAAAAAAACAGGGAATGCGTGTGGTGAAACCCACTGACATTGATTTAGGTGGGGACCATGCTGTTCTTTTATTTGATAGCTCATGATTCAGTAACATGCAAGCTCGCTGCACTATAAGCACAGTGCAGGTTCTACAGACATACTGGAGCCAGTTATATTGTGGGAAACTGCTTTACCTCCAGGGCACTTGGCATGGAAAAGAAATCATGTTATGTCTTTTCCTCTGTATAGAAGAGATCTACAAATAGCCCATCCCCATTCTCTCAGTTGCTTTTATGGCACTATTGACTTAACAAGCTTAGATTTGTTCACTGAAATTGATCAACTGCGATTTATCAAATCCCTTCTCTCAAATGGGAAATTGTTCGGTTCCAAATCAGTACAGAGCAGACCTGAAGAAAACTCAAAATGGTTTTAGCTTTGGAAACTTTAATAGATTATAAATGTGCACCACATATCTGCATATTCTATATAAATGTGCACCATTCACATAATTCTCAGTCCAAGCTGATAAACATTTACCTTTTAAATGAAAAAGCTTGTTTTGGTGGCTAGTCCATTCATGCAACGGTAGGGCTTAATGCTTGCAAAAATCTGCCCCAGGTTTGAGAATGAGCTGGGATCAGAAGAACCAGCTAGGGGAGGGACGGTCAAGTGGCCCAGGGACAGCTCTTCTCCCTCAAGGTAGGGGACAAAGTATCTCGCTCCTTGATGGCCATGCAGTGGAGCTGGAAGGCAGCACAAGTGAGCACATACTGCAGGGAAAGCTCTGCCCTCAGATGCCATGCCTGCTTGGGAGCCACCATGTGCATGTAGGTACATCATTGCTCATTCTGACCTAAAGAACAAGCATTTGTCAATGCCGAATGTTTGCTTGCTGGCATTGGCAGTGGTAATGTAGAAGTTACAGAGCTGCGTAATAGGAATGGCAGTGAAGTACTGAACTGAAGCCAACCCCACCACCACCCTGCAGAGAGTGACAGGCATTGGGGTGTACATTTGGGTCGTCAGGCATAACGGCCTCGCCATTTCACCACACCCAACCCTGCAGACACTGACAAGTGTCACGGTGTTCCTTGGGGTCTTTGGCCCTTATGCGCGCCCCATTCCATTAGGAAATATGGTGAGATGGGTGCGATATAGGAGAATGGGGTGAACTTTGGGGCTGAGGAGTCCAAGGCATACCTCGATGCCTCTCACTGGCTGCAGGGTGTGGAATGGTATGAGCATTACAGGCAAGAATCCCAAGTCACACCCCTGATGCCTGTCATTCTCTACAGGGTTGGGCGTTATGGTTGGAAACCCTAATACCTCAGGCATTTGTTGGTATTTTCACTCCAAATTTTCAACATGTTTTTTTGTGACCCCACCTTATGAACAGGGGAATAGCAGTTTGTTAGATAAAAGCTGCTTATGCACAGCGACTGACGGCATTTAGCACCACAGGTGCAAAACATTCAACAGGATGTAAAAATGACAGCTGTACTGTTCATGGGGAGTGTAAAATGGCAATGTTGCAAATCTGCAGTAAAAAATATTTAAAAAATGGTGAAGTCATGGCGTACATAGAAACTGTGCAACACAACCGTAATATAATTAGGTTGGGGATATTTTACAGCAGATTGTCAACTCAGGCATTTTGGTGCCTCCGATCATGAACAGTGTCACTGTGATTTTCTTTATCTGTTCGAACAATGATTTCCCACAGCGACCATGCATCTGCGCTGAAAGTGTGAAAACACACTTCAGCCATGTTGTGAAAATGACAGCTGTACTGTTCATAAGGAAGTGTGAAAAAATGCCACTGGTGAAAATCTGGACTGAAAATATTACAAAGTCATGAACTTACGAGGGTGCGTGGAAACTGCGCATTGCTCACTCGTAACACAGTCATTTTATGGACTGTTGTCACTAAATTTTCAACATAGCCATTTTAAGACCTCTGCTCATGAACAGTGTAACTGTGATTTTCTTAATCTGTCCTAAACATTGCTTTGCACACCAACAGCACCATTGTGCGCTACATGTCTGGAAAACACATTTTGTATATACATATGAAAAATGGCAGCTGTACTGTTCATAAGGAAGTGTAATACAATGATTGAAAATCTGGAGTGAAAATATTAAATTTGCAAACTTACAGCATGCATAGGAACTGCAGAGCACACCGTAAAACAGTCATTTTAGGAATTTTTCACCAAATTTTCAACATAGCCATTTTAAGACCTCTGCTCATGAACAGTGTCACTGTGATTTTCTTAATGTGTCCCATACATTGATTTTGCACATACTGCATCTTGTGCACTACTTGGGTGGAAACACATTTTGGGCAAGATGTGAAAAATGACAGCTATACTGCTCATAAGGAGGTGTGGTAAAATGGCAATGTTGAAAATCTGAGTGAAAATATTGAAAATTGCAGAACACGAAAAGTGAGTAGAACTGCTAATGCACCGTAAAACAGTCATTTTAGGAATTTTTTCATCAAATTTTCAACATAGCCATTTTAAGACCTTTGCTCATGAACAGTGTCACTGTGACTTCTTAATTTGTCCCGTACATTGATTTCACAACACCGACTGTGCCATTGTGCACTACATGGGCGGAAACACGCTTTGAGTGAGATGTGAAAATGACAGCTATACTACTCATAAGAAGGTGTGGTAAAATGGCAATGTTGGAAATCTGGAGGAAAATATTGAAAATTCGTGAACTTCAGGCGTGCATAGGAGCTGTGCTGCAGCTCGTAGAAACAGTCATTTTAGAATTTTTCACCAAATTTTCAACATAGCCATTTTAGACCTCTGCTCATGAACAGTGTCACTGTGATTTTCTTAATTTGTCCATTGCATTGATTTCAAGACTACCGACTACGCCATTTAGGCGCTACATGGGCGGAAACACATTTTGGGTGAGGTGTGAAAAATGACAGCTGTACTGCTCATAAGAAGGTGTGGTAAAATGGCAATGTTGAAAATCTGGAGTGAAAATATTGAAATGCGAACTTACGAGCCTGCGTAGGAACTGCTCAACGCACCTCGTAAAACAGTCATTTTTGGAATTTTGGCACCAAATTTTCAACATGGGGTTTTTGGGACCCTTCTCATGAATGATGTCACTGTTATGGCGATATTCAGGCCCGAAGGGTGATTTCGAGTCACTGCTGAAATCACTCTTCGGCCTGAACACCGCCATGACAGTGACATAATTCATGAGAAGGGGTCCCAAAAACCCCATGTTGAAAATTTGGTGCAAAAATTCCCAAAAATGCCCGAGATATGCAATAAAGTTGAAACCCCCCTATGTAACCCATTATACAGCTTACCGGCATTTCCTCAGTTCGCGGTCGGCTTTGAAGAGTGCAGACGTGTTCCGGTCCACCGAAGATCATCGCGCCGGAGTCCGAGGTAAGTATGGGGTGGGGGTGTGGGAGGCTGGGTGCGCGGTGGGTGGGTGCGGGTTGTGGGAGGGGTTGGGAGGCGCACTCGGGACAGTTTTATTTTAGAGGTTTAAAAATAAAAAAGGCGTGGGACATTTGCCACGCTGGGGTGGGCTCCCAGCGTGGCACAGAGGCTGGGGCGTTCAGCCGGCGAGATTTGGGCACCCCGCCGGCCAAAGGACTACAGTGCTTGCCACGCTGGGTGGGCTCCCAGCGTGGCACCTACAACTGGGGGGTGGGGGCGCAGCTCAGCAACTGGGCGCAGCTCAGCCGGCGGGATTGGGCACCCGTCGGCTATACAGTATGGGGGGCGCCGCACGATGTTCTGGGCGTGGGAGCCGCGCGTGAGCAGCCAATATCTTATCGGGTGCTCACTCAAGAGTAGCTCCTCATTCATGAGTACACTGCATTTGAGCGTGTCATAGACAGCTCCAAAATGCATTGGCTTACAGGGGCCGCGCCTGCCAGCCCACTGACTGAATTGGAGGAGGAGGTGACACACCTCAGAAATCTCCGATGAAGGCACTATGTTTCTTGCACATGCGTGCAAGCAAACAAAAAATTTGTGAAAAACAAGCCCCGGTCTGACAGGGCCACACACTACCAACATGGCAGGCCACCCACCACCACATGTGGTCCTGCGTAACTGGTGGATAACTGGTAAGTCCACAAGAAGGTGCGTGACAAGGCTGTGGGGGATGCCACAGGGACAGGGGTCAGAGGTGCAGAAACACAAGATTGAAGGAAAAGCTTGCTTGATTCCATCTATCCAGGATCAGGAGGATTCTAGTCTACCCAGTCTCACCCACATGAAGCAGTCATTATCACTGGGTTTAGCGTTACTTTAAAAAAAAGTATATGCTGTTTGGAAACACTTATTTAGGCAGAAAAATGCCTGCCTAGAATTTGCAAGTGTAACCCCCCTGTTACCCGGGGTTACTAGAAATAAGTAAGACCTAGTGGTAGGCAAGGAAGGCAGCTTGTGAAACTCCAGTTAAATGGATTTCACACTGTCTCACTCTGTTCTCAGTCTCAGCTGAGACTGAGGGATGACACCATTTAGAACTGTCACAGCTGCATAAGCCACACTGGAATGTTGCAGTTGGAGGTTAGAGTAGAACGTTGGGGAATTTGAAGTAGAGTCTGTAGAGTTCAGTAGAGTGTGGCAGTCTGAAAGAGGTGCTCTGCTGTGAGCAGGCCCTCAGAGCTCTAAGCTCTGTCAAAGAGCTACTTTTGTTGCATAGGTGTATGTTCTCACCTGAAGAGGAACACAAGAACAGCATATTGAAGTGGTGGAGACTGCTTTCAATGATTCAGGGCCCCATCCCTCTGGGGATGGGGGAAGGTATCAGCCTGTTTCTAGGGGCAACCCCCTTGGTCTGGCTAGGGAAAAAAAGCTGCCTAGTTTAAGTTCGTGCTGAGGCACCAGAAGTTCTGGACGCGATTCCTTGAGGAGGAAATGCCTGTGGGGCACCTGCAACTGAAGGGTGGGTTCGCTCTGCTAAAGGGCCATGTGTTTTCACCTGCATCAAGATGAAACTAAAGGGACTGTTACTGTGGGGTCAGAAAAAGACAGCCAAGTACAGTATGGAAGATGTGGGGATTGGACTGCTTGACTCTGTGGGGGGTCTAGAGTAATGGACACAGACACTTTTTAAGTATGTTCAAGTCCAGCACAAAGGGGATGTAAAGACAGTAGACTGAATGTGAAATACATTTAAAAAGTATCTACACAGCAAAGTGTGTTAAAGGATGAGGTGCTACAGTCCAGATATATGGCCGGGTATGAATTATGGGAGCAAGAGGTGGGAGACCCCCCCCCATCAGTAGTAACCAAATTCACCTCTATGGATTTGCTCTGGAACACCTGTTGCTATCTCTCAGGTACTTGGTCAGTGCCTGAGGAAAGTACCCAGATGTGGGATTGATGAGGAAGATTCCCGTATGGAGCAGAAGTGCTCATAGGTGGTTTAGGGAGCCACTAGTAAATGTTTCCACGCTATATGGAAAGTGTCCAAGTGGCTGGCAAGGGAGCCGAGCCAGGGAAAACCCAGAGCAGCGTACAAGTTTGGGCTGTGTGCCCAGTGTGTTTCAGAGCCTGAGGGCTAAAGTGATGAGGATATATTCTGGTCTCCATAAATCTGCATTACCAGGAGCGTAGCCCCGTGGGGGTCCATCTATGCTTTGTTTATTCTGTTGGATGTGAACAAAAGCCACACTTTAGAATCCCACTTCTGGTACTGGACATTACAGTTATTGCTTCCTTTGTCCGGAGTTACTTGGGTGCCCCTGTTGCAGGGTAGCCAAACCTAGCCAATATGCAGCCTGACATATTCCTCCCCGAACCCAGCCTACCTGGTAGTGCTGTCAGATAGAAAAGGCATACCTGGGTGGGGGATACACAAGCATTTTTAGTTCTGGTGATGTCATTCGGAAAACAAGGCAGGCATTGTTTTGCCATTATGAATGACTTAAGTGTTCTCAGCCAATCAGCATACTCCTGACCCACAGGGTATCTTATCCTGAGTATATTTGTCAATTCAATGTTCCACTTCAGCAGCATGGTGGGGGGGTTCAGTCATGTTTATGTTGTCTTGCACACGCAGCGCAAGCAACATTTTGTGACAGCTTACTGGAGCAGCAGGTTGTGGAGGTGCGGCTATGTTGCAGAAAATGGTGCCACTGCTTTTTTGGGCTGGTGTCTGTGGTACCAATGAATGAGCATTCTGTCTATGACAGCAGTTCAGAATTAGAAGCGTGCCACCAACTTGAAAGAAATCCACCTCTGCAATGAGAGACAGGCTTGTCATTGCAGAGGCAGATCTCATATGCCTCCATTATGTGCCCCAGGCGAAACATTTCAATGAACATGGTGGCAACTCCCACCGTGCACCTCTCACAGTCCCTACAAAGCCGATGGGGGTGCCCAATTCCCCCGTCGGCATCCCCCTCCACAGTTAGTTTGCTGATGGGGGAGCCCAATCCCAGTCAGCATAATTTTCCCCCTTTCTGCCAAGGGGTGCCCAATCCCCCCTCGCAGCACCCCTGAAACACAGACATGCTTTCTTTGCCAATGGGGCCCAGTCCCCATTGGCTCCAGTCCCATGTCCCCAAAAAACACAGGTGGTACACTGGAAGCCCACCTCAGTGTGCCTAATGTAGTACCTGAAAAAAAGAAAACCTTCCCCCAAAGTGTTTTTTTTTTGTTTGTTTTATACCTGTAAACAAGAAAACGGTCCCTCGCTGTCTGTGGCACCCCTCCCACAACCCACATCCACCCGCTGTGCACCCCCACCTCCCCACACACCCCCTCACCCCATACTTACCTCCGAGCCTAGCACAATGATCTTGACTGAGCGGGAACACGCCTGCACTCTTCAAAGCCGACTGCAAACTGAAGGAAATCATGGTAAGCTGTATAATGGCATCAATGGGGTCAAATCAGGGCTATCTTGGCCATTTTTGTGACTTTTGGTTCTAGTTTTCAACATGGGGTTCTGGACCCCACCTCAAGAACTCAGTCACTGTCATTTTGTTATTTGGTCCCAAAAGGTGATTTCACGGTCACTGCATGGAATCACCTTTGGGACGATTAATAAAATAACAGTGTCACTGTTCATGAGTGGGCTCCCAAAAAGCCTATGTTGCAAATTTAGTGAAACAATTCCAAAAAGTGACTGTGTTACAAGCATGCATTGTGTAGTTTCCACTGAAGCTTGTAACTTCAAGAATTTTTAATATTTTCACTTCAGATTTTCAACATTGCCATTTTCACACCTCCTATATGAATAGTATGGCTGTTATTTTCACATCCTGCCCGAAATGTGTTTTTGCATATCTGGTGCACAATGGCATGGTCGCTGTGGGAAATCAAAGTTTGGGACAGATTAACAAAATCACAGTGCCACTGTTCATGAGTAGAGGTCCCAAATGCTTTCATGAAGTAGGGTCACAAAAAGCCCATGTTAAAAATTTGGAGTGTAAATACCAACAAATGCTCAGGGCGTTAGGGTTTCTAGTCATAACATCCCATCCCGTGGAGACTGACAGGCATCAGGGTGTGACTTTGGATTGTCGGTTGTAATGCCTATGCCATTCCACCCCCACCGTGCAGCCAGTGACAGGCATCAAGGTGTGCCTTTGACTCTTCGGCCTCAAAGTTCACCCCATTCCCCTATACTGCACCCATCTCAATGTATTTCCTTACAGAATGGGATGAGCATAAGGCCCAGCGACCCCAAGGCACAACGCAACACTTGTCGGAGTCTGCAGGGTAGGGTGAGGTGAAATGGCATGAGTGTTATGGCTGATGACCCAAAGGCACACCTCAATGCCTTTCAGTCTCTGCAGGTTGCGGTGGGGTTGTCATCAGTTCCATATTGCCATTCCTGATATGCATATTTCTAACTCCTACACTACCAGTGCCAAAGCCAGCAAGACAACATTTGGCAGTGAAAAATGCTTGTTAAAAACAAAACTCATGAATCTCAATAGCTAATCCAAGTGGCTTATAAAATGTTTATTTGTACTTAACATGATGGTACAGTTACAGAATTATAGGTCATGGGAGCACCATGTGACGTTCCCAAGCAATCACAGTGCTTCCTTCAGTTGCATGTGAGACACTTTTGTTCCCATAAAAGTGTCTCACACACTGTGCCACAGTAACAAGCTTCTCGATGGCTGTTCACACTGTCAACATTTCAAAGAAACAAATGTTAATTTCTAAATAAAACTAGCACAATCAATATTAAGTTTATGGGTCTGGTTGGAGACCTTCTTATGACTATAAGAGTGCAATCTTGGTGTTTGTAGGGCACCAGGACTGCTCACCTTTGGTTTACATGGAAAAACAGAACTAATCACCTCCTTGGAAGCTTGGTTTAGGTATGTGGGTACTACAGCTAAAAATGAAAAGATGTGCTATAAGTTACTAAACGAACTTGAAATGTTTAATAAAATATATTCAGAATAATTGAGTCATCATCTTTTATGGGGTTATTTAATCTTCTGCTAGTCAACAACAAATGAATTGTTCTACTTTGATATTTTTGTTTTCTTCTCTGCTGGGATATTGCTACCCTATTTATTATTTATGTCTTCATTTTTATGTTGATTGCGCGCATGCACAAGAAACATATTGCGGCAGTTTGCTGCAGAAGCAAGTTGAGGAGGCGCAGCACTGTTGTGGCCAATGCCCCCGCTGCCTTTGGAGGCTTGGCCCGCTTTTCCCAATGGGGTGGCACAATGCTGCTGACACTAGTTCAGCCAGCGTGCCACAACCTTGTAAGGTTTCAGCCGCTGCAATCAAGGGCTGCCTTGCCATTGCAGCGTAAGCCATTCCGCTGCAATGAGGGAGTGACCCGTCATTGATGGGCGGAACCTTGTTACCCTGATATTGTTTGTGAACACGGCGGTGGCTTGCCAGCTGCAGCACCAAGAGAAACAGAATGACTGAGTGACAGACGGGGAGTGAGCAAGCTCAACGGAGCAAAGCAATCAACATTCGGCATTGACAAATGCTTATTCTAATCTGTAATGTTATGTATTTTTTCTTGATGAAAATTAATAAACTTTTTACTGGAAAAAACTTTTGCTTTTCAGTTCTCACATCCTAAGGACAGATGAGGTAACACTTCTATGTCCATACGAGACCCTCAAGTCCAACCCATAAATATATAACAGAGATCCATCTCAGACAGGTCAGGCAGATAGAACAGCTTAGGTTTCCCTCGAGGTCCTCTCATCCCAGTTGCTCTGGATGGTATTCTGATATGTTTATAGGGATGCTAGGAGTACCTCCTATGGAAATGAGTATCGCCTCACATGTTTTTAGGGTGAGAGAACTGCAAACCGAAGGTGAGCTGGTTCCTTAGGGATGCAAGAGGCAAAATTCATATCTTGTGCAGGTGACTGATGGCTGGAAGGCACACAACCAAGCAAAAATAAATAAATAAATGAAGGTGGTACTCCTATAAATATATTATTTTAATTTCATTTTATTTTTTAACCCCTGGTTGGTCCATGAGTAGAAATCTTCCCATTTCTCAGGGATATCCAATATAACAAAAAATACAAATACACATACAGCAACCCCCCAATAAAAATCAGTCCTAGCATTGACAAATATTCATGGCAGAATGACATGCTTTCAAACTAAGCTGAAAAGACTGGAGAAAACCATGACAAAAAACTACCAAGATTACAAACTCAAAGTTTTTCTCCCAGTAACTAAGACTTAGGTTACTTTGGAAACCCAGTCCCTCCTACAGCACTGCCCTTAGTACATCATTACATAGTTGACTCCCCAATCATCCTGTATTGATGGACCCAGTTCTTCTGCCTGTGCCTAATTATGGATCTCTCATGTCTGTATTATGTATTTTGGCTCTGGTTTTATGTATTTGTTTTTCCTATGATTAATATTGTGTCATGTTTTGTGATATATTTATTGATTTGGGAACCTTTGAAAAAGGGCTCTTAAGCACAAAGGTTTTCCAGACACAAAGAAAAACAAGCATTTGTCAATGCCGAATGTTGATTGCGTCGGTCTGTTGAGCTCGCTCACTGCCCCTGTGTCACTTGCTCAGTCTGTTTCTCCTGGTGATGCAGGCTGTTCTTTTGTACTGGGCTCCTGCCTGTGTTGGCACCTAGTTCTGGCCACTAAGAAATCCGCAGATGTCCTGACAGAGCTCCGTTGAGGTCGCTCACTCCCCCTGTCTCACTTGCTCATTCCGTTTCTCCTGGTGCTGCAGGCTGCCCTTTTGTACTGGTTCCTGCCTCTGTTGGTGGCTTTTTCTGCCCACAAAGAAACCTGCAGCAGTCCCAACACAGGTCTGTTGAGCCTGCTGACTCCCCCTCTCTCACTCAGTCATTCCATTCCATTTCTGCCGGCACTGCAGGCTGGCCTTTAGTACTGGGCTCCTGCCTGCGTTGCCACCTTTTTCTGCCAACAAAGAGATCTGCAGCAGTCACAATAGAGCACCATTGAGCTCACTCACTCCCCCTCTCTCACTTGCTCATTGTGTTTCTTCCAGCGCTGCAGGCTGCCCTTTTGTACTGGGCTCCTGCCTGCGTTTATACCTTTTTCTGCCCACAAAGACATCCACAGCTGTCCCAACAGAGCTCCGTTGAGGTCGCTCACTCCCCATGTCACTCACTCATTCTGTTTCTCGTGACACTGCAGGCTGCCCTTTTGTACTGGGCTCCTGGTTCTGTTGGCGCCTTTTTCTGCCCACAAAGAAATCTGCAGCAGTCCCGACAAAGCTCCGTTGAATTCACTCACTCCCCTTCTGTCACTCGCTCAGTCCGTTTCTGCCGGCACTGCTGGCTGCTCTTTTCTATTGGGCTCCTGCCTGCGTTGCTGCCTTCTGCCCACAAAGAAATTTGCCGCAGTTACAATAGAGCTCCATTGAGCTCACTCAGTCCCCCTCTCTCACTCGCTCATTCTGGTTTCCCCGCCACTGCAGGCTGCCCTTTTGTACTGGGCCCCTGCGTGCATTGCTGCCTTTTTCTGCCTGCAAACAAACCTGCAGCAGTCCCAACAGAGCTCCATTGAGCTCACTCACTACCCTTCCCTCACTCGCTCAATCTGTGTCTCCTGCCACTGCAGGCTACCCTTTTGTACTGGGCTCCTGCCTGCATTGGTGGCTTATTCTGGCTAGAAAGAAATCTGTTGCAGCTCCTACACAGCTCCATTGAGCTCTCTCACTCACTCATTCCGTTTCGGCCCGCGCTGCAAGCTGGCCTATTGTACTGGCCTCCTGCCTGCGTTGCCACATTTTCTGCCCACAAAGAAATCCGCAGCTCTCCCGACAGAGCTCCGTTGAGGTTGCTCAGTCTCCCCCTGTCATGCGCTCATTCTGTTTGTCCTGGCTCTGCAAGCGGCCCTTTTCTACGGGACTCCTGCCTGCATTGGCGCCTTTTTCTGCCCACAAAGAAATCCGCAGCAGTCCTAATAAAGCTCTGTTGAGCTCATTCAGTCCCCCTGTCTCACTCACTGGTACTGTTTCTCCCACCGCTGCAGGCTGGCCTTTGTACTGGGCCCCTGCCTGCATTGATGCCTTTTTCTGCCCACAAAGAAACCTGCAGCAGTCCTGACAGCACTCCGGTGAGTTTGCTTACTCCCCCTCCGTCACTCGCTTTCTTGTTCTGTTTCTCCCAGTGCTGCAGGCTGCCCTTTGTACTGGGCTCTTGCGTTGGGCCCTTTCTCTGCCCACAAACAAATCTGCAGCAGTCCCGACAGAGCTCAGTCACTCCCCCCTCTCACTCGTTTGATCTTAATGTGTCCCAAACAGTGATTTCCCACAGCGACCATGCTGTTCTGCAGCAGGAGTGCAAAAACATATTTTAGCCAGGATGTGAAAAATGGCAGCTGTACTGTTCATAAGGAGGTGTGGAAAAATGCCACTGTTGAAAATGTGGCGTGAAAATAATACAAAATTGTGAAGTTACAAGGGTGTGTGAAAACAGTTCAATGCACAGTTGTAACAGAGTCATGTTATGGAGTTTCATCACCAAATTTTCAACATAGGCATTTTAGGACCTCTGCTCATGAACAGTGCCACTGTGATTTTCTTAATCTGTCCCGAACACTGATTTCCCACAGCGACTGCGTTATTGTGCGCCAGAACTGTGACAACACATTTCAGTAAGGATGTGAAAAATGACAGCTGTACTGCTCATAAGGAGGTGTGAAAAAATGCTAGTGTTGAAAATCTGGCGTGACGATATTACAAATCTGCGAAGTTACAAGGGTGCATGGAAAGTGTGCAATGCACACTTGTAACACAGTCATTCGATAGGCTATCATCACCAAATTTTCCACATAGGCATTTTAGGACATTTGCTCATGAACAGTATCACTGTCATTTTCTTAATCTGTCCCGGACAGTGATTTCCCACAGCGACCGATCTATTCTTTGCCGGAAGTGCGAAAACACATTTCGTCCAGAATGGGAAAAATGACCGCTATACTGTTCATAAGTAGGTGTGGGAAAATGGCAATGTTGGAAATCTGGAGTGAAAATATTATAAATTCGCGAAGTTACGAGCGTGCGTGCAAACTGCACAAAGCATGCTTGTAACACAGTCATGTTATGGAGTATCATTACCAAATTTTCAACATCGCCATTTCAGGACCTCTACTCATGAACAGTGTCACTGTCATTTTCTTAATCTGTCCCGAACACTGATTTCCCACAGCGACCGCGTTATTCTGCGCTGGAAGTGCAAAAACACATTTCCGCCAGGATGTGAACAATGACAGCCATACTGTTCTCAAGGAGGTGTGACAAAATGGCAATGTTGAAAATCTGGCATGAAAATATTGAAAATTCGAAGTCACGGGTAACGAGCTTTCGCAGCACACTCGTAAAGAGTAATTTTTTTTATTTTCCACCAAATTTGTAACATAGGCTTTTTGAGAGCCCCCCTCATGAACACTGGCACTGTCATTTTGTTAATCGGCCCCAAAAAGTGATTCCCGCGAATGAATGCGAAATCACCTTTGGGGCGAATGTATTAACCATGACAGTTCAAGCATTCATGAGGAGAGGTCCCAAAACCCCATGTTGAACATTTGGTGAAAAATTCCCAAAATGCCGAGATATGCACTAAAGTTTAAAAACACTTTTATGATATTGTACAGCTTACCGGCATTTCCTCAGTTCGCGGTCAGCTTTGAAGAGTGCAGGCGTGTTCCCGGTCCACGAAGATCATCGCGCTGAGCTCTGGAGGTAAGTATGGGGTGGGGGTGGGGAGGCAGGGTGTGCAGTGGGTGGGTGCGGGTTGCGGGTGGGTGGCAGAGCGGCGTCGAGGACAGTTTCCTTTTTCAGGAAAAAACAAAAACAAAAGATGTCAGCGGTCTGTTTTTTCTTCACAGGGGCATCTGGCGTGCTGGGGTTGGCTCCCAGCATGCCAGCAGAGGCTTTGTTTGGGGCCAGCAGTAGCCCATGAGGATTAGGCACCCCATTGGCAAATGGGGTATCATTATGCCGACGGGATTGGGCACCCCATTGGCAGAAACAAAAGCGGGGTACAGAATGCCGTAAGGGGAGGCTTCCCGTCGGGCAACAACAGAAACAAGGCCACCAAAGCCAATGGAGATTAGGGCCCCCGGCAAGTAAGCGTGGTGGGGTTATGTTGTTTGTGAACATGGTGACAAGCTGCCACCATGTTTACAAACAATATCAGGGGTTTTACATCCCGCCCTGCAATGACGGGTTGCTCCTTCATTGCAGTGGATGGCTGACACTGCAGTGATGAGGCGGCCCCTGATTGCAGCAGCGAAATTCTCAGAACTTGGTACCAGCATTCCAAACTGCTGTCACCAGCAGCTTGCAGCGGCATTGAGAGAGGACAAGCGACCCTTGCAGGCTGTGGGGCATTAGCCACAACAGTGCCTCGCCTCCGCCAGCCTGCTTCTCAGCAAGCTGTCCCAATATGTTTCTTGCACTGCGCGCAATCAACATAAAAAACAGTATAAGTTTGATAGCTGATAACTTCAGTCAATGAGGAACTGAAAACAGATGATGCTCTAAAACATAAGGCCTACTGACCTTAAGTAACACAGTTGCCTCATTTTACAGGTGGTTTCAGAAACTCCATCCTAACACCTACTGTATGGTAACGGCTCAGAATGACTTTTTGAATCTATATCTGCCAGTCAATTCAAGAACGGCATTTTGCCCAAGTATCTGTTAGTCAGAACTGAAGTGCGGGCATACACAGCTGCCATTTCAAACTGCAGCTGTATTTTAACCTCAGTAGCTTTTGCAGTGTTTTTCTCAGTCTCAGTAACAATGGCCTGTATTTTTGAAAGTTGCATCACTTTTGAGTCGCGAATTACAGCTGCATCTGCATCAGAAGGGTGCGCCACCATCAGAAGATGGTTATGCCACATTTTGATGCAAATGTTCTTGCGTCCAGTTTGGTGGTGCACACATGAGGCAACTATGATGCAGTCCCCATTTGTGCGATAAATATGTTGCAATTATGATTTCATGTTGGTTTTGACCCAGCTATGAAAATACAGCGCAATTATTTGTCACATTTGCATAATGCCCTAGTATCTACTTTAATTTATTTATAATGTATGGTAGAACGCTGTAATGTGCCAAAAATCATCATTTTACAGCGCTGTTACACTATCGATGTGACGTCACGCTCTTGTTACAGTATTGTCGCTACGTCACATCGGTAGTGTAACAACGTGGAACACAAAGCTTTGTTGTTGCTAGGACACTCATGATGCCGACCAAAAACACGTGTAAACACAAAAATAAACTGAAGGAAAAACTCGCCAAAGTAGCGCAAGCAGTAAACATGTCCTGGCTTTGAAAACATGAACGAATGTGTGATCCTTTACCACAAGGTAATAAAATTATCTCAAATATTGTTATCTTTACGTTATCTCAGCTGACCATACGTTTGACCATACACTATAAAAGACAACTATGGTCAGCGGTGTGTTATTTCTGCGCTCAGTTTGCCTTCTCGTGGTTCCCTTGGCACCGCTGTTAAACTTCTCAAGCTTCGCTCTCAAGGTTTAACAGAGTCGCCAAGGGAACCACTTGAAGGCAAACCTAGCGTTGTTACACACCGATGACCATACGTTATCCTATATATTACAATTAGTTCTGAACTCTCAAGTAGGGGTGGATACCTCATCTCTCCATCCAGGAAACTGATTGTTGTACATGCAAAACTTAAAAAATAATTTTACTTAAAAGAAAATAAAAATCAGCTCATTCTTAAGACTCGAGGGTTCATTAGTCTATACATAGATCAACTCATGATGCTTACTTTTCTTTTACAAAACTAGTTTTGAATTTGATTACTTTACTGTGTTTTTACTGCTGGAGTAACCTGCGTGAGCGAGTACTGTAAAATGACTTGAAGTAGGACCCAACAGAAAATAAGATGCTGCTTCTTAGTTTGCTGTCCTGAGTAAACAAATTGCACATAACAAATAAAACATTAGGAAATTAATTAAGAGTACACTACTCCTACTCTACTCTGAATGACCACTGCAGGGAGTATTGCTGCAATACTACTACTAGTGGCAGAATAGTATCAAAGGGGATTATCACGTTACCAGTGGTGGTGCCAATGGAGTGCTGCTACACATAGCAGCATAGTATCAAGGGGATCAGTTACCACTACAGGGAGTACTGTGAATGACCACTGCAGGGAGTATTGCTGCAATACTACTACTAGTGGCAGAATAGTATCAAAGGGGTTTATCATGTTACCAGTGGTGGTGCCAATGGAGTGCTGCTACACATGGCAGCATTGTATGAAAGGGATCATCATGTTACCACTACAGGGTGTTCAGATAGAGTACTGCTATTCATGGCAGCATAGTATCTAGGGTGTTAATCATGCTACCACTGCAGAAAGTATTGATGGAGTACTGCTACTCATGGCAGCATAGTATCAAGACAGTTATCATGTAATCACTGCAGAGAGTATCGGGGTATTGCTACCAATGGCAAAGGGATTATTATGTTTTCATTGCATAGAGATAAATATGGACTGCTGCTACTCATGACAGTATATTATTAAAAGGTTTGCCACTAAACCACTGCAGCAAGTATCGATGAGTGTGCCTACTCCTGGCAGCATTGTATCAGGAGGTTATTATGCTACCATTTCAAAGAGATAAATATTGGGCACTCTCACTCATGGCAGCATAGTATCAAGGGGAATATAATATTACCAATGTGGAGAGTACTGATGGAATATTTCTAATCATGACAGAATAGTATCAAGGAAGTTTTCATGTTACCATTGTAGAGAGTGTGGACAGAGCACTGACACTCATGGCAGCATAGTATCAAAAGAGTTATCATGTACCACTGCAGAGAGTATCAGTGAACTACTGTTACTCAGCACAGTATACTATCAAAAAAAAGTTATAACATTACCACTGCAGAGAGCATTGGTGAAAGCGTTGCTAATCATGGTAGCAATTTATCAAGGAGGTTATCATGTTACCACTGCATTGAGGTAAGTATAGAGTACTGTTACTCATGGTAGCATATTATCATTGGGGGTTACAATGTTACTACTGCATAGAGTATTGATGGAGCACTTCTTATTATGAAGGTTGTCATGTTACCACTGCAGAGAGAGAAATGTGGAGTACTGTTACATAGAGTAGCATAGTATCAAGGGGGTTACAATGTTACCACTACGTAGACTATTGATGGAGTACTTATCATGAAGGTTATCATGTAGCACTGCAGATAGTATTAATGGAGTACTGATACTAATAGCAGCATAGTATCAAAAAGGTTGTGATTTTACCACAGCAGAGAGTATTGATGGGAGTACTGGTACCAATGGCAACATTACATCAAGGTTGGTATCATGTTATCACTGAAGAGAGATAAATATGGAGTACTGTTGCTCATGGTAGCATAGTAACAAGAAGGTTACAATGTTACCACTGCACAGAGTACTAATGGAGTACTACTATCCATGGCAGCATTGTATAAAGGAGATTATCATGTTATCATTACAGAGAGATAAATATGGAGCACTACTGAGATAAATATGGAACACTGTTACTCATGGTAGCATTGTATCAAGAGGTTACAATGTTACCCATTGCAGAGAGTACTGATGGAATACTTCTAGTCATGGCAGCATGACATAAATGAGGTTAGTATGCTACAGCTACAGAGGGTATTGTTAGAGTGCTGCTACTTATGGCAGCATAGTATCAAGAAGCTTATGATGGTACCACTGCAGAGGGATAAATATGGAGTACTGTTACTCATGGTAGCATCGTATCAAAGGGTTACAATGTTACCCACTGCAGAAAGTACTGATGGAGTACTTCTAATCATGCCAACATGATATCAATAACTTTAGCATGTTACCACTATAAAGAGCAATGACTGAGTACCGCTACTGATGACAGAATAGTATCAAAGGAGATTATCATGCTACCACAGCACAGAGTATTAGAACTGTAGAATCATAGAAAAGAGAAGGACAGAAAAAGACCTGAATAGTCCAGTTAGTCTGTGCCAAGATTCCCTGCTAAGAATCTAATGTTAATTATTTCTTTGTCCTTCCCTCTCACCTACATCATCTTGTCTTATAGCTCCTTAAATGCATCCAAACTTCTTTTAAATCCTGATATTGTATTACCCTTCACAACCTTGTCTGGAAGTTTTTTCTACTCATCCACCACCCTTTCCATGAAATAATACTTTCCAATGTCTTTTGAAGCACCCCACACACACACACACATTTGGATCATAAGCACATCAATCCTGTGGACTTACTGTTAAAACACACAAACAGCAGCACTTAAGTTATAGAAAAAAGAATGGATACCCCAGCACTTTGAGTAACAGAGTCCCCTGATGTCAAGCACTGTAGTATCCATGCTACGGAGTTCACATTCTCAATAAACATATCAGATGGCTTTTTTACAAAATATTACTAAGTTTTCTTTTTTTCCACAAATTGAGTGCTGCTGTTTGTGTTTTATGCATTCCATTGGCTTTTGGCTAGCACCCACTCTGGTTTTCTGTAAGCACATTGTAAGGTGTGTGTTTCTCAAGCCCTACTGTTACTCAGATTAAATAAACTTACTGTGTCCACACAAATGAACCCTTCATGAACTTGAAAGTCTCTATCATGTCCCCCACTCCCTTCTATCTTCTAGTGGGTACATGTTCAGATGTTCAGACAACCCCGTCTTTTTTTTTTCTTTTTTTTAATGATATTTTATTGCTTTTAATAAGACAATAATACATAACCATCTCATGCAAGAGATCACAAATAATAACAGTCGATGCATCCAATGTATTAGTACACTTAGTCTATGCAATCTGGTTTGCGAATGTGGGGGTATTCCTTAGCAATCGAGTCCACATGTTGTCCATGATATGGTGCACCCTACAGGACTTTGGGTGGTCAATTCAAGTTAAAAATATAACCCCAAACAAGTATATTCAACAGCCTGTGTTGATGTGACCCCCAAACCAACAATATATTTCTTAACATCTGTAATACACAGGGAATGAAAGAATAGAAGAAGAGAAAAGAAAAATAATAATAAAACATTAATAAAACATTACAGCCTAAGGGAGCTCAAAATTCTCCTTACTGTTCACCTTGTTGGCCTGTGTAGACTGCGTAGTGAAAACCATGCGGTGTTCAACATTCCCCTGGCACAATTATGCCGTCTGGCTGTAACACTGTATAGCCCTATTGCCAATGTTTTAATTTTATTTCCCTCCTATAAATTTAGACTGAACTAACACTAGTGCCTTGCCAACAACACATAGAAACCCAAATGAGTCTAATAAACCCATCAACTGATCATTTAGACCTTACGTCTTGGTAAGCAGGGTCTTAGAACGTGTAACTATTAGCTTAACTATTTGCCTGCATATAAGTAAACAGTCCCAAAATTAGAGCTCATCATGCATCATCCTCTGATTCAGACTGGTCACTGTGTCTTGCTCAAGCAAACTCTCTACCGATTGCCTCCACCTTCTTCCCCGCTTTGTCTGGATCAGTGAATTGAAAGGTATGCCCGCCATAGTGTATTCTTAGGCGAGCGGGTATGAGGAGAGAGTGAGCAACTCCGAGGCTCCGAAGTTTTGTATGTACTCCATCAAATTGCTTCCTCCTTGATCAAGTTGCAAAAGATAGGTCAGGGAAAAGGTGAACAGTTGTTCCCTGAAACTGCAAGGATCCTGCTCCTTTAGCAGCCTGTAGAAGGAGATCTCAAATGGCGGCTCTGCTAGTAATTAACAGGATCATCCTGGGCGTTTCACTGTGATTCATGGCAGCCCTGGGTGAGATTTGATAGACCTTAAGAAAACAACCCAGAGGAAGGGACGATTTGAGGTTTAAAGTATCAGGCAGCCACGATTGTAGAAATTCTAACAGTCCTTCTTCCTCACAATTTTCTGGCAGGCCCACTATACGAACCTTTGGGCCCACTGCATGTTTTCCAAGGCCTCCACATGGTAGTGGAGCTGTGCATTCTCCTGAGTCATTTTGGAGGTAGTAGCCAGCACCTTGGTAGCCATCGATTCAGCTGATGTAGCAGTTGTAGTGGCAGTATTAATCTTGGCTTCCTGCTCCGTCATTCTTGTAAGTATTGACTCAATTTTGCAGTCAATTGCCTGCATTGATTTCTGCAAGGCTCGCCATGGAGGTTCAGTCCCAGGTGGGGGTTGTGTTTCAGCCGACATTGGCAGTTCAGGCGTCAGCTGATTCTTTGGTCCACCTCCTGCGGTTTGGTGGTGCAACCCATCTTATAAAAATGATATGGTCCGAATCCACTCGTCAAGTAGGTTGCACTGCTGGATTTCTTTTTGGTCTTCAGCAAAGTATTTAATTTTTATTTTAGCTTTAAGTCTGTTCTTTCCAGAGCTCTCCCTGAGTATGTTCAGTTGGTAGGTGTGCTCCACAGTGCCCCACATCTTTTTTTTTTTAATTCTTTATCTAGTGCATTGCAGAGTAATGTTTAGGCAAGCAATCCATTGTTCACAAGCAGTAACAGAATAACAGACAGTAAAACTAGCTATTTTCTAGGTGTATTACAGTTGTTCTAAATAATACCACAACCTTAGTGTATGTGAGAACTGGTAAATTAATTACTCTATAATGCCCTCCAAAACTCAGTCCAGGCTGCTTCAATTATTGCTGTATTCTTCACTCCACATTGATTGAGGTGCCCTGCCTATCAAGTATGATGATACTCTTTTCAGGGCACAAAGGTTTCATCTACTATAGTCATATAGAACACTCAACTGCTCCACTTTATTTCAAACTGGGAAGCTGTCCCTAGACTGTGCAGTGAGGCACTCCATATAATACATATCAGCTAGAATTTTATGCCAAGAAACTAGAGGTGGGGGTTGCAGTTGTCTCCACAAATGGGTTATAGCCTTCTGGCTGCAAGTAAATATATAGTAATCATGGAATGGGTCAATACATTGACTCCCAGGGAGGATCAACTTAAGTATCATGAAGGGGTTGACCAAGTTAGTATCGCATATAAGTTTGCTGATCTGGTCCCCGATCTGTTCCCAGAACTGGAACAGAACCGGGCAGGACCAGAAAATAAGTATATGTGTGGCCAATGTTCGTCCACATAGCTTCCACCAGTGTCCAAAGCAAGCAGGAAGAAACTTGATTAAAGCTGCTGGGGCATGAAAAAAATTACTCCTATATTTCCAAGCGAACTCTCTCTAATATGAGGTGAAAGATACCTTTATAGACAGAATGGTACTGTATACTTAAGCCATGTGGCATAGGGAATAGAGGTAGACAGTTCATTGTTTCAGGCAGACAGGATTGAGAGAGTACTGTAGAATCCCCGAGTTGGTCTTGTAATCCCTGATATAGATGCCCCATTAGATGTTGCCAGGCATCACCCATAAGGGCAGCCATTATTATAGTAAGTAAGTCTGTTTTCAAAAGGTAATTTACTGTCACTAATGACCACAGAAGTAGGTAAACAGTTCCATGGTTTAATAACTCTTTGAGAATAAAAATATGCTCGTTTGTTAGTGAAAAAACTAATGCGTGCCAATTGTAATGGGTGACTCCTTGTATTAACAGCCACTTGTTTAAAGTCCAAACCTATCTTAGTCATGAGATTTTATTCTTTAATAATTTCCAATGTCAGCATAAGGTCACCTTGGAACCTTCTAGATTCTAATGACATGAGTTAAAATTTTTTGACACGATCCTCATAGCTTAGATCCCAAGCTCAATGTATATGCCTAGTTATTTTCCTTTGTATTTTTTCCCCAACATGTAATTTCACATTTTTTTATATGGGCACCAGAGTTGCAAGGTACAATCAATATGACAGCGAATGTAGGCTCTGTATAGAGGTAGGAGAACTGATTGATCTTTAGATATCATATTATGCTTAATTATCCACCATATTTTATTAACTTTGTTAAGCAGATCTGTAATGTGTTTATTGAAATTGAAGTCACTTGCTATAAAGACCCCTAGATCATGTTCATGTATTGTTTTATTTAATATTTAACAATTTAAAGTGTAGTTAAATCTGGGATTCTTAAACCCAAAGTGCATGACACTACATTTATTGATATTGAATATCATACCCCAGACATTTGCCCAATTGGAAAGTTTTTCCAGATCCTTCTGCAGCCTGCTAATTTCCATCTGATTGTTGCATTGACCACCAATTTTATAGTCATCTGCATATTTTATAGTCCAACAATTTAAATTTGAAGATACATCAGAAATAAAGATCTGAAAAATCAATGGAGCTAATACCGAACCTTGAGGCATGCCACTAGAAATTGTTTGCCAGCATGAGGTGAAACCATCAATAATAAATCGTTGTACTCTATGGCCTGGATATTCAAACTGCGCCATTCTGAGGCGCAAGCCCTTGCGCTGCTCAAAATAGTTGCGCAGGGGTGTGGCAGGGGGGATATTCAAAGGAGTTGCGCTATGCGCAACTCCTTTGAATATCACTCCCAACCACAGCACTTCGCGTAAGCGCATTGTGGGAAGGATGGGCACATGAAAAGAGAATGCCGGTCCCCAAAGACACTGACAAAGTTGCATATAGGCTACAAGGAGAGCTTGGAGAACAAATCAGTGGTTAAGAGGTGCACTAATGATCCCAGTGAGGGCACCAAAAATGCTAATTCATGTCCTTTTGTGGCAAGGTCAGTTGCCCAGGCCCCCACTACCGCCTCTCCAGACTGGTCCAGAATAGTGGGTCCCTCCATGGAGACCACTGTAAAGGTGAATGGAGTGTCTACAAGAGCTGTATTAGACAGTGGCTCCCAAGTGACAATTATGTTCCAAGATTGGTATCAGAAGCATTTGTCAGACGTACCCTTACAACCATTAGAAGGACTGCATGTATGGGGGTTAAGTGAGAAGGCCTACCCCTATTCCGGGTATATCTGAATTTGGCTGTCTTTCCCCACCTCCGTGGCTGGAGTGGCCGAACAAGTAGAGACCCTAGCCTTAGTGTGTCCCCCCACTGGACTGTATGATGGTGTCCCTTTGTTGATTGGAACAAATGCTCATATGTTCGGAAGGCTGGCACAGTTGTGTTATGAAAACAGGGGTCAAAGACTAGTAGAGCTTTAAGAGTTCCGGCTTTAATTAAGAAGGCCTATGAGGCACAGAGATGCTGAAAAATAGAACCAGAGGAACCGGTCGGAATTGTATGGAAGAAGGATCCTGAGTCTCTGATCCTGGCGCCAAATGCCCAGTGTACCTTACAGGAGAGGTCCGTATCAGAAAGGATGTTAAGAATAAAATATTAATGTTGGATGCACCAGGCGATGGAAAATTGCCAGAGGGACTGCTGGTCAAGCCTAGTATTTTTGCCGCTAGAGCCCATGCTTATGCCAGAAGGGTAATGGTCCAAGTTCATAATGTGTCTGAAAGAGACATTCGAGTAAATAGAGTTGCATCCTGGCTAATGTGCATTGTGCAGACACTGCAGTGCTACCCAGCAGCAAGAGTTCAAGGAAGAATGACAGAGTAACGCCTGACTTGTTTGATTTCGCGACTCCCATGCCAGCTGAATGGAAAGTGAGGATCAGTGAGAAGCTTGCCCAGAGAGACCAGGTGTTTTCTTTAAGGAATGGGACATAGGATGCGTGCAAGAGCTGAGCACAATATCCGGCTGCATGACAAGACCATTTCGTGAGAGGTCTCGACGCCTGGCACCTGCTGACATAGATGATGTGAGACGGCATCTGCAAGAGATGTTAGCTGCTGGTGTAATACAAGAATCCAGAAGCCCTTATGCTTCCCCCATTGTGGTAATGAGGAAAAAGAATGGAACAGTAAGGATGTGTGTGGATTATCGCACCTTAAACCGGCGGACTATCCCTGATCAGTACACAATGCCCCGCATTCAGGATGCTTTGGACTGCCTAAACGGAGCAAGTGGTTCTCTGTGCTGGATCTCCGCAGTGGGTACTACCAGACCTGGTATGGCCCCAGAGGACCGTGAAAAGACAGCCTTATCTGTCCGGCTTTTCTATGAATTCAAGGAGGATGCCTCAAGGGATTTCAGGTGCCCCAGCCACTTTCAGCGATTGATGGAGGCAGTGGGGACATGAACTACTAGAGTGCCTGGTATACCTAGATGATGTTATTGTGTTTGGGAGCTCACTGGAGGAACATGAGAGCAGATTATTTAAGGTATTGGACTGACTGGAGGACTTTGGCCTTAAACTGTCCATTGATAAGTGTCAATTCTTTCAAACATCAGTAAAGTATGTGGACACATAGTATCCACTGAGGGAATAGAGACCGACCTAAGTAAAGTTGAGGCCTTGACCACCTGGTCAGCAGCCCAAAAATCTAAAAAGAACTGCAAAGATTCCTGGGATTCTGTGGTTTATTATAGAAGCGTTTCATCAAGGACTATTCAAGAGATCCGCCCTTTACTTAACCTTACTCAAGGGTATCCCCAACCCACAAAAAATACCAAAAGTCAGTGTCCCTCAAGACTGAAAGAGTGTATTTTCATCCGAGTGAAGTATTTGGGCCGCTGGACTCCTAATTGTGAGACTGCTTTTCATGAGATCATTTATCAACTTACCCATGTTCCAGTGCTGGCCTATGCGATCCAAGAAAACCTTATGTCCTGCACACTGATGCTAGCTTGCAAGGGTTGGGGGCTGTGTTGTACCAAGAGCACGAGAATGGCCTGAGACCAGTGGCCTTTGCCAGTAGAAGTCTGACCTCATCCGAAAAGAACTATCCTGTACATAAGTTAGAGTTTCTAGCTTTGAAGTGGGCTATTGTTGACCAATTCGCATGAGTACTTGTGTGGGGCTAAAATACTAAGTAAAACTGACAATAATCCTTTAACCTATGTGCAGACCTCAGCTAAGTTGGATGCCACTGGCCATAGGTGGCTTTCTGCATTATCTACATACGACTATGCTCAAGATACACGGCAGGTCTGAACCACATAGATGCTGATGCTCTCTCCCAGAGGCCTGTTCCCCAGAATGATTGGGTCCGATTGTCAGAACCTGACATTCGGGCACTCTGCCGGAAGTTTGACAGGGAGGAACAAATGTCCACAGATGCAGTGGACTGCATGGTGGATTGCTTGGGACCCTCTGAGAATTGCATACCTGCTGCTTATTGCCACTTTTCTGCATAGACATTGGTGCACTGCCTCAGCTGGACAATGACAGTGATTCAGGGCTCAATCCTCCGATCCCATGATCAAAGCAGCTTTAGAAGCCCTCTATGCAGGAAAAGATGTGTCCAAATTCACGCCCACTGATTTGAGAACTGCACTGTTATACAAAGAAGGTCCTAAATTGAAACTGATCAATAAACTGTTATACAGAGAAACAGTAGACAGAGGGGACAAGTAGACAAACAACAACTAGTGCTGCCCACTGCTTTGAGACTCAGTATTGAGGTCCTTGCACAACCACATGGGGCACCTTGGTATAGACAGAACACTTGACTGGTGAGATCCAGATTCTATTGGCCTAAGATGGGGGCTGATGTGGAGCAACACATTCGAACTTGTAGTCGCTGCTTACAGAGGAAAGCTTTGCCCCAGAGGGCTGCCCCTTGTTAACATAGCCACCAGTGCACCCATGGAGCTGGTCTGTATTGATTTTCTAAGTTTGGAGTCCGATCAAAGAAATATCAGTAATGTGCTGGTGGTCACTGACCATTTCACAGATATGCCCAAGCTTTCCCACCAAAGACCAGAAAGCATCCACTGTAGCCAAAGTACTTGTAGAAAACTTTTTGTTCACTATGGGGCTCCACAAAGAATCCATTCTGATCAAGGGAGAAACTTTGAGAGTCGTCTGATCAAAGAGATGCTTTCTCTGTGGGGAGTGCGAAAGTCCAGAACCACTCTTTACCACCCTAGGGGGACCCACAGCCTGAACGTTCCAACCGCGACTTTGCTAGATATGCTAGGCACCCTGCACCAAAGGACAAGCCTAGATGGAGCCAACAAATTAGCACCCTGGTACATGCTTATAACTGCACCAAAGTGATGCCACTGGGTTCTCCCCCTACCGCCTGATGTTTGGAAGAAGCTAGAGCTACCAGTAGATGTGTGTTTTGGGGTCTCTCCTGATGGGGTTCAAGCTGACAACTATTTACAGTATGTGCAAAGTTAAAGGCCCAGCTAACTCAGTGCCAACTGGCTCCAAACCATGGCTGCCAAAAGAAATCTGGCCAACAAAGAAAGGTATGATAAAAGGTGAAAGCACAGGAACTCCAGGAGGGAGATCGGGTATTGCTAAGAAATCTGGGACTGCATGGCAAGCACAAGATTGCTGACAGATGGCACCATCTCCCTCACATTGTAGTGGGCAAACTAGATGATCTGCCAGTGTACAAAGTAAGGCCTGAGAATAATTCAAAAGATGTAAAACAATGCATAGAAATCATTTACTGCCCATTGGACAAATCTTAATTGAGTCTGAGCCCCTAGAAGATGCCCCTCTGGACCAGTGACTAGAGCTGCTGCTAAGAAAAGATCAAGAAAGTCTGCACCTACAGAAGCAAAGTTAAAGTGTTCCCTCCACAAGTCCCAGTTGAGCATGACTGTCAGTCCATATTGGAAGAAAGTGAGTGACTTTGAATACTATCCTTCTTCTGAACTGAGTCAATTGTTTCAGGGGCAATCCCTAGTCAATACTGGAGATGAAGCTGGGCCTTCTGGACTGTCCAAGCCCCAGCTTTGTCCCTGGAGCCAATGCTCCCAGAAAGTGAATGCAAAGCATCAGATCAGATGAAATGGAATCATTGTGCATGGTTGAACTGTTTGAGCTTTCAGGGGAGGAAAATGATAGATTGGGGCAGACTGGTGATACACCAGAACAAGAAGAGTATTTTGAGTGCCCTGACAGTCCACTGCCAGTGTCCGAAAGCTCTCCATGCGAGCCAAATGTTGTGGACTCAGAAACTGCAACTCCTGGAGCTGAAAGTGCCCCAAGTTCTAGCCTCTCTACCCCCATGGAGACTCCCCTGACAAGTGAGGACAATGCTGAAAATGAGGCTCAGAGTGCAGAGACTGTAACAGTTCTCCCTAGAAAGACTGGTCGAGCTGTAAAGCCTGTGGTGCACCTCAGTTATGATTCCTTGGGAGGCCTGTGGATTGCCTCTCAATGTTGTCCATAAAGGAGTGTATGTGTCCCCGAGCTCATTGCCCAAACTGAGCGTCAGTGCTAACTCCAAGTTGCTTGTGTTGCCCTCTAAGTATGGTGCCTTGCCTCGTCCAGCCCCAAGGTAACTGATAGGAAGGGCCCCTCTCTTCAGGTTTCATGTACAAGAGGTAATAACTTGAGTTATGGTACAATGTGTGTTAATACTGTGTAAAGAGTGATATACTGCAATGTTTCAGAAATGTGTTCTTGGTAAATGATATATTGACTGATGATTACATGTGAGCCTAATGCAAATGTATATGGTTGCAGTTGAAACTTATGGGTACTGCTTGACGCAGCGTCAAGCTTTCCCAGGCCAGGAAGGGTGTAACCCCTGCAAATGGGGGTTCCCAAAAGACTTCCAGGAGCTTGCTTGAATGCTCAAGCCTGAATGGTGTTTGGTGTTTAAGCCATTTATCAGTGAGTGTTTTAGAACCTCTGGTACTGTCTCTTTAGAGCTGTCTGCTTGCAGACATAATTAGTTAGTATGGGGACTGTGTGCTTCTCTGTTTGAGTACCACTCGAGCTGCTGCCAATTCACTCCATTTTTGCAGTCACTAGAGTGCAAAGGAACCTATCTGAAAGATGTAACTGTTTGCCAGAAATCATTTACAGTAATAATGAAATACAGTTTGTCTAACCTGCTTTCTTTGCAGTCAGAACTGTGTCTGCCTAGTTCCCCATTCTGGTTTTGAACTGCTGAACTGGACCAATCAGTGTGGAGTAAGCTAGCTCTAAAATGGTGCCTTGGACGAATCAGAACTTGGACTCATAATCTGAGCCAGCCACAAGAGGATTGTATGGGCAGTGACTCTGGGAGATGTAGTTTAGACTTGGCACCTTTTGGACCAACAGCAGCAGTCTATTGTGAGTGACAGCCAATCCAGTCAAGAACTGGGAGGAACTCAAAGGAAGTGCCCGGTTTTGTCTGTTGGGAGTTTCAGTTGAGCTTTGGCAGTGAAGGGGAAAGGAACCCTGTGCTCCTTCAGTGCACAGTTTTAGTCAAAAAACATGTGTAAGGTCCAGAGTTCCGGTCTGCAGCTTGTTAGGACTGAATCCGTCCTGTGAAGAGAATCAAAGGATATCTGAAGAGTAGAAACCAGGCTCACCCTGTAGAAGACTGGAGGAATTGCTGAAAATTGCACTCGGTCTGTCAGGAACTGAATCTGCTGTGTGTTCTCCCGGGTATTGTGCAGTAATTGCGATCGGGATACAGATGCAGCCTGCCTGGTATAGTGCTTTCTTTTTACCATATAAATGTGTGAAGAGGTTTGTGTACCTCAAGTGAATCCTGCTGCCATTAAGTGACTTTTGCCTGTGACTGTTTACCATATAAATGTGTGAGGAGTCTCTTGGAGCTCAAGAGTAGCCCTGCTGACATTGAAGGACCCTATCTTATTTGGAGTCGTGAGTACTAATTCAGGGTCGCTCCTGTTGAATTGCCACATTAAATCCAAATGGAATTACTGTACTGCTGACTGTTTAATTCTCCTTTTCTCTGTGTGAAAGGGCCCTACAGCTACCACGGTTTGGACTAGCCACCTAGAGCTTGGGTACCCAGGGACAGTAACTGATAGGGATAGGCCTGTGCACAGAGCCATAGGTAGATGAGTAGAGTGATAAGCTAATTAACCTGATTTCCCCCTGTCCTTGTTATATCCCTCTAAATAAATCAGAGCTGCTTGTTTCAGCAAAGTTATACTGCCTGAGGTATTTGTCTGTGTTAAAGTACTGTACTGTGATTGTTGCACTGTATCTTATTTCACAGGAGGTCCCAGTGCCGGAACCAGTCCTGGGGGTAAGTGTATACTGTAAAGGTAATTCTGATGTATTGTGTGGGCCACTAGTGGGAAGAAAGGGGGGTTGCAGTGTCCCAGAGGGCTGTGACCAAGTTAGTTTAACTATTGTAAACCCTGACCTCTGGGTGGAGGCACCCGCCATTGGATCAGGCCCTCAACCTGTTAGTGGCAAATCAGGCAGGGGTAGTAGCCCTGGATAGCGCCATCTAGGGTTACATAAGGAACTGGAACTGGTTGTTAAGGAACTGGAAGGGACAGGATCAGTTGTGTTCCAGGACAGTAGCTGCTTCTTGTTGTTTTCACAGGGTTCTTGTGGATTTTACTTGGTAGAAGGTTATTTCTTTTCTTTCTTACTTCTAAGGGGCTAGCAGGGTATTGTTTTGTGGCTGTTGGAAGTTTGAAAACTGGTTTGGTGGCTGTAAGTGGGCTCATTTGTTGGATGTTTCACTGTGAACAGGCTGCACTGGTGGAGGCCTATTTCTTATGATTTAAAACCTATTTGGTGGGAGTTGCTTGGGCCTGGTTCTTTGGCTGCTGGGCTTGGGAGGAGACACAGGGCTGATACACTGTCTCTCGAGTCGGGTGTCTGCCCAACACCCTCCCCAACCCTCCCTCCCAGAGTTCTGATAATTTATGGGGAACACCTGCCCTGCAATTGGAGGAAAAGGCTGCAGGTGCAGCTCATGTAGTTCTAGCCACTGGGGTTGGATTTAAAGGCTGGGAGAGGGAGCTTAGGAGTTGTTCATTTCCTTATAAGTTTACTGTGTTGTACTGCACCTAGTAACAGGGTTACCGTGTACTGTGGGACTGTATCTAAGAATAGTGGGAGACCTGATTAGGCAGTAGGGTGTAACTTGGACTGAGGGGAACCTAGTGGCTCACCCAAGGAAACCTACTTGCAAGGGATGGAACCACACGTCATTAGGGCCGGCATCTTTGGGAGGTGGTGGGTGCACAGGGTGTGGAGCAGCCATGATACTGGACTGGTCTTGGAGTTGGTGGTTGCCCAGTGTGCTACCAGCTGGCAAAGCTTAGGGAGGAGGTTGCGGGGATTAGGAGACAGCTGAGGAAGGGAGGTATGGCTGGGGAAGGGGCAGGGATCTCCACGGGGTTGCACCAAGCACTGGGGTGGGGACATAGGAAAAGGAGTGCAGAGAATACCAGGGGAACATAGGACCCTGGCAGAGGGGTCCAAAGGACACTACCAAGGAAGCAGGCAGGTAACTGGGGACTCTCACAAAGGAGGGACAGAGGAAAACATTCTCAGGGAAGTAGGCAGATGACCAGGTTGGCCAGAAGGAAGCAAGGCAGGAGGTGGATCAGACCTTACACTCCGTAACTGCTTCAGTTCTCTTCTTCTGCTCGAGGATGGGGGGTGATGAAGCCATGACAGGGGTGGTTAGAGATGGAAAGGGAGTGGGGGGCGGAGGCAGGGGCCAGATAGCAGGAAGAACAGGGAGAACCGGGAATGCAGGAAAATGGGGGGAGCAGTGAATCAGAGCAGGAGGGGCAGGGGAAGAGGGAGGAAAGCAAGGAGAAGGACCAGTTGGGAGGAAGGTAAAGGAGAAGGACCAGAAGTACAAGGAGGATTCAGTAAAGGAAGCTGAGGGTTTAGGCCAGGGGCACGACAAGCAAGGAGGGACTAAATGGAGACAGGAAGGAAGGAGGGCGAGCCAAGCTAGTTTAGCAGATGGGGGAGAAGGACCAGTCGCCAAGCAGTGAGGGGAGTTAGCAAGGTACAGAAGGATACCTCAGGAGGAGGAGGCATAGGATTGGAGGGAGGGGTGGCATGTGGCACCCAGATAGGGGAGGAACAAGGAGCCGGCTGGATGGAGGGCCGGTAGAAAGGATGAGGGACATGGAAGGGGGAATGGAGGAAAGGAGCGGTCAGAGTGCTCTGTTGGGGATTCTATGATCAGGGGTATCAAATGGGATAGGGAAGGAGAAGCCTGGCCAGTTAGAACAAAATGCTTCCCTGGACTAATGGTGCACAGGGCTAAGCATGAGGTATATCAGCTGGCAAAGGATTGTGGGGTTCCCGGACATACTGGTCTACCTGGGTACAAATGACATTGAGGGAAATAGCGAGCTAGAGATACAGGCAAGATTCAGGGAGCTTGCCAGGGTCTGTCATGACATAGGATGCACAGTTTCCTTCTCAGAAATCCTGCGGTGCCAAGGGCTAGTGGGGAACACAAGAGGAAGATTAGGAGATAAACCAGTGGCTCAGGGAGTGGTGTGAGGCCAGAGGGTATGGGTTGATGGGGGATTGGGGGGAGACCTGGGAGGATAAGGAGCTGTATGCTAGAGATAGACTACATCTCAATTTGGAGGGGAGGGGAATCCTTAAGTGGAAAACAGAGGGGTTCATTGGTGAAAAGTGGGGTTTAAACTTGTGAAGGGGGGAGGGATGGGAGAAAAGTCTGCCGAAGGGGTGCCGATAAAGGAGGGACTCTGTCTCCACCCCCCTTGGGAGCTGGAGGATTGCAGAAAAAGGCCAACTGGTAAGAAGTGCAGACCAGGGAAAACAGAATCCCATGGGAACACGAGCAGGGAAATGGAAGTATAGGAAGGGTGGAAGGTAGTCTTGCTAAATGCCAGGAGCTTGGGCAAAAATGCCTGAGCTCCAGACGATGCTAACTGAGGAGCAGTGGATATGGCAGCAGTCACTGAGACCTGGGCCACTGCAGGACACGACTGGGACCTGAACCTGGAGGGTTACACTATGTTCAGCAAGGACAGGGGAGGGAAGGGAGGAGGGTAGCAATGATCATCAAAAACTGCATTGGCAAAGGGGAGTAGAGGAGGCGGAGGGGAACCGTGGAGGTGATTTGGGTCACCTTGATAACAAGGGGGGCAAGAGAGCAAAAATAGAGTGGTGTATAGACCCCTGCCCTGGCGGAGGAGCTGGAGGAGAGTGGTGGCAGATGTTGGGAGACACTGCAGACTCGGCAGAGGAGCGGAGGTGGTGTTGGGGACTTAAACATGCCAGGAACAGACTGGGAGACTATGACATCCTCTGTGACCAGGGACAGAGGTTGTTGGATGTCTTTCAAGACGCTCCTAACTCAGCAGGTGGGGAACCACCAGGGAGGCGCAGGTACTGGATGTGGTCTGGCAGACAGTGACCAGATTGGGGCCTGGAGGTAAGGGACCCATTGGTGGGGAGTGACCATGCCACGGTCTGGTTCTGCCTGGACCTAGGAGGGCTAGAAGGCTGCACAAAGACGGAGGTAACTGACTTCAGGGGGACGGATTTTAAGGAAATGGGAAGAATCCTTAAGGAGCATTTGGAAGTGATTAGGTCAGACATGGACGCTGATAGTAGGTGGGAAATCATCAGGAGAGGGGTGCAGGATGCTACCAGCACCTGTGCAAGAGTAAGACTAAAATGTGGTAGGGCCCGAAAACCCCGCTGGTGGACCAGGGAGTCCCAGGAAGTGGTGCGGGGAAAGAAGGCAGCCTATAAGCAATTCAAGTGCTCAAGGAGTGAAAGGGATCGAGGGGAGTATGAGCTGATGGCTAGAAGGGCCACTAGGGTGGTGAGGGCAGCTAAGGCAAGGAAGGAGCAGAACCTGGCCAAGGAAATTAGGAGAGGGAACAAGGGGTTCTTTAGATACATTGGGGAAAAACGAAGGGTGAAGGGGCAGATTAGCAGGATTAAATCAGGGGAGAGATGGGCACAAGACCCGGGGGAGCAGGCTGAGGTACTAAATGAGTACTTCACCTCAGTTTTCACCAAGGAAAATGGGGGTGCTGCATCATACATGGGAGGAGACAGAGATACTGAGGAGGGGGGGACCCTTACCAATCGGTGGGTCTGGGGGCATCACTGGCAGGAGGAGGAGGCTAAGCAGGGAGAAGAGGTACGGAAGTGAAATCACAGCACAGGAGAGTGAGGAAGCCCTCAGCTCCCTTAAAATGGAGAAAGCACTGGGGCGGATAAATTACATCCCAGAGTGCTGAAGGAACTTGAGGATGTCCTGGCGAAACCCCTGGTGGAGCTTTTCACCATCTCTCTGAGGACAGGGTGGGTGCCCCAGGACTGGAAGGTGGTGCATATAGTGCCTATCCACAAGGGGGGGATCAAGGGTGGTGGCAGGAAACTACAGGCCTGTCAGCTTGACATCGGTGGTGGGCAGGGTGATGGAGGGCATTGTCAAGGAGAGGCTGGGGGGGACCTGGAAAAGTCAGGGTGCCTGGATGATAGACAGCATGGATTCATCCCGGGGAAATCATGTCAGACAAACCTTGTGGAGGTCTATGACTGGGTGACGAGTGCCTTGGACCTGGGTAGACCAGTGACATCCTCTTTCTAGACTTTAGCAAGGCATTTGACTCTGTTCCTCAAGTGGGCCTGTTGGATACGCTGGGAGAAATGGGGTGGGGAACTAGATGATCAGATGGATAGGTAGTGGCTCCAGGACCAGACCCAGCGGGTTATAGTTGGTGGGATAGTCTCATCCCAAGGAGGGTCATTAGTGGGTCCCACAGGGATCAGTCCTTGGGCCCCTGCTGTTCAATGCCTACATCTCTGACATAAGGACAGGAATCAGGAGTGAGATGAGTCTCTTTGCGGATGACTCAAAACTGGGGGCGGTGGTGGATGGGAGAAGAGGAGGGTGGTCCTACAGGGGGACCTGGAGGCTCTGGAAAGATGGTCTAGAAAGTGGAAGCTGAGGTTCAATGCAGGGAAATGCAAGGTACTCCACCTGGGGGCCAGAAACCCGCGCCAAGTGTACACCCTGGGGGAAAATGCTACAAGTCTCGATGGCTGAGAGGGACCTGGGGGTGGTGGTGGATGTCAAGATGAACAACTCTGAGACTTGTAGGAGGGCAGCAGCCAAGGCCAACAGGATGCTGGGATGCATCGCTAGGGGGATCACCTCCAGAAGGAGGGAAGTGATACTCCCTCTGTATAACTGCTTGATGAGGCCGCACCTTGAGTACTGTGTGCAGTTTTGGAGGCCACACTTAAAGAGGGATGTTAAACTCCTGGAGAGGGTCCAGAGGAGGGCAACCAAAATGATTTGGGGCTTGGGGTACAGGACCTACATAGAAACATAGAAACATACACTTTGACAGCAGATAAGGACCGCTAGGCCCATCTAGTCTGCCCATTTCCCTACCTACAGGATAGGCCGCAGATCCTAGTTAACCAACAGCCTATATCTTCCTGCCCCCACAAGAATTGCCTTATGTCTGTCCCATGCATTCTTGAATTCTCCCACAGTTTTAGACCCCACAACTTCCTCAGGAAGGCTGTTCCATGCATCCACTACCTCTCTGTGAAATAATACTTACTCACATTGCCCTGAACCGCCTCCTTCTATCTTTAAATTGTGTCCCCTTGTTCTTGCAAGTCTCTTTTCTGAAAGATGCTACCCTCTTGGACATTGTTGATTCCTTGAGGTACTTGAAAGTTTCTATCATGTCCCCCTCTCCCTCCTTTCCTCAAGGGTATACATATTAAGCTCCTTTAGTCTCTCCTCATATGGCTTCTCTTGCAGACCCTGCACCATTTTAGTTGCCCTCCTCTGGACTGCCTCTATCCTGTCTATGTCCTTGCGGAGATGGGGTCTCCAGAACTGGACACAGTATTCCAGATGGGGT
The DNA here is from genome assembly GCA_016271365.2 of Neoceratodus forsteri. NCBI lineage: Eukaryota > Metazoa > Chordata > Ceratodontiformes > Ceratodontidae > Neoceratodus > Neoceratodus forsteri. Next base: position 74,316,174 of record JADMNL010000023.1, read on the forward strand.
CTCACCAACTGTCTGTACAGAGGATAACAACTTCCTGTTTCTGCTGCTGATGCCTCCCTATACATCCCAGTATACCCCGCCTCCCTACTGCCTTCTCACATTGCTTGCTAACCTTAAGGTCATCTGATATGATTACCCCAGGTCCCTTTCCTGTTTTGTTGTTGTTACTACCTCCCACCATTGTGTATTCTTCCCTGGGTTCTTGTTTCCCAGGTGCATTATTTGCACTTTTTGCATTGAATCCTAGCTGCCATACGCCTGACCATTCCTCCAACCTTGCCAAGTCCCTTTTCATCCTTTCCACGCCTCCTTGTGTATCAACCCTGTTGCAGATCTTTGTGTCATCTGCAAAAAGGCATATTTTTCCTTTCAGTCCCTCTGCAATGTCACTGATGAAGACATTAAAAAGGACTGGACCCAATACTGAACCCTGCAGTACCCCACTGGTAACCGCCCTTTCTTCAGAGTGGACTCCATTTACAATTACCTTCTGTGTCCTGTTGTCCAGCCAATGTTTTACCCAGGCTACCACCCTGGGACCCACTCCCAGGCTGGTTAATTTGACTAATAATCTTTTGTGTGGGACTGTGTCAAATGCCTTGCTAAAGTCTAGGTAGCCCATGTCCACAGCCCCTCCCTGGTCTACTACTTTGGTCACCCAGTCAAAGAAATCTATTAGATTCGTCTGACATGACCTTCCGCTGTGAACCCATGCTGCCTTGCATCCTGTGCTCCACTGACCTCTAGGTACTCAACTATTCTTTCCTTCAGTAGACTCCATCACTTTCCCTACCACAGAGGTCAGACTGACAGGTCTGTAGTTTCCTGCCTCTGTCTTGGTCCCACTTTTGTGAAGGGAATCACATCCGCCTTCCTCCAGTTCTCGGTACCACACCATCCTCCCATGATTTATTAAAAAGAGTAGCCAGTGGTTTCACTAGTTTCTTCCTTAATTCTTTTTAGAATTCTGGGGTGAATTCCATCAGGACCCATTGCTTTGTCCACCTTCAGTTTTAGGAGTTCTTGCAGAACCCTTTCTTCTGTGAAAGGACTGGATCGACCCCCTATCAAGAGTGCTTCTGTTAATTGAATTAGGCACTTCCCCTCCTCTTTGTGAATACTGAGCAGAAATATTCTGTCAGTATTCCTGCTTTTCACTGTCCCCTCTGCCCACCCACCGTTCATTCTATTCAACCTCACTATCCTCCTTTTGTCTTTCTATGCTCGCTGATGTACCTATAAAAGGTTTTATCCCCTTCTTAACTGAGTTGGCTATCTTTCCTCAGTTTGGGCCTTTGCTATTCTCACTTCCTCCTACTTCTTTCTGCCTTAACTGGTACAGCTCTCTGTCCTGCTCCTTCTGTGTTTCCTTATACTTCCAGAATGCTATCTTTTCTTCCTGACTTTCACAGCCACCTCTCTTGAGAACCATAGTGGCTTTTCTTTCGTTTTGATTTGTTTATTTGCTTCACAAAGGCTTGTTGCCTCTGTGATGGCAGTTTGATAATTCCCCATTGTTGCTCCACACCTCCTTCTAGCCTGTTTGCTAGTGCTTTTCTGAGGCACTCTCCCATCTTGCCAAAGTCAGCCCTCCTAAAGTCCAGTACCCTCACTTTTGTATGGCTTGACTCTGTAGCTGAGTTTAACGTGAACCACACTGTTTGATGGTCACTTGTCCCCAGATGGCAACCCACTTCTAGATCTGAGATCCTCTCACTGCCCCCATTTGAGAGTACGAGGTCTAAGATTGCTCCCTCACGAGTGGGTTCCAAAACTAGCTGTCTAATGCCTGCCACCTGTAGGGCGTCAAGAATGGCCCTGCTCTTGGATGTGGCTGCAGCAAATGTGCTCCAGTTAACATCTGGCATATTCAGGTCTCCCATCAACAGTATCTCCCTTTCTCTGTCATTCTAAGAATGCCTTCCATCATATCCTTGTCCATTCCTTCCCCTGACATGGGGTCTGTACCAACCCCTGTGCGGATTGTGGTGCCTCTCCAGTCTCCAGGTGACCCACAGTGCCTCCTCTCCTCCCTGTTTACTCTTTTGTTCAGTTGCTTTTATCCCTTCCTTTACATAGAGAGCTACCCTCCCCTGTTCTCCCCTGCCTGTCTCTCCTGTAAGTAATGTACCCTGGTATGTTAACATCCCAGTCATGGTTCTCTGTGTACCATGTTTCTGTGACTGCTACGATATCCAGGCATCCTCTTCCATTAAGGCCACCAGCTCAGGGAGCTTGTTGCCCAGACTACGGGCATTGGTACTCATTACCCTCCATTTCCTGATGGCCTTACCCCCTTTTGCCCCATCCCTGTCCTTCTTGCCTTTGTCACTTTCTCCATTTACCCCTGCCCTTCTCCCTATCAACACCTCCATGTTGGTGTTTGCCACACTTACTACCGTGATTGTTTGGGGGCTAGGATTTCCCTGCTCCTTTCCAGTGCCTCCCCCCTTGGCTAGTTTAAAAGCTTGCCAATGAAGCATTTAAACCTATCACCTAGGATCCTGGTTCCCCTCCTGGACAGATGCAGCCCATCATGCCAGTATAGGCTTGCATCACTCCAGGTGGACCCCCAGTCCCCAATGAAGCCAAATCCCTGAGCTCCACACCAGTTTTTCAACCACTGATTGAATCCCATGATGCAGGAACACCTAGCCTCTCCTACGCCATAGATGGGCAGCACCTCCGAGAAGGTTACCGTCACGTGCTGCTAGCCTGGCCTCCCAATTCCACAAACTCTTCCTGCACTTCTCTAATCCCTTTCTTAGCCAGGTCATTTGTCCCTAGTGGACAATGACATCCAGCTCCCTCCCTGTGCAGCTGCTCCGCAATCCTGAGGATTCGCCCTGTCCCTCCAAGCCATGGTGCCAGGCAGGCACTCACCTCCCTCCCTTCCTTGCCCAGTTCTACCTTCCTAACAATGGAGTCCCCACCAGGAGTTGTTTCCTTCCCTGCAGGGTCCCCTGCCACCCTCCTGTGGGTCTCCTTTGTGGAGGTTCCCAGCATCCTCCTTGGTCTCCACTGTAGGTGCCTCCATAGAGGAACCACACTTTGCCAGAATGGCATAGGAATTGTGGAGAGGTACAACTGAGGGATGTGCCCTGATCCTCACCCTCCTGAGCCCACTGTGGTCCAACCACTCCTCTTCTTGGCAACCTCTGAGGCAACGGCAGTGGCACTGGTGGTCCCTGGATGGAAGAGGAGGTCCCACAAATCCTGGCCAACTCAGCCTGGAGATGAGCAACCTCCTCCTCAGCCCAGAGAGGTGCCTGCAGATGGGACAACACCGCATCCTCCAGAACATCTCCCGGAAGACTGCTGCTCCACAGCCACTGCACTGCACCACTCCAATCATGTCTTATTTCTGGTCCCTTAACTGTTTGCAATCCTTACTCTTTCCTCTGTTTTTTTTCTCTCTCTCTCCTTACTTTCTGCCTGTGTGCCCTTTAAGCTCCTGATTGTCCTTTTCTGAGAGAAGAATATCCTATATTTCTCAGTAGACCACTTACTTGTTCAGAGGCAGACCTCCAGCAGCTAGAGGGGGCCGGAGAGCTACTCTTGCCCTTCTAGGATGGTGGGTCCTTGTAGTTCTGTGATCACTACTTCTGCCCCTAAACAGGAAGTTCCTGTTGTCAGTCAAATCCTGTGCCTATAAAAATAGAACTAGCTTTGGGTGGGGGGTGGAGGGAGGAAAGGAGGGCAATGTAGTCCCAGTAGAGAGTTCAGTCACACAGCAGTCCTTTTCTCCTGGTGTCTTCTGCCAAGCTATGAGGAGAGTTTCAAAGAGCTAAACATGTACACACTGGAAGAGAGAAGGGACTGGGGGCATGATAGAGGTCTTCAGGTACATGAAGAGGGCAAATAGGGGAGGAACAGTCAGGGTGCTTTGAAGGAAGGAGGAGGGGCCACTAGAGGGCATGGGTGGAAACTGAGGGGGAAAGATTCAGGGGTGAAGGAGGAGGTGCTACTCACTGAGAGGGTGGTGGAACCACGGAATGCGCTGCCTAGGGGGCTGGTGGAGACAGAGATGATGGAGGGGTTCAAGAGGGGTGGGACAGGTACAGGAAGGGTTCTGGAAGCAAAATCCAATGCAGCGAGAATATCCGGAACTGGGAAGGAGAAGCCAGAGAAGGAGGGGGCAGCAAGGTCAGCACCCAGAGTGGGGCTTACTAAACGAGCAGGCATGAAAGACCATTAGGCCTATTCTGCTGGCATTTTAGTATGTTAGTAAAATGTATTTATTTATTTATTGAAATGTTTCACCAGGAAGGCACACTGAGCAACAAGTCGTCGTCTTCTGATGTGAACTGGGGAAGGGGTACAATAGAGTGAGACAGTAAACAATCAAGTTACAAGATCAACATTAACATACAGTTGTAAGGCAGGTGTTACAAGCAATGTGGCGACAGTGTTACTGTATAACAGTATGAAAGAAGCGGACAATAATAAGTGCTGGGTTAATAGTAAACAACTGCTTAAGTGAAAGAAAAGGGGACGGGAGGGGGAAGTGGGGAGGGAGAAGAGTCATGTCCCTGTAGATCCCTCAGGATGTGAGGAACCCTGCAAGGGACTGAAGGGACCAGAAAGAGAGGGATAAGGCAGTGTCCCAAAGAGACCCTTTAGGATAGTGGAGGAAGGGAGTAGATCAGAGATACAAGCCCTTGGGGGTGGAGAGGACCCATGGAGAGCATTTGGGGTCCTTACATTCTGTGAGAGATCAAGGAGGCCAGTATGGGGAGCAATTTGGGGGAAGGAGGGCTAGAGATTTGAGGGGTGGGTGTGCACAGGGTAAAATGAAGGTGAGGCACAGTGTAAGGGTTGTCCAGAGCTTGAGGAGGTAATTAGGAGGGACATAGAAGGAGACAGCTAGGTGCAAGGTAATTATTGAGGGCAGATCTGACGGAGTAGGTGGAGGATGAGTACCAGATTTGAAGTGGGAGGGAATTTCACATTTTTAGGAGGCGGTGAGAGAAACTGGATAGGCCAATTTGGGTGGATCTGCGGGGGACAACCAGGGTATGGGAGTCAGTTGATCTAAGGGAATGGGAGGGTTGGAGGGTGTTATAAAGGAAGAGGTGAGGTAGGAAGGGAGCTCATCCAACCAATGCTTATTTGTAAGAGAGGGGAAGGATAGGGCACGATAAAGATCACAGTGATGGGTGCGGGGGGGGGCATCCAGGGCAAAGCAGCAGAAGGAATTGAAGAGGGTGTCCAGTCTGGCCAGGGAGGACTTAGTGGCAGCACCATATCTACAGTACGTCACAGTAGTCAAAAATGGCAGTATCATCTTCTGAACAAGTTCGAGGCCTAGCTGTGGGAGGATGCAACTATGGTTCTGAACACGGCACCAAGCTTGGGGTGCAGTTTTTTCTGGATGGCGTCAATATGACCATAGAAGTTTAGATGGTAGTCCAGCCAAACACCTAAGTACCTGAAGGAGGATGTGTCTTCAAGTAAAGTCCCATCAAAGGTGTGAAAAGTGGGCAGGAAGGAATGCCTAGAGAGTCTCTGCCTTGTGCCAAAGGTCATGGAGACCATCTTCTTGGTGCTGAGGAAAAGTTGATGGTTAGCAAACCAGAGCTGAACCTTGTCTGAGTATTGCTGTAAGTTGTAAACCTCATCAGGACAGGAGCCAGATGCATACAGGACTGTATCATTGGCATACATATGTATAGCAGAGGATGGGGAACAAACAAAGGGAAGGTAATTTAAGAAGATGGAAAATCGGAAGGGCCTAATACCAAGCCCTGGGGGACTCAAGGGCTAATCGGGGAGGGGGGGAGGGAAGTGGTGTCAAGATCTTAACTGATTGGGTTCTGCCAATAAGGTAGGCCTTGAACCAGTTTGTGGCAGCACGTACACAGCACACCACATATGTTTAGGAAACCTGGTCATTTCCAGAACTCCAGAATTACTGGTATGCTGAACTCCACAAGCACTAATATCCAGAAACACTTAAATAGGCACACATTTTGCATGGGTTACTGCATTCTAGAGGCTTTGGATTTTATCACTTGCATATATATAACCCTAGTGCCCCCCCCAAATTACTAGACAGTTTAGAAAACACTTCTAGTACACACGCTAGTAAAGTGTTTTAATAGTTTTCTACAGCAGGGTATTCAACGTTTTTAGCAGCATACAAGAATCCTAGGTAGTGTAATTTATTTTGTTTAGTCACACTGTGCAGCAAATGGTTAAACATTCAGGTCTTCTGGACCCTACTGTCAGTATCTGGGCAGAGGTGCCCAGTCGGAGGAGCCACGCAGCATCATGAGCCACAATGGAATGCTGCAGGTGAGGCAGTTGTTCACCGAGAGCTGAGCTAAAGAGAGACACTAGTCTGACTGAAGGAGCTGCAGGAGAGGTTTCCCACCCTCTCCTCTCCTGATTTTTGGGCCCCAGTTCGAGTAGCTGAGCATCATGTTGTGGCGGTGGCCTTCTTCCTTGGCATACACCAGTGTGGGGTGAAGGACTTTTAACATTTCTAGTCATGGGAACAGTCAGTAAAATGTGGGAAACATCCCTGAACCGTGAGAGACTATTTATGTGTGTGGCAGCCCAGAGCTGGCTCCGACCATAATAGGAATGCCTATGAGGGTTTGGAGGGACTAAGGTCCAGTTTGTCTGACAGGATCTTTGAAAGATAACAGTCTGTACTGTGCCTCACTCTCATAGTTTTGCAAGGGATATGGGGTATATTACCTGGCTGGAAAATGGGACACCAGCTTCTCCAACCAGAAGATGGGGAAGAGGCTCATGTACTACAAAAAGTTGTACATGTCACAGAATTTGTTGTCAGAAAAGGACATAAGCTGTCCCCTAAGTGTGCAGCTTCTGACAAGTGTATTTGAAACTAATGACACCAGCTGTCCCCAAAAGGAGTGTTTTCCTGTTTCTGACAAGAAATGTTTTCAGATAGGACACTAGCAGCCCCAAATGTGTTTCTGCCTGTTTGGAGAAATGTTCTTAGAACCCAAAGTGTCTGAATCCTGTTAGGACATGCCCTGTCCTGGTTTTGATCCTGGATGAGGATGGACAAAGAGACTTTTCTTGATTCCTAATTCAGGACCTTCTCAGACCTTGTGTGTGGTGCAATGCACCGTGTATCCTTTGTACCTTTTGCACCTGCAGTCCTGCCAGTTCTCCAGTGGGCAAACCATTGTCAGTTTCCCATCTTGTGTACAGAATAAACCTACTACCCGACCCTGGCTAAAGGAGAGGAAATTCCTTTGTAACTATTGTGTTTTACTTATACCCTACCATGACTGCACAGATCCCCAGTGTCATGGCCCACCCCAGTTCCTGAGTTAAATAGAAATGTTTTGTGTAACACTCCTTCGGGAGCCAAACTCAGAAAGCAGACCCTATCTGGGGTGGGGAACAGGTGTCAGCAGCAAGGCAGGCTGATACTGTAAGCACTTCGCCATACGTGGATTCTGACATTCGAGATTTGGAGGTTCCGAAGTCACCAGTCCTGATAGGAATTTATGGACTTTTCATGAACCCCAGAACTGCTGGAATGACGGAACCCATGCAACAGGTAATATTTAGAACTGCTTGAAAGCCGAATCCATGGAACAGGTAAAGTTTAGAAGTGCTGGAATGCCGAACCCATGCAATAAGTAAAATTAGAAGTGCTGGAATGCGGAACCCATGCAACAGGTAAAATTTAGAAGTGCTGGAATGCTGAAACCCATGCAACAGGTAAAATTTAGAAGAGCTGGAGTGCTGGAATGCCAGAACCCATGCAATAGGTAAAATTTAGAAGTGCTGGAATGCCAGAACCCATGCAACAGGTACAATTTAGAAGTTCTGGAATGCAGGAATCCATGCAACAGGTAAAATTCAAAAGTGCTGGAATGTAGGAACTCATGAAACAGGTAAAATGTAGAAGTCCTGGAATGCCGGAACCCATGCAACAGGTAAAATTTCTGGAATGCAGGAACCCGGGCAGCAGGTAAAATTCAGAAGTGCTGGAATGCAAGAACTCATGAAACAAGTAAAATTTAAAAGTGCTGGAACCCATGCAACTGGTAAAATTTAGAAGGGCTGGAATGCAGGAACCCATGCAACAGGTAAATGTTAAAAGTGCTGGAATGCCGGAAACCATGCAATAGGTAAAATTTACTGTAGAAGTGTTGGAATACAGGAAACAGTGCAACAGGTAAACTTTAGAAGTGCTGGAATGCCAGAACCAATGTAACACGTAAACTGTAGAAGTCATGGAATGCAGGAACCCATGTAACAGGCAAAATTTAGACGTGCTGGAATGCTGGAACCTATGCAACAGGTAAAATTTAGAAGTGCCAGAATGTCAGAACCCATGCAAAAGTTAACATTTAGAAGTGCTGGAATGCCAGAACCCATGCAACAGGTAAACTTTAGAAATGCTAGAATGCCAGAACTCATGCAACAGGTAAAATGTAGACGTGCTGGAATGCAGGAACCCATGCAATAGGTAACATTTAGAAGTACTGGAACCCATGCAACAGGTAAAATTTAGAAGTGCTGGAATGCCAGAACCCATGCAACAGGTAAAATTTAGATGTGCTGGAATGCTGGAACCATGCAACAGGTAAAATGCAGAAGTGGTGGAATGCAGGAACCTATGCAACAGGTAGAAACATAGAATTTGATGGCAGATAAGAACCGCTTGGCCCACCTAGTCAGCCCATTTTCCTACCTAAAAGATAAGCTGCAGATCCTAGTTAACCAATAGCTTACTTCCTCCTACCCTCCACTAGGACTGCCTTATGTCTGTCCCATGCATTCTTGAATTCCTCCACTGTTCTTGACTCCATGACCTCCTCAGGGAAGCTGTTCCATGCATCTACAACCCTCTCTGTGAAAAAATACTTTCTCACATTACCTCTGAGCCATCCCCCCTCTATCTTCAAATTGTGCCCCCTTGTTCTTGCACATCTCTTTTTCTGAAAGATGCTGCCCTCTTGGACTTTGTTGATTCCCTTGAGGTACTTGAAAGTTTCTATCATGTCCTCTCTCCCTTCTTTCCTCAAGGGTATACATATTAAGCTCCTTTAGTCTTTCTTCGTATGTCTTCTGGTGCAGACCCTGCACTATTTTGCAGGTAAAATTCAGAAGTGCTGTAATGCAGGAACCCATGCAACAGGTAAAATTTAGACATGCTGGAATGCAGGAACCCAACCAAATTTGCACATGTTTTGGTTGTTCAGCCATTCAAGATTTTACTGCTTGCTTGGATTCTGACATTCCAGTGGTTCTGGGGTTCTGAAAACCACCCATACGCTACAGAATGTTTAGAACCACTCTGTTAGTGCAGGGAACTGATGCTAAACAATCAATAATCTCTGGGTTAGAGGTAATTGCAGTACATTCAGGAGTTCTTACAATGGTGGTTAACACCCGATTAACACTTGTGCCACAGCTGATTTTGTTAGGGGACCGGAAAAGATGGAGAGTATAACTGAGGGAAGTAGGAGATTCATCTACATAGCAACTACAGCGCATTGCTGGCCATACCACCACTTTGGAAAAATGCAGAACCTCCCACCAGTCAGATGTGGTTAAAACAGCTAGGTACGTATTCACACTAGAAAAATTGGTATGTAAATCAAGGGCAATCTTCTACGAACAATGTTGGTTTGCTTTTTGAGTTCTTTAGTAACAGACCTCAAAATATGCTGGTAGGGAGGATGAATTCCAGAATGAATAGAAAGACGAGGTAGATGAAGGTATCCTAGACAATGTCACTCAACTATCTCAGATGCTTATGTAAATTAATAAAATCTTACAGAATGTTCTGGGATTGTACTTTTGTATCCCTTAAAGCCTTGTTTTTAATTGCCTTAGAAATACCATTCATGGTTTATTTGTTTTTATACACACTCAAGTTATAATTTATACCTAACTGTTATTAGTTATACAGTAGTAATAGGGTTATCTATTTCACTTCTTCAACTTGTATTATTAGGTATGTAACATGGTACTGTGAATGATTTGTTGAAGATAAAATTAATAAAGTATTTTTGTAAAAAAAAATGAAGTTCAAAGTGGGACTTGAAAGCTGCAACACCCACAAAAGATTCTGAAGGTTCTAATAAGGCTCAGATAACATCAAGCTTCCCATTATTAGTTGCAGGGACCACTGCAAAGTAGTCACTGCTTTGCTCAGCAAAGTCACAGATGCTCCCTTCTCAGCTGCTAAACAGCGGAGACCATGTGAGGAAAGGGGATGGGGCCACTAGGTGTAGTAGATGGCCCATGGCACCTATCACAAAGCATGGTCACACTCACTAACATGGACACAGACTTTTGGAATGCCTCCTTCCTGTAGAACTGCTACAAGCAGGTTGAAGGCTCCAGAAGCCAGCCACATACACTGGTTTTGCTGGTGCATTACCTTACTGTAGCCAACACTGCACCCTACACTGTTCCACTGCTTTAATGATTTATTACAATTCTGTGTAGTACAGTTTAAGCATGGGGCTAATCTAGCTGCTGCCCCTTAACAGCGTAGGACAATGTAGCAATTAGAGGCTCATTATGCTAATTCTATACGCTAATTAAAGCCTAGCAGGGGCTAGAAACCCCTTAGATTCTCTGTCAGTCCGTCAGTCTGGGGCTAGATCTCAGGAGAAGAACATCCTGCTGTACAGAATAAACAACATTTATTCACTTTAGTTCTGCGTCTGACTCATTTCATTTGGTACCAGCGAGGGGTCCTCACCAGCAGCAACAGATGGGTCTGGGAGACCAGAAAGAAGGTAAGGGTTTTTAGTGGCTGAACAACACCAAAATGCCATACATGGTGGAGAATGTGGCCTTCTTCTGCCCAAACCCCATCTTGCTTGTCTGCATTGGGGGGGGGGGTTACTCCAAGTCATTTACTCCAGTATTCCCACAGTTTGAATGTTACTTGTACCAGAGCCTGGGCTGCAGAAAGAAAAAACAAAACGGAACCGTTTCCTGCTCAATCTATAACCCTCCTGCAAATCTGCCTCAGGACTACGTATGATAACTGGGACACAGATGTTCCAACCTATTACCGACTGCAGTGCAAAAAGTTACATTTTTAAAGCCTATGCTGCAGGATGCTGTGAACTGTACCCCAACAGCAGAACCTCGTGGCAGCATGCCTGCTTGAGAATTCCCTGTCAGTCATGGAAAAAGTTCCTACTGATCCATTTGTGAAGCAAACTTCCCTTACAGTAGGGAGCGCAGCTAGAAAAAAAAAATAATAATAAAATCAAAAATAAGCCCTCCTGCTGCCTCCCAACTGTGGCTCCTCCAACACGGGATGTCTTGGTGCTGTCAAAACTCCCTCCTGCCCTCTCAACTCTGAGGCTCAGCAACCACTCCAGAAGAAACTGCTCCAGCAAACAAATGAAAAAGAAACATGGTTCAGCCCTGCTGCCCACTCTACTGCAGCTTTCCTTTTCCCACTGCCACAATGGAATGCTCACTGACACTCAACCATGCATCCACAAGGGCCACAAGGTAACTTAATTCAAGGCACAGCCAGGGAGCACACCACATAAATAAATATATACATCCTGCAGGCCTGCTACAGAGCTTGCAGCTCCCCAACTCCCCCACAGCTTTCTCCTGCACCCAAAAAGACTGCCACCATTCAGGACGCAGTTCAGTCTTGCTGCAGCCTCACTGCCACACCTGCAGCAAGCCACTCCATTCTTCCTCACAATTGTGGCTTTCCTCAACTCACCAACTACCTTCCTCAAACGCAGCTCTCCTCTTGCTTCTGTGGCCACTCAGAGCTTCACAACGGAGCACTCCTCTTCTGCTTGGCCACACTACAAAGTGGCCATAAAAATAAATGAACTTTTCAGCAGCTACATGGAGCGCTTCTCTTCCCCACTTGGCCATGCTCCAAGAGCCTATAAACAAAATAAATATAGGACCAAAGAAAAAAAACAGAGCTGTCCACCCCAACTCAGCCATGCTACAGAACAGCTTCTGAAACAAATAACATAAAGTCTGCAGAAGCCCCACAAAGCAAATCAGTAAACAGGGACAGCCACCAATTAAATTTTAAACTGCTGAGCATAAATCAAAGCAAGGCAACACATAGTAAAGGTGAGCAGAAAAGAATAAATAAAACAAAGCCTGGGAGACAACAGAAAAATAAAACTAAAGCACAAGCACAACAAACCGAATGGAAAGCGATCCAATGAACACAGTAATTCCCCTAGCAAGTTTGTGCCACTCACCCAAAAGTCAGAAAGCCCACCCTATTTTCTGTGCCAGGAAGGACGACCGCGGGAATCGCCATTTTAAACATTACAGCTCCACAGCTTTGCAGCAAGAAGCCTCCATCTTTGTTTTCCCCAAAACAAAAATAAAGGAAGTTACCCTTACCCCCTGCTGGTGGCCATCTTGTTACAGTCAGAATACAGGAACTGTATGTCAAAGTTCAGCAGCCATCTTGTGAAGGGCACTAAAATTACCTCACTCCATAGAAATCAATGGCAAATCTATTGAAATAAATGGACACTGCAACAAACAGCTGATTTTTGCAACAGAATATTTATTTAAGTAACAGACAACACTGAATTGAGTAAGAATTGTTTATTAAGATGTCATTCGATGAACTTTGCTTACAAATAATTTTACCTTTATCTACAAAAATATTTTCTTCTCGGCACTTCATCTACTCCACGACATCCGTCTCCTGCATCACGGCAACGCCTTTCTCATCTTTACAACTTTCACTTGGTAAATGAAGCTCGTCACCAATCACAATGTCCAAAGGCGACACAGATAGGCTTGGGGTTACAAAATAGCAACTTCATCCTGCAACATCCAGTCGCCCATCTCAGCTCAAGGAGCACCAGCTATGCGTCATTCAAGATGACCTAGCCTACATTAAAGCTACTTCACCACAGTCCACGGTCCGCATCAGCCAACAGCACAGAACTCTTCTCAGCCTTGCTTCACTAAGGCATTGTCAACTGGCTCGAACAATTCCAAACCTTGATGTCCTTATTTTTTTATCAATAAAATGTTTACTGTATATAAATAATTATACATCAAACATCAAAACCAACATACAATAATGATAATCTTATACATAGGTAACTTTAACGAAACTAAATTATACACAATATCTAACAAGTAAATTACATAAACATTACAAACACAGTCATTTTGGACCATTCCCCAGTCTTAATAAACTTCAATGGGTCAATACAGGATAGGAAGGACAGTAGGTGGAGAATTAATAATTTCTTACTGAGTTATAGACAGTGACAGAAATTAGGGCACATCTAACAGACTTCCTAAATTTTAATGCCCTAAAGACACACTGTGGGGCAAATTTTGAGACTGGATTTCCTTATATGATTGGACTGATCCATAGCATATTTCAATGCCTTGTGCTTGTTTCTGAGAGGACTGCCATTTCCTGGTTCAACGCACTTCCAGAACAAGTCAAAGGAGATACTACCACCCTGTATACAGCCTTCAAACACCATTTTCTCCAAGCACATCCACACTGGATATTGGAACAACAGTTGTAGGAATGTACCATGCAATCCTCTGAATCTCCAGAAGCCTTCATAGTGGACACTGAATCTTGCTACAAACATCTGAAGAAACCTGAGAAAGAGCAAATCACAACCTTTGTCCAGGGACTGCTTCCTCAGCTCCTTCTTTTGTAATCCAACAGATACCATCCACCTGGATGGACACAATACAGGCTGCATGACTTGCTAAGAGTCCATATCAATGTCCCAGTTCCCCAGTGTACAAGCACTTCAATCATTCTACTTAGCCACACTTGCAACATGTGTCCAGAAGCAGCAATCAATGATAGAGATGCTCACCACAACTATCAATAGTCTGTATCGCAGCTTAGCTGCTTCTTCTGCTACCTCTGTCAACGCTCTTAAACCATTTCGACAGTGACCTGATCCACCTCTGCCTTCATGAGAGCCTGTGACCTGCCAGTGGTGTGGATTCAGTGGGCACACTGCTGCTGTCTGCCGAAAGCTGAAGCACCACAACAGAAATCAAGAGAACCAAAAGTGCCCACTGATGCACAATCAGCAAGATAACCGCAACTACTCCCAGGATCAGGGGAACATGGCAACTGACAGTCCCTCTGACTCTCGCAAGGCATCCTCTCACTTCAGGGCAAAGTACCTGTCATCAGATCACCTCTTCTAGTAAACTATGTGCCTGTAACCATCGGAGGCTGGTCCACGCATGCCTTAGTTGACACTGGAGCAGAAATCTCAGTTATCAACAACAGCATTCTGAACAACCAAGCTATTCATCACGTACCTCGTGTCTCTCCAGCTGACCTAAAGTACATTATCACAGCAAGTACAGCTACAGTACCTATCACAGATGTGGTCCATCTCAAGCTACACTTTGACTCACAGCAAGGTACTGTCAAGCTCTGTCTAGTGCCTGATCTACAACCTACAGAAATTCTCGGCCTGGACTTCCTCAAAGCTCACAAAGCCATCCTAGACTTTGCATCTAACAAACTATCACTAGACCCTCAGAGTCAACTCGCAACTACAGACTCAGTCACTGTGCCTTCTCAAACAGAGATGATTTTGATTGCCAAGATTCGAGATTAACCACTTCCACAAGGTGTTGTTGGCATTGTCATGGGATCCCCCGCTTTGCATTCATCAGGTCTTCTCTCAGGAAACACCTTGTCTGCAGTGCATAGTGGCACAGTCTTCCAAAAATGCTGCGACTTCACAGATGAGGCAGTAGTCGTCTCAAAGGGTGCCAACATTGGAAAGTTTGTCTGTTTGTCTACAGAAGACCAGCTCCATCTCATGCAAGAACCTCAGCCTGGTTCCACCAACTCTAGTCCTGTCAATATTATCACGACCCCTCCAGCTTCATCAGAGTTACCCCTCAGTAAGAGATTGTCCTCTTCAAAACTTCCAGCATATCCAACTGAAAGGCAACAACTTTTGAAATTCATGGAGAATTACCTGGATATCTTTGTAGGTCTAGATAACAAACTCAGATGCTGTGATATCCTGCAACAAACCATTGAAGTGCAGCCCAACCAGAAACCAATCCATCAGCAAGCCTACCAAAGTGGGACACAAACAGAAACAAGTCCTAGAGGACATAATCAAAGACATGTTGGAACAAGACATTGTTGAAGAGTCTACAAGTCCCTAGGGTGCACCTTGCCTGCTTGTAGTAAAGAAGAACAAAGGGTATTGCTTCATGATAGACTACAGAAAACTCAATGCCTACACGTGCAGGATGCTCATCCCATACCTACAACCAAAGATGCCTTAGAGAGCCTTGGTGCTGCCAGCCCTGCTTACTTCACCACTCTAGACCTTCAGAGGGATCTACCAAGTTTCCATTGATCCAGCTTTCATCCATACATGGCATGGCACTGCCACTTGGACTTTTCAATTCAAACATCTGCCTATTAGATTTTGGAATAGTCCAGCCACTTTCCAACATGTTATGGAAGCTGTATTATGCGATGTGTCCTAAATCTTGCTTAGTCTACCTGGGCGATGTTATTGTCTTCAGCAGAACCTTGCCAAAGCACATCCAACATCACAAAGAAGTGTTTAAATGCCTCAGACAGGCCAATCTCAAGCTGTGCCCAGAGAAGTGTTGTTTTGCACAGCATCAAATCCATTATCTGGAACATGTTGTTAGTTCTCAATGCATCTCTCCAGAGCCAGACAAGCTCTCAGCAATCAAAGACTATCCAGAACCTAACAATCTCAAAGCTTTGAGCTTTTCTTGGCTTGTCTGGCTACTACTAAATGTTCATTGCAACTATGCCAAGATTGCAGCTCCAATTGTATGCCCCCACCAAAAAGGGATGTAACTATATATGGACTTCTGAATATAAAGAGGCCTTTGCAACTTTGAAAGAAACCTAATATCTTCTCCATTATTGGCCAACCTAAGGTTCAATCAACCCTTCAAGCTCTACTCAGAAGCTAGTTCCTTTGCAGTGGGCACTATGCTACAGTATGTCAAATTCAAGATGGAACAGAATGAGTTGTTTTCTATGCTGGATACTTTCTTCAGCTGAACAAAACTATGACATCACAAAAAAAGAATGTCTACCCATGGTATTTGCCATAAATAAATGTGACTGTTACCTTCGCTACTTCTCCTTTACAGCTAACGTTGATCACTCTGACCTCAGATTGTTATTCGAAATGAAGGTGCCAGTATGCAAGTTTGTGTGATGGATAGCCATATTGCAATCCTAAAACTCTGAAATTCAGTACAGACCAGCTCGAGTTCACTCCAGTGACTATGGTGTAAGCTGTAGATGATAATTCTCTGCAGGATCCTCAACAGATGAAGAAACCTGCTTACAAGCTCTTCCCTTCCACCACGGTTTGCTTCCTGTGGACACTACTACAGCATCTCAGTTTGCTTTGCTGCTACCAACTGCTTCTACGGAAAGTAGAGTTGCCACCTTTGGATGGGGCAAAAAACGGATCCTAAGCTCCACTCCTAGCCTCACACCTTTTCATGACTCATCATGCATTGTTCCTCCTAGAAAGCCATTTGTTATATATCAATAAAAGACGATGCTTAAAGCAGCAGTTCAACAAAAATGTTAAGATACTGTACCTGATAGAGTTACTTTCCTAGATTCTTCCTAGTTATTTATTTACTTATGTAAATTGACATTGATTTACTAAATAAACATACAGAGATAAAGGAAATGTCATTTACAGATAAGATCTAGAGGGAGAAAAGGGAAATACTGTAAATAGCATACAATAGTACACATAGTACATAATAATACATAGGACATTGTTTCATGTAATGTATACTTTATATCTTTTCCTGGCTTGATTCCCTGTTCATGTCCACAGTACTACTGTATTTCAAACCCAAAGAAGTGATCATACTTTTTCCATGAGGAAGAAAAATAATTTAAAACATTTAAAAATGCCTAAATTCTGTTAGAAATGAAAATGTTTACCAGCAGATTAAGGTGGAAGACAACTGACTCTGTTACTATTATGAAAGGTGGGGGCAGCTGTGCTGCTATGCCACTTTAAGATGCAGCAGAAAGATTAGGTTAAGTAAGTGCTAAAGGAGTTAATGGCCATACTTTACACCTCCCAGGCTGACTGCTTTCACAAACAACGGGCTATAATGATAACAGAACTTGTTTGTAAGCTGGACATGCAGCTGAAACATTGTATAATATGACAACATCTGTTTCAAAAGTATGTGAGCACTCAAATAGGCTCAAAAACCTGACCAGCACAGAGCAAAACCGGATTACCTGATAGGGATCCTGAAAACCTGATCACCAGGTAAAAACCTGACAGGTGGCAACCCTAGCAGCAGTTCAACAATGTTAAGATACTGTACTACGCCTGTTAAAGTTACTTTCCTAGGTTTTTCCTAGTTATTTATTATGTTGATTGCATGCATGCGCAAGAAACATATTGAGGCAGGTTGCCAGAAGCAGGTTGTGGAAGCACGGTATTGTTGTGGTCAATGCCCCCACAGCCTTTAAAGGCTTGGCCTGCTTGGCCAGCACATTTGCTGCAGCCACATCCAAGAGCAGGGCCATTCTTGACGCCCTACAGGTGGCAGGCATTAGACTTCTAGTTTCGGAACCCACTCGTGAGGGAGCAATCTTAGACCTCGTACTCTCAAATGGGGGCAGTGAGAGGATCTCAGATCTAGAAGTGGGTTGCCATCTGGGGACAAGTGACCATCAATCAGTGTGGTTCACGTTAAACTCAGCTACTGAGTCAAGCCATACAAAAGTGAGGGTACTGGACTTTAGGAGGGCTGACTTTGGCAAGATGGGAAAGTGCCTCAGAAAAGCACTAACAAACAGGCTAGAAGGAGGTGTGGAGCAACAATGGGGAATTATCAAAACTGCCATCACAGAGGCAACAAGCCTTTGTGTGAAGATCGGTTTGCTGGCAAGTGCACCTAGGCTTCACCTGAGCTCTTTCCTTCTAAGACTGCTTGAAAGGCAGAGTAGAGAAACTTACCAGAGCAAGGGAGAAGGATTAAGACTTAGTTTGGCTAAGCAGATTTACTGTGTGGTGGTGTTTTTATTTTTACTCACAGGGATTGCTACTGTTTGTTGCTAACATTTCATTGCTTTATTTTTTCTCTGATTCAAATTGTTGTTGCTGGTATACCTTCTTCTGCATTATTACAAGGTGTGCCTACAGGTGTGTGCTAACAGATTACTGCTGTAATCTTCTGATTCAAATTGTCTTTTGCAAGGTATATCTTCTGTTACTGCTTTATTTTTCTCTGGAGCAAAGTGTTTCTTACAGGGTATATCTTCTCTGAAATTATTACAGGTGGTACTTTACAGGTTTTACAGTTTTATCTAACATTAGGATAAGCTTTCAGGGTTACTGCATTTGTTGTTGACTGATTGTTTCTGCTCTTACCTCCTTGTTCTTTCATCCGTGGTTCTTCTTTTAGGCATCTCCCCACACGATGCACAGGGTAATGCCAAACTTCACCCAACAACTAACACACCAAAATCTGGCCAATGGAAAATCATGTACACAATGCTCACAGCCTGGGAAATAAGATCCCAGACCTGCAAGCAATAATGTCAGAGGCTAAGCTGGACATAGTAGCAATTAGTGAGACGTGGTTTACCAGTAACCACACTTGGGAGACTTCAGTACCTGGCTATGTATTGTTCAGAAGAGACCGAGGTGCAAATGGGGGAGGAGTGGCCCTGTATGTTAATGAAAATATCAAAGCTACAGAAATTCAGAATACACATAAGGAGCCAGAAGAACTGTGGGTCACCCTGGAAACAGGAAATGGGACAGCCATAAGAACTGGGGTTGTCTACAGGCCCCAGACCAGAGGGAGGACATAGACACATTACTGTTAGAAGATATACAAAACATGACAGCTAAAGGGAGGTTCTGATAATGGAGACTTCAACATGCCAGATACAGATTGGTCAATACCAGCAGGAACATCTGCCAGAACTAGACTCATAGTGGATTCCCTGCAGGGGAGGGCCTCAAACAACTGGTACAGCAACCCACAAGAGACAGGGCTATCCTAGATCTAGTACTGACTAACAAAGAAGGGATCACAGATCTCCAGGTAGAAGGTCACCTGGGGCCAGTGACCATCACATGGTATGGTTCAATTTGGCTACTACATCTAAATCATCCCATTCCAAGGCAAAAATATGGGACTTCAGAGGAGCTGACTTTGATAAGATGGCCAACAGAGTTAAGCTAGCCCTGGCAAAAGAAACACAGGTGAGGAGGTACAGGCAAAGTGGGCAAGCATTAAGGATACAATACTTGAAGCAACATCCCATTGTGTTAGACAGAAAAGGAAGTGCAAAGAAGAAGGAAACCACTTTGGTTCTCAAATACAGTAGCAGAAAGGTCAGAGCCAAAAGGCTGGCCTTCAGAAAATATAAGGAACACAGCGGGATGAAGATAGGAGGCATACCAAACTGCCCTAAGGGAAGCAGGTAAGGCAGTAAGGCAGGCAAAGTCCCAAACTGAGGAAACACTAGCACGAACAGTAAAAGAAGGTGACAAAACTTTCTATAGATACATTAGTGAAAGGAGAAAGTCCAGAGGGGTATTGCTAAGCTTAATGGAGAAAAGGGAGCATGTGAGGAGGAGGACCCTGTAAAGGCATCTATCCTAAATAGATACTTTTGCTCAGTATTTACTGAAGAGAAGGTAGGCAGGGCCCACAGCTCAGCATCATGGACACAGGGGGAGGGAGGTGAGCACTACTCCCTTCACAAAAGAAAGGGTCCACAAGAGCTTGCTAAGCTCAGGGTGGATAAGGCAATGGGACCTGATGGCATACATCCCAGGGTACTTAGGAGCTAAAGGAGGAACTAGCAGAGCCATTAGCAGAATTGTTTAGTGAGTCTCTGAGCACAGGAGAGGTCCCAGAAGACTGGAGAAGGGCTCATGTGATCCCACTCCACAAGAGTGGTAGCAGGGAGGAGGCGGGAACTACAGACCGTCAGTCTTACCTCAGTAGTGGCAAGATTATGGAGGCACTCCTTAAGGAAAGGATAGTGCAACACCTGGAATCCATAGGGGCACAGGATCCAAGACAGCATGGGTTTACAAAAGGAAGGTCCTGTCAAACTAATCTCATAGATTTCTTTGACTGGGTAACCAGAGTGGTGGACCAAGGGGGAGCAGTTGATGTCGCCTACCTTGACTTCAGCAAAGCTTTTGACACTGTTCCACATAGAAGATTGATAAATAAGCTAGGTAGGCTCGGGGTGGGTCAGAAGTTGGTCAACTGGGTGGCAAACTGGTTGACTGGCAGAAAACAGAGAGTGGTGGTAAATGGTATACAGTCAGAAGAGATGCAAGTCACAAGTGGGTACCTCAGGGATCAGTCCTGGGGCCAGTCCTATTCAACATCTTCATTAGTGACCCTAGCAGATGGACTAGAGGGTAAGGCTTGTCTGTTTGCAGATAACACCAAGATCTGCAACAGAGTAGATGATCCAGATGGGGTGGGCAGAATGAGAAGAGATCTGGATAAACTAGCAGAATGGTCAGAAGAGTGGCAACTGGGATTTAATGCAAAAGAAGTGCAAAATCATGCACATAGGGAAGAGAAACCCTGAAGCCACTTATAGGCTGGGAGGGAGTTGCTAGCAGTCACAAAGGAAGAAAGAGACTTGGGCATCATCATCACTGATGACCTAAAATCATCCAAGCAGACCTCTAAAGCAGTAGGTAAGGCTAGGGGGTGTTAGGGTGTATTAGTAGAGGTATCACAAGTCGTGAGGGAGGTAATAATCCTCTGTACAAGACATTGGTTAGGCCCATCTGGAGTACTGCGCAGTATTGGAGGCCACACTTCACAAGGACATTAACCAAATTGAGGCAGTCCAGAGAAGGGCAACCAGAATGGTGCAGGGACTGCATCAGAAGACATATGAGGACAGATTAACGGAGCTCAATATGTATACCCTTGAGCAAAGAGGGAGAGGTGATATGATCGAGACATTTAAACACCTTAAGGGCATAAACAAGGTGAAAGAGTCTAACATGTTTAAATATAAGAAAATAGCAGGACAAGAGGACACAGCAAGAGATTAGAGGAGGCCGATTAAGGGGAATGTGAGAAATTCTTTTTCAGAAAGGGTGGTAGATGCATGGAATGGCTTACCACAAGAAGTGGTGGCTATGAATACAGTGCAGGACTTCAAACAGGCATGGGATAGGCATAAGGAGCAATACAAATGACTATGAATAGATAGGTCACTGACAGAGCAAGGCCGATGGCACATTTATAAGGTAGAAAAGAAATGGGCAGACTGGATGGGCCTTGCGGTCCTTTTCTGCCGTCAACTTCTATGTTTCTATGTTTCTATGTTTCTATGAAAGAAAAAGCCACTATGGTTCTCAAGAGAGGTGGCTGTGAAAGTCAGGAAGAAAAAGATAGCATTCCGGAAGTATAAGGAAACACAGAAGGAGCAGGACAGAGAGCTGTACCAGTTAAGGCAGAAAGAAGCAGAGAGTGAAGTCAGAATAGCAAAGGCCCAAACTGAGGAAAAGATGGCCAACTCAGTTAAGAAGGGGGATAAAACCTTTTATAGGTACATCAGCGAGCGAGAAAGACAAAGGGAGGGATAGTGAGGCTGAATAGAATGAGCGGTGGGTGGGCAGAGGAGACAGTGAAAAGCAGGAATACTGAACAAATATTTCTGCTCAGTATTCACAAAGAGGAGGGGAAGTGCCTAATCCAATTAACAGAAGCACTTTTGATAGGGAGGTTGATCCCAGTCCTTTCACAGAAGAAAGGGTTCTGCAAGAACTCCTAAAACTGAAGGTTGACAAAGCAATGGGTCCTGATGGAATTCACCCCAGAATTCTAAAAGAATTAAGGAAGGAACTAGTGAAACCACTGGCTACTCTTTTTAATAAATCATGGGAGGATGCTGTGGTACCCGAGGACTGGAGGAAGGCGGATGTGATTCCCCTTCACAAAGTGGGACCAAGACAGAGGCAGGAAACTACAGACCTGTCAGTCTGACCTCTGTGGTAGGGAAAGTGATGGAGTCACTTCTGAAGGAAAGAATAGTTGAGTACCTAGAGGTCAGTGGAGCACAGGATCCAAGGCAGCATGGGTTCACAGCGGAAGGTCATGTCAGGCGAATCTAATAGATTTCTTTGACTGGGTGACCAAAGTAGTAGACCAGGAGGGGCTGTGGACATGGGCTACCTAGACTTTAGCAAGGCATTTGACACAGTCCCACACAAAAGATTATTAGTCAAATTAACCAGCCTGGGAGTGGGTCCCAGGGTGGTAGCCTGTAAAACATTGGCTGGACAACAGGACACAGAAGGTAATTGTAAATGGAGTCCACTCTGAAGAAAAGGGCGGTTACCAGTGGGGTACTGCAGGTTCAGTATTGGGTCCAGTCCTTTTAATGTCTTCATCAGTGACATTGCAGAGGACTGGAAGGAAAAATATGCCTTTGCAGATGACACAAAGATCTGCAACAGGGTTGATATACAAGGCGTGGAGAGGATGAAAAGGGACTTGGCAAGGTGTGAGTAATGGTCAGGCGTATGGCAGCTAGGATTCAATGCAAAAAGTGCAAAATAATGCACCTGGAAACAAGAACCCAGGGAAGAATACACAATGGGTGGGGAGGTAGTAACAACAAAACAGGAAAGGGACCTGGGGTAATCATATCAGATGACCTTAAGGTTAGCAAGCAATGTGAGAAGGCAGTAGGGAGGCCGGGTATACTGGGATGTATAGGGAGGCATCAGCAGCAGAAAACAGGAAGTTGTTATCCCTCTGTACAGACAGTTGGTGAGACCCCATCTGGAATACTGTGTCCAGTTCTGGAGACCCCATCTCCGCAAGGACATAGACAGAATAGAGGCAGTCAGAGGAGGGCAACTAAAATGGTGCAGGGTCTGCAAGAGAAGCCGTATGAGGAGAGACTAAGGAGCTTAATATGTATACCCTTGAGGAAAGAAGGTAGAGGGGGGACATGATAGAAACTTTCAAGTACCTCAGAGGAATCAACAAAGTCCAAGAGGGTAGCATCTTTCAGAAAAAGAGACTTGAAAGAACAAGGGGACACAATTTAAAGATAGAAGGAGGCGGTTCAGGGGCAATGTGAGGAAGTATTATTTCACAGAGAGGGTAGTGGATGCATGGAACAGCCTTCCTGAGGAAGTTAATGGGGTCCTAAAACTGTGGGAGGAATTCAAGAATGCATGGGACAGACATAGGCAATTGGGGGGCAGGGAAGATATAGGCTGTTGGTTAACTAGGATCTGCGGCCTATCCTGTAGGTAGGGAAATGGGCAGACTAGATGGGCCTAGTGGTCCTTATCTGCCGTCAAAGTCTATGCTTCTATGTTTCTTTCCCCAATGCTGGGGCATGCTGCTGCTGACACCAGTTCAGTCAGCATGCCACAACCTTGTACGGTTTCAGCCACTGCAGTCAGGGGCTGCCTCGTCAGTGCAGGACAAGCCATTCCGCTGCAATGAGGGAGTGACCCGTCATTGTGGGCTGAACCGTGTAACAGTGATATTGTTTAGGAACATGGTGGCAGCTTGCCGCCATGTTCAAGCACAGTATGCACCCCACCTCACGAGGGGTGCCAACCTCTCAGCAGCATGTGCCCCCACCATGTTTGTTTACCGATGGGGCCCCAATCCCGGCGGCTTCAGTGCCGAGTGATGTTGCCGACAGTGGAGCCACTCCCCATTGACGTGCTCTGTACCCCACACTTTTTCTTGTGTGCGTGAGTGCCCAATCCTCATCGGCATAATGTAACCCCTTTGTTGTGCGCCTACATGTGGCCACCCTCCGCTGGTACGCTGGGAGCCCACCCTGTGTGCCACATGCCCCTGTTAAAAAATGGTCCTGCAGTTTTTTTACCCTGTCAAAAAGAAAACAGTCCCTCAAGGTCTCCTGCCCCCCCACAACCCATGCCCACCCACTTCACACCCTGCCTAACCACACCCCACCCATACTTGCCTCCAGAGTCTGGCGCTGACGATCTTCGTGGACTGGGAACACGTCTGCACTCTTCAAAGCCGACCGAGAATGGAGGAAATGCCGGTTAGCTGTATAATGGAATAAATAGGGGTTTTTCAACTATGATGCATATCTCAGGCATTTTTTGGAATTTTGGCATCAAATTTTCAACATGTTTTTTTTGGGATGCCTCCTCATGAATTCTGGCACTGTCATGGCGTTAATCGGCCCTGAAAGGTAATTTCACAGTCACTGCGCGGAATCACCTTTCAGGACCGATTAATGAAATGACACTGCCAGTGTTCATGAGGTGGGCCCTCAAAAAGCCTATGCTGCAAATTTGGTGGAACAAATCAAAAAAATGACTGTTTTACGAGAGTGCATTGCGCAGTTTGCATACACGTTCGTAAATTCACGAATTTATAATATTTTCACTCCTGATTTTCAAGATTGCCATTATTCTGCACCTCCTTATGAACAGTACAGCTGTCATTTTTCACATCCTAGCCGAAATATGTTTTCGCAGTTCTGGCTCAGAATAGAGCGCTCGCTGTGGGAAATCCATGTCTGGGACACATTATGAAAATGACAGTGGCACTGTTCATTAGCAGAGGTCCTAAAATGCCTATGTTGAAAATTTAGTAACAAAAGTACTTAACTCATTCAGGCCTAGATACGCCTGTAGGTGGCGTCTAAAAGCATAGCCACTCAGGACAATAATGCCTGTAGACGTACTCAACTGACTTTCACTCAGGCCCAGAAATGTCTGAGGAAGTCAACAGTTTTTACCTAACTATTAAACAAATCGAATTGTTAGAATTGATTGCATGGCACCACTAGAAAGGTAATTTTGCTCTGAACAATTTTGCTGCTAATACTTTGTGTCTATTATGTATACTTTAGAGTTATTTATATCTGTTTAAGGTATGGTGTGCATGGCTAACATTTGCCTCTCAAACCTCACCTAAGCACCTTGAATGAATCTGAAAAAAAACCCCACAGTTGTTTGGTATTTCAGCTACTATAAAATAAAAACTAAATGGATTACAATTGATTGCATAGCACCATTTGAAAGATTATTTTGTGCTGAACAATTCTGTCACTGATACTTTGTGTCTACCACATATACTTTAGGAGTTATTTGCATTTGTTTAAGGTATGGTGTGCATGGCTGACATTTGTCTCTTATGCGTCACCTTAGCACCTTAAAAAAATCAGAAAAATATCAGTTTGGTATTTCAGCTAGTATAAAATAAAAACTGAATAGATTACAACTGATTGCATAGCACCATTGGAAAGGTAACGTTGTGCTGAACAACTTTGCCAATCATACTTTGTGTGTAGCACTTACGGTTCAAGAGGTAGTCACATTTGTTTGTGGCATGCTGATTATGGCTTGATTTTGCTTAGAAAGGCCCAGGATGCAGTGTTACAAGTATACAGGGCACAAGTGGTGGAAGTCTCAAAGAGCTCTTGTCGTGTGAATGAGTTAAAACGAGTGTGCTACTAGCGTGTGTTGCGCAGTTTCCACGCACGCACATACTGTCGCAATTTTGCAATACTTTCACTCTAGATTTTCAACACTGACATTTTTCCACACCTCCTTATGAACAGTGCAGCTGTCAATATTCACATGCTGGCTGAAATGTGTTTTTGCTCTTCCAGTGCACAATAGCGAGGTCACTGTGGGAAATCAGTGTTTGGGACACATTAAGAAAATCCCACTGACACTGTTCATATGCAGAGGTCCTAAAATACCTATGTTGAAAATTTTGTGATGAAACTCCCATTAAATGACTGTGTTACGAGAGTGCATTGTGCAGTTTCCACGCACACTTGAAACTTCGCAAATTGATAATATTTTCACACCACATTTTTAACACTGGCATTTTTCCACATCTCTTTATGAACAGTACAGCTGTCATTTTCACATCCTGGCGAAATGTGTTTCAAGCTTCCGTGCAGAATACCACAGTCGTATCGGAAATCAGTGTTTGGGACAGATTAGGATCGAACGAGTGTGGGGGGAGTGACCAAGCTCAACTGAGCTCTGTCGGGACTGCTGCAGATTTCTTTGTGGGCAGAAAAAGGCACCAACAGAGACAGGAGCCCAGTATAAAAGGGCAGCCTGCAGTGGTGGGAGAAACAGAATGAGTGAGTGAGAGCGGGAGAATGAGCGAGCTCAACGGTGCTCTAACGTGACTGCTGTGGATTTCTTTGCAGGCAGAAAAAGGCGGCAACACAGTCAGGAACCGAGTACAAAAGGCCAGCCTGCATCGCCGGGAGAAACAGAATGAGCGAGTGACAGAGGGGGAGTGAGCAAGCTCAATGGACCTGTGTCGGGACTACTGCAGATTTCTTTGTGGGCAGAAAAAGCCACCAACAGAGGCAGGAGCCCAGTATAAAAGGTCAGCCTGCAGTGCCAGGAGAAACAGAATGAGTGAGTGAGAGAGGGGGAGTGAGCCACCTCAACGGAGCTCTGTCGGGACAGCTGCAGATTTCTTTGTGGACAGAAAAGGGTGCCAATGCAGGCAGGAGCCCAGTACAAAAGGGCAGCCTGCAGCACTGGGAGAAACAGAATGAGCGAGTGACACAGGGGCAGTGAGCGAGCTCAACAGACCAATGCAATCAGCATTCAGCACTGACAAATGCTTGTTTACTTATGTGTTTATTTATTGACATTGGTTTACCAAATAAACATACACATATAGAATAAATATTTACAGATATGATCTGGGAGGAGACAAGGGAAATGCTGTAAATAGCATACAACAGCATACATGGTATATAATAATACATATGAAACTGTTTCCTGTAATGTATACTTTATATCTTTTTCTGACTCCATTTCCTTTTCATGTCCACAGTACTATTTTGAAGCCAAAGAAGTAATCATACTTTTTTCTTGAGGAAAAAAAAAATTAAAACATGTTAAAATGGCTAAATTCTGTTAGAGATTATACTGTTTACCAGCAAATGAAAGTGGCAGACAACTGGCTCTGTTAACTGTTACAGAAGGTGGGGGCAGCTGTGCTGCTATGTCACTTTAAGATTCAGGAGAAAAGATTAGGTTAAGTAAGTGCTAATGGTGTTAGTGGCCATACTTTACACCTCTCAGTCTGACTGCTTTCACACATAAAGGGCTATACTGACAACAGAACGTGTTTGTAAGCTGGACATGCAGCTGAAACAATGAATAATATGACAACATCTGTTTCAAAAGTATGTGAGCACTCAAATAGGCTCAAAAACCTGACCAGCTCAGACCAAAACCGGATTACCTGATAGGGACCCAGAAAACCTGACCACCAGGTAAAAAACCTGACAGGTGGCAACCCTAGCAGAAAGACACCTAGAGTAATTAGAGGCCAGTGGGGCACAGGACCCAATGCAGCATGGGTTCACAGCGGGAAGGTCATGTCAGACAAATCTAATTGATTTCTTTGACTGGGTGACCAAAGTAGTAGACCAGGGAGGGGCTGTGGACATGGCCTAGACTTTAGCAAGGCATTTGAAACAGTCCCACACAAAAGATTAATAAACAAATTAGCCAGCCTGGGAGTGGGTCCCAGGGTGGTAACCTAGGTAAAACACTGGCTAGACAACAGAACACAGCAAGTAATAGTAAATGGAGTCCACCGTGAAGAAAGGAGGGTTACTAGTGTGGTACCGCAGGGTTCAGTACTGGGGCCGGTCCTTTTTAATGTCTTTTTAAGTGACATTGTGGAGGTACTGGAAGGGAAGGTATGTCTCTTTGTGGATGACACAAAGATCTGCAACAGGATTGATATGCAAGGTGAGGATGAAAGGATGAAAAGGGACTTGGCAGAGTTGGAGGAATGGTCAAATGTATGGCAGCTTAGATTCAGCATAAAGAAGTGCAAAGTAATGCACCTGGGAAACAAATACCCAGGGGCAGAGTACACAATGGGGGATACTGACAACAACAAAAATGGAAGGGACCTTGGGGTAGTCATAGCAGATGACCTAAGGTGGGCCAGCAATGTGAGAAGGCAGTAAGGAGGGCTGAGGGATACTGGGATGCATTGGGAGGCATCACCAGTAGAAAACAGGATGTTGTTGGCCCTCTGTACAGACAGTTAGTAAGACCACATCTGGAGTACTGTGTACAGTTCTGGAGACCCCATCTCCATAAAGACATAGACAGGGTGGAGGCAGTCAGAGCAGGGCAACTAAAATGGTGCAGGGTCTGCACCAGAAGACATATGAAAAGACTAAACGAGCTTAAGATGTATAGCCTCAAGGAAAGGAGGGAGAGGGGAAACATGATAGAAACTTTCAAATACCTGAAGGGAATCAACAAAGTCTAAAAGGGTAGCATCTTTCAAAAAAAGAGATGTGCAAGAACAAGGGGGCACAATTTGAAGATAGAGGGAGGACAGCTCAGAGGTAATGTGAGGAAGTATTTCTTCACAGAGAAGGATGTAAATCCATGGAACAGCCTTCCTGAGGAGGTCATACTGTCAAAAACTGTGGGGGAATTCAAGAATGCATGGGACAGACATAAGGCAATTCTAGTAGGGGGTAGGAGGAAGTAGGCTGTTGGTTAACTAGGATCTGCAGCTTATTAGACAGGTAGGGAAATGGGCAGACTGGGTGGGCCAAGTGGTCATATCTGCCAACAAATTCTATGTTTCTATGATGCACAAATCCTCACTTACGCAAGCAGCTGAAGAGCTTCTCACCTTCTCTACCTCTGATCTTTCCCTGGCAGGTCAAAACACAAAAGAACTGATCCTCAGTTCACAGACATAACCACATACTTAGAGTCTGGAACTTTACTGGAGCAAAAGAAGCATCACCAGGGTGTACTTTTCTTTGCAATACTTCCTCAATGACGAGTGTGCTTTTCCACATTTGGACCAAGGAAGGTAAGGGTCATGCATGGATAGCTCTCATGTACAGTTAGTTGTGCCAGCCTCTCTAATCAATCACGTTCTTCTCTCACTCATGCATGACTGCTTTCACACACAAGGGCTATACTGACAGGAGAACTTGTTTGTAAGCTGCATAGCTGAAACAATGAATAATATGACATCTGTTTCAAAGTATGTGAGCACTCAAATAGGCTCAAAACTGACTAACACAGAGCAAAACCGGATTACCTGATAGGGACCCTGAAAACCTGATCACCAGGTAAAAACCTGACAGGTGGCAACCCTAGCAGCAGTTCAACAACTGTGTTAAGATACTGTACTGTACCTGGTAAAGTTACTTTCCTAGGTTTTCCTAGTTATTTATTATGTTGATTGCGCGTATTAAGAAACATATTATAACGGTTGCAAGAAGCAGGTTGTGGAGGCACGGCACTGTTGTGGTCAATGCCACTGCAGTCTTTAAAAGCTTGGCCCACTTTTCCCAATGCTGTGGCATGCTGCTGCTGACACTAGTTCAGTCAGCGTGCCACAAGCTTGTACGGTTTCAGCCGCTGCAATCAGGGGCCGCCTCATCATTGCAGCGTAAGCCATTCCACTGCAATGAGGGAGTGACCCGTCATTGCTGGACCGAACCTTGTAACAGTGATTTTGCTTGTGAACATGGCAGCGACTTGCCAGCGTGTTCACAAACAATATTAAGTACCACCCCTGCTAAGGCGGTGTCCAATCCCCTCATCAGCATGTGCCCTCCACCGAAGTTTCTTTGCCGGCAGGGGCCCCAATCTCCATTGGCTTCAGTGCCCGAGTGATGTTGCTGATGGGGGAGCCCTCCCCACCCGGCATTATGTAACACCCATCCCCACTTTTGTTGTGTGCTGATGGGGTGCCCAATCCCTGTTGGCATAATGTCACCTCTCCGTCCTTTTATTGTGTGCGGCAGAGTGCCCAATCCTTATCAGCACAATGTAACCTCCCTTTTTGTGTGTACAGATGGGGTGCCCAATCTGTTGCTGCAGCTGCCCCAAAAGAGTCCGTTGGCACACTGAGGCTCACCCCAGTGTGCCACATGCCCTAATAAGAAAAATGGTCCTGCGATTTTTTTTTCCCTGTCAAAAAAGCGGTCCCTCGTGGTCTCCGTGCCCCCCTCCCACAACCCACCCACACACTGCACACCTTGCCTCCCACCTCCCCACCCCTACTTACCTCTGGAGTCCAGCGTGATGACCTTTGTTGGACCGGGAACACGTCTGCACTCTTCAAAGCTAACTGTGAACTGAGGAAATGCCGGTAAGCTGTATAATGGAAGAAATAGTTTTTTTTTTCAACTTTGATTCATATCTCAGACATTTTTTTGAATTTTGGCTCCACATTTTCAACATGGGGTTTTTGGGACCCCTCCTCATGAATTCTGGCACTGTCAAGGTGTTAATCGGCCCCGAGAGGTGATTTCGCAGTCACTGCACGGAGTCACCTTTTGGGACTGATTATTTAATTATTATTTATTTTTATTTATTTATTAGATCATCAATATGCAAACCTTTGAGTCAGACTCATTTACAAAGGCACCTCGTCAAGAGAGCAATACATCACAGCAAACAAAACAGTACAGTACATAGCGCTTAGATTAAAAAAGCAACCAGTGTTACAGGCATTCACTGGTGGTACACGCTTGGTAATAGATAGATCACAGTAGTCATAATATAGGTACACGAGTACCACATCAGATAGCAACCAGAGATATTTTATTACAATAGTCAGCAGATGTTGCCTGAGACCCCAGGTATATACAGCAAAAGTAGACAGGGCAGACCCAGCCTTGGGTTGAGGGTAAGGGGCAGGTGGGGGATTATGTGCAGTTACAGCAGTGAGTGCTTGTCAGATGGCTTCTGAGGAAGACCTTGAAAGGGCCAAGCTTAGTGGAGTCAGCTATGTTGGCTGGGAGGAACTGAACCAGGAGGGGAGCCTGATAGCAAAAGGATCTCTGGGCCATGGGGTCCACCCTGATGACAATAAGGGAGGTTTTGACAGTGCTGCGGGTGGAGACTGAGGGGAGGCACACTGCAGGAAGGTGGAGACCCGGGGAGGAGAGCCCTAGCAGGTCTTTTTCACAAGAAGGCAGGTTTGGAAGCAGGTCTTTCTTCAAGGTTGAGAAAATTGGTGGTGGAGTACAGCAGGCACATATGGGTGCACCTAGGGCTCCTAGCGTTAGCCTGCAGGCCTTGTTTATAGAGAGCTGGATTCTTGTGAGCGCAGTGTTGTAGGCAGCAGCAAGATGGGCAGCCCATAGTTGATTAGTGACAGGACAGAGCAGAGGATTGCCAATCTAAGGGCCTCTTGTGGTAGGCAGTCCCTATGCGGTATAATAGTCCAATTCTGACATTGGTGTCAGCAGAAAGGGCATTGATATGAGAATGGAAGGAGAGTGCGAATCAAAGGTAATGCCCAGATACTTGTAGGTGGAAACCTGCTCAATGGGGTTTAGTGTGCTAGGCAGTATCACGAGAGGGGCACACACTGGCTTTGCTTTGTGCGAGAAGAGCATAACTTTTGGTCTTTTTAGGTTTAGAACTGGCCCTCGTGATGTGAACCAGTGCTCAGCTCTATCAAAAGCTTGTTGGAGGTGGCCTGGAGTGTGTTGGGGTTGGGGTCAGCAGTGAAGAGTACAGCGTCATGCGTGTAGAGGAGGATCTTACTTGGGCTGGCCAAGGGGAGGGAGTTGAGGTACAGACCGAAGAGGAGAGGGCCTAAAATGGAGTCCTGGGGAACCCTAGAGCAGACAGGTCGTGTGTCAGATAGGGTGCTATTGATTTTTACACACTGAGTTCTGGCAGAGAGGTAGCTGGTGAACCACGCAAGGGGGCCAGGGGACAAACCAAGGCATATGAGGCAGTCAAGCAGGAGAGGATGGCAAACCATGTCAAAGGCCTTGGAGAGGTCAATGAACACAGCACTGGCAGGACTTCGGCATCAAGAGAAGAGTGCAGGAAGTTGGAGAATTCAAGTATGCAGTTGTGGTGCTGTGACTTGCATGAAAGTCATGCTGTTCCGGCACAGGATATTGTGCATGGCCAGGTATTCGGCAAGCTGGTTGGCAACTACTTTTCAAGGGCCTTAGAGAGTGGAGGGAGGATGGAGATAGGTCGATTGCTATCTGGGGATGCTCAATTGCCGCTCTTTAGGATGGGAGTGATGATGGTGGTTTTCCATGTGCTGGGGAACTGCCCCAGGCACCGAGAGCAGTTGAGCAGCTCGGTAAGTGGGACCAGGATAGCATCCAACATCAGGCAAGTAGCCTAGTGTCCAGTAGGTTGGTGCGGGGTTATTACTACTAATGGCTTTTTGCAGAAGCAGTCTAGCCTCCAACGGGGAGATGGTACATAGGTAGAAATGAGGTCTCTGGAGAGTGGGCAGGAGGTGCTACTGGGATGGGGTCAAAGAAGTTACTGGGCAGGACTGAACTCAGGTCTGAGAAAGTGTGGTTTAGGCAGTCTGCAATGCCAAGGGAGTCAAAGTAGACCGTGCCATTAAAGGAGAGTTGAGAGGGGTGGGGAGGCGGATTTCCATTCAGCTCCTTTACATTAATCAAACGACAGTGCTCATGTTCACGAAATGGGCTCTCAAAAAGCCTATGTTGCAAATTTGGTGGAACAAATAAAAAAAATGACTGTTTGACGACGTGCGTTACTTTGCCGCATGCTCATAAGTTCACAAATTTATAATATTTTCACTCCATATTTTCAACATTGCCATTGTTCTGCACCTCCTATGAACAGTACAGCTGTCATTTTCACATCCTGGCGAAATGTGTTTTTGCAGCTCCGTGAAGAATAGTCGAGTCACTGTGGGAAATCCATGTTCAGGACACATTATGAAAATGACAGTGACACTGTTCATTAGTAGAGGTCCTAAAATGCCTATGTTGAAAATCTGGTGACGAAAGTCCATAAAATGAGTGTGATAAGAGGATGCGCTGTGCAGTTTCCACTCACGCACGTAGCTTCACAACTTTGCAATATTGTCACTCTAGATTTTCAACTTTGAAATTTTCTGCACCTCCTTATGAACAGTGCAGCTGTCATTTTCATATCCTGGCCAAAATGTGTTTTCACTCTTCGGCGCACAATAGCGCAGTCGCTGTGGGAAATCAGTGTTTGGGACACATTAAGAAAATCACACTGACACTGGTCTTGAGCAGATGTCCAAAAATGCCTATGTTGAAAATTTTATGATGAAACTCCATAAAATGACTGTGTTATGAGCGTGCATTGTGCAGTTTCCACGCACACTTGTATCTTGCAAATCAGTAATATTTTCATGCCACATTTTCAACACTAGCATTTTTCCACACCTCTTTATGAACAGTACAGCTGTAATTTTCACATCCTGGCAAATATAGTTTTCACGCTTCGGTGCAGAATACCGCCAGTCGTATCGAAATCAGTGTTTTGGGACAGATTAGGATCGGCAGTGGGGGGAGTGACCGAGCTCAACTGAGCTCTGTCTGAACTGCTGCAGATTTCTCTATGGACAGGAAAAGGCGACAATGCAGGCAGCAGCCCAGTACAAAGGGCAGCCTGCAGTGCGGAGACACAGAATGAAGCAGTGAGGAGGTGGAGGAGTGAGCTCAATGGAGCTCTGTTGGGACTGCTGCAGCTTTCTTTGTGGGCAGCAAAAGGCAGCAATGCATGCTGGGGCCTGGTACAAAGGGAAGCCTGCAGCGGTGGGAGAAACAGAATGGGTGACTGAGAGGGGAGTGAACGAGTTCAAGCAGAGCTCTATCTGGGACTGCTGGGATTTCTTTGTGGGCAGAAAAGGGCAGCAATGCAGGCAGGAGCCCCGTACAAAAGGGCAGTCTGCAGCACCGGCAGAAACAGAATGAGTGAGTGAGAGAGGGGGAATGAGTGAGGTCAGCGGAGCTCTGTCGGGACTGCTGCAGATTTCTTTGTGGGCAGAAAAAGGTGCCAACAGAGGCAGGAGCCCAGTACAAAAGGGTAGCCTACAGTGCCAGGAGAAACAGAATGAGTGTGTGAGACAGGGGAGTCAGCGACCTCATCGGAGCTCTGTCGGGACAGCTGCAGATTTCTTTGTGGGCAGAAAAAGGTGCCAATGCAGGCAGAAGCCCAGTACAAAAGGGCAGCCTGTAGCGCCGGGAGAAATACAACAAGTGAGTGAGTGAGAGAGGGAGAGTGAGAGAGCTCAACAGAGCTCTATCATGACTGCTGCAGATTTCTTTGTGGCAGGAAAAGGCGACAACGCAGGCAGGAACCCAGTAAAAAAGGCCAGCCTGCAGTGCCGGCAGAAAGCGGAACAGCGGTGAGAGAGGGGAGTGAGCGAGTGACTGCTGCAGATTTCTTTGTGGGCAGAAGCCGCCAATGCAGGCAGGAGCCCAGTACAAGATGTAGCCTGCAGCAGCAGGAGACACAGAACGAGCAGTGAGGAGGGGGGAGGAAGGAGCTCAACGGAGCTCTGTTGGGACTGCTGTGATTTTGTGGGCAGAAAAGGCAGCAATGAATGCAGGAGCCCAGCACAAAAGGGTAGCCTGCAGCCCCAGGAGAAATAGGATGAGCCAGCGGGAGTGAGCGACCTTAACAGAGCTGTATCATGACTGCTGCAGATTTCTTTGTGGGCAAAAAAAGGCGGCAATGCAGGCAGCAGCCCAGTACAAAAGGACAGCCAGCAGCGCTGGCAGAAACAGAATGAGTGAGTGAGAGAGGGAGAGTGAGTGAGCTCAGTGGAGCTGTATCAGGACTGCTGCAGATTTCTTTGTTGGCAGGAAAAGCTGCCAACAAAGGCAGGAAACCAATGAAACAGCGGCCTGCAGCGGCCGAGAAACAGAATCTGGCGTGTGAGACTGGGGAGTGAGCTAGCTCAACGGACTTCATCTTGACTGCTTCAAATTCTTTATGAGCAGAAAAAGGCGGGCAACGCAGGCAGGAAGCCCAGTACAAAAGGTCAGCCTGCAGTGCCAGCTGAAACTGAGCAAGCGGTGACAGAAGGGGAGTGAACAAGCTCCAGCAGACCCTATGTTGGGAATACTGCAGATTTCTTTGTGGGCAGAAAAAGGTGCCAACAGAGGCAGAAGCCCAGTGCAAGGGCAGCCTGCAGTGCCAGGAGAAACAGAATGAGCGTGCAAGACATGGAGTTAGAGACCTCAACGGAGCTCTGTCAGGACAGCTGCGATTTCTTTGTGGGTAAAAAGATGCCAATCCAGGCAGGAGCCCAGCACAAAGGGCAGCCTGCAGCGCCAGTAGAAACACAAGTGAGTGAGAGGGAGAGTGAGAGAGCTCAACGGAGCTCTATCATGACTGCTGCAGATTTCTTTGTGGCAGGAAAGGCAGCAACGCAGGCAGGAACCCAGTACAAAAGGCCAGCCTGCAGTGCCAGCAGAAATGGAACAAGCAGTGAGAGAGGGGGGTGAGCGGTGACTGCTGCAGACTCTTTGTGGGCAGAGAAAGCCAGCCAATGCGGAGCCTGGTACAAAAAGGTAGCCTGCAGCAGCGGGAGACACAGAACGAGCGAAAGAGGGAGGGGGGGAGTGAGGAGCTCAACGGAGCTCTGTTGGGACTGCTGCAGATTTCTTTGTGGGCAGAAAAGGCAGCAATGAATGCAGGAGCCCAGTACAAAAGGGTAGCCTGCAGCCCCAGGAGAAATAGAATGAGCGAGTGAGACAGGGGGAGTGAGCGACCTTAACAGAGCTGTATCATGACTGCTGCAGATTTCTTTGTGGGCAAAAAGGCAGCAATGCAGGCAGCAGCCCAGTACAAAGGACAGCCAACAGCGCTGGCAGAAACAGAATGAGCACGGAGAGAGGAAGAGGGTGAGCTCAACAGGCTGTATCAGGACTGCTGCAGATTTCTTTGTTGGCAGGAAAAGCTGCCAACGCAAAACACCAGCCTGCAGTGCCAGCAGAAATGGAACAAGTGAGTAAGAGAGGGGGAGTGAGTGAGCTCAACGGAGCTGTGTCGGGACTGCTGTAGATTTATTTGCGGGCAGAAAAAGCCACCAAAGCAGGCAGGAGCTGAGTGCAAAAGGGCAGTCTGCAGCAGTGGGAGACACAGAACGAGCGAGTGACGGAGAGTGAGTGAGCTCAATGGAGCTCTGTTGGAACTCCTGAAGATTTCTTTGTGGGCAGAAAAAGGCAGCAATGCATGCAGGGGTCCAGTAGAAAACAGCAGCCTGCAACGGCGGGAGAAACAGATTGAGCGAGTGAGAGAGGGGGAGTGAGCGAGCTCAACGGAGCTCTATCATGACTGTTGCAGATTTCTTTGTGGGCAAAAGAAGGTGGCAACGCAGGCAGGAGTCCAGTACAAAAGGGCAGGCTGCAGCACTGGCAGAAATGGAATGAGCGAGTGAGAGAGGGGGGGTGAGCAAGCTCAACGGAGCTGTATCGTGACTGCTGCAGATTTCTTTGTGGGCAGAAAAAGGTGCCAAAAGAGGTGGGAGTCCAGTACAAAGGGCAGTCTGCAGCACCAGGAGAAACAGAATGAGCATGAGACAGAGGTGAGCAGCCTTAACAGAGCTCTGTCGGGCCAGCTGTGGATTTCTTTGTAGGCAGAAAAGTGCCAATGCAGGCAGCCCAGTACAAAAGGGCAGCCTGCAGTGCTGGAGAAACACAGTAAGCAAGTAAGAGAGGGAGAGTGAGCGAGTCAACGGAGCTCTATCGTGACTGCTGCAGATTTCTTTGTAGGGAGAAGAAGGCGGCAATGCAGGCAGGAGTCTAGTACAAAGGGCAGCCTGCAGCACCAGCAGAAACAGAATGAGCAGGTGAGGAGAGGGGGGTGGCGAGCAATGGGCTCTGTTGGGCTGCTGTGGAATTTCTTTTTGAGCGAAAAAGGTGCCAACAGAGGCAGGAGCCCATTACAAAGGGCAGCCTGCAGTGCAGGGAGAAACAGAATGAACGAGTGAGACAGAGGGAGTAGCAACCTCAAGGGAGCTCTGTGGGACAGCTGTGGATTTCTTTGTGGGCGACAAAGGTGCCAATGCAGGCAGGAGTACAGTACAAAGAGCAGCCTGCAGTGCGGGAAAAACACAGCGGCGGGTAAGAGAGGGGAGTGAGCAAGCTCAACTGAGCTCTATCATGACTGCTGGATTTCTTTGTGGCAGGGAAAAAGGCAGCAATGCAGGCAGGAGTCCAGTACAAAGGACAGCCTGCAGCACTGGCAGAAACAGAACAAGTGAGTGAGAGAGGGGAGTGAGTGAGCTCCAAGCGGACCTGTGTCGGGACTGCTGCAGATTTCTTTGTGGGCAGAAAAAGCCACCTCAGCAAGCAGGGCCCAGTATAAAAGGGTAGCCTGCAGCAGCGGGAGACACAGAACAAGCGAGTGAGGGTGGGAGTGAGTGAGCTCAACAGAGCTCTGATGGGACTGCTGCAGATTTCTTTGTGAGCAGAAAAGGTAGCAATGAAACCAGGAGGCCCAGTACAAAAAGGGCAGCCTGCAGCCCGGGAGAAATAGAATGAGTGAGTGAGACAGGGGAGTGAGCGACCTCAATGGAGCTCTATCATGACTGCTGCGGATTTCTTTGTGGGCAGGAAAAGCCGCCAACACAGGCAGGAGCCAGTACAAAGGACAGCCTGCAGCGGTGGAGAAACAGAATGAGCGAGGTGAGACTGGGGGAGTGAGTAGCTCAACGAGCTCTGTCATGACTGCTGCAGATTTCTTTGTGGGCAGAAAAGCCACTAACAGAGGCAGGAGCCCAGTACAAAGGGCAGCCTTCAGTACCAGGAGAAACAGAATGAGCGAGTGAGAGAGAGGTGAGAGCCATGTCAACGGAGCTCTGTCGGGACACAGTGGATTCTTTGGGACAGAAAGGGAAGCCAATGCAGGCAGGAGCCCCTGCACAAAACAGCGCCTGCAGCACTGGGAGAAACAGAACGAGCGAGTGACAGAGGGGCAGTGAGCAAGCTCAACAGACCAATGCAATCAACATTCAGCATTGACAAATGCTTGTTTACTTATGTGTTTATTTATTGACATTGGTTTACCATAAACATACACAGATAAAATAAATATCATTTACAGATATGATCTGGGGGAGACAAGGAAATACTGTAAGTAGCATACAACAGTATACATGGTGTATAATAATACACACAGAAACTGTTTCCTGTAATGTGTACTTTATATCTTTTCTGACTCCATTTCCTTTTCATGTCCACAGTACTATTTTGAAACCAAAGAAGTAACCACACTTTTTTTGAGGAAAAAATAATTTAAAACATTTTAAAATGGCTTAATTCTGTTAGAGATTAAACTGTTTACCAGCAAATGAAAGTGGCAGACAACTGGCTCTGTTACTGTTACAAAAGGTGGGGCAGCTGTGCTGCTATGCCACTTTAAGATGCAGTGGAAAGATTAGGTCAGTAAGTGCTAAAGGTGTTAATGGCAATATAAAGCAGGCTGACTGCTTTCACACAAAGGGCTATAATGACAACAGAACTTGTTTGTAAGCTGGACATAGAAACATAGAAACATAGAATTTGACAGCAGATAAGGACCGCTTGGCCCACCCAGTCTGCCCATTTCCCTACCTACTGGATAAGCTGCAGATCCAAGTTAACCAGCAGCCTACATCTTCCTACCCCCACCCCCTAGAATTGCCTTATGACTGTCCTATGCATGCTTGAGTTCCACCACTGTTTTTGACTCCACAACCTCCTCCAGAAGGCCATTCCACGCATCCACAACCCTCTCTGTGAAATAATATTTCCTAATTACGGTAACCCCCTGCAAATGGGGTTCCCAAAAGACTTCCAGGAGCTTGCTTGAATGCTCCAAGCCTGAATGGTGTTTGGCATTTAAGCCATTTATCAGTGAGTGTTTTAGAGCCTCTGGTACTGTCTCTTTAAGAGCTGTCTGCTTGCAGACATAATTAGTTTGAATGGGGGACTGTGTGCTTCTCTGAGTACCACTCGAGCTGCTGCCAATTCACTTCATTTTTGCAGTCACTAGAGTGCAAAGGGAACCTATCTGAAAGATGTAACTGTTTGCCAGAAATTATTTAGAGTAATAATGAAATTACAGTTTGTCTAACCTGCTTTCTTTGCAGTCAGAACTGTGTCTGCTAGTTCCCATTCTAGTTTTGAACTGCTGAACTGGACCAATCAGTGTGGTAAGCTAGCTCTAAAATGGTGCCTTGGACGAATCAGAACTTGACTCATAATCTGAGCCAGCCACAAGAGGATTGTATGGGCAGTGACTCTGGGAGATGTAGTTTAGACTTCAGTGCCTTTTGGACCAACAGCAGCAGTCTATTGTGAGTGACAGCCAATCCAGTCAAGAACTGGGAGGAACTCAAAGTAAGTGCCCGGTTTTGTCGGGTTGGAGTTTCAGTTGAGCTTTGGCAGTGAAGAAGGAAGGAGCCCTGTGCTTTTCAGTGTGCAGTTTTAGTCAAAACGTGTGTAAGGCCCAGAGTTCCGGTCTGCAGCTTTGTAACAGCTTGTTAGGACTGAACTGTCCTGTGAAAAGAATCAAAGGATCTCTGAAGAGTAGAAACCAGGCTCACCCTGTAGAAGACTGGAGGAATTGCTGAAAATTGCACTCGGTCTGTCAAGAACTGAATCTGCTGTGTGTTCTCCCGGTATTGTGCAGTAATGCGATCGGATACAGATGCAGCCTGCCTGGTATAGTGCTTTCTTTTATATGGATGTGTGAAGAGGTTTGTGTACCTCAAGTGAGCCCTGCTGACATTGAAGGACCCTATCTTATTTGGAGGTCGTGAGTACTAATTCAGGGTCGCTCCTGTTGAATTGCCACATTAAATCCAAATGGAATTACTGTACTGCTGACTGTTTAATTCTCCTTTTCTCTGTGTGAAAGGCCCCTACCAGCTGCCACGGTTTGGACTAGCCACTAGGGCTTGGGTACCCAGGGACAGTAACTGATAGGGATAGGCCTGTGCACAGAGCCATAAATGAATTATTAGAGTGATAAGCTAATTAACCTGATTTCCCCTGTCCTTGTTATATCCCCTAAATAAATCAGAGCTGCTTGTTTCAGCAAAGTTATACTGCCTGAGGTATTTGTCTATGTTAAAGTACTGTACTGTGATTGTTGCACTGTATCTCATTTCACAGGAGGTCCCAGTGCCGGAACCAGACCTGGGGTAGTGTATACTGTGAAGGTAATTCGATATATTGTGTGGGCCACTAGTGGGAAGAAAGGGGGTTGCAGTGTCCCAGAGGGCTGGCCAAGTTAGTTTAACTATTGCAAACCCTGACCTCTGGGTGGAGGCACCCGCCATTGGATCCAGGCCCTCAACCTGTTAGTGGCAAATCAGGCAGGGGTAGTAGCCCCTGGGATAGCGCCATCTAGGGGTTACATCTTGGAGGCTCACCGCTGGGATTGTGTGTCCTCTAGTGGCCATATTCAGAACCACTGTTAAGAAATAAATGGGTACCCCGACAGAAGTGGCTGTGCACCGGCTGGTGGAGTGGTGTACTGGGGAGATCGACCCCAAAATGCTATGCTTATCCTGGACATCCCCTGGGTATCAATCACGGACACTGTGCAGCGAGTACTTTCAAGGTGGAAGGTTTACAAAACCCTGTGGTGGTGGGTCGGCATGCTAATCTGCTCACCCACACTTTCCTGGCCTAGTAGAGTTTAAGGATCCCATAGATAGCTCAAAGTGCCACAGACCATTACCCCAGAGGAGCCCTCACTGCTTGGAGAGTGATAACTAAGGACAGTAAAGACCGGGGAATCAGCCCCACCACTATCTGAAACTTTTGAGGAGAATTTGCTGAATGGTTGCTGGGAGGGAAAACTGTGGAGGACTTGAAGAAACTATTCTTGCCACCTGGGTGTTCCTCCCCAACACCTCTCCTGCTCCAGTGCCCGTAATGGTGGCTGAACCAATGCAGACCCTATTTCTGCACCTGCCATTAGTCACGACTCTACGAAGGTTGAGGATCTTCTCTGGCACCTCCCCACCCCCAAGGGAGGATGACTGGGAGACCTGGATAGGTATGTTGCCCCCAAGTGCTAGAATGGCAATGCTCGGGAGGCGGAAGGAGGGTTAGTGAGAGCCTCCGAGGTCCTGCCCTGGCTACCATCCCGTGCTAAACGGGCCAGTAACCCTGAAGCGACTGCACAGGCTATCTTGAGGCCTTGGAGAATGTGTATGGGAGACCAGATTCTGATGAGGACCTATGGTGGAGAGTAAGAAATGCACAACAGTACCAAGGAGTTGTTGTCTGTGTATGTCTCGGCTGGAAAAATTGTTGCAAGAATGCCTCAGAAAGGGTAGTTTGCCAGCGATTGAACTGGACCGAACCAGACTGGACAGAATCCTTAAGTCTGCCCCTTCTCAGAACTGCTGTTGCTTCAATTACACTGAACAAATCGACTGGAATCCCACCCTCTATGATGAGTTAATGAGAGAAATTCGAGGAGTTGAGAAAAGGCGACCTCGGGAGGTACCTGCACCAACAGCTGTGGCTACGACCCGAGTGACTGAGGTGACCCATCAAGTGAAGTTCAGGGGCAGAGGTTGACAGTCAATGAGTGCTCTGACAAGGAAAAGATATGCCACAATGGAGGCGAACTGTTGAGAGATCCGAGAATTCAAAACAGTCCCTTTATGAGAGCCACGCCTGCAAATGCAGACCCCTGACCTATATCCGACTGCATCTGCTATGGGGGTGGGGTACCCACCATGTATCTCCTGCTGATAACAGCTCCAAACTCAATTCCTTGACCATGGAAGTGGAGAAACGTGATGATGTCTCAAATGCTTATCACACAGCAGACAGATGGCACCCAGGTTTCCAGTTAGTAATACCCCGCCCTGGCTCCCAGTGTGGCGCCTCGGCCAGCTCAAACTCCAGAAAGTATGTTTGCTATAATTGTGGGAAAGATGGGCACATGAAAAGGAATGCCAGTCCCAAAAGACACTGACAAAGTTGCATATAGGCTACAAGGAGAGCTTCTTAGAAGAAATCAGTGGTTAAGAGGTGCCGACATGATCCCAGTGAGGGCACCAAAATGCTAATTCACGTCCTTTTGTGGCAAAGTCAGTTGCCCAGGCCCCCTACCACTACTCTCCAGACTGGTCCAGAATAGTGGGTCCCTCCATGGAGACCACTGTAAAAGGTGAATGGAGTGTCTACAAGAGCTGTATTAGACAGTGGCTCCCAAGTGACAATTATGTTCCAGGATTGGTATCAGAAGCATTTGTCAGGCGTACCCTTACAACCATTAGAAGGACTGCATGTATGGGGTTAAGTGAAAGGCCTACCCCTATTCCGGGTATATCCAATTTGGCTGTCTTTCCCCACCTCCGTGGCTGGAGTGGCCGAACAAGTAGAGACCCTAGCCTTAGTGTGTCCCCCACTGGACTGTATGATGGTGTCCCTTTGTTGATTGGAACAAATGCTCATATGTTGGAAGGCTGGCACAGTTGTGTTATGAAAACAGGGTCAAAGACTAGTAGAGCTTTAAGAGTTCGAGCTTTAATTAAGAAGGCCTATGAGGCACAGAGAGATGCTGAAAAAACAGAACCAGAGGAACCGGTCGAATTGTATGGAAGAAGGATCCTGAGTCTCTGATCCTGGCTCAAATGCCCAGTGTACCTTACAGGAGAGGTCCATATCAGAAAGGATGTTAAGAATAAAATATTAATGTTGGATGCACCAGGCGATGAAAATTGCCAGAGGGACTGCTGGTCAAGCCTAGTATTTTGCCCGCTAGAGCCCATGCTTATGCCAGAAGGTAATGGTCCAGAAGTTCATAATGTGTCTGAAAGACATTCGAGTAAACAGAGGTTGCATCCTGGCTAATGTGCATTGTGCAGACACTGCAGTGCTACCCAGCAGCAAGAGTTCAAGGAAGAATGACAGA
Organism: Neoceratodus forsteri; assembly: GCA_016271365.2. Classification (NCBI taxonomy): domain Eukaryota; kingdom Metazoa; phylum Chordata; order Ceratodontiformes; family Ceratodontidae; genus Neoceratodus; species Neoceratodus forsteri. The sequence goes on from JADMNL010000023.1 coordinate 74,358,902, forward strand.
GTAACGCCTGACTTGTTTGATTTCGCGACTCCCGCTGCCAGCTGAATGGAAAGTGAGGATCAGTGAGAAGCTTGCCCAGAGAGACCAGGTGTTTTCTTTAAAGGAATGGGATGTAGGATGCGTGCAAGGAGCTGAGCACAATATCCGCTGCATGACGAAAGACCATTTCGTGAGAGGTCTCGACGCCTGGCACCTGCTGACATAGATGATGTGAGGCGGCATCTGCAAAGATGTTAGCTGCTGGTGTAATACAAGTCAAGCCCTTATGCTCCCCCATTGTGGTAGTGAGGAAAAAGAATGGAACAGTAAGGATGTGTGTGGATTATCGCACCTTAAACCGGTGGACTATCCCTGATCAGTACACAATGCCCGCATTCAGGATGCTTTGGACTGCTAAACAGGAACAAGTGGTTCTCTGTGCTGGATCTCCGCAGTGGGTACTAGAATCCCGATGGCCCCAGAGGACCGTGAGAAGAGCTGACCTTTATCTGTCGCTTGGCTTCTATGAATTCATGAGGATGCCTCAAGGGATTTCAGGTGCCCCAGCCACTTTCACGATTGATGGGCGTGCAGTGGGGACATGAACTTACTAGAGTGCCTGGTATACCTAGATGATGTTATTGTATTTGGCAGCTCACTGGAGGAACATGAGAGCAGATTATTTAAGGTATTGGACCGACTGGAGGACTTTGCCTAAACTGTCCATTGATAAGTGTCAATTCTTTCAAACATCAGTAAGTATGTGGGACACATAGTATCCACCGAGGAATAGAGACCGACCAAGTAAAGTTGAGGCCTTGACCACCTGGCCACAGCCCAAAATCTAAAGAACTGCAAAGATTCCTGGGATTCTGTGGTTATTATAGGCGCTTCATCAAGGACTATTCAAAGAGTGATCCGCCCTTTACTTAACCTTACTCAAGGGTATCCTCCAACCCACAAAAATACCAAAGTCAGCATCCTCAAGACTGAAAGAGTGTATTTTTCATCCGAGTGAAGTATTTGGGGCCCATGGACTCCTGATTGTGAGACTGCTTTTCATGAGATCATATATCAACTTACCCATGCTCCAGTGCTGGCCTATGCTGATCCAAGAAAACCTTACGTCCTGCACACTGATGCTAGCTTGCAAGGGTTGGGGCTGTGTTGTACCAAAAGCACCGAGAATGGCCTGAGACCAGTGGCCTTTGCCAGTAGAAGCCTGACCCCATCCGAAAAGAACTATCCTGTACACTAAGTTAGAGTTCCTAGCTTTGAAGTGGGCTATTGTTGACCAATTCCATGAGTACTTGTATGGGGCTAAAATACTAGTAAAAACTGACAATAATCCTTTGACCTATGTGCAGACCTCAGCTAAGTTGGATGCCACTGGCCATGGGTGGCTTTCTGCATTATCTACATGACTATGCTCTCGAATACCGAGCAGGTCTGAACCACATAGATGCTGATGCTCTCTCCGGAGGCCTGTTCCCCAGAATGATTGGGTCCGATTGCAGAACCTGACATTCGGCACTCTGCCGGAAGTTTGACAGGGAGGAACAAATGTCCACGGACGCAGTGGACTGCATGGTGGATTGCTTGGGAGCCTCTGAGAATTGCATACCTGCTGCTTATTGCCACTTTTCTGCAATAGACATTGGTGCAATGCCTCAGCTGGACAATGACAGTATTCGGACGGGCTCAATCCCGCGATCCCATGATCAAAGCAGCTTTAGAAGCCCTCTATGCAGGAAAGATGTGTCAAATTACGCTCCACTGATTTGAGAACTGCACTGTTATACAAAGAAGGTCCTAAGTTGAAACTGATCAATAAACTGTTATACAGAGAAACAGTAGACAGAGGGGACAAGTAGACAAACAACAACTAGTGCTGCCCTGCCTTCGAGACTCAGTACTGAGGTCCTTGCACAACCACATGGGGCACCTTGGTATGAGACAGAGCACTTGACTTGGTGAGATCCAGATTCTATTGGCCTAAGATGGGGGCTGATGTGAGCAACACATTCGAACTTGTAGTCGCTGCTTACAGAGGAAAGCTTTGCCCCCAGAGGCTGCCCCTAGTTAACATCACCACCAGTGCACCCATGGAGCTGGTCGTATTGATTTTCTGAGTTTGGAGTCAGATCAAAGAAATATCAGTAATGTGCTGGTGGTCACTGACCATTTCACGAGATATGCCCAAGCTTTCCCACCAAAGACCAGAAAGCATCCACTGTGGCCAAAGTACTTGTAGAAAACTTTTTGTTCACTATGGCTCACAAAGAATCCATTCTGATCAAGGAGAGACTTTGAGAGTCGTCTGATCAAAGAGATGCTTTCTCTGTGGGGAGTGCGAAAGTCAGAACCACTCCTTACCACCCCAGGGGACCCACAGCCTGAGACGTTTCAACCGCACTTTGCTAGATATGCTAGGCACCTGCACCCAAAGGACAAGCCTAGATGGAGCCAACAAATTAGCACCCTGGTACATGCTTATAACTGCACCAAAAGTGATGCCACTGGATTCTCCCCTACCGCCTGATGTTTGGAAGAAAGCTCGACTACCAGTAGATGTGTGTTTGGGGTCTCTCCTGATGGGGTTCAAGATGACAACTATTTACAGTATGTGCAAAAGTTAAAGGCCCAGCTAACTCATGCGTACCAACTGGCTCAAACCATGGCTGCCAAAGAAATCTGGCCAACAAAGAAGGTATGATAAAAGGTGAAAGCACAGGAACTCCAGGAGGAGATCGGTTTGCTAAGAAATCTGGGACTGCATGGCAAGCACAAGATTGCTGACAGATAGCACCATCTCCCTCACATTGTAGTGGGCAAACTAGATGATCTGCCAGTGTACAAAGTAAGGCCTGAGAATAATTCAAAGATGTAAAAAACAATGCATAGAAATCATTTACTGCCCATTGGACAAATCTTAATTGAGTCTGAGCCCTAGAAGATGCCCCTCTGGACCAGTGACTAGAGCTGCTGCTAAGAAAAGATCAAGAAAGTCTGCACCTACAGAAGCAAAGTTAAAGTGTTCCCTCCACAAGTCCCAGTTGAGCATGACTGTCAGTCCATATCGGAAGAAAGTGAGGTGACTTTGAATACTATCCTTCTTACGAACTGAGTCAAATGTTTCGGGCAATCCCTAGTCAATACTGGAGATGAAGCTGGGCCTTCTGGACTGTCTAAGCCCCAGCTTCATCCTGAGCCAATGCTCCCAGAAAGTGAAGTGCAAAGCATCAGATCAGATGAAATGGAATCATTGTGCATGGTTGAACTGTTTGAGCTTTCAGGGAGGAAAATTGGGGCAGACTGGTGATCACGCGAACAAGAAGAGTATTTTGAGTGCCCTGACAGTCCACTGCCAGTGTCCAAAGCTCTCCATCGAGCCAAATGTTGTGGACTCAGAACTGTAACTCCTGGAGCTGAAAGTGCCCCAAGTTCTAGCCTCTCTACCCCATGGAGACTCCCTGACAAGTGAGGACAATGCTGAAAATGAGGCTCAGAGTGCAGAGACTATAACAGTTCCCCTAGAAAGACTGGTCGAGCTGTAAAGCCTGTGGTGCACCTCAGTTATGATTCACTTGGGAGGCCTGTGGACTTGCCTCTCAATGTTGTCCATAAAGGAGTGTATGTGTCCCGAGCTCATTGCCCAAACTGAGCATCAGTGCTAACTCCAAGTTACTTGTGTTGCCTCTAAGTATGGTGCCCTTGCCCCATCCAGCCCCAAGGTAACTGATAGGGAAGGCCCCTCTCTTCAGGTTTCATGTACAAGAGGTAATAACTTGAGTTATGGTACAATGTGTATGTAATACTGTGTAAAGAGTGACGTACTGCAATGTTTCAGAAATGTGTTCTTGGTAAAATGATATATTGACTGATGATTACATGTGCGAGCCTAATGCAAATGTATATGGTTGCAGTTGAAACTTATGGGGGTACTTGATTGACGCGGACGTCAAGCTTTCCCAGGCCAGGAAGGGTGTAACCCCCCTGCAAATGGGGGTTCCCAAAAGACTTCCAGGAGCTTGCTTGAATGCTCCAAGCCTGAATGGTGTTTGGCATTTAAGCCATTTATCAGTGAGTGTTTTTAGAGCCTCTGGTACTGTCTCTTTAAGAGCTGTCTGCTTGCAGACATAATTAGTTTGTATGGGGGGACTGTGTGCTTCTCTGTTTGAGTACCACTCGAGCTGCTGCCAATTCACTTCATTTTTCAGTCACTAGGAGTGCAAAGGGAACCTATCTGAAAGATGTAACTGTTGCCAGAAATTATTTAGAGTAATAATGAAATTACAGTTTGTCTAACCTCTTTCTTTGCAGTCAGAACTGTGTCTGCTAGTTCCCCATTCTAGTTTTGAACTGCTGAACTGGACCAATCAGTGTGGGGTAAGCTAGCTCAAAATGGTGCCTTGGACGAATCAGAACTTGGACTCATAATCTGAGCCAGCCACAAGAGGATTGTATGGGCAGTGACTCTGGGAGATGTAGTTTAGACTTCAGTGCCTTTTTGGACCAACAGCAGCAGTCTATTGTGAGTGACAGCCAATCCAGTCAAGAACTGGGAGGAACTCAAAGTAAGTGCCCGGTTTTGTCGGTTGGAGTTTCAGTTGAGCTTTGGCAGTGAAGAAGGAAGGAGCCCTGTGCTTTTTCAGTGTGCAGTTTTAGTCAAAAAACGTGTGTAAGGCCCAGAGTTCCGGTCTGCAGCTTGTATAACAGCTTGTTAGGACTGAATCCGTCCTGTGAAAAGAATCAAAGGATCTCTGAAGAGTAGAAACCAGGCTCACCCTGTAGAAGACTGGAGGAGTGCTGAAAATTGCACTCGGTCTGTCAGGAACTGAATCTGCTGTGTGTTCTCCGGGTATTGTGCAGTAATTGCGATCGGGATACAGATGCAGCCTGCCTGGTATAGTGCTTTCTTTTATATGGATGTGTGAAGAGGGTTTGTGTACCTCAAGTGAGCCCTGCTGACATTGAAGGACCTATCTTATTTGGAGGTCGTGAGTACTAATTCAGGGTCGCTCCCTGTTGAATTGCCAATTAAATCCAAATGGAATTACTGTACTGCTGACTGTTTAATTCTCCTTTTCTCTGTGTGAAAGGGCCTACCAGCTGCCACGGTTTGGACTAGCCACTAGGGCTTGGGTACCCAGGGACAGTAACTGATAGGGATAGGCCTGTGCACAGAGCCATAGATAGATTATTAGAGTGATAAGCTAATTAACCTGATTTCCCCTGTCCTTGTTATATCCCCCTAAATAAATCAGAGCTGCTTGTTTCAGCAAAGTTATACTGCCTGAGGTATTTGTCTATGTTAAAGTACTGTACTGTGATTGTTGCACTGTATCTCATTTCACAGGAGGTCCCAGTGCGGAGACCAGACCTGGGGGTAAGTGTATACTGTGAAGGTAATTCTGATATATTGTGTGGGCCACTAGTGGGAAGAAAGGGGTTGCAGTGTCCCAGAGGGCTGTGACCAAGTTAGTTTAACTATTGCAAACCCTGACCTCTGGGTGGAGGCACCGCCATTGGATCAGGCCCCTCAACCTGTTAGTGGCAAATCAGGCAGGGTAGTAGCCCCTGGGATAGCGCCATCTAGGGTTACATACCTCTGAGCCGCCCCCATCTTCAAATTGTGTCCCCTTGTTCTGCACACCTCTTTTTGAAAGATGCTACCCTGTTGGACTTTGTTGATTCCCTTGAGGTACTTGAAAGTTTCTATCATGTCCCCCTCTCCCTCCTTTCCTCGAGGCTATACATATTTAGCTCCTTAAGTCTCTCTTCATATGTCTTCTGGTGCAGACCCTGCACCATTTTAGTTGCCCTCCTCTGGACAGCTTCCATCCTGTCTATGTCTTAGCGGAGATTGGGTCTCCAGAACTGCACGCAGTACTCCAGATGGGGTCTCACCAGCTGTCTGTACAGAGGGATAACAACTTCCTGTTTTCTACTGGTGATGCCTCTCCCTATGCATCCCAGTATCCCCAGCCCTACTTGCTGCCCTCTCACATTGCTTGCCCACCTTTAGGTCATCTGATATGACTACCCCCAGGACCCTTTGCATTTTTATGTTTGCTTGCACGCATGTGCAAGAAACATAGTGCCATCATCCGAGTTTTCGGAGGTGTGCCACCCCTCTTCCAGTTCAGTCAGTGTGTTGGCAGGCGCGGCCCCCGTCCTCCAATGCATGCTGGAGCTGTCTATGACAGCTCCAAAATGCAGTGGTGTACAGTTGAAAGGGGGAGCTATGCTTCAGCGAGCAGCGATCAGATATCGCCTGCTCATGCGCAGCTCCTCCTACATACACACACACACACACACACATGCACGCATACTGCGTGCGGCCCCTCCCACCCACTATATAGCCGACGGGGGTGCCCAATCCTCTGTTGGCTGTGCTGCGCTCCCCCCCAAAGCCTTCCACATGCCATGCTGGATGCCCACCCCAGCGTGGCAACTCATGGTATAGCCGACGGTCCAATGTCCTCCCTCCCAGAGTACAGGGTGCCACGCTGGGAGCCCACTCCAGCATGGCAATAGATGCTATAGCCGATTTGGGTGCCCAATCCCCCATCGGCTCCACGCCTCCCCAAACAGCTGTCCTTGTGCCATGCTGGGAGCCCACCCCAGCGTGGCAAACGTCCCGTGCGTCAATTGAAAAAAATAAACCTGTAAAAAAATTGTCCCATGCAGTCTCCTGCCCCCACAACCCACACCCACCCACTGTGCACCCTGCCTCCCACACACCCTCACCCCATACTTACCTCTGGAGTCCGGCGCGACGATCTTCGGTGAGCCAGGAACACGTCTTCACACTTCAAAGCCGAACGCGAACTGAGGAAATGCCGGTAAGCTGTATAATGGGATAGATAGGGTTTTTTCAACTTTGTTGCATGTCTCAGGCATTTTTTGGAATTTTTGCACCAAATCTTCAACATGGGTTTTTTGGGACCCCTTCTCATGAATGCTGTCACTGTCATTGCGTTATTAGGGCCCGAAGGGTGATTTTGCAGTCACTGCGTGAAATCACCTTTCGGGACTGATTAATGAAACGACACTGCCAGTGTTCATAAGGTGGGCTCTCAAGAAGCTTATTTTGAAAATTTGGTGGAAAAATTCCAAATAATTACTGTTTTACGAGCGAGCATTGCGCAGTTTATACGCACGCTCATAAGTTCACAAATTTTCAATATTTTCACTCCAGATTTTCAACATTGCCATTTTATCACACCTTCTTATGAACAGTACAGCTGTCATTTTTCACATCTCACCCAAAACGTGTTTCCGGCCATGTAGCGCACAATGGCGCAGTTGGTGTGTGAAATCAATGTACAGGACAAATTAAGAAAATCACAGTGACACTGTTCATGAGCAGAGGTCTTAAAATGGCTATGTTGAAAATTGGTGAAAAATTCCTAAAATGACTGTTTCTGACGTCGTTCGCAGTTTCTATGCATGCTCGTAAGTTTAGATTTTCATATTTTTACTCCATATTTTCAGCATTGCCATTTTATTATACTTCCTTATGAACAGTACAGCTGCCATTTTTCATATGTCGCCTAAAATGTGTTTCAAGACATGTAGCGCATCAATGGTGCTGTTGGTGTGAAAGCAATGTTTGGGACAGATTACTGAAAATCACAGTTACACTGTTCGTGAGCAGAGGTCTTAAAATGGCTATGTTGAAAATTTGGTGACAAAAGTCCATAAAATGACTGTATACAGTGAGCATTGAGCAGTTTCCATGCACCCTGTAAGTTCATGACTTTGTAATATTTTCAGTCCAGATTTTCACCAGTGGCATTTTCCACACTTCCTTATGAACAGTACAGCTGTCATTTTTACAACATCGTCAAGTGTGTTTTACACTTTCAGTGCAGAGATGCATGGTCGCTGTGGGAAATCACTGTTCAGGACAGATAAAGAAAATCACAGTGACACTGTTCATGATCGGAGGCACCAAAATGCCTGAGTTGACAATCTGCAGTAAAAAAAACCCAACCTAATTATATTACTGGTGTGTGTTGCACAGTTTCTATGTACGCTCATGTCTTCACCAGTTTTTTAAATATTTTTACTGCAGATTTGCAACATTGCCATTTTTTACACCTCCCATGTACAGTACAGCTGTCATTTTACATCCTGTTCGAATGTTTTGCACCTGTGGTGCTAAATGCCGTAGTCACTGTGCATAAGCAGCTTTTGGCTAACAAACTGATATTGCCACTGTTCATGAGGTGGGATCACAACAAAACCATGTTGAAATTTTGGGTGAAATACCAACGAGCGCCTGAGTATTAGGGTTTCCAACCATAGCAACCCTGTAGGAGAATGACAGGCATCAGGGGTGTGACTTGGGAGTCTTGCCTGTAATGTTCATACCATTCCACACCCTGCAGCCAGTGAGAGGCAACGAGGTATGCTTTGGACTCTTCAGCCCCAAAGTTCACCCCATTCTCCTATATTGCACCCATCTCACAATATTTCCTAATGGAATGTGGTGCGCATAAGTGCCAAAGACCCCAAGGAACACCGTGACACTTGTCAGTGTCTGCAGGGTGGGGTGTGGTGAAATGGCATGGCCATTATGCCTGACGACCCAAAGGCACACCCCAATGCCTGTCAGTCTCTGCAGGATGGTGGTGGGGTTGGCTTCAGTTCAATACTTCACTGCCATTCCTATTCGCGGCTCTGTAACTACACTACCACTGCCAATGCCAGCAAGCAAACATTCGGCATTGACAAATACTTGTTGTTGTTGTTGTTGTTGTTGGTATCTCACCCCCATTGTGTACTCTTCCCCTGGATTTTTGTTTCCCGGGTGCATTACCTTGCACTTCTTAGCATTGAATCTAAGCTGCCATACATTTGACCATTCCTCTAACTTTGCCAAGTCCGTTCTCATCCTTTCCACCCCACCTTGTGCATCAACTCTGTTGCAGATCTTTGTGTCATCTGCAAAGAGACATACTTTTCCTTCCAGTCCCTCTGCAATGTCGCTTATAAAGACATTGAAGAGGACCGGTCCTAATACTGAACCCTGACGCTGAAACAACGAATAATATGACAACATCTGTTTCAAAGTATGTGAACACTCAAACAGGCTCAAAACCTGACCAGCACAGAGCAAAACCGAATTACCTGATAGGGACCCTGAAAACCTGATCACCAGGTTAAAAGCCTGACAGGAGGCAACCCCTAACAGAAAGACAAACAACTCCTCAGTTACTGCAAGCAACCAAGAGCTTCTCCCCTCTACTTCTGACCTTTCCTGGCAATAATCAAAACACAGCAAAGAACAGTTCCTCAGTTCACGGACATAATCACATCCTTAGAGTCTGGAACTTACTGGAACAAAAAAGCATCACCAGGATGTACTTTTCTTTGCAATACTTCCTCAATGACAGTGCTTTTTCTACGTTTGGACCAAGGAAGGTAAGAGTCATCGCATGGATAGCTCTCATGTACAGCTAGTTGCGCCAGCCTCTCTAATCAATCAAGTTCTTCTCTCATGCACGACTGTTTTCACACACAAAGGGCTATATTGACAGGAGAACTTGTTTGTAAGCTGGACATGCAGCTGAAACAATGAATAATATGACAACATCTGTTTCAAAAGTATGTGAGCACTCAAATAGGCTCAAAAACTTAACTAGCACAGAGCAAAACTAGATTACCTGATAGGGGCCCTGAAAACCTGATCACCAGGTAAAAACCTGACAGGTGGCAACCCTAGCAGCAGTTCAACAACAGTGTTAAGATACTGTACTGTACCTGTTAAAGTTTCTTTCCTAGGTTTTTCCTAGTCATTTATTATGTTGATTGCACACATATTGTGGCAGGTTGCCAGAAGCAGGTTGTGGCGGCATGGCACTGTTGTGGCCAATGCCCCCACAGTCTTTAAAGGCTTGGCCCGCTTTTCCCAATGCTGTGGCATGCTGCTGCTGACACTAGTTCAGCCAGCGTGCCACAAGGTTGTACAGTTTCAGCCGCTGCAATCAGGGGCCCCCTTGTCATTGCAGCGTAAGCCATTCCATTGCAATGAGTGAGTGACCCGTCATTGCAGGGTGTGATATAGAAAGCCAGATATTGTTTGTGAACATAGCGGCAGCTTGCCACCGTGTTCACAAACAATATTAAGTACCACCCCTGCTAAGGCGGTGTCCAATCCCCCTCATCAGCATGTGCCCTCCCACCGAGTTTCTTTGCCGACAGGGGCCCCAATCTCCATTGGCTTCAGTGCCCGAGTGATGTTGCTGATGGGGGAGCCCACTCCCCATCGGCATTATGTAACACCCATCCCCACTTTTGTTGTGTGCTGATGGGGGTGCCCAATCCCTGTTGGCATAATGTCACCCCTCCCTCCTTTTGATGTGTGCCGACGGGGGTGCCAGTCCTTATCGGCATAATTTTACCCCCCTTTTGTTGTGTGCTGACGGGGGTGCTGCAGCCGCCCCCCAGAAAAGAGTCCGTTGGCACACTGAGAGCTCACCCCAGTGTGCCACATGCCCCTATTAAGAAAAATGGTCCTGCATTTTTTTTTTACCCTGTCAAAAAAGAAAATGGTCCCTCGTGGTCTCCCTGTCCCCCTCCCACAACTCACACCCACACACTGCACACCTTACCTTCCCACACCCACCCTCACCCCCAACTTACCTCTGGAGTCTGGCGTGATGATCTTTGTTGGACCGGGAACACGTCTGCACTTTTCAAAGCCAACCGTGAACTGAGGAAATGCCGGTAAGCTGTATAATGGAAGAAATGGTTTTTCAACTTTGATGCATATCTCAGGCATTTTTTGGAATTTGGGCACCACATTTTCAACATGGGGTTTTTGGGACCCCTCCTTATAAATTCTGGCACTGTCATGGCGTTAATCGGCCCCGAAAGGTGATTTCGCAGTCACTGCATGGAATCACCTTTCGGGACTGATGATTTATTTATTTATTTTTTTTATTTCTTTATTAGATCATTGGTATGCAAACCTTTGAGTCAGACTCATTTACAAAGTACCTCAGTCAAGAGAGCAATACATCACAGCAAACAAAACAGTACAGTATATAACACTTAGATTAAAAAGCAACCAGTGTTACAGGCATTCACTGGCGTGTACATGCTTGGTAATAGATAGATCACAGTAGTCATAATATAGGTACACGAGTACCACATCAGGTAGCAACCAGAGATATTTTATTGCAATAGTCAGCAGATGTTGCCTGAGACCCAAGGTATATACAGCAAAAAGTAGACAGGGCAGACCCAGCCTTGGGTTGAGGGTAAGGGGCAGGTGGGGATTATGTGCAGTTGCAGCAGCAGTGTTTGTCGGATGGCTTCTGAGGGAGACCTTGAAAGGACCACACTTAGTGGAGTCAGCTATATTGGCTGGGAGGAATTGAACCAGGTGGGAGCCTGATAGCAAAAGGATCTCTGGGCCATAGAGGTCCTTACCCTGGGGACAATAAGGGAGGTTTTGACAGTGTTGCGGGTGGAGACTGAGGGGGAGGCATGCTGGAGGGAGGTGGAGACCCAGGGGGGGGAGGGGAGAGCCCTAGCAGGGTCTTTTTCACAAGAAGGCAGGTTTGGAAACGGAGTCTTTCTTCAAGGTTGAGAAAATTGGTGGTGGAGTACAGCAGGCACATATGGGTGCACCTAGCGGCTCCTAGCATTAGCCTGCAGGCCTTGTTTATAGAGAGCTGGATTCTTGTGAGCGCAGTGTTGTAGGCAGCAGCATAGATGGGCAGCCCATAGTCTATTAGCGACAGGACAGAGGAGATGACTGCCAATCTAAGGGCCTCTTATGGTAGGCAGTCCCTATGGCGGTATAATAGTCCAATCCTGAAACTGATGGCAGCAAAAAAGGCATTGATATGAGAATGGAAGGAGAGTGCGGAATCAAAGGTAATGCCCAGATACTTGTAGGTGGAAACCTGCTCAATGGGGTTTAGTGTGCTAGGCAGTATCACGAGAGGGGCACAACTGGCTTTGCTTTGGTGATGCGAGAAGAGCATAGCTTTGGTCTCTTTTAGGTTCAGAACTGGCCCTCGTGATGTGAACCAGTGCTCAGCTCTATCAAAAGCTTGTTGGAGGGTGGCCTGGAGTGTTTTGGGATTGGGGTCAGCAGTGAAGAGCGCAGCATCATCCAAGTATAGGAGGATCTTACTTGGGAAGGCCAAGGGGAGGGAGTTGAGGTAGAGACTGAAATGGAGAGGGCCTAAAATGGAGTCCTGGGGAACTCCAGAGCAGACAGGTCGTGTGTCAGATAGGGTGCTATTGATTTTTACACACTGAGTTCTGGCAGAGAGGTAGTTGGTGAACCACGCAAGGGGGCTGCAGGAGAAACCAAGGCATCTGAGGGAGTCAAGCAGGAGAGGATGGCAAACCTAGTCAAAGGCCTTGGAGAGGTCAATGAACACAGCACCGGCAGGACTTCCGGCATCAAGAGAAGAGTGCAGGAAGTTGGAGAATTCAAGTAGCGCAGTTGTGGTGCTGTGACTTGCATGAAAGTCATGCTGTTCCGGGCACAGGATATTGTGCATGGCCAGGTATTCGGCAAGCTGGTTGGCAACTACTTTTTCAAGGGCCTTAGAGAGTGGAGGGAGGATGGAGATAGGTCGATTGCTATCTGGGGATGCTCAATTGCCGCTCTTTAGGATGGGAGTGATGATGGTGGTTTCCATGTGCTGGGGAACTGCCCCAGGCACCGAGAGCAGTTGAGCAGCTCGGTAAGTGGGACCAGGATAGCATCCAACGTCAGACGAAGTAGCCTAGTGTCCAGTAGGTTGGTGCCGGGGTTATTACTACTAACGGCTTTTTGCAGAAGCAGTCTAGCCTCCAACGGGGAGATGGTACATAGGTAGAAAGGAGGTCTCTGGAGAGTGGGCAGGGGTACTACTGGGATGGGGTCAAAGAAGTTACTGGGCAGGACTGAACTCAGGTCTGAGAAAGTGTGGTTTAGGCAGTCTGCAATGCCAAGGGGGTCAGAGCAGACAGTTCCATTAAAGGAGAGTTGAGAGGGGGGTGGGGAGCGGGAATTCCCGTTCAGCTCCTTTAGATTAATGAAATGACAGTGCCAGTGTTCACGAGGTGGGCTCTCAAAAAGCTTATGTTGCAACTTTGGTAGAACAAATCCAAAAAATGACTTTTACGAGCGTGCGTTGTGCACTTTGCACGCATGCTCATAAGTTCACAAATTTATAATATTTTCACTCCATATTTTCAACATTGCCATTATTCTGCACCTCCTTATGAACAGTACAGCTGTCATTTTTCACATCCTGGCCAAAATGTGTTTTTGCAGCTCCGGTGAAGAATAGCGCGGTCGCTGTGGGAAATCCATGTTCAGGACACATTATGAAAATGACATTGACACTGTTCATTAGTAGAGGTCCTAAAATGCCTATGTTGAAAATCTGGTGACGAAAGTCCATAAAATGAGTGTGATAAGAGGATGCGCTGTGCAGTTTCCACTCACGCACGTAGCTTCACAACTTTGCAATATTGTCACCTAGATTTTCAACTTTGAAATTTTTCCATACCTCCTTATGAACAGTGCAGCTGTCATTTTCACATCATCGCCAAAAAGTGTTATCACCTTCCGGGCGCATAATAGCGCCCATCGCTGTGGGGATCAGTGTTTGGGACACATTAAGAAAATCACACTGACACTGGTCTTGAGCAGATGTCCTAAAATGCCTATGTTGAAAATTTTATGATGAAACTCCATAAAATGACTGTGTTACGAGCGTGCATTGCGCAGTTTCCACGCACACTTGTATCTTTGCAAATCAGTAATATTTTCATGCCACATTTTCAACACTAGCATTTTTCCACACCTCTTTATGAACAGTACAGCTGTCATTTTTCACATCCTGGCCAAAATGTGCTTTCACGCTTCCGGTGCAGAATACCGCAGTCGCTGTCGGAAATCAGTGTTTGGGACAGATTAGGATTTTGCCAGTAGTGGGAGGGGAGACCGAGCTCAACCGAGCTCTGTCTGAACTGCTGCAGATTTCTCTATGGACAGGAAAAGGCGACAATGCAGGCAGCAGCCCAGTACAAAAGGGCAGCCTGCAGTGCCGGGAGACACAGAATGAGCGAGTGAGGGAGGTGGAGGGAGTGAGCTCAATGGAGCTCTGTTGGGACTGCTGTGGCTTTCTTTGTGGGCAGAAAAAGGCAGCAATGCATGCAGGGGCCCGGTACAAAAGGGCAGCCTGCAACGGTGGGAGAAACAGAAAGAGTGACAGAGAGGAGTGAGTGAGTTCAGCAGAGCTCTGTTGGGACTGCTGCAGATTTCTTTGTGGGCAGAAAAGGGCGGCAAAGACAGGCAGGAGCCCAGTACAAAAAGGGGCAGCCTGCAGCACCAGCAGAAATGGAATGAGCTGAGTGAGAGAGGGGAATGAGTGAGGTCAAGCGGAGCTCTGTCGGGACTGCTGTAGATTTCTTTGTGGGCAGAAAAGGTGCCAACAGAGGCAGGAACCCAGTACAAAAGGGCAGCCTGCAGTGCCAGGAGAAACAGAATGAGCGTGTGAGACAGGGGGAGTGAGCAACCTCAATGGAGCTCTGTCGGGACAGCTGCAGATTTCTTTGTGGGCAGAAAAAGGTGCCATCACAGGCAAGAGACCAGTACAAAAGGGCAGTCTGCAGCGCTGGGAGAAACACAACGAGCGAGTGAGAGAGGGAGAGTAAGCGATCTCAACGGAGCTCTATCATGACTGCTGCGGATTTCTTTGTGGCAGAAAAAGTCGGCAGCGCAGGCAGAAACCTAGTACAAAAGGCCAGCCTGCATCACCGGCAGAAATGGAACAAGTGAGTGAGAGGGAGGAGTGAGCAAACTCAACGGAGCTGTGTCAGAACTGTGGTAGATTTCTTTGTGGGCAGAAAAAGCCACCAACGCAGGTAGGATCCCAGTACAAAAAGGCAGTCTGCAGCAGCAGGAGACACAAAACGAGGAGTGAGTGAGTGAGTGAGTGAGTGGAGTGAGTGAGTGAGCTCAACGGAGCTCTGTTGCGACTGCTGCGGATTTCGTTGTGGGCAGAAAAAGGCAGCAATGCACGCAGGGGCCCAGTAGAAAACAGCAGCCAGCAGCAGCGGGAGAAACAGAATGAGCAAGTGAGAGAGAGGAAGTGATCAAGCTAAATGAGGCGCTATCATGACTGCTGTAGATTTCTTTGTGGGCAGAAAAAGATGACAACAGAGGCAGGAGCCCAGTACAAAAGGGCAGCCTGCAGCAACTGGAGAAACAGAATGAACGAGTGAGACAGAGGGAGTGTGTGACCTCAATGGAGCTCTGTCGGGACAGCTGTGGATTTCTTTGTGAGCAGAAAAAGCTGCCAATGCAGGCAGTAGCCCAGTACAAAAGGGCAGCCTGCAGTGCTGGGAGAAACACAGCGAGTGAGTAAGAGAGGGGGAGTGAGCAAGCTCAACGGAGCTCTATCGTGACTGCTGCGGATTTCTTTGTGGGCAGGAAAAAGGTGGCAATGCAGTCGGGAGCCCAGTACAAAAGGCCAGCCTGCAGCACCAGCAGAAATGGAACAAGCGAATGAAAGATGGGGAGTGAGCAAGCTCAACAGACCTGTGTCGGGACTGCTGCAGATTTCTTTGTGGGCAGAAAAAGATGCCAATGCAGGCAGGAGCCCAGTACAAAAGGGCAGCCCATGGCGCCAGGAGAAATAGAATGAGTGAGTGAGACAGGAGTGAGCGACCTCAAAAAGCAGACTCTATATCTGACTGACAAATTTCTTTGTGGGCAAAAGGCGGCAATGCAGGCAGGAGCCCAGTACAAAAGGCCAGCCAGCAGCGCTTAGCAGAAACAGAATGAGCGAGTGAGAGAGGGAGAGGGAGTGAGTGCAACAGAGCTGTGTCGGGACTGCTGCAGATTTCTTTGTGGGCAGAAAAAGCCGCCAATGCAGGCAGAAGCCCAGTACAAAAGAGCAGCCTGCAGTGCCAGGAGAAACAGAGTGAGCGAGTGAGAGAGGGGGAGTGAGCCACATCAACGGAGCTCTGTTGGGACAGCTGCAGATTTCTCTGTGGACAGAAAAGGGTGCCAATGCAGGCAGGAGCCCAGTACAAAAGAGTAGCCTGCAGCACCGGGAGAAATAAAACGAGCGAGTGATAGAGGGGCAGTGAGCGAGCTCAGCAGACCAACGCAATCAACATTCAGCACTAACAAATGCTTGTTTACTTATGTGTTTATTTATTGACATTGGTTTACCAAATAAACATACACAGATAAAATAAATATCATTTACAGATATGATCTGGGCGGAGACAAGGGAAATACTGTAAATAGCATACAACAGTATACATGGTATATAATAATACATAAGAAACTGTTTCCTGTAATGTGTACTTTATATCTTTTTCTGACTCCATTTCCTTTTCATGTCCATAGTATGATTTTTAAGCCAAAGAAGTAACTATACTTTTTTCGTGAGGAAAAATAAATAATTTAAAACATTTTATAATGACTAAATTCTGTTAGAGATTAAACTGTTTACCAGCAAATGAAAGTGGCAGACAACTGGCTCTGTTAACTGTTACAGAAGGTGGGGGCAGCTGTGCTGCTATGCCACTTTAAGATGCAGTGGAAAAGATTAGGTTAAGTAAGTGCTAATGGTGTTTATGGCCATACTTTACAACTCCCAGGCTGACTGCTTTCACACACAAAGGGCTATAATTACAGCAGAACTTGTTTGTAAGCTGGACATGCAGTTGAAACAATGAATAATATGACAACATCTGTTTCAAAAGTATGTGAGCTCTCAAATAGGCTCAAAAACCTGACCAGCTCAGACCAAAACCGGATTACTGATAGGGACCCAGAAAACCTGATCACCAGGTGAAAAACCTGACAGGAGGCAACCCTAACAGAAAGACAAACAAATCCTCACTTACTGCAAGCAGCCAAAGAGCTTCTCACCTCCTCTACTTCTGACCTTTCCCTGGCAATGGTCAAAACACAACAAAGAACTGATCCTCAGTTCACAGACATAATCACATACTTAGAGTCTGGAACCTTACTGGAACAAACAAGCATTTGTCAATGCCGAATGTTGCTTACTTCTATGTGCTGTTTAGGTATTTGAAGTCATTGGAGTGCAAATATTGAAAATTTGTAAACTTACGAAGCGCATGTAAGAACTGCGCAATGCACGCCGCAAAACAGTCATTTTAGGAATTTTTCACCAAATTTCAACATAGCCATTTTAAGACCTCTGCTCATGAACAGTGACACTGTGATTTTCTTAATGTGTCCCATAC
Organism: Neoceratodus forsteri; assembly: GCA_016271365.2. NCBI lineage: Eukaryota > Metazoa > Chordata > Ceratodontiformes > Ceratodontidae > Neoceratodus > Neoceratodus forsteri. The sequence continues at coordinate 74,376,140 of JADMNL010000023.1, forward strand.
ACTGAGTTCAAGACACCGATCATGCCATTGTGCTACATGGGCGGAAACATGTTTTGAGCAGGATGTGAAAAATGACAGCTGCACTGCTCATGAGGAGGTATGGTAAAATGGCAATGTTGAAAATCTGGAGTGAAAATATTGAAAATTCGTAAACTTACGATCAGCGAGGAGCAGTGCAACGGACACTGTGAAACAGTCATTTTAGGAATTTTCACCAAATTTAACACAGGTATTTTAAGACCTCTGCTCATGATCAGTGTCACTGTGATTTTCTTAATGTGTCCCTACATTGAGTTCAGACACAGACTGCGCTATTGTGTACTACATAGGCGGAAAACATGTTTTGGCAGGATGTGAAAATGACAGCTGTACTGCTTCATGAGGAGGTGTGATAAAATGCCAATGTTGAAAATCTGGAGGAAAATATTGAAAATTGCAAACTTACGGCTTATGAGAACTGCGCAGAACGCACGCCAGAAACAGTCATTTTAGAATTTTTCACCAAATTTTCAACATAGCCATTTTAAGACCCCTGCTCATGAACAGTATCACTGTGATTTTCTTAATTTGTCCTGTACATTGATTTCGCACACCGACTGTGCCATTCTGCGCTACATAGGCGGAAACACATTTTGGGTGAGATGTGAAAAATGACAGCTGTACTACTCATAAGAAGGTGTGGTAAAATGGCAATGTTGAAAATCTGGAGTGAAAATATTGAAATTTCGCGAACTTACGAGCCTGCGAGGAACCGCGCAACGATGTCAGAAACAGTCGGTTTTTTGAATTTAGACAATTATTTAAGGATTTTCGATGTCACTGCTAGGCCAAGGGTGATTTCTGCAGTCACTGCCAAATCACCTTCGGCCCGGTAACGCCATGACAGTGACATCATTCATGAGAAGGGTCCCAAAACCCCATGTTGAAAATTTGGTGCAAAATTCTCAAAATGCCTGAGATATGCAACAAAGTTGAAACCCCCTCTGTAGCCCATTATACAGCTTACCAGCATTTCTCAGTTCGGCGGTCGGCTTTGAAGAGTGCAGATGTGTTCCCGGTCCACCGAAGATTGTCTGGCCGGAGTCCGGAGGTAAGTATGGGGTGGGGGTGTGGGAGGCTGGGTGCGCAGTGGGTGGGTGCGGGTTGTGGGGGGTTGGGAGACGCTCCGACCGCTTTGATTTCAGGTTTAAAAAAGATGAGTGGGACCCTTTGCCACGCTGGGGTGGGCTTCCAGCATGGCACGAGGACATTGGGACGTTCAGCCGACGGGGATTGGGCACCTTCGCCATAGAGATTGTTGCCACGCTGGGGTGGGCTCTCAGCGTGGCAAAAGGGGGGTGTTCAGCCGACGGGGATTGGGCACCCTGCCATTATAGATTGTTGCCACGCTGGGGTGGGCTCCCAGCATGGCAAAGGATGGGGGAATTCAGCCGACGGGGACTGGACACCTGCCGGCAAAGGACGCTTGCCACACTGGGGTGGGCCCAGCATGGCAACTACTACTTGGGGAGGGATAGCTCAGCCGACGGGGATTGGGCACCCTGTCGGCTACACAGTGCGTAAGGGGCGCACGCCTGGGGGGGGGAGCTACGCTTCTTATAGGTGCTCACTGAAGCGTAGCTCCCTTTCAATCAGAGTGTTACTGCATTTTGAGCGTGTCATAGACAGCTCCAAAATGCATTGGCTTACAGGGCCATTGCCAGTACACTGACTGAATTGGAGAAGGAGGTGACACCTCCAAATCTCCGTTGAATGCACTATGTTTCTTGCACATGCATGCAAGCAACATAAAAAGCATCACCAGGATGTACTTTCTTTGCAATACTCCCTCAATGACGGTGTGCTTTTCCACATTTGGACCAAGGAAGGTAAGGGTCATCGCATGGATAGCTCTCATGTACAGTTAGTTGCGCCAGCCTCTCTAATCAATCAAGTTCTTCTCTCCACTCATGCCTCTCCACTTTCTGGAGGTCATATGGAATCCACAGAACTCTCAAAGACAAGTCTTCACTTCTTCTGGCCTCACATGAACAAGAACATTGTCTGATTTGCCAAATCCTGCCAGCCCTGCTCCCAAAGAAAGTCTCCTGCCAAACTGACAAAGGCACACATATCATTATAATACCTGTAGCCACTGAACCATTTCAAAGAGTCAGCACAGACATTCTTGGGCCTTTACCTATAAGCTCTGACTCTGGCAATAAATACATTCTTGTTTTTGGGACTTCCTAACGAAGTATTTGGAACTAATCCCCCTAAAAGATATAAAAACTGCCACGGTTTCAAGTGCCTTCCTCAACACAGTCACTTGTCATCACTGTACCCCATCGTACCTGCATTCAGACAGAGGCATTAACTACCTTTCAACTACTGTGCAAGAAACATGCAAACTTCTCAACATCAAAAAGACTCACACAACCATTTATCATCCACAATGCAATGGACAAAGTGAAAGAATGATGTCTACCATTCTCAGCACACTCTCCAAGTACCTGGATGAGACTCACGACACTTGGTATCATTTTGTTCCATTTGTGCAATTTGCTTACAACACAAGCCCTTGTGTCGACAGTACAGAGCACACACCATTTTTCTTAGTCCATGGACACCACCCAAGAACTCCTCTGGACAGGGATCTCTCACTGCTAGAAATTCCATAATCAGCTTCTTCTTTCATCATTCCAGCGCTGGAACAGCTTGAACTTGCCCAATGTATTGCCATCACCATGTTGGGCCAGAGAAAATCTGCAATGCAGAAAATGTCAGCAGCCATGTTGCATGAGCCTTCATTTTCTGTTGGGGACATTTGTACATGTACTAACCTGTCCTAGTTCGGGTGCCACCATGAAACTGCTTCGCCCTGGACTGGTCCCTTCTACATTGCAGAAAAGCTTCCTCCTGTCCACGTTCATCTGCGATGCAAGTCGGATGGAAAACTGGTACAACAAAGTCCACATAAACTGACTGAAACATGGGTACTTGAGTAACACCCTTCCAGATGATCCCAGCCCACCAAACAATGAAGCTGCACTTGAGCCTGCCATCCTCTCTGAAGCTGAGATCCTCCAGACAACTTGCAACTAGTTCCACAGTTCTTCCCACTCCTGACACTCTCCAGCCAGATCCCTGGACTTCTTCTCAGCCTTCTTCTTCATCTTCTTCTCAGGACTCTCTCATACAAACACCGGCGTACCAGATTGAGAAAATATGATGTAAGAAGTTTGTCAACGGATCCTGGATGTACCGAGTGAAGTGGTGTGGATTTGACATGTACAGAACTCCTGGGTCACTTTTAACAAACTGATCCCATCCTGTCAGGAACTGGTACAAGCCGCATATGCTTCTATTCCACTGACCGAAAAGTCACAGAAAATCGTGAACTTTGGCAACTGAACTCAGTGAGGCAATTCTTGTGTGATGGTACATTTAACTGTCTGCAAGAAATATCATTTTAACATTTAGTGTTCTGCAATAAAACATTTTTCTCTGCTGATTTTTTTTATGTACTTCTCAATGTCCTGCGTTTGCAACTGTTAAGGTCTTTTTAACATACATTTGGGTATCCTCCTGCTGCTCCCCTTCCCTCTCTTCATTTTTCCTTCCCCTGCACGGTAGCAGTTGTCGCCCTGACCAAGCTTCAAGTTGCTATGGTGTTTCCCCTTCCCCTGGTGCTACTCTGATTGGTCCCTAGTGTAGTCCAGATTCTTTCCTCCCCCCTCACCCCTGCAGTAGAGTAATGTTCATAAAAGGTTATTAATGTTGGTAAACTGTTCTTACCTTACCTAAAGTTTTTACAATATTTCTTACTGTACTGTTTTAATGCTATAGTTGTTCAAGTGGTGCTCACACTCACTGTCCCTGCGGTGATGTGGAGTACAGTTTAAGCATGGGGCTAATCTAGCTGCCATTCCTTTAACAGCGTAGGACAATGTAGCAATTAGAGGCTCATTATGCTAATTCTATATGCTAATTACAGCCTAGCAGGGGTTAGAAACCCCTTAGATTCTCTGTCAGTCAGTCAGTCAGTCTGGATCTAGGCCTGAGGAGACGAACATTCTGCTGTACAGAATGAACAACATTTATTCACTTAAGTTCTGCATCCGACTCAGTTCGTTCAGTACCAGCAAGGGGTCCTCACCAGTAGCAACATATGGGTCTGGCAGACCAGAAAGAAGGTAAGGGTCTTTAATGTCTGACCAACAGCAAAATGCCACAATTCACACTGTAACATTTTGCAGATTTGTACCATTGCTTTAATGTTTATGCTACTTAAATGATTTAAAGATTTTTAATTACTGGTCCTCAATTTTTATGTCTGGATAACCAGACTTTTAAATCACGTTTCAACCACCTTATTGATATTTTGCATTACAGCTAGGCAGTTGTAATCAGTGCCTGTCAATCAAGCTCACACTACAGAAAACTCATTGGCTCTTAGTCTGTGTGTGGGTGGGCTGAACATCTCAGCCAACATGGTGGCTCCATTGCTCTGTTACCCGAGCACCCACACTCATCGTTTGCCTCACACTGTCATGACAGGTAACATTTTAAATATTTTTCAATATCTATCTGATTGATCCTGCCTTAACAATGTTAAAAATCTATCTGGTTGATTCTGCTGTTCTTACCCTTCATGCAGGGCTTCAACACACAGTGGCTGCATCGCCAATGGACCATGGCGGACTAGCTAACAACTTATTGTCGTTTGCATTGTAATTAAACTAAAACAAGCATTTGTCAATGCCGAATGTTTGCTTGCTGGCATTGGCAGTGGTAATGTGGAAGTTACAGAGCTGCGTAATAGGAATGGCAATGAAGTACTGAACTGAAGCCAACCCCACCACCACCCTGCAGAGAGTGACAGGCATTGGGGTGTGCATTTGGGTCATCAGGCATAACGGCCTCACCATTTCACCACACCCCACCCTGCAGACACTGACAAGTGTCACGGTGTTCCTTGGGGTCTTTGGCTCTTATGTGTGTAACCCCCCTGCAAATGGGGGTTCCCAAAAGACTTCCAGGAGCTTGCTTGAATGCTCCAAGCCTGAATGGTGTTTGGCATTTAAGCCATTTATCAGTGAGTGTTTTTAGAGCCTCTGGTACTGTCTCTTTAAGAGCTGTCTGCTTGCAGACATAATTAGTTTGTGTGGGGGGACTGTGTGCTTCTCTGCTTGAGTACCACTCGAGCTGCTGCCAATTCACTTCATTTTTGCAGTCACTAGGAGTGCAAAGGGAACCTATCTGAAAGATGTAACTGTTTGCCAGAAATTATTTAGAGTAATAATGAAATTACAGTTTGTCTAACCTGCTTTCTTTGCAGTCAGAACTGTGTCTGCTAGTTCCCATTCTAGTTTTGAACTGCTGAACTGGGACCAATCAGTGGGGTAAGCTAGCTCTAAAATGGTGCCTGGGATAATCAGAACTTGGACTCATAATCTGAGCCAGCCACAAGAGGATTGTATGGGCAGTGACTCTGGGAGATGTAGTTTAGACTTCAGTGCCTTTTGGACCAACAGCAGCAGTCTTTGTGAGTGACAGCCAATCCAGTCAAGAACTGGGAGGAACTCAAAGGAAGTGCCTGGTTTTGTCGGTTGGAGTTTGAGTTGAGCTTTGGCAGTGAAGAAGGAAGGAGCCCTGTGCTTTTCAGTGTGCAGTTTTAGTCAAAAACGTGTAAGGCCCAGAGTTCCGGTCTGCAGCTTGTGTAACAGCTTGTTAGGACTGAATCCGTCCTGTGAAAAGAATCAAAGGATCTCTGAAGAGTAGAAACCAGGCTCACCCTGTAGAAGACTGGAGGAATTGCTGAAAATTGCACTCTGTCTGTCAGGAACTGAATCTGCTGTGTGTTCTCCGGTATTGTGCAGTAATTGCGATCGGGATACAGATGCAGCCTGCCTGGTATAGTGCTTTCTTTAATATGGATGTGTGAAGAGGTTTGTGTACCCTCAAGTGAGCCCTGCTGACATTGAAGGACCCTATCTTATTTGGAGGTCGTGAGTACTAATTCAGGGTCGCTCCTGTTGAATTGCCACATTAAATCCAAATGGAATTACTGTACTAGCTGACTGTTTAATTCTCCTTTTCTCTGTGAAAGGGCCCCTACCAGCTGCCACGGTTTGGACTAGCCACTAGGGCTTGGGTACCCAGGGACAGTAACTGATAGGGATAGGCTCGTGCACAGAGCCATAGGTAGATTATTAGAGTGATAAGCTAATTAACCTGATTTCCCTGTCCTTGTTATATCCCCTAAATAAATCAGAGCTGCTTGTTTCAGCAAAGTTATACTGCTGAGGTATTTGTCATGTTAAAGTACTGTACTGTGATTGTTGTACTGTATCTCATTTCACAGGAGGTCCCAGTGCCGGAACCAGACCTGGGGGTAAGTGTATACTGTGAAGGTAATTCTGATATATTGTGTGGGCCACTAGTGGAAGAAAGGGTTGCAGTGTCCCAGAGGGCTGTGACCAAGTTAGTTTAACTATTGCAAACCCTGACCTCTGGGTGGAGGCACCCGCCATTGGATCCAGGCCTCAACCTGTTAGTGGTAAATCAGGCAGGGGTAGTAGCCCTGGGATAGCGCCATCTAGGGGTTACATCTTGGAGGCTCACCGCTGGGATTGTGTGTCCTCTAGTGGCCATATTTACTAACCACTGTTAAGAAAAAAAATGGGTACCCTGACAGAAGTGGCTGTGCACCGCTGGTGGAGTGGTGTACTGGGAGAGATCGACCCCCAAAATGCTATGCTTATCCTGGACATCCCCTGGGTATCAATCACGGACACTGTGCAGGAGTACTTTCCAAGGTGGAAGGTTTACAAAACCCTGTGGTGGTGGGTCGGCATGCTAATCTGCTCACCCACACTTTCCTGGCCCTAGTAGAGTTTAAGGATCCCATAGATAGCTCCAAAGTGCCACAGACCATTACCCCAGAGGAGCCCTCACTGCTTGGAGAGTGATAACTAAGGACAGTAAAGACCGGAATCAGCCCCACCACTATCTGAAACTTTTGAGGAGAAATTTGCTGAATGGTTGCTGGAGAGGGAAAACTGTGGAGACTTGAAGAAACTATTCTTGCCACTTGGGGTGTTCCTCCCCAACACCCCTCCTGCCAGTGCCCGTAATGGTGGCTGAACCAATGCAGACTCCTATTTCTGCACCTGCCATTAGTCACGACTCTTACCAAGGTTGAGGATCTTCTCTGGCACCTCCCCACCCCCAAGGGAGGATGACTGGGAGACCTGGATAGACTATGTTGCCCCCAGTGCTAGAATGGCAATGCTCGAAGGCGAAAAAGCGAAGAGGGTTAGTGAGAGCCTCCGAGGTCCTGCCCTGGCTACCATCCGTAGCTAAGCGGGCCAGTAACCCTGAAGCGACTGCACAGGCCTATCTTGAGGCCTTGGAGAATGTGCATGGGAGCCCAGATTCTGATGAGGACCTATGGTGGAGAGTAAGAGATGCACAACAGTACCAAGGGAGTTGTTGTCTGTGTATGTATCTCGGCTGGAAAATTGTTGCAAGAATGCCTCAGAAAAGGAAGTTTGCCAGCTATTGAACTGGACCGAACCAGGCTGGACAGGATCCTTAAGTCTGCCCCTTCTCAGAACTGCTGTTGCTTCAGTTAACGCCTGGCAGATCGACTGGAATCCCCACCCTCCTATGATGAGTTAATGGAGAAATTGAGGAGTTGAGAAAAAGACAACCTCGGGAGGACCTGCACCAATAGCTGCGGCTCGACCCAGTGACTGAGAGTGACCCATCAAGTGAAGTTCAGGGCAGAGGTTGGCAGTCAATGAGTGCTCTGACAAGGAAAAGATATGTCACAATGGGGCGAACTGTTGAGAGATCCAGGAATTCAAAACAGTCCCTTTATGAAGGCCACGCCTGCAAGCACGTGGCCCTGACCTATATCCGACTGCATCTGTTATGGGGGTGGGGTACCACCCATGTATCTCCTGCTGATAACAGCTCCGAACTCGATTCCTTGACCATGGAAGTGGAGAAACTGACGAGATGTCTCCAAATGCTTATCACGCCGCAGACAGAGATGGCACCAAGGTTTCCAGTTAGTAATACTCCGCCCTGGCTCCCAGTGTGGCGCCTCGAAAGCTCAAACTCCAGAAAGTATGTTTTGCTATAATTGTGGGAAAGATGGGCACATGAAAGGGAATGCCAGTCCCCAAAGACACTGACAAAGTTGCATATAGGCTACAAGGAGAGCTTGGAGAAGAAATCAGTGGTTAAGAGGTGCCACGACATGATCCCAGTGAGGGCACCAAAATGCTAATTCACGTCCTTTTGTGGCAAGGTCAGTTGCCCAGGCCCCACTACCACCTCTCCAGACTGGTCCAGAATAGTGGGTCCCTCCATGGAGACCACTGTAAAGGTGAATGGAGTGTCTACAAGAGCTGTATTAGACAGTGGCTCCCAAGTGACAATTATGTTCCAGGATTGGTATCAGAAGCATTTGTCAGCGTACCCTTACAACCATTAAAGGACTGCATGTATGGGGGTTAAGGAGAAGGCCTACCCTTATTCGGGTATCCGAATTTGGCTGTCTTTCCCCACCTCCGTGGCTGGAGTGGCCGAACAAGTAGAGACCCTAGCCTTAGTGTGTCCCCCCACTGGACTGTATGATGGTGTCCCTTTGTTGATTGGAACAAATGCTCATATGTTCGGAAGGCTGGCACAGTTGTGTTATGAAAAACAGGGGTCAAAGACTAGTAGAGCTTTAAGAGTTCCGGCTTTAATTAAGAAGGCCTATGAGGCACAGAGAGATGCTGAAAAAACAGAACCAGAGGAACCGGTCGAATTGTATGGAAGAAGGATCCTGAGTCTCTGATCCTGGCGCCTAAATGCCCAGTGTACCTTACAGGGAGAGGTCCGTATCAGAAAGGATGTTAAGAATAAAATATTAATGTTGGATGCACCAGGCGATGGAAAATTGCCAGAGGGACTGCTGGTCAAGCCTAGTATTTTGCCGCTAGAGCCCATGCTTATGCCAGAAGGGTAATGGTCCAAGTTCATAATGTGTCTGAAAGAGACATTCGAGTAAACAGAGGTTGCATCCTGGCTAATGTGCATTGTGCAGACACTGCAGTGCTACCCAGCAGCAAGAGTTCAAGGAAGAATGACAGAGTAACGCCTGACTTGTTTGATTTCGTGACTCCCGCTGCCAGCTGAATGGAAAGTGAGGATCAGTGAGAAGCTTGCCCAGAGAGACCAGGTGTTTTCTTTAAAGGAATGGGATGTAGGATGCGTGCAAGGAGCTGAGCACAATATCCGGCTGCATGACGAAAGACCATTTGTGAGAGGTCTCGACGCCTGGCACCTGCTGACATAGATGATGTGAGACGGCATCTGCAAGAGATGTTACTGCTGGTGTAATACAAGAATCCAGAAGCCCATATGCTTTCCCATTGTGTTAGTGAGGGAAAAGAATGGAAATAGTAAGGATGTGTGTGGATTATCGACCTTTAAACCGCGGACTATCCTGATCAGTACACAATGCCCCGCATTCAGGATGCTTTGGACTGCCTAAGCGGGAGCAAGTGGTTCTCTGTGGATCTCCGCAGTGGGTACTACCAGATCCCGATGGCCCCAGAAGGACCGTGAAAGGCGGCCTTTATCTGTCCGCTTGGCTTCTATGAATTCATGAGGATGCCTCAAGGGTTTCAGGTGCCCATGCTTTCAGCGATTGATGGAGGCGTGCAGTGGGGGACATGAACTTACTAGAGTGCCTGGTATACCTAGATGATGTCATTGTGTTTGGCAGCTCACTGGAGGAACATGAGAGCGATTATTTAAGGTATTGGACCGACTGGAGGACTTTGGCCTTAAACTGTCCATTGATAGTGTCAATTCTTTCAAACTTCAGTAAAAGTATGTGGGACACATAGTATCCACCGAGGAATAGAGCCGACCCAAGTAAAGTTGAGGCGCCTTGACCACCTGGCCACAGCCCAAAATCTAAAAGAACTGCAAAGATTCCTGGGATTCTGTGGTTATTATCGGCGCTTCATCAAGGACTATTCAAGAGTGATCCGCCCTTTACTTAACCTTACTCAAGGGTATCCCCAACCCACAAAAATACCAAAAGTCAGCGTCCTCAAGACTGAAAGAGTGTATTTTCATCCGGTGAAGTATTTGGGGCCGCTGGACTCCTGATGTGAGACTGCTTTTCATGAGATCATATATCAACTTACCCATGCTCCAGTGCTGGCCTATGCCGATCCAAGAAAACCTTACGTCCTGCACACTGATGCTAGCTTGCAAGGGTTAGGGGGCTGTGTTGTACCAAGAGCACGAATGGCCTGGAGACCAGTGGCCTTTGCCAGTAGAAGCCTGACCCCATCCGAAAAGAACTATCCTGTACATAAGTTAGAGTTCCTAGCTTTGAAGTGGGCTATTGTTGACCAATTCCATGAGTACTTGTATGAGCTAAAATACTAGTAAAACTGACAATAATCCTTTGACCTATGTGCAGACCTCAGCTAAGTTGGATGCTACTGGCCATAGGTGGCTTTCTGCATTATCTACATATGACTATGCTCGAATACCGAGCAGGTCTGAACCACATAGTGTTTGATGCTCTCTCCGGAGGCCTGTTCCCCAGAATGATTGGTCCGATTGGCAGAACCTGACATTCGGGCACTCTACCGGAAAGTTTGACAGGGAGGAACAAATGTCCACGGAGGCATGTGGACTGCATGGTGGATTGCTTGGGAGCTTCTGAGAATTGCATACCTGCTTATTGCCACTTTTCTGCAATAGACATTTGCACTGCCTCAGCTGGACAATGACAGTATTCGGCGGGCTCAATCCCGCGATCCATGATCAAAGCAGCTTTAGAAGCCCTCTATGCAGGAAAAGATGTGTCCAAATTACGCTCCACTGATTTGAGAACTGCTGTTATACAAAGAAGGTCCTAAGTTGAAACTGATCAATAAACTGTTATACAGAGAAACAGTAGACAGAGGGGACAAGTAGATGAACAACAACATAGTGCTGCCCACTGCCTTTGAGACTCAGTACTGAGGTCCTTGCACAACCACATGGGGCACCTTGGTATAGACAGAACACTTGACTTGGTGAGATCCAGATTCTATTGGCCTAAGATGGGGGCTGATGTGGAGCAACACATTCGAACTTGTAGTCGCTGCTTACAGAGGAAAGCTTTGCCCCAGAGGGCTGCCCCTTGTTAACATCACCACCAGTGCATCCATGGAGCTGGTCTGTATTGATTTTTCTGAGTTTGGAGTCGGATCAAAGAAATATCAGTAATGTGCATGGTGGTCACTGACCATTCACGAGATATACCTGGCTTTCCCCACCAAAGACCGAAAGCATCCTGTGGCCAAAGTACTTAGAAACTTTTTGTTCACTATGGGGCTCACAAAGAATCCATTCTGATCAAGGAGAGACTTTGAGAGTCGTCTGATCAAAGAGATGCTTTCTCTGTGGGGTAGCAAAGTCCAGAACCACTCCTTACCACCCCAGGGGACCCACAGCCTGAGCGTTTCAACCGCACTTTTCTTAGATATGCTAGGCACCCTGCACCCAAAGGACAAGCCTAGATGGAGCCAACAAATTAGCACCCTGGTACATGCTTATAACTGCACCAAAAGTGATGCCACTGGATTCTCCCCTACCGCCTGATGTTTGGAAGAGAAGCTCGACTACCAGTAGATGTGTGTTTTGGGGTCTCTCCTGATGGGGTTCAAGCTGACAACTATTTACAGTATGTGCAAAAGTTAAAGGCCCAGCTAACTCATGCGTACTTTAACTGGCTCAAACCATGGCTGCCAAAGAAATCTGGCCAACAAAGAAAGGTATGATAAAAGGTGAAAGCACAGGAACTCCAGGAGGAGATCGGTATTGCTAAGAAATCTGGGACTGCATGGCAAGCACAAGATTGCTGACAGATGGCACCATCTCCCTCACATTGTAGTGGGCAAACTAGATGATCTGCCAGTGTACAAAAGTAAGGCCTGAGAATAATTCAAAAGATGTAAAAACAATGCATAGAAATCATTTACTCCATTGGACAAATCTTAATTGAGTCTGAGCCCCTAGAAGATGCCCCCTCTGGACCAGTGACTAGAGCTGCTGCTAAGAAAAGATCAAGAAAGTCTGCACCTACAGAAGCAAAGTTAAAGTGTTCCCCTCCACAAGTCCCAGTTGAGCATGACTGTCAGTGAGAGTGACTTTGAATACTATCCTTCTTACAAACTGAGTCAATTGTTTGAGGCAATCCCCTAGTCAATACTGGAGACAAAGCTGGGCCTTCTGGACTGTCTAAGCCCCAGCTTCATCCCTGGAGCCAATGCTCCCAGAAAGTGAAGTTACAAGCATCAGATCAGATGAAATGGAATCATTGTGCATGGATTGAACTGTTTGAGCTTTCAGGGAGGAAAATGATAGATTGGGGCAGACTGGTGATACACTCGAACAAGAAGAGTATTTTGAGTGCCTGACAGTCCACTGCCAGTGTCCAAAGCTCTCCATGCGAGCCAAATATTGTGGACTCAGAAACTGTAACTCCTGGGCTGAAAGTGTCCCAAGTTCTAGCCTCTCTCCCCCATGGAGACTCCTGACAAGTGAGAACAATGCTGAAAATGAGGCTCAGAGTGCAGAGACTATAACAGTTCCCCCCTAGAAAGACTGGTCGAGCTGTAAAGCCTGTGGTGCACCTCAGTTATGATTCACTTGGGAGGCCTGTGGACTTGCCTCTCAATGTTGTCCATAAAGGGTGTATGTGTCCCGAGCTCATTGCCCAAACTGAGCATCAGTGCTAACTCCAAGTTACTTGTGTTGCCCTCTAAGTATAGTTGCCCTTGCCCGCCAGCCCAAGGTAACTGATAGGGAAGGGCCCCTCTCTTCAGGTTTCATGTACAAGAGGTAATAACTTGAGTTATGGTACAATGTGTATGTAATACTGTGTAAAGAGTGACGTACTGCAATGTTTCAGAAATGTGTTCTTGGTAAAATGATATATTGACTGATGATTACATGTGCGAACCTAATGCAAATGTATATGGTTGCAGTTGAAACTTATGAAATTACTTGCAGCCATGCGACGTCAAGCTTTCCCAAACCAGGAAGGGTGTAACCCCCTGCAAATGGGGTTCCCAAAAGACTTCAGGAGCTTGCTTGAATGCTCCAAGCCTGAATGGTGTTTGGCATTTAAGCCATTTATCAGTGAGTGTTTTAGAGCCTCTGGTACTGTCTCTTTAGAGCTGTCTGCTTGCAGACATAATTAGTTTGTATGGGGGACTGTGTGCTTCTCTGAGTACCACTCGAGCTGCTGCCAATTCACTTCATTTTGCAGTCACTAGGGTGCAAAGGGAACCTATCTGAAAGATGTAACTGTTTGCCAGAAATTATTTAGAGTAATAATGAAATTACAGTTTGTCTAACCTGCTTTCTTTGCAGTCAGAACTGTGTCTGCTAGTTCCCATTCTAGTTTTGAACTGCTGAACTGGACCAATCAGTGTAGGGGTAAGCTAGCTCTAAAATGGTGCCTTGGACAGAATCAGAACTTGGACTCATAATCTGAGCCAGCCACAAGAGGATTGTGGGCAGTGACTCTGGGAGATGTAGTTTGAACTTCAGTGCCTTTTTGGACCAACAGCAGCAGTCTATTGTGGTGACAGCCAATCCAGTCAAGAACTGGGAGGAACTCAAAGGAAGTGCCCGTTTTGTCGGTTGGAGTTTGAGTTGAGCTTGGCAGTGAAGAAGGAAGGAGCCCTGTGCTTTTCAGTGTGCAGTTTTAGTCAAAACGTGTGTAAGGCCCAGAGTTCCGGTCTGCAGCTTGTGTAACAGCTTGTTAGGACTGAATCCGTCCTGTGAAAAGAATCAAAGGATCTCTGAAGAGTAGAAACCAGGCTCACCCTGTAGAAGACTGGAGGAATTGCTGAAAATTGCACTCTGTCTGTCCAGGAACTGAATCTGCTGTGTGTTCTCCGGGTATTGTGCAGTAATTGCGATCGGGATACAGATGCAGCCTGCCTGGTATAGTGCTTTCTTTAATATGGATGTGTGAAGGGTTTGTGTACCTCAAGTGAGCCCTGCTGACATTGAAGGACCCTATCTTATTTGGAGTCGTGAGTACTAATTCAGGTCGCTCCCTGTTGAATTGCCACATTAAATCCAAATGGAATTACTGTACTGCTGACTGTTTAATTCTCCTTTTCTCTGTGTGAAAGGGCCCCTACCAGCTGCCACGGTTTGGACTAGCCACTAGGGCTTGGGTACCCAGGGACAGTAACTGATAAGGATAGGCCTGTGCACAGAGCCATATAAGTAGATTATTAGAGTGATAAGCTAATTAACCTGATTTCCCCTGTCCTTGTTATATCCCCCTAAATAAATCAGAGCTGCTTGTTTCAGCAAAGTTATACTGCCTGAGGTATTTGTCTGTGTTTAAAGTACTGTACTGTGATTGTTGCACTGTATCTCATTTCACAGGAGGTCCCAGTGCGGAACCAGACCTGGGGTAAGTGTATACTGTGAAGGTAATTCTGATATAGTGTGGGCCACTAGTGGGAAGAAGGGGGGTTGCAGTGTCCCAGAGGCTGTGACCAAGATTGGTTTAACTATTGCAAACCCTGACCTCTGGGTGGAGGCACCCGCCATCGGATCCAGGCCCCTCAACCTGTTAGTGGCAAATCAGGCAGGGGTAGTAGCCCCTGGGATAAGCGCCATCTAGGGGTTACATGTCCCCATTTCATTAGGAAATGCGGTGAGATGGGTTGATATAGGAGAATGGGGTGAACTTGGGGCTGAAGAGTCCAAGGCATACCTCGATGCCTCTCACTGGCTGCAGGGTGTGGAATGGTATGAGCATTACAGGCAAGAATCCCAAGTCACACCCCTGATGCCTGTCATTCTCTACAGGGTTAGGCGTTATGGTTGGAAACCCTAATACCTCAGGCATTCGTTGGTATTTTGCTCCAAATTTTCAATATGTTTTTGTGACCCCACCTCATGAACAGGGGGAATATCAGTTTGTTAGCCAAAAGCTGCTTATGCACAGCGAGTACGGCATTTAGCACCACAGGTGCAAAAACATTCCGAACAGCATGTAAAAAATGACAGCTGTACTGTTCATGGGGAGGTGTAAAAAATGGCAATGTTGCAAATCTGCAGTAAAAATATTTAAAAAAATGGTGAAGTCATGAGCGTACATAGAAACTGTGCAACGCACACCCGTAATATAATTAGGTTGGGGATATTTTACAGCAGATTGTCAACTCAGGCATTTTGGTGCCTCCGATCATGAACAGTGTCACTGTGATTTTCTTTATCTGTGCTGAACAATGATTTCCCACAGCGACCATGCATCTCAGCGCTGAAAGTGTGAAAACACACTTCAGCCATGTTGTGAAAATGACAGCTGTACTGTTCATAAGGAAGTGTGAAAAATGCCACTGGTGAAAATCTGGACTGAAAATATTACAAAGTCATGAACTTCACGAGGGTACGTGGAACTGTGCATTGCTCACTTGTAACACAGTCATTTTTGGACTTTTGTCACCAAATTTTCAACATAGCCATTTTAAGACCTCTGCTCATGAACAGTGTAACTGTGATTTTCTTAATCTGTCCTAAACATTGCTTTCGTACACCAACAGCACCATTGTGCGCTACATGTGCGAAAACACATTTTGGGCGACATATGAAAAATGGCAGCTGTACTGTTCATAAGGAAGTGTAATAAAATGGCAATGTTGAAAATCTGGAGTGAAAATATTAAATTTGCAGACTTACAAGCATGCATAGGAACTGCGCAATGCACTCTCGTAAAACAGTCATTTTTAGGAATTTTTTCACCAAATTTTCAACATAGCCATTTTAAGACCTCTGCTCATGAACAGTGTCACTGTGATTTTCTTAATGTGTCCCATGCATTGATTTTGCACATACTGTGCCATTGTGCACTACATGGGTGGAAACACATTTTGGGCAAGATGTGAAAAATGACAGCTATACTGCTCATAAGGAGGTGTGGTAAAATGGCAATGTTGAAAATCTGGAGTGAAAATATTGAAAATTCACGAACTTACGAGTGTGCGTAGGAACTGCGCAATGCACCTCGTAAAACAGTCATTTTTAGGAATTTTTCCACCAAATTTTCAACATAGCCATTTTAAGACCTTTGCTCATGAACAGTGTCACTGTGACTTTCTTAATTTGTCCTGTACTTTGATTTCGCACACCGACTGTGCCATTGTGCGCTACATGGGCGGAAACACGTTTGGGTGAGATGTGAAAAATGACAGCTATACTACTCATACGAAGGTGTGGTAAAATGGCAATGTTGGAAATCTGGAGTGAAAATATTGAAAATTTGTGAACTTACGAGGCGTGCATAGGAGCTGTGCAATGCCTTCATTAAAACAGTCAGTTTAGAATTTTTCACCAAATTTTCAACATAGCCATTTTAACACCTGAGCTCATGAACAGTGTCACTGTGATTTTCTTAATTTGTCCCGTACATTGATCTCGCACACCGACTGCGCCATTGTGTGCTACTTGGGCAGAAACACGTTTTGGGTGACATGTGAAAAATGACAGCTGTACTGCTCATAAGAAGGTGTGATAAAATGGCAATGTTGGAAATCTGGAGTGAAAATATTGAAAATTCGCGACCTTACGAGTGTGCGTAGGAACTGCGCAATGCACCCTCGTAAAACAGTAATTTTTAGGAATTTTTTCACCAAATTTTCAACATAGCCATTTTAAGACCTCTGCTCATGAACAGTGTCACTGTGATTTTCTTAATTTGTCCCATACATTGATTTCGCACACTGACTGCGCCATTCTGTGCTACATGGGTGGAAGCACATTTTGGGTGAGATGTGAAAAATGACAGCTGTACTACTCATAAGAAGGTATGGTAAAATGGCAATGTTGAAAATCTGGAGTGAAAATATTGAAATTTCGCGAATTTACGAGCCTGCGTAGGAACTGCACAACGCACCTCTGAAAACAGTCATTTTGGAATTTTGGCACAAATTTTCAACATGGTTTTAGACCACTTCTCATGAATGATGTCACTGTCATAGCAGTATTCTGGCCCAAAGGGTGATTTCACAGTCACTGCGCAGTCACTGCGAGAAATCACCCTTCGGGCCCCAATAACGCCATGACAGTTACATAATTCATGAGAAGGGGTCCCAAAAACCCCATGTTGAAAATTTGGTGCAAAAATGCCCGAGATATGCAATAAAGTTGAATCCCCCCTATGTAACCCATTATACAGCTTACCGGCATTTCCTCAGTTCGCGGTCGGCTTTGAAGAGTGCAGACGTGTTCCCGGTCCACCGAAGATCGTCGCGCCGGAGTCCGGAGGTAAGTATGGGGTGGGGGGTGTGTGGGGAGGCTGGGTGCGCAGTGGGTGGGTGCGGGTTGTGGGGGTTGGGAGGCAGCACTGAGACAGTTTTATTTTACAGGCTTAAAACAAAAAAAAAGACGTCGTGGGACATTTGCCACGCTGGGGTGGGCTCCCAGCATGGCACAAGGACTTGGGGGGGCATTCAGCCGACGGGGGATTGGGCACCCCCACCGGCCAAAGGACTACAGTGCTTGCCACGCTGGGGTGGGCTCCCAGTGTGGCACCTACAACTGGGGTGGGGGCGCAGCTCAGCCGGCCGAGATTGGGCACCCGTCGGCTATACAGTGTCTGGAGGCCTTGCGCCACCTGTCTGTGCGTGGGGGAGCTGCGCGTGAGCAGCCGATATCTTATCGGTGCTCACCATGCGTAAGCTCCCCTTTCAATCTGATGCCACTGCATTTTGGAGCGGTCATGACAGCTCCAAATGCATTGGCTTACAGGGCCGCGCCTGCCAGCCCACTGACTGAATTGGAGGAGGTGACACCTCCAAAT
The DNA here is from genome assembly GCA_016271365.2 of Neoceratodus forsteri. Taxonomy (NCBI): domain Eukaryota; kingdom Metazoa; phylum Chordata; order Ceratodontiformes; family Ceratodontidae; genus Neoceratodus; species Neoceratodus forsteri. The sequence continues at coordinate 74,394,024 of JADMNL010000023.1, forward strand.
CTCCGATGAAGACGCTATGTTTCTTGCACATGCGTGCAAGCAAACATAAAGTAAAAGAAAAAACAAATGAATGCCTGTACTGGAAAGGGAGAGACACACAGTGTGTGCGTGTGTGTTCTGTGTGATAGCGGTGATCACAGAACAGCGATTGCCATTGGCGGGAAGTGTACATTGCCGAAAATGAATTTTGGCATATGCACACTCATGGCCGATGGCAAGAGGGCACCGAGATCTACTGGTTCTTTCTGCACCCCTACTAAAGGATTTTCAACTTCAGTGGGGTATGTTGGGAGGTGAAATATTTAAAGAAAAAGCCGCCTGCCACAAAAAAAAAAAAAAAAGTACTGCTCGGACCCAAACCATGCACGCTGCACCACCAACTGACCACCCTCCCCCACCACACCAGTGGATCAGCTTGGCAGCTGCCTGCCACACCCCTCCCACATACCTTCCTCCTTCCTCCCCGCACATGTGTGTGACGCTTATACGCATGTGATAGCTTCCTGTCGCCCTACCTCACCCACCCAGGTATCCAGTCACTACCCTACCAGGTAGCCCTGAACACAGGTGCCATAACTGAGTCGCCATTTTGTAAAAGCGCTAATTGTGGCCTGTGTTCACTGGATACCATGTGTGTATGTGTGTGTGTGTGTGTGTGTGAAAGGAGGACCAGTAATTAAAAAAATAAAACATGGGTGGGTGGGTGTAACCAGAATTTCACACACACACTCTATGTGGGATGTTTTATAACCCCTCGAGCTTCACTTCGGGGTTTATGTAGCATCTGGTTACACCCAGTATCGAGCCTCATCTACAGTATCCCTACTCTGCCATGCATACAAATTGCAGAGCCGTGGCACCACCAAGCCTAACAGGAATAATCGTGGCTAAACCTAACCCTTGAATGCTCAGGACCTTGGGTGGTCCCTACTGGCAATCCCCAGAATCAAGACTCACAAGGGAGGCAATTCTTTTGCTCTCACAGCCCCTAAACTGTGGAACACTCTCCCACCTCTAGTACAGGAAGTTCCCTCGCTACCAATCTTTCGCACTAGGCTTAAGTCCCTTTTACTTGGGACAAGCTCATTCCACTGTGACGGTATAGGATAATCACCCCCGATCCTAATCACAACACCCATCCCCCCCCCTTCTCACCTTAACCTGCATTAAATCATGACTTAAATCCTTAAATCTTTCAAGTGTTGTACTCATGGTCTACGATTTGAATAATTGCCTGTACTGTTATCCTCATTATCTTGTCTACTTCGTAACCCTGTATCACCTGAATGTATGTATTGTATTGCTTCTGGATCACCTGATTGTATGTATTGTATTGCTTCTGTTCCCAGGTCGCCCTGAAAAGGGACCTTCAGGGCCCAGTGGGCCAACCGGTCATCAAAATTCAATAAATAATAAATAAATAAATAAAATTATTCTATATATTATCACTGTCTCGGTAAATGTTTGCACTCTTGCTGACTTTTGCGCCTTGCACCATCTGATATTCTGTTTTATTACACTTCAGTTGTCACTTTTGTCATTGTAAATTCTTGCAAGTTATGAAATGTTGCATCGTATTCTGATATTCTGTCTTGCATATTGCACTTGTTATGTTTGCTTGCACGCATATGCAAGAAACATAGCGCCATCATCCGAGTTTTCGGAGGTGTGTCACCCCCTCTTCCAATTCAGTCAGTGTGTTGGCAGGCGCGGCCCCAGTCCGCCAATGCATGCTGGAGCTGCCTATGACAGCTCCAAAATGCAGTGGCGTACAGTTGAAAGGGGGACTACGCTTCAGTGAGCAGCGATAAGATATCGCCTGCTCATGCACAGCTCCCCCTATACACACACACACACACACACACACACACACACACACACACAGAAATGCACACACGCGATGCGTGCTGCCCCCAGGCACACACATATAGCCGACAGGGTGCCCAATCCCCCGTCGGCTGTGCTCGCTCCCCAAAAGCCTTCCACATGCCACGCTGGTGGCCACTCCAGTGTGGCAACTCATAGAATAGCCAGCGGGGTGCCCAATCCCGTTGGCTCCACTGTCCTCACCCCTGAGTACTGGGTGCCACGCTGGGAGCCCACCCCAGCGTGGCAATAGATGAAGGGACGGGTGCCCAATCCCGTTGGCTCCATGGCCCCCAGCCATCCTTGTGCCACGCTGGGAGCCCACCTCAGCATGGCAAACATCCCACATCGTCAATTTAAAAAAAACTGTAAATTAAAACGGTCCCACGCAGTCTCCGCCCCTCCCCAACCTGCACCCACCCACCCACTGCACCCTGCCTCCCCACACCCTCACCCCATACCTACCTCCGACCTCGGCGCGATGATCATCGGTGGACCGGAACATATCCTCACTCTTCAAAGCCGACGCGAACTGAGGAAATGCCGGTAAGCTGTATAATGGGATAGATAGGGGTTTTCAACTTTGTTGCATATCTCAGGCATTTTTTGAATTTTGCCAAATTTTCAACATGGGGTTTTGGGACCCCTTCTCATGAATACTGTCACTGTCTTGGCGTTATTAGGGCCGAAGGGTGATTTCATGATCACTGTGAAATTACCTTTCGGGACCGATCATCAATCAACACTGCCAGTGTTCATAAGGTGGGCTCTCAAGAAGCCTATTTTGAAAATGGAGGAAAATTCCAAAAATGACTGTTTGATTTAGCGCATATAGCAGTTCCTACGCAACTCTTAAGTTCGCGAATTTTCAATATTTTCACTCCAGATTTTCAACATTGCCATTTTACCACACCTTCTTATGAGTAGTACAGCTGTCATTTTTCACATCTCACCCAAAATGTGTTTCCGCCCATGTAGCGCACAATGGCGCAGTCGGTGTGCGAAATCAATGTATGGGACAAATTAAGAAAATCACAGTGACACTGTTCATGAGCAGAGGTCTTAAAATGGCTATGTTGAAAATTTGGTGAAAAAATTCCTAAAAATGACTGTTTTACGAGCGTGCATTGCGCAGTTCCTACGCACGCTCGTAAGATCGGAATTTTCAATATTTTCACTCCAGATTTTCAACATTGCCATTTTACCACACCTTCTTATGAGTAGTACAGCTGTCATTTTTCACATCTCACCCAAAACGTTTCCACCCATGTAGCGCACAATGGCGCAGTCGGTGTGCGAAATCAATGTATGGGACAAATTAAGAAAATCACAGTGACACTGTTCATGAGCAGAGGTCTTAAAATGGCTATGTTGAAAATTTGGTGAAAAAATTCCTAAAAATGACTGTTTTACGAGAGTGCGTTGCGCAGTTCCTACGCACGCTAGTAAGTTCGAGAATTTTCAATATTTTCACTCCAGATTTTCAACATTGCCATTTTACCACACCTCCTTATGAGCAATATTGCTGTCATTTTTCACATCTTGCCCAAAATGTGTTTCCACCCATGTAGCGCACAATGGCGCAGTCGATGAGCAAAATCAATGTATGGGAAACATTAAGAAAATCACAGTGACACTGTTCATGAGCAGAGGTCTTAAAATGGCTATTTTGAAAATTTGGTGAAAAAATTCCTAAAGATGACTGTTTTACGAGCGTGCGTTGTGCAGTTCCTATGCATGCTTGTAAGTTTGCGAATTTAATATTTTCATTCCAGATTTTCAACACTGCCATTTTATTACACTTCCTTATGAACAGTACAGCTGCCATTTTCATATACACTCAATGTGTTTTGCACATGTAGCACAATGTGCTGTTGGTGTCGTAACAATGTTTGGGACAGATTAAGAAAATCACAGTTACACTGTTCATGAGCAGAGGTCTTAAAATGGCTATGTTGAAAATTTGGTGACAAAAGTCCATAAAATGACTGTGTTACGAGTGAGCATTGCGCAGTTTCCATGCATCCTCGTAAGTTCATGACTTTGTAATATTTTAAGTCCAGATTTTCACCAGTGGCATTTTTCCACACTTCCTTATTTACAGTACAGCTGTCATTTTTCACAACATGGCCGAAGTGTGTTTTCACACTTTCAGCGCAGAGATGCGTGGTCGCTGTGGGAAATCATTGTTCGGGACAGGTAAAGAAAATCACAGTGACACTGTTCATGATCGGAGGCACCAAAATGCCTGAGTTGACAATCTACTGTAAAAAATCCCCAACCTAATTATATTACGGTGTGTGTTGCACAGTTTCCATGTACTCGGTGACTTCACCATTTTTTAAATATTTTACTGCAGATTTGCAACATTGCCATTTTACACCTCCCCATGAACAGTACAGCTGTCATTTTTCATCCTGTTGGAATGTTTTTGCACCTGTGGTGCTAAATGCCGTAGTCAATGTGCATAAGCAACTTCTCGCAACAAACTGATATTCCCTGTTCATGAGGTGAGGTCACAAAAAACCATGTTGAACATCTGAGGAAAATACCAATGAATGCCTGAGGTATTAGGGTTTCCAACCATAACGCCAACCCTGTAGAGAATGACAGGCATCAGGGTTGTGACTTGGGTTCTTGCCTGTAATACTCATACCATTCCACACCCTGCAGCCAGTGACAGGCATCGAGGTATGCCTTGGACTCTTCGGCCCCAAAGTTCACCCCATTCTCCTATATCGCACCCATCTCACTGTATTTCCTAATGGAATGGGGTGCGCATAAGGGCCAAAGACCCAAGGAACACCGTGACACTTGTCAGTGTCTGCAGGGTGGGTTGTGGTGAAATGGCGTGGCCGTTATGCCTGACAACCCAAAGGCACACGCCAATGCCTGTCTCTCTCTGCAGGGTGGTGGTGGGGTTGGCTTCAGTTTAATAACTTCACTGCCATTCCTATTATGCAGCTCTGTAACTTCTACCCTACCACTGCCAATGCCAGCAAGCAAACATTTGGCATTGACAAATGCTTGTCATTTTAATTGGTGCTGTACTTTGCATCTGTCTCTTTTTATTGCTGTTTATTGCATTTCTTACCATATTGTACCCCGGGGACATACCTGGAAAGAAGCTGAACAGATAAATAAAGAGGATCACAAAACTTTGAAACAGAATGGAGAAACTGGGGGAAGACAGATCAGTGTGAGATGTGGACTATCAGACCAGAACTGTGAGGGAACTGGGTTTGGGGATTCTTGATTTGACACCAGTGAGTAGTTAAAACTTGGGGAGTGGGGTACTGCACTACCAGGGTGAAGACCAGTGGGCCCTGAACATTTGGGAACATCTGTCCTGGGGGCCCCTAGTATAAAGAAGGAGCATGTGGGGGGGGGGGCAAGACAACATTCAGACAACACCACCCCAAACCATAGACTGGTTGCATTGCTTGTGACAGGTCATTGCCATGCCATGGGACAGCTCTGAGTGAGACATACAGCAGTTTGCTTTTGTATACAAAACCAACTATGCAACCACTAATCTCTGCCAAGTTAGTTTGCATTCTGGTTTAGTTTCAGGGAGGGCCCCCCCAGAAGCCCCTTTGTGTATACTGTATCTCAACTGGTGGCAAGTCTAGTGACTACCTGTTTGCCCCTCATTTTATACCACCACCAATAGTGGTGGTGGTGATTAAACTATAAGTGTTTAGGTGGTGGAACTCTCCTGCAGTATTGAATGGAAAGAGATAACAGAAGTACAGGGACTCGCATACAAGTTGCTGCTCCCCTTGAAATCTTATTACTGTTTTATCATAGGATGTTTCTTGCCTTAATTAATTTGCAACTCTGTTTGAGTGTTTGTATTAGCTTCTATGTAATCTGTATCCAGTGTATACTGAATGTCCATATTTATTCATTGTCTTATGTCTTTTTATGTTTGCTTGCACATGCACAAGAAACATTTTGGCACAGCTTAGGAGAGAAGCAGGGTTTTGGAGGTGCGGCACTGTGGTGGCCAATGGCCCCAGTGCCTTTTGAGGCTTGACCCGCTTTCCTCAATGCGGTGGCACGCTGCTGCTGACACTAGTTCAGCCAGCATGCCACCACATTGAAGCCTTTTTGTCGCGGCAATCAGGGACCGCCTCGTCATAGCAGCTTCAGCCATTCCGCTGCAATGAGGGAGCGACTCGTCATTGCAGAGCGGTACCTTGCCATCCGCATGTCCCCAACCCAGATGATTTGCTGATGGGAAGCCCAGTTCCTGTCAACATAATGTCCCCACCCGACTTTCTGTTGTATGCGAGGGGTGCCCAATCCCTGGCATCATGCACCCCACAACAGTCTTTCTTTGCCTAGCAGGCACTCAATCCCGTCGGCTTAGTCCCTTCCCAGTTCAATTTGCCGACAGGGGAGCCCACTCCCGACAGCATAATGCCCCCAATTTGTTGCCTGCCAGGGGTGCCATCACCTTCGGCTCTTGCCCCCCACCTCGGTGTGTGCTGACGGGGTGCCTAATCCCCGTCGGCTACAGCCCCCCCAAAACACTCAGGAGGCATGCTGGGAGCCCATCCCAATGTGCCAAATGTCCCTGAATAAAAAAACAGTCCCACAATGTTTTTTTTTTAACCCTGTAAAACAGAAAATGGTCCCTCGTTGAGTCCGTGGCCTGTCTCCAACCCATGTCCACCCTCTGTGCACCCTACCTCCCCACACACCCCTCACCTCATACTTACCTCCAGAACCCAGTACGATGATCTTTGGTGGACCGGAACAAGTCTGCACTCTTCAAAGCCGACTACAAACTGAGGAATTGCCAGTAAGCTATATAATGGCATAAATATGATTTTTTTCAACTTTGGCACATATCTCAAGCACTTTTGGCACCAAATTTTCAACATGGGGTTATTGGGACCCCTCCTCATGAATTCAGCCACTGTCGTGGCGTAATTCAGTCCTGAAAGGTGATTTCTTTGTCCCTGCACGGAATCACCTTTCAGGACTGATTAACGAAACGACAGTGCCAGAGTTCATGAGGTGGGCTCTCAAAAAGCCTATGTTACAAATTTGGTGGAAAAAATCAAAAAAATGACTGTTTGACGAGCGTGCATTGAACAGTTTACATGCATGCTTGTACCTTCGCGAATTTGTAATATTTTCACTCAGATTTTCAACATTGGCATTTTTCCACACCTCCTTATGAACAATACAGCTGTCATTTTTCACATCCTAGCCGGGTTGCTTCGCTTCCGGCGAAGAACATGCGGTCACTGTGGGAAATCAGTGTTTGGGACACATTAAGAAAATCACAGTGACACTGTTCATGAGCAGAGGTCCTAAAATGCCTATGTTGAAAATTTGGTGACAAAAGTCCATAAAATAACTGTTACGCGCATGCATTATGCAGTTTCCATGCATGTTCATAACTCCGCGAATTTGTAATATTTTCACTCCAGATTTTCAACATTGGCATTTTCCACATCTCCTTATGAACAGTACAGCTGTCATTTTTCACATCCTGGCCAAAATGTGTTTTTGCACTTCCAGCACAGAATAGCGCGGTTGCTGTGGGAAATCAGTGTTTGAGACACATTAAGAAAATCATAGTGACACTGCTCATGAGCAGATTACCCAAAATGCCTATGTTGAAAATTTGGTGACAAAAGTCCATAAAATGACTGTCATACAAGAGCGTGTTGCGCAGTTTCCACGTATGCTCAGAAGTGTGCAAATTTGTAATATTCTCACTTCAGATTTTCAGCATTGGCATTTTGCTACATCTCCTTATAAACAGTACAGCTGTCATTTTTCATATCCTACCCAAAATATGCTTTTGCACATGCGGCGCGCAATGGCGCAGTCGCTGTGGGAAATTAATGTTTCGGACAGATTAAGAAAATCATAGGGGCAGTGTTCATGAGCAGAGGTCACAAAATGCCTATGTTGAAAATTTGGTGAAATAATTCCGCTAAATGACTACGGTACAAGCATGTGTTGCGCAGTTTCTACGTACACTCAGAACTTCGAGCATTTGTAATATTTTCACTACAGATTTTCAACACTGCCATCTCTTCACACCTCCCTATGGATGGTACAGTTGTCATTCTTCACATACTGCCTGATCTGTGTTTTCTCACATCTGCCACAGAATGGCATGGTCGCTGTAAGACCTCAAGGTTCAGGACACATTAACAAAATCACATTGCCACTGTTCATGAGAAGAGGTCCCAAGTACTTTCATGAGGTGGGGGTCACTAAAAGGCCATGTTGAAAATTTGTACTGCAAATACCAACACACGCCCAGGGCGTTAGGGTTTCTAACCATAATGTCCCACCTGGTACAGACTGACAGGCATCAGAGGTGTAACTTTGGATCACCGGCTGTAATGCTCATGCCATCCTACCCTCACCCTGAAGCCAGTGACAGGCATCGAGGTGTGCCTTGCACTCTTCAGCCCCAGACTTCACCCCATTCTCCTGTACTGCACCCATTTCAGCGTATGTCCTTGTAAGAATGGGGTGACTGTAATCTAACACCCCAAAGCACACCTCAACACTTGTCTTTGTCTACAGGATAGGGTGAGGTGAAATGCCATGAGCATTATGGCAACGACCCACAGGCACACCCCAATGCCTGTCCATCTGTGCAGGGTGGAGGTGGGATTGGTGTGAGTTCAATGCTTCACTGCCACTCCTATTCTGCACCCGTCTAACTCCTGCACGTCCAATGCTAATATCAGCAAGCAAACATTCGGCACTGACAAATGCTTGTTGTACTTGGAGCACTGTTTAACTGTTTTGTAACTCCTAGGACCTCATTGCAAATGAGCTGCAGCTCAACCAAGACAATCCTAATTCATATGAATAAAACATTTTACTACTTACTACTTACTTACTACAATTTGCTATGAGGTAGTACAACTGAGTTCCTGTGGGCTCCTTACCAATTTAACTCCTGACTGCAATGGAGAACAGGACCTAAGAAGCTTTTGCAGTTCTGTCATCCCTTTTAATGTATTTCAGGGTACAATACCTAAGAAATGCAACTCTCACCTGTATTTTTATGCAGTAAGAAACCTCGAGGGTATAGCACCAGCTCCTAATAACTATGCTGGTTATTCAGCAAGTCTCGTAACTTAAAAAGAGCCTGCACAGTACAAAACATTTCTTTTAAAAGTGTGTTTATTTGTGTAACCCCTAGATGGCGCTATCCCAGGGGCTACTACCCCTGCCTGATTTGCCACTAACAGGTTGAGGGGCCTGGATCCGATGGCGGGTGCCTCCACCCAGAGGTCAGGGTTTGCAATAGTTAAACTAACTTGGTCACAGCCTCTGGGACACTGCAACCCCCCTTTCTTCCCACTATGTGGCCCACACAGTATATCAGAATTACCTTCACAGTATACACTTACCCCCAGGACTGGTTCAGGCACTGGGACCCCTGTAAAATAAGAAGATACAGTGCAACAATCACAGTACAATACTTTAACATAGACAAATACCTCAGGCAGTATAACTTTGCTGAAACAAGCAGCTCTGATTTATTTAGGGATATAACAAGGACAGGGGAAATCAGGTTAATTAGCTTATCACTTTACTCATCTACCTATGGCTCTGTGCACAGGCCTATCCCTACCAGTTACTGTCCCTGGGTACCCAAGCCCTAGTGGCTAGTCCAAACCGTGGCAGCTGGTAGGGGCCCTTTCACACAGAGAAAAGAAAAATTGTTAAACAGTCAGCAGTACAGTAATTCCATTTGGATTCAATGTGGCAATTCAACAGGAGCGACCTGAATTAGTACTCACGACCTCCAAACAAGATAGGGTCCTTCAACGTCAGCAGGCTACTCTTGAGCTCCATGAGACTCCTCACACATTTATATGACAAACTGCTACAGGCAAAAGTCCTTTAATGGCAGCAGGATTCACTTGAGCTACACAAGCCTCCTCACACATTTATATGGTAAACAGTAACAGGCAAAAGTCCTTTAATGGCAGCAGGATTCACTTGAGCTACACAAGCCTCCTCACACATTTATATGGTAAACAGTAACAGGCAAAAGTCCTTTAATGGCAGCAGGATTCACTTGAGCTACACAAGCCTCCTCACACATTTATATGGTAAAAAGAAAGTACTATACCAGGCAGGCTGCTTCTCTATCCCGATCACAATTACTGCACAATACCTGGGAGAACACACAGCAGATTCAGTTCCTGACAGACCGAGCGCAATTCAGCAATTTCTCCAGTCTTCTACAGGGTGAGCCTGGTTTCTACTCTTCAGATATCCTTTGATTCTCTTCACAGGACGGATTCAGTCCTAACAAGCAGTTACACAAGCTGCAGACCGGAACTCTGGGCCTTACACACGCTTCCCGACTAAAACTGCACACAAAAGCACAAGGCTCCTTCCCTCTTCACTGCCAGAGCTCAACTGAAACTCCAGCAGGCAAAACAGGCACTTCCTTTGAGTTCCTCCCAGTTCTTGGCTGGATTGGCTGTCACTCACAATAGACTGCCCCTGTTGGTTCAAAAAGGCGCCGAAGTCCAAACTACATCTCCCAGAGTCACTGCCCATACAATCCTCTTGTGGCTGGCTCAGATTACGAGTCCAAGTTCTGATTCGTCCAAGGCACCATTTCAGAGCTACCTTAACCCACACTGATTGGTCCAGTTCAGCAGTTCAAAACTAGAATGGGGAACTAGGCAAACACAGTTCTGACTGCAAAGAAAGCAGGTTAGACAAACTGTATTTTCATTATTACTCCAAATGATTTCTGGCAAGCAGTTACATCTTTCAGATAGGTTCCCTTTGCACTCCTAGTGACTGCAAAAATGGAGTGAATTGGCAGCAGCTCGAGTGGTACTCAAGCAGAGAAACACACAGTCCCCCCATACAAACTAATTATGTCTGCAAGCAGACAGCTCTTAAAGAGACAGTACCAGAGGCTCTAAAAACACTCACAGATAAATGGCTTAAACGCCAAACACCATTCAGGCTTGGAGCATTCAAGCAAGCTCCTGGAAGTCTTTTGGGAACCCCCATTTGCAGGGGGGTTACACCTGTTGTTGTTTTCTTGCTACAGCAAAACTTGACCACCTGTTTAGAGATCAGGATACCCATGTTTTTTAGTATTAAAAGAACACTCGACTTGGAAACTATGAAGAAAATATAATTATTCTTCATACATTTAAATCCACCAATGCCTTTTCTCACCTAACAAGAGTTAGTTGAGTTGCATCTCTGATTTGAACAAACTGGACCTCTTAGGTATAACAATGTGAGCTACAAAAACAGTCCTATTGATTTTCATGGAGCATACCAACTCATCACATTACATTGGAGCTTGGGAAGTGGTACTGTACTCAGTCCAGGAAGGGAAGAGGACTGGGTCCCTGACTCCTCAGTGCCAAAATGACATTTCTTCTCCTAAAGGGGAACATTTCTGAACCATGCCCTTAAGAGTTTGAAAGTCCGTAAAACAATCTGTTAAATGAGGTATTGGGCTCCCCTGCAGCTGGCAGCAGTCTATCGATATGGGTGATTATCTTCCCTATACTGATCCCACATTGCCTTCATTTTTCGAATCTTGCTGGGCCACTATCAAGATGTGCTTGACTACAGTGTGGTAAGCCACAGCTTGATCACCACTGACATCACAAGGGTCTACAAATGGTGGCAATGTAGTGTCAATATGGTGCAGACCTAATCATGGATATCTCCAGACTGCTGCCAGCTATAGAGCGACCCATTGCCTTATTCAAAAGTGCTTGTAATGGGCTCTGATGGGCACAGATCATGAATGTTCCCCTTTGAACATCTACTAAAGCACGCATCCAGATAAGTAAGCCCATTCCAGGGGCTCTTTATAGAGTACAGTACTCTGCTGCATTCTCATATGGAAGCATTTGCTGCCAGCAGCACAGATTAAAGAAATATGAATTAGGCAGGAAAGAACATTATATAGACATACCAATGAGGCAACAACCTGCACTGCAGCAACATCTTGTGCTTTTCAAAGTATTTGATGGCACTGATGACAGTTTCTGTTCTGAGTTGAACTGCTCCTGTACTTATAGCAGATAGGAAAAATGTGTTTTATGTGCTAAGCTTTTCTGGACAAAAAACAAAAACAAAACACCTGTCACACTGCCCAAAGTCACACGTTCGAAAGCTTAGCTGTTAATATACAAAACTCTGGGTAAAAAGATTAATATATAAAAACCACATCTATGACAAGCACAGTATGACTGTATGTGTGAGTTTCAGGACCTGTTACAGATTCCTGAATACAGTGACACCATTCCTTCAGAATCCTGGTGATTGCTGTGATCATTCCAGAGCTAGAGCCCTCTGGCACAGTGCCTAGACTTCAAGAGTTGTATTTTTAATTTGCAGCACTTACGTACCTGATTTTATTTTGCACCATCTGTAACTAGCCTCAGGATTACAGCAAGACCGATGGCCAGTGGATTGAAGCTTTACGAAGCTCCTAAAACATTACTGGTGATTGAATCTGCTGGGGCTGCAGCCCCTCGCTGACATCCACTGCTGGGGGTTCTAGGATTGCTGTCAATGCAAACTGTTGGGCCAGGGGAATGGTACAATCTACTTGGTGAATGAAGGATTTTAAGAGGCACGGTAAGTTTACATTTTTGGGGCAACTACTGTATGTTTACTTATCAGGGGCAGACCCACATTTTGGGGAGAGGCTTTTCTTATTGATGTTTTCTATTTAATGCAACCAAATATGAACTGAATCCTGAACTTTATCAATAGCAGCAGTCTGGATGCAGTAGCATAGTCCAGTTCACCCCTCCTTTCAGATATTGGCACACAAAGCTGTTTTATTAAACTATTTTAAAGAATTGTTCTTCTTCTTCTTCTTCTTTTTTTATTCTGTTTATGATCCTTACCCGACATCTGAAGCACCTCTAACCCAGGCCTTTCTCCATGGACCCCTCTTGCTTCCTGCCAGGCTCACCGTTCATTACAGCAGCCACTTTACACACTACCCTATACTCCACCAGTCCACCGTAAGTTTGGCTTTTTCCTGCTGGGGAGGGGCTTCTAATGGCATGACCAAAGAAGGATGCACATGTTCAAGAGGGGACTGAGTGGCTGAGGGTCAGTGACTTCCCTGTGCTACAAAGACTAGAGTTGTGTGTGTGGTGGTGGGTATGTGAAAGGAGTCATCATCTGGTGTGATGGCGGTCACTTTCCTTGTTCTGGTTGATCCCTTTCCTTTCCTGTTCTGCATATGCATGTGCCACAGTGACATGGAGGTGGGATCTCACAGTGGATGGTCACCCACACTGCCACTGACATCTCCACCAAGCAGATTTCCCTCAGAGCTGCTGCTGTGGTGGCACACGGCAACTCACCCTACTAATGTTCTGAGACTTCCAGCCTCCACTCATGATGTTGCGGGCTCAGAGCACAAGTCTAGGTTGCAAGCATGCCAGAGCTGCCCCGCACCACTCAGTGCTACAGAGCTGCCCATAGAGAATGGATCTGAAAAGCAGCTCTGTAATCTGAACAGGACCAAGGCTAACAGTAGTTAGTAGTACTGTATCTCACACTGACAAGAGTCAAGCCGCCCTCCTGGCGCAGCAGTAGCACTACCGCTTGCGACGCCAATGATCCGGGTTCAGGAGTGGCCTCTGGGATGTCAGTGGGATGGCAGGCAGGAGGAAACATCCAAAGCACTGTTCTCCTCCTCCATGGAGGGAGGGATCTGGTGCCTGGCAATATCGTGAACACCATCGTTGGCTGGGGTAGGTGCACCTGGGACCACTGCATCAGTATGGATTGGTGCATGTTGTGGATGGCTGCATGTTGGGAGTGGGAGTGCACTAGATGTGTGCTGACACCACTGCACATCTGCTCCACCAGAGGTTTTATTTATTTATTTATTGAAATCTAGGATTAAACACCTTCGAGCTAGAAGCTCATTTACAAAGGTTCCACGTCAGTGGGAAGGTAGACAATACTTACAAAGGTTATACAAGCAAGACAGTAAAAAAAGTGGCAATTATAGTTACAATACAGTAGGTTTGAGTACACAGTAAGCAATCAATGCAGGCAACTTGAGCATAGTTGGCAAGCAAATAGTAGGAGAAAAGGCAGATAGGAGTTAGAAAGGGGCTATGGGAGTAAGTGGGTCAGGGAGGGTGTAAGTGAGGTGCAGAAAAGGGGCAGCAGTCAATGACATTGTCATAGTGGAGGGGGTGGGAGGGAGTGAGGGGTGGGTTGAAGGCAGCCAGGGCCTTGTCAATGCAGGAGCTGCTATGAGGCATGGCAGAGACTGTTGGCAGGGGGAACTAGGTGTTGCAGTCACAGGTGCTGGATGCGGAAAGTTGTAGATGAAGCAGTCTTTAAAACGGCCCAGAGTAGGTAGGTTGGAGATGTCCCGCTGAGGTCATTAAACCAGAGGGGTACTCTGTCGGTGAAGGGCGTTGGCCCTGCACCATTCGAGGATGAGGAACATGGAAGAAGTGGGTGCTAGAGCTTCTTGTGCATTGCGAGTTGCTGAGCAGTTGGAGTAGGTTAGCTGTGCCAGGGGAAAGGATACCAAGAAGAGCCTTTTTGGCGAGCAGACAGGTTTGGTAGTGTATCCTCCCACTGAGTGGAAGCCAGCCCAATTGGGCATAGAGGTAACAAGTATGGGTAAGATGTGCGGCCCCTGTGAGCAGTCTGCAAGCCTTGTTCAGGGCAACTGATATCCTGTGGAGAGCAGAGTGGCAAGCGGCGCCATAGATTACCAAGCCATAGTCTACAACAGATAGGATGGAGCTGTTGTTGGTGAGTCTAAGGGTGTCCAAGGTAAGACAGTGCTTATGCCTGTGGAGGAGAGCGATCTTAGAGTTGACAGTCTTGGAAACATTGCTGATGTGCTGGTCATAGGATAGACAGCTATCAAGGTGACCCCAAATATTTAAAGTGCTGGGTATGTTCGAGCTGAGCTCCTGAGCGGGTACTGATGTTAAGTGCATTGGACTTATGCTTGTTCTGAGAGCTGCTGACATCATGACTTTGGTTTTATTGCTGTTCAGAATTAGTTAATGGTTGTGGAACCATTCCTCAACTATCCCAAATCCACTTTGGAGATTGCCCTCAAGTTCCTCTGGGTCTGGGCTGCTTGAAGATTACCGATCATCTGCGAGAGGAGCATCTGTTGGCAGTGGCGTGGTAGGTTGTTGAGAAAGATACTGAAAAGGAGCGATCCTAATATGGAGCCCTGAGGGACACCTGATCTTATAGGCAGATGGTCAGAGAGGACATTGTTAATTTTCACTTTGTGAGCGTTGTTTCAGATAGCTTTTGAACCAGAGAGCTGACTTTGAGAGGCCAATGGAGGTTAGTTAGGTTTAGGAGGAGGGAGTGGTGGACAGTATCAAAGGCCTTTGAGAGGTCGATGAAGACTGCCCCAGCTAGGTTCCTTGAACCAACGACTGGTATATGAACCCAGTGAGCTCCAGTAATGCCGTGGAAGTACTATGGCCTTTATGGAAGCCATGCTGTTCAGGGATTTGAATGAAGTATTTTTCGAGGTATTCGACCAACTGGTTGGCCACTATATGTTCTACTACTTTGGAAAGCGGTGAGAGAATTGAGATGGGCCTGTAGTTTGACAGCGATGCCCTATCTCCATTCTTGTGAACTGGAGTCACAATGGCCGATTTCCACACCTGTGGGAATTGCAAATGACAGAGTGATAGGCTGAGAATCTTAGTTATGGGAAGAAGAACTTCTTTGACAGTGAGTGCAATAAGTTTGAGGTCCAGTGTGTCTGCACTTTGTCGTGATTTCCCAAGCACTTTGCTGAGGTATTTTCTGACTAGTGATGGAATTAGCTTCTTGAAGTAAAAAGGGGAAGGCTGATGGTGTGAGTCAGTAGAGGTGGTGTTGGTGCGTGAGTCCTCAAAGAAGTGTAGGGGAGTATCTCAGAAAAGTCTAGTTGCCAGCATGCCAGAACCAAAAATGAGAGAACCTCTCTGGTTCAGAGGCAGCATAAAGCAGGGCTTACACCTACTGCCCACCTGAATGATGTCTGGTGAGCTCATTTGGAGGGATCAAGGTTGATCTTGATCTCTCACCTAGCCCACGGGGAGCCACGCCTGAGGGTTAATCATGGGCTTCCCGTGCGGGCAGCTGGGAGGATGCCGGATGGGAGACTGTGGGTGCTACATGAGTTGACATAGTGTGTATATCCCTCCAATAACAGAGTGGATAAAAAAATTACAAGCCGAGCCAAACTGCCCAAATTGCAGTGCCCATCACAACCTATTTATTTATTTATTTGAGTTTTGGTGACCGGTAAGTCCACTGAGACAATTGCAGTCCCTTTTTCATGGTCGACCCAGGGGTTACAACAAGCAGTACAATACAGAGAAGTAAAATAGAGTGCAAAACAAGATAGCAGTGAAATATACAATCTAAACCCTCAAAACATATTATACAAAACATAGGCAAAGGCAATAAATATATACACATTATATACAACTGACATATTTTCTTACAAGGCAATTAGACAATTGAAGTTACAGTCAATGTCCTAGGGAATGAAGAGGTATGGGAACAGGGTCCCAGATGGAGGTGGAGAGAATAAGGAGGCAAGTCATGAAGATGAGATCTTAGCTGAAGCAGGAACAGGCTACCGGGCAGCGAGTGAGGCATACAGAGTAGACTGGAACTTGGGGAAAGAGGAGCAGGACAGAACAGAAGGAGGGAGGGAGTTCCAGTCAGATACTGCAGCAAAGGAGAAAGACTTGTGGGCAATGGCAAGACACATATTAGGCTTAATAAGTAGGGAGAATGAGACAGATCAGAGGGAATGAGGAGCTTGTCTCAGACGTATTAACTCACTGAGGCAAGGAGAAGTAAATCTGTGCACCAATTTAAATAAGAGGCTAAGGAAGAATACTTTAACTTAGATAACGAAGGTAGCCATCCAAGTGAGGAGAGGACGTCGCAGTGGTGATATCAAGAACTAACCCCCAGAGCAAACCTTCCCACCCTATGGTAGGCCTGGGAGAGTAGAGATAGGGTTGAGGAGTTCGCAGAGAACAGTAAAGGTGCACTGTAGGTTAGGAGAGGTATTAGGGAAGATGAGGCAATCTTGAGGCAGGAGGTAGAGGATAGGAGGTGATGAATCCTATAGAGGAGGCCTCGTCACTGGTTCAGAGCTTTTGTGATGTTGGAAGCACGCGATTTGAGAGAGAGAGTGATGAGTCCAGAGTGATACTCAGGTATTTAAAGGAATGGACATACTCTAGGATGTCCCCACTGAGAGAAGTGATAGTAAGAGGTGAGAGAGTGTGCTGGGAGGAGGGTAGATGGGAAAATAGCATACATTTTGACTTTTTCATATTCAGGACAAGACATTTACCCCAGAACCAATCCTCGAGGGAAGAGAAGTCTGAAGTAAGTTCGCAGTTAATCCAATCAGTATCAGGAGAGGAGCGATAAATGATTGCATCATCTGCGTATAGATGTACAGATGCCCCTCCACAGAAGCTGGGTAGGTCATTGATGAATAGTGAGAATAGCATTGGGCCAGAGAT
The DNA here is from genome assembly GCA_016271365.2 of Neoceratodus forsteri. Taxonomy (NCBI): domain Eukaryota; kingdom Metazoa; phylum Chordata; order Ceratodontiformes; family Ceratodontidae; genus Neoceratodus; species Neoceratodus forsteri. The sequence goes on from JADMNL010000023.1 coordinate 74,411,447, forward strand.
GGAGCCTTGAGAAACACCATAAGTCATGGGTTTGGGTTTAGAGACAGAGCCAGCCCATTTAACTCTTTGAGAACAGCAGGATAGGTAACTTTTGATCCAGGATATGGCACTAGAGTCGAGACCAAGAGCATGAAGCTGATGGAACAGAAGACCATGATTTACCAGGTTAAACGCTTTGTAAGGTTGACAAAGATGGCTCTGGTGGTAGGACCTTGGTCCATCACCTGGAAAATGTCAGAGGTCACCTTTATCAAGGCAGTAAAGGTACTGTGGCTCCTCCTGAAACCATGCTGATAAGGGGGGAGCTCTCTGCCTTTAAATTAATAAGAAGCCTCTGGACCTCTTTGAGGGAAGCCAGTTTCAAGTGAAATGAAGGATGAGCCCCAGGGGTGTTCAAAGGGGATGAGTTGGGGGGAGGGGGTGATTTGCCAATTGACAAAGTGTATTTGTGGAGATCTGTAAAGAAGTTATTAAATCCAGAAGCAATGGATGAGTAGTCGGTAAGAGAAGTGTCAGCTTAATACAGTGCTTGGGACTCTAAGCCTTCCCTTTACCAGAGAATTGATCTGTTGCCAGAATTCCTTTGGGTTACATATGTGCTTAGTTTGGAGTGATTTGAAATGGAGGTGTTTAACCTTATGGAGAGAATTCTTGCACTTATTTCTGAGTTGTCAATATAGTTGCCAATCAGACTGTAGTCCACTTTTCTTAAGTCTGCCAGGCCTAGTCATGATGTGACATAAGTAACCTTATTTCCTTTGTAAGCCAAGGAGCTTTGATTCCCTTGGTCCTACATTTCTTCAGTGGGGCATGGTGATCGATAATTGTAGTGAGGGAGAAAATTAAGAAGTCCAAGGCTTGATTTATATCAGGTAGAGACCTGATAGAGCACCAGTCAGTGTTATTGATAGATGTTAGGAACCTGTCAAGATCAAACCTTGACATGTCCCGAACCAGAGAGATCTTGGGAGGGGGAGTTGGGACAATTATTTCTCCAGACACAGAACGTTGGGGAATGGTCATTTAAACAGTCCGAGAGGACACCCTCAGCTTTAATCTTCTGAGGGCAATTAGTGACCATCCAGTCAAGTAGAGTGTACTTACCAGCCTTGGTATTGATATGTGTTGGCTCCTAATGATTTGCACAAGGTTTGAGTCAGTGAGGGAAGCAGGCACTTGGTCAGCATCAGGGTGGAGCCAGTCAATATTAAAGCCACCACTAAATATAAGGTCTTGGCGAGGTAGATTAGCTAGGCAGGTTAGGAAGGACTGGAGACCTTTTTTGTGGGGGAAGATAGGCACAGCCAATGGTAAGTTTCTTGACATTGCCAAGAGTAATGGAAATGAATTGGGACTCTACAGGAGAAGAACCAGTATTAGGATCAGGAAGTTCAATGACGTCCAGATCGGACCGAATGTATAATAGAACACCTCCATCCCTTTTACCCACCCTATCTTTTCTGAAGCAGTTGTATCTAGAAAGTGCCCCCTCAAGCTGTTTAATAGTTGGTTTGAGTCAGGATTCAGATATACACAATATATCAGGGGACATCTGCAGGGTCCACACCTCAAGTTCTGCCAATTTAGGGTGGAGGCTGCGCATATTCATATGTGCCACTTTTAAGCCTTTCAGCAGTTGTTGGATTTTAGAGAGGGAGGTGTGAACAGTGGTAGAGCAAAGGGCCCAGGATTAGGCTCAATGTCCCCATTGTGGGCCAGAAGGAGGAGTACAGATAAGTGAACCCCAGGCAGACATAGGATGACAGTATCTCAAGGGCAGCTGTGCCATAGAATACACATAGACATTTATGAAGCCAGTGCCAGTAGAATAGTGTCATTCTTAGGAAGACATGGGATGTATAATAACGCAAGACGTGATTCCGCCACGACGACATGGGAGGGGGTAGTGTTAAGTGGAGGATAACGATGATGCAGCAATAAGTTGATCAGCCCAAGAGTATAGTAAAAGGAAGGCCAGTAGTATTAGCCAGTTTAGGCAACCCATGGTAGCGCCTTAAGAGGAGCGAGCTAAGAATGAAGAGTATACTAGTGTAAGGAAGGGACACAGGATATTACAAAGTATAGAAACTCCAGATTTCCAAGGTATCATACTTTGGAATGGAGAGCCAGAATTCTGAGGAACAGTGGATGAGTATGACTACTAACAGCAGCCAATGGAGAAGGGATAATTTTTTTTTTTTAATTTAGTTGTTTAACCAGGTATAGCACACTAAGCTGAAAGCTTTTTTACAGGAGCGACCTGGGAGCACAAGGAGGTTAAGTGACTTGCTCAGGGTCACACAGTATGCAAGTGGAAGCTGTGGGATTCAAACCCAGCTCTGGTCTGCTAGATGTCACCAAATTTGCAGCGCGGAGCCTTAGACCACTGCGCTATACTGCCTACTAATTGTTGTCTGGGATAAGGTGGGGCTTGGAGAATATTTCATAGAGGCCGGGGTCGGGGTAGGCGGTGTGGGATAAAATTAAACAGCAGTCTCTGTTTGCAAAGTAAAAAAGCTATGAGAGACAGAAAAGCACCAACGAAAGCAAGGCAAGACCCACAGTCCAATCACAGAAGGAGCCATAGTATAGCTACCAATCAGGCATGCTCTCAAGAATGCGCTGCCCAGTCATAGCTCCAAGGTGTGATTCCGGGCTGTGGTGGCAGGCTTACCCAGTGGAGGAGCGCTGGCAGTGGGCAGGGAGTATAGCACGGCCAACTGACTTCTCTAGCCGGTGCCGCCAGAGGAAAGCAGGCGATCCACCCGGACGAGGACTTGTGGGGTTGAAGAGAAGAGCAGGGAATTAGATGCAGGATAAAAAGCCCTAGAAACAAAAGCTTGCCCGCCACACTTAATCGGGGGAGGGGGGACAGATAAAAGAGCAAAGATGAGTGAGAGAGAGGGAGGGGGGACGGTCATCCAGACAACAGTGCTCATTGCAGAGCAGGTCAGGCGCCACAAGGAGAGAAAGAAAAAGAATCAGAAGCCCAGGGTGGAGAAGAAGGCAGGCAGAAAAATAGCAAAAGATTCAGCAGTGCAGAGGACAATAGGTGGGCAGAGATGAAATAAGTTAAACAAAGTCAAACACTTGTAAAGCACTAAAATGCACAGATCGACACACCAACTATAATTTCAGCTTAGCTGCTTTCCCATTTCAGCAGAGCATTATTTCACCAATACACTTAAACATTTTGCCAACAGTACAAACATTTGGTTCTTTTACAAATTAAATAGCAGTCTCTGTTTGCAAAGTAAAAATCGCCATAAGAGCGATAGAAAAGCACCAAGGAAAGCAAGGCAAGACCCACAGTCCAATCACGGAAGGAGCCATAGTGCAGCTACCAATCAAGTGTGCTCTCAGGAATGTGCTGGCCAATCAGAGCACCAAGATGTGGTCCCAGGCTGCAGTGGCAGGCTTACTCAGTGGAGGAGCACTGGTGGCGGGTAGGGAGTGTAGTGTGGACCACTGGCTTCCCCAGATGGTGCCGCTAGAGGAAAGGAGATGATCCTCCTGGGCGAGGGCTCCCAGTGGAGGAGCACTGGTGGCAGGCACGGAGTGTAGCTCAGACTGCTGACTTCTCCAGCCAGTGCCACCAGAGGAAAGCAGGCGATCTGCCCAGTCGAGGGCTCCCAGTGGAGGAGCACTGGCAGCGGGCAAGGAGTGAGGTGCAGCCAGCTGGCTTCTCCTGCAGGTGTCGCCGGAGGAAGGCAGGTGATCCACCCGGTCGAGGGCTCCCAGTGGAGGAGCGCTGGCAGCTGGCAGTGTGTGTAGCATGGCCGGCTGGCTTCTCCAGCCGGTGCCGCTGGAGGAAGGCAGGTGATCCGCCCAGTCGAGGGCTTCTGGAGGTGAAGACTTCTCATTAGCATCAGTGTTTACATTGTATAGTATTACCCGACATCCTGCATGAGAAGAAGCCAGAAGGGGAAGGAAGGAAACATATTCAATTCAGTGCTTTAGAGTAACTGGTAATTGCTATTTTTCTTTTAAACTTAGATTGTGGGCTTTTAGTGACACTATACTTTCTTTGTTGTCTTTACTTATAATTGTTTTTGGGCTGTTGAAAATTTAAAACATAGTGGTGGTGTAATTCTGTGCTGTCTTTCATTGTTGCAAATTTTATCTTGGCTTGTCTGACTGCCCTGTAGTTGGGTGAAGGGTGTTAACTGTCTGGCCTCTGAACTCAGCTACATGATAACTGGAGGTGGGGCTTAGTCAGAGTTAAAGTAGCAAGCAGAGTTTTATTTTCTCAGAAGAAGCCAGAAGGGGAAGGAAGGAAACATATTCAATTCAGTGCTTTAGAGTAACTGGTAATTGCAATTTTCTTTTAAACTTAGATTGTGGGCTTTTAGTAACACTATACTTTCTTTGTTGTCTTTACTTATAATTGTTTTTGGGCTGTTGAAAATGTAAAACATAGTGGTGGTGTAATTCTGTGCTGTCTTTAATTGCTGCAAATTTTCACCCCTCCCTCCCCTTCCCCAAACTCTTAATTATATGCCCTGATAATTCTGATTGAAGGAGCTAAACACAGGGTATAGTAAGGGTGAAGTAGAGGGGCATAAGGGGAAGAAGTCCACCCTCAGCACGACAAGTGTTTTGACTCACTTATTTATTTATTGGTTTTTCTTTAAAAAAAAAAAATTATCTGAGGATCAGTGACAGGATTTTTAGTACAGTAAATTAATAAAAAGGGAACTAGGAGAGCTTCAGTAGCAGACATGTAGTGGAATTGCAGTATAATGTGGGGAGTGGTGCAATGCAGTGGCTGTGGAGCAGCCATATTCAGGCAGACCTTCTGGACACTGAGGTGCTGCCCTATCTGCATGCATCTCTCTGGACTGCGGGATGAGGTAGCCAGACTCAGAGCGGAAGCAAACTGGGTCAGGAGTACTATCACCCCTATCCAGGGACCACCCAGTCCAATGCAACTGCCTCAAAGGATGCCGAGAACGAGGAGCACTTGGATGACAGTGGGCTCAGGGAGGTTAGAGCAGTCAGGCAGAGCACATCCCAGATCCTATTCCACTCAAGAACTCATATGCCACACTGGCAAATGAGGACAACCAAATAGAGGTACCCAGAGAAGTGGAAGGAAAGGATGTGGAGGGTTAGCCAAGGAGGTGACCTCAGCGGGAAAGCAGTGGACCCCAGAGGAGGAGGCAGTCCTGGTGGGGACTCCATCATAAGAGGGATCCAGCTAGGAACACAGGAGGGGAGGACAGGAGGTGAGGTGCCTACCAGGTGCCATGGCATGGAGGGATGGAAGGAAGATCCTGGGATCACTGGGAAGGCAAGACAGGAGGGTGAGCTGGATGTCATTATCCACCTAGAGTACTAATGACCTGGCAAATGGGAGCCAAAGGAAGTTCAGGAAGAGTTTAGGAAACTGGGAGGGTCTCAAGCAAGTAGCTTACTTCTGTCACTTTCTCAGAAGTACTACCTGTGGAGGCAAGGACAACATGGAGTGCATGCACCAGGAACTTTAACTCATGGTTGAAGAACTGGTGCTGTGAGGAAGGGTTTGGATTCATTGGTGACTGGGGACCCACCTGGAGGGATGGAGGTTTGTTCAAGCCTGACAGCCTGCATCCATCCTGGAGGGAATCCAGCACTCAATGATAGGTTTAAATGCTACATTGACAAGCATTTAAATTAGCAAGGGGGTGGCAGGCCAGCACGGAGGTACCCTACTTGCTCACCCCCACAGCTAGCAGTGGAACCAGTGAACCAGAGGTGGCTATCTCTGCAAAGCAGTGTGCAAAGATGGAGATTAGTGCCCAAGAGGTGGATAAGCAGAAAGGGGCAAAATTCAGCAGAAGGGCAGACAGCAAGGAGAACCAGGGATAAATGACAACCAAGGAAGGGCTGAGTTGAACAGTGAAACAGTCTAGGAGGTCAAATCATGGAAAGCCATGTGTGCAAATGCCAGGAGCCTTAGCAACAAGATGGAAGATCTGGAGGTTGTCCTTGGTACAGTCAGACCTGGACATTGTGGTCATCACTGAAACCTGGTGTAATGATAACCATGACTGGGAGATGGCCATACCTGGCTACAACATATTCAGAAGAGACAGAGCAGGCAGGAAGGAGGAGGAGTTGCACTGTATGTGAAAATGACGTAAGGGCCACAGAGATCCAGGAGGAACAAAATGGGGAGAGATACACTGTGGGTTAAGCTGGAAAGGAAAATGGGGACAGCCATCTCGCACAGGTGTGGTCTAGAGACCACCAGCCCAGGAGGAAGAAACAGATAGGGAGCTGATGCTAGCCATCCAAAGGATGCCAGACAAGGGTGAGGTAGTACTGGTTGGAGACTTCAATATTCCAGACGTGGACTGGAGTATCCCAGCAGCAGCAGCAACTAGGAGCAGATTTATCCTGGACTCCCTTCAGGGTGCCTTCCTTAAGCAACTGGTTATGGAACCAACTCGGCAGAAGGCAATACTGGACCTTGTGCTCACAAAGAGGACAGTGTGATGGGGTAACAGTAGGGAGCACCTGGAAACAGTGACCACCAGTCATTGTGGTTTGAAATCACAGAAGAGGCAGAACCAAACCACACAAAACACGTATCCTGGATTTTAGGAGGCAGACTTTGGAAAAATGGAGGAGATACTTGAAAGAGGCATTAAGGGAATGGGACAGGAATCAGGGTTGAGGAACAGTGGGCAGTATTTAAAATGGGGATTACAAAGAACAACAGAAGTATGCATTAAGCAGGTTAGCAAGAGGAAAAGGAAGAGGAGACCATTATGGTTTCCAAGAGGAAGCAAAAGAAGTGAAAGCCAAAAGTGCATTCAGGCAATACAAAAGACACAGGCAGAAGGGATAGGGAGAAGTACCAGGAGAAGCAAAGGGGGCAGGGAGGTCAGTAAGGAAGACAGCTCAGACAGAAGAACACATTGCAAAATCAGTGGGTAGAGGACAAAACCTTTGCAGGTACATAAGTGAAAAAAGAAAAGACAAAGGAGGATAGTGAGACTGATGGGGAGGATGGGGGCTGCGTGGAGGATGACAACAGTAAAGCTGACATATTGAACAGGTATTTCTGCTCAATTCTTTTACTGAGAAGAGGAGGTAATGGGTCTGAGAAGGGAGTACAAGGGGTGAGAATGGTGCAGAAATGGACACAAGTCCCTTTACACGAGAAAGGGTCCGAAGGAACTGGAAGTAATAAGAGTTGATAAAGCAATGAGGCCAGATAGGGTGCACCCCGGGTCCTTAAGAACTAAGAGGTGGTGGCTGAACCTCTGGCTATCCTGTTTAGCCAATCACTGGAAACAGGAGGTACCCAAAGACTGGAGGACAGCAGATGTAGTCCTCTTATAAAGTGGGAACAAAGAGGAAGAGGAACTACAGACCAGTCAGCCTCACCTCGGTAGTGGGGAAGATCATGGAAGCACTACTGAAGGAGGATTGGTGGAACATCTGGTTGTCAGTGGACTACAGGACCCAAGGCAGCATGGTTTCACCAGGGGAGGTCATGTCAGATCAACCTCGCTGAATTTTTGACTGGGTGACTAGGGAGGTGGATCAGGGGAGGGCAGTGGACATAGCCTATCTGGACTAGCAGGCCTTTGACACTGTGCCACATAGGGCACATACACAAACTGGGAATATGGGTGTGGGCAGGACAGTGGTGTGGTGGGTAGAGTAGCTGGCTGGGTGGCAGGACACAGAGGTGGTGGTAAATGGCTGTCACCCCACAGAGGGAAAGAGTGACCAGTGAGGGTACCACAGGATCAGTGCTGGGACTGGTCCTATTCAACATCTTCATCAGTGACATTCTGCTTGGGACCTAGAAGGCAGAATTTCACTGTTGCATGATGACACAAAGCTCTGTAACAGTAGACACACCAGAGGTGTAGACAGAATGAGAAGCGACCTGCAGAAACTTGAAGAATGGTCCAGGTTTGGCAGTTGAAATTCAATGCAAAGAATGCAAGATAATGCATATGGGCACAAACCCTGGCACAATATATCATAGATACATAGATACATAGACAGTGTCAGCAGATAAGGGCCTATGGCCCCCAGTCTGCCCATTTGAGCTTGTAAGTTCAGTTTGTTTTCTGAAGTCTGCTGTTCCCCTGACCTCTAGAATTCCTTTATGTCTATCCATGCATTCTTAAATCCTGATTGTTTCAGCCCCTCCACTTCCTCTGGCAGGGTGTTCCACTTGTCCACCACCCGTTCTGTGAAGAAATTCTTTCTCAAGTTTCCTCTGAATCATCCTCCCTCCAACTTCATCCCATGCCCTCTAGTCCTGGAACATCTTTTTCGCTTAAAAATAGTGTTTTCCTGCATCCTGTTCCTCCCTGTAAGATACCTGTATGTCTCTAACATATCCCCTCTCTCCCTCCTCTCCTTCAGGGAGTACATGTTCAGTTCCTTCAACCTGTCTTCATAGGACTTGTGATGCAATCAATGCACCATCTTTGTTGCCCTCCTCTGAACCTTCTCTACCCTGTCTATGTCCTTACATAGGTATGGTCTCCAGAACTGTACGCTGTACTCCAGGTGGGGCCTCACTAGTGTCTTGTATAGTGGAATTATGACCTCCCTTTCCTGCTGGTGATGCCTCGCCTACATCCCAGCATCCTCTTTGCTTTACCTGCTGCCTTGTCACACTGTTTCCCTTTGAGGTCATCAGAGATGACAACCCCAAGATCCCTTTCCTGCTTGGTGCATGCTATATCCTCACCCCCAACTGATATATTGTGCCAGGGTTTTGTACTTCATATGCATTATCTTGCACTTCTTTGCATTGAATTTCAACTGCCAAACCCTGACCATCCTTCAAGTTTCTGCAGGTCGCTTCTCATTCTGTCTACACCCTCTGGTGTGTCTACTCTGTTACAGAGCTTTGTGTCATCAGCGAACAGTGAAATTCTGCCTTCTATATCCTGTGCAATGTCACTGATGAAGATGTTGAATAGGACCGGTCCCAGCACTGATCCCTGTGGTACCCCAGTGGTCACTCTTCCCTCTGTTGAGTGACAGCCATTTACCACCACCCTCTGTGTCCTGCCACCCAGCCAGTTACCTACCCACCACACTACTGTCCTGTCCACAACCATATTACTCAGTTTGTGTAATAGTCTTCTATGTGGCACAGTGTCAAAGGCCTTGCTGAAGTCCAGATAGGCCATGTCCACTGCCCTCCTGATCCACCTCCCTAGTCACCCAGTCAAAAATTCAACTAGGTTGGTCTGACATGACCTCCCCTGGTGAAACCATGCGCCTTGGATCCTGTAGTCCATTGATAACCAGATGTTCCACCAATCTCTCCTGCAGTAGTGCTTCCATGATCTTCCCTCTACCGAGGTGAGGCTGACTGGTCTGTAGTTCCCTGCTTCCTCTTTGTTCCCACTTTTGTATAAGGGACTACATCTGCTGTCCTCCAGTCTTTGGGTACCTCCCTGTTTCCAGTGATCGGCTAAACAGGATAGCCAGAGGTTCAACCACCACCTCTCTTAGTTCTTTAAGGACCCTGGGTGCACCCTGCCTCCCCATTGCTTTATCAACTCTTATTACTTCCAGTTCCTTCAGGACCCTTTCCGTGTAAAGGGACTTGTGTCCACTTCTGCACCATTCTCACCCCTTGTACTCCCTTCAGACCCATTACCCTCCTCTTCCTCAGTAAAGACTGAGCAGAAATACCTGTTCAATATGTCAGCTTTACTGTTGTCATCCTCCACGCAGCTCCCATCCTCCCCCATCAGTCTCACTATCCCTCCCTTTGTCTTTCTTTTTTCACTTATGTACCTGTAAAAGGTTTTGTCCCCTCTACCCACTGATTTTGCAATGTGTTCTTCTGTCTGAGCTTTGGCTTCCCTTACTGACCTCCCTGCCTCCCTTTGCCTTCCTGGTACTTCTCCTATCCCCTTCTGCCTGTGTCTTTTTGTATTGCCTGAATGCAATCTTTTTGGCTTTCACTTTCTTTGCTACCTCTTTGGAAAACCATAATGGGCTCCTCTTCCTTTTCCTCTTGCTAACCTGCTTAATGCATAATTCTGTTGTTCTTGTAATCCCCATTTTAAATACTGCCCACTGTTCCTCAACCCCTGATTCCTGTCCCATTCCCCTTAATGCCTCTTTCAAGTATCTCCCCATTTTCCCAAAGTCTGCCCCCCTAAAATCCAGGATACGTGTTTTTGTGTGGTTTGGTTCTGCTCTTTCTGTGATTTCAAACCACAATGACTGGTGGTCACTGTTTCCCAGGTGCTCCCCCACTGTTATCCCCATCACACTGTCCCTGTTGGTGAGCACAAGGTCCAGTATTGCCTTCTGCCGAGTTGGTTCCATGACCAGTTGCTTGAGGAAGGCACCCTGAAGGGAGTCCAGGATAAATCTGCTCCTAGTTGATGCTGCTGCTGGGATGCTCCAGTCCACGTCTGGAATATTGAAGTCTCCAACCAGTACTACCTTACTCTTGTCTGCCATCCTTTGGATGGCTAGCATCAACCTCTATCTGTTTCTTCCTCCTGGGCTGGTGGTCTATAGACCACACCTGTGTGGATGGCTGTCCCCATTTTCCTTTCCAGCTTAACCCACAGTATCTCTCCATTTTGTTCCTCCTGGATCTCTGTGGCCCTTACGTCATTTTTCACATACAGTGCAACTCCTCCTCCCTTCCTGCCTGCTCTGTCTCTTCTGAATATGTTGTAGCCAGGTATGGCCATCTCCCAGTCATGGTTATCATTACACCAGGTTTCAGTGATGGCCACAATGTCCAGGTCTGACTGTACCATGACAGCCTCCAGATCTTCCATCTTGTTGCTAAGGCTCCTGGCATTTGCACACGTGGCTTTCCATGATTTGACCTCCAGACTGCTTCACTGTTCTACTCCAGCCTTCCTTGGTTGTCATTTATCTCTGGTTCTCCTTGCTGTCTGCCCTTCTGCTGAATTTTGCCCCTTTCACTTATCCACCTCTTGGGCACTAATCTCCATCTTTGCACACTGCTTTGCAGAGATAGCCACTCCTCTGGTTCACTGGTTCCACTGCTAGCTGTGGGGTGTGAGCAAGAAGGTACCCTCCTTGCTGGCCTGTCACCCCTTTGCTAGTTTAAATGCTTGTCAATGTAGCATTTCAACCTATCATTGAGTGCTTGGATTCTCCAGGATGGATGCAGGCTGTCAGGCTTGAACAAACCTCCATCCCTCCAGGTGGGTCCCCAGTCACCAATGAATCCAAACCCTTCCTCACAGCACCAGTTCTTCAACCATGAGTTAAAGTTCCTGTCACGCACTCCATGTCTGTCCCTTGCCTCTCACAGGTAGTACTTGAGAAAGTGACAGAAGTAGCTACTTGCTTGAGACCCTCCCAGTTTCTTAAACTCTTCCTGAACTTCCTTTGGCTCCCATTTGCCAGGTCATTAGTACCTAGGTGGATAATGACATCCAGCTCACCTCCTGTCTTGCCTTCCCAGTGATCCCCAGGATCTTTCTTCCATCCTCCATGCCATGGCACCTGGTAGGCACCTCACCTCCCTGTCCTCCCCTCCTGTGTTCCTAGCTGGATCCCTCTTATGATGGAGTCCCCACCAGGATTCACTTCCTCCTCCTCTTGGGCCCTGCTTTCCCCGCTGAGTCACCTCCTTGGCTAACCTCCACATCCTTTCCTTCCACTTCTCTGGGTACGCTATTTGGTTGTCCTCATTTTGCCAGTGTGGCATATGAGTTCTTGAGTGGAATAGGATCTGGGATGCCTCTGCCTGACTGCTCTAACCCTCCCTGAGCCCACTGTCATCCAAGTGCTCCTCGTCTCGGCATTCTTTGAGGCAGTTGCATTGGACTGGGTGGTCCCTGGATAGGGGTGATGGTACTTGACCCAGTTTACTTCGCTCTGAGTCTGGCTACCTCATCCCGCAGTCCAGAGAGATGCATGCAGATAGGGCAGCACCTCAGTGTCCAGAAGGTCTGCCTGAATATGGCTGCCCCACAGCCACTGCATTGCACCACCCCACATTATACTGCAATTCCACTACTTGTCTGCTACTGAAGCTCTCCTAGTTCCCTTTTTATTAATTTACTGTACTAAAAATCTTGTCACTGATCCTCAAATAATTTTTTTTTTAAAGAAAAAGAAACCAATAAATAAATAAATGAGTCAAAACACTTGTGCTGAGGGTGGGCTTCTTCCCCCTTATGCCTCTCCTACTTCACACCCCTTACTATACCCTGTGTTTAGTTCCTTCAATCAGAATTATCAGGGCATATAATTAAGAGTTGAGGGAAGGGGAAGGAGGGGGGCGAAAATTTGCAGCAATTAAAGCAGCACAGAATTACACCACCACTATGTTTTAAATTTTCAACAGCCCAAAAACAATTATAAGTAAAGACAACAAAGAAAGTATAGTGTCACTAAAAGCCCACAATCTAAGTTTAAAAGAAAAATAGCAATTACCAGTTACTCTAAAGAACTGAATTGAATATGTTTCCTTCCATCCCCTTCTGGCTTCTTCTGAGACTATCAGTTGGGGGGTGAGGATATAGCATGCACCAAGCAGGAAAGGGATCTTGGGGTTGTCATCTCTGATGACCTCAAGGTAGGGAAACAGTGTGACAAGGCAGCTGGTAAAGCAAATAGGATGCTGGGATGTATAGGCAGAGGCATCACCAGCAGGAAAAGGGAGGTCATTATTCCGCTATACAAGACACTAGTGAGGCCCCACCTGGAGTACAGTGTACAGTTCTGGAGACCATACCTACGTAAGGACATAGACAGGGTAGAGAAGGTTCAGAGGAGGCAACAAAGATGGTGCATGGATTGCATCACAAGTCCTATGAAGACAGGTTGAAGGAACTGAACATGTACTCCCTGGAGGAGAGGAGGAGAGAGGGATGATAGAGACATACAAGTATCTTACAGGGAGGAACAGGGTGCAGGAAAACACTATTTTTAAGCGAAAAGATGTTCCAGGACTAGAGGGCATGGGATGAAGTTGGAGGGAGGACGATTCAGAGGAAACATGAGAAAGAATTTCTTCACAGAACGGGTGGTGGACAAGTGGAACACCCTGCCAGAGGAAGTGGTGGGGGCTGAAACAATCACGGGATTTAAGAATGCATGGGATAGACATAAAGGAATTCTGGAGGTCAGGGGTAAGGTGCAACAGACTTCTAGGAAAACAAACTGAACTTACAAGCTCAGATGGGCAGACTGGGTGGGCCATAGGCCCTTATCTGCTGACAATGTCTATGTATAATGTTCAAGACTTTAGTTAACTCTATTTTGGAAGTAGTGGAGTTCTAAAATGAAGGCTAAGATTTCAAACTAAAGAGGGAAGAAACATTTGATTCAGATAACTGAAACAAAGACAATTAGGACATCCAGTTGTGTAGTTATGAAAGCCAAAAATGGTAATTTGTTTTATAGAAATCCTATTTTAGCAGCAATATGTGGAAGAGCAGCTCTGCACTTCAGCATTTACGTTCATTAATAAGATGTTTCAGTTATGACAATTTACTAGAAAATTAATTTCTTTTATTTTCAATGTTCCTTCCCAGGCTTACAACACATCTTGGTAGTCTAGCCAAATGTCTGTGTAAAAGGTGGTTGCCTCTCCCCAGTTAACCTCACAGTACTTCTCTTTAGGACATCATAGTGCTCACCATGACAACAAACTGATGTAGCAAACAGCAATTGTGAAGGCAGCAGGTGCCAGTCAGGTACATTTTGAGAGTCAGTAAATTAGCAATAAGACATGACTCTGTGTGTTTTGTAGTGGATAACGGCACACCTCGGTGTTGTGAGGCATGAGGCATTGCCAGGTGCCTTCAGCTACCTGAGAAGTGCAGTTATCCCGCCACAAAATACATCTTGGAGTGTCTTATTGCAATTATAAAATGGATCCAAGATTTTCTTTAAAGGGTGAAAAAATGCACAAAAATTAAACAAAAAGAACAAATGTGACTTTTTTTAAAATGTTCATCCACCCCAGCAAAACAGTCTCAGCACATCCCAGCATTGACATGCCATCCCAGATTTAAATATTATGCACAGGAAATATACATTTATTTTTAATTAGCTCTTAAACCCTCTATTTTTCCCCTGACTCACCCCCGTTGTCTTACCTTTCCTTCTTCTTGATATTATTCCCTCCCTTTTCTCCATCTAATTTCCTTTCTGTCTTTCCTACTTCAAGAGAAGGAATGTCTACTATGGATGGAATAAAAAATTTCAAATCTCTGCTCAGTTCTACTGTCATAATGTTTATTCCCACGATAACAGAACAGAAGGCCCCAGGAACCACATGGCTTTTGTTTTATCTGTAATAGGTTGAACAGCAGAGATTTCCCTCCCTCGTAAGCAGGTGAGGATAGGAGGTGGATTTTTTCATGGTCAGCAAAGAAACACCAGAAATTAAAATTGTAAGTACAGTAGTTTTTCATTTTTATGTTTGCTTGCATGCATGTGCAAGAAACATAATGCCATCATATGAGTTTTTGTAGGTGTGCATTCCCCACTTCCAATGCCCTGCTCCCTTTTGTAGGCGTGGCTGCACCGCACCAATGAATGTCCAAGCTGTCTATGACAGCCGTTCAGATGCAGTGGCGTACAGTTCTAAGGAATTTCTGTAGCTTCATAAAAAAGTTTACTGTGATCCAAGCTTGGGTTTGTCATACCCTGCCAGATGTTCTAGTGATTTCTGAATCATGGCTAAGAACATTTACCTCAGATAGGGACATCAACATTCGTAACTACTTGCCCTTCAGAACTGTGGTGCTGTAGATGTGATGAGCAGGAGGTGCTCTGTTGGAGAGTGCGCTCTAGTCTAAGGTGGTGAAAAGAGATGAGCGAGGCACCAAGGTCCGAATTATGTGGATAGGATAACTGTCATCCAGACAAGGAGAGGCAGGAGTCAACTTAGTGCTTTGATGCCTGCAGGGCATTTATTTCGTACCAAGGGTAGACAGACATAGTCACAAGAAGGAGGAGGGGGTTGCCCGAGAACAATAGGGCAATAAAACAGGGAAATACTTTTGTCTACCACCTCTAAGGTTATTACTACAAGAATAAACTTTAGGCCTAATGCCACTCTTATTTCTGACACTATTCTATACTTCAATACTCTAAATGAGAATCAGGTGACATAAGCTGCTCAGCACTGCATTAAGGTAATTAGCATCACACATTTCCATAAGAGTCCACATATTACAAGAGTCCAGAGATCCGGCGTCTTCGTGTACATCGTCGTTCTTCGTTGGTAGCTACAAGGGAAGTAAGACAGAACTGTAGAACCCTAATCTCAATTCCCAGCAAGGACCTAGTTAAGGCCACTGGGGCGGTGAGAGGTTTGGTAAACAGACCATATATCTTCGGCAAAAGCCCACTCTCTCCAAGGCTGCTGGAATGTAGAACCAAAGCAACTGGTTCCTGAAATACACTGAAAACAAAGGGTTCCTCGGCCAAAATCCACTTCCAGGGTTGCCAAGGACAAAGATAGATCAAGATCTGCATGGCGATGAATCCAATGGAGGACTATCACGACCTGACTGATGCTGCGGCACTCCAAGGGCCAGCTGAACTCGGAAGGAACTCTGACAGGACCAGGAATCATAAGAATCTGAAGAGATGATGGTTGACTCTGCAATTCTAGGATCAGGAACTAACACAAAACAAAGAAACGGCGGACGCGTCCTGGACTGGGCTTCGACGGACTTGACTTTCGGCAAATGACCAGGTGGGGTGCAGACTAGGTTCTCCAGGATGAGCTCACTCTTCTGTAGAGGGCGACCAACTTCGGGACATCTAGAACAGGAATCATACGGAACAACACTGGCACGGCTGTCGTGATCCATTTCGGCGGACGTAATTTCAAGCGGTGAAAACAAGAAAACAGCGGGTACGACTTGTATGACTGGCAATGGACTCAACTTCGGCGGACGACACAAACGGATGGGATGAGCTGATGGATGATCTCCCAGGAGTGAAGAATGCTGAAAGGATGTCTTCTTCTGAGTAGAGACTGATTCTGAGTACGTGGTGTTACAGACCACACTATGAGACTGCAGTGTGGTAGAAGATTGAGACTGTCTTCGTACAGTAGAAAACATGTAACTGAAGAATGCCCAAAGAACTGTGGAATGATACAATAATTTGCCGGAGGAGGGCAAATTATAACTTCAGGGGTAATTAATACTGATAAGAGCCAATGTCCAGGTACTTAGGACAGTAGTTCAGGTACTTAGGGCAATAGTTCAAGTACTTAGGGCAATAGTTCAGGTACTTAGGGCAACAGTTCAGCATAAGCAGTACAGTAATTCAAACAACATGAAGTCTTGCTATATTATAGACATTAGCAGTTTGATCCAGCTCTAGAACTGCCCCGGAGTGAAATGGTTAAAACCATTCCAAAATAGAATTTTGGCACGAGAGCAGCTCTATCTGTGTCATTTCAAACTTGAACTGTCAGATTCTTTACTCCGCCTCAGTGAACAGTCGCTCCGGAGATTTCTCCTTCTGCTCGGTTCATTTCTCGGTTTAAAAAAGTGTTTTCTCGGTTGGATTTAACCGAGAATAGTTTTATTTTAACCGCAAAACCGTTCGGTTCAAGCTCTATCTGTGGTAACCGTAAGTAAATGAAGGTTTTGTCTGTGTGGAACTTGTAAGTTATCGGTTCGGTTTTGAACCGATCAGTGGGTTTAAAACTCATTTAAAACTAAAAATTACTATTTTAGAGTGCGGTTCCCGGTTCTTATCGGTTCTAAAAAAAACGGATTTATTACGTTTTTTCCAATACCCGTGACACGGTTAGGAACCGATAAGGGTGTCTTGCCTGGCACTGCCGTTAAAAGGCAAGTTTTGGTTAGGCTGGCATTATGTCTGAGAAACTCAAAAAGAAAACTGGGCCCACTGGGTTTCAACACTGTGATGTTTGTGGGGAAGTCTTTGCCAAGGCTGACCCACACACCACATGTGTTTATTGTCTGGGGTTTGACCACCTCCAGTCAGACTGCCAGGTATGTAAGAATTTCCCTGCAGCCACCCTGGAAAAAGATTGGGCAGGCTCAGGGAGCGAGGCCAAAAGTCCGCTGACCCAGATGGCCAGCCCAGTTCGGTGCCAACCGACCAGAGGGAGTGCCCTCTGACCAGAGCCAGACTTTCTCGGGCAAAAGAAAGCTGGTTCTGAGAACCAATTCCAGTAAAAGAAAACAAGAAAATCAGCAGGTCTGGAGTCCAAATTCCTTCTCAACTGCTGCAGAGATAGCAAAAGCCATACAAATTGTCCAGTCACTGTCTCAGGGTCCGTCCGAACCACCACTATCTGGTAAAAGGTCGGTTCGTCCGGTCCCAGTGGTTCAGGATTATGATATTGAGGAATTTTATGAACCAGAGGAGGGGAGGAGGATTATGAACAGTATGAATGTGGCTGGGAAGGTCTGGGTGTGCCATTGAACGGACATCTCCCAGACAGACCTTTAGAATCTCCTCTATGCTGTCTGAGTCCCATCTCATTTTATGTTTTATAAAAGTTGCTGAAACCCTCCAGCTTCCTTTAGAAGAGGCTGTGGATGAGCAAGAGGAGCCTGATTTTGTAGAAATGATGGATATTCCAGAGTTTAGAGATTGTCTATTCCTTTACATAAGTCTTTTAGAAACAAACAATTAAAATTTTAAAAGCTCCTAATTCTGTGCCTCCTGTAGATAAAAAGATGGACAGAAGGTATACATTGTCAGGCCCTGATACAGAATTCCTTTCTCAGCAATGCAGTCATGTTGGGGTAGTTCAGGCTGCTGCCTGTGATAAAGCTAATATTCCTTGGCTTCACATCCTCCTGACAAGGATTCAGGAAGATTGATACCATGGCAAAAAACAGTATATGGCAGCCTCTCTGGGACTCAGGCAAGCAAATTATATGGCTTATGTAGCTAGGTATCAGAAATCTAGATGGGATACTGTTATGCAATTGGCCAAGCAGGCCCATGGCCAGCTGGCTAGTGAACTAGAACAGGTGGCTGCTGATGGCATTGAAGCCTCTAAGGTTCAGTTTCATGCTGCTGTGGATGTTAATGATGTTTCCTCTAGGGTCATGGCCACATCTGTAGCTTTTCGTGGGTTGGCCTGGCTCAGGTGTACTAGTTTGTCTCAGGATACCCAGACTAAGGCTATGGATTTTCCTGTGGTGGAAATTCTCTGTTTGGAGAGCAGACAGAGAACTACATGAAGAAGATGGATGAATATAGGACTACTTACAAGAGTGCCCAGGCTAAGGAGCGGCAAGCCACTCCTCAAAGGCATGCCCCAGGGGTAGGGGGTAGGGTAGGCCTTTTCACAGGCCTTTCTACCAGACTCAGGCCTCCTCTGCCTATGCTCAGAGGGGCTTCTTCAGAAGGGCAGATGAGGGGTGGGCAGACCTGCTCCCACCCCCAGCCTAAAGCTCCATGAAACAGGCACCTGATGGGGTGCCGGGCCGATTCTCCTGTACCAGTGGGGGCAGGCTGGCTTACTTCAGTCAGAATTGGGCTTCTTTAACCTCAGACAAGTGGGTTCTGGAAGTAGTAAGCCAGGGTCTGGTTCTCAGCTTCAAAAGTTTCCCCAAGTTGAAGCAGACTTTTCTACCTAAGTGCTTCAGAGACCTCGCTCTGGAAACAGAGGTCTCATCCCTGTTAGCTCTCAGAGCAGTAGAAAGGGTTCCTCCCTGCATCAGGGCGGAGGTCTGTATTCCAGATACTTCCTTACCCCAAAAAGACAGGAGAGTGGCGGCCCATTTTAGATCTCAGATATCTGAACAAGCATCTTCTGAAACCAAAGTTCAAAATGGTAACTCTGGCAATGATTTTACCTTCCTAAGGCCAGGGACTGGCTAGCCTCCCTGGACCTCAAGGATGCCTATTTCCATGTCCTAATCAGAAGATCCCATGAAAGTACCTCAGATTTGAACTGCCCTCAGGTCATTTCCAGTTCAGAGCAATGCCCTTGCGCCCACCTCTACTCCAAGGGTACTCACAAAGTGTCTAGCAGTGGCAGTGGCCCACTTAAGGAGGCAGAGGATTGCTGTTTTCCTATCTAGATGACTGGCTCATTGTAGGCCAGTCCCCAGAACAGGTAAAATCTCACCTGCAGGTCACCCAGCAGCTTCTCACCTCCCTGGGTTTTCTGCTAAACCTACAAAGTCGGTTCTGGAACCAGTCCAGGTACTCACCTTTATAGGGGCAGAATTGGCACAAAGCTAGACAGAGCCTTTCTTCCCCAGAAAGGTAGGAATTTAGTGCTCTGGCCTCTTCCTTCCCACTCTGCAGGTCTCGACCAGCAAGACACTTTCTGCAGCTCCTGGGGCACATGGCTGCATCCACAGCTGTTGTGCAGGGAGCCAAATTTCAGATGAGAGACATTCAGTTTCATTTGAGAACCTTTTGGTCTCAGAGAAGCGACCCCTTTCCAAGTTGGTCCCAGTGACTCGAACCTTGATCCTAGCTCTCCAGTGGTGGCAGGATCAGAGCAATTTAAGAGCGGAGGTCCCCTTCATTTCCCTTCTCACGACTCTGACTCACCAGATGCTTCCTTCTGGGTTGGGAGCCCACATGGGCGACCTTTCCACCAGGGAGTTTGGTCCCCCAGGAATCTCTGTTCCACATCAATTTTCTGGAACTCAGAGCTGTCTTTTTAGCTCTTCAAGCTTTTTCTGCATCTGTCCACGACAAGGTGATACAAGTCAGAACAGACAACACCACAACAATGTGGTACATCAACAAACGGGGGGCACTCGGTCTTTGGCCTTGTGCACCGAGGCAATGAAGTTGTGGTCTCTGGCCTATTCCTGAACACTTCCTCATAGCAGTTCATCTTCCAGGGAAGGACAATGTCCTAGCGGATGCCCTCAGCAGGATTTCCCAGGGCCATCACGAATGGTCCCTGGATCCTCAAGTGCTGGAGATAGTTTTTGCCAGGTGGGGCATCCTCAGTTAGATCTTTTGCAGCCCCAGACAATCACAAACTTCCTCTGTTCTGTTGCAGGCCTCCAGTGCTGGGCTCAGTTCCCTGGATGCCCTTCTTCTGGATTGGGAGGGAAGTTCCTCTATGCTTCCCCTTTCCTCTCCTATTCAAAGTACTAGTCAAAATCAGATCTCAGCCTTGCAGGTTGATTCTGATTGCCCCGGATGGGCCAGGCAGCCTGGTACCCACTCCTTCTGTCTCTGACAGTCCATCTTCCCCTGTGCCTCCCAGGAATCACAATCTGTTGACTTGTGCCCAGGGAAGGGTTTGGTATCCGGACCTCAAATCCCTCAACCTCAAGGCCTGGCTCTTGAGGAGTTAGGGATTCTGTTGGTTACACACCTCTCTCAGGGTGTTCTTGAGATCTAAAGGCTTCCAGAGAAGCCTCACTAGGGCTACTTATAGTTCTAAATGGAAAAGGTTTTCCATTTGGTGTGCTGGGAAAAATATTTCCCAAGAATCTGCTGAATTGCCCATTTTGTTAGATTACATGGTACATCTTAATTCCTTGGGTCTCAGACCAGCTACCCTGAGAGTTCATTTGGCAGCTGTGTCTGCTTTTGTGTCAGCAGGAAAGTCATCCCCTCTTTCCTCTCATCCTGTGTTTTCCAAGTTTTTTAAGGGATTACTCCATACTAATCCTCCCTTTCGGGAACCGGCCCCTGCTTGGGACCTTAATGTTTGCATTGCCCAGTTAATGCAACCTCTTTGAACTTCTGTCTTCTGCAGAGCTTAAGCACCTAACTTGAAAACTGTTTTTCTAGTGGCTATCACTTCTGCCAGACACATAAGTGAATTGCAAGCCTTGTCAGTGGAGACTGACTTTATTTCTTTCCACAGGATAAGGTAGTCCTTAGGACTAATAGGAAGATTTTTGCCTAAGGTGGTTTCATTTCCATCTTAATCAATCTATCTCCCTTCCAGTATTTTTCACTGATCACTCCTTTTCAGGTGAGAGGAGGTTGCACAGCCTGGATGTTAAGAGAGCTCTTAGTTATTATATAGAGCTTACCAAAGGTCTCAGGTTCAATCTCTCCAACTTTTCCTTACCTATGGTGAAGTTGGGAAAGGCAAACCTGCCACTAAGAGATCAATAGCCAGGTGGATTGTCTCTTGTATCCAATTTGTTATCAGAAGTGGGCAGAGCCCCACCCCCGGTTTGAGGGCTCATTCTACCAGGGGTACAGCTGCGTCTCTAGCTGCTGCCGGAGATATCCCTTTATTAGAGATTTGCCAGGCTGCTACTTGGAAAACGGTACACACTTTCACCAAGCATTGCTCCCTGGATGTCCAGGCCAGGAGAGGTGCTCGGTTTGGCACAGCTGTTCTTCAGAGCCTATTCCCTAAGTAGGTTCTGCCCTCCTCCATGGAGGTACTGCTGTGTATTCTGCTAATGTCTATAATATAGCAAGACTTCATGCTGTTTGAAGAAAAATTACTCACCTTAGTAATGTTGTTTCTTCTAATGGAGTCTTGTTATATTATAGACCTCCCCAACCTGCCCTCTCAGAACCTCTACTTGGTGGGTGCGGGCAACTTAGTGTGGGCACTACTTATGTCCTGTTAGCATTTTGTCCCTTTGGGACTTTGGGGTGTGTATGTGTAAGCGCGTGTGTGTTTTTATTATACTTATGTTCCATTTTCATATTATTAGAATGGTGTTAGTATTTCTGGTCCCTGACTTGAGTCTTGGGTGTTGGGACCATCAATGGTTGTTATTATTTAGGTAGCCATTTGGCTAGTGTAGGTTACAACTTCCACACAGACCTTAGTGAGTTTGGCTCGTAAAGATCTGACAGTTCAAGTTTGAAATGACACAGACAGAGCTGCTCTCGTGCTAAATTCTATTTTGGAATGGTTTTAACCATTTCACTCCAGGGCAGTTCTAGAGCTGGATCAAACTGCTAATGTCTATAATATAGCAAGACTCCATTAGAAGGAACAACATTACTGAGGTGAGTAATTTTTTCTTATAGTAGTTTCACAGTATAGGCAAATCGAACACTCTCAAATGAACCCCTGTTTCTAAATGTAGGGTCTTCTGGAATAGGATCCCTTTCTGGATGTCTAGGCCGGGGCCTCCCTATAGTACCACTAGGCTGGCTTGCCCTATTCTGCTAGGCCAGGGCCTCCCTTTAGTACCACTAGGCTGGCCTGCCCTATTTCGCTAGGCCAGGGCCTCCCTTTAGTACCACTAGGCTGGCTTGCCCTATTCTGCTAGGCTGGGGCCCTCCCTTTAGTACCACCAGGCTGGCTTGCCCTATTCCTCTAGGTCGGGGCCTCCCTTCAGTACCACTAGGCTGGCTTGCCCTATTCCACTAGGCCAGGGCCTCCCTATAGTACCACTAGGCTGGCTTGCCCTATTACGCTAGGCCGGGGCCTCCCTTTAGTACCACTAGGCTGGCTTGCCCTATTATGCTAGGCCGGGGCCTCCCTTTAGTACCAGGCTTTACCTCGGGCCTAATGCCCTACCTTTACCTCAGGCCTGATGCCCTACGTTAGTTTGGGCCTGGTGCCCCACTTTAGATTGGGCCTGGTGCCCCACTTCACAATGGGCCTGGTGCCCCACGTAATACTAGGCCTGGTGCCCCATGTTACATTGGGCCTGGTGCCCCACTTAATAATGGGCCTGGTGCCTCAATTTATAATGGGCCTAATGCCCCTCTAAACTTTGGGCCTGATGCCCCACTTTATAATGGGCCTAATGCCCTACTTTAGATCTGGGCCTGACTTGCCCTTTTAAATGTGTTGCCCCTTTAAGATTTGCAGGCTCCCTGAACCTGCTGTCAATAATTCGGTGAAACCCCACCTTAAATTCCGCCTTAAATGAATATTCAATAGGCCGCGATAAAGGTCTTACTTATCGGTCCCTCCCCGTGGGCGTCGCTAGCCCGCCTCCTTAATCAATATTCAAATGAAGGGTCCTAGCGACCAGATGCCCCTGTGGCACTCGGCCACTTCTCCTAAGCACCTCCTGTGCTTTTCTACTACAAGAACAGTCTCCTTAACAAACAGGCGGTCAGCACTGCGTGTGCTGCCCCCGACTCACCGCTCTGCGGTCTGGAAGGAGGTTGCTGCGGTCACAGGGAGGTGGAAGGTGAGCTGACAGTGGGAGGGAGTAACAGGCAGCTAGGGGGACGACTCGGGGGGCCTCCGACGGTCGGAAAAGATGCGGCGCTTCTCTGCCCCCGGCGTGGGACCGGAGTTTAACTTTAAACACTCGGGGGGGCTAAAATAAATAAATGGAGGGCTTTTAAGCCCAAAATGCGGGGAAAACGGGCGTTTTCTTCTTTGTGGTGCCCTGATGGCACCACCGACTGCAACACTGAAGCAGCGCAGGATGTCTTCGGTGGACTGGAGGAGGGGACTCACCAGGGAGTCAACAGAACTGGCTTCACAAACCCAGGTAAGCCACAAGTCCCTGTTGCACTCATGTGATCCTCTCTACTCCACAGTCCAACAGCAACTGAACACAACTGAACAACTGTAGAATTATTATTTAAACTTAAACCTGCCTGGGTTCTAGATTGGCTGGATTGGAATGCTGTGCATGCTCAGCATCTTGTTCCATCCAGGCCATTATGACTTACATATTGCTTTTTAAAATCTGTCTTTTGACCAGCTGTAAGTGCACAGGGCACTTTTCTATTATTTACAGTGTTTCCCTGTACCAGGAGGTCAAATCTTTATTTCTAGGAGCCCCTTAGCATTGTACCCTGCTGCCTACACCTGCAGCAGATACCCTGAGCACCTGTGGACTCTCAGTTTATTCATTTTATTTTATTTTTCTGGAATGGTCCAACTTTGGGGCATTACAGATTTGGGCCAGCCTAAAAATACATGTCCCCATGTATTCCCTTTACACTTTATAAAATTTATCGTCTTAACAACCTCTAAAATCTTACTTAACACTCTATGAAGCTTTACGTTAATAAAACACTCTTAAAATCTCTAAAATATTCTTAAAACATCTACTGTACTGTGAATTTTTGTTTTAAAGATTTACCCTGAAGTGACCGTGTCTGGGAAATTACTTGGATTAGATCTACCTGCTGTACCAAGGTACAAGTTGAGAAGCTTCTGTGATATACCTTCTAGGAGGGATACCTGCGTTCAATCTTTGAGATCTGCGGGGTTGGAAATCAACAGGTTCTTGAACAATACATTCTCCTTCCAGGAAATCCGGTATTTCTGGAGCTATTACTGGTACACAGTTTGAACGGTCAAGGGAATGCATATACAAAGTACGGGTCCAAGGTTCTGTACACCAATTGGTTGGTGATTCTAGTTCCTACATTTTGTCTTTGGTGGACTCCTGCCTCTCTTTTGGCGTAGGACTGTCCTGTTTTTTAATGATCACAGTGTCTCTGAAAGTGCAAGCTTTTAGTAGGTTGTGATGGACAATCTTGGTACCATGTCCAAATTCCTGTTGGATCTTGTATACCGGTAGTTCAGGATAAGGTATCTCGATAATATAATAAGGTTCTGATTCCCACTTTGAAGACAGTTTGCTGCATTTCTGGGTCTTCTTCAACATTACTCTTTCTCCAATAAGTAGAGGTGTAGCTTTGACTTTGATATCATAGTTTACTTTCTGCTTTTGCCGTGGTTGCTCCATGTGTCTACCAATAATTTTTCCAGCTTCCTGTAAACGTTGATTATGTTCTTGGACCCAGTTTGTCACTGGTTTCTTTATTTTAGTTTCTTCTTGTGGTACTTCCAGCACTAAGTCCATTAGAAGTCTTCCGTGTCGTCCAAACATTAAATAATGAGGGGTATAACCCATGGAGCAATGGATTGTATTATTATAAAGATCGTGAGTTCAGGAAGTAAAGCTGGCCAGAAGGGACGTTTATATTCTGGTAGAGCTTGCAACATTTCTAGGATAATCTGGTTTGTTCTTTCACAAAGTCCATTACCTTGGGGGTGGTAAGCAGTAGTCTTTAACTTATGGGTTCCATACAGAGCACAAAGTTCATGAAAGAGTTGAGATTCAAAAGACGTTCCTTGATCTGTTAGGATTTTTGTGGGATATCCGTAAGGTCGTACAAAACATCTCATAAAGGTTTCAGCAGTAGTTCAAGCAGATAGGTCTTTTACTGCACTTGCAACCATGAACTTGGAAAAGTGATCCACCATAGTGAGGATATAAATGTGTCCATTTGTGCTAGGGTCTAACTTCAAATGATCAACAGCAACTAGTTGCAACGGTGCGTTACTGACTATTGGATGTAGAGGAGCTCTCTGATTCACCTTTTCCTTGCGCTTTAAGTACATGCTGGACATTCCGCACACCATTTTATTATATCGTTTCGCATTCCTACCCAATAAAATCTCCTTCTGATGATAGTTTCAGTTTTCTTGTGACCGAAATATCCTGAATTGTCATGGTACGCCTTCAACACTATGGAAGCACTGGTCTTTGGAACCACAATTTGAGTTACCTCTGTGTGTGTGGTAGGATCTCTACTTTTCTTAACCAGACGATAATCTTCTACGTCAAAGCGAGTTCTGTGCCTCCAAAGTTTCATCATTTCTGTGTTTAACTTCCTTCTTTCTCTTTTGGTCATGCACTTCTGTTGAACAACTAGATCTTTCACTTGGCGAACTATAGGGTCTTGGCTTTGTAGTTTTGCCCATAGATTCTTTTGATTTGCAATCATGTAATCCACTTCCGGTTGATCTTCCACTTTAAACTCGGGAGCAAGTTGACAGCATGCCTGTACAATCTCAGCTGGTACTTGCAGAAAAGGTGGCATTTCTATATTTTCCAGCGGGGTGTCATCTATTTCTGATTCTCCTTATTCAGGCATCCGGGACAAGGCATCAGCATTTGCATTAGCTTTACCAGAGCGATACTTTATGGAAAATTGGTAATTCGCGAGTCGAGAGGCCCACCTTTGCTCGAGGGCTTCTAGCTTTGCAGTATTCAAGTGTGCTAAAGGATTATTGTCCTTGAAGACCGTGAAAGGGGTGGCAGCTAAATATTGTTGAAATTTCTCGGTGATAGCCCAGACTAGCGCTAAAAATTCCAGTTTGAAAGAGCTATAGTGGGTGTCGTTCTGCTCGAGCCTCTTAATCCTCTGCTTATGTGAGGCTATTACTCTTTCCACACCATTCTGTTCTTGTGCAAGTACCACGCCCAATCCTTTGTTGCTGGCATCAGTATACAACAGAAAAGGTTTTGCATAATCTGGATAGGCCAATATAGGAGCTTCAGTAAGTATCTTTTCAATTGATTGAAGGCCTCTTGTTGCGCAGTACCCCATGTAACCAGGCGATTCTTTGGGACTCTACCTTCTGCTGACCCTCTCAAGAGTTTGTGTAAAGGCACAGCAATTTTTGAGAAATTCTTAATAAATCTTCGATAATATCCAACAAATCCCAAGAATTTCTGGACCTCTCTAATGGTAGTAGGAACAGGCCATTTCTTTACTGCTTTGATCTTCTCTGGGTCTGGTGTCACTCCATCTGCGGAGACTATATGTCCCAGATAACTCACTTTAGTCTGCAACAGGTGACATTTGGACGGCTTTATTTTCAGACCGTACTGGATCAACTTTTGGAACACTTAGTCCAGGTGACGCAAATGATCTTCATGAGTTTTTGAATATACAATAATGTCATCTAAGTACAACAACAGGGTATCGAAATTTCGCTCCAAGACAATGTTCCACTAGCCTTTGAAAGTTCCCGGTGCATTACACAATCCAAAAGCCATCCTGGTGAATTCAAATAGACCCATGGGGGTAATAAAAGCTGTTTTCTCCTGATCCTGGGGCGCCATAGGAACCTACCAGTATCCGCTGGCTAAATCTAGAGTGGAGAATACGGCTGCTGATTGAAGAGCCATGAGAGAATCCTCTATCCTAGGCAAAGGATACGCATCCTTATGAGTGATGGCATTTAGTTTGCGGTAATCCACACAGAATCAGATCTTACCATCCTTCTTCTTTACCAGAACAATTGGCGCTGCCCAAGGGCTGTGACTTTCTCTGATCACATTAGCCTCTTTCATCTCCTTAATCATTTCTTTTACTTGCTGGTACATGGCTGGTGGAATCAGCCTAAATCGCTCTCTGCTAGGTGGATGTCCATTGGTACTGATGTGATGTTGTACCCCATGAGCTAAGCCAGAATCTAAGGGGTGTTGACTGAAAGCTTCCTTTCGGTGTAAAACCACTCTCAAAACATTGGCTCTTTGCTTCATGCTGGTCTTCGCGATTGCCGACTTTAATCTCCTTGGTCCATTCTGGTCTCTGGTCACTTTCCATCCCATCTCCAGGCACTTTCTCTATTTCTTCCCCAGCTTCGACAATGTCCTGTAAAAACACTGTGTGGATCTGAGCAACTGGCTGATTCTGGTACAGCTCTACATCATGAGTCCCATAATTTAGCACTCGGACTGGTATCCTAGCTCTGATCACCGTAGCTGCTCTCCGATCTACTATTATTGTCTCTTCCTTGTTCATTGGGTAAGGGTCTACTAGGGCATCATAATCTTGACCCCTCGGGCCCTCCTTTGCTTTGCACCACAAAGTGGTTTCGGTGCCTGGTTTCAAGGTTACTGGTCTAGCATCCGTCACTCTTACTTTACCGATTTCACCCTCGGCATTAGGGAATTGTTGGTGGCATTGCAAGCTGTGGATAGTTTGTTGCAGGGCATGTTTCTCCACTCGAGGTACGTGTTTGGCTTGCTGCTGGAGGATACTCACTAATTCACCAAAGCAATTCTGTAGAACGTTCATCCCTAGAATGAGTGGTGGCAGCTGATCACTCTCAATATCACTCACAATGATGCCTGTGTTACATTGAACGTTCTTTCCTAACTGTACATCAGCTTCTAGGTAGTCTAAATATGGTACTTCATCACCATTGCTTCTATCAACTTTACCCATGATCTAGGAGGTGGCTTCAGATCATTAGGTGTCCAGTATCTTCGGAACTCTCGTCCTTGCAAGGTGGTGACCTGTGATCCGGTGTCCAATAGTGCCATAAGCTCAATGCCATCGACCTTGACTGGTATCATGGGACTTTTACCAACAAAACACGACTGTTCTAGTGGGACTGCTGGACCTGATCGGCTGCTCTTCGAGGGTCGGTCCTCATCCCCAAAGAATTCCTGTTTAAATTTAAGGTGTTATTTACTGGCTGACCACATCTTCTTTCTATTTGGCCACTAACATCACACCAGCGACATATGGGCCTTCCTTGGTGATCAAATTGATCTGTGGAGTGTCTCCCTTCACTCCTTCTCGAGTGGTTCATTTGATCATGCTTCCTCTCTTTCCCTGATGGAATGAAGCTTTTCTCATTCTTCCACCCAGCTTTCCAACTCTGCATCGCTTACATCTCTGCCATCTGGTTGGTCAGCATAGCAATCTGCTCAGTCAACTCTGAATGTTGTTGAGCACCCGTCTGTATAGAACATATCAGTGTCTGTATCCTTGGGTCAAGTATCTGCTCATGTTCTGAACGCCAGCTTGGTAGGCAACAGCTTCTCTTCCCGTTCTAGTCTTTGTAAGGACATTTCTTCTGGCTGGAGTCTTGATTGCCAAGAATGGTCTTCTTTCCATCCTTTGGTAGAGTAGGTCGGCCATTGAGTTCCCATAGAGATTTGGGGATATGCTGAAGCTTCCTCTCTAGAATGTCCTGAACCAAATATTCGAATGGCTTTCTCTTTAAAATCCAGAAAGTCAACTTCAGGGTTCTGTAAATGCAACATACGTAGTTCTCGCTTCAGGGCCTCACTATGCACGCCTTCAACAAATTTTTCAACTAGTACTCGATCTGCATCTCGGACCTCTGCTGCATCTACTCTCTCTATCGCTCGTTACAGCTCTTGTAGACTCAGTGCAAACTCTCTCAGGGTCTCTTGAGGCTTCTGGGTATGCGAAAAGAACTTCATTTTGAGGTCAGACACGATCCAAGCATCGAAAATCTGCTGTAGCCTCTGGAGTATCTGGTTCGCTGTGGCTTTTGCTCCAATTGGCCATGATTGGACTTCACGGTAGGCAGCTCCCTTTAATTGCCCGATTAAAATTTCAACCTTCTTTGGATTTCCACATGCGACGCCAGTGACCCGGGTTCGGGAACAGACCTGGGGCACTGGAGGGCCGGCCGTGGGAGATGGATAGAGCGTCCCATGGACTGCTCTCCTTCTCCGGGGGGAGGGTGGGGAAGTTCCCGGAGCATCAGCGACCCCTGGCGGAGGCAAGGAAGTCGTGCAGCTACCGGCGCTAGCACATTCAGGAGGCGGGGCAGACGCTAGGCGTCATTGCACGACCCCGCCTCCCCAGAAAACCGGAAAAAGAAGACAGCTGCCTGCCGCCTTCCATGAAGCCCGCCTGGGCTTTAATTAGCACCTCAGGCCAGCCCTCCAACCTATTCCGACGACTGTGGCATGCAAGGGGGGGTGCCGCAGCCCCGCTGTGGGGGGCAAGCCATGGGTTTTCGGAGGGCTCGCGGCCGATTTGAGGAAGTGGAAGCTCATGGTCCGTGACTGGGCAGATAATACTGGGCGGCAGGCAGCTCGGGAAGAATAAATAAAGAATTGAAAAAAAAATTCAACCTTCTGTTGCTCGGGGATCTGATACAGCCGAAACATGACTTGCATCTTCGAATGGAATTCTCCCAGGTTGCTGGTTCCATCCCCATCTTTCTCTCCGGAAAACTGTGGAAGCCATGGCTCTCCAAAGTAGTATGGCATGGTTAGTGGAGATGGTGGGATATTCCCTCTAGATCCATCTCGGTCTCTTCCAGTCGACTCTCTATCTCCCCCAGACAATCCAATACTACACCCTGGCTCCATCTGTGCTTCTTACTAAGCCTCTCCAACTTTGGACTCCTCGGATAAATAATTATCTCTATTCTGCTGACTAGGCCAAAAATTTAGTTATGTGGTGCTGTAGATGTGATGAGCAGGAGGTGCACTGTTAGAGAGTGCACTCTACTCTAAGGTGGTGAAAAGAGATGAGCGAGGCACCAAGGTCCGAATTATGTGGATAGGATAACTGTCATCCAGATAAGGAGAGGCAGGAGTCAACTTAGTGCTTCGATGCCCGCAGGGCGTTTATTTTGTACCAAGGGTAGACAGACACAGTCACAAGAAGGAGGAGGGGTTGCCCGAGAACAATAGGGCAATAAAACAGGGAAATACTTTTATCTACCACTTCTAAGGTTATTACTACAAGAATAAACTTTAGGCCTAATGCCACTCTTATTTCTGACACTATTCTATACTTCAATACTGTAAATAGAATCAGGTGACATAAGCTACTCAGCACTGCATTAGAGTAATTAGCATCACACATTTCCATAAGAGTCCAGATATTACGAGAGTCCAGAGATCCGGGCGGTTCATGTACAAGGTCTTCTTCGCTGGTAGCTACAAGGGAAGTAAAACAGAACTGTAGAACCCTAATCTCAATTCCCAGCAAGAACCTAGTTAAGGCCACTGGGGTGGTGAGAGGTTTGGTAAACAGACCATATATCTTCGGCAAAAGCCCACTCTCTGCAAGGCTGCCGGAATGTAGAACCAAAGCAACTGGTTCCTGAAATAACACACTGAAAACAAAGGGTTCCTCAGCCAAAACCCACTTCCAGGGCTGCCAAGGACGAAGATAGATCAAGATCTGCATGGCGATGAATCCAATGGAGGACTACCATGACCTAACTGATGCTGCGGCACTCCAAGGGCCAGCTGAACTCAGAAGGAACTCTGACAGGACCAGGAACCATAAGAATCTGAAGAGATGATGGTTGACTCTGCAATCCTAGGATCAGGAACTAACACAAAACAAAGAAATGGCGGACGCGACCCGGACTGGGCTTCGACGGACTCGACTTTCGGCAAATGACCAGGTGGGGCACAGACTTGGTTCTCCAGGATGAGCTCACTCTTCTGTAGAGGGTGACCAACTTCGGGACATCTGGAACAGGAACCATACGGAACGACACTGGCACGGCTGTCGTGATGTGTTTCAGCGGACGTACTTTCAAGCTGTGAAAACAAGAAAACGGAGGGTATGACTTGTACAACTGGCGATGGACTCGACTTCAGCGGACGACACAAACGGATGGGATGAGCTGATGGATGACCTCCCAGGAGTGAAGAATGCTGAAAGGACGTCTTCTTCTGAGTAGAGACTGATTCTGAGTATGTGGTGTTACAGACCACACTATGAGACTGCAGTGGTAGAAGATTGAGACTGTCTTCGCAAGTAGAAAAACATATAACTGAAGAATGCCCAAAGAACTGTGGAATGATACAATAATTTGCCGGAGGAGGGCAAATTATAACTTCAGGGGTAATTAATACTGATAAGGGCCAACGTCCAGGTGCTTAGAGCAATAGTTCAGGTACTTAGACCAATAGTTCGGGTACTTAAGACAATAGTTCAGGTACTTAGGACAGCAGTTCAAGTACTTAGGGCAACAGTTCAAGTACTTAGGGCAATAGTTCAGGTACCTATGGCAATAGTTCAGCATAAGCAGTACAGTAATTATAGTAGTTTCACAGTATAGGCAAATCGAACACTCTCAAATGAACCCCTGTTTCTAAATGTAGGGTCTTCTGAAATAGGATTCCTTTCTGGACGCCTAGGCCGGGCCTCCCTATAGTACCACTCAGGCTGGCTTGCCCTATTCCGCTAGGCCGGGGCCTCCCTTTAGTACCACTAGGCTGGCTTGCCCTATTCCACTAGGCCGGGGCCTCCCTTTAGTACCACTAGGCTGGCTTGCCCTATTCCGCTAGGCCGGGCCTCCCTTTAGTACCAGGCTTTACCTCGGCCCAATGCCCTACCTTCACCTTGGGCCTGATGCCCTACATTAGCTTGGGCCTGGTGCCCCACTTTAGATTGGGCCTGATGCCCCACTTCACAATGGGCCTGGTGCCCCAATTTATAATGGGCTTGGTGCCCCATGTTACATTGGGCCTGGTGCCCCACTTAATAATGGGCCTGGTGCCCCAATTCATAATGGGCCTAATGCCCCTCTAAACTTTGGGCCTGATGCCCCACTTTATAATGGGCCTAATGCCCTACTTTAGATCTGGGCCTGACTTGCCCTTTTAAATGTGTTGCCCCTTTAAGATTTGCAGGCTCCCTGAACCTGCTGTCAATAATTCGGTGAAACCCCACCTTAAATTCCACCTTAAATGAATATTTAATAGGCCGCGATAAAGGCCTTGCTTATCGGCCCCTCCCCGTGAGCGTCGCTAGCCCGCCTCCTTAATCAATATTCAAATGAAGGGTCCTAGCGACCCAATGCCCCTCTTGGCGCTCGGCTGCCTCTCCTAAAAGCTACTGCGCTTTTCTACTTCAAGAACTGATCCCCTTAACAAACAGGCGGTCAGCACTCGTGTGCTGCCGCCCGACTCACTCTGCGGTCTGGAAGAAGGTTGCTGCGGTCACAGGGAGGCGGGAGGTGAGCTGCAGTGGAGGGAGTAACAGGCAGCTAGGGGGACGACTCAGGGGGCCTCCGATGGTCAGAAAAGATGCAACGCTTCTCTGCGCGCGTGGGACGGAGTTTAACTTTAAAAACTCGGGGGGGGGCAAAATAAATAAACGGAGGGCTTTTAAGCCCAAAACGCGGAGAAAACGGACGTTTTCTTCTTCGTGGTGCCCCGATGACACCACCGACTGTAACACTGATGCAGCGCAGGATGTCTTCGGTGGACTGGAGGAGGGGACTCACCAGGGAGTCAACAGGACTGGCTTCACAAACCCAGGTAAGCCACAAGTCCCTGTTGCACTCCTTTGATCCTCTCTGCTCCACAGTCCAACAGCAACTGAACACAACTGAACAACTGTAGAATTATTATTTAAACTTAAACCTGCCTGTTTCTAGAGTGTTGGATTGGAATGCTGTGCATGAGCCACTCAGCACAACATTCCATCCAGACCATTATGACACATATTGCTTTTAAAATCTGTCTTTGACCAGCTGTAAGTGCACAGGGCACTTTTCTATTATTTACAGTGTTTCCCTGTACCAGGAGGTTGAATCTTTATTTCTAGGGCCCCTTAGCATTGTGCCCTGCTGCCTACACCTGCAGCAGATACCCTGAGCACCTGTGGACTCTCAGTTTATTCATTTTATTTTATTTTTCTGGAATGGTCCAACTTTGGGGCATTACAGATTAGACAGACAAACTAGAAGTGGAGGGGTGGCCATTTATGTCAAGGACAAATATACAGTATCCTGCCTTAACTCGTCCTCCATTGAAAATGAATTTGAATGCCTGTCCCTAAAAAATAATTATCTTCCTCCCTTGCACTCTGTATAATATGATGCTATAGACCCCTGTTGGCGGTTTACAGCTCCTAAAGCATCAAAGCACCATACTGGATGATGTGACTTGAAACTATTATCTTAGGGATATCAGTCTCGACTGGCTTTCCAAATCATCCATCCTCTAAAAACTCTCTGTGACTCTTTTGAGCTGGTGCAATTGATAAACGAACCTACACGCCTGAACAAAAAAAAACAAACAAATCATAGCACACTGTTAGATGTTCTCTTAATAACCACATTTATTTTCCCATGCCGGTACCTTCTTCTCAGATGTCAATGATCACTGTGTTATTGCTGGCATTAGATCAACTCATGAGGTAACGTCTGCTTCAAGGTTTTCTAATAAGAGATCCAGATGTAACTTTAATCTGTTTGCTTATATTGATGAGCTGAAATATTCCCTACGCTGGCAGGACTTTTACTTGGCTAATATAGTTACTATGGCCTGTGACATCTTTTATCAAATAGTGTCTGAGGCCTTGAATAAGTATGCCCCCATAGTTAAGGTCAGAGTAAAGAATAAAGCCTGTCGATGGTTTACGGCAGAATTGAAGGCCTCCCTGATAGTTAGAGATAAGCTCTGGAAGACAGCGCACAAAACTAAGACTGATGCGGATTGGTGTCAGTTTAGAAAGGCTCGGAATCTATGCAGAAAAATTATCAAACAAGTTAAGGCTGCTTTTTAACGTGCTGAGCTAGACTCGGCTGCCAATTGCTCCTCCAAATTTTGGAAGACCATCAAGGATTTATCTGGGCATACGCCCAGCAACTCTCTCCACCCAGGATCAACGTAGGAGCACTTCTTTTGTGATAGACTGAAGAGCCTGGATTCCTTTAACAATCATTTTGCCTTGGCACGCCTTGCATTTGACAACTCCTCTGCATGCTCGTTACGCCCCAACTTGGACTACAAAACTTTGATTCTCCTCATTCGAACTCGGTCTTCTCATTCCAACCTGCTTCGTGAAAGAGGTTGAAGATCTTCTACTTCAGCTGGACACCAAGATAAGTGTCGTGCAGACTACCTTGGTCCCTACTTTCTAAGGATTGCTTACCATGTCTTAGCCGTACTAATTACTCATCTGTTCAATCTGTCATCGTCCCAGGGACCCTACCCTCTCTATGGAAAATTGCTCATGTCATCCCACTGTTTAAATCTGGGGAGCCCTGCAACCTTAACAACTGCAGACCTATTTCTCTGCTTCCCATCCTGTCCAAGATGCTGGAAAAGATAGTGAGCAACCAACTTAGGACTTACCTTGAATCCATGAATCTATTAAACCCCACACAGTCAGGATTCAGAGCAAAGCACAGTACCATCTCAGCCCTGGCCAAAGAAACCAATGGTTGGCTGTGTGACCTGGAACTTGGATAGTAAAAAGTTTGTCTGTGCTGTATTCTTGGACCTAAGCAAGGCTTTCAACACTGTTGATCATAGCCTGCTCCTCTCCTCCCTAAGGAGTATAGGTCTGGATTCATCATCTCTGCAATGGTTCGCTGATTACCCTACAGGTCAGTTTCAGCAGATCAAGGCAAATGACTAGCTTTCCCATCTTAAACCCATTTAAAGAGGTGTGCCAGAGGATCCGCTGCTATTCGCCATTTATATCAACAATATCAACGATAGAATATGCAAAGCAAAAGTACATTTGTTGCAGATGACACAGTACTGTACATACTGTAAATCGTCCTACACCTGAGGATGCTTATAGTGATCTCCAGGTTGAATTTAACCTGCTGCAGAATCAGTTGTTACATAAAAGCTCTACTGAACGCCAAAACAAAAGCGATGCCCTTTCTCTAGTAGTCAAGCAGGAACCCAGTTATCTCTGAATCCC
The DNA here is from genome assembly GCA_016271365.2 of Neoceratodus forsteri. NCBI lineage: Eukaryota > Metazoa > Chordata > Ceratodontiformes > Ceratodontidae > Neoceratodus > Neoceratodus forsteri. Next base: position 74,446,529 of record JADMNL010000023.1, read on the forward strand.
TCTTCAAATTACAACAATCATAGGTGAAAAATTGGAATTTGTGTCTAAGTTTAAATCCCTGCTGGCCCCTTTTATGCTTGTTACCATGGCTTTGACCCAGTACTGATCCTCAAGTTCCCGGTCATCCATCCCTCAGTTAAGTTATACTGTATGTGCGCCGCTGCCCCTTTCTGGATAGCATGCATGGCCGGTGTCCATAGTTAGGCCTTTTACTGACTTTTGTTAGCCTACTACGTCATTGTAACGTGCTCTCCTATAGTGGAGTGAATATTTCCGTATGTGTTGTATATGTACATATGTATAATTACTTGTCTTTATATTGTAATTTCGAATGTTGAACTAGGGACTGTTGTTCTCATGTCAATCTTGTAATTATTCTTGATTTGTAAATATTGCTCATTGTAACTGTTGTACTTGTTTGACCCTACCAGGTCCATCTTGTAAATGAGCCCTGCTCAATGGTGTTCGCCTGGATAAATAAAGATTTTGATTGATTGATTGGTTGATTGGCACTTGAGCAGGAAGGGGAAGGGAGTATTAAAGGCAGCATTACTGCCGGCCCACTGGTGCTGAGGGTTGAGGCGCTGGATGCCACACCTTGCGCCACGCTGGCGACCCGGGTTCAGATGCAAGCCCAGGCCACCAGGAGTCGGCAGGGGAGGGATAGGATTGAGCATCCGGAGGACTCCTCTCCTATCCCGGCGGGATCCAGGGACCCACCGCTCTGTAGTGGTCTCTGGTGATGACCGGGGCCGGGGGCACTACTAGAGCAGTGTAATAAAGGGAGCGGAGAGTAGCGGATGTTGATATGCTATATCTAAGTGTCATTGCTCGTCCACACTCTGCAAAGGGGGAGAAAAGTGGAAAATGGCCTATGGTCGGGCAGCATGAGCTTCTGACCCCTGCTGACAGTTCTTAGGCATGGTACTTTCACTTCCAAATACCTAAACAGCACATATAAGCAAGCAACATTCGGCATTGACAAATGCTTGCTAAGTTTGCCATGTGCACATATGCAGCAAACTTCTTACCATAAGAGTGACTTTTGAAGGGTGTGACACTGTCTGTCCAATGCAGAGTGGTCTGCAAGGGGCGAGACAGTGCCGCAGCAATCATCAGCCAGGCTGACTGTGATGCCATTTTCTCTTGATGGGTGGAAACTTTGTCTACTTGAAAAGAAAAAGCTACACCAATCATATGGCAGCTTTTTCTTTTCATCTGCAAGACACCGCCCAGCAAACAGCTGTTAGGTGTCCTGATCAGCCTGGCTGACATCACCCTCTTTTGATATGCTTGTGTGATCCCCCTTCGCTACCCCACTGGTCCCTTCCTTCATTGTCGCTCCAGAACGGGAGCAGGACATTCTTACACTCCCCCCCCAAGTGTGGGGCTTACTTCCTGCCCCCGAATGCTCCTGCTGCTCACTGCCGCCATCCCTGGTCATGTGCCACCTCCTAAATGGACATGCACTGAGGAAGAGGGTCCCATAACCTTGAAGCACCACATTTCATTTGTCCGGAGTAGACAATGTCAGCATGCCTGCGGTTGCTTTTTTTAGCAAATGGAATCAGTAACAGATTTCATAAAGTGTTAGGGAGTCCCCCTTCACCACCCCACTGGTCCCTTCCTTCATTGTCTCCACTCCAGAATGGAAGTGGGACAGTCTTACACTTCTCCACCCCCTCCTCACAAGTGTGGAGCTTACTTTCCTGCCCTGAATGCTCCTGCTTGCTCATCACCGCCAGCCCGGGTCATGTGCCACCTCCTAAATGGATGTGCTCTGAAAAAGAGGTCCCATAACCTTGAAGCGTCACATCTTGTTTGTCTGGAGTAGTTAGTATCAGCATGCACACGGTTGCTTTTTAGCAAATGGAATCAGTAACGGGTTCCAAAAGTGCGAGAGAGTGTTTGTGCTCTTTTTGTTCAAAACAGGATAAATGGCATCGTAGTTGTCAACACTGGAGAAAAAGGGTTATTTAAAATGGATTAATAAAGTGGCATAGGTTCAAATTCTTCACTGTAACCTGCACTGCTGCTTCACAGCTACAGCCAAAATAATGATAGGCCACTATAAAAGCAGCAAGTACATAGACGATACGATTTCTTTTTGGAGTTCTTATTTATCTTTAACTATGCAGAATTTCATTCAGTGTAATGAGGCTTGGCAGAGCTACGACAACTAGCTCTGTTCCATAACTCGCTCCCTCTTTCCTTAAAGCTCTGAGGCTGGGTTTGCAGCTATAAATTAGTTTTTTTTTAAACCCAGTAGCCAGGAATAAAAATAATTATGATACAGGCAGCGACAGTTTGGTAGCGCTGCTCTCTGCAGCGTGGTAGGCTACTGCTGCTTTTCCTCCCACTGTAGCCTTCCAGTTCAGAGGCCTGGATTCTGTAAATTGTTTGTGGCCTGAAAGGGAGCGTGGGTTCATGTGCCCCTCCCCATCTTTCTTAGAAACCGAACGCCGCCTTGTCCTGTGCCGGGCGCGCGAGTGGTTCTCGGTCGCCATAGTAAGGGAAGGACGCTTATAGGCTGCAGCCTGAGAAGGTGTTGGATGAGGGGTGGAATTTGCATCTTGCCCCATGGACACCTCAGAAACTGCAGGAATTAACAGGTACTGTCAATGCTTTATACAGATGTTCAATTTAACACACAGACATGAACAGACCTTAACTCTGGTTGGCCTTAAGCTAGTCACACACCGTTCCATATTTTAAAACCTTAATCTTCAGTTGATTTACCCAGGATGGCCCATCTGATGAGCTGCAGCATGTCTTTTTTTCAGTGTGTGTATGGGGGAAGGGGTGTCATTGGTTGTCATCTTGCTATCATGCAATTTACCAGCCGGGAGCGACTACAACACAGGAAAGTCATCATCTGACTTGGTCAAGGTCACACAGTGTACAATGTAAACACCCACACTTTATGTGGTGGTTGGATGTGTACCTGAGGTCTGCTACATCACAGTTCTGGGCTTTAAGTCACTACACACCCCATTGGGAAGTAGATTTGGTTAGCTAAGCATTGCATTTATGAGACTTCGACAGACTAGTCAGTGTATTACTTCTAGTGCTCATCCTTCAGTATTGGTCTGCAGTCCCACTGAGGGGGTTAAAAACACTTTACCCAGCCTCCCTCATACTGTGCACAATCAAAATCCACAGTGTGACTTTACATATCTGAAGAAAATCGAAGTAAATACTCTGTTTACAGGAAAAGAAACAAGCATTTGTCAATGCCGAATGTTTGCTTGCTGGCATTGGCATTGGTAGTGTAGGAGTTAGAGAGCTGCATAATAAGAATGGCAGTGAAGTATTGAACTGAAGCCAACCCCACCACCACCCTGCAGAGACTGACAGGCATCGGGGGTGTGTCTTTGGGTCGTCAGGCATAACGGCCACGCCATTTCACCACACCCTACCCTGCAGACACTGACAAGTGTCACAGTGTGCCTTGGGGTCTTTGGCCCTTATGCTCACCCCATTCCATCAGGAAATATGGTGAGATGGGTCCTGTATAGGAGAATGGGGTGAACTTTGGGGCCAAAGAGTCCAAGGCACACCTCGATGCCTCTCACTGGCTGTAGGGTATAAAATGGTATGAGCACTACAGGCGAGAATCCCAAGTCACACCCCTGATGCCTGTCATTCTCTACAGGCTGGGGCGTTATGGTCGGAAACCCTAATGCCTCAGTTGTTCGCTGGCATTTTCACTCCAAATTTCAACATGGGTTTTTGTGACCCCCACCTTATGAACAGTGACAATATCAGTTTGTTAGCTGAAAGCTGATTTCGCACAGTGACTATGCCATTCGGCATCACAGGTGCGAAAACACATTTCGAACAGGATGTGAAAAATGACAGCTGTACTGTTCATGGGGAGGTACAAAAAATGGCAATGTTGAAATTCTGCAGTGAAAATATAAAAAAAACTGGTGAAGTCATGAGCGTGCGTAGAAAATGCACAATGTACACCCGTAATGCAATTAGTTTGGGGATTTTTTACAGCAGATTGTTAACACAGGGATTTTGGAACCTCCGCTCATGAACAGTGTCACTGTGATTTTCTTAATCTGTCCTAACAGTGATTTCCCACAGCAACCACGCATTTCTGCGCTGGAAGTGCGAAAACACATTTCAGCCATGGTGTGAAAAATGACAGCTGTACTGTTCATAAGGAAGTATGGAAAAATGCCAGTGATGAAAATCTGGACTGAAAATATTAGAAATCCATGAAGTTACGAGGGTGCGTGGAAACTGCACAATGGTCGTCAGAACTCAGTCATTGTATGGACTTTTGTCACCAAATTTTAACATAGCCATTTTAACACCTCTGCTCATGAACAGTTTCACTTTGATTTTCTTAATCTGTCCCAAACATTGATTTTCAAGACACCGATCAGCGCCATTGCGCGCTTACATGTGCGGAAACACATTTTGGGTGACATGTGAGAAATGACAGCTGTACTGCTCATAAGGAGATGGGGTAAAATGTCAATGTTGAAAATCTGGAGTGAACATATTGAAAATTCTCGAACTTATGAGCGTGCTTAGGAACAGCGCAATGCATGCTCGTAAAACAGGCATATTTTGGAATGTTTTCACCAAATTTAAAGCATAGGGTTTTTGGTGGCCTACCTCATGAACTGTGACACTGTTATTTTGTAAATTGGTCCTGAAAGGTGATTCCTCACAGTGACGGCGAAATCACCTTTGTGGCCGATTAATGCCATGATAGTGGCAGAATTCATGAGGTGGGGTCCCAAAACCCCATGTTGAAAATGTGGTGAAAAATTCCTAAATGCCCAAGACATGCACTAAAGTTGCAAAAACCTATTTATTACATTATACAGCTTACCGGCATTTCCTCAGTTCGCAGTCGGCTTTGAAAGAGCGTAGACGTGTTCCCCGTCCACCAAGATCATCGCGCTAGACTGGAGGTAAGTATGGGGTGAGGTGGGGTGTGGAAGGTGGATGGCCAGAGGGTGGCGAGGTAGGGGGGTCAAGACAGGCAGCGAGGGGAAGGTTTTTCTTTTAGGTTTTTTTTTTTACTTAGACGACGGGACTTATGCTACACTGGGGTGGACTCTCAGCGTGGCAGCTGGAAAGCTGTTTGGGGGAGGGAGCCGACGGGATTGGGCACCCTGCCAGCCATAGGAACTGTCACCATGCTGGGGTGGGCCCCAGCGTGGCACCCGATAGTCTCTTGGGGGCAGTGGAGCCGATGAGGGATAGGGCACCTCACAATACAGGGACTGCTGCCACACTGGGGTGGGCCTCCCAGCATGGCACCTGGAACTCTGTTGGGGAGCACAGCACAGCCGACGGGGATTGGGCACTCCTATCAGTTATACAGTGTGTGCGTGGGGGAGGAGCGCATGAGCACGCTAATATGCGTGCGTGTGTGTGGGAGGCGCCGCATGAGCATGCAATATCTTATCGCTGCTCACCGAAGCGTAGCGCCTCCCTTTCAACTGTAACGGCAATGCATTTTCAACTGTTGTCATAGACAGCTGCAGCATTCATTGGCGAATGGTGGCCACACCTGCAAACACACTGACTGAATTGAAGACAGTGCCACAATTCGAAAACTCGGATGATGGCACTATGTTTCTTGAACATGCGTGCAAGCAACATAACAAGCATTTGTCAATGCTGAATGTTGCTTGCTTCTATGTGCTGTTTAGGTATTTGAAGTCATTGGAGTGCAAATATTGAAAATTTAGTGAACTTACGAGCTGCATAGCAACCATGCAATGCACGCCAGAAACAGTCATTTTTAGGAATTTTTCACCAAATTTTCAACATAACCATTTTAAGACCTCTGCTCATCAACAGTGTCACTGTGATTTTGTTAATGTGTCCCATACATTGAGTTTGCACACCGACTGCGCCATTGTGCGCTACATATGGGCGGAAAGACGTTTGGGCAGGATGTAAAAATGACAGCTGTACTGCTCATAAGGAGGTGTGGTAAATGGCAATGTTGAAAATCTGGAGTGAAATATTGAAAATTAAGAAACTTACGAGTCATGAGAACTAAGAACGACACTCGTGAAACAGTCATTTTAGGAATTTTTTCACCAAATTTTCTACACAGGCATTTTAAGACCTCTGCTCATGATCAGTGTCACTGTGATTTTCTTAATGTGTCCCATACATTGAGTTCTCGACACCAACTGCGCCATTGTGAGCTACATGGGGAAACATGTTTTGAGCAGGATGTAAAAATGACAGCTGTACTGCTCATGAGGAGGTGTGATAAAATGGCAATGTTGAAAATCTGGAGTGAAAATATTGAAATTTCGAAAACTTACGAGCGCATGAGGAACTGCGCAACGCACGCTCATAAAACAGTCAATTTTAGGAATTTTTTCACCAAATTTTCAACATAGCCATTTTAAGACCTCTGCTCATGAACAGTGTCACTGTGATTTTCTTAATTTGTCCCGTACATTGATTTCGCACACCGACTGTGCCATTCTGCGCTACATGGGCGGAAACACATTTTGGGTGAGATGTGAAAAATGACAGCTGTACTACTCATAAGAAGGTGTGGTAAAATGGCAATGTTGAAAATCTGGAGTGAAAATATTGAAATTTCGTGAACTTACGAGCCTGCGTAGGAACTGCACAACGCATGCTCGTAAAACAGTCATTTTTTGGAATTTTGGCACCAAATTTTCAACATGGGGTTTTGGGACCCCTTCTCATGAATGATGTCACTGTCATGGCAGTGTTGGACCCAAAGAGTGATTTCGCAGTCACTGCGCAGTCACTGCGCGAAATCACCCTTTGGGCCCACATAACGCCATGACAGTGACATCATTCATGAGAAGGGGTCCCAAAAACCCCATGTTGAAAATTTGGTGCAAAAATTCCCAAAAATGCCTGAGATATGCAACAAAGTTGAAACCCCTCTCTCTAGCCCATTATACAGCTTACCGGCATTTCCTCAGTTCGTGGTCGGCTTTGAAGAGTGCAGACGTGTTCCCGGTCCATCAAGATCACTACGCCGAGTCCGGAGGTAGGTAGGGTGGGGGGTGGGGAGGCTGTGCGAGTGGGTGGGTGCGGGTTGTGGGGAGGGTGGTCGGAGACGCTGCTGGACTGCTGCTTTCAGGTATTTAAAAAAAAAGACGACGTGGACCCTTTGCCACACTGGGGTGGGCTCCCAGCGTGGCACGCAGGACGCTTGGGATGTTCAGCCGACGGGGATTGGGCACCCCTGTCGGCCATGGGTGCTTGCCACGCTGGGGTGGGCTCCAGCGTGGCAAAAGGACGGAGCGCTCAGCCGACGGGGAGTGGGCACCCTGTCGGCAAAGTGATCGCTTGCCACGCTGGGGTGAGCTCTCAGCTGGCAACTACTACTTGGGGGTGGGGACGCAGCTCAGCCGACGGGGATTGGGCACCCCGTCGGCTATAATAGTATGTATGGGGCGCAGACGTTATGGGGAGCTGCGCGTGAGCAGCCTCTATCGGTGCTCACTGAAGCGTAGCTCCCCCTTTCAACTGTATGCCACTGCATTTTGGAGCGTGTCATAGACAGCTCCAAAATGCATTGGCTTACAGGGGCCGTGCCTGCCAGCACACTGACTGAATTGGAGTAGGAGGTGACACACCTCCGAAATCTCCGATGATGGCACTATGTTTCTTGCACATGCGTGCAAGCAACATAAAAATGAAAAATGAGATTTTGATATCTACAATATTTCAATGACATCATTCTTTTCATTTGTACTTGATTTTAAGTCTCAATTTATTATTTTTTATTTATATTTTAAGTATGGTTCCTTTGCTCTTTTTAATCATACATGAAGAATGCATTAGTTCATACAGGTTTGTTGAACAGAGCGGCCACGGAGTTGTGGAATATTACATCTTTATTTTTTTAAATTTAAGTTTATTGGACTTTCAAGAATTAAAACACACAGGCCCAGTGGCTCTGAGGGTTGAGGCGCTGGATGCCACATCTCACACCACACCGGTGACTCGGGTTCGGGAATGAGCCTGGGTCACCAGGGGGCGGCAGGGGAGAGAGATGATTGAGTGTCAGGAGGACTGCTTTCCTCTCTCAGGGGGATCCCAGGGTATGCCCAGCACTGCAGCGGCATCCGGTGGAGACTGGATGCACTGCAATGCTCAGGGCATCAGTAAAGGGGAAGCAGAGCCACAGACGTCCCCTGGCGTCATTGCATACTCGGGCTCCACCTGGGGTGGGTGGGACAAGGGCATAATTCAAAGAAAAAAAAACTGCCCTCGGGGATAGGCGACGGCACCACCTCCCACCAGCCACACCCCACCAGCTGGACTCTCTCCTGTCCTGGGCCGAGCCCAGCCCGGTCCGAATTATAGATAGAGCTCCCTGGGCTGATACGGTGGCCCTGCCTCATTGGGCTCAGAGCCGGGGGATAGCCAGGCTGGTGCCAGGATACAGGAGGAGTCTCAGGCTAGGAGGTAGAGCTGGGGTTAAGGAGGATGCCTGAGAGAGTTCCCGAGTGGCAGTGAATAAACAGAGTTTGAAAAAAATAAATAAATTAAGACACACAAGCACAATAGTTACAGTGATAAGTTGTATACAGAGGTTTTGTAACCAGTACATAGGCAGAATTTATATCTTCCTGTACTGGGAGTTATGTGTCACTGCAGGGTGCAGCTGATATGTTGCAGATTTTACCAAGACATATGCCCCATCTGTCACTGGTCTGAGTCAGCATGATCCCTTTACTGTGTCATCACAGCGGCATGTTCTGGATCCTTTGTTCTGATAAAGCTTTCGCTCAGGTGCAGTTTCTGCCAGTTGCAAACTGGCAGATGAGATTTCAGCATCATCAGACAAAATTTCAGAGTCATAAGGAAGTGTCGTCTGATGACATCAATGATCTCGTCAGCATTTCAACTATTAGTAGTAGTTGTAGTACTACAGTAGTGGTAGGAAGTGAGGAATCAGGTGGTAAGGGGGGCCTGGGGGGCTCTGCCCCTCAAAGTAAGCAATACGCTATAGTGGAGGGTGTGAGACGACTGCCTCTGTTCACATCATCACCCAAGATATGGAATCCGACCACCTTTTACCTGTCTGGCAGAAACTGCATCTGTTCCAAGCTTTCTTTTCAGTGTTAGGTTACTATTAGCCCTGTCCCTGCTGCCTCCCAACTAGCCATTCTTTTCCCTGCAGTTCTCATCCAGATTTGGCAGGAGGTCCTAGCAATGGCGCAGGTCAGAGTCAAACAGGCAGGGCTTCATTTAGCATGCACCACATTTCCCATTTTCCTTGCCCACCTTCCCTGACATCAAGCACATTCTTTCAGGCCTTGGGGCACACTGTTCCTATGGCGGATCAAGCTTCCTGGCTTACTGCAGGAGTCGTCCGTTTGGTGGCATTAAATGTTATCCCTCCCCAGGCGGGGGAGCACTACCAAGCTGCAGCGCTTCCCTAGCCTCCTGGCCACCCAGCTGACTTCCAGAACTCATTTCTGACCACAGGTTGCCTGCATGGGAATGCAACATGCCACCCACAAGGCCTTCAGATGGCCCCATTCTGAAGCATTTTGACTGACTCAGGATACATGCCCTCGTGGCCCATGCATGGAAATAAAGCAACTGGACAGGGGTCAACACTTCCAGTGTTTCATTAAAGAAATCTGTCAGGATTATTAATGCTAGCAGAGGTAAAAGAAGGCAGCATTAGGTAAAAGCCACATGGTGGCTTTTTGTTTACATCTGCCGGACACCACCCATCAAACAGCTGTTCAGTCTCCTGATCAGCCTGGCTAACGTCCGCCACTTTTGGTATGCTTCTGCTCCCCCCCCTCACCACCCCACCAGTTCCTTCCCTCAATGTCTTCACCCCAGAATCAGAGCAGGACAGTCTTACACTTCTTTCCTCCCCCCAAGTGTTGGGCCTACCTCCTGCCCCTGAATGCTCCCCCTGCTCATCGCCACAGCCCAGGTCCTGTGCCACCATCTGAAACCTCCTGCTGGACCCCCACAGTGTTTTCCTGAAAGTGGAAGGCTGGAGGAGCTCAGCCGCGTGACCGTCATGCAACCATACTCGGAAAATGCGAGATGGCGGAAGCACATATTTGTTTTTAAGTCACTCCTGCAGCAAAATGGAGGTTCCCCCCAGCTCCTGGACCCCCAAATCACCTAATTGGGGTCCAGAGACATGAGGGAGGGACCTAAGGGGCCGCAATAGTTGTTTTTTTTAAACGCGCATAACTGTACTCCTGCCCCACTGGTACAATAGCAATACTGTACCAACAGCGAACTTTCGGCATTGACAAATGCCTGTTCTGAAATAGACACTCCACTTACACCTTGTGCACTCCTTTGAGGTACTTGTAGGTTTCTTTTTTGAAAATGTCCTTTTTATTAGTACAATTTTTCAGTCGGCATGTTCCATGCGTACATCTTAATTACTGTAACATTATACAACTGAGGTTGCAGGGTGCCCATCTAACTGTAAGCTTTGCTGTTTCCTGATCATACTGTAAGTAGTGGTAGAAGACATATAAATCATCTTTTGGGTCCCTCCCAATTTGGGCATAGCTTTAGGGGAGGATCCCGGAATGACTTTGTGACTTTCCTGCACGGCCAGGAATGATGACATTAGACTCTCTCTTTCTGTGATGGGTGACAGCCCAGTGATGAAAGTGAGCAGGAATGCACAGGAACTCAGTTCCTGTACCTTTTTTGCAGCAGGAACTCAGTTCCTGTACTTCTTCCCACTGACACTAAAACTGAAATTCTTAAACCAGCAACATAGTGACAGTTTCTGGATCTGTGATCTGCTATCAGGGTTTCCATAACACTATTTGACTTGTACAGTAATGCTATTTTCCAAAAATACTTTAATATCTCTAACCGAATCTACTAGTGTCAAATTAGATAGTTGTGCCTTGACACCGCTATCGTTTGGATTGAAGATCTTCATTCTGTATTTCAGAATTGCCAGTGCCTAAGTTCCTGTACTTCTTGTCTACCACTTGCACCGCTGTGACAGCCTATGGGCAGAAGGGAGTCACTCAGCCAGTGCCTCCAGGTAAATGGCTTCTGTCAATCATCAGAGGCTGGTCAGGGGACGAATTCTGTGTCTTTTGACATATAATACAGCAACCATCCAATCCAGCGTGATGAACCATTCTTCCTGATAATTTAATTTGTGAGTGATTTTCTCCATCTGGTATATTTGTTTAACTATAGTACCCCATTCCACTATAGTGGGTACTTTTGGGGTTAACCACAGTTTGGTGATGGCTTTCTTTGTGGCCGTGATTAAAAGACCCAGAAGATAATGTGTATGGGGGTCCCTGCAGTCTTGCTGGTATTGTAGGAATTAGTAAAGTTCTTGGGTTAGTTGTATCTGTCTGCCAAATTAATCTACTAGTTCATCTTGTACTTGTTTCAAAAAGGGCTGGATGACTGGACAGGACCACGCTACGTGTGTGATGAGTCAGTGGTTCTCTGCAACCTCTCCAGGAGCTAGAATCCCCAGTGGGGGAATAGTGCTTGGTACTAGCTGGGGTTAAGAAATATCTTATTAGTTGTTTCCAGGCAAACTCTTTCCATTGATGGGAGCTGGTTATTTTGGCTGTATTTTGGCAAGCCCTCTTCCAGGTCTCCGGGAGAACTGTAGTATTTGTTTCTTCCTGCCATTTTAATTGTATATTAAGTGTACTGCCTGTTGTTGTCTCAAGAATTGGTTGGTATTGTGTAGATACCAGATGTTCTGGGTGCTGTATTTTAATAAAGATTATTATTATAGGAATCAGGGGAGGATGTGTCTCCAGGAGAAATATTGCCCTGGACAGGGTTTGGCTATAATGTCACAATTGTAGGATCTATATAAGTCTGGTCTCCTTAATCCATGGACCAGTTGCACAGTAACAAAAGGTTGCATTGTTTTTTTTGGGCGATTATTTGGAATAGGTATTTTAGGGAGTAACGTTCCCACTCTTGGAATCTGTGGTCCAATATTACTGGAGGAATCCCAGGAGCTGTGCTATAGGGCAGATCAAAGACAGAAATGAAGTGAGATGAAACACCTTCTTTATAGAGTGCCAGATGGTTGAGTCTTGACTCAAAGGTTGGAGGGGGGTATGTTTTTGGAGTTATAGTCCGGATGATATACTGCCTTATTGTATTCCTGATTTCCCATGAGGGATTCTTCGATTATTCTCCTGTGGGTCTGTGTGGGAGTGAGCTGCCTGGAGAGGAGCTGACTTAGGTGTGCCTCCCAATAATAACATTGTAGGTTAGGGAAGGAGAGTCTGCCGCTAGTCTTACTTGGTTCAGGATCTGTAGTTTAACTCTGGAGCATTTTCTGGCCCAAATGAAGCAGGAAATGGCTTTATTCCAGGTCCTAAAGTCCTCTATAAGTTGTATAGTAAATGGGGAGTAATTATTTCTATAAGCCTCCTTCAGAGGTTTTGCTAGTTGTACTCCTAGGTATTTTAGTTTTTCAAGATCCCATTTGTATGAATACCTATTCTGGATTGATTGTGAGGGCTGATACTGGAATGTAAGTGCCTCCATTTTGGAAGGGTTGATTTTATAACCTGAGAGGAGTGTGAATTCCTCCAGGATCTGTAATGCTGCTGGTAAGGATTTCTCGGGTTCACCCAGATACAGTAGAGCGTCATCTGCATATAGGGCTATATGGTGCTCTTCCTCCCCCAGTGTCACTCCCACCACTTGATCTGACTTCCGAATTCATTGTGCCAAAGGCTCTAGATATATTGGGAAGAGTAGCGGTGAGAGGGGACAACCCTGTTGGGTGCACCTCTGGAGAGGAAAGTAGGGGAAGTGATGTCCACTCACCTTAATGCATGCTTTGGGTCTCAAATAGATGTTTTTGATGGTTTGGATCAGTGAGATCAGGAATCCCATCCTCCCCATCACCGAGTATAGGAAGGGCCAAGAGACACAGTCGAATGCTTTTTCAGTGTCTAAGCTAATTAGCGCTGAGGGGCAGTCCTGCTGTTCTATTTCATGGATGATATGCAGTGTTCACTTTATATTATCTGTAGTGGAGTGGGATCTGACAAAACCTGTTTGGTCAATGTTACTTAGCCGAGACTACAGCGAATCTATCTGACTGGCCAGGATGTTCATGAAATACTAGTAATCGGAGTTGAGGACAAAAATTGGTCTGTAGGAAGGACAGTATTTGGGGCTCCTTCCTGGTTTCAAGAGCACTGATATTGCCGCATAGGACCAGGATGAAGGAGGAAGATCCCCGTCCAGGGTTGAGTTAAAGGCCTGTAGCAGAAATGGGGATAAGTGTTCTATAGTGTTTTTGTAAAATTCTGCTCCATAGCCATACGGTCATGGGACCTTTAGAGTTTTTGATTGGGCAATTGCTGCTTTAAGTTCCATCAGAGTGATAGGGATCATCAGATGCTCACCCTGTTCCGGTGTTAAGCAAGGGAGGTACTTGTAGGTTTCAATCACAATCCCTCTCTGTCTCCTCTCTTACAGGGAGCACATGTTGAGTTCCTGCAGCCTTTCCTTGTATGGCTTCTCATGCAACCCCCCTCACCATTTTGGTTGCCCTCCTCTGTACCACCTCCACCATTTCAATGCCTTATGGAGGCATGTGGTCTCCAGAACTGGACACAGTACTCCAGGTGGAGCCGCACTAGTGAGCAATACAATGACAGTAGCACCTCTCTCCTCCCATTAGAAATCCCTCTCCCAATGCATCCCAGCATCCTGTTAGCCTTTCCTACTGATTTGGCACACTGTCCAGCCACTTGAGGTCATTAGATATGATGACCCCTAGGTCTCTTTCTTGCTTGGTGACTGTAAGCAACACTCGTCCTATCTTATAAACAGCCCCTGGGTTCCACAGCCCTAAGTGCATAACCTTGCACTTTTTGGCATTAAAATCCAGCTGTCACCTATTGGACCATTCCTCTAGTGTCCTCAGATCCCTCTGCATTCTCTTCACCCCTTCCTGTCAACCCTGTTGCAGATTTTTGTATCATCCACAGACAGACACACCTTATCCTCTAACTCGTCCGCATTGTCGCTTATGAAGATACTGAAGATGATTGGTGTCAGGACTGAATCCTGTGGCACCCCACTATTCACTTACCTGTCACCTAAGTGGCTGCTGTTTGCCACCACCCTTTGCCCACTATCCCTTAATCAGTTTGATATGCAGCTTGTCACTTTCTCCCCCACCGCCAAGATACTTAATTTCTTAACTAACCTCCTTTGTGGCACAGTGTTGAAAACCTCACTGAAATCCAAATAGACTGCATCCACTGCTCTTTCAATCCACCACCTTATTAGCGCAGTTAAAGAAATCTATGAAATTAGTTTGAAATGACCTCCCCCCTGTGAAACCATGCTGCCTGTGGTTCTACAGCCATTCTTCCTCCTGGTGCAGTATGAGTCTCTCCTTCATAGTGTCTCCATTAACTTCCCCACTAATGATGTGAGACTGACTGGCCTGTAGTTGCTACCATCCTGTAACTACTGTCACTTTTGTGCAGAGGGACCACATTGGCCCTCCTCCAGTCCTCTGGAGCTTCCCCACCACCACTGAGGTGTTAAAAAGAGCTGCCAGAGGGGTGGACAACACCGTGCTCAGTTCCTTTAGAACCCTTCAATGAAGCTCATGAAAGAAATAAAAGGAAAAATTGGTAAATTTTTTTTTGTCAGAAACAATTATTACAAAAATAAATGACATGATGAGTAACAAATACTGCTGCTTTTAATGAGGTATCGGGTTTACCTGTAACTGGTAGAAGTCCAGAGATATTGATAACAATTTCTGCCTTACACTGCTATAACATGTCTGTGTAGTATTGTAAAGTGGCCTCTTGTCCGATATGTATTATCTGCAGTCACCATTATGTGCCATCTTGATGGCCCGAGCCATGCCTGAAATGATTCCTGGGACCAGTGCACCCATCTGTTAAACAAATAAATGAAATAAATAAATACATCCTTATTTACAACCTTTCCCTTTCTTGCATGGTGAAGCTCTACTTGACTACAATGTCCTTTGCGACGTCCAGCCCACATGACATCAAATGTTTTAAAAACAGTGGCACTGTAGCATCATCATAAGGCGTTTTTTTTATTCTCTGTAACTAGGTAAGGCCTACTGGGTGCAAGAAGCCCAAAAGAGGTGCTAGCATAGGGGGCAACGTGTGCACAGCAAAAGTAGCCAGATGAAAAAAACAATCCCAGCATAACACTAACCGGAGCTGGCAAATAAATAACAGAGGCTCAAAATGTCTTTTCAAAATATTTTATCAGTTTATTAAATACATACATACATACATACAATACTTTAAAATACTTTAAATGCATACATACAATACTTTAAGAAACTTTAAATGCATACATACAATACATGTCTGTATAGTATTGTAAAGTGGCCTCTTGTCTGATATGTGGCTCTAGTGGCTTAGCTAGCTGAGCATTGGCCTTCAGTGATGAGGGTTCAGGGTTCAATACCTGCCCTTGCAAATTATTTTATCTGACTAAGGAGGAGTCAGTGCATTGGGGCAGAAGTTTGACATCTTTTCAGAATATTTAAACTAGCAAATGGGGAGAGGTTGCAGCACCTCATACGTTGAATGGAAAACACCCTCCTCAGCTAGTGGTCAAACAGGAGTTCAAGCATGTTTGTAGTTCATTTGTATCACCAGGTAAGAAAAGGTCTGGCTTCCCATATGGCGCGCGGGGGAAGTGCAGGGCCTGCCGACCAACTAACACGAAATCTGGCCAATGGAAATTCATGTACTCAAATGCTACTGATCTTGGAAACAAGATCCCAGACCTGCAGGCAATAATGACAAGCTAAACTGGACATAGTAGCCATTACCGAGTCATGGTTTACCAGTAACCACACTTGGGAGACTTCAGTACCTGGCTATGTACTGTTCAGAAGAGATCGAGGTGCAAAAAGGGGTGTGGAGTGGCCCTTTATGTCAATGAAAATATCAAAGCTACAGAAATTCAGAATACACATAAGGAGCCAGAAGAACTGTGGGTTACCCTGGAAACAGGAAATGGGACAGCCATACTAACTGGGGTTGTCTACAGCCCTCCAGACCAGGGTGGAGGACATAGACACATTACTGTTAGAAGATATACAAAACATGACAGTTAAAGGAGATGTTCTGATAATGGGAGACTTCAACATGCCCGATACAGGTTGGTCAATACCAGCAGGAACATCTGCCAGAACTAGACACATGGTGTATTCCCTGCATGGACAGGGCCTCAAACAACTGGTACAACAACCCACGAGACAGGGCTATCCTAGATCTAGTACTGACTAACAGGAAAGTATCAAAGATCTCCAGGTGGAAGGTCACCTGGGGCCAGTGACCATCACATGGTATGGCTCAGTTTGGCCACTAGAACTAAATAATCCCATTCCAAGGCAAAAATATGGGACTTCAGAGGAGCTAACTTTGATAAGATGGCCAACAGAGTTAAGTTAGCCCTGGCAAAAAAATACAGGTGATGGGGTACAGGCAAAGTGGACAAGCATTAAAGATGCAATACTTGAAGCAACATCCCATTGTGTTAGAGAGAAAAGGAAGTGCCAAAGAAGAAGGAAACCACTTTGGTTCTCAAAAACAGTAGCAGAAAAGGTCAGAGTCTTCAGGAAATTTAAGGGAACGTAGCAGGATGAAGATAGGGAGGCATACCAAACTTCCCTAAGGGAAGCAAGGAAGGCAGGCAAAGGCCCAAACCAAGGAAACACTAGCACAAACAGTAAAAGAAGGTGATATGACTTTCTATAGATACATTAGTGAAAGGAGAAAGTCCAGAGGGGTATTGTTAAGGTCAAAGGGGATAAGGGGACACGTGAGGAGGAGGACCATGTAAAAGCATCTATCCTAAATAGATACTTCTGCTCAGTATTTACTGAAGAGAAGGTAGGACAGGGTCCACAGCTGAGCACCATGGACACAGTGGGGAGGGAGGTGTGCACTAGTCCCTTCACAAAAGAAAGGGTCCTACAAGAGCTTGATAAGCTCAGGGTGGACAAGGCAATGGGACCTGATGGCATACATCCCAGGGTACTAAAGGAGCTAAGGGTGGAACTAGCAGAGCCATTAGCAGAACTGTTTAGTGAGTCTCTGAGCACAGGAGAGGTCCCAGAGGACTGGAGAAGGACTCATGTGATCCCGCTCCACAAGAGTGGTAGCAGGGAGGAGGCAGGGAACTACACACCAGTCAGTCTTACCTCAGTAGTGGGCAAGATTATGGAGGCACTCCTTAAGGAAAGGATAGTGCAACACCTGGAATCCACAGGAGCACAGGACTCAAGACAGCATGGGTTTACAAAAGGAAGGTCCTGTCAAACTAATCTCATAGATTTCTTTGACTGGGTAACCAGACTGGTGGACCAAGGGAGAGCAGTTGATGTCACCTACCTTTTTTTTTTTTTTTGCGCTTATATTTTCTTTTTGTAGCCACCGAGCCCCCTAACCCTGTGAATGGGTTCACCCCGGTCTCAGCACCCGACCCTTACTCCAGGAAGGCCCCCCGGAGTGGGGCGCTGAAGCGGAACTGTTGTGGCTGAAGGGTCAGGTACCATGCCTGGCTCATATGCGGGGTGGTGATTTTTCCTGGTTAGAGTCCCTTTTGGAGCTAGGGCGTGCAATGATGCAAGGTGCGTGCATCTGTCCTAGCTCCACCCCATCTTAGTGCGGCATGCTTTGTCTCCCAGCCTCTGCTGAGAGCAAGCAACACCGACACTCTGGACCCCCCCCAGCCCGGAGAAGGAGAGCAGTCCTCTGGACACTCAATCCTTCTCCTCCCCTGCCAACCCCTGATGACCCGTGCTCATTCCCAAACACGGGTCGCCGGCGAGGTGCGTGGTGTGGCGTCCAGTGCCTCAACCCTCAGTGCCACCGGACTGGGCGATGTCGCCTACCTTGACTTCAGCAAAGCTTTTGATACTGTTTGATTAATAAGCTGGGTAGGCTCAGGGTGGGTCAGAAGTTGGTCAACTGGGTGGCAAACTGGTTGATGGGCAGAAAACAGAGAGTTGTGGCAAACGGTATACAGTCAGAAGAGATGCAAGTCACAAGTGGGGTACCTCAGGGATCAGTCCCGGGGTCAGTCCTCTTCAATATCTTCATCAGTGACATTGCAGATGGACTGGAGAGTAAGGTTTGTCTTTTGCAGATGACACCAAGATCTGCAACAGAGTAGATGATCCAGATGGTGTGGTCAGAATGAGAAGAGATCTGGATAAACAAACAAAATGGTCGGAAGAGTGGCAACTGGGTTTTAACGCAAAGAAGTGCAAGATCATGCACATAGGGAAGAGAAACCCTGAAGCCACCTATAGGTTGGGAGGGGAGTTGCTCGCAGTCACGAGGGAAGAAAGAGACTTGGGCGTCATCATCACCGATGACCTGAAATCATCCAAGCAGACCACTAAAGCAGTAGGTAAGGCTAGAGGGATGTTGGGGTGTATTAATAGGGGTATCACAAGTCAGAAGAGGGAGGTAATAATCCCTCTTTACAAGACACTGGTTAGGCCCCATCTGGAGTACTGCGTGCAGTACTGGAAGCCACACAAGGACCTTAACCAAATTGAAGCAGTCCAGAGAAGGGCAACCAAAATGGTGCAGGGACTGCATCAGAAAACATATGAGGACAGATTAAAGGAGTTCAATATGTATACCCTAGAGCAAAGGAGGGAGAGAAGTGATATGATCGAAACATTCAAACACCTTAAGGGCATTAACAAGGTGAAAGAGTCTAACATGTTTCAATATAAGGAAAAATAGCAGGACAAGAGGGCACAGCATGAGATTAAAGGGAGGCCGATTAAGGGGTAATGTGAGGACGTTCTTTTTCACAGAAAGGGTGGTGGATGCATGGAACGGCCTACCTCAGGAAGTAGTGGATATGAATACAGTGCATGGCTTCAAACAGGCATGGGATAGACATAAGGGAGCAATACAGATGAGTATGACTAGATAGGCCATCAACTTCTATGTTTCTGTTTTCTACTTTAAAATATTTTAAATGCATACATACAATACTTTAAATGCATACATACAATACTTTAAAAATACTTTAAATGCATACATACAATACTTTAAAATACTTTAAATGCATACATACAATACTTTAAAATACTTTAAATGCATGTATACAATACTTTAGAAAGCAAGGACAGCTTCAAGTGTTTCACGCCTCATGCATTCTCAAGAGGACCATTGAAATGGGATTAAATTAACTGATAATATTTTGAAATGGTGTTTTAAGCCTTTGTTGTTTATTTACCATCTCTGGTTAGTGTGGTGCCTGGATTTTTTTTGTCTGGCCACTGGATGCAAGGCCCGTTTAGTCATCAATATCTCCGGACAGTAGCCAGCTACAAGCAAGCCCAATGCCTCACTTAAAATAGCTTTTCCTAGTCTTTGAAATGATGAGGGCTGGTGTTCACAAATGCACCCCATTATTCCTTACTGGAAAGTGAAATCCAGTTTCCATGGTGACTGGGCTACACATGATCAGTGCACAACTATAACTGGTACAGATTAGTTGGCTCTCTCTGTCTCTCTCTCTGAGTGACATGAGCATCTGTGGCCTACCACTCTTAACAAGTCTATGGCATCTTTCCTCCAGTTCTAATGAGCTAAATAGCTTCCTAAGTAAGGAGGCATGCATGTATTACCTGTGTTCACAA
Organism: Neoceratodus forsteri; assembly: GCA_016271365.2. NCBI lineage: Eukaryota > Metazoa > Chordata > Ceratodontiformes > Ceratodontidae > Neoceratodus > Neoceratodus forsteri. The sequence goes on from JADMNL010000023.1 coordinate 74,466,210, forward strand.
TTCAAGGACCTCTTTATAATCCCATTGAGAGAGAGAGAGTGAGAGAAGAAAATTAGATTATGGTACAGAGGCTTTATACACAGTACCAACTAATATGTTTGCATTATCTGAGCACATCAAGGACTAAGCAGTTCCATGACCTGCCAAGGTACTGCAGTGCTATTTAATCCCCTGAACAAACCCCACAGCTGCGTTGGGCACCCACCTCATCCCTACTACCTCTCTTTCTGGCTTTACACTTGTACACAAGCACTCCAATTTACAGACTCCTGACTACTGTGAATATCACAACTTGGATAAATCATTGCATTGTGCACCTTGTTCCACTGTCATCCTGCTTCAAGCACTATCGTTTATCTGATCACGCTGACACCCACCTGGCTATCAGTGTTCAGTTTTAAACTGCTGTTACCAAACTTATGTTCGCATTCACACTACCTTTATAGGTTCTTGGCACTTTCAAGAGTTGAATTACCTGTCCTTTCATTAATTATTATCTGTTTTGCTGACACTCTGAATTATGTAAGAGTTATGAACACCCATCTTGGTAATGTAACCATGGCTGTTCTCTGATGGCCTGGTTAAGCTATAAGGCATGCCAGAGTGCGTTATGGTGGGATAAAGGCCCACCTCAGGTGGACTGAAACATGAGGCAAAGCTGGAAGCTTCCACCACTGAAGAAGGACTGTTAGCCCACCACAACACACCCTACTGGTCTGATTATGAAATGGGACCTTTTTAGTAAAATGGATGTATTTTAGAAATATATTCTTGTTGAGTTACTTTCAGCTGGGATGTTGTGCTGGGATAATGGCCCAAGTGAAAGTACTCCTTTGCCAATCAAGGCCAGCATTTTTCTTACCCATTTCATAATAACCCTTGACCTTGCATTAACTGGATAACCTTGGAAATGTAACTGCTGATCTGGAATACACCTGAACGAGGCAATCCTGGGCAGGAGTTTTAAATAAATAAATACTGCACTCTACAAATGTAAACATAGAACATGATGTCAGAAAAAGGCCCGCTGGCCCATCCAGTCTATGCAGCCCTACCTATTGCTCTCATGATGGCCCTAGTGACCAACCACCCCTTCTCCCTCCCCTTTATCTCCCCACCTGCACTCATCAGGCACTTGTGCAGTCTCACCAGGATTGAATCTACTCAGTACTGTGGCCAGGGCTCCAGACAAGGGAGTACTGACCCTTTTACTCACCTAATTTTAGGAAATACTCTTCAGATCATGCCCCCATCTCTCAGGGTGTACATGTTACAGTCCCTCAATGTTTCCTCACATGCTTTCTCCCCAACCCTAGATCATCTTGTTCACCCTTCTCTATACAGCTTCCACCCTATCAAAGTCATTCCGCAGGTGCGGGCTCCACAACCTTGCACAGTGCTCCAGGTGAGGGTGAACCCGAGACCTGTACGGGGGAAGGATCACCTCCCTGCTTCTACTATTGATCCCACTTTTTGTGCAAATAGAAAGTAAAGCCTCATTTCAGGTAAAAGTTCCCAAACATGAGCTAGCATGGTAACCCAGTTTGTTACTAACTGCATAGTCGGTGTGATGGGGGTGGGGGGGCACATTCAATACCAGCTATTTGCTGTCAGCTGTGTAGGGCTACAAAGGTGCTCCAGCCCTTCTTCCTCATTTGTTCTGCACGTCACCTACTGTAGCTGGACAGAAATGTTCAGTTGCCGTCTAGTAAAAGAAAGGAAAACAACATTTTCCGCAGTATTGATTGATAGTGTCTCTTGAAATAAAACCAGAGGCAGCATCTTGCTTAGTAAAATGAAAAGCACTCTAGCTGGGAAGACTATCAGAGAGAATTGTTTCACTGGAATGGTGTAGAGTTAGGGGGTGGTGTGATTATGGTATTCAAATAACCTGAAGGGGATAACATCATCAGTTCAAATACAGTTTTCCAGAATGCCCACAGACAAGAGAACAATGGGGCACAATATGTCACTGAAAAATTCAAGGGAAATGTGAAAAATGATAAACCTTTAGCCGTCATCATCTACTTTAAGCTGTGTACTGACTGGTCTGATCAAAATGTTTGATCAGCTAGTAAACACCCCAGAGAATGCTCCAATAAACAGCATCATAGATCAAAGGAGTGCTCCTGACCAATCAGAGCCCTCCTTTACTCTGTGCAGGAGGCAGTCTTATTCTGTGAAGAGTGCCTCACATGCAGCTGCCCTCAAAACAAGCATGTTCAAGAGAGGTTATTAGAATGTTAATATATTATTGATCAAGGTTGATCAGTAAATAGAATAATAGATATGTTACTGTGCATTACAAGGCAATAATCCCATCAATAAGTTCTGTGGACATTGGGAACCTCAAAAGTGAAGCTCGAGAGGTTCTCATTTCCCCTGAACCACGAGATGAGATTTAAGTCCTGTAATGCACAGTAACATATTTGTTATTTCTTTTTAATATATGTATCTCGGGGTGAATTGACTCGCCTCCATTTCGCCAGTGGAGTTAGCAGGTCCATGTGCATGTTGGCAGGGTTCCCCATTGCTGTGAGCATCAGCAGATGGTGTGAGCTTTGTTTAGCCCTTCTTCTTTTTCCAACTGATGTCTGTCAGCGGAGGTATCAGTTGGGCCATGGTTGTGACAAGAGGAGCTGGGGGAAAGCGAGTCGGATTGCTGATAATCCACAAGAAAAGCTTAAAGAAAGGAAAGAAAAACTGTTTCTGTTAACATAGAAATATAGAATATGACTGCAGATAAGGACCGCTTGGCCCACCTAGTCTGCCCATTTTCCTACCTAACAGATAAGCTGCAGATCCTAGTTAACCAACAGCTTACTTCCTCCTACCCCCCACTAGGACTGCCTTATGTCTGTCCCATGCATTCTTGAATTCCCCCACTGTTCTTGACTCCACAACCTCTGCAGGGAGGCTGTTCCATGCATCCACAACCCTTTCTGTGAAAAATACTTCCTCACATTACCTCTGAGCCGTCCCCCTCTATCTTCAAATTATGTCCCCTTGTTCTTGCACATCTCTTTTTCTGAAAGATGCTACCCTCTTGGACTTTGTTGATTCCCTTGAGGGTACTTAAGAGTTTCTATCATGTCCCTCTTTCCTTCTTTCCTCAAGGGTATACATATTAAGCTCCTTTAGTCTTTTTCATATGTCTTCTGGTGCAGACCCTGCACCATTTGGTTGCCCTCCTCTGGACAGCCTCCACTCTGTCTATGTCTTTGCGGAGATGGGGTCTCCAGAACTGCACACAGTACTCCAGATGGGGTCTCACCAACTGTCTGTACAGAGGGATAACAACTTCCTGTTTTCTACCATTGATGTCTCTCCCTATGCATCCCAGTATCCCCCCAGCCTTCCTTACTGCCTTCTCACATTGCTTACCCACCTTTAGGTCATCTGATATAATTACCCCCCGGTCCCTTTCCATTTTTACTGTTGTCAGTATCTCACCCCCATTGTGTACTCTTCCCTGGGTTTTGCTTCCCAGGTGCATACCTTGCACTACTTGCATTGAATCTGAGCTGCCATACATCTGACCATTCCTCCAACCTTGCCAAGTCCCTTCTCATCCTTTCCACTCCATCTTGTGTATCAACCCTGTTGCAGATCTTTGTGTCGTCTGCAAAGACATACTTTTCCTTCCAGTTCCTCTGCAATGTCACTTATAAAGACATTAAAAAGGATCGGTCCTGGTACTGAACCCTGCAGTACCCTGCTAGTAACCCTCCTTTCTTCACTGTGGACTCCATTTACTACTACCTTTTGTTTCCTGTTTTCTAGCCAATTTTTATCAGGCTACCATCTTGGGACCCACTCCAAGGCTGGCTAACTTGTGTATTAATCTTTTGTGTGGGACTGTATCAAATGCCTTGCTAAAATCTTGGTAGGCCATGTCCACAGCCCCTCCTGGTCTACTACTTTGGTCACTCAGTCAAGAAATCTATAGATTCGTCTGACATAACCTTCCCATCATGAATCCATGCTGCCTTGGGTCCTGTGCCCCACTGGCCTCTAGGTACTCAACAATTCTTTCCTTCAAAAGTGATTCCATCATTTTCCCTACCATTGAGGTCAAACTAACTGGTCTGTAGTTTCCTGCCTCTGTCCTGCTCCCACTTTTGTGAAGAGGAATCACATCTGCCCTCCTCCAGTCCTCAGGTACCACCCCATCCTCCCATGATTTGTTAAAGAGAGTAGTCAGCGGTGTCACTAGTTCTACCCTTAGTTCCTTTAGAATTCTTGGGTGAATCCCATCAGGCCCCATTGCTTTGTCCACCTTCAATTTTATTAGTTCTTTCAGAACCCTTTCTTCTGTAAATGGACTGGTATCAACCCCTTTCTTCAGAGTGTTTCTCTTGTTTGGTTTAGGTACCTCCCCCTCCTCTTCCTTTGTGAATACGGAGCAGAAATATTCTCTTCCTTTGTGAATACTGAGCAGAAATATTCGTTCAGTATCCCTGCTTTTTCACTGTCACCCTCTACCCACATTCCCTCCCTTTATTAAACCACAGTATCCCTCCTTTGGTCTTTCTTGGCTCCCTAATGTACCTACAAAGGTCTTATCCCCTTCTTGACAGAGTTGGCTATCCTTTCCTCGGTTTGGGCCTTTGCTATTCTGACTGCCTTCCCAGCCTCTTTCTGCTTTAACTGATAAAGTTCTCTGTCCTGCTTCTTCTGTGTTTCCTTATATTTCCTGAATGTATCCTTTTCTTCTTAACCTTCCCTGCCACCTCTTTTGAGAACCATAGCGGTTTTTTCCTTCATTGTGTTTTGTTGATTTGCTTTACACAAAGGCTTGTTGCCTCTGTGATGGCAGTTTTGATTTTTCCCCGTTGTTCTTCCACTCCTCTTTCTTGCCTGTTTGCTAGTGCTTTTCTGAGGCACTCTCTCATTTTCCCAAAGTCAGCCCTCCTAAAGTCCAATTCTCTTTCTTTTGTATGGCTTGATAGTATGGCTGTGTTTATTGTGAATCACACCGTTTGGTGGTCGCTTGTTCCCAGATGGCTACCCACTTCTAAATCCGAGATTCTTTCTCCATCCCCATTTGAGAGTACCAGGTCTAAGACTGCTCCCTCCTGAGTGGGTTCCAATACTAGCTGTCTGAGGCATGCCCCCTGTAGAGCATCAAGAATGACCATGCTCTTGGATGTGCCTGCAGCAAAGGTGCTCCAGTTAACATCTGGCATATTCAGGTCCCCCATCAACAATATCTCCCCTTTTTCTGCCATTCTAAGGAAGCCTTCTATCATTTCCTTGTCCATTCCCTCCCCCTGAGATGGGGGTCTGTATGCAACCCCTTGCGGTGTGGTGCCATTTCCTGTCTCAGGGTGACCCAGAGTGCCTCATCTGCTCCCTGTTTACTCTTTAGTTCTGTTGCATTTGATCCTTCCTTTACATGAGAGCTACTCCTCCTCCTCCTCCTCCTCTCTTTTACCCCCCCTCTCCCTCCTGTAGATTGTGTATCCTGGTATGTTTACATCCCAGTCATGGTTCTCTGTGTACCATGTTTCTGTGACTGCCACAATATCCAGGTAACCCTCTTCAATCCCCATGATATCTCTCGCTAAGCGAGTGAGCAAACCCGCCATGTTTTCGGAGTTGTTCTGCATGCCCACAGTGGAAAAGCAGCCAATCAGAGGCATGCTTTGGAAAGAACAGTGAGGCAGACTTGCACATCGCTGTTCAGCTTTGGTGATAATACTATCGTTCAGGTCCCAAACGATAGTATTACGGCACCTGAACAATAGTATTATCAGTCAGGAATGGTAGTATTATTGCTCCAGGAGTGATGGTATTGCCAGGATTTTTTTGTATGCTCTGTAATGGTTCCATATGATAATGGCAATCGTGGAATAGTTATCACCATTTGGGAGAGTGTACATCGCTGAAAATGAATTTTGCCGATGTACACTCCAGAAACTCAAGGCGGTGCCGAGATTCTATGATTATTTCCCAAGATTTCTCGGGGCTCAGTGGCCTCCACACCCCTCTACTAAAGGATTCTCAACTCCAGGGGGTATGTCGCAGGTGTGTGTGTGTGTGTGTGTGTGGGAAACTTAAAAAAAAGGCACAAAAATATGAGCGCACTCAGAACCAAACCCGCACCCTCCCAACCGAGCCTGCCACCAACCCACCATGCCACAGCTAGCCCGCAGCCATTGCCACACACTACACCCCACAAATCCTCCTTCCCCTTCTGCCCATCGCATGGCATGGTCCCTCCCCATGTACATCTATACATAGTGACATCCCATCGCTATATTCACCTACCCCCTATCCAGTGCCCCCCTGCCAGGTAACCCTGTGCACAGGCGCCGTGATTGAGTTAGCTTTGAAAGTGTTCAATCACGGTCGCCTTGTACATGGGATACCTTTTAATGGTATTATTTTATGAATCCATATATTAAAATATAGTGATACCGCTAGTGTTGTGTGAAATTCGAGAAATATTTCACCTGCAAAATATTTGTTGGAATATGTGCATTTCGCGAAACATTTTGCAGGTGAAATGCAAAATTTCACCCACTTGGTGGGCAAAATTTCACCTTCGAACTGGTGAAATTTGCCACTCATGGGCAAAATTTTGCCACCCTTCACCACCAGGCCACCAATCTTTAAAAAAAAAAAATCCCTCCCCATCCCTGGTGTCTAGTGTCCCCCCCCGGCTGATCACTGGCCGAATTCAAGAACCCTCCCCCCATCACCCCGAGTTATCCCTGGGCCCCAGCCCCCAATCTTTGAGAAAAAAATCCCTCCTCTGTCCCTGATGTCTGTTGGACACCCCAGCCGATCACCGGCCAAACTGAAGTAAGCACTGCCCCAGTCACCCCAGTTATTGTCCCTCCCCCAGCCATGACCCTGGCCCTAATCTTCAAAATAAATAAAATCTCATCCCTGTCCCAGTGTCTAGTGGACCCCACACCCTGTCTTAAGTCACAGCCACACAGCTCCCCCAGTACCCCAACTGGGCCACAGCAAATCCCTCCACACATCTCCATGGCTAGCAGCCCATCTGAGTGACTCAGTGAATAACAGCGTGCTTGTACAAGCACCGCTCATTCATTGGCGCTCAGGCAATACTACTGTCTGTGGAAGGTGAGTGGAGGAGCTGCCTTAGTGGCCCGATGCGTGCTGAGAGTGGAGAAACTCTCACTTAAGGCAGGGTTGAGAGTCCTGGGCACCAATATTTGGGAGAGGATCCACATTTTTGAATTGAGGCAGGTCATGGCTGAGAAAAATAACTGAGGGGTGATGAAGCAGTGGAGGATTCTTTCCTTCAATTCAGCTTGGTGATCAGCCGGGGGATCCACTAGACACTAGGGACAGGGAGGGATTTTTTAAAGAATGCAGGCCGGGGCCCAGGGATGACCTCGAGGTGACTGGAGTGGGGAAGGTTCTTGAATTAGTCTGGTGATTGGCTGGGAGAGACCTACACACCATGGAGGAAAAATAAAATATAAAGGATGGGCATATGTGGGCGAAATTTCACAATTTTGCCACAATTTCACGAAATATTTCACAGGTGAAATTGCCGATTTGAAGCAGTTTTGCTGGCGAAATAAAATTTTACAACATCTATAAATACCACTGAAAAGTTCACCTCTACGGTTGTAAGAGTGGCCACTTTTACATCCTTAGGGTATCAGAACCGCTCACCTTTAGTTCACAGTTCTCATACCTGAAGAATGGTGATGAGACCACTCTTACAAGAGTAAGTGTGTTTTGGTGGTGATATTAACATATCACCTTTCAGTTGCTCTGATTTCTACAAATAAACTAACTACATCTAAAATTGTTTTAACAGTTTTAGACAGTTAAAAAATTTATGAAAAAGTTCACGATAGATATATAAGTCCCTTGTCTTTAGGCCTATCCAGGACGATAATATCTGTTGTGAGGTTTAAAGTTTTTGGGTACGCTTCAGGACTTTAATTCTTCCCAGCAGGCATTATCCTCCTAGACAGGCCTTTGAACTCAAGTATTATCACTTAAGTATGTCATGGAATGAGTGGGGATATTTTAAATGGGCTCAATGCAGAGGGTAATCACCTATTCTGTAAACACCTTAAAAGGGAACATACAATAAACCCTGTTGTTTACATTTTAAATTTGGATATGTGTGAAGCCTGTGTAATGAATCAGTATATATTTTTTGTGTTTTTATGTTTGCTTGCAAGCGTGTGCAAGAAACATAGTGCCACCATAAGAGTTTTCATAAGTGTGGTACCCCCGCTTCCAATGCCCTGAGCGTTTTTGCAGGTGCGGCTACACTGCACCAATGAATGTCCCAGCTGTCTATGACAGCAGTTCAGATGCAGTGGCGTACAGCTGAAAAGCAAGCGACCACTACAATCAGTGGTGGTAGCGTGTAGGGAAATTTGCCACTGCTGTGGCGTCAGCAGTATGCAAACTGCCTTCACGCACCACTGCTGACTGTAGCGGTCACTTGCACCCCCATTTGTTGTGTGCCGAGGTACCCAACCCCTCGGCTCATGCACACTCCCCTCCCCAAGCACACTGTATGTCCGGGGGTGCCCAATCCCATCAGCTCCAGTGCCCCCACCAAAAGAAAACAAACTTCCAGGTGCCACGCTGGGAGCCCACCCCAGCGTGGCAAAAGTCCAACGCTTCATGTGCCCCCACACTGTATGGCCAAAGGGGATGGCCAATCCCCATTAGCTCCACTGCCCTCCCAAACTTCCAGATGCCACGCTGGAGCCCACCCCAGCATGGCAAAGTCCACGTCATCTTTGCAAAATAAAACCTGTAACAAAAGACGGTCCCTTGTGGACTCTCTTGCCCTCTCCCCCAACCCGCACTTACCCTCTGCGTATCCACCTCCTTACAACCCCTCACCCCATACTTACCTCTGGAGGCTGGCGTGGCGATCTTCGTGGGCGGGAACACATCTGCACTCTTCAAAGCCGATCGCAAACTGAAGAAATTCCTGTAAGCAGTATAATGGCATAAATAGGTTTTTTTCAACTTTGGTGCATATCTTGGTCATTTCTTTGAATTTCTGCACCACATTTTCAACATGGGGTTCTTGGGACCCCACCTCATGAAATCAGTGACTGTCATTTGGTTATTCGGTCCCGAAAGGTGATTTCGCGGTCACTGCACGGAATCACCTTTCAGGACTGATTAATGAAATGACAGTGTCATTGTTCATGAGGTGGGCTCTCAAAAAGCCTGTGTTGTAAATTTGGTGAAATAATTCCCCAAAATGACTGTCTTACAAGAGTGCATTGCACAGTTTCCACGTACACTCGCAAATTCGTGAATATGTAATATTTTCAGTCCAGATTTTCAACAGTGATATTTTTTCACACCTTCTTATGAGCAGTACAACTGTAATTTTTCACATCTTGGCCAAAATGTGTTTTCACACTTCCAGCGCAGAATAGCGCGACCACTGTGGGAAATCAGTGTTCGGGACAGATTAAGAAAATCACAGTGGCGCTGTTCATGAGAATGCCTATGTTGAACATTTGGTCTCAAAATTCCATAAAATGACTGTGTTATGAGCATGCATTGTGCAGTTTCTACACACCCTCGTAACTTCACAAATTTGTAATATTTTCACTCCATATTTTCAACATTGACATTTTTCTACACATCCTTATGAACAGTACAGCTGTCATTTTTCACATCCTGGTCGAAATGTGTTTTCGCACTTCTGGCGCAGAATTGCACAGTTGCTGTGGGAAATCAGTGATCGGGACAGAGTAAGAAAATCACAGTAACACTGTTCATGAGCGGAGGTCCCAAAATGCCTACATTGAAAATCTGGTGCAAAAAATCCACCAAATAATTGCATTACGGGTGTGCGTTGTGCAGTTTCTATGCACGCTAGTGGCTTCACCAGTTTTTTTATATTTTCACTCCAGATTTTCAACATTACCATTTTTTACACCTCCTCATGAACAGTACAGCTGTCATTTTTCACATCATGTTCAAAATGTGTTTTCGTACCTGTGGCACCAAATGGCGCAGACACTGTGCAAAATCACCTTTCAGCTAACAAATTGATAGTGTCACTGTTCATGCGGTAGGGTCACAAAAAGCCCATGTTGAAAACTTAGAGTAAAAATACCAAGAAATGCCCAGGGCCTTAGGGTTTCTGACCATGATGCCCTACCCTGTGGGTCTGACAGGTGTCCACCCTACCCTGTAGGGACTGACAGGCATCAGGGGTGTGTCTTGAGATTGTCGACAGTAATGCTCACACCATTCCACCCAACTCCCCACCCTGCAGCCAGTGACAGGCATCGAGGGCACCTTGGACTCTTGGCTCCAGAACTCACCCATTCTCCTATACTGCACTCATTTCAGCGTATTTCCTTATGGAATGAGGTGAGTGTAAAGCCCGGACACCCCAAGGCACACCTCGACACTTATCAGTGTCTACAGGGTAGGGGGAGGTGAAATGTTGTGATCGTCATGGGTGACGACCCAAAGGCACACCCCAAAGCCTGTCCATCTCTGCAGGGTGGGGTGGAGCTGGCTTCAGTTCAGAACATCACTGCCATTCCTATACTGCATGTGTCTAACTCCTGCACTTCCACTGCTAATGCCAGCAAGCAAACATTCGGCATTGACAAATGCTTGTTTTGAAATACTCCTGTGTTTCCTTATTTGTGGTCCCTGTTTTAACGCAGTGCTGTTCCTGCCTAGTCTTCATTGTTTACTTACTTAACAGTTCTGGAACTCAGTGCAGCTGAATGCAGCTGTCAGGGACCATGAGATTTCAGCAACCAGAAAATGGAGACCCCCAGGTTAGTTACAGAAGCTGGTGTGAACAGTGAAAACAAACTAAAGCAAACACACATATTCCCAACAGCTACATGAAAAGAGTTATCTGTTGACAAGGAAATAAATAATATTTACAATATATGAGAGTGTAGTACTCCTTTAAAGAGCTGTTGACACTTCAAAAAAAATTGGAAAAATATAATATTTAGGTACAATTTAGCTTGCATTCCATATCTATTTGATTGATTTCTCCTCCCCATTACTCATTACTGAGAAATGCGCAGGAAAACATGCTCTATATCACTTAGTGTTCATCTGCCTCTATAGCTTACTCCCTACTTTATGCCTTACTCCTCTGTTGTGACATCACAATCTTGAAGATAGAGGGGGGATGGATCAGAGGTAATGTAAGGAAGTATTTTTTCACGGAGAGGGTTGTGGATGCATGGAATGGCCTTCCTGAGGAGGTCGTGGAGTCAAAAACAGTGGGGGAATTCAAGAATGCATGGGACAGACATAAGGCATTTCTAGTGGGGAGTAGGAGGAAGTAGGCTGTTGGTTAGCTAGGATCTACAGCTTATCTGTTAGGTAGGGAAATGGGCAGACTAGGTGGGCCAAGCAGTCCTTATCTGCCGTTAAATTCTGTGTTTCTATGTTGCCATGGGAGTAATTGTGATGTCACAAATAGAGCATTATGACCTCAGGTAGGCAGAAAGCAACAGGAATAGATAAACTCTTCAGCAGCAAAGATCCCATTTTCATGTAAATGGCCTCAGTAATAAATAATGGGGAGGAGAAATACAGAACTAATGTGAAATACAAGCTGAACTATGTCTTAATATTACGTTTTGTTAAAGTTATCCTAATGGTGTCAGCTGCTCTTTAACTGATGTCATTGGTTTCTGGAACTCATAAGTCATTAAAAATGAATACTGGGTGGCAGGAAGGCACCTCTAGGGAACTTAAATAGGGAAAAAAATATGACTATTTCAAAACAAACACACAAAACAATATGTTAGAGTTATTAAACTGACTTCATACAAGCCTAAATTAGTTATATTAAAAAATGTAAAAAATAGGGTTTATGGTCCCTTAAAACATATACTCTGGTTTACACTTTGAAGGAAGTTGGAAAATAGGGTATTCCCACTGAGTCAGTGATGGAAAGAACATGATGGACCAATAGACTTTTTTCTTTGAACTTGATGGACCAATACTCTTCTTTCTCTGGACACGATGGACCAATAGTCTTCTTTCTTTCCTAAAATGTATATGTTCATGATTTGGCACACACAAACATACTGTATATCGCCAGAACTGGCCTCAGGCACCTTCAGTTCTGGCATTCACTGTGGGCCCTCTACTTATAGTGACCCCCAGACAGGCCTGGATTAATAGGGGGGCTAATGGGGCAAATGCCCTGGGCCCCACCACCAAAAGGGGCCCCCCAAGAACTATTCTGCTCTGCTCATTTTGTAACTCTGAGTCCCGAATTCCAACCTCAAAACTTTGAATGAAAAAAGAAGTAGAAAATCTTACCAGCAGTGGGTGCACCCTGTACTCAGTCAGCTAGCCTCTTGGGGGTCACATGGACATGGTCACTCAGTCTGCCCATAGGGGAGTCAGGTGACACTGCACCGTGCTGAATGCACCTGTCTGTGTGAGCCCCAATGCCGTCTCAGGTGTTCCAAGACTGTTAGTGTGGAGAGATAATTTGGAAAGCCACTGGTCGCTCCGAGTCATCGCTTGTCTTTTTCTACCCACATCCTCCACACACTGTCACTGCTGCCAGGTTAGGAACGGAACAAAAGGCAGGGGGAACAGGGACCCTAGAGCCAGGCTAGGGGTACAAGAAAGGATGAACTTAGTTGCCTGCAAAATGATTCATAAGCCACCTGGCCCTGTGGCGATGAATGACAAGGTGAAGGTCAGGAGTTAGGAAATGGCACACAGGTGCAGTAGGTGGTGCAGCTGGGCTTCTTTTGACTGAGTAACTTTGCCTCTTCCCGGCTTCCACTCCTCCGGCTGTCTTGCACTCACAGAGTAATTTCTTTTGTTTAAATTATTTTCTTTTACTGTGAGGACCAAGGTAGCAGCCACCTGTGTGTAATGCAGCACCGGTCATGTTGGGCCGTGCCGGCAGCAGCTGGTGGTTGGCGGATGCCGGGCGGGCCATGGTGTGGGCACATGGCTGGGGCCAGACTGGCTTCTGAGTGACATGACGATGAGTCTCTGTCTCTCCTCTGGCCCTCCTCTCTGACTGCCTCATCACACTCACAAAGTAATTTATGAAATTATAATATTTTGTTTTGCTGTGAGCGAGGCAGCCTGCCTGTAACTGTAATGATGATGAGCGCTGAGGGTGTGGTTGTTGGCGGGAGGGGGGCCGGCTGCAAGGCCAGACTTCTGACTGACTGCATGACCACTCATGCATCCCAGTCTGCTCACTCCTGAGTCCTGCTCGGAGTCACTCCAGCCTCCGTCCAGTCCATCTCTCCCTGTTGGCCGGCAGCATTTTGATTTATTCATCTTGCATTACATGGATGGACAGGCTAGCTACTTAAACAGCTGACAATTGGTCCATCCGAGGTTGAATAAAAAAATTGTCTGTCTGGTGTGCAGTTAGAGTTGAGTAAAGTTGGGTAGTCTGAGGACAGGACAGGAGAAAAAGATGAGTCAATCAAAGCTGCAGAAATAATAGAAAATCCTTGTTTGACTTTGCAGGTATTGGCAGCTCTTTTTACCATGCAGCAGCTAGCTATCTCCAGTGTGTCTGCAGTGATTAAGACACCCTCAGCTAGAATAACCGACACTTGAATGCCAGTGGCCTATGCAGTTTTATTGGAGTGCCAGACAAAGAAGACTCAGCACAGATGGCACTTTGTTGTAGAGTCTTCTCCCTACTACCTACCTCTCTTTGCTTCTACTGATAACAAGCATTTGTCAATGCCGAATGTTTGCTTGCTCACATTAGCAGTGGAAGTGCAGGAGTTAGACAGATGCAGTATAGAAATGGCAGTGAAGTATTGCACTGATGCCATCTCCACCCCCATCCTGCAGAGATGGACAGGCATTGGGGTGTGCCTTTAGGTCGTCGCCCATGACAGTCACGGCATTTCACCTCACCCTATCCTGCAGAAACTGACAAGTGTCAAGGTGTGCTATGGAGTGTTTGGGCTTTATGTTCACCTCATTCTATAAGGAAACACACTGAAATGGGTGTAGTATAGGAGAATGGGGTGAACTCTGGGGCCAGGGGGCCAAGGCGCACCTCGATGCCTGTTACTGGCTGCAGGGTGGGGGTGGGGGTGGAATGGCATGAGCGTTACTGTCAACAATCCCAAGTCACACCCCTGATGCCTGTCAGTCTCTACAGGGTAGGGCGTTATGGTCAAAAAGCCTAACACCCTGGGCGTTTCTTGGTGTTTTTACTCCAGTTTTTCAACATGGGCTTTCTGTGACCTCTCTACATGAACAGTGACACTATCAGTTCATTAGCCAAAAAGTGATTTTGCACAGCGACTGCGCCATTTGGCGCCACAGGTGCGAAAACACATTTTGAACAGCATGTGAAAATGACAGCTGTACTGTTCAAGAGGAGGTGTAAAAATGGTAATGCTGAAAACTTGAGTGAAAATATAAAAACTGGTGAAGTCACGAGCTTGCAAAGAAACTGCGAACGCAAAACCGTAATGTAATTAGTTTGGGATTTTTACACCAGATTTTCAACACAGGCATTTTGGGAGCTCCGCTCATGAACAGTGTCACTGTGATTTTCTTAACTGTCCTGAACACTGATTTCCCAGCAACCTGTGCAATTCTGCGACGGAAGCGAAAACACCTTACGGGCATGGTGTGGAAAATGACAGCTGTACTGTTCATAAGGAGTGTGGAAAATGCCAATGTTGAAAATCTGGAGTGAAAATATTATAAATTTGTGAACTTACGAGGGTGTATGGAAACTGCTAATGCACGCTCATAACATAGTCATTTTATGGACTTTTGTCACCAAATTTTCAAGACAGGCATTTTAGGACCTCTGCTCAGGAACAGTGAAACTGTACTTTTCTTAATCTGTCCCAAACATTGATTTGCACACTGACCACGCCATTGTATGCTACGTATCTTGAAACACATTTCAGATGAGTTGTGAAAATGATAGCTGTACTGTTCATAAGGAGGTGTGGTAAAATGGCAATGCTGAAAATCTGGAGTTAAAATATTAAACATTCTCAATTCTGGCGTCGTAGGAACTCGCATAGCATATAATAAATAACCTACCAGTCATTTAGGAATTTTCACCAAATTTTGCAACATAGGCTTTTTGAGAGCCCAGCTCATGAACAGTGACACTGTCATTCCGTTAATCCATCCC
Source organism: Neoceratodus forsteri (assembly GCA_016271365.2). NCBI lineage: Eukaryota > Metazoa > Chordata > Ceratodontiformes > Ceratodontidae > Neoceratodus > Neoceratodus forsteri. Next base: position 74,481,343 of record JADMNL010000023.1, read on the forward strand.
AAAAGGTGATTCCGCGCAGTGACCGCAAAATCACCTTTTGAGACCGAATAACCAAATGACAGTCACTGAATTCATGAGATGGCATCCCAAAAATCCCATGTTGAATACTTGGTGCAAAAATTCAAAAACATGACCGAGATATGCAACAAAGTTGAAAAACCCCTATTTATGCCATTATACAGCTTACTTGCATTTCTTCTGTTTGCGGTCGCCTTTGAAGAGTGCAGATGTATTCCCGCTCCACTGAAGATCGCCACGTCAGCCTCTGGAGGTAAGTATGGGGTGAGGGGGGGGTGTAGGGAGGTGGGGTACACAGAGGGTGGGTGCGGATTGCTGGAGGGGGGCAAGAGAGTCAACGAGGGACCGTTTTCTTTTGTTACTGTTTTTTTTCTATTATTGTACATGGATGATGTGGGACTTCTGTCACGCTAGGGTGGGCTCCCAGCGTGGCACCTGGAAGTTTTGGAGGCAGTGGAGTCAATGGGGGACTGGGCACCCCATTGGCCATACAGTGTGGGTGGGGCACATGAGGACTCTGGACTCTGCCCACGCTGGGATGGGCCCCAGCATGGCACCTGGAAGTTTGTTATTTGGGGGAGGGCACTGGAGCCGGCGGGGATTGGGCACCCCGTCAGAATACAGTGTGCTTGGGGGTGTGTGCATGAGCCAAGGGGATTGGGCACCTCTGTCAGCCACAACAAGAGGGGCACATACACCACCACTACAATCAGCGCTGAGACGGGAGGCAATTTGCATACTGCTGACAGCAGGGCAGCATGCAAATTGCCTACACATTACCACCGCTGATTGTAGCAGTCGTTTGCTTTCAACTGTATGGCCACTGCAATCTGAACTGCTGTCATAGACAGCTGGGACATTCATTGGTGCGGTGTGGCCACGCCTGCAAAAACGCTGAGGGCATTGGAAGTGGGGATGCCACACCTACGAAAACTCATATGGTGGCACTATGGTTCTTGTACATGCATGCAAGCAAACATCTCTCCTCCAGGACTCACCCACCACAGAATTCCCCCATACTTACCTGCTATGGCAGGATCAGGAGGAGAGGACTCCCCGAGTCAGATACAGTTTTGACAGTGGCAGTGTCCCTGGGTGATGGCTCAGTCCAGAGTAGATGAGTGGGCATCCTATTGCTCAGCCCCGTATTTTCCCTGATTTGCTTCCTGTCCCTGAGGTCAGTGTACATGCACTAGTATGGGCGTGCGGCATGCAGACCCTACACATACTCCAACACCTGCGCCCAGCTCTCTTAGAAGTGGCCACATGCTGTGCTACCCAAACTCCGCAGGTTGGCAGTCAATCAGCAGCAGATGCTGTCCACCTTCCCTGAAGGAGGAGAGCCATCTATGGTCACTCAATCCTCCCGTCCTGTCTGCCCCCCCCCAGTGACCCTGATCCATTTCTGAACCCAGGTCACAAGCGTTGCAGAAGGTAAGGCGTCCAGCACCTCAGGCCTCCACGCCACCAGGCTTCTCCCTAAACTTCTAACTTTTTATTCTCTTGAATTATCTCCCTGCCTATACCCTTCTTGAAACGCCATAACTCACTGCAAAACGTCTACAGTTTTAAGATGTCAGATATGTATCTGCCCTTTCCTATGCTAATTCTTTAACATCAATCTTTTGTAAAAAAAATCTGCTTTCTCTGCTCTGTCTGCTAAGCCCAATTTTATTCAGAATCCTTGCAGGCTCAGTTCCCTTCATTATCTTTTCATCTATTGACTCAGATGTTGTGAAGGTACTGGCAACCTTGGCTTCCAAAGCAATCAATGGAGAGAAATTAAAACAAAATAAATAAAATCTATGTTTCATTACCTACAGCTCAATTTTAGATGACATAGGAATTCTCCATTTGTTGTTTCCATGTTCAAGTGCAATTTCAGCAGACTGGAAATGTTTTCTTGAAGTAGGTTAATATTAAGTTAAAACACTCTATCAAGGATATATTGGCGTTTTGAATGTATCACAGGAACTTGAATCTCATGCTGATGATTTGATTGTTGCTGTTTTTTGATATATTTATTTATCTATTGATTGATTTATTCTTTTCCTTTCAACATGGGTAAAGACACAAGCCAAACACTCAGTACTGAATTTACACCATCAACCAGGTGGGTAGTCTGTGTAATGTTAACATTTATATAAACAATATGTGCATCTTTATATACAATATGTGTGTGTGTGTATATATATATATATATATATATATATATATATATATATATATAAACCCCCTATAAATGGGGGTTCCGAAAAGATCTTCCTTGAGCTTGCCTAAATGCTCACTGCCAGGCTGGTGTCCTGTGTTTTAGCAGTTTAAATGTGATTGCCAGAGAGTGCCTGTATAGCCTCTGTGTACTGTCTCTTTAAGAGCTGCCTGGGTTGCAGTCATAAGTAAACTGAGAGGGAGCTCTGTTGAAAGATGCAACTACTTGCTGAAAATCATTTAAAGTGATAATGATAATGATAATGTAGCTTGTCTAACCTGCCTTCTTTGCAGCAAGGACTGTTTTGTTTATCTCCACTATCTTGGTCCTGGACTGCCGAATTGGACCAATCATTACTGGTGGGACCTAAAATGGAGTCAGACTACAGGAGCTGTCTGGAGTCAAAATCTGTAGGAATTGTAGTTTTGGGCTTTTGTGCCTTTTGCACCTGAAGGGGAGTGTTTGTTGTGACTGACAGACAGATCAGCCAACCGAACCTTTTGGATTCTGGGGAAATTCCCAGGCTTACTGGCAGTTGAGTCAGATCTAAGTTGGGAGATGAAGAGGCAACAGCTTGAGATGGTCAAGCAGCCGTTTGAGTAGTTTCGCACGGGAGAACTGTGGAAAGGCCTGAGTTGTGGCCTGCATGTCTGCCGGCTGCCCCTGGGAGGGAGGGAAGATAATTATTTCAGACTAAATCCAAGTTTGTGAAAACAAAGTAAGCCACTGATTTTTTTACCAGGCTCATACCTGAAGAAGACTGAAGATTTTGCTGAATGCGATCAGCCTGTCAGGATTTTCAGCTGCTTTTGAATCCCCAGTTTGTGCAGAGACTTTGCGATCGTGACTGGAGAGCGGTTTGCCTGGTACAGTAGAATTTCCTTACATGTAAATGTGCTGTGTATTGAAAGTGGGTTGTGATTTTGTTCCCAACTGTGTGAACTGTGTTCTGTTTGCTGGTACTGTAGAATCCTTTACATGTAAATGTGCTGTGTATTGAAAGTGGGTCGTGATTTGATTCCCCTCTGTGTGAACTGTGTTCTGCTTGCTGGAAGCTTTATCCAGCCTAATCGGACTGAATCCATGTTCATCTCCATTCGGCATGGGCCACGCCATGCTGGCCCTGCCAGACTACCCCACTGCACAGAGAAAGCCACCCACGAGAGACCTGCCTGGGGATCAGCCACCTGCTCCACAGCTTGAACAGGAACAGCGCCTCGAATCGTGGGCCCTGCTTCTCCTGGCACTCCAGATCAACCACCTGCTGTCTCAGTTTCGTCCCACCTGTGTCCAGTCTTGGGTATTGTGTGTAAATATCAGGGTAGCTCCTTGCAACAACAGCCTAATCTAAAAGTGTGTCATCTGATTGTCTTGTTGTTTCTTTTCATTAACTGAGCCCTCCGGCTCCGGATTACAAATTGTGTGTGTTGTGCATGTTGTTTTCTTCCATCACAGGGCCCCAACCAGCTGCAACGTTCCTGGCTTGCCCACCATTCTCCATCTGGGTACCCAGAGTGTGTGACTGTTTATGGACCCTGAAGTGCATGCATAACTGTTTGATTGAAAGAGCCTTTAAGCAAATTAACCTGATTACGCACCTTCCTTGTTCAAGTCCCTTAAATAAATCAGATCTAACACTTTTTTGCATTTACCCTGACTGTGGTTCCAGTTTGTGCAAGAGTACTGTACTGCTGTTATTTGCTGTGTATAACCTTGTTTTACAGGGGGTCCCCAGGGCCAAGCCAGAGGAAAGCCCTGGTGGTAAGTGCAAACAGTGTGGGTACTTGCGTGGTGTGTCAGGGGTATCGTGAAAGTGATTATTATGTATTGTTCCAGCCACTAGTAAGGAAAGAGGAGGGTTACAGTGTCCCAGAGGGCTGTGCCCAGGTTAGCTTGACCACTACCAACCCTGACCTCTGGGTGGAGGCATGTGTTTCAGAACTCAGGCCCGTTAACCTGCTACTAGCCAAGCAGGCAGGGCTAGTAGCCCTTGGGATAGCGCCACCTACGGGTTACATCTTGGAGGCTCACCACTGGGATTTTGTGCCTTCTAGTGGCCAAAAATTATAAATTATTGTTAAAAATTAATGGCTACCCCAGTAGAAATGGCTGTACACCAGTTGGTGGGGTGGTGTACTGGGCAGGAGATCTACCCCCAAAATGCTCTGCTTATACTGGATATTCCCCTGGGTACCAGTAAGGACACTGTAGAAGGAGTACTCTCCAAAGTTGAATGTTTAGAAAACCCTGTGGTGGTGGGTCGACAGGCTGATTTGATCGCTCAAACTTTCATAGCCTTAGTAGAGTGTAGTGACCTTGTGGACAGCTCTAAAGTGCCACAGACTATTGCCCCAGAAGGGGTTCCAGCTGCCTGGAGAGTGATAACAAAAGACAGTAAAGACCCCGAGGAGGATGAGCTCCCACCATTATCTGAGACTTTTGAGGAGAAATTTGCTAAGTTGTTGCTGGAGGAAGGGAAAACCGTAGAGGACTATAAGAAACTATTCCTGCCACCTGGGGGTGTTCCTTCCCCAACACCACCTCCCACTCCAGCACCTGTTACTACCCCACCTTCTGTGCTCATGCCAATGCTGGCCCCTATATCTGTACCTGCCATTAGTCACGACTCCTACCGAAGGCTGAGAATCTTCTCGGGCATCCTCCCCACCCTCCAGGGGGAGGATGACTGGGAGACCTGGATCAACTATGTTGCCCTTTGGTACCCGAGTGGCAGTGTGCAGAGGCTGAGAAGCGGAAAAGAATCATAGAAAGTTTGAGGGGCCCCGCCCTTGAAGCCATTACATTTTTGAGGTCCACGAACCCTGATGCATCTGCTCAGAAGTACCTATCTGTACTTGAAGGTAATTTTGGGAGCATTGAGTCAGGGGAGACTTTGATGTGGAAGTTCCAAGGTACCAAGCAATGGAAGGGGGAAAGTTTGTCTGCGTATGTTACTTGCTTAGAAACAGCTCTGCAGAAAGCATACCGGAAAGGTGGGGTAGCCGCTAGTGATTTGAACCGTGTGAGATTGGGGCACATACTGCAACATGCCAAGCATTCTAAACTGCAGATCATCCAGTTAAGGCTCCAGGATAGGAGAGGTAACCCACCTGACTACAGTGACTTGATAAAAGAACTCCAGGAGGTAGAAGGTGAAGAGGGAGATTGTAATTATGGGGTGAGTGCAGTCCAAGTGATCATGGCACCGGAAGGCCCATCTGAAATGGAGACCACTAAGGTGTCCCACCATGGCCTAAGCGGTGGAGAGGAGTTGCTAAAGGAAGTCAGAAAAGCACAACTGGGTGTGTTCGCTGAGGTATCCCTGCTGACAGAGACCCTGGTCCCTGTCAGAACGTGACTGTTAAGGGGGTGGGGGTTCACCCTCAGGCATCCTCTACTGGGAGTGGCTTCTCAGCTGAGCTCTAGAAATTGACTACCACCCTAAAGGAACTTTTGAGACATGATACACTACCCACAGAAGTCGGATCACAATCTCCCTTCGATGCTCCAGCGTCTCCTGCTATGTTTTCCCCAAGGATGCCCCGAGAGTGTGTCATTTTTCACAACTGCGGCAAGGATGGCCATATGAAGAGGGAATGCCAGTTTCAGAAGGACTTAGAGAAAGTGGTGAACCAGCTTCAAGGAGAGCTTTGGAAAATGAGTCAGTGGTTAAGGGGTGCACGAAATGACCACAGTAAAAGCTTCGGCCATCCTAACTCAAACCCCTCTGTGGTTAATCGTCTGTCCAAGCCCCTGCTGTTGTCCCTCCAGACTGGTCCAAGATAGTGGGCCCTTCAATGGAGACTAATGCAGCTGTGAATAGTATTCCTACTCGGGCTGTGCTTGACAGTGGGTTGCAAGTGACCATTGTGTTTCAGGACTGGTATGACAAACACTTATCTGATGTGTCCTTACAATCCCTGGAAGACCTACATGTGTAGCGGCTGACGACAAGTCTTATCCATATCTAGGACATTCCACCTCTGGTTGTCTTTCCTGCAACTGTCACTGGCGTGAGGAGCAAGTAGAGACACTGGCCTAGTGTCCCCACAGAACTGTATGATGGGGTTCCCCTGTTAATTGGAACAAACGCCGATATGTTTGGGAGACTGGCGCCAACTCTGTCACGAGAAACAAGGGCAACGGACTGGGAGGGCCCTGAGAATTCCAGTTCTGATCAAAAGGGCCTATGATTTGTAACAGAAACCTGAGCAAATAGACCAGGATGAACCAGTGGGGATTGTGTGGAAGATGGATCCCGAGTCAATGGTACTGGTCCCTAACGTATAGTGTACCATTCAAGGGGAGGTCCACCTCCAGAAAGATGTCAAGAACAAAATACTGCTGTTGGATGCGCCAGGCAATGGAAAATTGCCAGAAGGATTATTGGTCAAGCCCAGCATCTTGTCTGCTCGTGCCCATGCCTACGCACGAGTGATGGTCCAGATTCACAATGTGTCAGATCGGGAGATCCGGGTGAACAGAGGGTGCACCCTAGCTATGGTACACTGTGCCAACACTGCAGTGTTGCCCAGCAACAAGCACCCTGGCAAGAAGGAGAGAGTGACCTCAGACTTGTTTGACTTTGGTGACTCCTCATTGCCAGCTGAATGAAAGGCTAGAATTAGCAAGGGATGTGCCCAGAGAGACCAAGTGTTTTCATTGTAGGAATGGGATGTGGGATGTGTCCAGGGTGCGGAGCATCACATACGCCTGCATGATGAACAGCCATTTTGGGAGAGGTCCTGACACCTAGCCCCAGTAGACCTAGATGATGTGAGAAGACACCTGCAGGAAATGCTCACTGCTGGCATGATACAGAATCCAGGAGCCCATATGCCTCTCCCATTGTGGTTGTGCGTAAGAAGAATGGGTCTGTGAGGATGTGTGTTGATTATCGAACACTGAACTGGCGGACCATCCCAGACCAATACACTATGCCTCATATACAAGATGCCCTGGACTGCTTGAATGGGAGCAAATGGTTCTCAGTGTTGGATCTTTGCAGCGGATACTACCAGATCCCGATGGCCCCAGAAGACCATGAGAAAATTGCCTTCATCTGTCCATTGGGGTTCTATGAATTTCTGAGGATGCCACAGGGGATATCGGGTGCCCCGGCCACCTTTCAGCGACTGATGGAACGTGCGGTGGGAGATATGAATTTGCTGGAATGCCTGGTGTACTTGGACGATGTAATTGTGTTTGGGAGCACCTTAGAGGAGCATGAGAACCGACTGTTTAAAGTCCTAGACCGACTGGAAGACTTGACCTCAAGCTGTCCATTGACAAATGCCAGTTTTCCAAACCTCCGGAAGTATGTAGGGCACATAGTATCTACAAAGGGATAGAGACTGATCCCAGTAGGTTGAAGCACTGACTACTTGGCCCCAGACCCATAATCTGAAAGAACTACAATGTTTCCTGGGGTTCTGTGGCTACTACCCAGGTTCATAAAGACTATTCCAAGGTGATTCACCCACTCTTGAACCTTACCCAGGGTTACCCTCCTACCAATTGTAAATACAAAAAAGGGGCTGTTAAATAACCAGGAAGAGTATACTTCCACCTAGGTGAACTCTTCAGGCCCCGCTGGACGTCGGACTGTGAAGCAGCCTTCCATGAGATCATATACCAGCTCACCCATGCACCCATCATCACCTATGCTGACCCCACCAAACCCTATGTGCTGCTTATGGACGCTAGTCTGCAGGGTCTAGGAGCGGTGCTGTATCAAGACCATGAGGATGGCCTGAGACCAGTAGCTTTCGCCAGTAGGAGCTTGACCCCGTCCGAACAAAACTACCTTGTGCATAAGTTGGAGTTCCTTGCGCTAAAATGGGCCATCATTGACCAGTTTCATGAATGCCTCTATGGGGCAAAGATATTGTTGAAAACTGGCAATAACCCGTTCACCTATGTACAGACTTCAGTTAAGTTAGACGCCACTGGGCACTGGTGGCTTTCTGCATTATCAACCTATGATTATGCTGTTGAATACAGACTGGGCCTGAACCATATTGATGCAGATGCCGTATCACGACGGCCCACTTCCAAGAGTGATTGGGTCAGGCTGTCTGAGCCTGACATTCGAGCATTGTGCCAAAAGTTTGATAGAGATGCACAGATGTCTGCGGACACAGTGGACAGTTTAGTAGATTGCTTGGGCCCTTCTGATACCTGCATACCAGCTGCTTATTGCCACTTCTCTGCTCTAGATATTAGTGCACTACCTCAATTTGACAATGACAGCATTCAATGGGCTCAATCCCAAGATCCTATGATTCTGCCAGCACTTGATGCCCTGCGTGCGGGGAAAGATGTGTCTAAGTTACGTTCCACTGACTTGCGAACTGCTTTATTGTTTAAAGAAGGCCCCAGATTGAAGTTGCTCAATCAGTTGTTGTATAGAGAGACAGTAGATCATAGTGGCAAAGTAGACAAGCAACAATTGGTCCTGTCTACGGCCTTTAAAGATTTGGTACTGAGGTCCCTCCACAATCACATGGGGCACCTCTGTATTGACAGAACCCTTGACCTGGTATGATCTCATTTCTACTGGCCCAAAATGGGGGCCGATGTTGAGCACCATGTAAAGACTTGCAGTCGCTGCCTGCAAAGAAAAGCCCTGCCTCAGAAGGCTGCCCCCCTTGTTAATATTGCTACCAGCACCCCCATGGAACAAGTCTGCATAGACTTCTTGTGTTTAGAACTTGATCAGTGGAACATTAGCAATGTGTTAGCGGTTACGGATCATTTCACACGGTATGCACAAGCTTTTCCCACCAAAGATCAAAAGGCATCTACCGTGGCCAAGGTGTTAGTGGAAAATTTCTTCATCCACTAAGGTGCCCCCAGCAGATCCACTCTGACCAGGGCAGAGACTTTGAGAGTCAACTAATCAAAGAAATGCTCTCTCTCTGGGGGGTATGAAAGTCAAGAACCACCCCCATCACCCATGAGAGACCCTCAACCAGAACATTTTAACTGTACCTTCTAGACATGCTGGGCACCCTCCATCCAAAAGACAAGCATAAATGGAGCCAACAGATTAGCACCTTGGTATACGCATACAGCTGCACGAAAAATTATGCTACTGGGTTCTCCTCTACTGCTTCATGTTCGGAGAGGCCCGGCTGCCAGTTGATGTCTGTTTGGGGTCCAGATGGGGTCTGAGCCAAAACTACTTGCAATATGTGCAAAACTGAAAGCTCAATTGAACCATGCCTATCAACTGGCCCAGACAATGACTGCCAAGAGAAATCTAGCCAACAAGAGAGGCATGATAATAAAGTAAAGGCTCAAGAGCTTTGACCTGGAGACCTATAATGTTGTTACGCAATTTGGGACTGCATGGTAAACACAAAATTGCTGATCGGTGGCACCATCTTCCCCATGTAGTAGTAGGAAAGTTGGATGATTTACCTGTGTACAAGGTGAACCCAGAGAACAACTCCAAAGCTGTCAAGTGGTTAAAATACCATTCACTGTAACCACTTGCTACTATGCCAAGTCATAAGTGAGGCTAAACAATCAGAGATTGATTCCCCAGGGCCGATGACTCATGCTGCTGCAAGAAAGAGACAGAGTCAACCTCCAGTGGATACAGATTAGGTCCCCGAGCAGATCAGACTGATAGTGATTGTCAGTCAGATTCTGATGATAGTAGGTGTGACAATGCCTATTACCCACCTCCGAATTGAGTTAGGTGTTTCGAAGAAATCCTATGACTAATTGTGGGGATGAAGCTGGGCCTTCTGGACTGTCTAACCCCAGCTTTCATCCTTGGAGCCAAATGCTCTCTGAAAGTGAAGTGCAAAGTATCATCTGAAGATGCTGATTCCCTGTGTATTGTGGAACTGTATGATTTGCCTGAAGGAGGGGCTGATGGTTTGAGTCTTTCTGTTGGCACACAGAACTTGAAGAGCACTATGACAGTGCTGACAACCCCTTCAGTGCCTCAAAGTTTGATTGTGCCTGAGCCTTCGCAAAATGAGTCAGAAGTGTTATAGAAACAGAGCCACAGAGCAGGGGCGACAGTGCCCCAAATTTGGACGTTCCCATCCAGGCAGAGGCACCCCTCACAAGTGATGAAAGCCCCAAGACTGTTGCTGAAAGTACAGAGACTGTGGTTGTTCCCCAGAAAGACTGGCCAAGTTGTCAAAGCCAGTGGTGCCTTCAGTTATGATTCTCCCAGGAGGCCAGTGGATTTGCCTCTCAATGTGGTCCATAAAGGGGTTTATGTTTCTCAGATTTCACTGCCTAAACTGAGCTTAATACCAATTCCAGGTTGATTGTTCTGCCTTCTAGGTATGGTGCCCCTGCCCCATCTAGCCCCAAGTTAGCTGATAAGGAAGGGCCCTCTCTTAGATTGTTCAATTTACAAGAAGTTATTAATGATTCCATAGTAATGTGTAAATTACCTGCGTGAAATATGCATTATGTATTGTCAGATGGATATAGTATTGTGAAGTAGAGAATATGTATAGTAAAGGTATAAGTTTCGTTGACTGATGCATCAGATGTCTCTTGCATAACATGCTAATGGTATAAATGTCTCGTATAGTTTGCATTTGCAATATTGTGATGGTACAGACTTGATGTGGACGCCAAGTTTTCTCCAGGCAGGGAAGGGTGTAACTCCCCTACAAATGGGGGTTCCCAAAAAGTCTTCATTGAGCTTGCCTAAATGGTCACTGCCAGGCTGGTGTCCTGCGTTTTAGCAGTTTAAAATGTGAGTGCCAGAGAGTGACTGTATAGCCTCTGTGTACTGTCTCTTTAAGAGCTGCCTGGATTGCAGTCATAAGTAATCTGAGAGGGAGTTCTGTTGCAAGATGTAACTATTTGCTGAAAATCATTTAGAGTGATAATGATAATGATAATGTAGTTTGTCTAACCTGCCTTCTTTGCAGCAAGGACTGTTTTGTTTTACCTCCACTATCTTGGTCCTGGACTGCGAATTGGACCAATCAGTACTGGTGGGACCTAAAATGGAGCTGGACTAGGGGCTGTCTGGAGTCAAAATCTGTAGGAATTGTAGTTTTGGGCTTTTGCACCTGAAGGGGAGCCTTTGTTGTGACTGACAGACAGATCAGCCAACCAAACCTTTTGGATTCTGGGAAATTTCCAGGCTTGCTGGCAGTTGAGTCAGATCTAAGTTGGGAGCTGAAGAGGCAACAGCTTGAGACAGTCAAGCAGCTGTCTGAGTAGTTTCATGCGGGAGAACTGTGGAAAGGCCTGAGTTGTGGCCTGTATGTCTGTCTGCTGCCCCTGAGAGGGAGAGAAGAGAATTATTTCGGACTAAATCCAAGTTTGTGAGAATGAAGTAAGCCACTGATTTTTTTACCAGGCTCATAAATGAAGAAGACTGAAGATTTTGCTGAATGCGATCGGCCTGTCAGAATTTCCAGCTGCTTTTTAATCCCTGGTTTGTGCAGAGACTTTGCGATCGTGACCGGAGAGCGATTTTCCTGGTACAGTAGAATTTCCTTACATGTAAATGTGTTGTGTATTGAAAGTGGATCATGATTTAGTTTCCCACTGTATGAACTGTGTTCTGCTTGCTAGTACTGTAGAATCCTTTACATGTAAATGTGCTGTGTATTGAAAGTGGGTCGTGATTTGGTTCCCCATTGTGTGAACTGAGTTCTGCTTGCTGGAAGCTTTATCCAGCCTAATCGGACTGAATCCGCGTTCATCTCCATTCAGCCTGGGCCATGCCAAGCTGGCCCTGCCAAACTACTCCACTGGACAGAGAAAGTCACTGACAGAGACCTGCCTGGGGATCAACCCCTGCTCCATGCTTGAACAGGAGCAGCGCCTCGGCAAATCGTATGGGCCCTGCTTCTCCTGGCACTCCAGATCAACCACCTGCTGTCACGATTTTCATCCTGCCTGTGTCCAGTCTTGGGTATCGTGAGTAAATATCAGGGGTAGCTCCCTGCAACAACAGCCTAATCTAAAGTGTGTCATCTGATTGTGTTGTTTTCTTTTCATAAACAATGCCCTCCAGCTCCGGATTACAAATAGTGTGTGTTGTGCATGTTGTTTTCTTCCATCACAGGGCCCCAACCAGCTGCAATGTACCTGGCTAGCCCACCATTCTCCATCTGGGTACCCAGAGTGCGTGACTGTTTATGGGCCCTGAAGTGCATGCATAACTGTTTGATTGACAGAGCCTTTAAGCGAATTAAGCTGATTACGCCCCTCCCTTGTTCAAGTCCCTTAAATAAATCAGATCTAACTTTTTTAATTTTTGCATTTACTCTGACTGTGGTTTCAGTTTGTGCAAGAGTACTGTACTGCTGTTATTTGCTGTGTATAACCTTGTTTTCAGGAGGTTCCCAGGGCCGAGCCAGAGGAAAGCCCTGGTGGTAAGTGCAAACAGTGTGGGTACTTGTGAGGTGTATCAGGGGTATTGTGAAAGTGATAGCTGTGTATTGTTCCGGCCAGTAGTAAGGAAAGGGGGGGCGGGTTACAGTGTGCTGGAGGGCTGTGCCCAGGTTAGCTTGACTACAACCACCAATCCTGACCTCTGGGTGAAGGCACCCATTTCAGAACTCAGGCCCTTAACCTGCTACTAGCCAAGCAGGCAGGAGTAGTAACCCTTGGGACAGCACCACCTGGGATTATATATATATATATATATATATCCATTTAATGCATCAATTAAGGTTGTTCCCACAGTGACAAAAGCGAGGAAATTCGGTGTGGGTTGAAAATCCTAACTGCACATTCCCCCCACCACACACACACACACACACACACACATACACATGTAAGTAGGGGATGGACCAAGGCAACACAACCAATTACACACATCAGGAGGTGTATACCTGTGTTACTGTGGGAAGTGGAGAAATCCAACTTGAGATATCATAGATTATTTACAAAGTTGTTCTTCGAGATTAGTTCACACAAAGGTAAACCAAGCTGGCAGTAGTGAAAATGGTGTACCTCGCTTTGTTTTCAACATATGACTGATGAAAGGCATCATTGGCACTGCAATGTTAGTCTATGGCAAATTGTTCAATTTTGGAACAGTGTCACTTTGTAATCCTTAAGTATTTTAGCACAATAGCAGGAAAAGGCACATCTGTGGGACCAGGTCTTGCCATCCTGCAAATTTGAGGCCAAAGGTCCCAACCGTTTGCTTGCAGGATGATGGCAAAGATGTGCAGTCATTAGAACATACTTTCACAAAATACTTTGCAAACACGAAAGTGTCAAAACAACACTTTTGCATTTGTGAAAGTGATTTTGAAAGTATTTCAGAATGTGCAAAATCCTGTTTTGGATCTTGCGAACCCCAAAATACCATATGTGTAGTGTCTGTTATGTGTTGGTAGCAGCGTGTGGCCCAAGATGTCCAGTTGTCTGTAGTGATATGTTTTTTGTGGTGCGTGGAATGTCCAGGATGAGAGTTAGCAGTGATGACCCCATTCGACAGCCCAGTGGGAGCATGGGTGTGTCGTTTTGTGGTTTACATAGTTGTATGTTATTCCTATTACCAGCTGGTGGTTGTGTGTGATTGGTCGTTTTGCCTTGGTCCTTCCCCTACTTGCATGTATATGTGTGTGTGTGTGTGTGGTGGTGGTGGTGGTTGGGGGGGATGCGCAGTTAGGATTTTTCTACCCTGACACTGAATTTCCTCGCTTTTGTCGCTGTGGAACAACCCTAACTGATGCATTAAACTGAGTTTTTTGCCATGAATTTCCCTTCTTTTTGAGAATGTGCACTATAAATAGTGAAAGGAATGTGGTGGTGGGAGCGCAGGGCCCACCATGTGATTTACTGTCACTTTGTTGTGAAAAAACTGTATGAACGAGTAAAATGAAAATTGGGTACACAAACAGAAATGCAAACGGTGACAGCAATGGCGATGCAGCAGGAAACAGTAACGGCATCAACAACAGAAACGCTACCGAAAATGCAAATGCTAACGCTAACAGAAACACAAATGGTAATGAACACACAAACAGTAATGGTAATGCAATTGGAAATGGAAACATTTACATAACGCCAGCGATGATGCCAAAGGGAACAGTAACAGAAATGGAAGCGTAAACACAAGTCGTAATGCGCACAATAACGCAATTGGAAACGCTAACACTTAAGGTAACAGCAACAATGACGCCAAAGGAACAGAAACGGAAAAGCAAACGGAAGCGCGTACGCAAATGCAAATGTTAATGCACACGGTGATGCAAAAGGAAATGCAAGTAAAAACTGTAATGGAAATGTAAATGGTAACAGTAACACAAATGCAAATGCAAAGGTTAACACACATGGTGACGTAAACGTAAATGCTAACGCAAACAGTACCGGAAACACAAGCGGAAACACTGACTGTAACAGTAAGGGAAACACACACCCTGTTTTTCCCCAAAAGGTGCATTCAGAAGCACAGTGAATACAAAGAATGTATGCATAATAATGGGCCTCAGAGCAGAAAATGAACACTTGGAATACTAAATTGCTTATATCTCAGGAACCGTACAACGGAGAAAAAAAATTAAAATGTCATATTATTTATTACTTTCCTGGCTAGTTTTGTACTTAGTCCCCTAGTAGGGGGCTAAGCATTTTTCACATGAAAAGTCCGTATCTCGAAGTGTTTTCAAGATACGGGCCCCGAAAAGTGCGGCAGACACTATAATGTTAGCCTATGGGAAAAACTGTCAACTTCGGAGTGACGTAACTTTGCAGCCCTCAAATATTTTGTCACCAAATCACCAAAAGGCACACTTGTGGGATCTTGGCTTTCTTCCTCAAATTTCAGCCCCAAAGACCAAACTGTTCTTTGCAGCAGGGTGGCAAAAATTTCCTATTGTTTTGGGCATAGTGTTGCAAAAGTAGTGGTGATTTTGATACTTTCTAAAAAAATCATCGAAAGTGTCAAATGTGCAACACTATTTTGCGACACTACTGTTTACAAAATTTAAAAACATATTTCTAGGGTGTTTAACCCCCCATAAAAGAAATGGCTAGCATCCCCAGGACTTGACTTGGTGAAAGCAGCAATAATTGTGTCCCTAAAAGGTTCCCAATTTAAATGCCAAGCATTTCTGTGACCACCAACTGAAAACAAGATGGCAGATTTGCGACACTACAGGGGTCATTTGCGACACTGTCAATCTTTTTGTTAACTTTTCCCTTTGACTATAATGAAAAACTTGTTTGTTGAATAACTTCTGAACCGTTTAATATTTTTTCACGAAATCTTCAAAAGGCACACCGGGGACCCTGGCTGCATGTTCCCTGAAGGTTTCAGGCCAGTTACGCAGACCATGCTACCTGTATGAGCAAAGAATGCAAAAATGTGTAATTATCATATTCTCCGGCGCTATGCAGTTTTGCAACCATATATCTGACCATTATGAAACTTGGCAGATCCAGAGAGCTATAGTACTGCTCCATGCATGCCAAATTTCAGGCAAATCCATCATATGGTGGCAAAGTTAATAAGCTGCCAAATTTCAGAGTTTAACCTTAAATGGGGTACTCGACCTAACTATAGTGGGACTACCGTATATATATATATATATATATAAATATATATATATATATATATATATATATATATATTTATGTAATAGGTGTAGAACCAAAAGCAATTGCATAAATTCATTTATTTCCACATATGTGGGATAAATCTAACCACCCTAGATTTATTCCACATATGTGGGATAAATGCAAACTGTCAATCAAAGCTTTTTTGTTCACTTTTTTGACAAACAAATGTGAATAACTTTAAAACGAAAAATTATAACATAGTACTGTAAGAACGAAAAATGTTCAGGACAAGAATATCTACAAAATGAGTGGTGTTTCATTTATAGATACCTTTTAGTTTTTTTTATAATTAACAAAAAACAGCATAAAATCCAATTGTCTTTTCACTTTTCAGCCAAACAAATGTAAATAACTTTAAAATGAAAAACGATAGCATGGTACTGTGAGCACGAAAAATGTTCAGCACAAAAATATCTACAAAATGAGTGGTGTTTCATTCATAGATACCTTTTAGTTTTTTCGTAATTAGAAAAAACAGCATAAAATCCAATTTTCTTTTCACTTTTTCAACAAACAAATGTGAATCACTTTAAAACTAAAAACGATAGCATGGTACTGTAAGCACGAAAAATGTTCAGCACAAAAATATCTACAAAATGAGTGTTTTTTCATTAATAAATACCTTTTAGTTTTTTTTATAATTAGCAAACAACAGCATAAAATTAAATTTTTGATTCACTTTTTCAACAACCAAATGTAAATAACTTTAAAATAAAAAAGGTAGCATGATACTGTGATCATGACATTTGTTCAGCAAGAAGTTCTCTACAAAATGAGTGGAGTTTCATTTAATAGCTACCACCATGCTAGGCAGACATACACTAGGAAAGTTAACTGAAAGTCCCAGAAAGTCCCAGAAATTATCATTTAAAAAAAGAAGATAAACAGTCAAAACCAAATGTTCCTGCACTGATAAGAAGCATCCCTATTGCATAAATGAAATATACAATGGTGAGCTGTCAGATAAATGATTTATCTACACTTGTGCTGTTTGACCTCGGACACCTCACTTGTGGCTTCGCCACTGTGAAATTACCGAGGTCAAACAGCACTTGTGTAGATAAATCATTTATCTGACAGTCACCATTGTATATCCTATATATATATATATATATATATATATATATATATATATATATATATACATATTTATTTATTCATTGCAAAAACTTTGTTAATGCACTAGCTAGGATTAAAGTGAAAAATGTAGGGAAATGTGACATTAGGGTTTTTTAACCGTAACACCCCATCCCCACCATGCATGCAGCAACAGGCGTAAGGGGTGTGCCTTGGGGTTGTCATCCCTAGTGCTCACCCCGTTCTCATATACTGTACCCATCTCAATGTACTTACTCATGGAATGGGTGAGCATTAGTTAACAACCCCAAGGCACACCCCATGCCTGTTGCTGCCTGCAGGTTGGGGATGGGGTGTTAGGTTGAAACCTAATGCCACATTCCTCACTTTCTCACTTTAACCCTAACTAGTGCATTAACAGTATTTTTGCAATGAATTTCCTTATATTTTGAGATAGTACTTTTCTATAATCAGTTTTATAAAGCGTGAATGTTTTTCTATAATTAGTTTTTACAAACGATGAGTTACTATAAAAAATCTTTTGACCATATTCGGGGGACTGTGGATTCAAATCCAGGTGTCCAGATTCTTAGCCACTACACTATATTGCCTCCTTTCATATCATTGTGTCAATGTTCTGTTATCCAAAGACAAGACAATTCTAGACTAAAACAACCAATAACACTTTCCTGTGTAACTGTATTGCCAAAGCTCTTATTTTTAAACTTTGCATATTTCTAAGCTGTTGAGTTGTCTGAAACTTTTTCAGTTCATGTGAACTCAAAATCAGTACTCTAATGTCTATTTTAACATAAGCTAAAAAATGACTACTTTCCTTCTATAGCCCTAATGTTTAACATACTGACTTGTAGCCCATGTTTGAAAACAATTCGCATCTTGTCAGTATCCAAAAAGTAAACCAGAAAGAAATTGTTGTAAACAGTGGTTTTGAACAGACCAGGCTTCCCAAAGAGAGACAGGTTGTAGTTTTCACCCAGTTTTTCTAATTCCCTCAATAAAAAAAAAAAAGTATGCAAATTAGCTCATGATTATTCATGAGCTATGGTTACACTGACATTTTTTTAACCAGGAGAGACACACTAAGCTGAAAGCTTGTTTACAGGTGTCACCTGGGAGCACAAGGAATTTAAATGACTTGCTCAGGGTCACACAGATGCTCAAGAGAGGGGCTGTGATTCAAACCCAGGTCTCCAGGTTTGCAGTTCAGTGCCTTAAACCACAACACAGGGCACATAAGGAACTGTTCTTTTGCAATGTGAACAGATGAAACCAAAAATAAGTTGTAAACAGTGATTTTGAACAGACCAAGCTTGTACTTTTCACCTGATTTTTCTAATTCCCTCAATTTAAAAAAATGGGTATGCAAATAAACTCATGATTATTCATGAGCTATGAGGTGACTCAAGGTGCCCTAGTCATGCCCCCTCATATAGCTATTTTGAAGTGCTTACTGAGCATGCTCACAATCGGAATTTTTAAATTTAATAACTTTGGAACAGATTAATATTTTTTCATCAAACCAGCAAAAGGCACATCTGTGGGCCAAGCCCTTTCTACTCTGAAAATTTCAGACCAAAATTCCAAACCATCCTGGTGCAAGGCAATAACAAATAAACAGCACAAAACAGCAATTTTTTTTACATTTTCACTATACGCATCTCAGAATCTGCACATCTGACCGAAAGGAAACTTGGCACATCAAGAGAGCTACCCAGTGAGACCATGCAGGCAAAACTGCATGCAAATCTATTGAATGGTTGCAAAGATATTAAAGTGCAAAATCTGAGGTTTAACATAGAACCCACAGCTCAACTCCTAACTGTGGTGGTGCTACAGCACCACTACAATACTAATATATAGATATACACTGTACATAACTATAGTAATAACTTTGCCCTGTTCAATGGAATTGCACTACATTTTGCACGCAGATCTGGAGGACTAGATGTCCTGGTTTGCCAAATTTCATTTCAGTCGGATGTTTGGATCCCAAAATCTGGACAGTGCATTTTTAGGAAAACATTTATTTATTTTTTGCTATTTTTTTTATCATCGCCTTCAGCCCATATGGTTTTGAATTTTGAAAGGGTATGCTGCAGAATGTTGCCTTTCATTGATACGGTGAAAAAATATTCATCTGTTCCCAAGTTATAAGCATTTGAAATTTTGGTTCTGAGCATGCTTAGTAGGGTATCAAATGTCTATTCAAAAGACCCTACTGACCATGCTCAGAACCAAAATTTTAAATCCTTATAACTTAGCAGTGGATTAAAATTTTCTCACCAAACTAATAAAAGGCACATCTGTGGTCAAGCCCTTTCTACCATGAAAATTTCAGAACAAATTCCAAACAGTCTGGGAGCTAAATGATGACAGAAAACAGCAACAAGCATTTGTCAATGCCGAAAGTTGATTGCGTTGTTCTGTTGAGAACGCTCACTGGCCCTCTGTCAGTCGCTCAGTCTATGTTTTCCGGTGCTGCAGGCTGCTCGTTTGTACTGGGCTCCTGCCTACATTGGCACCTTGTTCTTCCCACTAAGAAATCTGCAGCTGCCCCGACAGAGCTCCGTTGAGGTGGCTCACTCCCCCTCTCTCACTCGCTCATTCTGTTTCTCCTGGCGCTGCAGGCTGCCCTTTTGTACTGGGCTCCTGCCTCTTTTGGTGGCTTTTTTTGCCCACAAAGAAATCTGCAGCAGTCCTGACACAGGTCTGTTGAGCCTGCTTACTCCCCCTCTCTTACTCACTCATTCCGTTTCTGCCAGCGCTTGCAGGCTGGCCTTTTGTACAGGGCTCCTGCCTGCGTTGGCACCTTTTTCTGCCCACAAAGAAATCCACAGCTGTCCTGACAGAGCTCCATTGAGGTCGCTCACTCCCCCTGTGTCACTCACTCATTCTGTTTCTCCTGGCACTGCAGGCTGCCCTTTGTACTGGGCTCCTGCCTCTGTTGGCGCCTTTGTCTGCTGGACTCGGAGGTAAGTATGGAGTGGGGGTTTGAGGAGGCAGGGTGCACAGTGGTGGGTGCGGGTGGTGGGAAGGGGGCCAGGGAGACCACAAGGGACAGTTTTCTGATTTCACAGGTTTAAAAAAAAAAAAAAACATTGTGGGACAGTTTTTCCTTCACAGGGGCCATTAGGCACGCTGGGGTGGGCTCCCAGCATGCACCCAACTGCTTCTTTTTGGGGCCAGTAACCAATGGGGATTGGGCACCCTGTCAGCACACAACAAAGGGAGGTTCACATTATGCCGATGGGGATTGGGCACCTTGTCGGCACACAATAACAGTGGGGGAATTGACATAATGCTGATGGGGAGTGGGCCTCTGCCGGCACAATCAACATTACTTCACTGAAGCCGACAGGGATTAGGGGACCCCACGGCAACAAACATGGTGGAGGGGGTTATACAGTTTAGAACATGGCAGCAAGCTGCTGCCATGTTCACATACAATATCAGGCTTTTTACATCCTGCCCTACAATGACAGGTTGCCCTCATTGCAGCAGATGGTTGACGCTGGTAATGATGAGGCAGCCCCTGATTGCAGCGGCTGCTTTTTTAGAAGGTTGTGGCATGCTGGCTGAACTAGTGTCAGCAGCAGCGTGCCATGGCATTGGGGGAAGTGGGACAAGCCTTTGCAGGCTGTGGGGGCATTGGCCACAACAGTGCCGTGCCTCCACAACCTGCTTGTGGAGAAAGCTGCTGCAACATGTTTCTTGCGCATGCGCGCAATCAACATAAAAAAATGCCAATTGTTTAAACATTTTTCACTATCTGAATCTCAGAATCCACACATGTGGCCAGAAGGAAACTATGCAGGTCAAGAGAACTACTATCCAAGACTGTGCTTGCAACATTTTGTGCAAATCTGTTCAACGGTTATGAAGATATTAAAGTGCAAAGATGGTGTCCCACAAAAAAGGATTTTTTTCTTGCAAGAAAGGATTGGCTCCTCACAACAAAGAATCCTTTTCATGAGACCAAATTCTTTTGCCATTCAGGAAGCTATCCAAAGATTGAACTGAGCATGCTCAGAACTTGAAACTTTAAAATTAAATAACTTTGGAACGATTAATATTTTTCACTACACTAGCGAAAGGTCCTTCTGTGAGGCAAGCCCTTTCTATCCTGAAAATGTCAGACCAAAATTCCAAACCATCTGGGCACAATAAGATGACAAAAAAGCACAAAAAACAGTGATTTTTAATGTTTTAGCACGGTGCACAGCTCAGAATCCGCAAATCCAACCAAAACAAAACTTGGCATATCAAGAGATCTACCAACAAGACTGTGTATGCAATATTTCATGCAAATGAAATCTGTTGAATGGTTGCAAAGTTATTAAAGTGCAAAGTTTGAGGTTTAACATAAAAACCCTTGCTCATCCCTAACTATAGTAATGCTACTGCGCCACTATAATATATATATAGGGAGATATGACAGGCCTGACGGAAGATATCATATTTGTCTTCATGAGAGGCCAATGATATCATAATATCTCACAAATGGCAAAGCCACAAGTGAAATATCTTGATATCACTGGCTTCTTGTAAAGATTAATATGATATCTTCAGTCAGGCCATGTCATGTTCTGTTTATACAATACATGTTTTAGGCATGGATAATCAGTGTTACACTATTATACTGCTCTGTTTATTTCTGCCACAATCATTGTTACATGGTTGTTGTGCTGCTCTATTTATTTCTGCCAGAAGAAGTCACTGCAGCAGAAGACATCCAGGGAGAGAACCATGCGGTCGGTTGGAAATATGGAGTGTAGATTGTACCCAACCATACCTGTTATCAACAACTCTCCCAGATAGATTTTTTGTTTTTTTTTTTGTTTCTCACCAAATGGCTCACACAGTAACACTAAGAGCAACCGCTTAAGCATGTTGATTTTTTTTTGTATCCCCCATCCCCAGCACACGCAGTCCACGGTGTCTTATGTTTTGCTAGCAGAAGTTTTGGTTTGTGGTTCTCCAAGCTATTGTACCTGTACCTGGAGAGGAACAAGAAGGATGAGGAGTACAGTGAGCCCTTCCATGGCATGTAAGTTGTCCCACAGAGTGAGCGAGTTGTACAAAGCGAGCTGTATGAGTGACGTGTCATTCACTGTGAGCCTACAGTAAGGATAGAGCAAGTGATGTGGGTTGGAGACAGTGTACAGTACTGTATTTTATTGATGGCTGAAAGTGGGGCCAGTGTTGGAGCTGCCGGTATTGGAGTTGTATTTTTACTAGTAATCACCGACTTGAGCATGTCGATCTTTTTTTGGTACGCCCCGGACCTCACGCATCCACAGCACCTTGGAGTTTTGGTTTGAGTTTCGTTTGCTGAGGCAAAATGGCAGCTGCAAATTGTTTTGAAATTTAATGATGTAATGGTACATAGATGATACCACTATGACGTATAGGAACATGCATGATATCTCTATGATGCATAGGAACGTGCAAGATATTGCTATGATGTATAGGAATGTGGAGATACATTTGATATCTTTTCTGTCTGCCTGAGATGGTACCTTTTATCTCTGTTGATATCACAAAACATATGTTGTATAAATAAGGGATATGTCATGGCATAATTGGATATATCAGTGATATTTCCAGAGTGCAGTTTGACCTTATGACGTCACAAGTGGTGAAGCCATGAGTGACTACACAAGGTCAAACTGCAAGAGGGAGAAATATCACTGATATTTCCAGTTGTGCCATGGTATATTCCATTTCTTTAATGCCTGGTTATATGATTTTTGATGTTAGTTGTTATATATATATATATATATATATCAAACGGCCATGCTCTCTGGCAAAAATGAAGTACTCCTACTAGGGGATATAAATATAAACTGGTTAGGAAAATGCCAGGCCACCTCACTCTCCAAAATACAGAGCTACAACTTGCATCAAATGATCACCAAACCTACAAGGATTGTGTCCAGCTCCAACTCCAGCACCTTAATCGACTGGGTGCTAGTAAACCGTACTGAGCATATCCTCTCTGTCGGCACTCTTGCAGATGCCATCACGGACCATAATCCAGTCTTTTGCTCCTGGGGCCATCTCCATCACCCCCACAGAAACTGCATTTCATCACCATCCAAAACTTTCTTCACAATGTAGCCAACATAGACTGGTCCAGTCTCTATCTAACCTCTGATGTGCAGTCCGCTCTCAATATCTTCACTGCAAATTTCTCAGCCATTCAGGACACTCACGTCCCTCGGATAACACATCGAGTCAAAGGGAGGCCTACCCATTGGCTAAAAAAAGATCTACTAAACAAAATAAAAAAGCGTGATAAAAGCTGGAGCCGTTTCAAGTCATCTGGCCTACAGGAAGACCAAAACACCTACAGGACGCTTAGAAATACATGCAAAAAGGAGATCAGGGCAGCTAAAAGTTCCTATTGCAAAAGCTTATTAACCAGTGCATCAGGGGATCCTAAAAAATTATGTTCCCACAAAAAAAAGTTCCTGGGATCTAACCTTTCTCCTACCCCGAATGACATGGTACTAAATGTTGCCCACTCGCAACAACCCTCAGACCATCGCTAATTTCTTTAGTGACCAATTTACAGCCTTGACCAAATACATATCCGCTTTTCCTGCCTCAAATCAACTGGATCCTTCAACTCCCTCCCGCCAAGCATCAAAAATCCCCTCCTTTCACTTTAAGGCTGTTACTCGTAGGGAGGTCACAAAACTCCTCAGAAAGATCTTGGACAACACAGCCATTGGATCAAACGGTATGGAACCCAGGCTGCTAAACATTGCCTCACCTCTCATTGCTGGACACCTGGCTAGAATTTTTACACTCTCCTCATTGCATAGCAGAGTCCTGGATATTTGGAAACAGTGAGAGTCACCCCTGTCTTCAAACAAAACGACCCTAAAGAGCTCTCTAATTACAGGCCCATAGCCA
Organism: Neoceratodus forsteri; assembly: GCA_016271365.2. Classification (NCBI taxonomy): domain Eukaryota; kingdom Metazoa; phylum Chordata; order Ceratodontiformes; family Ceratodontidae; genus Neoceratodus; species Neoceratodus forsteri. The sequence goes on from JADMNL010000023.1 coordinate 74,505,164, forward strand.
TCCTGTCAGTTCTAAGCAAAATATTGGAAAAGATAGTTGTCACGCAAACCATTGAATTCCTCCGAGACAGTGACCTTCTAACTGCTGCAGAACACGGCGTTCGAAAAGGTCGCAGCACCACAACCTCCCTACTCAAATTTACTACAGACTCCCTCACTGTCATGGACTCAGGGCCTTTCATGGGAGTGTTTTTCATCAATATGTCAAAAGCCTTTGACTTGGTAGACCACACACTTCTCCTCGACACATTCCACTCTATGGGCTTTGCTCCTTGTGTTGTCAGTTGGTTTAACAGTTACCTGTCAAATAGGGCCCAAACCGTTAAATTCAATTATACAATGGCAAGAAAGAATCTAGCATACTGATTGGTTAATCAGCCCCAGACACAGTGATGATATTACACTATAACATCACTGTATCTAGGTCAAGCAGAAAGGTAACCGCAGTGCAGAAAAGAATCCCTTCCTCTAACTGTCGCAGCTCGCCTCTCCGTCTACAAAAATTCACCTTCCTGCCTAACAGTTCACATTCAAATCAGCACTGCAAAACGCACTTCCAACAGCAAGCAAGACAACCAAAACAACTTGCACAAACCACAGGACAGCTTTCTTTTTTTTTTGTCTGCTGTCATCTTATTTACCATCCCCGAATTCAGTGGCTTCACTAAACCGCAAGAGTGAAATAACGAACTTTTGAACCTAGCGACCGGAAGTTACAAAACGCCTATCTCCTGTCCCTTTTGCCGAAAATCTGCACTCGGTGTTGACAGTTAAGATACAAAGCTTTGTTTCTCCAAACGTGGTTCCCTGCTAAAAAACTTACCTCTGCTGCTAAATATTCCATTTCACTCTCCTGCTCAGCACCGCGATCCTCTCTGCCTACCCGCTCCACTCACTGCTCGCCTCACGAAAGTAACGGGTGCACCTATGCACTCCTCACACTACCCAGCACCTGAAAGCAACGGCTGCAGTATTAAATACAAGAAACATAAATTTAAAAAGTATGTGTGTATCGCAAAAACAAAACAAAAAGACAAACGAGAGGTCACACACAGGGGTCAGGGACATAGAAAAATAGCCAGAAACACAGACACAAAATGAACCACAAAGCAACAGCGCTATCTGCTGGACAACATAGGAACTGGGAACTCTTTTTTTAATAGGTGCACCTACCCCAGCAAAAATGTTAAAAAATAACAATAATTTACACATATTTTCTCTTTTCTTTTTTTTTAACAAAGAAGCCATTGTATAATAGCAATAAGGCACTCCAGGTGTGTGTTTATCGTGTACGTCACTCCTGGTGGTGGAAGCACTTTCGCTCACTGCGTTTCAACCCACCCCAGGAGTGACGTTATTACACGACAACACACACCCCCTGTCGTGCCTTATTGCTTAATTCCCACATGCTCCACCCTAAAGACTGTGAACATTGGAGTTCCCCAAGGCTCAACCTTGGCCACTCTCTTCTAAATTTTATCAACAGCATCACCACTAATCTCCTTGACACCTCATCTCTACTCTGTCACGGACAACATAGTCATGTATGCCAGTGCGAAAGATGTGTCCGATATCAACCCTACGTCTAGCCTCCGATTTCCAACACACACAAGACTGGCTATGGGACTACAAACTTGTTCTAAATGAGGAAAACACAGTCCATGCTATTTGGGACCTCCTAAACTCAAGACATTCCGAGATAAGTTCAGGGTCTCCTGCTTAGATGGCTCACCCATAACTCCTGTAAAGTTGTTTAAATACCTTGGGGTCATCCTTGACCAATCTCTAAATTGTGAACTCCACATCATCAACACGTGCAAATCAGTCAATTCCAAGCTAGGCATGTCATACGGACCAGCCACATGCTAACCCCTACTGCTAGAGTGGCTATAGCTCGGGGCATACTCCTACCTACTCTGACCTATGGAGTGGTAACTTATGCTCCTTTACCAAAATCAAATCTTCAAAGATGGGATGTCACCTATAACAACATCTCCAGGTTCGCCTCAGCCTCCCGCAGACTAAAACACCATTGTCTGCTATACTTGGATCTAAACTAGTTGTCCCCCAATGATACTAGACTTTACTCCCTTGGCTCCACTGTTGGCAGCATCATGAGATCTTGTACATCAACAACTCTGGCCGAGCTACTCACCTACCAGACCTCCAACTACGGCCTATGTGCGACTGACAAATCCCTACAATGCATCTCCAAATGCAGTACCACCAGAGGCTCTAGAGCCTTTGCACACCATGCACCTCAATTATGAAACTCACTCCCTCTGGACATCCGGCTAGCTCCAACACACAATGCTTTTAAAAAAGCACTCCACCAGCATCATAGCTCCACCAACCAATGCTCCTGTTTCAAACCTCCTGAGTCCTCCAGGTATCCTGCCTATACCGAAGCTCTTACCTTTTCTCCACAATACTCCCCTTGCAGTATAGCCTATCCCAACTCTCTGTCCTGACACTAATTCCCCTGCAGCCACTCCCTCTCTCTTTGTCAGCTCCTATTCTATACCCTACCTTTCCTTACCCTGACTGCTATTATCCCTACTGTTCACAATCTTGCCATTCCCCAGCCCACTATCCCCCTGCACTTGTCAGGATTTGACCACATTATTCACTAAAAATACCACCAACAGCTTAATCTGGTTCAAGGTCAGTTGGCATTCATCTGTCTCCCCCTCCCCCGGGTCGTGCCTGAAAATAGGCAGGATTTGTCTAGTGCACTTACCCGGTCAACAAAAACTAAATAAAAGAAAAAAAAATAAATAAATAAACATTTGCATGCATCTATTTTTGTTGTACTTTCCAAATCATGTTTTCAGGACTACTACTGCAATACTCTTGCTACTGTATGTTTTTTGTCATGCTATGACTGTAAAAACCTCTATGATCCTACCAGGACCATCCTGTGTACTACCTGTAATGCTTAGCTTATTGTTAAATGTTTTTCGAAGTACCCTGTATACTACCTGTGCTGCTTAGCCTATTGTTTTAATGTTTCACAGCACCTTGTTTATGTATCTCGATGTGATCTATTTGTTATACCTGCAATGTCTGCCCTGTAACCTCCCGGGTCGTGCCTGAAAACAGTCATCTTTATGGCTAGTGCTCCAACCCAGTAAACAAAAATTAAATATATATATATATATATATATATATATATATGTTTTTTTGAAATACCCTGTATACTACCTGTGCTGCTTAGCCTATTGTTTTAATGTTTCACAACACCTTGTTTATGTATCTCGATGTAATCTACCATTTGTTATACCTGCAATGTCTGCCTGTAACCTCCCGGGTCGTACCTGAAAACAATCATCTTTATGGCTAGCGCACCCACCCGGTAAACAAAAACTAAATAAATATAAAAAATATAAAAAACTTTGTTAATGCACTAGTTAGGGTCAAAGCAACAAAAGTAGGGAAATGTGGGATTAGGGTTATCAACCCTAACACCCTCCAGGCAGCACAGCTGGTGGGGTGTTTGTCGGCTCAACTCACCCCATTCTCATACAGTGTACGTACATCTGACCTTATTTACCGATGGAATGGGGTGAGCCTTAGGCTTGAGAACCCCACACCAGCAGTCCTGCTTGGGAGGGGTTAGGTTGAAAACTCTAATATATATATATATCTATATATATATATAGATATATATATATATATATATATATATATATAGATATATATATAGAGAGAGAGAGAGATAGATAGATATATATATACACACACACACAAATATATATATCTTATACTGACACGGTAGTACCAGTATAGTTAGGGTTCAATGGTCACTTCTATATTAAACCCCAAATTTTGCACTTTAATAACTTTGCAACTGTTTAACCGATTGGCATGAAATGTTCCATGTGCCATTGGGACCAAAGATCTCTTGATGTGGCAAGTTTGGTTCTGGTTGGATGTGCAGTTATGAGATGCAGAGTGTCACAAAATGTGCAAATTGCCATTTTTGTGTAAATCCTTTGTCGTGCTGTTTCTCAGAAATGGCTTGGGGGTTTGGTCTGAAATTTGTAGGGCATATAGAGTTTGGGTCACAGATGTGCCTTTTGAAGGTTTGGAGAAAAAATATTAATCCATTCAAAAGTTATTCAAATTCAAAGTTTCCCATTATTTCCTATGGGAAAAGTTAGCTGGCAGCCTCAACAAAACCTTTTTTTGCCGCAAATGCATTTTTTGTTGCCGCAAATGGGGAAGTTTTCCTGAGCTGTCGCATCTTATTTTCAGTTAATGAGGCAAACAAATTAAAATATGTCAAAAATGCTTGAACTTGTTAACACCAACAGCTGTGTTTACTTAATCGAGGCCAAGGAATTTGATTCTGGGATCAGTTTGCCACAAAACTGCCCAGAAATATATTCATTTTGTCAGTGGCCATATTTGTGCCACAAATTGTGGCAGTTGTTTCGTGAAACAATGGGGGTGGTTGTGCTGCAAATTGTGGCTATACGAGCCAGTGTTTTGCGAAACACCCAGCCTTGTTTTGCAGCACAACTACTGCATTTTGCAGCACAACTATGACGGCGACCAAAAAAAACCAAAAAAGATTTCTGGGCATTTTGCACCAGACAGATCACAGAATCTGATTCCTCAGTCCTCGATCGGGTGTTTACCAAAATCAAGTATTTTTAACATTTTAAACCTTCCAGAGCAGGGAAGGGTGCCGGTATGACAAGACAATAGATAAAAATGTCGTTCCACTCAGTGGAGTACTTTCGTCTCTCTGCGCCTTCACCTGCATGTGCACACTGGGCCCCAATCCCCAGTGGCACTGTATTTATTTAATTACTTTATTTATTTATGTAATAATTTAATCAGCAATGTGGACACCAGGGAGTCCACCCGAGTGTCCCGATATAGTGAACTGCACATGATTTTCTATGATCTGACACTGAGACACCCACCCCTGGTATCAGATGCCCCCCCTGCAGTGTGTTATTTCACTTATTTTTGCAGACATCAGGGGTCCAATCCCAGTGTCGGCATTCAGAATTCACCCCCGGCAGAGTGACACACTGAGGAGTCCACCCCAGTGTCTCAACATACATATATTCTATATATGTATATCTGTAAAAGGAAAACAGTTCCCCAATGTCTTTTCATTTTGGGTAAACTGAAAATAAATGGTCTCTCGTCATTTTCCTGCCCTCCCACATCCTCACCCTCCCACTGAGCACCCACCACCCCACTCCCCTTGCCTTATAATTACCACTGGAGGTCATCCATTTTGATCTTCTGTGGACCAGAACACCTCTGCACTCCTCAAAGTCGAACCACGAACTGAAGAATCAAGGAAAGTGCCCTATAATGTATTTCAATGGCATTTTGAACTTATTATGATATCTTTGTCATTTTTAATTTTTCACCAAATTTTCAACATTACTTTTGGGACCCCATCTCATGAACACCGTCCCTGTTGTTTCATTAATCGAGCTCAAAGGTGATTTCACAGTTGCTGCGTGAAATCACCTTTCAGTATAGATTAATGAAGTGGCAGTGCCAGTCTTCATGAGGTGGGTTCCAGAAAGGCACATGTTGAAAATTTGGTGAAAAATTCCCAAAATGCCTGAGTTACATGCATCCATTAAAATTTTCTAAGCATATGCATAACTTGGTAATTTTCAATATTTTCTGCCAAATTATGTCGGTTAGAGAGGCGCTGGCAGAAAACAGGTCGGATTGATGACAAACTTAGATTGATGGTTCATTATAAGGATTATCAATTGGCAGTCTCCCATAAGAAGGCACAGTTCCTCTCCAGGGAGATTGCCGCTGCATAAAATCGACTGCTCAGCTCTTCTGGACTGTCGACAAAATGTGCAATCCAATCTGTTTTCAGTCTGGGGGAGCATTTTTGCAAAATAAGTATGATGAGTTTGCTCACTTTTTCGCAGATAAGGTTGTCACTATCAGATCTGGAATCTGTCTAGCCCCCTCTATTGGTTGTTGTGGAGGTCGACAGGTGGTTGCAAGCACCCAGTTTACCTGGTCTGACTTCGGCCGGCCAGCGATCACTGACAACGTGAGGATTATCCAGACCTTGCAACCAGCCTACTGTAGTTTGGACCTGGGCCTAACATGTCCCCTTGTGGGGTGTGTTGAGGTAATTGGTCCAGTCCTAGCTGAGATAGTCTGGAGATCATTGGAGTCAGGGTTTTTTCCTGACCCCCTGAAGGAGACAGTTGTGAGATCTCACCTTAATAAAACCTCCCCTTGACCCAGACTGTCTTTGCTAACTACAGACCCATCTCTAAACTGCCCTTTGTGGGTAAGGTTATTGAGAAGGTGGTTGCATTGCAGCTGGATGGTCATCTGACTATCCATGATGTCTATGATCCTCTTCAGTCCAGATTTAGGAAGAGGCATAGTACCAAGACGGCACTTGTTTAGGTACTTAATGATGTCTTAATAGCTAGAGATCAGAGGACTCGTTCAATCTTGTTCCTCCTTGATCTCTCTGCAGCATTTAACACTGTGGACCATGGTGTGCTGTTGGAGTACTTGCGGCTGATCTGTGGGCTGTTAGGTACAGTACTCAGTTAGTTTCGATCTTTCCTCACAGGTAGAACTCAGAGAGTGGTGTCAGGGATTTATTCCTCGACCTCTCTCCCCCTGGCCTGTGGGGTGCCGCAGGGCTCCATCTTGTCAACCATGTTGTTCGCAGTGTATATGCTGCTATTGGGAGACATTATTAGGCAGTATGGTCTGAGTTTTCACTGCTATGCAGATGATACTCAGCTATAGAAGAAGAAGAAGAATCAGCATTTATATAGCGCTTTTCATACATCCAAAGCGCTTTACAAGCAATGCTAGACTGGTAGTGAAGTGACTATACATGTCCTTTGTGCCCAAGCAGGGTGGAGCCGTCTCGGTCTTTAACAACTGCCTCTCCGAGATCCAGGACTCGATGAGTGCCAACTGGCTGCAGTTGAACCTGGATAAAACTGAGGTGTTGGTGGTGGACCCAGGTCATCAGGGTATGGGATCGCACACAGGACAGCCAACCATGCTTTGGCTTGGGGACGTTCAACTGGTGACCTCTGACCGGGTGCGGAATCTGGATGTTTTTTTTGATGACAAACCTCTTTTTACCACCTGAGGAACATCGCCCTGATAAAACATCTGGTCCTGCCCGATGATCTTCCAACTTTGGTCCATGCCTTTGTGACCTCCCGCCTTGACTACTGCAATACCCTCTTCCTAGGGCTTCCGGAGGTTGACATCCGCCACTTACAGCTGGTGCAGAATGTGGCGGCCAGGCTGTTGACTGGCTCTTCAAGATCCTGCCATATCACGCCTGTGCTCCGTGGACTGCACTGGCTGCCAGTACAATGGCGGATCACCTTCAAAGTTGGGTTACTGACCTATAAAGCCCTACATGGGCAGGGACCTCGGTACTTGCAAGATCTCCTTTGTCCCTACCACCCCCTCTGCCTTCTCCGCTCCTCCGATGAGAGATTGCTAAAGGTTCTCAGGGTTCGAATCAAGACCTCGGGGGCACATTCTTTTACTTTTGTGGCCCCTACCATGTGGAACTCTCTACCTCATCGGGTGAGAGAGTGCCTGACCATCCAGAGTTTTAAGATCGCTCTTAAGACGCATTTATTCAGTTTGGCCTTCTCTGATTATTTCTGATCTATTGAGATGGTTTTAAATAATTGTGACCATCTAATTATTTATGGTGACCACTTAAAGCTTTTCTGAAATTTTTCTTAGATCTGATGATATTGGTTTTAAATAATGGTATAGTTTTTAATGTTATCTGTTTGTATTTAACTTTTGTGTCTTAAGTTGTACAAGCGCTTTGAACAATTTGGAACTGCACTTTTTATAAAAAAAATTTGAATTGATTTTCAACATAGCCATTTTTCCACACCACCTCATGAACAGTACAGCTGTCATTTTTCACATTCTGTCCGAAATGTGATTTTCACCTACAGGGTTTGTGAGGTGGGGTAATGAGAAGACTATGTTGAAAATTTGGGGTCAAAATATGAAAATGTGCCAAAGTTATTATAATTCATTGCAATTTCACTATGCCCGCTCGTAACTTCGGAAATGTTACACATTTTTACCCCAGATTTTCAACATAGCCTTCTTATTACCCCACCTCATGTATGTCACAGCTGTCATTTTTCAAATCCTGCCCAAAATGTGTTTTCGTATATGTGCTGTGGAATGGCATTGCAGTTGCATCGAATTATGTTTTGGCGTGGATTTGACAAATTCTCTGTACCTGGTTTCGTGAGGTGGGGTAATAAGATGGCTATGTTGACAATTTCAGCACTGTTGTTCTATACATGGAAGCGCAGGGCCCAGAGGGCCCTGAGCTTCCACACCTACATACATATAAGCATCTATGGAGGGGCCCACAGACAAATAAGGATATGATTATACTATCTGAAGGAGTAAGGAAATTCATTGCACAAAACTTCATTATTGCATCAGTTAGGGTTCATGTTAAAGTGACAAAGGTATGGAAATGTGGTGTTATGGTTCCCAACCCTAACCTTCACCCCACCAATCTTACCACCCCACCTTCCACACATCTACAGGTGTTGGGGTGTGCCTTAGAGTCATCGACCCTAACACTCACCACATTCTCCTATGCTATACCATCTCCACTTTCTTACACATGGAATGGGGTGGCGGTTAGGGTCAGTGACCCAAGGCACACCCCCAACACCTGTTGGTGTTTGGAGGGTGGGGTTGTAGGATTGGGTGGGTGGGGGGTTAGGGTTAGAACCCTAACACCAATTTCCATACTTTCATTACTTTAAGATGAACCCTAACTGATGCATTAATCAAGTTTTCTGCAATGAATATATATATATATATATATATATATATATATATATATATATATATATATATATCTATCTATCTATATCTATCTATATTTATTTATAAAATGGGATGGGTAGGAAATATGATGTCTGCTGATTTGTTGATTTACATCACATGACCGAGTATATATCAGCGCGCGACTGCACACCTGCACTTTTACCCCCCTAAAAAAATATTTTGCCATTTTATAAGATAGATAACCCACTCTATGGTGTGCGGTCACGCTCTGATATATGCATGCCTTAGGTGGTTGATGTACCCGGCTTCATGGCATGTTACAATGCACACCAAGTGCATATATCAGAGCACACCAAGACACCTAAGAGTGGGTTATCTATTACATAAATACCTGTGTGTGTGTGTGTATATATATATATATATATATATATATTTTCTGTGCAAAACTGTTACTGCACTAGTTAGGGTTGAAGCGACAAAAGTAAGAAAATATGGTGTTAGGTTTTCCAACCCTAACATCCCACCCTCAACCACCAGACAGCAACAGGAAAAACCACTACTGCTTCACCTCTCCTGCGTCTTCGTTAATCAGGCATGGGGCGTGCCTTGGGGTTGTCAACCCTAATGCCCACCCCATTCAACTATGAAAGATGCTGAGATGTGTAGTGTATATGAGAATGAGGTGAACATCAGGGCTGATAACGGGGTGATGGTGATTACCTAAGAGGGTGGGGGCATGGGGGTGCCACTAGACCACCAGGGATTGCAGGGTGTTTGCTGTGGATGGGGATCAGGAATCAGGAGGGACCATTAGACTACCAGGGAATTTCATTCATAAGGGGACAGTGATTGGACATCGGGAAGGGGGAGGGACAGTAGGCTGCCAGGGAATGTTTTTTTCCATTTGGGGATGGGGATCGGTGACTGGGGAGGGGTGGGATCACTACACTATGGAAAAATAATGCAGACATATCGAGTGGGTGATGGGGTAAGGAGGGACCAAAACACTATGGAAAAAATAATTCAGACATATCGGGAGGGATCACTACACTATGGAAAAATAATTCAGACATGTCGGGTGGGCGACTGGGGAGGGGGAGGGACCACTACACTATGGAAACTGTATATTTTGTTATGGGGTCAGTGATCAGAGGGGGAGAGGGAGCACTAGACTACTAGGGTATAACATCATATTTGGGGATGGCTATCAGAGGATGGAGCTGCATGGGCTGCTGGGGGAGCCATGCTAAGCCACCTGCTGGCCATGCAAATGGGTCCATAATGGGTATGCTAATGGACAGTGGCGCCTTGCATGCCCAATGGGATGATTTGCATGGCTCCCTTAGTGAATGGGGGCTTAGCGGATGTGCGCTATTGTTGCAGTCCCATTCTTCTGTCTGGCTGTGGGGGCAGCGCTACTGGGGTTCCTGGTGCTTTGCCTGGGTTAGCGCTGCCCCCACCTGCCCCTATTCACAGTTGAATAGTGCACCACACTATCTGACTGTGAATAACCTGATTGCCCACCAATGCAACCGGGGGTGCCACGCAAACATTTGCACGACACATTGCGTTTTTCTTTAGGAATCCTGGCCCTGATGTTTATTTTTAAAAATCCCAGCACTTTTATGTGTTTTCCATGTTTGTCAGTTCATGTAAGGCACGGCACAAAAAATGTTTGTTGCCCTGCCTATTCAGTGGTGCAAAAGCAACATGCATTTGTCAATGCCGAATGTTGTCGTGCTGGCATTGGCAGTGGCAGAGCTAGAGATGCATAATAGGAATGGCAGTGAAGTATTGAAGTGATGCCAACCCCACCATGTAGAGAGCGACAGGCATTGGGGTGTGCCTTTGGGTCATCGGCTATAATGCTCATGGTATTGTACCGCACCCTACCTTGTAGACACTGACAAGTGTCGTGGTGTGCTTTGGGGTCTTTGGGCATTATGCTTACCCCATTCCATAAGGAAATACGCTGACGTGGGTGAAGTACAGGAGCGTGGGGTGAAGTTTGTGGTCAAACAGTGCAAGACACACCACGATGCCTGTCAGTGGCTGCAGGGTGGGCGTGGTGGATGGAATGGTGTGAGCATTACATCCGATGATCCCAAGTCACAGCCCTGATGCCTGTCAGTCCGTAGCGGGTGGGGTGCTACAGTTGTAAACCCTAACACCGTAGGCGTGTAGTGGTAGTTTCACTCCACATTTTCTACATGGGCTGCTTGTCAGGTCACCTCATGAAAAGTGGCATAATCACTTTGTTGGCTGAAATGTGGTTTTGCACAGCGGCTGTGCCATTTAGCGACAGAGGGACGAAAACACAGTTTTGGGCAGGATGTGGAGAATGACAACTGTATCATTCAAGAGGAGGCGTAAAAAATTGCAACGTTGAAAATCTGGATTGGCAATATGAAATATTGGTGAAGCAATGAACATGTATACAAACTGCACAACAGATGTCCGCAACCCAATTATTTGTGGGAGTTTTTTAGGCACATTTTCAACATAGGTATTTTGGGACCTCCCCTCATGAACAGTAGCGCTGTGATTTTGTTAATGTGTCCCAAAAGGTGATTTCCCACAGCAAGCATGCCATTGTGCACCCCAGTTGCGGAAACGCGGTTTGGGTAGGCTGTGAAAAATGGCAGCTGTACTGTTGATAAGGAGGTGTGCACAAATGCCAGTGGTAAAAATCTGGCATGAAAATATTGCAAATTTACAAAGTTACAAGGTTGCGTGGAAACTGTGCAGTGCACGCTTGCAGCACAGTCATTTTCTGGACTTTCAGCACCAGATTTTCAATATAGGCATTTTAGGACCTCTGTTCATGAACAGTGTCATCAGCATTTCCGAAAACTGTCCCGAAAACTGATTTCGCACAGCGACTGTGCAATTCTGCGCGAGATGTGCGAAAACACATTTCAGCCAGGATATGTAAAATGATAGCTGTACTGTTCATAAGGAGGTGTGAAAAAATTCCAATTTTGAACATCTGGAGTGAAAATATTACAAATACATGAAGTCACGAGAGTGCATGCAAAGTGCACAATGCACGCTCGTAAAACACTAATTTTATGGACTTTCAGCTCCAAATTTTCAACATAGGCATTTTAGGACCTGTGCTAATGAACAGCATTACTGTCATTTTCATAATGTGTCTTGAACATGGACTTTCCACAGCGACTGCGCTATTCTGCGCTGGAAGTGCGAAAACACATTTTGGTCAGGATGTGAAAAATGACAGCTGTACTGTTCATAAGGAGGTGCAGAACAATGGCAATGTTGAAAATCTGGAGTCAAAATATTATAAATTCGCGAACTTACAAGCGTGCATGCAAACTGCGCAACACACACTCGTAACACAGTCATGTTATGGAGTATCGACACCAAATGTTCAGCATAGGCATTTTAGGACCTCTGCTCATGAACAGTATAACTGTCATTTTCATAATTTGTCCCAAACACTGATTTCCCACATCGACCGCGCTATTCTGTGCTGAAAGTACGAAAACACATTTCAGGCAGGATGTGAAAATGACAGCTAGTACGGTTCACAAGAAGGTGTGAAAATGCCAATGCTGAACATGTGTGTGAAAATATTGCAAATTGCGAGTTACGAGTCAGTAGTAACTGTGCAACGATGTTGTCAGAAACAGTCATTTTTTGATTTTTCCACATAATTCTGTAATATGCTTTTTGAGACCCCCATTAACATTGCCACTGTCATTTCGCTCCTCACTACTGAAAGTTGATTCCTTGCAGTGACTGCGGTAAATCACCTTTTCGGGACCGAATAACGCCATGACAGTGCAAGAATTCATGAGGAGGGTCCCAAAATCCCATGTTGAAAATTTGTGCCAAAATTAAAAAATGCCTGAGATATGCATCAAAGTTGAAAAACCCTATTTATTCCATTATACAGCTTACGGGCATTTCCTTAGTTCGTGGTCGGCTTTGAAGAGTGCAGAGCGTGTTCGGTCCACTGAAGATAGTTGCTCTGGACTCTGGAGGCAAGTATGGGGTGGGGGGTGTGGGAGGCAGGGTGCGCAGTGGGTGGGCCATGGTTGCAGGGGGCAAGAAGACGGTGAAACATAGAAACATAGAATTTGCGGCAGATAAGGACCGCTTGGCCCACTCAGTCTGCCCATTTCCCTGCCTACTGGATAAGCTGCAGATCCTAGTTAACCAGCAGCCTACTTCTTCCTACCCCCAACCCCTAGAATTGCCTTATGACTGTCCCATGCATGCTTGAATTCCACCACTGTTTTTGACTCCACAACCTCCTTCGGAAGGGCGTTCCATGCGTCCACAACCCTCTCTGTGAAAAATACTTCCTTAAATTACTCTGAGCTGCCCCCCTCTATCTTCAAATTGTGCCCCCTTGTTCTTGCACACCTCTCTTTTTGAAAGATGCTACCCTCTTGGACTTTGTTGATTCCCTTGAGGTACTTGAAAGTTTCTATCATGTCCTCCCTCTCCCTCCTTTCCTCGAGGCTATACATATTAAGCTTCTTAAGTCTCTCTTCATATGTCTTCCGGTGCAGACCCTGCACCATTTTAGTTGCCCTCCTCTGGACGGCTTCCATCCTGTCTATGTCTTTTGGTGAGGACCATTTTTGTTCACAGGTAAAAAAAATCACAGGACTTTTTTTTACAGGGTATTTGGCACACTGGGAGTGGGCTCCCAGCATGCCACCTAACTGTTTGGAAAAGGTAGTAACGGGATTGGGCACCCTCGTTGGCACACAACACGGGGAAGATTTATGCTGAAGGGGATTGGGCACCCCGTCCAGCACTCAAGGAAAGTAGGGGCAAGAGCTGAGGGAGGTTGGGCACCCCTCGGCATATGACAAATGGGGGGCAGTGCTTTATGCTGAGCGGGGAGTGGCTCCCCTGTCGGCACATACATTAGAGACCCGCTAAGCCGACAGGGGGATTGGGCATCCCCGAAGTCGGCAGTTGGGCGGCCGCCATGTATACAATGTGACCGAGCATGTTGGGAGGTCCACTGCGTCTGGCGAGCTTTGCTCGGATTACAGCTGACCTTTCCTTAGATGTGCTCACCACATTATGTATGCATGGTGTGGCACCGGCATGCAGGCTGATTGAGGAATGAGGGATGCACCTACTGATGCGTGCCCTGCATTCGGCCAACAGTGACCGCATCTCCAAATCTGCACTACCGCAAGATGTTGGATGCGCAAGCACGCCAACATAAAAACCAGCATTTGCGGCATCAAATTTTTACTTTCGACTCAGAACATTAACTGAAAACCCCTACTGCACATGCACAGGTCGGAAAATACTAAATTTAAAAACCCTCACTTCCGGTGATGCAGAGCACTGCGTAGCAGCTCTCCGAGTGCGCGCCTTCTTCCCTGTCCCATCTGCGGTTCAAACTGCATACCTAACTACAAACTAGACAATTTTCAAAGCTATCTGGTACTCACCAACAACCTTGTACTCGCTGCAGCGGTGCAGATGGAGGCTGAAATGTGCTCAGTGCCCCTGAAACATACCCTGCCGATGACCCCTGAGAAGATCTCTAAGAAGTCCAGGGCTCAGCTAGTTTCCGGCGGGTGCTCTGCCACGCCTACCAGCGCCACAAGCCCGAAGGCCTCACCGCTTACTCTAGAGCAGTTCCTCTCCAAATTTCAACCCTTCAAAGAGGAACTACGAACTATCACCACAGAATTAAAAACCATGGCAGGGGTGATTGAAGAAGTTACCAAGCGCACCGCCGACAATGAGTCACGTCTGATTTCCCTGGAGAGAAGGACTGACAAACTGGACAGAGACACGGTGGTAGGAAGGCAGCATATTAAGAAGTTGGAGGCTAAAATAGAAGACCTTGAGGGAAGGAGCTGAAGGAACAACACGGTCCTAATTGCGCTACCTGAAAAGGAAGAAGAGACAAATACTATCTTGTTTACACAAAAATTACTAGAGAAGCTAGTGGGTCCATCCCCTTATGGCACTACCTATACTATAGAATGTGCTCACCAAGCCCTTAGGCCCATGCCTCTGCCCAGGGCTCCCCCGTAGCTTTTCATCTTTAAGTTCCTGAATTTTCAGGAAAAACAACATTTTCTGGCCAGGTTGAGAGATCTTCAGGAGGTACAATGGGACAGTACAAAACTTCCGGAAACACAAGACCTTCCAGCCTCGGTACGCCAGTGCTGCGCCCAATTTCACCCGATGGTTACCAAAATAATAGCCACAGGGATCAAAAGTTTGGATGGGATACCAGGCTCACCTGCAAGTCCAAATAGCAGGGTCCTGGGCTACATTTGAAGATGTGGAAACAGCGCAAGAGGCCCTAAAAGATGCCTTCCCTAATTTATTTCCTTCGAGCTGACCTGGCCTAGCGTTGGACCTTAGGATCATACTTACAGCCCCGTGTTCATTGCTGGAGTTTGATTTGCACCTGAAGGAACTCTCCTAGATGACATTTATGTACCCCCCACCCAGGACTCGAGGTGCCTTCTATGGACTCTACAGTAGGGCTGGGGTCATGAAGCATGGCCCTCAGAGTCTGTTTCACCTTAATAATGATGAAAAGGTCACTGTTTTGTTTGTTCTCTAGGCTCAGTCTTGCTGAGGCCTACCACGGTTGGATAAGCAGTTCAGTCTCATAAATGAACACTAGCCAGAACATTAGTCTCCTGACTTCTTGCTGTGGAGGAACTGTCTCCCTTTTTATGTTGGCTTGCCGTGCCTGTGCGCAAGTCAACATCTTGCGGTAGTGTAGCTTTGGAGGTGCGGCCACTGTTGGATGAATGCAGGGCACGCATCAGTAGGTGCGTCCCTCATTCCCCAATCAGCCTGCATACTGGCAGCGACACCATGCATGCTAATGTGGCGAGCACATCTAAGGAAAGGTCTGCTGCAATCCCGAGCAAAGCTTGTCAGGCGCGGACCCTTCCTGCGTCGCACGTGCTGCTGTATGTGACGGCTTCGCCAATAACGACTTTGGGGTGCCCAATCCCCCAGCTGGCTTACTGTAGCCACACACATTTGCCAATGGGGAGCCACTCCCCTTCGCATAAATCAGCCCCACATTTCTTATATGCGAGGGTGCCCAATCCCTTGGCTTTTGCCCTCCCCCCGGCTGTCATTGTGTGCCGACAGGGTACCCAATCCCGTCAGCATAAATTAACCCCCATTGTCTGCCGACGAGGTGCCCAGTCCCCCATCGGCTGCAGCAACCCCCAACCCAAAATATTCATGTGGCGCTGGAGCCCACCCCAGCATGCTAAGTTCCCTGAAAAAAAAAAAACCGTTGTTGTTTTTTTCCTCCCTGTAACATAAAAACGGTCACTCATAGTCTCTGCCCCCACCAGCACCCACCCACTGCGCACCCTGCCTCCCCACACACCCCATCACCACTGCCATTTTCCACACCTCTTGATGAACAGTACAGCCGTCATTTCACATATCCTGCCCAAAATGTGTTTTCGCACTTCCGGCGCAGAATAGCATGGTCGCTGTGCGAAATCACTTCTTGGGACACTTTGAGGAAATAACAGTGACACTGTACATGAGCAGAGGTGCTAAAATGCCTCTGTTGCAAATTTGGTGCCGAACGCCCATAAAATGGCAGTGTTGCAAGCATGCGTTGCATATTTCCCACGCACCCTTGTAACTTCGGAAATTTGCTATATTTACATGCCACATTTTCAACACTGGCATTTTTTTAACACCTCCTTATGAACTGTACAGCTGTCATTTTTCACATACTGCCCAAAATGTTTTCCCACACTGCACTACCAAACACCCAAAGGGACACCGCAATGCCTGTCGGTCTCTGCAGGGTGGGGGTGGGTTGGCATCAGTTCAATACTTCACTGCCATGCCTAGTATGCATCTCTCTAACTCCTGCACTACCAATGCCAATGCCAGCAAGACAACATTCAGCACTGACAAATGCTTGTTCTTATGTGTCACAGTGCGACTTATTTTTGGGTTTGTAAAAGGGAGTCGCACCCTGAGAGGGACTCTCTATCTGGACCTTACTATAATTTTTCATTTTCGGAACCTTGTGCTTACTGCCATAACAGGGGGCCTATATCAGGCTCTCAGGTTTTAGTTTCTGACTGACCTGCAATGAGGACTCTAGGAAGGGTCATATCCTTTACTACATGTGTTATTGGTCAAGTGATATTAAGTTTGTTGGTATTTACATGTTTTCCTGTTTATGTTTTATGCAGGACCCTGCCCCCCCCCCTTTTTTTTAATAGGGGTAGTTGGTTGTTGTGCCAGATGGTTCTATACAATGGCTATTTGCCTCAATTGTTTCACATTGCAGAAATGCTTTTTCTTCGGGACAGGAAAAGGGAGGGAGGGAGAGTAGCGACTGGTAACCTGTACATCATGGGTGATGACAAATTTAATTTGGTTAGGAGGGATGGATGGTTGTTAGGGAGGGAGCAAGGGTAAACAAGGTTGTTCAAGGAGATATTTGGAGAGGGGAGGGAGGGTATGCTGGGGGAAAGGGTGGGAGTATGGTGACACCACTGTAATAGGCCTATCTTGAGTTTAAGGATATCAATGACCTGCATGGTTCTTATGTACCTCTGAATCTTTCATGCTCCCTCCCTGACTTAAATTTAATTAGCAATGGCTAGAACACTAAATTTCTTTTCCTTGAATATAAAAGGGGCGCACCAGAAAGGGAAAAGATATCAAATCCTGAAGCATCTGCGGAACCTTAAGGGTGACGTAGTCCTACTTCAGGAGACCCACCTGAAAGAACACAAAGGGACACAGTTCCGCAGACAGTACATTGGACAGATGTTTGCAGTGGGTGATAGTACACAAAGCAGAGGGGTAGCAGTACTCATACTGCGCAATCTTCCGTTCCAATGCACCCAATGTGTCAAAGATCCCCTTGGTAGGTACATACTGGTTAGGGGCACTTTAGACAAGACAGAAATTGTATTGGGCAGTATCTATGGTCCCAATGCCAACTCCCCCTCCTTCTTTACAAACTTGATCTCAATTTTGTCTCCCTTTGGCCCAAACCCTTTAATTCCGGGAGGAGACTGGAATCTGCCTTATGACCCGGCCTTGGATAGATCGGAGAGGCACCAATCCGGCCTATCGCCGGCTCAGAGGGCTTTACGGGAGCTGTTAGATCTACTCAGTCTCTGTGACCCCGAAGGGTCTTGCATCCCACTGCCCAGGTATACATGTTACACTCTGCAGCCCACAGCATGGCCTCTCATATAGGCTACTTGTTAATTAGCCAGATTTTGCTGAGAGGTGTCCTGGGCTGTGGAGTAGAACCCGGAGCCATCTTTGGCTATGAAGCAGTCACTTGCAGCTTGTTACTGAATCCGACTCCTCCCAATGAAACCACATGGAAGCTTAACAACCAGCTCTTAAAGGACTTCCATCTGGTTAAATACCTAGAGGAGTGTCTGGTCCAATCTGCGTAGGATTATCGTGGATCTGCGAAACTTGATATAGAGTGGAGTGCACTTAAATGTTTTATAAGGGGGGGGAACTAATTAAACTAGCCTCTACTAGGAAGAAGGAAAGGGAAAAACGGGTCACATCCCTTCTTTCCTTAGTCAGAGAGGCGGAGTCCCATCTCTTGAAGGCAATGGATGACCAGACATGTCAACACTTGGTTAAAATCGGGGCACAATACAGTGAACTCCTGCAGGAAAGGGCTGAACTGGCCATATTAAAAACAAGGGCCACCTATGTAGAACAAGGAGAGAAGGCAGATCAGCTGCTAGCTCTAAGAGTGCACCAACAGGGGAAATCCAGGGTTGTCACAGCAATTCATTCCCCCCCACGATTGGGTCCCTTATGACAGATTCCAGGGATATAGCACGGGTGTTTGAGGGGTACTACTGCAGCTTATACAGCCCAATGCTGAATAGACCTTCTTAGCAGTCGGTTGACGACTACCTCGCCCATATTCCATTACCCACACTCACTGACGCACAGTGCAATTTGCTAACGGCACCTTTTACAGTGGTGGAGATATTGAAAAACATCCGTACCCTTTCCCCAGACAAGGCACCAGGCCCTGATGGGTTCTCCCCCAACTTTTATAGGACCTTCACGACCAAATTAGTGCCATGGCTCTGCAGGATGTTCCAACATATCCTTAACTCCTAACTTGCTCCTTTGTCCTCTCTTGGCACCATTCCCTAGGCCTCTCTGTCTGGGTTCTGGTTGCTGCACCTCCTCCCCCCACCTCTTTGTACCTTCTTAATTCTCCTGCTCTCAGTCTGTTCCCCACAACCCCTCTCTGTGTTTCCATGTCACCCTTTTGTTCTTGCACTTCTCAATGCAAAGCACCCCCTTATAATCTCTCTCTCTCTGTTTTCCTCCCTTAGACTCCACCAGTCCCTGAACGGGCTACTGCTTGAGCGGCCTCAGCTACCACAGCCAGCTGCCCGACCCACCTGAGCTCACCACCTGGAGTCATCTCCTTCTGGTTAAGCCCCTCTGCTTGCACCAGGAAGCACTGAGCGGCTCCCATTGGCCACTGCCTGCTGTAACTCATTGCGGAATGGTTCCTTGCATTCCACTCGGCATCTGATTGGCCTTGCAAACGCTGAACAATAAACTGCTTCTCTGGGCTTTTGCGCCCATAGCATTGTACAGCTTTTGCCGAAAATTTGCGCCTGTCCCTCTCCCCCACCCGCCTCCTTAATTAAATAGGCTGTAGCTCCACCCAACTAGTTCTTCAGTACTGCCCCACCTGTTCCTTATTGGACTTACCATTCCTTGGACCTCCTTCTCTGCTGTCCACACTCCCTCCCCTTTTCCTTTCCCCCCTCTCTCTCTCTCTTCACTACCTCTTGCCCTCTTAGCCTATCGCTAGTGCTCCTTCCTCTGTTCCTCCCTCCCACCCTTCTCCCCCTTTTAGCCTGCCTCCACTGTCATTTTTCTCCCTCCCTTGTCCTCCTAGAATATCCTGTCTGTCCCTACGGTGCATAATGGCCGGGCACCTCCTATCTCTCCATATGTTTATCTTTCTCTCTTTCTTACCCCTGTTCTACTTGCCTGGGGCCTCTCTCCCTGCTCGCCCTTTGGACTACCAATTTGACCTCATCTACTTAAATAAGGGCACTCGTTCCTCCGGACTGGTCCCCCCCCATTCTCAAACTTAACCACGAATGGCTGGCAGCACTATTGAAACAGTGGCAGGGTGCCATATGTCCGATTGTTTCTGCTCACACCACTGGCACATTTGACCTCTCTCTGGGACCTTAGGCAACCTCTCTGCCCTCGTTCCTGCATGAAAAGGGCAAACGAATCCACCCTCAAACAACTGCGCTGGTTCACTCTGAAGCTCTTGCTCCTTCTGCTGCTGCTATCTGGGAATATTCACCCCAACCATGGCCCAAAAACCACTCGCTCGGACCACAAACTGAGTCAATCTGGTATGCTCACCCTCGTAACTCTCAATGTCTGTAGCCTCCTACCTAAACTCAACGCTTTGCAAATATTCTCTATCCAACACAACCCCAATGTTATTACAGTTGTTGAAACCTGGCTTTCTCCCAAAATCCCTGATATGGCAATTGCTCTGCCAGGCTACAACGTGTTCAGACTTGATAGGAGCTCTAAAAGAGGGGGTGGCTGTGCTGTATTTCTTAAAGAGTCACTCCTTGGCCACCTTATATGTACCTCCTTCTCAGATGCATCCTCACAGATTCTTCCCATCAGAATCCTGCTTGGTGCCCACAACAAAACTCTGACTGTTGCTGCTACATACATACCTCCAAAAGGGCAACTTAAAGGCCTCAACTCAGTCTTGGATCTCATCCGTTCACTACCTCCTGACTCGGAGTCAATACTAATGGGCGATTTCAACATCAGTTGGCTGGCACCAGATATAGGGGGTCTCAAGGATACCATCGCGGCAACCAATCTTGCTCAATTGGTCGACTCCCCTACCAGGCACAACTACAAAACTGGCACAAGTACCCTTCTAGACTGGGTCCCGACCACCCACCCATCCCGGAATTTCTAATGTGTCTGTCCTTCTTGACTCACTAAGTGACCATTCCCCAGTCATCTGCGAATGGTCAAATAAATTCAGCATGCCCCCCCCAAAAAATTAATCTGCAGCAGAGCCCTTCCCCTTGGTCAGCTGAAACACCTTACATCTCGACTCAGACAGCATGACTGGTCTCCTGTCTGCCACGCAACTGATGTCAACTCAGCCCTGGACTTTTTCATCAGCTCCTTCAATGCTGCCTGTGACTCCCATGCCCCCGTTAAAAAGTGCAAAGTAAAAGGCCTCTGTAACCCATGGCTGTCTGCGGATCTCCTAGCACAAATAAAAGCCGAGGACCATCTCTGGCATTGGGCTCAGGCAACAGGTAACCAAGCCGACATACTCAACTACAAATGAGCTCATAGCGAATGTACAAAATCCATCCACATGACGAAAAGTATATATTACAATGATGTACTCACTAACATTTGGGGTACGCGGAAATCCTTCTGGAGCAATCTCAAAGAAGTCATGGGGAAGCCGTCTCAAACCTCTCCTACCATGTTGGACGTAGATGGGGACATAACCCTCAACCCAGTCTCTATTGCCAAAACATTCAATACCACATTCTCTGACCTCAGTAGTGTTCTCCCATTGGACTTCTTCGATGATAATACCCCCGCCTTCATTCTCTGCCACCACCCTCCCTCCTGCTAACCACCCTCCATTCTACTTCAAAGCAGTCAGGATGACTGAAGCCCACAATTATATCAGTAAGGCAATTGTCAGATGCAGGACAAGTGGGGATTCACTTGACCTTAAGCTACTGTCCCTTACTCTCGATGTAGTCCTATCACCCCTAACTATGCTCTTCAACCTCTCCCTCTCCCTTGGTCAGTTTCCCAACCGATGATAATCCGCCACTATCACACCTGTCCACAAGGGTGGGGACAGAGCTCTAAATGCGAACTATCGACCTATATCCATACTACCCCCTCTCTCCCAAGGTCCTCAAATGTATAGTAGCAGACCAACTCTCGGAATACCTGGACAAATACAACATCTTGTGCACCAACACCATGGATTCAGAAAGGTCACAGCACTACATCTGCCCTCCTTGAATTCACTGGTGCCATCCACAATTCTCTGGATAATAGTCTCCTCACTGGGGTGGTCTTCATAGACCTGTCCAAGGCTTTTGACACGTCCACCATCACCTATTAATCACACAGTTGCAAATTGCTGGACTCTCCCACAAATCCTCTTCCTGGTTCAAGAGCTACCTGGAAAACCACTCTCAACGTGTGAAGATTGCTGATGTCCACTCTGCAGATAGACCCATTTGCTCAGGAGTCCCCCAAGGTTCCATTCTCAGGCCACTCCTTTTCAGCCTCTTCCTGAATAGTCTCCCGAAATCTTCTCCTCAACATATCCTCCTCTATGCCGACGATGCCGTCATTTACACCACCCACAAGGAACCCCTCCTCCTTCTTCAAAACAATCTACAGCTTGGTTTCTCTGCAATTGAAAACTGGTTTTGCAAGCATAAATTAGTCCTCAACTATAAAAAAACCAAGTCTATGTTTTTCTGCGGCTCTCACAAGCACAGGTCTCAACCCCTCCTAATCACTAATTGCCTGGGTGCAGCCCTTGAACAGGTTCAATCATTCACATACCTTGGAGTCACCATTGACAGTACTCTATCATACGCCACCCATATAGACAATGTCTCAAAAGCTGTAAATGCACGCATTGGCCTTCTTTACCGGCATAGGCAATGCCTCACCGCAGATGCCCTAAGGATCGCAGTTCAGAGCTCGGTGGTCTCACTAATCGACTATGGCCTGATTATCTATGGCTCAGCTTCTGCCACTGCCCTTAGGCATGTATCTTTGACCTTATACAAAGCCTGTAGGCTGACCACTGGATCCCACCGTCTCACCCACACCTGCAACCTATACACCCAAACCGGATGGCTCCAATTGTCAAGCCGTATCAAGTACCAGACCTGCTTAATGGCCAAAAAAATAATTCTGGGCCTAGCCCCCACAGGTGTCCAAGCCCTCCTCAGTATGGCACAGAATCAGCGCCCAACCAGGGGCTCCAAATCTCAGCTCCTGCACATCTCATATTGCCGTGCCACCCAGGGGCAAAGATCCTTCACTCACAAAGCTCCCAGTTGGTTAAATGGCCTCAGCTATGACCTCTCCTCACTGCCTGAGCTAGGCCCTGTCAAATCTAACCTCCACCTCCTTCTCTCTGCCTCCAGTTCCTGTGATTGTCAGTCTTAATTGGCTCCTCTTAATCTAGCACTTATTCCCCCCTACTTAACTCCTCTAACACTCTCTTCCCCCTCCCCCTTCCCTCCATAACCCCCCCATCCCTTCTAGCACTTTTTTGTTACCTGACTAATGCGCCAGCTGCTAATGATTTTGTTGTCCCGTTCTAGCTTCTTAATTCTGTATTGCTTCCTCATCCTATGGCTTCTAATACTGCAGTATATGTATGTATGTACCTATATGCCTGGAAATGGCTGTAACCTGCTTTGTTCTCCCCCATTTCAACTCGCATTGTTCCTTCAAACTGTATTGTTTTCATATCGTCATGTCTTCTATTGTCATTTAAACTGACATGGAACCTTTATAAAAGAGCCTTGGCTCAAAGGTATCTGTAATCCTAGATCTAAATAAATAAAAATAAATAACTCAGAAAGCTCTGATTACCATCTCTTTGAGGCCCTTGTTATAGTGCTCTACAAACCAGGGAAAGATCCATGTTGCGTCACGGGTTGTAGGCCAATTTTCCTTCTCAACTGTAACGTTAAAATACTGGCCAAGCTCCTGGCGGAATGGATTGGTAAAGTTCTGCCGTTTCTCATTGGAGCCAAACTAGTGGGTTTCACGAAAGGCAGATCTTCTGTGGATCATCTCTGGAAACTGGCACATGTTTTCTCTGCATCCAGGGATGCTATATACCCAGCAATATTGGTCTTCCTGGACGCAGAGAAAGCCTTTGACTGGGTAGATTGGCAGTTTATGTTCTGAACCCTGCACCGTTTTAGTTTCCCTCCTCGGTTTATCACCTGACTTCAAGCTTTATATACCCAACCCAATGCTCGTATATATTGTAATGGTGTATTCTCTCCTAATTTCCCTCTCTACTCAGGTATGAGACAAGGGTATCACTTATCCCCTCTCTTGTTTAACCTATATCTTAAACCCCTTCTAGTTAAGCTCAAAATATCCCCAAAGTTTCAAGAGATAAGGCTAGGTCCTCATGAAATCAAACTTTCCGCTTATGCGGCCGATATCCTTCTGTACCTAGCCCATCCCTTTACTTCCATCCAGGCAGCAATCAGTATTATTCAAGAATACAGTTCACTATCAAATTATAAGTAAACATGGAAAAGACAGCTGTCTTTTCCCTTAAACCCCAGAGCCCTTAAGAGCGACATACAACCCTTTGGACTCCAGTGGGTCCCGAAATCTCTCAAGTACCTGGGTATCCAATTAGCGAGAAGTACCTCCCAGCTCAAAAAACTAAACCTAGATTCCATTTTCAATTGAATATATCAAGGTCTGGCCAGATGGAAATATTTGCCTTTGACCCTCTGGGGCCACATAAGCTTAGTTAAGATGAACGTCCTTCCCCAGATGTTCTACCCGATCAACTTACTGAATCTTTGGTTTGTGTTAGGATGGTTTTAGAAACTGCACTCTCTGATATCTGAGTTTATCTGGTTAGGTAAATGGCCCAGGAGGGCTTATCACAAATTAGCAGCTCCTAAAAACTGGGATGAGCTTCGACTCCCGCACTTTGGTTTATACTACTGGGCCAGTCAGGCCAGCAACTACCTCCATTGGCTCACTCCGAAAACCGAACTCGACTCCCTTCCTTATGTTCCCCTGTGGCTCACTGTAGAGCAGGCCCAAATAGAAATGGCAGGGCTTTCTCCTCTAGTCCTAATACACCTTAGACCCAAGGAACTTCCCCCAGGTCTCCGCAACTCAGTCCTAGAAACCTCAGTTCATATTCACTCTCAGTTTTGCTCCATAATAGGTTATAAGCAGTATCAGGACCCTTGGCAGCCTCTAATTAATAATCCACACTTTAAATTAGGTGGGCAACTGATTCCTCCAGCTTGGTTACCTCACCTGACAGGCGCAGAAATCAGCCAACTACACATGGCAGATGGTCTATGGCTCACTTAGCCACAAATTATAGGCAAATACTCCCTAGATAACAGGAAAATTTTTAAAGTTTACCAGCTCAGGCACATGATAGTTCAATTGTGCTCTGCCTTTTTGTCAAGCCCAACTGAGCTTGATTTTTATGTTTGCTTGCCGCATGTGCAAGAAACATAGTCGATGATCAAAATGCAGTGCCGTACAGTTGAAAGGAGAGCTCTGCTTCAGTGAGCAGTGCCCCTCCCCACACACGCGCACTTAGCCGCATACTGCGTGCTTCCCGCTCCTCCCCCAAGCACACACTGTATGGCCGACGGGGTGCCCAATCCTCATCGCTTTCTCCCCCAAAAAAAGCTTTGCAGGTGCCATGCTGGGAGCCCACCCCAACGTGGCAAAATTGTTATGGCCAATGGGGGTGTCCTATCCTCCGTCGGCTCCATGGCTCCACACCCCCCCAAAAGCTTTCCAGGTGCCACGCTGGGAGTCCACCCCAGCGTGGCAAAGCTTGTTGTGGCCCACGGGGGTGCCCAATCCCCTGTCAGCTCCAGGCCCCTCCAAACAGCCTTTCCAGCTGCCACGCTGGGAGCCCATCCCTGAGTGGCAAACGTCCCGCGTCGTCTTAATAATAAAAAAATAACCTGTAAACAAGAAAATGTTCCCTCAGCGGTCTCCCCAGCCCACCCTGCCCACCCACTGTGCACCCTGCCTCCCCAGACCCCCTCACCCCATACTTACCTCCGGAGCTCGGCGCAATGATCTTCAGTGGACCGGGAACACATCTGCACTCTTCAAAGCCGACCGCTAACTGAAGAAATGCCGGTAAGCTGTATAATGTAATAAATAGGGTTTTTTCAACTTTGCTGCATATCTCAGGCATTTTTTGGAATTTTGGCACTAAATTTTCAACATGGGGTTTTTGGGACCCCTCCTCATGAATTCTGTCACTGTCATGGCTTTAATTGGGCCCGAAGGGTGATTTCCTGGTCACTGTGCGAAATCACCTTTCGGGACTGATTAACTAAACGACAGTGACAGTGTTCATAAGGTGGGGTCTCAAAAAGCCTATGTTGCAAATTTGGTGAAAAAATTCCTAAAATGACTGTTTTATGAGTGCCTTTGCGCAGTTCCTGCGCATGCTTCGTAGTTCATGAATTTTAATATTTGCACTCCAGATTTTCAACATTGCCATTTTACCACACCTCCTTATGAACAGTACAGCTGTCATTTTTCACATCTCGCTGAAAATGTGTTTCCGTGCATGTAGCGAACAATGGCGCAGTCAGTGTGCGCAATCAATGTTTGAGACAGATTAAGAAAATCACAGTGACACTGTTCATGAGCAGAGGTCTTAAAATGGCTATGTTGAAAATTTGGTGAAAAAATTCCCAAAAATGACTGTTTTAGGAGCGCACATTGCACAGTTCCTATGCATGCTGACAAGTTTGCGAATTTTTAATATTTGCATGCCAGATTTTCAACATTGTCACTTTACCACAATTCCTTATGAGCAGTGCAGCTGCCATTTTTCACATCTCACCCAAAATGTGTTTCCGCACATGTAGCGCACAATGTTACAGTCGGTGTGCGAAAACAATGTTTGGGACAGATTAAGAAAACCACAGTGACACTGGTCATGAGCAGAGGTCTTAAAATGGCTATGTTGAAAATTTGGCGACAAAAGTCCATAAAATGACTGTGTTACGAGTGAGCATTGCGCAATTTCCAAGCACCCTCGTAAGTTCATGAATTTGTAATATTTTCAGTCCAGATTTTCACCAGTGGCATTTTTCCACACTTCCTTATGAACAGTACAGCTGTCATTTTTAACATGGCGAAATGTGTTTTCACACTTTCAGCACAGAAATGCGTGGTTGCTGTGGGAAATCATTGTTCGGGACAGATAAAGAAAATCACAGTGACACTGTTCATGATCGGAGGTTCCAAAATGCCTGTGTTGACAATCTGCTGTAAAAAATCACCAACTGATTACATTACGGGTGTGCGCTGTACAGTTTCTTCGCATGCTCATGACTTCACCAGTTTTTTTAATATTTTCACTGCAGATTTTCAACATTGCCATTTTTTACACCTCCTCATGAACAGTACAGCTGTCATTTTTTACATCCTGTTCGGAATGTGTTTTTGCACCTGTTGTGGCAAATGCCGTAGTCGCTGTGCAAAAGCAGCTTTCGGCTAATAAACTGATATTGCCATTGTTCAGGAGGTGGGGGGAGGGGGGTCACAAAAAAAACATGTTGAAAATTTGGAGTGAAAATACCAACGAATGCCTGAGGCATTAGGGTTTCCGACCATAACGCCCCACCCTGTAGAGAATGACAGGCATCAGGGCTGTGACTTGGGATTGTCGCCGCAATGCTCATACCATTCCACCCCCACCCACACCCTGCAGCCACTGAGAGGCATCGAGGTGTGCCTTGGACTCTTCAGCCCCAAAGTTCACCCCATTCTCGTATACCACACCCATTGCTCCGTATTTCCTGATGGAATGGGGTGCACATAAGGGCCAAAGGCACATCGTGACACTTGTCAGTGTCTGCAGGGTAGGGTGTGGTGAAATGGCGTGGCTGTTATGCCTGATGACCCAAAGGCACACCCCAATGCCTGTCAGTCTCTGCAGGGTGGTGGTGGGGTTGGCTTCAGTTCAATACTTCCCTGCCATTCCTATTATGCAGCTCTGTAACTCCTACACTACTAATGCCAATGCCAGCAAGCAAACATTCGGCATTGACAAATGCTTGTTTCAAGCCACGTCACTGTCTGGCTTCTACTCCACATGCCGTTTCCAACATCTACGCCCACCTATATTCGAAAGTGTTCCCTAAAATGGAGGGGACCCCTCCATACTAGTCCACACTTTACGCGAGAACAGTCACACAGTGGCAATCAGTGTGGAGGGACCGCCACGAACACGTCACACAGGACAGATTACGCCTTATGCAACCACACTTCCTGAATGACATGCACGTCTCCTCAGTGAGACTCTTTAAAATGGGGGTTTCCAGCTCACCCCAAAGTGTCAGATGTAGGGCTGAAGAGGGCTCGATGCATCACATTTTTTTGGGAATGCCCCAGGGTCCAACCCCTCTGGAAGCTTATACAACAACAGGCTGATCCCCTCTTAGGTCCTGATGGCCTGTTCACCCCCAAAATCTGTCTACTGGGGGACTACAGTAGCATTCCTTTCAAAGAACGGAAATACTGTATGGCGCTGAAAGCCCTCTCGGTTAAAAAACTGGTTCTTTGTCATTGTAGAGATGATGACCCTCTATCATATACAGCATGGATGCAGGAGCTACTCTTCAACCTCAACACTGAAAGAATGATTTTCAGCATATACCACCATAGTAAAAGTCATAGAGCCATGTGGGATAAGCTGTACACTCTATATCGTTGTGATCCTATGTATTTTCCTGGAGAAAATGTTTACCATATTACTAGACCTGTATTGTCTTTAGGATGGTGTCGGGGGAGGGTATGTGGGGAGTGGGATGGGGAGGGTGGGGGTGTACTATATATTCCGTTTTCAGATATCACTGATGTGTCCTGTTTGTTTAAACTTGAAAATCAATAAACTTTGAATTAAAAAAAAAAAATTAAAAACCTTATAATAATATTTTTTTCACCACACCAGTCAAAGGCACTACCTTGGGACAACACACATGTCCACTGCAAGTTTGGGGAAAAAATATATATTCCATGTAGGCTGTAGAGGAGAGCAAAAAAAAAATATATTATGTATACAAAAAAGTGACACATGCAAATCGAAGAAACCACAGAACCTGTCATCACACAAATTTCCACACATCAAGACCTTGCATCCCGGACAGTACATACAAAATCTCAGCTCATTTCGTCAAAGGGAGACAAAGATATTAATGTGAGCTGACCTTTGACCTCCCGACTTTCAGTCTACTCCTACATGCCTTAAAGTACTCGATACTGCTACCTTAAGTACTACATACTGCTGTACTGCATATTTTGTGGGACATAAATCTTCAGTTGTTGTTATTAAAGGATAATGAGACCACTGAAGAGCAAAACAAATATAATTGTTGTGACCACCCCCATTCTGAAGAATAATTGGTAGTTGCACAATATTTCCTCACCTTATTCACTTCTGGTTCTGTTGTTAAGCTTGACTGTTCCTCACAATCTCATCTTTTATATATTCCTACCATTCAGTACTAAAGCTAGCATTTTACTTGAAGGAGCTGTTGCAACAGACTGATCTAAACATATAACAAAATACAAAATAAGGCAAAAAATATAGAAAAGGGGGTTAGAGAAAATAAAATATGGATGCCCTATAAAACAGATATTACTACACTTCTCCCTGCCTATAGAAGAAAACTGTTTTCACAGAATTACTATTTTCTGTATACCTACACAGATCCCTCTACTTTGAGGGATGAGCTTCAGACCACCCTCTCCCAAAGCTCCACATCCCTCTTTTACATAAACTACAAAAATGTACTTAACTCAAGTAGAGAGTCCTATCAATCTCTACTCCTATATATTCTTCACCCCGGGTCTGTGTGGGTTGATGAATCATGTCCAAAGCGGACATGAAATCTGCATTCAGATGTTTCTTACCAGAACGATGTTCTACAGAGAAACGATAAGGCTGAAGTGCAAGGTACCACCACATTATGGGGTTCTTGTCCTTATCACATTAATCCAACAAAGGGGTTATGATCCGTCATAATTTTAAATTTTCTCTCCCATAAATAAAATTTTAAAAGTTATTGCCCAGTGAATAGCCAGACACTCTTTCTCTATAGTCTAATATTTGACTTCCGTTCATGCAATTTATAACTAATATATATAACAGGATGTTCTTTATACGCCATCAATTTGAGAAAGGACAGCACCAATACCATTGTTGGAAGCATCCGTTTGTACAATAAAGGATAGAGAAAATCAGGACTGTGCAGTACTGGATACAGACAGAGTTTCAGCTTTTAAGGTACAAAAGCTTTCACATTCTGCTGTCCAATGTACTTTGTCGGATTTACCTTACGGGTTAGTTCTGTTAGTGGACTAGCAATTTCCGAGAAATTGGGACAAATCTCTAAAATATCCTACAAGTCCTAAGAAGGCCCTGACATGCTGCTTCATTTGGGGTCTTTCGCTATGTAGAATAGCTGATATTTAGATGATTCAAGTTTACCATCCCATTACCTATAATGGATCCTACATATCTTGTTTCTTGCATAGCTGAAGAACACTTGACAGGATTGATAGTCAGACCCGCTTTAGTTATAGCAGTAAGCACTTGTTGTAAATGTGTTAGATGGGCATCCCAAGATGGACTGAATATAACAATGTCATCTAGTAGGCTGCAGCGACAGGAAGTATAGAACTATAAAATCTGATCCATGCATCGTTGAATGTTGCCGGGCCCCATGAAGGCCAAAAGGCATGGTAATAAACTGAAATAGTCCAAGAGGAGTAGTGGATGCCGTTTTCTTGTGATTCCTCATCTAAAGGTATTGCCAATATCCTTTTGACAGATCCAGGTGCTTATATATTGTGCTTGACTCAGTCTGTCAATGATGTCATCGATGCAAGGCATCGGATATCCATCAAAGACTGATATGGCATTTAATTTGCGGAAATCAAGACAGACTTGTACCTCCTTCTTTCTTATTTACTACCACCATGGGGAACTCCAAGGCTTTTAGATGGTTTTATAATCCCCATTTGTTGCATTTTATTATTTCTTGTACCTCCTCTCTTACACTCTCAGGCAAACAGTATGTTTTTGTCGATGGGATTTACCTGTGTTACTTCAATATGGTGTTTTATCTCTTTTACCCTGCCAGGAGTGACTGTAAAGTAAGGCTGAAAAACTTTGAGTACTGTATCTGTCTCTTCTCTTTGATCAGGATGTAGTGTAGGATTTATGTTAATGTCCTTAAATGACCCTTTACCATCTAGTTTTTCATAGGCCAACTCCATTTCATTCTCTCCTCACTTTCAGGAGGACATACATACTAGGTTGACTTCTATCATACCATTTTTTCAATAAGTTAACATGATATATTTTTTGTGTCTTATCTGGTAATACTATCCTCATAATTAGATGTTTCCCACAGGTTTATTATGGTATATGGTCCTTGCCATTTCATTAATAACTTGTTGTCCAAAAAGGTAGTAAGAGCAAACCCTTTCCCGGTTGAAAGGATTTATTACCTACCCTGGTCGTACTTTTTGGTAGTGTTGGTGTTTTAATGCCTGTTGATGTGTGTATTCACATATCTAATCAGTTTGCTTCTAAGGTTAGTGATGTACTGTACCGCTGTTAAGGTTTTGCCTCTGGATGTTCATCCTCCGATGCCTCCCTCACATATCTAACATACTCTGGTTTTTTTTCCATACAACATCTCAAAAGGGAAAATCCAGTAGAGGCTGTGGTACCTCTCTTATGCAAACATTAGATACGGGCAGATATTGATCCCAGTACTTTCCTTCCTCTTAGTAAACTTCTTTAACATGTGTTTTAAAGTCTGATTGAATCTTCCACCAAACCATCGGTTTGTGGATGATATGGTGATGTATAGCATGAATCCCTAATGTTTGGTATAGGCATTTTAATACTTGAGAACAAAAATTACTTCCCTGATCAGTAAGAATTTCCTTAGGAATGCCTACCCTGGAAAACATTTTTACCAGTTCATCTGATATTTTTGTGCAGTTATGGTACGCATTGTATAGCTTGTGTATTTTGTACTGTAATCACAGATTATCAGAATAAAATGATTCCCTTTGTTGTTTTTTGGTAATGGGCCTACTATATCCATAGCTACACACCTGAAAAGGTTCAGTAACGAAAGGTAGAGGTTGTAAGTGTACCTTATCCTTTCTGGTAATAGGACACACTTTTGGCAGTATTCACAAGATTTACAGTACTCCTTCACCTGCTTATGGATACCTAGCCAGAAAAACAATAGTCTATTCAAAGTCCTTTCTGCCCCTGATGTCCTGCTAATGGTATATCATGTGCCATGTATAGTAAATGCTGTCTGTAGCTCTCTGGGACCATTAACTGAAACTATCTCCCTGTCTTAGGTTAACACATTCCCTATATAGTAACCCCTTTAGTAATACCATTTTGGTCCTTCCCAGCATCTTTCCCCACCTGTAGAAAAAATGGTTTCAGAGGTAGGTCATGCATTTGCTTCGTTCTAAAAGATTTTAAAGAAATATCTTTTCCACTATCACTATTCATCTTTTTGGTATCATCATTTTAAGTTCCTTTTGTATAAGTGTCCATCTATTCTTATCCAATCTTGTCCTCTTCTGGACTTACAAGACTTTCCTGGCTCTGTACACAGTTCATCTTCAAATGGAAAGATATCATTTAACCCACAGTCTGCTTAGTCTGTGACCTGGTGGTAAAGGCTCTCAACTGTGTGGCCTCAGACAACAAGGTATCAAAACTAGGATGGTCATGTCCGATAAGGACTGGCACAGGCAAATGGGGTACTAGCCCGACTGGCATTTGCTGGAGAGTTCCTGTATTTCAAGAAGTAAGGTTTTCACTGGTAAAATGGGCATCCCCATGAATACAAGTGACTGCAGTTACGCCCTCAGGTTCTGTGGTGCAGGGTACCAAATTAGCTTTTATCAATGTTTGTCGACTGCCAGAGTCTAGAGACCAGCTACTGTTTGGCCGCTTACAGTAACTGATGTTAAATACTGTCCCCAGTTGGCCAAAGCTAAATGTTAGGAGCAGTCTTTTCCTTAGGGCAAAATCTGGCAATATGCCCTTTTTGCTGACAGATGTGGCATACATTATCAGTATTATATGGTCTCTCAGGTCTTACTGGTCTTACACCCCAACTGTATTATTTGATGTGAAGAAAGTCCTTACTGTAGGAGCTGGTGTGTTGGTGAAAGTGTCCTTTTGTCTATGGGGTTCTTGCCAGGTAATCTTCTGCCAGGCTTACAGCTTTTGCAGCAGTCCCAGGTCGATGTTCTCTGACCCATACTTGCACATCTTGGTGTAGAATCTCACAAATTGTTCTAATACGATAGCCTCAAGCATCTGTTCCTTAGTATTAGTCCCTGGGCACAGCCATTTGGTACACAAGTCCTTCAATCGCGATATGCCTCCTGTGGGGTGTCAGTAGTCTGGAATTTTAAAGCTCTGAATCGCTTAGGTTCATAAGTTCATAGAAGTGTACGAGCAATGAAGGCATATGTAAGGATGCCCATTGTATGCCCACCACATGTCCTATGTGGGTGGAAATCAAATTTTTGTTTTCCCATATGTTTATCCAATCTTGCTTAAAGGTATTTAAAATATCACTATTAATGACACTTACAGGCAAGTTATTCCACAAACCCACAACACTGTGTGAAAAATAGACTCCTTCTAGTGGATATACATTTTCTCCAATGAGTTTATAACCATGACTCCTAGTTGATTTGACGTTGGAGGCAGTAGTAAGTCCAATTGTGGTTCTTAAATAATCATTTTTTAGGTTTGATATACCAATATTAAGTCACCCCTTATTTGTCTGTATTTTACAGAAAATAGGTTAAGTTTTTTAATCTATCTTGTAACTATTATTACTGTATAAGATGATACTTTTTTGTGAATTTACGCTGAACACCCTCAGCGAGTTTTAAACCCTTATAGAAGTTAGTGCACAAAACTGAGAGCAATATTCCAAGTGGGGACGTAACAGGTTGGTGCAGAGTGGCATAATACCTTGAGTCTCTACTTTTGATATTTCTTAAAATACAGCCAATTATTTTATTACATTTTTAACTTTAATTATATTATTTTTGAAGTTAAATTATCTGGAGATTATGACACCCAAACTTTTCTTCCAAAATACTTTTTAGATAAACATTGTTTAAGGAATAATTGAAGGGATATATTTTTGCCCAAATGTAAGACTTTACATTTGTCAATATTAAAAACATACCATAGCTTTCTGCCCAGTTTGATAGGTTGTTTAAATGATTTTGTATGGAGCATTTATCATGAAAGGTGCTTACCAAACTACCCAGTTTACAGTCATCAGCATATTTTGTGACCCATATCTTATCAGTAGTAGGCAGTGTAGAGACCATAATATTAAATAGTATCGGACCCAGGACGGGCCCTGGGAACACACTAGTCACCACACCCGCGTCGCAGACAGGTGACCCTTGACTCATACCTGTTGAGTTCTGTTTTCCAACCATGACTGTATCCAGTTTATAATATTAGGTTGCAACTTAATTTTGACCAATTCTTGTAGTAAGACTTTATGTCATACTTTATCTGCGCTTTTGGAAAAATCCAAAAATATTATATCTACCGAATACCCAAGTCCAAGGCAGCGCTTACTGGTTCAAAAAAATGTAGTAGGTTAATAAACTGGATCTTTTCAGTCACAAAACCGTGTTGAAAGATATCTACTATTTTATTTATTTCTAAATGATCTATAATATGGGCTTTAAGCAATCTTTCCATAATTTTGCCTATGATGGAAGTCAGGCTTATGGGACAATAATTGTTAGGGTCACGTCTGGATCCACCCTTATATGGGTGTTAACTATAGCTCCTCCAAGCCTGAACAACTTTACCTCTCTGATTGATGAATTAAATAACACGGCTAGAGGACTAGAAATTGAATGACTAATTTTTGTAAAAACTCGGTGGAATACCATCAGGACCAGGAGAGCTGTTTGATTTTAAAGATTTAATTTGTTTTGCAACTCCATTTTGTAAAAAAACAGGAAAACTAGAATTATTTACTAGAAGAGGGTATTTGCAGCTTCCTTAGTTTTGAAAACTTTAGAAATGTCTCATTTAGAATTGTAGCAGTAGTTGTTTCATCTAAAATAGGTATATCATTGATGTTAAAGGGTCCAATTGTATGATTTCTTTCTTTCATGGAACCAATATAATTATAAAATTGTTTTTGTTGTCTTTAACTTTAGTAACTAAGTTGAATTCAATTTAGATTTAGATGATTTAATCATGTGTTTTAATTTTTGGCTGCAATTTTGTATTTTTCCAGGAGACTGTTGGAATTAACTTTTATATTTTCTTATAGTTTTTTTGTAATTGTTTTAAATTTTGAGGACCACCAAAGAGGGACACGTTTATTGTTGCAGTCTTCATTCTATAAGGAACCCAATTTGAGAGACAATATTATTTTGTTATTAATTAAATCCCAAATTTGTAATAAATTTAGGTTATTTATTCTGTCTCCAATTCCATTTAGATAACAAATCATTTATTTTTTATAGTTTGCTTTATTAAAGTTTTTGATTTTAGTAATGCCATTTGTGCTTGGAAAGTTCTGCTATGTATTCATAATTGACCATGCAATGATCACTATCACCCAGAGGAGGAAGTATCTTGATGTTATCAATTTTCTCATTAACATTGGTGAGTACAATGTCAAGGATATTGTTACCACGGTAGGTTTATTAACTATTTGTTCTAGGTTAGATTCAAGAAAAGTATCCATAAACATCTTTTCAGTATTTGAAGCTGATCTATAATTGTCCCAGTTGACAGCTGAAGATTGAAATCACACATCAGTATATAGGAGTATCAATGTGTACCTCAGATATTTCTTCTATTAAACTTTGATTTTCATCATTAGTTAAACTAGGAGATCTATATATTAGCACAATTACTAGTGTACTATAGGGGAAAAATGTTGACCCATAAGCTCTCATTATTACTTGTTTTAGTTTTAATTGTGTTTGCTTTATGTTCATCAATGTATAATACAACACCTCCTCTTTTATTTTCATTTCAGTTTTTTAAAACTTATTATATCCCTTTATGTCAGTATTCCAGTCTTCATCCTTCTACCAAGTTTCAGTAACTCCACAAATTGATATTTTCTGTGCTTAGGAGTTGTAAGTAAGTTCTTTTTGTTGTGAGACTTCTGGCATTAGTTAATATAATATTTATATTTGGTTTAGAAATTACACTAGTAGTGTTCGTTTGTGGAATTTACGGATTGATTATGGATGTTGAGGTTTGAAGAATAGTTGAAAATTGAGGTTCAAGAGTTGTATCTAGAACATACAACTCCCCCTTGCTGGAAGTTTAAACAACTATTGATAGAATGCACCATGCTTTCGCCAATAGCCTACTACCTCCTGCTGAGATGGAGTCCATCCAACAATAGAGGTTTGATTTACCATAAAAGTCCTCCCAGTCAGTTATACATTGTATATCTTGTTTAAGACACCAACATCTCAACCAATTATTTATTTCTCTCATTTTACATTGTTGGGAGAGATTTGTTTCTGGAATAGGCAAGATTTCAGATAGGACTACCTCACATCCTAAATCAATAATTTGCTTGTTAATGCAACATAATCTTTTAGTTTTGAGAAGAACTTTTAGAACATTGTTGGCTCCTATGTGAACTATTACCAAAGGTTTAAAACCTGAGTTTTGTAAGATGTTGCTGGACATCTCTGTAATGTCAGTAATGCCAGCACCCCTGAAGCTTGAAAGAGTTCTATTTGTGTTGTCAGGGTTGCAAATGATTCTATCAATATGTTTGATGATAGAGTCTCCTAGCACTATAACCTCTCTTTTTGCAAACATCATCTTGATTTAGGTCCAAGTTGTCACAATTTTCTAGTGAAATCAAGGGATTTACATCAACTTGGTCATGTTTTTGGCCTCTCTGGTGTCAGTAACATTTTGTAGATTGCTGGGAAAAGAGTGAAGAATTAAACTCTGCATTTGAAAGATTCATATTTGTTATAGTAAATATTGGGTTTCTATATTTTAAAATTTTCAGAAATGGGACACTTATTGTTTCTGGATCATGGCCTGTATCCGAGATATATGTTAAGGGATCAAAGGAATTATAGAAACCATAAATTGGTCTGCTTCTTCTGCCCTTTTTGGATTTTTTGAATTTGTAAGTGTACCAACCTTCATCTGCATTATCAGATGGATCTTCATCCCTTGTTCTCTTAATACTAACTTTTTCTTTTCTTTTGTGCAGGGGTATTTCAATAGGTTCTTGACAAGTGGTGATAATTTCGTTTGCCTTCTGGCATTTTGATAACGGTCTAAGTTTTTTCCCTGACGCTTGGGCTTTTGCCTCACCACATGTACTTTGGTGGGTTGGGAAATATCACTAATTTGATTTTAAATCTACTAGACATTTCCTGTTGGCTGGTCTCTAAAAACTTAACCTATTGTTAAACAATTCCAATTCGGCAGTTAAATCCTGGTTAACTTACGTTTAACACAGGTAAAGGGCAAGGTGAAGTTCTTTATCTCAGATATTAAGTATATATTGCAGGATTGACATCTGCAACCAAAGCACTCTGTTTATTTGGATAATATCTTCTATATTTTACGTAGTAAGTTTAACTCCAAGATGGTATATTTAGTTTATGAAGGTATTTGACTACTCAAGCTGTCTGTTGAACAAAATACAGTAAAGCTTAAAACAATTACAATAGAGTATAGAATAGTATTGATTGTCTGAAAGCACAAAGTCACCTTCCACCTTCTTCCGCCTATGGACGCCGACAGATGCCTCTGGCCTCTGCCCGCGCTACCTCTGCTCGCTCCGCTCCACTTACTGGAACTGACAGTTATGTAGCACTCATCATGCTGATGTCACCAGTTGCTATGGTGATCAAAGGAGACAACAAAGCAAAACAGTGGGGCCAGGCAATGTATATAGCTCACCTTTATAAAGGCAAGTTAGCCAACACCAAAAGCAGCAGCAAAGGGCTGTCTTTTGGAGCACTGAGGAGCAATGCCTGCCCAGTTTTCCAAGCCCTCTAAAAAGGGGTTTAAAAGCCTCTACACTGATTTCCTGTCAAAACAGTCCTTGAATTTAAACAGTAGGCAGTACCTGCATAGCAATGCAGAGAGACTAGGAGATGAGCTGTCTGTAGGTTTCCAGGCATATATCATAACGCTTCAATATGGCCTTCTTTACAGCATCTGAGTTGTCGCTCATACCACTAGTCTATATGCCCATAAGCCAACTGAGCTCTTCTGGTCAAATATGGGACAAGTCTAATGACCCATTGTTCTCGGGCCACTACATGCACAGGCAATGCGTTCAAAAGTAGTCATGAATGTTTCTGTGTCATCAGTTTCTGTAAGTTTTGTCAATTTAATATCCTTAGGGCCATCCACTGGTGCAGGAGGACGACCTGTTCCTAAGGCCTGGATGGCTTTTAAGTGTGTCTGCCCACCTAGCCTCATTGCGCTGATTGTCCTCTCTGTTTTCCTAAAGCTATCTGCTGCTACATAGCCATTGTAACAGTTCCTGAGAGTCACCCACAGGTGACTCACCATTTTCTCTTCTTCCTGTACCATGTCTTCCACCATCTCTCCTCCAATGGCACCTTCCTCCTCCTCCTCTGTCTTGGTCGTTTTGCACCTCACATCCCCCAATCCGGGTAACAAGGTTTCACCAGACTTTGCTGCCATGGTTCTAGTGTAAACACCACTAGTCAGCTCTCCTTCCAACATCCAATCCTTCACTGATACTTGTCAGTATCTAGTCTGAATTATCAAAACCTTATCCCACATCTGACACCATATGTGAAGGTGTGGGTATAAGGATGACACTGGAGTCTAGAATAAGTCCAGCAATAAGTCTTTATTTACAAAAATAAGAAGCTAACTGAACAACCAAAAAAAAAAAAAAAAACAGAATATAAATAAAATAATTCCAAATGACAAAACAACAACACACTAGAAAACAGCTAGTGTAATTCCATCAATGGGATAGCAGAGCACTAGTCCCGTCGAGATCTGATCACAGAATGAGAAATGACTCCTTTTATACATACAAGTCATGTGATATTTGGAAGCTCCACCCTTTTCTAGAAGCTAACTTTAAACACAGCTAAATAAACATTATATTTGTTTTTTACAACATAAATTCCCTTTAGACTTAATTAAAATATCAGATTGGTAACCACACAAAATAAAATTCTGCCTAGAGTTATAAAGTAACATTACATAACTATTCAGACCCGCCCCTATTTACAAACTATAAATAATGAAACAGAAAGGCTGGCTGCTTCTATAGGAAGAAAGGCAAACAAACATGGCTTCCCCCAGAGCTACACACTGGGTTTGGTGAGCACTTTTAAACTTAGCTTTTCTTTAAACTTAATTTAACTTAATGTTATCAAGTATACCTTTCTTTAATGAAGAAACACACCAAAAAGAAAGCAGAAGAAATAAACATAACTGTAGAATATATATGTCTGTGTTTTAGACCCTTTAGTTGTATCAGCTTTAAGATTCAGAATTATAGAATTCAGCTTTACTAGATAGAGCTTTATAACACTGTTATACTTCTGTAATCTAGCATTACAGCTTTCAAACAAAATGAATAAATTCTCCTTCTGTGATTTAGTGCTTTCAACAGTTTTTACTTAGGGTTTTGTTCACTTGGGAACTTACAGCAGGCTGGTAGGACAGAGGTCTGGGGTTATATTCTGTTTTAACTGAAATATTTGAATAGTTTGTAAGTGAAATTAGTTCTATGTCTTAAAATTATTACCTTGAATTAGAACTGTTACTTGGGCTGTGATATTATAACTTTGGAGGCTTGGGGACAGTTGTTTGGCAGGGTTAATTAGAGGGAAATTTAAATGTGTTGTTTGCCTGGTGTTTGGTAAGAGCCCTCCCACCCACCCACCCTGTTTTGTAGGCTTTCAGGCTTTCTAAATACTGAAAAGCCACTGGGGTTGGGATTGAAGGGCTGAGTATTTCTGTTTGGGACTGAAATTCGAAGCAACAGGAGCTGGTGGGCCTGTGACATCACACGGTACCTGATGTCTGCTTACACACACTGTTAGTGGGACCAACACACACTGGACTGTATGTGTTTGTGACACTTGGGAACTTTATTGGTGGGGTTGAAATTGGGTTTGTAATAACTACAGTCAGTATAGAGAGAAACTGTATTCCAGGGAAAGGGACTGAGAAAGGGGTGTGCCATATATAAACAGAGGGATAAACAGGGTGGCCATATTCCACCATGGCAGGCATCTTCGAAGGGTTGTAGGCTGCACAGGCTGTGGGATG
Source organism: Neoceratodus forsteri (assembly GCA_016271365.2). Classification (NCBI taxonomy): domain Eukaryota; kingdom Metazoa; phylum Chordata; order Ceratodontiformes; family Ceratodontidae; genus Neoceratodus; species Neoceratodus forsteri. Next base: position 74,545,229 of record JADMNL010000023.1, read on the forward strand.
GCAATAATTCTAAATTGGGCCTGAGAGAGGGAGGCTGCCCACTCTGTAGACAGCTATCTTGTATCAGGAGTGAGGTATATTGGTTAAGGAGTAGCTGGGGAGCTGGGGGTCCAAGGATAAGGGGTGGATATGGGCAGCAGAAGGGTGGGGCTGAGGGAGGCTGGGGCAACGCCTGAAATTACAGGACGTTATGTTACAGCAAGCAGGAGGGGGATATTAGGACAGAGGACCCTTAGATAGGAAGTTGATGCTAAGAGGAAAGCGACGGGTGAACATTCTGAATACAAAGAGAGTGGAGGGGAAGAGTCAGGAGGGGCTGTTGAAAGGAAGCCTAAAACAGCAGACTGTGGGAAGGGAGCTCTAAGGTGAACAGAGCAAGAGGGAAGAAGAGGGCAGTTTAGAGATGCAGTCAGGGGAAACTTGGTTACTTGATGGAGGCTGACAGAGTGTCACAATAAATTTGAGCTACTAAGCAACCCAGAGGGGAGGAAGGGTCTGTGGAAATGAGGAAACTTATACAGAGGCCGGGAGGGAGTCGGATACCCATAGGGCATCACAGACCGCTATGGAAAGGATAGAAATAGTCCCAGAGGGAGAAGGGGAAACATATATGTTAAGCAAATGGGGAGATGCAACATATTCCAGACATGAGGGAGGAGAGCATGATTGGAGAGAAACTGGGAGACAAGGAGGTGGGAGAGGAGCACCCCTTCAGCAGGGGTGTCAGTACCAAGGATGGGGCCCTAGCTAAAGGGGACCCACAGAGAGCCTCTGGAGGCAGGGGTACTATTACAAGGGTGAGGATGGCGTGTGGGGAAGGGGAAACCATCAGGGCCAGGATAAATGGTTCGGATAAAAGAGGTTAAAGGGACACCTATTCAGAGGGTTTGAGTTAAGTGGGCAAAATAGCAAGGAGGCAGAAAGGGAGGGTGACAAGGGGGTCTCTAATAAGGCAGGAAGACTCCCATGAAATTGTGATCATGAATGGGGGAAGGGGCTGAGAGGCATAGTGGAGGTAACCATAAGGATGATGGTGGTGTTAAGGTTCTGTTATTGGGAGACCTGATTAGGGGTATCCAGTGGGAGGACAGGGGGTGGATGCCATAGCCAGGTGAAGGTAGTGAGTATCTCTGGGCTGACAATGCACAGAGCAAAGTTCATGGTGTATGAAATGGTTAGGGATTGTGGAGGAAACCGGATTTTCTGGTGCATTTGGGAACTAATGATCTAGAGGGAAATAGCGCTTTGGAAATCCAAGCAAGGTGCCAAGAACTTGCCAGAGTCTGTCGGGATAATGGATGCAACATTTCCTTTTCGGAGATATTGCCAGTACCAAAGGCCTCAGTGGAGAAAAAATGAAGCTCACAGTAGTTAATGACTGGCTCAGGAAGTGGTGTGAAGAGTGAGTTGGGGTGTTAGGGAACTGGAATGGAGTTTGGGAGGATAAAGGACTATATGCCAAGGACAGGCTTCATCTTGCCCCATTAGGGAAGGAAGTCCTTAAACAGGGGATGGCTGACTACATACAAGAAAGGTGGGGTTTAAACTTGAGGGGGAAGGGATGAGGGAGGGCTGACCAGAAGCCCTCTCCCAGATGAGGGAGTAGCCTTCAAGTCCAAGGGGGAGGGGAAACAGACTGGGGGTGGAGGTTTCAGGAGGAGCAGAGGGAGGATGGAAATATAAGGAATCTGGGTGGGGTTCGACAAAGAGGATCAGGATAAGGGGTGGGGTTGGTGTTAGTAAATGCCAGTAGCTTGGGAAACAAGTTGCCAGAGTTCCAGGCCATGCTGTTCGAGGGGTGGATGTGGTGGCGGTCACGGAGACGTGGGCCAACAAAACCATGACTGGGACCTAAACGATGGGGTACACTATGCTTAGGAAGGATAGAAAGGAGGGCAGAGGGGTGAGTGGCTAGTGTTCATTAGAGATTACATAGAAAGTGCAAAGGTAGAAGAGGCAGAGGGAAACGTGGAGGCCTTATGGGTCACCTACGATCCCCAGGAGATAAGGTCAAGCTGGGTGTAGTATAAGGCCCCCGGGATGAGTGATGTTCTAGAGGATGGTTTGCTGGACAACATCATTGCCCAGTGTGGACCAAAAGGGAAGGAGTGGTGTTGATGGGGACCTTAATATGCCAGGTACAAACTGGGGAACCATGTCCTCTAAGGTGGCCAAGGAGAAGAGGCTGCTGGATGGCTTCCAGAATGTGTTCTTAACACAGCATGTGATGGAGCCCACAAGGGAGGGCATGTCCTGGATGTGGTCTGGCAGATGGGGATCTGGTAAGGACATGGTTGTACAGGACCCCTGACTGGGAGATACCACAATACTGTCTGGTTTCAAATAAGCATGGGGTGAGGGGGTGAGATCTAGGACACTGGCAGTGGACTTCAGGGGGAAAACTTATGGGCATGGGAAATATTCTCAGGGATCACTTGAAGGGATTACCTCAATGACAAGTGTGGAAAGGAGATGGGAGGTCATAAATGTGGACTTCATGAGGCAGTCAGTATCTGCACTAAGTTGAAACGTAGGAGCAAGGTCACATAAACCATGCTGGTGGTCTAGTGAGGTACAGGTAGCAGTCAAAGAAAAGAAGGCGCTACAAAAATATAAAACAACAAGAGGGATAGGGATAAGGAAATGTACCAGTTTGCATCTAGAAAAGTCACCTGTATGGTGAGGGGCAAAGTCCAGTAAAAGAGCAGCGGCTGGCAGGGGACATGGAGGGAAAAGGGGTTCTTCCGCACATTGGGGAGCGGAGAAAACTAAGGGCCATCTCAGCAGATTGAGATCAGTAGGAGGGTGGGTGGAAGAGGCGAGGACCAGGCAGAGGTATTTAATGAGTACTTTGCCTCTGTGTTCACTAGGGAGGGAGGGATATCTACAAAGCAAGGCACAAAGGGGATAGAAGCGTCAGTAAGTGGGATCAGAGGAGCAACAGAAATGGAGCAAGAGGGAGGGAGAGGTACCCAGGGTGTCACATCTGGGTAAGGATAAAAGGCCAGAAAGGTGGAGGGACGGATGATGCTGTCTCCGCCAAAGGTTGTGGTTAGCCCTCAAAGCCCTAAAGAAAGACAAATCTCCTGGGCCGGATGGCATTCATCCAAGAGTACTATGGGAATTGGCGGACATACTGCTGCACCTGGCGGAGCTTTTCAGCAGGTCACTTGAGACAGGAGGGTACCTAGGGATTGCAGAAGCACATGTGGTACCAATCCATAAGGGGGTCGAGGAAGTACCAGGTAACTGTAGACCCATCAGTTTGACCTCGGTGGTGGGAAAATTAATGGAGAGTATACTAAAGGAATGATTGGGGTGTACTTGGAGGAGGTGGGAGGTCTGGATGTCGGCAACATGGGTTTGTGCCAGGTAGATCATGTCAAACCAACCTTGTGGAGTTCTATGAATGGGTAACATCTGAACTGGACAGGGGTAAGCCTGTGGATGTATTATTCTTGGACTTCAGCAAAGCGTTTGACTCTGTCCCCACAATGGTCTGGTGGAGAAACTGATGGGGTTAGGAGTAGGCCCTTTGATGGTCAGATGGATTGAAAACTGGCTAGCTGGATGCACTCAGAGAGTAGTGGTCTGTGGGGAGCTCGAACCCTAGAGAGGTTGGTAGTGGGGTACCGCAGAGGGGTCGGTCCTGTCACGATCCTGTTTAATGCATACATATCGGACATCAGGAGGGTATAGGTGTGAAATGAGTCTCTTCGTGATGACTCCAAGATGGGAGCAGTAGTTGAGGGAGAAGAGGGAGGTTGGCCTGCAAGGGACCTGGACACCCTGGAAAGCTGGGCTCACACATGGAATTAAATCAATATCACCAGTGCAAGGTGTTGCATCTTGGTCGGGAAACCCAACACAGGTACACTCCTGGGAGGGAGGCGCTGAGGCCTCAATAGGGAAAAAGACCTAGGGGTCATGGTGGATGCATGTATGAATAACTCTGAGCAGTGCAGGAGAGCAGCTAGCAAGGCAAACAGGATGTTGGGATGCATCAAAGGGGGATCACCTCTAGGAGCAAGGAAGTGATTCTGCTGCTGTACAATGGACTGGTTAGACCACACCTCGAGTACTGTGTACAGTACTGGAGACCACACTTGAAGAGGGACATACAGCTCCTGGAGAGGGTACAGAGGAGGGCAACAAAGATGATAAGAGGGCTAGGAGATTTGACGATGAGGACAGACTTGAGGAGCTCTGCCCTTTCATTGCAGGAGAGGAGAGACGGGGACATGACTGAGGTCTTCAAGCACCTCAAGGAATAAATAGGGTAAACATGGAGGGATCTTTAGACTAAAGCAGGGAGGTATCACCAGAGGGCATGGTTTGAAGTTGGAAGGTGGAAGGGTGAGAGGGAAAGAGGAGGAGGTTTTTCACTGAGAGGGTGGTGGACCCTTGGAATGCACTGCCTGGTGAGCTGGTTCAGAGATCCACAGTGGAGGGCTTCAAGAGAGGTGGGACAGACACAGAAATTGGATGTATCAGATGATGACCTGTCCCAGGGGGTGGGGATGGATGATAGGGTTTCTGGAGCACAAGGGATGGGAGGGTCTCGCACCCAATTAAGGATCTAAGGTTCGAGCAGACTCGATAGACCGTAAGGCCTAATCTGCTGGCAAATAGTATGTTAGTATGTTTTAAACAGTTTTATTTAGAGCTTCCACCAGTTTTTATTTAGGGTTTTCACTACTTGAATGCAAGTAATTACAGCTTCCTTCTGTGGAAAGGGAAGAAAGAAAACATAAGTATCTGGAGTTATCTCCAGCAGGAATAGTGTCTCCAGAAGAAATCTCTAGCTGCTCGCTTCAGCAGCACAGCAAACCCAAGGTAATCCTTCTCGCTGGGGTTAAAACAAAACGAACACTGCTTCTACTTTATATTTTAAACAGTTCCCAAAGAGGCTGGAGAGCAAGAAAGGTGGAAATAAATGAATTTTATCAGGGCAACACACAAACTTTATGTATTTAGTACATTACACCGATATATGCATAGATGGCCAGTCTACACATATACCTTAAAGGGCAGTGTACCTAAATACATAATGTCTTAACAAAATAAAATAAGAGACATGCTGTTGCAACAGACTGATCTAAACATATAAAACAAAATAAAATAAGGCAAAAAATATAGAAAAGGGGTTAGAGAAAAAAAAAAATATGGATGCCCTATAAACAGATATTACTACAGGGATCTCCTGAGGATGGTAGGGGTGGTTCTTGACTTTCACACCCCCACAAAGACAGCATCTCTTTAATCAAGCGGCTCAAGTCCCTTCCTGGTCAGAATGGATCTGCTGGGGCCCGTAGTGGACAAAAGTTTTCAACAAGTATCTTAGCCACCGTGGTTGCTTTCTGATCCTTAGTAGGAACACCCAGCGCACGGTGAAATGATCGGTAACCACCAATATATTACTGATATTTTCAGATCTGGTTCTAGACTCAAGAAATCAATGCAGACTAGTTCCATAGGGGTGCTAGCGGTAATGTTGACCATGGGAGCAGCTCTCTGGGGCAAGGCTTCCTTTGCAAACACCGACTACAGGTCTTGACATACTGCTCTACATCCGCACTCATTTTTGGCCAGTAAACCAGGCTTGTACCAAATCAAGTGTTCGGTCGATGCCAAGATGCCCCATCTGATTATGCAAGGACCTTAAGACCAGTTCCTTTAATTCTGAAGGCAGCACCAGCTGCTGTTTGACGATCTGGTCCTCTTTATTTACAGTCTCGGTATAGTAGTTGGTTAATCAGCCTTAATTTGGGCCCTTCTTTGTATAACAAGGTGGCTTTTAAGTCGGTGGAGCGCAATTTGGACACATCCCGCCGCCTGCAAGGCTTCCACAACCAGTTTTATCATAGAATCTCGGACTGAGCCTGTTGAAGACTAGTATTGTCGAACTGGGGCAGTGAACTAGTGTTCAGCATGGAAAATGACAGTAGGCAGCAGGTATGCAGTTCTCAGATGGCCCAAGCAATCCACCATACAGTTCACAGCATCCGGGGACACCTGTTCTTCCTTGTCGAACTTCTGGCAAAGAGCTCTTATGTCAGGCTCAGACAACCTGATCCAATCAGTTTGGGACATAGGGCCTCCGAGAGAGGGCATCCGATCTATATGGTTTAAACCGCCCAGTATTCAACAGCATAGTCATAGGTGGCTAAGACAGAGAGCCACCTGTGGCCAGTGGCGTCCAACTTGGCTGAGGTTTGTACATAGGTCAGAGGATTGTTATCAAGTCTTCACCAATATCTTGGCACCATACAAATAGTCATGAAACTGATCAACAATGGCCCACTTCAGAGCCAGGAACCTAGCTTATGCATGGGATAGTTTTTTCTGAAGGAGTCAGACTGGCTGGCAAAAGCTACAGGTCTCAGGCCTTTGAGTGCTCCTGATAACACAGCCCCAATCCTTGAAGACTAGCATCGGTATGGAGAACGAGGGCTTGGCCGGTCAGCATAGGCCAACACGGGGCATGAGTAAGTTGATATATGATGTCATAGAAAGAGTCCTCACACTCAACAGTCCAACGATCTCAAACAGTTAATTCAGCTGGAAATACCTCTTCTCCATCTCGGATTGCACAACTTTCTTATACTTTTGTGGGTAGGAGGGCACCCTGAGTGAGACTGAGGAGAGGATGAATCACTCAAGAATAGTCCTTGACAAATCGCTTATAATATCCGAGAAACCCCAGAAACCATTGCAACTCTTTCAAGTTCCTGGGCTGAGGCCAAGTAGTCAAGGCCTCCACTTTGCTAGGGTCAGTCTCTATGCCCTCAGTAGACACTATGTGGCCCACATATTTTACAGAAGTCTGGAAGAATTGACACATATCTATAGACAGCTTGAGGCCAAACTCTTCCAACTGATCCAAGACCTTAATAATTGCTGCTCGTGTTCTTCCAATGAATGTCCAAACACTGACATCATCTGGATAGACCAGACACTGAGCAAATTCACATCCCCACGGCCCTCTCCATCAGGCGCTGAAAGGTGGCGGGTGCCTGAAATCCCAGAGGCATCCGAATGAACTCATAGAAACCTAGGGGAAAATTGAATAGCAGTCTTCTCCGTCCTCTGGGGCCATCGGGATCTGGTAGTACCCGCAGGAGGTCCAAAACAGAGAACCACTTACTGCCATTTAAACAGTCCAAGGGCCCTGTATGCATGGCATGGTATACTGGTCGGGATGGTCCGATTCAAAGTGCAATGGTCTCACACATCCTAACCACCCCATTCTTCTTCCTTACCACTACAATGGGGGAGGCATAGGGCTCCTGGACTTGTATCACACCAGCAGCCAACATCTCTTGCAGATGTCGCCTCACGTCATCTATGTCAGCCAAAGCCAGGCGCCAGGATCTCTCGGAAGGCCTTTTGTCATGCAGCCGAATGTGATGCTCAGCCCCTGCACAAATCCCACATCCCACTCTTTAGGGAGAAAACCTGGTCCGTTTTGGCAAGCCTCTCACTGATCCTCTTTTTCCATTCAGCTGGCAACGGGAGTCACCAAAATCAAGCAAGTCAGAAGTAACTCGGTCGCTATCCGGGACCCTTGCTATTTGGCAGTACTGCAGTATCTGCACAATGGACACTTGCCAGGGTGCACCCTCTTCTTATTCGAATCTTTTGTCGGACACATTATGCACTTGAACCAACACTCTCTAGACATAAGCATGAGCTCTAGTCGGCAAGATACTGGGCTTTACCAACAGTCCCTCAGGCAATCTTCCCTCCCAGGCGCATCCAACATCAGCAACTTATTTTTAACATCCGCCCTTAGTCGCACCTCTCCATGCAGGACACATTGGGCATTCGGCAGTATCACTGAGCCAGGTCCTTTTTCCACACCACCCCACTGGGCCTTCAGATTCCTCCTGGTTAACCTTCTTCTGAGTTGCAACTGCCTTTTGATCACAGCGATATCCTTAGGGCTTGCCCGGTTTTGAATGCTTGCTTTTCTGAGCACAACTGGGCCAATCGTCTAAACATATGGGCATTCACCCCAATCAACAAAGGCACCCCATCATACAGTCCAGTGGGTGGGCAACTAAAACTAAGGTTTCCACCTGCTCATCCATTCCAGCCACAGGGTAGAGAATGATAACCAAACCTGGATATACCCCAAATACAGATATGCCTTTGTCGCTCAACCCCACACATGTAGACCAGTCAAGGGTTGCAGAGGCACCTCAGGTAAGTGTGTCTGATACCAGTCCTGAAACATGGTTACCTGAGAGCCACTGTCTAATACAGCTCGAGTGGGAATCCCATTTACTCGCACTGGGTTCTCAATGCAGGCCCGACCACATCGGACCAGTCGGGGCCACAGCATTGAGAGTCGGCTGAGCCTGGGCCTGAGTCACAAAACTTTTCCTAGGGGTTGAGACTGAGCCCGCGATGCCAAGTGATCAGTCTACTGTTGACTTTCCTTAAATTCCCCGGCCTCTGACACTCAGGTTGAAAATGTCCATCTTCTCCACAATGGTAACAGAACTTGGGGTCCTGGGGGTCACTATTTGCAGTTGACACCTTATCTATGGGGGCCCTGAGAGGGGTGAGGGGCTCCCTTGGGCCGGGGTCTGGTTTCTGTTTGTCTCAGGGCCCGGACCTAACAGGGTACATAGTAGCTTGCTTCAGGTCCCTCACCAGTTCCCATAAATTCCTGATCTCGGTCCTCAACTCACTCTCTACGTGGGGTCAGAGGAAATAACTTCAGTCCCACAGCACCTGGAAAATCTGGGGTCCCTCAGACCCTCCAGACAGGCTAATCTCCTCAGAGGCGCTAAGCTCAGGGTCCCACTAGGTTCACCGCCCCACACAGGGCTCCCACCCTCTTCATCGGTCTCCACCTCTCTAATCTCCCTCATTAATTGACAATATTCAGGCGGGGTAGCCCGATCATGTAACTTGAGTTTTAACAGTATTACACTAGAGAATCTGGCAGACTTTAAAACATGTTCGAACCTGACCTGATTCAAGGCCGTGGCAGTGATTCCCCTTTCTATAGGCCTTCTGCAAAGCCCGCTCCACCCTAGTGACGAAGGTGGACAGTTCTCATTCCTCCACTGCTTAGCGGACCTGAATTTCCATAGTAAATCTTCACTAGTCTCTGTACTCCCAAACACCCTTCTAAAGCAGAGATACTCTGCAGCGGTGGCTTCCGGACTGGTGGCCGCAAAAACCTAGTGGCTTTAAAGCGGGACCCCGCAAGCTCTCCATCAGCCTCTTCCTCTTCTCCCCTCAGAGCATTGCCATTCCTGGACTAAGGGGTGGCATAGTCCATCAAGCTTCCAGGTTATCCTCCCTGGAGGCACTGGCACAGTGCCAGAAAATGTTTTAGCTTATGGTAGGAGTCGAGCTGTATAGATGAGACTACTAGGGCAGTGAAGCCAAAATAGAACTCTTGGGAGGACAGGGAGGTGCCGGGGAGCCCTGAGGGTAGCATCACTAGACAAATCCAATGCTTGCAGCAGTTCCTGGGTAGTTCTCCTTCCACAGCCAGCAATTTAAGCAGTTTGTCTTTAAAACTACTCATTTGGGGACCCCCAGGAGTGACTGACCCACTTGAATATGAATTAGCTTCCATCCCTGTGAGGCACCCTCCGGTAAATCACTGGAGGTACCTTCCTAAGTTGATGGCCACACTGCACAGGAGTAGCACCTGCAATGTCTGGTCGAGCAGGTCAGCCATACTCCTTCCCACTTTGCCTAAACATTTTACTCGCCTGCTGTGGAAATGATGTCAGCAGTTGGGGTTCCCAAAGGCACAACTAACAGTAACACAATTTTTTGGAGTCCAGCTCTTCGCTTCACCCATCCCATCAGTCTGTGTACCATTGTCTTAATGGGTCCAAACTTAATTTTCCCAACATGTCCCCTTCCAGTTTTTCCATTTCTATGTACTTCCCACTTGGCCACTAGGGGACACTGATTCCAGCAGTGCCTCCAATTTATAACCCCTGGGAGTGCTACCCTTAGGGCTACCACCCCTGCCTGCCTCCCTCCACTGAGAGACAGGGTAAGGGCCCAGATCCCTTGGCGGTGCCTCCACCCAGAGGTCGGGTTAATACTGTTGAGATTGCCTCGGTCACAGCCTCTGGGTTACTGCAACACCCTTTCGTCCTGCTAGTGGCTCACACGGTGTACCCACAACACTTTTCCCAGTACACTTACCCCCGCTAGTATCTGTCAGCTCACTCCGGGACCCCTGTAAAGTAAGGTACAGTTTTATCACAGTCACCATGCAGCAGTTCACCAGTAATGCACACAGTAGCCAGGGTGTAGTTACAAAACAATCAATCTGATTTATTCAAAGGGAAGTAACAGGGACAGGGGAAATCAAGTTGACTGGCTTATCACTATACTTATCTACCTAGGGCTCTGCACAGGCCTGAACTCTATATTTACTGTCCCTGGGTACCCAACCCCTAATGGCTAGTCCCTCGTGGCAGCTGGTTGGGGCCCTGACACAAATAGCCTTTTGCAGTCCTGAGAAGATCAGGATGAGAAGAAAGTTCAGTTAAAACAATCGGCAGTATAATGAAGCAACTTAAGGCCACTGTCTGCAAACTTGGCAGGAGCTACTCTGATTTAGTACTCACGACTCCAGCAAATACCGATTCCGTCACCATCAGCAGGGCTGAGCCTGAATTTCACCAGCCTCCTCACACATTTATATGGCAAACAACAGAGGGGTACCATACCAGGCAGCTGCTTCTAGGCCCACACGAAATTGCAGCAGACTCGGGCAACAAGCGGCAGCTTCCACGTCCGGGTGGACTGAGCGCAATTCAGCAGATTCTCCAGTCCTCTCAGGTTGAGCCTGGTAGGTAGCTGGGCTGGCACCAGCCTCCTCCGACCGTGCACCAGCGGATTTAGTCTGACTCACTTTAATGGCAAAACGGCCTCCTCAGGCCTTCACGTGCTTCCTGCGCGAACACTCACACAGCGCAGAAGCCTAGAGCTCCTCTCCTTCTCAGCCACAATGCATCTGCCCCAGCAGCATGGGGCACACTTACAGTTCGGGCGCACCCGATTCCATAGGCTGGCTGCACATGCCAGTCATGTTCTCCTGCTCTCAGTGGTGCAAAAGCGCCATAGCCCATAATGCCTTTCTCAAATGGCAAGCAGTTCTCCCATTGGTCAACTCGCTCCAAAGGAGTCCCGAGATACTGATTGGTCCAATTCAGCAGTTCGGGACCAAAATGGTGGAACCCAACAGAACAGTCCTTGCTGCAAAGAAGGCAGGTTAGAACAACCACATTATCATTATTACTCTAAACAATGTCCAGCAAACAATTAAATCTTTCAGGGGCTCCTCTGCGAAGTAGCGATGGCAGCAATGGAGCAAATATCCAGCAGCCCGGCAGGACTCAGGCATGAAAATACACAGTCCCCCTTCTGATTAATTACGACTGCAAAACAGGCAGCCCTTAAAGGGACAGTACATGGAGGCCACACAGGCACTCACGGGCTACCATTTAAAACGGCTTAAACGCCTCAACACCAGCCAAGCATGGAGCATTTAAACGAGCTCCGAAGCTTTTAGGAACCCCTATTTGCAAGGGGTTACACTTAGACTGTCACAGTGAGCCTCCTCAAATCCATGGAAAAGATTTTGAGCCTCCCAAAAACTGAAATAATCTTGGGCCTCCCAAAGAAAAATAACATACTGTACTTTACACAGTACACCATGAATAAATTGAAACCACTTTGAGTACTTGGATCACATTCAGTTCTTTGTCTTATACTGACGTGAAACCTTTGGAAAGAGCTCCTGTGCTCAAAGGTGTTATCTGAATAACAAATAAATAAAATAAAGAAACATTATTATTCAGTTTATTGTAACCCACCCGCCCCCACAGGTGAGCCTACTTGCTCCACTATTTTCATTCACAACCATTATTACCTCTTGTTACAGTACCTTTGGTCAGACTACTTTCTCGGTTTCCTCTGTGAAATAAACTTCCTACATACTTTGCCTCTCCACCTCCTTCTCTCTCTAAGAAAATTCTCTGGGATTATTTTGCTCCTTCCTGCTACTGCCTAGTGCTTCTATGTGCAACCTCGATTTGGCGCTGTTCTACCATCAGTCTACAAATTGATCAATTACCACCAGTCATTATTAGTTTATTGTTCATATTTGTTTGCACCATTGTTCACTGTGTATTTCTAGATTGTTTTGTAGTTACCTTTTGAAATGGTATTCACTCCTCCCCTCCCCGGTACACCTGAAATGAGCCTTGCCTCATTCACCTTCCTTGTCACCTAATAGTAAATAAGTACATAAAATTCACCTACTATTATCCTCTTTCAGTTTGCTTCATCTCTTCACACAAAATATATAAAACTCATAATTTAAATACAGTACTTTTCAGACTTGCTTGAGCCTCCCTGAACTGGTTGGGGCCTCCCAGGGAGGCTGGCCTCACCATTTGAGAACCCTGCACTAGATGTTTTGATAATGGCAAAAAGTACTAGATGCCTATTATAGAAATTAAATTAGTTGTGCTATTTAAAATGCATGTAAATTGTTGTAAACTGAGCAAGCCTGAAATGTAATGGTGATTTGCATATATCCCATGATGCTTTGCATTATGGAAGTATGTATGATGGATTTCTTTCAAACTTGATTTGTTGCCATTGCCCTTTGGGGTAACCCTTTTCAGTAATTCTGCATTGAGGTTCTCTATAGCTTGCTTTTTTTTCTTTTGGGCCCCACTACCCAAGCAAATGGGGCCTGTATAGTGGTGGAGGTTGCATCTCAACTGGTAAGTGAGATCAAGATCAGTGTCAGTAGGTGCTGATTAAGTGCAGAGAAGAGACTTTCATAGTCTGTTGCTGAGAACTGATGTACTGAAGAAGGAATATGGTGTTGCAGAAGCTTATTCCCTGTATTTTGAATAAACATCACACAGAGATTGTGTGTTGAACCGGAAGTTTGGTGTCTTGTTCATCTGTCATCCCACAGCCCCTCCACCGACTTGGTGCTAGAAGTGGGATGACTTGCTAGGAAGCGTCTGGACTGGCCAAAGAGGGATGTTTTCTAGTGGATATTGCCCATATATCCCAGGTGGACCGATGCAGCAGGAGCTGCCAGAGGAGAACCTGGAGAAGAGAGTCATGGGGTGCTGCCCAGAACCATTGCTGACAGAGATAAGCTGCTGCCTAGACTGGACCTAGGAGCATGGAAGATGGCCTAGCCTGAAGATGACAAGAGATGCAAAAGGATGAGGAGCTACCATAGGGTCAATGCAGACTGGAGGTGCAAGAGACAACACCCAGGAGGTGGAAAGCCTGATGAGGATGGTCCACTGGACAAGTGGGCAATGGCTGGAGGCAGACCAATCCTCAAGAGAGGCAGAACACTGGTGGCAGGTGCTCGAGAGGTTCCTGCCAGAGAGATTGGACAAAGAGTCGGAGGATTTTTCATAGGCTCAGTTTGAAGAGGACCCCTGATTGAGCAAGATATCCCTTTGTTTCCTGTGTTTACAGGATGTTACCTGTTGGAGATCGGAGATGCAAGTATGGAACTTGAATGTGAGACCCCAGGTAAGACTGTGCCTAGTGATATTGTGCTGGGGTTGAAGACTCCAAGCAAGCATGAAGAAGCCTATGAGGCTGAAGGGACTTTTTCTTATATTGATGCAGCTAAATCTATTAACAGTATTGACTGGGGTATACTGCAGGCTAAAGATGCTAATATTGCCAAAATGTTACAATATGTTAAGATCAAGGAGGTGGTACATGTGTTTTATTTATTTATTTTTTAAGGGAAACCTACAAAGGAGGAGGAGGAGGAGGAGGGTGGAAAATGGCTAGGAACCTGAGATCACGTGATGGCTCTGTAGTACTAGTAGCACCACAGACCGGATCCTGACCTGAACCCCAGCTTTCATCTAAAGAATGCTTTATATTCTGCTGTCTTCTCCAATAACGAATATACAGGCTTCTAATAGCATTCCGGATACATAGGAGGTGAAGCTTCAGGGAACAAGCAGAAATCCTATGGGAGTATAATCCAGGGCCTAGAAATCATGGAGGCAGAAATGCGCTAGGCGCCCCAGCTCACACTCCCCTCAGACACCAGGAAAGGGGCCTAAGAGATCCAATGGACAGTCCGGGACCTTCGCTAAGACCACAACAACTTCAGCAAATACACACGCCAATGTACCTCTCGAAGAAAAATATCTGGAGGAGCTTCATCTAGCTTTCAGTCACTTCACATCAACATGCTGCAAGTGATCTACTAGGCCTTTGTCTGGCTGAGATCAAGGACAAGATGGTGGTGAAAACCCTTACAAAGCAGAAATGCAGTTAGAACTAAATGACCTAGGTGGTGGGGTGGGTTGAGGCACTGGATGGCACACTTGCTGCCACACCAGTGACCCTGGTTTGGGAGTGGATCAGGGTTGCTGGGGAGGAAAAGCATTGAGAACAGGAGGAGTACTCTTCCTCCCAGGGAGGCTTAGCATTGACTATCCAGAGGAGTACCTCCTCCCAGGGAGGGGTGAAAATTGAGCATCCAGAGGACAACTCTTCCTCCCAGGAGGGACAACATTGAGTATCCAGAGGATAACGCTTCCCTCCCAGGGAGGACAACATTGAGTATCCAGAGGATAAATCTTACCTCCCAGGGAGGGGTGAACATGGCATCTGGTTCAAGCCTGACTCCTAGCGATGGCTGGGGACAATGCAGCCAGTGACCATTACTTCTGGGACAAGGGAAATGGGGCCTCTGAGTTCCAGTGCAAGGTAACATGCACAGGGCCATTTTGAGCAGCATTGTATGCCCTCTCCTCTAAGGAAGAAAAATGGAGAAAACTGCAGTCCCGGTTCGACTGACCATTCCAGGCACCCACAGACCCCACAGCTGGCGAGCACTCGGGCCATGCAGTGGAAGGATGACTGTATATACTGTCAGAAAGCTAGGATAATTGTGCTAGGGTGGCTGGAAGTGTTTGGCCACTTTGAGGACTGGTGAAAGCATAAAGAAATTAACTACAAAGAGAATATATGACATGCACAGAAATAGGAAAGATCAAAGAGCATTGAGGGGAACAGCGGTAGTGCTACTACTCGTGACACCAGCTCCCTGGGTTCAGGAACAAGCTTACATCATTGCGGGAAGGCCAAAGTGAAGAGGTGAGCATCCCATGGGATGCTCCTCCTGAGGAGGGAGGGAGGGAGGGAGCATTGTCACAAGCTCTGGCACTGCCTCCTGTGGGTGCACAGGCAGCAGTGCAAGAACAGCAGTGTAGGGAGGGGAGGAAACCATTGGGTGCTAGTCTGGGATGTGCATTAGCACATCGCCAGCCTGGACATTAGTCTTTCCTGCCAGCATCCTTGGAGGAGGGGACAGAGGGAAAGTAAGGGGTAAATCCCAGTGCCATGTGCCATGATAGTCTCCAGCCGAGGCCAGACAGGCAGGTCAATCCACCACCAGCAACAGGAGCAAAAATATGTTCACAAAGGAAAAGGAACATTGAGAGGGAGCCAATAGATCAAATCCATGCCTTATCGAAATAGCAGAAACAGTCACTAACAGGCCAAAATGGGTCTCAATCAGTATATTAACCCTGGGTATACCAGGTGATACATTACATTCTGGAAATCAAAACATGTCATACAGGATTTTGGAAAATATAAGATATTATATGATAACCAGCTTCAAACACAGAAACAATGGTTAAAGTAATGGAATTCAAATGCACATAGTGGTACAGGCTTCATAACAGCGCAACCTGATTAAAGTGCAGGAGTACAAAATTGCTTAGTCTTACTAGCAGCCACTTGAACTCAGCAAATCAAAGGGTTCAAGAATGCCAAAGTACTCTGTGCAATCACACAAGGTAAGTGCTAACATGCTGCAGTCGGTAATTCATAGTGCAGTAGCTGGGATTCAGACAATTGACAGAGTTGGTATTGTTAGGTTAGATGTTTACAAGGCAGTCTAAATTTGTCTGTTATTTCAATTAATTCATTATTCCTCCTATTTAACCTGCTGTCATATGGCTTTCCACACTTGATCCACTCTCTGCCATGGGACTCCATTATGGACACGGTGCTTCTGCTACACCAGACTTTCTCTCTTGTGCCCATGGCCCTGCAGCCCCAAGGCTTAACACCCCAAGGCAGGCCCCCTTTCTGCAAGACCCACCCCCACACCCTCTCACCCATACTTCCAGAGGTTGGGAGCTGCGATCTTCTCTGAACCAGGACACGCCTGCACTCTTCTAAGCCAAATTGCAAACTGAAGAAATGATGGCAAGCTTTAAAATGGGGGTTTCAAAGTAGGTTGATATCTCAGTCATTTTAGGAATTTTAGTCTAAATTTTCAACATGGGTTCTTGGGACCCCATCTCTTGAACATATTACTGTCATTTAGTTTCTCGTCCTGAAAGATGATTTTGTGGTTGCTGCATGGAATCACCTTTGGGGACCAATTACGAACAGTGCCACTGTTCATGAGGGAGGTTCCTAAAAGCCCATGTTGCAAATTTGGTGAAAAATTCAAACAATGACAGCATTACGAGCATGCATTGCGCAATTTCTACACACGCTTGTAACTTCGCCAATTTTTATATTTTACTCTCCAGTTTTCAACATTGCCATTTTCACACCTCCTTATGAACAGTATAGCTGTAATTTTTCACATCCTTCCTGAAACATGTTTTCACACCTATGGCACAGAATGGCGAAGTGCTGCATGAAATCACCTTCGGGACCGAGTAACGAAATGATAGTGCCACTGTTCATGGGACAGGTCCCAGAAAGCCTGTGTTAAAAATTTAGGGTGAAAATACCAACAAACACCCAGGGTGTTAGGGTTTCCACTACTTCGGTCCAGATATGTAAATGGATTCATTCACATATCTGGACCATATTATATGGTATGGGCTGCCGCCCATTAGCTCAGGTTGTGAATCAATGGGCATGCAGCCTACCAAGCTGTCAGTCGTGAGGCGGCGGCGGGTGGGGTGCTGCTGCCCGCTGGCTGACGGAGGAGGGGGCGGTGGGGCTTAGTGGGCGGGTGGGGAGGGGTACACTAGATCACCAGAGTAATAGGAGTATTTTAGGATTTACAGATGCCGCGATTGGGCAGCGATCAGTCTACTGGACAACCAGGGATATTGGACGGGGAGTTACTATACCGATGCCAGCGATCGGGCATATAGCGGTCCACTGGACCACCAGGGACATTAGAGGGGAGTTTCATTTAGACAACTGTCCGCGATCGGGCTGCAGGGACCAGTGTGATGTCAACAGATGCCCGCAATTGGGCACATAGCGGTCCACTGGACCACCAGGAATATTGGACGGGGAGGTTCTTTTAGATGAATGGCTACGATCGGGCTGCAGGGGCATCGGTCCCCGTTGGCTGCTGCCTGGCAGGGTGCCAGGCGCAAGTCATCGAGGGATCAGCACACCTGTATGCTAAGGGCATGCAAATGGGGCCATAATGACATGCAAATGGCCCCATGTGCGCCTTACATAAATTAGGACCCATTTGCATGTCCCTTTTGAATATATGGTGCTGTGCATGGCGCAATGGCACTGCGCTAAGCGCATCTCCATGCTCACTCTGGCCACTTGCACTGGCGCAGTGCCACACACAGTGGGGTGGCCAGGTGCGATATTCAAAGCTGCTGTGCCATAGCGCAGCTCCGCTGAATATCACCCAGGTCACACCCCTGCACAACAAAGTTGAGCTGCGCTCAGGCTTGCGCCACAGCCTGGCACAGTTGGAACATCCGGGCCGTAGTTCCTTTTTAAAAGAAATGTGCTTGCCCTTTGCTTTATGATTCTTTTAAGTTAACTGAAGATGTTAAAACATATATCTATAATTATATAGTGAGTGTGATTAACACACTACAGCCTTGTGTTACTTTAAAAAATAATATTTTATTTATTTATTTAAAGTTTGGTAACCGGTGGGCCCACTGAGACCATTACAGTCCTTTTTCAGGGTGACCTGGGATTAATTACACATATCTATAGAATATCTGGATGACCTGAACATAGGACAACCAGTACATATTGAACAGTACAGACATCTCAATCATAAGTCACAGCTACTGGTACACAATAATTACAGTTAACAACAAGAGAAACAGTACATATTACACAGTACAATCATAAGACTAGTAAAGGTTCCAGTATGGGTAAAATAATCTGTAAGAAGACCAGCACAGCCATGGCAGCAGCCTCCAGAAGAGTCAAGCTGAACCTTAGCGGTACCATGTACAGAAGCTCAACTCTAAGAGGTGAGTCCTAGACCCTTCTTGAAGCCCCAATGGAGGCACAAGCCTGGAGACTATTGGAAAGATCATCCAAAGGGACAACATGAATGCAGCAATGACCGGAGCCCTTGAGAGGTCCCTGACCCTGGGGACATGGAGAAGCTGCCGATTGGAGAACCTTAGTCTTCTTCCATTCTGTTTGGCTGTTATCATGCCAATTAGGCCAGGGAGTATCTTTTGCTGAAGTTTAAAAACAAGGCACAGAGATGGATATGCCAGTCTGCCCTCAAGGGAAGACCAGTTTAGTGAACCCAGCACTTTACAATGATGTTCCACTAAAGGCCCTGCAGTGAATCACCCTATACTGTGATATAGTGCACTCGTCCTTTTCATCTCTGAGCTTCTTACTGACTGTAGTATGGGAACCCATATAATAGTTTGGGCAGGAGTGTCAGTAGCTACCTTTAATTTATATTCCTGAGTGAGGAATGAACTCAGGCAGTACAGTAGACCTGACTTCGGTTCACTTGGTCAATATAACCCTTAAAGGAAGGGTTTTGGTCTATGTACACATCTAAATACTTTATACAGTCAACCACCTCAATCTTCGAGCCATTTGAAAGAGATGGAGACAAAAGATGCGACCTATCCAGGCCCAAATTTTAGGATTGAATAGTATGGCTTGGTCTTCTTGCCATTAAGAATTAACCTATTAGCATGACACCAATTCCCAAGTGATAAAAGGATATGCTCAAGCAGATGGTTTAATTGGGTCATATCCTGTGAGGATCTATACATTATGGCATCATCAGCATTTAGGTCACCTTAGCCCCCTCCCACAGTCCTTGGGCATGTTAATAAATAGAAGAATAACAGAGGTCCCAGGATTGAACCCTGTGGGACTCGGTCCAGGACTGGGTGTTTGTCAGAGCTAGTGCCTTGCCATCCTAACGATCTGTGACCTTTCATGCAGGTAGTCCACAAACCATTGAGCTGACAGACTATCAAGACCAAGGATGTCAGCTTGTTATAAGCAACTGATGGTTCACAGATAGAGGCCTTGTTGAGGTCTATAAAGACCTCATCAGTTTGTAGGCCATTATCTAGGGCTGAGAAAATATCAGAGGTGAAGCTAACCAGAGCGGAGTTGGTGCCATGATTTTTCAAAACCATGCTGTCGTGCTGTTAGTAAATTGTGCTGCTCGATGTAGTATTGGACCTGCTGATACACAATTATATTGGCCTGTAGTTTTCAACAAGTTCATTTGGTCCTCCTTTAGGGATGGGGTGACCAGGGTAACTTTCCATACTTTGGGGACTTTACCTCTGAGCAGCGGTCTATTAAATAACCAGGTGATCGGGCGATGACACGGGCTGCAGTGTTAAGTAATCTGGGCTCCAGTTTGCTGCCAGCAGAACCTGAGGTTTTAATTTTATTTAGTAGTTTGAGGACGTTTGATTCAGACACTAATTTGAATGAAAATTAGGTGACAGGGAAGGATCTGTTAAGCAATCCTGGGGGTAGGGGAAAGCCGAAGGCATAATTTTTAATTTTTCAAGGTCCGTGAGAAATGCATTAAATGCATTAGAGGAGCCCTGCATGTTAGTGTGGTGGACTCCATCAGCAACAATATCACCCTCATACTGTGCAGAATGCCCTTAAGGAGAGTATTAATTTGGGTCCAGAATTGTTTAGGATCAGAAAGGTTCTTGGTTTATAATTTCTGGAGGTAGTGTCTTTTGGCATGTTTTAATTCCTTTTTACACTTATTTCTAAGTTCTCTATAGTTCACTAATCCTTGGTCATGTTTGTGGATTTGAACTTACTCATAGCCCTATCCCTCTTCCTCATTAGTTTTTTTAGTTCTCAGGTCACCTACCTGAGTGCTGTCCTTCAACTCTGATTTGCTTTAAGGGGCATGCTTATTAGTGGCAAAAGAAAGTTCTTTATAAAAAATTGAGGGCTGTATCTAAACAGAGGCCGAACTTGACTAGGGTCCAATCCACAGTCGCTAGTATTCCGAGAAAGGAGCCTTGTCGAATATGGAATATTCACAAGCCAGGTAAATTCTGGGTGGAGGGTAGGATGGTCATTATTCCAAATGCCAAATACAAGGGCATGGTTGTTTAGGGAATCCACGAATGTGCCAATCGTTTGAATCTACTGGATTGGAAACGAGGATCCAGTCCAATGTGGTGTGGTTTCCAGACTTTAAATTCAATCTTGTGGGTTCACGGATTAACTGGGTCAGATTGTGGAGACCAAGGAACACCTGACCAGGCTGGGTGACAAACTATCATCCATTTCATCCGGCATCTCCTTCTCTGAGATCCTGCCAGTCTGGGAGAGGGGACAGATGAATGGAAGGTCAGAAAGGGAGAAGGGAGCTAAACATGGCTCAAGGACTGGTGCCAGGAAAAGGACACAAATTTGTAGGGAACTGGCAACAGTTTTGGGAGCAAAAGTTCTTTAAATTTGATGGACTGCATCCGACTAAGGAGGCAGTCAGTGCATAGGGGCAGAAGTCTGATGTCTTTGCAGAATATTTAAACTAGCAAATGGGGAGAGGGGTGCAGCACCGAAACATAATGGGAAGAACAACCTCCCCCTCAGCTAGTGGTCAAACAGGAGTTCAGCATGTTTTGTAGTTCATTTGCAACACCAGGTAAAGAAAAGGTCAGACTCACCATACAATGCACAGGGAAATGCCGGACCTCACCCAACAACTAACACACCCAAATCTGACCAATGGAAAATCATGTACACAAATGCTTGCAGTCTGTGAAACAAGATTCCAGACCTGCAGACAATAATGACAGAGGCTAAACTGGACATAGTAGCCATTAGCGAGACATGGTTTACCAGTAACCACACTTGGGAGACTTCAGTACCTGGCTATGAACTGTCCAGAAGAGACTGAGGTGCAAAAGGGGTGGAGTGGCCCTTTATGTCAAGGAAAATATCAAAGCTACAGAAATTCAGAATACACATAAGGAGCCAGAAGAACTGTGGGTCACCCTGGAAACAGGAAATGGGACAGCCATATGAACTGGGATTGTCTACAGGCCTCCTGACCAGGGAGGACATAGACACATTACTGTTAGAAGATACTCAAAACATGAGAGCTAAAGGGAGGTTCTGATAACGGGAGACTTCAACATGCCAGATACAGACTGGTCAATACCAGCAGGAACATCTGCCAGAACTAGACACATGGTGGATTCCCTGCAGGGAGGGCCTAAAACAACTGGTACAACAAGACAGGGCTATCCTAGATCTAGTACTGACTAACAGGGAAAGGATCACAGATCTCCAGGTAGAAGGTCACCTGGGGGCAAGTGACCATCACATGGTATGGTTCAATTTGGCCACTAGAATAAAATCATCCCATTCCAATGCAAAAATATGGGACTTCAGAGGAGCCGACTTTGATAAGCTGGCCAAAAGGGAGTTAAACTAGCCCTGGCAAAGAAACACAGGTGAGGAGGTACAGGTAAAGTGGGCAAGCATTAAAGATGCAATACTTGAAGCAACATCCTATTGTCTTAGTGAGAAAGGAAGTGCAAAAGAAGAAACCACATTGGTTCTCAAACAGTAGCAGAAAGGTCAGAGCCAAATGGCTGGCCTTCAGGAAATATAAGGAGCGCAGCATGATGAAGATAGGGAGGTATACCAAACTTCCTAAGGGAAGCAGGGAAGGCAGTAAGGCAGGCAAAGCACAAACTGGGTGTAACCACCCCTGCAAATGGAGTTCCCAAAGGTCTTCCAGGAGCTGGCTGAGTGTTCCCGCCTGAATGGTGTTCAGCATTTAAGCCGTTTATCTCGAGTGCTTTTAGATCCTCTGGTACTGTCTCTTTAAGAGCTGTCTGCTTGCAGACATAATTGATTCATATGGGGGGACTGTGTGTTTCCCTGCTCAAGTCCTGCTCGAGTTGCTGACAAATCGCTCCATTTCTGCCATCGCTAAGCGGGCAGAGTGAGCACTTTTCAAAGATGTACCTGTTAGCCAGAAATCATTTAGAGTATTAGTGGAAATGTAGTTTGTCTAGCCTGCCTTTCTTGCAGCTGGGACTCTGTTTTGCTCCTCCATTTTGGATCTGAACTACTGAATAGATCCAATCAGTGCAAGGGGCCTCTAAAATGGAGTTTATGTGGACCAACCAGAATCAGGACTCTCTTGGGAGCGGTTTGCCATAAGACATACAGCTAATAATTCTGGGAAGTGAAGTTCTGGACCTTGGCCCTATTGCACCAACAGAGGGAGGTTTGAGTGATTGACAACTGAGTCCACCAATTGGACCGGTGGCGCCTGAATGGAATGCCCTGCCTTGTGTCTGGAGAGGCAGATCCGATGTGACCGTGACAAGAAAAGGAGCTCTGAGCTTCTCGCTACACAGTTTTCACACAGGAAGCCACGTGGGAAGCCTAAACTCGGGCGGCATTGCTGTTTTGACTCGGACTCAATCCAAGCTACCGGGGCGAATGAGAGGCTGAATGAGTGGGAACCAGGCTCACCCTGTAGAGGACTGGAGAAACTGCTTAATCATGCTCGGTCTGCCAGGAAAGTGAAGCTGCAGTGTGAACTGCGGGTTAGCAGTAATTGCGATCGAGACCTGAGAGCAGCTGCCTGGTATAGTAATTTCCTTTACATATAAATGTGTGGAGTGCTTGTGAAGGACAGCTAAACAGGTCCTCTTGCCCGTGTGGTGTAGACTGAAAGCCAAATGCATGTATCGGACTAAATCTGTTGCTGATCGAACTGTGTGCCTGGCTTGTAGAATTTCATCTCCCTGCTGTGTGAGGGAGTCTGGCAATCCAGAACCCCATCTGTGCCAGTTTTCGGCATCGAGTTTCTGAGCACAAATCAGGGTAGCTCCTGCCATCTGTTTATCAAAATTGCAAGTGTTTCATCCGATTTCTTTTCTTCATGAACTGAGTCATCTGGCTCCAGATTACAATTAGGTATTGTGCAAGTGTTTTTCCATCACAGGGCCCTAACCAGCTGCACCAATCCTGGTTAGCCCCCACCATCCAGGGTACCCAGTAAAGTGACATTTTGGGACTCGAATATCGCACAGTACTGTGATTATTAATGTGTCTAACCTAATTAACCTGATTTCCCTTTTCTTGTTACAGCTCCTTAAATAAATCAGATCTGTTTGTTTCAGCAAAGTTACACTGACTGTGGTGTTCATTTATGTTAAAGTATTGTACTGTGGCTAGTGTACTGCATCATCTTGTTTTACAGGGGTCCCCAGAGTCAAGCTGACAGATCCAGTCCTGGGGGTAAGTGTAACTAGTGAAGATACTCATGGTGTATTGTGTGGGTCACTAGCAGGAATAAAAGGTGTCTCAGTGTCCTAGGGCTGTGACCAAGTTAGTCTAACTACTGTAAACCCTTACTTCTGGGTGGGGCACCGCCACAGAACCTAAGCCCCTCAACCTGTTAGTAGTCAAGCAGGCAGGAGTAGCAGCCCTTGGGATAGCACCACCTGGGGTTACATGAGGAAACACTAGCACGAACAGTAAAGAAGGTGACAAGACTTTCTATAGCTACATTAGTGAAAGGTGAAAGTCCAGAGGGGTATTGCTAAGATCAAAGTTGATAAGGGAGCATGTGAGGAGGAGGACCATGTAAAACATCTATCCTAAATAGATACTTCTGCTCAGTTACTGAAGAGAAGTTAGGACATGGCCCACAGCTCTGCACCATGGACATGGGGGGGAGGAGGTGCACTAGTCCATTCACAAAAGAAAGGGTCCCACAAGAGCTCAATAAGCTCAGGGTAGACAGGGCAATGGGACCTGATGGCATACATCCCAGGGTACTAAAAGATCTAAGGGTGGAACTAGCAGATCCATTATCAGAACTGTTTAGTGAGTCTCTGAGCACAGGAAAGGTCCCAGAAGAATGGAGAAGGCTCATGTGATCCGCTCCACGACAGTAGTAGGAGGAGAGGCAGGGAACTACAGACCAGTCAGTCTCACCTCAGTAGTGGGCAAGATTCTGGAGACACTCCTTAAGGAAAGGATAGTGCAACACCTGGAATCCATAGGAGCACAGGATCCAAGACAGCATGGGTTTACAAAGGAAAGTCCTGTCAAACTAACCTCATAGATTTCTTTGACTGGGTAACCAGAGTGGTGGACCAAGGGGGAGCAGTTGATGTTGCCTACCTTGACTTCAGCAAAGTTTTCGATACTGTTCCACATAGAAGATTAATTAATAAGCTGGGTAGGCTCGGGGTGGGTCAGATGTTGGTCAACTGGGTGGCAAACTGGTTGACGGGCAGAAAACAGAGAGTGGTGGTAAATGGTATACAGTCAGAAGAGATGCAAGTCACAAGTGGGGTACCTCAGAGATCAGTCCTGGGGCCAGTCCTCTTCAATATCTTCATCAGTGACACTGCAGATGGACTCGAGGATACGGTTTGTCTGTTTGCAGATGACACCAAGATCTGCAACAGAGTAGATGAGCCAGATGGTGTGGGCACAATGAGAAGAGATCTGGATAACCTAGCAAAATGGTCAGAAGAGTGGCAACTGGGGTTTAGCATAAAGAGTGCAAGATCATGCACATGGGAAGAAAACCCTGAAGCCGCCTATAGGCTGGGAGGAATTTGCTGGTAGTCACAAGGGAAGAAAGACACTTGGGCGTCATCATCACTGATGACCTAAAGTCATCCAAGCAGACCCTCTAAAGCAGTAGGCAAGGCTAGAGGGATGTTGGGGTGTATTAGTAGGGTATCAAGTCAGAAGGGGCTAATAATCCCTCTTTACCGACACTGTTTAGGACCCATCTGGAGTACTGTGTGCATTACTGGAGGCCACACCTTCACAAGGACATTAACCAAATTGAGGCAGTCCAGAGAAGGGCAACGAAAATGGTGCAGGGACTGCATCAGAAAATATATGAGGACAGATTAACTGAACTCAGTATGTATACCCTTGAGCAAAGGAGGAGAGAGGTGATATGATTGAAACATTCAAACACCTTAAGGGCATTAGCAAGGTGAAGAGTCTAACATGTTTCAATATAAGAAAAATAGCAGGACAAGAGGACACAGCATGAGATTAGAGGAGGCCGATTAAGGGGTAATGTGGGAAGTTCTTTTTCACAGAAAGGGTGGTGGATGCATGGAGCGCCTACCTCAGGAAGTGGTGGATATGAATACAGTGCAGAGCTTCAAACGGGCATGGGATAGGCATAAGGAGCAATACAGATGAGTATGAATAGATAAGCCATTGACAGAGCAAAGGCCTATGGCACATTCATAAGGTAGAAAAAGAAATGGGCAGACTGGATGGGTCTTGCAGTCCTTATCTGCCATCAACTTCTGTGTTTCTACTGATCTCTTGCAGGCTGGATTTTATTTCATTTTTGTATGTGGACCCCAATGGAGGTTGAAATCACCAAGGACTATTTTCTCCCACTTAGGCAGACCTGGAATTGCTGTTATGAGGGTCTTTAGGGCATCTACTGCAATCTTAGGTGGATTGTGAACACCCAGTTGGCAGAGGCTTAGTCCCACCTAGCAGTAATTTGATGATTACTGCTCACAACCTGACTGAGCAAGGGCAGATGCTGCCACCAGGGAAGCATTTAGGAGGTGTTTACATAGATAACTCTGCTGCCATTTTACCACATCTGTCCTGCCTGAATAGTCTGAACCCCTGAAGTTCAACCTTGTGCATTTGAATATTAGGTTTAAGCCAGGTTTCAGAAATGGCAATTATATCAGGGGAATGTAGATCTACCCATGCTTCAAGCGTGTGCATCTTGGGCCTGAGACTATTAATATTCATGTGGCTAGTCGAGACCTTGTGTTGGCCCAGGCTGGCACAGAGGGTGCCACCATTGGAATACTAGTACAGGGTGGACCAGGGTTTGATTCGATGTCACCAGCTAGTAATAGCTTTAAAATCATCAACATTTTTTTTTATGTATGGCCCAAGGGGAGGAGGAAGATCTGTGTTTGTGGGCCCTTAAATATACAGTACCCATATAGCAGTTCCCCTTTTCTGAGTCCATGCAGTTTAACAAGGGCAGAGCTAAAGTTGTCCTGTGGATAATCACACATTAAATGTGCATACAGGGAACCAGTGGGTTGTCCTGTATCCTGCCTTAAATTAATTAGTAGTTGATCTATGCACAGGACTGCCAGTATTTAAGTACATCCCAGCAACGTACCCAGAAACATCTTTGCCCTTTTGGGGTGGGTTAGTGAAGTGGAAGAATAAAGGTATATTCTGGAGGTTTGATGATCTTAACAGTTCGGTCTGTAGCACTAATAATCAGCAGTTTGGTAGAATAACCTGAATATGTCAACACAAGGCAGTTGGTGAGGTTGACTCCTGGAGTCGGAGGGGGCAGGCTTTTGAAGCAAGTAAAACAATAGTCCTGTCAGACCAGTCTTCTACTCGGTCTAGAAGACTGTAAGGTTATTAGAACAGCTAATAATTATTAGAACAGCTATATATTAAATTAGTATATAAGACTAAGGTTATTAGAACAGCTGTAAGTTAAATTAGCATACATCTGTCCCTAAACACCAAGACAGCAACTACCAAGCACTAGTTACCCCTGTTCTTAAAAAACAAAGTAGACAGATCCAGCTTATCCAGTCTCAGCCTGGTAAAGGGGGCTTTTGGATAACATGACCATTTAAAGAGTGGCAGGGGTGGGGGATGGTGGGTGGGAAAAATAATTCCATGAATTAATTTTACTCTGCACAGAGCAAGTACTCTGGCAAATTGGAAGCTATTTATAGGTTTGGAGGAGTCACAACAAAAACATCCTGACAATGGAGACAAGCTATTCCGTAGCCAGGTAAATGTAACAAAGAAAAGGCATCAGGGTACAGCTTAAGATTTTTACTTTACCCTGCCTACAGTTCAGTCGACTTTGCTGCTGTTCTGGTCAGTGCAGGGAGAGGGTAGCGGTTTCTCAGGTGCTCCCTTGACCCCCGTTGCTCCTCCCTGATCCATCCACATTAAAGTTTACATTGCCTACATCACCTAGGTGTCTTGGTGTGTGCTCTGCAAAAGCATGCTGACTAGTATTTAATCTTCCTAAACTGGGTTCTAATTCTTCAGTTTTTTTGTTTTTTTTCACACATCTTTAATTCAGTTGCATTGCAGCTCCTATTGTTATCGACCTCTTCATTAATAACTGAGTTGGCTGATTGCCAAGCATTGGTATCCAGCACACTTCATAGGTTGTTATAGATTATTTTAGTCCTGCAATTCCTATGTATAAACTTACACAAAGATATATGCTGAATTGGGAGGGAATGCTTGCCCCAAAGGGCATGGCCTTGGTTACAACTGACTAATGGACTTGGGCAGTCCATAATGTGGCCCTAAAACCACCTTGTGGTGAGCTAGCTGCAGATGTATGGTACTAAATGGCACTAAAGGGGACTAACTGATGTGGACAATGAGAGCCAACTATCAGGGCCAAACCATTGTATGTCTGGACAAACAACACCCTCCCAATGTATAGACAGAGGTGTAATAGAATGAGCCTGATGGTAGGAAGGGCAACAAAAATGTCTGCAGCTATTTCTTTTGATTTCTGCATCTGGCCCAATTTCTGCGACCAGCCCCAATTTCTATGGCGACTGCCATGCAGAAATTGCAATGAAATGCGGGCCCCTGTCTGTATGCATGGCTGTATGGGATGGTGTGGGCTAGGGGGGCATGGGCAGGTACGCACTCAATCAACAACTCAATCTCCTGGTGCAGAGAACTAGAAGAGAGGGTGGCCATGTCTTCCTAGGGGCAGGATTAACATCTATGTGCCCCTTTGGCCAGTCACAAATAATGATTCTGGGCCAGATTAGCCCTCTCTCCCCCAGGCCCATGACCTAGGGGTCTTGGTGAGCTGATGGCATCGTCAGCACTGGGCAGGCGTTTGCAAGATACATTGTTCCCAGTGGTGATACAGCAGTCCTGGAGGACTGCTGTATCTGACACTTCTTCCTGCCGCCCTGCACAGGCAGGGATCCATTTACAGACTGGCTTGGTCATCTGCCCACCTGTGCCTCCCTTGCTCAATGCACAGTTCCCCACAAGTGGAGCATGGCAGGTGGGACTGTGAATACTGTCCAAGCAGAGTGGACATCAGGGCATAGCACCATGGACAGGATATACTTGATTCAAACATATTTAAGCAGGTCCATCTTGCAAATGAGCTCTGCTCAATGATGTCCGCCTGGATAAATAAAGATTTTGATTGACAGATTGATATTTCAGCCCCTATGTCAATTGTGCCCTCAGTTTGCCAGTTCAAACAATGTACAGGTAGAAAATTGGAGGGCTGTTAGCAATCAAGTTTTGTTTGCTAGCAATCTATTAAGTGACAAAAGTTGTCAAAAGCAGTTCCTATTATTTAAAAAGAAGAGATTGTTCTTTCTTGGGACTTGAGGATTGGAGGACATGTAAACATTTTGTCATATCTTGCCTTGACTGCTGCCATGAGTTCTATGAATGCATGCCTGCTAATCAGCTTTGCTACTCTTGCACTAGTGCAAACATAGAGCCCAATTCCAGAAGGGGGCGCGGGGCTTGCATCAAGCCCTGCATCTGAAACAAAGGGGTTGCAGACATGCCAGAGCCCCTCAGGCCTTGAGGTGGTCAGATTTGCAAGGGGATGGTGCATTTGTGACATTTTCACCACTTTATGGCTGCATGTGCCACAAGTTCAGCTCAAGTCCTGCGAACCTAGGCATGAAAGCTAGACCAGCGGTAGGTGGTCTAACTCCCTGCATCTTGTGTTCCAGATGTGCAGCAGGGCTGTTGCAGCAAAGCGCATTTAGAATCTCACTTGCTGCAATGTTTGGCTACAAGTTACAAGTGCGTCAAACACCCTGCATAAGTCCCCTGAGGTACCGCAAATCATTGTAGAATCTGACCCATGACAGCTAGAAAAAAAAAATACATATTTTAAAAGCACCTTTCCTCAAGCTCATGTGCTGTTCAATAAAGCATAATAAAACTAAACCACAATACAGTGCAATAAATATATAACAGACCCCTCCCCAAAACAATACAGTAGACAATCAGAAAAGGCCTTTATGTATTACTTTATTTGATTCCAGGTTTTAGCACTGGCCATGTTCTTAGGGGTTCCTCTCTTTCCCAAATTGTTCTGCTCCTCCCTAAATATTACTGTTTTCTTCTGTGACACTGCTGAGGATTTTGGTTATCATTTCAGTCCAAACTGTATTTGGTTGCCACACTAACCTGACTGAGTTCTTCACCTCTAAGAACAGTGGACCAAGGCCACCTAGTAAATGCATGTGCAGTATCTAGATTTCAATGACCTTCAACTCAGTACCTCAAATAGCTCATCAAGAAAGTGGGGGTGTATGGGGATGTAGAGTAACTAATAAGGTGGGTAGCAAATTGGCTAGGTGGAAGGATCCAGAGGGTGGTTGTAAATGGGGAAGAGTCAGAAGTCAGATGTCATGTGAGGGGTATAACAAGGGTCAGTGCTAGGACCAGTCCAGTTTAATTCATTCATCTGCAAAACTGGGGCGGGATCAAAAGAAGCCTTTGCAGGTGGCACTAAACTCTATGGCAGGATAAACCGGGGGGGGTCAGGGATATGAGGAGGAACCTAGAGTTGGAAGAGTGGTCCAAAATCTGGCACCTGAAGTTAAATATGAAGACATGCAGTGTTATGCATATAGGTGACGGTAACCTGAAGACAGGTTATTGGCTAGGGGTGAGAAAAATCAGTCTGAATACTGAGCAATGGTATTGGGAGATCATAATTAGTGATAGCATTAAGTCAATGGCCCAGTGCACCAAGCAATCAAGAAGGCAAAATGAATGCTAGGATCCGTCCAGAGGCAAGCTACAAAGATGATACAGTGGCAGAGGAAAGCAGTCCCTAGATGCTTGTTCCTCTGCACCCTGGCTGACCCCAGCAACCTCAATATGATCTTGAACCCAGGTCACCATCATGACAGGTGGTGCTAGTGCCATGCCACCATGCTGCACTACTGCCTTGCCACCAGTTGGCGCTACTGCCATTCCACCAGGCTGTACTACTGCCATGCCACCAGGTGGTGCTACTGCCATGCCATCAAGCTGCACTACCATGCCACCAGGTGGCGCTACTGCCATGCCATCAGGCTGGCTGAGAATAGATTTTTACAAGTATTTTAACACATTTCTACCTCATTCCTGCCTCCACCCAGCCTTCATGCCAGCTTTTCCTCTCTGAGCTATTCCACTTGGCACCTTTATTATCTCTACACAGCTCATTTTCACCTTGCCCTTCTACTCCAATAGCTGAGAAAGACAAGAAGTTGACAGACCTACTACATGACACAGAAATAACTGTAAAGATACCACAAAAATGGAGACTGAGTTCACTGTATGCAAGTAACAGGAGCAGACAGGCAGTCAAAGCTCTTGAACCACACAGAAATCATCAATAATTTGCACTGACCTGGAGGCAATCTCAGAAAAATGTACCAAAGAAAAATGGATTTTACTGAACTATGAGGCCCTTTCTGGGGTCTGGGTAACAGTACTCATAGCCCATAGCTTTGAGAGGGTATCCTGCAGAGTCAATCCATGCATGATTGCAACTCGATTACACTACTGGCCTCAAGGGCATGCATGTTCCTAGCTAAGCCATGAACCCTATCAAAGCGTAAATATTGAGTAATTAGCATTACGCTTTTAATAAATGTATTTATTCATTTACAGTCATGAGCAAATTGTACAGTATCAGTCAAGATACAATCCTGGAAGGATGGGCATTAATTATTTTTTTATCATTTATAAAATTGCAGTTTCACATGTACTACAGCCCTATAATTGCTTTAAAGAGAACATTTACTATTTTCTCACCATCTGGACACCTAGGTCTAGTTATTACAAAGTCGTGGCGGAATTGCCATTTCTCAGAGTATCGATGTTATTTTACTGCTTTTCTTATTTGCTGGTTTCACAGAAAATCCCTCAGACTTTTTTAAATTCAGCTGATGGAATCTTGGATGAGTGTTGATATCATTTAAGCAAGAATAAATTCATAATCCCCAAAGTCATATCAGCTCAGTACACGCAGCACATCAGCTTGTAAAATGGCAAGATCATTCTTTGCTTCCAACTTTCAGATGGGGGCCCAGATTCCAAAGGCGTTACACCTGGTGCAAGGTGATTTACGCCAAACCAGATGCGCAAATTGCACCTTGTGCCAAGCATTACGCTAGTCATGATTCAGAGTCATGGCTGCACCATGCCATATGTGGTTGTGCCAAAGGTGGCTACACCACCCACTATGCCCAAAACCCACAGCAGCATGGCGCAAGGGGAGTTACGGCAGCAACAGCGCCTATTCCAAAAGGGCGGGTGCCATAACCCACCCACGTGATTCCAAAAGGCTGCTATGGTGCAGCAGAGTAAGACCAGAAGGAGCTGGTCTAAGGGGCATCCATCCATGCCAATTGATGGATGCCTGCTCCACAACACCGTGGCATGTACATAGCCCATCCCTGTACCCCCCAACACAGACATGCCCCACCCCCGAATGTCAGGGACCCCGGGGTCCATTTTAAAGTGCCTCCCCAAACACGGTGCCACCAGCCAGCCCCCATGCCCCTAGTGCTTGCAGTGGTGTTCCGGGGTGGGGCCCGGGGCAGTAGATTGTATGCTGTGACCTGCGGGGTACTCCAGGTCCAGTGCGCCATTCCTTTGGCGCTCAGCCTGCAGCTGCTGCAAGTCACAGGCATAAGTGCTGGGGATCCTGCTTGTCCTAGAATACGGCACAGGGTCCCTCGTAGACCGCATGGTGCAACTTGCATGCCCGCAAGTAGCACCATGTGTTTCAGAATCGGGCCCGGGTTTCTTTTAATGAAATTACACCAGTACAACAACATGGATAAACATCTGACATTCCTATGCTGATCACCAACACTCGAACACAGTATAAAGCACCTCCCCAAAAAAATGTATTAGGATCTTAAAATTCTTAATGTTGATTCCATTTGTTCCTTTCCAGCCCCCACAACTCTCTTGTCATTTTATTTTACCCTTATTGCTACTAGTACCCTGTACCACTCCCAAACTGTATAATCCAAAAATGTACACCTCTACCCTGCCTCTCCCTTGCAACTATTCTAAAACATGTCCACACTCCACTCCCAAGTTTTGTATGCCTTCTGCCACCTCCTCCTGAAATTTATACATATCACTACACTCCTCATAAGATTTCTACCTTTGTACACTGCCCAAAAAATCTGCATGCCTCCCTGAATGTGTCCTCACCCTTGTAGCCCTTTCAAAATTTGTACACCTACACTGTATCCAAAAATTCACACTTACCACTCACACCTCTCTCAAAATATGCACCCTACCCCACATTTATGCCCTGTCCTCACTCCCCAAGGTTTGTACACATCTGCACACCTTCCAGATTTATACCGATACCATGCCTCTCAAACATTTGTACCCATACTCTATATAACTCCTCAGATTTAGATCTCCTCTGCATTACTCCCCAAATCTACAACGCTCCACAAATTTGTACCTCCACTGATCACACTCTGTAACCCCTACCCCTCTCCTCCCCACAATTTATGCCCCAGCAACCTTCAAGTTTTATCCCTACCCCGCCTCTCTGCAAATATTATACCACCCACTGTCCTCCTGATTTGCACTCCATCTCCTTTACCACTCCCAAAATTCAAACCACAATCCACACACCTTCCCAAATTTATATACATCTCCTATCACAGTCAACATTAGTCCTTACGTGTAAACCTTTGAGTAGTAGATCATCGCTATGCCTCAGGCTGGCAAGGAGCTACATAATCCACTGCATCCTTCCCTTTTGCTTCTCTCTGGCAATATTCATCCTAACCTGGCCCTATGCAGCAACCTTCTGGTAGCATGTGCTGCCATGATGGTCTCAAGACAGCTTCCATTAATGTTCGTAGTCTCCTACCTAAAATAGATCTTTTACAGACATGGATCGTTACAGCAAAACCCAGTGTCCTTGCCTTGGTAGAAGTCTGGCTCTCCCCAAACTTCTCTGACACTGCTGTCACCCTTGATGGCTACACCCTATTCAGGGTAGATCGACTTGTGTAAGAGGGTGGTGGTTATGCCATCTACTTATTAAATACTCTACAGGGTCAAGTCCTCCCTGCTTCTCCTCTGACTAACACACAGGCCCTCCAGTCAAAATCTCAATTGGTATCAATGCCAAGCACTTACTATCATCTCAGTATACATCCCACCGAAGGATACAGCTAGAGGCTTTAGCCTTGTACTTGATTATGTTTCAAGCCTCCCAAATCGCTCTGAGGTTGTTGCTCTTGGTGACTGACATTAACTGGCTTGCCCTGAAGCAAACATCTTCAAGGATGCACTTGCCACACAGGGACACTCAACTGGTAAATGTCCCCACCAGAATGTACAGGACAGACAACTGCACCCAAATAGACCTGATCCTTACCAACCACCCTGAAAGGTTCTTGGGCACTGAGGTCTTACCGCCACCCTTATTGATCACTCCCTGTTATATGTTTCTGGTCCATCAAAGTACCCAACTCCCTGCCTCTAAAGTGTCCTACCATTGCGCTCTTAAAAAGGCAGGCTTGCAGTTTCAGTACTTCCTGTAGAACAGTGATTGGTTGCCCATTTTCACGGCCGACAGTGTTGACTCTGCCCTTGCACATTTAT
Organism: Neoceratodus forsteri; assembly: GCA_016271365.2. Lineage (NCBI taxonomy): Eukaryota > Metazoa > Chordata > Ceratodontiformes > Ceratodontidae > Neoceratodus > Neoceratodus forsteri. The sequence goes on from JADMNL010000023.1 coordinate 74,579,192, forward strand.
CATTACCTTCAATGGAGCCTGTGATAGCTTGGTGCCTCCCCAAGCAGGGAAAGAAAAAACAGGCGCTTACAACCCTTGGATCTCCTCATATCTGTTTAACCTGATGGCTGCTCAAGACCACCTCCGGCACATTGCCCATTCTACGGAAACCTTCCCACTGGCAGACGAGCATGCTGCTAGGAACAACCGCACTCATGCAATCCGCCTTGCTAAATCAGAGTATTACAAAAAGGTGCTCTCAGACTCCTGGGAAACAGCAAGAATTTCTGGGAGAACATCAAAGACCTAATTGGCAAGCATAATAAATCACCCCTTCCTTGCTCAACATTAATGGGGTTCCACCAGGATCCACAGCTAATTAGGAACACCTTCAATGATGCATTCACAGATCTCAGTGGTGTTCTTCCATTGGACTTCTTTGTGACTACCCCTCTCCTCTTCTACTCATAGCAGCACTGCAGTGGCTGACCCTCTCCTCTTCTACTCATAGCAGCACCGCAGTGGCTGACCCCTCTCCCAACCTCCTTCTATTTTAAGAGAATCTCACCTCAGGTTGCAAACAAGTACCTGCTCCAGATCCATAACAAGTCAAGACATAGCAGTGACTCCTTAATTTAAAACTGCTCTGCCTTGTCTTGGATGATATTCTACTCCCTCACAAAGATCTTTAATCTGTCCCTATGCCTAAATCAATTCCTCCATCTCTGGAAAGCAGCTGTCATGACCCCCCTCCATCTTCAAGAGTGGTGACAGAACCTCACACTCTAACTACTGTCCCATCTCTATTCTCCCCCTTTCCAAAGCACTCAAATGGATTGTCACTGTTCAATTCACTGATTACTTAACCAAGTACAGAATTCTTTGCCCACAACAGCATGATTTCAAGGCAAACCAGAGCATCACTGCTCTTCTTGATACACCACTTTCATTCATTGCGTGTGACCGTGTCACATAGGTGGGTCTGTTTACATTGACCTAACTAAGCCATTTGATGTGGTCAGTCACCCTCTCTAATTGTTTCTCTCCCCATCCTCGGTCTCTCACATGAAGCCACAGCATGGTTTTAAAATTATTTGACTGACAGATCACAACAGGTGAAAATTCAAGGTGCCTTCTCTTCCAGCCGACCAGTTCTCTTGGTGTCCCTCAAGGGTCCATCCTGGCCCACTTCTCTTTAACCTCTTTCTTAACACCCTCCCCAAGCCTGCCCCAGTCAACTTCTCCTTTATGCAGATGACAGTCTTTTCACAGGTCACCAGACCCCTCCGCCTTATGTTTGCTTGCACACATGTGCAAGAAACATGATGCGATGATCAAAATGCGGTTGCCATACAGTTGAAAGGGAGAGCACCGCTAGAGTGAGCAGCACTCCCCACACATGCACGTCGCGCCGCGCACAGTTTGCGTGCTCATCGCTCCTACCTCCCCACGCACACGCACCAGCATGGCTGACAGGGTGCCCAATCTGATCAGCTCTACTGTTCCCCTGGCAGTCTGTATGGCTGGCGGGGTGCCCAATCCCGTCAGCTCTACTGTCCCAGACTATCGCATGCCAGCGTGGCAACAGGTCCTAAGGCTGACAGGGTGCCCAATCCCCAGCCTCCATTGCCCCCCAAACAGCCTTCCAGCTGCCATGCTGGAGCCCACTAGCGTGGCAAATGTCCTGCGTAGTCCAAATAAAAAAAAACCTGAAAGAAAAAACCTTCCCTCGCTGCTGTTTTACCCCTCTCCCCACCTGCGCCCACCCACTGTGCACCTGCCTCCCACACCCCCACCTCACCCCCATACTTACCTCTGGAGCTCGGCGCTTGATCTTGGTAGACCAGGAACACGTCTGCACTCTTCAAAGGCGACCCTGAACTGAGGAAACGCCAGTAAGCTGTATAATGTAATGAATAGGGTTTTTCAACTTTGCTGCATATCTCAGGCATTATTTGGAATTTGGCACAAATTTTCAAAATGGGTTTTGGGACCCCTGCTCATGAATTCTGTCACTGTCATGGCGTTAATCGGGCCCGAAGGGTGATTTCATAGTCACTGCATGAAATCACCTATCGGGACCGATTAACAAAATATACAGTTCATGTCATAAGGCGTCTCTCAAAAGCCCATGTTGAAAATTTGTGAAAAATCCTAAAATGACTGTTTGACAAGCATGCGTTGTGCTGTTCCTATGCACGCTTGTAGGTTCGCAATTTTCAATATTTTTCCTCCAGATTTTCAAAATTACCATTTGACCACACTTCCTTATGAGTAGTACAGCTGTCATTTTCATATCTCACTCAAAATGTGTTTCCGCGCATGTAGGCGCCAATGGCGCAGTCGGTTATGCGAATCAATATTAGGAGACATTAAGGAAAATCACAGTGAAACTGTTCATGAGTAGAGGGTGTTACAATGGCTATGTTAAAAATTTGGTGAAAACATTCCCAAAAATAACTATCTTCGAGCATGCATTGCGCTTTTCCTCACCGCACACTCGTAAGTTCCACGATTTCAATATTTTCACTCCAGATTTTCAACATTGCCATTTTACCACACCTCCTTATGAGCAGTACAGCTGTCATTTCTCACTTCTTGCTCAAAATGTGTTTCCGCACATGTAGCGCACAATGGCGCCAGTCGGTGTGCGAACTCAACGTATGGGACACATTAAGAAAATCACAGTCACACTGTTCATGAGCAGAAGTTAAAATGGCTATGTTAGAAATTTGGTGAAAAATTCCCAAAATGACTATTCGAGTGAGCATGCATAATTTCACGCTGCCCTAAATAGAATTCATGAATTTGTAATATTTTCAGTCCAGATTTTCACCAGTGGCATTTTCCCACACTTCCTTATGAACAGTACAGCTGTCATTTTTCACAACATGGCCAAAATGTGCTTTCACACTTTCAGCACAGAAATGCGTGGTTGCTGTGGAAATCATTGTTCAGGACAGATAAATAAAATCACAGTGACACTGTTCATGACGGAGGTCCCAAAATGCCTGTGTTGACAATCTGCTGTAAACAATTCCCAAACTAATTACATTATGGGTGTACATTGCACAGTTTCTCATGCTGCGTGACTTCACCAGGTTTTTAATATTTTCACTGCAGATTTTCCAGCATTGCCATTTTACACCTCCCATGAACAGTACAGCTGTCATTTTCACATCCTATTCAGAATGTGTTTTGCACCTGTGGTGACAAATGCCGTAGTCGCTGTGCAAAAGCAGCTTTCGGCTAATAAACTGATATTGCCACTGTGTTCATGAGGTGGGGTACAAAAAACCCATGTTGAAAATTTGGGTGAAATACCAATGAATGCCTGAGGCGTTAGGGTTTCCGACCATAACACCCACCCTGTAGAGAATGACAGGCATCAGGGCTGTGCTCATACCATTCCACCTACCCACACCCTGCAGCCACTGGGCGGCATCGGGTGTGCCTTGGACTATTCGGCCCCAAGTTCACCCCATTCTCCTATACGCACCCATCTCACAATATTTCCTGATGGAATAGAGATGCGCATAAAACAAAGACCCCAAGGCACACCGTGACACTGTCAGTGTCTGCATGGTAGGTGTGGTGAAATGGCATGGCCGTTATGCCTGATGACCCAAAGGCACACCCAATGCCTGTCACTGTCTGCAGGGTGGTGATGGGGTTGGCTTCAATTCAATATTTCACTGCCTTTCCTATTATGCAACTCTAACTCCTACACTACCAATGCCAATGCCAGCAAGCAAACATTCGGCATTGACAAATGCTTGTTTGTGACTTGCAACACAGCTTCACCTGATTTGAGTCTGGTTCACCCAGCACAAGCTTATCTTAAACTACAAAAGACCAAGGTGATGCTGTTTGCAAACCCCATAACTGGTTTAAATCCACCCAACTAAAGATCCTTAATAACAGAAGCAAACTGCTGGAACAAGCATACAACTTCAAATACCTCAGCATCACACTAGATAATACCCGATCGTACAATGATCACATTCACCTCATCTCCATGGCTATTAATACCCAACTAGGTCTCCTTTTCCGGCACCATAACAGTCTCACTCCAGTAGCCCTCCGCACAGCAGGTATCAGCTTGGTCCTTTCCTTGCTAGACTATGGTCTTGTCTTCTATGGAGTGGCATCTGACTTTCTCTTAAATGTCTCAGATTTGCCCTCAAAACTGCATGCTGCTTAGTATTGGGTGCCCACAGATACACTCACATCTGTGAACTCTTTGCACAAACCAACTGGCTTAACCTCCAGGGTAGGATAATGTACTAAACCTGCCTCCTGGGTAAAAAGTTTATCTTGGTCTAGCCCCACCAGCTATTGAGCTCTTCCTTACACTGCATCTAAACCTCGAGGCACAGAACTGCTGCAAACTCACCTTTCAGGTTCCTTCTGCCGTACCTGCAAGTGCAGCGTGCATTCCTGTATTGAGCTCCTCCTGGCTATCTGGACTCCCTAGGATGCTCTCAATGCACCCAAGATGGGTCAGTTTAAATCCAACCTTAGGCACCACCTTCTCAACCTAAACACCTGTGATTGTCCCATATAGTTACAGTTCTCCTGCACATTCCCTCCTTATCTCCCTGCCTAATTAATTTCTCTAACCATTCCTCCTCCTTCTGCATCATCCCCTCTAATCCTCTGACCCCCGACTAAATCCTGTCTTCTCCTTTCTCTGTCCACTCCCCTCTGGTCTACATTCGCTAGTCCAACCCTGTCCTTCCTCTCCTAAGTCACCTCTTTCATTTCCTGCATTTTATTATAAATCTCTCCTATTCTCCTTGCATTACATTCCTCTGTCAAATCTTTTTTTCCCTGGTCTTCTTTCTTCTGTTACCCTGTTCCTGTAGTAGCATCTGGATGACATCTGGAATCCTAGCTATATCAAACCTGGCTGAATTTTGAGCTCCAAGCTGTAAGCATTATATTCTCTTTATGCTGTAATGTACCAATTATCTCAGCAGTTGACAAGGTCTATTTAATTGACTGTGCCTATTTACATAGATACATAGACAGTGTCGGCAGATGAGCCTGTGGCCCACCAGTCTGCCCATTTGAGCTTGTAAGTTCAGTTTATGTTTTCCTAGAAGTCTGTTGCCCTACCCTGACCTCCAGAATTCCTTTATGTCTATCCCATGCATTCTTAAATCCTGTGATTGTTTCAGCCCCACCACTTCCTCTGGCAGGGTGTTCCACTTGTCCACCACCGTTCTGTGAAGAAATTCTTCCTCATGTTTCCTCTAGATCGTCCTCCCTCCAACTTCATCCCATGCCCTCTAGTCCTGGAACATCTTTTCACTTAAAATAGTGTATTCCTACACCCTGTTCCTCCCTGTAAGATACTTGTATGTCTCTATCATAGCCCCTCTCTCCTCCTCTCCTCCAAGGAGTACATATTCAGTTCCTGCAACCTGTTCTCATAGGACTTGTGATGCAATCCATGTACCATCTTTGTTGCCCTACTCTGAACCTTCTCTACCCTATGTCCTTACATAGGCAAGGTCTCAGAACTGTACACTGTACTCCAGGTGAGGCCCTCACTAGTGTCTTGTATGGTAGAATTATAACCTTCCTTTTCCTGCTGGTGATGCCTCTGCCTATGCATCCCAGCATCCTATTTCTTTACCTGCTGCCTTGTCGCATGGTTTCCCTAACTGAGGTCATCAGAGATGATAACCCCAAGATCCCTTTCCTGCTTGGTGCATGCTATATCCCCCAACTGATATATTATGCCAGGGTTTTGTGCCCCATATGCATTATCTTGCACTTCTTTCATTGAATTTCAACTGCCAAACCCCTGACCATTTTTCAAGTTTCTGCAGGTCCTTCTCATTCTATCTACACCCTCTGGTGTGTCTGCTCTGTTACAGAGCTTTGTGTCATCAGCAAACAGTGAAATTCTGCCTTCTAGGTCCTGTGCAATGTCACTGATGAAGATGTTGAATAGGACCGGTCCCAGCACTGATCCCTGTGGTACCCCACTGGTCACTCTTCCCTCTGTGGGTGAGCCATTTACCACCACCCTCTGTGTCCTGCCGCCCAGCCAGTTACCTATCCACCACACTACTGTCCTGCCACACCCATATTCCCCAGTTTGTGTAATAGTCTTCTATGTGGCACAGTGTCAAAGGCCTTGCTGAAGTCCAGATAGGCCATGTCCACTGCCCTCTCCTGATCCACCTCCCTAGTCCCTCCCTAGTCACCCAGTCAAAAATTCAACGAGGTTGGTCTGACATGACCGCCCCTGGTGAAAGCCATGCTGCCTTGGGTCCTGTAGTCCACTGACAACCAGATGTTCCACCAGTCTCTCCTTCAATAGAGCTTCCATGATCTTCCCACTACCGAGGTGAGGCTGACTGGTCTGTAGTTTTCCGCTTCCTCTTTGTTCCCACTTTTGTATAAGGGGACTACATCTGCTGTCCTCCAGTCTTTGAGTACCGTCCCTGTTTCCAGTGATCGCTAAACAAGATACCAGAGGTTCAGCCACCACCTCTCTCAGCTCTTTAGGACCTGGGGTGCACCCATCTGGCCCCATTGCTTTATCAACTCTTATTACTTCCAGTTCCTTCAGGACCCTTTCTCGAGTAAAGGGACTTGTGTCCATTTCTGCACCATTCTCACCTCTTGTACTCCCTTCAGACCCATTACCCTCCTCTTCCTCAGTAAAAACTGAGCAGAGTACCTGTTCAATATGTCAGCTTTACTGTTGTCATCCTGCCTCAGCCCCATCCTCCCTCTTCAGTCTCACTATCCCTCCCTTTGCTTCTTTTTCACTTATGTACCTGTAAAGGTTTTGTCCCCTCACCCACTGATTTTGCAATGTGTTCTTCTGTCTGAGCTTTGGCTTCCCTTACTGACCTCCCTGCCTCCCTTTGCTTCTCCTGGTACTTCTCCCTATCCCCTTCTGCCTGTATCTTTTTGCATTGCCTGAATGCAATCTTTTTGGCTTTCACTTCTTTGCTACCTCTTTGAAAACCATAATGGTATCCTCTTCCTTTTCCTCTTGCTAACCTGCTTAATGCATAATTCGGTTGCTCTTGTAATTCCCATTTTAAATACTACCCACTGTTACTCAACCCCATTCCTGCCCCATTCCCTTAATGCCTCTTTCAAGTATCTTCCCATTTTCCCAAGTCTGCCACCCTAAAATCCAGGATACGTTTTGTGTGGTTTGGTTCTGCTCTTTCTGTGATTCCAACCACAATGACTGGTTGTCACTGTTCCCCAGGTGCTCCCCACTGCTACCCCATCACACTGTCCCTGTTTGTGAGCACAAGGTCCAGTATTGTCTTCTGCTGAGTTGGTTCCATGACCAGTTGCTTGAGGAAGGCACCCTGAAGGAGTCCCGGATAAATCTGCTCCTATTTGATGCTGCTGCTGGGATGCTCCAGTCCAAGTCTGGAATATTGAAGACTCCAACCAGTACTACCTCACCCTTGTCTGCCATCCTTTGGATGGCTAGCATCAGCTCCTATCTGTTTCTTCCTCCTGGGCTGGTGGTCTATAGATCACACCTGTGCGGATGGCTGGCCCCATTTTCCTTTCCAGCTTAACCCACAGTCTCTCTCTCCCCATTTTGTTCTTCCTGGATCTCTGTGGCCCTAATGTAATTTTTCACATACAGTTGCTACTCCTCCTCCCTTTCTACCTGCCCTGTCTCTCTTCTGAATATGTTGTAACCAGGTATGGCCATCTCCCGTCATGGTTATCATTACAACAGGTTTCAGTGATGACCACAATGTCCAGGTCTGACTGCACCATGACAGCCTCAGATCTTCCATCTTGTTGCTAAGGCTCCTGGCATTGACACACGTGACTTTCCATGATTTGACCTCCCTAGACTGTTTCGCTGTTCTGCTCCAGCCCCTTCCTTGGTTGCCCTTTATCCCTGGTTCTCCTTGCTGTCTGCCCTTCTGCTGAATTTTGCCCCTTTCTGACGATCCACCTCTTGGGTGCCAATCTCCATCTTTTGCACACTGCTTTGTAGAGACAGCCACTCCTCCAGTTCACTGGTTCCACTGCTAGCTGTGGGGGTGAGCAAGTAAGTACCCTCCTTGCTGGCCTGCCACCTCCTTTGCTTGTTTAAATGCTTGTCAATGTAGCATTTAAACTTATCATTGAGTGCTTGGATTCCCCTCAGGATGGATGCAGGCCGTCAGGCTTAGACAAACCTCCATCTCTCCAGATGGTTCCCCAGTCAGCAATGAATCCAAACTCTTCCTCACAGCACCAGTTCTTCAACCATGAGTTAAAGTTCCTGGTGCATGCACCCTATGCTCTCCTTGCTCTCTCGCAGGTAGTACTTGAGAAAGTGACAGAAGTAGCTGCTTGCTTGAGACCCTCCCGATTTCCTAAACTCTTCCTGAACTTCCTTTGGCTCCCCATTTGGCAGCTCATTAGTACCTAGGTGGATAATGACATCCAGCTCACCCTCCGTCTTGCCTTCCCAATGATCCCATGATCTTCCTTCCATCTCTCCATGCCGTGGCACCTGGTAGGCACCTCACCTCCCTGTCCTCCCTCTCCTGTGTTCCTAGCTGGTCCCTCTTATGGAGTATTTGTGGAAAGTTTTCTCTTTCTTTATTTCATTGTAACTCGCATCTTTTACTTGTTTATTTTGTTCCAACCATCTCTGCCCTTGACAAGGTCAAACATTAATGATTGCCCTGTTTCTGTTAATTCCTTCTATCTACTTGTATATAGCCATCCTGCACTTATTATTTTGCTCTGCATTGTAATCTCCTGTTTCATTTTGACGAGGAACCTTTATAAACTAGTCTCTGACTCAAGGTTGTAATTCTGAGATTTTAAATAAATAAAAATTTAAAATATGTGTTCAACTCATGCCATGCACCAACAGCATCATTTGCAGGATTTATGAAATTCACATCCCTTCTCCTGCACCCAGCCCACAATTTATATACTCCCTCACCACCATTGGGGCTACTATATCTTTCAGGCTCCCTTACATTTGCCCATCAAGCAACAGCCTCATCCGATAGACCTGATGCATCAGCGTTCCTGACTGACGGGACTTTCCCAGTCATTGCCCCAGCTGAACCAGGCGTAAAGCAAACCTATACAGGACCATTTTGGGGATCAGTTATTTGTTGCAAGCATGGATATGATTTAAATGAAGACATCTGTGGAAGAGCACATTTTAACTATGTCAGTGGCCATTTCTCACCTCTGACCCATGCTGGCATGGTGATGGGGTCAGAGTGTGACTGATCTACCAGTAAGGGTCAGGTTGTTGAGGAGCAAGCCAAGGGATCCTGGACTTGTGATGGACTTTATTAATTCAGGCATGTTTGCAGTCACCAATTGCCTATCACATGACAGACCTCCCAGAACTGCCTACTCTAGCAGCTCAGCTGGCCGATCAAACTACAAGTTCGGTGAGCGGCAGGGGCTGTTGGGTCACATATCAGGCAATCCAAGGGAACGGGTTGCTGTGAGTGCTGTTGAGACAGACAGCTTGGCTGCTGCTGTGGAGAATGACTGTGGGCCCGATTCCAGAAGATTGGGCGCGGGGCTAGCAGTAACCCTCGTCCACTGCAAGATTGACACCTGTGTCAAAGCCCTTGACACAACTCTGCTTCATTCCTGAATGGTTGATGCAGTTGTGACAATTTCCTCACTTTACAGCAGCTTGTGCCAAATGATTGGTGCAAGCCCGTAGTAAGGGTACCCCATGGATTAGAACGTTAGGACCATCAGGAGATGGTCTAACTTTGTGGTGTCAGGACTTGCAGCATTGGCTTCTACATACCATGTTTACGCAAGTCAGCACTATGCTGAACAGTCAGTCGCAGACCCCCGTGGTGATCACAACCGCTTTTAGAATCGGGCCCTGTGTGTCTGACAAAGACAATGGGGGATGGGGATTGAAGCAGAGTTCCAGCTATCTATCATTCATTCATTCATTCATCCATCCATCCATTTATTTGCTTTTGTTTACCAGGTAACTACACTAGACAGCCAAGTGCCCATTTTCAGGTGCGACCGAGATTACATGGTACAGACAAGAACATCAGGTAATAAACAATTACAACAAGAGGCAGAAACAGCGTAAGTACAGGCTTGGGCAACGTCATATGCATATTAGGATCAGCCATCCTTCTGCGTGGGTATAGGTAATTAGCAACTGAAGTAATACATTTTGTGGGCGAGCGACCAGGAAAATACAGCAAAAAGTAGTACAGGTTATCTATATATGTACAGTGGGGCAAAGAATGGGCCCAATACATCTGGTAGCAAAGGTAGATAGCGGATAAAGTGCATTCAGTATCAGGGGACTCAGCTCTTTATCTTGCAGCAGGGTTAGAACAACTGAGCTGATCAGTATAGTCAGGGATGATGGTGCAGGAAAGTTCATTAAGTGCAGAGACAGGTGGAGGACGATTTTAGAAATCACCATAGGGAGGCTTTGAAGCAGGAATGGGAGGGAGGAGCATGTGTTTGCAGGAGGAGTTCCACAATCTGGGTGCATAGGCAGCGAAACCCCGATACCATTAGGGTTCGTGTTTTTGGAACCAGGAGGACCTGAGTGTCACTGGATCTTATGTGGTAGGAGGTGTAGCAGGTTTGAGGATATAGCAAGTGGGAGTGGTGTCAGTTCTGTGATGTTGTCTATGAAGTTGCCTAGGACTAGGGTTCGGTGTTTTTCGGAGGAGCCACCTCGAGCCTGGAGTATAGCTCACAGTAGTGCGTGAGGTGAGGGCAGAAAGCACAAAGTGACATACATTGTTGTATGTGGTGTCCCATTTTGAGTGACTGGTTTTGGGACTAGGGCAAGGAGACAAGCCAATAGCAGAAGCGAGGAAGGAGGACCCCTTGAACAGAGTGAGTTGAGCAGCAGAGGTAATGCAGCTTTTTGTTCTGTAAGCCAGGCCCATCTTGTAGTTTGTAGCCTCACATATGTTGTGAATGTGCAGGTAACGTCCAGTTGCGGGTCAAAGGTTACACCCAGGTACTTAGCGGAGACAAGCATTGTCAATACCGAATGTTTCCTTGCATGGTGTATGTCACAGGTGTACTGTGTTGAAATATGTACTCCATATTTTGTAGGCCAGTGCTATAAATTAAATATAGCATGGTCCTAATAAAAATATTTGTGATACTGTACTACTAATTGTGATGCATGTAACATCACTAGTGGCTTCACCACTCCCAGTGCCATGGGGTCTCGAGCCACTGCTAACATATAGTGTATATTTTTATTTATTTCAATGTTAACTAAAGAAATTCCATCAGCAGTACTAAACCTAAACCAAATGTACATTTCAGTGGCATAGTAGATGATACTATAGTATATATACACAAGATACATAGAAGGGGCCAGTGTACTTTTATGTTAAATATACATAACCTACCATTTAATAACAGCATCAGTCTAAGCGTACAGTATCTCAATATTATCACCAAGCTAGGAAGTCACATCTACAGTATATCTTTATAACATGTGATATAAAGAACAAGCATTTGTCAATGCCAAATGTTGATTGCGTTGGTCCGTTGAGCTCGCTCACTGCACCTGTCACTCGCTCATCCTGTTTCTCCCAGTGCTGCAGGCTGCTATTTTGTACTGGACTCCTGCCTGCATTAGTACACTTTTCTGCCCACAAAGAAATCTGCAGCTGTCCCGACAGAGCTCCGCTAGGTGGTTCACACCCCTCTCTCACTCGCTCATTCTGTTTCTCCTGGCGCTGCAGGCTGCCCTTTTGTACTGTGCTCCTGCCTCTGTTGGCAGCTTTTTCTGCCCACAAAGAAATCAGCAGCAGTCCTGACACAGGTCCATTGAGCTTGCTCACTCTCCCTCTCATTCGTGTTTGTTTCTGCCTCGCTTGCAGGCCGGCCTTTGTACTAGGCTCCTGCTCACTGCACACCGCTTCCTGCCCACAAACAAATCCACAGCAGTCATGATAGACCTTCATTGAGCTTGCTCACTCTCCTCTCACTCACTCATTCCATTTCTCCCGGCGCTGCAGGCTGCCCTTTTCTACTTGGCTCATGCCTGTGTTGGCACTTTTTCTGCCCACAAAGAAATACGAGTTGTCTCTTCAGAACTCCGCTGAGGTCGCCACCCCCTGTCTCATTCACTCATACTGTTTCTCCTGGTGCTGCAGGCTGCCCTTTGTACTGGGCTCCTACCTCTTTGGCACCTTTTTCTGCCCACAGAGAAATCTGCAGCAGTTCAACAGAGCTTCATTGACCTCACTCACTCTCCCTCTCACTCGCCTGATCTGTTTCTGCCAGCGCTGCAGGCTGCCCTTTTGTACTGGGCTCCTGCCTGCGTTGCCGCCCTTTTCTGCTCACAAAGAAATCTGCAGCAGTCACGATAGAGCTCTGTTGAGCTCACTCACTCCTCCCCTCTCAGTCACTCATTCTGTTTGTCCCACCGCTGCAGGATGCCCTTGTACTGGGCCCCGCGCATTGCTGCCTTTTTCTGCCCACAAAGAAACCGCAGCAGTCCCAACAGAGCTCTGTTGAGCTCACTCATTCCCTCCTCACTTGCTTGTTCTGTGTCTCCTGGCGCTGCAGACTGTCCTTTTGTACTAGGCTCCTGCCTGCATTGGCACCTTTCCTGCCCACAAAGAAATCCTTGGCAGTCCTGACAGAGCTCAGTTGAGCTCTGGCACTCCTCCTCTCTCACTGGCTCCGGTCCTAATCTGTCCCAAACACTGATTTTCGACAGCGACTGCGTATTCTGCGCTGGAAGTGCGAAACACATTTGGCCAGGATATGAAAAATGACAGCTGTACTGTTCATAAGGAGGTGTGACGAAATGCCAGTGTTGAAAATCTGGCGTGAAAATATTACTAATTTGCAAACTTACAAGGGTGCATGGAAACTGCACATACGCTTCGTAACAGTCATTTTATGGAGTTTCATCACACAATTTTCAACATAGGCATTTTAGGACCTCTGCTAATGAACAGTGTCACTGTCATTTCCATAATGTGTCCCAAACACTGATTTCCCACAGCGACCGCACTATTCTGCACGGAAGTGCGAAAACACATTTGGCCTGGATGTGAAAAATTACAGCTGTACTGTTCATAAGGAGGTGCAAAAGATGGCAGTGTTGAAAATCTGGCATGAAAATATTGCAAATTCACGAAGTTACGGTGTGCATAGCAACTGCGCATACGCGCGCTAAAACAATAATTTGGGGATTTTCCCACAAATTTGCAACATAGGCTTTTGAGAACCTACCTCATGAACACCTGCACTGTTGTTTTGCTAAATCGGTACCAAAAGGGATTCCGCAGTGACCGCAAAATCCCTTTCAGGGCTGAGTAATGCCATGACAGTGGCAGAATTCATGAGGAGGGGTCCCAAAACTCCATGTTGAAAATTTGGTGTCAAAATTCCAAAAATGCCTGAGATATGCATCAAAGTCGGGTACATGAGGTTCAGTACTGGTCCAGTCCTTTATATGTTGGCTTGCCGCGCTTGCGCAAGTCAACATATATTGGGAGAGTGCAGCTTTGTATGCTGGTTGCTGTTGGGCTTAATGCAGGCATGCATCAGTAGGTGCGCCCCTCATTCCCCAATAAGCCAAGCATGCTAGTGCTGACACCAACATTATGTAAAGTGGACATAACTTGTAAACAAAAAGTGCTGCTGCAATCAAAGACAAGCTCGTCATGCAGCGGCACAGATGACACACCTCCACGTGCGTGCCGCCCCCAAGTACCAGGGTGCCACGCTGGAGCCACCCAGCAGCAGCTGATACCCATAGCCGACGGGGTGCCCAATCCCCTGTCGGCTTATACCGCTGCTCTGCTGTCCGCGGCTGGGAGCCCACCCCAGCATGGCAAACATCCCGCATCGTCTTTTTTAAACCTGTAAATTAAAACTGGTCCCACGGCACTTCTCCTGTCCCTCCTCCCACAACCCGCACCCACCCACTCGCACCTTGCCTCCCACACCCCCACCCCATACTCACCTCCGGACTCGGTGCAACAATCTTCTGTGGACCAGGAACACGTCTGCACTCTTCAAAGCCAACTGCGAACTGAGGAAATGCCGGTAAGCTGTATAATGGGATAGATAGGGTTTTTCAACTTTGTTGCATATCTCAGGCATTTTTGGAATTTTTGCACCAAATTTTCAACATGGGGTTTTGGGGCCCCTCCTCATGAATTCTGTCACTGTCATGGCGTTTATCGACTCGAAAGTTGATTTCGCAGTCATCAGCGTAAATCACCTTTTGGGGCCCATTAATGACATGACAGTGGTGGTGTCACGAGGTGTCCTCTAAAAAGCCTAAGTTCCAAATTTGGTGGAAAATCCAACAAATGCCTATTTTATTTAGTGTACAAGGCGTAGTTGCTGCCGCAGGTTTGCAACCTCGGCGCATTCACAATATTTTACTGCTGGATTTTCAGCATTGTCATTTTGTACACCTCCTGTGAACAGTACAGCTGTCATTTTCCACATCCTGCGAAATGTGTTTCGCCTTCCGCGCAGAAGCGCAGTCGCTGTGGGAAATCAGTGTTTGGGCCAGATTATGAAAATGACAGTGACACAGTTCATGAGCAGAGGTCCTAAAATGCCTATGTTGAAAATTTGGTGATGATACTCCATAAAATAACTGAGTTACGAGCATGCATTGGCAGATTGCACGCACGCTCGTACCTGCGATCATTTGTGATATTTTCAGTCTGGATTTTCACCATTGCCATTTTCCACACCTCTTGATGAACAGTACAGCAAATCATTTGACATATCATGCCCAAATGTGTTTTCGCACTTCCGCGAGAATAGCGGGTTGCCAAAGTAAAATCACTTCTTGGGACACTTTGATAGAAATAACAGTGACACTGTGACATGAGCAGAGGTGCTAAAATGCCTATGTTGCAAATCTGGTGCCGAACGCCCATAAAATAGCAGTGTTGCAAGCGTGCATTGCATATTTCCCACACCCTAGTAGCCACAAATTTGGTATATTTACATGCCACATTTCAACACTGGCATTTTACACCTCCTTATGAACTGTGCAGCTGTCATTTCTCACATCCTGCCCATGTTTTCCCACTGCACTACCAACACCCAAAGGGGCACCCTAATGCTTGTCACTCTCTGCAGGGTGGGGGGTTGGTATCAGTTCAATACTTCAATGCCATTCCTATAATGCATCTGTCTAACTCCTGCACTACCAATGCCAATGTCAGCAAGCCAACATTCGGCATTGACAAATGCTTTATAATGTCTTTATAAGTGACACTGCAGAGGACTGGAAGGAAAAGTATACCTCTTTGCAGATGACACAAAGATCTGCAACAGGGCTGATACACAAGGGCGTGGAAAGGATGAGAAAGGACTTGGCAAGGTTGGAGGGAATGGTCAGAAGTATGGCAGCTTGGATTCAATGCAAAGAAATGCACAATAATGCACCTAGGAAACAATAACCCAGGGAAGACTACACAGATTGGGGGGGCTAGTAACAACAACAAAAATGGAAAGGACTTGGGGTAATCACATCGGATGACCTTAAGGTTGTCAAGCAATGTGATTAGGCAGTAGGGAGGGCTGGGGGATACTGGGTATATAGGAGAGGCATCACCAGCAGAAAACAGGAAGTTGTTATTCCCTGTACAGACAGTTGTGTGACCCCATCTGGAGTACTGCATCCAGTTCTGGAGACCCCATCTCCAAGGACATAGACAGGATGGAGGAAGTTCAGAGGAGGGCACCAAATGGTGCAGTGTCTGCAAGAGAAGATATACGAGGAGAGACTAAAGGAGCTTAATATATGTACCCTAGGAAAGGAGGAGAGGGGCCATGATAGAAACATTTAAGTACCTCAGTGGAATCAACAAAGTCCAAGAGGGTAGCATC
The DNA here is from genome assembly GCA_016271365.2 of Neoceratodus forsteri. Lineage (NCBI taxonomy): Eukaryota > Metazoa > Chordata > Ceratodontiformes > Ceratodontidae > Neoceratodus > Neoceratodus forsteri. Next base: position 74,595,038 of record JADMNL010000023.1, read on the forward strand.
TTTCAGAAACAGAAATGTTCAAGAACAAGGGACACAATTTGAAGACAGAGGGGATGGCTCAGGGCAATGTGAGAAGTATTTTTTCACAGTGAGGGTGGTGGATGCATGGAACAGCCTTCCTGAGGAGGTTGTGGGGTCTAAAACTGTTGGAGAATTCAAGAATGCATGGGACAGACATAAGACAATTTTTGTGGGGTGTAGGAAGAAATAGGCTGTTGGTTAAATGGGATCTGCAGCTTATCCTGTAGGTAGGGAAATGGGCAGACTAAGTTGGCAGCGGTCCTTATCTGCCGTTAAAGTCTATGTTTCCATGTTTCTAAGCCCCATTCATTCCTTTATACAGCTTACGGCATTTCCTCAGTTCGCGGATGGCTTTGAAGACTGCAAATGTGTTCCAGGTCCACTGAAGATCGTTGTGCCAGATTCCAGAGGTAAGTATAGGGTGGGGTGTGGGAGGCAGGGAGACCGCGAGGTTTTTTTTTTTTTTTAACAGGTTTAAAAATAAAAAATCGCTGAGACGATTTTTCTTTACAGGGCATTGGGCAAGCTGGGTGGGCTCCCAGCATGCCACCTGAATGTTTTGGGGGTGCAGCTGACGGGCATTGGGACCCCATTACACAGAAGGGGCTAAGAGTTGAGGGGATTGCACCCCGGCCCTAATCTTCGAGGGGGTTCTGATGCTGACAGGAGGGCCCCCATTGGTAAGTCAACTTTATTTATTTATTTTATTTAGCTTTTGTTTACCGGTAAGTATACTAGACAAGTAGTATGCCTATTTTCAGGAACGACCCGGGAAAACTTAGCACCAGGAGGAAGCCAACAGGGATTGGGGCCCTGTCGGCAAAAACATGCTGTTGTGGGGAGGGCACATGCTGCCGAGGGGATTGGGCACTTTCAGAACTGGGGCTGGATTAATATTGTTTGGGAAACATGGCGGCACCATGTTCACAAACAATATTACAGTAACAACATTCCACCCAGCAATGACGGATCACTTCCTCATTGCAGCGAATCGCCGACGCTGCACTAATGAGAGGTGGCCCCTGATTACAGCGGCTAAATTTTTACAAGGCCGTGGCACACTGGCTGAACTAGTGTCAGCAGTAGTGTGGCACCGCATTAAAGGGTGGACTCAAGTTTTACAGGTTGTGTACACACAACAGCCGCCCACAACCCGCTTCTGCTGCTTCTGGAGAAAGCTGCAAATATGTTTCTTGCATGCAAAACATAAATGACCAAAAACCTCACTGGTTAAAACATAGCACTTGACCGTTGATTTACCTAGAAACTACACAGTTTGAGTTTGTAACCAAAATGCCCTACTCTACCTAGCAACAATCCAACTAAATAAAAAGACAAAATGTTTCCTTAAAATAAATGTCTTTCCACTTTTTTTTTTTTTTTTTTTTTAAACACAAACCCACAACAGGGCATAGATTTTTTTAAATAAATGCAAAATTCCTAAGTCATATAGTTTCAAACATACCTTTTATTTTTGTGCAAAGCAGCATGTAAACATTGGCAGCAACCTCACAAATCACTCAATATTTCACATGAGCCCTGGGGCGTGAGCTATCACCCTTTTTACGTTATGTTGATTGCATGCATCGCAAGGAACATGTTGCGGAAGCTTGCTGCAACAGGACGTGGGCGCAGCACTGTTGTGGCCAATGCTCCCACTGCCTTTGAGACTTGGCCTGCTGTCCCAAATGGTGGTACACTGCTGCTGGACATTAGTTCAGCCAGCATGTCACCACCTTGAAACGTTTTAGCTGGCTGCAATCAGGGGTCGCTCTGCCATTGTAGCGTTATCTGCTGCAATGAGGGAGCAACCCATCATTGCAGGGTTCCTTGCATTCCCGACCAGTCCGTCGGTTTGTGTTGTTTGCCGAGGGATGCCCAATCCCCTCAGCATCATGTCCCTCCCCGGTTCTTTGCGATGGGAGTGCCCAATCCCCATCGGCATGTTCCCCCAGTTCTTGTCTGAGGGAGTACCCAATCCCCTCGGCTCATGAGACCCCCCAACACCAGTATGTATGATTGGGGTGCACAACCCCATTGGCCCAGTCTCCCACCCTTAAACACATGCAGGTGGCATGCTGGGAGTCCACCCCAGCGTGCCAAAAGTACCTGCAAAAGAAAAATGTCCCGCAATATCTTTTTTTCTATCCCTGAAAAGAAGAAGAAAACAGTCTCTGCTGTCTGCGCCTTCTTCCCCACGCCACGCCCCTCCCCACTGTGTACCCCACCTCCCCACACACCCCTCACCCCATACTTACCACCGGTCTGTCGTGATGATCTTGGTGGACAGGGAACATTTCTGCACTCTTCAAAGCCGACTGTGAACTGAGGAAATGCCGTAAGCTGTATAATGGCATAAATAGGGTTTTTCAACTTTGTGCATATCTTAGGCATTTTGGAAGTTTAGCACCAAATTTTCAACATGGGGTTTTTGGGACCCGCCTCATGAATTCAGTCACTGTCATGGCATTATTCTGCCCTGAAAGGTGATTTGCGGTCACTGCATGGAATCACCTTTGGGACCGATAAAGAACATTGCCAGTGTTCATGAGTTGGGCTCTCAAAATTGCAAATTTGGTGGAAAAATTTAATAAATGACTGTTTTATGAGCATGTGTTATGAAGTTGCTACGCACGCTCAGAATTTCCACGAATTTGCAATATTTTCTTGCAGATTTTCAACACTGGAATTTTTCACACCTCCTTATGAACAGTACAGCTGTCATTTCCCAACCTGGCCGAATGAGTTTCACATTCGTGCAGAATAGCACGGTCGCTGTGGGAAATCAGTGTTCAGGACAGATTAAGAAAATTACAGTGAAACTGTTCATGAGCAGAGGTCCTAAAATGCCTATGTTGAAAATTTGGTGATGATAGCCCATCACATGACTGTGTTATAAGTGTGCTATGCAGTTTCCATGCACCCTTGTAACTTCACAGATTTGTAATATTGTCACACCAGATTCTCAACACTGGCATTTTTCACACCGCTTATGAGGCAGTACAGCTGTCATTTTCACATCCTGACCGAAATGTGTTTCGCACTTCTGGAACAGAAAAGCACAGTTGCTGTGGGAGATCAGTGTTTGGGACAGATTAAGATCGAGAGGCGGTGAGAGGAGTGACCGAGCTCAACTGAGCTCTGTCAGGACTGCTGCGGATTTCTTTGTGGGCAGAAAAGGCCCCAACGCAGGAGCCAAGTACAAAGGGCAGCTCCTGGAGAAACAGAACAAGAGAGCAAGTGAGGGAGGAGGAGGAGGAGTGAGCAAACTCAACAGAGCTCTGTCGGGACTGCTGCGGATTTCTTTGTGGGCAGAAAAATCAGTCAGTATAGGCAGGGGCCCAGTACAAAGGGCAGCCTGCAGTGGTAGGAGAAACAGTACAAGCAAGTGAGGGGGACTTAGTGAGCTCAACGGAGCTCTATCAGGATTACTGCAGATTTCTTTGTGGGCAGAAAAGGTGCCATTGCAGGCAAGAGCACAGTACAAAGAGCAGCCTGCAGCGCCCGGAGAAATCGAATCGATCAACAGAGAGGGGGAGTGAGCGAGCTCAACCGAGCTCTGTTGGGACTGCTGTGGATTTTTGTGGGCAGAAAGGTGCCAAGCGCAAGCAGGAGCCCAGTACAAAGGGCAGCTCGCAGCGAGGGAGAGACAGAACGAGCGTAGTGAGAGAGGAGGAGTGAGTGAGCTGAACAGAGCTGTGTTGGGACTGCTATGATTTCTTTGTGGGTAGAATGGTAGCAACGCAAGCAGGAGCCCAGTACAAAGGGCAGCCTGCAGCGCTGGGAGAAATAGAATGAGGAGGGAGAGAGGGAGTGAGACAGCTCAGTGGAGCTGTACCAGAACTTAGAGTTAACCACCCTGGCGCCAGGGTCCTCCGTGGTCCTATATTACAGCAGGGTCTCTGGAGTGGAGACAAAGCAATGACTGGATATGCCCACACCTCCTTTTGAACAGTACAACTGTCTTTTTCACATGCTGGACGAAATGCATTCCACACATCCAGCGCCAGAATAGTGGTGGATTGTGTGAAATCTGTTCGGGACACAAAAGAAAACCACAGTAACACTGTTCAGGAGCAGAGGTCCTAAAATCCCTATGTTGAAAATATAGTGACGAAAGTCCATAAAATGACTGTTACAAGCGTGCATTGAACTGTTTCCACACACCATTGTAACTTTGCAAATTTGTAATATTTCCACACCACATTTCAACACTGGCATTTTTCACACCTCTTTATGAACAGAACAGCTGTCATGTTTCACATCCTGGCCAAAATATGTTTTGCACTCCTGCAGCAGAATAGCACAGTCACTGTGGGAAATCAGTGTTTGGGACAGATTAAGATCGAAAGAGTGAGAGGGGGCAGTGACCGAGCTCAATGAAGCTCTGTTGGGACTGCTGCAGATTTCTTTGTGTCAGGAAAAGGCGCCAACAGAGGCAGAAGCCCAGTACAAAGGGCAGCCAGCAGCCCTAGGAGAAACAGAATGAGCGAATGGGGGGTGATGGTGACCTCAACGGAGCTCTGTCAGGACAGATGTGAACTCTTTGTGGGCAGAAAAGGTGCCAACACAGGCAGGAGCCCAGTACAAAGGGCAGCCTGCAGCGCGGGAGAGAAAGAACAAGGAGTGAGAGAGGGGAGTGAGTGAGCTCAACGGAGCTGTGTCAAGACTGCTGCAAATTTCTTTGTAGGCAGAAAAAGGTACCAATGCAAGCAGGAGCCCAGTAAAAGGGCAGCCTGCAGCATCAGGAGAAATAGAATGAGTGCGTGAGGGGGAGTGAGTCAGCTCAATGGAGCTGTGCCGGTACTTTAGAGTTGCCCACCTTCCAGTGTTCTCTGTGGTCCTATATTACAGCAGGGTCTCTGGAGTGGAGACAAAGCAATGACTGGATACTTTTAGAATTTCTCTAATAATACAGGTTAAGTTGTTCTGTTTATTTCTCTAACTGAGCTGAGTAATAAATTTGGTAGAAAAAATCCAAAACTTACTGTTTTACAAGCGTGTATTAGCGGTTACTACATGCCTTTCGTAACTCTGAATTTGAATTATTTTCACTCCAGATTTTCAACATTGGCATTTTTTCACACCTCCCTATGAATAGTACAGCTGTCATTTTCACATCCTAGTCGAAATGTATTTTTGCACTTCCGCACAGAATAGTGCGGTCGCTGAGGGAATTCAGTGTTCGGACACATTAAGAAAACCACAGTGACACTCTTCATGAGCAGAGGTCCTAAAATGCCTATGTCAAAAATTTTGTGATGAAAGTCCATAAAATGACTGTTACGAGCATGCGTTGTGCAGTTTCCTCGCATCCTTGTAACCGCAAATCAGTGATATTTTTTGCCAGATTTTCAGCACTGGCATTTTTCACACCTCCTTATGAATAGTACAGCTGTCATTTTCACATCCTGGCCGAAATTTGTTTTGCACTACCGGCAAGAATACCACAGTTGCTTTGGGAAATCAGTGTCTGGGACAGATTAGAATCGAGCGAGTAAGAGATGGGGAGTGACTGAGCTCAACTCAACTTAGGCCAGGGGCCATGATATGAGACTGGAACGAGGAAGGTTCAGGAGGGAGATGAGGAGACACTTTTACAGAGAGGGTGGTGGCTGGGTGGAATCGTTACCTGCAGAAGTGGTATGCAGTAGAACAGTGGACTGCTTCAAACGAGGATGGGACAGGACAAGGAGGAGGGTTAATGAAGGGAAGGGTTGAAGGAGGGCAGCTGCAGAATAAAGGGTGCTAGCTGCACATTGGAGCAGACTTGATAGACCTCCAGGCCTTTATCTGCTGGCAAATTTCATATGTTTGTAACCCAGCCCTGTTGGGACTGGTGCAGATTTCTTTGTGGAAGAAAAGGCACCAACGCAGGCAGAAGCCCAGTACAAAAGGGCAGCCTGCAGTGCTGGGAGAAACAGAATGAGAGAGAGAGAGAGGGATTGAGAGAGGTCAATGGAGCTTTGTTGGGACTGCTGCGGATTTCTTTGTGGGCAGAAAAGGTGGCAACGCAGGCAGGAGTCCAGTACAAAAGGGCAGCCGGCAGCGTTGGGAGAAATAGAATGAGCGAGTGAGAGGGGAGTGAACGAGCTCAATGGAGCTGTGCCGGACTTTACACTTGCACACCGTCCCGCCCAGTGTCCTCTGTGGTCCTCTATTACAGCAGGGAATCTGGAGTGGAGACAAAGCAATGATTGGACACTTTAGAATTGCTGTAATAATACAGATTTACTTCTGTTCTTTCTCTAACTGAGCTAAGTACTGAGCTATTCTGTTTTGATTGCTGTAATAATACATATTTATTTGTTCTGTTAATTTCTCTAACTGAACTGAGTAATACTTGGAGTGCAATAGGATTTCTAACTGGGCTAAGTGAAACTATACAAGAGCCAAGAACAAAAAGTATGGTAGCTGAAGGGTGAAAACAGACAAGGAGCCTTAGGATTGCTACAGTAATACAGTCTAACGGATGAAATTTGAGCCTGAATTACCCCGTCGGCAAGGGTCAGTAGGGGACTAGTGTGGGAGGGACAGGAATTTGAGTAAATAGGGGCCTAACAGTTGTAGTAGGGTACAAAATCTGGGAGTAAGAGCCTCTAGCATAAGATGGGGGCCACAGTGGGGCAAGTGCCACATTTCACTAGGGTGGCATCTTTGGAAGGATGGAGGGTGTACAGGATGTTGGTGTGCCATGATCCTGGACTGGGCTTGGAGGATGGGGGTGTATGGTCTGTAGATGACTGGCTAGTATGAGAAAGGAACTGTGGAGGTTAGGAAGGAGTGTAAGTGGCAGGGCAGATGAGTATGATAGGCATCCAGAGGGGAATAGGGGATGGCAAGGGGGCAGAGGAAGAACAACTAGGGACTGAAACTGCCCCAGTATCAGAGGCACTAGCAGGAAAGAAAGGAGAAGGAGGGGTGCCGAGGGCAAGGCAGGGTGCCTCCTGATGGGGAGGAAGACACCACGAGGAGTACCAGGAGAGAGCATCTGGTTCCTGGTAGGGAGGCACCAGGAGTAGCACGGAGGGAACAGGTAGGAGGGGAACCGATGAGGGGAAGAGATGTAGGACAGGTATCAATTATGAATAGATTCGAACCTCTGCTATGGGACAGACAGGGAAGCAGGGACATACTGAAGGGGGAGGACAAGCGGGCATTAGAGGGATGGCAACAGGTAGGGGAAGAGATAGTGAGAACAAAAGGGTAGAAGGGGGCAAGTAAGGAAGGAGGGGTGGTGACTCAAGGAGAGAAGGCTACGGGAAGGGGAAGGATGGGAGGGGCATCACTATCGGGTAGAAGGAATGGGGCTCTAAATCAACAACAGCGGGATAGGAGAGGAGGTTGAAATCAGCAGGAGTGGAGGGTGATCGACATGAGAAGCCCAGTAGGAAGTAATAAGGCTGGGAAGGGGTCCAAGGGGATGGGAGGAATAAGGCATAGAAAAGGGGTGAGGTGGAAGTAGAGGTACAGCTATAGAAGTCACAGAGGGTGAAGTTGGCGGGTAAGGGACAGGGAAGAGTGAATACTGGGGTGGTGGAAGGGCATTAGAAGGGAAAGGGGGTACTCATCTTGGGGAATTCTATGCTGAAATGGGTGAGATGGGCGGAAAGGGAAAGCACAGCCATATTTGGGTTGAAGCTGTCCAGGTTGATGCAGGAGGGGCAGAGCAGGCACTGCTCAAGCATGCAGCGAGGGCAGGAAGAACCCTCATTTACTGTTGCAGTGGGTACAAATGACTTGGGGACACTGTGAAAGTAGTGAGGGGAGGTCTGAGTACTTGGGCAGGCAGTGTGAGGGGGTGGGGAAGTCGGAGGCATTCTTGGCGGTACTGCCGGTACCAGAGCCCCAAACACACACTCCACAAAAGCTGCTTAAAAGTCTGCAATTCATTCAGATCAATTCCATTTTCTTACTTGGGGTTCAGTGCCTACAAGTGTAAAATCATGTACCTAGGGCACAGGAACACCGATGCTGGGAATACTGATGGGGAGGTACTGATACTCACTAGACATGAAAGGGTCCTGAGGTTATTATATCAGAGGACCTCAAGATGGCAGTACAGTGTCACAAGGCTATGGGCAGGAAATTGAATTCTGGGGTGCATAAGGGTGGCATCTCCAGTAGCAGGATGAGGGATGTTGTGCTGCCATTGTATCACTCTCTGGTATACCCCAGCTACAGTACTGTGTCCAGTTTAAGTCCACACTTCAGAAAGGACATAAGGTGGAGGTTTTCCACAGGAGGGCAACTAAAATGGTTCAGAATTTTCACAGGAATCCCTACAAGGAAAGGCTGAAGAATCTCAACATATACACTCTGGAAGAGAGGAGGGCAGGTGACATGATCAAGACTTACAAAGTACCTCACGGGTAAAGAAGGTAGTTGGGAGTCTCCTTCAAATGAGGATGAGCACTCAAACCAAGAGACATACAATGAAGCTGGGGGCATTCAGGATAAATGTGAAGAAATATTTCTTTACTGAAAGGGTGGTAGATGCCTTGAACAGACTGCCAGGAGAAGTGGTGGAAGCTTAAATTGTAGGGGCATTAAGCATGGTTGGTATAAACAAAGGGGTATATTACTGAAAGGAGAAGGAGGGTCAGCGGAGATCAATAGGGCCATGGACGTGGAGTAGGTTCAAGTTCATTGCAGGAAAAATCCATTAAGCTCATTCACAAGGAGGTCCTGATGGACACAGGCAGAATAAGACACCACTAACATATACAGGCAGGAGTTACACGTAGGTAGAGAACACCTGGCCAGACTGGGTGAGCTGAGGCAGTCCTTTTCTGCTGACAAATTCTATGTTTCTATCGCATCATGTGTTAATTCAGGTGCAGTGTTTATTTAAAGTTGGGCCTACCATACATCCAGATGTAAGGTACAGTAAATTACTGAATTAGATGCAGCCCTCTTACAGTACAATAAACAGAACCCCAGTGCTGAGAAGCCTTTACTCTTCGTAAGGCTGCTTAAAGAGCTGGGGTTCATTTGCAGGTCCACACCAGTATGCTGATCTAAAATCAACACCGCATCTGAATGAGTACTTGATTCTTGCTCACCCATTTCTGCCCCACTTTGAAACCTGCTTGTCCCAAGTTACTTTGGGCTGACAGCACCTCATCTGTGTTGGTAGATGACCAATAAGTGGCACTGAAAGACGTCAGACTTCACAGACTGTGAAGGCAGCTGCTCTGAACAGACATAAAGGCAATTCTACTGGAGGGTAGGAGGATGTAAGCTGTTGATTAACTAGAATCTGCAGCTTATCCATCAGGTAGAAATGGGCGGACTAGGTTGCCCAAGCCGTCTATGTGCTGGCAACTTGTATGTTTCTATGTTTCTCACCCACCATCTTGGCAAGAAGAAGACAGAAGCTGTGGCCACTGATGACTGTTGGGGTGTGGGGATGGGGACCAAAGGGGATGGACATAAGGAGATAAAATCATAATAATTGTGAGACCTTCACCAGCTTTTCAAACGCTTACCAGTAAAAGAACACTCAATGAAGTTTCTCAAATGGCAGCACAATCTGGTGAGCCTCTGTCTGCCATCTGACACCAGGCATCAACCAGCATAAAATTGCCTAAAGGAGGCAGTGTGGTCATGTAGTTACTGAAATATTGGACATTACAGATTTATAAGAACAAAGAATATCACACAGAAGCTGGCACATATCCTATAGCAGCTGTCTCCCGTCTCAGTACTTCTATTTATACCCTTGAGGTACTTGAATGTTTTGATCATATCCCTCTTTCCTCCTCTCTTCCACTGAGCACGTAGAGGTCCCTTAATTTCTTCTCAAAAGTCTTGTGTTGCAAGCTCTGTACCATCTTATTCGCCCTTCTCTGGACCATCTCCAGCCTGTTAATATCCTTACGAAGGTGCGACCTCCAGAACTGCACACAGTACTCCATGTGAAGCCTGACCATGGTTTCATATCATGGCATCACTACCTCCATCTTCATGTTGGTGACAGCCCTGCCTATGCACCCCGCATGTCGCTGGCCCTCCCAGATGCATTACCACTTTGACATTTTCAGGTCATCGGAGATAAGAACCCCAGGCCCCTTTCCTTCTTTGTGACATTCACCAACTCCCTCCCCCATTCCGCTCCTTTCCCCAGGGTTTCTGTGTCCCAGGTCCATACATTTGCACTTTTTGAAGTAAAGTTCAGTTGCCAGTCCTCAGACCATTTCTCAACCTTCCCTAGGTCCCTCCTCATTTTCTCACCCCTTCTGGGGTATCCACTGTGTTACAGATCTTGGTGCCATCTGCAAACAGGCAGACCTTTCCTCCACCCTTTTGCAATGTCACTAATGAAGACATTGAACAGGACTGGCCCCAGGACAAAACCCTGCAGCACTCCACTGCTCCCCCTCTCCCGGACTGTGCCCCATTTGCCACCACTCTCTGCCTCCTATCTCTTACCCAGTTTCTAACCCACTTTACCACCCTTATCCCCATGCCCACCTACTCAGCTAGTTTATCAGCCTCCCATGTGGGACGGTGCCACACGGTTTGCTTACATCAAGGTAAGTGTTGTCCAATGCCCCACCCTGATTTACTTCCTTTGTCACCCAAAGAAATCAACCAGACTTGTCTGACATGACCTCCTCAATGTCAGTCCATGTTGCCTATGACCCTAGGATCCGATGGCTTCTACATGCCCACTATCCTTTCTTTAACCAATGTCTCCATGATCTTCCCACTATTGAAGTGAGGCTGACCAGCCTATAGTTCCGCCCCTCCCTACTGCTAGATTTCTATAGAGCGACCACATGTGCCCCTCCAATACTCTGGTACCACCCTCTGTTGAATGACTCAGTGAACATGGCTGCCACAGGTACTGCTATTTCTCTTCACGGTTCTTTTCATATCCTTGGGTGTATGCCTTCTAGTCCCATTGCTTTGTCCACCTTCAGTTTACTCATCTTCTGCAGGATTCTTCTGCCTGTGAATGGACTATTGTCCACCTCTTCACGTCTTTGCAACTGCTGTACTGCTGTGGTCCTTGCCCTCCCTCTTCTGTGAATATTGAACAGAAAGACACAGTGAATGTCTTGGGGGGCACATGACAGTTCTTAGGCATGGTATTTTCACTTCCAAATACCTAACCAGCACATATCAGCAATCAACATTCAGCATTGACAAATGCTTGTTTATTTATTTATTGCAATTGTTTCACCTGGAAAGGCACACTGAGCAACAATATGCTCACTTCGGTGTGACCTGGAGGTACACATGGATATGATAATACGAGGTTATTAAGTGAACAGTTAACAGAAGCAAATAAAAAGCAGCATAAGGATACACAATTGCAAGAATATACAAGCAGCGCACATTGAATGCTCAGGATATTATAGTATCAAATAATTTTGTGACAAGAAGCAGCTAGACAAGGTAAATTAGCACAGTAGTAACAGCTGTAAACAACAGAGAAGTATTACAGTTACAGTTATACACAGTACGTAGGCAAAATAGCCCAGGACATAAGTACAAGGTTGGGTTTATATACCAGCTTCGTAGAAGGCTAAGGCCACTGGTCAGGCATTGGGGAGTGGATAATGGGGCATGGCAGGTTCAGGGACAGGAGCAATTTGTAGTAAGGAAGCTTGCTAGGGTGGCAGACAGTAGGAAGAGGAGGACTGCCTAATTTGTGGTGGGAGGGCATTCCAGAGCTTGGGTAGCTGGTATGAGAAGGCAGCTTGACCGGCAGAGGTCTTCTGCCTAGGGACTTAAAGTTGGCGGGAGTCACTGGATCTAAAAATGATGGGAGGGTGGGGCATCTGTGAGCATGGTGGCAAGGTAGGGAGGGGATGGACCCAAGCCATAGGTTGGAGACAAATTTAGCACAGTGAGAGATGCAGCCGTTTGAGGGATGGTAGTGCCAAAGCTTGGTAGAGGTCACAGTGGTGGGTGAGGAGAGGCATCAAGAGCAAAGTGGCAGAAGGCATTATAAAGTGTGTCCAGTTTAGATAGTGTGGACTTAGGGGCTGCACTGTACACAGTATCGTAGTAGTCGATGGATGGCAGTATCATCTTCCACGACCAGTTCACGTCAGACTCGGGAAGGAGACTGCTGCAGTTCAATATAGTGCACTGAGCATGGGCATAGTTTTTGAGAATAGCATCGATGTGATCAGAGAAGGAGAGATGGCTGTCGAGGCCAGACCCCAAGTAATGGAGCAGGAGACATCTTCAAGTTTTGGCCATCCAGGGTGTGAAGTAGGGAAGGGAGGGAGTCTGGCCAGGCACTGTCATGTGCCAAAGGTCAGTGACAGTTTTTTGCAATTAGAGAGCTGTGAGCTAAAACCATTGCTGTAACTTGTTGAAGTAAGCTTCAAGAGTTTTCAAGAGTAATAGATCAGCTTGGCAAGACCATTTCAATACTCTGTGTCAGTTATTAAACATAATTGCTAATTGCCATGCTAAATCCAGGTTAGCCAAGTTGTCATGCGGGCAAGGAACAAAAGTTGATGGCTGACTGCCAGCATGGAGCACTAGGGAGACATATGCATTATCCAAGGCACAACAGGACAGCATCAATAAATCCAGTCCCAGAAAAGGCTTAGCAATCTGCAGGCTTTACCCAAGTCATCTAAGTCCTGCTGTACCTGGTGAATACTAGTCCACAAGATCCAAAGCGGGTGCGAGGGGTACAGCAACTATGACCCATGTGGTGTGGCAGAAGGCACACAAACCCCAGTGCAGTGATGGCAACAACAATGGATGAATCACAAGTCTAATCACAGGGATTAATTTAACTCCAAAAATTGATTAGCGTTTTGCTCATAAAAGTGCTAAAACATTGTGAAAATGCATAGCACTTGCTTCACTGTGTTTAACAAACATAACACTTCTAGAAACCTATATAAATACTTTCTGTACAGTTAGCATTGTCCCAAGAAAAACTGCTAATCAATTAAAAACCCTGAATCAACAAATCCACACAGAGTATGTTAGCGGTGATGAGTGGCTCACAACAGAAGCAGGCGGCCGCTGCTCTCCCCCATTACTGGCAACATGCAGCCTGTCACTTTCTCTTCCACTAAAAGTGGCCAACATGAGACTGCCGGTGTCACCACTGTCCTCCTGGGGTGGTCCTCTTTCTCGGTTAGGGACATGCTGGGGATGCCAGTTCTGGTTTGTGGTGTTATTGTTAACTGTAGAGATGAGCTCTTATTTTCCATACATACACAAACCAGGGGAAGACAGTAGTCAGTGGTAGTATAGTATTATAATAGGCTTGATGAATGAGAGGCTGTTATGGGCAGACTTAAACCTCACACCAGCTGACTCTCCAGCCAACAGGCATACAGCAGCTTCCACCTGTGACACCCTAACCAATCAAGCACTTTAGCTAAAGGAGCTGGAGGCGGCACTTGACCCATTTGCTTCCACTGTAGTGCCTGTGACAGGGTAACCCCTGTCCTAGGTTTACCTCCCAGTAAAGAAAGAAATAATAAGTGCTGTGATATATGCCTTACAATTGTGAAATGGTTACAAAATAAGCATAGGTGCTTGTAATGTCTGTAAATGGCTAACTTGCCAGACTTATATGCTGGCTGATTAAATTTCTTATGCGAATATAAATGCCTTGCTGAGAAATTAATGGCACTTAGGCACTGGATTAATGTCCATTGGGAGGTGCCTGGTGGAAAGACTAAAATACAGACAGCGCTGTACTGTTGTAAACAAGAGTCTGGCAGAGCCACTATGACTGTGAATGCGTTAACTAGATAAGGGTTTTCACGGGCTTAAACATAAACATTTATTTAAAAATATCAGATTTACAAACCTTTGAGTCAGTGACTCATTTACAAAACACCTCGTCAAAACTAATGCAAAGACAGCAGTTAACAAGTCCAAAAGCAATGGCTTAGAGAGCAGACAGTTATAACAATCATTCACTGGAGATACAGTACATGGGTAGCAGTAGATAAACAGATTACATAGTTTAGGCACACAGGCACCACATCAGGAAGACCAAAGCAGTTCAAACAATATACAATAGTTAAAGCAAATAGACATCAGGAGCCAGAGAAGCCCAGAGTGTTCACATGAAGGTTGTTGCATACACTAACTGAATCAAAGTATAGTACATTGAGAAAGGGCATATTTAAGCAATAAGGCACAACAGGGTGTGTGTTATGTAATAATGTCACTCCTGGGGTGGGTTGAAGCACGAGGCTAAGCCAAGTATTTATTGCACTATTTATTTGATCCACTGGATCAGTAATATTTAACAAGCTGTGCCCAGTGCAGATTTTACAGCACTGGTCCTGGTTTGTGATCTGGGTTTTACCCATACCACACTGTATATGGCTTAGTGAGATACTGTACAGATGGCTGCAGAGTCTAACCCATTGCAGATTGAAGTTTCAGAAAACCATTATGCTACAAATAAAGACTCAGTCCTCCCTCACCTTCCAGTCACAATTAATCCTCTACCAAAGTCATGCTTAAATACTGGTGCTTCTACATCCACGCCACTAAGCTTTTAATGCCAACATGCTTTTTCTGCTGCTGTGAGTTAAACTCTATTTAAAAACATTTTGTTGAGAAATGTTTGTTTTAGTATATCCATGGTCAGAAAAAATGAATTTGTAAAAGAAACCAAAATCCCCATTTATCAGTTCACTGAATCACAATACAGCATGTTATGAATTTTCAGATTCTATGTATAACCTACAGTAAGTCAAACAGAAGTTAGACACAAATGCCTACCTATTTGTAAGTGAAGCAAATGTGGTTATTATCATTCAGTTGTGAACACCTATAGTCACAGCCAGGATTCACATTGCTAGACTCTGGGTAAGTATGACAAGTTTCCTAAATACTGGTACCTTATCCAGCTGTAATCTGTTTGGTGTGTGTGTGTGTGTGTGTGTGTGTATGTATGTGTATGTGTTTAAACATCTAGCTTTCTGTAGTATATTGTATAGCACTGTGAATCCTGGCTGCAGTGTTTTATCTCTGCTGTGGCTAAGCAAGACCTTGGCCTACTATAGGGGTTATTAGACATCAAACCAAAGGGTAAGCTGTGAAGACTAACTTGGAGAAGATGCAATAAAACAAATCTGAATGACAGCCCCAGACATCATAAAACACCCAAGGAAAATTAGAAAACTCCTCTAACAGCCTAGGCAGAAACAAAACACTAGATTGCAGTGAGAACTCAAAACTGGTAGTAATACATATATAAAGCTATCTAACTGGGGTTCTGTAAGAAAACAGCTGCAAATAGCTCTAATTCATTATTTGTGTTTTGATGTTAAAAAACCTGCTAGCTAGCCCTGATGCACAGAGAAACAAAATAGTGAGTTAGAGCTATTTAGTAGCTGTTGTCTTACAGAAATCCCAGTTAGCTTGCTCTCAGGTATCCACTAAACTAACTGTTGACATTTGTGCTCCCTAGATAAGAACAGTTACAAGGCTCTGCTGTTGCTAAGTTAATTTTAAAGCAGTACACATGCTAAATCTAAGGCATGGCTACATCACAGTCACTTGAGACAGGGGCATCGTAGGAGAAAAAGCCAATAAAACTATTTGTTATGGAGATCCCCAAAGTATGTAAACTACCATACAGCTAGCAAGTTAATTTAGGAAAAACTCCTAATAGCAGACAAAGGAAGGACACACTAGGATTTAACATACATATCATAACACTCTACATAACATATGTTTTTTGCACATTCTGGGTGGACTACTCCTTTAAAAAGAAAAATACACTTCATCACAAAATGTGCCCTCACATGAACATGCATGATTTATCTGTAAAGACAATTAAAAATGTATTTCAAATGCATTAGTAACAGCAATGCTTTCAAGATTTTGAAGCTAATAAAAGACAAACTATCTCTATATATCTCTATATATCTATCTATATCTATATCTATATCTATATATATATATAAGAGAGAGAGTATAGTAAACAAATATTGTTAATCCCAAAAGCTGAACTTTGTTTTTAGTATATAAATGTTTAAGAAATACCTGAAAACTGTCTATTTTCCTTAGTTTTAGACCTTCTTAGTCTTTCCTTTTGAGACACCAGGTGACTCTGATAATCATTTGTTCCAAGGGTTTTATTTCAGTTTGAAGGCATTTAGTATCTTGGCCCAGATATTCAAAGGGTTGCGCATGCGCAACTCAAAAATCGCCATTCTCGATATTCAGAAGGGGCCAGTTGCGCCACCAAAAACATGCTGAGCAACAGCGCAATGGAAATGAAGGCATGCGCGAACCGAAGGGGCGTCCATGCATAAAGCGCACGCGATAATCGAACACTTGCACAATGCGCAAGAGTGGCTCAGCCGAAGTTGCGCAGTAGCGAATCTGAGCCAAAATAAAAGGCTCAAGGAAGCGGCACAAGAACCCTAGCAGGCCGCAAACTGGGGAGAGAGACAGAGAGAGAGAGAGAGAGAGAGAGAGAAAGACAGGATCTGAAGGGCAGAGAGGGACAGTGGGTCCAGGAGGACAGAGAGGCCAGTGGGGGTGCCCGTGCAGTGGAAGCAGCAGTGGGGGCAGCGGGGTAACACAGGAACCGCAGCCGGGGGGAAGCCAGGAGATGGACAGTGCCAGCTTCCACATGGAAGCTGTAATGAGGGGTGAGACACCATGCTGCAGGGGGACGTGGCGTGGAGGGGCCCGTCGGTATGCCCCGACAGGCGGTATCGTGCCCGCATCAGCTTCGAGCTGTACACAGACGTCAAGATTGTGGGCCAGTACCGCCAGAACAGGGCAATACTGAGACGGCTCTGTGAGCTGTGCAGTGATGTGATGCAGGCACCCTCACGACGGAGTCACGCTCTGTCCGTGGAGACCAAGGTGACAGCCTGCATGTGCCTGCTCACCACGGGCACCTTCCAGAGGCCAACAGGGACACCACAGGCATGACACAGTCGGCCACGCCACGCATCCTCACCCAATTCCTCAGCGCACTGCTGCCTCATGCTGCGGAGTACATCCATTTCCCCAGCACCCGCAGAGCACAACAAACATGCAGGAGTTCCACAGGGTAGCACGATGCCTGGCATGCTAGGGGCCATAGACTGCACCTGTGGCCATTCGCACGCCACCTGGCCCCGACGGCCAGGCATATCGAACTGAAAGGGGTTTTCCAGTGTCAACTGCCAGGTGGTGTGTGATGCCACTGGGCGCATTATCAATGTCTGTGCCACACACCCTGGCGGAGCACATGATGCCTTCATATGACACCAGTCTGCACTGTGCCATCGATTCGAGAGTGGGGACATCCCCACAGGTCATCTAGTGGGTGAGTACACATGTATGGAATGCAAACTCTGGGCAAGGGTGGAATGACACAGGTGCCATGGTAGTGGCACACAAGGATATGGGCAATATGGACCTGACATGACACTGATCTCCACTATCTCCACACAGGTGACTGTGGATACCCACTCCGTCCCTGGCTGCTCACACTGCATCGGCACCCCACGACCCCAGCGCAGCTATGCTTCAATGAGGCACATGCCGCAACACGAACATCATAGAGCGGGTGTTTGGGATGCTCAAGGCACGCTCCGATGCCTGGACACCCGGCGGAGCCTCACAGTACAGCCCCAAAAGGCCTGTGGGATATTCCTGGCCTGTTGCATCCTGCACAACATGGCCAAAGACCATGGGATAGCCGTACAGGTCCAAGAGGGGACAGCGATGGGGATGCCAGTGGCGCGGTGATGTTGGTGATGAGCAGCCCCCTAGGGACGGAGGGACCCCCGACTGACCCGGCAGGCCCAGCTGCACCGGGACACCATTGCAGAAGAGCACTACGCCCAACACAGGTAAGTCAAGGGGACATGTGCAGGCAACACTGTCCATGCACAAACCACAGGCACACAAGGAACACACCGTGCATGAAGGTCAGGGAGTTGAAGGTTCCAGGCATACCAACACACCATCAGAGAGGTGAGCACTCATATGGACACACACCACACACACACACACACACCAGGCAGCGCACATGGGCAGCAGCACAGCACTGCGAAACGACATTGCCAACACACAGCACCACCAACCACCCCACCACCTGGACTGTCCACGTACGTGTGTCAGGAGCTGGGCACCTGCACCTTGGTGTACAGTGCAATGCAGGCATCATCATGCACGCACCTGTGGACAGCAGTTGGGAGGTGTGCAGGTGGTCCGTGTGTCAGCGTGGTGAGCAGAGCACCCAGCAGTGCACTGCCCACCATGACACACATACTGGGGCGGGCAGCACGGACAGGGCCTGCACTGGGAGACAGCTCAGTCAGGTAGCACTGTCCCACGGCCACCACGGATGTGGGCGGCCCGCCGTGGTCCAGCAGCACTGGCAGGCTGAGCAGGGCCACATTGGGTGGCGTGGTGCACCAGGGGTCCCACTGCTGAACGACCTTGCCCACAGAGGGTCTGCATCCTGCCAAACAAACTTGCACCAGGGTGCTCGGGATGCCCACAGCAGAACCCGGCATCGACAGGCCTGGTGTCGCACGACGCCGGAACGGGAGTGGAGAGCTCACTGTGTGGGTGTGTGGTACAGGGCACCTGACAGTGTAGCCAATGCATCCGCGACAGAGACCACTTCCTGGGTCAGCCTGTCAATGGCAGCGGTCACATCCATCCGCGACAAGGACCAGCTCAGCTCGGTCCCAGCACACTCCCTGCTATGCCGCTCACGGACACAGACAGTGCCTCCACGACCTTGCAACCCGCCCTGCAGCTGTACCGAGTCCTGCAGCAGGCGGGTGGCGCCCAATGGGTACTGTGCCCCAATGGCATCGTGACCCCCAGGGTGTGGACAGTCCTGGTGCACAGCACCCTGAGGGTGGGCGCTGTTCGCCAGACCAGGTTGGGCGGATCTAGGGCGGTGGACATGTGCCACTGCTTGACACTGTACCCCAGACCTGGTGTGCGACGCTGCTGCTGCCCTCCAACTGCTGGAGCCCCCAGGTCCACCTGTTCCACCTCTGTGCTGACAACAGTGCCAGAGACCTGCACAGCCACCGGTGCTGCCCACCGGTGCTGACAGGCACAGCCTGGGACTGTGCCAGCATGCTGGTACAAGGTGTGAACCAGGAAGGCCCAGGGGCACGTGCTGGCCTGCCATGTGTCCGTCATGGGACACACACTATCACTGCCCATTGCAGGCCTGCTATCATCAATGGTGCAGGTGCGTGCCACTGCCATAGGCACAGCATGCTGGCATACCTGCATGCCAGACTGCTGTGACACAGGCTGTGCACCCCTGCACCCGTATCACTGACACCGGAGTTGTTGGCCCAGCGTGCATGCTGCTGCAGTGCCTGCAGGCTGGTGGCAGAGGTGGATGGTCCTCCTCCACGTCCAGCAAGTCTGCATCACTGTCGGACCACCACCACCACCATCTCCTGAAGACGAACAGGATCTGTAACAGAAAGAGAGTACATGTGAGTGCATGTGAACAACACCCCCAACAACACCACCATGTCATACCTGCAGTGATGGGCTTCCACCTGTCTGGAATCTCGCCTGGTACGCCCGCAATGGCACTCGGCTGCATGGCGCGACCAGTGTCTCCTCTGTAGGGGTCAGCTGCAACACCACTGGTGGGCCCCACCAGTGCCAGCACGCGCCGCCTGAAGGCTGCCACCTTCTCCTTCAGCCTCCTGCGGTCAGTCCCCATCTTCTTCTTGCATTCCTGCACGGAGCGCTGGTGGCTTCCGTGCAGGTTGACGGCCCGAGCCACCCCTCCCATGCAGCTGCACGTTCCTGAGGGTGCCCTCCGTCCACTCACTAGTGGCTCATCCTCCAGGTAGGCCTGGAAGAGGCCTCCGTCTCTGCCGCGGTGAAGTTCGGCCTCCTCCTATGCCCGCTGTCCACACCCTCAGCTTGGCTCTGGTCAGTCATGGTGATCTGTATGGGTGGAAGTGGACACCGTCACTGTGCAGTCGACAGCATTTCCCCATGAGCATAGCTGCCGGCCCGGGGTGGAAGCCCCACGCTTCCTCTCCGCATGGCAGATACTGATAGAAAGGGTGCCTTTGTCCCTTCCAAGTGCCCTTTCATGCTCAGCCCCTCAGCCTTTATCATCCACCATCCATGAGCATTGTCCTGAGCATCACACAGCATGTAACTCACCTCTCACCTGCAGTAACCAAATCTGGCCAGCACAACCCACTGTCGCATTTTTATAGCGCAACACATGCAAATGAGGTGTGGCGCAACTTTAATGACATGCTAATCGCGCCACCGCGCCTTTGAATGGCTGTTCGCATGATTTGCATATGTCGGCTGAATATCGGCGTATTTGGCGCTTTGCACAACACGAAGGTCTGGCTGAGCCAATGGCACAGGTTTGTGGCTGTGTGCCACACTACATTGCGCATGCCCAGACAGCGATGACGACGCGCCTATCGTGCTGCAGACCTGCTGAGCGCGATAGGCGATTCAGGCCATGGCCACCATTGTGCCAGTGGTGCTACAGCACTGGGCACTATATGGCGCTGTGGCACTACCGCGCGACAGTCCACTGTGGCACTGGTGCACAGCTTGGCAGTCGCGCAGGATGCCTATACGTCCGATGGCGCTGCGTAGCCTCGCGCCATTGCCGTGACCTTGTGTATGCCCTTGACCCCGCGCTGTTGGCATGCCATGTGTACGTCCTATTGCGCTGTCTGGTGACAGCGCCCATGTGAAGTGACAGCGCTGTTCGAACAGCACGATTGGAGCCTGTGGTGGTCTATTGCAACAACTCCACGTGGGGTTATGGCGCAGCCGGGCGCATATTGCCTGCTGTAAAGTTGGTGCCATGGCTAGGAGGAGGGCGGTGTCCTGGAGCCAGATTGAAGTGGCCAACCTGGTGGCCCTAGTTGAGCCACACTATGATGGCCTGTATGGTGAGGTGCCCTCACCAGTGCCAGGACTCAGCTGTGGCAGCAAGTGGCCACTGACCTGGTGGAGATCACTGGACGGGCCGGTCTGCTGAGCAGTGCCGGCACCAGTACAGTGACCTCCGCCGGAGAAACCAGAACATTTGTCGCGGCTGCGGTCGGCGTGCCAGGTGGGCGTGGTGCCTGGGCCAGGTGAGTGTACCATCTATGCACCTATATTCTCTGTAGGGGTGTGTGTGTGCTTGGGTGGCTGTGCATAGGTGCCGGCTCGGACACGGTTGGCTGTGTCAGTGCGTGCAGCTGTGCGATGGATGGTTATGGCTGTGTGGGCAGGCACTCTCACTGGGGCAGGGGCACTCTGCTTTTGAATCACACTGATGTTTGTCTCAACATATGTCTCCCACAGGCTGGAATCTGAGGATGCAGGGCGATGGTGACATGGGCGTGCCAGGGCCGGTGCCGGGGTGTTGTGCCCCAGCAGCAGCAGCAGCAGCAGCAGCGGCAGAGCCAGCTGCTGGAGGAGTGTGAGTATCATTACTTCATGGATGCTATTGCATGCTGGGGTGGGGGCAAGACCACCAGCCATGCACAACACAACCATGCCGGAAAGGGAGGTCATAATTCCACTATACAAGACACTGGTGAGGCCCACCAGGAGTACAGTGTACAGTTCTGGAGACCATACCCACGTATAGACATGGACTGGGAGAGAGGGTTCAGAGGAGGGCAACACGGATGGAGCATGGATTGCATCACAAGTCCTATGATGACAGGTTGAAGGAACTGAACATGTACTCCCTGGAGGAGAGAAGGAGAGGGGATATGATGGGGACATACAAGTATCTTACAGGGGAACAGAGTGCAGGAAAACACTATTTTTAAGCGTGAAAGATGTTCCAGGACTAGAGGGCATGGGATGAAGTTGGAGGGGACGATTCAGAGTAAACATGAGAAAGAATTTCTTCACAGAGCGGGTGGTGGACAAGTGGAACACCCTGCCAGAGGAAGTGGTGGGGGCTGACTTGGTCACAGGATTTAAGAATGCAGGATAGACATAAAGGAATTCTGGAGGTCAGGGAGTGAGGGCAACAGACTTATAGGAAAACAGAGTGAACTTACAAGCTCAAATGGGCAGACTGGGTGGGCCATAGGCCCTTATCTGCCGACACTGTCTATGTATCCATGTATGTAGGCACGACACAGGTGACATGCGTCACTGTGCAGTATCACAACACGTCTGTGTATGCATCACTGGTGGTCCAGGCATGCACTGGGCACATAGCTGTGTAACTGGCATCGCCTGCACGTTGCCACGTCACTTGCCAGCCTAGTTTGTACTGTGATTGACGTGGGCAGTGTGTGTGGCGGTGGTGCACATAGCTGGTGCCGCCTGTTTGTGATGGCCATGTGCATGTTCACTGTGGGCGGGTGTATGCCATCACAGGTGCGGGACATTGGTCTATATGGCTTGCAGGTTGGGTGGTGTTCAGGGTTGTGGTCAATCACAGCCATTGACTGTGTTCCATTTCCTAGGCCTCGAGGTGCTGTGGAGGATGGAGAGGATGTCAGGGCCATCCACCAACTGTGGGGCAGAATGCTGATATCCTGCACTTTATTCACCGTCATGGTGTGCAGAGGAGCGCACAGACCTGCAGGACACCAGCAGGAAGACGAGCAACCAGCTGGGCCATGATTTCTCCGCCCTTCCCACTTCTCCCATCCCTACCACCCTGCCTTCCCTCTCAAGTTTGTAATCCCTACCCCTTGACCAACCCAACCTTGTACCCATCCCCCTTGTAAATAGTTGGACTTGTTTCTATACTGTTTGTTGTTGTTTAATACATTTTATATGTTTATACGAATAATGTGTTGGTCTGTGATTTGCAGCTGCCTATGGGTGCCCAGTTGCAGGGGTGTACATGCCATCTGGGCTGGTATGGTCCTGGGTATGTGTGTGTGTGTGTGCATGTGTGGCATGGGAGGTATCTCCAGCATGGCAGTGACTTTCAGTTGGTCTGCCATCTGCTGCCACCACTGCTGGGTGCACAGGGTGTGTCTGGCTTGTAGGCTTCTGTGTTGCACGGGCTGACGAGTGCTGGGGACTGCATGGTTTCCTGCAATGCCAGTCACTGCACATGGGTGGTGTCCTGGGGTCACAGTGCAGGGTGTGCTGTGCGTACGGGGGCTGATGTGCACTGTGGTTGTCAACCCCTGTGTGTGGCACTCTCCGCCTGCCAGTGGTTGTGCTGGGGTGTCATGGCTCTGCTATGCTTTGTTGGCTTGTCCCCATGGGCACGTGGATCATCCGTCCCACCCCAGTGATGCTGTGCTTGGGGTGTGCAGGTGTGTGTGGGTTCTGCAGTGTGTTCCTGTGCCCATGTGTGGCATGGCTGGCGGTGGGCCCCAGCCTGCCTCCCTGGATGTGCAGTTCCATTGCTCTGGGGGCTGTGCTTGCGCTATGGCAGCTCTGGAATGCTCAGCTGAGCTTCCCTGGTTGCTCATAAGCGCAACATTTGTTCAACTTCTCCTTCCTGGTTGCGATGGCACAGTATGTGCGATATTCAGGCGGTTGGTTGCTTGCGCAATTTGCTCTGCTCCATGTTTGAATATCGCACCTGTATGGATTTGCGCAACTGGTTTGTGCTTGTTCCTGCTGTTGCGCTACTTTGAGCGCAGTTTGAATATCTGGGCCCTTCTGTTTTAGTCCTTAACAAAATGCAGGGGCTCCACAGATTTCTGTTCTCGGTCCACATCCCAAACATGTGAGTCTTCTTTCAGGATGATAGATCCACCTCATGCCCCTCCACAGGAATAAAAAGGTGGGCTGGACCTTTGGAGCTTCTTGGGTGGAGGTAGAGTGGACCTACTTCCCCAAAAAGCAATGCTGCCTGCCACTACTCAGGTTCCAGTTCTTGTACCACCCATTTAAGAAAGAAAATAGTACCCTGCAACCATTGACTAACATGAGAGTGTATTTATTTGAGGGCAGAAAACATTTCTTGGAGGACGGAAGGCGGAGGAGACTACACCTTCAGTCAGTTCCATGGACAGAAAACATTACATCACTCCTCTTGTATACAATACTCCTGTAGGCTCTGCCCACAGTCGAAAAAAAATTCATGCTGCAGATAAAGAAAGGAAGTTCATAGTGTTTAGCCAGAGTTGACATATGCATCATTATGTAACGTCACGCTTTTATTAGCCATATATGGTAAAAGAAGCAATACAAGTCTTGATTATCCTGAGCTATAAGGTATTCCCCATAGACATGCCTGTTTCACTGGTAATTTTGTGCAAGACTGCAAGACATTTCCTTAGCATGTCTTGGAAACCCTAAAAAAAAGATACAGGGTGGCAACATATTCCTTATGTGAAAGTTAACACTGTGGAGCTCCATCTCCTTCTAGGGATTTGGAGGATAACAGTTTAGCCGTTGGAGTTAGAAACTGTTCCCTCTTGAGGAGGAGATGTGTGACAGGACGTCCCTGCCAAGTACCATTTAAAATCTCCTGGTTATGACCACCCTTTCTTATTACTGTCTCTATTTTCTAGTCCAGAAGGTACACCACTTTTGGGTGAACATTTCCTTCTCTCTCCAGTGTTATCCCTTTTCGTTTTTTCTTATATCCTCTTTGGTCCAAATTAACAAGGAGGTCAAGTGCATATGACCTCCAAGGCCTTATGCAGGCACGCACAAAAGAAGGCACATTAAGTGCATAAGTGTCGTGAGGGTAGCCTGAAGAATACAACAAAGAACAACCTTTGGGGCTGAAAATCTAGAATGTCCCCTGGTTGTAAACTTTTACCTTATCTGTATACTGTTAAACTGGTGGACAGGGCAGCAACCCTTTTCCTTTTGTTTCCATACACCTGCTGTTCCTAGTCCTGGTCCTATATGTAGGCTCGTAAAATAAAGAAAGAGCTTAAGAAAGCCTTGCATGGCTATTTAAGTTTGCATAGAACGCTGGGTTCTAATCATGCAGAGAACCCCTGCAGTTTTGATGTAAATGGTTCTGTGTAGCAAGAACTATAAGAAAATGCTGCAACACAAAATGCCCTTCATAGGAAATAAATGAAAAGGGAGAAGAAGAGCAGTATAAGAAAACAAAATGCATTGCTCCTACCTCCCTCTTATTGAGAAAAAAAAAAAAAAAAATGGACACGTTAAAATAATAAGTTATTTTTCTGGTACCTTAGGCAGTCTTTTTTTTAAACCAGAGAGACACACTAAGCTGAAAGCTTGTTTAAGAGTGTGACCTGGGAAGCACAAGGAAGTTAAGTGGCTTGCTTAGGATCACACAGTATGCAAGCAGGGACTGTGGGATTCAAACCCAGATCTCCAGATTTGCAGCTCAGAGCTTTAAACCACCACGCTATATTGCCTCCTTTAGAAAAATGCCCAGGAAGAGATTTTAACTTTTGTTATTTTTATTTATTCATTTGTATTTCGGATGACACCCTTGAGCAAAGGGCTCTTTACAAAGGTTCCACATCAAGGCAATAAAGTACAAAACATAACATGATCATTACAATGGAACTTACAAAAAAAAAAAAAAAGAGACAAATAAGGTTACAATAATAGCAGCCAAAGGCATTGTCAAGGAATTGTGTTGCAAGTTAATTATACAGTACAAGTCATAGGCAGCTTAGTGAAGCTTTGTTAGGAGTGGATTAGTTGGAAAGAAAGAAGAGGTAAGAGGGGTGGTGTGGGAGAGAGAGAGAGAGAGAGAGGAGGAGGGGAGAAATGGGAGGGCATTGTTGGGTATGTGGTAGATGGGAAACAGCAAGGAGGAGGAAAGTGGGGATGAAAAGGAGACAGATTCATCCTATACCCAGTAATGGGGGTTAGGGAGAGGAGGAGGAGGAGCTGAGGCAGTGAGGAGGGATGCTTGAGGGTAGTCTGCCTGGAGGAGATTATAAGAAGCAATCACAGAAGGCGCTAGCCACGAGGTGTTGACGCAGTTTACACTTAAAAGCACCAATCTGTGGCAATGTTGGAGATTTCTGTAGGTAGCAAGTTAAACCAGGTGGAGGCTCTGACAAGGTAAGAACACTGAGCTTGAGAGGTCCGACAGCGGGTATTATAAAGGTTAGACTGTCTGATCTTCTAGTTAAGCGGCAGACCACGCTGCGGTCAATATTGATTGGACTCCAGGGGGCATAAGGCCCAGTGATGTCTTCTTAGCTAGGATGCAGGTCTGGTACTTTAGCCTGCGGATAGCTGGAGCCAGTTAGACTGCTCGTAAATGTCCTGCGTGTGAGAAAGGCGGGCAGCTGAAATAAGGAGTCTACATGCCTTATTAAGGGCTACAGCTATGTGCCGGAGTGCAGTATCAGTAGCGGATCCATAGATAACAAGCCCATAATCAATAGCTGAAAACAGAGCTCTGGATAGCGAGGTTCAAGGCTTCAGCCATTAGGCAATGTTGTCTTGTATAGTAGCCCTATAGGGAGTTCACAGTTTTAGCGATAGTCAATGTGTTTGGTATACGAGAGGAGCAGTCAAGGGTCAGGCTCAGATACTTAAACATATCCAACTGCTCAGAGTGACACCTTCGTGGTTGTTAATTATCAGCTCATGGTTGTTGGTTGTTAAAACAAAATTGTAAAATTCTGGCCTACAACTGTGGACAGCAAACTGAAGCCAGTCTTACCTGAGCAGGGAGACTCAGTGAAGTGCCAGTCCAGAGGCCCTATAGACCAGCAGTGGCCTCTTGTGGCCAGTTTTATAGGAGGACAACTGTCAATCACAGTGAGTGGAAATCCCCACTTTCCTCTTATTTAATCCAATCCTGGGTTACTTTATTTGCTTTTAAGTTAAGAACTGTGTTAGCATCATGTTTAGAAAGCCCTCAGTATCTGTACAAGTTAAAAGAGGGCTTAAATAAGTATATTTACTGTATATTGAGTGATGCTAGGGTCACCTGACTACAGGACGGATATAGCAATCTCTTCTGTGCTAGCAGAAGTCAGATAGAGAGTCAGCAAGCAGCTGATGGAGGTAGGAGAAAGACTGGCAAGTGGTGTGAGATCACACTTGCAACTACTAGCTGGGCTGAGGAAAGCGGTGTTTTTCTATCTTACTTGTTGTTTTCAGAGTGAATTAACTAACTTTAGTTGTTTTCTTGATTTCTGTATATATTTCTTCCATTTTGTGATGTAAAATAAAATGATAAATGCCTTTGGCATTTTTATGCACGAGTCTGCCTAGTAATGTTATCCTGACTACTACCCACATCCGTCCACAGCGCACTTCTGGAACATTTTGTTTTCTTACTTGGTACAGCATTGAGGTGTGGGAGGAGAGCTGATTGAATGTGGCAGCTTTAAAGGTCATATTTCTGTCCTGATAAAGGTGGGGGTGCGGTAGCACCATGTGCTCCCAACCAGCTTCTGACACCGGATAGCAAAGACAGAGGAGTAATTGTGATGTAATAGTTGGGGGCACACAACCATCAGAGGTTTTCAGCAGTGAACCAGAGTTAATTACATACAGTGGACAATAGGAAGCCAAATACAATTTAACTACGAGATTTCCATGGATACAGGAAGCTATAATTGGAAATGTTTGAGTTGGAAGCCTTTGCCCACCCACACCTATGTTTCATAAAAAGGGGTGTAGGGTATGGGTCTGCCAACAATTCAATTCATAAAAGGCACCACAAAACTATATCACTTAACTAACCACAAGTACCGTGACTTAGCATATCATACTGAGTACACTGGCTGTGCTGTTACACTGGTCCATGCCATGGTCCTCCATAATCATCATTCAGGCCAGGTTTTAGAAACACAGAAACATAGAATTTATGGCAGATAAGGACGCTTGGCCCACCTAGTTTGCCCATTTCCCTATGTAACCCCTCACCCCTGCCATTTTGCCAAAAGCGACAGGTGGCATGCTGTTGAAGCAGCAGTACCTGGCGGGGACCTGGTTCCGGGAGGATGAGGTTACGGCACAGGGGACCTAGGTTTGGCTAATCTGAACAGGGCACCCAAGTAAATCCGAACACAGGAAGCAATAACTAATGTCCAGAACCAGGAATGGGATTCTTCAGTGTGGCTTTTATTCACATACTAGCTGAACAAAGCATAGACAGACCCCAAGGGGCTACATTTCCTGGTGATGCAGATTAGAGACTACAGAACACTTTATCACCATTTCCAGCCCTCAGGCTCTGACCCTGGGCACACAGCCCGGACTTGCCACGCAGCTTTGAGTACACAGCCCAGCATGCACACTTGGGTTTTCCCCACTGGCCGGCTCCCTGCCGTCACTTGATCCATGATCCATTGGAAGAATGAACCAATTATCCCATTAGTGGTCCATTGGAAGAATGAACCAATTATCCCATTCGTGGTCCATTGGAAGAATGAACCAATTATCCTGTCGTGGCTCCCCACACCACACTAGAGTTGCAACTCCTAGAGAGAATTTTCCTTACAATCCCACATCTGGGTACTTCCCCATCACTGGCCAAGTGCCTGAGGCAAAGTAGAAACCACAGAAGAAATCCGTGAGGTGGACTTGGTCACTAAAGATGGGGCCACCACCTCCAGCTCCACAGCCCATACCCGGCCTTTTTCTGGAAAACTGAACAATTCCATTGCTGAACTCCTAATGTAGATTAAGGGTAGACATCTGTCACATCTCCTCTACATATTATTTCCATCTCACAAAACTCAGGATTTGACACTACTTTTACTTGCTTGGCCCATTTCTCTAGGCTTCCCAATATGTAGTTCAATCCCTAGATTTTCACACAAGTCCCACGGTGAAGAAAACATATGCCCTTTTAGCCAGAGTAGACACTCACCCTTAAGTTGCAGGTGCCCCACAGGCGACTCACAAATCTTCCATCTTCCAAAATAAATCTTGGACTAAACAGGCAGCTTTTCCTTACACTAGCAGGATTAAGGGATTGCCCCAGGAATCTGCTGGGAATCTTTTACATCCCGGAAGGAGGTGGCACTGAGACCCGAACAGTGGTCTCCACCACTTGAGAACAACTTCACTCCTTCAAGCCAAACTGCAGACTCTCCTTTGAAAACTCCCAACGTTCTATCTAACTCCCTTTGCTGCAGATTCCAATGTGGCTTATGCAGCTGCGAAAGTGCTATTGGTGATGTCATCCTCAGTCTCTGCTGAGACTGAGAACAAGAGGAGACAGCGTGGAAACCCATTTAACTGGAGTTTCACAAGCTGCCTTCCTGCCTACCACTAGGTCTTACTGGGATTCTAGTAACCCGGGTAACAAGGGGGTTACACCTACCAACGGATAAGCTGCAGATCCTAGTTAACTAACAGCCTACTTCCTCCTACCCCCACTAGAATTGCTTTATGTCTGTCCCATGCATTCTTGAATTCCCCACTGTTTTTGACTCTACGACCTACTCAGGAAGGCTGTTTCATGTATCCACAACCTCTCTGTGAAGAAATACTTCCTCACATTACCTCTGAGCCATCCCCTCTGTCTTCAAATTGTGCCCCTTTTTGCACATCTCTTTTCTGAAAGATGCTACCCTCTTGGACTTTGTTGATTCCCTTGAGGTATTTGAAAGTTTCTATCAAGTCCCCCTCTCCCTCCTTTCCTCGAGGCTATACATCTTTAGTTCCTTTAGTCTTTCTTCATATGTCTTCTGATGCAGACCCTGCATCATTTAGTTGCCCTCTTCTGGACAGCCTCCACCCTGTCTGTCTTTGCGGAGATGGGGTCTCCAGAACTGTACACAGTACTCAGATGTGGTCTTACCAACTGTCTGTACAGAGGGCCAACAACTTCATGTTTTTATCAGTATTTTTCTATTTCTTAGCATGCATTATATGCATCACTTTTCTTGTGACTAAAACTACAATGCAATGTAATGCACTGCATGAATATAACCTCATGGGACAAGCAGCAGAGACTAGTAATTAAAGCATTGGTCCTTCTGAGACATATTGAAAGAAGTAATCCTTTTAGTATTTCAAATACTAAATATAAGGGCGGTATAGCACAGTGGTTTAAGGCTCTCAGCAGCAAACCTGGAGAACTGGGGTTGAATCCCACAGTCCCCACTTGCATACTATGTGACCCTGAGCAAGTCACTTAACTTTCTTGTGCTCCCAGGTCTCACCTGTAAACAAGCTTTCGTCTTAGTGTGTCTCTGTCCTGGTTAAAAAATATATAAAATAAAGTGAAGTGGGCTCAAAATGGGTAAACTAGGACATTACATAAGAGAGGGCAATCTAATAATGTATGGTATTGTAACCCCAGGCCACGTCTTTAACTAGTGTGCCGCCCCCATTTCTTGAACGCCACCCAAGCTAAATATCTGGAAAAGCACTGGTGCCCATATACTGGCATACCAATTTACTTTACAAAAGGTAGGTACCACCCTTGGCGTTAGGATGCATACCGGTCTCATTTTCTAGAGGAGAGGGTGGGGTACAGAGTTTTAAATAACTGATTAGCAGTTTTTTTGGGACAATACTAACTGTACAGAAAGCATTTATATAGGTTTTCTAGAAGTGTTATGTTTGTTAAACACAGTGAGGCAAGTGCTATGCATTTTCATAATGTTTTAGAACTTTTATGAGCAAAACGCTAATCAATTTTAGAGTTAAATAAAACCCTGGGGTACAGAAACAACAACTTGAACCCTGTGTAAATAACACAACCCAAGTCCTGGGTGGAGGCAGCTAGGCATAGCTTGATCTAACCTGCTGAGGGGCCCCAGTAAATCCACACAACCAGATGCAATAAACGGAATGTCCGTAACAGTGACTGGGATTGTGCCATATGGCTTTATTCAACAGATGGAAAGCAAAAGTGGACCCCTAAGGGTCGGTACAGGCTGGACAGGTACAAATTCAAGAACTCTCCTTGCATGCAGTACAGTTCATGAACGACAACAGAACAATCTTCTTCCCAAATTTCCCAAAGATGCACTGGTGAACACCTGGCCATGCACATGAATATCTTTCTTCCCATTAGTGTCATTTAGTGAATCTAAGCCACACACTCAAAACTCTTCTTGGACATAGGTGCAATATGTGAAACTCAGCCACACACCTGAATCTGCAGCTTGGTCCTTGCTCAGGTAAACATACTGGTGCCCTTAATGAACCAGGATGCCCTGCCTTGTAAGTGCTTAGATGGCATTCCTCCCACCCTTGGCCCCAACCGACAGTCTCTGCCATTCTTCAGGGTTACACCATTGAAACCCCATTCCTCACTGAAATGCTAGAGGTCCCACACTTTAACTTGTCACAAACTGGAGTGACCAGAGAATGAACTGCACTCACTGGGGTACACAGTTTAACTTCACTTCCTCACACTGGTGAGAATAGGGCAATGACAGGTGCACTCCAGCCTTATTTATGGGCACACTCACCCCAGACTATCCAATCCCTAAGAATTTGTGGAGATCTAGTCTCTTAGAACAGTACTCACAGGAGTTGTTCCATCCACTGGGCATGGAACAACTTAAAAAGAAGAAAGGCACTCTTCGGTAGCGGTGGAAACAGGTCTATTTCAGATCTTATCCAAGGCAGCTGAAACCACCACAGAACATTCAGGGGATTGCCCTTGAGACCACTGAAAATAAGCAGATCCTTCCACTTCACAGGAGTAGAAATCAGGAAATCCTGCTGTAGCCTTGTCTCCACCACTTCAACTGAAAGCTGGAAATGACACTCCACTAGGGTGAGAAATCCTGGGCCCTCTCTCAGAGCCCACTGGCAATCCTTCTGCCACACTTACCTCCTCACTCAAGCTCACACTCATTCAAGAGTCCAACTCAGAATTGAGCATTCTAAGCTCCCTGAGCAGCTTGTCTGAGGTGTGGCTTATGCTGCTGTGAGAGTTCTAAATGACCTAATCATTCCTTCCTCAGGCTAGCTGAGTAAACAATGATGTTGTTGTGTAAGGAGCCCCTAATGAGCTCCCCTACCAGCTGCCTGCTGTCTTCCTAACAATAATACTGATAGGATTCTAGTAACCCCAGGGACTGAATGTTTACGGTATAGGTTTCAATTTTACTGAAGTATGAAGTGCTGTTTTATCAGCAGTAATGGGGATTATTACAAATAAAATAGCAGTAAAACAGTTACTGAACAGTAGCAGAATTTTTTAAATATTTTAGGAGAAAAAAAAAAACTATTACCAGGCTCACTCATTCCACATGATCAAAATCTACCCATCATGGTGTACTTATTAAATATATGTTTATTTGGTCATTTATTTTAAACAAAACAAAACATCACAACACAAGTCTCTGGAATAGTGAGAACCATGGACCACTGTAAGTAGCGTAGCCAGTATGCTAGGTTAGTTACACTACTTAGGGTTAGTTGGTATAGTTATATCAGTTTATGAGTTTTGTTAAATCCCAAAAATATACCAATGAATCTAAGGGGTGTCATTAATGTACTGTTCTTCTATGCTATGGTACACTACTTTAATGCTACGTGGGTCTGTAGTCCGTCATCAATGCCCTGGTCTCTGTCGCTAGCATCCCAAGTACTGTTGCTTGCCTAGGTCCTACTATGACCAGACCAGATGACCCAAACTGCTGGGAGCAGCTTTTACCCAAAACAGTTGTTATTCAGTTGCTGTACTTAGGGCAGACCCCAAGCAGTACTTAATCTACACTATATCAGTAGTGTAAAATTTAAAAAACATCTGGGGATTCAGACTGGGAGGGCGACAAGAAATTAGCAAGTTAAGGTACTTGCTTAAAGAAGAAGCTCTGCCGGGCCTGATGACACTGAGGGCTGAGACGCTGACGCCCACCACGTGCATGCTGGTGACCCAGGTTCAGGAACCAGCCCGGCCTGGGCCATCGGAGGTCGTCAACGGGGCTGGATGGAGTTGCCAGAAGGCAGTTCTCCTATCCAGGAAGGTGTAGCATCATCCGTCGGCTGATGGCTGCCTCCTGGTGGAGGCTAGGGCAGCATGGACTTGGAGGTGCCAAGGCACTAGGCCAATGGGGTGGGGAAAGGGGTCATGATCGGGTCTGTGAGGCATGCACGCCTCCATGCGCATGCGCTCCTACTCCGGGCCCCTGGGAGAAAACGGAGGAGAAAATGCTGGCTGGCAGGATGAAGAATGACTCCCGCAGGCACCGCTCCCAGGCGGGCATAAGGTAAGCCCCGTGATTCCGGGTGCTGGGACTGGGGGTGTCAATCGGATGGAGGGCTGTCCGAGGAGTAGAAAGTGTGACATGATTAAAAAAAAGAAACTCAATCAGCACTCATTCTACAGTGGGCTGGACTCAAACTCATGGAAGAAGAGTAAATACTTCAAGTTGTTTGTACAGCTGGAGCAAGGCAAGCTGAAAAAGCAGTAGGTAGGCAGACAGCAGTAGACAGTGACACTCCACTCCATAGAGAAGGCAGGTGGGCAAGCCGCAGTCAGTGCTTTCTCTCCGTCTCCATCTGTCTCTCAAAAGGAGAAAGGAGGAGACACAGGACACAGATTGCAGCGCCATTTATCCTGCTCAAAGTCAGTTCTGCTCAAGAAGGCAGCAAACTGCTGCACCCAAACCCAATGTGCATAGCACATTACCCCCCACACACACATGCCACGCATGCACACCGTCTAAATCAAAGCCAGAGTTGGGAACCTTCTGTTCCTTACATTCCTGGTAGCAGTACACCGACCTCACCCCTGCCCCCCATAGTCACGGTGTAGCTCGTAGTGATGAAAATAAACATGCATATTTTATTTGCCCGACATACACCTCCTTCCTAACATCTCACCTATAATTGTTGATGGGCTCAATCTGACGCCAGCATAATGAGCCCCCACCCCACCCTTTACATGCTCCTCACAGAGAGCCACAGACAGTGAGATAGTCCATGCGACCAACATGTTTATTATCTCTTTTCTTAAGCTCAGTTGCCTGAAGAGTCTCCAGTCAAAGCTTCCAACCCTGAAAATTCTTTCTGGCACTTCAGAACCTGACACTTAATTTTACAAGGAAAATACAGCCTACAGCCATCACTTCTTCACACTCCCATTAAAAACAAGCATTTGTCAATGCCGAATGTTTCGCACTGGCATTGGTAGTGCAGTGCTGGAAAACATTTTGGACAGGATGTGAAAATGACAGCTGTACAGTTCATAAGGAGGTGTAAAAATGCCAGTGTTGTGTGTGTGGCATGTAAATATATCAAGTGAAAGTTACATGGGTGCGTGGAAATGTACAGCGCGGCAGGTGAACACAGTCATTTATGGGCGTTCGACGCAAATTTTCAACATAGGCATTTTAGCACCTCTGCTCACGTACAGTGTCACTGTTATTTCCTCAAACTGTCCCAAAAGTGATTTCACACAGCGACGCTATTCTGCGCCAGAAGTGCAAAACACATTTTGGGCTGGATATGTGAAATGACAGCTGCACTGTTCATCAAGAGGTGGAAAATGACAATGGTGAAAATCCAGAGTGAAAATATTACAAATGCATGACATTACGAGCATGTGTGCAATCTGCCAACACACGCTCTAACACAATAATTTTATGAATATCGTCACCAAATTTTCAACATAGGCATTTTAGGACTTCTGCTCATGAACTGTGTCAGTCATTTTTATGTTTGCTTGCCGCATGTGTAAGAAACAGTGCCATCATCGGAGATTTCGGGAGGTGTGTCACCTCCTCCTCCTAATTCAGGCAGTGTGCTGAGGCGCGGCCCTGTAAGCCAATGCATTTTGGAGCTGTCTGTGACCGCTCCAAAATGCAGTAACGCTCCCGGATTGAAAGGGAGCTAAACGGTGAGCAGCGATAAAGCTGATACTCACGACAACTCCCGCCAGCCTCAGGCGTCGTGCCCCGCACGCAGTGTATAACCGACGGGTGCCCAATCCCCGTCGGCTGAGCTCATCGTCTCCTCCCCTCCTCCCAGTAGTTGGTGCCACGCTGAGAGCCCACTAACGTGGCAATGCGTCCCCACAGGTTTTATTTTGTTGCCGACCGGGTGCTGATCCCGTCGGCTGGGGAGCCGCCCAAGGTCCTTGTGCCGCTGGGGCCCACCCCAGGCGTGGCAATAAATCCTTAAAGTCTTTTTTTTGTTTTAACCTGTAAAACAAAAGCGGTCCCAGCCAGTAGCGTCTCGAACCCCCTCCAACAACCTGCACCCACCACTCGCCCCAGCCTCCCACCCCCACCCCATACTTACCTCTGGACTCCAGCTGGCTGATCTTGGTGGACCGGGGAACACGTCTGCGCTCTTCAAAGCCGACCCATGAACTGAGGAAATGCCAGTAAGCTGTATAATGGGCTAGATAGGAGGGTTCAACTTTGTTGCATATCTCAGGCATTTTTGGAATTTTTGCACAAATTTTCAACATGGGGTTTGGGACCCTTCTCATGAATGATGTCACTGTCATGGCGTTATTAGGAACGCGAAGGTGATTCCGGCGCGGTGACTGGGAAATCACCGCCGAGACAGTACCGCATGACATGTTTATCGATATGAAAGGGCCCATGTTGAATAATTTGCATCAAAATCCAAATGACTGTTTAACGAGCGCCATTGCGTGGTTCCAAGCGCAGGCTCGTGAAGTTCGCGAAATTCAATATTTTCCTCCAGATTTTCAACATTGCCATTTCACCACACCATCTTATGAGTAATACAGCTGTCATTTTCACATCTCACCCAAAATGTGTTTCCCCTTTGGCGCACAATGGCTGTCAGTTATGCTTGAAATCAATGTACGGGACACATTAAGAAAATCATAGTGTCACTGTTCATCGAGCAGAGATCTTAAAATGGCAATGTTGAAAATTTGGTGACAGAATTCTCAAAATGGCTGTTTCTGAGTGTGCGTTGCACAGTTCGCCTGACTACGCTAATGAGGTTTGCGAATTTTCAATATTTCCACTCCAGATTTCCAACTTGCCATTTTCCACACCTCCTTATGAGCAGTACAGCTGTCATTTTTCACATCCTGCCCAAAACGATGTTTCCGCCCATATGCGCACAATGGCGCAGTCGGTGTGCAAACTCAATGTATGGGACACATTAACAAAACCACAGTGACACTGTTCATGAGCAGAGGTCTTAAAATGGCTATGTTGAAAATTTGGTGAAAAAATGCCTAAAATGACTTTTACGCGCAGCGTTGCACAGTCCCTATGCATGCTCGTAAGTTTGCAAATTTAATATTTTCACTCTAGATTTTCAACATGTCCATTTTATTAAACTTCCTTATGAACAGTACAGCTGCAATTTCTCATATGTCACCCAAAATGTGTTATCGCACATGTAGCGCACAATGGTGCTGTTGGTGTCGAAAGCAATGTTTAGGACAGATTAAGAAAATCACAGTTACACTGTTCATGAGCAGAGGTCTTAAAATGGTTATGTTGAAAATTTGGTGACAAAAGTCCATAAAATGACTGTGTTATGAGTGAGCATTGTGCAGTTTCCACCATCCTCATTAGTTCATGACTTTGTAATATTTTCAGTCCAGATTTTCACTAGTGGCATTTTTCAACACTTCCTTATATACAGTACAGCTGCTATTTTCACAACATGGTCAAGTGTGTTTTCACACTTTCAGTGCAGAGATGCATGGTCGCTGGGGAAATGATTGTTCGGCACAAATAAAGAAAATCACAGTGACACTGTTCATGATCGGAGGCACCAAAATGCCTGAGTTGACAATCTGCTATAAAATATCCCCAACCTAATTATATAACGGTGTCGTTGCACAGTTTTTATGCACGCTGTGACTTCATTTTTTAAATATTTTACTACACATTTGCAACATAGCCATTTTTACACCTCCCCATGAAAGAGTACAGCTGTCATTTTTACATCCTGTTCGAATATTTTGCACCTGTGGTGCTAATCCCGTAGTCACTGTGCATAAGCAGCTGGCTACCAAACTGATATTCCCCTGTTCATGAGGTGGGGTCACAAAAAACATGTTGAAAATTTGGAGTTAAAATACCAACGAATGCCTGAGGTATTAGGGTTTTTCAACTAAATCGCCCAACCCTATAGAGAATGACAGGAATCAGGGTGTGACTTGGGATTCTTGCCTGTGATGCTCATACCATTCCACACCTGCAGTCACCGAGGAGGCATCGAGGTATGCCTTGGACTCTTCGGCTCCAAACTTCACCCCATTCTCCTATATCGCACCCATCTCACCGATTTCTAATGAAATGGGTGCGATAAAGGCCAAAGACCCAAGGAACATGTGACACTTGTCAGTCTCTGCAGAGTGCCTATGCCTGACAATCCAAACGCACACCCCAATGCCTGTCACTCTCTGCAGGGTGGTGGTGGGTTGGCTCAGTTCAGTACTTCACTGCCATTCCTATTACGCAGCTTTGTAACTACACTACCACTGCTAATGCCAGCAAGCAAACATTTGGCATTGACAAATGCTTGTTATGTTTGCTTGCACGCATGTGCAAGAAACATAAGTGCTATCATCCGTTTCGGAGGCGGAGTCACCCCTCCAATTCAGTCAGTGTGTTGGCAGGCGTGGCCCTGTAAGCTAATGCATGCTGGAGCCGTCTATGACAAGCTCCAAATGCAGTGGCATACAATTGAAAGGGGTAGCTACACTTTAGTGAGCAGCGATAAGATATCGCTTGCTCATGCGCATACCCACACACACACACACACACACACACACACACTGTGTGCTGCCCCCCATGCACACACTCTATAGCTGACGGGGTGCCTAATCCCCAGTCGGGCTTGCTGCACTCCCCCAAAGTTTTCCAAATGCCACGCTGGGTGCCCACCCCAGCGTGCAGTTATCTAAGCCGACGGGGTGCCCAACCTCGCCGGCTCCACTGTCCCCCCCGAGTAACAGGTGCCACGCTGGGAGCCCACCCAGCGCGGGCAACTGATGATATGACAACGGGTGCCCAATCCCCCGCCTGCTTCAAGCCCCCCAGTCGTGCCCATGTGCCATGCTGGGAGCCCACCCCAGCATGGCAACGCCCCGCGCCGCCTTTAAAAACAAAACCTGTAAAGCAAAAACGGTCCCACGCAGTCTCCCAGCCCCCCACAACCCACACAACCACCTACTGCGCACCCTGCCTCCCCACACCTCCCTCACCCCATAATTACCTCCAGAGCATGGCACGATGATCTTCGGTGGACGGGAACACGTCTGCACTGTTCAAAGCCGACCGCAAACTGAGGAAATGCTGGTAAGCTGTATAATGGCCAGATAGGGTTTTTCAACTTTATTGTATATCTCAGGCATTTTTGAATTTGCACCAAATTTTCAACATGGGCCTTTGGACCCTCTCATGAATTCTTGCACTGTCATGGTGTTACCGGGCCCAAAGGGTGATTTCGCAGCCACCGCGTAATCACCTTTCCGAATGATTAACTAAACGACACTGCCAGTATTCATAAGGTGGCTCTCAAAAGACTATTTTGAAAATTTGGTGAAAAATTCCTAAAATGACTGTTTTATTAGCGCCATGCTATGCAGTTCCTACGCATCACTGTATGTTCGCGAATTTCAATATTTTCATTCCATATTTTCAACATTGCTATTTTACCACACCTTCTTACGAGTAGTACAGCTGTCATTTTTCACATCTTGGCAAAATGTGTTTCTGCCCATGTAGTGCACAATGGCGCAGTCGATGTCGAAATCAATGTATGGGACACATTAAGAAAATCACAGTGTCACTGCTCATGAGCAGAGGTCTTAAAATGGCTATGTTGAAAATTTGGTGAAAAATTCCAAAAATGACTGTTTTACGAGCGTATGCTAGCAGTTCCTATGCATGCTCATAAGTTTGCGAATTTAATATTTCACTCCAGATTTTCAACATTGCCATTTTATTGCACTTCCTTATGAACAGTACAGCTGCCATTTTTCATATGTTGCCCAAAATGTGTTTTCACGACATGTAGCGCACAATGGTGCTGTTGGTGTGCGAAAGCAATGTTTGGGACAGATTAAGAAAATCACAGTTACACTGTTCATGAGCCGAGGTCTTAAAATGGCTATGTTGAGAATTTGGTGACAAAAGTCCATAAAATGACTGTTACGAGTGAGCATTGCGCAGTTTCCATGCACCCTCGTAAGTTTATGACTTTGTGATATTTTCAGTCCAGATTTTCACTAGTGGCATTTTCCACACTTCCTTATGAACAGTACAGCTATCATTTTCACAACATGGCGAAGTGTGTTTTCACACTTTCAGCACAGAGATGCGTGGTCGCTGTGGGAAATCATTGTTCGGGACAGATAAAGAAAATCACAATGACACTGTTCATGATTGAGGCACCAAAATGCCAGAGTTGTCAATCTGCTGTAAAAATCCCCAACCTAATTATATTACAGGTGTACGTTGCAGTTTCTATGTTCGTCATTACTTCACCATTTGTTTTTAATATTTTTACTGCAGATTTTGCAACATTGCCATTTTTTTACACCTCCCCATGAACAGTACAGCTGTCATTTTTCACATCCTGTTCGAATGTTTTGCACCTGTGGTGCTAAATGCTCGTCGCTGTGTATAAGCAGCTTTCGCAACAAACTGATATTCCCCTGTTCATGAGGTGGGGTCACAAAAAAACATGTTGAAAATTTGGAGTGAAAATACCAACGAATGCCTGAGGTATTAGGGTTTCCAACCATAACGCTCAACCCTGTAGAGAATGACAGGCATCTGGGGTGTGACTTGGGATTCTTGCCTGTAATGCTTACACCATTCCACACCCTGCAGCCAGTGAGAGGCATCGAGGTATGCCTTGGACTCTTTGGCCCCAAAGTTCACCCCATTCTCCTATATCACACCCATCTCACCATATTTTCTAATGGAATGGGGTGCGCATAAAGGCCAAAGACCCCAAGGAACACCATGACACTTGTCAGTGTCTGCAGGGTGGGTGTGGTAAATGGCGAGTCGTTATGCCCGACAACCCAAAGGCACACCCCAATGCCTGTCACTCTCTGCAGGGTGGTGGTGGGTTAGCCTCAGTTCAATACTTCACTGCCATTCCTATTACGCAGCTCTGCAACTTCTACACTACCACTGCCAATGCCAGCAAGAAACATTCTGCATTGACAAATGCTTGTTATAATCTGGCTCAAACACGGATTTCCACAGCGACCGCGGCTATTGTGCTACCGGAAGTGCAGAAACACATTTTGGGCAGGATGTGGAAATGACAGCTGTACTGTTCACAAGGATGTATACAAAATGACAATGTTGAAAATCTGGCCTGAAAATGTTGGAATTAAAAGTTCGAACCTCTGTAACAACTTCCAATGCACAAATAAAACAGTCATTTTGGGATTTTGTCCACTAAACGCAACATAGAGCTTTTGAGAGGTCACCCATGAACACTGGCACTGTCGCTTTGAAATTGACTGGTCCCAAAGGTGATTCCATGCAGTGATCGCGAAATCACCTTCGAGGCTCATTAATGCCACGACAGTGATAGAATTCATGAAGAGGTCCCAAAACCCATGTTGAAAATTTGGTGACAAAATTCCAAAAATGCCAGAGATATGCAGCAAGTTGAAAAACCCTATTCATTCCATTATACAGCTTATTGGCATTTCAGTTCAAGGTCGCTATTGAAGAGTGCAGACATGTTTCCGGGTCCAATCAAGATCGCCACGCCGGACTCTGTAGGTAAGTAGGGGGTGAGGTGTGGGGAGGCAGGGTGCACAGTGGTGGGGGCCTGGAAGAGCTCTGAGGGACCGCTTCTTCTTTACAAGGTGAAAAAAAAAAAAAAAAAGACATCGGGGACCGTTTCTGTTTAACAGGTGCTTTAGAACGCTGGGGTGGGCTCCCAGCATGTCACCTGTGTGTGTGGGTGGTGGTGCATTAGCCAACGGGATTGGGCACCTGTCGGCAAACAAGGAAAGGGTGGGGCTGCAGGAGCCGAGGGGATTGGGCACCCTGGCCATAGAAATGGAAGGGAGATGACATTATGCTGATGGGGAGGGCCTCTGCCGGCAACATTAAAGGGGAAGGAGGGAGGGATACAAGCCGACGGGATTGGGCACCCCTGCCGCAAAGAGAAACTGTTGGGAAGCATGATGCCAGGATTGGGCACCCTCGATAACCGTGCGGCAGAAGGCGATGCTGACGGGATTAGGCACCTGTCAGCACACAATAAAGGAAGGGAGTTTCGAGTGCAACAGCGGCAGTCACTGGGCCGCCATGTTGCCTGCACTTAGGGAGAGTATGCAGCATGTCAAGACTGCATGAGAGCCTACTCACGCAGTGGACCTTTGATTGATCTCATCACCTCATTAGCCAGGCAGGGTGTTGGCCTCTGCTGCTGGTTGATTGGGAATGCAGGACACCTACTGTGCGTGCTCTGCATTCACCCAACAGCGACTCCAGGCCCAAAGCTGCACTGTCCCAAGATGCTGGCCGCGCAAGCACTCAACATAATGAGTGCAGGTCAAGATTTCAAGGCAGTGTCCCATCATTATTCAGGGACACAACAAGAAGCAGATATTTTTTAAATGCACCATAGGTTCACGGGCAAATGACAGAGAAGTCATAATAGCAAAATAATATTAAAACAGATTTAAAAGATCTGCTGGAGTACTCTGTATCAGAGTTACAGAGTTCTCAGTGGAAATGTGTGCTTATTCCTGCTAGAGAATTAATTCCACACAAGATGTCCCTCACTGATGAGACAGACAGATAGAGATATTATAATATATTTGTATGTACAGAGACGCCTGACCAGGAGTAAGCACTCATGGAGCCCACCCCAGTGTGCCCAACATTTATTTATTTTACCTGTAAATAAAGAAAACCATCCTTTGATGTCCATTTTTCCCTGTACAAAAGAAAATGGTCCCTCAGCGCCCTCCCCCAACCCGAACCCACTCTGTGCATCCCACCTCCTGCACCCCCACCCCATACTTACCTCGGGAGGTCTGGCGCTGCTATCTTCTGTGGACCAGGAACATGTTTGAATTCTTCAAAAGTCTACTATAAAATGAAGAAAATCACAGTAAACTTTAAAAT
Organism: Neoceratodus forsteri; assembly: GCA_016271365.2. Lineage (NCBI taxonomy): Eukaryota > Metazoa > Chordata > Ceratodontiformes > Ceratodontidae > Neoceratodus > Neoceratodus forsteri. The sequence continues at coordinate 74,636,917 of JADMNL010000023.1, forward strand.
AGCATCAATGGGGGTTCAACTTAGGTTGCTATCTCAGCCATTTTTTGGAATTTGACTCAATTTTCATTATGGGGTTCTTGGAACCCCACCTCATAATTACATGCACTGTCATCTCGTTACTGGGTCTTGAAAGTGACTTCTCTGTCATGCGAAATCACCTTTCAGGACCGATTAACAAAATTTTCAGTGCCACTGTTCATGAGGTGGGGTCCCAAAAGTCCATGTTGAAAATTATTAAAGATGACTGCATTAAGGTGTGCTACATTCTTCCATGCATACCGTAACTGACAGTTTTAACATTTTCACCCAGATTTTCAGCATTGCCATTTTTTCACACCTCCTTATGAACAGTACAGATAATTTTTCACATTCTGCTAAAAATGTGTTTTCGCATATGGTGCTGATGATGCGGTCAGCTGTGGAAATCAACTTTCAGGATAGAGTAACAAAATCACAGTGCCACTGTTAATGATTGGAGGTCCCAAAATGCCCATGTTGAAAATTTGGTTAAAAATCCAAAAATAATTGCGTTACATGCATTTGTTGTGCAGTTTCTCACGCACGTCGAGACTTCACCAATTTTATATCTTCACTTCAGATTTCAACATTGCCATTTTGTTAAACCTCCTCATGAACAGTACAGCTGTCATTTTCATCCTGTCTGAAATGCGTTTTCGCACCTGTGGCACCAAATGACGAGGTCGCTGTACAAAATCTCCTTTAGCTAACGAATTGATAGTGCCACTGTTCATGAGGTGGGATCCAAAAGCCCATAGCTGAAAATTTGGAGGAAATGCTAACAAACACCGGGGCGTTAGGGTTTCCAACTGTAACTCCTCACCATGTAGAAACTGACAGGCAGAAAGTAAGAGAGAAAGAAAAAAAAAAAAAAACAGAGGAAAGAGTAAAGATTGCAAACAGTTAAGGGGCCAGAAATAAGACATGATGGGTGTGGTGCAGTGCAGTGGCTGTGAAGCAGCAGTCTTCCGGGAGATGTTCTGGAGGATGTGGTGTTGTCCCATCTGCAGGCACCTCTCTGGGCTGAGGGACGAGGTTGCTCATCTCCAGGCTGAGTTGGCCAGGATTTGTGGGACCTCCTCTTCCATCCAGGGACCACCAGTGTCACTGCTGTTGCCTCAGAGGTTGCCAAGAAAGAGGAGCAGTTGGACCACAGTGGGCTCCAGGGAGGGTGAGGGTGGTGGAACAGGCGCATCCCTCCAGTTGTCCTCTCCACAATTCCTATGCCATTCTGGCAAAGTGTGGTTCCTCTATGGAGGCACCCACAGTGGAGACTGAGGAGGATGCTGAGAACCTCCACAAAGGAGACCCACAGGAGGGTGCAGAGGACCCCGAGGGAAGGAAACAACTCCTGGTGGGGACTCCATTGTTAGGAAGGTAGAACTGGGGAGGAAGGGAGAGGGAGGTAGGTGCCTGCCTGGCGCCATGGCTTGGAGGGACAGGAGTGAATCCTCAGGATTGCTGGAGCAGCTGCACAGGGAGGGAGCTGGATGTCATTGTCCACCTAGGGACAAATGACCAGGCAAGAAAGGGATTAGAGAAGTGCAGGAAGAGTTTGTGGAATTGGGAGGGCTTTAGACAAGTAGCATGCACGGTAACCTTCTCAGAGGTGCTGCCCATCTATGGCATAGGAGAGGCTAGGGTGTTCCGCACCATGGGATTCAATCAGTGGTTGAAAAACTGGCGTGGAGCTCAGGGATTTGGCTTCATTGGGGACTGGGGGTCTACCTGGAGTGATGCAAGCCTATACTGGCATGATGGGCTGCATCTGTCAGGAGGAACCAGGATCCTAGGTGATAGGTTTAAATGCTTCATTGTGAAGCATTTAAACTTAGCAAGGGAGAGCACTGGAAAGGAACAGGAAATCCTAGCCCCAAAAAATCACGGTAGTAAGTGTGGTAAACACCAACATAGAGGTGTCGATAGGGAGAAGGGCAGGGGTAAATGGAGAAAGTGACAAAGGCAAGAAGGAAAGGGATGGGGGAAAAGTAAGGCCATCAGGAAATGGAGGGTAATGAGTACCAATGTCCGTAGTCTGGACAACAAGCTCCCTGAGCTGGTGGCCTTGATGGAAGAGGGATGCCTGGATATTGTAGCAGTCACAGAAACACGGTACAGAGAACCATGATTGGGATGTTAACATACAGGGTACATAACCTACAGGAGAGACAGGCAGGGAAGAGAGGGGAGGAGTAGCTCTTTATGTAAAGGAAGGGAAGGGATAAAAGCAATTGAACAAAAGAGTAAATAGGAAGAGAGGAGGCACTGTGGGTCACCTTGGAGACTGGAAAGGCACCACAATCCTTACAGGGGTTGTGTACAGACCCCCATGTCAGAGGAGGGAATGGACAAGGATATGATAGAAGGCATTCTTAGAATGGCAGAGAAAGGGAGATACTGTTGCTGGGAGATCTGAATATGCCAGATGTTAACTGGAGCACATTTGCTGCAGCCACATCCAAGAGCAGGGCCATTCTTGATGCCTACAAGTGGCAGGCCTCAGACAGCTAGTTTTGGAACCCACTTGAGGGAGCAATCTTAGACCTCGACACTCAAGCGGGGGCAGTGAGAGGATCTCAGATCTAGAAGTGGGTAGCCATCTGGGAACAAGTGACTATCAAACAGTGTGGTTCACGTTAAACTCAGCTGCAGAGTCAAGCCATACAAAAGTGAGAGTACTGAACTTCAAGAGGCTGACTTTGGCAAGATGGGAGAGTGCCTCAGAAAAGCACTAGCAAACGGGCTAGAAGGAGGTGTGGAGCAACAATGGGGAATCAAAACTGCCATCACAGAGGCAACAAGCCTGTGTGAAGCAAATAAACAAATCAAAATGAAAGAAAAAGCCTCTATGGTTCTCAAAAGAGGTGGCTGTGAAAGTCAGGAAGAAAAAGACAGCATTCGGAGTATAAGGAAACACAGAAGGAGCAGGACAGAGAGCTGTACCAGTTAAGGCAGAAGGAAGCAGGTAGGAAGTCAGAATAGCAAAGGCCCAAACTGAGGAAAAGATAGCCAACTCAGTTAAGAAGGAGATAAAACCTTTATAGGTACATCAAGCAGTAGAAAGACAAAGGGAGGATAGTGAGGCTGAATAGAATGAGCGGTGGGTGGGCAGAGGGGACAGTGAAAAGCAGGGATACTGAACGAATATTTCTGCTCAGTATTCACAAAAGAGGAGGAGGAAGTGCCTAATCCAATTATCAGAAGCACTCTTGATAGGGGTCGATCCCAGTCCTTTCACAGAAGAAAAGGGTTCTGCAAGAACTCCTAAAACTGAATGTGGACAAAGCAATGGGGCGTGATGGAATTCACCCAGAATTCTAAAAGAATTAAGGGGAACTAGTGAAATCACTGGCTACTCTTTTTAATAAATCATGGGAGGATGGTGTGGTACCAGAGGACTGGAGGAAGGGGATGCGATTCCCCTTCACAAAAGTGGGACCAAGACAGAGGCAGGAAACCACAGACCTGTCAGTTTGACCTCTGTGGTAGGAAAGTGATGGAGTCACTTTGAAGGAAAGAATAGTTGAGTACCTAGAAGCCAGTGGGGCACAGGACCCAAGGCAGCATGGATTCACAGCGGGAAGGTCATGTCAGATGAATCTAATAGATTTCTTTGACTGGGTGACCAAAGTAGTAGACCAGGGAGGGCTGTGGACATGGCCTACCTTGACTTTGGCAAGGCATTTGACACAGTCCCACACAAAAGCATTAGTGAAAATTAACCAGCCTGGGAGCGGGTCCCAGGGTGGTATCCTGCAAAACATTGGCTGGACAGCAGAACACAGGAGGTAATTGTAAATGGAGTCCACTTTGAAGAAAGAGGGTTATTAGTGGGGTACGCAGGAGTTCAGTATTAGGTCCGGTCCTTTTTAATGTCTTCATAAGTGACATTGCAGAGGGACTGGAAGGAAAAGTATGCCTCCTTGCAGATGACAAAGATCTGCAACAGGGTTGATACACAAGGAGGCGTGGAAAGGATGAGAAGGGACTTGGCAAGGTTGGAGGAATGTTCAGAAGTATGGCAGCTAGGATTCAATGCAAAGAAGTGCAAAATAATGCACCTGGAAACAGAACTCATGGGAAGAATACACAATGGGGTTGGGGAGAGGCAGTAACAACAACAAAAAGGAAAGGGACCTGGGGGTAATCATATCAGATGACCTTAAGGTTAGTAAGCAACATGAGAAGGCAGTAGGGAGGGCTGGGGTATACTGGGATGCAAAGGGAGAGCATCACCAGCAGAAAACAGGAAGTTGTTATCCTCTGTACAGACAGTTGGTGAGACCCCATCTGGAGTACTGCATCCAGTTCTGAGACCCCATCTCCTCAGGACATAGACAAGATAGAGGCAGTCAGAGGAGGGCAACTAAAATGGTGCAGGGTCTGCAAGAGAAGCCGTATGAGGAGAGACTAAAGAAGCTTAATATGTACACCCTTGAGGAAAGAAGGAGGGGACATGATAGAAACTTTAAGTACCTCAGTGGAATTAAAGTCCAAGAGGGTAGCATCTTTCAGAAAAAGACATGCAAAACAAGGGACACAATTTAAAGGTGGGGCGGTTCAGGGGCAATGTGAGGAAGTATTATTTCACAGAGAGGGTAGTGGATGCATGGAACAGCCTTCCGAGGAGGTTGTGGGGTCTAAAACTGTGGGAGAATTCAAGAATGCATGGGACAGACATAAGGCAATTCTTGTGGGGGTAGGAAGAAATAGGCTGTTGGTTAACTAGGATCTCGGCTGCCTATCCTGTACATAGGGAAATGGGCAGACTAGATGGGCCAAGCGGTCCTTATCTGCAATCAAAGTCTATGTTTCTGTTTCTATGTTTCAGGGTGTGACTTGGGATCGCCGGCTATGATGCTCACACCATTCCACCCCACCCTGCAGCCAGTGAAGGCATTGAGGTGTGCTTTGGAGTCTTCAGCTCAAACGTTCAACCCATTCTCTCCTATACTGCACCCATCTCAGTGCATTTCCTCTTGAATGGGATGAGTGTAAGGTCCAAGACCCCATAAGGCACACCGCAACACTTGTCAGTGTCTGCAGGATAGGGTGAGGAAATGGCATGAGCATTATGGCCGACGACTCCAATGGCACACCCCAATGCCTGTCAGTCTCTCTTCAGAATGGGGGTGGGGTTGGCATCGTTCAATACTTCACCGCCATTCCTATTATGCATCTCTAACTCCTGCACTACCAATACCAATGTCAGCAAGACAACATTCAGCACTGACAAATGATTAATTTGTTTAGTTTTTGTTAACCGGTAGGTACACTAGACAGCATAGCTGCCTATTTTCAAGTGCGACCCGGAAGATTACAACAAACTGTACGTAAACAATAGTAGCTACAAGAAAACATCATGGGAACAAGTAGAAGTAAGTCAGACACAGTACACTTATGCAATTTTCAGCAATGACAGTACTTTGCAGGAATCTATATGTAGTAACAAAACAGAAATGTAAGTGCAAATAACTAACAGTCATAAGTCATACAACTTGTGAGTAAGTGCTAGAAGAGAGAAATAAGATTATGTTGATTCATGTGCAAGAAACATATTGCAAGCAACTTTCAGAAGCAGGTTGTGGAGGCGGCACTGTTGTGCACCCCACAGCCTGTAAGCTGCCCGCTTTCCCCAATGCCGTGGCACTTTGCTGCAGGCACTAGTTCAGCCAGCATGCCACTGACTGAGCGTTTCAGCAGCTGCAATCGGGGGCCACCTCATCATTACAGCATCAGCGGAACGCTGCAATGAGGTAGTGACCAGTCATTGCTGGGCGGAACTTGCCGACTATGTGTTGCTTGTAGACATGGCGGCGACCTGCTGCCAGTTCACAAACAATATTAATTACCCCAGTGCTGAGGGGTTCTCAATCGGCAGCATGTCTCCACAGTGTTTTTTTCCCGACGGGCCCCAATCCCCGTCGGCTTCAGTCCCCTCTTAGTTACAGTTGCCGATGGGGGCCACTCCCGTCGGCATTATGTCCCCTCCTACTTTGATTTGGCAATGGGAGCCCATTCCCGCCAGCGTAATGCCCCCACAAACACCCAGTACATTATAGTGCCAGGCGCCCAATCCTCGGCTGTTGCGCACCCCCCTTTTGCGCGATGGGGTGCCCAATCCCCATCGGTGCAGCTCACCCAAAAACCTCCGTCGGCATGCTGGGAGCCCAACCCAGCGTACATGTCCTTAAAAAAATCATCCCGCATTTTTTTTTTTTTTTTACACCTGTGAAAAAGAAAATGGTCCTCACGGACTCCTGCCCCTCCCACAACCCGCACCCATCCACTGTGCACCTGCCTCCCACACCCCCTCACCCCATACTTACCTCTGGAGTCCGGCGAACGATCTTCGTGGACTGGGAACACGTCTTGCACTCTTCAAAGCCGACCACAAACTGAGGAAATGCCGGTAAGCTGCATAATGGAATAAATAGTTGTTTTTTTTCAACTTTTTATGCATCTCAGGCATTTTGAATTTTAACAAATTTTCAACATGGGTTTTGGGACCCTCCTCATTACTTTTGGCACTGTCATGGCATTAATCGCCCCCGAAAGGTGATTTCACGGTCACAGCGGAATCACCTTTCAGGACTGAGTAATGAAATGACAGTGCCACTGTTCATGAGGAAGGCTTCAAAAGCCTATGTTGCAAATTTGGTGAGAAAATCCAAACAATGGCTGATTAATGAGTGTGCATTGCGCAGTGTCCACGCATGCTCATAACTTCGTGAATGTGTAATATTTTCACTGCAGATTTTCAAAATTGGCATTTTCCACACCTCTTTATGAACAGTACAGCCGTCATTTTACATATCCTGACCGAATGTGTTTTCATTATCCGGTGCAGAATAGCGTTGCTGTGCAAAATCAGTTTTTAGGACAGTTTGAGGAATTTACAGTGACACTGTTCATGAGCAGAGGTCCTAAAATTCATATGTTGAAAATTTGGTGCCAAGCGTCCATAAAATGACTGTGCTACAAGCATGCGTTGTGCAGATTCCATGCCCCCCTGTAACCAACAAGTTGCAATATTTTCATGCCAAATTTGCAACACTGCCATTTTTCACACCTCCTTATGAACAGTGCAGCTGTCATTTTCACATCCTGCCAAAATGTGTTTCCGCACATGTTTTTATTGTTTATTGTAATTCTAGGAATTAATACCTTTGAGCCAAGGCTCTTTTACAAAGGTTCCACGTTAAATTAGGTTACAAACAATAGGGTTACAAAGGGTTGCACATTTAGGTTACATTGTGTAAATAGAGACAAAAAATAGCTAACATGAAGACATTTATGAACAGCAGATAATTACCACTTAAACACTTTCATTGTTTAGAAAACATATGGAGAGGAAAGATAGGTAAAGGAAGTATGATAGGTAGTATAAGTGAGAGAAAAAAAAAGGGGTGGAGGAGGAGCAGACCATAGTTGGAAGAGGATCCTCTAACATGCCTTTGTCAGGTAAGAGGGCAGGGGATGGAGGAGTGAGAATAGATTAGGATTTAATTAAGGCAGTCACAGGAGTTTGAGGTGGCTGGTGAGAGAATAGACTAGATTTAAAAGCACCTAAGGAGTTAGAGGAGGTAATAGAGGTGCTAAGAGTATTTAGCCAGTTGGGGGCACGATAGGCAAATGATCGCTTGACCATGTGTGGTCAGACAATGGGGGACCTGAAGAAGCTGAGTTTCTGATCTTCTGGTGGGTCGGACACTTGAGTTCTGGCATAGCAGGTCTTGAATGCAGGGTGGGGTGAGGCCCATGATGGATTTCTTAGCCATTAGGCAGGTGAAGTACTTATCGGTTTGAGAGTTGTAACCATCCAGTTTCAGCATAGAGCTCGCAGGTATGGTATGTCAATGGCGGCCAGTAAGCAGCAGACAGGCCTTGTTTAGGGAGGTTGTGATACGTTTCAGTGTGCTAGGAGGCGGACCCATAGATAATTGGCCGTAGTCGATGACTGAGATGATTGAGGATTGAATAGCTAGCTTCAGTGCTGAAGGGTGAGAAGTTGCTCTGTTTCGTAGAGTATCCAAGCCGCTGATTAATAGTTTTGGATATACTATCAATATGTGTTGCAAAGACTAGGCCTTGATCAAATATGATTCCAAGATATTTAAAGGTAGCCACCTATTCAAGGGTGATTCCCAGGGATGTGTTGATAATGAGTGGAACTTGCCTTTTCTTGTTCTCGGGCTAGCGAAGAGCATGGTTTTGTTTTTGTGGTTTAGGACCAGCTTGTGTTCAACGAACCACTCCTCAACACTGGCAAATCGTGCTGGAGGCTGGGCGTAAGGGGTTTGGGTCTTTGTGTGAGGATAGAATCACAGCATCATCGGCATAGAGGATGATTTGCTCAGGGCAGGATATAGGGAGGAGTTTAGAAAAGGCTAGAGGAGGAGGGCCTAAGATGGATCCCTCGGAACTCCTGATAGGACAGGCTTAGGGTCTGAGAGAACTCCAGCTATTTTTACAACCTGGGTGTGTTGGGCAAGGTAGCTTTTATCCAGGCACCAGAGCCCAAGGAGAGCCCAAGAGACCGTAGTTGACTGATGAGTAGACCATGGTGTACAGTGTCAAATGCCTTCGTTAGATCAATGTACACAGCTCCGTGAGGAGTCCTTTGTCCAAGGCCTTGTGGTTTGCTCCTGAGAATTGAGCAGGGCTGTGGATGTGCTATGCCTTTGTCTGAAACCATGTTGCTGGGCACAAAGGATGTTATATTTCTGCAGGTAGTCTGTTAGCTGGTCGGCCACCATACGCTCAAGAGCCTTTGACAGGGAGGAAGTATTGAAATAGGTCTATAGTTACCAGGCAGAGACTTATCACCACTTTTGTGCACAGGGTGACTATAGCAGTCTTCCATAAACTAGGGAACTTGCTGGAGCAGAGGAAAGATTGAATATTCTAGTGAGGGAGTAGAACTTCATCCAGGGTAAGGGACAGTATTTTAAGGTCAATAGAGTCACTGCTTGCCTGTGATTTCGATATAGCCTTCTTTATGTATTTATAAACTTCATGTGCTTTAACTATTTTAAGATGGAAGGGTGGAATGTTTAGAGGAGCAGAGGAGATATAGAGATAGGGGGTCAGTAGCAGCGAAGAAGTCAGATGCGAGGGACACCGCTGAGGTCAGTGAAGGTCTCATTAAGGGTGTTTGCTAAGACCAAGGGGTCAAGGGTGGTAGTGCCTTCCACATTCAGTATAGTAGGAGAGGATTTGGACTGCTTACCGTGATATTTCTTAGATTGTCCCAGAAAGATTTCCCTTCACCCCAGGTGTTGGAGAGAGAGCATTTTGAAGTAGTCACTCTTCACCCAGTGAGTCTCTTTGGTACAGTAGTTTGGGCCTGTTTATACTTTAGGATGTCAGTCAGAGAGCCAGTGTCTCTTGCAATAGCCCAGAGGTGGTCCCTTCCTTTGTAGGGCCATTAGCTTAGCAGTGAGCCAAGGAGTTGAGAGCGCTTTCACTATGCTTTTTACAGATGCATAGAAGTCACAGGCAGAGTTGAAAGTGTAGATAAAGTGATTAAGGGCTTCATCGACATCTTGAGTATTGTAAATGGAGACCAGTCTTTCTGTCTAAGATTTTCCTTGAGAGGAGTAAGGTTACCAAAAGGTAGTACTCTGCTGGTGATGGTTCTAGAGGGAGGTTTTCTGAACTTGTTTGACCAGGTACATTTTATAGGAGAGTGGTCGCTAAGAGAGTCCGGAGAACAGCGACATTATTTATCGGGCCGGGTGATTAGAGCGGATCCAATCTATTAGGGTACTATTACCAGATTTATAGTTTTTCCTAGTAGGTGAATTGACCAGCTGTGTTAAGTTTGCAGCAAGATAGCATCCTTAGTCGACCCGTGTCTGACGCTAGCCAGTTGATATTAAAGTCACCAAGGAGAAGGAGCTCGGCATCAGGAGGTTGAGATCTGATGAAATTTAGTACAGACTGGAGGCGGACCCAGGATCTTTAGGTGGGATATAGATAGCAGTAACCGTGAGGACTTTGTTGTGTGCGCAAGGAGAAATTGATAGGGAGGAGTTGTACCAAGAGTCAGTGGTGGTATACGTAATAGGGAGGCATGTGAGATAGTCCTTTATGTAAATGGCACAGCCACCACCCTTTTGATGTCCTATCCAGCCTGAGAATCTTGTAGCCTTGAAGAGATATGGCATGGTCAGGACTGCTGGGTGTCAGCCAAATTTCAACAATGGCCAGGATATCAGGGTTATGTTGACTGACAAAGGTTTGGAGGGAGGCCAGTTTAGGTAGGAGACTACAATATTTAAGGTGACAAAGGTGAGTTCCCCTCCGTTTTGTGGCTTTGTTGTGCTGTAGGAGATAGGGCCAGGATTGGGTGAACACTTCCTGATATTAAGAGGAGGAGGAGCAGGAGTTTGAGAGTCAATTGTCGTAGTTCATAGCAGGTGGAAATCAGCCTCTGTTGCTTATGTATTTTGGTCCAATACAGGCGCCTAGGATCCCAGTGTAATGCATTGGTCAGGAATAGGCGCAAGTTGCCCCAGGCAATCGTCATAAATTGTTCATATTTAGACAGTCCATTGCTAGATGGCACCATTTATGCGTATAGAGGAGATGTGGTGACAAATGGCGTGGACGCTGGGAAATCAACCTTGGGACAGATTAACAAAATCACAGCACCACTGTTCATGAAGGAGGTCCCAAAATGCCTATGTTGAAAATGTGGCTAACAAACTCCCAAAATAATTGGGTTACGGACATGTGTTGCACAGTTTCTATGCATGCTCATGACTTCACTAATTTTTCATATTTTTCACTCCAGATTTTCAGCGTTGCCATTTTTACGCCTCCTCATGAACAATACAATTGTCATTTCCACATCCTGCCCAAAATGTGTTTTCATCCTGTGTCACCAAATGGCATAGCCGCTGTGCAAAACCACCTTTCAGCTAACAAACTGATTGTGCCGCTTTCATGAGGTAGCCTCACAAACAGCCCATGTTGAAAATTTGGAGTGAAATACCAGCACACGTCTCGCGAGTTAGGTTTCAACTGTAGCACCCTCTACCCTGTACACAGACTGACAGGCGCCAGGGGTGTAATTTGGGATCATCAGCTGTAAAGCTCACGCCATTCCACCCACAGCCAGTGACAGGCATCGTGCTTGTGCCTCGCACTGTTTGGCCACAAAGGTCACCCCATTCTCCTATACTGCACCCACCTCAGCATATTTCCTTATGGAATGGGGTAAGTAAATGCCCAAAGACCCCAGACACCACCACACTTGTCAGTGTCTACAGGGTAGGGTGACTTGCCAGTGTCTACAGGGTAGGGTGAGGTACAATGGCATGAACGTTATAGCTGACGACCAAATGCACACCCCAATGCCTGTCACTCTCTACAGGGTGGGGTGGGGTTGGCATCACTCAATACTTCACTGCCATTCCTATTATGCATCTCTAGCTCGGTATTACCAATGCCAATGTCAGCGAGACAACATTCGGCATTGACAAATGCTTGTTTGGAATGTTTTATCAAATTTTCAACATGACCTTTTGGTACCTCCCTCATGAACAGGGACACTGGGATTTCATTAATCTGTCCCAAAGTTGATTTCGCACAGTGACTGCGCCATAGGTGCAAAACCACATTTCAGGAAGGATGCAAAAATCACAGCTGTACTGTACATAAGGGGTGTGAAAAATGGCAATGTTGGAAATTTGGATGAAAATAATAAAATTGATGAAGTTATGAGCATAAAGAGAAACTGCTCAATGGACACTCATAACGCAGTCATTTTTATGTTGCTTCGCATGTGCAAGAAACATAGTGCCATCATCAGAGATTTCGGAGGTGTGTCACCCTCTTCCAATTCAGTCAGTGTGTTGGCAGGCGCGCCCTGTAAGCCAATGCATGCTGGAGCTGTCTGTAATAGCTCAAAATGCAGTGGCATACAGTGAGGGGAGCTACGCTTCAGTGAGCAGCGATAGATATCGCCCGCTCGCGCGCAGCTCCCCCACACACACACACACACACACACACAGAGAAATGCACGATACCGCGTGCTGCCTCCCTCCGCACACGAGCAATAACCGGGGGTGCCCAATCCCCGCCAGCTGTGCCGCTCCCCCAAAGCCTTCCAAATGCCACGCTGGGTGCCCACCTCAGCATGGCAAGTCGATGGTATAGCTGAGAGGGTGCCCAATCCCCGTCGCTTCACTGTCTCTCCCCGTTATCGCTGACGGGGTGCCCCAATCTCGTCGCTTCACTGTCTTCCTCATATCGCTGACGGGTGCCTAACTTCCGTCGGCTTCACTGTCTCTCCCCTGCGGTTATCGCTGACGGGGTGCCCTAATCCCCGTCAGCTTCACTGTCTCTCCCCTGTTATCGCTGACGGGTGCCCCAACTCGTCGGCTTCACTGTCTCTCCCCATGCTATACGCTGACGGGGTGCCCCAATCCCGTCGGCTTCACTGTCTCTCCCCGTGCTATCGCTGGCGGGGTGCCCCAATCCCGTCGGCTTCACTGTCTCTCCCCCATGCTATAAGCTGGCGGGTGCCCCAATCCCCGTCGGCTTCACTGTCTCTCCCCATGCTATCGCTGGCGGGGTGCCCAATCCCAGTCGGCTTCACTGTCTCCCCATGCTGTAGCTGTCAGGGGTGCCCCAATCCCGTCGGCCACTGTCCCCCCATGCTGCGCGGCCAGGGGTGCCCCAATCCCGTCGACTTCACTGTCTCTCCCCATGCTATGCTGGCGGGGTTTGCCCCAATCCCCGTCGACTACTGTCTCTCCCCCATGCTATATAGCTGCGTGGAGTGCCCCAATCCCGTCGGCTTCACTGTCTCTCCCCCCATGCTATCGCTAGCGGGCGCCCAATCCCCGTCGGCTTCCTGTCTCTCCCCATGCTATCGCTGGCAGGCGCCCAATCCCCGTCGGCTTCACTGTCTCTCCCCAGCTATGCGCTGACGGGTGCCCAATCCCGTCGGCTTCACTGTCTCTCCCCATGCTATCGCTGACGGGGTGCCCAACTCCCGTCGGCTTCACTGTCTCTCCCCATGCTATCGCTGACGGGGTGCCCCAATCCCCGTCGGCTTCACTGTCTCCCCCATGTTATCGCTGACGGGGTGCCCCAATCCGTCGTCACCTCTCTCCCCCGTGCTATCGCTGGCGGGGTGCCCCAATCCCGTCCGGCTTCACTGTCTCTCCCCGTGGCTATCGCTGGCGGGGTGCCATCCCCGTCGGCTTCACTGTCTCTCCCCATGCTATCGCTGACGGGGTGCCCCAATCCCGACGGCTTCACTGTCTCTCCCCCCATGTTATCGCTGACGGGGTGCCCCAATCCCGCGGCTTCACTCCCCCTCCCCACCCCCACCCGAGTACAAGGTGCCTGCGGAGCCCACCCCAGCGTGGCAACAAGTCGCCATGGCCGACGGGGTGCCCAATCCCCGTCGGCTCCACTCCCCCAGTCGCCTCTTCTGCCACGCTGGGAGCCCACCCCAGCGTGGCAAACGTCCCATGTCGTTTTTTTTTTACCTGTAAAGCAAAACGATCCCACGCAGTCTTCCTGCCCCCCACAACCCACACCCACCCACTGCGCACCCTGCCTCCCCACACCCCTCACCCCATGCTTACCTCCAGAGCTCAGCGCAACGATCTGTGGTGGACTAGGAACAGCCTGCACTTTTCCAAGCCGACCGCTGAACTGAGGAAATGCTGGTAAGCTGTATAATGGGATAGATAGGGTTTTTCAACTTTGTTGCATATCTCGGTATTTTTGGAATTTTGCACCAAATTTTCAACATGGGGTTTTGGGACCTCTTCTCATGAATGATGTCACTGTCATGGCGTTATTTAGGCCTCAAGGGTGATTTCGCAGTCACTGCCGAAATCACCTTTCTGGACCGACACCTAAACACTGCCAGTGTTCATAAGGTGGGCTCTCAAGAAGCCCATTTTGAAAATCTGGTGGAAAACTTCCTAAAATGACTGTTTTATTTAGCTGATGCTGCACATTTCCACGCATCGAAAAGTTCACAAATTTTTAATATTTTCACCCAGATTTTCAACATTGCCATTTTACCACACCTTCTTATGAGTAGTACAGCTGTCATTTTTCACATCTCACCCAAAACGCATCTTCCGCCGTAGTACAATGGCGCAGCCGGTAGCAAATCAATGTATGGGACAAATTAAGAAAACCACAGTGAAACTGTTCATGAGCAGAGGTCTTAGAATGGCTATATTGAAAATTTGGTGAAAAATTCCTAACAATGACTGTTTTACTAAGCGCATGCTATGCAGTTCCTACGATGCTCGTAAGTTCACGAAATTTCAATATTTTCACCCAGATTTTCAATATTGCCATTTTACCACACCTTCTTATGAGTAGTATAGCTGTCATTTTTCGCATCTCACCCAAAATGTGTTTCCACCCATGTAGCGCACAATGGCGCAGTTTGTAGTAAATCAATGTATGGGACAGATTAAGAAAATCATCAGTTACACTGTTCACGAGCAGAGGTCTTAAATGGCTATGTTGAAAATTTGCAGACAAAAGTCCATAAATGACTGTGTTACGAGTGAGCATTAGCAGTTTCCACTGCACTGTAAGTTCATGACTTTGTAATATTTTAAATCCAGATTTTCACCAGTGGCATTTTTCCACACTTCCTTATTTACAGTACAGCTGTCATGTTTCACAACATGGCGAAGTGTTTTCACACTTTCAGCGCAGAGATGCATGGTTGCTGTGGAAATCATTGTTCGACAGATAAAGAAAACCACAGTCACAGTGTTCATGATCAGAGGCAACCAAATGCCCGAGTTGGACAATCTGCTGTAAAAAATCCCCAACCTAATTATATTACTGGGTGTGCGCTGCACAGTTTCTATGTACGCCGTGACTTCACCATTTTTTAAATATTTTTACTGCAGATTTGCAACATTGCCATTTTACACTCCCCATGAACAGTACAGCTGTCATTTTTACATCCTGTTCGGAATGTTTTTGCACCTGTGGTGCTAAATGCCATAGTCGCTGTGCATAAGCAGCTTGCCTAACAAACTGATATTCCCCTGTTCATGAGGTGGGGTCACAAAAACCATGTTGAACATTTGGAGGAAAATACCACTAATGCCTGGTATTAGGGTTTCCAACCATAACGCCCGACCCTGTAGAGAATGACAGGCATCAGGGGTGTGACTTGGGATTCTTGCCTGTAATGCTTATACCATTCCACACCCTGCAACCAGTGAGAGGCATCGAGGTATGCCTTGGACTCTTCACCCAATGTTCACCCAATTCTCCTATATTGCACCCATCTCACCGTATTTCCTAATGGAATGGGTGTGCATAAGGGCCAAAGACCCAAGGAACACCGTGACACTTGTCAGTGTCTGCAGGGTGGGGTGTGGTGAAATGGCGTGGCTGTTATGCCTGGACGCACCCAAAGGCACACCCCAATGCCTGTCACCTCTGCAGGGTGGTGGTGGGTTGGCTTCAGTTCAATACTTCACTGCCATTCCTATTATGCAGCTCTGTAACTCTACTACCACTGCCAATGCCAGCAAGCAAACATTCGGCATTGACAAATGCTTGTTTGGAGTTTTTCACCAAATTTACAATGGCTTTTGTGACCCCTCCTCATGAACAGTGGCACTGTCATTTTGTTAATTGGTCCTAAAGGTGATTCCGCAGTGACCACAAAATCACCTTTCAGGACCGAGAAACATGAGGTGGGGTCCCAACAACCCCATGTTGAAAATTTGGGACCAAAACTCCAAAATTGGCTGAGGTATCAACCTAAATTGAAAACCCCCATTGACTGCCATTATATGGCTACCGTCATTCCTTTACTTCCCAGTTGGTCTTTGAAGAGTGCAGACATGTTCCCAGTCACAGAAGATTGCTGTTCCCGACTCCAGAGGTGGTATGGGTGAGGGGCATGGGAGGTGGGTACAGAAGGAGGGTGTGGGTTGGGGAGGGGGTCATGTGAACAACAAGGGACCGTTTCTTTTTTCAGGTTTAAAACAAAAATAGGTTGTGAGACTGTTTTCCTTTTACAGGCGAAATATTACAAAATGGATTTTGGCACACTGGGTGGGCTTCTAGCATGCCAGAGTACTGGGGGGATCAATGCCATCCCAGGGATTAGGTACCGAGGTCGGCTGAGAACATAGGGCGTGGTGGGGGGCATGATCTGACACCGGGAGTGGGCATCCCGTGTCGGAAACATCAAAGAAGTAGTTACGGCACACTGGGCGGGCCCCAGGTGACACATTGGGATTCATGCTGACATGGGGACTGAGCACCCAAGTCAGCAGGGATGGAGAACGGAGGGCATGGGGCAGGCAGCAGCAGGGATGGAGCTAATTTGTTGTCCTGCTGTGTGACTGGGTTGGGAGGGTGGGGGACTGCCGCTGCAATGATGAAACTGTCCCTGATTGCAACAGCAGATTTCACTGAGGGTCTGGGCAGGCAGCAGTAGTGGAGGGAGCTAATTTGTTGTCCTGCTGTGTGATTGATTAGGAGGGAGGGAGGACTTCTGCTGCACGACTTAAACTGCCCTGATTGTAGTGGCAGATTTCATGGAGGGTGTGGGCAGGCAGCAGCAGCAGTGAGAGGAAGCTAATTTGTTGTCCTGCTGTGTGACTGATTGGGAGGGAGGGAGGGGACTTCACTGCAGTGATGAAACTGACCCCAGTGCAACAGCAGATTTCTTTCAGTGCAATGCTCGCTCTGAAACTGCCGTCATCGGCAGCTTCAGTATTAATTGGTGGTGAACGGACATCCATTAAAGCATTCGCTGGATTGGCCACAACACTGCCACATCTCTGCAATGCCCTATTATTCTCATATGTTTCTTGAAGCCAGCATAAGCAAACATAAAAGGGGTAATCTGTGCCAAGCATCATACAATTATGAAGCTGAAGGCTGCAGCAGTAGAAACTATTCTGCTATGCTGCAGCCACAGATTTTGACTGAGACTGCCTGATTGGTACCACAGTTAGTTTGGGTTCTTGTCATGCTCGTGACTGCATGCAAGGACATGCTGGTGGGGTACATTAATTCAGATAGTCACAAGAGGAGTTGCACTGTAAATCAAGATTTGACTACTGAACAGTGGAGCCAGCAGAGGTCTGGCATGTATGAGAGGGAGAGGCAAAGTCCCATTGACACTGGCACCATCACAGATGGGAGGGAGAGAAAGAGAGAGAGAGATATCTAGAGAAAAGAGTGAAAGAGAGAGCTGCAGAGAGTGAAAAAGAGAGAGCAAGAAAGAGAGGAGACCTGCCCAAGATGGGCTTGGTGTGACACATGCAATCACCCCTGCACTGGGTCGAGAACCCTGGTGTGGAAAATTGTGAGTAAACACTGGTCTTGCCTTGCAACCACAATCTGCAACATACAGTAGTTGAAGAGGAGAAGCACAATGGCAGACCACTAGGACAGTAGTTGGAAGCAGGCCTGGGTTCAATTCCCAGTGGAATTTTTTCTTTCTCAGGATAATTTAAAGAGTGAGTGGAACCAAAATAGATAGACAGGAAAATGATGCAAATTTTAAGAAGTAGCCAGTTGTAACTTTTTATTTCTGAAGTATTTTGCTTTTGCTCATTAGAAAGTTGTCTATGTGATGTAAGCCCCTCTTCAGTGAGAGGGGCTTATGTTCCTTAGGGACCCTTCCCATTTTCTTCCCTGAGCATAGGGTTTTAGTGCTCTGGGGGTGCCATTTCTTCTGGTCGCCACAAGGGGCAGCAGGGATTTAGGTATAAATAGGGAGAGCAGAGAGAGATTTACAGAGTAAGAGGGAGGACAGAGAAGAGATGGTGGGCACTGCAGGCAGTGCGGAGGGGGGAGGCCCCTCCATTTTAGACAGGTCAGCCAGTTCAGTGGCAGAGTGCCAGGTTCCTGGGTTTGGGCCTCCAAGGGTGGTGGTGAGGTAGCCACAGCTGCGCTGTTCCGAGTCCGGGTACCTGGGGCCTGGGGCGAGAGTAGTCTCAGGTAGTGTAAGGTAGGTCTCGGGACAGTAATGGGACTCTTATTGAGAAGTAGTCCCCTGGGCAGCCAGGGTGCAGTGGTAGTGCCACTGCACAGGAAGGGGCTTGTGGCACCGGCCTCCTTCCCAGTGGCAGGGCGGTCCAGGTGTAAGTGAAGGGCTGGGGAACCTTTACCAATTTTGGAGTCTGTTTGGAGGGACAGGTCTCAGGAGCCAGATGTTTGCCCGGTGTGCTCTCCAGGATATGGAAGCCCTTAGGCTCCCTGGTCCAGTTAGCTCTTAAGCGAGCACTGGGAGAATAGGAGGATTTGGCTGTGTGGCTGGGAGTGCTACCCACATTTACTGGAGACCTAGTGGTGGTGGCCAAAAGGAGCAAGAGGTGGCCAAAGGTCACAATGGGCCTGGGTATCGGTCAGGCAGGACAAAAGACTGGGGCGTTAGAGTGCTTGTGGGGTTATGGTGGCAGCTAGGAATTAGCAGGTTGCACCATCCGTGTCCCTTGGGCTGGGAAAGAGCTAGGAACGGGTTTAGGGAGAAGCTTAATGCTTTCCCAGAGAAAGAGAATGAGTGAGAGTGAGAGAGTGAGAGAGTGAGAGCGCAAGAGTTCCCTCTGGGCAAAGTAAGGGCCCCAATGAAATTAGGTGAAGCCTTAAGTCAGGTACTTACCAGTGCCGGAGGAGTTTGGGGTGTTTTGGGAGCTTCACTTTCCAGGTTTTAGAAGTCTTGTGTCCTGGTTATAATGACTGCTGACTTTGAGCTATATTAATTCTCACTGCTTATACCCTGTAGGAGGAGTTCCTCTCCTGTAAAAGGGATCATGTATAAAGTTTTAGCCCCATGGAGCTGAGAGCTTAAGTTTCAAGTAAATGGACCCCTGTAGCCCTCTAATCTTTTGGGGTTCAGGCGAATAAAGGTGATTGTGGAAGAAATTCAGAGTTCCAGTTTCATTTGTAAATAAGTATACTAATGAAATATTAATCCTTAGGTTTTAAAGAATTCCTATGAGTTTACTGCAGGGGTTTCTTTGATTCTACACCCTCGAGTTTCCAGGGCTGATGATGGGGTGGGGGTGTGTGTGTGTGTGTGTGTGTGTGTGTGTGTGTGTGTCTGTCAGGTTGAAGCATGAAGAGAACCGCTACCGCAGTCCCCCTCCTTCAAGTTTCCAGGGTGTTCGAAGTTGCTGCAGCCCAGAGAAGCCTTGGGTTCCAGGTGAACTGAAGATGTCCCAAAGTAGGCTGTGTTTATTCCATACAATGCTGTGTTGTGGTGCTGGTGAGATTTCTGTGCCGTGGGGCCCCTTTTCCCAGATCAACAATACCCCTAGACGTTATGGGGAAGGGGTGCTACAGTGGTAACAGTGTGCTAGATATGTGAAACAGCTCATTCCGCCAGTACATCATCAACATTCTGAATTCACTGATAGGGACAGCACAGACAACTGACCTGGCAGCCACTGAGTGGCTGTTCCTAAGCAGTGATGTCATAGTCAGTGAGGTCACGATGCTGGATATGCAGAGGGGGACAAGGAGCCAGATATGTCAGCTACCAGGCAGAGTGCTGTTCCACACATCACACATGCTAACATCAGTAAACAATCTTCTAATTAGCCAAAGGAAAAGAAAAAATACCTCAGATATAAAAGGTAATGACTGACTGCTTTTAAAAACTAATATTAATTTTAGGCAGTATACTAGCTCTGTAAGTTGTTAGTTAGCATATATCTCTGTCTAGAAACATTATGTTTCACCATGTGGAATGATAGCACAGTGGCAGAGCACCAGAACAGTTGTTGTGTTTTTATTTATTTATTTAGAATATATCAAGATTACAAACCTTGAGTCAGAGACTCCTTTACAAAGGCTCCACGTCAGAGAACAGACAGCAACATTATTACAAAGAATTACAAAAACACAGTGAAGGATTATCAAAAGTATACATACAAGGAGTCAAATAAGTACAATTATGCAGTGAGAGAGCAAAACACTTAGCTTAGGCAGGATGGTGATCTATTGTCAAGAAAGCAGGTTTGCAAAATTATTTGATTAAGCAGGATAGAATTCCATTGCCAAGAAGGCAGGCTAGCTAAAACAGAGGGAGAGGGAGGAGAAAGTAGTGGGTGTTTGGACATGAACATCCACGTTTCAAATGAAGCCATTGGCAGCTAAAAATGGGAGATGGGAAGTATGGGGGAGGACTAGTAGCAGTCTCAGGCACCAGAGGAACAGAGGTGTTCCTGAGATTGGTTTTGAAGGCGCCTAGCTTGTTTTCAGAGGAGCTATCACAAGGCAATGCATTCATCCAGAGGGGAGCCCTGTAGGAGAAGGATCTCTGACCCAGGGTTGTTCTGCAGCAGGTAATCAGGAGGGAGGGAGGGTTTGGAGGCACTGCAAGTGGCTCGT
Source organism: Neoceratodus forsteri (assembly GCA_016271365.2). NCBI lineage: Eukaryota > Metazoa > Chordata > Ceratodontiformes > Ceratodontidae > Neoceratodus > Neoceratodus forsteri. The sequence continues at coordinate 74,657,308 of JADMNL010000023.1, forward strand.
CGAGATGGGGTGGGTTGCAGAAGGTAAGTAAGACCGGGGCTAGCCCATTGATAATCTTTGGGTAAGGAGGCATGTCTGATACCTGAGCCTCCTGTCAAAATTGAGCCAGTTGGTGAGACCATAAAGTGAGCAGGTGTGTGTCCCTCTATCACATCCCAGCACAAGATGGCAGGTTTTATTTAGGGATACTTTGATTCTATGAAGGCAGAGTTGTCGTCAGCCCCCCACAGAGTGTGATCCCATAGTCAATTAGGGACAGAATGGATGACTTGACGGCAGGGTGGAAGGCCTCGGGGAGCTATTGTTTGTGCCAGTAGAGTAAGCCAATTCTGGGGTTGACAGCAGTACTAAGAGGTGGATATGCTCATGGTAGGTGAGTGCAGAGTTGAGGGTAAGCCCAAGGTATTTAAAAGTGTTAACCTGTGCAAGAGGTAATAGCTAGGAGTTAAGGATTTGCAGTGGGAGCCTTTGTGTTTGTTCTGGTTGTGAGCAAACACCATGACTGTTTATTTGTAGTTTAGAACTAACGGTGGTCAGCTAACCAGGATTCAACCTCATTGAAGCATTTCTGGATGGACAGTTGAAGACAGAGAGGATCGAGTGGGTGGAGAAAAGTACTGAGTCGTTGGGCATATAAAAGCAGTTGTCCGGAGCAGGCCTTTAGTAGGGTGTTCAGATATAGGCTAAAGAGTAGGGCCCCAGGATGGAACCTTGGGGCACCCTAGACTTGACAGGAGGTGGGAGAGGCATGTCATTTATTTTGACTTGCTGGGACCTGCCAGTTAAATAGTCAGCAAACCATTTGGTGGCATCCTGGGTGAGGCCTGTGTGGAGAGAGCCGATAGGAGGAGGAGTGGTTTACGTGTGTCAAAGGCTTTTGACAGGTCCACATAGACAGACCCAACCAGGTACCCTCCATCAAGGGTAGTGTGGATAGCACTGGTGAATTCCAGGAGGCGCGTGGTAGTGCTATGCCTCATATTTAATGAGGTAGTCAGTAAGTTGGTCTGAGATAATTTTTCCAGTCCCTTTGGGGATAGAGATGGGGTGGTAATCTCCTGGGTGGTACAGTCACCACTTTTGTGGATGGAGGTAATGATAGCAACTTTCCATTTGGATGGAATTGACCAAAACAGAGGAATGATTAAGGATATTAGTTAGGGGGGAAAGCACTTCATCCAGGGTGATATGGAGGAGTCTAAGGTCCAGAGAATCACTACTATGCTGAGATTTACCTATAGCTTTTGAAAGGTAAGGCTTGGCCTCACGCTGGGAGAGGGTTTTGAGACAAAAAGGGGGTGGGTGACAGCAAGGGGTAGGGGTATGGGGCCAAAGACAGGGGGGAGAGCAAACTGTTGAGATCTAGAGAAAGAGGAGTTGAAGGTATCTGCGGATAAGTTGGGGTTCAGTGGAGATACCGCTGATATTGAGCTGGATGGGCAGGGCGGACACAGTTTCCCATTGAGCTCCTTCAGATTATCCCAAAATTTGCAGCCTGAGCCTCCAGGAGAAGGTGAGAGATACCCTGTAGTGGTCAGCCTTGGCTCTCTATGCCCCATATACATTGATCATTCACAGCCCTATAGCACTGTGTCTGCCAAAGTGCCAGATTCAAGGGCTAATGCCAGAGGGCATCTCATGGCACATTTGGTCAAGCAGTGCCTGTGAGGTCCAGGAGTGTTGGGGTCTCTTGACAAAACATTTAGTGAAGGGGAAAACTTATCACAGGCAGGCTTGAATGTGCAAATAAAGTAATTGAGGGCCGCAGCAGTGTCAGGGCATGGTCAAGGGACCAGTCACAATGAGTAAGGAAGCTTTTGAGTAGCCCCAGCTTACTAGGTTTGAGCCGGTGTTGAAAACAATCTTTGGTGCAGGTTTTTCATCTTGGAGGACCATGTCTGGAGCACTGGGAATGGCTACTCAGGGCATCAGGGAGCAATGAGACACCAGCGATGTTATGAGGGCGATTAGTTATATGAGTTCAATTAGGGTGGAGGACCAGGTTTTGGGGTTTAAATGAGTTGGGGAGGTTACAACTTGGGAGAGATCCACAGCAGCTATTGCATCTTTGTAAGGGAAGCAGTGTCAGCTAGCCAATTAATGTTGTAGTCACTAGGGCAATGATCTCTGATTTGGGTGGCAGAGGGAGAGGTAGTTCAGGATGGAATTAAAAGCAAGCTTTTGATTCTGGGGTGGAATATAGATGGATTTAATAGGGAGGGGCCCTGGCCATGCCAGTAACAATTTTCAGGGTGAGGGCTGAGCACCCATGATCAATTAGGCGGGCAGGAGTTTGTGACCCCATAAGGAGTCACGGATATAAATTACGCAACCACCACCTCGCTTACCGACTCTGTCTTCTTGGAAGATGGAATACCCAAAATTGTCACTGATGAGTCAGGGTATCCTTTGGGAGCCAGGTTTCTAGTAGGATAGAACATTGGGTTGGTGAGGGCCAACCATCCCTGGAGGATGTCAAGTTTTTCTACAAACTGCAGATACTGATGGAGGCAAGGTGGAGCCTGTTAACTGCACTGCAGTGCAGGTTGGGAGCAGTAGAAGGTCTGGGGTTAGGTGGACATTCCCCTGACAGAAGTAGTAGTTGTAGGAGATCCTAACAAGAGCACATTTAAGTTGCTTGTGTGGGCTGGAGCCAGGGCCAGGGATGCAAGTTGGCTTGGTGCAGGTGACTGGGATGGGAGGGCATGTAACAGAGGTAGAGCAAGCAAAACGGGGTGATGAGGGAGGCGGAGCTGGAGGGCATAGCAAGCAGGAGGCAGGGGGTGGGGTGGAGGAGAGACATCCGTGGAAACCATGTGGGTAGTGGGTGACGCAAGGGTGGGACTGTGGTGTGCTCATGTAGGTGGGGGTTAGGGATGGGAGATTAATGCGAGGAGAATACATATTGGGGTAAGGAAGGATGGGGAGAGTGCATGGAGGAGACAGCCATAATGTGCAAGTATGGGGGGGTAGTGATCTACAAGAAAAGCGAGGATTAGCAAAAGCTAGGAGGGGTAAAGGGTAAGTATATAACAAGCATTTGTCAATGCCGAATGTTTGTTTGCTGGTATTAGCATTAGAAATGCAGGAGTTAGACAGATGCAGAATAGGAATAGCAGTGAAGTACTGAACTTCACATGAACCCCACCTCCCTCCTGTAGAGACGGATAGGATTTGGGGTAGTTTTGGGTCGTCACCCATGACGGTCAAGCCATGTCACCTCACCCTATTTTGCAGACACCGCACGTGTTGAGCTGTGCCTTAGGGTGTTTGGTTTTACGGGTCACCCCATTCCATAAGGACATACATTGAAATGGGTGCAGCATGGGAGAATGGGATGAAGTCTTGGGACGAAGAGTCCAGGTACACCTCGATGCCTGTCAGTGGCTGTGAGGTGGGGGTGGGATGGCATGAGCAGTACAGTTGGCAATCCAAGGTACACCCCTATGCCTGTCTGTACAGGGTAGGACGTTATGGTTAGAAACCGTAATGCCTCAGGCATTTGTTGGTATTCACAGTACAAATTTTGAACATGGCCTTTTGTGACCCCCACCTCATGAAAGCATTTGGGACCTCTCGCCATGAACAGTGGCAGTGTGATTTTGTCAATGTGTCCTGAAAACTGACTTCCAACAGCGACAGTGCCATTCTGCACCACATGTACGAAAACACAGATCAGGCAGGATGTGAAGAATGACAGCTGTACCATCCATAGGGAGGTATGAAGAGATGGCAATGTTGAAAATGTGGTGGGAATATTAAAACTGCTTGCACTTCTGAGCATACGTGGAAACACAGTACATATATGTGTAACACAGTCATTTATGGAGTTTCATCACCAGATTTTCAACATTGGCATTTAACGACCTGTGGTCATGAACAGTGTCACTGTGATTTTGTTACTGTGTCCTGAACACTCATTTCCCATGGCAACCATAGTATTCTACGCCAGAACTGCAAAACACATTTCAACCAGGATGTGAAAATGAAAACTGCACTTTTCATAAGGAGGTGTGGAAACTGGCAATGTTGAAAATCTGGAGTGAAAATATTACAAATGTGCAAAGTTATATCGTGCATGGAAACTGCACAATGCACACTATAACACAGTCATTTTATGGACTTTCATCACCAGATGTTCAACATAGGCATTTTAGGACCTCTGCTAATGAACAGTGTCACTGTGATTTTTGTAATGTGTCCTAAACAGTGATTTCCCACAGCGACCGTACTATTCTGTGCGGAAGTGCAAAACACATTTTGGCCAGGATGTGAAAATGACAGCTGTACTGTTCATATGAGGTGTGGAAAATGGCAATGTTGAAAATATGGCATGAAAATATTGGTAATGTGCGGTTACGAGCGCATGCGGAAACCGCGCAATGCACGCCAGAATACAGTTCGTTTATGGACTTGTCACCAAATTTTCAACATTGCCATTTTAGGACCTCTGCTAATGAACAAGTGTCAGTGTGATTTTCCTAATGTGTCCCGAACACTGATTTCCACAAATGACCACGCTTGTCTGTGCTGGAAGTGCAAAAACACATGTGGGCGGGATGTGAAAAATGACAGCTGTACTGTTCATAAGGAGGTGCGGGCAAATGGCAGTGCTGGCAATCTGGAGTGAAAATATTGCTAATGTGCAAGGTACGAAAAGGCGAGAAACTGCACAACGCACGCTTGTAACAGTCATTTTATGAACTTTTCTCACCAAATTTTCAACATAGACATTTTAGGACCTGTGCTAATGAACAGTGTCACTGTAATTTTCTTAATCTGTCCCAAACATTGATTTAGCACACCAACTGCGCCATTGTGCACTACATGCGCAGAAACACATTTAAGTGAGATGTGCAAAATTAAAGCTGTACTGCTCATAAGTAGGTGTGGTAAAATGGCATTGTTGAACTTCTGGACTGCAAATACTAAAAATTCACGCACTTACGAAAGCATGCGAGGAACTCGCAACACACGCTTGTAAAACAGTCATTTTAGAATTTTTCACCAAATTTCAACATAGCCATTTTAAGATCTGCTCATGAACAGTGTCACTGATTTTCTTAATCTGTCCCAAACATTGATTTCGCACACCGACTGCGCCATTGTGTGCTACATGCATGGAAACACATTTTGGACGAGATGTGAAAATGACAGCTGTACTGCTCATAAGTAGGTGTGATAAAATGGCAATGTGGAAAATCTGGAATGCAAATGTTACAAATTCATGAACTTACGGCGTCGTAGCGCTACTGCTTATGCGGCTCGTAAAACAGTCATTTTAGGAATTTTTTCACTAAATTTTGCAATATAGGCTTTTGAGAGCCCACCTTATGAACACTGGCACTGTCATTTCATTAATCGTCCTGAAAGGTGATTTCTGAGTGACCGCAAAATCACCCTTCGCGCCGATTAACGCCATGACAGTGACATAATTCATGAGGAGGGTCCCAAAACCCCATGTTGAAAATTTGGTGCCAAAATTCCAAAAATGCCTGAGATATGCAGCAAAGTTGAAAAAACCTATTTATTACATTACATCATTTCCTCAGTTCACAGTCGGCTTTGAAGAGTGCAGGCGTGTTCCCAGTCCACCGAAGATCGTCGTGCCGGACTCTGGAGTTAAGTATGGGGTGAGGGGGTGTGGGGAGGCAGAATCGCAGTGGGTGGGCGCATGTTGTGGGGGTGTGGCAGACATGTAGGGACTGTTTTTCTTTACAGGAAGAAAACAAACACAAAGACAATGCAGGATGGTTTTCAATTTTACAGGGCATTTGGCATACTGGGGTGGGCTCCCAGCGTGCCAAGGGACTCTTTTGGAGGGCCAGCTGCAGCCGGCGAGGATTGGGCACCCCATCGGCACACAAGACAGGAGCGGGAACATCGTGCAGGCGGAGATTGGGCACCCGTCGGCAGGCAACAAAACCCGGGGGTTACATCATGCCGACGGGGAGGGCTCCTCTGTCGGCAGATATGAAAGTGGGTGGGGGTTGGCATCTTGTCGACGGGAGGCCCCGTCGGCTGGATAAACACTGTGGCCACTGAAGCCGCAGGGATTGGGGCCCCCATTGGCCAACAAAGACGGTTTTGGGCATATGCTGCCAAGGGGATTGGGCACCCTCGGCATGAGGTTGTTTAATATTGTTTGTGAACGGGCAAGCCGCCCGCCATGTTCACAAACAGTATTAGGGCTAGCTAACATTCAGCCCTGCAATGATGGGTCGCCCTCATTGCAGCACACAATGACTGATGCTGCAATGATGAGGCGCCCCCGATTGCTCCAGCGAAAACATTACAACTGGTGCACTGTTTGGAGACCAGTGTCATTGGCACACTGCCTCCATTGGTCCACAGTGCCAAGCCCCAAATGCAGTGCCTCCTGGCTGCAACACTGCCACGCTTCCAACTCCTTCTCTCCTAGCTGTCGTCATGTTTCTGCGTAAGCAACAAACATAAAAGGACACTTAACAGCAGGGCAGTCCACCTGGTGCAGCGGTAGAGTTACGGACTACAGTGCCAGAGGTACAGGGTTCAGGTCTTAAGAGGGCAACTTGAGATACGGTTATGGGAGGTGTCAGAGGGAGAGGAAAGGATAGAGAGGGAAGAGGAGGTGAGAAGCAGGTCTAGAGTGGCCTAGCAAGAGAGGAAATGTGGGTGGGTGAAGGTACAGCACTGACTCCTAGTGGTCAGGTGTAATAACCAACTAATAGTAAAATGGGCACAGAGTAAATTGGTGCGGGTCATGTGACCTGATGGTCACTAAATTAAGGTCTGGCCTTGGGCTTTGGGTGGGAGGGTTGACAGTCCCAGCATAGCTTGTAGTATGGAAGGATTCCAGGGCAGCCTAAATACAGAAAACAAAACAGGACATTAGTATGTGGCTGGGGTGGGGGAATTTCACAGAGTTCAGACAAGAGCTGTACTAAATGCAACAGTCTGCCTTGGGGAAGAAGGAACACAGGAATCAAAATGGTGCCCAGGCTGGAGACGCCAGAGAATGCCACACCACGCTGGGGTCTGACCAACAGTGCAAACAGGTACTAACAGTAGTCCCTAAATTAAGAGTACTCTAACAGCAGACACAAGTACAGCAAATGCCCTGTATTTCTCTAACTACCCAGATCAGCAGTAAAACAGTTCAAAACAGTACCAGAAGCTCTAGGAGAATATGCAGCTAGACAAGTAACAAAAAGCACATAATCCGGTGCTCAAACAGTGCAGGACAGTATTTTAAGAGTCTTAGCACTCCAGTGGAGAGCATGGAAAGTCCTTGGTCTGTGAAGCAGTAAATCTCAGCAGGAAAACAGTCAGGAACAGAGGGCAAAAGGCACAAATACCCCTTAGCAGAATCCAGCAAGGAGGGCTGAAAATTACCTTTAGGGCTCCACTGTCCACACAGTCCCTGTATGCTGGGGACTTGTAGTGTGTGTAATGTGTGCATGTGTGTTTCTGTATTATACAGCATCTGCATGTACATTGTTTAGTATGTATTTGTCTTTTACTTTACTGACACATCTATACCCTGTTGCTGCTCAGTACTGTGTCGATACTATGCTTGCATTCAAGAGAAGAGCTGACTCTATGTAACACAGTAACATGCTTCCTGGTTTTAAATTAGAGTCACTTAGAAAGTGCTTAATCACTCGATTCATGCTCAGAAGATACCTTTGTTGTCCATCAGTTAACCCTATCTGTCATATTTTCAGGATAATTATTTTCCATATCTTGAACTAATTATCCATATCTGGGGTCCTTATCCATCACAGGGTGCTTAGATACCCTGGAAAATATGGAAGCAGTATAGTGCAGTGGTTTATGGCTCTGAACTGTAAATCTGGAGACCTGGGTTTGAATCCCACAGCCCCACTTGCATACTATGTGATCCTAAGCAAGTCACTTAACTCCCTGTGCTCCCAGGTCGCACCTGTAAACAAGCTTTCAGCTTAGTGTGCTGCTCCTGGGTAAATAATTGAAAAAAAAAAAAAGTTAAATTTTAGGTATGGATTTATTTTTTCCAGAGCAGATGAAGTATTCCAGTCATTATCCTGAGAGATTATCTGGGACCATCCATCTTAAATTATCCTTTATCTGGGTCACTTCAAATGGATAGGGTAGAGAATTCAGCTTACCCACCGTACAGAGCTTCCATTATTCAGTATACCCACTAACACCAAAATCGTGGAAATCTGGATGCATCCACAAATATGAACAGATTACCTGAGCAAGTAGTGTTTAAATTCCAGAAGCCATGGGGGCGGGGGGGGTTTAAAAGGATTGGTTGAGGATACAAATGTAGCAACAATGGCGCCCAACCAATTACAAGTTGTGTATGTTTGCAACATAAAGTCACGATTTATGGCATTTAATTCTGCTATTTTGGATGAATGGATGATTGCCAGTTTGGCTTGCGTGTAGATCTCGGATGGATCCTTTTGAAAATCCCTCCTCCCTTCTAAAAACATGGAGTGTACAGACAGTATTGACCAACTGCCCATCTGGCCTATCCATCGCTTGACTCAGCGGTAGTTTCCAGTAAACCCTCCCTCAGTTAGATACCTGTTAACCTGTTGAGATTCCCATCGGCTACCACATCTTTTAGTAAGCTGCTCCAAAATTGTACCATTCACTGTGGAAATCACTGTATCCTTTTGTAGTTTTAAAATGCTTACCATTCAGCTGAAATGTGTGTCCTCATAGCTATACGGAGGTCTGTTTGGCTCAGCATAGCAGTCCTAACCTGCTGTCTTTTTCCTGTTGATATTGCTGGAAACGTGTGGCGAAGTGCCCTTTAAATTGCTGCCTTGGCAGAGATCCCAATCTCCAGACCTCTGGAGTGATAATGAATCTCTCAGCCACATTATTTCATCTGAAAGGTGCCCATGAGCAGCACTTGTACCTCCTGAAAGAATTATCCATTAAAGACTAGATCTAAAGATTTCTGTTGAGTACCTGCTGCCTAGCATGGCTGCAGTCTCTAGGACCACTAAGGGTTATGTTTCTCTTAACTCTTTCTCCTCATTTCCAATATATTGAGCCCACATAACATGAGAGATGGGTATCTGGCTACAAAATGCCGCACTGAAGCATTTGTAAAAAGGATGGGCTGGTGAAGTGCATCACTGTACCGCCCCTTCACGAAGACCCTTAATACAATTAGTACTAATGCTAAAAGCAGCAGATCATGAAAACAAATTAATTTGCTTCTTTCTGCTCTCCTTTGCAACCCCACCGTTGATTCCTTGAATTTCATCTCTGTTTCCATATCCATGATAATATGCCACATTTCTTTTATGGTCACCATGTGGTCTCTGCACAGAGGTGTGGACTGCCTACACACTGGATCTGCAGTGCATAGACAATCCTAAGTGACAATTCCACATGCTGGGGTCCCGCGGACTCCAGTACGCATGCATGGAAGGGATGCATGTCCCTTCCACACTGAATCCCTCAGTGTTTCATGCAGCTCACGTGTGCAGCCGGTCTGGGGTATGCCCACACTCCATGCCATTCGCATAGGTGCAGAGTGCCGGGCAGGAGCACTGGACATGAGTAGGGAACCCTGCTGGAATATTTTGCATGGTTCTCATGCACCTGCCTGTGGCAGGCCAGGAATTTCCATTATGTGTGTGAGTCGAATGCAGTACTGCCAGCAGGCTCTGCAAATCAGGTGCTTCTGCAACCTGATATTCCTCTCAGACATAGTCAGGCCCCTGGCATTCAGCGATTCCAGCATCATGGTAACGCCACAGAATTACTCACCACCCATGAAATCACTGTCTGTCGCAGAATCTGCTCAGATCTGCTTTAAATGGCCACTTGTGCAAAATGGCGGCTGCCTGCAAGTACGATCACAGCATAAAAATAATAAATATGCAACTAAACACAAAAAGCCCCCAAACACATCACATTTGAATTCCTTTCTTTAATTCCGCCAACCGATCACTGCATCTCTTCTCCACAAAACAGACAATGCTTCATTCCAGTGCCCCACTGACCCGTTACACCCCAAAAATCACCTGAAGTATGCGGCATCTGAAAAGTTTAGGTTCTGTTACTAGCAGCTAGCAGGCACAAACCTGGAGAATCCATAACACTGCAGTTTAAAATGGTGATCGGTGGACAGAAAAAATAAAACTTCACACTATGCAGGTGTCCTCCTGGTCCACCAATCACCACTGCATCTTCTCCACAAACGAACCGATGCTTCATTCTAGTGCCCCATAGACCTGCTACATAACCTTCCCGAAAAATCACCCGGCAAAAGGCGCCTGAAAAGTTTGTGCCCACTTCATTTCCAGGTAGCCACCAGCCCACAATCTGTTAGTGTCCAGGTAGTAGTCTCATTTTCTTCAGCCACCGATCAAAGCAGCAAGTCGACAGTTAACAGAGGAAAGGACTGGTGCTACTGAGAGAGACTGAGGGTGGTGTATTCTATGCTGGCTGCTGCAGATGCCGATATAGAGAGGGAGGGGATGCAGTTAAACAGAAAAGCAACAAAACACTGAGCGGGAGGGAAAGAGAGGAAGAGACTGAAATCAGGGTCACGGGCTGCCACAGCCCACAGTCAACACCAACATGGAGCAGGAGGGAAAGACAGGTGGGGGGATGAAATTAAATGTTTAAGTTTAAAAATTCTTGTAAACTAAGTGCAGCACGCAAGCGCGATCACGAGCCAGTGAGTCCCAGGCTTGGTGAGGATTTCATTTGTTCCCTTTGTGCTGCTTGCTGCTGCTGCACACCTTTCCTAAAGAATTCAAAAGACTGCCAAACAAACGAGCCATAGAAGTAATAAAATGCACATTTGTTTTACAATTGCCCCATCCCTCCCTCTTCTAAATACAAAACTAAATGCCAGCCAACCACCCAGTCCCCTACCTTTCTGTGGCCCAGCAGTAGTTCCACAACCTCGCTCTCCTCTCTCAGGTCAGGTCGGCGATTGGTTTGAAGAATGTGCCAGTTAGGTTGCCTGCCCATCCTGGTCTGGAAGTAGCTGCATCCATCCTCTGTCTCCTCAAGCAAGCAAATGTTGCCAACTTCCCTGGCCCTGGTTTTCAAACTGTCCGAGGGTCAAGTTTGCATGAGCTGATTGGCTACATTTAGAAGCCTATCAGCTCAGTGATTCTAAACTCAACAAATCAAAAGTTTTGCTTGTCTTACTTGTCCAGTCAGTGACAGAATCTTGCAAGTGGGGCGTGGAGTTGTGTGTTCAGGGGCACAAAATGGAGTAGCATTTTTGTAGTTTTTCAGCAACATTTCCTGGACTCTAAGAAAGCACCATTGAAGAGAACCCTGCCTGCCGAGGAAGAAGACTGCTGCTTTTGTTCCTGACATCATTTGTCTGGAAGAGGTACTGCAAGTTTCTTTAGAACTGGCTGCTTTTCTTTTGCTGGGAAGGGATGACTGTTACTAAAAATGTACTGGTGATATCTTTGAATGGATTTTTTTATACTGGTGCTATTATGTTTGAATGGGAAGTTATTTTGTCAATTAATGTGACTGAGAAAAAGACAGTTCTGCTGCCTAGAGATTCAGGGGTGTAGAGGTGTTCTGGTACTTCCTGATGTTCCTCTTTGCAGGTACATGGGGAGCCTATGTTTGTGTGGTATTATTTTTTCTGTTTTAACATATTTCCTCTGCTGGTAGTCTTCTGATGCAAGTGTGTGCTCTGATTCCAAAGTCTGCAGGTAGAGTCTCTGTCTCTGGGTGGCTGGGGCAACTTAGATAGTGGTAGTGGTAGTAGTGGCTCTTGCTCCCCAGCCACCCAGAAGCTTTACCTGCAGACTTTAGAAACAACAGCAAACACTTGGAACAGACTACCACCTGCAGGAGATATTTTAAAGATCTCATATGCTGGTGGGTGGTCTGTTCCAAGTCTTTGCTGCTGTTGTCAAAAACCACCTGTACATTCACTTGGGTGTCCAGGAGGCTCTGACCCAGGTTACTGATTGATGTTCAACTTGCTTCTGCTTCCTGTGCTGGTGGTCATCTGCTGCATGTGTTCACTGCTGTTTGAAAAGTCACAGCTACAGACCCTGGTTGTCCCAGGGAGGCTCTGACATAGGTTGTTGAATAATGTCTGGCTTCTGCTTCCGGTGCTGGTATGCTTCTGTTCAAAATTTCTGGCTTCTGCTAAAAAATATGTTCTGCTGGTCACCTGTTCCAAGTGTTTCATGCTGTTGTCTGCATCTGCAGGTACTGGCCCTGGATGGCTCAGGGAGGCTTCTCTAACCTAGGTTGGTATTGCAGCACTCCCCAGCCACCTGAGGCTGAACTGCAGACCTTGACAGAACAAGCACTCAAATCAGACTCCCCAGCACAGAAGATATTTTAAAGGTGTTCTTTGCTGGTGGGTGGTCTGTTCCAACCTCTGGGTGACTGGGTGGATGTGTGTTGTGCTGGTAGTCTGACCGTTGCAAGCGTTCTCTGCTGTTCTCAAAGTCCACAGGTTCATTCTTCAGTGGGTGGGAAGGGTTGTGATCCAGGTAGGTAAATAACATTTAAAAAATATCATGTGCTGATAGTATGCTCTGCTTCTAAGTGTCATTGCTAGTCTCAATGTTTGTAATGCATTTTCTCCTCTAGTCTCCTATTTATGCTGTAAAAGAAAGATATAAAAGATATAAAATAAATGCACTGTCTCTGTCATTATCTGTGTAGTATGTATTGGCTTAGGTGGTGGCAGCCAATACCACTTATTGGTCTACTTGCCTTTAATTTATCGCCAGATGTGATTTTAATCTGTCAGCTCTGCATTACTGCGTGGCAACATGCATGTGTGTATATCAAGAATACATGTATGTGTTTCTTGAGCCAACATAAATATTCTTTCCAACTGACTTCATCTAGGCATTTTCTAACATTTATTTACATCTTTCTTTCACAGGAAAGAATGGATCAATATGTGAGAAAATCTACCCCATCTGATCAGAACAGATCAAAGACAGCCTTATGCGTGACAGCAAAAGATCGCTGCAAGCAGTTTGAGAGACAAACCTGTACATGAAGATGGAGGAAAACTGTTTTGTACACCTGCAACATTGTCCTGGATCACGTCGTAAGTCTACCATCTCAGATCACTTCTGTTCAAGACGCATTTAAAAAGAGCTGCAGACACCCAGTTAGAAAACACAAGGAAAAAGCAATGGACTCTGCTGACATCCTCCAAAAACACAATTGCCCGACAGAGCGCATCAAGACTGTGCAGGACTTCACAAAGACCTTTCTGGAAGCAGACATCCCCTGGAGAAAATTGACCATCCAGCAATTTGCAGTTTTATTGGGAAACACATCCCAAATGGAGGTGCCATACCAGGTGCGAGATCAAATCCGAGCTGCATATGTGCCAGACATTTATACTTTGGAAAGGCAGGATGAGCAACAAAACTGGCAGGCAAAAGGTTGCACTAATTATGGATGAGACCAGCGATGTCGAGCAGTGATACATCCTCAATATTCTGGCAGCTCCACTGGAAAGAGATGAAACTGGACGAGTGCACCCTATTTGTTGGACACAAAGTCTTTGACATCAGTGACACACAGCACAGTGGCACAAGCAGTTGTTCAAACTGTAACAGACTACAGAATACATTTTGATGCGGTCTGGGTATTCGACACAGACAATGCCTTGTATATGAAGAAAAGCTACAGCGCAATTCTACGAGGTTTGTTCCCCAATTGCACTCATGTAACATGCCTGGCCCACATCATGGACTTAGTCGCTGGTGCAATGGAGAAACCATTTCAGTTAACAATGCAATATATGAAGCTATTTACGCAAACTACTTTCATTATCCAAGTGGAGGAAAAGAATCGATTACTAGCGACCTATCAGAGGTCACCCTGACAAGCATGCCACAATGCCTGCTGATCCCTGTGCAACAAGGTGGACATCCTATTTTATCGCTGCCAGGTATCACCACAACCATGTCATCCACCACGGTCCTTCGTTGAAAAGAGCTGCTCTAACAGGACACCCATGCAGCACATTGCTTGCAATAAAGGTAAGAATGCTGTACTATTCTTTTTATTTTTACTAAATGATATGATGAGGCATATTGTTGACAGAAAACTTGCATGTTTTTTTTCTCCATCTCTACAGGACATTCTGTATGATGACACCCTTGCACTAAATCTGCAGATTGAGCTTGCATTCCTCACAAAGAAATCAGAATGGATGTGCAGTTTGTTGACAAATTTCATCAGATCCCTGTGACAACAGATGTTGTCGATATCCTAGAAGAGCTGCAGATCAATCTTCAGGCACATCAGCAGCTTGTCATGGAGAGCTGTGGTTCCTTTTCGATGGTGATGAATGGATTCCTGCTCACTTTCAGACAGAGCTGCTGGAGAGTTTCAAGGAAGCATTCTTTAATGCATCATACAAACTTGAGAAATATCAGTCAGAGGAGGGCCAGCCAGGACTGAAATAAAAGCAACAAGAATCTTTGATCCTCTAAAGTGGCCTTTCTGTCACAAAGCAAAGAGGATTATATAGCTATTCCAGGATGGAGTGCTATCCCTGACACAGAATTTAACTGTACAAACAAATCCTTGCACCGAACTATACGGTCACACAAGCCAAGCAGACAAAGATCTGAACTTATTTTGGAAGTCTGCAGCAGCTCGCATACCACAACTTTCTGAACTGGCTCTTGCGTGCATTAATTGCGTGACAAACTCTGCAGACACAGAGCACAGTTTCAGTGTCCACAATATCATCTTTACAGAAGGCGTGGAGACTTTCTGAGGACACGATTCGAGGCTGGTTTTCTTTGTTTTAATGAGAAACAAAAATACAGAATGTCATCAAAATAAAAACAATTCTGCATTCAAATTGTCTTGAAACAGGTAACCTAACTGCCTCTGATATGTAAGTACAATAAAGATTAAAATGTGAGTTGTCCCTTACACTTTTCATGCTGCATAATATGTGCAATAAAAAGATCAAAATGTATAATGTGAGTTGTCCCTTACTTTCACGCTACAAAATGTACAAATGTACAAAAGAAGTGCCACAGAAATGCCACAGAATTTGCAAAATTGAACTGCAGAATTGCAAAACCTTGCCGCAGAATTGGACCAGTCCTACGCAGAAAAAGTCAGTATTTTTGCCGCAGAATGCCAGGGGCCTGGACATATTCATTCCCAACAATAGTGCCAGAGATAAACCCAAATCTTTTATGCCCAACTTATGTCTGCCAAAAGACAGTGTGATTTGTTAAAGGTATAAAGAAGCTCTTGAGCAAATTCTTGGTTGGCTCTTCATAGCTAGAACCATGATGAATGACTCTGTGAGGTTTGTTCCTCATGCCCTGATCCATGTGTCTAATGAGTCCACATACAATGTCAGTTTAAAACTTCTGGGGCTTTGGACTGCTTCTGGTACAAATATTAGCAGATGAAGGACACCCCTTGTGGATCCTTTTCTGGCAATCCCTTAACCAAACCTTCTTGCAAAACTACAGTCCGACCTTTTATAACAGACACTGTTATAGCAGATGCCACTTATAATGCACATGTCCGACCTGCCAATTTCCTCCACCTATACCTCTCATTGTAAATTTAGCAGATATAACATACCTGCAAACCCTGTGTAGTGGACATCTTCTTTGCAGTTTGGAGTCAGTCGGCGAGCACAAAGTTTCTGCTTACTGCACTTCCAACATCTGGGTACTGCTTCATGTCAAGGCACATGATCAGACATTTTCCTACAAAGGTCAGTAGTTTTCTCACCTGACAGGTGACAGATCTAATCAGCTTTTAAATGGCACCCAAGCAGGCTGTCATGACATTGGCGCATAAGGTTGAGATTCTGCAGAAAACTGACAAGCTCTTAAAACCAGCATAAGGAGCTTACAAAACCATTTCAGCATTCCAAAGTCAACCATTTGTGACCTTCTGAAAGGTAAAGTCCATATTCTTCCTGAATGGCATAAAACCAAAATACTGACTGCAACAGAAAGTGAGCTGGAAGGAGAGTCAAATTGAGGAAGCATTACTGAAATGGTTCATTATACGATGGGGAGGAGCTATGATTACTCTTTCAGAGAGTCTCTCAGCTAGCAGTTGCCATGGGAAAACCAGATTTCTCACCCTCCCTGGGCTGGCTTCATAGATGGAAGATCAGGATTACTGGGGCTGGTATAGCCTAGAGGTTAGAAGTAACGAGCTGTGAATGAGCTTGATACATACAGCAGACAGACCTGGGTTTGATTCCACAACCTCCACTTGCATACTGTGTGACTAAGCAAGTTACTTAGCCTCCTCAGTGCTCCTGGGTCACCCCTAAAACAGGCACTTGTGCCTAGTGGGCCTACCAGTTAACAAAGAATAAAAAAAATAAATAAATAAATTAAACAATATCGGCCTCAAGAAAGCCCACAGAGAAAAATAAAATGCTGATGTGACAGAGGCTGAGCAGTAGGTAGGAACAGGCTATGCACCAGCTGACATCTTAAATTGTAATGAGATAGGTTTCTTTCCTTGGTGCATCGGGCAGGGTACTGACATTCAAAATGAAAACCACAGGGTCATAAAAGGCAGAAGAATGCCTGTCAGTATTGTGCTGCTGCAATATGGCAGGCACAGAGAAGCTGGCTCTCGTTGTTGTCAGAAAATCTGTACAGCAGAAGTGTTTTAAGGGCATATCACATCTGCCTATGAATAACTGTGCTAAGC
Source organism: Neoceratodus forsteri (assembly GCA_016271365.2). Lineage (NCBI taxonomy): Eukaryota > Metazoa > Chordata > Ceratodontiformes > Ceratodontidae > Neoceratodus > Neoceratodus forsteri. Next base: position 74,673,985 of record JADMNL010000023.1, read on the forward strand.
AGTCGTTGTGGAAGAATGCTGACCTATTTACTGAATGGATATGCTCATCAGATTGTCAACTTCACTATCGTAAAGTTGGTTTAATCTTGACAATTTTACTGGCCACCCTAAAGTTCCTGGTCTAAAAAACATAAAATTGATGTTTTTGCCAGCCAACACCACTTGCCTTATCCATCCCTCAGACCAGGGCATTATCTACTCCTTCAAACAACATTTTGTGTGGGCTGTGCTCTCTCCAGGGTCATTGAAATGCTAAACAGCAGTAACAACCTGACTGAAGCTGTTTGCATCGTAAGATCTCTCTTTGGACACAGTCCAAATGATGAAACAGTCCTGGGATCACATAATGCAGGAGATGATCCTGCATTGTTTCCTAAAGCAGGGTTCCATGCTGATGCAACACAAGTTATCATAACAGAACCTCAGCCTCAGACTTTCCCACCAGCTGGTATGGCGACGAGTTCCTCAAGGTCCGTCACTTAGGTGATTGGATAGAATGCAACCAACCAGATGAGATGTCTAACATGGAGGAAGATCTCAGCCAGATGACCTTCTCAGCTGGATCAAGATGAAGCTGAAGAGGGCATGAAGGACAGCGAGGACAGCGAAGACATGGAACCACAACAACGGTGATTGCCCACAATGTAAGGCGGGCACTGATGACCCTTAGGCAGGTGATGGAGCAACAAGAGGTCTACACTCCAAAATGGGAAAATCCAGCTGCTACAGAAAGACATGCAGACCTTACACAATCCAAAAACACACAGGCATCAATTAGAAACTACCTGCACCTGCAAAACAAATAAAACAAGCATTTGTCAATGCCAAATGTTGTCTTGCTGGCATTGGCATTGGTAGTGCAGGAGTTAGAGAGATGGATAATAGAATGGCAGTGAAGTATGGAACTGACACAACCCCACCAACCTGTAGAGACTGGCAGGCACTGAGGGGTGTGCCTTTGGGATGCTAGCCATAACGCTCATGTCATTTCCACCTCACCCTATCCTGCAGACTCCGACAAGTGTTGTGTTGTGCCTTGGCATCATTGGTCCCTACGCTCACCCCATTCCATAAGGAAATACATTGAGATGGGTGCAGTATAAGAAAATGGGGTGAGCTTTCAAGCTGAAGAGTCCAAGGCACACCTTGATGCCTGTCACTGGCTGCAGGGTGGGGGTGAGGGGAATAGCATGAAGCATTCTGATAATCAAAGTCACACCTGGCGCCTGTCAGTTTCTACCAGTGGGACATTAAGTTAGAAACCCTAACACACCGGGTGTTTGTTGGTATTGCACTACAATTTTCAACATGGACTTTTGTGACCCACCTCATAAAAGCATTTGGGACCTCCACTCATGAACAGTGGCACTGTGATTTTGTTAATCTGTCCTGAGCGTTGATTTCCCAGAGTGACGTGCTACTCTCGCCAGATGTGCAACGCATTTCAAGGCGGAATGTGAAAATGACAGCTGTACCATTCATAAGGAGGTGTGAAGAAATGGCAATGTTGAAAATCTGGAGTAAAAATATTAAAATTCTCTAACTTATGAGCATGCATGGAAACTGTGCAATGCATTATCGTTACACAGTCATTTTGTGGAATCTTTTCACCATATTTTCAACATAGGCATTTGCGACCTCCACTCATGACCAGTGTCACTGTGATTTTCTTAATCTGTCCCAAACATTGATTTCCCTCAGTGACCCTGCCATTGTCGCCAGATGTGTGAAAATACATTTTGGGCAGGGCGTGAAAAATGACAGATATACTGTTCATAAGGAGGTGTGATAAACTGGCAATGTTGAAAATCTGATGAAAACATTAAACATTTTGAACTTATGGCGTGCATGGAAACTGTGCAATGCCGTTAGTAACACAATAATTTTTAATTTTTTCACCAAATTTGCAACATAGGCTTTTGCAGCCCACCTCATGAACAGTGACACTGTTGTTTTGTTAATCGGTCCCACAAGGTGATTCTGCACACTGATCATGAAATCAACTTTCAGGATCGAATAACAAAATGATAGTGACTGAGTTCATGAGGTGGGATATAAGAACCCATGTTGAAAATTTTGAGCAAAAAATCTCAAAATGGCCGAGATAGCCACCTAAGTTGAACACCACCCCCCACCCACCCATTGATGCCATTATACAGCTTATCATGATTTTCTTCAGTTCATGGACAGATTTGAAAAGTGCAGGCGTGTTCCCGCTCCACGAAGATCGCCATGTCGGGCTCCAGGTAAGTGTATATAGGGTGGGGGGGTGAGAGTGAAGTGCACAGAGGAGGGTGTGGGTTGGGGAGGGATGTCGTGACCACGAGGGACCGTTTCTGTTTACAGGGTAAAAAAAAAAACATCTCAGGAAGGGTTTTTCCTTTCAGAGTGTGACACTAATATTTTGGCACACTGGAGTGAGCTCCCAGTGTGCCACCTGTGTTTTTTGGGACAGGGGACTGAAGCCGATGGGGGATTGGGCCCCATTGGCAAAGAAAGAGTGTCTGTGTTTGGGGGCATGATGCCGAGGGGACTGGGCACCCCTCTTTGGCAGACAAAACAAGGAGGAACATTATCTGACAGGGATTGGGTCCCCACTGGCAAACAAACTGAGGAGGGGCATGCTGACAGGAGGATTGGGCACCCCTGACATCAGCTTTGCGAGACTGTGAGAGCGGATGGCAGCAGCCTCCGCCATGTTTATTGAAATGTTTCAACAGGCAAGACACACCTGCAATGATGGGCGCTCCTCACTGCAGTGGCGAAATTCTTTCAAGTTGGTGGCATGCTTCTGAACTGCTGTCACAGACAGCATGCTCATTCATTGGTGCCACAGAGACCAGCCCACAAAGTGCAGTAGCACCACTGGCCACAACACGGCTGCACCTCTCACAACCTGCTACGCCAGCAAGCTGTCACAAAATGCTGCTTGTGCTCCGCAAGATAACATAAAAGTAAAGCAAAATAGTGAGTAAGCACAGCAATTAGCACTGAACCAGCACTCAACACTCACCGCTCCCGTCGGCCAAATTAAGTGGGTCAGGGCATGCGAATGGCATACCACCCTGCAATGACCAGGTCGCTCCCTTATTGCAGCGGATGGCTGACGCTGCAATGACAAGGTAACCTGACTGCAGTGGCGGAAATGTTTCAAGGTGGTATACGCTGGCTGAACTAGTGTCAGCAGCAGCGTGCCACCACACTGGGGAAAGTGGGACAAGCCTCAAAAGGCACTGGGGCCATTGGCCCCACAGAAGCCGCACCTCCAAAATCCCGCTTCTCTCTAAGCTGTGTCGAAATGTTTCTTGTGCATGTGCAAGCAAACATACAGAGGTTCCACAAGAAGAAATAGCTGATCCATGGGTTGGGAATGGTAGCTCTACTTCCTGCTAAGTGCCGTGGTGTCTGGTCCGCACATTTCTTTACCATCTACGACATTAATACTTTGAAAAATGCCAAAAGGTGTTTATTTGCTTTTATTTCTTTGAACAATCTATAGAAGATCTCTTTTTTTTTTTGCAGGATACAAATTTCAGACTTAGTATGAAATATCTCAAAGCCATAAACCTTGGTTTAAGCGTTCTCGTTTGGTCACTGGGGTTAGAACCATGCACAGGGGCAGGAGCGCTGTTTAAGTCACCTAATATAGAAGTAATAAGACTTATAGACCTTAGCTCTGGGAGAGATTGTTACTGCATGATGTAAACATTAAAGGCCCAGCCGCCCAGCGGCACTGAGGGCTGAGGCGCTGGTTGCCACAACTTCGCCTCACGCCGGCAACCGTATTCGGGAACATGCATGGGTCGTTGGGGCCGCTGGGGGAGGAGGGAGAAGGATTGAATGTCCAAGGACTGCTCTCCTTCTCTGGGAGGAGGTCCACAGCAGTCGGTGCGTGTTTGCCTCCCTGGTGGAGGCTAGAAGACTACGCTCTGTTGCACGCCGAGGGGTGGAGCTGAGGTGAGCGTCTTGAGGAAGGCGTGCAGATGCGCGTGTGCATCCCCTCCGGCGACGTCATTGCGCCCTCGGTTCCGAAGGAAAAACAAATGGGCATCCAGTTGAGCAGCTTGATGACCGTCCATGAGCTTCGCCTGGTGGCGGGCACCCAGGCTGGATCCATGTTCTATGGGGGGTCTGGGGGCTCTAACAACCCCTGCTGTGGAGGGCACAACCGCGAGGGGCATATAATGCCTGGGACGACTGCAGAGGAGGATCAAGGCCAGAATCCCCGGGACAAGATGCGGGATGAGAGGGAGCAGACTGAGGTGGCCAGAAAAAAAAAAGCAGAAATTAGTAGCGACAAAAAAAAAAATTAAAAATTAAAGGCCCTGTGGTACGACTGATTATCATATGTGTCCCACATGCCAAGCCTTATCGCTTCACCAGCAAACCACATTTTTTTTGGTGGAATTTAATTGTGGGCTGTCTGCCTTAGACCAGAGGATAAACACCCAAACTGCAAAGTCTTTTGTGATATGTCCTTTCTTAAAACACTAACTGGCTCTGCTAAACTGTCTGATGCTTACCTACCACATACAGGTAAAAGGGATAGAACCTTCTATAAGAGGTCACTAGCCACCTGCACAGATATTGGTTTATTTTTTCCGCACCTTCCCAATGTTTCAGCTCAGCTGCTACCTTTAGCATTTTCAGACCACAAATTTCTTTTGTATAGCTATAGGTGAGCTCTCAAGCATTAAATTGGGCCCAGGATTATGGAAGTTAAATTTAACATTGTTACATCATAAATCTACCCTTTGGAGTTAGGTGAGTTAATCACTGCTCGTAAGTCCATCTGTGACATTTATGAGAATCTTGTTCATTGGCAGGAAGATACTAGAAGGGATTTGGGGATTTTTTGTTCAAAGACAATGTAGACTTCAGAAAAAATATGAGTATTTTACTTTTTGTCACAGAGGTGTCTATTGCAAAAGCTGATCTCCCTAACAGGTAGCAGTGGAGCTGACTGCACAACCCAAATACAAAACATAAAAGCTACAGTGAGTGCTTTCCATCTTCAAAGGACATTTTCCTTACAAAGAGCAACAATTTGATCACACAGGGTAAGCTCCCAATGTCTGTCCCTTTGATAGTTGTTCTAAAATTATAGAAAGAAAATGACTTCTGGGTTATTAGATTCAGGAGGAGTTTATAGTTCTGATCTAATCAAAAAAATAGTTATATATTATGATAGTAAAACATTTGGCCTGGTTTTGATAGCCAATTGAAAAGGCAGGATTTTTTTCATCCCACCTCATTAATAAGGTTGGAGAAAATGTTCAAATCCTATCCAAAATGTGATTTCACACAGTGACCACAAAATCACCTTTAGGGACAGATTGCCTAAATTCACTGTCATTGTTCATGAGGTGTGGTCCCCAAAAAGGCATATTGAACATTTGGGGAAAATATTAAAAATGCCCAAGTTATGCCTATAAGTTCAAAACCCAATGAAATCTGTGGAACCCCATACCTGATTTCCTCCAGTACATGGTTCTGTGTTGAAAAGTGAAGACATGTCTCCAGTCAAGACAGAATTACAGCACTGGACACTCGGAAGGTAAGTAAGGGCTTGGGTGGGGGCTTGGGGTTGCAATGGACACCCTGTAGGTAAGTAAGGGCTTGGGGGAGGGTGTTGAGAGGAAGGTTGAGTGGGGGACAGTAATGGTGGCCGACAGCAAAAGACATTGATGGATGGTTTCTTTTTCACAGGGTGTTTAACAAAAACCAAAAAAAAACTATGAGGGACTCTTCTTTATTTCAGGTACCACACTGGGATTGGGCACCCAGTGTTGGTGTTATGTTTGGCAGCACTGGGAGTGGAGTCCCTGGTGTTGCATAACAAAATGGGCAGGGGGGATAGGTGCTGGCAGAGAATTTGGCACCCGCACCAGAATTTTAATGCTTTGAAGGACATTTTTTTAATTTCAGGTACCGACACTGGGATTAGCATCCATGTGTCAGTGTTATATTTGAGGGTACCAGAGATTGGCAGGTAACTACTGGTGGCAAGGAGATTGGCAGGTAACTACTGGCCAGTCTCATTACTAACTATCTTATCCAAACTTCTCAAACTAGGCAATACACAACTTAGAGAGCACCTGAAACTGCAAACTTACTGAACCCCTCCAGTCTGGGTTCAGGCACAAACATAACACAGTACCTGCTCTAGCCAAAGTCAGTAATGTCTGGTAAATTTCCTTGATGCCAAAAATCATGTCTGTGCTCTTATTTTCAGACTTGAGTAAGGCATTCAACACTGTGGACCATCAATCATTATTAACCATGCTAAATAACCTTGGGTTAGATGACACCGCTATAAACTGGTTCTCCTGCTACCTCATGGGCAGACAGCAACAGGTAAAATCCCATGGCGCTTTCTCCCCTTAAAACACTAAAGAGGAGTCCCACAGTGGTCCATCTTGGGACCATTGTTATTTATTATATACATCAATGACACTGATTTTAACATCAGCTCTGCAAGCGCCCACCCTATGGACAACACCGGCTCTATGTTGCTAGGCCCTCCCACAACTCCACCTGCCTTGAACTACAGCGTAAATTCAGTCACCTCCAACAAAATCTGCTCCATTTGAAACTGCTACTCAATGCAAATAAAGCAAAAACAAAGTTATGCTTCTTTCTCCTCACTCTAAAGAACCAACCCCAGCCAACTGCATACCAATTACCAGATCAGGACCACCTTGGGAGAGCTACTCAACCCAGTACAGATATTTAAATACCTAGGCTTCTGGCTTGACTGTAAACCTCATTTGTCACCCACATTGAGGAAGTAGCCAAAAATGAAGTCAAAGACTCAGACTTTTTATTGTGTTAAGCATCTGCTTACCCACAAAGCTAAATTAAGATTGATCCAGACGACCTTCCTCCCTTTAATCGACTACATGGACTTCCTTTACAGTCACTGTTCTAAATCAGCTTTACCACAGTGCATTACAATTTATCATGAATACCCCATCGAATACACAACCTTGTTCACTTTATTCGCAAATTGGCTGGCCTCGCTCAGTACTAGGAGATGGGGTAATGCCTTCCTCTGGATGTACACAGCCATTACTAAGAAACTCCCTCCTATATCTGTAACTTATTCAAATGCACCCTGTGCATATTCTCTCAGAAAATTCTCATACATTACATTTGATAACCCTAGGATAAGAACCCATTATGGTTCCTCATCGATAAGCCATGCCTTACCCATTCTATGGAATACCTACAAAATACACTTAAGCTCACACATACTGTCAGGATGTATTCCTTTAAATCTCTGATTAGACTCGCTCTGATGGACGAGTGCAATTGCTGTTCATAACTTCACCTGCCTCAATAAGGATACCCTTCCCATGGTCATTACCTAGCACTTACTTGCGTAATGGGAGAGGTATTGCTCCTGATACCGACCACTCTCAAAATGGTCTGGTTGGTCAGGGCACTGGTCCACCCAGCTACAACTTGGAAGGGAAAGCACAAGGTCATCCAACTCGCCAACCACCCGGTGGATTTTTTGTGTGACGCCCGCCAGCAGGTGTCAGGGAAAATTTGGGGAAGGGGCCCAAGTTCAAATACTACTACTGGGGAACACAAGGAGGGCATGAATCTGACTCAATGCAAGCAGCAATGTAAAAGTTTATTAAACATGACTAGAGTGTAACATTACACTAAATATCTACACTCTAAAACTACAAGGGCTGAAACATTACTAAATTCAGAACTCTAAAGATAAGATATATACACATTACTGGGTAACCCGTGAAGTGGTTGCATGAAGAAGGGCGCCGTACATTACAGTGACTCCTTCCAGCGCAATCCACTCACAGCGATGGAAAGGTAGGGCGACGGATGAGGTGGTGGGCGAACTAGGTGACAGGATGTTGCTATGCGTATGTCTGTGGCGGAGGTGGGGCGAGGCACGGCAAGCGGACTGGAGGGGTGGAGAGGTTAGGGGTGGCACTGTGGCTACTGGCTCGAGCTGCGTCAGGGATTGGCTAGTGGCTGGGGTGGCTGAGTACTGGGTTGGTCCGAGCACTAGTGCGTTTTTATTGCGCCCGGCCCAAACCTTTTTTTTTTTTTACTGCTTTCGCCCCCCTCCCCGACATGCACCCTCCTCGAGATCAACAAATTACATCCTTCCAGGAAAAAGTCTGCCAATGCCACTCAGCCACAGCCCCTATGTGAACTGCTGGGACACAAGGTCACCCAGCCACAGCCCCTCTGTGGACTGCCAGGACACAAGGACAAACAAGGACATGACAGCTGGTCAGGGAGGGTCGGGGCACTGGGGATCACACTCAGGCTAGAGGGTGGCAGCACAATAAACATTTTATTTGAAACACTGTGTCTGTGTCTTTATTTCTAGCAATCAGTGCTAAGACACTCTATGTACACATAAAACAGTTCAGAAAATATAAATAAAGGCAAATCACAGTGTCACTGTTTCTTGGTGACCATCATTGGCTTGAGCATTAATCCACATTCATGCAAACATTTTATTTGGTTACAGTTCCATGGCTCAGCAGAGCCTTGCACTTGCCCTGCCCTTTAAATTTAGCAAAGCCATATAAAATTCCATCTGGAGGCATTCGATAACAGTTACCATTCATTTGTACAGTTCCTGGACCCTTTTTAGACTGAAGGGCCCAGTTGTTGCCACTTTAACTTAGGTGGGACTGTCATTGCCCCTTTAAGGCCACTGTACCTACAGGCAGATCAATTAAGTTCACATTCTCCAGCCCCTTCTCCCACTGTCTATGGGGCTTTCAGCGTAGCTCCGCCCATGGGCGGTCTTTTTACTGGCCTTGCACACCCTCAGTCATTTGGCTCAAGGGGCCCTTAATGTTAGCTCACCCATGGAGCGGACCTGGCTGGGGCCTTGCCGCCCCATATTTCACTGGCTTTCTGAGTCTTCCCTTTGACCCACCCCTTGGGCGGTTCTTCCTTCTGGGGCTTTGACCTTTGCCCCAGTCACTGCTGTGGCTGGCGCCTGGAAGCGCGAGAGGGTTATTTAAACAATTTAAAAAAAAGTTTTCTTTTTGGCAGCAAGCACCTGACCCCAGTGCTGCTGCTCACTCACCCTGCCGTCCTCTCCTCTGGGCTGGTACATGCTGCTGGTGATAGCGCTGGAAGGCCTGGACCCACCTCTTCCCACAAGTCTCCACTAGTTGCTGGACTCCTGCTGCTGGAGGGGCAGCCTTTCACTGCTGCCACCACCTTTCCCTTGAACTGCTGGCTTGCTGGCTGGAGGGCCCGCCTGGACCCGCTGCCCCTCCCAACGGGACTACTGCCATGCTGCTGTGTGGAGGAGATGGCCTAACGCTGCTGCCACCACCCCTTCTGGAACACCTCCCACTCCTGGATAGCTGGATGAAGGGGACAGCCCTGGACCTGTTGCCCCTTCCAACAGAACCTCCACCGATGCCACGGGTCTAGGGGATGGCCTAATGCTGCTGCCACTGCCACTGCCTCCCAATGACACTCGCCACAGATGTGGCTCTGGGACCCGACAGACTGCTGCCACCGACGAACAGAAAGGGAGCAATCGGCTGAGGACTGCCCTGGACTTCAGGAGGGATCCCAGGACAACAGGTGAGTACCTTCCCATTTGCCTTGCCCGGCCGGCCTAGCGCTCCCCTCGCACTTGCTGCTGGTCTCGGCTGCACACTCCATGGAATGGAATGAATGGCCAGTGCCATTCAAACAGGCTGAAGATTCCGTCTTGGAATCCTCACAGGCCATTCCTGTTGGCATGCCCCTGTGTCCGGCCACAATAGCAGGTGCCTGGTGTAAGGTAACTGGGGAGGGGGTTCTAGCATGGAGCTGCAGGCAGGGGAAAACAAGCAGGAAACAAAACTATTTTTTTAAAATGAAGCCCAGCTGGGGCTTCACATTTGGGGAGAACTACTGGGACCCAGGGCACCTAACTAGGGACCTCCCTACACCCGGGCACCTTCCCTGCCTAACCAACCCCAAAGCACCTGGCTGCCCAATTTGAGGGCACCAGGACTCAGGGGCACTACCCTTGACACCCTGGCTTACTGTTTTATGTTGTCTTGTGCAAGCAGTGCAGACAAACATATTGTGGTTGCTTCGTGGAGAAACGGGTTCCAGAGGTGCAGTCCTGTTGCAGCCAATGGCGCCACTGCTTTTGTGGCTGGGCTCTGTGGCACCAATGGTATAACACGCTGTCTATGACAGCAGTTGAGAAATTGCCACCACCTTGAAAGAAGAAGTCAGCTGCAATCAGGGAGCGCAAGGGGTCTCCCTGATTAGAATAGCCAATTACTGCTTGCCTCTGCCTGGTGTCCCCATCAAGCAACATGGCAGCGGCTTCCCTGTCAGCTTCTTATAGTCCCCACAGAAACCGAGGATAGCCACCGCCTTACACAGTCCATCTGAAATCTGACGGGGTACCAAATCCCCTGTCGGCATGCCCTCCTAAGTTAATTTGCAACGAGGGTGCCAAATCCACGACGGCATAATGTACCCCCCATTTCTTGTATGCCGAGGGGTGCCCAATCCCCTTGGCTCATGCAACCCCCAACACTGTATGGCAGGTGGGGGGTGCCCAATCCCCCATCGGCTACAGCCCCCCAAAACCACTCAGGTGGCATGCTGGGAGCCCACCCCAACATGCCAAATGTCCCTGTAAAGAAAAAAAGTCCTGCAATTTTTTTTTTTTTAACCTGTAAAACAGAAAATGGTCTCGTGGAGTCTGGTGGTCCCTCCACCAACTTGCACCCACCCTCTGTGCACCGCTTCTCACACACCCTCACCTATACTTACCTCCGGAGCCCAGTATGACGATGTTCGTGGACCGTGAAATGTGTGCACTCTTCAAAGCCGACTGCAAACTGAAGAAATGCCGTAAGCTGTATAATGGCATAAATGTTTTTTTTTCAACTTATGTGGCTATCTCAGCCATTTTTTTTACTTTTGCCACAAATTTTCAACATGGTTTTGGGACCCCTCCTCTTTGGATTCAGTCACTGTCATGGCGTTATTCAGTCCGGAAGGTGATTTTGCAGTCACTGCATGGAATCACCTTTGGGACCAGTAACAAAATGACCGTGTCACTTTCATGAGGTGGCCTCCCAAAAAGCCTATGTTGCAAATTACTGAAAAAATCAAAAATGACTGTGTTACAAGTGTGCATTGTGCAGTTTCAACATGCACTCGTAACTTCACCAATTTTTATATTTTCACCCAGATTTTCAACATTGGCATTTTTTCACACCTCCTATGAATAGTGTAGCTGTCATTTTTCACATCCTGGCAAACGTGTTTCACACTACCAGCACAGAATAGCGCAGTCGCTGTGGGAAATCAGTGTTTGGGACAGATTACCAAAATCAGTGACGCTGTTCATGAGCAGAGGTCTAAAATGCCTATGTTGAAAATTTGGTGAAATAATTCCACTAAATGACTGTGCTGAGTGTGCATTGTGCAGTTTCTATGTATGCTCGTAAATTGAGCATTTTTTATTTTCACTCAAGAATTTCAACACTGCCATCACTTCACACCTACCTATGAATGGTACAGCTGTCATTTTTCACATCCTGCCTGAATGGTGTTTTCCACATCTGGCGAGAATGGCGCAGTCGCTGTGAGAAATCAATGTTCAGAACAGATTAACAAAATCTCAGTGCCCTATTCATGAGCAGAGGTCCCAAACACTTTCATGAGGTGGGGTCACAAAATCCCATGTTGCAAATTTGGTAGTGCAAATACCAACAAACAGCTGGTCCATTAGGGTTTCTAACCATAACGTCCCACCCTGTACAGACTGACAGGTGTCAGGGGTGTGTCTTTGCATCGCGGCTGTCATGCTCACGCTATACCATCCCTCCCACCTTCAAACCACTGGACAGGCATCGAGGTGTACCTTGGACTCTTTGGCCCCACAGTTCACCCCATTCTCGTATGCTGCCACCCATTTCAGCATATGTCCTTATGAAATGGGGTGACTGTAAAGGCTAGAACACCCCAAGGCACACCTCCACACTTGTCGGTGTCTGCAGAGATAGGGTGAGGTAAAATGCCATGAGTGTTATGGCTAATGGGGTGAGCAGCAGGCCCAAGGCACAACGCAATATTTGTCGCGACTGCAGGGTAGGTGGAGCTGAAATGCCATGAACATTATGGCTGATTACAAAGGTACACCTCAGTGCTTGTCAGTCTCTGTAGGGTGATGTGGGATTTGACGTCATTTCTTACTTCACTGCCATTCCTATTATGCACCTGTTCAACTTCTGAGCTACCAATGCCAATGTCAGCAAGACAACATTCGGCATTGACAAATGCTGTTGGTGTTCTGTTTGTATTTAGTCTCCTACGAGGATTCCTCCAGATTCCCTTCTGCTTCTTTTTTACTACCACTATATACCTGACTCGGCAAACAACTTCATTATATTCTGTACCCTGTCTCCCAGCCATGTTTGTCCCTCTACTGCCTCATCTCTTCCCTCTCTCTCCCTTCCACCAACCCTACCACATACCTTGTCTCATTTAACTCCAACCCCTCACCTTCCATGGGTCCTATTGTATATATTGTATTTATATTGTGTATATTATGTATGTAGTGTGCATTATTTGATGACTTCGCATTGCTTTGTTATTCTCTGCTACTTCATGGGTTGTATATTTTGCTCTGTAATGTTTACTGAGTTCTTCTCAATGGTGTTTGCCTGGTAAAATAAAATTGATTGATGTGATCAACCCATGGAGCAAAGCAACAAGGGAGTCGGTGATTGAAAGGCCAGTGTCCTCCAACCCGCACCATGCTGCTCCGATTGGCCTGAGGAGCAAAGCAACAGGGAGCCAGCGATTGAGAAGTTACGGACAGCAGGAGCTTTGCTTACCTGGATTTGCTACAAATGGACTTAAAGCTTAAGAACATTAAAATGCTTAACACTCTGCCATGGTCTGAATGGACTGGAAGGATATCAGCTGGCAGAGTGCTACAGATAGGTCTGGGCTGTGGAATTGGGAAGGGGTTTTACATGTTTTTAAATGATGTTTTAATTGTGGTCTTGTTGAGGAACGTGGTTTTTCCAGTAAGTAGAAGTGCTTTAAATTGTGGTGTCTTCAGGGATATTAGTGCTGAATGGATTGCAAAGTAAGGGGTTTACCAGAGAACAGGAGGTACAATTGGGGCTGCTAGAAGTCCTTTATAGGGGTGCATGTGTGTTTTATTCTCACCTGCATGTTAATTCAAATTGTGGGTACTGGGTCTGTGGAGCTGGTGATGCAGTAGCCCTCCTGTCCCAGCCCCTTTGTTCTGGCTTCCGCAGTATTCTTACCTTTTGTTCTGATTCCCTTTAGGAAGGCCCTGAATTTCGTGTCTCTGCGTTGCAGAATTTGCCACAGAATTTGCATCATGCCACAGAATATATATAGTGCCACAGAATTCGTTGTTTTGGTGAATTTTCATATAAATATACTGTTTTTCCATAGTGTCAAGCTTTCTTTCCCACCTCGTTATCCTGAAGACCCTCCTCTATGCTCAGCATATGATGTCGTCGATGACATCACATCATATTTAGCCAATGACAGGACTGCTTTTTGCCAGAGAAATGAATAAATCATGCAGTAGAAATCAGAAAATGCTGCCACAGAAATCAGGAGCCCTGCCACAGAAATCAGAAATTTCTGCCCTGAGAACACCAGGGGCCCTGCCTTTAGGCCAGGCATCCTCAACCCCCCACACACCATACTGTCCGATCAGCCTGAGGAGCAAAGCAACAGGGAGCCGTCGATTGAAAGGTACAGACAGCAAGAGCTTCTTGCTTGCCTGTGTTAGCCCATCAACACTGGGTTGATTGCTCTGCCCTCCTCCACCCACCATGGTCCATCCCTGAATATATAGGTCACATCCTGTCACATGATCTACCCACTCAGATTCTATCTCACCACTTTTCCATAGGGAAGTTATACTGTTCCACCACTAGAGTCACTGCTGAGTATTCCATGCTACACTTTTACTCTCAGTGAAACAGGTTTCTTGCCCTTGTCGACCCTATCCAACCTACAGTTTCTGGCATATTTTCTGTATCCTCCTTTTCCTGCATCACGCTGGTGCCTGAAGACCCCAAGCACACCAGACACCTGCCAGTGTCTGCAGGGTGGGGTGAGGTAGAATGGCATGAGTGTTATGGCCGATGACCCAAAGGGCACCCCAGTGCCCGTCAGTCTCTGTGGGGTGGGGTGGGGGTTGGCATTAGTTCAATACTTCACTGCCATTCCTATTATGCATCTTTCTAACTCCTGCAATACCAATGCCAATACCAGCAAGCAAACATTCGGCATTGACAAATGCTTTTCTCTCTGTGTCTGCTTACATTCAGGCCGCCAGAGGGTTCTGGGGACCAGGAGCAGCATCCTATTTGCGCAGTTGCCAAGCCATGCAGTCATGTGAGTGAGGCGAGGAGCGGTCATCTGACCTCACTGCGGGGATAATCCAGCCACTCTCCACCCCTTCCATTGAACTGACATCTTAGGCAGTGAATGGAGAGAGGAAGAGGCAGGAGTACGAGAGTGACAGACTTGGGCAGCAACGTGAGTGCTCAGTGCTTGCTACTGCACTGCCTCCCATCCCTAGTACATGACTCAACAGCTGAACTGTGCAGTGCTCCATAACCGCCATACGCTGCATATTGAGAGCATTGATAGCACAGATGATCCCACTTAACAGGTATTTGAAAATTGAAAAAAAAAAAAAGCTTTTTAAGAGATAACTTACACAATGGACTATTTAATCTACTAGCTTCTACTTTTTCCCTAACAATCAATCAAGGTGCACCACCAGCAAAGAGAAATACTTTGGGGTGGGGGAGATCAGGAGGGAAGTGGACGGGAAGGAGTAGGCAGCAAGCCAGTGAGGTGAAACATAAAATAAAGCGTAGGACTTACTTCTGAGCCTAGTTACGCTGCCAGCAGCCAATACATTAAAAACAAGCATTTGTCAATGCCGAATGTTTGCTTGCTGGCACTGGCAGTGGTAGTGTAGAAGTTACAGAGCTGCGAATAGGAATGGCAGTGAAGTATTGAACTGAAGCCAACCCCACCACCACCCTGCAGAGAGTGACAGGCATTGGGTGTGCGCTTGGGTCGCCAGGCATAACGGCCACGCCATTTCACCACACCCCACTCTGCAGAGACTGGGTGTGTCACGTGTTCCTTAAGGTCTTTGGTCTTTATGCGCACCCCATTTCATTAGGAAATACGGTGAGATGGGTGCGATATAGGAGAATGGGGTGAAGTTTGTGTCGAAGAGTCCAAGGCATACCTCAATGCCTCTCAGTGACTGCAAGGTGTGGAATGGTATGAGCATCATAGTCAAGAATCCCAAGTCACACCCTGATTCCTGTCATTCTCTATAGGGTTGGGCGATTTAGTTGAAAAGCCTAATACCTCAGTAATTCGTTGGTATTTTAACTCCAAATTTTCAACATGTTTGTTTTGTGACCCCACCTCATGAACAGGGGAATATCAGTTTGTAGCTGAAAGCTGCTTATGCACAGTGACTACGGCATTTAGCACCACAGGTGCAAAAATATTCCAACAGGATGTAAAAATGACAGCTGTACTCTTCATGGGGCGTAAAACTGGCTATGTTGCAAATGTGTAGTAAAATATTTTAAAAATGGTGAAGTCACGAAAGGCATATAGAAACTGTGCAACGACAATTCGCTATATAATTAGGGCTGGGGATTTTTATAGCAGATTGTCAACTCAGGCATTTTGGTGCCTCCGATCATGAACAGTGTCACTGTGATTTTCTTTATCTGTGCTGAACAATGATTTCCCACAGCCAATATGCATCTCTGCACTGAAAGTGTGAAACACACTTCAACCATGTTGTGAAAATGGCAGCTGTACTGTTCATAAGGAAGTGTTGAAAATGCCACTAGTGAAAATCTGGACTGAAAATATTACAAAGTCATGAACTAACGAGGATGCGTGGAAACTGCACAATGCTCACTCGTGAATACAGTCATTTTATGGACTTTTGTCACCAAATTTTCAACATAGCCATTTTAAGACCTCTGCTCATGAACAGTGTAACTGTGATTTTCTTAATCTGTCCTAAACATTGCTTTCGCACCAACAGCACCATTGTGCGCTACATGCGCGATAACACATTTTGGGTGACATATGAAAAATTGCAGCTGTACTGTTCATAAGGAAGTTTAATAAATGGACATGTTGAAAATCTAGAGTGAAAATATTAAATTTGCAAACTTACGAGATACATAGGAACTGTATGCAACGACGCCGTAAAAGTCATTTTTAGGAATTTTTCCCAAATTTCAACATAGCCATTTTAAGACCTCTGCTCATGAACAGTGTCACTGTGGTTTTGTTAATGTGTCCCATACATTAAGTTTGCACCAATCGACGCCTATATTGTGCCATATACAGGAATCACGTTTTGGGCAGGATGTGAAAATGACAGCTGTACTGCCTATAAGGAGGTGTGGAAAATGGCAATGTTGGAAATCTGGAATGGAAATAACGAATCGCAAAACCCACGAAGCATGTGGAACTGTGCAGCAACGACATCAGAAACAGTCATTTTAGAATTCTGTCACCAAATTTTCAACATTGCCTATTTTAAGATCTCTGCTCATGAGCAGTGACACTGTGATTTTCTTAATGTGTCCCATACACTGAGTTCAAGACAACGACTGCGCCATTGTGCGCTACATGGGCGGAAACACGTTTTGGGTGAGATGTGAAAAATGACAGCTGTACTACTCATAAGAAGGTGTGGAAAATGGCAATGTTGAAAATCTGGAGTCAAAATATTGAAAAATTCACAAACCCATGAGCGCGAGGAACTGTGCAACGACGCCAGAAACAGTCATTTTTTAGGAATTTTTTCACCAAATTTAACATAGCCGTATTTCAAGACCTCTGCTCATGAACAGTGTCACTGTGATTTTCTTAATTTGTCCTGTGACATTGATTTCAAGACACCGACTGGCGCCATTCTTGCCACATGGCCGGAGAACACATTTTGGGTGAGATGGAAAAATGACAGCTGTACTACTCATAAGAAGGTGTGGTGAAATGGCAATGTTGAAAATCTGGAGTGAAAATATTGAAATTACGAACTTGCGCCTGCGTGAGGAACCGCGCAACGACGCCAGAAACAGTCATTTTTGAGTTTTCTATACCAAATTTTCAACATACGGTTCTTCATGAATGATGTCACCGCCGCGGTGGTATTCCAGGCCCGGGCGGGTGATTTCGCAGTCACTGTGGCGAAATCACTCTTCCGGCCTGAATAACGCCATGACAATGACATCTTCCATGAGAAGGGGTCCCAAAACTCCATGTTGAAAATTTGCGCAGAAATTCTCAAAATGCCTGAGCTATGCAATAAAGTTGAAACCCCATCTAGCCCATTATACAGCTTACCGCCATTTCCTCAGTTCGCGTCAGCTTTGAAGAGTGCAGACGGTGTCCCTGTCCACCGAAGACGCCGCACCAGAGTCCGGAGGTAAGTATGGGGTGGGGTGTGGGGAGGCTGGTGCGTGAAGTGGGTGGGGTGCGGTTGTGGGGGTCGGAGACGCATCTGGCTGGACCGCTTTTTTCTTACAGGTAAAAAAAGATCGCCGTGTGGATCGCTTGCCACACTGGGGTGGCCTCAGCGTGGCACAAACGACTTTGGTAGTTTCAGCCGACGGGGATTGGGCACCCTCGCTGCAAAAAAAAAAACATTGCGGGATCGGCTTGCCACGCCTGGGGTGGGCTCCCAGCCGCACAAGGGACTTTGGGGCGCGCTCAGCCGACGGGGATTGGGCACCCCTGTCGGCAAATGACTGATTGCCACGCCTGAGTTGGGCTCCTGTGTGGCATCAACTAGTGGGAGGGGAGGAGACAGATGCAGCTCAGCCGATGGGGATTGGCCACCCGTCGGCTATACACTGCGTGCGGGAGCGCGACGCCCTGGCGGGGGCGCGCTGCGGGCAGCTTCTTGTCGCTGCTCCTCAAGCGTAGCTCCCCTTTCAACTGGTATGCTACTGCATTTTGGGTACAGTCATACACAGCTCAAAAATGCTGGCTTACAGGGCCCGCATACGCCAAGCACACTGCCTGAATTGGAGAGAGAGGAGACACCTCCAAATCTCGGATGATGGCACTATGTTTCTTGCACATGCGTGCTAGCAAACATAAAATGTATGTGCTAGACTTGGATATCTCAATTTACCCTGCCCATGTTTTTCACTGTTTGTTATAGCAGGCTTAAGAGAGGACACGCGGTCCGTATTTTTCTGATTAGTTTGGGGCCAGGAGTCTGAGGCTTGAACCAGATGCTCCACTACTAAACAGGATTGTGTGTGTGGTAATTACATTTACTAAGCCACCTGATCAGCTAAATTGGTGAAGTCTGGCAGACACTTCACCAGTCTTGAAGTCTCCTCATAACAAACTGCTCTTTGTAGTAACTTGCTAGCAGAGTACTACTGATGTTAAAAAATACAGCCAGACTAGAAGCTGTGCAGCCAATATCCCTTCTGAGCACTGCAAGGAGAGGAGAGGAGAGGAGAGGAGAGGAGAGGAGAGGAGATGGGGGACTCGGGAGAGTCACTCAGTCAGGCAGTAAGACGGCAATCCCGGTCTCAGACTACTGTACATTTCATTTTGAGGGCTCCTTTCTGATCTGAAAAGAAAAGCATTTGGACTGGAGTGTCTGCTGTGGGTTTGTCTGTGGTGGTGGAATTGGAAATAAATGCATAACATACACAGATTTAAATATTTTGTAGTAAAATACTTTATTGAAAAATAAATAAATGGAAGCTGTGCAGTAGCCCCTAGGTGAGCATTACATAGAGAGGAATAGGGGACTCGGGAGTCACTCAGAGAGTCACAGACTACTTTTAATTTTGAGGGCTCCTTTTGGTCTTAGAGAAAAGAAAACATTTGGACTGGAGTGTTCAGACTCTGCTCTGGTGTTTGTGGTGGAAATAATTACACATACACAGATTTAATTTCAGCAGTAAAATACTTTATTGATCACCAGTCAGCATTGATCTGAGCGTCACAGAAGAGAGGAATAGGTAGAGATTTGTGTGCTCCACCTCCAGTCCAGTCTCTAATACAGGCATACAGCATTTCTAATGACTGAATTGAGGAAAACATACTGTACATATAAGCTGATGGCAATCTATGTGTTTTTTCTGCCGTAAACAGTACTGGAATTTATGTTTTATTTTGAAGTTAAAGAAAGGGCTAATTTAACAATGATCAGATGGTCTGTGCCACCAGATTCAACAACACTACTAAGCTAATCAATGTTGAGTATACTTTTGTCTGTTAAATGTCACCTGATGCGGGCAACAAAAACTTGCATGGGGCAACCAAATTTCAGGTCTAGGTTGTCTGTGGGCAACTTAATTTAAAAAAAATTTCAGAGCCTGGCTAGGGATGGCATCGGTGATGATATGGTGGGGTGCCACAGCAGGCTGATCTGCGACAGATCAGCTGTGCCTGCTGGCGGCATATGTAGATCAGGAAAGAGCCACCCTATGACTGGATTGGCTCATTTCTTTGAACTACATGAAGTTTCCACCCAGCCAGCCAGAACAGTGTCATGATCAGCCTGGCTGATGATTGGTGACACTGACGAGCCTCTGCAGACTGCTCTGCATTGACCGACAGTGTCCGGCGCCCCAAAACCCACCTCATAGCAAATTATTCACTGTGCATGCCCGTATGGCAGACATAAAATGTACACTCTCTCCAACTGCTGCTCCCAGTACAAAATAAATCAGACTGCTGTCAGATTACTCATCTTATCTCTAAACAGGTAAACAGGTTGTACATGTATCTATGTCCTAAACAGCAGCTGCTTAAATAGATACAGAAACTACTTGGTGGTCTACATCAACTCAGATACTCCAGATTAATAATGACAATGGTAACAAAAAGGCATGGTTGGGACATGTACTAAAACACACAGTACACAAGTGTGTACAGAGGTATACCTACAGAAACCTTTACATATGGCAGAGACAGAACATGCTATGCACTCACCGAATTCATCCAAGCTCCCAGATCAAGATGGACTTACTGGTGACTTGTATAAATTGTTTTTTCTATTTGCCTTTTGAGCTCACTGTGGTTTATAACCACATTCTTAAATCTGGCTCAGTAACCCTTTGTATGAAGGAAGGGATATTGATGTTTAGTATAAACAAGCATTTGTCAATGCCAATGTTTGCTTGCTGGTATAAGAATTGGAAATGCAGCAGTTAGACAGATACAGAATAGGAATGGCAGTGAAGTTTTGAAGTTCACATAGAGTCCACCTCCATCCTGTAGAGATGGACAGGATTTAGGGTAAGTGTTTGGGTAAATGTCCTCAGCCGGTCAAGCTGTACTCACCTCTACTGTGTACAGACACTGACATGTGTTGAGCTGTGCATTAGGGTGTTTGGTTTACTATCACCCCATTCCATAAGGACATATGGTGAAATGGGTGCAGCATAGGAGAATGAGGTGAAGTCTTGGGGCAAGAATGCAAGGTACACCTCGATGCCTGTCAGTGGGTGGGGGTGGTGGGATGGCATGAGCAGTACAGGTGGCAATCCAAAGGCACAGGCCGATGCCTGTCTGTCTGTTCAGGGTAGTACGCTATGGTTAGAAACCGTAATGCCTCAGGCATTTGTTGGTATTTACAGTACAAATTTTGAACATGGCCTTTTGTGACTCCACCTCATGAAAGCATTTGGGACCTCTTGTCATGAACAGTGGCAGTGTGATTTTGTCAATGTGTCCCGAAACTGACTTCCAACAGTGACAGTGCCTTCTGTGCCATATGTACAAAAAGACTGATCGGGCAGGGTGTGAAGAATGACAGCTGTACCATCCATGGAGAGGTATGAAGAGATGGCATGTTGAAAATGTAGTGGAATATTAACAGTTATTTATCAATGCCGAATGTTTGCTTGCTGGCATTGGCAGTGGTAGTGTAGAAGTTACAGAGCCGCGTAATAGGAATGGCAGTGAAGTATTGAACTGAAGCCAAGCCCACCACCACCCTGCAGAGAGTGACAGGCATTGGGGTGTGTGTTTGGGTTGTCAGGCATAACGGCCACGCCATTACTCACATCCCACCCTGCAGACACTGACAAGTGTCACGTGTTCCTTGGGGTCTTTGGTTCTTATACACCCCCATTTCATTAGGAACACGGTGAGATGGGTGCGATATAGAGAATGGGGTGAACTTTGGGGCGAAGAGTCCAAGGCATACCTACGATGCCTCCTCACTGGCTGCAGGGTGTGGATGGTATGAGCATTACAGGCAAGAATCCCAAGTCACACCCCTGATGCCTGTCATTCTCTACAGGGTTGGGCGTTATGGTTGGAAACCCTAATACCTCAGGCATTCGTTGGTATTTTCACTCCAAATTTTCAACATGTTTTTTTGACCCCACCTCATGAACAGAGGGAATATCAATTTGTTAGCCAAAAGCTGCTTATGCACAGCGATCATGCATTTAGCACCACAGGCAAAACATTCGAACAGGATGTAAAATATGACAGCTGTACTGTTCATGGGGAGGTGTAAAAATGGCAATGTTGCAAATCTGCAGTAAAAATATTTAAAAATGGTGAAGTCATGAGCTTATACAGAAACTGTGCAACGACACCGTAATATAATTAGGTTGGGGATTTTTACAGCAGATTGTCAACTCAGGCATTTTGGTGCCTCCGATCATGAACAGTGTCACTGTGATTTTCTTTATCTGTGCCGAACAATGATTTCCCACAGCGACCACTCATCTCTGCGCTGAAAGTGTGAAAACACACTTCAGCCATGTTAGAAAAATGACAGCTATACTGTTCATAAGGAAGTGTGGAAAATGCCACTGGTGAAAATCTGGACTGAAAATATTACAAAGTCATGAACTTACGAGGGTGCGTGGAAACTGCGCAATGCTCACTGTAACACAGTCATTTTATGGACTTTTGTCACCAAATTTTCAACATAGCCATTTAAGACCTCTGCTCATGAACAGTGTAACTGTGATTTTCTTAATCTGTCCTAAACATTGCTTTCAGACACCAACAGCACCATTGTGTGCTACATGTCAAAACACATTTGGGCAACATATGAAAATAGCAGCTGTACTGTTCATAAGGAAGTGTAATAAATGGCAATGTTGAAAATCTGGAGGAAAATATTAAATTTGGGAACTTGACGAAAGCATGCATAGGAACTGGCAACGATGCTCATAAAACAGTCATTTTTAGGAATTTTTTCACCAAATTTCAACATAGCCATTTTAAGACCTCTGCTCATGAACAGTGTCACTTGTGATTTTCTTAATGTGTCCCATACATTGATTTTGCACATTGATCGTCATTGTGCGCCATATGAGCGGAAACACATTTGGGCAAGATGTGAAAATGACAGCTGCACTGCTCAAGGAGATGTGGTAAAATGGCAATGTTGAAAATCTGGAGTGAAAATATTGAAATCCTCGTGAACTTACGAGCATGCGTGCGGGAACTATAAAGCGACACGTCAAAACAGTCATTTTGGAATTTTTCACCAAATTTTCAACACAGCCATTTTAAGACCTTAGCTCATGAACAGTGTCACTGTGATTTTCTTAATTTGTCCTGTACATTGATTTTGCACACGACTGTGCCATTGTACTATATGGGGAAACACATTTTGGGTGAGAGTGAAAATGACAGCTGTACTGCTCATAAGAAGTTGTGGTAAAATGGCAATGTTGCAAATCTGGAGTGAAAATATTGAAAATTCACAAACTTACGAGCCTGTGTAGGAACTGGCGAGCGCATGCTCGTAAAATAGTAATTTTTGAATTTTGCACCAGATTTTCAACATGGGGTTTGGGACTCTTCATGAATGATGTCACTGTCTATGGCGTTATTCAGGCCCGAAGGTGATTTCGCGATGACGCGAAATCGGCCTTCGGGCCTACCAACGCCATGACAGTGACATCATTCATGAGAAGAGGTCCCAAAACCCCTGTGGAAAATTTGGTGCAAAAATTCCAAAAATGCCTGAGATATGCAATAAAGTTGAAAACCCCTATCTAGCCTATTATACGGCTTATCGGCATTTCTCAGTTCGCGGGTCGGCTTTGAAGAGTGCAGACGTGTTCCCGGTCCGCAAGATCATGTGCCGAGCTCCGGAGGTAAGGGATGGTGGGGGGGTGGGGAGGCAGGGTGCGCAGTGGGTGGGTGCGGGTTGTGGGAGGGGGCTGGAGAAGTGCCGTGGGACCATTTTTATTTTGCAGAAAAAAAAAAGACAGCGTGGGGCGTTTGCCACGCTGGGGTGGGCTCCCAGTGTGGCACAAGGGACAGCTGGGGCCATGGAGCCGGCATGGGATTGGGCACCCCGTCGGCCATATGATCAGCTGCCACGCCGAGGGCTCCCAGCTGGCACCCATACTCGGGAGGGTGAGGACAGTGGAGCTGACTGAGGTTGGGCACCCGTCGGCTATTCTATGAGTTGCCACGCTGGGTGGGCACCAGCGTGGCATGTGAGAAGACTTTGGGGGAGTACAGCACAAGCCGGCGGGGATTGGGCACCCCGCCGGCTATGCGTGTGTGCAGGGAGGAGGAGTAGCATGCAGTAAGGCGTGCGTTTCTGTGTGTGTGTGGGGAGCTGCACATTGGCAGGCGATATCTTATCGCTGCTCACTGAAGCTGAGTCTCCCCTTTCAACTGTATGCCACTGCATTTTGGAGCTTGTCATAGACAGCTCCAGCATGACATTGGCTTGCAGGCCATGCCTGCCAACACACTGACTGAATTGGAGGAGGAGGTGACACACCTCCGAAATCTCGGATGATGGCACTATGTTTCTGCATAGCGTGCAAGCAAACATAAAAATGCTCTCATTCTGAGCATCGTGGAAACCGTGCAACGCATGCATGTAACACGTCATTTTGCGGAGTTTCATCACTGTGATTTTCAACATAGGCATTGTACCTATCTGTGCCTATGAACAGTGTCACTGGGATTTTGTTAATGTGTCCCGAACACTGATTTCCCACAGCAACCACGGTATTCTACATTGGAACGGCAAAAACACATTTTGACCAGGATGTGAAAATGACAGCTGTACTATTCATAAGCAGATGTGGAAAAATGACAATGTTGAAAATCTGGAGTGAAAATATAACAAATGTGCAAAGTTATAAAGCGTGCTTGAAAACGCAATGCCGCTCATAACACAGCCATTTTATTGACTTTCATCACAAATTTTCAACATAGGCATTTAGCACCTCTGCTAATGAACAGTGTCACTGTCATTTTTTATAGTGTGTCCGAACAGTGATTTCCCACAGCTGCACTGTGCTATTCTGCCTTGGAAGTGCGAAAACACATTTTGGCAAGGATATGAAAATGACAGTTGTACTGTTCATAAGGAGGTGTGGAAAATGGCAATATTGAAAATATGGCATGAATATATTGCAAATGCACGGTTACGAGCGTGCATGGAAAGTGCACAATGCACGCTTGTAACACAGTCATTTTATGGACTTTGTCACCAAATTTCTGGATTCTTGTATCACACCAGCCTGAGCATTTCCTGCAAGTGTCTTCTCACATTGTCTATGTCTGCAGGGGTTAGGCATCAGACCTCTCTCAAAATGGCCGTTCATCGTGCAGGCGTATGTGATGCTCCGCATCCTGGACACATCCCACATTCCATTCCTTCAACAAAAACACTTGATCTCTCTGGGCAAGTTTCTGGCTAATTCTAGTCTTCCATTCAGCTGGCAACGGGGAGTCACCAAAATCAAACAAGTCAGGAGTCACTCTATCTGTCATGCCAGGGGGCTTGTTGCTGGGCAACACTGCAGTGTCTGTGCAGTATACTGTAGTTAGGGTGCTTCCTCTGTTCACCTGGATCTCCCAATCTGACACATTATGAATCTGGACCATCACTCGTCATGCATAGGCATGAGCGCGAGCTTGCAAGATGCTGGGCTTAACCAATAATCCTTCTGGCAATTTTCCATCACCTGGAGCGTCCAACATCAGTATTTTGTTCTTGACTTCTTTGCGGAGGCGGACCTCCCCTTGAACAGTACACTGGGCATTTAGGGCCATTATCATTGAATCAGGATCCTTCTTCCACACGACCCCTACCAGTTCATCCTGGTCCACTCCCTTGGCGTTCTGTTGCAAATCATAGGCCCTCTTGATCAGAACAGGAATTCTTAGGGCCCTCCCAGTCTGTCACCCTTGTTTCTCATGACAGAGTTGTGCCAGTCCCCCAAACATATGGGCGTTGGTCCCAATTAACAGGGGAACCCCATCATAGAGTCCAGTAGGGGGACACACTAAGGCCAGTGTCTCAACTTGCTCCTCTACACCAGTTACAGCTGCAGGAAATGACAACCAGAGGCAGATGCTATCCTAGGTAGGGATAAGACTTGTCGCCAGCCCCACACATGTAGGCCTTCCAGGGATTGTAAGGCAGCAGAGAAGTGTTTGTCATACCAGTCCTTCAATACAATGCTCTATTTGCAACCCACTGTCCAGCACAGCCTGAGAAATACCATTCACCACCATGGTAGCTCCATTGAAGGGCCCACTATTTTGGGACCAGTCTGAGGGACAGCAGCAGGGGTCTGGACAGATGTTTTAGCCACATAGGGATTTGAGTTACTACCTCTTGAACCCTCACTGTGATCATTTTGGGCACTCCTTGACCTCTGATTCGTTCTCTGAAGCTCTCCTTGAAGCCTGTATACAACTTTATCTAGGTCTTTTGTGGACCGGCATGCTCTCTTCTTGTGCCCATCCTTCCCACAATTATGGCAAAATATGTTTTCTAGGATTTGGGGTAGCCGAGGCATCACACTGGGAGCTGGAGCGGTCATATTACCAACTGAAAACCTTGATGTCATCTCTGTCTGCTGTGTGGTGAGCATTTGGAGACATCTTGTCAATTCTCTTACTTTCATAGTCAAGACATCGAATTTCCAGCTGCTGTCAGCAGGAGATGCTTGGGTGGACATCCCCAACCCCATGGCAGATGCAGTTGGATACGGGTCAGTGCCTGTACTTGCAGGGGTGGCCTTCGTAAAGAGACTGTTTTTTGTTTCCCTGAACTCCCTCAGCTGTTAATCCCATGGTGGCACGCCTCATTGGTCCCCACTTCAGAGGGCCTTCCTATGCCATTGATCACTTGGGCTGCACTCACCCTAAGTACTAGTCCCCCTCTTCATCTTCAACCTCCTGGATTCTTTTATCAAGTCACAATAGTCCGGTGGGTTACCCCTTCTATCTGGGAGCCTTAATTGAAGGAGCTGCAATTTAGAATGCCTTGCATGTTGCAGTATATGCCCCAACCTCACATGGTTTAAGTCACTGTCGGCTACCCCACCTTTTCGGTAAGCCTTCTGCAGCGCTCTTTCCAGACGAGTAAATATGCAAACAAACTTTCCCTGGCCATTGTTTTGTACCTTGAAATTTCCACATCAAGTTCTCCCTGACTCAATGCTCCCAAAATTGCCTTCGAGTGCAGATAGGCACTTCTGGCCAGATGCATCAAGGGATTGTGGACCTCAGAAATTTAATGGCCTCTAGGGTGGTACCGTTCAAACTTTCTATGATTCTTTTCTGTTTCTCAGCCTCCACACTCGCCATTCAGGTACCAAAGGGTAACACAATCTATCCAGGTCTCCCAATCATCCTCTCCTTCGGGGGTTGGGAAGTGCCGGAGAAGATTCTCAACCTTCGGTAAGAGTCGTGACTAATGGCAGGTACAGACATAGGAGCCAGCATTGGCATGGACACAGAAGGAGGGCAATAATGGGTGCTAGGCGGAGTGGGTGTTGGGGAGGAACACACCCAGGTGGCAGAATAGTTTCTTCAAGTCCTCCACAGTTTTCCCTCCTCCAGCAACAACTTAGCAAATTTCTCCTCAAAAGTCTCAGATAGTGGGGGTGGGGGAGGCTCATTCTCCCTGGGGTCTTTACTGTCTTTAGTTATCACTCTCCAGGCAGTTAGGGCTCCTGCAGGGGTGACAGTCCATGGCACTTTGAAACTGTCTACTGGGTCCTTACACTCTACTAATGCCATGAAACTTTGGGCGAGCAGATTAGCCTGTCGACCCATCACCACAGGGTTTTGTAAACATTCAGCCTTGGAAAGTACTCCCTATACAGTGTCCTTATTGGTACCCAAGGGAATATCCAAGATAAGTATAACATTTTGGGGGTCGACCTCCTGCCCAGTACACCACCCCACCAACTAGTGTACAGCCACTTCTGTTGTGGTAGCCATTTATTTTTAACAGCAACTCACAGATTTAGCCACTAGGAGACACAAAATCCCAGCGGTGAGCCTCCAAGCCTCCAAGATGTAACCCCTAGGTGGCGCTATCCCAAGGACTACTACCTGTGCCTGCTTGGCTAGTAGCAGGTTAAGGGGCCTGGGTCCTGATATGGGTGCCTCCACCCAGAGATCAGGGTTGGTGGTGGTCAAGCTAACCTGGGCACAGCCCTCCAGGACACTGTAACCTGCCTCTTTCCCCTGTAGTGGCCTGAACACTGTACAGTAATCACTTTCACAATACCCCTTGTACACCACACAAGTACCCACACTGTTTGCACTTACCACCAGGGCTGGTTCCTCTGGCTTGACCCTAGGGACCCCTGTAAAACAAGGTTATGCACAGCAAATAGCAACAGTAGAGTACTTTGAGCACAGACTGCAACCACAGTCAGATTACATGCAGAAAAGGTTAGATCTGATTTATGCAGGGGACTTGAACAAGGGAAGGGCAAAATCAGGTTAATTAGCTGAAAGGTTATATCAATCAAGCAGTTATGCATGCACTTTGAGTCCACCCATGCAGTCACACCTGTGGGTACCCAGGTGGAGAAGAGAAGGGCTAGCCAGGACTTTGGCTGGGGTTGGCCAGCATTGCAGCTGGTTGGGACCCTATGATGGAAAACACAACATGCACAGTACACAATATTTGTAATCTGGAGCCAGAGGGCTCAGTTCATAAAGGAAACGAAACAACAAGACAATCAGATGGCACACTCAGATTAAGCTGTTGTTGCAGGGAGCTACCCTGGTATTTACTCACGATACCCAAGACTGGACATAGGCTGGACGAAAATCGAGACTGCAGGTGGTTGATCTGGAATGCCAGGAGAAGCAGGGCCCACACGAGTCGCAGAGGCATTGTTCCTGTTCAGGCATGGAGCAGGGGGTTGATCCCCAGGCAGGTCTCTCGTCTATGGCTTCTCTGTGCAGTGGGTAGTCTGGCTGGGCCAGTCTTGCAAGGTCCAGACTGCATGGAGACAAATTGGATGCAGTCCGTTTTGGGCTGGATACAGCTTCCAGCAAACAAAACACAGTTCACACAGTGGGGGACTAACTCTGACCCACTAGCAGCTAATAGCACATTTACATGTAAGGGAATTCTACTGTACCAGGCAAAGCGCTCCCCGGTCACAATCGCAAAGTCTCTGCACACTCCGGGAGCATAGGGGGAAGCTGGAACTCCTGACAGGCCGATCGCATTCAACAGAATCTTCGGTCTTCTTCAGGTTGAGCCTGGCCCACTTCAGTAGCTTACTTTAGTCATACAGACTTGGATTTAGTCCAAAATAATTGTCTTCTCTCACTCTCAGGAGCAGCACACTGACATGCAGGTCAAAAACGTAGCCTTTTCAGAGTTCTCCCATGTGAATCCACTCAGGATTGCTGCTCAGAATCACTTCAGCTCCTTCTTGTTTGGCTTCCAGCTTAGATCTAACTGAAAACTATAAGCAGCCCGGGGCTTCCCCAAGATCCAAAAGATTTGGTTGGCTGATTTGGCTGTCAGTCAAAGCAAGAGCTCCCCCTTCATTTGCAAAAAAAGGCACAAAAAGTTCAAACTACAGTTCTACAGATTTTGAATTCAGACAGCTCCTGTAGTCCGGCTATATTTTAGGTCCCACCAGTACTGATTGGTCCAATTTGCAGTTCAGGACCAAGATAGTGGGGGCAAATAAAACAGTCCTAGCTACAAAGAAAGCAGGTTAGACAAACTACATTATCACTCTAAATGATTTTCAGTAAATAGTTACATCTTTCAACAGAGCTCCTCTCAGATTACTTATGCTGCAATCAGGCAGTTCTTAAAGAGACAGTACAGAGAGCTATACAGGCTCTGGTAATCACATTAAACTGTTAAAATGCAGGACACCAGCCTGGCAGTGAGTATTTAGGCAAGCTCAAGGAAGACTTTTGTGAACCCCCATTTGTAGGGGGTTATAATTATATGTATAAATGCAGGATTCTGCATGTATACACATACTTGGATAAATGGATTTATCACACTCAATTTATGTCCAACCCATTGCATAAATTTACTTTATATATTTATAGCCTAACAGGGCTCTTTCTGTTACTGCTGTGTTTTAATTATGGGCTCTCTGTCACCTTATGCTGTTCTTTTTCTCCCAAAATCCTTTTGTTAGCCCCTGGTACTTTGACATTAGCTGCTGTGCAACTCTACTGTATGCAGTGCTTGCTGCTTTCATGTTCCCCTCAGGGAGCCCACAGATTTCCCCTGTTTGCCTCCCACCCACAGCTACTTTTAAGCCAATTTCAGGCATTGACCTTCAGCTGCACTGTGGATTTCCCTTTGTGGCCCAGTCCTGTGCATTTGCTCTCCCAGTCCCTTTCTACCAGGTCCCTCGGGGCAGCTACTGTCTGTCACCATGCAGCTTAGCTAAATATTCCT
This sequence comes from Neoceratodus forsteri, assembly GCA_016271365.2. Taxonomy (NCBI): domain Eukaryota; kingdom Metazoa; phylum Chordata; order Ceratodontiformes; family Ceratodontidae; genus Neoceratodus; species Neoceratodus forsteri. The sequence continues at coordinate 74,703,746 of JADMNL010000023.1, forward strand.
GCCACCTACTGCTGGCTGCCCACTCTCCAGACCCTCTTAACCTCCCACTTGGGGGCTCTTCACATGACACTTTGTTGCTAATGGGTAGAGGGAGACATATTGTTCTAGCCTCCTTTCCCTCCCAAAAATCTCCCATCTTTTTATTTATTCTTTTCCACCAAACTGCCTGCCTGATGTTCATATCAGCCCGGTCACGGGCCGCCGGCTTCTGCAACCCCAAATCAGACACGAACCCTCCAATACCCCGTGGCTTACCACCCACAGCGGGGCTGCAGCACTCCCCTGTGCATGCCGCAGGGTTCAGAATAGGTCAGAGGGCTGGCCTGGGGAGCATATCGAAGCCACGGCGAGCTTCATTCACAGCAGCAGGCAGCTTTCCCCTTTTTCCGTTTTTCTGGGGAGGCGGGGTCGTGCAATGACACCGGCGTCTGTCCCGCCTCCAATGCATTGCCGAGTGCCGGCAGCTATGCGACTCCTGGCCTCCGCCGAAGTCAGCAAACTCCGGACACTCCCTCCACCCCCAGAAGGAGGCAGTCCCTAGGATGCTCCATCCTTCTCCCCCCAGCCGGCCCTCCAGCGACCCTGGTCCATTCCCAAACCTGGGTCACCAGCGTCACATGCGGAAATCCAACCGCTGCGCCGACGGGCTGGCCAAAATCTCCCATCTTCTTTCCCACACACATGGAGCAGGCTACAGCCTGAGTTCTGTGGGCTGAATCACAGAAACATAGACCTGGATGGCAGATAAGAACTGCTTGGCTCACCCAGTCTGCCCATTTCCCTACCTAGTGGATAAGCTGCCGATCCTAGTTATGCAACTTCTGACTTCCTCCTACCCACCAATAGAATTGGCTCATGTCCATCCCATGCATTCATGAAGTCCCCCACTATTTTTGACCCCACAGCCTCCTCAGGAAGGCCATTCCATGTGTTCACCACCCTCTCTGTGAAAAAATACTTCCTCATCTTGCCCCTGAGCCGTTCCCCTCTATCTTCAAATTGTGCCCCCTTGTTCTTGAGCATCTTTTTTTCTGAAAGATGCTACTCTCTTGGACTTGTTGATTCCCTTGAGGTACTTGAAATTTTCTATCATGTGCCCCCCCTTTCCTCAAGGGCATACATATTTAACTCATCTCTCTTTGTATGGCTTCTGGTGCAGACCCTTTGCTATTTTAGTTGCCCTCCTCTGGGCTGGCAGTTGAAAGTGCCTGCCATAACAGTCACTGTCGTTCTGTAGCACTAAACTGGCTGCATAGCAACATCACAGCATTTCTGGTCAGCTGTTTTCTGAACAGCCTCCTACCTGCTACTCCAGTCTGGGCCCAAGGACACCTCCCCCACACACACACACTAGATGCCAGGAAAGAGAAAAAATTGCCACTGTCCACGAGGAAGTTGGCTCATTACACCACCAGAGCTATACCTTTAAAACCACTGGCCTCCTGGGACAACTCAAGACCCCTGAACCACCAGTCCCCTTTTTTAAATAATATAGGGGCCACTAGACTAAAAGCATCCCCACCTGCCCATCTGGATTACTTCTTAAATTTACTGGCTACCTGCAGGTCACCCCCAAATGTCACTTTATTCTCTGTTCCTAGCTGTCTGCATTTTTTTTTCTATCTCTAGTGTCCTTACTTTGACCTAGTTTATCTTTTCCTCTAAAACTCCCCTACCTTTACTCCTGTGCTGTACTGTACCCTTTTTGTATCTCTCTACTCTTGCTACTATAACTTCCCCATACTGATCTATTTTTCCATTTATCTCTACAGGTCTGGCCAAACATACCAATCAGATGTTTAATTCTAACACCCTAATGTCTCCTCTAGCACCTCAGACCTTTTGTGACCCCTCAACCTTCTCTGTTCTTCCCATTCCGGTCCTACCAGAATACCTCAAACCAAGGACACCCCAACTCTGGACACCCCGACTCTGACGGAACAGGTACGTCCTAATAACTTAACTGCCTTAGAATCATAGAAATCTGGTGGCAGAAAAGGACCATTTTGGCCAATTGAGTCTGCCCCTTACCCCCCCCCCACTCATCTCCTTTGTCCAGACACCTCACTCTGCCACCTGGTCAGCTCCTGGTGTCAGTCCCATGCGCCCTAGAATCCTTTTACCATTTTGCACTCACCACTTCTTCCGGTAGTCTGTTCCAGAACTCCACCACCCTCAGCGACAGAATGCCCCTCACATTGCCCCAAACCTTCCTTCTTCTAATCTTAGTTTATGATCCCTAGTTCTAGCACTTATTTTCCTTGCAAATAAGCTTCCTACTCTCACCTTACTAGTCCCAGTGGGTACAGATCCGATTCCTCACGCTCCTCATGGGGCTTCCTATTAAGGACCTTGCTGGAAATGAGCTTGTCTCAGTTGAGTCTCCTATTCTTTGCTTGTCAATTAGATAAAACATTTTACTACTTACTACTATTACTATGCATAGCGTGCGCCATCTTGGTTGCCCTCTCTGAATCCTTTCAATCCTGTCTTCCTTGTGTAGGTGAGGCCTCCAGAACTAAACCCATACTTCCGTGAGGCCTCACCATGGATTTCATAAAGGTGCATCAGCACCTCCTCTTTCTGTTTTATACCTCCCTATGCACACCAGCATTCTATTCACTTTGCCCACCACTGTGCTGCACTGGTTCCCGCTTTAAGGTTATCTGAAATTATAATCCCAGATCTCTCTCCTGCTGAGTTTCCTTACCCCCATATGTAAATGGTTTGCAGGTTATTACACCCATGTACATTACTGTACACTTTCTGGCATTAAATTTCAGCTGCTGTGTATCCGACCACCTCTCCAGAATCTTTAGGCCCTCCTCACTGCCTCCACCTCCCCTCCCAGGCTGTCTACCCTATTGCAGACTCTTCGTATCCTCTACAAATAGGCACACCTTCCCCTGCAGTCCGTCCGCTATATTGTTGCTATAGATGTTAAAAGGATAGGTCCCAGCACGACGCCTGGGGCACCACTCCCACCCTGGAATGCACCCCATTTACCTACCACCACCCTCTGGCTTCAGTCCTTCAACCAGTTTTCATACCTTATTTTCTGTCCCACCCTAAGCCTTCCAGCTCATTTACCAGCCTTTCTGTGGCAAGGTGTCAAAGGCCTTGTTGAAATCCAGGTAGGCCACCCTCCCCCATCCACCTTCATCGTTGCCCAGTCAAAACTCAATTAGGTTTGTCTGGCACAACTTCTCTCCCATAAACCAAGTTGCCTTGTATCCTGGAGGAAGTATAGCACAGATGGTTAGGCTCTGTGCTGCAGATCTGGAGATCTGGGTTTGAATCAACAGCTGCCTAGGCGCATATGTGAGATCCTGAGCAAGTTACTTAACTTCCTTGTGCTCAGGTGGCATCTGGAAACAAGCTTCAGCTTAGTGTGCTACTCCTGGTTAAACAATCTTCAGATTAGTGTGCTACTCTCGTTAAACAATGTTGCCTTCCCCTGTAGACCATTGACAACCAGGTGTTCCACTATTCTTTCTTCAGCAGTATTTCATGACTTTTCCACTGCTGAAGTCAGGCTGACTCACTATGTAGTTCCTGCATCCTCCCTGTTAACACTTTTGTATAGTGGAACCACATCAGCCCTCCTCCAATCCCTGGGCATGTCACCTGTTTACAATAGGGTAACCAGGGTAGTCAGAAGCCCTACTAACACCTCCTTAGCTCCTTTAGTTCCAGGTGTGCACCTATTTGGCCCCATAGCCTTATTGCTGCCAGTTCCGTGAGGATCCTTTCTTTTGCAAAGGGGCCTGTGTCCATTTATTTCTGTGATCTCCCCATCCTTATTACTTAATGCTGGCCCATTTCCTGTCCCTCTTTTTTAAAAACCGAACATAGATATTTGTTCAGTATTTCTGCTTTGGTGGTCATCCTTTACCCTCCCTCCATCCTCCCCTTCAGACACTCAATATTATCCCATGCCTTGCTTTTTTCTGATGTACCTGCATGTAATATGTTTTGTCCGTCCCTTACCACTGTACCCACTGGCTGGCTTGTGCCAAGGGTCCCACACAAGTGTTGGTCTGGTGCCAATGTGCACTTTGCATGTGGAGCCATTTTGGTCTGCCTGCTGTGTGCTGTAGTGTAGTGGATTATGGTGAACTGGTTTTGCGTGATTCCGCACTGACAGCTTCATTTGCAGCAGATTCTGGAGTCCTCTGCGGTGGGTGGCTGTGGGAGATTGTCCTACAGTGCATGTTAAGTTTATATAGGCTCTCATCTTTTGCTTACTGGCCCCACTGTACTCCCTGGGCTAAGTTCTGTCACAGACTGACTTATCTCCTGGAGAAGAGCAGAAGTGGAAAACATCTGATCAGTGATTGTGGAAGCTCAAATGTGCACCGTGGGCTACTGGAGCTTCTATTGCCTGTTGCTCTGGTGCCAGCTACAGAGAGTTCTAGGACTGGTTGTAGCTACCTAGAGATGGTCACAGTTGGCCTGCTGCGTCTGCTATACTGCAATGGATGGTGGTTGGAAATTCAAATTGGGAAATTTAGAGGAAAGATTAGGAAGTATTTCTTCACTGAGAGGGTGGTGGACAACTGGAATGTACTGCTGAGGAAAGTGGTGGGGGAGAAGATGGTGGTTCAAGAGGGCATCGGATAAGCACAGAGGGCAATTGGCATTAGGGAGGACTACAGAAAAGGCCTAGTGGATATAGGCAAACTGGGCAGACTAGGTCCCTTTCTGCCATCACATACCTATGTTTCTATGTATTCTATGGGCAGACTGGGAAAAGGGAGAGGGGATCCACTGCACCACCAGGTAAGTATTCATTGTGCCTTGAATATCTATCCCTTGGTGTCTTTATCCTGCCTTGTGTTGGTTGATGTGTGGAGCAACATGGCCTCCTACCCCCAAAAAAGATCAGTTCTAGGGGCACGGAGCAAGGAGTCTTCCTCCCTCCCCCAACAGTGACATCCCCTGAGTGACCGAGTCCATTCTAAAAGCCAGGTTGATAGTGTGGTACAGGTCTGGTATCCCCCCCACACACACATAGACCACTTTTTTTCTTTTTAACCTCTACAGATCTTTCCCAACTGACCCAGCTGATCAGTATTTTATTTTCGTGACTGACCCATTTTCACTTTTATATCTATAGGTCTGACAGGACATTGACCAGATGTAGGAGGACACTGACCATACGTATCAAATAATTATTTTTTGTTTACCCTATACTGTTTGTGATACAATAGTTCATAACGAGCTGCAGATCCTTTGTGAGCCCATTGCTGTTCTTGTTTTACAGGTAAGAATGTCTCTGCACTGGGTTGGAGCTGTACCTTGTGCTTTAGAAAGGAGGCTATGGGTTGTAGGGGGTAGGGGATGGGCATTAAGGTTGGGAACTCCAAGGAGCTCCACACAACCAATTTGCCAAGACTCATGAGGCTCAAACCCTGTTTTTCATTTTCTTGCTTTGTGTGCTTTGCATTCTAATGCCTGCATTAATGTAGTGTTTTTGTTTTGCAACAAGTACATCTATCTATCTATCTATCTATCTATCATATATAACATACACACACACTATGTGCTGGGGACATTGTGCTGTTTTGGGGGTACTCTGGCACCATATGCTTGAAGGCAGAACACTGAGCGGCAAACATAGAGACACAGGTTTGTATACCACAGCCCCCGCCGACTTACATACTGTATAACCATGAACAAGTAACTTAACTCTCCCTATTACTAGGAAATGGAGCAGCTGTTTGCATTAGGATGATCTACAGACCTCCAGCACATGTGGAGGAAATGGACAGGGTTCTACTGGAAGCCATCCATAAGATGGCAACTAAAGGGGGGTGCTGCAGGTGGGAGACTTTAGTCTGCCAGATGTGGACTGGAGCATCCTGGCTGCAACTTTAGCTAGGAGTAGGGATATCCTGGACTCCCTGCAGGGGCATTTTTAGGTAATCAGTAAATGAGCCCACTCATGAGGGAGCAATTTTTACCTAGTACTCACCAATGGGAACAGTGTTGCAGACGTCACAGTGGGTGGCCACCTGGGGACAAGTATCGTTGAATGGTGTGGTTCAGTATAAGTGTAACCCCTAGATGGCGCTATCCCAGGGGCTACTACCCCTGCCTGATTTGCCACTAACAGGTTGAGGGGCCTGGATCCAATGGCGGGTGCCTCCACCCAGAGGTCAGGGTTTGCAATAGTTAAACTAACTTGTCACAGCCCTCTGGGACACTGCAACCCCTTCTTCCACTAGTGGCCCACACAATATATCAGAATTACCTTCACAGTATACACTTACCCCAGGTCTGGTTCCGCACTGGGACCTCCTGTGAAATGAGATACAGTGCAACAATCACAGTACAGTACTTTAACATAGACAAATACCTCAGGCAGTATAACTTTGCTGAAACAAGCAGCTCTGATTTATTTAGGGAATATAACAAGGACAGGGGAAATCAGGTTAATTAGCTTATCACTCTAATAATCTACCTATGGCTCTGTGCACAGGCCTATCCCTATCAGTTACTGTCCCTGGGTACCCAAGCCCTAGTGGCTAGTCCAAACCGGGGTAGCTGGTAGGGGCCCTTTCACACAGAGAAAAGGAGAATTAAACAGTCAGCAGTACAGTAATTCCATTTGGATTTAATGTGATAATTCAACAGGAGCTTACCTTGAATTAGTACTCACGACCTCCAAATAAGATAGGGTCCTTCAATGTCAGCAGGGCTCACTTGAGGTACACAAACCTCTTCACACATCCATATAAAAGAAAGCACTATACCAGGCAGGCTGCATCTGTATCCCGATCGCAATTACTGCACAATACCCGGGAGAACACGAAGCAGATTCAGTTCCTGACAGACCGAATGCAATTTTCAGCAATTCCTCCAGTCTTCTACAGGGTGAGCCTGGTTTCTACTCTTCAGAGATCCTTTGATTCTTTTCACAGGACGGATTCAGTCCTAACAAGCTGTTACACAAGCTGCAGACCGAACTCTGGGCCTTACACGTTTTGACTAAACTGCACACTGAAAAAGCACAGGGCTACTTCCTTCTTCACTGCCAAAGCTCAACTGACACTCAACTGAAAAAACGGGCACTTCCTTTGAGTTCCTCCCAGTTCTTGACTGGATTGGCTGTCACTCACAATAGACTGCTGCTGTTGGTCCAAAAGGCACTGAAGTCTAAACTACATCTCCAGAGTCACTGCCCATACAATCCTCTTGTGGCTGGCTCAGATTATGAGTCCAAGTTCTGATTCGTCCAAGGCACCATTTTAGAGCTAGCTTACCCCACACTGATTGGTCCAGTTCAGCAGTTCAAAACTAGAATGGGAACTAGCAGACACAGTTCTGACTGCAAAGAAAGCAGGTTAGACAAACTGTACTTTCATTATTACTCTAAATAATTTCTGGCAAACAGTTACATCTTTCAGATAGGTTCCTTTGCACTCCTAGTGACTGCAAAAATGAAGTAAATTGGCAGCAGTTCGAGTGGTACTCAAACAGAGAAGCACACAGTCCCCCATACAACTAATTATGTCTGCAAACAGACAGCTCTTAAAGAGACAGTGCCAGAGGTTCTAAAACACTCACTGATAAATGGCTTAAACGCCAAACACCATTCAGGCTTGGAGCATTCAAGCAAGCTCCTGAAGTCTTTGGGAACCCCCATTTGCAGGGGGGTTACACCCTTCCTGGCTTGGGAAAGCTTGACGTCCGCGTCAAGCAAGTACCCCCATAAGTTTCAACTGCAACCATATACATTTGCATTAGGCTCGCACATGTAATCATCAGTCAATATATCATTTTACCAAGAACACATTTCTGAAACATTGCAGTACGTCACTCTTTACACAGTATTACATACACATTGTACCATAACTCAAGTTATTACCTCTTGTACATGAAACCTGAAGAGAGGGGGCCCTTCCCTATCAGTTACCTTGGGGCTGGATGGGCAAGGGCACCATACTTAGAGGGCAACACAAGTAACTTGGAGTTAGCACTGATGCTCAGTTTGGGCAATGAGCTCGGGGACACATACACTCCTTTATGGACAACATTGAGAGGCAAGTCCACAGGCCTCCCAAGTGAATCATAACTGAGGTGCACCACAGGCTTTACAGCTCGACCAGTCTTTCTAGGGGGAACTGTTATAGTCTCTGCACTCTGAGCCTCATTTTCAGCATTGTCCTCACTTGTCAGGGAGTCTCCATGGGGTAGAGAGGTTAGAACTTGGGGCACTTTCAGCTCCAGGAGTTACAGTTTCTGAGTCCACAACATTTGGCTCGCATGGAGAGCTTTCGGACACTGGCAGTGGACTGTCAGGGCACTCAAAATACTCTTCTTGTTCGAGTGTATCACCAGTCTGCCCCAATCTATCATTTTCCTCCTGAAAGCTCAAACAGTTCAACCATGCACAATGATTCCATTTCATCTGATCTGATGCTTTGCACTTCACTTTCTGGGAGCATTAGCTCCAGGGATGAAGCTGGGGCTTAGACAGTCCAGAAGGCCCAGCTTCATCTCCAGTATTGACTAGGGATTGCCCAAACAATTGACTCAGTTCTAAGAAGGATAGTATTCAAAGTCACTCCACTTTCTTCCGATATGGACTGACAGTCATGCTCAACTGGGACTTGTGGAGGGAACACTTTAACTTTGCTTCTGTAGGTGCAGACTTTCTTGATCTTTTCTTAGCAGCAGCTCTAGTCACTGGTCCAGAGGGGCATCTTCTAGGGCTCAGACTCAATTAAGATTTGTCCAATGGGCAGTAAATGATTTCTATGCATTGTTTTACATCTTTTGAATTATTCTCAGGCCTTACTTTGTACACTGGCAGATCATCTAGTTTGCCCACTACAATGTGAGGGAGATGGTGCCATCTGTCAGCAATCTTGTGCTTGCCATGCAGTCCCAGATTTCTTAGCAATACCCGATCTCCCTCCTGGAGTTCCTGTGCTTTCACCTTTTATCATACCTTTCTTTGTTGGCCAGATTTCTTTTGGCAGCCATGGTTTGAGCCAGTTGGTACGCATGAGTTAGCTGGGCCTTTAACTTTGCACATACTGTAAATAGTTGTCAGCTTGAACCCCATCAGGAGAGACCCCAAAACACACATCTACTGGTAGTCGAAGCTTCTTCCAAACATCAGGCGGTAGGGGAGAATCCAGTGGCATCACTTTGGTGCAGTTATAAGCATGTACCAGGGTGCTAATTTGTTGGGTTCCATCTAGGCTTGTCCTTTGGGTGCAGGGTGCTCTAGCATATCTAGCAAAGTGCGGTTGAAACGCTCAGGCTGTGGGTCCCCTGGGGTGGTAAGGAGTGGTTCTGGACTTTCGCACTCCCACAGAGAAAGCATCTCTTTGATAAGTGACTCTCAAAGTCTCTCCCTTGATCAGAATGGATTCTTTGTGGAGCCCCATAGTGAACAAAAAGTTTTCACAAGTACTTTGGCTACAGTGGATGCTTTCTGGTCTTTGGTGGGAAAGCTGGGCATATCTCGTGAAATGGTCAGTGACCACCAGCACATACTGATATTTCTTTGATCTGACTCCAAACTTAGAAAATCAATACAGACCAGCTCCATGGGTGCACTGGTGGTTATGTTAACAAGGGGGCAGCCCTCTGGGGCAAAGCTTTCCTCTGTAAGCAGCGACTACAAGTTCGAATGTGTTGCTCCACATCAGCCCCCATCTTAGCCAATAGAATCTGGATCTCACCAAGTCAAGTGTTCTGTCTATACCAAGGTGCCCCATGTGGTTGTGCAAGGACCTCAGTACTGAGTCTCGAAGGCAGTGGGCAGCACTAGTTGTTGTTTGTCTACTTGTCCCCTCTGTCTACTGTTTCTCTGTATAACAGTTTATTGATCAGTTTCAACTTAGGACCTTCTTTGTATAACAGTGCAGTTCTCAAATCAGTGGACGTAATTTGGACATCTTTTCCTGCATAGAGGGCTTCTAAAGCTGCTTTGATCATGGGATCAGCGGGATTGGAGCCCGCCGAACACTGTCATTGTCCAGCTGAGCAGTGCACCAATGTCTATGGCAGAAAAGTGGCAATAAGCAGCAGGTATGCAATTCTCAGAGGCTCCCAAGCAATCCACCATGCAGTCCACTGCGTCCGTGGACATTTGTTCCTCCCTGTCAAACTTCCGCATAGAGTGCCCGAATGTCAGGTTCTGCCAATCGGACCCAATCATTCTGGGGAACAGGCCTCCGGAGAGAGCATCAGCATCTATGTGGTTCAGACCTGCTCGGTATTCGTGAGCATAGTCATATGTAGATAATGCAGAAAGCCACCTTATGGCCAGTGGCATCCAACTTAGCTGAGGTCTGCACATAGGTCAAAGGATTATTGTCAGTTTTACTAGTATTTTAGCCCCATACAAGTACTCATGGAATTGGTCAACAATAGCCCACTTCAAAGCTAGGAACTCTAACTTATGTACAGGATAGTTCTTTCGGATGGGGTCAGGCTTCACTGGCAAAGGCCACTGGTCTCAGGCCATTCTCGTGTTTTGGTACAACACAGCCCCAACCCTTGCAAGCTAGCATCAGTGTGCAGGACGTAAGGTTTTCTTGGATCGGCATAGGCCAGCACTGGAGCATGGGTAAGTTGATATATGATCTCATGAAAAGCAGTCTCACAATCAGGAGTCCAGCGGGCCCCAAATACTTCACTGGATGAAAATACACTCTTTCAGTCTTGAGGGCGCTGACTTTTGTATTTTTGTGGGTTGGGGATACCCTTGAGTAAGGTTAAGTAAAGGGCGGATCACTCTTGAATAGTCCTTGATGAAGCGCCGATAATAACCACAGAATCCCAGGAATCTTTGCAGTTCTTTTTAGATTTTTGGGCTGTGGCCAGGTGGTCAAGGCCTCAACTTTACTTGGTCGGTCTCTATTCCTCGGTGGATACTATGTGTCCCACATACTTTACTGATGTTTGAAAGAATTGACACTTATCAATGGACAGTTTAAGGCCAAAGTCCTCCAGTCGGTCCAATACCTTAAATAATCTGCTCTCATGTTCCTCCAGTGAGCTTCCAAATACAATAACATCATCTAGGTATACCAGGCACTCTAGTAAGTTCATGTCCCCACTGCACGCCTCATCAATCGTTGAAAAGTGGCTGGGGCACCTGAAATCCCTTGAGGCATCCTCATGAATTCAAGAAGCCAAGTGACAGATAAAGGCCGCTTTCTCACGGTCCTCTGGGGCCATCGGGATCTGGTAGTACCCACTGGAGATCCAGCACAGAGAACCACTTGCTCCCGCTTAGGCAGTCCAAGCATCCTGAATGCGGGCATTGTGTACTGATCAGGGATAGTCCGCGGTTTAAGGTGCGATAATCCACACACATCCTTACTGTTCCATTCTTTTTCCTCACTACCACAATGGGGAAGCATAAGGGCTTCTGGATTCTTGTATTACACCAGCAGCTAATATCTCTTGCAGATGCCGTCTCACATCATCTATGTCAGCAGGTGCCAGGCGTCGAGACCTCTCACGAAATGGTCTTTCGTCATGCAGCCGGATATTGTGCTCAGCTCCCTTGCACGCATCCTACATCCCATTCCTTTAAAGAAAACACCTGGTCTCTCTGGGCAAGCTTCTCACTGATCCTCACTTTCCATTCAGCTGGCAGCGGGAGTCGCCGAAATCAAACAAGTCAGGCGTTACTCTGTCATTCTTCCTTGAACTATTGCTGCTGGGTAGCACTGCAGTGTTCGCACAATGCACATTAGCCAGGATGCAACCTCTGTTTACTCAATGTCTCTTTAGACACATTATGAACTTGGACCATTACCCTTCTGGCATAAGCATGGGCTCTAGCGGCAAAATATTAGGCTTGACCAGCAGTCCCTCTGGCAATTTTCCATCGCCTGGTGCATCCAACATATTAATATTTTATTCTTAACATCCTTTCTGATACGGACCTCTCCCTGTAAGGGTACACTGGGCATTTGGCGCCAGGATCAGAGACTCAGGATCCTTCTTCCATACAATTCGACCGGTTCCTCTGGTTCTGTTTTTCAGCATTCTCTGTGCCTCATAGGCCTTCTTAATTAAAGCCGGAACTCTTAAAGCTCTACTAGTCTTTGACCCTGTTTTCATAACACAACTGTGCCAGCCTTCCCAACATATGAGCATTTGTTCCAATCAACAAAGGGACACCATCATACAGTCCAGTGGGGGACACATCAAGGCTAGGGTCTCTACTTGTTCGCCACTCCAGCCACGGAGGTGGGGAAAGACAGCCAAATTCGGATATACCCGAATAGGGTAGGCCTTCACTTAACCCCATACATGCAGTCCTTCTAATGGTTGTAAGGGTATGGCCTGACAAATGCTTCTGATACCAACTTGGAACATAATTGTCACTTGGGAGCCACTGTCTAATACAGCTCTTGTAGACACTCCATTCACCTTTACAGTGGTCTCCATGGGAGGACCCACTATTCTGGACCAGTCTGGAGGCGGTGGTGGGGCCTGGGCAACTGACCTTGCCACAAAAGGACGTGAATTAGCATTTTGGTGCCCCCACTGGGATCATGTGGGCACCTCCTAACCACTGATTTCTTCTCCAAGCTCTCCTTGTAGCCTATATGCAACTTTGTCAGTGTCTTTTGGGACTGGCATTCCCTTTCATGTGCCCATCTTTCCCACAATTATAGCAAAACATACTTTCTGGAGTTTGAGCTGGCCGAGGCACCACACTGGGAGCCAGGCGGGGTATTACTAACTGGAAACCTGGGTGCCATCTCTGTCTGCGGCGTGATAAGCATTTGGAGACATCTCGTCAGCTTCTCCACTTCCATGGTCAAGGAATTGAGTTTGGAGCTGTTATCAGCAGGAGATACATGGGTGGGTACCCCACCCCCATAGCAGATGCAGTCGGATATAGGTCAGGGCCCGTACTTGCAGGCGTGGCCTTCATAAAGGGACTGTTTTGAATTCTGATCTCTCTCAACAGTTCGCCCATTGTGGCATATCTTTTTCCTTGTCAGAGCACTCATTGACTGCCAACCTCTGCCCCTGAACTCTCACTTGATGGGTCACCCTCAGTCACTCGGTCGAGCTAGAAAGCTATTGGTGCAGGTCCCTCCCAGGTCGCCTTTTCTCAACTCCTCGAATTCTCTCATTAACTCATCATAGGAGGGTGGGGATTCCAGTCGATCTGCCAGGCGAACTGAAGCAACAGCAGTTCTGAGAAGGGGCAGACTTAAGGATCCTGTCCAGCCTGGTTCGGTCCAGTTCAATCGCTGGCAAACTCACCTTTTCTTGAGGCATTCTTGCAACAATTTTTCCAGCCGAGATACATACACAGACAACAACTCCCTTGGTACTGTTGTGCATCTCTTACTCTCCACCATGGGTCCTCATCAGAATCTGGGCTCCCATACACATTCTCCAAGGCTCAAGATAGGCCTGTGCAGTCGCTTCAGGGTTACTGGCCCGTTAGCACGGGATGGTAGCCAGGGCAGGACCTCGGAGGCTCCACTAACCCCTTCGCCGCCTCCCGAGCATTGCCATTCTAGCACTTGGGGGCAACATAGTTCATCCAGGTCTCCCAGTCATCCTCCCTTGGGGTGGGAGGGTGCCAGAGAAGATCCTCAACCTTCGTAAGAGTCGTGGACTAATGGCAGGTGCAGAAATAGGAGTCTGCATTGGTTCAGCCACCATCACGGGCACTGGAGCAGAAGAGGTGTTGGGGGAGGAACACCCCAGGTGGCAAGAATAGTTTCTTCAAGTCCTCCACAGTTTTCCCCTCCCAGCAAACCATTCAGCAAATTTCTCCTCAAAAGTTTCAGATAGTGGTGGGGGCTGATTCCTCGGTCTTTACTGTCCTTAGTTATCACTCTAAGCAGTGAGGGCTCCTCTGGGGTAATGGTCTGTGGCACTTGGAGCTATCTATGGGATCCTTAAACTCTACTAGGCCAGGAAAGTGTGGGTGAGCAGATTAGCATGCCGACCCACCACCACAGGGTTTTGTAAACCTTCCACCTTGGAAAGTACTCCCTGCCAGTGTCCGTGATTGATACCCAGGGGATGTCCAGGATAAGCATAGCATTTTGGGGGTCGATCTCCTCCAGTACACCACTCCACCAGCCGTGCACAGCCACTCTGTCGGGTACCCATTTTTTCTTAACAGTGGTTCGTAAATATGGCCACTAGAGGACACACAATCCCAGCGGTGAGCCTCCAAGATGTAACCCTAGATGGCGCCATCCCAGGGGCTACTACCCTGCCTGATTTGCCACCAACAGGTTGAGGGCCTGGATCCAATGGCGGTGCCTCCACCCAGAGGTCAGGGTTTGCAATAGTTAAACTAACTTGGTCACAGCCCTCTGGGACACTGCAACCTCTTCTTCCCACTAGTGGCCCACACAATATATCAGAATTACCTTCACAGTATACACTTACCCCCAGGTCTGGTTCCGGCACTGGGACCTCCTGTGAAATGAGATACAGTGCAACAATCACAGTACAGTACTTTAACATAGACAAATACCTCAGGCAGTATAACTTTGCTGAAACAAGCAGCTCTGATTTATTTAGGGGAATATAACAAGGACAGGGGGAAATCAGGTTAATTAGCTTATCACTCTAATAATCTTACCTGGCTCTGTGCACAGGCCTATCCCTATCAGTTACTGTCCCTGGGCACCCAAGCCCCAGTGGCTAGTCCAAACCGTGGCAGCTGGTAGGCCCTTTCACACAGAGAAAAGAGAATTAAACAGTCAGCAGTACAGTAATTCCATTTGGATTTAATGTGGCAATTCAACAGGGAGCGACCCTGAATTAGTACTCACGACCTCCAAATAAGATAGGGTCCTTCAATGTCAGCAGGGCTCACTTGAGGTACACAAACCTCTTCACACATCCATATAAAAGAAAGCACTATACCAGGCAGGCTGCATCTGTATCCCGATCGCAATACTGCACAATACCCGGAGAACACGAAGCAGATTCAGTTCCTGACAGACCTAATGCAATTTTCAGCAATTCTCCAGTCTTCACAGGTGAGCCTGGTTTCTACTCTTCAGAGATCCTTTGATTCTTTTCACAGGACGGATTCAGTCCCAACAAGCTGTTACACAAGCTGCAGACCGGAACTCTGGGCCTTACACACGCTTTTGACTAAAACTGCACACTGAAAAGCACAGGGCTCCTTCCTTCTTCACTGCCAAAGCTCAACTGACACTCCAACTGAAAAACCGGGCACTTCCTTTGAGTTCCTCCCAGTTCTTGACTGGATTGGCTGTCACCACAATAGACTGCTGCTGTTGGTCCAAAAGGCACTGAAGTCTAAACTACATCTCCCAGAGTCACTGCCCATACAATCCTCTTGTGGCTGGCTCAGATTATGAGTCCAAGTTCTGATTCGTCCAAGGCACCATTTTAGAGCTAGCTTACCCCACACTGATTGGTCCAGTTCAGCAGTTCAAAACTAGAATGGGGAACTAGCAGACACAGTTCTGACTGCAAAGAAAGCAGGTTAGACAAACTGTAATTTCATTATTACTCTAAATAATTTCTGGCAAACAGTTACATCTTTCAGATAGGTTCCCTTTGCACTCCTAGTGACTGCAAAATGAAGTAATTGGCAGCAGTTCGAGTGGTACTCAAACAGAGAAGCACACAGTCCCCCATACAAACTAATTATGTCTGCAAGCAGACAGCTCTTAAAGAGACAGTGCCAGAGGTTCTAAAAACACTCACTGATAAATGGCTTAAACGCCAAACACCATTCAGGCTTGGAGCATTCAAGCAAGCTCCTGGAAGTCTTTTGGGAACCCCCATTTGCAGGGGGGTTACATAAGAATGGGTGGAGTCGAACCAAACATGACAAAATATGCAAATTACAGCAGAGCAGCCAATGAGAGTCAGGTACCTCACTCATGATTAATCATGGCCAACTATTACAAGCCTATTTATTTTTTGTTTATTGAATTTTGTTGACTCAGTAAGCCCATTGAGACTAGAAGTCCCTTTTTCAGGGGTGACTGGGGGGATACAGATGGTAACCAGCTGAAGCTGACTGTGTCTGATTTGCTGCCAATAACCTGTGTAACCCCCCTGTCTCCCGGTGTTACTAGAAATACACTTAGATCTAGGGGCGGGCAGGGAAGGCAGCTTGTGAGACACCCGTTAAATGGGTTCCACACTGTCTCACACTGTCCTCAGTCTCAGATGAGCTGGAGGGAAGACATCATATAGAATTCTCGCAGCAGCAGCATAAGCCACAGTGGAATGTTGCAGCTGGGAGTTAGGCTAGAATGTTGGGGGTTTCAAAGGCAGTCTGTAGTAGTCTAGTGGAACACTCAGTGGAGGGAGGGGGTGCGCTGCAGTTGGCAGGTCCTCAGTGCCCCAGCTCTGTAATAGAGCTACCCCAGTAAGATGATGTGTGTTTTCCTAGAGAAGGACACAGAAGAAGTACAAACAGAAGTGATTGTGACTGCTCCCTCAGTTTGATCTAGTGCCCCATCCCTGAGGGGAATGGGGGAAACAAGACTAGCTCTTCAGGGGCAATCCCTGGCCCTGTTGGAGGAAGAAAAGCTGCCTGATGAGAAGATTTGTGCTGAGGTACCAGAAGTGTGTTTTTTCCTGTGAGAGAAGCCCTGGGGCACCTGTGAACCATGGTGAGTCTGCTCTGCTAGAGACCCTATGTTTTCACCGAGACAAGTGTAAAGTATCTGCTACTGTGGGTCAGGAAAGGACAGCCAAGTACAATACTTTATGTGTATGGCTTGAAATGCATCTAACCAGTGGGGTCTACAGGGATGGACATAGCCACTTAAAGAACGCTGCAAGTCAGGACACCAGTTACCGAAGACAGTAGATTGTTAAATGTGATATACATTTTGAGATAGCATTCTACAAACAGAGAGTTTCACAGGAATGGTGTTGACTCCAAATGAATGGCCGGGTATGGATTTGGGGACAAGATATGGGAGACCCCCCCATCTGGAGTAACTAGATTTACCTCCACAAATTCACTTTGGGCACCTATAGCTTTCTCCCAGGCACTTGGCCAGTGTCTGCAGAAAGTACCCAGACATGGGAATAAGGATGCGTGTTTTTCCCTTAGAGCTAGGAAGTACTCATGGGTGGTAGAGGGAACCACCAACAGAAATGTCCATGCCATATGGAAAGTGTACCAGTGCTGGCCGAGGGCCATGCCAGAGAATCCAAGATAGAGAGAGTACCAGTTCAGGCTGAGAGCCCAGTGTGTTCTGAACCTAAGGGTTATTGTGATGATGAAGAAGATGTGTTCTGACCTCTTTAGAACTGCATAACCAGTGAGCGTAGCCCCGTGGGGGTCCATCTTGCTTTGTATTCTTGTGTGAAGTGAATAAAAGCCCCACTTTAGAATCTCACTTCCTGGTTTGGATATTCTCTGTTCTTGTTTCCTGTGTCCTGAATTACTCGGGTGCCCCTGTCCAGAAGTGCAAACCTAGCCCTGACACCAAGCTAATGTTTTCTCCCCGAAACCAAGCTAGCCAGGTAATGGATTACAAAAATGAAAGCACTGGGAGCTAAATAACAACAAACACCAACCCCTGGTTACACCTTCCATCAGGTATTGATTAACTATGATTAATCGTGATAAAACAAAACACTGTCAGCAGTGAAGGAAAAGTTATGGTTTATGGTGGCTTTGGGTATTGATCAATAATGTTAGATAATGATTTAGCATCACCAAATGTATTGATTAAAAATTATTATGACTGAGCAAAACTGTTGCATGTGTGGTCCTTATTGTGCAGCTGCAGACCTAAGTTCTGTGGGAGCTGGTGAGGGAGGAGACAGGCATGGGGAGCCAAAGTGGAGGTGTGAGAGGCATACGTGGAGGGAGAACTGGGGGACCTGATGTCAGTCTGATATCATGGATGGGGAAACTAGCAGGAGGACCTGGAGTGGTCAATGTCATACCACATGAGAACCACTGTACTAACATGTGCTACCCCTGATTACTCAATAGCAGTGGTAGTTCAATGTCACTATTGATCTACCAGCATCCCTCGAGAAATCACTGCACTACCATTACATACAGATGGTACTCACAGTGCCACCGATGGTATGGCAATGGAATTGAAACAAATCCATTGTGAGACCAACTGTGGTGTTGCAATGGTAGCTCATTGTGCTACCACTGGACATGGAAATCACCCTCAGTGTTACCATTGTGGTACATGGTACCACGGTGAGCAGTGGTAATACACTGGAATTGAAACAAATCCATTGTGTTATCAACAGCATTGGGAATACAATGATGTGTGTTTGAAGAGCCATTGGGGTACTATCTATGCATATATTCTCATTGTGCTACCACTGTCCATGTGGTACCACAATGGCAACAATGGTATTACAATGGAATTGAGACAAATCCAGTGTGTCACCAGTCAAAGGGATACAATGGTACTGCTATGGAATTTACAATGGTATGGAAATGGTGGAAAAATGGTAATGTTACAGTTTTCTGAGGATATTTGGGTAAGGGTGCACCTGTCTGTAACAATAGGTGAAAGATGGAAAAGTAAACCATAGAAAAGTATTTTCACTTGAAAAATTTAAGCTTCTGCACTGGTGAAGCTTGTACTTGTGATTACAGTAAGTTTTGACCCAGTTGTTTCTCATTTTGACCCACATCTTTTACACCAGTGGGTCTAATTTGACCATGTTTTAAAACCTCTAGCACTGTTACTGGGGGCAGGGAACAAAAAAACTGGTTACAGACCAACAGACTAGAGGAAGTAAAGTTGTGACTGGAGTGAGGAGATATACAGAACTGCTATCAGGTTTTAAGGCAGGGTCATGAAGACTGTATTGAAAATCTGGTGTCAGAATAAAAAAAGTTCAGAAGGTACATTGAAATTTCTCAGTGCTTGCTCAAAACTCAGTTTTCAACATAGACATTTTTTCACTCCCCGCCATGTAAGTGATGGGTGTTTTTTTTTTTCCAAATCCTGTCAAAAATGGATTTTTATACTTGAGGCAGGATATAACATTCTGGTCGGAATTGAGTATTTTCACTTACCTGGTTTATGAGGTGGGGTCTTAAGACTGTTGAAAATCTTGGTTTAAATGTCACCTCAAAAAATTATGAAGTAACTTATTTGCAGAGACTGCCATTGACCTGGGGGCGTTGCCTTCCTTTGCCAGTGACCTGAGTTTGGGTAAAACCTGGTGAGCCAGCTGAATGGGCCAAGGCTGGGTAGAAGGCACAGGTGTGTGTGTGGCACTGGCCCAAGCCAGAGGAGGGACAGAGCAGGTGCACATAAGGCACCTTGTGGTGGGCAAGGGAGCCTTCCTTCTCAAGGGGTTGACATGCATATTGAGGCCTGATGGACCTACACACTGCATTGGGACAGGGGTAGAAAAAAAAAAGGGGAAGAGTGTACCTGGCAGTATGACCAGTCTGGTCTCTGCAGGCCCCATACCAACGACTGGCCCCCTACTGCATTCAGCTGCCCACACTATTACTCTTTGTCTCAGGAAATTACGTGCACTAATTGGTACCCCCACACACACACAAATTCCCCCATGACGAGGATAGGAAGGGATGAATGTCTGCCCCCTTGACTGTCAGCCACTTTTGCAGTCTTTCACTCTGTCAATGTTGCAAGCACACGAATGGTGAAGGTTCCATCCTGCCCTGGAGCGAGTCAACAAGCAGCTTGTGCCCTTCCCAGAGGACAGAGGGCCCAGGGATACCAAATTCTGTCTGTATCCCCCACGCTGACATCCACAGCAGCCCTAGCCTGTTCCCAAACCCAGGTCGCTGCTGTGGTGCCAGTATGTACCCTCCTGACCAACAAACTTTAACCCCAATATACAATCACTTTTCACCTGACACAGCTGATTGGCATTTTTATTAATCATACTAACTCATTTTCACTTTGTTTACAGGTCCAGTGGAACGATAGACACCAGCCCGGCATTGGAGGACACTGACCACAAGTATCAGATAAGTATCGTTTTATGTTTAGACTATCTTATTTGTCCCAGTTTGTTACTAAAGAGCTGCAGATCCTTTGTGACCCAATTGCTTTTCTTATTTTACAGGTACAACTGGATGTTCTTTCAAACCACCCAAACACCATCCCTCAGTCATCAGGAGCCAGGTAAGAAATCTTTGTCACACAACAGTAGTTTGGTTCGACCTTAACTCCAAAATGGTCAAACTCCAGCTGTTCTCATGGGTGAGATCATCCACAAACTTTCTACAGTCTTTGCAAACTTTGGTTTGCTCTGTTTATAAAAAAAAAATGCATTATTTGTTTTAAAGTTCCTTTCCATTTTCCTTCCACGTGGTGACTGGAGGCAGGTGGATGAGGTGCTTATGCTTGCTAGCGTGGTTGCAACAGAATCCTCTCACTTCCTGCTCTGTGCTATAGTAGTCTTTGGTGACCAGGACCACAGCCCCCCAACCGACCCATTCCCCAACAGTCACAGTCACCGATACAGCACGGGAGATGGTGCTGGCAGTCTGGTGCCTAAAGTGTCATTTGCTGTCAGTCAGAGCTGTGTCAGCATTGGGACTGTAAGTGTGGCAGCAGGTTGCAGCTCGAACAACTGGAGAGAAGGGTAGAGTCGATTGCTCCATAGCTGCTTCCAGCTGACTACCAGGCACCATGATGAACAGAGCACAACAGCTTATACGGCATGGTTGGTTCCATGCCTGATGTATTCATGTGCCTGCGTAGTCCTGGCTGATTTTGCCTTTGACAGAAAGGTAGGAAATGTGAGTGGCCAGCAGGATGAAACTCTGGAACACATGGTCCCATGTCCGCTGTACTGTTGCTGTGCCCAACCGTACTCTGAATGAGGAGGTGGATCTATGCAGTTATAATGAGGACATGCTGAAGCAGCACTGCAACACTGCTGTCAGGAGTGGTACTAACCATCAAAACCACACTGTGCCCTGAAGTGCACTAGAGGTGTTGATTCAGTATGCTAATTAACACAATTCATACAGACTGAAAAAGCAATGCAGCACTGCTTCAGGCAGTGTAGCTGCCCCAGCACTGCTAATTGTAGTACATGCACAGTGTGATTGCAGTGCTAATTAACATAATTCGTACACACTGTGCCAGCACTGCATGCATACCAACAGAAACCTACAGGTGCACTAATTAAACACTCACAGAGTACACAATGGAATGAAGTGTGCAGGGCGTGTACATTGCTACAATAACACTGAAATATCACCATGTAGTTACTTTTTGACACTACACTTCCTCTGGGGTTGTTCTATTTTATATAGGGCTAAGTTCCAGAGTTTCCATTGGCTGCCAAATCTGTCTTAAACAGTTCTCTGATGTTAATTGGCTCCATCTTTGGTGCCTAGAATTGATCCCAGTTAATCCCCCACAAGTCTCTGGCACTGTCCCAAGATCCCCTTTGTTAAGTCTTGGCTTCCAATTGGTGGAAAGGTACAAAATGGTGGCTGCAGTTTAAGTCTAGGCAGTCTAAATAAAGGTCCCCACATAACGTTCTAGTGCAGCCAGGAGCAACATTAGTTTTATTTAAATTTCCCATTGCCTTGCAGCCCCAACAGTTTTCTCTCTAACAAGTCAACTTTTTATAAAATCCCCCCAGGGAGTCGCAGCTCCTGTAACACACCGCCCCAGGAACACAGTGCAAGCTCATAAATATTCATGAAGTGCACTCTAGTCTGTAACCTTTGCTTGTGACCTTTTTCCCTTAACTGGCTGGTACCCTGGAGGCAGTGCTTATGGCATATGTTGATTTCTTTAATTTAACAACACTTAGGGGAGGACCTGCTCAACCCTCTTCATAGGGAGCACAGAGGTAGGACGGCCTGGTACTGGACCATAATCTGGCTGCAGACAGATGTCTGGTTGTGGTGAGTGTAACCATCTAGTCCCTGGGGTCACTAGAATCCCATTAGTAATAGTCTAAAGGCAGGATAAAAGGCAGCTGGTAAGGAGCTCATTAAGGGGCTTCTTGCATGGTGACATCATTGTTTACTCAGCTAGCCTGAGTGGGAATGATTAGGTCATTTAGAACTCTGACAGCAGCATAACCATTTTTGAGTCGGCTGGTCAGGGGAAGTTTAGAATGCTCATTTAGTCTGAGTTAGAGAGTTACAGTGGCAGGAGGTCTGCCAGCTGGGGCTCTGTCCCAGAGAGCCCTGTGTTTCTCTCCCTAGTTTGGATTAAATCTAGTCACCAATGAAGTGGTGGAGACCTTGGTTCAGCAATATTCCTTGATTTCACTCCAGGAGGAGTAAGAAGGACTGCCAGTTGAGAGGATCCAAGAGGCAATCCCATAAAGGACCTAAAGTTGTACAGCTGCCTTTGAGAAGGACATTTGTGTGAGAATTTCTGACAAGCTACAATGGAAAAGGGTGCTTTCTGGGTTGCTTCCATGCCTAAAGGAAGGAACAATGGATTTGTGAGTACAGATGCAGTAACTGTTCTCATTAGGGAGTTGGCTAAGGTGTGTGTGCCCAAGATAAGGCTAGATCACACCTGTCAGGACCTCTCATACAGCAATTCACTGGGGATTGAGGCTCATTTGTAAAACCAGAAGGAATGGCAGAGACTGTCAGTTGGGGCAAAGGGTGGGAGGAACGCCATCTGAGTCTACAAGGCAGGGCTAACTGGTTCATTGATGGGTACCAGGTTTCCTGGGCAAAGGCCATTGCCACAAGAGGATGTTTTAGGGTGTGTGGCAACAGTCCATGAACATACACCTGTAAAACGAAGATGTTCTGAGTGTGGGTTCAATCCATGACATACACTCTTGGGAAAAGGAAATGTTTTGGGTGTGTGGCAACAGTCCACAAGCTTACACCATGGTAAACAGAAATGAAATGTTTTGTGGAAAATTGTACTGCCTAGCAAGGAGTGTCTGGGAAAGGAATGTACTTGTTTGCCATGACCAACCAATGGGGGTCCACTTGTCCTTTAGTAACATCTGTAAATAAAACCATACTGCATAATCCCAGCTGCTACACTGGACATTCTGATCATTGATTTCTGTGTGGAGTTATTGGGGCCCCCTCAGCAGTTAGGCCTAGCATACACCTAGCATCCTCTCCCTGGACCTGGTTGTATTTACAAAGATTTATTTTTGTAATTGTACCCCACCCCTTCCTTTAGATAATGAGCCTGGTATATACTGTATAGCTAGGGGTGGTACCAATCTGAGTATTTCTGCTAAAAGTAAATGGTATGCCATATATGGGTACTAGTTCTTTTAATAGGGGATGCCAACTTGCCAAAAGTGGTGTGGGGGTTACAAAAAACATGGGGGCTTGTCCAAGGGATATGTTTTTGGGTGAGAGGAAAAATGCTAAGGGTATGTCTAGGATCTTCCTGTCTGGTGGTGGCAATGCACCCAAACAGAAGATTGTTGCAAGAAAAGCAAAGTCTGTGCCCAGGAAAATGCCATCTGAGAACATTTTGCTGCCTGTGTTTCTTTGAAAGAAAGTGGAAAAAATGTGCAGCTTGTGTGTTTAAACTGAAAAAATGAACTGTTGGGCTGAGCAATAATCGCCCTTGCCTTGTCATTTTAAGTGCTTGAAAAACTGTTAAAGTTGCATATCTCCAAGAAAAAGTATTTGCAGACTTTGATTTCTAATGCCCAGAAAGTTTCATGTGTGTACAGTAACAATTGAGGAGTCACTAAGGAAAATGCATCAAGAACTGTGTCAAAATGCCTTAAAAGTGCTGTGCCCACTGAAATTGCCAGCTGTAAAAAGTGAGTTTGCTTTTAAATTTGCCTTCTCTACAGTCGCCATGAAGGATGAGATAGAGAGAGCGAGTTCATTTGCATGGTGTTGTGTGATTGGTCCAGTGAACCTAAGCTCTGCCTTTTGCCTGAGTGTCAGTGTTGTGGAGTATTTGATTAGGAGCTTCAAGCAGTGTGAGAGCAGCATGCTAGTTTGAGTAGCAGCAGGAGGAATCTCTGAGAGAGAGAGAAGCGTTCCTAAAATAACATCTTTTGAACTTTTCACAGTAAACCCAGGCTCAACCCATTTCTGACCACAAGTAGCAGCGACCATCTGTGGGACTGCCAGCCCGATCACCAGAAAGGCCCAACAAAGTGCGAAACACATTTTGGCCAGGGTGTGAAAATGACAGCTGTACTGTTCACAAGGAGGTCTGAAAAATGCCAATGTTGAAAATCTGGGGTGACAATATTACCAATTATGAATTCTGACGTGCATAGCAACTGGGCAATGCTGCCTTCATAAAACAGTAATTTTTGGATTTTTCCACCAAATTTGCAACATAGGCTTTTTGAGAGCCCACCTCATGAAAACTGGCACTGTCATTCCATTAATCGGTCCTGAAAGGTGATTCCGTGCAGTGACCACAAAATCAACTTTCGGGGCCAGTTAATGCCGTGACAGTAATAGAATTGATGAGGAGGGGTCCCAAAAACCCCATGTTGAAAATTTGGTGTCAAAATTCCAAAAAATGCCTGAGATATGCATCAAAGTTGAAAAAATACCCTATTTATTCCATTATACAGCTTACTGACATTTCCTCAGTTCGTGGTCAGCTTTGAAGAGTGCAGACATGTTCCCGATCCACGAAGATCGCGTGCCAGACTCCAGAGGTAAGTATGGCATGAGGGGTGATGGGAAGGCAGGGTGCACAGTGGGTGAGTGGGTGTGGGTTGTGAGACAGGGGCCAGGGAGACTGCTGAGGACCATTTCCTTCTTTACAGGTTTGAAAACAAATTAAAAAAGACATCCTAGGACTGTTTTTCATTTACAGGGGCACCCCAGCGTGGCAGGAGAGTCTTTTGGAGAGGCCAGCTGAAGCCGACGGAGGATTGGACACCCCTCATCACACAACACAAGGGGAGGGACATTATGCCGACAGGATTGGGCACCCATCGACAGAACAACCAAGCGGGAGGGGTTACAAATTGCCGACAGGAGTGGGCTCCCCGTTGGCAACATAAATCCCAGGGCACAGCCACTTAGGAATGGGAATTCATCAGCAAACAAACATGTGAGGGGGGCGCACATGCTTCCAGAGGGATTGGGCACCCCCTCTGTGGTGGGGGGGTTAATATTGTTTGTGAACACAGTGGCAAGCCACCGCCATGTTTGCAAACAATGTCAGTATTGCGAGATCCTGCTCTGCAATGACGGGTCACTCACTCTTTGCAGCAAATGGCTGACACTGCAATGATGAGGTGGCTCCTGATTACAGTGGCTACTTTTTTTAAAAGGTTGTGGCATGCTGGCTGAAATAGTGTCAGCCGCAGCATGCCACAGCATTGGGTGAAGTGGGCCAAGCCTGTAAAGGCTGTGGGGGTATTGGCCACAACAGTGCCGTGTCTCCACAACCTGCTTCTCGAGAAAGCTGTCGCAATATGTTTCTTGCACATGCATGCAATCAACATAAAGATAGCTTTTCGGGATTGTGTAATATCTGCAGTGGGAGGTTAGGTCACTGTGTGGTTTACAGGTTGTGTTTGTTTGCAGAATGTGTTTTTGCAATGCTTTCTTTTGCAGGTCCCCCCCCCCATTTAGGGGCTTTCCTTAAATATGCCATCGGGCATTCTCCTGCTGCCTCCGGCGTCCAGTTTCTTCCATGGCTCCTTTTGCCACCTCTCCATTCCCTGGTTGTCCCCTCTATCTAACTGAGCCCTGCAGGGCTTGCAAAGCCAGTAAGTGAGTGGGTGGCATGTTCGCAGAGCCGCTGCTCGCGTATTCGAGGTGGTGCACTGTGCATGAGATCGCTGTTGCAGTCAAAAAGAACTTGTGTCTCTCATCTGTGGTTCCTGGTGCCAAGTTAAGTTAAAAAGGCACTGGGGACACAATCAGGCAGCAGAAAGTAAAGCCACTGGAGCAATCTTTGTTGACCTCACAAAGGCATTTGATCTTGTCAGTCACCCTCTATTACTCTCAAAACTCAATGCCTCGAACTTGATGTCAACTCTCGCCTGGGTTTCAAACTACTTAACCAACAGACTCCAGTGTCAAATGGGACAGAGCTTTATCACCCTTAGCAGCTATCTCTGACGGGGTTCCTCAAGGGTCGATCTTAGGCCTGTTCCTGTTCTCTTTTTTATCCATGACCTGCCATTGAACTGTGATGGGACATCTGTCAGCTCTAGCTGATGACACCATTCTATATAGGTCCTCAAAGGATGTCAACAGCATTGCCGCTAACCTGGAAAATGACTTCCATACTCAAGAGGTCTGGTTTAAGGCTAACCTGTTGGTCTTGAACGCAAAAAAAACTAAAATCATGTTATTCTGCCATACCTCCTTCAACATGTCCTCTAATTCTCCCTTGACAATCAAAACCACCTCAGGTGCCCTTCTCAAAGGGGTCATCTCCTTCAAATATCTTTGCCTCATGCTTCACGAGCACCTGTCCCTCAGGTTACATACCGATAATGTCATCAAGGCTACCAATCAAAAACTCAGTATCCTATACCGCATAGCTCCCAATCTCAGGACTAGCATGAGGAAGTCTATTGCCTCAGCCACCATTCTCCCAGGCCTCCTCTACGGGGCCTCAGTTTCTCACTCTGTCAAGGCTACACTCCTGACCAAATTAAAAATAGCCTAACACAGAATCACTCATTTTGCATTTAAGGCTCTGGCATGGGCCCATCACTGTACAGCGCTAAACAACCTGGGTTGGCCCTCTTTCGACGCCAAGCTAGACCTCCCGGTGCTTTGCACCAGTTTCAAGCTCATCCACCTACCTTTTCCTCCCAGTTTATCAAATATACTCAGTCTGAAATTCTTCCCATGGACTTGCAGGTCTTCACACCTCCCAATGCTTAACTTACCGAAAACTTGGTTAGCCATAGGTCAAAAGTCATTCGGCTTCGGTGCACCGCAAAAATTGAATAACCTCCCTCACACCTTACTAGTTTATAAGGCTGTCCCACTATTCAAAAAAACTTTAAAGAAATCTTCCTTCTGCCTTCCAATTGCAGTAGTAACTGTGTCTAATAACCTCCTGAGCCTTTCTCCCCCTCATTGCTCCTTAGCCTTTCTACCCTTATTGCTAATCTGTGTCCATAAGCTCCCTTCCTTTCCACCTCTTATCTATACTTCTCACCCTCTCCTTTGACCTTATTTCTCCCTTCTCACACACACCTCTCCTCTCCTTTCAGTGTTATATCTTAGGAATGATGAACCCATATGATGTATATATGATATACATATGATGTCAATTATCTGTGACTTTGTACCATTACCATTTGCACTGTACCTAAAGCTTTGTATTTCCTACAATTGTGCAATCTGGTATGCATTACTGTGCTTTGCACTGTATATCAGTGTACTTGGAATATCTTTGTTACCTGGTCGTCACTGAAAAATGGACTGTTTGTCTCAGTTGGCATACCCAGTCATCAAAATTCAAATAAATAAAATAAATTTGCCAATACATTTCCTAAATCTAAAAACTCCAAAAACTCTACACCTGCATAACAGAAAAAATGGTTAGCATTGTACTACACAGTTACATAAAGCATAGTAACTTTACACAAGAGGAGTCTGATGAGTCCTGAAAATCCTCTTCTTGTCTTCTTTCAGAAACATCTGCAAAAGAAAATAGTGCAAAACACATTCTGCAAACAAACACAACCTGTAAACCACACAGTGACCTAAACTCCCACTGTAGATACTTCACATTCCCGATAAGGTATTTTTTAAAGTTTTTTTTCTATAAAAGTAGAAAACATAAAAGTTTTTCCAAAAACATTTTTGGGAAAGGGAAGCCCTACAATGTCTGTTGTTCTATGAGAAATGTCCAGAGTGCCAAGGCACTGTACATTGAGTCTCTCCTAGGCCGAACCCTGCTGAAACACAGTTCTTGGACGGGCATGAGGCCTGCTTGCACTGCAGTCCAGTTCAGGAGTGTCTATTGGTGAACCAAAGTTCCTGGGATATCCTCAATTGTAGGCAAAACAGTCAAATTAAAATGTAAAATCCCAACTCTCTGTTGGATGTACCTACCATGTCCTTGATATTCCTAAGCTGATTATTTGTTGCTACCTCTATATAACCCTATGGTGGAGCATATTGCTCCCTGTATGTTAACTCTACTGTATTTACCAACCTGTTGGAGCATGTGCTCCTGTGTAACCAACTGTTGGAGCATGTAGCTCCTGTATTTTGAAACTGCCTGTCTCTATGGATTCCCTGTAACTTCTGTATTCAAATTGTTTGTCTCTGTGGATACCCTGTAACTCTCTCGGGTCGCTCCTGAAAATAGGCACGTTGATGTCTAGTGTGCTTACCTGGTTAACAAAAGCAAATAAATAAATAAAATGCATCTTGCAACATTCTAGGTGATGGATGTCAAGCAACACCTCTCTGGACCTACTGCCTGATGATCTTCTGTTGTTGGACAGACAACATCTTCGGATCAGATTCTTCCATGACATCTTGCTGGACCTGTATTGGAAATCTTCTCCTTCTGCTGGGCTGATGAGCCTGGATGCTGCTGCAAATGAACCCAGAAGCTGTTGCAGACAATCCTGGAAGCTTCTGCAAATGAATCTGGAACACCAGAAGAAGACACCTCCTCCTCGATTGCTGCCGCTTCGGTGGCAGATTGCTGCTCTGGCCTTGCTGCATTCAACTTGGCAAATGGGCATATTTACTAATGAGTGGCACCATTTGGGGTGTGAGAGCAAGACTACTCTCCATCAGGACGAACCACAGGAACATTGTAAAATGTCTCCGGTCAACCTTGTTTACAGTCGCATGGAATCAGTTAGCAAAGTTCTGCCACGCTTCTGAAACTGAAGTCTCTCATGGCGTACTTTTATTCTAACAAATTTGCTCACATTTGGGTGCAGGTTGGCACTAGCTTCCTCCCACAACCAGGCATGCCTATTTCCTCCCAAATTTTTTGAGGGAAGAAAGGGTATGTCCGTCCATATTCGGCTGTAGCCAGTCTCCGAATTATTTGTTCCTCTTTGCTACTTTTGATTAGGTCCGACCTAAGGTCATGGCTTGGGAGTAGCTATTCCTGGTTGAGCCAGCTTCAAACACACAATGCAGAGTAAAAGCAGTCCACTTCTGCATTCAATGGCACGTTTCTAGAGCCCTCCTCCATTTCTGCCTCAGGAAGCTCCACTGAAGCCAATACTAGTGGCGGCTGACAGGGCCCCACCATAGCTATTGCAACTTCTTCCTGTTCTACAAGCTCTGCCCAGCAGCTGACAGTTGCACCGGCTCCTGAGATTGTCCATTCCTCACTGCACACAGAGGCACTGGCCTCCCAATACAGAGCTTCATTCACCTCATCTTCACCCATTAGGTTTGGGCTTGGGCCTTCAACCCATGAATCCACAGAACCTGCATCTGCAGCATCCAAATCCACCCTCTGCAGCATGGAAAACTCCATTTCTTCCTGCACTGGCCAGTATTCTCATGAACATTCTCCAAGAATTCTTTGACAAACTCAGTGGGGTCCCTCCGACTGCAACCAGCCTACTGCTGTTCTGATCCAGCAGGGTCCCCTGACAGTGTCCAGATTGGGGCTAAGCAGATGTTTTTTGCTTTTGCTACTACTGTGCCACCTGCTTCACTCATCCCGAATTGCTTGAGACAGTCTGAGCAATGGGGGATTAGCAGAACATCCCTCCCTGTCTTCAAACAAACAATGCATACACTGACCGGAAAGTTTGGTAAAGCCACATTGGATGGTGCTGATTCACAATTGTACAGTTGTTAAAAGTGAGTTATTTCTTTTTCTTGTTGTGCAATCTATGCCCTGGCATAGAGTGGGTAGTGGAAGAACTTTGAAGCCGTTCTCTGTAAATAAACACACAAGTCCCAAATTAC
This sequence comes from Neoceratodus forsteri, assembly GCA_016271365.2. Taxonomy (NCBI): domain Eukaryota; kingdom Metazoa; phylum Chordata; order Ceratodontiformes; family Ceratodontidae; genus Neoceratodus; species Neoceratodus forsteri. The sequence goes on from JADMNL010000023.1 coordinate 74,733,549, forward strand.
TACTTTGCAATCAAACTGAGATTTGGCTTTAAACACACTGTAAGCTTGGTGCCTTATTTAGGAAAAGTAGTTGCTTCACTTCTACGGCACGGCATGAACTTGTATAGAAGATGACCCTCCCCCATTTTTGACTACTGTGATGTAATCTGTGGTGCCACTACCAAATCTCCCCTAACCAGGTTGGACACTCTTTAATTTCTTCTGCCGATTTGCCCTTGACGCTCCATCTCACACTCATCATTGCGACCTCTAACATGCCTTGTCCTTTCTCCTGCTTGCAAACAGACACCTCGCTCATTGTGCCAAACTCACCTCCAAATTCTGGCTCAGGGAACCTTCTGCCTACCTCTCTTGCTCTCTCTCAGGCCTCCCTCCCCCACACTCCCTCTGATCTGCTGACTCTCGCACATTGCTGATCCTCTGTCGAACTTCTCTGACCGGTCAGTCAGGCTACACTTATTTCTCCAAAATTTGGAACTCCCTACACCCCCCAATATGACACTCTTCCTCCTCCTCCTCCTTCTCCCTCACCTCTGCCTTACATAACTTTCTCTCCTCTAGCTGCTCCTGTTTTAATCCTCTCTAAATTAGTTCCCCTATGAACCTTCACCTCTGTACGCTCCATCCCATTCAAATCCTCCCTCCTCCCTATGTCAGTTACCCAACACTCTCTCTCTTCTACTACCTCCTACTCTCTTGCCTCTATGTCTCCCTATCATCTACCCACATTAATAACTTGCCTGTGCTTAGTTCTGCCCCCCTGGTAGGGTTCTCTGCAACCTGGAGGGGTATAGCATGGGGCAAGCCTTTCCCTTCCCTCTTCCATCCCACCATCCTTTTCTCTTGCTCTTGCCTTATTCCTGTACTCTGGACAGGGTTCTCAGCATCTGGAGAGGCCTAGATGTAGGCAAACTTCCTTCCTTCCCTTTCCCTACTACCACCCACCCACTAACTACATACCTACCCAATCTTACTTTCTCCAACATTCCCCTGCCCCTCACACATTAACAACTTGCCTGTGCTTAGTTCTACTCCCTGGCAGGGTTCTCAGCATCCTGGAGGGGTACAGCATGGGGCAAGCCTTTCCTTCCCTTTCCTCCATCCCCGCTATCCTTTCTCTTGCTCTTGCCTTATTCCTGCACTCTGGCAGGGTTCTCAACATCCTGGAGGCCTAGCTGGTAGGCAAACTTCTTTCCTTCCTCTCCCACTACAATCACCACCCACCTAACTACACACCCCTACCTACCCTTACTTTCCCCTGACTTTCCCCTGCTCTCTCACCCTTCCATTTTCTAGTCACCACTCATTCTGCCCTTGCAGGGTTCTCTGCACCCTGGAGGGTTTAGCTTTTGGCTCTTCTTGTCCTTCCCTGCACAAATTCCCTCACCCCTCCTGCCCTCCTCCCTACCTCACTGCACTTAACTCTAGTATTAGCACATTGTACTGATAAAATGTACTTTATTTGCTCTGTCTGGGTTGCTTTTATGCACGACAATCCTCAGGCACACTGTGTCAAATGTTGCATAATTCCAGAGACATGTTAAGTGATAAATGTATGTTATCCAAGTAATGCAGTTGAAAATGTCCTTCATATGTAATTGCAAGAATATTAAATGTAAATGTTTGTAAAATCCTCAGTCATGCTGTATGGCAACTATGCCTTTCTACAAACTTAATTGAATGTTCATTCTACAAATGTAACTGAATGGGTATTCCATTGCCTTGTTAAATGTTCACTGTATGTTTAATAATTCATCCATATGTACCCTCTCCCCACCCCCGTCGCACTGGGAGGCGAGCAACTTATTGTTCAGCGTGCCTTCTGGTAAAACATTTCAATAAATAAATAAATTTAACAGGCTGCCTGCTCCACAACTTTAGCACAGCTCCTTGAAACTTTTCTGCATTTGAGTCACTAGTCCAAGATGGTGCTGCTTTGTTTACATTTGCTGACCATACCCCAAAATGGCAACTGTAACTTTTTCCATCACACACACAGTTCAAAATTTTATTTTTATTATTTATTTAGTTTTTGTTGACCAGGTAAGTACACTAGACAAATCCTGCCTATTTTCAGGCACGACCCAGGGGAAGGGGATACAGATGAATGCCAACTGACCTTGAACCAGATTAAGCTGTTGATGGTATTTTTTTTAGTCAATGAGGGAAATTTGGCCAGGACACCCGGGGAATTTCCCCTACTCTTTTCAATAAGTGCCATGGGATTTTTAACATCCACCTGAACTACCACCAATCCAGGCAGATGGGACCTCGGTTTAACGTCTCATCCAAAAGACAGCACCTCAGAAGTGCAGCACCCCTCTCATGCTGCACTACAGTGTCAGTACTGGGATATTAACCCAAGTGCCAGATGTGGGAACTGAACCCACAGCCCTCTGATCTCCCAGCCTCAGAGGCGAGTGTGCTACCTACTGAGCCACTGACACTGCAATTGCTAGAACACTTGTCTGATCTTGCATTAAACTGTTTTATTAGGGCACAACTTCAATTTTACTTTCAGCACAATTCAGCACATTCATATCGTCTCTGCTTTTCTCTGTAGCAGTTGGATCAGTACTGCCCTGGAGCTCTCTCTTGAAACAGTCACTACACACAGTCCACTTTTAAAAGTTCACAAACTCTTTCTTGGTTACTTTGCTGCATTGCTTTACAGTTCCCCGACTTTTTGCACCACAGTTCATTTTACTTTGCACTTGGCACCTACTCAAGCAGTAGCTGGCTCCCTCCACTGGTGGTAATGGCCTGCTGCTGGTTTGTTGGGCCTTTCTGGCGATCGGGCTGGCAGACCCACAGATCAGTTGCAAAACACACTGAGATCGCTGCTACTTGTGGTCAGAAAATAGGTTTACTGTGAAAAGTTCAAAAAATGTTGTTTTAGGAATGTTTCTCTCTCTCTCTCTGTGATTCCTCCTGCTGCTACTCAAACTAGCACGCTTCTCGCATACTGCTTGCTGCTGCTCCTTGAATGCTCCACAACACTGAGAAAGGGTGGGACTTAGGTTCGCTGGACCGAATCACACAATGCCATGCAAATGAGCTGTCTTGCTCTCTCAGCCACACTCCTTCATGATGATCATCGAGAAGGCAAATTTAAAAAGCAAACTCGCTTTTTTCTCGCCTGACAATTTCAGAGGGGCAAAGCATTTTCAAGGCATTTTGACAGTTCTTGGTGCATTTTCCTTAGCAACTCCCCCAATTTTTACTGTACACACGTGAAACTTTCTGGGCACTTAGAAATGACCGTTATCAAAGTTCACAAATACTTTTTCTTGGAAATCTGCAACAGTTTTTCAACCACTTAAAAAGGCAAGGCAAGTACAATTATTGCTCAGCTCAACAGTTCATTTTTTCAATTTAAACACACAAGCAGCCCATTTTTTTTCACTTTCTTTCAAAGAACCACAGGCAGCAAAATGTTCTTAGATGGCATTTCCTTTGCACAGACTTTGCTTTTCTTGCAACAATCTTCTGTTTGGGTGCACCACCACCAGACAGAAAGATCCTAGACATATCCTCAGCATTTTCCTCTCACCCAAAAACATATCCCTTGATGAGCCCACGTTATTTGTAACCCCAATGCCACTTTTTGGCAAGTTGGCACCCATTACAAAACTAGTACCCACATATGGCATACCATTTACTTTTTAGCAGAAATACTCAGATTGGTACCACCCCTAGCTATAGAGTGTGTACCAGGCTCATTATCTAAAGGAAGAGGGTTGGGTACAATTACCAAAAATGAACCTTTGTAAATACAACCAGGTCCAGGGAGCAGATGCTAGGCATATCCTAGACCTAACTACTGAGAGGGCCCCAATACCTCCACACAGAAAGCAATGATCAAATGTCCAATGAGCAGCTGGGATTGTGCAGTATGGCTTTATTCACAGATTTTAATAAAGGACAAGTGGACCCCAATGGTTGGTCATGGCAAACAAGTACATTCCTTTTCCAGGCACTCTTTGCTCAGGCAGTACAGTTTTCCATAAAACATTTCATTTCTCTTTCTCATGATGTAAGCTCATGGACTGTTGCCACACACCCAAAACATTTCCTTTTCCCAAGAGTGTATGCTTGTGGATTGAACCATACACTCAGAACATCTTCATTCCCACAGGTGTATGCTCATGGACTGTTGTCACACACCTAAAACATGCTCCTGCGGCAGTGGCCTTTGCCCAGGGAAACCTGGTGCCCATCAAAGAACCAGTTAGCCCTGCCTTGTAGACTGCAGATGGTGTTCCTCCCATCCTTTTCCCCAACCAACAGTCTCTGCCACTCCTTCCGGGTTACACCAAACAAGTCTCCAATCCCCACTGAATTCTTAAAAACTCAAACTTTAAACTTTAAGTTGACACCAAAATGTGTGAGGGTCCTGACAGGTGTGATCTAGCCTTATCTTGGGCACACACACCTCAGTCAACTCCCTAATGAGAACAGTTTACTGCATCTGTACTCACAAATCTGGTGTTCCTTCCTTTAGGCATGGAAACAACCCAGAAAGCACCCTTTTCCATGGTAACTTGTCAGAAATTCTCACACAAATGTCTTTCTCAAAGGCAGCTGTAACAACTCTAGGACATTCAGGAATTGCCCCTTGGATTCACTGAACTGGCCGTCTCACTCCTCCTGAAGTGAAATCAAGGAATCCTACTGAAAAAAAGGCCTCCACCACTTCACTGGTGACTGTAGATTTAATCCAAACTAGGGTGAGAGACACAGGGCTCTCTGGGCCAGAGCCTCAACTGGCAGACCTCCTGTCACTCTGACTCTCCAACTCAAACTAGCTGAACATTCTAAACTTCCCCTGAGCAGCTGACTCAAAAATGGTTATGCTGCTGTGAGAATTCTAAATGACCTAATCATTCCCACTCAGGCTAGCTGAGTAAACAATGATGTCACCATGCAAGAAGCCCCTTAATGAGCTCCTTATCAACTGCCTTTTCACCCACCTATAAACTACTATTAATGGAATTCTAGTAACCCCAGGGAACTTCCTCATGAACGTGACCACTATCATTTTCAAATCCTGGCCACAATTTGTTTTTGCACTTGTGGCATGAGATCATCTTTGGGCAGGATTTTAATTTTCTTTGCCCTTATTCATGAAATGGGGTCATAAGAAGACTATGTTAAAAATTTGGGGTACAATAAAAATCAACAAATTTATGAGCGTGCACTGATATTTTTCAATGCATGCTCATTACTTTGGTAATTTTCAACATTTTGACCCCAAATTTTCCACAGTCATTTTTTTCACACCACTCTATAATTGTAACAGCTGCCATTTTTCAAATCCTGGCCAAAATGTGTTTTCATACTTGTGACGTTAAATGATGTTTCAGCCACTATTTTATAAATGACACATATCATGTTCAGAATGAGTGGTTATAAAAAGAATGTGTTTAAAATTTAGTGTCAAAATGTGGAAAAACAACTAGGTTATGAAGAAAAGTTGAATTGTTCCAATGTTTACTCATCACTTTATTTTTTCAGATTTTGGGCCCATTTGTTCAAAACATCTCTTGTGTTACCCACCTCCTGGACATGACAGGTGTCATTTTTTCAAATGCACTCTGAAACTTGTTTTCACAGTCACACTATGAAATCACATTTCAGATGGGATTTAAAAAAATTCCACCTGTCTTAATCATAACATCAGGTCATAAAAAGTCTGTTGGAAAGTTGGGGTCAAAATATGGGAGCCGACTGAATAGGATTGCTACCCATCCCAGTTTTGCTGGGATTGTCTCATTTTTAAGGTCCCTGTCCAGGGAAATCTTCCCAGGACATGAAAATTCCCAATTTTTTGTGCAGTAAAGTTATTTTTTTAATGTAATTTTCTTATCTCCCTTAATTTCCTGCCCAGAATCAGCCTGCATAACCAAACAATGCCAGAAGCTGCTGAGCCTTCCACCATCCAGTCCTCCCAGCATGCTGCTACATGTTACTAGACAATGGGCAGGCAGGCTGGCTAATGAACTACTATGCTGCTACTGCATCTGCGGTGCAGCACAGTCTAGCCATAGTAGAGCTGAGTGGCGAATGCGTGTGTGATGACTGTCTCTCTCTCTCTCTCTCTCAGTGGAACTTCATGTGGACTGGAGTGCTTTTTGGCAATACCCCATCCAGACAGCCCCATCCGGCTAAATAAAACATTGTTGGTCAAGAGAGAGACTGGAGTCAAGTCCGAGACAACAAGTGTGCTCCTAGTTAAGTAAGAGAGCTGACTTGCAGTGCAGCCTGTCACTCCTCGTCGTCGTGCCTCATTGCAGCCTGCTCCCTTCCCTGCCACTGGCCTGTGCTGCCTAGAGCTGAATTTGTATGCTAGGTCCCCCTAGTACCCCTGGCAGCCTGCTTTTGCCTCCGCCACCGCCCCCACTACCAGTCCCTCTGGAGAAGGAGAACTGAGAAGACAGGTACAGGTCCTGAGACTATCAGGCTCCAGCAGGTCAGACCAACCCATGACTACTGGATTTAATTAAGTGGTTTGGAATGGGGCAAGACAAAGTCAAGACAACAGCAGCCTGCCAACCTAAAGCAAACTAATAAACCAACTGAAGGTGGAAGTAGTGATTAACAGAGAGACACAAGTGAGACAAGTGTCAGAGGGCACTTGCACTGGACACAGCAGCACAGCAAATGGGTGAGCTGAGACCTGGACATTTAATGTCTCTTAAAGTTTTTTCAGCAGCAACCACAGCAATTTGCAAACAAACACGCTATTCAGGAAAAACAATGTTCCTGACATATGGCTGTGTAGTTGTTATTCAGTCCATCAAGTGCTATTTGCTACATATGTATATATATGTCCCCAAGTTGGCCCCAAATTTTTTTCCCCTGGAATCAGGGATAGGAAAAACATAACAGAAGTCTGTTTTGTCTTCAGTAAAAGCCCCCAAGTTCACCACAGAGTATCTAAACTCCTAGAGTTTTCTGGAGGCTCCTTGGCCCCCAGACCCCTGGCCTTTATGTGGTAGAAGTCCAGTTCTTTTTACTTGGGAGGTGGCACTGAAATTTTGATATTGCCTCTCAGCTGGCCTATCCTGGTAAATACAATCCAAAAATTGGAAAACAGGCACCACTTGAAAATGAGATATTGCATCTCATCTGGTCTATCCTGGGTAAATATATGGTAAAATATGTACAAGCGAGACCCAGTACAACAGCAATGCAAGTTGAACATTCAGTATTGACAAATGCATGCCCTATGTTGTTTCTGTTTTATTTCAGCTGTATGACTCTGCTGGCCTGCATACCACCGGTTGTACATATGGAAAGCTGTTGGTGAACTCTTGTTGTGTACAGCCAACAGAAGGCATGGTCATAATACAGTGGAGCCCGCCAGAATTCAATGCAGTGTCTCAGGTTACTACATGACGAAAGGGATTAATTCCCACTGAAATTGCCTTGTTTCCTGCAGTAACTCTGCTGCAGTATTCTGCAGAATTGCATTGCATCCTGGCAAGCTCCATTGTACATCTATCTGCCTCAGTCCTGACCCTATTCAACTACTGGAAGGGCAGCCCACATGGACTGTCCCTGCCTCACATTCTTTTCCCAGTGATAACTGGCACAGTTAAGTGTACCGTATGAGCCAATGGGCCAAAAGCAACTGAGTCTTGGAATCCTCTACCATTTTTTACAGAATCAGAAAGTTCACTTTTCTGGTCCTTAGCCAACACAAGTTAGCCTGTGGTTTCCTGCACCACCAGTTGTCTCGCCAAAGAAAAGTGGACTGGCATCACTCTCCAACCTCTCCCAGTCACTGGCTGGTGCAACTGTGGGGCGCCTCAAGCCACTCACACACATGATGCAGGGCTGCCTGGTCTTTCTCCTCTTCTTTCAGCAACTTAATTGAACTGGAGGAACTATTCAACAGACCTGTACCACTAACTCCTAAGTTATTCTGTAACCCTCACTCTGGGTGCTTACCTGTCATTCCAGGAGCCCGCTCTGCCGCCCATTTATCCTCGCTGCCTTGCTGCCAAGTCTGGTCCTGAAGTCCCTATTTCTCTGATCGGCACCGTGGTGTGCCGAAGTCTTAAAGGGGCCAGAGGAGCATAAACAGAGCCATGCATGTGCAGTAGCACCAGCCTGTCTCCTCACCACTGCAGGGATTCACAAAAGCCTCCCTGGTACTTTTGACCTGCCGAATAGGCTAATTGGGGCGTCAGACACCTGGAGGTGGAGGTTGAGAAGTGGCTGTTTTTAATTTGTTTAAAATCACCAATAGCACTATGAAACGGGGTGCATTTTTGCATAGTAATGGGCCTGCATGAATATTAATGAGCCTGACACTGCTCCAAGGGGACTGTGTAGATCGGAGCAAGTGATGGGAAAACCAGAGGGAGTTCGTTCATAAATGTGCAGTCGCTTGATAGAGGACTAAGGCTGCTCTTGGACACTGGGGAAAATGGGCACCAATGTTGGGTAGTTTGGCACAGAAGACACTTGAATGTGGGGACTGCTATGACACTGTTTAGGACCATGAATATAAGCAGTCATCTTTAGTACTTTGACCCCAGTGGACAGTCAATCACTAACTTCAGCACCCAAAAGCTTGTTGAAATGACTCTTGGGAGAGGTGTGAACTAAATCTAAGCAACAAAGATGTTCTACCAATCAAAAACCAAAGAAGGGCTATGTTTATTAATATGTAGGACTGACAGCAGGATCTAGTCAATTAGAAGTGGGGATTTTCGGCTGAAACCCCAGATACTCTGGGCAGTTTGGGCAGTCTGGTCTGGGCTCTGCTCGAGTCAAGAGGGCTCAGTGCTGTGTGTTGGAAGACAAGCTGCAAGAATCTTCAAGCAAGTCCCAGGTTGACCAGTTGTTAGCTATTATACAATGGCCTCTGAGAAACGGCAACCTGCTTGACTGACTGGCACCTTTCAGCTGTGGTAAATCCTGGCATTATCCACGGCAAAGGTGCAAGTCAGCTGCATCACCAGTCCCAATCCTTTGAAATCAGTTTGATCCGTCATCTTTACTCCTCGCTAAACTGCGCCTCTGTAGCGAGAGATTCAAAAGAACAGGCTTCATCTGAAGTCACAGACCTCGACATTCCCACACCCTATTATAAAGCCTCCCAAAATGAGCAGGAAAAAAACATCTGACAAGGCTCTGTAAAACCACATACTGCCTCATTGTCATACCCAAATATGCTCCTCAGACTGCCAAAACCTGCATCTGAAACCTCTCCGATCCATTGACTCGCTCTCCCTTCCTGCACATGCTGATCCGGTCTCCGCCTGCTACTGGCCCATTTGCGGTTGAAGCTAATCACTAAGCAAAGAGGGAGTTATGGTTACCTGCCTTACCAGGGAGAGCAGCGGCTAAAGTCTTGAAAGGAACTTCAGAACTATGGCAGTTGCTGCTCGGCACGTCACACCACCTCCAGTGTTCCAACTCAGAGGGCTAAACCAGATGAAAATGAGAAAAAAGGCAAGCACATACTTTTGTTCCTCAGCCCAAAATATGAAGAGAGCCAGGGAACGAGAACTCAGGAAACACAATTGTGGTATAGGAGCCCTGGTGTAAAGCAGGGTTCCACAGTTCAAATTTGCGGCCCTTGCTGCTCCGAACCCTCTGACCTTGGACCCTCTCCACTGTTCCATGGGCTGAGGCAGAGGACAGACAAAAACAGCAACCATCTTTCCAGCAGCTTCGGTAGAGCACAGACATAAACAGCACCCATCTTTCTGGCTGCTAGAAAAAAAACATGCCTGCACTTTAGTGTGTCGGTGTGTGTGTGTGTGTGTGTATGTGCGTGCGTGCATGCGTGTGTGTGAGTGAGTGAGTGAGTGTGTTCCTTAGGTGAGCTTGGCAGCATTTTACAAGGTGTCTCTGTCTGTGTGGAGTAGCATTTGAAGCAGGGCAGTAGGCAGCAACCCAGGACTATTTTTTCCTGCGCAGGAATAAAGTAAATAAAAGTAATTTAAAATTCAAAAAAAAAAAACGAATTTTCTTTTTTTTAACCTAAAATAAGGGAATCATTTGTATAATCACAATAAATCACTCCAGGGTGTGGGTGAAGCTGGGTTTACCCATGCCTGGTGAGGTTTGGTCACTCGACCTGCGGCCTTGTGACCAAACCTCGCCAGGCGTGGGTAAATCCAGCGTCACCCACACCCTGTTGTGGTTTATTGCTTAATCATTTAATTGTCCAGACCAGCACTTCATCGCCCAGTTGCCTGCTGCCTCTTGGCTTTGTTGATCCTGAACTGCCTAAACTTACTGCACCAGTAGCAGAATTCCAGTGCATCAGAACCGTGAACAATCTGGGGCTTGCCTGGGCAAAAGTGGGAGTAACTTTAAAACAGCTAGCATCCTAGGAAGGGTTACTTCAAGATCCCCAATGCCGGCCAACCAGCAGCATCTAGCAGGCCTGCCTTAAGTCTGGGTACACAGCTGGTACTGACAGAACATGGGGGTTTCAACTGGTACTAGTGGGGGTGGGCGTGTGTGTGTGTGCTCTGGCCTACAGGCCTGCTAACTATATTAACCTAATTTTTCTCTTCAACAGCAATCCTGTTCCCGGTACTCCTTCCTAGCCCTCCCTAAACTAAAGCTGTGTTTGCTTGTTGTAATTCCTGTGTTGTGGGCATTTTATTGGTATTAACTGTTAAGTATATGTTTTACAGTATTGGTGAACAATGCGTGGTATCCAATGTGTGAGGTGACTGGAAGGGAGGTAAGTAGGTACAGTATCCCAGGGTTGTTCCAATCAGACATCTGGCCCTGTTACTTTACTCTGGGTGGAGGCACCGTGCTACTTTCTTTCCATTCTGGATAGAACCTCCAAACACCATTGCAACTGAACCCAGGCCCCTTAACCTGTGTGATAGTCAACAGGCAGGGTAGTACCACCGCCACATGGCGTCTGGGCTACATATCTGTTCCTACAATACCTACAAGGCCTTTGGGATCCTAACTCCCTGTATTTGCTGGGTATTTTACTCACTGCTGCAAAACTTAAATCACTAAACTATGGCTCACTCTCAACCTACAGATTTGACCACATTGAGAAATTCCATAAACCAAATTTATCAGATGGAAAAATAACACATTAGTTAAATGATCACTTAGAGACTTGCGCCCCAGATGGAATGGTTAGTTTTTACATGCTATGAATAAAGATCATACCTTTGTCTTGTAAAAGTATGTAACCCCTAGGTGGCACTACTCCAAGGGCTACTATTCCTGCCTGTCTTCCTAACAACAGGTTGAGAGGCCTGGGTTCCAAACTGGCAAGTACCAGGGTGTCCCTACCTTCAGTAAACACAATAATTTAGTGCCTCCACCCACAGTACAGTTTGCGTGGGTATCTGTCTAAACTGATACAGCCCTCTGGGAAGCTGTATCCCCCATAATCCCACTTAGTGATCAAGTACCTATGAATTGACAATGGCCATAGTAGATTCAATGACAGTTTTCAATAAGCATCAATAATGTGTTCTCAGCCTGCCCACTTACCAGCAGGGTCTCTGGTCCTGGGTATGCCCCAACCCCTCAAAGACAGTTTTACAACATAGCATGCACTTTTAACATATTCAGTGTAGAACCTATCACTTTAAGCCAGGTAATAATATGCTCACAAGCTAGGCTCAAAGTAACACAATAAATCAAGTTTATTAAGGGACATGAACAAAGAGGGAAGCAAATCTAGGCAAATCATTACTGTTCTGGGAAACCAGGTTAATTAATATACAGCTTATTCCCATTTCTATACGGTCCTGCATCTGCTGGGTAGCCAGTTTATAATGCTGACTTGCCAGAATCGGTGCTTGGGGCTGCAACTGTTGTTCGGGCCCTGGATGGGAAAAATCAATCACAGTCACAGTGCAAAACAAATTAAGTTATTGGTATCCATGGCCGGCTGGCCTAGTCTATTCAAACCCTTAAAATTAAGCTGAAGACAATTAGATGGTACCATAAGAAAATCAAGATTCTTGTAGGGAGCTACCCTGAAGTTATTCACTGTACCAGACGATTTAGAATGGCCTGATGAAATGAAGACCTGATGCTGTAAACTGCTGCACATGGGAAACTGGGCCACCATGATTCACCTCCCCTTCATGGCCTTTCCCTGTAGGTGACCACAATCAGCAATGCCTTACTGCGCAAGAGCTGAATCCCCAAAGCTGGTCTCTCACCCAGGAAACAGTAGCTAGCACAGAAGCAGTGGCATGGGCGGGATGGACAAAGGCCAAAGTTTAACAGAGTGTCTCTGGCAAAGTTCAGTTTATATGCTGGTGACCCCTCCAGCGGGTGGGCAGTTAGCTCACTGGTAAGGTGGGCTCCTCTTTGGTAATCAGAAGTCCCTGGACAGTAGGCCTTGACCCACGATAAGCATTCAGCATATTTATTTATAAGAACATTCAATCTCTGATTCCTCTTTCGGCTTTGCCTGGTTCACAATGTCAGCCACTTTGCTGAGCAAACTCTTAAGTAGCAGTCTTGCAGTTCCTGTTGATCAATCCCCTACTTGGGAACCACAAGTTGCACACTAGAGAAAATGAGACCTCTCTTAGGATGGATTCCTGCAGGGTTTACAAGCTCCTTGCTCCACAGAGTCTCAGGATGACCTGCCATACTAGAAGCTCTCTCGGTCCAAGAGCTCGAGCTGTATTCCCCAGTTTGGAAACAGTTCTTAGTCTAGTCAACTTTTTTCGCCATTTGGTTTGCTAAAGGAGCTGTCAGTCATTGTCTTGTGCATTCATTGGTTCTTTCAGGCACCAAAAACTAGAGTTTACAGTTTTCCCAGAAGGCACCTGAGCTAATGACCCCTTGAAGTCCTGTGTCCCGACTGGTTCAAATGGGAAGTCCCAGTCCAAAATCCCTTATAGATTCGGCACTGTATGACCCAACAGGCACTACGCCTCACAGTGACTAGCTCCATACTGTCTATCACTGATTATGACATTGTATGTTATGGTGCTGCCACCACCACTGCCCTCAGAAGGTTAGGGGTTACTCTTAACCAAAGCCTGCAGGTTAGTTACTAGTGCTAGTAGGGACACACATACCTAATGACTTATACTGCGCAGTCCAATTGGCACAACCTTTACAGCTGATTCTCCTATCACACCTGTCTTACTGCCAAAAAGATCTTTTTAGGATTAGTCCCCGTGTCTACCCAGCAGCTCCTCAACAGGGCCCACACTAACACACGCTGCATGAGAGGCGCGCCCAATCTAACTTTTCAGGTACCTTTATGCCAGACATCTCAGGGACAAAGAACATTTATGTACAGAGCACCTAGTTTGTTTAACAACCTCCCCGCACACTTTCAATCTACTCCCAAAACTGGTCCTTCAAAAAGTGTCTTCATACGAACATACGAACATATGAAATTTGCCAGCAGATAAAGGCCTAGAGGTCTATCAAGTCTGCTCGAATGCAGCTAGCACCCCATTCTGAAGCTGCCCCTCCCTTCCGCCTCTCCCCTTCATTAACCCTCCCCCTTGTCCTGTCCCATCCCCTTTTGAAGCAGTCCACTGTTCTACTGGATACCACTTCTGCAGGTAACACATTCCACCCAGCCACCACCCTCTCTGTAAAAAAGTGTCTCCTCATCTCCCTCCTGAACCTTCCTCCTCCAGTCTCATATCATGGCCCCTGGTGGCCCTCCCTCCTTACTTTGCCACATTTATTGTTAACTCACTTAATTCTATTAACATTTCACATTATTAAAACTCATAATGTGTCTACTGAGACTCTTTGGCTTAAATGTTTTCTATCTGATTCTGATTTTATTATCATTGGGACATGTTATTTGCCCCCGACTTCATCCTGCTTAGTCATGGATGCTATTTTGTTTGAATTCAAATTAGCTAGTCAATTGGGAGATGTCATCATTACTGGTGATTTTAACCTTCCTGACATTAATTGGCAGTTATTTACTTCAACCAGTGGTATCAGTAAAACATTTTTATTTACTTGTCTAGATCTGGATTTGTATCAATGGGTAACCTCTGCTACTAGGGGTAATAATATTATTGACCTTGTACTTACTAGCTCCTCTTTAGACATTAAGAATGTTTGTGTCACTACTCCTATTGGTAATAGTGATCATAATTCTATCCTATTTGATCTTCACAGACATGTAGTTTTCAACCAAAATTCTTCAATTATTTATTTGTATGATAAGGCTGACACATTTAGTATGTATCATTATTTAAATATGATAAACTGGTTGGCCTTGTTTAAGGATTTAACTCCTTTACAGTGTTGGAGTGTTTTTAAAATCACTATTTTGACTATTAGGGATACCTATATCCCATCTAAATATACAAATTCTAATGGGAAACAGTCTCCTAGATGGCTAAACAAAAACATAAAATGTTTAATTAACTTAAAAATAAACTTAAAAAATTAAAAAACATAGTAACTATTTAAAAAACAGGACAGTGTCAAATTGGGACTCCTATTTGAAAATCAGTAGGCAATGTAAGTCTTCTATCAGAAAAGCCAAAGCTATGGGAAGTTCATTTGCATCTTCTGCAGACAAATCAAATTTCAAACAATTTTTTTCTTATATTAATTCCCTTAGAAAAAAATCAATGTATGGTAGGCCCTTTGACATCTAACAATATAATTGTTCATGAACCCAAAGCCATGGCTGAAGTTTTCAATAAAGAATTTTGTAAAGCCTTTTCCCATTCTAATGAGCATAATATTATTAGTTATAGTTTATTACCATCCGAATCTCTTATTCTTTTTTCAGAAGAGTCTATTATTAGTAAATTATTATTATTAAAAGGTAAATTTTGTTCAGGTCCTGACTCTATTGCAGGACACTTACTTTATTTAATGTCCTCTTATATTGCTTTTCCTTTAAAAATATTATTTGATCTTTTTTACTACATAATTTTGTTCCCCGTGAGTGGAAAGAGGCTTTTGTTGTTCCCATTCATAAGAAGGGTTCCAAACGTCTAAGTGATAATTATCGCCCTTAGTTTGATGTCATCTATTTGTAAATTCCTTGAAAGCTTACTAAAGATCGTTGTCTCCTTTAATTGATGACTGGACCCAGAACAACATGGCTTTATGAAAGGAAGAAGTTGCCTTACTAATCTACTCTGTTTTTATGAGATTTTAGCTCCTACTTGGATAACAGGGCCCTGTGATATTGTTTTTATTGACTTTAGTAAGGCTTTCATTCTATACCTCATTGGGCCCTTATTCATAAACTTTCCATTCTTGGCATTAATAGTTATGTTATTAGATGGATTCAAAATTGGCTTACGGACAGGACTCAGAGAGTGATGATAAATGGATCTTTTTCGGATGTTGGTAGGGTGCTTAGTGGTGTGCCTCAGGG
The DNA here is from genome assembly GCA_016271365.2 of Neoceratodus forsteri. NCBI lineage: Eukaryota > Metazoa > Chordata > Ceratodontiformes > Ceratodontidae > Neoceratodus > Neoceratodus forsteri. Next base: position 74,748,898 of record JADMNL010000023.1, read on the forward strand.
TTCCGTTCTTGGTCCTTGTCTTTTTCAGGCCTTCATTGCTGACTTAACCAATACCTGCCTTTCTAATACTATTAAATATGCTGATGATGTCAAGATCGGGGGTCCTAGTTCTAACCTTTGAGCAAATTTCCTTTACAGCATGATCTCGATGTTATATCTGCTTGGGTAACACAATGGGGAATGAAGTTAAATACTGATAAATGCAAGGTTTTGTATCTGGGTTCCAATAACCAAAAATTTCAGTATATTTTGGATGATTTTCCATTGAGTTCTACTATGGACTAAAAGGATTTAGGTATCACCATATCTGATAATTTAACTTATTCTACGCATTTGCACTCTGTTATTAGTAGAGGAAATAAAATTATGTGGTCTATTTTGCGCAATATTAGATCCAGAAACAAGGATGTGTTGTTGCCTTTATTTAGATCTTATGTTCGACCGCATCTTGAGTATGCTTCACAATTATGGTGTCCCTTTAAAAAATCAGATAACTATTCACTTGAAAGGGTCCAACAAAAATATACTAAAAAAAATTCTGGATTGGAAAGGTTATCATATGACTCTAGGTTGAATACATTAAAATTAATGCCATTAATTACTAGGCGCATCCACGGGGATCTTCTTCTTTTATATGACATCATTAAGGATCCTTATAGTATGTCTGAATTAGGTTTTTCTTTTAAGAAATCTGTTCATAATACAAGAGGTCATTTTCTTTAATTAAGCGGTAAATGTTTTAAGCATATCGGAAGAAAGTACTCTTTTACTGTTGGGATCACTGGGCCATGGAATCAGCTCCTTTGGAGGTAGTTTCTAGTAATAATAAAGTGACTTTCAAACATCGTCTGGATAAATTAATTATGTCCGGTATGATTTATCCTATTATTCTTTGGTATAGTATAGGAGCATTATGGGCCTCGGACTACTCGCTCCTTCACCCCTACCTTAGTATGATCAGCCCCTCTGTACCCGTCTTGTTTATTCCTTTCATGTATTTAAAGGTTTCAATCATGTCACCCCTGTCCCTCCTCTCCTCCAGTGAGTACATGTTCAACTCCTTCAACCTCCTCTCGTATGATAAGTCCCCCAGCCCCTTGATCATCTTTGTCACCCTGCGCTGCACCCCCTCCAGTAACTTAATGTCCCTCTTCAGATATGGGCCAGTACTGCACGCAGTACTCCAGGTGTGGTCTAACTAATGACCTATACAGTGGCAGAATCACCTCCTCCCTCCTCGAGGATATACCCCTTGCAATACAACCCAGCATTTTGTTGGCCTTTGCAGCTGCCTTCCTACATTGTGCCAAGTTGTTCATTGACCCTGTAATGAGCACACCCAGATCCTTCTCCTCCTCTGTCTGGGCTAGCTGCACTCCCCCCAGCTGGTAACTCCTCCTTGGGTTCTTCATCCCAAAATGCAGCACCTTGCACTTTTTGGCATTAAACCCCAGTTGCCAGGTGTCTGACCAGGTTTCAAGCTTTGCCAGATCATCCTGCAACCCCTGCCATCCCCCTAGGTCATCCACCACCGACAGCACCTAGCCAACCACAGCAGCTGTGACTGCTCCACTTAACCCTGCTGGCCCTCTGCTTATACCTATCCTGCCATTTTAATGACAACACCCTCTTGGGCTGCTATTCTGTGTCACCACTGAGTCTACGGTCATCTGCAACATTTCCCGCACTATAATAACCTGGAAAATCACCACTATTATCCCTGTCTAAAGTCAAACTCTCTGATAGGGTTGTCCAGAACCTCTGAAGTTCTGGGTTCTAGTTCTAGTCTAGAACTTTTGAAAAAGTTCTAGGGTTCTAATCTTTTTAGAACTTTTAGAACTCAAACCCTATTTTTAATTGTGCTGCCAGTAATGAGATATTAATAAAATACATGTGAAGGGAAAAAACGTTCAGTATAAGGGGAGAGAGAAATTATCATGTGTGACATTGACAGGAATAGAACTAGGTTTATCTATGGTTTCTTCTGTTTGCTAAAGGCAGCAACTTACGTAACAGGCCCAACCACCCACTCATAGGTTTAAAGTTTTCCTGCTGCAGCTGCATCATAGTTCCTTAGTGAAAAAAGTGGCACATTAGCCACTTATGTATTCAGTTATACTGTATATACTCATTGTCATGAATTATGAGAAAAAATAACTGATATTACCTAATCTCAGCTATTTGCTGTTTTCTGTTTTAAATCAGTAAATCAAAAGTTGCTATGTTTCAGAAGCTTTTATAACAAAGTCAAGTCAAGTACTGCACGCAGCATGGAACTGTTGCAAAACATATTATATCATAACGTGTCAGTCAAGACATTTGAATAAAAAAATATGCCAGTCATTGTTGGCAAAAAATGCATGTGATTTTGTAAGATAATGCATACATATACCATTACCAACATTCTTGTTGGCAAATTGAAGTAATATATACTACTTTCTAAGATAATGCATCTTTCCAGATGATACGTCAATAAATCTGTATTTCAGTCACATAAATAAACAAGCATTTGTCAATGCCAAATGTTGCTTGCTTCTATGTGCTGTTTAGGTATTTGAAGTCATTGAGTGCACATATTGAAAATTCGCGAACTTACGAGCTGCAGTATAGGAACTGCGTAACGCATGCCTTGTGAAACAGTAATTTTAGGAATTTGTTCACCAAATTTTCAACACAGCCATTTTAAGACCTCTGCTCATGAACAGTGTCACTGTGATTTTCTTAATGTGTCCCATACATTGAGTTTGCACACCGACTGCGCCATTGTGCGCTACATGGGCGGAAACATGTTTTGGGCAAGATGTGAAAAATGACAGCTATACTGCTCATAAGGAGGTGTGGTAAAATGGCAATGTTGAAAATATGGAGTGAAAATATTGAAAATTCACAAACTTACGAGCGGAGTAGGAACTGCGCAACGCACACTCGTAAAACAGTCATTTTTAGGAATATTTTCACCAAATTTTCAACATAGCCATTTTAAGACCTCTGCTAATGAACAGTGTCACTGTGATTTTCTTAATGTGTCCCATACAGTGATTTCACACACCGACTGCGCCATTGTGCGCTACATGGGCAGAAACACATTTTGGGTGAGATGTGAAAAATGACAGCTGTACTGCTCATAAGGAGGTGTGGTAAAATGGCAATGTTGAAAATCTGGAGTGAAAATATTGAAAATTAAGGAACTTATGAGCGCATGTAGGAACTGGCGCACGCACGCTCGTAAAACAGCCATTTTTAGGAATTTTTTCACCAAATTTCAACATAGGCTTTCTGAGAGCCCACCTTATGAACACTGGCAGTGTCGTTTCATTAATAAGTGCAGAAACATGATTTCGCACAGTGACTGCGAAATCACCCTTTGGGCCCAAGTAACGCCATGACAGTGCAAGAATTCATGAGGAGGGGTCCCAAAAACCCCATGTTGAAAATTTGGAGCCAAAATTCCCAAAATGCCTGAGATATGCAACAACGTTGAAAAAACCCTATCTATCCCATTATACAGCTTACCGGCATTTCTTCAGTTCGTGGTCGGCTTTGAGGAGCGCAGACGTGTTCCCGGTCCACCGATGATTGTCGCACCGAGCTCCGGAGGTAAGTATGGGGTGGGGAGGTGTGGGGAGGCAGGGTGCACAGTGGGTGGGTGCGGGTTGTGGGAGGGGGGCAGGGAGACTACGAGGGACCGTTTTTTTATTCACAGGTTTTTTTTTTTTAAGAAGACAACGCGGGACGTTTGCCATGCTGGGGTGGGCTCCCAGCATGGCAGCAGGAAAAGCTGTTTGGGGGGACATGGAGCCGACAGGGGATTGGGCACCCCCGTCGGTAAACAAGATTTGCCACGCTGGGGTGGGCTCCCAGCGTGGCACCGAGGCTTTTGGGGGCATGCAGCCTTGGAGCTGACAGGGTTGGGCACCCCCCCATTGGCTATAACAGCTGTTGCCATGCTGGGATGGGCTCCCAGCGTGGCACCTGGACAGCTGTTGGGGGGGACGTGGAGCCGACAGGGGATTGGACACCCACATCGGCCATACAGTGCATGCGTGGGGAAGCATCAGCACGCAATATGTGTGCTTGTGCGTGTGTGTGTGTGTGTGTGTGTGTGGGGGGGAGAGCTTGATCACTGAAGCAGAGCCTCCTTTCAACTGTATGCCACTGCATTTTGGAGCTGTCATAGACAGCTGCAGCACTCATTGGGGAACTGAGGCCGCACCTGCAAACACACTGCCTGCATTGGAAGAGGGCTGCACACCTCCGAAAACTCGGATGATGGCACTATGTTTCTTGCACATGCATGAAAGCAACATAAAAAGTGCTTTCCTCACCACATACTAACTTAAGGAGCACTTAATGTAGCTGCAGCAGTTGGCATGTGATGTTTAAGGGACAGTGTCTGTCAATCCCATTATGCATCAAATTATCAGTACTTGTAAAGCAAAAACACTTTATAATTGGTCACATTCTGTAAAAACTGCTGATGCAGATTTTCTTTTATTTCTGATTCCTTTCTTCTTTTTTAAAGGGGACAGGACACTTGTGCTAAGTGGCAACAGTTTGCAATGTACTTAATAAGGAAAAAAAAATATATAGAGAGGATAATGGCTGGGGATCGGGTGATGACCACGCTGTAATCACCTCGAGTGGTTGCTAGGGCAACGTGGTAAACCTCGAGAGCACAGCTCAAGAGGTTTACTGTAGCCATAGCAACCACGAGAGGTGATTTAAGCATGGTTATCACCCGATCCCCAGCCATTATCTTTTATAGTGTATGGTCAAAAAAACACTGTTTGCATTCTATGTGTGAGAATTGGAACTCTGGTGCATTTTTTTTTTTGTTATGCCAATGTTTGGAAGTTCTGAAGTGTGGTTAACAACTTTTAAAATTCTAAACAGTGCATAACAAAGCTGTGTGACTGCTGATTATGGTGGTTAATAGGCACCACCATACATTATATAGAGGATAATGTGGTCCTCTATCGTTAACCGGTCAGTTAACAGTGAGAGAGGTTGTAGGCGATATGTAAACCTCGAGAGCGAAGCTCGAGAGGTTTACATCCCATGGCAACCTCGAGACGGTTAAAATTGACCGGTTGCTGATAGAGGGACCATACATTATTTTTTATAGTGTATGGTCTCACTATCAAAAATTAAGCGGCTTACGTTTTTTAGAAAGTCACCACCGCAGCCCTTCAGTCCTTCCATGTTGGTTTCCCTTCAGTTGGTTCCCCATCGAAAAAAAAGCATACACATGCGCAGACCACTCGCTGTTGTTAACCTATCGATGTGACGTAGGATCGATAGGTTAACAACATATCTACGTCACATCGATAGGTTAACAACCTTAGGAAATGATGATTTCCTAAGGTTAACAGCGTTCTAACATACATTATATATATATATCTACAGTAGGTTCCACAGTGGGCAATCGCTACAGCCCTCCCATATCATCAGTCTGTCATCATCTTTTTCCTCACCATCCCCTGCTGATAATGAATCTGTAAATGAAAGGACTAAAACAACACTCCCCTTTCACCCCAGCACCCATTTCACTTTTCTTCCACTACCCTCATCCATGCAGTAGCACCCAAGCTACCCTACAACCTCCAACCTACACCCACCCTCAAACACATATTCCACCCTCCTCCCTCACCCAAATGTTTAAACTACCCCCAGGCTTAGTCATGAACTACCATTCATGTTACCCTTCTCCCTCTCGCACCCATGTTAAGACCCACTCCCCAACCATCACCCATGCACTAACAACTATGTCATGTTTCTCCCTCCTGTATTCATGTTAAAACCAACCCCAACCCTCACCCATGCACTAGCATCCATGCCACCTTTCTCCCTCTTGCATCCATGTTAAAACCAACCTCCAACCCTTACCCACCCTCCAGCACCCATTCTGCCCTCCTCTCCCTCTCAAATGCTAAAACTACCCCATGCTTACTTAAGAAAAATGAAACTCTTGTCTCCAAATGAGCCATACTTAACTGTTCCTTAATAAATACTTATGTGAAAAATTGTCTTTTCAATTGCTTTCTTCTTATGGACAACATTCTTTACAGTTCTCTTCATGGAACCAGTAATTTGAGAGTTGTTACTATTATGCCATGGTTTGTGTGCAACAGAATGTTAAACATGAGCTATTGTGGTATGAGACCTATGCTTACAAAATGATATGTGCTCATCCATGACATAGGTAAAACTCCAGAAGAGACTTGTAACAGGATGCTGCCCACAGAAACATAATACAAAATACAGTTTTTCCCATCATTTTTATTAGTAAAGTAAGTTACATATGGATCATTTTGGTTTATCTTCTAACTTTCTGTAATTGAAAAATAATAAACAGCTTCCAATTAGAATTCATTGTTTTGACCTCTTTAAAATTGAAACATAGACTGCCCTAAGTCCGGCCCATACTGTTGCACCACAAAGTCACAGAAGGTAAATCCAAAACTTTAACTATAAATAATATGATACAGAAATGATTAACATGACAGTGTCCTTTAATGTCAAATTTGGGCCTGTTCCCACTGATGTTAAAATTGCCATGTATATAAAACTTGCTGACTTTAGACCCTAACTACAAAGCATTTTGCCATGAAATGGTGAAAGTTTGGGGTGTATAGTCCAAGGTAGTAGATCGAGAAAGGAGAGTGACAACCAAGTCATCACAGTCTATAAAAGTTTCCTTTTTGTCCAGATAGACTCTGTCACACAGTATTTGCCAGCCACCACCATCTGAGTTGTCATCACCATCAACATCCACAACATCAGTCACTTAAGGATCAGTTTGTTTACTTTTGTAGGATACGAAAATCTTGACATTAACTTTAATAAAAGTTAACGTGTGTACATTTTCTGGCAGCAACCTAGTTCTGGTGTCTGTCACAATATTGCCAACTGTACTAAACATGCGTTCTGAAGAGACGCTTGTTGCAGGACAACGAAGATATTTACAGGCTTTATCATACAGCTCTGTCCAAATCGACTTTTTTGATCTCCAGTAATCAAAAGGGCGTACATCAATAGGAATAGGCAGTTCTTGCAGGTAACTGTCTACCATGATTGACAGAGAACGTCCGGAAGAGGAATCAGCATAAGCTGGTATGGCAGCAATTTGGGAATGGTTTGCCACAGATTTAGCTTGCTACTAAGGGTTGAAGAAGTGGCAGTTGTAGAACAACTACTGTTAATGTTTGGTGACTTTTCCAGTTCTGTATCCCTTTGTGAAGATGAACCTGCATGTTGTGGTGATAACAACCTGAGGGTACTGTGTGTGTCTGTGTTTGACTCCTGCGAGTGCTACAACTCATCTAGCAACAGACATTTGTACTGCTCCATATCATCTGTTTTTGGAAGATGTATAGCCTTGAACCTGAGATCTAAGAGAGTTGCAAGGATGTAGTGTTTTGATTTCGTCATTGCAGCTAATTTGTCATTGGTTTTGAAGCGCTCACTCATTCTCTTTAGGAGATTCCCATGATACAGCTGACATGTTGTCTGAGCTTCAGATCTGTCTTTTTCTATCTGTAGATTTAGAACACTAAGATGATGTGAAATCAGCATTATGAGTGGGATAACCTGACTCACAGATGTGCCTTCAGAAGACATGCCCCTTGTAGCTGTCTCAAAAGGAGCTAGGTTACAGCACACTGTCTCCATTAATTTCCACTGCAGCACAGACAGCATAATGCCATCTCCAATAATGTAATTGGAGCAAAACTCATGTAGAGCTTGCTTTTGCTCCAAGAGGCGCTGCAGCATATAAAGCGTTGAGTTCCAATGAGTGGAAACATTCTGAATCAGCTTTTGCTGGGGCAGCTTGTGTTTTTTTTGCAGTTCAGACAATGTCCGTATAGCCTTGGTTGAATGTGAAAAGTGAGTCACAATTTTTTTGCAAACAGCAGTCATACCATCCACTTGTGTTTCATTGCTGAGAAATCCCGTGACATTTAAATGTAAGCAATGCGAAAAGCAAGAAGCATGCAGAAATCCTCCATCCTGTACTGCTTTCAAGATATTGGCTCCATTGTTACTTACTATGAAGCCACATTTTAGACTGTGAGAATAAACCCATTCATCAATGAGGTCATTTAGTTCCTGCAAGATGGTTGCCGCTATATGCAGCAGCGCCATCTTTTGGGGTGACTTTGTTTTTGAAGAAGCACAAGAAAATGTGACCCAATGAGTGGTAAGGGTCATGTAATCTATGGTTTGACTGCTGGTCCACATATCTGTTGTGACATGAATAACCCCACCCTCTGCAGTTTTAAATGCAAGCATCACTGTCGCTTTTAAAGCCTGATAAATGTTTGGTATTTTAACACAGGAAAAGTACCTTCGATGAGGAACATTGTAACGAGGCTCTGCAAGTTTCATTAGCTCCCTAAAATCCTCATGATCTACCAAAGAGTATGGGAGAAGGGCTCCAGCTAACAGTTCACCAATTCTGTGGTTAAGATGAAGGGTCTTTGGCTGATTTTTAGTAAAAGTATTGGTAGGTTACTCACCTGGTAAAGGTGATTGTGGGGGAATGAATCTTTGAGGCACTCCACCTTCCTTACATCATGGGTTGTATACACCTGATAGGTTGTGATGCACATGTGACTAAAATTGAATCTGCCCCCTTCTGAGTTTCTCTTGTCTCCTATGGTCAGTTCGATGTATTCCCAAGCTGTATCTGAAATGAAAGTGTTAGAACTCCCCTGCCTGTACTGTAAAATAATAGTCTGTGAAATACTTGGTAGTGCTCTTAACTATGGAGTTTTAATTGGTATATTATGTACATTTGGTAAGCACGTTTTTCAAACTTATTTGAACATTGTATCAGAACTTGTGTCTATAATGTCATTGTATCAAATAGCAACCTCACACGTCAGTATAGGGTGGGTGTGGAGTGCCTCAGAGATTCATTCCCCCACAATCACCTTTACCAGGTGAGTAAACTACCATTGTGGGGGGGATGATCTCTGAGGCACTCCACCTTCCTTACATCATTGGTTATTCAAAAGCAGTGATCATTCGTTAGGGCGGGTTAGACGTGTGAGTTATTTGTTTTCTGTGTGGGCTGCAAGGAGTACTGCCCTAGCAAAGTTTGTTTTGGTGTCTTGTGATACATCCATTCTGTAGTGTCTGGTAAACGTGTGGATATTTGACCAGGTGGCTGCAGCGCATATTCCTTCAGCAGTGGCCATATTTCTTTCTGCCCGAGAAGTGGCTATAGCTCTGGTGGAATGTGCCTTTATATGTGTTGGTGCTTGCAAGTTGTTAAGCTTTGTAAGCTTCTGAGATAGCTGTTTAGGTAACCACTATCGATGATTTTGAGGCTGGTAATCCTTGTCTGTGACCTTGTACTATGATGAACAGTCTGTCTGTTTTTCATATGTCAGCTGTTCTTGTGATATATGTTGTAAGAAGTCTTGTCATGCCCAGCATTTTAAGGTGAGGGTTGGCCTGGATCTCTTCCTGTGGTAGTTCTGCTGGTATGTTGATGGTTTGACTGAGGTGAAAATTTGAGGCAATCTTTGGACGTAATGATGCAATTGGTCACATGGATATTCTGTTCTTGTACAACAGTAGAAAAGGTTCTTTATGCGATAGTGCCTGTATTTCGCCTACTCTTCTGGCTGAAGCAATGGCTGTTAGGAAGATCGCTTTGAGCTGTAACCATTTCAAGGGAATGGTTCTATTGGTTCAAATGGAGGTTTTGTCATGGCTGTCAGGACCATCAGTAAGTCCCATGGTGCTAGTATAGTCTTGTGGATGGGACGAGTATTGGTTGCGGCCTTTAGGAAACGTACCACGACTGGATGTAAGCCTGGTGTGGTGCCTTGTATTTGTCCTGTTGCAGCCCCTATTGCTGCTTGAACTTTTAGTGAGGCAGGTGATAGTCCCAGTTGTAGTCCCTCCTAAAGGAACAGAAGAACTTGAGGATGGTGCATGAAACTGTCAAAATTGTGGTGATTGCACCATTTGCTGAATATGTCCCAGTGGCGCTGATAAGTGTTAACTGTGGATTGTTGTCGTGATGCAGCCATAGTGTTTATAACTGAAGGATAATATCCTGCCCTTAGCAGTCTCCCTTTCAGGAGCCATGCCATCAGCTGTAGTTGTTGAGGGTTTGGGTGTATAATCGGCCTTGTGATAGTAAGTCTGGTCTGTGTGATAGTTTCCATGGGCCGTCTAGAGCCATGGAGACTACTGTGGCAAACCAAGATCTTCCTGGCCAGTGAGGTGCCACTAGGATGACCTGTGCTCTCGAGGTGTGTATCTTCCTGAGTACCTGGGCAAGTAACGGAAGAGGTGGGAAAACATACGCTACTTGCAATGTTCATGTGGCTGAGAGAGCGTCTATGCCTACAGCTCTGTGGTCCTTGAACCGTGACCAATATTTTAGGTATTGATGGTTCTTGTGTGATGCCATGAGGTCTGTCTGTGTAGGGCCCTATCTTGTCTAGCATATGGAAGACTTGTGTGTGGAGTTTCCACTCTCCTGGATGGATCATTTGGCAGCTTAGCCAGTCTGCCGTGATGTTCAGTTTTCCCGCTAGGTGGATCGCTGTAACGGATAGTAAGTTTCTCTGTGCCCATTTCATTAGTTTTGATGTCTCTGTCATCATTGCTTTGCTTTTTGTTCCTCCTTGCTTGTTTATGTAAGATACTGTGACTTGATTGTTGGATGTTATTTGTACATGTTTCTGCCGAACTAGGTGTGCTAGATGTAGTAGGGCTTTAAATACTGCTTTAATTTCTAGGATGTTTATGGTTTGTTTGGTCTCTGTGATGGACCACTTTCCTTGTGCTGTATGAGGTCCTGATACTGCTCCCCAGCCTGTGAGACTGGTATCCGTCTCTATAGTGATATCCGGTATTATGTCTAAGGGCATGCCTTGTGAAAGTTTTGTGTCTGTTTGTCCACCAAAGCAGACTTGAGCATACCGTTGGTGGAAGAGAGGCTGTTTTTTGAGAGATCGATAGCGTGTGAGGGCCCTTGAGTTAGCAGGAAGGACATGAGAGGTCTGGCATGCCATCTTGCCCAAGGGACCGTGTCTATTGAGGAGGACATAAGGCCTAACATTTGCGATATGTGTAGTAGCTTTGTATGCTGGCAGTGCTGTAGGTGGTGTGCGGTCAAGATCATCGACTGAATTTGTGACTGCGATGGGAATACTAGGCCTTTTTCTGTATCTATTAGTGTTCCTAGGTGTTCTATGGAGTAACTGGGTGTTAGTCTGCTTTTCTTTTGATTGATTACCCAACCGTGTTATTGTAAGCAGTTTACCACCACTTGGGTCTCCCTGGTGGCTTGCTGTTGCGACCGAGCCCTGATGAACCAGTCGTCTAAGTAGGGTATGACGTGTATTCCCTGTTCGCGAAGTTTTGTGGCTAGAACTATTGAGACTTTTGTGAACACTCTGGGAGCTGAGGTGAGGCCGAACGGTGGTACTTGGTACTGATAGTGTTGTCTGATTATGCAGAAACACAAATAACGTGAGTGGCTGGGTCTCATGGGTATGTGTAGGTAGCGTCTATTACGTCTATTGATGTGAGGAAGTCTCCTGCCTGAGGGCTCTGAGAGTGGACCTTATTGTCTCCATCTTGAAGGGATTGTATCTCACTGATCGGTTGATGTATTTTAGGTCCAATATGGGTCTGAAGCCCCTGTCTTTTTGGAACCATGAAAAAACAGAGTATATTCCTGTGCCTTCTTGGACTGAGGAACAAGTGTTATAGCGTTGTTTCTGCGTAGTTCTTGTATCGCCGCAGCAACTTGAGCTGGTGTGTTTATGGCTGGAAGTCGGGGATTGGACGATTCTGTTTTCTCTTGGTACCTTTGTGAATTCTATGACGTAGCCCTTTCTTATTATTTCCAACACCCGTATGTCTGTTGTGGATTGTTCCCACTGTTGTAGGTATTGTGTGAGCCTTGCGACCACTGCCTTGTGGGGTATATTTGGGTTTTTGTAGTCAGAATCTGGATTGGGTACGGCGGCTGTAGTTGCCTGTGCCTCTTTGTGTAGAACCCCTGGGTCTGTATGTATTGTATTGGTATGGCGTGGTATAGTTTTGTCTGTATGTCTGCCCCTGGAAAATAGAACTTCCTCTTCTCTTGTCCCAAAAGGAATTGTATCTGTTCCTGGGGTGGGTAGATATGAGCATTTGGATTGGTCTCTCACTACTGCCTTTTCTTCTTCTTTGCTTCTGAGGTATTTCTCTAGTCCTTTCTTGAATATCATTTTGCCTTAAATGGTAGTCTTAGTAGGGTGGCTTTTGATTCTTTATCCGCATCCCATAGTTTAGTCCATAGGGATCTCAGCTCTATTGGTGATTGCTGCAAATCTGGCATTTATTTTAGGAATCCACAGCCATGTCTGCCAGGTATTTTGTGGATAGGATAGCATTCTCTAGGAGAACGAACTTGGGGGACTTTTCAGGGATAGCCTTCTGAAGTTGCTGAAGCCAGGTCAGTTGAGCTGTTGTGGCGTACATGGCGGTGGAAGCAGCTCTGCTTCCCAAGCCTGCTAACTCTGCATTCTTTTTTAAGTTGTCCTCCAGTATTCGATCAATGGGATCACGTACTCCGGAAGGTGACTCTGTGGGGAGCACAGTCCTTTTATTCAGAGCTGCTATTTGGTGGTCCACTGTGGGAGGGTTGCACCACAGATTGAGTGTTTCCGTCTGTAGTGGGTACATTTTGTCCCAGGACTTTCTCTCAGGTATTCTAGCAGGTTCTGAAGAGGACCATTCTTTTGCACTATCTCTTCAATAGCCTCATGAGACTGGAAAGACTTCTGCATGTTTGGCTTGGGGTTGTAGTGACAGTATTAGTTTTGACAGCAATAGGGCTTGTAATGTCAAAGCCCACTGTCTCCATGATGAGTCGGATTAGTGCTGGTATTTGATCCTGGAAGCACCACTTGGCGTGAGGGTTTGGGGCTCTTGATTGAGCTCCTCTCTTCCTCATCAGAGGAGTCACCAGTGTCCATAGGCAGAGGTGGTTGACTAGTTGCAGAAAGCTCTATCTGTTTAGGAGTGGAGGGTGACCCTTTTCTTTGCTAGTGGGGATTAATGGTTTGTTGTTTGACAATTCTGTTAATTGAATTAACATAGCTCTAGCACCTCTTGTTGTGCTTGCATGAGTTGGTTATTCTGTAGTGAGGCTTTTGTAGTGTCTGATTGATAGCCAGAGTCATGAGCCAAATCATGGGGTGAAAAGTCATTCTCGTTTCTGTACTTCCATGTGCGGTGTGGAATCTTCTACACATGATGAACAAAGCCTTCCTAATTGCTGGGGTGGAATGGGGACACTGCACTGCCTGCAACTCTTTGTTTTGGGCATGGTGACCTGTTGAGCAAAGAGAGAGTACAAACTAAGTATCCACAGGGCTTATCATGAGAGAATGAAATTAAAGTCATAGTGGCAGAATTTCTATTGCTTATGATGCTGTACTGTTGCCATGAAATGCACAGAAAGACAGGCTATTATAGAAGTAGCCTGTGCATAAGCTTGTGCCCTCAATGAAAGGTGCTGTACTTGGATAATGGTTGAGTCCACAGTGGATGCCTGTGCCTTTAAGGGGGATGTAAATGTCTTGGGCATACACAGTGAGTTAGACTCCAGTGAGTTGTGGGAAAACCAAGCAGTATGCTGTTTTAAATTTTGATTAAATTAGACTGCAAAGTGGTAGGCTTGAGGTCTAAAAGCAGAAAACTTGCCAGTTTGCAACTATAGGCGATCGTGATACATTGTTGTATGCATTTGGGGTGGCATCGTCACCGCGTGGTTGTGTGCTCGCTCTCACACGAGTCATTGAGCCAATTGAGACCTGAGTAACCAGCTCGCGAGATTTGAAGAGCAGAAGAAGACATCATGGAGGCAAAAAGGACAGGGGCCATAAAGTAACACGCTGACTGTCCATTTTGGGCCGCAGAGATACAGTGCAACCAGACCATGATACAGTAAGTAGCTAACGAGGAGCTGCCCTGCAATTACGTTGCGATCGTCTGTAGGATGCAGTAGGTAGCTAGTGGGAGGCTGCCCTGTGAGTGAGTAGTGAGCGTCTGTAACCGCTAGTAATTAGGGGTGTTCAGAGCACTCAACAAGATAGGAGGGCATTTATTTTGATGTGGTAAGTGTCTGGGACCGCTATAGGGGTGTCCAGAACTGTTAGGATATTGGTGAAACGTGCAGCCATCTCTAGTTGTTTGAAACATACTCTGAGCAGCCTGGCTAGCCTGTTTAAAAATATGGAAGCCTTGAGGGACTGCTGGTAGGGGATCCCCAAGTGTTGTTCTGCAGTTAGTTATTTGTGCAGCAGCAGACGGGCTGGGCTTGTGAGATGTGACGTTTTGAACTGGCAATAAATGATACGATTGCAAATTTTGTACTTCTGAGGCATAGGATAGCAACACTGTCTACACTGATCTATACTGAACTTGAGACACACCCAACGTAGAGCATAGACGCAAACATTTCTAGTTTCTTTAAAGATAGCATTGTAGTCTAAATGATCTGTACGGGCCATGTAGTATGGCTGGCATTGACATATTATGGTGAGCAGATACAGAATTTTCACCTTATGCTGAACTTTCTTTTTCAATTTAAATTGTGGAGCTCTGGGGTAGTGCAACAACCTAATACAGATGCACAATTAGAACTGACCATAGGAGGCAAGAGAACCTCAGAAGGGGACTGATTCAATTTTAGTCACATGTGCATCACAACCTATCAGGTGTATACAACCCATGTTGTAAGGAAGGTGGAGTGCCTCAGAGATCATCCCCCACAATCTTCCTGTCAAATGCCTGAGATAGTGTTAGCTGTTTACAACATGTCCCTGCTGGTTTATTATACACCAAGCTTCGATGGGCAGATGGACGCTGAGATGGTGGACTTTGACTTACATATTCAGTACCATCACTGGATGTGCAACTATATGGTACTAATGGTGTTGGTGGCAATGGTGATCCTAGGGCTGGCACTGGTTCTGTCTGCATCAAGTTCAGACAATTCAGTATCCATTTCAGATTCCTAACCCTTCTAACGTGTACTCTGGAAGATGGAAGACATGGGTTTGGGCAATCAAGCAAAAGTGGATGTTTTTCAGATGGCGTTTAAGAGCTGTAGTGCCAAGACATGACTCAACTTTACCACAGCTTACACTCTGTTTACACAGGGAACAAATTGCTCTGCATGGATTAGTTTTACTGACAGAGAAATAATTCCACACCTCAGATGTAACAGATTTTGTCTGAGTGCTAGGAAGATAGCTAAAGACTGTTTGTGTCTTTTCACCTGTTCTAATAGAACCTGGAACATGCTCCTTGGTGCTAGAAGAGTGGGCAGGGGACTTTGACGGGTTTTCATTGTTGTCCGATATAGAAGTGGTGGATTCAATGGATATGTCCTTTTCATTGCCAACAGTGCAGGTTCTATTTGCAACTGCACTACCTGATTCATTGTCAGCAGACTTGCTCATTTCACTTCGTTGAGGAAGTAATCATATGTCACCAGACACAACAGTGTCAGACTGAGACAAAGAGCTACTGTCTGAGTCAGAGAGGGACTCACTGTTATTTGCATTATTACTGCTTGTCACAGGGATTTTAACAGCATGAACAGCATACATTATGGTGCCTCTCCGTGTGACCCCAGCAGCTGCAAAGTTTTCTTAAAGGTCCCCTTTACTACATTTTGTTGTTGCTCTTTTGCTGTTTGTTGACTTTTATCACGTGAAACATTTTGGTTATTTTGCTAGCACCAGGATTACCACTACCACCAACACCTGCTCCACCAGCAGCACGGATGCTTCATCTATGTTGGTGTCAGCCATAACAGTACCAGTACTGCACACCCACACAATTCCTGTGTAAGAAAGCAATGTTATCTGTGATCACTGGCTACAACTCAAAATTTGGTTTTGGCTGTATGACACTGTGATACAGTGGACTGAAAGTAATTGAGCGAATATGACGGTGTGCAACTAAATGATCCCAGGTTCAAGGCTTACAGAATGATTGAACCACTGGTCATGAGCATCGCACTAGCAGGCTGGGCAGGTTTAAGGTCAATAATTGCAATTCTGAATCCAGCTGAACCATCACAAAACTGGCCACTGTGCTTCACACGGTAACACACACTGGGTAAGGTACTGTGCAGTCAAGAGGTGCACAGCAGCAGGGTGATGGGCTGACCACTAGAGGCGGAGTTACACACAAAACTGAAGAAAAGATTTTTCTCTCTCTCCTGCCAACAGGCAAATATATTTTAGGCTTCTATCGTGTATTTAAGGATAATGCCACCACACAACTGGCCACTGGGCTTCACACAGTAACACACACTGTGTAAGGTACAGTGCAGTCAAGGGGCGCACAGCAGCAGGGTGATGGGCTGACCACTAGAGATGGAGTTACACACACAAACCGAGGAAAGAGATTTTTCTGTCTCTCCTCCCAACAGGGAAATACATTTTTAGACTTCTGTCAAGTATTGAAGGATAATGCCACCGTACAACTGGCCACTGGGCTTCACACGGTAACACACACTGGATAAGGTACAGTGCAGTCAAGGGGCACACAGCAGCAGGGCTTCTGTCACGTATTTAAGGATTACCACCACCACCAAGCAACTGGTCACTAGGCTGCACACGGTCACACACGGTGGGGGTGGGGTACAGTGCAGTCAAAGGGAACAAAGCAGCAGGGTTATTGGCTGGCCACACCACAGGAGTAAAGCATCAAAAATTGCCTTGTGCAGCTCTTGTACTAGAGGACAGGAGTTTTTTTAGGGTGAAACAGGTTTAAGAGGAGAGGATCCCTATGAGCACAGCAGACTCTGACAAATTCTATTTTTGTTTTGTCACTTAGGATTTTTCCCATTGTTGGCTGGCTTTGAAACATCAAATTAACTTCAGTTGCTGCATTCAGCCCCTCCCAGCCAGTGTGCTCTCTCTCCTCAGGCTCCACCAGCTGAGGATGAATTAGTCTGACCTAAATTCAGGAGTTAGAGAGAGCTGCAGTGCAGACTAAGTAAGCAGCCTCATCAAGTTACAGGAACTTAAATCTGTTCCTTTCTGTCTTTTTTCCCCTCCCGAGTCCCCGGCCCCTACAGTGAGGCCTATACATTCAGTACTACTGCAGACTTATCTCCATTCCTCCTTTCTTTCTACGGCCCCTCTGCTCCACCTGTTCCTTATTTTCCCCCAACCACCCTTCACTCAATTTGTATTTTTAGTTGTCAAATATCCACAGCCTCAGCTCACACACAAATGAAGAGAAGAGACTGAGCGCTCTGCACACTAGCAGACTGCAGCTCCTTCTCCTCCTAGCCAGCAGTTTGCTCACCTCCCAGGCTCCCACAGGGCTTTCCGACTCAAGTTCAACCACCTGACTGCATATCAACTGGTCAGGTGGTGGCAGTGCTGGAGTGCAAAATGCACAAGCGCAACCTCAGAGGCAATTGGTCACTGAAAGCAGCTGCCCCCCCCATAGCTGTAAGGACCACCGGGCAGAGTTGGGAGGAGCATGGGGAGTCGGGACCCCCCACCGAGCTGGTGCTGGGAAGGGAAGTAAAAAGAAAAAATGGCTACCGCCTGCTTCGTACCAATGATTGGTCCTTTTGACCATCTAGTGTTCGAGTTCTAAATTAGAACTCGAACACCAGGGTTCGAGGAGGGTTCAAATCTTTCTCGAGCTAGTTCTGCCAACACTACTCCTCGACTGCTCTTTTTCTTTTTCTACCTCCACCTATTGGCCTGTTTATGCCTCCTAACTCATCGCTGTTCTAGTCTGCTTCTAACTGGCTTTCTGCCTGTACACCTGCCCTCCACCAACTTCTGGCTACCTTTTAACCCTAGCACTTAATATCAGTATTATTATGTATTTTAACCTAAGCACTTAATATCAGTATTATTATTATTATGTATTGTATGTACTAGATTTATTTTCAAATGTCTTCTGGGTTTATTGTACCTCACCCAGCCTGCTTATTTGTACCCAATGTACTCATGCCTGTTACTCCCTCCTCTGTATAATTCCTTGTTGACGTGGATCCTTTGTAAAAGAGACCTTGGCTCAAAGGTCTTAATTGTGAGATTCAATAAAATAAAAACACGGTGGCTCCCATTAGGAAATGCATGCTGTAATAATTAAGCAATAATGCTCGACAAATTGAGGCGGTATTGGGCAATACGGACCGGCCAGGGCGTAATAGACCCAGCGCTCGCAGGCGGGGGGTATATAACCAGCGATCGATATGCTATACCGCTACCCTGAAGGGACAGTGCGTTAAAAAATAGTCCAGCGTATTATATCTCCTTTAAATTAACCAAATTGTGTGATTAAGTGTTAATATTCTTAGCTGTTTGATTACTTTTGTAATAAAATAGTTCCTCCGCCTACATTAAAATGCTGTCTGTATTCTTTACATAGGGATGTTTGTGGTACTAGGTGCTCTGTAGATAGTAGTTTGCAGCTGGTTGGGGTACCCCAAAACACACCGCTCTTTCCATTGTGTGTTTTATTCGGCTGGCAATGTATGTTGTGGGAAAACTCTGTGGCAGACCACGGGAATGGCGAAACCACTGCTGCGAGGGCGCCAATGCTGGCGTTCGTCAGTGTACAAAGCACCTCGGGAATGGCGAGGCTGCTGTTGCGAGGGCGCAATGCTGGCATTGTCAGTGAGCGAAGCACCTCAATCAATGCAGCCCTGCCATGAGAAGGACAGCGCTCAGACCGGGCACAGCAGCGAAGCGGAGAGCACAGGCACACCGTAGGCAATACAGCAACTGTAAGCATGAATGGGAGAGTGGGACAGTCGTCGATGAAGAGGACGATAAGGGCACCGCCAGAGCGGCGCCGACGCGGCGGTCATTGAGATACATCCTGAGCAGGAGGATCAGTGACATCGGGGATGGTACTGGAGCTGCAAAGCTAGAGTGAGTGAGATTGCGGCAGTGAGATCACGTGATAGGAAAGGTACATTTCTGAAGTGGTGAGTGCGGACGTGTGAGATGGTAACAGTGTTCGTTTAAATAAAAATGTCTTGAAGGAACAAAAACGAGAAATGAAATCAAGGATTGTAGGGTGCTGTGTATTTCATTTGGTGGCTGGCACTGGTAGTCAACTATTGAGCCCTGGGTTGCCAGTGTCCCTCCGTGGCAGTAGAAAAAAAAAATGGCGGCGATTTCAAATTTAGTGTGGTGCTGTCAGCCAATGAATAAGTAAGGTGAGCACAATAATATCTGAGTGGCGAACTGGCAGTTCAGTGCTGGTTCTTTTATGTTGCTGGGCGTCTATTGAAAGTTAATGTACCCCCTGGCAGAGGTAACAGCCAATCAGAGCCAGAAATAAAAGACCATTTCTAAAGGCAGGTTAAACAATAGCTCTTCTTTTAAATACAGCAATGAATGAAAAGTAAATAACGGCAGTACCATGGAAGGCTCCTCTGCTCTGTAGTGACAGCAGGTGGGGCAAATCAGAGTGATGCCTGGCTGAATATAAGCTTTGAAACATTCGGACCCAGCCCAGGCTATTTACATTATATACACTGATGGTAGCCTTAAAGGGACAGGCACGGAGACACATTATGGCACTTTCACGCAAGTTCACAGAAGGACACCAAACACCCATGGATTCACCATGTCTGCAGAACATCTGCCTGGCAGTGGGCATTAGTGGAACCCCGGGAGACACTTAAGGTAAGACCCCAATTTGGTGGGGGGGATTACAAGTATACGGGGGGGTGGATCCCCCCCCCCAGATTTGGTGAGCTCATCTCCATTTCTAGTTCCTCACACTGTCCCTACACCTACCACCCTATAAAACAGTAACTAATGTAGTGGCCCCCCCATCCCTTCCTTCTCAACCCCCGCCACCACCTCCCTGGGCCACTATGCAGATAGACTGAACAGTGAAATGTCATAAGTCACTTAGGTACATAGAGGTTTAAAAAAAAACTCTTGTGTTGTGTATTAGAGGGAACTTGCTATTTATAAACTCTTAGTTCTGTGACAAGGATATATTATCTATGCATAAAAACTCAACACAGCTTGTACAAACCAGAATCTTTTTTGCATATTTTATTTTTATTTATTTATTTATTCGGAATTAAAAACCTTTTGAGTCAGGGACTTATATCAAAGGCTCCACTTCAGGTTACATACAGATTCTGAGCAAAAATACAGGCTGCAGTAAGACATATTAAACAGAGTACATGGGATATAGGCACAAAAAAACAGGAGAGTAATGGTGTAAGTATTACAGTCTTAGCAGGTGACAGTACAAAAACAAAGACAGAAAAACAAGGGCATATCACAGACCTTAGTCATACAGCAGTTACAATAATAGTGAGGAAGTCCTATATAGGATAGCAGCAAAATTCGGTTTAAAGACAGGTTCAGAATTAAGGCAGTGCAGCCTAGAGGACGCTGTTGTCATCCAGGGTCAAGATAAGAACCTGAGAGGGAGAAAAAGGCCTGGAGTGTTAGGGCAGTACCCATTAGATGCACAGGCAGCTGCGAGTGGATAGGAGGTGGCTCTTTAGAACTTTCTTAAATGGACCTATGGGCATTGTACCAGTGAGTTGCCCTTGTAGTGGAAGGATCTCTGGGCAAGTGAGATCCGCACCCTCGGGAATTTGAGAGTGTGCACTGCGAGTAGAGACAGCGGGAGATGCCAGGAGGAGGAGGAGGAGACTCCAGGTGGAGAGAGGCATAGTAGTATTTTTTTTGCCAGGAGGCAAGTCTGGTAGTGAGTCCTTTTGTCAAGATTGAGTATGTTGACTGGGAAGCATAGGGTGCACATGTGGGTCCGTTTGTCTGCACCAATGAGGAGCCTGTAGGCTTTGTTTAGGGCTACTTGGATTCTGCTGAGGGCGGTGGCATAAGCTGCAGTCTGACATCGGTCATAGGGAAAATCTTTGAGGGCATATTAAAAGACTATATTATAGAGTATGTCCAGAAAATGGACATGATGGATCCAGTGCAGCATGGATTTACCACTGGAAGATCTTGTCAGACCAATTTACTGAAGTTTTATGGAAGGGTTAGTAAGGCCATGGGAGAGGGGCAGTCCGTGGACGTGGTGTACCTGGACTTTTCAAAAGCCTTCGATAAGGTCTCTCATGGGGAACTTATTGATGCATTAATAGCACATGGTTTAGCTGGGAAAATAACAAAATGGATAGAAGCATGGCTCAATTGCAGAAAGCAATCTGTTAGTATTAATGGGACTAACTCTGCGTGGGCCGAGGTGACTAGCAGGGTGCCTCAGGGCTCTGTGCAGGGAGCCTTGTTTGTTTTATGTATATATTGCCTCAATGTGTGTCAGTAATGAGTTTGGGTTTCTAAGTTTGCTGATGACACCAGGGTAGGGCACCCATAAATAACCAGGATGATGCCACAAGATTGCAGGAAGCATTAAATGCATTGGAAATCTGGGCATTGGATAAAAATTGTTATTTAGCGTGGATAAATGCTGTGTTATGCATTTCAGGAAACAAACAAACATTGGTCTTATACACTTGGAGGACAAATACTGAGTATCGTGGAGCAACAGAACGACCTGGGCATTATGGTTACAAATGACCTGTCATTCAAAACACATTGTAACTGATTTATTAAGAAATCAAGTAGTATATTACATTGCATAAATAACAACATTACATCTAGAAGCAGGAAGTCCTGCTACCCTCCATACATCTTTAGTAAGGCCGCACTTGGATTACTGTGCACAATTTTGGTCACCTAGTGGAAGAGCTGAGATAGTTGCACTGGAAAAGTCTGCGGACAGCTACCCACCACATACAGGAGGCAAAAGGACAAGATTATCTAAGGAGGTTAAATATCTTGGGATTATACTCCTTGGAGTTTAGGCGGTTAAGAGGGGATATGTGCTTGATTTATAAATCACTTATTGATCCAGGTTTATGAGAACTTTTGGGATTGAGATTCAGGAAATCATTGTGCAATACTAAGATACACCCTCTACAACTGTTAGTGGATTGTCCCAAAACAAATAAAAGAAAATCTTGGCTCACCTTGAGAGTAACAAACATTTGGAATAAACTACCATTAGAGGTAGTAGCTAGTGACACTATGGATATCTTTAAGTTCAGATTGGATAGTTTCCTTATCAAACAAAGATTCAGGGGTATTGATAAATTGGCGAGCAAAAGGACTATTGTCTACATTTAAAAGACAAAGAACCTCTGTGCGCAAACACTGAGGCAAGGGTTACCCCAAGGGGCATTTGGCTGGGAAGCCAAGTTTCAAGAAAATACAAAATCACACATGCCTCCACAATGCAAAGCATCATGGGCTGCATATGCAAATCTTTTCATTCTGTGGTGATTTGCATATGCAGCCCATGATGCTTTGCATTGTGGCATCATGTGATTTGCATATTCATTGTCTACATTGCTCTGTATTCACCTATGAAACCTATAGACTGGGAGGCCATAATCTATCTGTGATAGAACAGAGGAGGTAACAGCCAATCTGAGGGCCTCAGGGGGAAAACAGTCCTTATGGTGGTAGAGGAGGCCTGTACACATGTTAGTTGCTGATGTGAGGAGGTTGATATGGGAGTGAAAAGAGAGGGCGGACTCAAAAGTGATGTCCAGGTATTTGTAGCTGTTAACTTGCTCAAGGGGGGGAATGATGCCATCATGGATCATATATGAAGGGGTGCATATTTAGCCTTATTTTTGATTGTGAGCAAATAACATTGCTCTAATTTTTAATATTAATGACTAGTCTGCAGTCGCTAAATCAATTTTCAATTTGTCTAAGCGAAGTGCTGCAGGGTGGTCTGAGAGAGGAGGGTCAGGGTGTGAGGAGAGGAGAGCAGCATCATCGGCATAAAGAAGGACTTTGCTGGGGAGGAGATAAGTAGAGCATTAATGTAGAGACTAAAGAGAAGAGGGGCCAAGGATGGAGCCCTGTGGAACCCTGGGGCGGACTGGGCGGGTGCTGGAGAGGGTGTGGTTTATTTTGAAGCACTGAGACCTTGCAGAGAGATAGCTAGTGAAACAGTCCAGCGGGCCTTTGGAGAGACCTAGTTGTTGAAGGGTGTTGAGTAGGAGTGGGTGACAGACCATATCAAAGGCCTTGGAGAGGTCAGTATAGACAGTCCCCACAAGGTGGCCTTTGTCGATTGTTTTGTAGAGGAAGTTTGAGAACTCAACCAGAGCAGTGGTCGTACTATGACCTAGGTCGGAAACCGTGTTGCTCTTTGCATAGTAGGTTGTGGAAGGTAAGATATTCCGATAATTGGTCTGCCACTATTTTTTCCAGGGCTTTAGAAGGGGAGAATAGAGATTGGTTGATAGTTGCCAGGGGAGGAGGTGTCACCACCTTTGAGGATAGGGGTGATTACAGCCTTTTTCCAGGCAAGGGGGAACTGGCCCAGGCAAAGGGAGTGGTTTAACAAATCAGTCAGGGGGTTTAGCACTACCTCAAGGACCTGTTGAAGGATCCTGGGGTCTAGAGGGTCTGAGGAGGGGCTGGTGCCCTTGAGGGCTTCTGTTAGGTAGTGCCTGGCTTTATTGGCGAGATGGTCCTCAGGTGGAAGGAGGACGGGAAAGGTGTTATGGTGGGGGAGGTAGGGTCTAAGAAGTTATCAGAGAGAACTGCGCTGGCGTCTGAAATGCAGTGTTAAGGCAGTCAACAATGTTGTCAGGGTCTGTGATAGCAGCCCATCAAAGTTGAGTAGGGACGGGGAGGGATGAACTTTCCATTTAAACCCTTAATGTTGTTCCAGAAATTCTGGGCAGACCCCGAGGAGGCAAGTGAGGATCTGTAGTATTCTGCTTTGCCTTACAAATTGCCCATGTACATTTGTTGCACTCAGCATTGTGAGGCCTGCCTATCACCAGGCTTGCTGGAGGAAATGGCTCTGCGCCAGAGATTGTCACTGTGCTGGAGCTGTAGGAGCAGCGAAGGTGTGACCCATGGGATGCCTCATTTCTTAGCATGGGTCTTGGTTAGTGGAGTGAAGATGTCACACGCCTTAATGAAGAAGTGGGTGAAGTATTCAAGGGCTTAGTCTATACTAGGGGCCCGGCTGATAGGTGATCAGTTCCATAGGGCGAGGTGCTGCTTAAGTTTGTCAAGGCTCCCAGAGCAGTTTAGCCAGCAGGAGACCATGTTGGGCACTGGTTTTGGTAGCTGACAGGACGAGAAGAATGTTATGGGTGAGTGGTCGCTCAGGGAATTGGAGTGAACAGTGATACCCACTACCCTGTGTGGGTGGTTGGCAAGGATGACATCTAGTAACATGTGGGAGCCATTGGAGTGGTTCCAGCGAGTTGTTTGAGTTACCAGCTGAGTTAGGTCCAGGCCTCAAACGCGTCCTTGATATGTGTTGATGAGCTGGCCAGCCAGTTGGTGTTGAGGTCACCCACTAGTATTTGCTCGACCTTGTGAGGGAGGCTGGAGAGGTAGTCAGTGAGGGATGCAATTGCTTGGGCTTGTTTATAAGGGGGAACATAGGCTATTGAGATAATCAGAGGGGCCCTGGAGGGGTTCAGTGTAATCTTAAAAGAGAGAGAGCCTGAGCACCATGGTCGAGCTTTGGGATTGGTAGAGCATGGCCTAATAAGTCGGCGCATGAAGATGGCACAGCCACCCGTGCTTACCAACTCTATCTTCCCTAAACAGTGAGTAGCCAGGGAGACAGCAGAGTCAGGTGTGGCCTTATTGGAGCCAGATTTCCACAATTGCCAATATGTCTGGCTGGTGCTGTGCAATCCAGCACTGGAGGGCTGTACTTTTTTTCAAGAGGCTACAGATGTTCATAGAGGCTATGTGCAACCCTGATATGGGAGGGGACGGGCCTGGGTTGGGATGGATGTTCCCGGATAGTAGCAGAAGCAGGGAGACAAGTCTGAGGAGAGAGGAGGTGCAACGCATATGACATGTACCATGCAGAGTTTGCATATCTTGTTACATCTCAATAACAAATTATGATAAATTAAAGGGCTGCCAGCTGCAGTCACAGCCATTTTCCTGCAGTTAATGGAGAGTCCATTTGTGTACTCTTACGAGACTCATGCTTGACAGCCACCCTGATCATGCCAGAGGGTTGGGGATTGCCTGAACCTCTGTCCGGTACGTTTGAGTGTTACTTGAACTTTGGATTGTATGGAAACAGAGGCTTTGTGAGACTGCTTGTAAAGAAACATGGTGGCTGCTTCTTTCAGCATTTGTGACCCCTAGAACTTGGCACTGGTACAGTGTTGGAGGGCAAAGCCTTCAGCCAGTTGGGTAGCCTCAACCTGAAACTGAGCCAGAAGTACTGCTGGACTCTTAGAGGGCTCATTAATTTGCCCAGGGCAATGAAAACCAATCATGTGTTAAGTATCAGGAGATGTTCGGTCGTCTTTGTAGTGTGTATTGGAGACGTGCGATAGCACTCGTTATCACTCTGACCGAAGGAGGAACTTTTTATCGTGTAGAATTTGCTGTTGCCCCTAGCATTGTGACTTCTAATTAAGAGAAGATTATATGAGCTGAAAACTGAAAGAGAACAGATTGTGATAAAAGAAAGTGAGCTTTGGATAAGAGAGACTTGAGTGTGAATTCTGAGTGGGATTACGTCAGGGGATTTTGTCTGAGTTTTTGAGAGAGACCTGCTTGGAGAGGATTGTAACGACCCTTCAGGGAGTAAGGATTTTTCATTCATTTCGGAACTGGAAGTGGTGTTGCAACCCTGATGTATTGCTGAACAACCTGGATTTCGATTTGGATTCAGACCATCATTTGGCGGTTGAATTTTGAATTGCGCCTCTGCTGGGACAGCAGGAGGACCCTGTGCTGTGATTTAGCTGCCCGAATCTGCCCCTAGACGGGAGAGCTGGTTTGGATTGACCAGGGAGCTGGCCGGGAGATCTGTGGTCTCCTAGGCTCCGCATGGGTATCAGCTATTGGGCTGGTGCTGGTGGGGAGTTGTAGTTGTAGGGTGCAGATATTTTGGGCAGTGACCCGCATAAGAAGGGCCTCCAGGCTGTTGTTATCACCTGGAAAAGTGTATTATCATATCATCAGGAGGACTTGTTAACCAGGAAGTTTACAGGAAAAGTGGTCAGGTCTCCTAAATTTCTTTTCCATTCAAACAAGTACTGTGTTGGGCAATAAGAGTGTCCGTGTTTTTATTTTGCTTGTGCAGATCCCCCAGGTAATGAGAGTGCCTGAGGGTCCAAATCTTTTTAAATTCAGTTCATTTGTTTTATTTAATTGAAGTTTGGCTCAGGAACCAAAATTTGAATTTTGACTGCTTGCTGAGTACGAAGAGCTGATGAAACAGACTTGTAAAGGCCTCTGAAAAGCTGATTACAGTGTTACAAGGATTTCTAGTGACTTTAAAGGTTGGCCTCATGGGAAGGAGCTGGGGGGTTGAAGTTTATTCTACAGTGGTGAGAGCAGTGTGAGGGGCTAGAAAGTGACTGAAACAAGGGTTTATTTTTTTTATTTAAAATAGGGGTGAATTTATTTGTAAGGGTTTTTAGATAATTAGATTAGGTGGTAGGGGTGATTGAGTAGGAGTGTGACTAAGTTAATACTGGTATGTATGAGAATATTTGTGCTATGTGCTGGGAGCTAGGAATACAGTCAGGCAGTACTCCCCCTCGAGATTAAGGGACTTCCACCCATTTGATCATCCACCACTTCCATTTGAAGTTTACTCTAGATGTCGTGCTTTCGACATCCTGAGGAGACGTGGGAGAGGAAGGAGCGGGGGGTACTGGAACTCTCGAGGGGGATGGGAAAGGAGTGGATGGACTGGGACAGTGGGGACTAGGAGGTGCCCTGGGGTGAAATGGACACAGGAGCAGGGTTGTTGCCTGTGCCCATACCAAGGGTTCCTGACTTTGTCAGGCAGGAAGGGGACCCCAGTCCCTTTTGGGCGGTGTTAAGCAATGCCAGATCAATAAAAATAAGACCGTAGTAGTTGCAGATCTTGTGGCATCTGCTGATCTGGCTTGTATCACTGAGACCTGGCTAGATGATAGTGCTGGCCCCATTTTGGAGGCTGCCATTCCGGCCGGTTTCTCAATGATTCACTGCCCAAGAGAGGATTGTCAGGGCGGGAGGGGTTGCTGCCTGTTTTAGACAGGAACTGGGTCTCAGGGAGGTGCCAGTGGGAGCAACCAACTCCTCTGCTGAGTGTATAGTGGGTGCAGGTGTAGGCTACAGGACCCTTCTCATCTACCGTCCACCAGGTGATGGGAGGGAGTTTCTGAAGGAGGTTGCGGACTTCATCGCCGAGATGGTATTGGAATCCCCCAGATGGTTGGTTCTGGGGGATTGCAATGCCTGGGTTGACGATGAACTCTCACCACTTGGACGAAACCTCCTCCAATTGATGGATTCATTGGGCCTAACATGGGTTATTACCACTGCTACCCATGAGAAAGGGCATTCATTGGACTTGGTGTTCCACCGGAGATCTCCGATGTGGAGGCGGAGCCAGTTGGTTGGTCTGACCATCATGTCCTGAGATTCAGTTTTGCAGCCCCCCAAAATAGGCCTGCCCCAAAGGAGTTGGTACAGTACTGTCCTTTGAAAGGAGTTACCTCAGAAGGCCTAATGACGGTGCTGGACCTCTCGGGTTTTCCAGGGGATTGCACTGACCCGGAGCCTCTAGTGGCAGCCTATAATAAGGCTGTTACGGAGGCCCTGGATATCATTGCTTCTGCTTGTGTTCACCCTCTTACCTCTCACCCGGGTGCTCCCTGGTTGAGGAGATCCGTGAGTTGAAGACTGGTGAAGGTTGGAAAGACACTGGCGGAAAAACTCACCTAGAGGTGGACAGACTTAGATTGATGGATCATTATCAGATCTATCAATCAGCAATTTCCATAAGAAGGCAGAGTTCCTGTCAGGAAATTGCTACCGCAAAGAACAGTCCAGCCAGCTCTTCGGATAGTGGACAGACTGTGCAATCCAGCCTGTCTTCACTCTGGTTGAGCGTTGTCACAAATCCAGTGTGAGGGGTTTGCGAGTTCTTTCGGATAAGGTGTCCACCATCAGGGATGAAGTCAGCCAGTGTCTTCCCATTGAGCCTTGCATTGATCAATCGAGTGGTACTAATGCCCGTCAGACCTGGTTCACCCTTAGTCAGCCGGTAGTCATAGATATAGTGAGGATCATCCAGACTCTGCTTCCAACCTACTGTAGTTTGGATCCGGGCCCTACACGTCTACTTGTGGGGTGTGTAGAAGTCATCGGCCCGGTCCTTGCTGGGATAGTGGGGGTTTCATTGGAGAGAGGGATCTTCCCGGATCCCTTGAAGGGAGGCAGTAGTACACCCACTTTTAAAAAACCCTCACTTGACCCCGACTGCCCAGCTAACTACAGACCGATCTTGAACTTACCCTTTGTAGGGAAAGTTATTGAGAAGGTGGTCATGGTTGCTCTGCAGCTGGAAGACCATTTAACTAACCACAATATCTATGACCCTCCCCAGTCCGGCTTCAGAAAAAGGCATAGCAACTAAATGGCCCTTGTTCGGGTACTTAATGACCTTCTGATGGCAAGAGATCGGAGAGACCATTTCATCTTGGTTCTCCTTGATCTCTCAGCAGCATTTGACACTGTGGATCATGGGGTGCTGCTAGAGCACCTGTGGTTCTTCTGTGGACTGAGAGGGGCTGTCCTCGGTTGGTTTTGGTCATTCCTTGAGGGTAGATCCCAGAGAGTGGTGTCGTGGATTTATTCATCGGCCCCTCGTGGGCTACCCTGCGGGGTTCCACAGGGCTCGGTGCTGCCCCCCATGTTATTCGCGGTGTACATGCTTCCATTAGAGGACATTATAAGATGGTACGGGTTGAGTTTTCATTGCTATGCCGATGGTTCTCAACTGTATATGTCTTTTGTGCCCGAACAAGAATTAGATTCTGCTGCTGTGTTTAATAACTGCCTGTTGGAGATTCAGAACTGGATGGGTGCCAGCTGGCTTTGGTTGAACTCAGGAAAAACAGAGGTATTGGTGGTGGACCCTGGTTATAGGACAACAGGGTCATGGGCGGGAAAACCCTCAGGATTAAATCTTGGGGGGACCCCACTTATTACCTCAGGACAGGTGCGAAACCTGGGTGTTGTATTTGATGAAGGCCTGTCTCTGAGGGCGCAGGTTTTGGCTGTACTCAAATCCTCCTCCTACCATCTAAGGAACATAGCCCGGGTGAAGCACCTGGTCCTGCCCGAAGATCTTCCTACCTTGGTCCACGCCATTGTCACCAGTCGTTTTGATTATTGCAATGCTCTCTACCTAGGGCTCCCGGGGGTAGATATCCGCCACCTGCAGCTAGTGCAGAACGCGATGGCCAGGTTGTTGACTGGAACTTCTAGATCCAGTCATATAACACCTGTGCTGTGTGAACTGCCCTGGCTGCCAATACAGTGGCGGATTACCTTCAAGGTCACGTTGCTGACCTATAAGGCCCTACATGAGCAGGGACCCCACTACCTGAAAGAACTCCTGTGTCCCTACTGCCCCACCTGTTCACTCCGATCCTCTGGTGAGGGATTGCTAGAGATTCCCAGGGTATCCCTAAAAACATCAGGAGGAAGATCGTTTGCCTCTATGTCACCTACCCTGTGGAATTCTTTACCTCGCCAGATACGCGAATGCCAGACCGTAGAGGGTTTCAAAAATTGCTGAAGACCCATTTATTTAATCTGCCTTTCTCAGCAACTTATTAATGTGCACACTGATATGTTTTTATCTGTTTTAAATTGTAATATTGTGTGTTTCTATCTTGTACTGTAAAGGCACCCTGAGCATGGGAAGGGCGCTTCACACGAATACATTTTTGATTGATTGATTGATTGATAAGTTAAAAGGGCCTCTGAGGGATGTCTGTTATGGTATAAGAGACTCTGAGCATAAGGTTTTGGTGAGAGGACCATGAAGTGAAGCTGAGTGGTTCTATTTGCCCAAATCTCATGAGAGGGGTTTCTTATACCATAACAGACATACCTCAGAGGCTCTAGTATCTTATTATAAATGACGTCAGTTTAGCTTGAGTAATTTATAATAAGTTTAGAGTCTTTTTTTTTAAAATTTTAGTTTGCAATCCTCCCCCGTGGGCTGAAGTGGAATGCTCCCTCCTACCCCTCCTGCACAAGCACACACTGTACACAGAATGAAAGGTACAGTGGCTCTGCACCCTGATTGGCTGAAATCACATTAGAGATTCGTAATGAGTGAAATAACCACAACTTCCCGGGTGAGTGACTTGGAGCACAAACAATCAGAGGGTGAGGAGACTGAGTTCATCTCAGATGTTGGCAGCGCTCAAGTAAGTCTGCTGGAGGTCACCTGCAGGGATAGTCTGGGAGCAAGCCTGTTGTTGGAAAGCCAGCAACAGCACACTTCTATCTGCAAGAACAAAATGTGCAAGAAACCCCACAGGTGTTCTAACCCCAGTAATACACAGGTATTCCTAACTTTTTGCAGTGTCTCTTTAAGCCAGTACTGCCCGGAGAGGCTAGAACACATGCAAATGATGGAACTCTTTGCACGTGACAACCAATCAAATGCTGCCTTGAACTAACTGCCTTAGTTCTAAAATCCCTCAGATTTCACTCTCCGCCTGTAAAGTCTAGTTGCTCGGTGTCTCACTCTTCAACTTGTTCCTGCGATGTGAAGATAATTATAAAAACATGTATCTTTTTACTTTCATTTGCTGCCTTTTACTATTTGTTATTGTTAATTAAATCTAGTTTAGCGTTATTGTAACACATTTCGTCAGTTCCTCTCGGTTTGGTATAACCGGTGGGGAACCGATTTAATTTAGTTATTTTCGGCGTTTTCTAGCTAAAAAAAACTGTTAGTTTATTTAAAAAGTTATTTTAGATATTTAATTTCATAACCGCTTTATCAGTTACTGAACTGCTAGTCTCAGTTCACTTACTTCATTGGTTCCGATTCCCATCGGTTCATTATCGGTTCGGGAACCAACCGCAACTGCTAAATCTTTTTGTAAAACCTTTAAATTACTTAGTGGTTAACATTTTTATTGGTTACCGACAAAATATCAAAGAAACCTAAAAGGAAAACTGGTGAACCTGGTTTTAAAAATTGTTGTGATTGTGGGGAAGTGTTTGCTAAGGCAGACAAACATAGTCTGTGTGTCACTTGTCTTGGATATGATCACCTTAATGAAGAATGTGATGTTTGTAAAACTTTTCCAGAAAAAAAAGTGGAGAAATGCCTGGAACGGCTTAAGAAAAAAACCTCCTCCACCTAAGGGTCCCTTTGGCTCTGACCAGCTGATACCCTCTTCTGCTATGGATGAAACCACTTCAATAATTGCCTCAACCCCTGAGACAGGTGACAAGGGCACTAAGAAGCTTGCTGAATCGGCTGACTCTCCGGTTCCCCCAAAAAAGACAACTGAGAAAAAGGGGACTTCTGTGGGTGCTCTAATACTACCTTCTCCTCATGAAATTGCTCAGGCCTTTAAAGTGGTCCAGGTCTTACAAGGTCTTTTTCCCACTGGCCAGCAACCACCTGCCCCAGTACCAGTCAGACAGACTGGCAGCACTGGTAAATCCTCTTTTACTGAGGAAGACAATTATGATGAAGAGGAGTATGAAGGGGAATCCATTGAGCCTGAGGTCTTCCCTGGGCAAGATTTTGGTTCGCCTCCTAGAACCACTGAGGATTATTCCTCACATGTTACTTTTGTGAAGAATATGGCTGATGCCTTGGACATCACCACAAGATAACAAACAGAGGATGAAGAAGAGGTGGAATGCCTCAAAATGATGGGGTTAACGCCCACAAAGACATTCCTCTTGCCTGTCAATAAATTCTTCAAGAAGGATGCCTTGAAGATTTTACAGTCCCCTAATTCTGTTCCCCCTCTTAATAAGAGGCTGGATAAGAAGTACCAACTGGAAATGGAAGGGGCAGAGTTTCTGTTTCCCACCCTGACCACCAGGGGGTGGTGCAGGCAGCTGTCTGTGACAAGGCTAAGGCGCCTTTGGCTTCTCATCCACCGGATAAGGAGTCCAGGAAGATTGACAGAATGGCCAAAAAAGGATACCTGTCAGCTTCTTTGGCTATTAGACAGGTATATTTCTAGGCCTACACTGCCCAGTACCAGAAGTCCTTATGGCAGTCTGTATTGGCCATGGCAGTAAAAGCCCCTTCACCCTTGTCTGATGACCTAGCAGAAACTGCCAGATTTGACTTAGAGGCAGCTAAGTATCAGTTCAAATGGCTGCTGATACCAATGACACAGCATCCAGATGGATGGCAAACACTGTTGCTCAGAAAAGGTTTGCCTGGCTAAGAGCTACAAATCTTACACAGGATACCCAAACAAAGGCTCTAGACTTCCCCTTGGAGGGAAATTCACTTTCAGGTGACTCAACAGTGGCTTATATGAAGAAGGTGGATGAATATAAAGCCACCTTCAAGAGTAACTCTGCTAAGAAGAAAGCCTCTCCATCTACCAGGCCCTATGGAAGGGGAGGCAGGGGCAGGTCCTTTCATACTAGGCTCTTTTTCCAGCCAATGGTTGCACCCCAATACCAACAGTACCCCCAGCTAGGGTACTTCAGAGGTAGGGGCAGAAGGGGTTCCAGGCGGGAATCTCAAACCCAGCCTCATCCCCAAGCAAGAAAACACCCTGATGTGTTTTCACAGGCCGCCTCCTCTCTACCTGTCGGAGGCAGACTGTCTCGCTACCTCCAGGCTTGGCAAAGGATCACCACAGACAAGTGGGTCCTGGAGGTAGTGGGTCAGAGACTGTCTCTAAATTTCAAATCCCTTTCTCTTCTCAGAACCAGGGTGTTCAGTTCACCCTCCCTCACAGATAAGAAGCTGCTGGAGGCAGAGGTTCGAAACCTGCTGCTGTCAAAGGCAGTGGAATATGTCCCAGTTCAGCAGAGAGGAAAGGGTTTCTATTCCAGGTACTTCCTTACCACTGAGAAAAATGGGGAGTGGTGACCTATCTTGAACCTCAGGGTGCTGAGTGCTAAAAAAGCATTTAAAAAAAAAACAAAGTTCAAAATGGTAACTCTGATACTGATTCTGCCAACACTCCAAAAAGGAGACTGGTTGGCATCACTGCACCTAAAAGATGCCTATTTCCACATCCCCATAAGGGAGTCTCACAGAAAACATCTGAGGTTCAGACTCCCATCAGGTCACTGTCAGTTTTCAACCCGCCATTTGGTCTAACTTCAGCCCAAGGATATTCACAAAATGCTTGGCAGTGGTTGTGGCACACCTTTGAAGACAGGGTGCCACAGTGTTTCCATATTTGGATGACTGGCTGGTGGTTGCAAAATCACCAGACCAGGTCAGACAGCATCTGCAGACCACCCCGGAGCTTCTGGGGTTCCTGATAAATCACAAAAAATCAGTCCTTCTACCTGCACAGCAGTTGCAGTTCACAGGAGCAGAGATCAACACCCTGCAGGGTAGGACCTACCTGCCTCTGAACAGGGTAAGAAGTCTCCAGATGAATGCAAACTCGTTCAGCCTGCACGAGAGAAAAATTGCAATGCTGTTCCTACCACCCCTGGGCCATATGGTTGCAGCCACAGGTACAGTCCTAGGATCCATTTCCAAATGAGAGACATCCAATTCCACCTGAGGGCTCATTGGTGCTAGAGAAGAAATTCCCTCTCAAACGTGATTCTAACAAAAACTTTGTTACAAGCACTTCAAGTGGTGGAAAGAGGAATCCAACCTGGGGGAAGGGGTTCCTTTCCAATTAGTCTCTCCATCAGTTGTTCTCACAACAGATGCATCTCTCCTGGGTGGGGTGCCTGTCTAGGGGACCACACAGCCCAGGGCACTTGGTCAAGTGCAGAGTCACTCCAGCACATAAACTTGCTGGAACTCAGAGCAGTGTTTTTGGCACTAAAATCCTTCACAATATGGGTTCAAGGGAAGGTGGTACAAGTCAGAAGAGACAATACCACCACAATGTATTATATAAACAAGCAGGGAGGCACCAGGTCTGGTCCTCTCTGCACAGAGGCCATGAAAATTTGGAGCCTGGCTTACTCCTTGGGAGTTTCCCTACAGGCTATTCATCTGTCAGGAAAGGACAACACTATAGCAGATGCTCTGAGTTGAATCAACCAGGCCCATCACGAATGGGCCCAAAACAGGCAAGTGGTAGAAGTAATCTTCAGGAGGTGATGCATTCCAGAGATAGACTTGTTCGCATCCCACCAGAACCACCACCTGCCACAGTATTGTTGCAGACCACCAGTTCAGGGCACACTACTCCTGGATGCTCTGGCTTTGGATTGGTCAGGGAAACACCTATATGCTTTTCCTCCTTTCCCTCTGGTGTACAGGGTATTGCTCAAGCTCAAGTCCAGTAAACATCAATGATTTTGATAGCTCCAGACTGGCCCAGGCAGCCATGGTACTCTCTATTGCTCTCCATGTCTGTAGCCAAGCCAATACATCTACCTCGGAAGCACAACCTGTTAACCTCCAACCAGGGGAGACTTCTATATCAGAATCTCAGATCTCTCAGTCTCAAAGCTTGGCTCTTGAAGACCTAGAATATGCAGGTCTACACCTCTCTGAAGCAGTTTAAACAACCTGAGAGGCTACAGGAAGCCTTCCACTAAGAAAACCTATGCCTAGAAATGGAAAAGGTTTTCCATTTGGTGCTCAGTCAGAAAACTGGTACCAGAACAGGCTGAGGTTACCTCCAAAGGTATTCATAACTTCCCACCCTGCCTCCCCTTCCAGAACCTTTAGCCTCTGCACTCCTGCGTACTGTGCTCTCAGGGGTATACATGCCACTTTCTGGCACAGTTTTGGTAAACAAGGTTCATGTTGTGTCCCCCAACGCCTCTTTCAGGTGACTCTGACATTTTTGTGGGTATCTGTTGTGTTTTTCCACTGCAGTTGGCGGGTTTATTTAGGGGGTTATGGGTTTAACTATTATCAATTTTGATTATCATTGATTACTGATACTATTCAGTATTCACAGTTCTTTGGGGCCTGCCTTTCCAGCCGTCCAGGAAATCTGAGGGGTTTTAGAACTAAGGCAGTTAGTTCAAGAAAGCATTTGAATAGTTGTCACAGTGCAATGAGTTCCATCATTTGCATGTGTTCTATCCTCTCCAAGCAATTCTGGCTTAAAGGGACACTGCAGAAAGTGATGAATAATTGAGTATCACTGGGAAGAGACAAGATTTCTATGGTAAGTAATTTTTTCTTCCCCACTGCCTTAGAGAGTGAAAGCTCAGGGTCTATCAGAAGCTGCTTGTCTCCTTAGTGAAGCAAGCTCTTGAAGGGAGAAGTGTGGAGGCAGAAGTAATAAGGAGGAGGCTGCAGGCCAGTAGAATTGTGATTTTGCAGCTAGAGGCTGGAGGGAACAGCCTTAGTGGGTAAGCCAAAGACTACATTTTGGTGATAGCAGAGAATGTTTCCCTAAACCAAAGTGGTTCCATGAGAGCCCTGAATTACAGCTCAGTGTTTGGGATAGCCAGAACTAACAGGCATGCAAGCTGTGTCTGGGCTTTACAGCACATTTAGGAGTTGTGGGCAGTGCACAGTTGTGCTAATCAGGTTTACGGGTATCCTCCTGAGTTGAAACTGTACCATAGATGCAGACAGAAAGAGAAAAAGAAAGAGAGAGAGAGACAGAGGCTGGTTGATTGCTGAAGTCGATACTGTCACTGCACTTCAACCATGCATTATCGGCCGAATACGAGAGACAGTTGACTTTAACCAGAGGCCAGAATCCCACTGCAACAATTTGCGTCACCAGAGAAAAGGCCTACAATAACCATGGATACCTCAACAGTGCCTGTGAACCCTGCACCTTTACCAGTTCATGGTGAGTTCAAAATGGCCACAGTCAGGCATTAATTTGGAATAGGCAATCAGGCCTCACATGACAGTTTGGAGGTTCGTTAATTGTTAAATCAAGTGTGCTATCAGCTGCTATTAGGTGCAGTGTGATTGGACATCAGGCCTACAGTGATTCAACACCTGGGAACCCGGTGAACTATACACAATGGAGCTCCCTAAGGTTTACAGGTGCAAAGCTTGCTGGTACTGGATGGTACTGATTTAAATTCTGGACTTCAACCTCAACCACTGCCTGAGGCATCATTTGAGTCCTCCCTTCCATCATTGTCCAAATCAAGGTCCCAACATTACGATCTATCTTTGCTTCAAATATTGGACTTAAACCCAGCCATTGCCTGTGGCATCTGTTGTGTTCTCCCTTCGAACAGTCCTTCCTCCCTAGGCCATCATGTCCATCCCTCTCCTATCTCATCTGACCTTACCTCCCACTCCCTATACCCCCTTCCCACCCCAATTGCCAGGACATGCCTACAGTACTTATCAAAGGACTCTTGCATCTTAATCTTCTTCTTACTTTGACGCTAGAGGAACTGCCACTCCTGCTCACTATGACTTCTCCAGTGATGTTTACTGTATAAACTTTAGCTCATTACCTTACGTCCATATATCTCTATCCATGCAATTGTATTTAAATGGCACTACCTCCTGTTGAACCTATTGCTATGTTCTGTTGCAAGTATCTTGTCACATGTGATAGTTATATGTTATTATATTGTTATAATAACTGGCCAGCAATTTTTTCAATGGGCTGAGCCAGTTATAATTTGACGTTATAACCCGCGGGTTATAACGGCGAGCACATGCTGAGTCAATCAACAACAACCATTCCGTGATTGGTTGTTAATGTCCTACTGGGCAGGCTTCCACTCATGAGCAAACATGGCGGCTCCGTATCCGCATAGCGAGGAGCCACCAGACTGTAAGTCCTCGTCGCGTTTTTTAAAATAAAAATAAAGTAACAGTCATGTCAACCACATTTCAAAAATATCTGGTTGATCCCGCCATTCGAAAGCCGTAGAGGACAACTGCCACGAATAATGGCTTAGATCTCACTCCCTGAGGTAAGACAATCACAATTGCAACACAGAAATCTGCCCAAAGTGAAAAAAAATAAAACAGCAACTGTAAAAAAGAAAACTACAAGAAAAAAAAAAAGAAGAATGGGAAGACAGAAAGGGTGTGTATGTGCGTGTGTGTTTGTGTGTGAGATTCAGACACAGGGCTGGAAAAAATTGCTGCCCAGCAATTATAAATAATAAACTATGGGGAAGTGTGCTTAAATTTGAAATTAATGGCTGCCCACAGTGTGGGATGCTTTAATAAACCCTGAGGGCGAAGCACACTTCCCCATACATTATTGTATATATAATAACTGGGGAGCGTTTTTGCCCATAGGAAACCTGGGTTATAATTTGTTGTTATAACCCACGGGTTATAAAGGTGAACACATGCCGGGTTTCCTCTCTCCACACATGCACCTGCCTCCGCTCTCGCTTCTCCACTTACTTCGGGCCACCGTCGACGGGATACTAACACTCCAGCATCACAGTCTCAGCAGTAAGTAAATAAAGAATAAAAAATTGCCTCAGCTTCTGACTTTCCAGGCTACTGTTGTGGGCTGAAGTAACCTAAAAAAAAAGAAAAGGGAAAACGTTTCTTCGGTAGCCACCTGGCCAGAAAGACCACTGACTGCACTTCATTTACACTGGACTGCTGCAGTTTTATTTTATATAACTGCTGTGGCAAGAAAATGCTCCCCTGCAATTATATAAAATAAAACATGGGGTGGTGTGTTTAACTC
Source organism: Neoceratodus forsteri (assembly GCA_016271365.2). Classification (NCBI taxonomy): domain Eukaryota; kingdom Metazoa; phylum Chordata; order Ceratodontiformes; family Ceratodontidae; genus Neoceratodus; species Neoceratodus forsteri. The sequence goes on from JADMNL010000023.1 coordinate 74,786,576, forward strand.
GAGATTTTACACACACCCCTCGATGTTGGATGCTTAAATAAACCCCTCGAGCTTCGTTCTCGGAGTTTATGTAGCATCCAGCACCTCAGGGTGTGTGTAAAATCTCTTTAAACACACCACCCCATGTATTATTCTATCTATTATTACTATGTAATTGTTATGTATGTTCACTCAACCTGTTATGTCTTAACCCTGTTGGCAATTGTTTTGCCCCAGGTCCATCTTGTAAATGAGCTTGTCTCAATGATGTTCCACCTGGCAAAATAAAGATTTTGATTGATTGATTGGTAGTGGGTCCTGTGCAGTACAGTTGGGCAAGGTCACTGTGATGGGAAATGGCAACTACAATCAAAGCAAGACAATAGCCATATCCCGTCTGGAATTTATGCCCTAACCATTTTCCTATCCCTTCCAGAGCCTGATCTGGTTTCCCTCAATAAATCCCTTGTCATTTGTTTGCAACTACTGTTGTGAACATGTCATTCACAGAGCATTAATAGTTGCACATGACTGTCTCTGCACTCTGTGGGTGATGGATGGAGGATATCTGTAGGGAGAGTGGGTAGGTACTGCATCCCAGGGGGTGATACTTGAGACCCAGGCCCACTATACATTCTCTGGGTGGTGTCCCTGAGCAACTAATCACCAGTTGGGTCCATCAAACCCCCATAACAAGAGCTAAGAACCATAAATATTAAGAAAGTCCTTCAGTCAAGAGTAGTAATCATTCTGACGGATGTCAGGACCAGACCCTGTGGAGACCTGGTTACATGCATTTATACAGTACAGCATGGGAGTACACCTCACCAGTCTTCATAAGCACAATTTTTATAAGGCTATCGCCTGCCTCTGACTTACAGTGGTAAACCTTCACTTACAAATATTTGGAATTAATTGCTGTTTTGGCTGAAAGAAGTTACTGAATATAAACATTGTGCTGCTTCTCTCTCTTTTTTATGTTGGCTCACGCATGCACAGCAAACATATTGTGGTAGTAGCAGATTTGGAGGTGCAGTCATTGTTGGCGAATGCAGGGCACGCATCAGTAGGTGCGTCCCTCATTCCCCAGTCAGGCAGCATGCAGGCGCCACATCAACAATTTGGAATGTGGCCACCAGATCTAACAAAAGGTCCGCTGCAATGAGGCGGAGCTCTCATGCAAGCGTATGACCACAACTGTCCTCGATGTGCATGCAACACTGCCGCCATCTCCTGTCAGAATGCCGATGGGGGAACCTACCCCCGTCGTGGCATAATAACCCTCCCATTTACAATGTATGCCTTGAGGTGTGCCCAATCCCCCTTGGCATCATGCTACTAACAGTTTTTCTTTTGCCGGCGGGGCACCAATCTCCATCGGCTTCAGTGCTTCGATGATGTTCCCCAACGAGAGCCCCAATCCCCTCGGCATCATGCGCACCCTCAACAGTTTTTCTTTGCCAACGGGGCACCAATCCCCATCAGCTTCAGTGCTCGAGTGATGTTGCCGACGGAGGAGCCCACTCCCACCCGGCGCTATGTAACACCCTCCCTGCTTTTGTTGGTGCCGACGGGGTGCCCAATCCCTGTTGGCATAATGTCACCCCCCTGCTTTTGTTGTGTGCTGATGGGGTGCACAATCCCGTTAGGCATAATGTATCCCCCTCTTTTGTTGTGTGCGACAGGTGCCCAATCCCCATCGGCTGCAGCTGCCCAAAAACAGTACATTGCCCCTATTAAAGAAAACATGGTCCGCAATATTGTTTTTTTTACCCTGTCAAAAAGAAAACGGTCCCTCGCAGTCTCCTTGCCCCCCTTCCACAGCCCACACCCACCCACTGTGCACCCTGCCTCCCCACACCTCTCCTTCACCCCATACCTCTCTCAAAGTCCGGTACGATGATCTTCGGTGGCCCGGGAATACATCTGCACTCTTCAAAGCTGACCGCGAACTGAGGAAATGATACTGCATTTCAAAGGTTACAGTTGGATCTGTCACACTTAAGCACTGCTTCTCTGAAAATGTATTTGAAAGAGCAAAGCAAAAGCTCTTGTTACACATAACTGCTATTTATGTAGTATGTATGTGTATTTGGTGTAAGTCAATTGTTTATTGTACCTTGTATGCGCTGTTCACTGATGTTTTTTATGCGATGGTATGATCCTGGGTCGTGCCTGTAAAATAAGCCTGCTCCAGTGTACTTACCCAGTAAACCAATACAGTAACACAAATTATAATGGTCCTCTGACTTTAACACCCATTTAACAGTCCTCCCTCCAATAGTCACATACAAAGCCTCACTTCAGTACTGAAAAGAAACTGGCGTAACAAGGAACTTCAAAGGTGCCATCCGCCTTAAAGCAGCAGCGCATGTTACGGTGAGAGTTTTGTATCTATATCTGTATTTGACAGCGTGTATTATCACTTTTCCTACAGCTAAGTAGAATGAGCTTGCAAATGATGACATTGGGAGTTCAGAACAGCTGAAAATACTGATGAAAAAATAGGGATAGCCATGTTTAAAGGAGTGCTAGCTACTTCGATTATTTAAAATAAAAGAAAAGGCAGGTAAGATGGGTCACCTGAAGCAGAATTAATAGAGATTACTGGGTTGGGCAACTATACACATCCGGCCTGTGCTGCCACAGAGGGGTTCTAGTTACATCAAAGCCAGTGTAATTAGGAGCCCAAGGTGGCAGCACAGGCTGGATGGGCATGTGGTTGCCCATTCAGTATTGTTTTTATAATAAGTAGGTGTTTTTTTTTTTAATGACAGTGTTTCCAAAGTGCTCGGCGTCACTGTGTAAACAAGCATTTGTCAATGCCGAATGTTCATCGTGTGCACTGGTGTCATTTGGAGGGGTGACGAGCCTACATTGGCAAATTACAACATGGGTTCATAATTTTTTTGTTTGTTTTTGTTTTTATACCACATTTTCACCCTTTATTTCCCACTCATTAAGAAAGGAAGAATACAATTTCAACTCCTGTCCAAAAGGTGATTTCACACAGTGGCTGTGAAATCACCTTTCAGGATGCAAAAAAAAAACATTTTGGCCAGGATCTGAAAAATGGCAGCTGTCACATTCATGAGGTGCTGTGAAGAAATGGCTATGTTGACAATTTGGGGTCAAAATATTGAAAAGTACCAAAGGTACGCGTCTGCATTTGCTAATTTAAGTGCAGACTCGTAACTTTGTTGTTTGTTAATATTGTCGCACTACATTTACAATGTAGCATTCGTATGACCCCACCTCATGAACAAAGGTGGAGAAAATTTACAGTTCCTGTCCCAAACGGTAATTTTGCACAGCAACTGCGAAATCACCTTTCAGGATGCAAACACACATTTTTGCCAGGATCTGAAAAATGACAGCTGTCATGTTCATGAGGTACTGTGAAGAAATGGCTAAACTGAAAAATGTGGGTCAAAATATTGAAAAATTGCCAAAGTTATATTCCTTTGATTCTTCAGTTTGCTCGCGGCTTTTAAGAGTACAGATGTGTCCTGGTGTGGAGAAGATGACAGTGCTGACATCCAGAGGTAAGGGAGGTGCGGGGAGGTGGGTGCTCAGTAGGAGGGTGGGGATGGGGGGACTGGGAGATGATGAGGGACTGTTTTCTTTTTACAGGTGTAAAAAAGACAGCAGGGATGGTTTTCTTTATTTTACAGGGGAAAAAATGTATGCTAATTTAGGCACACTGGGGTGGTGGGGGACATGCTGACACAGGATTAGGCACCCGATGTTGGCATGGGAATGGGTACCAGAGGGTGTGGGCAGACAGCACACAAAACTGGGAGGGAGCGGGAGGGTTTTATTTGTTGCCAGGGGCTGAGATGGGAGCGGGGAGGACAGTACACAGTGGGAGGTAGTGGGAGGGTTTTTATTTGCTTCTGGGTGCTGCTGGGGGCTGGGATGGGAGCTTGGAGGGCAGCATACAGTGGGAGGTAGCGGGAGGGTTTTATTTGCTTCTGGGGCTGTCAGGGCCTGGGACAGGAGCAGGGAGGACAGCACTTAGTGGGGAGTAGTGGGAGGTTTTATGTGCTTCTGGGGCTGCCGGGCTTGGGACAGGAGCAGGAGGACAGTACACAGTGGGAGGTAGTGGGGGGGACTTATTTGCTTCTGGGGGCTGCTGGGACCTTGGATGGGAGCGGGGAGGACAGCATGCAGTGGGAGGGTTTTATTTGCTTCTGGGGGCTGCTGGGGCCTGTGATAGGAGTGGGAAGGACTGCACACAGAGGGAGGTAGTGGGAGGGTTTTATTTGCTTCTGGGGACTGCCAGGGACTGGGACACAAACAGGGAGGACAGCACACAGTTTGAGGTAGTAGGAGGGTTGTCCGCTTACCTAATTGATTAGTCTGCCTGTACTTCAAAGGACCAAGTCGCACTGCTAATGTGTTGGCTCTGTCCTTTGAAAACATTGCCCAGACCAGCCCCCTCACAAACTCAGTGTCATCAGGCCACTGCCTGCTGAATCGCCTGCCATAGACCAGCCCCTACAACACCGCTCTCCATTGGGCTGGCACCCCTCACACCCCTCTCTAGCAACTCTCGTATTAACATGTTCATTTGTGCTTGCATGCACAACGAACATAAAAAACAGCTGCTATAAGGATTTCTGATCAGCTGGTACGTTGTTGTACTACAGATGAGTACAACCACATTCCATTACCTTTAAACTGTGACACAACAACATTTCAGCTGGCATGGAAATCCATACAGAACAAACCATCTCTATACATTATAAAGGCACACTGTTTTCACTGTAACCATCATGGGTACTTTAACCACCAGAGGGAGCCACTCTCACAGCTGTCGTTGGGTTACACATTTTGAAGGCCCTGCTGAGAGGCATAGTCTCTGTATTACCAGATGAATCCGAAGTAAAACAAGCATTTGTCAGTGCCGAATGCTGATTGCTTTGGTCCGTTGAGGTGACTCAGTGCCCCTCTGTCACGTGCATGTTCTGTTTGTCCTGGTGCTGCAAGCTGTCCTTTTGTACTGGGCTCCTGCCTGCATTGGCACCTTTTTGTGCCCACAAAGAAATCCGCAGCTGTCCTGACAGAGCTCCGTTGAGGTTGCCTACCCCCCACTCGCTCATTCTGTTTCTTCTGGCACTGCAGGCTGCCCTTTTGTACTGGGCTCCTGCCTCTGTTGACACCTTTTTCTGCCCACAAAGAAATTTGCAGCAGTCCTGATAGAGGTCCGTTGAACTCGTTCACTGCCCCTCTCTCACTCGCTCATTCCGTTTCTGCCAGCACTGCAGGCTGCCCTTTTGTACTGGGTTCCTGCCTGCATTGCTGCCTTTTTCTGCCCACAAAGAAACTGCAGCAGTCATGATAGAGCTCCATTGAGCTCGGCCACCTCCTCTCTCACTGCTCTGTTTCTCCCACGCCCAGGCTGCCCTTTGTACTGGGCCCCTGCATGTATTGCTGCCTTTTTCTTCCCACAAAGAAATGCGCAGCAGTTCCAACACAGCTCCGTTGAGCTCACTCACTCCCCCTCCCTCACTCGCTCATTCTGTGTCTCCCGGCGCTGCAGGCTGCCCTTTTGTACTGGGCTCCTGCCTGCGTTGCTGCCTTTTCCTGCCCACAACGAAACCTGCAGCGGCCCCAACAGAGCTCAGTTGAGCTCGGTCACTCCCCCTGTCTCACTTGCTTGATCCTAATCTGTCCCAAACACTGATTTCCAACAGCGACTGCGGTATTCTGCACTGGAAGTGCGAAAACACATTTCAGCCAGGATGTGAAAAATGATGGCTATACTGTTCATAAGAAGGTGCAGGAAAATGGCAATGTTGAAAATCTGGAGTGAAAATCTTGCAAATTTGCGAAGTTACGAGCATGTGTGTAAACTATGCAATGCACGCTTGTAACACACTCATTTTATGGACTTCCATCACCAAATTTTCAACATAGACATTTTAGGGCCTCTGTCCATGAACGGTGTCACTGTGATTTTCGTCATGCATCCCAAACACTGATTTCCCACAGTGACTGTGCTATTGTGCACCGGAAGTGTGAAAATACATTTGGGCTAGGATATGAAAAATGACAGCTGTACTGTTCATAAGGAGGTGTGGAAAAATGCCAGTGTTAAAAATATGGAGTGAAAATATTGCAAATTTGCGAAGTTATGAGTGTGCATAGCAACTGCGCAATGCACGCTCGTAAAGCAGTCATTTTTTGGATTTTTCCCACCAAATTGGCAACATACACTTTTTGAGAGCCCACCTAATCAACACTGGCACTGTAGTTTTATTACTCTGTCCCGAAAGATGATTCTGCGCAGTGACTGCTAAATCACCTTTCAGGACCGAATGACCCAACAGTGGCTGAAATCATGAGAAGAGGTCCCAAAACCCCCATGTTGAAAATCTGGTGCCAAAATTCCAAAAAATGCCTGAGATATGCATCAAAATTGAAAAAAACTTATTTATCCCATTATACAGCTTACCGGAATTTCTTCAGTTTGCGGTCGGCTTTGAAGAGTGCAGATGTTTTCCCGGTCCACTGAAGATCGTCGTGCTAAGTATGGGGTGAGGGTGTGTGTGGGGACGTGGGATACGTAGTGGGTGGACGAGGTTGTGGGAGGGGCAGGAGATGGTGAGGGACCGTTTTTACTTTGCAGGTTAAAAAAGACATTGCAAGATTCTTTTTTTTTTTTAACAGGGTATTTGGCATGCTGGAGTGGGCTCCAGCATGCCAACCGACTGTTGGGGGTCAGCTGTAGCCGATAGGATTGGGCACCCCTGTTGTCACAAATGCGGGGCGCAAGAGCCAAGGGGATTGGGCACCCTCTTGGCACAACTGTCACGCTACTCTTTGGGGGCTTATGCCAATGGAGGTGGGCTCCTGTCGGCACACAAACTGGGAGGGCGCGCAAGAGCCGAGGGGGATTGGGCATCCCCTCAGCACATTTCTCATGCTACTCTTTAGGGGGGAAATTATGCCGATGGGGAGTGGGCTCCCCTGCTGGCACATCAAACTAGGAGGGGGGACATAATGCTGATGGGAAGTGGTGTCCCCCGTCGGCAAGTCAACTAGCACCGGGGATGGAAGCCGACGGGGATTGGGACCCCTGTCGGCAAAAAACACACTGCTGTGGGGAGGGGCACATGCTGCCGAGGGGGCATTGGCACCCTCTCAGCACTGGGGGCTCACAAATATTGTTTGTAAACATGGTGGCAAGCCGCCGCCAAGTTCACAAACAATATTGCAGCACCAACGTCCCGCCCAGCAATGACGGGTCACTCCCTCATTGCAGTGGTTCTGCTGACACTGCAATGACGAGGCAGCCCCTGATTGCAGCAGCTGAAATGTTTCAAGGTTGTGGTACGCTGGCTGAACTACTGTCATCAGCAGCGTACCACCCCATCGGGGAAAGGTGACCAAACCTTTAAAGGCTATGGGGGCATTGGCCACAACAGTGCCATGCCTCCACAACCTGCTTCAGGCAAGCTGCCGCAATATGTTTCTTGTGCATGCGCGCAATCAACATAAAAATGTAAGAAAAAACAGCCCTGAGACTCTAGGAAAGAAAAATAACAAAAACAGCCTTTTAATCCTTTGAGTGCTTAAAATGTTCCTTTAAACTAGGACCACCCTCCTGGTGGTGCAATTGTGTGCTGTGATTTTTTCATATAGTATCATCTGTGAAGGCTGCTGCAGTAATGTGGATATTTATCATTTTGATTTCTTTTTATTCTCTTTATATACAGGAGTTTAAAAGGGTGCACACATGAGTAGATGCCCTAGGATAATTTATTTAGTTTTTTGTTTACTGGGAAAGGAGGGCTAGGCAATTTTCCCAATTTTCAGCTTTGCCCAGGAGGGGGGCAGATGCAAATGGACATACTAAATTAGTTTAAGCTGTTGGTGGTATTTTTTTAATGATGGGAAGAAACTCAGCCAGGATACCAGTGAAATTGCCCTACTCTTTTCAAGAAGTGCCATGGGATCTTTAACGTCCACTGAACATCCACCAGAACAGGCAGAAAGGACCTCAGTTTAACATCTCATCCGAATGACAGCACCTTAGCAGTGCCCCTCTTACTGCACTACAGTGCCAGTATTGGGAGTTTAGCCCAAGTTCCTTGTGTGGGGCTAGAACCACAACCTTCTGATCTTCTGGTCTCAGAGGCGAGAGCAAACTGCTGAGCCACTAACACTGCTGACAGTACCTTAAATACTTCATATGCACTTGGCTTATCCAGGACTAACCAGCCAAATTCATCTACAATCTGGACAGCTACTGCCCAAAGTTGGCTCAATGTGTTAGATGCCAAGACATTTTTTTTTACTGATTTGGCTAAAAATGTTTTATTAATTAGCCACTATTAGCTAGTGTTTTTATGCCAATGTAGCAGGTGCCCATTTGAAAAAAAGGGGAAATATGGTTAAATGGGTAAAACAAAATAGGTGGTGGCTAAAAGAAAAATATGTTTTTTTAGCCAAATGGCTAATTATTTTGGTGTCTAAAGCCAACACTGCTACCACCAGATAGGTCGAACAGATTCTCTGGGTAGAAGTCTGCTCCAGAAAATCTATCCGAGTTAAACACAGTGCAAAGCTTTCATTATCTATATTACCTACTCTGTCCAAAATTGAGAAAGGTGCATGAATTAGCTAAGTAACTCACCAGATGATGCACAACTAAGATTAATATCATATTAAAGGGACACTGTCAATCCCCTAAGGCCTCAAAGTATCTAGTTTAAAAAAACATTATGATGGTCACATTCTGTAGAGCTTGCTGATGAAACTGTGAGTCTGATTCTAATTCCTTTATTGTTTTAAAAAAAAGGATGTACACCCCCCCTTCCCCATTGTCTAGGGGTATGCCAGATGTTACATTAAGGGGAGGGTGGCCCACAGCAATAGAAACACAGATAATGTAATTTTAGATTGTTCTTACTGGGACTGGCTGCGTAGAAAGGGTTCATAGCTGTCAGGGGTGCATCTTCAGTGCTAGGCTGCAATAGATCTTTCAGGCTAAACATACAAACATGCGGAAGGAGGCAGTAACAAACAAGCATTTGTCAATGCCGAATGTTTGCTTGCTGGCATTGGCATTGATAGTGTACAAGTTACAAAGCTGCATAATGGAATGGCAGTGAAGTATTGAACTGAAGCCAACCCCACCACCACCCTGCAGAGAGTGACAGGCATTGGGGTGTGCCTTTGGGTCGTCAGGCATAATGGCCACACCATTTCACCACACCCTACCCTGCAGACACTGACAAGTGTCACGGTGTGTCTTGGGGTCTTTGGCCCTTATGCGCACCCCATTCCATCAGGAAATACAGTGAGATGGGTGCAGTATAGGAGAATGGGGTGAACTTTGGGGCCGAAGAGTCCAAGGCATACCTCGATGCCTCTCACTGGCTGCAGGGTGTGGATTGGTATAAGCATTACAGGCAAGAATCCCAAGTCACACCCCTGATGCCTGTCATTCTCTACAGGGTGGGGCATTATGGTTGGAAACCCTAACACCTCAGGCATCATTGGTATTTTCACTCCAAATTTTCAACATGTTTTTTTTGAGACCCCCACCTCATGAACAGTGGCTATATCAGTTTGTTAGTCGTAAAGCTGCTTATGCACAGCGACTACGGCATTTAGCACCACAGGTGCAAAAACACATTCCGAACAGGATGTGAAAAATGACAGCTGTATTGTTCATGGGGAGGTGTAAAAAATGGCAATGTTGCAAATCTGCAGTAAAAATATTTAAAAAACTGGTGAAGTCACGAGTGTGCATAGAAACTGAGCAATGCACACCCGTAATGTAATTAGTTTGGGGATTTTTACAGCAGATTGTCAACACAGGCATTTTGGTGCTCCGATCATGAACAGTGTCACTGTGATTTTCTTTATCTGTCCGAACAATGATTTCCCACAGCGACCACGCATTCTGCGCCTGAAAGTGTGAAAACACATTTCGGCCATGTTGTGAAAAAATGACAGCTGTACTGTTCATAAGGAAGTGTGGAAAATGGCACTGGTGAAAATCTGACTGAAAATATTACAAAGTCATGAAGTTATGAGGGTGCGTGGAAACTGTTCAATGCTCACTGTAACACAGTCATTTTATGGACTTCTCTTATCAATTTTCAACATAGCCATTTAAGACCTCTGCTTGTGAACAGCATAACTGTGATTTTCTTAATTTGTCCCAAACATTGCTTTCGCACACCGACTGCACCATTGTGCGCTACATGTGCGGAAACACATTTTGGGTGACATGTGAAAAATGGCAGCTGTACTGTTCATAAGGAAGTGTAATAAAATGGCAATGTTGAAAATCTGGAGTGAAAATATTGAAAATTCGCAAACTTATGAGCGTCATAGGGAACTGCGCAATCCACGCCTAGAAACAGTCATTTTTAGATTTTTCACAAATTTTCAACATAGCCATTTTAAGACCTCTACTCATTAACAGTGTCACTGTGATTTTCTTAATGTGTCCCATACATTGATTTCGCACACCGACTGCGCCATTGTGCGCTACATGGGTGGAAACACATTTTGGGCAAGATGTGAAAAATGACAGCTGTACTGCTCATAAGGAGGTGTGGTAAAATGGCAATGTTGAAAATCTGGAGTTAAAATATTGAAAATTCACGAACTTACGAGTGTGCGTATGAACTGCGCAACGCACGCTTGTAAAACAGTAATTTTTAGGAATTTTTCCACCAAATTTTCAACATAGGCTTTTTGAGAGCCCACCTTATGAACAGTGGCAGTGTCGTTTTGTTACTCAGTCCTGAAAGGTGATTTCACGCAGTGACTGCAAAATCACCCTCCGGGCCCGATTAACGCCATGACAGTGAGAGTATTCATGAGAAGGGATCACAAAACCCCATGTTGAAAATTTGGTGCAAAATTCCAAAAATGCCTGCGATATGTAGCAAAGTTGTAAAACCCTATCTGTCCCATTATACAGCGACTGCATTCCTCAGTTCACGGTCGGCTTTGAAGAGTGCAGACGCCGAGCCGAGTCCGGAGGTAAGTATGGGGTGAGGGGGTGTGGGAGGCAGGAAGCAGAGTGGTGGGGAAGAGACAGCGAGGGACTGTTTTTGTGTTTCAGGTTTTTTTTTTTTTTAAAAGGACGACGACGTTGGACATTTGCCACGCTTGGGGTGGGCCTTGCAGCGTGGCACAAGGATGGCTCTTTGGGGGGTCGTGGAGCCGATGGGGATTGGGCACCTCGCTGGTGATAGCATCTGTTGCCATGCTGGGGTGGGCTCACAGCATGGCACCCTGTACCTCTGGGAAACAGGGAGCTGACGGGGACTGGGCACCCCGTCGGCATATCGAGGTAGCCACGCTGGGGTGGCACCCAGCGTGGCATGTGGAACTCTGTTTGGGGAGAATGCAGCACAGCTGATGGGGATTGGGCACCCCTGTCGGCTATACAGTGTGTGTGTGTGGGGAGCGAGCACGCGGTATGCGTGCGTGTGTGTGAGTGTAGGGGGAGCGTGCATCAGCAGGCGATATCTTATCGTTGCTCACTGAAGCGTAGCTCCCCCTTTCAACTGTACTCCACTGCATTTTCGACTGCTGTCATAGACAGCTCCAGCAACCATTGGAGAACTGGGGCCGTGCCTGCAAACACACTGACTGAATTGGAAGAGGGCTGCCACATCTCCGAAAACTCGGATGATGGCACTATGTTTCTTGTACATGCGTGCAAGCAAACATAAAAAACATCCAAAACAGGGCAACTTCAGAACAGGGGATCCCATTTTAATTAATACCTAAGTAACTCAATAAAGCTATGTGCAGTCTTTGATTCCAGACACGGGGGTCCAAACAAGGTAGTGGTGATTACATATCAGCAAACTGGCCAAACCTCACATTGTGGTCATTCATCCCCTGGGCCAAGATGGCCTCTAAAAGTTCTGGCAGCATTCATTTCAGGCTGAGTGACTCACAATACAGGCAGCAGCTGAACCTCATAGCCCTCTCTTCTCTGGCTCTACATGCTCTCACCTATGGCGGCTTGAGGGAAAATAGCCATGACAAATTGGGGCTACCTCTTTCCATCCCTCTTTCAATGGAACATCCAACACGACTTAGGCAGGTGAACTCCCCCTTTTAAGCACAGAGCAAGCATCTCGACCAACACGACCACAACTGGGTTTATTCTTCTTGCTCTGGATGCCCTCTCTCTCTTTCTGGGTACAGACCGACTCCGACCACACCCCTGGAGCTGCCACAACTGGGCTGGCAATCTTTCTGTATGACGGGCACTTTCTGCACAGTACTGGACTCCATTCCACGTCAACCTCATGACTGTTTTCCCAGTAGAATCCGGGCAGCCACGGGCTCAAGACCCCTCTCCTCTCTTGCACTGCCTACCCATCTTCAGCCAGTTTCCACATGCAGCCTTACCAGAGGAATAAGCAAAAATGACCCCACCTTTCCTGTGGGGCAGTCCCTGACTCTTATCAATGGCTGCCACCACATCCACCACATACACTCACTGTTCGGCCCAGCCGCCCACGGAATCACAAACTGTTTGGAAAGCAGGAAGTTGCCCCTGCTCTCCACTCTCCCCACCACCACCACTACACACCCATGTCGGGCTCTCCCCACTGGCATCAGAACCTCTCAGTTTATGCCCCCACACAACTTTGGTGAACTCTGACCTGCGTAGTCCCTGCTGGTGGGTAGGGGCCAGAATGCCTAATTAATTAATGGTCCACATGACCATAAATGGTGTATGCTATGTGCATACACCCCGCAGTGGAGGGGTACATTTCTCCCCTGTCTTAACTGCTCACTGCCCCCAGTTAGCACCCCCCTATCCAGCTACCTATCAGCTGTCTACAGTGGTGTATGCACACTTCCCCACCAAGCATAGCCATGTTGGCCCACTGGAGTACTGCCGAAACAGTGGATACAACCCTCAAACACTCTAACCCCCAGGGACTTAAACTTGGCTTCCCAACCATTTCCCTTTAATCCTAAAGTGGTGTCTTTCTGGCAGCCCAACCACCTGCTTGTCCAAGGACGGATTGCTGGACAACAGGGGGGTGCCCCAGCCTAACCTCCCACCAACCCACCATCCTAAACAGTACTGCCTTACACAAATGTGGCTGCCTGCCTAACAGCTGCCAAGCTGTCCAGATTTACTTAACATTAGAAACCCATACTTACCACAATAGAAATTAGTTCACACTGAAGCACAAACATTGCAAACTTCAAAAGACATGCAAACAATGGGATCAATGTATTTTTTTTTGCATTCTCTTTTTACCTACTCCACCATGGCCATCCCATCAACCTCTCCGTCAGGCGGCCAGTCTCTTCACCACCACCCTGATCCTCTGTTCTTGCCATCCACTGCCCCCTCGTTATGCTGCTTCAGTTGTCCCGCTGTATCCCTTTGATGGGGGGGCCCCCCCTACCCAATGGGGGCAACTGGGAGGGGAAACTTCAGTGCCTGAAGGCACCTTTTGCCATCAAGGCCGGAGCAGCTTACGGGTGCAGTATCAGGGGCTATCCCAGCTACTACAGTGATGGGAGGATAGAGGCCGCCGTCATCCTTGGGCACACACCATGGCATCCTGGGTTGTCTGAGCATGCGCCATGTGGTCACCCATGGCGCATTGCATGGTGCCGAGTTTGGCCACCAGGAGTCGCTTGAGGCGGCAGTCCCCATCCCCGGAGAGGCATCTGAGGGATGCTCTGAGCCCTCCCTGCCGGTCTTTGCTCCTACCGCCCAGGTTTGGGATGCGAACCCGGGTTGCCAGCGTGACAGGCAAACCCCTATCACCTGGCACCATGGAGCCGGCAATGGGATCAATATTGCTGATTACCACTGCTGAACAAGTTAATACAGTATAGATCTAACAGTGCTACCTCCCTCCCCCCACTGGAAATTCCCCGGAAATGCAAACAGTTCTTACAGAGTCCATAATGCAAAGTCCAAATGTTCACAGTCACTGCCTTTACTATAACTCAAACTGTAAGGCAAACGAAAGAAAAAAATAGGGTTTATCACACCCATTTATGTTGCACTTTACAGTTCAAGCATTTCCTTCACTTTCAGGATGACAGTTGGTGGGGCAGTACCAGCGAGGAGACCTCTGGCAAGGGGGGCAGCGAAACACACTTGGTCAAAGTCCAGCAGTCCTTTCACTGCCGCAAGAAATAGTATTTTTGGGTGGGGCTTCGTGGTCGCCTCTCCAAAGGAATTCACTCTGCTGATGTAGACCTTGCTTCTTCTTCCTTCCTTCCAGGTCTTGTACAAGTGCAAATGTCTTGAACAGGGTGAGCCCTTCATACACATGCCAGACGCACATCCCTTTAGCTCTCTTCTGGATTTCTTGGAAGGCCACGGTGGAACGAGAGGGGGCTAATTTATGTTTCTTATACAGTTTTCGAGAGTGCCGCAAAACACCCAGACATTTCATTTTTTTTCAATTATATCCCAAATGCACTCTGAAAGATAGGGATATACATATTGTGGGTAGTCATGGCAGGTCTTCCTAAGGACGATTCTCTCAGCTTGACTCCATTCAGGTAGATTGAGTACTGATGTTTCAGGGCCTGGCCATCTGGCGACCATACCCCCTCCTGGTAGTGCCTCACTGCAGGACTACCATCTTTACGTACTTCATTGGTCTCTCACCTCCTCCTACACGTTGTAGCCAGGGTGGGCTGATCTTTCCATGGCATCAGGTAGACAGACTCAAACTGAGATGTAATGTGCGAATGTCCCATTCCAGATCATCATCATTCACTCACCCTCACCTTCCACCACGATATCTGCAGCACGATCCTCACTTGGCTGTGCTAACGCAGCAGCAGCAGCAGTAGCAGAGGGGCTACTGGTTTCTGATTGCTCCTCTTCAGGCTCAGGTGGCTTCAGTCGGGGGTTCTATGGGCACGGTTCCATGTCAAAAGGGTGAGCGCAAAATGGCAAATACAAAAAGGCGACGGCCAAACTGCATAGACACAAAGAACAACCAGGAAATAACAGCGATCACAGAAATGACGACAACACTGCCGCAGTGAGTTTCTGGAGGGGGCTTTGCACCCTGCACTCCCTTACTATAGATAACCAACTCCAGGGGGGGCACAACTTGGGGAAGGGGAGAAAGCCGTAGGTAGCAGTTTTGGCGATTGCTGTTTTTCCCGGTCACTCTTTGTGCCGTGTTGTTTTCTCATCGCTGTTTTTGCATTTACCATTTTGCACTCTCCCTTTTCACGGGATACCACAGGCACACTCTGGGCAGACCTTGTTGGACCTTTGAAATCATCTGAAGTCAGTAGCTTCATGTGGGCTGCTTGACCCTGATCTCACCCATGAGGTACCAGAGCTAGATCTGTAGGCTGAGTCACAGTGGCCACCCCGAGGGGCACCAGGGTCTTTGGGGGACTACTTTGCAATGAGCCATCTTCTTCTCCACAGACACACTTAATTGCCCCTTTGTGCCCTCCCAGTCCTTGAAAGCAGATTCAGTGGAGGTCACAGATTCAGTGGGCAGCGGAAAAAGCAGCCACTCCAAACTTAAAGGGGCCCCTTCTCTGGTACATGGTGAATATTGGCAGCAAAGCTACACCTTGTCCCTCAGACTGGCACACGATGCATTTTGATCCAGTGGCTTTTCCAACAATGTTCCATAGCCACCACAGCATAGCCAATGGAACCATTAACACTGGAGGTCTCAGGTGCTCTGGACATCCTGGAAAAACCTTTGCAAACTCTTTTCTCTCAAGAGATAAAGCTGCGTACTCTCAAGGAGGATCGCTGCAATCCCCTCTCACTCACAGGTCTCAGAATGTGGCAAGACAACTTCATCCATCCTAAAAGAGCCCACAGTCCAATCCTGGAGCAGTGACACAGTGGATTTATTTAAATGGCACCTGCTCTGAACAGTGTGGTGCATCCCGCTGAGCCCAGCTGGTACCATGAGCCCTCCAAAGGCACAAAATCTCACACACCGTGCCATTTGCTTTGAACAAAGTTCAAAAGTCCAAACACAGTCCAGGCAGACCCAGCACTAATGTAAAGTCCAACATGGTCCAGAAACCCAAAAGACACCATCCCATATGAGCCCCCATGTCATAATGCCCCCTTCCACATTGTCTAGGGATATGCCAGATGTTACATTAAGAGGCAAGTGGCTCACAGCAATAGAACAATAGAAACACAGATACTGTCATTTTAGATTGTTCTTACCAGGACTGGCTGCGTTGAAAGGGTCCATAGCGGTCATGAGGTGCATCTTCAGTGCTAGGCTGCAATACATCTTTTAGGTTAAACATACAAACATGCGGAAGGAGCAATAACAAAAAACGTCCAAAACAGTGGCAACTTCTAAAAGGGGAACCCATTTTAATTAATAACTAGGTGACTCCATAACACCATGTATAGTCTTTGATTCCAGACCATGGGGGTCCAAACAAGGTATCGGTGGTCACATGTGGGTGAGCTGGCCCCACCTCACATTGTGGTCATTCATCACCTGGGCCTTGATGGCCACTAAAGGTTCTGGGCAGCATTCATTTCGGGCCAAGTGACTCGCAATACAGGCAGCAGCTGAACCCTCACATCCCTATCTTCACTGGCTCTACATGTTCTCACAGTTTATGGTGGCTTGAAGGAAAAGAGACACCACAGATTGGGGCTACCTCTCTCCATCCCTCCTTCAATGGCACATCCAACAGGACTTAGGCAGGCAACCTCCCCTTTTAAAGCACGGGGCAGGCATCCCCACCAACACAGCCACACATGCTCTGGATGCCCTCTCTCTGCGCATGGACCAACTCCCACAGCACCCCTGGAGCTGCCACAAGTGGGTTGCAGTCTTGCTCCATGACAGGCACTTTCAGCACAGTAGTTGGCTCCATTTCACTTCAACCATCATGACTGTTTTCCCAGTAGGATCTGGGCAGCCACAGGTTCAAGACCCCTCTCCTCTCTCACACTACCTATCCATCTCCAGCCAGTTTCCAGGTGCAACCTTACTGGAGGGATAAAAAAATTACACTACCTTCCCCTCAGGGGAGTCCCTGACTCTGTTTGGTGGCCACTGCCATGTCCACTTGGTGTACGCACTTTTTGGTCCAGCCACCCACAGAATCATGAACTGTTTGAAGAGCAGACAATCATCACTGCTCTCCACTCTCCCCACCACCACCACACTCACTCTCAGTGGTCTCTCCCCAATGGCACCAAAACCTCCCGATTTATGACCATGCACACTTTTGGTGACCTCCAACCTGCGGAGTCCCTGACAGTGGGCAGGGGCCAGAATGCCTAATAAATGAATCGTCTGCATGACCCTAAATGGTGTACACTATGTAAACACACCCTGCATGGGGGGATGCCAAAAAAAAAAAAACAGATTATCCACCATACTGGTGTTACCACACAAAAGCATGTTTGTTTACAGTCCTGACTCCCACTACATCTTTCCTGGATGTGGGAACACCCCAACACAGTCAAGTCACTCATGATGCAGTGGGAATAGAGAATACTATTGCATCATGAGTGGTTACACTGTTTGTAGGTGTTCCTGATGTTCAGGAAGTATGCAATAAAAGTGGATCAAGGATTTGAAACAAAACAAAGTTGGGAATAAATAACTACACCGTGAGCATGCATCTCAGTTGTACTAGAAAAGGCAGCAGATAAAAGAACTAGCAACAATAAAGAATTTTATAGAAGGTAAGCAATCACAAAGAGTGGATTTTCAGCTAGAAATAATATGATGCAAAAGGGTAGACTTTATCCTTTAGGCAAATGAAGGGGGCTAGTCATTGGCACAGCAGTAGCAGTGCCGATCAAGATGCAGGTGATCCAAGTTCAGAATAAACAAGGGAGCTCGGGGTGCTGAATGTAGAGAAGAGGATGACACATCCCAAGGGGTGGTCTCCACCTCTGGGGAGAGCAGCAAACTTCACAGATGTACCACCACCTGGGGGACCAATGCTGGTGGTACAACTGCAGCAGTGGGAAAGTGGAACACTGATTGACTCTGAAATGCTAGCACATACGTTCATGAATGCACCATGGAGCCCTTCTCATCTGTGTCCCATGGGCAGGGAGAAAATGAAAGGCAGAAAAACTGGAGCAAACAGCATGATTCCAGCTCTCTAAGGCTCATCAAGTCAACCGCACTCTACCTTCCACAACAAAACCAGCCAGAGGATGGTACAACACCAGTGACCAAGGGTGAAATAAAGTGGAAAAAAACAGGGAATGCGTGTGGTGAAACCCACTGACATTGATTTAGGTGGGGACCATGCTGTTCTTTTATTTGATAGCTCATGATTCAGTAACATGCAAGCTCGCTGCACTATAAGCACAGTGCAGGTTCTACAGACATACTGGAGCCAGTTATATTGTGGGAAACTGCTTTACCTCCAGGGCACTTGGCATGGAAAAGAAATCATGTTATGTCTTTTCCTCTGTATAGAAGAGATCTACAAATAGCCCATCCCCATTCTCTCAGTTGCTTTTATGGCACTATTGACTTAACAAGCTTAGATTTGTTCACTGAAATTGATCAACTGCGATTTATCAAATCCCTTCTCTCAAATGGGAAATTGTTCGGTTCCAAATCAGTACAGAGCAGACCTGAAGAAAACTCAAAATGGTTTTAGCTTTGGAAACTTTAATAGATTATAAATGTGCACCACATATCTGCATATTCTATATAAATGTGCACCATTCACATAATTCTCAGTCCAAGCTGATAAACATTTACCTTTTAAATGAAAAAGCTTGTTTTGGTGGCTAGTCCATTCATGCAACGGTAGGGCTTAATGCTTGCAAAAATCTGCCCCAGGTTTGAGAATGAGCTGGGATCAGAAGAACCAGCTAGGGGAGGGACGGTCAAGTGGCCCAGGGACAGCTCTTCTCCCTCAAGGTAGGGGACAAAGTATCTCGCTCCTTGATGGCCATGCAGTGGAGCTGGAAGGCAGCACAAGTGAGCACATACTGCAGGGAAAGCTCTGCCCTCAGATGCCATGCCTGCTTGGGAGCCACCATGTGCATGTAGGTACATCATTGCTCATTCTGACCTAAAGAACAAGCATTTGTCAATGCCGAATGTTTGCTTGCTGGCATTGGCAGTGGTAATGTAGAAGTTACAGAGCTGCGTAATAGGAATGGCAGTGAAGTACTGAACTGAAGCCAACCCCACCACCACCCTGCAGAGAGTGACAGGCATTGGGGTGTACATTTGGGTCGTCAGGCATAACGGCCTCGCCATTTCACCACACCCCAACCTGCAGACACTGACAAGTGTCACGGTGTTCCTTGGGGTCTTTGGCCCTTATGCGCGCCCATTTCATTAGGAAATGCGTGAGATGGTGCGATATAGGAGAATGGGGTGAACTTTGGGGCTGAAGAGTCCAAGGCATACCTCGATGCCTCTCACTGGCTGCAGGGTGTGGAATGGTATGAGCATTACAGGCAAGAATCCCAAGTCACACCCCTGATGCCTGTCATTCTCTACAGGGTTGGGCGTTATGGTTGGAAACCCTAATACCTCAGGCATTCGTTGGTATTTTCACTCCAAATTTTCAACATGTTTTTTTTGTGACCCCACCTTATGAACAGGGGAATAGCAGTTTGTTAGATAAAAGCTGCTTATGCACAGCGACTGACGGCATTTAGCACCACAGGTGCAAAACATTCAACAGGATGTAAAAATGACAGCTGTACTGTTCATGGGGAGTGTAAAATGGCAATGTTGCAAATCTGCAGTAAAAAATATTTAAAAAATGGTGAAGTCATGGCGTACATAGAAACTGTGCAACACAACCGTAATATAATTAGGTTGGGGATATTTTACAGCAGATTGTCAACTCAGGCATTTTGGTGCCTCCGATCATGAACAGTGTCACTGTGATTTTCTTTATCTGTTCGAACAATGATTTCCCACAGCGACCATGCATCTGCGCTGAAAGTGTGAAAACACACTTCAGCCATGTTGTGAAAATGACAGCTGTACTGTTCATAAGGAAGTGTGAAAAAATGCCACTGGTGAAAATCTGGACTGAAAATATTACAAAGTCATGAACTTACGAGTGCGTGGAAACTGCGCATTGCTCACTCGTAACACAGTCATTTTATGGACTGTTGTCACTAAATTTTCAACATAGCCATTTTAAGACCTCTGCTCATGAACAGTGTAACTGTGATTTTCTTAATCTGTCCTAAACATTGCTTTGCACACCAACAGCACCATTGTGCGCTACATGTCTGGAAAACACATTTTGTATATACATATGAAAAATGGCAGCTGTACTGTTCATAAGGAAGTGTAATACAATGATTGAAAATCTGGAGTGAAAATATTAAATTTGCAAACTTACAGCATGCATAGGAACTGCAGAGCACACCGTAAAACAGTCATTTTAGGAATTTTTCACCAAATTTTCAACATAGCCATTTTAAGACCTCTGCTCATGAACAGTGTCACTGTGATTTTCTTAATGTGTCCCATACATTGATTTTGCACATACTGCATCTTGTGCACTACTTGGGTGGAAACACATTTTGGGCAAGATGTGAAAAATGACAGCTATACTGCTCATAAGGAGGTGTGGTAAAATGGCAATGTTGAAAATCTGAGTGAAAATATTGAAAATTGCAGAACACGAAAAGTGAGTAGAACTGCTAATGCACCGTAAAACAGTCATTTTAGGAATTTTTTCATCAAATTTTCAACATAGCCATTTTAAGACCTTTGCTCATGAACAGTGTCACTGTGACTTCTTAATTTGTCCCGTACATTGATTTCACAACACCGACTGTGCCATTGTGCACTACATGGGCGGAAACACGCTTTGAGTGAGATGTGAAAATGACAGCTATACTACTCATAAGAAGGTGTGGTAAAATGGCAATGTTGGAAATCTGGAGGAAAATATTGAAAATTCGTGAACTTCAGGCGTGCATAGGAGCTGTGCTGCAGCTCGTAGAAACAGTCATTTTAGAATTTTTCACCAAATTTTCAACATAGCCATTTTAGACCTCTGCTCATGAACAGTGTCACTGTGATTTTCTTAATTTGTCCATTGCATTGATTTCAAGACTACCGACTACGCCATTTAGGCGCTACATGGCTGGAAACACATTTTGGGTGAGGTGTGAAAAATGACAGCTGTACTGCTCATAAGAAGGTGTGGTAAAATGGCAATGTTGAAAATCTGGAGTGAAAATATTGAAATGCGAACTTACGAGCCTGCGTAGGAACTACTCAACGCACGCTCGTAAAACAGTCATTTTTTGGAATTTTGGCACCAAATTTTCAACATGGGGTTTTTGGGACCCCTTCTCATGAATGATTCACTGTTATGGCGATATTCAGGCCCGAAGGGTGATTTCGCAGTCACTGCGTGAAATCACTCTTCGGCCTGAACACCGCCATGACAGTGACATAATTCATGAGAAGGGGTCCCAAAAACCCCATGTTGAAAATTTGGTGCAGAAATTCCCAAAATGCCCGAGATATGCAATAAAGTTGAAACCCCCCTATGTAACCCATTATACAGCTTACCGGCATTTCCTCAGTTCGCGGTCGGCTTTGAAGAGTGCAGACGTGTTCCGGTCCACGAAGATCATCGCGCCGGAGTCCGAGGTAAGTATGGGGTGGGGGTGTGGGAGGCTGGGTGCGCGGTGGGTGGGTGCGGGTTGTGGGAGGGGTTGGGAGGCGCACTCGGGACAGTTTTATTTTAGAGGTTTAAAAATAAAAAAGGCGTGGGACATTTGCCACGCTGGGGTGGGCTCCCAGCGTGGCACAGAGGCTGGGGCGTTCAGCCGGCGAGATTTGGGCACCCCGCCGGCCAAAGGACTACAGTGCTTGCCACGCTGGGTGGGCTCCCAGCGTGGCACCTACAACTGGGGGGTGGGGGCGCAGCTCAGCAACTGGGCGCAGCTCAGCCGGCGGGATTGGGCACCCGTCGGCTATACAGTATGGGGGGCGCCGCACGATGTTCTGGGCGTGGGAGCCGCGCGTGAGCAGCCAATATCTTATCGGGTGCTCACTCAAGAGTAGCTCCTCATTCATGAGTACACTGCATTTGAGCGTGGTCATAGACAGCTCCAAAATGCATTGGCTTACAGGGCCGCGCCTGCCAGCCCACTGACTGAATTGGAGGAGGAGGTGACACACCTCAGAAATCTCCGATGAAGGCACTATGTTTCTTGCACATGCGTGCAAGCAAACAAAAAATTTGTGAAAAACAAGCCCCGGTCTGACAGGGCCACACACTACCAACATGGCAGGCCACCCACCACCACATGTGGTCCTGCGTAACTGGTGGATAACTGGTAAGTCCACAAGAAGGTGCGTGACAAGGCTGTGGGGGATGCCACAGGGACAGGGGTCAGAGGTGCAGAAACACAAGATTGAAGGAAAAGCTTGCTTGATTCCATCTATCCAGGATCAGGAGGATTCTAGTCTACCCAGTCTCACCCACATGAAGCAGTCATTATCACTGGGTTTAGCGTTACTTTAAAAAAAAGTATATGCTGTTTGGAAACACTTATTTAGGCAGAAAAATGCCTGCCTAGAATTTGCAAGTGTAACCCCCCTGTTACCCGGGGTTACTAGAAATAAGTAAGACCTAGTGGTAGGCAAGGAAGGCAGCTTGTGAAACTCCAGTTAAATGGATTTCACACTGTCTCACTCTGTTCTCAGTCTCAGCTGAGACTGAGGGATGACACCATTTAGAACTGTCACAGCTGCATAAGCCACACTGGAATGTTGCAGTTGGAGGTTAGAGTAGAACGTTGGGGAATTTGAAGTAGAGTCTGTAGAGTTCAGTAGAGTGTGGCAGTCTGAAAGAGGTGCTCTGCTGTGAGCAGGCCCTCAGAGCTCTAAGCTCTGTCAAAGAGCTACTTTTGTTGCATAGGTGTATGTTCTCACCTGAAGAGGAACACAAGAACAGCATATTGAAGTGGTGGAGACTGCTTTCAATGATTCAGGGCCCCATCCCTCTGGGGATGGGGGAAGGTATCAGCCTGTTTCTAGGGGCAACCCCCTTGGTCTGGCTAGGGAAAAAAAGCTGCCTAGTTTAAGTTCGTGCTGAGGCACCAGAAGTTCTGGACGCGATTCCTTGAGGAGGAAATGCCTGTGGGGCACCTGCAACTGAAGGGTGGGTTCGCTCTGCTAAAGGGCCATGTGTTTTCACCTGCATCAAGATGAAACTAAAGGGACTGTTACTGTGGGGTCAGAAAAAGACAGCCAAGTACAGTATGGAAGATGTGGGGATTGGACTGCTTGACTCTGTGGGGGGTCTAGAGTAATGGACACAGACACTTTTTAAGTATGTTCAAGTCCAGCACAAAGGGGATGTAAAGACAGTAGACTGAATGTGAAATACATTTAAAAAGTATCTACACAGCAAAGTGTGTTAAAGGATGAGGTGCTACAGTCCAGATATATGGCCGGGTATGAATTATGGGAGCAAGAGGTGGGAGACCCCCCCCCATCAGTAGTAACCAAATTCACCTCTATGGATTTGCTCTGGAACACCTGTTGCTATCTCTCAGGTACTTGGTCAGTGCCTGAGGAAAGTACCCAGATGTGGGATTGATGAGGAAGATTCCCGTATGGAGCAGAAGTGCTCATAGGTGGTTTAGGGAGCCACTAGTAAATGTTTCCACGCTATATGGAAAGTGTCCAAGTGGCTGGCAAGGGAGCCGAGCCAGGGAAAACCCAGAGCAGCGTACAAGTTTGGGCTGTGTGCCCAGTGTGTTTCAGAGCCTGAGGGCTAAAGTGATGAGGATATATTCTGGTCTCCATAAATCTGCATTACCAGGAGCGTAGCCCCGTGGGGGTCCATCTATGCTTTGTTTATTCTGTTGGATGTGAACAAAAGCCACACTTTAGAATCCCACTTCTGGTACTGGACATTACAGTTATTGCTTCCTTTGTCCGGAGTTACTTGGGTGCCCCTGTTGCAGGGTAGCCAAACCTAGCCAATATGCAGCCTGACATATTCCTCCCCGAACCCAGCCTACCTGGTAGTGCTGTCAGATAGAAAAGGCATACCTGGGTGGGGGATACACAAGCATTTTTAGTTCTGGTGATGTCATTCGGAAAACAAGGCAGGCATTGTTTTGCCATTATGAATGACTTAAGTGTTCTCAGCCAATCAGCATACTCCTGACCCACAGGGTATCTTATCCTGAGTATATTTGTCAATTCAATGTTCCACTTCAGCAGCATGGTGGGGGGGTTCAGTCATGTTTATGTTGTCTTGCACACGCAGCGCAAGCAACATTTTGTGACAGCTTACTGGAGCAGCAGGTTGTGGAGGTGCGGCTATGTTGCAGAAAATGGTGCCACTGCTTTTTTGGGCTGGTGTCTGTGGTACCAATGAATGAGCATTCTGTCTATGACAGCAGTTCAGAATTAGAAGCGTGCCACCAACTTGAAAGAAATCCACCTCTGCAATGAGAGACAGGCTTGTCATTGCAGAGGCAGATCTCATATGCCTCCATTATGTGCCCCAGGCGAAACATTTCAATGAACATGGTGGCAACTCCCACCGTGCACCTCTCACAGTCCCTACAAAGCCGATGGGGGTGCCCAATTCCCCCGTCGGCATCCCCCTCCACAGTTAGTTTGCTGATGGGGGAGCCCAATCCCAGTCAGCATAATTTTCCCCCTTTCTGCCAAGGGGTGCCCAATCCCCCCTCGCAGCACCCCTGAAACACAGACATGCTTTCTTTGCCAATGGGGCCCAGTCCCCATTGGCTCCAGTCCCATGTCCCCAAAAAACACAGGTGGTACACTGGAAGCCCACCTCAGTGTGCCTAATGTAGTACCTGGAAAAAGAAAACCTTCCCCCAAAGTGTTTTTTTTTTGTTTGTTTTATACCTGTAAACAAGAAAACGGTCCTCGCTGTCTGTGGCACCCTCCCACAACCCACATCCACCCGCTGTGCACCCCCACCTCCCCACACACCCCCTCACCCCATACTTACCTCCGGAGCCTAGCACAATGATCTTGACTGGAGCGGGAACACGTCTGCACTCTTCAAAGCCGACTGCAAACTGAAGGAAATCATGGTAAGCTGTATAATGGCATCAATGGGGTCAAATCAGGGCTATCTTGGCCATTTTTGTGACTTTTGGTTCCCAGTTTTCAACATGGGGTTCTGGACCCCACCTCAAGAACTCAGTCACTGTCATTTTGTTATTTGGTCCCAAAAGGTGATTTCACGGTCACTGCATGGAATCACCTTTGGGACGATTAATAAAATAACAGTGTCACTGTTCATGAGTGGGCTCCCAAAAAGCCTATGTTGCAAATTTAGTGAAACAATTCCAAAAAGTGACTGTGTTACAAGCATGCATTGTGTAGTTTCCACTGAAGCTTGTAACTTCAAGAATTTTTAATATTTTCACTTCAGATTTTCAACATTGCCATTTTTTCACACCTCCTTATGAATAGTATGGCTGTTATTTTTCACATCCTGCCCGAAATGTGTTTTTGCATATCTGGTGCACAATGGCATGGTCGCTGTGGGAAATCAAAGTTTGGGACAGATTAACAAAATCACAGTGCCACTGTTCATGAGTAGAGGTCCCAAATGCTTTCATGAAGTAGGGTCACAAAAAGCCCATGTTAAAAATTTGGAGTGTAAATACCAACAAATGCTCAGGGCGTTAGGGTTTCTAGTCATAACATCCCATCCCGTGGAGACTGACAGGCATCAGGGTGTGACTTTGGATTGTCGGTTGTAATGCCTATGCCATTCCACCCCCACCGTGCAGCCAGTGACAGGCATCAAGGTGTGCCTTTGACTCTTCGACCCCAAAGTTCACCCCATTCCCCTATACTGCACCCATCTCAATGTATTTCCTTACAGAATGGGATGAGCATAAGGCCCAGCGACCCCAAGGCACAACGCAACACTTGTCGGAGTCTGCAGGGTAGGGTGAGGTGAAATGGCATGAGTGTTATGGCTGATGACCCAAAGGCACACCTCAATGCCTTTCAGTCTCTGCAGGTTGCGGTGGGGTTGTCATCAGTTCCATATTGCCATTCCTGATATGCATATTTCTAACTCCTACACTACCAGTGCCAAAGCCAGCAAGACAACATTTGGCAGTGAAAAATGCTTGTTAAAAACAAAACTCATGAATCTCAATAGCTAATCCAAGTGGCTTATAAAATGTTTATTTGTACTTAACATGATGGTACAGTTACAGAATTATAGGTCATGGGAGCACCATGTGACGTTCCCAAGCAATCACAGTGCTTCCTTCAGTTGCATGTGAGACACTTTTGTTCCCATAAAAGTGTCTCACACACTGTGCCACAGTAACAAGCTTCTCGATGGCTGTTCACACTGTCAACATTTCAAAGAAACAAATGTTAATTTCTAAATAAAACTAGCACAATCAATATTAAGTTTATGGGTCTGGTTGGAGACCTTCTTATGACTATAAGAGTGCAATCTTGGTGTTTGTAGGGCACCAGGACTGCTCACCTTTGGTTTACATGGAAAAACAGAACTAATCACCTCCTTGGAAGCTTGGTTTAGGTATGTGGGTACTACAGCTAAAAATGAAAAGATGTGCTATAAGTTACTAAACGAACTTGAAATGTTTAATAAAATATATTCAGAATAATTGAGTCATCATCTTTTATGGGGTTATTTAATCTTCTGCTAGTCAACAACAAATGAATTGTTCTACTTTGATATTTTTGTTTTCTTCTCTGCTGGGATATTGCTACCCTATTTATTATTTATGTCTTCATTTTTATGTTGATTGCGCGCATGCACAAGAAACATATTGCGGCAGTTTGCTGCAGAAGCAAGTTGAGGAGGCGCAGCACTGTTGTGGCCAATGCCCCCGCTGCCTTTGGAGGCTTGGCCCGCTTTTCCCAATGGGGTGGCACAATGCTGCTGACACTAGTTCAGCCAGCGTGACACAACCTTGTAAGGTTTCAGCCGCTGCAATCAAGGGCTGCCTTGCCATTGCAGCGTAAGCCATTCCGCTGCAATGAGGGAGTGACCCGTCATTGATGGGCGGAACCTTGTTACCCTGATATTGTTTGTGAACACGGCGGTGGCTTGCCAGCTGCAGCACCAAGAGAAACAGAATGACTGAGTGACAGACGGGGAGTGAGCAAGCTCAACGGAGCAAAGCAATCAACATTCGGCATTGACAAATGCTTATTCTAATCTGTAATGTTATGTATTTTTTCTTGATGAAAATTAATAAACTTTTTACTGGAAAAAACTTTTGCTTTTCAGTTCTCACATCCTAAGGACAGATGAGGTAACACTTCTATGTCCATACGAGACCCTCAAGTCCAACCCATAAATATATAACAGAGATCCATCTCAGACAGGTCAGGCAGATAGAACAGCTTAGGTTTCCCTCGAGGTCCTCTCATCCCAGTTGCTCTGGATGGTATTCTGATATGTTTATAGGGATGCTAGGAGTACCTCCTATGGAAATGAGTATCGCCTCACATGTTTTTAGGGTGAGAGAACTGCAAACCGAAGGTGAGCTGGTTCCTTAGGGATGCAAGAGGCAAAATTCATATCTTGTGCAGGTGACTGATGGCTGGCAAGCACACAACCAAGCAAAAATAAATAAATAAATGAAGGTGGTACTCCTATAAATATATTATTTTAATTTCATTTTATTTTTTAACCCCTGGTTGGTCCATGAGTAGAAATCTTCCCATTTCTCAGGGATATCCAATATAACAAAAAATACAAATACACATACAGCAACCCCCCAATAAAAATCAGTCCTAGCATTGACAAATATTCATGGCAGAATGACATGCTTTCAAACTAAGCTGAAAAGACTGGAGAAAACCATGACAAAAAACTACCAAGATTACAAACTCAAAGTTTTTCTCCCAGTAACTAAGACTTAGGTTACTTTGGAAACCCAGTCCCTCCTACAGCACTGCCCTTAGTACATCATTACATAGTTGACTCCCCAATCATCCTGTATTGATGGACCCAGTTCTTCTGCCTGTGCCTAATTATGGATCTCTCATGTCTGTATTATGTATTTTGGCTCTGGTTTTATGTATTTGTTTTTCCTATGATTAATATTGTGTCATGTTTTGTGATATATTTATTGATTTGGGAACCTTTGAAAAAGGGCTCTTAAGCACAAAGGTTTTCCAGACACAAAGAAAAACAAGCATTTGTCAATGCCGAATGTTGATTGCGTCGGTCTGTTGAGCTCGCTCACTGCCCCTGTGTCACTTGCTCAGTCTGTTTCTCCTGGTGATGCAGGCTGTTCTTTTGTACTGGGCTCCTGCCTGTGTTGGCACCTAGTTCTGGCCACTAAGAAATCCGCAGATGTCCTGACAGAGCTCCGTTGAGGTCGCTCACTCCCCCTGTCTCACTTGCTCATTCCGTTTCTCCTGGTGCTGCAGGCTGCCCTTTTGTACTGGTTCCTGCCTCTGTTGGTGGCTTTTTCTGCCCACAAAGAAACCTGCAGCAGTCCCAACACAGGTCTGTTGAGCCTGCTGACTCCCCCTCTCTCACTCAGTCATTCCATTCCATTTCTGCCGGCACTGCAGGCTGGCCTTTTGTACTGGGCTCCTGCCTGCGTTGCCACCTTTTTCTGCCAACAAAGAGATCTGCAGCAGTCACAATAGAGCACCATTGAGCTCACTCACTCCCCCTCTCTCACTTGCTCATTGTGTTTCTTCCAGCGCTGCAGGCTGCCCTTTTGTACTGGGCTCCTGCCTGCGTTTATACCTTTTTCTGCCCACAAAGACATCCACAGCTGTCCCAACAGAGCTCCGTTGAGGTCGCTCACTCCCCATGTCACTCACTCATTCTGTTTCTCGTGACACTGCAGGCTGCCCTTTTGTACTGGGCTCCTGGTTCTGTTGGCGCCTTTTTCTGCCCACAAAGAAATCTGCAGCAGTCCCGACAAAGCTCCGTTGAATTCGCTCACTCCCCTTCTGTCACTCGCTCAGTCCGTTTCTGCCGGCACTGCTGGCTGCTCTTTTCTATTGGGCTCCTGCCTGCGTTGCTGCCTTCTGCCCACAAAGAAATTTGCCGCAGTTACAATAGAGCTCCATTGAGCTCACTCAGTCCCCCTCTCTCACTCGCTCATTCTGGTTTCCCCGCCACTGCAGGCTGCCCTTTTGTACTGGGCCCCTGCGTGCATTGCTGCCTTTTTCTGCCTGCAAACAAACCTGCAGCAGTCCCAACAGAGCTCCATTGAGCTCACTCACTACCCCTTCCTCACTCGCTCAATCTGTGTCTCCTGCCACTGCAGGCTACCCTTTTGTACTGGGCTCCTGCCTGCATTGGTGGCTTATTCTGGCTAGAAAGAAATCTGTTGCAGCTCCTACACAGCTCCATTGAGCTCTCTCACTCACTCATTCCGTTTCGGCCCGCGCTGCAAGCTGGCCTAGTGTACTGGCCTCCTGCCTGCGTTGCCACATTTTCTGCCCACAAAGAAATCCGCAGCTCTCCCGACAGAGCTCCGTTGAGGTTGCTCAGTCTCCCCCTGTCATGCGCTCATTCTGTTTGTCCTGGCTCTGCAAGCGGCCCTTTTCTACGGGACTCCTGCCTGCATTGGCGCCTTTTTCTGCCCACAAAGAAATCCGCAGCAGTCCTAATAAAGCTCTGTTGAGCTCATTCAGTCCCCCTGTCTCACTCACTGGTACTGTTTCTCCCACCGCTGCAGGCTGGCCTTTGTACTGGGCCCCTGCCTGCATTGATGCCTTTTTCTGCCCACAAAGAAACCTGCAGCAGTCCTGACAGCACTCCGGTGAGTTTGCTTACTCCCCCTCCCTCACTCGCTTTCTTGTTCTGTTTCTCCCAGTGCTGCAGGCTGCCCTTTTGTACTGGGCTCTTGCGTTGGGCCCTTTCTCTGCCCACAAACAAATCTGCAGCAGTCCCGACAGAGCTCAGTCACTCCCCCCTCTCACTCGTTTGATCTTAATGTGTCCCAAACAGTGATTTCCCACAGCGACCATGCTGTTCTGCAGCAGGAGTGCAAAAACATATTTTAGCCAGGATGTGAAAAATGGCAGCTGTACTGTTCATAAGGAGGTGTGGAAAAATGCCACTGTTGAAAATGTGGCGTGAAAATAATACAAAATTGTGAAGTTACAAGGGTGTGTGAAAACAGTTCAATGCACAGTTGTAACAGAGTCATGTTATGGAGTTTCATCACCAAATTTTCAACATAGGCATTTTAGGACCTCTGCTCATGAACAGTGCCACTGTGATTTTCTTAATCTGTCCCGAACACTGATTTCCCACAGCGACTGCGTTATTGTGCGCCAGAACTGTGACAACACATTTCAGTAAGGATGTGAAAAATGACAGCTGTACTGCTCATAAGGAGGTGTGAAAAAATGCTAGTGTTGAAAATCTGGCGTGACGATATTACAAATCTGCGAAGTTACAAGGGTGCATGGAAAGTGTGCAATGCACACTTGTAACACAGTCATTCGATAGGCTATCATCACCAAATTTTCCACATAGGCATTTTAGGACATTTGCTCATGAACAGTATCACTGTCATTTTCTTAATCTGTCCCGGACAGTGATTTCCCACAGCGACCGATCTATTCTTTGCCGGAAGTGCGAAAACACATTTCGTCCAGAATGGGAAAAATGACCGCTATACTGTTCATAAGTAGGTGTGGGAAAATGGCAATGTTGGAAATCTGGAGTGAAAATATTATAAATTCGCGAAGTTACGAGCGTGCGTGCAAACTGCACAAAGCATGCTTGTAACACAGTCATGTTATGGAGTATCATTACCAAATTTTCAACATCGCCATTTCAGGACCTCTACTCATGAACAGTGTCACTGTCATTTTCTTAATCTGTCCCGAACACTGATTTCCCACAGCGACCGCGTTATTCTGCGCTGGAAGTGCAAAAACACATTTCCGCCAGGATGTGAACAATGACAGCCATACTGTTCACATGGAGGTGTGACAAAATGGCAATGTTGAAAATCTGGCATGAAAATATTGAAAATTCGAAGTCACGGGTAACGAGCTTTCGCAGCACACTCGTAAAGAGTAATTTTTTTTATTTTCCACCAAATTTGTAACATAGGCTTTTTGAGAGCCCCCCTCATGAACACTGGCACTGTCATTTTGTTAATCGGCCCCAAAAAGTGATTCCCGCGAATGAATGCGAAATCACCTTTGGGGCGAATGTATTAACCATGACAGTTCAAGCATTCATGAGGAGAGGTCCCAAAACCCCATGTTGAACATTTGGTGAAAAATTCCCAAAATGCCGAGATATGCACTAAAGTTTAAAAACACTTTTATGATATTGTACAGCTTACCGGCATTTCCTCAGTTCGCGGTCAGCTTTGAAGAGTGCAGGCGTGTTCCCGGTCCACGAAGATCATCGCGCTGAGCTCTGGAGGTAAGTATG
The DNA here is from genome assembly GCA_016271365.2 of Neoceratodus forsteri. Classification (NCBI taxonomy): domain Eukaryota; kingdom Metazoa; phylum Chordata; order Ceratodontiformes; family Ceratodontidae; genus Neoceratodus; species Neoceratodus forsteri. Next base: position 74,817,953 of record JADMNL010000023.1, read on the forward strand.
GGGTGGGGGTGGGGAGGCAGGGTGTGCAGTGGGTGGGTGCGGGTTGCGGGTGGGTGGCAGAGCGGCGTCGAGGACAGTTTCCTTTTTCAGGAAAAAACAAAAACAAAAGATGTCAGCGGTCTGTTTTTTCTTCACAGGGGCATCTGGCGTGCTGGGGTTGGCTCCCAGCATGCCAGCAGAGGCTTTGTTTGGGGCCAGCAGTAGCCCATGAGGATTAGGCACCCCATTGGCAAATGGGGTATCATTATGCCGACGGGATTGGGCACCCCATTGGCAGAAACAAAAGCGGGGTACAGAATGCCGTAAGGGGAGGCTTCCCGTCGGGCAACAACAGAAACAAGGCCACCAAAGCCAATGGAGATTAGGGCCCCCCGCCGGCAAGTAAACGTGGTGGGGTTATGTTGTTTGTGAACATGGTGACAAGCTGCCACCATGTTTACAAACAATATCAGGGGTTTTACATTCCGCCCTGCAATGACGGGTTGCTCCTTCATTGCAGTGGATGGCTGACACTGCAGTGATGAGGCGGCCCCTGATTGCAGCAGCGAAATTCTCAGAACTTGGTGCCAACGTTCCAAACTGCTGTCACCAGCAGCTTGCAACGGCATTGGGGGAAGCGGGACAAGCGACCCTTGCAGGCTGTGGGGGCATTAGCCACAACAGTGCCCCGCCTCCACAGCCTGCTTCTCAGCAAGCTGTCCCAATATGTTTCTTGCACTGCGCGCAATCAACATAAAAAACAGTATAAGTTTGATAGCTGATAACTTCAGTCAATGAGGAACTGAAAACAGATGATGCTCTAAAACATAAGGCCTACTGACCTTAAGTAACACAGTTGCCTCATTTTACAGGTGGTTTCAGAAACTCCATCCTAACACCTACTGTATGGTAACGGCTCAGAATGACTTTTTGAATCTATATCTGCCAGTCAATTCAAGAACGGCATTTTGCCCAAGTATCTGTTAGTCAGAACTGAAGTGCGGGCATACACAGCTGCCATTTCAAACTGCAGCTGTAAGTTTTTAACCTCAGTAGCTTTTTGCAGTGTTTTTCTCCAGTCTCAGTAACAATGGCCTGTATTTTGAAAGTTGCATCACTTTTGAGTCGCAAATTACAGCTGCATCTGCATCAGAAGGGTGCGCCACCATCAGAAGATGGTTATGCCACATTTTGATGCAAATGTTCTTGCGTCCAGTTTGGTGGTGCACACATGAGGCAACTATGATGCAGTCCCCATTTGTGCGATAAATATGTTGCAATTATGATTTCATGTTGGTTTTGACCCAGCTATGAAAATACAGCGTAATTATTTGTCACATTTGCATAATGCCCTAGTATCTACTTTAATTTATTTATAATGTATGGTAAACTGTAATGTGCCAAAATCATCATTTTACAGCGCTGTTACACTATCGATGTAGCGTCACGCTCTTGTTACAGTATTGTCGCTACGTCACATCGGTAGTGTAACAACGTGGAACACAAAGCTTTGTTGTTGCTAGGACACTCATGATGCCGACCAAAAACACGTGTAAACACAAAAATAAACTGAAGGAAAAACTCGCCAAAGTAGCGCAAGCAGTAAACATGTCCTGGCTTTGAAAACATGAACGAATGTGTGATCCTTTACCACAAGGTAATAAAATTATCTCAAATATTGTTATCTTTTACGTTATCTCAGCTGACCATACGTTTGACCATACACTATAAAAGACAACTATGGTCAGCGGTGTGTAACAGCGCTCAGTTTGCCTTCTCGTGGTTCCCTTGGCACCGCTGTTAAACTTCTCAAGCTTCGCTCTCAAGGTTTAACAGAGTCGCCAAGGGAACCACTGAAGGCAAACCAGCGTTGTTACACACCGATGACCATACGCTATCCTATATATTACAATTAGTTCTGAACTCTCAAGTAGGGTGGATACCTCATCTCTCCATCCAGGAAACTGATTGTTGTACATGCAAAACTTAAAAAATAATTTTACTAAAGAAAATAAAATCAGCTCATTCTTAAGACTCGAGGGTTCATTAGTCTATACATAGATCAACTCATGATGCTTACTTTTCTTTTACAAAACTAGTTTTGAATTTGATTACTTTACTGTGTTTTACTGCTGGAGTAACCTGCATGGCGATACTGTAAAATGACTTGAAGTAGGACCCAACAGAAAATAAGATGCTGCTTCTTAGTTTGCTGTCCTGAGTAAACAAATTGCACATAACAAATAAAACATTAGGAAATTAATTAAGAGTACACTACTCCTACTCTACTCTGAATGACCACTGCAGGGAGTATTGATGCAATACTACTACTAGTGGCAGAATAGTATCAAAGGGGATTATCACGTTACCAGTGGTGGTGCCAATGGAGTGCTGCTACACATAGCAGCATAGTATCAAGGGGATCAGTTACCACTACAGGGAGTACTGTGAATGACCACTGCAGGGAGTATTGCTGCAATACTACTACTAGTGGCAGAATAGTATCAAAGGGTTTATCATGTTACCAGTGGTGGTGCCAATGAGTGCTGCTACACATGGCAGCATTGTGTGAAAGGGATCATCATGTTACCACTACAGGGTGTTCAGATAAGTACTGCTATTCATGGCAGCATAGTATCTAGGTGTTAATCATACCACTGCAGAAAGTATTGATGGAGTACTGCTACTCATGGCAGCATAGTATCAAGACAGTTATCATGTAATCACTGCAGAGAGTATCGGGGTATTGCTACCAATGGCAAAGGGATTATTATGTTTTCATTGCATAGAGATAAATATGGACTGCTGCTACTCATGACAGTATATTATTAAAAGGTTTGCCACTAAACCACTGCAGCAAGTATCGATGAGTGTGCCACTACTCCTGGCAGCATTGTATCAGGGAGGTTATTATGCTACCATTTCAAAGAGATAAATATTGGGCACTCTCACTCATGGCAGCATAGTATCAAGGGGAATATAATATTACCAATGTGGAGAGTACTGATGGAATATTTCTAATCATGACAGAATAGTATCAAGGAAGTTTTCATGTTACCATTGTAGAGAGTGTGGACAGAGCACTGACACTCATGGCAGCATAGTATCAAAAGAGTTATCATGTACCACTGCAGAGAGTATCAGTGAACTACTGTTACTCAGCACAGTATACTATCAAAAGTTATAACATTACCACTGCAGAGAGCATTGGTGAGCGTTGCTAATCATGGTAGCAATTTATCAAGGAGGTTATCATTACCACTGCATTGAGGTAAGTATAGAGTACTGTTACTCATGGTAGCATATTATCATTGGGGTTACAATGTTACTACTGCATAGAGTATTGATGGAGCACTTCTTATTATGAAGGTTGTCATGTTACCACTGCAGAGAGAGAAATGTGGAGTACTGTTACATAGAGTAGCATAGTATCAAGGGGTTACAATGTTACCACTCGTAGACTATTGATGGAGTACTTATCATGAAGGTTATCATGTAGCACTGCAGATAGTATTAATGGAGTACTGATACTAATAGCAGCATAGTATCAAAAAGGTTGTGATTTTACCACAGCAGAGAGTATTGATGGGAGTACTGGTACCAATGGCAACATTACATCAAGGTTGGTATCATGTTATCACTGAAGAGAGATAAATATGGAGTACTGTTGCTCATGGTAGCATAGTAACAAGAAGGTTACAATGTTACCACTGCACAGAGTACTAATGGAGTACTACTATCCATGGCAGCATTGTATAAAGGAGATTATCATGTTATCATTACAGAGAGATAAATATGGAGCACTACTGAGATAAATATGGAACACTGTTACTCATGGTAGCATTGTATCAAGAGGTTACAATGTTACCCATTGCAGAGAGTACTGATGGAATACTTCTAGTCATGGCAGCATGACATAAATGAGGTTAGTATGCTACAGCTACAGAGGGTATTGTTAGGTGCTGCTACTTGTAGCAGCATAGTATCAAGAAGCTTATGATGGTACCACTGCAGAGGGATAAATATGGAGTACTGTTACTCATGGTAGCATCGTATCAAAGGGTTACAATGTTACCCACTGCAGAAAGTACTGATGGAGTACTTCTAATCATGCCAACATGATATCAATAACTTTAGCATGTTACCACTATAAAGAGCAATGACTGAGTACCGCTACTGATGACAGAATAGTATCAAAGGAAGATTATCATGCTACCACAGCACAGAGTATTAGAACTGTAGAATCATAGAAAAAGAAGGACAGAAAAGACCTGAATAGTCCAGTTAGTCTGTGCCAAGATTCCTGCTAAGAATCTAATGTTAATTATTTCTTTGTCCTTCCTCTCACCTACATCATCTTGTCTTATAGCTCCTTAAATGCATCCAAACTTCTTTTAAATCCTGATATTGTATTACCCTTCACAACCTTGTCTGGAAGTTTTTTCTACTCATCCACCACCCTTTCCATGAAATAATACTTTCCAATGTCTTTTTGAAGCACCCCCCCCCACACACACACACATTTGGATCATAAGCACATCAATCCTGGTGGACTTACTGTTAAAACACACAAACAGCAGCACTTAAGTTATAGAAAAAAGAATGGATACCCCAGCACTTTGAGTAACAGAGTCCCCTGATGTCAAGCACTGTAGTATCCATGCTACGGAGTTCACATTCTCAATAAACATATCAGATGGCTTTTTTACAAAATATTACTAAGTTTTCTTTTTTTCCACAAATTGAGTGCTGCTGTTTGTGTTTTATGCATTCCATTGGCTTTTGGCTAGCACCACTCTGGTTTTCTGTAAGCACATTGTAAGGTGTGTGTTCTCAAGCCCTACTGTTACTCAGATTAAATAAACTTACTGTGTCCACACAAATGAACCCTTCATGAACTTGAAAGTCTCTATCATGTCCCCACTCCCTTCTATCTTCTAGTGGGTACATGTTCAGATGTTCAGACAACCCCGTCTTTTTTTTTTCTTTTTTTTAATGATATTTTATTGCTTTTAATAAGACAATAATACATAACCATCTCATGCAAGAGATCACAAATAATAACAGTCGATGCATCCAATGTATTAGTACACTTAGTCTATGCAATCTGGTTTGCGAATGTGGGGTATTCCTTAGCAATCGAGTCCACATGTTGTCCATGATATGGTGCACCCTACAGGACTTTGGTGGTCAATTCAAGTTAAAAATATAACCCCAAACAAGTATATTCAACAGCCTGTGTTGATGTGACCCCCAAACCAACAATATATTTCTTAACATCTGTAATACACAGGGAATGAAAGAATAGAAGAAGAGAAAAGAAAAATAATAATAAAACATTAATAAAACATTACAGCCTAAGGGAGCTCAAAATTCTCCTTACTGTTCACCTTGTTGGCCTGTGTAGACTGCGTAGTGAAAACCATGCGGTGTTCAACATTCCCCTGGCACAATTATGCCGTCTGGCTGTAACACTGTATAGCCCTATTGCCAATGTTTTAATTTTATTTCCCTCCTATAAATTTAGACTGAACTAACACTAGTGCCTTGCCAACAACACATAGAAACCCAAATGAGTCTAATAAACCCATCAACTGATCATTTAGACCTTACGTCTTGGTAAGCAGGGTCTTAGAACGTGTAACTATTAAAAGCAACTATTTGCCTGCATATAAGTAAACAGTCCCAAAATTAGAGCTCATCATGCATCATCCTCTGATTCAGACTGGTCACTGTGTCTTGCTCAAGCAAACTCTCTACCGATTGCCTCCACCTTCTTCCCCGCTTTGTCTGGATCAGTGAATTGAAAGGTATGCCGCCATAGTGTATTCTTAGGCGGCGGGTATGAGGAAGAGTGAGCAACTCCGAGCTCAAGTTTTGTATATACTCCATCAAATTGCTTCCTCCTTGATCAAGTTGCAAAAGATAGGTCAGGGAAAAGGTGAACAGTTGTTCCCTGAAACTGCAAGGATCCTGCTCCTTTAGCAGCCTGTAGAAGGAGATCTCAAATGGCGGCTCTGCTAGTAATTAACAGGATCATCCTGGGCGTTTCACTGTGATTCATGGCAGCCCTGGGTGAGATTTGATAGACCTTAAGAAAACAACCCAGAGGAAGGGACGATTTGAGGTTTAAAGTATCAGGCAGCCACGATTGTAGAAATTCTAACAGTCCTTCTTCCTCACAATTTTCTGGCAGGCCCACTATACGAACCTTTGGGCCCACTGCATGTTTTCCAAGGCCTCCACATGGTAGTGGAGCTGTGCATTCTCCTGAGTCATTTTGGAGGTAGTAGCCAGCACCTTGGTAGCCATCGATTCAGCTGATGTAGCAGTTGTAGTGGCAGTATTAATCTTGGCTTCCTGCTCCGTCATTCTTGTAAGTATTGACTCAATTTTGCAGTCAATTGCCTGCATTGATTTCTGCAAGGCTCGCCATGGAGGTTCAGTCCCAGGTGGGGGTTGTGTTTCAGCCGACATTGGCAGTTCAGGCGTCAGCTGATTCTTTGGTCCACCTCCTGCGGTTTGGTGGTGCAACCCATCTTATAAAAATGATATGGTCCGAATCCACTCGTCAAGTAGGTTGCACTGCTGGATTTCTTTTTGGTCTTCAGCAAAGTATTTAATTTTTATTTTAGCTTTAAGTCTGTTCTTTCCAGAGCTCTCCCTGAGTATGTTCAGTTGGTAGGTGTGCTCCACAGTGCCCCACATCTTTTTTTTTTTAATTCTTTATCTAGTGCATTGCAGAGTAATGTTTAGGCAAGCAATCCATTGTTCACAAGCAGTAACAGAATAACAGACAGTAAAACTAGCTATTTTCTAGGTGTATTACAGTTGTTCTAAATAATACCACAACCTTAGTGTATGTGAGAACTGGTAAATTAATTACTCTATAATGCCCTCCAAAACTCAGTCCAGGCTGCTTCAATTATTGCTGTATTCTTCACTCCACATTGATTGAGGTGCCCTGCCTATCAAGTATGATGATACTCTTTTCAGGGCACAAAGGTTTCATCTACTATAGTCATATAGAACACTCAACTGCTCCACTTTATTTCAAACTGGGGAAGCTGTCCCCTAGACTGTGCAGTGAGGCACTCCATATAATACATATCAGCTAGAATTTTATGCCAAGAAACTAGAGTGGGGGGTTGCGGTTGTCTCCACAAATGGGTTATGGCCTTCTGGCTGCAAGTAAATATATAGTAATCATGGAATGGGTCAATACATTGACTCCCAGGGGAAGGATCAACTTAAGTATCATGAAGGGGTTGACCAAGTTAGTATCGCATATAAGTTTGCTGATCTGGTCCCCGATCTGTTCCCAGAACTGGAACAGAACCGGGCAGGACCAGAAAATAAGTATATGTGTGGCCAATGTTCGTCCACATAGCTTCCACCAGTGTCCAAAGCAAGCAGGAAGAAACTTGATTAAAGCTGCTGGGGCATGAAAAAATTACTCCTATATTTCAAGCGAACTCTCTCTAATGAGGTGAAAGATACCTTTATAGACAGAATGGTACTGTATACTAAGCCATGTGGCATAGGGAATAGAGGTAGACAGTTCATTGTTTCAGGCAGACAGGATTGAGAAGTACTGTAGAATCCCGAGTTGGTCTTGTAATCCCGATATAGATGCCCCATTAGATGTTGCCAGGCATCACCCATAAGGGCAGCCATTATTATAGTAAGTAAGTCTGTTTTCAAAGGTAATTTACTGTCACTAATGACCACAGAAGTAGGTAAACAGTTCCATGGTTTAATAACTCTTTGAGAATAAAAATATGTGTTGTTAGTGAAAAAACTAATGCGTGCCAATTGTAATGGGTGACTCCTTGTATTAACAGCCACTTGTTTAAAGTCCAAACCTATCTTAGTCATGAGATTTTATTCTTTAATAATTTCCAATGTCAGCATAAGGTCACCTTGGAACCTTCTAGATTCTAATGACATGAGTTAAAATTTTTTGACACGATCCTCATAGCTTAGATCCCAAGCTCAATGTATATGCCTAGTTATTTTCCTTTGTATTTTTCCCCAACATGTAATTTCACATTTTTTATATAGGGCACCAGAGTTGCAAAGGTACAATCAATATGACAGCGAATGTAGGCTCTGTATAGAGGTAGGAGAACTGATTGATCTTTAGATATCATATTATGCTTAATTATCCACCATATTTTATTAACTTTGTTAAGCAGATCTGTAATGTGTTTATTGAAATTGAAGTCACTTGCTATAAAGACCCCTAGATCATGTTCATGTATTGTTTTATTTAATATTTAACAATTTAAAGTGTAGTTAAATCTGGGATTCTTAAACCCAAAGTGCATGACACTACATTTATTGATATTGAATATCATACCCCAGACATTTGCCCAATTGGAAAGTTTTTCCAGATCCTTCTGCAGCCTGCTAATTTCCATCTGATTGTTGCATTGACCACCAATTTTATAGTCATCTGCATATTTTATAGTCCAACAATTTAAATTTGAAGATACATCAGAAATAAAGATCTGAAAATCAATGGAGCTAATACGAACCTTGAGGCATGCCACTAGAAATTGTTTGCCAGCATGAGGTGAAACCATCAATAAAAATCGTTGTACTCTATGGCCTGGATATTCAAACTGCGCCATTCTGAGCAAACCCTTGCGCTGCTCAAAATAGTTGCGCAGGGGTGTGGCAGGGGGATAGTAACCCTGACGACTGCACAGGCCTATCTTGAGTCCTTGGAGAATGTGTATGGGAGCCAGATTCTGATGAGGACCTGTGGTGGAGAGTAGAAATGCACAACAGTACCAAGGGGAGTTGTTGTCTGTGTATGTCTCTCGGCTGGAAAAATTGTTGCAAGATACTGCCTCCAGAAAGGGTGGTTTGCTTGGCGATTGAACTGGACCGAACCAGACTGGACAGAACACTTAAGTCTGCCCTTCTCCAGAACTGCTGTTGCTTCAGTTACCTACGCCTGGCAAATCGATCTGGAATCTCCCCTCCTCCTGATGAGTTAATGAGGAAATTCGGTATTGGAGAAAGGGCGACTCGGAGGTACCTGCACCAACAGCTGTGGCTATCGACTCGAGTGACTGAGGTGACCCATCGAAGTGAAGTTCAGGGGCAGAGGGTTGACAGTCAATGAGTGCTCTGACAAGGAAAAGACATGCCACAATGGGGCGAACTGTTGAGAGAGATCCGGGAATTCAAAAACAGTCCCTTATGAAAATGCGCCTGCAATGGGCCTGACCTATCCGACTGCATCTACTATGGGGTGAAGTACCACTGTGTATCTCCTGCTGATAACAGCTCAAACTCAATTCCTTGACCATGGAAGTGGAGAACTGACGCAGATGTCTCCAAATGCTTATCACGCCGCAGACAGAGATGGCACCCAGGTTTCCAGTTAGTGACACCCCCGCCCTGGCTCCCAGTGTGGCGTCTCGGCCAGCTCAAACTCCAGAAACGTATGTTTTGCTATAATTGTGGGAAAGATGGGCACATGAAAGGAATGCCAGTCCCTCAAAAGACACTGACAAAGAGTTGCATATAGGCTACAAGGAGAGCTTCGGAGAAGAAATCAGTGGTTAAGAGGTGCACGACTATGATCCCAGTGAGGGACCAAAATGCTAATTCACGTCCTTTGTGGCAAGGTCAGTTGCCCCAGGCCCCCACTGCCGCCTCTCCAGACTGGTCCAGAATAGTGGGTCCCTCCATGGAGACCACTGTAAAGGTGAATGGAGGTTCTACAAGAGCTGTGATTAGACAGTGGCTCCCAAGTGACAATTATAGTTCCAGGATTGGTATCAGAAGCATTTGTCGGACGTACTCTTACAACCATTGGAAGGACTGCATGTATGGGGGTTAAGTGAGAAGGCCTACCCCTATTCCGGTATATCCGAGTTGGCTGTCTTTCCCACCTCCGTGGCTGGAGTGGCCGAACAAGTAGAGACTCCTAGCCTTGGTGTGTCCCCCCACTGGACTGTATGATGGTGTCCCTTTGTTGATTGGAACAAATGTCATATGTTCGAAGGCTCACAGTTGTGTTATGAAAACAGGGTCAAAGACTAGTAGAGCTTTAAGAGTTCGGCTTAATTAAGAAGGCCTATGAGGCTACGGAGAGATGCTGAAAAACAGAACCAGAGGAACCAGTCGGAATTGTATGGAAGAAGGATCCTGAGTCTCTGATCCGGCGCCAAATGCCCGTGTACCTTACAGGAGAGGTCCGTGATTAGAAAGGATGTTAAGAATAAAATATTAATGTTGGATGTACCAGGCGATGGAAAATTGCCAGAGGGACTGCTGGTCAAGCCTAGTATTTTGCCCGCTAGAGCCCATGCTTATGCCAGAAGGGTAATGGTCCAAGTTCATAATGTGTCTGAAAGAGACGATTCGAGTAAACAGAGGTTGCATCCTGGTTAATGTGCATTGTGCAGACACTGCAGTGCTACCCAGCAGCAAGAGTTCAAGGAAGAATGACAGAGTAACGCCTGACTTGTTTGATTTCTGACTCCTCGCTGCCAGCTGAATGGAAAGTGAGGATCAGTGAGAAGCTTGCCCAGAGAGACCAGGTGTTTTCTTTAAAGGAATGGGATGTAGGATGCGGCAAGAGCTGAGCACAATATCCGGCTGCTGACTAAAGACCATTTCGTGAGAGGTCTCGGATGCCTGGCACCTGCTGACATAGATGATGGGAGACGGCATCTGCAAGAGATGTTAGCTGCTGGTGTAATACAAGAATCCAGAAGCCCTTATGCTTCCCCCATTGTGGTAGTGAGGAAAAGAATGGAACAGTAAGGATGTGTGTGGATTATCGTCACTCTAAACCGTGGACTATCCCTGATCAGTACACAATGCCCGCATTCAGGATGCTTTGGACTGCCTAAACGGGAGCAAGTGGTTCTCTGTGCTGGATCTCCGCATGATGGGTACTACCAGATCCGATGGCTCAGAGGACCGTGGAGAAGACTGCCTTTATCTGTCCGCTTGGCTTCTGTGAATTCATGAGGATGCCTCAAAGATTTCAGGTGCCCCAGCCACTTTTCAACGATTGATGGAGCGTGCAGTGGGGACATGAACTTACTAGAGTGCCTGGTATACCTAGATGATGTTATTATTGTGTTTGGCAGCTCACTGGAGGAACATGAAAGCAGATTATTTAAGGTATTGGACCGACTGGAGGACTTTGGCCTTAAACTGTCCATTGATAAGTGTCAATTCTTTTCAAACATCAGTAAAGTATGTGGGACACATATAGTATCCACCGAGGGAATAGAGACCACCTGGGAAAGTTGAGGCCTGACCACCTGGCCACAGCCCAAAAATCTAAAAGAACTGCAAAGATTCCTGGGATTCTGTGGTTATTATCGTGCGCTTCATCAAGGACTATTCAAGAGTGATCCGCCTTACTTAACCTTACTCAAGGGTATCCCCAACCCACAAAAATACCAAAAGTCAGCGCCTCAAGACTGAAAGAGTGTATTTTCATCCAAGTGAAGTATTTGGGGCCCGCTGGACTCCTGATTGTGAGACTGTTTTCATGAGATCATATATCAACTTACCCATGCTCCAGTGCTGGCCTATGCCGATCCAAGAAAACCTTACGTCCCTGCACACTGATGCTAGCTTGCAAGGGTTGGGGGCTGTGTTGTACTAAGAGCGAGAATGGCCTGAGACCAGTGGCCTTTGCCAGTAGAAGCCTGACCCCATCCGAAAAGAACTATCCTGTACATAGTTAGAGTTCCTAGCTTTGAAGTGGGCTATTGTTGACCAATTCCATGAGTACTTGTATGGGGCTAAATACTAGTAAAAACTGACAAATCCTTTGACCATGTGCAGACCTCAGCTAAGTTGGATGCCACTGGCCATAGGTGGCTTTCTGCATTATCTACATATGACTATGCTCGAATACACGAGCAGGTCTGAACCACATAGATGTTGATGCTCTCCCGGAGGCCTGTTCTCAGAATGATTGGGTCCGATTGGCAGAACCTGACATTCGGCACCTGCCGAAGTTTGACAGGAGGAACAATGTCCACGGACGCAGTGGACTGCATGGTGGATTGTTTGGGAGCCTCTGAGAATTGCATACCTGTTGCTTATTGCACTTTTCTGCAATAGACATTGGTGCACTGCCTCAGCTGGACAATGACAGTATTCATGGGCTCAATCCTCGCGATCCCATGATCAAAGCAGCTTTAGAGCCCTCTATGCAGGAAAAGATGTGTCCAAATTACGCTCCACTGATTTGAGAACTGCACTGTTATACAAAGAAGGTCCTAAGTTGAAACTGATCAATAAACTGTTGTACAGAGAAACAGTAGACAGAGGGGGACAAGTAGACAAACAACAACTAGTGCTGCCCACTGCCTTCGAGACTCAGTACTGAGGTCCTTGCACAACCACATGGGGCAGCTTGGTATAGACAGAACACTTGACTTGGTGAGATCCAGATTCTATTGGCCTAAGATGAGGGGCTGATGTGGAGCAACACATTCGAACTTGTGGTCGCTGCTTACAGAGAAAGCTTTTGACCAGAGGCTGCCCCCTTGTTACCATCACCACCAGTGCCCATGGAGCTGGTCTGTATTGATTTTCTGAGTTTGGAGTCAGATCAAAGAAATATCGTAATGTGCTGGTGATGTCGACTATTTCACGAGATATGCCCAAGGTTTCCTCAAAAAATTGAGCCAGAAAGCATCCACTGTACAAAAGTACTTGTAGAAAACTTTTTGTTCACTATGGGCTCCACAAAGAATCCATTCTGATCAAGGGAGAGACTTTGAGAGTCGTCTGATCAAAGAGATGCTTTCTCTGTGGGGAGTGCTGAAAGTCCAGAACCACTCCTTACCACCCCAGGGACCCACAGCCCTGAACGTTTCAAACCGCGACTTTGCTAGATATGCTAGGCACCCTGCACCCAAAGGACAAGCCTAGATGGAAGCTCAAATTAGCACCCTGGTACATGCTTATAACTGCACCCAAAGTGATGCCACTGGATTCTCCCCCTGCACCGATGTTTGGAAGAGAAGTCGCTCACCAGTAGATGTGTGTTTTGGGGTCTCTCCTGATGGGGTTCAAGCTGACAACTATTTACAGTATGTGCAAAAGTTAAAGGCCCAGCTAACTCATGCGTACTAACTGGCTCAAACCATGGCTGCCAAAAGAAATCTGGCCAACAAAGAAAGGTATGATAAAAGGTGAAAGCACAGGAACTCCAGGAGGGGAGATCGGTATTACTAAGAAATCTGGGACTGCATGGCAAGCACAAGATTGCTGACAGATGGTACCATCTCCCTCACATTGTAGTGGGCAAACTAGATGATCTGCCAGTGTACAAAGTAAGGCCTGAGAATAATTCAAAGATGTAAAAACAATGCATAGAAATCATTTACTGCCCATTGGACAAATCTTAATTGAGTCTGAGCCCCTAGAAGATGCCCTCTGGACCAGTGACTAGAGCTGCTGCTAAGAAAGATCAAGAAAGTCTGCACTACAGAAGCAAAGTTAAAGTGTTCCCTCCACAAGTCCCAGTTGAGCATGACTGTCAGTCCATATCGGAAGAAGTGAGTGACTTTGAATACTATCCTCTTACTAACTGAGTCAATTGTTTCAGGGCAATCCCTAGTCAATACTGGAGACAAAGCTGGGCCTTCTGGACTGTCTAAGCCCCAGCTTCATCCCTGGAGCCAATGCTCCCAGAAAGTGAAGTGCAAAGCATCAGATCAGATGAAATGGAATCATTGTGCATGGTTGAACTGTTTGAGCTTCAGGGAGGAAAATGATAAATTGGGCAGACTGGTGATACACTGAACAAAGAAGAGTATTTTGAGTGCCCTGACAGTCCACTGCCAGTGTCCGAGCTCTCCATGCGAGCCAAATGTTGTGGACTCAGAAACTGTAACTCCTGGAGCTGAAAGTGCCCCAAGTTCTAGCCTCTCTACCCCCATGGAGACTCCCCTGACAAGTGAGGACAATGCTGAAAATGAGGCTCAGAGTGCAGAGACTATAAGAGTTCCCCTAGAAAGACTGGTCGAGCTGTAAAGCCTGTGGTGCACCTCAGTTATGATTCACTTGGGAGGCCTGTGGACTTGCCTCTCAATGTTGTCCATAAAGGTGTATGTGTCCCCGAGCTCATTGCCCAAACTGAGCATCAGTGCTAACTCCAAGTTACTTGTGTTGCCCTCTAGGTATGGTGCCCTTGCCCCATCCAGCCCCAAGGTAACTGATAGGAAGGGCCCTCTCTTCAGGTTTCATGTACAAGAGGTATAACTTGAGTTATGGTACAATGTGTATGTAATACTGTGTAAAGAGTGACGTACTGCAATGTTTCAGAAATGTGTTCTTGGTAAAATGATATATTGACTGATGATTACATATGCGCAGCCTAATGCAAATGTATATGGTTGCAGTTGAAACTTATGGGGTACTTGCTTGACGCGACGCAAGCTTTCCCAGGCTAGGAAGGGTGTAACCCCTGCAAATGGGGGTTCCCAAAAGACTTCCAGGAGCTTGCTTGAATGCTCCAAGCCTGAATGGTGTTTGGCATTTAAGCCATTTATCAGTGAGTGTTTTTAGAGCCTCTGGTACTGTCTCTTTAAGAGCTGTCTGCTTGCAGACATAATTAGTTTGTATGGGGACTGTGTGCTTCTCTGAGTGCACCACTCGAGCTGCTGCCAATTCACTTCATTTTGCAGTCACTAGAGTGCAAAGGAACCTATCTGAAAGATGTAACTGTTTGCCAGAAATTATTTAGAGTAATAATGAAATTACAGTTTGTCTAACCTGCTTTTTTGCAGTCAGAACTGTGTCTGCTAGTTCCCATTCTAGTTTTGAACTGCTGAACTGGACCAATCAGTGTGGGTAAGCTAGCTCTAAAATGATGCCTTGGACGAATCAGAACTTGGACTCATAATCTGAGCCAGCCACAAGAGGATTGTATGGGCGGGACTCTGGGAGATGTAGTTTAGACTTCAGTGCCTTTTTGACCAACAGCAGCAGTCTATTGTGAGTGACAGCCAATCCAGTCAAGAACTGGGAGGAACTCAAAGGAAGTGCCGGTTTCAGCCAGTTGGAGTTCAGTTGAGCTTTGGCAGTGAAGAAGGAAGGAGCCCTGTGCTTTTCAGTGTGCAGTTTTAGTCAAAAAAAGTGTAAGGCCCAGAGTTCAGGTCTGCAGCTTGTTAGGACTGAATCTGTCCTGTGAAAAGAATCAAAGGATCTCTGAAGAGTAGAAACCAGGCTCACCCTGTAGAAGACTGGAAGAATTGCTGAAAATTGCACTCGGTCTGTCAGGAACTGAATCTGCTGTGTGTTCTCCCGGTATTGTGCAGTAATTACGATCGATACAGATGCAGCCTGCCTGGTATAGTGCTTTCTTTTATATAAATGTGTGAAGAGGTTTGTGTACCTCAAGTGAGCCCTGCTGACATTGAAGGGACCCTATCTTATTTGGAGGTCGTGGAGTACTAATTCAGGGGTCGCTTCCTGTTGAATTGCCACATTAAATCCAAATGGAATTACTGTACTGCTGACTGTTTAATTCTCCTTTCTCTGTGTGAAAGGGCCCTACCAGCTGCCACGGGTTTGGACTAGCCACTGGGGCTTGGGTACCCAGGGACAGTAACTGATAGGGATAGGCCTGTGCACAGAGCCATAGGTAGATTATTAGAGTGATAAGCTAATTAACCTGATTTCCTGTCCTTGTTGTATCCCTAAATAAATCAGAGCTGCTTGTTTCAGCAAAGTTATACTGCCTGAGGTATTTGCTCATGTTAAAGTACTGTACTGTGATTGTTGCACTGTATCTCATTTCACAGGAGGTCCCAGTGCGGAACCAGACCTGGGGGTAAGTGTATACTGTGAAGGTAATTCTGATATATTGTGTGGGCCACTAGTGGGAAGAAGGGGGTTGCAGTGTCCCAGAGGGCTGTGACCAAGTTAGTTTAACTATTGCAAACCCTGACCTCTGGTGGAGGCACCGCCATTGGATCCAGGCCCCTCAACCTGTTAGTGGCAAATCAGGCAGGGGTAGTAGCCCCTGGGATAGCGCCATCTAGGGTTACATAGGTACATCAGGGAGCGAAGGAAGACCAAGGCAGGGATAGTGAGGCTTAATAAAGGGGAGAGGGGGTGGGCAGAAGGAGACGGAGAAAACGGAGAGATACTAAACAAATATTTTTGCTCAGTATTTACAAATGAAGAGAGGGAGGTACCTAAAACAAACAATAGAAACACTCTGGATGCAGAAGTTGATACCAGCCCATTTACAGAAGAAAGGATTCTGAAAGAACTCTTAAAACTGAAGGTGGACAAAGCAATGGGGCCTGATGGGATTCATCACAGAATTCTAAAAGAACTAAGGGTAGAACTAGTGACACCACTGACTACCCTCTTTAACAAATCATGGGAGGATGGGGTGGTACCTGAGGACTGGAGGAGGGCAGATGTGATTCCCCTTCACAAAAGTGGGAGCAGGGCAGAAGCAGGAAACTACAGACCTGTTAGTTTAACCTCAGTGATAGGGAAAATGATGGAATCACTTCTGAAGGAAAGAATTGTCGAGTACCTAGAGGCCACAGGGGCACAGGACCCAAGGCAGCATGGATTCACAGCAGAAAGGTCATGCCAGATGAATCTAATAGATTTCTTTGACTGGGTGACCAAAGTAGTAGATCAGGGAGGGGCTGTGGACATGGCCTACCTAGACTTTTAGCAAGACATTTGACTCAGTCCCACACAAAAGATTAATATACAAGTTAGCCAGTCTGGGAGTGGGTCCCAAGATGATAGCCTGGGTAAAGAATTGGCTGGAGAACAGGACACAGAGGGTAATAGTAAATGGAGTCCACTCTGAAGAAAGGGGGTTACTAATGGGCACCGCAGGGTTCAGTATTAGGACCAGTCCTCTTCAATGTCTTTATGTTACATTGCAGAGGGACTGGAAGGAAAAGTATGTCTCTTTGCAGATGACACAAAGATCTGCAATATAGTTGATGCACAAGGTGGGGTGGAAAGGATGAGAAGGGACTTGGCAAGGTTGGAGGAATGGTCAAATGTATGGCAGCTGAGATTCAGTGCTAAGAATGCAAGGTAATGCACCTGGGAAACAAAAACTCAGGGGAAGAGTACACAATGGGGGGTGAGATACTAACAACAACAGAAATGGAAAGGCACCTGGGGGTAGTCATATCAGATGACTTAAAAGTGGGCAAGCAATGTGAGAGGGCAGTAAGGAGGGCTGGGGGGATACTGGGATGCATAGGGAGAGGCATCACCAGTAGAAAACAAGAAGTTGTTATCCCTCTGTACAGACAGTTGGTGAGACCCCATCTGGAGTATTGCATGCAGTTCTAGAGACCCCATCTCCACAAGGACATAGACAGGATAGAGGCAGTCCAGAGAAGGGCAACTAAAATGGTGCAGGGTCTGCACCAGAAGACATATGAAGAGAGACTAAAGGAGCTTAATATGTATAGCCTCAAGGAAAGGAGGGAGAGGGGGAACATGATAGAAACTTTCAAGTACCTCAGGGGAATCAACAAAGTCCAAGAGGGTAGCATCTTTAAAAAAAAAAAGGTATGCAAGAACAAGGGGGCACAATTTGAAGATAGAGGGAGAGCGGCTCAGAGGTAATGTAAGGAAGTATTTTTTCACAGAGAGGGTTGTGGATGCATAGAACAGGTTGTGGAGTCAAAAACAGTGGTTGAATTCAAGCATGCATGGGACAGTCATAAGGCAATTCTAGGGGGTTGGGGTAGAAAGAAGTAGGCTGCTGGTTAACTAGGATCTGCAGCTTATCCATTAGGTAGGGAAATGGGCAGACTGGGTGGGCCAAGCAGTCCTTATCTGCTGTCAAATTCTATGTTTCTATGTACCCCACAGTGGTCTGGTGGAGAAACTGACAGGGTGAGGAGTAGGCCCTTTGATGGTCAGATGGATTGAAAACTGGCTAGCTGGACACACTCAGAGAGTAGTGGTCGATGGGGAGCTCTCATACCCTAGAGAGGTCGGTAGTGCGGTACCGCAGGGCTCCGATCCTGTTTAATGCATACATATCAGATATCAGGGAGGGTATAGGGTGTGAAATGAGTCTCTTCGCTGATGACTCCAAGATGGGAGCAGTAGTTGAGGGGGAAGAGGGGAGGTTGGCCCTGCAAGGGGGCCTGGACAGTGGACACCCTGGAAAGATGGGCTCACACCTGGAAATTAAATTTCAATATCACCAAGTGCAAGGTGTTACATCTTGGGCGGGGAAACCCTAAACACAGGTACATCCTGGGAGGGGAGGCACTGGAGGCCTCAACAGGGGAAAAAGACCAAGGGGTCATGGTGGATGCATGTATGAATAACTCTGAGCAGTGCAGGAGAGCGGCTAGCAAAGCAAACAGGATGTTGGGATGCATCGTAAGGGGGATCACCTCTAGGAGCAGGGAAGTCATTCTGCCGCTGTACAATGGACTGGTTAGACCACACCTTGAGTACTGTGTACAGAACTGGAGACCACACTTGAAGAGGACATACAGCTCCTAGAGAGGGTACAGAGGAGGGCAACTAAGATGATACGAGGACTAGGCAATTTGACGTATGAGGACAGACTTGAGGAGCTCTGCCTGTTTTCATTGGAGAAGAGGAGAGGAGAGGCAGGGGGGACATGATTGAGGTCTTCAAGTACCTCAAGGGAATAAATAGGGTAAACACGGAGGGGATCTTTAGACTAAAGCAGGAAGGTATCACCAGAGGGCATGGTTTAAAGTTGGAAAGTGGAAGGGTGAGGGGGGAAAAGAGGAGGAGGTTTTTCACCGAGATGGTGGTGGATCCTTGGAACGCGCTGCCTGGTGAGCTGGTTCAGAGATTCCCAGTGGAGGGCTTCAAGAGAGGGTGGGACAGACACAGAAAGCGGATGTATCAGATGATGGCCTGGCCCAGGTGGGTGGGGATGGATGATAGGGGTTTCTGGAACACAAGGGGGGAGGGCCTCGGTACCCAACTAGGGATCTGAGGTTCGAGCAGACTCAGTAGACCATAAGGCCTAATCTGCTGGCAATTAGTATGTTAGTAAGATGAAACACCAGATTCTCATTCTATCTACTTTGCTACACTGTGACTTTTTCATGCGCTTTCTTCACCACAGTCTATTGCTTTATACTTGTTTCCTTCTCCCGCTCATTTCTTTTTCTAATCTCCCTTATTTCTAGCTCATTTTCGCTCTCACTCTCTCTCTCTCTCTCTCTCTTTCTCTCTCTCTCTCTCTCTCTTTCTCCCTCTTTGGTGCTTTTAGCAGCTTTACACACATAATGTTACTGGAATACTGTATATCTGTTCTGTTTAACATAGAAAGATTGACCATAACAGCAGAAAAAGACCAGAGGTCCATCCATTCTGCTCATATTCCCTATAATCCCTGGAGCCTTCCTTGGAACCTATTGGAACCCATATTCAGAGCCGGCTGGCTGCACGTGCACACTGGGGTTAAGGCTTGCCAGTTCTTGCGCTTATTCAAATGGATATCATGCTATCTGTTTGAATATCAGGCCATGGTAGCGTGGCGCACAGCCAGTGGTCACCATGCTTTGTGCCACGCTACCAGAGTGCTGGGCTGAAGACCACCCATAGGAGTAAAGCGTGGTACACACAGGTTAGTGCCACAAACCCTATAGGCAATATTTAGCTCAAACATGCAGATGAACCCATTGGGCATGCACGGTGCTAGGGGCCATTTGCATGCCCATTATAGGGCCATCTGATGCGGAGCACATTAGCCAAGTATGCCAGAACAGGTCCCCCCAGCCCTGATCCCCTCATGTAGGTAAAGAAAACATCCCTGGTGGTCCACTGGGCTCTCCCTAGCCCTGATCCCCTCATGTATGTCAAAATAAGCATCCTTCATGGTCCAGTGGTCCCTCCCCAGCCCCTATCTCCTGTCATATTAATAATAAATACATTCCTGATGGTCTAGTGGTCCCTCTCCAGCCCCTGAACCCTTGTCATGTTAATAATACATTCTGGTGTTCCTAGTGGTCCTCCCCAGCCCCAGTCCCTGTTATGACAACACACCATTCTGTGGTCTGCAGACCCATCGCCCTCACTGCAGTAGGTGCTGTCCCACCACCATGTTCCCCGTCCCAAGCCTAGAGCTGATGACCAGCACAACCCTCCGCTCTCCACCATGAATGGCCGCTGACTGTGCTGTCACCGAGTGTGCACTGTATACAGTACCACCAATTGGTTGGCAGCAGCTGTCAATCAGTGGGCAGTACTGCATATAGCACATTGTAGGTGACAGCTCAGCTGGTAACTGGCCGTGGTGATGAGTGGAGGGCTGTGCTGATAGCCGGCTCCTGGGCTTGGGACAGGGGGGTTCAGGGTAGTAGGACAATACCTGCCAGGGTGGGGTGATAGGGGTCTACTAGACCACCAGGGATGAATGTGTGTTATCATAACAGGGATTGGGGCTGGGGAGGGACCACTAGACCACCAGAAATGTATTTTATTATTGATATGACAGGAGCTAGGAGATGAGGAAGGACCACTGGTCCACCTGGGTGCTTATTTTGACGTACATGACGGAACTGGGGCTAGGTAGGGACTGCTGGACGATCAGGGTACCCAGCCCTTGACACTGTGTGGATGGGGGCACCCACTCCCTCTGTGCACTGTTAAGGGCTGGGTTTCAAAAACATTAACTGCACCACGGTCACTGGTGGCTGTTTAGCAACTTGAAAACGCTCAATATCGTGTTCGCACTCACATATGCATGAGGCATCCCTCATTTGCATAGGGCAGCGCAATATTGTGCGCAACAGTGCTGTCAGGGGTGGGCCGTGCATAAGTGTCTTTTGAATATGGCCACACCCCAGACAGCTTATTCTAGGTTAGCGTGGCGCAAACTTATTTTGTGCCACTCTAACCTTTTAAAAATGGGGTCCATGGTTCATCCAGGGTACCAACCCCTTCCATCCCCATTATTTTTATTAATATTTATGAATGTACTCAATCTCATAATGTTGTTCTCTTGTATGGCCTGCCTCTGTATTTATTTTGCTACTCTTTATTGTCCACCATGCTTGGACATAAATGTCTCTTTGATGGTCTTTGCACCATTTTTGAACCATAATATTTGGCAGTCCAATTGACTTTTAAAAACAGTTGTGAATGTGGGTCTTTCATCTTGGTGACATTTCTATCATTAAAATACATCTAGTTCAGTTTAAGATGCACAGTCGATTTTAGTTACTTTAAATGAAAATATATAAATAGATTCAAATTACTGGTATCCAGTTCAAGTTCGGCTACTGAACACAATCTCAGCAGACAAAACCTATGTATCATTGATATTTGTTTATATTAACCATTTGTAAGTTATACTGCTCAACAGCAGTACTCGCACCTGCACTTTACGAAATGCTATGTTGCACTGTGATCTAATGTTTCCTAACCAATGAATTTGCACCATTGGGTATGTAGGTGCTAGTACCCACTGGCTATAGCAAGGTTATACATAGGGACAGTGTGGCCTGACGTTCTGGCATGGTTCTGGGACCACAAATAAAAATAACATTTCAGCCACTCTGGATATTGCCTTTGGTGTGTGCGCTGTGTTTTTGTTTTGGTGTTTCCTGAGCACCTCT
The DNA here is from genome assembly GCA_016271365.2 of Neoceratodus forsteri. Classification (NCBI taxonomy): domain Eukaryota; kingdom Metazoa; phylum Chordata; order Ceratodontiformes; family Ceratodontidae; genus Neoceratodus; species Neoceratodus forsteri. Next base: position 74,839,549 of record JADMNL010000023.1, read on the forward strand.
CCATGGCAGCACCTTTAGGGGAGTTTGGAGCGCACTGCTTCACTTGCCTTTTTATTCGGTGACATTTCTCTCTGCACCTAACGTACAAAGGATATTATGGGCCCTGTACAAAGTCACAAAGTGTGACATTACTCTAGTGTGCAAATTCACAGCACTAATGCATATGAAGTGCTACGTGACTAATGCCACGCCACATGCAGCTCTGTGAGTCACAATCCGGTATGTCCACAAAGTCTGACCTCATTGTGCCCTAGGACCTGGGGGAAGGGGACACCTCCAAATCAAATGACCAGTAATGAACTGGTTCTATACAGGTGCAGTACCAGCCTGTCCGTTATTTAGAGCTGGATATTGGCAAGGGCTTATGCAGGTGCTGTGAAGGAACTATACAGGCCTGCTTGCTATTCAGACTGTTACAAATTCTTTCCCTGTCGAGGCTTGTAATATGTTTGTCCATGTGCTGGTGGTGTTCACTAATACAAACACTTTCAGTCACAGCATGCACTTTCAGGTAAACTGTAGACATTTAATAGGCATTTGGCAGGCATGCTACAAATATAAAATAAATACTTATACAGGCAAAGAACAAACAATGTAGAGACCCTAGACAGTACTGCAGTTTCTGACCAGGGCTCTAACATCTGCCAGACTGATACAACTCAACACCTGGAAAACCTCTCCCACATGTGATAAGTAAATCTTTCATGTTTGGTGACAGTTTGCCCTCTTTCTGTGCAGTAGCCCTTTTCAGCTGAAGAACGGGCCTTCTGTGTTTTTTGTTTGGTTTTAGCTGCAATGTAACTGTAGCCACCATCTTCAACACTAGATGGCACTGCAGCTTGTAGAAAAGAAGTGAGGGAACAGAAGTCTTAACAGTGTAGTACAGGAATGTTATCTCTGCCACCTGCCTTGCTCTGTGGGACTTGGCCATTGGTTATTATTATTAACGCCTTCTGCAAGCCCAGATCTGGACTTCTTTGCCAGCTGACTATATGAGGGTGTTGTTTAGATTAGCGACCCTGGTCGGCCCGATGGCACAGCAGTAGAGCTTCCGCTTGTGAAGCCAAAAACCTGGGTTCAAGAATGAGTCCAAGGAATCAGAGGGCCAGCTAGGGGGAAGAGGATTGAGCATCCAAAGGACTGTTCTCCTCCGGGAAGAGGGTGGGTGAGCGTTGACACTTGACTGACCTCTGGCAGAGGCCAGGGAAGGGAGTAGCTGCTGGATCCTGGATAGTGGGGAGGCGTGTTGGACACTGGTGCTTAGTGCTATCAGGTTGTTGCATGCTATGCCTCCCATGCAGTGATAAAGCATCAGCAAAACTGCAGGCCCCATCAGTGATGATCCACTCCACAGGTCCCACCCCACCTGCCGATGGCACTTGGCTGGCGACCCAGTTTAAGTGTTCCATCAGGAGTGGCCCTGCCTTGGGGGGTAAGCCAGGGAGACGCACCAGTGATGGAGATCTGCCAGGAACCTGATTTGGTAGTCCATCAGGGGAAGCCTGCTTGGCGGCCCTGCCCTGGGGAACAAGCCCGGGAAGATTACCACCCGAGGTAAGTCCTGAGGGGTTGAGCAGGGGGACTGAGGAAGCACAGGCAGAGCCGTAAGGGTAAGGTGCCAGAAAAAAGGAAAAGATTAGTGACCCTGGGGCCCACTCGGGATCAGACCAATTATAGGAACACACAGGTTACTGGCATTCACGCCCCCTCACACCTGCTGGGCAACTAAGGGACAGACTTTTAGGTGTAACCCCCCCCCCTGCAAAAGTCTTCCAGGAGCTTTAAGAGCTGTCTGCCTGCAGACATAATTAATTTGGATGGGGGTCTGTGTGTTTCCCTGCTTGAGTCCCGCTCGAGCTACTGCCAAATCACTCTGTTTCTGCAGTCGCTAAGAGCACAGAGGGAGCTCTTCTGAAAGATGTAACTGTTTACCAGAACTTAGTGTGATAATGAAAATACAGTTTGTTTGACCTGCCTTTGTTACAGCATGAACTCTGTTTGCTTGTTACCTCATTTGAGTCCAGAACTGCTGAATGGGACCAATCATTATTTGGGACCTTTGAACTGGAGCCTACTTTGGGCAAATCAGAACTGGGACTTTCACTTGGAGCCAGCCACAAGGGGATTATATGAAGAGTTCTTCTGGGAAATGTAGTTCAGACCTTGGCGCCTTTTTACACCAATAGAGGGAGCCTGTTGTGACTGACAAGGAAGATCAGCCAACTGGAACCTTTTGGATTTGGAGGAAATGCCCTGCTCTGTTACTGGAAAGCGGAGATCAGTTGTGACAGTGAAGAGAGAAGGAGCTCTGTGCTTCTGCGATGTATAGTTTCGCGCGGGCAACATGTGAGACCCTGAGTTTTGGCCTGCAGCCGTTGTGAGTGCCAGTTTGGACTGAATCCAAGTTGTGAGGAGAAAGAAGCACCAGAAGTGTGGAAACCAGGCTCTCCCTGTAGAAGACTGGAGAAATTGCTGAATCGCGCTCGGTCTGTCAGGAACTGAAGCTGCTGTGTGTGCTCCCGGTATTTTGCAGCAAGTGCGATCAGGATTGAGGAGCAGCCTGCCTGGTATAGTACTTTGTTTTACAGTACATATGAATGTCTGTAGTGCTTGTGGGGAATCATTATTTCCAATCCACTGTGCTGTGTGTTGTGTGTTGAAGCTGGAAGCAAACCCCAGCTTGTCTCAGATTAAATCTGTCTGCTATAAACTGCAGTGGGGTCCAGTCACAAGGACCTTGTTTCCATGCCCTGTTGTTTCTGACAATCCAGAGAACATCCACCATCCGGTTCTCAGCTTGGGTATTGTGAGTACAAACCAGGGTATTCCCCTGCAGCCTGTTTTCAATCACAAGTGTGTCATCTAATTGTTGTTTCACTTCTTCATGGACTGAGCCAGCCAGCTCGGATTACAATTGGGTGTTGTGCATATATTTTCTTCTACAGGGCCTATCCATCTGCACCTGCTGCCAACCCCGGCAATGGACCTGGCTAGCCTCCCAACCTGGGTACCCAGAGTGTGACTTTTCAGACCCTGTATGTGTGCACAGTACTGTGATTTAATGCCACCAATTAACCTGATTTCCCCCTCCCGTGTTACTGTCCCCTAAATAAATCAGATTTGTTGTTGTTATACTATACACTGTCTATGGTGTTGGTACTTATGGAAACAGTATTGTATTTTGCTGTGTATGTTGTTTAACCTTATTTTACAGGGGGTCCTCAGAGACGTGCTGCAGAATCAGTCTCGAGGGTAAGTGGTGCTTTATGAGTGAACAGTGTGTATACGTGGGGCATTGGGGCTGTAACTCCTGTGTACTGTGTGAGCCACTAGAGGGAACCATAGGGGGTCACGGTGTCCCAGAGGGCTGTGATCAAGCTAGTCTAACCACTACAAACCCTGACCTCTGGGTGGAGGCACCCTACATAGAACCTAGGCCCCTCAACCTGTCAGTAGTCAAGCAGGCAGGGGTAGTAGCCCTTGGGATAGCGCCACCTGGGGGTTACATATGGATGCCTGAATAATCTGTGGTATCTTCCTGTTCCAGATTCCCCAAATAATGGCAATTCTGTCTGGAGCATATCATGCAGTATCGAGTTTATTGTGTGGAAAACATATTCTGACTATCCAGGACTATCCTTAAAATGTTATCCGTTATCTGGGTCTAATCTTCTAGATCCAGACACATGAGCTCTCCACAATTAGTGATTGTGAAGGGAATAATTCACTGTGCAAGGTCTTCAAATTGGCACCAGCTGTAAAGGTGTCTACTCACAAATCCTCCAAGCAGGAAGAAGAGTGCAGCCATGCTGACTGTGTTCGTGTGAGTGGGAGACCAGGAAAAGGAAGTGAAAACTGGGAAAAAAACAAAATGATAATAAAAACAAGACAATTAGTAACCCAGCTTACAGACTGACTTTAAAGATATAAATTTAGGATCCATAAACCCACCTCTGCCCAGCCAAAGCCCTGGGTCATAGAAGCATAGAAACATAGAATTTGATGGCAGATAAGGACCGCTTGGCCCACCTAGTCTGCCCATTTTCCTACCTAACAGATAAGCTGCAAATCCTAGTTAACCAACAGCTTACTTCCTCCTACCCTCCACTAGGACTGCCTTATGTCTGTCCCATGCATTCTTGAAGTCCCCCACTGTTCTTGACTCCACGACCTCCTCAGGGAGGCTGTTCCATGCATCCACAACCCTCTCAGTGAAAAAATACTTCCTCACATTACCTCTGAGCCGTCCCCCCTCTATCTTCAAATTGTGCCCCTTGTTCTTGCACATCTCTTTTCTGGAAGATGCTACCCTCTTGGACTTTGTTAATTCCCTGAGGTACTTGAAAGTTTCTATCATGTCCCCTCTCCCTCCTTTCCTCTAGGGTATACATATTAAGCTCCTTTAGTCTTTCTTCAGATGTCTTCTGGTGCAGACCCTGCACCATTTTGGTTGCCTTCCTCTGGACAGCCTCCACTCTGTCTATGTCTTTGCGGAGATGGGGTCTCCAGAACTGCACACAGTACTCCAGATGGGGTCTCACCAACTGTCTGTACAGAGGGATAACAACTTCCTGTTTTCTACTATTGATGCCTCTTCCTATGCATCGCAGTATCCCCCCAGCCTTTCTTACTGCCTTCTCACATTGCTTGCCCACCTTTAGGTCATCTGATATAATTAGCCCCAGGTCCCTTTCTATTTTTACTGTTGTCAGTATCTCACCCCCCATTGTGTACTCTTCCCCAGGGTTTTTGTTTCCCATGTGCATTACCTTGCACTTCTTTGCATTGAATCTGAGCTGCCGTACATTTGACCATTCCTTCAATCTTGCCAAGTCCCTTCTCATCCTTTCCACTCCATCTTGTGTATCAACCCTGTTGCAGATCTTTGTGTCATCTGCAAAGAGACATACTTTTCCTTCCAGTTCCTCTGCAATGTCACTTATAAAGACATTAAAAGGACCAGTCCTAGTACTGAACCCTCGGTGCCCCACCAGTAACCCTCCTTTCTTCACTGTGTATTCCATTTACTACTACCTTTGCGTCCCTGTTGTCTAGCCAATTTTTTATCCAGGCTACCACCATGGGACCCACTCCAAGGCTGGCTATCTTGTGAATTAATCTTGTGTGGGACTGTATCAAATGCCTTGCTAAAATCTAGGTAGGCCATGTCACAGCCCTCCCTGGTCTACTACTTTGGTCACCCAGTCAAAGAAATCTATTAGATTCGTCTGACATGACCTTCCCATCGTGAATCCATGCTGCCTTGGGTCCTGTGCCCCACTGGCCTCTAGGTACTCAACAATTCTTTCCTTCAGAAGTGATTCCATCATTTTCCTACCACTGAGGTCAAACTAACTGGTCTGTAGTTTCCTGCCTCTGTCCTGCTCCCACTTTTGTGAAGAGGAATCACATCTGCCCTCCTCCAGTCCTCGGTACCACCCCATCCTCCCATGATTTGTTAAAGAGAGTAGTCAGTGTGTCACTAGTTCTACCTTAGTTCTTTTAGAATTCTTGAGTGAATCCATCAGGCCCCATTGCTTTTGTCCACCTTCAATTTTACTAGTTCTTTCAGAACCTTTCTTCTGTAAATGGACTGGTATCGACCCCTGTCTTCAGAGTGTTTCTCTTGTTTGGTTTAGGTAACGCCTCCTCTCCTTTGTGAATACTGAGCAGAAATATTCGTTCAGTATCCCTTCTTTTCACTGTCACCCTCTACCCACATTCCCTCCCTTTATTAAGCTTCAGTATCCTCCTTTGGTCTTTCTTCGCTCCCTAATGTACCTATAAAAGTCTTATCCTCTTAACAGAATTGTTCTATCCTTTCCTCGGTTTGGGCTTTGCTATTCTGACTGCCTTCCCAGCCTCTTTCTGCTTTAACTGATAAAGTTCTCTGTCATGCTCCTTCTGTGTTTCCTTATATTTCCTGAATGCTGTTCTTTTCTCCTTAACCTTCCCTGCCACCTCTTTTGAGAACCGTAGCGTTTTTTTCCTTCGTTGTGTTTTACTGATTTGCTTTACACAAAGGCTTGTTGCCTCTGTGATGGCTGTTTTGATCACTCCCCATTGTTCCTCCACCCCTCCTTCTTGCCTGTTTGCTAGTGCTTTTCTGAGGCACTCTCTCATTTTCCCAAAGTCGGCCCTCCTAAAGTCCAGTACTCTTGCTTTTGTATGGCTTGACTGTATGGCTGTGTTTATCATGAACCACACTGTTTGGTGGTCGCTTGTTCCCAGATGGCTACCCACTTCTAAATCTGAGATTCTTTCTCCATCCCCATTTGAGAGTACCAGGTCTAAGACTGCTCCTCCCGAGTGGGTTCCAATACTAGCTGTCTGAGGCATCGCCCTGTAGAGCATCAAGAATGACCCTGCTCTTGGATGTGCCTGCAGCAAAGGTGCTCCAGTTAACATCTGGCATATTCAGGTCCCCCATCAACAATATCTCCCCTTTTTCTGCCATTCTAAGAAAGCCTTCTATCATTTCCTTGTCCATTCCCTCCCCCTGAGATGGGGGTCTGTATACAACCCCCATGCGGATTGTGGTGCCATTTCCTGTCTCCAGGGTGACCCAAAGTGCCTCATCTGCTCCCTGTTTACTCTTTAGTGCTGTTGCTTTGATCCCTTCCTTTACATAGAGAGCTACTCCTCCTCCTCTTTTACCCTCCCTGTCCCTCCTGTAGATTGTGTATCCTGGTATGTTGACATCCCAGTCATGGTTCTCTGTGTACCATGTTTCTGTGACTGCCACAATATCCAGGCAACCCTCTTCCATCAAGGCCACTAGTTCAGGGAGCTTGTTACACAGACAACGGGCATTGGTACTCATCACCCTCCACGTTTTGATAGCCTTACCCCTTTTAGCCCCATTTCTGTCCTTACTGCATTTGCCTTTTTTTACATTTAAATCTGTTCTGCTCCCTAATAACTTCTGTACCTTGGTGTTTACCTCACTAATCACCATGTTTTGTGGGGGGAGGCTCGGATTTCCCTGCTCCTTTTCAGTGCCTCCCCCCTTGGCTAGTTTAAATGCTTGCCAATGAAGCATTTAAACCTCTCACCTAGGATCCTGGTTCCCCCCCTGGACAGATGCAGACCATCGCACCAGTATAGGTCTGCATCCCTCCAGGTGGCTCCCCAGTCCCCAATGAAGCCAAAACCCTGAGCTCCACACCAGTTTTTCAACCACTCATTGAATTCCCTGGTGAGAAGTGCCCTAGCATCTCCCTTGCCATAGACAGGCAGCACCTCCGCGAAGGTTACCGTATGCGCTACTTGTCTAAGGTCCCTTCCCTACTCTATAAACTCCTCTTGCACTGCTCTGATCCCATTCCTAGCCAGGTCATTTGTCCCTAGGTGGACAATGACATCCAGCTCCCTCCCTCGTGCAGCTCCTCCCACAATCCTGAGGATTCGCTTCCTGTCCCTCCAAGCCGTGGCGCCAGGAAGGCACCTTACCTCCCTCTCCCCTTCCTCCCCCATTTCTACCCCCCTAATGATTGAGTCCCCCACCAGGAGTTGTTTCCTCTTCCCCTGTGGGGTCCCATGTCACCCTCCTGTGGGTCTCCTTTGTGAAGGTTCCCAGCATCCTCCTTGGTCTCCACTGCAGGTGCCTCCCTAGAGGAACCACTATCCACCAGAAGAGTGAATGAATTGTGAAGAGGTACAGCTGGAAGGATGCAACTCTGTTCCACCACCCTCTCCCTCCTTCAGCCCACCCTGGTCCAGCCTTTCCTCTTTCTTGGCAACCTCTGAGGTAGTGGCATTGGCCCTGGTGGTCCCTGGGTGGGGGAGGAGGTTTCACGAATCCTATCCAGGTCAGCCTGGAGACGGGCAACCTCCTCTCTCAGACCAGAGAGGTGCCTGCAAATAGGGCAGCATCGCAGCCTCCAGAATGTCTCCCAGAACACTGCCGCCCCACAGCCATTGCACTGCACCACTCCTATCATGTCTTATTTTGTGTCCTCTCTACTGTTTCACTGGATGCTTATTCTCTCCTCTCCTTACAACTCTCACCCTTTCTGTTCTGGGTCAGCAACTTCCTATCTTCTTCAGTAGCCTCCTTCTTCCTTTCTCAATATCAGACCACCAGCAGCTAGGGGGGGAGAGTGAGCTACTTTTTTTACTTTAGGGTTGACAAAACCAGTGTTTCTCTATGATCCTTTCCTTCCTACTGCCAAACAGGAAGTTCCTGTTGACAGTCAAATACAGTGGCTATAAAAGTAGAACTGGCTTTGGGAGGGTGAGTGGGATGGAGGGCAATTAGTAGGAAAAAAGGCTAGCAACAGGAAGTTGTAATTTGACTCACCTGCTTTTCTAGTGTCTAAACCACACCCCCAGGTAAGCTCTCTTTCCTCCTACTGGTTTAGCAAAGTCAGCTGATACAGTACCCTTCCCTGCACAGAACACACACTGACTTTCTTTCTTTTTTTTAACCCTAAATAAGACCCCTTCTACTTCTAATAAAGTTATCTGTCTACTTAATCTTAACTGACACTGACTCCTGCTGAGATATAAGTTTTAAATTAATAAGAAAATGTAGCTTCATATTCATACCCACAAATGAGCCTCTGCATGCTGTGCCTTCTGTGTCACACCTGGAAATAAGACTTGGCACACTGTGCCTTTCTTAGACGCATCTGAAATGAGCATTATACAATGGCAAGAAAAATCCTGGACTCTGATTGGCCATGTCTTGGTTCGACCAGTGATGTTATCCCAGCACAACATCAGGGTCTAGTCTCAGCCTCACTGTGAACCTGTAGATGACCTGGAGCACATTGAGCATTTGCTTGATTGTTTCATCTGCTCTTAAAAAACAAAAGATTTTTCACACAAAACATCTTTAAAATGATTTTATTTATTCTGTATATCGAGCCATTGTATAATAGCAATAATGCCCTCCAGGGTGTGTGTGCGTTTCGGATAACGTCATGCCGCAGTTGCTGGAAACGCTTTCGACCCTCTGACCTCGTGCCCCAACCACCTGAGGGCATGACATTATCCCAGCACGCACACACCATCGTCAGGTATTATTGCTTAATTGACACACCCTGAAATGAGCCTCAGCACAGTGTGCTTTTTTGGGTCACAGCTGGAAACAAGCCTTAGCACGGTGTACCTTTCTGGGTCACACCTGAAAATGAGCCTGGCACAGTGTGCCATTCTGGTTCACACCTGGAAATGGCTTTGGTATAGTGTGCCTTTCTGGATTGCACCTGGAAACCAGCCTTGGCCCAGTGTGCCATTCTGGATCACACCTGGAAACAAACCTTGGCACAGTGTGACTTTCTGGGTCTCACCTGGAAATGAGCCTTGGCACAGTGTGCTTTTCTGGGCCACAGTTGCAAATGAGCCTTGGCACACTGTGACTTACTGGGTCACATCTGGAAATGAGCCTTAGAACAGTGTGTCTTTCTGGATCGCAGCTGAAACTGAGCCTTGGCACAATGTGCCTTTCTGGAACACACCTGGAAATGAGCCTTGATATAGTGTATCTTTCTGGGTTGCACCTGGAAATGAGCCTTGGCACAATATGCCTTTCTGGATCACACCTGGAAATTATCCTTGGCACAGTGTGCCTTTCTGGATTGCTCCTGGAAATGAGCTTTGGCGCAGTCTGCCATTATGGGTCACACATGGAAGTGAGCCTTGGCACAGTGTGCTTTTCAAGGTTGCACCTGGAAAGAAGCCTTGGCACAGTGTGCCTTTCTGTGTTGCACCTGGAAATGAGCCTTGGCACAGTATGCCTTTCATGGTCGCACCTGGAGATCAGCCATAGGAGAGTGTGCCTTTCTGGATCACACCTGGAAATGAGTCTTGGTACAGTGTGCCTTTCTGTGTCACACCTGGAAATGAACTTTGGCACAGTGTGCCTTTCAAGGTCACACCTGGAAACGAGTCTTGGCACAGTGTGCCTTTCTGGATCGCACCTGGAAATGAGTCTTGGTACAGTGTGCCTTTCTGTGTCACACCTGGAAATGAACTTTGGTACAGTGTGCCTTTCAAGGTCACACCTGGAAACGAGTCTTGGCACAGTGTGCCTTTCTGTGTCACACCTGGAAATGAGGTTTGGCACAGTGTACCATTATGGGTCACACCTAGAAATTAGCCTTGGCACAGTGTGTCGTTTTGGGTCACACCTGGAAATAAGCCTTGCCACAGTGTGCCTTTCTGTGCTACTGCTGGAAATGAACCTTGGCACAGTATGCCTTTCTGGGTCACACTTGGAAATGAGCCTTGGTACAGTGTGCCTTTCTGGATCGCACTTGGAAATGAGCCTTGGTGCAGTGTGCCTTTCTGTGTCACACCTGGAAATGAGCCTTGGCATAGTGTGCCTTTCTAGGTTACACCTGGAAATGAGCCTTGGCACAGTGTGCCTTTCTGGATTGCACTTGGAAATGAGCCTTGGTACAGTGTGCCTTTCTGGGTCACACCTGGAAATGAGCCTTGACACAGTGTGCCTTTCTGTGTCACACCTGGAAATGAGCCTTGGCACAGTGTGCCTTTCTAGGTTACACCTGGAAATGAGCCTTGGCACAGTGTGCCTTTCAGTGTCACACCTGGAAATGAGCCTTGGCACAATATGCCTTTCTGGATCACACCTGGAAATTATCCTTGGCACAGTGTGCCTTTCTGGATTGCTTCTGGAAATGAGCTTTGGTGCAGTCTGCCATTATGGGTCACACATGGAAGTGAGCCTTGGCACAGTGTGCTTTTCAAGGTCGCACCTGGAAAGAAGCCTTGGCACAGTGTGCCTTTCTGGATCGCACTTCGAAATGAGCCTTGGTACAGTGTGCCTTTCTGGGTCACACCTGGAAATGAGCCTTGGTACAGTGTGCCCTTCTGGATCGCACCTGGAAATGAGCCTTGGCACAGTGTGCCTTTCTGGGTCACACCTGGAAATGAGCCTTGGCACAGTGTGCCTTTCAGGGTCGCACCTGAAAATGAGCCTTGGCACAGTGTGCCTTTCTGGATCACACCTGGAAATGAGCCTTGGCACAGTGTGCCTTTCTGGATCGCACCTGGAAATGAGCCTTGTCACAGTGTGCCTTTCTAGTTCACACCTGAAATGAGCCTTGGCACAGTGTGCCTTCTGGATCGCGACCTGAAATGAGCTTGTCACAGTGTGCCTTTCTAGTTCACACCTGGAAATGAGCCTTGGCACAGTGTGCCTTTCAGGGTCGCACCTGAAAATGAGCCTTGGCACAGTGTGCCTTTCTGGATCGCACCTGGAAATGAGCCTTGGCACAGTGTGCCTTTCTGGTTCACACCTGGAAATGAGCCTTGGCACAGTGTTCCTTTCAGGGTCGCACCTGTAAATGAGCCTTGGCACAGTGTGCCATTATGGGTCGCATCTGGAAATGAGCCATGGCACTGTATGATTTTCCCAATCCCTGATTTGTGGGACAGGAAATGTGTGCAAACTTTCAGCAGCTTATAATATTCCTGTTTTCAGAAATGATATTCATCCCTCATAGCGGGAGATTATAAACGCCCATCCCTGGTGGCCTTATGGCAGAGATGGTCTCCCCAACTGCCTTTAGCTTACCCAACCATCTCTCCACCGGTTTACACCTTTATGCCCTTCCAGTACATGCTCCAGGGGTGGTGGAGGGGACTTGGGGGATTGGGGGAGAAGTCTTAACTTTTCCTTATGGATAGGTTTCATTTATTGGTAATTGGGCCTCTATGGTTTTCATACCTCTTTCTTAGCCCCTTACAGGCCTGCCAGTATTTAGATGGATATTTACTCTAGATCGCACCTGTTATTCAGGTACCTCTATTTTAACTGTTCTGTATGTCAGGAATTATCTGCCATTATATGTGCATGTTTCTGTTTTTCTGTTTTTCTGTTCATTTTCTTATTTTGTTCTGATTCTATTGTAAAATGAAAAAATTCAATAAAGTATATTAAATTAAAAAAAAAAAGAAATTATATTCATTTTTTTTTTTGCCCTTTGGTAAGGAGTCGCGCTCTCCCATCGGGGTGGTTAGGACCAGAAGATGCCCTGGGGCAAAATGGTGCCAGGAACGTAGTGATTCTTGCCTGGTTCCCATACCCAAGGGCACCTCCTTTTTTGGAGGGCAAGTAGCTGGGATGGCCCGCCAACGCCGTCCAACTCGGGCGTTGTTGTGCAATGCTAGATCCATTGGGAACAAGACTGCTCTTATTGCAGAACTTGTTGAATCAGTGAATCTGGCTTGCATTACCGTGACCTGGTTGGATGGGAATGCTGCCCCAATTTTGGAGGCAGCTATTCCCTCCGGGTATTTGGTTATACACCGCCCGAGATTGGATCGGGGTTGCAGTCTGTTTTAAGACTGAATTGGGCCTAAGTGGGGTTCCAGTTGAGGAGACCATATCAGTTCAGTGTACCGTGGTAACTGGTGTGGGGTGCAGGATAGTGCTCATTTATCACCCAACAGGTGATGAGAAGCTGTTCCTGCAGGAAGTAGAGGACTTCGCCCGCCGACATGGCATTGGAGTCACCCAGACTGATGGTTCTGGGCAACTTCAATGTTTGGGTCAATGACTAATCCTTGCATTTTGGACAACACTTCTCCAGGTGATGACATCACTGGGCTTCACACAGGTTGTTTCTCAGTTACTCATAATGGTGGTCACTCTCTTGACTTGGTCTTCCTCCTGGGGATCGAGGCCTCTGATTTGGTGGTGGAACCAGTGGATGGTCCAATCACTACACCATTGGGTTCAATTTCTCTGCCTCCTGGGTAGGTCGGCCCTGTGGAGATAGTCTGTTATCGCCCTTTGCGGTATATAGTCCCTGAAGATCTGGCTGCGGTGATTGACGTCTCGATGTTTGGCGAAACCAGCACAGATCCAGAGTTGTTAGTTATGGCCTATAATTTGGCCATTTCTTCAGCCCTCGACCTGATTGCTCCCATCCATGTTCACCCCCTTCCACTTCACCCCAGGGCCCCATGGTTTGATAGGCCCCTGAGAGAATTGCGGAGGTTGGGGCGAGGGTTAGAGGGTCATTGGCGGAGGTGTGCCTTGGATGCCGACTCATCATGTTTTGTTAGAGCATTACAAACTCTACCAATCAGAGATCTCGTAAGAAAGCAAGAATTCCTGTCCAGAGAAATCTCTGCACAGAACCCACTGGCCTTAACTCTTCGAACTGTGGACAGGTTGTGCAACCCAGCCTGTCTGCAGCTCCGCTTGAGTTTTTTCACAAACTGAATGTGATGAAATCACTCATTTCTTTATGGATAAGGTGGCTAACATCAGACAAGATCTCCATCAGATTCGCCTATGGGAGATGCTGTTGGGGTGCTTAGTCACGGTGCCTGGAGTTTCCTGGAGTACCTTTGATCTGCCGGAGTTCGTTGATATTATGAGGATTGTCCAGGGGATGCATCCCACTTGTTGTAGTTTAGATCCAGGCCCTACTTCCCTGATTTTGGGTTGTAGTGATATTATCAGTCCGGTGTTAGCTCAGATTGTCCAGTGCTCCTTGGAATCGGGTGAGTTTCCTAGCTCCCTGAAGGAGGCAGTGGTGAAACCCCTCCTGAAGAAAGCTTCTTTGGACCCGGAGAATCTAGCGAACTACAGACCTATCTCTAACCTTCCTTTTGTGGGAAAGGTTATTGAGAAAGTTGTGGCAGTTCAATTGGAGAACCATTTAACCATCCATAATCTTTACAAACTTCTCCAATTGGGTTTCCGTAAGAGACATAGTACCGAGACTGCTCTGGTTCGGGTGCTCAATGATCTCCTGATGGCGACAGATTGGAGAAACTGCTCCATCTTGGTAGTCCTTGATTTGTCATCAGCATTTGACACCGTGGTTCATGGGGTTCTCAAATGCCTGAGGTGTATCTGTGGGCTGTCGGGGACAGTTCTCAGATTGTTTTCATCGTTCGCCAGTAGAAACTCAGAGAGTTGCCTTGGGAATGTTTTCTTCCTAGTCTTTCTCTGTCTTGCGGGTACCTCAGGGCTCAGTGCTGTCCCCTATGTTATTTGCAGTGTACTTGCTGCCCCTTGGAGACATTGTAAGACTGTATGGGCTGAGGTTTCACTGCTATGTTGATGATATCCAGCTCACCTGTCTTTGCCCCGACCAGGTTAGCGCTGTCTCGGTCCTGAACTGTTGCCTCGTGGAAATCCAAGATTGGATGAGTTCCAGCGGTTTAAAGATGAATGCAGAAAAGACTGAGGTTCTGGTGGTGGACCCAGGCCACAGGACAGAGGGGTTGAGGACTGATCTCCCCTCTAGTTTAGTCCTGGGGGGAGGCTTAAATCCTTACCTCTGAGCGGGTGCGTGACCTGGGAGTGGTGCTTGATGATGGGCTGACCCTCCGTCATCAGGTGTCGGCAGCTGTCAAGCTGGCCTTTTACCATCTTAGGAACATTGTCAGGCTCAAGCATCTTGTTCCACCTAGCGATCTACCTGTTTTAGTCTACGCACTTGTGACTTTGTGCCTCGACTACTGTAACTCCCTTTATCTCGGGCTTTCTGGGTTGATATCCGCCACTTGCAGCTAGTGCAGAATGCTGCTGCACGTCTGTTGATGGGAGTATCTAGGAGATCTCACATTACCCCTGTGCTGCACGATCTGCACTGGCTGCCTGTTCAGTGGCGGATCACCTTTAAAGTAGATTTATTAACTTACAAAGCCCTACACGGACTGGGTCCTGACTACTTGAAAGAGCTCCTGGTTCCCTACGTCCCGCTGTGACAGCTCCGCTCGGCTGACAAGGGGTTGCTGCAGATTCTGAGGGTTAGTTTAAAGTCATCTGGGGACCGTGCCTTCAGGTTTGTTGCCCCTACCCTCTGGAATTCTCTGCCCCGTCAACTACGGGAGTGCAGGACAGTGGGGTGCTTTGAACAGGCTTTGAAGTCTTTTTTATGGGGAAAAGCTTATTCTGAATTTTGCTGATTTCACTGCTGTGTATTGTTTTGCTGATTTTGTATTTATGTTGTTCAGCGCCTTGATTTTGAAAGGCGCTATATTAAATAAAATTATTATTATTAACCGTGTAAGGCCTACTAGGCACAAGTGCTTGTTTTCAGGGGTGACCTGGGAGCACTGGGCGGTTAAGTAACTTGCTTAGAGTCACTCAGTATGCAATTGGAGGTAGTGAGAATCAAACCCAGGTCTGCTGGATGTACCAAGCCTGTTCCCAGCTCATTACTCTAACCTCTAGGCTATACTGCCAGCCCACAAATTATGCATATTGAAAAGTATGTAGCCCATCCCCATTTGGGACCATGGGTCTAACTGATCAGTACATCTTCATCTGGGGATTGGTACATTGGATTGCTATGATCCAACCGAGATGCTAGGGTTGCCACTGAGGCTCCCATGCTGAGCCCTGGTTCTCAGGGACTCCACTGTCAGTCTGCTACACCACAGGCCCTGGGACAGAAGTGCCACATTGCTTGAAAGGTCTTCCCCAGACTGCCAGTGCCAGTTCTTGCCTGACCAGAAGAGCATCAATAGGAATATTCCTGTAGAGAAAATACCAGTCTGAATTTTTTAAAGAGAATTGAACTCCAACCAGCATGCTGCTGTTGTGACCCTAAACTGGTTACATAATGCACAATGGTTTGAAGAAAGTAATGGAATTGGTGCAAGCAACATGCAGTTGCCAGCGATTAGACCCAGGTGGGATCCCTTACGGGGTGATGTTCTGTAGCCACTGATGCCAGTACCCTAAATCTCCTTATGGATGCTCATGGTTTAGGGGGAAAATGAACGTGGGTTCTCTATCCCACCCCATCGAAATGAACCGTTATATTTGGAAGTTTCTGTTACTTGTTGTTTAACAAGAATGTCTCCTCCCCCGGACCTGAGCAAAAGATACATTCCCCTCTATTTCCAGGTTGCACCTGAATGTACTCATTATGACTTCATAATGACAGCAATGCTTGTTTGAATACTTCTGGGTCATATCATTATTGTTTTACGCAGAAGTGGCAGACTGGGTGTGTCTGAATCAGAGGTGAGTTTTTAACTCTTATGCACATTTACACAGCTAGTGGACATGGAGTGGTAGGGGAACTGTGTGTTTTACAGCCAGAACATCCCTGACACGAGCCAGCCTGCCAGCACAGTGGTAATGCTACTGCCTGTGATGCCAATGAGCCAAGCTCAGGAGTGGGCACAGGGTTATCAGAGCACTGGCTGGGGGGGGAGAATGCTGAGCATCTGCTGGACTGCTTGCCTTCTCTGGGGAGGGAGGGGATCTGGTACCTGGCTCCTACAAACCCCTAGCGATGGTTAGGGGTAGGTGAGCCTGGGACCAATACTGAGCTCAGACTGGTGGAGGTGGCAGATATATGCATGTCAGAGGCAGGAGCATGCACACCTCCATCAAGTGGGGGGCATCATGGTGGAATTGCATACAGAAGAACCCCTTGGATGATGAGCCGCATGAAGTCTCAGATCCTTGCGGGAACCCAGCAGACTAAAGTGAAGCATATCCCCTAGCCGCCCTGAGGAGAAAAAATAAATAAAAATACCCTGGCTGGCCCGGTGGCGCTGAAGACTGAGGTGCTGAATACCTTACCTCGTGCTATGCCGGTGACCCATGTTCAGGAATGAGCACGGACTGCTGGGGGCTCTCGGCAGGGGCAGAGCATCCGATGAACTGCTGTCCTTCTCCAGAGAGGGGGGGTCTTCAGTGGTCGGCACTTTCCTGTTCCTAGCGGAGGCTGGGGGACAGGCGCCACACTACAGAAGGGGAGGAGTTGGGGCAGATGCTTGAGGGAGCACGGTGGATGTGTGCACACTCCTCCTGTGGGTGCCATTGCACATCTCTACCCTAGGAGAAAACCAGGAATCTCAAAATACTGTGGCACAATGGTGGAGGGTGCCTTGCAGGCTCTGCTCTTGGCCAGCCACAGCGCTGACCACACTGAATGTGGTCTTCAGTGGGGTGTGGAACCCGCCAGCCCTGCGGGGGAAGCCTTTAAGTAGGGGCCAGCACTGGATGGTGGATGCCGGGAGATGGGGCTGGGGCTCCTCTGGATGATAGCTGGCAGCAAAGATACAGCCAAAAAAATGAAAATACCCTAGCCGCCTCTGAGGAGAATAAACAACAAAAAAAGGTTCCTGACATCTATTCCTCCCCTTGTTTTCGCTGAGGTTTCAGTAATAACAACAGTGGCCAGCCTACCTTTGTATAATGGGGAGTCTCCCCCAAACCAGGATGAGGACATCAACTTACAGGTACATGAACCTGAAAAAAGGTTAATGTGAAGAACCAGTTTGTATTATTTTTCCTTTTATGGACAGCATTCTGTCCAGTTCTCATGGAACCAAGAATTTGGCGTTTTCACTCTGTCATGGTTTGTGTACAGAACTCCGAGCACAATCTGGTGAACTATCAGAACAGTGCTCAGAATTCTGAATCCATGCAGAGATATAGTTAAAGATCGATATCACTGGTTCCTTTAAAACAGCTGTACAGAATGTTGTTTATAGACAGAACGCAATATAGAACACAGTTTTTTACATTTACCTTCTATAGGGATGAACACAGACTGTAAACAATGCATCATTCAGATGTCCGTGTGGACACCAGGTTGGCACAAAAAAAAAGTTCCCTTAGAGTAGTAGCATTTTTTCCTAACTAGCTAGTGGAGCTGAGGGTTTCAAATGTTACTGGTATCATTGTGATTGCCCCCTATTCAGGTACAGTACAGATAAATATGGATCATGTGGGAATTTATTTTGGACTAGAGTACTTATAAGCATACGAAATTGCCAGCAGAAGGAGGCCTAATGCTCTATTGCATCTGCTCAATGCAGAACTCGTGTATTGTACGTTACATACTGTAGCTCACCACCATCCCCACACCCTTTCTCTCCCCTTGATGTTATCCCACCCCCTCTTAAACACTCAACCATTTTCTGGCTTGTCGCGTCCCCTGGCAGTCCACTCCGCCCAGTGACCACTCTTCCTCTGAAGAAGTGCTTCCTGGCCACCCTCCTGAAACTTCTTCCTGCTAGCTCACAACTGTTTCACCGCATGTTCTTGTTCTCGATGACCCTAAAAAGATCCCCAACACGGCACTAGGTCAAAATACAGAAAACAATTACAGCGCGGTCAAAAAAGTGAAGTAAAAATATAGAAAGCAATGGTAGCACTCAGTAAAAACACAAAGCGCTACCATAGCACCACCTTAACACAAATGGTTACCCTGTGTGTTCACCCCCAAGCCCACTGATCTAAAAACAATCACCTCTGTGGGGGGGAGGCAACTTGGGGATGGGGAGGAACTGCGAGGGGGGGGATCATTGAGGAGAGAGGAAGATCCCAGTTGGAAAACCAGGGATGGGGGGCAAAAAGTGCAGGCTGGGGGGTGGACACAGGCAGGCTGTAAATCAGAAGGGAGGGAAAAGGCAAAATAAATCATCTGTTCTGGGGAGAAAGTAATAATGAAAGCTCCCAGGACTCAAACCCCGGTCCAAAGAGGTTCCGCCAACCTTTGCTGCCTGTGGCTCTACCCTCTATGCCACAGCAGCTGCTTGGTAGCACACCTCCCAGCAGAGGCTTTCTCCTAGTCACCCTGCTGGCCACAGCTACAGGGATAGCAGTAACATTGCCTGTACTATACTATCCCTGTAGCTGTTTTACATGTTGCTATTTTTGCAGCGTGTTTTTTCCCGCACTGTAATTACAGTGACATTATGACTAGGTATGCCCCAACACTGACTATGTTTATATCCTTGAGGTACTTGGAGGTCTCAATCACATCTCCTTGTTCTGTCTTCTCCTAGAGCAAGTACATGTTAAGGTTCCCTAGTTTCTGTTCATTCAAGAGGCTTTGCTGGCCCTGAATCATCTTTGTAGCTTCTTTGGACCGCCGCTAACAGGTTTATTTCCTTTTAGTGGTAAGGGTTCCAGTATTACATACTTGTTTTAAGCACCTGCTTATGTCTCCCACCAGTTAGACAATGGAGTCTGGGATTCTGTAGCAACCTGAGTACAGGATGTGGCGATATATCTCAACATCAAAACTGCACTGTAGGGACTGTGTATCCTCAACTTGAGTCTGTCAGTCTCTCATATACAGATAACCTCAATAACATAAGCAGGCCTTGGATGTCATGAGGTAGATATCACTCTGTAAGATGTGAACTGGGAGCACCTTAGAGACTGGAAATGGCACCACAATCTGCACAGGGTTGTATACAGATCCCTCTTCTCAGGGGATGGAATGGACAAAGAACATGACAGAAGGCATCTGTAGGATGGCAGAGAAAGGGGGGATACTGTTGATGGGGGACCTGAATGTGCCAGATGTTAACTGGAGCACCTTTGCTGCAGCCACATGCAAGAGCAGGGCCATTCTTGATGCCCTACAGGTGGCATGCCTCAGGCAGCTAGTTTTGGAACCCACTCGTGAGGGAGCAATCTTAGACCTCATACTTTCAAATGGGGACAGTGAGAGGATCTCAGATCTAGAAGTGAGTAGCCATCTGAAACAAGTGACCACCAAACAGTGTGGTTCACGATAAACTCAGCTACTGTGCAGAGTCAAGCCATACAAAAGTGAGGGTACTGGACTTCAGGAGGGCTGACTTTGGCAAGATGGGAGAGTGCCTAGAAAGCACTAGCAAACAGGCTAGAAGGAGGGTGGAGCAACTATGGGAAAACATCAAAACTGCCATCACAGAGACAACAAGCCTTTGTGTGAAGCAATTAAACAAATCAAACAAAGCAAAAGCCACTTATGATTCTTAAAAGAGGTGGCAGGAAGGTTAGGGAGAAAAAGATAGCATTCAGGATGTATAAGGAAACACAGAAGGAGTAGGACAGAGAACTGTACCATTTAAAACAAAAGGAAGCGGGGAAGGCAGTCAGAATAACAAAGGCCAAACTGAGGAAAAGATAGCCAACTCGGTTAAGAAGAGGATAAAACCTTTATAGGTACATCAGGAGCGTAAAAGACAAAAGGAGGGATAGTGAGGCTGAATAGGATGGACGGTGGGTGGGCAGAGAGGACAGTGAAAAGTCAGGATACTGAACAAATACTTCTGCTCAGTAGTCACAAAAGGGAGGAGGAGGAGGAGGAGGTGCTTAGTCCAATTAACAGAAGCACTCTGGATGGGGGGCGATCCCAGTCCTTTCACAGAAGAAAGGGTTCTGAAAGAACCCTAAAACTGAAGGTGGACAAAGCAATGGGGCCTGACTGAATTCACCTCAGAATTCTAAAAGAATTAAGGGAGAACTACAGTAGTGACACCACTGACTACCCTTTTAACAAATCATGGGAGGATGGTGGTACCTGAGGACTGGAGGAAGGTGGATGTGATTCCCCTTCACAAAAGTGGGAGCAAGACAGAGGCAGGAAACTACAGACCTGTCAGTTTGACCTCTATGGTAGGGAAAGTGATGGAATCACTTCTGAAGGAAAGAATTGTTGAGTACCTAGAGGACAGTGAGGCACAGGACCCAAGGCAGCATGGGTTCACAGCAGGAAGGTCATGTCAGATGAATCTAATTGATTTCTTTGACTGGGTGACCAAAGTAGTAGACCAGGGAGGGGCTGTGGACATGGCCTACCTAGACTTCAGCAAGGTATTTGACACAGTCCCACACAAAAGATTAATAATCAAATTAACAAGCCTGGGAGTGGGTCCCAGGGTGGTAGCCTGGATAAAACATTGGCTGGACAACAGGACACAGAAGGTAATTGTAAATGGAGTCCACTCTGAAGAAAGCGGGGTTACTAGTTGGGTACCGCAGGGTTCAGTACTGGGTCCAATCCTTTTTAATGTCTTTATAAGTGACATTGCAGAGGGACTGGAAGGAAAAGTATGCCTCTTTGCAGATGACACAAAGATCTGCAACAGGGTTGATACACAAGGAGGCATGGAAAGGATTAGAAGGGACTTGGCAAGGTTGGAGGAATGGTCAGAAGTATGGCAGCTTGGATTCAATGCAAAGAAGTGCAAAATAATGCACCTGGGAAACAAAAACCCAGGGGAAGATTACACAATGGGGGAGGGAGGTAGTAACACCAACAAAAATGGAAAGGGACCTGGAGGTAATCATATCAGATGACCTTATGGTTGGCAAGCAATGTAAGAAGGCAGTAGGGAGGGCTGGGGGGATACTGGGATGTATAGGGAGAGGCATCACCAGCAGAAAACAGGAAGTTGTTATCCCTCTGTACAGACAGTTGCTGAGACTCCATCTGGAGTACTGTGTCCAGTTCTGGAGACCCCATCTCCGCAAAGACATAGACAGGATGGAGGCAGTCCAGAGGAGGGCAACTAAAATGGTGCAGGGTCTGCAAGAGAAGCCATACGAGGAGATACTAAAAGAGCTTAATATGTATACCCTTGAGAAAAGGAGGGAGAGTGGAGATATGATAGAAACTTTTAAGTACCTCAGTGGAATCAAAAATGTCCAAGAGGGTAGCATCTTTCAGAAAAAGAGATGTTCAAGAACAAGGGGACACAATTTGAATGGGGGGGGGCTCAGGGGCAATATGAGGAAGCATTTTTTCACGGAGAGGGTGGTGGATGCATGGAACAGCCTTCCTGAGGAGGTTGTGGGGTCTAAAACTGTGGGAGAATTCAAAAATGCATGGGACAGCCATAAGGCAATTCTAGGGGTGGGGGTAGAAAGAAGTTGGCTGCTGGTTAACTAGGATCTGCAGCTTATCCATTAGGTACTTGAAATGGGCAGACTGTGGGCCAAGCGGTCCTTATCTGCCATCAAATCTTGTTTCTATGTTTCTATGTAAGGCAATTCTTGTGGGGGTAGGAAGAAATAGGCTGTTGGTTAACTAGGATCTGTAGCTTATCCTGTAGGTAGGAAATGGGCAGATCAGGTGGGCCAAGCAGTGCTTATCTGCCGTCAAAGTCTATGTTTCTATGTTTCTAAAGGAAAATGAATGAAGAAAATATGACACTGTGGATACAGGTTGCTATGGTAACCCATTGTTTGTAGGTTTTGGCCCAAGTATCTTTGTTTAATAAAACAATGCTTCTCTGACTGAATGCTGATGATAAATTGTGATGACATAATTATGTTATCCCTAATGCAAACTTAACAAGCGTCCGCTATCTAAAGCCTGCATGCTTTCACATCCGGTAAGTGACACACACACTCAGGTCTACAAACACACATACAGAAAACACCCACACACACATGCACGGACACGCACACATAGTAGCACAATGCAGATAAAGAAATAAACTGACCTACACACAGACACACATTAGGGATGATTGGACTGGTTCTGTAACAGATCAAGACCCCCCCCCCCCAACAACTCCAGTTCAGCTCATCTCAGGAAATGTTTCAAACAGAGACACAGAACATGACAGCAGAAAAGGAGAACTGATCTATCCAGTCTGCCAGGCTCTACCTATTACTCATGTGATGGCTCGATAGTGACCATCTTGGTCCTTATTACTCTCCATTTTAACCCTCCACCTGCCCTTACCAGGCCCTTGCGCCTGTCCACTCTTATTTGACTCAGCCACTATTTTGCACAGACCACCTCCTTTGTGATCCGTTTCATTTGTACACCCTCTTTCTGTGATAAAGAACTTGCGGACATCCTTTCTGAACCTCCCCAACCAGCTTTAGTGGGTTCCCCCTTGTGTTTGTGTTTGTACTTAATACGAGCAATTCATTGTATTTTACCTTGTTAAACAATAACAGATTTTAAGAATGCTTGGCATAGGCATAAAGGACTACCAGAAGTAGGAAGAGGAAACAACCTGCTACTGGCAGATCATAATAGAGCAGTTATCAGAGGTTTGGGGTGCAGACTAGGTGGGCCAAGGGCCCTTATCTGCCGATAAAGTCTATGCTTCTGTGTTTAATCCCATGGAGATATTGGGTGTTTACTTACCTGGTAAAGGTGATTGTGTTAGTTGCATCCATGACACTCCAGACATTACCTCTTGGGTTCCCAACCCATCTGATAGGCTAGTGATGCACATATGACCCAGATCAAATTTCACAGTGCACCTTGGTCCCAGAAGTCCCCTTTCTCCAGTTCGAGTCTTCCATAACTGCAAAATACAACTCGGGCCAAAAGAGAAACACTCTTTCCTGTGACTCCCCCACTAAATCACATATTACGAACAAACTTGGAATTCTGAGTGCAAATTTACCACCACCTTATGTTTATTTTCTATCTGTACAATTCTTGACTAGGTCCCCATAGAGTACTGATGAAATCAACATTTCAGGTACATATAATCAAGCTTGCACATAATTAGAGTCTGCTAGATTTCTGAATTAACCCTGTGTGTTTGGTAGTCAGCAAGTGACATAATTGCCGTGATCGTCCTGAAGGGAGGGCCCTGGGGTGTCATGGATGCAACTAACACAATCACCTTTACCAGGTGAGTAAACACCCATTGTGTTAGTTGCTATCCATGACACTCAGACATTACCTCTTGGTTATTTATAAGAAGCAGTTCACCAATCCTTCAGGGCGTATGAAGGCAAACTGTTGTGACACGCTGTTAATAGTACTTGATTGGCAAAATTAGTTCTCTGTCTATATAATGTCTCAAGTCTGTAATGTCTTGCGAAGGTATGAATGAAAGTCCAAGTTGCTACTCTGCAGATGTCCTCCATGGATACATTAAATCTTTCAGCCCAAGACGTGGCACTGCCCTTGTGGAATGAGCCTTTATTCAGTCCGGTGGTGTGAAGCATTTTGATTTGTATTCCTTTTGTATAGTCCTCATTAACCAGGTTGCGATTGTGGTCTTGGATTCTGCCATTCCCTGTTTATGATCTTTCGATATAACAAAGAGTTTCTCCGAACGTCGAATTGGTTGCGTCTTTGTGATGTAATGTTTAATGCACTACCTACATCCAAAGGGTGGTGGGTTCTTATGTCCCCTGTTGTAGTTGTGTGTAGAAGGTCATCAGCAGTTCCACAGGTTGCTCCTATGGAATGTGGACGTCACCTTGGGATGGAAGGCAGGTACTGTTTCAAGAACACCCTTCTGCTGTGAAGATGGTGTATGGTTCTTTACAAGAGAGTGCTCCTAACTCACTAATTCTAAGGGTGGAGCAAATGGCTACTAGAAAAAAGGTCTTCAGGCCCACTCAGTAAAGTTCTGACTGCTGGATGGGCTCAAATGGGGCTTCCCCTAGGAACTTTAGTACCATTGGAAGATCCCAGGGGGCCACTGGTGCTCGTGAGCGGGGCCGTATGGCCTCTGCAGCCCTGGGAAAGCGGATCACGTCTGGATGGGCTCCGGGCGGTGTAGGCCTGACATTTCCCCTGGCTGCTCCTATGGCTAACCGCTGAACTCTTAGGGATGAAGCGGCGGCGCCTCTGTCTAGTCCTTGCTGTAAGAACAGCAGCAGGACTAGTGCCAGATTGTGTAGGCCTCGGGCCATGTACCTCCAGCGGCCCCCAAGACCCATTCATCTGTGTAAAAGAAGCACAGGGCAGCAGCCCCATTGCTTGGCAGAGAAATGCAGGCAGCCCCTCCCCGGTCCCCAACCTTGGGCCAGGTGTCATCGGCACTCGGCAGTGACATTATTACTGCCCCCCAAACAGCTGAGCTGGGTGACTTTCTTGGCCAGCACAGAGGTTCCCTGTCCCGAGTCTGACCCGACCCTGGATCCTGCTGCCATTTCTGTTACTTACATACACTGTCACTCTGCATCATGCACATTGTTAATTTGGGAATAGGATAATTTTTGTGATGGTTGAACCATGAACCCATCCTTTGCTTTCCGCGCATACATTTAAAAGATTAAAAAAAAAATTACAAATTAGAATTAATTTAAAATCCTCAGTAAGTTATTATGAAATGTAACGTTGATGACTGACCTGCTGCCTGCCCTGGTGCCCCTGCCACAGTCAACTCCAGATGCTCAATGTCTGACTTGGTCTCCGCTGTGCTGCTCCAAGTTCTTACTGCTGGATGGGATCAGCTTGATGGTACTGCCCACCTGCCAGCCCGGTGACCCACGCCACAACCATCTGCAGACGCAACCTGTGCCCTTCACAGCTCAAGCTAACTTCACAGTGTCGCCCTGGCCCAGCCACCCCAACACAATGTGACGGGTTTGGGTTGTGAGGATGCCTAGACTCTCCTCTCATGATCTCTCGCTGGCCTGACACCCCGACTAGTGTGCACTCCACCGTGCAGTGGTCGCCTGACTCCTGCCTTCAATAACAGTCAGATAACAGTTACAGTGGTGGCTTAGCCCCTCACCACACTCTGACTCCAGCTGTTGGCCACCAGCACCCACATTCTGCCCCCATGGCCCACTGGCCACAAAATACTCCCAGTGTCTAGTTGGATTGGGGCCCTGCCTCCCGGGGGGGGGGGGGGATTTATGTATTTTCATGCACTGCAGTGGCGACGCTGAGGCGGCCTGCCAGCATCCGATATTCACACATGACTGATAGCAGGCTCAGAGTTCGATTTCAGCACCATTGGCATTTTGCAACATTTATTAAATAATCTGTACAGTACCACAGACACCAGAGGCACTACCCAGACTGCAGACAGACTGACGGAGATGGGAGGCAGTAGGCAGGCAAGAACAGGCAGCGCCCGCTGGGCTCGTGAGTCGCAGCTAGAGCATAGTAGTGGTACCTGCTTGTGGAGCGACCCCCTTCTGGTGTTTGGGCCCGGGCATTTACCGAGCGGCCTGGGTGCTGATGCAGGCCTGAACAGCAGTATCAGGGACATGTCAGCCTGCAGTGGGTCGACTTGCACCATCTTGCACCAGTTAATAAAAATGTCCACTGCCTGCCATAAGTGGCTGTGGTAGATGATTTCTGGACTGTAAAATGGTTGAGATGACAGATTCGTGATACCCTCGGTTAACAATCTTTGCCTTTCAGGAGCCAAGCTGATAACTTTAGGGTGTGGGGTGCTGGGTGCATCATTGGACCCTGCAACAGCATGTCCACTCTGTATGGGATTGACCATTTGTCCAGGCTCATGGCTATGCTAAGGCAAACCAAGCTCTCTGTGGCCAATATGTGCGACCAGGATGATCAGCCTCCGGGATAGTCTGATCTTTGTTAGCACCTGTGGGATCAGAGGAATTGGTGGAAAGACATACAAATTATTCTGGTCCCAGGTCTGGGAATAAGGCATCCGCTCCTAGTGCTTGGTTCTCCCTGAATCTGGAGAAGTAAACTGTGACTTGGGAGTTTGATTTGGATGCCATTAGATTGATTGGGATGTGGCCCCACTTGTTCTGAATCAAGTTGAACAATTCCGGGGGCAGCTGCCACTTCCCTGGGTGCATCTGCTGTCTGCTGAGCCAGTCTGCTCTGATGTTTAGTTTGCCTGCCAGATGGACGGCATGAATGTGAGTGAAGTTGGACAGAGCCCAGTCCTTGGTTGCTTCCCTAAGCATGGCCTGGCTGCGTGTTCCACCTTGCTTGGCTATGACGCTACCAATGACCTTGTTGTGAGACTTTACCAGGACCGATTTTCTGAGGATACTCTCTGAATGCTTTCAGGGCATTGAGTACTGCCCTCATTTCCAGGACGTTGATCGACAGCCTGGCCTCTGCTGTTGTCCACCTGCCTTGGGCTGAATGGCTGCCCATGCATGCCCCCCAACCAGTCAGGCTTGCATTGGTCTCCAGTGACATCTGATATGACAACTCCAGTGGGGAACCCTTCAGGAGGTGTGGGCGCTATATCCACCACAGCAATGATTCCCTGAATGTGTGTGGTAGGATTATCTTCTTGCTGAGGTCATCCTCCAACGGGGAACCTTGCTGTAGGATGCAGTTCTGCAAGGGGCACATGTTCCACCTTGCCCAGTGAACTAGGTCGATGCATGATGCCATGCACCCCGAGACCTGTGCTGTTTGACCCATCGTCGGTTTGGGGGTGGCCCACAGAGCCCGAACTAGCGCGATAATTGAGCCTATTTGTTTGCACTAAGGCCTTGCTGTTCCCTTGGCCGTATTTATTTCTGCGCTGAGGTGCTCTATGCGTCGAGAGGGGTGTAATGAACTCTTGCTCTGATTGACCACCCAGCCGTGCTGTGAGAGGGCAGTCAACACTTGGTCTGTGTCCTTCTGAGACTGTTGTCTGGAGCGTGATCTTATCAGCCAATCATCCAGATATGGGATAATGTCCACTCCCTTCTCCCGGAACCAGGCCACCAGGACGATGGACACCTTTGTGAACACCCTTGGTGCTGATGTGGGCCAAAGGGTAGGGCCTGATACTAGAAGTGTTGACCAGTATGGGGAATTGAATGAATTGTTGGTGACTGGGCCTGATTGGGATGTGGGTGTACGCATCCTTCAGGTCCACTGAGGTAAGGTAGTCGCCTACCGGATGTTCCTCAGTGTGGTTCCTGAGGGTTTCCATCTTGAACTTTGGGTTAATTATGAACTTGTTCAAGAATTTGAGTCTAGAATCGACACAAAGAGATTTGTTCTTCTTTGGTACTGCAAAGAAGATGGAATAGACAGTGCCCACCTCGTTGTTGGGTACAGGTTGTATTGCCTTGTTGTCGAGCAGGTCCCGTGAGACATTCTGCACCTGGTGGCTGTGGCCCTTTCTTTGAGATGGGTGAGGCACCACCCTGTCTCTGCAAGGCTTCTATGACAATTCTACAGTGCATCCTTGAGATATGATCTCTAGGACCCACTTGTCGGAGGTTGTTTGCTGCCATTGTTGTAGGAACAAGGACAGTCTTTGCCCCACTGGTGGGTAACTGTGTTGAGGACTGAGGAAAGGGGTGGCATGAGGGTGGTAGTCAAAACTGCTTTGGCTTTCTTCCTCTGTCCCTGCTGCGAATCTCTCCGAATCGGGGGTTTCTGCCTCTGAAGGAGGAGTGGTTACCTTGAGAGGTGCTTCTGAAGTTATTACTGTGGCCTCTTCCCCAAAAGGAGTTATTAGTGCAAGTCTGCTTTTTGTTCTGTTGAAATCTCCCATGCCCTCGAAACCTACGCCGATTAGAGGGTAGGTAAAGGGTTCTTTGTTTGTCCTTGGCGAGATCTTTTCCTTCCTCTTTTTGTTTGAGGAACTCATTTAGGCCTTCACCAAAGAGATTGTTTCCCTTCAGGGGTAGGTTTTGCAACAATGCTTTTGAGTCATTATCCACTTCCCAAAGTTTTAACCATAAGGCCCGCCTAGCCCTGTTTGTTAGGGCCCCTGCTCTGGCTTCCAACTTCAGAGTGTCCATGGCCATGTTCCCCAGGTACTTCGCTGTATTCAGAGTGCATTCTAAAAGTTCTGCTTCTCTGGACTTGGGGTTAGTCTTTTCCATAACTTCCTCTACCCAGGGAATTTGAGCTCTAGTAGAGTACACTGCTGACACAGCCGCTTTGGTTGCCATTCCTGTGATCTCGAACAGTTTCTTTAGCATGTCTTCCACTTTTTTGTCAGTGGGGTCTTTGAGTGAGATGGTGCTGCATGGTAGCACTGTTCTTCTGCTTAGTGCTGCAATTTGTGGATATATGATAGGCACTGTGCACCACAGTTTAGCCTTTTCCTGTTGTATCAGGTACATTCTGTCCATGTTCCTTTTCTCAGACATTCGACCCGGTTCTGTGGACTCCCATTCTTTTGAAATTATGTCATCAATGGCTGGACAGCTTGGGAAGGTGTCCGTGACCTGCTGATTATGCTGGATCATAGGATCAAGCTTGGATTCTGGCTTTGGTGTTTCCATGTTGAACCCCATGGTGGATTTAATGGCCCTCATTAGCCCTGTGACCAGGTCAAAGGAGCAGAGTTTTGATGTCAACGAGGGAAAATTGGATACGGTGTCCATGTCGTTGTCCCCGATTCTATGTTTTCCATGTCTTCTGGAGCATCCCCATGGTCCTCATCCACTGGATTGGGGGGGCTGTGTTTTCATCATTGTCGGTTGGGGTGGGTTGGCGGGGTTTGGCACTGGCATGGGCATAAGTAGAGGTCTAGACTTAGTTAGGATTCCAACTTCTCCATGACCTTCTGCATGAAGTTTGCTGACTCTCCATCATAGCGATCGTTGTTTGCTGGGACTGGATGAGAAGAGCCCTGGATTCATCCAGGCAGATGTGCTAGGTCCCTGGGTATCCAGGTCTATGTTTAGGGGTCTGCTCTGCTTCTAACTTCTCTTCCAGTTTGCAGGTGGGGCAACATGGACCCAGGTTGTGGGGCAGGAGGCGGCACTACAAGAGGTGCATTTCTTTGCCATCGCCATCTAAGAGATGAGAGAAGGACAGAAAGAAGAAGAAGAGTGTAACCCCAACCGGTGTGCCATTTAATCTGACAGCAATACCAGGTGGGCTGGGTTCAGGGAGGAATAGGTCACTCGGCACAAAGGCAAGGTTTGGCTACTCTGCACAGGGGCACCCAAGTATTTCCTAACACAGGAAGCAATAACTGTAATGTCCAATACCAGAAGTGGGATTCTAAAGTGTGGCTTTTTATTCACCTCCAAACAGAATAAACAAAGCATAGATGGACCCCCATGGGGCTACACTCCAGGTAATGCAGATTAAAAAAAACAAGAACACTTCCTCATCACTTTAACCCTCAGGCTCTGAACCCACCAGGCACACAGCCCGGAGTTGCATGCTGCTTTGGGTTACACAGCCCGAACATGTACACTGTTTTGGGTTTTGCCTGGCTCAGCTCCCTTGCCAGCCACTCGGACACCTTCCATACTTCATTGAAACATTTTCTGGTGGCTCCCTAAACCACCTAGGAGCACCACAGCTCCATCAGGGAATTCTTCCTCTTAATCCCACGTCTGGGTACTTTCCTCAGGCACTGGCCAAGTACCTGAGAGAAAGTAAAAGGTGTCTTAGAGCAAATCCATAGAGGTGAATTTGGTTACTACTGATGCTCCCACCTCTCGCTCCCACAATTCATACCCGGCCATTTCTCTGGACAGTAAACACCTCATCCTGTAAAGCTTTGCAATGGACATTCTTGTTAAATGTATATCACATTACATCACCTTGTCTTGCTTCCCATTTGTACTGGACTTGAACATACTTCTAAGTGGCATTGTCCATTTCTCTAGACTCCCCACTGAGTTAAGCAGTCCAATCCCCACTTTCCAACTGTTCAGGTGAAAGAACACTTGGCCCTTTCTTAGAGCAAACTCACCTTTTGGTTGCAGGTGCCCCACAGGTGATTCCTCCACAAGGAATTTCTCTCTTAGAGCTTCTGGTGCCTCAGCACAACTTGAATAGGCAGCTTCTTTCCCTTAGCTGGGCACAGGGGGGTTGCCCCTGGAAAGCAGGCAAAAAACCTTCCCCCCATCCCCTCAGGGATGGGGCTCTTGAACCATTGAAAGTGGTCTCCACCACTTCAATTACCAGTTCCTGTGTTCCTCTTCAGGTGGAAACACACACCTTACAAAAGTAGCTCTAAAACAGAGCTTAAAGCTCTGAGAGCCTGCACACACTCAGCTGTACTAGTGTCTCTCACTCAGACTGCACACAGACTGAGCTCAAAGTCCCCAACGTTCTACACTAACCTCCAACTGCAACATTCCAGTGTGGCTTATTCAGCTCGACAGTTCTAAGATGATGTCATCCCTCAGTCTCAGCTGAGACTGAGAAAAGAGTGAGAACAGTGAACCCATTTAACTGGAGTTTCACAAGCTGCCTTCCCTGCCTACCACTAGGTCTTACTGGGACTCTAGTAACCCCGGGTAACAGGGGGGTTACAAGAGCATTAGGAAACATGCACTCATGGGAAGTTACCTGCAAGAGGTAATAAATTATGAGCAATGCCTTTAAAATGTGAAAGCAGTAGGTATAACATCCAGATAGATGTACTCTGGGGTGAAAGGTTATGGACCCCATAGAGACTATGGTGCTCGAGGAGTGATTCTATAGGCCTAAAACCTTTTTATATCCCAATAGTAGCATGCTTCATAATAATGACAAAAATTCCTGCCATCGATAATATAGTTCGATGTAGGGAGGAACAGACAACTGTGTGCTTAAGATGGTGGCTCGAGAATCATGAGGCCATCCTAGGGAATGACTGCCCCCCTACCTAAAATGGTGGCTTAGGAAGGATGCAGCCATCCTAAACAAAATGGAGCTGAGTCTAACAATGCCAGAGTAATGAGAAGCCTCATGCAATGGAGGCTGAGCCCACAATTCCAGATTAAGAGAAGCCTTGTGCTGATTTTGGAAAGAATTATCTGTGTCGAGGGTCCTCCTGACAGCTGTAGGGTGCCTGAGTATGCTTTGAAGTGAGGGAGTATGCACACCAGTGGTTGCTACCACAAAGGGCCTGAACTGGTTATGTGGAAAAGCATGAAAAAAGGTTGTTTCGGCTCCACTAAGCGGTCGCTGCATTGGGGAGCCCAGATCGGGCGTCTTACTGTAGCTCCAGTGTAATCCGCTGCAAGGGGACATTAGATGCGGTTACCAAGGGTGCCACATAGTCTCCACTAGTGAGGGTGGGTCATGGAGTGATGCTTGGCCTCTAAGATTGCCTGCCAGGGTCCTGCCTGTGAGGGAGAGATCAGGGGCTACAAAAAGCGCTCAGTCGGGCGTGGCAAAAACAGAAGGCAATTGGACCATGCAGCTGCGAAAGCATCCTACTTGTGAGGAGGAGACCGGTGGCTGCAGAGCACTCTGAAGCACGCGTGAATTCAAAAATAACTAGAATTGTGTAGCAGTGAGAAAACACACACCGCGATGATCGTGGTCTGAGCATTAGGCTATTTTAGGATAGACTGTAGCTGTGCTGTAATTTTACTTAAAAGCTGCATGAATTCGGCAAGCTGTATAGCACTTTAGCAGTAGCTCATCAAGAAGCGAACCTAAGCGCCTGCTGATTAATTCAATAAAATGAAGTAAGCCCTTGCTGTTCAATTAAATAAAATGCACTAAGCCCTTGCTGAGTCTATCTAAGAACAAGGTTATACAACTAACTACAGCTAACAGCCTTGGAAGACAAACAAACGATTTACCAAATAATCAGCAAACTAAAAGGACCTAGCAAGCATGGGTCAATAAACTGTGTCTCAGCTACTGTACCTAGCTAAGGATTTACAGAAACAGAGGTAAAAGAAGGAATAAAACCTCTTAATCAGCAGGGGCTTAACGATTTTCCATCTAAATGCATTTTCAATTAATCACTTAAGAACACTGACATTTTACTGGCTTTTGGCCTACCTTTGATAATTTGCTGAACAAGCTACTCCTGGTGTGCTTGTAGCCTCTTCAGATGCAAAGGTTGAACCTGAGAAAGGGACTTCTAGGGACCAAGGTGTACTGCAAAATTTGATCTGGGTCACATGTGCATCTCTAACCCATCTGGAGGTTGGGAACCCAGAGGTAATGTCTAGAGTGTCATGGATAGCAACTAACACAATTGTGCATTTCTATACATTCCTCCCTTTCTCCTTGTCTCCAGGGTGTACATGTTGTGGTCCCTCAATCTTTATTTGTTGTTTCTCCCTAGCCCCTGGATCATCTTGGTCACCTTCCACTGCACAGCCTTCAGACTACTGCTGTCCTTCTGCAGGTGTGGACTCCAGAATCTTGCACAGTACCCCAGGTGTAGGAGAACCTGAGACCTATACAGGGGCAGGATCACTTTCTACTACTGCTCCCCTAGCTATGCACCCCAGCATCCTGTTTGCTCTCCTCAATGCCTGCTGCTGTACTGTGCTGTAGGTTTCAGACTTCATGGGATTACCATGGGTTAAACCCCTGGTAACCCTTACAGAAATACAAGTGTGCCACATGTGTGCAGCATACATGCCGCATGCTTAATAAGTATGCATGCTACACGCATGCTGTGCACTTGTATTTCTGTAAGGGAACCTATGCATCACACCACTCATGAACTGCACGACAAGCACTGCCACTTCCCCTCCTTTTTGCCCCCTACTGTCCCTTCAGTATATTTATCTCTATAACCCCATATAGCTTTCTCATTTGACTGGCATAGTGGTAGCCAGTGAAAACTGCAATATATCTAGATACTGTATATTACTGGGAAATCACTGTTTATTTCAAGTGGTTTCTCTGTGATATATCCAGATATTATTATGCTACTAATCACTGGCTACATCTGTGCTTTTAAATTGCAACCTCTTGTCTCTGCAATATGCAGCACTTCCTCACTCAAAAATGTGTGAAAATATGGCACACCTTCCCTCAGAATGAGGCACGCATCCTCAGACATGGAAATACAAACTCCAGACACTATGGAAACCAATGCCCTTTACTTGTGCAAGTTTAATTTTGCTTTAGCAATGCCAGTATAGAGTGTTATGAATTTCTGTTTTCAAATGTAAGTTTATAGCACCTTCTCTGTGAAAGCAGTACTTTTCCATGTGGGATGAATGTGAGGCAGACAATTTCACAGGGGTAAATGCTGTCCCTCATAATGTGAGTGTTGTAGAGACACAGGCCAGGAAGCATAGGCAGTTATAACATTTGCAAGTCGTGTTTTATTATAATCAGTAAAAAGAAAAAAGGAAAATTAAAGTTGTGCAGGATCGCTCTCCATACAGGCAGTAAAAACAAAATAAAAATCCTTCCTCTGAGTCTGTCTCTTTAGAATTGCAATCTCTCTGTCCCTCTAAACAAAACATTGCTATCTTCTTATCAGATGTCTTTTCCTGGCAGTTCAACCTTCTGCAGCCTTTTCTTGTAAGTTTCATCTCCTGTCTTTCCCAAAATGTAACAAGACTTTGTCAATTTCTTTCCTAAGGACAGTCTGAAGAGTACACCCAATATCAATAGGTGCAACAAAATGGAACATTCTATCCTAGAGATGGTATCCTGTTGACAAGTCTGGCAAGCTTACTGAGATCAAAATATATTTATTTTTTTTATTTTATTTATGACAATTTCAGATAACACCTTTGAGCAAACAGTGTTCTTTTACAAAGGTTCCAGGTCTTGGACAATGGCCAAGAATAGACAAAAACAGGCAGGTAGATAACAGTTAGTACAATTATAGTACATGAGCTGCCAGTGGCTTTGTCAGGATAAGACAAAATAATCAGTAACAGGTGCAACATTACAGAATGCATGAGCTGCCAAAGGCTTTGTCAGGTGATCTAAGAAGGCATGAGAGGGCCAGAGGTAGTTGGTGAGAGGATAAGGTAGTAGGGGACTGGCAAGAACAAAGGGGTGGGGATTGGAGGGATAAGGTAGGTGGTGAAGGAGAGGGTAGGTGGTGATGGAGCGGAGGGAGAAGGGATGGGAGATGTTAGTGGGGTAACAGAATGGATGGGGAAGGAGAGAAGAGTTAGTATGGGCAAGAAGGAGAAAGGAGAATATAAAAGCTAGGAGGTGCAAGGGTAATAGGTGAGGGAGGGACAAGGATGTGAGAGAGAATGGAGAAAGGAGGTGAAATCTGGGGGGGCAAGGGAGAAGGCTGAAGTGGCTGACGTGAGATATTGGAAGGAGTTAATAAGGAGGGAGTGGGGTGTGGTGAGAGTGCATAAGTAATGGAGAGGCCAGGAGGGCAGGCAGGGAATATAAGTGTAACAGTCACAGTAGGCACTGGCCACCAAGTGCTGTTTTAGTTTGTGCTTAAAGGAGCTGAGATTCGGTGCACTGGTGATATCCACTGGGAGTGTGCTGAACCAGTTAGAGGCCCTAACTTTGTAGGAGCGCTGCCCTTGAGTGATCTGGTAGTGGAGAACTGTGAAGATTAGTGTTCCAGAACTCCTGGTAAGGTGGATGGCACAGTGAGGGGAAAGTATAGACTGAACCCCTGGTGGAAGGACACCTAGCACTGACTCCTTATCAAGTAAGCAGGTCTGATGTAGTATGCCTTGAAGTTGTAGCCAGTTAGCCTGTTCATAGAGATCACATGTGTGTGTGTGTGTGTGTGTGAGTCTAGAGGCTGTGGTGAGGAGCCGTAGGCCTTGTTTAAGGCTATGGCTATATGCCGGAGGGAAGTGGCAGTAACTGATCCATAAACTACAAGGCCATAGTCAATTAAAAAGGTGATTAGAAACATAGAATTTGATGGCAGATAAGGACCGCTTGGCCCACCCAGTCTGCCCATTTCCCTACCTAATGGATAAGCTGCAGATCCCAGTTAACCATCAGCCTATGTTTTCCTACCCACCCACTAGAATTGCCTTATGACTGTCCCATGCATTCTTGAAATCTACCACTGTTTTGACTCCACAACTTCCTCAGGAAGGCTGTTCCATGTACCCACAACCCTCTCCATGAAAAAATACTTCCTCACATTACCTCTGAGCCATCCCCCCTCAATCTTCAAATTGTACCCCCTTGTTCTTGCACGCCTCTTTTTCTGAAAGATGTTACCCTCTTGGACTTTGTTGATTCCTTTGAGGTACCTGAAAGTTTCTATCATGTCTCTCCCTCCCTCCTTTCCTCGAGGCTATACATATTAAGCTCCTTAAGTCTCTCTTCATATGTCTTCTGGTGCAGACACTGCACCATCTTAGTTGCCCTCCTCTGGACCACCTCCATCCTGTCTATGTCTTTGCGGAGACTGGGTCTCCCAGAACTGCACGCAGTACCCAGATGGGGTCTCACCAGCTGCCTGTACAGAGGGATAACAACTTCTTGTTTTCTACTGGTGATGCCTCTCCCTATGCATCCTAGTATCCCCCCCAGTCCTCCTTACTGCTCTCTCACATTGCTTGCCCACCTTTAGGTAATCAGATATGACTACCCCTAGGTCCCTTTCCATTTTTGTTGTTGTTAGTATCTCACCCTCCATTGTGTACTCTTCCCCTGTTTTTTTTTTTCCCAGGTGCATTACTCCGCACTTCTTAGTATAGAATCAAAGCTGCCATACATTTGACCATTCCTCCAGCCTTGCCAAGTCCCTTCTCATCCTTTCCACCCTACCTTGTGTAGCAACTCTGTTGCAGATCTTTGTGTCGTCTGCAAAGAGACATACTTTTACTTCCAGTTCCTCTGCAATGTCACTTATAAAGACATTAAAGAGGACCGATCCTAGTACCGAACCCTGCGGTACCCCACTAGTAACCCCCCTTTCTTCAGAGTGGACTCCGTTTACTATTACCCTCTGCGTCCTGTTCTCCAGCCAATTCTTTTCCCAGGCTACCAACTTGGGACCCACTCCCAGGCTGGCCAACCTGTATATTAATCTTTTGTGTGGGACTATGTCAAATGCCTTGCTAAAGTCTAGGTAAGCCATGTCTACAGTCCCTCCTTGATCTACTACTTTGGTCACCCAGTCAAAGAAATCTATTAGATTCATCTGACATGGCCTTCCCACTGTGAAGCCATGCTGCCTTGGGTTCTGTGCCCCTCTGGCCTCTAGGTACTCAACAATTCTTTCCTTCAGAAGTGATTCCATCAGATTGAGCTCTGGATGGCAAGTTTTAATGCTTCATCTGTCAGACAGTGCCTATGCCTATATAACAGGCCTATGCGTGCATTCACAGCTTTAGCTAGTTTATTTATATGTGTGGAGTATGAAAGAGTGGAGTCAAGGGTCACTCCCAGGTATTTTAATTGGTCTACCTGTTCCAGCACAGTGCCACCACTATTGTAGATTAGCAGTTGTTGGAGTTTGTGTTTGTTGTGAGTACCATGAAACAGCATTGATATGTTTTTTTTGGGGGGTATTATTTTTCTCTCCTCCAGTGCTCCGGCTACTACCCTCGCCCTCCGTTGTCCCCCCAGCGCCATCCCCGGACATCAGACCCCCTCCCTTGTGCACCCCACGACTTACCCTTCGTGGCAGGGTGGTGGGGAGCGACTCAACCACCCCAATGGATCCATGCCAGAAGCCCTTGGGAATGGCCAGAAGGTACAACTTCATACTGCGGGCACCAGCTTTTGCTGTTTTCCTCCTGGTGGGTCACGGCGTGCAATGATGCCAGCGACTGGGTGCACGCACGCTCCCGTGCGTGCCCCAATCAAGTGTCTGCCATGTCCCACCCCCCATAGCTTGCAGCTACGTGCCGTCGACTCCCCAGCCTCCTCTAGGGGTCAGGCAAGCCCGGCCGCTCAAATCCCCCCTTCCCGGAGATGGAGAGCAGTCCCTTGGATGCTCAATCCATCTCCTCCCCACTGACCCACGGCAACCCATGCACGTTCCCGAACACAGGTCGCTGGCGTGGCGCGAGGTGTGGCGACCAGCGCCTCAACCCTCAGCGCCACCGGGCCAGGCATTGATATGTTTTTTGAGTAGTTTAGGATGAGTTTACATGACCTGAACCAGGTTCAACTTCTGAGAAACTATGCTGTAGCTGTTGCTGGAGGTGATGGGGTTGGAGTGGCTGAGAAAATGACATCATCTGCATAGATAGAATTCGGTCATGGCAAGTGGCAGGCAGGTCGCTCATGAAGATGCTGAAGAGTAGGGGCCAAGGATGGAACCTTGTGGTACATCCGAACAGACTGGAAGGAGGGTTGAGATGGTGTCTTCAATTCTGACTTGCTGAGAGCGGTCACTAAGGTAGCTTTGGAACCAGCGAGTGGCATCCGGTGAAAGGCCAAGATGAGATAGTTGTCCGGTTAGTCGGGAGTGGTTAACTGTATCAAACACCGTAGTCAGATCAATAAAAGTGGCACCGGCCAATTGGTTGTGGTCTAGTGCCTGATGTATGAAGGAGGTGAAGTCTAGTAGTGCAGTGGTGGTGCTGTGACCTTTTCAAAAACCAAGTTGCTGGGAACATTGGAGGTTATATTTTTCCAGGTAGTCTACAAGTTGTTCAGCAACTATCCTTTCCAAAGCCTTGGAGAGTGGGGGAAGGATGGATATAGGCCTGTAGTTACTTGTGAGAGTCTTGTCACCACATTTGTGGATGAGTCACCACAGCCAACTTCCATTTGCTTGGCAAATTGTGAGGAAACATAAAGAAAGCGGTTGAGAATTTTTTGTAAGGGTGGCAGAACTTCATCAAAGGTGAGGAAGATGAGTTTCAAATCAAGGAGTCAGCACTATGCCTAGACTTCCTGAGTACTTTGAGTAGATGTTTCCTGGCTAGCCCTTCAGTGACAGCCTTAAAATAAAATGGGTGTGTGTGTGTGTGGCTGGGCTGCCTGAGGGATGGTGGGATGGGTTACTGCTGGTATGGGATCAAAGAAGTTAAGTGGGAGCACATGACTGAGATCACAAAATGTTGAGTTGAAAGTGTTAGCAATGGTTACTTTATCCAGGGTGATAGTTCCATCAATGTTGAGTACTGCAGGGGAAACTTTGTTGTTTTTTATTCCAATTACCTCAGAGAGGTTGTCCCAGAACTTCCTCCCATCATTCCAGGTGTTTGCAAGGGCATTCCTATAGTAGGAAGCTTTCACCTGACAGATAGCTCTTGTGCAAGCATTCCATGCTGACTTCTGGGCTTGAGTATTCCCTAGGGTGTTGGATGCTTAAGCATGGTATCATAGTTGGTCATGGGATTTCAGCAGTTCAAGGAGGTTATGAGTCACCCATGGGTTTATTGATCCTCTAATCTTTCATTTCTTGTATGGAGCATGAACATCCCATGCTGCGTTAAAGAGTGATGATAAGTATTCTAGGGCCAAGTCCACATCTTGAGCATCATTAATTAGAGACCAGTCGGTGATCATGAGTGCGTTTTAATGGACCTAATCAACCAGGTAGAAGTATTCTACTGACAATGAATTTTGGTGGGGTTTATTGAATTTGTTAGACCAGAGGAAATGACTGGAGAATGGTCACTTGTGGTGTCCAGGAGCACTTCAGTCTTATATAGATATATAGATATATCTCAGGGTTAAACCCCTGTGTTACAGACTGTCACATTTTAAGAAACCCAAATAGTTTTCTGCAATCATTACAAACAATGTAATTATATACATTTGCAAACCAAGGGGCCCCAGTTTCACATAAAGATTCACATATATTTTTAACCACGAGAAGGAGGAAGGAAGGAAGGAAGGAAGGAAGGAAGAAGGAAGGAAGGAAGGAAGGAAGGAAGGAAGGAAGGAAGGAAGGAAGGAAGGAAGGAAGGAAGGAAGGAAGGAAGGAAGGAAGGAAGGAAGGAAGGAAGGAAACAGTAGGTGAAAAGCGAGATAACAGGGGACATTGTGGGTGACCATCAGAGTGGGCAGTTACTAGGTGCCACAGAAAAATGTGATTGTGCAATCAGACAGATAAGAGGCAGAATAGAAGAGGACAAAGAGATCCTTCTTATTAACTCTCTCTGCATAAAAATGGAACAGGGTCTTATTCAACCCTGTCACAGTGGAACACTTGAGAGGTGCCAGGTTTTAATAACACTGATGATGTCTATTTTAAAATTGTTTGGAAAAATACTATAATCTAATTGGTGGAATTTGTGTTATGACCTGATTTTAGTTACCCAAACCCAAACTTGGAAGCCACATGTGTAGGAGGCTATCTGATTTACTTTATGCTAGCCTAAGAGCAAATCTTAATCCCAGTGTAGTGGACATCATATAATTCCCACAATGTAAGTTTCACAGGGCAAGCAGATAACAAGAAACCCATACTATACAATTCAATAGGTTTTATTTTAAGCAACACAGACTTGAAAAGAAAAAGATGGTATATAAGCAATTAGCAAGTAATTCAACAACAGTCTCTTTCAAATACATTTGTACGGTGCACTATCGTTAGACAAACATAACATTGCTGATAGTCTTCTGCTTTCTCCTGGAAGGGGGGAAGGGTGCTAGAAAGGTATGCTGTTTAAACAGTTCCTTTGTTGCTGATGCCCTCAGTGCAACAGTCCCAATTTCAGCGTAGTCAGATGAAGAAGAGTTTATACAGTTCTTTGCAAAATATGCACACGTTAGCCACTTAAACCGACAGCCCCAGGTAAAATCTCACTCCCTGCACTTTTAGTCTCTTGCCAAAGATGAGACATTAGCTAAGGAGTTTATTTGGCAAGGGCTTACAGCCATTGACAAACACTTGTTTTACCTGGTCCATGGAGGGGGGAAGTGGACTGATGCTTGCTGGAATTCTTTCCCTTGATGGTGTGATCCGGAGTAGATGTTTGGAGCTGGTGGGAGTCTTGTTCCTGAACAACTTGCCCCATCATGATTTTAAAGCATGGGAGGTGACACAGGATCCTACATCTTGTTGTGTTTCTCCTGAGGTTCAATAACTTTGAGTGGCTGCAGAAAGTCTTGTTGCTTACTGTAGCTGATGTGATGGCTGAGTAAATACCTAGATGTTAAAGGTACTAAGCACTCCTTGGTGACGGTATCAGATGTTGAGAACACTATTTCTTTATGATATTGTTGTTCAGAATACCATACTCTCTCAAGAAATGGTCGTATTTTTATACAGTACATTTATAGAGCAAGCGATTTTCATCTCAAGTCATCAGACATTAAGATGGCGAAATTGAATTTTGCTTGCATTTCAGCTGGGAACAATTGATAAACATATTTTTGCCTAAATCAACAAAATAACTCTACCCTAATCCAGTCCAACCCATACTTTCAGTTAGGCAAGTAATGATATACATATAACAAGAGCTTCAAACTAATACAATTGAACAGAAGCTTCAAACCAGTCACACAGAGGTGACAATAAATCGGTATCCAGTGACGATAGCGACTGCATATGAGCGACTGTCAAAACAGCGACTCATTTACAGTGCTACCCTTTTGGGCTACCCTATAAGGGTAGCGACAAAATGCTAAACTAACAGTAAGGATGAGCGAGGGAGGGTGACCAGAAGGGAGGGCTAGGGAAGAGAGAGGACAGAGAAGAGGTTTGTGTGGGATAGTGTGCCATGCTGCTACCGAGCTAGCCGTGTGGTGTGGTGTGGTGGTGAGGGTGGCTAACTTTGGTGCAGTAGGTACTGGGGACTGGGGAAAATTTTACTGCTGCCATTTTCTTTTTTTCAAACTGTCTCCCCCTCCCCGATATGCACCCCCCTTGAGTTTGCCGGATGTCTAGTCATTCAATTTTTCAGTGATGAACACTCGCTGTTATGACATGGAACCCAATAAATCATCTTAGGTATTTAAGAATGTGAGAACTAGTAATACATTGTATAAAAGTAATGTCTTAAACATCTTAACTCGCACTGGTTTCATAATAATCAGTGGAGGGTAGTTGTCTCAAAAACCTCCACTGAGCAAAATTGATGATACCTGTGACGCACTTGTTTACGTATATTAAATGCCACTTATCTGGTATTTTCCTGAACAAGGTTCAAGATGGCACTGAAAATTACACTAGACTTAGAAAAATCTACACAGCCATTTCAACCTGCAGAAATGACAGGCTTTCTTTCAGAAAAAACATAACAAATTTCAAATAAAACATTGACTTTTATTATAAGGGAATTAGGCTTGCAAAAAATGTGACCCTATATTGCACACAAACCTGATCACATGATCATGGTAAATCTTATAACAACCAGTTAGTGTATTTAATATCTGAAATTAGAAAAGAGGAATCAGGAGGAACCTGTTCCAACCACATGTCAAACAGCTAAAGTGGGAAATGAGGCTCACTCACCCCATTGTTTGTAGTGCTTCAAGTGTCTTTTTAGTCAACTGTCAGATATAAAAATCTGTGCCAATGCTTCATGATAAATACACTTCCTATGCAAGTCTGTGCTTTACTAAAATAATATAGTGATGCGGTAGCTACTATAGTTAGGGTTGAGTAGGAAGTTTAATGTTAAACTCAATCTTTGCAGTTTAATAACTTCTCAACCATTCAATGGATTTGCATGACATTTCTGTGTGTGGTCCGTGTAGATCTGTCACATGTGCCAAGCTTAGTTCTGTTCAGATGTGTGGATTCTGAGTTCTGGATAGTGCAAAAGTGAATTTTCAGACTTTTCTCTATTTGTTTTGCTGTTTTCTTTGAATTTGGCTACCACCCAAATAGTTTGGATTTTTGTTCTGGATTTTTTGTGTGTGTGTTTTATCTTCTCCACCATCCACAGAGCTGGCAGGTGGCTCCAGCCCTCCCTCAGAGGCTCGTTCTCTAGCCCAGCTCCACCCCCGCTACCAGCCATGCCCCATGGATTGCCCCGTGGTGGGACGGGTTGAGGATCATCGACTTTCTCCCCGGGGACACAGAAATCCAGAATCCAGGGACAGCTGGTGTGAGCGAGCTGGCCATCATGGAGCCTGCCAGTTCCAATTTTCCTGTTTTATCCCTCTCTTCCATTGCCAGCGCATACATATGTGGAGGAGCGTGCATGCTGCCACCCACAATGCCCTCCTTCATGTCTCTCTCCCATTCCAGACTACTCCTCAGGCTTCCACCTGGCACAGTCATTCGGAGAGGAGCATCAATCCTCCCACCCCAGGTGAGCAGAGCAGTCCTCCAGACACTTGATCCATCACCCCCCCGGCCGACCCCTGGCAACCCACATTCGCTCCTGAACACAGGTCGCTAGCATGAAGCAAGGTGTGGCATCCAGCGGCTCAACCCTCAGCACCACTGGGCTGGCTTTTGGTCTGAAATGTTCAGAGTAAAAAGGAGCTGGCCCACAGATGTGCCTTTTGCTTGTTTGGTGAAAAAATATTAATCCGTGCCAAAGTTATTTAATTTTGAAATTTTGAAAAAGCTGTTCTGAACATGCCCAGTAAGCACCTCTTCAAGACAGCTGCATGAAACTAAAAAAGGAATCTTTTTTTGTTTGGGACCAATTCTTTTTCGTCAGGGAAAAAATAATTTTATGTTTGCTTGCGCATGTGCAAGAAACATAGATGCCATCATCACGAGTTTTTGCAGGTGTGGCACCCTGTCTTCCAGTGCAGTCAGTGTGTTTGCAGGCGCAGCCACAGTTCACCAATGAATGCTGCAGCTGTCTATGACAGCAGTTGAAAATGCAGTGGCATACAGTTGAAAAGGAGAGACCACTTCAATGAGCGGCGATAACATGGTGTTGATTAGCATATTGCCGGCAATCCTGCTTGTCTTTGAGGTA
Organism: Neoceratodus forsteri; assembly: GCA_016271365.2. Lineage (NCBI taxonomy): Eukaryota > Metazoa > Chordata > Ceratodontiformes > Ceratodontidae > Neoceratodus > Neoceratodus forsteri. The sequence continues at coordinate 74,882,351 of JADMNL010000023.1, forward strand.
GATGAGAGCAGCAAAATTCATGACTGTTCCAACCAGATAGAGGAGAGCAGCAGAGTTCATTACTGTTCCATCCCCTTACACAGTGTTCCATCCCTGTCCTGCGATCGTGGAGGAGTATCCTGTGATTCCTCTTATCCCCCCATCCTGCAGTATTGCAAAATCAGAGAGTGTTGCTCCTGGGTTATTTATTTATTTTTTTTACTAAAGAAACTTACACAGACATGGGAGAAAAAGAAAGCAGCACACCAGGCGGACGATCCTCCTATGATATCTACATGAGCTCCCCCCCCCGCCACACACAGTATGGCTGACGGGGGTGCCCAGTCACCCGTCGGCTCCACTCAACACCCCCCAAAAAAAAAAACAGATTTCCAGTTGCCACGCTGGAAGCCCACCCCAGCGTGGCAAACATCTGTATGGCCAGGAGGTGCCCAATCCCCGTCAGCCCACTGACCGTCCCAAAAACTTTCAGCTGCCACACTGGGAGTCCACCACAGCGTGGCACAAGTCCCCGTAGTCTTTTAAAACAAAAAAACACACCTGAAAACAAAAGGTCCTTCCTTGATTGTGTTGCCTCCCCAACCTCGCTTTACGCTCTGCATCCACCTCTCCACACACACACCTCACCCCATACTTACCTTTGGAATCCGGCGCGATGATCTTTGGTGGACCAGGAACACGTCTGCACTCTTCAAAGCCAACCGCGAACTGAAGAAATGCCGGTAAGCTGTATAATGGCATAAATTGTTAATTTTTTTCAACTTTGGTGCATATCTCAGCCATTTTGGGGAATTTTTTCACTAAATTTTCAACATGGGGTTTTTGGCGTCCCACCTCATAAACTCAGTCACTGTCATTTTGTTATTCGGTCCCGAAAGGTGATTTCGCGGTCCCTGTGTGGAGCCACCTTTCGGGACCCAGTAATGAAACAACAGTGTCACAGTTCATGAGTAGTCCCCCAAAACCCTGTTTAAAAATTTAGTGAAAAAATTCAAAAGCAACTGTTTCTGAGCTTTCGTGCGCGGTTCTATGCATGCTCGTAACATCATGAATTTTTACATTTCACTCCAGATTTTCAACATTGCCATTTTACCACACCTCCTTATGAGCAGTGTAGCTGTCATTTTTATATCTTGCCCAAATGTGTTCGCTATGCATAGTATCAATGGCGCCGTCGTGTGAAATCAATGTTAGGGACAGATTAAGAAAATCACAGTGACACTGTTCATAAGCAGAAGTCTTAAAATGGCTATGTTGAAAATTTGATGACAGAAGTCCATAAAATGACTGTGTTACGAGCATGCATTGCGCAGTTTCCACGCACCCTTGTAAGTTCACAAATTTGTACTATTTTCAGTCCAGATTTTCAACACTGGCATTTTATCACACCTCCTTATGAACAGTACAGCTGTCATTTTTTACACCCTGGCCGAAATATGTTTTTGCACTTCCAGCACAGAAATGCGTGGTCACTGTGGGAAATCAGTGTTCGGGACAGATTAAGAAAATCAGTGACACTGTTCATGAGCAGAGGTACCAAAATGCCTGCGTTGTCAATCAGCTGTAAAATATCCCCAGACTAATTACAATATGAGTGTGCATTGCACAGTTTCTACGCACACTCTTGACTTCACTTTTTTTATATTTTCACTCCAGATTTTCAACATTGCCATTTTTTACACCTTCCCATGAACGATGCAGCTGTCATTTTTCACATCCTGTTCGAAATGTTTTTGCACCTGTGGTGCCAAATGGCGTAGTCACTGTGTAAAATCAGCTTTTGGCTAATGAACTGATAATTGCCACTGTTCATGAGTTGGAGGTCACAAAAAACCCTGTTGAAAATTTGGAGTGAAAATACCAACGAACGTCTGGGGAGTTAGGGTTTCCGACCATAACACCCCACCCTGTAGAGACTGATAGGCATCAGGGGGTGTGACCTGGGATTTCCGCCTGTAATGCTCATGCCATTCCATCCACACCCACATCCTGCAGCCAGTGACAGGCATCAAGGTGTGCCTTGGACTCTTCAGCCCCAAAGTTCACCCCATTCTCCTATACTGCACCCATCTCACCATATTTCCTTATGGAATGGGGTAAACATAAGGCCCAAAGACCCCAAGGCACAAACATTTGTCAATGCTGAATGTTGTCTCTATGGCATTGGCATTGGTAGTGCAGGAGTTAGAGAGCATAATAGGAATGGCAGTGAAGTATTGAACTGAAGCCAACCCACCACCACCCTGCAGAGACAGCAGGCATTGGGTGTGCCTTTGGGTGCGTCAGGCATAGCAGCCATGCCATTTCACTACACCCTACCCTGCAGACTCTGACAAGTGTCACTGTGCCTTGGGGTCTTTGGGCATTATACTTACCCCATTCCATAGGGAAATATGCTGAGGTGGGTGCAGTATAGGAGAATGGGGTGAACTTTGTGGCTGAACACTGCAAGGCACACCACGATGCCTGTCACTGGCTGCAGGGTGGGGTGGAGGTGGACTGGCGTGAGCATGACAGTCGATGATCCCAAGTCACACCCCTGATGCCTGTCAGTCTGTACAGGTTGGGGTGTTACAGTTGGAAACCCTAACGCTGTAAGTGTGTTAGTATTTCACTCCAGATTTTCAACATGGACTTTTGTGACCCCACCTCATGAAGAGCGGCACTATCAGTTTGTTAGCTGAAAGGTGGTTTTGCACAGGGTCTATGCCATTTGGCAACACAGAGACGAAAACACATTTTGGGCATTATGTGAAAAATGACAACTGGAATGTTCATGAGGAGGTGTAAAAAAAATGGCAACGTTGAAAATCTGGAGTGAAAATATAAAAAATGAGTGAAGTCATGAGCATGCATAGAAAATGTGCAACACACGTCCATAACCCAATTATTTTTGGGATTTTTTTAACCGCATTTTCAAAATAGGCATTTTGGACCTCCCCTCATGAACAGTGGCATTGTGATTTTGTTAATTTGTCCCAAACGTTGATTTCCCACAGCAACAACGCCACTGTGCGCCACAGGTGCAAAAACATATTTTGGGTAGGATGTAAAAAATGACAGCTGTACTGTTCATAAGGAGGTGTGAAAAAATGCAAGTGTTGGAAATGTGGCATGAAAATATTGCAAATTTGCAAAGTTACAAAGGTGCATGGAAACTGTGCAACGTACGCTTGCAACACAGTAATTTTATGGACATTCGTCACCAAATTTTCAACATAGACATTTTAGGACTTCTGCTCATGAACAGTGTCACTGTCATTTCCTCAAACTGTCCCGAAAACTGATTTCGCACAGTGACCGCGCTATTCTGAGCCGGACATGCGAAAACACATTTCAGCCAGGATATGTAAAATAACAGCTGTAATGTTCATGAGGAGGTGTGGAAAAATGCCAATTTTGAAAATCTGGAGTGAAAATATTACAAATTCACGAAGTTATGAGCGTGCGTGGAAACTGTGCAATGCACGCTAGTAAAACAGCCATTTTTGGGATTTTTTCCACCAAATTTGCAACATAGGCTTTTTGAGAGCCCCCTCATGAACAGTGGCACTGTCATTTCATTAATCAGTCCGAAGATGATTCCGCTGAGTGACTGTGAAATCACCTTCGGGATCGAATAACACCATGACTGTGACTAAATTCATGAGGAGGGGTCCAAATAACCTCAAGTTGAAAATTTGGTGCCAGAATTCCCAAAAATGCCTGAGATATGCACCAAAGTTGAAACCCCCCTATTTATGCCATTATACAGCTTACTGGCATTTCTTCAGTTTGCGGTCAGCTTTGAAGAGTGCAGACGTGTTCCCGGTCCACTGAAGATGGTCGTGCCAGACTCTGGAGGTAAGTATGGGTTGAGGGGAGTGTGGGGAGTGTGGGGAGGCAGGGTCCGTAGTGGGTGGGCATGGGTTTTGGGAGGGGCAGGGAGACCACAAGGGACTGTTTTCTTTTTTAAAAGAGAACATCGTGGGACAGTTTTTGTTTTTTCAGGCACATTTGGCACACTGGGGTGGGCTCCCAACATGTCACCTGATTGTTTTGAGGGCTGCAGGCAACGAGGATTAGGCACCCTGTTGGCATATGGGGGCAAGAGCCAAGGTGGATTGGGCACCCCTCAGCACCCAACAGATAGGAGTGGGCTGTACCAGTGGCTAAATAAACAGGGATGGGGGACTGTAGCCAATGGGGTTGGTCCCCCTGTTGTGAAGGACGACTGTTGGGTGGGGGCTCCATGATGCTGGCGTGGATTAGGTACCCCTCAGCACACACTTGGTATCATTATGCCGACGGGGGGTGAGCTCCCCTGTCGGCAAATGAAGTGGGTCGGGGAATGCGACAGGGGGATGGAGCACTCCTGTCACCATGTTTATGTGGAGAGATTGTTCCGCTGCGGATGTTTTCTTAGATGTTTTAGCCACATTACATATTGCTGGTGTGGCGCCTGCATGCTGTCTTATTGGGGAATGAGGGATGCACCTACTGATGCGTGCCCTACATTCGCCCACAGTGACCACACCTCCAAATTTGCTACTACTGCAAGAAGTTGGCTGGCACGCAAGCAAACATAACAAGCATTTGTCAATGCCGAATGTTTGCTTGCTGGCATTGGCAGTGGTAGTGTAGAAGTTACAGAGCTGCGTAATAGGAATGGCAGTGAAGTACTGAACTGAAGTAAACCCTTCCACCACCCTGCAGAGAGTGACAGGCATTGGGGTGTGTCTTTGGGTCGTCAGGCATAACGGCCACGCCATTTCACCACCCACCCTGCAGACACTGACAAGTGTCACGTGTGCCTTGGGGTCTTTGGCCCTTATGCGCACCCCATTCCATCAGGAAATACAGTGAGATGGGTGCGGTATAGGAGAATGGGGTGAACTTTGGGGCCGAAGAGTCCAAGGCATACCTCGATGCCTCTCACTGGCTGCAGGATGTGGAATGGTATGAGCATTACAGGCAACAATCCCAAGTCACATCCCTGATGCCTGTCGTTCTCTACAGGGTTGGGCGTTATGGTTGGAAACCCTAATACCTCAGGCATTCGTTGGTATTTTCACTCCAAATTTTCAACATGGTTTTTTTTTGTGACCCCACCTCATGAACAGTGGCAATATGAGTTTGTTAGCCGAAAGCTGCTTATGCACAGCGACTACGGCATTTAGCACCACAGGTGCAAAAACATTCTGAACAGGATGTAAAAAATGACAGCTGTACTGTTCATGGGGAGGTGTAAAAAATGGCAATGTTGCAAATCTGCAGTAAAAATATTAAAAAAACTGGTGATGTCACGAGCGTGCATAGAAACTGTGCAACGCACACCCGTAATGGAATTAGTTTGGGGATTTTTTAACAGCCGATTGTCAACACAAGCATTTTGGGACCTCTGATCATGAACAGCGTCACTGTGATTTTCTTTATCTGTGCCGAACAATGATTTCCCACAGCGACCACGCATCTCTGCGCTGAAAGTGTGAAAACACATTTCTGCCATGTTGTGAAAAATGACAGCTGTACTGTTTATAAGGAAGTGTGGAAAAATGCCAATGATGAAAATCTGGACTGAAAATATTACAAAGTCATGAACTAACGAGGGTGCGTGGAAACTGCGCAATGCTCACTCGTAACACAGTCATTTTTATGCACTTTTGTCACCAAATTTTCAACATAGCCATTTTAAGACCTCTGCTCATGAACAGTGTAACTGTGATTTTCTTAATCTGTCCCAAACATTGCTTTTGCACTCCGACTGCACCATTGTAAGCTACATGTGCGAAAACACATTTTGGCGACATGTGAAAAATGGAAGCTGTGCTGTTCATAAGGAAGTGTAATAAAATGCCATTGGTGAAACTCTGGAGTGAAAATATGGAAAATTTGCAAACTTATGAGCGTGCGTGGAAATCATAGCATGGCACAAGTAAAACAGTCATTTTTAGGAATTTTTTCACCAAATTTTCAACATAGCCATTTTAAGACCTCTGCTCATGAACAGTGTCACTGTGATTTTCTTAATGTGTCCCATACATTGATTTCGCACACCGACTGCGCCATTGTGCGCTACATGGCGGAAACACGTTTTGGGCAAGATGTGAAAAATGACAGCTGTACTGCTCATAAGGAGGTATGGTAAAATGGCAATGTTGAAAATCTGGAGTGAAAATATTGAAAATTTGCAAACTTACGAGCTTGTGTAGGAACTGCGCAACGCACACCCGTAAAACAGTCATTTTTAGGAATTTTTCAACCAAATTTTCTACATAGGCTTTTTGAGAGCTCACCTTATGAACAGTGGCAGTGTCATTTTGTTACTTGGTCCCGAAAGGTGATTTTGCGCAGTGACTGCGAAATCACCCTTCGGGCCTGATTAACGCCATGACAGTGAGAGCATTCATGAGAAGGGGTCCCCAAAACCCCATGTTGAAAATTTGGTGCAAAAATTCCCAAAAATGGCTGAGATAGGCAGCAAAGTTGAAAAAACCCTATCTATTCCATTATATTGCTTACCGGCATTTCCTCAGTTCGCGGTCGGCTTTGAAGAGTGCAGACGTGTTCCCGGTCCACCGAAGATCGTCGCACCGAGGTCTGGAGGTAAGTTTGGGGTGGGGGGTGTGGGGAGGCAGGGTGCGCAGTGGGTGGGTGCGGGTTGTGGGAGGGGGGCAGGGAGAAGCTCGAGGGACAGTTTTTATTTGCAGGTTTATTTTTACTGAGACGGCGAGGGCGTTTGCCACGCTGGGGTGGGCTCCCAGCATAGCAGCTGAATGGCTGTTTGGGGGCTGGAGCCAACAGTTGGGCACCCCGTCGGCTATAACACATTTTGCTGCAGGTGGGCTCCCAGCGTGGCACCTGGATCTTGGGGGAGGACAGTGGAGCCGACATGGGATTGGGCACCCGTCGGCGACAGCATCTGTTGCCACGCTGGGGTGGGCTCCCTGCGTGGCACCCTGTACTCTGGGGAGGAGAGAGACAGTGGAGCCGACGAGGATTGGGCACCCGTCCAGGCTATACATGTGTAGCCACACTGGGGTGGGCATCCAGCGTGGCATGTGGAAGAGCTTTTGGGGCGCATCACAGCCAATGGGATTGGGCACCCCGTCGGCTATACAGTGTGTGCGTGGGGGCATACGCAGTATGCGTGCGTGGGGGGCAACATGCAGTATGCGTACGTGTGTGTGTGTGTGTGTAGGGAGAGCACGCATGAGCAGGCGATATCTTATCGCTGCTCACTGAAGCGTAGCTCCCCCTTTCAACTGTACTCCACTGCATTTTGGAGCTGTCATAGACAGCTCAGGCAGGCACTGGAGAACTGCGGCCGCACCTGCAAACACACTGCCTGAATTGGAAGAGGGCTGCCACACCTCCGAAAACTCGGATGATGGCTCTATGTTTCTTGCACATGCGCAAGCAAACATAAAATGATCAATAGAAATCAGGAGTGTTGTATCAGAGACACAATGGAACATCGTCTGATATTTGGTAAACAAATTAAATCCTCTAGAGGATGACAATACAATATATAATCATTAATAGAGCCTATTATACCCATCAAAGTTATTAAAAGTGCATGTTATTACATCAGAACAATGTTGGCACTGTAATGACAAGAAAATAAATTTATACCATTTGTCATGGAGTGCAAATTGTTATGGGAATGGTGGCAAGATGTTTTTCTGCTACTAAGAAACATATTAACAATAGATACATAATTTAAATTTGAGCGTGTTATATTTGATCAAATCAAATGTCAACGGATAAAAAAGAACAAAATATTCTCAGAGGGTGTGCAATGGCAATGAAAAGAACCATCTTAAGAAAACTGGAAAGAATATTCATAAAACACTTCCTTATATAGATTGGAAAAAATTTTATATATGGTTTACATGACTTGAATCATTTAAAAATGATGAACAACTTTGGCAGGTTTATACTAAATCCATTCAGGAATGGGAAAAAATGCAATTTATAGTTTGATGGTGTATATAAGACTAACCTGCCCTCCAATCGCCATCTCCATATGTGTTCTGTTTCCCTGGGGTCTAGTGGTGCACCTCAACCTCTGATCGTCGTTCCATATCCCCATTCCATGTAATAAAAAGCAGTCCCTCTCCATTTTTTTTATTCAAACTGTAAAAAAGAAAACAATTCCTTGCCAATCTGAACTCCCTCCTGCCTGACCTCCCACTGAGCACCCACCATCCTGCACCTCCCACACACCCTCACTCTCCTGGGTGAAGAGCCACTCTCCAACAGAAGCACATCTTGCTGCTGGAACTACCGACTGCAATATGAGAAACTAAGGTAAGTGCAGTTCAATGTATTTCAATGGGTGTTTCAACTTTCCTGCATAACGTTGCCATTTTTGCATATTTTGATGCCAAATTGTCAACATTGCCTTTTTGACACCCCACCTCCCGAACAATGATGGTGGAATTACGCAAATCTGGCTTCTTTCATGGTCGAATGGGATGAGCATTAGGGCTGACAACCACAAGGCACACCCCATGCCTGATTAGTGAAGACACAGGAGAGGTGAAACTGTAATGGTTTTTCCTTTTGCTGCCTGGAAGGTGGGGTGGGGTGTTAGCGTTGGAAACCCTAACACCACATTTCCCTACTTTTGTCGCTTTAATCCTAACTAGTGCATTAAAGAAGTTTTTTGCAAATAATATACATGTATAAGTGTAATTCACTATTATGTATTTTCCTTTTTCTTTCATTATGTTGTTTGCACGCATGTGCAAGAAACATAGTGCCATCATCGGAGATTTCGGAGGTGTGTCACCTCCTCCTCCAATTCAGTCAGTGTGCTGGCAGGCGCGGCGCCTGTAAGCCAATGCATTTTGGAGCTGTCTATGACACGCTCCAAAATGCAGTGGCATACAGTTGAAAGGGGGAGCTACGCTTCAGTGAGCACCGATAAGAGGCTGCTCACGCGCAGCTCCCCCCCCACCCGCAGGCGTGCGCGCCCCCGCACGCACTGTATAGCTGACGAGGTGGCTAATCCCCATCAGCTGAGCCGCCCCCAGTGAGTCGGTGCCACGCTGGGAGCCCCCCCAGCGTGGCAATGCAGTCCTATGGCCGACGGGGTGCCCAATCCCCGCTCGGCTGAACACCCCCCTAACGTCTTGTGCTATGCTGGGAGCCCACCCCAGTGTGGCAAACATCCCGACGCCTTTTTTTTAAACCTGAAAACGAAAACAGTCCTGCGCGGCCTCCCAGCCCTCCCACAACCGCACCCACCCACTGCGCACCCAGCCTCCCCACCCCCCTCACCCCATACTTACCTCCGGACTCCAGCGCAACGATCTTCGGTGGACCGGGAACACGTCTGCACTCTTCAAAGCCGACTGCGAACTGAGGAAATGCCGGTAAGCTGTATAATGGGCTAGATAGGGGGGTTTCAACTTTGTTGCATATCTCAGGCATTTTGGGAATTTTTGCACCAAATTTTCAACATGGGGTTTTTGGGACCCCTTCTCATGAATGATGTCACTGTCATGGCGTTATTCGGGCCTGAAGGGTGATCTCGCGCAGTGACTGCGAAATCACCCTTCGGGCCTGGATACCACCATGACAGTGGCATCACTCATGAAGGGGTCCCAAGCCCATGGATAATTAGTGCCAAATCAAAAATGACTTTTACGAGCGCAAGCGCTATGCAGTTCCTATGCAGGCTCGTAAGTTCACGAAATTTCAATATTTTCACTCCAGATTTTCAACATTGCCATTTTACCACACCTTCTTATGAGTAGTACAGCTGTCATTTTTCACATCTCACCCAAAATGTGTTTCCGCCCATGTAGCGCAGAATGGCGCAGTTGGTGTGTGAAATCAATGTACGGGACAAATTAAGAAAATCACAGTGACACTGTTCATGAGCAGAGGTCTTAAAATGGCTATGTTGAAAATTTGGTGAAAAAATTCCTAAAAATGACTGTTTTACGGTGTCGTTGACACTTCCATCACGCTTGTAGGTTTGAATTTTCAATATTTCCACTCCAGATTTTCAACATTGCCATTTTACCACACCTTCTTATGAGCAGTACAGCTGTCATTTTTACATCCTGCCCAAACGTCTCTTCCGCCCATGTAGCGCACAATGGCGCAGTCGGTGTGCAAACTCAATGTATGGGACACATTAACAAAATCACAGTGACACTGTTCATGAGCAGAGGTCTTAAAATGGCTATGTTGAAAATTTGGTGAAAAAATTCCTAAAAATGACTGTATTACGAGCGTGCATTGCGCAGTTCCTACGCACGCTCGTAAGTTTGCAAATTTTCAATATTTGCACTCCAATGACTTACAAATACCTAAACAGCACATAGAAGCAAGCAACATTCGGCATTGACAAATGCTTGTTTTATGTTACCTCTATATTTCTTATTATGCACTTCTTCACAATAGCATAGCTTTTATACCATGACTTTCAGGCATGATACGAGCTATAAAAGGAACCTTTCTCCAGTGTAATTATTATTGTTAATTATCTATGCTATAGCATACTTCATTAATGTGTTTATAAACACCATTTTAGATATAACGGTACCTGAGTTGCTTTTATTTTAGTTCTTACACATTCTTTTGTGCCCCTGACCCCTTCTCGTGGACCTAAAGAATATTTATATATCTATAGATATAGATATATATATATATATATATATATTTCGCTAGTTCTAGTTTAAATTATCACCATCTCGCTATTCCATAAATATTACTTTATAGACATCGGCACTGTATGACCCAACAGGCACTCGCCTCCACAGTGACTAGCTCCATACTGTCTATCATTGATTATGGCATTGTATTTTATGGTGCTGCCACCACCACTGCCCTCAGAAGGTTAGGGGTTACTCTTCACAAAGCCTACAGGTTAATTACTGGTGCTAGTAGGCACACACATACCTGTGACCTATACGCGCAGTCCAATTGGCACAACCTTCAGAGCAGATTCTCCTATCACACCTGTCTTACTGCCAAAAAAGATCTCTTTAGAGTTAGCCCCCCGTCTACCCAGCAGCTCCTCAACAGGGCCCACACTAACACGCGCTGCATGAGAGGCACGCCCAACCTATCTGTTCAGGTACCTTTATGCCAGACATCTCAAGGACAAAGAACATTTATGTACAGAGCGTCTACTGTAGCTTGTTTAACAACCTCCCAGCACATCTTCAATCTACTCCCAAAATTGGTCCCTTCAAAAACTGTCTTTGACAGCACCTTTCCAACCGCAGCAGCTGTGACTGCCCCACTTAACCCTGGTGGCCTTCTGCTTATACATATCCTGCCATTTTAATGACAACATCCTCTTCGGCTGCTATTCTGTGTCACCACTGAGTCTACCGTCATCTGCAACATTTCCCGCACTATAACCAGAGCCCCTAGTGCTCTGCGGCAGAATTTTCTAATTTCTGCGGCAGGGCTCCTTGGCTTCCACGGCAGCATTTTCTGACTTCTGCGGCATGATTTATTCATTTCTCTGGCAGAAAGCAGTCCTACCATTGGCTAACTATGTTGTGATATCATTGATGACATCTTATGCGGAGCATAGAGGAGGGCCTTCAGGATAAACGTGATGGTGAAAGAAAGCCTGACACTATGGAAAAACAGTGTATTTGAATGAAAATCCATCAAAACCAATGAATTCTGCAGCACTATATATATATTCTGCGACATGATGCAAATTCTGTGGATAATTCTGCAACCACAGAATCGCAGAATTCCAAGGGCCTTGACTATAACCTGTAAAATCACCACTATTATCCCCTATCTAAAGTCAACCTCCTCAACTGCTCTTTCTTCTTCTTTTCTATCTCCACCTATTGGTCTGTTATTATTTATTTTTTTATTCTATTTAGGATTTGGAAATACCTTTGAGTCATAGACTCATTTACAAAAGATCCACGTCACAGAGATAAGGTACAGACTGACATAACTAACAATAGATCAGTGAGTAAAGTTCGAATAAGTACAATGAGCAGTAGGCAAACATTCAGCTTCAATGAGCAGTAAAAACCTTCAGATACTAGGGATTGCTTAGTGATGGTCTTACATAACAGGTAATACAGATTGGAAATAATTTCTAACATTGTCTTCTTAGGCTGAGAAGCAGGCGGGGGAAGGGGTATATTCAGACACAGGGCCATCGTCAAGGATATCATCAGCTCATGAGCAGTCTCAGGCTCTTGCGGTCATGAGATGTTCCCTGAAGTGGGTTTTGAAAGGCCCAAGTCTAGGTTCATTTGCCAAGGAGGTGGGTAGGCTGTTCATCCACTGAGGGGCCCTATAGTTAAAGGACCTTTGGAATAGGGAGGTCTGGCAGCTGGGCACTGAGAAGAGGGCCTTGTCAGAGCTATGAGGTAGTTGCACCCTGAGTTCAGGGTTGCCTCATAACTTATCACTGTTCTAGTTTGCTTCTAACTGGCTTTCTGTGCCTGTACACCTGCCCTCCACCAGCTGGTTACCTTTTAACCCTAGCACTTAATATCCGTATTATTATGATAGTTTTAACCCTAGCACCTAATATCAGTATTATTATGGCTTTTTAACCCTAGCACTTAATATCAGTATTATTATTATGTATTGTATGTACTAGGTTTATTTTCAAATGTCTCCTGGGTTTATTGTACCTCACCCAGCCTGCTTATTTGTACCCACTGTACTCATGCCTGTTACTCCCTCCTCTGTATAATTCCTTGTTGACGTGGAGCCTTTTGTAAAGAGCCCTGGCTCAAGGTCTTCATTTGATTCAATAAATAAATTAAATAAATTGCATAATTTCCAAACATTTTAGAATATCTCTCACTAACCCTCTCAATCGCGTCAAATTATAGTGCTGAAAAACACCATTTATTTTCTTTGGCTCCATACCTTTACATTCAATACATAAATCATTTAAATCATAGTTCACCTCTTTATATTTCCTCTACTCCTATATATAAATCCATCTCAAAACTCATTAGTTATATTTAATATATTATTTTACTTTGTCTATTTGTAACCTCCCTACAAATGGGGTTCCGAAAAGTATTCCTTGGGCTTGCCTAAATGCTCACTGTCAGGCTGGTGTTCTGTGTTTCAGCAGTTTAAATGTGATTGCCAGAGAGTGCCTGTATAGCCTCTGTGTACTGTCTCTTTAAGAGCTGCCTGGATTGTAGTCATAAGTAATCTGAGAGGGAGCTCTGTTGAAAGATGTAACTATTTGCTGAAAATCATTTAGAGTGATAATGATAATGTAGTTTGTCTAACCTGCCTTCTTTGCAGCAAGGACTGTTTTGTTTATCTCCACTATATTGGTACTGGACTGCGAATTGGACCAATCAGTACTGGTGGAACCTACAATGGAGCCGGACTACAGGAGCTGTCTGGAGTCAAAATCTGTAGGAATTGTAGTTTTGGGCTTTTTGTGCCTTTATGCACCTGAAGGGGGAGCCTTTGTTGTGACTGACAGGAGGATCAGCCAACCAACCTTTGGATCTTGGGAATTTCCCAGGCTGTTGCAGCTAGTTTCAGTTTTGAGTTGAGAAGTGACAGCTCAAGTGAGTTTGAGCAGCAGTTCTGTGTAGTTTTGCATGGGAGAACTGTGAAAGGGCTGAGTTTTGGCCTGCCTGTCAGCCTGCTGTCCCTGAGAGGAAAATAGAGTTTTCGGACTGAATCAGAGTTGTGAGGACTATTTAAGCCACTGGACTGTGACCAGACTTTAACCTGAAGAAGACCAAAGATTTGCTGAATGCAATTGGCCTGTCAGGATTTCCAGCTGCTTTTGAATCCCCGGTTTGCGTAGAGACTTTGCGATCATGACTGGAGAGCGGTTTGCCTGGTACAGTAGAATTTCCTTACATGTAAATGTGCTGTGTATTGAAAGTGGGTCATGATTTGGTTCCCCACTGTGTGAACTGTGTTCTGCTTGCTGGAAGCTTTATCCAGCCTAATCGGACTGAATCCGCGTTCATCTCCATTCGACCTAGGCCATGCCACGCTGGCCCTGCCAGACTACCCCACTGCACAGAGAATGCCATCGACGAGAGACCTGCCTGGGGATCAGGCCCCTGCTCCATGCTTGAACAGGAATCGTGTGGCCCTGCTTCTCCTGGCACTCCAGATTAACCACCTGCTATCTCGATTTTCATCCATCCTGTGTTCAGTCTTGGATATCATGAGTAATCATCAGGGTAGCTCCCTGCAGCAACAGCCTAATCTAAAAGTGTGTCATCTGATTGTCTTGTTGTTTTCTTTTCACAAACTGAGCCCTCCAGCTCTGGATTACAAATAGTGTGTGTTGTGCAGTTTGTTTTCTTCCATCACAGGGCCCCAACCATCTGCAACGTTCCTGGTTAGCCACCATTCTCCATCAGGGTACCCAGAATATGTGACTGTTTATGGACCCTGAAGTGCATGCATAACTGTTTGATTGATAGAGCCTTTAAGCAAATTAACCTGATTATGCCCCTCACTTGTTCAAACCCCTTAAACAAATCAGATTTAATACTTTTTGCATCTACCCTGACTGTGCTTCCAGTTTGTGCAAGGTACTGTACTGCTGTTATTTGCTGTGTATAACCTTGTTTTACAGAGGGTCCCCAGGGCCAGGCCAGAGGAAAGTCCTGGTGGTAAGTGCAAACAGTGTGGGTACTTCTGTGTGTATCAGTGGTATTGTGAAGTTGATTATTGTGTATTGTTCTGGCCACCAGTAAGGAAAGGGGTTACAGTGTCCTGAGGGTTGTGCCCAGGTTAGCTTGACCACTACCAACCCTGACCTCTGGGTGGAGGCACCTTTCAGAACTCAGGCCCTTAACCTGCTACTAGTTAAGCAGACAGGGGCAGTAGCCCTTGATAGCGCTTGCCTGGGGTTACATATTTTTTCAAAAATTAGTTGTTGTAAAGTATCTTCTGAATGTGCATAGTACATATAAATTGCCTTTTGTGTGCATTTACCCTTAGTGTATGTATTTAGTTTTATGCTTAAATGTCATAACCCGTAGATGTATCTCATTTGGATACTAAATAAAGGAGGAAATGAGGAGAGAACTCAAAACGTGGGACCTTAGCCCAAATTAATTTTCTATTCTGCATTTATAAAATCAGTTCCTGCCCAGCTCACTGGCTTCTTGCAGAATGCTGTCCCAACCATGGTCATAATTTATATCTTCTTCCCTAACTTAGCTCTTACGTTGGAGTTGTCAGTGATGTGGGCTAACTCACATGTGTCATGGGGACCATGAAAACATAAGTGTCTAGGTCATATACATTTAGAATCCAGCCCGGTACATAACTAGCAGGTTCTGGGATGTGGTTAAAGTGTAATACTTGTATGTCGAGATATAAACAGAACTACTAAAGAAGGACTTAATTTGGTACATTTTGATGTTTTTATATTGCTGTCAAAGGTGCTAATTTTTTCTTTTACAGCCAGCTCCTACAACTCCTTATCAGCAATCGAGGTGTATGGTGGCCAATCCAAATATCCATTGATGCAGGCAGTTTGTCTGTCAGAGAAGGTAATTGTTGCAAATAGGGAAGGTGGGAATCCAGCCAAGATAAGCAAAGATGTTCTCTCTCTCACAGGCTGTTGCCAACACCACTTCCTTGCCACTCATGTTCTGTTCCTTTTCTAATGTTAAACCTGGTTTTATTTCAGAGTGCCAGCTGTCAGCTCTTTGCGCAGCAGCCAAGTGTGCTGTCTCAAAATGCTTGCCTTCTAATCTGCAGTTGCTTGCCCTGTCACTGTCATGGTTGTAGCACGTGAAATCACCTTTGTCTTAAATCTAGCCTGCCTGCTTGCTACTTTTGGCTGTTTTGGCCCCAGCTTTGGCCTTTCCCGGCAGTCTTATACTGATTGTGGCTGGGGCTTGGTGTCTCTCCAGCGTGGGTAGTGTGACCTGATGGTAGTGTCTGCCTCTTTCTTGCTCTAACCCTGGTCTGGACTAGGGATAAAATGACAGAAACAATGGTCACAGTACCTCTGGTAGCTGTTATTAATAATGACCTTCTGACAAGACAGACAACTAGACCTTCTCCTACCATCACTTTTTATCTTCACCCTTGCACTTGTGCAGGGATGAACATATCAGTATGATAGTCCATTTTGAGAGGTGTGTCACTGTCGGTCCATTGCAGGGCAGTCTGCAAGGGGCTCAACAGTGTCAGACCAATTATAAGCTAGACTAATCATAACACCCTTTTGGTCTTGCTAATTTGTATGTATTTCAGTGGGTTTTGAACTTGTCCTCATAACTCAGTCATTTTTAAATACTTTTTCCCCAGATTTTCAGCTTGGTCTTTGGGACTCCAACTCATGAACAAGGGTGGTGAAATTATAAAGTCCATCCTAAAAGTTGATTTTGCAGTCACTACACAAAGTCATCTTTTGGCAATTTGAAAATTTTCTCCTCTAGTTCATGAGGTGGTGTCACAAGAAGGCTATGTTGAAAATCTGAAGTAAAAATATTTAAAACAACAAAGTTATGAGCATACATTGACATTTTTTATCATAAGCTCATAACTTTGGTAATTGTCAGCGTAACCACCATGCCACTTTTGGCAAGTTGGCACCCCATTACAAGGACTAGTACCCACATATGGCATACCATCTATGTTTGACAGAAATACTCAGACTGGTGCCATCTCTAGCTGTAGTGTATATCAGGCCCATTATCTAAGGGGGGGGGGTACAGTTACCAAAAATGAACCTTTGTAAATACTGTACATCCAGGTCCAGGAAAGAGGATGCTAGGCAAATGCTAGACCTAACTGCTGAGGAGGCTCCAATAACTCCACACAGAAAGCAATGATCAGAATGCCCAAATGAAGCAGCTGGGATTCTGCTGTATGGCTTTATTCATAGATGTTACTAAATCACAAGTGGACCCCCAATGATTGGTCATGGCAAACAAGTATATTCCTTTTCCAGGCACACTTTACTAGGCAGTACAGTTTTCCACAAAACATTTAATTTCTCTTTACCATGGTGTAAGCTCATGGACTGTTGCCGCACACCAAAAAACATCTAGTTTCCTAAGAGTGTATGCTTGTGGATTGAACCACACATTCAGAACACCTTAGTTCCCACAGGTGTATGCTCATGGACTGTTGCCACACATCCTAAAACATCCTCCTGTGGCAATGGCCTTTGCCAGGAAACCTGGTGCCCATCAACGAACCAGTTAGCCCTGCCTTGTAGACTCAGATGGTGCTCCTCCACTCTTTACCCCAACCAACAGTCGCTGCCATTCCTTCTGGGTTACACCAAACAAGCCTCCAATCCCCACTGAATTGCTACAGACTCTAACTTTAAACATTAAATTGACACCAAAGTGTATGAGGGGTCCTGACAGGTGTGGTCTAGCCTAATCTTGGGCACACACACCTTAACCAACTCCATAATGAGAACAGTTACTGTATCTGTACTCACAAATCTGTTGCTCCTTCCTTTAAGCATGGAAACAAGCCATAAAGCACCCTTTTCCATGGTAGCTTGTCAGAAATTCTCACAGAAATGTCCTTCTCAAAGGCAGCTGTACAACTCTAGGACCTTCAGGGGATTGACCCTTGGATCCACTGAACTGGCAGTCCCTCTTACTCCTCCTGGAATGAAATCAAGGAATTCTGCTGAAAAAGGTCTCCACCACTTCATTGGCGACTGTAGATTTAATCCAAACTAGGGTGAGAAACACAGGGCTCTCTGAGCCAGAGCCCTAACCGCAAACCTCCTACCACTCTGACTCTCCAACTCAGACTAACTGAACATTCTAAACTTCCCCAGACCAACTGACTCAAAATTGTTATGCTGCTGTCAGAGTTCAAAATGACCTAATCATTCCCACTCAGGCTAGCTGAGTAAACAATGATGTCACCATGCAAGAAGCCCCTTAATGAGCTCCTTACCAGCTGCCTTTTCACCTGCCTATAGACTATTACTAGTAAGAATCTAGTAGCCCCAGGAGACTGGGTGGTTACGCCCACCACAACCAGACAGCTGTACACAGCCAGATTACAGACCAGTACCAGGCTGTCCTACCTCTGTGCTCCCCAAGGAGAGGGTTGATCAGGTCCTCCCTTACCATGTGCTAGGCACAGGCAGGCAACACTAAAGGATAGAGGCCCACTGAAGAAACTTTAGCTGCTACCCTACTACTGTACTATCTATGGATTTTCAGTAGCTCCAAGAAACTGCCTGAAGCATGTCCTAATAGATCAGCACTGAAGGCCCCTACCATGGATCAGGACCTCCAGCCTGTCCACCCCCCTAGCCCTCTAGGGAAAAACCATCTAATCTATTGCTACCTAACAGGTGCCCATATCCCCAAACCATTTTACACCATTTAGAACTGTAGCCCACTTTAGAAACATGCATTTCCCCATCCTGGGACTCTGCTGCCTGCCCAATGATATAAAACTATTCTCCTAATACATTGGACCAAAATATACACAAGCTACCATTCCTCCAGCTCCCCCGCCCTTCAATTCAGACCCAGCTATGCTTCCTATTGCTATCAGGCAATATTGAATTAAACCCTGGTCCCACTATGGGACACAAAGCTGATTCATCCAAGAATTCCATGGCCAACTCCCCAACTTCTACCCCTACTTTTCACAATACTCAAGGACTTAAAATAGCCCATATGAATATCCAGAGCATTAGCTCTAAAATGGCTGAGCTAGAAACCTGGGTACAGCCTCCCTAAGAACAACATCATACTTTGTAGACACTTCAATCTTAAGTGGCTAGGACCCCAGAGGAGAGAGTACCAATTTGCCCTTTCGGACTCCAACTAGAACAGTGTATTGAACAACCCACTAGACTTAACAAGAAGTCTGGTAGGCATACTCTTTTAGACTAGATTGTAACAAACAACCCATCCTTCATCAAGGTCGCTGGTATACTACCTGATTCACTCAGTGACCACTCTCCAATTTACTGCATCTGGAAAAATAACTGCCCCCCAAAAAAAATTCATAGAACTAGGGACTTAACAAACTTTGATGAAATAGCCTTCAGGACAAGTCATTGCTTCAGTCGATTGGTCCCCCTATAAACTCCCTGCCCGACATAAACCAGAAGTTAGATTATCTCATCACGAGGTTCACATCCATTCTTTTTTTTTTTGTAAACTAGATTACAGTCCTCTATACATCTCTGCCTGGGTATACAGTATTTCAAAAGCATTGCCTCCAAATCTCTGATTCTATATTGCTTGGTGGGTAACCAGTTATTTCTCAGCTCTGTTTCACACTAGGGGGAACCTTGGATGGCCTAGTGCCAACTGAAGTGGGGACCAAACTTGATGATATTTAGATTCTTGATTTAAGACCATGTACTGGGAATGCTCCAATTTCATACACTGCAGCAACGAGCAAGCCCAGTGTTCAATTGGTTCACATCTATCCTTGACTCCCCATGCTCTTTTTAAAATTAGGAGATCCAAAGGTAACCACTCCCTCTGGCTCACACAGGAGCTGAGGGCTTAATGCGTTCCTGGGACAAAGCCTGGAAACTTTATAAAAGCTCTGGACTGTAGTCAGACTGGATCTCCTTCCATCAGCTCTGCAATGCTTGCAAAAACAAAGTCAACAAGGCTAAAATAACCCACCTAATATCCCTTCAGAAAATGCACCTAGTCAACCCCAAATGTTTCTGGAAACAAATCAACGTGCTCCTCAAAGGAAATGAATGCATAGTCCCACAAAGCATGACCACAAAAGGTGTTCTGTTATCCACGCCTTCTGATATAGCCACTGGGATAAATCTCTTCTTTACTGAACTAGACATACAAAGCTGGCCTAATGACTATACACCCTGAACCACAAGCCGATCGCCCAGAAATCTCCCATCCTCATTTCCATATAAGAACCACCTCTAGAAGTGAGGTCCTTAAACTTCTGAGGAGACTCGACCCCGATAGCTCCCCTGGGTTTGAAATCTTGTCTCCCAAATTCCTCAAATTAGGAGCACCAGCACTTGCCCTCCAGATCACCCTACTAATCAATAGATCCTTTATCACATGTACAATCCCCGACAAATGGAAAACTGCAGTCATTGTCCCTGTCCATAAAAATGGACAGACCAACCATGTTGAAAATTACATACCCATATGCATCTTATGCCCCATCGCACAATTCAAGAACGACCATTATAGAAGCAACTTTACCTATACCTTGAACTGACCAATGCCTTTGCCAAACCACCAACACGACTTCCGTAGAATTGCATGGGACTGAATCTGCTCTCCTATGGGTCACCTCTGATATATTTCAAGTAATGGATCAGGGTAAAGCCCTGGAGCAATCTCCATTGACCTTACAAAGGCATTTGACCTTGTCAACCACCCTCTATTACTCTCAAAACTCCAATGCCTCAGACCTGATGTCAACTCTCTCACCTGGATTTCAAACTACTTAACCAACAGACTCCAATGTGCCAAATGAGACAGAGCTGCCGGCCTGGTGGCACCGAGGGCTGAGGCGCTGGTGCCTTACCTCATGCTATGCTGGCAGCCCATGTTCGGGAACAAGCATGGGCCATCGGGGGTCGGCAGGGGAGAAGAAGGTTGAGTGTCCGATGGACTGCTCTCCTTCTCCGGGGAGGGGGGGTTTCTGGTGGTCGGCGCTTGTTCCCCCCTGGCAGAGGCTGGAGGACAGGGCGCCACACCACAAGCTGGTGAGGAGTCGGGCCAGATGCCTGGAGGGAGCGCTTGTGGACGTGCGTAATCCTCTCAGCTGGCGACATTGCATGTCCCTGACTCCTGGGGAGAAAACAGGAGGAGGAAAAAACATTGCCATGCAGGATGGCAGAGGCGCCTGGCAGGCTCCGCCCTGGCTATACAGTGCTGGCTAACTAAATCGGACTTTGGTGGGGAGTGGGACCTCCACCATCCCGCGGGGCAAGCCCTGGGTTCAGGTCAGTGTCGGCTGGTAGACGCCGGGAGACGGGGCTGGGGATGCCCTCCTGCAGATATGCCGGTAGTAGAAGGAGAGAAAATAATAACTAAAAAAAAAAATGGAACGGAGCTTTATCACCCTTAGCATCTATCTCTGATAGGGTTCTCCAGGGGTTGATCTTAGAACCGCTCCTGTTCTCTATTTTTATCAATGACCTGCCGTTGAACTGTGGATGGGCATCTTTCCAGCTCTACGCTGAAGACACCATTCTATGTAGGTCCTCAAAGGTGTCAACAGCATTGCTGCTAGTCTGGAAAATGACTTCCATCCTCTAGAGTCTTGGTTTAAGTCTAACCTGTTGGTCCTGAACATGAAAAAACTAAAATCATGTTATTCCTCATACCTACTTCAACATGTCCTCTAATTCACTACAAATACCACCAACAGCTTAATCTGGTTCAAGGCCAGTAGGCATTCATCTGTATTCCCTCCCGGGTGCGTGCCTGAAAATAGGCAGGATTTATCTAGTGCACTTACCCGGTCAACAAAAGCGCAATAAATAAATAAAATTCCCCCTTGACAATCAAAACCACTGCAGGTGCCCTTCTCAGGGTAATCTCCTTCAAATATCTTGGCCTCATGCTTCACGGGCACCTCTCCTCAAGTTACATACAGATAATGTCATCAAGGCTACCAATCAAAAACTCAGTCTCCCATTCTGCACAGCTCCCAATCTCTGGAGTAGCACGAAGAAGTCTATTACCTCAGCCACCCTTCTCTTGAGCCTCCTCTACGGACCTCAATTACTCACTCTGTCAAGGCTACACTCCTGACCAAGTTAAAAATAGCCTACCACAGATTCGCTCGTTTTGTATCTAAGGCTCCAGCATGGGCCCACCACTGTACAGTGCTAAACAACCTGGGTTGGCCCTCTTTTGATGCCAAGCTAGACCTCTCAGTGCTTTGCATCACTTTCAAGCTCATCTACCTACCTTCTTCTCCCAGTTTATCAGATATGCTCACTATGAAACCCTTCCCACAGACTCTCAGGTCTTCACACCTTCTGATGCTTAACTTACCCAAAACTCAGTTAGCCATAGGCCAAAGGTCCTTCACCTTCACTGCACCCCAAAAATGGATTAACTTCCCTCAGACCCTACTCACTTGTAAGACTCTCCCACTGTTCAAAAAAACACTTTAAAGATACCTTCTTTCTGCCTCCCAATTGCAATGGTAACTGTGTCTAATAAGCATCTTATCCTCTCTCTCCTCCCTCTCATTGCTCCTGAGCCTTTCTCCCCTCATTGCTCCTGGGCCTTTCTACCCTCATTGCTTTTGAGCCTTTCTACCCTCATTGCTCCTTAGCCTTTCTACCCTCATTGCTTTTGAGCCTTTCTACCCTCATTGCTCCTTAGCCTTTCTACCCTCATTGCTCCTGGGCCTTTCTCCCCTCATTGCTCCTTAGCCTTTCTCCCCTCATTGCTCCTGAGCCTTTCTACCCTCATTGCTTTTGAGCCTTTCTACCCTCATTGCTCTTAGCCTTTCTACCCTCATTGCTTTTGAGCCTTTCTGCCCTCATTGCTCCTTAGCCTTTCCCTCATTGCTCCTGGGCCTTTCTCCTCATTTGCTCATAGCCTTTCTCCCTCATTGCTCCTGGACCTTTCTACCCTCATTGCTTTTGAGCCTTTCTACCCTCAGTGCTCCTTAGCCTTTCTACCCTCATTGCTCCTGAGCCTTTCTACCCTCATTGCTTCTGGGCCTTTCTCCCCTCATTGCTTCTGGGCCTTTCTCCCCTCATTGCTTCTGAGCCTTTCTACCCTCATTGCTCCTGAGCCTTTCTCCCCTCATTGCTCCTGGGCCTTTCTACCCTCATTGCTCCTGGGCCTTTCTACCCTCATTGCTCCTGAGCCTTTCTCCCCTCATTGCTTCTGAGCCTTTCTACCCTCATTGCTTCTGGGCCTTTCTCCCCTCATTGCTCCTGAGCCTTTCTACCCTCATTGCTTCTGAGCCTTTCTCCCCTCATTGCTTCTGAGCCTTTCTCCCCTCATTGCTCCTGGGCCTTTCTCCCCTCATTGTTCCTTAGCCTTTCTACCCTCATTGCTCCTGAGCCTTTCTCCCCTCATTGCTCCTGAGTTTTTCTACCCTCATTGCTAATCTGTGTCCATTAAGCTCCCCTGCCCTTTCCACCTCTTATCTATGCTTCTCACACACCCCTCTCCCTTCGACCTTTATTTCTACTCCTTCTCACACACACCCTCTCCTCTCCTTTCAATGTTATATCTTAGGAATGATGAACCCATATGATGTATATATGATGTACATATGATGTGAATTATTTGTGACTTTGTACCATTATCAATTACACTGTACTTAAAGCTATGTATTTCCCTACAATTGTGCAATCTGGTATGCATTACTGTGCTATGCACTGTATATCGGTGTACTTGGAATATCTTTGTTACCGGGTCGCCACTGAAAAAGGGACTTGTTTGTCTCAGTTGGCCTACCCGGTCATCAAAATTCAAATAAATAATTTGCCAATACATTTCCTAAATCGAAGAACTACAAAAACTCTACACCTGCAAAGCAGAAAAAATGGTTAGCATTGTACTATACAGTTACACAAAGCCTAGCAACTTTACACAAGAGGACCCTGATGAGTCCAAAAAATCCTCTTCTGTCAGGAACACCTGTGTAACCTCTAGGTGGCACTATCCTGTGGGCTACTACCCCTGCCTGTGTGACTATGCACAGGTTGAGGGGCCCGAGTTCGGTGAACGGTTGCCTCCACCCAGAGGTATGGTCTTGGGGTACTGTAACTGCTGTGGGTATAGCCCTCTGGGATGCTATGACCCCCCCCAACCCCTCTAGTGGCTTAACCAGTTCAGCAGATAAACAATCACATATGACATATGAATACAGAGTTGAACCCACACTAGGTACACTTACCACCAGGGCTGGATCAGCTGTAATGTCCCTGGAGACCCCCTGTAAAACAAAACCTGCAATAAAACAGTTCAATGGCAATACAGTATCCCCTCCACTAAGGTACACATCAGCCAAGTTAGATGCAGAAAGAATAGAATCTGATTTATTCAGGGGGCATGAACAAGGGTGGGGCAGCAATCTAGCATTTGATTTAAGATCTGATTTAGTCAGGCTAAGCATGCATGCACTAAGAGTCCCTCTGTCACAGTCACACACTCTGGGTACCCAGTTGTTACTCAGGCTAGCCTGGAGCGTTGCCCGGGGTAGGCCAGCATTGCAGCTGTTGTTGGGGCCCTTAGGAAAGAAAACAATCAACATGCACTTTAACCCAAAATTTGTATTATGGAGCCAGATGGCTCAGTTTATTGCAATAACCCAAACAAATAATCAGATGACACACGATTGCAGTTTGTTGCAGGGCGCTACCCTGTTTGTACTCACACTACCCAGACCAAGTGATGATGCGACGAAATGAGACCTGTTGCAAATGGCTTGATGAAACAGGAGGAAAATTCCCTCGTGGTTCTTTTCGAGACGCTGGTCTTCAGGATGCAAGAACAATTTACACTGGTCGAAAACATGCACGGTAGACATCACAAACTGGTGGGCCGCACAAACACTTTGGAAAACTAAGCATATTTATATGTAAGGCTCTGTCCTCTCTGGTCCTTTCAGCTACAGTAGCTTGCAGGCTGATTCTTATTTCTTTCAGCTTGGATGCTGCTTGAATCCCCCTGCTGCTGTGACCCCAACATGGGCCAGCTGGATACTTGAACCCGCGGACTGACAACCGGAAAAGTCTAGACCTGGCAGGCCTAACCTCTGAGAGCTGGCAAGCTCCCCAGAGGCTCAAACTGAACTCTTGGACGAATCTCTCAAATCTGAACCAAAATGAGCAGTCCCAGAGGGAAGTGGAGTGCACACTGCATTCTTGAGTCTTATTTTGGTGTTATTACAGTCCAGACTGACATACCACTGCTTTCACTCACTGCACTGCGAATGCACTCCATAGATTTTGTGTTACACTCCTTTACCACTGCATTATCTTTCTTATTTTTTAGATGCACACCGTAATAGCACTGCAAATAATTGACAAGTTGTCTTGCACACTACTTAACCACTGCCTTTCCTTCATTAATTTTTAGATGCATACACCACTCACTTAAAAAAAATGTTTACACTTCTTTACCACTGCACTGTCTTAGAAATTAGTACACTTTTAAACTGTTCACACATTTATTATACTTCCACATTATAATTAATATTCAAATTGCTTTTGCTATTGTATGTTTCACTTAAAGATCTTTACAGTTATCCCCTGCATGTTTATTTCAATTTATACTGATTTCTTTTTTGCATTGGAAGCACTATGAGGAGGAACTGAAGGATGCACAGGAAGAGGGGAGAGGGATGTGTCTGAGACCTTCAAGTACCGCACAGGGGTAAACAGGGTGCAGTCTGTTCTCTCTGGACATTGCCTGCCCCTTTTCAAAGTGCATGGGTGGCCCTCCAGCCCATCTTCGTGGGTTGCTCTATGGTGGTGCAGACTGTGGGCACTCCTCATGGATTTACTCCACTCGCATTTATTTTATGGAAGTGAATATCCCACCTTACTCCTGATGCCTCCTGCCATACCTGCTTCTTCAATTTCTGTGGGTGTTCGATGGTCTCATCAGCTTAGACATGTCCCTGGGGTCACCCTGCCACCAAGATGTCCCACAGTGATTTTCAGGAAACCTGTCACAGGCCCAAAAGCCATCATGAGGTCTCCGTTTAGGGTACCCAAACCCTCTTGGGGTCCCACTAAACTCTCAAGCTCTGGGCAACATCCCACATCCTCACAATTCTTAGCAGGTTGGGATTCCATCTTGACACCCTGATGAGGACCTGTACAGTCGAAGCACTGGGATTAGTGCACCAGCTCTCAATCTTCATGGAATAAAGATTTACATTTTGTACAACTAGCTGGCAACTCCCAGAGGTGTTAATTTCTACTCCTTACATATTGCAACTTTGCCAAACTCCAGCAGTCCCACTATCATGTGCAGAGTTTGGGATCCATCTATTGTGCTAAATGCCTTCAGGATGCCACCCATTAATTTAGTGATATTCTCACCTCATCAAGTGCCTGGCACTTTTTGTGACTCTCAGGCCTAGAGTACATGGCACCCGCTTCCAGGAGACAGTAACTCTGGGCGTGTGCCCCTGGACCGAATCCTATGGCCAGCCACTTAGTGGGCACTGGCCATGTCCACTCCTGCTGAGCACACTGGAGTACCCCCCACAGTACCTGACCAGCATACCCTGCATCTAACACAGACCCCCCCAGCACAGCAAGTTGCTCTAGTAAGCATTCCTGCAGCCAATAGCTACAGTGCAAATTCCTAATACATTCCCTCCCCAGGCTGCAAGCAGTTCCCCTGAACAGCCAAAGCAAGCCCATTTCTATGCCCTATGTTGCACATCCATCCACAAAACTGCTTCAACAGAATATAAAAAAGAAAGAGTCTTAAGAAATAAGTATAGTTTTATTTTAAATGTTTTAAAAAATGCAACTTAAACTAAGCGTGCTGCCAAATACACATGGATGTCATTAAACCTGCTTCCGGGTTTTGACCTCCACGATATGGTGGCATGCTTCACTTACAGTTGCTCAGCAGCTGATAGGTGCTGCCTTTGTAGTCTTTCTCTTTTGTTCTGTGCCTGACAAATTGGGAGGAAAAGACTGACAAAATTCTCCCGACACAGCAACAAATTGGTGGATGCACTAGGTGGGACTTCTGGCTAATAGCTCGGCAATGGTTCAGCGCCATTGTCAGTGTGCAGAAGATTTAAAAAAAAAAGTTAGGCAGCTGTTAGAGCGAGTTAGAATGTGTTGGTGCGGGTGGTTTTATTTAAAACAAAATGTTAATAAATGAGTGCATGCAAAAAGAGCTTTCTGGCTCCATCCTTTTACTGCATCTGGCCGACCTTGATGCTTGGGAAATTGGAACTGCAGCAGTGGTCATGACGCAGTGAGGTAATGGTTAGCAGTGGAGCCAATCATATTTTGGAGCAGATCAGGTGGAGTTCGTGTTCAGGTATACAATCAATCTGTTTATTAACAAAACAAAAATACACTGTCCGGGCTATATGCTACCTGTAAAAGTTTCTTTCAAATGTATTCTATTCTGGCACAGTACAGGCATAGCTGTGTTTTATTTCATGCGGAGTTTGCTTAGTACTGTTTGTAGCTGTGTAAAGATTTAAGTATTCTTTCATACTCCATAGCATTCAAGAAAACAGTGTATAGTTGTACGTGAAATTTGTCATATTGTGGCTGTGTGGCAGTGAGGACAGCAAAATTCATCTTTCTGTGGCTGTTACTTTGAAGTAAACTTGGTGTGTGTGTGTGTGTGTGTGTGTGTAGTATTTTATGTTGTATGTTCATTTTTTAGATTCAGGCTACTGCTTGTCATGCTGATCCTGCACTAGCTCCCCACTCCCCATCATCTGCATTGGTCCCTCTTTTTTTAAGTTTTTAAAATGCTAAGTTAGAATGGCTACAGTCTGGGTTGGCCCTCCGGCGCAGTGGTTGGATTTCTGCTTGCGATGCTAATGACCTGGGTTCGGTAACAGACCCGGGAGTTGGAGGGACAGCGGGGGGTGGGGATGGTTAGAGCATCCCATGACTGCTCACCATCTCCCAGGAGGGAGGGAGGGAGGGGGACTGCAACCCGGTGTTGGTCGACCTCTGGCGGAGGCCAGTGGTAGGGCAGCACATCGAGGTGCTGTTGAGAGAGTGTGACAGACATCAGCTCATGCTGAGACATCCTGCATGTCACAATCCCATGGGGAGAAAACCAGGAAAAATGGCTCCCTGGCCAGCCGGATGATGGTCTCTGGTCCCCCTCTGGTGTGAAGCACTGGGACAACCTGGACCAACCCCAGCAGCACCCGGGCCATGTTGAATGCACTGACCTGCCCCACCTGTGCCTTCTCCCCTAGAGGGGGTGGCCTGTCTGAAGGGATATGTTGGATTACCCAAGGGGCTGCAGTTTGGAGTCTGTGGCTGGTGGCAGGAGAAAGAGCCAGCGGGGTGCCCAAGGGGGCCAGAAGGAGTGATCGGACAGGGGGCACACAGGAACAGTGCTATATAGGGCAAAAAAGGAAAAAGTTGCAGCTTGCCCAGAAATGACCTACTTTCCACATTACAGTGGGTCCAAAGTGGTGATGTATTGCAATGGCAACACAGTGGTCTATCAATGGCAATACCTGGGTATGCCTGAAATTGAGCAATGGTACTACCCAGTGGTAGTCTGGTAGTACAATGGTGTCAACCAAGTCAAGTTTTCTGGCCTCAGTGGTAGTGCAATGGCAATTTTGGCAGGTTGCCCAGACTGGTAAATGGGCAATGGTAGCACAGTGGTATAACGTTAAGTTTGAGTCCCCTTTCACGTGGGACTCTAAATTGCCCTATAAGTGCCCAATGATAATGCAATGATAGTGCAAAACTGTTTTCTATATACCACCAAGACTTATTTGGTACCACCATGGTATCAGTATTGTCACCACAAGAGTATTACGTTAGAGGAGCAAATTGGTGTGCATATAATCCCAAGCTTATATGGTATCACTGTAGCATCAGTGCATCTAGAAAATTGATACCACTGTGGCACCAACATGGTACACATCAAAATCAAAGTCTGAAAGAAATGCAAAATGAAACATACATTGATAATGAAAAGCATTATATGCAAATCACAGTAACAACCCTCAGTTAAGTTCCTAAATTGAATGGGATATCATCACTGCATTGAAATCCATTAAAATTCCATTAAATTCCATTACTTTTTCATTATTTTCATGTGAACCCATTCATTTTCACCATTACATTTTGTATCATTTTTTTAATGGCCAGTTTTTATTCCCATTAAATTTCCATTAATAGTTGATGTTTCATGGGTGCAAACCTATTACTTTACTCATCCATGCCATTAATTAACCATGACAGATATCCATTAAATATTTAATAGCTGTGGTACTCCCCTTATATTTTGTATCAGGCTACTTTAATGGCATGTTTAATAACCATTGAAACTGAGCAATGAGCTTTTCATTGCCATGAAAAGTCGGTCATGTTGTGGCAATACATTAATGGCCATTGAGCATAGTGTTATTTACTGTCTATTTGTACTACTTTTCCCTAAGAACTATGGGTCCCCTTTGACTCCTGTGTAACCTTCTATTTTATAGGTACTCCCCAACCACTCTCCAGAATCGGTATCTCCAAAGAGGTTCTCTCACTTGGACCATAAAGTACCCCTGAATTAGTTATTTGATTAGTGATGGGGAGTTTAAGCCATAACTGAATCTGCATCCATTACAGTGGAAGCCCAGATGCCTGTAGTTGGTGCCATGACGCTATATTGTAATTAGGGACAGTTAAGAGGTATGGGATAAGTCTCCTCAGATCTGGCTCCCTATAGCTGGCTCCCCACCTTGAAGCTGGATCCCCTTCCTGCAGCTGGACCCCCACAGCTGAAGACTAACATTTTGCTACAGCACCTTCTCTGTATGGCAACAACATTTACAGGGAGGGACACAGCAATGCTGAGGGATAAAATGAGGGACACATCACTAAGGGGCTGTTGAGAGGTATGGGACAGTCCTCTCTACACGTGGCCATCCTGCACTGCAGTGCTAGAGATTTTACAGACTGTCACAGGAGTTGAAACTAACTTTTTAAGCCACTAGCCATCAGGGATAGTGATTAGAAAATCCATCAACCCAACAGGAGTTTCACTAGCCTAGCACAAAATGACCAGAAAAATTACCATTGAAATGAATGGTCCCACTGAAACATATATAGGCCCATTCATTTCAATGGCATTATGTTCTCAATATTTGAGTAGCAACAGCAAATGGTCCTGGCTCAGACCAGATACCAGGCCAGTAGGAATGGAAATCAGTGTGGGATGTCACTTCCTGCCAGAAGCTCATGAAGAGGACCATTACTTTTGTGTTAAAATGAGGGAGGAGCAGTCATCAAAATGAGGGGAGCTATGACAGCCTCTTGTTTTAGAGGTGGTTTAATTTCTAAGTATGTTTTAGTGGGTGGAAACACAGGAGTGTAATATCCCTTACGATGGGGTCACCAGCAAGCTCAGTTGATGCCAGCAAGCCCCAGTAAGGTGCCCCCATGTGCCCCCTATAGTTTAAGTTGCAAGGGGTACGTGAACATTATGATAAGAGCCTCATAAAAATAAAGTGCTTGGCTGTAGTTAAAAACCTTTTTTCTCCTTATTGCAGCTGGCACAAGCCAGTGTCACATCTACAGTAAGGTCCAGTTTTCACTGGACAGCTGGCTGTTAGGGACTCAGCATCCTGAATGCCAGGGTCGATACTGAGAGTGGTTAGTAATGGCCATTGGGGGAGTTTGAATTGACTGTGAAGGAGAACAGTCAGGGGACTTCAGGTGCCCAGAAGACTAAGAAACATGAAGAAGTGAAGCAGAAGGGAGAGGGGACACAGGGAAGTAAATTTAGAGCAAAGGGTAGTACCTGTAGTTCTTCTCTCATCCCTGTGTCAATCTCAGTGGTCCCAGCAGTGGTCAAATAGTTGTGGAGGTCCCCAAGATCAGCAGTTGGCAGCCACAGTCTGGGTTCTGTTTACCCGTCTGTTGTTTTTTTTTTTTTGTAAAGAAAAAGTAAATGCCAGTCCCTTGGTGGTGGCCCCCACAAGCGGGAAAGCATCATTAGATGAACGAGCATCAAGAGAGCCAGCTACCCATCAAGGGAAGACCTCCCACCTACCTGCAGCCAGCAGGGCATACAGTGAACACTTAATCCACCTTCTGTCTCCTCAACTTCTCCCCGGTTTGGGGCGGTAAGTCAGTGACAGTGCTATAAAACAGGCACTGTCCATCTGAACTAATACTGAGATAAAAAAAAATAATGTTTCTTTTCACACAGTGAGTGCAATACAGTAAAGGACAGTCGTGGATGTTAGTGTGATCTGGGCAAGGGACTGCCAAGGGTGGATCTATTTAAATGTTCTTAAAATAGGTCCAGGCAGGGAGCATATGGTGAGATAGTGGCCTTATTCAAAATTATATAAATGTATTTAACTTACACTCCTAAATGGAGCACAGGGGTAGGCAGCATTCAAATGAAGCAGCTATCAGAGATGTCGCAGATGGGAGGCAGGTCCTGAATTAGATAGTAAACAGGGTGCTAGAAGGAGCAAGGGTAGAGTAAAGCCCCAGTTACAGCCAAGCTAGCCAGTTGGGCTAGTGAATAATTGCTAGCTGTCCCAGAGTTTTTTAGCAACAGATTATAAAGTCAGAGTGCCCCAGGGTGATACAGGTGACTAGTAGCCAAGTTGCCTCCAGTAGTCAGGCTAGTGTTATGGGGGGGTCTCTGGATCAGTTACTTCAGTTACTAGCCCTTTGCTAGGGCTGTGGCAACTATGCTGCTGGGATGGATAACAGGCTAGGGCTGTGGCAACTATGCTGGTCATGTGGGTAACTGCCTGGTCCACTCCCTTCTCCTTGATCCTGACTGAAACCGATATCCAAGAGCACTTTAAATCAGTAACTACTACAATTTCACAACACTAGCTTGGCTACTGTTTGCCACTTAGCTATAGCCACCTTTATCACCCTGGATACTCTCACTTTATACTCTGTGTTCTACTTAACCTAACTGGCCCCCGGTGCTTATCTCTGAATACATTTATTTATTTTATTTCTCTATTGAAAAGTTCCACCAGGAAAAGCAAACTGAACAAACAAGTTCCTCATCTCCCGGTGCATCCATGGGGAGAAGGTAGTGAAAAACACAATTATACACAATTAAACAGGTCATACAAGTTGAATGGGAAAACTGATTGACCAAGAGAGGCACACTAAGCTAAAGCTTGCTTCCAGGTACAACCTGGGAGCACAAGGAAGTTAAGTGATTTGCTCTGGGTCACAGAGTATGCACGTGGGGGCTGTGGGATTCAAATCCTGATCTCCAGGTTTGCAGCTCAGAGCCTTAAACCACTGCACTGAACTGCCTCCAATGAATGCCATACCCATAAACAATATACTGTATTAAAGACATAGAAACAGAAAAAGAAACAAAAATAAACTTTTGGGCCAGCTAACCCTCATTCACTATTCCACATGGTAAAATGTCTGTCCTGTTTACTATTCATATGAGACTCCTATTGTCCTATATTTTGTGGTTGCCCCCCATGCTATTTAAAAAAAAACACTGTCCCAAGATCCGTAGCGGCTGTGAGCTTTCGCACCTGCATGTGACAACCTGACTCACCACGGGACGTTAAAGAGAGTGGGAGAGAAAGAGAAGTGGCCTGCTACTGTGACTTGAGTCAAGCTGTCTTGCCTGTCTGTGGCTCTGTAAGTGAGTTGCTCGTTGTTGTTCATTTTTTTCGTTGGTCTGTTCATGACTCCAGACTTCAACCCAACCAGATCCAACACCAAAAGGGGGATGAAAATAAATTCAAGGAGCTGCACTTCCAACCGTTGGGCACTGGCTTTCCTTAGAAAAGCCTCTTAAGACTTGCAATGAGGTTGATTTTTGATTGGACAATCATTGGGGGCCTGGTGGGAGTCAGTGGGACCGTGGTGGTGAGGTCTGTGGATACCAGTGTCATTAGAGTGAGAGTCGGACTCGACTGGCCTGGAGGTGCATGACAGAGGAGAAAGGATGGAGCAGGAGCCAGAGGACTGATCAGGGCCTGCTTGGGGAAGGAGTCACTGCTGGCTTGCTGGCAGCTGCACTGCTGCAGCCTGTGAATGAGTCAGAGAAGTCCCAAGTCATCTTCAGTTCAGACTGAACAAGGAACTTTGGGAGTTGACTCGACTGACTGAACAAAAAAAGTAAATGCTGCAGTTGCACAGCAGCTGGTTGGGCTGCTGCCAGGCTTTGGGGGTGCTGTTGTGCTGGGTGGGTGCAATCAGATTTTGGAACTCTGGGGCACTAAGAAGAGGTAATCACACAGTACAGCAGCACACAGACACAGGTGCCTAGTAGTTTCGGGGAGGGGGGTGCCTTGAGCCGAGATAAGAACAAGAAGCTGGTACAGTAACAGTTATGGCCTGGTGTAAATAAGGTGTGGTGATGTGGGAGGGAGTGGGGTAGATGGTGGTAGCAAAGGACTGTTTCCTTCACCAAAGTGGAATACTAAATGTAATCTTAAAGTAGTAATTAATTCATCTTTTAAGACTAAGTTTAGTCATTTTTAATCTTCCGTAATCATCAGAAGAATACTGCCTGTAGGAATACTTAATTCTAAGAAGTTCAACAGTGATTGTTTTTTAAGAGTACGTTATTACTAAATGAATATTATACACTGATTTTAGAAGTACACATTATTGAATACTTTTGAATGATAAATGAAGACCTTTCAATACTTCCGTTTGTTTTATATGCAAGCTTGATAATTTTCATTCTGATCATGGGGAATAACCTTAATTATTAAGCGCTGTAGATAATGGGAGCATGCATGGGCTTCATTAGCCTTCTAGCTCCCTCATTACCTTAGTATGATCACTTCTTTTACAATAACTTTTGCTCTATCAAGAATGCTAAGACATTAGTACTGCTCTATCAAACTGTAATGCTCTTCAAAGTACTATTTTTTTTAATACTACTGAATCATAAATGAAGATTAGTTAGCGGAGTAGTTTTAGGATTTAAATTAGCCAATCAAGGCTGGGTACATTACCATGCATTTCAGTTCTACTAAGCAAGGAGACACAGATAAAACAACCAGCAACTCCAATGAATTTTAGAGAAGGTAAGTAATCATAAAATGTGGGGTTTTACCTTGAAATAATATGATGCAAAAAAAGTTGACAGTGTCCCTTTAAAAGTATTTTCTGAACTATATTGTCCGGAAGTCTACTCAGTCAGTGAACTACATTTTTCCAGCTCACTTCCTGTCTACGTCCAGCTTGATGAAACTGCAGGAGTACTCTGTGGTCTCCATTTTTGAACAACTGCGGTTTCCTGCGGCTAAGATTTACATGTTAAGGTACAAGCTTATGTTTAAAAAGTACATCTTTTTAACTCACTAAAATGTTAAATACAGTAAGGGAATTATCACTCAGGGTTTTTTTCTTCTAAATGAAATGCTGTGCAGGTTTCACTATCAATGTTTTGTCATGAAGACATTTTCTCTGCTCTGAACTCATGTGCCTAAACTTTGAAATACACAGTTTATTTTCAATCAGATCATCCCCTTAAAGTGTCTAGTATGCATTGTGCCTCTAGATTACTTGTTATTTGTGGAATTTTTGCTGATATAGTTAAAGTAGTGTTGGGGGCAGGGGAATTAACAGCAGGAAGATTGTATAAATGAGCAAATTCAGAATGCATTTTCTGTGTGTATCCATTCAGTAACCCATTTAACTATATTTACAGAGAAAATATTACAACTTTTTTTAATTTAAGAACATCTGGAGTTACCTGCAGATAAAGGAAGAATTATTTACTGCAGATATCTGGGTGTGTTTATGGGGGAACTGTGTTTTTTTGGGGGTTTTTTTGCGTTTAATATTTGTATTTGATTAAAACAGTTGCATGTGTTAATCCATTTTGTAATCAGGGGATCAGTGTACTTTTTCTTTTGCTGAAGACTGCATGAATTTTATATATTAGTGACACATATTATTTGTTTTTAATACTACGTTGAGAAGTATGGGGTCCATGATTGCGGAAGGGTAATATGGGGGGTATCTAGGTGTAGGGAGGGTGGTTAAGGGGAGGTTCTGCTCTGGATGGAGGGTGGGTCCAGCTTTTGAAAAGGGTGTTCAGCTCCGGGGAGGTTACTCAACCTGCAGAGGGGGGCTGGTCTGTGGGTGGGAATGAACACAGGGGTCCAGCTGCAGGGAGGGTTGTCTGCTCAGGGAGTCTAGTCCAGGGCATGAAAGAGTGAGCCAGCAGCAGGGAGGGTGGCTCATGGTGGTGGTGGGGCTAGTTCAAGGTTGGAAGTGAGGTCCAGCTGCAGGCTGGATGGTTGGATGGTGAGCCTGGTATGGGGCTTCTGGTGGATCTAGCTATAGGTTGAGTGGTTGGGTGGGGGACTGCTGGTCCAGGGGCTTGGAGGGACAGATTCAGATATGTGGTTTGTTGGAGTGGAGGTTTGGGGTGGTGCTCCAGCTACATGGAGGTTGTATAGAATGTAGTTGGAGGCTGGTCCAGATGTAAGGAGGGTGGCTGTCTTGGGAAGAGGCTGGTCCGGGGCTTGTGTGGTGCTCTAGCTCCAGTGAGGTTGCTCGATGTGAGATGCTAGGGCTAGAAGGGTTGTCCAGCTGCGTGGAGGATAGTCTGGTGCCTGGAAGGGTGATCTAGCAGAGAGGAGGGTGGTTGACTGTTGGGGGGGGTTGGGCGAGGCTAAAGATATTGATCAGCCTAGGAGGGATCCAGAGTGGTGAAATTAATTAGAAACTGGTTAACATGTTGGCCCTTCAGCTCAACAGTAGTGCTATGGCCTGTGGCAGAAGTGACCTGAGTTCAGGAATGAGCTCAAGTTAGGGGCTTTCTGGGGAGAGGAAGAGAATCAACTGATATACAAGAGGCTCTCTTCTGGGGGAAGGAGGACAGCCAGCTCAGCTGTAGTATTGCCAGCTGAGTGACCACAAGTGGCAGTGCAGGCGGGGAGCAGCTCATGGAGTGGGCCAAGACATTGACTGGTCCCCGCACCACAATGTCTGTGCACCCATTTGTACTGCTGCCACTATGTCCTGGGGATGGAAGAACTTTGCAAAAAGTATCACAATATCTAGGCAGCTCCTCCACATATTGGATTCATTCTACAGTGGAGCAGGTCATGGCAGATGCTAGAGTGATGGTATTGTGGTAGCTGAACAGAAGGGGGACGACCAGAGATGCAGGTTGGAAAAAAGAGTAGTAGCTGGGGGTGGGGGGGGGTTAAGGTGTCAGAGGATGATGGTTAATGGCACTCATTGGAGTGATGGGACAGTGAGCAGCTCAGTTCAGTACTAGGGCAGATTCTCTTCAGTGTCTTCATAAGTGACATTGCAGAAAAACTGGGAGAGAAGGGAAAGCCTTTTTGCAGACAATACCAAAATCTGTGAGATGGGCACTAAGAAGAGAGCAGACAGCATGCACATGCCTCTTGGAGAAATTCTAAAGTGGTCAAGATTATGGCAGTTGGAGTTCAATAACAAAGTGCAGAATCATGCACCTCGGGCATAGGGATCCAGGAGCTGCTTTATAGGGTTGGGGTGGTACTGACGATCACTAAACGAGGGGGACCTTGGGGTTATTATAATCTTAAAGTTGCTGGGCTGCATGACAAAGCAGTGAGTAGGGATAGGAAGATGCTGGGGCTGCATAGGGAGGGGTATCTTCAGCAAGAGGAAAGGAGGTGGTGATGTTGCAAGTAATCATAATGAGTGAGATCTGACTTAGAGTACTGTCCAGTTTTGGAGGCTGCACCTTAGAAAGGCCATAGGGTGGAAGCCAGTATAAAGACGCTCAAATTGTACATGGGCTGTGACAAAAAGCCCTGTCAGGAGAACTGGGATCTCAATATGTAAACTCTGAAAGAGGACATGATGGAGACCCACACGTAGCTTACAAGGATGAACAGGGTGGGGGCTCCTTGAGCCATAGGGAAAAGGCAGGGCATGTGATTAGAGCTTGTGGGGGTAAGGATGTGAAGTACTACTTCACTGAAGGGTAGTAGACACCTGGAACAGACTGACAGCATTGTAGTGTTGGAGGTCAGAAATGAAAAACGATGGGGGGGGGGGCTTAAAACATTTGTGGCATATAGACATAGGGAAACATCAGTAAATAAGCAGGGATGAGGGAGGGCCATAAGGGCCACAAGAGACCATTTAGAGTTTGCAGAAAAGGACTTCACAGGAGCCTCTGGTTGCAGTTGTAGCGAGGCCTGGAAACCAGAGTAGAAGTGTGACCTAGAGTGAGGGCTCATGAGCAGTGGGGTTTGTGAGCATGCAGTTTAAGAAAAAAAATATCTGACAGTTTCTGTGTGTTGGGGGGGAGGGGGGAACTCTGGTGGCAGTTGTAGCGAAGTTGGAAACCAGAGTGGAAGAGTAAGAGTGAGGGCTTATCAGTTTTTGAGGAAGCAGTTAAAAAAAAAGTCGGTTTTGTATATCGAGAGGTGTAGAGAGGCCTGCAGCAGCATGCAGAGTGTGAGCAGCTGGGCGCAGCTGGGCAGCCAGGTGAAAAAGGTTTGGTGAATTGAAAAACTAAAACTGTTGAACAGAAACAAATGATCACTGTATGATAGTGGGAAAAGTATGACTAAATGGCAGGTGGTGTGGCTGAGGGACAGGCAACTTAGGAGAAACAAAACTAAAGACAAGCTACCAGTAAGCAGTGCCAAATGGTGGGGGTGAGGGTTGGGGATGTGCGACACAGTCCACTATGTACATTAATCAAGGATGACGTAATAATTATAACTTCATTGCTATCCCAAGGGCCTACCTGTGCCTGCTGGCTAGTAACAGGTTAAGGAGCCCTGAATTCACCAAATGGATTGCCTCCCACCTGGAATCAGGGTTGGTGATGGTCAAGCTAACCTGGGCACAGCCTTCTGTGACACTGCCAACCCCCCTCTTTCCCTCTAGCAGCCTAGACACTGTACAATAATCCTTTCACAATACCTAATTTTTATCCACACACAAGTACCCCACTGTTTGCACCACCACCAGGCTGGTTCCTTTAGCTCAACCCACACAGGACCCCTATAAAACAAAGAGTTGTACAGCAAATAGCAATGCAGGTACTTTGAGCACAAAACTGGGAACCACAGTCAGATTATGTGCAGAAAAGTTAGATCCCCAGTTATTAGGGGCTTGAACAAGAGGGTAAAATCAGGTTAATTAGCTTAAAGGTTATATCAGTCAAGCAGTTATGCATGCACTTTGAGTCCCCCACTCAGTCACACCTGTGAGTACCCAGGTGGAGAAGAGATAGGCTAGCCAGGACTGTTGCCTGGGGTTGTCCGGCGATCGCAGCTAGGTTGGGGCCCTATGATGGAAAACACAACATGCACAGTACACAATATTTGTAATCGGAGCCAGAGGGCTCAGTTCATAAAAGTAAAAACAACAAGACAATCAGATAACACACTCAGATTAAGCTGTTGTTGCGAGGAATTACCCTGGTATTTTGCCCCACGATACCCAGACGGACACAGACTGGGCCAATCGAGACTGCAGGTAGTTGATCTGGAGATACCCGGAAGCAGGGGCCCTGCGATTGGCGGGCATCGTTCCTGTTCAAGCGTGGAGCAGAGACTGATCCCCAGGCAGGTCTCGATTGATGGCTTCTCTGTACAGTGGGTAGTCTGGCTCAGGCCAGTCTGAGAGCCCAGACCGCACGGGGAACAAATTCAGATCTACACCAGTCCATTTTGGGCTGGATACAGCTCCCAACAAGCAGAACACAGTTCACACAGTGGGGGACTAACTCATGACCCACTAGCAGCCAGACCACATTTACATGTAAGAATTCTACTGTACCAGGCAAAGCACTCCCCGGTCCACAATTACAAAGTCTCTGCACACACCGGGAGCATAAGGTACTTCTGGAACTCCTGACAGGCCGATTGCATTCAACAAATCTTCAGTCTTCTTCCAGGTTGAGCCTGGCTCACCCAGTAGTTTACTTTAGTCACACAAACTTGGATTTAGTCCAAAATAATTGTCTTCTCTCCCTCAGGAGCACACCAACATGCAGGCCAAAACTTAACCTTTTCAGAGTTCTCCCATGCGAATCACTAGGGATTGCTGCTCAGAATCCCAGCTCAGCTCCTTGTTTGGTTTCCAGCTTAAGATCTAACTGAAACTGCAAGCAGCCTGGGACTTCCCCAAGATCCAAAAAGATTTGGTTGGCCTGATTTGACTGTCAGTCAAAGCAAGGCTCCCCATCAGTTACAAAAAAAAGGCACAAAAGTTCAAACTACAGTTCCTACAGATTTGTGATTCAGACAGCTCCTGTAGTCCGCACATTTTAGGTCCCTAGTACTGATTGGTCCAATTTGCAGTCCAGGACCAAGATGGTGAAGACAAACAAAACAGTCCTTTGCTACAAAGAAAGCAGGTTAGACAAACTACATTTCATTATCACTCTAAATTATTTTCAGTAAATAGCTACATATTTTAATAGAGCTCCTCTCAGATTACTTAACTGCAATCAGGCAACTCTTAAAGAGACATGTACACAGAGGCTATACAGGCTCTGTAATCACATTTAAACTGCTAAAATGCAGTACACCAACCTGGCAGTGAGCATTTAGGCAAGCTCAAGGAAGACTTTTGGGAACCTCCATTTGTGGGGGTTACACCGCTTTCCTGCCTAGAAGAATTTGGTATCCCAATCAAGTCCTGTACCATCATAACATTGAATATACAATATATACAAGATACTTATGCCATCAGCATGCTATACAAGTACTATCTAATTCTTCAGTTGGCATAACTTGTCACTTTAGTATACATTTCAATGTACTCCATATATCATTTCCATTCTGGTATTACATTATGCATATTTCACACAGATAAAGTGAACATTACTATACGAAATCATATAATAACAACATACTCTAAACAGTGCAAAGAGGGCCCTCGCTATCAGATAACTTGGGGCTAGATGGGGCAGGGGCACCATGGTGAAGGGCAAATAAAAGTAACCTGGAATGACCCCATCAAGCTCAGTTTGAGCAGTGAGCTTTGAAAATATAAACACCTTTGTGGACTGCATTGAGAGAGCAAATCCACTGGCCTCCGGGAGATAAGTAACTGGAGCGCACCACTGGCTTGATAAACTTGACCAGTCTTTCACAGGGTGAACAACCACAGTCTCTGTACTTTCAGCAATGGTCTTGGCTTTCATCACTTGTGAAGTGCCTCTGCATTAAGGGAATGTCCTGCTAGGGCACTATCCAGCCCCTTAACTCTGTAGTTTTTTGTTTTTCTACAACACTTGGCTCATTTTGAACACTGTGGCACTGAAGGGGGTTGTCAGCACTCACATAGTGTTCCTCAAGTTCTGGCATGTCACCAGAAGACTCATACCATCAGCCTCTCCTTCAGGCAAATCCCAACACAGATTCCACAATACACAAAGACTCAACGTCCTCAGGCGTGATACTTTTGACTTCACCTTCAGGAAGCATTGGCTCCAAGGATGATGCTGGGGTGTTAGGCAGTCCTGAGGCCCAACTTCATCCCCACAATTCAACATAGGTTTCCACGAAACAACTGACTCAGTTCATATGAGGGTAATAGGCATTATCACTCACTGTCATCCGAGTTGGACTGGCAGTCACCATCATTCTGGACCTGCTGTGGTGAAGTCTTAAATCAGCAACCATGGGGGCAGGCTGGCTCTGTTTCTTTCTTGCAGCAGCACAGTCACTAGTCCAGAATCAATCTGATGGGTTCAGCCTCAATTATAACCTTGACCAATAGGTAGCAAGTGGTTATGGTGCATGATCTTTACAGCTTTGGAGTTATTCTCTGGCGCACTTTGGCACACTGCCAAATCATCAACTTTCCAACTATGACATGGGAAAGATGGTGCCCATCGATCAGCAATTTTGTGTTTACCATGCAATCCTAAATTTAACAACTACGGTCTGCAGGCCTAAGCTCTTGGCCTTTGCTTTTCTATCATGTCTCTCTTTGTTGGCTAGATTTCTTTTTGGCGGCCATTGTTTAGGCCAGTTGATAAGGCATGGTTCAATTGAGCTTTCAGTTTTGTACATATGCAGGTAATCTTCGGCTTGGACCCCATAGGGAGAAACCTCAAAACAGACATCAGCAGGCAGTCGGGCCTCTCTCCCAAACATGAAGTGGTAGGAAGAGAACCCGGTAGCATCATTCTTCGTGCAATTGTACACGTGTACCAAGGTGCTAATCTGCTGGCTCCAGTTATGCTTATCTTTTGGGTGGAGGGTGCATAGCATGTTTAGCAGGGTGCGGTTAAAGTGTTCTGGTTGAGGATCCCCCTGCGGGTGATAAGGGGTGGTTCTTGACTTTTGCATCCCCCCATAGAGAGAGCATTTCTTTGATTAGCTGACTCTCAAATTCCCGGTCCTGATCAGAGTGAATTTGCTGGAGGGCACCATAATGGATGAAAAATCTTCCACTAGCATCTTGGCCATGGTAGATGCCTTTTCTGGTCTTAATTGAGGAAAAGCTTATTGCATGCAAGTGTGAAATGGTCCACAACCACTAACACATTGCCAGTGTTTACGTTGATTAGGCTCTAAACTCTCAAAGTCTATGCAGACTAGTTCCATTAGAGTGCTGGTAGTAATGTTGACAAGGGGGGCAGCCCTTTGAGGCAGGGCTTTTCTCTGCAGACAGTGACTACAAGTCCTTACGTGTGCTCAACATTGGCCCCCATCTTCGGCCTGTAGAATCAAGATCATATTAGGTCAAGGGTCTGGTCGATACCAAGGTGGTCCATATGATTGTGGAGGGACCTCAGCACCAAATCTTTGAAGGCTGTGGGCAGGACCAATTGTTGCTTGTCTATTTGGCCACCCCGATCTACAGTCTTTCTATACAACAACTGATTAAGCAGTTTCAACTTGGGGCCTTCTTTAAACAATTAAGCAGTTCGCAGATCAGAGGAACGCAACTTGGACACATCTTTTCCAACACGAAGGGCGTCAAGTGCTGGCTGAATCATAGGATCTCGAGATTGAGCCCACTGAATGCTGTCATTGTCAAACTGAGGTAGTGCACTAATATTTACAGCAGAGA
Organism: Neoceratodus forsteri; assembly: GCA_016271365.2. NCBI lineage: Eukaryota > Metazoa > Chordata > Ceratodontiformes > Ceratodontidae > Neoceratodus > Neoceratodus forsteri. The sequence continues at coordinate 74,923,974 of JADMNL010000023.1, forward strand.
AGTGGCAATACACAGGCGGTATGCAGGTGTCAAAGGGGCCCAAGCAATCTACTAAGCAGTCCGCTGTCCCATAGACATCTGTTCATTTCTATCAAACGTTTGGCACAATGCTCGGATGTCAGCTTCAGACAGCCTGACCCATCGCTCTTGGAAATGGGCATCTGGGATAGGGCGTCAGCATCAATATGATTCAGGCCTGTCTGTGTTCAACAGCATAATCATATGTTGACAATGCGAAAGCCACCGGTGCCCACATGCCTAACTTAGCTGAAGTCTGTACATAGGTCAACAGGTTATTATCAGTCCTCACCAATATTTTCGCCCCTATAGGGTAATCATGAAATAGTTCGACAGTGGCCCATTTAACACAAAGAACTCCAACTTGCACAGGGTAGTTTCACTCTGACAGGGTCAAGCTCCTACTGGCAAATGCCACTGGTCTCAAACCATCCTCATGGTCTTGATAGAGTACAGCTCCTAGACCCTGCAGACTGGCGTCAGTATGCAGCACATAGGGTTTGGTGGGATCAGCATAAGCGAGGATGGGGGCATGGGAGAGCTGGTATATGACTTCATGGAAAGCTGCTTCACAGTCAGGCATCCAACGGGACCTGAAAAGTTCACCTTGGCATAAATATGCTTTGTCTGGTTCTTTGACGGTCCCCTTTTTGTATTTTCGATCGGTAGGAGGGTAACCCTGGGTACGATTCAAGAGTGGCTGAACAGCTTTGGAATAGTACTTTATGAATCAGTGGTAGTAGCCACAGAATCCCAAGAAACATTGTAGATCTTTCAAATTGGGGGGCTGGGACCAAATAGTCAAGGCTTCAACTTTACTCGGATCAGTCTCTATCCCCTCTGTAGACACTATATGCCCCATATACTTCACAGAGATTTGGAAAAACTGGCACTTGTCAATGGACAGCACCGAAATCTTCAGTCAGCCTAGTACTTTGAACAATTAAAATACTCATGAACTATCTGAGGAGCTCCCAAACATAATGACATCGTCCAAGTACCAAGCATTCAGCAATTCATGTCTCCCACCGCTCATTCCATCAGTCACTGGAAGGTGGCTGGAGTACTCCGATATCCCGGTGGCATTCTCAGAATTCATAGAACCCCAAAGGGCAGATGAAGGCTGTCTTCTCACGGTCCTCTGGAGCCATCAGAATCTGGTAATATCCACTTGAAGATCCAACACTGAGAACCATTTTCTCCCATTCAAACAATCCAAAGCATCTTATATATGGGGCATGGTGTATTGATCAGGGATAATTCTACTCTCTTGGGGTCTGGTAATCCACACACACTCATACTGTTCCATTCTTCTTATGCACAACCACAATGGGAGAAGCATATGGTCTCCTGGATTCTTGTATCACACCAGCATGACATTTCCTGCAAGTGTCTTCTCACATTGTCTATGTCTGCAGGGGTTAGGCATCAGACCTCTCTCTCAAAATGGCCGTTCATCGTGCAGGCGTATGTGATGCTCCCATCCTGGACACATCCACATTCCATTCCTTCAACAAAAAACACTTGATCTCTTGGGCAAGTTTCTGGCTAATTCTAGTCTTCCATTCAGCTGGCAACGGAAGTCACCAAAATCAAACAAGTCAGAGTCACTCTATCTGTCATGCCAGGGGCTTGTTGCTGGGCAACACTGCAGGTCTGTGCAGTATACTGTAGTTAAGATACTTCCTCTGTTCACTGGATCTCCCAATCTGACACATTATGAATCTGGACCATCACTCGTCATGCATAGGCTTGAGCGCGAGCTTGGCAAGATGCTGGGCTTAACCATCAATCCTTCTTGGCAATTTTCCATCACCTGAGCGCCCAACATCAGTATTTTGTTCTTGACTTCTTTGCGGAGGCGGACCTCCCCTTGAACAGTACACTGGGCATTTAGGGCCATTATCATTGAATCAGGATCCTTCTTCCACACGACCCCTACCAGTTCATCCTGGTCCACTCCCTTGGCGTTCTGTTGCAAATCATAGGCCCTCTTGATCAGAACAGGAATTCTTAGGGCCCTCCCAGTCTGTCACCCTTGTTTCTCATGACAGAGTTGTGCCAGTCCCCAAACATATGGGCGTTGGTCCCACCAACAGAGGAACCCCATCACAGAGTCCAGTAGGGGACACACTAAGGCCAGTGTCTCAACTTGCTCCTACACCAGTTACAGCTGCAGGAAATGACAACCAGAGGCAGACATATCCTAGGTAGGGATAAGACTTGTCGCTCAGCCCCCACATGTAGGCCTTCCAGGGATTGTAAGGCAGCAGAGAAGTGTTTGTCATACCAGTCCTTCAACACAATGCCTATTTGCAACCCACTGTCCAGCACAGCCTGAGAAATACCATTCACCACCATGGTAGCTCCATTGAAGGGCCCACTATTTTGGGACCAGTCTGAGGGACAGCAGCAGGGCCTGGACAGATGTTTTAGCCACATAGGGATTTGAGTTACTACCTCTTGAACCCTCACTGTGATCATTTGGGCACTCCTTGACCTCTGATTCGTTCTCTGAAGCTCTCCTTGAAGCCTGTATACAACTTTATCTAGGTCTTTGTGGACCGGCATGCTCTCTTCTTGTGCCCATCCTTCCCACAATTATGGCAAAATATGTTTTGGATTTGGGGTAGCCGAGGCATCACACTGGGAGCTGGAGCGGTCATATTACCAACTGAAAACCTTGATGTCATCTCTGTCTGCTGTGTGGTGAGCATTTGGAGACATCTTGTCAATTCTCTTACTTTCATAGTCAAGACATCCAATTCGAGCTGCTGTCAGCAGGAGAGATGCTAGGTGGACATCCCCACCCCATGGCAGATGCAGTTGGATACGGGTCAGTGCCTGTACTTGCAGGGGTGGCCTTCGTAAAGAGACTGTTTTTTGTTTCCCTGAACTCCCTCAGCTGTTAATCCCATGGTGGCACGCCCTCATTGGTCCCCACTTCAGAAGGGCCTTCCTATGCCGTGATCACTTGGGCTGCACTCACCCTAAGTTCTAATCCCCTCTTCATCCTTCAACCTCCTGGATTCTTTTATCAAGTCACAATAGTCCGGTGGGTTACCTTCTATCTAGGGAGCCTTAATTGAAGGAGCTGCAATTTAGAATGCCTTGCATGTTGCAGTATAGCCCCAACCTCACATGGTTTAAGTCACTGTCGGCTACCCCACCTTTTCGGTAAGCCTTCTGCAGCGCTCTTTCCAGACGAGAAACATATGCAAACAAACTTTCCCCTGGCCATTGTTTTGTACCTTGAAATTTCCACATCAAGTTCTCCCCTGACTCAATGCTCCCAAAATTGCCTTCGAGTGCAGATAGGCACTTCTGGCCAGATGCATCAGGGATTGTGGACCTCAGAAATTTAATGGCCTCTAGGGTGGTACCGCTCAAACTTTCTATGATTCTTTTCTGTTTCTCAGCCTCCACACACTGCCATTCAGGTACCAAAGGGGTAACACAATCTATCCAGGTCTCCCAATCATCCTCTCCTTCGGGGGTGGGGAAGTGCCGGAGAAGATTCTCAACCTTCAGTAAGAGTCGTGACTAATGGCAGGTACAGACATAGGAGCCAGCATTGGCATGGACACAGAAGGAGGGCAATAATGGGTGCTAGGCGGAGGTGGGTGTTGGGGAGAACACACCCAGGTGGCAGGAATAGTTTCTTCAAGTCCTCCACAGTTTTCCCTCCTCCAGCAACAACTTAGCAAATTTCTCCTCAAAAGTCTCAGATAGTGGGGGTGGGGGAGGCTCATTCTCCCTGGGGTCTTTACTGTCTTTAGTTATCACTCTCCAGGCAGTTAGGGCTCCTGCAGAGTGACAGTCCATGGCACTGAAACTGTCTACTACTGGGTCCTTACACTCTACTAATGCCATGAAACTTTAGGCGAAACAGATTAGCCTAATGACCCATCACCACAGGGTTTGTAAACATTCAGCCTTGGAAAGTACTCCTATACAGTGTCCTATTGGTACCAGGGAATATCCAAGATAAGTATAACATTTTGAGGTCGACCTCCTGCCAGTACACCACCCACCAACTAGTGTACAGCCACTTCTGTTGTGGTAGCCATTTATTTTTAACAGCAACTCACAGATTTAGCCACTAGGAGACACAAAATCCAGCGGTGAGCCTCCAAGCCTCAAGATGTAACCCCTAGGTGGCGCTATCCCAAGGACTACTACCTGTGCCTGCTTGGCTAGTAGCAGGTTAAGGGGCCTGGGTCCTGATATAGGTGCCTCCACCCAGAGATCAGGGTTGGTGGTGGTCAAGCTAACCTGGGCACAGCCCTCCAGGACACTGTAACCTGCCTCTTCCCCTGCAGTGGCCTAGACACTGTACAGTAATCACTTTCACAATACCCTTGTACACCACACAAGTACCCACACTGTTTGCACTTACCACCAGGGCTGGTTCCTCTGGCTTGACCCTAGGGACCCCTAAAACAAGGTTATGCACAGCAAATAGCAACAGTAGAGTACTTTGAGCACAGACTACAACCACAGTCAGATTACATGCAGAAAAGGTTAGATCTGATTTATGCAGGGGACTTGAACAAGGGAAGGGCAAAATCAGGTTAATTAGCTGAAAGGTTATATCAATCAAGCAGTTATGCATGCACTTTGAGTCCACCCATGCAGTCACACCTGTGGGTACCCAGGTGGAGAAGAGAAGGCTAGCCAGGACTTTGGCTGGGGTTGGCCAGCATTGCAGCTGGTTGGGACCCTATGATGGAAAACACAACATGCACAGTACACAATATTTGTAATCTGGAGCCAGAGGGCTCAGTTCATAAAAGCGAAACAACAAGACAATCAGATGGCACACTCAGATTAAGCTGTTGTTGCAGGGAGCTACCCTGGTATTTACTCACGATACCCAAGACTGGACATAGGCTGGACGAAAATCGAGACTGCAGGTGGTTGATCTGGAATGCCAGGAGAAGCAGGGCCCACACGAGTCGCAGAGGCATTGTTCCTGTTCAGGCATGGAGCAGGGGGTTGATCCCCAGGCAGGTCTCTCGTCTATGGCTTCTCTGTGCAGTGGGTAGTCTGGCTGGGCCAGTCTTGCAAGGTCCAGACTGCATGGAGACAAATTCGGATGCAGTCCGTTTTGGGCTGGATACAGCTTCCAGCAAACAAAACACAGTTCACACAGTGGGGGACTAACTCTGACCCACTAGCAGCTAATAGCACATTTACATGTAAGGGAATTCTACTGTACCAGGCAAAGCGCTCCCCGGTCACAATCACAAAGTCTCTGCACACTCCGAGCATAGGGGAAGCTGGAACCCTGACAGGCCGATCGCATTCAACAGAATCTCGGGTCTTCTTCAGGTTGAGCCTGGCCCACTTCAGTAGCTTACTTTAGTCATACAGACTTGGATTTAGTCCAAAATAATTGTCTTCTCTCACTCTCAGGAGCAGCACACTGACATGCAGGTCAAAAGCGTAGCCTTTTTCAGAGTTCTCCCATGTGAATCCACTCGGATTGCTGCTCAGAATCACTTCAGCTCCTTCTTGTTTGGCTTCCAGCTTAGATCTAACTGAAAACTATAACAGCCGGGGCTTCCCAAGATCCAAAAGATTTGGTTGGCTGATTTGGCTGTCAGTCAAAGCAAAGAGCTCCCCTTCATTTGCAAAAAAGGCACAAAAGTTCAAACTACAGTTCTACAGATTTTGAATTCAGACAGCTCCTGTAGTCCGGCTATATTTTAGGTCCCACCAGTACTGATTGGTCCAATTTGCAGTTCAGGACCAAGATAGTGGGGGCAAATAAAACAGTCCTAGCTACAAAGAAAGCAGGTTAGACAAACTACATTATCACTCTAAATGATTTTCAGTAAATAGTTACATCTTTCAACAGAGCTCCCTCTCAGATTACTTATGCTGCAATCAGGCAGTTCTTAAAGAGACAGTACACAGAGGCTATACAGGCTCTGGTAATCACATTTAAACTGTTAAAATGCAGGACACCAGCCTGGCAGTGAGTATTTAGGCAAGCTCAAGGAAGACTTTTTGTGAACCCCCATTTGTAGGGGGGGTTATAATTATATGTATAAATGCAGGATTCTGCATGTATACACATACTTGGATAAATGGATTTATCACACTCAATTTATGTCCAACCCATTGCATAAATTTACTTATATTTATAGCCCAACAGGGCTCTTTCTGTTTACTGCTGTGTTTTTAATTATGGGCTCTCTGTCACCTTATGCTGTTCTTTTTCTCCCCAAAATCCTTTTGTTAGCCCCTGGTACTTTGACATTAGCTGCTGTGCAACTCTACTGTATGCAGTGCTTGCTGCTTTCATGTTCCCCTCAGGGAGCCCACAGATTTCCCCTGTTTGCCTCCCACCCACAGCTACTTTTAAGCCAATTTCAGGCATTGACCTTCAGCTGCACTGTGGATTTCCCTTTGTGGCCCAGTCCTGTGCATTTGCTCTCCCAGTCCCTTTCTACCAGGTCCCTCGGGGCAGCTACTGTCTGTCACCATGCAGCTTAGCTAAATATTCCTGCCACCTACTGCTGGCTGCCCACTCTCCAGACCCTCTTAACCTGCCACTTGGGGGCTCTTCACATGACACTTTGTTGCTAATGGGTAGAGGGAGACATATTTGTTCTAGCCTCCTTTCCCTCCCAAAAATCTCCCATCTTTTTTTTTTTTTTTATTTATTCTTTTTCCACCAAGCTGCCTGCCGCCTGATGTTCATATCAGCCCGGTCACGGGCCGCCGGCTTCTGCAACCCCAAATCAGACGAACCCTCCAATACCCGTGGCTTACCACCACAGCGGGCTGCAGCACTCCCTGTGCATGCCGCAGGGTTCAGAATAGGTCAGAGGGCTGGCCTGGGAGCATATCGAAGCCACGGCGAGCTTCATTCACAGCAGCAGGCAGCTTTCCCCTTTTCCGTTTTCTGGGAGGCGGGGTGGGTGCAATGACACCGGCGTCTGCCCGCCTCAATGCCATTGCCGAGTGCGGCAGCTGTCCGACTCTGGCCTCGCGAAGTCAGCAAAGCTCCGGACACTCCCTCCACCCCAGAGGAGGCAGTCCCTAGGATGTCCATCCTTCTCCCAGCCAGCCCTCAGCGACCCTGGTCCATTCCAAACCTGGGTCACCAGCGCCACATGCGGAAATCCAACTGCGCCCACGGGCTGGCCAAAATCTCCCATCTTCTTTCCCACACACATGGAGCAGGCTACAGCCTGAGTTCTGTGGGCTGAATCACAGAAACATAGACCTGGATGGCAGATAAGAACTGCTTGGCTCACCCAGTCTGCCCATTTCCCTACCTAGTGGATAGCTGCCGATCCCTAGTTATGCAACTTCTGACTTCCTCCTACCCACCAATAGAATTGGCTCATGTCCATCCCATGCATTCATGAAGTCCCCCACTATTTTTGACCCCACAGCCTCCTCAGGAAGGCCATTCCACGTGTTCACCACCCTCTCTGTGAAAAAATACTTCCTCATCTTGCCCCTGAGCCGTTCCCCTCTATCTTCAAATTGTGCCCCCTTGTTCTTGCGCATCTTTTTTTCTGAAAGATGCTACTCTCTTGGACTTGTTGATTCCCTTGAGGTACTTGAAATTTTCTATCATGTGCCCCCCCTTTCCTCAAGGGCATACATATTTAACTCATCTCTCTTTGTATGGCTTCTGGTGCAGACCCTTTGCTATTTTAGTTGCCCTCCTCTGGGCTGGCAGTTGAAAGTGCCTGCCATAACAGTCACTGTCGTTCTGTAGCACTAAACTGGCTGCATAGCAACATCCACAGCATTTCTGGTCAGCTGTTTTCTGAACAGCCTCCTACCTGCTACATACAGTCTGGGCCCAAGGACACCTCCCCCCCCACACACACACACTAGATGCCAGGGAAAGAGTAAAAAAAAATTGCCACTGTCCACGAGGAAGTTGGCTCATTACACCACCAGAGCTATACCTTTAAAACCACTGGCCTCCTGGGACAACTCAAGACCCCTGAACCACCAGTCCCCTTTTTAAATAATATAGGGGCCACTAGACTAAAACATCCCCACCTGCCCATCTGGATTACTTCTTAAATTTACTGGCTACCTGCAGTCACCCCCAAATGTCACTTTATTCTCTGTTCCTAGCTGTCTGCATTTTTTTTCTATCTCTAGTGTCCTTACTTTGAACTAGTTTATCTTTTCTCTAAAACTCCCCTACCTTTACTCCTGTGCTGTACTGTACCCTTTTGTATCTCTCTACTCTTGCTACTACTTCCCCATACTGATCTATTTTTCCATTTATCTCTACAGGTCTGGCCAAACATACCAATCAGATAGTATCTTTGTTTAATTCTAACACCCTAATGTCTCCTCTAGCACCTCAGACTTTTGTCCCCTCAACCTTCTCTGTTCTTCCCATTCCGGTCCTACCAGAATACCTCAAACCAAGGACACCCAACTCTGGACACCCCGACTCTGGCAGAACAGGTACGTCCTAATAACTTAACTGCCTTAGAATCATAGAAATCTGGTGGCAGAAAAGGACCATTTTGGCCAATTGAGTCTGCCCTTACCCCCCACTCATCTCCTTTGTCCAGACACCTCACTCTGCCACCTGGTCAGCTCCTGGTGTCAGTCCCATGCGCCCTAGAATCCTTTTACCATTTTTGCACTCACCACTTCTTCCGGTAGTCTGTTCCAGAACTCCACCACCCTCTCAGCGACAGAATGCCCCCTCACATTGCCCCAAACCTTCCTTCTTCTAATCTTAGTTTATGATCCCTAGTTCTAGCACTTATTTTCCTTGCAAATAAGCTTCCTACTCTCACCTTACTAGTCCCCAGTGGGTACAGATCCAATTCCCTTCACCGCTCCTCATAGGGCTTCCTATTAAGGACCTTGCTGGAAATGAGCTTGTCTCAGTTGAGTCTCCTATTCTTTTGCTTGTCAATTGAATAAAACATTTTACTACTTACTACTATTACTATGCATAGCGTGCGCCATCTTGGTTGCCCCTCTCTGAATCCTTTCAATCCTGTCTTCCTTGTGTAGGTGAGGCCTCCAGAACTAAACCCCATACTTCCGGTGAGGCCTCACCATGGATTTATAAAGGTGCATCAGCACCTCCCTCTTTCTGTTTTATACCCCTCCCTATGCACACCAGCATTCTATTCACTTTGCCCACCACTGTGCTGCACTGGTTCCCCGCCTTAAGGTTATCTGAAATTATAATCCCCAGATCTCTCTCCTGCTGAGTTTCCTTACCCCCCCATATGTAAATGGTTTGCAGGTTATTACACCCATGTACATTACTGTACACTTTCTGGCATTAAATTTCAGCTGCTGTGTATCCGACCACCTCTCCAGAATCTTTAGGCCCTCCCTCACTGCCTCCACCTCCCCTCCCAGGCTGTCTACCCTATTGCAGACTCTTCGTATCCTCTACAAATAGGCACACCTTCCCCTGCAGTCCGTCCGCTATATTGTTGCTATAGATGTTAAAAAAGGATAGGTCCCAGCACCGACCCCTGGGGCACACCACTCCCACCCTGGAATGCACCCCATTTACCTTACCACCACCCTCTGGCTTCAGTCCTTCAACCAGTTTTCCCCCCACCTTATTTTCTGTCCCACCCCTAAGCCTTCCAGCTCATTTACCAGCCTTCTGTGTGGCAAGGTGTCAAAGGCCTTGCTGAAATCCAGGTAGGCCACCCCCTCCCCCCCCATCCACCTTCATCGTTACCCAGTCAAAAAACTCAATTAGGTTTGTCTGGCACAACTTCTCTCCCATAAAACCAAGTTGCCTTGTATCCTGGAGGAAGTATAGCACAGATGGTTAAGGCTCTGTGCTGCAGATCTGGAGATCTGGGTTTGAATCCAACAGCTGCCTAGGCGCATATGTGAGATCCTGAGCAAGTTACTTAACTTCCTTGTGCTCCAGGTGGCATCTGGAAACAAGCTTCAGCTTAGTGTGCTACTCCTGGTTAAACAATCTTCAGATTAGTGTGCTACTCCTCGTTAAACAATGTTGCCTTCCCCTGTAGACCATTGACAACCAGGTGTTCCACTATTCTTTTCTTCAGCAGTATTTCCATGACTTTTCCCACTGCTGAAGTCAGGCTGACCACTATGTAGTTCCTGCATCCTCCCTGTTAACACTTTTGTATAGTGGAACCACATCAGCCCTCCTCCAATCCCTGGGCATGTCACCTGTTTACAATAGGGTAACCAGGGTAGTCAGAAGCCCTACTAACACCTCCCTTAGCTCCTTTAGTTCCAGGTGTGCACCCTATTTGGCCCCATAGCCTTATTGCTGCCAGTTCCGTGAGGATCCTTTCTTTTGCAAAGGGGCCTGTGTCCATTTATTTCTGTGATCTCCCCATCCTTATTACTTAATGCTGGCCCATTTCCTGTCCCCTCCTTTTTAAAAACCGAACATAAGTATTTGTTCAGTATTTCTGCTTTTTGGTGGTCATCCTTTACCCTCCCTCCATCCTCCCCTTTCAGACACTCAATATTATCCCATGCCTTGCTTTTTTCCCTGATGTACCTGCATGTAATATGTTTTGTCCGTCCTTACCACTGTACCCACTGGCTGGCTTGTGCCAAGGGTCCCACACAAGTGTTGGTCTGGTGCCAATGTGCACTTTGCATGTGGAGCCATTTTGCTCTGCCTGCTGTGTGCTGTAGTGTAGTGGATTATGGTGAACTGGTTTTGCGTGATTCCGCACTGACAGCTTCATTTGCAGCAGATTCTGGAGTCCTCTGCGGTGGGTGGCTGTGGGAGATTGTCCTACAGTGCATGTTAAGTTTATATAGGCTCATCTTTTGCTTACTGGCCCCACTGTACCCTGGGCAAGTTCTGTCACAGACTGACTTATCTCCTGGAGAAGAGCAGAAGTGGAAAACATCTGATCAGTGATTGTGGAAGCTCAAATGTGCACCGTGGGCTACTGGAGCTTCTATTGCCTGTTGCTCTGGTGCCAGCTACAGAGAGTTCTAGGACTGGTTGTAGCTACCTAGAGATGGTCACAGTTGGCCTGCTGCGGTCTGCTATACTGCAATGGATGGTGGTTGGAAATTCCAAATTGGGGGGAAATTTAGAGGAAAGATTAGGAAGTATTTCTTCACTGAGAGGGTGGTGGACAACTGGAATGTACTGCTGAGGAAAGTGGTGGGGAGAAGATGGTGGTTCAAGAGGGCATCGGATAAGCACAGAGGGCAATTGGCATTAGGGAGGACTACAGAAAAGGCCTAGTGGATATAGGCAAACTGGGCAGACTAGGTCCCTTTCTGCCATCACATACCTATGTTTCTATGTATTCTATGGGCAGACTGGGAAAAGGGAGAGGGGATCCACTGCACCACCAGGTAAGTATTCATTGTGCCTTGAATATCTATCCCTTGGTGTCTTTATCCTGCCTTGTGTTGGTTGATGTGTGGAGCAACATGGCCTCCTACCCCCAAAAGATCAGTTCTAGGGGCACGGAGCAAGGAGTCTTCCTCCCTCCCCCAACAGTGACATCCCCTGAGTGACCGAGTCCATTCTAAAAGCCAGGTTGATAGTGTGGTACAGGTCTGGTATCCCCCCCCCCCACACACACACATAGACCACTTTTTTTTCTTTTAACCTCTACAGATCTTTCCCAACTGACCCAGCTGATCAGTATTTTTATTTTTCGTACTGACCCATTTTCACTTTTATATCTATAGGTCTGACAGGACATTGACCAGATGTAGGAGGACACTGACCATACGTATCAAATAATTATTGTTTTTTTTGTTTACCCTATACTGTTTGTGATACAATAGTTCATAACGAGCTGCAGATCCTTTGTGAGCCCATTGCTGTTCTTGTTTTACAGGTAAGAATGTCTCTGCACTGGGTTGGAGCTGTACCTTGTGCTTTAGAAAGGAGGCTATGGGTTGTAGGGGTAGGGATGGGCATTAAGGTTGGGAACTCAAGGAGCTCCACACAACCAATTTGCCAAGACTCATGAGGCTCAAACCCTGTTTTCATTTTCTTGCTTTGTGTGCTTTGCATTCTAATGCCTGCATTAATGTAGTGTTTTGTTTTGCAACAAGTACATCTATCTATCTATCTATCTATCATATATAACATACACACACATATGTGCTGGGGACATTGTGCTGTTTTGGGGTACTCTGGCACCATATGCTTGAAGGCAGAACACTGAGCGGCAAACATAGAGACACAGGTTTGTATACCACAGCCCCACCACTTACATACTGTATAACCATGAACAAGTAACTAACTCTCCTATTACTAGGAAATGGAGCAGCTGTTTGCATTAGGATGATCTACAGACCTCCAGCACATGTGGAGGAAATGGACAGGGTTCTACTGAAGCCATCCATAAGATGGCAACTAAAGGAGGTGCTGCAGGTGGGAGACTTTAGTCTGCCAGATGTGGACTGGAGCATCCTGGCTGCAACTTTAGCTAGGAGTAGGGATATCCTGGACTCCCTGCAGGGGCATTTTTAGGTAATCAGTAAATGAGCCCACTCATGAGGGAGCAATTTTTACCTAGTACTCACCAATGGGAACAGTGTTGCAGACGTCACAGTGGGTGGCCACCTGGGGACAAGTATCGTTGAATGGTGTGGTTCAGTATAAGAATGGGTGGAGTCGAACCAAACATGACAAAATATGCAAATTACAGCAGAGCAGCCAATGAGAGTCAGGTACCTCACTCATGATTAATCATGGCCAACTATTACAAGCCTATTTATTTTTTGTTTATTGAATTTTGTTGACTCAGTAAGCCCATTGAGACTAGAAGTCCCTTTTTCAGGGGTGACTGGGGGGATACAGATGGTAACCAGCTGAAGCTGACTGTGTCTGATTTGCTGCCAATAACCTGTGTAACCCCCCTGTCTCCCGGTGTTACTAGAAATACACTTAGATCTAGGGGCGGGCAGGGAAGGCAGCTTGTGAGACACCCGTTAAATGGGTTCCACACTGTCTCACACTGTCCTCAGTCTCAGATGAGCTGGAGGAAGACATCATATAGAATTCTGCAGCAGCAGCATAAGCCACAGTGGAATGTTGCAGCTGGGAGTTAGGCTAGAATGTTGGGGGTTTCAAAGGCAGTCTGTAGTAGTCTAGTGGAACACTCAGTGGAGGGAGGGGGTGCGCTGCAGTTGGCAGGTCCTCAGTGCCCCAGCTCTGTAATAGAGCTACCCCAGTAAGATGATGTGTGTTTTCGCCCTAGAGAAGGACACAGAAGAAGTACAAACAGAAGTGATTGTGACCGTTCCCCAGTTTGTTCCAGTGCCCCATCCCTGAGGGGAATGGGGGGAAACAAGACTAGCTCTTCAGGGGCAATCCCCTGGCCCTGTTGGAGGAAGAAAAGCTGCCTGATGAGAAGATTTGTGCTGAGGTACCAGAAGTGTGTTTTTTTCCTGTGAGAGAAGCCCTGGGGCACCTGTGAACCATGGTGAGTCTGCTCTGCTAGAGACCCTATGTTTTCACCGAGACAAGTGTGTAAAGTATCTGCTACTGTGGGTCAGGAAAGGACAGCCAAGTACAATACTTTATGTGTATGGCTTGAAATGCATCTAACCAGTGGGGTCTACAGGGATGGACATAGCCACTTAAAGAACGCTGCAAGTCAGGACACCAGTTACCGAAGACAGTAGATTGTTAAATGTGATATACATTTTGAGATAGCATTCTACAAACAGAGAGTTTCACAGGAATGGTGTTGACTCCAAATGAATGGCAGGTATGGATTTGGGGACAAGATATGGGAGACCCCATCTGGAGTAACTAGATTTACCTCCACAAATTCACTTTGGGCACCTATAGCTTTCTCCCAGGCACTTGGCCAGTGTCTGCAGAAAGTACCAGACATGGGAATAAGGATGCGTGTTTTCCCTTAGAGCTAGGAAGTACTCATGGGTGGTAGAGGAACCACCAACAGAAATGTCCATGCCATATGGAAAGTGTACCAGTGCTGGCCAGAGGCCATGCCAGAGAATCCAAGATAGAGAGTACCAGTTCAGGCTGAGAGCCCAGTGTGTTCTGAACCTAAGGGTTATTGTGATGATGAAGAAGATGTGTTCTGACCTCTTTAGAACTGCATAACCAGTGGTAGCCCGTGGGGGTCCATCTTGCTTTGTATTCTTGTGTGAAGTGAATAAAGCCCCACTTTAGAATCTCACCCTGGTTTGGATATTCTCTGTTCTTGTTTCCTGTGTCCTGAATTACTCGGGTGCCCCTGTCCAGAAGTGCAAACCTAGCCCTGACACCAAGCTAATGTTTTCTCCCCGAAACCAAGCTAGCCAGGTAATGGATTACAAAAATGGAAGCACTGGGAGCTAAATAACAACAAACACCAACCCCTGGTTACACCTGCATCAGGTATTGATTAACTATGATTAATCGTGATAAAAACAAAACACTGTCAGCAGTGAAGGAAAAGTTATGGTTTATGGTGGCTTTGGGTATTGATCAATAATGTTAGATAATGATTTAGCATCACCAAATGTATTGATTAAAAATTATTATGACTGAGCAAAACTGTTGCATGTGTGGTCCTTATTGTGCAGCTGTAGACCTAAGTTCTGTGGGAGCTGGTGAGGGAGGAGACAGGCATGGGGAGCCAAAGTGGAGGGTGTGAGGCATACGTGGAGGGAGAACTGGGGACCTGATGTCAGTCTGATATCATGGATGGGGGGAACTAGCAGGAGGACCTGGAGTGGTCAATGTCATACCACATGAGAACCACTGTACTAACATGTGCTACCCCCTGATTACCAATAGCAGTGGTAGTTCAATGTCACTATTGATCTACCAGCATCCCCTCGGAGAAATCACGGCACTACCATTACATACAGATGGTACCACAGTGCCACCGATGGTATGGCAATGGAATTGAAACAAATCCATTGTGAGACCAATTTCGGTGGTGTTGCAATGGCAGCTCATTGTGCTACCACTGGACATGGAAATCACCCCAGTGTTACCATTGTGGTACATGGTACCACGGTGCAGCAGTGGTAATACACTGGAATTGAAACAAATCCATTGTGTTATCAACAGCATTGGGAATACAATGATGTGTGTTTGAAGAGCCATTGGGGTACTATCTATGCACACATTCTCATTGTGCTACCACTGTCCATGTGGTACCACAATGGCAACAATGGTATTACAATGGAATTGAGACAAATCCAGTGTGTCACCAGTCAAAGGGATACAATGGTACTGCTATGGAATTTACAATGGTATGGAAATGGTGGAAAAATGGTAATGTTACAGTTTTCTGAGGATATTTGGGTAAGGGTGCACCTGTCTGTAACAATAGGTGAAAGATGGAAAAGTAAACCATAGAAAAGTATTTTCACTTGAAAAATTTAAGCTTCTGCACTGGTGAAGCTTGTACTTGTGATTACAGTAAGTTTTGACCCAGTTGTTTCTCATTTTGACCCACATCTTTTACACCAGTGGGTCTAATTTGACCCATGTTTTAAAACCTCTAGCACTGTTACTGGGGGCAGGGGAACAAAAAAAAAAACTGGTTACAGACCAACAGACTAGAGGGAAGTAAAGTTGTGACTGGAGTGAGGGAGATATACAGAACTGCTATCAGGTTTTAAGGCAGGGTCATAAGAAGACTGTATTGAAAATCTGGTGTCAGAATAAAAAAAAAAGTTCAGAAGGTACATTGAAATTTCTCAGTGCTTGCTCAAAACTCAGTTTTCAACATAGACATTTTTTCACTCCGCGCCATGTAAGTGATGGGTGTTTTTTTTTTTTCCAAATCCTGTCAAAATGGATTTTTATACTTGAGGCAGGATATAACATTCTGGTCGGAATTGAGTATTTTCACTTACCTGGTTTATGAGGTGGGGTCTTAAGACTGTTGAAAATCTTGGTTTAAATGTCACCTCAAAAAATTATGAAGTAACTTATTTGCAGAGACTGCCATTGACCTGGGGGGGCGTTGCCTTCCTTTGCCAGTGACCTGAGTTTGGGTAAAACCTGGTGAGCCAGCTGAATGGGCCAAGGCTGGGTAGAAGGCACAGGTGTGTGTGTGGCACTGGCCCAAGCCAGAGGAGGGACAGAGCAGGTGCACATAAGGCACCTTGTGGTGGGCAAGGAGCCTTCCTTCTCAAGGGGTTGACATGCATATTGAGGCCTGATGGACCTACACACTGCATTGGGACAGGGTGAAAAAAAAAGGGAAGAGTGTACCTGGCAGTATGACCAGTCTGGTCTCTGCAGGCCCCATACCAACGACTGGCCCCTACTGCATTCAGCTGCCCACACTATTACTCTTTGTCTCAGGAAATTCGTGCACTAATTGGTACCCCCCTACACACACAAATTCCCCCATGACGAGGATAGGAAGGGATGAATGTCTGCCCTTGACTGTCAGCCACTTTTGCAGTCTTTCACTCTGTCAATGTTGCAAGCACACGAATGGTGAAGGTTCCATCCTGCCCTGGAGCGAGTCAACAAGCAGCTTGTGCCTTCCCAGAGGACAGAGGCCCAGGGATACCAAATTCTGTCTGTATCCCCGCTGACATCCACAGCAGCCCTAGCCTGTTCCCAAACCCAGGTCGCTGCTGTGGTGCCAGTATGTACCCTCCTGACCAACAAACTTTAACCCCAATATACAATCACTTTTCACCTGACACAGCTGACTGGCATTTTTATTAATCATACTAACTCATTTCCACTTTGTTTACAGGTCCAGTGGAACGATAGACACCAGCCCGGCATTGGAGGACACTGACCACAAGTATCAGATAAGTATCGTTTTATGTTTAGACTATCTTATTTGTCCCAGTTTGTTACTAAAGAGCTGCAGATCCTTTGTGACCCCATTGCTTTTCTTATTTTACAGGTACAACTGGATGTTCTTTCAAACCACCCAAACACCATCCCTCAGTCATCAGGAGCCAGGTAAGAAATCTTTGTCACACAACAGTAGTTTGGTTCGACTTAACTCCAAAATGGTCAAACTCCAGCTGTTCTCATGGGTGAGATCATCCACAAACTTTCTACAGTCTTTTGCAAACTTTGGTTTGCTCTGTTTAAAAAAAAAAAAATGCATTATTTGTTTTAAAGTTCCTTTCCATTTTCCTTCCACGTGGTGACTGGAGGCAGGTGGATGAGGTGCTTATGCTTGCTAGCGTGGTTGCAACAGAATCCTCTCACTTCCTGCTCTGTGCTATAGTAGTCTTTGGTGACCAGGACCACAGCCCCAACCGACCCATTCCCCAACAGTCACAGTCACCGATACAGCACGGAGATGGTGCTGGCAGTCTGGTGCCTAAAGTGTCATTTGCTGTCAGTCAGAGCTGTGTCAGCATTGGGACTGTAAGTGTGCAGCAGGTTGCAGCTCGAACAACTGGAGAGAAGGGTAGAGTCGATTGCTCCATAGCTGCTTCCAGCTGACTACCAGGCACCATGATGAACAGAGCACAACAGCTTATACGGCATGGTTGGTTCCATGCCTGATGTATTCATGTGCCCGCGTAGTCCTGGCTGATTTTGCCTTGACAGAAAGGTAGGAAATGTGAGTGGCCAGCAGGATGAAACTCTGGAACACATGGTCCCATGTCCGCTGTACTGTTGCTGTGCCCAACCGTACTCTGAATGAGGAGGTGGATCTATGCAGTTATAATGAGGACATGCTGAAGCAGCACTGCAACACTGCTGTCAGGAGTGGTACTAACCATCAAAACCACACTGTGCCCTGAAGTGCACTAGAGGTGTTGATTCAGTATGCTAATTAACACAATTCATACAGACTGAAAAAGCAATGCAGCACTGCTTCAGGCAGTGTAGCTGCCCAACACTGCTAATTGTAGTACATGCACAGTGTGATTGCAGTGCTAATTAACATAATTCGTACACACTGTGCCAGCACTGCATGCATACCAACAGAAACCTACAGGTGCACTAATTAAACACTCACAGAGTACACAATGGAATGAAGTGTGCAGGCGTGTACATTGCTACAATAACACTGAAATATCACCATGTAGTTACTTTTTGGACACTACACTTCCCTCTGGGGTTGTTCTATTTATATAGGGCTAAGTTCCAGAGTTTCCATTGGCTGCCAAATCTGTCTTAAACAGTTCTCTGATGTTAATTGGCTCCATCTTTGGTGCCTAGAATTGATCCCAGTTAATCCCCCACAAGTCTCTGGCACTGTCCCAAGATCCCCTTTGTTAAGTCTTGGCTTCCAATTGGTGGAAAGGTACAAAAATGGTGGCTGCAGTTTAAGTCTAGGCAGTCTAAATAAAGGTCCCCCACACATAACGTTCTAGTGCAGCCAGGAGCAACATTAGTTTTATTTAAATTTCCCATTGCCTTGCAGCCCCAACAGTTTTCTCTCTAACAAGTCCACTTTTTATAAAATCCCCCCAGGGAGTCGCAGCTCCTGTAACACACCGCCCCAGGAACACAGTGCAAGCTCATAAATATTCATGAAGTGCACTCTAGTCTGTAACCTTTGCTTGTGACCTTTTTCCCTTAACTGGCTGGTACCCTGGAGGCAGTGCTTATGGCATATGTTGATTTCTTTAATTTAACAACACTTAGGGGAGGACCTGCTCAACCCTCTTCATAGGGAGCACAGAGGTAGGACGGCCTGGTACTGGACCATAATCTGGCTGCAGACAGATGTCTGGTTGTGGTGAGTGTAACCATCTAGTCCCCTGGGGTCACTAGAATCCCATTAGTAATAGTCTAAAGGCAGGATAAAAGGCAGCTGGTAAGGAGCTCATTAAGGGGCTTCTTGCATGGTGACATCATTGTTTACTCAGCTAGCCTGAGTGGGAATGATTGGTCATTTAGAACTCTGACAGCAGCATAACCATTTTTGAGTCGGCTGGTCAGGGAAGTTTAGAATGCTCATTTAGTCTGAGTTAGAGAGTTACAGTGGCAGGAGGTCTGCCAGCTGGGGCTCTGTCCCAGAAAGCCCTGTGTTTCTCTCCCTAGTTTGGATTAAATCTAGTCACCAATGAAGTGGTGGAGACCTTGGTTCAGCAATATTCCTTGATTTCACTCCAGGAGGTAAGAAGGACTGCCAGTTGAGAGGATCCAAGAGGCAATCCCATAAAGGACCTAAAGTTGTACAGCTGCCTTTGAGAAGGACATTTGTGTGAGAATTTCTGACAAGCTACAATGGAAAGGGTGCTTTCTGGGTTGCTTCCATGCCTAAAGGAAGGAACAATGGATTTGTGAGTACAGATGCAGTAACTGTTCTCATTAGGGAGTTGGCTAAGGTGTGTGTGCCCAAGATAAGGCTAGATCACACCTGTCAGGACCTCTCATACAGCAATTCACTGGGGATTGGAGGCTCATTTGGTGTAACCCAGAAGGAATGGCAGAGACTGTCAGTTGGGGCAAAGGGTGGGAGGAACGCCATCTGGAGTCTACAAGGCAGGGCTAACTGGTTCATTGATGGGTACCAGGTTTCCCTGGGCAAAGGCCATTGCCACAAGAGGATGTTTTAGGGTGTGTGGCAACAGTCCATGAACATACACCTGTAAGAACGAAGATGTTCTGGTGTGTGGTTCAATCCACAACATACACTCTTGGGAAAAGGAAATGTTTTGGGTGTGTGGCAACAGTCCACAAGCTTACACCATGGTAAACAGAAATGAAATGTTTTGTGGAAAATTGTACTGCCTAGCAAGGAGTGTCTGGGAAAGGAATGTACTTGTTTGCCATGACCAACCAATGGGGGTCCACTTGTCCTTTAGTAACATCTGTAAATAAAACCATACTGCATAATCCCAGCTGCTACACTGGACATTCTGATCATTGATTTCTGTGTGGAGTTATTGGGGCCCCCTCAGCAGTTAGGCCTAGCATACACCTAGCATCCTCTCCCCTGGACCTGGTTGTATTTACAAAGATTTATTTTTGGTAATTGTACCCCCAACCCCTTCCTTTAGATAATGAGCCTGGTATATACTGTATAGCTAGGGGTGGTACCAATCTGAGTATTTCTGCTAAAAGTAAATGGTATGCCATATATGGGTACTAGTTCTTTTAATAGGGGATGCCAACTTGCCAAAAGTGGTGTGGGGGTTACAAAAAACATGGGGGCTTGTCCAAGGGATATGTTTTGGGTGAGAGGAAAAATGCTATGGTATGTCTAGGATCTTCCTGTCTGGTGGTGGCAATGCACCCAAACAGAAGATTGTTGCAAGAAAAGCAAAGTCTGTGCCCAGGAAAATGCCATCTGAGAACATTTTGCTGCCTGTGTTTCTTTGAAAGAAAGTGGAAAAATGTGCAGCTTGTGTGTTTAAACTGAAAAATGAACTGTTGGGCTGAGCAATAATCGCCCTTGCCTTGTCATTTTAAGTGCTTGAAAAACTGTTAAAGTTGCATATCTCCAAAAAAGTATTTGCAGACTTTGATAACAGTCATTTCTAATGCCCAGAAAGTTTCATGTGTGTACAGTAACAATTGGAAGTCACTAAGGAAAATGCATCAAGAACTGTGTCAAAATGCCTTAAAAGTGCTGTGCCCCACTGAAATTGCCAGCTGTAAAAAGTGAGTTTGCTTTTAAATTTGCCTTCTCTACAGTCGCCATGAAGGATGAGATAGAGAGAGCGAGTTCATTTGCATGGTGTTGTGTGATTGGTCCAGTGAACCTAAGCTCTGCCTTTTGCCTGAGTGTCAGTGTTGTGGAGTATTTGATTAGGAGCTTCAAGCAGGTGTAAGCAGCATGCTAGTTTGAGTAGCAGCAGGAGGAATCTCTGAGAGAGAGAGAGAAGCGTTCCTAAAATAACATCTTTTGAACTTTTCACAGTAAACCCAGGCTCAACCCATTTCTGACCACAAGTAGCAGCGACCATCTGTGGGACTGCCAGCCCGATCACCAGAAAGGCCCAACAAAGTGCGAAACACATTTTGGCCAGGGTGTGAAAATGACAGCTGTACTGTTCACAAGGAGGTCTGAAAAATGCCAATGTTGAAAATCTGGGGTGACAATATTGCAAATTGAAAATTCTGACGTGCATAGCAACTGGGCAATGCGCTAAATAAAACAGTAATTTTTGGATTTTTCCACCAAATTTGCAACATAGGCTTTTGAGAGCCCACCTCATGAAAACTGGCACTGTCATTCCATTAATCGGTCCTGAAAGGTGATTCCGTGCAGTGACCACAAAATCAACTTGGGGCCAGTTAATGCCGTGACAGTAATAGAATTGATGAGGAGGGGTCCCAAAAACCCCATGTTGAAAATTTGGTGTCAAAATTCCAAAAAATGCCTGAGATATGCATCAAAGTTGAAAAATACCCTATTTATTCCATTATACAGCTTACTGACATTTCCTCAGTTCGTGGTCAGCTTTGAAGAGTGCAGACATGTTCCCGATCCACGAGGATCGTCGTGCCAGACTCCAGAGGTAAGTATGGCATGAGGATGTAATGGGAAGGCAGGGTGCACAGTGGGTGAGTGGGTGTGGGTTGTGAGACAGGGGCCAGGGAGACTGCTGAGGGACCATTTCCTTCTTTACAGGTTTGAAAACAAATTAAAAAAAAGACATCGCAGGACTGTTTTTCATTTTACAGGGGCACCCCAGCGTGGCAGGAGAGTCTTTTTTGGAGAGGCCAGCTGAAGCCGACGGGGGATTGGACACCCCCATCATCACACAACACAAGGGGGAGGGACATTATGCCGACAGGATTGGGCACCCCATCGGCAGACAACCAAAGCGGGGGAGGGGTTACAAATTGCCGACAGGAGTGGGCTCCCCGTTGGCAACATAAATCCCAGGGCACAGCCACTTAGGAATGGGGCCCCCATCAGCAAACAAACATGTGAGGGGGGCGCACATGCTTCAGGAGTTGGGCACCCCTCTGTGGTGGGGGGTTAATATTGTTTGTGAACACAGTGGCAAGCCACCGCCATGTTTGCAAACAATGTCAGTATACGGATCCTGCTCTGCAATGACGGGTCACTCACTCTTTGCAGCAAATGGCTGACACTGCAATGATGAGGTGGCTCCTGATTACAGTGGCTACTTGACCCGGGCTGGTGGGGGCACAGGGAAGAGTTGGGGGCCAGCCAGGGGTGGCAGCTGCTGTGTTCGCCCCGCAATGCAGCAGCTCACCTGTGGGTGACCCTCAACTTACCTTTTTTTTTGGGCTCAAGGTTGTGCAGGCGCAGGTTGGGGGTTGCGCATGCACAACTCTGCACAACCCGACTGAATATCGGGTTGCGCAGGTTATGCATGGATCCTCCCCCTCCTGTTGAGCATGCATTCATTTGCATTGCTCTCTTGCACAACCTGATGCCAGTGGCATAACTGCCTCCTGCTGAATATCGCAGAATGGCGCATTTTGGACTTGCGCATGCGCAACCCTGTTGCGCATGGCGCAACCCTTTTGAATATCCAGGCCTATCTGCC
The DNA here is from genome assembly GCA_016271365.2 of Neoceratodus forsteri. Taxonomy (NCBI): domain Eukaryota; kingdom Metazoa; phylum Chordata; order Ceratodontiformes; family Ceratodontidae; genus Neoceratodus; species Neoceratodus forsteri. Next base: position 74,946,378 of record JADMNL010000023.1, read on the forward strand.
AGTCAGTTGTTGATCCAATTAATATAACATGGATGAATATCTAAAGCCTGTAATTTTTGGATGAGAGCCCAGTGGGGAACAGAATTGAAAGCCTTTTTGAAAGCTAAATAAATTATAGCACAAGGATTTTTTTTTGTCCAGATGGGAACTAACGGATTCATAAAAACAGAAAAAGTTTGTTATACAGGAAAGGCCTTTGGTGAAACCATGTTGGTTTTAAATTTCCCAAAAGAAATAATATTTTTAATTAGGTCTTCCATTGCCATGCCTAGAACAGGCATTAAACTAATAGGCCTATAGTTTTTCATAATCCCTTTATTCCCCATTTTAGGGCTGTGGGTGGAGCCTACAGCACTATTACAATCACTTAGTAGCTCTAAAAAATGGCCGATCATGGAGCCTTCCACTGGACATTTGAAAGTATCCTTCTAAAACCCAACAGAGCTTGAACCCCTCCACCATGCTCAGCCACTATGGAGTAACAGCTGCACTATTTCTACTACTTTTGCATTCTGCTGCATGAACTGCTTATGCGAGACTTGCTGGTGCCATCATGTTGTGAATGGCAATGCCATTCATCACAACTGCGCGTGCACAAGTGCCACGCATGTGCAGTTGCATTGGCACCAGCTCCGCGGCATGCTGTGCCCCCATCACCAACTCAAGTGGCACTGTGACACATAGTCAGTGATGATGGAAATATATGGCACGTTAATTAGTTTTACGGAGCTCTATTGTGACTGCTGCAGATTTCTTTGTGGAAAGAAAATGCAACAATGCAGGCAGGAGCCCAGTACAAAAGGCCAGCTTGCAGCGCCGGCCGAAACGGAATGAGTGAGTGAGAGAGCTCCATGGAGCTGTGTCGGGACTGCTTCAGTTTTCTTTCTGGCCAGACACGGGCACGATGCAGGCGAGGCCCAGCAAAGGGCAGCCTGCAGCGGCAGGAGACACAGAACAGTGAGTGAGGGAGGGGTGAGTGAGCTCAATGGAGCTCTGTTGGGACTGCTGCAGATTTGTTTGTGGGCAGAAAAGCCAGCAATGCATGCAGGGGCCCAGTACAAATGGGCAGCCTGCAGTGGTGGGGAAACCAGAATAGCGAGTGAGAGAGGGGGTAAGCGAGCTCCAATGTAGCTCTATTGTAACTGCTGCAAATTTGTTTGTAGGCAGAAGAAGGTATAGCATGAGCAGGAGCCCAATAGAAAAGGTAGCCTGCAGCGCCCGGCAGAAAGCGGAATGAGCCGGGTGAGAGAGGGAGTGAGCGAGGCTCAATGGAGCTTTGTCGGGACTGCTGCAGATTTCTTTGTGGCCAAAGGCGCCAACAGAGGCAGGAGCTCAGTACAAAAGGGCAGCCTGCAGCGCCAGGAGAAACAGAATGAGTGAGTGACACAGGGGGAGTAAGCAAACTCAATGGAGCTTTGTCGGGACAGCTGTGGATTTCTTTGTGGGCAGAACAAGGTGCCAACACAGGCAGGAGCCCAGTACAAAAGGGCAGCCTGCAGCGCTGGGAGAAACACAATGAGCGAGTGAGAGAGGGGGAGTGAGCGAGCTCAATGGAGCTCTATCGTGACTGCTGCGGATTTCTTTGTTGGCAGAAAAAGGCGGCAACGCAGGCAAGAGCCCAGTACAAAAGGCCAGCCTGCAGCGCTGGCAGAAATGGAACGAGTGAGTGAGAGAGGGGGAGTTAGCAGGACCAACAGACCTGTGTCGGGTCTTCTGCAGATTTCTTTGTGGACAGAAAAAGCCACCAACAGAGGCAGGATCCCAGTACAAAAGGGCAGCCTGCAGCACCAGGAGAAACAGAATGAGCAAGTGAGAGAGGGGGAGTGAGCCACTTCAACGGAGCTCTGTCGGGACAGCTGCAGATTTCTTATTGGGCAGAACAAGGTACCAATGCAGGCAGGAGCCCAGTAAAAAAAAGCAGCCTGCAGCACCAGAAGAAACAGCCTGAGCGACTGACAGAGGGCCAGTGAGCGTGCTCAACAGACCAATGCAATCAACATTCGGCATTGACAAATGCTTGTCCATTATTGTGATCCTATCACTTGTAATACTGCCTGGGCCTGGAGAAGAACCAGATTTTAGATTATTAAGTTTATTATTTATTTCCTCGATGGTGAAAGACATTTCTGTCATTGGAGGGAGCTCAGTATACTTCTCATCTGAAATATTATTTCACCTTAAATATAAATTTACACCTGCCTAGGTAGTAAAGCCCGGTCCTTCACAGCTCCCTCTCTTTGGAACAATCTTCCTATGTCCCTCCACTTCCTTGACTCGCACCTCACTTTTAAAACACACTTTAAAGCATGGCTGCTGTCAGAAGCCAAATGTACTTGCTAGGCAGGGTAACCCATTGGACGTGAGTCCTTTCCCCACTCCCAGGCCAAAGCCACCCCATTACCCTGAACTTACATTCTAAGACTGTTTGACTGTACTTTCTTACTTATGGCACTTGCACCTTATTTGTAACATTTTGTATTCACTTTGTGTATCTTTTATTCAACATTGTATTGAATGTATGTATCTTGTATTCTAATGTATTCTTGCACCTATCTGTATGTTACTGTATTCAAAGTGTTTCTAGTTTATCACCCGGATCATTCATAATTAATGTAATTGTATTGTATTTCTCATGTGCCACCTTCATGGCCTGGGTCATGCCTGAAAATGGTTAATTGGATCAGTGCACCTACCCAATAAAAAACACAAACCAATAAATAAACGAAAAAATAAATTATTACTGAAAACACTACAGAAATGTTCATTTAATAAATCAGCCGCTACCTTGGGACTACTAATGGTATCATTATCTACTATTAGGGGGCTGACTTTACACTTTGGTTTCTTCAAAGAATTAATATAACTAAAGAAAACTTTGAAATTTCCTTTTGAAGTTTCAGCGGCCAATGTCTTTTCCATCTCCCTTTTGTTTTGTTTTTATTTCTGATTTACACTTTCTTTGGATTTTTTTAAAGGCTTCCCAACAAGATTGTTTTTTATTCATTAGTTATTGCTTATATATTTTACACTGTTTTTGATAAGCTTAAATAGTTTTTGTGTTAACCACTTTGGCTTTAATCTGTGGTTATTGTATTTTGATACCATGGAAACACAACAACTAGCAGTTTCAGGAATTTTACATTTAAGTATGGACCACATCTTATCAACAGTGGACCACCAAAAAGAACCTTCCAATCTATCCTGGAGAATGTAGCATTAATTTTTATGAGGTCAGTTTTTTTGTAGACATAACTTTTAGTAGGATTTTTGTTTCTCAAAAGTTCAGTACACAATTCAAATGTAACTATGTTATGGTCACTGTTAGCGTGTGGCATGGAAATAATACAGTTCTTTATAACAATATTTTCTGTTCCAAGAATAATATCCAAAATATTACGGCCATGAGTAGGCTGTAACAAATTGTCTCAGGTTAAGTGCTTTGTATAAGGTAAGAAGGTCTCTTGAAGGAGAACTTGTTGCTGTCATTTTGACCCAATCAATGTCCCTGAAATTTAAATCTCCCATGAGAATGACTTCTCCAAAGTGTGTGGCATTTTCTAATTCTTTCATTAAGTCTTTAGTGATAATAAGATTGGAGTGGGGGGCAATAGCAAAGACCCATAATAGTTTTATTGTTCGTGTTATTTTCTAATTAAATCCATGTGGATTCAGTCAAAGGTGAAGTGCTTATTTTGTTGGTAATATCACTCGGTTTAAGTCCAGGGTTACTGTACAGGGCAAGCCCACCTTGTCTCTTATGGTTCTGCAAAATGAAAATAGATCAAAACCAGGGATTGATCTATGCCACTGTTCTGTGTTGGGTCACCAATTTTCAGACAGAGCAATAATATCAGGATTATCCAGTTTGCCAGTATTAAAAGTTCATCAAACTTATTATTTAAACTTTGAGCATTCAATAACAAATCTTTTAATATCTGTACTTTCTTTTCATTAATATTGCATTTTTATTGATTGGTGGTTTATTGTGTGCACTTCAACTAAGTGGACTAGAGAAATAACCCCCTCGGAAATTAGTTTAAATCCAAACTAGCAAAGATTGTTTGAATATCCTGGACCTTGCAATGTTCTTCTTGCAGAATAGTGTCCCAGCTTGTGCTCTGCCTTTGAGAGCTTGGCCAAGCCCACTACTGTAAATATTGTCCGGTGTGAAGTATTGCTGTAATCTTGGTTCCTGCATGAGTGTGCGAATAGGTGCCATCGTACTGCCATTTTAAGAGGCTCAGCCCTGCCATTGCAGTGAATAGCATGTGCTGGGTCCGGGAAAATCAATGCCTGTGACCGGCCTAGCCACGCCCCGATGTGTTTCAGTGTACAGTTGCTTACCAGTGTACATGAAGCTCTATTGAATGCTGTGATTGTTTATTGCTAAACCCAAACTGTTATGTTTAAAATTAACTGTAAATGTGGACTGTTTTCTTTGTCAGTAAGGAAGCTGCCATGTTTGGTCCTGGACTTTGCAGTTGGACCAGTTGGAACTGCAGGGGTCCTTATGGGTCCTTGTTACAGTGATTTCTGGGAGAAACTGTAAACATTTCTCTTGGTGCTCCTTTTTAACCAGTCAGAGCTCCAGGACTGTGATTGACAGTTTGAGCAGCCAACCGGAATATAGAGATCCTGTTTTTTTGAATTGGGAACTGTTTTGAAGGGGGAGATCAGCTTGAGATCTCAAGAAAGAGGGTACCTGTGTGGCTTAGCTAAGAGACGCGGGAAAAAGGCCTGCTAGATTCCCTGTGTGGCCTGTGTGGGCTACTCTGGAAGCAGATAAGTCGATTTTCTTTCTGTCAGCCCTGAGTTGGGAGAGAAAGCAGTCCACTGGACAAGTAAAGTCTATCTCAGATTTTGAGACGATGTTATGAGGATTGCTTAAGAGGATCCTGTGAAAGGAGTGGAGCCTGCAACCCTTGCGATTGTCTCCTGTCATGTTCAGAAAAAAAAGGGGAAACCTGCCTGATTTGTATTCAGTTTATAGTAAAGAAACTGCAAGCCCAGAAGTGGATAAGCTGAATGTGCAGCGTAAACTGCATCAGAGACTGAGCTGCATGTGCTGGGCCTGTGTCATGGAAGGTCTATAAGACTGTCATTGCCGAACCAAAGCCAGCCTGGCTAAAGACCAGATCAGGGAGTCAGCCCTTGCAGAGAGAAGAATCGCAGGTTGTGGCCACCTTGAAAGAAAAGGCCATGGAGTGGAAGTGAGTCATGTCAGCCCATGTCCCCTATTCATTCCTGGCAAGAAAGAATCCAGTCTGACTGTAGCCATCATCTCTACTGGTCCTGGTACCATGAACAATCTCAGGGTCTTAACCCTGCAACCAAGATTAAAGTGTTTGTCGTCATCTGATCTGCTTTCAAAGTTTGTGTTGTGGTTTGACTGTATTTGCAGGCTGTCGAGCCCGGGGATTACAATTCCCTTGGTTTTATAGCACTGGTGAATGTGGCTACAGATTAAAGTAAAAGAATCAATAACCAATATTTTATTTAAGGGCCCCAACCAGCTGCAATGCCTGCCAACCCGTGGCAACACTCAGGCCTGCAACAGCTTAAAATCTGGGTACCCAGATTGCACTAACTCAATTAAATTGGGGTGAATGTTTGTAAATGTCAGATCTACCATCCAAGCTGATTATTTGCAGTAACCACTGATTTTTCTGCCCATCCCCTGTTAACATCCCCCAATAAATCAGTTTACTGTTTGAAGGTTGATTTGCCACCTAACATATTATTACTGGGGGCAACGACTGGAAAGGTACACAAGTGTATTGTTGTTATTGTCAAGTTTTCCTTTCCAGGTGTGCAGGGCATTCAAGGAATCCAGACCCTGTCGGTAAGAGAAGTAACTGTGAGCATATTACTAGCGCTCATCAATAATTGTTTCTTTCAATGTCAGGTAAAGTGTCAGGTACAACTTCATGTGTAGGTCCACTGGTCGGGGTTGTGGGTGAGTACAACTTCCCAGAAGGTTGTGCAAGTTTATCATCTAACCCACTTGAAACTTTCTCTGGGTGGAGGCACCATGTCAGTAGTAATACTAAAGAATCCAAGCTCCTCAACCTGCAGTGAAGGAAAGCAGGCAGGTGTAGTAGCCCATTGGGAGGCGGTGCCCAGGTTACATTTATCCTTACTATTGTTGAATTTTTTTCTGGATTAGCATGAGAGATGGGCAAAATTCCAGAGATAACTACCTTACACCCTTCATCTCTACATTTAGTACCAAGCTCAATAAGATTGTAGCAAATGTCCTTCTCATGACTTTTTCCATCACTGTTTGTACCAATGTGCAAGACAGTATTGGAATTAGTTTCAGTAATCAGCTGATCAATCATTGTGGAAATGTCTTTGATTTTTGCTTGCGGAAGACAGTTTACAGTATTTGAATAATATTACTTTTACATAAATATGAGTCGGTGAAACAAACCATAGAGTCATCAATTACTTTGCAGGGTCTATTTTTTGAAGAAACTGTTTCTGTAATTGTTTTTTGCAATGGAGATTGTGCTTCCAGTGGAGAGAATCTATTTGTAGACAAAAAGTTTGACACAGAAATGTTTTGAAAAACAGACCTAGTGGGAGAGGGGTTATGCATGTTGGCCCTTCTACCTTTTTTAAATTTCCTGGGAAGAGCCATTTCCCAATCTGATTCAATAAATGGATCTTTCTCAATTTCTCTAACCCTTTTATCCAACCTTATGTTGTTACAGATAGCGATATTGTCTGGGATTATTACAGGTTCAGGGTTGACACACAGAAACAGTTAGTTGAAATATTGGTCCTTGTAAGAATAGATCCAGAAACAAGTGGTTTGATACCTTTTATTGGACCAATATAGATGTGACAAACGAAAACAGTGCTTAAGCTTTTGGACCAACCAAGTCCTTCCTTGGAAGCTTATGGTAGTTGTTTGGTAAATCACATACTATTAACACACAGATCATACATAATCAAAACAGAAGGAATCCTCATTGGTTTAAAATGCCTTTAAAAAAAAATAACTGAGGTTTAAATGCAAGAAACCAGTTTTAGTCAGCTGGCAACTATGAAGCATATAGACCAATAAACCAATGAGAATTCCTCCTGTTTTTTTTATGTATGATCTGGATGTTAGTAGCACCCATCTCAATGTATTTTTTTATGGAATGGGGTGCGCATAAGGCCCGACGACCCCAAGGCACAAAGCGACACTTGTCGGAGTCTGCAGGGTAGGGTGAGGTGAAATGACATGAGCGTTATGGCCGACGACCCAAAGACACACCTCAATGCCTGTCAGTCTCTGCAGGGTGGGGTGGGGTTGGCGTCAGTTCCATGCTTCACTGCCATTCCTATTATGCATCTCTCTAACTCCTGCACTACGAGTGCCAATGCCAGCAAGACAACATTCGGCATTGACTAATGCTTGTTTAATTTATGGTTTCTCATACACTGTAAAAGATAAAATATGGACATCCACACATAGACAAGATGTGTCTTCAGCTCAAGTTTTCTATGGTAACCAGAAAGCTTTGCTTTTGAAGTTCATGGTTACCATGGATGCCTCTCAATTCAGACACAGGATTGTTGTGGATGGTTACATCCAAGGGCAAGTGGAAACTCGCACTCTAGTAGCGTGGGGAGTGGGGTGTTGCTATGGACTGGCCAACCCTGTATATTAACAATAATCTCAAGTTTCAGCAGCACTCAGTAGAATCAGCAGGCAGACTTCAACACATGCTCAAAATTGTAGATTTTATTCAATTTTAAATGACATTCCATTCACAAGTTCTAGTGCTACAGTGAGCTGGGAGCAAGTGCTACAGGTGCTACAGCACTTTGGCCTAATGAAGGTTTTACTACCAAAGCACTGGGGCACCTGTAGCACTGGCTCCCAGCAAACTCTAGCACCAGAACTTGTGAATGGAATGTCATTTACAGTGGAATAAAAATCTACAACTTTGAGCATAAGTTGTGGTTTGCCTGCTGGTTCTATTGACTGCCACTGCAACTTGAGACAATTGTTTCACAGGGTTGCCCATATGTAATCCTCTATATTGTGCAGCAGTGGTCTCAAGCCCAAACTCAAAGGTACTCCACTTCATAAGAAAATTTACCATTTTGGATCATCCTCTGGGTTCTATTAGTATTATAAGGCAGTCAAACGTTTTCCACCAATCAGCATTCAGAACTGTAGTACCTCTTATGTAGCATACAGATGCCACCTTGCGGTGACCATTCATCTGATTCCTACCATGATGACTCCCATTGTCATCTCAGAAACTATAATTTGCAACGTCATGGCTCTGCTCACCAGACTTAACTCCAAATCCTAAGTTCAGCAGTGAAGCTCACAAAACAAGCATTTGTTAATGCCGAATATTGCTTGCTTCTATGTGCTGTTTAGGTATTTGGAAGTCATTGGAGTGTAAATATTGAAACTTTGTGAACTTATGAGCGTGCGTAGAAACTGCGCAACGCACGCTCGTAAAACAGCATTTTTAGGATTTTTTTCACCAAATTTTTAACATAGCCATTTTAAGACCTCTGATCATGAACAGTGTCACTGTGATTTTGTTAATTGTCCCATACATTGAGTTTGCACACCGACTAAGCCATTGTGCGCTACATGGGCGAAACACGTTTGGGCAGGATGTGAAAATGACAGCTGTACTGCTCATAAGGAGGTGTGGTAAGATGGCAATGTTGAAAATCTGGAGTGAAATATTGAAAATTCGCAAACCTATGAGCGTGCGTGGGAACTGTGCAATGCACACTCGTAAAACAGTCATTTTTAGAAATTCTTTCACCAAATTTTCAACATTGCCATTTTAAGATCTCTGCTCATGAACAGTGTCACTGTGATTTTCTTAATTTGTCCTGTACATTGATTTTGCACACCGACTACGCCATTCTGCGCTACATGGGCAGAAACACATTTTGGGTGAGGTGTGAAAAATGGCAGCTAAACTACTTATAAGAAGGTGTGGTAAAATGGCAATGCTGAAAATCTGGAGTGAAAATATTGAAATTTCGCGAACTTACGAGCCTGCGTAGGAACTGCGTAATGCACGCTCGTAAAACAGTCATTTTTTTGAATTTTGGCACCAAATTTTCAACATGGGGGTTTTGGGCCCCCTTCTCATGAATGATGTCACTGTCATGGCGGTATTCGGGCCCGAAGAGTGATTTACATGATCACTGCACAGTCACTGCGCTAAATCACCCGGCCTGAATAACGCCATATGACAGTGACATCATTCATGAAAAGGGTCCCAAAACCCTATTGAAAATTTGCAAAATTCCCAAAATGGCTGAGATATGCAATAAGTTGAAACCCCATCTAGCCCATTATACAGCTTACCGCATTTCCTCAGTTCGCGGTCGGCTTTGAAGAGTGCAGACGTGTTCCCTGGTCCACCGAAGATCATCGCTACCGGAGTCGGAGGTAAGTATGGGGTGAGGGGTGTGGAAAGGCTGGGTGCGCAGTGGGTGGGTGCGGGTTGTGGGAAGGGGGTCGAGGACGCACCTTGGGACCGTTTTGTCTTACAGGTAAAAAAAAAAAGACGCTGTGACCGTTTACCACGCTGGGGTGGGCTCCCAGCGTGGCACAAGGACGCTGGGGCGCTTCAGCCGACGGGGATTGGGCACCCCCGCCGGCAAAGGACTGATTGCCAGCGTGGCACCAACTACTGGGGAGGCGGCGCGAGCTCAGTCGGCGGTTGGGCACCCGTCGGCTATACAGTGCATGCGGGCGCGCTTGCGCCTGCGAGTGGGGAGCTGCGGCGTGAGCAACTTCTTATCGCTGCTCACTCAAGCATAGCTCCCCTTCAATCTGAGCGTCACTGCATTTTGGAGCGTGTCACAGACAGCTCCAAAATGCATTGGCTTACAGGGGCCGCGCCTGCCAGCACACTGCCTGAATTGGAGGAGGAGGTGACACACCTCCGAAATCTCCGATGATGCCACTATGTTTCTTGCACATGCGTGCAAGCAACATAAAAATGGACCAAAAACTGAAAAAAAATGAATCGGTTTGCTCCTGCAACTGCTGGAATTACAGCCTTCAGAGAGCATCAACGGTGTTTTCACATCTGCGAATCTGTGAACCATAGCATCATTCACAGTAATCGGAGGGGAAGCAGAAGAAAATCATCATTTAAACAACGTTACATTGCCTCTCGAATTGTCTTTCTTTTATTAAAAAGTCTGACTGCTTCATAATATATTAATATATATAGTTGTGGGTGTTTCTTAGGGCATAAGAATGTCCTCTTGAGCTGTTTGGGCTGACAGAAGCACTCAACTTCGCTTCATGGACCTCTTGCTCAAATAGCACAAGATAACATTCCAATGCTGTAAGAAACACCCTCAACTATACATATCAATATACAAACCAGTTTTTGATCCACCATATTATTCCATCCCCTAGACGTGGTTGGTTCGTCTTCCTAACTAGCCTCATATGTGGTACAGAGTCAGTTGTTTTCCTGCAGTCTAGGTATAGCAAATCCACTGCCTGACCCCTGTCTGTCATATGTGACACTATATAAACAAAATCTGGTCAGAGCCACTACAGCTGCTAATGTATTAACCTGAGAAGTGCTATAAAATTAATGGGCCAGATTTTCAAAACCCCAGGATTGTTGCAAGACCAGGGTGTGCCAAAAGATATAGCACACCAGGCTTGCGACAATCTAACTGGATTTTCTATCCATGCATCGACTGACGCAAGTCAGACCATCATTTTGTGGTCTAGCTTGCGTCAATCCCAAGGATTGTTTTTACGGAATGTGAGCCCGGGATTTGGAACAAGCTGCCATAAAGTGGGGAAGCTGTTGCAATGGCACTGGTGTAGTGCCGGTTTCAATGTGCTGCGGTGGAAGGCTTGACACAAGCCCTGCACCACCCTTTGAAAATCTGGCCCAGTGTGTGGTGCGTGCATACCTGATGCACATTGAACATATTGGTAGTCTTTGAGGTGGCTACTGCACATGACTTTTTTCTATTACTTAAACACCAATCAGATATAGTGATATGGGATCAAAACAAGATCTTGGAACTAAAAAATCCGTGATGCCTCAGGTTGTCAATGTGTAAATTCATGGCGGAGGTAGGGAACAGTCACCGGGTTTCAAAACAAACCAGTGTTTTTTATTATATATTAGCATGCTATACTGTTTTACTGGGTGACAAATATAAAAGGCTGTCTCTCTGGTGAAGTTTGGAGTTCACCGAATGTTTCTTCTCCATTTTTCTAACCTTCTCCCTTGTGCTTTTTAGGTACTCTCTGTTATAACCCTTAGCTAGAGAGGGGGAGGAAGGGAGGCCCACTTGAGAGAGGGAGGAAGGGGAGCTTGCTCACGCTCTCGTGGGGTGGGGGGAATGTGGTTCTTTTGGCAAAAAGTGCTGCCAGGAGGCTCTCTCATGCTGTCTTGGGGGGCTCCCTTGAAATAGAGTGTGGCTCCACTGCTGTGAAAGAGTAAAGGGAGAGAGAGAAAAACAGCAGGAAGAAGCAGATGGATTCCTGCTTACTGTATGTGTTTCAAGTCCACTTACTAGATGGAGCGTGGGCAAACATTTTTCATGAGTTCAGTATCCTGTCATGTCACCAGTGTGACAGGGAGCTCCTGCCACTCTTGAGGACCAACCTTTCCTTGAATCTGTTTTAACAGTTCTTCCATTCCTTAGTCTGTTTTATCCTTTACAATTTCTAGTCCATAAGGTTGGCCACCTATGGCACCCCCCTCCCCTTTCTTGACTATGCTATAGTGTACTCTTTAATTTTCCTTTTCCCTTTTCTGGTCCTTGTACAGGAAGGTTATTGTTGTGACCTCCAAGCGCATGTAAAACAGGTTGCGTTTATCGTTGTTGGATTTAGTATGTAATAGCACTATGTCATAATCTACCTTGGGCCAGATATTCAAAAGGGTTGCGCCATGCTCAACAGGGTTGCGCATGCTCAAGTCCTGCATTGCGCCATTCTGCGATATTCAGCAGGAGGCAGTTGCGCCACTGAAAACAGGCTGAGCAACAGCACAATGCAAATGAATGCATGCTCAACAGGAGGGGGAGGAACCATGCATAAACTGCACAGCCCGATATTCAGCCAGGCTGTGCAGAGTTGTGCGGCGCAACCAACCTGAGCCTGCAGGACCTTGAGCCCAAAAAAAAGGCTTAAGTAGAGGGCCACCACAGGGTGAGCTGCTGTATTGCAGGGCCAACACAGCAGCTGCCACCTGTGGCTGGCTCTAACTCAGTCCCTGTGCCCCCCAGCCCGATCACGGGCATCCAGTTCATTCACAAATCTGATTGTCATGTACGGTATGGCTGCATGCCCATTGGTTCTTGCTCTGCACCAATGGTAGCATCTCACCCGGGCAGCTGTCGGCCGTGGCCGCCGCAGGCGGTGGATGCTGCCGCCACCGCCGCCGGGGAGCAGGGTGGGGGGTCGCCAGGGTGGGTGGGTGGGGGACCAGCCACCAGGGAGATGTTTGGACGGGGGTGTCATTTACATTCTGCCCGCTGATCGGGCATTACGGTCCACTGGACCACCAGGGAGATGTTCTGGGGGCACTTTTACTTACCGCCCACGATCGGGCACTAGGAACATGTTGGGGGTTCTATTTAAATTCTGCCCGGATCGGGCATTACGGTCCACTGACCACCAGGAGATGTTCGGGTGGGGCACTTTTCTTACCGCCTACGATCGGGCACTAGGAACATGTTGGGGGTTCATTTTACATTCTCTGCCCATAATCAGGCATTTCAGTCCACTGGACCACCAGGGAGATGTATGGGAGGAGGTGGGAGAGCCACATTGCTGCCCTTGTTCGGGCTGCAGGGTGCGTCGGTCCCCGGCGGCTGCTGCCTGGCAGAGGCGGCCAAATCTGCAAAGTCCTCGGTGCGGGACGCATCTACATGCTAATGGCATGCAAATGGGGCTATAATCAGATGCAAATGGCCCCTGCACCTTGCATGAATTATGGCCCCATTTGCATGTCACCTTTGAATATCGTGATTTTGCTCATGGCGCAATGGTATTGGCCACTGCAAGTTGAATGCTCCACTCTGACAACTTGCGGTGGCACCAAGTTTCACTGCGCCATGCACAATAACTGTGGCTGGGGCGATGATACCAGGGTTGCTCAATAGTGCATCGCTTTGAATATCAAACCCCACCCTGCGCAACTATTTTGCGCAGCGCTAGGGGCTTATCTTTAGAATGGCGCAGTTTGAATATCCAGCCCCTTATGTTTATGAAACCTGTAAATGTTGAAAATACCATGGCACTAGGTGTTTTTGATAATGGTAAAATGTACTAGGTGACTATTGTAGAAATTAAGTTACTTGTGCTATTTAAAATGCATGTAAATTGCTGTAAACTGAACAAGTCTGAAATTTCATGGTGATTTGCATATATATCACATGATGCTTTGCATTACAGAAGTATGTATGATGTTGTATTTCTTTAAAACTTGATTTGTTGCTAGTGCCCTTTGGGGTAACCCTTTTTGTGGTGTTTCTGCGCTGAGGTTCTTTGTTTTTAGCTTGCTTTTTTTTTCTTTTTGAGCTCCCACTACCCAAATAAACGGGGCCCACATAGGGATGAAGGGTTTTCACTGAAAAGTGGTTAGATCAGAGATCAGTGTCAGTAGGTGCTGGCTAAGTGCAGAGAAATGACATACATAGTCTGTTACTACAAACTGATGTACTGAAGAAGGAATAAGCCATTGCTGAAAGTTATTTTCTGTATTTTGAATAAACATCACACAGAGATTGTGTGTTGAACTTGAAGTTCGGTGTCTGGTCCATCTGTTATACCACAATCCCTCCACACCCAGACACTATTTTCTCTCCTCCTGTTTGCTGTATGTCAGCATAGCTCTCACTGTGCAGCCATAATAAACTGAGAGGTACTGCAGTTTTAACTTGTCCCTTGTGGACACAGACATACTGTCACAAACACTTATCACATCATCCAGTACTACAAAAAAAATGACATTTTTTTTTATAAATGGAAAGTTAGCCTACAGTGTGCATTCCCAAGTGCTGTTATAAAGATTACATGCAGTGGCATCACCTGCTGGTTCAAGAGGGGCTGTAGTCCTCCCGTATCAATTAAATACCCCACCCCTTCAATATTTTTATCAAAGAAATCAAATAAGTTAGTTAATCAGTAGGCAGACTCAGTATTCATCTCTTTTCGTAAAATGGCAGCTGACAATTGGGTATATACAGGCAGGGTTCACTCAAATCCACTTGATTTCATGATCCTTAGACTACAGGCAGACTCAGCACATCATGGTATCTAGTCAGTTGTTTAAGTTTCATCCAACTACTTTATTTTCTCCAAGATTCAAATAGCAGCATACAGGCAAGTGCTTAGAAACTTTTTTTGACTGTAACTTTAGAAATTAGAGCTAACTTCCCAAGTCTGTCTGACAAGCAAACAGAGCACAAAAAAGGCTCCCTTTGTTGCATGAAAATATTTTTCAAGTGGTTGTCTGTATGCTGCTGAATGTTGGAAGAAATAAAGCAATTGTCTGAAAAACAGAACAGAGTCCATGGTGTGTTCTTTCAACCTATGGTGATCTTAGCATTGTGAACTTTCCTGCTTAGAAGCAGGTAGTCATCAGCTGTTCAGAATGCACACAATGCTATGTTCACTGTTGAAATATTGTATTCAATATCACTTACCTATACAGCATGGAGTGTGTCCTTCTGTTGCTGAGTGCTAACGTTCTGACAGAATTTGCAATAGATATTGGTGTAAACAACTGCAGCCTACAAATAACAAGCTTCAATTGATATTTGGCTGTGAGGGGGACTGCAGAAATTAGCACCACTCACTGTGAAGACACTGCGTGTTCAAAGGTGACTGGAGGAGCTGGCATTACTAGTTGCACTTGTGCTGTGTGGCAGGAGCTGGCATCCCTGTTCCCAGCTGTGCTGTGAGCCCCCTCTACTGAAGGGAAGTGGAGCAGCTTGCACTGCTGACCTGGACCGCTGATTGTGCCCATGTAGTATGTCAAAAGCTAGCACCATATATTACATCTATGTTGTGGGCCTCCTTCTACCAAGATGACTGGAGGAGACAACATTGCCAATTACACTGATACTGTGTGTCAGGAGCAGGGCTGCTGATTGCAGTTATGGAAAGAGATGGGATTGCCGATTACCTCAGTGAGAAATACAGCACTGCAATACTCTGCACTAGCACCTGCAGCTCCCCCAACCAACTGTGAAGGACACATTTCCAGACATTAATGACAAATTCAGAGTCACCGAGTCCCCCCTCACCGGTCTGCGGCAGCATGACTGTCATGAGGAAAGTGGAGCAGGCCTCAAGGGAGGAGGAGGAGGCAGCAACAGCACTGGAGAGCAGGGAAGGGGGTTGACTGAGGCAGCAATACTCCAGCCTGTTCGCTTACAACATCTTCTACCCTCTCCTCAACTACTGCCTTGTCCATCTCACACTGCTCCTGGCTGAAAAACAGAATGTCCCACAAACCCAGGACAGTTGAAAGGTAAATTTTATTTCAGACCAGCCAAGGGAAGGGACTTTTTTTCTAGATGTAGTGTGTGTGGTGGAGATAGAAGTAGATCTGGCAAGGATAGGGGATGGGGAGAGAAACAAGAGCATCTCTGTTGCTGGGGGAAGGGTGGCGAGAGAGAAAGTACGCTGATTCACATATTATATGCTTCAACTCCACTCTCCTAGAGCAAACATTTGTGATGCATTAGGTAACTGGTCACACCCCCAGAGCCCCCTTTTCTCATTATGTCAACAATTCATCAGTATAGCTCTGGCTACGCAGTCGTAAAAAGGTGCTCGATTTCTACAAGTGACCCACAGTGTACTACTCGTGAACCAATGCTCTATACCCTCTCCCACACCCTGAGTATAATAATGGACAGTAAAGAAGCCGTTACAGCTATCTCCACCCTCTATGCTCTTTCTTACACCCCCACCCTACAAATCTGCCTGTCGCCACTAAGCCACAGGAAGCTGAGATAGTACCTTTATCCTTCTGAGTTGAAGGCAGTTCTCCTTGATTTGTGTTTTTTCATTAAACACCCTTTTCCTCAGTACTGTATAAGGAGTACTTCACTTCTGGTAGTGTCACCATGGTAAATATATTCTTAACTACAGTCATATATAACTATTTGGGGTCATACCAGCATCGCAAAATGCTGTAAGCAAAAAAATTAATTTTGACAGCGCAACTTTTCTGTTGTTTTTCATTTGTTTTGCTTGGCCATGTGAGTTTGAATCACCAACCAAATCTTGCCTTTCTAGGGTAAACCCCAAACATGGGAGGTTGCTGCACTTCAAGATCAGTAGTCTTCACTAGCGAGAATGTGGCAGTCATCAATGGTCTCTCCTCTTGGGTATTTACAGTACATCTAGGAACTGGCAAACACTCTAGCGTAAATTATCGAACTTTAGCACTGCCAAGCCAAGGGGAGAGCACTCTGACATGTATCTCAACTGTCCTTCATTATGAAAGATGTTCCTCATTCCCCCCTCAAAACTGCATTGTCCCACATCCATCCCACATAGGAATGGTTCTGCCAACACAGAGTAGGTGCTATAAACTGAGACTTTTAAAGTGAAAAGTCTTAATAATCTAATTTGCTAAATCAAAATTACTTTGTACAAATTAAGATAATGGTTTCCATTGTTCTGATTCTGAGCTTGTATCTCCCTATTTGATGATGTGTCTCTCACTGTACCATTCCCTCATTGCGAGGGCCAGTGTCCCACATTTTGAGTGTCAGTGTCCCAAATTGCAGTGACAAAAGGCTGAGAATTATGCCTCTAGCAGGGGGATGGCAATGTTGTCCAGAATCCATGAGATTCGCTCAGTCCCACTACAATGCATTGATAAGCCATTCCTTGCAAGTATGTGGCACCTTATAACTGGTCAGCTTGTTAGACATGAAAATGCTCACTGCCCACACTCAACAGGTAAAGAGATGGGATTACAGCAAAACATCACCTGGTTAACAAGAAGTCTCTGTCCCAGCCAGTGAACTGACTCTCCTTGTTGTAGCAGACATCCAGCTTGCCCCACTTACACCAATTACGCAACCCCCAGGGCTAATTTCACACTAAGCTTTACTCACATGGTGCGGTCTGTGCTCTGCACTTGCAGGTTCTGCAGTGCCAACTCGAATCCTAAAGCTTTGGCTTGTAGAACTCAGTCACCAGTTACCCTTCTCCACTCAGTGAATGAAAGTGTCTCTCTCTCCAGGTTCTGCTGCAGCTGCTTATTGCCAGTACAGTGACAGCACGGGGACAAAAAGTGGGCAGAAATGCTCCAGCTCCTTGCTGGCTCTGGGCTGCTAGTAGTAGGAGACATTGTAGGCAACTTTGCTTTGCAGGGACAGTGGACTAGCAGGCAGATAACCAGCAAAAGGTGTAAAATCCAGCACTGATCTGATAGCAGACAGCGGGGTTGAAATCATCATGACAGAATGGCAGGCAGTGGGGTCAGGAGCATGCAGAACTGGAACAGCTGCAGAGGAAAGAAGAAAAGTGCAACACCACTGTTGGGGAGAGGCAAGAGAGGAGGCAGACAGAAGAGAAGTGCAGAGGGCAGGCAACAGACTGGAAGAGAGAGAGAGAGAGGAAATGCACAATAAAGAGAGGGAGATGCTGAACACTGCTGTCAGAGAAGGACAGGGAGGAAGCAGACAGAAGTGCAGTGCAGGGGGTGGGGAACTGACTGAGAGAGAGAGAGATAGAGAGAGAGAGGAAGCCCCCAATAAGGAGAGGGAGGCCCTGAACACTGCTGATGGGGAGGGCCAAGGGAGGAAGCGAACAGAAGAAAAGAAGTGTGGGGGCAGGGAAAAGACCAAGAGTTAGAATGAGAGAGCAAGAGACAGATGAAACGCTCAATCAGAGAGCTACAGAGGGGATGGAGAACAGATGCACTGATTCACACTAATGTAACTCAATTCCACTTACTGGGTGGTGCACACAAACATCTATGCATTCAGTATCCAGTCTTGCCCTTAGACCTCCATTTTCCCTTCTCCTCCTGTCACTATACATAAGTATAGCTCTCACTATGCAGTCATGAAAAGGCTTAACCAGGAATGAGGAGAGCATGTCAGTTGGCACCAGAGATCTGAGCAAAGCGCATGCATAGCAACCACTTGCCATCCCAAGCTTTCAACCTTTAAAGTGCACCTCACAAAATATAAAATGTCATTAAATAAATTATGCAATGGTTTCATCGATTATAAACAGGTTTCATTCCTTTGATAGTATCACTGTAATGATGTGACTTGGAATTAGTCAAAAAACAAACTTTTAATTATGTGCTCAAAAATATGCCCCGCCTCCACCTTTAAAGAACATAGTGCAGTAGTTGTCTTAGAAACCCATCTGATTGATGCTTTGCTTGGCTGATCACAGGCAAAGCATACAGATGTTATACTGCCAATCTGGGAGGACAGGAGGTGGTCCTTGAAACAGATGGCACTGATAGTTCTCATCTGTGGAGCGATGATATCTCATGGTGGTTCAGTTAAAGAAAGTCTCAGTGTATTATTCCCCAAAACAAAGTACAGTGATAAGCTTATGCACTTTGTCCTCGGCACTCCATTGCCTGAAACTGCTCTCTGTTCCCCAGCCCTGCTGTAACAGTGTGGCTGCTAAGTTCCAAGACCAAGGCCCAGGAGAGCATGGAGTCTCTGCTTGAAGAAGGACATGGTGGTGGTGTTCATGAAGGGGATGCCCACGCAACTCATGTGTGGCTTCAAGAAAGCCATGGTGCAGATACTTTGCATAAACGGGTAGAGGGCTATGCTACCTACAGTGTCCTGAAAGACCAGGAATTCAGGCAAGGTCAGTGGGGAACACATTCTCAAATGAAAGGATTGTAGCTTCACAAGCCAGTTCTGCCAGCTAGGTATCATGTCATAATAGCGACTCATTTTGGGTGCTATTATTGTGGGCTACCCTGCAGAATAGTGAGGGTATGGGATAGCAACCGGGGAAAGGGTGAATGGAAGGGGGGGGAATAGCGAGAGGAAGGAAAGGGACAGGGAAGGAGTTTTTCAGGCACTGGTGAACCTGCTGCCACTGATCTAGCCATGTGGCATGTTGGTGTGGGTGGCTAGCTCTGGCACAGCAGGTTCTGGGTTCAGAACTGGGAGAGTGTACATTTTTCCACAGCTGCAAGCTGCGGCACTTAAATTTTGTCGAGATCTGGATTTTTGCCCCCTCCTCGATATGCACTCCCCTTGAGCTGAGAATTCTAATTAAGGGGGTGCGTAGGGGGTGCAGCCCCCCCCCCCCGCAAGAACACTTTTTTAAATCCAGATGTCAGGTCACCCTGAAATGTATATCGAGAGTTGCAGAGGGGGTGGGGAACAGATGCCCTGATTCAAATAGATGCACTTCAACTCTACGCACTGGGCAGAGCGCAGAGCACCAAACTGCTACACATTCAATATCCGGTCCCATCCTCAGATCCTCTTACCTCTCTCCTCCTTCTTTCACTATACAACAGCACTGCTCTCACTATGCAGCTGTAAACACTCTATTAAGCTGCTCTGACATGGTGACTCCATGCTGGCTCCTACCCATTACTTTGTTTTCCTCCAAGAATACAACAATCTCTTCCGTGATTAGTGTCTCCAAAACTTTCCCCACTATTGATGTCAGGCTCCCTGGCCTATAGTAGCCTGGATTATCCCTGTCACCCCCTTTGGGTAGTGGAACCACACTAGCCACCCGTCAATCTACAAGTACAGTACTGCATGTGTCACTTTTGATTCCCTGTAGCGGATTGATAGGGGTTGCACCAGCACCTGCCTTGCTACCTGTAACACTCCAGGATGAGCCCCGTCAGGAAGAAAGAAAACAGCGGAGTGCTCTGAGAATAGTGTGCAGCTGGTGTCGGGCTTTACTCAAACAGAACAACAAAAAGGAACCCAGCACGCACATTTGCTACAAAAATAAATGTAGACTTTATTCAAAATAATGAACAAAACAGTAAGTACGAATAGCACTGCTTTCAGAACAGCTCGAAGCTCTCTGTCTCTTCCTCAGAAGCCATGGCCACACCTCCTGAGGAAGAGGCAGAGCACCTCAAAGTGCAGAGACTAGCTGTTCTGAGACCGGTACTATTCATGCATGTGATTTTGTTCATTATTTTGCATAAAGTTAACATTTATTTTTACAGCAAATGTGTGTGTTGGGTTCCTTTTTGTTGTTCTGTTTGAATCCCATCAGGGCCTGGTGATTTATTGATTTGTTGATTAAGTACCATTTCCCTCGTAATTCCTCCAGTCTCAAAACCATTGCAGATTATATTGTATTTTATGTATTTATTTTATTTATGTATGTATGTATTTATTTTTTTATTACTGTGTTGAAAACATTTTACCAGGAAAGGTTTATTGAGCTGTGACAGACCATCTCCAAAGACATCCTGGGGATGGGTACAAAGAGAAGACAATTTAACATCAAAACAAAGCATTCAAAGACAATAAGCAGCTGGAGATTGTAATACAGTGATATGGGAACAGTGTAAATAGTGCAATAATTAGCTTTGGTGAAGAGTTAAAAGTTCAGTAAGAACATGACATGGGGCACACATGACAGAGACAGAGAATTAGTTGCAGGACCACCCATGGAAAGTGTGGACCTGGAGTAGTGCCATGAAGGAGTTTGGGAGGATACAAATTGGATGGGAAGGAAGGGTGGACCAAAGTAGAGAAAGTCTGTGAGAGTAAGCAGACTGACCAGCCAAGGATTTGGTCTGAGGAATTCAAAGGAGTGTGAGTCAATAGAGCAAACAGAGTGAGAGGTAGATGGAGTACTGCTACTCATGGAAGCTTTGTATCAAGGAGGTTATCATGTTGCACTGCACAGAGTATGGAGTACTGCTATTCATGGCAGCTTTGTATCAAGGAGGGTATCATGTTACCACTGCAGACAAATAAATATGGAGCATTGTTACTGATGGTAGGAAGGCATCAAGGGGTTAACAATGCTACCACTGCATGGATTATTGAGTACTGCTGCTCATGGCAGCACTGTAGCAAGGAGGTTATGTTGCCACTACATAGAGTATTTATGGAGTATTGCTACTCATGGCAGCATTGTATAAAGGAGATTATTATGTTACCACTGCAGAAAGATAAATATGAGGCCCTGTTACTCATGGTAGCATAGTATCAAGGGGTTTACAATGTTTTCACTGCATAGAGTATTAATGGAGTACTGCTTCTCAGGACAGCATTGTATCAATGGGATTATTTTATTACAGCACAGTGATAAATATGGAGCACTGTTCCTCAAGGCAGTACAGTGTCAAGGGAGTTGGCATGTTACTACTCAGAGGGTATTGGTTAAGTACTTCTAATCATAGTGTCAAGGAGGTTATTATGTTGAGCTGTGTGGAATAGAAAATTCCTCCAGCAAAATGCCTTCAGAATGACCATTCCGATTCCATGGAATTCTGCAGAATTTTCATGAAAGTTCAGCAGAATTTTGCAAACTTTAAATTTCAGTTATTTTGCTATAATTTTAAAATTACGTGTCCAAATAACACCACATTTGGAGCGTAGACAGTTCCTACAGCTTACAAGAGTGTACCAAATATTATAGCTGTAGATTGAAAGGGAGTGGAATTATGGGTGGCCAAATATTTAATCAAAATTTAATTGTCAGTTATTTTGAGATAATTTGAAAAATTCTTATCCAAATTTCTCCATAATATCAGGATTTAGAGAAGCACCTAGAATGTGTATATGCACCATGTTTTAAGTCTCAAGCTTCAATGGGAGCTGAGTTATAGGTAGCCAAATATTTTGCCAAAATTTGGAGTTCTGTAACTTTAGTATAATTTTGATAGTATTTATTGAAATGTTACAAAAACTAACAGATTTACAGATTATCACTACATTTGTATACACACATAGTTTCTAGCCTTAAAGCGGTCTGAGTAATAACCAGCCAAACTTGTTGCCAAAATTTAAATTTCGGTTGGTTCCCTCTAATTTTAAAACTACATATCCAAATTTAACCAGAGTTTAAACATTTAAACTACTCTACCACATGATAATTTCTGAAAAAGTTCATATTTTTAGCTTTAAACGGGATAGAATTAAAAGTAGTCAAACTTTCACAACCTTTAGAAATTTAATTTTGCAAGAATGTAAACTACAAATTTATAAACCTCTGAAACTTTAAAACTAGAGAATGGAATACCATACAATTTGGCAGGTTCTTAGACCTTACAAGGAGACTGTGTGTGCCAGTTTTATTAATTGCTTGCTGTGAGAAATTGCCAAATAACATGGGCTGGATATTCAGACTGCACCAGGCAGTGGCGCACACCTGTGTGCAGCGCAACAGGGCTGCGCCGGGGCATGGACCAGGTGATATTCCACGGTGCAGCACCATGGCTCAGCACCATTGAATATGGCACTGAGGGTGCACACACTGCGCATGGTGCAGTGGCACTGCACCAGCGCAAGACACAGAAAGGGAGCACGGGGATGCACCAGCGCAACTGCAGTTGTGCTAGAAAAATCACCCGTGATATTCAGCCTGGGGCATGCAAATGAGGTCATAATGTATGCAAGGTGCAAATGGAGCCATCTGAATGTCATTATGGCCCCATTTGCAGGCGATGCATTGATCCCTGGTGAATTGCACCTGGCGCCCTGCCAAGCTGCTTCCCTTGGGGATTGACACCCTGTTGGGCTATTGCAGCCCCCCCCCACCCATATGCCTGATTGTGGGCATCTGCACAAGTAACAGCACTCCCTGGTGGGCTAGCAGTCCCCCATGCCCGATCATGGGCATCTGTACAAATAATAGCACTCCCTGGTGGGCTAGTGGTCCCCCTCATGCCCGATTGTGGGCTGAAGTAAATAGAACCAACACCCTGCCCACATGCCACCTGGCCACTCTGAATGACAGACATAGTATGATCTGTATGCTTAGTGAACTGCATGGACCATCGGTTATTAGACCATACAGAGCCACAGGACCAGATATGTGAATGAACACATTCATCTGCACATCTGGTCCTGTGTAGTTGTGCATGGTCTGAAGCCCATTGGTCCATGCAGTGACCAACTGGCATACAGATCGATTGTACGCTGTTATTTCGCAGGCAGCCGGGCGGATACGGGTGAGGAGCTGCCGCCTAACAATGACAGAGGGGTGCTGGGTGGTGAGGACCTCTGTGGGTGGGTGGGAGGGGTACCACTGGACCACCAGGTAATTCATTTTTCATCACCAGCCCACAACCAGGGGTACTGCTATACCACCAGGGATTTTGGTTCCATTTACTTTGGCCCATGATCGAGCATGGGGGAACTGCTAGCCTACCAGGGAGTGCTGTTATTTGTACAGATGCCCACGATCGGGCATGGGGGATGGGGGGGCACTAGTCTACCAGGGGGTCTGGGTGCCTGTGCCCGGTGTACCTGCTGGATGGATGGCTTTTCACGGTTGGTGGCTGTTGTGCTGCAACTTGCACTACAGCTGCCCACCTGTGGGTGGACAGCACTTGAGCCTGGGATTTTCAGCTCAACTCTGAGCGCCAGTGTGTGGCCCATGTGGGGGTTGCACCAGCATATGCACCGCACATCCCAAGCTGAATATCAGCATGTGCCACATGTGCATGGACATGCCCCCTGCATCTGCACTGCATACATTGCCAATGCACCCCCGGCGCATCGGTGGGTTGTGCTGTGCACCTCACCCCTTTGAATATTGTGCCAGGACACATTGGGGGGGTTGCGCATCACTCACTCTGTTGCGCCAGGCACAGCCCCTTTGAGTATCCAACTCCATGTGTACTTAAAGTCAAATCCCATGAGTCTTTGTGAAAACTGAAGAATTTCATGAAATTTCACTCAGCCTTATCTGGAGGATTCCAATAAAAGGACAGGGGTGTAAGAGGTAAATAGTGCAGGGGATCACCAGGTTCTGAAGTTAGATGCACAGTTTCACCAAGAACTGGACAGCTGAGCTGGGTAGCGCAACAGTGGTAGTCCCCCAGGTTGGAGCAAGAAAGCACAGATTGTCAACAATTCCAACCTGAATGCAAGATATTTAAGGATCACAAACAGTAAATTTATGATCCGGGGAGCTTGGTGTACATGCAAGTCTAGGACTTAGAGGTACTCAAAAAGATGTAGTGGGGAAGACAATGTCTTGGGCAACAGGAATAAAGGATTCTGGCTATTCCAACAGGATAGGTCGATAGGAAAAGGAATAGGTTTTAATCACATTTTAAGGGAGTTTGTCACTGTAAAGAATAAAGAGGATATCAGTGGGACCAGTATTTCCACTGAGTCAATTGGGCTTTGCCAAGGGGGAGTCATACAGAGAGGAACAGCAGGACTGGAAAAAACTCAGCCCAGCTTACCAAATTTAGTAGTGATATGTGCATTGTTAATGTTAAATTCCACAAAAAAAATTTCTGGATGCTTCATCTACAGTATATGCTATTATAAATATGTGAGAAAATATTACTAATCATTTTTTTCTCCTGCAAAATTAAAATTACTTAAGCATTATATCCAGTTGTGTTAGATACCAGGATACACTGACTATGGATATGCATGTCAAATGTTTACTATGTGCATGCAAGAGCAGAAAAGTTACAAATATCCATATTTTTGATAATTTTCACAAAGGTTTGCAAATATTTACAGCGTAAAGTTTTGAACCCCTGTAACTTAAAAATCTCTTATCTAATTCTGTCCCTAGTTAGATCATTCCATAAGCATTACAAAAAGGTTATCTGTACTAATTTACACATAGCCTAGCCCCAAAGGTACCTAAGTTATATGCATATGAACTATTGTCATGAAATTTCCTGAAAAAAATAATTTTGTGCACATATAATTTTGAGACAATGTATCATATTGTCATGAAATCTTGTACATTGTTAGAAGACCTATCAACAAGACATCGTGCCAAATTTAAGATCCCTGACTCAATAGATAGTTAAGATACATGCAGTTAAAAATGTTCTTGAAATTTCACACGAACAATAAAATGGCAACATTTGAGCACCTATCATTTTGAAACTATCCATCCAACTGTCCTGATATCTGGCTCATTAGTGGCCATTGACCTAAAGATTCCAAATTGCAGAGCTCTAGCCTGAACAGCAGCTGAATTATAACCAGATTACTAGATTTTAAAAATTCTGTGAAATTCCGACAAAATCCCACAAAATTTCATGGCATTTTGTGAGATGTTGTCAAAATTCCACAAACTCAGAATTTTCCCATTCAGCACAGCTCTTCTCCACTGCAGAGAGTATTGGTAGAGTACTGCTACTAATTATAGCATAGCATCAAGAGGGTTATCATGTTACCACTGCAGATTGAATTTATGAAATACTGCTACTCTAGGCAGCATAGTATCAAAGAGGTTATAATGTTACCACTGCAGAGAGATTAATATGGACTAATATTACTCATGGTAGCATAGTATCAAGGGTGATTTGTCATGTCACTATTGCAGAGAATATTGACTGAATAATTCTAATTATAGCAGTAGTATGCCAAGCAAGTAATCATGCTAGTTATGTAATTGTATATTCTGCTCTGTGGAAAAAAACAGAACTAGCAAAAACTTGTTTTAAAAAAGTGGGTAATCATGTTACCACCGCAGAGAGTAACGATGGAGTGCTGCTCTACATGGCAAAGTAGTATCAAGGGGTTATCATATTGCCACTATAGAGAGTATTGATGTGATTATGTTACCATTTCAGGGAGTATTGTTAGAGTACTGCTAATCATAACAGCTTTGTGTCAATGCATCATCATGTTACCACTGCAGAAAGTACTGTTGGAGTACTGTTAATTGTAGCAGCATATCATTAAGGAGTTTATCATGATAACACTGCAGAGATTATTGATAGAGTACTACTAACATAGCTGCATCATGTCAATGTGTTATAATGCTACCACTGCAGATAGTATTGGTTATGTACTGCTAATCATGGCAGCATACTATCAAGGAAAGTATCATGTTGCCAATACAGCAAATGTTGATAGTGTACTGCTAACATTGTGTCAATGCATTATCATGTTACCACTGCAGAGATTATTGATAGAGTACTGCTATTCATAGCAGCATTGTGTCAATGCATTTTCATGTTACCACTGCATAGAGTATTGATGGAATACTGCTACTTATGGCAGCATTGTCTAAAGGAGGTTATTATGTTACCACTGCAGAAAGATAAATATGCAGCCCTGTTACTGATGGTAGTATAGTATCAAGGGGGTTGTCATGTTACTACTGCAGAGGGTATTGACTGAGTACCTCTAATTATAGTGTCAAAGAGGTTATCATGCAGTGAATATTGCTAGAGTACTGCTACTAATGATAGCATAGCATCAAGGGGGTAATCATGTTACCAGTGCAGATTGTGTTTATGAAATACTTCTACTCGTGGCAGCATAGTATCAAAGAAGTTATGTTACCACTGTAGAGAAAAAAATATGGAATAAAACTATTCATGGTAGCATAGTATCAAGGACAGTTTGTCATGTTACTACTGCAGAGAGTATTGACTGAATAATTCTAATCATAGCAGCATCATGCCAAGCAGGTAATCATGCTTGTGTTAGAGATAGCCAATAACAAGTTGTGTAATTGTATAGTCTGCTCTGTGGAAAAAACAGAACTAATAAAAACTTGTTTTAAAAAAGCCACTGCAGATGGTAATGATGGAGTGCTGCTACACATGGCAATATAGTATCAAGGGGGTTAGCATATCACCACTTTAGAGAGTATTGATGTGATTATGTTACCATTTCAGAGAACATTGTTAGAGTACTGCCAATCATAGCAGCTTTGTGTCAATGTATTATCATGTTACCAGTGTACAAAGGATTGTTGGAGTACTGCTAATTGTAGTAACATGGTATTAAAGAAGTTATCATGCTACCACTGCAGAGAATATTGATAAAGTACTGCTAACCATAGCAGCATCATGTCAATGTATTATAATGTTACCACTGGAGAGTGTATTGGTTGAGTACTGCTAATCATGGAAGCATAGTATCATGTTACAAATGCAGAGAATATTGATAGAGTACTACTATTCATAACCACTTTGTGTCAATGCATTATCATGTTACCACTGCAGAAAGTATTTTTGTAATACTGCTCATAGTAGCAACATTTATTTATTTGTTTCTGATAACCAGGTAAGATATACGAAACAAAGGTATGCCTATTTTCAGGCTCAAGCTGGGAGAGGTACAATAGCAGTCACAGACAGAAGGAACATCTGAAATACACCATCAGAGACAAGGTAGTACCAACTGAAAATTGACAGTGGGGGCATTGTTGAGCAGTGAACAAGATGGCAGCATAGATGTGAAGCTCTGCACTGCCAGTTTTTCTAAACTTATAAAAATAAGTGCATACCAGTTAACATTTGGCAAATCCAACTAGATGGCCTCCATAAAGACTTTGACACATTAAAAGAAGAGTTCTTCCTTCCAGAACAAGATAGAAATTTCTTTGAATGTTTTTTTAAAAAGCATTGCAACATTGTACAACAGAAATGAAGCATTTTAAGAAACAAATGAACATATAGTAACACCAGTCTCAATCTGTAGATTTGCCCCTAAGTTGTCTGCCTTTCATAATTTTTTTATTAACTTCTTGTTTAATGGCTGTAATGACATTAGCAGAAAGTGATTAATAATGCTTAATCTAGATACTGGAAACTGGGAATGGGGGAAAATCTTTTTGAATCCTCATATTACCTTTTCTTCCGCAAATCATGTAATAACACGATACAAAATCTTAAACAACCTCTACTATACATCAGTCAGACTACATAAATTGGGAAGGTTGGACATGAATAAGAGTCCAAAATGTCAGGAGCCTCAAGCAAACCTTGTACATATGATGTGAAAATGTAATTATATCAGTCAATTGTGGAATGAAATAATTGCTCTCTGGTGTCCCCTTTAACCAATGTAGCAAATTACACAAATCTGGAGATATACTATAGTTGGCCATTTTCCGTCAGGCAAAAATTGACCTACATGAAAACTAACTCCATTAGCTTGATAGCGATGGCAACGAAAATGCTTATTCTAAAACGCAAGGCAGAGAATACACCTCCTTCCCTTACTGAGTACAGAGTTAACCTTATAGAAACCTTAAGGCATGAAAAAATTACCCATTGCTTTTATTTTAAGGTAAATGACTGGGGAAAAATGGGGTATCTTATTAGAATTCTTTAATGCGCAGAACACACCAACATAAGCAAGAAGCTTGGTGGGTGAACATGGACATCTCATTTCATGACAGCACGGAACATCTCCTAATTCTATACTCTCCCTTTTTGTCTGTTTAGAGGGCCTCCATGACATAAGTCAGAGAGGACAGCAGGAAAGATGAGACAGAGTTGAGTTGCCACACACATGAACAAAACCGAATGAATGACTCTCCAACCCTCAGCTTTCCTGACATGGACCTTGAGGAGGGATCACAGGCAGCGGTCCTCAGGGAACTAAGACAACTCAGCACGCATGTAAAAGGCATGTCAAGAGAGATATCGCATATCAAAAGCACAGTGCTAGCAATCCAAATTGTCTTCAACAAAATCAATACGTGATTCAAAGAAATGGAAGATGGTATCAGAGAAGCTAAGGATAAACTTGATGAACTGCAGGGTAGCAACCATGACAACACTTGAGAGGAGGACAAGCTTCAAAAAACGTAATGGACCTAGAAGCCGGTCATTGCCAAAATCATGTTTTGATCCTAGGCTTTGAGGAAAAGGCAAAAGGGACAAAACTATACTATTTCTACAAACTGTGCTACCACAGATTTTAGAGTTGCCCTGTACAGCCCCAACTGAATTTGACCAAATGCATCAAGCCTTACACCTAGCACAACATCTGGGAGGGAGTTTAGGTGCTATCACTGCTAGACTGCTTTGTTTCCAGGACAAGGAAATGACTGAGGTTTGCAAGGGAGAAGAAGCTGGTGATATGGAAGCTTGGATATCCATATTTCATGATTTCCTCAAGAAAATTGTAGATTCTTGAAAGCAGTTTGATCTAGCTGAGGAGCTGGCAGGGCCACAAGCAGACCTATTTAATATTCCACTAGAGTCAAGCATGGTACTGCAGGACTGGACAACAGCACATGTAGTGCAGCTCCACAAAAGCAGTTCCAAGGATGACCCAGGGAATTACAGACCAGTCAGTCTGACCTCCATTGTGGGCAAGTTCATGGAGCATGGAGACCATACTAAAGGAAAGGTTGGTGGACTATCTAGAGGAGCATGGTCTCCAGGATGTGAGGCAGCATGGGTTCTTGGGGGGAATCAAGTCAAATGAATCTGATTGACTTCTTTGACTGTGTCACTAAGACAGCAGACAGGGGCCATGCGGTAGACATCCTCTATCTTTTTTTCTATCTTGATTTCAGCAAGGCCTTTGACTCTGTGCCCCTCAAAAGGTTGATCAGGAAGCTGGTGGATCTCAGGGTTGGGGAAGGATGGCCAGATGAGTAGAAAACTGGCTGAGGGACAGAACCCAGAGGGTTGTTGTTGGGGGAGAGTTATCTGGCACCAGAGAGGTAACCAGTGGGGTCCCACAGGGCTCAGCTCTGGGTCCGGTGTTGTTCAATGTCTTCATCAATGACATTGAGGATGGCATTAAGGGCAAAATGTGTCTATTCACAGATGACACCAAGCTCTGTGGGAGAGTGGACACAGCTGAAGTGATACAGGAAGATCTGGAAAAGCTGGGAGGTGGTCCAGGATCTGGCAGCTTGGCTTCAATGCCAAGAAATGCAAAGTTATGCATACTGGAGCCAAAAATCCCAGGACAGAGTACTACCTGAGTGGAGTCTGAGTATCTGCATCAGAGGAGGAGAAGGATCTGGGAATTATGATCACTAGTGACCTGAAGCACTCCTTGCAGTGGAAGAAAGCAGCAGCAAAGGCAAACAAGATGCTGGGATGCATATCTAGGAGGATCAGTAGTAGGAGAGAGGAGATTATACTGCCCTTGTACAGGTCACTGGTAAGGCCACATCTAGAGTATGGAGTTCAGTTCTAGTGCCCACACCTCAAAAAAGGAATTTAACATGCTGGAAAAGGTCCAGAGGAGGGCTACAAAGATGATAGCTGGTCAGCAGGGTAAGGCATATGAGGAGAGGTTGAGGGCAGTGAACATGTACTCCCTGGAAGACAGGAGAGAGAGAGAGAGAGAGAGAGAGAGAGAGACATGATTGGGACCTTTAAGTACTTGAAAGGGATAAATAAGGTTGATAAGGAGAGTCTCTTTAAACTGAGTGGCAACCATAACACGAGGGGCACAGTTTTAAGCTGGAGGGTGTGAGGTCAGGAAGCACTTCTTCACAGAGAAGATGGTGGACACTGGAATGCGCTACCGGAAGAGATCATCTCATTGAAGACAGTGGGCAGCTTTAAGAGAGGCTGGCATGGGGGAAGGTAAGGATCATGGGTAGGGAGGAGTGGGGAGGGAGGGCAGGGACAGTAGCTCAAGCTGTGGACCCTGCAATATGAGTAGACTTGATAGACCAAATGGCCTTCTTCTGCTGGCTTCTTTGTATGTTTGTATGTTAGTTAAAGCAAAATTTCATGAGCAGACATACTGTACAGCATGGGGTACGCAGTGGTGCTATCCTTTAAACAAAATGGTGCTAGGAGAGAGTACAGATTGGCTGCAGAAGCAATGAGGGAAGTTAAGAAATTCTGGGGCCAGCCTGCTGGAAGCCAACCCGAGGACATGAAGGGAGTCGCAGAACAGGAGGCATGCAAGTGCAGCAGGATGGTGTGATGCCTCAGCTCACTATAACCGTTAAATACTTGGACCCACTGAGAGTTTTTTTTTATGCAGATTATAACTTTGGTGTGGGACCTGTTTTCTGTTGGGGATCCAGGAGAGATGGCAGCAAGAAAAATCTAACTAAGGTACAGTTCAAGTCTGCTTTGCACTGGATTAATGTGAGGCACTAAATATGAGGGGTTGCAGCTCTGAAAATAGTTCAGCATGGTGGGCCTCGATAATAACATTGGCTGTACTCAATATTCCAGGATGATTTCACTATGAACTGGGACCAAGGACTGGGACATAATGTTAGCAGAACAGAGACTTGTGCTTTAAACAAGTTCATTAATGGCGACGACCTCCCCAGTAGGAAAGCTTAAGCACACAGACAATTGGCACCCTTTTTCTTAGGGACGTTAGATTAATAATACTGCCTCAGCATAATGGCAGCATGCCAATAGACTGCTCAAATTCCTGCTTTAACTGTAAAGCGGGACTTCTCACACACAGCAGTAGGTCAAAGTTTTGCATCAGACTGTTATAATATTTTGTGTTTCACCATTTTTCACAGATCATTAACAGTGGTTTTACCTACAGTTCTCTTAAAAGATTTGTTACTTGTTATTATCTTTGCATGAAAATCAGGGAAGTGGCACCATGCACTGGAGTGGCTCACAGTGGGACCCAGGGTGAGGGGGAGTGAGTGTATGGGCAGCACACTATATGCAACATGGGAAAGGGACTGTTCACCTCTATACTGAAGCTGATAAATGCAGTTACTAGCTTACTCACACCCAACAATCCAACCAGCAATGGGGGGGGGGGTGGCTGTAGGCCTCATTTCATCATTCATCCACCTTGAGATTGAAGCTCGTTGCTGGGGGGTGAACAGCACTCAACTCACAGCCCAGTAAAGCCAGCTTACACTATGTTCAGGCTGCCTGCACTGCAGTCCCTGCCACTGGCCCTCCAAGTCCCAGTATAAATCAAGGTTACAGTGCTACTGGTGCTAACCACAATAATCACATAAGATAGACATTAAGATCTAGAGGCCATACCAGGCTCTTAACAAATGATAACAGCAATAAACCAAGGGCTCAGGGTCTGAGAGAGATTGATGAGAGTTCCTCAAAGTGTTTTTCATGTTCTGGTGCTGGGCAGTTAACCCTTTGGTGGCATGCTCTGGGGGGTGCAGAATGGGAAGTGGAATAGGAGAAAGTAGGAGGAGTTCCTTGTGATTACATGGTATGCAGTACACATGTACTACAACCATTATTTTGAGTTCTGGTTGATGTTCTTAATGTGTTTTGTATGTTGAGTGTTAATGGTGTCGGTGCTAAACCTGTGCCTGTGCAAGTAGGCTTTATGACTGGGGTACTGAATCTAGGAGCTGCAGTTCATAATGTCTGCCACAACTACAAGTGTGGCTAGTAAAATGGGACAACTACAAAGGGTGAAACTCATCTGTTGAAACATGGGGGGTGATTAGGACACCCAAGTCAAAGAACCAAGGCAAGAGACCCATCACACTGACCAAGAGGCCAAAAACTCTGTAGGGGTGGATAGAAACAGAGTACCACAGTATATACAATTCTGAACAATGGGGGGCAGTCCTAACTCATAAATGAGTGGCCTTTAAAGTAGAAGAAACTATCCAAGATACTGAGGGAAGGTTAATGGAGAACTATTGGGTCAAAAGATATTCATTGAGTCGCTATATGTCCCTAACGAGGATTACCCTAATTTTTTCCTGGAGCTGGCTCACAAATTGGAGCAATCTGGGGGGTGTAACTTGATGCCTGATGATATATTAGACCACTCTGACCTGACTAAAAGAAGATCCATCCTTAAGGTCAGGAGTGCCTACTGAGAACTGCTGAAAGATCATGGCCTCACAGATATTGGAAGGCTACTCACCCTGATGGGAGAGAATTTATGTGCCACTCTAGGGTCCATGAGAGCTACAGCAGCCTAGACCTATTTCTGGTAGACAAAGCATGGGGAGACTGGACCAAGATTACTAGAAAAGTTTTGAATCATACACCTGTAGAACTGTACATAGGATGTGATCCGATTTTAGACTAGCAACTGCGATGGTAGCTTAACTGAGTGTGTTGCAGGAACCAGAATTGCAGACAAGAATTAAAACGGTCACGGAGCTATATTTTGCTGAGAACGAAACAAAGGAGATCACCAACTGCATGGTATAGGAGGCCTATAAAGCCTGTATATGTGGCCAGATTAGTTATATGGCAGCTAGAAGCAAACTTCACCAAGCAGAATTGAAAGAGAAGAGAGAAAAGTTAAGAGACTTGGGGAAAAAAAGATACCAAAAGCTACAAGAAAGAACCCCCTGAGCAGATTAGATACCTCACCACCTTAAAGTATAAAATAAACAGGATATTAAGTTATAATGCTGCGTACACTCTGTTCTCCCAATGGTAAAGGTATTGGGAAAGTAGAGAATGTGCCAGATGTCTGCTGGTCTACCATGCTCATCAAAGACAGGAGGCCAGCTACATACAGTCTATCAAACAAAACTTACCTCCAACACAAAAGAAATTAATAAGATTTTCTAAGACTATTGTATGTGATGCGTGAGCCGCTTCTCTCATGAGCTCAAATAATATATGGGGATTCAACTGCACATGTGTTGACTAAGGACACCTTTCCTAGCAGTTTCATGGAACAAAGGGGCACCTGCAAAGGATGTCCTTTATCACCTATATAGTACGTGTGCTGGTGCTAGAACCTGTGGCGCAGGCCATTAGAGACTGCAGCACCATAGCTAGTATAAAAGTAAACAATGTGGAACACGATTATGTTATATGTTGATGACATGCTAAACCTTGGGTCAGACCTGCAATATTCCTTGCCACATCTAATGTCTCTGGTAGATTCCTTTGCAGGGGATCTTGAGAATGAAGATCACATGGGGAAAATTGGAGCTGTTACCCTTAAATGATACATGTAAACAAAAACTCTTTAGTACCTGGGACCTAAAATGGGGGCCAAACTATCTTACGTATTTGTGCATTAAAATATCAAGTGTCCTGTCACAGGTAGTGGTTATCAACCTAGACCCATGTATAAGGCAGCTGGAGACAGAATTGGCTAGATGGGAGAAAATGAACTTAACACTGGTGGGGGCAAGGTAAATATTTTCAAGCTGATAGCTGCTCCTTGTTTTTATTACATGTTTAGTAATTTGCCAGTATGTATCCCAGATCAATACCTTAGTAACACTGACAAGCTACATAGGACTTTCCTCTGTGGAATAAGAGACCCCCTAGACTTTCATATAAGAAACTCAGAGCCCAGAGGAGTGTAGGGGGCTTTGGTCTAACCTGGATGCAGGGATAACACCTATCATATAGTTTGCAACACTCCAGTTCTGGTTCCTGATGGATTCATCCATAGAAATCCCTGCCTGGTGCCAGACAGAGGGATCCATTTTGTGTATGGATTAACCGGAAGTGTGCCTACATAACACCCTGTACACAGCACCTAGTTACACCCTTGTATACAGGCATGAAATAGGGGGAGTTCCCACTGGCATTCAAACCTTTGTGGCAAAACAATAGGATTAGGGTGGGGGGTGCAGTATTACAAGATACAGGATGGAAGGTTATGGATATTCAACAAATGGGTGACCTGACTGATTCTGACACAAAGGTCCTCCTACCCTTCCAGCAAATCTGGGACAGATATACAATACCCAGGTCTCACTTCTAGAGGTACCTGCAAATCATGAGTACACTAAAATCTGAACTAGAGTTGGGGTATAGGTATCCAGAGGGAGTGAAATGGCCATTCATACTGCAAGTCATTCATGCAACTAAAGGTAGGTCAGCTCGCACTATACTGAGGGAGCAGCACCTGACCTTCCCAAGACATGCTAAACAGGCATGGGAGGTGGAACTGTGGATCCATATTTCTGAAAAGGAATGGCTGAGATGCTGGGAGAGTGGATACAGATCAGTGCAAGATATACAGGGTAAACTCATCCAGTACAGGATTTTACACAGATTTTATAGAGACCTGGCTCAACTCAAAAAAGAAGAAGAAGAAGATGAATCAGCATTTATGTAGCGCTTTTCATACATAATGTATCGCAAAGTGCTTTACAAGCAATGCTAGACTGGTAATGAAGTGACTAAATGTGTAGTGGCAGCCATATCGCACATCATCACTCACACACAGCCTGGATAATTGCATGAACCAGTTTATGGGAAAGGGAATGTTGGCCAGGACATCGGGAATGTCCCCTACTCTTTGCAAAGAGTGCTCTGGGTTCTTTTACTTCCGCCTGGATGCCCACCAGGAAAACACCAGGATGGGTAGAAGGGACCTCGGTTTAACGTCTCATCTGAAGGATGGCACATCCCAGCCGTACAGCACTCCCCCAATACTGCATTTGCATGCCAGCGATTTTTTAGGTGTAAGCCCAATCCCAGTGTGGGATGAGAGCCCACGACCTTCTGGTCCAGAGGCGGCTGTGCTACCAACTGAGCCACACTGACAAAAAACTATTACCCTCAGATTACTGCTGCCATTGTGATACCCCTGGGATGGACATAGACCACATATTGTGGAGCTGTAAAAAGCTACAGAATAATTGTGAAGGGGTCCTAGACATCTGTGAGGAGGCACTGGGAATACAGATCCCCCATAACAGCAGAGAACTGTATACACAAGAAGGAGATCCAAAGGTCTAAAACTCCCTGGCATAGTAAGGAATTAAGGCATCTCATGGCATGTCGGGATTCAGCCTGGACAAAATTTAAGAAGACTGGCAACCCTTCCGACTGGCAAACTTACAGACAACTCCAGAATTCTTGTAAAAGCAAACTCCACAGTGCCAAGTGTTCATATTACTGCTCACTGCAAACCAAAAATCTCAGTAAGCCAAAAGAGTTCTGGAAACAGATTAATACACTTATTAAAGGTCATTCCACCATGTCCCCCAGCACCTTACAAGTCGGTGGCTCTACTCTTACCGATCCACAGTTTATTGCTGATGGTTTTAATTGTTTCTTTACCAATCTAACTACACCTCGAACTTTACTCCCCCCGACACTGATCCCTCCTCCATCCCTCAGAGGGATCTTTTCTCTTGTCCACGAGTTCCACCTTAAGTTGGTTACCCGTAAAGAAGTACTGCAACTGCTTTTAAAACTGAAGGAAGACAGTTCCCCAGGTTTTGACTCCCTTGAACCACGTTTCCTCAAGATTGGTGCTCCTGCCTTCTGTCACCTGATAAATAAATCCATCACCACTGGGAAGGTGCCAACTAAATGGAAGGTTGCTCTTGAGGTACCATTGCACAAGGGAGGAACGCTTGCAGTCAAAAACATTAGGCCGATTTCGATCCTCTGCCCCCTAGCCAAGATTCAAGAACGTCTCATCTTCAACCAGCTTCAGTTTTATTTGTAATATCACCATCTCATAACCGATTGCCAGCATGGCTTCAAAAAGAATTATAGCACCCTCACAGCCCTTACCAAGGTGACCACTGATATCTTCAACTGTCTTGATAAGGGACTTTTTACTGGTGCCATCTTTGTAAACCTAACCATGGCCTTTGACTTGGTTAGTCATACATTGCTATTGTGTAAATTCTATCTTCTAGGCTTTGACCATCATTCTATATCCTGGCTCCAAAATTATCTATCAAGTCACTCCCAAGGGGTAAAATGGTCTGGGGCTCGTTTCTCCTTTAAATCCATAACACTTGGTGTACCCCAGGGTTCCATCCTGGGCCCCTTTTATTCACACTATTTATAAATGATCTTCCAGCTCATTGCAGCGAGTCCTCAGTACAATTATATACTGATGACGCCATATTATACTGGTCCCAAAGCGATATCCAAAGGCTAAATCAGAATCTAGAAACGGACTTCCAAATACTTGAGAACTGTTTCCTTGAGAATCACCTGGTTCTCAATACCAAGAAAACCAAAGCTATGCTATTTTACAATTCTTCCTCAAAAGTTACATCTGATCGTACTCTTCTTATCAGGTCTGGCTCTGGAGATTCTCTTGAATTTGTTTTGTCTTTCAAATATCTTGGTATACTGTTGGACCCCTGCCTCTCCTTTGAGGAACATGTTACATTAAACACAAAAAAGCTGAATCAGAAACTCAGATTGCTCTATCAAATTCACCTCTCCTCTCTCATGACTCCTGTCGTGAGATTGCCATCTCCTCCCTATAATTTTTTATGGCGCCTCGCTCCTTCTATCAGCCAAAACTCCCATTCTCTGTCAACTTAGAGTGCTGTACCACAGGGTGGGTCAATTTGCCCTTGGAGCTGACTCTCAATGCCATCACTGCAAAGTTTTAGCAGCACTAGACTGACCCACATATGACCATAGACTGCAATATTTCTCCCTCTGTTTCATCTACCAACTCACCTTCCATTTCTCTTCCCCCTGTCTAAGTGATTTACTGATACTTAAACCTTCCCCATGGCTACTTAGATCCTTTGCTTCTCCTTTGCTGTCCATCCCATCCCTGCATCTAACAATAGGTAGGCAATCATTTGCCTACTCTTCCCCTACTACTTGGAACTCACTACCTGTTTCTGCTCTTTCCCTCAACTCTCTTGTTACTTTCAAGTGCTCTCTTTCAGAATGTCTGCTACATCCCAAGGCCTGTACTTGTTTTACTTAGATTCTGTACCTTAGTACCATTTTTGTGTCACTGATTGTGTATTTATTGCAGATTTTGCACCATTGTATAAATGTCTTACTTAGATCTTCTATGATTGACTGTGTTCATATGCATTCTATTTTGTGTACATATGCTGTTAAATTTTTTCACAGTCTTACTCTGCATAACTAATGTCTTATGTGTTAATGTTGCACCCTAACCCGGGTCGCCCCTGAAAAAGGGACTGCACTGTCTCAGTGGGCTTACCTGGTTAACAAATTATAAATAAATAAAAAGAAGATTCCAGTAGAGTCCAGTTGCTGGAACTGAACATGATGTTTAGTTTACCTATTTGATTCCGCATGGTGTAATCATGTATAGCTTTTTCTGTTCAAGAAGCCTTTCCAACATATAAAATGTTGAATTCCAGTGGTTGGAACTTCTTGCTTTAATGTATGCAAGGATAAGTTGTTTGACCTCTGCAGCCCCTTCAGGACTTTTTGTGCTTTCACAGAGTGGCTGAAAAAAACACATATTTTCCTAGCAAGACCTAACAGGTTTTCAACATTTCTGTTTCCATTTAAGACACCCTGGATGAAAAGATTTAAACAATGTGAAAAACATCTTCATTGACCTCACAAAGGCCTTCGACCTTGTTAACCACTCCCTCCTTATTTCCAAACTACAGTCATTAGGTCTCAATTCCAACTCTCTCTCCTGGATCTCAAACTACTTATCCAACCACTTCCAATGCGTCCAATGAGCTGGGGCCCTCTCTTCCCTATCTCCAGTCACAGACGGGGTCCCCCAGGGATCCATTGTTGGGACCCTATTTTTCTCTAGCTTTGTTAATGACTTTCCCCTTAACTGTGTGGGGGGGGGGATCTATACACCTATATGCTGATGATGCCATCTTATACTTTCATGGCACTGATGTCTCCTCTGTCACGTATAACCTGTAAAATGACTTCCAACAATTGGAAGACTGGTTCAAAGAAAACCTGCTGGTACTGAATACTAAGAAAACAAAATCCATGCTGTTCCACCATACATCTTTTGACTCATTCGTATATCCTCAGGTCAACCTCTTGAAGGGATGGATTCATTCAAATACCTGGGTATGACTCTCGACAAGCACTTATCCTTTGACACCCATGTTAACACCACTATCAAAACTACATATCAGAAGCTTGGCCTCCTCCATTGTACTTCCTCCTACCTTACTCCTTGTGCAAAGAGGATCCATGCCTTTGCTACCCTCCTCCTGGCTTTATTCTATGGTGCACCTATAATTCACTCAACCAGGCTCACCACTATGGTTAAGCTCAAACAGGCCTACCACAGGATAGCTCATTTTGCAGATGCAGCACAAGCTCTGGCACACCACTGCAACATTCTCAAATTCTTAGACTGGCCATCCTTCAAACCCAAAATGGACTTCCCTGTGCTATGCACCACGTTCAGACTAACCCAACTTCATCCTCCACCTATCCTCTCTGGGCTACTCACCCTGAAATCCTTCCCCAGGACCCTACAACACTCCCATCTCCCATAGCTGAACCTTTCAAAGGTTTGCCTAGCCATTGGCAGACGATCTTTCACATTCTCTGCACCTTTAAAATGGAATATCCTCCCACACAGTTTACTCTTGTATGCATCTCTTCCTCAGTTTAAAAGAAGATACAAGGAAATCTTCTGCCCCCCAACCTGTTGCGGTGACTGTTCTTAACTCCTTCAGCTAACCTCTTTGCGCCTCTCTCCTGCTTTTTGTATCCCTCCTATCCTCCACCCATTCCCCCTCTCCTTAGTCCCAATGCTCCCTCGGACTCGCTCACACCCCTCGCTAGCCTCCCATTTCTTCTACTAAACCCCTCCCTCCCCTGCACCCTCCTTCTCCCTCTCTAATATCTTGTAATTATGTAAATTTTAGTGCTAGTTCTCTTTGCTTGTAAATATGTAAATTTTTAGTATTAGCAATGGTTTGATTTTATGTATATTGTATAAAATACCCCACCTGATCTCAGCGACCAAGCCCAACCAAAGATCTATTATCCTTGGACCCATCCGGACCATCAAGGAATCTTCAGCCTGAAGTTGTGGAAACTGATTGTCTGCTCAGGAACAACCTGCGACTTTGATATTTATATGTTTATTGTAGTCCTGCCACTGACTGTACTCATTCTGTATATTGTCTTACCTCCTGCACCAAATTGTATATTGTACCTGATCAAAGAATTGCCTTTATTCCCCAGGTTGCTTCTGAAAAAGGGACATTACTGTCTCAGTGGGCCCACCCAGTTATCAAAATTCAAATAAATAACTAAATCTCTAACAGCCTTGACTATGTTGGCACCATTATCTGCTACTGTGAACCCTGGATATTAGGAATACAGAGTAAGCCATTTCTGGAATTGATTCTGCAGATCCTGCAAAATATTCACAGTAGTGAGGTTTTCCTCAAAAGTGGTGACACATCATACAGCCTGCTTCCTACTACTTACGGTAGAGTGGAAATTATTTTTTCTGACTGAAAATTTGCCCAATGAGCTGTAACAGTCATGTAGTCAATTGTTTGGTTGCTGGCCCATATATCCATGGTTATATGAGCCTGCTTCACCTCAGAGAGTTTTAACTGTTTAGTTACCGCACTGCGCATCAAGTCATACAACAGTGGAACAGCCATTTTTGAGAAATATGTTTGACAGGGAAAAGTGTACCATTATTCAATCTGGTTCATGAACTTGAGGAAATCTTTCTGGGCAACAATAGCAAAAGGGAGTTCACAATCAACCCTGCCATGGCTCTATTTAACAGCTGAGATGTTGGATGCTTGCGAGTAAATTTTGATGTCCTCGCAACCCTTTTTTTTAATGTTAGTTGATGAGAATGACGAGATATTTTTAATTTTGGAGGGACTGTACTTTTCATGCCTCTTTCCCATGGAGTACTACTACTGTGGGATTTTGCAGTACTTGATGGCATTAGAAGAAAACAATCTATGTTTGTCTGGAAAGACGGCAAGGACACATCAAGTGATTCAATGTCAGTTCCTGCTTCCAGTTCATTGTCACTATGGTCACCGCCACCACCACCTCCACTACCGCCCATACCAACCACACTGTCCCATGCCCTGCCCCACTCAATTAGGTGTTTTGCTTTTGCGTGTTGTATCATTATTAGTGATCCAAAATGTCTCACTTTGAGACCGCAACTAACAATCTTTTGTACAGACTGTATGCAGCTCAAGAGTGGTCTGGAGGGTCAATATCAAATAAATTCCACACTAAAGATTTACTCTTTGTGCTTTGTACTACTGTGCCTGGCCCTATTTCTTATACAGTCAAGTGACCTGGAAGAAGCCCTATGCTGCCATTTCCTTCTTCACATGATTTTTTCTTATTGACGGTCATCTTCTTATTCTCACATTTAGCATATGATTTTTTTTCTACACTTGCCTCCCATGCCCTACAGCAGCATCCTCTCCTACCCCCTCATCAAAACTAGTACCAACCTCATTGTCACAAGATTCAGAAGGACAGGAAGTGCCATCATCATTAGGTGGGACATAGCCTGGGCTATCCCATTCGCAGTCCCCACTATCACCATCATCTTTATAAGTATTTGGTATCCCATGATTTGGGCAGACGCAAAACAGAGAGCCCAAATTATGGCAAATGGAAAATGGCGAGTACTGGAATGGTGAAACCAGTATTCCCTTTCCCTGAGGTGCTACGACCTCTGAGTTAGATATTACGTAAAGGGAGGGTGCAGGGTGGGGAGAAGCCCCCTGCATAAAAGCAAGGTTGCTGTTACAGTCCTCACTGTTATCCATTCACTGATATGGACTCGCTCTTTTGCATTTGCCCATATCACATGGAACCAAGTATTCGCTGCCTCAGCATCTGAGCTTATATTTGAGGAGGATGCCTCTTTGTCCTTGCACGCTGCTTCAGCAGCTGGAAGTATCCTGGCACATGTGGCAAAATGTTCAGTATCTCTACAAGTAACTCCTGTCAGATCTTTCTGAAACTCTACTATCATTTCATTGGTAACATGCTTTTTTACTTCAGGAGGACAGCTAGTGCCAGTCCTGGTGATGTTATTATTATTGTCGCCATGTTCTTTATTAGTGGTATGATTCATATTGTCCACATCCTTTTCTGTTGAACATGCAGCACCACTGTCCTTCCTTTTAGTATACTTAGACTAGGAAATACAAGACATAGTAGACACACCTATGGCTTTCGCTATGCCACAGAGAGACGTCACACACAGTGTTGCTATGACAGGGCTCGGGGCACCTAACAGGCTAACAGACAGTATAATACAATCTAAATGGCTTTCACTATACTGTACTGCAGAAACACACAGAGTAGCCATGTCACAGACAGGGCTTGGTGCACCAAACAGACAATTAGTAATACAGCCTAAATGGCTTCATTGTACTGCAGATAAACGCAGAGTATATGTCACAGACAGGGCTCAGGGCACCTAACAACAGACAGTGTGTGTGTAGCCTATGCTGTAGAGACACACAGAGTAGCTATATGTCACAGACAGGGCTCAGGGCATGTAACAAACAGTGTGTAAATATACAGCCTAAATGGCTTTCATTATACTGCAGAGACACAGAGTAGCTATGTCACAGACAGGGCTCAGGGCACCTAACAAACAGTGTGTAAATATACAGCCTAAATGGCTTTCACTCTACTGCAGAGACACACAGAGTAGCTATGTCACAAACAGGGCTTGGGGAGCCAAACAATGGACAGTGCGTATTACCGCCCAAATTACTTCACTATACTGCAGAGTATATGTCACAGACAGTGCACAGGGCACCTAACAAAAGACAGTGTGTATACAGCCTAAATGACTTTCACTATACTGCAGAGACACACAGAGTAGCCATATGTCACAGACAGGGCTCGGGACACCTAACAAACAGTGTGTAATACAGCCTAAATAGCTTCACTATATTGCAGAGAGACACACAGAGTAACTATAGCACAAATGGGGCTCAGGGCACCAACAGACAGTGTGTAATACAGCCTAAATGACTTTCACAGCTGCTCCCAGCAATGAGCGCCTCCCTCCCATTCTCCTTCTCTCCCAAGCACTGCAGCACTTGATCCCTTGATTATTCCCCCTTCAGTCCCCAAGCCTTGCTCTCCTTCCTGGACAAAAGTACTGTTTGCCCTTTTTTTTTTGTACTTTTTTCTTAGATTTTGTGCCATGGTTGCAGTGAGTGCTGATTGCTCCTGCTCCCACCAAACTCTGGATCTAGTCTGCATGCTCACACAGCCAACAGGGAGCTCAGACACCAGCACTGACCAATCGGATTGTCAGACTGGTGTCTTGTTCTCCTTTCTGCTGTGAGGACCCCACAGACTGTCTGTAGTGCCTGATTAAGATTGCAGTTACCCATTACCTGACCCGTTACCAGTGTTCACAGTACCCGACCTGCAAAGTACACTGTTATGTTGGGTAGGGTAATAAATAACCTGAACTACCCTACCTGGCAAAAAAAATGCTGATACCTGACATACCCGCTCCAGCTACCCAAGAGGTAGCACATCCCTAATTTGAATCCTATCAGCTCCCACTTGCATACTGTGTGACCCTGAGCAAGTCACTTAAGTTCCTTGTGCTCCCAGGTTGCTCCTGGAAATAATCTGCAGCTTAGTGCGCCTTTCCTGGTTAAACAATTTCCCCTTTTCCTTTCCTAATCTGTCGAGTTGCTTCCTCAAAGGGAGTAAAGATCAATGTAAAATGCTCCATGACGTCCCACTGGAATGAATTCAGCACAACACCATCTGGTACATTATGCTCCATGGTATATTCATGAACTGTCTTCTTTTGTGCGAGAAGTCTCTCACACAAGTAAAACGTTGAGTTCCATCTTGTTGGAACAGCTTGTTTTAGTTGCTGTTTTGGCAAGCCTTTTTCTTTCTGGAGGTCAACCAAGATAAAACGTGATTCTACAGAGTGACTTAAAAGGCCACATATTTTCTTTGCAGCTCCCACTAGTGTTACGATACTGTTGTCACTGGAAAGGAAAGCTCACGCTAATAGATTTAATGAGTGTTCAAAGCATAGAATGTGAGTAAGACCACCACGTTTCAGTGCACTAACAATATTGGCACCATTGTCTGAAACCACAAATTCAGCCTGCCTGCCAAGTTAAGCTCAGTTCACTCTTTTCTCTTCCCTCCCTCACCCTCCATTTGTAATGCCCCAGTGAAAACACAAATTCCTTCTTCTGTTTTCTTTAAAGTTTCACTACAGTTAATTCTACCCCCAAATATTTATTTATGGCTATTAACAGAGACAACAAGTTGAAGTCAGGAGGACAAAAATAGAACCAAACTAACTTTGACAATCAGTTAGACAGACAGAGCTGCCTAACCTGGTGCCACTGCTGAACAGATCTGGAATGTCTGCCACACTATCGGGAACCACCTGTGTTCTGTGAGCCACAAGCCAATCAGGTCTCCCCCTAATGTGCAAAGATTTTCCCCACCAACCATACAGCTTGAGACATAAGTCCCCCATATTGAGTTTCAATTGAATTCCGCATTTCTGCTATGTTGGGTAGGGTAATAAATTACCCAAACTACCCTACCCGGCCAAAAAATGCTGATAACTGATTTACCCGCTCCAGCTACCCAACAGGTATCACATTCCTAGTTTGAATCCCATCAGCTCCCAGTTGCATACTGTATAGCCCTGAACAAGTTACTTAACCTGCTTGTGCTCCCAGGTTGCACCTGGAAACAATCTGCAGCTTAGTGTGTCTTTTCTGGTTAAACAATTTCCCTTTTCCTTTCCTAATCTGTCACGTTGCTTCCTCAAAGGGAGTCAAGAACAATACAAAATGCTCCATGAGCCTCCACTGGAATGAATTCAACACAACACCACCTGCTACGTATGAAGCACACATTAAGCATGGTGCTTAATGTTTAGCTGCCGCCCCTTTAAGAGCACTTAGAACTGCATGTATCTAATTGTTGCACTGCCTGGCAGTGCCATGTTGGTCTGTCA
The DNA here is from genome assembly GCA_016271365.2 of Neoceratodus forsteri. Taxonomy (NCBI): domain Eukaryota; kingdom Metazoa; phylum Chordata; order Ceratodontiformes; family Ceratodontidae; genus Neoceratodus; species Neoceratodus forsteri. Next base: position 74,990,892 of record JADMNL010000023.1, read on the forward strand.
GTCAGAGTTTTAGTCAGTGTGGGGCTTGTCCTCATGAAGAGAACACCTTCTGAACTGAATAAACCTGCCTTATTCTTTATTTTATGCGTCCGACTAGTTATTTGCACGGTCCAGATGGGGTCCTCACCAGCAGCACCAGCAACAACTGAAGAGGCTGGCAGACCACAGAGAAGGTAAGGGGTCTTTTAGTGGTGGACCATACCAAAAACACCACACATGGTGGAGAATGCGGCCCTTCTTCTGTCCAGACCCACATCTCGCTTGCCTTCACCGCTGGTTACCCCTAGTCATCACCCCAGTATGCCTGAACTGCTTAAATATTTTAGAAACAGCTGCATAGAAGAAAATGATGAACTGTCTCCTGAATTGTGTATAGCAGCCTGCAACCCTCCAACTTTTACCAGCCTAACACAACAGAAGTGTTCCAATCCTGCTGGTCAGCAGCTCCATGCCTGCACTGGTTCAAAATAAACGTGCTACACCCTGCCCCACAGAGCTCCAAACTGGTAACCCCCCTGGAACGCCAGCTACCTATGCTGTCTTCTCTCAGTGGGGACACAAAAAACAAAACAAAAAAAATTTACTGCACAAAGGGACTGCTCCACTTAAACATGCTCCTGGCTACCTTGAGGGACCACATATCTTTCAGGCCTCCCACCTCCTACAACCACTGCTGAGCTCCGATCTAACTTCCTTGTGACTCAGCTCTACCCTCCTTATGTCGCAGCTTCTCTCACTGTATGTCGCGACTGCAGCAGGCCCACTCTGCCCTCATCGTAACAGCGGCTCCTCCACAGACTGAACTGCTCCTCAATTCACCAGGCCCTCTCCTCACTTAAGCCATCTTGGGGATCCAGACTGGCCTGCTACCCTCCCGAAAGGCTGCAGCTCGCTCCTGAAGTCACACAGAGCAACCAAAACTGCCTCAGCCCTCCTGCAACGGAGCCTCTGCTCCACATTTTCCCCTCTCCATTGCTGCACCAACAACATGCTTGCTCCACTCTCTCCCCCCCCCACCCCAACAACCGCATAGGACTGCGGCTCAGCTCCACTACCTCCCGACCTTGGACTTCTTCGAGGGGCCGGCTTAGCTCTGCTACCTCCCGACCTTGACTTCTTCGAGGGGCCTGCAGCCGCACGGATAGCAACTGCAGCTTCCTCCCTCGCCCCAGCAACTGTACGTAGCACTCCAATCCCCAACTCATCAAACACTCTCTCAAGAGATCTGCACTCTCTGCTTGCCCCACAGCAAATCGAGACTGCAGCACAGAACCTCCTCCTCCTGAACTGTTTACCTTCCCAGGCCACCTCCTAAGAGCTGCTCCAGCAATGCTCAGCCACGCTTCAGAAAGGTAGCCACCACAGCCAAAGCACCTGACAGACCAAATGAAATAATTAAATAAATGTGAGTAAGGGGAAAAAAAACAAAAAAATGGAACACTTGACCCCCCAAGTACATGGCACAATTTAGCAAAACGGAGCCCTAGAGATATAAGGGACAGCACTCCTAGGCAGATGGAGACAGCAGGCAAAGGAGAGAAAAAAAGGGGGGAGCAAACAGTAAATTCAAAAATCATAAACAGAGCAAATGTAGCAGGAATTCTAGGAAGGGCACAGACCTAATTAAATATTTAACCAGGGACAGTAGCTGTAATGAGAGCATGGAAAAAAGAAAGACAGCAAAATAAACCAAAGGCAGTCAAATACAGAGATTCCCCAGCATTTTGTGCCACTCACCATAAAACTCCTGCCAATGTGTTCCTCTCAGTGGGGAAGAAGCACCTCAAGGCGGCAATCACCATTTTGACCATTGTAGATCAGCCAGGCAGCCTCATGGCAAGAATTCTCCATCTTGAGCACATCACAACAAGAAGACAGGAAGTGACCATTGATCCCTTGCTGGTGGCTATCTTGCTACAGTCAGCCCAGTCAAATCCCAAAGAAACTGCATGTCACTGTTTGGCAGCCATCTTGGGAAGGGCACACATTGATCTCATTCCATTGAAAACAATGGGATTTCTATTTAAATGAACGGACACTGCAGCAAAAGGCTGATTTATGCCACAAAATATTTATTTAAATAACAAACAACACAGGATTGAGTGGGAAGTTCTTTGTTATGATGTCATTCATGAAATGTGCTACAAAAAAAAATGCACTCTTGTCTACAAAAATAATTTTTGCCTGCCACTTCATCTACAACACAATGTCCTGTCTCCTGCATCATGGCAACTCCTTCTCACCCGTACGACCTTCGCTCAGTGAAACGAAGCTCATTTTCAACCACAATGTCTGACGACGACACAGATATGGGCACCGGAGCATCCAGAGTCTTACCTTCACTCACCTCTAGGGTGTGGGGCTACAAAATCGAAACAATCCTCCATGACATCCAGTCTTCTATTTCTGCTCAAGGAGCGCCAGCTATGAAAGCTATTCAAGACAACCTGGCCTACATTAAAGCCATTTCACCACAGTCCATGGTCCATGCCAGCCTACAACCAGTACCCTTCTCAGCCTTGCCTCACGAAAATGCTGTCGACTGGCTGGAACACTTCCAAGCCTGGATTTCCTTGCATGGTTGGACTGATCCCTTGCACATCTCCAAAGCTTTGTGCTTGCTTCTGAGGGGGACTGCCATTTCCTGGTTCAACGCACTTCCAGACCAAGTCAAAGCAGATGCTGCCACACTGTATGCCACCTTCAAAGCCCATTTTCTCCAAGCACACCCACCCTGGTTATTGGAGCAACAGCTGTGGGAACGTACAATGCAACCCACCGAATCTCTTGACGCCTTCATAGTGGACATTGAGTCTCTCTGCAAACACTTACAGAAACCTGAAAAAGAACAAATCACAATATTTGTTCGGGGACTGCTTCCTCAACTCCATCTTTATGTAATCCAGCAGAAACTAGCAACCTGGATGGACACAATCCAAGTGGCACGACTTGCACAACAATCCATAGCAATGTCCCAGGCTACCAGTGTACAAGCACCTCAGTTGTCACAGTTAGCCACGCTCGAACATGTGTTCAGCAGCAACAATCAATAATAGAGATGCTCACTACAAGTATCAATACTCTGCACCACAGCTCAACTGCTTCTTCTACTACCGCAGTCAATGTCCTTCTCCCAGTGTGACCTCATCCACCTCAACCTTCATGAGAACCAGTGACCTGCCAGTGGTGTGGATTCAGGGGACATACTGCCGCTGTCTGCCGAAAGCTAAAGTACTACAGAAATCAAGAGAACCACAGGCGCCTACCGCTGCACAGTCAGCAAGATAACCGCAACTATTCCCAGGACCAGAGGAACACAGCAACTGACCGCCCCTCTGACTCTCGCAATTCAAACAAAACTCTTCCTCCCACTGCGAACTCTGGAACACTCTCACTTCTTGGAGCAAAGGTACCTGTCATCCGATCACCTCTTCTAGCGAACTATGTAACTGTAACCATTGGAGATTTGTCTACACACATCTTGGTCGACACTGGAGCAGAAATATCAATTATCAGCAGCAGTATTTTAAACAATCAAGCTATTCGTCACATACCTAATGTCTTTCCAACATACATAAAGTACATTATCACAGCCAATACAGATACAGTACCTAGCACAGGCATGGTCCATCTCAAGCTCCACTTTGGCTCACAGCAAGCTACTGTCAAGTTTTATATCGTGCCTGATCTTCAACCTGCATTAATTCTAGGCCTGGACTTTCTCAAAGCTCACAAAGCCATCCTAGACTTTGCCTCAAACAAATTGTCGCTAGATCCTTGGAGGCAACTAGCAGCTATAGACTCAGTCACCTTGCCTCCTCAGTCAGAAATGGTTTTGATTGCCAAGATTCGAGGTGAACCACTTCCACAAGGTGTTGTTGGCATCGTCATAGGATCCCCTGTGCTGCATTCATCAGGTCTCCTTCCAGGAAATACCTTATCAGCGGTGCATGATGGCGTAGTCTTCTAAAAATGATGCAACTTCACAGATGAGCCAGTGGTCATTTCAAAGGGTGCCAACATCGGGAAGTTTGTCTGCTTGTCTTCAGGGGACCAACTTCATCTCATGCAAGAACCTCAGCCTGGTTCCACCAGCTCTACTCCTGTCACTACTATCACGACCACTCCCACTTCAACATAGTTACCCCTCAGTCAGCGACTATCCTCTTCCAAACTTCCAGCATCTCCAACAGAAAAGCAATAACTTTTGAAATTCCTGGAAAATTACCCGGATGTCTTTGTTGGTTCAGATAACAAGCTCGGATGTTGTGATACCCTGCAACACACCATCGAAGTACTGCCCAACCAGAAACCAATCTGTCAACGAGCCAACAAAGTGGGGCACAACCAGAAACAAGTCCTCGAGGACATAATCAAAAACATGCTTGACCAAGGCATAGTTGAAGAGTCTACAAGTCCCTGGGATGCACCTTGCTTGCTGGTGGTAAAGAAGGACAAAGGGTATCGTTTTGTGGTAGACTACAGAAAACTCAATGCCTACATGGTGCAGGATGCTCATCCGTTGCCTACAACCGAAGATGCGTTAGAGAGTCTTGGTGCAGCCAGTCCTGCTTACTTCACCATTCTAGACCTTCAGAGTGGGTTCTACCAAGTTTCAATTGATCCAGCTTCTCATCCATACTCAGCATGGACTGCCACTTGGGACTTTTCCAGTTCAAACGTCTGCCTATGGGTCTCTGGAACAGTCCAGCCACATTTCAACGTGTTATGGAAGCCGTTCTACATGCGTTGTCTTGGAAATCTTGCCTAGTCTACCTGGATGATGTGATAGTCTTCAGCAGAACTTTGCCAGAGCACCTCCAACATCTTCAAGAAGTGTTCAAACGTCTTAGACAAGTCAATCTCAAGCTTCGCCCAGAAAAGTGTTGTTTTGCACAGCATCAAATTCATTACCTGGGACATGTGGTTAGTTCTCAAGGCATCTCTCCAGATCCAGACAAGCTCTCAGCAGTCACAGACTATGCAGAGCCTATAATTTCAAAGACCTCAGAGCTTTCCTGGGCTTGTCTGGCTACTACTGAAAGTTCATTTGCAACTACACCAAGATTGCAGCTCCACTGTATGCCCTCACAAAAAAGGGATGTGACTATAACTGGACTTCTGAATGTAAAAAGGCCTCTGACACCTTAAAACAAAATCTAATCCCTTCTCCAGTATTGGCCTACCCAAGGTTCAACCAACCATTCAAGCTCTACTCAGATGCTAGTTCCTTTGCAGTGGGCGCTGTGCTTTGTCAAATTCAAGATGGAACAGAATGAGTTGTCTCCTATGCTGGGTGCTCTCTTTCCTCAGCTGAGCAGAACTGTGGCATCACAGAGAAAGAATGTCTAGCCATGGTATTTGCCATGAAGAAATTTGACTACTACCTTCACTACTCCTCCTTTACAGCTATCGTCAATCACTCTGCCCTCAGGTGGTTAATTGAAATGAAGGAGCCAGTAGGCAAGTTCGCCTGATGGATCGCCATGCTGCAATCCTACACCTTTGAAATCCAATACTGACCAGGTCGAGTTCACTCAAATGCTGATGGTGTAAGCTGGAGACAATATCCCTCTGCATCCTCCTTAATAGCTGACGAATCCTGTTTACAAGCTCTTCCCTTCCAAGCCACAGATGTGCTTCCTGCAGACACTCCTTCAACACCTCAAGTTGCTTTGCTGCTACCAACTGCCTGCTCAGAGAGACACACAAATCCTCAGTTACTACAAGCAGCTGAAGAGCTTTTCATCTCCTCTGCATCCGATCTGTCCCTGGCAACTGTTAAAATGCAACAACAAACTGACACTCAATTTACAGCTATAATCACCTACTTAGAGTCTGGAACCTTACCGCAACAAAAGAAACATCGCCAAGATGTACTTTTCCTTGCTTCGCAGTACTCCCTCAATGACGGTGTGCTCTTTCACATTTGGACCAAGGAAGGCAAGGGTCATCGCATGGACAGAACTCACGTACAGCTAGTTGTGCCAGCCTCTCTCATCCCTCAGGTTCTTCTCTCCACTCATGCCTCTCCACTCTCTGGAGGTCATATGGGAATTCACAGAACTCTGGAAAAGACAAGGCTTCACTTCTTCTGGCCACACATGAACAGAGACATTGTCCAGTTCATGAAATCCTGCCAGCCCTGCTCCCAGAGAAAGCCTCCAGCCAAACCAACAAAGGCACACATCATCCCAATGCTGTAGCCACTGGACCATTCCAAAGAGTCAGCACTGACATTCTTGGGCCCTTACCAACATGCTCTGACTCTGGTAACAAATACATCCTTGTCTTTGTGGACTACTTGACAAAGTATTTGGAACTCATTCCCCTAAGAGACATTAAAGCCACCACTGTGGCCAGTGCATTTCTCAACACAGTCATTTATCATCACGGTACCCCATTGTACCTACATTCAGACAGAGGCACTAACTACCTGTCCACCATTGTCCAAGAAACTTGCAACTTCTTGACATAAAAAAGACACATACCACAAGTTACCATCCACAATGCAATGGACAGAGTGAAAGAATGATGTCCACCATTCTCGGCACACTCTCCAAGTATCTGGATGAGACTCACAACACCTGGGACCGGTTTGTTCCCTTTGTGCAGTTTGCGTACAATACAAGCCCTTGTGTCGATAGCACAGAATACACCCCCTTCTTCTTAGTCCATGGATGTCACCCAAGAACTCCACTGGACATGGATCTCTCACTGCTAGAGGTGCCTAAGTCAGCTTCTTCTTTTATTATCCCTCTTCTGGAACAGCTGGAACTTGCCCAATGAGTTGCAATCACCACGTTGGAACAGAGAAAATCGGCAATGAAGAAAATGTCTACAGCTAAGGTGCATGAGCCTTCATTTTTTGTTGGGGACACTGTCTATTTGTACTGTCCTGTTCTTGTTCGGGGCACCACCAAGAAACTGCTTTGCCCCTGGACTGGTCCCTTCTACATTGTAGAAAAGCTCCCTCCGGTCCACGTTCGTCTGCAACGCAAGTCGAATGGCAAGCTGGTACACAACAAAGTCCATATAAACTGACTAAAGCATGGGTACCTCAATAACAACCTTACAGATGACCCCAATCCTCCCACAAATTAAGCTGCCCTTGAGCTGGCCACCCTCTCTGAAGCTGAGATTCCCCCAGATAACTTGTAGCCAGTTCCTACAGATCTTCCCACTCCTGACACTCTCCAGCCAGATTTCAGTTTACCAGATGATTTGCCTGGGACTTCCTCTTCTTCTCAATCTTCTTCTTCTTCTCAGAACTCTCTTCCACACCCCAGTGTACCAGATCGAGAAGATCCTAAAAAAGAAGTTTGTCAATGGATCCTGGACTTACAGAGTAAAGTGGTGAGTATTCGATAGTGGACAGAACTCCTGGGTAGCTTTTAACGACCTGACACCCCTCCTGTCAGGAACTGGTGCAGTCCACGCATGCCTCCATTCCCACTGACTGGAAAAGTCGATGGAGGTCTTGAACTTTTGTTACCGGACTCAGTGAAATGTGTCAGGACTAATTCATTTTCTGATTTTCATTGTTGCAGTAAATATCTTGCTGTACCTATTTCTTGCACCTGTTGCCATGGTACTATTTACCTGCACTAACATTTTCTTCCCCTTAGGAATGTCTCTTTCAATGGACAGTCCACCTGTTTATGCAACTCTTATTAAAGTGTGAGCCTGCATTCTGGGTATCCTGCTGCTGCTACCCTTCTCTCTCTTCCCTTTTCCTTCCCCCACACTTTAGCACTTGCGGCATGACCAAGTCTCAAGTACTATTGTGTTTCCCTCCTCTCTGGTGCTACTCTGACTGGTCCCCAGTGTAGTCCAGGTTCTTTCCTCCCCCCCTCCCTGCAGCGGAGTACTGTTCTGTCTCCGGTAATCTAATTCCTTGTAATGCACGACAATGTTTTTTTGCCTTAAATTATTTACTTAAAAATTCTTCGAAACATATAGATTTTTGCTTGTTCGAGTGGTGCTCACATTCAGTGTTCCGGTGGTGTTGTGAAGCACACATTAAGCATAGGGCTTAATGTTTAGCTGCTGCCCCTTTAAGAGCACTTAGAACTGCATGTGTCTAATTGTTCCACTGCCTGGCAGTGCCATGTTAGTCTGTCAGTCAAAGTTTTAGTCAGTGTGGGGCTTGTCCTCATGAAGAGAACACCTTCTGAACTGAATAAACCTGCCTTATTCTTTATTTTATGTGTCTGACTAGTTATTCGCACGATCCAGATGGGGTCCTCACCAGCAGCACCAGCAACAACTGAAGGGACTGGCAGACCACAGAGAAGGTAAGGGGTCTTTTAGTGGTGGACCATACAAAAAAATGCCACATATGTTATGCTCCATGGTATATTCATGGACTGTCTTCTTTTGTGCCAGAAGTCTCTCACACAAGTAAAACGTTGAGTTCCATCTTGTTGGAACAGCTTGTTTTAGTTGCTGTTTTGGCAAGCCTGTTCTTTTCTGGAGGTCAACCAAGATAAAATGTGATTCTACAGAGTGACTTAAAAGGCCTCATTTTTTTGCAGCTCCCACTAGCGTTACGATACTGTTGTCACTGGAAAGGAAAGCTCGTGTTAACAGATTTAATGAGTGTTCAAAGCACAGAATGTGAGTGAGATCACCATGTTTCAGTACACTAACAATATTGGCACCATTGTCTGAAACCACAAATTCAGCCTGCCTGCCAAGTTAACAAGCTCAACTCACTCTTTTCTCTTCCCTTCCTCACCCTCCGTTTTTAATGCCCCAATGGAAACACAAATTCCTTCTTCTGTTTTCTTTAATGTTTCACTACAGTTAAATCTACCCCAAATATTTATTTATGGCTGTTAACAGAGACAAGTTGAAGTCAGGAGGACAAAAATAGAACCAAACTAACTTTGACAATCGGTTAGACAGACTGAGCTCCCTAACCTGCCGACACCGTTGAAGAGATCTGGAATGTCTGCCACACTACTGGGAACCACCTGTGTTCTGTGAGCCACAAACCAATCAGGTCTCCCCTTAATATGCAAAGATTTTCCCCACCAATCATGCAGCTTGAGACATAAGTCTTTTCCCCCCTCCATACTGAGTTTGAATTGAATTCCCCATCTCTGCTGATCTGATGCCTGCCCAAACTCCCTCCCACACTTTTAGTTGTGTGGCTCCTCTGTCATGAAGGAAAGGTACTCCTCTACACCATGCTCCGACAAAGACGTCGGCTGCCAGGTCAGGTACGTCTTTTGTGCAGCACGGTTAAGGGTGGGCAATAGCTAAAGCTAATCACTGGCAAAGTGATGTACTCATCCTCATCCTATCGGTGTGTAGCACATAATTTATGAACATATAGTTTCTTTCTCTCCTATCACAGACTCATTCCAGCATCAGTTCATCTCTTCCTGACAGGGGTAAAGACACTGAGCACAATCACATGTTTTTTAGACAGTCAGTCTAATGCCAATGAACCAAAGCGAACCAAAGTTTACCACTTTTCATAAAATGTTTGCCAGTGAGCGATTTCATGCAAACACCATTGGTTCTACCATTTCAACAGCTTGGTCGAGCCGAACTTGCAACCCTACATAGGAGGGCCAGCTCACAGACCACTGTAAAAGTGGCTTTCATGTGTGAGTCTAGGGATGGGCAAGGTAAAACAACATATGTTACATCCCATCTTGAGACAACAGTTTTACTTGCCTTGGGAAAGCCAGTAGGCCACAAGTGAGCCCAGGAAAAAATACTCCCTGAGCTATGGTTAGTTGGGTTACTATCAAGGAGGTTATCATGTTACCAGTACAGAGACTAAAGACTGAGTACTGCTAATCATAGCAGCATTGTATGACTGCATTATCACGTTACCACTGCAGAGAGACTCTCTGTGTCTCTCTGTGTTGCAATTTTATTTAGACATTCCTTTAGGCGGTGCCCATGTATTGCATGTTTCTGTACTGGAGTGCTTTCCTTCCTTCTTTTTGTTCTTCCATTTTGTGAAATCTTTCTTCCTCAATTGACTGTTTGTCTTTATTACCAAAGTAAACAGCCTGTGGTGCAATGGTTAACATTAACTGCTGGCTCTGCGTCACTTACATAAATAAGCATTGCTTCAGACGGTTTGTGTTGTGTTATATAGTTTAATCATTGATCTTTTAAGAGAAATACATGTTTCGAGATGTCCCTCTAGCCTAGATCCTTGCAGGCCATGGTAGCATAGGTGAGCAGTAGTGCACCTTATTTCCACTGGTCCTGTACCACCGTTTTTTCATACATCTGTATGTCTCTTCCTTACAGCAGTCCCTCATAGGAAAATAGAAACATAGAAGTTGACAGCAGATAAGGATTGCAAGGCCCATCTAGTCTTCCCATTTCTTTTTCTACATTATGAATGTGCCATTGGCCTGTATTCTGTCAATGGCCTATCAAATCATACTCATCTGTATTGCTCCCTTATGCTTATCCCATGCCTGTTTGAAGCCCTGCACTGTATTCATATCCACCACTTCCTGAGGTAGGCCGTTCCATGCATCCATCACCCTTTCTGTGAAAAAGAACTTCCTCACATTACCCCTTAATTGGCCTCCCTCTAATCTCATGCTATGTCTTCTTTTCCTGCTATTTTTCTTATATTGAAACATGTTAGACACTTTCACCTTGTTAATGCCCTTAAGATGTTTGAATGCCTCCATTTTGTTAATGTCCTTGTGCAGATTTGGCCTCCAGTACTGCACACAGTACTCCAGATGGGGCCTAACCAGTGTCTTGTAAAGAGGGATTATCACCTCCCTCTTACGACTTGCAATGACCCTACTAATACACCTCAACATCCCTCTAGCCTTACCTACTGCTTTAGTGGTCTGCTTGGATGATTTCAAGTCATCTGTGATGAAGATGCCCAAGTCTCTTTTTTCCCTTGAAAACTCAGAGGAACTCCCCTCCCAACTTATAGGTGGCTTCAGGGTTTCTCTTCCTTATGTGCATGATCTTGCACTTCTTTGAGTTAAACCCCACTTGCCACTCTTCCGACCATTTTGCCAGTTTATCCAGATCTCTTCTCATTCTGCCCACCCCATCTGGATCATCTACTCTGTTGCAGATGATGGTGTCATCTGCAAACAGGCAAACCTTACCCTCTAGTCCATCTGCAATGTCACTAATGAAGATATTGAAGAGGACTGGCCCCAGGACTAATCCCTGAGGTACCCCACTTGTGACTTGCATCTCTTCTGACTGTATACCGTTTACCACCACTCTCTGATTTCTGCCCATCAACCAGTTTGCCACACAACTGACCAACTTCTGACCCACCCTGAGCCTATCCAGCTTATTAATCAATCTTCTATGTGGAACAGTATCAAAAGCTTTGCTGAAGTCAAGGTAGGCGACATCAACTGCTCCCCCTTGGTCCACCACTCTGGTTATCCAGTCAAAGAAATCTATGAGATTAGTTTGACAGGACCTTCCTTTTGTAAACCCATGCTGTCTTGGATCCTGTACTCCTATGGTTTCCACGTGTTGCACTATCCTTTCCTTAAGAAGTGCCTCCATAATCTTGCCCACTACTGAGGTAAGACTGACTGGTCTATAGTTCCCTGCCTCCTCCCTGCTACTACTCTTGTGGAGCGGGATCACATAAGCCCTTCTGCAGTCTTCTGGGACCTCTCTGAGAAACTTAGAAACATAGAAGTTGATGACAGATAAGGACTGCAAGGCCATCCAGTCTGCCCATTTCTTTTTCTACCTTATGAATGTGCCATTGGCCTTTGCTCTGTCAATGATCTATCTATTCATACTCATCTGTATTGCTCCCTTATGCCTATCGCATGCCTGTTTGAAGCCTTGCACTGTATTCATATCCACCACTTCCTGAGGTAGGCCATTCCATGCATCCACCACCTTTTCAATGAAAAATAACTTCCTCACATTACCGCTTAATCGGCCTCCCTCTAATCTCATGCTGTGTCCTCTTGTCCTGCTATTTTTCTTATATTGAAACATGTTAGACTCTTTCACCTTGTTAATGCCCTTAAGGTGTTTGAATGTTTCAATCGTATCACCTCTCTCCCTCCTTTACTCTGAGGTATACATATTGAGCTCCATTAATCTGTCCTCATATGTTTTCTGATGCAGTCCCTGCACCATTTTGGTTGCCCTTCTCTGGACTGCCTCAATTTGGTTAATTTCCTTGTGAAGGTGTAGCCTCCAGCACTGCACATAGTACTCCAGATGGGGCCTAACCAGTGTCTTGTAAAGAGGGATTATTACCTCCCTCTTCCGACTTGTGATACCCTACTAATACACTCCAACATCCACCTAGCCTTACCTACTGTTTTAGTGGTCTGCTTGGGTGATTTCAGGTCATCGGTGATGATGATGCCCAAGTCACTTTCTTCCCTTGTGACTGCCAGCAACTCCACTCTCAGCCTATAGGTGGCTTCAGGGCTTCTCTTCCTTATGTGCATGATCTTGCACTTCTTTGCATTAAACTCTACTTGCCACTCTTACGACCATTTTTCCAGTTTATCCAGCTCTCTTCTCATTCTGCCCACCCCATCTGGATCATCTACTCTGTTGCAGATCTTGGTGTCATCTGCAAACAGATCCATCTGCAATGTCACTGATGAAAATATTGAAGAGGACTGGCCCCAGGACTGATCCCTGAGGTACCCCACTTGTGACTTGCATCTCTTCTGACTGTATACCATTTACCACCACTCTCTGTTCTCTGCCCGTCAACTAGTTTGCCACCCAACTGACCAACTTCTGACCCACCCTGAGCCTACCCAGCTTATTAATCAGTCTTCTATGTGGAACAGTACAGAAAGCTTTGCTGAAGTCAAAGTGGGTGACATCAACTGCTCCCCCTTGGTCCACCACCCTGGTTACCCAGTCAAAGAAATCTATGAGATTAGTTTGACAGGATCTTCCTTTTGTAAACTCATGCTGTCTTGGATCCTGTGTTCCTATGGATTCCAGATGTTGCACTCTCCTCTCCTTTCCTTAAGGAGTGCCTCCATAATCTTGCCCACTACTGAGGTAAGACTGACTGGTCTGTGATCAGAAACTCACTAAACAGTTCTGCGAATGGCTGTGCTAGTTCCACCCTTAGCTCCTTTAGTACCCTGGAATGTATGCCATCAGATCCCATTGCCTTGTCCACCCTGAGCTTAGCGAGCTCTTGTAGGACCCTTTCTTTTGTGAAGGGACTAGTGCACACCACCCTTCCCCTCTGTGTCCATGGTGCTAAGCTGTGGGCCCTGCCCTACCTTCTCTTCATTAAATACTGAGCAGACATATCTATTTAGGATACATGCTTTTCCTTGGCCCTCCTCCACACACTCCCCCTTATCCCCTTTGATCTTAGCAATACACCCTCTGGACTTTCTCCTTTCACTTATATATCTATAGAAAGTCTTGTCCCCTTCTTTTACTGCTCATGCTAGTGTTTCCTCAGTTTGGGCCTTTGCCTGCCTCACTGCCTTCCCTGATTCCCTTAGGGTAGTTTGGTATGCCTCCCTATCTTTGTCAAGCTGCATTCCCTTATATTTCCTGAAGGCCAGTTTTTTGTCTCTGACCTTTTCTGCTACTGTTTTTGAGAACCAAAGTAGTTTCCTCCCTCTTTTGCTCTTGCTTTTCTCTCTAACACAATGGGATGTTGCTTGAAGTACTGCATCCTTAATGCTTGCCCACTTTGCCTGTACCAACTCACCTGTATTTTGTCTTGCCAGGGCTAGCTTAACTTTGTTGACCACCTTATCGAAGTCAGCTCCTCTGAAGTCCCATATTTTTGCCTTGGAATGGGATGATTTAGTTCTAGTGGCCAAATTGAACCTTACCATGTGATGGTCACTGGCCCCAGGTGACCTTCTACCTGGAGAACTGTGATCCTCTCCCTGTTAGTCAGTACTAGATCTAGGATAGCCCTGTCTCTTGTGGGCTGTTCTACCAGTTGTTTGAGTCCTTCCCCCTGCAGGGAATCCACTATGTGTCTAGTTCAGGCAGATGTTCCTGCTGGTATTGATCAATCTGTATCTGGCATGTTGAAGTCTCAGATTATCAGAACCTCCCCTTTAGCTGTCATGTTTTGTATATCTTCTAATGATAATATGTCTATGTCCTCCCCTGGTCTGGAGGCCTGTAGACAACCCCAGTTCATATGGTTGTCCCATTTTCTGTTTCCAGGGTGACCCACAGTTCTTCTGGCTCCTTATGTGTATTCTGAATTTCTGTAGCTTTGATATTTTCATTGATATAAAGGGCCACTCCCCCCCTTTTGTACCTCGAGCTCTTCTGAGCAGTACATAGCCAGGTACTGAAGTCTCCCAAGTGTGATTACTGGTGAACCATGTCTCGCTAATAGCTACTATGTCGGGTTTAGCCTCTGTCATTGTTGCCTGCAGGTCTGGGATCTTGTTTCCCAGATTGCGGGCATTTGTGTACTTGATTTTCCATTGTCCAGATTTCAGTGTGTTAGTTGTTGGGTGAGGTTTGGCATTTCCCTTGCGCATCGTATGGGGTGCCTGACCTTTTTCCTTACCTGGTGATGCAAATGAACTACAAACATGCTGAACTCCTGTTTGATCACTAACTGAGGGGGGAGGGGTGTTGTTTCCATTTTATGTTTTGGGTGCTGCACCCCTCTCCCCATTCACTAGTTTAAATATTCTGTAAAGATGTTAAACTTCTGCCCAATGCACTACTCACTCCTTAGTCAGATGCAGTCCATCGAATTTAAAGAACTTTCACTCCCAAAACTGTTGCCAGTTACCTACACATTTGTGTCCTTTTTCCTGGCACCAGCCCTTGAGCCACATGTTTAGCTCCCCATCTCCCCTTCTCTGACCTTCCGTCCATCTGCCCCCCTCTCCCAGACTGGCAGGATCTCAGAGAAGGAGATTCCAGATGAAATGGATGACAGTTTGCCTCCCAGCCTGATCAGGTGTTCCTTGGTCTCCACAAATGACCAGCTGGTGAGATCATTAGTCCCTATGTGTACCAGGACGTTGATGTTTTCTCCTGCTTCCTGCATGATTTTAGCAACGCAGTCAGTGTCTCTCCACGCTGATGTACCTGGGAGACATCTGACCATTACCCCTGGCTGGAGGTAGGTATCAACTCCCCGAATCATGGAGTCTCTTATGATCAGAAGTGTTCTGGATTTCCTTTTTTGCTTTTTTTGTTTGGGTCCCTGTTTTGGGCAAGTGTTGTTGTACTAGCTCTTGTGCTGCAGTGTCCTCTGTTCCTTTGTTTGATTTTGGAGACAGAGGCAGATACCTGTTTGCAGTTTTTATATGGTTTGTGAAGGTGATACATTGGAGGGCACTGAGTGATGGGGCACCTGATTTGCCCCTCCTAACCACCTGCCAGCCTCCCGAACCAACTACCATCTGTGGTCAAGGTGCTTCAGTTGGATGTTGGGGAAATGGCAGGCAGTTCTTATAAAATATTTCCTCCTGAATATGCAATTTGAGGCATGCAATCTCTACCCATGCTGCCTGGAGATGAGCTCTTAGAAATCCAATGGTGAAACATGTACAACAGCATCCTAAATCCTGTATAACTGCCTTTTTGAAAAGTGTCCCGTAGTACCTACAGTTAATAATATCCATTGCAGATGAGCTGCTGAGTTTATAACCTGGTCCGTGTAATTAAAAGGAGGAAAATGAAAGCAAAAGTTAGATTTTTTGCTTTTTTGTTTGTTTGTTTTTGTATAACTTGTTATAACAAGTTAAATTACTTGTGCTCCTGTAAATGAGGTCACTGTGTGGATACCCCTCTGATCATCCCCTTCCTGCTTTGCTACAGGAAATGTCATGACTGTGTTGCCCTATAAAAGGAGTGTAGCATGGGGTGGTTGGGGATGGGGGTGGGTGGGTGGGTGTCTGGGCTCTTCCCTGCTGAAAAGAAGAACTATGCCAAGCTTGGCCTAGCCTATAGGGCTAAAGACTGCCTCACCCCCGCAGCTCGGCTTGCCATAGCTAAGGGGATTCTCCTCCCCACACTCTCTTATGGGCTTGTTGCCTTTGCCCCTGTCCCATCCTCTAGCCTCACCAAGTGGAACACTGCATACAATAACGCATGCCGCTTCACACTCTCGGTCTTCCACCTCACACACCATTGCGAGCTTTACTCTCGACTAGAGTGGCTACCCCCCTGAGAATTTCCAGACCTTCACCCTTGGCAACTTCATTGACAACATAGTTAGGATGGCCACTCCTGCCTCACTCGCCCTTCTGCTAAAACATGCCTCCACTGTCTACAACCTTAGGTCGTGTGCAACTAAGGCCCGTCGGGTTCCCAAGACCCTCACCTTCACAGGCGATCGGGCTTTCACTGTCCATGCACCAAAACTATGGAACTCCCTCCCTGCTCACGTCCATGCCCCCCCCCACCCCTGCTTCAAATCCTCCTTATGGAACTACCTAAAAAACGCATCCACCTGCCTGTGTTAAGCTCCCACCTGCCCCCCTCAGCGTGCAGTCTCTTCCATCGTATATCTCTGCTGCTGACTACCCTCCTCAGGCACTTACCACTCCAGGTGGAGCGGGGTTTATCTTTTGACTCCTGCCTTGTTGTTCCTGCCGTAAATTCCTAAACTGTTATTTGTTGTTACCTCTGTATCACCCTACGGTGGAGCTCATTGCTTCTGTACATAAAGTCTATTGTATTACCAATCTGTTGGAACATGTGGCTCCTGTATGTAACCAAACTGTTGGAGCATGTGGCTCCTGTATGTAATTGTTGTCTTAGGGATACCCTGTAACTCTCCCGGGTCGCTCCTGAAAATGGGCACATTGCTGTCTAGTGTGCTTACCTGGTTAACAAAAGCAAATAAATAAATAAACCACAGACAAAAGAAACAAGGAGGTAAGAGCAGAAACAAACAACCAATAAAAAAATGCAGTAGCCCTGAAAACTTAGCCTAATGATGGATAAAACTGTAAAACCTGTAAGGCACCACCTGTAATAATTTCACAGAAGATATACCCTGTAAAAAACACTTTGCTACAGAGAAAAATAAAGCAGTAACTGAAGATACACCTTGTAAAAACTTTTTGAATCAGAGAAGATTACAGCAGTAATCTGTAAGCACAAAACAGTAACAACCCTGTAGGCACACCCTGTAATAATGCACAGAAAGTATACCCTGCAACAGCAGTTTGAATCAGAGAACAGTAAAGCAGTAAAATGATAGCAACAACCAATAACAAACCCTGTGAGTACAAAAGGAAATAACACACAGTAAATCTGCCTAGCCAAAAGAAGCCTTAATCATTTTCCTTGCTCTGATAATGTTCCTTGCTCTGTCCTTACAAACAAACCTAGAAGAAATAAGCTCAGGTAAAGCTAGGTGCCTTTGCCAGCAAACCTAGTCTTCAGTCCTTATCTCCTTGAGCCAGCTCTGGGGCACATCTCTCGTTTTACTACTGCACCTGGAAGTCTGGATTATGAGTAACTTACAATTTGACATGCATAACAGAGACGCCATAAAAAAAGCAAATAGGGTAATGTGGAACATATTTAGAAACATCAAAAACAGAAGTAGAGAGGTTATGTTGCAACTGTATAGTTCCCTAGTGAGGCCAATCTTGGAACATGGGGCACCACTGACAACCCCACAAAATGTCACAATTATTAAAATGAGAGAAGGGATACAGAGGAAATACACAAAAATAATAAGGGGAATGAAACATGAAAATTATGGTGACAGATTAGAGCACTTGGGTATATTCTCACTCTCCTACAGGAATATTAGCAGTGATCTGTGCTTCATATATATGGCTTGTGAAAACAGAGTGCTATGGGAATCTGTTGGGTTACAAATGAAAACAAGAACGGGAAGGGCAACAAGACTGCATGATAGACACACAGTAAATCTGCCTAGCCAAAAGAAGCCTTAATCATTTTCCTTGCTGTGATAATGTTTCTTGCTCTGTCCTTACAAACAAACCTAGAAGAAAAAAGCTCAGGTGAAGCTAGGTGCCTTTGCCAGCAAACCTAGTCTTTAGTCCAGTGCATGATGCCCCACTGTCTCCTCCCCAGTGCCTGACCAGCGGCCTTAGCCTTGCTACAGAAGCTGGTATATAACCCCAACCTTGCACTTATGTCCTGGGCCTATTTTGCCCTATGTTCTGTGTATAACTGTGATGTATGTCCTCTGTTGTTTACAGCTGTTACTACTGTGCTAATTTACCTTGTCTGCTGCTTCTTGTCACAAAAATAGTTATTTGATACTATAATATCCTAAGCATTCAATGTGCGCTGCTTGTATATTCATGCAATCGTGTATCCTAATGCTGATTTTTATTTGCTTCTGTTAACTGTTCACTTGATAACCTGCGTATTATCATATCCATGTGTACCACCCCCCCCCCCCGCCAGGTCGCAGCGGGAGACGAGCATCTTGTTGCTCAGTGTGCCTTTCCTGGTGAAAATATTGCAATAAATAAATAGACAAATACAAGGGGAGTAGTATAGGACCACAAAACAAGCTCAATGGTTCAGTCAAAGGGTTGTGGAAATATGGAATTCGCTGCCATCAAGGATAGCAGAAGCTCTGAGTATACTATCCTTTAAAGACTAGATAGATAGATATATGGGAGAGCAATCAAAACAATATCTCCACTGATATGTGACAAGTCTCCTATGGCCTAAGAGCCACTAGATTTGAATCCCTTTCCTATGTTCCTATGTTCCTATACTGTCAGCGGCACCCTTTTCTGCGATATAGTCTCAGTAAATGGTTTGGCAGTGAATGTTTGTGCCTGTGGTCACTAAACAGAAACATAGAAATTAATAACAAAAGAAGGCCCATTGGGGTATCCAGTCTGCCCTTATCCCTGCCTAACCTATGAGATCAACACCCTATTGGTCACTTGTTTTCTCCTTTCTCTTTTATGCATTCCTCCCATTGCCCCCCCCCCCCACTAAACTCTAGTGTTTATCCTACCTATGATTGAACCCTACCATTGATTTTGCACAGGAGGGGCAATGCAGAAGGGTGGTGGATAGGAAAAGAAGACAGTCATGGGAGCCTGGGCAGACTGGATGGCGGGGGTGTGTGAATACCTTATTTTAAATATTTGGATGAGAATCCATATTTGAGGGCCCAATTATTCATTATTTGTGCTTTTTTATTCATGTTTCAGCCACTGGAACAGTGTATGAGACTTTAAGATTTCCTGAGGCTTCCTGTCCAAACAGAAGCCACTTTGGAAGGCAGGTCACATGACCCAGCACTCGCAGAAGCTTTAACCAGGAGAGCCAGACAACTAAAGCTGCAGTGAAAGAGCAATTTATTTCCATCCACTTGTTAAAATTAGCCAAAAAGCAGAAATCATGACAGTTTTTGTTCCTCTTCTAAATCTGAAGCAATGTGGCCCAAGTGCTCAAATCTGGGGACAACATGAAGTCTCTAAATACAGTCCCATCTCTATAGTCTCTCCACTGTCTGAGATCCTAGAGAACATAGTCGGTGACCAACTTGTGAACTACATCTTTGTGCATGATCTCCTGGCTGGTGAGCAACATGGCTTCAGGAAAGTATACAATACAACAACCGTCCTCATCGAGCTAATGAAGGAACCCCACCTGGCTTTAGACAACAGAGATTATATCGACACTGCCTTCCTTGACCTCTGCAAGGTCTTCAGTTTAGTAAACCATGACAAAAATTGGGGAGCAGGGCCTTCTGACTGAGGCCTTTGCTTGGTTGTCGGACTACTTTTCTAACCAAACCCAACAGGCCAGATGTGGTGCTAACTTCCCAGGGCTTTCACCAATTACCACTGTCACCTGCCAAGGCTCAGTCCATGGGCCACTACTGTACAGCCTTTTTGTAAACAAAGTTCCAGAGTCCTGTGCCCACTCCAAACATTTTCATATGCCGAGGATGTCATTATCCTCACCTCCCAGAGTGACCTGGGTACACTCAAAGAAAAACTACAATCTGACTTCAGCAAGGTCTGTGATTGGTATACCTCTAACAAGCTAGTCATCAATTGCAAAAAAAACAAAACTAATCTTTTCTGTTTGGGGAAATCCCATGCTGCAACTCACAGCCCTGTCTGGAAACCCTACTGAGCATGCTGAGGTATTTAGGTATGGCAGTATCCACTAGGATCATACCCTGTCCTTTTCTCCACACATGGACTCCTTAAGTAAGCAATAATACCCGACAGGGTGGGCATTATTGGGAAATACCGGACCATCCAGGGGCGTAATGAGGCCCGACGTCGCAGGCGGAGGGCCTTATAGCCCCTGGAAGGTCTGGTATTTCCCAATAATGCCCACCTTGGAGGTAATTATTTCTCTTAGAAAATGGCCACTGTAAAAGAAAAAAAAATGTAATAAAATAATGAACATAAACTTGTTTACAATCATTTTTGTAATAAAATAGTTCCTCCACCTGCAAGACAATGCTTTTTTTTTTTTGTGAGGTACCCACCCCCATTTGTCTGTGGTAGGAGAGGAAAAAAGGAAAAGGGCAAAGGACATTACTCATCTCTGGCGCTCGCTTCTCTGTGGTAAAGCAGAGACTGCGATATCTCCAGCACCGCTACTGTGCATGAGAACAGTGGTACTGTGCATGAGAACATCGGTATTTACTTAATTTTTCATACCGCAGATGGACATCCGTGTGCGGTATAAAAACCAAGGAAATACCGCTGTTGTGCTCCGTGGTTGTTTCGTCGATAACAGTTTGTATGGCAGTACAGCGAGCAGCTTTTAGGATTGGACTTAAGGATTTACTATGTAGTGCCATTTAATGGCAAAAGAGTTTTGTTTTTTTATCTGAGTCATGGGAGGATAGCGGCTGTCAACGCTGAATGTAGTACTGTTGGGGGCAGCTGTGCTTCTCGCTAAGCGAGAGAAAAAAACATGGCGGGTTTTTCAAATTTTCTCAGGTGCTTTCAGCCAATTAGAAAGCAGGCTGGGCACCTCTGGAAAATGCTACACTGTAAAGTGGCACTTGGACTGGCTCTTATTTTTAGCTGGGCATTTATTGAAAAATAAATGCCCAGCTTGGAGCCTGTCTGAGCCAATCAGCTTTTAGAATTGATTCTTGCCATTTTCTAATCAAGAATATCCATCAGTGACTGGGACACCTCTACAGGAATAAGCATAACCTTACCACGGAGGTAAAAAAAATTACTAGTCTTCGGCTCATTGTGTCTGTTGTTGACTATGCAACAGTTATCTATTCAGCTGCCAACTATTCTGTCCTTGAATGAATTTGCATTGCCTTCAATTGCGTCTGCAGATTTGCTCTCAGACTAAAACTGGACACCCACTGCTCTGATCTCTATGTCTCAACCAACTGGCTTCCTTTCCACCTCTGTTCTACCCTCTGCACAGCCCTCCTTTGTGAAAGAGCCCTGCTTGGCTAAATGCCACTTGATGTTCACAGCCACCTCTCATGATCAACAACTGTTATGGCACTTGGTCTATGGGGGAGAACAAATTGTTCCTGCCCCTCAGGAAAATTGCACTAGGCCAGCATTCTGTTGTGTACAGACCAGTCAACGCCTGGAATTTGCTGCCCTTACAATGACTACCCCCATCTTCTCCACCTTCAAGATCCAACCCTGTGCACACTTCTCTGGAAACTCCACTGTAATTGCACGTAGAATGTCTATGTCTCTTAAACAACTTTGCAAATGTCCTGTGACAGTAACTAAATACCTGTAATTCAATATTGCTGTTTTCTATCTGTGTGTCAGGTCTAGCCAGCAGGAGTAAATGTTTTGCTTGCAAAACTTTTCATTTCATCAAACTATACACAGCCATAAAAAGCACACAAATTACCCCAGATCATCAGTGCTATAATTAGTAAAGACTCTACCTGTTTTCTTACAGAATAACCAAATCAATTAGCCCTCAAGTATTTGCTAAATTGTAAATGTAGCCATTAGTGCTCACTGGATAAAGAATGTTACTTAATATCACATCTCTGCTGTTGTAAAATTGACTCTACACCAGTGCTTGCGGAATTCATTGTCCTGGATACAGCACTGTCATATGGGACAGGAGGCATTGTCGGAACAAGAACAGCAATACATCATGCTAAGATGGAGATCCCCAGAGGCTATAAAACTACCATAAAAATTAGCCAGCTAATTTAGAACAAACTCCTAATAGCAAACAAAGGGAAGGACACACCAAGACTACACACACAAATCAAACACACTGCACTGCATATGTTTTTGTAACTTCTGACTGTAGTATTTCTTTAAAGGAGTGTTTTTTCCTATAGAGCTACTTTCTCCCCTTGGTGATGTCTGGTGGCACCTCAGCCCCATCACCAACCTTCTCACAGTCTTACAGATCATTCACCACAGTTATCCAGGACCACTATGTATCAGTGGCCACTGGCTAGCCACATTGGTCATGCAAGAGCCTACTGGGCAGAGGGGTGCCGATTTTCCTTTAAAGTCCTGGTTTTCTTCCTCTGGTACAGTATACAAAGATGTGCAGCTACAACCAGCTTGGGGGGGGGTAGGAAAAGTGGACAAGAGTGGGAAGGGCAGTGGCACCAGTAAGGTGCTGGTCTGGAAGCATAATGATGTAGTATGGCAAAGAGAACAGTTACATACTGACCACAACAGTAGATCTTCATGAGAATCTCTTTCATTAGGCCATGCCATCCCATCCCACCCTCTGTCCCCCTATAACTCCTGACTCTCTCTCCTAGCTCTTTCTCCAGGAAGGTCTACCTGCTGTGTCCAGTCTTGCCTGGTAGCTGGAACCATTCCTTCTCTCTCTGTTCCCTAGAACAAGGTCCTATGAGCATGCTCTCAGGCGGGGAACTGAAGAGGGATGGGGCCACCCTGCGCAGTGTATACAGTACCTGAATATTCGATGTACATCCAAAGTATGGAGGAATGCTTCCCCTGGATTGGCATACTCAAGAAAATAAACTGGCAGGTGGATGATCTCATTCAAAGTAAACTCAAGACACCACCTCTGGCAGAAACATAGGATCAGTACATGAAGACACTCTGTCTTTCTGGAAACTCAAATAAGAAGGCTCACACATTAGAGCCAGAAGCTCTGAAATTCTTCAAGTAGAAGTAATAGCCACTAAAAATAATGCTTTCCAAGACAGAAAGCGTAGGCCGCAAGTCACAGCTAGCTCAAATGGAAGTCAGCTTTTCTAACTCAAAATTTAGATCCCAAGCCAGGACTGGATGGCAGATAGGAGGCTTCAAGTGCAAAATGCCTCTGAGAAACATACGGGCCACCTCCTGCTGAGCAACCGTACAATCATCAGTCGGCACAGGCAAGGATGAAATAGCAGCCGAGTCAAGCGCACCTTGATAGAAGAGTACTGCAATCCTGCATCTCTTAAGGACAGCAAACACTCTAGAACCTGGTTCACTGGACATGTAAAGGGATCCAGTTGATGAGAAGTGGCCCACAGAGCAAACCACTTCCACTTCATGGAATAAGTGGCTCTGGTGGAGGGTTTTATGGCAACCACTGGAACACCAGCTACCTTTTGAGATACCCCAAACCTAGGAATAACTATGTCCTCCAGAGCCATGTATGGAGTGTCTTGAGGTTCGGATGGACCAGGGTTCCCTGTTCCGTGTGGTCCTAGTGCCTGGCAACTATAGTTCCAGAGGTATGACCTGGTGAAAGAGATATACTCAAAGAAGATCTTGTTTACTGTGCGACAGTAAGCAGAGCAAGTCACTTAGCATCCCTGTGATCCTGTGACATACATGAAATTAGATTCAGCTCAGTGTGCCTTTCCAGGCCCAGAATTGTTAAATAAATTTAAAAAAAGGCAGACTGCCTCTGGACAGACAGACAGGTCAGTTAGGCCTTTTTCTGTTTGTCAAATTCTACAATTATTGTATTTCTGACACAGGACGCAAAGGGTAATAGTAAACGGAGTCCACAGTGAAGAAAGGAGGGTAACTAGCGGGGTAACGCAGGGTTCGGTACTGGGACCGGTCCTCTTTAATACCTTTATAAGTGACATTGGAGAGCACCTGGAAGAAAAGGTATGCCTCTGCAGATGACACAAAGATCTGCAACAGGGTTGATACACAAGGTGGGGTGGAAAGAATGAAAAGGGACTTGGCAAGGTTGGAGGAATGGTCAAATACATGGCAGCTCATATTCAATGCAAAGAAGTGGAAGGTAATGCATCTGGGAAACAAAAACCCAGGGGAGAATACACAATGGGGGGGTGAGTTAATAACAACAACAACAATCGAAAGAGACCTAGAAGTAATTACATCAGATGACCTAAAGGTGGTCAAGCAATGTGAGAAAGCAGTAAGGAGGGCTGGGAGGATACTGGGATGCATACGGAGAAGCATCAACAGTAGAAAACAGGAAGTTGTTATCCTTCTCTACAGACAGTTAGTGAGACCCCATCTGGAGTACTGCGTGCAATTCTGGAGACCCCATCTCTGCAAAGATATAGACAGAGTGGAGGCTGTTCAGAGGAGGGCAACCAAAATGGTGCAAGGTCTGCACCAGAAGACATATGAGGAGAGATTAAAGCAGCTTAACATGTATGTCCTTGAGGAAAGGAGGGAGAGGGGGGACATGATAGAAACTTTCAAGTATCTCAAGGAAATTAACAAGGTACAAGAGGGTAGTATCTTTCAGAAGAAGAGATGTGCAAGAACAAGGGGGCACAATTTGAAGATAGAGGGGGGACGGCTCAGAGGTAATGTTCGAAAGTATTTTTTCACAGAGAGAGTTGTGGATGCATGAAACAGCCTTCCTGACGAGACTGTGGAGTCAGGAACAGTGGGGGAATTCAAGAATGCATGGGACAGGCATAAGGCAATTCTAGTGGGGGGCAGGAGGAAGTAAGCTGTTGATTAACTAGAATCTGCAGCTTATCCATCAGGTAGAGAAATGGGCAGACTGGGTGGGCCAAGTGGTTCTTATCTGCTGTCAAATTCTATGTTTCTATGTTTCTACAAGGCAGGGCAGGGCAGGTGGTTACCACCACCTGATGTCTGTTGCTCTCGGATTCCCAAGTTCTCTCTCTCTCGGTCCCATTGCAGTGTGCTGTTTCTATTTGATTCTTTTCCAGTGTGCTACAGTGTTGCTGTTTGCCATCTATATGACATTGGACTATGTACCACCTCAGTTCTGATCCGGGCTAGAACCACACAGCAACAGAATCTGTCATCACCCATGAGACCCATTCTTGCAGGAAAAAGAGACAGAAAAACAAACATATTTAAAAGGCTGACATGCAGGCTATACAGTTAGAGTAAGCCTTTCCACTTGTAGCTTCGTCTCCTCCCACCCCCATAAAAACAATCCCTGAACACTTACCTTTGCTGTTAGGACATAATGTATACTCAAGCCTTTCCCACCTATGGCAGCCTCCTCCTCCAAAAATAAATCCCACAAATAACACTTGCCTTTGCAGGTAGAACACAATGTAGTATTTGAAGATCATCACCGAATACTGTCTGGGCATCTGTAGTTTAGCTGCAGCAGCACAGTAGTGGTGGGCCAGTTAACACTTATCTCATCATTGGTCACATCAGTGGTGGTGGGTTGAACTCACAGGGTAAATTAAAATGCAGTCAAAATCATAGGTAATAGCAATTTCTGTGTAGCAGCAGGACTCAAGCTACTCCACTTCTGAAAAATGCTTCCATGACTCATACCATGATTGATAATAATACACAAAAATGTTCACAGTGGCAAGTACGACACGCCAGGCTGGTCTGCGTCAAAAAGGCATTTTACGTGACAATAATAAGCCTAGCTGCAGTCAAGTCACAGGGACAGGTGGCATACAAAAAGACAACTTGAACATGACTTAATGAGCATGAGACACAGTGAATGAAGAAGCAAGACACCAGTGTAAATAAGACAAGCTAGGTTTGCAAATTCTTCTTATTTTGACATCATGAGAAAGAAGATCTCATTTGGTGTACAAGCGTAGAGAGGCCAGGCACCCAACAGTTGTAATCTGCATGAAGCCAAAAAATACAGAACATTTCCGACATCACGTTGTAACCCCCAGGAGCTTGCCTGAGTGCTCTCCGCCTGAATGGTGTTCAGTGCTTGAGCGTTTATCTGAGTGCTTTTAGAGCTTCTGGTACTGTCTCTTTAAGAGCTGTCTGCCTGCAGACTTTATCAGTTTGTATGGGGGGGGGGGACTGTGTATTTAATGCTTGAATCCCACCTGGGCCACTGAACAAATCGCTGTTTCTGCAGTCGCAATATGCGCAGAGGGAGCCCTTTCAAAAGATGTAACTGTTTGCCTGAAGCCAGTTAGAGTATTCAGTAGAATGTGGTTTGTCTAATCTGCCTTTCTTGCAGCTGGGACTCTGTGTGTTTTGCTCTCCATCTTGGATCTGAACTGTGGCATAGATCCAATTGGTACGGGGGGGCCTCTAAAATGGAGTTTCGTTGGACCAACCAGAATCAGGACTCTCTTGGGAGCTGGCTTACCATAGGAGATATAGCTAGTAATTCTGGGAAGTGAAGTTCTGGACCTTGGCGCCTATTTGCACCAAGAAAAAGAGTTCTGAATGCCTGACAGCTGAGTCCACCAATTGGACTGGGTGGCGCCAGAAGGGAATGCTCTGCCTTGTGTCTGGGCAGATCAGATCCGTTGGGATCGTGATGACAGAAGGAGCTGCGAGCTTCTGTGCTGTACAGTTTCGCGTGGGAAGCGCGTGGGAGGCCTAAATTTGGGCTGTGACATTGCCAATTCAAGTTGGACTGAATCTGAGACTATGGAGAGGCTGAAAGAGTGGAAACCAGGCTCACCCTGTAGAAGACTGGAGAAATTGCTGAATCGCGCTCAGTCTGTCAGGAAGTGAAGCTGCGGTGTGATCTCCCGGGTTTAGCAGTAGGTGCGATCGGGATCTGGAAGCAGCTGCCTGGTATAGTAATTTCCTTTACATATAAATGTGTGGAATGCTTGTGAGGAACAGTTAAACAGGTTCTCTTGTCCCCATGCAGTGTGGACTGAAAGCCAAGTGAATGTATGTGGACTGAATCCGTTCTGCTGGTCAAAACTGTATGCCTGGCTGGTAGAATCTCATCTCCCTGCTGTGTGTGGGACTCTGGCAATCCAGAATCCCCCTGTGCCAGTTATCAGCACTGAGTCTGTGAGTGCAAATCAGGGTAGCTCCCTGCCATCTGTTTATCCAATTGCAAGTATGTCGTCTAATTATTGTGGTTTCCTTTTTTCATGGACTGAACCATCTAGCTCCAGATTACAATTGGGTGTGTTGCATATTTTCTTCTACAGGGCCCTCTTCCATCTGTACCTGCTGGGCAACGGACCTGGCCAGCCCCACTTGGGTACCCAGAATGTGACTTTTAAGACCCTGTAGTGTGCACAGTACTGTGATCTAATTCTACCAATTAACCTGATTGCCCCCCTCCTTGTTACCGCCCCCCTCTAATAAATCAGATTCATTGTTATTGAACTATATGGTGTCTGTGGTATCCGTGCATGTAGAGAAGGTATTGCATTGTGTTTGTGTATGTCGGTTAACCTTGTTTTACAGGGGGTCCTCAGAGATGAACATCAGAATCAGTCTCGAGGGTAAGTGGTGTTTTATGATTAAACAGTGTGTACATGTGGGGTATTGGGACTGTAACTTCGGTGCATTGTGTGAGCCACTAGACAGGATAAAAGGGGGTCTCAGTGTCCCAGAGGGCTGTGACCAAACTAGTCTAACCACTACAAACCCTGACCTCTAGGTGGAGGCACCCACCATAGAACCAAGGCCCCTCAACCTGTCAGTAGTTAAGCAGGCAGGAGTAGTAGCCCTTGGGATAGCGCCACCTGGGGGTTACATCTTGGAGGCACCACTGGGATTAGCGTTCTCTAGTGGCCGAGTGAAAGAAGTACCCCATTATGTCTAACTTTAAGGAGAAAATGGAGGGGAGTACCATGCCCAAGTTAAAACTTGACCCCCTTAAGATGATGGTACACAAATTAATGGGGTGGTGCGAAGCTGAGGAAATGGACTCCCAAAAGGCTATTTTATTGCTGGATGTCCCATTGGAGATTTAAAGTGCTGACATTGTCTCTACTGTAGAATTTGTCAAATGTATGCTGACTTGCTCGAACAAACCCTGCAAGTGCTGCTTTCATGCAGTATTCCGATAGACCCTGAGAGGGTGCCCGTCGTGATTTTGCCCGAAGGTGCCCAGAAGGGGTGGAGGGTTATTTACACACGTAGTGGTTAGGCCACCCCGGGGAGGTCCTCTAAGACTAATAGCTTTAAGGAAAAACTGCTCAAATTGTTAGCCGCAGAAGGGAGAACGGCTCAGGAACTGGTAAAAGTATTAGATATTTTGGGCGACCACACTCAACTGCCATCCCCAGGTACATCTCACGGGTCCTCTAAGAGCTCCATACTAGCCCCACCCCCATAGTTACCCGTAATATAATTAGGTTGGGGATTTTTTACAGCAGATTGTCAACTCAGGCATTTTGGTGTCTCCGATCATGAACAGTGTCACTGTGATTTTCTTTATCTGTCCCGAACAATGATTTCCCACAGCGACCACGCATCTCTGTGCTAAAACTGTGAAAACGCACTTCGGCCATGTTGTGAAAAATGACAGCTGTACTGTTCATAAGGAAGTGTGGAAAAATGCCACTGGTGAAAATCTGGACTGAAAATATTACAAAGTCATGAACTTACGAGGGTGTGTGGAAACTGCACAATGCTCACTCATAACACAGTCATTTTATGGACTTTTGTCACCAAATTTTCAACATAGCCATTTTAAGACCTCTGCTCATGAACAGTGTAACTGTGATTTTCTTAATCTGTCCCAAACATTGCTTTCGCACACCAACAGCACCATTGTGCGCTACATGTGCGAAACACATTTTGGGCGACATATGAAAAATGGCAGCTGTATTGTTCATAAGGAAGTGTAATAAAATGGCAATGTTGAAAATCTGGAGTGAAAATATTAAATTTGCAAAACTTACTAGCATGCATAGGAACTGCGCAACGCATGCTCGTAAAACAGTCATTTTTAGGAATTTTTTCACAAAATTTTCAACATAACCATTTTAAGACCTCTGCTCATGAACAGTGTCACTGTGATTTTCTTAATGTGTCCCATACATTGATTTCGCACATCGACTGCGCCATTGTGCGCTACATGGGCGGAAACACATTTTGGGCAAGATGTGAAAAATGACAGCTGTACTGCTCATCAGGAGGTGTGGTTAAATGGCAATGCTGAAAATCTGGAGTGAGAATATTAAAAATTTGTGAACTTACAAGTGTGCGTAGGAACTGCGCAACGCACGCTCGCAAAACAGTCATTGTTAGGAATTTTTTCACCAAATTCTCAACATAGCCATTTTAAGACCTCTGCTCATGAACAGTGTCACTGTGATTTTCTTAATTTGTCCCGTACATTGATTTCGCACACTGACTACGCCAATGTGCGCTACATGGGCGGAAACACGTTTTGGGTGAGATGTGAAAAATGACAGCTATACTACTTATAAGAAGGTGTGGTACAATGGCAATGTTGAAAATCTGGAGTGAAAATATTGAAAATTCACGAACTTATGAGCTTGCATAGGCACTGCGCAACGCACGCTCGTAAAATAGTCATTTTTTTGGAATTTTTCCACCAAATTTTCAAAATAGGCTTCTTGAGAGCCCACCTTATGAACACTGGCAGTGTCGTTTCGTTAATCAGTCCCAAAAGGTGATTTCGAGCAGTGACTGCGAAATCATCCTTCGGGCCCAAATAATGCCATGACAGTGACAGCATTCATGAGAAGGGGTCACAAAACACCATGTTGAAAATTTGGCAAAAATTTCAAAAATGCCTGAGATACGAACAAAGTTGAAAAACCTATCTATCCCATTATACAGCTTACCGACATTTCCTCAGTTCATGGTTGGCTTTGAAGAGTGCAGACGTGTTCCGGTCCACCAAAGATCGCCGAGCTGGACTCCGGAGGTAAGTATGGGGTGGGGGTGTGGGAGGCAGGGCAAAAGCGCAGGGTGGTGCGGTTGTGGGGGCAGGGAGACTGTGTGGATGGTTTTTTCTTTTACAGGTTTTTTTAAGAAATGACGACGTTGACGCTTACACGCTGGGGTGGGCCCTACGGCACAAGGACGGGCTGGTTGGGGACGGAGTCGACGGGAATTGGGCACCTCCGCCAGCCATAGTAACTTTGCCACGCTTGGGGTGGGCTCCCAGCGTGGCACCCAGTACCG
Source organism: Neoceratodus forsteri (assembly GCA_016271365.2). NCBI lineage: Eukaryota > Metazoa > Chordata > Ceratodontiformes > Ceratodontidae > Neoceratodus > Neoceratodus forsteri. The sequence goes on from JADMNL010000023.1 coordinate 75,021,095, forward strand.
GGAGGGGAGGACAGTGCAGCCAACGGGATTGGGCAACCCCATCGGCTATACGATGATTTGCCACACTGGGGTGGGCACCCAGCATGGCATGTTAAAGGCTTTTGGGGGGCACAGCACAGCCCGACGAGTTGGGCACCTCAGTCAGCTATACAGTGTGTGCGTGGAGACATACATGGCTGTCGTGCGTGTGTTTGTGTGTGTGTGTGTGTGGGGGAGCTGCGCGGGCAGGCGATATCTTATCGCTGCTCTACTGGCCGCGTAGCTCCCCTTTCAACTATCACGCCACTGCATTTTGGAGCTGTCATAAACAGCTCCAGCATGCATTAGACAGGTCACTGCCAACACATCTGACTGAATTGGAAGAGGGGCTACCACCCGAAAACTTGGATGATGGCACTATGTTTCTTGCACATGCATGCAAGCAAACATAAAAAGGGTGCCTGCTTTTATGACTCTTTTAACATCCTTTTATTTCATTTCCAAGGAAGGCCCAAGGGCAAGGCCTCACAGAACATTTCTATAAAGCACCGTGTTGATCTCCTAGCAGGGATCTCCAACCCACTAGGGTACCAACATGGCGCTGTCGAAATGTTTTGGTTGTGTGGCTACCCCAATGGGCCAGGTTCAGGCTGGGCAGAGCTGGGTGGGCACTGTGTTGAAGATTGGGCCTGACAGAAAAAAAAATCTTCCTGCTCACTCACTGGCCACTCATAGAGCCTGAACCATGTGTATCCTATTCCCTGTCTGATTACAGGGTGGGGTATATCCCTGTCTGATTTAAGGGTTTATCTCTATCTGATTACAGGATGTATCCACGGTGAACAACATGGAAGGGAAAATAATAGATAAAAAAGTGTTTTGGTTTCTTAAAATGAAAAGAAACAGCCAGCCCCGTAGTGTTACAGTACTGTCAGTGCTACAAACTACTCTGATAAACCGAGTTTCTGAACGGAACTTGGTAGCTTGTGGTTCAGCCATTGCAAGCAAGAAAGGGACAGTAAAATGATGAAAACAGTAAAAACAGTCCAATAAACAAACCCTGTCAGTGAAACACTGGGACTATATGACCTTTAAATAAAGCAAGAAAATGTTGGCAATGATGTTTTTGTAGGCTTTATGCAAAAGCTGAGTGGTGAGTGCACCCGGTTTCACAAGCTCATTGTTAGAAAGTCCTAGCGTGAGAAGCAAGCAGCCACTGGATTTTGTCTTTACCCTGGGACTATTATAGCTGTGTTTGTGTTCAGTATTCTTGCTGTGTCTAGCATACATGATAATGACGTGTTAAAAAAACAAGAAGAGAAGCTCTAGCTGGGTCAGAAAAAGTTAATGTATTTACAATACAATGAAGACACATGCAACACTGCAAAAAGGAAGCATGGGGGAAACATGCAGCTTAACTTCATGGAGAGAAACAGTCAGCAAAAGCAGACTGTTTTTATTTCATGGGGTAACTCATATTTGCTCTGAACTAATGGCAAGTTAATCTTGGTGAAAACAAGCTGTTGGATGTGTTCAGAGCCTAGCACTGAATGATGAAGCACCATGTTGGTCACCAGCTATGCTAAACATCCTATCGGATAGCACAGTTGTAGGGGGCAACTTATGTATCTCACAACCAGTTGCACCAAGTGAAAGGATGAATGCACCCGTGCCGAGTAGCCTAATGTATCAACCTGAAACGGCTCAAGAGGTTCTGAAAAATAGCTGTCCAAGATCATCTTCATAGATAAAGGCTGTGACAATGTCCTCTTCTTGATGTAAGGATGTGTTGAGCAGTGCACACTCAATCCCATCAGTGCAGTTGTCAGTACCAGGTATTTCTTCCCCATCTCCACCAGTGGAACCAGACCTGCCAGATGACATTCCCTCCCTATAATGACCTTCTTCACAAGCCGGTTTCTACACCAGTCCTGCATGTAACCAATCAGCACATCATACAGCTATTGGTGAAACTGAGTCACTCTGTGGCTATCCATAACCACGTGAATGCTCTCGCATTTGAACCAGAGGATCCAGCATGGCTGCAAATATGTGGCTGTAACTATCCAGCACTTTCGCAACCCTTACATCCAGTTCAATTTGCACATGCTTAGTGAGTACAGCTGCCCCATCAGGAATATCCCTGTGTTCCTCTACTGTCTCACAATGGATGTTTTCAGGATATGCACTGCTGGGATCACCTGATTCAGAGTGGCAGTGGATACACTTAGATCACAGGTGCTCCTCCTAAATGGCGCAAGTACCCTTACCACGGTGTCAACTAGTGACCACTCATGGTGGCCTATGACTCCCCCAATACCACACTCCACTGACATGTCATGAAGTGCACGCTTCTATTCTAGCCATCTAGACAGCATCAGATATGATGAATTCCATCTGGTACTCACAGCCTGTGTCAAGCGACGTTGAGACAGACCAAGGCATTGTTGCACTTCTCTTAGTTGATTACTTACTTTTACAGAACAATGAAAATGAGCACAGATGGTGCATGCTATGGAGATAGTCTTACTCAAAACTGTGATGTAAGGCAGATGTGACCACTATATTTAAAGTGTGGGCAACGCAATGGATGCTGATAAAAATCCCATCACCAACTGCTTTCACCACATTTGCTCCATAATCCATGATGAAAAAAATCAACATGTAGAATGTACCAACTGTCCATGACTGCAGCATGTCTTGAATGAATGCCACGATGTTTGGCGATGTGTGGTCTTTCTCCATTAGCCCAGCATTTACGAGATCAGACCTGGAATGTCTGCCAGATTGTAGAAAGATGACGGGAGAACCAGTGACACAAGGAGAGAACAAGGAATCGGCAACAGGAGACAGGCTTTTACGCACACCAGTGTGAAGTCAAGGAGAGATATGCATGCATGGAGTTTGTACTGCTCCAGGGGCTAGACAGTTGAAAAGGTGCTAAAGCAGAGCACAAAGCTTTGTGCTGCATTTGCCGCCCAACCCAGAGGGTGATATATTCAGTCAGATAGCACACCAGCACTGTCTGATTGAATACAGAGCCATGTCAATACAGTGCAAAGGCAAGCTGCATTACCCTAACATGGAAGTGGGCTGTATGCATCCCACAGGTGAAATGTGTCTTTGCACCAGACAGCGCCGACAGCTACGGCACAACAATTGGCAGCAGAATGAAAAATGAGACCAATGGTCATGCAACACTCAAAGGGGCCATATGCATGTCCATTATGGACTTATTTGCATGGGAAGTGGCAGCAGGTTTGTGCCAGTTCCACGGTCACCTGACACATTAATCATGCTGGTGACTGCCCCCCCAACTCCAAACACCCATCCCATCTAAATGTGCTTCCTAGTGTCTAGTGGCACCCCCACCCACCCTCTGATCACCTGTCCTGATATTGTAAATATCCTCTCTGGTGTCTAGTAACATCCCCATACTCTGATCAGCCACCCTATATTGTAAATGTCCTTTCTGGGGTCTAGTGGCACCCCCACCCTCCAATCACTCATCCTAATATTGTAAACATCCTCCCTGGTGTCTAGTGGGACACCTCACACTCTGATCACCCACCCTGGTATTGTGAACATTCTCCCCATGTCTTGTGGCACTCACTACCCTCTGAGCCCCTGTTCCAGTCCATGCCATGTGTGCCCTGGTGTCTAGTGTCAACCCCCACCCTCCAGTTATTCATTCTGGTGCCTGCACAATTGTCTATGGTGGCTAGCAGTACCTCCCCACTCCCCTGAATACCTGTTCTCAACCTGACAATGGATGCCCAGGTGTCTAGTGGTAACCCCCCCGGAATGCTGGTCATTACACAAAATGCCAAACAGTGGCAGTGCCGTGGCCCCCACCTACCCCGCTTGCACCCAGCATGGCACCCACCCCAGCTCCCCCCCTTACCAGGCATGGTGGGACCGTGCAATGCATCGCACTATGGTGACTGGCACAACCCTTCACTCACTTCCTTAGTCGGCCACCATATGAGCTGCAGTGGCTTAGAAAAATGAAATTAAGGAGCTGGAGGAATTCCTTGATCTGAACCAATCAGAACTGCAGGATGAACCCCTAATATTCTTAGGAGAATAATGATAATGATCATTTATTGTACATAGTAAAAGAAAAGGGTATGTTAACGAAATTGGGAAAGTGGACAACTGGTGTATGATACAAGGCATTAGGAGAAGGAAAAGTGGTAGGATAGTTTATCATCCTCTCAGGAATCTGCATAATTGTTTTGGGATACATGAAGAAGCTGCATCTAGCGATACCTCAGGAGAATTACGTGAGACTAGTACTGATCAGCAGGACAATGATACAAGGCTTGAGGGGTCAAACATGCATAAACTGGGATAAGTCCCTGTAATAAGAGATTGCTTCATTAGGTGGACAGATTCAGTGACATGCAAAAGAGGCAGGTACATCACAGTAGTGGCCTGTTTATCAGGTGCTGAACAGCCTGGTAGAAAAGCCAGCGTAAACAGGAATATAGAAACATTGACAATGATGGGTCGCAAAAGACCAAAGATCCATCTTCTGTTAGATTCTGTTACAAATATCGTCATACATTGGTGGCACGCACTTCTAGCTCTTATCCTTGCTCCCTCCAAAACCTATGTACTTAGTATACTTTCTACATTTGTTTCTTTTCCTAGAATTTATTACTTGTATCTTGCTTTTATTGTTAATGTACACACAGCTGCTGTTGTCACTTTATTTCTTATTGCTATTTCACTCCTTGCATATCCTCTCCCTAAATTGCATGTGGAAACGAGTTCCAGCTTAGTATGCTTATCCTGGTTACCAAAATTTTTAAATACGTAAATCTGGTACCTGCGGCTGGAGACTAGCCACAGTATATTCAAACCTATATAGACTCCCATGGATGTATTTCTCTTTATATCGTAGCAGAGGTTTGGCTCACACCCTCCCTACCTTTCAACCCTCCTTGCTTCCATCCTCCATCCTCCATCATCCCTTCTACCCCCCTCCATAACAATGCTTCCCTTTCCCTCTCCCTCCCCTCCAGGAAAACTGTGGTGGGCCAAGCTGCCTTCTCATATCGTTTTCCTAAGCTCTGGTCCTCTCTATCCCTGTGTATCCCCTCAGCCTCATCATTCTTCTCCCTCAAGTCCCTTCTTTGTGTCTTCTCAACCCCCTTCTGCAAATGTTCCTGACCCTTGTGTATTCCCCTCCCTTTTGTTGATGTCCCCACACACTCCCCTCCCTCCCAGGCTTATTTGCTCCTAATTAGTTGTCGCATCTGGAAATGCTTCATCCCTGTTCCTACCCTACTGCACTGGCACTGGTAATCTATCGCACCTCTGCAATGTGGGTATTAGTTTTCTCCCCTTATCTGGTGCTGCTCCCAGTACTGTATTGCACTTACACCTTAATTTTCACTGTTTCATCTTGGATTTTGTTTTCCCTGAATACTTGCCTTTATATCATGACAGCACAACAGCATTGTATTTATTTATTGAAGCCCAGGTGCCGTGTGCCAGTGGGCTACTACCCCTGCCTGTTGGCCATCTAACAGGTTAAGGGGCCTGTATCCTGCTACGGTGGTGTTCGGGGGTCCTATCCCAAAGATAAAAATAGTGCAGTACCTCCACCCAGAGAGAATTAGAAGTGGGTCAGGTGACTGGCTGGCACAGCCCCCTGAGGTGCTGCACCTATCTACCTCCCCTACCAACCACCCCACACACACTGGATGCCCAACAATTCAGTACCACCATAAGCCATGAACAGTAATGCTTTGACAGGCTCAGAGAATTCCTGCACATACAATTTCATAAGGTAAATCACAGCTTTATTTAGGGTAAGGACTAGGGAAAGGGTACTGGGACGAGGGATGGCTGTGGATAGATAAAACTGGTTAGTGAAATAGGCAACAACCATAAACATTGGGGACCACAGGCCAAACCCACCCTCACTGATACCAGTATTTCCCTGGATGTTCTTAGGGGTACCCACTAGGTGCAGGCCTGGTACGGTGCCATAGGTTAGCTGGCTGTTGGAGCCCTGAAAAAATTGTGTAACCCCAGAGGGCACTATCCCAAGGGCTACTACCCCTGCCTGCCCTAACTGCAGCAGGGCGAGGGGCCCAGATCCGTTGGCAGGTGCCTCCACCCAGAGGTCAGGGTTAGAACAGTTGAGGTTGACTCGATCACAGCCCTCTGGGTTGCTGCAACCCCCTTTCTTCCCACTAGTGGCCCACGAGTTCAATTTCAGAGTCCTTACTATATACACTATCTCCGCCTCGAACCAGTCAGCTCACTCGGGACCCCTGAAAGTAGTACAGTTACTCCACATTCACTGTGCAGTATTCCACCATTAATACACAGACTAGCCAGTGTACTTTTGCAAAACAAGCAATCTGATTTATTTGAGGGGAGATAACAAGGACCGGGGGAATCAGGTTGATTAGCTTACCACTACAATATATGAAAATCTACCTATGGCTCTGTGCACAGGCCTAACCTATTAATTACTGTCTATGGGTACCCAAGCCCTAATGGCTAGTTCCTTGATGCAGCTGGTTGGGGCCCTGACACAAGCGAGCATTTAATTCCTGAGAAGATTAGATAGAGCCAGAAAGCTCAATTAGTGCAGTCAGCAATACAACAAAATGATTTTGCCTTGGTCTGTAAGCTTTAACAGGGAGCTACCCTGATCCAGTAATCACAACTCCAGCAGAGAACCACTCCTTCACCACTTGCAGGGCTGAGCCTGAGCTTCAAAGGCCTCCTCACACATTTATATGGAAAACAACAGAGGGGTACCATACCAGGCTGCTGCTTCCAGGACCCGAACAAACTCACAGCTAATGCGGGTGTTTCACGGCAGCTTCAAACGTCCTGACAGACCGAGCGCGATTCAGCAGATTCTCCAGTCCTCTTCAGGTGAAGACTGGTAGGTAGCTGTGCTGTACACAGCCTCCTCTGACCGCAAGCCTGTGGATTCAATTCGTGGCACGCTGGCAAAGCAAATGGCCACTTAGGCCCTTCACGCGCTTCCCGCATGAACACTCAATGGCGCAGAAGCTCAGAGCTCCCTTCTCCTCCACAATCACAGCACATCTGCCCCTAACAGCATGGGGCAATCCTCACAGCCCAGGCGCTACCCGATCTCATTGGCTGGTTACACATGCCAGTCACTTATTCTAGCCCTCAGTGGTGCAAAAAGGCACCATGACCCATAACGCCACGACCAGGAATTACAAGCTGTGTCCCCATTTGTCAGCCGGCTCCATCTAGAGTCCTGGTTTCTGGTTGGCTGCTTTTTTACTTTAGATTAGATACCCCCTCGCTCCTATTGGACCCCTCGAACTGTCCTGGTCCAAGATGGAGGGGAACAGCACACAGAGTCCCATCTGCAACAAAAGCAGGTTAAACAAAACTGCATTTTCACTATCACTGTAAATGATTTCAGGCAAATAGTTACACCTGTCGATGGTGCTCCCCTGGCACTTTCAGCGATCATAAAGAGGGGCAATTACAGTACAGCTCGAGCGGGACTCGAGCAGGAAAACACACAGTCCCCCTCATAAACAATGATTTTTCCCACAAGCAGACGGCTCTTAAAGAGATATTACTTGGAGGCTTTAAAAGCACTCACAACCCCCACATTTAGCGGCCTTACACCGAACACCAGCCAGGCATGGAGCATTTGAACAAGATCCGGAAAGGCTTTTAGGAACCCCCATTTGTAGGGCGGTTACACCCTTCCTGGCCTGGAAAAACTTGGTGTCCGCGTCAAGTAGCTACCCTTAAAGCACTTTAAGGCAAACAGTTTAATTAACATTATATCACACTTTAGATTACACGCATGGATACTGTATTCACAGTTTACTATGGTTTATGCAACATTACACACACATATAACCTTTTTCCTTTTAAATCAGGTCATTACTCTCTGCCCATGACACCTGAAAAGAGGGGGCCCTTCCCTTTCAGCTACTGGCGGGCTAACTGGGGTAGGGGTACCACACTCGAAGGGCAATACTAACAGGCTGGAGTTATCCCCCAAGGCTAACTTAGGCAAGGAGCTCGGGGACACATACACCCCTTTATGGAGCACATTTAAGGGCAGGTCCACAGGCTGACCCAGAGACTCATAACTCAACTTTACTACAGGCCGTACTTCTCGGCCAGAGCATCTAGGGGTCTCGGAAAACCCTGCTACAGGCCCCGATCCCATTTCAGCCTCATTGAGATTAGTAGGGGGAACCTCCACAGGGGAAGGAGGCCCAGTGCTCATAGTACTTTCGGGGGCATGACCCTCTATATCAGGACCCACACTACTTGGCTCGGCTGGGGACTGTTCAGGTGCTAGTGAGGAACCATCAGGGCATTCAAAATATTCTTCAGGTTCCGGAATATCACTGGCTTGTTCCCCCACATCACTTTCTTCTTCTGAAAAGTCAGATAGTTCAGCCAGGCCAGACAGTTCAGCCAGGCTCAAGGACCCCACCCCTTGGGCCTTGCTGCCACCCAATTCATCCTCTGGAAGCATTGGTTCCGGAGACAAAGCTGGGGGCTCAGACAGTCCAGAAAGCCCAACTTCATCTCCAGAGTTAACGAGGGGATTGCCCCGAAACAGCTGGCTCAGTTCATAAGAGGGATAGTATTCAATATTATTTTCATTGTCTTCAGATAGAGTGGCGATCATCTTCATCAGAGGGGTTTGGACAAGGCCCTCTTATTTGGTTTGCTGAAGAATCAAGTGGTCTGAGTTTTTTCTTGGCAGCAGATCTAGTCATAGGCCTGGAGGGGGGGGCATTGGGAAGTTCAGCTTCAATCAAGATTTGCCCGATTGGCAGCAGATGATTTCTGTGTATAGTTTTCACATCTTTTGAATTGTTTTCAGGCCGTACTTTATATACAGGTAAATCTGCCAGTTTTCCCACAACAATATGAGGGAGGTGTTGCCATCTGTCAGCAATCTTATGTTTGCCATGCAGTCCCAAATTCCTCAATAGCACTCTATCTCCTTCTCTCAGTTCCATTGTTTTCACTTTCTTATCATACCTCTCCTTGTTGGCCAGGTTTCGTTTAGCAGCCATAGTCTGGGCCAGTTGGTAGACATGGTTCAATTGGGCCTTCAACTTCTGTACATACTGTAGATGATTTTCTGCTTGCACCCCATCAGGGGAAACCCCAAAACACACATCCACTGGCAGTCTAGCCTCTCTCCCAAACATCAGCCTGTACGGAGAAAATCCAGTGGCATCACTTTTGGTGCAGTTATAAGCATGAACCAGGGTGCTAATCTGCTGGCTCCATCTAGGCTTGTCTTTGGATTGCAGTGTGCCCAACATATCAAGCAATGTGCGGTTAAACCTTTCAGGTTGGGGATCTCCCTTGGGATGGTATGGGGTGGTTCTTGATTTTCGTACTCCCCACAAAGATAGCATTTCTTTAATCAGACGGCTCTCAAAGTCCCTCCCCTGGTCAGAATGGATCCTTTGGGGGGCCCCATAGTGGACAAAGAAGTTCTCAACAAGTACTTTAGCCACTGTGGTTGCTTTCTGATCTTTAGTAGGAAAAGCCTGTGCATACCGGGTAAAATGATCAGTGACTGCCAATATGTTACTGATGTTTTTTAGATCTGGTTCTAAACTCAGGAAATCAATGCAGACCAGTTCCATAGGGGCACTGGTAGTGATATTGTCCATGGGGGCAGCCCCAGAGGGCTTTTCTTTGCAAACAGCGGCCACAGGTCTTGACATACTGCTCTACATCTGTACTCATTTTTGGCCAGTAGAATCGTGTCCTTACCAGGTCAAGAGTTCGGTCTATGCCAAGATGCCCCATGTGATTATGCAGGGACCTCAAGACCAGTTCTCTAAAAGCAGTGGGCAGCACCAGTTGTTGTTTGTCTACCCAGCCTTCCTTATCCACAGTCTCTCTGTATAGTAGTTGGTTAATCAGTTTTAACTTTGACCGTTCTTTGTATAACAAGGCAGTTCTCAGGTCAGTGGAACGCAACTTGGACACGTCCCTCCCAGCCTGCAAAGCCTCCACGGCAGCTTTTATCATGGGGTCTCGGGATTGAGCCCTGCTGAGACTATCATTGTTGAATTGGGGCAGTGAACTAGTGTCTAATGCAGAAAATGACAGTAAGCAGCAGGTATGCAGTTCTCGGATGGCCCCAAGCAATCCACCATGCAGTCCACAGCATCAGGAGACACCTGTTCCTCCTTGTCAAATTTTTGGCCAAGGGTTCTTATGTCAGGTTCTGACAACCTGACCCAGTCAGTTTGTGGCATAGGCCTCCGAGAGAGACCATCTGCATCTATATGGTTTAGACCTGCTCTGTACTCAACAGCATAGTCGTAGGTAGCCAATGCAGAGAGCCACCTATGGCCAGTGGCATCCAACTTGGCCGAGGACTCCACATAGGTCAGTGGATTTTTATCAGTCTTTACCAATATCTTGGCACCATACAAATAGTCATGAAATTGGTCAACAATGGCCCACTTCAGAGCCAGGAACTCTAGTTTGTGCACTACATAATTTTTTTCTGAAGGAGTCAGACTTCTGCTGGCAAATGCTACAGGTCTCAGACCATTCGAGTGCTCCTGATATAACACAGCCCCCAATCCTTGTAGACTGGCGTCAGTATGGGGAACGTACGGCTTGGCCGGGTCAGCATAGGCCAGCACTGGGGCATGGGTAAGTTGATATATGATGTCATAGAAAGCTCTCACACTCAGTAGTCCAGCGTTTCCAAACACATCATTCGGCCAAAATACTTTCTCCATCTCAGAGTGCACAACTTTCTTATACTTTTGTGCGTGGAGGGTACCCTGAGTAAGGTTGAGGAGGGGCGGATCACTCGGAATAATCTTTGACAAACCGCCTATAATATCCACAAAACCCCAGGAACCATTGCAGCTCTTTCAAATTCTTCGGCTGAGGCCAAGTAGTCAAAGCCTCCACTTTGCTGGGGTCAGTCTCTATGTCTTCAGTGGATACTATGTGGCCCACATACTTCACAGAAGTTTGGAAGAATTGGCACTTGTCTATAAATAGCTTGAGACTGAAATCCTCCAGCCAATCCAGGACCTTGAAAAATTGACGTTCATGTTCTTCCAATGAGCTGGCAAACACTATGACATCATCCAAGTAAACCAAACACTCGAGCAAATTCATGTCCCCCACAGCACATTCCATCAGGTGCTGAAAGGTAGTTGGGGCACCTGAAATCCCTTGAGACATCCAGATAAACTCATAGAAACCTACGGGGCAAATGAATGCAGTCTTGTCTCGGTCCTCTGGGGCCATCGGGATCTGATAGTACCCACTGTGGAGGTCTAACACAGAGAACCACTTACTGCCATTTAGACAATCCAAGGCGCCCTGTATGCGTGGCATGGTATACTGGTCTGGGATGGTCCGTCATTCAAGGACGTAATCTACACACATCCTAACCACCCCATTCTTTTTCCTCACTACTACAATGGGGAAGCAGAGTTCCTGTACTCTTGTATCATACCAGCAGCAAGCATCTCTTGCAAATGCCGCCTCACATTGTCTATGTCAGCCGGGGCCAGGCGCCGAGATCTCTCTCGAAAAGGCCTTTCATCATGCAGCCGGATGTGGTGCTCAGCCCCTTGCACACATCTCATGTCCCATTCTTTTAGGGAAAATACCTGGTCTTTTTTGTCAAGCTTCTCACTGATCCTCACTTTCCATTCAGCAGGCAATGGGGAGTCACCGAAATCAAACAAGTCGAGAGTTACTCTGTCATCCTTCCTCGAACCCTTGCTATTGAGCAGCACTGCAGTATCTGCACAATGTACACTTGACAGAGGGCAACCTCTTTTTATTCGAATCTCCTTGTCAGATGCATTATGAACTTGAACCATCACCCTCCTGGTGTAAGCATGGGCCCTAGCAGGCAAGATACTGTGTTTAACCAGCAGTCCCTCAGGCAATCTTCCCTCCCCAGGTGCAACCAACATCAATAACTTATTCTTAACATCTGTTCTCATTCGGACTTCCCCTTGCAAAACACACTGGGCATTTGGGGCAAGTATCAATGGTGCCAGATCCTTCTTCCATACTACACCCATGGAGCCTTCAGGTTCCTCCTGGCTAACCTTCCTCTGAGTTTCATAGGCCTTTGGAACACAGCAGGTATTCTTAGGGCTCGCCAGTCCTAAATGCCTGCTTTTCTGAACACAATTGGGCTAATCACAAAAATATGAGCATTTATCCCAATCAACAGGTGTAGCTCATCATACAGTCCAGTGGGGGGAGACTAAAGCCAAGGTTTCCACCTGTTCGTCCACTCCAGCCACAGAAGTAGGAAATGACAACCAGATCCAGATATACCCCAAATACGGATAAGCCTTGACACTTAGCTCCCATACATGTAGACCATCCAAGGGTTGTAGTGGCACCTCATGCAGGTGTGTCTGATACCAGTCCTGAAACATGATGGTTACCTGAGAGCCACTATCTAATACAGCTTGGGTGGGAATCCCATTTACTTGCACTGGGGCCTCCATCGAGGGCCCTACCACATCAGACCATTCAGAAGGCACAGCATTGACAGTTGCTTGGGCATTGGCCCGGGTCACAAAGCCCTTCCTGGGGGGTCGGACGTGGGCCCTGCGATGCCAAGTGATCAGTCTGCTGTTGACCTTCCTTAAATTCTCCAGCAACTGACACTCAGTCTGAAAGTGTCCATCCTCCCCACAATGGTAACAGAACTTGGGGTCCCAAGGGTCTCTATTGGCAGGGGAATACTTTATCTGCTGGGGGCTCTCCGGGGGGGCGAGGGGGTTCCCCTTGGCCAGGGCATTGGTTTCTAGATAACTCAGGTTCCCCAGACCTAACAGGGTGGGTAGTGGATCTCTTTAAGTCTCTCACCAGTTCTCGTAAATTCCTGACCTCAGCCCTCCACTCACTTTCTACTTGGGGATCAGAGGAAATAGCACGCATCCCCCACCCCTCCCTGTAATTCGGGGAACACATCAGGCCCCCCCAAAAGGTGGGTCTCAACAGGTGCACTAGACTCAGGTGTTTGGCTCAGATTCACAGCCCCCACATGGGGTTTCCACCCCTCCTCATCAGTCTCTACTTCTCTAATCTCCCTCATCAATTGACGGTATTCAGGCGGGGCAGCCCGTCTATCATGTAACTTAAGTTTTAACAATATCACACTGGAAAATCTAGCAGACTTCAAAACATGTTCCAACCTGAACTGGTTCAAGGCTGAGGCTGTGATCCCCCCTTTTCGATCAGCCTTCTGTAAGGCCCGTTCCACCCTAGTAACAAAGGTGGACAACTTCTCATTCCTCCATTGCTTGGCAGACTTGAATTTCCATAATAAGTCTTCCCCAGTTTCTGTACTCCCAAACACTCTCTCTAAAGCAGAAAGGTACTCTGCTGCAGTAGTTTCCGGGCTAGTGGCCTGCAAGAACCAAATGGCTTCCAAAGCTGGGCCCCGCAGACTCTCCATCAGTCTCTTTTGTTTCTCCCCCTCAGAACATTGCCACTCCTGGACTAGGGGGGTGGCATAGTCCATCCACGCCTCCAAATCATCCTCCACTGAAGGCACTGGCACTGTGCCAGAAAAATGTTTTAGCCTATGGTAAGAATCTAGCTGTATAGGGGGAACCACTAGGGGCAGTGGAGCCAAAATAGAACTCTTGGGGGGACAGGGAGAGGTACCGTGGGAAACCTGGGGGGTGGGTTCACTAGAAAGGTCCAACACCTGCAGTAATTCTTGGGTAGTCCTCCCCTCCACAGCCAGTAATTTAAGCAGTTTATCTTTGAAACTATTAGTCTGGGGAGACCCCCCAGGAGTGACTGACCCACTCCGGATGTGAACAAGCCTCCACCCCTGTTGGGCACCTTCCGGGTAAATCACTGGGGGTACCCTCTCAGGGTCGATGGCTAGACTACACAAAAGTAACATCTGCAAGGTCTGATCGAGCAGGTCAGCCATATGCCCCTTCACCTCTACCTTGCCCAAACATTTAACACGCTCCGCGGTAGAAATAATATCAGCGGTCGTTGTTCCCAGAGGTACATCTAGTAGTAACACAATTCTCTGGGAGTCCAGCTCTTCGGCTTCACCCCACCCCATCAGTTTGTGTACCATTGTCTTAATAGGGTCTAGCTTAATCTTAGCCATGATATCCCCTTCCAGTTTTTCCTTTAACTTATCCATATTTGTGCACTTCACCCACTCGGCCACTAGGGGACGCTAATCCCAGCGGTGCCTCCAATTTGTAACCCCCAAGGGGCGCTATCCCAAGGTCTACTACCCCTGCCTGCCCTAACTGCAGCAGGGTGAGGGGCCCAGATCCGTTGGTGGGTGCCTCCACCCAGAGGTCGGGGTTAGAACAGTCGAGGTTGACTTGGTCACAGCCCTCTGAGTTGCTGCAACTCCCCTTTCTCCCCACCAGTGGCCCACGCAGTTCAATTTCAGAGTCCTTACCATATACACTTACCCCCCGGCTCAAACCAGTCAGCTCACTCCGGGGACCCCCTGGAAAGTAAGGTACAGTTACACCATATTCACTGTGCAGTATTCCACCATTAATACACAGACTAGCCAGTGTACTTTTGCAAAACAAGCAATATGATTTATTTGAGGGGCGATAACAAGGACCGGGGGGATTCAGGTTGATTAGCTTACCACTACAATATATGAAAATCTACCTATGGCTCTGTGCACAGGCCTAACCTATTAATTACTGTCTATGGGTACCCAAGCCCTAATGGCTAGTTCCTCGATGCAGCTGGTTGGGGCCCTGACACAAGCGAGCATTTAATTCCTGAGAAGATTAGATAGAGCCAGAAAGCTCAATTAGTGCAGTCAGCAATACAACAAAATGATTTTGCCTTGGTTTGTAAGCTTTAACAGGGAGCTACCCTGATCCAGTAATCACAACTCCAGCAGAGAACCACCCCTTCACCACTTACAGGACTGAGCCTGAGCTTCAAAGGCCTCATCACACATTTATATGAAAAACAACAGAGGGGTACCATACCAGGCTGCTGCTTCCAGGACCCGAACAAACTCACAGCTAATGCGCTTCACGGCAGCTTCAAACGTCCTGACAGACCGAGCGCGATTCAGCAGATTCTCCAGTCTTCTTCAGGTGAAGCTTGGTAGGTAGCTGTGCTGGTACACAGCCTCCTCTGACCGCAAGCCTGTGGATTCAATTCGTGGCACGCTGGCAAAGCAAATGGCCGCTTTGGCCCTTCACGTGCTTCCCGCATGAACACTCAACAGCGCAGAAGCTCAGAGCTCCCTTCTCCTCCACAATCACAGCACATCTGTCCCTAACAGCATGGGGCAATCCTCACAGCCCGGGCGCTACCCGATCCACATTGGCTGGTTACACATGCCAGTCACTTATTCTAGCCCTCAGTGGTGCGAAAAGGCGCCATGACCCATAATGCCACGACCAGGAATTACAAGCTGTGTCACCATTTGTCAGCCGGCTCCATCTAGAGTCCTGGTTTCTGGTTGGCTGCTTTTTCACTTTAGATTAGATACCCCCCTCACTCCTATTGGACCCCTCGAACTGTCCTGGTTCAAGATGGAGGGGAACAGCACACAGAGTCCCATCTGCAACAAAAGTAGGTTAAACAAAACTGCATTTTCACTATCACTGTAAACGATTTCAGGCAAATAGTTACACCTGTCGATGGGGCTCCCCTGGCGCTTTCAGCGACCATAAAGAGGGACAATTACAGTACAGCTCGAGTGGGACTCGAGCAGGGAAACACACAGTCCCCCTCATAAACAATGATTTTTCCCGCAAGCAGACGGCTCTTAAAGACATATTACTTGGAGGCTTTAAAAGCACTCACAACCCCCACATTTAGCGGCCTGACGCTGAACACCAGCCAGGCATGGAGCATTTGAATAAGCTCCGGCAAGGCTTTTAGGAACCCCCATTTGTATGGGGGTTACAATTGAAAAGGACTTGGTTTAAAGAAAACAACACAAATTCCCTTTGATTTTTCTTTTCAGGAGTCAGGTCCTCAGTACTTACAGTTTGTTGACCTCAAAACCCAGGAGAATGAAGCTCCTTGTTCAGTGCAGCATGGGCAGAAGAAAGGCCAGCTTTGGTCCTTCAGGCAGTATGGACTTGCTCGAAGGTCTTGCAGCTGGTAACTTTGATTGTAGTTCTGACCGCTTGTCACCTTCAGCCACTTCTGGCCCATTGCAGAGCCCTGTGGCAGGACAGCACTAGCCCCAGAAGGCCCAGACCCAGGAGTGGCTCCACAGCCCAGCTCCCCCCGATGGGATGTAGGTGCCCTAGCACCCCAGCAAGTGCCATTGACCTCCTGAGACAGTGAGTCCCACTTGGAAGGGATGAGTGGGTTCCCTCCCTGGCTCTGGGTGAGAACTCCCAAATGATGGGGTCCTCCTGCAGTCCCTGCACTATGTTCAAGGCAAGAAAAGTTTGCAGGCCTTTATTCCAATACAGTCCAGCTGAAGTGGGTGCTAGCCTCAGTTCCAAGAAGCGCAGGTGCTGTCCAACAGGGGAATCCAAGAACAGCAAGTCCCTGCACACCAGTCCGCACTTTCCAGCCAAACAATGTCCACAACCTTGTCTTCAGCTGCAGTTAGAACACAGCTCTCAGCCAAATTTAACCAGTTCACCCAAGACATGTACAGCACATGGCTAGCACCCTGATGACCAAAGATGCTTTGCTGCTTCAAAATTACACTTGCAATCCCACCCCAGCAATCAAACTCTTGGTAGCAACCGCAGCCTTCAGATAATTCTCACAGTCCTCTCAACCAATCCAGCCACCTAGTGCAGGGTTTCTGCAGCATCTAATTTCACCCAGCAATGTTTAAGCAACTTCTCAATACCTGGGGGAATCAGGATCACAGTTCAGTCTCTTTTTCTCTTTTCCCTTCTCAATCCAAACTCTGCAGACAGCAATCTCCAACTAGGGCCTGGAAACAAGCCTCCAAAGTCCAAAATCCACTCTCACAGGGTACTCCTGACTCACATGAAGCCCAGGAACAGACTGAAGAAATTCCAGAAAGTCCACACAGTTTCAGCCGAGAATTCCGGGTTCTGATTGGCTGATGGAGCCTATCAATAATCTATATCCATGGAGATGAATATTTACTGTTCTTTTATTGGAGCGTGATCTAGGAGCCTGAATTAGTCCCCTCCTTTTCCCAGGAGTTCCTTTGTCCAAGTTTTGGGCACCTAAATCACTGACTGACTGTTGTACAGGGTCTAAGCATCAACAATACATCAGGCCCCATTCAGTTTTATGCTGTTCAACACAGTTTCTCACCTTTTAAGTCCAGGTGCAGCCAAGTAAAACACATTAATTTTACCATCTCCCCAAGTTTTACAGCCCCTTTTGTGTCCTTTCAAATAAGCCCACACTGGTACAGTGTCCCTCTGTAATTCTGCTGTTGCTGCTGCTGAAACACTGTCACCCTAGGTGGCATGCAGCATCTTATTAATATTCACAAGGGCTTAGTTATTTATTCACAACTTTCATAAATGCCCTTTGTTGGAACTCTTTATTTAGACTTTAAAGCAGCTTCTCTACTGCCTCCTTGAGGTCACCTTTCCCTGTTTATCTTAACAGGGGCACCAGAACCTCCGAGGAACTTCCCAGAAGACTGCAAAACCGGTGGTCGGCACATGAAAGGCGTGTCTGCGTGATCTCTGCTTGTTCAGTAAACAGAGAAAAGCCGCCACAGCTCGTAAACATGGATTGGACCTGGGGGCACCAAAAAGACTCAGTCCACGGCGATGGAGGGCTCAAGGAATCAGGGGGGCAGCAGAAGATCCAGGGAAAATGAGGGCAATTAAGGTAAGCCCCTAAAGGGGGGTTACACTCTCCCACCTCCCACCCTTAAATGCTTGGCTTCCGTACCAAGCCAAAGAGTAAAGTAGATAGATAGATATTTTATTTATAAAGTGCCCAATTCCGTAGACTCTGGGCACTATACAGTACACATCAACAACAAAAATACTTATAAAAAGCAATTCATCATAAACTTAAAATTCTATCCATCCCATTAAAACCAATATATTAATCACTAAAAGCCTGCTGGAACAGGTATATCTTTAGTTGCTTTTTAAAGTACTATATTGCAATCAGGTAAATTTTAGCATTAACACACATTAACATTTCTAACTATACACCTGGTTCCTACTATTATAACATCAACCATTTAAGAACAGGAAACATTATACACAGTTCAGTAAATACTGTCCCCTTTAATTAACTCACTGACCGCATTAGATGTGACATCCATATGTTTAACCTCTAGAACCACAGGAACTTTAGTACCTCATAGTACACTTGTACCACTCTTTCCCTTGGTACTCTTTTGCCTCCCTCTTTTCCTTTTGGCCACCTTCCCTTCAGGCCTGGGGGGTCTAGCACTAACAGAGCACAGAAACACCCTTTCCAGTGACATGGGTGTGATATATATATATATACTCTCCTGTGTACTACAAATAAGGGCAGGTTAGTGGGCATCCCCGATGCATTGTAAGTCAACTTCAGTAGGGGCTGTACATCTTTCCTGACCTTCTGGGGGTTTCTTGTACTTCAGGTCTAGTGGCTACCTCCTGTTCGGAGGCAGAGTCCATGTCACTTTCCCCTTGGCCTGTGCCTTCTTCTTCAGTGGGGCAGGGCCCTGCAGCTATTCCACTCCGGCACCACTCTGTCCAGGAGTGTTGTCTTGGGACCATTCAGAGGACCCAGTCGAACTAGTATTCAAGTTTAATGTGGGCTCTCCAAAAGGAGTTTCTTGGGGGGAGAACTGCTCCAGAACCACTCCAACGGCTCAGCTGGGCTAGTATTCAAGTCTGAAGTGGTCCTTTTAAGGGGGGTAGAAGGAGCAGCCTCCCCTTCAGCACCCTGCTCCCCAGGCACAGCCATGTCCACCTCTCCATGTCTGTCATCCCCGGTGACCTCCATGTCACTTGCACTGAGCCCTTCTGTCACAGAACCAGTCTTTAACATTAGGGGCAGTCCCCAAAACAGTCTGTCTAGTTCAGATGTAGGGTAGAAACACACAGGCATGTCCTCAGGCTCTCTGTCTGATTCATCAGCCGATTCTTCTTCTTCCTCGGGTACCTCCTGTAACTGGGCAGGTCCAGCCCCTGTAGCATTCCCATCTTCCTGCTTCTGTCATCTGCATGCAGCAGCTCAAGTGATTGGAAGCATAGGTGGCTCCATCAAATCAGTCTTTGATCCAACAATTTTATCTCCAATGGGAAGGAGGTGGTTCCTGTGCATCACTCTGCAGCCTCTGGTTTCTCCCTCTGGTCGAATCTTGTATACATGTAGCCCTTCCAGTTTCTCAACTACCACACATGGTGTGCTTCCCCACTGGTCAGCAATTTTATGTTTCTCAAGTAGGCTCAGACTCCTGAGTAGCACTCGGTCACTGGGCTCCCAGTCTTGCACCCGCACTTTTTTATCATACCTCTCTTTATTGGCCTTATTTTACTTGGTGGCTCTCTCTGAGGCTAGCTGATAGGCATCATTCAACTGTTGTTTCAGCTTTCTCACATATTGCAAAAATTAATTCTCTTTGATGCCATCCACTGACACACCAAAATACAAGCCCACAGGGAGGTGGGCCTCCCTCCCAAACATAAGTTGGTAAGGAGAGAAACTCGTGACGTCATTTTTTTGTGCCATTGTGCGTGGACCAAAGTGCTTACTCGTTGGCTCCAGGTATGCTTGTCTCTTGGACCCAGGGTGCCCAGCATGTCCAATAGGGTTCTGTTTAATCTCTTGGGTTGGGGGTCACCCTGGGGGTGGTAAGGCATGGTTCGAGACTTTCTGATAGCCCATAAGGACAAGAACTTTTTCATCAACCACTCTCAAACTCATGTCCCTGGTCTGAATGGATTCTTTGAGGTGCTCCATAGTGGACAAAAAGCTTCTCTACCACCACTCTGGTCACCGTGGAAGACCTCTGGTACTTGGTGGTGTAAGCCTGAGTGTACCCGGTGAAATGGACTTTAACCACTAATATGTTGGAGATATTCCTGGAGTCTGGTTCTAACATAAAAAATAAGATTCACACGAATTCCATTGGTGCACTGGTACTGATGTTTATTAATGGGGCAGCCTTTTGGCAAAGTGCTTTCCTCTGGATATACCACTGACAGTTCTTGCAATAATATTCTACATCAACTCCTATCTTGGACCAGTAGAATCATCTCTTTACCAATTCCAGGGTGCATTCGCTGCCCAAGTGGCCCATATCATTGTGTAGAGCTTTCATCACCAGGCCTTGGAAACAGTCAGGCAATACCAACTGCACATGGGGCACCCTCTGCTGGTCCTTAATCACTCAGTAGGGCAAACCTTTCTTTAGCTGCAACTTCAGCCATTCTCGCAGTAATAACCAGGCATGTGAATCACTAGCTTTTACTTACGCTAGATCTCCTTTTCTCTGAAGCACTTGAATTATCTCCCCCCTGATGGAACTGCCCTACTGCTCTTTTTGTAAGTCCTGAGTAGTCCTCTGTGGCAAAGACCTCATATCCAGGGTGGTCAAATGGCAGTAAGCTATAGGAAAGCAACTTCCAAATGCTGCTAAGCAGTCCACCAAACGAGGGGCATCTTTGAGAGACGGGGACTTGTCACCATCAAATTTCTTACACAAAACTTTTACCACTTGTTCAGGTGTCTTGACCCAGCTGGAATGCTCAGCCCCTGAGTTAAAGGGCATCGAGACAAGGCATTGGCATCAATATTATTCAGCCCAGGCCAGTACTCTATGCTGTAGTAATAGGTAAAGAGAGCCAACAACTACCGGTGGCCGGCGGCATCAAGTTTGTCTGTGGTCTGTATATAAGTAAGCAGGTTGTTGTTGGTCTTCACAGTAATCTTTGCCCCATACAGGTAGTCATGAAATTGGTCCACAATGGCCCACTTTAATGATAAAAATTCCAGCTTATGAATGGGATACCTCCTTTCCGAGGGGCTACGACTCCGGCTCGCATATGCCACTGGGCGCAGGCCCTCTGGATATTCGTGATACAATACTGCCCCCAGGCCATTAAAACTTGCATCTGTATGTAGGATATAGGGCTTCTGTGGGTTGGCATAGGTAAGCACTGGTGCATGAGTCAGGCAGTATATAATGTCCTTAAAAGCTCTATCACACTCCTATGTCCACCGGGAGCCAAAAGGTCCAGATGGACAAAATTATTTAGGTTGTTCAGCTTGGTTTTCAGGAGGAAGGGTCTTTCTGCTCTTATTTGTTGGAAAATACCCCTGTAGTAAGTTCAAAAGAGGCCTGACTACTCTGGTGTAGTCCCTTGTGGATCTCCGATGATACACACAAAATCCAAGCAGCCATTGCAGTTCTTTCAGGTTTCTGGGTTTTGGCCAGATGGTGAGGAACTCCAGTTTATTGGGGTCAGTCTGAATGTCCTTGGCAGAGAAGATGTATCCAACATATTTGACCAAGGCCTGGAAGAATTGACACTTGTCAACAGAGAGCTTCAGGCCAGATTCTTCCAGCTGGTCTAACACCTTGAGTAGCCTCAACTCATGCTCTTCCAGCATCTTTCCAAACACAATAATGTTGTCCAAGTAAACCAAGCAGTCCAACAGGTTCATGTCCCCCACAGTCTTTTCCATAAGGTGTTGAAACTTTACAGGGGCACCCAAAATACCCAGAGGCATTCTCAGAAATTCATAAAATCCTAGTGGGCATATAAAAGTTGTCTTGTCCTGATCCTGTGGGGCCATGGGAATTTGATAATACCCACTTCTAAGTCCAAAATCAAAAACCACTGGCTGCCATTCAAGCAGTCTAGAGCATCTTGTGGCATTGTATATTGATCTGGCACAGTGCACTTGTTCAAGGTGCAGTGGTCCATGCACATCCTAATAGCCCCACTCTTTTTCCTCACCACCACTATAGGCAATGCATATTGATTTTGGGACTCCTGGATGATGCCTGCAGCCAGCATCTCCTGAAGGTGCCTCCTTACATCATCTATGTCAGCAGGGGCGAGATGTCCGGATCTCTCCCTGGAGGTGTGCTCATCTGTGAGCCTTATGCAATGCTGCTCTCCCATAATGCAGCCAACATTCCACTCATGCAATGAAAACACTTTTGTCCTGGTAGCCAACTTCTTCTGGACATGCGCCTTCCAATCCTCCGGGATGGGGGAGTTTCTCAAATCAAACAAGGCAGGGTTAATACCACCATAATCACTTCTCCCTGGAGCAGTGGACTGCACAGCTGTGTCAGCACAGTAGACGCTGGCTAATATCCAGCCCCTCTGGACAACCTCTTCTCGGTCGATTGTGTTCCTCATCCGCACTGTCACTCTTTGAGCATAGGCATGCTTCGTGCCAGTAAGACACTGAGTTTCACTAACGATCCATACAGCAGCCCATGTTTCTCCAGGGCATCTAGCATTAGAATTTTGTTCCTTATCTCTTTTAACCGCACTACTCCTTTGATATTACTCTCCGCATTGGGTCACAACACAATCTCCTCTGTGTCTCTCCTCCAAACTATGCCCACAGATTCATCCACATCTTGGGCGGGGGTGGGGGTTCGCCCTTGTCTCTTAAAGGCCTCCTGGACCACTGGGTGAATGAGTAATTTCTTCCTCTGCTGCTCAGCTTCTCTGGCTTGGCAAAGTTGAGAGAGCCTCCTGAACATGTGAGGATTTGCACCTACCAGCACAGGTATCCCATCGTACACACCTGTCTCAGGACAGATTAAAGTCAGGGTCTCAACTGCATCTCTCACACCAGCCACGTTATTGGGGAAAGCCATCCATACTCTGACATATCCGAGGTAGGGGTAAGACTTCTCACTAACCCCCTAACATGTAGTCCTTCCAAAGGCTGCAACACCAGGCTGGGATAAGTGTCTGTCATACCAGGTCTTGAAGATGATAGTGACCTGAGAGCCACTATCAAGGATGGCACAGGTAGTGACTCACTCTATGGTGACAAAGGTTTCAGCTGATGGCACCACTAGTCTGTGCATATCAAGGGGTGCAACTGCAGTGGCTTTCACTGAAGAGGCTTTTACATTAGCTATGGAGCTGGACCTACTGCCTTACCTGAATCCATATCTTCAACCTGGATACCCCCTCTTAAACACCTCTGACTCCCTTACCTGAGTCCATTTCCTCAACCTGGATACTCCTCTAATCTGTCTGAGCTTTCCTCCTGTTTTACCTACCCTGGACCCCCACCTGCCACCCCTTGCCACTCCCCTCTAGCTCCTTCCAACTCCCTCCCCTCCATACTCCCCCAACACCTCTCCTTTCCACCCACTCCCCCCCCCAAATATTCTCCTTCTCCCAATCTCTTTCTCTCTCTAATCTACCCCTCGTTCGCACTCTCCCCCATTTCTTTCTCCTACCCTTTCTGATACTCTACCTTGATAGGCCCCCCTTGGGCAGCTATGCTGTACGTTGCTAATTGGGAATCTCCTCCCGCTGTTTAATTTCAGTTGTCTGGGTTACTCAAATGTAATATTCATCTATTTTCTGTATGTAGTAGTAAAAATGTTTATTTTTTATACAGGATAGCAAACTTTAGGTCATAGACCTATTTTCAAAGTTGTCCTGTGTCAAAATAACAAATTACATTCAATATAACATACATAAACTCGGACTACATAGAACAACAAATAAATAATTCTTAACATTATACAAGACAAAAAATCTTCAAACAAACAAACTACTAACACATTTATCCACATTTTAAAAACAAATACATTCATTGTAAAATACAGTGCTCAGACCTAATTTAAACTGGGATAGTTTAGTTGCTTTCCTTAATTCAGGGGGAATATTATTCCAAATATTTGCAGTCTGAGCCTCGAGTGTCATAGTACCATGTGCTGTATTAATTTCCAAAAGTATGACCTCTGCTTTACATCCCTTAAAACATAGGGATAACATTTACTAACAGAAGACAATTCCACATTTCCATCAATCATCCCATTTATTATTTTGTAAATAAATACTGAATATTGTTTTTTTAAATCGTACTGATAAACTGTCCCAGTTTAAGTCTCTATACAAAATGTAATGATGGGTACTGTAACTACAGTTCAGGACAGATCTTGCCAATCGATTATATGGTATGACTAATCTATTGAAATGAGTTTGACCCACAAAATTAACATAGACTTTGACAGCTGGCCCACCAAGTCTGCCCATTTCCCTACCTACTGGATAAGCTGCAGATTCTAGTTAACCAACAGCCTACTTCCTGCAACCCCCCACTATAATTGCCTTATGTCTGTCCCATGCATGTTTGAATTCCCCCACTGTTTTAGACCCAATGACCTCCTCAGGAAGGCGATTTCATGTATCCACCACTCTCTCTGTGAAAAAAAAATTCCTCACATTACCCCTGAGCCGTGCTCCCTCTATCTTTAAATTGTGCCCCCTTGTTCTTACACATCTCTTTTTCAGAAAGATGCTACCCTCCTGGACTTTGTTGATTCCCTTGAGGTACTTGAAAGTTTCCATCATGTCCCCCATCCCTCCTTTCATCAAGAGTATACAGATTAAGCTCTCTCAGTCTCTCTTCATATGGTTTCTGCTGCAGTCCCTGCACCATTTTAGTTGCCCTCCTCTGGACTGCTTCCATCCTGTCTATGTCCTTGCGTAGATGAGGTCTCCAAAACTGCACACAGTACTCCAGATGGGGTCTCACCAACTGTCTGTATAGAGGGATAACCACTTCCCTTTTTACGTTCGCTTGCGTGCATGCGCAAGACGTCTTGGGAAGAATGGGACACTTTGGAGTGTGCCCCTCCCCTGCAATCCCTGCTCCATTGAGCAGGCGTGGCGATCCTGCCAATCGGACGTGGTGCTGTGTATGACTGGTGGTCTTCTCTTCAAAGAGCCCACCGTCATACTACAACACGCATCATCACCAAATCTTTGCTGCCGCTGAGGCCCACCCAAGCGTGGCAGCATCCCGCATCGTCTGCCGGCCGGGATGCGAATCCCGTCGGCTCAAAACCAGCCATCCTTCTGCCCGCTGGAGCCCACCCCAGCATGGCAAATGTCCCCCGTCATCTTTTTTTAAAACCTGTAAATTGAAAACAGTCCCAGGCGCTTCTCCCAGGCCCCCTCCACAGCCCACCCACCCACTCGCACCCCACCTCCCCCCCCTCACCCCATCCTTACCTCAGAGCTTGGCGCGACGATCTTTGGTGGACCAGGAACACGTCTGCACTCTTCAAAGCCGACCGCGAACTGAGGAAATGCCGGTAAGCTGTATAATGGGCTAGATAGGGTTTCAACTATTGCATATCTCAGGCATTTTGGAATTTTTGCACCAAATTTTCAGCATGGGGTTTTGGGACACCTTCTCATGAATGATGTCACTGTCATGGCGGTATTCAGGCCGAAGGTGATTTACATGATCACTACGCCAAAATCATCCTTTGGGCCCGAATGTCTGCCATGACAATGTTTATCACTCATGAAGAAGTTAAAACCATGATGTTGGTCTCAGGCCAGATAACGGTTTTACAAGCATCGTTGCGCATTCCTACGCATGCTCGTAAGTTTGCGAATTTTCAATATTTTCACTCCAGATTTTCAACATTGCCATTTTACCACACCTCCTTATGAGCAGTACAGCTGTCATTTTTCACATCCTGCCCAAAGCGCGTTTCCGCCCATGTAACTCACAATGGCGCAGTCGGTGTGCGAAATCAATGTATGGGACACACTAAGAAAATCACAGTGTCACTGTTCATGAGCAGAGGTCTTAAAATGGCTATGTTGAAAATTTGGTGAAAAGATTCCTAAAAATGACTGTTTTACAAGCGTACGTTACGCAGTTCCTACGCACGCTCGTAAGTTCGAGAATTTTCAATATTTGCACTCCAATGACTTCCAAATACCTAAACAACACATAGAAGCAAGCAACATTCGGCATTGACAAATGCTTGTACTTCTTTGTCACTGATTTTTTTTAAGCCATGTCCAAGTGCCAAATACCACTGCAAATACCTGCAAGCGAACATTCGGCATTGACAAATGCTTGTTCAACTTGTGATGCCCCTTCCTATGCATCCCAGTATCCCCTGGCTCTGCTTACCAACTTTTCACATTGCTTACCCACCTTTAGGTCATCTGATATGGCTACCCCCAGGTCCCTTTCCATTTTTGTTGTTAGCGCCTTCCCTGCTATTGTGTACTCTTCTCCTGGGTTTTTGTTTCCCAGGTGCATTACTTTGCACTTCTTTGCATTGAATCTAAGTTGCCATATGTCTGACCATTCCTCCAACCTTGCCAAGTTCCTTCTCATCTTTTCTACCCCTCTTGTGTATCAACTCTGTTACAGATCTTTGTGTCATCTGCAAGAGGCATACCTTTCCCTCAGACCCTCTGCAATGTCATCTATAAAGATGTTAAAGAGGACTGGACCCAGTACTGAGCCCTGAGGTACTCCACTAGTAACCCCCCTTTCTTCGGAATGTGTTCCATTCACTATTACCTTCTGTGTCCTGTTGTGCATCCAGTTTGCTACCCAGGCTACCACCCTGGGACCCACTCCCAGGCTGGCTAACTTGATTATTAATCTTTTGTGCAGGACTGTGTCAAATGCCTTACTAAAGTCTAGGTAGACCTTATCCACAGCCCCTCCCTGGTGTATTACTTTGGTCACCCAGTCAAAGAAATCAATTAGATTCATCTGACATGACCTTCCTGCTGTAAATCCATGCTGCTTTGGGTCCTGTGCCCTGTTGGCCTCCAGGTACTCAAGAATTCTTTCCTTCAGAAGTGATTCCATCATTTTCCCTACCACTGAGGTCAAACTTACAGGTCTGTAGTTTCCTGCTTCTACCTTGCTGTCACTTTTGTGAAGGGGAATCACATCTGCCCTCCTCCAGTCCTCAGGTACCACCCCATCCTCCCATGATTTGTTAAAAAGCGTGGTCAGTGGTGTCATTAGGTCCTCCCTTAGTTCTTTTAGGATTCTGGGGTGAATCCCATCAGGCCCCATTGCTTTGTCCACCTTGAGTTTTAGGAGTTCTTTCAGGACTTTTTCTTCTGTGAAAGGACTGGTGTCAACCCCCCTACCCAGAGTGCTTCTATTGTCTGGTTTAGGTAACTCCTCCTCATCTTCTTTTGTGAATACTGAGCAAAAGTATTAATTCAGTATCTCTGCCTTTTCACTATCTCCCTCTGCCCACATCCCCTCTCCTTTATTAATCTTCACTATCCCTCCCTTAACCTTTCTATGCTCTCTAATGTACCTATAAAAGGTTTTATCCCCCTTCTTAACTGAGTTGGCTA
Source organism: Neoceratodus forsteri (assembly GCA_016271365.2). Classification (NCBI taxonomy): domain Eukaryota; kingdom Metazoa; phylum Chordata; order Ceratodontiformes; family Ceratodontidae; genus Neoceratodus; species Neoceratodus forsteri. The sequence goes on from JADMNL010000023.1 coordinate 75,048,376, forward strand.
TTTTTCCTTTGGTTAGGGCCTTTGCTATTCTGACTGCCTTCCCCACTTATTTCTGCTTTAATTGATACAGTTCCCTGTTGTGCTCCTTCTGTGATTCCTCATACTTTTTGAATGCAGCCTTTTTCTCCTTAACCTTCCCTGCCACCTCTTTTGAGAGCCATGGTGGTTTTTTACACCGCTTTGTTTTCTTTATTTGTTTCACGCAAAGGCTTGTTGCCTCTATGATGGCAGTTTTGATTTTTCTCCATTGTTCTTCCACCCCTCCTTTTTGGCCATTTGCTAGTGTATTCTTCAGGTATTCGCCCATTTTGCCAAAGTCAGCCCTTCTAAAGTCCAGCATCCTTGTTTTTATATGGCTTATCTCCATGGTTGTGCTCACTGTGAAGCACACTGTGCAGTGGTCGCTTGTTCCTAGATGTCTACTGACTTCTAAATTTGTGATCCTCTCTCCATTTGAGAGTACCAGGTCTAGTATTGCTCCCTCCTGAGCGGGTTCCAACATTAGCTGTCTAAGGCCTGCCCTCTGCAGGGCATTGAGAATGACCCTGCTCTTGGATGTGGCTGCAGTACATGTCATCCAGTTAACATCTGGCATATTCAGGTCTCCCATCAACAGTATCTCCCCTTTTTCAGCCATTTTGAGAATGTCCTCTATCATTTTCTTGTCCTTTTCCTCCCCTTGAGACAGGGGGTCTGTATACAACCCCTGTGCGACTGTGATGCCATTCCCTGTCTCCAAGGTGTCCCAGAATGCCTCTTGTCCTCCCCCTTTACTTTTTAGTTCTGTAGCTTTGATCCCTTCCCTTATGTATAGAGCTACTCCACCTCCTCTTTTACCTTCCCTGTCCCTTCTGTAGATTGTGTACCCTGGTATGTTGACATCCCCAGTCATGGTTCTCTGTATACCATGTTTCCGTGACTGCCACAATATCCAATTGTTCATCTTCCATCAGGGCTACTAGCTCAGGAAGCTTGTTTCCCAGACTACGGGCATTGGTACTCATTGCCCTCCATTTAATGTTGGCTTTATCCTTTTTTCCTTCATCCCTGCTCTTACTGCCCTTGTCTATTTTTCCATTTACCCCTGTCCTGCCCTGTGTTGAGCTCTGTACCTCAGTGTTTACCTTACTTCCTGTCATGTTTTGTGGGGGGAGGCTTGAAATTTCCTGCCTTTTATCAGCACCTCCCCCCCCTTGGCTAGTTTAAAAGCTTGCCAAGGAAGCATTTAAACCTGTCACATAGGAGCTTGGTTCCCTTTGTGGACAGATGCAGACCATCATGCCAGTATAGTCCTTTATCTCTCCAGGTGGACCCCCAGTCCCCAATGAAGCCAAAGCCCTGTGCTCTGCACCAGTTTTGCAACCGTTCATTAAACTGCATGGTGTGCAGTACCCTAGCCTCACTCCTGCCATGGACTGGCAGCACCTCTGAGAAGGTTACCATGCTTGCTACTCATCTAAGGCCCCTCCCCAACTCCATAAATTCATTCTGCACTGCACTGATCCCATGCCTAGCTAGGTCATTTGTCCCAAGGTGGACAATGATCTCTAGTTCCCTCTCCTGTGTTGCTGCTTCTGCAATCCTGAGGATTTGCTTCCTGTCCCTTCAAGCCATGGCACCAGGCAGGCACCTTACTTCCTTCTCCTCTCCCTTCCCCAGTTTTACCCCCTCCAACAATTGAGTCCCCTATCAGAAGCTGTTTCCTTCCCCTGTGGTGTCCCTTGCTACTCTTTTGTGGGTCTCCCTTGTGGATGTCCTCAGCATTCTTCTGGGTCTCCACTGAGGGTGCCATCATAGAGGAACCTTGCTCTGCCAGAATGGCATATGATTTGTGTAAAGGTACAACTAGGGGGCTTCACCTCTGGTCCACCACCCGCACCCTCACAGAACCCACTGTGGTCCAACTGCTCTTCATACTTGGCAACCTCTGAGGCAGTGGTTGTGGCAGTGGTGCTCTTTGGGTGGGGGAGGCCTCCTTAGTCCTTGCTAGCTCAGCCTGCAGGTGGGCAACCTCCTCCATCAGAGCTGACAGTTGCCTGCAAAGAGGACAGCAACGCAGTTTCCAGAATGTCTCTCGGAAAACTGCTGCCCCACAGCCAGTGCATTGCACCACTCCCCACATGTCCCTCTCCCTTATAATATACAATATGTAATATATATCTATATTTTTTTATTATTATTTATTTGTGGTGTGTACCTACCCTTTATGCACTGTGCTGGGTTATTAAGAATATGACAGTTCTGCCCCAAGACCTGTTGAGGAACTGACATCAGAACAGTCCACAGCCACTGGTGACTGTTAGAAACAATCAAATACACAACTGCTCCACCACCCTGGTGAGTACTGTCCTTTGTAGTAATTTAACTAACACCACAATTTACTAGACCACTGCTCCTACACAAACCACTCTACTGAGTCCAGGGATAAAAATGAACTCACTCCTCAGCCAGCAGGACACTTTTAAAATGTTGCAAAAATATCCTTCCAAATCCTAGGTCTCAACCCCAGCAATCAAGCAAATTCAGTTGTATCTCATTTCTCTGGTTATAAAATGACTACACTTTTAATGGAATCCTGCAATTCTCTGCTTAATGCCAATAAGGAAATAAAATGAAACTTTTTGTAGAAAGCATAGCTCCCCTTATTAACAAGTCCCCAACTATCCCTTACCAGGTTTCCAGGTCCTAAACAGAGTTATAGTTTGTTCTTTGCAGTGTAGCAAGGTTCTCAGCTTCCAACAGACAAATCAAAGTCAGTCTGACTGGCTTCTAACTGTGAAGGATGCCTAAGACAGCACAGTGATGAAACCCCAACCAGAGCCAATTGATTGACTAGTGACACCTGTGATGTAAGCAGACCTTTCAATGTGGGCACTCTGCTATGTTTGATTCCAATGCACAAAACCTTTCAGTGAAACCAAGGATAAAAACTTAACTTCTCAGCCAATTGTACACCATATTTCCATATTCTAATACAGGCATTATTAATTGATTTGCAATTAACCTCCGGGTTTGTAGATTTAATATCCTCGATGACCTATGTAGTGCCCCTATCTTATTGTTAATTTTCTTTATTGTATTATTAATATGAACTGAGAAAGATAAAGTGTGATCAGTCTCTACACCTAAATATTTATATTGATTTGTAACTACCAATTTTTTCCCATTCCTCATTAGTATTTCCTTATCTCTAATCTGTTTTTTATTAACCTTTGTCTTTTTATTGAAAAACATAACTTGAGTTTTTTTATCACTTATCATTAATTTAGAGCTGGAAAACCAATCCTGTAGTTTAACCATCATTTCATTTTGGGATTTTGCTGATGCTAAAAGTACTGTATCATCAGCATACAGCCTGATTTTTGTATTATTTATTTTGATAGGTAATTCATTAATATATAACAGAAACAATAACGGCCCAAAATTGAACCTTGAGGGACACCTCTTAATATACTACCCACTTCAGAAAAATGGCCATTTATTACTACTTGCTGTTTTCTTTGACTCAAATATGATTTAAACCATAACAGTGACCTTGGGGCTATACTGATCCTCTCCGTCCTCTCATACAATAAGTGGTGGTCGACCAAACCAAAGCTTTGGACAGGTCGACAAACACTGCGCCCGTGGACTCTCCCCTATCTAAGGCCACTGTCACTTTATCAACAAAGTCCATGAGTGCAGTGCAAGTCGAATAACCTGCCCTAAAGCCATGTTGATATTTAGTCAATTCTGAATAGTTTTCTAAGTAACTATACAACTGGCCGAGTACCATCCATTCCATTAACTTAGAAAGGACGGAGAGGACAGCTATTGGTCTATAATTTGAGGAATCATTGGAATCACCCCCCACCCCAAATATAGATACTATTTTGGCTATTTTCCAGATAGAGGGAAAAACATTTTCCATCAAACTTTGATTAAATAAATCAGTCAATATTGGTGATAAGACTTCAATTGCATCTTTAATAAATTTCCCTTCAATATTGTCCATACCATATGATTTATTATTTGGTTTTAAGATCTCCCGCCTAACTTCCGAGATTTTTCTTTTTTTAAAATAAAAAAAGAGGACAGTTTTCATTATTGAGCGTTTTATTTACTAAATCAGTTTGTACTTGTGAACCAACTGGGATGTAATATACGGCAATGTTAAAAAATATTTATTCAGCAACTGGGCTGTTTTCTTTCAATCAAGGAACTCACCCTTATTATTAGACATTTTTATATAAGGCTTAGCTCTCAAAGGGTTTTTTAGTTCTTTTATCATATTCCAGCATTGTTTAGGATCATGAGTAGTCTCAATTGTAAAGTTGTAAAATGTTTTTCTTGCAGATCTAATTAACCCAGTCTTCCTCCCTTTTTGTTTTATTTGCTCTTTTCCAGATTCTATCTCTAATACAAATTTTCTTTTTCAAATATTCATTTATCCATGGGAGATGCTTTTTGTTTGTTTTAGTTTTTTTTAAACAGTGCATGCCTATTACAGACCTCCAAATAAGTTTTAGAAAATTCTTCAACCCCCAAATGTACGTCTGGAATTAAATTTAATCTTCCCCATTCTACACAATTTAGATCATAAACAAAATTATCATGGTGATAGTTCTTAAAGTTTCTTTTTTTGAGTACTCTTTTCTTCCTCAGTTTTTTAATTTAAATCTTTTACAACACAATATACTGGATTATGATCCCCCAAATTTGGAGGCAAAAATCAAACATTTTTCAACATGAAAACCCCTAGAGAGAAAATTCAAGTCCAAAATACTCCCCTGACTATTAACCCCATTTTTCCTAGAACTTTGATTTATTTGATTAACATTTAGTATCTCAAAACTTTGTTCCAATTTTAATCCCCTTGGCTTGCCCCAAGCAGCGTTGAAATAACCAATCAGTATTAAATATTTACCATCTGACACTAATGCTAATTTAGATGCCAATATTTCAAACTTAGTAGTATTTACTTTTGGAGGAGAATATACTATACTAATTAAGAGCTGCAATCCTTCAAATTTAACACAGAGGCATTCAATTCCTTCTAAATTACTCTGAAAAGCAACTTCTCCCAAACCCAGTTTCTCTGTAATATATAAAAGAATACCCCACCACCCCTCTTTCCCCTATCTAATCTAAAAAGGTTATAACCATCCATTAATAGTTCCTTATCATGTATGGTTTGAGATAACCTTGTTTCAGTTAAACCTATCACATCTGGTTCATAACTTTTAGTCCACAGTTGAAATTCATGCATCTTGTTTATAACACTTCTTGCGTTTTCAAGTGAAATTTTTACATTTTGTTTATTGACTCCTTTGGGGCTGGGATTTATCTCCACATCACCTGCAAGCAGTATTGCTATGCTACAAACAAATGGTGTAGTTAATTTTCAGTGGGATTTTCTAAGTGAAAAACATTGGATTCCAATGTGATTAAATAATCTCCACTGCCTAGACAATCCATTTCTTCTGGTTCTAAGAATAAGTTCTGGACCCGACGACATAAACAAATGCCACAGCATATTTTTTTCTTGCTGCCTTGCAGGTGATGGAGCAACCCCCTGATTCCAACAGTCAATCTTCTTCCATTGATTAATAAGTATTGCAAGCAAAACACAGTACATTACATATTTCTGCATGGTTAATTATTAAAACAATCAAATTTCAAACTAACACTTACCAAACTTGGACTTTTAAATCTGGCTGAGAGTTTAAATACTTGATTGCTACAAATGATTCACAATTTATAAATCCTAATACCAAACTTCAAGCTAAAAGACTCAGCCCTTCACTAAACCTGCAAATAAATTTTTGATGCTGAGTGGCTCTTGTGCCACTCACGCTCATATTACCATGCTTGCATGGTAGCTGTGAGCACCCTTTTATGCTGACTGCCCCTCTTCCACTGCAAACAGCACAAGCTCCCAGTCCACGCCCTTCTCACTGGCTACTACATAGCAGTCTTATGTTTTGTGTTAACTGTCATGTTTTTGTTATGTCTCAGCTGTTTTACATCCTGACATGGAACTTTTGTAAAAGAGTGTATACTCAAAGGTTGTATCTGAATTATCAAATAAATAAAAAATTAAAATACACGGAGCCTTGGTACGCTCCTTTACTATCGAAGTTTCCCAGTGGCTTTCCTTCCTTGCCCAACAGTCTGTTAGCCACTTAAAGGGGATCTGCTGGGGACTGGCACCCTCTCCAGTAATGCCCATTCCTTCCACACTGGTAGCAGATTATTTCTTCTCGCTTAGGTTGTCTGGGGTAGTAGGCCTCAGGAGGGATCAAGGTGGTGGATAATTTGGAGCCACTGGGTACACTAAGGGAACAGAAGGGGAAACTGGAGCTATGGCAAAGGGAGCAGTAGGGGAAACTGAGGCTATTGCTTGGGCCATAGCTACTGTTTCGGGAGCCCCTGCCCTTACCACCCCCCTGGGTCATTAGTTCATTAACAGTCTGACTCAGTTCCTGCAACCAGGCTTCAATCTGAGGTACTATAGGGGGCAGTGTAGGTGACACCCCCTGGCTCATTATGGGAAGGGTGACAGAGGATGCCTGGGTGGACTGTTTAACGAAAGCTTCAGGGGTCCTAGTAGGACCAACACCAACATTATCCAACATTTTCCTGCATTATTTCAATAACTTTTTCACCTCAAAGACCTCATCTGGAGAAGTGGCTTCCTGGACCTGAGTAGTAGCTACTATAGTGGGCTGGACCCCCCATTTGGTATCTCTTTCCTCCACCTCTCTCGCCTCCCTAAGCAGCACCCGGAGCGGAAGTGGATTACACATTTTGTCTTTTAGACCCAACTTTAGTAGCAACAACTTCAAGTACCAGGCACCTCTTAGTACTTGTTCTAACCTAGTCTTATTCAAGTCAGAGGCCTGAACCCCCCCCCTCCTATATACCTTCTTCAGGACCTTCTCCAGCCTCTGCACATATTCAGACAAGGGTTCCCCCTTCTGCTGGCAGGTTGTTCTGAACCCCCACCATAAGTCTTCACATGTCTCCATGCTACTAAAAGCACTATCCAAGGCAGCTATATAGTCTACCCTGGCCTAAGGGTCAGTGGTCCAGAGAAACCAAATGGCATTGAGAGCAGAGCCCCACAAGCTCTCTATTAACCATTTCTGTTTTCCCCTTCACTGCACTGTCAGTCTTGGAGCAGTGGTAACACATACTTTATCCAAGACTCATAATCTTCCTCCCCCATAGGAGTAGGCTTTACCCTCGAAAACATCCTCAAATTCCTATAAGATTCCATGGGGGCGGGTACCTGTGTGGGCCTAAACCTCGTATCTGGTGCAGGGGCCTGTAAAGGGTCAGGCTCTCCTCCCCCCGAGGAAACCACACTGAACATTGTCACTATAGTCCAGGCCTCTGCCTTGCCCTCTATCTCTACAGCCTCCAGCACCCAGGCAGACTTTACGGCATTTAGGCATTCCATCAACACAGTTAACTTCCCAGCACCTAAATAAAGCATCTGTCCCCACACTTTCACTTTACCCAGTTTTGCTGAGGTGGACAAGTGCATTGCTGTTTCATCTTTGTCCATCTCAGTGGGTACTCCTAACAACCAAAATGACCTCTGGGGGTCCATCCTCATAACCCCGCTCCATTCCACTGACTTCACTTTATCCTTTTCTTGAGGTCTACATTTCAGCCGGGGAGGAATAGACTTGGGTGCTGGGGATCCCATAGGGGTCTTTACAGTGGGGTCCTCCATATTGGGCATGGCTGGTGAAGAGGAGATCCCAGCAGTGCCTCCAAAGATGTAGCCCAGGTGTCGTGTGCCAGTGGGCTGCTACCACTGCCTGTTGGCCCTCTAACAGGTAAAGGGGCCTGGGTCCTGCTATGGTAGTGTTCGGGGGTCCTAGCCCAAAGATAATAAAAATAGCATGGTGCCTCCACCCAGAGAGAATTAGAAGTGGGTCAGGTGACTGGCTGGCACAGCCCCCTGAGATGCTGCACCAACCAACCTCCCGTACCAACCACCCCACACACTGGATGCCCAACAATTCAGTGCCACCATAAACTGTGAACAGTAATGCTTTGACAGACTCAGAGAATTCCTGCACACACACAATTTCAAAAGGTAAACCACAGCTTTATTTGGGGGTAAGGACTAGGATGGCTGTGGATAGAAAGAACTGGTTAGTGGAGCTGCTCCCACCTGACCTGCTGACACTGCCCAGACCATCCCTGGGGCTGGACTGCCTGTGGAGCTGCTCGCACCCACCCTGCTGACACTGCCCAGACCACCCCTGGGGCTGGACTGCCGTGGAGCTGCTCCCGCCTGCCCTGCTGACACTGTCCAGGTACGCTGGAGATCGCTCTTCCAAGTCCTTTTTCTACCTCTGTTCAAACTTGGTGCCTTTTTTATCGCAACCAGCACCACTCTCTTGGGGCATTCCTGCCTAGCAATCCATCTCTAATCTGATGACTGCATTTCTTTTATTTAACTGCTGCATCATTTTAAGTTACTTTTATTCCTGTTAAGACCTTGAATACTGTGTGCGACCTTAATCGTTGCTCTGTAAGCTGCCAGCATTTTACTCTAACCACAGCCCTGCTGAACCTGCCATACCTCTAAAATTAATTGGTAACCAGACAAAGCTATAAAATTAACTTCTGCACAGCAGAGCTGCTACCAAATTATACCGTTTTACAGGCTGCAGTTTCTCAGCAATCTTCAGTGCAGGCTGGCTAGTTCTTTCTGAATGCCTTGCTGAGCAGGCTGCCTGTGTCCCCAGCTGGCGGCTCATAGTGCTCAGGCTCTCAGCTTTATTTGGGGAGCTGCCAGTGTTATTCCCTGCAGTCACTGCGCGATTGCTCCCCGCCCACCCCCCAATACCTTCCCACCTTTAGCTAGTGTTAAATTTATAGGCCGACAACGTCTCGTGAGATTACAATTTTTTTTCTATCTCCCAAGTTTCTCGTTTGCTCCTTGTATTTCCTCCCCACTAGAGGTCAACTGACCTCTGCTGTATATCTCCTACTTTCCTTGCCTCTGTGCTCCCTAACCTAATCTCCCCAAGTCTGTCCTCTCCTAGTGGTGTATTTGGCACTTCCTCCTCCTACCTCTGCAGAGCAACCTCACTTTTCTGCTCCGCTTTAACCTGTTAACTGCTTACCTTATAACAACATCACACTGCCTGCTGTCACTTCTGTTCCACTGGAGAACTGATATTAACAACTTCTAATCTGATCTTGCGCTCTTTACATTTTTTGCCTTTCCCTTATCTCACTATTCTCTCCTCCCTTACCTCTCCCTTCCTTTACACCCTTGCAACAATGTATTTGCAAGATTTTTACCCCCTCTTGCTTGTACTCTCTTTGCTATTTTTTTTCTGGAATTCTCTGCTGTTCCTTCTGTGACCCCCCTCTAATAGCCATACTTAGTCCCTTGAGGACTTCTGCTACTCGAACTTACTGAAGTGGACTGACCCTTATCCTTCACCTCTGGCAGGGCTTAACAATAGATATTTAGATGTACTACATAGATACATTTTGCAGAGGTTCTCTATCTCCACTGTTCGTGCCACTAAGGTGATGCTGACTGCAATGTTATGTATAATAACCCTTTCACTAACCCTGGCTGGTGATACTGAAACCAACCCTTGCCTCCTATATTAAATAATGCTTCCCAGTCTCACTCAGTATATTGAATGCTGCAATTATCTGGTCTCACCTTTGCTCACCTTAACATAAGGAGCCTCACTGCCAACCTCCCCGAACTTGAGGTCTGGGTATGTGCTAACAACCCTGACATCCTAGCCCTTTCTGAAACTTGGCTTAAGCCCTCTTTGGCTGACTCCCTTTGCTCCATTCTGGGCTATAATATGCTTCGGGCTGATCACCCTAGCTGTAAAAGAGGTGGGGGCTTGGCCCTGTACTACAAATCTCATCTTAACATCTCCATCATTCAAGTTCCCTTCCTGACAAACTGTAAGGGCCTTCATTCCCGGCTACTGCTTGGAGGTGTCAAAAGTCAACACATCTTCTGTGTTTATATGCCTCCTATCCACTCCACTAGGACTTGAGGAATTTATTGAGTTGGTGCCACCTGTGTCAGGGAAAAATGAGGTAATCTGCCTGGGAGATTTTAATCAGGACTGGGTTGGGCCTCATTCCTCTCTCCTTTTATCCATCACCAGTAAGGCCAACCTTGCTCAATTAATCCAGGCTCCCACTAGAATCTCTCACCGGGGATCCTCCAACACCCTCTTAGATTGGATCCTAACTAACAGGAAGGAGAACTTCCCTAATGCCGGGTTTCTTCCTGACTCCATCAGTGATCATCGTCCAGCCTTCTGTGTTTGGGACTCCTCGTCTCCCTCCTTCCCCTCCAAATTGCTATCTTTTTCCAACTTCTCCAACCTTAACCATGCTGCTTTCCTCCGTGATCTAAACCAAGTTGACTGGTCCTCACTCTACATAATCAATGACATCAATTGCATGACTGAGTATTTCAATGTTACTGTTCTCTCTCTTCAGAACTTTCACATCCCGGTCACCACGCGTAGGGTAAAAGGGAAGGTCACTAAATGGCTCAAGCACCCTCTACTCCAGCTGCTGAAACGGAGGGATAAACTCTGGTCTGTCTGGAAGTCCTCTTCCCTTCAAGCTGATTTTGATGCCTACAGGTTATTGTGCAACACTTGTATACAGGAGATTCACTATGCCATGAGTATGTACTACTGGAACCTGCTCAGTGCCTCTGCCTTTAACCCAAAGCACTACTGGTCTCAAATAAAGGAAATTCTCGAGAATAACAAGACTCTCACTCCAAATGGAATGCTTGTAAACAATACCCACTGTAATAATCCTCTTACTATAGCCAGTGCCTTCAATGCCCTCTTTTCTAATCTTCCCAGCCCCATTCCTACCTCCTCTCCCCCTGCTATTCACATCGCCTCCCTCTCTTCTCCTGCGTCTGCTCCCCCACTCTAGTGCTGGCCCCAGTTTTGCACCAGGAAGTTTTTAAGTTACTTAAGACCATTCCTACTCACGGAAGTGCAGGTCCTGATGGTATTGGTCCAAGGATCCTAAGACAGTTCGCCTCTCGTCTCGCCGAACCGGTTACTAGGCTTTTCAATCTCTCAATCAGCTCAGCCTCTGTCTCTTTGGTCTGGAAAGCCACCAGAACTATACCGGTGCTTAAGAAAGGTGATCCCAAAATCTTGTCAAGCTATCGTCCTATTTCACTCCTGCCTACGCTCAGTAAGCTGCTTGAAAAAGTTGTGCACCAGCAGGTCTCTCAATACCTACTCCACTCTAACCTTCAATCCCCCTTACAACATGGGTTTAGGGCTGGGCACAGCACAACTACTGCTCTAACCCATTCCACCAACAACGTAAAATGCAATATGGATAAATGCCTACTTACTGGAGCAGTGTTCATCGATCTCTCCAAAGCTTTTGATATGGTACATCACCATCTACTAATTGACAAACTGCAATCACTCGGAACCTCTGAATCCACCCTACCTTGGTTCACCACCTATCTTGAAAATTGCTCTCAGACTGTCTATTTCTGGAAGGCGCTTGCTGCCCCTGCCCCAATCATCACAGGTGTCCCTCAGGGTTCAATTCTCGGGTCACTTCTCTTTTCTCTTTTTATCAATGATATTCCCAACCCCTCCTCTCTCTGCAATACCATCCTGTATGTGGATGACCTGGTACTTTACTCTGCCTCTAAATCCATAACCAACCTAAGCCAACAATTATCATCTGCCTTTTAGTGCCTACAATCTTGGTTCTCCTCCAACTACCAAATCTTAAACCTATTGTGATGGGTCTCCAGTCTCTAATATGTTACCTTTCAAATACCTTGGGGTAACACTTAACCCTGCTCTGGATTTTGCTGAACATGTCAATGAGGTCTGTCGCTCTATTATCTCTAAGATAGGTGCAGCTTACAGAGTGCTCCACTCATTAACTCCGGCCGCAAGGACTGCTATGGTGAGAGGTGTGTTACTTCCACAACTGCTATATGCTCTTCCAGTCCTCTCTCATGCCAATGTCATGGTTCTCCATAAATGGGACATTACATACAACAACATCTGCAGATTCGCCTTATCTGCCCCACGTCTGACCCACCACTGCCAACTTTACTCTGCCTTAAACTGGCTGCCTCCCAATATCCTTAGATCATATGCACTAGGTTGTTTTGTTGACTCTTTAACTAGAACACCTTGTCCTGCTGCTCAGGGTGCCATGCTTACCCCTGTCTCTCACTCTCGTGCCCTCATGTCCTCCACTTTACCCTTGCTTACTGTTCAGCCCTGCTCTACTAAAATGGGTGAACAGGCCTTCTCATATTTTTCCCCGCGGTTCTGGAACTCACTCCCCCCCCCCATGTGAAGAGCTCCTCATCTCACCTAGCTTTTAAGTATGCTCTTTTTTCCCCACCTTAATGCCCCTGGCTACTGTATATGCACTTAATGTTATGTGGGGCCTGATGCTTGCCCTACAGCTGCTCTCTTGCCCATTTCTGTTTTACTACTGTTGTATGTGTGCCTGCTTGTCTCCTGTTTTTCTACATAGAACTACTGACTAGTGTACTGAATAAGTTTTACAACAATTGTATTGACTTCTCTAACCTGCAGTATTACTTGCTGTTAATTTTATCCTGTTTTTATGCTGTTTGAATAGTTGATGCTGACTGTTATTTTAGCTTTTGTACCAAGTTTGTTGTCATTGTTGTCTTTGCTGCATTTACTGTAACTGTACTCTCCCGGGTTGTGCCTGAAAATAGGCAGGTCTCTTGCATAGCACACTTACCAGGTCATCAAATGCTAATAAATAAATAAATATAAATAAATAAGTAAATAAATAGGCAACAAACATAAACATCGGGGCCTGCAGGCCAAACCCACCCCACTGGTACCAGTGTTTCCCTGGATGTTCTTAGGGGTACCCACTAGGTGCAGGCCTGGTACGGTGCTGTGGGTTGGCTGGCTCTTGGGGCCCTGAAAATATTTGAAAAGGACTTGGTTTAAGGAAAACAACACAAATTCCCTTTGTTTTTTTCTTTCCAGGAGCCAGGTCCTGGGAACTTATGGTTTGTTGACCTCAAAACCCTGAGTAATGGAGCTCCTTGTTCAGCACAACATGGGAAGAAGAAAGGCTGGCCTTGGTCCCTCAGGCAGGAGGGACTTCCTTGAAAGTCTTGCAGCTGGTCACCTTGACTGTAGTTCTGGACGCTTGTCACCTTCATCCACTTCTGGCCCGTTGCAGAGCTCTGTAGCAGGACAGCACCAGCCCCAGAAGGCCCAGACCTTGGAGTGGCTCCACAACCCAAATCCCCCAATGGGTCATAGGTGCCCTAAGCGCTGGTGACCTCCTGAGATGGTGAGTCCCTCTTGGAAGGGGTTAGCAGGTTCCCTCCCTGGCTCTGGGTGAGAACTCCCAAATGGTGGGGGTCCTTCTGCAGTCCCCGCACTAAGTTCAAGGCAAGACAATTTTGCAGGCAGTCATTCCAATACAGTCCAGTGCCAATTGAAGTGGGTGCTAGCCTCAGTTCCAAGAAGTGCAAGCACAATCCAACAGGGGAATCAAAGAACAACAAGCCCCTGCACACCAGTCCACACTTTCCAGCCAAACAATGTCCACAACCTTGCCATTAGCTGCAGCTAGAACACAGCTCTCAGCCAACTTTAACCAGTTCACTCAGCATATGTACAGCACCTGGCTAACACCTCGATGACCAAAGATGCTTTGCCTCTTCAAAATTACACTTGCAGTCCCACCCCAGCAATCAAACTCTCGGTAGCAATTGCAGCCTTCAGATAATTTGCACAGTCCTCTTAGCCAATCCAGTCACCTAGTGCAGGGTTTTTGCAGCATTTATGTTCTCTTAGCAATGTTTAAGCAACTTCTCAATACCTGGGGGAATCAGGATCACAATTCAGTATCTTTCCCTCTTTCCCCTTCTCAATCCAATTCTGCAGACAGCAATCTCCAACTAGGGCCTGGGAACAAGCCCCTGAAGTCCAAAATCCACTTTTTACAGGATATTCCTGACTCGTACAGAGCCCAGGAACAGACTGAAGAAATCCCAGAAAGTCCACACAGTTTCAACCAAAAATTCTGGGTTCTGATTAGCTGATGGAGCCAATCACTAATCTATATCCATAGAGATCAATATTTCAAACCCCAGGAATTCTGACTTATGTAGTTAGCCCTTCTAGTTGAACTGCCCCAGAGATGAGAGAGTTAAAAGCCTATATGCCAATAGTGGAACATTCAATAGACTCGAGTTTGGTTTTCAAACCACTGCCCCTGGTGCATTCGATGTACTGTAACTGCTAGATTCTTTACTCCGCCTACCTAAGAAGTCACCTCAGAGATTTCTCCTCCGCTTCTGTCAGTGTATGTAAAATTCATCAGTTTTACAAACTACCGTTTATTTTAATTTTATTTTCAAACCTCTTTCCTTTGGTTACAGGTTAGACTAGTCTAGGTTTACTTAATTTTAGTAATTTTTTCTGTTTCTAAATGATTACTCACAACCAGGAAGAAACCGAAGACATTTATTTACTTTTTGAGGTAAAGTTTTATTTTAAAGTGTTTCAATTTGTGTATTTGGGTCCAGTTCTAGTTTTGGTTTAAAAAAAATGAGTATTTTACTTGTTGTTTCTCCCAGTCACTAGTCCGACCGTAAACCAATACTCTTCTCTCTGAATTTGCTTATCGAAGCTTAACTGACGCCTGTGGATAAGTAATAACTTGTGTTTTGTGAGGTTATGTCACAGAAACTCAAGAAAAGAACCGGTCCTACTGGTGTTCAGCATTGTACTAAGTGTGGCGAGCCATTTGCCAAGGCTGATCCACACCTTGTTTGCGTGTTCTGCTTGGGGTTTGACCATCTTCAAGCAGACTGTAAGATCTGTAAAAACTTTCCCCAGTCTACGCTTGATAGATGTCTAAATAGACTGAGAGATAGGATGGCCAAAAAATCTGCTGACACAGATGGCCGGTCCGGTTCTGCACTGAAAGATAAATCAGTGGAACCAGAGAGGGTGCCCTCTGACCAGGGCAAGACCTCATTGACCAAAAGAAGTGTAGAGACAGTCCTTGAAATGGTTTCTGCAAAGAAAAAGAGAAAGAGAAAGAGTGCTGGTTCAGAACCACAGAAACAAATGGTTGTGGTTCCAACCACTGTGGAAATAGTGAATGCAATTTGCATCTTTCAGTAGCTGCAATCCAGTTCGGGTGAACCGATTCAGCGTCCACTACCTCATGCCTTGGTTCAAACGCCTGGTACCTCAGTTCCTTCCAGTTTGTATGACCCGGAGGCATACTATGAACATGAGTATGATTATGATGATGATGAAGATAAAGAGGAAGAGGAAAACGTCAATGAGCCTATTGAGCCAGAAGTTTCCCCAGACCACCAAGAGTCTGACTCCCCTCCTTGCTCCTCTGGGGACCCCTCCTCTCACTATTCCTTTATGAATAGGGCAGCAGAGACCCTGGTGCTGCCTACCCAGAGGCCCCTGAAGAGGAAGAAGAAGAGGAATCCGATTATGTAGAAATGATGGATGTGCCTGCTACCAAGATACCCATGATACCCATCCACAAGTCTCTTAAGTAGCAGACCATGAAAATTTTGCAAGCCCCTACTTCCATCACTCCAGTTGATAAAAAGATGGACAGGAGTTATTTGCTGGCTGGGAATGGTACTGACCTTTTATTTAAAAGGGACGGGAATCAGCAGTAGTTAGTAATGTTCCTACTAAGAGAAGTGATAAACTAGCCTCCAAATGAGCCACATTTACCTGTACCTTAATAAACACTGATGTGAAAAATTGTGTTTTCAATTGTTTTCTTTTGCTGGACAACATTCTGCACAGTTCTCTTTATGGAACCAGTAATTTGGAGTGTTTACTATGTCACGATTTGAGTACAGAATGCTAAATGTGAGCCATTGTCCTATCAGAACCATGCTTAGAGTTCTTTGCTCAAACCATGACATAGTTAAAACTCCAGATCACTGGTTCCGTGAAGAGAACTGAAACAGAATGTTGCCCATAAAATCAAAACAATGTAAAATACTGTGGTGCACGCATGTGCAAGAAACACAGTGCCATCATCCGAGTTTTCAGAGGTGTGGCACCCGTCTTCCAATTCAGTGTGTTTGCAGGCGTGGACGCAGTTCTCCAATGAATGCTGCAGCTGTCTATGACAGCAGTTGAAAATGCTGTGCCGTACAGTTGAAAGGGAGAGCTCCACTTCAGCGCCCCCCCACATGCACTCATGCACATTGCGTGTCTGGCGCGCCCCCACGCACACACTGTGGCGATGTCGACAGGTGCCCAATCCCCATCGGGTCCACGCCCCAAAGTTTGAGGTGCCACACTGGGAGCCCACCCCAGTGTGGCAAAAATTTTTATGGCCGATGGGGGTACCCAATCCCCTGTCAGCTCCAGGCCCCCCCAAACAGCCTTCTAGCTGCCATGCTGGGAGCCCACTCCAGCGTGGCAAACGTCCCGCGTCATCTTACTAAAAAAAAAAAAAAAAACCTGTAAACACAAAAAAAATTCCCTCAGCTGTCTCCCTGTCTACCTGCGCCCACCCTCTGCGCATCCTACCTCCCCACACCCCCTCACCTCATACTTACCTTCAGAGGCCGGCAAGACAATCTTTGGTGGACCAGGAACACGTCTGCACTCTTCAAAGCCGACTGCGAACTGAGGAAATGCCAGTAAGCTGTATAATGCAATAAATAGGGTGTTTTCAACTTTAATGCATATCTCAGGCATTTTTTGGAATTTTGGCACCAAATTTTCAGCATGGGGTTTTTGGGACCCCTCCATGAATTCTGGAACTGTCATGGCGTTAATCGGGCCCGAAGGGTGATTTACGTAAGTCACTGCGTGAAATCACCTTTTGGGACCAAAACAAAATGACAGTGCCAATGTTCTAAGGTGGCTCTCAAAAAGCCTATTCATGAAATTGGTGAAGAAATCTAAAATGACTGTTTTCTGAGTGTGCATTGCGATTCCTACATGCATTCCGTAAGTTCGCGAAATTTTAATATTGCACTCTGGATTTTCAACATTGCCATTTTACCACACCTCCTTATGAGCAGTACAGCTGTCATTTTTCACATCTCACTTCAAAATGTGATTCCACAGCATGTAAGCACATTAGGCAGTAAGTGCGAAATCAATGTATGGGACACATTAAGAAAATCATAGTGACACTGTTCATGAGCAGAGGGTCTTAAAATGGCTATGTTGAAAATTTGGTGAAAAATTCCTAAAAATAACTGTTTCTGACGTGCGTTGCACAGTTCTCATGCGCTTGTAAGTTTGCAATTTTTTAATATTTGACACCAGATTTTCAACATTGTCATTTTACCACACCTCCTTATGAGCAGTACAGCTGCCATTTTTCACATCTTGCCCAAAATGTGTTTCCGCACATGTAGCACACAATGGTGCAGTCGATGTGCAAAAGCAATGTTTGGGACAGATTAAGAAAATCACAGTGACACTGTTCATGAGCAGAGGTCTTAAAATGGCTATGTTGAAAATTTAGTGACAAAAGTCCATAAAATGACTGTGTTACGAGTGAGCATTGCGCAGTTTCCACGCACCCTCATAAGTTCATGAATTTGTAATATTTTCAGTCCAGATTTTCACCAGTGGCATTTTTCCACACTTCCTTATGAACAGTACAGCTGTCATTTTTCACAACATGGCCGAAATGTGTTTTCACACTTTCAGCGCAGAAATGCGTGGTGGCTGTGGAAATCATTGTTCGGGACTAAAAGAAAAACAGTGACACTGTTCATGATCGGAGGTCCCAAAATGCCTGTGTTGACAATCTGCTGTAAAAATCCCCAAACTAATTACATTACGGTGCGTTGCACAGTTTCTCATGCTCAGTGACTTCACCAGTTTTTAATATTTTCACTGCAGATTTTCAACATTGCCATTTTACACCTCCCATAAACAGTACAGCTGTCATTTTTCACATTCTGTTTGGAATGTGTTTTTGCACCTGTGGTACTAAATGCCGTAGTTGCTGTGCAAAAGCAGCTTTCGGCTAACAAACTGATATTGCCACTGTTCATGAGGTGGGGGTCACAAAAAAAACATGTTGAAAATTTGGAGTGAAAAATACCAATGAATGCCTGAGGCGTTAGGGTTTCCGACCGTAATGCCTCACCCTGTAGGGAATGACAGGCATCAGGGGTGTGACTTGGAATTCTCGCCTGTAATGCTCATACCATTCCACACCCTGCAGCCAGCGAGAGGCATCAAGGTGTGCCTTGGACTCTTCGGCCCCAAAGTTTGCCCCATTCTCCTATACCGCACCCATCTCACCATATTTCCTGATGGAATGGGGTGCGCATAAGAGCCAAAGACCCCAAGGCACACCGTGACACTTGTCGGTGTCTGCAGGGTAGGGTGTGGTGAAATGGCGTGGCCGTTATGCCTGACGACCCAAAGGCACACCCAAATGCCTGTCAGTCTCTGCAGGGTGGTGGTGGGGTTGGCTTCAGTTCAATACTTTATTGCCATTCTTATTAGCAGCTCTGTAACTCCTACACTACCAATGCCAATGCCAGCAAGCAAACATTCGGCATTGACAAATGCTTGTTAATATTGCTTTTTCTTTAGGTACGGTTAGTTACCTATAGATCATTCAAGCTTATGGATATTATGTATGTAAATGGTAACATTATAAACAGCTGCATATTAGAACTCATTTCCTGTCCTGTTTAACCATTCCAGCCATGAGGGGTGGTCCAAGCTGCAGCCTGTGAGTAAGGAGGCATTCCTCTGGCCTCTCATCCTCCTGACAAGGATTCGAGGAAGATTGACTTTATGGCTAAAAAGAGTACCTGGGGGCATTCCTGGCCATCAGGCAGGCCTCCTATGTGGCCTATGTGTCTAAGTACCAAAAGTCCTTATGAGAGCCCATAAGAGAATTGGCTAAGACTGCTTCTCCTCAGCTGGCAGCAGATTTGGAGGAGGCTGCCAAGAATGGCATAGAAGCGTTCAAAAAACAATTTCATACTGCTGTGGATGCAAATGACAGTGCCTCTAGAGTTATGGCCGTTCCAGTTTCCGTCAGGAGGTTTGCCTAGCTTAGATGCACAAACCTTTCCCAGGATACCCAAGCAAAAGCTCTGGATTTTCCCCTGATACAGAACTCTCTGTTTGGGGAACAGACAGAGGCTTACATGAAGAAAATGGATGAGTACAGGGTTGCTTATAAGAGTGCTGCAGCCAAGGAGAAGCCTGCCACTCCACAGAAGCAACAATGTAGGGGAGACAGGGGCAGACCTTACCAGAGACCTTTCTATCAGGCCTAAGTCTTCCCTGCTTACCAGCAGCAGTGAGGCTACTTCAGGGGTAGAAGCAGAAGGGGTGTTGGCCATGCTGGCCCCAGTCCCCAGTCCAAGACCCCTGCCAAGCATATCCCCCTGAGGTTATTGTCAGGGCCGCCTCCCCAATTCTAGTAGGGGGCAGGCTGGCTTATTACTTCCAGGTTTGGCAAGCCATTATCACAGACAAGTGGGTCCTGGAAGTAATAAGCCAGGGCTTTGCTCTAAGCTTCAAGTCCTTTCCAAAAACAAGAGCAAAGTCATTCAAACCTGCCACCAATCCAGAAACAACACCACTGGAAGCAGAGGTATCCACTTTACTGCAAGACAAAGCAGTGGAACCTGTTCCCTACCCTCACAGGGGAAAAGGGCTGCATTCAAGGTACTTTCTAACTTTGAAGAAAAATGAGGAGTGGCGGATCTAAGATATCTGAACAAGCTCCTGACAAAACCAAAAAATTAAAGATGGTCACTCTGGTTATGATCCTTCCCACTCTCAGACAAGGGGATTGGTTGGCATCCCTGAACCTCAAGGATGCCTACTTTCACATCGCCATCAGACACTCTCACAGAAAGTATCTCAGATTCAAATTGCCATCAGGCTATTACCAGTTCAGGACCCTGCCCTTTGGTCTGACCTCAGCTCCAAGGGCCTTCACAAAGTGCCTGGCAGTAGTTGTGGCACACTTCAGAAGGTTAAGAGTCGCTGTTTTTCCCCTACCTGGATGACTGGCTAGTCATGGGGCACTCCCCTCAGCATGTAGAGGAAGTCTTAGTGCTCACACAGACCACCCTGCAGTGTCTAGGGTTCCTGGTAAACTACAGGAAATCAGTCCTGAAACCGGTTCAGCTCTTGGACTTCACAGGCACAGAACTGGACACAGTTCAAGCAAAGGCCATCCTGCCCCCAGGAAGGGTGGACAGCCTGGTCCAGTTGGCAGGCTCTTTTTGCCTGCACATCCCTTGATCAGCAAGGCACTTTCTTCAGTTGCTGAGCCATATGGCTGCTTCAACAGCAGTTATCCCAGGGGCCAGGTTTCAAATGAGAGACATTCAGTTTCACCTCAGGTCTTTCTGATCTCAGAGAAGGGATTCTCTTTCCAAGATGGTACCAGTGTCAGCCACTCTGCTACAGGCCCTGCAGTGGTGGAAGGACAGGGACAACCTCAGAGTGGGTGTCCCATTCCTGCAACAGTTTCCAACTGTGGTATTGACCACAGATGCCTCCATCCTAGGATGGGGAGCCCATTTAGGAGAGCACACTACACATGGTACATGGCTCAAGCAGGAGTCACTCCTGCACATAAACTTTCTGGAGCTCAGAGCAGTGCTTCTAGCACTCCAGTCATTTGCTACAATGGTACAAGGGAAAGTGGTGCAATTCAGAACAGACAACACCACTACTGCGTATTACATAAACAAACAAGGGGGAACGAGGTCCTCTGTCCTGTGCACAGAGGCCATGAAGATCTGGAGCCTGGCTTACTCCCTCAGGATTTCCCTCTCTGCAGTACACTTGCCAGGGAAGGACAATGTCCCGGCAGATGCTCTCAGCAGAATCAACAAGAGCCACCATGAATGGTCTCTGAACAGACAGGTTCTACAGACAATGTTCAGAAGATGGGGCACTCCAGAGATAGACCTCTTTGCAGCCCCGGTACAATCATCAGTTGCCTCAGTTCTGTTGCAGACCCCCAGCACTGGGATCAGTGCCTCTGGATGCACTGTTACTGGACTGGACAGGCAAATACCGGTATGTCTTCTCTGCATTTCCTCTGATATCCAGAGTTCTGATCAAACTCAGGTGCCAGCCAATGACAATGATCCTGATAGCCCCAGATTGGGCCAGGCAACCTGGTACTCAATGCTGCTGACCCTGTCATCATCCAGCCCAATTTGCCTCCCCAGGAGACACAACTTGCTTACCTCCTCCCAGGGAAGGATCCTGTACCCCAACCTCAAATCCCTCAGGTTCAAGGCCTGGCTGTTGAGGATGTAGAGTATGCAGGCTTGCATCTCTCTGATGGGGTTTTGGACATTTTAAGGGTCTCCAGGAAACCCTCCACTATGAAGACTTAACTTCCAAGTGGAAACTATTATCTATTTGGTGCTCCCAAAGAAACACTGATCCACAGGAGGCTGGCTTAGCAGTCCTGTTAGATGATTTGGCACACCAACATTCATTGGGCCTTCAGCCTTCTACCCTGAAGGTGCATTTGACAGCTGTTTCTGCTCACCTTTCAGCAGGAAAGGGCCCTTCCCTAGCTTCTAATGCTATTTTCAAAACATTTTTTAAGGGATTGCTCCATCTGCACCCTCCACACTGGGAGCCTACCCCTTCTTGGGACCTGAACATCTGCATAGCACAGCTGATGCAATCCTCCTTTGAACCCATGTCCTCAGCAGAACTCAAGTATTTGACATGGAAAACTGTCTTTTTGGTGGCTATCATGTCAGCAAGAAGGATAAGTGAGCTACAGGCCTTGTCTGTGAAGCCTAACTACACTGCAGTCCACAGGGATAAAGTTGTCCTCAGGACAAACAGGAAATTCCTCCCTAAAGTGGTTTTGGACTTCCATTTGAATCAGTCCATTGCATTGCCTGTTTTCTTCACTGAACAATCTAGTTCAGGAGAATGCAGGCTGCATAGCCTAGATGTCAAAAGGGCTATCAGTTGCTATTTGTATCGAACAAAAGGCCATCGGAATGAGTGTACTCAGCTGTTCCTCTCCTATGGAGAAGTGGGAAAGGGCAAGCCAGCCACAAAAAGGACCATTGCACAGTGGATTGTGGCCTGTATTCAGTTTTGCTATGGAAAACTGGGTAAGGCGCTACCAGTGGGCTTGAGGGCCCCCTCCACTAGGGGGACAGCTGCTTCCATAGCAGCTGCAAGGGACATCCCTCTGCTTGAAATTTGCAAAGCAGCTACCTGGAAAACTGTTCATATTTTCACTAAGCACTACTGCCTGGATATCCAGGCCAGGAGTGATGCCAGGTTTGACACAGCAGTATTGCAGAGCCTATTTCCCAAGTAGGTTCTGTGCCCACCTGCAAGGGGCACTGTCTGGTAGTTTGCATAAGCCAGAATACAGTAAGACTTTCTGGGGTTTGAAGAAAAAAATTACTTGCCATTGTAATCTTGTTTCTTCCAAGGGAGTCTTACTGTATTCTGACCTCCCACCCTGCCTCCCCTACCAGAACCTGGGGGCACTGCACTCCAGCTGTTCTTTTTATATTGTTGAGCCACTGGGTTGGTTACTCTAGGGCATCTGTGACTTGAGTCTTTTTATATGCCCATTTTAGGGTGGCTAGCTTTTATATAGTTGTTTAGAATAGCTTAGATATTATTATTATTTTTATTATAGTTGCTCATAAGAATCTGACAGTTACATAGAATGTACCAGGGACAGTAGTTTGAAAACCGAGCACAAGTCTATTGAACGTTCCACTATTAGCATATAGGCTTTTAACTCTCTCATCTCTGGGGCAGTTCAACTGGAAGGGCTAACTGCATTAGTCAGAATACAGTAAGACTCCCTTGGAAGAAACAAGATTACTGTGGTAAGTAATATGTTCTTCCTGCTCGTTTATTGAGGTATGATCTAGGCGCCTGAATTATTTATTTATTATTTATTTATTTAGTTTTTGTTGACCGGGTAAGTGCACTAGACAAATCCTGCCTATTTTCAGGCACGACCTGGGGGAAGGGGATACAGATGAATGCCAACTGACCTTGAACCAGATTAAGCTGTTGGTGGTATTTTTAGTGAATGAGGGAAATTTGGCCAGGACACCGGGGAAATTCCCCTACTCTGCTGGCACTCTGTGGCCAGTAGAGGGCTAGCAGCATGTCTTGCTGCGTTAGTTGAGGTCTGCTCCAGGAGAGGATGGACGGTGGAGTGGAGGAAGGACAGGATGCTGCTAGGATGGAGGAACGGAGCGAGGACAACGTACAGGTGCTGCCTGCACCGGTCCCGATGGGACTTTCTACCGAGGATGCTACGGTTACCGATCTGGAGGATTTACTGGTTGTTGATCAGGAAAATCTACTATGCACTGTTGAAACTGAGAGTCCTCACCTGCTTCAGAGGGCTTCTGAGAAATTGGCAGCTTTACGGCGAGAACAAACGAGGGTACAGGAGGAGATCTCTAAATTGGAGTCGGTTTTGGCCACTGCTTCTCCCGTTCACGAGGTGGGTGAGGTTGATGTGCCTAGGAGGAGGAATTCCACACCTGATGAGAATAGTAAACTGTTTGGCTTCAGAATCTGCGGGGACCGAATTGAATCGTTGGTTGGGGTGGCTGGCATTGCTGAGCCTGCAGCAGTTCCTGGTTTGAGGTCAGTCGGCGGCATGAGGCGTTTAGGATGCGACGGAGCGTCTGGGAACGCTGGCGTAGTCATTGAGAGCAATGCGGAAGTTCTAAACGATGTCAGTATGTCTGGACTGAGCTCTACAGCCCTATCAAAGAACTCTGGGTTTGTTTTTCTGGGGTCGGACCCACGGTGTGCGAATGCCATCCCTTGCATCTTTCAAACGGACCCGAATCAACAGGAGGGGGTGTCGGAGTTCACCTTCACTAAATGTATGGTGTCTGGTAAGGAGAAAACTTGGGAAGAAGGGAAGGAGAAGTGGGCGGCGGTGGTATTTGCCAAACAAAATATTGAAAACCCTATTGCTAATAAGGGGCTAGTGACTGAACTATGTAAGCATGCTGAGAGTCTCCCAGTACTAAATGACTGTACAAAGGCTTCAGAACTTGAGAATTGGTCACCTGAAAAAGCCCTGCAGGACGCTGGCTGGACTCTTAATAAAGGTTCATGGCATCCCACCCAGGACTGGGATCCTAAGTTGAATTTCTCACAAAACGTGCCTGGATGGCAACCTGTTTTACCTGTGGTTACTAATATGTTTGAAGGTGATGTGGGGAGTGAGGTACAGGGAGAGGCATTTGGTCAAAAAGAATAGGGGATTCCTGGATGTGGTTCTGGGCTTATTCCGGAGGTGGGGTTGGAGCCACTGGGGGCTGGCAAAGAAACACTTCCCACTATTAGACATCCTCTTATGTCTGATTTATTTACCTCACAGAAAAAGGAGGCAGCCCCTCGTAGGAATGCAGTTCGCATAAGATATAAAGGGGGAATGGACATTAGACCTGACAGAGTGTATGTGGGGAAGCAGTTATTGAAAGATTCCTTACACTTCTCCCCTCGGGAGGTGTTTGCATTCATTAATATATCTGGGGAGGATAATTTTGACATCAGTTTTCGTTCTGCATCTGCACTGGATTTGTTTTGGGAAAGGTATAGTCAGGTCAAGTTTTCACCCATTTGGACACCTTTTTTTGTTATCCCCTTGACGAAACCTTTAATTAGGTTTGTGACGGTCATGTTTCGGAATGAGGGTGTCCATGTGGATGACATTTCTTACTGGCTTGCCCAAAAGTGTGATGTCTTGGGTGCTCCGCAGGCCATCTTGGACTCGGAGCAGTTTTGGCCGGAGGATGGAAATTTAAGGTCAAACTACGACAGACGGATCAGGGGATAGAGCATATCCCTAATTCCTTCCTTTTGGGGAGAGATAGAGGGGTGTGTTTCTATGCAGGTCAGCCTAGAGCTTGTTATAGGTGTGGGGTGAGGACACATTTGTCAAGCTCATTCGATAAACCATGGTGTGATAATTGTGGGGAGGTTGGCCATGGGGCGTTTCAGTGTTCAAATCTTACGAAGTGTGACTTATGTGACGGGGTGGGGCATATTTTTTCAGACTGTGTTTGGGCAGCAAAAAATAAAACTTTACCAGGTAGCCCGGAATTACTGATTCAAGCAGCTCAGGATAAAATTGTCCAGCTGGAAGTATCTGAGGGTGTCACCATGGAGGGGCATGGGGTATTAGAGACTAAGGGTTCTGATAGTATACATCAAAATGTGGTTCCGAAGGACTCTTTTCAGGATGTTCCGGAGGAGGGTTTGGAGGGCCACATCACCCCGATTAGTACAGGGGGAGCGAAAGTTGTTAAACCTGTGATTTTGATCCCAGTACAGCATTCTTCCAGGAATACCAAAGCTAGTTCTGGAATGAGTCGGTTGGAGATGGAATCTAATAACCCCTTTGCAGTCTTGGCTACATCTTGGGGGGAGTCAGAAATGGATGGCCTAGAGTTAGATTCCCAGCCAGTTCCGGATAGCCCGCCATCCCCGTCCCGTCCACAGGAGGGATATAAGGGAAAGAAGAAAAAAAGGAGAAAAAAGATGGATGATTGGGTTTGGGCCTAGCTAATGGTAATCAAATTAGGCTCAGTAAATGTTCATAGTCTGTTGAACTTTAAGAGACGTAGTATAATTTTTGATTATATTCGTTTTCAAGCCTTTGACATTTGCCTATTACAGGAAACGTGGATGTACTCACTTGATCAAGCAAGATTTTTCCAAAGAGAATGGTGTTGGGGCCCTTCATACTGGTCGTTTGGTCAGCAAACGGCAGATGGGATTGGATTTTTGTTCAATTCCTTTAGATTTTCCTTGATTAAATTGATGGACATAATTCCGGGTAGATTAATGATCTTGGATGGGGTTCTGGATACTATGACATGTAGATTTATAAATGTTTATTGTTCCCAAATTAAGGCGGAAAGGGTAGAGCTCTTCCGATTGATTGAGCCTTTTTTGTGCACTACACATTCCATTTTTTTATGTGGGGATTTTAATTGTGAAATAAAACATAAACCTGGGGCAAAGGTTCCAGGAGGGAGCAAAAAAATTTATTGTGACTTCAATGCATTGGTGGAGTTAATAAACTCATCTGGCCTAGCTGATGCACATGGTCGACAGCAAGGAGGGATGCTATTTACTTATAAAAAAAAATCTATATACTTCTACTATAGATTATATATTCTTATCAGATAATTTGTCATTTACATTTTCATCGTTTCTGGTTTCATTTTCTGACCATTTACTGCTACAATGCATTACAGGACCCGACCACCTACCCTCTACGGAAGACCAGGTGGAAATTGAATGCATTATTATTGGACTGTCCTGATGTAGTAGCTAAATTTAAAGTTTTACTTCACGCAAGATTATCTGTGGCTTTTCTGTACGATAATTTGGGAGGCTGGTGGGTAGATTCTAAACAAGATTTTGGTAAATTTAAAAAAAATATAGGATGTACTAAAGGGAATGAGAAGTTTCTTAGATATTTATCATTACGACAACGTTTATATACCTTGATCTCATCAGCAAACACTTCTAAAAACAATGCTTCCCTTCTTATTGATCAAACTAAATCACAACTTAAGGAATGGCAATATGATAGAGCCAGTACCCTACAGGCTTTATTTTTGTACGGGGATAAAAAAAGCCCGGCTGGGGATCCTTATGAAGCCTTTAAAACTTCTAAAAAGGAAACGTTGATTGTTGCATTGAAAAGGGCAGATGGGACTATTGTTACGGATTCAGATGACTTACAGTCTTTAATCAAACAGTTTGTCATCTCTCATGACCCTAAATTTCCTCCACATCTTCTTGAGATACGAGATTTTTTGGCGCACGTTAAGATGCCAGATGTTGGGGTACAGGGTGGGCCCTTGATTGCACCTATCACTAAATTGGAAATTGTGGAAGCTATAAAAAAATGAAAGCTGGCACTTCACCAGGGATGGATGGTCTTACGATAGAATTGTATAAAACGTTTCCAGACGATTTTGCAGTGGGGTTAGAATTGCTATTTAATTTCCTTTTAGACGCAGAAGACTTCCCTCAGTGGTTTACTGATGGGATACTGATTTTTTTGTTTAAAAATGGTGATAGTCTTTTGTTGGAGAATTGGAGACCTATTACCTTATTGAATTCCGATTACAAATTGTTGGTAGGAATTTTAAATGCAAGGTTAAAAGAAATGGCACGGCTTGTTATCGCTCCCAACCAATATTGTGCAATACAAGGGAAAACTATATTTCAAGCTCAAAAATGATCAGGTTGCATTGTGTCAGTGGACCAACGGAAAGCGTTTGATAGGGTATATCATCCCTTTTTGTTTTCAGTATTGCATCATTACGGTGTACTGGAAAAATTTATTAATTTATTAATTGGATTAAAGCAATATATGGGAGTTCTATGACATTTCCTGTCGTTTGATTTCAGTTCGGAGAAGGATTTCATGTTACAATGGGGGTACGACAAGGATGCCCGCTTAGTCCATTGTTATATGTCTATACGATTGATGTATTGATTCAGTATTTGACACAAATGCCATTCTGGGAAGGAATTACGGCCCCTTCCTTGTTGCAGGAAGTCAGGGTGCAGGCGTATGTGGACGATTTGTGTTTATTCTTCAATCATGATCATGAGGTGCCGGTGTTTCTGGATTGCATGGAGAAATTTGCAAGGATTTCTAATGCACAATTGTATACTGCTAAAAGCCAGGGTTTGTTTATTGGGGTTAATTTCCCAGAGTCTTTAGTCATTCAAGGTTTGAAAATTTCTTCGGACCCTATTAAGATTTTAGGTCTATGGTATGGCTCCCAAAATTCATCTGGTCTTAATTGGGAAAAAGGTTTAAAAGTAGTGGAATATAAAATTAACATATGGAAATGTTGGAAGTTGTCTAACATTAAGAGGGTTGCAGTATTGAAGAAATTTGTCATACCTGTTTTATTGTTTATAGCACATATTTTTCCACTTCCCATATCTCTGGAGACCAGATTGTATAGTCTGTTTTTTCAGATGGTATGGGGTAATAGACTTAATCCCATTAAACGACATTACACTTATTTGGCAAAGACCAGAGGTGGTTTGGGGATGATTGACCCGGTCATTTTTTTTTCTACCTTGTTTATAGCATTTAATTTTAAGGAAGGATGGACGGTGACATCCACGAGTGATGGTCTTCTGTTGCAAACTGTGTTATTCAGATATTTTTCGGTTTGGGTAACTGATCCTCCGAAACCCATTCCCACTTTATTTATACCAAGTTTATTTCTTCCTATTGTTAAGAGACTATTTCGGTTGAAATTATCGGCACTCACGATACGTGAAGGTACAGGGAGACGCCTATATGCTAAAGTCATATCGGAGCTCTATCCTACCGAACCGGCTTTTAAAAACTGTCCGACTGGAGATGTACAATTGGTCTTGCAATGGCTAAACAATTCAAGATTACCGATCTACATGTGGGAAGTTATATGGCTAACCTGTTATGGTAGGTTGGGGTGAGGGGTAATGCTAAATATAAAGCTAAAACTGAAAGGAATTGTCCTTATTTGTGTTGTATTGATAAAGAAGAAACAATGGAACACTTTTTCTTCGATTGTAATTTTGCCATTTCTCTTTGGAAATTCTTGGCGAAGACATGGAATATGATGTGGTTATGTAACCTTGATTATGATGTCCTGGTTTTGGGGAAATTTGCTCAGTTACAAAAGAGCTATTGTGTTGATACGTTGCAGATATTATGTTGTGCATTGATTTATTATTTACGGCAGGCCCGCTGTCAATGGGTTCTATATCAGAAACAAATGCCATATGAGACTGTGAATTTGTTGATTCAAGGGGCTATGGAAAGGGTATATCTTACTGATAAAAGGTTTGCATCCACCAAATGGGTTAGGATTTGGTGGCAAGGTCTGACTTTTTTTATTAAATATAAATAGATTAGGGTGGCTATGTGACTTCTTTACGACTAAGGAGGGATTTTCTATTTTTTTTCCAGGGTTACATGTTGCATTAGAGTCATATATTGTTGATTTCTACTTTGGACTTTTACAATGTCAGACATCCAAACATTACTCACAAATAGAAAAAAAAAAAAGAGACCTTATTTAGTTTCAGGTTTATTTCTTTTATGTACTTTGACCACTGTTTTAGGTTTTGCATGCTTGGATTTAAATTTTTATGTATAATTTGTGTGCCTTGATCGCTGTTTTGAATTATTTTTGGTTTATTCCCTTTCTGGTTATTGTATTGTTTGGTGTGCATTAACACTGTTTGTTATTATTTGTTTTTGATGCTGTTATAATAAAAAATTCCCCTACTCTTTTCAATAAGTGCCATGGGATCTTTAACATCCACCTGAACTACCACCAATCCAGGCAGATAGGACCTCGGTTTAACATCTCATCCGAAAGACGGCACCTCAGAAGTGCAGCACCCCTCTCATGCTGCACTACAGTGTCAGTACTGGGATATTAACCCAAGCGCCAGATGTGGGAACTGAACCCACAGCCCTCTGATCTCCCGGCCTCAGAGGCAAGTGTGCTACCTACTGAGCCACTGACACTGACCCCACCTTTTCCCAGGAGTCCCTTTGTCCAAGTTTTGGGTGCCTAGATCACTGATTGGCTGTTGTACAGGGTCAAAGCATCAACAATATGTCAGCCCCCATTCGGTTTTATGCTGTCCAACATAGTTCCTCACCTTTTAAGTCCAGGTGCAACCAAGTAAAACATTAATTTTACCATCTCCCCAAGTTTTACAGACCCTTTTGTGCCCTTTCAAACATGCCCACACTGGTACAGTATCCCTCAGTAATTTTGCTGTTGCTGCCTCCGAAACATAGAAACATAGAAGTTGACGGCAGATAAGGACCTCAAGGCCCATCCAGTCTGCCCATTTATATTTCTACCTTATGAATGTGCCATTGGCCTTTGCTCTGTCAATGGCCTATCTATTCATACTCATCTGTATTGCTCCCTTATGCCTATCCCATGCCTGTTTGAAGCCCTGCACTGTATTCGTATCCACTACTTCCTGAGGTAGGCCATTCCATGCATCCACCACCCTTTCTGTGAAAAAGAACTTCCTCACATTCCCCCTTAATCGGCCTCCCTCT
Organism: Neoceratodus forsteri; assembly: GCA_016271365.2. NCBI lineage: Eukaryota > Metazoa > Chordata > Ceratodontiformes > Ceratodontidae > Neoceratodus > Neoceratodus forsteri. Next base: position 75,078,547 of record JADMNL010000023.1, read on the forward strand.
GATCTCATGCTGTGTCCTGTTGTCCTGCTATTTTTCTTATATTGAAACATGTTAGACTCTTTCACCTTGTTAATGCCCTTAAGATGTTTGAATGTTTCAATCATATCACCTCTCTCCATCCTTTGCTCTACAGTATACTTATTGAGCTCAGTTAATCTGTCCTCATATGTTTTCTGATGCAGTCCCTGCACCATTTTGGCTGCCCTTCTCTGGACTGCCTCAGTTTGGTTAATGTCCTTATGAAGGTGTGGCCTCCAGTACTGCACACAGTACTCCAGATGGGGCCTAACCAGTGTCTTGTAAAAAGGGATTATTACCTCCCTCTTCCGACTTGTGATACCCCTACTAATACACCCTAACATCCCTCTAGCCTTACCTACTGCTTTAGTGGTCTGCTTAGATGATTTCAGGTCATCGGTGATGATGACGCCTAAGTCTGTTTCTTCCCTTGTGACTGCCAGCAACTCCCCTCCCAGCCTATAGGTGGCTTCAGGGTTTCTCTTCCCTATGTGCATGATCTTGCACTTCTTTGCGTTAAACCCCAGTTGCCAGTCTTCCAACCATTTTGCTAGTTTATCCAGCTCTCTTCTCATTCTGCCCACCCCATCTGGATCATCTAGTCTGTTGCAGGTCTTGGTGTCATCTGCAAACAGACAAACCTTACCCTCCAGCTGATCTGCAATGTCACTGATGAAGATATTGAAGAGGACTGGCCCCAGGACTGATCCCTGAGGTACCCCACTTGTGACTTGCATCTCTTCTGACTGTATGCCATTTACCACCACACTCTGTTTTCTGTCTGTCAACCAGTTTGCCACCCAGTTGACCAACGTGTGTCCCCCTAGGCGTCAGGCAGCATCTTAGTAATATTCATGAGAGCTTAGTTATTTATTCATAACCCTCTAAATACCTCATGTCAGAACTCTTTATTTAAACTTTAAAGCAGCTTCTCCACCACCTCCTCGAGGTCACTGGTCCCTGTTTAGCTTAAGAGAGGCACCAGGATCTCCAAAGAACTCCCCAGAAGGCCGCAAAACTGGTGGTCGGCACATGAAAGGTGCTACGGTGTGCCTGCATGATCCCCACTTGCTCAATAAATAGAGAAAAGCAACGGTGGTTCGCAAACATGGATTTAAGCCCAACCAGGGCTAAAATAAGCACTGGGGCTGAATCGGGGGACCTGGGGTCACCAAAAAGACTTGGTCCAGGGTGATGGAGGACTCAAGGAATCAGGGGGCACCTGGAGGCAGCAGGAGATCCGGGGAAGATGGGGGCAATAAAGGAAAGCCCCCAAAGGGTGGTTACATTATTGTATTTAATGTTTTTATTACCTCTGTGCCTGTTATTTTCACTTGTGCATCATACATTGTTTACTCTACTCCCACCTGTCCCCAGGATGCCCCTGAAACCAGATGTTAGCAGCTCAGTAAGTTTCTCTTGGTAAAACTCCTGAAAAAGACATAAATAAATGAAGGTCACTGGGAGAACAAAATAATTTTATTAAAAAGTCATCTAATTCCAAAAACCCTCCCCCCCCCACGAGAGAAAATGTGGGAATACGTTAATCAGCCAGTTCTCTGATAACCTATAAGTCTAGCTCCCAAGTATATTCCAATCTTTTCTTTTTATGTGTTGTTTTTCTTTCAAAGTCCAACTGGCCTTGAACGTAAAAGCCCCTGGCATTCCAAACCCTTTTTACAGCTCCATAACTGTGTTAATCAATCAGTGTATCCAGTAGGGCTACATGGTCCAGACAGAGCCAGATAAACAGGGACATGGGACAACTGCACAGGATCCTGAGCTTGAGGGGTCTCCCTGTGAGGGGGGCAGTGGATAATACTTTCTCCCTATAGGAAAGCCCCAAAACATCACACATTCAGAACTTTAATCCTTTGGCCTTACCCACACACATGACATTCAGAGCAAGTGGAAAACTCTCAAATCACATTTTATGATACCAACTCACTCCAGTTTCCAGGGACCAAAGTGGCCTAACATTCCCAGCCTACTTGTGAAGTGCAAGATAGCCACTGCATTTCAGATTGCCCATGGCCCCAAATGTTCTTATTTAAGGCCTGATTACTGTACATTACTGCCCCCTTTTTCACAAATAAAAGCACTGTAAAGTCACTGCAACCTCCCCAAAAAACAAAAACAAAAACGGGGTATCCTCCAGTCAGAGCAGAAACAGAATGTGCCAGATAGAGGACATATGCAACAAAGGGTAAGGGCCTGTACACACTATGGGAATGTTTCTAAAAACATCTATGAAACTGATTTTAAGCACATTATCCACAGCGTTCATATTGTGCTCTGACACGGTGCTGTCCTGAACCAGTTCCCAAGTGCTATTCCCACCGAAATTGCCAATTACTTCAACACAGCCTTTAATGACCTCTGTTGCGTCATCCCCATTCAGTCTGCCCAGACTCCCTTCAAGGAACCCAGTCTTGAAGCCTCTCAGATGGTGGACTCTGAACCAGGGTACCCTAAATTCTACTTTAAGGCTATTTCTGTCAAAGACACCTCAGAATACATCAGTAGGGTACTTGGCAAAACTAGGTGTGGGAGTGATTCAGTTGATATGAAACTTCTTACCCTGGCAATAGAGGAACTGTCCCATACCATCTCTAGAATTTTTAACTTTTCCTGTGCTACTTGTAGTTACCCAAGAAGTGAAAATCAACAGTGGTTACACCAGTTTTCAAAAGCAGAGACCACACTAGCCTTGCCAATTACAGACTCATTTCTATTCTCTCCACCTTGTCCAAGGTCCTCAAGCGAATAGTCCCTGACCAACTGTTCACAGTGTACAGCAGCAAGACTTCTGAAAGCACCACAGCACTGACACGGTGCTGTTGGAACACACCAACCATATTCATGAGGCCCTTATCAATGGTGACTTCATCAGAGAGATATATATCAACCTTACTAAGGCCTTCGACCTGATCAACCATAGTTCAGCTTAACAAACTCCTTGGCCTGGATTTGTCACAGAACACAGTTGACTGGTTCCACTGCTATCTCACCAATTGCTCCCAGCATGTGAAGATCAATAAATCTTTATCCGACACTAGGGAAGTAACTATTGGTGCCTTCCAGGGCTCCATCATGGGCCCGATCCTATTTGATGTCTTCATAATTCAACTACTCAATGCCTGTCTGATAGTCAGTGTACTCCTCTGTGCCAATGATGCAGTCATTTATTCCAAAAACTCTGACATCCTTACTGCCACTCTCCAAAGTAACTTTAGGTCCCTAGAAAGTTGGTTCTCTATTAACAAACTGATCCTCAATTACAAGAAAACAAAAACCATGATCTTCTCTAGCCTTCCACTGAAGAGGAAAGTTCCACCCGTTTTTATTCAAAATGGCCAGGAACAAAACCTTGAACAGGTGGGTACCTTCAAATACCTTGGAGTAACTCTGGATGACACCTCATCGTTTGCCCAACATGTTGATAATTTGGTGGCCGTACATATTGATGCCTAGCATCCTATACATGGGACAGGGAGAAGATGTGATTCTCCCCAGGTATGCGTGCATTAAAATGAAGTAATGAAACCTGTAAACTACAGCCCCCTGACAGCTGTATCTATCCTCCTTTCAATATATGGCTGCCTGATCATTTCTTCTCCTCAGCACCAAATGCAAATTTTCAGGTTGGCTGTTCTATTCAAACAGGTGACAGGTTACTTACTGTATATTGATGCCAGTTTATTTAGCCATTAACTTTTATTTTATTCCTGCATAAGTGTATGTTGGTTAATGGCTGCCCTATCTATACTTAACCATTTTATTATAATTATTTGCATATTGTCTAAATTGCAAACTGGTTTTGCAGTGTCCCATTAATAGGACGCCAGGCACAGGTGCCTCAAGGTTTTCAGTGATCACACATAGTTCCAAATTCAGGTGTATGATGCAGTAATTCCCGTGTCTGATGCAATAATTGGTGTCTAATGCAAGACCTTTATGTGCCTGATATACTGTAATTATATTGCAGATTATCCATGAACTTGCCTGAATTACTGTCAAACAAAAGAACTTCAAGAGCCAGGAGAACAGTGAGACTCACCTTGCTGGAATTCTTGATCACTACCATACATATTGTTATTCATACATATATTGCTCTGTTCTCCCCTTGCTGTTCATATACCTATTGCTCTTTTCACACCATGTATTTCATTCTATCTACCAATGTAACCTCTTTTCACACTCTTTCTATATATATGCCTGCAATTTCTTCAGTCCACTTTATTTTATTTTTTATTTAAACATTTGTTGACCGAGATAGGCACACTGAGTCAAGGCTCATTTCAAGGTGTGACCCAGGGGAGTGGGAAATTGGAGATTACAAACAGTTACACACAAGTACATCATTTAACAGTGATTGCAAATAAACAGATACGCTGGTGATTGAATATAACAGTTGTAGTGGCAGAGCTGACAACAGTTACAGCAAATAAAATCCATGATAACAGGAAAGACATCAGTTGAAACATTTCTGGACATGAGACTACTGGGAGAGCAAAAACACAAAGTCTGTGTATAAAGCATGGTCTAGATCTTGAAAGTGCTGTGGGTGGAGATAGATCACCTGAGACACTGGCAGGGAGGGGGTGGTAAGAGGTGTAGTTGTGCTTTACAAGTGGGGTAGGAGGGGGCGCTTCTGATGATGGGGGCAAGCTTATTCCACAAACTGGGGAGCCAGTAGGAGAAAGCCACTTTGCCAAAAGTCGAGGAAGGGCTAGGAATATGAAAAGATCTATCACTTCTGTGTATCAGTAGATAAGGGGTACTATTTGCCAGAGAGAGACAAGCTTCCAGGTAGGTGGGTAGCATGGCGAACCAATATTTAGATATAAAGTTGAGGGATTGAACGTAGCACCTGTGGGATAGTGGGGTGATTTCTAGGAGGGAGTAAAAATCACAGTGATGGGTTCTGATGAAGTAGGTTGTCAAAACGTTTGTTACTCTCATGATTAATACTAGTATTGCACTTTATTTACAATTGAGATGGCACGTACTAAGAAACAACAATCTGTCAATAAAGTTGTTAGTATGGTAGAATCGGGGGAGTTTAACATGGTTGACCTTTCTATCACTTCACCTGATGATGATGGTGCAAGACAGTGCAGAAGACAGTGTAGATGAGGTGTACTCCGTTGAGTACAAACATGGTCAAAAGGTTGATGACAGCAACAGTGATGGTGGTGATGACGATGGTGGTAACGCTCCACCAGAAGCTATGAATACTGAGGATGCTGATGAAGTATAGGCCAGTACCTCTACTGTCACCACATCAATCAATTCCCTCTGAAAGCAGGTAACATCAGCACGACAAAGGTGGTATAAGAAGAATCTACCAGCAGCAGTACAGAAGAAATTGAATGGAACATCACTGAACAGCAAACTGTTAAGAAGGACTGGGCACCATACCTATGGTTTGTGCAACTTTTTCATGCAGTGGTGCAATACCTATGTGACCAGAGCAAATTATATGCATCTTACAAAGGGAAGCTGAACTACAATATCATCCTGATGAAATGAGGGCCTTCTTAGCAGTGCTGTTTATAAGTGGCTATGCTGCTGTACCACGGAGATGAATGATGTGGGAATGGTGTGAGGATGTATATAATGCCACAGTCTCCCAACTGATGAACTATGATAGGTTCAAAGAGATCCTCAGATATTTGCACCTTACTGATAACAGCAGGCTGCCTGCTGGAGACAAGCTTGGCAAGATAAGGCCATTCTATGAAAGGATGAATGAGATTCCTCAAGATCTTCCAGGTCAAGCAAAGTCTGTGTGTTGATGAGACCATGATTCCCTATTATGGAAAGCAATCAGCTAAATAGCTGCTCATTCACCTAATGTCAGGAGGTGCTACTTCACCCAACTGCCTCTGATTTAGGTCAGGCACTCACCCTGCATCCCACCACAGCCTTATCCTACAATATCTCTCCATCCTCTAACTTTCCAAGGGTGCAATTAGTTATCATGCATATTCACATCGGGAAACCCCCACCTGTCTGGGCCCTCCTAGTAGTGACACTCCTCTCTATGGTGTCACCCCAAGCAACAGGGTTTAGGGGGCACTCTGGTCTAACAATTAATAACAAAATAACCCCCCAATTAAAACTATCCCTGGGAGACAGGGTGTGGAATTGCTATTGCAAGTGAGCTACAGACAAGCCCCCTCTGTTACTCAACTATAACTAACCCTTCTAAGTCACTGACTGGAGAGACCACCCCTGCCACGACCACTATATGGGCTAAACCTCCTAGGGGCCCTAACCCATAGCAGCGTACCTTAAAACAATGAATGCACCAGCAATGAAGGTACTTTCTCAGACTGGTGCTGCAGATCCTATTACTAAGATTGGGTAACATCCACCCCAACCCTGGTCCACCCCAGGGGGTGAACTCGGCCAAGGCCCCTCCCCCCATGTTACCTTAAAAATTGCCTCAATAAACGTTGGCAGTCTCCTACCAAAGATGGCTCAGTTTGAAGCCTGGGTGAGACAAAACCAGTCAGACATCATCTCACTCACTGAGACATGGCTATCCTCTAAACCCCCAACACCTCTATCTCCCTACAAGGGTATAACCACTTTAGGTTAGACTGTATAGGTAAACGGGGAGATGGATGCCTAGTCTACCTACAAAACACCTTGCAAGGTTATAAAATCACCCTAGACGGGACCAATAATAGCTGTGAGTGCCTAGCAGTACACCTAATATTAGGAAATAGGAGGAAGAACCTAATCCTGATGACCGTTTACATTCCCCCAGGAAAGCACCAAGTTGGACTAGACACTTTTGCCTTGAATTACAAGCAAGTAAGCCAGAATCGAGAAACTGTAGCAGTGAGTGATTTTAATGACAATTGGAAGGCAAAATCTGGCACAGGTTGCAAAGACCAAATACACAATCTTTACCTTACACAAGCTGTTACAGAAAGCACCAGAACTAATTACAAAACAGATACTTCAATCCTTATAAACTGGGTCCTCACTACTCACCCAGATAGGCTGAAGAAGGTTACTGTGATGCCTGATATTCTGAGTGACCACTCACCAATTGTGTGTAGTTGGTCTGCCAAACTAACCCAGCCAGCTCCCAAAACAACCTACAACAGGGTACTCCTCAAAGGGGCACTGAGTGCATTCAGAGCCCACTTCACCCAACTAAAATGGAACCAACTAGATTCCACCACCAACATTGATGCAGCCCTCGACCACTTCATAACTGTATGTAATGCCACTGCAGATAAATTTGCGTCTTTCAAGACGCGGGTCATCCGAGGGGACTCTGCCACATGGGTTACACCATCACTGCTTGCTCAAATGCAGGACAGGGACAACCTATGGCACAAAGCCAAGGAGTCTGGCATGCAGGCACACTGGCAGGAATACAGGGCAGCTAGTAATAGGTTACTAAGAATATTAGACATGCTAAGGCTAACTTTTATAAAGAGCAGCAACTAACTGCTGGGGAAAGGGGAAGGCATCTGGGAATGGCTAAAGGATCTCCTGGGTAGGGGTGATAAAACGTCACCAACAAAACTCAAGCTCAAATGGAAGCATCACACTCAATCCTATTGAGATGACCAGTTAATTCAATAAAGCCTTCACCGACCTTTACGCCATCCTCCCCCCTGAAGACAAACCCACTGCCACCACTGTATCTCGTGACGACACCCAAAAAGACCAACGTAGGCCACAATTCCACTTCAAATCTGTCTCGGCAAAGGAGCGAGTACTGGGGAAAATAAGGATGGGAAGTGACTCACTTGACATGAAACTAGTTACCCTGGTCCTAGATGAGCTCGCCATCCCCCTGACTAAACTTTTTAACCTCTCCCTCAGATTCTCAAAGTTCCCCAAGGAATGGAAAAGTGCCCTGGTTACCCCGTCCATAAAAGTGGAGACCGCACATTAGTTGCAAACTACAGGTCTATATCCATTCTTTTCCCACTGTCCAAAGCACGTGAGAGAATTATATCTGTCCAACTCATCTCATACCTCAGCCAGTATAATGCCCAATGTAACCAACAACATGTTTTTTGTAAAATTCAACAGCACCTCCACTGCACTGATGGAATGCACAAGCATACTACACAAGGCTCTTGACAATGGACACTTGGTGGGCTCTATCTACATAGACCTCACCAAGGCCTTTGATTTAGTAAACCATGCACTACTACTAACAAAGTTACCCACGTTAGGTCTGTCTGCGGACACTGTGCTCTGGTTTAAAAGCTACATCTCAGACAGATCACAACAGGTTAAGATAACCAGGTAGCTCTCTGATGCCAGGCCTGTCATACTGGGTGTGCCGCAAGACTCCATCCTGGGGCCCCTTTTTATTCAGCCTCTTCATCAATAACCTTCCCGAAGCCCACCCTAGTTCTACTGTCTTACTTTATGCAGATGATGCAGTCATCTGTGCAAGTAACCCCTGCCAGGATTTACTTACCCGAGACCTCCAGTGCAACTTTGCATCCCTCAAGAATTGGTTTCAGCAGAACAAGCTTGTGCTCCACTACAAGAAGACCAAAACAATGGTCTTCTCAAGTGCATAAAGGAGAAGTAAGATGCAAGTGCTCAACATCCTCAACAGAAAGGGCAACCCTCTAGAACAGGTAGAAGCTTTCAATTACCTTAGGGTCACCATCGACCATACTCTAACATTTGCACCACATGTCAATCAAATCATCTGCAACATTAACAGGAGACTAGGAACACTGTATAGACATAGGTACAACCTTACACTGGAAGCCAAAAAAGTGGCAGTTACAAGTTCCATCCTCCCCATAGTTGACTATGGCCTAACAGTCTATGGGAGTGCCACAGACACTGTGTTAAACAGGGTCCGGTTAGTCCTGAACAAAACCTGCCACTTTGTAACTGGGGCTGACAAACTCATGCACACCTGCACTCTTTACTCTCTCACAAACTGGCTTCCCCTGAAGAACAGAATAAAATATTAAACCTGCCTGCTATGCATTAAAGCCCTTGTGGGCCTGATCTCCCCCGGGCTGCAAGGTCTCCTACAACCTGCCCAAAATCCTTACCCAACCAGAGGCATGACTATCGGTACATTGGCTGTTCCATTCAACTAAACGGCTCTAGCCAAATGTTCCTTTGCAACCAGGGCACCAAGCTGTCTCAATGAACTTCAGGTAATACAAAAGACACCAACTAAGCTGGGTCCTTTCAAATGGGAACTTCTAAATTGACTCCTACCTGGCTCCAAATGTAGCTGCTTCTCCTAATGAAACCCCATCCCATGCACTGTCACTTGCCAACTGCACCCCTACCCAACCCAACCCTTGCACCATCTGATTGTGGTGCTTCTGCCCCCAAGGTCCCCTCTTACATGTGCACATGATGCCAGCACCTTACCCACCAAACGGTTTCCTCACACATGTGCCTCTCTTCCATTCCGATATGCCATAAAAGCACACAGATTTAACCTCTAACAATGCCCAGATGGGCTGCTACCTTTGTATAGCTCCTAGTGCCTATGTTGTTATGCTTTGTGTTATCTGACCTGCTGAATGTTAACTTTTGTTCACTCTGTATTGCCGAAATGGTACTTATAGTATACGATTTTGGCTTATTATGTATGAAATTCAGTGGCTGCTCAAATGTTGTTGTGCACATTCTAAAAGTTGTTGTGCACATTCCAAAAGTTGTTCACATTCTAAACATTATTGTGCAAATTCTATAATCAATATTGATGAGCCGCTAATTAATATTCATGACTCTATGTACTATCTGCCTCCTGATTGGTCCAAACAGCCCTTTTCCAAACCAAAATCAAAACAAACATGGCAGCGCCACTTAGCAAGCGGCTCGTGGAGATAGCTTGAACATGGACTGCCGTAGTCAGCTCTGTATTGTCAAACTATACAGAATTGGCATTTTTAAAAATTTTTTTAAAACTTTTTTTCTGATCAACTGCAACCGTGATTGGTACAAGGTTCAAGATAGGAACAAAACCGCATCAATGGACTCTGTGGCAGCGTGAGCTGCCAACAACAACCAGGAGCATGAACACAAGGTATGAAAGCTTGTAAAACAAAAATGTGGATAAATTTTACTTTTTATTTGCATCTAGAGAATCATATACTATAAAAAATAAAGAATGGACGAGCATACACAACTCACCCAGTGTTTCCGTCTCGGGGTTGAGATACCAACATGGACCTCTCAAGTTTCACTCTCGAGGTCCATACACTAATATCGCAACCGTTCGATGGAAACACAGGCTTGTTGTGTATGCTTGCCCATACTTTATTCCTTATATGTTACTCATTCTGTTTTGTTATGTCACTGAATCAATATTGTCCAGCCTTCATTAATCAGTTTTTAATACTGTGTTTGACATGGTGTAAACAAATTGTTATTCTGATGAGGAACCTTTGTAAATGAGCATTTCTGCACAAAGGTGTATTTCCAAACTTTGAAATAAATAAACAAACAGTTCATGAAGGTCAAGCCAATCAAGTTAGGTCATAAGATAAGCTGTGGTGTCTGAATATTCACCATGGACACTGCATTTAGTGCAAGGCTTATGCTGGTAAAGGTGTTACATTACCTGAACTTGGCCTGGGTGGATCTGTGGTGACAAGACTGATATCCATGCTACCTCTGAATGTGACATGCCAGCTGACATTCGGCAATCTGTTTACATCACTTCCATTGCTGCAATACATAGGTGAAAAAGAAATAGATGTGACTGGCACACTGAGAGCTAAAAGAGTGCAGGATTGTCCTGTGTTAGGTATAAAGTCAATGTGTAAAAACCCTAGGGGAAGTGCAGACTACTGCTATGGTTCAATCAATAAAGTAATTGTCACATAATGGAATGACAATAGCGTGGTGACTATGGCATTTAACTGTCAGCTGGTTATGCCTATTGGAAAGGCAAAGTACTGTTTTCAGGCTGAGAAGAAGATGATTGAAGTTGATGAGCTGTATGCAGGAGCCTATGGGGGAGAGAAAGGGGCAGACAAGATGGGCCAATGGGTCCTTTTCTGCTGACAGATTTCTATGTTTCTATGTCATCTGATACTACAAATATATGGGTGGAGTTGACAAGATGCACTAAAACATTAGCTACTACAGAATCTCCATCTGCTCAAAGAAGTGGTGGGTGGGTGGGTGCTCTTCTTTATGTTCATGCCTGATGTGGCCATACAGAATGCATGGCTTCTGTATAGGAGCTCTTCAGGGAACAAGAGCAGGCCTCTGGATCTCTTGACTTTCTGAAGAAAGGTGGTAAACTTGTACAGGTTTAAGTATTCAGCTCAGGTGCGCAATGCTCCTGGCATCGGTTGGTCACTCAAAGCAAGTTGCCAAAGAGTAGAGAAGGCGCCCAAAGCTGTGCAATAGGACAAGCAAGGTTACTACCCAACAACAAATGAGACACAGAGAAGGTGTGCTTACTGTGGCAGAAAAGCTAAATTTGTGTGTTGTAAATGCGATGTTGGACTGCACATTGACTGCTTCAAGCCATTCCACCAACAGTGACTGTCAACGTGAAGGCTTGTCCCCAGTTTGTTCTTATTATGTGTCAACATGCTTATGGACATGTAAATCTCAAGAAATTACCAAATAGTGACTGTAAAGTAGACTAAGTGGTGAGTTATGTTTAGTACAGAATGCTTGTTTATACAATGAAGTAGTTTACTCTGAATTAACTCCTATTCAATAATAGTTATATTGATATATAATATTGTGGTTTATTATTATTGTGAAGATATTCATTATATACAGGGCCCCTAGTGCTCTGCGGCAGAATTTTCTGATTTCTGCAGCAGGGCTCCTTGGTTTCTGCGGCAGCATTTTCTGATTTCTGTGGCATGATTTACTCATTTCTCTGGCAGAACGTAGTCCTGCAATTGGTTAAATATGATGTGATGTCACCAATGACATCATATGCCGAGCATAGAGGAGGGGCTTCAGGATAAACAAGATGGAAAAGAAAGCCAGACACTATGGAAAAACAGTATATTTGAATAAAAATTCACCAACAACAGTGAATTCTGCAGCACTATATACATTCTACGGCATGATGCAAATTCTGCGGAAAAGTCTGCAACCGCAGAATCACAGAATTCCAAGGGCCTTGATTATATATAGAATAATTTATGGGGAAGTGTGGTTAATGAAGATTTTATGCACACCTGAGGTGTATGATGCCCCATAAACCCCAAGGGCGAAGTCCAAGGGATTTATCTTGGCATCACACACTGAGGGTGTGCATAAAATCTGAATTTTCCAGACTTCCCCCAGGTTGTATGTTTTATATTTATTGGTTCTTTGAGAACTTCAGCGTTCTGTGTTACATGGAATAATTAGTGACACAGCACTGTTTAACTGCTTTCTAAACTGCAATTCTCAAAGAACCAGTAAATTAAAAAAAAATAAGCGCAAAAAGTTTCACATATTTTTTATTTATTTTTCCTGAGATTTATTTTGGTGTCCAGCTACCCCACTGGCATGCTAATAAATTCTGCTGACTCACCAGTCTTGGTCAAGAACTTCGAAAAGAGCTGCATGTCACTTTTAGTTTTCTTCATCGAATTTTTGCTCTTCTGCTCTTTAATGAACTTGAGGTGGTTGGATTCAGTGCCCAGTGTGAAGAGGAAACATGTTGCCATTTGTGTTTTTAGTTTAATTCGATTTGCTAAAGACTGTTTTCCATAGTTTAATGTGTGCTGCCGGATGAGGAAGTTCTCCACAGTTTGGCATTTTTTCCATGTGGCGCGAGTGGGTTGGCAGCGCGAGGGCAGGGAGTCATGGAGATGCCCAGATGACATCAAACAGGTTGGCGCAGTGTGTCTGGAAGGTGCTTGGGCAAACTCCGTCATTCACAGTTTGTTATTCAGACATGTGAATAACAGAGTTTGCTAGCAACTGTCTGCGGGTGATAAACGGTACAAACCAGTAAATATATGTAGAGTAATACATGGAGTGGTGTGTTTAATGAGATTTTTCACACACACAAAGTGCTACATATCATGTAAACCCTGAGAGTGAAGCAATTATATATAAAAAAAAAATACATCCCCGTGCAGCCACGATCCTGTCGGGTTTCAGCGTGGTCTGCAATCAGAAGCGGCTGCACAGAAAATGAAATGTTTCTCTTTTTTCTTTTCTTTTTTTTTTTAAAGTTTAATTGTGATTGCACAACATGCCCAGTTTTTAAATTAACTTACCACCAAATGCGAGTGGTGGTGAAGTGTCCAACTCTAAGGAATGGTGCTGAGGAAGGGAAGAGTGATGGCTGGCACACGTGTGGACTGAGGGAAACCTGGTGCATGTTCACCGTTATAACCTACAGGTTATAATGAATTATAACCGGGTTTCCCTATGGGAAAAAATGCTCACCAGTTGTTATTATTATTATTATTATTGGTAAGATATATTGGATGCGAAAATATGCACCCAATAATGCCTAGCATCCCATTTATGAGACACAGAAAACAATTTTAATTTTTTTAAAATAACCAAGGCTAATTTGAAAAGCAAGCTAGAAATGTTCATATCTCACACTGGCATACAAGTACACCAACGAAAACTTAATTGTAAACATTTAGGCATTAAGAAAACTGGAAACCCTGTGCCGTAACCAGAACAATCTCACTGGGAATGCTAGATGCCTTATTGTGGTCAGCTTCCCTCTGTCACTTACAAATGATGGCCCCTCTGTCTGCACAGCTGCCTGTGACATAGTGTTAAACAGAGTGAAGCTTATCTGTAATAAGGCATGCTGCTTTGTACATGGTGCAGATAACCACAGAAGAGTTGTGCAGAATGGGAACATTTCAAATCCACAGAATTTTGATGAAATTTCACAACATTCCATACAATTTCATGGAATTTTGTTGGAATTTTGAAGTATTTTTAAAATTTAATAATGTGGTCATTATCCAGCCACTAGAGTTCTGCAATTTGGAATATATACTCTTTGGGTCAATTGCCATGGACGTGCCAAATATCATTACATTTGGATGGCCAGTTTAAAAATTACAGGTGCTCAAATGATGTCATTTAATTGTTTGTGCAAAATTCTATAAACATATTTATCTACGTATACCTTAACCATCTGTTGAGTCAGGAATCTTAAATTTGGCCTAATTTCTTGATGATAGGTGTTCTAGCAATGTGCCAGATGTCATGACAATATGATGCATCATCTTAAAATTATATGTGCTCAAAATCTGTCATTTTATTTTTTTTCAGGAAATTTCATGGACACAATTTCATCTACATATAACTCAGGCACCTTTGGAGCTAGACATGTGCAAATTAGTGCAGATTACCTTTTTGCAATGCTTATAGAATGATTTAAATATGGACAGACTTAGATAAGAGATTTTTATGTTACAGGGGTTCAAAACTTTACTATGTAAATATTTGCAAAACTTTGTAAAAACTGTCAAAAATGTTGATGTTTGTAACTTCTCTGCTCTTGCATGCATAGAGTTAACATCTATCATGGATATCCATAGTCAGTATATCCTGGCATCTAACACAACTGGATAAATTGGTTAAGCAGTTCTAATTTTGCAAAAGAAAAAAATGATTAGTAACATTTTCTCACATGTTTATGATAGTATATACTGTTAAATTTTTTGTGGAATTTATCATTAACAATGCACATATCACTTCTTCATTTAATAAGCTGGGCTGAGCTTTTTGCAGTCCTGCTGTTCCTTTCTGGGTGACTATTCTCTCCCCTTCTCCTTTGACATAGCCAAATTTACTCAGTAGAACTACTGATCCCACTGATATCCTCTTTGTTCTTTGCCTCCCTCCCAAGCTCTAGATGTCTTATCTCCCAGATCTCCCTGACTTATTGACTCTATATCGCAACCTCCTTCCTCGTCTCCCTACTTCAGGTAGGAGCCTCCTTACCCTCTGGTTGAGACAACCTCCCTGCCCCTTCCCTCTTCTACCCAGCATCCCCAGTGCTTCCACTCTTTTTCCTTTCCCCATCCCAACATCCCTACCTTCCTCCACCCTGTTCTGTACCTTACACCCTCCTAGCCTTTCTCCTCTCTCCCTCCTCTTCTAACACCGCTACTGCCTAGTGTATTCCTTACCACTGTGTTAGTTAACCCTACCCTCCTAGCTGTTTTAGATACTATTGTGCATGTATATGCCTTTACACCTTGTCTATTGCTTGTATTATTCCATGCCTATACACACTACTGTGTTATCTTTATGTTCTATATTATATTTGTACCTATTGTTTTTTTTTCTCTTTACCTGATTGTAAATACCTGTGCTGCCTTGTATAAACTTGTGTCTATGCTCCACCCAAGTCCATCTTGCAAATGAGCATTGCTCAACAATGACCGCCTGGTTAAATAAAGATTTGATTGATTGATTGTTTGACTGATTGATTGATACAGTGACAAACTCCCTTAAAACATGAGTCACCTACTCCTTTTCCTATCGACCTACCCTGTTGGAATAGACACAATTCTTTCTTCCTGCTGCCCAAGACATTGTCTTTTTGAGTACCTCTAAGTCCTAGACTTGCATGTACACCAGGCTCCCCAGATCATAAATTTACTGTATGTGATCCTTAAATATCCTGCATTCAGGTTGGAATTATTGACACTCTATGCATTCTTGCTCCAACCTGGGGGTCTACCACTGTTGTGCTACCCAGCTCAGCTGTCCATTTCTGGGTGGAACTGTGCATCTAACTCCAAAACCTGGTGACCCCCTGTGCTACCTGCCTCTTTTAGCCATATCCTTTAATTAGATCCCCCAGATAAGGCCAAGGGAACTTAGAAAATTCCAGTTTTATGGAATTTTTCATGAAAATTCTACAATTTTCACAAAGACTTATGGTATTTGACTTTTTAACTACAGATGTTATTTTGCAATTTCTCACAGCAAGCAATTAATGAACTTGCCACATACAGTCTCCTTGTAAGGTAAAAGAACCTGAGAAATTTAATAGTGTTGCATTCTCTAGTTTTAAAGTTTTGTGGGTTTATAAATTTGTAGTTTACATTCTTGCAAAATTTAAATTTTAAATGTTGTAAAAGTTTAATTACTTTTAATTCAATCTCATATAAAGCTGAAAATATAAACTTTTTCAGAAATGACCACATGGTATAGTAGTTTAAATGTTTCAACTCTGGTTAAATTTGGTTATGTGGTTTTAAAATTAGAGGGAACTAACTGAAATAAAAATTTTGTCAACATGTTTGGCAGGCTATAACTCAGTCCCATATAAAGCTAGAAATCTGAAACTATGTGCATATACAAATGTGGTGATAACTAGTATACCTGCCAATTTATGTAACATTTCAATGAATAATATAAAAATTATACTAAAATTACAGAAATCATAATTTTGGAAAATATTTGGCTACCTATAACTCAGCTCCCATTGAAGCCTGAGACTTAAAACATGGTGAATATACACATTCTAGAAAATACAAAATCACACATGCCCCCACAATGCAAAGCATCATGGGCTGCATATGCAAATCACCACAGAATGTTATGCTGGTTCAACTTTAAGCAGAATTGCATGGTGCCAAAAGGCCTCTCACACAGTTTGCAAAGGGTGTTAACAGATGACATAGACACGTGTTTTGTCCTACCAGGACTCATCAGTATGCCTCGTCTGTTTGACACCCCAGTGGAATGAACCAGTTACTCTAAGACAGTGTGTCTTGGTTATGTTGTGGTGAACCTATTAAAATAAAAAACTACTTAAAAGACAAAGAACCTCTGTGAGCAAACACTGAGGCAATACACATTCTAGGTGCTTCTCTAAATCCTGATATTGTGGAGAAATTTGGATAAGAAATTTTTAAATGATATCAAAATAACTGAAAATTTAATTTTGATTAAATGTTTGGTCACCCATAACTCCGCCCTCTTTCAATCTACAAATCTGAAATTTTGGTACACTCAAGTAAGCCATTGGGTACTGTTTACACTCCAAATTTGGTGTTATCTGAACACATACTTTTAAAATCACGAAATAACTGAAATTTAAATTTTTTGAAATTCCACAGAATTCCACCGAATTGGAACAGTCATTCCATGGGCATTCCATGGGTGGAATTTTATATTCCACAATGCTCTAAACCACAGTCATAGTTGTACCCTTTTCGTGTTCACTAATTGGTTACCTTTACCCAGCAGAATAAAGCTCCAGACCCGTTTGTTAGCCAAAAAGGTGCTCCTGAGCCTAGCACCCTCCACTTTAACAAACCATCTCTGACCAATACAACAGGAACATGGCCAGGAATGCCCTTAGCCTCCTTCCAGTGTACTCAGCTGGGCAACTGGTCATTTGCTTTCTGGGCTGCTAACTGGTTAAACAAACTGCCTGATACACTGCTGAATCTTTGCAGTCCAATGCAATTGTAACAGTTAAACTGTTTTATTCAGTTTCTCTCTATATAGCCAATTACTTTTTATACAACATCCTGGTTGGATTTTTTTCAAAACCATATGTAATTGTTCTATCTTAAGTGCTTTAAGCCTGACTCAACTGCATTTCCTCTATTGTACTTGTAATGTTTTTATGACTGAGGCCCAGATATTCAAAAGGGTTGTGCATGGCGCAACAGTGTTGCACCATGTACAACCCACTGATGCAACCCGGTGCAATATTTAAAAGGGAAAAGTGCACCTGCACAAATCCCGATGCACCAGGGTGTATCAGTAATGTATGCAGGCACAGGTGGGGGGGGGTGTTCCCATGCATAAACTGCACAGCCCAAAATTCAGCCTGGGCCGTGCAGAGTTATGCAGATGCAACCCTTACCTGCGCCTGCACAAAGTTACGCTGAAAAAAAAGGAACAAGTTGAGGGCCACCCAGAGCTGAGCTGCCACATTGCAGGGCGCAACACAGCAGCTGCCACCTGTGGGTGGCCCTGGACTTGTTCCTGCCGCACCTGGCGGTGCCCCCCATGCCCCGATCGCAGGCTGAAATGTCAACCCCCCGAGTAGCCCGATCGTGGGCAGAACGGTATTCTCCCCCCCATTAGCCCAATCGCGGACATAACTGAAACATCCCCCCCAAGTAGCCCGATCGCCGGGCATAATAGTATTCGTCCCCATTAGCCTGATCGCGGGCATAATGAAACATCCCCCACCCCGAGTAGCCCGATCGTGGGCATCAGACCTCCCAAAGTCCAATATCCCTGGTGGTCCAGTGGACCTCGAGTAGCCTGATCGCGGGCATCGTCACTCCCCACGTCCAAAATCCCTGGTGATCTAGTGACTCCCCACCACCCACCACGGAGCCCACCACGCCGCCTCCCCATCAGCCGTGGCGGCGCACCCCATCCGCCTGCCGCCCGCCGCCCCGCCGACTGACAGCTTGGTAGAGCTGCACGCCCATTGGTTCAGAGCATGAGCAATGGGTGTGTAGTTTATACCAGTCATTCCTAGTCCAGATATGTGAATGAATTCATTCTTTCACATATCTGGACTGACTTGTACGGTGGGGCGGCAGGCAAGGTGCTGCCACCCGCTGGCTGACAGAGGGGAGCAGGGTGGTGGGGCTCTGTGGTGGTGGGTGGGAGCACTAGATCACCAGGGATTTTGGACGGGTGGTGGAGGATGCCGCCCAAGGGTTACTCAAGGGTCCACTGGACCACCAGGGACATTGGACTTCGGGGAGGGAGGTCTGATGCCCGCGATCGGGCTACTCAGGTGGGTGGGGGACATTTCAGTTACGCCTACAATCGGGCTAATTGGGGATGAATATCATTATGCCAGCGATCGGGCTACTCAGGGAGAATTCTGTTCTGCCCACGATCAGGCTGCTTGGGGAAGAATACTGTTCTGCCTGCGATTGGGCTGCTGGGGGGGGAAGATTACTGTTCTGCCCACGATCGGGCTGCTGGGGGGGGAAGAATACTGTTCTGACTGGATCCCGCTGCTCGGTGGGGAGACTACTGTTCTGCCCGCGATCGGGCTGCAGGGGGCATCGGTCCCAGATGGCTGCTGCTGCCTGGCAGGGCACCAGGTGCAAGTCGTCAGGGATCGGTGCACCTGCATGCTAATGGCATGCAAATGGAACTGTAATCAGATGCAAATGGCCTCCCTTGCACCTTGCATAAATTATGGCCCCATTTGCATGTCACCCTTTGAATATCGCAGGTGCTGTGCATGGCGCAATGGAACTTGTGCCACCGCATCTCAATGCTCCACTCTGACCACTTGCGCTGGCGCAGTTCCACTGTGCCATGCTCAGTGGGTGTGGCCTAGGGGTGATATTCAAAGAAGTTGCGCCATAGCTTGCGCCACAAAATGGCACAGATTGAATATCTGGGCCTATGTGTTTGATGTGGAACCTTTGTAAATGAGCACTTGTGTGCAAAGGTGATCTCTGAAGTTTTAAATAAATAATAAATACATACATACATAAATAAATAAATAAATCATCATGAGACCGACAACAGTAATGGCAGAAAAGGTAGACACTTAATTCATGAGCTCAGTAATTCATTTTTAAAATGATTTTGGGACTGTGTTAAGCCCAACTATTACATTTAAACTCTCACACCCAGACATCAACCCTATTAACGTAGGTTAAGGAAACTGTTTTGTTCTGACTCTATGCTCTAGCCTACCTCAGAGCAGGGCTAATATATGGTTTCAAAACAAGGCTGTAGCACAGTTTTAATCACTTCCCTTGAGTATGTGGAAGACAGAGATCACATAAATGTTTATCCTCCTTTTCTACATTATAGATTAAGGGAGCACTCCCGACCAATTAAAGTGCTCCTTTCCTCTGTGCGTGAGTCACTCATATTCTGTGATAAGTGTCTCATGCACAGTTGCCCTGGAAATGGGCACACTTGGATAAGCTTTAAAAAATATATATATATTATTTGTTCAAGCTCAATAAATAATATATTCCCAGCCAAAGCAAGAGCTAAAGTTATGGGCCTCAAGTGGAACACTAGATATGTCTTGGACTCACAAGCAAATGGCCAGAGATTTGATTCCCAGGGAGAAAATATATTTTTAAGCTCCTCAGGTAACTCACTGGATGTGTCTTTGCTTTACAAGCAAAAGGTCTTGATGTTAGGTGAGGAAATGTATTTGTTATCTTATCCAGGATATTCATGAAGAATTTTCAGGGAAGTAACTGCTCATTGCTGATTGTATTGCTTCTTTTGCTGCTTATTGTTGATCTCACATGGTACCAGGTTGCTTTTTGTCTTCTTTTGGAAAGGTACCTGCTTGGGGTTTTTTGCTGGTGCAGCTGATTGTTTCTGTTTTTTTTTTTGCTAATGCAGCTGATTGTTTTTGGTGGTCTGGAGGTACTAATCAGATTCATTTCAGTGCAGCTCCTGCTCGTTGCTGATTTTATTTTTTCTTTTACCTCTTATTGCTAATTTCACTTGGGCTACTGTTCTGCTTATCTTGTTCTTTTTGTTTTATTCTATTAACATTATAGTTCAGGGACTGTTTTTTTGTCTATCCCTGTAATTTGGGGGAAGGGTGCTAATTTGTCTGGCCTCGGGTCTCAGCTGCTTAATAACTTGCCATAACTGGAGGTGAGGTTGAGTCAGATTGGTTATGGTAGGTTTCCTTTTGGCTTCTCATAAGAGGCTAGAAGGGGAAAGAATCAGTTTCATTTCATGGAAGTAACTGCTTATTGCTAATTTTATTGCTTCTTTTGTGCTCATTGTTGATTTCACGTGGTAGCAGGTTGCTTTTTAGCTTCTTTTAGAAAGGAACCTGTTTGTGTTTTTTTGCTGATGTGGCTTATTTGTTCCTGGGTTTTTTGCTGGTGTAGCTGATCATTCCTGGTGGTTCCAAGGGCCCAAACCACCCTTCCCTCACCAATCCACCCCTAGTACATCACTTCCTTTATACCCATAGCCTGTAACATCATATGGTACCTGCTTACTGCATACACATACTGTCAGCCGTGATATTTCAGTACACAACACAGCCACACAACACACCCTGACGTAAATCTACATACCTTGACACATTATACCACTAATGATTATTGGCAATACATACCTGTAAAGTAATTGGGGAATAAGAGGGAAGAAAAAGTAAAACAAAGGGGCAGACAAGTAAGGGAAATGATAGGCTAAGGAAAATGATGCGCATCATGCAATATAGTGGTTGCAGGGCAGCAGTGTTCAGGAGGACCTTCTGGGCACAGTGGTGCTGCTTTATCTGCAGGCACCTCTCTGTGTTAAGGGCAGAGGTTGCAGGACTCTGAGCAGAGTTAGGAGGATCTGGGTAGCCTTCTCCCTACACAGTGATAGAGATGCAGAGATATTTTATTTCATCAGCAAAATTCTGGCAAAATCGGAAATTTTGCAGTGGAAAACATTTTGCAAAATTTGCTCATTTCGACAGAATTTTCATCCATGGAAAATGCAGAATTATATGTGGTTACTACAGAAAAATGTGCTTTCCCATTCACATCCCTGGTGTCTAGTGGTCCCACCTCCCTGGCCGATTCCCGGACTAAATAGAAAGACCCCTCCACCCCCTGGTGCAATTAAGCCCTGTCCCCTCCATCCATCCACATAATTTCAAATTAAATAATTTCCCTGGTGTCTAGTGGCCCCACCCACCTGGCTGGTCACCAGCCAAATGAAGAATGACTCCTCCACCCTTAGAGATTCACCCCATCCCATTGTCCAAAGTGCAGGCTTGCAGCCTGATTCATCATGTCATTAAAAAAACAAAAACACACACACAACCCTGCCCTGGCATCTAGTGAACCCCCATCCCCCCACCCTGTCTGGTAGTAGTATCCCCCACCCTCTCATCAAGTACCCCTCCATGGGCCACTGGCACAGTCCTCCACTCACCTCCTGGCCAGCAGCCTGACTGAGCTGTTTTGCCAAAAGAGCCGGAGTGAGCCCTTTACAAAGAATGAGCACATGCACTCATGCACACACTCATTCATTGAAAGTGGCAGGCTCCTCGGCTCTTTAGTAAAGAGTTCAGTCGGGCTGGTGGCCAGGAGAGGTGAGTGGAGAGCTGTGCCGGGTGTCCCATGGAGAAGGCAATTCATGGAAGGGTGAAGTGGGGATACTGCTACCAGACAGGGTGGAGGGTCAACTGGACACCAAGGCGAAGGTTATGTATGTGTTTTTTTAGTGACATGATGAATCAGGCTGCAAGCCCACACTCTTTGACAATGGGATGGGGGGTGAATCTCTGGGGGTCATGGGAGCATTGTTAATTTGGCCAGTGATCGGCCGGGGGTGGGGCCAGTAGACACCAGGGAAATTATTTAATTTGAAACTATGTGGATGGAGGGGATGGGGCTTAATCTGGGAGGGGATTCTTTCTATTTGAGCCTGCAATCAACTGGGGGGCACTAGACATCAGGGATATGGAGTCCCTTTTTGGGAGTGAGGAAATTATTTTTTTTATAGCAAGTTGTTCCCCCTGGCTCTGATTGAAATGTGGAGTTTCTCCCATGGGTGGTGAAATTAACATTTCACAGTGAAATCAGGGACCACCACATCTGCCACCACTCCCTCAGAGGATGCCAGTAAGGAGGGATGGATGGACTATGGTGGGTTCTGGAAGGGTTAGGGAGGTAGGACGGAGGCACATCCCCCAGCCAGTGCCACTTCAAAACTCATATGCCATCTTGGCAGAGCAGGACGATTGCACTGCATCTCCAGAAGTGGACACTAAGGGGCATAAGCGGGTCATCCATGATGGAGCCCTGAAGGCAAAGGGAATGAGAATGCACCGGAGGAGGAAGTAAATCCTGTTCGGAGACTCCATCATTAGAGGGATAGAGCTGGGAGTGGGCAGCAATGAGGAAAAGGAGGTGGTGTGCCTGTTTGGTGGCACAGTTCAGAGGGAGGGCAAGTGGATCCTAGGTGTCGCTAGGGCAGTGGCAAGGAAGAGGGAGCTGGATGTCATTGTCCACATGGGGGTAAATGACCTAGCAGGTGAGGGGGCAGATGTAGGAAAAGTGCAGGAGGAATTTAGGGAACTGAGGCAGAGTCTTGGGCAAGTAACACACTCTGTTACCTTCTCAGAGTTTCTACCAATCTGTGACAAGGGAGAGGGTCGAGACATCCACACCATGGATATTCAATACATGGCTGAAGAAATGGTGTGGAGAGGAAGGGCATGGCTTCATTGGGGACTGGGATCTCACCAGCAGGGATGAAGGACTGTATTCACCAGACAGCCTACATCTATCGGGGGCAGGGTATTTCACAGAAAAGTTCAAATGCTTGCTCCACAAGCATTTAAACTAGCCAAGGTGAAGGCAAAAGCAAACAGGGGGAAAAAGGTAGCTCCACCCACATAACATATCTGAAATAAGGGAGAATCCAATTAGTACAAGGGCACTATCAAACCCGATAAATAAATTAGATACAATTGTGGGGAGGACAGAAGATGGAACCCAAAAACGTCACAGGAAAAGGAGGATGGGCACACAAGCTGGAAAGTAATGGAACAAAATACCAGACAGAATGGCATTAATAGAAGTGCAAACATGGCCATTGTAGCTATTACTGAAACATGGTACACAGGGAACCATGACTGGGATATAGCCATACCAGGATACACACTGTTTAGGAAGGATTGGGAAAGGAGAAGGGGGGGATAGCTATGTATGTGATAGAGGGAATTAAAGCAACAGAAGCTAAAGGGCTACAAGAAGGAGCAGAGGCACTGTGGGTCACCCTGGAAATGGGAAAAAGGACAGTCATTCGCACTGGAGTGATTTACAGGCCTCCGGCATGGGGGGGGGATCAAATGAAGCTCTTGTGGAAACCATCCACAAAATGGAAGCCAAAGGGGAACTGCTACTAATGGGTGACTTCAACTTGAATGAGGTAGATTGCAGCACAGACTGTGAGTACAAGGGGCAGGGACTTCATGACTGCCCTGAATGGGGCAAACCTAAGAGCTTGTAGCAGAACCAGCCCATGAGGAGGCTATACTGGATTTAGACCTGACCAGTGGAAACAGGATCACAGATGTGGAGGTGGGCAGTCCCCTTGGTAGCAGCAACCACAGGACAGTGTGGCTTCAAGTAACCACAGTGGAGGAGACAAGTCATACAAGACAAAGGTTCTAGATTTTAGGAAGGCTAACTTTAAGGAGATGGGTAGAGATCTCAAAAGAGTCCTAGCAGCAGAAGATACAGAGGGAGATGATGTGGGAAAACAGTGGCCTAGACTCAAGAGAGTCATAACAAAAGTAACAGGTCACTGTGTCAAAATGCAAAGCAAGAGTAATATTGTACAGGTGCCTTGGTTTAAGAAAGGCGCCTTATACAAATAAAGAATGATTGATGATTGATTGAAGAGTAAAAGAAGGAAAAGGCCATTATGGTTCTCGAAGGCAGTGACTGAAAAAGTAAGGGAAAAGAAAAGAGCCTTCAGAAGATGCAAGGAAACACAAAAGGATGAGGACAGAGAACAATATCTGGAAAAGTAGAGGGACTCTGGAAAATAATTAGAAGGCCTAAAGCACAAACACAGGCAGGAATAGTCCAGGCTATTAAGAAAGGCAACAAGACCTTCTTCAGACACATTAGCAAGAGGAAAAAGACCAGAAATTAGATTGTTTGGCTGAAGAAGGAAGGAGGAGAAAGGGTGGAGGACGACCTAGAAAAGGCTGAGATACTGAAAAAGTACTTTTGATCAGTATTTTATTTATTTATTTTATTTTATTTAGTTTTTGTTGACCGGGTAAGTGCACTAGACAAATCCTGCCTATTTTCAGGCACGACCCGGGGGAGCGGAATACAGATGAATGCCAACTGACCTTGAACCAGATTAAGCTGTTGGTGGTATTTTTAGTATTCATCAGGGAATGAGAGGGTGAGGGACTGAAACTCATTAAGAGGGGTATTCAGCAGAGGGAGGCAGACACCAACCCATTCACAGTGGAAAGAGTCCTAGATGAACTCAGAAAAATAAAAGCAGATAAGGCAATGGGGCCAGATGGTATCCACCCCAGAGTACTGAAGAAACTCAGAAAAGTGTTGGCAGAACCACAGGCTGTCCTTTTCAATGCATCACTAGAGATGGGGGAGGTACCTGAGGACTGGAGGAGGGCAGATGTGGTCCCTCTCCACAAGGGTGGAAGCAGAGAGGAGGTAGGCAATTACAGGCCTGTAAGTCTGACCTCAGTAGTGGGAAAAGTAATGGAGTCCTTACTTAAGGAGAGGACTGTGAAGTTTCTGGAGGTTAGTGGAGCACAGGATCCAAGGCAGCAGGGATTCTCAGTGGGAAGGTCCTGTCAGATGAATCTTATAAATTTCTCTGACTGAGTAACCAGGGTGGTAGATCAGAGAGGGGTGTTGAATGTGGCCTACCTGGATTTCAGCAAGGCCTTGGACACCGCCCCGCACGGCAGATTGCTAAATAAATTTGGGAGCCTGGCAGTGGGTCCTACGGTGATAAAGTGGGTTGGAAACTGGCTAAGGGACAGGACTCAGGTGGTAAATGGCATGAAATCTGAGGAGAGGGAGGTGACCAGTGGGATGTTACAGGGGTTGGTGCTCGAGCCAGTCCTATTCAATGTCTTCATTAGCGACATTGCAGAGCATCTGGAGGGAAAGGTGTGCCTCTTTGCAGATGACACCAAGATCTGCAACAGAGTGGACACACCGAAGGGGGTAGAAAAAATGAGAAAGGACATAAGTGGAGTGGTCGACTGTCTGGCAATTGAATTTCAATGCTAGAAAGTGCAAGATCATGCACCTGGAACACAGGAACCCAAAGGAGGAGTACAGGATGGCTGGGGAAATTCTGGCCACCACGAGTCAGGAGAGAGACCTGCTGGTTATTATATCTGACAACCTGAAGGTGACATGGGGAGGGGGCATATCAAGCAGGAGGAAAGAGGTGGTGATGTCACTGTACAGATCACTGGTGAGGCCTCAGCTAGAGTACTGCATCCAGTTCTGGAGACCACATCTCCAGAAGGACATTGACAAACTAGAGGCAGTCCAGAGAAGGGAAACGAAGATGGTACATGGACTGCACCAGAAGCCCTTCGAGGAAAGACTTAAGGACCTTATCTATTCATTGGAGGGAAGGAAGAAAGAAGATGTGAGATATGACAGAGACTTTCAAGTACCGTAGGAGAATAAACAGGGCACAGGTGGAAAGCATATTTCAGAGAAAACTGCACAAAAACAAGGGGACATGATATGAGGCTGAAGGGTGGAAGGCTCATGGGTAATGTTTTATTTATTTATTTAAACAATTGGTAACCGGGAAAGGCACACTGAGCCAATGCTCGATTCCAGGTGCAACCCAGAAATACTTTTTCACTTAAAGAGTGGTGGAGCTGTGGAACAGCCTTCCAGCAGAAGTGGTGAGGGTGAAAACAATACAGGGGTTCAAGAATGCATAGGATAGCCATAAGGGTACCTTGGAGATGTGCAGAGCAGGAGAGCCGAAGAGCAAATAGGATCTGGGGCTGCAGCAGTGAGTAGGGAAGTGGGCAGACTAGGTGGGCCATATGATCCTTATCTCTCAACAGATTCTATGTTTCTATATTAATACACTACCAAGACCACTCTTAAGGTTATAAGAGTGGTTTCACTTATATTCTTAGTGTATCAGAACCATTCACTTTTGATTTGTGGTTCTCATACCCTAAGAATGCTCATGAGACCACTCTTACAACCATAAGTGTGCTTTTTGTGGCAGTATTAATATACACACCAAGCAAAATTGACTAGCCTAAGTGCCTGATGTATTTTGAAGTCCAGGACTCGGCACCCAAAGAGACCTAGCAGAGGAAGCAAAATGACTGAGGCTCCAAGAATGGGGAAGTCTATCTATTCCATTGGCATATATATGATTAAGGGAGTGTGTCATTATGAAGAACAAGGAGGATATCAGGAGGACAGGCAGTTCCACTGAGTCCATCTGTCCAAGCCAAAAAAAAAGAGGTGGGTAGGACAAAATAGCCATCAAGGAAGGGACTACAGGACTGCAAACAGCTGAGTTCATCCTATCAGATGTAGTTTTGATTAGTTCTTTACAAAAATTGAATTCCACAAGTGGAATTCTGTTGGCAGTACCTCATACACAACTATTAATCTTTGAGAAAATACACCAATTAATAATTTGTAGTATGAATTTATGAACCCCTGCAAATTAAAACTGATGTAGCCAAATATCTCCATATTTAGCAGGTTCTGTGACCCTTTCAAGATGGTTATTAATATTAATTTACTAATGGTTAGCTCCACAGGTTACTGAATTACTAGAAGGAAATATTTTCACAAACTTTAACAAAAAAAAAAAAAACTTGGACTTTGATCTCCCATAAGTTTGAATCTCCTTATCAAATTCCTGCTGTAGCTGAGACAGAAAGCAGCCACCACTTTCCATAAAGCAAGGAGGTGATTTATAGAGTACACTGAATTGAATTCTTAATTTTGGGGCCTGGGTAAGTAAGTAGAAGTCAGTGTTTTGGTTCAATGTTTGTGAAATAGCAATAGGAAGAGACAGGATATATAGTGCTTGTTGTACTTTTTGTGGCATTACTCTATTCCCACCCTTGAGTAGTAGGTATGTAGGCAATAATTTGTAGGGAATGGAAGGCCCATGAGCAAGGGTGAGAAAAGCACTGGAGAAGAAGGAGGAAGGGATGGTGGTGGACAAAAACACTCCCTAAGCAAGGGAGGTGCGTTTGAGGAGGGCTTAAGTAGAGGCTGTGGAAGGAGCAATTCCCCACATTAAACCTTGGACAAGCCCTCCCATTCAATGTTTGTGGAATAGCAATAGGGAGAGATGGGATATATAGTGCTTGTGTAACTTGTAGTACTTTTTGTGACTTTACTCTATTCCCACCCTTGAGTAGTAGGTCTGTAGTTAGTAATCTGTAGGGAATATAAGGTCCAAAGAGAGACCTCCTCCAAGTCATGGAGAGTATGAACTAAAGGGTAAACAGCGAGGGGAGGAGGCACTGTGGGTCACCCTGGAGACAGGAAATGGCACCACAATCCGCACAGGGGTTGTTTAAAGACCCCTGTCTCGGGGGGAGGCAATGGACAAGGAAAGGATAGAAGGAATCATTAGAATGGCAGACAAAGGAGAGATATTGTTGATGGGAGACCTGAATATGCCAGATGTTAACTGAAGCACCTTTACTGCAGCCACATCCAAGAGCAGGGTCATTCTAGATGCCCTTACAGGGGGCATGTCTCAGACAGCTAGTGTTGGAACCCACTCAGGAGGGAGCAATCTTAGACCTGGTACTCTCAAATGGGGATGGAGAGAGGATCTCAGATTTAAAAGTGGGCAGCCATCTGGGAACAAGTGACCATCAAACAGTGTGGTTCACAATAAACATAGCTGTAAAGTCAAGCCATACAAAAGCAAGGGTGTTGGACTTTGGGAGGGCTGACTTTGGCAAAATGGGAGAGTGCCTCAGAAAAGCACTAGCAAACAGTCAAGAAGGAGGGGTGGAAGAACAACGGGGAAAAATCAAAACTGCCATCACAGAGGCAACAAGCCTTTGTGTAAAGCGAATCAGCAAAACAAAATGAAGGAAAAAGCCACTTTGGTTCTCAAAAGAAGTGGCAGGGAAGGTTAAGGAGAAAAGGATAGCATTGAGGAAATATAAGGAGACACAGAAGGAGCAGGACAGAGAACTATATCAGTTAAAGCAGAAGAAGGCAGAGAAGGCAATCAGAATAGCAAAGGCCCAATCTGATGAAAAGATGCCCAACTCTATTAAGAAGGGGGATAAAAACTTTTATAGGTACATTAGGGAGTGAAGAAAGACCAGGGGAGGGATACTGAGGCTTAATGAAGAGGATGGAATGTGGGCAGAGTGTGAAAGTGAAAAAGCAGGGATACTAAATGAATATTTCTGCTCAGTATTCACAAAAGAAGAGGAGGGAGGTACCTAAACCAAACAACAGAAACACACTGGATAGAGGGGTTGATGCCAGTCCATTCACAGAAGAAAGGGTTCTGAAATAACTCTTAAAACTGAAGGTGGACAATGCAATGGGGCCTGACAGGATTCATCCCAGAATTCTAAAAGAACTACGGGGAGAACTAGTGACACCACTGACTACCCTCTTTAACAAATCATGGGAGGATGGGGTGCTACCTGAGGACTGGAGAAGGGCAGATGTGATTTCACTTTACAAAAGTGGGAGCAAGAAAGAGGCAGGAAACTACAGACCTGTTAGTTTGACCTCAGTGGTAGGTAAAATAATGGAATCACTTTGGAAGAAAAGAATTGTTGAGTATCTAGAGGCCAGCAGGACACAGGACCCAAGGCAGCATGGATTCACAGTGGGAAGGTCATGTCAAATTAATCTAATCGATTTCTTTGACTGAGTGACCAAAGTAGTAGACCAGGAAGGGGCTGTGGACATGGCCTACCTAGACTTTATCAAAGCATTTGACACAGTCCCACACAAAAGATTAATAAAGAAGTTAGCCAGCCTTGGAGTGGGTCCCAAGGTGGTAGCCCTGGTAAAAAATTGTCTGGACAATAGGACACAGAAGGTAATAGTAAACAGAGTCCACTCTGAACAAAGGAGGGTTACTAGTGGGGTACTGCAGGGTTCAGTACTGGGACCAGTCCTCTTTAATGTCTTTATAAGTGACATTGCGGAGGGACCAGAAGGAAAAGTATGTCTCTTTGCAGACAACATAAAGATATGCAACAGGGTTGATGCACAAGGTGAGGTGGAAAGGATGAGAAGGAACTTAGCAAGGTTGGAAGAATGGTCAAATGTACGGCAGCTTAGATTCAACACAAAGAAGTGCAAAGTAATGCACCTGGAAAATAAAAACCCAGGGGTAGAGTACACAATGGGGGGGGGGTGAGATACTAACAACAACAAAAATGGAAAGGGACCTGGGGGTAGTTACAGTATATCAGAAGACCTAAAGGTGGGCAAGCAATGTGAGAAGGCAGTAAGGAGAGCTGCGGGGATACTGGGATGCATAGGGAGAGGTATCACTGGTAGAAAACAAGAAGTTGTTATCCCTCTGTACAGACAGTTGATGAGACCCCATCTGGAGTACTGCGTGCAGTTCTGGAGACCCCATCTCTGCAAGGACATAGACAAGATGAAGGCTGTCCAGAGGAAGGCAACTAAAATTGTGCAGGGTCTGCACCAGAAGCCATACAAAAGGAGACTAAAGGAGCTTAATATGTATACCCTTGTGGAAAGAAGGGAGGCAGGGAGGGACATGATAGAAACTTTCAAGTACCTCAAGGGAATCAACAAAGTCCAAGAGGGTAGCATCTTTCAGAAAAAGACATGCAAGAACAAGGGGGCACAATTTAAAGATAGAGGGAGGAACGGCTCAGAGGTAATGTGAGGAAGTATTTTTTCATGGAGAGGGTTGTGGATGCATGGAATGGCCTTCCTAAGGAGGTCATGGAGTCAAAAACAGTGGGGGAATTCAAGAATGCATGGGACAGACATAATGCAATTCTAGTGGGGGGGTAGGAGGAAGTAGAATGTTGGTTAACTAGGATCTGCAGCTTATCCATTAGGTAGGGAAATGGGCAGACTAGGTGGGCCAATCTGTCCTTATCTGCCATCATATTCTAGGTTTCTGTGTTTCTAAATTGTCATATTTGGTGTGCCCTTCAGAACCTTAACAATAAATACTATAAGTATGACAAGTGTCAGGTGTCTAGCTCAACAGATGGCTGAGGCATTGCCAAATAAACATATTTGTGAAATTACATGAATTTTCAAAAAACTTGCACATAATTTCACTGCAATTTTACAAAATTGCACAGAATTTCACTGACATTTCATGAAATTCCACACAACTACATATAAGATCACAGAAATTTCATGAAATCAGAATCTCATAATTTCACTCAGCCCTAAAATGTTGTACCTTATATCTTTTTTTTATATTCCATTATAGGGTGACCATTTTCCTTGTCTTGTAAGATGCACTTGCTTCCCCATTTAGAGTCTGCTTCCCCATTTATTTTAGATCTGAAAAGCTTAGCAAAATTCTCATAGAAACATTAAAAATAATTATTAGCAGAAAAAGATAAAGTGCCCTACTCACTGAACATGTACTATGTACAGTATGCACTCATTGACGAGCTCAGTCAGCGGCTGGCCGTGGAGGTGAGAGGTGGGCTGTGCCGGTCGCTGCCTTGGAATGGGTCCAAGGGAGTGGGGTGGTTGGGCACTGCTGGGTGGGGGAAGGGGCCACTAGACTACCAGGGCTACAGTGATCTGCGTGTTTTTGCTATACTATTGGGGATCAGGGATGGGGGGGGGGCATGTGCAAGCCCTGCAGGGCATTTGTATGTTATTTGGGGATTGGGGCATGTGCAAGCCCTGTGGGGCATTACTATGTTATTGGGGGATTGAGGGCATGTGCAAGCCCTGTAGGGCATTTGTATGTTGTTGGGGGATCGGGGGCATGTGCAAGCCCTGCGAGGCATTTCTATGTTATTGGGGGCATGTGCAAGCCCTGTGGGGCATTTCTATGTTGTTGGGGGATCAGGGGCATGTGCAAGCCCTGCGGGGCATTTCTATGTTATTAGGGGATCGAGGGGCATGTGCAAGCCCTGCGCGGCTTTCTACATATTACTGGGGATTGGGGGCATGTGCAAGCCCTGCAGTATTTCTATGTTATTAAGGATCGGGGGGGGCATGTGCAAGCCCTGCAGACTTTCTACACATGTGACAGAGTTGGGGGCATTTCTATGTTATTGGAGGATGGGGGCATGTGCAAGCCCTGCAGAGGCTCTACATAATTACTAGGGGATTGGGGCATGTGCAAGCCCTGCAAGTGCATTCTATGTTATTGGGGATTAGGAGCATGAGCAAACCCTGTGGGGTCTTTCAGAAATATTGGGGATGGGAGGCACTACGTGTACTGCGGAATGGCCGGGCTGCACATTGGCGTAACCCCCGGTAACCATAAAGTACACTTACACCAGCTAATAACTGGTGTAACTATACTTTGGTGGATGTCCAATGGGGGTTGTTCCAGAATAGCAAAATTGGGTACTTTGCAGCTGCCCTTCCAAAATAGGGTGCAACTGCTGCCGTTAACCCCCTAGCACCATGTCGCAGTGGGTTTGCGTCATAACTGGTGGTGTAAGTCCACTCTGGCACAAGCAGCCTGTGATATGTCACAGGCTACTTTGCAGAATACCGAATGTCACAATTCCTCCGTAAATTGCTACTTGCACTATTTTCTTTGGTGCAAGTAATTTTATGCCAGGCATAACCCTTTAAGAATCGGGCCCTATGCCTGCAGTCCAGCAGGTGGCAGTTACCAGTCACCCTCCTTCCATGAGCTATTTAAGCCTGCTTCCTCTAGCCTTATTCAGAAGCACTATTTCTTTGCCCCATTGTCCTCCCCTCCTCCTCCAGTGGCATGCCTCTCTCCTTGGAGCTCCTTTCTAAGGCACCTTTAGCCTAAATTAATTATGTTCCCATTGCACCTCTGGAGTGGAACCTTCCTCCACAGGGTTCCTTTGCCTTCACGCTACCTTGGCAGGGTGGTAGTCCCTTAGAGGACAGAAAATGCAAACAGCCAAAGTATCCACGTATAACAGTCAAACAGGTGTAACCCCCCTGCAAATGGGGGTTCCCAAAAGACTTCCAGGAGCTTGCTTGAATGCTCCAAGCCTGAATGGTGTTTGGCATTTAAGCCATTTATCTGTGAGTGTTTTTAGAGCCTCTGGTACTGTCTCTTTAAGAGCTGTCTGCTTGCAGACATAATTAGTTTGTATGGGGGGACTGTGTGTGTCTCTGCTTGAGTACCACTCGAGCTGTTGCCAATTCACTCCATTTCTGCAGTCACTAGGAGTGCAAAGGGAACCTATCTGAAAGATGTAAATGTTTGCCAGAAATCATTTAGAGTAATAATGAAAGTACAGTTTGTCTAACCTGCTTTCTTTGCAGTCAGAACTGTGTTTGTCTAGTTCCCCATTCTAGTTTTGAACTGCTGAACTGGACCAATCAGTGTGGGTTAAGGTAGCTCTAAAATGGTGCCTTGGACGAATCAGAACTTGGACTCATAATCTGAGCCAGCCACAAGAGGATTGTATGGGCAGTGACTCTGGGAGATGTAGTTTAGATTTCGGCGTCTTTTTGGACCAACAGGGGCAATCTATTGTAGTGACAGCCAATCCAGCCAAGAACTGGGAGGAACTCAAAGGAAGTGCCAGTTTTGTCTGCTGGAGTTTCAGTTGAGCTCTGGCAGTGAAGAGGAAGAGAGTCCTGTACTTTTTCGGTGTGCAGTTTTAGTCGGAAAGCGTGTGTAGGCCCAGGTTTCGGTCTGCAGCTTGTGTAACTGCTTGTTAGGACTGAATCCGTCCTGTGAAGAGAATCAAAGGATATCTGAAGAGTAGAAACCAGGCTCACCTGTAGAAGACTGGAGAAATTGCTGAATTGCACCGGTCTGTCAGGAACTGAATCTGCTGTGTGTCCTCCCGGTATTGTGCAGTAATTGCGATCGGGATAGAGAAGCAACCTGCCTGGTATAGTACTTTCTTTTACCATATAAATGTGTGAGAGGCTTGTGTAGCTCAAGTGAATCCTGCTGCCATTAAAGGACTTTAGCTGTTACTGTTTACCATATAAATGTGTGAGGAGGCTTGTGTAGCTCAAGTGAATCCTGCTGCCATTAAAGGACTTTTGCCTGTTGCAGTTTGTCATATAAATGTGTGAGGAGTCTCGTGGAGCTCAAGAGTAGCCCTGCTGACGTTGAAGGACCCTATCTTGTTTGGAGGTCGTGAGTACTAATTCAGGGTCGCTCCCTGTTGAATTGCCACATTAAATCCAAATGGAATTACTGTACTGCTGACTGTTTAACTAATTTTTCTTTTCTCTGTGTGAAAGGGCCCCTGCCAGCTGCCACGGTTTGGACTAGCCACTAGTAACTGGTAGGGATAGGCCTGTGCACAGAGACATAGGTAGATGAGTAAAGTGATAAGCTAATTAACCTGATTTCCCCCTGTCCTTGTTATATCCCCCTAAATAAATCAGAGCTGCTTGTTTCAGCAAAGTTATACTGCCTGAGGTATTTGTCTATGTTAAAGTATTGTACTGTGATTGTTGCACTGTATCTTATTACTTTACAGGGGGTCCCAGTGCTTGAACCAGTCCTGGGGGTAAGTGTATACTGTGAAGGTAATTCTGATATACTGTGTGGGCCACTAGTGGGAAGAAAGGGGGTTGCAGTGTCCCAGAGGGCTGTGACCAAGTTAGTTTAACTATTGCAAACCCTGACCTCTGGGTGGAGGCACCCGCCATCGGATCCAGGCCCCTCAACCTGTTAGTGGCAAATCAGGCAGAGGTAGAAGCCCCTGGGATAGCGCCATCTAGGGGTTACATCTTGGAGGCTCACCGCTGGGATTGTGTGTCCTCTAGTGGCCATATTCTGAACCACTGTTAAGGAAAAAATGGGTACCCGACAGAAGTGGCTGTGCACGGCTGGTGGAGTGGTGTACTGGGAGGAGATCGACCCCAAAATTCTATGCTTATTCTGGACATCCCCGGGTATCAATAGGACACTGTACAGGAGTACTTTCCAAGGTAGAAGGTTTACAAAACCCTGTGGTGGTGGGTCGGCATGCTAATCTGCTCACCCACACTTTCCTGGCCCTAGTAGAGTTTAAGGATCCCATAGATAGCTCCAAAGTGCCACAGACCATTACCCCAGAGGGAGCCCTCACTGCCTGGAGAGTGATAACTAAGGACAGTAAAGACCCGGGGGGGAATGAGCCCCCACCACTATCTGAAACTTTTGAGGAGAAATTTGCTAAATGGTTGCTGGGGGAAGGGAAAACTGTGGATGACTTGAAGAAACTATTCTTGCCACCTGGGGTGTTCCTCCCCAACACCTCTCCGCTCCAGTACCGTAATGGTGGCTGAACCAATGCAGACTCCTATTTCTGCACCTGCCATTAGTCACGACTCTTACGAAGGTTGAGGATCTTCTCTGGCACCCCCACCCCCAAGGGAGGATGACTGGGAGACCTGGATAGACTATGTTGCCCCCAAGTGCTAGAATGGCAATGCTCGGGCTTGAGCGAAGAGGGTTAGTGAGAGCCTCCGAGGTCCTGCCCTGGCTACCATCTGTGCTAAACGGGCCAGTAACCCTGAGCGACTGCACAGGCCTATCTTGAGGCCTTGGAGAATGTGTATGGGAGCCCAGATTCTGATGAGGACCTATGGTGGAGAGTAAGAAATGCACAACAGTACCAAGGGAGTTGTTGTCTGTGTATGTATCTCGGCTGGAAAGATTGTTGCAAGAATGCCTCAGAAAGGTAGTTTGCCAGCGATTGAACTGGACGAACCAGGCTGGACAGGATCCTGAAGTCTGCCCCTTCTCAGAACTGCTGTTGCTTCCAGTTACGCTTGGCAAATCGACTGGAATCCCCACCCTCCTATGATGAGTTAATGAGAGAAATTCGAGGAGTTGAGAAAAGGCGACCTCGGGAGGGACCTGCACTAATAGCTGCGCTCGACCAGTGACTGAGGGTGACCCATTAAGTGAAGTTCAGGGCAGAGGTTGGCAGTCAATGAGTGCTCTGACAAGGAAAAAGATATGCCACAATGGGGCAAACTGTTGAGAGAGATCGAGAATTCAAAACAGTCCCTTTATGAAAGCCACGCCTGCAAGTCGGGCCCTGACCCATATCGACTGCATCTGCTATGGGGTGGGGTACCCACCCATGTGTCTCCTGCTGATAACGGCTCCAAACTCGATTCCTTGATCATGGAAGTGGAGAAACTGACGAGATGTCTCCAAATGCTTATCACGCCGCAGACAGAGATGGCACCAAGGTTTCCAGTTAGTAATACCCCCGCCCTGGCTCCCAGTGTGGCGCCTCAGCCAGCTCAAACTCCAGAAAGTATGTTTTGCTATAATTGTGGGAAGGATGGGCACATGAAAGGGAATGCGGTCCCCAAAGACACTGACAAAGTTGCATATAGGCTACAAGGAGAGCTTGGAGAACAAATCAGTGGTTAAGAGGTGCACAAATGACCCAGTGAGGGCACCAAAAATGCTAACTCACGTCCTTTTGTGGCAAGGTCAGTTGCCCAGGCCCCCACTACCGCCTCTCCAGACTAGTCCAGAATAGTGG
This sequence comes from Neoceratodus forsteri, assembly GCA_016271365.2. Classification (NCBI taxonomy): domain Eukaryota; kingdom Metazoa; phylum Chordata; order Ceratodontiformes; family Ceratodontidae; genus Neoceratodus; species Neoceratodus forsteri. The sequence goes on from JADMNL010000023.1 coordinate 75,114,665, forward strand.
GTCCTCCATGGAGACCACTGTAAAGGTGAATGGAGTGTCTACAAGAGCTGTATTAGACAGTGGCTCCCAAGTGACAATTATGTTCCAGGATTGGTATCAGAAGCATTTGTCAGACGTACCCTTACAACCATTAGAAGGACTGCATGTATGGGGGTTAAGTGAGAAGGCCTACCCTATTCTGGGTATATCCGAATTTGGCTGTCTTTCCCCAGTCCATGGCTGGAGTGGCGAACAAGTAGAGACCTAGCCTTAGTGTGTCCCCCACTGGACTGTATGATGGTGTCCTTTGTTGTTGGAACAAATGCTCATATGTTCAGAAGGCTGGCACAGTTGTGTTATGAAAAACAGGGGTCAAAGACTAGTACAGCTTTAAGAGTTCCGGCTTTAATTAAGAAGGCCTATGAGGCACAGAGAGATGCTGAAAAAACAGAACCAGAGGAACCGGTCGGAATTGTATGGAAGAAGGATCCTGAATCTCTGATCCTGGCGCCAAATGCCCAGTGTACCTTACAGGGAGAGGTCCGTATCAGAAAGGATGTTAAGAATAAAATATTAATGTTGGATGCACCAGGCGATGGAAAATTGCCAGAGGACTGCTGGTCAAGCCTAGTATTTTGCCCGCTAGAGCCCAGGCTTATGCCAGAAGGGTAATGGTCCAAGTTCATAATGTGTCTGAAAGAGACATTCGAGTAAATAGAGGTTGCATGCTGGCTAATGTGCATTGTGCAGACACTGCAGTGCTACCCAGCAGCAAGAGTTCAAGGAAGAATGACAGAGTAACGCCTGACTTGTTTGATTTCGGCGACTCCCCGCTGCCAGCTGAATGCAAAGTGAGGATCAGTGAGAAGCTTGTCCAGAGAGACCAGGTGTTTTCTTTAAAGGAATGGGATGTAGGATGCGTGCAAGGAGCTGAGCACAATATCCAGCTACATGACGAAAGACCATTTCGTGAGAGGTCTCGACGCCTAGCACCTGCTGACATAGATGATGTGAGACGGCATCTGCAAGAGATGTTAGCTGCTGGTGTAATACAAGAATCCAGAAGCCCTTATGCTTCCCCCATTGTGGTAGTGAGGAAAAACAATGGGACAGTAAGGATGTGTGTGGATTATCGCACCTTAAACCGGCGGACTATCCCTGATCAGTACACAATGCCCCACATTCAGGATGCTTTGGACTGCCTAAATGGGAGCAAGTGGTTCTCTGTGTTGGATCTCCGCAGTGGGTACTACCAGATCCCGATGGCCCCAGAGGACCGTGAGAAGACAGCCTTTATCTGTCCGCTTGGCTTCTATGAATTCATGAGGATGCCTCAAGGGATTTCAGGTGCCCCAGCCACTTTTCAACGATTGATGGAGCGTGCAGTGGGGGACATGAACTTAAGTGCCTGGTATACCTAGATGATGTTATTGTGTTTGGCAGCTCACTGGAGGAACATGAGAGCAGATTATTTAAGGTATTGGACCGACTGGAGGACTTTGGCCTTAAACTTTCCATTGATAAGTGTCAATTCTTTCAAACATCAGTAAAGTATGTGGGACACATAGTATCCACCGAGGAATAGAGACCGACCCAAGTAAAGTTGAGGCCTTGACCACCTGGCCACAGCCCAAAAATCTAAAAGAACTGCAAAGATTCCTGGGATTCTGTGGCTATTATCGGCGTTTCATCAAGGACTATTCAAGAGTGATCCGCCCTTTACTTAACCTTACTCAAGGGTATCCACCAACCCACAAAAAATACCAAAAGTCAGCGTCCCTCAAGACTGAAAGAGTGTATTTTCGTCCGAGTAAAGTATTTGGGGCCCGCTGGACTCCGGATTGTGAGACTGCTTTTCATGAGATCATATATCAACTTACCCATGCTCCAGTGCTGGCCTATGCCGATCCAAGAAAACCTTATGTCCTGCACACTGCTGCTAGCTTGCAAGGGTTGGGGGCTGTGTTGTACCAAGAGCATGAGAATGGCCTGAGACCAGTGGCCTTTTGCCAGTAGAAGCCTGACCCCATCCGAAAGAACTATCCTGTACATATGTTAGAGTTCCTAGCTTTGAAGTGGGCTATTGTTGACCAATTCCATGAGTACTTGTATGGGGCTAAAATACTAGTAAAAACTGACAATAATCCTTTGACCTATGTGCAGACCTCAGCTAAGTTGGATGCCACTGGCCATAGGTGGCTTTCTGCATTATCTACATACGACTATGCTGTTGAATACCGAGCAGGCCTGAACCACATAGATGCTGATGCTCTCTCCCGGAAGCCTGTTCCCAAGAATGATTGGGTCTGATTGGCAGAACCTGACATTCGGGCACTCTGCCGGAAGTTTGACAGGGAGGAACAAATGTCCACGGACGCAGTGGACTGCATGGTGGATTGCTTGGGACCCTCTGAGAATTGCATACCTGCTGCTTATTGCCACTTTTCTGCAATAGACATTGGTGCATTGCCTCAGCTGGACAATGGCAGTATTTGGCGGGCTCAATCCCGCGATCCCATGATCAAATCAGCTTTAGAAGCCCTCTATGCAGGACAAGATGTGTCCAAATTACGCTCCACTGATTTGAGAACTGCACTGTTATACAAAAAAGGTCCTAAGTTGAAAATGATCAATAAACTGTTGTACAGAGAAACAGTAGACAGAGGGGGACAAGTAGACAAACAACAACTAGTGCTGCCCACTGCCTTTCGAGACTCAGTACTGAGATCCTTGCACAACCACATGGGGCACCTTGGTATAGACAGAACACTTGACTTGGTGAGATCCAGATTCTATTGGCCTAAGATGGGGGCTGATGTGGAGCAACACATTCGAACTTGTAGTCGCTGCTTACAGAGGAAAGCTTTGCCCCAGAGGGCTGCCTCCCTTGTTAACATCACCACCAGTGCACCCATGGAGCTGGTCTGTATTGATTTTCTGAGTTTGGAGTCAGATCAAGGAAACATCAGTAATGTGCTGGTGGTCACTGACCATTTCACGAGATATGCCCAAGCTTTCCCCACCAAAGACCAGAAAGCATCCACTGTGGCCAAAGTACTTGTAGAAAACTTTTTTGTTCACTATGGGGCTCCACAAAGAATCCATTCTGATCAAGGGAGAGACTTTGAGAGTCGTCTCATCAAAGAGATGCTTTCTCTGTGGGGAGTGCGAAAGTCCAGAACCACTCCTTACCACCCCAGGGGACCCACAGCCTGAACGTTTCAACGCACTTTGCTAGATATGCTAGGCACCCTGCACCCAAAGGACAAGCCTAGATGGAGCCAACAAATTAGCACCCTGGTACATGCTTATAACTGCACCAAAGTGATGCCACTGGGTTCTCCCCTACCACCTGATGTTTGGAAGAGAAGCTCGACTGCCAGTAGATGTGTGTTTTGGGTCTCTCCTGATGGGGTTCAAGCTGACAACTATTTACAGTATGCGCAAAGTTAAAGGCCCAGCTAACTCATAGTACCAACTGGCTCAAACCATGGCTGCCAAAAGAAATCTGGCCAACAAAGAAAGGTATGATAAAAAGGTGAAAGCACAGGAACTCCAGGAGGAGATCGGGTATTGCTAAGAAATCTGGGACTGCATGGCAAACACAAGATTGCTGACAGATGGCACCATCTCCCTCACATTGTAGTGGGCAAACTAGATGATCTGCCAGTGTACAAAGTAAGGCCTGAGAATAATTCAAAAGATGTAAAACAATGCATAGAAATCATTTACTGCCCATTGGACAAATCTTGATTGAGTCTGAGCCCCAGAAGATGCCCTTCTGGACCAGTGACTAGAGCTGCTGCTAAGAAAAGATCAAGAAAGTCTGCACCTACAGAAGCAGAGTTAAAGTGTTCCCCTCCAAAGTCCCAGTTGAGCATGACTGTCAGTCCATATCAGAAGAAAGTGAGAGTGACTTTGAATACTATCCTTCTTACGAACTGAGTCAATTGTTTGAGGCAATCCCTAGTCAATACTGGAGGCGAAGCTGGGCCTTCTGGACTGTCTAAGCCCCAGCTTGTCCCTGGAGCCAATGCTCCCAGAAAGTGAAGTGCAAGTATCAGATCAGATGAAATGGAATCATTGTGCATGGTTGAACTGTTTGAGCTTTCAGGGAGGAAAATGATGGATTGGGGCAGACTGGTGATACACCAGAACAAGAAGAATATTTTGAGTGCCCTGACAGTCCACTGCCAGTGTCTGAAAGCTCTCCATGCAGAGCCAAATGTTGTGGACTCAGAAACTGTAACTCCTGGAGTTGAAAGTGCCCCAAGTTCTAGCCTCTCTACCCCCATGGAGACTCCCCTGACAAGTGAGGACAATGCTGAAAATGAGGCTCAGAGTGCAGAGACTGTAACAGTTCCCCCTAGAAAGACTGGTCGAGCTGTAAAGCCTGTGGTGCACCTCAGTTATGATTCCCTGGGCCAGCCAGTGGACCTGCCTCTCAATGTCCATAAAGGAGTGTATGTGTCCCCGAGCTCATTGCCCAAACTGAGCGTCAGTGCTAACTCCAAGTTAATTGTGTTGCCCTCTAAGTATGGTTCCCTTGCCCCGTCCAGCCCCAAGGCAACTGATAGGGAAGGGCCCCCTCTCTTCAGGTTTCATGTACAAGAGGTAATAACTTGAGTTATGGTACAATGTGTGTGTAATACTGTGTAAAGAGTGACGTACTGCAATGTTTCAGAAATGTGTTCTTGGTAAAATGATATATTGACTGATGATTACATATGTGAGCCTAATGCAAATGTATATGGTTGCAGTTGAAACTTATGGGTACTTGCTTGACTGGACGTCAAGCTTTCCCAAACCAGAAGGTGTAACCCCCTGCAAATGGTGGTTCCCAAAAGACTTCCAGGAGCTTGCTTGAATACTCCAAGCCTGAATGGTGTTTGGCATTTAAGCCATTTATCTGTGAGTGTTTTTAGAGCCTCTGGTACTGTCTCTTTAAGAGCTGTCTGCTTGCAGACATAATTAGTTTGTATGGGGGGGACTGTGTGTGTGTCTCTGCTTGAGTACCACTCGAGCTGTTGCCAATTCACTCCATTTCTGCAGTCACTAGAGTGCAAAGGGAACCTATCTGAAAGATGTAACTGTTTGCCAGAAATCATTTAGAGTAATAATGAAAGTACAGTTTGTCTAACCTGCTTTCTTTGCAGTCAGAACTGTGTTTGCCTAGTTCCCCATTCTAGTTTGAACTGCTGAACTGGACCAATCAGTGTGGGTTAAGGTAGCTCTAAAATGGTGCCTTGGACGAATCAGAACTTGGACTCATAATCTGAGCCAGCCACAAGAGGATTGTATGGGCAGAGACTCTGGGAGATGTAGTTTAGACTTGGCGCCTTTTGGACCAACAGGGCAGTCTATTGTGAGTGACAGCCAATCCAGCCAAGAACTGGGAGGAACTCAAAGGAAGTGCCGGTTTTGTCTGCTGGAGTTTCAGTTGAGCTCTGGCAGTGAAGAGGAAGGAGCCCTGTGCTTTTTCGTGTGTGCAGTTTTAGTCGGAAGCGTGTAAGGCCCAGAGTTTCCGGTCTGCAGCTTGTGTAACTGCTTGTTAGGACTGAATCCGTCCTGTGAAGAGAATCAAAGGATATCTGAAGAGTAGAAACCAGGCTCACCCTGTAGAAGACTGGAGAAATTGCTGAATTGCACTCGGTCTGTCAGGAACTGAATCTGCTGTGTGTTCTCCCGGGTATTGTGCAGTAATTGCGATCGGGATAGAGAAGCAGCCTGCCTGGTATAGTACTTTCTTTTTACCATATAAATGTGTGAGGAGGCTTGTGTAGCTCAAGTGAATCCTGCTGCCATTAAAGGACTTTCACCTGTTACTGTTTACCATATAAATGTGTGAGGAGGCTTGTGTAGCTCAAGTGAATCCTGCTGCCATTAAAGGACTTTTGCCTGTTGCAGTTTGTCATATAAATGTGTGAGGAGTCTCGTGGAGCTCAAGAGTAGCCCTGCTGACGTTGAAGGACCCTATCTTGTTTGGAGGTCGTGAGTACTAATTCAGGGTCGCTCCCTGTTGAATTGCCACATTAAATCCAAATGGAATTACTGTACTGCTGACTGTTTAACTAATTTTTCTTTTCTCTGTGTGAAAGGGCTCCTGCCAGCTGCCACGGTTTGGACTAGCCACTAGGGCTTGGGTACCTAGGGACAGTAACTGGTAGGGATAGGCCTGTGCACAGAGCCATAGGTAGTTGAGTAAAGTGATAAGCTAATTAACCTGATTTCCCCTGTCCTTATTATATCCCCCTAAATAAACCAGAGCTGCTTGTTTCAGCAAAGTTATACTGCCTGAGGTATTTGTCTATGTTAAAGTATTGTACTGTGATTGTTGCACTGTATCTTATTACTTTACAGGGGGTCCCAGTGCCTGAACCAGTCCTGGGGGTAAGTGTATACTGTGAAGGTAATTCTGATATACTGTGTGGGCCACTAGCGGGAAGAAAGGGGGGTTGCAGTATCCCAGAGGGCTGTGACCAAGTTAGTTTAACTATTGCAAACCCTGACCTCTGGGTGGAGGCACCTGCCATCAGATCCAGGCCCCTCAACCTGTTAGTGGCAAATCAGGCAGAGGTAGTAGCCCCTGGGATAGCGCCATCTAGGGGTTACACAAGTCACTTGTTCAACTACCCCCAGACTATCAGCAATGTTGTACAGATATAACTCCTCTCTTAGGTTTCTCTTTCCTTTAACATCTAGGGTGTGGTATGCCCTTTCAAGAAATTCACATCTGTGTCTAACATGAACATTTAACTGATTTGTTATGCCCCAGGGGTATTTGTTTCATTTGTGTTCCAGAGGCCTAAAATTAGATTTTTCCCAGCTGTTAGCACAAGTGTCACTCTGATTTCATACAATAATCAGAGGTCCTGCTAAGTGTGACTATGTGGTTGGTGGCAGCATCCAGTTGTTTCAATTTCTGACTTATTTAATACCCATACAACAGTAATAAGTGCAGCAACGGGCCGATAGATGGGTGGGTAGTTGGTTGGAGGGGGAATACAACGAGGGTTGCAGTAAACTGCTTAAAGTCAGGGAAGAGGGGGGTCACAAGTGGCAGTCTGCAGGGGTCTGTCCAGGGTCCAGCAATTTGTCAGTCCCAGATCCAGCCATTTTTTAATACATTCGTCAACGACATAGGAGAAGGAAAACAGGGCAAGATGTACAAGTTGTTTTTGTTCCTTCTGTATCAGGGTCCTTAATAAACTGTAAATAAATTATTATTATAAATTATATCAATAAACAAATACCCATACTTAGTAAACTGTTGCATGAGAGGTATGATATGCTGATACGCTGCTTCAGGTAATTACTGGAAAATCCCCAGAAAGCCTCAGGTACATGTTATTGTACTGCCCAAGGTAACAACCTAATCTAAGGATGTGTATTTCAATTGCAGTTATGGGAAGGTAATTAAAAGCCTGGAGATCAGGCCTGCTCTACTGTTCCTGTTTCTAAATATCTCAGGAGTTTCAAAGAACAGGACAGAACATCGCAGACAATATGAAGCAGTTGCAGTTGCCAAGCTTGGTTCTGTTTCCAGAGTCTGAACTCCTGAAGTTATTTTTTAAAGAACTAAACAGAACTAAAATTGGACTATCTGTGGCATTATTAGGCATTTCGTCATCAATGTGCTACAGAATACTGTATGTGGGCAATAACACGTGACGGTGTGTTGGCTTGTTGGGAGACACAAGCATTCTTCTGGTGTGTCCTGTTGTAAAGTGCAGCATAGAAAATATGGCATTTGTATTCGTTAGTACATACAGTATAGACATGGAAGGTGACCTGGTTCGTCCAATCACAGAGAAGTATTTGTGACAGCCATCTTGATCAATTTTATAAATTTATACATCTATTTGCATTCAGTCTCACTATTTATGTAGATGTTGCTTAATATCATGTGCTGTGATTAATCTCAACAAGGTGCTAGATTGAAACACTAGTACATGACGTTACAGTGAAAACTTTGTACAGTACCTAAACCGTTTTATTCTATTTCAGATTGTGCCTTTTTTCCTATCTTTTAAGATGCCATTCCCCCATTTTGAGTCTGCTGTAGCATTTTGTTTACTGCTGGAATAATAAAAGGAGCACTCTTTCTAATACCGTTATCCCTGGGTTTTCATATGTGTTCTCAGCTGTTTGTGATCACCTGTCATTTAACAGCATAATAAATCAGTTGCGTGATTTCAACAAAGCAGTGCACAGAATCACAGAGCCTCAGATCCTCCATACAGTTGTCAAATCATACTTTGACATTAAAAGTGGAACATTTCAATGGCAGAAAGAGGAGTGTTACATCCTCTTTTTTTTTTCTTGGAAAAATGGAATGTAAAACATTATAAATCCCTCTTTCCACCTCAAGTGATTTATTATCAGTTTATATGTGCTGTGAGTGACGTCTCTTGGGGTATAAGGGCATCCTCTCTCTGGCCATCCAATGGCCAGGTGGGTAGCACATCACGTTCCTGCACTAGTAAACTGAGTTCAGAAGCAGGCTCAGGAGCCAGCTGGGGGACCTTTGGGGGATGGGAAGGCACTGTTGCATGGCAGCGCTCCCAACCAGGGTGGGAAGGTGCCAGGTTCCACTGAACTAGTGACCCCTGCATGCTGTGTTTTAATAAGGCTTGGTGTGATACGGGTGTGGGCATGGTCCAAGGTGGAAATAAAAAAAAAAAGACATGAGGCGCACAGGCTGCCAAGCGTGATGGTGCCAGTACTCTTTGGTCTCACTCGGATGTGTCTCCTCATTGGCATAACAGAAAGGGAGTGGCAGGTGACTCTGGGAGGCATAGAAACATACAATTTGTTGGCAGAATGGACCACTTTGCCCATCCAATCTGCTCAGATGGGCTCTGCCTAGTCTGCTTCCATAGACTTTAACTGGTCTCTCTGGCGACTGTCCCTCTTCCCTCCTCCCTGCCTAATTACTAATATTCCCCCATGTTGATCCCACACATGCCTCAAGCCCCCTACTGTTTTTGCCCCATCACTGCCACTGGCAGTCTATTCCAGGTATCTACCACTCTTTCAGTGAAGTACTACTTCCCCGCATCCCTCTTTAACTTTCCTCCATCCAGTTTCATCACATGCCCTCTGCTTCTGGTGCTCTTCCTCCTTTGAAAGAGACTCTCTACCTGCACCCTGTTCACTCTAGTGAGGTAAGTGTAGGTCTCTATTACCCCCCCTCTTGCTCTCCTGTCTTCCAGGGTGTACGTGTTGAGATCCCTCAGTGTCTCCTCCTAGGGCTTATGATGCAACCCCTGCACCATTTTAGTTATCCTCCTCTGGACTGCCTCCACCCAGTCTATGTCCTTCTGAGGTGTGGCCTCCAAAACTAGACACAATACTCCAGGTGGCATCTCACCGGTGAGTGACACAGTGGCTACACTGCCTCCCTCCCTCCTCCCACTTAAGATACCTCTCCCAGTGCATCCCTGCATTGCAGTTGGCCAACAGACTGCATTGTCACACTGTCCTGTTACTCTGAGGTCATCCTGTATGATAACCCCCAAGGTCCCTTTCCTGCTTAGTGACTGATAGTACCACCCCACATCCTGTACTTAGTTCCTGGATTCCTATGCATTAGGTGCATCATTTTTTTCTGCCATTGAATCCCCAACTGCCTTGTTTTTGACCACTCCTCAAGTTTCCTCAAATCCCTGCACATTCTGTCCACCCTTTCCTGATTGTCCATCATGTTACAGATTTTGATATCATCTGCAAAAAGGCATACCTTCCTTTTCCGTTCATCTGCAATGTCACTTATGAAGACACCGAAGCAGACCAGTCCCAGTACTGGGCCCTACGGCATCCCCCTTGTAACTCTTCCATCCACAGAGCGAGTGCCATTAACCACCACCCTTCCTCTCCTACCCTTTAACCAATTTTTAACTCAGTTTACCACTTTGGATCCCATCCGTAAGCTGCTGATTCTCTAATCAGTCTCCTATGTGGCACAGTGTCGAAGGCCTTACTAAAAACACTTCACCGCCCAATGCTCCCAGGTCACCCCTGAAAACAGGCACTTGTGCCTAGTGGGCCTTACCTGGTTACCAAAGACTAAATAAATAAAAAAATAAATAAAAATCCAGATAGGCTACATCCACTGCCCTCCTCTGATCTATTTCCCTAGTCACCCTGAACTTAGAATGCCTGATGTCAGCCATGGGCCACAGCGAGAGGCCACATAGCGGAATACTAACAAAACTCCTGCAGTTTGGGCAGACAATACCGCTCTGCTTCACTTCACTGCCCTCTCACACAAACCGCACCAGATGGTACTTTTGCAACATAAGACACAGATCTAGGACGAGTAACAACTACTTGGATCACCCCACTGAAGAAGTGGATCATTTCTCAATAAAATGTTGGAGTCATGTAATAGTGACATGTTTGTACAGTATGTTACATAAGGAATAAGGCATGAGTGAGTAGCTGTTTTACCATAGTAGTAAGCCAATAGAGGGCAGCAACAGGAAGGGATTGTGCATGAATCAGGAGAGTAAACAGAATTTTAAGAAGGGTCTCAAAAATACTACAGTCTGATTGGTTGTCAGCATTCCAAGGCTCTTACATTAATCTCTGTCACAGTGTCATGTACAGCCTGATCACCGTGGTGCAGGGATCCTTCCTGTCAGCATTACATCCTATATCACAGAACCCAGTGTACATCCTACCCCCCTTCCCCCACATGGCAAATCATTCAGATATTACAATGTGCTTTCTGCTGCAAATGGCTACTCACCTACTGTATTTTATCCCAAAGGGGAGTGGGGGTCTTTTAGTGTTTAATTTAGAGCTCTGATATTAATTGCCATGTTGTGGGGGGGTGAACTGGGTTGTCTGCTTTAACTGATTTCTGCGATAACCAGATGCACTCCTAACAAGAAAAGTGATTTAAGGTTTGTAAATGAGCAAGCATAGAGTTGCTAATCCTGGGTCTGTTTAATGTTTACATTCACAGCAGAAACAGCTCCTCCGTGAGACCAAGGTGCTCGAGTCCACACCGAAATGGCTCTGAATGGCGTTCTGTTTCATTAAACTATGCTCGTTTTATACGCCAACTATTGAGTGCTGAGTCTTGTTTTTTAGACACTGTTTAATGTTTAGATGTACGACTGTCTCCATGAGGTGGCTCCCCACCAGTTACCAGCATGTTGGCTGTGGACTGCACCTTACTAAAGTAAGCCAGTTAGGCAGGGCACCTTATTTAAAAGGAGCCAACTCAGGCAGCTACATTTTAGAATAGGGACCTAGTCATGTGACGTTTGGTGGCTGGGCTACGATCTAAATCCAAACTCTGAACTGAACACTAAGAGACCCCCCCCCTTTTGGGATAAAATAAATGAGTTGTCATTTGAGGCAGAAAGCACATTGTAATATATATGTTTTCTTAATATAGCTTTTTAACCCTATGGACAGCTTGTTGGTCCTGTCCCCACCTCCCCTGGGCTGTCACTCACCTTGCTGTACCTACCTGGAGTTCGTTTCCCCATGGCATGCCCCCATGTCGGGGATGGAGGTGGAAGGGCTATCCTCCCTTCCCTAGAGTACATATCCAAAGGCTCCAGAGGGTTGAGTGGTGGTGCAGGTCAGGGCAGGAGAGATGTGCAGGGCATCATGTAGCCCATAAGTCCCCATTCCCTAGTCCTTTGACTGCAGCAGTATAAGCACATGCACGTGCATATGGAAGTATGCATGCATAATGGAATTGCTGCCCCTCCCACTAAGCCATTAACACCTGCACTACCAGTTGGCAGCCACAAGTGGCATTCAGAGGCCAAGACGGCTTGCCATCCTTCCCCAGGTGGGGAGAGCAATCCATAAGACACTCAATCCCCTTCCCTCGCCTGCTGACTCCCAGTGACCCAAGTCCATACCCATACCTGGGTCGCCGATGTGGTGGCAGGTGATGTACCTCAGCTCTGCACCATTATACTGGCTGAAAATTATAATATTGAATGATTTCTCATGTATATGTGTGTGTGTGTGTGGTGGGGGTTGGGAGTGTGCACTGGGTTTTCTGTTTGAATTAATCTGTGCTATAATTTATTGCACCCCAATGAGAAAAGTGATTTAAAGTTTGTGAATGAGCAAAGGTTGAGCTGCTAATTCTGGACTAATTCCATCCTATAGTACTGCTGAATGACTGGAAAGATGCATTCTGATTCTGAATCTGCATTTGTAAATAACCAGCATTAGTAAACAGTTTTGGACACCCCGAAGGCCCAAATCCCCTTTCAATGAGGAAAACATTTAAAAGGTAAACTTCTAACACTTTTCTTTTGGAATAATTTTTAGAATAGCAGTCAGGCACTCCCAGGAGTTAGGTTAACAGTCAATCACCCCCTGGGATAGTAAGGCATTCGGCTGCATCTCATGCCACACTACAACCCTAGGGGGTAATAAACAGAATGTTAATCTAACCCCTGGCCATTCCTTATTGCTTAAAACCCATTACCTGCAATAGCTCCGTATGACGCCCAAATCATCTATTGCTTAACCTGATACAAAATGGCTGCCCAGGTGAAAATGAGTTAAAAAAAGGAACTGTAGCATCCATCCCTTTACCTTCAGTCCTCCGGCAGAAACGATTCAGAGTCCACATCAATGAAGCAGTATTCATGCCTTATTTCGGTGTCAGTACAACAAAAAATAAATTGTGAAAAATGCACCAACAGACTTCCAAAAGAGCTGTACTGATGTGGCCCCCACCTGATCTCCTGACACATTTCACATATAACCAATAAGCTTTGACTTGTATTGGGATCTACTATGGAGCTGGCCGTGGACTCCACTTAGATGCCCAATGTCCAGCATGGCACCTCCCCCCGACCCACCAATGGCCCTTCCACATTGGACTCTATGCACAGAGCCTGGGGAACCAGGGAAGCTGAATGCCCACAGCAGGGGTACAGAGATAAGCATCCATTAATTTCACGTATTTGTTTTATACTGGTAAGCATATGAGCAGTAGTGCTGGTTTTCACAAGCGACCAGTTAAGTTAGATATTACAAACATACATAAACAACCACAGTAAGTAATACATTATTGGAGGGTTAAAACAATATCAGTGATAACAATCTCAGCACTAACAAGAGGACACAAGTCGCAGTACCTAAGGTGCCTTTGTACACTGCACCCTCAGTCTCTGTTTCTACCCCAACCCCTAGGTCCATCATGCCCAGCTTCATACATCAGGGCTGAATTAGGCATGGTGAATATAAATGCTAGAGCAGAAATAAGGAAATTAAACTTTTGGCTGAGGCTAACAAGGCTTGTGCCTGTCATAATATCTAACCTATGACTACAAGGAAAAACAGGAGTGGTATAGACTAGGTTATACTCATAATTTCTGGGATCTTACAATTTTAAAATTGTTAGAGAAGCATAAGCTGCAAGCCCTAAAAACATATGTAACTGAAGGAATTATGATTAGTGTCAAATACAAAAACTACATTACAAACAAATTACCAAATTTGGGTGTAATGAGGATTTACTCCATATTAGCAAATCAGCTTACTCTAAATGGTATGCGGCTAATAATTATTATTTTGGCATGAAACCTTGTTTTGATATTTTAACTGTCCCTGGTCAGTGTAGAATATTTATTATGTACAAATTTAAAAGATCTGCTAGAATTGTGCTGAAGCCCTATTATAATAAACTGCCTCAAGGGACAGACAACTGTTCAACTGAGGTTGTCACCATGGCTCAGTTGGTAGTACATTTGTCTCTGGACCAGAAGGTTGTGGGTTCTTGTCCCACATCGGGATTAGGCTTGCACCTAAAATGCTGGCATCTGAGTGCAGTATTAGGGGGTGCTGTACTGCTGGGGTGTGCCGTCCTTTGGATGAGATGTTAAACCGATGTCCCTTCTACCCATCCTGGTGTTGTCCTGGTGGGTGTCCATATGGAAGTAAAAGAACCCAGGGCACTCTTCACAAAGAGTAGGGACATTCCCGGTGTCCTGGCCAGCATTCCTCTTCCCATAAACTGGTTCATGCAATTGTCCAGGCTGTGTGTGGGTGTTGATGTGCAATATGGCTGCCACTACACATTCAGTCACTTCACTACCAGTCTAGCACTACTTGTAAAGTGCTTTGGGATACACTGTGTATGGAAAGCGCTATATAAATGCTGATTCTTCTTCTTCTTCATGCTCTGTGGGAGGTATAGAGGATCTCTGCCACATCAATCAATCAATCAATCAAATCTTTATTTATCCAGGCGAACATCGTTGAGCAAAGCTCATTTGCAAGATGGACCTGGTAAGGTCAAGGTTCAATTTACATGAAATATAACATACAAAATATACACACTTTGAGAAGACAACAAATTGATACAATACATCAATTCCATGTCACAGTACATTGATATGCTACTAAACAAGAATATAATACATATATACATGATTCATGAAGCAGCCAGCTTGCTAAGTTGGTAATGGGAGACACTTTAAAACTAGCACTTTTGATGAAGGGTTAAAAGTGTCAGAGATTTACTTAGATAATTTTAAACTCCAGGTGATTATTGCTGTATGGATGGCTGGAGGATATATCTACGAGAAGTGATTTGTAAATGGTAAGTACCGGAGGGGACAGTGACAAAGGAGACGGATAGGGTGAATACCGAATGTTGTGGCCAGGGGTGGGGAAAAGGGTGGTGAGGGGGGGAAGGAATGGAAAAAAGCTGATGCTATAGAGGGATTAATAGTGGGTCTAGAGGGAAGGGAGGAGGCCAGACTGGTGAAGTATAAAGCTGAGAGTGTAAAGGAGATTATGTACATTAATGAATAAGGAAAATGGATTGTGGTGATGGTGTATGAATTGCGAGGTAACTGTTCATAGGGTGCTGAACAGCTACCTTATAATGGTCGGCCAGCTAAGGAGAAAGATGGAAGATTAATCTAATGTTGGCGGAAGCAGTTACATTTTTCTTTGAATATCCTATTGTATAGATATTTGAAGGCTGTAATAGCTTGTTCACTTTCAGTGTCTTCTGCATTGTGTTTCATAAAGTAGATAACACATAGCTAACGGCGTATCTGCCATGTCGAGAGTGGAATTTAGGCACTTTAAGCATAATGAAGTTCAGACTTCTTAATGCATAATTACTTGATGTGGCTTGTAAGAAGCAGTCAGATATATTTTGGAAGCCGCTGTGATATTGCTCTGTAAGTCCATAGTATTGCATTCCTGTCTCTTCTAAATTGAAGCGAGGTCTATCCAACTGCAGAATATAGCAAGCAGTGGTGAGTGCTGTAGGGTAGATCTGTGATAAACCTTAAAGCTCTGTGGTATAGTGTGTCTAGTTTGTTCAAACGTACAATGGGGCAGCGACTATATAAGAAGTCAGCGTAGTCTAGTACTGAGAGGAATGTGGCCTGGACCATCTTCTTTTTCGAATCACTTGTAAGGAAGTGCTTTAATCTATAGTAAAGTCCAAGTTTTTGTCTGAGCTTTTTTAGCAATTCTTCCAGATGTTCTAGGTAGTCTAGTCTGCTGTCTAGCCATACCCCCAGGTATTTGAATTTTGTGACATATTCGAGATTTTCACCAAGGGCAGTGGAAAATTTAGGGAGATCAATCGGGATAGAGTATCCTGCCTGTACTTGTGGGGAGAAAAACATTGCCTTAGTTTTTTTTGCATTTAATAGTAGTTTTTTTCCCAGCAGCTAGTGTTGCAGAAGGTCGAATTCTGCTTATAGGTCTTTGCAGGCAGTTACAGGAGAAGGGTGACTGACATACAGTACTGTATCATCAGCAAACAGGTGTACAGTGGCTTTGGTAAGATTTATGTCAATGCTATTGATATATATGGAAAAGAGGATAGGGCCAAGGATAGATCCTTGTGGTACTCCTCTTTGTAGTGGTTAGAGTGGGGATATATCTCCTTCGGCCTTTACCTGCTGGGTTCTTCCTGTAAGATCATTGTTAAACCCTCTAATGGAGTTGGTGTCAAGTCCAATTGACCTCAGTGAGGAGAGGAGCAGGTCGTGGTCAACCGTATCAAAGGCCTTACTTAGGTCTAAGAAGACAGCACAGACACAATTTTTTTTATCCAATTCAAGTTGCCAGTCATTGGTTACTTTTGCAAGAGCTGTAATGGTACTGTGTTTTGCTCTGAATCCAGATTGTGCTGGGTTTAGTAGATTATTAGCTTCTAGGTATTCTCTTAGTTGGGTGCTCACAATTTTTTCAAGTAATTTGGACAGCACAGGAGAATGGAAATTGGTCTGTAGTTATTGAGGTCTGTGGGATCCCCGGCTTTCAGTAGTGGAATAACTTGAGCGGTTTTCCAGATTGATGGGATAGCTCCTGACTGTAGTGAGAGGTTAAACAGGTGTGTTACTGGTACTGCTAATACATGTATGGCAACTTTTAAGAAGTAGGGGTCAAGGGAGTCAGCACCTGCA
Organism: Neoceratodus forsteri; assembly: GCA_016271365.2. Classification (NCBI taxonomy): domain Eukaryota; kingdom Metazoa; phylum Chordata; order Ceratodontiformes; family Ceratodontidae; genus Neoceratodus; species Neoceratodus forsteri. The sequence goes on from JADMNL010000023.1 coordinate 75,131,071, forward strand.
CTTTTTTTTATATCCAACTGTGAGATTAGCTCTTCAACTTGCTTCAGCATGGCTGGTGTGAAGGAGAAAGTAGAGTCAGTCACCCTTGTGTCGGTGTTCTTTATCCTTAGACGTGATCTCAATTGGTTGGCTGGAGAGGAGTCAAATGCTAGCCCAGCAGTTGTAAAGTGATTATTGAAGGCTTCCAGGACTTCTATTCTATCAATGATGGTTCTGTTTCCACTATGTAATTTTGCTGGGAGTGAGTTACTTGGGACATGGCCAGTTATATATTTTATAGTGTTGCAAAACTTGGCATGGTTGTGGTATGAGGAGTCTAGTTCAGCCATATAGTATGCAACTTTTGTGTCTCGCACTTTCTTGGTGCAGAGATTCCTGGCTTTTTTGAACTGCTCCCAATCAGTGGCTAACTTAGTTTTTCGAGCCTTTTTCCAAAGCTTGTCCCTTTCAAGGAGGGTGGATTTAAGGTCTGAATTGAACCAGCGACAGGTTTTATTTTTGATACGTAATTTAGAGACTGGTGCATGGGTGTTTAGAGCACCTGTAATAATGACATTTAGAACACCATGTGCAATCTCTGTTGTGTTCGCTAGATAGAACTCTTGCCATCTTGTGGAGTGTTTAATGTCATCCAGGTATGCATTGATGCACATAATGTGGAGATGTTTCTGGTCTGTCGAAGAACATACTTATAAAGACCCACTAACTTTGACTTCCATTTTAATACAAACTGCAGATTCAAGGACTATAGAAAGATTGGTCAAGTATTTTACAGCAATAAATAAAGTAAAAAAAAGATAAATGTTCAATTGAATCCTAACCCTGAACATGAATGGGGGTATAAAAGTATAAATGGTTTCTGAGTGTTTTTAAAGGTTAAAGGTGTGTTAAAAGCTGTATTTGATGTGCAATATATAAATGTGATTGTGTGTGTTTATAAGTTATGTAACTCTTTTTATGTATTTGTTGATGACTAATTAGTCAAACAATAAACAATTACTATTACTACCCCAACCCTTTATGAAAAGTTTTTCTTTAAAATAAATACTACGATAGAAAATTTAATGTGAGAAGATGCATTGTTTTCTACCAAGGTGCTAAATTACATTTTTTTTTTTTTAAGTAGGAGGCCTATTGCGCCAACACTAGTATATTAACATGTTGTTTCCCACAGAATGTTGTGGATTTGAGACACAGAACAGTCAACATGTTTTTAATTGCACTTTTTCCTCCTCCTACCTCAGCCCCAGAGTCCTCCTTCAGCCTGCTCCCCCAGCCCCATTTTCACCATCTCCTGGTCTTACCTCCTTCTTCCAGTAGTGCCCTTGGATTGGCCCCACAGGGCAGGGTTGTCAGGCTGGCAGCAACCCCCTCAAAGTCCTGCATGCAGCATGGAGGGGACAGGCTGGTTTGGTGGTGTGGTTCTGCAAGCAGCAGGCATCATTGTGCAGGCAGCAGAGAGTTTTTCCAATTTGAAGTCTCCCCAAAGGACATGAGCACTAACTTGTGGTGAATAATTGCAATGGGTAAGCTCATCGCCTCCGCTGGTCATCAGGACCCAGCCACTGCATCCCCTGGCTCCCTGCTGCACCCAGAGAGCTCCTAGGTATCAGTACTGCAGTGAGTGGTGGTCTCCCTCCTCTACTGAGGAGCAGCACATCCTCTGAAATGTCCGGTCCTCCACCCCCTGCCGGCCCTGCAAAGACTCCGACTTATTCCTGAACCTGGATCAATGGTGTTGCAAGTGCCACTGCACTGTCAGACCAACCATCATTATTTTTTTTTAATAAAGCACCTTTTGTATTGCTACAACTCAGCAATGAAATCAACAAAATGCATAGTTCACATTTATAGCCATCTTTAATGAGCTCCTTTCTTAACATTACAGATAACTATCAGTATAATTAAATATTCATGAGCTTAACAAGGGCCCTGGTTGGCTACTGGATCAGTCATTAACCTCTTAGAAATGATAGATCCAAGCCAGACCAGTGATATGGAGGGCTTACCTCCTGCCACACTGGCTACCTGGGTTCGGGAATGGATGCAGGCCATTTGGAGGCTGGCTGGGGGAGGGAAGGTTGAGCACCTGCAGGACCTTGTGGAGGAGGTTTAATGTGATCTGCTACAGTACTGGCACCTGGAGGTGTCCAGGTGACAGTGCAGGTCTGGGCATGTCAGAAGAGACAGGCCACGTCTAGGTGTGTTGGGACATCTTCACGGAGGCGTAGCTTGTCTGCTGTGGCATTACACAGTCAAGCTCTGGGGGAGCTTAACCAAGGAGGAAAAACCCCTCTGGCAGCAGGATGAAGTCCGAGCCCACACAGCTCCCACACTGATGACTGAGCACCCTGCTGCAGTCCAGTAGCCAGGACATCAATGAGCAAAGTAATTCCTGGAGAAGCCAGGTGATGGGAATGGGGGACTGGACAGATGGGGGCATGCCAGGGGTGATTACAGGGCAAAAATGTATATATAAAAAAAAAGAAGTGACAGATCCAGCTGCCATCTGACACTGTGCGGCAAGCCATGTTGACGTACTTGTGCTGCACCACTTGTACCATACTGCTAAAAAGGAGAAGCACAGATAACTACATTATCATACGCAGGGGTGTGGTTTGCACATACTGTGTATGGATCCAAAATGAATAGAAGAGAGAAAGAAAGAAGGCATTTCTTTCTGTCTTCTGTTTGTTTAATAAAGTAAACACAAGCACAATTAACTGTAAAATTGAAAGTTGTTATTGCGATTAGACTTATAATCACAATAACAATCTCAAAACCAATCATTTCCTTGTGTTAATGACCATCAGGACAGATGGCCCTCAGATGCACCTCATGGCACCCATTCCCCCAACCAGTCTTGGAAATTACCAGCTTCCTGGTCGTTATTACTTAAATAAACATATTAATTCTGCATTAAGTTACCCTGTGCACAAGAACCACGAACAAGAAGAGACCACTTTTGTGTTTTAAGAATGACATACAAGCTGAAATACATTCAAATGTTTACTATAATGTAACCCTGGCACTGTTATACCAAGGGCTACCACCCCTGCCTGCGGATTCTGACAACAGTCTGAGGGGCCTGGGTTTGAAACTGGCAATTACTGTGGCCCCCACCAACAGCACGACTACAATAATGGTGCCTTCACCCATAGTAAAGCCTATGTGGGTAAATAGTAATACTGGTACAGCCCTCTGGGAAGTTGTAACCACGCACAACCTCGACTAGTGGCCTTGCACGCCAACATTTCCAGTTACAGTATATAACATTCGGTGTGCACTAATGATATGCTCATGCACACCACACTTACCCACCGGGTCTGGCCTTCTGGCATGTACCCTGTGCCCCCTACAAGGAAACAGTTTAAGCAAAAACAATACTTTCCCAGTACTTTCCAAAATGGTTCAGCAGCTGAAAACCAAGTAATTATATGCTTATGGGTCAGGTTAACATTAAACAAGAAATCTGGTTTATTAAGGGGACGTGAACAAGGGATGAGTGAGAATTTGGTTTGATTATTATAGCACTGTATCTCAACAGATAACATTTATTGTCCCCCAACTTAGCCTCTGAATTTATTTGTCTAAACAGCTGCTGGACACCCAGAGTGAGATGGGGGGCAGGCCTGAAACGTTGCCACGGGTCAGCCAGTGTTGCAGCTAGTTGGGGCCCTTGATGGAAAGAAGGCTGGTTATTGAATAGTTGACACATTTGTAAATGATTAAATAATTGTAATTCCTGACCGGATGGCCTATAATCACAGTTAGAACCAAACAAAATGTATAGGACAAATCAGATGAGGAAAGCATTTATTTGATGGTTGCAGAAGGTTACCCTGGTTTCACTCACTGCACTGACAGATTGATGAATGGTTAGCAACACCATGGACCGTCTGGCCTTCCAAGATTTTGGTGGGGACTGGGGCTGACAAGACTCACCTCCACTTCACAGCCTTTCCCTGTAGGTGGCCGCAACCTGCAATCTGATTCTCTGCAGGGGCTGACTCCCCAAGGCTGGTCTCCTGCCAGGCAGTTGCTGAAGCTGGTGCAAGGACATAGATACATAGATACACAGATACATAGACAGTGTCGGCAGATAAGGGCCTATGGCCCACCCAGTCTGCCCATTTGAGCTTGTAAGTTCAGTTTGTTTTCCTAGAAGTCTGTTGCCCCTTACCCCTGACCTCCAGAATTCCTTGATGTCTATCCCATGCATTCTTAAATCCCGTGATTGTTTCAGCCCCCACCACTTCCTCTGGCAGGGTGTTCCACTTGTCCACCACCCATTCTGTGAAGAAATTCTTTCTCATGTTTCCTCTGATCGTCCTCCCTCCAACTTCATCCCATGCCCTCTTGTCCTGGAACATCTTTTTCGCTTAAAAATAGTGTTTTCCTGCACCCTGTTCCTCCCTGTAAGATACTTGTATGTCTCTATCATATCCCCTCTCTCCCTCCTCTCCTCCAGGGAGTACATGTTCAGTTCCTTCAACCTGTCTTCATAGGACTTGTGATGCAATCCATGCACCATCTTTGTTGCCCTCCTCTGAACCTTCTCTACCCTGTCTATGTCCTTACGTAGGTATGGTCTCCAGAACTGTACACTGTACTCCAGGTGGGGCCTCACTAGTGTCTTGTATAGCGGAATTATGGCCTTCTTTTCCTGCTGGTGATGCCCCTGCCTATACATCCCAGCATCCTATTTGCTTTACCTGCTGCCTTGTCACACTGTTTCCTTACCTTGAGGTCATCAGAGATGACAACCCCAAGATCCCTTTCTGCTTGGTGCATGCTATATCCTCACCCCCAACTGATATATTGTGCCAGGGTTTTGTGCCCCATATGCATTATCTTGCACTTCTTTGCATTGAATTTCAACTGCCAAACCCCTGACCATTCTTCAAGTTTCTGCAGGTCGCTTCATTCTGTCTACACCTCTGGTGTGTCTACTCTGTTACAGAGCTTTGTGTCATCAGCGAACAGTGAAATTCTGCCTTCTGGGTCCCAATGTCACTGATGAAGATGTTGAATAGGACCAGTCCCAGCACTGATCCCTGTGGTACCCCACTGGTCACTCTTCCCTCTGTGGAGTGACAGCCATTTACTACCACCTCTGTGTCCGCCACCCAGCCAGTTACCTACCCACCCACACTACTGTCCCTGCCCACACCCATATTCCCAGTTTTGTGTAATAGTCTTCTATGTGGCACAGTGTCAAAGGCCTTGCTGAAGTCAGATAGGCTATGTCCACTGCCCTCCCTGATCCACCTCCCTCCTAGTCACCCAGTCAAAAATTAAACGAGGTTGGTCTGACTGACCTCCCCTGGTGAAACCATGCTGCCTTGGGTCCTGTAGTCCATTGACAACCAGATGTTCCACCAATCTCTCCTTCAGTAGTGCTTCCATGATCTTCCCCACTACCGAGGTGAGGCTGACTGGTCTGTAGTTCCCTGCTTCCTCTTTGTTCCCACTTTGTATAAAGGGACTACATCTGCTGTCCTCCAGTCTTTGGGTACCTCCCTGTTTCCAGTGATCGGCTAAACAGGATAGCCAGAGGTTCAGCCACCACCTCTCTTAGTTCTTTAAGGACCCTGGGGTGCACCCCATCTGGCCCCATTGCTTTATCAACTCTTTTACTTCCAGTACCTTCAGGACCCTTTCTTGTGTAAAGGGACTTGTGTCCATTTCTGCACCATTCTCACCCCTTGTACTCCCTTCAGACCCATTACCCTCCTCTTCCTCAGTAAAGACTGAGCAGAAATACCTGTTCAATATGTCAGCTTTACTGTTGTCATCCTCCACGCGGCCCCCATCCTCCCCCTTCAGTCTCACTATCCCTCCCTTTGTCTTTCTTTTTTCACTTATGTACCTGTAAAAGGTTTTGTCCCCTCTACCCACTGATTTTGCAATGTGTTCTTCTGTCTGAGCTTTGGCTTCCCTTACTGACCTCCCTGCCTCCCTTTGCTTCTCCTGGTACTTCTCCCTATGTCTTTTTGTATTGCCTGAATGCTATCTTTTTGGCTTTCACTTTCTTTGCTACCTCTTTGGAAAACCATAATGGTCTCCTCTTCCTTTTCCTCTTGCTAACCTGCTTAATGCATAATTCTGTTGTTCTTGTAATCCCCATTTTAAATACTGCCCACTGTTCCTCAACCCCTGATTCCTGTCCCATTCCCTTAATGTCTCTTTCAAGTATCTCCCCATTTTCCCAAAGTCTGCCCCTAAAATCCAGGATCGTGTTTTTGTGTGGTTTGGTTCTGCTCTTTCTGTGATTTCAAACCACAATGACTGGTGGTCACTGTTTCCCAGGTGCTCCCCACTGTTACCCCCATCACACTGTCCCTGTTTGTGAGCACAAGGTCCAATATTGCCTTCTGCCGAGTTGGTTCCATGACCAGTTGCTTGAGGAAGGCACCCTGAAGGGAGTCCAGGATAAATCTGCTCCTAGTTGATGCTGCTGCTGGGATGCTCCAGTCCACGTCTGGAATATTGAAGTCTCCAACCAGTACTACCTCACCCTTGTCTGCCATCCTTTGGATGGCTAGCATCAGCTCCCTATCTGTTTCTTCCTCCTGGGCTGGTGGTCTATAGACCACACCTGTGCGGATGGCTGTCCCCATTTTCCTTTCCAGCTTAACCCACAGTATCTCCCCATTTTGTTCCTCCTGGATCTCTGTGGCCCTTATGTCATTTTCACATACAGTGCCACTCCTCCTCCTCCTTCCTGCCTGTTCTGTCTCTTCTGAATATGTTGTAGCCAGGTATGGCCATCTCCCAGTCATGGTTATCATTACACCAGGTTTCAGTGATGGCCACAGTGTCCAGGTCTGACTGTACCATGACAGCCTCCAGATCTTCCATCTTGTTGCTAAGGCTCCTGGCATTTGCACACATGGCTTTCCATGATTTGACCTCCTAGACTGTTTCACTGTTCTACTCCAGCCCCTTCCTTGGTTGTCATTTATCCCTGGTTCTCCTTGCTGTCTGCCCTTCTGCTGAATTTTGCCCCTTTTCTGCTTATCCACCTCTTGGGCACTAATCTCCATCTTTTGCACACTGCTTTGCAGAGATAGCCACTCCTCTGGTTCACTGGTTCCACTGCTAGCTGTGGGGGGTGAGCAAGTAGGACAGTCTTTTGACGCCAATGCTGGCAGCTCTCATTGGTTAATTTTAGGTGCCAACAGGGAAAGGTCACAGTTTTACTCACAACTCACTGTAATGAGGACCCCTAAAGGACCACATGGTTCTGATTGGTCCAAACACAGAGCCCAGGACCAAACATGGCAGCTCCCATTGTGGAGAAACAGATAACAAACATAAACAACTCATTTATTTAGTAACAGCAAGGATTTAGAAATAAATATTCATGGTACATGGAAGAACCCCCTCTGCACTACAGTCGATGGCAGAACAGAGTCAAATTGAACCTTGCCTGGCTAATCACCAGCTCCATTGTACTTGGACCCAGCCCAAGCTATTTACACTATACAATACTGGCTGGAGCTCTTAAAGGGGCAGCTCAGTGGCATAGCTCTGCACATTCATGCAGGACAGCATCAGAACATCACTGTGCATGGCGCTACTTCCCTTCACTGTATGTCAGCCAGGCAGTGGGCATCAATGGAGCCCAGGGAGATACTCAAGAAAAGCCCCCTTTTTGGGGGGGGGGGGTTACAGTAAAGAAGGTGATCTTCTTTCTCACATGACCTTCTGTCTTATATAACATGTAACATTTATTGCACGATTGCAAAAGTATCAGCTACTCTATTTTTTAGAACTTTATTTTCATGTTTTTGCTGGTTATACTGAACTCCACAATTTTACAGTACAAATCATTGAGACAGGTATATTTCCTACAAGTGACAAGTCTAACATAGAAAGTTAGACCTATTTTCAGCACTTCCCTCTCGGGGGGCTGAACACATTGTCGTTCATCTGTATGTCACCAAGACGAAACAACAATCTATACATGAAATCATGGTACCCATAGAATTATGTACAATCAACAGTCTAGACATCCCATGTACTCTTCTTGACCAGAGCTGACACTTGTCTTCCCCACTTCCACCCTGTCCCCTGTTCTGTTCTCTGCTGAAATCATTTGGAGAAAAACCAGCCCAGTGATGTGGAGGGCTGAGGCATCTGTGCCTTACCTGCTGCCATGCTGGCGAATCGTGTTTACAGTGTGAGTGGGCCGCCAGGGTTCGGCTGGGGAGGGAGGGAGGGAGAGGATCGAGCATCCAGAGGACTGATCTCCTCTCCCAGAAAGGGAGGGCTGATGTTCCTGCCGAATGACTGCCCCCAGGTGGAGGCCTGAGGGTGGTGTGGGTCTGTTGGGTGCCAGGGAAAGGGAGGGTGCTGTGGGTCTTCTGCTGAGGTGCGCATGCCTCCATGCATGCACATCTGGTTGTGCGCACCCCAGCAATGGGGAATGGGAAGAAAAAGAAGAAAAACCCCAACTGTAGGATGATGCCCGACCCTCTGCAGGCTCCGCACCCAGCAACCGGGCTGTAGGCAAGTCTCGGTGATACCAGAGTGACAGGACTGAGGGGATCAGACAGAAGGGCAGCCACAGAAGGAACATTAATACCTATATGAACAAGCATTTGTCAATGCCGAACGTTCACTTGCAGGTATTTGCAGTGGTGTTTGGCATGTATGGTGCTTTACCCTAATGCCCTGTGCGATTGCTGGTATTTGGACAATGAATTGTCAGCATGACCTTTTTGTTACCCCCATTGTGCGCTACATAGGCGGAAACACGTTTTGGGCAGGATGTGAAAAATGACAGCTGTACTGCTCATAAGGAAGTGTGGTAAAATGGCAATGCTGAAAATCTGGAGTGGAAATATTGAAAATTCGCAAACCTAGGAGTGTGCGAGGAACTGTACAATGCACGCTCGTAAAACAGTCATCGTTAGGGAATTTTTCACCAAATTGTCAACATCGGCATTTTAAAACCTCTGACAATGAACAGTGTCACTGTGATTGTCTTACTGTGTGCCATACATTGATTTTGCACACCGACTGTGCCACTGTGCACTACATGGGCGGAAACACGTTTTGGGCAGGATGTGAAAAATGACAGCTGTACTGCTCATAAGGAGGTGTGGAAAAATGGCAATGTTGAAAATCTGGAGTGAAAATATTGAAAATTCGCAAAATTACGAGCGTGCGTAGGAACTGCACAACGCACGCTTGTAAAACAGTTATTTTTAGGAATTTGTTCACCAAATTTCCAACATAGCCATTTAAGATCTCTGCTCATGAACAGTGACACTGTGATTTTCTTAATGTGTCCCATACACTGAGTTCGCACACCGACTGTGCCATTGTGCGCTACATGGGCAGAAACACGTTTTGGGCGAGATGTGAAAAATGACAGCTGCACTGCTCATAAGGAGGTGTGGTAAAATGGCAATGTTGAAAATCTGGAGTGAAAATATTGAAAATTCGCAAACTTACGAGCGTGCGTAGGAACTGAGCAAAGCAGACTCGTAAAACAGTCATTTTTAGGAATTTTTTCACCAAATTTTCAACATAGCCATTTTAAGACCTCTGCTCATGAACAGTGACACTGTGATTTTCTTAATGTGTCCCATACATTGATTTCGCACACCAACTGCGCCACTGTGCGCTACATGGGCAGAAACACGTTTTGGGTGAGATGTGAAAAATGACAGCTGTACAGCTCATAAGAAGGTGTGATAAAATGGCAATGTTGAAAATCTGGAGTGAAAATATTGAAAATTCGCTAACTTACGAGCCTGCATAGGAACTGCACAGCGCGCGCTCGTAAAACAGTCATTTTTGGAATTTTGCAAATTTTCAACATGGGGTTTAGGACCTTCTCTGAATGATGTCACTGTCATGGTGTTATTCGAGCCGAAGGGTGATTTGGCGCAGTGACTGTGCAGTGCCAGCGAAATCACCCTTCGGCCGAACGAACGCCATGACAGTGACATCATTCATGAGAAGAGGTCTAAAACTCATGTTGAAAATTTGGTGCAAAAATTCCAAAATGACTGAGATATGCAATAAAGTTGAAACCCCCATCTAGCCCATTATACAGCTTACCGGCATTTCCTCAGTTCGCGGTCGCCTTTGAAGAGTGCAGGCGTGTTCCAGTCCACGAAGATCGTCGCGCCAGAGTCTGGAGGTAAGTATGGGATGAGGAGGGGTGTGGGAGGCTGGAGTGCGCAGTGGGTGGAGTGCGAGTTGTGGGAGGGGCTGGGAGGCACCGCGGGACCGTTTTATTTTACAGGTTTAAAAAAAACGACGACGTGGGACATTTGCCACGCTGGGGTGGGCCCCAGTGTGGCATAAGATGGCTGGGGGCCGAGGAGCCGACAGGGATTGGGCACCCCGTCGGCAAACTATGCGGGGGCGAGGAGGCTGGCCGGAGATTGGGCACCCCTGTCGGCAAACAACGTTTGCCATGCAGAGTGGGCTCCCAGCGTGGCACCAAAGCTTTGGGGTGGTGTGAACTGCAGGCGCGTGACGCGAGGGGAGACAGTGACGCCGCAGCCTGCACGGGCAGCGGTGTTTTGCTTTGAAGCAGAGGAACACCGCTGTCATGCAGAGCTCCTGCACCCATTGGTGCAGGACCGCCACGCCTGCTCAAGGGAGCAGTGCATTGGATGAGAGAGGCACACCTCCAAAGTGTGCTACTCTCCCAAAATGTTCCTTGTGCATGCGCGCAAGCGAATGTAAAAAAGAAATCATTTGGGGAAGTGTGGAGGCAGGCTGGGCTTCCTAATAAATCCGTTTTTTATCTAAGTCAGCTACTTTTTAATGATAGTCAAGCTGAAGCAATTTTTTTCAGGACTCTACCATTACAGAGAGAGGTGGAGGAAGAGTAGAATTTAAAATCAATCCTTAGACAGCAAGTGATGTCATGACTGGCACAGGGTTATAATGTTGTGTCTGAAACCGTGCAAAACAACAATGCCGAAGACAAAACAGTGTGCGGCAAAATAAGGTCGGCAGAAAATGCCGACCACAGCACAGTAGCACACACCATTGCAAACAATAGCAATATCTTTGCTATTTGCGGGGGGCGCTACAACCCCCATAGCCCTCTGACATGGGGGGGCAACACCCCTTGGACTAAAAATTACTACCTCCAATGGGGTGTGGACTAAGGGGATAGGGAGCACATGGGAGCAAGGAAAATCTTTTTTTTTTTTAATAAAAAAGCTGCCACATAAAGGGACCTGGGGGAACCGAACCGCAGCCCCAGGTCACTGATACCGCTGGGTACTGGTGCTCTAGCCACTCCACCATGGGAGTGGTTCAACCAGGCACTGCACTGGCAGCCTACGTGACCCTCCCCCATGTGAGCCTACAGTGACAGGAGTAGCAGCTATACTGCACACTGAGAAAACCCCTGTCACTGTAAATACTTTCACGCTTTCTGCAGCGCAGTTCTTCATGTGCTGTTTCAGCAGTGCTATATTGACCCAGTACCAACATGGTTGGAGCAGCGTCTTGTCAAGCATTCAGTTCTCCACAACATCACTTGCTTTCTCAATATTCCATGAATAGGGGTCAACCTTAACTTATTTTTGTACTAGCCAGCCAGACAAGTTGATTAAAAATTGCACTAGCCCGCAGATGGTTGCACTAACCCACAATAAATAATGGTCAGTTTTGATCAGTTATACACAGGAAAAATGCAAGCCAAGAAATACTCTGATTATTGCATATTTATCCTGCTCCCACATTGTTTTCTGCCCCAGCAAAAAAAAGACTGCGGTCCAATCACATGCAGTGTGTACCCCCACTGTTTTTTTGCCATGTGCCCCTTGCTTCCTCTTTCCTTACCCCCTCCCCGCCAAACCAGAGAATACCATAATAGCAAATGTTCAATCAGGCAGTTCTAGCTCTGTACACACAATAGCCAACATCATCATGCACGTCACTACAGTCCCACCCTGACCTGCAGGGCAATATACAGAATCAGGCAGAGAAAGACACTCTCATCCCCCACCCTGTGATTAACCAGAACAGCACTTCTGGAAGTTTTCTTACACTGCGAAGTGGGCCAGGGGCAGTTCTAGGATTTCTTTGGACAGAGTTAAACAAACACAGGGGTCTTGGGATGTAAGAAACTTTGACATATCTGTTTATATATACCAGGCATAAAAATATTGATTTAACATCCTCTGCCCTAACAAAAACAGATTTTTCACAACTGTATCCTTCCATCAGTCAAAAGGGAGCAGTATACAGGCATGATGCTGTACTACCTCTCTTTCTATATATTTATTTTAGTTTTTTATTTTAGTTTTTGTTGACCGGGTAAGTGCACTAGACATATCCTGCCTATTTTCAGGCACGACCCAGGGGAGAGGGGATACAGATGAATGCCAACTGACCTTGAACCAGATTAAGCTGTTGGCGGTATTTTAAGTGAATGAGGGAAATTTGGCCAGGACACCGGGGAAATTCCCCTACTCCTCAGAGGGGGAACCTCTGTCCAAGATGGCAGACGCACCCTTGCCTTCTGAGGAGGGAGCTATGGAGGTGGGAGATTTGGTCTCTGCTCCTACCTCTGACCGAATGGAGACCACGATGCCAACAACTGATGTTTTGCCTGTTGATGTTCCTACTACAACTTTAAGTTCTGCTGCTCATACTAAGGCTGCTATACCTAGCCCTCTGCTTGCTTCTTATGGAACTGACTTGCTGACTTGCGTGCCTACAGTTGACTTACCGGAGGATTTTACTTCATCTGATTCAGAAAACCACTGTTTGACAGCACAAGAGATCCGGGAGCGTTTTGCAATGGCGGAGCTACTGCTTTAAGTAGTGCAAAACTGAAATGCATAGAGATAAGCAATGCCTGAGAACCGACAGCACAGATGCATCTTCCACTCGGTGGAAGCTCTTGAAGATTACCTGACTTGTCTCCTTTCCTGCCTGTTGCTGTGACAGGCTCTGACCCGACCTGAGCGTCGGTAGCTGAAGCCCTACTGCCTGCTCCCCTGCCTCCTGCAATACAAACGGATTTGGTTTCCTTCTCAGAACCTGCTTCCATTACATCGTAGAGTTCCCCACATGGACAAGACTTCTCTACAGTAAATGTTCCCCTGCTGCCTGCAGTTCAAACGGATTCAGTTTCCTTTTCACTACCTGCTTCCATTAAATCGCAGAGCTCTCTAAATGCAAGTCAACTACCAGTCAATATTAATCAAGTGCCTACCTGGACTGTTGAATCGGGGCTGAGAGGTGCTGGCTGGGTTCAGGGTACTGTCCCAGGAAGTTGGAAATCTGGTCCGTCTCCACACGATCCCTGCCCTGAAGATTTTCCGAGCTACAGAGCACTTTAGGTGCTTCAAAAGTCACTACTGACCCTTGTGTCTCCCTCATGAACTGGAGCTTACAGAACCCTGTGTTGGATTATCTGAAGGGTTCTCCACCCCAGGCTCCTTTTCTACTATTTCTATAGAGGCTCTGGCTCCCCTACCACCAAGCCCCCAAAATATCGGACCAAGCCGTCATATTCTTCATTTTTTAAATTTCCAGTCCAGGCTGCTAAGAGACACAATGCTGTTCACTTGGCATACCTGGGGGGGTTACCTGAGCCACCTGATCGGGTCTATGTGGCATGTACGCTTCTAAAGGATTCTTTAAAATTATTTTCCCATGAAATATGTGCGTTAATTCATATCTCTGGTGAAACCACGTTTGACATTAGTTTCCAAACATCTAGGGGATTGGAGTGTTTTTGGTCAAAGTATAATTCTCTGCGGACTACTGCAATATGGACCCTATTTCAGGCTATTCCTCTTTCTAAACCTACTTTTAAGACAATTACTATTCTGTTTCGTAATGAGGGAGCTGAGGTGGAGGATGTTGTGTATTGGCTGAAACAGCGTTGTGACGTCCAGGGACAGCCTGAAGCCATTTGGATACCGAGAACATTTGGACTGGGGGCTGGAAGTTTAAAGTCTTATTCACGATCTAATGATTCTGGGGTTGCACATCTGCCTAACTCTTTTTTTCATAGGCCGAGATAGGGGGTCTTGTTCTACGGGTCAGCCCGAAGGCTTGCTATCGTGTGGTGACCCTGCACATCTTAGTAATGTCTGTGATAAAATGAAATACAACGTCTGTGGGGAATTGGGCCCGTAAGGGCACACTGTTTGAATGAATGTAGATGTAACCTGTGTGTGACTGAGCAGGGCACCTTTCAGGAATATAAATGGGCTGCGCATAACCAGAATTTCCACGATGGTGGAGTGGACCAGCGCTTTATTATTACACAGGCGCAGAAGGCCTGTCTCCGGACCACCTTGGCTGTACCTCCCCCTAAGGCAGCCCAGCCCTTACTGTATGCTTCAGTGCCTGTTGTATCCTCTGAGGTCATACCTCAGATAGTTTCCTTCACGGATGACCCCTTGCTTGAGATTTCTCCTGTCCCTGATACTGCCCAGTCTACTTTTCCTGTTCAGGACCCGGTCCCAGGTCCAAGTACTGCCCTCCCCGAGTGCTTACAAGTGTCATACGTAGAAGTCACTGAGAAATAACCCTCTGGTTGCATCACCTCCCTGTGAGTGGTCTGGAACCCCCAGTGCTTATATCTAATTCTTTGAACTTCTCAACCCTTTCTGATGCGCTGGAGGTGGAGTCAGACTCTTCCTCCATAGCTTCTTCTCTCCCTGCCATGTATCACTGACTCTGAGTTGCAACTTGTACTGGCCTTTCTCAGAAGCGAAAGGCCAGAGTAAAACTTAAGGGAAGAAGGTGGTTGGGAGAAAGGAAATTGTAAAATTTATTTTTTGTCTGTTTTCCTTTTTGGTGCTATGTTTCACTTTGTTTGCCATACTATTAATGTAAATAGTATGAAGCGTATAGCAAAAGGAGATTGATTTTTCCTTTCTCATGGCTTTTGCCTTTAGGTTTAATTTTATTACAGGATACTAGACTTCATACTACACACGAGATCCGACAAGCACAACAGGACTGGTTACTGGGTCCTTCTTTTGGTCGATTGGTCAGGACTCTTATTCAGGACTCAAATTTTAATTAATATCCCAGACTTCCGTTTGCTTAAATTGTTTGATGTAGCCCCTGGTAGGGCTCTCATTATAGATTTTGTCATTGGGCCCTGTCCCTACCGGGTGATAAACATTTATGCCCCTCAAATCAAAACTGAACTCATAGCTTTATTTACTTTGCTTCATCCTTATTTGCACACTTCCTTTTAGGTATTGTTTGCTGGTGACTTTAATTGTGGCTTGAGTCTTCAAGATAAGAGCTCCTTTGCTGCTAAAAAGAAACTGTTTTGTGATTCCCATGAATTGGGTAAATTGATTCTAGTCACCCACTTAACAGATTCCTATCTCTCCTTTACTACACAACACACCCCTACCTTTCAAAAGGGTAAACTAGCCACACGTATTGATTATGTGTTTTCCTCTCCTACAGTACCAATTATTTCTGCCAAGTTCAAGCGGTTGAGTTTTCTGATCATAAGCTGCTTTCTCTTGGTCTTGGTTCTGTTGTCTCTTCCCGTAAAGGTCCAGGTATTTGGAAATTCAACACATCTTTGTTGCAGATTCCGATGTTTATGCAGTCCCTTCAGTCTTTCATACAAGCCCGTAAATCTGTTTTTATTTGTTATGAAGATCCTGTTCAGTGGTGGTTAGACACGAAACATGATCTGGTTACTTTTTTAAAAACTTACAGTCGTTTAAAATGTAGGAGGGAATACCTAGACTATTTGCAGAAGAGGGTACATTTTCAGTCATTATTAACCATAGCGTACACGACGGGCAAGACCTTACTCAACAAATAAAAGTCCTACAGAATGATATGTTGACTTTCCAATTACGGCAATCACAACAACTTTATTACCAACATAAATTCTGTACTGTTGGAACATGTGATGTTATTTGTCCTTTTGAATCTAATTCCCGTTAGACCGCCCGAAAAAATATGACGTGTCTTCTAAATTCAGAAGGGACCTTATGTTCCTCACAAACTGAGATTTGTCATATTGTAACAAAGTATACTACAGCCCTTTTTTCTCCCCTCCCTGCTGAGGCTGGTAACAGTGCGACTTTGTATAGTGGCCTTGATATCAAAGCTCCCTCACAGCTATGCAAGGACCAAGCTTGTTCTCCTATCACAGAGCAGGATTTGACATGGGCTATTTCTTCATTACCTGTATAGAGAACTCCTGGTCCAGATGGTCTCCCTGCTGGCTTATATAAGGTGCTGGGTGACCATTTGGCCCCAGAACTTACATCTGTGTTTAATTCTCTGTTAACATGTGAATCTCTCCCTTTGGAATTTACTAAGGGTACTTTGATTTGCATTTATAAACAGAAAGGTGATATCCATTCTCTAGAGAATTGGCAACCTTTATGTATGTTGAACACCGACTTTAAGCTCTTAATGAAAATTATTGTGAAGCATTTGGTGAGGATAGAAGAGGTGGTTTTGCATCCCGCCCAATCCTGTTCTGTGCCTCAAAGGAGAATTTCTGATCATTTGATCCTCTTACGAGAATTATTTTCTCATGGCTATGCAGGTCTGGCTTCGGGACTTGTTGTCTCCGTAGATCAGAAGGCTGCTTTTGATTCAGTTAGGCATGATTTTTTATGGGAAGCACTTCGTTTTCTGCATGTACCTGATGTTATGGTATGCTGGATTTGTGCTTTCTATAAACGACTACTGTTGTGCCTGTAGTGAATGGTTGGATAGGGCCCATGATCCCCAGTAAAAAGGGTGGTTCGTCAGGGCAATCCTTTAAGCCCATTGTTATATGTATTTTTTCTTGATGTTTTGCTCCGTCGGTTGAATACTAATTCTCAGATTCGGGCTATTTCTAGTTGTGCCTTATGCTTGCCTTATAAGGCGATCGCATATACAGATCATGTTTATTTTCTTGTAGCTGATGCAGCCTCAGTAGTTCATTCTCTCCATGAGTGCTCTATTTTTGGAAACTTCTCTGATGCTGTTCTAAATTACACTAAAAGTCTGGTTATTCGGGTCGGTTCAGTAACCTCCCCCTCGTACCGTATTGGCCCGTTACGTTTAGTTGAGGGCCCTATTCGCATTTTGGGAATTTTTTGGGGGACACAGGACTCAGATTTTTTTAACTGGAATGTTAAACTGCAACAAGGTAAACTTCAGGTGGCCTCCTGGAACCGGGAGCAGATAGGGAAAAAGAAACGTGTTTTCTTAATAAAAAACTATTTGATCTCTACTTTCCTATTTCTGAGTTATGTATTCCCTATTCCACGACAGCTAGAAACTGCTGTCTTTAGCCTGTCTTTTCAGGGTCTTTGGGGTAGTAGGTTAAACCCAATAAAGCGGAATATCATTTATTTACCTATCCCTGAGGGTGGCGTTTGTATGGTTAACCCTTTGTTATTTTTTTCTTATATTTTTTTCACTGCAAACCTTAGGCCTTTGTTGATTCATGCCCAAAGGGGGTGGGAACCTTGGTTTTATGACTCTGGCAGGATTTGGTTTCATCAATTGGAAACTAATTCCTTAACTGTGTTAAGACAAACTGTTGGTATACCAACTTACGCAAAACATATGTTTTTATGTCTCAAACAATGGAAGGTGTCTGTTCAGATGTTGTTAAACCATTCACATAAAGTTTTATATAAGAATTTACTCCTGACGGTTTGTGCTGTATCAGTACCCTTTGATAAGTGTCCTGGTCAACACCTCCCTTCCCTTTTGTTATTGTGAAGATGTAAGAGGGTTCCAGCCAAAATGTGGGATTTTCATTGGCTTTCATGCCATGAAAAAGATTAATGTAAAATCAAATCATAAACATAAGCAGTCCCAAGATAGAATGTGTTCTCGCTTATTATGTATTACAGAACTTGAAACTATCCCTCATTTATTTTTTGACTGTTCCTTTATCAAAAATTGATGGTCCTTTTTGGCACAGGCATGGGATACCCCCTTGCTTCAGTTGGTAACTTATTTGAATCTTGTATACGGGGTTTTTTCTCCCCAGTGGTCACAATGGCACCAGGACACTTTGAACCTTGTTTTTGTCTGCATTAAATGGAATATTTGGATGGTGCGTTGCATGGTTTCTTTACAGCAAAAGGACTGCTCCTATTTGGAGCTAAAAAAAAAGATTGTACAAGATTTAAAATAAATTTATGAGCATGAACGTACTCTATACTCAGATATGACTCTTTCGGAACTTTGGAAAGCCCTTCCTTGGATCACAGACTCTGATTTTGCAGTTACCTGAATGATTGTATAATACTTATCCTGTTTTTCCTTTTTTTTTGTTTTGTATTATGCTTTGTGTACTATTGTACGATTTTTGTCTCAATAAAACTTTCCCTAATCCTCAGAGGGGGAACCTGTGTCCAAGATGGCAGATGCACCTTTGCCTGCTGTGGAGGAAGCTATGGAGGTGGGAGACTTGGTCTCGGCTCCTGCCTCTGATTTTGTGGAGACCTTGACTGAAATTAAGGATGTTCTGCAGGTTACTGTTACTGTTTCAGAATCTGAAATATATATATATACAGGACGCAGTGCCTGAACATCTGCTATCTCATAGTGAAATGGATTCTCAATCTTCCTTGCCTACTGTTGGAATAATGGAGGATCTTTCCTCCTCTGACACTGATGTTGCTTGCTCTGCAGAAAAGGAGATCCAGGAACGTTTGGCTACAGCAGAACGCCGTTTTGCGATTACCAAAATGAAGTTACACCAAGAACTGAAACGGCTACGAGCTGATAATTCTGGTGTGTGCACTAATTCTCCTCCTGCTGTGTCTGGTGGTTCTAGAGGACAGACCATGGTGATACCTCTATCTACTGCTGTTCTAGCTGGTCCGGAAGCTCCTAGTGTGCCTACTGCTGCTGTTTTGCCACCAGCCTCCCAGCTGACCACCGTGAGTACCGTTTCTGCTGTGACTGCTGCGGCATTGTCTCCCTCTACATTAGAACCCCAAGTTTTGAATCCACTTGCAGCACCTACCTGGACTGTAGATTTGGCGTGAGGTGCTGGCTGGGTACAGGAGCCCGTTGCTGGGCAATGGATCTCGGTCCGCTCAATGCTGTCCCTCCACCCGAAGACTTCCCTGAGCTGCAGCATGAATCTGGCAGATCTCGGGCTTCTCCTGACCCCTTGTGTTTACTAAAGGAATTGGAGTTAACACAGAACCCTGTTTTGGACCATTTGCAGGGTTCTCCTGACTTCTTCTTCTGCTATATATCCCTGGGGACTCCGGCTCCAGTTTCACCACAGCAACCCCTAAGAAGAGTTAAGCAAGGTTGTTCTTTTTCCTCTTTGTTTAAATTCTCGATCCAAGCTGCTAAGAGGCATAATGCTATTCGCTTATCTTACATGGGGGGGGGGGGGTTACCTGAGCCTCCAGATCATGTGTATGTAGCGCGTACACTTATAAAGGATTCCTTTAAATTTTTTTCTCATGAAATATATGCCATGATTCACATCTCAGGTGAATCCACTTTTGTTATAAGCTTTCAAACATCTCGTGGCTTAGAGTGTTTTTGGTCAAAGTATCATGCTTTGAGGAACACTGCTCTATGGACCCCATTTCAGGCTATTCCCCTTTCCAAACCAGCTTTTAAGACTATTACTATTTTGTTTTGGAATGAGGGTGTTGATGTGGCTGATGTTGTTTACTGGCTGAAACAGCGCTGTAACGTTCAGGGTCAGCCTGAGGCTGTTTTGGACACAGAGAATATCTGGACTGGGGGCTGGAAGGTTAAGGTCTTGCTGAACACTAATGACTCTGGTCCTGTACACTTACCTAACTCTTTCTTTATAGGTCGTGATCGGGGGGGTCCTGTTTTACCCAGGCCAGCCTAAGGCTTGTTACCAGTGTGGTGACCCCTCTCACCTTAGCAATGTGTGTGTTAAGATGAAATGTAATATCTGCGGTGAATTGGGTCATGTGGGGGCTCACTGTCTGAATGAGTGTAAATGCAACCTTTGTGACGAGATGGGGCATACGTTTCAGAACTGTCAGTGGGCTGCCCATAATCAGGATTTTCATGATGGTGGGGTGGATCAGCGCTTTATTATTACCCAAGCACAGAAGGCTCATATCCATGCCATCTTGGTTGCACCGCCTCCTGTAGTCCCACAGTCCCTACCACAGGTCTCTGTATCTGTTGTAGCCCCAGGTGTAGAGCCCCCGGTGGTTTCTTTCCCTGAGAGCCCCATAGTTGCGACTTCTCCTACACCTGCACCTGCCCAGTCCATTCTGCCTGTCCCTGACCCTGTTCCAGGTCCAAGTACTATGCCACCCCCCAGAATGCCCTCCAGTATTGCTCATCGGAGGTTGATGAGGATTAGCCCTCGGGTATTACCCTCCCCTCCATTGGTTCTGGAGCCCTCTCCTGTGCCCCTGTCTAATTTCTTTGAGCTTCTCCAACCTGTCTCACATGATGCTGGAGGTGAGTCTGACTTTTCCTCCATTGCTTCTTCTCTCCCTGATGGAACCACTGACTCTGACTTTCAACTTGGTACTGGTCTTTCTCAAAAGTGGAAGGCCAGAGTGAAGCTTAAGGGGAAAAAGGTGGTTGGGAAATGGAAACCGTGATGTGTTTCTCTGCCCTGTTTAAGTGCTATGTCTCACTTTGCTTGCCATACTATTAATGTAAATAGTGTGAAGCGTACGGCAAAAAGGCGATTGTTTTTTTCCTTTTTGCGGCTTTTGCCCTTGGGGATTTTTTTGTTGCAGGATACTAGATTTCATACCACACAAGAGATCTGACAAGCACAGAAGGGCTGGTTATTGGGCCCTTCTTTTTGGTCTATAGGTCAGGACTCCTGTTCGGGACTGGGGATTTTAATTGATGTCCCTGAGTTCTGCTTGCTTAAATTGTTTGATGTGGCCCCTGGTAGAGCACTCATTTTAGATTTTGTACTTGGGCCCTGTCCCTATCGGGTGATTAATATTTATGCCCCTCAGACTAAGACTGCACGTATAGCTTTATTTTCTTTACTTCGCCCTTACTTGCACACCTCTTTTCAAGTCTTATTTTCTGGTGACTTTAATTGTGGTTTGAGTCTTCATGATAAGAGCTGTTTTGCTACTACTAAAAAGTTGTTTTGTGATTCTCATGGACTGGGGAAATTGGTCCGTACCGCTCATTTATCTGATGCCTATTTCTCTTTTACTAAACAACATACTCCTACATTTCAAAGGGGTAAACTGGCTACTCGAATTGATTTTGTTTTTTTGTCTCGTACCTTATCTGTTACTTCTGCCTTAGTACAGGCTGTTGCGTTTTCTGACCATAAACTGCTTTCTGTTGGTCTTGGATCTGCTGTCCCTTTCCATAAAGGCCCTGGACTTTGGAAATTCAACACATCTTTGTTACAAGTCCCGACTTTCATGCAGTCTCTCTTGTTCTTTCTTCAGGCGTGTAAATCTGTCTTTATTTGTTATGAGGACCCTATTCAGTGGTGGACTGATACAAAGCATGATTTGGTCATTTTTTGGAAAAATGATAGTCGCCAGAAAAGTAGAAGGGAATATTTGGACTATTTGCAGAAGAGGGTACATTTTCAGTCACTGTTAACAATAGCATATATGACGGGGCAAGACCTTTCTCAGCAATTACAATTAATACAGGGCAATATGTTGAATTTCCAATCTCGGCAATCGTAACAACTTTATCGTCAACACAAATTTAGTATTGCGGGAACACGTGATGTTGTTTGCCCTTTTGAGTCTAATTCCCATCAAATTGCCCAGAAAACTATGTCATGTCTTTCTAATTCTACAGGTACCTTATGTACCTCTCAGCCTGATATTTGTCAAATTGTGACAGACTATACGTCAGCCCTTTTTTCTCCTCTCCCAGCAGTAGCTGGTGACCCTGCGACCTTGTATTGTGACCTTGATATCCCAGCCCCTTCACAGCTGAGTTTGGACCAGGCATGTTTACCAATAAGAGAGCAGGACCTGAAACTGGCTATTTCTTCCTTACCCTTACAGAGGACTCCTGGTCCGGATGGTCTCCCTGCTGCTTTGTATAAAGTGCTGGGTGACCACTTGGTTCCAGAACTTACATCTGTGTTTAATTCCCTGTTGACATGTGAATTTATTCCCTTGGAATTTGCAAAGGGTACTTTGATTTATATATACAAGCAGAAAGGAGATGTATACTTTCTTAAGAATTGGCGCCCTTTATGTATGTTAAATACTGATTTTAAGTTATTGATGAAAATTATTGTGAAGCGTTTGGTGGTGATTGCAGAGGTGGTTTTGCATCCTGCACAATCATGTTCTGTGCCCAATAGGAGAATCTCTGACCATTTGATTCTCCTTCAAGAGTTATTTTCTCTTGGTTATGCAGACATGGTTTTGGGGCTTGTTGTTTCTGTAGACCAGAAGGTGGCCTTTGACTCTGTTAGTCACGATTTTTTATGGGATGCACTTCGTTTTTTGCATGTACCGGCTGTAGTTATTTGCTGGATTCCTGCTTTTTACAGGACGGCTACTGTTGTGCCAGTAGTGAATGGTTGGGTGGGACCAATGACCCCCATCAAGAGAGGGGTTTGTCAAGGCTGTCCTTTGAGCCCTTTGTTGTATGTATTTTTTCTGGATGTTTTGCTCTGTCATTTGAATGCCCCTCCTCAGATTCATACTATCTCTAGTTCTGCCCTGCTCTCGCCTTATACGGCTATTGCGTATGCAGATGATGTTTGCTTCCTTGTAGTCGATGAGCCTTCTGTGGTTGTTTCTCTTCAGGTGTGTTCCACATTTGGTGATTTTTCTGGTGCAGTTTTAAATTTTGATAAAAGTTTGGGTATTCGGTTAAGTTCTACATTAGCCCCCTGGACTGTATTGGCCCTTTACGTTTTGTTGTGGGCCCTATTCATATTTTTTTGGGGGGGTTTTGGGACTCTGGATTCTGATAATTTTAACTGGGATGCTAAACTGCAACAGGGTAAAATTAAGGTGGCCTTTTGGAGTAGGGGGCAAATTGGGAAAAAGAAACGTGTTTTTTTGATTAAATCCTATTTGATTCCGACCTTTCTCTATTTGAGCTATATATTCCCTATCCCTAAACAACTGGAAACTGCAGTTTTTAGCCTGTTTTTTCAGGCTCTTTGGGGGAGCAGGTTAAATCCCGTAAAGCGGAATGTCACTTACTTACCTATCGCTGCGGGTGTTGTTCACATGATTAATCCTCTGCTATTTTTTACATGTATTTTTCTCACTGCAAATCTCAGGCCTTTGTTGATTAATACTCAGAGTGGTTGGGAACCTTGGTTCTATGACTCTTGTAGGTTATGGTTTCCTCAGTAGGAATGCAATTCACTAACTGTGCTACGACACACTGCTGGTATACCGATTTACATTAAACATATGTTTTACGCCTGAAACAATGGAAGATATCTGCTCAGATGTTATTAAATCATTCTCATAAAGTTTTATATAATAATCTACTTGACTGTTTGTGCTATACAGTTGCTCTTTGAAAAGTGCCCTAGCCAACACCTTTCTTCCCTTTTGTTTCTTTTAAGATGTACAGTAAGAGGGTGTCTGCCCATATGTGGGATTTTCACTGGCTGTCCTGCCATGAAAGGATTAATGTAAAGGCAAATCACAAACATAAGCAGTCCCAAGACCGAATGTGTTCTAGATTATTGTGTATTACTGAACCCAAAACTATTTCTCATTTATTTTTTGATTGTTCTTTTATTCAGAATTGGTGGTCTTTTTTGGCACAGGCTGGAGCTACTCCCTTGTTTCAGACGATTTCTTATACAAATCTTGTGTATGGAGTTTTCCCCCCAGTGGTTGCTTTGGCACACGGATACCCTGAACCTTGTTTTTTTCATTATTAAATGGAATATCTGGATGGTACGATGTCTGTTTGCTTTACAGCAAAAAGACTGCTCTTACTTAGAGCTTGAGAAAAAAATTGTACAGGACCTAAAGAACATTTATGTGCATGAAAGTACTTTATTATCTGAGGTGATACTTTTAGAACTTTGGAAGGCCCTTCACTGGATTACAGACTCAGATTTTGCAGTTACTTGATTGGCTGAATACTAGTTTCCTTTTTCTAAGTTTTCTTCATTTTAGTTTTCTTTTTCTGATTTTTTTGTTGTTTCTTTTTTTGTATCATGTTTTGTTTACTGCTGTATGATTTTATGTTTCAGTAAAACTTTCCCCTGCTCTTTTCGATAAGTGCCATGGACATCCACCTGAACTACCACAAATCCAGGCAGATGGGACCTCGGCTTAACATCTCATCTGAAAGACGACACCGCAGAAGTGCAGCACCCCTCTCATGCTGCACTACAGTGTCAGTAATGGGATATTAACCCAAGTGCCAGATGTGGGAACTGAACCCACAGCCCTCTGATCTCCCGGCCTCAGAGGCGAGTGTGCTACCTACTGAGCCACTGACACTGATGTAGGATGATCTATGCATACAAGGAATGCCTATTTTAACCTTTCAAATGATGTATTTTACTAAGATTTTGCTTTGTACCATACATGCTCCAAAGCATTGTTTTTAGGATGAAATGACATGCTGGGTGGTACTGCATTGATCATGGCATTGACTGGTGTGATCCATTACATCAGTCAGTAATGGCAGCTATTTGTCTATGGATGGCCACTTCAAAGCCTAGTCTGCAGTGGTGTCCAGAAAAAGTATAGAGTGGACAGACCACCTGGCTGGTCAGACCGTGTATACATGATAGCATTCTGTCACTGCAGTGTTGGATACAAGCACTCAAAAGGTTGGGAAATGAGGCACACTGGTTTTAATATTGTGGGACAAATCAAAGACAAAGTTCAGCAAACTGGAAGCTAGTGACTTAACAGCACTCTGCACTTGATCACAGCATGCACACTAGCTGAATGTCCTAACAATTGAATGATAATGACTTACACGGAGTCTTTTGTTGGATCCCCCTCTTGAACTGCCAGATAATTGCAGCTCTTAATGAGCTGTTACTCACACCAGGCCACCTGGAGCACTGAGGGAGATTAGCAAAAGGACTACAGCCTGCTAAAGTAGGGACTTTCTCAACTTCATTAACAGCCATGAAAAACCTGCACTAGTCAAGACGGACAAGTAGAGGGTTAGCTGCACTAGCCCTGGCCAGTTTGCACTAGGTTCAGGGCTAGTAAAACAATGTTAAGGTCGAACCCCCATGAAGTTACTGCACTAGGAATGTGGACAAAATGCACCCAGTTACTCTGAAATAACAAAAGGCAGGCATGTATCTGTGTTGCACTACAGAAAAATGTGATGTATTCAGTTTTGCACCATGGGTACGCTACACTACAACAATTTCAAGGTATTCAGCTGGGCCAGCCAACTCAGCAGCTGCAAGTAAGTTATAATGGCTGCCAGCGTCGCCTCTCCTAGATCTGCCACTGCCTTTAAGGCCGCAGTGCCTGAAAACTGTATAACGGACTTCCAATGAGAATAAAGACCTTGGTCAGTGATGGTAGTGGCTGGTGGTTTGGGTGATTGTTAACTCTGTACACCCAGGGACTGGACTGCTTAGTGGATTTATGGTGGGTTAAGAAAGCCTGTCACCAGCAATAAAAGGCTTCTGATGATGTCATCCTACAATGCTGTCATAGACTGAGAGAGCTCCCCAAAGCCCAGCGATAAAAGAAATATTATTCTCACCTAATTCAATCAAAAGAATATTTCCCCAGGAGAATACCATTACTCATCAATGGTGGGTTGTCAGAGGTTAAAATCCACAGTGATCGGGACCCTCAAACAACAAAAATTAGTCCCAGTGCAATGGTCTTGAAGCAGAAGCCGCTCAGCTAAGAGGCCCTCTGAAACCGCAGACCCAATTATTGAAAGTGAAGCCGAGGAAGACTAAAAAGAATTCACCATCACATCCCAAAAACTCTTTCAGGAGTTGTGGAGACTAGGGGGATGCCCTGGATAAAATAAGGATGGATGTTGCAGAAAATCGCAAGCCTATCAAAGCACAAGAGAAAAAATCCTTGGCTCATGAGAAACAAATATCCGAACTGACAAAGTCATCAGAACTACATAATGGAGCCATTTTGCAATTACATGACAGATCGCAACTGTTGTATGACAAGTTCAAAGGTCTACAGAATGGATCAAGAAGAGTAAATTTAAGAATCTATGGCTTAGCAGAAAAACTAAGACAGGACCAATGATTGAATTTATGGACAATCTGTTACACAAACTTCTGAACTTGGACAAAGATTACCAACTTAATATTATTCGAGCACACAGAGCTCTAATTGAGGCTCCGACAGATCCCAAATCCAGACCCAGATCTGAAGTTCTCACATTGTTGGATTATAGAGTGAAAGAAGTGGTTCTTAAAAAAGCCTGGGATAAAAAAGGAGGTGAAGTTTGTGGATGTCAGACCGTTTTTGAGTATGACTACTCCCCAACCACAATGGACAGACGCAAATCCTGGTTTCCCATTGTCAGAGAACTTACAAGAATAAAAGCTCAATTAGATTATTCAGCTTGGCTTAAAATATTCACAGAGAATGGAATCAAATCCTTTGAGACTCTTCCAGAGGCCAAGACATTTCTAAAAAACTTGGGAGTTACAGTTGATGTTTTAATCAGTGCTAATAAACTAAAGGAACTGAAAAAACAAGAATTTTTTTTTGCCACAGGGGATCTAATTTGTTCTGGAGGAGTAGGAAGACAGAAAGAGAAAAAGTGGGAAACAGTCCATGGGACAAAATGACCGACAGCAATAACAAAAAGAAACAGGTTTGAGCTGCAACATCTGTTAGTGTGCAGGATGTGCCTGGAGATGAAGACATTTATTTGAAAAACCACACTGCCGGGGACTCAGCAACCGAACGGCCACCGACCAGAAAAACCTGATTTAAAGGAACTTCTTCCTTGAGGGTAAAATGAGATGTGACAGATCACACTAATGGGGGGAGGGTATTGGATGAGATGAGAAGGGATAAAAGGGGAGAAATTTTGCAATTTAGTTATTCTGGTAACTCTCCCCCTGGGACCGAAGGGGCGTAGATAAATGAAACCCTTTCTCTTGAACTGTTGATGTACACAAAATGGCTAATTGTCACATTTTTAACTTTTTTGATGGGTTCAGAATAGTTTTGATGGTGATCTCTGAACTCAAACTCCTGCTTCCCTTGGGGAGCATTGGGCTTAGAGGTTATCATAAGGGGGAGGGGGGTTCCAATCCTGTGTTCCAGTAGCTGAATTCAGTTGTGACTGGTGGTGGGACCAGGATAAAATGAATTGGGTGAGAGGGGCTTCTTTTTTAAAATCTTTGGTGTATACAGAAATGGTACCAAAATAGTGTCTTGAAAGCATAAGGAATTTTTTATTTTATAGAGATGGGAGTAAGCGCTCCACCTTATGCTTTGACGTTAATGTGGACATCTCTGAAATTCATTGGTTAACATCTTGCATAAGTAAAATACAGCAGGAAACTACTTCACAGAGACTAGCTCAATTCAATAGCACAAATGGTAAACGGGGGGGGGGACACAAGATTGTTATCTCAAGACACTAATTCAATGCTGGGTAGGGGAGGGGGAAGAATGTACTCTACTATGGAAAAGATGACTCCACATTTGCAGCACAAGTTCCCCTTCTCCGCCTATTCTCTACCTTTTACCTATTCTGGCTTCCCCTCTTGGCTGCCTACTCTTTCACCCCAATTTCTACCCTATTCCTTAATACCTCCTTATTTTTTATCATTTAGGTAAAGCTCTTATTTAGCGGAGACTATATGGATTGTTGTCTCTTCTCATTCCAGTAAAGCTTATCATTATGTACCTTTGCATATTAATTATGTTGACCGGTATGTATAGGCCCATATTGACTGGCACCTTGACAATGTTTTTTTTTTTGCACCGCTGTCCACCGTAATTGTAATCTTATGAAGTGTACTGTAGTGTATTAATGCCCAGGACCACCTTGAAAATGAGCTTGCTCCATGGTGTTTATGCCTGGTTAAATAAAGTGATTAATTAATTGATTGATTGAAATCGAACTGAGTTGCAGCTTGGTGCAGAGTATTCATCTATACAGCCTGCTACCAACCTTTACCAATTAGGTAGCAGGACAATAGTGGCACAATAGGAAGCAAGGGGGAGAAGGTGGAATATTAAATTTGGTTATTTGCACATGTTTGTTCACAGTGGTTCACCCATGCTGCAGTGACAACCAAGTTGCCTGCGTAAATGTTGGCACCGGCACTTGGCCAACACACAGCACAGCGCTAGCAGTTGGAGTGACAGGAACTGAGGGAGGTTACACCCCTCGCACCTCCATTTATTTATATAAAAATTTCAGGTCACACCTTGGTGGCAAGAAGGGTGACTTGGAGATCAGCAATACTGAAGGACAATATAAAAACAAAGTCGCACAAGCTGTGTGAGACATTATTCTGCCACCAACATTCTAGTGGCAATGTTGATGATGATGATGATGATGATAAAACTTTATTTTTATACAGGAAATTCTAATCATTAGGATTATACAATCCTGTTCTCAAGATAGTCCTGTTTGTATTTCACTTAGTTACGACTAAACATAAAATATATAACAATACTCACATATGTTATGTTGGCACATTAACAGACTACTGTTTACAGTTATGGTTGATGATTTTAATAATGTTTATTCTTTACTATATGTTATGGAAAGTTGTGCTGACATTTTATAGTAACTATCAAGGCATCATGTGGACATCATGGCCCAAGAGAAAGGATTTAAGTCTATTGCAAAGGAACAATTACTAGAGATAATTCAATACCAAGTTACATGTCATGGCTGATTTGAATTTAATTACATATAATGTAAGGGGTATGACTAGCCCAATAAAGAGGGCACGGATGGGTCAAGAATTGGGTAGGATGAGGATATCAGTGGCTTTCCTCCAGGAGATGCACCTAACCCCCTTAGAACATGAGAAGCTACATCATAAATGGGTAGGGGAGGTGTTTTCATCTTCCTGGGGGAAACACCCACATCGGAGAGGGACAGCAATTTTAATCTGTAGAGATTGTCCTTTTGTGGTGAAACAGGTGGAAATAGACACTGATGGAAGATATGTATGACTTAAGGGCTTATTTAGGGACACACATTGAACATTCCTCAACATATATGCCCCTAACGAAGAGAAATGCAGCAGCCCAGTTCCTGAAATGGGTAATTCAAGAAACAGTGGTTGACCCTGGACAGCTATATATTATAGGAGGGGACTTTAATACTATTACGTGAGTAAAGTTGGATAGGAGGGGGAGGGGAGATCGAGGTACTCATTGTAGCAGGTCACGTAACTTACTTACCAGGCTGGGCAGGAACTTTGTCTCTCAGAAGTATGGCGCAGCCTGAATGCACAAACCAGAGACTACATACATTATTCAGATAGACATCACAGCTACACCAGAACTGAATTTTTTTTATCAACAGAATGAATGAATGCAGCAACCTGCTGCTAAACACTACCTAGAACCCAATTAGATCGTGCACCTCTTAAACTAGCTCTAGCAATTGCCCCATCTCTAGAAATTCTCAATGGTGTTTAAATGTGGGACTTTTGAATTCTTCTGAATTTAAACAACAAAAAAAAGACATGATTCAAGACTACCTATCACATAGTCTGGCAGGGAGCACTACCCACGCTGTATGATAGGATGCACTAAAAGTAGTCCTCTGAGGAGTAATCATACATTATTCATCAGAAGCAAAGCTCAAAAGGGAGGCTATGTGTAGAGAATTGGTGGTTCAAATAAAGGAACTAGAATTCTAACATAAGATCACCCTTAATGACCAAGTAAAAAGGTAATTGGAAAATAAAAAAATGGTCTTAACACTCTGTTAACAGCCCAAATGGAGGGCAGTACCATAGGATCTGACAACAGTATTATGAGGGAGGCAATTGAGCAGGAAAACTTCTAGCTTATATACTCAGGAAACAGCCAAATTCTAGGATGGCGCTACATTTATGGGACCCAGCCAGCAGCAGGGGGAACTTTGACAGGCCAGCCAGAGGAGACAATCACGATTTGCATTAATTATTATAAATGGTTATATACTTAAACTGAAGTCATGGATTTCCCAAAAAACACAGAGAACATTTTTCAGGGATTGGCTCTCCAGGAGCTGTCAGATCAAGAATATGAACAGCAGGAACAAGAAATAGGTCTAGGGGAAATTAGTAACTGCTTAGCTCAATTAAGAAATAGAAGGGCGCCAGGCCTAGCTGGACTGCCAGAAGAGTTTTTCAAAACATTTGCAGATTTGCTTTTACCATTATTTCTCATCAGGTTTGTCAGGAGATCCTACAAGGAAGCAAAGTCCTGGATTCTTCGTGCTTCGCACAAATATCAATTCTGCCTAAGCCAGGCAAGGATTTACTGGAATATGACTTTTATAGGCCCATCTCATTATTAAACACAGACATGAAAATATTCACAGGAATACTGGCTAGCAGGGTTCAAGCGATCATTTCTTCAATGGTCCACCCTGATCAAATGGGCTTCATCTCCAGTAGATTGTTACAAGATAATGTACGTAGAATACTTAATATAATATCTACCCCCAAAAAATCTGAAAGCCTTTCAAATAGCAATATCCATGGTTGCTGAAAAAGCATTTGACAGGGTTAATAAGGTTTCTAAAACATACCATGGAAAGAATGATATTTGGTCCCAACATTATTCAAACAATTAATAAATTATACTCTGCCTCCCAAGCCTTGGTCATGGTTAATGACATCAGTTCTCCCTTCTCCCCATGGATCCACAGCACAAGATAAGGGTGTCCATTGTCCCCCTTGTTATTTGCCTTGTGTCTGGAACCCCTCTCGACAAAGGTCAGACAAGATTTGAGTCTGTAGGGGATTATGGCAGGAGGGGCTGAACAAAAACTTTCTCTGTATGCAGACGATTCAGTTTTTTTCTCAAGTACCCTAGAAATTTCAGTTCCCCGGTTAGTAACTTTGATTTACTTATTTGGCGAGATCTCAGGCTACAAAATAAACTTCACTAAATCAGAACATATTTGGATCAGTGGTAATAGCCCCCCTGAGTTTAAGGACAATTTCCCGTTTAACTGGGTAAAGAATAACCAATTCAGATACCTAGGTATACAGAGTATGACAGACCTTACTAAACTCTTTTCCATTAATTGCAAAACATTATGGGGAATGATTCAGGCAGATTTAGCTAGATGGAGCCTTCTACCTCTTTCACTAACAGGGAGAGTAGATACAATTAAGATGAATGTTTTGCCCTGCCGTCTAGTCCTGTGTTAATGTTTTCCCCTAAAAATCCCCCTCACATTCTGGAATAAGCTTATTTGGGGAACTCAGATCTTTGTGTAACCCCTAGATGGCGCTATCCCAGGGGCTACTACCCCTGCCTGATTTGCCACTAACAGGTTGAGGGGCCTGGATCCGATGGCGGGTGCCTCCACCCAGAGGTCAGGGTTTGCAATAGTTAAACTAACTTGGTCCCACAGCCCTCTGGGACACTGCAACCCCCCTTTCTTCCCACTAGTGGCCCACACAATATATCAGAATTACCTTCACAGTATACACTTACCCCCAGGACTGGTTCAGGCACTGGGACCTCCTGTAAAATAAGATACAGTGCAACAATCACAGTACAATACTTTAACATAGACAACACTCAGGCAGTATAACTTTGCTGAAACAAGCAGCTCTGATTTATTTAGGGGAATATAACAAGGACAGGGGAAATCAGGTTAATTAGCTTATCACTTTATTCATCTACCTATGGCTCTGTGCACAGGCCTATCCCTACCAGTTACTGTCCCTGGGTACCCAAGCCCTAGTGGCTAGTCCAAACTGTGGCAGCTGGTAGGGGCCCTTTCATACAGAGAGAAAGAAAATTAGTTAAACAGTCAGCAGTACAGTAATTCCATTTGGATTTAATGTGGCAATTTAACAGGAGCGACCTCTGAATTAGTACTCACGACCTCCAAACAAGATAGGGTCCTTCAACGCCAGCAGGGCTACTCTTGAGCTCCACGAGACTCCTCACACATTTATATGACAAACTGCAACAGGCAAAAGTCCTTTAATGGCAGCAGGATTCACTTGAGCTACACAAGCCTCCCCACACATTTATATGGTAAACGTAACAGGCAAAAGTCCTTTAATGGCAGCAGGATTCACTTGAGGTACACAAGCCTTCTTCACACATTTATATGGTAAACAGAAAGTACTATACCAGGCAGGCTGCTTCTCTATCCCGATCGCACTACTGCACAATACCCGGAGAACACACAGCAGATTCAGTTCTGACAGACCAAGCGAATTCAGCAATTTCTCCAGTCTTCTACAGGGTGAGCCTGGTTTCTACTCTTCAGATATCCTTTGATTCTCTTCACAGGATGGATTCAGTCCTAACAAGCAGTTACACAAGCTGCAGACCGGAACTCAGGGCCTCATACACGCTTCCGACTAAAACTGCACAATCAAAAAGCACAGGGCTCCTTCCTCTTCACTGCCAGAGCTCAACTGAACTCCAGCAGACAAACCGGCACTTCCTTTGAGTTCCTCCCAGTTCTTGGCTGGATTGGCTGTCACTCACAATAGACTGCCCTGTTGGTCCAAAAAGGCGCCGAAGTCCAAACTACATCTCCCAGAGTCACTGCCCATACAATCCTCTTGTGGCTGGCTCAAATTACGAGTCCAAGTTCTGATTCGTCCAAGGCACCATTTTAGAGCTACCTTAACCCACACTGATTGGTCCAGCTCAGCAGTTCAAAACTAGAATGGGGAACTAGGCAAACACAGTTCTGACTGCAAAGAAAGCAGGTTAGACAAACTGTATTTTCATTATTACTCTAAATGATTTCTGGCAAACAGTTACATCTTTCAGATAGGTTCCCTTTGCACTCCTAGTGACTGCAAAAATGGAGTGAATTGGCAGCAGCTCGAGTGGTACTCAAGCAAAGAAACACACAGTCCCCCCATACAAACTAATTATGTCTGCAAGCAGACAGCTCTTAAAGAGACAGTACCAGAGGCTCTAAAAACACTCACAGATAAATGGCTTAAACGCCAAACACCATTCAGGCTTGGAGCATTCAAGCAAGCTCCTGGAAGTCTTTTGGGAACCCCCATTTGCAGGGGGGTTACATTTGTCTGGAATCACAAATGTCCCCGCATAACATGAAAAAATGCTATTATTGCCAAAAGATGAGGGAGGCTTGACCCTACCAGATTTTCAAACATACTACCTGGCAGCTCAAATACAAGCAGTTTACACCTGGGCTAAACAAAGAACAACATCACAGTGGTGTAACATTGAAAATGCTGGAGTGGGGGGCCAGCCCCTTTTCACACTGTCACTGACGCCAACATCCTCATAGTATCAGAAAGGTATAATGAGCAGATGGGTCAGATGTAGTTTGACTATGTTAACTAAAATCAGGAACATGACTGTAACCCCAGTGGGGTGGGCCCTCTGTCCTTAATAAGATATGAGACAGACTTCCCTCCCCCCGACATTAGATCCAGGATATGCGCTTTGGGAGATACAAAGAGTTAATGGACTGGCTCAGTTTATAGAAAGGGCTATATGTATAAACTTTCCAGAGCAAAAGAAAAATTCCATTGGAACAGTGGCGAATTCCTTCGTGATATGCAAGTGCAGCATTATATCAATTCCTCATAGGGTCACCACCTTTGGATGAGGTAAAAACCGGATGCTAAACCACACCCCAAACTCTGCCTCTGGCTCCACCCCTTTTATGACTGGCGAGTATATTGCTCCTCCTCTACAGTCATTTGTAATGTTTGGATAGACATTACTAGTTATAGGAAATAATTTTTATACTGTTATTTATTTGATTTATTTATTCCAGTTATTTATTTTTATTCTTTGGCAACCAGGGTAACTCCCATAGGCCAATAGCCCATCTTACAGGAGCTACCCAGGAGTACAGGAAGGTTAAGTGACTTGCTCAGGGTCATACAGTATGTAAGTGGATGTTGTGGGAATCAAACTCAGGTCTGCTGTATGTGCCAAGCTCATTCACAGCTTATTGCTCAAGCCCCTGTTAAACACTCTCCCATTTTCCTTTCCATGTCAGTCAAGTATTCCGATGCTTTGACCAATTTTTGATAACTTAATTATCGATGCTTGTGGTACCTTTAATGCTGCACTGTGTTCCCCTTTACCTCAGCTTCTACTGCTGTTTCTTTTTATATTTCTAAGACATTCCACAATTTCAGATACACCTTTCCATGTTGTTTATCTGAATGCCCTGTAAAAGTAGCTAATATCATAGAATGTTCAGGCAATACAAAAAATTAGAGCAAATGTGATGATAAATTAATAATCTAACTTTTATTGCCTCTAACAAACATGGGTCTAAAACATACCAGAATATAGGACAAACAAAAAGAAATACATGAGAGCATATAAAGGTGTAAAAGCTGTTTCTTGTCATAGCAGTAAAAGACCATACTTAAAATTCAGAGTGGAAAAGATTAGGTTAATTTACTGCTAATGATCTTAACGGCCATACTTTACACCTCCCAGACTGTCTGGTTTTACAAAGGCAGGTCTGAATGACTGTGACATCAGAACTTTTGTAACCTGGACATGCAATGCAGCCAAAACAGTGAATGATTTGATACATTAGTTTAAGAGTATAGGAGTACTCAAAATGGCCCAAAAACCGGACTGCATTTAGTCAAAACCGGATGACCGGATAAAGACCCTAAAAACTGGATTATCCGGTCAAAAACCGGATAGGTGGCAACCCTAATTTCCTCAGACAACCTGGTAAAGCTGACCAGACCCTGTTCAGCCTGGGAAGAGTATATATTAGAGTCTGTTTAAACTCTGTGTACATAGAAACATATAATTTGACAGCAGATAAGGACCGCTTGGCCCACCTAGTCTGCCCATTTCCCTACCTAATGGATAAGCTGCAAATCCTAGTTAACCAACAGCCAACTTCCTCCTACCCCCCCACTAGAATTGCCTTATGTCTGTCCCATACATTCTTGAATTCCCCCACTGTTTTTGACTCCACGACCTCCTCAGGAAGGCTGTTCCATGTATCCACAACCCTCTCCATGAAAAAATACTTCCTCACATTACCTCTGAGCCGTCCCCCCTCTGTGTACGAGCATTACACTACTAGAACTGTATATTGCTGTGCTACCTCTAGCACAGTGCAGTAATACAGTCTTCTGGAGAAAGGAATCCTGGTTGAACTCTGTTGCCATGGTAACAAGGGGCTTTCCATACCCCTGAAACAGAGTCACTGTTACCTGGAGCATTGGGGGAAGGTGGAGGCTGCCACCTAGTCTCCCCAAGCCTCATAATATCTGACACCTTTTTCTGTGTGTTTTTAGTCAGTGGAGCAAGGGAAGTGCTCCCTGGAAGCTTATTTATTTAAGTCCGCTGCATGAAGTGGCTATATCTGTATTTTTAATTGCACAGAACTGTGTGGAGTGGGACAAGGAACTGGAAGTGTGTTACACCATTTCCACCCCTCCTCCTAGCATAAAGCAAGTGCTCCACGTGAGCGGGGCAAGCGTGTGCATTGGCACACGCGGAGACGCACGCAGAGACACTCGCGTCTGTGCGCATGTCAAGCGTGTCTAGCGGGGACAGTGGGGAGAAAGACTGCATTACTTGCATATCTAAGCTTCCACCAGACACAGTAAGTAACTATAAAATAATAACAGATATAATAATCCTCACTGCCTAGGTAGTGATACCATGAGTAATATTATGGAAGCAACTATAAAAATATTGGATGGAGATGTGGGGACAAAGTGTAACCAGTGTAGTATGTACATGTTTCTAGATCCTACTGAGCTGACCGATTCTTATACCTGCAGTAAATCCAGATATATTAGGATGTTAGAACTAGAAATATGTGCATTCAGAGCAAAATTAAAGAGTGTTGAAAGTTCACAACAAGTCATGTCACATAGAATTATCACACTTTCTGAAGCTTCCAGTGTACATCAAAATAATACCTATCCACATCCACAAAACTCTAGCACAGGCCTGGATGAGGGTCAAACTAACAAAATGATGGAAATTCACAAGAAAAGACAAGATAAATGGGATAGTGAGGATGAGCCACAATATTCTGCCTCAGACAATGATGAGGAAGATTGGACAATACTGTAGTATCAACAAATATATACATAAATAAAAAAATTAAAAAATCAATGAGTGGTTGCGCAAATGGTCTCTGACAAAGGGCTACAGTTGTCTAACTCATCGGGAGGAATTCAACGGCAAGATTAACCTTATTAGTTGGGATGGTCTGCATCTAAGCAGACAGGGAAATCAATAGTTGGGCAAGAAACTAATAAAACATATTAATAATTCATTAAACTAAATACTAGGGGGAACATAGGACCCCATACCAAATACTATGAATTTGCACATAACTCCATCAGATTTCTTTCTGCCACTGTTCGGAGTCTCAACATCCAAAAAATTTCAGAACTCCAAGGAAATATGATACAAGATGATCTCAGGTTAGTATGTATAACTGAAACCTTGTGGGACTCCTCCAGCAAATGGCTAAAGGAGACACCTGGATATACCCTTTACCAAAAAGATAGCATATGTAAACAAGCATTTGTCAATGCTGAATGTTTGCTTGCTGGTATTAGCATTGGAAATGCAGGAGTTAGACAGATGCAGAATAGGAATGGCAGTGAAGTATTGAACTTCACGTGAGCCCCACCTCCATCCTGTAGAAACGGATAGGATTTGGGGTAAGTGTTTGGGTCATCGCCCATGACAGTCAAGCCATGTCACCTCACCCTATTCTGCAGACATCGACACATGTTGAGGTGTGCCTTAGGGTGTTTGGCTTTACAGTCTTCCCATTCCATAAAGACATATGGTGAAATGGGTGCAGCATAGGAGAATGGGGTGAAGTGCTGGACCGAAGAGTCCAAGGTACACTTCGATGCCTGTCAGTGGCTGGGGGGGGGGTGGGATGGCATGAGCAGTACAGTCGGCAATCCAAAGGCACACCCCGATGCCTGTCTGTTTGTACAGGGTAGGACATTATGGTTAGAAACCTTAATGCCTCGGGCATTTGTTGGTATTTACAGTACAAATTTTCAACATGGCCTTTTAGTGACCGCACCTCAGGAAAGCATTTGGGACCTCTTCTCATGAAGAGTGGCAGTGTGATTTTGTCAATGTGTTCCGAAAACTGACTTCACACAGCGACAGTGCCATTCTGCGCCACATGTACGAAAAACACAGATCAGGCAGGATGTGAAGAATGACAGCTGTACCATCCATAGGGAGGTATGAAGAGATGGCAATGTTGAAAATCTGTAGTGGGAATATTAAAAATGCTCGCACTTCCTAGCATACGTGGAAGCTGTGCAACGCATGCATGTAACACAGTCACTTTATGGAGTTTTGTCATCAGATTTTCAACATAGGAATTTTACGACCTGTGCTCATGAACAGTGTCACTGTGATTTTCTTAATGTGCCCCAAACACTGATTTCCCACAGCAACCACGGTATTCTGTGCCGGAACTGCAAAAACACATTTTGACCAGGATGTGAAAAATGACAGCTTTACTGTTCATAAGGAGGTGCGGAAAAGTGGCAATGGTGAAAATCTGGAGTTAAAATATTACAAATGTGCAAAGTTATGAGCGTGCGTGGAAACTGCGCAACGCACGCTCGTAACACAGTCATTTGAAGGACTTCCATCACCAAATTTTCAACATAAGCATTTTAGGACCTGTGCTAATGAACAGTGTCAGTGTGATTTTTGTTATGTGTCCTGAACAGTGATTTCCCACAGCGACCGCGCTATTCTGCGCCGGAAGTGTGAGAACACATTTCGGCCAGGATGTGAAAAATGACAGCTGTACTGTTCATAAGGAGACGCGGAAAGATGGCAATGTTGAAAATATGGAGTGAAAATATTGCAAATGTGCGAAGTAATGAGCGTGCGTGGAAACTGCGCAATGCACACTCGTAATACATTAATTTTATAGACTTTTGCAACCAAATTTTCAACATAGGTATTTTAGGACCTCTGTTTATGAACAGCATCAGCATGATTTTCCTAATGTGCCGTGAACATGGATTTCCCACAGCGAGCATGCTGTTCTGCGCCGCAAGTACAAAAACATATTTCTGCTGGGATGTGAAAAATGGCAGCTGTACTGTTCATAAGGAGGTGCAGACAAATGGCAGTGTTGACAATCTGGAGTGAAAATATTGCAAATGTGCGAAGTTGCGAGCGTGCGTGGAAACTGTGCAACGCACGCTCGTAACAGTCATTTTATAGACTTTTCTCACCAAATTTTCAACATAGGCATTTTAGGACCTCTGCTAATGAACAGTGTCACTGTGATTTTCATAATGTGTCCCGAACATGGATTTCCCACAGCAACCGTGCTATTCTGCACCGGAACCACGAAAACATATTTCAGGCAGGTTGTGAAAAATGACAGCTCAACTGTTCATAAGGAGATACATAAAAATACCAATTTTGAAAATCTGGTGTGAAAATATTGCAAATTCAAAAATTCACAGTGTGTGTAGCAACTGCGTAGCATGCGCTAAATAAAACAAGTCATTTTTTGGATTTTGCCCAGCAAATTTACAACATAGACGTTTTGAGAACCCACCTCATGAACACTGGTACTGTCATTTTGTTAATCGGTCCTGAAAGGTGATTCCGTGCAGTGACCGTGAAATCACCTTTCCGGGCCGAGTAACGTTATGACAGTGAAAGAATTCATGAGGAAGGGTCCCAAAAACCCCATGTTGAAAATTTGGTGCCAAAATTCCCAAAAAGGCCCGAGATATGCATTAAAGTTGAAAAAAACCTATTCATCCCATTATACAGCTTACTGGCATTTCCTCAGTTTGCGGTCGGCTTTGAAGAGTGCAGACGTGTTCACAGTCCACCGAAGATCGTGGCACCAGACTCCGGAGGTAAGTATGGGGTGTGGGGAGGCAAGATGTGCAGTGGGTGGGTGCAAGGTATGTGGGAGGGCCAGGGAGACCACTGAGGGATCGTTTCCTTCTTTACAGGAAAAAAAAAACACAACATTGTGGGATGGTTTTTGTTTTACAGGGACATTTAACTGGACTTTTGGCACGCTGGTGTGGGCTCCCAGCGTTCCAACCTACTGTTTTGTTGGGAGGACAACTGTAGCCAACAGGGGATTGAGCACCCTTGTCGGCACATAGGGGGACTTAATAGCCGAGGGGGATTGGGCTCCCCTTCAGCACAAACATAGGTTTTGTGTGGGGGGGAGAAATTATGCCGACGGGGAGTGGGCTCCCCCATCAGCACAGTCACATGTCGGAGGGACTGAAGCCAGCTGGGATTGGGGCCCTTATCAGCAAACAAAGACTGTTTGGGGGAGGCACATGCTGTCGAGGGGGATTGGGCACCCTCTTGGCACAGGGGCTGCATAATACTGTTTGTGAACTTGGCGGCAAGCTGCCTGCCATGTTCACAAATAGTATTAGGTTACATAACGTTCCACCCTGCAATGACAGGTCACTCCCTCATTGCAGCACAATGACTGACGCTGCAATGACGAGGCGGCCCCTGATTTCTACGGCGTAAACTTTTGTACTTGGTGCACTTTTGGAGACCAGTGTCATCAGCACACTGTGCCTCCATTGGTCCACCAGTGCCAAGCCCCCAAATGCAGTGCCTTCCTTGGCTGTAACAGTGCTGTGCCTCCACAACCCGCTTCTCTCCTAAGCTGTCGCATAATGTTTCTTGCGCATGCGTGCAAGCAAACATAAAAAGAAGGAGGCATTTGTACCTATGTTAAAAACAGCCTCCACTCTTGTATTATTGACACTGACCCATCAGTAGTTCAAACAGAAAGCATCTGGATACAAATACTAATCAAACAAAATCACAAAATACTCATTGGTAACTGTTATAAACCACTACACTCCAATGACGAATACAACAGTACCCTTACCAATGAAATATTACAAATGACCGAAAAAGGAGATGTATTAATAATGGGCAATTTCAACTACCCGGATATAAAATGGGACACCATTATAGGTTCCAGTCACACCAAGACCCTATTCATTGACTCTGTGGGACTTTCACAGTTGTCATTACTACCCACAAGGGGAAATAATACACTAGACCTTATTCTTACTAATATTGACAAGGCATTTAATAACATCACTATAAATGCACCCATAGGTACAAGTGACCATAACTCTCTTACAGGTTCATTTACAATAGCCACTCCCAAACCCAAACAACTTGTATTTTATAAAAACTACAACAAAGCAAATTATATCAACATAAATAATTATTTTAATTCCATCGAATGGACAACTGAATTCCAGCACCTTAGTTGTGAGGACGCCTGGCAGTTCATAAAAAATAAAATCTATGAGGCAGTAGGTAAGTATGTTCCTACGAAAAAAAGGATAATAGAAAAGGTAAAATCCCACCATGGCTCACAGGAGTAGCAAACAAAACAGATAAAAATTAAGGAAAAGGCCTATAATAAATTACAAAAAGACAATACCGAAATAAATGACAGCAGTTACAAACAGGAACAAAAAAATCTCAAATCACTTATCAAATCAGAAAAATACATAGCTGAATTCAGAATCGTGCATACTAAGGATAATTGTAAGGCCTTCTATGAATATGTTAACTCTAAAAACAAGCATTTATCAATGCCGAATGTTGATTGCGTTGGTCTGTTGAGCACGCTCACTGTCCCTCTGTTAGTCGCTCAGTCTGTTTCGTCCGGTGCTGCAGGCTGCTCTTTTGTACTGGGCTCCTGCCTGCATTGGCACCTTGTTCTGCCCACTAAGAATTCTTCAGCTGTCCCAACAGAGCTCCGTTGAGGTGGCTCACTCCCCCTCTCTCACTCGCTCATTCTATTTCTCCTGGTGCTGCAGGCTGCCCTTTTGTACTGGGCTCCTGCCTCTGTTGGTGGCTTTTTCTGCCCACAAAGAAATCTGCAGCAGTCCCAACACAGGTCTGTTGAGCCTGCTGACTCCCCCTTTCTCACTCACTCGTTCCATTTCTGCTGGCGCTGCAGGGTGGCCTTTTGTACTTGGCTCCTGCCTGTGGTGCTGCCTTTTTCTGCCAACAAAGAAATCCGCAGCTGCCACGATAGAGCTCCATTGAGCTCGCTCATTCCCCCTCCCTTACTCGCTTGTTGTGTTTCTTCCGGAGCTGCAGGCTGCCTTTTTGTACTGGGATCCTGCCTGCGTTGGCACCTTTTTCTGCCCACAAAGAAATCCACAGCTGTGCTGACAGAGCTCCGTTGAGGTAGCTCACTCCTCCTGTGTCACTCACTCATTCTGTATCTCCTGGTGCTGCAGGCTGCCCTTTTCTACTGGGCTCCTGCCTCTGTTGGTGCCTTTGTCTGCCCACAAAGAAATCTGCAGCAGTCCCGACAAAGCTCCGGTTAGCTCGCTCACTCCGCTTCTCTCATTCACTCATTCCGTTTCTGCCGGCACTGCAGGCTGCCCTTTTTTATTGGGCTTCTACCTGTGTTGCCGCCTTCTTCTGCCCACAAAGAAATTTGCAGAAGTTACAATAGAGCTCTGCTGAGCTCGCTCACTCCCCCTCTCTAACTCACTCATTCTGGTTTCCCCGCCAGTGCAGGCTGCCCATTTGTACTGGGCCCCTGCGTGCATTGGCACCTTTGTCTGCCCACAAACAAATCTGCAGCTGTCCCGACAGAGCTCTGTTGAGGTCGCCCAGTCTCCCTGTCTCACACGCTGATTCTGTTTGTCCTGGCACTGCAAGTGGCCCTTTTGTACGGGAGTCCTGTCTCCATTGGCGCCTTTTTCTGCCCACAAAGAAATCCGCAGCAGTCCTGATAGAGCTCCATTGAGCTCACTCAGTCCCCCTGTCTCACTCGCTTGTACTGTTTCTCCCACCGCTGCAGGCTGGCCTTTTGTACTGGGCCCCTGCCTGCATTGATGCCTTTTTCTGCCCACAAAGAAATCTGCAGCAGTCCTGAAAGAGCTCCGGTGAGTTCACTCACTCCCCCTCCCTCACTCGCTCTCTCATTCTGTTTCTCTCAGTGCTGCAGGCTGTCCTTTTGTACTGGGGCCTTTCTCTACCCACAAACAAATCCACAGCAGTCCCGACAGAGCTTGGCTGAGCGCGGTCACCCCCACTCGTTCGATCTTAATGTGCCCAAACAGTGATTTCCCACAGCGACCATGCTATTCTGCGGCAGGAGTGCAAAAACACATTTTAGCCACGATGTGAAAAATGGCAGCTGTACTGTTCATAAGGAGGTGTGGAAAAATGCCACTGTTGAAAACGTGGTGTGAAAATGTTACAAAATTGCGAAGTTACAAGAGTGCGTGGAAACAGTTCATGCGCTTGTAACACAGTCATATTATGGAGTTTCGTCACCAGATTTTCCAGCATAGGCATTGTAGGACCTCTGCTCATGAACAGTGCCACTGTCATTTTCTTAATCTGTCGAACTATGATTTCCCACAGTGACCGCATTATTCTGCGCCGGAACTGTGAAAACACATTTCGGTCAGGATGTGAAAAATGACAGCTGTACTGCTCATAAGGAGGTGTGGAAAAATTCCACTGGTGAAAATCTGGCGTGACAATATTATAAATCTGCGAAGTTACAAGGGTGCGTGGAAAGTGTGCAACGCACACTTGTAACACAATCATTCGATGGGCTATTATCACCAAATTTTCACCATGGGCATTTTAGAACCTCTGCTCATGAACAGCATCACTCTCATTTTCTTAATCTGTCCTGGACACTGATTTCCCACAGCAACCACTCTATTCTGCGCCGGAAGTGCGAAAACACATTTTGGCCAGGAAGGGAAAAATGACAGCTTTACTGTTCATAAGTAGGTGTGGGAAAATGGCAATGTTGGAAATCTGGAGTGAAAATATTATAAATTTGCGAAGTTACGAGAGTGCGTGCAAACTGCGCAATGTACGCTCATAACACAGTCATTTTATAGAGTATCATTACCAAATTTTCAACATAGCCATTTCAGGACCTCTACTCATGAACAGTGTCACTGTCATTTTTTTAATCTGTCCCAAACACTGGTTTCCCACAGCGACTGCACTATTCTGCACCGGAAGTGTGAAAACACATGTCTGCCAGGATGTGAACAATGACAGCTGTACTGTTCACAAGGAGGTGTGATAAAATGCCAATGTTGAAAATCTGGCATGAAAATATTGCAAATTCATGAAGTTATGAGCATGCGTAGCAACTGTGCAGCATACGCTTGTAAAACAGTCATTTTTTGGATTTTTTCCACCAAATTTGCAACATAGGCTTTTTGAGAGCCCACCTCATGAACACTTGCACTGTCGTTTCGTTAATCGGCCCCAAAAGGTGATTCCGCGCAGTGACCGCAAAATCACCTTTCGGGCTGATTAATGCCATGACAGTTCAATAATTCACGAGGAGGGGTCCCAAAAACCCCATGTTGAAAATTTGGTAAAAAAATTCTCAAAAATGCCCGAGATATGCAGTAAAGTTGAAAAAACCCTATGTATTACATTATACTGCTTACCGGCATTTCCTCAGTTTGCAGTTGGCTTTGAAGAGTGCAGACGTGTTCCCAGTCCACAAAGATCATCACGCCGAGCTCTAAAGTGCATTATGGGGTGAGGGTGTGTAGGAGGCAGAGCGTGTAGTGGGTGGGTGCGGGTTGCGGGTGGGAGGCAGGGGCGCCGAGGAATGATTTCCTTTTTCCAGGGAGAAAACAAAACAGGCGTCGTGGGACCGTTTTTTAATTCAGGGCATCTGGCACACGAGGATGGGCTCCCAGTGTGCCAGCAGAGCTTTCTTGTTGGGGCAGCAGTAGCCGGCAGAGTTGGGCACCCGTTGGCAAATGGGCAGGGGTATCATTATGCCGATGGGGATTGGGCACCATGTCGGAAGGAACAAGGGAGGTTACAGAATGCAGACAGGGTGGGCTCTATTTGGCAACACCACAAAACACCAAAGCCACGTGAGGATTGGGGCCCCTGTCAACAACTAAACATGGTGGAGGGGGTTATATTGTTTGTGAACATGGCGGCAAGCCGCCACCATGTTCACAAACAATAGCAGGGTTTTTACATCCCACCCTGCAATGACGGGTCGCTCCCTCATTGCTGTGGATGGCTGACGCTGCAATGACGAGGCAGACCCTGATTGCAGCAGCTGATTTTTTAGAAAGTTGTGGCATGCTGGCTGAACTAGTGTCAGCAGCAGCATGCCACAGCATTGGGGGAAGTGGGACAAGCCTTTGCAGGCTGTGGGGGCATTGGCCACAATCGTGCTGCGCCTCCACAACCTGCTTGTGGAGAAATCTGTTGCAACATGTTTCTTGCGCATGCGTGCAATCAACATAAAAATAGATGCACATCCAGGGGAATTGGACCAATCAAGATAGATACTAAATTGATTGAAATGATCATGATAAGGCACAAGAATTCAATAAATACTTTTGTTCAGTAGATAACCCTAAATCCAACACCACTAATATCACCCCCAGGGTTGTTTATGAAGCAGACCTACCCAACATTGAAATTAAGACAGCATTACAAAATATAAAGACTAACTCCTCCCCAGGTCCTGATGGAATTCACCCTAAACTATTATCAAACTCAGGAGAAACATTACATAGTCCTATAACAATATTATTTAACAAATCACTTTCTTCGTTTTATATTCCCAATGATTG
Organism: Neoceratodus forsteri; assembly: GCA_016271365.2. Lineage (NCBI taxonomy): Eukaryota > Metazoa > Chordata > Ceratodontiformes > Ceratodontidae > Neoceratodus > Neoceratodus forsteri. Next base: position 75,175,778 of record JADMNL010000023.1, read on the forward strand.
AAAATTATCAATTGTGGTACCAATTTATAACAAGCATTTGTCAATGCTGAATGTTTGCTTGCTGGTATTAGCATTGGAAATGCAGGAGCTAGAGAGATGCAGAATAGGAATGGCAGTGAAGTATTGTACTTCACGCCAACCCTACCCTCACCCTGCAGAGATGGACAGACATTGGGGTATGCGTTTGGGTTGTCGCTCATAACGTTCATGCCATTTCACTTCACCCTATCCAGCAGACACCGACACATGTTGAGATGTGCCTTGGGGTGTTTGGCTTTACAGTCACCCCACTCCATAAGCATATACGCTGAAATGGGTGAAGTATAGGAGAATGGGGTGGACTCTGGGGCCGAAGAGTCCAAGGCACACCTCGATGCCTGTCACTGGCTGGAGGGTGGTGGGGTGGGGGTGGAATGGCATGAGCATTGCAGTCGGCAATCCAAAGGCACACCCCTGATGCCTGTCGGTATGTACAGGGTGGGACATTATGGTTAGAAACCCTAATTCCCTGGGCGTTTGTTGGTATTTGCACAACAAATTTTCAACATGTCTATTTTGTGACCCCCACCTCATGAAAGCATTTGGGACCTCTTCTCATGAACAGTGGCACTGTGATTTTGTCAATGTGTCCTGAACTTGAGTTTCCACAGTGACCATTCCATTGTGTGCCAGATGTACGAAAACACAGATCAGGCAGGATGTGAAGAATGACAGCTGTACCATTCACAGGGAGGTGTGAAGAGATGGCAATGTTGAAAATCTGTAGTAAAAATATTAAAAATGCTTAAACTTCCAAATGTACGTGGAAACTGCGCAACGCATGCGAGTAACACAGTCATTTAGTGGAATTATTTCCATAAATTTTCAACATAAGCATTTTGTGACCTCTGCTCATGAACACTGTCAGTATGATTTTCTTAATCTGTCCCGAACATTTATTTCCCACAACAACCGCACTATTCTGCGCCAGATGTGTAAATGCATATTTGTTGCATGATGTGAAAAATGACAGCTATACTGTTCATAAGGAGGTCTGAAAAAATGCCAGTGTTGAAAATCTGGAGTGAAAATACTACAAATTTGTGAAGTTACGAGGGTGCATGAAAACTGCACAATGCATGCTTGTAACACAGTCATTTTATGGACATTTGTCAACAAATTTTCAACATAGGCATTTTAGGACCTCTGCTCATGAACAGAATCACTGTGAGTTTACATACAAACATACATATGAATATATCAACATACAAATCTGCCAGCAGAACGCAGCAATCAGTCTATGTAAGGCTGCCTGAGTGTGCAGCTAGCTTCCTAGATTGCATCTGCCCAGCCTCCTCCCCCTCAGTTCCTCCCCCGCTTGTCCCAGCCCCTGCCCCCCTGACTCTTTCTCCTGCTTTATCCCAATTCTTCTTAAAGCTATTGACTGCCCTACATGTTACCACCCCCTCTAGCAGTGCATTCCAACTAGACACCACCCTCTCAGAGAAGTAGTGCCTCCTCATTTCTCTCTTGAAACGTCTCCCTTCTAATCTTAGTCCGTTGCCCCTCATCTTTCTTCCACTCCTCAGTTTAAACACCCCCTCGGTGCTAGGTTAATTTACCCCCTCAGGTATTTAAATGCTTCAATCATATCCCTCCATCCCTCCTCTCCTCCAGTGTGTACATGTTCAGCTCCTTCAACCTAACTTCATATTCCTTTCCTTCAATCCCCTTTAACATTTTTGCTGCCCTTCTTTGCACCCCCTCCAGTAACTTTATATCTCTCCTCAGGTATAGCCTCCAGTATTGCACACAGTACTCCAGGTGCAGTCTGACCAATGATCTGTAGAGAGGTAGGATCACATCTCTGTGTCTGGATGAGAACCCCCTTGTGATGCACCCCAGCATCCTGTTTGCCTTCACTGCTACTCTCGTGCAGTGGGCTGAGTTGTTCATGCTCCCAATTACCAACACCCCTAGGTCCTTCTCCTCCTCTCTGACCCCCCAAAAATAGTCCCTCTTCTGGTTCTTAGCCCTGAAGTGCATCACCTTACACTTCTTTGCATTGAATCCTAGTTGCCACTCCACCAACCATGTCCCTAGTTTGGTTAGGTCCCCCTGCAGTTTTTCCCATCTGTCCTCTTCGTCCACCACTGTCCCCAATTTGGTATAATTTGTGAACAGACTAACCCTGCTCCCCACTCCATGCGCTATATCAGAGATAAAGAGCCCAAATAGCATCGGGCCCAGCACTGACCTCTGCAGCACCCTGCTTGTCACTGCTCTGGGTGCCGAGAGCTCCCCCACCACCACCACCCTCTGCACCCTCCCCTATAACCAGTTCTCTATCCATTTAGTCAGCTTTTTTCCCTACCCCCACTGCTGTCAGCTTCCCCCCCAGTCTCCCATGAGGCACTGTATCAAAGGCTTTACTGAAGTCCAAGTACAGGGCATGTACCACATGGCCCCTGTCTAACTCCCTTGTCACCCAGTCACAATACTCTATTAGGTTGGTTTGACAAGAACTCTCTGAGATGAACTTGTGTTGCCGCCCATCTTGGAGGCCATTACTATCTAGGAATGCCACCAGCCTCTCCTTCAGTATCGTCTCCATAAGCTTACCCACTATGTACATGAGACTTACTGGCCGATAATTTCCTGTCTCCTCCCTAGGTGCACTCTTATGTATGGGCACCACATGGGCCACCCTCCAGTCCTGGGGCACACTCCCCGTTTTCAGGGAGGTGTTGAACAGATCTGCCAGCAGCTTAGCCAAGAGCTATGCCATCTCTCTCAGCACCCTGGGGTGGATGCCATCGGGACTTAGTGCCTTTTCCACCCTTACTGCCCTCAGCCCCTCTAGCATCCTACTTCCTGTGATCACTTTGTCTGTCACCTCCTCCCCCTCTTTCCCTACCCCCAGCCCATTCTGGTAGTGGGCCACCCCTCTCCTTAACGGAAATGGAGCAGAAGTACTCATTTAGAATTTCCACTTGCTCCTCCCCCCTTTTCCACCCAATCCCCTTCCCGCTTTATCCTCACAATATGTTCCTTGCACTTCCTCTTTTCCCTGACATACCTAAAAAAGTCCTTTTCCCCTCCCTTTATGCCCTGTGCGGAACTTAATTGCCTGGAGGCCTTAGGTTTTTTCACCCTCATGGCAACTTCTCTTGACCACTTCCTGAAAGCCTCCTTATCCTCTCCCTTCCCTGTTCTCCTGTACTTCTGGTATGCAGCCGTCTTTGCCCTCACCCCTTGCAACACTTTGTTGTTCAGCCAGCATGGTTTCTTGCCTCTGCTCTTCTTACTCGTGGCCTGGTGCAGGCTACTGTGGCCTCTGTTTGCCCAGTTTTTATGACTCCCCACTTTTGTTCTGCGTCCATCCCTGACCTTATATCCTGGAGTCTCCCTTGCAGTATTGCTCCCATCCCCCCAAAGTCCACCCTAATAAAGTCCACCACCTAAGTGCCCGTGCCTCCTGTCTCCCTGCCCAGCGCAACAACGAGTCACACTGTTTGGTGGGTGCTACCTGCTAGTGGGTCCTCCACCCTTACTTCCCTCACCGCTTCCCCATTTTGCCAGTACTAGGTCCAGAGTGCTAGCAAGCCTCGTAGGTCTACTTACCAACTGCGTCAGAAGGCCATCCTGGAATGGATCAAGGAGCACCTGCTTCCTGATACTGGTAGTGGCCGGGGTGCTCCAGTCAACATGTAGTAGGTTAAAATCCCCCACTATTACTACACTCCCCCTTCTACACACCCTCCTTATCTGCTCTGCCAACTCCCCATCCAGTTCCCCAGACTGGGCTGGTGGTCTGTACATCACTCCCAGCCTCAGCTTTCTGCCCTTGGAGTCCAGGAGCTGCATCCAAAGTGCCTCTGTCCTCTCTTCTTCTCCCTCGTCCCTTACGCATTTAATCTCTTCCCTCACATAGAGTGCAACCCCCCCGGTTCCTGCTGTATATTCTGTATTCTGAGATTGCCAAGCCCCAGTCATGGTACTCTGTGGCCCAAGTCTCTGTCACTGCAGCAGTGTCCACCTTCCCCTCTGAAAGGAGTGCCTGAAGCTCTGCAGTTTTGTTCCCCAGGCTTCTTGTTTTGAGAGAGACCACCTTTCACCTGTGCCCCTCCTTCTCCTCACTCTTCTCCTCCTCCTTGGCCTGTGTCCCTCCTCCCAGTAATCTGCACCCTTTCTCCTCCTTATTCTTACTGGGTGGCGCCACCTTCTGTATTACACTCACACCACTCTGCCCACCCCCTCCCAGGGTTACTACGCTTCCGCCTTTACCTATATCTAGGGGGGTGAGCTCATTAGGTTCCCCCGTCCAGACCTTTCTACCAACCTCAGTCTTTTGGCCCCCCCAACTAGTTTAAATCCACCTTAGTAGAGATATAACCCTCTACTCCTGCCTTTAATACTTCCCTCCCTCCCTCCCTTCCTGCTCAAGTGTGCGGTCCTCGGCGTGCAAGTCATTATTCCCCAGTCTCTACCCACTTAATCACTAACCCATAATTTTTGGTGTGGCACCAATCCCTCAGCCACTCATTTAACTCCTCAATCCTACCCTCCCTCCCCATGCCTTAGTGGCAGTGGTACCTCCGAGAATGCCTGAACTCCCCACCCCTCCTGCCCAGAGCCACCTACTCGAACCTCCCCTCACTACTTCCACAGTCTCCCCCACCAAGTCGTTTCTGCCCACATGCAACAGTAAATGAGGTTTCTTCCTCCCCCTCGCTGCACACTTAAGCAGTGCCTGCCCTGCCCCTCCTACAGTCAACCTGTGGATGGCTTCAACCCAAATATGGCTGTGCCTTTCTCCCCTTCCATCCCATCTCACCCCTTTCAGTATAGAATCCCCTAGAATGAGTACCCCCTGTCCCTTTCCCTTCTAATGCCCCTTCAACCACCCCAGTATTCATTCTTCCCTGCCCCTTACTCCCGCCAGCTGCACCCTTTGTGACTTCTGTATCTGTATCTGTATCCCCTGCTTCCGCCTCACCCCTTTTCTCTGCCTTATTCCTCTCATCCCCTTGAACCCCATCCCAGCCTGCTACTTCCTACTGGGCTTCCCATGTCGACTTCCCCTCCTCCCCTGCTGATTTCCAACCCCTCTATCCCTGCTGTTGTCGATTTAGAGCCCCCATTCCCTTCTATTCCGATAGTGATGCCTCTCCCATCCTTCCCCCTTCCTGTAGCCTTCTCTCCTCCAGTCACCACCACCTACTTCCTTACTAGCCCTCTTCTACCCTTTCATGCTCACTATCTCTTCCCCTAGCTGTTGCCATCCCCCCCTCAGTATGTTCCTGTTCCCCCTCTCTCTCCCATAGCAGGGCTTGAATCTATTCCTAGTCGATACCCCTCCTACATCTTTTCCCCCATCGGTTCCCCCCTCCTACTTGTTCCCCTCCGTGCCACCCCTGGTCCCTCCCTACCCGCAGCCATCTGCTGTCTCTCCTGGTACTCCTCGTGGTCCCTTCCTTCCCCAACAGGAGGCCCCCCTCACCTCGGGCACCCCCTTCCTTCTCCTCTCTTTTCTGCCAGTGCTGCTGATACTGGGGTCGGTTTCAGTCCCTAGTTGTTCTTCCTCCATCCCCTATTCCCACCCAGCCAGGATGCCTACCATACTCATCTGCCCTGCCACTTAGACTGCTCCCTAACCTCCACAGTTCTTACCTCAAACTAGACAGTCATCTTCAGACCATACACCCCACCCATTCTCCAAGCCCAGTCCAGGATCATGGTGGACCCACACCCTGTACACCCCACCACCCTTCCAAAGATGCCTGCGATATTGACATGTGGCACCTGCCCCATTTTGTCCTCCATCTTATGTTACAGGCTCTTACTCCCAGCTTCTGTACCCTACTACAACTGTTAGGCCCCTATTTACTCAAATTCCTGTTCCCCCCACACTAGTCCCCCTACTGGCCCCTTGCTGACCGGGGTAATTCAGTCTCAAATCTCATCCATTAGATACTGTATTACTGTAGCAATCCTAAAGTCTCCTTGTCCGTTTGTCACCCCTCAGCTACCATACTTTTTGTTCTCAGCTCTCATATAGTTTCACTTATCCCAGTTAGAAATCCTATTGCACTGTAAGTATCACTCAACTCAGTTAGAGAAATAAACAGAACAACTAAATCTGTATTATTACAGCAATCCTCAAAGTATCCAATCATTGCTTTGTCTCCACCCCAGAGACTCTGCTATAAAATAGGACCACAGAGGACCCTAGGCGGGATGGTGGGCAACTCTAAAGTCCCTGCAGAGCTCAGCTGAGTTCGCTCACTCCCCCTCTCTCACTCGCTCGTTCCATTTCTCCTGGTGCTGCAGGCTGCCCTATTGTACTGGGCTCCTGCCTGCATTGGCACCTTTTTCTGCCCACAAAGAAATCCACAGCAGTCCTGACAGAGCTTTGTTGAGCTCGCTCACTCCCCCACTCTCACTCGCTCGTTCTGTTTCTCCCGGTGGTGTAGGCTGCCCTTTTGTTCTGGCTTCTGCCTACGTTGGCACCTTTTTCTGCCCACAAAGAAGTTCACAGCTGTCCCGACAGAGCTCCATTGAGCTCGCTCACTCCCCCCCCCACTCGCTCATTCTGTTTCTCCTGGCGCTTCAGGCTACCCTTTTGTACTGGGCTCCTGCCTACGTTGGCACCTTTTTCTGCCCACAAAGAAATCTGAAGCACTCCCGACAGAGCTCAGTTTAGCTTGCTCACTCCCCCTCTCTCACTCGCTCGATCTTAATCTGTCCCAAATGCTGATTTCCTACAGCGACCGCGCTATTCTGCACCGGAAATGCGAAAACACATTTTGGCCAGGATGTAAAAAATGACAGCTGTACTGTTCATAAGGAGGTGTGAAAAAATGCCAGTGCTGAAAATCTGGCGTGAAATATTACAAATTTGCAAAGTTACAAGGTGCGTGGAAACTCCATAACGCACACTTGTAACACAGTCATTTTATGGCCTTTCACCACCAAATTTTCAACATAGACATTTTTGGACCTCTGCTCATGAACAGTGTCACTGTCATTTTCTAAATCTGTCCTGAAAACTGATTTCCTACAGCGACCACGATTTCTGCGCTGGACGTGCAAAAACACATTTCAGTCAGGATGTGTAAAAGGACAGCTGTACTGTTCATATGAAGGTGTGGAAAATGCCAATGTTGAAAATCTGGAGTGAAAATATTACAGATTCGTGAAGTTACAAACGTGCATGGAAACTGCACAATGCACACTCGTAAAACAGTCATTTTTTGAAAATTTTTCACCAAATTTGCAACATAGGCTTTTTGAGAGCCCGCCTCATGAACACTCACACTGTTGTTTCGTTAATAGGTCCCAAAAGGTGATTCTGCACAGTGACTGTGAAATCACCTTTTGGGACCAAATAACACCATGACAGTGGCTGAATTCTGATGAGGAGGGTCCAATAACCATTTGAAAATTTGGTGCCAAAATTCCCAAGAATGCCTGAGATATGCAAAGTTTAAAAACCCTATTTATGCCATTATACAGCTTACTGGCATTTCTTCAGTTTGCGGTCGGCTTTGAAGAGTACAGACATGTTCCGGTCCACGAAGATCATCGTGCTGGACTCTGGAGAGTAAGCATGGGGTGAGGGGCAGGGGGTGTGGGGAGGCGGGGTGCGCAGAGGGTGGACGCATGTTAGGAGAGGGGCCACGGACTCAATGAGGGACCATTTTCTGTTTTACAGGGTTAAAAAAAAAAACACCACTGGACTGTTTTTTTTAGGGACATTTGGCACACTGGGGTGGTCTCCCAGCGTGCCACCTGAGTGTTTTGGGGGGACAAGAGCCGAGGGGATTGGGCACCCCCCTTGGCAGACCACAAATTGAGGGGAGGACATTATACCAATGGGGAGTGGGCTCCCCCATCAGCAAATTGAACTGGAAAGGGTGGACTGAAGCCAATGGGGATTGGGAACCCCATCGGCAAAGAAAGTCTGTTGGGGGGTGCATGATGCTGAGGGGGATTGGAGTCCCCCGCGGCATACAACAGAGACTTGGGAATGGGGACATTATGCCAATGGGGACTGGGCTCCCCATCGGTAAATGAAGTGGGTCGGGGTCATGCGGTGGGCAAGGTACTGCCCTGAAATGACGGGCAGCTCCCTCATTGCAGCGGAATGGCTGATGCTGCAATGACAAGGCGGCCCCTGATTGCAGTGGCAAAAACATTTCAAGGTGGTGGCACGCTGGCTGAACTAGTGTCAACAGCAGAGTGCCACCACATTAGGGAAAGCAGGCCAAGCCCCAAAAGGCACTGGGGCCATTGGCCATTGGGCCACCTCCAAAACCCCACTTCTCTCCTAAGGTGTGCCGAAATGTTTCTTGCGCATGCACAAGCAAACATAAAAAAGGAAATAAACATACAATCAGCAATTATAGACCTATTAGTCTCACATCCATTTTATGTAAATCACTCAAGAAAATTATAAAAACCAGAATCGAGCATGAATTACAAATAATAGGACACAGCAATACATGGATTTACACCTCAACGATCGAGCATGAATTACAAATAATAGGACACAGCGATACATGGATTTATACCTCAACGATCGTGCACCACAAATCTAATATGTTTCTATAATAGGATCAGCGAAAGCTTAGATAATAGGATCCCAGTAGATGTCATCCTTCTAGACTTCGGAAAAGCATTTGATAAGGTGCCACATCATAAAGTAGTCCATAAACTACAAAAATTAGGACTTTCAGACCAAACCACTTGGGTGAAAAACTGGCTGGCTGATTGCAACCGACAAGTGAGAATAAATGGTCATCTATCCGAATTGGGAGAAATGACAAGTGGGGGTGCCCCAGGGATCCATACTAGGTTCCACCTTGTTTAATCTATTCATTAGTGACATAAATGGCAACATTATGAACTATATGGTTAAATTCGCAGATGATACCAAGTTAAGAGGAGAAGTTAATACCATTGACAAATATCATTCTCTCATCCAAGATCTTAATAGGATTAGTAATTGGACCCAACAAAACAAAATGACATTAAACCAAGGTAAATGTGAGGTTCTACACATGGGACATAATAATCCACAAAACAATTACATTATAAACAATAAACCACTAAAAAAAGTTACCACTGAATGAGACCTTGGGGTAATAATGAATATGTCCCCTAGCCCAGCAGACCAAGCAGAAAAGTAGCTCTTAATGCAAACCATAAAATAAACTGCATAAAATGGTCCTTTATTAACAAAAACTCATATCTAATCCTCCCTCTATACCGAACATATGTGAGACCACATCTGGACTTCTGTTCTCCATATTGGAATCCTCACTTGAAACAAGACATTACAGTTCTGGGGAAGGTACATTGTAGAGCAACAAAATTGATACGAACCCTAAATAAAAAAAGTTATGAAGAGCAACTGCAAAGCACTGGACTATTTCCCTTCAAGAAAGGCACAAAAGGGGTGACTTGCTTCAGTTATATAAAATTCTCCAAGATCCAGTACTGACTGAACAATGCGATATTACACAACTTGACCGACAAATTCCCCTAAAAAGTCATAACAGACAGCTTATGATTCCTCACACAAACACCAATAAAGAGATAGCTTCTTCTCAGTTAGGGCCATCAAATATTGGAATATACTCCCTCAAAATATTATAGATGCACCAAGCTTAGAGACATTCAAAAATCTTCTAGCCCACCATTTAACAAAGGAAATATACTAAGTGATTTGCCCACTAAGAGTGGGAGACATATTCGATGGGCCATGGCCTTCTTATGTCTTATAATCCAAGTAATCCGAGTAATATATGGGACTGTAACTATGTCTGGCCATCAAAGATGTACATCTCAAAGACTTACAAGTTGTTACAGATGGCAAAGGGCACCTTAATTACACCAATAAAAGAAGCATGGGAGCGGGAAACAGGGTGCATTATTGATGAGGCAGACTGGTCGAGAAGACTTGAGGGTAGGTTGGAAAGTTACATCAGCACCGGTCTGGAGGGAATTTTTCTGGAAGATTTTAGTAAAATACTTTCGTACCCCAACTGTAACACACTATTATGATACTATCAATCCAGCAGATTGCTGGAGGGAATGTGGGGAAGAAGGGTTACATTGGCATATCTTCTGGGGGTGCTCAAAATTGCAGAACTTCTGGAAGCAGATAAGTGCAGCCTCACAGGAAATAACAGGGGTGAAACTTCCATTAGACTTTTCAGATGGGTTCTAGGGCTCCCTCAAATGACTCATGTTAAAGGGGATAAATGTAAAATATTACTAATTCTGACAGTGGAAGCCCTTAAATGCATTACAGCTCATTGGTTGCAATCGGAGGCTCCCACTTTGACAGAATGGATCAGAAAAATGGAGGAAGTGTACACAATAGAGTCATTCACAGCTAAATTCCACCTTCAAGAGGAGAAACATGTTGAAAAATGGAGAGGCTGGTCCCAATGGCATCAAAGTGTAAAAGATGTTGATCACTCAGGAGGTAGGGAGGTGGTTCAAGAATAATTAAATGTTCATTCCCACAACAACGAAACTACACACAACTTTGCCCCCATTAGGTCTGGTTCTCACCCTTTGTCAGTGAGGGGATTGTCCTTGGATAGCTTGGGTCAAGGTGATCAGTGGTAACAGATAGATCTGAATTTCAATGTCATAATTTATACTATGTTAACAAAACTTGAAGGAACAAAGGCGCAACTATAATAGTTTTTAGGTTCTTATTGTTTTTTTTTAGGTTATTGTTCTCTATGCATTCAGTCGGTACATTGCATACTGCAGTACTTAAAGGTTATGTGCAGTTACTCTAAGGCAAGGTATCATTTTAAGGATTAATCATACTTTCATTAGAACTTTTTATTTTCAATCCATGCTGTATATCACAGAGCAGAATATATCTTCAGCTCAGGAGGAGGACATAGGTCCTTATCGGGGTCATTTATTTTGTTTCTTCCCCTTAGCAGGGACACCTGGAACTGATTATACCTCCAACCATGAGTGCTAGATTCCTGGTTTGGGGAACGGTATCACGATGTGTTACTACCCTTCATGGTTTAAGCTCCTGCAATGTCCTGAAAAATTCAAGAGGCTGCATAGCAGGTATGGTGTTTCTTTATGCACTTTTCTGACATATTAGATTGCAATTTATGCTATGTTTAATCTGTTTAATAAAGCTGCGTACAAAAGAAGCCCTGTCATAACTCAGTAGTTCAATTCTGGCCCAGGTTGGTAGTGGCCTAAAGTGTTATCATCCAACGATTTGGTAACACTTTATTTTAAGTGTCCTTAACTACCCTGTAATTACTATATACCTACACTGTAACTGCTATGAAAATACTGTGTAGTTACATGTAACTACAATGTAGTTGGAAATTAGTTTCACATTTGGTATTATCTTGTTAGGCACACATTTCTATGAAGTAACTACACTGTTATTGCACCGTAAATACTATGTAGTTATTAATTACTTTCACATTTGACTGGTATGTAGTTATACAATTTGCATGAAGTGGTAGTTACACGTGCAACCACAACTGTTTCTCTACTGGCACAAACTGATTTATGCTGGAAGTGTGACTACACATGTAACAACTGTTGCAAAGTGCAACAGAAAAATGGATTTATGCTGGAAATGAAACTACACATGTAACATCTGTTGCAAAGTGTGACATACATAGTTATATTTGCCAGGAAGAATTGATTTGAAGCAGAAGGGAGGCAACAGTAATTGCAGTAACTACCACTTCATGCGAATTGTGTAACTACAGAACAGTACTACCAATCTTCCCTGTTTCAAATCTTCACTATTTATCACTGCCTGGGTGACAGCCGGAGGCACAGCATCCAGCGTGAGTTTTTTTTTTGTAGAGGGAGGAGCCAGCGCCAGAGGCAGTGCCGCCCTTGAGGCCAATGCATTACATGCAACTCACGGGTTAGCCAGCAAAGGTCACCAATTCCTCCTTCACCCCAGTTCTGCTTCTCCCGCCATCAAAAGTGCAGCACCTTGCACCTGCTTGAAGAAATTTCATCTGTGACATTGTGGCCTAGTTAGTTGTTTTGACATCATTGTTGACACCATTTTTGTTCTGTTCCAGTTTCACCGTCTGCTAGTAACTTGGCACTGTTTTCTGCAGGAATCCAGTAAGACCTTTCATTTTTCTTTCTTGAAGCAGCGCAGAGTCTTATTCTTATTATTATTTTATTTACCATGAGTCATGTTGGGTTTGTCCAGGGACAAAAAGTGCTCTTCCAAGGCAGGCTGGCCTCCTGTCAGTGTCCCTGCACTGGCAGATGTCCATCACGGATCAGTATGACCAATACCTCACCTGCTTGGGTCCATCTCATGATATCGATAGTTGTGACGCTTGCTTCTCCATGGACTGCGGAGTACTGGAGCACTGTGCATGGAAAGTCAGCCACAATCTACTGACTTTCGGAGGGCAGTGTTTTATGAGGGACTCCAAGTGCAGGTCTCTCCACCCTTCCTTTGGATTCCCTCCCGATTCTATATGGACCTGCGTGGAGGGTGCCTCCTCTTCTTCTAGCCTTGCCAGGGAGGAGGTCTCTTCTGCAGTGCTGGAGGATTGGTACTGGCATCTTGGGAGCCAGGCTGGGAGCAACGCACAGGCAGTCAACTCCTCAGAGGTGCAGGCTCTCCCGGTATCATGACCCACGCCTGCTGGGCTTGGCACGGGTGGCTCCTCAGTGCTGCCCACCGGTGCCATTCTGTATCCTTGGGCCATTTGTGGCTGTGGTGATTGGCACCATGAGTGATACTGAGCCCTCCTGCTGCATCACAAGTGGCACCGCAGGTGGGAAAACCTCTGGGGCTGCTCATCTAGAGGTGTTCTGGATCTCCTTCTCTCCAGAGCCAGACACTTGGGAGACTGATCTGGACTGGTTGTCCAGCTCCTCAGAGTCAGAGGGTTCTCCGGTGCCCAGTACCTCTGTTCCCTCCCAGGCATCCCTTCCCTTGGTACCAGTGATTATGATCGATGCTGGCTCTCATGCCAGTGTTGACGTCAGAAGCATGCCTGCCAATAGTGACCATCCATCTGAGGGGATGGTGGTTTGGGTCTCGGGGCCTGGAGAGCTGTCGGTCCTGGTGCTGCCCCCCCCCGGGCCAGAACAGGGACTCACGCTTCTGTGGCCTCCCTCAGGAGGCCTGTAGGATTGGAGTTCCTAGCTTTGGGAGTGAGGATGAGGTCGACCTCAGAATCAATGGAGTTGAGGGGGCAGGACATGGGGCATCAACCTTCCCTGGGGACCCCAGGGGTTCAGGGATATGTCACAGTGCTGAGCCTTTGTTCTCTCCCTCGTTCCCTTCAAGGGAGGCCTTATTGGGTGGGGTTGGTGTCCACTCTTCTGGTTCTATGCAGCCCTGTTCTCCTCATAGGGGAGTTTGCCATTCAGGGCTCAGTCCTGACCGCTTCGAGTTGGTTGAGCAGCCAGTAACTGCCAGACCAGCAGATCTCCAGGAGGTCCAAGATTGCCAGTGAGGTCCCCTAACCCTGGCAGAGGTCACGCAGATAAGATAAAGTGTGTCTCCCCATTGCCTCTGCAACCCCCCCTCATTTCCCAGAGCACGTGGGTCCTTCAGGGCCCTTGACCTGGGAGCAGTTCAAAGTCAGTGCTGCCACCTTCCACAGGTATGTCAGGGCTATAGATGAGCAGGTCTTTTGCCTGTCTCCCCTGAAGCAGCCGACTTGGACTCTTCAGATTCATCAGCCTCCTCATCTTCCTCCTTCAAGGAAGAGGATACTTCTGTCCATCTGTCCTCAGATGCTGATCAGGTACAGTATCAGCACTTTCTGTCGAGGCTGGTCAGTGATCTGCACCTATCCCACATTGCAAGATGCAATTCTGAGTGGACAACGTGTGTCTGCCTTAGCGAATTCAGTGTGGACCACCTGGTCATCCTTTCCTGGCTGATTCCCTTCCAGGAAGAGTCATCCCATACCTGGCAGTGCCCATCTGTCCTAACTCCAGCCCCTATGGACTGCCAGCACAGGTATTGTGCACACCAGGGGTCTCCAGGGACCTTGCCTCATCTCACTTTGGGAGTGAGGATACTGGATACCCCTTCTGGGTATGGACACCTGGTGTGCAACTGGCTCCTGGATGTGGATTCTGCAGAGTTTGACCACTGGAGATGGATAGTGTTCTCTTCAGCTCATATCATGCTCAGCTTTGCCGCTCATCAGGCACACCAAGTTGCCTACAACAGGCATCTGTGGTCAATGCTAGGTTATGTGCTGACATTGCTGCCTGATATGAAGGCAACCAGATAGGCCATTGCCCTCTCTGCACAGAGTCTGGAGCTCACAAGGCACCTGGCAAGGATGTCTTATGACGCCAATGAGGTAGCTTCAAGGCTAGCGGTGACAGCAATCTGCATTAGGCAGACAGTGTGGCATCATCTATCAAGGTTGTCATCCTTGGCACTGTGTAGGGTGCTGCCTCTGCTCTCCAGGGGACACACTTTTCTCTCACATAGCAAGGTGGGAACTACAGGGGTGACTTCTATCTCACAGGCAACGGGAGACCCCACCTCCCCCTGACCAGTCACAGGCCTAACTGGCTTATAATGGGTCTCCTCCTTTTGTGGTCCTCCCCCACAAGAGACTGAGAGACTCAAGTCTTTCAGGGAAGTGCTGAGCCCCCTTTGGGGGGCTCAGTACTCACTTAGACAGTGATGAATGGTGAAGATTAACACAGGGATGATATGAAAATTACATGCCTATCATAATTCTTGATCTTCTTGTATATCTTCACCATTTATCACTGGCAGCTTCCCTTCTAGGCCTCAGTCCCTGGGTGATGCCTACTCCCTGCTTGCCCTTCCTGTCCTTGAGGCCAGTTGTGGGCTGGGTCCTACTGGTACCTCCGGTCCTTTGTTACCTTTCTAAGTGACAGAGGGCCCACCCTGGGATGGCAAGTAGGGCTTTTTGCCCTGACCTTAGGGGCTGCCTGTAGGTCCTTCCCTTCTCAGCCAGGGGGGTTCCTCCTGGATGTGGTCTTGTTTGTGATGGGGGATCTCCCCTAGGTGGGTAGAGAGGAGAGGGACCACGGGGACTCTCTTTTTCACTCCTTAAATAATTTTCCCCACACACTTTTTTTCTTGGGGGGGTAGGACTTTTCCTGGACAGGACTGCCCCCTGAACCCTGCGGGATCTCCCTCTCGGGGCAACAGTTATAGTCATAAGACTGATTGTACATCATGTATATTGCACCCGCACTTTAGCTGCTACGCTATTGCATTTCAATCGTATTCTTGCACTTAGTTGGACCTAGCTGTACCCAATATATATTCAATGTATTCTATTTCCTGTACCTTTTTTATGTTTACTTGCACGCATGTGCAAGAAACATAGTGCCATCATCTGAGATTTTGTAGGTGTGGCACCCTATCTTCCAATTCAGTCAGTGTGTTTGCAGGCGCGGCCACAGTTCACCTATGAATGCTGCAGCTGTCTATGACAGCAGTTGAAAATGCAGTGCCGTACAGTTGAAAGGGAGAACTCCGCTTCAGTGAGCAGCAATAAGATAGTGTTGATTAGCATATTACCGGCAGTCCTGCTTGTATAAGTCTCTGCTTTCTCTTCCTGTAACATAAATTTAGTTTGAAGTGAACTTTTCCTAGGACTATCTTTCTGGGAGGAGGCGACGGGGGTGCCCAATCCCCCATCAGCTCAATTAACCATCCCCAAAAGAAACAGACTTCCATTTGCCATGCTGGGAGCCCACCCCAGTGTGGCACATGTCTGTATGGCTGACAGAGGTGCCCAATGCCCCATCGGCTCCACTGCCCCCAAAAAATCTTCCGGCTGCCACGCAGGGAGCCAACCACAGCATGGCACAAGTCCCACGTTGTCATCCTCGGCTTCACTGCCCCCCCCAAAAAATTCTTCCCACTGCCACACTGGGGCCCACCGCAGCATAGCACACGTCCCATGTCGTCCTCCAAAAAGAAAACAAACACCTGAAAAGAAAATAAATGGTCCCTCGTTGACTGTCTAGCCCACCAACCCACACCCACCCTCTGTGCATCCACCTCTCCACACCCTCACCTTACCCCATACTTACCTCCGGAAGCTGGCAAGATGATCTTCGGTGGACCGGGAACACGTCTGCATCTTCAAAGCCGACCACGAACCGAAGAAATGCCGGTAAGCTGTATAATACAATAAATAGGGTTTCATTCAACTTTAATGCATATCTCAGGCATTTTTTGGAATTTTGGCACCAAATTTTTAACATGGGGTTTTGGGGCCCCTCTTCATGAATTCTGGCACTGTCATGGCATTAATCGGCCCCAAATGGTGATTTCTGGGTCACTGCGTGGAACCACCTTTTGGGACCGACTTATGAAACAACAGTATCATGGTTCATGAGGTAGGCCCCCAAAAACCCTATGTTGAAAATTTGGTGAAAAAATTCCCCAAAATGACTGATTTATGAGCGTGCATTGCTCAGTTCCTACGCACACTCGTAAGTTTGTGAATCTTTAATATTTTCACTCCAGATTTTCAACATTGCAATTTTGCCATACTTCCTTATGAGCAGTACAGCTGTCATTTTTCACATCTTGCCCCTGATGTGTTTCCGCGCATGTAGCACACAATAGCGCAGTCAGTGTGCGAAATCAATGTTCGGGACAGATTAAGAAAATCACAGTGACACTGTTCATGAGCAGAGGTCTTAAAATGGCTATGTTAAACATTTGGTGACAAAAGTCCATAAAATGACTGTGTTACGAATGAGCATTGCGCAGTTTCCACGCACCCTCATAAGTTCATGAATTTGTAATATTTTCAGTCAGAGTTTCACCACTGGCATTTTCCACACTTCCTTATGAACAGTACAGCTGTAATTTTCACACCTGGCGAAATGTGTTTCGCACTTCCAGCGCAGAAATGCGTGGTAGCTGTGGGAAATCACTGTTTGGGACAGAATAAGAAAATCACAGTGTCACTCATATTTCATAATGGAGGTCCCAAAATGCCTGTGGGCTGACAATCCTGTAAATCCGCCGACAATTATCACATTACGGGTGTGCGTTGCACAGTTTCTATGCACGCTCGTGACTTCACCAGTTTTTTTAATAGTTTCACTGCAGAATTTCAACATTACCATTTTTTACACCTCCCCATGAACAGTACAGCTGTCATTTTTCACATCCTGTTCGAAATGTGTTTTTGCACCTGTGGTGCCAAATGGCATAGTCACTGTGCAAAAGCAGCTTTCGGCTAACAAACTGATATTGCTACTGTTCATGAGGTGGGGGTCACAAAAAAAATGTTGAAAATTTGGAGTGAAAATACCAATGAACACCTGAGGCGTTAGGGTTTCAGACCATAATGCCCCACCCTGTAGAGAATGGCAGGCACCAGGGGTGTGACTTGGGATTGTCACCTGTAATGTTCATACCATTCCACACCCTGCAGGCAGTGAGAGGCATCGAGGTGTGCCTTGGACTCTTCGGACCCAAAGTTCACCCCATTGTCCTATACAGCACCCATCTCACTGTGTTTCCTGATGGAATGAGGTGAACATAAGGGCCAAAGACCCCAAGGCACACCATGACACTTGTCGGTGTCTGCAGGGTGGGGTATGGTGAAATGGCATGGTCGTTGTGCCTGACGACCCAAAGGCACACCCCAATGCCTGTCAGTATCTGCAGGGAGGTGGGGGGGTTGGCTTCAGTTCAATACTTCACTGCCATTCCTATTACGCAGCTCTCTAACTCCTACACTACCAATGCCAATGACAGCAAGCAAACATTCGGTATTGACAAATGCTTGTTTGTTATAGCAAGTGTATTGTCTGTATTACCTATGTACCATCTTTATGGCCCAGGTTGTGCCTGAAAACAGTCCTTTGGATCAGTGCACGTAGGAACATATTTATTTTATGTTAGTCTTTGGTAACCAGGAAAGGCCCACTAGGCACAAGTGCCTGTTTTCAGGGTCAACCTGGGAGCACTGGGCAGTTAAGTGACTTGCTCAGAGTCACACAGTATGCAAGTGGAGATTGTGAGAATCAAACCAAGATCTGGTCTGCTGGATGTACTGAGCTTGTTCACAGCTCATTACTCTAACCTCTAGGCTATACTGCCAACATATGAACATACGAAATTTGTCAGCAGAAACAGTCACATGATCTAGCAAGGCTGTGCGAATGTGCAGCTAGAACACCTACCTTGCAGCTGCCCCTCCCCTTCACAATAACTCCCCATTTCACCCTGTCCCATCCCCTTCTGAAATCCCCACTGTCTTGAGGATACCAGCTCCTCTGGCAGAGAGTTCCATTCCGCCATGACCCTCTATGTGTAAAAGTGTCTCCTCATTTCCCTCCTATATTTACCTGCCTCCAATCTAAGCCCATGACTTATTGTGTCTATCTCCCTGTTTAACTTAAATATCCCTTCTGTTTCTGTCTTGTTAATCCCCTTTAAGTACTTGAAGGTCTCAATCATATCCCCCAATCTCTCCTCTCCTACAGGGAATACGTATTCAAGTCATGCAGCCTCTCCTCATATGGCCTTTCCCCCAGTTCCTGTATCATCTTAGTTGCTCTGTGCTGTACCCCTTCCAGTAGTCCAATATCCTTCTTTAGATATGGGCACCAGTACTGCATGCAGTACTCCAGGTGTGGTCTGACCAGTGACCTATAGAGAGGCAAGATCACCTCCCTGTTCCTGGAGGAGATTCTTCTCCCAATACACCCCAGCATCCTGTTGGCCTCTGCTGCCACATTTCTGCACTGCCCTGAGTTGTTCATTTTCCCATTTACAACCACCCCTAGATCCTTTTCCTCCTCAGTGGTACCTAGCTGTACTCTATCCAGCTGATAGCTCCTCCCTGGGTTCTTCACTCCTCCCTGGGTTCTTTGCTCCAAAGTGTATCACCTTGCACATTTTAGCATTGAACCCCAGCTGCCACTCTTCTGACCACTCCCCCAGTTTCAGCAGGTCATTCTGCAGTTCCTGCCATTCCTCTATGTCACTCACCACCACCCCCAACTTGGTATCATCAGCAAAGAGGCTGATCATATTCCTGATGCCATGTGAGATGTCCGCTATGAACATCCCAAACAACACCGACCCCAGTACCGATCCTGCGGCACCCTACTGGTAACTGTCCTTGGAGAGGAGAGCTCCCCCCAACCACTACCCTCTGCTGTCTTCCCTGAAGCCAATTTTTGATCTGGTTAATCATCTTAGTCCCAATCCCCACATACCTCAACCCCCCCAACCTCCCCTGCGGCACTGAATCAAAGACCTTGCTGAAGTCCAAAAATATGACATCTACCACATGACCTTTGCCCAATTCCCTCAGTACCCAGTCATAGTACTCAACTAGGTTAGTCTGACAGGACCTTCCCGAGACAAATCCGTGCTGATGACTGTCCTGGAGTCCATTATCCTCCAGAAATGTCACCAGCCACTCCTTCAGGATTGTCTCCATCAGCTTCCCCATGATGGATGTCAGTCTTACAGGTCTGTAATTTCCTGGTTCATCCTTAGGGTCACTTTTATGAAGGGACACCACATTTGCCATCCTCCAGTCCTGTGGCATGCACCTTGTGTCCAGGGAGGTATTGAATAGGATCACCAGTGGCCCTGCCAGTACCTCCGCCAGTTCCCTCAGCACGCTGGGATGTATGCTGTCTGGTCCTGGTGCCTTATCCACCCTCAGAGCCCTCAGACCCTCTAATACCTGCCATCAGTGATTACCCCATCTGTCGCCCCCTGCCCACCCTCCCCACCCCTGCAGAAGCTGCCTGCTCTTCTCCCTTGTGAATATGGAACAGAAGTACTCATTTAGTGCTTCTGCCTGTTCTGCTCCTTTCTCTGCCCACCCCATCCTCCATAATCCGCATTCTCTGATCCTTGCAGCTCCTCATTTCCCTAATGTGTCAGAAGAAGTAATTTTCCCTGTATTTGATTCCCTGAGCCAGCCTCAGTTCCCTGGAGGCCGTAGTTGCTCTAACACCCTTGGTAACTTTTTGGACTTCCTCACATATTCATCCCTATCTCCCCCCAAAATTCTTGTATGTACAGAATGCTGCTTTTTTTGCCCTCATGTTATTTAAAACTTCCCTACTCATCCAGCTTAACTTCTTAGATCTTCCCTTCTTGCTCTGCAGTTTGGTACAGGTCCCAACAGCCTCCACAAGCCACCAATGTAGTTTTTTTTCCCCATTTCTGGTTTGCATCTCAGTGAGACTTTAATTCCTGCCAGGTACTCTCCTATGATTTCACCCATCCTACTGAAGTCAGCCTTTCTGAAGTCAACCACCCTCATCCCTGTACCCAACCGCCTCCCTGCCCATGTTGAGCGTGAACTACACAGATTGGTGGTCACTCCCTGCCAGTGGGTCCACCACCCCCATCCCCACCTCCCTTACTGCCTCCCTGGTAAACAAATATCTGTTGTGTGGAGTAATGGTGGGTGGTACCAGACACACATGCAGGGACTCTTCCTTAGTCATTACATGCATGTCTTCACCACCATGCAACTTCCCTCATGGTATAGTCAGGGGCTGTGGTAGCTTGGTGTGAATGATGCTGCCATGGCTGCCACCTCATTCAGCTAGTGGGCAGAGTATGTAATGGCTAAGGAGGCATCCCGGCGTGTGTATTTGGCATCACCCACCATCACTCCACACAGCAGATTGGTCATATTTATTTATTGTTTGGTTGTTTGTTTGTTTTTTCTTTTTGTTTGGTTGTTTACCAGGTAGGTGCACTGATTCAGTGGACCATTTTCAGGCATGACCCAGGCCATAAAGATGGTACACAGGCAATAAAGACAATACACTTTCATTAACAGAGAAAGGTACAGGAAATAGAATACACTGAATATATTGAGTACAGCTAGGTACAATTAAGTGCAAGAATGGGTAGTCTGTGATTATGGCAACCGTGATTGAGTACTTTCAAAAAGAGCAATTCAATCACTGCGCCTATGCACAGGATTACCGGGCAGGGAGGGTGACTGGATGGGGGGGGTCTGCGAATATAGTGACAGGATGTCGCTATATGTACATACAAGGGGGGGGCGAGCATGCTGTGCAACAGGCAGAAGTGGAGAGAGGATTTGTGAGGTGCACTGAGGCAGTGGGCTGCTGAGCTGACCCTGTGGAGTGGTGGGTTGGTGGCAGGCCAGGGTTGCGAGGGTGCAGGGTTCGGTTCTGGGTGCTTGTTCATTTTGTTGTGCCCGGCCATGAGGTTTTTTTTCTCTGCTTTTACACCCCGCCAACATGCACTCCCCTGGAGTTGAGAATTCTTTAGTAGGTGGGTGCAGGGAGCACAGCCCCCGCATAAAAATACCCAAACAAATCTCCAGTACCCATTTGCTGTGCGCGGGAGTGTACATTGCCAAAATAGATTTTCAGTGATGTACACTCGCCCTAACGGCAGTCGCCTTTCCGCAATCGCCATAATGACAAGAAACCCAAGAATACAGTTGAAGCACAATAGAGTAGCAACTAAAGTGTGGGTGCAATATACATGATGTACACTCAGACTTACGATGACTGTTCAGCATTGTACAATGGGACAGTTTAGTCTTTGGTACAGAAGAATTAGGACTCTCATCGAAGGGTGGCCCATGCCCCACCCCAGCCACCCACCTGAGCAGCAGCAGGACAGGGGGTGTGGGTGCAGTAGAGGTGTTGGTCAATCTTACAGAAACAGCACATTTAAAGTTATGTAAGTGTACAATACGCATTATGAAACTAGTTAACAACTACATAGTGCAGTTACAGGTAGGTAAATAGCAGTTACAGTGTAGTTAGTAACACTTAAAATTATCCTTTGGAAATCACTCCCTCATGAAGCTACTGCAGTATAGCGTAATGGTTAGAAGCACTGCGCTCAAACCTGGAGAACTGGGTTCAAATCCCAGTGCCACCACTTGTATACTGTGTGACTAAAAATTAAAAACTAAAAATAAACATGCAATCTAACATTGTAAATTGCTATACAATAAAAAATCATTCATTTACATAATTACTTATTGACTTTTAACAGTGCTGTAGTTGCTATGAAACATGCTGCTTCTGTGGCATTGTTTCCATGGTTAATGCCTAACTAACATGCATTTACAGAGTAAGTACATGGAAACAGACACTTAAAATAAAGTGTAAGAAGAAGGTGTAACAGTGCTGTAGTAACTAAGGAATGTGCTGCTTCTGTGGCATTGTTTCCACAGTTAATGACTAACGTGTACTTACAAAACAAGTACGCAGAAACACACTTAAAATAAAATGTAAGAAGAAGGGTGTAACAGTGCTGTACTTACTAAGGAATGTGCTGCTTCTGTGGCATTATTTACACAGGTAATGACTAACATGTACTTACAAAGTAAGTACTCAGAAACACACTTAAAATAAAATGTAAGAAGAAGGGTGTAACAGTACTGTACTTACTAAGGAATGTGCTGCTTCTGTGGCATTATTTACACAGGTAATGACTAACATGTACTTACAAAATAAGTACACAGAAATAGACACTTAAAATAAAATGTAAGAAGAAGGGTGTAACAGTACTGTAGTTACTATGGAATGTGCTGCTTCTGTGGCATTGTTTCCACAGTTAATGACTAACATGTACTTACAAAATAAGTATGCAGATACAGACACTTGAAATAAAATGCAAGAAGAAGGGTGTAACAGTGCTGTAGTTACTATGGAATGTGCTGCTTCTGTGGCATTATTTACACAGGTAATGATTAACATGTACTTACAAAATAAGTACACAGAAACAGACACTTAAAATAAAATGCAAGAAGAAGGGTGTAACAGTGCTGTAGTTACTATGGAATGTGCTGCTTCTGTGGCATTGTTTACACAGTTAATGACTAACATGTACTTACAAAATAAGTACTCAGAAACACACTTAAAATAAAATGTAAGAAGAAGGGTCTAACAGTGCTGTAGTTATTATGGAATGTGCTGCTTCTGTGGCATTGTTTCCATGGTTAATGACTAACATGTACTTACAAAATAAGTACTCAGAAACACACTTAAAATAAAATGTAAGAAGAAGGGTGTAACAGTGCTGTAGTTACTATGGAATGTGCTGCTTCTGTGGCATTGTTTCCACAGTTAATGACTAACTTGTACTTACAAAATAAGTACACAGAAATAGACACTTAAAATAAAATGTAAGAAGAAGGGTGTAACAGTGCTGTAGTTACTATGGAATGTGCTGCTTCTGTGGCATTGTTTCTATCGTTAATTCCTAACATGTACTTACAAAATAAGTACGTAGAAACAGACACTTAAAATAAAGTGTAAGAAGAAGGGTGTAACAGTGCTGTACTTTCTAAGGAATGTGCTGCTTCTGTGGCATTGTTTCCACAGTTACTTCCTAACTAACATGTATTTGCAAAGTAAGTACGCAGAAACTGACGCTTAAAATAAAGCATACAAAGAAGGGTGTAACTACTATACACGTACATTGAATGTCAGTGCTGTAGTTCTGATGTATGCTTTCTGTACTCACTGCTTAATAAACAGGCAATCTAATATTCTTAATTGCTCTACAACTACATTGGTTCCTTATACAATTAAAATTATTTACATAATTACTTATTGGTTTGTAACAGTTCTGTAGTTACTAAGAAATGTGCTGCTTCTGTGGCACTGACCCACACCTCTTCTGTACCCACACTCCTGGCCTGCTACGGCCCAGGTGGGTGGCTGGGGGTGGGGCATGGCTACATACCATACGCTTTACCACCAATCTGCTATGTAGAGTGGTGGGTGGTGAAGGATACACAGGTAGGGACCCTTCCTGGTGTTTAGTTATACAAATTGCATGATGTCATAGTTACAAATGCAACCATAACTGTTGCTCTTTTGGCACAAATTGATTTATGCTGGAAGAGTAACTACACATGTAACAGCTGCTGCAATAATAATTGAGGTAACTATCAGTTCATGCAAATTGTGTAACTACACTAAACCACAAATGTGAAACTAGTTAACTACTACATTGTAGTTACATGTAACTACATAGAAGTTACATAGTAGTTATACAGTAGTCTCAGTGTAGTTAATGACACTTAAAATAAAGAGTAACCAATGAATTTTCAATGGCCAATGTGAACTGTGTTAGCATGGATCTCAGTCCATTTCCTAGTAGACAGCTGTCCACATCACAAAAGCCACCAATGCAATTGGCATTAATTGCAGTTGTGCTGGCAATCTCACATGCTATGAGAGACCAAGGAAAATTAAGTTACCTGAAGCCCTGCATACAGTAAAAACTGATTGTGATTAAACATCTTATTTAATGTGTGTCTCAAAACATTAGGCATAGAACTGGAAAACAGGGAAAAGAGTACCAGAAAACCATATTAAGTAGACTAGAATCCATATTAGCAATTGTCTAAATTAATCCAAATAAAATGATCAACTGTAAAAGATTCTATATAACTGAAGAATAAATATATAAATAACTATATAAATCAAAAGGGCCTAAAACTGACTCAAGACCCAAAAAGGCTTGATGGAATAAATGGCTAAATGCTAGCTTCATAAAGCTGTTCTGGTAGCACATCAATTGAGCGGTACGATTTCAGTGAGTACAGATGGGCGAACACAATAAGGATGACTATTACATTTCAGCGAATGGTACAATAGGGCGACTGGATATAATGGCGATTGGACAGTGGGGCAACCCCACAGCTGGAGCATTCCCCAGGCTCCTTGTGTGGGATGGTGTGGTAATCCTAAAGATGGGGGGCCAGGGGCACAGCCCTGTGGGGAGTGTAGGGTGAGCTCCCCTGCATTACAGGGTGGGACGTGCACCGGACGTACTCTGGTGTCAGCAGTGAACATTTGAAGCTTGTGTGAGTGGGCAAGGAATAGGCAAGAATACCCTTTTCCCCATTATTCCATTTTCATTGTGGTTGCTGAAATGTGCATCACTGATCTGTATCATCACTCAGTTTGCGTTTGCTATTATAACTTCACTGAAATTGCAGTCGCTGTAATTGCATCACTCACTTGACATGGAACCAGCTGTTCAGGGTCAAGTCATAGAAATACTGAATTTTATGGCAGATAAGGACTGCTTGGCCTACCCAGCCTGCCCATTTTTTCCCTACCTGCAGCATCACCGCAGACTCTAATTGATGATCTCTGGCTCTTTATCCCTCCCTCCTCCTCCCTTTCCACTGAGATATTGAAACCCTCCATTGTTTTCACCCCCAGACCAGATGGATTCCCTTGGGTAGTGCGTTCCATAGGACAGGAGCTGCACCTGCTCCAGCCCTGTCACCTGGCATGAAGAAACAGCTAAAAGCAACTGGGCCTCAGGAACATAACTCCCCCCCCTCCGGTGCTAGGAGTCAGGAGCTTGTGTTGGGGGAGGGGCGAGTCCAGTCCATTTAGAGCTTTGAAAGTAATTAAAGCAGGACTGCACTTTCTGCACTGTAAAATATGCCAGGCATCTTCCAGTTTTATTTGGTGGTAACATTTTTCTAGTCCCACCAAAATTTGAGAATTATACAGATGTTTTAATTTATTTATTTTTTTCAGAAGAAAAAAAGATGGCTGCCACCTGTAGCTAGCAATATTATTGTAGACCAGGCAATGGTTAGGATTGAGGAAATAAAAAAGTTTATGGTGTGCAGCATAGGGTATACCTAGAAAAATAGATTTGACAGGTATGGTAATATTTTACTGTAGCTGAAACTTGTTTTTAAAAAAAATATTTTTTTCTTTCACTGCTGTTTTAAATGACCTTGTAGTTGGGATGCTAAATGACCCAATATGGAGGTAAGCCCTAGAGGGTGCTATTTGGGGTAGATGATTGCTGGGTCTGGGGAGCCAGCAGCGGGGACACAAGTTGGATGACCAAGGCACTAAGGAGAAAGATCTATATAAAAACAGAGGGTGGTGGATCTGTATAACAACCTGCCAGTGGAGGTGGTGGAAGCGAAAGCAGTACAGGGATTCAAAAGTGCATGGGATAAGCATACAGGCACCCCGCTGTACAGCAGAGTGAGGGAAAGGCAGTTCAGATAAGAGTAGGGATTGCAAAACCAAGTAGGAAAATGAGCAGACTAGGTGGGCTGTATGGTCCTTGTCTGCCGACAGATTCTGTGTTTCTACGTTTCTATTAAAACAGTTCTGTATAAATTGTTTACCAAGAAAAACTGTCTCAGGGCTGTGCTAGACTGGTTTCATTCTGTGTTAACCATTAATTTTTTTGATGGATTTTTCATTGCTTTCAGATACGCCCTCTTATTAGAACACCCCTGGTAGAGGAACAGTTTGTTTTTGAACTGGGGGGGGGGTGTAAATTAGGGCTCCACTGCTCTGAACTGTATTTCTGAAGTTCAGAAATTTTCACAGCAGGTGTTAACTTAAATTAAGGCTCCCCAAATCTTTGCACTGCATTTCACAAACACTCAGTTCATCTTAGGAATGTGATTGAAAGAAATAAAACATAATGAACAGGGAAACATGGCAATGTTCCTTGGTATCTATAGCAATCTTGGTACTGATTCAAACTGTGGTGTACCTGCCCTTTGCACTCTTCCATTATTGTGTCTTACTGAGCACTTTAGAAACTAGCAGATCAGGGGTTGTTGCTGTCACATGATAATTTTTTTATAAATGTCATAGCTGTCTCAGAGTAAATGCACACGCACACACATGCACACACCCAGAGTGTGTGTGTGTGTGTACTTTGGCACACTACTCAGCTGGCTATTTTTAGCCACAAAAAGCTCTTTGTAACAGTACATTTGTCATTTACTTTTGTTTAACAGAGATTCATTGCTATAAGAAACTCATTTGGTGTAGTGAAGGACTTGGATGAAAATGTGGCATGGCACATGGAGGAGAGCTCCTCTAATCTTTCATTTAATTTATCTCACCATTTTTCTCCTTAAGTAGCAGAAGAAGAAATAGCATTGATATAACACTTTCTATACACACACTGCATCCCAAAGCGCTTCACAAGCAGTAAAAGACTGTTAGTGAAGTGACTGCAAATATGTAATGGCAGCTATTTTGCACATCAACACTCACACACAGCCTTGGACAGTCACCAGAATCAGTTTTACAGGAAGAGGAAAGTTGGTCAGAACACCCAGGAAAATCCCCATCTCTTGCGAAAATTGCCATGGCTTCTTTTTTCCACTTGGACACCTACCAGGACAGCTCCAGAGATGGACAGAAGGGACCTTGGTTTAACATCTCATCGGAGGACAGCAGACCCCGACAGTAAAGCATCCTTCTAGTATTGCACTCAGGTGACAGCATTGACAGCATGAGCCCAAGTCCAGGTGTAGGACTAGAATCCACAAACTTCTGGCCCAGAGGCAGATGGACTACCAATCAAGCCTCATCTCCTATGCCTTCTGTTCCCCATCCTGACAATCTATGTTGCTACAACTTCTGCGTTCACCACTGACACCAAAGACACTCCCTGATTGGCCACCAGGGAGGATGTATAAATGCTGGACACCTGTGCCCTTCCTGCCAGAGAGCTCACTGGCCCTCTCCTGAGGAAGCCACAACACATTGTCAAAATAGTGACTGAGTTGTCAGCCATGTCCCAATGAGATTGTTACATTCACCTTTTCTTATGCACTTTTGCACTTCAATAAATATTCAGACACACCCTTGCTGTGTGTGCCATTCTTTTTTCATTGACCAGAGTTGTTCCGTCATGGTGACCGCTCCGTTGCAGCATCTTTGTGGATGTGTGTGTGTGTGTGTGTGTGTGTGTGTGTCCTTTATCTGTTTCTGTTTCGCTGAGTACTAGCATTGTGAAAATGTTCCAGTGGTTCATTCTTCCAACAACACTTTAAGAAGTCTACACATTCCATTGCTTAAACCTGACACAAAATGGCCACCTCTAAGAGATTGTTATGTATGATTAGACTGTCCGTGGTGTCCTTCCAGATAAGACAGTGGCCATTTTGAAGTGGGACTGGATCATCTGCATTGGATAATCAGTCTGATTTTATCTTGATTATTTAGTGAAATGTTATGTATCTAGGATGATATGACTAGATACGGAGGCAGGAACTATTCCAAAGATTGTGACCCAGATCAGACATTGCATGATCTGATCCTCTCTGTCTGATGTGCCAATAAGTAACTAGCAAGTAATTAGCCAATGTATGCCATTACTAGATTCAAAAACAAGACGCCCTTAAAATAGTCCCTCAGTGGTGGTGGAGGAGGGGTACTCTACCAAAAAAGATAACTATGTTTACCAAGATCCACAAATTCACAATAGTGTTGTTTATATGAGTTCAAGGTCATGCGTAGGTACTGGGTGAAATAACAGAAATTTCTTTTGTGCACTTCTTCAAAAGCTTTAAAAATTAAATTTTTAAGTACCGGCCCACCGGCGCAATGGTAGCACTACTGCTTGTGGTGCTGACCGCCCAGGGTAGGAGCGACCTTGGGAGTCAGAGGGCCAGCAGAGGGGAAGAGGATTGAGCATCCCAAGTACTGCTCTCCTCCTCCAGGGAGAGGGTTGGGACACACTCTACACTGGACTGGCCCCTGGTGGAAGCTGGGGGAAAGGTAGCCTGAGCTCTAAGAAGTGGGGGAGTTGACAGGCGTCGGTGTGCATGCCTTGACATCAGCGCATGTCATGTCCCTAAGGGAAAAAACAAAAAAATGGTCTCAGTCATGCTGGATGACTGCCAGCTTCCGCAGGCCCCGCACCCTATGACTCAGGCACCCCCAGACTCTGAAAACACTCGTGGCAGGTAGAGGGATTCCCCGCCACCCCTTCCATTGAAGGAGCAGGGCAGGGCCCTCTGGAAGAGAGTTAAGCCCTGGGAGAAGTCAGGATGACAGGGCTTGGAGGACCAGAGTGAACGAAGGCCAACCGGGGCCAGGAGGGGGGTACAAAGTACAGTATAAATTAGAAACTCACATTTTAAAAAATTCCCAGTTTGCTGGATGAGATGGGTTATTTTGCAAAATTTGCCTTGTTGGAGATTTGGGGAACTGTATGCAATCCTTACATATATTCTTTGGAGCTGTCCCCATCTTTCCAACCATTGCTGCCAACTGGCACTCTCAGCCCTCACTGCTCCCAGCTGCCCAATGGTCTCATACCCCAGACTGGCACTCTCAGGCTACACTGCTCCCAACTGCCTACTGGCCTCATACCCGAAATTGGCACTCTCAGGTTATACTGCTCCCCACTGTCTAGTGGTCTCATACCCAAAAACCAGGCACTCTCAGGCTACACTGCTTATAACTGCCCACCGGTCTCATACCCAAAACTGGCACTCTCAGCCCACATTGCCCCCAACTGCCTACCAGTCTCATACTCCAAACTGCCACTCTCAGCCCACATTGCTCCCAACTGCCCACCAGTCTCATACTGAAATTATCACTCTCGGGCTATACTGCTCCCAACTGTACACCTGTCTCATACCCCAAATTGGCACTCTCAGGCTACACTGCTCCCAACTGTCCACCAGTCTTATACTGAAACTGGCAATCTCGGGCTACACTGCTCCCAACTGTCCACCAGTCTTATACTGAAACTGGCATTCTCAGGCCACACTGCTCCCAACTACCCACCCATCTCATACTCAGAAGTGGCACTCTCGTCCACACTGACACAACTGCCCATCAGGCTCATACCTGAAACTGGCATTCTCAATCCACACTGCTCCCAACTGTCCACTGGTCTCACACCCGCAACTGGCAAGCTCAAGCCACACAGCTCCCACCTGCCCACAGGTCTCATACCCCAAACTGGCACTCTCAGCCTACTCTGCTCCCAACTGCCTACTGGTCTCATACCTGAAATTGGCACTCTTGGTCCCACTGCTCCCAACTGCCTACTGGTCTCATACCCAAAACTGGCACACTCAGGCTACACTGCTCCCAACTGCCTCTGGTCTCCTACTGAAAGTGGTACTCTTGGGCCACACTGCTCCCAACTGCCCACCAGCCTCATACCCGAAACTGGCACACTCAGACTACACTGCTCTCAACTGCCGACCAGTCTTATACCTGAAACTGGCACTATCAGGCCACACCACTCAAAACTGTCCACCGGTCTTATACCTGAAACTGGCACTCTCAGCCCACACCGCTCAAAACTGCCCACCAGTCTTATACTGAAACTGGCACTTTCAGGCCATACTGCTGCCAACTGCCCCTGGTATCATACCCAAAAGTGGTACTCTTGGGCCAAACTGCTCCCAACTGCCCACCAGTCTTATACTGAAACTGGCACTCTCGGGCTACACTGCTCACAACTACCCACCGGTCTCGTACCTCAAACTGGCATTCTCAGGCTACACTGCTCTTAACTGCCCACTGGTCTCATACCTGAAACTGGCACTCTCAGCCCACACTGCTCCCAACTGCCCACCAGTCTCATACTGAAACTGGCACTCTCGGGCTACACTGCTCACAACTACCCACCGGTCTCGTACCTCAAACTGACACTTGCAGGCTACACTGCTCTAAACTGCCCACTGGTCTCATACCTGAAAGTGGCACTCCCAGACCACACTGCTCCAAATGACTCACCAGGCTTATACCCCAAACTGGCCCTATTAGGCCACACCGTTCCAACCTGCCCACCAGTCTCATACCCAAAACTGGCATTCTCAGGCCACACTGCTGCAAATTGCCCACCGGTCTCATACCCAAAACTGGCACTCTCAAGCCACACTGCTCCCAACTGACTACCAATCTCTTATCCAAAACTGGCACTGTGGGGCCACACTGCTCGCAGCTGCCCACCAGTTTCATACCTGAAACTAGCCATCTCAAGTCAAACTGCCCCAAACTGCCCAGCAGTCTCGTACCCAAATCTGGCACTCTCAGGCAACATTGCTCCCAACTACCCACCGGTCTCATATCTGAAACTGGTATGCTCAGGCTACACTGGTCTCAACTGCCCACCGGTCACATATCCAAAACTAGCACTCTCAGGCCACACTGCTCTGAACTGCATACTGGCCTCATACCTGAAACTGGCACTCTCAGGCCACACTGCACCCCATTGCCCACTGGTCTCATACGTGGGACTGGCACTCTCAGGCCACACTGCTCCCCACTGCCCACTGATCTCATATGAGACAGACCTGGTAGAGTGTATATGCCTGGCAGTTCTCTGGAGAAAGTCCACCACACAGCCCTTACAGAAATGCAAGTGCGCAGCATGTATGCTGCATGCTTATTAAGCACGTGGCATGCATGCTGCACACTTGTATTTCTGTAAGGGAGGGTTAATGCCCTCATCTGGGAAATTTTCCCAGTGCCCCCAGGATGAAGTAGAGAAAGTAAAGAGATGTGGATGAGTCTGGGAGGTAAACAGGCTGAGGAAGGGCAAAATACATGACCTGGGGAGTAAAAGAATGAAAAAAAAAAAAAAAGAAGAAATAGTGAGGCAAAATGCATCAGATGTAACTAGATTGTGTTTAAATGTTATATAAGTAGTGCTTCAGTAATGAAGTCCCTTTCTAGGATTTCTGGTAGTCTGGTGCAAAGTAAATCTAGCCTTTGTTTTTTGTTACTGTTGGTTCTTCCCCAGTGGCAGCAGTAGTGCAGCAGAAGTCAGTTTGCGGTGTGGGGGTAATTAAGTATAAGTAACTGCTGACAAGTGCCTTTTTTCTACAAGTATTTATTTTTTGCATGATAAAGTGTTCTGTACACAGGCAGGGAACTGCAGAGTGGATAATCATCCTTCCTCTGCCTCGCCCCGAAGTCCAAAGTTCGCAAACATAGTGAACACAAACGTCAATCAAATAAGGGCCAGCAAGCTCTGAAGAAACCAACAGATGCCAAGCATTCTATCTGACACACATATGTACACACACACACACACACATTGACATACTGTAAGCACACATGCACAGGCACACACACAGACAAAACACACACATTGACATACAGACACAAACACACAAGTACACTGACACTGACACACGCACAAGCACACACATATACTGACACCCACAGAAGCAGATTAACACACACAAAACACACACATTCACACATACACAAAACACACACATGCACACACTACTGAACAGGTCATATCCATTCTCCTGAGAGCCAACACTTCAGTCCAAATGGAAACTCAGTCTGACAGAAGAGCAAATGAAACAGGTAGATCACCATGTTCAACAGCGGTGGGCTGGAAGGATAGCAGGACACAGTAACCTATCAGAAGTTAGCATGCGCTAGTGAGGGTAGTGATGGTTAGAGGAAGTACACAACAGACCAAGTAAAAAGTCAGCAACTCAATACTACAGCTAGATGAAACTCCTGTTTTCATGAAATAACAAACGTTAAGCCCAAACATTGTGAAACTTGACATTTGGCACAGAAAACAACACAAAACCATATTCAAACAAAACTTGTTGTTTCCTCTTTAAATTGCTACTTATTCCTTGAAAATGTTGATTTTCTTCTCTCTGTAACAATAATTTCACTTACTAATGAATGACTGTCATGCATTTTCACCAGTGTGCAAAAATATTCAGCTTCTTCCAGTATTTGCGATAATACCTATCACATACACACACACACACACACAAAAGAAATGACGCAGCAGCATGGAGGAAAGTGGAAAGGGTTAAGTAAGCCACAGAAAGCGCCCGGCCCACTCCATGTGCAGGCAGACTGATGAAGTCAGAAGCAAAGACTGGATCCAAACCAAAGTATGTGTGACAAGCTAAGCTGTTGGGTGCTGTGCAGAGCTGGAGGTAAATGACTTTATGCACCCTGCTCTCAAGCAACTTAGCCTCCTAGTTTCCCCTCTTTCTTCCAGTCCTAACCCTCCCCCCCACAGTCACAGAAATGTTGTTTCTGAGATTGTTTGTCAATGCCCAATCCACCACAGTCCCCATAGTATATTGGATCTGTAGAACAGGAATTTGTATTCTGACTGGATTGGTGTAAAGAAGCAATTGAAAAAAAAACATATATATATATATTGGCCAGTTAGATCTCGCTCCAATCCCCAATGAAAACAAAGGACACCATTAATTACTTTTTTGGCAGAAAAGGCCAATGCTTACTCACAGAAATTTAAAAACATACATAATCATCCAGTTATCAAATTTTATATGTATACAAATTTCCCCCTACTACTCACCCTGTCCATAAGCAACCCATCTGGCTTCCCCAGAGATACAATCTATTACACAATGGCAAGAAAAAATCCTGGACTCTGATTGGTCAGTCTTGGGCTGGACCCGTGATGTTATCCCAGCACAACATCACGGGTCTAGTCTCAGCCTCACTGTGAACCTGTAGATGAGCATTTGCTTGAGCATCTCCTTGATTGTTTCGTCTTCTCTTAAAAAACAAAGATATTTTTCCCCACAAAAACATCTTGAAAATGTTTTTTTTTTATTCTGTATAACAACGAGCCATTGTATAATAGCAATAATGCCCTCCAGGGTGTGTGTCGTTTGGGATAACATCACGCCTCAGTTATTGGACGCACTCGGCCTGCGGCCATGTGCCTAACCACCTGAGGCGTGATGTTATCCCAGCACAACACACACCCTGTCGGGCATTATTGCTTAAGTAACAGCATTCAGGATCAGGTAGTATTCCCAAACCTCAAGACTCTTCACCTGAAGGTCTGGTTCTTGAGGAGCTAGAATTTTCTGAATTTAAACTGTCAGAAGGGGTCCTAAAGGTCCTGAAAGTTTCCAGGAAAACTTATGCTTCAAAATGCAAAAGATTTTCCATTTGGTACAAGCCTAAGCATGTCAATCCTTTTAAGGCAAGCTTCTCTACGTTGCTTGACTACCGTGTACACCTACAGGCCTTAGGCCTAAGGCCTACAACCCTCAGGGTTCATTTAGCAGCAGTATCTGCTTACTTGTATGCAGGTGCTCAGAGAACAATAGCTTCACACCCTATTTTCAGAATGTTTTTCAAAGGCTTGGCACATCTGTTTTCTCCTGTTAGGGAACCAGTCCCTCCTTGGGACCTGAATCTGTGCATAGGCAAACTCATGGAACCTCCCTTTGAGCCAATGGCTATGGCTGATCTGAAATATGTCACCTAGAAAACTGTCTTGCTGGTGGCAGTTACTTCAGCAAGAAGAGTGTGTGAGCTCCAATCTCTCTGCACTGATCCTAATTACATTATCTTCCATAAGGACAAGGTGGTACTTAGGACCAACAGGAAATTTCTTCTCAAGGTGGTATCTGAGTTTCATTTGAACCAATCCATCACCCTTCCTGTATTTTTCACAGCCAAGTCCAGTTCAGGGAGATTGAAGCTTCATAGTCTGGATGTAAAGAGGTCTCTCAGCTACTATATCAGTCATACTAAGGACTTCAGAGATTCCCACTCACAACTGTTTATCACCTATGGTGAGGTTGGAAAAAGAAAACCTTCCTCAAAGAGATCAACTGCATGCAGGATAGTATCCTGCATCCAGTTTTGCTGCAGTAAGGCTGAGAAACAGCCACCACAGGGCCTCAGTGCACATTCCACTCATGGAACTGTTGACTCTGTGGGAACTGCAAGGGACATTCCCTTGCTGGAAATCTGCAAAGCAGTTACCTGGAGTACAGTCCATACCTTCACAAAGCACTATTGCCTGACTGTCCAGTCCAGAAATGGTGCAAGGTTTGGTACTGCAATATTGCAGAACCTTTTTCCTGAGTAGGTTCTGTATCCTCCGTCCAAGGCATTGCTTGGCAGTCTGCATAATTCATTGTCTGGATGTTATATTTCTCAGTCTATACAATGATGCCCAGTAGAAGGGTCCCAAATGTCATGAGAGTTTACAATGTCCTTCATGATGGCTAGTCAGGATATTTGGAAACACTATGGGCCAGATTTTTAAAGCATGGCACAGGGTTTATGCCAAGCCCTGTGCCACAACACGTAGTTTCTGGCAATGCGACAAACTCATTTGCTGCCACTGTGCCCAATTGTAGTAGGTCAGGCACAGTTAAAACACTTTAACTGATTTACAGTGGCTTGCATCAAATATTCAGTGCAAGCCCCATAAAAAGGGTACCCGGGATTGCTACAAGCGAGACCAGAAAATGTCGGTCTAACTTGTAACAATTGGTGCATGTGATAAAAAATACCGATCGCCAGCTGGGAGAATGCTACAAGACCCATGCACCATATGTTTGGTGAACCCAGGGCTTGTGGCATTCAGGGCCATCTGAAAATCTGTCCCTATGTGTCAAAGTAAAGATCAGATATATCACATTCATTTACTTTGGGACTGCAAAGAAATTCAAACCTGGTAGAAAATAACAGGCACTGAATTAAACATAGAGGATAGTGTATGAGCAACAGTGAACAACAACAACAGTGTTGTTCACTTCGAAAGGTTGTCATGACAACTGTTGAAACCTCGAGAGCGAAGCTTATGCTGACTACTCTCTTTAACAAATCATGGGAGGATGGGGTGGTACCTGAGGACTGGAGGAGGGCAGATGTGATTCCACTTCACAAAAGTGGGAGCAGGACATAGGCAGGAAACTACAGACTAGTTAGCTTGACCTCAATGGTAGGGAAAATGATGGAATCACTTCAGAAGGAAATAATTGTTGAGTACTTAGAGGCCAGTGGGGCACGGGACCCAAGGCAGCATGGATTCACGATGGTAAGGTCGTGTCAGATGAATCTAATAGATTTCTTTGACTGGGTGACCAAAGTAGTAGACCAGGGAGGGGCTGTGGACATGGCCTACCTAGATTTTAGCAAGGCATTTGATACAGTCCCACACAAAAGATTAATACACAAGGTAGCCTGGATAAAAAAATTGGCTAGACAACAGGACGCAAAGGATAGTAGTAAATGGAGTACACAGTGAAGAAAGGAGGGTTACTAGTGGGGTACCGCAGGGTTCAGTACTGGGACTGGTCCTTTTTAATGTCTTTATAAGTGACATTGCAGAGGAACTGGAAGGAAAAGTATGTCTCTTTGCAGACGACACAAAGATCTGCAACAGGGTTGATACACAAGATGGTGGAAAGGATGAGAAGGGACTTGGCAAGTTGTAGGAATGGTCAAATGTATGGCAGCTCAGATTCAATGCAAAGAAGTGCAAGGTAATGCACATGGGAAACAAAAACCCAGGGGAAGAGTACACAGTGGGGGGTGAGATACTGAGAACAGTAAAAATGAAAAGGGACCTGAGGGTAATTATATCAGATGACCTAAAGGTGGGCAAGCAATGTGAGAAGGCAGTAAGGAAGGCTGTAGGATACTGGGATGCATAGGAAGAGGCATCAATAGCAGAAAACAGGAAGTTGTTATCCCTCTGTACAGACAGTTGGTGAGACCCCATCTGGAGTACTGTGTGCAGTTCTGGAGACCCCATCTCCGCAAAGACATAGACAGAGTGGAGGCTGTCCAGAGGAGGGCAACCAGGATGGTGCAGGGTCTGCACCAGAAGACATACGAAGAAAGACTAAAGGAGCTTAATATGTATACCCTTGAGGAAAGAAGGAAGAGGGGATATGATAGAAACTTTCAAGTACCTCAAGGGAATCAACAAAGTCCAAGAGGGTAGCATCTTTCAGAAAAAGAGATGTGCAAGAACAAGGGGGCACAATTTGAAGATAGAGGGGGACAGCTCAGAGGTAATGTGAGGAAGTATTTTTTCACAGAGAGGGTTGTGGATGCATGGAACAGCCTCCCTGAGGAGGTCGTGGAGTCAAGAACAGTGGGGGAATTCAAGAATGCATGGGACAGACATAAGACAGTCCTAGTGGGGGTAGGAGGAAGTAAGCTGTTGGTTAACTAGGATCTGCAGCTTATCTGTTAGTAGGAAAATGGGCAGACTAGGTGGGCCAAGCTGTCCTTATCTGCCATCAAATTCTATGTTTCTATGTTTCTATGTATGGGCACCAGAAAATCAACATCGGGACACTACTTTTACAGTTTCATCCATAAGTCCGTTTTTTTTAATTGTGCGTATATTCTTTTGATCTTCAAAAAAACCTTTGCGGTACATGCTGTTGGGGATTACTAGCGCTAGTGAAATGGGATGGCGGGTTTCAGTGTTGTACTGCCATTCAGAGTTATTCTTTGCCTGCTACCCCTTGCACCTAATCAAACTGCTGTGCGGCAGTTTAAACACTGGCAGACAGTGGCTGGTGGCCACGTGATCTAGTTCCAAGTTGTTGTACCATCGATGTGACGTACTCACAATGGTACAACAACATCATGACGTCACATCGATGGTACAACAAGAAAAGGGAAAGTCAGATTTTGAGTGAATACAATGTTCTAACATATACTATAAAATTATTAGTCACTAAATACCACGTACACCAGAAGTGATGCTGCTCAGTGACTTCTCGGACCTAGATTTACAAAACTAATGACCAAAAAATGTGTGCCTTAGCATCTATGGCAAAAAACACTTATACTTGAAAACTGGAACTCCACCAATTTACTACCATTTAACATGACGAAGTGGGGCCACATTTTCAGAAACACTTTGATTTTTGAATGAATAGACCATACTAATGAGGTAGAAGACATTTTTGATGTGACTTGCAACTCTCAAATGTGCTGCCACCATTATTATAATTATAAATATTAACTTTTGGGTAGTAAATCAAATACTAAGCTGACATATTTGAAAAGGTGACATTAATTCACTTGTTAGCTGTTTAAATAACATGTGGATCTTTAAGTATGTGCGGAATGTATTTAGAAGTGTATAAATGCATATAAATGTTATATATGTGAAAATTAATAAAGAAGACTTAACATGGCCATCACCAGCTCAATTGTTACCCTCATTGACTATGGCCTGGTGGTTTATGGTTTTTCACTGGACTCAGCGCTCCATCGCATCTCCCTGGCCCTTAATAAGGACTGCTGATTTCTCACAGGTGCTGCAAGGCTTACACACACCTGTGAGCTCTATTCACAGGCAGGGTGGCTCAAGCCGAGCAGCAGTTAAGTACCATACCTGTCTGCTGGCCAAAAAAATCACACTAAGGCTGATACCTCCAGGAGTCCAGAATCTGCTCACGTGCCATGTAAGTGCCAGACTGACCAGAGCACCCACTGCCAAATTTTCAGTGAACCTAGATGCCGCACTGCACAGGGTCAATGTGCATTCTACTACCATGCACCACACTGGGCCAATGCACTTCCTTCAGCCATCTCCGTTACCACAACCATTAGTGCTTTCAAGCATAAGCTCAGGCAGCATCTTGCCACAGATGACAACTGTGACTGTGTTGGCCATTCATGATGACTAAAACAACTTTCCTACAATTGGACTACCATACAGCAGTAGCACTTAGTATTCCACCTATTGCTAGGGGCACCTAACATCACAGCACTTCATTGTCCCACCCCACCCCCATCTAACCCCTTCCCACTGGGCACCCATTCTCCTCTCTGTCTCCACCCTCATGCCTCCCCCCATCTGCTGCTCTGTTAGCCCCATTGTCTCCAGCCTTCCTTAAGTCTGTTCTAACCCTTATGCAGGCATACACTTCACTATGCTGCAGCTGTGCCTGTTCTCCACTCTGTTTCCAACAAGTATGATTAACTCTCCAACACAGGCACTTTCTCATCAGTGTCGTAGCAGTGTCTAAATGTTATACCTTAAGCCAAATGCTATCCCAATCTTGTAATTCACACCAATTTATTGTCTACCTAGCTTGTAATGTATTGGTTTGTACCAGTGCAATTTTGAACTTGCTTGTAATGTAATGCCTTTTAATGTAATGCTATGTACATGTTCAATTTTTTCTTGCAACTGATGCGGAACCTACAAATGAGTATCCGTTCACAGGTGTTCTCCAAGATATCATTAAAATAAAAATAAAATAATAAAAAAAGATATATGGAAAAAAATACTTGGAAACACTAGGCAACTGAATAATTAGCAAATGATGGTTCTGCCCTTTCTTGACAATTCTTGACTGAAGTCCCTGATTGACATGACTAGACAAGAAGCTATCTGACACTGGGTGCCATTGTAACTCCCCTTACAGAAATGTAAGTGTGCAGCATGCTTGAAGCATGCCGCATGTTTATTAAGCATGTGGCATGGATGCTGCCCACTTGTATTTCTGTAAGGGTCAGTCCACAATACAGTTAAAACCCCAAACTGGGTACACATACCCATGTAGTATGCTACTGAAAATATGTCAGATTTCGTGACATTTGAATACATGGCTTCAAAATAAAACAATAACTGAAAATTACATATTGTCAAAACACTTAGCTGCCTATCACTCAGCCCCCAGTCAAAGACCTGAAACTTGGTGCCCATATCAATGTGTTACTATGCTTCTGATGTGCCAGATATGGTGAAACAAACATGGATAAGTAGTTTTACTCTTAGATGGAAATAGCTGAAAAGTAAATTTTGACAAAATGTTTGGCAGCCTATAATTTAGCCAGCCTGAAAGCTAGAGACTCAAACCATGGTACAAATACCCAGGTGGTGCATTACTATAGCTGGTTGTTGAAAGCACTCAGCTGCGCTTTCTGCTTCATATTACACTGGGTGCAGCATTATTCCTTACTTCAAATCCCAGACAACTCATTATATTTCAATTTATCATTTTAAATGTTGAAGTTATTGTAAAATGACAAGGAATGGAAACACACAAGTGAGTATGGGAGGGAACATGTTATATTCGGAATGGTTTATTATTTAAAGGAGAGGGGTGTCCTTTGAAAAACATGCTCCCCAATCAGCCTTAAAAAGGCTTGCCTTCACCTCCCTGTCTGCTATTAGACTGCCCTCAAAATAATCTTGTTATGCAGACATGGCATATGGTGCCAGCCCAGACTGGTTCCCCTCTTCAAATCCTTTAGCTGTTTTGTCCTCAAATTTCCTTTTTGTGCCCATCGCTGTTCCCCCACACTGATCTCTCCCTGCCTTCCCTGGAAGGCAAATGACTGTTGCACTGCACCTCCCTCTTCTCTTAGTGTAGGTTTGGCTCCTTTCCTCGGAGGCAGGCACCTCTCACCCTAGAAAATCTACAGGGAGGGCCCAGAGTGATACACGTGTATCAATATTCCATCTAAATTTGATACACTAGCTCAGTGTTTGCAACTTACATTTACTTTCAGTAGCACAACTACCCCATTTAATTAAAAAATAGATGATAAATGCAAAGATATTAGGAGCTTATAAAGTGGCCAGGTACCAAACAGAGGGGGCTCACCTGGAAATTTCCAGGTATCCAGGAGGGCCAGTCTGACTCTGGCCTTTCTCCTCTCTAAATTCAGGTTCTGCTCTCTCCTTTGCTGTCTGAGGGAGAGTTACACAGCATGAGTAGGGGTAACACAGGGGCTAGACAGATTCCTAAGGGACAACGGCATTGAGGGTTACACAACATGAATAAGGGTAGCACAGGATTAGGCAGATTTCTGAGGAAGAATGGCATTGAGGGTTAACACAGCATGTGTAGGAGTACCACAGGACTAGAGAAACTTAAATGCTTTGAGAAAGCTGATTTTGTGGGGATGAGGTCCAAGCTGGCTACTTGGGATTGGAACATAAACCTTGAACACTTAATCTATGATGGAATGTGGGAAATTTTATTGAATATATTTGACTACTTAGTAGATAAATATGTTCCAAAAAGGATTACGTACAACAAAGTTTGTAGAATACCAGAATGGCTAGATAATATGATTAGAAGGCTAATAAGAAAGAAAAAGAAAGCCTGCCAAAGGGCAAAAAAGAATAACTCCTTGGTGGCATGGTCAAACTACAAGAAACCACTCAGGGTATGTAAGAATAGCATCAAAAAAGTAAAGAGAGAGTATGAATTAAGGCTTGCATCAGAAATCAAAGATAATTACAAGACATTCTGTAATTACATTAAACATAAATGAGGAATGACTGTTCAGCTAGGACCACTTAAGGATGATAAAGGTAATCTAGTTATGGACGAGAAGAATATGGATCAGTTATTGAATAACTATTTCTGCTCGGTGTTCAATACTAAAAATCATAGTGCAAGACCACTTAGTCTGGACAGAGAGGGACAGACACTTGAGCTAGTGGAAAATGATATAAAAAAAAGATTACAGCAATTAAATCCTGAACTACTACAGGCTAGATCTAATTGTGCTTGCTTTAATTAATCTCCTTTTTCCCGCTCACAAAATAGCAGTCAACACTGACCACATCCCTGCACCCACATTCAACACACCACCTTCCAGTCAGCACTAACTGCCATCCTCGCTCACTGCCATCCTGTCTCTCTACTGGCTCCTGCTGTCCTTGGCATCACTACCCCCTTCCCCTCTTTCTTAATGGCCTGTTGACTCTGCCTCAATCTTACTGCTACAGATCTTCACGTTCCCCCCACCACCCCTTACTCTCCCCCTCCTCCTCTTCCCCATCCACCCACCCTTCACTTACCTTCACTCCTTCCTTATTCCTCCCTATCATCTCTTGCCATTATTTACTTATGACCCTACTCCCTATCTACTCCTATCACCCACTTAATCTCCTCTAGTTACCGTCTATGCCGCCTACCAACCCCCCTTCCTCACCTATAACTTATCTGTAAACCCAATTCATATGGTGAATGGGGTTATCCAGACCTATTACCTGCTCAGTACCTATATGATCTTAAAAACAGAGCATAAATTGTACATTACTCACTAACACTGATGTCTATAGCTAGCTGATTTGTCACTTACAAGACCTTTGGCTCCATCTCATTATTTTTACATGCTCTCATTGTTTGTAACTGTGTGCTAAGTGTACTAATCGATTTTCTTTTTTTGTCCTCTTTGTTATTGTACTGTCTCCGTCTGTGTTTATTGAGGTGGAACCTATGCAAAAGAGCTCTTGGGCTCAACGGTGCTAACTCCAAAACTTTAATAAATAATCCAAATGAAGCACCAGAGCCAGATGGTATCCACCCAAGAGTTATCAAGGAACTGACTGAGGTATTAGCAGGGCCGATTACCATGCTGTTTCAAACATCCCTGAATAATGGCTACATATTGGATAGTTGGAGGAGAACAAGTTGTCCCTATTTACAAGAAGGGTAGCAGACAAGTTAAGAAAAATTACCACCCAGTGAGCCTGACATCGGTGCTGGGGAAGCTGCTTGAAAGTATCATTAATGAAGAAATAGAGAAATTTATCATGGAATCTAATACAGTAGGTATTACACAGCATGGCTTCACCAGTAGATAATGTTGGACACATTTACTGCAGTTTTTTGATAGAGTTAGTAGGGCACTGGAAAAGAGGTATCCTGTGGATATTATATTTTTCAACTTTAGTAAGGCATTCAACACAGAACTGCACCATGAACTGGTTGAGGTCTTAATGAATGCTACGATTAAGGTTAATGTAGTGGCATGAATCAGTTCCTAGTTGGATGACAGAAAGCAGCAGGGTCACATTCGCGAAGTGTCATAGGAATGGGCCAGTGTTACCAGTGGGATGCCACTGGAATCTATCTGTTCTGGACCCAGTTTATTTAACCTATATGTTGTTTCAATGCAGTATGGAGAGGGAGTATGCCTATCAAAATTCGCAGACGATACCAAAATCGGCTCTGTGGTTCACAGCTCTGAGGAGGTCCAGTAAATAATTTGCAGAAGGAATTGCCTAACTTAGAGGAATGGGCCACGAGGTTTAAACTCATGTTTAATATAGACAAATGTGCTGTAATGCATTTGGGTAGGCCAAATCAAAAGGCATGGTATTTACTGAATGGCCAGCATCTTAAGGAAACATCAGAGGAGAGGGACTTGGGAGTATTGTTGACGAATGTCTTAAAATTTTAGAGGCAATGTCACTGGACTGCAAAAAAACATATGGAATTCTTAACTGCATTAGAAGATATATGAGTAGCGGGTGTCATATGATAGGCTTAGATCCATTTATGTGGGTCATATTATATATGCTGTAATGTACTTTAGAATTAAGACACTGTCCCTTTAACAGGTAACTACAAAATAACTGTTATTTCTATAAAGGCTAGTGTGGGCCTGTTATGTCTCAAGATAAGGGAGACAGATATATAGCCCAGGAAGGCAAAAGATATCCCACTGTGGCTTCCCATGGCAGGGAAAGGTAATGTAGTGACTTAGGAGTCAGCTGTTAAGCCAAATGCATGAACCAGATGTCACAGGGATTGACAAAGAACCACACTGACACCTGCAGGAAAAGGCAAACTGTTGTACCCTACTATATGTATTGTTGTAGGACCATTTAACCCAACCCCAGAGGAAATAAAAAGGTGGGTGTGTCCAAAAAAATGACCATCATATATTATCAGACACACATTTGGAATTCAGAACAGTTGAAATCCAGCTTAGTTGGAAGGCAGCTAGTCTGTCCAGCTGGCATATACTTGAAAACCAGAAGTATATGTGTAGGCCTGGCAAAAAAATCTCTAAAACCAGACCTGAGTGTGTGGAAAGTTTGACTCGTCCCATACTGAACAGGAAATTCTGATTTTGAAGTCAGAATTTTAGACACCAAGACTTTTCACCAAGGGAATGCCTGGAAGACTTTTTTTTTTTAAAGGGACATTTCAGAGACTTGACTTGGAATACACACTTGCTATACAGCTGTTGCTTAAGGACTCTTCTCTACAAGGTCATTTGAAATCTTGTCTAAACTCTAACATCAAAACAAGGTATAGTTTAGAATACAGTATCTATTGTTTTCTGTGAACCATCCTGTTTTACTTTTGTTATTGTCTGCATTTCAAAGTTCTTCCAAACTGTAGAATTTTCTGTATTGCTTTTATTTTAAGTAAACTTTTATGATTGTCTTATCAACTCTGCCTGGAGTCTGGTTGTGCAATTTAACATTTTAACAGAAGGGTTTTGAAAAGACTGTGTGCCTTGACAAGATAGAACCGCTCAGCTATCGTATAAAACTACCTAGGCAAGATGTCACCAGTGGCTGTGGTGGGATTCAAATACTGAAAGTAGTGCAGAGTCAAGGGAACTCAAAATTACAGAATCCACCCTCCCATTAGGAAAAGGAAGACTGGTAAGTCTTCTGGAAACCCTTACTCCTGCTCATGAGTTCTTAAAAAAGGGGGATCCTGTCTACACACAGGAGGTCCTGCTGGGCTGCTCAAGATTTGGGGGCCAGGGATGCATGGCAGAGGAAATAGGGGAGTGGTGATCCCTTTGTATGTTTAAAAAACAATTTTCCATCTCAGGTAAAAAAAAAATTATGCTAGTCACATTTAATATTCATCTTTGTCTATTTTAATTCATTTTCAGATGTTCCCCAACATTTCGACAACATTTGGCTTCTTCTGGGGGACTGTTAAATAGATATAAGCAGAATAAAACATTTTTTAGTCCCATATTTTAATAATTAATTCTCAAAATCATTTTTATATATCTTTATGAACACCACCACCATAATATTCAGTATCTGCCTTTCTCAGATGTGAATAGGCTTTAAATTTCATCGTTT
Source organism: Neoceratodus forsteri (assembly GCA_016271365.2). Classification (NCBI taxonomy): domain Eukaryota; kingdom Metazoa; phylum Chordata; order Ceratodontiformes; family Ceratodontidae; genus Neoceratodus; species Neoceratodus forsteri. The sequence goes on from JADMNL010000023.1 coordinate 75,220,191, forward strand.
TGTAACTTCCATGCCATACTAGTCTCAACTAGCCAAAATGGCTACCTCCTAGATCACTGGCCATTTACTACCTCTATGCACCAGTTTTCACAATTGTCAGTCAAAGAGGTTTTACTTCACTTTGTTCTTATAAAGATTATATCGGTTCTAAAGTATGCCAAGTATAAAGGGTACTTTCTCTTTAAATCCAACAGAATTTTTTTTAATCTCATAAATAATGTCCATTACATAGAAAAATAGACTTTGACAGCAGATGAGGACCACTTGGCCCACCTAGTCTGCCCATTTCCCTACCTAGAGGATAAGCTGCAGATCCTATTTAACCAACAGCCTATTTCTTCCTACCCCAACACAAATTGCCTTATGTCTGTCCCATGCATTCCTGAATTCTCCCACAGTTTTAGACCTCACAACCTCCTTAGGAAGGCTGTTCCATGCATCCACCACCCTCTCTGTGAAAAAATACTTCCTCACATTGCCCCTGAGCCATTCCCCCTCTATCTTCAAATTGTGTCCCCTTGTTCTTGCACATCTCTTTTTCTGAAAAATGCTACCCTCTTGGACTTTGTTGATTCCACTGAGGTACTTAAACATTTCTATCATGTCTCCCTCTCCCTCCTTTCCTCAAGGGTATACATATTAAGCTCCTTTAGCCTCTTCTCGTATGGCTTCTCTTGCAGACCCTGCAACATTTTAGTTGCCCTCCTCTGAACTGCCTCCATCCTGTCTATGTCCTTGCAGAGATGGTGTCTCCAGAACTGGACAGTGCACTCAGATGGGGTCTCACCAACTGTCTGTACAGGGGATAACAACTTCCTGTTTTCTGCTGGTGATGCCTCTCCCTATGCATCCCAGTATCCCCCAGCCTCCCTACTGCCTTCTCACATTGCTTGCCAACCTTAAGGTCATCTGATATGATTACCCCAGGTCCCTTTCCATTTTTTTTTGTTGTTACTACCTCCCCAATTGTGTAATCTTCCCTTGGTTTCTGTTTCAGGTATTACTTGCACTTCTTTGCATTGAATCTAAGTCCATTCTTCTGACCATTCCTCCAACCTTGCCAAGTCCCTTCTCATCCTTTCCACGCCTCCTTGTGTATCAACCATGTTCCAGATCTTTGTTTCATCTGCAAAGAGGCATACTTTTCCTTCCAGTCCCTCTGCAATGTCACTTATAAAGACATTAAAAAGGACTGGACCCAGTACTGAACCCTGCGGTACCCCACTAGTAACCCTCTTTCTTCAGAGTGGACTCCATTTACAATTACCTTCTGTGTCCTGTTGTTCAGCCAATGTTTTACCCAGGCTACCACCCTGGGACCCACTCCAAGGCTGTTTAATTTGACTACTAATCTTTTGTGTGGGACTGTGTCAAATGCCTTGCTAAAGTCTAGGTAGGCCATGTCCACAGCCCTTCCCTGGTCTACTACTTTGGTCACCCAGTCAAAGAAATCAATTAGATTTGTCTGACATGACCTTCCCATTGTGAACCCATGTTGCCTTGGGTCCTGTGCCCCACTGGTCTCTAGGTACTCAACAATTCTTTCCATCAGAAGTGATTCTATCATTTTCCCTACCACAGTGGTCAAACTGACAGATCTGTAGTTTTCTGCCTCTGTCTTGCTCCCACTTTTGTGAAGGGGAATCACATCAGCCTTCTTCCAGTCCTCAGGTGCCACACCATCCTCCCATGATTTGTTATAAAGAGTAGTCAGTAGTGTCACTAGTTCTCTGCTTAATTCTTTTAGAATTCTGGGGTGAATTCCATCTGGCCCCATTGCTTTGTCCACCTTCAGTTTTAGGAGTTCTTTCAGAACCCTTTCTTCTGTGAAAGGACTGGGATCGACCCCTCTCCCCAGAGTGCTTCTGTTAATTGGATTAGGCACCTCCCACACTTCCTCTTTTGTGAATACTGAACAGAAGTATTCATTCAGTTTCCCTGCTTTTTCACTGTCACTCTCTGCCCACCCACCATCCATTCTATTCAGCCTCACTATCCCTCCCTTTGTCTTTCTACGCTCCCTGATATACCTATAAAAGGTTTTATCCTCCTTCTTTACTGAGTTGGCTATCTTTTCCTCAGTTTTTACCTTTGCTATTCTGACTACCCTCCCTGCTTCCTTCTGCCTTAACTGGTACAGTTCTCTGTCCTGCTCCTTCTGTGTTTCCTTATACTTCCTAAATGTTATCTTTTTCTTCCTAACCTTCACCGCCAACTCTTTTGAGAACCATAGTGGCTTTTTCTTTCATTTTGATTTGTTTATTTGCTTCACACAAAGGCTTGTTGCCTCTGTGATGGCAGTTCTGATATTTCTCGATTGTTGCTCCACCCCTTCTTCTAGCCTGTTTGCTAGTGCTTTTCTAAGGCACTCTCCCATCTTGCCAAAGTCAGTCCTCCTGAAGTCCAGAACCCTCACTTTTGTATAGCTTGACTCTGTAGCTGAGTTTATCGTGAACCACACTGTTTGGTGGTCACTTGTTCCCAAATGGGTACCCACTTCTAGATCTGAGATCCTCTCACAGTCCACATTTGAGAGTATGAGGTCTAAGATTGCTCCCTCATGAGTAGGTTCCAAAACTAGCTGTCTGAGGCATGCCACCTGAAGGGCATCAAGAATGGCCCTGCTTTTGGATGTGGCTGCAGCAAAGGTGCTCCAGTTAACATCTGGCATATTAAGGTCCCTCCATCAACAGTATCTCAGTTAACATCTGGCATATTAAGGTTCCTCCATCAACAGTATCTCCCCTTTCTCTCAACCCCTGTGTGGATTGTGGTGCCATTTCCAGTCTCTAAGGTGACCCACAGTGCCTTCTCTCCTTCCTGTTTACTCTTTTGTTCAGTTGCTTTTATCCCTTCCCTTACATAGAGAGCTACCCCCTCTTCTTCCCTCCCTGTCTCTCCTGTAGGTTGTGTACCCTAGTATGTTAACATCCCAATCATGGTTCTCTGTGTACCATGTTTCTGTGACTGCTACGATATCCAGGCATCCCTCTTCCATCAAGGCCACCAGTTCAGGGAGCTTTTTGCCCAGACTACGGGCGTTGGTACTCATTACCCTCCATTTCTTGATGGCCTTACCCCTTTGGCCCCATCCCTGTCCTTATTGCATTTGTCACTTTCTCCATTTACCCCAGCGCTTCTCCCTATTGACATCTCTAAGTTGGTGTCTACCTCACTTAGTACCCTGATTTTTTTGGGGCTAGGATTTCCCTGTTCCTTTCCAGTGCCTCCCTCCTTGGCTAGTTTAAATGCTTGCCAATGAAGTATTTAAACATATCACCTAGGATCCTGGTTCCCTTCCTGGACAGATGCAGACCATCATGCCAGTATAGGCCTGCATCCATCCAGGTGGACCCCCAGTTCCCAATGAAGCAAAATCCCTGAGCTCTGCACCAGTTTTTCAACCACTGATTGAAACCCATGGTGTGGAGCACCCTAGCCTCATTAACCTGTATTATTTTCATGCTGCTTTTCACACAACAATTTTCTGTGTCCATATATTTAATACATTTCTCTAAGGAAAACACATTATCCCAAGTTAGCCAATGGTCCAAAAATGTCAATACCTTCCTCAAACTTGTTTTATGTTGTGAATTATCTATCAAATACGTTTCAATCTTCTGCTCTCTTCATTTTTACAAACTTGCTCAAGGGTGAGGCTACTCATTTCTAGGTCTGAAACACATTTCATAATGTTTAAATCACGTTTTTACAGGCTTATTCAGAGATATAACTACTCATGTTTAAGTCTCAAGCACATTCCTAATATTTGGACTCACTCTGCCATGAGTTACAATGCTTCATATGTTTCTACTTACTAGCTCATTAGTTTTCTTCTTATAAAATCACTCGCTTTGACAGGTTTGTTTAAAAATGCAGCTGCTCTTATATCAGAAGCAATTTTCTCATATTTAGACCACAACATATATTCCCCTCCATGAGTTACAGCGCCACATGCGTTTTTAAATATTCACTTATTAATTCACTTCTTATAAAGTGCTGCGTGTGATAAAGACAGAACTCAATCAATCAATCAATCAAAATCTTTATTTAACCAGGTGGGCACCGCTGAGCAGAGCTCACTTTCAAGGTGAACCTGGGATAAGGTACAACTACAGAAAGAAACAACAGGATTGTGATTGCTGCCAACACGTCAGTATACATTAGAATAGATATGAGCAGGCTAACACAGAGTCATCATACACAAAAATACTAAATATACAAAAAAACAGTACCATAAAAGAAATGTACAAGTTAATAGCTTGGTATAATGTAGAACAGTGAACTGTTGTAAGCTAGATTTACAGTTTTTTTTTCCCCAGAGGGCAGAAGGTAAGGGGATGCATAGGATAGAAGGGGAGAGGCGAGGCGAGGGCAGGGATATGGATCAAGGGATGACAGAGAGGGAGCAGAAATAAGCACAACGGCTGCAATCCGAGGGATTAAGGGAAGCAGTCACAGGATTCCTTGAGTTGGCAGGTGATTAAAGCTTTAAAAGCCACAAGCCTGCAAGGGAGGTTTAATTTCAGGGATTTTTGCAGCATGTTCCACCGCGAGGGAAGTACATGGCTTATTGCTACCCTGCCAAAGCAGAATCTAACCTTCGGGATTTTCAGGGTTATGTAAGAAACACTTCTTAGGGCATAGTTAGGTTGGGGGCTTAATGGTAGGCAATCAGTGATATAGCTGGGAAGGTTATTTGTAATTGCGCTGAAGGTCCAGAGTACCGCATTTCTCTGGCGCCTAAGGGTAAGAGAAGGCCAGCCTACAGCAGTATATAGGAGACAGTGATGGGTGGAGTAGGGGAGCTCCATTATAAACCTTAAGGCTGGATGCTGAGAAGGCATTTGATCGTGTGAACTGGAACTTTTTGTTCCAAGTCCTTAAGGCCTTCCAATTTCCTTCTGTTTTATATCCTGGATTTGTGCTTCATATAAAACTCCCTCAGCAAAGATCTCAGGAAATGGTGCATTTTCCAAATCTTTCTTATTACATTCCGGTACTAGACAGGGTTGTCCCCTTTCTCCCCTTCTATTTAACCTGTATCTGGAACCTCTCATTCAAAATATTCTCAACAATGCAGGAATACAGGGCATCTGGGTGGGGCGTCACGAGGTTAAGATTACTGCATACGCAGATGATCTCCTTTTGTACTTATCCCACCCGGTATCCTCCGTTCCTGCTTTGCTGGGTGAAATTGCTAAATTCAGTGCCTTCTCAAATTATAAACTAAATGTTAATAAATCCTCCTTCTTTCCCCTAAATCACAAGATATTCAAGACTGATATCACCCCCTTAGGTTTATGCTGGTCTCCTAAGACACTAAAATATCTGGGCATCAAACTAACTCGTAATCCCTCAGTATGGTTCAAGGAAAATTTGGAGCCCCTCTCCCAGCTTATAATTCAGGATCTTGACAGATGGTCTAAACTCCCAATTTCATTATGGGGCCGGATTAATATAATCAAGATGAATATCTTCCCAAGAATATTCTACCCTCTATCTCTCCTAAATACATTTATTCTGTTATCCTGGTTTAAGAAAATACATGCCATTTTTATTAAGTTTATCTGGCCTGACAAACACCCCGACTGGCCTATTATTTTTTTTTTTGGGGGATACTCCGCCAAGTATCCACCTAGTCACGCCCCTAAGGTCCCCCATGCCAGTCGATCCCTGGGTCACCCCCTGGCTTACCTCAGAGGATGGGGACACAGAGCTGATTTCTCCACATCCCAACCCGCGGTCCTGTAACTGGTTGGAGGATTGGCGACATGGAGGAACCCCAGGAGGGCTTCATAGAGGCGGAGTCCCATTTTGTATTTTAATGTATCCCTGAGAGCTAGTGTACGATGTCACGCCTCACGCAATGGATGTCCCACGGCTTCTCCCCCGGGTCAAATGCTGCGCGCCTGTCGCACTTCAGCCTCCTCTGGTGTGTCACTGCAGCACCGCATGCATCCCTCACCACCCCAAGGAAGGAGAGCTGTCGAGGATGCTCAATCCTTCCTTCCCCCTGCCAGCCCCCAGCAGCCCGAGTCCGTTCCCAAACCCGGGTTGCCGGCGCGGCGCAAGGTGTGGCGTCCTGCGCCTCAACCCTCAGCGCCACCGGGCCGGCCCTCGACTGGCCTATTATAAATTGGCTGCTCAAAATCTGAGGGGGGATTGCGGATTCCTCATTTGGCTATATATTATTGGGCTAGCCACCTGGCAAAATGCCTGAAATGGGTTTGTCCGGGCCCCGAAAATTTACGGTCGACATGGCTTAGAATAGAGTTGGATTTAATCCGGTCTATGAATATGGATCCCCTAACTTTGTTCTATGTAAAACTGTCCCAGGTGCATAGTGCTGAGAAGTATCCCACTTTTATGACTTCCCTAAAGGTATACGCACAGCTTTGCTCCTTTTTGCACTATATCCCCCAGTTAGACTTGGCCCAATCCATTTGGAACTCCCCATCCTTCACTATGAACAAGCAGCAGATTCCCAGCACCTGGTTGCCCCAATTGGGCGATGGGATAATATCTTCCTTCTTGGATGATGAGGGGAAATGGTTGTCAGCAGGTGATCTTGTTCGGAAATTTAGTATTCCGGTGTACTCACATTTCAAAGCAGTGTAGTTAAGGCACTTACTTACAACAGTGATGGGCAATATCCCTCCTAGCCAAATGGTTGGGGCCCTGATCCCAGAATATTCCTCCCTACTTGGGTCCTCGGATGTTATCTCCAAATTATATCAAGATTTGTTTCACAGAAGATACGGGGACTCTTTTGGACTGTTGAGGTTCTGGAACTCTATATTTCCCCAATATTCCCCCAACTGGCAGGCCTTGTGGAGGTCCTGCCATAAATTTGTGTCCCAGGATAGATTGTGTCTTATGCAATATCATATCTTACACAACATGTATTATACTCCGGTTAAGTTAAAGAAATGGGGTTTCCTTGACTCAAATATATGTGTTAGATGTTCCCAGGGAGAGGGAACACTTTTCCATATATTTTGGTCTTGCCCCAAAATTTCCCTTTTGTGGGATTCTATCAAAGCTTTCCTGGACCCACCCTCTATTGGGTCTACAAGAATGTTTCACACCTGACATTTGTCTTCTAGAGGACCTGTCCTCCATCAGGGTCAAAGTAAGAAAGTTTCATATTTCCATGATAGCACTATCTGTCAAGAAGCTTATTTTATGCCATCGGAAAGATAAGACTACTCTGACATTGCAGGAATGGGTGAATGAAATTCTCGCTAACCTGCGTACAGAAAAAGCTATTGCCAGCCTTCACAATAGAATACCTGTCCACACTCAAATATGGGATCCCCTTCATTCCTTAATACTAGTAGTCCAGACATAAGTATTGTCTCAGAGTAGGTGGCCCTGAATACTCATGTATAACGCTTTGAACCCATGTTGTACAGTGACACATTACTGCTATATGGGGGAGGAGGGGCAGTTTTAGCAGAATAAGTTGCTGTATTCTTGTTCTATTTTCATGTTAACTGCCTCGCTTGTTGTGTAAAATTTGTTAATAAAATTTGAATATAAAAAAAACCTTAAGGCTCTGTGGTACAGTGTATCTAATTTTACAAGAGTACCAGCAGGACCTTGGTTATATAGGAAGTCGGCATAGTCTAACAAGGGGAGAAATGTAGTTTGGACTAGCCGTTTTTTAGCCTCCCTTGGTAAAAGGTTTTTTATCATGAAGAATAGTCCTAGTCTCTTCCTGAGTTTTTTTATAAGCTCTTCAATATGACCCTGGAAAGAAAGAGAACTGTCAATCCAAGCCCCGAGGTATTTGAAAGAAGACACATCTTCCAGGTGATCCCCTGGTATGGTAGTGATAGGGGATAGTGAACCGTGAGAAGGAGGAGCAATAGAGTTGGACGCAGGGGAGAAGAGCATGGCTTTGTTTTTTTCGGGGTCAGGAGCAACTTCTGTTTTAGGAGTTGTAGTTGTAGCAGATCAAATTTGCTCTGGAGAGATGAGAGTATAGTGTCGGGAGATGGTCCACTAGTGTAGAGCACTGTGTCATCTGCAAAGAGATGCATTTTGGCCTTGTTAATGGTGGCATTAATCCTTTTAATGTAGATTGCGAAAAGCAGGGGTCCCAAGATAGAGCCTTGCGGAACACCCTGAGTAAGAGGTTTGAGGAGCGAGACCTCACCATCGGCCTTAACTTGCTGGGAGCGGTCAGTTAGGTAACTGTGGAACCACCTAAGAGAGGGAGCATCCAGATCAATATTCCATAGGGATGATAGTAGCAGGGGGTGGTCAACAGTGTCAAAAGCCTTACTGAGGTCCAGGAAGACTGCTCCGACAAAATTCTTGTTGTCCAGCTCCCCCAGCCAGTCATTACTAACTTTGGCAAGGGCGGAAGTAGTACTATGTTGAGCCCTGAGCCCCGACTGGAGCGGGTTGAGGAGGTTCGCTGATTCCAGGTGGGTCCTGAGTTGCGAGTTAACGATTTTCTCCAGCATTTTTGACAGTACGGGGAGGAGAGAGATGGGCTTATAATTATTCAGATTGCTAGTGTCCCCATTCTTGAGTATAGGAACAGCATGGGCAGTTTTCCAAACAGTAGGAAGGACACCTTGGGAGATGGATAGATTGAACAAGTGAGTAATAGGCACAGCAAGAGCACAGGAACCTGCTTTTAGAAAGAATGGATCGATTAGACCGGCCCCAGGGCTTTTTCTTTCATCCAGCTGGAGCAGGAGATCCTCCACTTCCTTCAGCGATGTGGCTTGGAGAGAGAAGGATGGGTTAATTACAGAGGGGTCAGGGGTGTCAAGAACTGAAAAGAGTTTAACTACACTTCCAATATCCTTTCAAGGTACAGCATTCAATTCATATTCCATAAAAGTTACTTACTCGCAATGTAGCTTCTACAAGGCTTACAAGATTTCTATGGCAGCAAGAGGTAAGCATTGGCCTTCTCCTCTAGTACCCGCGTGGTGAGTGCTGTGGTGTCATCAGTCGGCACACATGGAACCATTGCATAGCAACAAAGTTGCTATAGCAAAGCTCTTACCACGCGGGTATATTAGGCATGGATGGAACAACTTCTTTTCTACATTATGTTTGCAAATGTCAAACTGTATTTCATTTGTTATATGGTGCTAACATTCAGTGCACTGTGGAAACTATACTGCTCACATTTTAAAATAATTTCCTTTTACCTCAATCGTATGTTAATAGTATAGAAAGGGGGAAGGGATAATGAATTACATGGAGGGGGAAAAGGCAGGGGGTGAGGCAAAGAGCAAAGCAGGGAGGCAATTCTACATGTTTCACTCATGTCTACTAATAATTCCTTTACATTAGTAATTATTGTTCCCTCATAATCTGATTTTTGCTGAAAAACTTTCAATCTTTACCAGCATGCCTGCCATTTAATTTCCTCATTAAGTCCCCAGTTCTTATAATAGGTGTCCAATTCATATATCCATCTTGTTTCCTTTCTTTCAAGAGTTTTCGGATAATCACCCCCTCTCCGGTTTTGGGATCTTCTCTAGCCCCCAAAACCTCAGTTGCATAATTGTGTGACCCCTCTCATTGAAGTGTCTGGCCAATGAAGAGCTTTCATTTTTCAATCTAATATTACTTTTGTGTTCTGATATGCGTTCGTAAGTTCTCTAGATGTTTGGTCCACGTATAATCTGTTACATGGACATTGTAGCATATAAATTACCCCTGCAGTAGTGCAATCCATGTGCTGTTTTATGGTTTATGTCTCTGCTGTGTGCGGATGTTTAAAACATTCTTTTTTAGATGTGTTTCCACATGCAACGCATTTATTGCATGGGAACATACTGTTTTTAAGTGGGTCAAGTATTGACTGTCCAGATTCTGGTTCCCTGTGTGTATGCACAGCCCTGACTAGCCTATCTCTGAAACTTGGTGCCTTTTTAGAAGTTACAAATGGTTTATCCCTAAATATCTGACATATTTCTGGGGCATTTTGTAAAATACTCCAATGTTGTAAAATAATGTGTCTGATTTTGGGCATCTCCATACAGTGTGGATGTGTAGTGTGTAGTGCTAAACGTCAATGTTTTACCTTGTTTAGGTATATTATTCTCCAATTTTATGTTTGCTTGCACGCTTGTGCAAGAAACATAGTGCCATCATCCGAGTTGGGCTCTCAAAAAGCCTATTTTGAAAATTTGGTGAAAAAATTCCTAAAAATAACTGTTTTATGGGTGCATTATGCGAGTTCCTCGCACTCTGTAAGTTTGCGAATTTTCAATATTTTCACTCCAGATTTTCAACATTGCCATTTACCACACCTCCTTATAGCAGTACAGCTGTCATTTTCACATCTCACCCAAAACATGTTTCCTTATAGCAATTGCACAATGGCACAGTTGATGTCTTGAAATAATGTCTGGTTTCCTCACAGACATATGAAATTTGCCAGCAGATAAAGGCCTAGAGATCTATCAAGTCTGCTCGAATGCAGCTAGCACCCCTATTCTGCAGCTGCCTCCCTTCCACCCTTCCCCTTCATTAACCCTCCCCCTTGTCCTGTCCCATCCTCATTTGAAGCAGTCCACTGTTCTACTGCATACCACTTCAGCAGGTAACGCATTCCACCCAGCCACCACCCTCTCTGTAAAAAAGTGTCTCCTCATCTCCCTCCTGAACCTTCCTCGCTCCAGTCTCATATCATGGCTCCTGGTGTCCCTCCTCTCCCTTACTTTGAACAGCCCCTCTGTACCCGTCTTGTGTATTCCTTTCATGTATTTAAAGGTTTCAATCATGTCACCCCTGTCTCTCCTCTCCTCCAGTGAGTACATGTTCAACTCCTTCAACCTCCTCTCGTATGATAAGTCCACCAGCCCCTTAATCATCTTTGTCGCTCTGCGCTGCACCCCCTCCAGTAACTTAATGTCCCTCTTCAGATACAGACGCCAGTACTGCAAGCAGTACTCCAGGTGTGGTCTAACTAATGACCTATACAGTGGCAGAATCACCTCCTCCTTCCTCGAGGATATACCCCTTGCAATACAACCCAGCATTTTGTTGGCCTTTGCAGCTGCCTTCCTACATTTTGCCAAGTTGTTCATTGACCCTGTAATGAGCACACCCAGATGCTTCTCCTCCTCTGTCTGGGCTAGCTGCACTCCCCCTAGCTGGTAACACCTCCTTGGGTTCTTCATCCCAAAATGCAGCACCTTGCATTTTTTGACATTAAAGCCCAGTTGCCAGGTGTCTAACCAAGTTTCAAGCTTTGCCAGATCATCCTGCAACCCCTGCCATCCCCCTAGGTCATCCACCACCGCGACTACCTTGGTATCATCAGCAAACAGACTGATCTTGCTCTTGATGTCCCATGATATGTCTGCAATGAATATCCCAAACAACACTGGTCCCAACACCGAGCCTGTGGAACACCGTCGTCACTGCCCTTGGTGTGAGAGCTCCCACCCACTACCACCCTCTGTTGCCTTCCCTGCAGCCAGTTTCCTACCCATCTCACCAGCTTTGCACCCGCCCCTGTGCCTACTAACTTCCTTCCCAGCCTTCCATGTGCACTGAGTCAAATGCCTTACTGAAGTCCAGATACAGGACATCCACTGCATGGCCCTGTCCAGCTGCCTAGTTACCCAGTCATAGAACTCGACCAGGTTGGTTTGGCAGGATCTGCCACGTATGAAGCCATGCTGTCTGCTGTCCTGTAGTCCTTTGGCCTCTAGGAGGGCCACCAGCCTCTCCTTCAGGATAGTCTCCATTAGCTTACCCACAATGGATGTGAGGCTCACTGGTCTGTAGCTTCCCGGTTCATCCTTGGGGCCACTCTTGTGGAGGGGCACCACATGAGCCATCCTCCAGTCCTATATTGTATGGGACACATTAAGAAAATCACAGTGACACTGTTCATGAGCAGAGGTCTTAAAATGACTATGTTGAAAATTTGGTGAAAAAATTCCTAAAAATGACTGTTTTAGGAGCGCACGTTGAGCAGTTCCTACGCACGCTGGCAAGTTTACGAATTTGTAATATTTGCACACTTTCAGCACAGAAATGCGTGGTCACTGTGGGAAATCATTGTTCGGGACAGATAAAGAAAATCACACTGACACTGTTCATGATCAGAGGTCCCAAAATGTCTGTGTTAACAATCTGCTGTAAAAAAATCCCCAAACTAGTTACATTACGGGTGTCGTTGCACAGTTTCTCATGCCTTCATTACTTCATCAGTTTTTTAAGTTTTCACAGCAGATTTTCTACGTATGCCATTTTTGCACCTCCCCATGAACAATGCCGCTATCATTTTCACATCCTGTTCTGAATGTGTTTTGCACCTGTGGTGCCAAATGCCATAGTACGTGTGCAAAAGCAGTTTTCGCTAACAAACTGATATTGCCACTGTTGATGAGTGGGGATCACAAAAAAACATGTTGAAAATTTGGGTGAAAATACCAATGAATGCCTGAGGCATTAGAGTTTCTGACCATAACGCCCACCCTGTAGAGAATGACAGGCATCAGGGTGTGACTTGGGATTCTTGCCTGTCATGCTCATACCATTCCACCCCACCCACACCCTGCAGCCAGTGAGAGGCATCAAGGTGTGCCTCGGACTCTTCGAGGCCCAAACTTCACCCATTCTCCTATACGCACCCATCTCACTGTATTTCCTGATGGAATGGGGTGCGCATAAGAACCAAAGACCCCAAGGCACACCGTGATACTTGTCAGTGTCTGCAGGGTAGGGTGTGGTGAAATGGCGTGGTCGTTATGCCTGACAACCCGAAGGCACACCTCAATGCCTGTCACTCTTTGCAGGGTGGTGGTGGGGTTGGCTTCAGTTCAATACTTCACTGCCATTCCTATTATGCAGCTCTGTAACTTCTAAACTTCCAATGCCAATGCCAGCAAGCAAACATTCGGCATTGACAAATGCTTGTTTCTTCTAGTAGTGACTCTCTGGAAATTTCTGCTACTCTTGCTTTTACTTCCTTAATAGTCTCTGTTGAATGTCCCCTATATCTAAATCTGTTCAAAGTAATTTTTTCTTCTTTTTGATAGTCCATGCTACAATTACGTTTAGTTCTAAGTAACTGTAAAAATGGAATACTATCCTTCAGTTTAGTTGGATGAAAACTTCTATTGTGGAGTGTAGTGTTTCTATTTGTGGGTTTTCGATATATTTTAGTTTCTAACTTATTATTAATCTTAAAAACTGTAATATCCAGAAAGTTTACACTCAGCACATTGTAATTTCCCACAAATTTCAGATTTGGGTCACACATATTTAGATATCCTTAAAATTCCTGCAACTGGTTTTCCTCTCCTTACCACAGCATAAGCACGTCGTCAATAAATCTCCAAAAGACAATATATTGGTTGTACTGTTTTTCCTTCTCATTACCATTTAGAATATATTTGCATTCAAAGCTGCTGTGCATATACACATTTGTGTAACCGGGGGCCATACTGCTCCCCATGGCTGTACCCTTTTTTTGGTCATAAAAGTCATTTTCAAATTTGAAGTAAATATTATTTAATACAAATGCTAATTCCATACGTAGTGCCACCTTAGGTCTCTGTTCTATTGGTCTTTGATCTAAAAGCTCATGCAAAGCCCTCACTCCTTCAAGATGAGGAATCGACTCATATAAATCTTTAACGTCTATGGTGATCATAATTGTATATCCTGTGATTTTATTCTGAGTATTAATCTGTTTTAACAATTGTAAAACATGTGTGGTGTCTTTAATGTAAGTATGTGTATGTTGAACTAGGTCCTGAATGTGAAAGTCCACATATCTGGACACGGGCTCTAAGATAGAACCTATCCCAGAGACTATTGGTCTCCCAGGAGGATTAACTTCATCTTTATGGATTTTGGGAAGCGCATAAAACACTGGGGTCCTCAGGTTTTTACACATTCATAGTTCTGCTTCCCATTGACACAACCCTCCAAGGATTTGAAATCCCTCTAACAGTTCCCAGCTTCTCTCAAACTTCTCTGACATCATTTTCTGTATTTTTCAAATGAGTATTTTAAACCAATGGGGATTTTTTCTGTTTTTTTTTTCCTGCATGATCTAGCTGTTAAAAGTATTGTTTTTTCTAAACAACTGCCATTAGGCTTCTGAGGAAGGACTGGTTGGTCCGAAAGCTAAAACACTTTGTTCTTGTTCTTACATCTATGTTGGTCCATTAAAAGGTATCAAATCATTTGCTTCTGGATCTGTTCTTGAAATGACCAATATGGCAACTACTAAATCTAGATTTACAACAGTTCCCTGAATTTTGAACTAATTTCCTCTATAGGATCACCTGACAACTTCTGATAATTATGTGCAATATCTAAAAGAGATGTTTACACATATTTCTATATCTCTCTAGGTCCATGAGGAGTATAGCCCCACCCTTATCGAACATACGAAATTTGCCAGCAGGTAAAGGCCTAGAGGTCTACCAAGTCTGCTTGAATGTGCAGCTAGCACCCTTTATTCTGCAGCTGCCCCTCCCTTCCACCCTTCCCCTTCATTGACCCCCCCTTGTCCTGTCCCATCCCCTTTTGAAGCAGTCCACTGTTCTACTGGATACCACTCTGTAGGTAACACATTCCACCCAGCCACCACCCTCTCTGTATAAAAGTGTCTCCTCATCTCCCTCCTGAACCTTTCTCCCTCCAGTCTCATATCATGGCCCCTGGTGTCCCTCCCTTCCCTTCCCTTACTTTGAACAGCCCCTCTGTACCTGTCTTGTTTATTCCTTTCATGTACTTAAAGGTTTCAATCATGTCCTCCCGTCCTTCCTCTCCTCCAGTGAGTACATGTTCAACTCCCTCAGCCTCCTCTCGTATGACAAGTCCCCCAGCCCCTTGATCATCTTTGTTGCCCTGCGCTGCAATCCCTCCAGTAACTTAATGTCCCTCTTCAGATATGGACGCCAGTACTGCACGCAGTACTCCAGGTGCGGTCTAACTAATGACCTATACAGTGGCAGAATCACCTCCTCCCTCCTCGAAGATATACCCCTTGCAATACAACCCAGCATTTTGTTGGTCTTTGCAGCTGCCTTCCTACATTGTGCCGAGTTGTTCATTGACCTGTAATGAGCACCCCCAGATCCTTCTCTTCCTCTGTCTGGGCTAGCTGCACTCCCCAACTGGTAACTCTTCCTTGGGTTCTTTATCCAAAATGCAGCACCTTGCACCTTTTGGCATTAAACCCCAGTTGCCAGGTGTCTGACCAGGTTTCAAGCTTTGCCAGATCATCCTGCAACCCCTGCCATCCCCCTAGGTCATCCACCACTGCTCCTACCTTGGTATCATCAGCAAACAGACTGATCTTGCTCTTGATGTCCCATGATATGTCTGCAATGAATACCCCAAACAACACTGGTCCGAACAATGAGCCCTGTGGGACACTGCTTGTCACTATCCTTGGGTGTGAGAGCTCCCCAACCACCACCGCCCTCTGTTGCCTTCCCTGAAGCCAGTACCCTACCCATCTCACCAGCTTTGCACCCGCCCCTGTGCCTACTACCTTACTTCCCAGCCTTCCATGCAGCACTGAGTCGAATGCCTTACTGAAGTCCAGATACAGGACATCCACTGCATGGCCCCTGTCCAGTTGCCTAGTTACCCAGTCATAGAACTCGACCAGGTTGGTTTGGCAGGATCTGCCCCATATGAAACCATGCTGTCTGCTGTCCTGTAGTCCTTTGGCCTCTAGGAGGGCCACCAGCCTCTTCTTCAGGATAGTCTCCATTAGCATACCCACGATGGATGTGAGGCTCACTGGTCTGTAGTTTCCCGGTTCATCCTTGGGGCCACTGTTGTGGAGGGGCACCACATGAGCCATCCTCCAGTCCTGAGGTACACACCCTGAATGTAGTGAGGCATTAAATTGGTCTGCCAAAGGCCCTGCAAGGACCTCTGCCAGCTCCTTCAGTACCCTGGGGTGGATGCCATCTGGGCCTGGTGCCTTGTCCACCCTCAGTGCCTTCAAACCCTCCTGAACTCTGGCCTCCATGATTTCTCCATCTGTTACCCCTCCCCCCCTGTTTCTGCCATTTCTCCCCCCTTGGGTGTCACCCCTCTTCTCTTTAGTAAATACTGAGCAGAAGTGGTCATTTAGTGCTTCTGCCTTATCGCACCATGCTTCCACCCAACCCCCTCTTCCTAATCATTACTATGTGGTCCTTACAGCTCCTTTGCTCCCTGATGTACCTAAAGAAGTCCTTCTCTCCCTTGTTAATGCCTTGTGCCAGCCTGAGTTCTGCAGATGACTTTGCTCCCCTTACTGCCCTTGTCACCTCCTTCGATTCCATCAAGTACTTCTCCCTATCCTTCCCCCTCCCTGTTTTCTTGTACTTCCTAAAGGCAGCTCTTTTCTGCCTTACCTTTCCCATGACCTCCTTGCTCAACCAGCTCAGTTTCTTAGCCCTAGCCTTCTTGCTCTGGGCCTTGCAGCAGGTTTTGGTTGCCTCCACTATTCCCAGCTTTATGAGCTCCCACCTCTGGTTAGTGTCTATACTAGATTGAATTCTGGCCAGGTACCCTTTTACCACTTCCCCATCCTCCCAAAGTCAGCCCTCCTGAAGTCCAGCACTTTTGTGTCAGATTCCACTCCTTCCTTGCCCATATCCAATGTGAGCCATACTGTGTTGTGGTCACTCCCTGACAGCGGTTCCTCCACTGTAAGTTCTCTCACAAAGTCCCCATTTGCCAGCACAAGGTCAAGGGTATTCCCTAACCTGGTTGGTTCACTGACCATTTGCAGCAGGAAGCTGTTCTGGAAGGCATCCAGCAGTACCTGCTCCCTTCTGTTCCTGGTTGCTGGGGTAATCCAGTCCACTCCTGGCATGTTGAAGTCCTCCACAATCATCACACTACCCTTCTCGCAGGTCCTTCTGATCTGTCCTGCTAGTTCCCTGTCTAACACCTCCATCTGAGATGGCGACCTGTTCACCACTCCCATTCTAAGAATCCTATTCTTGGAATCCTGGATTTGCATCCAAAGTGACTCTGTACTACCCTCCTCCCCTTCCTCCCTTTCACACTTCAATCCTTCCTTCACATATAGTGCCACCCCCACCTCCTTTCCCAATCACCCTGTCCCTACGAAATAACCTGTACCCTGGTACAGACAGGTCCCAGTCATTGTATTGGGTGGCCCATGTTTCTGTGATGGATGCGATGTCCACCTCTCCCTCTGCTATGAGCACCTGTAACTCTGCAGATTTCCTCCCAAGGCTTCTAGCATTAAGGGTAACCACCTTACACCCTTTCCCCTCCTCCCATCCTGCCCTCCTTTACTAGCATCACCAACAGTACTTGCCATTTGTCTTTTGTCACTGTTATGGGAGGTAAGCTCATATGGTTTCCCAACCTGTGGTCTCTCCATGTCTCTTGTCCAACTGCCACCCCCCGCTCCTAGTTTAACTTCCCAACTTCCTCTATGTACTGCTCCATCCTCTGTTTCAACACTTTCTTTCCCTTCTCACTCAAGTGCAGTCTGTCCTTGGCATAGAGACTACTGTCCTCCCAGGTCCCTCCCCACCACCCCCAACAGCCCATACCCTTTAGCACAACACCAGGTTTTTAGCCATCTGTTAAATTCCTCTAGTCTCAGCTTTCTTGTTGTGCTTGCCTTGGGCACTAGAAGTATCTTTGAAAAAGTTACTGATCTTCCTGCCCCCCTCACATAATTGTCCTAGTTCCTCAAACCTCCTCTGGACTATATCTACTGTCTTGTCAGCCAGGTCATTCGACCCAAGATGTATAATTAAATGAGGCTTGTCCCTACCCCTTCTAGCATATTTCAGAACAGATTGTCCCACCCTTTCCGCTATCATTCCTGGCATGGCCTCCACCCAAATGCAACTATACCTCTCCTCCTTGCTACCTCACCTGACTCCTCTTGGTATTGAGTCCACCAGCACTAAGATTCCACCCCTCTTACTCCCTGCTTGCTTCCATTCATCTCCCTCTCTCATTTCTGGCTCCTCTTCTTCCTCCTGCACATTATTTCCCCCTTTTGCAATTCTTCCAGCAGAACTTCCCCCCGCTCCGGTTTGGTCCAGGCATTTATCAATTATTCCTCTAATTTCATGATTTCCCTCCTCCACCTTCCTCCTCTCTAGCAGTGCAAAACTATTTTCTGAAGACCCTTCACAAATGCCCGCTCCCTCTCTCTTCATAGTAACCTGTTCTCTCCTTTCCACTCCACGACTTTTACCACTTCTTCGCCTCCCCTCACAAGTCCCTATCTCCTCCTTCCATTTGACTTTTGTCTCCTGAACTGGTTTCCCCAGCAATCGTTCTTCTGGCCTGGGCCCCTTCGTCTCTGCTTTCCTTCTTCTGACCCTCTCCTTACCACTGTTGGCTTACATCGCCCTCCCTCATCTCCCCTTCTTCCTCCCTTCAGTATTGGGCTAAACCCACCCCCAATCTGCCTTGCCTGTCTTAGTTCCTTCTACAGACCCTCGATCTCCCTTCTAAGTTTCTCTATGTGGTTGCACACTAAACTTCCTCCCAAACTCCAGGCAATTTTTAGAAAGATTGGTGCACCGCAGTTGTTGCAGCCTACCACCCTACCCATTGCTGTCGTTGCCCACCAGCGACCCCCCACATTTCCAGATGCAGGATACCAAACACTCCCCCAAGTCTCCCCTCTCCCCCCTCTATCAGTACAAAACATTATTTTCTTAATTTTCCTTACCCTCTTTGTTGTACACGTTTAGATAGATTGAGCAACTGCTTTTTATATTCCTATCCTTCCTATCCACACTCAAAAAGAGACTTTAAGTAGCTATTGCACAATCTTCTTCAAACTCTTACTCCTCATTTCCACAATGCAATAGCAATGCAAAGTAGTAACAATGGAAGCTCCTAGATTTGCAGTTTCTTCTCTTCCACTGAGATAGCAGTCATCTCTTCACTTGCTGCTGTTCCTTTCCTGGATGTCTGCTTCTGGTATGACAGGTGCATATCCTTTGCTCGTTTGAGGAAGTGATGTCAGAACCCCTGGTATAAAGGAAATCACAGACCAGGGGCGGTGGGGGTGAGGGGTTGGGGTGGGACCAGTCCAAGTCTTCCAGAAACAATCAGTGACACTTTTAGTGACACTGTGCTTTCTTTGTTGTCTTTACTTAGAATTGTTTTTGGGCTGTTGAAAATTTAAAACGTAGTGGTGGTGTAATTCTGTGCTGTCTTTAATTGCTGCAAATTTTATCTTGGCTTGTCTGACTGCCCTGTAGTTGGGTGAAGGGTGTTAATTGTCTGGCCTCTGACCTCAGCTACGTGATAACTGGAGGTGCGGCTTGTTAGAGTTGAGGAGCAAGTAGAGTTTTATTTTCAGAAGAAGCCAGAAGGAAGGAAGAAGGAAACATATTCAATTCAGTGCTTTACAGTAACTGGTAATTGCTATTTTTCTTTAAACTTAGATTGTGGGTTTTAGTGACACTGTACTTTCTTTGTTGTCTTTACTTAGAATTGTTTTTGGGCTGTTGAAAATTTAAAACATAGTGGTGGTGTAATTCTGTGCTGTCTTTAATTGCTGCAAATTTCCCCCCTTCCCCAACTCTTAATTATATGCCCTGTTAAATCTGATTGACAGGAGCTAAACACAGGGTATAGTAAGGGGTGTGAAGTAGGAGGGGCATAAGGGGGAAGAAGCCCACCCTCAGCACAAGTGTTTTGACTCATTTATTTATTTATTGGTTTCTTTTTTTTTAAAGAAAATTATCTGAGGATCAGTGGCAGGATTTTTAGGACAGTAAATTAATAAAAAGGGAACTAGGAGAGCTTCAGTAGCAGACAAGTAGTGGAAAAGCAGTATAATTGCAGTATAATGTGGGGAGTGGTGCAATGCAGTGGCTGTGGGGCAGCCATATTCAGGCAGACCTTCCAGACACTGAGGTGCTGCCCTATCTGCATGCATCTCTCTGGACTGCGGGATGAGGTAGCCAGACTGAGAGTGGAAGTAAACTGGGTCAGGAGTACCATCACTCCTATCCAGAGACCACCTAGTCCAATGCAACTGCCTCAAAGGATGCCGAGAACGAGGAGCACTTGGATAACAGTGGGCTCAGGGAGGGTTAGAGCGGTCAGGCAGAGGCACATCCCAGATCCTATTCCACTCAAGAACTCATATGCCACACTGGCAAATGAGGACAACCAAATAGAGTACCCAGAGAAGTGGAAGGAAAGGATGTGGAGGTTAGCCAAGGAGTGACTCAGCGAGGAAAGCAGTGGACCCCAGAGGAGGAGGAAGGAATCCTGGTGGGGACTCCATCATAAGAGGGATCCAGCTAGGAACACAGGAGGGGAGGACAGGAGGGAGATGAGGTGCCTCACCAGGTGCCACGGCATGGAGGGATGGAAGGAAGATCCTGAGGATCACTGGGAAGGCAAGACGGAAGGTGAGCAGGATGTCATTATCCACCTAGGTACTAATGACCTGGCAAATGGGGAGCCAAAGGAAGTTCAGGAAGAGTTTAGGAAATTGGGAGGGTCTCAAGGTAGCTACTTCTGTCACTTTCTCAGAAGTACTACCTCGAGAGAGGCAAGGAGCGATAGGAGTGCATGCACCAGGAACTTTAACTCATGGTTGAAGAACTGGTGCTGTGAGGAAGGGTTTGATTCATTGGTGACTGGGGACCCACCTGGAGGGATGGAGGTTTGTTCAAGCCTGACGGCCTGCATCCATCCTGAGGGAATCCAAGCACTCAATGATAAGTTTAAATGCTACATTGACAAACATTTAAACTAGCAAAAAGGGGTGGCAGGCCAGCAAGGAGGGGTACCTGCCTGCTCACCCCCACAGCTAGCAGTGGAACCAGTGAACCAGAGGAGTGGCTATCTCTGCAAAGCAGTGTGCAAAATATGGAGATTAGTGCCCAAGAGGTGGATAGGCAGAAAAGGGAAAAATTCAGCAGAAGGGCAGACAGCAAGGAGAACCAGGGATAAAGGACAACCAAGGAAGGGGCTGGAGTAGAACAGCAAAACAGTCTAGGGAGGTCAAATCATGGAAAGCCATGTGCAAATGCCAGGAGCCTTAGCAACAAGATGGAAGATCTGAGGCTGTCATGGTGCAGTCAGACCTGGACATTGTGGCCATCACTGAAACCTGGTGTAATGATAACCACGACTGGGAGATGGCCATTCCTGGCTACAACATATTCAGAACAGACAGAGCAGGCAGGAAGGGAGGAGGAGGAGTGGCACTGTATGTGAAAAACTACATAAGGGCCACAGAGATCCAGGAGGAACAAAATGGGGGAGCGATACTGTGGGTTAAGCTGGAAAGGAAAATGGGGACAGCCATCCACACAGGTGTGGTCTATAGACCACCAGCCCAGGAGGAAGAAACAGATAGGAAGCTGATGCTAGCCATCCAAAGGATGGCAGACAAGGGCGAGGTAGTACTGGTTGGAGACTTCAATATTCCAGACGTGACTGGAGCATCCCAGCAGCAGCATCAACTAGGAGCAGATTTATCCTGGACTCCTTCAAGGTGCCTTCCTCAAGCAACTGGTCATGGAACCAACTCGGCAGAAGGCAATACTGGACCTTGTGCTCACAAACAGGGACAGTGTGATGGGGGTAACAGTGGGGAGCACCTGGGAACAGTGACCACCAGTCACTGTGGTTTGAAATCACAGAAAGAGCAGAACCAAACCACACAAAAACACGTATCCTGGATTTTAGGGGGGCAGACTTTGGGAAAATGGGGAGATACTTGAAAGCGGCATTAAGGGGAATGGGACAGGAATCAGGGGTTGAGGAACAGTGGGCAATATTTAAAATGGGGATTACAAGAACAACAGAATTATGCATTAAGCAGGTTAGCAAAAGGAAAAGGAAGAGGAGACCATTATGGTTTTCCAAAGAGGTAGCAAAGAAAATGAAAGCCAAAAGATTGCATTCAGGCAATACAAAAGACACAGGCAGAAGGGGATAGGGAGAAGTACCAGGAGAAGCAAAGGGAGGCAGGGAGGTCAGTAAGGGAAGCCAAAGCTCAGACAGAAGAACACATTGCAAAATCAGTGGGTAGAGGGGACAAAACCTTTCACAGGTACACAAGTGAAAAAAGAAAGACAAAGGGAGGGATAGTGAGACTGAACTGGAGGATGGGGGCCATGTGGAGGATGACAACAGTAAAGCTGACATATGGAACAGGTATTTCTGCTCAGTCTTTACTGAGGAAGAGGAGGGTAATGGGTCTGAAGGGAGTACAAGGGGTGATAATGGTGCAGAAATGGACACAAGTCCTTTACACGGAAAGGGTCCGAAGAAACTGGAAGTAATAAGAGTTGATAAAGCAATGGGGCCAGATGGGGTGCACCCTAGGTCCTTAAAGAACTAAGAGAAGTGGTGGCTGAACCTCTGGCTATCCTGTTTAGCCGATCACTGGAAACAGGGGAGGTACCCAAAGACTGGAGGACAGCAGATGTAGTCCCCTTATACAAAAGTGGGAACAAAGAGGAAGCAGGGAACTACAGACCAGTCAGCCTCACCTCGGTAGTGGGGAAGATCATGGAAGCACTACTGAAGGAGAGATTGGTGGAACATCTGGTTGTCAATGGACTACAGGACCCAAGGCAGCATGGTTTCACCAGGGGGAGGTCATGTCAGACCAACCTTGTTGAATTTTTTGACTGGGTGACTAGGGAGGTGGATCAGGGGAGGGCAGTGGACATGGCCTATCTGGACTTCAGCAAGGCCTTTGACACTGTGCCACATAGAAGACTATTACACAAACTGGGGAATATGGGTGTGGCAGGACAGTAGTGTGGTGGGTAGGTAACTGGCTGGGTGGCAGGACACAGAGGGTGGTGGTAAATGGCTGTCACTCCACAGAGGGAAGAGTGACCAGTGGGGTACCACAGGGATCAGTGGGACCGGTCCTATTCAACATCTTCATCAGTGACATTGCACAGGACCTAGAAGGCAGAATTTACTGTTCGCTGATGACACAAAGCTCTGTAACAGAGTAGACACACCAGAGAGTGTAGACAGAATGAGAAGGGACCTGCAGAAACTTGAAGAATGGTCAGGAGTTTGGCAGTTGAAATTCAATGCAAGAAGTGCAAGATAATGCATATGGGGCACAAAACCCTGGCACAATATATCAGTTGGGGGTGAGGATATAGCATGCACCAAGCAGGAAAGGGATCTTGGGGTTATCATCTCTGATGACCTCAAGGTAGGAAACAGTGTGACAAGGCAGCAGGTAAAACAAATAGGATGCTGGGATGTATAGGCAGGGGCATCACCAGCAGGAAAAGGGAGGTCATAATTCCGCTGTACAACACACTAGTGAGGCCCCACCTGGAGTACAGTGTACAGTTCTGGAGACCATACCTACGTAAGGACATAGGGTAGAGAAGGTTCAGAGGAGGGCAACAAAGATGGTGCATGGATTGCATCACAAGTCCTATGAAGACAGGTTGAAGGAACTGAACATGTACTCCCTGGAGGAGAGGAGGGAGAGGAGGGAGAGAGGGGATATGACAGAGACATACAAATATCTCACAGGAAGGAACAGGGTGCAGGAATACACTATTTTTAAGCGAAAAAGATGTTCCAGGACTAGAGGGCATGGGATGAAGTTGGAGGGAGGACGATTCAGAGGAAAGATGAGGAAGAATTTCTTCACAGAACGGGTGGTGGACAAGTGGAACACCCTGCCAGAGGAAGTGGTGGGGGCTGAAACAATCACGGGATTTAAGAATGCATGGGATAGACAAAGGAATTCTGGAGGTCAGGGGTAAGGGGCAACAGACTTCTAGGAAAACATAAACTGAACTTACAAGCTCAAATGGGCAGACTGGGTGGGCCATAGGCCCTTATCTGCCGACACTGTCTATGTATCTATGTATCTATGTAGGTAGCTGAGGCCCCTGGTCAGACCATTAGCACCCTTCCCCCACTATGCACTAAACTTTACAGCTAGTGAAGCCAGCAAAAATGAATCACAATTCTACTCAAAGCCCCCAAAACAGGTTTTCTACCAAAAGAAACAGGTCTCCAATTCAAACAGCTTCACCAACAACACATCAAAATAGGCTTGAAATTAGAAGATATAGGTCTCCAATTCAAAGAAACAGCCCCAGTTAAAACACACCAAATAGGTTTTAAATCAGAAGAAATAGGCCTCTACAAATGCTGCCTGCTACACAGTGAAACATCAAACAAATGAGCCCACTTGTAGCCACCAAAATAGGCTTCAAAATTCCAACAGCCCCAAACAATACCCTGCTAGCCCCTTAGAAGTAGTAAGAAAGAAAAGAAATAACCTACCAAGTAAAATCCACATGAAACAATGTAAAAACAGCAAGAAGAAGCTATTGTACTGTAACAGGTCTGATCCTGTCCCCTTCTAGTTCCTGGTTTGATGATTAGCTCATGGTCATTTTCAAATGTTATTAAAGTGTCCTGCTGTTTTTTAGTAAGGTTTTGTTGTTTGCATTTTTATGTTCACACATTTCTTCTATAGCTTTTGAGACTGTGTTAATATATGTTTCAACAGCATTACTGATCCCAGTCTGTGGCATATAAGAACACATTCTTATAGCCAGTTTAACTTAACTCTCTCTCTGGGATGATTATTTCTTGATTTCCAAACTGCATTTGTAAACAAATATTACAGAAGAACCTATGCAAATCAACAAATAGCAGAAAATCATTAAGTTGTTGAGTCGCAGAAAATGAAAGTCCCAGACCCAATGTTTTAATTTCTTCCTCAGTTAAGGCTCTTTTACTTAAATTAAAGACTACTGTCTCCCCCTGCTCTCCCCTGCCATAGGTTCTCTGACCTCGCCCTTCCCTTCCTCCAGTTCCTCCTTCTGTTTCTATTATGTTCTTGTCTCTTAAATCGTACCATCTGCCTTGGCCCTGGGGTAATGTTTTGTCTTCCTGTTGTATATGGGAAGGACCTGGTTGGTCACTCTCTTTCTCCTGTCTGTCCACTGGAGACCTCGTGCCTAAAAAAGGACCTTTATCATCTGGTCAAAATGAACTCCTAGTATAACTGTCTGAGCTATCTGAGCTCGCCCCTTCATTTCTTGTATTTGAATACCTGATTTTCTTGTGCATATAGACTTTATTATCTCTATAGTCTATGGTGTCCTTATGGAATTTTTTAAGTTTAACTTCCTTTATTCCCTTCTCATATTCAACTAGTTTTTCCTTAATATCTACCAACCATTTATTGAACTCCTCCAGTTTCAATTATTGTTTAAGGGTCTCTTCCTGTCTGTTTGCTTCTTCTGCTAATTTGCCCCTGTGGCCTCTATTAACGCATACATAAAATCAGCACTGCATCGAGTATGTATCCCATCCCACTTCCCATCCAGTTCTTCATCATAAATGCCTAGATTTGGTTCTACTGGGACACTAAGTCCCCTAGGAATTCTTTCATACTCCAAATACTTGGTTAAAGTTAAACCATGCCATTCAAGCCTTATGTCCTTTGATCTAATATTCTCAACCCTTCTTTTAATGTTTCTTGCTGTGTCAACCTCAGATGAACTCAAATCTCTGTTCCCTTCATGGTTGTCAAAAGGGCAGTTTGCTTCTCATCAGTGAAACTACAAAATGTATATGCACTTTGAGCATTTCCTCCTACTTCCACAAAATGTGCCATTTTATTACAAGATGAAATCACAATGCTAACAATGATAACTGTCAATGTTTCATGTATAAACTTGTAGGTGGTGGTCTTCAAAGCTCCCCTAAGTTGTTTAACTAGGTATACCACACTAAGCTGAAAGCTTTTTTACAGGAGCGACCTGGGAGCACAAGGAGGTTAAGTGACTTGCTCAGGGTCACACAGTATGCAAGTGGAAGCTGTGGGATTCAAACCCACGTCTGGTCTGCTGGATGTCACCAAATTTGCAGCTCAGAGCCTTAGACCACTGCGCTATACTGCCTCCTAAGGTTGCATAATAGTAAGTTAGTTGTCCAGAACGTCCCAGGAAAAAAAACGGTTCACACCACTGAATATACAATAATCCACATTCAATACTTCCAGGGGAAATCCTGTAACTGTTCTAAGAGTTTCTTATGGTGCAGAAATGGTTAAAGTTGTGTGATAGTCCATTCATAAGCAACCATTTGTCAATGCCGAATGTTGATTGCTTATATGTGCTGTTTAGGTATTTGGAAGTGAAAGTACCATGGCTAAGAACTGTCATGTGCCCCCACAAGACATCCACTGTGTCTTTCTGTTCAGTATTCACAGAAGAGGGAGAGGGGCAAGGGACACAGCAGTACAGCAGTTGCAAAGGCATGAAGAGGTGGACACTAGTCTATTCACAGGCAGAAGAATCCTGCAGAAAGTGAGTAAACTGGAGGTGGACAAAGCGATGGGACCAGATGGCATACACCCAAGGATATTACAAGAACTGTGAAGGGAAATAGCAGTACCTCTTGCAGCCATGTTCACTGAGTCATTCAACACAGGGAAGGTACCAGAGAATTGGAGGAGGGCACATGTGGTCCCACTATAGAAATCCAGCAGTAAGGAGGAGGAGGGGAACTATAGACCAGTCATCCTCACTTCAGTAGTGGGGAAGATCATGGAGACATTGGTTAAAGAAAGGATAGTGGGGTATGTAGAAGCCATCAAAGGCCAGGACCATAGGCAACATTGATTCACAGTGGGGAGGTCATGTCAGACAAATCTGGTTGATCTCTTTGACTGGGTGACAAAGGTAGTAAATCAGGGTGGGGCAGTGGACAACACTTACCTTGATGTAATCAAAGCCTTTGACACCGTCCCACATAGGAGGCTGATAAAGTATCTGAGTAGGCTGGGCATGGGGGAAAGGGGGTTAAACTGGGTTAGAGACTGGGTAACAGACAGGAGGCAGAGAGTGGTGGTAAATGGGGTACAGTCTGGGGAGAGGGGTGACCAGTGGGGTGCTGCAGGAAGTGGTCCTGGGGCCAGTCCTGTTCAATGTCTTCATTAGTGACATTGCAGAAGTGCTGAAGGGAAAGGTCTACCTGTTTGCAGATGACAACAAGATGTGTAACACAGTGGATACCCCAGAGAGGGTGGAGAAAATGAGGAGGGACCTGGGGAAGCTTGAGAAATGGTCTGAGGACTGACAACTAAAGTTCAATTCAAAAAAGTGCAAAATTATGCACCTGGGACACCAAAACCCTGGGGAAAGGTACAGGATGGGCGGGAGGAGGGAGTTGCTGACAGTCACAAAGAAGGAAAGGGACCTGGGGTTTCTTATTTCAGATGACCTGAAAATGTCAAAGTGGTAAGGCAGCTGGGAGGGCCAGTGACATGCTGGGCTGCATAGACAGGGGTATCACCAGAATAAGGAGGGAGGTAGTGATGCCATTATATAAAACCATGGTCTGGTTTCACATGGAGTACTGTGTGCAGTCATGGAGATCGCATCTTCATAAGGCTATTAACAGGCTGGCGATGGTCCAGAGAAGGGTGAATGAGATGGTACAGAGCTTGCAACACATGACTTACGAGGAGAAATGAAGGGACCTCAATATGTACTCACTGGAAGAGAGGAGGGAAAGAGGGGATATGATAGAAACATTCAGGTACCTCAAGGGTATAAATATAACTACTGAGAAGCAGGAGACAGCTGCTATAGGCATATGTGCCAGCTTCTGTGTGATATTCTTTTGTTCTTATAAATCTGTAATCTCCAGTATTTCAGTAACCACATGACCACACTGCCTTCTTTAGGCAATTTTATGCTGGTTGATGCCAGGTGTCAGATGGCAGACAGAGGGCTCACCAGATTGTGTTGCCATTTGAAAAACTTCATATAGTGTTCTTTTACTGGAAAGCATTTTGGAAAGGTGGTAAAGATCTCAACAATTTTTATTATGATTTTATCTCCTTATATCTGTCTCCTTTGGTTCCCCATCCCCACACACCAACAGTCATCAGTGGCCACAACTGCAGCCTTCTTCTTGGCAAGATGGTGGGTGAGAAACATACAAACATGGAATTGATGGCAGATAAGGACAGCTTGGCTCACCTAGTCTGCCCATTTCCCTACCTGATGGGTAAGCTGCAGATTCTAGTTAATCAACAGCTTATTTCCTCCTACCACACAGTAATTTTACAGTTTGTCTGTCTGTGAGCAACTGCCTTCGCAGTTTATAAAGTCTGACGTCTTTCAGTGCCAGTTACTGGTCATCTTCCAACACAGGCGAGGCGCTGCCAGCCCAAAACTAACTGAGGGCAAGCAGGTTTCAAAGTGGGGAAGAAATTAAATGAGCAAGAATCAAGTACTCATTCAGATGCGGCATCGATTTTGAGATCAGCATACTGGTGTGGACACTGCAAACAGAACCTCAGCTCTTTAAGCAGCCTTATGAAGAGTAAAGGCTTCTCGAAGCACTGGGGTTCTGCTTATTGTACTGTAAATGGGCTGCATCTAATTCGGTAATTTACTGTACCTTACATCTGGATGTATAGTAGGGCCAACTTTAAATAAACACTGCACCTGAATTAACATATGGTGTCATAGAAACAGAATTTGTCAGCAGAAAAGGACCACTCAGCTCACCCAGTCTGCCCCAGTGTTCTCTACCTACTTATAACTCCTGTCTGTATATGTTACTGCATGTCTTACTCTGTCTGCGTCCATCAGGACCTCCTTGTGAATGAGCATGCATAATGGATTTTTCCTGCAATGAACTTGAACCTACTACACTTCCATAGCTCTAGTGATCTCCATTGACCCCCTTCTTCCTCTTTTTCTAATATACCCCCAGTACAGTATAATATACGGCCACTGATCGCAGCGGATAAATTGTATCAAGGTGGTGGCACGCTGGCTGAACTAGTGTCAGCCACAGTGTGCCACCCCATTGGGGAACGCGGGCCAAGCCTCCAAAGACAATGGGGGCATTGGCTATAACAGTGTCGCGCCTCTACAGCCTGCTTCTGCAGCAAGCTGCCGCAACATGTTTCTTGTGCATACGTGCATTCAACATAAAAACAGTTTTCCATCTCAGATAAAAAAACATACGCTAGTCACGTTTAACATTCATCTTTGTCTTTATTGTAATTCGTTTTCAGATGTTCCCCAACGTTTCGCCAACAGTTGGCTTCTTTTAGGGGACTGTTAATTAGATATAAGCAGAAGAAAACATTTTCTAGTACAATATTTTAATAATTAATTCTCAAAATCCCTCTTATATAGCTTTATGAACACCACCACCATAATATTTTGTATCCACCTTTCTCAGATGTGAATAGGCTGTAAATTTCATTGTTTTGTAACTTCCGTGCCATACTAGTCTCAACTAGCCAAAATGGCTACCTATTAGATCACAGGCCATTTACTGCCTCAATGCACCAGTTTTCACAATTGTCAGTCAAAGAGGTTATACTTCACTTCGTTCTTATAACAAGCATTTGTCAATGCCGAATGTTGATTGCGTTGGTCCGTTCAGCTCGCTCAGTGGCCCTCTGTCAGTCACTCATTGTGTTTCTCCTGGTGCTGCAGGCTGCTGTTTTGTACTGGGCTCCTGCCTGCATTGGCACCCTTTTCTGTCCACAAAGAAATCAGCAGCTGTCCTGACAGAGTTCCATTGAGGTGGGTCACTGCCCCTCTCTGACTCGCTCATTTTATTTCTCCTGGTGCTGCAGGATGGCCTTTTGTACTGGGCTTCTGCCTCTGTTGGTGGCTTTTTCTGCCCACAAAGAAATCTGCAGTAGTCCTGACACAGGTCTGTTGAGCTTGATCACTTTTCGTCTGTCACTCACTGGTTCCGTGTCTGCCAGCGCTGCAGGATGGCCTTTTGTACTGGGCTCCTGCCTTAGAAAGATTCTGCTAATAGCATGGCAGAAGACTCCAGGAGAAAGGACTGCTGTGTGACTGAACTTCTCTACTGGGACTATATTGCCCTCCTTCCCTCCCCTCCACCCCCCCACCCAAAGCTAGTTCTATTTTTATAGGCACAGGATTTGACTGACAACAGGAACTTCCTGTTTAGGGACAGGGAGTGAGTGATCACAGAACCACCAAGGACCCACCATCCTAGAAGGGCAAGAGTAGCTCTCCGGCCCCCTCTAGCTGCTGGAGGTCTGCCTCTGAACAAGTAAGCAGTCTACTGAGAAATATAGGATATTCTTGTCTCAGAACAGGACAATCAGGAGCTTAAAGGGCACACAGGCAGAAAGTAAGGAGAGAGAAAAAAAACAGAGGAAAGAGTAAGGATTGCAAACAGTTAAGGGGCCAGAAATAAGACATGATTGGAGTGGTGCAGTGCAGTGGCTGTGGAGCAGCAGTCTTCCAGGAGATGTTCTGGAGGATGCAGAGTTGTCCCATCTGCAGGCACCTCTCTGGGCTGAGGGAGGAGGTTGCTCATCTCCAGGCTGAGTTGGCCAGGATTTGTGGGACCTCCTCTTCCATCCAGGGACCACCAGTGCCACTGCCGTTGCCTCAGAGGTTGCCAAGAAAGAGGAGTGGTTGGACCACAGTGGGCTCAGGGAGGGTGAGGGTGGTGGAACAGAGGCACATCCCTCCAGTTGTACCTCTCCACAATTCCTATGCCATTCTGGCAAAGTGTGGTTCCTCTATGGAGGCACCTACAGTGGAGACCAAGGAGGATGCTGGGAACCTCCACAAAGGAGACCCACAGGAGGGTGGCAGGGGACCCTGCAGGGGAAGGAAACAACTCCTGGTGGGGGACTCCATTGTTAGGAAGGTAGAACTGGGCAAGGAAGGGGAGAGGGAGGTAAGGTGCCTGCCTGGCGCCATGGCTTGGAGGGACAGGGAGCGAATCCTCAGGATTGCCGGAGCAGCTGCACAGGGGAGGGAGCTGGATGTCATTGTCCACTTAGGGACAAATGACCTGGCTAAGAAAGGGATTAGAGAAGTGCAGGAAGAGTTTGTGGAATTGGGGAGGGGCCTTAGTCAAGTAGCATGCACGGTAACCTTCTCGGAGGTGCTACCCATCTATGGCATAGGAGAGGCTAGGGTGTTCCGTACCATGGGATTCAATCAGTGGTTGAAAAACTGGTGTGGAGCTCAGGGATTTGGCTTCATTGGGGACTGGGGGTCCACCTGGAGTGATGCAAGCCTATACTGGCATGATGGGCTGCATCTGTCCGGGAGGGGAACCAGGATCCTAGGTGATAGGTTTAAATGCTTCATTGGCAAGCTTTTAAACTAGCCAAGGGGGGAGGCACTGGAAAGGAGAAGGAAAATCCTAGCCCCCAAACAATCATGGTAGCAAGTGTGGCAAACACCAACATGGAGGTGTCGATAGGGAGAAGGGCAGGGGTAAATGGAGAAAGTGACAAAGGCAAGAAGGACAGGGATGGGGCAAAAGGGGGTAAGGCCATCAGGAAATGGAAGGTAATGAGTACCAATGCCCGTAGTCTGGGCAACAAGCTCCCTGAGCTGGTGGCCTTAATGGAAGAGGGATGCCTGGATATGTAGCAGTCACAGAAACATGGTACACAGAGAACCATGACTGGGATGTTAACATACCAGGGTACATAACCTACAGGAGAGACAGGCAGGGGAGAAGAGGGGGAGGAGTAGCTCTCTATGTAAAGGAAGGGATAAAAGCAACTGAACAAAAGAGTAAACAGGGAGGAGAGGAGGCACTGTGGGTCACCTTGGAGACTGGAAAGGGCACCACAATCCGCACAGGGGTTGTGTACAGACCCCCATGTCAGGGGAAGGAATGGACAAGGATATGATGGAAGGCATTCTTAGAATGGCAGAGAAAGGGGAGATACTGTTGATGGGAGACCTGAATATGCCAGATGTTAACTGGAGCACATTTGTCACAGCCATATCCAAGAGCAGGGCCATTCTTGACGCCCTACAGGTGGCAGGCATTAGACAGCTAGTTTCGGAACCCACTCGTGAGGGAGCAATCTTAGACCTCGTACTCTCAAACGGGGGCAGTGAGAGGATCTCAGATCTAGAAGTGGGTTGCCATCTGGGGACAAGTGACCATCAAACAGTGTGGTTCACGTTAAACTCAGCTACAGAGTCAAGCCATACAAAAGTGAGGGTACTGGACTTTAGGAGGGCTGACTTTGGCAAGATAGGAGAGTGCCTCAGAAAAGCACTAGCAAACAGGCTAGAAGGAGGTGTGGAGCAACAATGGGGAATTATCAAAACTGCCATCACAGAGGCAACAAGCCTTTGTGTGAAGCAAATAAACAAATCAAAACGAAAGAAAAAGCCACTATGGTTCTCAAGAGAGGTGGCTGTGAAAGTCAGGAAGAAAGATAGCATTCCAGAAGTATAAGGAAACACAGAAGGAGCAGGACAGAGAGCTGTACCAGTTAAGGCAGAAAGAAGCAGGGAGGGAAGTCAGAATAGCAAAGGCCCAAACTGAGGAAAAGATAGCCAACTCAGTTAAGAAGGGGGATAAAACCTTTTATAGGTACATCAGCGAGCGTAGAAAGACAAAGGGAGGGATAGTGAGGCTGAATAGAATGAACGGTGGGTGGGCAGAGGGGGACAGTGAAAAAGCAGGAATACTGAACGAATATTTATGCTCAGTATTCACAAAAGAGGAGGGGGAAGTGCCTAATCCAATTAACAGAAGCACTCTTGATAGAGGGGTTGATCCCAGTCCTTTCACAGAAGAAAGGGTTCTGCAAGAACTCCTAAAACTGAAGGTGGACAAAGCAATGGGTCCTGATGGAATTCACCCCAAAATTCTAAAAGAATTAAGGGAGGAACTAGTGAAACCACTGGCTACTCTTTTTAATAAATCATGGGAGGATGGTGTGGTACCAGGAGGACTGGAGGAAGGCGGATGTGATTCCCTTCACAAAGTGGGACCAAGACAGAGGCAGGAAACTACAGACCTGTCAGTCTGACCTCTGTGGTAGGGAAAGTGATGGAGTCACTTCTGAAGGAAAGAATAGTTGAGTACCTAGAGGTCAGTGGAGCACAGGATCCAAGGCAGCATGGGTTCACAGCGGGAAGGTCATGTCAGACAAATCTAATAGATTTCTTTGACTGGGTGACCAAAGTAGTAGACCAGGGAGGGCTGTGGACATGGCCTACCTAGACTTTAGCAAGGCATTTGACACAGTCCACACACAAAGATTATTAGTCAAATTAACCAGCCTGGGAGTGGGTCCCAGGGTGGTAGCCTGGAGTAAAACATTGGCTGGACAACAGGACACAGAAGGTAATTGTAAATGGAGTCCACTCTGAAGAAAGGGTGGCTACTAGGGTACCGCGAGGGTTCAGTATTGGGTCCAGTCCTTTTAATGTCTTCATCAGTGGCATTGCAGAGGGACTGGAAGGAAAAGTATGCCTTTTGCAGATGACACAAAGATCTGCAACAGGGTTGATACACAAGGAGGCTGGAAAGGATGAAAAGGGACTTGGCAAGGTTGGAGGAATGGTCAGACGTATGGCAGCTAGGATTCAATGCAAAAAAGTGCAAAATAATGCACCTGGGAAACAAGAACCCAGGGAAGAATACACAATGGGTGGGGAGGTAGTAACAACAACAAAACAGGAAAGGGACCTGGGGATAATCATATCAGATGACCTTAAGGTTAGCAAGCAATGTGAGAAGGCAGTAGGGAGGGCTGGGGGTATACTGGGATGTATAGGAGAGGCATCAGCAGCAGAAAACAGGAAGTTGTTATCCTCTGTACAGACAGTTGGTGAGACCCCATCTGGAATACTGTGTCCAGTTCTGGAGACCCCATCTCCACAAGGACATAGACAGGATAGAGGCAGTCAGAGGAGGGCAACTAAAATGGTGCAGGGTCTGCAAGAGAAGCCGTATGAGGAGAGACTAAAGGAGCTTAATATGTATACCCTTGAGGAAAGAAGGAGAGGGGGACATGATAGAAACTTTCAAGTACCTCAAGGGAATCAACAAAGTCCAAGAGGGTAGCATCTTTCAGAAAAGAGACTTGCAAGAACAAGGGGACACAATTTAAAGATAGAAGGAGGGCGGTTCAGGGCAATGTGAGGAAGTATTATTTCACAGAGAGGTAGTGGATGCATGGAACAGCCTTCCTGAGGAAGTTGTGGAGTCTAAAACTGTGGGAGAATTCAAGAATGCATGGGACAGACATAAGGCAATTCTTGTGGGAGGCAGGAAGATATAGGCTGTTGGTTAAATAAGATCTGCAGCCTATCCTGTAGGTAGGGAAATGGGCAGACTAGATGGGCCTAGCGGTCCTTATCTGCCGTCAAGTCTATGTTTCTATGTTTCATTGCCGCCTTTTTCTGTCCACAAAGAAATCCGCAGCAGTCACGATAGAGCTTCATTGAGCTCACTCACTCCCCCTCCCTCACTCGCTCATTCAGTTTCTCCCACTGCTGCAGGCTGCCCTTTTTGTACTTGGCCCCTGGGTGCATTGTTGCCTTTTTCTGCCCACAAAGAAATCCATAGCAGTCCCAAAAGAGCTCCGTTGATCTCACTCACTCCCCCTCCCTCACTCGCTCATTCTGTGTCTCCCATTGCTGCAGGCTGCCTTTTTGTATTGGGCTCCTGCCTGTGTCGGCGGCTCTTTCTGCCCATAAAGAAATCTGCAGCAGTCCTGAGACAGCTCCATTGAGCTCGCTCACTATCCCTCTCTCACTCGCTCGTTCCATTTCTGCTGCTGCTGCTGGCTGGCCTTTTGTACTGGGCTCCTACCTACTTTGGCACCTTCTTTTGCCCACAAAGTAATCTGCAGCAGTCACAATAGAGCTCCGTTGAGCTTGCTCACTCCCCCCGAACTTGCTTGTTCTGTTTCTGCCAGAGCTGCACGCTGCCCTTTTGTACTGGGTTCCTGCCTACATTGGTGGCTTTTTCTGCCCACAAAGAGATCTGCAGCAGTCCTGACACTGCTCAGTTGAGGCCACTCACTCCCCCTCTGTCACTCACTCATTCCGTTTCTGCCAGCGCTGCAGGCTGGCCTTTTGTACTGGGCTCCTGCCTAGGTTGCCGCCTTTTCCTGCCCACAAAGAAATCTGCTGCAGTCATGCTAGACCTCCACTGAGTTCACTCACTCCACCTCTCTCACTCTGTTTCTGCTGGCACAGCAGGCTGGCCTGTTGTACTGGGCTTCCGCCTGCGTTGCCGCTTTTTTCTGCCCACAAAGAAATCTGCAGCAGTCACGATAGAGCTCCATTGAGCTCACTCCCTCCCCCTTCCTCACTCACTCATTTGGTTTCTTTCACTGCTGCAGGCTACCCTTTTGTACTGGGCCCCTGGGTGCATTGCTGCCTTTTTCTACCCACAAAGAAATCCATAGCAGTCCCAAAAGCGCTCCATTGAGCTCACTCACTCCCCTCCCTCACTCTCTCGTTCTGTTTCTCCCATTGCTGCAGGCTGCCCTTTGTTGGCGGCTTTTTCTGCCCACAAAGAAATCTGCAGCAGTCCTGAGACAGCTCCATTGAGCTCACTCACTAACCCTCTCTCACGCGCTCATTCCATTTCTGCTGCTGCTGCTGGCTGGCCTTTTGTACTGGGCTCCTACCTGCGTTGGCACCTTCTTTTGCCCACAAAGTAATCTGCAGCAGTCACAATAGATCTCTGTTGAGCTTGCTCACTCCCCCCATCTCACTTGCTTGTTCTGTTTCTGCTGGCGCTGCATGCTGCCCTTTTGTACTGGGCTCCTGCCTGCATTGCCGCCTTCTTCTGCACACAAAGAAATTTGCAGCAGTCACAATAGAGCTCCATTGAGTTCACTCACTCACCCCCCCTCACTCATTCATTGTTTCTCCCACTGCTGCAGGCTGCCCATTTGTACTGGGCCCCTGCATGCATTGCTGCCTTTTTCTGTCCACAAAGAAATTCACTGCAGTCCCAACAGAGCTCTGGTGAGATCACTCACTCCCACTCTTTCACTCGCTCATTCTGTGTCTCCCACTGCTGCAGGCTGCCCTTTTGTACTGGGTTCCTGCCTACATTGGTGGCTTTTTCTGCCTACAAAGAGATCTGCAGCAGTCCTGACACAGCTCAGTTGAGGTCACTCACTCCCCCTCTGTCACTCACTCATTCCATTTCTGCCTGTGCTGCAGGCTGGCCTGGGTTGCCGCCTTTTCCTG
This sequence comes from Neoceratodus forsteri, assembly GCA_016271365.2. Lineage (NCBI taxonomy): Eukaryota > Metazoa > Chordata > Ceratodontiformes > Ceratodontidae > Neoceratodus > Neoceratodus forsteri. Next base: position 75,256,196 of record JADMNL010000023.1, read on the forward strand.
CCCACAAAGAAATCTGCTGCAGTCATGCTAGACCTCCATTGAGTTCACTCACTCACCCTCTCTCACTCTGTTTCTGCTGGCACAGCAGGCTGGCCTTTTGTACTGGGCTCCTGCCTGCATTGCCATTTTTTTCTGCCCACAAAGAAATTCACGGCAGTTATGATAGAGCTCCGTTGAGGTCGCTCACCCCCCCATCTCACTCGCTCATTCTGTTTCTCCTGGTGCTGCAGGCTGCCCTTTTGTACTGGGCTCCTGCCTGCATTGCTGCCTTCTTCTGCTCACAAAGAAATCTGCAGCAGTCACGATAGAGCCCCATTGAGCTCGCTCACTCCCCATCTCTCACTCGCTCATTCTGTTTCTTCCGCTGCTGCACGGTGCCCTTTTGTACTGGGCCCCTGAGTGCATTGCTGCCTTTTTCTACCTTCAAAGAAATCTGCAGCAGTCCCAACACATGAGCTCACTCACTCCCCCTCTCTCACTTGCTCATTCCATTTCTGCCAGTGCTGCAGGCTGGTCTTTTGTACTGTGCTCCTGCCTGCATTGCCGCCTTTTCCTGCCCACAAACAAATCTGCACCAGTCACGATAGTGCTTCGTTGAGCTCGCTCACTCCCCTTCTCTCACTCACTCGTTGTGTTTCTACCCGCGCTGCAGGCTGCTGTTTTGTACTGGGCTTCTGCCTGTGTTGGCACCTTTTTCTGTCCACAAATAAATCCACCACTGTCCAAAGAAAGCTCCGTTAAGGTCGTTCACTCCCTATGTCTTACTCGTTCATTCTGTTTCTCCTGGCACTGCAGACTGCCCTTTAGTACTGGGCTCCTGCCTTTGTTGGCACTTTTTTTCTGCCCACAAAGAAATCTGCAGCAGTCCTAACAGAGCTGTGTTGGCCTCACTCACTCCCCCTCTGTCACTTGCTCATTCCGTTTCTGCTGGTGCTGCAGGCTGTCCTTTTGTATGGGGCTCCTGCATGCGTTGCCACCCTTTTCTGCCCACTAAGAAATCCGCAGCAGTCATGATAGAGCTACGTTGAACTCGCTCACTCCCCCTCTCTCAGTCACTCATTCTGTTTCTTCCGCCGCTGCAGGCTGCCTATTTGTACTGGGCCCCTGCATGCATTGCTGCCTTTTTCTGTCCACAAAGAAATTTGCAGCAGTCCTGACAGAGCTCAGTTGAGCTCGGTCACTCCCCCCCCCCCACTTGCTCGATCCTAATTTGTCCCAACCACTGACTTCCGACAGTGACTGCGGTATTCTGTGCCAGAAGCGCGAAAACACATTTCAGCCAGGATGTGAAAAATGACAGCTGTACTGTTCATAACGAGGTGTGGAAAAATGCCAGTGTTGAAAATGTGGCATGAAAATATTACTAATTTGCGAAAATACAAGGGTGCGTGGAAACTGCACAATGCACACGCGTAACACAGTCATGTTATGGAGTTTCAGCACAAAATTTTCAACAAAGGCATTTAGGACCTCTGCTCATAAACAGTGTCAGTGTGATTTTCTTAATGTGTCCCAAACACTGATTTCCCTCAGCAACCACGCTATTGTGCATCGGAAGAGTGAAAACACATTTCGGCCACGATGTGAAAAATGACACCTGCACTGTTCATAAGGAGGTGTGGAAAATGGCAGTGCTGAAAATCTGGAGTGAAAATATTGCAAACTTGCGAAGGTACGAGTGTGCATGGAAACTGCACAATGCACGCTTGTAGCACACTCATTTTGTGGAATTTCATCACCAAATGGTCAACATAGGCAGTTTATGACCTCTGCTAATGAACAGTGTCACTGTCATTTTCATAATCTGTCCAGAACACTGATTTCCCACAGTGACCACGCTATTCTGCGCCGGAAGTGCCAAAGCATATTTTGTCCAGGATTTAAAAAATGACAGCTGTACTGTTCATAAGGAGGTGCATAACAATGGCAATGTTGAAAATCTGGAGTGAAAATATTATAAATTCATGAACTTAAGAGCGTGCGTGCAAACTGCTCAATGCACGCTCGTAACACAGTCATTTTATGGAGTATCGGCACTAAATTTTCAACATAGGCATTTTAGGACCTCTGCTCATGAACAGTGCTACTGTCATTTTTGTAATCTGTCCCAAACACTGATTTCCCACAGCAACCGCACTATTCTGAGCCAGAAGTGCAAAAATGCATTTCGTCCAGGAAGTAAAAAATGACAGCATTACTGCTCACAAGGAGGTGTGGAAAAATGCCAATGTTGAAAATGTGGTGTGAAAATATTGCAAATTCATGAAGTTGCGAGTGTGTGTAACAGCTGCACAATGCACGCTCATAAAACAGTCATTTTTTTGATTTTTTTCCACCAAATTTGCAACATAGGCTTTTTGAAAGCCCACCTCATGAACACTGGCACTGTCTTTTCATTAATTAGTCCCAAAAGATGATTCCACGCAGTGACCACGAAATCACCTTTCAGGGCCGATTAACACCATGACAGTGGCAGTAGAGTAGGGGTCCCAAAAACCCCATGTTGAAAATTTGGTGCCAAAATTCAAATAAATGATTGAGTTATGAATCAAAGTTAAAAAAAACAACTATTTATCCCATTATACAACTTACCGGCATTTCTTCAGTTTGTGGTTTGCTTTGAAGAGTGAAGACGTGTTCCCGGTCCACCGAAGAGCGTCGCTTCAGACTCCGGAGGTAAGTATGGGGTGCGGGGGGTGTGGGGAGACAAGGTGCGCAGTGGATGGGTGTGGGTTATGGGAGAGGGGCAGGGAGACAGCGAGGGACCTTTTCTTTTTACAGGGTACAAGAATAAAAACAATCGCAGGACTTTTTTTTCTTTCAGAACCATTTGGCACGCTGGGGTGGGCTCCCAGTGTGCCAACACAGTATTTTTTGGGGGGGGCAGCTGTAGCCGGCAGGGGAATTTAGGGAACAGAGTTACATAATGAGATCACATTGTTTACAACTTAAGGGTGAAATGAGTTCCACCAAACGTACAGCTTGCTGGTTTAATCAGAATGTGATCAGAGTATGGAATGGCATTCTCATGGAAGTAGTGGGCAGGAGGGATATGTTGGAGTTTAAGGTTAGAATGGATGATTATTTTCTTAGAGACTGCATATCAGGATAATCCCTTGTGTGAAGGGCAAACTTTTTAATGAGTCTTTGACCTTATTTAGCTAGTAAATGATCTATGAGAACTATGAGAGGGATTCCTGTGGGAGAATGACACTAAGGGTTACACAGCATGAGTGGGGTAAAACAATACTAGACAGACTCCTGAAAAAGAATGATGTTGAGGGTTACACAGCATGAGAAGGGTAACACAGGACTAGATAGATTCCTGAGGGAGAATGGCATTGAGGGTTCCATAACATGAGTAGGGGGTAACACAGGACTAGACAGATTCCTGAAGGAGAGTGGCACTGAGGGTTACACGGCATGAGTAGGGGTAAGATAGGACTAGACAGATTCTTGAGTGTGATTGGCACTGAAGATTACACAGCAGAAACAGAAGTAACACAGGTCAATATAGATTCTTGAGGAGGAATGGCATTGAGAGACAGTTACACAGAATGAGTAAGGACCGAACTAGACAGATTCCTGAGGAAAAATAGCATTGAGGGTCACACAGCATGAGTAAGGGTAACACAGGACTAGACAGATTCCTGAGGAAGAATGACGTTGAGCGTTATACAGCACAAGTAGGGGTTAACACAGGACAAGACAGATTCATGTGGGAGAATGGCATTGAGGGTTATACAGCATGAGTATGGGTAACACAGGGCTAGACAGACTCCTGAGCGATAATGGCATTGAGGGTTACATGGCATGAGTAGGGGTAACACAGGATTAGACAGATTCCTGAGGAAGAATGACATTGAGGGTTACACAGCACAAGTAGGGGTTAACACAGGACCAGACAGATGCATGTGGGAGAATTGCAATGAGGGTTATACAGCATGAGTATGAGTAACACAGGACTAGACAGATTCCTGAGGAAGAATGGCACTGAGGGTTATGCAGCATGAGTAGGGGTAATACAGGAATAGACAGATTCCTGAGGGATAATGGCATTGAGGGTTACACAGCATGAGTAGGGGAAACACAGGACTAGTCAGATTCCTGAGGGAGAATTGCAATAAGGATTATACAGCACGAGTAGGGATAACAAATGACTGGACAGATTCCTGAGGGAGAATGGCATTGAGGGTTACACAGTATGAGTAGGGGTAATGTAGGACTAGATAGATTCTTGAATGTGAATGGCATCAAAGGTTATACAGCATGAACCGGAGTAACACAGGTCAATATAGATTCTAGAAGAAGAATGGCACTGAGTGACAGTAATACAGGATGAGTAAGGATAAAACTGGACTAGACAGATTCCTGAGGAAGAATGGCAATGAGGTTACACAGCATAAGTAAGGATTAACCCTTATTCTACCGCAAAAATTAGCCTTTTGGGCCATTTCACTCACCTTTGCAACTGCCCAGTTTTGCCTTTATCCTGTCCCTAAGCCCCCAAGCCCACTACTGACACTCAACACTGATCCTCATAAGACGTTATATTTATAAGGCATAGGTTGAAAAAGTATATCATTTTTATGTCGATTGCGCGCATGCGTGAGAAACATGTATTGGCAGCTTACTGCAGAAGCAGGTTGTGGAGGTGCGGCACTGTTGTGGCCAATGCCCCCACTGCCTTTTGAGGCTTGGAATGCTTTCCCCAATGAGGTGTCATGCTGCTGCTGACACTAGTTCAGCCAGTGTGCCACCACCTTGAAACCTTTAAGCCACTGCAATCAGGGCCTCTTCGTCATTGCAGCATCAGCCATTCCGCTGCACTGAGGGAGCGACCCGTGATTGCAGGGCAGTACCTTGCATGGCCCTGACCCAGTTTGCCGGCGGGGATCCCAGTCCCCATCGACATACTGTCACCCCTCCCCATTTGTTGTGTGCTGAGGGGTGCCCAATCCTCCCAGCATCATGCGCCCCCCAACTGTTTTCTTTGCTGACGGAGCCCAATCCCCATCGACTTCAGTCTCCCCAGTTTGTTTGCCGACAGAGGCCCACTCCCCATCAGCATAATGCCCCCACAATGAATTGTGTGCCAAGGGGTGCCCCAAACCACTCGGGAGGCATGCTGGGAGCCCACTCCAGTGTGCCAAATGTCCCTGTAAAAGAAAAAACCATCCCGCAATGTTTTTCTTTTTTTTTTTAAACACTGTAAACAAGAAAAGCGGTCCCTCGTTGAGTCCGTATTCACCAACCTGCACCCACCCTCTAAGCGCCTGCTCCCCACCCCTCCCATACTTACCTCAGGAGCCCAACGCGACGATCTTCGGTGGACCAGGAACACGTCTGCACTCTTCAAAGCCAACCGTGAACTGAAGCAATGCCGATAAGCTGTATAATGGCATAAATAGTTTTTGTTTAACTTTGGTGCATATCTCAGGCATTTTGAGGAATTTTGGCACCAGATTTTCAACATGGGATTATTGGGACCCCTCCTCATGAATTCAGCCACTGTCATGGCGTTATTCGGTCCCGAAAGGCGATTTTGTGGTCACTGCATGGAATCACCTTCCGGGACTGATTAATGAAACAACAGTGCCAGTGTTCATGAGGTGGGCTCAAAAAGCCTATGTTGCAAATTTGGTGGAAAAATCTGAAACATGACTGTTTCTGGCGTGCATTGTGCAGTTACTCCTTTTGCACTCATAACTTGGCGAATTTGCAATATTTTCACTCCAGATTTTCAACATTGCCATTTTTCCACACCTCCTTATGAACAGTACAACTGGCATTTTTCACATCCTGGCCGAAATGTGTTTTCACACTTCTGGCGCAGAACAGCGCTGATGCTTTGGGAAAATCAGTGTTCGGGACACAGTAAGAAAATCACAGTGACGCTGTTCATGAGCAGCGGTCCTAAAATGCCTATGTTGAAAATTTTGTGATGAAAGTCCATAAAATGACTGTGTTACGAATGTGCATTGCAGAGTTTCCACACACTCTTGTAACTTCGCAAATCAGTAATATTTTCACGGCAGATTTTCAACACTGGCATTTTTTCACACCTACTTATGAACAGTACAGCTATCATTTTTATGTTGGCTTGCATGCATGTGCAAGAAACATAGTGCCATCATCTGAGTTTTTCAGAGGTGTGTCAGCATCTTCCAATTCAGTCAGTGTGTTTGCAGGCGTGGTCACAGTTCTCCAATCACTGCTGGAGCTGTCTATGATAGCAATTGAAAATGCAGTGGCATACAGTTGAAAGGGAGAGCTACGCTTCAGTGAGCAGCTCCCCTCCCCACACACACACACAGATCAACTGTGTCAGTTACCTGATAGGATGGTGTAGTCTTGTCTAGCTTAGAGAGACAAGCCACACATCATTGCTTTAATAAACTGTTCCCTGCCACAGCAGGACCACCAAAATGTGTGGGTGCCTAGCAGTCCTTACACACGCCAGCTCTCCAAAGCACACCTTCATGGACTCCATGGGTTCTAATCCTCCAGAAAAAAAATACCTCAGCATTTGATGTGAAAACTCAGACTTCGTTGTATGTGTAATTCCAAGCGTTTTCTCTTACTAGACTCTGTCAATGTGAACTCCCCGCTGCTAAAACCTACGCAAACGGACTTGAGCATACTGTATAACCTGCAGCTGAAGCAAAGAACAGCCAGAATGCACAAAGGAGAACACATTGCTATACATTTCAGCAGCAGCCAGTGGGGGAGGTTTTCATGACTAAAGTACTTTAATGCACCTTTTAGTGCTGTCAAATACACACCCCTGTGTGGTAATTCACTAAACTGCACACTTAGTCTGGTAATGCAGCTTCAAAATATTTTTTTTTTCTCTGAATTGCCATGAGCTGGCATTTAGATAAAATCACACAGCTCTTTCTCAAATCAGATGCTCAATGAAGTCACATCACCTTGTGCCCCTAAACATCTTAGGGTTGGACATGTGCCCTAACAAAATAGTGAAAACTAGGTATAGAAAAAGAAAACACAAATTTAACCATAGCTCACAATCGAATCCACCCTTTTCTCCGGCGAACCTGAGGCCACCTAACAGCCCACCCCTGGGTGCTCATGCACTCCCTCCACCCACACAACATATGGCCGACGGGGGTGCTGTTGCATTTTATTTCATAATTTCCTGATCTCGTTGCTGCCACCATACTGATACAGTAATTCTTTCTATGGTCGAAAACTGCTTGACATTAGCTGAATTATAAATGGCATCCCTGTTTGACGCTGTGGTGCGGAATATGGTGGTACTCAAATTTTAAGCCAAGTATTACGTGCAGATATGTTGTTATTGACTCATGTCACTTACCATTTTATACATCTATTGATTTTTTTAATTCACTTTTGCTGACAAATGTTGATCACAGGGATTCTGGTGTCACAATTCAGTTCAGCGACGTGTAACATCTTAGTGCAGATCCTAAGTAACTGTTTTTAAAATGCTGAAAAAGTTAACAGCGATGAAAGTGCATGAACTTCTTTCTTCAGTGTCTGGAGTTGTAGTGGTGTTATTGGCAAGTGCATGTCCCTTTGCTCCAGATCTATCAGTGAGATGTCTATTCTGTGCAATGGACAGTGGCTGACTGTTATCAGCTGACAGTTTTCATTTCATTACCAACAGATAAATATTCAGGGCTTTGCAAATGCAACTTTGCTGGTAGCACAGTTTCATGCCCCCAAGTGTCTGTCATCAGTTAGTGGTTATATCTTAACCGATGATCACAAAAAGTATGAAAAAGATTTTCCGCTGAGTAATGTAAATGCATATCCACCTAAGCACCTTTAGGCTGCAAACAGAATTTGAACGTATAGGGATTCTGAACTGGCGTATCACTCCGCGGCACAGCAATGGTTAATAAGTTTAAGCACATTCTCAGGACATTGTTTCACTTGCCCCCTCTCCCCACTACGATCCTGGTCACCTGAAATAAACCTGACATTTTAGTATATGTTTTACATCTTGGCTCAGTTAGGCAATCAACGCTGTAAGAACATAAACAGACATATAAATGGGGACTATAAGAACATGGTCACCTGAAATAAACCTGACATTTTAGTATCTGTTTTACATCTTGGCTCAGTTAGGCAATCAGCGCTGTCAGAACTTAAATGGACATATAAATGGGGACTATAAGAACATGCCGTGGGTGCTTGTGCCTTAGTCCAGCAGTGCAACATCAGCCTGAAGCTCTGGTAGGGCTTACTGTCTACCACTTTGTTCACCCCCCCATGTACCTGTACCATTTCACATCCTCTCTTGCCTTAGTCCAGCTGTGCTACATCAGCCTGAAGCTCTGGTAGGGCTTACTGTCTACCACTTTGTTCGCCTCCCCCCCATGTATCGCTGTGCTACATCAGCCTGAAGCTCTGGTAGGGCTTACTGTCTACCACTTTGTTCACCCCCCATGTACCTGCACCATTTCACATCCTCCCTTGATCTGCAGTGAGTGGATCCCTCATTCATATGTCACATATGCACACAATAGGTCTTCAAAATTAAGATACATTTATTATGTTTGTTATGTTTGCTTGCCGCATGTGCAAGAAACATAGTGCCTTCATCTGAGATTTCGAAGTGTGTCACCCCTCTTCCAATTCAGTCAGTGTGTTGGCAGGTGCGGCCCCTGTAAGCCAATGCATGCTGGAGCTGTCTATGACAAGCTCCAAAATGCAGTGGCATACAGTTGAAAGGGGGAGCTATGCTTCAGTGAGCAGCGATAAGATATCGCTTGCTCATGCGCAGCTCCCCACACACCGCATGCAGGTGTGCGCGCCCACATGCACGCACACACCATATAGCGCGGGTGCCCAATCCCCGCGGCTGTGCTACGCTCCCCACCCCCCAAAGCCTTCCAAATGCCACGCTGGGTGCCCACCCCAGCATGGCAACTCATGATATAGCCGATGGGGGGTGCCCAATCCCCCATCGGCTCCACTGTCCTCACCCCAGTACTGGGTGCCATGCTGGGAGCCCACCCCAGCGTGGCAATCGATGCTTAGGGCGACAGGGGTGCCCAATTCCCCGTCGTCTGAACACCTCCCCAACCGTCCTTGTGCCATGCTGGGGGCCCACCCCAGCATGGCAAACATCCCGCATCATCATTGGAAACAAAAAGAACACCTGTAAAAAAGCGGTCCCACGTAGTCTCCTGGCCCCCTCCACAACCCGCACCCACCACTACGCACCCTGCCTCCCACACCCCCTCACCCCACACTTACCTCTGGACCTTGGTGCGACAATCTTCGGTGGACCGGGAACATGTCTGCACTCTTCAAAGCCGACCGCGAACTGAGGAAATGCCGGTAAGCTGTATAATGGGCTAGATAGGGGTTTTTCAACTTTGTTGCATATCTCAGCCATTTTTTGGAATTTTTGCACCAAATTTTCAACATGGGGTTTTTGGGACCCCTTTTCGTGAATGATGTAACTGTCATGGTGTTATTCGGGCCCAAAAGGTGATTTCACAGTCACTGTGTGAAATCACCTTTCCGGACCAATTAACGAAATGACACTGCCAGTGTTCTTAAGGTGGGCTCTCAAGAAGCCTATTTTGAAAATTTGGTGGAAAAATTTCAAAAAGCGACTGTTTTACGAGCGTGCATTGTGCAGTTCCTATGCACGCTCATAAGTTTGCAAATTTTCAATATTTTCCCTCCAGATTTTCAACATTGCCATTTTACCACACCTTCTTATAAGTAGTTCAGCTGTCATTTTTCACATCTTACCCAAAACGTGTTTCCGCTCATGTAGTGCACAATGCCGCAGTCGGTGTGCTAAATCAATGAATGGGACAAATTAAGAAAATCACAGTGACACTGTTCATGAGCAGAGGTCTTAAAATGGCTGTGTTGAAAATTTGGTGAAAAAATTCCAAAAAATGACTGTTTTACGAGTGTGCGTTGTGCATTTCCTACGTACGCTTGTAAGTTCGCAAATTTTCAATATTTACACTCCAGATTTTCAACATTGCCATTTCACCACACCTCCTTATGAGCGGTAGAGCTGTCATTTTTCACATCTTGCCCAAAATGTGTTTCTGCCCATGTAACGCACAATGGCGCAGTCGATGTGCTAAATCAATGTATAGGACACATTAAGAAAATCACAGTGACACTGTTCATGAGCAGAGGTCTTAAAATGGCTATGTTAAAAATTTGGCGAAACCATTCCTAAAAATGACTGTTTTACGAGCGTGCGTTGTGCAGTTCCTGTGCATGCTCATAAGTTTGCAAATTTAATATTTTCACTCCAGATTTTCAACATTGCCATTTTATCACACTTCCTTATGAACAGTACAGCTGCAATTTTTCATATGTTGCCCAAAATGTGTTTTCGCACATGTAGTGCACAGTGGTGCTGTTGGTGTGCGAAAGCAATGTTTGGGACAGATTAAGAAAATCACAGTTACACTGTTCATGAGCAGAGGTCTTAAAATGGCTATGTTGAAAATTTGGTGACAAAAGTCCATAAAATGACTGTGTTACGAGTGAGCATTGCGCAGTTTCCACGCACCCTCGTAAGTTCATGACTTTGTAATATTTTAAGTCCAGATTTTCACCAGTGGCATTTTTCCACACTGCCTTATTTACAGTACAGCTGTCATTTTTCACAACATGGCCGAAGTGTGTTTTCACACTTTCAGCGCAGAGATGCGTGGTGCTGTGGGAAATTATTGTTCGGGACAGATAAAGAAAATCACAGTGACACTGTTCATGATCGGAGGCACAAAATGCCTGAGTTGACAATCTGCTGTAAAATCCCCAACCTAATTATATTACGGTGTCGTTGCACAGTTTCTATGTCAGCTCGTGACTTCATTTTTAAATATTTTACTGCAGATTTGCAACATTGCCATTTTACACCTCCCATGAACAGTACAGCTGTCATTTTTTACATCCTGTTTGGAATGTTTTTGCAACTGTGGTGCTAAATGCCGTAGTCGCTGTGCATAAGCAGCTTTGGCTAAGAAACTGATATTCCCCCTGTTCATGAGGTGGGGTCACAAAAAAACCATGTTGAACATCTGGAGTGAAAATACCAATGAATGCCTGAGGTATTAGGGTTTCCAACCATAACGCCCAACCCTGTAGAGAATGACAGGCATCAGAGGTGTGACTTGGGATTCTTGCCTGTAATGCTCATACCATTCCACACCCTGCAGCCAGTGAGAAGCATCGAGGTATGCCTTGGACTCTTCGGACCCAAAGTTCACCCCATTCTCCTATATCACACCCATCTCACTGTATTTCCTAATGGAATGGGGTGCGCATAAGGACCAAAGACCCCAAGGAACACCCTGACACTTGCCAGTGTCTGCAGGGTGGGGTGTACTGAAATGGCATGGCCATTATGCCTGACGACCCAAAGGCACACCCCAATGCCTGTCACTCTCTGCAGGGTGGTGGTGGGGTTGGCTTCAGTTCAATACTTCACTGCCATTACTATTACGCAGCTCTGTAACTTCTACACTACCACTGCCAATGCCAGCAAGCAAACATTTGGCATTGACAAATGCTTGTTTACATCCTGGCCGAAATGTGTTTTCGCACTTCCGGTGCAGAATAGCACAGTCACTTTGGGAAATCAGTGTCTGGACAGATTAAGATCAAGCAAGTGAGAGAGGGGGAGTGACTGAGCTCAACTGAGCTCTGTCAGGACTGCTGTGGATTTCTTTGTGGACAGAAAAAGGCACCAACGCAGGCAGGAGCCCAGTACAAAAGGGCAGCCTGCAATGCCGGGAGAAACAAAATGAGTGAGTGAGGGAGGGGGAGTGAGCAAACTCAACAGATCTCTGTCGGGACTGCTGTGGATTTCTTTGTGGGCAGAGAAAGGTGTCAATGCAGGCAGGGGCCCAGTACAAAAGGGCAGCCTGCAGTGGCTGGAGAAACAGAAAGAGTGAGTGAGAGAGGGGGAGTGAACAAGTTCAGCTGAGCTCTGTTAGACAGCTGTGAACTTCTTTGTTGGCAGAAAAAGGCACCAGTGCAGGCAGGAGCCCAACACAAAAGGGCTGCCTGTAGCGCCAGGAAAAACAGAATGAGCGAGTGAGAGAGGGGGGAGTGAGTGAGCTCAATGGAGCTCTGTCGGGACTGCTGCAGATTTCTTTGTGGGTAGAAAAAGGTGCCAATGGAGGCAGGAGCCCAGTACAAAAGGGCAGCTTGCAGCACCAGGAGAAGCAGAATGAGCAAGTGAAAGAGGGGGAGTGAGCGAACTCAATGGAGCTCTGTCGGGACTGCTGTGGATTTCTTTGTGGGTAGAAAAAGATGACAATGCAGGCAGGGGCCCACTACAAAAGGTAGCCTGTAGCGGCAGGAGAAACAGAACGAGTGAGTGAGAGAGGTGGAGTGAGCGAGCTCAGCGGAGCTCTATCAGGACTGCTGCAGATTTCTTTGTGGGCAGAAAAAGGTGCCAATGCAGGTAGGAGCCCAGTACAAAAGGGCAGCCTGCAATGCCGGGAGAAACAAAATGAGTGAGTGAGTGAGGGAGGGGGAGTGAGCAAACTCAACAGATCTCTGTCAGGACTGCTGTGGATTTCTTTGTGGGCAGAGAAGGTGTCAATGCAGGCAGGGGCCCAGTACAAAAGGGCAGCCTGCAGTGGCTGGAGAAACAGAAAGAGTGAGTGAGAGGGGGTGAACAAGTTCAGCTGAGCTCTGTTAGACAGCTGTGAACTTCTTTGTGGGCAGAAAAAGGCACCAGTGCAGGCAGGAGCCCAATACAAAGGGCTGCCTGTAGCCCAGGAAAAACAGAATGAGCGAGTGAGGAGAAGTGAGTGAGCTCAATGGAGCTCTGTCGGGACTGCTGCAGATTTCTTTGTGGGTAGAAAAAGGTGCCAACGGAGGCAGGAGCCCAGTACAAAAGGGCAGCTTGCAGCACCAGGAGAAGCAGAATGAGCAAGTGAAAGAGGGGGAGTGAGCAAACTCAATGGAGCTCTGTCGGGACTGCTGTGGATTTCTTTGTGGGTAGAAAAAGATGTCAGTGCAGGCAGGGGCCCACTACAAAAGGTAGCCTGTAGCGGCAGGAGAAACAGAACGAGTGAGTGAGAGAGGGGAGTGAGTGAGCTCAGCGGAGCTCTATCAGGACTGCTGCAGATTTCTTTGTGGGCAGAAAAAGGTGCCAATGCAGGTAGGAGCCCAGTACAAAAGGGCAGCCTGCAGCACCGGGAGAACAGAATGAGCTAGTGAGACAGCGGGAGCGAGCAAGCTCATTGGAGCTCTGTCGAGACTGCTACAGATTTCTTTGTGGGCAGAAAAAGGCACCAACGCAGGCTGTAGCCCAGTAAAAAAGGTCAGCCTGCAGCGCCGGGAGAAATGGATAGAGTGAGTGAGAGAGGGGGTGTGAGCGAGACGAATGGAGCTCTGTCAGAACTGCTGCAGATTTCTTTGTGGGCAGAAACAGGCACCAACGGAGGCAGGAGCCCAGTACAAAAGGCAGCTTGCAGCCCCAGGGAAACAGAATGAATGAATGAGAGAGGGGGAGAAAGCAAGCTTAACGGAGCTCTGTCGGGACTGCTGTCGATTTCTTTGTGGGCAGAAAAAGGTGCCAACATAGGCAGGAGCCCAGTACAAAAGGGCAGCCTGCAGCATTGGGAGAAACAGAACAAGCAGGTGAGAGAGGCGGAGTGAGCGAGCTCAACGGAGCTGTGTCGGGACTGCTGCGGATTTCTTTGTGGACAGAAAAAGGCACCAACACAAGCAGAAGCCCAGTACAAAAGGGCAGCCTGCAGCATCAGGAGATATAGAACAAGCGAGTGAGAGAGGGGGAGTAAGCGAGCTCACTGGAGCGCTGCTGGAACGTTAGAGTTGCCCACCATCCCTCCCAGGGTCCTCTGTGGTCCTATATTACAGCAGGGTCTCTGGAGTGGAGACAAAGCAATGATTGGAGACTTTTAGGATTGCTGTAATAATACAGATTTAGTTGTTCTGTTTATTTCTCTAACTGAGCAAAGTACTGAGCTATACTGTTATGATTGCTGTAATAATACATGCTTATTTGTTCTGTTTATTTTTCTAACTTAGCTGAATAATACTTGGAGAGCAATAGGATTTCTGACTAGGCTAAGTGAAACTATATGAGAGACGAGCATATCAGAGGCACTAACAGAAAAGACAGGAGGGGGAGGGGTGCCCAAGGCAAGGGGGAGGCCTCTTGATGGGGGAGGAAGAGACCATGAGGAGTACCAGGGGAGAAAGCAGATGGCTGTGGGTAGGATGGGACCGGGGTGGCACGGAGGGGAACAGGTAGGAGGGGGATAACTGACATGGGGAAGAAACGTAGGAGGGGTATCGACTAGGAATAGATTTGAACCTCTGCTCTAGGACAGAGAGGGGGAACAGGAACATACTGAAGGGGAGGACAAGCTGGGCATGAGAGGGATGGCAACAGGTGGGGAAGAGATAGCGAGGACGAAAGGGTAGAAGGGGTTAGTAAGGAAGGAGGGGGTGGTGACTGAAGGAGAGAAGGCTATGGGAAGGGGAAGGATGGGAGGGGCATCACTATCGGGGTAGAAGGGAATGGGGGCTCTAAATCGACAACAACGGAGATAGGAGAGGGGTTGGAAATCAGCAGGGGAGGAGGGGAGGCTGACATGGCAAGCCCAGTAGAAAGTAGTCAGGCTGGGAAGGGGTTCAAGGGGGATGGGAGGAATAAGGCAGAGAAAAGGGGTGAGGCTGAAGTAGGGGGTACAGATACAGAAGTCACAGAGGGTGCAGTTTGCAGGGTAAGGGGCAGGGAAGAACAAATACTGCGGTGGTGGATGGGGCATTAGAAGGGAAAGGGGGTAAGGGAGGGGGGATACTCATCCTGGGGGGATTCTGTACTGAAATGGGTGAGATGGGGTGGAAAGGGGGAAGGAACAGCCATATTTGGGTTGAAGTTGTCCCCAGGTTGACTGCAGGAGGGGCAGGGCAGGCACTGCTTAAGTGTGCAGCGAGGGGGAGGAAGAAACCTCATTTACTGTTGCATATGGGTACAAACGACTTGGCGGGACACTGTGAAGTAGTGAGGGGAGGCTTGATGTAGGCAGGCAGTGTGAGGGGGTGGGAAGTTGGTGACATTCTTGAGGTACTGCTGGTACTACGTGCAAGCATGGGGAGGAAGGGTAGGCTTGAGGAGTTCAAGTGGCTGAGGGATTGGTACCATACAAAACATTATGAGTTAGTGACAAACTGGGGTAGGGTCTGGGGGAAACAGTGACTTGTACGTGGGGGACAGGGTACACTGGAACAGGAGGGGGAGGGGAGTATTAAAGGCAGCATTACTGCCGGGCCACTGATGCTGAGGGCTGAGGCACTGGATGCCCCACTTTGGGCCATGCTGGCGACCTGGGTTTGGATGCAAGCCCGGACTGCCAGGGGTTGGCAGGGGAGGGATAGGATTGAGTGTCCGGAGGACTGCTCTCCTATCCCAGGGCAGGATCCAGGGACCCACCACTCTGTAGCGGCCCCTGGTGATGACCATGGGTGCTACTACAGCGGTGTAGTAAAGGGAGCAGAGTGTGACAGACGTTGGCATGCTGTGCCTAAGTGTCATTACACACCCGCACTCCACAAAGGGAAGAAAAGTGGAAAATGGGCTATGGTAGGGCAGCATGAAATTCTGACTCCCCCTGCCCGCCCCGAACAGCGCCTCCTCAACTGGATCCTGCTCAGGTGTGTTGAGCTGGGAGCTCCTCATCACCCCACCATGAGGGGTAATCCATGGAAGTGAGCAGGTCAGCCTGATGTTGGGGGCAGGGCTAGGGGGGTAGGTCGGGAGAACCAAGCCGATCGCAGCCTGGGGAGAAAATATGTAAAAAAACAAAAAATTGCAGGATTAGAGGGGTATATTGCTACTAAGGTAGATTTAAACAAGTGGGTGGGGGTGGGGGGCGGCCAAAAGACTGAGGTTGGTAGAAAGGTCCAGACTGGGGAGTCTGATGAACTCACTGCCCTAGAGATAGGTAAAGGCAGAGGCATAGTAACCCTGGAAGGGGGTGGGCAGAGTGGTCTGAGTGTAGTGCAGAAGGTGCCACCACTGGTAAGAATAAGGAGGAGAAAGAGTGCGGACTACCGGGAGGAGGGACACAGGCCAAGGAGGAGAAGAGTGAGGAGAAAGAGGGGTATGGGTGGAAGGTTGTCTTACTAAATGGATAGAGAACTGGTTACAGGGGAGGGTGCAGAGGGTGGGGGTGGTCGGGTAGCTCTCAGCACCCACAGCAGTGACAAGTAGGGTGCTGCAGGGCTCAGTGCTTTGCCCAGTGCTATTTGGGCTCCTTATCTCGGATATAGCACACGGAGTGAGAAGCAGGGTTAGTCTGTTCGCACATTATACCAAATCAAAAGCAAATAGTTATAGTAGCAGGGTCCCCCCCCCACACACACACACACTCTCCTAAAAGCCGCTTAAAAGCCTGCAGTTCATTCAAATCAATTCCATTTTGTTACTTACTTGAAGTTCAATGGCAACAAGTGTAAAACCATGTACCTAGGGCATAGGAACCCCGATGCTGAGTATAGGATGGGGAGGTACTGATACTCACTAGACGTGAAAAGGTCCTTGAGGTTATTATATCAGATGACCCCAAGATGGCAGTACAGTGTGACAAGGCTATGGACGGGGCAAATTGGATTCTGGGGTGCATAAGTAGTGGCATCTCCAGTAGGAGGAGGAGGAGGGATGTTGTGCTGCCATTGTATCTCTCCCTGGTATACACCCAGCTGGAGTACTGTGTCCAGTTATAAAGTCCACACTTCAGAAAGGACATAAGGTGGAGGTTTTCCAGAAGAAGGCAACTAAAATGGTTCAGGATTTTCACAGGAATCCCTACAAGGAAAGGCTGAAGAATCTTAACATGTACACTCTGGAAGACAGGAGGGAGAGAGGTGACATGATTAAGACCTACAAAGTACCTCACAGGGGTAAACAGGGTACAGTTGGAGAGTTTCCTTCCAGTGAGGATAAACACCCAAACCAAGGGACATACAATGAAGCTGGGGGGCATTCAGGATAGATGTGAAGCAATATTTATTTACTGAAAGGGTGGTAGACGCCTTGAACACACTGCTAGGAGAAGTGGTGGAAGCTAAAATGGTAAGGGGCATGAAACATGCATGGCATAAACATAGGGGTATATTAGAAAAAGGGGAAGAACGGGGTCGACGGAGATCAATAGGGCTATGGAAGTGGAGTAGGTTCAAGTTCATTGCAGCAAAAATCCATTAAGCAAGCTTATTCACAAGGAGGTTCAGATGGACGCAACCAGAATAAGACATGCAGTAACATATACAGGCAGGACTTACAAGTAGGTAAAGAACACTTGGGCAGACTGGGTGGGCTGAGCGGTTCTTTTCTGCTAACAAATTCTATGTTTCTATGGCATCATGTGTTAATTCAGGTGCAGTGTTTATTTAAAGTTGGGTCTACCATACATCCAGATGTAAGGTACAGTAAATTACCAAATTAGATGCAGCCCACTTACAGTACAATAAACAGAACCCCAGTGCTTTGAGAAGCCTTTACTCTTCCTAAGGCTGTTTAAAGAGCTGGAGTTCTATTTGCAGCGTCCACACTAGTATGCTGATCTTAAAATCGACACTGAATCTGAATGAGTACTTCAATTTTGCTCACTCCATTTCTTCCCCACTTTGAAACCTGCTTGTCCTGAGTTACTTTTTGGCTGGCAGCGCCTTGCCTGTGTTGAAAGATGACCAATTAGCTGCACTGAAAGACATCAGACTTCACAGACTATGAAGGCAGCTGCTCACCCACCATCTTGGCAAGAAGAAGGCTTCAGCTGTAGCCACTGATGATTGTTGGGATGGGGGGACCAAAGGGGACAGACATAAGGAGATAAAATCATACTAAAAATTGTGAGACCTTCACCAGCTTTCCAAATGCTTACCAGTAAAAGAACACTCTATAAAGTTTTCCAAATGGCAACACAGTCTGGTGAACCCTCTGTCTGCCGTCTGACACCAGGCATCAATCAGCATAAAATTGCCTAAAGAAGGCAGGGTGGTCATGTGGTTACTGAAATACTGGAGATTACAGATTTATAAGAACAACAGAATAACACACAGAAGCTGGCACATATGCCTATAGCAGCTGTCTCCTGCTTCTCAGTAGTTATATTTATACCCTTGAGGTACCTGAATGTTTCTATCATATCCCCTCTTTCCCTCCTCTCTTCCAGTGAGTACATATTGAGGTCCCTTAATTTCTCCTCACAAGTCATGTGTTGCAAGCTCTGTACCATCTCATTCACCCTTCTCTGGACCATCTCCAGCCTGTTAATATCCTTACGAAAGTGCGACCTCCAGAACTGCACACAGTACTCCATGTGAAGCGTGACCATGGTTTTATATAATGGCATCACCACCTCCCTCCTTATGCTGGTGATACCCCTGTCTATGCATCCCAGCTTGTCACTGGCCCTCCCAGCTGCCTTACCACTTTAACATTTTCAGGTCATCTGAAATAAGAACCCCAAGGTCCCTTTCATTCTTAGTGACTGTTGGCGACTACCCCCCAATCCTGTACCTTTCCCCAGGATTCCTGTGTCCCAGGTGCATAATTTTGCACTTTTTTGAATTAAACTTCAGTTACCAGTCCTCAGACCATTTCTCAAGCTTCCCCAGATCCCTCCTCATTTCTCCACTCCTCTGGGGTATCCACTGTGTTACAGATCTTGCTGTCATCTGCAAACAGGCAGACCTTTCCCTTCAGCCCTTCTGCAATGTCACCAATGAAGACATTGAACAGGACTGGCCCCAGGACCAATCCTGTGGCACCCCACTGGTCACCCCCCCTCTCCACAGACTGCGTGCCATTTACCACCACTCTCTGCCTCCTGTCTGTTACCCAGTTTCTAACCCAGTTTACCACCCTTTCCCCCATGCCCAGCTACTCAGCTAGTTTACCAGCCTCCTATGTGGGACGGTGTCAAAAGCTTTGTTTACATCAAGGTAAGCGTTGTCCACTGCCCCACCCTGATTTACTTCCTTTGTCACCCATTCAAAGAGATCAACCAGATTTGTCTGACATGACCTTCCCACTGTGAATCCATGTTGCCTATGGTCCTGGGCTCTGATGGCTTCTATATGCCCCACTATCCTTTCTTTAAGCAATGTCTACATGATCTTCCCCACTACTAAAGAGAGAGGCTGACCTGCCTATAGTTCCCCGCCTCCTTCCTACTGCTGGATTTGTATAGAGGGACCAAATGTCCCCTCCTCCAATTCTCTGGTACCACTCCTGTGTTGAATGACTCAGTGAACATGGCTGCCAGAGGTACTGCTATCTCCCTTCACAGTTCTTTTAATATCCTTGGGTGTATGCCATCTGGTCCCATCGCTTTGTCCACCTTCAATTTACTCACCTTCTGCAGGATTCTTCTGCCTGTGAATGCACTATTGTCCACCTCTTCACACCTTTGCAATTGCTGTACTGCTGTGGCCCTTGCCCCTCCCCCTCTTCTGTGAATACTGAACAGAAAGACAGTGGATGTCTTGGGGGGGGGCTCATAACAGTTCTTAAGCATGGTACATTCACTTCCAAATACCTAAACAGTACATACAAGCAAGCAACATTCTGCACTGACAAATGCTTGTTATTTTTTTAATTTAGTCTTTGGTAACCAGGTAGGGCCCACTAGGCACAATGCTTGTTTTCAGGGGCAACCTGGGAGCACTGGGGAGGTTATGTGATTTGCTCAGAGTCACACAGTATGCAAGTGGAGGGTGTGGGAATTAAATCCACGCCTGCTGGATGTATCACGCTTATTCACAGCCCATTACTCTTACCTCTAGGCTATACTGCCAGCCTTTACCATATCACATTATTACTTTTATGCTCAGGAAATATTGAAGTAAACCCTGGTCCTTCCTCCTCCCTCACTTCACTATCTGAATTCGCTTCAGTATTCAACCTAAAAATGATGCAGATCAATGTCTGCAGCCTCCTGAACAAACTCGATACAATAAAAACTTGAGTTTCACATATAGATCCAGATATACTAGTAATCATTGAAACATGGCTAAAGGGTACCATTACAAATTAGCAGACAGCGCTTCCTTCCTTCAATATCTTTAGACTGGACAGACCAACAAGGGGAGGGGGTAGTAATTTATATTAATTCTAAATACATCGCTACCAAACTTCTTGCAGTCACCAAACCTAGGGAATTTAAATGCTTAGCCGCAAGACTCGCAATGCACTCAACTGAAGCACTCAATATTATTGGCTGCTATAGACTGCCATCAGGGGGCTTAGAACTTTTATAAGCCCTCAGAAACATCATCAATACTAACCCCAATGAGTCCATTATCCTTGATGACCTGAACCTGGACTGGCTCACCCCCAATGTGAACACACTAAAAGAAATGTGTGACGAGTTGGGTATCTCACAGCTTATTTCTGAACCCACAAGAATTAATGTAAAAATCCACACTAAAAGTTCTATAATTGATACTCACAAGCAGACCTCACAACATTGCTCACACAGCCATTTCCCATAATGACCTAAGTGACCACAATATAGTTGTCCATTCAAGAAGCCTGAAGAAAAGCATCTCCTGCTCTAAATTTATCACTAAATGAAGTTTACGTAAATTCAAACCTGAAAACTATTTAGCCACTCTCAGGAGTATAAACTGGCAAAATTTTGCTTGGCTCCTTCAGTCGATGTGGCTGTCGGCATCCTCAATTTAACCCTTACAAATCTAGCAAACAAACATGTCCCACCTATAAAATGTAGAGTGAAAAAAAAAACTTGTACCTGTGGTTCTCTACTGAATTGAAAACAGCACTAACCCATCAGGACAAACTATGGACGACAGCAAGACATTCCAAAGCCCCCATACACTGGACAGCATTCAGAACTGTGAGAAATGCTTGTACTAATGTAATCCCCCCCCATAAATGGGGGTTCCTAAAATGTCTTCCTGGGCTGGCCCAATGCCCACTTGTCAGGATGGTGTCCTGTGTCTGTAGTAGTTTTGATTGCCTGCATGTGAGTTCCATGTTTGGCCCACATGCCTGTCTCTTTAAGAGCTATCTGTTTTGTAGGATATAATTAGCCTGGGTAGGGACCGAGTGGTTTAAGGCTTGAGTCCCACCCAGGGATTAGTACTGCTGCTCCATTCTGCTATCGTTATATGCGCAGAGGGAGCACTTGTAGGATCTATCATTATTTGCTGATTATCTGGTTTAATAATAATAATATAGAACTTTGTCTAACCTACCTTCCTTTGCAGCATGGACTTTTTGCTTAGAGCCACCATTTTGGTTCTGGACTGCCAGAGTTGGACCAATCGGTACCTCGGGGGACCCTAAAATGGAGACTGTCCCAAGGGGTCTTGTGGGATTGAATTTCTGTAGGAATTGTAGTTTTTAGTGTTCGGTGCCTAACTGGACCTGGAGGGGGAGCTCTTTCTGTGAAAGAAAGATGGCTCAACCAAGCAAACATTTTGGATCACTGGGAAATCCCAGAGCTGCCTGCAGCAGTGTGTCAGTCGAGATTTGGAGTTTGGAGAGTGAACAGCTCAAGCCATTCGAGCAGTTGCTCCTGTGTGGTAGCGCAGGGGATCAGTGGGAAGGCTGTGTTTTGACCTGCCTGCCACCATCTTCCAGTGTGAAGGAGTTTGCGATAATAAAATTGGACTAAATCCGATAGCTGCGTTTTGATCTGAAGTGGAAGTGGAGGAGAGTGAATTTCGCCTGGTGTGGACCGAAGATTTGCTCCAGAAGTGATCAACCTGTCAGGTACTGGAGAGAGCCTTAGAATGAAAGGTTTGTGCAGAAGTCCTGCTTATTTGCAACTGGGCTTCATCCAACCTGTGGTGATTTGTTGTATTACTTATAAGTGTGCTGAATGTGCTGTGTGGGTTGCAATTTGGTTCCCCACCTCCAAATGTGTTATGCTAGCTGGAAGCTGCTCCAGCACTCATACTGACTAAATCCGAGCTGTCTGTGCTGGTCTGGACACTGCCATCTCGGCCTAGACTGCCGCTCCCGCTGCAGAGACTTTTCCGATGAAAGACCTGCTTGGGGATTCGACTCCCTGCTCAACACCATCGAACAGGCATCGAGCACCACGGTGCATCATGTGAGCCCTGCTTCCCCTGGCAAGCCAGAACAACATCCAGTGGTCTTCATCTCATCAGTCCTGCCTCCTGGTCTGGGTAGTGTGAGTAACAAACAGGGTAGCTCCCTGTAGCAAAGCTGCAATCTTTGTGTATTATCTGATTTAATTGTTTGGGTTTGTCATCACAAAATGAGCCATCCTGCTCTGGAATACAAATTTTGGGTTAACGTGCATGTTAATTGTTTTCTTTCCTGAGTCCCAACAACAGCTGCAAAGCTGGCCTACCCTGGGCAATGCTTCAGGCTAGCCTGAGTAACAACTGGGTATCCAGAGTGTGTAACTGTGACAGAGGGACTCTTAGTGCATGCATGCTTAGCCTGAATAAGTCAGATCTAAAATCATTTGCTAGATTGCTGCTCCACCCCTGTTCACTCCCCCACCCCAAAATAAATCAGATTCTAACTAATCAAGTGTGTACCTTTGTGGAGGGGACATTGTATTGCCATTGAACTGTTATATTGCAGGTCTTGTTTTACATGGGGTCTCCAGGGTCTTTGGAGTTGATCCAGCCATGGTGGTAAGTGTACTGAGTCTAGGTTCAATACTGTCATCATATGTCACATGTGATTGTTTATCTGCTGACCTGTTTAAGCCAGTAGAAGGGTTAGAGGGGGGTTATAGTGTCCCGGAGGGCTATACCCACAGCAGTTACGCTGCCCCAAAACCAACCCTCCAGGTGGAGGCACCGATTCACCGAGTTCAGGACCCTCAACCTGTGCCTAATCACACAGGCAGGGGTAGTAGCCCTTGGGACAGCACCACCTAGAGGTTACATCTTGGAGGCACTGCTGGGATTTGTGCCCTTTAGAGGCCAGAAGTGGGAACTACAACCCAGAAATACAAATTGTATCAAAAATGGAGGCCCTTACAATGCCGAAGCTCAAGATTGCCCCCCAAAAACTGGTTGTGCATCACATGATGGGGAGGAGTGGGGCCGAGGGGGTGGGTCCCCGACATGCTATGTTACTGTTGGATATCCCCTTAGGGACCACTAATGATACTATTATAGAAACTGTAGAGAAAGTTAAGTGTTTGGGGAAGGTTGAAGTGAGGGGGTAGGACTCAGAACTCTTTGATCAAACCCTGTGGCCATCCTCTCGTGCAGCCTCCCCATACAGTCTGAGAAAGTACCCCCTATTATCCTGCCTGAAGGGTCCCAGAAGGGGTGGTGAGTTATCCATTTAGACAGTGACCCATCTTCTCCTGGGGGATCCCTGAAATTGGAAGAGTTTAAGGACAAACTATTAAGGTTGTTAGCCACGGAAGGGCGAACTGCCAAGGAACTGTTAAAAATATTGGACATTTCAGAGGAAACGACTCCTTTGCAGTCTCCCCCAGTCTCTCCGTCTACCCCTAGAGCTTCACCTGTGGTAGCATCTCCATTGTGGTACCGTCTGTACACCTTGACTCTTATCACTGGCTTACGCTATTTTCTGGTGCAGTGCTGGTGCCTGTGGGGGAGGATGATTTGGAAGCCTGGATGGACTATGCTACTCCATTAGTCCAGGAATGGCAATGTTCAGAGGGAGAAAAGAGAAAGAGACTTATGGAAAGCTTAAGGGGCCCTGCACTGGAAGCCATCCATTTTCTTTGATCCACTAGTCCAGAAGCCACTGCAGCTGAATATCTCTCTGCCCTGGAAGGGGTGTTTGACAGCATGGAATCTGGGGAAGACTTGATGTGAAAGTTTAAGTCCACCAAACAATGGAAGAATGAAAGATTGTCTGCTTTCATCACCCGAATTGAGCGGGCCTTGCAGAGGGCCTATAGGAAAAGGGGGGGTGCCTGATAGTGAACTGAATCGAGTCAGACTGGAGCATATCCTCAAATCTGCTAGATATTCCAATGTGCTCATGCTGAAATTGAAATTCCAGGATCACAAAGGCAACCCTCCTGAATATTGCTGGCTCATGAAGATAATTTGGGGGGACAAGAATGATGAGGAGGGATGGGAGCCCTATGCTGGGGTTGCCTGCACCAGCCAAGCCGCAAACCGGTCTGTCGAGTGAGAAGACAATTCCAAAATACAGCAAGTAAGAGAACTGCTTAAAGAAGTGAAAGAAATACAGGCCAACCAACAGGCCACAGCTGAAGCGGCTAGAAGCTTGCACCCTTGCCAGATGCCAATTGAGACCCAAGGTGAGGCTTTACCTGGTGGGGGTACATGCCATTGACCCCGAACCCCGGGTTAAGACTCAGTTAATGGAAGAAGTGAGGGAGTTGAGAACCCTGGTGGGAGATCTCATCTGTGCCACTCATACCACTGGCCATTGGGGAGGTCGTGAAGATAGAGAGACCAAACTCAAGTCGAAAGAGGACCCTCAAGCCCCTTCTAATCAGCCCAAAGTGAGGGATGAGCCTTCCTATTCTTGAGATCTCAAGGAACAAGTGTTTTACTAACGCTGTGGGGAGGATGGACACACTTGGCCAGGCTGCACCCTCTCAGAGAACTTGAGAAAGATCACCTCCTGGCTGTTAAATTTGGTTCATCGGAGTAACATAAAGCCCCATGCAGGCTCACCAGAAAAAGTTTTATTCCTCAAAAACTGCTGTGGGACAAATCACCAAGCCAACTTCCCTGGATTGGTCTGAAGTGGTGGGGCCTTTCATGGAGACTACTGTGATAGTGAATGATGTATCCATTCATGCTGTGTTAGATAGTGGGTCGCATGTGATGATTGTCTTTCAGGACTGGTATAACCGACACTTATCTGATGTCCCACTGCAGTGGGTGTTTATCTTTATCGAACTTTTGACACAGGGCTTTGATAGACTGCTCAGACAGTTTTAACCAATTCTCATTAGAGTTCAGCCTTCTCGAGAGGGCGTCTGCATCAGTGTGGTTTAGGCCAGGCCGATACTCCACTGCATAAAGATATTCATGAAATTGGTCCACCACAGCCCATTTGAGAGCAAGAAATTCAAGCTTGTGTACTGGGTAATTTCATTCAAAAGGTGTTAAACTTTGGCTAGCAAATGCTACTGGGCACAGACCGTCTTCATATTCTAGATACAGAACCTCTCCCAGTCAGCTGAGCGACCTGCCAGTGTATAAAGTGCATCCCAAGAATGATCCTCGAGCCACTAAGACCATGCACAGAAATCACTTGCTATCGGTCAAGTAATTATTGACCTTGAACCTTCAGTCATTGCTTCTCCCATGCCTGTGACTAGGGCTGCTGCCAAAAAGAGACAGAGTCATCCTTCTCCAGCTGTCAAGGACTCAAGGTCCCCCACCCCAGCAGGCACAAAATGACATTGATTGCCCGTCTGAGTCTGATAACAGTGAGTGTGAAGTCTCATATTATCTATTTTATGAACTGAGTCAATTATTTCAAGGTAATCCTATGTACAATTGTGGGGGTGAAGCTGGGCCTTCTGGACTGCCAAATTCTCCAGTCTTCTCCTCAGAACCTGTGCTCCCTTAAAGTGAGGTGCGAAGTATGACCTCTAAAGTAGCTGATTCTTTGTGTCTGGCGGAACTGTTCAGATTATCAGAAAGAGAGCCTACTACTGCAAGTAATCCTGATGACATACCAGAAACTAATGAACTGCATGAACCGAATGATTCCAACTCTGCTGTGATAAATGGCAATGGTGAAATCTGTGATATCGAAAGTATCAGTCAACTGTTGCAAGATTTGAATGCTATAGAGTTTTCTCCAGATGACAAATCTGGACCTTCTACAAAATATACTAAGAAAAACAATATTGTGGAATCAGAGTCAACTGAGCAAGGAGCAGACAGTGCTTCCAACATGGAACCCTCAACTAGTACAGAGGTACCCCTCCCTACAGGAGCAAACTCCAATGCGAGTGCTGAAATCCCAGAGCCTGTGCCTGTTCCCCCTAGAAAATCTGGAAGAGTTACTAAACCAGTGATACGTCTCAGTTATGACTCCCCTGGGAGACATATGACCTCCCTTTACATGTTGTCCATAAGGAAATCTATATTTCTGAAAGCTCACTTCCCAAATTGAGCTTCTCTGCTACATCTATGTTGATTGTCCACCCCTCAAAACCTGGTCCCCCTGCCCCATCTAGCCCCAATGTAGCTGATAGGGATGGGCACCCATCTTTGTTATTTAGATCACAGGAAACAGTGCAAACCTGAATGGTTAGAATAATGTGATTATCTGTTTGAACTATAGTGAAACCATTTATATGCATGACAAATGCATAAATTCTTTTTTATACATCTTTTTTTTATTGTATAATAACTATTATCATATTTGAGTTTACATTTCATGATCCATGATTCATATACATCTCATTATAACAATAATTAGGATGAATACAATAAATAAATATACTCTTCCCCCCTAACCTATGTCTAAGTCATGTTACATAATCATAAGAATCTTCTAAGGGTCTCACATTCAATTGGTATGACCCTATGTTACAATACACTGTAATGGCGGCATATTTTCTTCAATTTCTCTCCAACAATTACCGTTACAATCATCTAAGCCCTCTTCTATATCCATGATCATTTTTACATGTAATGTGGTCTCATGAAAAATGTTTTATCATTTATAAAAAGAAAAGGGCTCCAGGCTAGCCTCCTTCCAGTTTTGTAGTATAATCCACTTCAATGCCATAGAAGCTAGGGCAATATTTTTTTGTTGCTTAGGTTCCAACATAACTCTTGAAAAATCATTAAATAAATACAACTCTACAGAGCACGGAAGAATCATGTTAAACCATTTGGACATAATTATATTAACATTTTGCCACCATAGTATTATTTTCGGGCAGGACCATAGGCAATGATATAGATCACCTTTTTTATTGCAGTTATGCTAACATGCATTCATTGGAATATTGAGTATTAATTCTATGAATTTGGGCTGGTGTAATATATGTCCTATCATTTGTTTCTTTGTATGAATTTATTCTTGTCTGATAAATATAATTTGATTAATTTGCCTAATAAGCATCCATTACTATGGTTCATAATTATTCCCACTTCTTTATTCCACCTATTATTGATTTTATTAGATGATTTAAAATTTTCAGCTAGAATGTTCTCACAGAAATAAGCCAATGATTTTTTGAAACCTTGATTTATCAAATTATGTTGCTCTTTCACCATATTTGCTCAATTTGCATGTGGTTCTTGAAATTTCTTCCCCAGTTTTTGAAATGTTTTCTGAAGTTTATAATAATATAAAATATTCCATTTTGGCATTTTTAATCTTGTCAATAAATCCTGATATGAAATAAATATATTGTCTTCTACTAAATCAATCCAGTTCACTATCTGACTCCTTTTTAATGATTTAACTATTTCCGTAGGTAATTCACCTTCTTGAGTCTTCCGCCTATCATCTATAGGGAAATATAGCCATGTGACTCTTAATTTTTCTGGTCTTTTCATTTTTCTTATTACATGTTGGAACCAATTTGGAAGGAAGCTAACCTGGTACCTTAATATATATGGTCTAAGTCACACTTCCACAAATACATTAATATACTGCTCCTTTACATTAGAAGTAAAGATAACGTCTTGAAAAAGTTGTGAAGCATTATTATTTCCAAAAGACCATTGATTAATTAGCAATAGAAGATGAGCTACCACATATTCTTCTGGATCTGGACATTCTATACCTCCTAATTTCCTAGTTACTGTAATTGTTCTCCAGGCTATACAAGGGTTCCCCCCTCTCCATAGGAATTTTTTAAAAGTTCTTTTTACCTCTTGGAACCACTTCTGAGATGGAACCCCTAGTACATTTTGTAAAACAAAGATTATGTGCGGCATTACCATCATTAATTTAATGTGTCAACCCTACCCCAAATTGATAATGTTAACTTCTCCCATCTATCTACTAGGTTTGACACTTTTTCTTTGGCTCTATTAAAGTTTGTATTTATAGTTATATCCTGATTGGGTGAAACATATATTCCTAAGTATCTAACAAAATTCTGTATCTTAAAGTCTTTCCCTATATGATCTATTAATTCTGATTTGTGCCTTGTAATTTTCATAATTACTGATTTGTTTTTGTTTATAGTTTAACCCCAAATTATAGAGCATTTCCCTATTTCTTCCAGAAATGCCGGTAATGACCTTTTTTAATTTTTTTACAATCATTAACACATTGTCCGCAAACACACCAAGCTTTACTTCCTCCCCTTTAAACTTTACTCCCTCTGTATTCCTATTATTCCTAATTGATTGCAGAAATGGTTCCAGAGTTAAAAAGAATAAAGTTAGGGAGAAAGGGCATCCCTGCCTCTCTCCATTTTTCATTACTAATTCATCAGAAACAAAATTATTGACATGCAAGTTTAAAGATGTGTTGTGATATAGTTTTTGAATTATAATAATAATTTATTCTGGAAGACCCTAGTACTTCAATGTTTCTAACATAAATGTCCTGTTTATCAGGTCAAAAGCTTTAGTGGCATCAATTGCTATTGTATAAAACATGTCATCCCTATATAACTGATTATTATTTACTAATTGAATAACTGCTTGCACTTTTAAATTAGCTTGGGATATTTTAAGACCTTTAATGAAACCATATTGATTGGTATGTATGAATTTGTTTACTTGTTCCTGAACTCTACTGTTAATTAATTTTGCTATTAATTTATAATCTGAGTTAAGCAGTGCTGTTGGTCTGTAATTATCAGGGGAATCTGTCATTTTATCTGGTTTTAAGACTAAAAGGAAAAATTACTCACCTTAGTAATGTTGTTTCTTCTAATGGAGTCTTGCTATATTATGACATATGCAGTGAGTCCCAACCTTAGAACTGCTCCGGAGGCGAAAGAGTTAACTTTCCATGCCAGGCATGGAACCTTGAGTGTGAGCTCGGTTGAAAACTCTGTCTGTTGTTCTTCAAACTGAAACTGTCAGATCTTTATGAGCAAAACTCACTAAGGTTCTGTGTGGAAGCCATAAACCTACACTAGCCAACTGGCTACTAAATATAAGAACACATTTTCCTTGGTCCCCAAAACAAAGACTCAAGTCAGGGGATCCAAAAGATTAAAACACAACACCCAAACACCCCCAAAAAAGGAGGGGTGAAAAAATAAGGTGGGCATCTAAGTTCCAACACTGCCATGCCCACCCACATCCCGAGAGTATAGGTTCTGAGAGGGGCAGGTGGGGGGGAGGTCATAATATAGCAAGACACCATTAGAAGAAACATTACTAAGGTGAGTAATTTTTCTTCAAACAACATGAAGTCTTGCTATATTATGACATATGCAGACTACACAGCAGTACCTCCATGAAGGAGGGACAGAACCTACTTAGGAAATAGGCTCTGAAGCACAGCTGTGCCAAACCGAGCATCACTTCTAGCCTGGATGTCCAGGGAGTAATGCTTGGTAAAAGTGTGAACTGTTTTCCAAGTAGCTGCTTGACATATCTCTAGGATAGGGATGTCCCTGGCAGCAGCCAGAGATGCAGCTGTACCTCTGGTAGAGTGAGCCCTCAGGCCTGAGGGAGGAACTCACCCAGTTTTCATAGCAAAATTGGATACAAGAGACAATCCACCTGGCAATGGATCTTTTAGTGGCAGGTTTCCTTTACCAACCTCACCATAAGTGAGGAACAGTTGGAGGGAGTCAAACCTGTGACCCTTGGTACGTTCTATGTAGTAGCTAAGGGCTCTTTTGACATCTAAACTGTGCAGTCTCCTCTCACCAGAGGAGGAATGGTCAGTGAAGTACACAGGGAGAGACATAGATTGATTAAGGTGGAAGTCTGAAACCACCTTAGGCAAGAACTTTCTGTTAGTCCTGAGGACCACCTTATCTCTATGAAAGGAGATAAAATCGGGCTCCACTGACAATGCTTGTAATTCACTTATGCGCCTGGCAGAAGTGATGGCTACCAAAAACACAGTTTTCCAAGTCAAGTACTTAAGCTCTGCTGAGGACAAGGGCTCAAAAGGGGTTGCATAAGCTGAGCAATGCAAATATTAAGATCCCAGGCAGGGGCAGGGTCCCTGAATGGAGGGTTGGTGTGAAGCAACCCCTTGAAAAACTTGGAGAATACAGGATGAGCTGAAAGAGAAGAGGGTTTACCTACTGATAAAAAAGCAGACACAGCTGCCAGGTGCACTTTTAGGGTAGCTGGTCTCAGCCCCAAAGCATTCAAATGCACCATATAATCCAGGACTGTGGGTAAGTCAGCAGTTTCTGGGGAAATATGCCTGCCAGAGCACCATATGGAAAATCTCTTCCATTTGGAATTATAAGTAGCCCTGGTAGAAGGCTTCCTAGAAGCCTTCAGGATATCCAATACACCTTGGGAGAGATATAGGACAGCAAACTCTAACTCTTCAAGAGCCAGGCCTTGAGATTGAAAGATTTGAGGTTCGGATACCAAACTCTCCCCTGGGCACAGGTCAACAGGTTGTGATTCCTGGGGAGACACAGGGGAAGCTGGACTGCTAAGGACATAAGGAGTGGATACCAGGGCTGTCTGGTCCAGTCTGGAGCAATCAGGATCATCTTGCAGGATTGAGATCTGATTTTGACTAGCACTTTGAACAGGAGGGGGGGGAAGCATAAAGAAACTTCCCTTCCCAATTGAGAACTAAGGCATCCAGAGGGACTGAGCCCAACACTGGGGGCCTGCAGCAAAAAAGGGGAAGTTGGTGATTGTCTGGGGCTGCAAAAAGATCTATCTGTGGGGTGCCCCATCTGGCAAATACTACCTCCAGAGGATCCAGTGACCATTCGTGATGGCCCTGGGAAATCCTGCTGAGAGCATCTGCCAGGACATTGTCCTTGCCTGGGAGGTGAACTGCCATAAGGGAGGTGTTCAGGGAATAAGCCAAAGACCACAACTTAATTGCTTCGGTGCATAAGGCCGTAGACTGAGTGTCCCCTTGCTTGTTGATGTATCACATTGTAGTGGTGTTGTCTGTTCTGACCTGTACGACTTTGTTCTGAACAGATGTGGAGAAAACTTGAAGTGCTAGAAAAACTGCTCTGAGTTCCAACAGGTTGATGTGGAGCAGAGATTCCTGTGGGGACCACAATCCTTGGGCAGTGAGGTTGCCCATGTGAGCTCCCCACCCCAAGAGGGATGCATCTGTAGTAAGGATTAAGGAGTGAGACTGAGGGGTGAAGGGGACCCCGTGTCTCAGATTGCTCTGGTCCTGCCACCACTGAAGGGCTTGGATCAGGGTTCAAGTCACTGGGATCAATTTGGTTAGAGGGTCTCTCCTTTGAGACCAAAAGGCTCTCAAATGGAACTGGATGTCCCCCATCTGAAATCTTGCTCCCTGCACTACTGCTGTAGAAGCAGCCATGTGCCCCAGGAGCTGAAGAAAATGCCTTGCTGGTCAAGAGACCTGTAGGGTGAAAGAGGAAGCCAGAGAGACCAAGGTCCTTGCTCTTTCCAGAGGAAGGAAGGCTCTGGCCTCTTTTGTGTTCAGTTCTGCACCTATGAAGGTGAGAAGCTGGACAGGCTCTAGAACTGACTTTGGAAGATTGAGAAGGAAACCTAGAGATGTGAGCAGTTGCTGGGTTACCTGAAGGTGTAGTTTGACTTGTTCTGGAGACTGGCCTACTATGAGCCAGTTGTCTAAGTAAGGAAAGATGGCAATATTTTGCCTTCTTAAGTGAGCAACTGCTACTGCCAGGCATTTTGTGAACACCACCGGGGCAGAGGTGAGGCCGAAGGCATTGCTCTGAACTGGTAATGGCCTGAGGCAGTTCGAATCTGAGGTACTTCGATGGGAGCTTCTGATAAGAACATGGAAGTAGGCATCCTTGAGGTCCAGGACTATGAGTCCCTGGCCTTAGAGAGGTAAAATAATTCCCAAAGTCACCATTTTGAATTTTGGTTTTAAAAGGTGCTTGTTTAGGTATCTGAGGTCCAGGATGGGCCACCATTCTCCTGTCTTTTTTGGGGTAAGGAAGTACCTGGAGTACAACCCTTTGCCCTGGTGAAGGGGTGGAACCCTTTCCACAGCTCTGAGAGCCAGGATGGTAGAAACTTCTGTTTCTAGGGCAAGTGCCTCTGAAGGATTTGTAGGTGGAAACGACCTGGTTCTCATCTTTGCAAATTTTTTGAAGCTGAGAACCAGTCCCTGGCTTACTACTTCCAAGACCCACTTGTCTGATGTTAAAGACTTCCAGTCCTGGACAAAGTAAGCCAACCTGCCCCCTACAGGTAGTGGAGAATCGGCCCTGAACACCCCATCAGGGTGCCTGCTTGGCAGGGGCTTTGGGCTGAGGGGTTGGAGCAGGCTTGCTTGTACCCCGTCTGCCTCTCCCTCTAAAGAATCCCCTCTGGGCAAAAGCAGAAGAGGAGGCCTGGACTTGGTAAAAAGGCCTATGAAAAGGCCTGCCCCTGCCCCTGGGATGCTGCCTTTGAGGAGTGGCCTGCCTATCCTTGGCCTGAGCACTCCTTTAAGTGGTTCTATATTCATCCATTTTCTTCATGTAATTCTCTGTCTGTTCCCCAAAGAATTGCCCACAACAGGAAAATCCATGGCCTTAGACTGGGTATCCTGTGACAGGGTAGTACATCTGAGCCAAGCCATTCTGTGAAGTGCCACAGATGTAGCCATGACCCTAGATGACACATCATTAGAGTCTACTGCAGCATGAAATTGCACCTTGGATGCCTCAATACCATCCGCAGCCAACTGTTCCAGCTCCCTGGCAAGCTGGTCAGGGACCTGTTTTGCCAGGGCCAGCACAGAATCCCATCTGATTCTGGTACTAGCAGCATAAGCCATATAATTTGCCTGTCTGAGTCCCAAAGATGCTGCCATGTACTGTTTCTTTGCCATGGCATCAATCCTCCTGGAGTCCTTTTCAGGGGGATGAGAAGCTAGAGGAAGATTTGCCTTGCCACAGGCTGCAGCCTGCACTACCCCCACATGGCTGCATTGCTGTGTGAGGAACTCTGTATCTGAGCCTGATAATGTATACCTCTTGTCCATCCTTTTATCAACAGGAGGTATAGTGTGAGGAGTTTTTAGAATTTTTACTGTCTGTTTCCGAAAAGATTTATGCAGAGGAATAGACAGTCTCCTAGACTCTGGAATATCCATCATTTCTACGTAATCAGGCTCCTCTTGGTCATCAACAGCTTCCTCAACAGGGAGCTGGAGAGTTTCAGCAATTTTCTTATAGAACATAAAATGAGAAGGGGACTCAGATAGCCTAGGGGTAGAAACCCCCTGACGGTCTGTCTGGAGAGATGTCCAGTTCAATGGGCACATCCAGACTTTCAAAACCACATTCACTCTCCTCATACTCCTCCTCCCCCTCCTCCGGTTCATAAAAATCCTCAAAATCATAATCTTGAACCGGTGGAACCAGCCGAACCGAGCTCTTCCCTGATGGTGTCAGTTCGGTCGGAACCGGGGAAAGTGACTGGACAATTTGAATTGCTTTAGCTATTTCCTCAGCGGTTGGAGAAAAAACTTTTGGCACACTAGCTGACTTCCTAGTCCTTTTTGTTGGAACCGGTCCCTCAGAGCTGGCTCTTTGTTTGCCCGAGGAAGTATCGCCCTGGTCAGAGGGCACTCCCTCCGGTTCGGTTGGAACCGAACCAGGCTGGCCATCCGGGTCAGCGGACTTTTTGGCCTCCCCTTTCTCTGAGCCTACCAACTCTCTTTTCTATGGTAGCAGCAGGAAAATTAATACATATCTGGCAGTCTGCATTGAGGTAGTCAAACCCAAGACAATACACACAGGTGATGCGTGGGTCAGCCTTAGCAAAGGCTTCCCCACAAACACTACAGTGCTGAAACCCAGTGGGCCCAGTTTTTCTTTTGGGTTTCTCAGACATAGTGCCAGGCTAACCAAACTTGCCCGTTTATGGCAATCCACCAAGCAAGACTCTCTTATCAGTTCCCAACTGTGTCACGGGTCGTGGAAAAAAACGTAATGAAATCCGTTTTTTTTAGAACCGATAAGAACCGGGAACCGCACTCTAAATAAGGACTAGTGAAGTTTTAAAGATAACCTGATCGGTTCAAACCGAACCGAAAGACGTTTACAAGTTCCACACAGAATAAAAAGAATGTAAGCCTATCTATTACTTACAATAGCACAGACAGAGCTGCGGTTTAATTTCGGTCAAAAAACTGAAAAAATAATACTTTTAACCGACTAAATGAACCAAGCAGAAGGAGAAATCTCTGGAGCGACTGTTCAGTGAGGCGGAGTAAAGAATCTGACAGTTTCAGTTTGAAGAACAACAGACAGAGTTTTCAACCGAGCTCGCGCTCAAGGTTCCATGCCTGGCATGGAAAGTTAACTCTTTCACCTCCGGAGCAGTTCGAAGGTTGGGACTCACTGCATATGTCATAATATAGCAAGACTTCATGTTGTTTGAATTACCTTTGCTTTCTGCAATGAAATAGGTAACATTTGATCCTTATTTTCTATTAGTTTTGCTATTAATTTCTCTAACCATGGAGCTAATTGTTTATTAAAGGCCATATAGAATTCATTTGTATACCCATCTAAACTGGGTGATTTGTTTTCAGAGAGAAAATTTACTACCTGTATAATTTATTTTGTTGTTATTGTACAAAAATCAAAATGATAGGGATTTATTTGGGATTCCATCAGATATCTACTGTATTTCACAGTTTTGAAGCCACTCTCAAATAGTATCCACCCTCAAATACAAACGCAATGCAAATCAGTGTTATTAATAAAAGCCACCCCCGAATACAAGCCCCAATTTCAAATTTGCAATTTGTTCTCAATATCCAAGGAATACTCATCAGCACCAACTTTAATAATGTCCTGTTCTGTTTTTTTTTTTTTTTTGTTACAACACATGCTGCTGCATTTGCAAACTTACTCTGACTCTCGTCTCAGATGGCATGCTGCGGTATTTAAAAATTCACTCACAGCATGCCACTTGTTATTCACTGGTAGTTTAGCTAGGAACCCAACAATCCATTTTATATATTCCTTACCAGTCTTTGTTGATGCCCTTTGTAAATGGTTTGATGTAAAGATTTGATGGTAGTCCCATTTCCAATTCAGCACTGGCTGTATACGGACTGTATGTGCAGAAACTGACCGACACCATGGAGCAACTTTCTGGGTTGCTACCATGTGGTACTGGTATGTTGCTACCATGTGGTAGCAACCTGTTTGCTGTAGAAACAACATGAAAGGACAATGTACTGCAGTTTAGAACGTTTTTTTTATTTTTATTTTGTTTGTTTTTTGCTGCAGTTTAGTTTCAGTAAACAGAATGAACATAAATAAATAGTAAACTTCATCCTCACTGTCTGGTTTGGGTGCTTACTAGTATAAGCCACCCTCAAATTGTAGCTGCCCATGAATTATAGCCGCACATCAAAATAGAAGTTTGTAATAAAAGCCGCAGCTTCAAAACAATGAAAAACGGTAATTATGACTGTCTTATTAGGATTCAAATTCCTTTGGTAAATATCTTTATAAAATTCCAAAAAACATTTAGCAATTTTTTTTCCAGAGGTCTGTACTATACGCTTCTCATTCGTAACTCCTATAATTATATTTTTTTGCTTTTCCTGTCTTAATAAGGAAGCCAACAATTTGCCTGATTTATCTGCATTACAGTATCTCTCCTTCCTAATTGATTTAAACATTTTGGTTGTTTCTTTATGTATGCGTTTTGTATGTATTTATGCTTGTTTTTTTAGCTTTATAGAATTCCCAATCTTTTTGATAGGTTTCATAATCCTCTAACACTAGCTGATCTAATTGTTTTAACTTAGCATCTATGTATGATCGTTCTGCTTTTTTTTATTTATTTATTTTTTTTGGAAATATATTATATGGCCAGAATTGTCGCCTTAAAGGCATCCCAGATATTTGCAACCAATAACTGAGTATTGTAATTAAATTCCCCAAATTCTAGAATTTTCTCTATTTGTTTTATCAATTGTTCATCTCTTAAAAGATTATTATCAAATCCCCATTGGTTCCTTCTTGATTTGTCATAATTAACTGTATTTAACTCTAAACTGACTAGAGCATGATCTGACATAAATATAGAATCGATTGAGGCCTCTTGGACATATTGCATCAGACTATTAGAGACAAAAATATAGTCTAATCTAGAAAAGATTTGAGATTTTTTACCAAAATGTTTATAATTTTTTACATTGGTATTCTTTACTCTTCATGGATCTATGCGCTGTTCAGCTTGTAAAAAAGCAGAAATGTGTCTTGCTAACCTAATATTGGCTTTAGAAGGTATAGATGTTTTATCCAAATATGGGTTAAGCATCACAGTCATGTCACCTGCCATCACAATGTGCTCAGCTTGTAAGATTTGTAAACCCTCCTCTATATTTGCTAAAAATTCATTATAGTCAGTGAATGGGGCATATACAGAACATATCCTAAATGTTTGTTTAAATACTTCTAATTTAACCATACATATTCTACCAGCTTTATCTGAATATGTACCTTTTATTGTAATTGCCAATCCGTTTTTCATTAGAATAGCCACATCTCTACTTTTATTAGTACCTGTGCTGAAGAAACAATGATTACATCATCCTGGTTTTAATTTTAATGCCTCCTTCTCTAGTAAGTGGGTCTCTTGAAGACAGATTATCTGAGCCCCTGATTTCTTAACATACATCACAATCTTATTTCTTTTAATAGGGGTATTTAAACCATTTACATTGAGAGAAACAACTTTGATTTTATTGATAACCATCAGTTAGATTTAATTCCAAAACGTTTCTCCCCCTTATATGTCTTCTCGTGCCCTCTCCCTTCCAAAAGATTTTTCTTGCCCCACTAAATCTAAAATCTTCCACAAATTTCCTCCAGTTTTCTGTATATAAATTGTAACCACTGTGAAAGACCCTTTTAGATCCCTGTCTACCCAACTAGGTCCCCCATATCGCCTTCCCCTTACTATTCTGAAGCATACCCTATTCCTGGAGTTGCTGCACCCCCCAGCATATACCACTCTATTAGTTGTATTTTTTAATACCATTTTGTGTAACCTTAGCTTTAGTAAACCAGCTTGAGCATTTCACCCTTTATGTAAATAAATCAGGAATTTTTTTTATTCATTTATAGCATTTTCTACTGAATTAAAAATGTATAGTTGTCCTTTAATTATCACTTTAATTTTTTGCTGGTAGAATCATCGTGGTTTGATATCCTTTTGTCCATAATCTGGCTCTGAGGCTGTCAAATCTTTTCCTTTGTTGTAATAGCTCATATGGTAAGTCATTAAACACACTGCAATTTGAACCCCCATAATATTCAGCGGCTTCTTTTTTATTACTGCTGCCATCAGTTTTTCTTTTTCTATGGACTTCATACATTTTCATATGATTGGACTTGGGGGGCATTATCCTCCATACACTGACACAGTCCTCTATGTATTCTATCAATTGACATATTTATGTTTTCAGGTGTAGTGTTCAAATAAGATGCCACTATTTTTTTAAATGTCTCTATTAATCAGTTGTTATTGTCCCATGCCTCTGGGGCCCCAACAATTCTCAAGTTCTTTTTTCTAGAATGTAATTTGAGATCTAAAACTGTATCTTGCATCTCTGTATAACTTGTTTGCAAGGTTTTTTGCTGCAGAAGGTGTTTGGACAAGTTCATTTTGTAAATTATTTAGGGTTGATTTAACTTTGGCAAGCTCTTGTTTCAAAACCTCATTTTCTTGCATCAAGGTCTGAGTTAACTTATAATAGGCTTCTGATTTTTCTTGAGCCTTAAGGATTCAGTTCATATCGTTAGAACTCATATTAACTTTACTTAGCAACATTTTAGCCCACTTAGAAGATTCTTTCATTTCTGATTCCCTGGATTCTATTCCTCCCTCTGATTCTGATTCAGAGCTCTGTCTGTGTGTTATAATTAAATGCTGTGCCTCTTCTCTATCTGGCAAATTCCCTCAATTACCATCAACCACAGCATTTTCTGAAAGAGCATTTTTTATCAAATGTGTGTGGGGGGGAGCAGACATGTTCACATTTTACATATCAGTATTGCTGTCATTTATTGAGCCACTCATGTTGCTAATGCTACTTTTTAAATTGTCTTGACTCTTTCACTTGTTTAAATGTTTGCTCACCCCTTGGTCTAGCACAGTGGGATTTGCCAGTTCAGCATCCTCCGGAGTCAGTATGTTCTCCTCGGCTTCACCTTCATCTAAGGTTCCCTGTCCTCCCAACTGATCCAAAACAGGATCCGGAGGTCCTTCTCCACTGGAACTGCTCATTGCTTCCATTAGTTCCTGATGTTGGGGTATTCCAGTGTGGTTCTGCATTGTGTTTAGCTTGACCCCTTCACTTGAAGTTCCCGCCAACTTAGTCCCTGCGACGTCTTCCACATTGTGGTCAGAGACCTGAAACAACAGGAACAGCTTCAGTTCGTGAGGTAAAATTTCCTTTTCTCCTCCTACATCCTCCTGCTGACTTTTTGGTGTGTTTTTTTTTTTTTTCATTGAAGTTGTCACAACTTTTTAAATCCCTAGCGAGCTTGCTACTGAGGGTTTACCTCTTGCTAAAGCACTTTGGTGCCGTTTGGATTATCGTCGCATTGACACAATTCCAAAACCGAGGTAGTTCTTCTGTATTTTCTTTGGAGATAACTCCTCATAAAAGTGATTAAAGTTCATCAACCTAGTTCAGCAATCCCATTCTTAGTGGTCTTTATGCTCCAGGGTGAAGCAGGTTCGTGCAGCTCTATCCACGGTGGCTTTCTGAACTAGCCACCATTCTGCTACCTCCTCCTACTGGGTGGAGCTTCTATGACAAATGCATAAATTCTCTTTTTACAGAGGATAATATATATCATGAATAAGTATAGTAATATTATAGTATTTACTTTTACTGATGCAGCAGCTTTATTTTGTCTGGTATACCAATAGAACATGTATGTCTCGTATGATGTGATATCTTTATATAATGTCATAGTAAGTATAGACTTGATGCAGATGCCAAGTTCTTTCCAGGCAGGAAAGGATGTAACCCCCCTATAAATGTCTTCCTGGGCTGATCCAATGCCCACTGCCAGGATGGTGTCCTGAGTCTGTAGTAGTTTTGATTGCCTGCATGTGAGT
This sequence comes from Neoceratodus forsteri, assembly GCA_016271365.2. Classification (NCBI taxonomy): domain Eukaryota; kingdom Metazoa; phylum Chordata; order Ceratodontiformes; family Ceratodontidae; genus Neoceratodus; species Neoceratodus forsteri. The sequence goes on from JADMNL010000023.1 coordinate 75,295,391, forward strand.
GCCATGTTTGGGCTCCATACCTGTCTCTTTAAGAACTAACTGTTTCATAGGACATAATTAGTCTGGGTTGGGACTGAGTGGTTTAAGTCTCGAGTCCCACCCAGGGTTTAGTACTGCTGCTCCATTCTGCCATTGCTATATGCACAGAGGAAGCCCTTGTAAGATCTTTGATTGTTTGCTGATTTACTGTTTTAATAATAATAATAATATAGAAGTCTGTCTAACCTGCCTTCATTTACATCATGGACTTTTTGCTTAGAGCCATCATTTTGGTTCTGGAGTGCCAGAGTTGGACCAATCAGTACCTCGGGGGACCCTAAATAAGAGACTGTCCCCAGGGGTCTTTTGGAATTGAATTTCCATAGGAATTGTAGTTTTTAGTGTTTGGTGCCTAAATGGACCTGGAAGGGGAGCCCTTTCTGTGACAGACAGATGGATCAACCAACCGAACCTTTTGGATCACTGAAAAATACCAGAGCTGCCCGCAGCAGTTTGTCAGTCGAGAGTTGGAGTATTCGAGCAGCTGCTTCTGCACGGTAGCATAGGGGATCAGCAGGAAGGCTGTGCTTTGGCCTGCCTGCCACCATCTTCCAGTGTGAAGGAGTTTGCGATAATAAAATCGGACTAAACCCAATAGCCATGTTGAGATCTGAAGTGGAAGTGGAGGAGAGTGAATTTTGCCTGGTGTGGTCTGAAGACATGCTCCAGATGCGATCGTACTGTCAGGTACCGGAGAGAGCCTCTGAACAAAAGGTTTGCACAGAAGCCCTGCTTATCTGCAACAGGGCTTCATCCGATCTGTGGTGATTTGTTATATTACTTATAAGTGTGTTGAATGTGCTGTGTGGGTTGTGATTTGGTTCCCCACCTTCAAATGTGTTATGCTAGCTGGAAGCTGCTCCAGCACTCATACTGACTAAATCTGAACTGTCTGCATTGGTCAGGGCACTGCCATCTCGGCCTAGACTGCCACTCCTGCCACAGAGACTTTTCCGATGAAAGACCCTCTCTGGGATTTGGCTCCCTGCTCAACACTACTGAACAGGCATCAACCACCACAGTGCTTTGTGTGGACCCTGCTTCCCTTGGCAAGACAGAACAACATCCAGTGGTCTTCATCTTGTTAGTCCTGCCTCCTGGTCTGGGTAGCATGAATAACAAACAAGGTAGCTCCCTGCAACAAAGCTACAATTATTGTGTGTCATCTGATTTAATTGTTTGGGTTTGTCATCACGAACTGAGCCATCTGGCTCTGGAATACAAATTTTGGGTTGATATGCATGTTAATTGTTTTCTTTCCTAAGGGCCCCAACAACAGCTGCAACTCTGGCCTACGACAGGCAATGCTTCAGGCTAGCCTGAGTAACAACTGGGTACCCAGAGTGTGAGACTGTGACAGAAGGACTCTTAGTGCATGCAAGCTCAGCCTGAATAAATCGGATCTAAAATCATTTGCTAGATTGCTGCTCCACCCCGTTCACTCCCCCCTGAATAAATCAGACTCTATTTTTCCTGCATCTAACTTGGCAAGTGTGTACCTTTGTGGAGGGGACACTGTATTGCTATTGAACTGTTATATTATATGCAGGGTCTGCATCAAAAGACATATGAAGAATGACTAAAGGAACTAAAGATGTATAGCCTCGAGGAAAGAAGGTAGAGGGGGAGCATGATAAAAACTTTCAAATACCTCAAGGGAATCAACAAAGTCCAAGAGGGCAGCATCTTTCAGAAAAAGAGATGTGCAAAAACAAGGAGGCACAATTTGAAGATAGAGGGGGGACAGCTCAGAGGTAATGTGAGAAAGTATTTCTTGACAGAGAAGGTTGTGGATACATGGAACAGCCTTCCCGAGGAGGTCGTAAAGACAAAAACAGTGGGGGAATTCAAGAATGCATGGGATAGACATAAGGAAATTCTAGTGGGGGGTAGGAGGAAGTAGGCTGTTGGTTAACTAGGATCTGCAGCTTATCCATTAAGCAGGGAAATGGGCAGACTAGGTGGGCCAAGCAGTCCTTATCTGCCATCAAATTCTTTGTTTCTATGTTTCTATATTGCAGGTCTTGTTTTACAGGGGGTCTCCAAGGAATTTGCAGCTTATCCAACCCTGGTGGTAAGTGTACTGAGTGTGAGTTCAATACTGTCATCATATGTCATATGTGATTGTTTATCTGCTGACCTGTTTAAGCCAATAGAAGGGTTAGAGGGGGGTTATAGTGTCCCAGAGGGCTATACCCTCAGCAGATACGCTACCCCAAAACCAACCCTCCGGGTAGAGGCACCCATTCACTGAGCTCAGGCCCCTCAACCTGTGCCCAGTCACGCAGGCAGCAGGGGTAGTATCCCTTGGGATAGCATCACCTAGGGGTTACACTAAGCTTATTAGAACCTCCAAATCCAACTATTATATAAAAACCCTAGATGGTGCTAAGGGCAACTCAGCTAAATTCTGGCAAACAATCAAAACCAAAGAAGATTACAGAATCCCCCCTTCAGTGCTTGTCAAAATTACTGCACAAGGTACCATGATCACTGATTAGGGTACTATCCTCGAAAAATTTAACACATCATTTGTGACAGTGGGACGAGCATTTGACTCTTCCCTAGCTACTAAGCTCACAGACAGTCCCACACTGCATGAGTGAGTAGGGAAATTAACAGACTAAGTGGGCTGTATGGTACTTATCTGCTGACAGATTCTATGTTTCTATGTTTCTAAGGATGCTCCTGTAGAACCACAGAATCTGGACTCCTTCAGTCTCTTCCCCAGTAACCATCAAACAAGTCGAGGACCTACCAACAAACTGGACACAAAAAAGAGTGCTGGCACATATGGAATTGAGTCCACATTCTTAAAATTAGGGTTCTACTTCCTAACCGCCCCCATTAACACACATCTTCAATCTATTAACCTCATGTGGTATGGTTCCCTGTTGCAGGAAAACAGCCTTCTTACTGCCTTGTTTAAATCATGTGACCCGAGTGACCTAAACAGTTACGGACCTATCTCCATCCTGCCGGTTCTATCCAAGCTTCTGAAAAAGGTAGTTAATAACCAGCTAAAGGATCACCTTGAAAATCCAAACTTATTTAACCCACTGCAATCAGGCTTCAGGCAAAACCACAGTACATTGCCAGCACTGGCCAAAGCAACAAATGACTGATTTACCGCAATTGATAATAAACACCCCACAGGAGCCATCTTCCTAGACCATAGCAAAGCCTTTGACACCATTGACCAGAGTCTCCTGCTAGTTAACATAGGTGATGGAACTGGGCGGGGGGGGGCGAAAGGGGTGGTAGCCCCTCCACTTTTTAATTTTGTATGGCAAAAAACTAGTATAGAAAATGCCCTTTGTGTGCCCTTCTGATTCTCAGCCCCCTCAGCTTTTACTATCTTCCAGCACCCTTGCTAGTTAAACTCAAAGAACATGGCTTGAACAATTGCTCAGTGAACTGGTTCTCTAGTTATCTATCTGGTAGACTCTAGCGCATCAAAGCTGACGGGCTTCTATCCTCTCCCGTACCCCAAGGCTCCATATTAGGACCACTGATATTTTCAATTTACATAAACTGCCTAAGCAACAACATACACAACTCTAAACTCCACATTCTTGCGGACGACACTATATTATATACATCAAAACCCTCTTTTCCAGACATAAACACTGAATTACAGGCCAATTTCAACCAACTACAATGCAACCTAGCAAACTCCAAAATGTTGTTAAATGCCAAAAACACCCAAAGCAATGTTCTTCCTTCCCGATCATCTCCCAGCATCTTATGCAAGCAGGCCACACCTGTACCAATCACAACCCTATTAAGGGAGTCACTTGAGGTAGTAGAAAAATTTAAATATCTAGGAATCTGGTTGGACAGCACCCTATTTTTGTTGCCCACATTGAATCCCTCTCTAAACAAGCATTTGTCAATGCCGAATGTTTGCTTGCTGGCATTGGCAGTGGTAGTGTAGAAGTTACAGAGCTGCGTAATAGGAATGGCAGTGAAGTATTGAGCTGAAGCCAACCCCACCACCACTCTGCAGAAAGTGACAGGCATTGGGGTGTGCCTTTGGGTCGTCAGGCATAACGGCCATGCCATTTCAGTACACCCCACCCTGCAGACACTGGCAAGTGTCACGGTGTTCCTTGGGGTCTTTGGCCCTTATGCACACCCCATTCCATTAGGAAATACGGTGAGATGGGTGCGTAGAGAGAATGGGGTGAACTTGGGGTGAAGAGTCCAAGGCATACCTCGATGCCTCTCACTGGCTGCAGGGTGTGGAATGGTATGAGCATTACAGGCAAGAATCCCAAGTCACACCCCTGATGCCTGTCTTTCTCTACAGGGTTGGGTGTTATGGTTGGAAACCCTAATACCTCAGGCATTCGTTGGTATTTTCACTCCAAATGTGCAACATGGTTTTTTTGTGACCCCACCTCATGAACAGGGGAAATATCAGTTTCTTAGCTGAAAGCTGCTTATGCACAGCGACTACGGCATTTAGCACCACAGGTGCAAAAACATTCCGAACGGGATGTAAAAAATGACAGCTGTACTGTTCATGGGGAGGTGTAAAAAATGGCAATGTTGCAAATCTGCAGTAAAAATATTTTAAAAATGGTGAAGTCACGAGCGTACATAGAAACTGTGCAACGCACACCCGTAATATAATTAGGTTGGGGATTATTTTACAGCAGATTGTCAAGTCAGGCATTTTGGTGCCTCCGATCATGAACAGTGTCACTGTGATTTTCTTTATCTGTCCCGAACAATGATTTCCCACAGCGACCACGCATCTCTGTGCTGAAAGTGTGAAAACACACTTCGGCCATGTTGTGAAAAATGACTGCTGTACTGTAAATAAGGCAGTGTGGAAAAATGCCACTGGTGAAAATCTGGACTTAAAATATTACAAAGTCATGAACTTACAAGGGTGCGTGGAAACTGCGCAATGCTCACTCGTAACACAATCATTTTATGGACTTTTGTCACCAAATTTTCAACATAGCCATTTTAAGGCCTCTGCTCATGAACAGTGTAACTGTGATTTTCTTACTGTGTCCCATACATTGATTTCGCACATCGACTGCGCCATTGTGCGCTACATGGGCTGAAACACATTTTGGGTGAGATGTGAAAAATGACAGCTGTACTACTCATAAAATGTGTGGTAAAATGGCAATGTTGAAAATCTGGGTGAAAATATTGAAAATTTGCGAACTTATGAGCATGCTTGAGAACTGCATAACGCACGTCAGTAAAACAGTCATTGTTAGGAATTTTTCACTCAAATTTTCAACATAGCCATTTTAAGACCTCTGCTCATGAACAGTGTCACTGTGGTTTTCTTAATTTGTCCTGTACATTGGTTTCAAGACCGACCACGTCCATTGACAGCGCTACATGGGCAGAAACACATTTTGGGTAAGATGTGAAAAATGACAGCTGTACTGCTCATAAGAAGGTGTGATAAAATGGCAATGTTGAAAAAAATCTGGAGTAAAATATTGAAATTCAGCGAACTTCTGACGTGCGTGAACTACGCAATGTACGCTTTCATTAAAAAACAGTCGTTTTTTGGAATTTTTCCACCAAATTTTCAAAATAGGCTTCTTGAGAGCCCACCTTATGAACACTGGCAGTGTCGTTTCATTAATCCATACCAAAAGAAGATTTCACGCAGTGACCGCACAGTAACTGCGAAATCACCCTTCGGGCCTGAATAACACCATGACAGTGACATCATTCATGAGAAGGGGTCCCAAAAACCCTATGTTGAAAATTTGGTGCAAAAATTCCAAAAAATGCCTGAGATATGCAACAAAGTTGAAAAAACCCTATCTAGCCCATTATACAGTTTACCGGCATTTCCTCAGTTCGCGGTCGGCTTTGAAGAGTGCAGGCGTGTTCCCGGTCCACGAAGATCGTCGCTCGAGGTCCGGAGGTAAGTATGGGGTGGGGGTAGAGAGCAAGGTGCAGTAGGTGGAGTGCGGGTTGTGGGAGGGACCAGGAGACTACGTGGGACCGTTTTTCTTTACAGTTTTCTTTTTCTTTTCAATGACGGCGGGACATTTGCCATGCTGGGAGCCAAGGGACGGTTGAGGGGCATTCAGCCGGCGAGAATTTGGCACCCCATCGGCCAAAGCATCTATTGCCACGCTGGGGTGGGCTCCCAGCATGGCACCAGTACTCGGGGTGAGGACAGTGGAGCCAACGGGATTAGGCACCCCGTCGGCTATATCATGAGTTGCAACACTGGGGTGGGCACCTAGCGTGGCATTTGGAAGGCTTTGGGGTGGGGGCGCAGCACAGCCCGGCCAGGGGATTGGGCACCCCGTCGGCTGCAATGTGTGCATGCGGGCGCGCTGCGCCTGCGTGTGCGCGTGTGTGTGTGTGTGTGGGGGAGCTGCGCGCGGGCAGGCGATATCTTATCGCTGCTCACTGAAGCGTAGCTCCCCCTTTCAACTGTATGCCACTACATTTTGGAGCTTGTCATATACAGCTCCAGCATGCATTGGCTTACAGGGGCTGCGCCTGCCAACACGCTGACTGAATTGGAAGAGGGGGTGATACACCTCCGAAATCTCGGATGATGGCACTATGTTTCTTGCACATGCGTGCAAGCAAACATAAAAACTAAGAACTAGACTTGGGCTTTTTGTACAGAAATAAATCCCTATTTCCCGTAGACATTAGAAAAAGGCCAGTACAAGCTACCTTCCTTCCGCTACTTGACTATACAGACATCATATGAAATAATAGTTTAGTGTCCAACCTACACAAGTTGGACATCCTCTTCCACCATGCTATATGTTTCATTACCAACACACCATACATAACACATCACTGTGCCCTCTATACTACAGTGGGCTGGACATCACTTGCCACAAGAAGGGTGCTCCATACTAGCACCTGGTCACTTAATACACTACTGACCCCCCCCATACATCACATCCTTATTTCATCTTTCTCACAGCAGCTATTCCCACAGAAGAAATTCTATCTTCCTATTAGACATACCCAAGTTCTGCACTCACTGTCATATCACTCACCCTTTTGTCACTGAAATGAAGGACACAGACCCTCAAAATGAGAGGCAATGAGGGACACTGACCCTCATAATGAGGGACACATCCTCAAACATAGAGGTACAAGCTGAGAACACTATGGAAACCACTGTGTTTACTTACACAAAGTTTATTTTTGATGTAGAATCTTAGAATATTGTGAATTTCTGCTTTGAAGTCCAAACGTACAGGAAATTTTCTGAGTGCACAGTACCTTTTCCATGTGGGACGGATATTGGACATATCAATTTTGAGGGGTAACATGAGGAACATTCCTCATAATCAGGAACAGTTGAGAGGTATGCTCACTATGGCAGAGCTGCAATCAGTTATGTCTATTTGTTTAATTTGTTTGTTCAATTAGTATTTTGGAAAGACCTTTGAGCGTGAGCTCTTTTACAAAGGTTCCACGTCAGGGTGGACAGTAAGACAATACACATATTCAGTGGTTACAGAGGCCTGATCATTAGGCATTAAAGAGTGATTACATGACAATTAGACAAATAGGAGAAAAAAAATGAGCAGCTGTAATTGAATACTAAACTATTTCTAATCGGTTGCCCTAGGTACCACACCCCTTGAAACCTCCAAATCCACTGATAGACTATGACAGGGTAACTGCAAAGGGTTTAATGCTATCCCAGATGCCGAGAGGCCGGGTGACAGTGAAACAAGGGGGATTGGGTTTGAAACTAACCGCAGAGAGGCGAGAGGTTGGGGGATAGTGAAGCAGGGGGCTGTGATGGGGGAGCGGCTCCAGAGGGCTTTGTTGAATATGGTGTGTGTGGGGGGGTTTGGGAGGGGCAGTACCAAGTGCATTTAAAGAGGACTGATAGCTTACTTAAGCCCTTGGCTAGGCTGGAATGGAGGCAGGTTTCTCTAGGTAGCCCTGCTGGGTGTTACCTTGGGGGTAGGCCTGTCTATCAAGTGGGGCCTGAGAAGCAGGTGCATTTTGAGTTAGACATTAGGTGCTGTTTGAGGCCTACTTTGAATTGAGACAGGCTGTTGTTTGTTTGTAATTTCATCAGGAGTTCATTTATCCAGAGGGGGGCCCGATAGGAGAAAGCAAGCTGCCCTAGTGAGGTTCGGCGGAATGGTATGGACAGTGCTCCACTCTTCCTCTGTCTGGTGATGTGTGTTGAGAGAGAAACCTCAAGCAGGTTTCCTATTCAGGGTGTTTTTTTTCTGAGGAGTGTCTTCTTTCCCAGGAGGCAAGTTTGGTATTTGATCCTGTCTTTTAGGTTAAGCCAGTTTCTATGCTCATACAGGGTGCAAGTATGAGTGTAGTGATCTGCACACAGGGTGAGGTGGCATGCCTTATTGAGTGCAGTGTGAACCCTTTTGAGCACTGTATCAGTAGCAGCACCATAGACCACCAGCCCATAATCTATCATGGAGAGTGTGGAGCTGGAGACTGAGATTCGGAGTGCTTCCGGGGTGAGGGATTTCTTATGCCTATAGAGGACCCCGATCTTTGCGTTTACCACTTTGACAAGGGAGTCTACGTGGTGTGTATAAGTGAGAGAGTCATCAATGGTGACTCCAAGGTACTTGAACAAGTGCACCTGCTCAATCTGTTCACCAGCCTTGTTGGTGATTACGAGGGGAGCATGCCTGCGTTTGTTGTAGGGGCTGGATTGTAGCATAGCCTTGGTTTTCTTGTAATTTAGTAGTAGCTTTTGCCTACTGAACCAGTCCTCGAGTTTATTGAAAGAGTTCTGTAGTTCTGTTTGTAGGGCAACCTGAGAGGTGCTGCTGCTTAGCAGCATGGCATCATCCACATACGGAATACGTTTGGTGTCACAGGCTGTGGGTAGGTCATTTACAAAGAGGCTGAAAAGCAGGGGCCCTAGAATTGATCCTTGAGGGACTCCTAGGAGTACATCTCTGGAGCTGGATAGCGTCTGCCCGATTTTGACTCGCGGGCTCCTGTGTGTTAGGCAGTTATTGAACCAATTCACGGCGTTTGGTGCCACACCCAATCTTTGGAGCTGGAGTACTAGTAGAAGGTGGTTGATGGTGTTGAAGGCTTTGGTGAGGTCAATGAAAATGGACCCCACCAATTATCATCCCGTCATCCCATCAATCATCACTCAAGCTCCCCGAATTAGTCTCTGTAAACCTTTTAAAATCCCTGAGCAACAAGGCAGTTAAAGAAACTTGCCAATGTCAGAATAGCTAGCACATCTCTACATGGCATAATTACCGCAACTAGCACTTATGTCCTCTCAACTAAATTTTTATTCCCTGCCTGTAGTACCTAACACAATATCACATCAATATGTATTATGTCACAGCTGTATCCTTGTTCTTTATGTTCAAACTGCATGCTTGTCTTCTCTGTTTTATTGACTGTAATGTTTGCCAAATTATTGTATTATATCCTGTGTACCAAATTGTCCTTACCAGGACCTCCTTGCAAATGAGCTTGCTCCATGGAGTTCTCCTGCAAATAAACTTGAACTTGAACTAACACAGAACTAGACAGATTCCTGTGGGAGAATTGCAATGAGGATTATACAGCATGAGTAATGGTAACACAGGACTAGACAGATTCCTGAGAAAGAATGCACTGAAGCTTGTACAACATGAGTAGGGAAACACAGGACTAGACAGATTCCTGAGGGACAATGGCATTGAGGGTTACACAGCATGAGTAGGGATAGCATGGGACTAGACAGAGTCCTGTGGGAGAATCACAATGAGGATTATACAGCATGAGTAGGTGTAACACAGGACTAGACAGATTCCTGAGGGAGAATGGCATTTAAGGTTACACAGTATGAGTAGGAGTTACACAGGATTAGACAGATTCTAGAGGAACAATGGCATTGTACGTTATACAGCATGAATAGAGGTAACACAGGACTAGACAGATTCCTGAGGGACAATGACATTGAATGTTATACAGTATGAGCAGGGGTAACACGGGACTAGACAGATTCCAGAGGAGGAATGGAATTGATGGTTTATTTTATTTATTTATTTATTTTATTTTTATTTATTTATTTAAACATCAGTTTACAACCTTTGAGCCAGGGGGCTCATTTACAAAGGTACCTCGTCACATAGAGGAGACAGACAGTGGCATAGGAGACAACAGATATTGGGGGGTTACATGGGATTAGACAGTTCCTGAGGGAGAATGATACTGAGGGTTACACAGCATGAGTAGGTGTAACACAGGACTAGACAGATTGCTAAGGAAGAATGACATTGAGGGTTACACAGCTTGAGTAGGGGTAACACAGGACTAGACAGATTCCTAAGGAAGAATGGCATTGAGGGCTACACAGCATGAGTAGAGGGTAACACAGGGCTAGACAGATTCCTGAGGGACAACGGCACTGAGGGTTACATGACCTGAGTAGGGTAACACAGGACTAGACAGATTCCTGAGGGGGGACTCATACTGATGGTTACATGACATGACTAGGGTAACACAGGACTAGATAGATTCCTAAGGAGGAGTGGCATTGAGGGTTACACAGCATGAGTAGGGGTAGCACAGGACTAGACAGATTCCTGAGGGAGAATGACATTGAGGCTTACACATCATGAGTAGAGGTAATATTGGACTAGACAGATTGCTGAGGGATAATGACACTGAAGATTGAGCACAGTATGAGTCAGAATAACTCAGGACTAGACAGTTCCTGAAGAAGAAGAAGATATTGGGGGGTTACATGGGATTAGACAGTTCCTGAGGGAGAATGATACTGAGGGTTACACAGCATGAGTAGGGGTAACACAGGACTAGATAGATTCCTGAAGGAGAATGATATTAAAGGGATAGTCCCCATAACCTTTTTATCTGTTTTCAGCTGTAGTGTGTAGGAATGAATGATAATTATCTGTCTCTTGCATCCCCTTAATTTCATCCTATCTTAAATTGAAATTAATTTGCTTCACTCTGTTCTGCCCTGGTATGAAAACCTGTTTGACACCATTTCAATGGACATGACACCACTCATAAAAGGAAACACAGGAGCTGATAATGCAAATTTGCATATCAAAGGGGCTGGAAGTATACAAAGAGCTCCTAGCACATAAGGATTAATCAGCTGAATAACAAAACTTCATTAGCACCTGCATCTTTCCAACAGCATTTTTCCAACATTGTCTAACTCAGACACACTTTAAACAACAGAAAGCATTAGCAAACTTACCTTGAAAAATTTGATGGCCAACTCTGACTGATGGTAGCACTTCTGCTGACTTGTGCATGTACGCATTGTCAGGAGGTCTAAACCTCACTCTCAGGTTCTTAGCAATAATGAGAATTCAAGGAATCACAGACATGTTGCATAAGAGTAATAATCTTGTTTATTACTACCAAAAGGATAAATCACAGTTGCCCTAAGCAGTTCTTATCAAATACGAACTGGGAGCCAATGCTAAGCGTTCCCTATACCTCGAGGAATCTCCATATCTCTTGGGGTCTCCGAGGTAGAAGATGTAATGTCTGACATTATATACCTATGATAATTACTATGGTTACTGTATGATAGAAACATTTCCAGTTACAGAGATGAGCTCTATTGGCTAAATTAGAGGTAGCTCCACAGTCCAAGATAACATTTACAATTTTGTAGTAGTCATCACTTTGTAAGACAAAGTAGTACAGTCATACATCTATCAGTGTAATAGTACAAATCACCAAAAGGTGGCAATGCCGACTCATATATCATAATCATTACAAGAACACAGATGTCCTAACATTTTGTAAGCAAGAAATACATGTATGTGTTAGAAAATAAAGTGTATAACAATAATATTCATACATATCCCGACATCTACTCTTGTACGGTAGATGCCCTATGCCCTATATGTTAGTATAACATATACCTAACTGCTAGCTATCTACAGTGTACCTCTGAGGATACCAATAAGGGTGCAGGGACCTCATGTAATATTCCCCCCTTGTTGCCTCTCAGGGCAACACAGCAGAAGTAAGGAAACGGATAGAGAGCAGGGGTCATTTACAGACCCAACTGGCGAGCCTTGTAAAGGAACTCTAGCTGCTCATGGTGTTGAAGCAGTGTGCGCTGTACGCAGCAAAGCATAATAATGAGAGAAAATATAAAAAATGCTTGTATAATGACAAAACCTTTAAATGTAATCTCTAACCAAGTGTTAGTTAATGCACTATTCATGTTGCCATCATTAATAAGTGCAAGAACAGCTTCATTAGCTTTAGTTATATTACTGCTGATGTGGAAGAGATTTGTATCTTTCCTCTCTAAAAGTGATTTTAATGTCAGTGTGAGGAGAGCATTGTGTACATTAAAATTTGTTAAATACTCCGATAGGGTGAGTAGATAATCAGGGTTACCATCAATGATATCAGCGTCCATAAGAGGCATGGCGGTTATAATGGTATGTCCAATAACTGCTTTTTGATGAGGGACAAAGCAGAAATTGGGGCAGTCTATAATACATGCTTGCATTCCATACACATACAATTTTATATTGGTGACCATGCAGTTCTCCCCATCACAATTATATTGCATTTTAACAGTGGGGAATCTCCATTTTTGCAACTGTACCGGGCAGGTGTAGGTTGTCTTCAAAATCCATGTTGACAGGTGATGAACCTCCTCTCGATAAGATTGGTAAAGCTTGTCTGGAGCCAATGTTGAGTCTGAAAAGTCTGTGCCATTAGTGCTGATGTCATCACCCATGGAAAAGGACCAATCAATACTGTCAAAAGAATAGCCACATACAGGTTTAATAACATCAAATACATCACATCGACACAAGTAAATATATCCCTTCTTCGCCCAGCAGTCTGTGTGCAGGGTGACCCTGGTGTCCAGGATAGGATGGAAGACCAGCAGAAGAGGCAAGTCAAGGTGTTCTGAGTAGATATCTTCATCAAGGTGCCCGAGGGAATGTACAGTAGCAAGTTTGTCAAATAAAGCTGTAGCAGGATCAAAAGGTGGTAAAGAGACAGTAAAAGAAACAAACATGTTATCCTTAATAGAACATTTCTTAGATGTAAAACATGGGCCAGTTTTATGGTGTCTGGTCACAAAACCCACATTTCTAGCCATGGAAAGTGGAATGGTTAGAGTTTGTTGCATACACATTGCAATACAGCTAGGGGCTTTACACCATGGACAGTACCATTTAGAGATGCGTCTGTCATGAATTATATCAGGGATCTTTCTGGATTCTAGATCACAGAAAAGATTACTGATGGTAGTGATAATGTATGAGCCATAGGCTGAACACAATATCTCACGGGCAATGTATTGTCTATCTGCTTCTTTGTTATTTTGTGCAATGAGGGCATTAATCTTATCTTGTAAGACCTATAAGACCCTACACGGTCAGGGACCGGGCTACTTGCAACTTTGCAAGATCTCCTTCCACCCTACCATCCTCTCCGTCCACTCTGTTCCACTGACAAGGGATTGCTAGAGATTCCCAGGGTTCGTCTTCAGTCATCTGGGGCCAGAGCTTTTTCTTTCATGGCCCAACCCTTTGGAACTCTCTACCTCATCGGATTAGAGAGTGCCTGTCCACAGAGTCATTCAAGGCCTCCTTGAAGAGCTATTTATTTGAATTAGCCTTTGAATAAATTATCCTGTTGCCTTTAAAGTGGTTTTATATCTGTATTTATTGTCATGGATGTTATTTTGTGATGTGTTTGTGCTTTGTGCTTTGATATTTTGAAAAGCGCACTACAAATAAATTTTGATTTGATTTGATCTTTAGAATCTGTAAATGCATTAGCAGTGTCACACATGTTGCATACAGTGTATCTTTCTTCCTGACTAAGGACATCCACACCATGCAATAATGAGGGTATAATATCATTTACCAAACCAGTTTGGAATTTTGCTGAATGTGATTTGGTAGCAGCAATGTCAGACTTATTCCAAATAGACATAGCTGTACCAAAAAGACCTGTGATGGTGCGTGTGGCACCTGTGACATCAGAACTGTCAACTTCATGGGTATTAGATTTATGACTTTGATCATCAGGATTAGGTTTTCCCTGAAATTGCCTCTATGCTCGGTGGTGTGTAACCCGGCAATAGGGTCTCAAGTATGAATTTGAAAAGCTGCTAAACTATTAAGCAATAAAGTACTGTAAAATGCTGAAGTGTTAGTAGTGTGACACATACCAAATTCTTTCATATTCCAGTAAGTTGAATTAAACAAAGCAAGTATATGCATAAATTGTAAGTTAATAATAACTGTACCAGGTAAGGCAGTGGCTGTTAGACCACTACGGGGGCCAGGGGTATGTTTTGGACATTCCAAAAGTTGTTTATCAGTAGGGGGTAACACAGAAAGATACATGGCAGCAGAGGCCATGTTGTGTACGCACAAAATTTCCTGGCAGACTCTTTAGACAAGGAGTTACAATACGAGGGATCAATCAAGGCAGTAATATTGTATAAACCAAAATGTCTAACAGCAGTCTGGAGAAAGGATAACAAACCATTAGGGGATAATTTTGCATTGGGCCAGCCATGGAAAGTGCCCTTGGAAAGCTTGGCCACGGTAAGAATTTGTCCTTGCGACGTGGTCTGCCACTCAATTTGTAGGGTAGATATATCAGGAGCAACAACTGAGGCAGTGAGGTAGGCATCAGAATCTTCCTGGACAGTAATAAAATTGTTGGGTATATTGATGGAAACTATCTCTGGGACAGATGCCGGAGGATCAAGGTGAGGAAGGAGGTGCTTTACCATGTCTTGGATACAGGGGATAACTCCTGAGATGAGGAGAAAGTGGAGCAAGATAGCCATCTTGTCAGAGTATCTGAAAACAAAAAAACAAACATTAGTAAGTTAGTACTATTCCACCCAGTGGGGTGAGGAAAAGTAATTATACTCCTTTATACAGTTTTAGTTGGTTTGCATGTAACCATTTGTCAGTCAGTTTGTTATTGTGCATTAGTCTGACCTGATAGACTGCCGGACTGATCTTGTTAACAATGGGGTAGGGGCCTTCCCACTTATTGGAAAAGGAGTGCGTGGGATGCACAAATCTGATAACCATTACCTGATTCCCACTTGCCAATCCACTTCTTGTGCATGTTTGTCAAACTGTATTTTGGACTGTTGCTGGGCCTTGCCCATGCAGTTGGCAGCATACAAGTGTGTGTGTATGAGGTATTGTCTGAGTTTCTCAACATATTGGTCCACAGACACGCAGTCTGCCATTGGAGTATGCAGGTCAAACAAGTGTTCAGGTAATCTCATCTGTCTGACAGTCATCACCTCAAATGGTGTCAACTGGGTGGTGGCCGAAGGTGTGCTCCTGATTGCCATAAGGAGTAATGGCAGCAGGGAATCCCAGGTCTTGGGATTGTCCTCAATGAATCTGGAAAGCATTTGCTTAATCCATCTGTTGGCTCTTTCTACTTGACCTGAAGATTGTGGGTGGTAGGGTATGTGGAATTTCTGGTGAACTCCGAGGAGTTCAAGTGCGTCTTTCATCAACTCACCTGTAAAACTGGTTCCTTTATCAGAGTCTACCTTGAGAAGTAGGCCCCACCTGGAGAAAATCTTTTCCACCAGGATTTTGGCAGTGGTTTTAGTAGTACATGTCTTAGTAGGGAAAACTTCAACCCACTTAGAGAAAAGATCAGTTACCACAAGGGCGTACTTGTTATTTCTACTGGTGTTGGTCAGTGGGCCAATAAAATCAATCTTTATGGCATGCCAAGGGCCAGAGTGCCTTTGTGGTAGTAGTTTGGCATTTTGTTTTGTGGGGATAGGATTTTTTTGTGCGAAAACGAGGTAGTTATCTATGTACTGTTTGACATCCTTGGTGACACCAGGCCTCCAAGCAGTGGTCTTGAGCCTTTGGAGGGTGTTTTCTACTCCCTGATGTCCACCAGTTGGGGAGTCATGCACTTGGAGCAAAAATTCAGACCTGAGGTGTCTGGGAACCACCTACAATTTGGTGGGGTGTCATCTGGCTGATACCAGATGAGCTTGTCATCTGGGGACAAGTGTAACTTACCTTCATGCCTCCAGTAGGGGTTATGGGTAGGTAAGTTCTGTTCAGTACCCTTATCAAGGAATATGAACACATCCTTGAGCTCAGAGTCAGCATGCTGGGCTGCTGACAGGTCTAAGGGGGAAAAGGGTTCAGGCTTCTTTTTGACTGTTGCAATGTGTACAGCTGCCCTGGCTTCTGGATGGTCCATCATTCAGTTGTCCCCCCCCTCGGGCCCCTTCCTTGGCAAGGGTGTCCACTGCGTCATTGAAGGCATGATAGGGGCCATGTATGGAGGGAGCTTTAACTTTGTGTACGTAGAGTTTGTGTGCAGACCTTTTCGCCAGTGAGTGTATGTATATTACCAGTTTTTGTGTTTCACTGGGCTGCCATCAGAGGAAAGGAAGGAGTTCTTCTGCCAGAAAGGAAGAAATTCTGTAAGAGAACAACAAACCCAGTTAGAGTCTGTAAAGATGATGGTATCCTCGGTCCCATGCTGGATGAACTCGAGGACACAGGCCACCGCTGCCATCTCTGCATATTGTGATGATGTCACACTGCAATGCTTAGAAATTTTAACAGTGTTACCATAAGGATAAATCACTAAGATACCGATCCCTGCAATTTGTTCCCCCTGATAATAGGAAGCTGACCCATCTATAAAGATACAACACAGTGAGGTGTTCTCAAGTAGTAGTGGCATGGCAGGGAGGAAAGGACCTGGATCTGGAAGATCAGGTGGTTGCAGTGTACAGTCATGGGGCTCTCCTTGGAAAAGGAGGCCATGCACCAGCATGGATGGCATTTTGGTTGGGTGGACCTGAATGTCTTTATCCTAGAGAAGAGGTGACCAGTGTGTGAGCCTGGTGTTAGAGACTGATCCATCCTTCACTCTGTCTGATAGCAGAAAGGTAGTTGGGGTGTAGTTTGTGTTAATGATCAGAGGAGAGTACCCAATGATTTACAAGAAGTGGTTCACAGCCCAGTAGGTAGCTAGAAGGTTCCTTTCACAAAGGCTATACTTCTGTTCCACTGGGGTCAAGAGCTGTGATGCATATGCAATGGGTCTCAAAGTGCCATGAACCTTCTGGGCCAACACTGCTGACATGGCTATGTCAGAGGTGGCACACTCCAGATGGAATGGCAAGGCTGGATTGAGGTTGACCAGAGCTGGAGCTGAGGCCAAGGCCTGTTTCAGTGACATCACAGTCTGGGTGTGAATGGGGCCCCAATTCCAGGGAATGTCCTTTTTCAGTAATTCATACAGATGAGCAGCCTTCTGAGCAAAATCACAAATAAAATCTCTAGAATAGTTTACCATACCTAGAAATCTCCTAAGAGTGGCCACACTGGTGGGTAATGGCAAGTCTTGCAATCCTTGTATGTTCTTCCAGGTAGGGCTTCGGCCTTGATCAGTTATTCTCAGGCCCAGAAAGAATACCTCTTTCTGACATAGTTGTGCTTTTGCTAGGTTACATTTGAGGCCTGCTCTCTGAATGAGGGTCAGTAATTCGTCCAAGAGGTTCTAGTGTAGTACCTGTGTGGCTGTTGCCAACAACATGTCATCTACATACTGCAAGAGACACTGTGGGGTAGAGAAACCCTCAAGGGCATCCATCATGTGTAAATGGAACAGGGAAGAGCTGTTATGGAATCCCTGTGGTAAACAGGTTCATGTGTACTGTCAATCCTCAAAGGTGAAAGCAAACTTCTACTGACTCTTAGGAGCCAATGGCAATAACCAGAAACCATTGAAGATGTCCAGGGCACTGAACCAGTTTTGGTCAGGTGTCAAAAGTAGCAGCACATCAGGTGCTGATGCCACAGTTGGGGTACAACTGGGGGTGACCCGATTCAGTCTCTTGTAGTCAATAGTAAGTCTCCAGGCACCTGGGGGTTTCTTCACAGGCCACACTGGAAAGTTGGCAGTAGAGACACATTTCTTGATTACACCTTGTTTGAGGAGTGATTTTATTGTTTCCCTAAGATAAGGTAAGGTCTCTGGTGGAAAAGGATATCACCTTTGCCTCTCATGTGCTGGGTCTGTCATTTCAATGACAGTGTGCATTCTGCTGCAGTTATGCTTGTTGGTGGCAAATTCCTCCTGATGTTTCTGTAGAATGGGGAGGAGCTTTGGGAAAAGCTCATGGTTCTTGAACAGATCTATGACGTCATACTCTTTATTGTTGGCAGATATTGTTGTCACCACGTGTGAAACAGGAATCATGATGGTGTGGTATTGACCCTGAATCTGTATCAGTAACATGTTGGCTAGGTCCACCACACAGCCGTGTGGTGCTAGAAAGTCAATTCCAATTATTCTAGGATGATCGTGCAATACCATTAGCTGGAAGGTGTGATAGGCCTTCAAGTGTCCTAGTTCCACAGGTAGCGATAGGGAAAGGTATGCAGGTAACCTAGTTCCATCAACTTCTGACATATTGGTCCTATGTTCAGTGGACCAAGGGGATGTCTCCAGATGGTCATCATGCAATACAGACACAGCTGCACCTGTATCCAATAGTACTGTCGGTAGGCAGCCCCCGACCTTGGCCTCAGTACAGGGCCTTCCGTTTGCATCCAAGACCAGCTTGTTTACAATATGGACTGGGGTCTGTAATTGTCAATCTGTGCCAGTGGAGACATGGAGAGTTTGGGCCTGACTCCTTTGAACCACTTCACCATGCTGCACTGATGCTATATTGGGAGCCGCTTCTGGGTTCAGGCCAGTGTGGGCCTGAGGGCCTGTACTTCTGGTATCCCCATGGCCTGTTGAGGCTTGTTCTCCCTGTTTTATAGCCACAAGGGCCCAAGCAGGAACGGCCTCCGCTACAAAGTGCACTTGCCCCAGGAGCTCTCTGAATTTCTGATTTTCCTCAGCTATCTCCCTATATGAAGGGCCTGGTCTCTGTTGTTGCTGTTTACCCTTGTTATTGTTATGGTGTTTCTTACTCTTATGGTAATTCTGGTTCCCACCCCATTGTTGTTGTTGTTGCTGCTGTTGTTGTGGTTGTTGGGCCTGCTGGGGGTATTGGTTGTCTGCGAGGAGGCGCTGTTTCTCGTGGACCTGCCCTTCCACTGTGTAGTGCGTTGAGGTGTCCAGGCTAGTATCCACAGCGGCTACTTTCTTGGAACCAAGCCCAGATCATGGATGTAGAGTTGATAAACTCTCTTGGTTTACCAAAGAATGTCGTCAAACCTTTCTCTGGTGGGATAGGTGGTTGGCTCTACCTTTTCTCTTACTGCAGGAATCATGTTTCTAAGGAACAAGGTCTTATACTCAATAAGGTCCACATCTTCAGCTTCCTGTGCAAGGTGCTTCCCTGCTCGGTAGGCCATCCAGAGCCTCTGGTGATAAGTTGAGGGACCTTCTTTTGATTTCTATTTCACAGAGTATGCAAGCATCACTCAAGCTACACCTGGGCTGTGTGCAGAAATGAGTTCAGCTGCAACCTCATCAATGGTGGGGGTGCCATCCTGGCAGACAGTATTGGGAAGTTTTGCCCACAATCCAGGATCAATGGTCTGGCGTAGGATCTGGACCTGATAGTCTGCAGTGAGACCAAGCATTTCACATTTAGCATGTACCTTTTCCAAGTGGCAGCTGAGGTTGTTGGATGGGCTTATCCGATCAATGTTGTCAGCTATTTGCTGAACAGAGTAGACCATTTGTAGGGGATTATTGGGATGATCAGGTAGAGGTAGGTTCCCTCGGGTGCTGTCTGTCACAAACCCACTCAGCAGGTCAGCCCTCTACTCCCAAAGTGCCAACCTCCGGGTGCAATCTTGTGAACAGTTAACAGAACAAGGTAACCCTCTTGTCTGTTTTTGTGGGTTCAAATCAACCTTTGGTCTCAAGTCTTGGAGGAATTCAAACTGTGAACCTCTTTCTAGCATATCCAATGCACAGACTCAGATAATTCTTTCTTCGGGGGGGGCAGATATCTTTGCCTATGGGCACCTAACCAGATGTACAGAAATGAACCCTTAAAAATTGTAATAAAAGACCTCAAATTTAAAACACTTACCTTTTTCCAGTTTGGTATCACCATTCAAGCTCATGTACCGTGTCTGCTTTAACCATATATTCTCTACTTGTAAAGAAAAGAAATCAAAGACAGACCAAGTAAGCTCTAAAAATAGAGTTTTACTAAAATAGATAAAAAATGTGTAACATAAAATACAGAACTATTATATCACAAGACATACAAATCTTTTAAACAAAACAGGTTTTAACAGTGCAATTCCTACTACAGTACTTAGATTTCTCTCTCTCTCTCTCTCTAAATACCTGCTTAAAGTGCTCACAGATGGTTCTTTGTCAGAGTCTAGATAGAAGTGTCACTGAAGGAAAATGGAATAATGTTTAAAAGCTGGTTTTCCCCACCAATTTGCATGAGGTCACCTAGCTCCTCCCTGTCAGAATATATAAAAAAAGAATATATCTATATAAAAACAGGATGTCTTTTCCAAGTATTAATTTCTGCAACCTTAGCATAACTCATGTTCTTCAAATGACTCTCTTTGATCTTATGATAAGCTTCCCCCTTCCAGGACATGAAAGCATCTTTTATGACTTCACACTAAAACGTCACAACCTGCTATTCTTCCTCTAAGTGTTATAAAACTTTAGGATTTCCCTCCTAGCAACTACATCTATAATTAACTTAAAAATAGGAGATCCTTGATCAAGGTCTGTTCTACTCTGTAATTAGCTGCTGGCCTTCCATGTAACATCTTGTATCTAAAACTGTGTGTGTGTGTGTGTGTGTGTGTGTGTGTGTGTGTGTGTGTGTGTGTGATCTCACATGCTGTTTCAGCATTTCTCATGGAAGACAGTCCATACGCATTTTTATATTACATAAAATGATCATACAGCACTCAGAATTGGCTGTCCACGTCACACTGTCCAGGGTTGCCTGAGCTGCAGCCTCTGCCATGGAGTGGACTATACCCTCCTGAGTACCAGTTTCATGGATAAGCTGTCTTATTTGACCTTTTAAAATCTGTTTATTTCTCTCTGGAATGGGCACACTGTTTATTGCATTATCAATCATTCTCTCTATCTCCTGCCTGTCTTCCACATTAATAACGGCTACCAGTGGTGCCATTGGGACTAGGCCTGGGCCTGCTCCTGCCTGTCATGGGAGTCACCATGTTGGCATCACCCATGTTGTGAGTCATGATGTCGGTGATGTATGACGTGGGTTGGGTGTGATGGGTGTCCGCTATGTTGTGGATGGTGGGGTGGGGTATCTTGACCATTGTAGGGGTGCGACTGGGCATTGTACTGCGAGATGTCATCATCTGAGACCTTCCCTTTAGATGATGTAGTTAAGGCAGGGGCTATGCCTCCCATCGCCTTAACATGTCCAGCCAGTACCTCCTGCTGATGGCACAGTTTCACCATCTTGGATTCACATTCAGCATGATTCACATTTGTAACATTCATATCTACCTCATCCTGCATCTGCTTCTGTAGCACTCTATACACAGCGCTCAATTCGAGATTGTCCCTAGTAGCCACTTCTAAGTCATTACGTACTTGGTTTATCTCATCCTGTATCCCTCTTCCAGCTCATCACTCAACTGCTCATTTGTTCTACTTAGTAAGTCATTCATTTGCAAAGCCTGACTCTTATCCTGTCTCAAACTTTCACACTCCTGCTTCAAGATACAAAGTTCCTGCTCGCCTGCCTGGGAGGAATGATGCAAAAGGGAATCCTTTTCATTTCGCAGAGTTTGGAGTTCAGATTCTAAATCCTGCTCACATCTTACACATTCCATTACCTGCAACCCCATCTCCTACTTAAGATATGAGATTTGCAGTTCAAGGGTTTGAAACCTCGCTTCGGAGGCTTCCAGAGCAGCATATAGAGCCACAACCAACAGCCCTTTAGCTTCTCACTTTTTGGTTGTTTGTCTCATCTCTGAGTACTGAGTTGAAATCCCCAGTACAGGGTTTTCTGATAGACTTGCATCCCGTACGAAGTCAGACAATCCTCCATGGGAGGCAAGGAAGTCTGAGACATCGAGTCTCAGTTCTGCGGTGATATTTGATGTGGTGGCCATTGTGTGGGAGAGAACAAAAAATCAAACCGTAAAAAAGGCGTTGAGTTGTGTATCGATCCACAACAGGAGCACTTTAGTCAGAGTCGGGCTACTGTGCACTCGTAAGCTTGCAATTCAAAACTGCTGTGGAGTTGGTCGAGACGGCATCAACCACACAAAGAAAGCAGACAGACTTTACAAGTTATTACAAAGTGGTCGTAGAATGGGAGAGGTGGTATGGGAATGCACACCTACAGTCCCCATTAGGAAGGGAATAGTTTGAAGCAACAAGTGAAACTTTGCAGACACAAGATATTGCCTGCACGTGGTCACCAATTGTCAGGTGGTCTAAACCTTACTCTCAGGTTCTTGGCAATAAGGGGAATGCAAGGAATCACAGACATGTTGCATAAGAGTAATATACTTTTTTATTACTACCAAAAGGATAAATCACAGTTGTCCTAAGCAGTTCTTACCAAATACGAACTGGGAGCCAATGCCAAGCTTTCCCTATACCTCGAGGAATCTCTGTGTCCCTTGGGGTCTCCGAGGTAGAAAATGTAATGTCTGACATTATATATCTATGATAATTACTATGGTTACTGTAAGACAGAAACATTTTTAGTTACAGAGATGAACCCTATTGGCTAAATTAGAGGTGGCTCCACAGTCCAAGATAACATTATACAATTTTGTAGTAGTCATCACTTTGTAAGACAGAGGAGTACAGTCATACATGTATCAGTGTAATAGTATAAGTCACCAAAAGGTGGCAGTGCTGACTCACATATCATAATCATTACAACGACACAGATGTCCTAACATTTTGTAAGCAAGAAATACATGTATGTATTAGAAAATAAAGTGTATAACAATAATATGCATACATATCCTGACATCTGCTCTTGTACGGTAGATGCCTTATGCCCTATATGTTAGTATTACATATACCTAAGTGCTAGCTGTCTATGTTGTACCTCTGGGGGTACCAATAAGGGTGCAGGGGCTGCGTGCAACAGCATAATCAACTCTTGTGATGCTTGCAGGAGTGGGGTCATCACCTCTGTAATTGTGTCAGACAGGTTTTCACACCAGGGCAGAACAGAATGACGTAACTTAATTTTTATTTCAACTAGGATGAACTTAGGGGGTGTAAAAGAGAGAATCAATGTCATACCTACAAACTACACATGTATGCAGAAAATAGGTTGAAGTGACTTTCCCTTTAAGGGTTAGCAGTATAGCCTAGAGGTTAGAATAACCAGCTGTGAATGAGTTTGGTGCCTGCAGACTTGGGTTTGATTCCCACAGCCTCCACTTGCATACAGTATGACTATGAGCAAGTCACTTAATCAGCCCACAGATCCCAGGGCCACCCCTGAAAACAGGCACTTGTGCCTAGTGGGTCTTACCTGGTTAACAAAGAATAAATAAATAAATTACACAGCATGAGTAGGGGGTAACGTAGAATTAGACAGATTCCTGATGGAGAATGGCATTGAAGGTTACACAGCTTGAGCAGGGGTGGGTAACACAGGACTAGACAGATTCCTAAGGGAGAATGGCATTGAGGGTTACATAACATGAGAAGGAGTCACAGAGGATTAGACAGATTTCTGAGGGAGAATCACATTTGGAGTTACACAGTGTGAGTAGAAGTAGCTTTCTGGGTATGGTCACTTCTGTGGAGTAGGAGGGCTGGCCAAGATGGACACTGACTTGCTGCAGTCATCACTGTACTAGGTTACTATGTAAGATTTTCAAGAGTGTGAAACGTAGGCCCGGACCCAAATCTATTCACCTGAGGTAGAAACTTTTTCACTTTAACATATCCTTTGCTCTGCTGCCCTTATAGTGAAACATCACTGACAATTCCAGAGAAACATATTTGCCATTTAAAGGGTATTATTTTCATACATCTTGCAGAGCTTCCATCTCTCCTCAAATTGCAAAATACAAACTTGTCTCACTATTAAATGTAATTAACCTTTCTCTCTTATTCCTTAAACAACTAAACAACTGTTGACACCTTTGAGTGTCCATAATATGACTATGTTTGAAATGAGCCTTCAAAATAGAGATACCACCTCCAAATCTGGCTATTATGATGTAAGACACCACCACCCCCACCCCTGCCCTGTGTCTAGGGGTTCGATGGCACTCTCTTCCACAAAATGGGGGCATGACAGACACATCTCTCACATTTTACCGTGCCACCAAAGGTCAGGAAAATGGGGACAAGCAACATCAGGCACTCCAGGGTACCATTATTAGAAAGACCACTGACAAATGAACAGTCCACACTTGGAGCTGGAATATAGCAGGTAGGCAGTTTATTTAACCTTCTACAGTTATCACATAGGTACTCAGGAGGACTTCTTTACCATACAGGCCACTATCATTTATTCACTTCATACCCCTTAACGTCACACCGGAGTGGGTACTTGCAGTTATTATACACATCCGTATAAGATAGATTTTACCTTACGGTTACCTCTGTTACCATCTGTTTAGTATTAGCATTGTTTACAGATACCAGATTCTTGTATACAGTGACCATGGAGGAAATTATGCTACAGTATGTACACAAGTGGCATTCTCCCAGGAGTGCAAAACACTATTGGGGGAGAAAATACCTGTGCTTAAATAAAGTGTCAGCTGTTGACACATGAAAGGAACATAGGACCAGAATATGGTTCCCTTACAATATACTGTAGTACCATCAGTCTAGCCCTTTGCATAAAAGTAGAACCTCACTGAAAACAAGAGGTGGACTCTCATTTGGGCTATCTCAGGTAAATAAATTCAGAATTAAATTAAATTGCAAAATTAACTCAAACACAAAATGCTTGGATCTTTAGTAAGGAAAAGCTCAAGAGTCCATAGAAATGAAAATTAACATTTTTTTTCCTCAAAAGGACAAAGAGATATCAACTGAGTCTCTCGCTGCAGAAAACAAGTATATTATGAATGATGTGTTGAAATGGAATATTTTGGGAGAAAGAGAGAGGGAGAGGGGGCGAAATAAAGAACAAAAGCAAAACACATTAGCAGAACCATTCAAGGTCAGAGAGGTAACAGCCTCCCCAATCAACGAAGTCTTAAACACATTATTGTGAAAGGGCCTTTGTGAAGCATAAACGGTGCCTCTGAAAATGTGTTAGCACTATCCTGTTGCACTCATTTATTTTTGAGTTTCAATCAGTGCACTGTTTTGGTATTCAGACCTCGTGGATTCAGTTTTGCTGCTCTTAAAGTCTGCGCTGGGGAGGTAAAAAAACATGTAGGCACAAAGACAACTGCAGCTTTGTACCGTAAATGTTTTAAAGGGGAACAGCCAGCACCAAGGACACCACACCCAAGTGTGGGGCTGGTCCAAATGTGCACATTGTGTGCAAAAACATTTTGCTTCACTTACTTTTTACAGTAGTATAGTAGATTGTACCAGACTAATTCTGTTTACTTCTAAGCTGGCATCTTCTGTAACTACAAATCTTAGAAGCCCCTGCAGCTGACATCACAGCAGGACTGCTGTAGTGGAAGTTTCCATAGTCTGCAGTGAATGTCAATGTTTGTATCAGCTCTGATCTTTAGTTTGCTATTTCCTCTGTCCTCTCAGAGCTAAGTACAGTCACAGAGGGCTGTATTTAGCCCATGGAGAAAAGCAGAATCACAAAACATCTGACCAACAGTGCAAGGGCTTATGGGAGAAATGCGTGACCAATGAATGCTCTTGTTTAATGTTCTGGCCAATGAGGAGCAACCCTGGGACAGCCAATAGATGTTTCACAACTAAGGTTGAGAAGCCAAGTGTAACCCCTGGGTGGCGCTATCCCAAGGGCTACTACCCTTGCCTGCTTGGCTAGTAGCAAGTTAAGGGGCCTGAGTTCTGAAACGGGTGCCTCCACCCGGAGGTCAGGGTTGGTAGTGGTCAAGCTAACCTGGGCATAGCCCTCTGGAACACTGTAACCCCCCTCTTTCCCCTATAGTGGCCTGAAAACTGTAAAATAATCACTTTCACAATACCCCTGGTACACCACACAACTACCCACACTGTTTGCACTTACCACTAGGGCTGGTTCCTCTGGCTCGACCCTGGGGTCCCCTTATAAAACAAGGTTATGCACAGCAAATAGCAACAGTACAGTACTTTGAGCACAAACTGGAACCACAGTCAGATTACATGCAGAAAAAGTTAGATCTGATTTATTCAGGGGACTTGAACAAGGGAGGAGCAAAATCAGGTTAATTAGCTTAAAGGTTATATCAATCAAGCAGTTATCCATGCGCTTTGAGTCCCCCCACACAGTTACATGTCTGGGTACCCAGGTGGAGAAGAGATGGGCTAGCCAGGACTGTTGCCCGGGGTTGCAGCTGGTTGGGGCCCTGAGATGGAAAACACAACATGCACAATACACAATATTTGAAATCCGGAGCCAGAGGGCTTAGTTTGTAAAGGAAACGAAACAACAAAACAGATGACACACTCAGATTAAGCTGTTGTTGCAGGGAGCTACCCTGGTATTTACTCATGATACCCAAGACTGGACACAGGCTAGACAAAAATCGAGACTGCAGGTGGTTGATCTGGAATGCCAGAAGAAGCAGGGCCCACACAAGTCGCAGAGGCATTGTTCCTGTTTAAGCATGGAGCAGGGGGCTGATCCCCAGGCAGGTCTCTTGTCGCTGGCTTCTCTGTGCAGCGGGTAGTCTGGCTGGGCCAGTCTGGCAAGGCCCAGACCGCATGGAGACAAATTCGGATGCAATCCCTTTTGGGCTGGATACAGCTTCCAGCAAGCAGAACACAGTTCACACAGTGGGGAACTAACTCACGACCTACTAGAAGCAAATAACACATTTACATGTAAGGGAATTCTACTATACCAGGTAAGGGGCTCCCCGGTCACAATCGCAAAGTCTCTGCACACACCGGGAGCTTAGGGTAGCTGGAACTCCTGACAGGCCGATCGCATTCAGCAAAATCTTCAGTCTTCTTCAGGTTGAGCCTGGCCCACTTCAGTAGCTTACTTTAGTCACACAAACTTAGATTTAGCCCAAAATATTTCTCTTCTCTCCCCCTCCCTCTCAAGAGCAGCGGGCAGACATGCAGGCCAAAAATTCAGCCTTTTCACAGTTCTCCCATGCAAATCCACTCAGGATTGCTGCTCATAATCACTTCAGCTCCTCCTTCTTCTTTAGCTTCCAGCTTAGATCTGCCCTAAACAGCAGGCAGCTTGGGGGATTCCCTCAGATCCAGAAGGTTTGATTGGTTGATTTTGCTGTCAGTCAAAGCAACAGCTCCCCCTTCAGTTGCAAAAAAGGCACAAAAAGCTCAAAACTACAATTCCTACAGATTTTGACTTCAGACAGCTCCTGTACTCCAGCTACATTTTAGGTCCCACCAGAACTGATTGGTCCAATTTGCAGTCTAGGACCAAGATGGTGGAGACAAACAAAACAGTCCTTGCTGCAAAGAAAGCATGTTAGACAAACTACATTATCATTATCACTCTGAATGATAATCAGTAAATAGTTACATCTTTCAACAGAGCTCCCTCTCAGATTACTTATGCTGCAATTAGTCAGCTCTTAAAGTGACAGTACACAGAGGCTATACAGGCTCTGGTTATCACATTTAAACTGCTAAAACGCAGGACACCAGCCTGGCAGGGAGCATTTAGGCAAACTCGAGGAAGACTTTTTGGGAACCCCCATTTGTAGGGGGTTACACCCTTCCCTTCCTGGGAAAACTCGGCATCCGTGTCAAGTCTGTACCATCATAACATTGAAAATGCAACATATAGAAGATATTTATACCATTAGCATGCTATACAAGTACTATCTGGCTCATCAATTGGCATAACTTGTCACTTTACAATACATTTCAATGTACTCCTCTATATCATTTTCATTCTGACAATACATTATGCATATTTCACACAGGTAAATTGAACATTATATACAGAATCATATAATAACTTCTTGTATTCTAAACAATGCAAGAGGGGGCCCTACCCTATCAGCTAACTTGGGGCTGGATGGGGCAGGGGCACCATGGTGAGAGGGCAAAACAAGTAACCTGGAATGGGTCGTCAAGCTCAATTTGGGCAGTGAGCTCTGACAGACATAAACACCTTTGTGGACTAAATTGAGAGGCAAATCCACTGGTCTCCCGGGGGAATCGTAACTGAAGTGCACCACTGGCTTGACAGCTCGGCCAGTCTTTCTGGGGTGAACAACCACAGTCTCTGTGCTTTCAGCAATAGTCTTGGAGCTTTCATCACTTGTGAGGGGTGCCTCTGCATGAAGGGGAATGTCCAGGTTGGGAACATTGTCAGTCCCTTGCTCTGTAGTCTCTGTTTCTACAACACTTGGCTCATTTTGAAAGTGCTCTGGCACTGAAGGGGGGGTTGTCATCACTCTCATAGTGTTCCTCAAGTTCTGCTATGTCACCAGAAAGACTCACACCATCAGCCTCTCCTTCAGGCAAATCATACGGTTCCATAATACACAAAGACTCAGCATCCTCAGACGTGATACTTTGCACTTCACCTTCAGGGAGCATTGGCTCCAAGGATGATGCCGGGGCGTTAGGCAGTCCAGAAGGTCAAGCTCCATCCCCATAATTCAACATAGGATTTCCACGAAACAACTGACTCAGTTCATATGAGGGGTAATAAGCATTATCACACTTACTGTCATCCGAGTTAGACTGGAAGTCACTATCATTCTGGGCCTGCTGCGGGGGAAGTCTTAAATCAGCAACCACGGGGTCAGGTTGATTCTGTTTCTTTCTTGCAGCAGCACAAGTCACTGGTCCAGGGGAATCAGTCTCGGTGGGTTCAGCCTCAATTATCACTTGACCAATAGATAGCAAGTGGTTACGGTGCATGATCTTGACAGCTTTGGAGTTATTCTCTGGGCACACTTTGTACACTGGCAAATCATCCAACTTTCCAACTATGACATGGGGAAGATGGTGTCATTGATCAGCAATTTTGTGTTTATCATGCAATCCTAAATTTCGCAACAACGCCCAGTCTCCAGGCCTAAGCTCTTGAGCCTTTACTTTTCTATCATGTCTAGCTTTGTTGGCTAGATTTCTTTTGTCTGCCATTGTCTGGGCCAGTTGACAGGCATGGTTCAATTGAGCTTTCAGTTTTTATACATATTGTGGGTAATCTTCGTCTCGGACCCCATCGGGAGAAACCCCAAAACAGATATCAACAGGCAGCCGGGCCTCTCTCCTGAACATGAGGTGGTAAGGAGAGAAGCCGGTAGCATCATTCTTGATGCAGTTGTATGCGCGTACCAAGGTGCTAATCTGCTGGCTCCATTTATGCTTATCTTTTGGGTGGAGGGTGCCTAGCATGTCTAGCAGGGTGCGGTTAAAGCATTCTGGTTGGGGATCCCCCTGCGGGTGATAAGGGGTGGTTCTTGACTTTCACACCCCCCCAAGAGAGAGCATTTCTTTGATCAGCCGACCCTCAAAGTCCCGGCCCTGATCAGAGTGAATTCGCTGGGGGGCACCATAGTGGACAAAGAAATTTTCCACTAGCATCTTGGCCACGGTAGATGCTTTTTGATCTTTGGTGGGAAAAGCTTGTGCATACCGTGTGAAATGGTCCATAACCACTAACACATTGCCAATGTTTCACTGATCAGGCTCTAAACTCAAGAAGTCTATGCTGACTAGTTCCATTGGGGTGCTGGTAGTAATGTTTACAAGGGCAACCCCTCTGAGGCAGGGCTTTTCTCAGCAGGCAGTGACTACAAGTCCTTACATGGTGCTCAACATCGGCCCCCATCTTGGGTCAGTAGAATAAAGATCGTACTAGGTCAAGGGTCCGGTCGATACCGAGGTGGCCCATATTATTGTGGAGGGACCTCGGTACCAAATCTTTGAAGACTGTGGACAGGACCAATTGTTGCTTGTCTATTTGGCCACCCCAATCTACTGTCTCTCTATACAACAACTGATTAAGCAGCTTCAACCTGTGGCCTTCTTTAAACAATAAAGCGGTTCGCAGATCAGAGGAACACAATTTGGACACATCTTTTCCTGCATGAAGGGCGTCAAGAGCTGGCTGAATCATAGGATCTCGGGATTGAGCCCATTGAATGCTGTCATTGTCAAACTGAGGTAGTGCACGAATATCTAGAGCAGAAAAGTGGCAATACACAGCCGGTATGCAGGTGTAAGAGGGGTCCAAGCAATCTACTAAGCAGTCCGCTGTGTCCGTAGACATCTGTTCATTTCTGTCAAACTTTTGGCACAATGCTCAGATGTCATGTTCAGACAGCCTGACCCAGTCGCTCTTCGAAATGGGCCTCCAGGATAAGGCATCAGCATCAATATGATTCAGGCCCGGTTGGTATTCGACAGCATAATCATATGTTGACAATGCAGAAAGCCACTGGTGCCCTGTGGCGTCTAACTTAGCTGAAGTCTGTACATAGGTCAATGGGTTATTGTCAGTCCTCACCAATATTTTCGCCCCATAGAGGTAATCATGAAACTGGTCGATAATGGCCCATTTTAACACAAGGAACTCCAACTTGTGCACAAGGTAGTTTCACTCTGACGGGGTCAAGCTCCTACTGGTGAATGCCACTGGTCTCAAACCATCCTCATGGTCTTGATACAGTACAGCTCCTAGACCCTGAAGACTAGCATCAGTATGCAGCACATAGGGTATGGTGGGATCAGCATAGGCGAGGATGGAGGCGTGGGTGAGCTGGTGTATGACTTCGTGGAAAGCTGCTTCACAGTCAGGCATCCAACGGGACCTGAAAAGTTAATCTGGTTGGAAATATGCTTTGTCTGGTTCTTTGACGGACTCTTTTTTTGTATTTCCGATTGGTAGGAGGGTAACCCTGGGTAAGATTCAAGAGTAGCCGAATCACTTTGGAATAGTCCTTTATGAACCAGCGGTAGTAGCCACAGAATCCCAGGAAACGTTGTAGTTCTTTCAAATTGTGGGGCTGGGGCCAAGTAGTCAAGGTTTCAACTTTACTAGGATCAGTCTCTATCCCCTCTGTAGACACTATGTGATCCACATACTTCACAGAGGTTTGGAAAAACTGGCACTTGTCGATGGACAGCTTGAGGCCGAAATCTTCCAGTCGGTCTAGTACTTTGAATAGTCGACTCTCATGTTCCTCTAGGGAGCTTCCGAACACAATGCCATTGTCCAAGTACACCAGGCATTCCAGCAAATTCATGTCTCCCACCGCTTGTTCCATCAGTCGCTGGAAGGTGGCTGGGGTGCTCGATATCCCCTGTGGCATTCTCAGGAATTCGCAGAACCCCAAAGGACAGATGAAGACTGTCTTCTCATGGTCCTCCAGAGCCATCAGAATCTGGTAATATCCACTGCGAAGATCCAACACTGAGAACCATTTGCTCCCATTCAAATGATCCAGAGTATCTTGTATACGGGGTATGGTGTATTGATCAGGGATGGTCCGCTGATTCAGAGTTCGATAATCAACACACATTCTCACAGATCCATTCTTCTTACGCACAACCACAATGGGAGAAGCATATGGGCTCCTGGATTCTTGTATCACACCAGCCGTGAGCATTTCCTGCAAGTGTCTTCTCACATTGTCTATGTCTGCAGGGGCTAGGCGTCGAGACCTCTCTTGAAATGGCCATTCATCGTGCAGGCATATGTGATGCTCCACACTCTGGACACATCCCATGTCCCATTCCTTCAATGAAAACACTTGATCTCTCTGGGCATGTTTCTGGCTAATTCTAGTCTTCCATTCAGCTGGCAACGGGGAGTCACCAAAACCAAACAAGTCAGGAGTCACTCTATCTGTCTTGCCAGGGTGCTTGTTGCTGGGCAACACTGCAGTGTCTGCACAGTGTACTGTAGTTAGGGTGCATCCTCTGTTCACCCGGATCTCCCGATCTGACACATTATGAATCTGGACCATCACTCAGCGTGCATAGGCATGAGCCAAGCTGGCAAGATGCTGGGCTTAACCAATAATCCTTCTGGCAATTTTCCATCGCCTGGCATGCCCAACATCAGTATTTTGTACTTGACATCTTTGTGGAGGAGGACCTCCCCGTGAATGGTACACTGGGCATTAGGGGCCAGTACCATTGAATTAGGATCATTCTTCCACATGACCCCTACCGGTTCATCCTGGTCCACTCCCTTGGGATTCTGTTGCAAATCATAGGCCCTCTTGATCAGAGCGGCAAATTCTTAGGGATATCCCAGTCCGTTGCACTTGTTTCTCATGACAGGGTTGTGCCAGTCTTCCAAACATATGGGCATTGGTCTCAATTAACAGGGGAACCCCATCATACAGTCCAGTAGGGGGACACAATAAGGCCAGTGTCTCGACTTGCTCCTCTACACCAGCTACAGCTGCAGGAAATGACAACCAGATGTGGACATATCCTAGGTAGGGATAAGACTTGTCGCTCAGCCCCCAAAACATGTAGGCCTTCCAGGGATTGTAAGGGTGCAGCAGATAAGTGTTTGTCATACCAGTCCTGAAATACAATGGCCACTTGTGACCCACTGTCCAGCACAGCCCAACTAGGAATACCATTCACAGCCACGGTAGTCTCCATTGAAGGGCCCACTATTTTGGACCAGTCTGGAGGGACAGCAGCAGGGGCCTGGATGGACAATTTAGCCACAAAGGGGTTTGAGTTAGGATGTCCGAAGCCATCACTGTGGTCATTTTGTGCACCCCTTGACCACTGATTCTATTTCTGAAGCTCTCCTTGAAGCCAGTTCACCACTTTCTCTAAGTCTTTCTGAGACCGGCATTCCCTCTTCATATGGCCATCCTTTCCAAAGTTGTGACAAATGATTGACTCCTGGGTCATCCTTGGAGAGAACATTGCATGAGGAACTGAAGTAGTAGCAAGGGACCAGGGTCCAATATCTGCTTGCAGTGGTGAGAGGGGTGCAACGTGTCTCAATAGTTCCTTTAAGGTGGCAGTCAATTCTTTGATTTCAGCCTGAGAGCTATCCTCGGTAGAGGATGCCTGAGGGTGCACCCCCAACCCCATGGCAGTCACATCCTGAAAGGGACCAGAATCTTGTTCCATGGGGGAAACCCTTGCAGAGGCACCTGCCTTCAGCTCTCGGGCTTCCTTTAGTAGCTCATCTTTCCAAAACTGGGCCCAGGGTGGGAAGTCCTTTGCATTCGCAGAGTGCTTGCTAGGTGCCGACATTTGCCCCTGAACCGCACTTGGATGATCACTCTCTGTCACTTGAGCAGCAGCAGCAGATATTGGTGAAATTCCTCCCCTGGGGTCACCTTTGCTCAACCCCCTGAATTTCTTTCATTAGCTCGTCATAAGAGTGGGGCGATTCCAGTTGGTTGGCGAGGCACAACTGAAGCAGTAACAATTCTGAAAATGGAGCAGATTTAAGGATCCGGTACAGCCTAGTTCGATCTAATCCATTTGATGGCAAACTACCCTTTCTGAGGCACTCTTGTAGCAGCTTTTCAAGCTGAGGTACATACACAGACAATGGCTCCCCTGGGTACTGCTGAACATTTCTTACTCTCCACCACAGGTCCTCATCTGAATCCAGGCTCCCATACACATTCTCCAATGCATCAAGATAGTCCTGTGAAGTTTCTTCGTGGTTATTGGCCCTCTTGGCACAGATGGTAGTCAGGGCAGGACCTCGGAAGCTCTCACTCAACCTCTTTCATTTTTCTCTGCTTCTGTGCATTGCCATTCAAGTACTAAAGGGGCAACATAGTCTATCCAGGTCTCCCAGTCATCCTCCCCCTCGGGGATGGGGAGAGTGCACAAGAAGATTCTCAACCTTCAGTAGGAGTTGTGACTAATGGCAGGTACAGATATAGGGGCCAGCATTGTCGTGGGCACAAAAGGTGGAGCAGTAACAGGTGCTGGAGTGGGAGGGGAAGTTCTCTACAGTTTTCCCTTCCTCCAGCAACAACTTAACAAATTTCTTCTCAAAAGTCTCAGATAATAGAGGGAGTTCATCCTCCCTGGGGTCTTTACTGTCTCTAGTTATCACTCTCCAGGTGGCTGGGGCCCCTTCTGGGGCAATAGTCCACGGCCCTTTGGAACTGTCCACTAGGTCACTACACTCTACTAATGCCATGAAAGTTTGGGTGGTCACATCAGCCTGTCGCCCCACCACCACAACGTTTGTTAAACATTCAACTTTGGAAAGTATTCCTTCTACAGCGTCTTTACCAATGTTCAGGGGAATATCCAATACAAGTAGAGCATTGTGAGGGTCAATCTCCGGCCCTGTACACCACCCCACCAACTGGTGTATAGCCACTTCTGTTGGGGTAGCCATTTATGTTTGACAATAATTAATAATTTCGGCCACTAGAAGACACAAAATCCCAGCGGTGAGCCTCCAAGATGTAACCCCGGGGTGGTGCTATCCCAAAGGCTACTACTCCTGCCTGCTTGGCTAGTAGCAAGTTAAGGGGCCTGAGTTCTGAAATGGGTGCCTCCACCCGGAGGTCGGGGTTGGTAGTGGTCAAGCTAATCTGGGCACAGGCCTCCAGGACACTGTAACCCTCCTCATTCCCCTCTAGTGGCCTGAACACTGTATAATAATCACTTTCACAATACCCCTGGTACACCACACAACTACCCACACTGTTTGCACTTACCGCCAGGGCTGGTTCCTCTGGCTCGACCCTGGGGACCCCCTGTAAAACAAGGTTATGCACAACATATAGCAACAGTACAGTACTTTGAGCACAAACTGGAACCACAGTCAGATTACATGCAGAAAAAGTTAGATCTGATTTATTCAGGGGACTTGAACAAGGGAGGAGCAAAATCAGGTTAATTAGCTTAAAGATTATATCAGTTAAGCAGTTACGCATGCGCTTTGAGTCCCCCCACACAGTCACACCTCTGGGTACCCAGGTGGAGAAGAGATGGGCTAGCCAGGACCGTTGCCCAGGGTTGCAGCTGGTTGGGGCCCTGTGATGGAAAACACAACATGCACAGTACACAATATTTGTAATCCGGAGCCAGAGGGCTCAGTTCGTAAAGGAAACGAAACAACAAAACAATCAGATGACACACTCAGATTAAGCTGTTGTTGCAGGGAGCTACCCTGGTATTTACTCACAATACCCAAGACTGGACACAATCAAGACTGCAGGTGGTTGATCTGGAATGCCAGGAGAAGCAGGTCCCACATGAGTCGCAGAGGCATCGTTCCTGTTCAAGCGTGGAGCAGGGAGCTGATCCCCAGGCAGGTCTCTCGTCGATGGCTTCTCTGTGTAGCGGGTAGTCTGGCTGGGCCAGTCTGGCGAGGCCCAGACCGCATGGAGACAAATTCGGATGCAGTCTGTTTGGGCTGGATACAGCTTCCAGCAAGCAGAACACAGTTCATGCAGTGGGGAACTAACTCACAACCCACTACAGCAAATAACACATTTACATGTAAGAGAATTCTACTGTACCAGGCAAGGCACTCCCCGGTCACAATCGCAAAATCTCTGCACACACCGGGAGCTTAGGGGTAGCTGGAACTCCTGACAGGCTGATCGCATTCAGCAAAATCTTCAGTCTTCTTCTGGTTGAGCCTGGCCCACTTCAGCAGCTTACTTTAGTCACACAAACTTGGATTTAGCCCAAAATATTTCTCTTCTCTCCCTCTCAGGAGCAGCAGGCAGACATGCAGGCCAAAAATTCAGCCTTTTCACAGTTCTCCCATGCAAATCCACTCAGGATTGCTGCTCATAACCACTTCAGCTCCTCCTTCTTCTTTAGCTTCCAGCTTAGATCTGCCCTAAACAGCAGGCAGCTTGGGGGATTCCCTCAGATCCAAAAGGTTTGGTTGGCTGATTTGGCTGTCAGTCAAAGCAAGAGCTCCCTCTTCAGTTGCAAAAAAGGCGCAAAAAGCTCAAAACTACAATTCCTACAGATTTTGACTTCAGACAGCTCCTGTAGTCTGGCTACATTTTAGGTCACACCAGAACTGATTGATCCAATTTGCAGTCCAGGACCAAGATGGTGGAGACAAACAAAACAGTCCTTGCTGCAAAGAAAGCATGTTAGACAAACTACATTATCATTATCACTCTAAATGATAATCAGCAAATAGTTACATCTTTCAACAGAGCTCCCTCTCAGATTACTTTTGCTGCAATTAGTCAGTTCTTAAAGTGACAGTACACAGAGGCTATACAGGCTCTGGTAATCACATTTAAACTGCTAAAACGCAGGACACCAGTCTGGCAGTCAGTATTTAGGCAAGCTCAAGGAAGACTTTTTGGGAACCCATACTTGTAGGGGGGTTATACAAGCTTCCCGGCATTGCCAAGACACCGGTAACTTAGAAAACATTCCACACAGAGCTCCAACTGGAGAAAGTGGTTGGTCGCACTGATGTCACAGTCACGCTGAAAAACAGTCCCACGAGAGGAGCGACAGCAGCAGATGGTGAGCCACGGGACGCAATGTTGGCATCTGAAATGTGCTCCGGGTGAAGATTTGCCTCAGGCGTGCAAAATGAGGGCTTTGAAAGTTGTAGGATGGTATTTTAGCATTTTGGTAGAATTTAGAGGGGCACAATACATTGCTGCAGGGTGGACTACTTTAAAGCTCTAACATGAACTGCAGGGTATTGCACCTCCCACTGCTGCAGTCCTGCTTTGATGTCAGCTGTAGGGGATTCTGGGATTGGCAGTTACAGAAGATGTCAGCCTAGAAATAAGTCAAATTAGTTTTATACAATCTACTATACTACAGGAAACAGTAAATAAAGCAAAATGTTTTTGTGCACAATGTGCACAATGGGACCAGCCACCCCATATGGGTGTGGGGCCCTTGGTGCCAACTGTTCTCCATTAATATGTTTCTGAAACTTCTTGTACTGTAAATACAAACACAGGAAACACTTTACACACATTTCATTCACTTGGCATCCATAGAAGAAAAGATTCTGGAAATGATCTTTAGACAACTCAAGAAGATAGTGTTCTCATCAAAAGTGATGAACTGTGGGATTACGGAGGGTGGATCATCGTCACATGATTTCAGCCATGAAGAACAGTACATCTGCACAACTGAATGGATGGAAATGGCATATTTTGGGGTTCTGCCTGATTCAATTGGATCATGCTAGAAAACGTAACTAAGTGGTTATGAGCTGAGTATATCACCCCTTACAGAAACTTTGAAAGCTTATGTAAAGCTCTTATAAATAAGGTCATGGGTGTCGGCAGGCATACTCCGTGTACTCTGCCAAGTACAGTAAAATCTGGAAAACCCAGGGGCAACATGAGCCTCAGACCAGGGCAACAAACACAAACAGAGCCAGATGTGCCTGAATAACTGTTCCTCCCCCTTCTTGGATGCTTTAGTGTGAGTTTGTGAATGATTGCTGGAAGATGTGTGGGTGCCTAACTTAGAGGCCATGATCATATAAATGACCCGATCAGGCAGTATGTATGCATGAGTGATGGTGTAAATGGACTTCTGTAAGGCTGGCTACCTTGATGTGCTACAAAGACATCACAATGTATCCTAAACATTGTAACTAAAAGCTAGCCAAATTCTGCCTAATTGATAGTGTGTGTGTGTGTGTGTGTGTCTTAGATAAAATAGAATGGCTTACTATAGACTCAAATGTGGGCGAGACAATGTTTATGTGGTGGGGCAGCACATCTTTTGGTTTGTGTTTACGGAGGGGGGGGACAGCAGTTCATAGAAACATGGAAGTTGACGGCAAATAAGGACCACAAGGCCCATCCAGTCTGCCCATTTTTATACCTTATGAAGTGCCATAGGCCTTTACTCTGTCAATGGCCTATCTATTCATACTCATCTGTATTGCTCCCTTATGCCTATTCCTTGCGTGTTTGAAACCCTGCACTCTATTTATATCCACCACTTCCTGAGGTAGGCCATTCCGTGCATCCACCACCATTTCTGTGAAAAAGGACTTCCTCACATTACCCCTTAATCGGCCTCCCTCTAATCTCATGCTGTGTCCTCTTGTCCTGCTATTTTTCTTATATTGAAACATGTTAGACTCTTTCACCTTGTTAATGCCCTTAAGGTGTTTGAATGTTTCGATCATATCACCTCTCTCTCGCCTTTGCTCTAGGGTATACATATTGAGCTCCGTTAATCTGTACTCATATGTTTTCTGATGTAGTCCCTGCACCATTTTGGTTGCCTTTCTCTGGACTGCCTCCATTTTGTTAATGTCCTTGTGCAGGTGCGGCCTCCAGTACTGCACGCAGTACTCCAGAAGGGGCCTAACCAGTGTCTTGTAAAGAGGGATTATTACCTTCCTCTTACGACTTGTGATACACCTACTAATACACCCCAACATCCCTCTAGCCTTACCTACTGCTTTAGTGGTCTGCTTGGATGATTTCAGGTAATCTGCGATGATGATGATGCCCAAGTCTCTTTCTTCCTTTGTGATTGCCAGCAACTCCCCTCCCAACCTATAAGTGGCTTCAGGGTTTCTCTTCCCTATGTGCATGATCTTGCACTTCTTTCTGTTAAACCCCAGTTGCCACTCTTCCAACCAATTTGCCAGTTTGTCCAGATCTCTTCTCATTCTGCCCACCCCATCTGGATCATCTACACTGTTGCAGATCTTGGTGTCATCTGCAAACAGACAAACCTTACCCTCCAGTGCATCTGCAATGTCACTGATGAAGATATTGAAGAGGATTGGCCCCAGGACTGATCCCTGAGGTACCCCACTTTTGACTTACATCTCTTCTGACTATATACTGTTTACCACCACTCTCTGTTTTCTGCCTGGCAACCAGTTTGCCACCCAGTTGACCAACCTCTGACCCACCCCGAGCCTATCCAGCTTATTAATTAATCTTCTATATGGAACAGTATTGAAAGCTTTGCTGAAGTCAAGGTAGGCAACATCAACTGCACCCCCTTGGTCCACCACTCTGGTTACCCAGTCAAAGAAATCTATGTGATTAGTTTGACAGGACCTTCCTTTTGTAAACCCATGCTGTCTTGGATCCTGTGCT
Source organism: Neoceratodus forsteri (assembly GCA_016271365.2). Lineage (NCBI taxonomy): Eukaryota > Metazoa > Chordata > Ceratodontiformes > Ceratodontidae > Neoceratodus > Neoceratodus forsteri. The sequence continues at coordinate 75,334,492 of JADMNL010000023.1, forward strand.
CCTATGGATTCCAGGTGTTGCACTATCCTTTCCTTATGGAGTGCCTCCATAATCTTACCCACTTCTGAGGTAAGACTGACTGGTCTGTAGTTCCCTGCCTCCTCCTTGCTGCCACTCTTGTGGAGTGGGATCACAAGTCTTCTGGGCCTTGTCCGGTACTCAGAGACTCACTAAACAGTTCTGCTAATGGCTCTGCTAGTTCCACCCTTAGCTTCTTTAGTACTCTGGGATGTATGCCATCAGGTTCTATTGCCTTGTCCACCCTGAGCTTAGCAAGCTCTTGTAGGACCCTTTCTTTTGTGAAGGGACTTGTGCACACCTCCCCCCCCATGTCCATGGTGCTGAGTTGTGGGCCCTGCCCTACCTTCTCCTCAGTAAATACTGAGCAGAAGTATCTATTTAGGATAGATGCTTTTCCTTGGTCCTCCTCCACACATTTCCCCATCTCCTTTGATCTTATTTATTTATTTAGTTAGTTTTTCAGGCATGACCCTGGGGAAGGGGATACAGATGAATGCCAACTGACCTTGAACCAGATTAAGCTGTTGGTATTTTTAGTGAATGCAATTATAGCAATACCCCCTCTGGACTTTCTCCTTTCACTAATGTATCTATAGAAAGTCTTATCCCCTTCTTTTACTGTGTGTGCTAGTGTTTCCTCAGTTTGGGCATTTGCCTGCCTTACTGCCTTGCCTGCTTCCCTTAGGGAAGTTTGGTATGCCTCCCTATCTTTGTCCTGCTGCATTCACTTATATTTCCTGAAAGCCAACCTGTTGGCTCTGATCTTTTCTGCTACTGTTTTTGAGAACCAAAGTGGTTTCCTCCTTCTTTTGTTCTTGCTTTTCTCCCTAATACAATGGGATGTTGCTTCAAGTATTGCATCCTTAATGCTTGCCCACTTTGCCTGTACCCCCTCACCTGTATTTCTTCTTGCCAGGGCTAGCTTAATTCTGTTGGCCATCTTATCAAAGTCAGCTCCTCTGAAGTCTCATATGTTTGCCTTGGAATGGGATGATTTAGTTCCTTCCAGTGGCCAAATTGAACCATACCATGTGATGGCCACTGGTCCCAGGTGACCTTCTACCTGGAGATCTGTGATCCATTCCCCATTAGTCAGTACTAGATCCAGTATAGCCCTGTCTCTCATGGGTTGTTGTACTAGTTGTTTAAGGCCCTCCCTTGCATTGACACTGAACCATCCCTGCCGGTCTCCGCTCCTGATGTCCTCAGCTCAGAGTGTGAGCCCCCCCAGAAGGAGAGCATCCGAGTGTCACTATGAACTCTCCCTGCCAGCCTTCGCTCCTGATGTCCCAGGATCAAAGTGGGATCCCTAGAGAAGGATAGCATCCAAGGGACACTATGAACCCTCCCTGCTGACCTATGCTCCTGATGTCCCCTGCTCAGGGTGCAAACCCCACAGAGCGAGAGCATCCAAGGGACACTCTGAACCCTCCCTGCCGGACTCTAGTCTTGATGTTCCAAGCTCAGAGTGCAACCCCTACAGAAGGAGAGCATCCAATGAAAACTCAGAGCCCTCCTGTCCAGCCTTTGGTCCTGATACCCCTAGCTTGGCGTGCGACACCCACAGAAGGAGATCATCATAGGGACATCCTACACCCTCCTTGCCACATCTGTTCCTGATGTCTCGGGCTCAGAGTAGGACTGCCAAAGTGGTAGAGCATACAATGGACACTCAGAAACCTCCCTGCTGGCCCCTGCTTCTAATGTCCTGGGCTCAGAGTTGAACCCCCACAGAAGGAGAGCTTCAAAGGGACACTCTGAATGACCCCCCCCCACTGCCAGCCTCCCCTCCTGATGTCTTGGCTCCGAGTGCAACCCCATAGAACAAGAGCATCCAAGGGACACTCTGAATCCTCCCTGCCTGCCTCCACTGCTGATGTCCTGGGCTCAGCGTGCAACCCCCACAGAAGGAGAACATCCAAGGGATACTCTGAACCCTCCCTGCTGGTCTCCGCTGCTGATGTCCCATGCTTGGAGTGTGAACTCCCAGAGACAGAGAGCATCCAAAGGATACACTGAACCATCCCTGCTGACCCCCACCCTGACTTTCTGAACTCAGAGTGCAACCCCCACAGTAAGGGAACATCCAAGGGATCATGAACCATCCCTGCCGGCCTCTGCTCCTGATGTCCTCAGCTCAGAATGTGACCCCCACAGAAGGAGAGCATCCAAAGGATACTCTGAACCCTCCCTGCCAGCCACCGTTCCTGATGTCCCCACTCTGACTGTGACACCCCCCTCCCAGGAGGAGACCAACCAATGAACACTCTGCCCCCTCTATTCCTAATGTTCAAGGCTCTAAGTGTGACCCCCCCCCACAGAAGGAGAGCATCCAAGGCACACTCTGAACCCTCCTTGATGACCTCCACTCCTAATGTCCCAGGCTTGGTCTGTAAACCCCCATAGATGGAGTGCATCCAAGGGATACTCTGAACCTCCCTGCTGGCCTCTGATCCTGATGTTCCATGCTCAGAGTGCGACCTAGATCACCAGTGGGGCAGAGAAATCCCCCTTTATTGATTGATTTTTTTTATTCCTTTTGAGCTTCCCCCCAGTTCTCCCTGTCCCCGAGCCCAGTGTTGGCTGCTTTTTATTGCTTTCTCCACCTGAGAGAGGCAGGGGGTGGGTGGGGGCACCTATACCCAGCTGATACTAATTAGTGGTGCTTGGATAGTGTTCTGCAGGATCCAATCACCCTACTATGTATAGCTGTGTTTTCCAGCCGCCAGATTCGACTCCCAACTGACCGAGCCTGTATGTTAGATCCTCGGTCAGAAGGGGTTGGGTTTCTTGATCTGACCTTCAGATCTTTGGATCTGACCCTCTGATAGCTGTGATCCAGTCATCAAATCCCTGATCCAACTGTCAGATCCATCAGATCCTATGCCCCCTGATTAGATCCATTTAGGATCCAAGGAGCCGGATCCACGGTCAGATGCCATCCATAGCTGATGCCATCTGACATCTGTGGAAGTGATGTTATCCACTGGTATCAGATCCCAGTGAATACTATCTAAGCAGCGAGCACCACAAATGTTACTGCCATCCAATGATCAGCCAGGGGGCAGGCAATACCCTCCCTTCCCAAGAGGTGAGTGAGCAGTTCGCCTTCATGATCGTGGCTGGTCCCCATGGATTCTGATGATTACATGCAGACCCTGCTCTCTCTGAGATCTGCACTTAGCACCACCATCTCATCACTATCCCATCCCATAATTCCTGTTTTATTCATTGATGTAGTGGGGTTGCAACCAAGAGATGTTGTTTAAACAATTTTAAGATAAATTATATTTTCGTAGATAGCCCCTCTCAATAGAAGCACTTTAATACGTATGTATGTCCATGACAACAGGCATACATCAACTTGTTTTATAAGTATTTCAGGCTTCCAGGCCCTAAAAAGGGGGGGGGGGATCAAAGGAAAAAGGGGGGACCACCTTCTCTCTCTGTGCAAGGGTAAACACCCATGACAGGGGTCACTCTGTCACAATTGACAAAAAAACTGTAATGGCTATGATTATGGACGAATATGCTTACGATGTGCAGTTCTCAAGTTAACCGAAGAACAGTGCAGGTTATGGGGGGAATTCTGCTCCAATAGCATTTTGTTTTATTCTGCTACAATACCATTTTGTTTTATTTTATATCAGCCTTTTTCTTCTGTATTGTAAGATGACTGTGGTGTTGCTTCACACCCTGCTGCATAGCACCTGTTGTTTGCTGGTTGAATGATAAAATGTTTTAGATAAAGTTTTCTGAATGAAACTTATGCCATTTTAACTTATAGCCTCCTGATAAGTGCTCCTTGTAGTCTAAAACAAAAGCTGCAAACTGTTTTTTTTATCACCTGATCAGGTGTGCTGGCCACTTGTTGGTTTCAGTGTTCTGTCAGATATTTGCTCTATTCGAAAGTAAGAGGCAAGAAACACTGAAAAAGCTTATAAACAGGATGGTGCACTCTTAGAGCGGGTCACAAGAATAAGGACTCTGAACTGGAGCTGGTTCCAAATGTCTGTAAATGAGAAAGGAGAGAGGAGAATGGACGAGCTGCATTTTTTTTGTACAGCTTTTGGGCTGCACTATTAGTGCATGAAAGCACTTCTAACCCTAATCAAGGTATGCTAACATTGCCTAGGGTTGGGGGGCTTCTAAACTATCAATACAAAGAAAAAATGAATGTACTTGATGCCTTTCTTTTGTTTAACTCCCCAGGTAAATCTCCCTGATCTAACTGTCAGGAAAATGAACCCCTGCAAGACGAAGTGAGGAGAAGAAAAGTGGGAGTGTCTAATTTTTATTTTTTTTATTTTTAAATAGTTTGATATTATATAGTGATACTGACCAGAAAACAAAGTCTGTAGGTCATAAAACATACTAAATGCATCATTGGCTAATACAAATTGCATGTACTATGGATCATCGGATTTTAACAATATTATTCCTATAAAATGTTATCTCAAAACAGTCGTTAGAGAATCAGGAAATATTAACAATATCACAAATTAGCAAAAACTGTATCTTTTACATGGGGACTTTAAAAAAAATCATTCAGGGATATTTCTGTAATTTTAGCTATGGCAATAAAAGGATCCCACAATAAATGAAAGTATTCAGTTCTGTCAAGCTTATAGTAATGTATTCTTTCTAATAAATATAAATCTATCATAAGATTAAATCATGTCCTAATTGATGGAGGAGCAATGTCCTTCCACCTCATTAATATACTCTTTTTAGTGTCACAACAGCCAGAGAGATTAGTTTGGTCTAGTAATCATGGAGGGTCATAGCCTACTTATGGAGCCTAATAATACCGTCACTGGGTCTATATTCACTCTAGCACCGATGGCAAGTTCCAAAACCCTCTGTATAGACTCCCAATACTTAAGACAGTTTTTTTGCAAGTAAGGAACATATGAAGAAGGGAACCAGTATGTTCTTGGCATCTAGGGCAAAGTTCATCAATATTGGGATTAAATTTGTGCAATCTCGATGGAGTCAAATAAATCCGATCAACAATATTAAATTGTATCTGCTGGAGTTTGCATGAGTAAAAATCTGTTAATGGGTAGCCAAGATTTTCATTCCAGTTGTCTTTGCTTAATAGCTCAACTTCTCTGTGCATATCAATGCTATCCTGAAGAAACTGTGCCCCAAGCTTGGTGCTCTGTACAGGAATCGTAGTTGCATCCTCGCTGACTGTGAGGCATGACATTGTCCAGAAGATGATACTCCCCATCTTTGACTACTGTGACGTAGTCTATGGTGCTGCTCCCAAATCTTTCCTGACCACGTTGGACACTTTCTTTAACTCCTTCTGCCACTTAATCGACTCCCCTTCCCGCTCCCACCTCTATGAACTCTGTCGCTCTCTAACCTTCCTTCCAATATCTCACAGATGCATCTCTCACTGTGCCGAACTAAGCTCCAAATTCTGGTTCAGAGGGCTCCCCTCATATCTCTCATCCTCTCTCTCTCTCCACTCCACCTCCCCCCACCCACTCTGTCAGATCAAATGACGCCCGCACCTTGACAGTCCCTCACCACTCCACCCTCATAGGTCAGACTGGTTTTGTCCATAGTATCCCTAAAATCTGGAATTCCTTCCCTTCTGAAATACGACACTCCTCCTCCAATTACTCCCTTACCTCTGCCCTACAAAATAACCTTTCCCTCAGCTGTTCCTGCTTTAACCCTCCTTAATACCTATCCCTAGTTTCTGCCTTCCTATCATGACCCCCTCTGGCAGGGTTCTCAACATCCTGAAGGGGGAAATCAGGAAATGGCTACCCCTTTTCCTCATATTCAGTTCTTGCCTCTCCCCCTCTATTCTCCACCTGCCCTTCTGTGTCACCAGTGTGCACAACCTTATCCCATCCTTTTTACTCCAACAGCACTTGCGTACTATCTCGAGCCTGCTCCTGGTGCATTCATGCACTATAAATGGTTCATTTCGCATTATTACTGTTTTGTACATTTATATGTTCTTTTGTATTATTTTGGACATCTATTGTAATTTACCTAATGTTCCACTACTGTTTATTGTACAATACCCTGAGTTCCAACTGTTGCACAATCTTACAATGTTGTATTGTTTGCACTACCCACATACTATTGTAACTGATCATCCTTCACAACTCTATGTAACCCCCTTCCCCCAGGTCGCACCATGAGATGAGCAACTTGTTGTTCAGTATGCCCTCCTGATGAAACATTTCAATAAACAAATAAATGAATAAATAAATAAATAAGTCTCCTCAGATGTATTTCCCATTTGTTTTTAAGTTTTTCTAAGTCAAAAGTAGATATATCCTTCAGCATCTTATAAATGCTTGATAAAGGTTTAGTATTAGGAATAGGGTTGTACATAATTATTTCTAGGGGAGACAAAGTCCTTGCTAATTTAGACTTAGAAATATAGTCACAAATTTGTAAGAATCATATAAAAATGTTTTGGGGTAAATTATATTTCTTTTGAAGTTGGTTAAATGTCATCAGTATTTCATCTTCTTATAAATCTTTCTATATATGAATGCCCTTTTTCTACCAAATTCTAAAAGCGGGATATTTTATTGATGGGATAAAGCCATAATTGCAAAACATCGGTGAGAAAATGGATATAGACTGGTTCCATCCTATCATCTGATGTATCCTTATCCAACACTGTATAGTATTTTTGAGACAGACAAAAATTGTGCCTTATTATTTTTAATTTTGTTATACTACTGAGGGACAGATATTCAGAAATGCCCCAAATGCCAGCTCAAGTCTGGCGCAGCGCAAATCCAATGTGCACTGGAGCAACAGGAGCAATATTCTGAGACTGTGCATGCTGTGGTGCACCAGTGCAACCTGGATGAATATGGCACAGTTGCGCTATGGCGCAACTGTGAATGCGCCATGGTGCAACTAGAGGTGCACCATGGCACACACAGTTGTGCCACAGCAGCAGAGTGATGGGGGGGTGCACAGCACAGAGAAATGACCCAGAGAAAGAACCAAGGAGGCACAGTGACAGGCCACAGGAGGCCACCACCAGCAGGGTGCGAACAGGCACCCACCCCCCATCTCAGAATACAACAGTGGCACTGAAGGTAGGCAACAGGAGGTGCCAATGGCCAACAGAGGGCCACCAAAGGGGACCCCTCCCTGCAGGCTGCATGCCATTCCCCCCCAACCCAGCTAGACCAGAGCAGGTCACAAGAAGGACCATGCAGCCAAGCACACACACCCGCAACACTCCCCTGACAGCCCTCCCATGGGCACCCCATGACACACCCACAACCAAGATGAGAGACACCACCACAGTGGGACACACCACAGCACACAGCAGTGAACCACAGAAGCACAACATGCATCCTGACACATGCACACCACACGGACAGGCACTGGGCCACTGCAGCAAGGCTCCACACGCCACCTGCAAAGCAAACACTGACACAGGCAGGTAAGTCAAAATATTGTAAAATATAATTATGAACAGCAAACTATATACAGAACAAAGGGGATGGGAAAGGGTAGGAATGTGAGGGATGGAAACGGAACAGGAACAGTACAGTGGGAAGGGGGACTGTAGGGGGAGGTACAGCAGGGGAAACAGGGGAATGTAGGGTGCACACTAGTGGTGGCCACGCTGCGCCACACCTCGATGACTATGGCGTCCACCTCCCATCACCCACCTGTGGATCTGGAACACCACCTCCATAGTGGTGGACATTATCAGGATCAGCTGGTTCAAGAGCCTGCAGTAGAGGGGAATCCTCTGCCACCCCCGGACACCTAGGACAAGGGACAGGACAGGCGATCAGTGCAGTGTCCCAAGGAACCATGCCCATCCACAGCGTGCATTGGGCAGTGGGATCACACACCCCCAGAGGGCCTGAACAGGCCACCCTCAGAGGGCCTGAACAGGCCACCCGCAGGGGGATGGGCCAACAACAGCCAGCAACGCAGCACACCATAACAGTGCACAACAGTGGTCCCTGCCGCACAGTAGCCACCCAACTGTGCTACGCCAGTCACATGGCACAGTGCCCTTGTAGGACCACAGCATCGCACATACCCACCCCACCAACAGCTGGCACACGAGTACAATGGCTGCCCCACAATGGCAGGCACCACGCACAGTGCAACACACACAGCTGCCACAGCACATGGCACAGGTGGCCATGAATGCACCCATGCCCCCGCAAACCCCAATACATGTGTGAAGGACCATGACAGTGCCTACCTGCTCTCCATGGCCCCACTGGTGCTGGGGCTACACCTGCGCCACCTCCGGGTCCCACTGTGGCCTGCTGTCCCACTGTGGCTGCCATCACCACCCTCCAGCAATTCTCAGGCCCTGGGAAAGGAACATAGACAGGAACACATCAGTACACAACCACAGCAACTGGCCCCACCCTGCACAGTGTGGGCCCCTGCCTGGCACGGTCCACACAGCGGCATGTCAATGCAAGCGGTGGTGGGTGATGCCACCCCACGATATGCACATTGATAGTACACCACCCTACAGGACATGCCAGGCAGCCCAGCCAACACCACAGTACAGCACCAGGGCACACATGCATGCTGGGCCTACAAACCTGGCTGTGGCACATGCCCACGCCTGACGCATGCCTCCAGCCATTGGAGGCGCCCTGGGTCACTCTGCATCAAGTCCTCATATTGGTGCCAACATTGCTCTCCAGTCCTAGCCACCTCAGTTTGCTGCACTTGTGTGGCAGCAATACCCTGCCACACAGCCACATGGGGCTGCTGTAGTGGCGCCTGGCCAAACAGCTGGGGTGCGTGGCGCTGGATGCAGGCCTTGAGGTTGGCCAGCTCCACCTACATCCAGTTACTTTCCCATCAAGACCTGCACTGCACCATGTCTCTGCTGAGAGCCATGGAGCAAAATGGCAGCCATAGTCGCACGTGGCCACAGCATGCGCCTGATGCGTGGGCCGAGGGAATATGCTCTGTGTCTGCCTATCATGCAACAGCAGAGATGTGCTTCATGGCCATGGCTGGGCGGAGCCACGTGTGCAGGGTCATCCAGGGTCAGAGGTCACTGCAGGGGTCAGATCATGGTCGCGCACTATGTGCACGTGCACAATTGCTGCCATGGCACACCGTGCACCATGGCCTGTATTACACAGTGGGTGCACAATGCGCAATAGGTGGTGGTGCAATGACCGGTGTCTGCACACAGCACCATTGTGCGCCATGCATGCATGTGCATTGTGCCACGTCATGCTCTGAAGCAATCATATGACTTGCTCCAGAGCACTCTCATGGCACACGGCGCAAATATGCAATATTCAGCTGCCACATGCTAATGAGCTCATCAGCCAATGCATGGCGCAATGGGGGCATTAGCATATCATTACCGTTGCGCCAAAGTCTATTTGCATGTGATGTGCCATAAAAGCTCCATGGATCAGCACAGGTCATGGACCAGTATTACATCCTTTTGAGGTAAGTTGCACATGCTGCTGGAGCAAACTGAGTGCAGACGGCACAGCAGGGGGGGAAGGCAATGGTTGTTGCTGCCACTGACACACTGTGCATTCCATTTCCACAGGAAGCGACATGTCAGAACCTGAGGAGGGTGGGGAGCGTGGGCCTGCTCACAAGCACGGGCCCAGCTTCACAAAGGCAGAGTCAGAGGCCCTGTTTGAGGCTTACCTCAACAGGGAGCCGCTGTTGAGTGGTGCCACAGGCACACCACATGCCAGGGCTGGGGCCTGGGTGGAGGTGGCGGAATGCGTGAACCAGCAGGACAGCCACCAGTGGTCAGTGCAGGAGTGTCACAAGAAAGTGGGCACTGACAAGAGACGGATCAAGGAGAAGGTGGCGGCCATCCGTGCAGCCCGGAATGCCACTGGAAGGGGGCCTGCTGATGTGCCACAGCTCACGGCGCAGGAGGAGTTGGTGGCAGCCACCTTGCACCACAGCACTGTGCAGGGTGTTCCTGGCAGAGGATTCCAGACAGGTGGCAGCCCATTCCTGCCTGCTATGTATGGCAGCAACGCACAGCATGCTGTGCATTGTGGTGGGGTTGGCACTTGTGGCCATTGCTTCACTGACACACCTGTTTTATCTTCAAGCACTGTCACACCTGCATGCAGAGGATGGGGTGCTGGTAGCAAATGTGGAGGGGTGACCAGCCCCAGAAGACCATCCATTCACCTCCAAGGGCATCCAGGGGCCTGGGAGGTTGCAGCACACCACCACTGTCCAGCCGGATGTCCTGGGCATGGGGTCAGATGAGGCCCTAGATGTGTTTCTACAGGATACCAGTCTCAGCATCTTCTGCATGGAGACACAGATCAGGGCAGGGTCCGGCACCGATGATGACCTCACCATAATCTCAGACAGCAAGGGTGGTGTCGTGCGGGAGATGCCCATACTAGACACAAGCAGCACATCCACTGACCTGACAGCAGGAGAACAGCTGCCTGCCACCACTGCGGGTGCAGCTGTGTGCACTGCCACAGCTGTGCCATGTGGTGGTGGTGGTGTGGCCGTGCAGGTGCCGAGCAGTGTTCAGCGGCTGGAGGGGCAACAGCAGCAGACTGTTGGTGCCATAGGGTAGCCTGATGCAAGGTCCGCTGCTGGGGCACCAGCTAGGGACATACCCCATGAGGACCCCACTGTGCAGCATCTACCTGAGAGGTTGGCTGTGCAGCATGACCAGTCACCACAGGAAGGTTGGAATCCCACCCAGAAACCCCAGGATGCCAACTCAACAGCAGAGCACACCCATTTGCTCCGGGACTCCATTGAGCAACAGGTGCAGGTTGCCACTGGGCTGCGTGCACTGCGTGTGGAGGTGTGCCAGCTGGCCGAGCAGCACGAGTGGGGCATTGAGCAACTCCTGGCAGGGATGCAGCGCAAGAAGGAGGCCACGACTGCTTCCATGGATTGCATTACACACCGGATGCTGGAGACCATGGCTGCATCCATGGATCGTATTGCACAGGCGGTCATGGATGGCTTTGTGCTGCTGGCTGCCACAGGGTGTGGCCAGCCACCGTGGACCCCATGCAGTGCATTGTCCACCCCATGATCCCAGTGTTGGGTGACACCCACACTGTCGATGCTGCGCTCTGATGTTGGCATCCCAGGCATGCCTGGTGTGGGTCTGTTTGGGTGCCTACACACCCCCGCATGGACCCAGTTGTGGTCCCGCAGGTCAACCCTTGGAGGGCTGTTGCAAACACCCCCTCACCTTTTGGGACTGATTAATGAAACAACAGTACCACTGTTCATGAGGTGGGTTCTCAAAAAGCCTATGTTGCAAATTTTGTGAAAGAAATCCCAAAAATGACTGTTTTACAAGCGTGCATTGCGCAGTTTTCACGCATGCTCATAACTTCGTGAATTTGTAATATTTTCACTCCAGATTTCCAAAATTGGCATTTTCAGACCTCCTTATGAACAGTACAGCTGTCATTTTACACATCCTGGCCAAAATGTGTTTTCGCACTTCCGGCACAGAATAGAGCGGTCACTATGGGAAATCACTGTTCAGGACACATTACAAAAATGACAGTGACACTGTTCATGAGCAGAGGTTCTAAAATGCCTATGTTGAAAATTTGGTGATGAAAGTCCATAAAATGACTGTGTTACAAACGTGTATTGCACAGTTTCCACGCACCCTTGTAACTGTGCAAATCAGTAATATTTTCATGCCAGATTTTCAACACTGGCATTTTTTCACACCTACTTATAAACAGTATAGCTGTCATTTTTCACATCCTGGCCAAAATGTGTTTTCGCACTTCCGGCGCAGAATAGCGCGGTCATTGTGGGAAATTAGTGTTTGGGACAGATTAAGAAAATCACACTGACTCTGTTTATGAGCAGAGGTCTTAAAATGCCTATGTTGAAAATTTGGTGACAAACGTCCATAAAATGACTGTTTTACGGGTGTTCGTTGTGCAGTTTCCACGCACCCTCGTAGCTTCACAAACTTGTAGTATTTTCACTCCAGATTGTCAACATTGACATTTTTTCACACCTCTTTATGAACAGTACAGCTGTCATTTTTCACATCCTAGCTGAAATGTGTTTTCGCACTTCCAGCACACAATAGCACGGTTGCTGAGGGAAGTCAGTGTTTGAGACAGATTGAGAAAATCACAGTGACACTGTTCATGAACATAGGTGCTAAAATGCCTATGTTGAAAATTTAGTGACAAAAGTCCATGAAATGGCTGTGCTATGAGCGTACATTGTGCAGTTTCCATGCACCCTCGCAATTTTGTGCATTTGTAATATTTTCACTCCAGATTTTCAACATTGGCATCTTTCACACCTCCTTATGAACAGTACAGCTGTCATTTTTCATATCCTGCTCGAAATGTGCATTTACACATCTGGCACAGAATAGTGTGGTCACTGTGGGAAATTAATGTTCGGGACAGATTAAGAAAATCATAGTGATGGTGTTCATGAGCAGAGATCACAAAATCCTTATGTAGAAAATTTGGTGAAACGATTCTGCTAAATAACTGTGTTACGCACGTGCGTTACGCAGTTTCCATGTACACTCGTAACTTCGCAAATTTGAAATATTTTCATGCCAGATTTTCAACACTGGTATTTTTTCACACTCCCTTAAGAACAGTACAGCTGTCATTTTTCACATCCTGACTGAAATGTGTTTTTGCACTTCCGGCGTAGAATCGCGCGGTCGCTGTGGGAAATCAGTGTTTGGAACAGATTAAGAATGGGCGAGTGAGAGAGGGGGACTGAGTGAGCTCAATAGAGCTCTGTCGGAACTGCTGCAGATTTCTTTGTGGGCAGGAAAAGGTGCCAGCGCAGGCAGGAGCAGAGTACAAAAGGGCAGCCTGCAGCGCCGGGAGAAACAGAACAAACGAGTGAGAGAGGGGGAGTGAGCAAGCTCAACGGAGCTCTGTCAGGACTGCTGCAGATTTCTTTGTGGGCAGAAAAAGGTGCCAATGCTTGCAGGAGCCCAGTACAAAACAGCAGCCTGCAGCGCCGCAAGAAACAGAATGAGCGACTGAGAGAGGGGGAGTGAGCGAGGTCAATGGAGCTGTGTCGGGACTGCTGTGGATTTCTTTGTGGGCAGAAAAGGGCACCAACACAGGCAGGAGCCCAGTGCAAAAGGGCCGTCTGCAGTGCTAGGAGAAACAGAACGAGTGAGTGAGAGAAGGGGAGTGATCGAGCTCAACAGAGCTCTGTCAGGACTTTAGAGTTGCCCACCCAACCACCCAGGGTCCTGTGTGGTCTTATATTACAGCAGGGTCTCTGGGGTGGAAACAAAGCAATGATTGGATACCTTTAGGAATGTTGTAATAATACCTATGTCGTTGTTCTGTTTATTTCTCTAACTGTGCTGAGTAATACTTGGAGTGCAATACAAGTTCTAACTGGGTTAAGTGAAACTATGAGGGCTGAGAACAAAAAGTATGGTAGCTGAGGGGTGAAAAATGCAGAAGGAGACTTTAGGATTGCTACAGCAATACAGTATCTAATGGATGAGATTTGAGACTGAATTAACCTGGTCAGCAAGGGGGCAGTAGGGGGACTAGTGTGGGGGGAACAGGAATTTGAGTAAATAGGGCCTAACAGTTGTAGTAGGGTACAGAAACCAGGAGTAAGAGCCCGTAACATAAGATGGGGGCCAAAATGGGGCAGGTGTTGCATGTCAATAGGGCAGACGTCTTTGGAAGGGTGGTGGGGTGTGCAGGGTGTGGGTCCGCCATGATCCTGGACTAGGCTTGGAGGATGGGGGGTGTACAGTCTATAGACAACTGGCTAGTTTCAGGGAGGAACTGTGGAGGTTAGGGAGGAGTCTAAGTGGCAGGGCAGATGAGTATGGTAGGCATCCTGGCTGGGGGGGGAATAGGGGATGGCAAGGAGGGATGGGGGAAGAACAACTCGGGTCTAAAACTGACCCCAGTGTCAATGGCACTAGCAGAAAAGAGAGGAGAAGGGAGGGGGTGCCAGAGGTGAGGGGGGACCCTCCTAATGGAGGAGGAAGAGACCACAAGGAGTACCAGGGGAGAGAGCAGATGGCTGTGGGTAGGGAGGAACCAGGGGTGGGACCAGGGGGTAATGTAGGAGAACAAGTAGGAGGGGGGAACTGATAGGGGAAAGATGTATGAGGGATATCGACTAGGAATAGATTCGAGCCTCTGCTCTGGGAGAGAGAGTGAGAGAGAGAGGGAGAGCAGGAATATACTGGGGGAAGATGACAAGCAGGGCATGAGAGGGATGACAACAGGTAGGGGAAGAGATAGCAAGGACGAAAGGGTAGAAGGGGGTCTAGTAAGAAAGGAGGAGGGTGACTGGAGGAGAGAAGGCTACAGGAAGGGGGAAGGATGGAAGGGACATCACTATTGGGGTGAAAGGGAATGAGGCTCTAAAATGACAATAACAGGATAGGAGGTGTTGGAAATCAGCAGGGAGGAGGGGAGCATGATATAGGAAGTCAGGAAGTAGTTAGGCTGGGAAGGGATTCAAGTGAATGGGAACAAAGCAGAGAAAAAGGGGTGAGGCAGAAGTAGGGGTGTAGATACAGATGTCACAGAGGGTGCAGCTAGTGGGGAGGGCAGGGAAGAACGAATACTGGAGTGGTGGAAGGAGCATTAGAGGAAGGGGTAAGGGACAGGGGTACTGTTCTGAGGGATTCTATACTGAAAGGGGTGAGATGGGTGGAAGGAAGGCACAGCTGTATTTCATGGGTTAAAGCTATACCCTGGTTGACTGCAGGAGGGGCAGGGCAGGCACTGCTCAAATGTGCAGCGAGGGGGAGGAAGAAACCTCATTTAGTGTTGCATGTGGGTACAAATGACTTGGCAGGGGAGACTGTGTAAATAGTGAGGGGGAGGTTCTAGGAGTTGGGCAGGCAGTGTGAGGGGGGTGGGGGAGTTGGTGGCATTCTTGGAGGTACTCCCATTACCATGTGCAAGCATGGGGAGAAAGGGTAGGATCCAGGAGTTCAACGAGTTGCTGAGGGATTGATGCCACACCAGAAGTTATGGGTTAGTGACTAACTGGAGTAGGGAGGGGAAGGGAGTATTAAAAGCGGGATTGGAGGGGTATATCTCTACTACGGTAAATTTAAACTAGTGGGGGGTGGGGTGTCCAAAAGACTGAGGTTGGTAGAAAGGTCCGGACAGGGGAGTCTAATGAGCTTAACCCCCTAGATGTAGGTAAAGGCAGAAGCATAGTAACCCTGGGAGGGGGTGGACAGAGTGGTATGAGTGTAATACAGAAGGCACCCCCACCCAGTAAGAATAACGAGGAGAAAGGGTGCGGACTACTGGGAGGAAGGGACACAGACCAAAGAGAAGAGTGAGGAGAAGGAGGGGTATGGGTAGAAGGTGGTCTCTCTCAATGCAAGAAGCCTGGTGAACAAAATTGCAGAGCTTCAGGTGCTCCTTTCAGAGGGGTAGGTGGAAACTGCTGCAGTGACAGAGACTTGGGCTGCAGAGTACCATATCTGGGACTTGGCAATCCCGGGATACAGTATATAAAGGAGGGACTGGGGGATTGGAAGGGGGAAGGGTTGCACTCTATGCGAAGGAAGGGATCAAGTGCATAAGGAGTGATGGAGAAGAGGAGAGGATAGAGGTGCTTTGGGTGTGGCTCCTGGACTCCAAAGGCAGAAAGCTGAGGTTGAGAGTGGTGTACTGACCACCAGTCCGATTGGGGGAACTGGATGGGGAGTTGGCAGAGCAGATAAAGAAGGTGTAGTAGGTGAA
The DNA here is from genome assembly GCA_016271365.2 of Neoceratodus forsteri. Classification (NCBI taxonomy): domain Eukaryota; kingdom Metazoa; phylum Chordata; order Ceratodontiformes; family Ceratodontidae; genus Neoceratodus; species Neoceratodus forsteri. The sequence continues at coordinate 75,350,235 of JADMNL010000023.1, forward strand.
GTGTGGTGATGGGGGATTTTAGCCTACGAGGGATTGACTAGAGCACCACTAGCAGTACCAGGGAACAGGTACTCCTTGATGCATTCCAGGCAGCCTTCTGACACAATTGGTAAGTGGGTCTACAAGGCTTGGTAACACTCTGGACCTAGTACTGGCAAATTGGGAGGTGGTGAGGGAGGTAAAGGTGGAGGACCCTCTAGCAGGTACTGACCACCAAACAGTGCGGCTCGTTCTCGCACTGGGCAGGGAGACAGAAGGCACGGGCGCTAAGGTGGTGGACTTTAGTAGGGTGGACTTTGGGAGGATGGACTTTGGGAGGATGGGAGCAATACTGCGAGTGAGACTCCAGGATATAAGGACAAGGATGGATGCAAAACAAAAGTGGGGAGTCACAAAGACTGAGCTAACAGAGGCTACAGTAGCCTGCACCAGGGCCAGTAGTAAGAAGAACAGCCAAGAAACCATGCTGGCTGAACAAGGAAGTGCTGCAAGGCGTGAGGGCAAAGAGGGCTGTATACCGGGAGTACAGGAGAACACGAAAGGGAAAGGATAAGGAGGCTTACTGGAGTTGGTCAAGGAGGGTGAAAAAAGCTAAGCCCTCCGGGGAATTAAGGTTAGCACAGGGCATAAAGGGAGGGGAAAAGTTCTTTTTTAGGTATGTCAGGGAAAAGAGGAAGTGCAAGGAACATATTGTGAGGATAAAGCAGGGAGTGGATTGGGTGGAAAAGGGGGAGAAGCAAGCAGAAATTCTAAATGAGTGCTTCTGCTCCATTCTCACTAAGGAGAGGATAGTCCACTACCAGCATGGGCTGGGGGGTGGGCAGGGTTACCATATGTCCTCTTTACGAGGACATGTCCTCCCTTCCAGCTGCCAAATATTCTTCATGTACCTTCTATATCCTGTTGTATTATTATTATTTTATAATTGTTTTACTCTATCCTACCCAGGACCTCCTTGTTTGAAGTTTGAAGTTTGAAGTTTATTGTTCTAGGAATGAATACCTTTGAGCCAAGGCTCTTTTACAAAGGTTCCATGTTATTAAGTACAAAAACATAGTAGACAGTGTTACAATCAGTAAGACGTTTAACAAGGCCACAACTTAAACAGTAACATTTATGTACAGAAAAGAAAAAGGAACTCAGAGGCAGTGTCAAGGGCAAGGAATAAGGATTGGAGAGCTTGAGAGGGAAGAGAGGGAGAAATAAGAAGTTTAGGAGCAGACAGAACCAGGTTAGTGGTACTCAGGTTGTCTTTGTCAAAGAGGAGATCATGGTGGTTGAGTGAACAAATGTAAGTGCACTCAGTGGGATGAGACTTTAGTCAAAGCAGTCACAGGAGCTGGAGGCTGTGAGGTGAGCGTAAAGTATGGATTTGAACGCTCCCAATGTCATGGAGGATAGGGAGGGCAGGTTAAAGAGGGACTCTGGTCAAAAGTGCTACATTGCAGAATTAGAATAAGCATAACCCCAATAAATCTCATACCAAACATTAGGTTTCTGTGTTACTTCATTTTAAAGTTATGGGCTATTTTGTAACCCTGATTTCACTACCTGTTCAAAAAAGCCAGTTTCAGTGAAGAGGTGCTGATGATGTCATCTCCTGAACCCACAGTTTAGCCCTCCCTGTCAACAAGCTTATAGGACCTGTTTCTCCAAAGTTAAAAGATCATTCTGCAATGGTTTTCACAAGTAAAACAGGCAGCACCATTCTAAAACAGTGCTATAGAATCTATGTGTTCAGGCTTTGTAACAACGTTGACAAATTTGTATTTTAACGCCTTTTTGGTTTAGTTCATTTCTCCAGAGTTGCAAGATGCTGAGTCAGCATGCCTCCAGGCTGCTGATACCATGTGAAGTGTTACTCTGCAGTGCCTGTTTGAAAGTTGTATTGCTAAAAGTGTTGCAGTGTTGGTAACTGCATTGCTGCTTGTCAGCGTCTGCTTTACAATAAGTTTTAATAGAGCCCTTATATGTGTTATTTCCTACTAGGGGTGTAAGTGTTAGCCCTGGTAAAACAATCATTGTAATGTGGAGTACAATACAGATGAGGCTGAATATAGCTCAAGTAACAGCCTGTCAATGAGAAAACAGAAAATGAGCTCTGCTCAACTGGGTATCCCACTCTTTCATACTTTGATGATGAATAAAATATTGATTGAGTGAGTGAGTGAGTGAGTGAGTGAGTGATTACGCATTGAGCTGGCTACTGCATAGAAACTTTTAGTAAGGTTTCAAAACAGTACTAACTCTCCCACCCCCATTTAGAGAGTGATGGAATAATTGATTTAAAGTGCCATCCTGAGAAATCACCTTAATTGAATAATAGGTGTGAATGATCACAGTCTTTCACCACATCAGAGGTATCCAGTCTGCAAATCTCACATTAGTTTGCTGTGACTTAGCATCCAGCAACCCAGCAGAAAAGGACCACAACAACAAAACACCAAAAACAAAAATATGAATTTGTCAACTTTGTTACAAAACCTGAAACAAACCTAGGTTTTAAGGCAATGTTTATTGAATGGTGCTTCCTATTTTACTGGAGAAAACCATTTGCACATATTTATTAAACTTTGAAGAAGCAGGTCCTGTCAGCTTGCTGACAGAGAGGGCTAGACTGTGAGTTCAGGAGATGACATCATCAGCACCTCTTCACTGAAACTGGCTTTTTTGAACAGGCAGAGAATTTAGGGTTGTAAAATGATTCATAACTTTTAAACAAAGTAACTTAGGGATCTCAGTTTTGGCATGAGAGTGATATGGGCTATGTTGATCCATATTCTGAATTTATTAATGGCAGTAATTTTTGACCATAGTCCCTCTTTAAGGGCATTGTACCAGGTAGGGGTATGTAAAAGATCTTTGTCCCTGAGCAGTCCGGCATCTAGGGACAAGGAGAGGTTGGTGGTCAGATCTTCTGCTGGTACGAGTGCCATTGTTCAGGCTGAGCAGGTCCCGGATACATGGAGGAGTGAGTCCCAAGATTGATTTTTTTGCCATCACGCAGGTGAGATACATGACGCGACTGGAAAGATGCAACCAACCGGTGTCCGTGTAGAGGTCACAAGTGTGGGTCCGTCTCTGTGCTCCAGTGAGGAGTCGACAGGTTTTGTTTAGTGCTGTTGAGATGCGTTTTAGTGCAGTGGTAGTAGCTGAGCCATAGACAATTAGACCATAGTCTATGATTGAGATGATGGAGCTTTGAACAACAATCCTCAAGGCAGCTTGGTTGAAAAATTGATGGTTCTGGTACAAAATTCCAATGCGTTGGTGCACTGTTTTTGCAGTGTTATCGATATGGGCCGAAAAAGTAAGACATTCGTCAAAAGTGATACCAAGGTATTTGAAGGTGTTCACTTGTTCTAGTGTATTTCCAAGAGAAGTTTTTATGACGAGTGGAGTATGCCTATTTTTGTTTTGATGACTGGCGAAAAGCATGACTTTTGTTTTTTTTGGTTTAGGACCAGTTTATGCTCAAAGAACCACTTTTCAACACATGAGAAAGCAAGCTGCAAGCTCTGTCGTAGTGGATTTAGATCCTTATGGGAGGAGAGAATTACAGCGTCATCAGCACAGAGTATTAATTTTTCAGGGCAGGATTTGGGAAGCAAGTTTAGAAATAGGCTGAAGAGGAGAGGACCTAACATTGAGCCCTGGGGGACACAAGAGAGGACCGGTTTGGAGTCAGAGAGAACCTCATAGATTTTTACTGTTTGAGAACGTTGTGCCAGGTAACTTTTTACCCAGTCTCCAGGTCCCTTGGCTAGCCCAATGTTGAGCAGAAGAGAGATTAGAAGGCTATGGTGAACAGTGTCAAAGGCCTTTGTGAGGTCTATGAAAACAGCTCCGGTTAAATAACCCTTATCCAAGGCTTTGTGAGTTTCACTAGAGAAATCAAGTAGGGCCGTTGACATACTGTGTCCTTTCCTAAATCCGTGTTGCTGAGTGCAGAGTAGATTGTACTTTAGCAGGTAGTCTGATAGTTGATCCGCCACAATCCGTTCAAGAGCTTTGTAGAGGGTTGGAAGTATAGATATGGGCCGGTAGTTCCCTGGTGTGGATTTGTTGCCCCCTTTATGCACTGGTGTGACTATAGCAGCCTTCCATGTGTTGGGGAATTGACTTTGGCACAGGGAGAGGTTGAGAATTTTGGTGAGGGGGTGGATCACTTCTTCCAAGGTGAGGGACAGAAGTTTTAGGTCAATGGTGTCACTGCTATTTCTAGATTTAGAGCAGGCCTTTTTTATGTATCTGTAGGCTTCATATGTCTTAACTATTTTAAAGTGAAATAGCGGTTTGTCTGGCGAGGTGGTTTGGGATACGAGTTTTGGAACTGACAAGTTCTGGAAGAAGTCTGGTGAGAGGACACCACTGAGGTCAGTGAAGGTTTTATTTAGGGCATCGGCCATAGTCTTAGGGTCACAGGTAGTGGGAGCCATCAATGTTCATTGCCGTGGAGAGTGTTTAGACTGCTGCCGTAATATTACGTATATTGTCCCAGAAGGATCTCCGCACCCCGGTGGTTTCTAGAGCATTCTTGAAATAGGAGCTCTTCATTTGCCTGATTCGTGAAGTGCATAGGTTGCGTGCCTGTTTATAGTTAAGTGAGTCTGTTATGGAATCTGTGGCCCTGGCTATAGCCCAAAGATGGTCACGTGCTTTAAGCTGAGCCAGTAGTTTGGCTGTTAGCCAGGGATTAGAGAGGGCTTTGATTTTATGTTTTTTGAAAGGTGCGTAGGTGTCACAGGCAGTGTTGAAAGTTTTAATGAAGAAGTCTAGGGCAACGTCCACATCCAGCGTATTGCAGGTAAGGGACCAGTCTTGTTGTAGGAGGCAGGTCTTTAGCTTAGCAAGGTTTCCGTGTGGTAGCATTCGACTTAGGATGGTTTTAGGAGGTGGTTTGTGGAATTTATTTGTCCAGATACAGATCACAGGGGAGTGGTCACTGAGGGAGTCGGAGAGAACAGTGGTGTTTTTTTATCCGGTCCGGGCGATTAGTAAGAATCCAGTCAATGAGAGTGCTGGTTCCAGTCTTGTAGTTTTTTCTAGTAGGGGAGTTGACCATCTGTGTTAGGTTGGTTGCTAGGATAGTATCCCTGCTGGGTCCGATATCTGAGGCAAGCCAATTTATATTGAAATCACCGAGAAGGAGGAGCTCAGAGTCAGGAGGTTGTAATCTTGCAAATTCAAGGATAGACTGGAGCCCAGCTCGTGAGTCTTTAGGGGGGATATAGACTACAGCCACGGTAAGCACTTTGTTATGGGCACCAAGGAGAACCTTGACAGGGAGAAGTTGTACTAGGGTGTTTTCTGGGGAGAAACTGGCAAGGTGGCATGAGAGGTAGTCCTTTATATAGATAACACATCCGCCCCCCTTTCTTTTTACCCAGTCAAGTCTGAAGAGGTTGTAGCCTTGGAGGGAGATTGCATGATCTGGAATGCTAGGTGTTAGCCAGCTCTCAACAATTACAAGTATGTCAGGATTATGTTGTAAATGAGTTGTGAAGGCAGTGGAGACTTTAAACCTATTTACTTGGGGTCTGGCACAAGGGCTCATCAAGGGAGGGACTAAGTGTCCTCTTTTTAGCATCCCAAAATCTGGTACCCCTAGGGGTGGGGAAATGGGGGGAGGAGGTGATGGACAAAGTGATCACAGGGAGTAGGCTGCTAGAGTGGCTGAGGACACTCAGGGTGAACAAGGCACCAGGTCCAGATGGCATCCACCCCAGGGTGCTAAGGTAGATGGCAGAGCTCTTGGCTGAGCCACTGGCAGATCTGTTCAACACCTCCCTGGAAACAGGGTGTGTGCCCCAGGACTGGAAGGTGGCCCATGTGGTGCCCATACACAAGAGCGGGCCTAGGGAGGAGCCAGGAAATTATCGGACAGTCATTCTCATGTCCATAGTGGGTAAGCTTATGGAGGCGATACTGAAGCAGAGGCTGGTGGCATTCCTATAGAACAATGGTCTACAAGATGGCCGGCAACACAGGTTCATCTCAGGGAGGTCTTGTCAAACCAACCTAATAAAGTATTGTGACTGAGTGACAAGGGAGTTGGACAGGGGCCATGTGGTACATGTCCTGTACTTGGACTACAGTAAGGCTTTTGATACAGTGCCTCATGGCAGACTCAGGGGAAGCTGATGGCAGTAGGGGTGAAAAATAAGCTGACTAAATGGATAGAGAACTGGTTACATGGGAGGGTGCAGAGGGTGGTGGTGGGGGGGAGCACTCGGCACCTAGAGCAGTGACAAGCATGGTGCCGCAGGAGTCAGTGCTGGGCCTGGTGCTATTTGGGCTCTTTATCTCCGATATAGCACATGGATGGGGGAGCAGGGTTAGTCTGTTTGCAGATGATACCAAATTGGGGGCAGTGGTGGACAAAGAGGATGGATGGGAAAAACTGCAGGGGGACCTAACCAAACTAGAGAGATGGTCAGTGGAGTGGCTGCTAGGACTCAACTCAAAGAAGTGTAAGGTGATGCATTTCAGGGCTATGAACCAGAAGAGGGACTTCTGGTTCTTGGAGGGTGAGGTCACTGATCACAGAGGAGGAGAAGGACTGAGGAGTGTTGGTAACCTGGAGCATGAACAACTCAGCCCAGTGCAGAAGAGCAGCAGCAAAAGCAAACAGGATGCTGGGGTGCATCACAAGGGGGTTCTCATCCAGACACAGGAATGTGATCCTATCGCTCTAAAGATCATTGGTCAGACCGCACCTGGAGTACTGTGTGCAATACTTGAGGCCATACCTGAGGAGAGATATAAAGTTACTGGAGGGGGTGAAAAGGAGGGCAAAAAAATGTTAAAAGGGGTGGAAGGAAAGGAATATGAAGCTAGGCTGAAGGAACTGAACATGTACACACTGGAGGAGAGGAGGGATGGGGGATATGAATGAAGTGTTTAAATACTTGAGGTGGTAAATAAACCTAGCACCGAAGGGGTGTTTAAACTGAGAAGTGGAAGAGAGACGAGGGGGCATGGACTAAGGTTGGAAGGGGGACGTTCCAAGAGGGGAAATCAGGAGGCACTACTTCACTTACAGGGTGGTGTCTAGTTGGAATGCGCTGCCAGAGGGGGTGGCAACATGTAGGACAGTCAACAGCTTTAAGAAGGAGTGGGATAAAGCAAGATAAAGAGTCGGGGGGCAGGGGCTACAACAAGCGGGGAAGAACTGAGGGGGAGGAGGCTGGGACAGCAGCAATCTAGGGTGCTAGCTGCACACTCAGGTAGACTTACATAGACCTATTGGTCTGTTCTGCTGGCAGATTCGTATGTTCGTATGTATGTTCATATGTAAAGTCACAGTGACTCTGTTTATGAACAGAGGTCCTAAATGCCTATGTTGAAAATTTGGTGACAAACGTCCATAAAATAACTGCGTTACAAGTGTGTGTTGTGCAGTTTCCACGCACCCTCATAACTTCGCAAATTTGTAGTATTTTCACTCCAGATTTTCAACATTGCCATTTTTTCAGACCTCCTTATGAACAGTACAGCTGTCATTTTTCGCATCCTGCCCGAAATATGCGTTTATACATCTGGCACAGAACAGCGCATTTGCTGTGGGAAATCAATGTTCATGACATTAAGAAAATCAAAGTGACAGAGTTCATGAGCAGAGGTCACAAAATGCCTATGTTGAAAAGCTGGTGGAATAATTCCACTAAATGACTGTGTTACGCTCATCCGTTGCGCAGTTTCCACGTACGCTTGGAAGTTTGAGCATTTTTAATATTTTCACTACAGATTTTCACCATTGCCATCTCTTCATACCTCCCTATGAATGGTGCAGCAGTCTTTCTTCACATCCTGCCCGATCTGTGTTTTCATACATCTGGCGCACAATGGCACGGTCGCTGTGGGAACTCAAAGTTCGGGACACATTGACAAAATCACAGCGCCACTGTTCATGAGAAGAGGTCCCAAATGCTTTCATGAGGTGGGGGTCACGAAAAAGCCATGTTGAAAATTTGTAGTGCAAATATCAACAAATGCCCAGGGTGTTAGGCTTTCTAACCATAACGTCCCACCCTGTACAGACTGACAGGCATCAGGGGTGTGCCTTTGGATTGCCGACTGTAATACTCATGCCATTCCACCCCCACCCCACCACCTTGCAGCCAGTGACAGGCATCGAGGTGTGCCTTGGAGTCTTTAGCCCCAGAGTTCACCCCATTCTCCAATATTGCACCCATTTCAACATATATCCTTATGGAGTGGGATGACTGTAAAGCCAAACACCCCAGGGCACACCTCAACACTTGTCGGTGTCTGTAGGGCAGGGTGAGGTGGAATGGCGTGAACGTTATTGGTGACAACCCAAATGCATACCCCAATGCCTGTCCGTTTCTGCAAGTTGGAGGTGGAGTTGTTGTGAAGTTCAATACTTCACTGCCATTCCTACTGTGCATCTGTCTAACTCCTGCATTTCTAATGCTAATACCAGCAAGCAAACATTCGGCATTGACAAATGCTTGTTTTGATACTGTTGTTAATGATGTTTAATCTGTGAATAATTGCAAAGGTTGTTTATAACTAAGGGGTTGACATATTTAGACCCAAAATTCTTGGCAATCAACTGGGCCATTGAGATCTTATATGTGGCCACTAGGTAGCTGGCGGATCTGGGTTCCAATCTGCTGTAAGGTCTTTTCCTTCAGGGTGGGTTTAACGCACTTGGATTATGCTTTCATCTGGCTCAGGCAAGGGAGGGAATGTTTGTTGGACACCATAGATTGTTAACTGTGATTTGCTGACCTGGAAATTTGGGGGAAAAACATTGTTATCAGAGTTATACTGTGCATACTGGGACAGGACCATGGTCATCCTATGTCCAAGTAGCCTTTGGGCTACTCAATGTCCCAGTTTCCTAAGTGGTGGTTTAGGACCATTAATGACCTAATTGGAAGCCTCTCTGGGAAGCTTACCAAGTAGAGACTAATAGGTTGGTCTAACTGGTCTGTACCTCCCGAGGATTTTAAATGGACTAGGAGAGTTAGCCTTTTTGGCATACCCTGAATTCCCATATTAAAGGGAGTCATGATATTGTGCTAATTGCTCTTAAACATGCTATGCTCTGAAAAAGTACTAGAAAGTTGATTTTAGTACAGTAACATAAGTCTCTTTATTTGAATACTGGGCATTTTCTGGTGTAATTCCCATGGTTCAGGATAACTCTCCCCATCGGTTAGATTGAAACAGATGTATGGGAATAGGGTTGCCAGTTGCATTGAGTGACCAGAGGAAATAGATTTAAGTGGTGTGTATTTAAAATTTTCGGCAGGGTTTGCACTGTCTAAATTATTCTTGATCTATTTTTGACCAAGTATGATGGGAAAGAATAATGAATTGTTACCTTTAGTAATAGATTTTTAAGCAGGTATTTATTGCTGATACAGTAACCATTGTATGCAAACGACAGTATTCGTGCTGTTATTGTATAATTTATGCATACTTTGAAATGATTCACAAAGCCAAACAAATAAACTGAAACTGAATTGAACTATCTTGTAAAATACCCTATTTTCCTGTTTTGTGTCTGCTTAAGTATATTTTTGATATATATATATATATATATATATATATATATATATATATTATTTAGATTTGAAATAATTAAAGGAGCACTCCTTTAAATATAACTACCTTAGCCTAGCCTGTTGGTGGGATTGGAGATCCTTGCACGCCTATGTGTGTGGCCTGCATTTACAGTGTGAACCATCCCACCTGCATCAGGCTCTTCAGCTCTGGGAGAGGAGGGAGCTTGCTGTAGGGCCTCATGTGGGTTGTGGGCTGGCCTGACATCATGGTGGACCATGCACCGTTGCTCCCCCGCCCCACATGGACAGTGAGCAGAATGTGTGTGGAATTGGGGACATGGGAGGGGTAAAGCAAATGTAAAAAATCACCACCCAGAATGCCAGTGATGGCCAGCCCTCCAACACCACCCCAGGCTACATCCAAGCCCCTGGCACCTCCACCCTGAACCAGCACTCATACAGGCAAATGCTTCTCAGGCCAGGTCTTCCCACCACCAGTCTGAGGCCCTTCCAGATGGAGCAAGCTGCAGGGCTAGGCTGGCAACTGGGCATCTGGCTAGGCAGGTGTTGTGGATGGTCAGTGGATGAAAGGGAACAGCAACAGGAACAGCCCAATCTATCAGAGTGCCATGGCAACATGGAGCAGATCAATTAATAAAGCATTTGTCAGTTCCAAATGTTGCCTCACTGACATTGGCATCGGTAGAGCAGGAGTTGAACAGATGCATAATAGGAATGGCAGTGAAGTATGAAAGTGACATCAACACCACATCACCCTGCGGAGACTGACAGGCACTGAGGTGTGCCTTTGGACATTGGCCCTAACGTTCATGGCATTTCAGCTCACTCTACCCTGCAGTGTGACAAATATTGCATTGTGTCTTGTGGTTCTTGAGCCTAACGCTCACCCCAATCGGCCATAACGCTCATGGTATTTTATCTCACCCTATCCTGCAGACACCGAGAAGTGCTGAGGTGTGCCTTGCGGTGTTCGGCTTTACAGTCACCCCATTTCTTAAGGACATATGCTGAAATGGGTGCAGCATAGGAGAATGGGGTGAACTGTGGTGAAGAGTCCAAGGCACACCTCGATGCCTGTCAGTGGCTTGAGGGTGGGGGGGGATGGTATGGTGTGAGCATGACAGCCGGCAATGCAAAGGCACACCCCTGATGCCTGTCAGTCTGTACAGGGTGGGACGTTATGGTTAGAAACCCTAATGCCTCGGCTGTTTGTTGGTATTTGCACTACAGATTTGCAAAACGGCATTTTTGTGACCCCCACCTCATGAAAGTGTTTGGGACCTCTTCTCATAAATAGTGGCACTGTGATTTTGTTAATCTGTGCCGAACGTTGATTTCTCACAGAGACCACGCCATTCTGTGCCAGATGTGGGAAAAGACCATTCGGGCAGGATGTGAAAAATGACAGCTGTACCATTCATAGGTAGGTGTGAAGAGATGGCAGTGTTGAAAATCTTGAGTGAAAATATTAAAAATGCCTGAATTTACGAACATACGTAGAAACTGCGCAATGCACACTCATAACACAGTCACTTAGTGGAATTATTTCACCAAATTTTCAACATAGGCATTTTGGGACGTCTGCTCATGAACACTGTCACTATGATTTTCTTCATCAGTCCTGATCGTTGATTTCCCACAGTGACCGCACCATTGTGCGCCAGTTGAGCGAAAATACATTTTGGGCAGGATGTGAAAAATGACAGCCATACAGTTCATAAAGAGGTGTGAAAACTGACAATGTTGTAAATGTTGAGTGAAAATATTACAAAATCTCGAAGTTATGAGTGCACATGGAAACTGCAGTGCACGCTTGTAACATACTCATTTTGTGGACTTTTGTCACCAAATTTTCAACATAGGCATTTTAGGACTCCTACTTATGAACACTATCACTGTGATTTTCTTAATCTGTCCCGAACACTGATTTCCCACAGTGACCGCGCTATTCTGCACCGGTAGTGCGAAAACACATTTCAGACAGGATATAAAAATGACAGCTGTACTGTTCATAAGGAGGTGTGGAAAAATGCCAATGTTGAAAATCTGGGTAGAAATATAACAGATTTGGTAAGTTATGAGCTGCGTAAAACGCACGCCGTAAAACAGTCATTTTTGATTTTTTTCACCAAATTTGCAACATAGGCTTTTTGAGAGCCCACCTCATGAACAGTGGCACTGTCATTTCATTAATTGGTCCGAAAGGTGCTTTTGCGCAGTGATGACGGAATCACCTTTTGGGACTGAATAACGCCACTACAGTGACAGAATTCATGAGGAGGGATCTCAATAACCCCATGTTGAAAATGTGGTGCCAAAATTTCCAAAAATGACCAAGATATGCAACAAAGTTGGAAAAACCCTATTTATGCCATTATTCAGCTTACCAGCATTTCTTCAGTTTGCAGTCGGCTTTGAAGAGTGCAGAAGTGTTCCCATCCACCATAGATCATCCTGTTGGTCTCCAGAGGTAAGTGTGAGTTAAGGGAGGGGAGTGTGAGGAGGCAGGGTGTGCAGAGGGTGGACGCTGGTTGGGGAAGGGGCCGCTGGATTCGACGACGGACCATTTTCTGGTTTACAGGGTAAACAAAACAAAAAAACATTGCAGGATGGTTTTTGGTTTTACAGGGGCACTTGGCAAGCTGGGGTGGGCTCCCAGCATGCCATCTAACTGTTTGGGGGGGCTGTACCTGATGGGGGATTGGGCACCCCCACCGGCCGTACAGAGGTGGGGGGTCGCATGAGCTGAGGGGGATTGGGCACCCTCTCAGCACACAAGACATGATGGGGGTACATTATGCCGATGTGGATTGGGCACTCTGTCGGCAAATTACCTCAAGAGGGGGCATGCTGACGGGGATTGGGCACCCCAGTCGGTGAGTGGAAGTGAGGGTCACATGAGCCGAGGGGGATTGGGCACCCCCTCGGCACACAAGAAATGGGGGGTACATTATGCTGATGGAGATTGGGCACCCCATTGGCTTTCACAGGTAAAAGGTGGCGGCTGTCCCTCGGCTTCTCTGGGACTGAGAAGCTGATGGGAAGTTGCTACCATGTTGCTTGCCCAGAGCAGGCAAGCAGTAATTGGCTGCTGCAATCAGGGACCGCTGGTGGCACTTCCTGATTGCAGCGGCTAATTTCTTTGAAGGTGGTGGAACGTTTTTTCAACTGCTGTCTTAGACAGCATGCTATGCCATTGGCGTCACAGAGCCCAGCCTCAAAAAGCAGTGGCACCATTGGCTGCACCAGGACAGCACCTCTGAAACCTGCTTCTCAACTGAAGCAACCACAATATGTTGTCTGCACTGCATGTGCAAGACAACATAAAAATACTTGTAAAATGACAAGAAGAAAATCTAGAAATTTCAATGGCCAGGAGACATCACCCAACTGTACATCAGATCTCTATAAATGCAGGGTCAAGTGTCGAATCTCATTTTTTTCCCCACAAAAACCTAATTAGAGCCATTTTATAAGTGTAATAAGCCAGTCCAGGGTGTGCATCAAAGGATTTTAATGCGGTTCTTAGGGGTGTAAGGACACTTAGCCTTCAGCCTCATGACTTACTACACCCCAGGACATGTATTAAAATCCTATAATGCACACCCTGTCGTGGCTTATTACTTACATAAATACGTATGGTGATCCTCAGGTTTCCACCAGTATTCCCAGCTGTTTTTGAACACCAGTTGTTTATCATTAATTTTCTTGCGACTAAGATGAGCTAACATGATGCAACAGACACTGTTCCCTCTCCTTATATGAATACTGGGGCATGTAGGCTTAGTCCTGGCAATTAAACTAAAGTTCAACATTTACTATCTTCCCTGCTGCAACCTGTTAGTCCTCTAGTCAAAAACAATGAATTTATTATTTCTGGTGATTTTAATACAGCTTGGCTTTGTGGCTGTAGTAAAAAAGTTGCACACTCCCTCCATATGCTGAACCTCACCCAGATCATTACTGAGCCCACCCGGTCCTCCAAAAACTGTAGCACACAGACACTAATGGACTGGATCCCTACACCGAGGCCTGACAGACTCAAAACCTTGGGAGACCTTGCTGATGCCTTTAGCGATCACGGTCCCATTTATTGCGTGTGGCGAGCCAAACTGCCTAGAGCCCCGTCCCAGGATAATACATCTCAGAAAATATGTTAACCTGGATGCTGACCTATGAAGGCAGGCTACAGCAAATGCAAAGTGGACCTACCTGTATAATGCCACTGATGTAAATTCAGCAGCTTCCTTCCTCACCACAGTGTTAACCAACATGCAAGATAAGGTCATCCCTTTCACTAAGAGGAGGCTGCAGGCTGCTCCGAACTAAATGGCTTGACCATAAGCTATTAATAAAATTTAAAGAGCCTGATAAAAGATGGGAGGCTTACAAAGCCCCAGCATCCCCCCAGAAGTTGGCTGCATGCAGTGAGTTATGCAACAAATGCAAGAGGGAGAACAGAAACAATAACAGCAAGCATTGCAAAACACTATTTGTCAATGTCAAAAGTTTGCCGTTGGTATTGCTATTGTACCGGGTGGGGCAAGACTACAGTTCCCAGCAGCCTTGCCTGCAGGCTTGTTTACATGCGCTTTTTAGCACTTTGGAAAAAAGCACATTTTGCCATCCCAGGTCCCCCCTCGGGTCTCCCGATCCTGATTAGGTAATTTGGGGGTCCAGGAGCATGGGGGGATCCTCTGTGTTGCCACAGGAGCAGCTTTAAACAAACATGCACATGCCTGTGCTCCCATCCCTCCGTAGATGTGTATGTGTACAGTATATAGTTGAGGGAGCACAGGGCCCTATATGACAACAGTGAACAAATTGTCAGCATAGACACCTTATAACCCTACGTCATGTACCCCAAACAGAACATTTTCGAATCTTCACCAAAACGTAATTCTGCACAACTGCAACGCCATTCCGTGCCACAGGTACAGAAACACATTTTGGCCAGCATTTGGAAAATTACAGCTGTTACATACATGAGGTGGAGTAATATGAAGGCTATGTTGAAATTCTGGGGCCAAAATGTTTAACATTTCCAAAGTTACAAGTAGGCGTAGCGAAATTGCAAGAAATGGCCATAACTTTGGCATTTTCACATATTTTGACCCCACATTTTAACATAGTCTTTTTATGACCCCTCTTCATAAACCCTGTAGGTGAAAAGTTTCAATTCCGTGGCAAAATGCCATTCCATGCCACAGGTGTGAAAACACATTTCAGAGAGGATGTGAAAAATGACAGCTGTACTGTTCATGAGGTGGTGTGAAAAAATGCCTATGTTGAAATTTGGAGTCAAAATATTGAAAATTACCAAAGTTATGTGCCTACATAGAAAAATGTAAATTAACGCGTGTGGCTCAGCCATTTTTTTGAAATTTTACACCAAATTTTCAATATGACCTTTTTGCGACCCCACGTAATGAACACTGGTGGTGAAATTTCATTATTCAGTCCCAAAAATAATTTCACGCAGCAACTGCAAAATCACCTTCCAGGCCCAATTAATGAAACAACAGTCACATTGTACATGAGATGGGGTCCCAAAAAGGCCATGTTGAAAATTTGGTAAAAAAATTCAAAAAAAATGCCAAAGATATCAACGTAAGTTAAGAAAACCATTAAAATACATTATACAGGACTAACCTTTATGTCTCAGTTCGCAGTTCAGCTTTGAAGAGTGCAGACTTGTCACAGTCCACAGAAGGTGACATCCTACAACCTCCACTGGTAAGTATAGGGCGGGGGGGGGAGGTGTACTGGGAGCTCAGTGAGAGGGTCAGGATGGGGGAAGGGGACAACTGCGACAATGAGGAACCGTTTTCTATTTTTCAGGTAAATAAACAAAAAAAGACATCAGAGGACTGTTTTCTTTTTTCACAGGATAAATACTTAAAATAAATATTTCAGAACACTAGGGGTGGGCTTCCCAGTGTTCCACACTACTAGGGGGGGCTTGTAAAGCTGACACAGGGATTGAGCATCCTGATGTCGGCAACATAAAATAAATAATGGGCTGCTGGGTGATGTGGGGATAGAAGACGAGTGCCGGACGGCAATCGGAGGGTTGGGGGATGCCACAATATACCAGGGACAACGATCGGAGGTTGGGCATGCCTCACTGGCAGCTGAAGTCAGAAAACTGTCGGTGGCTATACTGTCAGCGGTGGCACCGCCGAAACTGAAAGTGACTATGTCAGTCGCATTACGACACCGATCAGCTGTTTGCTGAGAGTGTTCTGTAGATCAAAGGAAAAAACTGCCATATTATTGGTTCAGCTTTTTTTTTTGGATCTCCATGCAGTTTCCGCCCACCAAGGCAAAACTGCCATAAGCATTAGCCTCTCTGATGATTGGTCTGGCGCTGTCTCGCCCATTGCAGACCACTCTGCGCTGGACAGACAGTGTTACACCCATCTCAAAGCCACTTGTAGGAAGAAGTTCTTGTGCATGGCATACTTAACAAGCATTTGTCAATGCCAAATGTTGCTTGCTTCTATGTGCTGTTTAGGTATTTGGAAGTCATTGGAGTGTAAATATTGAAAATTTGCAAACTTGACGTGCGTGGAACTGCTGCTATGCGCTTCGTAAAACAGTCACTTTTAGAATTTTTCTACAAATTTCCAACATAGCCATTTTAAGTCCTCTGCTCATGAACAATGCCACTGTGATTTTCTTAATGTGTCCCATACATTGAGTTCGCACACCGACTGCGCCATTGTGCGCTACATGGGCGGAAACACGTCTTGGGCAGGATATGAAAAATGACAGCTGTACTGCTCATGAGGAGGTGTGGTAAAATGGCAATGTTGAAAATCTGGAGTGAAAATATTGAAAATTTGCGAACTTACGAGCATACGTAGGAACTGCGCAACGCACGCTCATAAAACAGTCATTTTTAGGAATTTTTCCACCAAATTTTTAAAATAGGCTTTTTGAGAGCCCACCTTATGAACACTGGCAGTGTCGTTTTGTTATTCATTCCAGAAAGGTGATTTCACACAGTGACTGCGAAATCACCCTTCAGGCCTGAATAACGCCATGGCAGTGACAGCATTCATGAGAAGGGGTCCCAAAAACCCCATGTTTAAAATTTGGTGCAAAAATTCCAAAAAAGGCCTGAGATATGCAATAAAGTTGAAAAAACCCTATCTATCCCATTATACAGCTTACCGGCATTTCCTCAGTTCACGGTCAGCTTTGAAGAGTGCAGACGTGTTCCCGGTCTACCGATGATCGTCGGCGTCGAGCTCGCAGGTAAGTATGGGGTGAGGGGTGTGGGGAGGCAGGGTGCGCAGTGGGTGGGTGCGGGTTGTGGGAGGGGGACAGGGAGACTACGAGGGACCTTTTTTTATTCACAGGTGTTTTTTTTTTACAATGACGACGCAGGACGTTTGCCACACTGGGGTGGGCTCCCAGCGTGGCAGCAGGAAAAGCTGTTCAGGGGGACATGGAGCTGATGGGGGATTGGGCACCCCCATTGGCCAAAACAAGATTTGCCACGCTGGGGTGGGCTCCCAGCGTGGCACCGGGAAAGCTTTGGGGGGGCATGCAGCCTTGGAGCCGACGGGGGATTAGGCACCCCTGTCGGCTATAACAGTTTTTGCCACGCTGGGGTGGGCTCCCAGCATGGCACCTGGACAGCTGTTGGGGGGGTGTGGAGCCGACGGGAGATTGGGCACCCCCGTCGGCCATATAGTGTGTGCGTGGGGGGAACGCATCAGCACGCAAAATGCGTGCTTGCGCATGTGTGTGCGTGGGAGGGGAGCGCTCTGGTCACTGAAGCGGAGCCTTCCCTTTGAACTGTATGCCACTGCATTTTCAGCTTGTCATAGGCAGCTGCAGCAGTGATTGGGGAACTGGGGCCGCGCCTGCAAACACACTGACTGCATTGGAAGACGGGCTCACACACCTCCGAAAACTCAGATGATGGCACTATGTTTCTTGCACATGCGTGCAAGCAACATAAAAATGCTTGGTCAACAAGGGCAATAAGGTAGCCATTCATCCCCCGATATGTTACTAAATGGGGTGCACTGCAATAGTAGTACTGCAATTGCCAACGTATTTGACTCCCACTTCACAGATCTCTCTTCATTTGGGGGTATCTCCTCTGAAGGGTCCCTACAACCTCCCAAGCCAGCACCTACACAGGGTCATCATACACTCAGTCCCAGCCTTCCTTCTGCTTTAAGCATGTCAGGCCCTCGAGGTTCAAAAACACCTTAGGCGGATTCCTGACTCCAGATCTGTGGGCTTGAATGGAGTTAAACCTAAACTTCTGAAAATCGCTGCAAATGAATTAGCCTTCCCTGTAGCTAAACTAATCAATCTATCCCTCTCAACAGGCATAGTGACTGACGCATGGAAAACTGCATGGATTGTCCCAGTCTGCAAGAAGGGAGACCACAGAAGCCTGAACAACTACAGGCCCATTGCTGTCCTACCTGTCCTTAGTAAACTACTGGAGAAGGTAGTGGCCTTGCAGGTTACTAGTTACTTCACTGAGCATAACCTAATATCCCATAATTAGTATGGATTTTGCAGAGGACACAGTACCCTTCTTACCCTTACAAATAGCATTTCCAACGCCATGGACATGGGTAACCTCACAGATGCCATTTTTATTGCTCTAATGAAAGCCTTTGACCTTGTCAACCACACCCTACTCACTGAAAAATTTGCTGACCTGGGCATTTCACAAACTGCACTCCCCTGGTTTCAAAACTACTTGGCAAACAGAGCCCAGAGGGTCTTATATGCATCCTCACTCTTGGATCCAGCACGCTCCCTGAAAGGAGTCCCCTACAGGGGTTCCATACTTTCATTCCTTGTTGTCTCATTTCGCCTTGCACATAAACAATCTCACACATAGCATAACCCACTCCTCTGCCATACTCTACATTGATGATCTGGTCTTCTGTATCAGCTCGAAGCATATTAACCCAATAAATCAGCAGCTGACAGCGGACCGCCAATCAGTGCACACCTGGCTGTTACCGAAGAAGCTCATCCTCAACACCACTAAAACTCAATCATTGCTGTTTGGCACTACCCCTAAACTCAGAGCCTGACCCTCCCCCTTTATCCATTGTATATTAGGATAGCACCATGGCTCCTACCTCCTCTTCCTTTTCGTACCTTGGACTCATCCTTGACCCCCTGCCTTGACTATGTGGCACATGTGACAAGTATCAGTAAATCTGTGAGCTCCATGCTTGTTGTATCATATAAAGTAGCCTGGGACATGATCCCACAAGCTTGCCTAGCCACTGCCAGAGGAATGCTACTCCCCAAATTGCTTTATGGAGCACCAGTGTCCTCCTCAGCTGCTAAAACTACCTTCCAAAAATGGGACGCTGCCTACAACAACATTTGCTGCTTTGCATTGCAATCACCTTGACTCACTCACTCACTACTGTGCTCTCTTCAACAAACTAGGTTGGCTCCCTCCCCGTCGTCTCTGCATGATCACAGTCATGGAGGTGTTACTTTTAATATATTAAAAAATGGTCAGCACCGATCCCTCGCACCCATTTTTTGGTCCGTTTAAAATGGCTACCCCCTGAGGTCAACAGAAAATGCACTGCTCGCTGTCCCTACAATCAAATCTAAAGTAGGTGGAGCATATTTTGCCTACTCTGCCCTAGGCAATAGAACTCCATAGAAACATAGAAGATGAGGGCAGATAAGGACCGCAAGGCCCATCCAGTCTGCCCATTTCTTTTTCTACCTTATAAATGTGCCATCGATCTATGCTTCCTCCATTCCTCCTAATATTTGGCAATGTCACTCCTCTCATTTGTTTTGTGCTACATATCGTGGGCATCTCCTTAGCCAGGCACTGTTCCTGTCTCAGCACTTGAGTATCCTCCCTACATGCCTGTTCCAAGTGTCCCCCTGCTGACCCAACAGCCCCAATCCACACCCCTCTGATGTAAAATGATATGAATTGACCTCTTCCCCCATTCCCCTGAGGGCCTTTCTATCTCCCCACGTTCACCATGCTATAGTCATGGTTTGTGTTATGGACCAATTTGGCATGGAATTGACCTCATTCTCTTTCCCTTCCTCTCTAACCAAATGTGTACTATGGGCCCAGTTTTCAAAGGGGCTAGAACAACACAAGGGACCTGCATTAAAAGAGGACTCAAGGGGTGACTTGCTTCACAACTTGCATCAGTCATGATTTTCTAATGCAGCCTGCATCAAATTCTGATGTACAGTAGCTGCATGTGTGCCAAGTCGCAAGGGGGCTTGTACCCCCTTTTGGGGGATTTTGCAAACCCCATTGTGGACACAGCAAGGGACACTGCTTAGACCAACCAGTGGAACGGGGTCTGGCAATGGACTGCTGGAGGCAGCAGGGGCACTGGAAATGGTAGAGACAGCTGGGCATTAATGGGAGTGCTGTGGCACCCGGCGAGGTGCATTTGCTTTTGTATGTATTTTGTATGTATTTGCATATTGTACTGTACCTATGAATTATACTGTATGGGGGGGCAGGGACAGAACGTGACATGGCACCATGAGGGCACAGCACTGGCAGCTGCACATTCTGTCCCTGGATCCCCCTGTACAGTATAATTCATAGGTACAGTAATATGCGCAAATACATTCAAAAGCAAACGCACTCCGCTGGGTGCTGCAGCACTCCCATTAATGCCCAGCTGTCTCCCTAATTCCCCCATGCCACCTCCCATGCCCCTTCTTCCCCTGGCCCTCTCCTGTCCAGCACTGTCACCACCACCCAATCTGGCCCTCTGAGTGTTGCTGTCGTGGGGGCAGATCCTCTGACAATTCATGAGGTGCACCAACTGTTTGACGCACTATTGGCTTGTGGCAAACCTGGGCAGTTTGGTGCTGAGACCCTGATTTTTTGCAAAATTGGGCATAGGGTCCCTGCCGCACCCAGAGTTTGCCACAGCCCTGGAGCAATACAGCTTGCGTTGCTCTAAGGGCTCTTTGAAAATTAGACCCATGTATTTTATATTTGCCTCAGTTGAATTTGATACACTATATGCCATGTGCAATCTTGTCGTTGAATGTCCTGCTATACTGTATCCTTATGCTATGTACCTTCTTACCAAAGTACACCTTATTATATCATATTTTCTCACTATGTATGTTCTTACTATATTGTATTTGCCAATGTTTGTATTCTTTGGTTGTACTCTCCTGGTCGCACCTGAAAACAGGCATCTTATTGCCTAGTGTGCCTCCCTGGTAAACAAAAGCTAAATTAATAAATAAATAATTTCCAAAAGTTAAAAAAATGCTGAAATCTAGCCAAAGCTGTGAAAATGGGACAGCTCACAAAACTGGCATATTTAACATAAAATAAAAAGGGGCACATTTTTAGTCTAACTTGTGCAGCTGCTCTGGCATAGAAGGAAGGAACATGCCTCTCAGGTGATCGTTAAGGCCTCTGCTGATGGGATGTGCTTTCAACACAGGCTATATGGGTGGTGGCGGAGGGGAATCCACTTGCACCTCAGGGCCTTTTGTTTGTAAAGCCTAAAAAGCAGGAGACCAGGAACAAGGAAAATGTTGACCTCACCATGGGAATTATGGCAGCCGCCTCTCAACGGTGACGGAACTATTTTTGTCCGCTTGTACATCATCAAAGCATTTTATAACCTACACAGTTTTATGTCTCAACCACAGTAATCCTCCTGGAACATGTTTTGCTTTATTGCTCAGTACACCCGAACACAGCTCTGAACTAAATGTAATCTTTATGTGTGGAGCTGGAAAAACAAGGGTTGTGAAATCTCTCATAAACTTGATTGCATGGAAAGGTAAGAGGTGATATATGGGGCAGCCTTTTCTTTTACAGCTAGTCACTTCACTGGCCGTTACAGGGATTATTTCTCTCAGCGTTCCCTTTGACCTGCAGCTATCGCACCTTGATTACCACCTCCGACAAGAGTCATTATGTTGTTGTGATTAATGGAACCCTGTTCTGAAGGTGGATGGAATGTTGCCATGGAAATAAAGGGGCAGTTAGCAGTTACAACTGCTAAGCTGTTTCATTAAAAAGCCATCTTGAGCTAACAGGTGGAAAGAAAAAAGTTTTAGAGATCGTTTTGGAGTCACAAAAGACCTGAAGCCTTGCACTTGCTGGAGCTTGACAAATGATTTATTTGCTTTTAATTTATTTTTTTAACCAAGGCTTAGAAATGAATGTTACCATGTGACTAAAACTGCGTGGTAATGGTGGGGTCATTTAAATAAAACAAACAATGCTAAGCGTATCTTTATGTGACTGTGGGAAACAAAAAGACAGGCTTATAAGGTTATATTTTATTTTATTTAATCTTTTTGTACACCAGGAAAAAGTGACATAAAAAAAAAATAGCCAGCTTGGTGTCATGGTGGACAGAGGTGCTGGCAGCTCAGGTTCAGGAGCAGACCAGGGTTGCTTGGGGGGGAAGGGAAGCCAGGGGAAGGAGGGTTTAGCATCCAGTAACAGCTCTCCTTCTTTGGGGATGGGGCAACAACGTGCATCGCTGCTTGGCTGCCACCTAGTGGGGACTTTGTGCAGCAGCAGCAGTAGCCTCGCTTGAATGCCTCGCATGGACGTTGAAGTGAGCAGCATCCTGCTGTAGTTGCATGTCATAGCACATCTGCTGGCCCTGACATGGGGAGCAACAGGGTGGAAAAAGCACCAGCCCAGGCTCAGAAGTGAACTCAGGTATCTGAGTGTCGGCCGTGGGCCAAGAATTGATCATCCATGGAAATGCTGTCCTCCGGGAATGGGGGACATAGAACCCCAGCATAAGCAGGAGGCCAGGATGAAGGCAGGCTAGGGCTTTCAGAAATGTACTGGGTGCGGTGGACATCAATGCACGTCACACAAGAGCATGCAACATGTGTCATGATGGCATTGCATGTCTGCACCTCCTGGGACAAACACAGGAAACCTCTGGCTGGTAGGATAACACTGGTCACCAGCAAGCTCTGCACTCAGCTATCTAGGTTTTGCCCAGTGATACTGGATCCTGTCTGATGGCGGGGGTTGAGAAAGGAGCCCCACCAACTCTGCAAGGGGAAGACAAGCTGAGGGCATATAAGCGCTGGAGGACGCTGGGGTGTTGGGGCTGGGGTGCCCAGTAGAAGGGAAATGGTTGCACGGTGAAGAAAGAGATTAACAAAAAAAATGGCAGAAAAAGGACCTCTAGTGGTGGGATAATGCTGGTGACCCTGCAGGCTCCGCACTATCTATGGGTACCCACTCACCTGTGGTGGCCATGTAAGAAGATGGGTAATTCACAGGTACAGTTGGTTATGTGGCTGAGGGTTGCCAGCAGAAGAGGGCCACTGGTGAGAAACTAGAGTGGAAATAATAAAGATAAAAAAAACCTAGGCCATCATGTTCCAGCTTCAAAAAATTCCAAGGGTTTGAGTCAAAGCAGGATGAGATGGCATTTTCTGTTTTTTTTTCCATCAGGTTTTCATTCTGGAAGGCCTGAGTGTACCTTCTGTGTCATCCTGCTCCTTTCCTGTCTGAACCCTATGCTTCCACCTGTAAGCCATCAGTTAGCTGATGACTTGGGTTTCATCCAGTGATGAAAGTGAGCAGGAACGCACAGGAACTCCATTCCTGTACCTTTTTTGCAGCAGGAACGGAGTTCCTGTACTTCTCACTGACACTAAAACTTATTCTTAAACCAGCAACATAGTGACAGTTTCTGGGTCTGTGATCTACTATCAGGGTTTCCATAACCCCATTTGGCTTGTACAACAATGCTGTTTTCCTAGAAATACTTTAATATCTCTAACAATCTACTAGCGTCAGATTAGATAGTTGTGCCTTGACATTGCTATCCTTTAGATTGAAGATCTTCATTCTGTATTTCAAAATTGCCAGTGCCTGAGTTACTGTACTTCTTGTCTACCGCTAGCACCACTGGTTTCATCCTCACAGAAGGCCTAAGTTTTCAAGGATCTGGGGGTGGCCCAGGTTTGGCATGGGCCCATGGGGTGTGTCAGGAACTCTGTCGTAACCTATCCAGGCATTCCCCACTCTTGTGCTAGCCACCTCCCAAGAATGTGGCCGCATATGCCACCCCTAGCCTGTGCCACACTGAGTCCCTCCCAGGCTCCTGCCCAAGAAGATGCTATTTCAGCAGAGCGAGCAAGACCCTCCCCTTAAAACCTGAGGGCACTTCCTCTACAGAGTTTTTGATAATCTGCAGGTCAAAATGTTTACATGCATAGTGACTTTGCGAGATCTCTGTTGCCTTTCTCATTTTCTCCTTTCTCACTTTTATCATGATATTATGTAAAACGTTTGCACGTACAATGAGTTTGTGATTGGTCTCTCATCAATGGAGCACTTACGTTTCTGAATTGTTGCACATTGTACTTTGACCTGATTCTATGGGTATAACTTACATACCATGTGTAGTGATGACATCTTTGATAAAGTGCATGCATGAGCGAAACGTCGGATGCTGGAGGGTATGCTGTAGCTTCGGAACTTTTGTAATAAGACTGATCAGGGTAGGACTATTTTTATATAAAGAAAACTATATTTTAAATGTTTGGATTATTTTTTCTTAAGTTTTTAATAATGTTTCACACAAATCCCATTTTGTAAGCCACATAAAAGACCCGTTATGGTGAGACTCAGATTAATGTTGAGATTAGCACACTTCAAAGGGCTGTAAGGTACAACGTCACACTACAGCTAACCAGAACTTTTTTTGTACAATTTTATTGGGGTTTGAAAAACACAATGCTTGTTTCCAGGTGCATCCTGGAAGCAAGAATTACTTTTTCATGGTCACGAAGTATGCAAGTGGTAGGTGTGGGATTCAAACCCAGTTTTCCAGGTTTTCAGTCAGTGCTTTTAGCCACTACACTATACTGCCTCCCTACTACACCCATTACTACACCCCTGAGCCTGCAGTAATCTCAGCATAAACCCCACCCAGTTGTGTCTTACTGCTCACACACATTAGGTCAGTGAGGCATGCGACATGTTTTAAAAAAACTTTTGTTGTATGCTGCTGTACTGTCTGGTCTAATTGTGTCTGAGAACATGGCTCAAAGCAGGGCTGCTTTCACAATCTGCCTTTCCCAATCACCAAGAACATTACATTCACAATGATGCGGCAAAACTGAGTCCTGTAGTTCAGCAAAGCTTATGTCACAAAAAGATAAAAAATTCATGAAAACCCCAAAAATGTACAAAATGTATACTTTACAGATGAAAATCTCACAGTGCTAGTCTGCATTCAACCAGCAATTTATTTATTTAGCTTTTGTTGACTAGGTAAGTACACTAGACAAGACGATTGCCTATTTTCAGGTACGACCCGGGAGAGTACAGGAAATACGACATTACAACATGATACACTTTTGGCAGTTACATAGAGTCAGGGAAAACAGAAGCATCACATAGTCAGCAGGTACACACAAATGGTCTGAACATATACATCGGAACAACGAGGCTGTGAGCAGCACATTATATACAAATCATAAACATTTTAAAATGCTGGGCAACCCTCCTTCCCTCCCTGGGAGACAAGCATCTTACCTCTGTGATGCCCCGGCTGACATCAGGGTAGGATTCCAGCATTCACATGGAAGTCTTGATCTATCAGGTGAGAATGCAATAGGCTGCCATCATGCCAGGGGCTACATTCTGGACTCTGTCTGGTCACAGGTCTCCCTACCTCCTCCCTTTGTTCCACATTTTATGCCCATGTGCCTATCCCATGCATGCTTGAAGCTCCCCACTGTCTTCTCCTTCCCTTTCTGGCAGACTGTTCCAGACGTCCACCACCCTTTCTGTGACAAAGTATTTCCTCAAATCCTTCTTATATCCCCCCCGCCAAGCCTCATTGCATGCCCCCTTGTTCTGGTGCTCCTCCTCCTTCTCTGAAAGAAACTTCCCTCTTGCACCTTGTTCACCCCTCTGAGGTACTTATAGGTCTCAATCATGTTTCCTCTCAGTCACCGCTCTACCAGGGAGCTTGCCGTGTCTTGATATACCTAAAATGAATCCCATTTCCTGTCACTTGATAAAGCCAAGGCATTTCTGAGTCCTGTTTAAAGCGCAGCCAGCATAATTCCTTCACCGTAATACTCACATATCACCCACAATTCCTTTTGTTAGAGGCACAGTATATGTGTCATTTTGTGTCTGTTTTTTTTCTCTTTATTGGCAATATACTTTTGTGTTTAACTATTGCTTCACTGCATCATGGGAGGGCTTTAAGCCAGAGGTGCAATGGGCAGAGCCACTACGTCACTCCCCCATCGGGCTTGAAAGGTCACTCATCCTGGGCCCCTCCAGGATTCATTTTTCATTGCCCACCATCCACCCCCTCCTCCTCCAGTGACTCATCTCTCTTACCCGTGGGCTTTTTTCTAACCTACCTTTAGCCGACGCAATAATTCACATGGCACCTGCCTAAGGGGGGGACCACTCCTGGGTTCCTTGCATCATACCCCTATAGGGTGGTATATCCCATGGAGAGGCGGAAAACCACAAAGCAAAATCAAGTTACATAAGCAACATCTCATCTCATCTCATCTCGTCTCATCTCGTCTCGACTCGTCTCGTCTCATCTCATCTCATCTCATCTCATCCCATCCCATCCCATCCCATCATCTCATCTCATCTCATCCCATCCCATCCCATCCCATCCCTTCCCATCCCATCCCATCCCATCATCTCATCTCATCTCATCTCATCTCATCTCATCTCATGCAGTTGCATAAGAACATTGAAGTGTTAATTTTTTTGCCTTTCAGACTGCTTTCCTACTAGGAGCTCACCATGACATCAATAAATAGCCAATAACAACTGGCTAGGTTGACTTCTTGTCAGCTGTTTACCTCAGTTTTCCACCTGTGAGAACATATGGTACTCGAAGAGAATCTTTACTGCTGCAGGCAATATTGTTGGCAACAAAAGAACGTGTATTTCCACAAAAGAAAAGGTTGAGATTGTCATTTTTTTTTAAGCAAACCTGTTTGTTTTTAACAAGACATACTCCCCTCCGAAGTTTACGGATTAATCACATACACTACCAGCTCAGACACAGGAGGATGAAGGGTGGATGGGGATGGCTTTTGTGTCTTTTAGTCTTACTACTTGCACCAGTACCACTAGTATCTTTGTGCTGCTTTTGCTATATGTTCCTTTCTCCTGACCAATGCTACTGCAACTTTGTCAGCAGTATTTTACTTGGGCTGCCCTGCCCTGGCTGCCCTCACCCTCCTCTTTTTTACTTTTTTTTTTAATTCTTTCAGTAACTGGGTAAGTCCCACTAGGCACATGAGTCTGTTTTCTGGGGTGAGCCGGGAGCACTGGAGATGTTGAGTGACTTGTTCATAGTCACATAGTATGCAAGTGGAAGTTGGGAGAATCAAACCCAGGTCTACTGGATGTACCAAGCTCATGCACAGCTTGATACTCTAACACCTAAGCTATACTGTCAGCTGCTCACCTCTCAGCAAATTTTCTATTCACTCCTCAGTGTCTCATTCACATGTCTGTCTGATCCGAGATGCCCAATAATTTTCTATGATGTCTTTCTTGCCCTGTGCAGGCTGTACAACCCCAAGTTTAATGCCTGGAGTCATGGCTGTAGGTATCTATACACCAAGTATACAAAAGCTAACACGTTTATTGGGCAGGGGACAGCATTCTGGACCCTTTCCCTTGAGTTATGGTTACTCCTACTGTCCAATGTCCACCCCTACTGGTGTTATAATATGACTGTAGTGCTCTGTTTGAATTAACCAGAATGTTAAATGCATAAAACTGAGTAATATGGGGTGAACAAGGGATCTGTGTAATAAATATTATGGGCCCAATTCTATAAGCACCCATACGCATGCTGCAAGTTGCGACATGCGAGGGGTGCAGTTGCGCCAAGGACCCTGCACCTGATTCTGTAACAGGCAGGGTCCCAGCGGCTAAGTCCCATGATCTGTGACAACCAGACCAGTATGCCAAACAAAGGGCATACCTGAACAGGTTGGCGCAAGCTGTACATCACCCAGGTAAAGGGTGTAAGCGCTTCATTCCCAGACCCGCTCCCAATATATATGCAGAAAATGCTCCACAAGGCTATTGGACTCCCTCTCCTGCTCCCAGTACATATACAGAAAATGCCCTGCAGGGCAATTGGACCCCCCTCCCGCTCCCAGTACATATGCAGAAAATGCTCCACAGGGCTACTGGACCCCCTCCCTCTCCCAGTAATTACAGTAAGTGCCCCACAGAGACAGTTGGACCCCCCTCCCGCTCCCATTACCTATGCAGAAAATGCTTCATGAGCTATTGGACCCCCTCCCTCTCCCAGTAATTGCACAGTAAGTGCCCACAGGAGTTATTGGAACCCCCTCCTGCTCCCATGTACATATACAGAAAATGCCCCAGCAGGGGCAGCGCCCTCCCCCACCCTGATCCCTTGACCTGCAAATGTGGGCAGCAATGCAATCCATTACAATCATGTACACAAACACAGGCCCTATATCCCTGGTAGTCTAGTGGCCCCACACACCACCCACCTGGTAGTGCCAGACCACCCCGCTCCCCCCTGACCTGTACCCAGTCAGTGACTAGCACAACCCACCTCTCACCAGCACAGCCAGCCACCGACTGAGTTCTGTATGAGCGCGTACTACTGTACATAGTACGTGCTCAATGAATGAGCTGCCATTCATTGAGAGCATACTATGTACCGTAGTATGCGCTCATACAGAGCTCAGGCTGTGGCTGGCTGTGGTGGTGAGAGCTGGGCTGTGCCAGTCACCAGCTGGGTACAGGTTGGGGGGGAGCAGGGTGGTCTGGCACTGCAGAGTGGGGGGCCACTAGACTGTCAGGGATATAGGGGATCTGTTTGTGTATTTTATTGTAATGGATTGTATTACTGCCCACACTTGCAATACAGGGATTGGGGGGATTGTGCTAGCCCTGCGGGGCAATATCTATATTTAGCAGGAACATGACTGGAGGGGTCCCTAGCCTGCTGGGCATTTACCTGTAAATGGGGGATTGGGCATGGAGGGGGGAGTACTAACCCTGTGGGGCATTCAGTTTGTATTTGGGGATAGGGCATTGGGGAGCATGAGTAGCCCTGCAGAACTGCGTGAGCAGTGGATCGGGGCAAGGGGGCTCATGCCTGAGCTGGCCTCGATGACAGATTCAGACACCCTCGAGGGCATAGATGCGCATACCACAAAAGCTGGTGTAACTGTACTTTGGTGGATGTCCTCCGGGGGTTGTTTGAGAATGGCAGCCTTGGGGTCTTTGTTGCTGCCCTTCCAGAACAGGGTGCAACCGCTGCCTTAAACCTCTAGTGCATATCGCAGGGGGTTTAGGGCGTAACTGGTGGCATTTGTCCACTTTGGCACAAGCAGCCTGCGACATGTTGCAGGCTGCTTTGCAAAATACTGCATGTCGCAACTGCTGGCATAACTTGCTACTTGCGCCATTTATTGTGGTGCAAGTAACGTTATGCCAGGCATAAGCTTTTGAGAATTGGGCCTCATTTCTACAACGGGGGAGGCAGTATTTCATAGTGGTTCAGAGCACTGAGCTTCAAACCTGGAGAACTGTATTTGAATCCCACAGCCACCACTTGCCTTCTGTGTGACCATAGACAAATCACTTAACTTCCCTGTGCTCCCGAAACACACCTGGAAACAAGCCTTGGCTTTGTGTGTTTTTTCTGTCCAAAAATTGTAAAGTAAATTGGGCAGGCAGTATAGTCTAGAGGTTAGAGTACTGAGCTGTGAATCATCTTGGTTCCCCCAACAGACCTGGTTTTAATTCCTACAACCTTGACTTGCATACTGTATGATTGAGCAAGTCACCTAAACTCCCCAGTGCCCCTGGGTCACCCCTGAAAACAGACACTGGTGCCTAGTAGGCCTTACCCCATTACCAAGGAACAAAAAATAAATAAATTAAAAAAAGGGTAGGCAAAGAGGAATCAAAGGGTTCTGACATACCAATTTTAATTTTTCTAGCTATACTATTGCTTGGAGTGTAGGACAATTTTTTTGACTGGATGGACTAACCCATGTTGATTGGCCTTTGGCACAATAAGGAGGACCATATTATTCCAGCTTTGCACTGTGGAAATATTTACTAGAATCTTTGCTGGCCAGTGGCCAATTACATGCAGGCTGCTTGTTCCGCTCTTGCCATTGGTAGGTAGGTAAGGTAAAAGATTTATTTTTATTCAGGATATAGATCTTGTATCATTTAGGCCAACGCCTTTTTTCAAGATGGTCCTGACAATTCTTTAAACTTTAAAATCATATCAGATACAAATACATTTATAACATTCACAAACAATTCCCAATTTCATAGAAATTGCTAGTCTTACAATTACTTACAAACATGAACGTTTTTCGGCAGAGTTGGTCCTAGTACTCTGTGTTCAGCACGTACCCTTGGCATAACTTCAAGCTTTGTCCAGATTTGTTAGTGATGAACAGACATAATTTATGGAACCAGAAGCCTGCAGTGCGGGTGAACTGCATAATTCTGTGGTTTTGTGTGCTTGATGTAGCCTGGTAGAAGGGGAAGTACTCTCGGAGTACAGGTTAAAGCAGCAGTGCATGATAGCAGCGAAAATTTTGACCTATACTTTTTTATTAAGTTTGTCGTGCACGCAAGCACAGACAAACTTGCTGATGTGAGAGTTGCTATAGAGGGGTGGGGGGGGTGCATCCACTGGAAAGCTCTGTTCAAGGGGGCAGGTCTGCGGCAGGTGAATAAGCAAGCAGGCTTCCGATGACTCACTTTCTGGTTTTGGGGCAGAGTTGGCAAAGTTTTCAAAGGATGGAGCCAAACCAGTAGTGGTGTGGCTTGGTCCTTTGATGTGTAAACAGCCCTGCATTACATTTACTTCCTGGTTGCACGTTCACAGTGCTGTAACGCTTACAGTGATGATGGCGGACATGTGAATGTGTTGAGCCTGTCTTCAAAAGCAAATCAATCCCTCCCACTTCCTCCCACTGCTCCTGTCATCCCTCCATTCCCGTTTGAGCTCCCTCCACTAGTAAATCACTCCCTCCATACCTGTTTGAGCATCCCCCCAGCAAATCAATCCCTCCTGCTCCCTCCCACTGCAGCTGTCCTCCCCAAACCCTCCATTTTGTTTAAGGCTCCCCCACACACACAGCAAATCACTCCCTCCCGCTCCCTCCTACTGCTGCTGTCCTCCTTGCACCCTCCATCCCTATATCCCTGGACACTGGGGAGCCCACTTTCAGTGTCCAGAAATACACACAACATCATTTCCTGTTAAAAAAAAGAAACCATCCCCAATGTCTTCTTTTTTAAATCTGCAAAAAAGAAAACGGACCCTTGTTGTCTCCCTGTCCCAGCAAATCACTCCCTCCCACTGGTGCGGTCCTCCTCGCACCCTCTGTTTTCCATTCCCCCGGACACCAGAGATCACACTCCCAGTATTCAGAAATGTACACAACATTGTTTCCTGTTAAAAAAAAGAAAACCATCCCCAATGTCTTTCTTTGTTTAAACCTGCAAAATAAGAAAACGGTCCATCGTTGTCTCTCCCATCCCCCTCCCCATCCTGACCCTCCCACTGCGCACCCACCTCCCCGCCCCCCCCTTAACCATACTTACCTCTGGAGGTCAGGAGCATCGATCTTCTGTGGACCAGGACATGTTTGCAATCTTTAACGCTGCCCCGAAAAGTGAAGATTTCAAGGTAAGCCGAATAATAGGAATCAATGGTGGGTGGGGAAGGAGATTTCAACTTAGGTTGATATCTCGGCCATTTTTAGGAATTCTGGCCTCAAATTTTCAACATGGGATTCTTGGGACCCTACCTCCTGAACATTGTCAGTGTCATTTCGTTACTCTGTCCCAAAAGGTGATTTTGCGGTCACTGCACGGAATCACGTTTCAGGACTAATCAATGCAATGACAGTGCCACTGTTCATCAGGTGGGGTCCCAAAAAGCCCATGTTGCAAATTTGGTGAAAACATTTCATAAAATGACTGCATTACAAGCCAGCATTGCGCAGTTTCTCTGCACGCTCCTAAATTCACCACTTTTTAATATTTTCACTCCAGATTTTCAACATTGATTATTTCACACCTCGTTATGAACAGTATAGCTGTCATTTTTCACATCCTGCCTGAAACAAGTTTTCACAGCTCTGGCACAGAATGGCATAGTGGCTCTGCAAATCACCGTTAGGGATGAGTGAATAAAATGACAGTGGCACTTGTGATGAGGTGGGGTCATAAGAATGCTACATTGAAAATTTGGTGTGAAAATATTAACAAACAACAAAGTTACGAGCATGCACTTAAATTTGCAAACGCAGGCTCGTACCTTTGGTACTTTTCAGTATTTTGACTCCAAATTTTCATCATATCCATTTCTTCACTGCACCTCATGAATGTGATAGCTGCCATTTTCCAGATCCTGGACAAAATGTTTTTTTGCATCCCGGAAGGTGATTTCACAGCCACTGCGTGAAATTATCTTTTGGACAGGAGTTGAAATTGTACTCTTCCTTTTTCATGAGGTGGCATAATAAGATGGCTATGTTGAAAATGTGGTGTAAAAATATTAAAAAACAATGAAGTTATGAACCCGTGTTGAAATTTGCCAGCACCAGCTCGTAACCCACTCCCCTGCTCCCCAAATGGCACCAGCGCACTCGACAAACTTTCGACATTGACAAATGCTTGTTCTATTTTAGATTGCCCCTTACCACCTGTCTTGTATGATACCCTTTTCCTCATTCTGAACCTGCTTTTGCGCTTGCATTACCTGCAATGGATTTCCTGTCCAGATTTGGCCTCCTTGCTCCTTGGAAGAAATCCAGGCATTGAATAAAACTATTGACTATATTTTGGCACTCCAGTGGGGGAACTATTGGCAATGATTTGCTAATCCTACCATAAAATATATCTGCAGCCCAAAAGGGCACTTTTTATTCCTTGGCAGAGTTTCAAGCAATGAAGCAGACTGTTGACACTATTTTGCTTATTCAGTCATTGGGGGGGAGACTACTGGAGATAGTTTAAAATTCCAGCAAACTATTAACAGTGCTTTGGGGGAGCAAAGTGCTGCTGCTCGATCACTTTTATTTTATTTATTTTATTTAAGTCTTATTGAAACTATGCTGGAAGAATATTAATGAGATTAATGAACTGTATTCTGCTAACTGCATTCTGTTTCTTTGTAACTTAAGAAATATAATCTAAGACATAGATATTTTAGCTTCAATGCACATTGTCTCTTTAAGATAAAAAAGGTTTTATAACCAAGCTATTTTTAACTGTATTTCACTTCTGAGTGTGTCTTAAAGATAGATAAGGTTTTTTATTATTTTTTGTTGCGCTAATAACTTTACAAGGTCAAGCTTAGACATCTTATCTATAAAAAAGCATAGCATGTTAAAAACATAGGGCAGGATTCACAAAAGAGATGCACCAGGCGCCAATGAGATGTGCTGGTGCAAATAGGATGCGCCCACCAAAAGCTGAGCAATTCACAAAGGGATGCACCATGTGCAACCCCACTGTGAATCACGTGGAAAGGGCAGGGCACAAGTGGAGATGCATCAGCACATCTGGGATGCGCACAACCACCCAGGGGAGCAACACAGTGACTATAGAGCAATCCAGCAAGGCATGTGGGAGCAACAGTGAACAATATAGTGGGACAAAGGAGAAAGGAACACAAGACCATGGGACAAACCAGAGTGGCCAAGGGCACAACAGTGGCTGAAACAGGCATAATGGTGAGACTGGGCAAACAGAACAACACCCAGAGGCCTAGGCCACACCCCACACAGGCCCATGGCAGGCACACAGAACAGGCACACTGTAGCCAGTGTGGTGCCACACAACAGCAGGTGAAAGTAAGAAGCAAGGTGGTGGCCACTGGACAAGGCCAGCGCCACAGGTGGCCAAGACTGTGGCCATGTGGGAGGTGACACAGGCTGACACCGTGCCATATGATGGGCAGCACACAGTGCCACCACAGTGCCACACAGCCAGTCCAAATCCCAAACCACAGGACACTACACACAGGGCCACAGGCCAATAGTGCAGCGGTGCAATGTATGCAGGCCACAAGCAGTGCACACAGACTGGGGGAAGAGACATGTGCAGCAGGAGATGAGGCCCACTCACACGCCACAGGCAACAGTGGGGCCACAAGGAGGTCGGGGAGCAGGGGGAAGCAGACTGTACAAATTTGACTGCACACAGAGGCATGGCAGCAAGGGGACAATGTAGAGCCCATGACAGTACACACACCCTGGACCATGCAACAGTGAAGGGCCACAGACACAGTGTCAGAGAAGCAAGAATTTAATACAATAAACATCATCAACAACAATTACAGGAACAAGAAACCAAACCACAAAAAACTATATACATTGGATGACACAAAAAGGGATGGGGTGTGAGGGACTATGTACAGTAACAGGAGTGCAGAAGGGGGTAGTGGGCTGGGACAGTAACATATGTACAGGACTAGCAACTATTTACAATATAACGGCTAGTGGCGTGGCCACAAAACACGCCGCTGCAAACCCCCATGGCCACGGGCTGACAGCAGTCTGATGAGAGCTGCCAATGTCCATTGCAGTTGGCTCTGCAGTCACAATATGGGCCTCAGTGCCACTTGAATGGCCTGCTGGACACCTCGCCCACTGGCCTGCTGCCACTGCAGGGGTCCTCCATCACCAGCCCCAGTGCCATGATCCCTGGGACCTACAGCAAGAACACAGAAAACACATGCTAAGTGCCATTAAAGAGACACAACCCCCACTGAGCAGAAGCCCACCCCACTCCACCAGACAGACACTGCACAGACACCACACCACGCTCCATCTGTGGCCCTCTGTATTAGCTCCTCAGTGGCCTCCGTGGCCCGCCGTCTGGCCTTCAACCCTGCAAGACACAACACACAGATACCGCCATGAGTAGACACATCATTGTACAAACCCCCCAACACCAGTGTGGGCATGCAGTGATGATGTACACAACCAGTGCAATGCTGGTGACTGGCCTTGCACTCTACAGCTGCACACAACAGCCTTGCCTGAACCCCCAAAGTGCCCTGCCATGGTTATGCACCACACATGGTGGTCCCACACCATGTGTGACACACTGTAGCTATCCCACACACACCACCGCAGAGAGACTCACCTCACATGGCATGTATACAGGGCACCACGGGGAAGGTGCAGCCACAGCCAAGTGTGCATGTTGGTGAGTGCCCATGTGAGTGTGATGGTGTGATGTGACCCATTCCCACCCCACATGTGCCTGTGCTGCACAAGTATGCATGATACTTACCTGGTCGTGGACGTGCATCCCTGCGTGCACGCTCACGCAGTCACTCCAGATGGACCCTGTCCCTCCGGGCAAGGTCACCATATTGGTGCCTGCACTGTTCCTCGGTGTGGGGAACCCCTGCACCAGCTGCCAGGCAATGGTGGCCCATACCTGTGCCCTGGGCACCTGCAGGCTGCAGGTCCTCCTCCCAAAAAGCTGCCCTGCCATATGCAGAACCAGGGCCACCAGGTGGAGCAGCTCCACCTTGGACCAATTCATGGCCTTTGGTCCAGTCCTCCCTGCCCTTGGCATCTCCTCAGTAAATCCAGCACACAGCAGTTTGCAATGTCTGCACAGCTGAAATGACAAATGGTGCCACATGAGCCACTAGGCCACGTGCATGCTTCCGCACAAAGCGGCACGAAGTGGAATTGGTCAGTCATGGCGCACAGAAGCTTGCGCAGTGTGCATTGTTATGGTGGGAATGCGGGGTCATGGATCATGACTGAGTCGCACATGCGCATCACGAAGGCATCTGCCATGTTGTGTGTGTCATGCATCATCATGCATGGTGCCTATGATGCGCAATAGCACAATGCCATGCAATAGCATGTAACACATGATCAGCATACTACCATGGACAGGTGGCATATTGTGCATCATGCATTTGGACGTGCATGCGCGTACAGATGGCACAACACGACATGCACTATATGCATGTCCACGATGCAACTGTCAGGCTGCTCATGCATATGCATTGCAGTGGCAGACATACAATGGACAAAGCGCATGCATGCAGAATGCACCCATGCACTTGCGCCCCATTCAGGGAAATGTCCTGAATGTACCACGCATGCACTGGTAATGCGCCATGTGGAAATGCACTCAACGCAGCACATGCACCATGCTGATTGGGATGAGGTGAGGGCAATTACTGTACGCAATTCACAGACAATGTGCCAATATTAGCCTATTAATGTATGCAGGGGCATCTCAGCTGTTTAACATCTCATTATCACTGTCACAGTCGTCACTTGCATGCTGTGAGCCATAAATGCTCCCAACTCAGACCACACTGAGAACAGGTGACTGAGAGGATTCACAGCCTTGAAGATGAGTACTATTTTATTTATTCATGTAGGTATTGAGGTTTTGTTGACCAGGTAAGTGCACTAGACAAATTCTGCCTATTTCCAGGCACGACCTGAGGGAGGGGGATGCAGATGAAATGCGGTTGCCCCAAGGGACAACCTAAATTGTCGGGATTCCTTAGGAAAAGGCACAGGGACAGAACTGGCTAGGAGGGGTGGGGGGAGGGCAGGAAGGTAGGGTCAGGATGAGGTGAGGGATGGTAGAAAGGTAGGCAGGCAGGGGGGTCATGATGTCATCCCTCGATGACAAATATGACAAGGCAGGCGAAAGCAGGTAAGGATTGGATGGGATGGGGGCTGGCCTAGAGGGTATTTAGGTGCCAGCAGAGCAAGGGTTACCCCTCGTTTTGCTGGGATCTGAAGTTAGCAGAGCTCAGCACTTTGGCTGGCAAGGATCGGATTTGAGGTAAGATGTAGTGGGAAACAGCAGGCATGGCCACATGGCTGGGAGGTTGAGCAGGGGGCCTAGCTGGGCCTGCAGGGACCAGAAGGCTGTAGAGGGTGGGGGGGATAAATAAGTTCTGGGGAGGCCTCTTATCGCTAGCAGGCAGGGGAGAGGCACTGTTAACAGAAACCCAAGAAAGGAGCAGTAATTTAAGAAAATTGCAGGTAATTCCTGGGTAGCAGGAACTGAAGAGGCAACCAGCAGGCTAGTGAACTGGGGACCACATTGGGGGGGGGGGTAGGAGCATTGGGTGAGAAGGTCCAGATTATTCACAGGATGGGGGGGTTGGCTCTCTAGTAAAAGTGGGTCCCAAGCAGTGGGAAAGTTGGTAAATGAGAGCATTTTTAGGCAGATTCGAAAACAAGAGTACCTGAGATGCAATTCATCGCGGATGGCATCTGTAGTCCTGATCCTCCTACGGCAATGCTCACTGTGGTGCTTCGGGCTGTTCCTGTTGGTTAGGGGCTCCGAGGTGGCAGGGCCCATTTTGTTGATGTCCAGTATGGGAGGGAGTCAGGCAGCTGTTTCTTCACAGGCCGCGGTGGTTGTGTGGGTACTCTGGAGAGGCAGAGCCCGCTTGTTTACGGCCAGAGGGATCACTCGCTGTGGGAGGTTTGAGCAGTTCAGCTAGGAGTGTGGGCAGCAGAACCCACCTGGTTGAATAGATCAGGCAAACATTCTCCCTGTGAGCAGCCCACAGAGGGGATGGGGGCCTGGAAGAGCTAGAGGAGATGGACAGCAGGCACTACAGCGTGTGGTTTGTGCTGTTGCTGGGTGGTCAATGGGACTCGGGCCCAAGGGGTGGGCGAGCGCCACTCCTCTTGCTGCTCTGGAAGCAGAAGTGTGATGGGGGCTCCTGCAGGGAGCTGGCCCAGGGGAGATCCTTTCTGGCATTTGGCAGGAGATACAATTCTGGTAGCCTCTGAAATGCAATGGTGACTTCCCCAAGGAGCCATCTGGTGGGAAATAGCAAGTGAAAGAAAAAATGGGCTCACGGTGCGGTGACCCCTTCATTGGGGTCCGGGGGGGTTTACGGCATGCACAGTAGCCCTAGTGAAGCAGGGAAGTGGCCGCTTGGGAACCACTCTAGCCAGAAGGGAGGCTCCAGGCGAGTGCTTCAGGCCAAAAGAAGGCTGCAGGCCTGGCATTCAGGGGGAAGAGCTGGCTGCACATCTGCAACCAAGAAGAAGAGTGGGAGCATGCACAAGCAACAGAAAGGGGCCATGTTTGTAGTCCCAGGCCCAGGAATGGGGACTCCTGGGCACTGGCCACATGAGGAGTTATTAGGAAGTGTGGAAAATAATAACAGAAACAGAACTGAAAAAAAAAAAAAATAAATTCTAGAGCATAAAGATAACGAGGTTTACTGGGCAAACTGTGCTCTGCCAGGCATCGGGAATTTCCACAAAGTTCACAGGGATGGGAGAAAATAACATGTGTGCAGACATTGTGGCTTAGAGGTTTAAAGGCACTGAACAGAAAACCAAGAGACTCGGAAACAGAAAGAACAGGGTTGAATCTCAGTGCTCCCGCTTGGGTAGCATGATCCCTAACAAAATAGACATGAAAAAAAATAATGTAAGATATAATATAAGAATAACAATATAGTTAGGTACAGAACAAGTTAGATTGGATATAAGAGAAAGTGCTAAGATAGCCGGAGGCAGAGGGGGAGCAGGGGGGCGGTCTGTAGGATAAGGAGGATTGGGAGGTCCTTGCAAGTCAAGGTGTTTTCGAGGAATAGGAGAGAGGTTAACCAGTTTTTTGTTATATATCCCCCAAGTATTTCCTTAGCAGTATGGCAAGCAACGGTGAGATTACAAACATCCAGATGATGGAGCAGGTGGCAGAAATTATGGTGAAGGTTAACGAGATGCTGCAGATGGCTTGGAAGGAGGCAGAAGAAGAGGCCACAAGGGCAAAAACCAAGAAAGCGATAGGAAAAAGCCTGATGGAGAAGATGAATGAGTTGAGAGGGGCAGCAAAACAGAAGGAAGCAATGGAAGCTGCAGAGAAATGGAAGACACCGGCGGGGGGTTCCGGGAAGAGCCCAGCAGAGAAAAAGATGCCGCGAGAAGTGCCTGACCAGGATCAAGCCAAGGAGCCAGATGTCGAGGAGGGCACAAGTGGTAAGGACAAGGGAGATCAGAACCTGGAGGGGGAATCTGACTGAGTAATTAGCAGGTATGTTGGGAGATATGGGAGAGAAGGGGATAGAGAAAATAGAGAGGGCACTGGAGGAGCTGAAGGTAGCTGGGGAGAAAGGGAACACAAAGAGCAGAGTGGGCAATGAAGGGATACCAGGCATGACTCTAAGCGATTGTGTACCATTAGCTATTAAATAAAATATATAGAAAGGCGAATATGTGGCAGTATGGTTCACAATAAACACAGCAATAGAGTCAAGCCATACAAAGGCAAAAGTACTGGACTTTAGGAGGGCTGACTTTGCCAAAATGGGGGAGTGCCTAAGGAATGCACTAGCAAATGGGCAGGAAGGAGGGGTGGAAGAACAATGGGGAATAATAAAAACTTCCATCACAGAGGTAACGAGCCTTTGTGTGAAGCAAATAAACAAAACAAAATGATGTAAGAAACCACTATGGTTCTCAAAGGAAGTGGCAGTGAAGGTTCAAGAAAAGAAAGCATTCAGGAAGTACAAGGAATCACAGAAGGAGCAGGACAGAGAACTGTATCAGTTAAAGCAAAGAAAGGCTGGGGAAGGCAGTCAGAACAGCAAAGTCCCAAACCGAGGAAAAGATAGCCAACTCAGTTAAGAAGGGGATAAAACATTTTATAGGTACATCAGGGAGCAAAGGAAGACCAAGGAGGGACAGTGAGGTTTAATAAAGGGGAGGGAGGGTGGCAGAGGGTGACTGTGAAAAGGCAGAGATACTAAACAAATATTTTTGCTCAGTATTTACAAATGAAGAGGGGGAGGTACCTAAAACAAACATCAGAAACACTCTGAATACAGAAGTTGATACCAGCCCATTTACAGAAGAAAGGGTTCTGAAAGAACTCTTAAAACTGAAGGTGGACAAAGCAATGGGGCCTGATGGGATTCATCCCAGAATTCTAAAAGAACTAAGGGTAGAACTAGTGACACCACTGACTACCCTATTTAACAAATCATGGGAGGATGGGATGGTACCCAAGGACTGGAGGAGGGCAGATGTGATTCCCCTTCACAAAAGTGGGAGCAAGGCAGAAACAGGAAACTACAGACCTGTTAGTTTAACCTCAGTGATAGGAAAAATGATGGAATCACTTCTGAAGGAAAGAATTGTCGAGTGTCTAGAGGCCAGAGGGGCACAGGACCCAAGGCAGCATGGATTCACAGCGGGAAGGTCATGCCAGATAAATCTGATAGATTTCTTTGACTGGGTGACCAAAGTAGTAGATCAGGGAGGGGCTGTGGACATGGCCTACCTAAACTTTAGCAAGGCATTTGACACAGTGCCACACAAAAGATTAATATACAAGTTAGCCAGCCTGGGAGTGGGTCCCAAGATGACAGCCTGGGTAAAGAACTGGCAGGAGGATAGGACACAGAGAGTAATAGTAAATGGAGTCCACGCTGAAGAAAAGGGGGTTACTAGTGGGGTAACACAGGGTTCAGTATTAGGACCGGTCATCTTCAATGTCTTTATAAGCAACATTGCAGAGGGACTGGAAGGAGAAGTATGTCTCTTTGCAGATGACACAAAGATCTGCAACAGAGTTGATGCACAAGGTTGGGTGGAAAGGATGAGAAAGGACTTGGCAAGGTTAGAGGAATGGTCAAATGTATGGCAGCTTAGATTCAATGCTAAGAAGTGCAAGGTAATGCACCTGGGAAACAAAAACCCAGGGGAAGAGTACTCAATGGGGAGTGAGATACTAACAACAACAAAAATGGTAAGGGACCTGGGGTAGTCATATCAGATGACCTAAAGGTGGGCAAGCAATGTGAGAGGGCAGCAAGGACAGCTGGGGGGATACTGGGATGCAAAGGGAGAGGTATCACCAGTAGAAAACAGGAAGTTATTATCCCTCTGTACAGACAGCTGGTGAGACCCCATCTGGAGTGCTGAGTGCAGTTCTGGAGACCCAGTCTCCACAAAGACATAGACAGGATGGAAGCTGTCCAGAGGAGGATAACTAAAATGGTGCAGGGTCTGCACCGGAAGACATATGAAGAGAGACTCAAGGAGCTTAATATGTATAGCCTCGAGGAAAGGAGGGAGAAGGGGACATGATAGAAACCAAGTACTTAAGGGAATCAACAAAGTCCAAGAGGGTAGCATCTTTCAAAAAGAGGTGTGCAAGAACAAGGGGCACAATTTGAAGATGGGGGGGAAGCAGCTCAGAGGTAATTTAAGGAAGTATTTTTCACAGAGAGGGTTGTGGATGCTGGAACGGCCTTCCGAAGAGGTTGTGGAGTCAAAAACAGTGGTTGAATTCAAGCATGCATGGGACAGTCATAAGCAATTCTAGGGCCGGGGTAGGAAGAAGTAGGCTGCTGGTTAACTAGGATCTGCAGCTTATCCATTAGGTAGGGAAATGGGCAGACAGGGTGGGCCAAGCGGTCCTTATCTGCCGTCAAATTCTATGTTTCTATGTTTCTATATTTGCTTTAGTAGGCAAAGAGGTATGCACAAAAAGAAATGGTGGGGAAATCCGAGATGGTGGTGGCATTAGCGATAACGGGAAATAAAACTGAGGAGGTAAGTTACAAGGGGAAAGATATAGAGGCATGGCAGGCGGGGTTTTCCATATTCAGTGCCATTCTGCTGGAGAGGAAGTCAGAGTTAGCTATCTCACTGCTCACATACGCTGCCTCAATAACGCACACCTACAAGGCAAAGTTGGGCCTGAGGTGGCCAAGGTACAATGAAGCTGTCAGGCTGAGGATGGTGGCCAGGGGAAATTTGAGGTGGGATTCCACTCATTCTGAGCTATGGGTGAAGACTCTGCCAGGATATGGGGGGGGGAGGGAGGCAGGGGAAGGGACTAGACAAGGGGGAAGTGGTCAGCAGGTGAAAACATGCTGGGGGTTCAACAAAGTGTCATGTTCATGGACCAATTGCAAGTTCAGACACACCTGCTCGAAGTGCACTGGGCAGCATTCAGTGACATACTGCAGAGGAATGGGAGTAAAGAACAAGCAGGGCGGAAGCAGGCAGTTTTCAGGGGCAAGGGGGTTACCCAAAACAGGAGATGGAGGATTCAAGGGAGGGGGATGGGTCAGGGTGGCATGAGGACCAATGAGAGAGGGTCAGGTAACGGGGGGGGGTTGGGGTTAGCCAGGACCCCAATTAAGGTGGAGGTGATTAAAGAATGGATAAAAGGGTACCCAGATGTTAGGGTGGATAGGATGCTAGTGGAGGGGTTTGAGGGGGGTTTAATTTGGAATATCAAGGGGTGAGAAGGAGCATGAGAGCCAAGAACCTGGCCTCAATAAAAGGGAAAGAGGATATGGTAAAAAGGAAAATAAGGAAGGAAGCAGATGCTGGGAACTAGAGGGTCCATTTCAGACCCCACCATTATCCAATCTGCGGGTGTCACCATTGGGGCTGGTGCCTAAGAAGCAACAAAGTGAGTTTAGGCTTATCCATCACCTGTCATATCCGGGGGCATCAGTGAATTATCACATCACTGGGGAATATAGTGCAGTTTCATATGCAACATTGGAGCAGGCAGTAGAACTGATTAGAGCAAAGGAAGGGACATGGCTAGCAAAGACCAGCACTGAGTCGGCTTTTCGGTTACTACCCGTCAGGAAGGAGGATTGGGACCTGTTGGGATTTTGCTTCTAAGGGTTCTTTTATTTTGACAAGGCAATGCTCATGGGCTGTTCCACAGCCTGTGTGAAGTTTGAGGCATTTAGCACTTGGATGCAATGGACGTTTGAGGAAATACAAGGGCACAAGGTGGTGTGCACTACCTAGACGATTTCCTGCTGGTAGGAGAGAGCAGGAAGGAGACAAAGGTAATGCTTCAGGATTTCGAGGACATGTGCAGGAAGGTAGGGGTATCACTTGCAAAGGGTAAGACGGAACGTCCAGCTAGGATGCTGGAATTTCTGGGGATCGAGGTGGATGCAGAGGAAAAGGTTTTCAGGTTGCCCCAACAGAAAGTGGCCAGACTTAAGGAACTACTACAGGAAGTCAGGAAGCAGAGGAGAGTCCCATTGGGTTAGGTACAGCAACTACTGGGACACTTGAATTTCGCGTGCAGGGTGGTGGTGCCGGGGTGGGTGTTCACCAGGAGATTAGCCAGGGCAACTGGGGGGGCAAAACTGCCCCACCATTGGGTGGACATTTCACAGGGGATAAGGCAGGATCTGGAGGTATGGCTGCAATTCTTAGTAGACTACAATGGGGTCACATTCTGGCAGGAGTAGTGGCTAGGGAATAACGATCTGGATCTATACACGGATGCATCTGGGTCGATTGGCATGGGGGCATATTTTAGAAGGAGGTGGATTGTGGAGGCATGGCCAGAGTCATGGAGAGAGAGGATACTATTGAGGAACATAACATTGCTGGAGATTTTTCCCATATAAGTAGTGGTGCTGACATGGGGGAAGCATCTAAGGAATAGGAAGATAATGTTTCGATGTGATAATAGAGCAGTGGTAGAGGTCATCAATTGGCAGGGATGTCATTTGGTGTCAGCAAACAGGGTTTTAAGACAACTGGTGCTGTTGGAGCTGACACTAAACATGTCATTTAAAGCAAAGCATATTGAGGGGGCAAAAAATAACATAGCTGATAGACTTTCCCGTTTACAGTTGGAGAGGTTCAGATCTGTGGCACCACAAGCGGCTGCACAAAGAATGCAGGTAACAGAGGTAGCATGGGAAATTGGCTGGAAGGAGCCCAACTGCTGTATAGGAGCTCCTGGTCTGCCAACACACTGAGGGCATAAGAAGGGGCATGGGGGGCATTTCAGGAGTTCCGGGAGCAGGAGGCATTCAAGGTAAGTGAGCCAGATTCACAGGACCAGATAATAAAATACATAGTGCAAAAGTGGGAAGCAGGAATGGCTAGCGGGACAGTGGGGGTCCAATTGGGAGGGATAGCATGGGCTTGCAGCACAAAAGGTTGGGCTGAACCGATTAAGTTTAAAGTGGTCTGGCGCATGTTGATGGTGTGGCAGCGGTTAAAAGGGGGAAGGCAGATTTGAGAAAACCCGTGGCTGGGGAAAAACTCGAAGAACTAGCAGGGGCCCTGGGGGAGATATGTACATCGGACTTCAAAGCCTGCTTATTTAAATCCATTTTTA
This sequence comes from Neoceratodus forsteri, assembly GCA_016271365.2. Taxonomy (NCBI): domain Eukaryota; kingdom Metazoa; phylum Chordata; order Ceratodontiformes; family Ceratodontidae; genus Neoceratodus; species Neoceratodus forsteri. The sequence goes on from JADMNL010000023.1 coordinate 75,393,987, forward strand.
CAGTAATAGCAAAAGGCGCATTCAGGGTCAGTGAAGTAGTGGCTGGCAACAAAAAGGATGAGACAGGAGGGTTGTGGGGAGAGAAAAAGCTGGGACAACGAGAAGGTGATAATCTGGCTGAGGCATTCTAGGACTGATCAGATGGGAACAGGGGTGGAGATTGTACTGGGAAGACAAGAGACAGAGGTAACATGCCCAGTCACCTCTCTTTGGGAATACAAAAGGAGGAGACAAAAGGGCGGGCGTCAGTTTTTCACACATGGGGATGGCAAGCCACTTACATACTTTCAAGTAACAGGGGTTGTGAAGAAGGGGATGGCACACCTGGGAGAGAACCCATGGAGCTATTCCTCCCATTCATTTTGGATTGGAGCCACTTCAATGATGGCAGCAGAAGGGGGATCAGAGGAAAAAATTAAGAAAGCCGGAAGGTGGAAGTTAAATTGCTGTAAGAGATATGTGAGAAAACTGGTATAACACATTTGCTTCTGTCTTCACAGGTCAGGGAAGGAGCAGGCAGGTCTGGATCATTGGGCATTCTTGCATTTATTAGGCAGAGAAGTGGGCCGCCATCCATCGGGGAGGAAAACAGCTAGGGCAAGACCCCGACAAAGTGAAAGTCTACTGGAGAGGGGTTCAGGGCATGAGATGGGCACAGATCACGCCAGTCTTGGAGGAGCTGAAGCTAAAATGGCCACAACCAGACCTGCTGATAATACACTCGGGGGGTAATGATTTGGGAGATTGACGCTGGGGCTTTTTTTTTCAATTCTATGTCCCCCTGCTTCCAATCACTGCTGGGACCATCTGCCCGGTCACGGTCTCCGGCTGTGGCTGCTCACATTTAGCCATCCTCCCTAGACCCCCTGGCTTACCCCCCAGGGTGGGGTTGCTGCGCTCCGGAGCTATGGCGCCACAAATGTGGGAAAGGCGGGAGTCGGCCTGAGAGCCAATGCAGCCGGAGTAAGCATCATTAAGGTGGCTAAAGCAGGGTGTTTTTCCTGTCCCTTTTTTGTCCCCCCAGGAGGCAGGGACATGCAATGATGTCCTGCATCTGCCCCACCCCCTGAACTCTGTGAAGTGCCAGTAGCTGCAGAATCCTCGGCCTCTGCCAGGGGTTGGTCAAGCGCCAGATGGTGTCCCCACCCTCCCCCTGGAGAAGGAGAGCAGTCCGTGGGATGCTCCATCCTTCTCCCCCAGCTGGCCCTCCAGCGACCCAAGTCTGTTCCCGAAATGGGGTCACCGGCATCACAAGGGGAAATCCAACCACTGCGCTGGCGGGCCGGTGACCTTGAGGCTTTTTATGCAAGGGGATGTTAAGGGACCTAGGTGCAATACAGCAGGGTTGGCCACAGGTGAGGATAGCTTGGTCTGAAATAGCACCTAAGGCGGTTTGGCGGCAGGCCAGGAACATAAAAGGTGTGAAACGGGCTAGGAAGAGAATTAACAGACAAGTGGCAGCATGGTTAAAGGGGGTAGGGGGAACATACGTGGCACATAAAGACATTTCATTTACCAACCCAAGGTTTTGTAGACCGGGTGGAGTGCAACTTTCAACAGTGGAGATGTCATTATATGTGTTACAATTGGGAGATAGTGTAGAAACTTGGGAAAAAGAAGGGAGGGGCGGGGAAGCCCATCATTCCATCACCTAAGTTGGAGATTGGCTAGTGGAAATCTTTAGGGGGAAAAATGGAGGGGGGTGGGAAAGGTGGGCAGGTAAGATCCACTGATTGGGTGCAGATGCCCAGATGTAGAGGCAGACGAATAAGGAGGCGTACAGTAAGGAATTAACCAACATGGGAAGGCTGGTTGCCGTTCGGCAACCGGTCCCAAGGAGGGTTCAGCAATGTGAAAAGGAGAATAGGTATTGGGCTTTTCAAGTGTCCGGACCCTGAGAAGATGACAGACAACAGACAGTTCAAGAAAAAGGGAAAGAAGGGGTATCAGGCTTTACAAGTGTCCGGACCCTGAGAAGATGACGGACAACAGACAGTTCAAGAAAAAGGGAAAGAAGGGGTATCAGGCTTTACAAGTGTCCGGACCCCGAGAAGGCAACAGGAGAACCAGAGACAGTTACAAAAGACAATTGGAACCTATGTGATTGTACAGAATATTAACTGCTGGACTTTATGATTGATAATGTGGGGAATGACAAAAATGAAGCAATGTTGTAAATATGTAAACTCTTGAGTGATAAAAGTAAAGAAATTATTTTGATGTATAAAATAAACAAATTGCCAGTCGAGCACCCACTAAGAAGTTGTCTGTGTGTTATTTTCCAGGGAATCTCCCTCTGACAATGCAAACTGACATTGAACCAGAGTAATCTGTTGGTTTACGATACCATTACTAATATAGCCAATCCACAGCATGCAATGGTCAGCAGACAGCCTGTTGCCACCCAGACATGCGCAGGGACACAAGTCGCAAAACATGCTGTGCCACACACTGTCCCACAGGATGCCCTATGATGGGGATGCTGGCAGACTATGTGCCTGCACAAACAGTGAGGTGTGCATAGTGTCGGTGATAGCCAGACCAGACACATGTGTATCTGGACATGTGACACTGGTGGCATGACCATGGCTGTGCAGCTGTCCATGCAGTCCATATGACCATGGTGGACGCAGTAATACTTGCCACAACAGACATGCACTGACTGCAGGCCTTGTCATACAGTTGCTGTGGTGGCACACTGCACCCACTGTACGGCAGTACTGGGAACGCGGGAACTCACATGTGTATGTCTGATGTCTGTTTCTACTCTCCCACAGAAACCAGAATGTGTGGAGGAGACAGTGCCGTCAGTCACAGGTGGCCAAACATCACCAAAGATGAGGAGAGGGCCCTCATAGAAGCATATAACCTGCATTGTGTTGTCCTGACAGGCAGAGGTGGCAGCTGTGCAGCACGGGAGGAGGGCTGGGAGGTGGTGGCATGCCATGTCAATGCTGTGGGTAAATACAATCAGACCTCACTGAAGTGCAGGAAGCACCTGAATGTTGGCAAGTGGAGGGCCAAAGATAAGGTTGCCCACATTGAGTTTTCCCTGCACAGGGCAAGGGGTGGCCAACAGTCCGACATGCACCTCATCTCAAATGAGGAGCTGCTAGTGGCAGGCATTGTCAGGTTTGCTGTGCAGGGTGTCCCAGGAGGGGGTTCCAGACAGGTGGCAGTCCATCGCAGCATTGTAAGTAGCCATGCCCACAACACATGTCAGGCAATGTATCTATGCCCTGGCTGCCATGCCAGTTTCAATGTGTGCCACCATGCAACTGTGTTCCCATGGGATGTACTATGTGTGGCAATGGCCCATGCATGGGCCATGCTGTGCTATGGTGTGTCAGACAGTCCATGCCCGTAGTGGCACATGTGCTGAGCCAGTGCCACTCAGGCTACTGGGACACTAACACTGTTGAATGGGCATGTTGTAGCATTGGCACACAGGGTGCCATATGGACATGTCCTGTCACCACGCAGCCACAGTCACAGTCACAGCAGGTGCATGGCTGCAGCATCACAGGCACTGAACAGCCATGCCAGGGACTGTCATGCACATCCATGGCACAACACTGTGACACATTGTGCATGTATGTATGTTTGTATGACTCTGTATCATCCATTGACAGTGACCATGTTCTCCCTTCTTCTTTTCATAGCTCCATCATGTCTCACAGGTGTGGCCATGTCCATGGCTGCATGGGATACCCTAGTGGGCAATGATGCTGGCTCATCACACAGGGCTGTGGGCCCATTGGGAGATGGTGCCATCCCTGAACCATCCACTGCACCAGTGTCACCTGCTGCAGCGCCAGTGGTGGCGCACCCGTCAGACCCTTCAGCCATTGCTGCCACTGCTGGCGGGCATGATACCACATGGCTGGAGGGTCTACTAGGATTGTCTGATGATGAACCAGTGGGCGCAGTGGACATTGTTGATGCCCTACTTGTGCTGGCATCAGGCATGCAGGGGGTGAACAGTGATGTCCGTGCAGACGATGATTCCACACAGATACAGGAAGACACGGTCAACAGTGGGGCACACAGATGCCTGCACAGGTGGCACCTGACATTGTTGGTGGCTCTGCTGTACAGGGTATGGCTGCAGAGACCTCACAGCTGCCCATGGTGTTGGGTGCTGTGCACTCTGCAGCCACTCCTGGTGTGACGGCAGGATACACCAGCGTGTCACATTCGGGTGCTGTGGGACACACACAGGAGCCGTTGGCCCATGACTCCACTGGCCATGGACATGATGGGACCATGCATGCCCATGCCCCACTCATGCCACAGCCTGTCATGCTGCAACCACCGACTGTGGATGCCCCGCAGCAGTCTGGATCACCACCCACCCATCAGTGACGTCACCATGAGCCATCACCCGCAGATGGGATTGAGGGCTATGCTCGCCTCCTGCAGGATACTGTGAAGGGACAGGCATCCCTACGTGCAGAATTCAGGGGCCTCTAGATGCTGATGGTCCTGGAGCATGAGTCCATGATCACATGGTGTGCCCAGATATTGGCAGAGGCACACCTACTGTGGGTGGGCATTACCGCAGCACTGGAGTGGATTGCAGCAGCTGCTGAGGCAGTGTGTGCATCCGGTGAACATCGTGGCCGTCGGGCCTCCAGCCGGACACCAAGGAGCACCTCCCACACACCCAGGCAGTGGCTTCAGGTGAACCCATTGTTGCTGATGCCGTCACCATGCATTACATTGCCCAGCATCCCCAGCACTGACATGGCTCATGGGGCCACCACATCAATGAGCACCCATTCACAGTCTCATTGCAGTACCCCTACAGGGGTGTTCACAACACCCACTGTGGCTGGTGGTGCCACAGCTGCATCCACCAATCATAGCAGAGGCCGCCTTCATGTCCATGGTGACCATGGTGCCACCCTGTGACGTCCAGGTCCTCATACCAATGGCTGCTGCACTTTCCACCTCTGTGTCCCACTCACCTGGATACTGATGCCTGGGGTGGTGTGAGTGGCATGAGCCTGCTCCAGTGCATTGCTATCATGGGCCCCCTGTGCAGTGCACCTACATGTCTGTGTGCACACTACTGTTGTGCCGTGTGGCTTGGGCATGATGAGTGCGGTCCAGTGTCTGCTGCACCTGTATGCCAGCAGCAGTGCACACTGATCCATGCCACCCCTGGCACTGCCATTGTGGTACATGTGTGTGTTGCGAGGTGTGTTTGTTTGTGTATATGTGTGTGTGTGTGTGTGTGTGTGTGTGTGTGTGTGTGTGTGTGTGTGTGTGTGTGTGTGTGTGTCTGTGTGTCTGTGTGTGTGTGCATGTCTGGGCCTGGTGGTCCCTGGCATATCTGCAGTCCATTGCTGCCCTGCCACCACTGTGTGGCATATGCTGTGTGTGCCCATGTTGGGCTGTTTGTGTGCTGTGCTGTGTCCACTGTGCAATCCACGCCTATGTGTAGTCACCATTGTGCACCTCCCCTATACATACCTGTGACACTCACCTGCAGTCCCCAAAATGCTCCTCTGCCAGTGTGCTCCTGTAGAGCCATGACCCTGCGGCCAGACGTGGGCCCCACCATGCCATTGGTGGTCCAGTGTTCTGACCCTGTGGCACTATGACTTCCTCCCCAGCCCCACCCTCCTCCCCCTCCCTGGAACTGTTGCCCTCCATAGCCTCGACAGCATTTTCCACAGTCAATGGCCATGTTATGTAGTATACAACATGGCAGGAATATGCCACAGGCCTTCTCATGGCTATATTGTAGGGCATCACCTGACATATCCAGGCACCAGAAGCACATCTTCAGCATGCCGAATACGCGCTCTATGATGGTGTGCGTAGCAGTGTGTGCCTCCTTGTGTTGCTCCTCCTCTTCTTTTCCGGGTTGTTGGATAGCGATGAGGAGCCAGGGTCTCAGTGGGTATGCTGCATCACCTGTGGGGGGGGGGGTGGCTGCTAGTACACTGGTCACATGTGCAGCGCTCCCCCCCCCGCACCACGCTGTGTGTGGTGTGCGTCCACCACTGGCTGTGCTTGTCCCTTCCCTGCCATCCTACCTCCACCATCCACCTGCTGTTGTCTGTCCCTGCTGATGTTGTTTGCCCCAGGCCACACATGCCATTGGAGGTCAAACGTGGCCTGCCCACCATTGTCCCGCCCAGTGTGCATGGTGGCAGTGCCTGCTATCTGCATGTGTTACACTAGGCCCTGCCACATATGCCCCCATGGTACTGCACCCCACATTCCATGCATTGCTCGTGTGCCACCCTGTACTGGTTGGTGGCTGCCTGTGTCACCTTCCCCCCCCCCCAACTATCCCACATCTGCTGTACCCTCTACACTTTGTGCATCGTGCTACCAGCACACCTGTCCCCCTTCCTATCCTGTGTCATAGTGACCTGTTGTGTGGCAGGTTGCCATGTCCCACGCACCTACTAGGTGGCCACTTGATATGTTCCCTGCCTCAAATCTGTGGCAGAGGCAGACTGGTGCCATACGAAGGCATCATGTGTGCGCCCAGGGTGTGTAGTGCAGACATTGCTGATGCACCCTGTGGCACTGCACACCATCTGGCAGTTTACAGAGTGGTAGCCCTTGCGGTTGATGTAGGTGACCACGTCATCACCAGGTGGTGCGCGGATTGCCACGTGGGTGCAGTCAATGGCCCCCTGAGATGCCTGGCATGCATGCCACCCTGTAGAGCTGCTGCATGACTTCTGTCCACTCTGCCTGTGTGCTTGGGAAGTGGATATATTCTGAAGCATGTGGTAGCAGTGCGGTGAGGATTTGTGTGAGGAGACAGGAAGTGGAGGCCTGTGAAATGACAACGGCATCCCCAGAAGGCTTCTGGAAGGTTCCCATGGCAAGCAACCATATTACTGTTGCCACCTTGGTCTCCACTGATATGGCATGGCCTTGTCCAGTGGGTGCCTGCATTTCCTCATGGCACAGCTCACAGAGCTGCCTCAGAATGGCCCCATTCAAGCAGTATCGGCCTACTGTCTCCATGTCCGTGAGCTGCTTGAAGGACAGTCTGGCATGATACCACTGTGGGGCCAGCTGCCTATGGTGCCTTCCACCTCCCCATCTCCTCATCCCCATTATCAGTGCCACCATCAGGAATAGTGCTCCATCCATTCTGTCCTGCATCTTTCTCTCCCTCTCCCTCTCTCTGTATGCTGCTCCTGTAGTGCTGCTACTGACCTGCGGGTGGCTTGCACGCAAGTCAGCTTCTTTTATACTTATATTTCCATGGTGCATTTGGTACTTGCGCAGTGTTTGCTCTGTAGATGCACCTTCCTTTAGCACTGTGAATTGCCTTGCGCTGTGTATGCATATGTACACCCCCTCTAATTGCACTGCATTTCATTATCATGCGTCTATGACGCATCCTATTCAGTGCAGCACATCTGGGATGTGCTGACGCATCCACCCTGTCTGTGAATCATTCCATAGCACACTTTTGGGATATGCCGGCGCATCTCATTTGCACCTGGTACATCTCTTTTGTGAATCCTGCCCACAGTATGTAAGTATCATAGCATTACCTCCTCTACTCCTTAGGACTCAGCTGCCTGATAAGGGCCAGACAAACTGTGAAGCCAGGTGTTGTGACTTCAAGGTTGTGACTTATTTAAAACACATAAATAATGGAGCCAAGTCTTAAACTGTCAGCTTGTAATATTAAAAAAACAGAACTGCAGTGGGTGCACCTGTAATGTACAGAGGAGGCATTGCATTGCATTGCTAGGAACTTGGATTAACACAAAAAACTGAACTTCTCCTATAAAAGTCACCTTCCAGATACAAGATGTAAGGAGTCTTTTCTTCAGTTAGTCATCTCAGCATATTGGATCATCTGCAGATAGAGAAGTACCCTCAGGGCTTTTTAATCTGAGAACTGGTTTGAACTAAAGGTGGTAAGCTAATTGCATGTTTTCCTGACTAACCAGCATTGTCTCAATTAATTCCTACAAAGCTCTAGCAGTCTCTAAAATAAAAGACTTCTGCAGCTGCCACTAGGCTTACCCCTACCTCCAAGCCAATTATTTGTGTACCGACTGTCGTTTTACTCACCAAGCCAGGAATGTAAATGCCTAATTGGTATAAGGGTGTTTTTCTCCTTTTATGTTGCTTGCGCCTGCATGACCAAGCATCGTAGATCAGTGCAGCTTTAGCGGGCGCAGTCGCTATTGGCGAATGCAGGCACGCACCAGTAGGTGTGTCCCGCATTCCCAATCAGCCTGCATGTCGGCGCCACACCATGCATACATAATGTGATGAGCACATCTAAGAAAAGGTCCGCTGCAATCTGAGCAAATCTCGTCAGATGCTGCGGTCATTTTCTTGCTGTGCTCGCCGCCATTATGTACATGGCAGGACACTGGCCGTAGAACTGCTGACTTTGGGGGTGCCCAATCCCCGTCAGCTGCCCCTGCCCCCTGTGAATGTGCCGACAGGGGGAGCCCACTCCCTGTCAGCATAAAGCACCCCCCACCCAATTATTTAATGCCGAGGGGGTGCCCAATCCCCTTTGGCTCTTACCTCACCTCTTTCCTCAGGTGCCGATGGGGAGCCCACTTCTGTCGGCAGAAATAATCCTCAATTGTTTATAGAGGGGTGCCCAATCCCCTCGGCTTGGCTCCTTCTTTGTGTGCCTACTGGGGTGCCCAATTCCTTTCGGCATAAATTACCTCCGCCTGTTGTTTTGTCAATGGAGTGCCCAATCCCAGTCGGTCTATAGACACCCCCACTCCCAAATAGTTAGGTGGCACGCTGGAAGCTCACCCCAGCATACTAAATTCCTGAGAAAAACTGTCCTACATGTTGTGTTTGTTTTTGCTTTTTGAACCTGTAAAAGGAAAACGGTCCTCTTAGTCTCCGTGTCTCTCCCTCCCACCCGCACCCACCCACTGCGCACCCTGCCTTCCCTACTCCCTCACTCCTATACTTACCTCCGGAGCTCGGCGTGACGATCATCGGTGGACTCGGGAACACGAGTGCACTCTTTTCAAAGCCGACCGCAAACTGAGGAAATGCCAGTAAGCTGTATAATGGGATAGATAGGGTTTTTTCAACTTTAGTACATATCTCAGGCATTTTTGCGAATTTTGGCCCCAAATTTTCAACATGGGGTTTTGGGGACCCCTTCTCATGAATTCTTGCACTGTCATGGTGTTATTCGGTCCCAAAAGGTGATTTTGAAGTCACTGTGCGGAATCACCTTTCAGGACCATGTAAGCAAATGACAGTGCCACTGTTCATGAGGTGGGCTCTCAAAAGCCCTATGTTGCAAATTTGGTGGGAAAAATCCAAAACATGACTGTTTTACGAGTGAGCATAGCAACTGCGCAACACACGCTCGTAAGTTAGCGAATTTGCAATATTTTCATGCCAGACTGTCAACATTCGCACTTTACTACACCTTCTTGTGAACTGTATAGCTGTCAATTTTCACATCCTGGCCGAAATGTGTTTTCGCACTTCCGGCGCAGAATGGCGCGGTCGTGGCGTGAAATCGGTGTTTGGGACACATTACGAAAATGACAGTGACACTATTCATGAGCAGAGGTCATAAAATGCCTGTGTTGAAAAATTGGTGACAATACTCTATAAAATGACTGTTTTACGAGGTGCATAGCAACTGCACAACGCACACTCGTAACAGTGCATTCGCAATGTTTTCACACCAAATTCTCAAATTTGGCATTTTACTACACCTTCTTGTGAACTGTATTGCTGTCATTTTTCACATCTTTGCCGAAATGTGTTTTCGCACTTTCAGCGCATAATAGCTTGTTCGCTGTGCGAAATCAGTGTTCGGGACACATTACGAAAATGACAGTGACACTGTTCATGAGCAGAGGTCCTAAAATGCCTGTGTTGAAAATTTGGTGACAATACTCCATAAAATGACTGTGTTATGAGCGTCGTTCGCAGTTTGCACGCTACGCCGTGATCGTTCACAAACTTCTAATATTCTCACTCCAGATTTTCAACAGTGCCATTGTTCTGCACCTCCTAATGAACAGTACAGCTGTCATTTTTCACATCCTGACCCAAATCTGTTTTTGCGTTCCAGCACAGAATAGTGTGGTCGCTGTGGAAAGTCCGTGTTCGAGACACATGATGAAAATGACAGTGACACTGCTCATTAGCAGATGCCCTAAAATGCCTATGTTGAAAATTTGAGAACGAAAGTCAATAAAATGAGTGTTCTATGAGCGTGCATTGCACAGTTTGCACGCACGCTCATGACTTTGTGAATTTGTAATATTTCACTCCAGCTGCTCATCACTGGCATTTTTCAATACCTCCTTATGAACACTGCAGCTGCCTGAAATGTGTTTCCGAACGTCTGGCACAGAATTACACGGCAGCTGTGAAAAATCAGTTTTTGGGACAGTTTGAGGAAGTGACGGTGACACTATTCATGAGCAGAGGTCCTAAAATGCCTATGTTGAAAATTTGGTGCCAAAACTCCATACAATGACTGTGTTGCAAGCGTGCATTGCACAGTTTCCACGCACCCTTGTAACTTCGTCAATCTGCAATATTTTCATGCCACATTTTCACCACCGGCATTTGTGTACATCTCCTTATCAACAGTCCAGCTGCCATTTTTCACAGCCTGTCCAAAACGTGCTTCCACAGCTGTGGCGCACAATGGCGTGCTCGTTGTGCAAAATCACCTTTTGAGACATTCACAAAATCATAGCACTATGCGTCTCTACCTACGCCACTCCCACTGCCAATGCCAGCGCGACAACATTCGGCATTGACAAATGCTTGTTTGTTACTTTTCCATTAGACATAATATACATCTCAGCTGGACCCTGCACTACTAGGTTGAACCTTACCATGTTACAGTTCTTGTATTCTATGTATACGCTTTGTTTATTTACATTCAATTGTACCTATCTGTAATATCGATATGTATGTGTAAATGTCTCAGGACCTCCTCGTGAATGAGCTTTCTCAACGGAGTTTTTTCCTGCAATAAACTTGAACTTGATCTAAAATCAGGGCGGGATGACTTGTATAAACAAGCATTTGTCAATGCCGAATGTTGCTTGCTTATATATGCTGTTCAGGAATATGGAAGTGAAAGTACCATGCCTAAGAATGGTCAGCGGGGATCAGAAGCTCATGCTGCCTGACCGTAGCCCATTTTCCATTTTTCTCCCCTTTGCGGAGTGCGGGCAAGCAATGACGCTTAGGAACAGCATGCCAACATTCGCCACACTCCACTCCCTTTACTACACCACTCTAGTAGCACCCCCGGTCATCACCAGGGGCCGCTACGGAGCGGTGGGTCCCTGGATCCCACCCTGGGATAGGAGAGGAGTCCTCTGGACACTCAATTCTGTCCCTCCCTTGCTGACCCATGGCGGCCTGGGCTCGCATCCAGACAGGTCGCCAGCATGCTGCACGAGGTTTGGCATCCAGCACCCCAACCCTCAGCGCCAGTGGGCCAGTAGTAATGCTGCCTTTAATACTCCCCTCCCCTTCCTGCTCCAGTGTACCTTGTCCCCTGTGTACAAGTCACTATTCCTCCCAGACGCTACCTCAGTTAGTCACTAACCCATAATGTTTGGTGTGGCATCAATCCCTCAGCCACTCATTGAACTCCTCAAGCCTACCTTTCCTCCCCATTCTTGCACATGGTACTGCCAGTACCTCCAAGAATGCCACCGACTTCCCCAACCCCTCACACTGCCTGGCCAACTACTAGAACCTCCCCCTTACTACTTCCACAGTCTCTCCTGCCAAGTCATTTGTACCCACATGCAACAGTAAATGAGGTTTCTTCCTCCTCCTCACTGCATGCTTGAGCAGTGCCTGCCCTGCCCCTCCTGCAGTCAACCTGGGGATGGCTTCAACCCAAATATGGCTATGCCTTTCTCCCTTTCTGCCCCATCTCACCCATTTCAGTATAGAATCCCCCAGGATGAGTAACCCCCCAGTCCCTTACCCCCTTTCCCTTGTAATGCCCCTTCCACCACCCCAGTATTCATTCTTCCCTGTCCCTTACCCCCACCACCTGCACCCTCTGTGACTTTTCTATTTGTACCCCCTACTTCTGCCTGACCCTTTTTCTCTGCCTTATTCCTCCCATTCCCCTTGAACCCCTTCCCAGCCTGAGTACTTTCTACTGGGCTTCCCATGTCGACCTCTCCTCCTCCCCTGCTGATTTCCAACCCCTCTCCTATCCCTGCTGTTGTCGATTTAGAGCCCCCATTCCCTTCCACCCCGATAGTGATGCCCCTCCCATCCTTCCCCCTTCCCATAGCCTTCTCTCCTCCAGTCACCACCCCTTCTTCCTTACTAGCCCCTCTTCTAACCTTTCATCCTTGCTATCTCTTCCCCTACCTGTTTCCATCCCTCTCATGCCCGGCTTGTCTTCCCCCCTTCAGTATGTTCCTGCTTCCCCTCTCTCTCCCATAGCAGAGGTTTGAATCTATTCCTAGTCGATACCCCTCCTACATCTCTTCCCCTAGAGGTTCCTCCTCCTACTTGTTCCCATCCGTGCCACCCCTGGTCCCTCCATACCCACAGCCATCTGCTCTCTCCCCTGGTACTCCTTGTGGTCTCTTTCTCCCGCATCATGAGGCCCCCCCCCTCGCCTCGGGCACCCACTCCCATTTCCTATATTTTATGTTAGTGCCTCTGATACTGGGGTCAGTCTCACTGCCTAGTTGTTTTTCCTGCATCCCCCCTTTGCAATCCCCTATACCCCCCAGATGCCTACCATACTCATCTACCCTGTCTCTTAGACTCCTTCCTAACCTCCACAGTTCCTCCCTCAAACTAGCCAGTCATCTACCGACCATACAGCCCCCCCCCATCCTCCAAGCCAGTCCAGGATCATGGCGGACCCACACTCTGTACAGCCCACCACCCTTCCAAAGATGCCACCCTATTGACATGTGGCACCTGCCCCATTTTGGCCCCCATCTTATGTTATAGGCTCTTACTACCAGGTTCTGTACCATACTACAACTGTTAGGCCCCTATTTACTCAAATTCCTGTTCCCCCCCTCCATACTAGTCCCCCTACTGCCCCCTTGCCGAACAGATTAATAAAGTCTCAAATCTCATCCATTATATACTGTATTACTGTAGCAATCCTAAAGCCTCCTTGTCCGTTTTCCCCCCTTAGCTACCATACTTTTTGTTCTCTGCTCTCATGTAGTTTCACTGAGCCCAGTTAGAAATCCTATTGCACTCCAAGTATTACTCAGCTCAGTTAGAAAAATAAACAGAACAAATAAATATGTATTATTACAGCAATTCTAAAAGTATCCAATCATTGCTTTGTCACCACTTCAGAGACCCTGCAGTAATATAGGACAACAGAGGACCTTGGGCGGGAGGTTGGGCAACTCTAAAATCTCAGCAGAGCTCCACTGAGCTCACTCACTCCCCCTCTCTCACTCGCTTATTCTATTTCTCCCGACACAGCAGGCTGCCCTTTTGGACTGGGCTCCTGCTTGCATTGGTGCCTTTTTCTGCCCACAAAGAAATCCGCAGCAGTTCCGGAAGAGTTCCGTTGAGCTCACTCACTCCCCCTCTCCTCGCTCATTCTGTTTCTCCCAGAGCTGCAGGCTGCCCTTTTGTACTGGGCTCCTGCCTGCGTTGGCACATTTTTCTGTCCACAAAGAAATTTGCAGCAGTTCCAACACAGCTTCGTTGAGCTCGCTCACTCCCCTTCTCTCACTCCTTCTATTTCTCCCAGCACTGCAGGCTGCCCTCTTGTACTGGGTTCCTGCCTGCATTGGCGCCTTTTTCTGCCCAAAAAGAAAGCTGCAGCAGTTCTGACATAGCTCTGTTGAACTCGCTCACTCCCCCTCTCTCACTCGATCGTTCTGTTTCTCCTGGTGCTGCAGGCTGCCCTTTTGTACTGGGCTCCTGCCTGTGTTGGCGCCTTTTTCTGCCGACATAGAAATATGCAGTAGTCCCGACAGAGCTCCATTGAGCTTGCTCATTCCCCCTCCCTCACTCGCTCGTTCTATTTCTCCCAGCACTGCAGGTTTCCCTTTTGTACTGAACTCCTGCCTGCATTGGTTCCTTTTTCTGCCCACAAAGAAATCTGCAGCAGTCCCAACAGAGCGCCATTGAGCTCTCTCACTCCCCCTTTCTCACTCGCTCATTCTGTTTCTCCTGGCGCTGCAGGCTGCCCTTTTGTACTGAGCTCCTGCCTGCGTTGGCACCTTTTTCTGCCCACAAATAAATCCACAGCAGTCCTGACAGAGCTCAGTTGAGCTCGGTCACTCCCCCTCTCTCACTCGTTCAATCTTAATCTGTCCCTAACACTGATTTCCCACAGTGACCATGCTATTCTGCACCAGAAGTGCAAAAACATATTTCAGCCAGGATGTGAAAAATGACAGCTGTACTGTTTATAAGGAGGTGTGAAAAAATGCCAATGTTGAAAATCTGACGTGAAAATATGACAAATTTGTGAAGGTACAAGGGTGCGTGAAAACAGTGCAACACACCCTTGTAACACAGTCATTTTATGGACTATCATCACCAAATTTTCAACATAGGCATTTTAGGACCTCTGCTCATGAACAGCAACAGTGTCATTTTCTTAATCTGTCCCAAACACTGATTTCCCACAGCCACTGCGCTGTACTGCGCTGAAAATGCGAAAACACATTTTGGCCAGGATGTGAAAAATGACAGCTGTACTGTTCATAAGGAGGTGTGAAAAAATGCCAACATAGAAAATCTGATGTGAAAATGTTACAAATTCACAAACTTATGAGCGTGCATGGAAACTGTGCAACGCACACTCATAAAACAGTCATTTTTTGGATTTTTTTCACCAAATTTGCAATATGGGCCTTTTGAGAGCCCACCTCATGAACAGTGGCATTGTTGTTTCATTAATCGGTCCCGAAAGGTGATTCCGCACAGTGACCGTGAAATCACCTTTTAGGACCCAATAATGCAATGACAGTGACTGAATTCGTGAGGTGGGGTCCCAAGAACTCCATGCTGAAAATTTGGTGGCAAATTCCCCAAAATGCCCGAGATATGCACCAAAGTTGAAAAAACACTATTTATGCCATTATACAGCTTATCAGCATTTCTTCAGTTCGTGGTCAGCTTTGAAGAGTGCAGACGTGTTCCCGGTCCACCGAAGATCATCGCATTGGACTCTGGAGGTAAGTATGGGGTGAGGGGGGTGTGGGGAGGTGGGGTGCGCAGAGGGTGGGCGCAGGTTGGAGGAAGGGCCGCCGAACTCTACGAGGGACCATTTTCTTATTTTATAGGTGTTGAAAATAAAAATAAAAACATTGCATGACTGTTTTTTTTTCAGGGACTTTGGCACACTGGGTGGGCTCCCAGCATGCCACCTGAGTGTTTTGGGGGGGCTGTAGCCGATGGGGGATTGGGCACCCCCTTCGGCACATACTAGTTGGGAGGAAGAGCCAGGGGGGATTGGGCACCCCCCTCAGCAGAAAACAAATTGGGGGGGAGACATTATGCTGATTGAGAGTGGGCTCCCCCATCGGCAAATTCAACTGGGAAGGGAGGACTGAAGCCGATGGGAATTGGGCGCCCCATCGGCAAGGAAAGCGGAGGAGCATGATGCTGAGGGGATTGGGCACCCCCGTGGCATACAGCAGAAACTTAGCTATGGGGACATTATGAAAACAGGGACTGGGCTCCCCATCGGCAAACTGGGTCGGGGGCATGTAAGGTACTGCCCTGCAATGATGGATCACTCCCTCATTGCAGCAGAATGGCTGACACTGCAATGACGAGGCAGCCTGTGATTGCAATGACTAAAATGTTTCTAGGTAGTGGCACGCTGGCTGAACTAGTGTCAGCAGCAACAGCGTGCCACTCCTTTGGAAAAAGCGGGCCAAGCCTCAAAAGGCAGTGGGGCATTGGCCACAACAGTGTCGCACCTCCACAACCTGCATCTGCAGCAAGATGCCACAACATGTTTCTTGCGCATTTGTGCAAGCAGCATAACAATTATTTTCTATTTGTAAAGGAATACATTACTGTTCCTGGTTGTGATTATTCATTTGTTTGTTCATTCTGCATGAATTACTGTCAGTAAAATTTACTTTAACAAAAATTAATTGCTTAGAAATGGATATGACTAATCATTTTAGAGTTTTAGAGAATAAATTAGCTGACTGTAAAACAAAAGATAAGAGATTTTTATGACTACTGCTATATAGGGCACTTGGGGGCACTAAACTAGGGGGCACCCCTTAAAAAGCAGAAAATCAAAGGCCCTTGCAACCCTTGGCTCTCTGCAGACTTATTAGCTTATATGAAATCTAGGGACCACCTCTGGCATCGGGCTCGAGCCACCGGCATGCAATCGGACATTCAAAAATACAAAAGAGCGTGGAATGATTGTACAAGGTCCATCCGCCTTGAGAAAAATAAATATGACAGGGGAGTGCTTACTGACACGTGGGGCAATGGTAAAGCTTCCTGGAATAATATCAAAGAGGTTACAGGGAAAAAAAATGAAAACATCACCCACTTTATTTAACGTTGATGGGACTACAACTCTGGACTCCCTAACTACTACCAGTACCTTTAATAACGCATTCACGGACCTTAGCAGTGTTCTTCAACCTGACTTTTTTGATGAAAATGTCACCACGGCCAATCCTGTAAGCTCTCCCCCAACAACCAGTCACCCGCTATTCTACTTCAAAGAAGTCTCATTGCATGAAGCCCGAAAATACATCCGTAAAGCAATTGGTAAATTTAGACACAGTGGGGACTCCATTGACCTCAAACTGCTGTCCATCACCCTTGAGGAAGCGTTAGTACCTTTAACCAGGATCTTTAACCTCTCTCAGACTTGCACAGTTCCCCATTAAATGGAAATCAGCTACGGTTACCCCGGTCTACAAAAGTGGAGACAGGACTCTTCACGTGAACTACTGGCCTATCTCCATATTACCACCTCTCTCTCTAAGGCTCTTGAATGCATTGTAACTGACAAACGTTCTGAATATCTTGACAAATGTAAGATCCAATGTGCCCAACAACATGGGTTCAGAAAAGGGCATAGCACCACCTCGGCCATTATGGAATTCATCGGTTCTATACACAGCTCCCTGGACCATGGTCAATTAGTTGGTGCTGCCTTCATCAACTTGACAAAAGCATTCAACACAGTCCATCACCCTCTACAACAGAAACAACTACTTAATGCAGGGCTCTCCTCTGACTCCACTGCCTAGTTTAAAAGTTATCTGGACAACCAACACTCAACAAGTCAAAATTGTTGACGTCCTCTCTGACTCAAGACCGATTCGCTCTGGGGTTCCTCAAGGGTTCATCCTGGGTCCACTCCGATTTAGTCTCTTTCTAAACAGTCTCCCAAGCTCCTGCCCTGACCAAATACTACTCTACACAGATGATGCTATAATTTATACAGCTCACCCGGGGTCTATACCCCTTGAGAACCAGCTACAACTCGGATTTGCCTCGGTAGAAAAATGGTTTAGTCATCACAAGTTGATACTAAACTATAAAAAAACTAAGCTTATGCTCTTCAGCAGCTCTCACAACAAGCACAGGAAACATCCTCTGACTATCACTAACTACCTTGGTACTGCCCTCAAACTGGTACAATTCTTTAAGTATCTTGGAGTCACCATAGACAGCAACCTTTCATATGGGGTGCATCTAGATAATGTTGCTATAGCTGTAAATATTCATATTGGTCTACTCTACAGACACAGGGGATCTCTGACCCCTGAAGCCTTAAGGATAGCTGTACAGAGCTCTATTATTTCTATAATTGACTAGGGACTGATCATCTATGACTCTGTGACTGATACCGCCCTCCAGCATATCTCCACTGCTCTTAACAAGGCATGTCATCTCATCTCAGAAGCCCACCATCTCATCCATACGTGTGACCTTTATGCCCTAACAGGTTGGCAACAGCTTAAAATTGTATCAAATACCAAACGTGCTTGATGGCCAAGAAAATAACCTTAGGCCTCTTGCCACCTGGAGTACAAGATCTTCTAAGCCTCCCTCATAATCTCCGCTGCACCTGAGGTCCTGAATCTCAGCTCCTACAGTTCCCTCATCACTGAACCACCCAGGGGCAAAGATTGTTCGCCTACAGGGCCCCCTCTGGGTGAATGCTTTCAACAATGACATCATCTCTGAAACTAAGTTGGGTCCATTCAATCCAAGCTTCAGTCACAACTCTCTACAGCTAGCACCTGTGACTGTCTCCCTTAACCATGTTTCCCAAACCTTGACCTTAGCACTCGGCCTCTTTCATAGCAACTTAGCACTCTAGCCTCCTACCCCTACCCCCTCTCCACCCTTCCTCCCCCCCCTTGCCCCACCTCTCTTCACGTCCTCCACCCCCCCCTTACTCTTCCCAGCTCACCCTCCCACATCCCTTCCTACACCCTGTGCCCTGTTTGTCTTGACAAAACCTGATGGCCGATATCAATGTACTGTATGCATTTTCCTGTGCCTGAAACTGATTAGCATAATGTGTCTCTTTTGTTTTACGCTGACTGTCCATTATGATTTTGTGTCCATTATGATTTTTGTACCGTACTTCACTGTCCTGTTTAATCTGTTGTCCTTTCTACTGACATGGAACCTTTGTAAAAGAGCTTTAGCTCAAAGGTATATGAAATCTGAGAAGGGAGGGAGGGAGGAGGAGGGTGGGTTAAACATAGATGCTTATAAACATTTATTGATTTATTCAGATACTGATTGTCCTGTCCCAGTTCACAGAATAGTTGGTTGGTATAAACTAAACTCTGAGTCACATGCTGCTGGGGCATGTCAAACCTATAACTGCCCGAGACATGGCAATTCAGGTTTAAATTGTGTGGTTGTCAGGGTTTTTGCTCAATTAGGTAAAGACCATTGTCCCTCTCCATTTACCCATAAACACTAAACCAGCGAGACTTTGATGAATTTAGTGTATACTCACGCAAGAATAAAATACTTCTAATCAGCAAACAAGATCAGGACATAATAGGGGCAGGGGATATTATAGGCTCAGAACATCATGAATTACCAGCCTTATGTATAGCCATAAATCGATTACTGGCTATGTCTGTTTCTCCTGACGGTCATGGGAATCAGGAAACTGACTCTCATGTACGCGGAGAAATGCCCTAGAAACAGCACCAAACCTGGGCAGAACACCCCTTTTTATGTTGATTGCGAGCATGCGCAAGAAACATATTGCGGCAGCTTTCCAGAAGCAGGTTGTGGAGGCACGGCACTGTTGTGGCCAATGCCCCCATAGCCTGTAAAGACTTGGCCCGCTTTTCCCAATGCCATAGCATGCTGTTGCAGACACTAGTTCAGCCAGCATGCCACCACCTTGAAATATTTCAGCCGCTGCAATCAGGGGCCGCCTCATCATTGCAGCATCAGCCATTGCGCTGCAATGAGGGAGTGACCCATCATTGCTGGGTGGAACGTTGCCAAGTGTAATATTGTTTGTGAACATGGCGGCAGTTTGCCGCCGTGTTCAAAAACAATATTATGAGCCCCCAGAGCCGAGGGGGTGCCCAATCTCCTTTGCAGCATGTGCCCCCCCCACAACAGCGTGTGTTTGCCAACGGGGGCCCCAATCCCCATTGGCAGCAGTCCCCATGCCAGGTCAGAGTGCCGACGGGGGAGCCCACTCCCCATCGACACAATATTTCCCATAAAATGGTCAGGTTATGCAGGGGGTGCCCAGTCCCTCTCGGCTCATGTCCCCCCCCAGCACTGCACATGTGCTGAAGGAGGTGCCCAATTCCCCATCAGCGACAGCCCTCCCCTTCAAACATTCAGGTGGCACACTGGGAGCCCACCCCAGAGTGCCCAATGCTCATCTAAAGGAAAAATAGTCCTGCAATTTTTTTTTTTTTTACTTGTTTAATCCAGTAAAAAGAAAACTGTCCCTCGTGGTCTCCCTGCCCCTTCCCCCACAACCCACCCCCACCTACTGTGCACCCTGCCTCCCCACACCCCCCTCACCCCATACTTACCTCCGGAGTCTGGCACGATGATCTTCGGTGGACCGGGAACACGTCTGCACTCTTCAAAGCCGACCACGAACTGAGGAAATGCCGGTAAACTGTATAATGGAATGAATAGGGCTTTTTCAACTTTGATGCATATTACAGGCATTTTTTGGCATTTTTTGGAACACTGGCACTGTCATTTCATTATTCAGCCCTAAAAGGTGATTTTGCGGTCGCTGTGTGGAATCACCTGTCAGGACCGATTAATGAAACAACAGTGCCAGTGTTCATGAGGTGGGGTTCCAAAAAGCCCATATTGAACATTTGGTGACATATTTCCAAAAAATGGCCATGGTACAAGCTTGCGTTGTGCAGTTTCCGTGCAGGTGCATAACTTTGCCAATTTTTAATATTTTCACTGTAAATTTTCAGCATACACATTTTATCACACTATGTCATGAACACTGCCATTTTTCTCATCCTGCTCAAAATATGTTTTAGCACCAATGCCACAGAATTGTGCAGTCACTGTGCGACATCACCTTTCAGGACTGATTAAGGAAATGACAGTGACAGTGTTCATGAGGTGGGGCACCAAAAAGCCCATGTTAAAAATTTGGTGGAGAAATTACTAAAAATGGCCATGTTATGCAGCGTCATTGAAATTTTCTTACACACGCGCATAACTTTGATCATTTTCAATACTTTCAATCCAAATTTTCAGCATAGCCATTTTTCCACACCACCTCATGAACATTACAGCTATCATTTTTCACATCCTGCCTGAAATGTGTATTCACACCTGTGGCATGGAATGCTGCACAAAATCACTTTTTGGGATTCAGTAAAAAAATGATAGTGCCACTGTTCATGAGGTGGGGTCCCAAAAAGCCCATGTTGAAAATTTGAAGAGAAAATACCAACAAACACCCTGGACATTAGGGTTTCTAACCATGATGCCCCACCCCCCACCCTGCAGAGACTGACAGGCGTCAGGGTGTGTTTTGGAGTCATTGGCCATAATGCTTACACTATTCCACCCCATCTCCCACCCTTCAGATAGTGACAGGCATCAGGGTGTGCCTTGGGGGTCTTCGTCCCTAACGCTCACCCCATTCTCCTATACCGCACCCATCTCAGCTTATTTCCTTATGGAATGGGGTGAGTGTTAGGGCAGAAGACCCCAAGACATACTGCAATGCCTGTCAGCGTCTGTAGCATGGGGGTGGAATGAGGTGAGCATTACGGTCGATGTCCCAAAGGCACACTCCCAATGCCTGTCAGTCTCTGCCGGGTGAGGGTGGGGCATTAGGGTTGCAATTAAGGAAGTAAATCAGGGAGGGGCAGAGGATGTCACCTACCTTGACTTCAGCAAAGCCTTCAACACCGTCTAACATAGAAGGCTGATTAACAAGATGGGTAGTGTAGCCGTGGGACACAAGCTGATAAAGTGAGTTAGAAACTGGTTGATGGACAGGAGGCAGAGGGTGGTGGTAATGGAATCCAATCTGGGTGGGGGGATGACCAGTGGGGTACCTCAGGGATCAGTCCTGGGACCAGTCCTGTTCAATGTCTCCATTACAGACATTGCAGAAGGGCTAGACGGAAATGTCTGCCTATTTACAGGTGACACCAACATCTGTAACAGAGTGAATACTCCAGAATGGGTGGAGAAAATGAGCAGGGGCTTGGAGAGGTTTGAAAAATGGTCTGAGGAGTGGCAACTGAGGTTCAATGCAAATAATGCACATAATGCACCTGGGAAAAGGGAACCCTGGGGAGAGCTACAGGATGGGTGAGGTGCTGATGATCACCAAGGAAGAAAGGGACCTAGGAGTTATCAGTTCTGATGACCTAAAGGCGTCAAAACAGAGCACAAATGTTGCTGGGATGCACAGGCAGAGGTATCACTAGCAGAAGGCCTGAGGTGGTGATGTCATTGTATAATCCACTAGTGAGGCCTCACCTACAGTACTGTGTGCAATTCTGGAGACTGCAACTGCGTAAGGACATTGACAGGGTGGAGGCAATCCACAAAAGGGCAACCAAGATGGTACATGGCTTGCAACACAGACCATATCAGGAGAGATTAAAGGACCTCAATATGTACTCACTGGAGGAAAGGGGGGGGGGAGATGACAGGCACGTTCAAGTACCTTGAAGGCATAAACAAGGTGCAGGGACAGACATCTTTCAATGTAGAAAGAGTACAAGAATGAGGGGGCATGCTATGAAATTGGACAGGGGTTAATTAAGAGGAAATGTGAGAAAAGTTTTCTTCACAGAGAGGGTGGTGGTCACATAAAATAGTGTGCCATAAGAGGTGGTGCGAGAAAGCAAGGCAGAGAGTGGTAGTAAATGGGATCCAATCCGGGGAGAGGGGAGTGACTAGCGAGGTACCTCAGTCCTGTTCATTGTCTTCATTAGTGACATTGCTGAAGGAATACAAGGAAAGGTCTGCCTGCAGATGACAACAAGATCTGTAACAGAGTGGATACTACAGAAGGCGTGGAGAAAATGAGGCAGGACCAGGAGAGGCTTGAAAAAATGGTCTGAGGAGTGGCAACTGAGGTTCAATGCAAAGAAGTGCAAAATAATGCACATAAGAAGAGGGAATCCTGGGGAGAGCCACAGGATGGGGGGTGACATGCTGGGATGCATAGACAGGTATCACTAGCAGAAGGCAGGAGGTGGTGATGTCATTGTATAATACACTAGTGAGGCCTCACCTACAGTACTGTGTGCAATTCTGGAGGCTACAACTGTGCAAGGATATTGACAGGGTGGAGACAGTCCAGAGAACGGCAAGGAAGGTGGTACATGGCTTGCAACACAGAACATATCAGGAGACATTAAAGGGCCTCAATATGTACTCACTGGAGGAAAGGAGGGAGCAGTGGGCCATGTTAGACACTTTCAAGTACCTCAAGGGCATAAACTAGGTGAAGGGGGAGACATCTTCCAGTGCAGGAGTATAACAATGAGGGGGCTTGATATGAAATTGGAGGGGGGGTAGATTAAGAGGAAATGTGAGAAATGTTTTCTTCACAGAGACAATGGTGGACACATGGAATAGTCTGCCACAAGAGGTGGTGGGAGCAAGCAAGGCAGAGGGTGGTAGTAAATGGGATCCAATCTGGGGAGACAGGGGTGAACAGCAGAATACCTCAAGGATCAGTCCGGGGACCAGTCCTGTTCAATGTCTTTATTAGTGACATTGCGAAAGGCCTACAAGGAAAGATCTGCCTTTTTGCAGACGACACCAAGATCTGTAACAAAGTGGATACTGCAGAAGGGGTGGAGAAAATGAGGAGGGACCTGGAGAGGCTTGAAACATGGTCTGAGGAGTGGCAACTGAGGTTCAGTGCCAAGATGTGCAAAATAATGCACCTGGTAAGAGGAAACCCCGGGGAGAGCTACAGGATGGGATGGAGGTGCTGACAATCACCAAGGAAAAAAGGGACCTAAAATTGATCAGCTCTGATAATCTAAAGGTGTCAAAACAGAGCACAAAGCCTGCAGGGACAGCTAGTGGCATGCTGAGGTGCATAGGGAGAGGTATCACTAAAAGAATGTGGGAGGTGGTGATGCCATTGTATAAAACACTACTGAGGTCTCACCTACAGTACTGTGTGCAATTCTGGAGGCCGCACCTGCTCATGGACATTAACAGGATGGAGGCAGTCCAGAAAAGGGCAACCAATGTGGTACATGGCTTGCAGCACAAAACATATTAGGAGAGATTAAAGGACCTCAATGCGTACTCACTGGAGAAAAGGAGGGAGCAGCGGGAACATGACAGAAACATTCAAGTACCTCAAGAGCATAAACAAGGTGCAGGAAGGAGACTTCTTCCAGTGTAGAAGTACAACAACCCACAAGAGACAGCACTATCCTAGATCTACTACTGACTAAAAGGGAAAAGATCACAGATCTCCAGGTAGAAGGTTACCTGGGGGCCAGTGACCATCACATGTTATGGTTCAATTTGGCCACTAGAACTAAATCATCCCATTCCAAGGCAAAAATATGGGACTTCAGAGGAGCTGACTTTGATAAGATGGCCAACAGAGTTAAGCTAGTCCTGACAAAAATAAATACAGGAGAGGGGGTACAGGCAAAGCGGGCAAGCATTAAGGATGCAATACTTGAAGCAACATCCTATTGTGTTAGAGAGAAAAGGAAGTGCAAAAGAAGAAGGAAACCACTTTGGTTCTCAAAAACAGTAGCAGAAGAGGTCAGAGCCAAAAGTATAAGGGAATGCAGCAGGATGAAGATAGGGAGGCATACCAAACTTCCCTAAGGGAAGCAGGGAAGGCAGCAAGGCAGGCAAAGGTCCAAACCGAGGAAACACTAGCATGAACAGTAAATGAAGGTGACAAGACTTTCTATAGATGTATTAGTGAAAGGAGAAAGTCCAGAGGGGGTATTGCTAAGATCAGAGGGGATAAGGGGTCGTGTGAGGAGGAGGACCATGTAAAAGCATCTATCCTAAATAGATACGTCTGCTCAGTATTTACTGAAGAGAAGGTAGGGTAGGCCTACAGCTCAGCACCATGGACACAGGGGAGGCAGGTGCACTAGTCCCTTCACAAAAGAAAGGGTCCCACAAGAGCTCACTAAGCCTAGGGTGGACAAGACAAGGACCTGATGGCATATACATCCCAGGTACTAAAGAAGCTAAGGGTGGAACTAGCAGAGCCATTATCAAAACTGTTCAGTGAGTCTCTGAGCACAGGAGAGGTCCCAGAAGACTGGAGAAAGGCTCATGTGATCCCGCTCCACATGAGTGGTAGCAGGGAGGAGGCAGGGAACTACAGACCACTCAGTCTTACCTCAGTAGTGGGCAAGATTATGGAGGTACTCCTTAAGGAAAGGATAGTGCAACACCTGGAATCCATAGGAGCACAGGATCAAAGGCAGCATAGGTTTCCAAGGGTAAATTTGAAATTCGCTGGTGCTAGAGCTTTTTCAAATGCTGCTCCTACCCACTGGAATTCTCTACCCCGCCGGTTACGAGAGTGCACTTCTGTGGTGGAATTTAAGAATGGATTGAAAATGTTTCTCTGGCAAAAGGCCTTCTTAGAGAGTTGATCTGTTTATTTGATCTGACTTTTAACTGTATTAAGTATTATGGAATTTTATAATGGTGGTTTTTGATTGTTTTAAATTGTTCGGCACCTTGAAATTAGAAAGGCGCCATTTAAATAAAAATTATTATTATTATTATTACAACAGCAAGGTTCTGTCATATTAATCTCAGAGATTTCTTTGACTGAGTAACCAGACTGGTGGACCAAGGGGGAGCAGTTCATGTCACCTACCATGACTTCAGCAATACTTTCAATACTGTTCCACATAGAAGATTGATTAATAAGCTGAGTAGGCTCAGGGTGGGTCAGAAGTTGGTCAACTGGGTGGCAAACTGGTTGACAGGCAGAAAACAGAGAGTAGTGGTAAATGGTATACAGTCAGAAGAGATACAAGTAACAAGTGAGGTACCTCAGGGATCAGTCCTGGGGCCAGTCCTCTTCAATATCTTCATCGGTGACATTGCAGATGGACTGGAGGGTAAGGTTTGTCTGTTTGCGGATGACACCAAGATCTGCAACAGAGTAGATGATCCAGATGGGGTGGGCAGAATGAGAAGGGATCTGGATAAACTGGCAAAATGGTTGGAAGAGTGGCAACTAGGGTTTAACATAAAGAAGTGCAAGATCATGCACATAGGGAAGAGAAACCCTGAAGCCACCTATAGGCTGGGAGGGGAGTTGTTGGCAGTCACAAGGGAAGAAAGAGACTTGGGAATCATCATTACAGATTACCTGAAATCATCCAAGTAGACTATTAAAGCAGTAGGTAAGGCTAGGGGGATGTTGGGGTGTATTAGTAGGGGTATCACAAGTCGGAAGAGTGAGGTAATAATTCCTCTTTACAAAACACTAGTTAGTCCCCATCTAGAGTACTGTGTGCAGTACTGGAGGCCACACCTTCACAAAGATATTAACCAAATTGAGGCAGTCCAGAGAAGGGCAACCAAAATGGTGCAGGGACTGCATCAGAAAACATATGAGGACAGATTAACGGAGCTCAATATGTATACCCTAGAGCAAAGGAGGGAGAGAGGTGATATGATCAAAACATTCAAACACCTTCAGGGCATTAACAAGGTGAAAGAGTATAACATGTTTCAATATAAGAAAAATAGCAGGACAAGAAGACACAGTATGAGATTAGAGGAGGCCGATTAAGAGGTAATGAGGAAGTTCTTTTCACAGAAAGGGTGGTGGATGCATGGAATGGGCTACCCAGGAAGTGGTGGATATGAATACAGTACAGGGCTTCAAACAGGCATGGGATAGGCATAAGGGAGCAATACAGATGAGAATGAATAGATAGGCCATTGACAAAGCAAAGGCCGATGGTACATTCATAAGGTAGAAAAAGAAGTGGGCAGACTGGATTGGCCTTGCGGTCCTTATCTGCCGTCAACTTCTATGATACACTCTTGGACCCTAGACCGGTCCACTTGGGAGTCCCCCAGGGATCCATTCTGGGACCCCTCCTCTTCAGCCTATTCTTAAACTCACTACCAGACAGCTGCTCAGAACAAATAATTCTCTACGCAGACGATGCAGTGATCCTCACCTCGGACCCTGATCCAATCCAATTACAGAATAAACTTCAGCGGGCCTTCTCCTCCATCGAATCCTGGTTCCTAAATCATAAACTGCTTCTCAATCAGAAAAAAAACAAGTCTGTGGTCTTCTGCAGCTACCACAATGAAAACAAACAACTCCACCTCTCCATTGCAACCGAACAAGGAGTCATCCTAGAGCAAACACAATCGTTCGAGTACCTCGGCATCATCCTTGATCCCCACCTCTCATATGCTGTACATATCAACAATGTTGCAAAGTCTGCCAGTGCGAGGTTAGGCATATTATTCCGGCACAGGAAACACCTAACCCCAGAAGCACTATCAGTGGCTGTCCAAAGCTCCATCGTCAGTATTATAGACTATGGTCTTATCATATATGGGTCTGCAACTACCACTGCTCTCAAACGTATCGCAACCTCCCTGAATAAGGCCTGTCATCTCATCACTGGCTCATATCGCTGTACCCACTCATGTGACCTTTATTCCCAATCATAATGGCTTCAATTGGACAAACGCATAAAATACCAAACCTGCATCACAGCCAAGAAAATTATAATGGGGCTTGCCCCACCTGGTGTCTATGCCCTCCTTAAGCCTAGACATAGGAACGTCACTACAAGGAGATCCAATTCCCATCTACTACATATCCCACAATGTCGCACAACCCAAGGACAAAGATCATTCGCCTATCGGGCATCCAACTGGCTCAGTTCTCTGGCAGCTTACATACACCGCTCCAACACTGCCTTCAAATCCAAGCTCAGCCTCATTGCTTGTATCCTGTGATTGCCCATCTTAACATTTCCACCATTCCAGCTGCACGTGCCCCAGCACCCAACACTTACAATCAGTCTTTGCACCCCTAGCACCTTACCTGTCATATTCCCTCGACAAGGCCCCCTGGCTGCACTGTCTCCTGCCCTTGCCCACCTCCTCCCTGTATCTCCACTCCTGCCCCCACCCCAACCACCTCTCATACTCCCTCTTACCCCCTGCACCTCCTTCCCCACCTCGATCTCCTACCCTCACTTTCCCCACCCCCCTTCCCTTGTCTTGCTCATAGCTCAAGTCTTTGTACTGGTTATTACATGTCTGCAAGTCAATGATTATATGTTTGTAACTAAAAATGATGACTGTTGCACACGCTGACGTGGAACCTTTGTAAAAGAGCCTCGGCTCAAAGGTATTGTAATCCTAGATTGAAATAAATAAATAAATAAATAAATAAATGTTTCTATTTCTGATGACCTACTTGTGTCAAAATTCAGCCCAAAGGCTGCAGGGAGGTAGTGGCGTGCTGGGGTGGATAGGCAGAGGTATCACTAGCAGAAGGTGGGAGGTGGTGATGCCATTGTATAAAACACTACTGAGGCCTCACCTAGAGTACTTTGTGCAGTTCTGGAGGCCACACCTGCTCAAGAACATTAACAGGGTGGAGGTGGTCCACAAAAGGGCAATCAACATGGTACATGGCTTACAGCAGAAAACATATGAGGACAGATTAAAAGACCTCAATACGTACTCACTCGAGGAAAGGAGGGAGAGGGGGAACATGCTAGAAATGTTCAAGTACCTCAAGGGCATAAACAAAGTGCAGGGGGGAGACATCCTCCAATGTAGCAGGAGTACAATACTGAGGGGGCATTATATGAAATTGAAGGAAGGCACATTAGGAGGAAATGTGAGAACATTTTTCTTCACCGAGATGTGTTGGACACATGGAATAGTCTGGCACAAGAGGTGGTGCATAACTGAATAGCTCCCCCCCGAGCAGCCCGATTGCGGGCATAACGGAATAGTTCCTCCCCCGAGCAGCCCACCTGTGGGCATAATGGAATAGTTCCCTCTGAGCAGCCCGATCATGGGCATAACGGGGAATAGTTCCCCTGAGCAGCCTGATCGGCATAACGGACAGTCCCCAGTAGCCCTATTATGCGGGCATCAGACCCCCTAAAAGTCCAATATCCCTGGTGGTGCAGTGGACTGTGAGTAGCCCAATCACGGGTGGCATCCTCACCCCCCACCCGGAAATACCTGGTGATCTAGTGGCCCCTACCCCACCCACCCACGGGACCCCACCACCCGCTCCCCCGTCAGCCAGCAGGCGGCACCCCACCGCCTGCCGCACCGCCAACTGCTGACTGGCAACAGCCTGAAGACAGCGCCCATTGGTTCAGAGCATGAGCCATCGAGCGTAGCAGCCCATACCGTATAAGGCAGTCCGGATATGTGAATGCGGCAGGGGCCGCATAACTTTTTTCTTTTTTTTTATATTTTTACACCAACTTTTAAACATAGCCTTCTTATGACGCCACCTCATCAACAAGGGCAGAGAATTTTTTTAACTCCTGCCTGAAAGGTGATTTTATGCAGGGACAGTGAAATCAGTTTTTGGGATGTAAAAACACATTTTGGACAGGATTTGAAAAATGACAGCTATCACATTCATGAGGTGCTGTAAAGAAATGGCTATAGTATAGCTTGTTTCGTCACCAGTTTCCACTGGGAAACTCACCACTGCACCCTCTACTCCTCCCTCAGCTGACCCACCCTCGAAGGAAGGATCAACCTAAACATGCTTTCCTTTGTTCACAAAATCCACCTCAGACTGCTGCCCACCAGCGTCAACTCCCTTTTCCGTTGCTCTGCATCAGGGTGGTTGACTAGAGGTGCTGCCACTATGGTCTTTGACACCGCTTTCTACCAGACCAAGCAGGCTTGGAACTCCATCTCCTATCATGGGACAAAGTTGTACAAAAAACTTCCCCCCTCCTCCCGTAATTCAGGCCTGTAAGTCCGTCCATGCCTTCAACTCCTTCCTCAAGGCCTACCTCCTAAATTCGTCCAACTGTAGTTGCCCCAGTTGGCCCCTTGCTAAACCCCTCCAACACCCCCCCATTCCCACATCCTCAGCTCTACTTTCTGCTCGACCTTCCCCCCCTTTGCTGTCTTGTATGCACTGATGTATCCCCAATTCCCCCCTCTGACTCTCACCCCTCCCCACCACCACCCGCAGAACAGGGACTCCTCAGCCCTCCTCACCCGTCACTCCACCACCCTTTTCCTCATATTGCCCTCACCAGCTTCTCCCTGCTATGCTCCTGTGTCAATTCAATGGACTTCCTGATTTCTACCAACTCAGGTAGACTTACACTTTACCCACTTTCTGCACTTACGGGTACTGTCCATTCTGTTTCTCCATGCCCTCTTTCATTATATGTTGCTTATTACTTCCAGGTTAATCTTGTTGATCTCCTTCTGAACTGTGTTGCCTAATGCTATGTACTTTATTTTCATCCCTGAGTTTTGTTGCTTTGCCTTTTTTGTATTTTCTTATATTGCAACCAATGTGAATGTGTCCATCTGCATTTGCTGCACTCTGTTAAGTTGGCATTATCTTTATGTTGTATTCCCCCACTGGACGTTTGTGAAAATGGGCATTTCTGCTCACATACCTTCCGGTATACAAATAAATTGATGATTGATGTTGTAAACTTGGGGTAAAAATATTGAAAATTGCCAAAGTTACCAGCCTGCATTTGTGAAATTCAGTGTAGGCTCATAACTTTGCTTTTTTTTTTAAATATTTTTACACTAAATTTTCAATTTAGCCTGTCACAAACCCACTCAGCAGGTCAGACCCTCTACTCCCGAAGTGCCAACCTCTGAGCGCAGTCTTGTGAACATTTTAACAGAACAAGGTAGCCCTCTTGTCTGTTTTGTGAGTTCGGATCAACCTTTGGTCTCAAGTCTTGGAGGGATTCAAACTGTGAACCTCTTGACAGCATACCCAATGCACAGGCTCAAATATTTCTGTCTTCGGGGGCCAGATATCTTTGCCTATGGGCACCTAACCAGGTATACAGAGATGAACCATTAAAAGCTTTAATAAAGACCTCAGATTTAAAATGCTTCTCTTTCCAGTTTGGTACCACCATTCAAGCTTATGTCTATTGTCTGCTTTAACTATATATATACCTTTCTTACAACTAAAAGAAATTCAAAGACAGACCAAATATGCTCTAAAAAGAATTTTACTAGAATAGATAAACATATGTAAAACATACAATACAGAATTGTTATATCACAAGACATACAAATCTTTTAAAAGAACAAGGTTTAAACAGTGCAAATTCCTACTACAGTACTTAGTCTCCAAATGCCTGCTTACAAGTGCTCAAGATGTTTCATTGTCAGAGTCTAGGCAAAAATGTCTAAGTAAAATAGAATTATTCCTTAAAGTAAACTGCATTTGCCAACCCCTTTTGTGTGAGGTCATCTAGTTCCTCCTCTGTCAGATTATATATAAAAATATACCTAATAAAAAAAAAAAAGGATGTCTTTTCAAAGTATTAATTTTGCAATCCTCAGCATGACTCATGTCCCTCAAATGACATCTCTTTGATCTCATCATAAGCTTCCCCCTTCCAGGACATGAAAGCATCTTTATGATTTTCGCACTCCTCTATCACAAGCTGGGTTTTCCCTCCAACATCATAAAATGGATATGATCTTCCATCTTAGCAACTACAGCTGTACTTAACTCAGAAAAAACAGGAGGTCCTTGATTAAGGCCTTCCATGTCACACATTGTCTGTAAAACCTGTGTGTGTGTGTGATCTCGCAAGCTGTTTTCAGCATTTTCTCATGGCTTTCATCTTTCAGCTGAAACCTGGGGGGGGGGGTGAGTGAGGTCATTCTAAGAGCACCAGATTTTTCAGCAGAGACAACCAGTAATACATTTTTATATTTAAAACAAAATGATACAGCACTCAGAACTGGCTGTCCACGTCACATAGCCTTCTTATGATCCCATCTCATGAACAAGGGCAGAGAAAATTTTCAACTCCTACCAGAAAGGTGATTTCGCACAGGGACCACAAAATCACCTTTTGGGACAGATTTGCCTAATGTCACTGAAATTGTTCATGAGGTGGGGTCCCAAAACAGGCATGTTGAAAATGTGGACAAAAACATGCACAAATGGCCAAGTTATGCCACTAAGTTCAAAACCCCATGGAAATACATTGAACAGCATACCTGTTTCTTTAGTTCATGGTCTGGCTTTGAAGAGTGAAGATGGAGTCTGCAGTCCACAAAAGATGATGGCATTGAACTCCCAGTGGGTAGGTAAGGGCTTGGGGGATGTGGGGTAGTGGGTGCTGAGTGCGTGGGTCAGGTGGGGGGACAGTAATGGTCGCAAAAGACATCGATGGACATTTTTCTTTTCATAGGGTCTAAAAAAAAATAAAAAAGCCAGAAGAATGTTTTGTTTTTTTAATTCCTAATCGTAATACTGGGTTATTCAGTACCCCCCAGTGTCACTGTTATGTTTGTGGGGGGATGGGGTGGTGAGTGCTGAGATGGAGGGTCACGTGGGTGGGATTACAGAAAAAGATGTGACCACACTTTGGGAGCAGCATGGTACTGGACCGTGGGGGAGATCACTTTAAGGGGGTGACACTGGGACTGGGTGCCACCAGTGTCACTATTATGTTTGTGGGGGGTGCTGAGGGCAGTCATGGTGGGAGTAATTAAATAAATAAATAAACAAGAAGATGTGAACACACATTGGCAGCAGTGTGGTAGTGCACCAGGAGAGTTTACTACAAGCTGGCAACACGGGGGAATTGGTCACCTCCAGTGTCAGTGTTATTTTTGTTGGGGGTGGTCTGAGAGAGGGCTGTGTGCAGGGGACAGTCAGGGGCCTTTTACAGCTGGCAGACATTTCAGGCATTCCAGGCTGACCAAGATTTATCAGCTTGGCTTGCTGGGTGGCGTACACCAAGGGGAAGAGCTGACCGATGACTTGATTCGGCTCTTTCTTTTGATATACACAAAGTTTCCGCCCAGCAAGCCAAAACTGCACCATGATCAGCCTGCCTGATGATTGGTGCACCACAGACTTGCCCCTAAAACACTGCTCTGCATTGGACGAACAGTGTCACACCCATCAAAAAGCAATAGTATTGCAATACATTCGCTTGTGCATGCATGCATGACGAACATAAAAATCATGCAGCAGTCACTGCTCCCTAACCTTATGTGGCAACAGGTGTGCAACAACAGCTGAGGATACTGATGAAATCTTGGCCAAGTCATAACAAAACAAGCACTACTTTTATTATTTCAAATGTAAAAAAAAAAGCAGATTCAGATTTGGAAAGGAAGGGAATCATTTAATGCAGGAGGTAAGGGTCAATTTAAATGGAATTCAAAAGTATAGGTCACATGTTTCCCTTTACATGCACAGTTCAAGCAGGTGAACCAGTCTGAAACTAAGTGGACTTAGTTTAACTTTTCCTGGTTTGATGGACCATGGTTGTGAGACTGAATCTTGGGAGGTTTGTGGAGCTTTAACAATGACATCATAAAGAATGAACAGATGGCAGACTGCCTAGGAGAGTATTTTGCATCAGGCTTCACAAAAGAAAGGGCAGGCATGATATTGGATGGTGAAATGTTATTGCAAGGGGGGAGAATCAGTAAGGATGGGGCAAACAGGGTCTTTAAGTTAAGGAGGGGGTGGGACACCATGGGGCATGAGCTAAGAATAGAGGGGGGAAGATTTATGAGGGAAATGAGGAGACACTATTTCACAGAGAGGGTGCTATCAAAATGGAATGCACTACCAGAATGGGCGGTATCATGTAAATCTGTGAACAGCTTCAAAAGGACATGGGACAGCGAACAGGGGAGCGTGAAGATGGGGAATGTGGGGGTGGCAGTGGGATGACAAAAGGGAGGGGTGTGAGGCAGCTGCAAACTAGAGGTACTAGCTGCACACTTGAGCAGACTTAGATAGACCGGATGGTCTGTTTCTGCTGGCACATTCGTATGTTCGTATGTTCGTAACATGGACAAACTACAGGATGAATTTATAAAACACTTGCAGGAGCTAAGAAAATGCTAAAGATGGTAAATGGTAATAAGTCATTCAGGCCTGATGGAATGCACTCCAAAATGCTGGCAGAACTAGCAAAGGAATTAGCAATACCACTGGCTATTATATTCAGGGAGCCAGTCTGGACTGCAGACATGCCTACTGAGTGGATAGTGACCCAAGCAGGGACAGTGTTTAAAAGGGACCCCAACATGGCCCAGGGGACTAAAGACCTGTCAGTTTGATATCAATACTACATACAGCTGCTTGAGATAATCTTAAGAAACATAATTGTTGAACGTTTGCAAGAAATCAACTTGAACTTGATAGCCCAGTATTCTGCAAGGGGAAACCATGCCAAATAAATTTCCTTGCCTTTTTCTAAACAGTATGTCATCAAAGAACTTGATGTGGGGAAAATGTGTGGTTGTTTCTATACCTGAACATCAGCAAAGCATTTTATACGTACAATGACAGTGACTTGGTAAGTTGCACACTCATCCCTGAGGCCAGAAGATCGAAAGGTCATGGGTTCCAGTCCCACTCCAGGAGCATGGGTTAATATGTGATGCTGACACTATCCTGCAGCACTGGGGGGAGCTGCACTGATGAGTTTCCATCCTTCGGATGAGGTGTTAAACCCAGCTCCCTTCTACTGATCTCCAATGGCCATTCAGGTTGAAGTTAACATTCCCATGGCACATATCATATAGAGTTGTACAAAGCTGAAAAAACACAGTCCTGCAGCACATATCATATAGAGGTGGGTGAAGGTAAGAAAATACAGTGCCATGGCATATATCATTTAGAGATGTGCGAAGCTGAGAAAACACAGTCTCATGGCACATATCATTTAGAGATATGCGAAGCAGAGAAAACACAGTGCCATGGCACGTATCATATAGAGATGCGCAAAGATGAGAAAACACAGTCCAGCGGCACATATCATTTAGAAATGTGCGAAGCTGAGAAAACACAGTCCAGCGGCACATATCATTTAGAAATGTGCGAAGCTGAGAAAACACAGTCCAGCGGCACATATCATTTAGAGATGTGCGAAGCTGAGAAAATACAGTCTCCTCAGCACATATCATGTAGTGATGCACGAAGGTGAGAAAACACAGTCCCCCCGGCACATATCATACAGAGATGCGTGAAGGTGAGGAAACATTCTCGTGGCACATATATAGAGATGCACAAAGGTGAGAAAACACAGTCCCATGTCACATATCGTTCAGAGATGCGTGAAGCTGAGAAAATACAGTCCTATGGCACATATCATACAGAGATATGCAAAGCTGAGAAAACACTGTCCCATGGCACATATCATTTAGAGATGTGTGAAGCTGATAAAACACAGTCTTTCCCGGCACATATCATGTAGAGATGCGCGAAGGTGAGAAAACACATTCCCCAGGCACATATCATATAGAGATGTGCAAAGCTAAGAAAACACAGTCCCATGGCACATATCATTTAGAGATGTGTGAAACTGAGAAAACACAGTCCAGTGACACATATCATGTAGTGATGCACAAAGGTGAGAAAACACAGTCCCACGTCACATATCATTCAGAGACGCGAGAAGCTGAGAAAACACAGTCATGTGGCACATATTATATAAAGATATGTGAAGCAGAGAAAACACTGTCCCATGGCACATATTATTTAGAGATGTGCAAAGCTAAGAAAACACAGTCCCGCGGCACATATCATTTAGAGATGTGCGAAGCTGAGAAAACACAGTCCCACGGCACATATCATTTAGAGATATGTAAAGCTGAAAAAACACAGTCCCCCAGAACATAACATATAGAGATGTGCAAAGCTGAAAAAACTTTGCTTCAACAGTGCTTTGCAAAGTTGGCCAGCTTTGTGAAGTTAGAAGTGTCAACTGTGCAATGCTTTTTGCCTGCCAAAGCAGCATTTTTTTCCACAAAGTGGCCAAAGTTCACTTGCGAAGTTGCCACTTCACAGAAAAAAGCACCACTTCACAAGAAAAAATGTTGGGAAGCCATCAAAGTTGAAGTTGGTGATGCCAATAGGAACTTTGGGAAGCTTCATGAAATGAAAGTTTTACAACTTCACAGTCATTTCACTGACAAAGTTTGCAAGAGTAGAGGGTTTCCTCAGTGTCCTGGCCAACATCCTCAGCAATAAAACATATCGATGTAACCCACCCACCCCTAAGATGTAACAGGAAATGAGCTTTCACAGCTCAGTGTGTCTTTCCTTGTCAAGAAATGAAAATACATTTGATATTGTATTTGAAAACCTGGCTATAACTGGGAATGTAATGAACTGGGTTCAAAACTGGCTGCAGGGTACTATAGGAAATAAAGAATTGTAAAGTAACCTGTCACCAGGGGTAAGGGATTAGTAGAGGTCCCATAGGGGTCCATTCTTGGGCCTACATTATTCAGTGTATTCATAAGTGACCTAGAAGTAGGCAGCACCTGCTAGACCCTCCTGTATGCCAGTGACACCAAAATGGAGAGGGTGCTTACATTAAACAAGGTAAGCAATGGCCTGCATACCCACCACACTGAGGAACCGTTAGAATTTAATGAAAACAAAGCTTTATTCCTGTCGATGTAGCAAAACACACACATTTTGCTAGTGACCTCATTTTGTCCAGGGAAGGTCTCTTAACACGCACCACTGCTGAACCGTGTTGAGACACC
Organism: Neoceratodus forsteri; assembly: GCA_016271365.2. Lineage (NCBI taxonomy): Eukaryota > Metazoa > Chordata > Ceratodontiformes > Ceratodontidae > Neoceratodus > Neoceratodus forsteri. The sequence continues at coordinate 75,430,203 of JADMNL010000023.1, forward strand.
CGCAAGTGTCTACACTAGTGGGTAGTCCAAATTAAATCCTGAAACATTTTAAAAACTGTGTTTAAACCAAGGTCTTATCAGGGTTTAAACATGATTTTTAAAAACAGATTACAAGCCGTGTTAGGTGTGGACGCAAACAGTGCTAGGGTGCTTTAAAACAGTTTAAGCTCCTTAAACCATTTTAAACACCATAGTGTGAACAAGGGCAGTGTGTGTGTCTGTGTATGTATGAATTTGTGTATGTATATGGATGTGTGCACTGTGCGCATGAATGTATTAATTTGTGTAGGTGTATGTATGTATACACTGTGTTTGCGCAATAATTTGTGTATGTGTACATATGTATGCACTTCATGTGTGTATGTGTATGAATTTGTGTGTGGATATGTACAGATGTGTGCATTGTGTGTGAATGAATTTGTGCATGTGTATGTACGTATGTGCACTCTGTGTGTGTGTGTCTGTATAAATTTGTGTATGTATTAATGCACTCTGTGTGTGTACGCATGAATCTGTGTATGTGTATGGATGTGCTGTGTGTGTGTGTATGTCTATGCATTAATTTGTGAACGTATGAATATGGTGTGTGTGTGTATTACTTTGTGTATGTATATGAGGTATGTACTGTGTGTATGAATTTATGTATGTATATGTATGTATGCGCTGTGTGTATATGCATGAATTTGTGTATGTACTGTATATGGTTGTATGTGCTGTGTGTGTATATGCATATTTGTGTATTTATATGTATATATGTGCAGTGTGTCTATACATTAATTTGTGCATGTATATGTATGTATGTACAGTGTGTATATGCATTAATTTGTGTATGTAAATGTATGTATGTGCTGTGTGTATGCATGAATTTGTGTATGTATATGTATGTATGTGCTGTGTGTGTGTATGCTTGAGTTTCTGTATGTATATGTATGTATGTGCTGTGTGTATACATTAATTTGTGCATGTACATGTATGTATGTGCTGTGTGTTTATGCATGAGTTTGTGTATGTATATGTATGTATGTGCTGTGTGTGTATCCATGTGTTTGTGTATGTGTGTATATATATATATATATATATATGCGCAGTGTGTGTATGCGCAGTGTGTGTATGCATGAATTTGTATATGTATGTGCTGTGTGTGTATGCATGAATTTTTGTATGTATATATATGTATGTATGTGCAGGGTGTGTATGCATGAATGTGTGCATGTATATGTATGTATGTGCTGTGTGTGTATGCATGCATTTGTGTATGTATATATATATATATGTATGTGCAGTGTGTATATGCATGAATTTGTGTATGTATATATATATATGTATGTATGCGCTGTGTGTATGTATGAATTTGTGTATGTATATGTATGGATGTGCAGTGTGTGTATGCATGAATTTGTGTATGTATATGTATGTAGGTGCAATGCGTGTATGCATGAATTTGTGTATGTATATGACATGTATGTGCTATGTGTGTGTATGCATGAATTTGTGTATGTACATGGAATACATGTATGTGTACTGCATGTGTGTGTGTATGCAGGATTTGTGTATGTATGTGGATGTATGAAGTGTGTGTATGCATGAATTTGTGCATGTATGTATGTACTGTGTGTGTATATGCATGAATTTGTGAATGTATATGGATGTACTTGCAGAGCGTGTATACATGAATTTGTGTATGTATATGTATGTATGTACTGTGTGTATATGCATGAAATTGTGTATGTATATGGATGCATGTGCAGTGTGTGTATGCATGAATTTGTGTATGTATATGGATGTATCTGCAGTGTGTGTATGCATGAATTTGTGGATGTATATGGATGTATGTGCTGTGTGTGTGTATGCATGAATTTGTGTATGTATATGGACGTGTGTGCAGTGTGTATATGCATGAATTTGTGTATGCATATGGATATATGTGCAGAGCATGTATGCATGAATTTGTGTGTATATATATATAATATATGTAAGTATATACTGTGTGTGTGTATGCATGAATTTGTGTATGTATATGGATGTATGTGCAGTGTGTGTATGCATGAATTTGTGTATCTATATGTATATGTATGTATGTGCAGTGTATGTATGCATGAATTTGTGTATGTATATGGATGTATGTGCTATGTGTGTATGCATGAATTTGTGCATGTATATGGATGTATGTGCAATGTGTGTATGCATGAATTTGTGTATGTATGTATATGTATGTATGTACTGTGTGTATGCATGAATTTGTGTATGTATATGGATGTATGTGCTGTGTGTGTATGCATGAATTTGTGTATGCATATGTATGTATGTGCAATGTGTGTATGCATGAATTTGTGTATGTATATGTATGTATGTGCAGTGTGTGTATGCATCAATTTGGGTATGTATATGGATGTATGTATGTACTGTGTGAGTATGCATGAATCTGTGTATGTATATGGATGTATGTGCATTGTGTGTATGCATGAATTTATGTATGTATAGTTATGCATGTATTGTGTGTGCATGAATTTGTGTATGCATATGGATGTATGTGCAGTGAGTGTATGCATGAATTTGTGTATGTATACAGATGTATGTGCAGTGTGTGTATGCATGCATTTGTGTACGTATATGGAAGTATGTGCTGTGTGTATATACATGAATTTGTATATGTATGTATGTACTGTGTGTGTGTATATGCATGAATTTGCATATGTATATGTATGTATGTACTGTGTGTGTATGCATGAATTTGTGTATGCATATGTATGTATGTGCAGTGTGTGTATGCATGAATTTGTGTATGTATGTGGATTTATGTGCTGTGTGTGTATACATGAATTTGTGCATGTATATGGACGTATGTGCAGTGTGTGTATGCATGAATTTGTGAATGTATATGTATGTATGTATGTACTGTGTGTGTATGCATGAATTTGTGTATGTATATGGATGTATGTGCAGTGTGTGTATGCATGAATTTGTGTATGTATATGGATGTATGTGCTGTGTGTGTATGCATGAATTTGTGTATGTATATGTATGTAGGTGCAATGTGTGTATGCATGAATGTGTGTATGTATATGTATGTATGTATGCAGTGTGTGTATGCATGAATTTGTGTATGGTATGTATGTATGCAGTGTAGGTGTATGCAAGTGATTTTGTATGTATATGTATGTAGCATGTGTGTATGTATGCATGAATTGTGTATGTATACGAATGAATGTGCAGTGTGTGTATGCATGAATTTGTGGATGTATGTGGATGTATGTGCAAATCATGTATGCATGAATTTGTGTATGTATATAGATGGATGTACAGTGTGTATGCATGAATTTGTGGATGTATATGGATGTATGTGTTGTGTGTGTATATGCATGAATTTGTGTATGCATATGGATATATGTGCAGTGTGTGTATGCATGAATTTGTGTATCTATATGTATATGTATGTATGTGCAGTGTATGTATGCATGAATTTGTGTGTATATATATATATATATATAATATGTAAGTATATACTGTGTGTGTGTATGCATGAATTTGTGTATGTATATGGATGTATGTGCAGTGTGTGTATGCATGAATTTGTGTATCTATATGTATATGTATGTATGTGCAGTGTATGTATGCATGAATTTGTGTATGTATATGGATGTATGTGCTATGTGTGTATGCATGAATTTGTGCATGTATATGGATGTATGTGCAGTGTGTGTATGCATGAATTTGTGTATGTATGTATATGTGTGTATGTACTGTGTGTGTATGCATGAATTTGTGTATGTATATGGATGAATGTGCTGTGTGTGTATGCATGAATTTGTGTATGTATATGTATGCATGTGCAATGTGTGTATGCATGAATTTGTGTATGTATATGTATGTATGTGCAGTGTGTGTATGAATCAATTTGGGTATGTATATGGATGTATGTATGTACTGTGTGAGTATACATGAATCTGTGTATGTATATGGATGTATGTGCATTGTGTGTATGCATGAATTTATGTATGTATAGTTATGCATGTATTGTGTGTGCATGAATTTGTGTATGTATATGGATGTATGTGGTGTGTGTATGCATGAATTTGTGTATGTATACAGATGTACAGTGTGTGTATGCATGCATTTGTGTACGTATATGGAAGTATGTGCTGTGTGTATATACATGAATTTGTGTATGTATGTATGTACTGTGTGTGTATATGCATGAATTTGTGTATGTATATGTATGTATGTACTGTGTCTGTATGCATGAATTTGTGTATGTATATGTATGTATGTGCAGTGTGTGTATATGCATGAATTTGTGTATGTATGTGGATTTATGTGCTGTGTGTGTATACATGAATTTGTGCATGTATATGGATGTATGTGCTGTGTGTGTATGCATGAATTTGTGAATGTATATGTATGTATGTATGTACTGTGTGTGTATGCATGAATTTGTGTATGTATATGGATGTATGTGCTGTGTGTGTATATGCATGAATTTTTGTATGTATATGGATGTATGTGCAGTTTGTGTATGCATGAATTTGTGTATGTATATGGATGTATGTGCTGTTTGTGTATGCATGAATTTGTGTATGTATATGTATGTAGGTGCAATGTGTGTATGCATGAATGTGTGTATGTGTATTTATGTATGTATGTGCAGTGTGTGTATGCATGAATTTGTGTATGTATATGTATGTATGTGCAGTGTGTATGCAAGAATTTGTGTATGTATATGTATGTATGTACTGTGTGTGTATGTATGCATGAATTTGTGTATGTATACGAATGAATGTGCAGTGTGTGTATGCATGAATTTGTGTATGTATGTGGATGTATGTGCAAATCATGTATGCATGAATTTGTGTATGTATATAGATGGATGTACTGTGTGTGTATGCATGAATCTGTGTATGTATGTGTATGTATGTACTGTGTGTATGCATGAATTTGTGTATGTATATGAATGTATGTGCAGTGTGTGTATGCATGAATTTGTGTATGTATAAGGATGTATGTGCAGTGTGTGTATATGCATGAATTTGTGTTATGTATGTATGTACTGTGTGTGTATGCATGAATGTGTATATGTATAAGGATGGATGTGCAGTGTGTGTATGCATGAAGTTGTGTATGTATGTATGTATGTACTGTGTGTGTATATGCATGAATTTGTGTATGTATATGGATGTATGTGCAGAGCATGTATGCATGAATTTGTGTATGCATATGTATGTATGTACTGTGTGTATGCATGAATTTGTGTATGTATATGGATGGATGTGCAGTGTATGCATGAATTTGTGTATGTATATGAATGTATGTGCTGTGTGTGCATGCATGAATTTGAGTATGTACAGTATGTATGTACTGTGTTTATATGCATGAATTTGTGTATGTATATGGATGTACATGCAGAGCGTGTATGCATGAATTTGTGTATACATATGTATGTATGTACTGTGTGTATGCATGGATTTGTGTATGTATATGGAAGTATGTGCAGTGTGTGTATGCATGAATTTGTGTATGTATATGGATGTGTGTGCAGTGTGTATATGCATGAATTTGTGTATGTATGTATGTACTGTGTGTGTATATGCATGAATTTGTGTATGCATATGGATATATGTGCAGAGCATGTATGCATGAATTTGTGTATATATATGTATATATATGTAAGTATATACTGTGTGTGTATGCATGAATTTGTGTATGTATATGGATGTATGTGCAGTGTGTGTATGCATGAATTTGTGTATCTATATGTATATGTATGTATGTGCAGTGTGTGTATGCATGAATTTTTGTATGTATATGGATGTATGTGCTATGTGTGTATGCATGAATTTGTGCATGTATATGGATGTATGTGCAGTGTGTGTATGCATGCATTTGTGTACGTATATGGATGTATGTGTTGTGTGTATATACATGAATTTGTGTATGTATGTATGTACTGTGTGTATATGCATGAATTTGTGTATGTATATGTATGTATGTACTGTGTGTATGCATGAATTTGTGTATGTATATGTATGTATGTGCAGTGTGTGTATGCATGAATTTATGTATATGGATTTATGTGCTGTGTGTGTATACATGAATTTGTGCATGTGTATGCATGAATTTGTGAATGTATATGTATGTAGGTACTGTGTGTATGCATGAATTTGTGTATGTATATGGATGTATGTGCTGTGTGTGTATATGCATGAATTTGTGTATGTATATGGATGTATGTGCAGTGTGTGCATGCATGAATTTGTGTATGTATGTATGTATGTATCTACTAAGAATCGTACTAAGGAGCATCAGGGAGCCAAAGGCAATCATGCCCATAAATAGTTCACATCTCATAACCCATAGTAATCACTGTAGTACCACTTCATCCCAGTTTCCATGATCCAGGCATCTAATTTGTGCTTGAAGATGGATTTGTTTTTATTGAGTACTATATCTTGTGGGATGGCATTCCAGGGGTTCTCCTCCCTTTATGAAAAGTAAAACTTCCTCCTAAATCTGTTATATTTAATGGACTGTAACAGTAATGGATGACCTCTAGTTTCTGCTTTTTCCTGCTTAAATTCAAACCCTATTTCATTAAATAAATATGGGTCAGTAATGATGTCCCACATAAGAAGCAAGTAACCTTTTTTCAGGTGACATTAGGTTTAGCCTACTTGTTATGTCATCATAATCAAATCCCTTCAACCCATTTACTTGTTTAGTTACTCTTGTTTGAACCCTTTCTATTTGAATTATGTATTTTTCGTATACGGACACCGGAATTGGGAACAATAATCCAGATCTGGGCAGACGTATGATCTGTACAGAGGCAATAAGACCTCCAGTGCTCAGGACCTAATATTGTTTCTAATGGACCGTATGATTTTATTTGCCTTTCTAATTGTTTCATTTGTCTGTCTCGAGTGAGCTAAACAGAGATCCCAAGATCATTTTCTACTGTTGTTGTTTTCAGCTGCTTCCAACATAAAATATAATTATGATTACAATTCTTAAAAGCCAAGTGCATAACCTTGAATTTTTTTCAGGTTAAAACGTATATCCTACATGATGGCCCAAGCAGTTATGGTATTTAGATAATGTTGAATACGAATGTAATCTTCTAGAGTTGTACTAGTGCCACTAATTTTAGTATCGTCTACATATTTTACAGACCAATTATTTAACTCTTGAATCAAATCTGCAATAAATATATAAAAAATAAAAATGCCCAGTACTGACCCCTGAGGGACCCCGCTAGACACAGCACCTTCCAGTGAAGGAACACCATTAATTACCACCCTCTGTGTTCTAGCAACAAGCCAATCTGATATCCATGTTATCATTCTATGGCTTAACCCTCTTGATATTAATTTTGTGTTGTTATGGCTCCATGGGGAACAAGGTCAAAGGCCTTTTAAAAATCCAAAAATATCACATCACAGGGGGTTTTCACATCCAGTTAACTGCTGATTTTTTTGTAAAAGCACAGAAGATTTGTAACACAGGATTGGCCCTTGGTAAAATGATGCTGCTCGTGGTCAATATTGCCTAATAAAGTCATCATTTTATCTTTTATAATGCCCTCCAGAAGTTTACACACAATATACGATATGTAGATGTATGACTAACTGGTTGATAGTTTTCAACATTCTATCTATCGCCTTTAATAAAAAGAGGTGTTACATTAGCCATTTTCCAGTCCTTAGGGACCTCACCATTGTTTAGGCTTCTTTCAAACACCAACTTCAAAGGGTGTAGGAGGTCCTTTGACATTAGTTTAATCATGGTACCTGTTAGCATATCAGGGCCAGGAGAGCAGTCTGCTTTGATATTTTTTATCTTATTGTTTATATCTTCATCTCAGTTTTTCATATATCCATTTATACAGTCAACAGGTGGTATATATAAGCTACCTTTTTTTTTGCTATAAATGCTACAAAAGTGTTTATTAAATAGTTCTGCCATGTCTTCTTCTGTGTTTACATAGAAAATAAAGGATGGGGTGGTGTGTGTAACAAGATTTTACACACACTTGAGGTGAGGGATGCTGCATAAACCCCAAGGGCGAAGCCTGGGGGGTTTATAAAAAGCATCTTACACCAACGGTGTGTGCAAAATCGAGTTTTACACACAACCCCATCTTTTATTTTATATCATTGCCGTCCAGCACTTTTTTGCCACAGCAATTATATACAATAAAACAAAAAAACATGGAGATTGGTGTTGAGGCAGCCGCGGATTGGTTGGGATTCAGCGCGATTGGTGGTTTGCCAAGATTTTAAATTACTTTCATGTTTTAGGGTTCCAGAGTGGTCCTTTACTGTTTTTGTATTAATTCTTGTTTTTTTTTTGTTTGTTTTTGAGGGGTTTTACTTACCACTGTGTGATGGTTATGCTGTCTATCTAGTGAGAGAAGTGAAGAGTGAGAGCAAGAGCGAGTGGTGCATGCACTGAGGCAGAGAACTCTGGCACATGTTTGCCATTATAACTAGCTGGTTATAATGGCAAATGATAACCGGGTTTCCCTATGGGAAAAAGCACTGGCCAATAATTAGAATGGAATTATTATGTGATAATGGTCCCACGCTACATTTGGGTTGTTTTAAAGGGTTAATTGCATCCATAGAATGTTTTATTATTGTTTTTGTAGCATTCTTTGCTTAGAAGAGTTCCATATTGCTTTCAGCTTTTCTAATCTTCTGCTTACATTTCTTTTGTATATGTTTAAATTTATTCCAAAGAAAATATGTATGAGTTTCTTTGTAGTCATTGAAAACCTTATGCTTTTTTTTACTAATTAGCTTTTTAATCTTTTTGTTAAGCCACTTAGATTTTCATCTCTTGTTATTTTTTGTTTTCTTATATTTAGGAATATGTATTACTAATTTGAAATATAATGGTTTTTGTTCTGTTCCACATTTCCTCAGCATTGCAGTTTGACAACAGGAGTTCCCATTTTATCACTGATAATGCTGAGTTTATTTTGTTTATATCGGCTTTTTAATAGTTCTAAAAATAAGAGTTATTACTGTATTTAATATATAAAAATTTACATCAAAGCAAACTGAACTGTGGTCACTAATACCTAAAGAAGGACCCGTTTTGCAGTTCTAGATATTTAAGTTTGGTGCTCCTAGGACAATATCCGGAGTATTCAAACCTCGTGTGGGCTCTAATACGTATTGACTTATTAATAATTGCTCTCATGATGATAACAGTTGGTTACTATGGGTTGAGGTTGCAGTGTGGTTTATCCAGTCTATAGCTCCCATATTTAGGACTCCCATTAAAAGAACCTCTTCCACTTTACAGGTAGATTCAAGTTGTGTGATTATCTGGGCAGTGACCTCCAAAGATGAGTCATGGGGACGGTAACTTAGCCCAATGACAGAAGAGTCTGGAGAGTTAGGGAACATCTTTGTCCATAGGATTTCAGTGTCAGCTGTCTTCATGATTGTTTTCATTAGTAATGTCTATGGCATTAAATGCTGAGTTTACATGGAGAGCAATTCCACCGCCCTTTTTATTTTTTGTGGAAGAGTGTAGGATAGAAATGGATAATTATTATAAATCTGGACATCTTAAGCGATATAATGGATAGACTTATGGTGAGCTATATGCACCCGGGTCCACTAAGATCCATATGTCCACATGTTCCATACATGAACAAGTCATATCCATTTATATTTTCCCCCATGCATCACTATCCCAGCGCCACATTTCTGTAATTGCCATTATAGCTATTTTTTTTCTCCAGTGGCTACTGCTAAGAGCTCATCAGATTTATTAGTTAAGCCTCTAGCATTTGAACGATAACACTTAATTTTATTATATTTAGTGTATTTATCTGCTGCCTTGGCCATGGGAACATCAGGTGGTTTAAGGAGACCTATATTTCTGTTGATTTCCCCCAGGTTAATTAGTTTAAATTAATTTCATCCAGGGTGCATTTAATACTATCGCCTAGAACTTTTGCTCCCTTGTTATTCAAATGAAGTCTGTCTTTAGACTAAAGCGAGGTATCTGCCCAGAAAGTTTTCCAATTATTAATGAACACTATGCCTTCCTTTTTACACCAGTTAAAAAAGTATTGCATTTATTCTGGATAAGGTATGTTTTTTCTCTACATGTACTCTTGGAATAGGTAAAATGCTAGAGACAGCAACAGTACTGCCTTCCTCTTTAATGTTTTACCCAAAGACGATAGGTGATAACTTGTGTCTTTTTCATATTGTTTTCCCACATCATTAGTACCAAGATGTAAGACAACCAAGGAGTTTTTGTGTAAGGAATAAAACATGGTGGGGTGTGCATTAGACATTTCTAATGCATGGCATGGGGCATAATTAGGCACAAGGCCACAGGCCGAGTGCGTCCAGCCCCTGCCCGTGTATTAGAAATGACTAATGCACATCCCCGGAGTGTCTTATTGTGCTTACAAAATGCAAATATGTTTATGACATAGAGGTAAAAATATAAATTGATATGTTAAAATAGAACAAAAATAAAATTAAATCTGTATTTTAATGCAAAATAGTCCCTCTGCCTGCATCTGCTTTTTGTTTTTACATTCAGATTTTTGATCTACTATGGCCACCATAGCTTTGGTGGTTGTCAGGGAGTTTTGACTTTAGCTGGTTGTCATGACTCCCCAGTACCCTCTCCCCCCCCCCCACTAAAGCAGCTGCAGTGTGTGCTACCATTTTGATTTTTATGAATTTCTTCTTTTTTTTATTTTGAATATATTTTTGTACCTCTTCTGACACTTGGGACAGCAAGATGAGTGAGTGTCGGGTAGCTAGAGAAGCTGCAGATGCTTCAGCAGAGACTGTGGCTCCAAGTGCACGTGAGAGAGAGCATCTTAGTTGGAGAGTTTGTGTCAAAAGGAGCAGTGTATGTTATGATACTGTAAAATGTCCAGGCAGGTGAGTGAGCAAGGGGTGGGGGTGGGGGCGGAGGTTGTGAGAGTGGAAGGTACTATTAGTAGCAGTTTTTTTTTACCATGGGCAGCATTGAGACTACAAGAAGGAGAAAAGGAGGGGGAGGCAATGACTGGCACGGTTTCAAATAACTGTCGGTGACTCCATGGCATCAGGAATGTGCAATCGAGGTTCCTCACCCAGCTTAAACTTGATATCCACATTTAAGGTATGTGTGTAACCCCCTTGTTACCTGGGGTTACTAGAATCCCAGTAAGACCTAGTGGTAGGCAGGGAAGGCAGCTTGTGAAACTCCAGTTAAATGGGTTTCACCCTGTCTCACTCTGTTCTCAGTCTCAGCTGAGACTGAGGGATGACATCACCAATAGAACTTTCGCAGCTGCATGAGCCACATTGGAATCTGCAGCAAAGGAAGTTAGATAGAACGTTGGGAGTTTTGAAGTCAGTGTCTTCAGTTGGCCTTCAGTCAGTAGAGTGTGAAATTGGGAGCTTGCTGGTAAAGCAGCTCAGTGAAGGCTCCAGGAGCCTCAGCCCTGACAGAGGGCTACTTTTAAGTAATAAGGTGTGTGTCTCCACCTTAAAGAGAGACACAGAAGATTCCTGAAGTGGTGGAGACCGCTGTTTTTCAGGTCTCAGTGCCTCCTCCCTCTGGGGGGGGGTATGGAATGGTTTCCTTGCAGATTCCTGGGGCAACCCCCTAGTTCTGCTTGTGGAGGAAAAGCTGCCTGTATGTTCCAGTATTTATTTTGCAAGAAAAGAAGATTTGTGAGTCGCCTGTGGGGCACCTGCAATGTAAGGGTGAGTGTCTGCTCTGGCTAAAAGGGCATATGTTTTTTCACCCTGAGACTTATGTGACAATGTGGGAATTAAACTACTAAATATTGGGAAGCCTAGAGAAATGGGCTAAGCAAGTAAAAGTAGTTTCAAGTTCCAGAGTTTGTTGGGATGCTAATAATATGTAGAAGTGATGTGACAGACGTCTACCCTTAATCTACATTTAAAAGTTCAGTAAAGGAATTGTTCAGTTTTCCAGAGAAATGGCTGGGTATGGGCTGTGGGAGCTGGAGGTAGGTGGCCCCCCATTTTTAATGACCAGGTACACCTCTACAGATTTCTTCTGTGGATTTCTACTTTGCCTCAGGCACTTGGCCAGAGATGGGGGAAGTACCCAGATGTGGGATTGTAAGGAAAATTCTCTCTAGGAGACGAGACTCTAGTGTGGTTTGGGGAGCCACAACAGGATAATTGGTTAATTCCTCAAATGGACTGTGGATCAAGTGGCCTGCTGGGAAGCCGGGCCAGTGGGGAAAAATCCAAGTATGTACAAGTCGGGCTGTGTACCCAAAGCTGCGTGCAAGTCCGGGCTGTGTGTCTGGTGGGTTTAGAGCCTGAGCGCTGGAAATAGTGCTAAAGTGTTCTGTTGTCTCTAATCTGCATTACCAGGAAATGTAGCCCCATGGGGGTCCATCTATGCTTTGTTTGTTCAGCTTGGATGTAAATAAAAGCCACACTGAAGAATCCCATTCCTGGTTCTGGACATTACAGTTATTGCTTCCTGTGTTCAGATTTACTTGGGTGCCCTGTGCAGAGTAGCCAAACCTAGGTCCCCCTGTGCCGAGTAGCCTCATCCTCCCCGAACCCAGTCCCCACCAGGTACTGCTGTCAGCTTCAACAGCATGCCACCTGTCCTTTTGGCAAAAAGGCAGGGGTGAGGGGTTACATGTGCTTCTATCAGAAATGATTACGAGGTTAACACAGTTTGGGGAACTTTGTGGCTAGTGGGGGAAAAATGGCAGTGATTCAAAAAATGAAAATTCTATCTGGCTTCTTTATACTAGTTCTTTTTAGATGCAGCTGTGTTCACATGAACTTGCTGCTGGTCATGTATTAGACATTTCTAATGCATGGCTAGCAACCAATCAAAATACAGGCATTTCCCTACCCATTTTATAATTTTGATTAGTTTGTTAATTCTGTTTTGCATGTCTGGGGCAGGATTCACAAAACCTTGCCCCTGCACAAACCCAGTTCCCACCCTGTGATCACTGACTTCTGGCCCAATATATACTAAGTAATTTCCCTGGTGCTAGTGGAGCCCCCCCCCCCCCATGATCGCTGAACACTGTCCCAATATCTACAAAGTAATGTCCCTGGTGCTAGTGCCCCCCATGATCGACGATTGCTGGCAAAATGATCAATACAGTTTCCCTGGTGTCCAGTGGTATCCCCCTGCACCCATGCCTGATCAATTTTAAAATATTCCTGGCAACTAGCGCTCCCCCCCCCACCAATCATCGGCCTGATGCTGAAAGACATGTTTCCCTTGTGTCCAGTAGCCCCTTTCCCACCCAAACCCATGACCAATCATTTATATAATATTTTCTGGTGTCCAGCGGTCACATCCCTGACTCACACCCATGCCCAATCAGTTTCATAATATTCCCTGGCATCTAGTGTTCCCCCCTGCCAGTTGCCAGCCTGATGTTGAAAGACATGTCTCCCCGGTGTCCAGTGGCCCCCCAACCCCCACCCATGTCCAGTCAGTTATCTAATATTCCCTAGTGTCTGGTGGTTCCTTCCCCCCACCCAATCCCATGCCTGATTTTTAGTAACTATTTCCTGGTAACTAGTGGTCCCCCATCCTGATCCCCAATGCAAGAACTCAATGGCATTTCCTGGTGTCTAGCGGACCCCTCAACTCCCACCCCAACAGGTAGTGCCCCACCACTCCGCAGCCCCCCAACGTGACCCTGAGCCAGCAACCAGCATATCCCTCCTCTCTCCACCATAGCTGGCCACCGACTCAATGAGCATGTACTGTATACAGAATGCACCCACTGATTGATAACTCACTGGCTGCATACTGTAAACAGTACACGCTCATTGACAGCTCAGTTGGTGGCTGGCCATGGTGGAGAGAGGAGGGCTTTGCTGGTCCCTGGCTACAGGTCGGGTTGGGGATGCGGAAGGATGGGGCACTACCTGCTGGGGTGGGTGGTGGGGGGTCTGCTAGACACCAGGGAATGCTATCAAGTTCTTGTATTAGGGATCAGGATAGGGGGCCACTAGTCACCAGGGAATAGTTAATAAAAATTGCGCATGGGATTGGGTGTGTGAGGGATGGGGGTGGGACCACTGGACACCAGGGAATATTACATAAATGATCAGGCATAGGTGTGGGTGGAGCGAGGGACCGCTGAACACTAGGGAAACATGTCTTTCAACATCAGGCCAGCAATCAGTGATCAGCAGGGTGACACAAGACACCAGGGAATATTATAAAACTGATCAGGCCTGGGTGCGGGTGGCGGGGTGTGACCACTGAGCACTAGGAAAACTCTATTGATAATTGTAGGCTGGAGATCAGTGATCCTAGGGGGGGATGACTAGCACCAGGGACATTACTTTGTATATATTGGGCCAGTGATCATGGTGGGGGGGAGAGACCACTAGCACCAGGGAAATTACTTTGTATTTATCGGGTTGGCGATTCTGCAGGGGAGAACACAACCACCAGAGAAGTCTGACATTTTCACTTGGGATGGCAATCAGTAAGGGGGGTATGTTAAACTCTGTTTCAGCTCATGTAAATGAGCCCATAATTGACATGTAAATAGCCACATAGCGCCTTGCATGCCCAATGGGCTCATTTACATGGCTACTTCTGTAAATTCCAAATAGCGCACCTGCGCTATTCATTTCAGGGATGCACATCAGGGTGGCACTAGTGGAGTTAAAGGTAGCCCTAAGGGGGTTAGCACTGCTTCATCCTGACTCTATTCACAGTCGAATAGTGTAGTACACTTTCTGACTGTGAATAGCAAACCTACACACTTGTGCAATTGCAAAGTGCAGTGCAAAACTGTGCTCTGTGCTTTGCGATTTTTTGTGAATCTAGCCACTGATATTTTAGCTCCTGTGAGGCAAGAGACTGTGGTGTTATAGTTATGTGAATGGTAATGTGTATCAACATAGCTTATAATAGAGTCACCAATTACTAATTTTTGCAATGATTTATTTCTCTTATTTGCACTTTCCTGATCTACAATTCTAAATTCCTTTCCCGGGACACAGACTTCAGGTGTTGCTGTGCACTCTGACTCATTTGTAAGTGAAGAACACCTGTTTGAGAGAATTAGTTCATTGTGATTTATTGCTCTTCTACCTCTAGTAAATGACTGTTTAGTTATAAGGGACCAGTCTTCAGCCTGACCATTTGTTTCAAACCCCCTACCACTTTTGGGAGAGTGCAAAAATTTATCAGACAAGTCAGAGTCTCCACTATACTCCCTTGTTTTTCTTCTGTTGGCCATCCCTGTTTTTGGTGTAGGTTGTGGTACATTACATATACCAGCTTGGATTCTGTTACACTTATTTCATTGTTTTTCTAATGTGTTCTAGTTCTGTTAAGCATTTCGTATGCTTTGTGCATTTGTGACATACACAATTTACATCATTTGCAATGTTGTTGCCAATATTCTCAACAGAAACTAGAGCATACATATTATGTTTAACATTTGATAACTGAGCCTTCCTTACAAAGAAGTTCTAAAAATTTTCAGAACGGTCTGTAAATTCCATTTTTTCCTTTTCCTGACTTGAGGGGAAAATATGAAAGTTAGATTGAAATACATTACTTACTCAAGCATAATGGGTAAAAGTAAATGAAAAGGGGGTGAGCCACCTCCCTCACCTCCCTCGGTGAATGCAAGTAGATGTGCTTGCCTCTGCCAGTGCGTTACCTCTACTCGGCACTTGCCTCCGCTCGCAGAGACACTCCTTTATAAGGAAAGTTGCAAGATTCCCAAATGCCTTTTACACATAGTATGCCATTGCCAGACATGCTTCAGATGTTGAAGCTGAAATTTGTTTTGGAAAAAGATCTGCCAGTCATTTTTTTTAATATTTTATCAGCGTTTTGTTCTCCCGTTTTCTGTGTGTGGCCACACCCCCAAAATGATGTCATGCCAGTGAGTTGTCAATGATTTACATACAGCAACAAGGAATTCTGGGTAATTTATAATGTTGCCTTACATATGCCTGCCTCAGACGTACAGTCCCATATGTTACTGGTGGCTATCCATAATATGTAAATAACTGCTGCAAGGCATTGTGGGCAAAATATGAACCTGTTTTACAGTTTCCTTACTCTGAGGTACTGTCCCATATTAGTGTGGTGGTGTCAACAATATAAGCTTTTGTATGTTTATTTTCACAACAATGCATTGTGCACACTCTGTATCGCTACAAAACTTCTATACTGAGAGACATAGTCTCCTATTTCAGCAGTGAGCACAGAAATATAATACCCTGTATACTAATTTACATTGTGAGGCATTGTGGGTACAGTACACAGCTGATTTGTCTATCTAAAACTAAAAAGTGACACTGTTCCTTTAATAACTTTGTTTCCTGGCATGATGTCACAGTTGGGGTAGCAGCACTGAGAAAAAAGGGGCAGATTATGCAAATGAAGCAGATCACTGAAATAAAAGGGTTTTTTTTTCAAGGAAAATAGCACATTTTGGCAGTTTGAATGGTAGGAGACTGATTCACAACTTCTACAAGTTGCTACTCCCATTTGCTATGGCAAACTTACACCTTTACTACTAGAACAGGAAGTAGGTGTCTGTTCACTCCGTGCTTTCATTGCCTTTGAAAAGGCATAGAAGTGACACAGAACAGCATGAAAGGGCTCTTCAACTGTATTACTAGCTACAATAGCTGCCTCTAAGTTTTGGGGTCAGAGGTCACTGCTGAATCACTGCTGCAGGTATTACCTGCTGAAATCACACAGTCTTAAAACAGATTAAATAAAACATCCATAAAAGCTCTATAAGGGTTTTGGCATTACAATTACTGCTGCACTGACATACCTGTTGCAGAGGCACTCCTTTACGCTGTTAGAACTGGAAGTGGGTGTCCATTCACTTCCTACTTTTGAAAATCACCAAAAACACATTTTAAAAGTTTAAAACTACATTTATGGCTGTAGTTTTCCTTTAGAAATGCAAAGAAGCACCAAAGAAGAGCACAAAAGGGCTCTTCAACTATATTACTAGCTACAGTGGCAGCCCCTCAGTTTTGGGAGGGTCCGCGGTCACAGCTGGATTGCTGCTACTGGTTTTACCTGCTAAAATCACACAGGCTTAAAACAGATAGAAAGGAACAGCCCTAGATGCTCTCAAAGGGCTTTCACCATACAAATTACTGCTGCACTGATGTACCTGTTGCAGAGGCACTTCTTTTCTTTGAGTGCTGAATCAGTTTGAACATATACAGATTCCGGATGTACATATACCTTCACAGTCTTCTAAGGGTTAAGCTGTTAGAACAGGAAGTGGGTGTCCATTCACTTTCTGTTTTCCAAAATCACCTGAAACACGTTTAAAGCTGCTTTTAAGGCTGTAGTTTGCCTTTAAAAAGACAGGATTGAAAATAATTTCCGGTGCTTCCGATGCCAAAGGCAAGCACAACAAGAAAGCTGAGAATAGAGGAATTTAACGGATGGCTAAGAACCTGGTGTTGTGCTAAAGGGTATGGGCTGTTGGGGGGGTGGGGAGGGACCTGGGAGGACAGTAGTCTCTATGCCAAGGACAGACTACACTTGAGTGAGGAGGGAAAGAAAGTGTTGAAACAGAAGATGGAAGAATATATAGAGGAAGTTGGGAATTTAAACTAGGAGTGGGGGTGGCAGTTGGGGAAGAGATATGCAGAGACCACAGGTTGGGAAATCATATGAGCTTACCCCCCATAACAGTGACAAAGGACAAATAGCAAGTACTATTGGTGATGCTAGGAAAGGAGGACAGGATGGGAGGGGGGGGAAGGGTGGAAGGTAGTTACCCTTAATGCTAGGAGCCTTGGGAGGAAAACTGCAGAATTACAGGTTCTCATGGCAGAGGGAGAGGTGGACATTGCACCCATCACGGAAACATGGGCCACCCAATATAATGACTGGGACCTGTCTGTACCAGCATACAGGTTATTTCGTAGGGACAGGGTGACTGGGAAAGGAGGGGGGTGGCACTATATGTGAAGGAAGGACTGAAGTGTGTAAGGGAGGAAGGGGAGGAGGGTAGTACAGAGTCACTTTGGGTGCAAATCCAGGATTCCAAGAATAGGATTCTTAGAATGGGAGTGGTGTACAGGCCACCATCTCAGATGGAGGAGTTAGACAGGGAACTAGCAGGACAGATCAGGAGGACCTGCGAGAAGGGTAGTGTGGTGATTGTGGGGGACTTCAACATGCCAGGAGTGGACTGGAGCACCCCAACAACCAGTAACAGAAGGGAGCAGGTACTGCTGGATGCCTTCCAGGACAGCTTCCTGCTGCAAATGGTCAGTGAACCAACCAGGTTAGGGAATACCCTTGACCTTGTGCTGACAGATGGGGACTTTGTGAGAGAACTTACAGTGGAGGAACCGCTGTCAGGGAGTGACCACCATTCAGTATGGCTCACATTACAGATGGGCAAGGAAGGAGTGGAACCTGGCACAAGAGTGCTGGACTTCAGGAGGGCCGACTTTGGGAGGATTGGGGAAGTGGTAAAAGGGTACCTGGCCAGAATTCAATCAAGTATGGATACTAACCAGAGATGGGAGCTCATCAAGCTGGGGATAGTAGAGGCAACCAAAATCTGCTGCAAAGCCCAGAGCAAGAAGGCTAGGGCTAAGAAACCGAGCTGGTTGAGCAAGGAGGACATGGAAAAGGTAAGGAGAAAAAGAGCTACCTTTAGGAAGTACAAGAAAACAGGGAGGGGGGAGGACAGAGAGGAGTACTTGACAGAATCGAAGGAAGTGACAAGGGCAGTAAGGAGAGCCAAAGCATCTATGGAACTCAGGCTGGCACAAGGCATTAAGAAGGGGGAGAAGGACTCTTTAAGACACATCAGGGAGAAAAGAGACTGTAAGGACCACATAGTAAGGATTAGGAAGGAGGGGGGTTGGGTGGAAGTAGGGTACGATAAGGCGGAAGCACTGAATGAGTACTTCTGCTCAGTATTTACTAAAGAGAAGAGGGGGTGACACCCAAAGTGGGAGAAATGGCAGATGCGGCGGGAAAGTGGTGACAGATGGGGAAATCATGGTGGGCAGAGTTTGAGAGGGTTTGAAGGCACTGAGGGTGGACAAGGCGCCAGGCCCAGATGGCATCCACACTAGGGTACTGAAGGAGCTGGCAGAGGTCCTTGCAGGACCTTTGGCAGACCTATTTAATGCCACACTACATCTGGGTGTGTACCTCCAGACTGGAGGATGGCTCTGTGGTGCCCCTCCACAAGAGTGGCCCCAAGGATGAACCGGAAACTACAGACCAGTGAGCCTCACATCCATCGTGGGTAAGCTAATGGAGACTATCCTGAAGGAGAGGCTGGTGGCCTCCTAGAGGCCAAAGGACTACAGGACAGCAGACAGCATGGCTTCATATGTGGCAGATCCTGCCAAACCAACCTGGTTGAGTTCTATGACTGGGTAACTAGGCAACTGGACAGAGGGCCATGCAGTGGATGTCTTGTATCTGGACTTCAGTAAGGCATTCAACTCGGTGCCACATGGAAGGCTGGGAAGGAAGTTAGTAGGCAGTAGGCGGGTGCAAAGCTGGTGAGATGGGTAGGAAACTGCTGCAGGAAGGCAACAGAGGGTGGTGGGTGGGGAGCCTCTCACACCCAAGGGCAGTGACTAGCGGTGTCCCACAGGGCTCGGTGTTGGGACCAGTGTTGTTTGGGATATTCATTGCAGACATATCATGGGACATCAAGAGCAAGATCAGTCTGTTTGCTGATGATACCAAGGTTGCACGGTGGTGGATGACCTAGGGGATGGCAGGGTTGCAGGATGATCTGACAAAGCTTGAAACCTGGTCAGACACCTGGCAACTGGGCTTTAATGTCAAAAAGTGCAAGGTACTGCATTTTGGGATGAAGAACCCAAGGAGGACTTACCAGCTAGGGGGAGTACAGCTAGCCCAGACAGAGGAGGAGAAGGATCTGGGTGTGCTCATTACAGGGTCAATGAACAACTCGGCACAGTGTAGGAAGGCAGCTGCAAAGGCCAACAAAATGCTGGGTTGTATTGCAAGGGGTATATTCTCGAGGAGGGAGGAGGTGATTCTGCCACTGTATAGGTCATTAGTTAGACCACACCTGGAGTACTGCGTGCAGTACTGGCGTCCGTATCTGAAGAGGGACATTAAGTTACTGGAGGGGGTGCAGCGCAGGGCAACAAAGATGATCAAAGGTCTGGGGGACTTATCATACGAGAGGAGGTTGAGGGAGTTGAACATGTACTCACTGGAGGAGAGGAGAGACAGGGGTGACATGACTGAAACCTTTAAATACATGAAAGGAATAAACAAGACAGGTACAGAGGGGCTGTTCAAAGTAAGGGAGGGGAGGGCCACCAGGGGCCATGATATGAGACTGGAGCAAGGAAGGTTCAGGAGGGAGATGAGGAGACACTTTTTTACAGAGAGGGTGGTGGCTGGGTGGAATGCGTTACCTGCAGAAGTGGTATGCAGTAGAACAGTGGACTGCTTCAAACGAGGATGGGACAGGACAAGGGGGAGGGTTAATGAAGGGGAAGGGTGGAAGGGAGGGGCAGCTGCAGAATAAGGGGGTTCTAGCTGCACATTCGAGCAGACTTGATAGACCTCTAGGCCTTTATCTGCTGGCAAATTTCGTATGTTCGTATAATGCACTTGCATTGACATAAGAGCCTAATCTGACCCAGAAACCCACAGTTTCAAGTTCTGTGGTTTGGAACAAGTTAAACTGGGGAGGCGGTGAGGTGATCTTGAAACCCTGATCCTTATAAAAGAAGTGATGTGTATAGTGCGATTAGATGGGCATTGTTTTCTGGGGTCAAATGAAAAAATAGATGTGATGCTTTTGATCAAGAAAAGATAGTTTTGTTTGCCATATATCGGTATATATTGTATTATGTCTCTTTCTCACATTTCTTCTCCTTTTTCTTTTCCAGATCTCTGCCCATCTGGGTCAATAATGCTGCTGTGGCTAGTTGAACAGAAATTTGGCTGCCAGCCACATGAGAGAGGGTTGCGGCAAGACACTAGTCTGAAATGGTGTGACTCAGTATGGGATAGTACAGAAATAATATAAATATGAATTCTTCTGTTCCAATGTGTACTAATGATCTGCTGTGGTTTTTAGTATTTTTTGCTTACTTACTTGTGAGTAAGATGTTTTAAATTTAAATGATGCACTGCACCGACCTTTAAATGTAACTTGCACTCTAAACTACTGCACTTTAAAAGAGCCCCACTCCCCCCTTCCCCCCGTATCTGGGACCCTTAAAAAAGCCTTATAGCAAAACCGGTCGAATTCTCTGCAGTTTGTTTCCCACCACCAATGCTTTTTAATACTATAGTGTTAGTGGAACTTTTCACTGTGTTTGAATAAAAGTTTAAATAAACATTTGTATAGCAGCTCTGAAAGCCCAGTGCCAGTGCCTGTATGAATTTGTGAATACTGTATGGGCCCGATATTCACACGAGTGCCTGGCAATGGTGCAGATGAGTGAACAGTGCAACTGAGGTGCGCTGGAGCAACCAAGGGATATATTCAAAAGAGATGAGCCATGGCACTTCTCTTCTGAATATATCAGGTAATGCACACTGCGCTCATACAATGCACTGGTGCACCCCCCCGAGACAGGGCTGAATACCAGGAATGGGAATTGCGCCAGCACATCAGAGATACCCTGAGCGCAAAGTCCAGATATTCAGCCATTAATATGCAAATGAGGCCATAATGCATGCAAGGCACAAATGGGGCCATTTGCATGTCATTATGGCCCCATTTGCATGCATTGTGCAGGGCTAGCTGGTGAAATGCACCTGGCACCCTGCACACCATGCAGTGATGGCAGTGTAGGTCCATAGGTCCCCCCCTCCCGTAGCGGTGATCACCATGTATTAAATACTGCCCACATCCCTGGTAGTCTAGTGGAACCCCTCCTCCCCATCCTGACCCTCAGATTGCTGCCGCCCTAATGTAATAATTATCCCTGATGGTCCAGTGGATCCTCTTACCCTGCCTGTACCTCCAATCACTGTATTATGCCATTATGAATAGCCCTTGTAGTCTAGTGGAACCCCCCCTCCCTGCTGATACCCGCAATCTCCCGTAGTTATGTCCAAACCAACTCCCTGGTGGTCCAGTGGCACCCCCCACCCCCTACCCACACAGGACCTCCAGTCCACCTGGCTCCCCCCGATCATCAGGGGCAGCATACCCGCCCACATACCACTGCAGCTGCCCACTGAATAGCAGCTTACAGTAGGAGTTGCAAACTCATTGGTCCACACTGTGGACCAATGGGCTTGCAGTGCATACTGTAATAAGTCACAACTTTGTGAATGAAGTTATTCATTCACAAAGTTGTGACTTTCTATTACAGATGCATAGCAGCTCATTGGTCCACAGTGTGGACCAATGAGCTTGCAGATCCTACTGTAAGCTGTCATTCAGCTGGCAGCCGCGGTGTTATGCAGGTGAGTATGGGCTGGGGGTCCTGTGTGGATGGGGGTGGGGGGTCCCACTAGACTACCAGGGCTAGTCATATAGGTATAGTTTGGCGATCGGATGCATGGGTTGGGGGGTTACCACTGGACCACCAGGGCAGTGTACTTCACAGCTTTGCCAGCAATCGGAGGTACAGGCAGGGTGGGGGCAATCCACTGGACCACCAGGACCTAATGTGTGTGCTTGTGCATGGTGTTCGGGGTGGGGGTTGCCACCCATGGCCAGTGGCTACTCTGTTGCACACTGCATTACAGCGGCCCACTAGTGGATAACCTGTACTTGAGCCATTTTCTAAGAGCTCAACTTTGAGCCCAGGTATGCGGCACATCTCAGGGTTGTGCCAGCATATGCACCGCACATCCCAGGCTGAATATCGGGACATGCCACATATGCATGGGCACACCCCCTGGAACTGTGCCGCATACATTATCTTTGCACCACGGCACATTGGGAATTGCGCTGCACATTTCCCTTTTTTGAATATTGCCCCAGGGCACAGTTCTGGGGTTGAACCAGGTGCAATGCCTTTGAATATCTAGCCCTATATGTATGCATGCAATGTGTGTGTGTGTGTGTGTGTATATGCAAGAATTTGTATGTATGTATGTATGTGTATATATGTGCTGCGTGTGTATGCATGATTTTGTGTACGTGTATGTATGTACGCCTGCACTGTACAAGTAGACATGAATTTGTGTATGTAAGTATGCAATGTGTGTGTATCCATGAATTTGTGTATGTGTATATATGTATGCATGTGCTGTGTACGCGTACATGAATTTGTATATGTGTATGTATGTATGCACTATGTGTGTGTGTTTGAATTTGTGTATGTATGTATGTATGTATGGTTTGTGTGTATGAATG
Organism: Neoceratodus forsteri; assembly: GCA_016271365.2. NCBI lineage: Eukaryota > Metazoa > Chordata > Ceratodontiformes > Ceratodontidae > Neoceratodus > Neoceratodus forsteri. Next base: position 75,453,544 of record JADMNL010000023.1, read on the forward strand.
CATGTGCTGTGTGTGTGCCTGAATTTATGTAAGTGCATGTATGCGCTGTGTGTGTGCATAAATTTGTGTATGTATGTATGCATGTATGTGCTGTTTGTGTGAGTGCATGAATTTCTATATGTATGTGTGCATTGTGTATGCCTATGTCTGTATGTGCATGTATGTATGTGTGCGCTATATGCGTGAGTGTGTGTGTGTGTGTGTGTGTGTGTAAGGATTTGTGTGTATATATATAAAAACAAGAAACTGCCATTGGTTTTAATGGTGTGCGTTGTTTGTGGTTTGGTCACTGTGTTTCCCAACCTTATTTCAGCACAACCATTATGTCTGCAGCATTGTTTCTTGCGCTGTCTCGGGTGCAACATTATGACCCTGTGTCATGTATGCATGAATTTGTGTGTATATGTATGTACGTATGTATGCGCTGTGTGTGTATGCATGAATTTGTGTATGTGTATCTATGTATGTATGTATGTATGTGTGCTCTGTGTGTGTGTGTGTGTGTGTGTGTGTGTGTGTGTGTGTGTGTGTGTTTGCATGAATTTCTGTGTGTGTATATGTATGCATGTATGCTTGGATTTGTGTATAGAAACATAGAATTTGACGGCAGATAAGGACTGCTTGGCCCACCTAGTCTGCCCATTTCCCTACCTAATGCATAGGCTGCAGATCCTAGTTAACCAACAGCCACTCCTACCCCCCACTAAGATTTCCTTATGTCTGTCCCATGCATTCTTGAATTCCTCCACTGTTTTTGAGTCCACTACCTCCTCAGGAAGGCTGTTCCATGTATCCACAACCCTCCCCATGAAAAAATACTTTCTCACATTACCTTTGAGCCGCCCCCATCTTCAAATTGTGCCCCCTTGTTCTTCGGCATATCTTTTTCTGAAAGATGCTACCATCTTGAACTGTTGATTCCCTTGATGTACTTGAAAGTTTAGATCATGTCCCACCTCTCCCTCCTCTCCTCAAGTGTATACATATTAAGCTTCTTTATCTCTCTTCGTATGTCTTCTGGTGCAGACCCTACACCATTTTGGTTGCCCTCCTCTGGACTCCCTCCATCCTGTCTATGTCTTTGCGGAGATGGGGTCTCCAGAACTGCACACAGTACTCCAGATGGGGTCTCACCAACTGTCTGTACAGAGGGATAACAACTTCCTGTTTTCTACTGGTGATGCCTCTCCCTATGCATCCCAGTATCCCACCAGCTCTTCTTACTGCCTTCTCACATTGCTTGCCCACTTTAAGGTCATCTGATATGACTACCCTCAGGTCCCTTTCCATTTCTGTAGTTGTTATTATCTCACCACTCATTGTGTACTTTTCCCCTGGATTTTTGTTTCCCAGGTGCATTACTTTGCATTTCTTTGCATTGAATCTAAGCTGCCATATATTTGATCACTCCTCCAACCTTGCCAAGTTCCTTTGCATCCTCTCCACCCCACCTTCTGTATCAACCCTGTTGCAGATCTTTGTGTCATCTGCAAAGAGACATACTTTTCCTTCCAGTCCCTCTGCAATGTCACTTATAAAGACATTAAAGAGGACCGGTCCCAGTACTGAACCCTGTGGTGCCCTGCTAGTACCCCCCCTTTCTTCAGAGTAAACTAAGTTTACTATTACCCTCTGTATCCTGTTGTCCAGCCAATTTTTAACCCAGGCTACCACCTTGGGACCCACTTCAAGGCTGGCTAACTTGTATATTAGTCTTTTGTGTGGGACTGTGTCAAATGCCTTGCGAAGTCTAGATAGGCCATGTCCACTGCCCCCCCTTGTCTACCACATTGGTCACCCAGTCAAAGAAATCTATTAGATTCATCTGGCATGACCTTCCCGCTGTGAATCCATGCTGCCTTGGGTCCTGTGCCCCACTGGCCTCAAGGAACTCAACAGTTCTTTCCTTTAGAAGTGATTCCATCATTTTCCCTATCACTGAGGTCAAACTAACAGGTCTGTAGTTTCCTGCCTCTGTCTTGCTCCCACGTTTGTGAAAGGGAATCACGTCTGCCTTCCTCCAGTCTTCCGGTACTACACCATCCTCCCATGATTTGTTAAAAAGGGAGGTCAGGGGTGTCATTAATTCTACCCTTAGTTCTTTTAGAATTATTGGGTGAATCCCGTCAGGCTCCATTGCTTTGTCCACCTTCAGTTTTAAGAGTTCTTTCAGGACCCTTTCTTCTGTGAATGGACTAGTATCGACCTCCCTATGCAGAGTGCTTCTATTCTTTGATTTAGGTACCTCCCCCTCCTCTTCTTTTGTGAATACTAAGCAGAAGGATTCATTCAGTATCCCTTCTTTTTCACTTTCATCCTCTGCCCACCCTCCCTTCCCTTTAGTAAGCGTCACTATTCCTTCCTTCATCTTTCTTTCTTTGCTCCCTAATGTACCTATAAAAGGTTTTATCCCCCTTCTTAACTGAATTGGCTATCTTTTCCTCAGTTTGGGGTTTTGCTATTCTGACTGCCTTCCCCACTTCCTTCTGCTTTAACTGGTACAGTTCTCTGTCCTGCTCCTTCTGTGTTTCCTTATACTTCCTGAAAGCTACCTTTTTCTCCTTAACCTTCCCCACCACCTCTTTTGAGAACCATAGTGCTCTTTTTCCTTTGTTTTGCTTTGTTGATTTGCTTCACACAAAGGCATGTTGCCTCTGTGATGGCTGTTTTGATTTTTCCCCATTGTTCCTCCACCCCTCCTTCTTGCCAGTTTGCTAGCGCTTTTCTGAGGCACTATCTCATTTTCCCAAAGTCAGCCCTCCTAAAGTCCAACACTCTTGCTTTTGTATGGCTCGACTCTATGGCTGTGTTTATTGTGAACTACACTGTTTTGTGGTCACTTGTTCTCAGATGGCTATCCACTTCTAGATCTGAGATCCTTTCTCCGTCCCCATTTGACAGTCCAGGTCTAAGATTGCTCCTTCCCTAGTGGGTTCCACCACTAGCTGTCTGAGGCATGTCCCCTGCAGGGCATCAAGAATAAACCTGCATTTTGATGTGACTGCAGCCAGGGTGCTCCAGCTAACGTCTGGTATGTTCAGGTCCCCCATCAACAATAACTCCCCTTTTTCCTGCCATTCTAAGGATGCCTTCTATCATTTCCTTGTCCACTGCCTCCCCCTGAGATGGTGGTCTGTATACCACCCCTGTGTGAATTGTAGTGCCATATCCTGTTTCCAGGGTAACCCACAGTGCCTCCTCTACTCCCTGTTTATCCTTTAGTTATGTTGCTTAGATCCCTTCCCTTACATAGAGAGTTACTCCTCCTCCTCCTCTTTTACCTTCCCTGTCCCTCCTGTACATTTGTATCCTGGTATGTTGACATCCCAGTCATGGTTCTCAGTGTACCATGTTTCTGTGATTGCCATGATATCCAGATGTCCCTCTTCTGTCAAGGCTACTAGTTCAGGGAGCTTGTTACACAGACTACGGGCATTGGTACTCATCACCCTCCATTTGTAGATGTCCTTACCCTGTTTAGCCCAATCCCTGTCCTTTTCTGCATTTACCCCTGTCCTGCTCCCCATTTACTTCTCTACCTTGGTGTTTACCTCTCTAACTACTCTGTTTTTTTGTGGGGGAGGCTGGGTTTTCCCTGCTCCTTTTCAGTGCCTCCCCCCCTTGGCTAGTTTAAATGTATGTGTATGTATGTGCTACGTATGTATGTATGAATTTGTGTATGTACATGAACATATGTATGTGAGCATTGTGTGTATATGTATGATTTTGTGTATGTACATGTATGTCTGCATTGTGTGTGTATGAATTTGTGTATGTATATGTATGTATGCACTGTGTGTATATGCATGAATTTGTGGAGGTGTATGTATGTCTGTATGTGCTGTGTGTGTGTATGCATTAATTTATATATGTATATATGTACGTATGTATGTTTGTGTGTGTGTGTGTGTGTGTGTGTGCATGCATGAATTTGCATGTATGTAGGTAGGAGGACAGGGTGGAACACATGAGAAAATCCAGGGAGGTAAGTAGAACAGTAAGGACAGCCAAGGCATTGAGAGAACTGAGGCTAGCACAGGGGATCAGAGAAGGAGAAAAGGATTTCTTCTGGTATATATGGGAGAAGAGAAAGAGTAAGGATCAGATTGTTAGGCTCAAGAATGGCGGTGCATGGGGGGAGAAGATTACGGATGGGGAGATCCCAGTGGGTAGGATGATGGAGGGCCTTAAGTCCCTGAGGGTGAATAAGGTACCTGGGTCAGATGGAGTTCACCCTAGAATCCTGAGAGAGTTGGCGAAAGTCCAGGCGTGGCTATTGGCAGATGTATTCAACACCTCCCTGGATACTGGGTGCATTCCCAGGGACTGGAGGATGGTGCATGTGGTGCCCCTCCATAAGAGTGAGCCCAGGGACGAACCAGGGAACTACAGACCAGTGAGCCTTACCACCATTGTAAGAAAACTAATGGAGTTTATCCTCAAGGAGAGGCTGGTGACATTTCTGGAGGACAATCGTTTCCAGGATGACAAGCAGCATGGATTTGTGTTGGGCAGATCCTACCAGACAAACCTGGTTGACATTTTTGATTGGGTGATGCGGGCACTGGACAAGGGCCATGCGGTGGACATCCTTTACCTGGACTTCAGCAAGGCCTTTGACTCGGTGCCTCATGGAAGGCTGACCAGCAAGTTGGGTAACCTGGGAGCTGGGAGGAAACTGGTTAGATGGATCAAGAGTTGGTTACAGAATAAGTAGCAGAAGGTAGTCATGGGGGGTGAACTAACGGAGCTCAGAGTTGTAACAAGTGGGGGTCCCACAGGGCTCGGTGCTGGGACCAGTGCTGTTTAACATTTTTATTGAGGACATTTCAGATGGAATAAAAAGTAAGATCAACCTCTTCTTAGACAACACTAACATCTGTGCAGAAGTGGATGGAGGGGAAGGCGGTAGAGTACTCCAAGAGGATTTAGCAAAACTGAAGGGATGATCAAACACATGGCAATTAGGATTCAATGCGAAGAAGTGTAAGGTCATACACTTGGGGTCAGAAATCCTGGGAATAGTTACTGGTTGGGAGGAGTGCAGTTATCCACGTCAACGGAGGAGAAGGATGTGGGAGTACTAGTAACAGGGGGAAATGAACCACTCAGCCCAGTGCAGGATGAAAGCGGCAAAGGCCAATAGAATGCTGAAATGCATCACAAGGGGAATAAACTCTAGGAAAGAGGAAGTCATCCTGCCCCTGTACAGGTCACTGGTCACACTTGGAGTACTGCATGCAGTACTGGTGCCCCTACTTGAAAAATGACATCAAGCTACTGGAGGGGATGCAGCATGGTATACCACCCCGACTGCAACATTTTGACAGCGTGTGACACTACAGAGAGTACAGCACCATGTCGCTGTAGTGTCCGCGCTACAATGCGGCACTGTCTGTCGGGGGTCCTGCATCCCCCCAAATCAGTTCTGATTCAGAGTTGATAATCCTTAGTGGGGGATTGTAGGGGGTACAGCCCCCTATGTGGGGGATTTGGGGGGGGCAAAGCCCCCCAAAGAAAACAGTTTTCTTTGAAACTGGCAGCCAACTGCAAAATGCAGTTGATCTGCCAGTTTTGCTGTCTGGTCATTCGACAAAAGTTTTGTCAATGACCAGTCATGGATCCGTGCAGCACTGGGCAACAAAAATGATCCTGGGATTGGGTGATAAACCATATGAGGAGAGACTGCGGGAGCTCAATATGTATTCCTTGGAGGATAGAAGGGAGAGAGGGGGTGCGACTGAGACCTTCAAGTACCTGAAGGGCATAAACAGAGTAAACACCGAGAGTATGTTCAAATTAAAAGGTGGGACAGAAACCAGGGAACACAGACTGAAACTTGAAGGAGAGATATTCAGGAGGGGAAATGAGGAAGCACCTTTTCACTGAAAGGGTGGTTACAGGGTGGAATGCGCTGCCAGAGGAGGTGGTGTCTTTGAGGTCAGTGAGCCGCTTCAAGAGGGGTTGGGACAGGCTCAAAGGAAGGGCCCAAATGGGGGGGCAAGGGGAGTGGGGCAGTTGCAGTCCAAATGGCTGAAGTGCTGCACACTCGAGTATACTAGATAGACCATAAGGCCTATATCTGCTAGGAATTTTGTATGTTGGTAAGTGTGCGCTGCATGTGTATGCATGAAATCTGTGTACGTATGTATGTGTACACTATGTAACTCGAGTGGTCGCTTTGATTTCTTTAAATTGCAACTCTAAATAGTACTAAAATCTATTGAAAAAATCGCCCCATACAAGTCAATGGAGCTCACACATGCAGCCTTCATTTTCTGACATCACAAAACGGGTCTGCGTATGCTTGCGTGGGGGTGTGTCCACATATTCAGGAAGTGGCTCTGTTTTTCCCAGAGTGAAAATTACGAGTGAAATTACTCTTTTACAGGACTGAAACAAAGGAAATTATTGATACCCATCAACACTGGAGCACGTGAATTATCATATATGTTTAGGGGGGCTGGAAAAACAGAAGTGCAGACCTGCTCTTTAACTCTCATTTCTAACACATTGTCATACTGACACAGAGTAAGAAAGTTTTTCCGTGTTAGCTCATTGACTCTTTCAACATTTTGCACATGTTCAAAGGCTATTAAGTAATTGAATGTGGTCAATTCTTTAATTTTCTATTACTTTTCTTATTCTTACTGTAGCTGCTGTGTAAAATTTCTGTTTTTATGAACAATAAAACATGTTTACAAAAAGAATCAGCATTATGGTTTAAATTAAAAAAATAACAGTGGCAGTAAGTCGTCTCTTAAACATCTCTCTTGTAGGCTAGACAACTTAAGGAAACATTTTTTGTATTCTAATCCATTCATCTTCTTCGTAGTAGCCTTCCTTCCTTTGTAACCTTTGTAGTTTTTGTACATGATCCATATTTAGACCACCCCAGAACTGTGAATTGTAGTCAGTACCAGTAGTTGGTTCACATAGGAATTATAAATGGGCAGGAGAGCATCATTAGATTTATGTACATGTGAGCAAAGCAGCACCGTGTTTCTGTATTACTCCACATAGGAAAGACAGTTCTCCAATTCGTACATTGCAGGCAGCTATACAGCTTGCTGGTTTAGTTGTTGGTAAACAGAGCAAGTCCGGACCCAGCCTCTCTGAATTTCTTCCCACCCTGCAGTGAGACTTGGATCGACCCTCTAACCCCAGAAATGCCTGTGAGTCACCCTCCTGAGTAACAGTGAATAACCTAAGAAATATATTGGGCATGTACGTAAAGAATATTTGTTTTTGACATTGCATTTTATTTTTTATAGGCTTGTATTGTTAATACTGAGAAAGGAAGTGTGTCCGGGAACCTCAGGTTCAACCACGTGAGCCTGTAGCCGAGTGGTTAGAGCAGGGGGATGGTATTTCAGGGGCTGGGGTTCAATTCCCAGTAGGTCATGGTATTTCTTTATCACTAGAATTTGTAATTTAATTGCTAAGCAGCAGCAGCTAATACTGCACTAAAACATCTAACTGTCATTGCAATTGTTCCTTATTACAGGATGCACAATCCCCCATTTCCATTTGAATAATTCCATTTCCCTCATTGGTTATTTATGTATTCATTTTGATTGATTTAGATTGGTTTAAGATTAGCGTGATGTCACACTTGAAATGTATTTAAACAAAATTTGTGATGGTTTCTGTATTACGCCCCCTTGAAGGCACTTTGCCGAGGCGCTTTGGGCTCCTACAAGAGGTGAAAATAAATTAAACAATAGCTGATCATTGCTGTTTGCAGCTCTGTCTGTTCTCTGGAAGTGTTCTACTGTTTTGGAGTGATGACAATACTGGAGAAAGCAAGTGTGCCCGGGAACCCCAGGTCTAATCATACGGGTCTGTAGCTCAGTGCTTAGAGTAGAGGGATGGTATTCCAGAGGCCTGAGTTCAATTCCCAGTAGGTCACATTATTTCTTTCTTTCTCACTACACTTTGTGCCGTCTTTAATATTTCCAAGTTTTATGAGCGTGTATGCTTTTTTATGTGCAAGTTTTTTATTGTGACTTTGCTGTGAATAAGCTTTTGTTCTGCAGAACCTTCTTGTTAAAACAAAAATCATTTGTGATGCAATTGACTCACACTGCACTTTGTGTTGTGCCAATGACTCTCTCCTTCCAGTTTCCTCCTCTCCCTAATTTAATAGTAAGCTGTCACCAGCCATGGGGCAGATTGCCAGCACATTAGTGTCTGCAACACTAATAAAATAGCTCTGCTGCGCTCCATTGATTTTTTTCAGGGAATACAGTAAAACACATCTGTTGAATTCAATTCATTTTGAATTCAGGTTTTTTTTTTTTGTTATTCAGGATAAAAAAACATTGATCAGAGCTAGTTATTCAGGATAAAAAACATTGAGCAGAACTCAGTTATAATGGTGTCCTGTTAAGGCAAACCTTCTAATGACAAGTGAACATGTTACTGACATATCTAGTGCTAGACACAGTGTACAACTTGCAAGGCATTGTATGCTTCTATAGGCATAACAAGGTTTCAAGTGCAAGGTAAGGCCTGGTGCAGGTGTTGTAGGGACACAAGCTCACGGCTATTGCTACCTATGTTACCCCCCCCCCCCCAAGAATGATGACAGCAAGCTTTATGCCGGAGGAGACTGAAAAGAATCAGTCTAAGTCTTTTGTACTGGAAGGCAAGGGGTGGTTTACTAGATGAAGGGATTCTGGCAGGAAGTTCTATGCAGTTGGATATTTGTGAGTGAAGACTAGGGACTCATGAGTTTGTTTGTTTTTTTAACTCTTTTTCCCTCTGGTCACGGCACCTGTGGTCTCCCTCGAGTAGCCCACCAGTTTGACACATTCCACCTTGCCTGAAACACCCCGACTCAGATCCCCTCCAGAGCTCCTCTCCCACTCCCAGATCTGTCATCAACCCCACCCCCCCACTAGCTTGTACCCACCGGAGGCGGGGCCACCACCACTTACAGGTGCTCTTCCAAATCCGGCTGCCAGGCTGAGAGGAGGAGGAGGAATTGGGGATCCTTGATGGGCCAAGTCTGGCGTTGTGTGTGAGATCATCTGCAGGTCCACCATAGTCCTTGCAGTTGCTGGGGCTTTTCCTTGTTCTGCCCCCCCCCCGAGATGTGGACGGGCAATGATGTCCAATGCATGGTGGGTGTGCTCCCACACCTACCCACAGGACATCCGCCAACATCTCCCCATCTTGTGTTCCCAACTGCAGTGCCTCCAGTCTCCACTGGGAGCCACTAGCACCATGGACCCAAGTCCCCCTCCCTACCAGGAGAGGAGAGCAGTCCATCGGACACTCAATCTTCTCCTCTCCGTCCGACCCCCAACTCCCTGAGCTCACTCCCAAACCTGGGTTGCCAGCATGTTGCGTGGTAAGGCAGATGCCTCCACCCTCAGTGCCACCAGGCCGGCACGAGTTGTATTTGTGTGAGGGACCATCAGCTTGGCATTGCACACTGAGTGCATTATTAATGAAGGATGTGGCCCACGATTAGTACTTTTGGTGCACATTTACATGTTTACCTTATTGCCTGGCTGTTTTTTTTATATTATTCTAGTTGATTCTACCATCCCTCTCACCCAACAATTTCAGGCCTTGGGGCACATTCCAGAATTTCCCATGGCAGATGTCACAGCTGAGAATCAGCCATGGGAGATGCTCCACTTCCTTTCTGTGGGATTACGTTCACAGCTCCTCCTCCTCCAACACATCCACCAAGTGGTGGATGGATGCCCTGTCCAAATGGCATGTATGCTGTGTAGCTGGTTGTCAGGAAATGTTGCCAGAGACCACCTGCATTTTTATGCCACCCCTGTCTCTGTGCACCCCCTCCACTTCCTCCCCTAGTGCAGACGCAGCACTGTTGCATCAGCTGTGTACACCATCCTGCATCAGTGGCAGAGCCTTACAGCAGTTTTGTACTTGCCAGACCATAATAATCAAAGCATGTGTCAAATGCTTTACTAAAGTCTAAATAGGCCACATCCACTGCTCTCCCAAGATTGATTTCCCTGGTCATCCAATGAAAAATGTCTATTAGATATGAGGCCATGAAAACTAATCTATTTCTTTGACTGAGTGACCAAGGAAATCGATCAGGGCAGAGCAGCAGACGTGGCCTATTTAGACTTTAGAAAGGACGCTGACACGGAGCCGCACTGAAAGCTGATAAAGAGTGGGATCCCTAGTGGTAAACTGGGTTAGAAACTGATTAAAGGATAGGAAACAGAGGATGGTGGTTAACAGCACTCGTTCTAAAGAAGGGAGTGTGACAAGTGGGCTATCACAGGGCCTGGTACTGGGACCAGTCCTCATCAATATCTTTATAGGGGAAATTGCAGAAGAGCTGGAAGGGAAGGTGTGCCTTTTTGCAGATAATATCAGAATCTGTAATAGGGTGGACACTCAGAAAGAGGTGGAAAAAATGTGCAGGGTTCTAGGGAAACTCATGGAATGGTCAAAAACATGGCAGCTGGGGTTCAATGCAAAGAAGTTCAAAATAATGCACTTAGGACATAGAAACTCCAGCACCTAGCATAGCATGGGGTGGAGGAAGTACTAGTAGTCACTAAGCAGGAAAGGGATCACAGTGTTATCATATCTGAGGACTGCAAGGTGGCGGGGTGGTGTGACAAGGCAGTGGGTAAGGCTAGTGGAATGCGTGGTTGTATAGGGAGGGGCATCTCCAGCAGGATGAGGAGATGGTGTTGCCATTATATCACTCGCTTGTGTGGCCATACCTAGAGGACTGTGTTCAGATTTGGAGACCACACTTGAGAAAAGACATAAACAGAATAAAGTCAGTCCAGAGGACAGGAACTACAATGGTGCAGGATTTACATGAGAAGCCCTACGATGACAGAGATTGCGGTATCTCAACATGTACACCCTGGAAGAAAGGAGAGCTAGAGAGTGGATATAATAGAGACCTACTAGTACCTCAAAGGGATGTATAGGGTACAGGTGGCATGTCTCTTTCAAATGAGAACAAGCACCAGGACCAGGGGGCATGTGTTGAAGCTGTGGGAGGGGGGAATTCAAGAGTGCTGTGAGGAAATATTTCTTCACTGAAAGGGTAGTGGATGCCTGAAACAGATTGTCCATGGACGTGGTGGAGGCTAGAACACTAGGGAGCTTCAAGCATGTGTATGATAGACATAGGGATATCTTAGATAGGATACAGGGAGGTGGGAGGATTAACAGAGGCTACATTGGGTCTGCGGAGACAAAAGAGGTATGGAACATCTATAGGCAGGCTAGATGGGCTAAGCAATCCTTTTTTGCTGTCAAAGTCTGTGTTTCCTGATTTTATGTAATGTGCACTGGTATTACTCCCTGTGGATGAGCAGGACTTATTTCCTGCACCAGGTGTCCTTGTCAGCGGAGGCATGGCCGACATGAAAATGTTGTTTGCGCTATTAGCACAACCTCAGCATCAGCCACATGTCATGTATCATGCACCGCACAGTCTCTGTGGTGTTCCACAGTGGATGTGGTCTGTAGGGGTCCCTGTATAGCTCAGCATAAATTCCTATTCAGTAAGTGTTTACCACAGGCCAGTTGCCTGCACTCGGCAGCCTGGATTAAACCCAACGAATGTTCAAAAACAGCTCAGAATAATGATGAAAATGTCAGGGTAGCTGTACTAAAAGGAGTGCACCATTTATAAAATTTAAAACAATTTTAAAAAATGCTAATGCAGACTCAAAATAGGAGAAAATAGTATCTTAGAAGACAGCTGTGGGCCGGGCTGGTGGCACTGAGGATTGAGGCACTGGACGCTTTAACTCTTGCTACACTAGCAACCCATGTTCAGGAACGAGCATGGGCTACTGGGGGTCAGCAGGGGAGGAGAAGGATCGAGCACCCAATGGCTACTTTAAGATACTAAATAGTAGACAAAAACAGCAGTAAGTGTATACAAAAGGGCACGGCTTTTTTTATCCTCCTTTTATTGTGTTATACATTGAATCTGATTGCAAATATCCTGTTTTATATTATGATGTTTAATTGTTATCTTCTTAAAATTGAATAAAAATCTATAAAGAAAAAAATACATGGGTTTACATGGGTTCCTAAATTCACAGCTGGATTACAGAAGATAAGCTTCTGCTCCTTGTGGCAGAGGGGAGATGGCAGCTACACAGCACTTAGGACAACTGTATATTTACAAGTACCCAGTTTCCTAAAAGGTGTGTAGAGTTTACATGTTCCGCCAACTGTTCAAACGCTAGCAGATTTCAAGTTTTTAGGTGCCATCTTGGTGCCAAGTTTGATTTTTTGTAATGTCACATGGCTTAGGTGAGACGCAGCAAAGTTCATGAATTAAAAAAAAGGGGCATTCATGGGGGACTGAATCTGCTAAAACGTGGAAATCTGCCAGTGTTCTGCTGTCTTGTGAACAGCTCATAATAGCTCCATCGTACAGAGGTAATAACTGGATGTTTTCTGTGGTTGAGGTTTCATGCTGAATGAGGAAGAGCTTTAAGGCTCTGACACGCGATACCAAATCCCCTTTTGAAAAGCACTGCGAATTACCTTTCACAGACATTCTGTCAGATGGTTTAGCAAGCACAGACAGGACCAGCCAGCTACTTTGATGAGATTACGAAGTTCGAGTTAGAATGATGCCTGATTTTGTAATGCAGTTCCGGAGGCTGTGAAACTGTAACTCAGCTGCAATCCATGGTACTGAGCAATTATTCACAGTTTACATAAGGAAGGGTGGTGATGAGAAATGTGTTTCACTTTTCAAACCAAAAACAATTGCCAAAATAACTTTCTAAATGAGCTGCTGCAGAAGATGGTAGTGAGGTACAGTGATTAGGGCAAAGAATTGAGAACTAGGAGGTCGCAGGATTAAATTCCACAGAGATGTTCACTCACTTTGTGACCCTCAGCAAGCTGCTTGACCTCCCTGTGCATTATTACTACAGATGTAAAATTACACAGAAGCAGAGCAGACCCCATGGTGCAGTGATAGTGCTACTGCTTGCAATGCTGATGGCCTGGGTTCAGAAGAACTTGGGGCATCGGAGGGCTGTCCAGGGGAGGACGATCAAGCATTTGTAGGATTGCTCTCCTCCTCCTCCAGGGGAAGGGTGGGCAGACCCCAGTTCTTGCCTGGCTCCTGCTGGAAGCTGGGGGAAAGGCAGCCCAAGCCAGCACGTTGGGGGAACATAACAGATGTTGACGCACACTGCACAGGAGCGTATGGCATGCGTCATGGCATCATTGCATGACATGCTTCCTGGGGGACTAGAAAAGAGGAAAAGCCAGTCACAGGATGGCACCGAGTGCTTGAAAGCAAGCCCCCTATCTGACCACCTGGGCATGCTAGCTGGAACTTAATCCTGACATGGCGGGGGTAGAGAACCCAACCTACCCCACCGGGGGGGATCATGCCCTGGAGAAGATGGCTGGGGGTAAGTCCTGTGGAGGATGCTGGGGTATCAGAGCTGGGGTGCTCAACAGATGGGGGCCGACCAAAGGAGGAGAAACAGAAACTGGAAAATAAAGTGCACAACAGCAATAACCCACGGAGAACAAGATGTGGCACTATAGTTTGCAATCCAGTTAAATCAATTGTAATAAAAATATTTAAACATAATTCTGGTGGCCTGGCCCAGTGGCTTGACGGGCTAGGACACCCCATACCATTCTGGCAACCTGGGCACAGGAAGGGACAAGGTAGCTCAGGATTCGGCCAGGGGAAGGAGAACTGAGAATCCGTAGAAGAATGGCGGGGACAGTGCATGCTGCTTCTTGGCTGCCACTGAGTGGAGGCCAGGTGGCACTGCAGCAGCCACTTCACAGTGTGCCGGGTGTAGACTCAGAGTACATGTGGCATCTTTATGGCACGTGCCCACATGTGCTGACCTTGGGGAGGAAAAGATCCTCAAGCAGCAGGATGAAGATGTCAACCCAGCAGGCTCCACACCACCACCCATGGTGCCTACCCACCTATGGTGGTCAGAAGCAGATAGGGTAAGTTTTGTGATGGTGGTTAACAAGGCTGGGGTTCAATGTCAGAAGGAGGCCAGTCGAGAGGTACAGGTGACTAAACAGAGAATAAAAAATAAAAAATAAAAAAAACAGTGTTTACATCATTTTGGGAATGCACTTTCCTAGCCAGACCAGAATCCTTTCAATCCATGTCCCACACCAGGGGACTATTTCTATGGGATGAGACATTGAACTGAGGTCTCATATGCCCATCTTTTGTGGTTTCCCAAGACCAAGCTAAAGATGGACTTTTCAAAATAAATAGAGGGATATCTGTCGCTCTGGCTAACTATTCTTCTACTGTTGTTCATCTCCTAATACTGGACAAGCAAAAGGATGCTGGATTATCAGATCTTGTAGTCAAATAGTTCATTGCCTACCTGGCAGATGTGTCCCAGGCTGTCCAAGTAGGTGGCTCACTCCCCTCTCCCAGTCGGATCAGGTATTCACCAAGGCTCTGTCCTTGACCTTATTTCGTTCTCGTTTTTTTTCCGAGCGACTACCCAAAGGCTCCTTGTATATGCACATGTGTGTGGACAACATTGTGCTCTTTGCCAGTGGTCTCTCTGCCTTTGATCTGACTGTGCCACTCCAGAAAGACTTTACTAATGTCCAGTATTGCTTCTGCACCAGCCAGCATACCCTGAATGCCAAAACGCCTGTTTCTGTGACCTTTGTCACCATGGCTGTATTTGTCTAGAATCCCGCACCTTCAGTTTTCATGACCCCGGATGGATTCCAGCTGGAGGAAACCCCCTTCTGTAAATAGTTAGGTGTCTTGATGAACAATATTCTTGACTTCTTTGTCTTTTTGAAGCCATCCACAGTAAACCTCCCCCTAAGCTTGTTGTGTTCTGTGGAACATAGCTAGTGTCCCTCTCCCTGCAAGGCATGATATTCCTGTGAAAATGACCCCCCCCAGCCTTTGACTATGGGAATGTGGGGTCTTACACTGCCTCCAAATTCCACCATAACAGACAGGACCCCCTTTTTACCCCTTGTATAACTTTGCCTTCAACTGCCTGGCCCACACCCAATGTCTTACACTCCCTCCAAATTCCACCATAACTGACAGTTCATGGTTGTCTGAAAAACAAAATTGGCATAGAGCACTGATTTGACAAGAGGGCATGCAACAAAGCTACAACCCCTACCTGTTCCTGCCCAAACCTGCCGTCCTACCCCCTCTGTTCCACTCTTAATCACCTAGCCCCGGGTCATGGCTTCTCCAGGACATTGGTCTTGGTTGGGCTGCCACCTAACATATTGTTTCAGCCACCTGGGTTCCCCTGGCCTTGGACTTTAACTGGGCTGCTCCAACTAGCCAAACTCAAATGCTGCCCTATGTTGATCTATCTGGTTGCCTGCCCAGTTATCTGTGCACTTACGACTGCCTTGTATGTATTCTACCGTTGTATATATGTTGTAAATATTGTGTAAAACTGATGTAATACTGATGGAACATAATGTCTGCTATGCATCACTGTGTTTTAGCACTTATCCTCGATGTACACATGTGACAATGTACTTGTACTTGTCCCCTCCCTCCACCCCCAGGACGCATCTGGAAACAAGCAATATTGCTCAGAATGCCTTCCTGGTGAAACACTTGAATAAATAAAATAAATAAATAGAAGGGGGGATTGAAGTGGGATGTGAGGAATTACTACTTTGCTAAAAGAGTGTTGGACACCTGGAATAGCCTGCCACAAGAGACAGTTGGGGCAAAAACCATGGAGGGTTTCAGACAAGCATAGGATAAACATCGAGAAATACTAGTGAATAAAAAGGGTGAGGAGGAGGGTCATCAAAGACCAGTTATGGTCTGCTGGGACAGAATAGGCAGGGAAAAACACTATGCAGGCTGGGTGGGCCAAGTGGTTCTTTTCTGCCGACAAATTCTATGTTTCTATGTAAGACCCACTCATTTACCCCTTGCATAATTTGCCCTCAACTGTCTGACCCACACTCAATGTCTAACACTGCCTCTGAATCCCACCACAACAGACAGGACTCCCTCAGTCCCTCCTTGTATAACGCTGCCCTCAGTTGCCTAGCCCATTCTAATCGCTGCTCCCTCCTCTCTTCCCTGCCTCGAGAGCAGGCACCTCTTCTCCTCCCTCAGCTTTCATGTATTCAGTATTCAGGTTTTTATTTGATTGGCCATTGGTCATTACAATTTTTTTTTAATCATAAAATTACAAAAATATTGCACAAATTTGAATAGTTATCTACCTATACATCAGGGTAAGCATATTACAATCATTTTTTCCATTGTCTAATGATAGCATCTATAAATCTGGCAAGCCTTCTAGCATCTTTTATATTTGTTGGATTTATTTCCATGCAGTCTATCATATCAGATTGATATGGTTTGATAAAATCATCCAAATATTTCCTACATCAACATTTATAGAAAGAACAACGAAACAGTAGTGAAACACTTGACTGCACGGTGGCAGTCCTGAGGTAGTCAGCACACAAATACTGTACATACTTAGAACTGATATTTATGAAGCATTGCTTGTTTTCATATAGAATCATATAGAAGCTTGATGGCAAAAAGGACCATACCAGCCCATCCAGTCATAGAAACATAGAATTTGACGGCAGATAAGGACCGCTTGGCCCACCCAGTCTGCCCATTTCCCTACCTACTGGATAAGCTGCAGATCCTAGTTAACCAGCAGCCTACTTCTTCCTACCCCCAACCCCCAGAACTGCCTTATGACTATCCCATGCATGCTTGAATTCCACCACTGATTTTGACTCACAACCTCCTTCGGAGGCCGTTCCATGCATCCACAACCCTCTCTGTGAAAAAATACTTCCTTAAATTACCTCTGAACGCCCCCCTCTATTTTCAAATTGTGCCCTCTTGTTTTGCACACTCCTTTTTGAAAGATGCTACCCTCTTGGACTTTGTTGATTCCCTTGAGGTACTTGAACGTTTCTATCATGTCCCCCTCTCCTTCTTTCCTCGAGGCTATACATATTAAGTTCCTTAAGTCTCTCTTCATATGTCTTCCGGTGCAGACCCTGCACCATTTTAGTTGCCCTCCTCTAGACAGCTTCCATCCTGTCTATGTCTTTCGGAACTGGGTCTCCAGAACTGCACAATACTCCAGATGGGGTCTCACCAGCTGTCTGTACAGAGGGATAATAACTTCCTGTTTCTACTGGTGATGCCTCTCCCTATGCATCCCAGTATCCCCCAACCCTCCTTGCTGCCCTCTCACATTGCTTGCCCGTCTTTAGGTCATCTGATATGACTACCCCAGGTCCCTTTCCATTTTTGTTGTTGTTAGTATCTCACCCCATTGTGTACTCTTCCCGGTTTTGTTTCCCAGGTGCATTACCTTGCACTTCTTAGCATTGAATCTAAATTGCCATACATTTGACCATTCCTCTAACCTTGCCAAGTCCCTTCTCATCCTTTCCACCCCACCCTGTGCATCAACTCTGTTGCAGATCTTAGTGTCATCTGCAAAGAGACATACTTTTCCTTCCAGTCCTTCTGCAATGTCGCAGTCTGCCCTTTTTTCACCCTACACCTCCCTCTCTCTGCCAGTCCTCGCCCTGCCCCTGATACTCAGGCCCCATATGCTTGTCCCATGCCCTCTTGAATTCTTCCACTGATTTAGCCCCCACCACTCCATCTGGTAGACTGTTCCAGGGCTCCACCACCCTCTCCATGAAGAAATGCCCTCTCACATTGCCCCTATATCTTTTTCCTTGCAGTCTGAGGCTGTGCCCTCTAATTCTGACCCTATCCTTCCGCTTAAGTAAACCCTCTTCTCCCACTTTATTGAGTGCCTTTACATAATTAAAAGTTTCAGTCATGTCTCCCCTTTCCCTCCTTGTATTCAGCGTGTACAGATCCAGCTCCTAACACCTCTGCTCGTATGACTTTCCCTGCATACCCTGCACCATCTTGGCTGCCCTTCTCTGAACCCTCTCCAATGCATCTATATCCTTGAGGAGATGTGGCCTCCAGAACTGAACCCCATACTCCAGGAGCGGCCTCACCATGGCTTTGTAAAGAGGCATTATTATCTCCTTCCTTCTGCCAGTAATACCCCGCCTATGCATGCCAACATTACATTGGCCTTTCCTGATGGCCTGCTACATTGGATTCCTGCCTTGAGGTTCGAGGAGACTATGATCCCCAGATCCCTCTCCTGTTCTGTTACTTTGGCTTCCTCCCCACCTAGGGTGTTCACTGTTCTTCTATTCTTACTCCCCAAGTGCATCACAGCGCACTTCTTGGCATTACATTTCAGCTGCCACATCCCGGACCATTTCTCGAGTGTCTTTAGGTCCTCCCTCATGTCCTGCACCCCCCTGGGGTGTCCACCCTATTGCATATTTTTGTATCATCAGCAAGTATGTACACCCTCCCCCTCAAACCCTCCACCATATCACTGATGTAGATGTTGAAGCGAAGCGGACTCAAAACTGACCCCTGTGGCACTCCACTCTTCACCCTCACCGTCCTGGCATGCACCCCATTTATCACCACCCTCTGAGTTTTCCTACTAGCCAGGCTTCCACCCAGCTTGTTGTTTTCCCACCCAACCCCAAGCTTTCCATCTAGCTCACCAGCCTCCAATGGAGGATGGTGACAAACCTTACTGAAGTCCAGACAGGCCATGTCCACTGCCCCGGTTTTATTTGAAAAGATGGTTAAAGGCGTGCTACTGCTGCAAACATCTCACAGCAGATTAATATGTTGTGAACAACTTCTCATAGCCGGGAAAAACTGTCTGTATCCATGTACGCATTTGCAGCACAGCCATCAATATCACTTGTGGTGACATACTTGCTCTGTGGCTTAACTACTGTGAATATAAGCAGTCAAAAATAATAAAAAAGACAAGCTGGCGTGCATCAGATTCCTGCTGAGTATTCAGCTGCTGTGGCAGTTTTACCATTTTTATAGACACATTCTACATACTAAGGTTCATACTAAGGAAATTAGGAGTGAGGGGGCGGTAAGCCCATTTGAGATGCTCCTGTCCTGCTACCCGTAATACTGTAAGATGTTACCATCCAGAATGTAATTATCTAACCGTCGTTTAAACTGTTGTTTGTTTTTACGTATGATCACCTCCTCAGGCAATCTATTCCAAGGGGACACCACCCTTTGCATAAAAAAAGCTCCTCTCTTATTTGAGTTAAATCTCTTAGGTTGTAACTGTAGTGGATGTCTCGTAGTGCATGCAGTGTCATTTTTAAATTCTAACTGTAGTTTGTTTATTAGGTATGCATTTTGCATAACATCGTAACACAGAGAAGGATAATCACCCCTTATCCTTCTCATTTCCAAAGACATAAGATTTAGATCCTGGAGCCTTTCCCCGTACGCTTTATCCCTCAGATCATATATCATCCTAGTGGCCCACCTCTGCACCTGTTTCAATCTGTCTATGCCTCCCTGCATACTGGGCCCCACACAGGGCTACCATAGTCCAGCAAAGGACTCACATATGCTCTATAGAGTGGTATGATTACCTCCCGGCTTCTGCTTCTAAAATTTCTTTTTGTGGCCCACAACAGGCTATTCACTTTATTAATTTGTTTTTTTACATTGAGTTCCATATGTTAATTTATTATCAATGATTATACCTAGATCTTTTTCTTCCTCTGAGTGCCTTAAGTTTTGACCATTCAAAGAGTAGGTTGCCATCCTGTTCTGCTTCCCTAAATGTATAACACAACATTTGTCTATGTTAAAACTCATCCTTTTTCTTTTGGCCCAGCCACTTATTTTATCCAAACCTCTCTGTATTGCCATAATATCTTCCTCCTGGGTTGCGATCCCTGTGAGTTTAATATCATCTGCATGTTTACTCAGCCAGTTAATAGTGTCCTTCCCCATAGCAGATATGAATCCCTAAATAAGACTGGACCCAGAACTGACCCCTGTGGCACCCCACTCTGCACCAATATAGCGGGGAGTAGTGTCCATTTATACAGACCCGCTGGGTTCTATTTGTTAACCAGGCTTCTATCCACCTAACTATCCCTATGTCTAGTCCTATATCCATTAAGCTGTTGATAATTTTATTATGGGGTACCTTGTGAAAGGCCTTTGCAAAATCCAGATATATGCAATCCGCTGGCCTCCCACTGTCCAATGCTAAGGATATTTTTTCATAGAAGCACAACAGGTTTGTAACGCACGACCTCCCTGTCTGAAACCTGTGCTGCTCATAATCCAACTGACCGCGTTTTTTGAGATGTGTGTTTATGTCATCCTTTATTAAGCTCTCTAGTAGCTTCCCAGTAAGAGACATCAGACTAATCGGTCTGTAATTTGTGTAATCTGCTCTATCCCCCTTCTTGTGAATAGGGACCACATTGGCCGCCAACCAGTCCTGTGGTACCTGATTTTCCTGTAGCGATTTTATGAATATGTGTTTTAATGGTTTAGCTATTTCTGGGGGACAAGAGTTTTAGTACAGTATTTGATATATTACCTGGTCTGGCTGAGGAAGTGTTCTTGAGTCTGTTTATTTTTTCTTCTATAATGCTTGCTGTTATTTGCATAGGTATTTTGTAGGTTACTCTTAAATGGTGGTGCGTTGTGGTTTTTTGAGAAAAGACTGTTCCAAAGTAAGAATTAAAGATTTTAGCCATGGCTGTTGGGTCATTTTCCATTTTACCATCTACATCAAATGTGCATTGCCCCTTATTAGTTTTCTGGAGTGAATTCACATAGCTATAAAACCACTGCATATTATCTTTTCTTGCTCCTTCAGCCATTTTTTTTTCCCATGTTTTGTTTGTTTCTTTTTATTAGATCTTTACAGTGTTTCTGTACCTTTTAAACATCTCCCAAGTGTCCTCTGTTCTTTTGTTTTTATACATTCCATATAAGTTGTGTTTTCTATTTAATGCTTTATTTTATTGGAGAGCCACTTTGGTTTCATACCTTTGTTATTATATTTTTTTTCTTAATGCATTCGTCACATAGGGATGAAATATGATGCTTAAAAGTTTCCCACATTTCATTAACTGACGCATTCTCATAAATCTCTTCCCACTGTATTTTTTGCGTCTCAGATTTGATAAGTTCTTTATTAGCTGTTTTAAAAAGATGAATTTCCCTACATCCTTTTGTGAAAGGGACCTGTCTATTTATTTTAAAAAGGACACAATTATGATCACTATTTCCTCGGGGGATGTCTATTTTGCAATTTGTAACCCTAGTGTCTTTTGTTGCCATTACAAAGTCCAGTACATTATTTCCCCTTGTGGGGTGTCTTATGTATTGAGTTATTCCAACCTGATTTATTACCTCTAACAGACATTTACTGGTTGAGCTAATGCCTTCCATCACATCCCAATTTATGTCACTAAGGTTAAAATCTCCCATTAGTAATAATCCCCCCATGATACAAGCTCTTTCTATTTCTGCACAGATGGCACTTTTCTCATAGCTATGTCCTGGTGGTCTACAGCAGATGCCCATAACAGTATGTGTGTTCATTCACGTTTCTATCCTTATCCACAGGGTTTCTGTTTCTTCTTCACGCTGCTTAATTTTACCAGAGATGTCCACTGATTTAATAGAATTTGATACATATGCTGCTACCCCTCCTCCTTTTTGTCCCTTCCTGTTCCTATGGTGTAGCGTGTAGCCAGCTGTTTCTCTTCCCCATACAGTACGTCTTGGGGTGTCCACCATGTTTCAGTCAGGCCTACCACATCTATTTTCCCACTTATCATGGCTTCTAACTCATCCTTCTTCTCCCTAATGCTTCACACATTGGCTAGTATGCATGTCAGATGGTTGCCTCTATTAGTTTTACCCTGTTTTTGTGTTGGATTTGTGGGTTTGTTCGTATCAATTTCATTAGGTTTATTACTTTGGGGGAAAGTACATCAAATTTATTTCATTCACCATACCTAGCTTTCAGTTTTTTGAATGGTAACAGTTCAAATCTACATAATATAATATTTATTTTTTCAGTATTTTGAGGAAAAGACAGATAATTCTCACAGCCATGGCATTATTTATACTTTTTTATGGTAAAAGTACAATAGATTTGATAATCATACAACCTTTGGATCTGGACATAGTGAAAGAACTTAGAATAGAACTTAGGGCAGAAAATGTCTATGCTGCACTGATTCTTAGTTTGAATTGAGACAAAACACATGTTCAGCATGATAATGTACAAATGGATGGACAGTCCCTTGAATTAAAAAAAAAATACTTTGTTTGGACCAGAGGGTGATAACACCATTTTGAGGAACTATTATTCCTTCCTGAGAACATGAGTTTAGTAGCAGAAATGAAAAATAACAAGTCCCCAAGTCAGGCCTCAGGTTTGATCACTAACTTATTTTTAAATCTTGCTCATGTATTATGTATAGAAAAAAACAATAACGTAAAAAACAAAATATGGTTCAACCAGAGTTATAAAAGAGCTAAAAGGCTGGTGAGCAAGATAGATAGCCTGGGGTTGGGTGGGAAAATAAAAAGCTGGGTACCAAATAACATAATTATGCAATATGGGAATCACTTGAAGAATACCTTCTTCTTGAGATTTTTTTAGCTGGTGAAAAAATTCCTTGGTAACCATTTAGCTTAAAGTCTTCCATTGTCATACCTTAAATCACTTACAAAATTCTGCCATTCTAGATCAGCCATTTTCATTGATAGACCAGAAATAGTCCGAGATTTAATTTGGAACTTTGACACCATACTGGTGTTAATGGACAACTCTTTTTTTTTAACCAGTATTCTTTACAAGTAATCAGTTATTCAAGAAGTTATTGACAGGACACCTTTGGCTCTCCTGACTTCTTTCTGTTCTAAGTGGCTGTTTATCTGGTTACCCATGTGATGCATGCAATGATTGGGTATGGAACCTGGGCGTTATTTTTGACGACGACTTGACACTGAAATCTCAGGTGTCAGCTGTGGATAAATCCTCATTTTACCATCTGAGGAATATCACCCAAGTGAAACACCTGGTTCAGCCGGGCAACCTTCCAACATTGGTTCATGTCTTCATTACTACCTTTCTTGACTACTGCAATGCCCTCTACCTAGGGCTGTCCGGGGTTGATATCAGCTGCTTGCAGCTGGTGCAGAATGCTGCAGCCAGGCTGTTGACTGGTACTTCTAGGTCCAGTCACATTATGCCTGTTCTGCATGGACTGCACTGGCTGCTGGTTCAGTGACGGATCACCTACAAGGTAGGCTTGCTTACCTTTAAAGCCCTACATGAACAGGGACCTGACTACCTGAAAGATCGCCTGACCATCCTACTCCCCTAATCGTCCTCTCCAATCTGCTGATGAGGAATCGCTAGAGATTCCCAGGGTTCATCTAAAAACATCTGGAGCTCGTGCTTTTTCATTTGCAACATCAACCCTGTGGACTTCTCTACCTCATCGTTTAAGAGAATGCCTGACCATCAGTAGTTTTAAATCTATGTTGAAAACTTATTTATTTTCACTGGCTTTCCCAGACTGATTTTAAATCATTTATATGGTTGTCTACTTATATATTTGTGGTTTATACTTGTACAGCGCCTTGATTTTGAAAGATGCTATGTAAATAAAGATTTGATTGATTAATTGATACTATATGCAGACCAAACGTGTCCAGCTGTTCACTGAATAATAGTATTTGGCTACCTAGAGTTTTCTCTCAGACCATATATTAACCTGAGATTTTGTTTCCTTATCTTTTGAGTCTTTGTACTTGTATTATTCCATCATTCCTCACATCTACAGCAAGAAACCTTATAAGTAGCAGTTCTACTGTCTGCTGTAAGGAAACATTATTCTTTGTTAATAAGGGGTCCAGACCAAGAAGACCCAAAATATTCTATGCATCATCACTAACTACCCCATTTTTATCTTTCATTGGCCTCATGAGTTCCCAGTTAAAAGCAGAAATCAGTGCAAAAATATTATTCTTGTTATAAAACTTCTGTTAAAAAACATTCTCCGTTAACTGAGTACTTCACAACTGACTGCCATGATATTGGTGTATTAATTTTAAGATTTAGTTCAGTTAGCCTCAATAGGAGCTATGTTCATTTCTTTAATACTGTAATAGCATAAAGTGGTGTCAGTGGAGAATTATTGTCCCTTATCACACATACTATTGACTCCTTGTTACATTGTAACTTTAACTATGCCCTGAACAAATGAAAAATCAATTATTTAAGGTAATCAGGATTTTCCTAGGTCTTTCTGCAGATACCTTCTGTTCTGAGAACATTTTCCTTCCTCCTAAATTGGAACCTTCATCGTTAATTATACACTGAGCCCCTGGTAATATAAGTATGCCAGTATCTCCTAATAAATAGTGTTTACCACTATCATTTTGCAAAAGGTGTGCTGAAAGGATTGTTTCAATGTCCTGAGTTATTTCTTTAGCTGTATTTAATTGTAGTTCAGCATCTTTCTCTCATGATGTTATTTTTCTTTTTGCCTCTCCTGTGTTCTCTTGTGATTCTATTCTTTTAGATTTATAACTTTTTGTTTTGTACCTTCAGTACCCTTTTCCTTGCCTTTGTATGGGTGACTTTGTCTTTGTCTTTTTTTTTTTTACTTTTGCCTTTCTGATTATTTCCCTATTTATTTTTTTCTGTTGTTTCAGGAATTATGATTTCAGAAAAAGAAACCTGTTTTTATTTGTTTTCTACCCTTTGCAACACCTAATTTAGTACTGTAACACAATGCTTTAAGCATTCTTTGACTTTTAGTAACTTCATTTCTCAAATAATTGTTTCTAGGACTTGCGGTAGCTGCATTGCGACTATTTGTTCATTTGAGGTTAAACCATTGACTAATGGGGAGGTGTGACTACTATTCATATTTTGGTTGCCTTTTTTTTAGGAGTTGGAATCTTTATACTCTCATCTATCTTTGTTCTTTGAAACCGATCAAAGAGCCTTGAGAAATCTGGCCCTGAGTTATTAAGGAGTTCCTTTGACTGATTTTGTACATCAATTACCTCATCTTTTGATATTTCCTCGACCTGTTTCAGCATGGTATCTAGAATTGAATTTATGCTAAGAGGGCTAAATAAATCCAATTTACTTTTTGTTATATTTACTGAGATGTCTAGATTTATTATAGGAGGTAAAGGCAATTCTAGTTCTATCAAATCCATTGATTTCTGCAAATTTTCTACATGAATATCAGCTTGTATTATCATTATATTTTTTACCTTCTTTTTGCTTCCAAATATTCCTGTCTAAAAAAAGTAGTTATAGGTTCTTGTACTGGATCTGTTGCCCAAAGATCTTTTTTATTTCTGGTCATTGCTGTGTAAGATGGAAGATTTTCAGAGTTAAGATTACCATGATGTAATTGATCTCCTTGTTTTGCTTCACTGTCCGTCCCGCCAGTTACTTTATTACCCAGCTTATCTCCTGCTCCATTTACATGGGGTGTATTTGCCTGAGATTTAATTTCTGTTGGGGTGGTCCTGTTCACCCAGGCAATGTCTTCAGGGCTCAATATAAGGAAAGGGAACATTGTTTAACCAGGAGTAGCACACTAAGCTGAAGCTTGTTTCTAGATGCGACCTGGGAGCACAAGGAAGTTAAGTGACTTGCTCAGGATCACACAGTATGCACCTAGACGGCTGTGAGATTCAAACCCACAGCCACCTAGGTGCATACTGTGTGATTCTGAGCAAGTCACTTAACTTCCTTGTGCTCCCAGGTCACATCTGGAATTTGACTTAGTGTGCCACTCCTGGTTAAACAATGTTCACTTCCTTATATATAATATGGGCAGGATTCTCTTGATCTTCCTTCATACTGCCCATTGTTATTTTTTCAGGCAAAAATTATATTTTCTTTTATTATTGAAGCCAGTTTTGGTATTAGCATTGAGATCTTCTGGATTCTCTTTGGGGATTGTATCACTGCTGCTTTTTGGCGCTTCTGATTTTTTTTGCTTCTGCTCTCATTAATAGACAACTGTTTACCACTTCTAGTGTGCATCATTAGCAGTATCCAGAGTAAAGAAATCAGCAAATGAGAAAATGTACAATAAAGCCTGTAATTTGTAAGCATGGAAAATAAATAAATACAGCAGTAAATTACTGCATGTTTCAAGTCACAATAAAAAGAAGCTGGCCCACCAGCACAGCAGCAAGGTGTCCACATGAGATGCCAATATCCTAGGTTTGGGAACAGACCCAGGAGTAGGAGGGCCGGCCAGGCAGAGAAGGATTGAGTGCCCGAGGGGTGGCACTCCTTCTCTGGGGGGGGTATCTGGCATGTCAGCAGTCCTTGGTGGAGGCTGGGGGATCCACAATGATCAGCTCCAGGTTACGTTGGAGGTGGGACAAATGCCAGACATTGCATATCCTGCCACAAGGGGAACAAAGAGCATCTAAAAATTCCAGTCCCCAAGACATGATGCCCTGCTTCACCATCATCTCTGCTGCCCCGATTGTCCACTGGGGGGGGGTTCCGCTCCTATGGCCTGCTCTGGGGGGTAAGCTAGGGTTCATTCCCATGTGATCATTGGAGGGGGCCCGCCTGGTGGCTCTGACCGGGGGGGGGGTAAGCTGGGGCATGGTGAGGCAGTGTGCAGGGCAGGGGCTGAGCTCCCAAATGGGATTCAGGAGCCAGGGCCAAAAAAAAAGTACCAATAAAAAGATAAAAAAGTTCTACAGTGCAGTGTCTTGAATGCCCTTCTTCCTGGCATGAGAGAAGGTGCACCTCTGCCTTTTAATTGGTTTTGTACAATGATAAGTAACTAGAGTCTAATGAAGTTCGAAGATTGTACTGACTTCCTCTTATGACTGAGAGCTTTTATATTTAATTTTATACCTATTGCAACATTTCAGGTAGGGAAATTCAGTAGTATGAAGGAAGTTACTTTCCTGTAGTGCTTAGTGTTCCATTTTCTGTTCTCAATTGTCCTTATGTGCTGATAGTATAATTAAGTTCCCCCTTCCAAGTTAATTAATTCAAAAACGCATGGTCTTTTGCTTTCATTAGCTGTTTGCTCCAGCTTGCATACTTGCTCTGGATTCAGAGGCGGGGGACAACACTTTCCAGAACAGAGGCTTCTCCTGTGAATATTTTATCAGAAAAAAAGGCAAAGAAAGAAAAAAACCCTTTTTTAGCAGCCTGTTAAAATCCAATTTATCCAAAAGGAGGGGAACAAAGCAATGCTAATAATTTATAATTAGCAAGTAGTTAGTTGTTATTCAGTTACGCATTTATAAACTCTATTCAGCCTATTATTTAAAAAAAAGAGAATCTTTTTATTGCTTGGATAAAAGTTATAAAATCTAACTTACTTCTTGGTAGGCATAATAGTTCACTTTTTCCAAGCAACAGAGCAATTTAACAGTTCCTAGTACTCCTCATGAGAAAAGCGTTGTGGCTCATGGCTAAAGAGCTCACAATATCATTCAGAGCTGTAACGCTTGTAGCTTGTAGTTCAAATTTCTCTGAGCGAACATGCTTTCCTTTCTACAAGTGCAGTCTGTTATACCACCTTCACCTTTTCCTCTCTGCACTTGTGAGCACCTCAGCTGATAAATTGATTCAAAGTCTGAGCTTGCTCACATGGTCCGTTTACAGGTGATTGGTGCTTATATTACCAAAAGGTATGCTTTAATTAGGTCAATCACAATCAACAATCAGCAACCATTTGCCGTGGTTAAAAAAAAAATCCAGAATCACTACAAATTCATACTACAACTACAGGAGTCCAATGTTCAAAACTTTGCCCGATGGGCAAACAGTTTGTGTGGGCATAGTCCGAATAGCTAGGGCAAAATGGAATAGCGTGGGCAAACATAGATAATGTTTGTGTTGGGCAAAGTGAAGGGCATGGACATGACTACAGGTACAGTGTGATATTCAAACAGGCAGTGCTGCACAATGTGACACAGCATGGTCCCACTGTGTGGCAATAATGCCATTTATAAGAAAGGCCGACTTACTCTAGGCAAACCCTAGAAGCAGGCAGTGATGCTGCAGCCACAGCACAAAATGGATGAATTCTCAGCATACATGCTGTTTGCCACGGAGGAGGCCATGGACATGAAGGAGAGGGAAGAGGACCACCCTGGCTACTCCAAAGGCCACAGAGGTGATATGCTGTGCACAGACAGTACTGGTCAAGAGTCTCCTATGAAATTTTCCATGAGAACCATCTGGTGGGCCAATGCCATCTCAATAGGGCCATGCTATGGCAGCATTGTGAGCTCCTGCATAGGCAGCTGCACAGTAACACCCAGCGCAGCCATGCCATGACAGCTGAGCCAAAGGTGATGGCAGCGATATGCTTCTCACCACCAGGTCCTCCCAGGCATTGCAGGGGGTACCATCGGTGTATTGTAGTCTGCCAACTCATGCCTGTTGGCCCAGTTTCTAGATGCCCTGCTGCCACATGTGGAGGAGTTCATCATATTCCACAGCACAGCAGCAGAGTGCACAGAAACCATGCAGCAGTTCCATCAGGTTGCACACCTACCTGCAGTTCTGGGTGCCATTGAATGCACTCATTTTGCTATCCGGGCATTCACTGGTGATGGGGTGGATGCCTACCTGAACAGGAGGGGCTTCTACTCCACCAGTTGTCAGGTAGTGTGTGATGCAACAAGGCCATAACAAATTTCCTGTCACGGTACCCTGGCAGTGCCCACGATGCCTTCATCTGGCAGAATTCCCAACTATGCCACCTATTTGAAGGCAGCCACATACCCAGTGGGCACCTAGTTGGTAAGTAAATGCTGTATGTCCAATGGAAACACACCCCCAGGGGGTCTTGCAGCGGACATGTAGCACACATGTGCCACAGCTAGGGAAAGGTGGGCAGGGGAGGGTGGACTGCGCACAACAAACAACACATCCCAGGAAATGGGTATGCAGTGTGGATGCCTATGCTGTGAACAGGTGCTAACATATGTGTTTACCTTACAGGGGACAGTGCCTATCCCCTTGAGTCACTGGCTCCTAACACCTATCATCCAGCCCATGTATGTGGTGGAGAACAGATACAATGAGGACACTCAGCCACATGTAACATCATTGAGAGGTCTTCAGCATGCTGAAAATGTGAGTCCAGTGCCTGGACCATTCAGGAGGTGCCCTACAATACTCCCATCAAAAGGCATGTGGCAATATTCCTAGCCTGTTGTATGCTACACAACATGAAGCTCTCTCATGGAATAGACCTGCAAGCCTATGAGAAACACCATGACAGTGACACGGAGCCAGAGAAGCAAGGGCAGCCTGACAGGCAAGATCTCCACATGGCCAGCAGGACACAGGACCTCAGGGAAATGATCATACAAAGCCTGAAATGCTGGAGCAGGTGAGTGGAAAGAAACAAAGGACAATGTTGTAAGTGGCACTTATTTATTGAACACAACAAGGAAACACAGCAAAAGTGGCACATATACATACAAGGAAAACAGGATAATAGACAGGGTGGGTGTTGAAATTGGTGATGGGGAGCACAACAACATTGGACACTGGTAGTGTTATAATGCAGTCAGTGCAGGGCATGGGGCAAAACATGAATGTGGTTGTGGTGATGTTGGGGGGATGACAGATGCATCACATGCAACTGCGTCCTCCACGGGTCCGTACTTGTGTTCTCCAACACCCCCTGGTGGTGGAGGTGGTGGGCTATGGGGAGGGCAGGGGGGATGCCCATGTTGGACCAACCACTCTGGTCCAAGGATGACCCTATCAGGAGCCAGTTGCAGGGAGAAGGAGGTTCTGTCCTGGCATGGGTGGTGCCACAATGAACCTGGATGTCTCACCTCTGCTGCCACAGCCCGATCTGCCACTGCCTGGCATCCCAGAGAGGTGAGGTGTCCCCACAGTGCTTGGGCTTCCAACACTAGAGGCAGCAGTGCCAAGACCCAGTGGCAAACTGCCATGCATGGCAGTCATGTGCTCACGCATCGCCTCAGTGAGCTTACTGATGGCAGTACAGATGGTATCAGCAATCATATCATCATGGGCCTCCATCCACTGCCCAAGCCTCTGCAGATCCACATGCAGAAGGTCCCTCATGTTGTTGAGTTCCTTGTGCACCGTGTGCCTGAAAAATGCGAGCTCTTGGTGCACGGCAGTCTGTGACTCAAGGGCTGACTGCAGCAGCCATCACCTGGCATCTGGATCAGCCTGCCTCTGTACTGTACTGTTTATCTCTGTATTGTTTATGTACATTGCTGTACTGTTTATGTGCTTTACTGCTCTGTACATAAACCTTATTGTACTATTGATGTACTTCATTGCACTGTGTATGTACTTTGTTGTATTGTGTACATACATTACTGTACTGTTAATATGATTTATTGCACTGTGTATGTACCTTATGGTACTGTTAATGTACTTTACTATATAGTTAATATATGGTATTGCACTGGGTATGTCCCTTATGTTACTGTTTATGTACTTTACTGTATACTTAAATATGGAATAATGCATGGGTAAGTGTGTATAATGAGGAGTTTATGCACACCTGAGGTGTGTGATGTCCCATTAAACCCTGAGGGTGAAGCTCAAGGGATTAACCAGGGCATCGCACACCAAGGGTGTGGATAAAATCCGAGTTTAAGCAATTCCCCATGTTTTATTTTCTATATTTACTGGCTCTTTGGTTTATGCACAGGGTTCGATCTTAACATTGTTTTACTAGCCCAAAACCTAGTGCACATTGGCCAGGACTAGAGCAGCTAACCCTCTACTTGTCCGTCTTGACTAGTGCAGGTTTTCCATGGCTGCTAATGAAGCTGGGACTTCAGAGGAGCTGACTTTGATAAGATGGCCAACAGAGTTAAGCTTGGCCCTGGCAAAAAGAAATACAGGTGAGAGGGTCCAGGCAAAGTGGGCAAGCATTTCCAGGTCACACCTGAAAATATGCATTTGGCTGTCTAGTGTGCTTACCCAGTTAAAAGCAAATAAATAAATAATTAAGGATGCAATACGTGAAGCAACATCCCATTGTGTTAGAGAGAAAAGGAAGTGCAAAAGAAGAAGGAAACCACTTTGGTTCTCAAAAACAGCAGCAAAAAAGGCCAGAGCCAAAAAGCTGGCCTTCAGGAAATATAAGGGGATGCAGCAGGATGAAGATAAGGAGGCATACCAAACTTCCCTAAGGGAAGCAGGGAAGGCGTTAAGGCAGGCAAAGGCCCAAACCGAGGAAACACTAGCATGAACAGTAAAAGAAGGTGACAAGACTTTCTATAGATACATTAGTGAAAGGAGAAAATCCAGAGGGGGTATTGCTAAGATCAAAGGGATAAGGGGGCGTGTGAGGAGGAGGATCATGTAAAAGCCTCTATCCTAAATAGATACTTCTGCTCAGTATTTACTGAAGAGAAGGTAGGGCAGGGCCCACAGCTCAGCACCATGGACACAGAGGGGAGGTGTGCACTAGTCACTTCACAAAAGAAAGGGTCCTACAAGAGCTTGATTAAGCTCAGGGTAGACAAGGCAATGGGACCTGATGGCATACATCCCAGGGTACTAAAGGAGCCAAGGGTGGAACTAGCAGAACCATTATCGGAACTGTTTAGTGAGTCTTATCACAGGAGAGGTCCCAGAAGACCGGAGAAGGGCTCATGTGATCCCACTCCACAAGAGTGGTAGCAGGGAGGAGGCAGGGGACTACAGATCAGTCAGTCTTACCTCAGTAGTGGGCAAGATTATGGAGGCACTCATTAAGGAAAGGATAGTGCAACACCTGGAATCCATAGGAGCACTGGATCCCAGAAAGCATGGATTTACAACAGGAAGGTCCTGTCAAACTACTGTCATAGATTTCTTTGACTGGGTAACCAGAGTGGTGGACCAAGGGGGAGCAGTTCATGTCGCCTACCTTGACTTCAGCAAAGCTTTCGATACTGTTCCACATAGAAGATTGATTAATAAGCTGGGTAGGCTCGGGGTGGGTTAAAAGTTGGTCAACTGGGTGGCAAACTGGTTGACAGGCAGAAAACAGAGAGTGGTGGTAAATGGTATACAGTCGGAAGAGATGCACATCACAAGTGGGGTACCTCAGGGATCAGTCCTGGGGCCAGTCCTCTTCGATGTCTTGATCAGTGACATTGCAGATGGACTGGAGGGTAAGGTTTGTCTGTTTGCAGATAACACCAAGATCTGCAACACAGTAGATGATCCAGATGGGGTGGGCAGAATGAGAAGAGATCTGGATAAACTAGCAAAATGATCGGAAAAGGGCAACTGGGGTTTAATGTAAAGAAGTGCAAGACCATACACATAGGGTAGAGAAACGCTGAAGCCACCTATAGGCTGGGAGGGGAGTTGCTGGCAGTCACAAGGGAAGAAAGAGACTTGGGCATCATCATCACAGATGAAATGAAATCATCCAAGCAGACTACTAAAGCAGTAGGTAAGGCTATGGGGATAGTGGGGTGTATTAGCAGGGGTAACACAAGTCATAACAGGGAGGTAATAATCCCTCTTTACAAGACACTGGTAAGGCCCCATCTGGAGTACCGCATGCAGTACTGGAGGCCACACCTTCACAAGGACATTAACCAAATTGAGGCAGTCCAGAGAAGGGCAACCAAAATGGTGCAGGGACTGCATCAGAAAACATATGAGGACAGATTAACGGAGCTCAATATGTATACCCTAGAGCAAAGGAGGGAGAGAGGTGATATGATCAAAACATTCAGACACCTTAAGGGCATTAATAAGGTGAAAGAGCTTAACATGTTTCAATATAAGAAAAATAGCAGGACTAGAGGACACAGCATGAGATTAGAGGCAGGCTGATTAAGGGGTAATGTGGGGAAGTTCTTTTTCACAGAAAGGGTGGTGGATGCATGGAACGGCCTACCTCAGGAAGTGGTGCATATGAATACAGTGCAGGGCTTCAAACAGGCATGGGATAGGCATAAGGGAGCAATACAGATGATTATGAATAGATAGGCCATTGACAGAGCAAAGGCCGATGGCACATTCCTAAGGTAGAAAAAGAAATGGGCAGACTGGATGGACCTTGCGGTCCTTACCTGCCATCAACTTCTATGTTTCTATGAAAATTCCCCTGCTTTAGCTGACTGTAGTCCTTGTGCTAATCTCGCTCAGTCTTGCTGATGGCCTGGTCTGAATAACAGCTCATTAACAGCTGCAGTTATCTGACAGTTCAAGAAATTGATGCCACTAAAGGCTCAATGTGATTAATTTTCACTTCACTGTCAGAACTTTCAGCTGGTGTCCAGGGTGTGATTAAGGGTAGAAGCTGTCAAGTCACTAGCTTCCAGTTTTCTGAATGTGTCTCTGTCTGACAATTTGTCTCACATTATTAAGACCAGTGCCCCTCATTTCCCTACATTTTGAGTGTCTGTATCCAATATTTCAGTGAAAAAATGCTAAGAGGTATTCATCTGCTCTGTAGGTGGAAGGTTTTATCCCAGCCTCACCATAGCTGCTCCCCCTCAGAGAGGGCCTCTCCCCTCCAAATCTCTCAGCTCTGTACTTTCCCTGGACACCACTGCAGACCATACTCTGAAACGACCATATCCATAAATCCATAGCTGCCACTACTGGCAAGTGTAGTGGGTCCTCAGCTCTTCTAAATCGACCACGCCAGCCAACACCATCCATACAGTCCCACCCTTGCCCTACCCAGCATGTCCTTTCATCCTAAAAACAAAGCTTTATAGCATGTATGGTACAAAACACCTTAATGAAAGACGTAATTTGAAAGGTAAAAAATAGCTTTCCTGGGGTGCATATATCATTCTATATACTGTAGAAACATGGTTAATATAGTATCATGCCTGCTGTTTACCCTAGCCTGATGAAAGAAGAATGTTTTAAAAAAAATATGTTACTGTTGGAGCATAGCATGTTAAAATCAATACTTTTAAAACTAAAAATGTCATAAAGTTTAGTTTCCCAAGCTGCTTAGGTTTGTGTCACTTCCTCCCCAAAGAAATCCTAGATGTGCTCCTAGCTCACTAGACAGTGTACAAAAACATCTAGAAATGCCGGGCTCCAGTTGATCACAGGGTGGGGGCTGAGAGTGTCTTTCTCTGCCTGATTTTGTTCATTGCCCTGTAGGTGGTGGTGAGAATGTGGTGAGGTGAATGATGATGCCAGGTATTATGTGTGCATAGCTAGGTATACTTGACTGAACATTTGTTGCTGTGTTATCCTCTGGTTCAAGGGGTGCAGAAAGAGGAATAGAGGAAGTCATGGTACACAACAATGGTGGGGGGCACACTGTGTGTAATAGCATTGCAGTTTTTTTTCTGCTGGAGCCAGAAGCAATGTGGGAGCAGGATAAATGTGCAATAATAAAAGTATTTATTGGCTTGCATTTTTGCCTGTATATGTGATCAGAATTTACTATTATAATTATGGGCTAGTGCAACCATCTGTGGGCTAGTACAGTTTTGAATCAACTTGTCCTGCTGGCTAGTGCAAACAAAAGTTAAGGTTGACCCCTGCTCATGCATTTTTGTTTTGTCGCATGAAAGAATGAGTGAGGCAGCAGTATTGAACTGTATGCAAAGTTTATTGCAACAGAATGAGAAGTTTTATATTAGTGCATGTTTAAATGTACTTTTTTATAACATTATTAACATTTGCTAACATATTTTTAACATTTTGAACAGTGTCACATAGCCCCATAGCAATTTGCTTTAATTGACAAGAACTCTGTCCTTCACGCTGGCTTTTTTTCTGTGACAGCGCAAACAAATGGACAGCGCGTGGACAGACCCTGGGACAGGTGCTCTCCTGCATTGAGAGGTATATTTAGAATTGTTAGGAATGGTGGTTAATGGAACTCCGTTATTCACACATGTGGATAACAGAGTTTGTGAGGTTCTGCCAGTGATTAACTATTAGCACTAACCAGTAAATATTATACTCTGTAACATGGGGAAGAGAAAGGGTTGCACCTGTTTGGAGTGGGTGCATCAGGTGATCGTGTATTAATTCCCAATTAATCCATGGCTCGTCCTGAATTAATCCATGGTGCAGTATCCATATTAGCCACCATAGCTGTTCGCAATGTCATAATCTTCATTTTCAAAATGATAAATCTTGTGTACAATGCAGAATACATTTCATAGTGTCTCTGCGGTTGCTCTTGTAATGCATCCGTAGATCGGTATTACTGTGACCCCAGATACATGAACATTTTTTTTCCTTCTAGTGTAACATAGGTGATGATGCTTGTCAGAATATGTGAGGGTGAGCAGACAGTGTTACTATTAGTTTTTTCCCACCAACCCACTCGGAGGAACTCCAACATCCCAGCATGTCACACACTTCTCTAGCAGACGAAAGTAATAGAGTCTGTAGTAGTGTACGATGAGTAGAAGATGTCCTTGCTGAAAGTAAGTCACAGACTGGAAAATTAAAGTCAGTTTTAGTGTGCAGGGAGGTGTGTCAATTAAAATCTGGATCAACACTCTGTTCCATGAAATAAGCAGCAGTGCAGGTTGTAAAAAAATGAAACTTGAAATAGCCCGTCACCAGGGCAACAAAATGTTTCACCAACCCTGCTGTCACCAGGGCAGCAAAACATTTCACCAGCCCTGCTTTCATTAATGTATCAGTCACCATAGAATAAAATAGCAAGAAAACAAAAGTACAGTAAGCTAAACTGTATAATAGTACAGCACATACAGGCCGTTCTTATAATTTATGCACGTGCGGCTACGCCCCCTTTTGCAATTTATGCACGTGCGAGCACACCCCCTTTTGTAATTTATTCATGGGCTGTGACCACGGCAGCAAAACATCTGAACAGCAGTACCTACAACAAGAAAAGAGCAACATGGATTATTTTATCAGTGAGGATGAATTAATGAACCAGAGAAACAGCAGTGAGGTACGGTTGAATATATGATTGCAGTATTTCAATTCGGTAGCATCCACGGCACCATAGTACCAGGGAACATGGAAGTTATTTTTCAACATCTACTCATATTCCTGTGGTGTTCATTTGGTGCCAACAGTGAAACAATCGTGTCAGATCACTGGAGTTCCTGTTTCAAACTTATAACATGGGGAAGCGCACATGCCAACAAGGGAGTGGAACCCTTTCTCGTTCCCCATGTTACAAATGAATTAACCTACTCCAGAGCATGGGTCTACTAGAGAATTAATCTATGCCTGGGTGGTTGGAACCACTTGGCCTGCAGCTTCGTGGTCCACCCCCCCCAACCCCAGGTGTGGAATAATTCTCTAGTAGACCCATGCTCTGGAGTGGGTTAATCCTTACTTATTGCACTGTGTATGTACTTTACATTACTGTTTATGCACTTTACTGTACTGTTATTGTTGTAGATTGTTTGTTTGTTTATCTAAAGCTTCTGTTTTCTCTCAAACACCTGAGGAGTTCCAAACTGGAAGCTCTATGACACTAGAGAGAGCCTTTATTAAGAGGGGGCCAAAGTCTGTATCAGCATGATGACACCAGCAGGTGAGGTGATACATGGTTTTATGAGCATAGGAGCCGGAACGATTCTAAAAGTGAGGGGGGCAAGGGCTGGGGTGGGAGTAGGGGTAGCGGGGGACCCCCTAGGGTAGTGCGGTGGGGGCAAACAGCTAGCCCAAGTGTATAGCAACAGGTTGGAGGAAAAATAATAAATAAATGCTATTCAGACACAGACAAACACAACTGGTTGACAGGGAAGCATAATCATTATGTACAAGTTAAGTTACAAGTTAGATAACATTATCAAGTATTTCAAAAAAAGTCATGGCGTGTGTCACTGGCAAAACAAAAGTTACGTAAAATGTTTGTAAGATCCATAGCATCCATGAGATGTTTGTGAATATGGAGGAAGAGGAGGTGGTTTAGACACTTTTCAGTCATGGTCGATCTTAGATATGATTTCAACCATCAAAGGCATGAGAAGTTGCTCTCAGCCATAGCAGTAGACATCAGGACAGTAAAATAGATTCATAAAAGTTTGTCAATTTCTGAAAAAAGGCAGCGCATCTCTGGTCATTCTGCTAAGATTTCTACGATGGAGCCAATTTTTGTTACCTTTTTGATGTGTGCCATAGGATATGATGTATTGTGAGTTTTCAAGAGGTCTGATAGCATGTTTAGCTGTATTAAAAGTCTGACAAATGCAATGTCACCAGTGTATGTATCACATATCTGTTGAGGTATTTGATCACAAGGCTGACTATTGATAGCATTAAGGAGCACTTTTTCGATACTCATGAGAAGTAACAAAGTGGGCTGGTCAAACCTTTGGTTCAGTTTAGCTGTGGCCAAGTTAATCAACTCAAAAAACTGTCTTCTAAAGTACTCTTCAGGAGTTGCCCACTGATGGGACTCTGCACCGTCATCATAGCGACGTGGTGCTCTTTGTCTGTGGGGCATGGTGGGAGCCTGTATTAGTCCATCATCAACAATTCACTGTACATCTTCAAAGATTGTGTGGAAATTATCTGAGTCTCTCATTTTCATCAGATAAGTCCACAGCATTTCAATAGTAGAAGTAACAGCCTCTGTTGTAATATCTTTTAACTGCAGTACCCTGGCCACTTTTTCAGCCGCTGAGAAAATTTTCAATGACATCTTCAGACCAAAAAAAAACACTGAAGTGAGTCATCAGAGCTCGAAGTCGAGGTGCTTTCTTCACTATTTCTGTGTTACCACCAGCAGCAGTTATTTCCTCTAAAGTGTCGTATATGGTTTCATAACTGAATAGTAGTGACTCAATTGCCCGACTTCTTGCCATCCAGCGAGTGGGACAGATAGGCTTCAGGGAATGTTGTAAACCTGAGGTGGAGGATGAGGAGGAGGAGGAGTAGGAGTCCCGAATAATCTCAAAC
Source organism: Neoceratodus forsteri (assembly GCA_016271365.2). NCBI lineage: Eukaryota > Metazoa > Chordata > Ceratodontiformes > Ceratodontidae > Neoceratodus > Neoceratodus forsteri. Next base: position 75,491,346 of record JADMNL010000023.1, read on the forward strand.
ATTGCCAGTCTTTTGGGTGATGCTTGAATAATTAAGTGAAGTTCCTATAGTAAGTTCAAAGCACTTTGAATCATGGAACAATTGGTACCAGCTTCCTGCAAGATAAGATTCAAACCATGGTTCATACAATGAACTGAAAGAGTCCTTGGATTAACATCTTTGATTCGTTTAGCTACGCCTGTCAGCTGACCGTGAAGGACTGATGCACCATCGTAAGTTTGTCCTCTCATGCAATCGATATCTAAACCGCAACGTTGTAAAATATTCATGATCATAAGGCAAATGGATTCTGCCTCAGTTTTTGGACAGTCATACGTTCCTATAAAGTCTTCCTCTGTGACACAGTCCTGCAATGCCCATCGTATTGAAAAAGATCGCTACTCATGTCCGCTTATATCTCTTACTTCATCCACAATAATAGAGTATATTTCTGCCTAAATCTGTGAAAGAAGATGATTAAAGCACTCACTATACATTTAATTGATCAGCTCATTCAGAATATCATGTGATGTATACTTTGCATTAAAGGTTTATAACTCAGGGTATTTCTGCAACACTAGGTCAAGTAGCTTCCAGAAGTTACTGTCTTCATCAGTATGACCTCTAATAGCGAGACCCTGCCTGACCAGAAATTGCAAACAGCACAGCTGTTCTAAAAGGCACCGCTTGTTCTTTTCTTGCTCAGCCATCTTTTGATGAACAAGTTGTGAATCCACAGGCACTTGTTTCAAGTAGGCATTGTGTTTAATCAAACACTTCCTATGAAAATGTGAATTTTCATGCAAATCGAAATTTACTGGACAATTTTTAAAGTCATTCATTCCAACTTTCACAAATGCATCATCTCCACATTTTGAGAAAGTCAGAAGATTTTTGGATACCCCAAAATGACAAACTGCACAAAAAGCTCTCATTCAACTTTTGCACAGAACAAGCCAATCTCTGGTTTTGTACCGCTCATGGTTGAAATATCTTTCTCATGCCTTTTCACCTTTTCCAGATACTCTAACAGTATCTTTCTTATGGGCTTTCAATTGAACCGCTGTGCCAGAGTCATTGCTGGTACCACATGGTCCATTACATTCTATTTCTCTTCTGCCACTACCTGCATTACGCAATTGTTCTCCCGGCTCACCCCTATTCTGAAAATCTGCCATCGGTGTGGCCGGGTCAGGAGATGTAGGCCTTATTGTGGAAGTGGAACTTATGCATGGATCAGTTGCACTAGTTGCATTGCCTGGCGATGGCAGTGTAAATTAACCAAAATTCAACTTTGACTGAGTCCGCTTTCGCTTACGTGGTGCTGCTTGTTCTTGTTGGCTCATTGCTGCTAACAGTTAAATGCACTTCACTCGCACCAGAAGAAACTGTAATCAATGTTTTATCACCTGATCTCCCCTTCACACTAAACAATGCCCTCTTGCACACACACACACAGTCAGTGTGCAAGTATGTTTTAATGTTACTTTTTTTTTGTATTCGCTTCAGTTCAGCACCACAGTGCCTCTCCCTACCCTTAAAGAGCAACTTTCATGTTCCTTTTGACTTTCGTACATAAATTGCCCCTTGTTGCATTGATTCTGGAATTGTATTTCATTACTGTCTGCTGCAGTTAATTTTTGCATTCTGAGGTGCTAAAAACTGCAGGGCGTACCAGAGTTTCTATAGCAAGCCTGGTGTTGCTGTGGATCCAGGGGAGTCAATTTAACAAAAAAGAAACAAACTGACAAGGCATTTGGATTTTGGCATAATGAATTGTTTGGGTAAGGAGGAACACAGTATATGCATTGAGTACTGGTAGTTTTCCCTTGCAATACTGTTGCAACTGCACGGTACTACACAGTGTGAGTCACTCCTCTGCCCTATAGTGATGTCATCAAAAGATAGCAGCCCAGCAGCTGAACAGCAAAGGTAAGTGCTGCAGGGCTCCAAAACAAACCCAAATAACAGAAGCCAGAGTAAATCTTGGCCAAAAATAACAAATGTACACACTCTCTCAGGTCTAGTACTCCATATAATGACTACAAGCTGACATTTTTGGACCATCAGGAAAGTTTCTCTTTAAGCCTTTCTTTTTCACAATGGCAAACAGTAGGGATCAGGAGCTCTGCCTATGTTACTTTCTATCTGTGTCCATATCCCTGTGCCCAGTGCCCTCCCTACAAGTGTAAGTAAGGCTACGGGTTGTTCTTTTTAATTCATTCTATATACAGATTCAATTTTTATCACTAGATCTCCACCTTCACACCAAGGCAGACTTGCACAGTGTGCAACTGCAAACTGAGTCTGTGCTTTTATGTTACCCCTTTTTTTAAACTCGAATTGATTCAGTTCACCACCACAGTGCTGCCTCCAGACCTAGTTGAAATAATTTTTTTATTTTTTTGCCCCCTGTCTGTCACCGTGACAACCCTGGCTGTCTGAGCAATCTAATGAGTTCAGTGTCCAACATCCAAGTCTTTTTTTTACTCCCTCCTGGGGCCCCAGGAAGAAGAAGAACGAAGAATCAAGTTACTGTTGTATATAACAGTCAGACACAATTTACAGTAACTGCAGAGTCTTTGGACAGACTCGGTCAGAAAAAAACCTCAAAATAATGTTTTTATTTATCCCCACACTGGGCCTGGCTGACCCCCTGACAATCAATCAACACCCCTTAAATCCTTACCTAAGTACAGTCTACACTGTCTGTCACTTGGCTCGGTCAAAAAAAAAAAAAAGTCAAACTGTTTTTATTTTGCCAACTGGCTCTGGGCCACGCACGACACGAATCAAGACACCCCCCTGTAAAACTCCTGACTTGAGGCTGCAGCAGCCAGGGGACTAGTAAACAATAAGTATTGCAATGTAGCACACAGAAGTTAAGTAGTCAGATTAGTTTAAACTTGTCTTAGATGATTAACTTGGGTCGGTGTGGGGGAACTTGTTGCCAGCAGGGACACTGGGACAGGCCAGGTAAAGAAGAAAGGAAAGATTAAGGCCAAGGGTTATTTTTTTTTTTACTACTACTCCGTCCTCATTTTTCTTCACTTCCCTTCACGCAATGAAGTGAACCAACTCAAAGAATTAGGTAAGGAAGGCAGGTAATTAAAAAAAACGTTTTTTTCATGTTTGCTTTTTCAATTCAGTACAAAAAAAGAAAGAACCCTTATTTTTTTACTTCACTTCACTCCATGCAGTGTAGTGAAAAAGAATTAGGCAAGGCAAGCAAGTACTTAAAAACGTATTTCCTTTTTGCTTTTTCAATCAAGTGCCAAAAAAAAAAAAAAATCTGATCTTTTTTCCTTCCCCTTGCCTTCACTTCATTTCATGCAGTGTAGTGAAGAACTCAGTCTTATCAAAGAATTAAACTAGTAGGCAAGGGAAGGCACGCACTTAAAATATTTTCTCCTTTTTGCTTTTCCATTCAAATAGCTGCAAAAAAGATAGAAAGAAGGGTCACACAGCCAGGCAGCTGCCCAACGACCCCACATGAAAAACTAGGCCTCTCTGAGCTCTTTAGTCACTCTCAGAGATCCAGAGTTTCTGGTGATTTTATTTTGGTAAGAAAAAAATAAAAGGCTTAAGTCTGGAGTCTCTTGTGAACTGGTAGTTTTTTTACTGTTTAATATTTAGCACACAGCACAGAAAGAATGAATGCGATGGTCGGAATCGATTAGACTGAGAAGCTGTGGTGGATAAAGGCCGCACAGATGTACTGCTTCTCACTCGCTGCTGGCCTGACTCTAACTGTGCACAACAACTCCAGAGAAGCAGCTTATGTCACAACAACACCCCACATGATCATGTCTGTCCAATCAGTGTGAGTGCAGGCAGTCTGCACAGACATGGTCATGTGATCTTACCAGCAGCTGCAGCTTACAGCTCTGTGAACTAGGACCCCATGAGCTGGCTGCAGCCTGCTAATGCCAGCTCCCTATATGCCTAACTTAGTCAGACCCGCTGTGGAGATCCAACCTCAATCATGACCTCACACACACTCAACATGACCCAGGTCACCCAACCGTCTTGATGACTTCGGCAGTAGTCAGCTCGTGTCGTCCTCACTCGTCTGACTCAGTGACTCTCTCACCTGATGCCACCCCAGCCCGCAGAAAGGCCAGGCCACCCGACCCGTCATCACCCGTGATGATCCGATGACTCACTGTCCATCTGAGTGAGTCACTCTGCCTGACTCAGGAGGTCGGGTCGTTGGGAGGCTGCCTGGCTGCTGCGTCATGTGCGGTGCACCCTACTGCTCTGTGTGCTGCTGCCCTACTAGTAGTACTAGTGCCCCCTCCCTCACAGCACCAGGCAGTCCACCACCACCAGTCCACATTCCTAGAGAGATCCCTCCCCAGTCCTCCACTCCAGGGACCCATCACCAGGCGTCTCATTATTCACCAGCCAAAGAGAAGACCCTCACCAACTGCCACTGTGCTAGCCTTCCAAGTTGATTCAGCCAGGCCGCCCTGAGCCCAGGACTAGTGGACACACACGTCTGGGTCATCCGGAGGGAGGAGGACACAAGCAAGCTTAGCAGCTAGCCTAACAGCAGAAGGCAGAACACAGAAGAACAAGCAAGGGGAAGGAAAGACCACAAGAAGGTCAGTCACTGTGATGTTATGAGGTGACATGACAAGAGTTGGGGATGGGGTGGGGAATGCCACCAGGGAGGAGGGAGGGAAAGTCGAGTTGGCGAGTTTTGCAGCAACTTCTGCACTGCAACGGCAGTGCTGATGTCAGTGTGTGCCAGGCTCTGGAGGCTGGTCGGGACTAGCTCTAGTCTGTGGAGTGTCCAGTGACTTGAGTGAGTCCCGGTCTCGACATTGACAGCTCAGCTGTCAGCCAGTGCCCTGTCAGCTGGCGACTCCCTGCTGTGCTGTAGACTGAATTGTTGTGTCTGTGTGTTATGTGGGGTATCTGATTGATCTCTCTGCTGCCATCTGCTGACCACTGCACTGTGCTGGCACTGCACTGCTCCCAGCTTCTTCAGATTTTGGCCAGAACAGCATTTTTACATTTTTGTTTCATTACCTGCTATAAAAAAGTGAGGAGCATGGCCCCCTTGGTTTTAAAAGTAGGGGACCATGGCCCCCCAGGCCCCCAGCTCTAGCTCCACTGTTTATGAGAATCCTTGCTCCTACATTATTCTCCTTTTTCACACATTATAAATATGTTTTGAAGATCTACGGAAACAAATAGTTAATGGTTTAGACAGTTGGTTGAAACTACCAGTTACAGTTCAGGGGAGGCTAGGACTAGTCTAAATGGATGTATTTTATAAAGTGTGTACTGCTTTTAGTAGTGGCAGAACCCAACTTCACAAAAAATTAGGGGGAAATTTCCACTTTTTATATGGGGTGACAAAGTATCCAAATTTTTTTTTATCAAAAAAATGATAAATCATAAAAATATCAGGAGTTTTTAAAGACAAGAATTTTAATGATATGGCCATGCTTTTCAAGCAATCCTGTAGCTATCATGGGTGCATAATGGTTTAATGATGGGGCACACTAAATAATGCATATCCCAACTTGGCATGAGATTGGAAAATATTTAGTGGAGTCTCATGTAATTCAATAGGCTACCTTAGTCTTCATACCAAAAATATTACTACAACAAATAATGAAAAATATTTCAAATTGCAATGTCCACTAATATCATTAAGGATTTACAGAGCATTTTGGAAGTCGACTTTTACTCTCTCCCAAATCAGCCTCTCTTGGGTAACATGCAGCTCTCACTATCTAAGTAACCGATTTTTAGCATGGGAGAGTAATAGGCTCACCATGTATTTGATAAAACCAACCCTATGCCTTGTATTTGTATAAAAAAATTTAATCTGGATACTACAAGGTGGCAACTATCGACAACTCATGAACATGATACACAGAGACCCACCTTTAGTCTCTTTGCATCACAATGCACATAGTTTACTATTGATTGTGATGAATATGACAGACTTCACGGTGCCTTGAAAGTTATACAGTGGACTAAAGGGACACTGGTAACCCTTTTTACATCATGTTTGGTTCAAAATCCACATTTTATGACTGCTTATCTTCTCTAAAATTCATTGATAATGCTGGTTGTTTTATCTGCTTCCTTTCTCAGTAGAACTGGAATGCATGCTAATAGTGTAATTACACCCAACTTTGTTTTATTTCAAACCCTTGATCTACTTTCATTACATACTTCCTGAACATTAAGAACAACCCCAAACAGTGCAGCCACTGTGTTGGGGTGTTCCCAAGTCCCGTAAATATGCAGTGGGAGTTAATCAAGGTACTGTATGCAAACAAACATGCTTTTATGTGATAACACCAGTATGGTGGACAGTCTGTTTTCACTTTTAAAAAGGAAAAAAGGAATCATAATCAAACTACCATCTACATCAGCAGTCTCTATAGAATGTGATCAATCATTAAATGTGTTTTTTTAAACTAGGGACACTTTGAGGCCTAAGGGGGCTGACAGTGTCCCTTTAACAGAATTTGCAAAGAAACCAAACACAAAAGTCTAGTAATGAGGTGGCAGAAAAAGTTAAAAATATCTTAATTGGAAGAAAATGTGGAGACATTCCTATATCACAAAAGCTGATGCATGCAGATTAACACATTTTAGAATACTAAACAACACCTACTGGACTCCAGTGCATATGGTTAAAATTGAGTCGAAAAAGCCTTATGCAACTGATGCCAAAATTAAGAAGGGACGCTTATTTTTATTCTCTGGGTTTGCCCCAAAATTCAGCCCGTGGGGAAAGGGTCAAAAACAAGTTTGGGAGGAATTTGCAATTTCAGAATGCTTTTACACCTGAAATTTGTATGTGAGAAGCAGATTGCAGGACCTAGTGGGTACGAACATATCATATTTATGTAAGCATGGTTACAAAATAGAGAATTTTATGACACTGGGTAAACAGGGAAGTTATTCCACAAAACCCAATGGCACACAATTATTACTGAGGAATTACAAATGGAACACTTATCAATTAGTTTAAATCACAGTCTCAGCAGTTACTCTTTTAAATGGAATGAACATCAAGTGGCCTTAATGAAATAACCTAAAGGATTAATAAGAGGGATCTGAAGAGCGAACATATTGTCTGGAATTAATAGTAACTTTTAGAAGTAGTCAGCTATCATTTCTTCATTTCTTACATCTGAATTCTTTTTTTCTTTTTGTTTTGCTAATTAGAAAATTTTCTACCTGACAGTACTAACCCTTAGGCTGCCAACAGAATTACAACATATAGAAATTCTAGACTGATATAGCAGTCTGCATCACAGCTAGGGCTAGGTGTAATGTGTGGAAAAGGGGCCAGATTTTCAAAGGGCCAAAAACAGCCCTGGGACTGTCTTGTGTCACAGTCCACCAGTGCAGCAAAACATTTTCTCATTGGCAGACAGTTCTACTTTCAACTCTCAGTGCACACAGGTGGCAGGCACAGCTGTGGAGGATGTTACACCTGGTACTACTAGGCATAGCATTCCAACACAGCTGTGGTGAACTAATAGTTGCAAGCTGCGGTCAGTCATGGACCAGGTCACAAAACTGCTCTGCATTACAAAGTGCTATATTGTCTGTTAACTGTTGTATGAACCTACAGTAACAATTTAGTTTACATGCCTCATTTATGTATTAACTATATGTATTTATTATGAAAACTGCAATACAAATGTATCAACGTGCATTTTGATTTATTAATGAATTTAATATATAAAACATTTTAAATGCCAAAATGCTACAGAAAAACTTTGAAGTGAGGTCAATGAAGAATCATTCACAAATGTGACTGCACTATTTTCAATGCTTTTATTTGTATTTCACCTTGTTTAAAAGTGGTGTTCTTTTCATTGTAAACCCTTTAGCAGGCCCATTGTCCTCTGTGTTCTTTTTCCCAGATTCCAAGTGGAAATAAACAGTGAAGAGAAATAAGCAAGCAACAACACACAACAAGGTGTGGGTTATTTCCTGTAAAGAACACGCCCTGGTGCGTTATGAGGTACGAGGTGCTTGCACTGAGTGCCTTATGCACCTGGGCGTGCTCTTATTATGAGATGACCCACACCTTGGATTGTGTTATTGCTCTTATAAAAATGGGCCCCCAAGTTGAGAATGAAAATTAAAAAAAGGGAAAAAAAGCTGTTAAAGTGGAAAAAATGAAAGAAACGTGTTTTAGTTGGAGGGATAAAGTAGTCCGTCCATGTTATGTGTTGTATGGCACAGTACCTGTATTCGGCTTCAGTACAGCCCCCCTCCGACCAGAGATAGTAGTCCCTACTTCCTACTACCTTGACCAGCAATACAGAGAGAGGCTATTTTATTTAGTAGTAGCTTTTTTCTTTTAAATTGATGCTGTATATCACAATGGAAGCTGGTCAGTGAGAGCGGTATGGAGCTGTACTGCACGGACATTGTCGGGGGGGGCAACGATGACATTGTGAAGACAACGTGAGTGACAGTTATAGTGAACATTTACGTTGAGTGTTGTTGGACTGAGGGTTTACAATAACTGTTTAATCTGAAGTACTCTGGACTTTTGGGCAGTGGCACTGGCAGTTCAGGAACAAGCATCTCCCTCAGGAGCTACCGTAGTAAGCGACTAATGTTTTTTGGCTTTTTGTTCTCAGGAGAAACATTGGGTTCCGGGTCTTTTTCAAATGACTATTTTGGCTTTCTGTTGCCAGGATGTACATCGGTATGTCACTGTCTCTTGCTGGGAATTGCCATGGAGGGTTTGGCGAATGGGCAGGTGGGTGAGCTTAGGAACTGACTTGCAGTTTCAGACCCAGGTCGGCTTCCTTCTGTGAGTTACTTTCAGGTTCAGACCACAGTCAGCTTCATTCTGTGCCAGATTTATGAGCAAGTTGCTTGCTGGTTTAGACCACTGTTGGCGTTTGTGTGTATGTGTTGGAGGAGGGGGGCTGTTATCCAGCGGGGACATGGAGCTGTAGCTTGCTGTTTTGAGATCAGGACATTGGGCACACTGTTACTTTACTGTTGTGCTTCTCAGGTTGGCATAATTACTGGTTGGCAGGATGCATTCTGATAAGGACACTTCTTAAACTGGCTTTTGGCCAGTCAGGATTTTGTATTTCTTCAGCCCATTTTATAAAATGCATTATACACCACTAGACCGTATCACAAATGCACTCAGCAGGTCAGGTCCTTTGCTTCCACAGTGCCAACCTCAGAGTGCAATAGTGTGAACAGGTAACAGACAGGGTAACCCTCCTGTCTGCTTTTGGGTCCAAATCACCTTTAGTCTCAAGTTCTGGGGGGATTCAAACTGTGAACCTTATGCTAGCATACCCAATGAACAGGTTCAGATACGTACCCTCTTCAGGGATTGCAGTACAGTCTTTTGCTAGGTGCACCCAGCCAGGCTTCCAAAATGAACCGCTTTAACTCTATAAGGGATCTTAGGTATATTCTTACCTTTTTACTCAAGCTCAGTAACACCATCAAGCTGTTGAAAGGTTTTGTCAGACTTAACCCTTTATACGTCACATGCAAAAAGAACTAGCAGACACCCAGGCAGTCTTTCAAAGAATATGCTTGCTAAAATAGATAAAAATATGAAAAATGTAACACAGAACAATATATCAAAGAGCATCACAATCACATAAAAGAGAAACAAGGAAAACTACAAAACAAACTCCTACCAACATACAGTTAGATCTTTTATATCTAATGTATTACCTCTGTAGGTGCAGTTACATTAAATTAGAGAGCTGTGTCTTTCTAGAGTCCCAAGATAGTATGACAAACAGTTCAGACAAAAGTATTAGTTTAACTCCGTCTCTCCACACCCCTTCTGTGAGTCATCTAGCTCCTCCTTTTAGAATATAAAAAAATACAAACATGATGTCCTATCAGGAGGTATATTACAGAAGGTGACATCAGCAAAGGCTCATTTTCCAAATTATGAGTATTTGATCCACCAGTTCCTTTGAGGTTTACAACCCTACAATCCGTCACCTAGGTGTGATATAGCCAACAGGAATCAGCTAAATGATGTCCTTTCCTAATGTAATAAAATGTATATTTGGTTTCAAACTTCAGAAGCATGAAGTCATAAAAAGGTCATAAAATGCAATTTCACAAGGAAGTTAATTACATTATAGAGATCTCCTGGTCAGTTTACATATCCTGTTTTTTCACTGAAACCTGGGGGGCCATGGAAGCCCAGACTGTCTTATGTGAGACATGCACATACTATATTTTTATATTACAAATAGCATTCAGTAATCGTAACCAGCTGGCCAAGCATCACACTCCTCCCCACATAGACTGAATTTGGGGGCTCTATCCCCTGCACGGGATGAGCTCCCTAAGTCAGTTCACTCCTCATGTAGACATGACAGGCCATCTGCATTCTGATTGGTCCCTCCAGCCCTATGTAAGATCGGCATGTCATACCCTTACAAGGCAAGAATCAATCTTAATAGTCTACCATTAGTGTTTCCCATTTGTGTCAGCCAAACCAGGGAGTTGTGTCAGTTTGTAACTCAAAATTCTGCCCATATAAGTATGGCTCTAACTTCTTTAGGGCCCACACTATGGCAAGACACTCTTTTTCCACAGTAGAGTAAGTCTGCTCCCTGGGAAGTAACTTTTTACTCAGGTACACTACAGGGTGATCTTTTCCCTTAGTTGGATGGCTGACTCAGTACTGCCCCAATACCCACATCTGAGGTGTCAGTCTGGACTATAAAGGGTCTGCTATAGTTAGGACTTGTCAATACAGGAGCACTGCACAGTGCCTCCTTCAGTCTAGTAAAGGCTTTTTCACAGGCTGGTTCCCAGGTAATTTTCTTAGGCATCTGTACCAGGAAGATGGGGAGCAGCCAGGGCACTGTAATTGGGCACACAGTTCCTATAGTACCCTGCTGTCCCTAGAAAACTCCTTACCTGCTTCTGCATTTCTGGTCTGGGCCATGCCTTGATCACCTCTGTTTTTACTTGGTTGGGATGGAGCTGTCCCTGGCCTAAACATGCCCGAGGTATGCCACTTCACCCATGGCCACCTGGCACTTCTCAGCTTTGACAGTGAGCCCGGCCCTCTGTATCCTGCCCAGCACTTCCCTAAGGTGGAACAGGTGTTCCTCCCAGCTGGCACTAAAGATGGCAATGTGATCCAGGTATGCCACAGCATACTTCTCAGCACCACTTAACACTTGATTAACCAACCTTTGGAAAGTGACCAGGGCATTCTTCATTCCAAAAGGCATAACTTTAAATTCAAATAAGCCTATCAGAGTGATGAAGGCCAACCTCTCCCTAGCTCTGTCAGTTAACTCTACCTACCAATACCCCTTTGTCAGTTCAATAGTCGTAAGGTATGTCACCCCTCCCAACTTGTCCAGGTGTTTGTCCATCCAGGGCATCAGGTGGGCATCTGACTTCATGACTGCATTCAGTCCATGATAGCCCACACAGAAAAGAGTAGAGCCATGTGGCATGGGCACAAGGACTATGGGTGAGGCCCAGGGACTGTACCATCTCTGGATTACCCCTAAATCCAGTATTTCCTCCACCTCTCTCCTAATGTCCTTTTGGATGGCCTCTGACACTTGTTATGCTGTCCGCCATATGGACATCTGTGTCCCTTTCTCCACATCATGCATTGCTAAGGTGGTTAGTCCAGGCTTGGCACTAAACAGTGGGGCAAAGTCTGCTAAAACCTCCCTTACTTCCTGGATCTTGTCCGGGGCCAGCTGGGGAGACAATTTAACTGCCTCTGAGAGGATTCCCACTTGTTTTCTTCCTGCAAGTCCAGAAGGGGGTCTCCTTCATCTGTCCCCTTCCCAGGACTACATACTGCAAACACCATGTCAGCCCTATTAGCATATGGCTTCATCCTGTTGACATGGTACATTCTTTCTGTATGTCTTCTGTCAGGTAACTCTATGATATAGTTCACGTCATTTACCTTTCTAACTACTTTGTATGGTCCTGCCCACTCAGCCTGCAGCTTGTCTTTCTGAACTGGAGTAAGGACCTCGACTTCCTGACCCACCATGTATGAGTGAGCTCTGGCTCTGTGGTCATACCACACTTTTTGTTTCTCTTGGGCAGCTGCCAGGTTGCTTCTGGGTTGTAACCATAAGCTTCTTCAGCCTTTTCCTAAACCTAAGGACATAATCCACTATGGGAGTTCCCTGGGTTGCGTGCTTGCCTTCCCAGTCCTCCAAGATCAAGTCTAGGGGCCCACGTACCCGGTGTCCATATAAGAGCTTGAAGGGGAAAATCCTGTTGACTCTTGGGGCACCTCCCTGTATGCAAACAATAGATGGGGAATGTATTTCTCCCAGTCCCTCCCATGCTGTTCAGCAAATACTTGGAGCATTGACTTCAGGGAACCATTAAACTTTTCACAAGTTCATTGGATTGCAGGTGATAAGGTGTCATGCACCTCTGCACCACCCCATACTTCTCCCACAAACATTTCATCAGGTCCGACATAAAGGAACCCCCTCGATCAGTGATAACCTCCTGTGGAAACCCAACATGGGAGAAAATCCCAAGTAAGGCATCTGCCACTTTGTCTGTCCTCAGTGAGGATAGGGCGACTGCCTCTGGATACTGGGTGGCATAATCCACCACAGTCAGGATAAACCTCTTCCCAGAGGAGCTGGGGGTATTTAAAGGCCCCACAATATCCATTCCCACCCTCTGTAATGGCTCCTCCACTATAGGCAATGGAATTAGGGCAGCTTGGGTTTTCTTACCCACCTTCCCTATTTCTTGGCACCGGTGACAAGACCTGTAATACTCCTTCACCTGCTGGGTGAGTTTGGGCCAATAGAAATTCTGGGCCAAACGCTGTGTAGTGAGCACAATTCCCAGATGACCAGACAAGGGAATATTGTGTGCAATCTTGAGCAGCTGCTCACAGTACCCCTGGGGAATGACAAGCTGCCTGCCTATCACCCCTCCCTCTGTCTTTTAAGCTTGAGGATATATCAGTCCATTTTACCAATAAAGCTTATGTTTACTGTCACCTCCCTGTGCTCCATCAGTCTGTCCAAGCCCTCAGCTTCTCTAAATTAGGGTCACTTTTCTGAGCATCTGCAAGGCATGGGACAGGTCCCCTTCAGTCTCTAAACTAGGGTCCCTAGCACTAGCATCAGGGCACTCAGGATCACTGTCATCCATAACCCTCTGACAGTGGGTCACCCCTCCATCTTTGGAGTAATCCTTCGTAGCTGGGTAGTTAACTGCTACTGGGGAAATTTCTACCCCCTTTTCATTAGTCTCCATATCAGGAGACACAGGCTGAGGAAGCAGCCTCCCAGTGGGTTCCACAATGGCTTCTGTGGGGTCCAGGGAACTACAAATTTCCATGGCCGCTTGGCTATGGGTAACTTCACACACCATCCCCTGTTTGAGATTGTTGCCAAGGATGACGTCAACTGCTAAAGCTTTGGCTACAGCCACCTGTTGCACAGTTTCCCCTGGTTTCACCTCAGTCTAGGAGAACACTAGCGAGTGTCAATGTTTTCTTCTCTCCTGTGAAGTCTTGCGCAGTTACAAATTTGTTGGGTATAAGCTGACCAGGCTCTATCAGATCCCCTTTTACCAATGTCAGGGATGCCCCTGTGTCCCTTAACCCTTGTGTCAGTACACCATTCATCGTGACTGGGTACATGTGTTCCCTCATGTTCACAAGCATACTTCCAGGAACACACAAACAACCCACTTCTTTCCTAGCCCCATTTTGCGTATTGCTCATCCTTTTGGGACACTGTCTGGCAATATGCCCAGTTTCTCTACAAACCCAACATTCAGTTCTTTTCTCAGAGAAATCTTTTCTTTGAAACCTGGGGCTAACTGGTTTTGGTGGAGGCAGTGAGGTTTTAGCTGCCCTGAAGGTGCGCTTTTCTCCTTTCTGCTCTGCCATGCCCACACCATTCACTCTCAGAGCAGGTCGGCTCTTTGCATAACAGTCCGAGAGTTCAGCAGCCTCTTGCACTGTTTTGGGATCTTGGTCCACCAACCAGGTTTTCAGCTCTGTTGGGCATTCCCCAAAAAACTGCTCTAACAATATAGCATTTTCAATTTTATCTACAGCATTTGCTTCAATTCCTTCCCACCAACATTTTAAACACTGACGTTGTTTCATGGCTAGCTCCTCATAGCTCATGTCAGGGCTTCTCTTGAGCTTACGGAATTTAGATCTGTATGCTTCTGCAGTTAAATCAAATTTTTTTTAAAGTGCAGCTTTAAGTTTGCTGTAATCATTGCTGTCCTCATTGTCCATTTGACCCAATGCATCACAAGGTTTCCCGGTAAGTAGCAGGGACAACTGGAAGCTCCAGGACCCACTAGGAATATTTGACAAACAGTTCAGACACAAGTATTAGTTTAACTGTGTCTCTCCACACTCCTTCTGTGAGTCATCTAGCTCCTCCTTTTAGAATATAAAAAAATGCAAAAATGATGTCCTATCAGGAGGTATATTAAATAAGGTGACATCAGCATAAACCCATTTCCCACATTATGAATCTTTGATCCACCTGTTTCTTTGAGGTTTACAACCCTGCAATACATCACTTAGGTGTGATATAGCCAACATGAATCAGCTAAATTATGTTATTTCCTAATGTAATAAAATGTGGTTTCCAACTTCAGAAGCATGAGGTCATAAAAAGGTCATAAAATGCAATTTCTCAAATTCTCAAGGAAGTTAATTACATTACAGAGACCTCCTGGTCAGTTTACATATCCTGTAACTTCACTGAATCCTGGGGGAGGGGGGGCACCCATGGAAACCTAGGCTGTCTTATGTGATACAAGCACATACTGTATTTTTATATTACAAATATCATTCAATAATCATAACCAGCTGGCCAAGTGTCACATACTCCACTGCCTCCATTAGGTCTGTGTTGCCAGTGAATCAGTTGGTGTAATGCAAAAGGCCCATGTCTGAGCTGGGTGTTCTATTAATGCATCAGGTTGAGCTGCTGTTTTATGGACCCTTTATGGACCCTTTCCAAAGATCCTTGGTGCAGAACTGACCAAGCTGCAATTGTGAAGTAATTATAGTGTGCCACTAGGGGGCAGGAGACAGGCTAAAACCAGGATGGCAGCATCAATAAGGGATTTATGTTTTGTGGTGTGCCTAAATTATAGGACCTGGCAGGCTGTCACAGCCGAAGAGGAAGTGGAGAAGGATTAAACAAAGGAGGGGGGATTATCAGATGAGGTTACAAATGCAGGCAAAGCATCACATGAAAGATTATAAAATACACAGTTATTACAGGATCAAGTCACAGGCAGGCTCTTAAAAAGGGGTTGCTGCATTTCCAATTTAGCTTTAAATTTCTGTGGGTTTAGAAAAATGTGCCCACCATTCTCACTTACATACCAGTGTCACGAAACAAGCCTTGGGCAAGAGAATTTGTCAGTTGCACTGTGTCCCCTGATCATAGGCTTAGTTCATTTAGAACACTTGGAGTAAGCATACTAGAGTGACAGGGAAAGCAGTATACGGGATCTGCAATAAGATGCAGGAGAGAAGAAATACACAAAATGTTCAGTTTTTGTATAATAAAGATTTGCATCTCTGTTTTTTTTTAACTTACTGTTTATGCCCCCTTCTGCTCCGTGCCTGCCCCTCCCCTCAGGGTTGGGCTTCGCATGGGATATTGGGGATTTCTGCTCCAGGTGAGTCCTTCCTCCTTCAGTCCCTCAGATAACTCCCCCCCGGAGTGAGGTGGAAGGGAGATCCCCAGCATCCCTTCCAGCTTATGTCCAATGTTGGGCAGACTGCTCTGTGGAGCGTCTCTCAAGATCTCTGGCACCAGGACCCATCTCCAGGAGCTGATGTGTTTTTTTTTTCATTTTCTGGTCCATACCCCCTGCAGATGCCAGCATGTACAGAAGGTCCAAGGAGGCAAAGGCACGCTGAGACATGCCTCTGCTCT
Organism: Neoceratodus forsteri; assembly: GCA_016271365.2. Taxonomy (NCBI): domain Eukaryota; kingdom Metazoa; phylum Chordata; order Ceratodontiformes; family Ceratodontidae; genus Neoceratodus; species Neoceratodus forsteri. The sequence goes on from JADMNL010000023.1 coordinate 75,507,269, forward strand.
GGGCCTTCAGCCTGCCTCCACCCCTCCTTTGTCTCTGCCATCCCATCTTCACCTCCACCTGTGATCACCCAGGTGGTGGTATTACAGCAGGAACTGCAGCTCATTCACTTCAGAGAAGGTGAACAGCCCTCCGGGTACTCTATCCTTCTTCCCCCCGGCTGGCCCTCCAGCAGCCCAGGCTCATTACTGAACCAGGGGTCACTGAAATTGCAAGTGGTAGTGCTACCGCTGCACTGGTGGGCTGGCCATCTCTGTTTATCCCTTCTATGCAGATAGGGTTATACCCCTCAATCAGCTCTTCGTAACTATCCCAGTTCACCCCCCACCCTGCATCCCCCAGTAACCCACACATGGAGGCTTGCAACGTACCCCTCACAGTGGGGATCTCCCAGGGGCAAGTGGAGTGACCAAGATCAACCTGATTCCAACCAGGAGATGGCTTGCATCATTCAAGTAGGACATGCCATGGAGTCTTTGGCTTCAGTGTGCTGCTGCAGGGAAGAGTTTTTCCTTGTGAAGTGCCCTGATGGAGTGGGCATGTAATGATGTCAGTGTACACCAGGCACACTCCTGACATGTAGATGCCCAGCACTCCATCAGTCCTCAAGCTAACACACTGGTCCCAGTTGTGCAGACCCCTAGGCTGTCACTCAGTGTCTGAATGTAGCTGAGTGCCAGATCCCTCCCTTACTGGAAAGGAGCACTTTCTCTTGAACGCTCATCCTCCTCCCTATGGCCAGCCCTCCAGTGGCCCAGTGTTCGCTCTCCTGAAACCAAGTCAGCCCCATGATGCCTTGCTCTGTGAATGAAGCTTGAGTATGTGTGTGTTTTAGAAATGGAGGCAGTATAGTGCAGTGGGTTAAGGCTCTGAGCTGCAAATCTGGAGACCTGGGATTGAATCCCACAGTCACCTAGGTGCATACTGTGTGATCCTGAGCAAGTCATTTAACTTCCTTGTGCTCCCAGGTCACATCTGGAAACAAGCTTTGGCTTAGTGTGCTACTCCTGGTTTAACAATGTTCCCTTTCCCTTAGGAATATGCACAAAAATCAAACAATCCTGACTGACTTAGTGTGACAGGTCTTATCGAGAACATCAGGTCAGACTGCACTAGATGTGCCCTCAACATATTAATTGTCCTGTTTTCTCTTATGTTCTTCACTGGAACATCTCAACAGATGCAATATTTAAAAGTGCATTTTGTTTTAAACAAATTTGGTTTCTAATTCCTGTATACCCAATTACAAAACAAAACAAAGCATTTGTCAATGCCGAAAGTTCGCCGTTGGTATTGCAGTCATACATGCTGTGTTTTGCTCTTGTACGTGCAGTGTTTGTTATGTTCTCCCAACACTGGTTACTGTCATCAGGATACTGAATCCAACAACCATGTTTGGACCCCAAGCAAGGCCCGCTCCACTACATCACTGCTCAGTCTGGCCACATACCTGCTCCACAACACTACTCAGTCCTCAGCACAAATAATAATATTAACACTACTGACAGCCAGCCTAACTGACAGCTTGAGCTACCAAAAGAGGAGTGAGGGGTTGGTTTTAAAAAAGGAAGATGATACAGCATTTCTCTCCTGTTGTGCTACTGTCTTTTACACACAAGGCATGAAAATATAATGGAGCAACTGATTGTTAGCAGGTAAAGCCCTCGCCATGTCACTCTGTTTCTTTCTGTCCTCTGGATGGCAGAAATCAAAGATTTTTTTTGACAGCCTGCCCTTGCCCTCTAGACAAAGCCACAGTGAAGCAAGGAAAAAAAGAAACTTTTATTTTGGATTTCTGGGACTGTTACATTTCTCATGCTCTCCCCCCCATAGTCTGTCTGTCTGTCTCTCTCTCTCTCTCTCTCTCTCTCCCCTCTGGATGGCACAAGTCAAAGATTTATTTGCCAGCTTGCCCTTATCCTGTACACAGAGCCACACTGAAGCCAGGAAATAAAAGAAAATTGTATCCGGTATTTCTGAAATTGTTAAATTTCTCTTGGGCCCCCCTCAATCTCTCTGTCTTTCTCTCTCTCCTCTGGATGGCACAAGTCAAAGATTTATTTTGCCAGCCTACCCTTACCCTGTACACAGAGCCACACTGAAGCCAGGAAGAAAAAGAAAATTGTATCTAGTATTTCTGAGATTGTTAAATTTCTTCTGCCCCCCCCCAATCTTTCTGTCTCTCTCACTCCTGTGGATGGCACACGTCAAAGATGTATGTTGCCAGCCTGCTGTTGCGCTGCACACACAGCCACACTGAAGCCAGGAAAAATAAGAAACTTTTATTTGGGATTTCTGGGACTGTTAAATGTCTCATGGGCCCCTCCCCCCCCCCACAGTTGTGTCTCTCTCCCCCCCACTGGATGGCACAAGTTAAAGATTTGTTTTGCCAGCCTGCCCTTGCCTTGTACATACAGCTACACTGAAGCTAGCAAAAAAGAAGCTTTTACTGGGATTTCTGGGACTGTTGAATTTGTTGTGCAAAGTTGAATGCTAATCCGTACCACAGATGCAAACACAGATTTTGGCCAACATTTGACAAATGACAGTTATGACATACAGAAGCTCAGGTAATAAGAAGACTATGTTTAAGATTTCCGCAGTTACGGACATGCGTACTGAAATTGCAACGAATGGCCATAACTTTGTAATTATTTCATATTTTGACCTCAGATGTTGAACATAGTCTTCTTATCACCCCACCTTATGAACCCCATAGGTGAAAATGTACAAATACGTGGGAAAATGGCATTCCACACCACAGGTACGAAAACACGTTTTGGGCAGGAGGTGAAAAATGACAGCTATACTGTTCATAAGGTGGTATGATAAAATGGCTATATTGAAGATTTGGAGTGAAAATATTGAAAATGAACAAAGTTAAGCACTTATTTAGAAAAGTTTGAACGACCGTGTATAACTCGGCCATTTTTAAGAGTTTTTCACCAAATTTTCAACATAGTCTTTTGGGAAACCTACCTCATGAAACGTGCCATTGTCATTTTATTCATTGGTCCTAAAAGGTCATTTCATACAGCAACTGCACCATTTGTGGTCCATTTGCGGGTTGAAAAAGTGGAGAATATGCAGTGGTTTCATTCTTGTCAACGAGTGGAGGAAGAATTGCTCCTTTGCTCGTTTGGTGGAGGAAAGACTCCCTCCCTGATTAACAACTTGCAGCCTTGTTTTATTTATTAGTTGGAAGTGGTGACAGGACCTCCATAATTCAATTTTGTGCATTGCTTTCATGAAATGGTGATCTGCTGGAGTGAAAGTCACAGCCTTTTTGGACATCATAAAATTGCAGCTGGCTGGGGGTGATTGCCTCAGCTAAACATCATCAAGTACTAACTTTGGACATTATAAAACTGTTGCTGGGTGAAGGTGAGAGCCTCAGCTAAGCGTTATTACCTACCAATTTTCTCTGGTGGGAAGTTATTTCATCCTCACTCTTTGAATCTGGGAAGGACTTTAATTTTAATTCTGTTAAAAAAATATAAAAAGGGACTGTGTATTTTATTTTGTGTTTTGAGATTTATAGTTTGGATACTGGTAGTGCAATAGAGGGTTGGGGTTTGCTTATTTTATTGTGTTTTGTGTTTTCTTTTATTGTTCAGTTATTGAGGGCTGCCATTTTCAGGTGTAGGAGAACATGTGCTGGCAGGCGGCTCTCCCGGTCAGACGCTACTCCTCCTCTGAACTTCGAGGTCTCCGTCCCTTTAACTGTCCTCCTTTGCCAGCTGATGTCTACAGTCTTTGCTGGGCAAAGGGAATAGTGGGTAGGAGGCATGGGGGGCCCGGTCCTTGGAGAGAAGAGGACTGAAGTGGTCAGATTGAGGTATTGGGGACAAGAAGAAACCCTGGGATGAAATGGAGACTGGAGAAGGGTTCTCCCTGCCTGGTCCTCATACCCAAGGGCTCCACCTTGTGTGGGCAGATGTTATGGTCAGCCTCAAAATCTCATCCTACCTGTGGGGTGTTATGCAATGCCAGATCCATTAAGAACAGGACGGCATTGATTGCCAATCTTGTTGGGTCATCTGACCTGGCATGCATCACTAAGACCTGGCTGGATAGGCAAGGACAAGGCAAAGGCAAGGCAAAATTTATATAAAGATGCCCAGTCCCAGAGGCTCTGGGTGCCACACAGATAAAATAAACACATCTTCAGAAATGGATCAATAAATACAGAGATAAGTAAAGACACAAAATAGTAATGCATCATATAAACATTTATGAACAAATCAGATCAATAAATTAGTGATTTAATCCAGAAATGCCTGTGCAAATAGGAGGGCCTTAAGGTGTGCCTTGAGTACCTCCAAAGTAGGGGCCTCCTTAACCCCAAGGGGCAGCAAATTCCACAGGACAGGGTCGGCAACACTAAAAGCCCTGTCACCAGCCAATTTCAACCTCGTCCTGTGAATTGCTAGGGGGCCTCCACAGGAGGAACAGAGGGGGTGAACAGAGTGCAGGTACAAGAAGGTCAGACAGATAACCAAGGCCTTGACCATGTAGGGCCTTATAGGTGAGAAGGCCCACCTTAAAGAGGATCCTCCACCTTACTGGCAGCCAATGCAGCTCACGCAGAACTGGTGTAATATGGCAAGATTTTGGTTGCCCAGTAAGAAACTGGGCAGCTGCTCTCTGCACTAGCTGCAGTCTGCAGAGAAATCCTCCCATGACCCCGAGGTAGAGCACATTACAGTAGTCAAGCCTTGATGTAACTAAGGCATGCACCAAAGTGGGGAGATCTAGAGATGGAGCAAGGGGCTTTATCCTGGCAACATTTCTGAGATGGAAAAAGCAGGAGCGGATGGTGGAGGATATCTGTGCCTCCATAGTCAAATTCCTATCCAGAATGGCACCAAGATTTCGCACCCTGGAGGAGGTCTTCAATGAAACAGATCCCAGAACAAGTCCAGTCTCTGATTCAAGGCCATCCTATTACGCACTCTGTTCAACTCCACCACCAATACCTCTGTCTTATTGGGGTTCAGTCACAGCCAGCTAGAGGCCATCCAGTAGTTGATCTCAGCAAGGCAGCTGTTTAGCACATCTACTGCGTTGGATGTTCCTGAGGCCAAAGAAAAGTATAGCTGGGTATCATCAGCATAGCAATGAAAATCCAAGCCATACTTCCTAATGAGCCCTCCCAAGGGTAGCATGTACACTGTGAATAACATTGTTGCTAATACCGATCCTTGAGGAACTCTGCAAGTTAGGAGGCATGGGGTGGAGGAAAAATTCCCCATCAAACCCGTTGCCTCCTGTTGGTTAAAAAGGACTCAAACCAGCTGATGACAGTGCCAGTGAGTCCACAGAGTTCCCTAAGGTGGGATATGAATACCAGCCCAATTTTGGAGGTGTCGATTTCAGCCAGGTTCTCGGTGATACACAGCCTGAGGTTGGAACGTAGGGGCGGGGGCATTGCTATTTGTTTTAGAACGGAGTTCAGCCTGGTAGATTTGCCAGTGGAGGAGACCTGATCCTTTCAGTGTATCTTGGGCGTAGGTATGGGGTGCAAAATTCTTCTCATCTACCGTCCACCCCGGAATGGAAAGCAATTTTTGCAGGAAGTCGTGGACTTCATTGTCAACATGGTGTTGGAGTCTCCCAGAGTGATGATGCTGGGTGACTTCAACGCCTGAGTCAACAATGAACTTTAGTCTTTTGAACAGGACTTCCTCTAACTGATGAACTCACTGGGCTTCACACAGGTGGTTTCCTCTGTGACCCATATTTTGGGTCACTCATTGGACCTAGTCTTCCTACTGGGTATGGAGAGCGCCGACTTGGTGGTGGAACCAGTTGACTGGTCTGACCACTGCACTATCAGATTCAATTTCCAGGCACCCCTTTATAGGCCTGCCCCTTTGGAGATGGTCTGGTACCACCCATTAAGTGGCGTGTTCCCAGATGGCCTGATGGCGGTTCTGAACCTATCGGGATTTCCGTGTGCAAGCGTGGGGCCAGAAAATCTACTGTAGGCCTATAACAAGGCCATGGTGGCAGCTCTGGACTCTATAGCGCCTGTCCGGGTTCGCCCCTCCCCCTTTGACCTCGGTCCCCATGGTCTGATGGGACCTTGAGGGAGATGACAAGAGCTGGGCGAAGATTGAAGCTTCACTGGTGGAAATCTGGCCTTGATGGTGACAAGATTAGATTGATGGTGCATTATGATGACTATCAATCAGTGATCTCCCATAAGAAGGCAGAGTTCCTGTGTCAGGGGAGATTACTGCTGCACGGAACCAACCTGCTCAGCTCTTCCGAACTGTGGACAGACTGTGCAATCCAGCCTGCCTGCAGGCATGGAGAGCCTTGTCACAAGAGAAATGTGATGAGTTTGATGACTTCTTTGCAGATAAGATTGCCAACATCAGGTCAGAGATCAGATTAGCTAGCACCTGTGGGTGTGGCAGTGATCGGTGGGAGGTCGCCATCCTCCGGTCTGGTTGGTCAGCTTTTCACCAGATTGCAATTTTGGATGACATGAGGATCATCCAGAGTATGCGACTGACCTAGTCTGGACCTGGGCCCTACCCACCTCCTTGTGGGATGTGTTGAGGTCATCGGCCCAGTCCTGGCTAAGATTGTCCGGTGCTTGTTGGAGACTGGGGAGTTTCCGGACTCCCTGAAGGAGGTGGTGGTGATTCCCCTCCTTAAGAAATCTTCTCTTGACCCGGATTGTCTCACCATCTACAGGCCTGTCTGTAGCCTTCCTTTTGTGAGTAAGGTTATAAAGAAGGTGGTCGCGCTGCAGCCTGATGACCATCTTCCATCCATGACATCTATGATCCCTTCCAGTCCTGGTTTAAAGAGAGACACAGTACTGAGACTGCCCTTGTTTGGGTTCTTACTGACCTCCTTATAGTGAGAGATTGGAGGAGATGTACCATCTTAGTCCTCCTTCATCTCTTTGTGGCACTTGACACCGTGGACCATGGTGTATTGCTAGAGCACCTGCAGTTCATCTGTGGACTGTCAGGTACAGTCCTCAGATGGTTTCACTCCTTCCTTGCTGGTAGGTCTCAGAGAGTTGTGTCGGGGATGCATTCCTCTGATGAACTCCCTACCATGTGGGGTCCCACTGGGCTCTGTGCTGTCACACATGCTGTTCGTGACGTACATGTTGCCATTGGGGGACATTATAAGGCGGTACGGACTGAGTTTTCACTGCTATGCAGATGATACTCAGCTGTACATATCCTTTGTACCAAAGCAGGATACAGTGATCTCAGTATTTAACAACTGCCTATCAGAGCTCCAAGACTGGATGAGCGCCAACTGGTTGATGTTGAATTCTGACAAGACTGAGGTATTGGTTGTGGACCTGGGTCATCGGGCAGAGGGGTCTTCAGCTGGGCAGGTATCTGGTTTGGTGCTTGGAGGCTCCCAGCTGAGGACCTCTGAATGGATGCAGAGTGTGGGTGTTGTTTTTGATGAGGGTCTGACCCTGAAATCTCAGGTGTCATCCGTCGTCAAGACCTCATTTTACCATCTGAGGAATATCACCTGAATTAAACATCTGGTTCCACTCGATGATCTTCCAACATTGGTCCATGCTTTTGTGACCTCCTGCCTTGATTACTATAATGCCCTGTACCTAGAGCTACCAGGGGTTGAGATCCACCGTCTACAGCTTATGCAGAATGCGGCAGTCAGCTACTGAGTGGGCTTTCTCGAGCTAGCCATATTACACCTGTGCTGCACGAGCTGCATTGGCTGCCAGTTCAATGGCAGATTACCTTCAAGATTGGCTTGATGACCTACAAAGCCCTACACAGACAGGGACCATGCTACCTGCAAGAGCTTCTCTGTCCCTACTGCCCCCCTGACCACTACGTTCCACCAACAAGGTATTGCTAGAGATTCCAAAGGTTCGGTTGAAAACATCTGTGGCTCAATCATTTGCTTTCACTGCTCCCACCCTTTGGAATTCTCTACCTTGTCTGGTTCGGGAGTACAAGACTGTGGAGAGCTTCAAATCAGCACTGAAATCTTACCTATTTAATCTTGCATTCTTCATGAGTTAATACTGATTTGATTCTGTTTGTGAGCTGTTGAATTTTAATTATTTTCGGTTTAAATATATTTCATATGTTTTTTATTATTGTAAAGCGCTTTGATACTTGTGAACTGTGCTCTATAAATAAAGATTATTATTATTATTATTTATTATTTTGTGCCACAGGTGCAAAAACACATTTAGGGCAGGATACAAATAATGACAGCTGTACTGTTCATGAGGGTGTGTGAAAAAAAAAGCAATGCTGTGAATTTGGAGTTAAAATCTTAAAAACTGCCCAAGTTCCGAGTATGCGTTAAAAAATTTCAATGACTATGCATAACTCAGGGTGTTTTTTGGGTGTTTTTGCACCAAATTTTTAACATGGGCTTTTTGGGATACCACTTCATGAACACTGGCATTGTTGTTTTGTTACTCGGTCCCTAAAGGCGATTCCGCGCACAGTGACCACAAAATCACCTTTTGGGACTGAGTAACAAAATGACAGTGCCAGTGTTCATGAGATGGGGTCCCAAACACCCCATACTGAAAATTTGGTGCAAAAATATTGTAAAATGGCTGAGATATCAACATAAGTTGAAACGCCATTGACAGCCATTATACAGTGCTTATCTTGATTCTTCAGTTCACGGTTCAGCTTTGAAGAGTGCAGACATGTCCCAGTCCACAGAGGATGACAGCTGCCGACCTCAGATGATAAGTATAGGGCAAGGGAGGGGTGTGGTGGTGGGTTGCTCAGTGGGAGGGTCGGGATGGGGGAGGGGAACGGGAAGGAGACAAGGGACCATTTTCTTTTCTTACAGGCTTAAAATAAAAAAAGATGTTGGGGACAGTTTTCTTTTCTTTTTTACAGGGTATAAAAATGTTTATTTCAGGACACTGGGCGTGGGCTCCCCAGTGTCCCACGGGGTGTGTGTGTAGATAATGCTGACGCAGGGAATGGGCACCCTGATGTCAGCGGACATAAAAATGTCTGAATGGGCTTGGGGAGGGGGGGCATCCGACATCAGGGGTGGGCATCCCGATGTTAGAAATAAAACATAAAGAAATGCAGGTACTTCAGGTCACTGGGGTGGGCTCCCCAGTATCCCACACTACGTGGGGGAGGGAGTACATGCCAACATGGAGATTGGGCACCCCAATGTTGGCAAACAATAATTGCAATGGGTTTTGTGGGGGCATGGGGCATCCGACATCAGGGCTGGGCATCCCAGTGTCAGAAATAAACATTAAAAAAATTAAGAATTTCAGGACACTGGGAGTGTGCTCCCCAGTATCCCACAGTACTAGGAAGAAAAGGAAGCCTGCAGGCATGCAGACAAGGCAGAGCTCTCCCGAGGGGAGAAATGATTGAGGAGACACACCATGGCTACAGATGAGCCTCAATGGGCAGTATAATGGTGGGGGTGGGGGTAGTGGGGGGGCAGCACAAAAGCAAGCAAGGAGAGCATTTGGACATTACTGATCAGCTGTTTGCTGGGTGGTGTTCATACCACACATCAAAGAAAAAGCTGCCATATGATTTGTGTGGCTTTTTCTTCACAAGTAGAGGACATTTCGGCCCATGAAGAAAAAACAGCATCACAATTAGACTGCCTGATGATTGATGTGGCACTGTCAAGCCTCCTGCAGAGCACTTTGCATTGGACAGTGTCACACACCTCAAAAAGCACTTATAGCAAGACGTTCGCTTCACATGCACAAATGACAAACTTAAAAAAGGTCTCATTCCTGTCAGGATTATTAGTAGGGAAGTGCAAATGATCATTTTCTCATGCCAAATTTGACTTTAAAGAATATGGATTTATTTCCCTGGATTTCTGTTTGCATCACAGGGTCAGACAGTGCCAACGGCCCTCATTCATGTAGACAAGGGTAAGGTTTTTCCACAGTTTTATGTCCCTCGTCCTCTCACCTCCCTGGATGGTGCCACCCAGTGTCAGATATTTACTGACCTTGTTGGCACAGAGTATGCCCCTGTTAAAATGTTGCGCCTGCTTGGCTCACCACAGGGGTCACTGTAGCTTTTTATAATAACATCCCCACCCACAGTGCCATCTCACACAAAGCACCCCTTCCCTTTCCTGTGATGAAAGCCACCCTGCTACCACCAGACACTAAAAATCACCCCCACCTCCCAGTGAAATTTTCCCAGTAATGTAATTAATTCCTCCCCCCTCCAGTGGGCAAAAAAAGCCACTTTATTTTCCCCCACCTAACCAGACCCCAATGTTCAATAAAACCCCGACCAACCAACTCCCTATGACACATTGAAACAGAATTTGTTGGCAGAAAAGGACTGCTTGTCCCAACCAGTCTGCCCTGTTGGTCCTTGCCTAATCTGCCTCTGCAGACCCTAACTGATCTCTGGTGACCCTCCCTCCTCCCTGCCTAATTACTAATCTTCCTCCTACGTCTATCCCACACATGCTTGAAGTCCCTTGCTATTTTCACCTCCACCCCTTTCATTGACAGCATATTCTAGGTGTCCACAACTATTTTAGTTTATTTATCAAGTCTAGGATTACAAATACCTTTGAGCCATGGCTCTTTTACAAAGGTTCCACGTCAGAGAAATACAAATTATGGGGAACATCAAGACAGGCATTACAACAATGTGGACATTGCAAACAGAGTACACATTAATACAGTTCAAGGGTAGCATTGTAACAAGGCAGCCAGCGGCATTTGTCAGAGAAAATAGACAACAGATAAGAAGTGCCAGTCATAGGGAGAGGAAGAGGGTAGGGGAGAAGGAATGCAGGAAGGGTGGCAAGAGGGTGAAAAGTGCAGCATTGGGTATACCAAGATGTGAGGGTAGAATCCAGTGAGGAGGGAGAGGAGGGAGGGAGGGGGGACAACTAGAGCAGAAAGGGAAGTGGAGAAACAAGGTTAAGTTGAGCAGTCACAGGAGCTGTTGGTAGTGAGATAGTCCTGGAGCCTAGTTTTAAACATACCAATAGTTGGGGCAGAGGAGATAGTTGGGCTGAGGCCATTGAACTAGAGTGGCGCTCGATAAGCAAAAGAGTGTTGTCCCTGTGAAGTGTGACAGTGGGGGACTTTCAGTAGCTGTAGCGTGGATCTCCTAAGGCACCATTTGTTAATTCGGTGTTGTAACAGAGTTGAGACCCCAGAAGGTGCAAGGCCAAGGTAGATTTTTTTCACCATGGAGCAGGTGAGAAACTTTATGCGGTTTGATAGTTGGAGCCAGCTGGTCTGAGTGTACAGGTCACATGTGTGGGTGAGACGGTGAGCACCAGTGATGAGCCGACATGGTTTATTTAAGGTAGTTGAGAGGCATCTAAGGGTTGTGGCTGTGGCCGAGCCATAAATGATGAGACCATAGTCTATTACAGAGATCACAGAGCTCAGGACTGCAACCTTCAAAGCTTCTGCGTGAGGTGTGGTCTGTGTTTGTAGAGGAGACCAAGCCGTGTATTAGCAGCTCTAGCTACATTATCTACATGAAGTCCATAGGAGAGATTAGGGCCAAGCTGTATCCCTAAGATTTGAAGGACCCCACCTGATCTAGAGTGTTCCCGGTGGTGGAGATAGCCAAGTGGTGTAGCTTGTGAGTTATGGAGCTGCAGAAGAGCATAGATTTGGTTTTCTTGTCATTGAGGACCAGTTTATGATTAAGAAACCATGTCTCTACAGAACTGAAACCAAGTTGAAGGTTGTGTTGAAGAGTTGCAGGATCTTTGTGAGTGGAGACTACAACAGCATCATCGGCATATAGTATGATCTGCTCAGAGCAGTGGTAAGGGAGGGAGTTTAAGAAAAGGCTACAAAGGAGGGGTCCCAGTATGGATCCCTGTGGGACACCTGAGCGAACAGGCAGGGGGTTAGAAAGAGCGTCCTCAATTTTTACTCTCTGTGACCGGTTTTCTAAGTAGCTTTTAAACCAGAGAGAAGAGTCAGGTGATAGCCCGGCATTCAATAGTTGGTGTCTTAATAGTCCATGGTGTACTGTATCGAAGACCTTGGAGAGGTTGACGAAAACAGCCCCTGTGAGAAGGCAGTTGTCAAGGGATTTGTGCAAAGCTCCAGTGAACTCAAAAAGGGCTGTGGTGGTGCTGTGACCTTTCCAGAAGCCGTGTTGTTGTGGACAAGGTATATTGTATTTATCCAAGTGGTCGGTAAGTTGATCAGCCACAATGCACTCAAGTGCCTTAGAGTGGGGGCAGTATGGAGATAGGGCAATAATTTGAGTGAATCGTCTTGTCCCCACTTTTATGGACGGGTGTCACGGTAGCTGTTTTCCATAGGTCCGGGAATTTTCCACAGCTAAGAGAGAGGTTTAGGATTTTTGTTAATGGATGAATTATTTCATCGAGGGTGAGCAACAGAAGCTTAAGGTCCAGGGTGTCGCTACTAGATCTACATTTAGAGATAGCTGCAGTAATATAGCGTCGAGCTTCATTCAGCCTTACCTTCCTGAAGTAGAAGAGGGGATGGTTAGACTGAGGGGCTGAGGTATTTGGGGAGTAGGCCCTGTTTTCGAAAAAGTAATGGGGTAGAACAGCACTAAGGTCTGAAAAAGCCGTGTTAAAGATGTTTGCGATCACCTTGGGGTCAAGGGTTGAGGATCCATCAACCATTAACATGGCCAGAGAGGTTTTTGGCTGCTTCCCTGTGACATCCTTGATACTGTCCCAGAAAGCACGACCATTTCCCCATGTATTGGTGAGAGCGTCTTTGTAATAGGTGGATTTCATTAGCCATATGGCTTTTGTGCAGGCATTTCGTGCTTGTTTGTAATTTTGGATGTCCAGTTGTTTGCCAGTGGCCCTGGCAACTGCCCAGAGGTGATCCCTTAGTTTCAGCTGTGAGAGAAGAGCCGAGATGACCCATGGGTTAGAGAGAGATTTTGTTTTGCGCCTTTTAGCAGGGGCAAAGAGGTCGCAGGCTTTGTTGAAAATTGCGATGAAGTGATCAAGAGCCAAGTTAACATCTGTTGCTTCATAGAGGGGTAGCCAGTCTTGTAGAAGCAGGTGTTGTTTGAGATGTGGAAGTTTTCCACAAGGAAGGACTCTGCTAGCGATAATTTTGGGAGGGGGCTTAAGGAACTTGTTAGACCATGCACACATGACTGGGGAGTGGTCACTGAGTGAGTCTGAGAGAATGGTCGTACGAGAAATCCTTGTGGGGTGAGTGGTGAGGACCCAATCCAAGAGAGTACTGGTGCCAGTCTTGTAGTTAATCCTAGTATTTTAGTGAAGTAGTACTTCCTCACATCCCTCTTGAATTCCTCCCTCCCAGCTTCATCTCTTGCCCTCTGGTCCTGGTGCTCTTTCTCAGCTGAAAAAGACTCCCCTCCTGCACCCTGTTCACCCCGTGAGGTACTTGTAGGCCTCTATCAGGTCTCCTTTTGCACTCCTCTCTTCTAGGGTGCACATGTTGAGATCCCTTCAGTCTCCCTTCATAGGGCTTTTGATGCAACTGCCTGCACCATTTCAGTTGTCCTCCTCTTCACTGCCTCCACCCTGTCTATGTCCTTTCTGAGGTGCGGCCTCCAGAACTGGACACAATACTCCAGAGGGGGGTCTCACCAGTGAGCGCTACAGTGGCAACATATACTGTTGCAGCAGCACTGTGTTTACTGCGTGGAGTCAATACAGCGCCAGATTATGGTGAAGGACATATTCAGTGAACACCCTGTGCCCCCCTTCCCAAGGTCCACCCCCCTGGAATTGGAATATTTAGTAAGGGAGGTGTGGGTGGCACAGCCCCCCACAAGGCGGGTGCAGGGAAAGTTCGCCAAATATGACATGAGCCATAATCTGGTGCTGTATTGACTCCATGCTGTAAACGAGGTGTTGTGGTGCCATGGAACCAAGTAGCAACACCACTTCTCTTCTTCTGATGGAGAAACCTCTCCTTATGCATCCAAGCATCCCACTGACCCTACCCACTGCTTTGTCACACTACCCTGCCACTTTGAGGCCATCAGATGTTATAACCCCAGGTCCCTTTCCTGCTTAGTGGTGACAGTACCCCCTTCCCCATTTTATACTCAAATCCCAAGTTTTTTTCTATACCCCAGGTGCATGATTTTATACTTTTTGGCATTGAACCCCAGCTGTCATTCCCTTGATCACTCCTCAAGCTTTTTGAGGTCCTACTCATTTTCTCCACTCCCTCCTGAGTATCCACCCTATTACACATCTTGTTGTCATCTGCAAAAAGGCATGCCTTCCCATCAAGTACTTCTGTGATATCGCTGATGAAGACATTGAACAGGACCAGTCCCAATACTGAGCCCTGTGGCACCCCACTCTCCTCTCATTTAAGTGAGTGCCATTTACCACCACTCTCTGCTGCCTATTCATTAGCCAGTTTTTTACCCAGTTTGCCACTTTAGCTCCCACCCCTAGACTATCTAATTTCTGTATCTGTCTCCAGTGAGGTACAGTGCTGAAAACTTTGCTGAAGTCCAAGTAGGCCATGTCTACTGCCCTTCCCTGACCTAGTTGCCTGGTCACCCAGTCAAAGAAATCAGTCAGATTTGTCTGGCACGAACTTCCCCTCAGGAGTCATAGAAACATGGAAACATAGAAGTTGACAGCAGATAAGGACCGCAAGGCCCATCCAGTCTGCCCATTTCTTTTTCTACTTATGAATGTGCCATCGGCCTTTGCTCTGTCAATGGCCTATCTATTCATACTCATCTGTATTGCTCCCTTAGGCCTATCCCATGCCTGTTTGAAGCCCTGCACTGTATTCACTGTATTCATATCCACCATGCTCCATGCTGTCTTACTCCTGCAATCACTAGATTGAAAATATTCCACCAGTCTTTCCTTTAACAGGGTTTCCATTAATTTCCTCACCACTGAGGTGATGGCTGACTAGCCTGTAATTCCTAGCCTCCTCCCTGGTGTTACTTTTACTTGAACTCTGGCCAGTGCATGCCTATCCGTGGGTGTGGAGCTGTGCAGACTGGGTATGTGCCTCTCGCTGATACCTGGCCCATATTACTGTATCGTCCCCATGGAGCGGAACTATGTTAGCTCCCATCTATTCCTCTGGAACCACTCCTGTATCGAGTAATACATTACGAATGCCGGTGAAACCATGCTTACAACAATAAGAGTGGCCTCCATTGCTGTATTAAGATACACACAAACTCAATAACAGAATGCATAGATTTGTCATTTGTGGTAATTTGCAGTAACACTGTTACCTTTTATGCTGCATTGCTGTCTTCAGATCTGTGTGCAAAAAACATTCGATGTATATGTTTACCAAGGCAATGAAATCGCTTGCAAAAACAGGGAACTCATATTTACATGCTCACATTTTCACAAAATGTACATTCTTTAAGGCTTATCTTTCACAGACTATGACTGTATGTAGCACTTAAACCCATAAGGGTTAGAGATCGTTTTCTTATTTTCTTTAAAGTTCTAGAATTGTTTGTGCTGTGGCCCCACTGACTGTAATATCACAACTGCTCAGGAAAAGCCAATTATCTGCTGCCTGATCAGTCACTTGTGGTGTCATAGTGAGTGAGTGAGGTCACACTGCTGATGCAGTATGACAAGGGCTAGAACTAGATATGTCAGCATCCATGGAAAACATTGCTGTTGATGTCATTATAAGTCATGACATCATTCTTGGCCAATCAGGATTGGTTATTTCAAAACATTCCATGTACTCTTTTTTCCCCACAAAAGGTTGTCTCATGCAAACAGTTGTAAAATTCTACAGTTCTGAGTTCTGTTAGCATATGTACATAGAGTAATGCATGGTGAAGTGCATATGAGGATTTTATGCACACCTGAGGTGTATGATACCCCATAAACCCTGGGAGCAAAGCTCGAGGAGTTTATCAAGGCATCGCACACTGAGGGTGTGCATAAAATCAGAGTTTACACACACTTCCCCATGTTTTTTTTGTTATAATAACTCGTAATACTGTAATAACGTAGAATAACTTTTATTTTTTATTTTTTTTATTTTAAAATTTTTGCAAAAGGTATTTACTCAAATTCCATTATACATGGATGATTATACACATATGGGCCAGATATTCAAAAGGGTTGCGCCATGCGCAATAGGGTTGCGCCTGCGCAAGTCCAAACTTGTCCATTCTGTGATATTCAGCAGGAGCAGTTTGCTTACAGAAAACATGCTGAGCAACAACGCCAATGCAAATGAATGCATGCTGAACTGAGGGGAGGAACCATGCATAAACTGCACAGCCCGATATTCAGCTCAAGGTAGATCAGCAGGCGCAACCCCAACCTGCGCCTGCACAAATCCTTGAGCCAAAAAAAAGGATCAAGTCGAGGCCACCCACAGGTGAGTGCTGTTGCATTGCAGGGCGCAACACAGCAGCTGCCACCTGTGCCTGGCCTCAACCCACTCCCTGTGCCCCCTGCAGCCCGATCGTGGGCAAAGAGTGTAAATCCTACCACCACCCCACTGGCCCGATCGTGGCATGGCTGAAATCCCCACCAGCCAGATCGCGGGCAGCAATGTCTCCCCCAACACATCCCTGGTGGTCAGTGGACCTATAAGCCCGATCGTGGGCTGAAGTAATTAAACCCGAACATATCCTGGTGGTCCAGTGGACCGATAAGCCCGATCTCGGCTGAAGTAATTAAACACCCCCAAACATATCCCTGGTGACCTAGTGTCCCCACCCACCCACCCACGAGCCCCACCACCCGCCCCTGGCAGCCGGCAGGCAGCATCCCACCCGCCTGCCGCCCGCCGCCCACCGACTGACTGCCAGGTAGGGCTGCAGCCCGTGGTGCAGAGTAAGAGCTAATGGTAGTAGTTATATCATATAAGACAGTCCAGTTTTGTGAAATGAATGTTCATTCACAAATCTGAACTGTCTTGTACGGTATGGGCTGTTGTTGAATGTTCCACTCGGACCACTTACGGTGGCGCAAGTTCCACTGCACAGTGGCTGTGGCCAGGAGGTGATATTCAAAAGAGTTGCTCAAGGGTGCAACTCCTTTGAATATCACTCTGGCCACACCCCTGCGCAACTATTTTGTGCAGCGCAAGGGCTTGCTCCACAAAATAACGCAGTTTGAATATCTGGCTCATATGTGTATAATCTAACACCATTATACATGGGTGATTATACACATATGTGTATAATGAAACTCCATTATACACATGTGTATAATTACCCATGTATAATGGTGTTTGACAGTTTCTGCCCACAGTTGATAATCATCACTAACCAGTTATTATAAAGTAAATAAACCCCCTTCATTGAGAACAAGCAGATTCTCAAAGCCAAGTTAGTTCAGTGACATCAGGAACATGAGAGCAAAGCTCGAGGAAGTAAGGAGGTGTTGAGAATCTAATGAGTTCTCAGCAAAGGGAGGGGGGTTGTTATTTTTATGTTGCTTGCATGCATATGCAAGAAACATAGTGCCATCATTGGAGATTTCGGAGGTGTGTCACCTCCTCCTCCAATTTAGTCAGTGAGCTGGCAGGCGCGGCCCCTGTAAGCCAATGCATTTTGGAGCTGTCTATGACACGCTCCAAAATGCAGTGGCATACAGTTAAAAGGGGGAGCTACGCTTCAGTGAGCAGAGATAAGAAGCGTAGCTCCCCCCCCACACGCAGGCGTGCGCGCCCCCGCACCTACTGTGTAGCCGACGGGATGCCCAATCCCGTGGCTGAGCTGCGTCTCTCCCTCAGTTGTAGGTCCTTTTGGCCGACGGGGTGCCCAATCCCCGTCGGCTGAACGCCTTAACGTTATTGTGCCACGCTGGGAGCCCACCCCAGCATGGCAAACGGTCCCACCATTATCTTTTTTTTATTTTTACCTGAAAACTAAACGGTTCCGCGCCTCCCAACCCCTCCCACAACCCGCACTCCACCCACCCACTGCGCCCAGCTCCCCACGCCCTCACCCCATACTTACCTCCAGACTCCGCGATGATCTTCGTGGACCAGGAACACGCCTGCACTCTTCAAAGCCGACCGCGAACTGAGGAAATGCCGTAAGCTGTATAATGGGCTAGATGGGAGGGTTTCAACTTTGTTGTGCATATCTCAGGCATTTTGGGAATTTTTGCACCAAATTTTCATGGTTTGGGACCCTTCTCATGAATGATGTCACTGTCATGGTGTTATTCATGCCCATAGTGATTTGCACAAGTAGGACTGCGCAGTGACTGCAAAATCACCTTTTGGGCCTGAATACCGCCATGACAGTGACATCATTCATGAGAAGGGGTCCCAAAAACCCCATGTTGAAAATTTGGTGCCAAAATTCCAAAAAATGACTGTTTTACGAGCGTGCATTGCGCAGTTCCTACGCAGGCTCGTAAGTTCGCGAAATTTCAATATTTTCACTCCAGATTTTCAACATTGCCATTTTACCACATCTTCTTATGAGTAGTACAGCTGTCATTTTTCACATCTCACCCAAAATGTGTTTCCGCCCATGTAGCGCAGAATGGCGCAGTCGGTGTGCAAAATCAATGTACGCTTAAATGGCTATGTTGAAAATTTGGTGAAAAATTCCTAAAATTACTGTTTTATGAGCGTATGCTATGAAGTTCCTATGCAAGCTCGGTTAGTTCAAGAAATTTTCAATATTTTACCCAGATTTCAACATTGCCATTTTACCACACCTTCTTATGAGCAGTACAGCTGTCATTTTTCACATCCTGCCCAAAACGTGTTTCCGCCCATGTAGCGCACAATGGCGCAGTCGGTGTGCAAACTCAATGTATGGGACACATTAACAAAATCACAGTGACACTGTTCATGAGCAGAGGTCTTAAAATGGCTATGTTGAAAATTTGATGAAAAAATTCCTAAAAATGACTGTTTTACGAGCGTGCGTTGCGCAGTTCCTACGCACGCTCGTAAGTTCGCAAATTTTCAATATTTGCACTCCAATGACTTCCAAATACCTAAACAGCACATAGAAGCAAGCAACATTCGGCATTGACAAATGCTTGTTTATAATGCAGTGAAAGACTTTTGCAACACCGGCATTTAAACATTTGTTATATTAAGCATGTATTGTAAAATACTGTGCTTAGTGTTTAAACTGCTACCATGCTTGCTGTAATAGGAATAGTTTATTGAGCTTCAAACTGCCAGTTTTGAATCATGACAGCTCAGCTCACACTTTCCATAACAGAACTGGTGGATGCTACTGTAATTGGTTAAGGGAGTAACCTTACTCTTCATGTTACGAAAAGTTAAGAACAACAGGTTCTACATTCCAAAATGTGAAGAACAATGTTTAGGAAACACTGGAAAAACAGGCTTACATTGTATTATAGTCCATGTCATCAAACAGGAGTTTCATCAATTTTCCACACCTCAAACTGTTATTTTTCTTTTAATTCAAGTTGCATTTATTTTAAAATAGAAATCTTCAGCATGATTTATAATACGCTTATAAGTACAATTCCTTTATCTCTTACAGTTAGGGATGTAAGTTTGTCATGGCAGTCATACACGTAATTGATTGCATGATGTTTGATCTTTAGTCAGGACTTCCATGACTTTCACTAATGTCATCAGAATGTAGCAATGATGACAGTGTCACAACATTTACTACTGTTTACTAATGATTTCATGAACAAACAATGAGTCATTAAAACCTCATCCATGACAAACTTACATCCCTACTTATGGTTACAAGCTTCTTCTCAAGTCCTTTGTACGCCAGAAGTGCTCTGCTTTACTTTACTATTCTCTTACCCAAAGTATTCAATAATGCACGCTCATAACCACAAAACACACTAATTGTACACATAAACGTAAAACTGTCAGATAGGATACTTTCAATGAAATTAAAAAGAAAAATACTTCAGAAATCAAAAGTAAAAGCTTCCTACTAGTTAGAATTAATAACAATTTCTATCTGTTATTTCTGCTACTACTTGCCCTTTAACCTCCCTCTATCTCACCTAATGTGCAAGTAATGGTTGCTGCCTGTTGTTCTGGACTTGTACAGCACTTTGGAATACAGTGTGTATGTAATGTGCTACATAAAACCAAATTCCTCTCTTTGCTTGGTGTGTTATCTTTTCTTAAACACACTGAATATACTTCTCTTGAATCAGATCACTCAGCATAACCCCGCCCTGAATAATCTCTTGCCAAAAGCTTTTATTGCTACTGTATACTAGTCAAACATTAAGGCTGAATAGATGCTAAGTCCCTTCCGGTGGCGTAAATGCCGACCCAGGTTCTGCAGCAAAGGAAGTCTATTGAGGGCTGTAAATTCCTGTAATGTAATACAAACAAAAAATGGGCTTGCACAAAGGATGATGAAAATGACTGGGGGGAGAACCTGTAGAGACAGACAGGCATGATTTTTAGTGGGCCAATAAAAACATTAGACAGCTTTGTCTCTGCTCCTCCACAGCTTGAGACTCCACACTTCTTTGGGCCATCCATCTGCCTCATTCCCAGATGGGCATTTCTATGGCTCCTGATGACTTTGTCCAGAAGCCTCCAGTAGATTCACACACCATAAGCTCCCAATCTATCCCATCACTTGGTGGGAGGGGTTGCTGTTACCAGCGAGAAATCTTATACACACTGTGGTGGTGGTAGACGTAAAGAATTAGAGATCTAGTTGGTGTGTGTGTGTGTTTATGTTGTAGGAAGCAGGGGTAGAGCCCACTATAGCACAATAGTATGTACAATCACATTCTGTGGCTGTCAGGGGCAGAGCCCACTGTAGCACAATGACATGTACAATCACACTCTGTGGCTGTCAGGGGCGGAGTCCACTGTAGCACAATGACATGTACAATCACACTCTGTGGCTGTCAGGGGCATAGCCCACTGTAGCACAATGACATGTACAATCACACTCTGTGGCTGTCAGGGGCAGAGCCCACTGTAGCACAATGACATGTACAATCACACTCTGTGGCTGTCAGGGGCAGAGCCAACAATAGCACAATAACATGTACAGTCACACTCTGTGGCTGTCAGGGGCTGAGCCTACTGTAGCACAATGACATGTACAATCACACTCTGTGGTTTTCAGGGGCAGAGCCCACTGAAGCACAATGAAATGTACAATCACACTCTGTGGCTGTCAGGGGCATAGCCCACTATAGCACGATAACACGTACAATCGCACTCTGTGGCTGTCAGGGGCAGAGCCCACTGTAGCACAATGACATGTACAATCGCACTCTGTGGCTGTCAGTGGCAGAGCCCAGTATAGCACAATAACATGTACAATCACACTCTGTGGCTGTCAGGGGCAGAGCCCACTGTAGCACAATGACATGTACAATCGCACTCTGTGGCTGTCAGGGGCATAGTCCACTGTAGCACAATAACACGTACAATCACACTCTGTGGCTGTCAGGGGCAGAGCCCACTGTAGCACAATGACATGAACAATCGCACTCTGTGGCTGTCAGGGGCAGAGCCCACTGTAGCACAATGACATGTACAATCGCACTCTGTGGCTGTCAGGGGCAGAGCCCACAATAGCACAATGACATGTACAATCGCGCTCCGTGGCTGTCAGGGGCAGAGCCCACTGTAGCACAATGACATGTACAATCGCACTCCGTGGCTGTCAGTGGCAGAGCCCACAATAGCACAATGACATGTACAATCGCGCTCCGTGGCTTTCAGGGGCAGAGCCCACAATAGCACAATGACATGTACAATCACACTCCGTGGCTGTCAGGGGCAGAGCCCACTATAGCACATTGACATGTACAATCACACTCCGTGGCTGTCAGGGGCAGAGCCCACTATAGCACATTGACATGTATGATCACACTCCGTGGCTGTCAGGGGCAGGCCCACTATAGCACAATGACATGTACGATCACACTCCACGTCTGTCAGGGGCAGAGTCCACTATAGTACAATGACATGTACGATCACACTCCGTGGCTGTCAGGGGCAGAGCCCACTATAGTACAATAACATGTTCAATCACACTCCCTGGCTGTCAGGGGCAGAGCCCACTATAGCACAATAACATGTACAATCACACTCCATGGCTGTCAGGGGCAGAGCCCACTATAGAACAATAACATGTACAATCAGACTTCGTGGCTATCAGGGGCAGAGCCTGCTGTAGCACAATAACATGTACAACCACACTCTGTGGCTGTCAGATGGTGGCCAGCCAAGGAGGTGAGCAGAGGACTGTGCTGGCCTCCACTCTGCTACAGTCTTACCACTGAGTGGTGACCAAGCTGAGGGGGGCTGTGGGATGGGGGTCCTCAGCGGGTGGGCAGGTGGCTGGGTGGCACATGCACAGGGGTCTTTGGTACTCAGTGGGTGCAAGCCCACCAGAGCTTTTAATTACTCAGGGGGCCTGGGCATTATTGTGGAAAGGGGGGACCACTAGACAGCCAGGGATCTTTGGATATGGTTACTATGGTAACCTGTGAGGTGGGCGCATGAGGAAGGGCGCTGTCCGTTATGCAACTCCTTCCTGGCACAATCCCTCATGGCGATGGGGAGGGTAGGCGACTGGATGAGGCTGTGGGTGAATTGGGTGACAGGATGTCGCTATGCGTATGCGTGCAGGGGCTGGGAGCAAGCATGGTGAGCATGAGCTGGGAGGGAGTGGAGAGGCTGTGGGAGGTGGCACCATGGTGGCTGGCCAAGCTGGGTCATGGCATTGAGGG
Organism: Neoceratodus forsteri; assembly: GCA_016271365.2. Classification (NCBI taxonomy): domain Eukaryota; kingdom Metazoa; phylum Chordata; order Ceratodontiformes; family Ceratodontidae; genus Neoceratodus; species Neoceratodus forsteri. The sequence continues at coordinate 75,529,920 of JADMNL010000023.1, forward strand.
TTGGTGAGTGGATGTGGTGGGAGAGGTATCAAGTTCAGATCTGGGCACTGGTGCAGTTTTATTGCGCCTGGCCCGCACACTTTTCCCCTGCTTTCACCCCCCCGACATGCACCCCCCTGGAGTTGAGAATCCTTAAGAAGAGGGGTGCAGGGGTGAAGCCCCCCACAATGGGAGGTGTGGGGGGGGGCACAGCCCCCCACAGAAAGCAGTAAAATAGTGTTCTGGCGCCGCTGTCCTGAGGTGCCGGAGTTGTCAGACTGCCAAAAATGACTTCAGCACTCTGATTGAGTGATAACAGTAATCATCTTTAGGTGTTCGCCGATATTGCATAAACCCAGTTACTATGGTGGTGATCAAGGGGGGGAGGGGACCACTATATAGCCAGGGATATTTGGATATGGTTACTACAGGGGCAATGGGGGGAAAGGGGTCCACTAGCTTGCCACAGACTCCTCTGTCTACTGCCCAGCATAGGCGCAAGGAGGTGATCTGTGTGCATGCAAATGAGCTCATAATGGGCATGCAGATGGTCGCTTTCAGCCACGCATGCCCAGTAATCTCATCTGCAGGCTCAGACTGAATATAGCCCCAGGAGTCCCGGCTCTATCCCATTTCAGGCAGCGCTATCTCCTGTGGGCCATATGCAGCCTTTGTCCATGTCAGCCAGTGCATATCCACATAGCGCTGCGTTGACATGACCCTATATTCAGTCAGTTAGCATCCTCTGTCAGTGCAGGCTAACTGGCTAAATATTGCACAGAGCCAGCAGTGTGCTATTTTAAGTGCAACCTGTTGCACTGCTCTTGCAGAGATTCTGAATATGGGGGCTTACAACTTTTATAATGTCATCACCAGTGAGCTCAATGTGATCTGGTATGGTGTGTGGCTCACACTGAGCCATTATCCTTTTTTATTTTCATTTTATTTGTGGGGGGGATCAGATCTTGCTAAACATTTCTGCCATTTGGATTAATACACAAGAATTGTCTCCATCCTTAGTGTACCAAATAGAATTGTCTCCTTCATTAGCATACCAAATCTGCTTGTATCATCACAACTCAGTAACTGTGCTCTATCCTGCTGCCACTCCACTAACTCCCCTATCCAAAACTTATACTTGTTTTTGAGAATCAGTCAAAAAAAACACTAAGTCATTGCCAATTAAATAAGACCTGTCACATCACCCAACCCACCTTCAAGGGACGACAGTAATCCCAACACCAAATGAGTCAGCAATGATGACTGTGCACAGCTGCACAAATTCCTCTGCCTCGTGACTTCATGCAGTTTGTTGAGCACAAGACTTTTGGCTGTCAGTAGGCAGCAGCTGTTTTGTTACTTCAGTTCAATCAAAAATAAAAAAATTACATATTTTTTAAATATTGAAAAACAAAATAGAAAAAAAATTAAACAATGAATGGCAAAACATTGGGAAGGTAAATGTAATACCCTCAGTTTATCGCCTTTAAATTTTTGTTTATGTTCTTGGCTGCATAACTTTTTTGGGTGGGGGCTTAGTATAAATTTTGAAAAAAATATGGAACCAGGGAGATGGTAGTAACTGACAAGGAGGAAAAAACAGAATACAGTGGGGTAAGGCTTGAGTTCAGAAATGAATACAAACAATTACTAAAGCTCTGAACTGAGGTGCAGGAGTTGTACTCGTTGCAGACTGTGTCACACTACCACAAACAGCAATCCAGAGCAGATGCAAGCCAACAGCACCTGCCATAGGTAAGCTATCATTAAGCTATAATAATTAATATTCATTGCTGGCTCCCCACCCCATCTGCAGCCTTTTTTACCCTATGCCAGTTACAGCATTGTGAGTAAAAGTTGTTCAGTTCAATTTACACAGCTGAATCAAAGTTTGATGCCCCAAGTCAAAGATGAACCAGAACTGGCTCTGGCGGTCTTAGACAAACCTCCTACCCCCATCCACCATCCCCACCCCACCCCAAGTTAGTGAACTCGGATCTTCTAATCCTGACTGCTCTCCCAGGCCAGAGGAATTAGAACACTGTGGTAATTTGCTCAGCTCCTTCCTTTCCTACTCTGAAATCTCTCCTCTGCAAGTTCTCTAGTCACTCCAGGAGTTGCTTCTGATATTGTGGAGGACTTCTATTCACCTGCAACACACCCAGCACTGACACAAGCACTGCCCATTCTCCTAGTACCAGTCATTTCTCCCTGTTCCTTATTTTGTTGTGTTACATATTGTTCAGTGTTCTTCTGTCCATTCCACAATTCACCGTATGATAATCTACTGTTTGGCAATTTATTCTTTAAGTGTTCTTGTAACTATATATTTTGTTATACTTACTTCCATTTTATTTTATACATTGTACTTTGTCCCCCGGACCGATTTGGAAATGAGCTGATACTAGGACTTTCATGATAAAACTTTTGAAATAAAATAAATAGTAAGTAAGTAATTAGGGCTAGCAGTGTACCCTAGAGGTTAGAATAATGAGCTGTGAATAAACTTGCTACAATACATCCAGCAGATCTGGGTTTGATTCCCAACAACCTCCACTTGCATACTGTGTGACTGAGAAAGTCACTTAACTTCCCCAGTGCACCCGGGTCACCCCTGAATGCAGGCACTAGTGCCTAATGGACATTACCTGCTTACCAAGGAATTAAAAAAAAATCAAGAAGTTGTGTCTCCTGAACTAGTGCTAAGGAATTTGCCAGAGGGATTGCCAGATACAGGAACGAGAGGCATGGCAGTGTATGTTCCTACAGATAGAGGGGCGCACTCCCAGCAGTGAGTGCAGTGATGGTCGCCACCTCTTCAGTCATTCTCCTGTGTGGCTTTTGTTAATGATACACGATTGAACCTGAAGACCGGCCTGGGATTCTTGGAGATTCTTGTTCCCAGGTGTTTTGTGAAATGACTGTTCTTTTCACCTGCCCACACTGGAAACTGGATTCAGTAACAACCAGTATATTCTGAAGAGGAATAAGAGAATAAAAGGTGTTGACATAATAACAGGATGACAGAGCTTTCCATGGTTTTTATTTGGCTATGAGATATGACTTCAACCTTTAGACCTCAGTAACAAAAGCTTACAGAAGTTGTACAACAGGAAAAATGGACACACACACACATGCACATGTACACACACGCATACACACACACACACACATACATACACACACTTCCTTTCATTCAGGCTGTTTGCTAATAGGAGTGGGTGGGCTGATTGCTTAATGCAGTATTCTGTAAAACTATGCAGACATGAGCTTGGATAAAAGTCTAGAATCTCCACTGATGGGGAATTGCAGTCCAGCATCATGAAGTAATCCCACCCCATAGAAAATAAAACAAGGTATTGCACGTAAGGTGGTCTTTCTCTGAAAAAAGCCCATGAACGCAGCAGATGGAAGATGACTGAATTCCTTAGCCCCCCCTTCCCCAGTTATCGTCCCTTGAAGTCAGACTAAAACAGCAGTGGCAGAAGACATGAAGGGAGCTTGCATTGCTCTTACCTGCCAATCCATAATCCTCCCTCCCTTCCCATTTCCATTCACTTGTCCTTAAGAATTTATTGCATCGGCACCTATCTGCTGACTGGGGGAGAAGACACCTGGAACTGATGTTAAATTAGGCCTGCACTACAGCAAGATAGAAGGAGAAGGCAAAGAAGAAAACTAATCTGAATTTACACAGCAGTTTTCATATGCATGACTGTATATCCCAGGGACATGTGCGCAACATGCATGCTGTGCACTTATATTTCTGTAAGGGACATCAGAGTAGCTTGTCCTTTGAACCAGGAACGATAGCTCTTCACCTCATCAGTCGTTCTCCTGTGTGGCTTTTGTTAATGATACACAATGATTCAGGGAGGCACTGGAAAGGAGCAGGGAAATCCTAGCCCCCCAAAAAATCAGGGTACTATGTGAGGTAGACACCAACATAGAGATGTCAATAGGGAGAAGCTTGGGTAAATGGAGAAAGTGACAAATGCAATAAGGACAGGGATGGGGCAAAAAGGTAAGGCCATCAAGAAATGGAGAGTAATGAGTACCAATGCCCATAGACTGGGCAACAAGCTCCTGAACTGGTGGCCTTGATTGAAGAGGATGCCTGGATATTGTAGCAGTCACAGAAACATGGTACACAGAGAACCATGACTGGATGTTAACATACCAGGGTACACAACCTACAGGGAGAGACAGGAGGGCAGAAGGGGAGTAGCTCTATGTAAGGGAAGGGATAAAAGCAACTGAACAAAAGAGTAAACAGGAGAGAGGAGGCACTGTGGGTCACCTTAGAGACTGGAAATGGCACCACAATCCACACAGGGGTTGTATACAGACCCCCATGTCAGGAGGAGGGAATGGACAAGGATATGATAGAAGGCATACTTAGGATGGCAGAGAAAGGGGAGATACTGTTGATGGCGGACCTTAATATGCCAGATGTTAACTGGAGCACCTTTGCTGCAGCCACATCCAAAGGCAGGGCTATTCTTGATGCCCTTCAGGGGGCATGCCTCAGACAGCTAGTTTTAGAACCTACTCGTGAGGGAGCAATCTTAGACTTCGTACTCTCAAATGGGGACAGTGAGAGGATCTCAGATCTAGAAGTGGGTAGCCATTTGGGAACAAGTGACCACCAAACAGTGTGGTTCATGATAAACTCAGCTACAGAATCAAGACATACAAAAGTGAGGGTTCTGGACTTCAGTAGGGCTGACTTTGGCAAGATGGGAGACTGCCTTAGAAAAGCACTAGCAAATAGGCTAGAAGGAGGGGTGGAGCAACAGTGGGGAAATATCAAAACTGCCATCACAGAGGCAGTAAGCCTTTGAGTGAAGCAAATAAACAAAACAAAAGAAAACGTCACTATGGTTCTCAAAAGAAGTGGCGGGGAAGGTTAGGGAGAAAAATATAGCATTTAGGAAGTATAAGGAAACACAGAAGGAGCAGGACAGAGAACAACTGTACCAGCTAAGGCAGAAGGAAGCAGGGAGGGTAGTCAGAATAGCAAAGGCACAAACTGAGTAAAAGATAGCCAACTCGGTTAAGAAGGGGGATAAAACCTTTTATAGGTATATCAGGGAGTGTAGAAAGACAAAGGGAAGGATAATGAAGCTGAATAGAATGGATGGTGGGTGGGCAGAGAGTGACAGTGAAAAAGCAGGGATACTGAATGAATACTTCTGTTCAGTATTCACAAAAGAGGAAGTGGGGGAGGTGCCTAATCCAATTAACAGAAGCACTCTGGAGAGGGGGGTCAATCCCAGTCCTTTCACAGAAGAAAGGGTTCTGTAAGAACTCCTAAAACTGAAGGTGGACAAAGCAATGGGGCCAGATGGAATTCACCAGAGAATTCTAAAAGAATTAAGCAGAGAACTAGTGACACCACTGACTACCCTTTGTAACAAATCATGGGAGGATGGTGTGGTACCTGAGGACTGGAAGAAGGCTGATGTGATTCCCCTTCACAAAAGTGGGAGCAAGACAGAGGCAGGAAACTACAGACCTGCCAGTTTGACCTCTGTGGTAGGGAAAGTGATGGAATCACTTCTGAAGGAAAGAACTGTTGAGTACCTAGAGGCCAGTGGGACACAGGACCCAAGGCAGCATGGGTTCACAGCGGAAAGGTCATGTCAGATGAATCTAATTAATTTCTTTGACTGGGTGACCAAAGTAGTTGACCAGGGAGGGGCTGTGGACGTGGCCTACCTAGACTTTAGCAAGGCATTTGACACAGTCCCACACAAAAGATTAGTAGCCAAATTAACCAGCCTTGGAGTGGGTCCCAGGGTGGTAGCATGAGTAAAACATTGGCTGAACAACAGGACACAGAAGGTAATTGTAAATGGAGTCCACTCTGAAGAAAGAGGGGTTACTAGTAGGGTACCGCAGGGTTCAGTACTGGGTCCAGTCCTTTTTTAATTTCTTTATAAATGACACTGCAGAGGGACTGGAAGGAAAAGTATGCCTCTTTGGAGATGACACAAAGATCTGCAACAGGGTTGATACACAAGGAGGCGTGGAAAAGATGAGAAGGGACTTGGCAAGGTTGGAGGAATGGTTAGAAGTATGGCAGCTTGGATTCAATGCAAAGAAGTGCAAGGTAATGCACCTGGGAAACAAAAACCCAGGAGAAAATTACACAATGGGGAGGGAGGTAGTAACAACAACAAAAAATGGAAAGGGACCTGGGGGTAATCATATCAGATGACCTTAAGGTTGGCAAGCAATGTGAGAAGGCGGTAGGGAGGGCTAGGGGGATACTGGGATGTACTGTACAGGGAGAAGCATCACCAGCAGAAAACAGGAAGTTGTTATCCCCCTGTACAGACAGTTGGTGAGACCCCATCTGGAGTACTGCATCCAGTTCTGGAGACCCCATCCCCGCAAGGACATAGGCAGGATGGAGGCAGTTCAGAGGAGGGCAACTAAAATGGTGCAGGGTCTGCAAGAGAAGCCATATGAGGAGAGGCTAAAGGAGCTTAATATGTTTACCCTTGAGGAAAGGAGGGAGAGGGGGGACATGACAGAAACATTTAAGTACCTCAGTGGAGTCAACAAAGTCCAAGAGGGTAGCATCTTTCAGCAAAAGAGATGTGAAAGAACAAGGAGACACAATTTGAAGATAGAGGGGGAACGTCTCAGGGGCAATGTGAGGAAGTATTTTTTCACAGAGAGGGTGGTGGATGTATGGAACAGCTTTCCCGAGGAGGTTGTGGGGTCTAAAACTGTGGGAGAATTCAAGAATGCATGGGACAGACATAAGGCAATTGTTGTGGGGGGTAGGAAGAAATACGCTGTTGGTTAAATAGGATCTGCAGCTTATCCTCTAGGTAGGGAAATGGGCAGACTAGGTGGGCCAAGCGGTCCTTATCTGCCGTCAACGTCTATCTTTCTATGTTTCTTTTGAACCAGGAATAATGTTTAAAAAGCTATGCTAAAGTCCTCTATTTACTCAAAGAAGCTACAAAAAATGGGGAAATAAAGATTCTCCTTCCACAGAAGGTGATGCTTAATCACAAAAGGATCCTGTAGATTGATTTGTGGACACTGCAAGAACCTGTCTGGGAGAAGCTGCAGAGGGAGTGATGGCTACGGCAGCTTGTATCAAAGCGCGCTGCAACACCGTCTGGGAGCACAGAGGTACTGTGACTTGTTGACTCAAAGGCAACTCTAGCTGGTTTGCAAGGATTGAGTGTGAGTACCCAAATCCCTCAAAAAACTCGAAGACCTGGATGTTCAAAAATTTGTATGCAGATACGATTCACAATTTTGAGTTGAGTCAACATCACAACTTATTTGTAGTATTTATTTATTTAAATTATTTAATTATTTCAAGAGTTCTACCAGGAAAACCATACTGAGATATTCACTTGTTCCAGATGTGTCCTGCAGAAGCGGATGTGGAGAGTGCAGTAATAAGTTACATCAGTAATGTTACAATTATAAAGCAATAATAACAATTATAAAAAAATGAAAAGTATGTAGTAGACAATTAAAGAGGAAGCACACACTAAGTAGTGCAAAACACTGCATATCAATAGCAACAGTTCCACAACATGCAACTGGCAGCAAAATGAGGGAAGGAAGGGAAATTGCAAGTATAATGAGTGAATAGTCAGAGAGAAATGTGACCAATAAACCAGAGCAGTAGTGGGAGGGAGCGTATGGAGGAAGGAGCAATGGAATTGAATCAAACATTTTGGCATAATAAATGTGCCAAAATAATTGATTTCAGTTTTAAAAAAAATTTGACACATCTGTGACAGTTCACTTGCTTTATGGGACAATAAATGGTGTCTGCATCCTTTTGTTTGACTTATGTGTCATTTTTTCTGTACAAAGTGCCGTGACCACAACCAAATGTCAGACTATATTTTCACGCGGTCAGATGTTTGCCATATATACCACAGTTGCACTTTGAACGTGTTGCATGCTGTCATGGTGCATCCAAAGCCCTTTAGAAAATCCAGCCCTAAATCTTTCGAAATCTTCAACCACACAAAGATGAACCCTTAACCAGACTTCAGAAATGAAAAACATTAAGGAAGTAAATCAGGTTATGCATGGCCTCCTTGCCTTTCTACATCACTTCAATGGGAAAATGTATTCACTGATTCAGTGGTCAAGCAACCAGCAGAATGAATTCAAGAATTCTCATGCAGACAAAAAGGTTTGGTGCAAATAACAAGCGGAGACAGAAAAGGCTGGAAATGAAATCAAAACAAAAGTGCTGACTACCACCACTCTCACTGCAGCTAACACGCACAGTTCTGTGGCACTTCCCTGGCCTGTACAGAAGTGCAAAAATGCTATACAGTATAAAAACCTTAAAGGGGAACTGTCAGCACAATCACCCAACACTCAAGTGTGGGGCTGGTCCCAATGTTTACTTTGTGGGCAAAAAACATTCTGGTTTACTTATTGTTCACTGTAGTATAGTAGACTGTATCAGACTAATTTTGTTTAGTTCTATGCTACCATCTTCTGTAACTACAAATCCCAGAATCCCCTGCAGCTGACAGAGCAGTAGGCAGCAGTGGGAGATTCAATAGCCTACAGTGCATGCTAGGGCTTTTATAATCTCTGATCAGGGGTCCGATATTGGAAAATTGGCAAAAGCAGCGTGCAAAGATTTGTGCTATGCTTGCCTTGCTCACAACCCCGAGGATGCTGTATTCAGATAGACAGCACATCAGCACTATCTGACTGAATATAGGAGTGTGTCAGTGCAGCGCTAAGTTGAGTAGCGCTGCCCCAACATGGATCTGGATAGTGCAGGGAACAGCACCCCCAGACCCGATAGAGCCGGGAGCCCCCAGCATGATATTCGGCCGGAAACATGCAGATGAGCCCCTTGGGCACGCAAGGTGCTAAAGGGCCATATGCATGCCCACTATGGGCGCACTTGCACAGGAAGCAGTGGTAGGTTAGCACCTCTCCTGTGGCCATCCCCCCACACCAGTCGCCCATCCCTATGACAGTGCACAGATTCCCTGGTGTCTAGTGGAACCCTCCACCCTCTGATCCCCAGCCCGTTAAAAAGAAAGCAGTCCCTCATATCTAGTAATAAGCCCCCCATCTGTGGCCCAGTAAAGCTAAATGATTTCCTGGTGTCTAGTGGCACCCCCACTCTCCAGTCCCCATCCCCGGTACAAATAACACAATCCCTGGTGGCCAGTGCTACCCCCTCCCAATCCCTGGCCCCAGTAGAAATAAAACCTTCACTTTATTTATTTATTGAAAAGTTTCACCAGGAAAGGCACACTGAACAACAAGCTGCTTATCTCCTGTTGCATCCTGGGGGAGAAGGTAGTGAAGTACATAAGTATATACAAACAACAAGTTCATTGCAATGGACAAAATTATACATTAAACACATATCTGAGGAATTTATACGATGTGTAAAAACAGAGGAAGACAGATATAGAAGAACATGAATTAATTTTATAACTGCAACTACAGATGGCACAGATTATAGCACAAGTAATAGTACTCCTTAGAGCACAAGGGTAACATTTGCAGCAGTAACTGGATGGCAGGGCTATAGATGAGAGAGTACAGTGGGCAGGTCAACATTTGCTGTGGGTAGTGCTTTTAAGTTAAGAGAAAGTGGGGTATGGACAAAAGGGAGCATAAGAAGCAGGAACAATTTGTGGAAAAATAGTTGTGTAGGGAGGAGGAGATGGACATAGGGGGAAAAGGAGTTTCTTATCTGGTGGGGCAAGGAGTTCCACAGTTTTGGGAAGTGGTAGGAGAATGCAGCCTGGCCAACTGTTGAGGTTCCATGGCACCCCCACCTTCTGATTACTTATTGCAGTTTCTTAAAAAATGTCCCTGGTGTCTAGTACCCCCCCCTAAACTGCTTGCACTGGGTACACCACCCTGTCACCCCCTCACCATACTTGCCAGTGCCACAGGAAGCCCATATGGTGACTGGCACAGCATTCCTCTCACCACCTCAGTGGGACACCATATGCAATGAAAGGAAGCATGCTTCCTGCATACTGTAAAGGTAGTGTGTTTACTGTGCGAACAGTCAGATGGGTGGGTGTCACTAGACACCAGGGAAAGTTTTATTTCTGCTGGGGCCAGGGATTGGAGGGCAGGGGTACCACTGGACACCAGGGACTGTGTTATTTCTGCCGGGAACAGGGATCAGACAGTGGGAGGTGCCACTAGACACCAGGGAATCATTTAGTTTTAGTAGGGTTGGCAATCATATGGTGGGTGGGTGGGAGAAGCAGCTTTAGACAGCAGGGAATTTTTTAGCTTTACCGGGAACAGCAAACAGAGGGTGGGGGGACCAAAAGGGGAAAGGGGAAGTTGTTTAACCAAGAAAGGCACACTAAGCCAAAGCTTGTTTCTAGGTGTGACCTGGGAGCACAAGGAAGTTAAGTGACTTGCTCAAGGTCACACAGTATGCAAGTGGGGGCTGTCAGATTCAAACCCGGGTCTCCAGGTTTGCAGCTTAGGGCTTTTAACCACTACACCATACTGCCTCCTAAAAGACACCAGGGACTGGTTTATTGTGAATGGGGCCAGCAATCAGAGGATGGGGGGACCATTGGACAAAAGGGATTGTTGTGTTTGTTATGGGGACACGGTGCAGAGGGTGGGGGGTGCCACTGAACACCAGGGAGCAGGTGTGCTTCCCAACCACCAATGTGGTTGTTGGCTGTTCTGGCTCTTGTAAAGTGCTTTGGGATACACCGTGCATGTAAAGCGCTATATAAATGCTGATTCTGATTCTTCTTCTTTCACCAGCCACTAGAGTTGCCCGGAGTAAGTCAGGCTTCTTCTCGGTGGCAACCACACAGTGCAAGGTGGCTGCACTATTCTTTTTGCACAGCCCTAACAGGCTGAATATTGTGCTGTGCCCATATTCATGTCCCCAACCCTCTCTTTGCACACTGAGCCTTGCACTTGCACTATCCTGTTTAGTGCACACTCTTGACTCCTTTGAATATTGCACAGAGGCACAACCACTAGACAAACAGTGGGCAATCACTTTGCCCACCATGCAAACTTTTGAATATCTGCCCCCAGAAGTTTTCCAAGTCCGCTTTTCTCCATGAGCTAAGTACAGTTCTCTGTGACTGTACCTAACCCAGGGAGGACAGCCAGACCAGTTAACACAAGATGGGGGCCAGATAAAAACTTTGCCCAGTGGGCAAAGTGATTGTATTCTGTTTGCCCAGGGTTTGCACCCAAGTGTAATATTCAAAGAGGCCTTTTGTGTGTGCTGAAAGGGTTAGCATAGCCAAACAAAAATAAGCATGCTGGTGGGCAAGGGAGGGGCAGGGACAGGGTACCAGTCAGTGCTCTTTTCAATACACAGCTGCACTCCTGTACAGCTACAGAGGATACGCCTGTACAGTACAGAGGATGCACACCCTGTACAGTATAGAGGATGCACACCCTGTACAGTGCACAGGCCGCGTGCTCCCTCTACAGTACAGAGGATGCACACCCTGTACAGTATAGAGGATGCACACCTGTTGTTAGGGAGTCTAACCCTGATCAGGTTCTTGGCAATAATTAGAGATGCAAAAGAATCACAGACAACTTGCATGGCAGTAATAAATGTGTTTATTACTATAAAAGGATATCACAGTTGCCGTAAGCAGTTCATACCACAAGATACTGGGAGCCAGAGCTTAGCGTTCCCCTATACCCCAAGGAGTAAAGAAGGTCTCCGAGGAGAAAGCATCATACATTACATTATATACTATGATAATTACCACGACTACCAAAAGATAGAAACATTCAGAGTTACAGTGAGTGAGCCATATTGGCTAAAAGTAAGATGACTCCACTGTGTAGATAACATTATATAATTTTGGTTTGTCGGCTATCCCTGAGAACAATAAAGGTATACATGAGATGAGCAAAACATAAATCCAAAGTGTGGCAGCGCAGACCACAAAATATCAGAAAATGACAAAGACATGAATGTCTTGGATTACTATATGCAGTTTCCATGCATAGAGAAAGTAAAGTGTATTATAATTACTATATATCCTGACACCTACTCTTATACGGTGGGTGTCTGTGCCCTATATATTAGTATAGCATGTGCATATTTTGTGTAACATAAGGTTTGTCTAAAGTGGACAGTAGGATGTCAATTAGGGTGTAGGGACCTCGTATAACAATCCCCCCTTGTTGCCTTACCGAAAAGGCAACAACAGTATGGGAAAGTGGTGAGAACAAACTGTCGTTTACAGACCCACCGCACAAGCCTTGTAAAGGAATTTAAGCTGCTCTTGGTGTTGTTTGAGTGTACGCCTTAGGCAGCAAAGCATGATTATCAAAGTGAAAATCAAACATGCCTGGATGATGACAAAACCTTTAAAAGTAATTTCTAACCAAGTATTAGTGAGTGCATCATTTAGATCACCATCATTGATGAGGGCATTAAGAGCATTACTAGCAGTGGTAGGGTTGTTGCTGATTTGGATGAGGTGTGTGTCTTTCCTTTCTAAAAGTGATTTATGGGTCAATGTCAATGGGTCTATGTGTACACTGAAGTACATTAAACAAAGTGGGCTGCCTTTTGACTGGCATAGCTATAGGCAAGTAAGAAACAAATGCAAAAACTCTCGTCACAAAGCCAAACATCTTCACTTCAAATCCCTTCAGACCAAACATCTTTGCAACCTTATGGAGTTTTGGAAACAGATTAATTCTTTGTTCAAAGGGAAGGTTGCTGAAAACCCTAGCTCAATCAGTGCCCAGGCCGGGTATTCTCCTATCTGACCCCCATCTATTGCCTCAGGTTTTAATTTAATTCTTTACTGATCTCCACAAGTACACTTCACTTTTCTGTAACTCATCCTACTCCTCATCAGTACCCCCCCCCGAGCTCCCTTGGGACTCAACCTGCTTTCCACCTGAAACTTGCCTTCCTCAAAGAAGTCCAGTGACTTCTCAGTAACTTAAAATCCAAGAGCTTGTCTGGTCATGACACCTTAGAGCCCAAATTTCTTAAACTAGGTGCTGCAGCCCTGCCCCTTGCTCGGCCTATTCGAGACCTATTCAACTGATTCTTTCTCTCCTGCACAGTCCCTGATAAATGAAAGGTTGCAGTAGTTGTCCCTGTACACAAGGGAGGACCAAACAATATTGTTGAACATTTCCAGCCTATATCTATTCTCTGCCCCCTGGCTAAAATCCAAGAGCGCATTTTATATAATCACCTCTGGAATTACTTGGAGCATCACAATCTGCTATCCCCCTATCAGCATGCCTTATTGAAAGTTACTGATGATATATTCCAGGCAATGGACCAAGGTTCTGCCACTGGTGCCATTTCTGTCAATCTTACCAAAACGTTTGACCTGGTTAACCATGGTCTCCTACTTCAACAACTCCATATGGTTGGTCTTGATACTAGTGCCCTGACATGGATCAATAGCTATCTATCCATCCGGCTTCAATGGGTCAAGTGGGCAGGTTCCATCTCTGACCTCCGACCCATAACCCATGGGGTCCCATAGGGCTCCATACTGGGTCCAATGTTATTCTCTCTTTTTATCAATGATCTACCTAGCTTTTGTGGGGGGTTCCACAAGCAATGTGAGAGGGCAGCAAGGAGGGCTGGGGGGATACTGGGATGCATAGGGAGAGGCATCACCAGTAGAAAACAGGAAGTTATTATCCCTCTGTACGGACAGCTGGTGAGACCCCATCTGGAGTACTGTGTGCATTTTCTGAGACCCAATCTCCACAAAGACATAGACAGGATGGAAGCTGTCCAGAGGAGGGCACTAAAATGGTGCAGGGTCTGCACTAGAAGACATATGAAGAGAGACTTAAGGAGCTTAATATGTATAGCCTCGAGGAAAGGAGGGAGAGGGGACATGATAGAAACTTTCAGGTACCTCAAGGAATCAACAAAGTCAAAGAGGGTAGCATCTTTCAAAAAAGAGGTGTGCAAGAACAAGAGGGCACAATTTGAAGATAGAAGGGAGCGGCTCAGAGGTAATTTAAGGAAGTATTTTTCACAGAGAGGGTTGTGGATGTGCATGGACGCCTTCCGGAGGAGGTTGTGAGTCAAAATCAGTGGTGGAATTCAAGCATGCATGGGATAGTCATAAGGCAGTTCTGGGGGGTTGGGGTAGGAAGAAGTAGGCTGCTGGTTAACTAGGATCTGCAGCTTATCCAGTAGGTAGGGAAATGGGCAGACTGGGTGGGCCAAGCAGTCCTTATCTGCCGTCAAATTCTATGTTTCTCCATCCACTTCTATGCGGATGACACGATAATCTATCGCTCATCCTCTGATAGTAACCTAATTTAAAGTGAATTGGCATCTGACTTTGCTGCCCTTGAAGGTTGGCTTCTGTGTAACCAATTAGTCCTTAACACTAAAAAGACCAAAAGCATGCTATTTACCCACCTGCCCTCCTCGGCTCATGCCCTCTCCCCCCTGTGCATTTTCTCCTTAAACGGCGATACCCTTGAGTCTATTCCTTTAGATATATGGGTATTACCCTTGACACCTCAATCTGTCTCAAAGCACGTCTCCAACATCATAAAATCCCTTAACCAAAAACTTGGTCTCCTGTTTCGCATTCGTCCTTTCCTCACTTCTGCTGCCTGCCTCAGGATTGCAACCTCATTCCTTCTTCCACTCCTCACGTATGGCGCTCCCTTACTGCTCTCTACTAATGCCTCTTCCATGTCTCCTCTCTCCCAGATCTACCATAGGGTGGGTAGATTCTCCTTGGGGGTGGTTGCCCATCACCATCACTGTGACATTCTTTCCTCACTGGGTTGGTTGCCTTATGAATCAAAACTAAGGTTTATTACTCTAAGCTTCATGCATAAACTGGTCCATAAGTTCACACCTCCTTGCCTTTGTGAGACTATACACCTTAGATGAGCCCCTAGAACCTTCAGATCAGCCTCCCTCCCCCTCCCCATCAAGCCCTCACCACGTTTGGCTACTTCCTGGTGTTTCTTTTCCTTTTCAGTTGTATTCAACTGGAATTTCCTTCCCCCCTACTGTCCTGCTGCACACTTCCCAAGTTCCAAACCCATCTGGCTGCCTCCCTTTCTGCCTCTATCTGCTCATGCTTCCACTAATGCATTTTTTTCTTCCTTCCTACCTTGCCCTTAGCTCTTCCCCTACACCTACCTTTATGTGTTTCCTTTGTTTCCTCTTCCCTTACTCCCCCATGCTTTTCATCCTTGCCCTTAGCTCTATCCCTACACCTTAGCCTGTACCTCTCCCCCACACCTACCTTTATGTGCTTCCTTTCTTTGTTCCTCCCCCCTTACTCCCCCACGCTCTTCATCCTGCTACTCTGGTCTCTGCAGACTGTAGCCGTGGTTGGTCCATTCTCTTGTAACTCATGATTACTTCTGCAAAAATGTATATATCTTCTGAATTGTATTTACCTTTTTTATTGACCTGTATATTTGCTATATGTACCTGCATTGAATATTCAATTATTGTTATCTTCTCTACTTCTATATAGGTTTATGTATTGTCTCTGTTTGCTTGTTGCAAACCCAGGTCGACCCTGAAAATGGGACTGCATTTGTCTCAGTGGCCCTACCCAGTTACCAAAACAAAAATAAATAAAAATAAATGGGAGATATTGAGATAGAGCAAGCAAATATTCAGGGTCGCCATCAATAACATCAGGTTCCATGATGGGAACAGGAGTAATCACTACGTGTCCTATAATATTAGTCTGATGAAGATCAAAACAAAAGTTAGATGGTTGTATTTTGCAAACACTGTTACCATGGGAGAAAGATTTATGATTAGTTATAATGCAGTACTGTCCATCAGAAATATAAGTAATTTTAACAGTTAGCAGCCTCCATTTGTGCAGTTGGACTGGGCAGGTGTAAAACTGATTCGATAGCCTTCTAGTTAGCTGATGAACCTCCTCCTTATATGCCTTGTGGAGTTCTTCATTATTCGCCATTGATGATGGTGGTGATCATGCTTCAGGTGTATCTGTGTCATTAGCAGTAATGTTCTGGTCCAATGTTTAAGACCAATCAATGCTGTAAGTAGCCGCAGACAGGTTTTATAACATCAAAAACATCACTACAACACAAATAATTATAGCCCTTCCTGGCACAGCAATCTGTGTGAGGTGAGACCCATGAGTCCAGGGTCAGATGGTAGACAAGGAGAGGTGGCAGATCGATGCGTTCTCTGTAAATGTAATCTTCATGGTGCCCAATTGAGCAAACTGTAGCAAGTTTATCAAATATAGCTGTATTTGGATCAAAACATGGTAATGAGACAGTAAAGGTAGCAAACATAATGTCTAAAATAGAACATTTCTTAGCAGTAAAGGATGTTAGGATGCCTGGTGACAAAACCTAAGTTTCTAGCAGTGGAGATTGGTATGGAAATAGTTTGAGACATACACATTGCAATGTATGTAGAGGCTTTACAATGTGGGCAATACCATTTAGAAATTCTTCTATCATGAATGCTATCTGGAATACGTCCAGATTCCAGATCATGGAAAAGGTTATTGCTGGTGGTTATGACGTAACAGCCATAAGCAGAGGAGTTCCCTGGCAATATATTGTTTGTCTGCCTCCTTGTTGTTCTGTGCAATGAGCTGATTTAACTTATCCTTAGTGTCAGTAAAACTTTTAGCGATTTCTTTCATGTTATAAATTGTGTACCTTTCTTCTTGACTAAGGCCATCCATGTAATAATGGGGATATGATGTCATTAATCATACCTACTTGGAATTTACATGAGTGATCTTTGATAGTAGCAATGTATGCCCTGTTCCATATAGGCATAGTGCTACAAAAGATGCCAGTAAGGGTGCCTGTTGCTTCAGTGACATCAGCAGTTTCACGCTTATTCTTAGAAGAGTGAGAATTCTTTGTAGACTGATTTGGTCTAGACCTAAATAAAGCTAAATGTTCTACAGTATTGACACCAGCTATGGGGTCTTGTGTGCGTGTCTGGTAGGCTGCCAGACTATGTAATAACATAGTACTGAAAAATGTTGATGTGTTAGTAGCAAAACTCATACCGAATTCTGCCATATTCCAATGTGTGAGATTAAAAAGTACAGGAACATGCATATATTACAAATTGTTAATAAGGGTACCAGGTGCTGAATTGGCTGTTAAACCACTAAGTGGGCCAGGTTTCTGTGGGGGACATTCAAGTAGTTCTGCTTCTGTTGGAGGGATAACAGCTAGAACTGAGGGCACAATATTCCGTTGCTGAGTCTTTGGAGAACCTCTCGCAATAGGTAGGGTCAATTAGAGCAGTAAGATTATATAAACCTAAATGTCGATGATTGGTTTGTTGAATAGACAAAGTGCCATTTGGGGCAATTATGGCATTTGGCCAACCATGGAAGGTTCCTTTGGACAGGTGGGCTACGGGGAGAGTTTGTCCACTAAAATCTGTTTGCCATTCAATTTGTAGGGTAGATTTGTCAGAGGCTACAACTGAGGCAGTGAGGTAGGCATCTTTACCTTCCTGGACAGTGATCAATTTGTTTGGGACTATAATTGATACTCCTTCTGGGGCAAGAGGATGGTCTAGATGTGGAAGTATGCAATCTAATTTGCCTTGGATGCAGGGGATAGCACCTAAAATGAGGAGCAACAGTTGCAAGATAGCCATCTTGCAGGGATACCTGTAAGGAAAAAGAAAAGGTCAGTCAGTACAATTCTGATCAATGGGATTAGGAAAAGTAATTGTACTCCTTTATATAGCTTTAGTTGGTTTGCATGAACCATTTGTCAGTTAGTTTCTTGTTTTGCAGAAGTCTAACTTTATAGAATATGGGACTGAGCTTGTTGACAATGGGGTAGGGTGCTTCCCATTTATAGGAAAGGCATGTGTAGCGTGAGCAAATCTGAGTACCATTACCTGATCTCCAACTTGCCAATCCACTTCTTGTGTGTGTTTGTCAAACTGGATTTTGGATTGTTGTTGGGCCTTGCCCATGTGGTGTGCAGCATACAGATGGGTCTTAATGTCTTCTTTGAGTTTGGTCACATACTTGTCTACAGACACTCTGTCTGCAGTGGGGGTGTTCGGGTCAAACAACAGATGTTCGGGTAATCTCATAGTTCTACCAGTCATCACCTCAAAGGGTGTAAGCTATGTGGTGGTTGAAGGAGCATTCCTGATTGCCATAAGGATTAAAGGCAGCAAGGAATCCCAATCCTTGGGATTTTCCTCAATAAATTTGGAAAGCATTTGCTTAATCCATTGGTTGGCTTTTTCTACTTGACCTGAAGATTGATCATGGTATGGTATGTGGCACTTCTGGTGTACCCCTAGAAGTTCAAGGGCTTCTTTCATCAACTCACCTGTAAAGCTAGTTCCTTTGTCAGAGTATACCTTCAGAGGTAGACCCCACCTGGAGAAAATCTGTTCCTCCAGAGTTTTGCAGTAGCTTTTGCAGTGCTTGTCTTAGTGGGGAAAGCTTCAACCCACTCAGAGAAGAGGTCAGTAACCACAAGTGCATACTTGTTGTTACTGCTGGTATTGGTCAAGGGACCAATAAAGTCAATCTGTATAGCATGCCAAGGGCCAAAGTATCTCTGTGGCAGTAACCTGGCATTACGTTTGGTTGTATTGAGTTGTTTTGAACACAGATTAGACAGTTGTCAATGTAGTGTCAGACATCCCTGGTGATGCCAGGCCACCAACCAACAGTTTTGAGTCTTTGGAGTGTATTTTCAACTCCCTGATGTCCACCAGTAGGGGTGTCATGTACTTGGTGGAGAAATTTGGATCTCAGTGCTTGAGGGACTACCCACAGTTTGCAGGGTGAGTCCTCTGGTTAATACCAGATCAGTCTGTCATCTGATGACAAAGGTAACCTACTTGTGTGTCTCTTGTATGAACTATGGGTAGGTAAGTCTTGTTCAGTTCCTTTGTCAGGGAGAGGGAACACATCTTTGAGTTGGGGGTCTTCATGTTCTGCAGCTGACCGATCTAATAGACATATGGTTCAGATTTCTTCCTGATGGCTACCACTTGGACAGCTGCTAGGGTGTTTGGGTTGTCCATCACCCATGTGCCCTCCCCGAGCACCCTCTTTCATGAGAGTATCTGCTTTATCACTGAAGGAATGATATGGGTCTGATTTGGAGTGTGCTTTAACCTTGTGGATGTAAAGCTTATGTTGAAAGCTCTGAGCCAGTTCGTGAATATAAATCACAAGTGCTTCATATTTCACTGGGGTGCCATCAGAAGAATCAAAGGAGTTCTTCTGCCAGAAGGGTAGAAATTCTGCCATTGAGCAGCAGACCTAGTTAGAGTCTGAAAAGATGATTGTGTCTTAAGTACCATGCTGTATGTACTCGAGGCCACAGGCCACAGCTGCCATTTCTGCATACTGTGATGATGATGCTACACTGCAATGTTTGGATATCCTAATAGTGTTGCCGTTGGGATATACGATGAGCACTCCAAGTCCCACTTCCTGTTCTCCTTGGTAGTATGAGACTGAGCCATCTGTGAAGACATGACACAGGGAAGTGTCCTTGAGGAGCTTAGCAGTGGCAGGGAAAAATGGGCCTGGATCAGGCAAGTCAGGTGGTTGCACTGTACAGTCATGTGGTTTTCCTTGATAAAGGAGCCCATGTGCCAGAATGGATGTCATTTTGGCATGGCGGACCTGCATGTCATGGTCCTGGAGAACAAGTGACCAGTGAGTCAGTCTGATGTTGGATACTAATCCATACTTCCCTTTGTCTGATAGCAAGAAAGCTGTGGGGGTGTGGTTTGTGTTGATAATGATAGGTGAATACCCGATGATTTACAAGAAATGTTTGACAGCCCAGTAGGTTGACAGAAGGTTCCTTTCACAAAGGCTGTACTTCTGTTCCACTGGTGACAGCATTTGAGAGGCATATGCAACAGGCCTCAATGTACCATTGACTTTCTGAGCAAGGACTGCAGACATGGCAATGTCTGAGGTGGCTGATTCCAGATGAAAGGGAAATGCTGGATTTGGGTTCACTAAGGCTGGAGTGGAGGCCAAGGCCTGTTTCAGTGATGTCACAGCCTGAGTGTGGATGGGACCCCAAGTCCAGGGGATGTCCTTTTTCAGATGCTCATACAGAGAAGTGGCCTTCTGAGCAAAGTCATAAATGAAGTCCCTGGAATAGTTGACCATTCCCAGGAAATGTCTGAGTGTTGCCATGCTGGTGGGAAGTGGCATATCTTGTAGGCCTTAGATCTTTTTCCAGGCCGGGCTTCTGCCTTTGTCTATTATGCACAAACCAAGGAAGATAACTTCTGTTTTGCAAAGTTGTGCCATTGCAGGGTTGCATTTGAGGCCTGCCCTCTGTAGGAGGGTCAGTAATTCATCCAAGAGGTCAAAGTGTTGTTCTTTTGTGGCTTTTGCCAACAATAGGTCATCCACACACTGCAGGATACATTGTGTGGCAAAGAAATTCTCCAGGGCATCTATCATGTGTAGATAAAAGAGGGAGGGGCTATTGTGAAATCCCTCGGGCAAGCAGGTCCATGTGTACTGTCTTCCTTCAAAGGTGAAGGCAAATTTGTATTGTCTCTTGAGTGCCAATAGCAGTGACCAGAAACCATTGGAAATGTCAAGGGCACTAAACCACTGATGGTCAGGGGTCAGCCATTTGAGCACATCAGGTGCTGATGCTACTGTAGGCGAGCAGCTAGGAGTGACTTGGTTAAGTCTCCTGTAATCAATTGTCAGTCTCCAAGTTCCTGTGGATTTCTTGAGAGGCCAGATAGGTGAATTGACAGTAGAGACACGAGTCCTGATCACACCTTGTTTGAGGAGTGACTGAACAGTTTCTCTGAGTGATGGCAAGGCCTCAGCAGGAAAAGGGCATTGCCTTTGTCTTTCATGGGCTGGGCCTGGAATCTCAATGACAGTATGCATCCTACCACAATCATGCTTGTTTGTGGCAAATGCATCCAGATGTTTCTGCAGAATGGGGAGAAGTCTGCTGAAGAACTCATGATTCTGGAATAGAGCTATGACATCATGTTCCTTGTCATTAGTGGTCATGGCTGCCACCACGTGTGAATCCAAAATCATGACGGTATGGTATTGTCCTCTGATTTGGATCAATAGCATGTTGGCCAGATCCACCACACAACCATGTGGTGCAAGAAAATCAGTTTCCATGATGCTGGGGTGGTCCTTCAGTACCATAAGCTGGAAGGTATGGTGGGCCTTCAGGTTACCAATAGTCACTGATAAAACCACTGAACGATACGTAGATAGCTTTGTGCCATCCACACCGGAAGTGTTGGTCTGCCATCCGGTAGACCAAGGAAAATTTGCTGGATCATCATCATGTAATACAGACATAGCCATGCCTGTATCCAATAGTATTGTAAGTGGGCGGCCCCTGACCATGGCCTTGGTGCAAGGCCTTCCATTTGTGTCCAATGCCAGCTTGTTCACAATATGGACTGGGGCCTGTAGTTGTCAATCCGTAGTGCCAACAGCAGGGTGCTCCTGGAAGAGTGGTTGGGCCTGTTCTCATTGGACTTCATCCCTGTGCTGAATGGCTCCTATGTAAGGAGTAGCTTCTGGGTTCAGCCCTGCTGTGGCCTGGTGCCCTGTGATTCTGGAATCCCCATGGCCTGTTGAGGCCTGCTGTCCTGGGCCTGTAGCTGCAAGGGCCCACGCTGGGACCACATCTGCTACAGAGCAGACGTGTCCGAGGAGGTTTTGGAGATTTTTGTTCTCCTCGGCGATCTCTATATACAAGGGACCTGATCAATTGTTCTGATTGCCCTGATTGGAATTGGAATTCCAATTGCGTTTGATTTTGTTGTAGTTCCGGTTCCATCTCCTGACTGGTTATGCTGTCAGTTGTCAGGGGGGGTGGGTGCTTATTCTCATGGGCCTTGCCCTCCACAGTATAGTGGGTTGTGGGCTTGTTGGTAGATTGTACCGCGGCCACTTTCTTTGAACTGGAGCTTAGGTCTCATGTGTAGAGCTGGTAAACCTGCTCCATTTTCCAAAAGATGTCAGCAAAATTGTCCATAGTGGGGAAAATGGTTGGTTCCACCTTTTCACGGACAGCTGGGAGCATGTTCCGAAGGAACAAATTCTTATATTCTATGAGGTCCGGCATCTGCGGCCTCTCCTGCCAGGTTTGTACCTGCATGGCAGGTCATCCATAGCCTCTGATGGAAAGTCATCATGCTTTCTTTTGCATTTTTTTTTATAGGGTATGCTAGCATCACCCCAACCACATCTGGACTGTGTGCAGCAATGAGTCCAGCTGCTATCTGGTCGAAAGTAACTCTGTTATCCTGGCAGGCTATTTCTGGGAGTTTGGCCCATAGGCCAGGATCAATAGTCTGTCAGAGGATCTGTACTTGGTAGTCCACCGATAAGCTAAGCATTTCACATTTGGAGCGTACCTTCTCCAAATGACAACTGAGGTTGTCAGTGGGAATCATGCGGACTATGCTATCAGCGATCTGCTGAACAGAGTGGGCCATCTGTAAGGGATTAGTGGGATGGTCTGGGGGAGGAAGAATAACTTGTGCACTGCAAATAGCGGCCTCCGCTGCGGCATCTGCTACAATCTGGACCACAGATTCCTGAGTAGCAGATTCCTTCAGCATTTGTTTTATATGTGTTCGGAGGGTTTGTTTGCTTCTCTCAGGTAAATATGAATTGCGCAAAGTGCTTTCAATCATTTTCTCAATTTCTTCCCTGTCGTCCAATGAAATAATGGTGATAGGGGTGGTCACTGATAGGCCTTGAGATAGCGGTGGTAGGCCTAAGCCTCTGCCCCCGTCATGGGGGTCACCATATTGGCGGCAAACAGGATAGTCGTCATCACGTTGATGATGTAGGGACGTGCTGTTGTAGTGAGAAGACCCACCATTTTGTGAATGGCAGGGTGGGGTTACTGGACCATAGTAGAGGTGTGACTGGGCATCGTATTGGGAGGGTTTACCCATACTGCTGCAAGAGTCATCACAGAGACATCCCCGACAGCAACAGCCGCAGTGCCGACTGTCGGCATTGCAGTGTCGGGATGCCTCCGTGTATCCATCAGGGGGACTGCACACCCCAAAGCACCCCATGGGGGGCTCTGCCCCCACACCCCCCAGTCTCAAGGATTCTAACTCTGAGTTGGAGTTGGACCAGGGGAGGCAAACACCCAGGGAGGCAGTCCCGAATGCCATACAGACCACCACAATGACTGGCAGATTTTGCCCGATTCCTGTTGCTGTGGTGGTCTTTGTGATCTGGGAGTCACTGTGACAATGGTATACATATTGGGAGATGTCATCATCCAACTCATTCTCCCCTGATGATGTGAGGTCAATGGGGCGTAACCACCCATAGCTTTAACGTGACCAGTCAGAACCTCTCGCTGATAGCGCAGTTTCACATCTTGTCTTTACAACTTTCATGACTAACTTTTGCAATGTTCTGTTCTATACCTTTTGTAACCTGTTTCTGAATCACTCTATACGTGGTGCTCAATTTGCAGTTGTCCCTATGTCCCCTATCCAACTTATCAAGTGCCTGATTCAAGTCATCTTGGAGTCTGTCCAAGTCCTCTCGAAGTTGATCGCTAGTTTTACTTAACAAATCATTCATTTGTAACACCTGTCTCTTACCCTGCTTCAAACTTTCACACATTCATCTCTCAATGTGCATATTTCTTGCTGATTACCATCAACAGAACAGTGCAAAATAGTCTCTCTCTCATATCACAAGGACTGAAGTTCAGCCTCCAGTTCTTACTCTTTTCTCAAACTTTCAGTAACCTGCAATCCCATCTCTTTCTTAAGGGATGAGAGTTGTAGTTCAAGGGAACAAAACCTCGATTTGGAGGCTTCTAAAGCAGCATAGAGAACTGCGACCAACAGCCTTTGGCCTCATGCTGTTTGGCTGTTTGTCTCATCTCTGTGTACTGGGTTGAAATCCCCAGCACGCAGCTGTTGGATTGACTTACGTCCAGCACAAACTCAGTCCATCCTCCATGGGAGGCAAGGAAGTTAGAGACACTGAGTCTCAAGTCTGCGGATATGTTTGAAGTCATGGCCATTGTAATACTGGTATGAATCAATGGGAAGCTGACAGTCAGAACCCATAAGAGGCTGCCATGTCATGTATTGATCCACGACAGGCAAAAGCAGCAGACGGGCAGGCTACTGTACTAGCATACTCTTATAATTTAAAACTGCCATTTGGCACAGTGAGTAGCCATCAACCATACCCAATAAGCAGCCAGACTTGCTACAGAGGTAAAAATAATGGGAGAGGTGATGTGGGTGTGCACACCTGTTGTTCCCATAGGAAAGGGAAGTTTTTCAAGCAACAAGTGAACCTTTGCACCATCTAAATCGCCTGCACTCCAATTTGTTAGGGAGTCTAACCCTGATCAGGTTCTTGGCGATAATTAGATCCAAAAGAATCACAGACAACTTGCATGTCAGTAATAAACATGTTTATTACTATAAAAGCATATCACAGTTGCCCTAAGCAGTTCATACCATGAGATACTGGGAGCCAGAGCTTAGTGTTCTCCTGTATCCCAAGGAGTGAAGAAGGTCTCCGAGGAGAAAGCATCCTACATTACATTATATACTATGATAATTACCATGACTACCAAATGATAGAAACATTCAGAGTTACAGTGAGTGAGCCCTATTGGCTGAAAGTAAGGTGGCTCCACAGTGTAGATAACATTATACAATATTCACTAAGTCAGCTATCTCTGAAAACAATAAAGGTATACATGAGATGAGCAAAACACAGCATGTAGTGTAATTATACATAAATCCAAAGTGTGGCAGTGCAGACTACAAAATATCAGAAGATGACAAAGACATGAATGTCTTGGATTACCACGTGCAGTTTCCACTCGCAGAGAAAGTAAAGTGTATCACAATTACTATATATCCTGACACCTACTTTTATACAGTGGGTGTCTGTGCCTTAATATTAGTATAGCATGTGCATATTATGTGTAACATAAAGTTTGTCTAAGGTGTACAGTAGAATGCCTATTAGGGTGTAGAGACCTCACATAACACTGTACAGTACAGAGGATGCACACCCTGTACAGTACAGATGATGCACACCCTGTGCAGTACAGAGGATTCACACCCTGTACAGTACAGAGGATGCACACCCTGTACAGTACAAAGGACACACACCTTGTACAATACAGAGGATGCATGCCCTGCATGGTACAGAGGATGCAAACCCTGTACAGTACGAAGGATGCACACCCTGTACAGAACAGAGGATGCATACCCTATACAGTACAGAGGATGCACACCCTGTGCAGTACAGAGGATTCACACCCTGTACAGTACACAGGCCGTGTGCTCCCTGTACAGTTCAGAGGATGCACACCCTGTACAGTACAGAGGATGCACAACCTGTACAGTACAAAGGACGCACACCTTGTACAATACAGAGGATGCCCGCCCTGCATGGTACAGAGGATGCACACCCTATACAGTACAGAGGATGCACACCCTGTACAGAACAGAGGATGTACACCCTGTACAGTACAGAGGATGCACACCCTGTGCAGTGCAGAGAATGCACACCCTGTACAGTACACATGCCACATGCTCCCGATACTGTACAAAGGATGCATACCCTATACAGTACAGAGGATTCACACCCTGTACAGTACACAGGCTGCATGCTCCCTGTACAATACAGAGGATGCACACACTGTACAGTACAGAGGATGCACACCCTGTACAGTACAGAGAACACACACCCTGTACAATACAGAGGATGCACACCCTGCGCAGTACAGAGGATGCACACCATGTACGGTACAGAGGATTCACATCCTGGACAGTACACAGGCTGCATGCTCCTGGTACAGTACAGAGGATGCACATCCTGTATAGTACAGATGATTCACACACTGTACAGTACACAGGCCCCGTGCTCCCTGTACAGTACAGAGGATGCACACCTTATGCAGTACAGAGGATGCACACCCTGTACAGTGCAGAGGATACACACCCTGTAAAGTACAAAGGATGCATACCTTGTACAGTGCAGAGGATGCACACCCTGTATAGTACACAGGCCGCATGCTCCATGTGCAGTACATAGGGTGCACACCATGTACAGTACAGATGATGCCCCTCCCTGTACAGTACGGAGGATGCACACCCTGTACAGAACGGAGGATTCTCACCCTGTACAGTGCACAGACCGTGTGCTCCCTGTACAGTACAGATGATGCACACCCTGTACAGTACAGAGGATGCACACCCTGTACAGTACAGAGGATGCATGCCCTGTACAGTACAGAGGATGCACACCCTATACAGTACAGAGGATGCACACTCTGTACAGTAAAGAGGATGCACACCATGTATACTGCAAAGGATGCACACCTCTGTACAGTACAGAGCATGCACACCCTGTACAGTACAGAGGATTCACACCCTGTACAGTGCACAGGCCATGTGCTCCCTGTACAGTACAGAGGATGCACACCCAGTACAGTACAGAGGATGCATGCCCTGTACAGTACAGAGGATGCACACCCTATACAGTACAGAGGATGCACACCCTGTACAGTACAGAGGATGCACACCCTGTACAGTACAGTACAGAAGATGCACATTCTGTGCAGTTCAGAGGATGCACACCCTATTCAGTATAGAGGATGCACACCCTGTACAGTACAGTGGATGCACACCCTGTACAATACAGAGGAGGCACACCCTATACAGCACATGGGCCGTGCACTCCCTGTACAGTACAGAGGATGCTGCCCTGTATAGTACAGAGGATGTGCACTTACTGTCTGTCCATACAGCAGCTGGGCGACAAGGTGAGAGGAGGACTGTGGCAGTTGCTGTATGGGCTCATGCGGCACCAGAATTTGTTGGTGGTTGGTTCCTACAGTGTGGGAGCTGCTAGACACCAAAGGATCTGTGATAGTGTATGGAGACAGGAATTGGTGGGTTGAGGGGACCACTAGGCTCCAGGGAAAGGTTGTACATGTACCAGGCTAGTGATCAGTGGGCAGGTGGACCACAAGCCACCAGGGAAAGGTTGCACATATAACTGGCCAGTGATCAGTGAGCAGGGGAGACCACTAGACACCTGGGAATGGTTGTACATATACTGGACCAGCACTTGGAAGGTTGGGGGGGTGCAGCACTGGACACCAGGGAAAGTCTGACTGATCTATGGGCTGGCAATTGGAGGGTGGGAGGGGTGCCACTAGACACCAGGGAATACTTGCTTTCTGTGGGTGTGGATAATCAGGGTGAGAATGGAGCTGGTCACAGGGATGCAAACCTGACATCTTTTCCCATGCAAATGAGCCCATAATGGGCATGCAAATGGCCTCTTAGCACCTTGCATGCCCAATGGCTTATTTGCATGGGGCTGCGTGAATATTGCACTGGGATCTACCAGCACTATCAGGTCTGATGGTGCTGTTCCCTGCATTGGCAAGACCCACGTTGGGGCAGCACTACTCAGCTTAGGACTGCACTGATATGCCCCAATATTCAGTCAGGTGGCGCCAATGCGCTATCCAAATGAATATGCATCCTCAGGGTCGTGGGCAATAGGCATGCACAGCACAAAACTCTGTGCTCTGCTTTGCCCATTTTTGAATATCGGGCCCCATCGCTTATATAAACTCTAACATTCACTGGATGGTATTGAATCTCCCACTGCTGCCTACTGTTCTGATATCAGCTGCAAGGGATTTTGGGATTTGTAGTAACAGAAAATGTCAGCCTAGGACTAAGCAAAATTAGTCTGATGCAATCTACTATACTACAGTAAACAGTAAGTAAACCAAAATGTTTTTGCACACAAAGTGCACATTGGGACTAGCCTCGCACTTGAGTGTGGGGGCTTTGGTGCTGACTGTTCCACTTTAAAAATAGTGAGCTTGCCTAATAACTTGGAAGCAGATTTTCCTCCTTTGAGAGATCTGATGAAGACAATCCTTATTGGGGGGGCGTGGCCTGGCTCTGAAACGAAATGGAGGTCTAGAAAATCTTCATCAGTGGCCATCTGAGACAGGAAAAGCAAGACCTGGATGGTATATAAATAAGCTTTACTACTGCAGCCTCTTTGATATATTATTTTGGTTTGCAACTACTTATTTTTCTGGCGATATCTTCACTTACACCATCCCTCTGATCTACATTTACCTAACCCGCAAATATGGAGGACCCTGCTCTACAAAATATTTCTCTACGCAAGGTGGAAGCAATGTTTGAAAAATTAATGCAAGACATAAACGACCTTAAAACTACATCACAACAGAACACAGCTACTCTGAAATCTATTGATCTACGTTTAACATCTACAGAAAATAAAGCATGCCAAAATGAGACAACTGTTCAAAATCTACAAGCTACTATCAGGGAGCAAGACCATACTTAAAAGTAAACTGGATTTTTTAAATTTTTTTTATTTTAGTCTTTGGTAACCGGGTAAGGCCCACTAGGCACAAGTGCCTGTTTTCAGGGGCGACCTGGGAGCACTGGGCACTTAAGTGACTTGTTCAGAGTCACACAGTATACAAGTGGAGGTTGTAAGAATCAAACTCAGGTCTGGTCTGCTGGATGTATCAAGCTCGTTCACACCTCGTTCCTCTAACCTCTAGGCTATACCAATGATACTGAAAACCGTAATCATAGGAATAACCTTCACTTTTTCAGCTTTCTTGAAGGAATAGAACTCAACAACACCTCCGACTTTCTTCTGCACATTCTCCCTGCGATGCTGAAACTCCCACCAGATCTTTGCCTAACTATAGAGTGGTTACATCACTCCTTAGGCCCCAAACCTGCACCAGACCAACGGCCTAGACCGATCATTGCCAGATTCCTGAATTGCGCCCATACAGAAGTAATCTTAAAAACAGAAAAAAAAATTGGCTCCATTACCTGACAGGAACATTGTATCTCCATATTTAGAGATTTTTCCAAAGAGGTGTCATTAAAGAGGCGTGCATTCACCCCCACAAGATGCATCCTGCATCAACTAAATATAGCCTTTACTATGCGCTGTCCCGCAACTATGTGCATCTTTCTCCAGGGCTCCCATAGGGACTTTAGTTCTCCTGGTGTGCTACTAGCTTTCCTGGATAAGATGACTCTCAAAATCACACAGAACTTTATTTCTAATGCAGCACCAACAATAGATTTCAGCTCTACCCCTCATGTTGCTGAACTTGAGCTCTCAAATTAATGCCTCATCTAAACCAAGATCTACTTTGACTGCTTTGAGTCCTCTCGAATGCCACAATCCCAGGCAGTCTCCTTGATTCCAGCAGAAACCTCCATGGGCATTACCACAGCCAAGCTTAGATGCTGCAGCCCTGAGAATGTGCGCAGATCCGCGTAGGCTAAATCTCGCTCCCCCGAACCCATTGTGATAATCCCTACAAGCAACAAATACACGCCTCTGCAGGACATTATGACCCAGTCACAGGAAGACCTGTCGCAGGATAATCCACAGAAAGAAAACGATTCAGCTGCTCCATCTAAAAACATTTGCAATTCAGCTGATTCCTCATGGGCAGAAATAGTGGCCAGTACACCTCTGAAAAACATGAAACCACCAAAAAATAAAACAGTGTGGCAAGACTAAAAACAAATCTGCAGCCTCTGCTATTAATGACACTCAGGTTGAATATACATGAATCCCTGAATCATGCAATATCACTTTGATATAAGAAATTACAGAACAACTTAGCCATTGCTGATCATTAAGTTGTTAAGCTGTATAACTCTATAATGTCTGCAAACACAGGTCTCTGTTTATAATTATGTGTAGATAAGGGACCCAGCTGTGGCTAATACTTAAAATATTTGGCTACTATAAAATCAGTTTGCAAATTGCTTATCAGCATGTATTTTGACACCTCCCTCACATCAGTGGTGGTAAGAAGGCTTCTCAGCCACAAACTTGGGGAGTTAAATGGGTTTGGCTTTATTGATTGGAATAAATTTCTCCAGGAGGTGTATATTACCCTTCCTATATTCCCTTTTAAAAGACATAGACCAGCAATCTATACTGATAAAGGGTTAATTACCCTCTCTAATAGGCATTTAATTTGCTCCTGTTATTTAACAAGTCTTTGCTGTATAATTACTTTTCATTTCTCTTCAGTGCTTCAGGTTCTGTCCCACTACTTTGGTAGCTGTATATCTCAGGCATAGTTCCTGGCTCGTTTTCTTATATACAGGCTATTTTTTTTTTCAAACATCTGGGTGGCGACTTAATTGTGGAGGTTTTATTAGCAGTGCTGTGGAAGGTCTCCATAAGATGTATGTGATGCTTGAAGCCTACTATACATAAACTACAAAGAGAGACTGACTTTACACAGGACGGGTGCCTTGAGGCCTGCAACAACTGTTCCACGATACCCATCTCAAAGGTCCTCATAAGGCAATATTCGAGCATTTATTACAAGTAACAATATGGTGCATCCTCATGGCACTGTGGCATATCCTCCATATGGTGCTTATATACCCATTGGTTTGAAGCCTGACATACCTACATAACCTAAGTGCTATAGAATCTGAAGTCACCTACACAATATAAATAGATTACTTTATAGTAAATAGAGCAAACTGAACTACTATCATGGCCCTCCATTATAATGGAGATATAGACCACGGTTGATCTTACAATAAGGGAATATAGTTTTTTCGGTTTTTGTTTTTTGTATATTTTTTTATGTGTGTGGCTGAATAACTATTAATTCTCAACATGATAACATACCTAAACATCTAAGGCTGCATGTTAAGTCTGCAGGAGTCAACAATTTTATATTTTTCCCTCTTTTGATGTCTACAGGTCTAATCATATTAAGATGTTGGCTGAATTTTTGGACCTAGAACCTTCACTTGCTGAACCTTCTAAGATTTTACATTTTACCTTATTAACTAAAGTTCAGTTCATAATTTCTCACACATTATGACTACATCATTGGGTAATAGCTTAAGGACAATGAAAGAAATGGGGGTGGGGGGGCCATTTAAAAATTTCCAAAAGATTTCTGTCTTCTATAAATATTTTTATTTTTATTAGTTCCCCTACGTTTCACCCATTACATGGGCTTGTTCACAGGGTATATATGTTTGCAATTTCTTTGTTCTTTAGATAATCTGTAAAGAATTATGAAAAAACTTATTACAATCAATATTTTAAACATGCTTATGAGGTAATTTCTAAGATAGAAGTTTCCCATACCTGAGTAGAAGCGCTGACTATTGCAACAGTATTAAACAATATTTTTAAACCATTTCTGCTGATAACATTAAAAATTAATCAATCTGTAAAAGATACAAAAAACAATTAGGGAAGCACTCTGGCAGTCAGCAGTTCCTCACTGTAAAAACTTGTGCTCCTTGTTAACCAAAGCACTCTCCTACCTTGCCACAATGGAACTGTTTAGTGCATAGATAGATGTATTTTAATACATGTAATTGTTCCTGTAAAAAAATTTAAGAATAGATTTATGACGTTTCAATGGATATACAGATCAACTATTGTAATATATTCAAGCAACAGACCAGAATGTCAGTCAATCAATCAATCAACCAATCAATCAAAGTCTTTATTTGGGTACTTACTAAGTGAACAAACAGTTATTCAATCTGCAACAAACACCTCACTGTGCCATACAAAATGGCTGTGTTTCTTTCTTGCAGCACTGGGAGTGCTTTACTGTTCCTCTTGTGCCTGTTTTGCTATAGTCCCGTGATAGGACGTCAAAACACGATGGCATCATGATTGCGCTACCACACATGAGTGGATAGACTGTCTATGCAGTCAATAGCTGGCTCCAGACTGAAACCAGGAATTTAAGGCAAAACCGGCACTGAAAAGATTGACAAAGTGTCCTCTTTACTTTTTGATTTATACAACTTGTAGGGTATTATTGTAGGTATAAAGCATCAATACAAACAAACTATAATTATAAAAATATGAAAGAGATAAAAAAGCATAAAGAAAGTATACATTTAAATGTAGACAGGGAGATCATAGAAAGTGTTACACACATAACCAACTTTAACATCAGGAGAAACAGTGGGCATAATAGACAAGAACAGATAATTCTTTGTGTGCATCTTCCAATACATACATGATCTAATGTAAATGTATATTATATGTTTTTTCAACATGATTCATATCTTTATATGTGGAAATGCAATTTCATGTAGCAGGAGGTCAAAAGGTCAACCATCCAAATTGCTATATTGTCAAATTTTAAACACCATAACTTTACTAAAAACAAATAAACTAGTATACTGGGACCATAACAACAAAGTTGCACTGAGTAAGAGTCCCTTTATAAATGAACACCCAACCCTGTGTAGTGGGAGGTCAAAAGGTCAACTATGCTGATTTCCACATTTTAAGGTTTTTAGACGTGATGTTCTTTATACAAATAAGAATACACAAAAAATTATATGTAGCAGAAGGTCAAAAGGTCACCCACACAAATTGCTACATTTTTCTATTTTAAATAAGAATGACTTACTAAAAATAAGATAAATAATATCTTATAGGACTACAACAAATAAGAGTCCCGTAATAGATAGATGCTCAACTGTGTATAATGGGAGGCCAAAAAGTCAACCATACCAATTACATTTTAGTTTTAGACATGATGTTATTTACAAAAAAATAATAATGATAATGATTCATGTAGTATATTGCAAGATAACACACCATGAACTACATCATGTCTGTACAATCAAACTACAGACAGCACCATATGTAAACTAATATTCTAAGGTTTTCAATATGATGTATATTTACATTAACTAATAATTCATATAGTACAATGTAAAATAGCACACCATAACTGCGCTATATACGTGCAATCAATCTACAGAAAGCATCATATGTAAACAAAAACATGACATTATCATAGAACTCAATCTGTACCCTGGTATTCCTACCTATATGCATCAATCTATCATACCTCTCTATATCTAAGTACAAACTTGCCAATTAGTTTCAATATTCATCCCTATATTTCTGTCTAGTGTGTGCATGTAGAAAATCCATCTCATTTCAGCTTTTAATAAAGCCTCTCTTAGATTCCCTCCTTTGGGTGGAATAGACACTTTCTCCAAACCCCAGAACCTAAGAGAGGTCCCGGAATGGGATGCCTCATTGAAGTGTTTAGCTACCAGAGAATTTTCATCATGGTTCCTAATGTCCCCTTTATGCTCTTGTATTCTACAACATAACTCCCAACTTGTTTGTCCAATGTATAAAAAGTCACAAGGGCACGGAATCAAATATATGACAGCTTCAGTGTTACATGAAATATGCTGTCTAATGGCAAAGCTTTCTTGTGAATGGGGATTTACAAACATCTGTTTTGTAGATGTATGATTGAAAACACTACATCTACCACACGGAACCATTCCAGGCATTAGCGGACCTGACAGGATCTGGCTTCCAGCTATATCCTGTGTCTTAAACTGTGAGTGTACCAGAGTATCTTGCAAATTTCTAACTTTTTTGGCCACTATTATGGGCCTATTTTGTAGTGTCTGTATCTTTTTATTGTCCATCTAGACCAGATACCAATGTTTGTTAATAATTTTCTTGATGTCAGCTATTTTATGATTATATTTAGTGGAGAATACCACCTGTAGAATGACCATATGTGATAATTTAGGTTGTAGTAACTCATCCCTGTTTTTTTTTCACTCATTCTCATTTTAGCCTGGTGTAATACATGTTGTTTATAGCCTCTAGCTCTACATTTTTGCAACATCTGTTGTGTTTCCTGTTCTATACTCTCCACTTTGCTACAATTCCATTTAACTCTGGTGAGTTGAACACAGGGAATACTATTCTTTAATTTAGGTTCATGAAAACTTTTATAATGTAGTAAAGTATTACGATCAGTAGGTTTCCTGAAAAGAGATGTCTCAATATGACTATTTTCATTAATAATAAGTAAATCCAAATATGGTACTTGGTGCATATCATAATTCATGATGAACTTCAAATCTGTGTCTCTCTGGTTAAGTTGCTCATAAAAGGTTTGCAGTTCCACGACGGTACCAGACCCTATCATGAAAATGTCATTAATATAATGCACCTATGTTACCAATTTATCATAATATTTATTCATACATGTATCATATATGTATTTTTCCTCAAAATTAATCATATAGGAATTAGCATAGGCCGGTGCCATTGTAGAGCCCATAGCTGTACCTCTATTTTGTTGATAGTAGCATCCATCAAATTCAAAATAATTTTTACTCAATATAATCTGTGCCATCTCTTGTAAAATTATAGTCTTAGGCTTGCAGTTACTGGGTCTTGCATCAAGTGTATTCCCTATACACGCAATACCTTGTTGATGAGGAATTGATGTATATAAATCTGTGATGTCAAAGGTAACCAAAATACTTTGTTCTGAAATACCAGCTTCTGAAATTTGTTGCAAATATCTGATCATGTTGGAAGTATTTTTTATATAAGACATTGAGTTTTCTATTAGAGGCTGCAGACGGAAATTCACATATTTGGATAGAGGCTCAAAAATAGAACCAATTCCAGACACAAAAGGTCTACCTGGTGGATTAGTAATACTTTTATGTATTTTGGGAATGCAGTAAAGTGTAGGGATTCTGGGAAACTCACAATATAGCAATTCAGCTTCCCATGCCAGAATCCACCCCGTGGTGGTGTATTCTTCCATTAGACTGTTGATTTCAATTTTAATTTTATTATTGGGGTCTTCAGATAATTCAATGCCATGACTCCTTTTTCAGATGCAGAACCAAATAAATTCTTTAATCTGAGGTTCCTAAACAATCTCTGTAGATCTACTTCTAGGTCAAAATATTCATAGGTTATTTGGTTATGCATCTGAAATAGTGCAGGAAACCTATCAACATCAACTGAGACAAACATTACAAATAAAATCAAAATATAACCCACCTGTTGGAAAGAATCATGGGATTAAGGCATTTTGTCACAATGTAGAAAAAGGAGTCATGGCATTGTTTGCTAATAGAGAGGACTTAAATCCATCATACAGAAAATTAACAAAATTAAGAGAGCCATGCCCTTGAGAATCTTAAACAATTGTAATTAAAAATGCTGACAAGAGGGCTGGGATTGTTATTCAGGATAAGTCACAATATAAAGAAATGTGTTTAGCACTACTTCGAAACGGTGATAATTATGAATCAATCATCAGTTCCTCATCAACAAGGTATTGAGTGTATAGGGAATATAATTGATACAAGACCCAGTAACTGCAAACCTAAGAAAATAATTTTACAAGAGATGACACAGATTATATTAAGTGAAAATTATTTTGAATTTGATGGATGCTACTATCAACAAAATAGAGGTACAGCTATGGGCTCTACAATGGCACTGGCCTATGCTAATTCCTATATGATTAATTTTGAGG
This sequence comes from Neoceratodus forsteri, assembly GCA_016271365.2. Taxonomy (NCBI): domain Eukaryota; kingdom Metazoa; phylum Chordata; order Ceratodontiformes; family Ceratodontidae; genus Neoceratodus; species Neoceratodus forsteri. The sequence goes on from JADMNL010000023.1 coordinate 75,565,335, forward strand.
AAAAATACATATGTGATACATGTATGAATAAATACTATGATAAAATGGTAACATGGGTGTGTATATTGATGATATTTTCATGATATGGTCTGGTACCGTCGTGGAACTGCAAACCTTTTATGAGCAACTTAACTAGAGAGACACAGATTTGAAGTTCATCATGAATTATGATATGCACCAAGTGCCATATTTGGATTTACTTACTATTAATGAAAATAATCATATTGAGACATCTTTTTTCAGAAAATCTACTGATAGTAATACTTTACTACATTGTAAAGTTTTCATGAACCTAAATTAAAGAATAGTATTCCCTATGCTCAACTCACCAGAGTTAACGGAATTGTAGCAAAGTGGAGAGTACAGAACAGGAAACACAACAGATGTTGCAAAAATTTAGAGCTAGAGGCTATAAACAACATGTATTACACCAGGCTGAAATGAGAATGAGTGAAAAAAACAGGGATGAGTTACTACAACCTAAATTATCACATAGTGACATTCCACAGGTGGTATTCTTCTCTAAATATAATCATAAAATGGCTGACATCAAGAAAATTATTAACAAACATCGATATCTGGTGCAGACGGACAATGAAAAAATACAGACACTACAAAATAGGCCCATAATAGTGGCCCAAAAAGTTAGAAATGTGCAAGATACTCTAGTACACTCACAGTTTAAGACACAGGATATAGCTGGAAGCCAGCTTCTGTTAGGTCCGCTAATGCCTGGAATGGTTCCGTGTGGTAGATGTAGTGTTTGCAACCATACATCTAAAAAATAGATGTTTGTACATCCCCATTCACAAGAAAGATTTGCTATTAGACAGCATATTTCATGTAACACTGAAGCTGTCATATATTTGATTCAGTGCCCTTGTGACTTTTTATGCATTGGACAAACGAGTTGGGAGCTACGTCATGGAATACAAGAGCATAAAGGGGACATTAGGAACCATGATGAAAATTCTCTAGTAGCTAAACACTTCAATGAGTCGTCCCATTCCAGGGCCTCTCTTAGATTCTGGGGTTTGGAGAAAGTGTCTATTCCACCCAGAGGAGGGAATCTAAGACAGGCTTTATTAAAGGCTGAAATGAGATGGATTTTCTACGTGCGCACACTAGACAGAAATATATGGATGAATATTGAAACTAATTGGCACGCTTGTACTTAGATATAGAGAGGTATGATGGATTGGTGCATATAGGTAAGGATACCAGGGTACAGATTGATTTCTATGATGATGTCATGTTTTGGTTTACATGTGATGCTTTCTGTAGATTGATTGCACATATATAGTGCAGTTATGGTGTGCTATTTTACAATGTACTATATGAATTACTAGCTATTTATTTATTTATTAGCGTTTGGTAACCAGGTAAGTGCGCTAGGCAACAATCCTGCCTATTTTCGGGCATGACCCGGGAGAGCACAGGACATTGGTATACATATTACAGTAGTACATAATAACAATCAGGGTAAACATAAGACAGCAAAAGCAATTAACAACATAAAGGTGATTAGAGCAGCAAAATCAGATACAGTGCATAATAAAAGACATATTGTAACAAGAAATAGGCTTGTGTCCATGCCGTAGGCCGGCAATAAGGTGAAGCAGATTACAAGCATTTGCAATGTCCAAGGGCATGAAGGTGAGAGAATAGCGAGCTTTTAAATTCCCAGTGGGAGGCAGAATTTTATGTAAATATACATCATATTGAAAACCTTAGAATATTAGTTTACATGTGATGCTGTCTGTAGTTTGATTGTACAGACATGGTGTAGTTAATGGTGTGTTATCTTGCAATATACTACATGAATCATTATCATTATTATTTTTTTGTAAATAACATCATGTCTAAAACTTTAAACTGTGGTAATTGGTATGGTTGCCCTTTTGACCTCCCATTATACACAGTTGAGCATGTATCTATTAAGGGACTCTTATTCATTGTAGTCCTATAAGACATTATTTCTCTTATTTTTAGTAATTCATTCTTTTTTAAAATTGGAAAATGTAGCAATTTGTGTGGGTGACCTTTTGACCTTCTGCTACATATAATCAGATATCCATATATAAAGAATATTTTTCATTTTTTGTGTATTCTTATTTGTATAAAGAACATCACATCTAAAAACCTCAAAATGTGGAAATCAGCATGATTGACTTTTTGACCTCCTACTACACAGGGTTGGGTATTCATCTATAAAGGGACTCTTACTTAGTGCAGCTTTGTTGTTATGGTCCCAGTACACTAGTTTATTTGTTTTTTAGTAAATGTATGGTGTTTAAAATTTGACAATATAGCAATTTGGATGGTTGACCTTTTGACCTCCTTCTACATGAAACTGTATTTCCACATATAAAGGTATGAAACATGTTGATAAAACATATAATACACATTTACATTAGATCATGTATGTATTGGAAGATGCACAGAAAGAATTATCTGTTCTTGTCTATTATGCCCACTGTTTCTCCTGATATTATAGTTGGTTATGTGTGTAACACTTTCTATGATCTCCCTGTCTACATTTAAATGTATAATTTCTTTATGCTTCTTTTATCTATTTCATATGTTATAATTATAGTTTGTTTATATTGATGCTTTATACCTACAATAATACCCTACAAGTTGTATAAATCAAAAAAGTAAAGAGGACACTTTGGCAGTCTTTTCAGTGCCTATTTTGCCTTAAATCCCTGGTTTCAGTCTGGAGCCAGCTATTGACTGCAAAGGCAGTCTATCCACATATGCACGGTAGCGTGATCTTGACGTCATCACGTTTTGACATCCTATCACAGGACTATAGCAAAACAGGCACAAGAGGAATAGTAAAGCACTCCCAGTGTTGCAAGAAAGAAATACAGCCGTTTTGTATGGCGCATTGAGGTGTTTGTTGCAAACTGAATAACTGTTTGGTCACTTAGTAAGTACATTCTGGTCTATTGCTTGAATTTATTAGAATAGTTGATCTTTATATCCATTGAAGCTTCATAAATCTATTCTTTAATTTCTTTACAGAAATAATTACATGTATTAAAATACATCTATCCATGTACTAAACAGTTCCATTGTGACAAGGTAGGAGAGTGCTTTGGTTAACAAGGAGCACATGTTTTTGCAGTGAGGAATTGCTGACTGTCAGAGTGTTTCCCTAACTGTTTTTTGTATCTTTTACGGATTGATTAATTTTTATGTTATCAGCAGAAATGGTTTAAAAATATTGTTTAATACTGTTGCAATAGTCAGTGCTTCTACTCAGGTATGGGGAACTGCTATCTTAGAAATGACCTTATAAGCATGTTTAAAATATCGATTGTAATAAATTTTTTCATAATTCTTTACAGATTATCTAAAGAACAAAGAAACTTCAAACATATATACCCCGTGAACAAGCCCAAGTAATGGGTGTAACATAGGAGAACTAATAAAAATGAAAGTATTTGTAGAAGACAGAAATCTTTTGGGAATTTTTAAAGGGCCCCCAACCCCATATCTTTTATTGTGTATTAAGAACCTCTTTGGGGGGGCCGAAGATGTTCCTATAAGAACAGCGTTCCATTGCCCAGTATATTCATGTTGTACATAATAGCTTAAGGAATTGTGGATAGTTTAATCCAAACTCCCAGTTCTGCTTACACGCTCTGTCATGTTGAGAAATGGTCTTGGGTTAGCTTTTTATTTTAACCGACCCACTATTTTTCTTCTCATGTCTAAAATATTCTGGATGTTCAAATCAATATCTACAAATAGGTATTATGCAATACCTATCCTGATAATTGTGTTATGGTTAATGTTAGCTCTTTTTATTACAAGGAGACATTACTTACAGAATGTTGACAATGCTATAACTTATTTTAAATATCTGGCCTTTAGAAACAGATCCCCGTCTGTATCCTGTGCCTGTGCAGTTAATCATATAACTAACATTGCTAATGTGCTGATCTGCACTCATCTATATTATATCCAGTGTCAGATGCTCAGTAGGTAGCACACTCGCCTCTGAGGCCGGGAGATCATAGGGCTGTGAATTCAGTTCCCACATCTGGCACTTGGGTTAATATCCCAGTACTGACACTGTAGTGCAGCATGAGAGGGATGCTGCACTTCTGAGGTGCCGTCTTTCGGATGAGATATTAAACCGAGGTCCCATTTTCCTGGATTGGTGATAGTTCAGGTGGATGTTAAAGATACCATGACACTTATCGAAAAAGAGTAGGGGAATTTCCCCAGTGTCCTGGCCAAATTCCCCTCATTCACTAAAAATACCACCAACAGCTTAATCTGGTTCAGTTTCAGTTGCTAAACATCTGTATTCCCCCCCCCCCAGTCACCCCTGAAAAAGGGACTTCTAGGCCCAGTGAGCTTACCGGGTCAACAAAATTTAAACAAACAAACTTGGTGTGTTGGCCCCCTCTCATTTTATTAATCCCTAAAATACCTGAACCACATATAATTTTCCATGGCTGTTATATCAATGTGTACATGGAATGTCGGGGGACTCAACTCACCTAGTAAAAGAACTCAAGTATTAAGACACCTTAAGAAGCACAAAACACAAATTGCATTTATACAAGAAATGAAGGTATTAACTTAAGATAGTGAAAGACTAAGAAGAGACCGGGTTGGTCAGGTCCATGCAGCCTCGGCTCCCTTTAAAAAACATGGGGTAGCTGTCTTAATACATAGAAACTTAAAATAGACAGTATCTAATGTTATTACAGATACTGATGATAGATGGATCATAGTATTCCTGAATACAACATCTGGTCCCCTAAACTTAATAAATGTTTATGCCCCCAACTCAGATTGCCCAAATGTCTTTCATAATATAACACTACAACTAACTACTCACAACTTAGCCCATACACCTATATTAATGGGAGGAGATTTCAACTTGACTTTTGATACCTTCTTAGACAGAAGTAATGCTACAAATGATAGTCACCCAAGAAGCAAAGTTGCACTCTCACTATTAGTGAAAGACTATGGATTAACGGATGTGTGGAGATTATATCACCCTAGAGACCGAGAGTACACCTTCCATTCACCACTCCACCACTCTTATAGTAGGTTTGACTACTGGCTCACATCACCTAAGATTACTGAAAACACACAAAAATCCATCATACTACCTATGATCATTTCAGACTACTCTCCTATTAAACTACATTGGAATTGGGGACCTCCAACTCCCAAATTCTCCTCGTGGTGCTTAGATTCCCTATTATTTAAAGACCCTTAATTCAGACCATGGCTCAGATCACAAGTTCAGGACTTTCTGTCTTACAACCTCTCCTCGGATACTTCTATGGGAATAATATGGTAGGCACTCAAAGCTACAATTCATGGTAAAATCATCAGTTTCTCTACTCACAGAAGGAAGATGCGTGAACAACAACTTGATAATTTGGAAAAACAACTCAAGCTTAAAGGAACTCTATATTTTGCCACTAAACATCCAGATCCTAATTCTCCACTCCACCTAGAAATACTACAGTTACGCATCCAAATAAATGAGCTAATGTCACGCAAGACCGAAATGTTTCTTTTTAAAGTTAAACAAAAGTACTGGGAATATGGTGATAAAGGTAATAAACTACTAGCCCATAGACTCAAAACCCAACAGATGGAACGATTTATAAATGGCCTGAAAGACTCTGTTGGTAATATAATATATGGATAGCTCTGCTATCAACAAAATTATGACAGAATTCTATAAAAAGCTATACTCTCCCCCTTCCAATGCACAACCAACTCATATACAACATTTTCTAGAAAACCTAAATCTTCCTCAGCTCTCTACAGAATTAGCCAATACAGTAAATGAACCCTTTTCAGAAAAAGAAATACAGCGGGCTCTTTCAAGCCTGAAATCAGGTAAATCTCCTGGTGGAAATGTTTTTTCAGTGGAATTTTATAAATCATTGTCTGATCTTTTCTGTCCCATACTGTCCAAGGTATATCATGAAGCCACCCAGCTGGATAACTTACCCCCAACTATGATTGAGGTGGTAATCACTGTACTTCCTAAAACAAATAAAGATACATACCTCTCATTTATTTATTGCTCCATCTCATTACTTAATACAGATGGTAAAATATATGCCAAGATTCTTGCTATGCTCTTAGAACCTCATATCCCTCGACTGATTCATCATTCACAAGTGGGGTTCGTGAAAGGTAGAGTTGGTTCAGACCACCTAAGATCTTTATTTAATCTTATGTATAAAAATAAATCTCTTAAATCTCCTGCCGCAGCTATCCCTGTAGATTTCGAAAAAGCTTTTGATTCTCTTCTTTGGTGCTATCTCTATAAAATATTTTCCCATTTTGGAATCCCTGATCGTTTCTGTTCATGGATTAAACTACTTTATAACTCTCCCTCCGCTAGAGTCCTTACCAATTCTACTTTGTCCCAGTCTTTCTCTTTAGTCAAAGGTACCAGACAGGGATGCCTGTTATCCCCATCCCTTTTCATTCTGGCTCTCAAACCACTGATAACTGCACTTTGACAATCTAATGATATAAAAGGTATCTCAATAGGCATCTCGAAATACACTCCTTTGGCTTATGCTGATGACCTGTTAATTATAGTAGAAAACCTGGAGTCTTCTGCTTAACCACTCATCCAACTACTTAATACTTTTACAAAACGTTCTGGGCTGGCACTAAATTATCATAAATCTGAGGTGCTACCCTTAAATAGCTTTTGTAAACCATACATGAATACTCCACTCGGATTTCATTGTTCACCTCAAGGGAAAACTTATCTGGGGATCAAGATTCTGTCTAAACTACAGAAAATATGGGATGCTAATCTTTCTCCTCTTCTTACAGAAACCAAAACAATACTGGATAAATGGAAAACCCTCAATCTCTCCTTTATGGGGAACATTGCTGCTATTAAAATTTCTTTAACCCCTAAAATATTGTACTTGTTCTCTAACATCCCATTAATATTACCCCCCACATTTCTAATGAAAATAGACAAAATAATGGGTTGTTTTATATGGGAGGGTAAAATCCCAAGAATTAGCCAAGTCAAGTTAAAAAAAACATTAGTCAAAAGGAGAACTAGGCCTCCCCTGGTTTCTGGCTTATTTCTGGGCATTTTGAGCAGATCAAACAGTAAAATGGTTTACTAAAGCAAATTCTAAAACTCCCTTATGGGTCGACTTGGAAACAAATCTGATCACAGGTGCAGACTCATCAATCCTTATATTTAACCCTTTAGCACACAAACTGAGACTACTATAGTCCCATCTGTCAAATATTGGTACAAACTTCAAACTGCAATTAAAATTTAATCCTACACCACTATTATATATTTCTATTTGGGGCAATCAATTTATTACTCTGGAAGGTGAACCACTACACTGTAACTCTTGGAAAAATAAAGGAATCTATTTTCTGGGTGATGTTCTATCTAGTGATCATCATACACTAGACTCTTTTATTAACCTACAAGTTAAATGGGGAATAACCAAAAATGATTTTTGGAAGCATTTACAATTAAGACATGCTCTATTTGATCTAGTATTAAAAATAAGAAGATCACCATCTTTAGACATCCATATTACTGGCTGGATAAATAGTAGCTCTGCCCTAGTTAGCAAGACATATAAATCTATTAGGGATATATTACCAAACCAGTCTCTTTCATCTAAAACTAAATGGAGTCTTGCATTGTGATATAACATATCTGAATCTCAATGGAATAATTGTTGGTCTATATGTCGCCACTCATACAAAGACATATGTAGTATGCTAATCCAATTCAAAATATTTCACCTGTGGTATAGAACCCCATCTGTATTATACCACCTCAATTTATCTCAAAATGACCTCTGCTGGAGATGTAACTCTACAGGTGATGATTTATTACTATGACAGTGTAAACACTACCCTGGGAAACAAGAGGTTAACACCTTGGCTAAGGATGAGGAAATGCAGGGGATGCAACATGAACAGGCAAGGGGGGTGCCTTCTCAGGTGTTGCTGATTAGCGGGTTTGTTGAAAGGCAGGGAGAATCCAGCAAGGAGTCAGTTGGAAGCTGGAAACTGCTGCAGGGAGGAGATACTCCTAGGCAGAGAACCTTGCAAGATAGAGAGTGGAATGTAAGAAGAAACCAGAGCAGAAAGCCAAGGAGAATGGTTAATTGTTGGAGAGAGCCTTTAGGGGAAGTTGAAACCTGCTGCTGAGAAAGAGACCATTTCTAGAGCACAGAGTCCCGAGGTAAAGGATCAGCCTAGCCAGCTGGGCCAAAAACAGTGAGTGGAATGTACTGCTGATAGCCTGTAAATAAGGCTAAAAGGGAAAACTGTTTGTGTTTCATTGAGACTGTGTATTCAAAAACAGTGAGTGGAATATGCTGCTAATAACAGCCTACAAATAAGATGAAAGGTAAAACTGTTTGTGTTTTATTTGAGACTGTGCATTCAAAACTGCGGGCCCACATACCGTTTGTTTTGTTTGAGACTGTATATTGAAAAAAACCACTGGCCCACATAGGTGGTTCAAAGATTCCTTTCGTCAAGTCAGCCTGAAAGAACTGTTTTGTGTTAACCTTTATGTTCCCTGACCAGGCTGGAGAAGTTGAACTGACTGATTATGCTTTTCTGGAGCAATAACTTACATTTGGAGCAAAAAAAGTACATTTTCTTTGGTGAACTTTAAACCCGAATGTTGCCTCTCCATCTACCATAGGCCAGCTTGTCACAATTACACATTCTATGGTCTTATAAATCCATATCCAATCTATGGAGATCAGTAATGACCTGGCAGTTAAAGTAATAGGTCATAACATTCCTTTTGATCCTAAACTCTACATTTCAGGAATTAAGACCCAACATAATAAATATTCTAAATACCAACATAAATGGTTGAATATATTATCTATACAAGTGAAATGTCTTCTCTTAATGAATTCAAAATCCAACACTATACCAACCCTCTCTGAGATTCTTAATAATCTAGCCCAAATAGCGTCCTTAGAAAAAATCTCATATTCGGCTCTTGACCAAATAAATGAATATAAACTCTGCTGGCAAAATTATCTAGAGTATCTGAAATCTAATTGATGGGGATCTGTCCAGGCCTAATCACAATCTCTGTATTACATTTTGTTATATAATTCTCTGTCGTTTTTGTCTCCTTGTCTTATCAGTTTATTTACTGTAGTACCAGTATATTGTTACTTTAGTTTAAGTTATAAATATTGTCAAGGCCATAAATGAACATATCATATTACTTTACTATTTGTACATTATGAGGTAACAACAAATCTTGCATTTTTCTTTTTCTTTATGTCTATGTACTATGCTAAGCAATGTAATTTGTTTTATTCTTCCTATAGATCTTGTCTTGACCGTTTGAAAATCTTAATAAATAAATTAACAGTAAAAAAAAAAAAAAGAGACAATCCTTGTTGAATCCTAACAGCTACAAGAGGAAAAAGTGCCATTTGTCTGCTGTGCCTTATCGTCTACCTATAAGGACTCAGACATTAACATCTCCAAAGAGTGAACTCTCAATGAATAAAATGCAAACTGCCTAATCTCTTGCTCAAAATGCTGAAATAAATAAAATCATCTTCCAGACCCACTCCACAATAATAATAACGCAAGTTTGTTGTTTTTTTTTTTGTTATACAGATGTTTGTCCTCTTGATTCTGCCCAGCATCCCCACTCAGATCGACCTCCCCAGCCCCATCATCCGGCTTCACTGGGACTTACATTCCCTTGATGTCCTCGCCATAGGACCTATGACTAGGAGTGCCCAGTCACTGGTGCAGAGGTCAGTCATCATGGTGAGAGGTCAGTCATCATGCTGACTTCATGGCTTTTTCTGCTGATTTTTGCCCCTCGACCCATGCATGTGCAATGGGCGCAATATATGAACTTCGTGGAGACATCTCCAGTGCTCTGAATGTGGGGTCCCTTCCCTCTGTGTTTGGTCACATGCACTGCCACCCTGATACCTCCAGGTGGCAGCCAAACCACAGTGACACCCCTCTCCGAGGGAGGAGAGCAGTTCTATGGATGCTGAATCCTCCTTCCCCTGGCCAGACCCCAAGCAATCCACTTCTATTTTCAAACCTGGGTTACTGATGTGGCAGGAGGTGAAGTGCTAAATGCCTGAGCCCTCCATGCCACTGGGCCTATAACACTGGCTTTTGAGACACACCAGGAGGTCCTTTTTTTTATGTTCTCTTTTTTACACCCCCTTCTCACCCCGCTACTTCCTCACCTTCAGAAGTCTTCAACGGCCTTGTGTGTCCCTGCTCGTTTGTCGGCATCGGGTGCAATCATCCCCCCATGCTGCCTTGGTTTGACCACCAGGCGGGTACGAGGCGGGGCTCCCCCTTTCCACTGCCCCGAGCATCTGTGATTTTGTCGGGGATCCATCCCCCGTGCTGGCAGGGGTCCTGGGATCGGGGCCAGAAGCTCCGTCTACAGGGAGAACCGGAGGGTATTTTTTCTTTTTCGCCCATCCCCATAGGACATCTGTACACAAGGAGAGCCAAGGAACGACGCATGTCACAATGTGCTAACGCTCCAGCTCCCGGCAGACATCCTCCCTCCCTGCTTCATGCAGTCCTCACTGCACCTCCATCCGTGGTCACCCAGGTGGCGGTATCGCAGCAGGACCTGCATCCCACCCCACCCGGAGGAGGAGAGCAACCTCTGGGTGCTCGATTCTCCTCCCCCTGGCCGGCCCTCCAGCTGCCCAAGTCCATTCCCACACCAGGAGGTCTTAATACAGACTATGCAGAGGAAAGGTAAGCTGTGTGTTTTGGTTTTTTTACTATATTTCATATCTACCCCAGCACCCAAAAGAGGAGAAAAAAACAGTCTGTACTGTATGTGTAATCCATACTGCATGTTGTTCCTATTGCCCAACAGTAGGGGGTGTCAGTGTCTGTGGCTCAGCAGGTTGCACACATATCTCTAAATCTGGCACATCAGCGGTTGTGGCTGTAGCCTAATACCAAGCTAATGAGGTAGTGTCCACAGCTGACATTGTGTTGCAGCGGGGAGGGGGGTACTCCACACCTGGGGTACTGTCTGTTGGGTGGGTACCATACCATAGCATGCATCACACTGTATAGTAGCCTTTCCCCTGTGTCACAGCCTTGGTACACCAGGGCATTGACACTGCTGCTCACTTCTCCAGGTGGTACACCTGCCATTTGTTGGCAGGTATGCCATGCTGCATGGTCTGGCCTAGGTATGCATACCCATCTGGTGGAAGTATTCACTGGCCATTGTGATACCAGCACACCCCTGTGACATGCGCATGTGTGGTATAAAGCACCCATTGGTGGCCCCTGGCAGCTTGCCTGCATCTATGCCTTCTATAGTGCCATCTGCACTGGGTGCCACACCACTGAATCTCACACCAGTGTTGTGGTCACTGCAGTATGATGTGCCTGGCACAAGCATGTGCAACTGCAGTGCCTTCACTAACCTACTGCACCACTGCATGCACGTGTTACCCTATCTGCTACACCCATTGCTGCATGATAATGCTGTCATGCATGTGTCCTGTGCTGGCCTGTGCTTGCTCTCTCTCTCTGCCCCCCCCCCCAGGCCTGCTGCTTTCAGCTACCTGTCCCTTGTTGTGTTGGTCTGTACTCTCATGCTGCTGTGTATGGTGCATACTGTGGTCACACATGCTACTGTTTCCCAGTGATGCGCTGTCTGTATGCAGCTATGCTGTGTGTGTGCACCCAGTACTCATGGCTGCTTGGGTAGGGACATTGCCTATCGCACTCTGTCATGGTGTTGCGGTGGCTTCTGCTGTGTATTCATATCAGTTCTGTCTGCTGGTGCCCTGTGCCCCTTGCGTGGCTGTATCTGGCTTTGTTGCAGCTAGACCCACTCTGGTCATGTGCAGCTCCCCACTGTTCAGGTACCCACTGCTATCCCTGTTATCTTCCACATATACTACCATCATGGCTACATGACTCTGCCCACCAGTGAGTGGCAAGTTGCCCCATGTGCAGTCAGGCTGTATATCTGTTATACACAGCATGCCACTCCTGTTACCAGTGGTTGCTGAACTTTGTGTTTTTTCTTCCAGGTCACTGATTCTTCCACATCTGGAATACTGTGGCCCACTATGAAATCCATTAAACAAAGGAAATATAGATAAACTGGAAAGAGTACAGAGGAAAACTACAAGGATCATTAAGGGCATGGAAGGACTGAGTTATAAGGAGAGGCTGGATAATTTGGGCTTGTACGATCTGGAGATGAGACTTAGGGGTAATATGATATTAATTTTTAAAGCCATAACAAATGAAGACCTGAGAACAAATCTGAATATTGAATTTTTAAACAATAAAAGAGAAACTAGGGATCATAATTCACAAGTAAGTGGTATGCATTTCATGCCTGGAAAGGGAGAGCACGGTTCTCACAGAGCATGGTGAGAATCTGGAATGGTATTCTCACACAGGTAGTGGAATATAAAGCAGTTGATATGTTTAAGTTAGGTCTAGACAAACATCTGTCAAAAATGCCCATCAGTGGTTATTCCCATTGAAAAAAAGCAGACAAGCTAGATGGGCAATTGTGCCTCCTCTTCTCTGATTATTCCTATGTCCCTGTGTTCCTGAGGTGCCTCTAGATGGATGGCTGCAGGCATGGAGGTGGAGGGCTGAGATGACCTGCTGCACAGGCAGGTCCATCTCCTGTGGCTTGTGTGCCTTGTCTGGTGGCTGTATAGGGGGTGGTCCAGGAGGTCGCACAGGCAGTGTTGACATGGTAGCAGCACCATCATGGGAGGCAGTGCTGGAGCAGCAACAAGACCTGCAGGCAGTCCACTGGCATTAAGGATCATACCATGGCAGGCACCCCTCTTTGGTCATTTGTTGGGTATGTGGATATGCATTTTTTTTTTTTTACTTTCTTTCTGCACCCCGGACACCAGGGCCCCTTTTGGGCAAGACCCTCTTGACAAGGCACTCTCGCCTTGCTTGAATCCCCACCCAGCGAGAAAACAGAGACAGAGTCCTTCCCTCCGAGGCCCCAGAGAGAGGGGAGGACCCGGGAGAGTCGATCGGGCAAGAACCAGCAATGGGCATGTGTGCCTGCCCTTGGAGACTGCTGTCTACCTCCTGGTGCTGGAGGGATTTTCTATTTTTGGTTGCCCCCGAGGTGGCGGACATGCAATGACATCAGCGCGGTGCCTCCCACAGACATCTGCCGCCACCTCCCCAATTTACATCCCACCCAGTGCAGTGCCCCCAATCTCCACCGTGGGCCACTGAAAGGCAGGAAAACCCCTTGATCCCACCCCTGGAGAGTAGACCAGTCCTCCAGATGCTTGATCTTCTCTTCCCCAGCCAAACCCCGATGGCCAAAGTCCGCTTCTGACCCCGGGTCAGTGGCGTGGCACAAGGTGTGGAATCCAGCGCCTCAACCCTAAGCACCACCAGGCCAGCTAGACATGCAGATTTTGATATCTGCTTTTTGTTTGATCAGTCACCATTTCATTTTCTATTCAGCTGGGTGCCATTCTTGATTTTTATTCTGTTTTGTTCACATCTGTGGAGTCCGTGATAATACACATTTTGGTACACGTGTTGCTGTATCGTGTGTCTGTCTTTGGTGCCCATCTCCCCCCATGCTGTCCTCTGGGCTAGTTGCACAGTGTCTGTGGCCAGCACTGTGCTGTACTCAGTTCTACCTGGGTTGTGCTATACTCAGAAATACCTGCACTGTGCTATTCTCTGAATGTCCTACGCTGTGCTTTACTCAGATTCTGTGCTTTACCTAGAACTGCCAGGGCAGGATTCACAAAGAAGGCCAAAAATCCCTCTGCTACGGGAAAAAGGCATGCAGCACTGCAGAAATGCAGTTGCGCGATATTCTCATAGAAAACTTGCGCAGGTGCGGAATTCCGCAAAAAGCTCCACAGGTGCAGAAAGTCAGCAGCTGCGGAAATTGCGCAAGTGCTGAAAATCCGCAACTGTGTTCCACAGCTGTGGAAATGGCATAGAAGGCACAACACCAGTGAACCTAATTAGCTGGAGCAGCAGACTTCAACGGTTCTGCCATAGCATGTAGAGGAAAGCACCCTCAGAGAGACCAGCAACCAGTCCCTCAACTGGGACCACTGCAACATCACAGGTACCAGCAATATCGTGGCACCACAGTGGCTGTCTGTCACTTCTGGTCATCCCTCCCTGGAGTGTTCCTGTTGCCTGCAGGAGTAACACGCACTGCAGGGTGCTCAGACTCTACTGTCTGTGGGGCTCCTTCATGGGCTGCACTGGGTCTGGTGGTTGTGTTTTGTTGCCATTCAATGGCAATGTGCGCTAATGTTGCTGTAACTTCAGCCACTGATATACCCATTGGGATGCAATTACCTGTGCCTGACTTCCACTATAATTGTATTTCAATTGTTGGGGCACTGCTGCAGTTTGCTGAGGGGAGTGTTATGCCTCACTCCAATGTGTGTAACATTTTTTCACAACTGCAGAAAAAAACTGGCTGAGAATAGCCTTTGAGGGGCTGTGCCATACTTATCAAATACCTTTTATCCTCAGGAACTTCAGCAGCTGCACTTTTTTCCAGTCTGTAGTGGATATTTTCCGTAGCTGCGGAGGTTTTGTGAATAGCACTCAGAGCAATTTCCTCTTTTTTTCCGTAGCTACGGAAGTTTGGGGGCTTAGGGAAGGTTTTTCACCTTCAGAAAGCTTTGTGAATCCTGCCTCCTGAGCTGTGCTATACTCAGAACTACCTGCGCTGTGCTATATTCAGAACTACCAGCACCGTGCTTTAGTCAGAACTACCTGCGCTGTGCTATATTCAGAACTACCAGCACCGTGCTTTAGTCAGAACTACCTCGCTGTGCTATATTCAACACTACCTGTGCTGTGCTATACCCAGAACTACCTGCACTGTGCTATATTCAAAACTACCTGTGCTGTGCTATACTCAGAACTACCTGCGCTGTGCTATATTCAAAACTACCTGTGCTGTGCTATACTCAGAACTACCTGCACTGGCTATAATCAAAACTACCTGCACTATGCCATATTCAAAACTACCTGTGCTGTGCAATACTCAGAACTACCTGCACTGTGCTATAATCAAAACTACCTGCACTATGCCATATTCAAAACTACCTGTGCTGTGCAATACTCAGAACTACAAACACTCTGCCATATTCAGAACTACATGTGCTCTGTTATATATAGAACTACCTGCCCTGTACTATATTCAAAACTACCTGCGCTGTGCTATACTCAGAACTGCCTTTGCTGTGCTATATTGAAAACAATCTATGCTGTGCTATACTCAAAACTACATGGGCTGTGTTTTACTCACAACTACCTGTGCTATGCTATGCTCAGAACTACCTGTACCTGTGCTGTCCTATACTCAGAATTATCTGCACTGTGCAATACTCAGAACTACCTGCACTGTGCAATACTCAGAACTACCTGCACTGTGCTATATTCAGAACTACCTGCACTGTGCTATATTTGAAACAACCTGGACAGTGCTATACTCAGAACTTCCTGCGCTTTGCTATATTCAGAACTACCTGCACTCTACTATATTCAGAACTACCTGTGCTTTGCTATACTTAGAACTATGGTGCACTGTTCTATACTCAAAAATACATGTGCTGGGCTATATTCAAAACTACCTACACTGTGCAATACTCAGAAATACCTGCGCTGTGCTATACCCAGAACTGCCCGTGCTGTGCTGTGCTCAACTCAGAACTACAAGTGATCTACTATATTCAGAACTACCTACAATGTGCTATACTCAGAACTGCCTGCACTGTGTTATATTCAAAACTACCTGCACTAAGCAATACTCTGAACTACCTGCACTGTACTTTACTCAGAACTACCTGTACTATTCTATACTCAGAACTACCCGCAGTGTGTTGTATTCGAACTGCCTGCACTGCGCTATATTCAGAACTACCTATGCTGTGTCATACTCAGAACTGCCTGCACTGTGTTATATTCAGAACTGCTTGCGCTGTGCTATATTCAAAACTACCTGTGCTGTGCTATACTCAGTACTACCTGTGCTGTGCTATAATCAAAACTACCTGCGCTGTGCTATATTCAGATCTACCTGTGCTCTGCTATATTCAGAAGTACCTGCACTGTACTATATTCAAAACTACATGTGCAGTGCTATACTCAGAACTACTTGTGCTGTGTTATACTCAGAACTACTAGCACCGTGCTGTAGTCAGCACTACCTGCACTGTCATATACTCAAAACTACCTGCACTATGCCATATTCAAAACTACCTATGCTGTGCAATACTCAGAACTACCTACGCTCTGCTATATTCAGATCTACCTGTGCTCTGCTATATTCAGAAGTACCTGCACTGTACTATATTCAAAACAACATGTGCAGTGCTATACTCAGAACTACCTGCGCTGTGTTATACTCAGAACTGCCTTTGTTGTGCTATATTGAAAACAACCTGTGGTGTGTTGTACTCAGAACTGCCTGGGCTGTGTTTTACTCAGAACTACCTGTGCTATGCTATGCTCAGAACTACCTGTGCTGTCCTATACTCAGAACTATTTGCACTGTGCTATACTCAGAACTTCCTGCACTGTGCTATACTGTGCTCAGAACTACCTGCAATGTAATAAATACTAAATTTAAAAAAAAAAAACTACCTGCAATGTGCTATATTCAAAACTACCTGCGCTGTGCCATACTCAGAACTGCCTGCGCTGTGTTATATTCAAAACAACTTGCACTGTGATATACTCAGAACTATCTGCGCTGTGCTATACTAAGAACTACCTGCGCTGTACTGTATTCAAAACTGCCTGCACTGCGCTATACTCAAAACTACCTGTGCTGTGCTATACTCAGAACTACCAGCACTACTGTATACTCAAAACTACCTGCGCTGTGCTATATTCAAAACTACTTGCACTGTGCTATACTCAGAACTACCTGCGCTGTGTTCTAATCAAAACTACCTGCGCTATGCCATATTCAAAACTACCTGTGCTGTGCAATGCTCAGAACTACGAGCATTCTGCTATATTCAAAACTACCTGTGCTCTGTTATATACAGAACTACCTGCACTGTGCTATATTCAAAATTCCCTGCACAGTGCTATACTCAGAACTACCTGCGCTGTGCTATACTCAGAACTGCCATTGTTGCGCTACATTGAAAACAACCTATGCTGTGCTATACTCAGAACTACCGGGGCTGTGTTTTATTCACAACTACCTGTGCTATGCTATGTTCAGAACTACCTATACCTGTGCTGTCCTATACTCAGAATTATCTGCACTGGAGATCACATGATGTAGATAACCAAGTGCAAGCTCCTCTTGTTTGCTCCAGCCACCTGATCGTTTTTTCATGGTTATATCCCGACTTATTCTAAAGAACACAGCTGGAAAGGAGGTTAGAGGACATCCAAAGTGGTTGTTTCACTGCTGGTGCTTATAAATTCTTTAATGGATGTCGAGATGAAAAAAGGCTTACCAAAACGTATGCCCCCCTCAACTCCTGAGAAAGGCCCAAAGAAGCCTAGGCCTACTAGTGCAGCCGAACTAGCGGAATCACCCTTCACATCGGCGGATCAGGACCCGCTAACTCTCGCAAGATTTTTAGCTGAATTCAGGCCTTTTAAAGAACAGTTGAGATCTCTGACCTCAGCGATTAAGGCTATATCTCTAGCACTGGAAGGTGTCTCCCGACGAACATCGGATTCTGAAGTTAAAGTGTTCTCTTTAGAAAAGACATTTGATAAAGTTGACCCGGAGCTGATGACGACAAGGCAGAGGATCGCCAGGATGGAGTTAAAATTGGAGGACCTTGAGGGTCATAGCAGGAGAAATATCGCGGTCCTGATCAATTTGCCTGAAGCCAAGGAAGGTCAAGATGTTATTTTATTTATACAAAAATTTGTTGAGAAAATCGCTGGGCCCTCGCCATTTGGGGCTAAATATTCTATTGAGAGGGCGCATAGGGCTTTAAGACCGATCCCCCCAGCTGGATCGCCACCAAGACCCCTGATATTTCATTTTCTCAATTTTCTTGAATGCCAGCACTTCTTGAAGAAAGTTAAGCAGGTTCAAGTACTTTGCTGGGAAGGAGTCAAAGTGAGGATCACCCCGGACCTCCCTGCCACCGTTAGACAGCATCCACAGCCTTCCACGCGTTGGTGTCAAAGTTGATAGCTGCAGGAATTCTTTTCAAAATGATTTATCCTGCTCGTCTGCAAGTCTTGGTCTCAGGTGCATGGCTCAACTACAACGACCCCGAAGCGGCACACTCTGGGCTGAAGAATGCTCTACCAGACCTGTTTCATGGAACATGAGCTGCATCGCTAGCCAGGTTTGAGGTTGTGTTGTAGCTCCCTAAAGCGTAGCTAGGCAATTGATCCTGGCAGTATGCTCACTTTCACCAAGGGAAGAGAGAGAGATCATTGGAAATGATCTGTTTGGGACTTCTTATCTACTTCCTGGACTGTTATAGAGCGATACGGGGTGATGTTAAAGTTTGATCTAAAAGGCTAAATTGTTGTTTCTTAATTGTGTTGGATGGGCTTAAGAGAGATGTAGATAATGGGGAGAATTTATTAGAGAGTTCTCAGGCGTGAATGCTTAAGTTCATTTTCTGCTTTTGAATACAGGTCATGCATAAGTTTCCGGAACGACCACTAGAGAGACCCTGCAGACCAGGTTTTAGGTTTGTGAGAACTTACAGCTTTGTTAAAATGAAACAGCAACACAGTGCTATTTCCAAGTTAATTTTTGAGGGGATATATGCATAATAAGCAAATTGAAGTTATTTTTCTCATGTTCTTTATAGTACAGATGGGGATATCAATTTCTAAGGGAAATGTTTTCATGGTAGAGGAAACTACTAGTGTGTTATTAAAATAGTCCCATTCACATTGATAATGGGATTTAGTACTGTTAAATGATAGATAGCTTCGTATTAAGAGGTTATTTCCCATACTCTCCATAAGTAAATGTTCTGTTAGTGTTACCTACAGGTGGCTGGAGAGAGGGAGCTATAGTAAAGATATTCTGCGGATTGAAGCCTGTAGTAAATTGGGGGGATGGGGGTTGGGTTTGTAGTTTAGAGATGTGTATTGTTCGTTGTTGGGGTGAGGGAAGGGGGGATTATAAGGATTCGGGGGGAGGGATTCAGCACAGTCCTATTAAGGAAAATGTTGGTGTTCAAAATGGGGAATAAGCTCTTAGTTCTGTCGGATTTCCATTGTAAATGCAACAATGTCTAGTACCATTAAGATAGCAACGTGGAACTTCAAAGGCCTCCAACAGCAAGTAAAGCAATATATGATTCTTAAGCACTTAGCTTTGTTATCCTTAGATGTTATTTTAGTACAAGAGTCACATTTGTTAGAATCAGAGGCAAATTGTATGAGAAGACAACAGACTGGTCATGTATTTTCCACAGGGGTTGCCTCCAATAGTGCTGGAGTTTTGATATTAATTAACAGAAAAGTTCCTTTTGTTCTTAAACAGCTGCTCAAAGATCCACAGGGCAGGTTTGTGTTTATTCATTGTATTTTGTATACAACTGAAATATTGTTGGGTAGTCTTTATGGGCCCAATACAGAGTCTCCTGGTTTCTTTATGCAGCTGGTAGAGCTCCTATATCCATTTTTGTCCCTGCCAATAATTTTAGGGGGTGATATAAATACAGTTATAGATCCGCTAATGGACCATTCTTCTGGTTTGAGCAGAGATCGCTGACCAGCTCAAAGGGCCCTACAGTAGTTATTAGAACACTGCGCTCTGTGTGATGTTTGGAGAGTCTTACACCCCTCAGAAAAAGGGTACACTTTTCTATCACCAGTCCACAAAACAGCCTCACATATTGACTATATTTTTCTTTTCCATGCTCTTTTGCCAGGGGTTGTAGAAGCTTCCATACAATTGGGCCCACCCTCCAATCATTCACTAGTAACATGTCACCTTACCCTTTCATTTCTCCCCAAGAGAACTACCCGGTGGAAAATGAATAATCAAATGCTGAAGGACCCCCATATAATCAAAACTCTCAATAAGCATATTGAGCAATTTATTGAAACTAACCTCCATTCTATTCCTCGACCAGATTTTATATGGGGTGCATTTAAAGCTTTTATCAGGGGAATTCTAATTAGTATAGCTTCTCAAAGGAAAAAAGTAAAGGAAAGAGAGCTTAATACTCTCCTTTCTCAAATTTGTTCGGTTGAATCAAGCCTCTCTCTTAATTTTTCAGATGCCCTTTAGCAAGATCTTGCTAAATTAAATTATGCTTATCTTGAGATCTTGAGAGATAAAGCAGACTTTGCTGTTCTGAAAACTAAGGCAAATTATTCGGATCAGGGAGAAAAGGTGGGTCACCTATTGGCGCTTCATATCAAACAACAGGAAGCCAATAGGTATATTTCATCAATCTGCTCTCAATTAGATGGTACCCTAAAAACATCCCATACAGAGATAGTATCTGAATTTAATAAGTACTATACACAGTTATATAACTCCAAGATAAATCCGCTGTCAGAACAAAGTTTAGATACTTATTTAGAGGCATCTGACTTGCCTTCACTCTCTGATTCCCAACAGAACCTGCTTATATCCCCGATCTCCCCCAAGGAAATTCTCGGTGTTATCAAAAACTTTACCCTGTGACAAATCACCAGGGCCAGACAGGTGTTCGGCTAATTTCTATAAAGTGTTTCAAAAGCAATTATTGCCCCTACTAGTCCCCTTATTCCAATATATATTGTCGGGTGCACCCACTGACCCCACTTCATTGGAGGCCTTAATAATTCTTATACTGAAACCGGATAAAAACCCAGAATTAACCACAAGTTATCGTCCAATATCCCTGATGAATCAAGATATCAAGATATAAACTAAATTATTAGCTGACTGTATTACATTAGTTCTGCCTGACCTCATTGGACCTGAACAGGTTGGGTTCATGAAGGGCCGTTCCTCGATTGACCATCTTTGAACCCTTTTGCATGTCCTTTCAGTGTCCAGAGACGCTACTTTTTCAGCTGCTTTGGTTTCTCTGGATGCCGAGAAGGTGTTCAATAGGGTTGACTGTAATTTTTTGTTTCCTATGCTTAATGCTTATAAGTTTCCCTTACGTTTTCAAAATTGGATTAAGGCCCTTTATAGTAGTCCCTCAACTCGGGTGATGGCTAATGGAGCCGTATCCAAACTCTTTATGTTACATTCTGGAACCAGACAAGGTTTCCCTCTATCCCCTTTACTTTTTAATTTATACCTAGAGCCCCTTATTCACTGCTTAATGTCTTCCCCAATGATTCAGGGTATTACTATTCAGGAACATAATATTAAAGTTTCCACTTACGCTGATGACCTCTTGTTACAACTATCGTATCCAAATACGTCAATTCCCCCTATGTTATCTATAATAGAAGAATATTCCAAACTATCAAATTATAAATTAAACATTGAAAAAACTATTGTTTCCCCTCTTAATCATAAGGTTCTTAAATCCACCATCACATATCTGGGTCTTTCTTGGACACCAAATTCCTTAAGATACCTGGATATCCAAATTACCAGAAATCTGGCTTCTCTTCAAAAATTTAATTTAGATGCCCTGGTAAACACTATTGGTACGGATCTAACTAGATGGTCCAAATTATCTATCTCATTATGGGGCCAGGTGAATTTAATCAAAATGAATATTTTTCCCAGGATTTTTTATCCCCTGTACCTACTCAATGTCTGGTTACCTCTGACTTGGTTCCATAAAATTAATGGCCTGATTACAAAATTTATCTGGGCCAATAGGCAGCCTAGGGTTGCTTTTCACAAGTTAGCAGCGCCCAAAAATAAAGGAAGTCTTCATCTCCCTCATTTGATATTCTATTATTGGGCGAGTCATATTGTTAAATATATTAGATGGTTGGGACATACAGTGGAAATTAATGCTTCTGTTTTTGTTCCTAACTAGCTTAAAATTGAATTGTCTCTTTTTCAAGTAAATGGTTTAGCACCGGCCACCCTGCTCCATATTAAACCCTGTGGTCTTCCCCCAAACTTAAAATTAACCCCTATTGCAACTTCTGTCAGAGTACACACTCAGATTTGCGACTTTATGAAATATAATCACATTTTTGATTTAATTCAACCCATCAGGGGTAACCCAAATTTAAAAACAGATAACAAGCCGATCACATTTAAGTGGCTTCCCCAATTGGAAGGTACCCGGCTTTCCCATTTTGTCACGGCAGATAACTCATGGTCCTCATCCACTGACATATTAAAACATGTCAATATTCCCACTAAATGAACTTTTAACATTTTTCAGTTAAGGCACCTAATAGTGGAAGTTTTGGGCGTGACACCTCCCCAAAAAGGAACTAAAACTTTCCTGGAAGAATTGACCTTTACGACCAACTTGGCCTACTCTGTATCTAACATTTACAAGATCTTATATAATTGGGTGTATCCGAACTGTTTTGCACCTGAGAAGTATTGGGGATTGTTTTTTCCTAATCAGGAAATAGAATGGACAACTTTATGGCTCAATTGTCATAAATATATTACTCAGGATAGGCTACGGGTTACTCAATTCCACATATCGCACAATATATATTATACTACCCCTCAAAAATTATATAAATATGGGCTTATTGGTTCACCCACCTGCTTTCATTGCCAGCAGGCAGAGGGTTCTATGTTTCATATATTTTGGACTTGTCCGAAAACCTCTATTCTCTGGAAAGATATCCAGCAAAAGACAGATCCTTTGTTGGGGTTATCGGATGTTTTAACCCCAGAGGTATGTCTTTTAGGTGATTATGCCACAATTTCAGTAACTACCAGGCGATATCATATAGCCCTGATAGCCCTGTCTGTCAAAAAGGTTATTCTCTGTCACTGGAAAGATAGTGTTGATATCTCTTATTCTGAATGGCTAAAGGAATTACTTGCTAATCTCAGGATGGACAAAATGGTGGCAAGTCTCAATAATAGAATGGACAGATACAAAAAGATATGGGAGCCTCTTCACATGATGTTCTCCTTCTAAAATATCATATTTGATATTTGGTTAATAGCTTGATTATTATGTTGACGGGAACAGACTGTGCTGAATTGGGAGGGGGTTCTAGTATGGGGAGGGGGAGGGGAGTTAGGGTTGGGGAGGGGAGCAATTTCTTTTTCTGCTGTCATGTATAACACAGATTTTTTTTACTGGACCTGTTCTCATTATTCAAAAAACAATAAACTTTGATTTGGAAAAAAATAATTATCTGCACTGTGCTATATTCAGAACTATTTGCACTGTGCTATATTTGAAACTACCTGCACTGTGCCATACTCAGAACGGCCTGTGCTGTGTTATATTCAAAACTACCTGCGCTGTCCTATAATCAGAACTAACTGTACTATTCTATACTCAGAACTACGTGTGTTGTCCATGTCCTATACTCAGAACTACCTGCACTGTGCTATACTCAGAGCTACCCGCTCTGTGCTATATTCGGAACTACCTGCACTGTGCTATATTCGGAACTACCTGCACTGTGCTATATTCAGAACTACCTATGCTGTGTCATACTCAGAACTGCCTGCGCTGTGTTATATTCAAAACTACCTGCACTATGCTATACTCAGAACTACCTGTGCTGTGCTATACTCAGAACTACCTGCACTGTGCTATACTCAGAACGACCTGTGCTGTGCTATACTCAGAACTATCAGCACCATACTTTAGTCAGAACTACCTGCACTGCTGTATACTAAAATCTACCTGCGCTGTGCTATATTCAAAACTACTTGCATTGTGCTATACTCAGAACTACCTGTGCTGTGCTATAATCAAAACTACCAGCACTGTGCTTTAGTCAGAACTACCTGCACTACTGCATACTCAAAACTACCTGCGCTGTGCTATATTCAAAACTAGTTGCGCTGTGCTATACTCAGAACTACCTGCGCTGTGCTATATTAATAACTACCTGTGCTATATTCAAAACTACCTGTGCTATATTCAAAACTACCTGTGCTGTGCTATAATCAAAACTACCTGTGCTGTGCAATACTCAGAACTACGTGCGGTATGCTATACTAAGAACTACCTGTGCTGTACTATATTCAAATCTACCTGCACTGTGCTATACTCAACACTACCTGTGCTGTGCTATAATCTAAACTACCTGTGCTGTGCTATACTCAGAACTACCTGTGCTGTGCTATATTTAGAACTACCAGCACTGTGCTTTAATCAGAACTACCTGCGCTACTGTATATTCAAAACTACCTGCACTGTGCTATATTCAAAGCTACTTGCACTGTGCTATACTCAGAACTACCAGCACTTGCTATACTAAGAACTACCTGTGCTGTGCTATATTTAAAACTACCTGCGCTGTGCTATATTCAAAACTACCTGTGCTGTGCTATAATCAAAACTACCTGCACTGTGCTATGCTCAGAACTAGCTGTGCTTTGCAATACTCAGAACTACAAGCACTCTGTTATATTCAGAACTACCTGTGCTCTGTTATACACAGAACTACCTGCACTGTACTATATTCAAAACTACCTGCACAGTGCTATACTCAGAACTACCTGCACTGTGCTATGCTCAGAACTGCCTTTGCTGTGCTATATTGAAAACAACCTATGCTGTGCTATACTCAGAACTACCTGGGCTGTGTTTTACTCACAACTACCTGTGCTATGCTATGCTCAGAACTACCTGTACCTTTGCTGTCCTATACTCAGAATTATCTGCACTGTGCTATACTCAGAACTATCTGCACTGTGCTATATTCAGAACTGCCTGCACTGTGCTATATTTGAAACTACCTGCACTGTGCCATAATCAGAACTGCCTGTGCTGTGTTATATTTGAAACTACCTGTGCTAAGCTATACTCAGAACTACTGGCAGTGTGCTTTACTCAGAAACACCTGTACTATTCAAAGCTCAGAGCTACCTGTGCTGTCCTATACTCAGGACTACCTGCACTGTGCTATACTCAGAGCTACCCTCACTGTGCTATATTCGGAACTACCTGCACTGTTCTATATTTGGAACTACCTATGCTGTGTCATACTCAGAACTACCTGCACTGTGTTATATTCAAAACTATCTGTGCTATGCTAAACTCAGAACTACCTACACTGTGCTATATTCAGAACTGCTTGTGCAGTGCTATTCTCAGTATTACCTGTGCTGTGCTATAATCAAAACTACCTGTACTGTGCAATACTGAAATCTACTTGTGCTGTGTTATACTAAGAACTACTAGTGCCGTGCTGTAGTCAGAACTGCCTGCACTGTCATATACTCAAAACTACCTGTGCTATGCCATATTTAAAACTACCTGTGCTGTGCAATACTCAGAACTACCTGCGCTCTGCTATATTCAGATCTACATGTGCTCTGCTATATTCAGAAGTACCTGCGCTGTACTATATTTAAAACTACATGTGCGTGCAATACTCAGAACTACCTGTCTGTGTTATACTCAGAACTGCCTTTGCTGTGCTATATTGAAAGCAACTTGTGCTGTCTTATACTTAGAACTACCTGGGCTGTGTTTTACTCAGAACTACCTGTGTTATGCTATGCTCAGAACTACTTGTGTTGTCCTATACTCAGAGCTATCTGCACTGTGCTATACTCAGAACTACCTGCACTGTGCTATATTTAAAACTACCTGCGCTGTGCCATACTCAGAACTGCTTGCGCTGTGTTATATTCAAAACTACCTGCGCTAAGCTATACTCAGAACAACCTGTACTATACTGTACTCAGAACTACTTTCGCTGTCCTATTCTCAGAACTACCTGCACTGTGCTATATTCAGAACTACCAGCACCATACTTTAGTCAGAACTACCTGCACTGCTGTATAGTAAAATCAACCTGTGTTGTGCTATATTCAAAACTACTTGCACTGTGCTATACTAAGAACTACCTGTGCTGTACTATATTCCAAAACTACCTGTGCTGTGCTATAATCAAAACTACCTGCGCTGTGCTATACTCAGAACTACCTGCACTGTACTATATTCAAAACTACCTGCACTGTGCTATACTCTAAACTACCTGTGCTGTGCTATACTCAGAACTACCAGCACTGTGCTTTACTCAGAACTACCTGCACTACTGTATACTCAAAACTACCTGTGCTGTGTTATATTTAAAACTACCTGCGCTAAGCTATACTCAGAACTAGTTGCACTGTGCTATACTCAGAACAACCTGTGCTATACTGTGCTCAGAACTACCTTCGCTGTCCTATACTCAGAACCACCTGCACTGTGCTATACTCAGAACTGCCTGTGCTGTGCTATATTCAGAACTACCAGCACCGTACTTTAGTCAGAACTACCTGCACTGCTGTATACTAAAATCTACCTGATCTGTGCTATATTCAAAACTATTTGCACTGTGCTATACTCAGAACTACCTGTGCTGTGCTATACTAAGAACTAGCTGTGCTGTACTATATTCAAAACTACCTGCACTGTGCTATACTCAAAACTACCTGTGTTGTGCTATAATCAAAACTACCTGTGTTGTGCTATACTCAGAACTACCAACACTGTGCTTTAGTCAGAACTACCTGCACTACTGTATACTCAAAACTACCTGTGCTGTGCTATATTCAAAACTACTTCCGCTGTGCTATACTCAGAACTACCAGCACTGTGGTATACTCAGAACTACCTGTGCTGTGCTATATTCAGAACTACCTGTGCTATACTGTGCTCAGAACTACCTGCGCTGTCCTATACTCAGAACCACCTGCGCTGTCCTATACTCAGAACTACCTGCACTGTGCTATACTCAGAACTACCTGCGCTGTCCTATACTCAGAACTACCTGCGCTGTTCTATACTCAGAACTACCTGCACTGCTGTATACTAAAATCTACCTGTGCTGTGCTATATTCAAAACTACTTGCACTGTGCTATACTCAGAACTACCTGTGCTGTGCTATACTAAGAACTAGCTGTGCTGTACTATATTCAAAACTACCTGCACTGTGCTATACTCAAAACTATCTGTGCTGTGCTATAATCAAAACTACCTGTGCTGTGTTATACTCAGAACTACCTGTGCTGTGCTATACTCAGAACTACCAGCACCGTGCTTTAGTCAGAACTACCTGCACTACTGTATATTCAAAACTACCTGCGCTGTGCTATATTCAAACTACTTGCGCTGTGCTATACTCAGAACTACCTGTGCTGTGCTATACTAAGAACTACCTGCGCTGTGCTATATTCAAAACTACCTGCGCTGTGCTATATTCAAAACTACCTGTGCTGTGCTATACTCAGAACTACCTACGCTGTGCTATAATCAAAACTACCTGCACTATGCCATATTCAAAACTACCTGTGCTGTGCTATACTCAGAACTACCTGGGGTGTGTTTTACTCACAACTATGTGTGCTATGCTATGCTCAGAACTACCTGTGCTGTCCTATTCTCAGAACTATCTTCACTGTGCTATATTCAGAACTACCTGCACTGTGCTATATTTGAAACTACCTGTGCTGTGCTGTGCCATACTCAGAACTGCCTGCGCTATGTTATATTTGCAACTACCTGTGCTAAGCTATACTCAGAACTACCTGCACTGTGCTTTACTCAGAATTACCTGTACTATACTATGCTCAGGACTACCTGCACTGTTCTATACTCAGTACCACCTGCACTGTGCTATACTCAGAACTACCCGCACTGTGCTGTATTCGGAACTACCTATGCTGTGTCATACTCAGAACTACCTGTGCAGTGCTATATTCAAAACTACCTACACTATGCTATACTCAGAACTACCTGCATTGTGCTATACTCAGAACTACCTGTGCAGCACTATATTCAAAACTACCTGTGCTGTGCTATACTCAGAACTACCTGCATTGTGCTATACTCAGAACTGCCTGTGCTGTGCTTTATTCAAAACTACTTGCCCTGTGCTATGCTCAGAACTACCTGCCCTGTGCTATGCTAAGAGCTTTGAAGACTTGTGAGAGTCGAGGCGCTAGGGGTGTTTGTATTTTTTGCAGAGTTCCTGTTACCCACCGTGTGTTAAGTTTAATTGTGTGCTGTGGATGTTCAGAATTGAATTAATGGAATAAATTGCAGTTATTTGAACTGAATTGTGAAAGATTCCTTTTGGAATGTGTTCTTTCTCCACTTTTTTGATATTAATAATATTATCGGTGGGTACGCACTGTTGCGCACTTCTAATTTGTGGATTTTTTATACTCGGAGCTACCTGTTCTCTGCTATATTCAGAACTACCTGTGCTGTGCTATACTCAGGAAAACCTGTACTGTGCTATACTCAGAACTGCCTGCATTATGCTATACTCAGAACTGCCTGCACTGTGCTATATTCTGAACTACCTATGCCCTGCTGTACTCAGAACTACCTGTGCTCTGCAATATTCAGAACTATCTATGCTGTGCTGCACTCAGAACTACCTGTGCTGTTCTATACTCAGAACTAACTGTGCTGTGCTATTGTCAGAATTACCTGTGCTGTGCTATATTCAAAACTACCTGTGCCGAGCTATACTCAGAACTACCTGTGCTGTGCTACACTCAGAACTATCTGCACTGTGCTATATTCAGAACTACCAGCACCATGCTGTAGTCAGAACTACCTATGCTGTGCTATATTCAAAACTACCTGTGCTGCGCTATACTCAGAACTACCTGCACTGTGCTATACTCAGAACTACCTGCACTGTACAATATTCAGAACTACCTGAGCTGTGTTATACTCAGAACTTCCTGTGCAATGCAATTCTCAGAACTACTTGTGCCGTGCTATATTTGGAACTACCTGCACTGTGCTATATTCAGAACTCTTTACTCTGTGTTATATTCAAAACTACCTGTGCTCTGCTGTACTCAGAACTGTCTTCACTCTGCTGTACTCAGAACTACCTGCACTGTGCTATATTCAGAACTACCTGCAGTTTGCTATATTCAAAACTACCTGCACTGTGATATACTCAGAATTACCTACACTGTACTATATTCAAAACTACCTGTGCTGAGCTATACTCAGAACTACCTGAGCTATGTCATACTCAGGACTACCTGTGCTGTCCTATACTCAGAACTACCTGCACTCTGCTATATTCGGAACTACCTGCACTGTGCCATACTCAGAACTCTCTGTGCTGTGTTATATTCAGAATTACATGCGCTCTTCTATACTCTGAACTACATGCACTGTGCTATACTCAGAACTACCTGCGCTGTGCTATATATTCAGAATTACCTGCGCTGTGCTATATATTCAGAACTACCTGTGCTGTGCTATACTCAGAACTACCGACACTGTGATATACTCAGAACTACCAGCATTGTGCTATACTCAGAACAACTGGCACAGCGCTATACTCAGAACTACCTGCGCTGTGCTATACTCAGAACTGCCTTTGCTGTGCTATATTGAAAACAACCTGTGCTGTGTTATACCTAGAACTACCTGAGCTGTGTTTTACTCAGAACTACCTGTGCTATGCTATGCTCAGAGCTACCTGTGCTGTCCTATACTCAGAGCTATTGGCGCTGTGCTATACTCAGAACTACCTGCTCTGTGCTATACTCAGAACTACCTGCGCTGTGCTGTAATCAAAACTACCTGCACTATGCCATATTCAAAACTACCTTTGCTGTGCAGTACTCAGAACTACAAGCACTCTGCTATACTCAGAACTACCTGTGCCTTGTTATACTAAGAACTACCTGCGCTGTACTATATTCAAAACTACCTTCACTGTGCTATACTCAAAACTACCTGTGCTATAATCAAAACTACATGCACTGTGCTATACTCAGAACTACCAGCACCGTGCTTTAGTCAGAACTACCTGCACTACTGTATATTCAAAACTACCTGCACTGTGCTATATTCAAAACTACTTGTGCTGTGCTATACTCAGAACTACCTGCGCTGTGCTGTACTAAGAACTACCTGTGCTGTGCTATATTCAAAACTACCTGCGCTGTGCTATATTCAAAACTACCTGCACTGTGCTATACTCAGAACTACCTGTGCTGTGCTATACTCAGAGCTACCTGCGCTGTACTATATTCAAAACTACCTGTGTTGTGCTATACTCAGAACTACCAGCGCTTTGGTACATTCAGAACTACCTGTGCTATGCTATTATCAGAACCACATGCCCTATGCTATACATTCAGAACTACCTGCACTGTTCTACTCAGAACTACCAGTGCTGTCCTATACTCAGAATGTCCTGCACTGTGGTATATTGGGAACTACCTGCACTGTGCTATATTCAGAACTACCTGCGCTGTGCCATACTCAGAACTCTCTGTACTGTGTTATATTCAAAACTACCTGTGTTCTGCTATACTCAGAACTATATGTGCTGTGCTATATATTCAGAACTACCTGTGCTGTACTATATTCAAAACTAACTACCTTTGCTATACTCAGAATTACCAGCATCATGCTATACTTGGAAATAGCTGTGCTGTGCTATACTCGCAACTACCTGTGCTGTGATATACTCAGAACTACCTGCACTGTGCTATACTCAGAACTACCTGTGCTGTGCTATATTCAAAACTACCTACACTGTGCTATATTCAGAACTACCTTGCTGTGCTATACTCAGAACTACCTGCGCTGTGCTATAATCAGAATTACCTGCGCCATGCTATACTCAGAACTACCTGTGCTCTGCTATACTCAGAACTAGCACATTCTGTTATACTCAGAACTACCTGCGCTCTGCTATATTCAGAGCTTCAAGTGCTACTCTTATGCCAGCGCTGTGCTGTAGCGCTGCACTTATCACTTCTGATATTCAACTGTGTTTGCACTAGCTCTTTGCCTGGCGATCGGTCTGCATATCTATGTGTCCATGTTCTGGCGCTATTGCTGGCACAATGCAGCACAAGCCTGCACAGCTGAATATGGGGGTCTTACACCAATAATTGCAAACATGGTTCTAAAAGCTGTGTTTTGTATCCATCTAAGGAAATAAAAATTCTGCTGATTAGGAATCAAATTATATTAGAAATACATTATAGTATATGGTTAGCCTCTATTGTGAATGGATTTTAGCAACTGCTGAAATCTTGTTGTAATACAGTTCAAAGGTAAAAAAAGTTGTACTATCGTTCTGATGTCACATCGATAGTACAACAACTTTTTACCCTTGACCTGCCGCCTGATTGGCTCAGATGAGCCTGTCTCTAGAAAAGAGAAACAAACATGACAGCACGATTTAGCGAGCGCCAGGCAGTGGAGTCACCGACTTTGAAGTCGGAAGTCAGGACATGGAGAGCCATACATGGCTCCCTTTCTGAAAACACTTTCTTTTTTTCCCCCCGATTTAAAAACTAAGCGATGTGCACAGGAGAAACTGAGAAGCCGGAGGGAGCACTAGAGGCAACGGGAGCGAGCAGGAGCACCAGCGGGAACGGGAGCAGCGCCTATAGCAAGTAACATAGAAAAATAATGTAAAAAAAAAAAAGCACCCATGTACTATATAAAACAGTGGATGGGTGAACATCCACAACTAAGTCTGCGTTCCCATCTCAGGCAGTTGATGACATCAGCGAGACCTCTCGAGCTTCACTCTCGAGGTTTCTGTGATGTCATCAACTCCCTCGATGGAAACGCAGCCTTGTTGTGGATGTTCACCCATCCACTATTCTAAATATAGTGTATGGTGGAATGCTGTTATACATGGAATTCTATTCCTGGAATATGCTTGTTCTGCTGCAGTAGTGACATCATTATGTTGTTCTGCTGCAGTAGTGATGTCACTACTGTAGCAGAACAACTTGGAAGGCTGCCACATACTTGATTTCCTGTATCCAATTAAGCTGGAAGTTGTTTTTTAAATTTGAACTTGCAGAAACATCTGCAGCATACTGTGTCAGTAATTTGAGCCTACCATCAACCCTCAAGTACTCCCCCGACCTCTAGTTCACTGAAACAAAGTGCAATGTCCGAAATAGGCATGGATGCCCATACACTATATAGAATAGTGGATGAGCAGCTGCTCACACAACCAGTGTGTTGTGCCACCTTGAGATCTGGTTCCCTGGACCTCTCGGCTTCGCTCTCGAGGACACAGTGAATCTGTGAACCCCTTGGTGGCACAACACACTGGTTGTCATCAGATGCCCAGCCACTATCCTATATTTTGCTTAAAAAAATGACATGATGAAAACATTTTGCAGACTAAAAAAATTCTGCTGCTTTAAAATTGTAATATTCAGACATATCATCAGACTGTACACATGATCCTCTGTTGTTGAAATCATAGACATTGTAACAGCAGCAGATTATGATGTCCTAGACAGAGGTTTCTGACTTCAGCGAGGGAAAAGCAGAAGCAGAGGAAGTTGGAGACACAGATACCATTTTAATGCAACTACCCCTCAGTAATGACGAATGAGGACAGATACATTTATTTAAAAATAAATTAAATAAAAGCTCATTCATGTCTGAATGTTATATTTTAAAATGTTTTCCCATAGACTGGAGAATGACTTTAAGTTCCTAACCAGGCTCATTGGAGGACCAATAAATGAGGGCAGTTAAGAATAATAAAAACTGGCTGGCTTGGCCATCTGCCCATCCCTTCCCAGTAAATATTCTTTTCATGAAAAGTATTCACATGCCTTTTTTTTTACTTTTTACTTATGACATTTTCCACATATACATCAGCAGTACATAATAATATACATAAGAACCAGACCGAGGACAGTGACTGGTCAGAATAATATATAACAACAATGGGTCCGATTCACAAAAGTGTGGGATATATACACGTGATTCATGCATACAGAGCCCGCACAGCTCTGCACCCTGGGACCGGTGCCCACCAGCCAGTGTTCACCATTACAGGCTGCCTGTCTGCGCCCCCCGGCCCTGGCATGTAGCTGTGTGGCGGTGGATCATGATTGTGTAGGGGCAGAGTGAGGGATGCAGGCGTGCATCCAATAGATCTCAAAGTGGATCCCCTACTGCATGCATGCCGGGGATCCTAGAAAGATGTGGACCTCAGGATTTTGGGACCACTGGATGACTGTTTGAATGGCTGCCCCAACCCTCTCCAGCAGCCTGGTGGGCTGGGGCAGCAGAGTGGCAGTAGTCACGTTGCCACCAGCCGGTGTCCATTGGAGAGGCATGTAAAAAGTATGTCAGGGTCCCCCATCACATCACTTGCACTCCCCAGCCCAGCACTCTGTGTCTTAATGAATATTACAGAGTGTGGGCATGCCCCCTAGCATGCCCCCGGACTGCTCGTAGCACATAACTGTATGGGCAACCATGGATCCGGTGTGCAAGGTGTTAGCACACCTGTAGTGAATGCTACTGGGGTCCGCTGGAGCCACTGCCCATGCAGCATTCATTTGTAGACATGTCTACATGCTGCACATACGCTTTTGTGTCTAGAGCCCAATATTCCTAAATACGTAACTCAGTGACAGGCTAAAGGCCTCATGGCAGTGTCCAGGAGATAAAGTCCAGCAACATAAATCCATAGGGTTTGGCACTGTCACCACATTATATGAAAAAAAAAAAAGTCGAAGTACTGGATTTCGTCACCCCTCTCAGGATTAAAGGGTGTTGGGTGACAGACTGAAACTTGGAAGAAAATGCATGGTATAATATTGATAGCCTGGGCTCAGTTAAGTTAAGCTGGTGCCATGCGCTCTAAGGCATCATATTAGACACTGCGTATGAGAAAAGAAACAATAAACAGGAAATAGTAAGTTCACAAACTGAGCAGTGTACATCAGTACTCCATATGACTTGTTAACATTATCTTCGCAGAATTACAGGGATTCAGTAATGAGGTTTTCCCTATGCAAAATAACATAGAACTCAGCTTGAAACAGCTCAAATAAATTCTTATTTGAGTTTGCTATTAGGGACAAACTCCATGAAAATACAGCAAAATGGGCCTCTGTAAGGAAACCATGAAGACATTGGCGAGCTTACTGACGGTCACTAGAAAAATCAGTCTTTCTCTCCATCTGAGTGCCGCGCCCCTGGAATCTCCAGTGTTACAAGCATCTCTGTAAAGCTCAGCATCACCTCAGTAGAAATATAGGTTTTATTGCAATAAGAAACCTGGGACCAGATATTGAAACATGTGCAAAGCGTAGTGCAAACATTTGTACTGTATCTTGTGACTGCTTGGGTGCCTGAACATAGGGCCACGTTGGCCCGGCACTAAGTCACTTAGTGCTGCTCCAGCAGGGTCCCCGAAGTACGCCACCAGAACGGATAGTGCTGGAGCGCTATTTCCAAGATTCAAAGGGACCCATGCAAATGAGCCCATTGGGCATGCAAGGCACAAAGGGGCCATTCGCATGCCCATTATGGGCTCATTTGCATGGGTCGAGAGACAGGTTAGTGCAGCGATACCCCCCAATTGCCCAGTCCCACTAATGTATATGTCCCTGGTCCTAGTGTCCCCTCCCACGATCACTGGCTCATTTTACATTCGCCTAGCAGCTGTGCAAGGAACGCCTTGGGAGAATGGACACCTTTGGAGCTGTGCGCCTGCTCTCCAATCCCTGCTCCATTGAGCAGGCATGGCGATCCTGCACCAATTGGGCGCATTGCTATGTATGACAGCGGTGGTCTTCTCTTCAAAGAAACCAATGCTGTCATACACACACACAGCGTCATGCCGCCTCCCAAATCTTTGCTGCCACGCTGAGCCCACCCCAAGCGTGGCCAGCCAGCGTTGTCTGCCGGCGGAGTGCCCAATCCCCATCGGCTCCAGGCCCCCAGCTATCCTTCTGCCACGCTGGGAGCCCACCCCAGCATGGCAAACGTCCCGTTCTGCGTCGTCTGCCCTACGGGGTGCCCCAATCCCGTGGCTCCAGCCCCCCAGCCATCCTTCTGCCACGCTGGGAGCCCACCCAGTGTGGCAAACGTCCCACGTTGTCTTTTTTTTAAACCTGTAAATTGAAAAGCGGTCCCTGGCGCTTCTCCCAGGCCCCCTCCCACAACCCGCACCCACCCTCGCACCGCCTCCCCACCCCCTCACCCCCATACTTACCTCCGGAGCTCAGCGCGGCGATCTTTAGTGGACCGGGAACACGTCTGCACTCTTCAAAGCCGACCCGCGAACTGAGAAATGCCAGTAAGCTGTATAATGGGCTAGATGAGGTTTTCAACTTTATTGCATATCTCAGGCATTTTTGGAATTTTGCACCAAATTTTCAACATGGGTTTTGGGACCCCTTCTCATGAATGATTTCACTGTCATGGCATTGGGGCCCGAAGGGTGATTTCACTGATCAAAATTTGGTGCAAAATTCCAAAAATGACTGTTCTGGCGTGCGTTTCGCAGTTCCTACGCAGGCTTGAAAGTTCACAAATTTTCAATATTTTCACTCCAGATTTTCAATATTGCCATTTTACCACACCTCCTTATGAGCAGTACAGCTGTCATTTATAATATCCTGCCCAAAAGCGTGTTTCTGCCACGTAGCACAATGGCACAGTCGGTGGGACGAGAATCAATGTATGGACACATTAAGAAAATCACTGTGACACTGTTCATTAGCAGAGGTCTTAAAATGGCTATACTGAAATTTGGTGAAAAAATTCCTAAAATGACTGTTTCTGACGTGCGTTGCACAAGTTCCCTCATGCCTTTCGTGGGTTCGCAATTTTCAATATTTCCACTCCAGATTTTCAATACTGCCATTATACCACACCTTCTTATGAGTAGTACAGCTGTCATTTTTCACATCTTACCCAAAACGTGTTTCTGCCCATGTAGCGCACAATGGCACAGTCAGTGTGCGAAATCAATGTATGGGACACATTAAGAAAATCACAGTGACATTGTTCATGAGCAGAGGTCTTAAAATGGATATGTTGAAAATTTGGTGAAAAAATTCCTAAAATGACTGTTTCTGACGTGCGTTGTGCAGTTACTACACATCTTGCGTCGTTTGCAATTTTTCAATATTTCACTCCATATTTTCAACATTACCATTTACCACACCTCCTCATGAGCAGTACAGCTGTCATTTTTCACATCCTGCCCAAAGCGATGTTTCCACCCATGTGCGCGCACAATGGGCGTGAGTCGATTGTCAGCGAGAACTCAATGTATGGGACACATTAAGAAAATCACAGTGACACTGTTCATTAGCAGAGTTCTTAAAATGGCAATGTTGAAAATTTGGTGAAAAAATTCCTAACAAGCATTTGTCAATGCCGAACGTTCACTTGCAGGTATTTGCAGTGGTATTTGGCACTTGGACATGGCTTAAAAAAATCAGTGACAAAGAAGTACAAGCATTTGTCAATGCGAATGTTCTTGCTTCTATGTGCTGTTTAGGTATTTGAAGTCATTGGAGTGCAAATATTGAAAATCGCGAACTTAACAGGCTTGCGTAGGAACTCATAGCGATGCGCTTATAAAACAGTCATTTTAGGAATTTTTCACCAAATTTTCAACATAGCCATTTAAGACCTCTGCTCATGAACAGTGTCACTTTGATTTTCTTAATGTGTCCCATACATTGATTTCAGCACACCGACTGCGCCATTGTGCGCCATATGGTGGAAACACGTTTTGGGCAGGATGTGAAAAATGACAGCTGTACTGCTCATAAGGAGGTGTGGTAAAATGGCAACATTGAAAATCTGGAGTGAAAATATTGAAAATTTGCGAACTTACGAGCGTGCATAGGAACTGCGCAACGCACACTCGTAAAACAGTCATTTTTAGGAATTTTTTCACCACATTTTCAATGCCGCCATTTTAAGACCTCTGCTCATGAACAGTGTTTCTGTGATTTTTCTTAATGTGTCCCATACATTGAGTTCGCACACCGACTGCGCCATTGTGCGCCACATAGGCGGAAACACATTTTGGGCAGGATGTGAAAAATGACAGCTGTACTGCTCATGAGGAGGTGTGGTAAAATGGCAATGTTGAAAATGTGGAGTGAAAATATTGAAAATTAAGCAAACTTACGGTGCGTGGGAACTGCAAAAGCACTGCGGCTAAATGAAACGAGTCATTTTGGAATTTTTCACCAAATTTTAACATAGCCATTTAAGATCTCTGCTCATGAACAGTGTCACTGTGATTTTCTTAATGTGTCCCATACATTGAGTTCGCACACCGACTGCGCCATTGTAACCACATAAGTGAAACACATTTTGGGCAGGATGTGAAAATGACAGCTGTACTGCTCATGAGGAGGTGTAGTAAAATGGCAATGTTGAAAATGTGGAGTGAAAATATTGAAATTCGCAAACTTACGGTGTGTAGGAACTGCGACATAGCTCATAAAAACAGTCATTTTAGGAATTTTTTCGCAAATTTTAACATAGCCATTTAAGGCCTCTGCTAATGAACAGTGTCACTGTGATTTTCTAATGTGTCCCATACATTGATTTCAGACACCGACTGCGCTCATTGTGAGCTACATGGGCAGAAACATGTTTTGGGCAGGATGTGAAAAATGACAGCTGTACTGCTCATAAGGAGGTGTGGTAAAATGGCAATGTTGAAAATGTATGAGTGAAAATATTGAAAATTAGCAAACTTACAAGCATGCATAGGAACTGTGCAGCGTCACGCTCGATAAAACAGTCATTTTTAGGAATTTTTCACCAAATTTCCAACATAGCCATTTTAAGACCTCTGCTAATGAACAGTGTCACTGTAATTTTCTTAATGTGTCCCATACATTGATTTGGCACACCAACTGCCAATTAATAAGCTACATAAGGAAACACATTTTGGGCAGGATGTAAAAATGACAGCTGTACTGCTCATCAGGAGGTGTGGTAAATGGCGTGTTGAAATCTGAAGGTGAAAATATTGAAGAATAAATGAGCCTATGAGCCTGCGTGGGAACACCACAAT
Organism: Neoceratodus forsteri; assembly: GCA_016271365.2. NCBI lineage: Eukaryota > Metazoa > Chordata > Ceratodontiformes > Ceratodontidae > Neoceratodus > Neoceratodus forsteri. Next base: position 75,603,280 of record JADMNL010000023.1, read on the forward strand.
GCACCCTCGTAAAACAGTCATTATTTACCTTCCGAAAAGAAGTTGTCGTTTTTTTCATTCGTTCAGGCCCAGTTTAATTTAGCGACACGGCGTAGTCGGTGTGCGAATTATGGGGACACATTAAAATATGGACATTGTTTATTAGCAGTTTTCAGTGGAATGTTGAAAATTTGTGAAAAATTCTAACAAGCATTTGTCAATGCCGAACGTTCGCTTGCAGGTATTTGCAGTGGTATTTGGCACTTGGACATGGCTTAAAAAAATCAGTGACAAAGAAGTACAAGCATTTGTCAATGCCGAATGTTGCTTGCTTCTATGTGCTGTTTAGGTATTTCGAAGTCATTGGAGTGCAAATATTGAAAAATCGCGAACTTATGAGCTTGCGTAGGAACTGCGCAACGCACGCCTATAAAACAGTCATTTTTAGGAATTTTTTCACCAAATTTTCAACATAGCCATTTTAAGACCTCTGCTCATGAACAGTGTCACTTTGATTTTCTTAATGGTCCCATACATTGATTTCAAGATACCGACCGCGCCATTGTGCGCCATATGTGGAAACACGCTTTGGGCAGGATGTGAAAATGACAGCTGTACTGCCATAAGGAGGTGTGGTAAAATGGCAACATTGAAATCTGGAGTGAAAATATTGAAAATTTAGGTAACTTACGAATATAGCATAGGAACCACGCAACGCATACCTCAAAACAGTCATTTTTAGGAATTTTTCACCACATTTAATGCCGCCATTTTAAGATTCTCTGCTCATGAACAGTGTTTCTGTGATTTTTCTTAATGTGTCCCATACATTGAGTTCGCATAATCGACCGCGCCGCATTGTGCGCCACATAGGCGGAAACACATTTTGGGCAGGATGTGAAAATGACAGCTGTACTGCTCATGAGGAGGTGTGGTAAAATGGCAATGTTGAAAATGTGGAGGAAAATATTGAAAATTAAGCAACTTACGAGATGCAGAGGAACTGCAAACGACGTCAGAAACAGTCATTTTAGGAATTTTTTCACTAAATTTTAACATAGCCATTTTGTATCTCTGCTCATGAACAGTGTCACTGTGATTTTCTTAATGTGTCCATACATTGAGTTCGCAAGACACTCGACCTGGCCATTGTGCGCTACATAGGCGGAAACACATTTTGGGCAGGATGTGAAAATGACAGCTGTACTGCTCATGAGGAGGTGTGGTAAAATGGCAATGTTGAAAAATGTGGAGGAAAATATTGAAAATTCAAACTTACGAAATGCAGTAGAACTGCTAAACGACGCCATAAAACAGTCATTTTTAGAATTTTTCACCAAATTTTAACATAGCCATTTTAGGTCTCTGCTAATGAACAGTGTCACTGTGATTTTCTTTAATGTGTCCCATACATTGATCCTTCAGACACCGACCGCCCATTGTGCGTAACATGGGCAGAAACATGTTTTGGGCAGGATGTGAAAAATGACAGCTGTACTGCTCATAAGAGGTGTGGTAAAATGGCAATGTTGAAAATCTGGAGTGAAAATATTGAAAATTCGCAAACTTACAAGCATGCATAGGAACTGTGCAACGCACGCTCGTAAAACAGTCATTTTTAGGAATTTTTTCACCAAATTTTCAACATAGCCATTTTAAGACCTCTGCTAATGAACAGTGTCACTGTGATTTTCTTAATGTGTCCCATACATTGATTTCGCACACCAACTGCGCCATTGTGCGCCATGGGGAAACACATTTTGGGCAGGATGTGAAAAATGACAGCTGTACTGCTCATAAGGAGGTGTGGTAAAATGGCAATGTTGAAAATCTGAAGTGAAAATATTGAAAATTCGTAAACCTATGAGCCTGCGTAGGAACTGCACAATGCACCCTCGTAAAACAGTCATTATTTGGAATTTTTGCACTAAATTTTCAACATCGGTTTTGGGACCCCTTCTCATGAATGATGTCACTGTCATGGCATTATTCAGGCCCAAAGGGTGATTTCGCGATGACTGTGCAGTGACTGCAAATCACCCTCCGGGCCCGGTCAACGCCATGACAGTGACATCATTCATGAGAAGGGGTCCCAAAACCCCATGTTGAAAATTTGTGCAAAAATTCCAAAATGCCTGAGATATGCAATAAAGTTGAAAACCCCTATCTTGCCCATTATACAGCTTACCGCATTTCCTCAGTTCGCGGTCGGCTTTGAAGAGTGCAGACGTGGTTCCCGGTCCACCGATGATCGCCGTGCCTAAGCCCGGAGGCATGGGGTGAGGGGTGTGGGGAGGCAGGTGCAGTGGGTGGTGCGGGTTGTGAGGGGGGCGAGACCGCGCGGATGGTTTTTAATTTACAGGGTGGTGTTTTTTTACAATTGACGACGCTGGGACATTTGCCATGCTGGTGGGCTCTCAGCATGGCAGAAGGATGGCTGGGGCCGTGGAGCCGACGGGGATTGGGCACCCCGTCCAGCAGATGACGAGGACGCTTGCCACGCTGGGGTGGCCTCAGCATGGCAGCAAAGATTTGGGCGGAGGATGCCGGTGTTGTGATGACAGCCGTGGTTTTGAATAGAAGACCACCGCTTCATACACTGCACCGTGTCCGACTGGTGCAGGACTGCCACGCCTGCTCAATGGAGCAGGGGATTGCAGGGGAGGGGCACACCTCCAAAGTGTCCCATTCTCCCAAGACGTTCCTTGTGCATGCGCACAGGCGAACGTAAAAATGACTGTTTTACGAGCGTGCGTTGCGCAGTTCCTACACACGCTCGTAAGTTTGCGAATTTTAAATATTTTCACTACAGATTTTCAACATTGCCATTTTACCACACCTCCTTATGAGCAGTACAGCTGTCATTTTTCACATCCTGCCCAAAACGTGTTTCCGCCCATGTAGCACACAATGGCGCATTCAGTATACGAAATCAATGTATGGGACACATTAAGAAAATCACAGGTGACACTGTTCATTAGCAGAGGTCTTAAAATGGCTATGTTGAAAATTTGGTGAAAAAATTCCTAAAAATGACTGTTTTACGAGCGTGCGTTGCGCAGTTCCTACGCACGCTTGTAAGTTTCTGAATTTTCAATATTTTCACTCCAGATCTTCAACATTGCCATTTTACCACACCTCCTTATGAGCAGTACAGCTGTCATTTTTCACATCCTGCCCAAAACGTGTTTCGGCCCATGTAGCGCACAATGGCGCAGTCGGTGTGAGAAATCAATGTATGGGACACATTAAGAAAATTGCAGTGACACTGTTCATGAGCAGAAATCTTAAAATGGCTATGTTGAAAATTTGGTGAAAAAATTCCTAAAAATGACTGTTTTACAAGCGTGCGTTGCGCAGTTCCTATGCACGCTCGTAAGTTCACGAATTTTCAATATTTGCACTCCAATGACTTCCAAATACCTAAACAGCACATAGAAGCAAGCAACATTCGGCATTGACAAATGCTTGTACTTCTTTGTCACTGATTTTTTTAAGCCATGTCCAAGTGCCAAATACCACTGCAAATACCTGCAAGCGAACGTTCGGCATTGACAAATGCTTGTTAAAAATATAACAATCCCTGGTGCTAGTGGTCCCCTTCCAGTCGATCACTGGCCCGTTATAGAAAATAAAATGCTCCCTGGTGATAGTGCCCCCCCGGCTGACTGCCAGCCTGTTCTTGAAAATATAACTATCCCTGGTGCTAGAAATTCCTCCGCATCAATCACTGGCCCAGTCTTGAAAAAATAACTATCCTTGGTGCTAGTGGTAACCCCCCTCCCCCCAACTGCCAGCCCCAACCAATATAATCATATTCCTGGTGCTAGTGATTACTCCCCTCTCTCTGACTGCCAGCCTGGAAGTAAAACAAAACACTCCCTGGTTATAGTGGTCCCTATCCCCCGTGGCACAGGGAAGCCCCCCACTCACCTTTGCAATATCCGGTGCTGCAGGAACATCGGCTACCAGTGTTGCCCTCCTGAACCTCCTTGGCACTCAGGCCACCATATGTACAGACAGGGAGTGCGCCTGTTATTTATAGGACAGGGTGACACACCCTGTCCTATAAACAAGAGGCACACTCCCTGCCTGTACATGCAATGGCCAGATGAGGAGGTATAAGGAGGGCTGTGCTGGTTGCCTTATGCTCCCATGGAACCGGATATTACAAAAGGGACTGGAGTGGTTTGCCTGGTGCCACGGAGGGGGGAGGACCACTGGACACCTAGGAGTTTTTTGTTTTACTTCCATGCTGGCAACTGGAGGGAGGCAAGGTTACAGCTTGTACCAGGGATATGATTATATTGGCCAGGGCTGGCAATCGGAGGGACGGAGGATTACCATTAGCACCAGGGGTAGTTATATGTTCAAGAATGGGTGGGAGATTGATGGGGGTTACCACTAGTACCAGGGATAGTTATATTTTCAAGAATGAGCTGGCGATTGGCCGAGGGGGGGCCAATGGCACCAGGGATAGTTACACGTTCAAGAATGGGCCAGCAATCAGCCAGAGGGGGCCACTGGCACCAGGGACAGTTATATGTTCAAGAATGAGCACTAGCACCAGGGATAGTTATATGTTCAAGAATGACCACTAGCACCAGGGATAGTTATATTTTCTAGAATGGGCCGGTAATTGGCAAGGGGGAATCACTAGCACCAGGGATAGTTAGATTTTCTAGAAAGGGCTGGTGATCGGCAAGGGGGGGGAACCACTTGCACCAGGGATAGTTAAATTCTCTAGAACGGGTTAGCGATCAGCAAGGCAGGGTGCCAGGAACCACAGGGGCGATTGTGTTTCCCCTGCAGCCAACTGGCTCAGTGGCTGCATTACCTTCGGCAGCTGCTAGGGTTGCTTGGAGTTAAGTTAGAGTTTTATTTAGCGGTATTTGTGCTGTGCAAAAGGACCACGCTAAACCCCTTTGAGCAGCACAGTGCTGCTGAATATGGGGTAGCATGCATATTCATAGCCATGCCCCCTTGCCTGCATGCATACCTTATGTTTTGTGCAGGCGCCAACCCTCTTTGACAGTGCAACAGCCCCTTTTAAATATGGGGCTCCAGGGCAAACCACGGTTTGTGTTGGCAAAGACCCGTTAGCTCCCATGCAAAACTTTGAATATCAGGCCCCTGAAGTCATGTAGGAAATAAAAGTTGCACTGCCATTACTTTCTCAAGCAGCATATTCTTTATCGCCTGCAGCTGCTGCTTTCTGTCTTCAGTCTGGAAAGAAAGATCAGGGAAAAATCCCAACTTACTCCCCTCCCAGACAACATCCTCATGAGCTCTGTCAGCTTGTAGAAGGGAGATCCTAGCCTCTGGTTGGAAAGTGTCACTGTGGTGGTGAGCAGACAAACCACAGAGCCCTCTTGAGATGGGACCCTACCAAGATGACAAAGGCCTTTATCAGCTTCACTCCAGAATCTCTGGGCAAAAGGGCTAAGTCAATGAAGATCATTTCATCTAAGGCGGCCAGCAAGTCCGACCGACCCACCAACCATGGAGGAAACCCCAGAGTGTGCACATTAATCTACTGCAATCCATTCTCCAAAGTCTCCGCCTGTGAGCACAGGAAGCCTATGTGTTTCATCAGAGTCACATTCACCTCACATTGTCTCTCTGAACTATGGGTAAGGTCATCAATTGTCATTTTGTTTTCTGTGATCCTGCCATCCATTTCTCCCAATTTCTGCTCAACACAAGCCAGACCTTTTTTAGTGTCTTCTCCTGTGGCTTGGGTTTTAGTCAACATTTGTAGGATTAGAGCTGAGTCCCCTCCCATTCCACTATGCTCTGCAGACCCTCCAATGCAGAAGGGCCAGAGGCAGAAAAATATAAATCCATTCTCTGAGTGACAACTTTTCCCTTTTTTGGACCCATCTTGCTCTCCAGTTGTTTAGAAATCAAATGATCCCCAAGTGTCTGAGTAAATTAGGATTTTGATATTACCTAAGCACAAAATAAAGAACGGTATACTCAGAGCTCATAGAGAATTCATCCTCCCTGCTGGCAGCTCAACAGTATCCCCGAAAGTATTCACATGTAAGTGTGTGTGAATATGTGTGTGTGTGTGTGTGTGTGTGTGTGTGCACATATGTGTGCAATTGTGCATGTGTGTGTGTGTGCGTGTCTCTGTGTGTGTGTGTGTGTGTGTGTTTTAAAGAGGGCTCATATTCGGGTTATCCTACCCATTCCAGACAATATAGTGGCTATTTACGACTGGATAGTCCTTATCTGTCGATCAGCCAGATTAAAAAAAATAAAAGGGAATTCCAGACTGCAGCACTGTATGATTGGTGATGATTGCTGATGGGGATGATAGCAGAGTACCACAACATCTCCAGTTTCTCTTGTCTAGATGATCCCAATTAAAACGGACTCCAAGTCAGCCTGAAAAAAGCTGTAACAGTATTGCCCTTAGCCATGGTTTGGAGACCAGCTCGGACCATTGGAAGGTGGCTGTGGAGAGGATGACTAGAATCACAGAGGATTCTCCCCTCCTTGGAGTGGGGGGTGTGGGGGGGGTTGCCAGTTCCACTGTTTTCTGCTGCCTGGGTAATCACTGGAGGCAGTGCAAGGGATGATGCTGTCTAGAAGGAGGAAATCAACATGGTCTGCAGTGGCACACTTTGCATGCCTGTGCTAGGCTCCTGGATGTACCCCAGTAGGAGAGACAAAGGAGAAAAACCTCTGACATGTGCCAGATAATGTCAGGGCACACTTGTCCACCACACCATTGCCTGTCCATCCCCACCAGTGAGTCTCCAGAGTGGATGCTGGCCAAAGGGTCCCATAATGGGAAGTGTAGCAAGGCATGGAGTAATGGGGCATTCAGGAGGTAGATGGCATTTGTGCTGCGAGGTCACCCAGGAGGCTAAAGAGGTAGGGGAAGTGCTGGATGTGGGAATGTATGGAAAGCATTAAATCAAAATGGGTTCCCCCTTTCCCCTTTATTTAGGCTTGTTTCTTTTCTTTTTTTCAAAGAGCTGTTTCTTTTCCTGCTGCCTCACTGGCCTCCTCAGGATGGGCCCACCAGCCCAGTCACCCACTATCCTCAGGACCCCAGACATTCCCTCAACATAGATCTCATGGCGGGGTTAAGGGTTTGTCCTTGCCCCTCCAAGGCAGGACCCAGTCAGGTGCTCCGTCGGTGGTGCCAGGCCTGCGAGGGGCCATCTGTCATCCTGCCCAGTGAGGTTTTTTCCCACTGTCTCTTCTCCCATGGGACTATGAACATGCAATAACGCATTGCATCTGTGGGTGTCCTACCCCCTGCAGTGCCTCCTGACTGCTGTGACATCCAGTTTTCGCTAGGTTTCAAGTGCATTGAGGGAGAAGCGATCCATCCACCCCCATGAGAGGAGCACTGTCCCTCAGGTGCTGGATCCTCTCTTTCCCGGCTGACCCCAATTTGTCAAGTCTACTCCTTTTCTTAAATTTATTGCACTTGCTCTTCCCTGACTGGCTGACCTCAGCTGCCCTGTCTCTCCCAGCCCCCATCACCCACTGTCCCTGGGATTTACCTCTGACCAGATCAGTACCCCACAGTTTGCCCCTGTAGTAGTGCCCCCCAGGTTCTCCAAGCCCAGGAGGAGTTAGAGCTGAGTTATGGTCAGCAGCCCAGTGAGCAGTGTGGGTCCTGGAGAGAGAGACAGAAATGGTGCCATGCTGCTTTGGGACTGGGAGACTTTTTCATCCTTTTTTTAGGTATCCTCCCTAAATGCCTTGTGGGCTAGGACCAAGTAGACATTGGCACACAAGCTTGCAGACATCCAAGTCAGGAGGTGCTCCACCCACCCATCACAGCTCCTCTGCACTGCTAACTGTTGTCACACAGGTGGCAGTGTCATAGTGGAGCACACAGTCCTCTGTCTCTGGAGCAGAGGAAAAAAGCATCCTCTGGGATGCTCTATCCACCTCTTTCACCACCTCGTTGGCCCCCATCAACCTGGGATCACTTCTGAACCCAGGTCACCAGCGTCATGAGTGGCAGTGCTACCGCTGTGCCAATGAGCTGGCCAATCAAGTCGAGCCCTGAACTCGGGTCACCAGCATTGCAAACAGTAGTGCTACCACTGCACTACCAGACCTTATTTATACTCCTTAACATGACTTCCAGCAGGACCTCCTTCCATGCCAGGCATCCACCATGGAGCCCAGACCAACCACTACTCCACCCACACTGGTTCCAGCCTTAGTACACAGCACTTGTACCCTCTTCAGTAACTGTCTCCCGGGGGGGTCTTGCCATTGCAACACCTCAGCAGGCATTTTACCTAGCCATCCAGCAGCCAATACAAGTCAGAAGTGCAGAGGTGTTCCAGACTTGGGGGAAGGTGGGCCAGCATTGGTTATCTGGGGAGAGACACAGCCTCATCATACCAACCGGAGGCATCTGCCTTTCTCTCATTTTACTGGCCTGCCTAAGAGCATGTGTGTAGTGCTTTAAGATGTTAGCACACCTGGTGCATCAATGTCCACACATCTTCTCCTACCCAAATGTGTGCCCATGTGTTATCTTTGCACCACTGCCTCCAGTCACACAGGTGGCAATACAGCAGTGGGAAGTGCAAGAAACCTGCCAAGTAGGAGGATAGTGTCTTTTAGGGCACTCAGTCCTTCTCCTCCTTCTCTTCCTGGCCCCAAATGCCCAGGCTCATTCACGAACCCAGGTCACTGGCACTGCAGATATAGCCTTTTGCATCAAAACTAATTCTAAGGTCAAATGGGATAACCCCTGATTGACAGGGTACAAGCTAAATGATATGCCATCACACAATGGTTTCCAAACTTATGGAAACATCTGCCACAAACCACTTAATGGTTTCCTTGTGTACACCCAACTCCAACTGATTAGGTACAAGGGTTTCCTAGCTAGTGCAAAAGGGTTTCTGTTTTTTTAGGGCTGTGAGCAGAGCCTACAGGACTATTGGGATCATTTAGTGGTTTCAAAACCCGTCTGATCGTGGAACCTTCCATTGGACTTTTGGAAGTATCCTTCCAAAAGTCCAACAGAGCTTAAAACCCTCTACCAGGATCGGCCACTACGGAATAACAGCCACACTATTTTGGCTGTTACTTCCACATTCCATGGCATGACCTGTGCATGCGTGTGACTCGCATGCATGCGCAGTTCTGCTGGCGCCATCATGTTTGGAATGGCAAAATGCCATTCACCGCAACTGTGTATGTGCGAGTGCCACGCATGTGCAGTTGCATCACCGCCGCCAGCTCCACGGCATTCTGTGCCCCCCCCAACAACTCAAGTGGCACACTGGGAGTCCACCACAGTGTGCCCAAAGATGTTCACCCCCACAGATTCATGTGGTACTCTGGGAGCCCACTCCAGTGTGCCTCATTTTTATACCCACCCTCCTCCGCGACATCGGGGTGCCCAATCCCATGTCGGCATCCTGTACATCCCCCCATCATGTGGAACACTGGGAGCCCACCCAGTGTGCCCAAATGTTTTATTTTTTCTGTTTCCTGTAAAAGAAAATGGTCCCTTGTCGCCGCTCCACTCATGTTTTTTTCTGTAAAAGAAAATGATCCCTAGTCGCGCTCAGTCCCCCTCCCTCCCCAACCCCACCCTCCCACTGAGCACCCACCTCACCACCCCACCCTTACCCCATACTTACCTCTGGAAGTCAGCACCGTCTTCTTCTCTGGACCGGGACACGAGTGCACTCTTCAAAGCCGAACCGCGAACTGAAGAATCTAAGGTATGCGTCCTATAATGCCATTCAATGGGGTTTTCAACTTATGCTGATAAATCAGCCATTTTTTTTGAATTGTTGTCCCAAATTTTTAACATGGGGTTCTTGGAACCCCACCTCATGAAAACTGTCACTGTCATTTTGTTACTTGGTCGCAAAAGGTGATTTCGCAGTCTCTGCACAGAATCACCTTTTTGGGACTGAGTCACAAAATGACAGTGCCACTGTTCATGAGGTGGGGTCCCAAAAAGCCCATGTTTCAAATTTGGTGAAAAAGTTCAAAAAATGACTACGTTATGAGCGTGCATTGCGCAGTTTCTACACACGCTCCTAACTTCAACAATTTTTTATATTTTCACTTCACATTTTCAACATTGCCATTTTTGCACACCTCCCTCAAAACAGTACAGCTGTCATTTTCCACAACCTGCCCAAAATGTGTTTTCACACCTGTGGCACAGAATAGCGCATTCGCTCTGTGAAATCACTTTTTGGAACAAGTGAACAAAATGACACTAGCACTCTTCATGAGGAGGGGTCCCAAAAAGGCCACATTGAAAATTTGGTGCAACACCTCCAAAAAATGGTCAAGTTACACTCGGGTGTTGAATAATTTCTATGCACATGTGCAACTTTGGTCACTTGGAAGCTCTTCACAGCCCTATCAACTCTGGCTAGAACTTGTTTACAAGAGCTGTGACCAGAAGAAGCATTCCTCATTTACTACATCTCTTAAGCAGGCACTCATTTGGGTAAGATGAAGTGAAATCAAATTACTTTATTATCCCTCCACTGGAGGGCCATAAATTATAGAAAGTGATGCGTGTTTGTTTAGTACAAAGTACCGGGGAAACGACGCGATAACATTAATCAATTCTTCATGAAGAACTCAGCCTTAACAAGTGTATGAGTAATTCCTAAAACAGACACATGACTCATTTAAAGCAGCAGTGCAGCTAAAAATCTTTTTCCAAATTGCTGTTTTTAGTCATAACTAATAAAAAATATCAGCATACCTGTCAACTCTACTTTTCTAGGTCCCTCCTGTGCTGTGCATCATGAGTTTTTTTTCCCTTGATCCTAACCCTCTCCAGGCCTACAAGGTTATTTCTATGTCAAATGTAGTGGCCATCTATTTTTCTTGAGGAAAAACTAAATGAAAACATTTATAAAATACGCATATTTTGGTGGAACTGAAAAAAAAAATCCTTCCACCAAATAACACTGGAAGGTGCCTGGACTCTTTTATAATAAAAAGAGTAGGGCCATGTTTTGTGCCCACTTTTGTTTCACCGCTGCTTTAAAGGGTTAGTAAATCCTTGAATGGTAAACTCATTCGTATAAGTCGCAAATTACTACTTGTTATTTCTGAAGAATGTTTGCCTAATTACCTACAGCCAGTTCAACAGCACAAGTGCGATATGTGTGGAAAAGTACTGTACCTGCAAGCTAGTGCAAAGCTGGCCAACTTCACTTTGTGCAGAACTTCGCAAATTCAGCCAAATTCACAAATTCAATCCACCCTGTGAATTTTCAATTTCCAGTACAGGGTCAGCTTCACAGATAGTGGAATTGACAACCTCGCTGGCTCAGTTGATAACTTCGCCTGCGATGTGGGGCCCACAGGTGAGGTTCAGAATGTACCAGGGGATTTGAGATCACATGGTACTGAAATGAGCTATATGCCACCCATGTGTAGACTGTCTTCAGTGCAATCTTATGAAGATAGAGTTGACGTCAAGTCTGTCCCTGACTTTTTGATAAAAAAACCTTTAAAAATACTTTTAACCATGAGTATTTAGAACCAAATCACTCATAAAAGTATCTAGAGTGCATTGTGCTGCTAGATTTTCATTGTTTTGTTTGTAGTTTTTCTGATTTATTTAGTTTAAAGTAGTAGTTTTGTTTTGTGTATTAAAACAGTGCTGTCTGGGAAATTGAAGCTGTTTTAGCTGGCAAGTAAGGCAGCCCTAAAGAACTAGTGCCCGATATTTGAAAAAGTGCAAAGTGGAGCGCAAAACTTTGTGTTGCGTTTTGTGATTACCTGGGAGCCTGAGGATGCCATATTCAGTGGAATAACATACTGGCACTATTCAGCTGAATATACGGCCATGTTGGTGCAGTGCTAAGCCATGTAGCACTGCCCTGACATGCATCCCAAAGTAGACCACCAAAATGGATAGCGCTGGAGCGCTATCAGAACTATTCAAAGGGACCCATACAAAATGAGCCCATTGGGCATGCAAGGCACTAAGGAGCTATTTGCATGCTCATTATGGGCTCATTTGCATGAGTTACAAGTCGGGGAGGCAGGTTAGTGCAGCACTGCTCCCCTCAATTGCCCAGTCTTCGACATGTAGATATCCTTGGTCCTAGTGCCCCCCCCCAAACGCCAGCCCGTACTGTAAAAAGAAAACATCCCTGGTGCTAATGCACCATCCCCGATCACTGGCCCGTACTGTAATAAACCAACATCCCTGGTGCTAGTGGCCCCCCTTCCTCTGATCACTGGCCCGTACTGTAATAAACCGACATCCTTGGTGCTAGTGGCCCCACCACCACTGATCATCAGCCCATACTGTAGAAAAACAAACCCTGGTGTTAGTGGTCCCCCACCGATCGCCAGCCTGTACTGTGATAACACATGAAATCCCTGGTGCTAGTGGTCCCCCCACGATCGTAGCCTGTACTGTGATTACATGAAACCCTGGTGTCTGCCCAGTCCCACTGTGTCACTGAACATGCCTCCAGTCACTTTTCCCAGTCCCTAAGCGCCGCTGGTGCACATGTGACCAGTTCAGCCTCCTACATCTTTGGCTGTCACCATATGTCCAAGCAGGGTGCGCATCTCTTATTTATAGGACAGGGCACATCACCCTGTGCTATAAATAAGAGGTGCACTCCCTACCAGGACATACAGCGACTGGCCGAGGATGTGTGAGGAGGGCTGCGCCTATCACTGTATACACCAGTGGCACCAAGGGGACTGAGAAGGTGACTGGGGATTGGGTGTTCAGTGCCACAGTGAGTGGGGGCTGTTAGATGCCAGGGATTTCATGTTATCACAGTACAGGCTGGTAATCAATAGGGGGAGGACCACTACCGCCAGGGATCTGTTTTTCTACAGTATGGGCTGGTGATTGGTGGTGAGGGAACCACTACCACCAGGGATTTCATGTTATCACAATACAGGCCAGTGATTGGAGGGAGGGACCACTAGTACCAGAAATATTGGTTTATTACAGTATGGGCCGGTGAGCAGAGGGAGAGGGGACCACCAGCACCAGGAATATTGGTTTATTATAGTATGGGCTGGCGATCAGAGAGGGAGACCACTAGCACCAGGGATGTCAGTTTATTACAATATGGGCCTGCGATTGGACGGGGGACCACTACCACCAGGGATGTTATTTATTACAGTATGAGCTGGCAATTGGGGGGGCACTACACCCAGGGATTGTTTTTTCTACAATACGGGCCAGTGATTGGCATGGGAGACCACTGGCACCAGGGATTTATTTATTTTTATTTATTTATTGCAATTGTTTCACCAGGAAAGGCACACTGAGCAATAAGATGCTCGTCTCCCAGTGCAACCGGGGGGGAGGGGTACACATGGATATGATAACATGCAGGTTATCAAGTGAACAGTTAACAGAAGCAAATAAAAAGCAGCATAAGGATACACGATTGCATGAATATACAAGCAGCGCACGTTGAATGCTTAGGATAGTATAGTATCAAATAACAAATTTTGTGACAAGAAGCAGCAGACAAGGTAAATTAGCACAGTAGTGACAGCTGTAAACAACAGAGGACGTATATCACAGTTATACATTTATACACAGTACAAACGGCAAAATAGGCCCAGGACATAAGTACAAGGTTGAGGTTGTATGCCAGTTTCTGTAGCAAGGCTAAGGCCGCTGGTCAGGCATTGGGGAGGGGATAGTGGGGCATGGCAGGTTCAGGGACAGGAGCAATTTGTAGTAAGGAAGCTTGCTAGGGCAGTAGACAGAGAGTAGGAAGAGGAGGTGCGGGCCTATGTGGGAGGCGCTCAGAGCTTGGGTAGTCAGTGTGAGCAGGCAGCTTGACCGGCAGAGGTCTACCGCCTAGGGACTGACAGTTGGCGGGAGTCACTGGATCTAAGATGATGGGAGGGGGTGGGGCATCTGTGAGCATGGTGGCAAGGTAGGAGGGGATGGACCCGAGCCATAGGTTGGAGACAAATTTAGCACAGTGAGAGATGCGGAAGTTTTCGAAGGACGGTAGTGCCAAGGCTCGGTAGAGGTCGCAGTAGTGGGTGAGGGGAGAGGCATTGAGAGCAAAGCGGCAGAAGGCATTATAAAGTGTGTCCAGTTTAGATAGGGTGGACTTAGGGGCTGCACTGTATACAATGTCGCAGTAGTCGATGAAGGGCAGTATCATCTTCAGGACCAGTTCACGTCAGACTCAGGGAGAGAGGCTGCTGCAGTTCCTATATAGTGCATTGAACATGGGGTGTAGTTTTTTTGAGATAGCATCAATGTGGTCAGAGAAGGAGAGATGGCTGTCAAGCCAGACCCCCAAGTAACGGAACGAGGAGACATCTTCAAGTTTTTGGCCATCCAGGGTGGCAAAGTAGGGAAGGGAGGGGAGTCTGGCCAGGCATTGTCGTGTGCCAAAGGTCATAGTGACATTTTTTTTTGCATTTAGGGAGAGCTGGTGTGAGCTAAACCATTGTTGTACCTTGTTGAAGTCAGCTTGGAGGTTTGATTGTACCACATCAGGGGCGGAGCCCAAGTAGTAGAGTACAGTATCATCTGCATACATGTGGACTGAGGAAGGAGAGCAGATGAGTGGCAGGTTGTTTAGGAATATAGAGAACAGAATGGGACCAAGAACCGACCCCTATGGGATGCCGGTAGTTAAGGGAAGGGGGGTGGAGATCGCATTTGAGACTCTAACGGAGTTCTCTCAGAGATGTATGATCTGAACCAGTTTGTGGCTGAGACAGAGAGGCCTGATTCAGCGAGACCCGACAGCAATATGGGGTAGGAGACAGTGTCGAAGACTTTTGCTAGGTCGACAAAAACAGCTGAGGTGATCAGTCCACTGTCTATGCCTGTCAGGATAATGTCTGTAAGCCTTATCAGGGAGGAGGTGGTGGAGTGTCCTTTCCTGAAGCCAGACTGGAATGGCGTGAAGAATTTGGAGACAGTGAGGAAGGAGGTAAGTTGGGTGAGCACCAGGTGCTCTTGTAGTTTTGCTAGAGCTGGGAGGAGGGAGATAGGGCAGTAGTTAGAGGGGGAGGTAGGGGCACCTTCTTTTGGCAGAGAGATGACAATGGCGTGCTTCCATGCATGGGGGACAGTAGCAGCAGCAAAGGATTGGTTTAGGAGTTTGGCAAGTAGAGTTGCTATAGCCGGGGCCGGAGAGGTATAGAAGTTTGGGGTCTAATCTATCAAGAGATTTGCCTTTTGAAGGGTTGAGAGAAAGTAATGCATCTAGGGCCTCAGTTACAGAGATGTCTTTGAAGTAAAAGGAGCGAGGCCTAGTCTGGGTCTTTATGTCTGTAGGTGGTGCGAGAGGTGTAGTGTTTGGCAGGGAAGAGAGGAGGGTGGCAGCACAAGTGGAGAAGTACACATTGAACTCAGTGGCAACTGCTGTGGGTTCTGATAGGAGAGAGTTATTAACATTTAGCATTGGAGTGGGATTGGCAGCCGGTGGGGTAAAAAGGGAGTGAATGACCTTCCAGAATCTTGAGGGTTTATTTAGGTTTGACTGGAGGGAGCTGCTGAAGTACTCTGCTTTTGCAAGACGAGTGGCTCTGGTGCACTTGTTATGGAGCATGCGGTATGTGGAGAGGTGCTGTGGGAGGCGTGAGGATTTATGCGTTTTCCAGGCTTTGTCCCATGCGATTTGACATGCAATCAGTTCTTAGGTGATCCAAGGTGGGCGGTTTGCTCATACTCTTGTACGACGCAGTGGGGTGTGTGTGTGTTCCAGACACTGAGGAATGTGTTTTTAAAGTCTAGGAAGGCATCATCAATGGAGATCGTAGGAGGGGCAGGGGCCCAGTTTGCTAGTGCAGGGTCATCTAATACAGGGGCTAGATTGAGGGATTTATAGGAGCGTTGGACTACAAATTTAATGGGGAATTCTGGGTGGTGGATTTTACGCACCAAGAAGATTATGTGGTGGTCGCTGAGGGAGTCAGGAAGAATACCAGCTTGTCTGACCCGGTGGGGTGGGGGTGGTAAGGACCCAGTTGATGAGCGAGTGGCTACCCGAGTTTAGGTTAAGCCGGGTGGGCTCAGTAATGATTTGTGAGAGGTTTAGGGTGGAGATTTCAGTCCTGGTTTTGTTGAGGGCAGGCGCTAGCCAATTGTGGTTAAGATCGCCCATAACGTAGAGTTCCCCTGTCATGGTTAGGCAGGAGATTTGCTTGAGGAGGTCGGTGACAGCAGAAGCTGGTGTATCAGGTCGGCAGTATATCCCAGGAATGTAGATTGGTAGTGAGAAGGGAAGGACAAGCTGAAATAGTATTACTTCAAGGACTTTTGGTTCGGACTTGGTCAGGACCACTGAATAGCGCAAGTCCGAGTTTACGTAGATGGCTATTCCGCCGCCTTTAGAGGCTCTATCCTGGTGGGCCATAGCGTAGCCTGGGATAGTGACAGAGGACTCGCTGATGTTATTGTTGAGCCAGGTTTCAGACAGGGTGAGTATATCTGGAGTGTAGTGGAAGGCAAGGACCTGAAGGGAGCCAAGCTTGTGGACAAGGCTTCTTATTATTTGGTGCAGGAGGCACAGGCCACATGGGAGAAGGTCCCCAGAGTGAGGTGAAGAAGAGGCCGATGTTGGAGAGGGGCATGGGAGGTAGTATTTTGGCTAGGGTTAGGGTGGATGTCATGTGCTGCAAGGAACAGGAGAGCGAAAGATAGGTAGTGAGCGAATAGCTGTATATGACTGACTGCAAGCGGTCGTCTCTTAGATTGATGGCATGTATGAGCTAAGCATGGGGAATAAGTTGAAAAATGACCCAGGGGAGTGATGGGTTAAACATAAATGGGCTGAGATGTGTGGCACAGTGTGTCCATGCATGGGTGAAAGGGGAGGTGGACGCCAGGCTGGAGGGGTGGGAGAGCTCAGCGAGGTTTGGCAGGACTTGGGAGGGGGGCATGGGAGAGGTGGGTGGCATGTTGGAAAGGGAGAGAGGGAGAAGAGAATAGGGATGAGCAGGGTCAGGTGGCCTGTTAAAAGGATCATGGCTCAGATCAGGTGCTAGGAGGACCCTACTGCTGTGGTTACTTAACAGGGAAGGTAGGGCTGTAGTTACTTAGTGGAGAAGGTGGAGGGCTGGGATGCAGTGGCAGGGAAATGATAGGGACCTGTACGGACTAGGAACCAATGGGGGAGCAGAGGGAATGAGGGTTTTAGCTAGCCAATGAGGGAACGAGCACTGCTGCTAGGCTTATTAACCAATGAGGGAGCGAGTGCTGCTAGGCTTATTAAATAATGATGGAGCGAGCGGGAATGTGGGTGGGCAACAGGTGTATGTAATCAGTGGAGGGTGGGTGGGTGGAGGACCAAAAATCCTTCTATGAGACACCTGAGTTTTGCTTAGTTGTAGCTAAATCTCTTTGTGAAGAGCGCCAGGTGGAAAAAGCAGGGGAAAAAGTCCTGGCCAATTGGAGCAGGTTTGCTGGAAGTGCCCGTGTTCCAATTGGCTGCGCTGTAGCCATACCATCCAAGGAGCTGCAGGTGGGCATCCTGGTCTCGGTCAGCGGCTGGCTGGGTGCCATCTGACCATGGTGGAGCTGAAGCAGCCCTGTTCAAGGGCAGGCAGCTGGAGAGAAGAAAAATAGCAGGGGTTAAATAGCGTAGAGGCAGGACAGGTTTAGACTGAGCAATTTAGTAAGACAAAGGAGAGCGAGATTTTTCGGCACCAAGGCAGAGTGCTTGGATGGGGTGGGGTTGGGGGTGCAGGAGCAAGGAAACAACAGAAGAGCTGTAAGCACTTTAAAACAGCAGTAGAAATTACAATCCAGCTAATACAGTTGAAATCCCTCTATGAAACTCTTGAATTTTGCTTAGTTGCAGCTAAATCTATTTGTAAAAAGTGCCGGGTGGCAAAAGCAGGGGAAAAAGTCCTGGCCAGTCGGAGTGGGTTTGCTGGAAGCGCCCGTGTTCTGATTGGCAATGCTGTCACCATACCTTCCAAGGAGCTGCAGGCGGGCGTCCTGGTCTTGGCCAGCGGCTGGCTGGGTGCCGTCTGACCGTGGAGGAGCTGAAGCAGCCCTGTTCAAAGGCAGGCAGCTGGAGAGAAGAAAAATAGCAGGGGTTAAATAGCGTAGAAGCTGGACAGGTTTAGACTGAGCAATCTAGCAAGACAAAGGAGAGTGAGACTTTTCGGCACCAAGGCAGAGTGCTTGGATGGGGGGTGCAGGAACAAGGAAACAACAGAAGAGCTGTAAGCACTTTAAAACAGTAGTAGAAATTACAATCCAGCTAATACAGTTGAAATCCTTCTATGAGACACTTGAATTTTGCTTAGTTGCAGATTTCATGTTATCACGGTACAGACTGGTGATCAGTGGGGGAGTGGGACCACTACAACCAGGAATTTATTTTTCTACAGTATGGGCTGGTGATTGGTGGGGGGGGGGACCACTACCACCAGGAATTTTATATTATCACAGTACGGGCCAGCAATCGAGGGGGGGACACTAGCACCAGAGATGTTGGTTTATTACAGTATGGGCCAGCGATCAGTGGTAGGGGGGACCACTAGCACCAGGG
This sequence comes from Neoceratodus forsteri, assembly GCA_016271365.2. NCBI lineage: Eukaryota > Metazoa > Chordata > Ceratodontiformes > Ceratodontidae > Neoceratodus > Neoceratodus forsteri. The sequence continues at coordinate 75,621,762 of JADMNL010000023.1, forward strand.
ATTTATTTCTTTTACTGAATGAGCTGGCAATTGGTGTGGGGAACCACTACCACCAGGGAGTTCTAAAAGTCTCATAGGTCATTTTCCGAGCATAGTTAGGCAAATTTTCCCCTAGTTGCTCTCCTTTTCTCAAAGGTTATATCCTCTCAGTTTTTTCTCTTAACAATATCCAGTTTGGTCTTAAACTCCATCATGCTTGAACTACCAAATACATCCAATGGCAGATTATTCCAAACTTCTCATAGCTTTTTGTTTTACTTGTACATCGGGGCTGTTGATTGGTGGGGGGAAGGGTATCAGGGACTACAGAGAACGGGTGTGCTCCCACAGTGGCTAACCAACTAGGTGGCTGCACTACCTCCAGCAGCCGCTATGGTTGCCGGGGTTTTGTTCCACAGTATTTGCACTGTGCAGACAGCCCACACTAAACCCTTTTGTGCAGTGCAAAGCCTCTGAGTATGGGGTAGCGTGGCTATTCAAGGCCATGCCCCTCCCCATTCACACATGCATACATTATGTTTTGCGTGTACCCTTGCACTCTTTGCCTGTGCAACAACTCCTTTTGAATATGGGGATCTAGCGCAAACCCCAGTTTGCACAGGCAAAGACCCGTTAGCACCCGCAAACTTTTGAATATCGATCCCCTGATCTTATTTGTTTTCCTCAGTCTTTCTTAATTATTTTTGCTGTAGTCTGTGATTTGTTACTTTATTTCTGTAATACAGTTTTGTGTGTTTAAGTGAATTATTGTTGTCAGTCTGTTGTTACTATACTGATTGTAGTTCTTTTATTTAGTTGTTGAAGTGACAATTTTACTTACAGTAAATTGTTTAGAATTAACCTTCTCTTGTGTGTCTTGTTAATCCCCACGTGTTAAAAAAAGTAAAAAAAAAATCCTATTTTTCTGGTGTTTTACTTTAGCTACTGTTAGCTCAGTAAACTGTTCTATTGTGATTAAGATCATGCTGCTCTGGTGAGGTGTTGTTATTGTTTCTGCTGCTGCTTCTGGTATTTAGTTTTACTGTCTGCAATGTTTAAAAATCTAAATAGCAAATTACCAGAAACAAATGCTTGAGTAAAATTAGAGTTGCCAGTGATGTGGCCAAGAAGAGTATAGGTTCTGCAGGTAAAAAGGGTGTTGTGCCTAAAAAACTACCTTTGTAGTAGCTTTGCCAGGAGCTGGTAGTACTACTAGCAAAGAAGTAGCAGGCAGAAGTGGTGGTGGCATTAGTGCGGCCAAATGTTTTTATGCCACATCTGTGGCATCAATGCTGGTAGGTGCTGGAGGAGGCAGTGATGAGAGGATCTAGCCAAAGAGTAGAAAAATGTCTGGTCCTAGAAATGTGGTCAAGGAGGTAGTTACTGTTGTTGGTGGTGCTGAGCCTGACGTGGATGATAGGTTTCTGTTTCCTAATGAGAGTACTGCTGAGCTTAATTATGACATCACTTTCTGAGGAGGGAGATCTGACTGTCACGTGCAAAGATGATGAGAAGGAGAGAGTGTGGAGAATGTGAGGAGGAGGAGAGATCTCAGGAGAAGGTCATCAGCCTAGATGGAGATGGAGATGATGATTTGGACCCTTATGGGAACCTAAAAAGAAAAAAGTAAGGGTCATGCAGCTGAACCTGTGGTGCTGTCCACACCACAATTATTTCAGAAAATTACCAATGCCCCCCCCCCCAATCCTCTAGCTATTGCTCCTGTTAGGACTGTTGAGCCAATAACACAGCATGAGTCACCCACTGTCGCAGTGCAGAAATCATCCTCAGAAACACCCATTGCCACTCCTCCACTGTCCCAGTACCACCACCATGGAAAATCAAGGGCTACAAAATCTCTAGTTTGGGATTTTTACATAATGGACCCATCTGATGAAACAGCAGCTAGCTGTGGAAAAAAAAGAAGTCACCTAGACACTGGTGCCAGCACACAGACCTCAAGTCTAGGTACCTATTATGCTGGACACAGCACCAAAGGGAAGCTGGTGCAGGGGTGCCCTCTCCCTTATCATCTTCATTTGGCAAGGCACCCTGAAGTTGAAGGGAAACAGTCCTGGTGGAGGCAGAGTTGACTCTGGAGGACTACTACAGAGATGAGGAAGAGTCTGTGAGATTGCCCAGTAGTGGCCATAGTGGCAAGGGTTAAGTACTAGCAGCCAGAGGCACCAAAGCACATCTACCCCAATCCATGAAACACCCAAAAATCACTGCTTTCATTTGAGCAGCATCCATAATCCCCCCTCACAAATCAAATTCTACCACACCAGCCATGCTGCTACACAGAGTCCAGTGGTTTTAGAGCCCAGTATCCCCCAGAGGAGAAGCCTAGACTGCATAGCATATTTGAGCATCATACCAAATACTCACCCAATCATGCTACTGCATGGGAACTGAATGCAGCAACTGCTGAAATGCTGGCAATTGACCTGCTGCCATTCAATTCTGAGGAGAATATTAGATTCAGAAAACTGATGGCAAGTGCCTGTCTCAAATGGTAGATTCCGTTGTGCACCTACTTCTCCACTCGTGCCGTTTCCTGAACTTTATGGGACTGTGTCACACACAATGATACATGCCCTGTTGAATTCAACATCCCCATACATACATCTTAGTGTGGATATGTGGAACAATGGCCAAACAGCTAGTAGTTTATATTTGTGTATTACAGCCCATTGGTCACAGATACCTGTGACAGTATTTGACTCTTGAGTGGGGAAAAGTTTGTACTAAGCCCATTCAGGTGGTAGCAACATTCTGGGTATTCACCGGCATGCCATGCTGGAAATGAAGAGTGTAGCTGGATCTCACACAGGTCAGGAAATGCTAGAATTGTTCCTGACAGAGACTGATGACTAGCTGCACTCCCATTCTCTGAAAGTGGGTTTCACTGCAAGTGATAATGGCTCAAATGTAGTGAAAAGCGTCGATGATGGGTGGTTCTCAGGCTGCCATGCCTGGCACACTGTCTTAACCTCATTCTGAAGGAGTTTCTAGCATATCCTGATATCAAATTTATGTAGATTGTGGCCCACTTTGCTCATTCCAGAAAGGTCTATGCCCATCTAAGATGCCTGAAGATCCAGATCAAGCTGCCTCAACAATGTTTAAAGCTGGAAGTCATCACCAAATGGAACTCAGCACTGTACAGGGAGGTGCCCAGGAGTAGACATTATCCGGAAAGGGGTTTCCGCTGCCTGATCCCTGTTCCCCAGGCTTCTGAGCTTTCCACTCAGTAGGTGGCTAAGGGACCACCTGACTCAACTCCTCCACTTAGGGTAGTTTTCTGTAACACCAGGTCTTTTAGGAATAAAATGGCCATAATGGAAGTCTTCACTGCAGATTCCTCTGCAGACCTGGTATGTATCACGGAATCCTGGCTGGGGGATGACTCGGGCCCTGTGCTTGAGTCCTCCATCCCCACAGGCTTCTCTGTGGTACATTGCCCTAGTTGGGAGTGACGAGGGGCGGGGCAGCCATCTGTTTTAGATCCACCTTGGGACTGACGGCATATCCATTAGCATTGACCAGATCATTTGAAAGAATGGCTGTAAAAGGTGAGCCGGGTGCAAGTTGCAGGATTGTGCTCATAAACCGTCTTCCAGGTTGTGGGCACGAATTCCTGCAGGAACTAGACAGTTTCATGGCCAATCTGTTGTTGGGGTTACCCAAATCTTTAGTCTTGGGTGACTGCAATGCTTAGGTTGACAATGAAACTTCTTTATTTGGAATGCAGTTCTTGCAGGTGATGTCATCCCTGGGCTTTGTACAAGCAGTTGCCAGTGGTACTTACCAACACGGCCATGCCTTGGATCTGGTCTTCTCAATGGGTCTTTACATTAGTGATGTCAGGGTTGATCCAGTCATTTATTTTTTTTGAAATTCAAGTTTATTGATTTTAACAGAACAAGAGTAAACCAAAATCGATACATGGGTTATGCCAGATGTCCATACATGGTATAACAAAAAAAAAAACCCTTCATTACCTCCCCACCCCCACCCTCCCAACCCCCAAAGTGTGCCAAGATAACAGTGTAACAATATTGTTAACAAGTTCATACAAGTCACGAAACTTTAGACCTGCCTTCAAAAACCAAGAGAGTAAGTGTGAAAGATGAGCAAAGAAAAAAAAAAAGACCACGGTGGGCATCAGCGAAGAGGCCAGGAGATCATTGGTGTAAATATAACGCATATAATTTACCCCATTTCTTATAAAAGAGGTCCATTCGGTTACGTGAACTGGCTATCAATCTTTCCATGTTAAAAAAGGCAGAGAGCTCAGTCAACCATTCAGAATAAGTCAGGATCAATTGATCGGTCCAATGCTTAAGAACTAGTTTCTTGACAACTATGGAAACAAGGGCGATGTAATACCGGCGTTCACGACAGTCAATACCAGAATAATCCCCTAAAATACAAATTTCAGGACTAAAATAGTTGGTAAGACCAAGTAGGGGATCCAAATTATCTTGGATAGTGGACCACAGAGGGGGTGACCTTATTGCAATACCAGAAAATATGTAGGAGGTTCCCCTCACTGTGCAGACATCTAGAACAGAGGGAAAGGGTAAGTATTTTAAGCCAAAAAAGTTTCTTAGGGGTGTAGTACATATTATTCAAAATATAATATTGGGTAAGTCTAAACCTGTCTTGGGTATGGTATCTATGCAAGTCCATCCAAATATGAGACCAGTTGAGGGCAGAATCAGGGAGTAAGGAGAGCCAGATACTAGAGCCTGTGGTGGGTTCCGGGAATTTGCAATCCAGCAGAAAGGAGTATATTAACGAGATAGAATGTGGCTTAGAAGCGAGAGTAAAAATATGGGAAAGAAAGGGGTAAACCTTGGGTTTTCTAAACTGTGTACCAAATTTCGCAGCAATAAGGTGCCTTAATTGATAAACTTTAAAAATCATGTTGTTGGGAATGCCGAATTTGGTTAAGATATCAGAAGATGATATGAGGGATCCTTGATCGTAATAATGTTCCAGTTTAGTTTCTTTAATTTGTGGGAGCCACTCAGAAGCAATCATCAAGTTACCCAGCTTAATATTAGGGTTACAGATGATAGGCTGAGCCAAGTCTAATTTAGGAGAGATTCTGAGAAAATATAAACATTGATAAAGAGATTTAAGGGATGTGAGAATTGTTTGGTCTGTTATCCACTGCGAAAGCTCCGAAATGGGAATATAAAATATGGCATGGGGATCCACTTTAGACTCCGAGAGGACCAATTTCTCAATTTGGAGCCAAATCAGGGAAGAAGAATCAGAGAGGGTTGGAAACCACCTACCTAATTTGGAAAGATGGACAGCCCAGTAATACAGTGAGAGATTGGGAAGTCTAAGACCCCCTTTATCCCTAGAGAGAGATAATTTAAGAAACGAGCGCCAGACTGGTTTCCCTTGCCAGACAAACTTTGAAAAGATTGTGTGAAACTGCTGCAGATAAGAAAGCGGCAACCAAAGGCCCAATAAATTAAGAGGATAAAAAATACAGGGAAGAATATTCATTTTAATAATATTAATCCTACCCCAAAGGGAAATAGGAAGGTTGGACCATCTTGACAGATCCTGTTGGATATGGGTCTTAAGGTTATCCAAGTTAAGTTTCCTGAGTAAAGAAGGATCTGAGGTAAAATGGATGCCTAGATATTTAATCGATTTAGGAGACCATCTCATGCCGAATTTAATAAGATCGTGCTTGTATGTATAGGTATTTAAAGGAAATATTTCAGACTTAGATATATTCAATTTATACTGGGAAAGATTACCATACTGATTGATGAGATGCAGTGCGTGTTCAAGGGAAGTAGCGGGGTGAGTAACATGCAGAAGTATATCGTCAGCGTAAGCTGAGAGGACTAACCTTCGTTGATGCACCAAACAACCGTGAATACGTGGGGAAGACTTAAGTTTAATTAGGAGGGGCTCAAGATATAAATTGAAAAGAAAGGGTGAAAGAGGACAGCCTTGCCTGGTGCCGGTGTGAAGCTGGATCAGTGAGGAGAAAACTCCATTACAATATATCTTGGCCGAGGGGGAGTTGTATAAAACCTGGATCCATTTGAGAAAAGTATTTGGAAAGCCCATCGCGGCCATCGTAGCCCAGAGGAAAGACCAGTTCACTTTATCAAATGCTTTCTCTGCATCTAGTGAAATTAGGGCCATTGGGAGCTGGGATGATAGGGCAGAGTGAGAAATGTGAGAGAGGGTTCTGAGGTGGTCTGATGGGAACGAGTGCACAAAACCAACCTGCTCTGGGCTAAGAAGATGGGTCCAGATTTTCTTGATCCGTTCGGCCAGGACCTTAGAGAGAATTTTCATGTCACAGTTTTGGAGAGATATAGGTCGGTAGCTCGCTGGATCGGTGGGACTTTTGTCCGGTTTAAGAATCAGGATGATGGTAGCCTCAAGAAGTGTAGGATCCATGATGGTGGAAGAAAGAAGGTAATGATATAATTTAAGGAGTAAAGGGGCAAGCTCCTTGGAAAAAACCTTATAAAAGTTTGAGGGAAACCCATCTGGACCGGGCGCCTTATCAGGAGTCATGGAGGCAATAACATCTTCTATTTCAGAGAGGGAAATAGGGACAGTCAGGATATCTTTGTGGGAGGGCAAGAGTTGAGGAATATCAAGATCAGCCAAATAGGCTGAGATATCCGAATAGGAGGCTGGGGAAGGAGGTGCACAATAGAGGTTCCTATAGTAATTCTCAAAATCTGACCAATTTCTCTGGGGAAGTTTTAATGGGACCGGCAGGGATTGCAAGGCGGGATTAATCTGGAGCCTTCAGCGTATCGAGCCTTAAAGCTAAGAGCGACCGGCCTTCTCACCATGCTCAATATATTTGGTTTGAGTCTTAAAGAGGCAGTATTCAGCTTTTTCTTTAAGAAGGTCAGCATATCTGTTTTGGCCCAAGAGGGTCTCAAAGAAGATAAAGGAGAAGAAGGGAGGTGAAAGCTTCAGCTCTTTAATTTTATTCAATAGTAGGAAGCTCGGATTGCCGGCTCTTTCTCGCTGAGGCGAAGTTTAATTAATTCACCTCTAAGATAGCATTTTAGCGAGCACCAGATAATGTCAAATCTTGAAGAGGATCCAAGATTATTCTCTAAAAAAAGGGAAATGTGGGACTTGATTTGGGTCACTGTTTGAGGATCCTTAAGGAGTTGGGTATTAAGCTTCCAAATAGTGTCCCTGTGAAAATTAGGGTCAGGGGAGATTTTAATCCAAACAATTGCGTGATCAGAGAGTACGATCGGTTCAATACCAGATTGAAGGAGAGCGGGAAAAAGGGTTTTGCTAACCAGGAAATAGTCTATTCTGGACCAGGAACCATGGGGCTGAGAGAAAAAGGAAAAGGATCGAAGGGAAGGATTGGAGAGATGCCAGGGGTCACATAACCCTAATATGTGTGAAAAGTCTGATAAGGATCTTTGAACCAGAGTAGGCGACTGGCTTGATTGAGGATCCTTGTCCAGTAAAAAGGATGGCAAGATGTTCCAGTCCCCACCTAATATGAGCTGGGAGGGAAGTAGGGTACTAATTTTGTCTGCTAGGACCATAAAAAATTCAGAGCTGCCCCCTATTGGACCATAAACTGAGCCAAACACCGTTGGGCCACCATTAAGGGAACCCTTGATCAAAATATATCTACCCTCTGGATCCGCTATCATTGTATTTACCAGGAACATGACATGCTTTTTAATGAGTATGGCAACCCCCCTACTAAAATTAGATCCACTTGCAACAAACACCTGGGAAAAACCAGATCGAACTAGCCATTTAGCCTCTGAATTGATTAAGTGGGTTTCCTGTAAAAATAAAATATCCATCTGAAACAGGTCACAATGGTTAAATACTTGAGACCTCTTGATTCTCTCCCTGAGCCCACGCACATTCCATGATGCAATTTTGACGGTACTTACAGCCATTTCAGGTACAGAATAATAGGAAGGCAGGTACTGGAGTAACCATACATAGACCAAAAAAGAAGGCACACTTGAGACCCAAACCCCCAAACCACTGAAGTCTGCCAAAAGGAGAATACCAAGAGTAGTAATGTCCTAAGCAATTGAAACAGACCTAAGTTAGTGCAATAGAGATGAAAAGGCAGACAAGCGGACCCACCCCCACCCCACCCCAAATAACATCCCTAGGCAAAACAAGCCAACTATGTACATCCTGGTGCCAGGCCTGAACGTATGTAGAATAATAACGACCACAGTAGAGGCCTGGGAACCAGATCCCAGTTGCAAACCCAAAGAGCCCTAAGCTATAGGGATCCTGCAAGGCAGGGGATGACCAGAACGCCAGAAACGACAAGAAAAAAGGAAGGTTCCCCAACAAAACCGGAAAAACTGGAGAGGATCCTATATAAGGGACTGGGTTTGCAAACCCCCCTACCATAAGCTCGCAATGCACCTTACTGCAGTCCCAAAGGGCTCAGAAGCGGTCTCCCCCCCCCACCAACAATACTTCGTGCATTGAGCTCGGGGATCTGCGAAACCACAGAAGGGGACATAATTACATCCAAACTAAGAACAAAGACCCACTCACCACTTAGACCAGGAGAAGGAGGAAGGGCAGGAGACTGGCAGGTTGGGTCGTGAGGTAGCAAAATAACCTCAACCAAATCGAATTGTTTCCCGGGGGAGCATTTTCAAGGATGGGACCAAGAAGGTCCCTCACACAAACCAGCCCGCTGAAATCAGCAACCACCCCAGATTAGTTCCGGGTAACTAATGGAAACAAGGAGCGGCGCGGCCCAACCTAGCCTCCGACCGACCGCCAAAGGACCCCGCTCACCACAGCGACCAAAAGTGGCCAGTCAGGTAAGGCTAATTTAAACAACTAGGAAAGGCTCAACAAAGGTACCAAAATCAGTCAGAAAAAAGCTAAATAAGGTCACGCCTATAAACTGAATTGGGGAAAAAAAAGATCAGCCATTAGCTTTGAAAAGGTTAGGAAGTTTGACGGAAAGGTCCTTATAGGCCAAGTCCAGAGATTAGTAGCTGTGGAGCTGTCACCGATGGTAACTCTGAGGGTAGCAGGATACAGCATACGGAATGGAATGTCCGTGATCAGTTTCTGGACAACAGGGTGAAATGCAGCTCTCTTCATCCTGGTTTCCTTAGGGAGAGATCCTGGGCGAGGCGGCGCCGACCCCACGTAATGGATTGCAGCTCTCGAGACTTAGTGAGAACATGCTGCCTTTTGATATAACGAGGAACTTCATAATTATTGGCCGTGGGGAGGAGCCCGATGGAGGTCTGGGTCTAAGAGATCTGTGCGCTCTCTCCAAGTGAAAGTGGGGATTAAGGGGTGAAGGGCCCACTATTTTGGTTAAAAATTTCTGCAGGAAGGCGATGAGATCCGATCCCTCCTCAAACTCCGGCAACCCCAGGAGGATTAAATTGTTTCTCCGATTGCGACCTTCCAGGTCTTCTGTTTTTAACTGCAACTTCTTAACTTGCTGATTTAAAGTAGACAGCTCCGATTCAGCGTTAGTTTTCCACTGTTCTAGTGAGTAAATTCTTGCCTCCGAGTCAGACACTCTGGTAGTAAGAGAGGAGAGGTCGTCTCGAATAGATTTAAGATCCAAGGTGATAGTCTGCAACACATCCTTTAGTGGAGCTAGCACTTGCAGAAATTTCTCCTCAGTGAGGGGATTAGCCGGCTGAACCTTTTCCCCCATTTTATCGGGGGCAGAGCCCGATTGATTCCTCGGTTTTTTAGGCATCTTTTTCGGAGTCGCAGGCGGCGTGTGCCTGATTGCGGCCTGCTTTTTCTCTGCCTCCATCCTCTCACAATCTGAGGGTTACAGTGAAAGAAACCTCCTGAGACCAATGGATGAAGCATAAGCGTTCTAGTAGGAGGTAAATTGCAGAGGTGTTATGCGTCGAAATTACAGATTTAAATGAGTAAGTTGATGGGAGGAGAGAGCTCTAAGCCCCTGCTGCTGCTTAGCAAGCCAACATCACGTGACTCCCTCTGATCCGGTCATTTAGCCAGATCATCATGTCATTCAAGTCCTCTGCAGGGCTCCCCATTTAACAGTCCCTGTGGAGATTGTCAGATACCGCTATTTTAAAAACTTGGAGCCTCAGAGCATCCTTGTGGTACTGGACATCTTGAGTATGAAGACAGCTTGCACAGTGGGAGCTGATGCAGCTATGGAGGGTTATGATTTAGCTCTCTCAACTGCTGTCTACTCCCTAGCACCATTTCAATGCACACCCCTTGATCTCCAGCATCAGGTCACCCTGGTATGATGCAGACCAGAGGTGGTTGAAGACTAAGGGGCAGAGGCTGAAGCATTGTTGGTGAAGGTCCCACTCAGAGGAGGACAAATTGTCACTGAAAACCCACTATGGTGCATATCAGTGAGCAATCACTCTGAAAAAGGCAGTATTCCTGCCACAGGTGATTGCTGCTGGATAGAACTGGCCTGCTGAGTTCTTCAGCACTGTGAACAGATTGATAAATCCAGTCTGTCTGCAGTCTTGTAGAGCCTTTTCTCTCAAGAAGTGAGGAGTTCAACCAGTTCTTCCCAGACAAGGTGCCCACCATCCGGGCTAGGATATCCCCGAACAGCCTGTCATCGGCTGACATTTCCGACCATCTCGGGATGCAGGCACTCCACTTCTGTGGGTTGAGTTTGAGCCAAACTCAGCAGACATTTTTTACCAAGTAATTTCTGATTTGGGTCCCATCTTCTGTGTGTTGGACTCTGGGTCGACTAGACTTCTCCTAGAATGCTGGGACTTGCTCAGTTCAGTTGTGGTGGAGATTGTCAGGTGGTTCCTTTAGGATGGTGTCGTTGTATCAGCACTTAAAAAAGCCATGGTAAGGCCTCACTTTAAGAAGTCATCTTTGGACCCTGATGATGTCTCCAACTATAGACCTGTCTCAAACCTTCAGTTTCTTGGGAAATTGATCGAGAAGGTGGTGGCAGTCCAACTTGAACAACACTTGGAGAAACATGACATCTACAAGCCATTTCAATCTGATTTCTGGCCTCATCATAGCATGGATACTGCCTTAGTCAGGGTGCACCATGATCTCCTCCTAGCAAGGGATGGCGGACATTGTTTCATTCTTATACTTCCAGACCTCTCTTTGACATTTGACACAACAGATCCTGGGGTGTTGCTGGACCACCTGAGGCACTATGTTGGACTCTCAGGAATTGTGCTGCAGTAGTTTGAGTCCTATATATCTGGCAGAATGCAACAGGTAGCACTCGGCTCTTTTACATTGAGCAGTGCTGCGCTAAGCTGCGGTGTGCCATAGGGGGCAGTTCTGTCCCCCATGTTATTCACTGTGTACTTGTTGCCACTGGGTGAAATCATTAGGTGCTACCACTTGGCATTTCATTACTAAACTGATGACACCAGTTATATGTATCCTGTGCCCATGATGATAGCGTAGCTCTTTCTGAACTGAACAAGTGACTTAGGGAGATCCAAGACTGGATGGCAGCTAGGTGGCTTGGGCTTAATCCATCAAAGACAGAGGTGTTACTGGTGGAACTTGGTCAGTCAGGTTCAGTGGCAGCTAGTAGTAGCGCCACTCTTCCCTTGCTGGATGGCAATGCTCTTTGTACTGCTGATAGGGTGAAGAATCTGGGGGTCATTTTGAACTCCAAGTTGACCCTGGAGCACAAGGTGTCAGCCCTTGTCTGCAGTGGCTTTTAGCATCTTTGTAGCATTGCCCCGATCAAGCCCTATCTTGAACCGACTGATCTGGCAACACTTGTACTCACCTTAGTCACATCTAGGTTGGATTACTGTAATGCTCTGTCCTTTGGGTTATTCATGAGGCTGATGCACCACCTGCAGCTAGTTCAGAATGTGGCAGTGCAGCTGTTAGCTTGGACTTCACAGTTCGAGCATATCATTTCTGTTCATGCTCTCCACTTGCTGTGGTTCAATTGCACATCAACTTCAAGGTTTGTTTGTTGACATACCAGGCCCTGCATGATCTGGTTACAGGCCACCTGAAAGACCTCCTGGTTCCATAAACTTTTGCTAGCACCCTCCGCTCAGTGGAGGCAGACCTGTTGTCCATCTCTCGATCTTGGCTGAAATCTTCAGGCGACAGGGCATTTGGTGTTGTGGCTCCTATGCTCTGGAATGCCTTTCCCCAGGAAGTGTGAGGTGCTCCTTCACTGGTTGTTTGTAAAAGATCCTTTAAAGCACACTTATTTAACATACGTTTTGGCCTGGACTCTTGCTCTTAACATTTTTCAGTGTTTTTATTTAATACTTGTTTTATTTATTTGTTCCATTTATTGTGAGGCACCAGAGTCTCTGGGATAGGGCACTATATAAATAAAATTGCTTTGCCTTGCCTACAAGATCGAGCACTTGAACAAGAAGTACAAAGCCATCCCAGAATATCTGCTGGTGCATACAAACCATGACAGTGCTAGAGTAGCCATGTCTTTCTGACAGAGGACCAGTGGCAACTAATGGATCATGATCATGATCACGATCATGATTCTAAGGCCATTTAAACTGCAACATAAGCAGTGAGCGGGGACCCTGCCTGTATCAGTTAGGCCATCCCACTTCTAAAGGTGCTGAGGCAGATGCTGTTGAATGTAAAACAGGTGCTACAAGCAGGTGGTGATAGTGTAAGCTGTGCTTTAAAGTGGGACTCCCACCAAAAATGCTACATTGCAGAATTAGAATAAGCATACCACCAATAAACTCTCATACCAAAAATTAAGTTTCTACGTTATTTTGTTTTAAAGTTAAGAGCTGTTTTGTAACCCTGATTTCACTACCTATTCAAAAAAAAAAGTTTCAGTGTAGAGCCACTGAAGATGTCATCTACTGAACTCACAGTCCAGTCCTGCCAGCAACCTAATAGGACCTGCTTCTCCAAAGTTTAAGAAACTGTAGCTATTGTAATCTTTTAAAAAAAATTGACATAGGGTTGGCTGCAGTGCTTGTGTTTATAGAATGTTCAGATGCATGGCACCGTACTTTAGAACACATCAGGAGGTGGTTTTGGAATGCAGCACTGAACCAAGGCATAGTATGTCAAAGGGATGTGCAATCTCAGAATGTGGCAGGGATGTGCCATCTCAAAATGTGGCGGGACAATCAGTGTCAGAATATGCCAGGGACACACATTTAGGAATTTGGTGGGGACTGGCAATTTTGGAATATAGTAGGGATGCATGCTGTCGGAATGTGACAGGACATATAATATTATTCTGAAATTGCTTATCCCTGCCACATTCCAGAATTGTATGCACTCATCATATTTCAAAATTGTGCATCACATTGTGTTCCACATCCCCACCACATTCCAACATTATGCATTCCAGCGCAATGATAGTAAAGGTGCCACAAACTAAATTGTCCTGACAGGACAAAGCTGTTCTGCGATCTGATTGGTTGCCTTACTGTGAATGCGCCCACCTGCGGCCCGCCGGAGGTACGCTGCAGTTACTGGCTGTTGAACTGTCAGTATTCTAACCTGGATGGTGATTGGCTGTGGCAAGTACAGTAGCATTTGCCTTGCAATTTGTGCTCTTGCTCCCGCACATTGTTCTGGCGGCTGTTTCACCTTGCAGGAGAGACACATTACGGAGTTGGCTGTAAAACTCAGTTAATTGGCTTCAGAATTTCTTTTCTGCACAAGATTGCTTCTTTTATTGGTATGTTTTTTGGAATTACTGCCATGCTTCATAGTGTATTTCTGTTTCATTTTTTTAACCTTCATTTTTGCAGGTGTTTTGGGCGTGACTATTCTGAATTTTTAAACAAAGAATTTCACATGGGATAATAATTTGAATTTTGCATGATTTCCATGTCATATTGCATCATATGAAGTACCGTACCGTGTTAAATGACTTGTTGAGCTCTCGACAGTTTTTGCATTTAGTTTTATTTTTGATTCACGATGGGCTTCTGTATCGGTACGTTGATGTGGTGTAATTTTATTTTGTCTGGATTCTGAACATACAGATGAAAGCATTAATTAGTGTTGTCTAGTTATTTTTGCTGGAACTAATATCTTGGTTTGAGCATATTTTAAAAGCATCACTGTCCTCTTGACACTATGAGCCTTCCTTTCCAAAAAGCACTTGTTTATTTTGATTGGTCTTAATAGGGGTGCCATATTTTAAAATTGTCTAAAACAGTTTGTGTTGTACAGTGTTTATATAGTGAATTATTTTGTAAAAATAGAAAAATATTGAATTTTTAAGAACTGGAATGCTTTTTCTTCTTTTTGTGTGCTGTGATGTGTAAAAGACTGTTTTTACTCTGCGAACTGTAACGGTCCTGTGGAAAAAACATGACGCTTATTTATTTGTAAATTTTGCAATATTTAGTGTTCTTTATTGGCCTTAACTAAACAACTTGCAAGAGTACTTGGTTGGGCATTGTCCTCCATTTATTTCCTCATGCTTTGCGTAGAATTCTGTGGCACATGTGAGGAGCACATGTTTTTTTTGGCCAGAGAAACTTCACTCCCTGAGCAACTGCATAGTGTAACCTCAGCTGTTATACAGTAATGTATATTTTTTCAAAATTATTCTTTTTGGTATGCTTACTATTGTGTGGTGCAGTAGCAAAATATTTCTTCCTTTGAGTAGTTGTCCTGCTGGAAATCGTTGTTTTGTTCTTTGAAAATGTAATTATACTGTAATCAAGAAATGGATTTGTGGTGTGTACCAAAACATTTATTCATGTAGCTGCAAGTTATGGTACTGCGAAGTTAATGTAAATTACTTTACAGTGTCACTGTGCTTTGGTTTCAAGATTAAATTATTGGAAGAAGTAACGTGCCTTTTCACAATATATACTGTGTAACCCCTTTTTATCGCTGTAAATTAATTTACGCTTTATTCGCAGGTCAGATACTTCCAGCGGATATAAGTTTACAGCGGAATAAATGTTACAGCTAATAGCAACCGGTAGCGGGGATACAGACAGGACTGTAGTCTTTCCTCAAGTGCCTCCCCCACCTTGCCCTCTGATCACAGTACCTCCTTCCCTGTAGTCGCACGAGTGGTGTGTCCCAGCTTGAATTGCTTCATGACAGCACCAGTTATTTTATTTGTTTTTGTGAGTGTCACACGCCAAATGGACAGAGGCATGGTTTGCAGCCACAACATATGGGCTTCTAGTACTGTGCAGCTGTGTAGCCTGAAATAGGTGCCATACTGGGGGGTTGTGCTGGCAGCTGCATTAGCAATGTGTACAATCCTAATATTTTTTAATTAGGAAAAAAAAACCTTTTTTTAGGTGAGGGCTGACCTGAGGCAAGCATTGGGTTAGCACTGTATAGTAGCATGCAGGAGAGCAGATCAGGTTGAATCAGTGACAAACTCCAAGAACAGTTCTGCACTTTCAGATATTGAGTTAAATCAAAACAATAGATTTCATATTATGTGAGTAGAGGACTTTCACTCTAAACAAGTACTAGGGTACTTTTCACTCGTAACACAGTACTTGGGTGCTTTTCTTGTGGCAGCTTGTTTGGAACATGTAACTAGGATTGGGACATGATCACTTTATTAAAGAGGGACTCTGGTCAAAAGTGCTACATTGCAGAATTAGAATAAGCATAACCCCAATAAATCTCATACCAAACATTAGGTTTCTGTGTTACTTCATTTTAAAGTTATGGGCTATTTTGTAACCCTGATTTCACTACCTGTTCAAAAAAGCCAGTTTCACTGAAGAGGTACTGATGATGTCATCTCCTGAACTCACAGTTTAGCCCTCCCTGTCAACAAGCTTATAGGACCTGTTTCTCCAAAGTTAAAAGATCATTCTGCAATGGTTTTCACAAGTAAAACAGGCAGCACCATTCTAAAATAGTGCTATAGAATCTATGTGTTTAGGCTTTGTAACAACGTTGACAAATTTGTATTTTAACGCCTTTTTGGTTTAGTTCATTTCTCCAAAGTTGCAGGATGCTGAAAAAGCATGCCTCCAAGCTGCTGATACCATGTGAAGTGTTACTCTGCAGTGCCTGTTTGGAAGTCGTATTGCTACAAGTGTTGCAATGTTGGTAACTGCATTGCTGCTTGTCAGCGTCTGCTTTACAATAAGTTTTAATAGAGCCCTTATATGTGTTATTTCCTAGTAGGGGTGGAAGTGTTAGCCCTTGTAAAACAATCATTGTAATTTGGAGTACAATACAGAGGAGCCTGAATATAGCTCAAGTAACAGCCTGTCAATGAGAAAACAGAAAATGAGCTCTGCTCAGCTGGGTATCCCACTCTTTCATACTTTGATGATGAATAAAATATTGATTGAGTGATTGATTGATTACGCATTGAGCTGGCTACTGCATAGAAACCTTTAGTAAGGTTTCAAAACAGTACTAACTCTCCCACCCCCATTTAGAGAGTGATGGAATAATTGATTTAAAGTGCCATCCTGAGAAATCACCTCAACTGATTGATAGGTGTGAATGATCACAGCCTTTCACCACATCAGAGGTATCCAGTCTGCAAATCTCACATTAGTGTGCTGTGACTTAGCATCCAGCAACCCAGCAGAAAAGGACCACAACAACATAACACCAAAAACAAAAATATGAATTTGTCAACTTTGTTACAAAACCAGAAACAAACCTAGGTTTTAAGGCAATGTTTATTGAATGGTGCTTCCTATTTTACTTGAGAAAACCATCTGCATATATTTATTGAACTTTGAAGAAGCAGGTCCTGTCAGCTTGCTGACAGAGAGGGCTAGACTGTGAGTTCAGGAGATGACATCATCAGCACCTCTTCGCTGAAACTGGCTTTTTTGAACAGGCAGAGAATTTAGGGTTGTAAAATGATTCATAACTTTTAAACAAAGTAACTTAGGGATCTCAGTTTTGGCATGAGTGTGATTGGGGCTATGTTGATCCATATTCTGAATTTATTAATGCCAGTAATTTTTGACCATAGACCCTCTTTTAAAAAAAAAAGAAACTGTGCTTGTTGAGACTTGTGGGCACACTGCAGCAAAGTATACGGGCGTAGTTCATGGATAGCTGACCATGGTCAGCTGGTTAACATAATTAACGTGGATCGCTAATATATAAGCTACGCTAATACGTGGGGGGTTGAACCGCACAGAATTTAAGCGACGTGGTAATATTGTGTTATACAGTATTTGCTGAGCACTTTATCCTGGCAGGATTTAACATGGCTTGTTGATGCCGCTTACTTATTTGGAACTTTTGCTATATGTTTTGTTTATTGGGCTAAACTATACAAGTTGTAGCACTATGTGTTGGTTGGGCGTTGTCCTCCATGTTAGGAGCACATGTTTTTTGGCCAGAGAAACTTCTCTCCCTGAGGAACTGCATAGCATAACCTCAACTGTTATAAAGTAATGTATATTTGTGAAAATGATTCTTTTTGGTATGCTTACTACTGTGTAGTATACGAGCAAAATGTGTTTTCCTTTGGGGAGCTGTCCTGCCAGAAATCCCTATTTTGTTTTGTGAAAAAATAATTATCCTGTAATTGAGAAATGACACTGTGGTATAGCAAAGCATTTATTCGTGTAGTTGCAAGTTATGGTAATTCGAAGTTAATGTAAACTAGTTTATAGGGCCACTGTGGTTTTTTTGCACAATAAATTTTTTTTAAGACGTCAAGTGCCTTTTTACAATGTCTATTTTCTGACTGCTTTGTCCTGGCAGGATTTAGTATGGCCTGCTGGAAAAATTATATTTCATTGACTTGTGTCAACGAGATTTAAACTGTTTTGTGGGAAACACTTTGAAATACCAATAATTGTATTTTAGTGGTGACATTGCTTGTCATAGCACAGTAGTTCAGTTCTTGTATACATTCTCAATTTTTCAGTAGTTGTGCTACTATTTTTTATGTTTGCTTGCACACATGTTCAAGAAACATAGTGCTACCATATGAGAATTCATAGGTGTGCCTCCCTACTTCCAATGCCCTGCTGCCTTTTTCAGGCACGGCCCCACCGCACCAATGAATGTAAGAGCTGTCTATGACAACTTTTGCAAATGCAGTGGTGTACAGCTGAAAGTAAGAACCGCAGCATGTAGGCAATTTGCATACTGCCACCATCAGCAGAATGCAAAGTGCCCACAGGTCAGCACTGCACTATAAGAGCTGTCATAGACAGCTCCTCCCCCCCCAAGTAGCATGCTGAGAGCCCACCCCAGTGTGTTCATGCGCTCCCACCCACACACACAGTATGGCCGATGGGGATGCCAAATCCCCATTCGGCTCCACTGCCACCCCAAACAGCCTTCCATGTGCCACGCTGGGAGCCCACCCCAGCATGGCAAATGTCCATCTGCACCCCCAGCACACTTCCAGGTGCCACGCTGGGAGCCCACCCCAGAGTGGCAAACCTCTCTATGGCTGACGGGGGTGCCCAATCCCTCGTTGACTTTGCTGGCCCCCCAAAAAAACTTCCAGATGCCATGCTGGGAGCCCACCCCAGCATGGCAAATGTCCCACGTCATCTTCCTAAAAGTAAAATAAAACCTAGAAAGAAAAAAATATCCCTTGCTGACTGTCTTTAGTTCCGCCCCACCTGTGCTCACCCACCACACCTGCCTCCTCACCCCCCACTCACTCCATACCTCCTGGAGCCCGGTGCGACGATCTTCAGTGGACCAAGAACATGTCTGCACTCTTCAAAGCTGACCGCAAACTGAGGAAATACCGGTAAGTTGTATAATGTAATAAATAGGGTTTTTTCAACTTTGATGCATATCTCAGGCATTTTTGGAATTTTTTGACCAAATTTTGAACATGGGGATTTTGGGGACCCCATCTCATGAATTTTGTCACTGTCATTTTGTTATTCAGTCCCAAAAGGTGATTTTGTGGTCACTGCATGAAACCACCTTTCGTGACCAATGTACGAAATGACAGTGCCATAGTTCATGAGGTATGCCCCAAAAACCCTATGTTAAAAATTTGGGGAAAAATTTCCAAAATGATCAGTTTTACTTAGCCGCATTTCCGCAGTTCCTATGCACGCCTTAAGTTCTTGAATTATTAATATCTGCACTCCAGATTTTCAACATTGCCATTTTACCACACCTTCTTATGAGCAGTACAGCTGTCATTTTTCACATCTCACCCAAAATGTGTTTCTGCGCATGTAGCACACAATGGCACAGTTGGTGTGAGAAATCAATGTTTGAGACAGATTAAGAAAATCAGAGTGACACTGTTCATGAGCAGAGGTCTTAAAATGGCTATGTTGAAAATTTGCTAACAAATTCCCAAAACTGACTGTTTGCGGCGTGCGTTACGCGGCTCTTATCTGCAGCCGTGGTTGGCCAAATTTTTTTATATTGCACTCAGATTTTCAACATTGCCATTTTACCACACCTCCTTATGAGCAGAACAGCTGTCATTCTTCACATCTCCCCCAAAATGTGTTTCCGTGCATGTAGCGCACAATGGCGCAGTCTGTGTGCAAAAATCAATGTTTGGGACAGATTAATAAAATCACAGTGACACTGTTCATGAGCAGAGGTCTTAAAATGGCTATGTTGAAAATCTGGTGACAAAAGTTCATAAAATGACTGTGTTACGAGGGAGCATTGCGCTGTTTCCACGCACCCTTGTAAGTTCATGAATCTGTAATATTTTCAGTCCAGATCTTCACCACTAGCATTTTTCCACACTTCCTTATGAACAATACAGCTGTAATTTTTCACAACATGGCCGAAATGTGTTTTCACACTTTCTGCACAGAAATGCGTGGTCACTGTGGGAAATCACTGTTCGGGACAGATTAAGAAAATGACAGTAACACTGTTCATGAGCGGAGGTCCCAAAATGCCTGTGTTGACAATCTGCTGTAAAAAATTCCCTGAACTAATAACATTAAGGGTGTGCGTTGGGCACTTCCTACGCATGCTCGTGACTTCACTAGTTTTTTTACTATTTTCACTGCAGATTTTCAACATTGCCAATTTTTACACCTCCACATGAACAGTACAGTTGTCATTTTTCACATCCTGTTCGGAATGTTTTTTCGCACCTGTGGTGCTAAATGCCGTAGTCACTGTGCAAAATCAGCTTTCGGCTACCAAACTGATATTGCCACTGTTCATAAGGTGGGGGGGCACAAAAAACACATGTTGAAAATTTGGAGTGAAAATACCAATGAACGCCTGAGGCGTTAAAGTTTCCAACCATAATACCCCACCCTGTAGAGACTGACAGGCCTCAGGGGTGTGACTTGGGATTGTCGCCTGTAATGCTCATACCATTCCACCCCCACCCACACCCTGAAGCCAGTGAGAGGCATCGAGGTGTGCCTTGGACTCTTTGGCCCCAAAGTTCACCCCATTCTCCTATACTGCACCCATCTCACCATATTTCCTGATGGAATGGGGTGAGTATGAGGGCCAAAGACCCAAGGCACACTGTGACAGTTGTCGGTGTCTGCAGGGTAGGGTGTGGTGAAATGGTGTGGCCATTATGCCTGTCGACCCAAAGGCACACCCCACCAATGCTAATGCCAGCAAGAAAACATTTGGCATTGACAAATGCTTGTTTTATCATTTTATGTCCTGATTTTTCCACACTTTTCTCCCTGCTCCTCCTCAAACGTGTATGCGTGCATGTGGAGGCAAACACATGCTGCTTTGCATGGCACCCTACCAGTACTTGCTGCCCACTCCCACCTACCCCAAGGCTCTATTCTGGGTCCTATCCTTTTTGCCATTTATATAAATAACATTGATTCAACCCTTACCAAGTCCTCAGTACACCTCTTTGCTGATGACACTGTTCTGTATGTCAGCAACCCTTCGCCTACAGTTGCTCATGAAATCCTACAAACAGAATTCTCCTTGTTACAACATCAGCTACTCGAGAAAAAGCTTCTGCTAAATGCAAAGAAAACTAAAGCAATGATGTTCACAACTCAAAACTCCACCAGCACATCCTCTTCAATCACTCTCCCCAGCTATGCACTATACTTGAGAAAACCTGAGTATGTTGAAAACTTCAAATACCTAGGTGTGTGGATTGACAACAGACTCGACTTCACTCATTATCTAGAAGAACTGTTAAAAAAGCTTCGCCAAAGGCTTGGCCTCCTCTATAGATTAAAGCCCTTCCTTAACAGAGACTCAAAGATGAGGCTAGTCCAGGCCATCTTTCTATCAGTTATTGACTATGCAGACTTCCTTTATAGTCACTGCCCCATCTCCTACCTTCATAAGTTGGATACCTTATATCATAGAGCAATAATGTTCATTACAGATCTGCCATATAATACCCACCATTGCTCTCTTTATGACGCAGTTGGATGAGTTTCCCTTCATATCAGGAGGAGCAGAAATGCAGCTCTATGGATTTACAGAGCTTTATCAAAAAACTCCCAAACTATATCCTGGACTGCTTCAACCAGACCACTCCTAGCTCCTATGCCCTAAGAAGCAACAATAACATCCTGCTCAAATTGCCCAAAGTCAGCACCAGACTAGGGAGGGCAGCAATCAGCTATTCTCTAGCTATAGCATGGAACACCCTACAAAAATCCCTAAAACTGTCCATTATCATTCCATTTGCATCCTTTAAACAGCATTGTACAGCCTTCTTCACAGAGAGAAATGCAGTTGCTACCGCTAAGCTAGAATAGTCATCCTACAAATCTGGCTTCCAATCATATATGGCATATTCCTTCCAGTCAGACACCCCAGCTTATGGCACCCAATAATGCCTTCACCATCCTAGTATTCATTAGGTTGTGTGTCTGTCATGGCCCCCTATTGGGATAATGTATGTACTGTACATACTGTAGATATTAGCTTCCTTTTAACCGAGTTTAACATGTGAATTCACTGTACATCATTGGGTTATAAACATTATTTTTCTCTGTATGTATAACTGTCTTATAAAGCGTATGATGTATTTGCAGTGTATCAGCTATTGAACCTTGACCTTATCAGGTCCATCTTGTAAATGAGCCTTGCTCAATGATGTTCGCCTGATTAATTAAGATTTGATTGATTGATTGACACTGCCATCGCACTTCCACACGGTGTTAGTGGAACCATGGGTGAGCAATGAACTCCTAGGACAGAAGAGCTGCTGGTAGGCTATTCAGTTCTGCTCCTCCCCATACTGGCTCACCAACAACCCCAGGTCATTCCTGAACCTGTGTCACCGTTGTGATGCGAAGTAAATCACAGCACCTCATTCCTCAGCACCACTGGGCCGGGCCTTGCTCCACAATGTAAAGAAATTATGTTTCACTGTTGCCATTTCTTAATGCAATTACTATTTTTTTAACCTTGCTTTCCAATATGATAGAGTGAATTAGTATTTTTATGTCTTAGAAATTTACCAGGTAAGTTAACATTCAGTGCTGTGTGCTGCATGGGTTTGCTTCTAGTAATTTTGCTTGTAACTGGAATGTGTTGTGTCTTGCATATGCTTTATTTCTAGGAAGATAATGTCATGTGTTTTATTGTCCTGTTGTTGCCTTAATGTGTTCTGTGTTTCCTTATGTAGCAAGACATTTTTTTATTTCCTTTAGGTGTGCAGTATCTGTTAATGGATGTTATACTGAATGTGTGTCATTCTGTTGTGTTGTGACAATGACGGTAATGAATTTTTACTTTATTTCCCACAGGTATACAGAAAGTGTGCATTGTTTGTGCGTGTTCTGCTCTATCTTCACTGTTAAGGTAGGTGTCTGTGTTTGTTGTATTGTTCTAATTTTTTGTTGTCTTAGTAGTTTGTCTTTGCCAGTGAGGTACTTGTGAACCATGCTTGCTTATTCTTTGTTTTGTACTGTACAGATGTGGGTTGTGTCTGTCTTTCATATGTCTTCACAGCAAAGATAGTAAAGGTGCTACCGTCCTTTTTTTTAATTGTCATATCTCTTCTCATGGACATTGTGTTAAATGTACTTTCAACAACTGTGTACTTTTGGTGCCCAATTCTCAATGCTCCCGGGAGTGCGCAAGGGGTTGTAGCACAAAGAAGTTTGCAACTGCTCCTTGCGCCTAAAGATGCACCATGAGTGATTCTTAATGATAGCCTGCATGAACCACAGGCTGCTTGCCTGTAATGGGGCTTGTTCCATCGCCACGCTCAGAAATGGGCTGCGATAAGTTCCTAGGGGGCATGTGGTAGATGTAAATTGTGACAGCCCTACGAATGCAACTCTCAGAAATCTCCTTGAGGGAGAAATTATAAGTACCATTACACCAGCCAGGGTTGGTCGAAGGGTAGTTACAAAATTCTTCTCTTGGAGAAATGCCTGTTTGCATCAATGTGCTGTTGGAGGAAGGCCCCTTTCCCAGTCTCTGATGTTACCCATATGACAGCTATACCCCCCCTGTCTGTTTGTTCTGCATCCCCCCACCCTATCTCCAATGTGCCCCTATCTTAACAATTGTACAGACCCTCGTTGGCAGTCGAGTGCCAGTCCATCCCTATTCCTCATGTGTCCCAATCCTTAACATTGTAAATACTCCATGTTGGCTGTATAGTGCCCCAACACCATTCTCTGATGTTGCCTCATTGACAAATATTGATTTTTATCATCTGTCTCAGGTTGTGGAGTGCCCTCCATCCCAGATTTCTGATCCCCAATGTTGCCTGGTTTTAAAATAATAATTGTCACCCCTGTCCAACACACCGGTACAGAGGCAAGGTGTCTGCTTGTGATGCCCACATTCTGGGTTCGGGAATGGATTTTGGAGTCCAAGGTCTTGCCATGGAGGGAAGTACTGAGCATCCTGGGGACTGCATTCCTTCTCTGGTGGTAGAGTTGAAGAGAGTTTACAGATCCCTGGCAGAGGCTATGGTTATCAATGCGGCTGTCTCCATTCAGGATGAGAGGGCGAGTGACAGGGGCTGGTGCACTTCATTGCACACCCCACACTTTGGGCAATCTATTGCTGTCCAAAAAAAATACAGTGTCCGTTTCACTCTACGATGCCCCACATCTGACTTGACCTTTGGCCCTGCTTGGCGGTGGATAGACTAGTTTCTGCCAGCTCATCCTGGTCCCTTATCCCTGCTCTGGGGGGTAAGCTGGGGGGTCCATCTGTGGGGATAGCCACCAGAATACTTGAGTTCCGGTGAACAGGTGCTGACTCGACTGATGGACCCTCCTAGCCAGAGCCTGAGATCAGCTTGTCACTGCATGTAAGCTGTGGAACTGGTTGTGTACTAGGGGTAGAGTCTGTGAAACTATGGCTGGTAGTAAAGCATACTAAATATCCAAAAAATAATTGTATTCCCTTACCCATGTTGCCGATTACCCCTCTCCCTATACATGTAGTACTTTCCAGTCTGGTTCTACCTCTCCCAATCCTGATACAGATCCATCGCCAGCACAGCAGCGCTGAGTAAATATTGTATAATATTAAATATTTTGCGGTATTTCATATAGTCTTTGTCTCTACACAATATTAGAAATGTAATAAAAATTAATGGCAACAATTACCAGACAGCAGTAATAAACTGAAACAGTTCCATCTGAATTTGTAAACTTCCAGGCAGTCCAAACATCTGGGAAGTGATTACTAGTTCATGTTAAAGTTTTACAGCTGTGCTAAGCCATGTCTGATTTTGCACAGTAAGATGCGTTCATTAAGTGTACAGTATCCTTTCAGTTGCCAGCTGTGACTTTTACAAGTGGTATATGTTCTATGGCAGCTGTTAGGTGTACTATTGCATGTTCAGCAGTATCAACACTACTCAACTACGTAAGTCACTGCAGCATGATGCGTTAGAGACTTTACTGCCCTGACATCTGTGTTGCTGGCATGACAGGTATATAGATGCTTGTGTGCTGTACCATGGAGCTTATTGTCATATCTCATAACTTCATAACTTACTCTGATATCTGTGTAGTACACTTCATTGATTACCTCTTTGATGTGCCTGTTTATGTCTCCACACAACAACGATGGAAAACCTTGATTGATGTGTACATTAATGTCCTTCACTGAAGCTGTGTGACTAATCATAGAATCATAGAAGCTTGACAGCAAAAAAGGACCATACCGGCCCATCTAGTCTGCCCTTTCCCTTCCCCACACCTTCTCCTCTGTGCCAGCCCCTGCCCTCCCCCGATAATCAGCCCCATATGTTTGTCCCATGCTCTCTTGAATTCTTCCATTGATTTAGCCCCCACCACTCTGTCTAGTAGTTTGTTTCAGGGCTCCACCGCCCTCTCCGTGAAGAATCTCCATGAAAGATTATTTGCAGAGTGTTGAAATCATTATCCAACAATGCTTTGTGGTTCAAGGACTACCTCCCGACAGAAAATGGGTAAGTATCTCTTTCTATTGCTAATATATATAATTTCTGGTTATCTGTTCTGTTGTCCATTGATGTATAACTGCTTATCTGGCTACTTGTAAGTGGTTGGTCATATTGCATAGTAGTAATTCACAATGTCACCATATTGCTGCTATAAGTACAATAGTTGTCTTCAAAGATGAATTGTAAAGAAATGGTTAGTACTGCATGGGCTCCAACACTTGTAATGGCAACCAATGTATGATGGGTACTAGCTTGTGTTTGTTATGTCCCCTTATTGTGATCATACTCTGCTAATGTCAAGTATGTGAATTATTGTTCATGTCACAGGAGGTTATCAGCACTTTTTCCTATAAGGACATGTACATGGTGCTTTAGGATTGACATCTTGTTAATGTACACATGATTTTCCATTTTCAAAATGTACGTTTCTGTACCTGTGTTCATAATTACACGCATGGTTTGCGTGTAATGATTAGGTCTGTAGGTGATATGGACCACAAAACATGAAATGACCTTTCCAACCATAATATGGAATAGTTAATGTGTGACTAATATGTTCTCTGTTCCAGAGCTAAAAAGCAAAAAGGCAATGATGTAAAAGGTGCCATCGCCATTACTGATTCCATTGCTCAGGTAGTGAGTAATGTTATTTATTTTATTGATAATGTATTATACAAATACCACACTGTCATTGACAGGGGATTGTGTCTCTTACCAGTGCTACTCTATATTTTGTTCTGTTGTACCATGCTACCATTTTGTATTAACATGCTCAACACTGTTGAACACGGGCGTGGTTAGCCGCTAGATATGGCAGAGGTGTGCTAGTTAGCTCCTTAGGGCATCAAGTTTTAAATTGGCTACAACGTTGCGTTTTAGTCTAAAATCTTTTCTGGAAATCATTGTCTAAAGTATTTAAGGTACGTGGTGTCAGGAAAACAGAAAAATCACCAGGGGAAACTGCAATTTGATGCGGCGAATTCAACCCGAGCCAGAAAAGCTGCAGAGACCACTTCAGAAATGCAGGCCCTAAGTTTGGAGAGCATGAGGGTGAGCAATCAATCAGAGATGGAGGTGCTATCAAAATCGTTAGCAGGTGTTCCATCTACCCTGCTACAAATGCAACAAGAGATGAAATCTGGTTTCATCAATCTCACAGCAAAGTTCACCCATCTCCAGGGGGTTGTTGAGGAACACTCCAAGACCTCTGCGGAGAATACATCTCAGATTGCTGAGCACGAGCAAAGAGTAAGCACCCTGGAGGATACTCTAGCTGCAGTTTTGGCTGAAAGAAATGGACTAAAAACATCCCTGGAGGAATTGATGGTGAGAACTGATGACCAAGAGAACCAGTCGCAGAGATCTAATATCCGCTTAATAGGCCCACCTGAAGGGACTGAGGGCAGAGACACGGCGCAAGGCCTTCAAAAATGGCTGGTGTAGCATCTTGATCTCCCAGAAGAGTATGCAGATTTTGAAATAGAACAAGCTCATCGAGTGGGCCCTCTGCCCAAACCGGGAGATCAGGTGAGACATTGCTTAATTAAGTATCTCCGCTTCACGGACAAAGAGAAGATCCTTCAGAAAGCCAAACAAGCTGGTCCTATAACATTCAGCAATGCCAAAGTGCACATGTATCAAGATTATAGTAGAGCTTTGCAGGTTCAGCAACAGAAATTTTCCCAGATTAAAAATAAGCTGCATACCATGGGATGGGCCTTTAGTTTTCGTCATCCAGCTCGACTACAGATTGATCATCTGGGCCAAACACCACATTTCTTCACACATCCTAAAGTTGCAGAAAAGTGGTTTGCTGAGGTGGAGACCAGAAGAGATAGGAGGCAAGCGAGTGACACCTGAACTAAGCTAAGTACTATCTTTATTTCTTTTTTTCCCCTCTCTCTGGGGATCTTATGTCCACGGCACCCAGTTAAAGCAACGAGGATATTTTGTGGCTTATTGTGGTCATTTATGCCAGATAATATCCCCACTCCACTGTTCATGGAGACCACGTGGAAAGTTTGAAATGCTGTTGGTTGAAGAGAGCTTCTCGATCGTGTCTGGGGATACGGGCATCAGCAGGTAGGCTGAAATCCAAACGTTATCGATTCTGCCTTAATCCTGACTTTACCAGCTGAGGAACTTTAATTGATAAGTACACTGTTTTCCTGTTCAAGGACTTAAAATGGAAGATCCTTTAATATTCTTTTAGGCTGGTTTTCTTAAACAACCAGCCACTGATTATTTTGAAAATTTTCCGGAAAAGTTCTATTACTATAATTATTGAGCACTACAACTTTGGGTATTCATTATATTAAGTTATGTGGTACCTCATGTTAAAATGATAGCGATGGAAATAAGATTTCTCTGCCAAATGTTAGCAGTGGGGGTTTGGGCAGTTCTTTTTCTGTCCGATGGAAATGGGGGGGGCAGGTTGTGGGGAGCTTTCTGATGGGTATAATTTTGGAAGTTTGCTATGGGAGGGGTGCGGGAAAGGGAGTTGGTTAATAGGGGGAAGAGAGGGTATAATGTTTTTGTTTTTTTTTTGATGGGGGGATTCTTGTAGTTGGTTACACAGTCATGATTGGAAGGATTGTTGTCACTAACCGTGGAGAGTTATACTCCTCTGTCTCATACTCTCAGAACAAGATGCAGCCGGCACCCTTTTTTCTATTTGTGTGTTTTTACAGTGGGAGACTTTGTAGAGGGGAGGTAGGTTTAGTGGGAGGGGAATTGGGAGTTGTTTGGGTTTATGGTTCTATTTCATGTTATAAAAGTTGGTTCATGGCATGCAACTATTGAAGCCTGGTTAGGTATTGCCTTACATAAATAGCTGCAATGGCAGTTGATGTTAAGATAGTCACGTGGAACATAAATGGCTTGAAAATGTTTCTTAAACATAGGAAAATCATGACTGAAGTAAAATGGACGAAGGGACAAACACTATTATTGCAGGAAATGGACTTCTCTGCTACGGCAGCATTTATGGGGGGTTCATGGGTCTCCTCCGTGTACTCGTCTAAGGCTGGGGTGCCTCAGTTTGGCTACCTAGGGGATGCCCAGCTGAATTAATGGATTTATTGGTGGACACAATAGGGCAGTATGCACTTGAAAAGGTGGGCATGCCTGGGGGAAGCACTCTTTTGCTGGGATCTGTTTATGCCCCTAATATTGAAGAGTTTTTTCAAAGACTGGCATTAGATATGTCACGATGGGAGGGAATATGGGTTGTTGGAGGGGATTTCAATTGCATGTTAGATACTGTGCTTTACCACTCCAACACAGTTACAGTTCTAGCATCCAGAAATGCCAGAGCTCTGGAGCAAATTCAAGGTGATATGGGACTTGTAGATGCCTGGATTTATTTTCACCCTACATACAGGGATTATAGTTTTTTCTCCCACTCCCATCAGTCGTACACTAGAATTGATAGCTTTTGGTCTCTAACTCACTGTTATTGGGAATTGGAGAGGTAAAGTATTTCCCAATCTTGGTGTCTGATTATGCCCCCCACTATATATCTCTCCATCTAGCAAGCTCCACTACGTCTCCTCGCTGTTGGAGGTTGGATCCGCGACTCTTAAAAGATCAAACATATGTTGAACAGATGAGGGGGAACATACAAGAATTTTTATTTTATAATGCCAGGGGCGTTACGTCCCATGGGACTAGGTGGGAGGCTCTGAAGGCCTATAACATGAGGAGGAGAGGGCCTTAAATTCCCTCCAGATTAAAATTTCAGCATGTGAGATGGCACATAAATGTAAACCCTCTAAGGAATTATATTATATTATCCAACGTCTTAAATACCAATTTAATGTTTTAAATAGTGCCAAGTTGGAACGTTCAATATTACTGACAAACGCTGGTGCCTATTTTGACGGAGACCGAGGGGGAAAATTGCTTGCTTGGCAGATTAAATGTAGAGAAGCAGAAAAAAGAGTTGAAGGGATAACTGATGAGAAGGGGGGGTGGTACATGACACAGAGGGTATTGGGAAAGCATTTGTAACTTTTTATAAAGATTTATACACATCAGAGTGTCAACCCACTAGCGATGACCTAGCTTCCTTTTTCAGGCAAGCTCATCTGAATAAATTGGCAGAAGATGTCTCCAAAAAACTGGACAACCTTCTGTCCAGGCAAGAAGTACAAGAGGTGGTAAAGGCCCTGAAGGGAGGGAAAGCCCCTGGCCCAGACAGTCTCCCCATAGATTTTTTCAAAGTTTTTTCCCCCTGTACTAATGGACCCTTTGTTTGATATGTTAGAGGAAGGCTTATCTCAAGGAGTTCTGCCCCCCCCCACATGGCCTCCAGAGATTACCATCTTGCCAAAACCTGGGAAAGATTTGACTAAATGTGCTTCCTATTGGCCCATCTCTTTATTAACAACGGATTATAAGATATTGGCCAAAGTGATGGCCACTAGGTTGGAACTTGTCCTGCCACAGTTGATACGCCAGGACCAAACGGGGTTTGTAAAAGGTCGCCAGGGAAAACACAATATTAGAAGAACCCTAAATATAATTTACAGGTGAGGGCGGACAAAAAACACTCATGGAGCAGCTGTGGTTGTGTTAGATGCAGAAAAGGCCTTTGACCATGTGGAGTGGGGCTACCTCTTTGAGACGTTGGGATGGGTGGGGCTGGGCTCAAATGTTTGTCACTGGGCACGTACTTTATACACTGATCCTCAGGCCCAAGTGGCAGTTAATGGCTGTCTATCCAATCCCTTTATCCTGGAGAGAGGCACGTGGCAGGGGTGTCCCCTATCCCCTCATCTGTATGTCCTTTCTCTGGAACCTCTACCCGAGGCCCTGTGGGTGAAGTATGATATTGCTGGCTATGTGGGGGGTGGCTCAGAACACAAAATATCCATGTTCGCAGATGGCCAACTATTATATTTACAAGATCCTGTACAGGATCTCCCTGCAGTTCACAAGCTGATGAAGGATTTTGGTGCTTTGTCTGGTCATAAAGTCAACTGGACAAAGAGTGAGCTGCTCCCTATCAGCACCTGTAATAGGTCACAGTTAACTGCTAATCTGGGAGGACTACAATTAGTTGCACAGATAAAATATTTGGGAATTCAGATCTCAGCCACAATAGGTCATCTGTATGCCCTCAATTATAGGCCACTACTGACCAGGCTCCTTGATGACTGTGAACACTAGACAGCTCTCCCTCTCTCATTGATGGGCAGGATTGGCATTACAAAAATGATTGTCCTCCCATGATGCTTATACCTGTACCAATCACTTCCCATTAGAGTGCCACAGAGTCCTTTCAGGTGTATTTATACAATGGTGCACAGATTTATATGGGGGGGAGTGCAAGAATTCATAGGGCAATGCTTTTCCAAACTCCTGGAAGGGGCAGTGTGAGACTACCAGATTTCAGGGCTTATTACTGGGCTGCCCAGCTGGCATTTTTACCACAGGGACTCGAAGAGGACAACCTAGCTTGGATGAGACTGGAGGAGGAAATACTGGAGGGTAGTTTCAAAAATGACTTATTGAGTGGTAGTCTTGCTCCACAGAGTGAACAACTGGTTCATAACCCATTTACTAGCAATACCATTGGGATATAGGTGTGTGCCCATTGGCACATT
Source organism: Neoceratodus forsteri (assembly GCA_016271365.2). Lineage (NCBI taxonomy): Eukaryota > Metazoa > Chordata > Ceratodontiformes > Ceratodontidae > Neoceratodus > Neoceratodus forsteri. The sequence goes on from JADMNL010000023.1 coordinate 75,652,638, forward strand.
GGGTAGCAGGGGGGTGCCTCTCCACATGTAAGTTTGTTATGTGCTGTGCAGCAAAGGGGGCCTTACTCTTTGCAACTCGTACAGTGGAGTTGGAGGAAATTGGACCTGTTTTACATAGCTCAGATCTATGAGGGAGATTTGATCAGTAGTTTTCAGACCCTGTGTGCACAATGGGGCATCCACCCTGGGGATTTTTTTGTGTACTTGTGTGTTGTGTGTCCAGCAGTTGTTTGGGACTTCTCTATCAGCAGTAGAGGACAGTGCTTCACCCTCACCCTTTGAAGAGGAGATTCACAGGCCACAGCCAGGTTGTAGACCACTCTCCATCTTTTAATGTACCACTGTGGGAGGAAGTGGAGAATGCTCTGAAGTGAGTAGGCAGTGATGGTCTGAGGACCTACAGTATCTCTACTCATTGACTCCTACATCTGGAAACTGGCATGTTCCCATTATGTACATTGCTCGTTCAGCAATAAATTGAGGCAAAAACAATTTGATTTCCTACACAGGGCTTATATTACACCAGCTAGGCTGCATGATATGGACAACTCTAAGTCTAAGCTGTGCCCCAAATGTAACATAGGAACTGGAGACTTTATCCACATGGCTTTGACTTGTGCAAATGTGCCCCATTTTGGCATAGTATGCATAGAATTATATCCTGGGTCTTGGGTTATGTCCCATCAAAGTCCTCTTTGGAGCTTCTCTTGGGAGCCGGCCCAAAACATCCCAATAAGTCCATGAGTAATCTGTTATGGAATATAGCCTTAATAAATGCCAGAAGGACTGTGGCTCAGCTCTGGATGTCTCCGACCCCTCCTAATATGAGTAGATGGTCTAATAACTTGTTTTCTTGTATGGCCTTTGAAAAAGCACAAATGGGTGCCTTATGCCTGGTTAAAATTTTTTTAGGAACTCTGGGGTCCCCTGATCAAAGCAGTAGAGCAGGGTTGGTTCCCTATATAGTCTGTTGCACAATAATATGATTGATATTTTTGTAACAAAATTTTTCTAGAGTTATATGGAAATATATGTCCGTTTGTGTTTCTAATGTGACGTCTTATTTTTGCAGATAGAAATGCTACTGCTTATTGTTGTACTGACACATGATTTGAACACTATGCTTTCTAATATAAATTAGAATGTTAATCCGTTGTAGTGGTTAGAAAACCTCAGTAGCCTCCTGCAATATCTGTTAAAATACTCAACATCGAATATTAATTTTGGTATTTGGTGACGTTGTAATCTTGAATAATATTTGTCTCTGCCGCTTTTAGCTATGAGCTTGTATGTCACTAAAATGTATTCTATCTGTACCACCTGAACCACACAATAAACTATTTTGAAAAAACAAACAAAAAAAACACTTTTAAACAATAGTCTGTGACTACTAAGTTTATGTTGGTGCATTCTGGGTGGCATATTCCAGGGATGTAGGTGAGATGAGTGGGGTACCTGAGGGGTTGGTGCTGGGGCCCATTCTGTTTAACATCACCATCAGCGATATAGTATAGGGTATGCAGGGGAAGGTCTGCCATTTTGCAGATGATATGAAGATCTTCACTAGAGGGAGTGGGAGCTATGATGGAACACACATGGTTACTGGAGGGGTGGTTGGAAGCTTGCCACCTACAATTCAACGGTAAAAAATGCACCATGATGCACATGGGGAGTACTAACCTAAAAGCAAATTACACACTGGAGGTGGGGGGGGTATGGAAGGCAGCTGGACAGGAGAAAGATCTCGGAGTCATAATTACAGACAACCTTAAAGCAGACACCCAGTGCAGCAAGGTGGTGGGAAAAGTGAATAGAGGTGGCATGCATAGGGAGAGGCATAACTAGATCTGTGTGTCCCTTCTGTCTGCAAACTTACTCTTACTGGTGTTGGCCTGCTGCTACCTATTATATTGAACATGTAGTGTTTTGCCAAGTTCTTAGATAAACATACTTCACTATTGTCTTACCTCAATCATCATGTGTAGACTCTTTGAATACATAGCCATATTTTCTTATCAGTGTTAATGACTGCTGCATCAACAAATGTGTTACTGTGATATTAACTGTCACACGTCCTTGGTGCTGTACCTATACAGGGGTCTGTAATGTGATATATTAACATGTCCATGCTGGTGAACTCTGCTTCCATACTCTGTTGGCACAAAATGTCTGTGTTGTTATGTATGTCACAAAGGTTTCTGCAAGAAAGTTAAGTAAGTGCGAGTTAGATAGGCCCTGTCATGCCTGCTCTTTTTTGGGGTTTCAGGACTCAACAGTTTTGACAACACTGAAACATCATTTATCCTTATGTGAGTATCAGTCTGATTCACAGGAAGGTCTATCAACTATGTTTTTTAACTGCATGATAAATGATTCCATGACTGTATCTCCAGTGAAGGATATTTCTAGGTTGGAACAGCAAATGTCAAGATGCAATGCTGAGGATGGCAGAGAGTTACATGTTTCCACTGTACAGGGAGCAGTTACTCACTTTGAGAACACACCACACAGTGATGGGCAGTTGCAGTCCAATTGTCAGGGGCACCCTGCCACTGATTTAGTGGCACACAATGCAGTTCATGCTGATGTGGGTTCTGAAGTAGACACACTGCTATTTGATCAGGATGTTCATCCAGAACATCATGTGGCAGACAGTGATACATTCCGTGAACCATCGTCTTTCAGAAAGTGCTGTAAGTACACCATGCAAGATGCAACGGTCCAGGTGTGCTGCTCTTCATGCCGACCGTGAACTGCAAGATGAAATACAGAATGGTGGAGGACAAGAACTCATGTCTGTATCTAGCATAGTTGTTAATTCACCACACAAGAGGTGTGCTGTGTGTGACAATGCATGTGAAGCCGCCCCACAGAGAAAGTGTGGAAGAGTGTGTGAACCACCTGCTGCTAGAACCAAACCTCTGACTAGACTAAGGAAGAAAGTACTAAGCGCATGTGCAGCTACTAATGCTGACTGGGAACTTTCGCGTGCAAGTCACTGTGATTGAGTGGATGAAGCAATGCCTCTTTCAAGTAAGTCTGGAAGGACATCACGAAATGTAGTAGAAACAATATCCGCTGTGGGTGAGGCTGGCTCAGAGTTAGATCATGAAGTAAGTTGTGCAGAACTTTGTGAAACATCCCCTTCCTCAAGTACACCTGCAATTACAAATGGAAAGACAGTAGAAAGCAGAGGTGCTGCAGGTGAAGATGAATGTGAGGGACAATATGAAAGAGACAGAGACCAAGTGGAGGAACCAGTGCCTGACTCTAGGACACTTGGAAATGAATCATGCAACACACAGCAAACTGGATGTCCAACCGATGTCGGTGATTGTGCAGCACAGTATGACATGCAGCCCAATGCAGTCCAGCAATCTCTGTGTCTTCCCAGGTCACATGCAAGTACACCATGCCATACAGCAGAGAACACATGTAGTGATGGAGGCACTGACAGTGATGCCGATGATGCTGCTCACCGTACTCATCTCTATCCACTACTGTCTGCTATAACCAGGATTGTAAATGCATCACCCATGAGATGTGCTCGGGCTGACAATGGTGGTGAAGCACAGCTTGAAAGAGACAGCCTCCAAGAGGATGATCCATGGCCTGCTACAATTACATCTCAAAGTATTCCACCAAACACAGTATTACACTGAGTTACTGATGATCATTCTGACCATGAAGGAGAGTGTTACTGTGATAATGACTTTCCAGATACTTCAACAACTGCTGTGAGCACACCATGGAACACAGGACAAGATGCATATGCTTCTTCTGAGGCTGATGAGGATGCAGGCTGTGACCCTGATTACGAGCCACCTCCCACTCCAAGCACCCCTGGAAGCACACCAAGGCAGACATCCCCAAACAGACCTGTTGCTCTTGAAGCTCGATGAGAAGACTGTGAACAAGCTGATTGTGATACACATTTTAAGACGTCAGCTGCTGAAAGGTCATCTGCAAATACAGGACAGAACATACCACGACACACTGGTAAAGCAGGTTTGTCCATGCAGTGCAGCATGTTGACTTCAAAAGCAACCACGAAATGCACTTGTGCACACTGTGACAAATGTTCAGGTATGAATTCCTTCTGATAACTTTAGAAATGTTGACATCTATTTTGTATGATGATGTGGTGTACATTATTAAACATATAGTATGTTTGTTGCACAGTCATTGATAATTTGTGGTACCACTAATTGACTTGCATATATTTTTTCATCAGTTAGTGGAGTAAGTAAGGATGATCATCAGTCTACTGTATTTGGTCCTGTGGCCTCCTGCGGGGAATTGCAGCACAGTTTTGTGATGGCATGAAAGCAGTAACAGTACACTGTTAGTGACAATGATTTCAATGCATGTTTTTTTTTTTCTTTCAGTGCAATATTGTTTCATTTGTTTACCTTTTGGTTTACTTTCTCTCCTTTTTCACTAAGCTCTGTGCATGTGATCATCTGCACTGTAGAATTAGCAATATGTTTTGTAAGTGTGGTCAGGCTGTTACCTATACTGTAAGCAATGCTGACTACTATCACAAAACTGATGTCCGACTTCACATGACAACAGCACTGACAGCTGTCATGTGAGTTACCCTGTAACCCTCAATTATCACATTGATGTATTTATATATTCTGTAAGTCTTCTTCCTTCAAGTGAACACCTGTACACATGCTAGAAATCTTAATGTTGCTTTCATGGAGATGTTACGGGGGGTATGCTGACCAAGAGTCGACACCCCAATGGCGAAATCCCACACAGCAACAATTTTGAAATTGTCACCATGGGGTACCCACGGGCATAATATTACCCTTTCTCCAACTGTGCCCCCCCCCTTGAGTTAAGTCTGACTTGGAGTTAACAATCCTTAAGAAGGTGGGGGGGGTACAGGGGGCACAGCCCCCCCGACAGAAACATCCTGATGTCTGACAGGTGAAATTTCACCTGTCAACATCGGGGATCACGCTATGCCAAACCTTGACAACAGTGTTGTCGAGTCAGCATCGGTAAATTTTTATAGGGGCTTACTTTTCTCTGTAACAAGAAATGTTATCTGTGGACGTCAGCTGAAGCGCTGTGCTATACGCATTTCACATGGTCCTACAGATGGATGAAGTCACACCACACAGCACTGCTGTGTGCTGATGAGTAATGCTTTTTGTAACTGTTGCTGTTTCTGTGCTTGTAGGTATTGTGTGTTAACACACTTCATGATAGTATGTGCAAAGGTGACATTGGGGGAATGGCTAGGAGGAAGGGCTTAGGACCACATACTTGAGTTTCACAGCAACACTGTGATTGTCAATGTAAATTAAAACGTACCTGCATTTCTTGTATTGCCTTTTCTCCTATAGTGTCCTGTGAAGTGAAAAGCTTGCTGGATCTGGCTAACAAGTCACATCGGTATCCAATGTCATATGCCAAAATAAAAAGGCGTGCTGGAAGACCAGAGAAAATGGGTCTATCTCTGCTGAAGTCATATGCCCATCAGGATAAAACTGAGACGTCACCATTTTGTTGCCACCTGCTGGACTTGGGGATCAATCTTCATGGCTCACAGATGAAGAAAAGTCATATGATTCACCTTTGTGAAGGTATGATCCACTAGCAATGTAAATCAATGTGATTTGTTAAGAGCATCAACTTTGCCATATGAAATCCCCATGAGTCCTGATCTCACGCTAAAAGTTGATAGGACTAATGTTGATGTCAGTGGTTGAACATTTCTTCTTATTTTTCTTTGGTGCTCCTGTGTTTCAAGCCATCGTTCATCTTCAAAGGGTCTTCTGTTCCGTCCTGTGGTATATGTAGTGTCAGTTTCTCTGGGTGTTGCAATGTCATGGTACACAGTTGCAGATGTGGGTCACTGATTAATACACTGCACTGAGTAATGACTAGCCAACCCTGGCTGTAGGTTTGTCATACCTGTATGTGCACCTCTGCTGGCAGTGGAGTCTTGCAGCTCATGTACGTGGATGCTGACACTATTCACGTAGGTAAGGGGTGACTTCCTGAGCACATGTTAAACAAATGTTGCGGGTTGCCCCCCTCAGTGGGTCTGAAGTCTGGGGGACAGTGGAAGTGCTGCATATCGCTGTGTGTTTTACTCTCTGTTGGTTTATGAGAACTGTGGTGCCAGGGTACTGGTTATCTGCATAGCTGACTACACAGCATGACGGGGTACTTCAATGAAAAAGCCACACTACATGGTGAAATATATTTTTAATATAATGCTTAGCAGTATGCTGTTAACATAACTTTTGAAGAAGTGTAAAACAATTAACCAATAAGCCACAACTATGTATCATATTATAGTCATGTGAGCTGCTCCCCAGGTGTTTTGACACTCATGATGCTGCCACATGCCTGCGCTCACAGCACGCGACATATGAACTCAATCCCTACAACCCCATACCTGGTTATGGTTTATTGCATTAATAAGATGGTATATATGTAACAGGCAACAGAAAAATGCACGCTTTTGTTTCTGTCTATATGAACATCAACAAGCATTTGTCAATGCCAAACGTTCGCTTGCAGGTATTTGCAGTGGTGTTTGGCACTTATGGTGCTTTACCCTAATGCCCTGTGCGATTGCTGGTAATTGCAAAATAAATTTTCAGCATGGCCTTTTTGTTACCCCCATTGTACGCTACATAGGCGGAAACACGTTTTTGGCAGGATATGAAAAATGACAGCTGTACTGCTCATAAGGAAGTGTGGTAAAATGGCAATGTTGAAAATCTGGAGTGGAAATATTGAAAATTCGCAAACCTATGAGCGTGCGGGGGAACTGTGCAACACACGCTCATAAAACAGTCATGTTAGGAATTTTTCACCAAATTTTCAACATTGGCATTTAAAACCTCTGCTAATGAACAGTGTCACTGTGATTGTCTTACTGTGTCCATACATTGATTTTGCACACCGACTGCGCCATTGTACTACATAAGTAGGAAACACGCTTTAGGCAGGATGTGAAAAATGACAGCTGTACTGCTCATAAGGAGGTGTGGTAAATGGCAATGTTGAAAATCTGGAGTGAAAATATTGAAAATTCACAAACTTACGAGCGTGCGTAGGAACTGCACAACGCGGTCGTAACACAGTTATTTTTAGGAATTTGTTCACCAAATTTTCAACATAGCCATTTTAAGATCTCTGCTCATGAACAGTGACACTGTGATTTTCTTAATGTGTCCCATACACTGAGTTCGCACACCGACTGTGCCATTGTGCGCTACGTGGGCGGAAACACGTTTTGGGCAAGATGTGAAAAATGACAGCTACACTGCTCATAAAGAGGTGTGGTAAAATGGCAATCTTGAAAATGTGGAGTGAAAATATTGAAAATTCTCAAACTAACGAGTGTGCATAGGAGCTGTGCAATGAACACTCGTGAAACAGTCATTTTTAGGAATTTTTTCACCAAATTTTCAACACAGCCATTTTAAGACCTCTGCTCATGATCAGTGTCACCGTGATTTTCTTAATGTGTCCCATACATTGAGTTCGCACACCGACTGCGCCATTGTGTGCTACATGGTCGGAAACACGTTTTGGGCAGGATGTGAACAATGACAGCTGTACTGCTCATGAGGTGTGGTAAAATAGCAATGTTGAAATCTATAGTGCAAATATTGAAAATTCATAAGCGTCACGAGCATGCATAGGAACTGTGCAGCGCTGCGCTTAGTAAAACAGTAATTTTTAGATTTTTCACCAAATTTTCAACATAGCCATTTTAAAACCTCTGCTCATGAACAGTGTCACCGTGATTTTCTTAATGCGTCCCATACATTGATTTCGCACACCGACTGCGCCATTGTGCACTACATGGGCATAAACATGTTTTGGGCAGGATGTGAAAAATGACAGCTGTACTGCTCATAAGGAGGTGTGGTAAAATGGCAATGTTGAAAATCTGGAGTGAAAATATTGAAAATTTGCAAACTTACGAGCCTGCATAGGAACTGCGCAATGCACACTCGTAAAACAGTCATTTTTTTGAATTTTGGCACCAAATATTCAACATGGGGTTTTTGGGACCCCTTCTCATGAATGATGTCACTGTCATGGTGTTATTCAGGCGAAGGGTGATTTAGATGCAGTGACTGCGCAGTGACTGTGAAATCACCTCGGGCCAGAATATGCCATGACAGTGACATCATTCATGAGAAGGGTCCCAAAAACCCCATGTTGAAAATTGGTGCAAAATTCCAAAAATGCCTGAGATATGCAATAAAGTTGAAAACCCCTATCTAGCCATTATACAGCTTACGGCATTTCCTCAGTTCGTGGTCGGCTTTGAAGAGTGCAGACGTGTTCCCAGTCCACAAGGATCGTCCGCGCGAGCTCCGGTAAGTATGGGGTGAGGGGGTGTGGGAGGCTGGAGTGCGCAGTGGGTGGGTGCGGGTTATGGGAGGGGTCTGGGAGAAGCCGTGGGACTGTTTTTGATTTACAGGTTTAAAAAAAAAAAATACGTGGGGCGTTTGCCATGCTGGGGTGGGCTCCCAGCATGGCAGAAGATAGCTGGGGGCGTGGAGCCGTGAGGATTGGGCACCCTGTCGGCTATCAACGGACATTTGCCATGCTGGGTGGCCTCCAGCATGGCACCAAAGCTTTGGGGCGTGTGTGACACGGGGGCCGGCGTGATCGCTGGTGTTTCAGATGACAGCCGGTGGTTTTCTTTGAAGCGAAGACCACTGCTGTCATACAAGCTCCCGCACCCACTGGTGCAGGAACACCACACCTGCTCAACAGAGCAGTGGATTGCAAGGGAGAGCACACCTCCAAAGTGTGCATTTCCCAAACGCCCCTTGCGATGCTGCAGCAGTTTAACGTGAAAATGGTACCTTAATGTGTTAACTTGAAAAGTATCATGCAGTATTATGGCAATAGTTGCTATTTCATGAACATGGAAATGCCAAAAATACAGTCCATAAATACTGTGTCATATTTGTTCTTCATAAATTACACACCATTCCCTTATTCATTATGTTTGATGTTCGTCTGTCGCAGTGCCTGGGTGTTAGTGTCTCTATCACTCATTTTAGACATGATGATACGCTCCTTGCTTACTGTTGGTCTCTGTGTACAGACTGCCACCATACTCACACGTTATACTGTGTATTAACTGATGTTTTTGTTAGGTCTGTAGGTGAAGTCAAAGATCTGGTACAATCCATAAAAGAAGATGCTGTCAAGTTTTTAGAAACATAGACTCTGATGGCAGATAAGGACCGCTAGGCCCATCTAGTCTGCCCATTTCCCTACCTACAGGATAGGCCGCAGATCCTAGTTAACCAACAGCCTTTATCTTCCTGCCCCCCACAAGAATTGTCTTATGTCTGTCCCATGCATTCTTGAATTCTCCCACAGTTTTAGACCCACAACTTCCTCAGGAAGGCTGTTCCATGCATCCACTACCCTCTCTGTGAAATAATACTTCCTCACACTGCCCTGAACCCCTCCTTCTATCTTTAAATTGTGTCCCTTGTTCTTGCAAGTCTCTTTTCTGAAAGATGCTACCCTCTTGGACTTTGTTGATTCCTTGAGGTACTTGAAAGTTTCTATCATGTCCCCCTCTCCCTTCTTTCCTCAAGGGTATACATATTAAGCTCCTTTAGTCTCTCCTCATATCGGCTTCTCTTGCAGACCCTGCACCATTTTAGTTGCCCTCCTCTGGACTGCCTCTATCCTGTCTATGTTCTTGCAGAATGGGGTCTCCAGAATTGGATACAGTATTCCAGATGGGGTCTCACCAACTGTCTGTACAGAGGGATAACAACTTCCTGTTTTCTGCTGCTGATGCCTCTCCCTATACATCCCAGTATACCCCGGCCCTTCTACTGCCTTCTCACATTGCTTGCTAACCTTAAGGTCATCTGATATGATTACCCCAGGTCCCTTTCCTGTTTTGTTGTTGTTACTCCCTCCCCACCCATTGTGTATTCTTCCCCTGGGTTCTTGTTTTCCAGGTGCATTATTTTGCACTTTTTTGCATTGAATCCTAGCTGCCATACGTCACCATTCCTCCAACCTTGCCAAGTCCTTTTTCATCCTTTCACGCCTCCTTGTGTATCAACCCTGTTGCAGATCTTTGCGTCATCTGCAAAAGGCATCTTTCTTCCTTCCAGTCCCTCTGCAATGTCACTTATAAAGACATTAAAAGGACTGGACCCAATACTGAACCCTACGGGTACCCACTAGTAACCTCCTTTCTTCAGAGTGGACTCCATTTACAATTACCTTCTGTGTCCTGTTGTCCAGCCAATGTTTTACCCAGGCTACCACCTGGGACCCACTCCCAGGCTGGTTAATTTGACTATCAATCTTTTGTGTTGGGACTGTCAAATGCCTTGCTAAAGTCTAGGTAGGCCATGTCCACAGCCCTCCCTGGTTTACTACTTTGGTCACCCAGTCAAAGAAATCTATTAGATTCGTCTGACATGACCTTCCGCTGTGAACCCATGCTGCCTTGGATCCTGTGCTCCACTGACCTCTAGGTACTCAACTATTCTTTCCTTCAAGTGACTCCATCACTTTCCCTACCACAGAGGTCAGACTGACAGGTCTGTAGTTTCCTGCCTCTGTCTTGGTCCCACTTTTGTGAAGGGGAATCACATCCACCTTCCTCCAGTCCTCGAGTACCACACCATCCTCCCATGATTTATTAAAAAGAGTAGCCAGTGGTTTCACTAGTTCCTTCCTTAATTCTTTTAGAATTCTGGGGTGAATTCCATAAGGACCCATTGCTTTGTCCACCTTCAGTTTTAGGAGTTCTTGCAGAACCCTTTCTTCTGTGAAAGGACTGGGATCGACCCCCCTATAAAGAGTGCTTCTGTTAATTGGATTAGGCACTTCCCCCTCCTCTTTTGTGAATACTGAGCAGAAATATTCATTCAGTATTCCTGCTTTTCACTATCCCCTCTGCCCACCACCGTTCATTCTATTCAGCCTCACTATCCCTCCGTTGCCTTTCTCGCTCGCTGATGTACCTATAAAGGTTTTATCCTTCTTAACTGAGTTGGCTATCTTTCCTCAGTTTGGTCCTTTGCTATTCTGACTTCCCTCCCTGCTTCTTTCTGCCTTAACTGGTACAGCTCTCTGTCCTGCTCCTTCTGTGTTTCCTTATACTTCCGGAATGCTATCTTTTTCTTCCTGACTTTCACAGCCACCTCTCTTGAGAACCATAGTGGCTTTTTCTTTCATTTTGATTTGTTTATTTGCTTCACACAAAGGCTTGTTGCGTCTGTGTGTTGCGTTTTCCCTCTGAAGAACATGGCAGAACACCTATCAAACTCCACTGGTGAGAAGCAGGAGGAACTGTTCAGAATGAGGACTGCTCAGTAAGTTCCAAACATGTCTTGTACTCCTGCATGCTCTCTGTTGTGGTACTTTTGCCACATCATATCGATCACCTATTGTTACAAATACGTGTTTTATAAACATTGAACTTCTCATGTCTGCATCAGGCATGCAGTTAAATTCCACATGGACCACTGATGTCTCCCTCTAGGAAATGCAATGCTCAGTTGCACACATACTCCAATTTCAAAGTTTAGGTATATGCTTTCTGCAGTTTTCACTGATTACTGTGCTGCTTTACTTATATACTTCCTTTTTGGAGAATGGGTAGGTGCACCATACAGCAAAGCTTGCTATTTTCACTACTGGCACCGGAGATGACACATTATTGGATAGCAAACAACAGTGAATACAAAGCAGAGCTCTGGTGACATTAAGTACTGTAATTTCTATGAGAATTACACAGATAACAACATATGCAGCAGTTAGTGAAGCATGGACGCCTTATAAAACTGAAGCTTACACTGCCGTGGTCAATAGATCTGCAGAGGCAGTCTCCCTGCATGGGATTGCCATTAATAATATTATGGAGATAGTGCATGAGCACGAGGGATGATTGCTTTACATCTAACTTTGTGGAGCAGGACACAGACACACGATCAGGCACCATGGCAGCCACTTAGAGGGTCAGGCAAATGACTTCATTTCAACACACGATGGAAACATAGATCAGAATCTGCATGAACATCACAGACTTTCTGCTTCACACTGTGGTGGGTTTAGAAACATAGAAATTGTCATTAAATGCGGTCCACCGGGTACATCTAGTCTGCCCTAACCCTACACTACTTTGTGGCCTTTGACTAACTGTTCAGTGGCTACTCCCCCTTCTTCCAACCTCAAGTGTTCCCCCGTGCCTCTCTCAGACATGTTTGAAACCCTCTACTGTGCTTGCTCCCACAGCCTTGGATTTGGGGCTTCCTATGAGAGGGCAGAAGGTGGCTTCTTACTTTAGGAGCATTACCCATGGATTTTTTTTTTGTCCCTTTTTAGTGTCACACTTGGGTACGTAAAAGTATGACTAGGCATCTTTTTACAAGGAAAACTGATCAGTTCTTAACAAGGCAGTTCCCTTGCCTGCATTTGTGGGACGTGATGATTTTTTGGACAAAGCAATTGGAGTCTTACTTCCGGCAAGCAGGGTGGGCTAGACAGTGAACAGCATGGAGTGTCCACTGGTAGTGACAAACCAAAAAGCAGCATGTTATTGTATTCAAAAGTCCATGGCCCACATACTTTCTGTCAGGAGCTCAGCAAGGTTCATCTCTCTTCTGAGTAATGTTCATGTAGTGATTGCAAAATGTGTTACTCATCTGACCCTGTGAGTGCCTAATGGGTACCATTACCTATCTGTGTGCCCTCCTCCTCCTGCAGTTGTGTCACTAACATCTTTTGTGCTTCTTCCTCCATGGTTGTTTCAAGACTCACCCATGCTCAAAACCAGGAGGGGAAGTAGTGAAAACAAAGCCTTTGCATTCATTACTGTGACACCATGGGAATCTTAAGTATAGAAACCATGAAATCGCAAGTATGCTGCCTAGTGTTCTGGTACAACACTGTATAAGAAAGATTTCAGGGTACATTTTTAAACAGTCTTGTACTGTGTATGTTTACCTGTGTCATGCTGCTGTGCAACAATTACAAATGTAAGTGTCTTCACATGCCATGACAGGACATGTCATTCTGCACAAGCAGTGCATGTTGGCAATGCTTATGGCCTGCTGCTGCAAGGCACTTGCATCATAGTAGCCTCTGCTTTATGCACTGCTCGTTAAGAGTCCGATGCCCTACTGTTTAATGGGGTTGCGTGGGTGGTTTACTGATTCTAATGTTATATGTGGTCATTGAAATTGGAGGAGTAACACACTGAGGTACTTATGGTAAAGTGCACCAGTTCGTGATATCATTGACCCTGTAACAATTACAACTTTTGTTACTTCACTTATGTACATTATAAACTACAGCCTATCATTCCTATTCAGTTTCTCACATCATGAGGCAATGTACCAAACAATCTTCTCATGATCCTTCTTTTTGTTTCACAGAGCTGTCACTGAATCTCTCCTGAGGATAGTGCAGCAGTCCCCTTCTATTGATCAGTACGATCTATTCACCCACGGGCTAGGAAGACCGCTCTTCAAACATTACCTTACAATGGTTCATGGGATACTGAGAGAGTATTCTGCAATCATTACAGATTCTTTGTCTGTGTCAGAACTTTGTGGAGCTTTTCTGTGTCATGACCCTGAAGAGACTGTTGATTTATGATGTGTCGTGAACACTATTCGTACTGTGTCTCGTTTTCAACATACCAGACAATCAATATGTGTTTCCATTGGACAGGATCATATGTTATACAAAACTTATTTAGAGCAAAATATGTGCAGTTAAGCACTAGTGAGTTTTACCGCGAGACACCATGGTACCATTATTTTACAGTTATTATGCAGACAGACTCATTATGTTTTCAAGTTAACGATGGTTGTGTACTATAATGTGTCATTGGCTTAAAACATTCCCTCCACACAGTCTGAACTGTGGACCTATAGGCTGGGCTTGGTAGGGGGGGAGATAGTTTTTTTGGTTTATTTCTGTGTTTTACTTATTGTCTCCAAAGTGGAACATAGCAATTTGTCTACCTCAATCATGTATCTGTCTTCAAGACATACCTCTTGGGTGGTACAGTGGGGGGGGGGGAAGGTCGGTGTCTTTTTATGTGGTTTACTACTTGTCTTCAAAATGGAGCATAACGTTTTGTGTACTGCAATCATGTGTCTGACTTCAAGACATACCTCTTGGGTGGTATGGTGGGGGGGAGGTCAGTGTTTTTTTTCATGTGTTTTAGTACTTGTCTCCAAAGTGGAGCATAACGTTTTGTCTATATCAATCATGTGCCTGACTTCAAGACATACCTCTTGGGTGGCAGGTGCCACAAAATCACTTCACCGGTTATGTGAATAATAGTATCTGTGTGCAGAAAGGAGGGCATACTGCTTTCGGTTTTGATCATGTACAGAAGCTCCTGCCCAGGGTGCCAATCAAGCTCAGTACTCTTAAAAATGTAATTCGGTTAAAGATATACTTGGTTGTGCATCACATCATGCTTCCCTGCTACTGCAACACTGTGTCTTCCAAATGTCAGTGTTACTATTACAAGTCAAGATGTGCATGTTTAGCATACACTGGACAAGCTGCCAGACAGCTCAGCCTACCAAGTTCATGGTTCACTGACTTTGTCAATGAGCTACAACACTTCCTGAATTCCTACAGGAGATAGAACAAGTACAGTAATTATGGCATCCCATTGGTTGACCGAGGAAAACAGAGACATGTTGCAGTAATGTGAGTTTGGCATCTGTTAAGTGAAACATTTAAGTATTATGCCTGACATTGGTGTGGTGGAGAGTTTACTTGATATCAAACTTAACACCAGCATAACGGTGTTCTCCTCAGCGACCACATGTGACTTGTTGGTGAGACAGCACACGCACTTCCGAGCAGTTCATTACACAGTGTTGTACTGTGGGACTACATTCAGCAGTCCTACAACTTGATATGTGTGAGCTGCATGACAGCTCATGCCACGTGTACATCAGCTCCCCGGTGTGACACACACCACTGATATTTGACATAATGACATAACTGTTTACTGACCGTCAGTAAGGCAGGCAATATGTAAATAAAGGCAATTCATATGTTTTCCAAAAATTTACCATGGCATGTTGTTTGTGATTTCATTCCGGTGACTGCTACCAAAGTGGGTTGCAGTCAGCAACACAGGTGTGAATGTTAATTGATAATCATGCCAAAGCCACCTGCAATTGTGAAGTACAAGAACATAGACCGTAATGATGATCGTTATGTTGCAATTGTACTAGTATTAATAAATGTAATTTGATGTATGATGATACAACATTTATGGGTGCCAGGCAGCAAACAGCGTCCCCAATATGTCTCGTTCCATGTCTGTGGTCCAGTGACTATGCTTAACACCCATTTGGTTGTGTGAAGTTACATTCCAATACTGATGCTTGTCAACCAACCCTATATGTGCTTTATCTCTGTGTCTGATGATGGCAATGCACGTTGTGGGACCGTAGAATTACAGAGTTACACCGGCACATGCTGACAAGTGTTATATAGTATGCAAGTGCATGTTACTTCAAGTTCAATACCCTGAAATGGTCACACACTAGTGACTGGCTTTCCAGAGGGGAAAACCTGCCAATGGTACCAGGTACTCGTAATGTGCCGTTTGCCATCAACAGGGTCAGCCATTGCGCATCATAGTCTCTGTAATGTAATACTCTGCAGTCCACTATTGTCCACTCTGAGTCCATGATGGTCTATGAAATATGTATTCAGTGATTCTAATGTCTATCTATGTCCCGTAACAATTTGTACTATGTGTGGCAGTATCTCTGCCCTTATACAAGCGTTGTTATAGCTGTTTTTTACTGTATCATGCTGTTTCTCCAATGTTGCCATGTATGTATACTGTATGTTTTGTGTTCTCGCGGGTCGTTCCTGAAAATAGGCATACTACTTGTCTAGTGTACTTACACGGTAAACAAAAGCTAAATAAAATGATACAGTTGGGGTTGCCATTAACATAGTAGCATGATGATTAGTGCCACTTTGTGAGACAATGGCAATTACTGGATGCTGAATGAAGGTTGTACATATAGGTTCCTGTTTATAAGATCAATGGTTGAATACTTTTCAACTGAGTTTGAAGGACAGCATACATAACCAACTGTGTTTATCCAACAGTGAACTTTATAAGTATGAAGGGGAAGAAAAGGCTGCACTGCTTTGTTTGACACTGGACATGCTGAAGGGTATAATGATGCCTAGTGCTCGGGGGGGGGGGCTAGGGTTTGTACCACCCTATCTGAGATAATAAAACTGGACTTTGCAATTTAAATGTGGCTTCTGCTATTCTGTCTCTTTGTACCACTGAATGCAACAGTAAGATTGTACAAGTTATAGTACTGTGTGTGCAGTTACTCAGCACAAAGGGTGCCCTTAAACGATTTTGTCCTGGCAGGACAGTATATGGCCCTACATGGACATTATCCACCCAGCCCCTTTCTCACCAAGACAATGCCCTGGTAGGTTAAAGGGTGACCCACGTCAGGACATTGTCATTGCAGGACATAGTAAATCACTGCAGGGACATTGTTCTGCTGGAGACCATGTCACCCTGTGAGGACAATATCCTGGCAGGCTACAGGTTGGCCCTGTCAGGACTGTGTGCTTGCAGGATGAGGTTGGTCCCTGCAGGAACATTGTCCTGTCTGATACGCTAATTCTCTGGTAGGACAATGGCCTGTGAGGGTACCTTTTATCTTAGAAGGACAAAATTTGTCCTTGCAGGGACATTGTCCTCGCCTGACTAAGTATGTCCCTGTTGGCACATGCTAGCAAGCAAAGGCACCATGTGGTGAAATCAGAAGAGTGGTCAGCAATGGTTCTCAGTTGACCAGTTCAGTAATGACTGTTCTCAGTTATTCTGTCCATGCCGTGCTTTTGCCACCAGAGATACGGGCAAAGGTAATTACTTGGTATTACTCGGTTTCCAAAGGTGGAAGAAGGTGTTAGCCCATTGAGACTACCTTCCCTGCACCTGCAGGGTCTATTTAAATTCCATGGTTAAGGATGTAGTCATCTAAGGCATGTTTGAAGGCATCAAATTATTTTTTGTCTACCAGATTTGAGGGTAGTGAGTTCCATAACCTACTTGTTCTAACTGTGAAGTAATGTTTTCCTTCTATTGGTTCTAAACTTAGGAACTTTAAGTTGTAATGTCTCTTGTTATGTGTAGAAAGGGAATGGTTCAGTGACACTCATGTCATTTCTATGAGGTATACACATGGGAAGACTGGCAGAGTAGCTTTCTGCATTGGTTCATGTAACCATAAGGGCATATCACAATTATTCCTCCTATACTTATGTAAAGGTCCTCACATTGCCCTTTCTAGTGGAACATCCAAAGTGGCTCATAGACTCACAATTGTACATGCAGAACTCAAACGTGTGAGCAGAAGAGGTGGTGAAGCTTAGGGCAGATGTAAAATGTCCGCTGTGTGGTACTTGCCAGTAGTTATGGTTTTCAATTGCTATGTGTACAACTGTAACATTTAGAAATGCTGCTATCACTGTTAACCATCTGCTGCTAATGTAGTGGTAGGGAATGGTCACAGACGACAAATAAACATCCAAAAGCACACACGTCAGTATTGGCAACATAAAGTTTTTATGATGATGTGGCACATACAGCCGTTGTACAAGACAGTAGGAAAAAAGTGTAAGACATTACCTTGACAGTTGATCTACAGTGCTGTCATCAAACATGAACTCACAGGTGATTGTGTTCAGGCATGTATAACACTGCAAACATCTCCATCACAATCGAGCACTGTTGGATAAGTAACACATATACATTGAGATACATAAACTGTGCTTGTACTACAGCATATTGCATGTCATTAGGGATGAATCCATGATTACAAGACATATCCAATGTGAAATATTTGAAACACACATGTAAGATACCAAGACATTACATTTCTTAAATTTATAACAAAAGTTCTATATAATTTTGTCTTTTTGGAACAGCTGCACAAATGAGAAGAAATCTCCCTGGATTAGTATGAGTAATATGTGCACAACATAGACACAGTACTGAAAAATTAATATATATGACTGCACAACTGCTACTGGATATCATCACGGTTAGGGAGCATGACACTATGAGTACTTCAGGGTGAAGTAACTGCTGCGTGGGCCGCTCAGTACAACGGCAGCTTGCACTTTGCCTTGCACAATGCGGAAAAGTAGTACCACTGCTGGCATGGTAAAAGAGTTTGACTAAGACATATGCTGGTAAACTAAGATGGGAGATAACAGTACTGTATTTGTCCCCCATCCCCCAAACTCCAACTAATTACCTACCCTTATGATAACAGTATGCTATCAGAACAGCACTCAATTTCTGTAGCACTTATAATTACTTTCACAGTTGTCAGCTATGGTACACAAAATTGTCTGACAATCAGCAAAAGTTCAACTCATGCAGTACACAATGCAAGATTTACACAGCAGGAGACAGGATTCATCTTGAAGTACACACATGAGAGTATTCATTCATCTGTGGCACTCTGCAACTGAACCATTGTATCAAGATAGTAAAAGGGCACAGCCTTACAACGCAGACAGTCAAATAAAGAATGAGGACAAGACACTGAATGCACCCTCTTTTTTAACATAAAGTAGTTACAATAGACAACATACCAAACAGTAATTCAACCAAGCAAGTGTTTCTGGTAAAGGAGAATACTTGCACAACAATGACAAGCATAACTTGTAAAACAGATAAGGACTCATTCCAGATAGAGCAACACCGTAGAATAGTCACTCATACCCCAACACCAGACATGATGTTTCAGCATATAGTCTTGATTTCAAAGAATGAATGGAACAAAGTGAAATTAATCTTGTATCTATGGAAATGGACATCTATAAAGGGTCTACAAATATGAGAAAATGTGTGTCACTACAGCAATTCTTGATCAGGATGGAGGATATATACCGTATACAGTGTACTGAACTTTTTTCACGTGGAATAACCTCTCAGTTGTGCAAATCATTTTTTTTCTTTCCACACACAGTAAAAGAATCGCTACTATGTTAGGTGTAGTCATACATCTACCTTTTCAGCCTTGGAGTTTTTCTTACATCAAAAATTAGGTTTTACCATGCCGCAGTGATAGCGGCGACGGAGACATCCCTGACAGCAACAGTGACAGCCGCATTGCCGAGTGTCAGCAATGCAGTGTTGGGGATGCCTCTGTGATTTCATCAGGGGGGCTCCTCTTCCCCCCACACCCCTCGGTCTCTAGGATTCTAACTCCGAGTCAGAGTTGGACCAGGGGGAGAACACCAAGCGAGGCTTACCCGATTGCCGCACGGACCACCACAGTGACGGGTGGATTTTGCCCGATTTCTGGACCTGTGGTGGACTTCATGGTCGGGGATTTGCTGCGGAGATGGTATACACAGAAAATAACCTTTTGACAGGACAGACGGTACTGTCTCTCTGTTGACCTTTTGCACACCACGCATGCAATTTGTCATACAGAGCAGTATAATTATGCTCAGGAGGAGACATAAGAGTGACACATACTCTCTTGATTGATTTATGATAGGGATGTAGAGGCACTATCTTCTTCCTCCTACACTTGGATGTGTATGTCCCAAATGCAATTCTGTGGGCTTCTTGAAGAAGAGAATGCAATGTCTTACTACCTCTGAATTCAGCTGATTGTCCTGATACAGAGTTTCAATAAGGGAGCGGCAGTTCAACATCATGTCACTTTCCTAAGGAGGTTGTTTGGGACTGCAGGGGGATTCCAGTTCTGGTTGTGGTAAGTACAGTGGTACCTAGTTGGCTTTAGGTTCAGGTAAGTCCATGGGTACTGAGTCGGCATCAGTTTCAGCAGAGTCCTTGACAATATGCATCAAATGAATACAGGCACAAGTGATCCCAAAACTGCTGGTAATACATGTGCATCTCTGTAGTGAGACATCAACAATGCTGGCAAATCCACTGAAGGGACTTGTCACTCTCAACTGCTTGCCTTCCAGTGCAAAGCTCTTAGTATCATACAGATACTGGCCCACCTTTTTGAACAGGGTGCTGCATGCCTGTTCTCCAAGTTCTCCTCTTTGTAGTATCAATTCCAACAATGTCAAATGTTTACATTTCTGGCCAATCCCACCAACAACGCAATCACAAATATATTCATGGAATATGACAATATATTTGATATTTAACACTGAATGACTTGGCATCTCAGCAACAAATTCTGGCAATGAATTTTTTGGTCCCAATTCTTATTTATTTATTTATTTTATTTTTATTTATTGAAATCTAGGATTACAACCTTTGAGCTATAAGCTCATTTATAAAGGTTCCACGTCAGGCATACAGGAAAACAAGATACACAGCACAAGTTACAGATGCGAAACACAGAGAATGCTGAAGGGACGAATTTACATAGACTTGAACAATTGTTGCAGTTGCTTTACTAATATCAACAATTTATAATACTTGAATTAGAGGAAGGAAGGAAGGTACATTAGGCAGCACAGTAGGCTTTGAATAGGAGGAAAGGGGAATAGGTAGAGGTAGTGGAGTGGGGTAGCGGTGACCTCAGGCTATGGGTCACTTTGTCGAATGGGGGGTTGGGGGGAATGAGGAGATAAGGCAGAAAGTGTGGAGGAGTTTGTTGGGTGGGTTGGGGAATGTGTGAAATGGAAAGGAGGAGCAGGCATGGGAAGGGGGTGAGAACCAGGTAGGCAGTAGAGAAGTGCTGGGTTAGGTGTACTCATTATCAGCGACACAGAGTGGAGGTAAGGGGAAGCAGGTGCATACCTGTTGGTTATAAAGGTGAGATTTCAGCAATGATTTAAATGGGCCGACTACACTGAGAGCGGTTAGTTCAGAAGGGAGCAAGCTAAGCCAGAGTGGGGCTCTGTATTCAAAGGATCTCTGTCCTTGAGAGGTGTGCCAGAAGGGGACCTCGATGGAGAGATTGTTGGATGCCCTGGTAGTCCTAGTAGGCTCAGTCAGGTAAAGGAGGGAACAGCTTCCTGGTGGTAATAGGCCTAGGGTTGCTTTTTTGGCTAGTAGACAGACTTGGTAGAGGGTCCTCTCAGCCAGATTTAGCCATCTCATTTGCTGGTAGAGATTACAGGTATGGGTTAGGTGTGGAGCCCCTAGCGCAAGCCTGCAGGCTTTATTCAGCATAGTGGCAAATCGTTTAAGGGTAGTGTTAGGTGCCGTACTGTATATGGTGAGACCATAGTCGATAGTTGAGAAGACTGAGCTGGTGATGGCGAGCTGGAGGGCTTTGTCAGTAAGGCAGTTACGGTGTTTATACAGAAGGGTGAGCTTCCTATTTGCAGCTAAGACAACACTGTCTATGTGGCTACAGAATGTAAGGGAGCAGCCTAGAGTGAGCCCCAGGTATTTGAAGTTTTGGACCATTTCTATGGCTATGTTTTGCTTGCTTAGAATGTTAACGGTTGCTGTCTTGTGGCGATTGTGGGCAGGGGCGAAAAGCAGAGTCATGTTTTTTTTGTGGTTGACAACCAACTTAGCATGATCAAACCAGTCCTCCACATTGTTAAAGTCATGTTGAAGACATTGTTCTAGGATGGTAGGTTCAGTGTGGCTGGAGTAAATAACCGCATCGGCTGTGTAGAGAAGGATTTTGTGTATACAGGCTAGTGGGAGGTTATTAAGAAAAATGCTAAACAGCAGGGGGCCCAATATGGATCCTTGGGGAAACCCGGTGGACACTAGCAGTGAGTCCAAGAGTGTACCAGATATTTTTAACCATTGCTCATGCCCTGTGAGGTAACTACATAACCAGCACAGTGAATCAAGTTGGGCCAGGAGGAGGTCATGGTTGACGGTGTCAAAGGCCTTGGTGAGGTCTATAAAGGTTACCCCCACCTAGCGGCTAAGATCAAAGGCGTCGTGAATAAACCCCATGAACTCCAGGAGGGTTGTTGTAGTACTGTGGAGTTTACAGAAGCCATGTTGCTGTTGGCACTGTAACTGATATTTGTCGAGGTGGTCTACTAGCTGATCGTAGACTATACGCTCTAAGGCTTTTGAGATCAGCGGAAGAATTGAGATAGGATGGTAGTTAGGATGACTTGTCTTACAACCAGCTTTGAAGACAGGGGTAATTACTGCAGCTTTCCATAATTTAGGGAATGTTCCTGTGGTGAGGGATAGGGTGATAACTCTGGTGAGGGGTGCTAGCAATTTGTCTAGCGCCAGGGAGATTCTCCTTGATCATTTCCTCAGCAGTGTTTTTCACTTCTGCATTTTTCTGAAAGCTATCATTTTTCACATGGCCAGACTGCTGCAGGATGTCCAAGTATGTAAAGTAGGTCAAGATTTTATTAGACAACAGAAACAGACGGTCATCCAGATGACGGTTGCTGTTGCCATTCATAAACTGATACTTCAAAGTATGGAAAAACCTGCAGAGATGAAAGAAGAAATAGTGTCACAACAAGCAAAACAGGCAACAGAATACACAAGTTATGCAGTTTATTATAGAATCATGAACTTAAACAGTTGTTAGCCCGTGCTTCTTAACAGGTAATGTCAGGGCATAAGTCACGAAATGGAGGATCATCGGCTACATCGTCAGTGATGCATTACGTATTTTTTTTATGAAAGGGGGTAGATGCTGAGAAGCAACCATAGCAACCTTGTTGCAATACATACGTATGTTAGCAAAACAAGGAAAAACTGTAGTCAATTCATACCAGAAACACAAAAATGCCTTCAACAACATTGTAAAACATGGAGTGGTACAGAAAGAAGACAGTGTGGCACTAGATCAGGACATTGTAAGTGTGTGACAAAGGGGTCAGGCAACACCACTGATGGGGTGGTGTACTTGAGCTTTACCATTGAGACGGCCAAGGTGAGGAACAAGACCCCCCACAGCTGAGTATTGGGCCCATCCAAATCAAGGTCTGTGTTACTGACATTGATGAAGAGCAGCAAAGACCGATACAACTTTTTTGGCAATAGCAGAAACAGCATCCCATACAGTTAACACAACTGAAAAAGACTATGGTATGGAGAGAGTAACATAAGGAAGAATATGCAGAAGTCTGGTCAAAGGTGATGTGTTTCACATGTGTTCTTCACCGAACATATATTTAAAAAGTAAAGTATTTTGTTTATGACAGTTGTATCATGGCTACGTGAGCACTGTGAGTAAAGTGAGAAACACCACCAAAGAGACATGCAGCATTGTAGTAATGGTGTTTCATGAAGGTAACTAAACCAAACAGAGTAATCTGATACTACCGAAGCCATGCATGTTCTTAGAGTGTATACAGAAGAATATACAGAAAGAGGAGTTCCTTTGCTGAAGAATGGCACACACTCATGGGATGCTGTCTGCAGCTATGGAGGTGCCAGCTACATAGTCACGTGCAGACTGCAGGTGGTACCTTACAGATCAACAGCACACAGCTTCCTTAAAGTGGACAAAGTTTACAGGATGAAGACATTAATGAAACAATATCCACAACAGAGGAAAGTCTGGGGCATTAGTTGTAGAAGCATCAGCAAAATTGAAACATGCACATCATCAGGATGAAGGAAGCATATTCATAGAAATACATATCAATTGCAAGGCTTTTACAGTCAAAAGTGTGACGAGGCAAGGAACACAATAAATATGAGGGAGAAGTTCTTCATAGAGCATGGTGTACAGGCATAACACAATGTGACAGCAGGAATGGAGAACACCTAGGTAGAGGTGAACAGCAAGCATTGGGGGGGAAAGAGAAGAGTTACATAATAGCATGCATCGATAATGTACAATGAGACACTACTTACAATAAAACTGGAGGAAGTTCATGAGTACAGTGGTACTTACTGTACAGTAAGTGACAACAATTTCTACATAAGTAGGTCTTAGTATTTGTATGATACACAACATCTTAGTATGCATTACTGAATTAGCGTCACTGCATGCCTTGTATGACAATTACTCATGACAGATACCTTTCAGAAATGTTGTTGGTTTCTGAATCTTCATGATAAAATCTTCTGCTAAAGTTGGACCACATTTTACCACAGGGCACCCAGTTCTTCTGAAGATAGCTCAAAACCGGTGGAGGAAAGGATTTCTGTGTCATTGTGATGACCTAATTTTCAAATTCTTCCTAGCAAAGTGTCAAATAGCAGAATAGCATGGTGAACAAACACAGTACATATGACACCATCTCATAAAGAAAAAAGTACGGCAACATTTGATGTCAAGCAGTCCCATCACGTATCAGTGACAAAACTGGCCAGTGGAAGAAACATGCGTTAGGTGGACAGTCACTATTAGGGTATACAGGCCCATGAAAGCCATAAGAATCATTTTTCATAATGCAGACTAACGTAAGTCACACTGTGGAGAACAAAACAAGCATTTGTCAATGCCGAATGTTTGCTTGCTGGCATTGGCAGTGGTAATATAGAAGTTACAGAGCTGCGTAATAGGAATGGCAGTGAAGTACTGAACTGAAGCCAACCCCACCACCACCCTGCAGAGAGTGACAGGCATTGGGGTGTGCATTTGGGTCATCAGGCATAATGGCCTTGCCATTTCACCACACCCACCCTGCAGACACTGACAAGTGTCATGGTGTTCCTTGGGGTGTTTGCTCCTTATGCGCACCCATTTCATTAGGAAATGTGTGAGATGGGTGTGATATAGGAGAATGGGGTGAACTTTGGGGCTGAAGAGTCCAAGGCATACCTCCAATACCTCTCACTGGCTGCAGGGTGTGGAATGGTATGAGCATTACAGGCAAGAATCCCAAGTCACACCCCCTGATGCCTGTCATTCTCTACAGGGTTGGGCATTATGGTTGGAAACCCTAATACCTCCGGCATTCGTTGGTATTTTCACTCCAAATTTTCAACATGTTTTTTTTGTGACCCCACCTCATGAACAGGGGGAATATCAGTTTGTTAGCCGAAAGCTGCTTATGCACAGCGAGTACGGCATTTAGCACCACAGGTGCAAAAACATTCCGAACAGGATGTAAAAAATGACAGCTGTACTGTTCATGGGGAGGTGTAAAAAATGGCAATGTTGCAAATCTGCAGTACAAATATTTAAAAAAAATGGTGAAGTCATGAGCGTACATAGAAACTGTGCAACGCACACCCGTAATATAATTAGGTTGGGGATATTTTTACAGCAGATTGTCAACTCAGGCATTTTGGTGCCTCCGATCATGAACAGTGTCACTGTGATTTTCTTTATCTGTGCCGAACAATGATTCCCCACAGTGACCATGCATCTCAGCTGAAAGTGTGAAAACACACTTCAGCCATGTTGTGAAAAAATGACAGCTGTACTGTTCATAAGGAAGTGTGAAAATGCCACTGGTGAAAACCTGACTGAAAATATTACAAAGTCATGAACTTAACGAGGGTGCGTGGAAACCGCGCATTGCTCCACAGAACACAGTCATTTTATGGACTTTTGTCACCAAATTTCTCAACATAGCCATTTTAAGACCTCTGCTCATGAACAACAGTTTAACTGTGATTTTCTTAATCTGTCCTAAACATTGTTGCGACACCAACAGCACCATTGTGCGCCACATGTGCTAAAACACATTTTTGGCGCATATGATGAAAATGGCAGCTGTACTGTTCATAAGGAAGTGTAATAAAATGGCAATGTTGAAAATCTGGAGTGAAAATATTAATTTGCAAACTTACGAGCATGCATAGGAACTGCGTAACGACGTCAGAAACAGTCATTTTAGGATTTTCACCAAATTTTCAACATAGCCATTTTAAGACCTCTGCTCACGAACAGTGTCACTGTGATTTTCTTAATGTGTCCCATACATTGATTTTGCACATACTGCGCCATTGTGCACTACATGGGTGGGAACACATTTTGGGCAAGATGTGAAAAATGACAGCTATACTGCTCATAAGGAGGTGTAGTAAAATGGCAATGTTGAAAATGTAGAGTGAAAATATTGAAAATTCGCGAACTTACGAGTGTGCATAGGAGCTGTGCAACGCACGCTCGTAAAACAGTCAATTTTAGGAATTTTTTCACCAAATTTTCAACATAGCCATTTTAACACCTGAGCTCATGAACAGTGTCACTGTGATTTTCTTAATTTGTCCCGTGACGCTGATCTCACACAATCGACTGCGCCATTGTGTGCTACATGGGCAGAAACAGCTTTGGGTGACAAGTGAAAATGACAGCTGTACTGCTCATAAGAAGGTGATAAAATGGCAATGTTGGAAATCTGGAGGAAAAATATTGAAAGTACTGAAGGACCCACGAGTGTGCGTGAACCGCGCAATGCACCCTCGCAGAAACAGTCATTTTTAGAATTTTTTTCACCAAATTTTCAACATAGCCATTTTAAGACCTCTGCTCATGAACAGTGTCACTGTGATTTTCTTAATTTGTCCTGATATGATTTCAAGACACTGATCATGCGCCATTCCTGCGCTATATATGGGTGGAAACACATTTTGGGCGAGATGTGAAAAATGACAGCTGTACTACACTCATAAGAAGGTGTGGTAAATGGCAATGTTGAAAATCTGGAGTGAAAATATTGAAATTTCATGAACTTACGAGCTCATGAGGAACTGCTAATGCACCTCAGAAATATTATTTTTTGATTTGGTATCGTTTTTAACATATATCTGGGACCTTCTCGAATGATGTCACTGCATTTGGTATTCAGGCCCAAAGGGTGATTTCCTGAGTACTCACTGGCACAAATCACTCCTTCGGGTAGTAATACCACCATGACAGTGACATAATTCATGAGGGGTCCTAAAACCCCATGTTGAAAATTTGGTTAAAAATTCCCAAAATTCTTGAGATATGCAATAAAGTTGAAACCCCTATGTAACCCATTATACAGCTTACCGGCATTTCCTCAGTTCAAGCGTTCGGCTTTGAAGAGTGCAGACGTGTTCCCGGTCCACCGAAGACGTCGTGCCAGAGTCCGCAGAGGTAAGTATGGGGTGGGGTGCGGGAGGCTGGGTGCGCAGTGGGTGGGTGCGGGTTGTGGGAGGGTTGGGAGGACGCCCAGGACAGTTTTATTTTATAGGTCTTAAAATAAAAAGGCGTCGTGGGACGTTTGCCACACTGGGGTGGGCTCCCAGCATGGCACAAAGACTTGGGGGGCGTTCAGCGCGAGGATTGGGCACCCTCGTCGGCAAAATAAAACAAAACGCCGCGCGGTTTGCTACGCTGGGGTGGGCTCCTAGGCGGCACAAGGACTTGGGCGTTCAGCCAGCGGGGATTGGGCACCCCATCGGCAAAATAAAAATCTCGGCACCGTTTGCCACGCGCAGGTGGGCTCCCAGCGTGCTGGCAGGGACTGGGAGGCGTTCAGCCCGGCGGGGTTGGGCACCCTGTCGGCTATTCAGTATGGAAGTGGCGCATGTCTGTCTGTGCGTGGGGGTGACAGCGGCGTGGTGGCGATATCTTATCGGTGCTCACTCAAGCCATAGCTCTTTCAACTGTATGCCACTGCATTTTGGAGCGTGTCATAGACAGCTCCAAAATGCATTGGCTTACAGGGGCCGCGCCTGCCAGCCCAGTGCCTGAATTGGAGGAGGAGGTGACACACCTCCGAAATCTCCGTTCATGGCGCTATGTTTCTTGCACATGCGTGCAAGCAAACATAAAAAAACATTATCCTTCAGACACTGTAATTGGATGGCACGAAATTCATGTTCAGGATCATATGGAGATGAAACATGGCACAAGCATGGGAGTAGTAAAGGGACACACCTAATAAGAAAACAGCAAACTGTTACAACATTGGTAGTACACCTTTGAATTATATGGCAATACTCGCAAAGAGCATGTCGTCAATAAGACATGTGCCAAGTGACAGAGGGACACATACTGAGCCAGTGACATTAATGATGTTAAACAGTACTGTAAAAATACTGTGAATTGTCATTTACTAGTGGTTGTCAAAAATTCAGGAGTCTGCAGTAACTAAGATGCACTATGTGCACAGCAAGACAAACTGAAAAAGTAGTTTAACACCAAGAGGTTACTACCAAAACATGAAAACCATCATTGCTGGGATTAGTGTGCTTGTGTTACTATTACCAACAAAAGAAAACACACCCTCGCTGTACTTCAACACTTGTGCAGTGATGAATGACCTATCAGCAACATATGTACTAAAACAGACCAATCAGTAACAGATAATAATAAAAATGACAATGAATAATAAAGATAAGCAATATGATGAGGCAATCACACAACAATAATTAGAGAATTATTCACAGGCAGAACGAATGCAGAGCTAATGCAGTGACAAGCAACCCAGTAGTCAACTCAAGTGAAATTCAGGAAGGGACATACTTACAGTGTGACAATTCTTCAAAATGTACATTTCCTTCATGATTTCATTATGTGAGGCCATATTTGAAGGCCCATACTCTATGGAGTCTTTCTTCTTCAGCTACCTCTGTACAGTCTAACAATAATGAAATCATGACACTGATGATGTATACCTCTGACGCAATGATTACATGGGGAGAAGACAGTGGGAGGGGGTTCAAGAGGGCCTGGGATAGACACAGGGGATTACTGAGACGGGACGGACTACAGCAAAAGACTAGTGGACTCTAGGCACTCTGAGCAGACTGGTTGGGCCTGGTGCCCTTTTCTGCTGTCACATTCCTAGGTTCCTATGTTCCTATGTATGAACACATGAACATATGAAAATACTGGCAGAAACAGGCCTCACAGTCAAGCAAGTCTGCTCACGTGTGCAGCTAGCACATTATAATGCTGCTGCCCCTCCCTTCCCCCATCCTATTTCCCCTTACCCTTACCCTATCTCAACCCCTCTTAAAGTTGTCTACCATCTTGCAGGCCACTACCTCACCCAGCAAGGAGTTCCACTTGTCCACCACTCTTACCATGAAAACATTTCTCCTCATCTCTCTCCTGAATCTACCCCCTCCAGTCTCTGTTGGTGTTCTGTCATGTCCCTCCCCTTTCTCCTCTGGAAAATCCTCTCTGTATTAGTCTTGTGTATTCTCTTCAGGTACTTAAAGGTCTCAATCATATGTCCCCTGTCCCTCCTCTCTCCCAGAGAGTACATATTCAACTCTCCCAGCCTTTCCTCATATGACTTGCCCTCCAATCCCTGGATCATCTTTGTAGCTCTACACTGTACCCCTCCAACAATCTGGTGTACTTCTTCAGGAATGGGCACCCGTATTGCATGCAGTACTCCAGGTGGGGCGTAACCAGTTACTTACACAGAGGCAGGATAACGTCCCTACTTCTGGAGGAGATCTGTCTAACTATATATCCCAGCATTTTGTTGGCTTTTGCTGCTGCCCTTCTGTAGTAAACAGAGTTATTTATGCTCCTGTTAAGATCACCCCAAGGTCCTTCTCTTCTGTGGAGCAACCCAACTGTACCCCATTTAAGTGATAATCCCTTCCCTGGTTCCGGGCTCCAAAGTGCAGATCCTTGCACTTCTTGGTGTAGAACCCCAGCTGCCATTTATCTGCCCATTCCTGCAGCTTATTCAGGTCCTCCTGCAACCCCTTTCTCCCTTCATGCCATCTACCACAGCTCCCATCTTGGTATCATCTGCAAACAGACTGATTTTGCTCCAGATTCCATTTGAGATATCTGCAATGAAAATCCCAAACAGTACTGGTCCCAGCACGGATCCCTGTGGTACCCCGCTTGTCACCACTCTCGGTGATGAGAGTTACCCCCTACCACCACCCTTTACTATCTCCTTCTCAGCCAGTTCCTGATCCAGATCACCATTTTTGTTCCTGCCCCCATATACTCCAGCTTCAAGTAACATGACTTACAAAAAAAGAAAAGTGTTTACCTGTAAAACATAGAACCAGACAGCAGAATATTAGAATGGGGAAACACTGCTTGTAGTGCTCCGATTAAACGCCAGTCCTTATCAACCATAAAACCTCTAAAGGAGAAACATGAAGACATTTTAAGAAAAGAAAAAAGATACTTATAGAAAAAGCAATGTGTAACATTAAAGTTACTGCAGAGAAAAAAAATCAGTCACTATGGTCACACTCACGCTGTTACAGAATGACAGATTAAATGAATAAATGGCATTGCTAACAATTTCATAACTAAATTAACAAAATAAATACAGAATGTAGTAGTACAAGAAGTATGAAAGAAAACAGTCATATATTTAGAATATCTTGGGTAGAAATTGGGTACTCTTAAATGTAGTGACTGGATGGCCTTCTGCAATTGCGCCTGCTTTTCAGAGCTTGTGACAAAGAATGCTACAGGAACACCATGGCCATGTTCATTACGTATCAGCATGGTGTATAATGCGTAGCCATAAACAGTTATGTCACCATACGTGTCATCGACAAAAACTAGATTTTGACCACACTGTTCCAACTGCCTCCTCTGCCAGGTAGACTACCGGCACAACAGAAGGGGATCTCCATTAACCTTTGAGAAGGCCTGATGAAAGACAGCATCCTCCTTAAGTGCAGAATGGACAAGTTTATGCACACTTGCAGCATTGTTAGGGTCAAATCTTTTAGACATATTCCGTCTCTGACGCACTCCCTGTAATATCATCAGGAGTTAGGTAATAGCGCATATAGGTCATACACATTATGATGACCGTTCATTTCAGACTGCTTGGCAGCACATAAAAGAATTTCACTGTTACTCATGTTTAAGGCCAGCCAAACTCCAAAGAGATTCATCAACAGCGTTAAATCTTCTTTCAAGAACATTAGAAATGTCATGATCGCTATGACTCAGTTTTCCCGATAATCATGACCATATTACTCCCCTCTTTTAATAATTGGAAGGAGACATAAGCAACACAGGCATTTGCTCTTGTGCATGTTGGGTCACCACATGATGATCCACGTGGCTTGCTATAACGTCCACACATAAAATATGTGATGTCACGTCTTTTTGCCCATCTTGAAAAACATCCTTTCCCATCCTGCATTAAATTATGTAGCTTGTCTTCCATTATTTTTTCAGTGTTGTCAGATGACTGGATGACAACAGTGGTTTGCATTACGCCATCCTTATTAACACGCAGCGTCTTCTGGAATGAAGATCGGATGAGAACATCCACATCAAACACAGAAAAACCTAAAGTAAAACAGATATGACAAGAATCACAATGAGATGCACATGATGACATCACAGAGCAATTACTTCCTCTGAAGCAGGTGAAAGTATTATGCACATACGAGATTCCCAGCAGATACAGGTATAATGCTCTATCTCATGTGCTGGAGTGTGCGCACATCACTGTTTTACACTATAGCTGCTCATCATACCCTTATCTCACCCCCACCCATTGATGTTAACCATTATTTCTTCACTCACACCCACTGCACCCCCATGGTTTGAACTATCCCTCTGATCCTGTCCCAACCCCTTTTAAAACTGCCCATTATCCACACTGATATCACCACCTCCCTAGGCAGTGCAGTCCAGTGTGCCACCACCCTTTGAGAGAAACAGTGCCTCCTCATTTCCCTCCAAAATCTGCCTCCCTACAACTTTGGACTGTGCCCCCTGGTTTCCATTCCACATTTTAATTGCAGAATACATCCCATACTTACTCTGTTCATACCCCTCAAGTATGCATGCAGTGCTGTGTGACATCACAAGGGACCTAGACAGAGGCATGATAAATTATCCTCTCCTAGTGGTAATTACCCTCACGATGCACACCAGCATTCTGATGACCTTTACCCACTGTCTTCCTGCACTAGGCTGACTGGGACCGGAAGTGTTCCATGTTATGCATACACTGTCCTTCATGCTCTGATCTCTGCACTGTTGCACCGATTGTTTAAATGTTCCTCCTGTATTGTTCCATCTATTGTAAACAATGTGATCATGTTATCCCTCCCAGCTTTGTACACCATCTGTATTGCGCAATTCTATATTTGTCTGTATATGATCTGCCTCCACTGTAATCCCTTCCCCCCAGGTCGCACCGTGAGACAAGCATCTTTTTGCTCAGCGTGCCTTTCCTGGTGAAACAATTTCAATAAATAAATAAATATTTCTGCTATCAACAGTACACTCACATCCTTGTCCTACTTAGAGTTGGATAACTGCACTCCCACCAACCAGTTATTGTTTCAAGACATCATGGCTACCAAGTACATTATTTATCACTTCTTGGCATTCAACCGAAGTTGCCATGTATTAGATCATTCATCCATTTTTCCAAAATCCTCCAGGAGTACTGTACCTCCTTCCAATCCATTAAACTCAACTCAGATCTTGGTATCATCGACGAGGAGGCTGACCTAACTCTATATACCTTCTGCAATGTCAGCAATTAAAATGTTAAACAGAACTGGTTCCAGCACCAAGCCCTGTGGGACCCCACTTGTTACAGGCAAGGGCAAAGATACCCCAAACCCCACTACTACCTTCTGCTGTCTATCCTGTACATAGCTCATGACCCATCTATACAGTCTCCTCCCCATTCCCAGGTTGCTCAATTTGCTCGTCCGCCTACCATGTGGTACAGAATCAAGGGCCTTGCTGAAGTCCAGATATAGGACATCCACCACATGACCCTTGCACACTGACTGCGTAACACAATGAAAAAGTCCACCAGGTTTGTCTTACAGGATCTGCAAGAGACAAACACGTGCTAGCTGCCATCTTGGAGATCATTAGCCTCCATGAATGTTCCCAGTCTGTCATTCAGGATAGTCTGCATTAGCTGTAACACAACTGAGGTTGGGCCAACTGGCGAATACTTCCAAGATTCATTCTTGGGCCCTCTGTTATAGAGGAACACCACTTGAACCACCCTCCAATCCCTGAATACGCATCCTATTTACAGACAGGTGTTGAACATGTCCACCAATGGCCCCACAAGGACAACTGACAACTCTCTCAGTACTCTCAGATGATCAAAGTCCAGCCCAGGTGCCTTGTCAACCCTCAGAGACTTATGCCCTCCATCGCACTTCCCTTGGTGACTTCCCCAGCTGTGATCTCCTCCATCTTTGCTCCCACATGACCCTTCCACTTACATAAAGGACAATCCCTCGCTTTGGTGAATATCGAACAGAACTACTCATTGAGTACTTCTGCCTGCTCTGTCCCCTTGTCCACACACCCACCCACTGCCATTCTGGATCCTATCAATGTGCTCCTTACTGTTTCTTGTCTCCCATATAGACATAAAGAAATACTTTTCACCTTTCTTGATCCCATGGACCACACTCAGTTACCTCAATGCGTTGGCTACCCTTACTGTTATAGTCACTTCCTTGGATTTCCTGATGTATTCCTCCATATCTTCTTTCCAGTTCAATGTTTAGTAGGTTCTTAATGTAGCTGCCTTTTACCTCACCATGTACCATACCCAAAGGTACCAAAAAACAGTACTGGTGTAAATACTAACAAACACCAGGAAGAACAAGACCAGTGTGACATTCATACACAAACCGCAATAGCATATCTTCCACATACTCCAAATGCACACGAGGATGACATGCACACTCTATTGAGAAACAACAATGGACATCAGATGAGGACAGACACAAACTTGACTTCAGACAGTCAAAGAACATCACACAGGCATTGTCCTTAGAAAACATGCCACAATACTATTAACACAGCAGAAACATGCATAAAATAAGAAGTCAGTTAAGCACAAACACCACAGAACATCACCTTCATCCTTAAAAAACAAATGAAATAGCTGACAGGATAGTCCTGGCAGAAAACAAAGGTCCTGGCAGAAAAAAAGGTAAACATTCAAGAAAACAAAACAATGAAGTAAATCTCCGAGACATGTTACAATGAGAAATGTGTTAGAAACGGGATGAGCTGAGAGTGTCACACAGTAAGACACATTGCAGTCACCAAAGTCATCACACGTTTCAACACATGCAATTCATTGCAGGGTCATGTGATGGAAAGAGCACTGCTTGACCAGGTAACAGCCAAGAAATAAAACATAACTTATACCATGAAAGTACAATGAAACATAGTTCACATTACACACACCACATTGCTGAACATGCCAGAACAATGCATAAATTTCCACATTAAAGCTTGAAGCCATGGAAGTACTCCGGAAAGGATCATGCTTTTAGGATAGACGTACTTCTGACAGCATAACACTATCAGGATACAAAACTCACATTACAGAAAAAGGACTACTGAGCAAAATATCAAGGATTCCATAAGCATACCACAGACATAGCAAATATGTAGCCACAGAGGCCAGTAGCCATTCCCACCCATAGCCAGTAACAGCACCAACAACACAGGAAGACAACAATGACAACATTAAATAAATAACTGAAAAACATGCACAACATAACAGTTACCATATCTCCAGGAACAGTGCATTATTTAGCAATACTGCAGAATACTTGTAGCCCTGACAGGCTCATCCTGTCAGAACACACACTTCACCTCACAGGACAATACTAGTCAACACATTGCTTATTCCAGTAATATGACACAGTACTCACACATAAACATACTACAGTCATCCCACTTAACAAGCAACATTGGCCATTACCAGAGACATCCATTACACCCCTCCCAAAAAAAACACAGTTTGTATCACAGACACCAGCCTAGCAGAAGCAACTCACGCAGTAGTATTAGTTTACCAAATGCAGATACCAAGCATCTATTACATCAAGAAGTAACAACAAAATGACAACTGAAAGTAAGCAAGATTGCTTACAGCACTGAAACAAAAACAGAGATTTCAAATCACTGCACCACTGACGATCTGCAGATGAGATGGGCAATATCATGAGCACGATCTGAAATATAAAAAAATAAATAAAATGAGTAACGTTATTACAGCACTGTAACATTAACATGTTCAGAAAATGAGCAGAACAGATGATCTGTGCCTCACTGAACAAAATTATCTCTGAGGCCAGACGCTGAAGGAAAAACATAAAAGATCACACAATATTCAGTAAGTTGACATACAAATGATAAAAAAAGGAATATTAAACTGAATGTCACTCACCAAGGCAATGCACACAAGTACTCCAACTAGAAATGGAAAAACTTCAGCAGCTTAGCCACAGAAAATGGCACCAGCTTCACTATAAGGAGAACAATAGCATGACAAGCTTCAATCCAACACTCTGCACAATTCAAATTTTGGTACAGAAGTGTGTGTCCACAACTAGCCTATCAGAACAAACCATTCTGTAACCAATCACAGTAGAATACCAAATCAGCCAATAGCTGACCAGCAGAACCGAAACATCCAATAGCATTAGGGGACAATACTTGACTGACAAACTGACAAATGAATAGCAATTTTCTCCTGTCAGGACAATTTGATGACAGCAAAGGTTCGTGGCACCTTTATTATCCTTGCGTGTTCCACCCACATTCTAAAATTATGCATCCCTGCCACATTCTGAAATTGCACATCCCTTCCCCATTCCCAAATTGTGAGTCCATACCACATTCTGAAATGGTGCATCCCTGCCAAATTCCATAATTGCACATCCTCACCAAGTTGTGTTTCAATGCCATGTTCCAAAATTGTCACTGCAACATTCCCAAATTGTGCATCACTGCCACATTCCGAAATTGAGCATCACCACCAAATTCCAAAATTGATCGTTACCACCACATTCTGAAACTATACACCACTGCCACAGTCCAAAACTGTACATCACCACCATATTCTGAAATTGTGCATCACCACTGCATTCGAAACCTGTGCGTCACCACCACAATCCAAAATAGTGCATCACTGCCGCATTCCAAACCTGTGCATCCCCACTGTATTCCAAAATTGTGTATCACCACTTCTTTCCGAACCTGTGCATCACCGCCATATTACAAACCTGTGTGTCACCACCACATTCCAAATCTGCATGTCAATACCACATTCCAAACCTGTCCATCACTGCCAAATTCCAAAACTGCATGTCATCACCACATTCTGAAACTGTGTGTCACCACCACATTCTAAAATTGTGTATCACCACCGTATGCCAAAATTATGTGTTCCAGCTACTTTCTGAGATTGTGTCATTGCTACATTCCACAACTGCAACCTGGTGACATTTTGAAATCCCATACCTGCAGTATTCTGACAATTGCACACAACGTTGCCATTCTAAAGTCATGTTTGCCACTGCATTCCATCCCCCATCACATTCTGAAGTAATGTACCTTGCATCTACACATTATGGAAGTGCATGTGTTGACCCACCCAGTGTCAGTTTTCCTTTTTCAGATGTTTACTCCACCTGCAGTTTTAAGTAACATAGGAGAAATAAATCATATAAGGTAGCTTGCAAGGAGGACTAGGTTGTGAGTTCAGTAGATGACATCATCAGTAGCTGTTCTCTGAAACTGACGTTTTTGAACAGGCAGTGAATTAAGGGTTACAAAATGACTTGTAACTTTTAAATGAAGTAACTTACAGATCTGATTTTTGGCATGAGTCTGATTGAGGATATGCTAATCCAAATTATCTGAATTTATTGATGCCAAAAATGTTGGCCTCAGTCCCTCTTTAATGGAACACAAGCTCCATGAGTTGGATTGCAACAGCCGCATCTCCTGCATTCTGCAGTCTGCAGATTTTGGTATTGCTACCACACTTGATCCACGATATAAACGGGCCATCATCAATACTTGAAGGTGGACATGACCAGGTTCAAAATCTAAATTATCAGCTAATAAAATGGGTACATGGTGCACAGATGTTAAAATCACAGTTAAGTAAGGCACAACATCAAAATAATCAGAGGCTGAGTTTTGCTACCACCCCACATGATAAATGGACTGAAAAAACATGCATGACAACCAGGCTTATGAGGCAGCAGGATTCCATGCAGTGCAATGCATGGTGGGTGCATATTTGACAGACACCAGGTACCTTACCATCTTGGAAGAGCTACTGCTGTTCTGGAGTAGCAAGGTTACTGACTGGCCAGCACTGACCTCCATAGCAGTCAAATACCTGAGCTTCCCACCCTCAAGTGTCAGTGTGGAGAGGTTATTCAGTTTGGCAGGGGCCATTGTGTGGGACAGGTATACAGAAATTTCCCTTAGAAATGTTCGCATGTTAACTGCAGTCTGGAAGACTGTGAGGGCTGCTTCCTTGATGAGGATAACTCAAAGATAAAAACAGAAGTGCTCGATACATCCTTTCCTCCTTATCAGTTGAATTCTTTTCTTTATAATTCAGTTTTGATTTCATTTCATTACATTTTTCCCCAAGTCGTGCTGCTGTTCTATACATCCATCTTATTACCTCCATCTGCCCTCTCCTATGTCATGCCTACAGACAAACTAGAAAATCAGTGCACCATACATCATTAAATGCCAGGTTTGCCTACAATGACATTGGCCAATGCCACCTCAACCGCATGCATCCAGACTGGAAAACCTGGACTTACAAAGCAGTGTAGATGCCATTGTCAGCTATGCAGACCATGCATCCACCAGCAATCAATATATCTCCTACTCCTCCTCCTCCTCCTCCTCCTCCTACTCCAGCCTGTTTGTGTTTATTTATTTATTGAAATTGTTTCACCAGGAAAAGCACACTGAGCAAGAACTGCTCGTCTCCCAGTGCGACCTGGGGGGAGGGGTACAGTGGGGAAGAGGACAAGGGTAGTCTAGGTCCTGACATATATACATACAATTTTACAATACAGTTGAAAACATTTGACAGAAATAGTTGGATGTAGATGACAATTTACCCTTACTTATAGTATAGTAGCAATTACATGGGGAAGTCATGCTTTATACCTTGAAAACATATAATTAGGTAATACAGTTGCATATGTTTGACAGGAATAGGTGAGTGTGGATTAATACATATACCCTAGTAGTCGAGAGTAACAGTTACAATGAGGAAATTCTGCTAAGGTATTGGGTTGTGGCATATAATGAGATAGAGGTAAGTGCAAGCTAGCTAGCTCAAAAGTTGGGATCAAGTGCAGTAGTTGGGTGTGGTTAGCAAAGTAGCACCATTGGACCTACTGGGATAAGAAATATAGGAGTGTCTGAGGTAGAATAGATTGGAGAGTTAGCTGCAGGAGCAGTTTACTGAGCAGTGGTTGGCAAGGGCATAGGATAGTGAGCGGATAGAGGAAGAGTGGTGAATTTCAGAGGGGAAAGAGTTCCAGAGTTGAGGGAAGCAGCGAGAGAAGGTGGCCTGGCCAGCTTGGACCCGACGTCTGGGGACTAACAGGAGCCGGGAGTCTAGGGACATCAGAGCATAGGTGGGTGCCAGAGGGGGCGATAGTATGGAGGTCAGATACACTGGGAGGGTACCAAACCAGTTCTTCGAGATAAAATTGGCACAGTGTATTAGGCGGCGGTTCTCAAGGAAGGGGAGAGCAAGGGAGCGGTAGAGCTAGCAGCGGTGGGTGCGAGGAGGAGGAGTGTCAAGAGCAAACTGGCAGAAAACATTAAAAAGGGTATCCAGTTTGGATAAAACTGACTTGTGGGCAGCACTGTAAACAATATCACAATAATCGAAGGAGGGAAGTATCATCTTCTGGATAAGCTCACGACGGACTGCATAGGGGAGGCTAGAACAGTTCTGATATAAAGCTCCGAGCTTGGGGCAGAGTTTTGTTAGTATAGAGTCAGCATGGACAGCGAAGGTGAGGTGGCGGTCAAGCCAAACTCCAAGATACCGGAAGGAGGTGACGTCCTCCAGCTCTGACACATCAAGGGTGTGGAAAAGTGGGAGAGAGGGGAGCCTGGCTAGTCATTGGGATGTACCAAAAGTTATAGTTACAGTTTTTTTTTAACATTTAGAGAGAGCAGGTGAGAGTTGAACCAGAGCTGAACTTTGTTAAAATCCGCCTGGAGGATAGAGGCAACTGAGGCTGGGGAGGAGCCAGAAGAAAATAGGACAGTATCGTCAGCATACATGTGGATCGAGGAGGCAGAACAAGTTTGGGACAGGCTGTTAAGAAAAATAGAGAATACGATAGGCCCAAGCACTGATCCTTGGGGGACACCGGTGAACATGGGGAGGGGAGGGGATATGGCATCCTCAATCCTGACAGATTGAGTGCAGTCTGTATGATAGGCACTGAACCAGGCAGTAGCAGATGTGGAGAGGTCAGAGTCAGAGAGACTAGATAATAACAGAGTGTGGAAGACTGTATTGAAGGCCTTGGCCAGATCGATGAAAATGGCAGAGGTGATGAGACCTCTATCCATTCCAAATTGGATGGTGTCAGTGAGCCTTAGTAAAGAGGAGGCAGTGGAGTGATCTTTCCTGAATCCGGACTGGTAGTGTGTGAAGAAATTTGAGTCGGTGAGGTAGGAGGTTAGTTGGCTAAGCACTAAGTGTTCTTGCAGATTCGCCACAGCAGAGAGGAGGGAGATTGGCCGATAGTTTGAGGTGGAGGAGGAGGCGCCCGCTTTGTGGAGAGGGATGACAATGGCGTGCTTCCTGGACAGAGGGACAGATGCAGTGGTGAAGGATAGATTTAGGAGGTAGGCAATAGGAGTGGCTATGGCAGAGGCCGAGAGGTACAGAAGTTTGGGTTCTAGTCCATCCGGGGAATTCCCATTTGAGGGGCTTAATGTTAGCAAGGCTTCTAGAGCTTCATCCATAGAGATTTCCCTGAAGGAGAAAATACCTGTATTTTGAGGTAGTTTTTGCCCTGTAGGTGGTGGAGATGGTGACATGGGGGTAAGTAGGAAAGGAGCGAGGAAGCGCAGGTGAAGAAATATAAGTTAAACTCAGCAGCGACTGAAATAGGATCCAAGAGTGTGGAGTTGTTTACACTAAAGAGAGGCGAGGGCTTGGCCGCTGGGGGTGAGAAGAGGGAGTGTA
Source organism: Neoceratodus forsteri (assembly GCA_016271365.2). Taxonomy (NCBI): domain Eukaryota; kingdom Metazoa; phylum Chordata; order Ceratodontiformes; family Ceratodontidae; genus Neoceratodus; species Neoceratodus forsteri. The sequence continues at coordinate 75,692,475 of JADMNL010000023.1, forward strand.
CGACCTTCCAGAATTTGGAGGGGCTATTAAGGTTAGATTGAAGGGAGGATCTAAAGTACTCTGCTTTAGCTAGCTGAGTTGCTCTAGTGCACATGTTGTGTTGATACCAGTAGTGTGAGAGGTCCTGAGGTAGGGCTGAGGCTTTGAAGGCTCGCCATGCTGAGTCACAGGCGTTCATACAAGCTGTGAGCTCTTGGGAGATCCAAGGCAGGTGAGTACCGTGTACCCTAGTATGTCGTAACGGGTGTGGAAATCCCATATCTTAAGGAACGTGTTTTTGAAGTGAAGTAGGGTGTCCTACACATCCACCAACAAGATGGACCACCACTGCCTCTACTGCATGCACCCATTCCAGACTGAGAAAGAAGGCACTCTTAAAGAGGACAGGAAATCATTTCTAACTGGCAGCTGTTTATAAAGTTCTTATTTTCAGAAATGATATGCATTCCCCTAAATTATCCATATTGAACTGTACCTGAACAAAAAGTGATATGAAAAAGTATTTTCCATTATTTTGTTTTCATGGGCAGCATTCTGTTACAGTTCTCTTCATGGAACCAGTGATTTGGAGTTTTAACTATGTCACAGCTTGTGCACAGAACTCTAAGCATAGTTCTGATAGATCAACAGCTCATATTTAGCATCTTGTACACAAACCGTGACATAGCAAAAACTCCAAACTGCTGGTTCCAGAAACAGAACTATAACAGAATGCTACCCATAAAACAAAACAATGTAAAGTACAGTTTTCATATCACTTTTTATTCAGGTACAGTTAAATATGGATAATTTAGGGGGATGGATATAATTTCTGAGACTAAGAAGTTTATAAATAGCTGCCAATTAGCATAATTTTCCTGTCCCCTTTAAGCCAGCGTAAATACTGTTGTTGCAGCCATGCAGACCATGCATCCACCAGCAATCAAGACACCACCTAGTCCTCCTCCTGTGGCCTGCTTGTGTCCTCCACATCCACCAACAACATGGGCCACTGCCACATCCACCTCACCCACCCAGACTGAGAAACCGGAACTCTTAAGCCAGCGTAAATGCTGTTGTCAGGCAGCCCTCCAGCCGGCCAGCCAGCCAGCCATCAAGCCAAGCCTCCGGCCAGCCAGCCCATCGAGGCAGCAAGTCCTGAAGTCTAGCAAGGGCCAACTTTTTCTGCTGTGATGGTAAGTTACTTTCCTTGTTTTTCACGCTCCTTAGCCACACCGTTGGCAGTGAGTCTGTCCTCACACAGGAGAGGCTTCCACCTTACTTACAAGACATTAAAATGTTTTCTTTTCTTTCTTTCCTTTTGCCTCCCTCTCACTTCAGACAACCCACTGCAAGGCACAACTTAAGCTGCCTCTTCCTCCACCACCCCTCTCTGTGGTACTGTCATACCAGTCGACGTCATGGTCATCAGCAACTGGATGGTTAAGTATCATTACATTATTTTTTATTTTTTTAATTTTTTGTTGTACATTTTCCTTTCACTGGTAAACTGTAATACAGTGGTCATGCCAAGTCAGGGTAAATGATTTCTCTTTTTTACACCACCAGTGACAGGTACAGGAAGATTGAGTATGGGCAACAGATATGCCATGCAGCCACAATGGCGGCCAAGTACAGCTAAATGACTCTTTTTTTCTAGGGCTGTGAGCAGAGCCTAAAGTCCTATTAGGATCACTTAGTAGCTTTAAAAATGGCCGATCGTGGAACCTTTCATTGGACTTTTGGAAGTATCTTTCTGAAAGCCCAATGGAGCTTAAAACCCTCTGCCATGATCGGCCACTATGGAATAACAGCAGGACTATTTCGTCTGTTACTTCTGCATTCCGTGGCATGAACTGCACATGCACATGACTTGTGTGCATGTGCAATTCTACTGGTGCCATCATATTGTGAATGGCAAAATGGCATTCACCGCAACTGTACATGTGCGAGTGCTGTGCATGTGCAGTTGCGTCACCACCACCAGCTTCATGGCATTCTGTGCCCCACCCAACAAGTCAAGTAGCATACTGGGAGCCCACCTCAGTTTGCCTAAAGATTGTACCCCCTCAACTCATATGGCACACTGGGAGCCCACCCCAGTGTGCCTAACTTTTCCTTTCTCCCCCTATCCCCTGCCAACATCGGGGTGCCCAATCCCTGAGTTGGCATCCTGTACATCCCCCCATCATGTGGCACACTGGGAGCCCACCCCAATGTGCCCAAATGTTTTATTTTTCTGTTTCCTGTAAAAAAAAATGGTCCCTCGTCATCGCTCCACTCATGTTTTTTTCCTGTAAAAAAGAAAATGGTCCCTCGTCGTCACTCCAGTCCCCCACCCTCATCCCCAACCTCCCACTGAGCACCCACCTCACCACACACCCCCCACCCTTACCCTATACTTACCTCCGGAGGTCGGCACCATCTTCTTTTCTGGACCGGGACATGTCTGCATCTTCAAAGCCAAACTGTGAACTGAAGAATCTAAGGTAAGCGTGCTATAATGCCATTCAATGGGGTTTTTAACTTATGCTGATACAGCAGCCATTTTTTGGAATTTTTGTCCCAAATTTTTAACATGAGGTTCTTGGGACCCCACCTCATGAAAACTGCCACTGTCATTTTGTTACTTGGTCGAGAAAGGTGATTTCACAGTCACTGTGTGGAATCATCATTTAGGAACGATTCACGAAATGACAGTGCCACTGTTCGTGAGGTGGGGTCCCAAAAAGCCCATGTTACAAATCTGGTGAAAAAGTTCCAAAAAATGACTGTGTTACGAGTGTACATTGTGCAGTTTCACAGGCTCCTAACTACTAATTTTTAATATTTTCACTCCACATTTTCCGCATTGCCATTTTTGCACACCTCCTTCAAAACAGTACAGCTGTCATCTTCCACAACCTGCCCAAAATGTATTTTTGCACCTGTGGCACAAAATAGTGTGTTCACTCTGCGAAATCACCTTTCAGAACAAGTGAACAAAATGATACTGACACTCTTCACAAGGAGGGATCCCAAAAAGGCCATGTTGAAAATCTGGTGCAACACCTCCAAAAAATGGTCAAGTTACACTTGGGTGTTGAATAATTTCTATGCACATGTGTAACTTTGGTCACTTAGTCCAAACAGCTACGGCTATGGCTATGGCCAAACAGTTTTGTTCACACCTATATATGTTCACACTATATAGAATAAACGTTCTTGTATCATACTGGATGTAACTGAGTCGTACTATCTTCTTATAGTTGATTTTTGCTGCTCTCCTCTAAGCAACCCCCTCCCCCCAGGACGCTTCTGGAAATGAGCTGTTCACAGCTCATGTTGTCTTTCCTGGTGAAACTTTCCTAAATAAGTAAATAAAAAAAATAAATAAAACTTGGAAGCTCTTCACAGCCCTATCAGCTCTGGCTAGAGTTTGTTTCACAGGTGACAGGTTCAGTAAGACTTGAAGGGGACAACAGATTTACAGCCCATGTGGTCACCCATGGTGACTACTTTAGTAGACTCTAAACAAGTCTTCCTTGTCTTCACAGATCTCATCCTGTCCTGCTGCCTTCTCATCCAGCAAGCAAGACTTCTCCTCATCCTCCGCTTCCTCTGTCTGGAGCACCTTTGTGCCATTTCAAAGCATGGCCATCACCAATGTGTCGGTAGGTATCCTTTCCAAAAGTTCTGTTTTCTTTTCATTTTTAATTTTGGTTCCCTTTCACAGGTGTAACGCAATAGGGAGTGTACTTGAGTTTAAATAATTTCTACCACATATTCACAGCAGGTCTCTTTACAGTCTGTCATCATGATGCATGCCTCCTCCTACAGCAAGTAAGCCCTTGCCATCTTCTCCACCAGATCCTTGATGTGGTCAGCGTTGCAGACTTAGTCATGCTCGGATCTCCTCCTTCAGATTCTCCACCACTGTGTGTGGTCTTATTAAAGTCAAAGCATCCCCTGTATCCAGCATAAATAACAGTCATCCACCTGGTGCTGCTGTCTCATTCTACATTGTCACGCAGCTGAAAATACCTGAAACAAGAGAAACAGGAGCAGAAAACAATTAAAGTGACATATGAATAACATTCAGGAATTTAAAAACAAAATGGAAAAAAACAAAGAATACTTACCTTCCATGGCAGGAAACAATGTTAAATTAAATAAACCAGATCTAGACCAGACCCGTGCAGCAACAGGATTTCATCACCCTAGTGATAAATACCTGTCAACAGAGAAACAAACAAGCATTTGTCAATATCGAATGTTGATTGCGTTGGTGTGTTGAGCTCGCTCACTGCCCCTCTTGTCAATTGCTCAGCCTGTTTCTCCTGGTACTGCAGGCTGCTTTTGTACTGGGCTCCTGCCTGTGTTGGCACCTTTTTGTGCCCACAAAGAAATCCACAGCTGTCCCGACAGAGCTCTGTTGAGGTCGCTCACTCCCCCTGTGTCACTCACTCATTCTGTTTCTCCTGGCGTTGCAGGCTGCCCTTTTGTACTGGGCTCCTGCCTCTTTTGGTGCCTTTTTCTGCCCTCAAAGAAATCTGCAGCAGTCCTGACAAAGCGCCATTGAGCTCGCTCTCTCCCCTTCTCTCACTCACTCATTCTGTTTCTGCCGGTGCTGCAGGCTGCCCTTTTATATTGGACTCCTGTCTGCATTGCCACCTTCTGCCCACAAAGAAATTTGCAACAGTTACAGCAGAGCTCCACTGAGCTCGCTCACTCCCCCTCTCTCACTCGCTCATTCTGGTTTCCACACCACTGCAGGCTGCCCTTTTGTACTGGGCCCCTGCATGCATTGCTGCCTTTTTCTGCCCACAAACAAATCTGCAGCAGTCCCAACAGAGCTCCGTTGAGCTCACTCACTCCCTTGTTCTGTGTGTCCTGCCGCTGCAGGCTGCCCTTTTGTACTGGGCTCCTGCCTGCATTGGTGGCTTGTTCTGGCCAGAAAGAAATCTGAATCAGTCCCACACAGCTCCATTGAGCTCTCTCACTCACTCATTAGGTGTCCGCGTGGCTCAGTTGGTAGCACATCCTCCTCTGGACCAGAAGGTCGTGGGTTCTCGTCCCACACCGGGCTTGGACTTGCAACTAAAAATCACTGACATCTGAGTGCAGTATTGGGGGTGCTGTACTGCTGGGGTGTGCCGTCCTTTGGATGAGACGTTAAACCGAGGTCCCTACTGCCCATCCTGGTGTTGTCCTGGTGGGTGTTCAGGTGGAAGTAAAAGAACCCAGGGCACTCTTCGCAAAGAGCAGGGAACATTCCCAGTGTTCTGGCCAACATTCCCCTTCCCATAAACTGGTTCTTGCAATTATCCAGGCTGTGTGTGGGTGATGATGTGCGCACATTCAATCACTTCACTACCAGTCTAGCATTGCTTGTAAAGTGCTTTGGGATGCTGTGTATGAAAAGCGTTATATAAGCTGATTCTTCTTCTTCTTCTTCTTCTTCTTCATTCTGTTTCGGCCGGTGCTGCAAGCTAGCCTTTTGTACTGGGCTCCTGCTGTGTTGCCGCATTTTCTGTCTGCAACAAAATCTGCAGCAGTCACAATAGAGCTCCGTTGAGCTTGCTCACTACCGCTCTGTCACTCGTGCGTTCTGTTTCTCTTGGCGCTGCAGGCTGCGCTTGTGTACGGGGCTCCTGGCTGCGTTGGCACCTTTGTCTGTCCACAAAGAAATCTGCAGCTGTCCCGACAGAGATCCGTTGAGGTCGCTCAGTCTCCCCCTCTCATGTGCTCATTCTGTTTGTCCTGGCTCTGCAAGTGGCCCTTTTGTACGGGGCTCCTGCCTGCATTGGTGCCTTTTTCTGCCCACAAAGTAATCCGCAGCAGTCCTGATAGAGCTCCTTTGAGCTCACTCAGTCCCCCACCTCACTCACTAGTACTGTTTCTCCCACCGCTGCAGGCTGGCCTTTTGTACTGGCCCCTTCCTGCACTGACGCCTTTTTCTGCCTACAAAGAAATCTGCAGCAGTCCTGATAGCGCTCCAGTGAGTTCGCTCACTCCCCCTCCCTCACTCGCTCTCTCATTCTGTTTCTCCCAGTGCTGCAGGCTGCCCTTTTGTACTGGGCTCTTACGTTGGGGCCTTTTTCTGCCCAGAAACAAATCCGCAGCAGTCCCAACAGAGCTCAGTTGAGCTCGGTCACTCCACTCTCTCACTCATTTGATCTTAATCTGTCCCAAACACTGATTTCCCACAGCGACCGTGCTATTCTCTGGCAGGGAGTACAAAAACATATTTTAGCTAGGATGTGAAAAATGGCAGCTGTACTGTTTATAAGGAGGTGTGGAAAAATGCCACTGTTGAAAATGTGGCGTGAAAATATTACAAAACTGCGAAGTTTCAAGGCTGTGTGGAAACAGTTCAATGTACACTTGTAACACAGTTATGCTATGGAGTTTCATCACCAAATTTTCAACATAGGCATTTTAGGACCTCTGCTCATGAACAGTGCCACTGTAATTTTCTTAATCTGTCCTGAACAGTGATTTCCCACAGCGACTGCGTTATTCTGCGCCAGAACTGTGAAAAGACATTTTGGTCAGAATGTGAAAAATGACAGCTGTACTGATCATAAGGAACTGTGAAAAAATGCCACCGTTGAAAATCTGGCATGACAATATTACAAATTCGCGAAGTTACAATGGTGCGTGGAAAGTGTGCATCGCACACTTGTAACAAAGTCATTTGATGGGCTATCATCACTAAATTTTCAACATAGGCATTTTAGAACCTCTGCTCATGAACAGTATCACTGTCATTTTTATGTTGCTTGCACACATGTGCAAGAAACATAGTGCCATCATCCGAGTTTTCGGAGGTGTGGCACCCTCTCTTCCAATTCAGTCAGTGTGTTTGCAGGCACGGTCTCAGTTCGCCAATCACTGCTGCAGCTGTCTATGACAAGCTGAAAATGCAGTGGCATACAGTTGAAAGGGAGAGCTCCGCTTCAGTGAGCAGAGCTCTCCCCGAACTGACGTAAGCATAGCATATTGCATGCTGATCCGCTCCCCACACACACACTGTATGGCCGACGGGGGTGCTCAATCCCCCTTCAGCTCCACACCCCCCGCAACAAAAGCTGTCCAGGTGCCACGCTGGGACCCCACCCGAGCGTGGCAAAAACTGTCATAGCTGACGGGGGTGCCCAATCCCCCATTGGCTCCACGGCTGCACACCCCTCCCAAAGCTTTCCAGGTGCCATGCTGGGAGCCCACCCCAGTGTGGCAAAGCTTGTTATGGTCGACGGGGGGCCCAATCCCACATCGGCTCCACACCCCCCCCCCAAAAGCATCCAGGTGCCACACTGGGAGCCCACCCCAGCATGGCAAAATGTGTTATAGCCGACGGGGGTGCCCGATCCCCCATCAGCTCCAGCCCTCCCAAAACAGCCTTTTAGCTGCCGCAAACGTTCCTCGTTGTCTTAGTAAAAAATAAATAAACCTGCAAATAAAAAAACTGTCCCTCTGCGCTTCTCCTGCCCCTCTCCCACAACCGCACCACCCACTGAGCACCCTGCCTCTCCACACCCCCACCCATAGTACCTTCTGGACCTTGGCGCGACGATCTTGGGTGGACCGGGAACACGTCTGCACTCTTCAAAGCCAACCATAACTCGCGGAAATGCGGTAATCTGTATAATGGGATAGATAGGGTTTTTTCAACTTTGCTGCATATCTCAGGCATTTTGGAATTTTGGCAGCAAATTTTCAACATGGGGTTTTGGGACCCTTCCTCATGAATTCTGTCGCTGTCATGGCATTAATCAGGCCCAAAGGGTGATTTACGTGGTCATTCGCATGAAATCACCTTTCGGGACCAATTAACAAAACAACAGTGCCATTGTTCGCCAGGGTGGGCTCTCAAAGCCTATGTTGCAAATTTGTAGAAAAATAAACTGCTGTTTTATTTATGCGCTATGAGTTCCTACACACGCTCGTAGTTCGCAAATTTTTAATATTTGCACTCCAGATTTTCAACATGCCATTTTACCACACCTCCTTATGAGCAGTACAGCTGTCATTTTCACATCATGCCCAAAATGTGTTTCTGCGCATGGCGCACAATGGCGCCAGTCGGTGTGCGCAATCAATGTTTGGGACAGATTAAAAAATCATATTGACACTGTTCATGAGCAGAGGTCTTAAAATGGCTATGTTGAAAATCTGGTGAAAAATTCAAAAATTACTGTTTTACGAGCCTTTGTTGCACTGATCCTACGCACTCTCATAAGTTCACAAATTTTCAATATTTTCACTCCAGATTTTCAACATTGCGATTTTACCACACCTCCTTATGAGCAGTACAGCTGTCATTTTTCACATCTTGCCAAAAACATGTTTGCACCCATGAGGCACACAATGGCGTAGTCGGTGTGCGAAATCAATGTATGGGACATATTAAGAAAATCACAGTTACACTGTTCATGAGCAGAGGTCTTAAAATGGCTATTTTGAAAATTTGGTGAAAAAATTCCTTAAAAATGACTGTTTTACAAGTGTGCATTTCGCAGTTCCTACGCATGCTCGTAAGTTCGCAAATTTTCATATTTGCACTCCAGATTTTCAACATTGCCATTTTACCCACCTCCTTATGAGCAGTACAGCTGTCATTTCTACATCAATAAGCTCAAAATGTGCTTCCGTGCATAGCAGCACACAATGGCCGATCGATGTAATGTAATCAATGTTTAGGACAGATTAAGAAAATCACAGTGACACTGTTCATGAGCAGAGGTCTTAAAATGGTTATGTTGAAAATTTGGTGAAAAAATTCCCTTCAGACGTTCTGCAATGTTACTAATAAAGACACTGAACAGGGCTGGCCCCAGGACCGATCCCTGTAGCACCCCACTGGTCACCCCCTCTCCCTAGACTGCACCCCATTTACCATCACTCTCTGCCTCCTGTCTGTTAGCCAGTTTCTAACCCAGTTTACCACCCTTTCCCCCATGCCCAGCATACCCAGCTAGTTTATCAGCCTCCTATATGGGATGGTGTCAAAGGCTTTGCTGAAATCACAGGTAAGCGTTGTCCACTGCCCCACCCTGATTCACTTCCTTTGTCACCCAGTCAAAGAAATTAACCAGATTTGTCTGACATGATGTCCCCACTGTGAATCTATGTTGTCTATGGTCCTGGGCTCTGATGGCTTCTAGATGCCCCACTATCCTTTCTTTAAGCAATGTCTCCATGATCTTCCCCATTACTGAGGTGAGGCTGAATGGCCTATTGTTCCCTGCCTCCTCCCTGCTGCCAGACTTGTGTAGAGGGATCACATGTGCCCTCCTCCAATTCACTCATGTTGAATGACTCAGTGAACATGGCTGCCAGAGGTACTGCTATCTCCCTTCACAGTTCTGTTAATATCCGTGGGCGTATGCCATATGGTTCCATCGCTTTGTCCACCTTCAATTTAGTGAGCTCCTGCAGGACTCTTTTGCCTTTGAATGGACTTTTGTCCACCTCTTCACCCCCTTGGCAACTGCTGTACTGCGGTGGCCCTTGCCCTTCCCACTCTTCTGTGAATACTGAGCGGAAAGACACAATGGATGACTTGGGAGGAAGGCATGGAACGATCACTTCCAAATACCTAAACAGCACATACAAGCAAGCAACATTCGGCATTGACAAATGCTTGTCTTAATCTGTCCTGGACAGTGATTTCTCTCAGCGGCCACTCTATTCTGCGCCGGAAGGGCGAAAAAACATTTCGGCCAGGATGGGAAAAATGACAGCTATACTGTTCATAAGTAGGTGTGTGAAAATGGCAATGTTGGAAATCTGGAGTGAAAATTATAATTTAAGTGAAGTTCACGGTGTGCGTGCAAACTACATAGCGCCCTTTCATAACACAGTCATTTATGAGATGATCGTTACAAATTTTCAACATAGGCATTTTAGGACCTCTACTCATTAACAGTGTCACTGTCATTTTCTTAATCTGTCCTGAACACTGATTTCCCACAGCGACCGCTCTATTCTGCGTCGGAAGTGCGTAAACACATTTCCACCAGGATGTGAACAATGACAGCTGTACCGTTCACAAAGAGGTATGACAAAATGCCAATGTTGAAAATCTGGCATGAAAATATTGCAAATTCACAAAGTTACGAGCGTGCATAGCAACTACGCAGTGCACGCTCGTAAAACAGTAATTATTTGGATATTTTCCACTAAATTTGCAACATAGGCTTTTTGAGAGCCCACCTCATGAACACTGGCACTGTGGTTTCATTAATCAGCCCTGGAAGGTGATTCCGTGCAGTGACCATGAAATCACCTTTCGGTGCTGATTAATGCCATGAAAGTTCAAGAATTCATGAGGAGGGGTCCCAAAACCCCATGCTGAAAATTTGGTGTGAAAATTCCAAAAAATGACTGAGATATGCATTAAAGTTGGAAAAACCCCTGTTTATTCCATTATACAGCTTACCGGCATTTCCTCAGTTCACGGTCGGCTTTGAAGAGTGAAAACGTGTTCCCGGACCACCGAAGATCATCACACTGGACTCCGGAGGTATGTATGGGGAGAGGGGAGCTGTGGGGAGGCAAGGTGCACAGTGGGTGGGTGTGGGTTGTGGCAGGGGGGCGAGGAAGACTGCCGGGAGACCGTTTCCTTTTTTTCAGGGTAAAAAAAAAAGATGTTGCAGGACTGTTTTTAACATTACTGGGGCATGTGGCATTCTGGGGTGGGTTCCCAGCATGCCAAAGGACTCTTTCTTTGGGGGGGCAGCAGTAGCCGACAGGGGATTGGGCATCCCCATCAGCACACAACAAAAAGGTGGGGCTTAGATTATGCCGACGGGGATTTGGCACAGTGTCAGCAGACAATAAAAGCGGGGGGTTGGTTACAGAATGCCGATGGGGAGTGGGCTCCTCCGTCGGCAAAATCAACATTAGGGCACTGAAGCCAATGGAGATTGGGGCCTCCGTTGGCAAATAAACATGGTGGGGGGTTATATTGTTTGTGAACACCGCGGCAAGCCGCCACCATGTTCACAAATAATATCAGGGTTTGGAAATTCCACCCTGCAATGACGGGTTGCACCCTCATTGCAGCGGATGGCTGATGCTGCAATGGCTGACCCCTCATTGCAGCGATGAAATGTATCACAAGTTAGTGCTTGTTCAAACTTGTGTCACCAACAGTGCAGCGGCACTGGGGAAGCGGAAGAAGCCTTTGCAGGCTGTGGAGGCATTGGCCACAACAGTGCAGCACCTCCACAACCTGTTTCTGAGAAAGCTGCCCCAATATGTTTCATGCGCTGTGCGCAATCAACATAAAAATGGTTCGAAATACACTGCCCCCCCGCCGCCAAAAAGTAAAAAATGAAAATTAAATAGTTAACTTTGCTGTTAGAACACAAAGGGATACTCAAAGATCATCATCCAGATCTGCATCACAAAAAAGCTTTTTCATTTCATGCAAACACATACATAATTACTGGTCACTAACAGGTGATGGGGTGTGAGACTTGCACAGAGCATAAGCAGCATATTAATTCTCAGAGTCCATCTCATTTAGTTTCCTTGTGCAAGAATTTCCAGAGAGAATCATTTTTTGGACTGAGAATTTGGGGCACTTAATTTCATACCCTAAAGTGCATTACAAGAGCTGTGCTCTCGGAACTGAATCACAGTGCAGCACTATGTTGCAGGATGTACCAGCCAGATATATTTTATTCTGGTAGTTCAGAAAAACTCTGGGAGCACAGAATTTATGTATGTTGTCCGTTTCTTACAATTTCCACTAAAGTGGTTACAAGATCTGTGACGGGGTACTGAATCATAGCGCAGTACCTTGTAGCAGCATTCAGCTGCCTGATATATTTATTCTGCTAGTTCAGGAAAATTCTGGGAGCGCAGAATTTATGTAAATTGTGCTTTTCATATCAGATTGTGGATTTTATCAACATAGCAGACTCATGCTCGCACATTCTCCTCCTCCTCCTCTTCCTCCAGCTTTTCCACCACTGTGTGTTGTCTTATTAAGTCTACCCATCTTCTGTATCCAGCGTGACTTATCACTATCATCATTTTCTTTTACACAGCTGAGAACTTACTGAAATGAGAAAAACACAGGAGCAGAAAGCAGAGAGTGGGATATGTATAACATTTAAAAAATAGTAAAATAAAAAATAAAACAAAAAAGAACACTTACCTACCCTGGTATCAAACTCTGCTAAATTACATGATGGGATCTGGGCAGGAAACAAGGTTTAATCACCAGACTGATAAATACCACAACAGAGAAAAACAGGACCGACCCCCGTCCCCCAAAATTGACACCACAGATATTTACCTTTGCTGATAGGGACGCAAAGCAATAACTGAAGATCATCATTCGGATTGGCGCTTCAAAGAAATATTACGATTTCAAGAAAAAACATCAGAAGTTCTGTTAACTGCTGTTCATCAGGACAGGTGCTGTGGTTTGACACTTGCAGAGTACAGGAGTAGCATGTTCATTCCTGGAGCAGATCTCATTTCCTTGCCTCACGCAAACATTTCCAAACATCATAATTTCTTCCATTAACAGTTGCATTTTTGGGAGTAACATGTAGCGTGGCACCATGTAATATCACACAGCATAATTAATTTCTTCCTCTCACTGAGAACAATTCTTGGAGGACAGAATTTCCATATATTGTGCTTTTTGCACAATTTCCACCAAAGAGAATTAAATAACAGTGCTGGCATAATTGACACGGAGAATAGCACCATACAGCAGCATGCATCAGTCTGATATATTTAGTCTGGTGCTTAAAAATATCCACGGAGCACAGATTGTAGGTATACCGTGCTTTGAGCCACATTTCACATAAAGTGCATTACACAACAACTGAGTCAGTGGGCCAGACTCACAGGGGCATACCTCTCAACTGTACCACATTACGAGGAACATTCCTCATTTTACTTCACAAAAGCTCCCTGTTCCATATTGTGAGGACTTGTTCCACATTCAGTATTAACATTTTAAAGCAAAAATCTATAGTAAATGATGCAAAAAATATATTATTCAATTAGTAACAGACTTTCTGAACATATATGCAACATTTTACCAGTGTTCTGAGCCTCCTAGGTAAAGATTTCAGTAAGTGTTCCACATTTTGCTAATTTGTTACACGTTTTGAGAGGCAATGTTCCACATTTGGGGGACAGAAGGTTGAGAGTTATGACGGGGGGGGGGGGCACTGACAACTTCTAGCAGCATGCAGCAGTGTGAATGATTTATTCTAATAGTTCACCAAAATTCTGGTAGCACAAAATGTATGTTTGCTTTTCACACAGAATTAGCATAAAGTGCGTAACAAGAAATGTGGTGGGGGCAGCGACACACATCTCAGTACACTGCAGCATTAGCAGGAGCAGTGGAGCTACATTCCCACCGTTTTGTTATTTCTTGTTTGTGAGCTAATGTCACAGAAGGGAGAAAAGTGTATATTAGGCTGGAGCACGTGTGTAGACTTGCCAAGTGTGCTTTACAAATCCACTCTGAGAGGGCGACTTGAGCAGCGCAGAGGTCGCTACTACCATTTAATAATTTCTTGTTTGGAATAAATTTTGTGGTAGTAAGAACAGGGAAAAAAGAGACTATCTTGTGTGAGGGAACAAGTCACACAGTGCGACTGTGTGAATGATATATCACGTCATCAACTGCTGGACTGAAATAAAATATTTGGGGACAAGAAACATATGGGAGATTGTGCTTCCCAAATGTACTATATATGTAAACAACAGTGCTTTACAACGAAAACAGTAGTAAAAGAGAGACAGAGAAGAATGATATGGCATGTAAACAGCACCATACAAAAAATGTAGATATAGAAAATATAGATGTAAAGTAGAATTGTTTTGGTGGTTTTATTTTTTGTTTGTTTTTTAAGGAGAGAGAGAGTAAACTCAGAGAGAAATCCAGAACAAACAGAATGGAGTGAAACAGTAAAAGAGAAAGATAAGAAAAGGCTCTCAATTGTTTTGTATTTTTAAGAGTTTTTATTTTTTTGGGGGGACACAACAAACAGGGGTGAAGAAAATATAAGAGCAGATGGGGTGAGAAAGAGGGAGGAATGAGAACTGAAGCTAATGGGATGAAATACAGGACAAGAATGAGTGATCTCCTTGTGTTTATGTTAGAGTCCACTGTCAGAGGAACCGGTAGCACCAACACCGTCACAATGGCACTGTTGCATGCCTGCAAGCAGCAGTTGCTGGTTAGCCAAAAGCTGACCAATCATGGTCTCCACTGAGCCCGATCAGTGGCAGAGGTCCCCAGTCTCCTCATGCAGTTTTGCAATCTCCACCACAGTGCGTTGCGGCAATGCAGGTGCTGGTGTTGGTGCCAGCACTGGGGCCAGTGTTGGTGCCAGTGCTGGTTCTTTATGGCACTTTCAGCTGAGTAGCTCCCCCTGGGTGCCACAGAAAGGCCACTGCCACTTGTTGCCTCTCCCTTACATGCCTCCCACTGCTTGAGGTGCCTGACTTTGAGGTGGGTGTGCTGCCTATCTGTACTCCCCCTTTTGCCACAGATGCATATGACACATGTTGGAATGCTCTCATCTTTGGGGTCCACAGTGAAGTACACCCAGACCAGGGAGGCACATGGCTGCTTTCTCTGGGAGGCACTGGTAAGGAGCCAGAGGAGGATGAGTATGGCTCCTTGGTGGGGGAGGGTGTCAGCTTGTGGTGGTGGTACCATGGGAGGGGTTACAGGGGCTTCAGGCAGCTGTGAAGAAGGGGGACAATGGCTGCTGCTCAGCTGGGAGAGCTGGAGTGGGACCAGACAGAGCTGGAGGCTGCTGTGGAGGTTGAGGCTGCTGCAAGGCAAGAGGGATGGGGTTGCTACATAGCTGGGGGAGCAGGAGTGGGAACAGAGGGAGCTGGAGGCTTAGTAGAGTGGTATTTTTATTTATTTATTAATTGATTAAAGCGTTTCACCAAGAAAGACATACTGAGCCAAAATAGCTCATTTCCAAATGTGTCCTGGGGGGGGGGAAGAGGAAACAGCAGTCCCAACACAGCTCTGTTGAGGTTGCTCACTCGCCATCTGTCACTCGCTCATTCTGTTTCTGTGGGGGCTACAGGTTGGCCTTTTGTACTGGGCTCCTGCCTGCATTGCCACCTTTTTCTGCCCAAAAAGAAGTCCGCAGCAGTGACAACAGACCTCCGTTGAGCTCGCTCACTCCCCCTCTGCCACTCACTCGTTCTGTTTCTCCCAGCGCTGCAGACTGCCCTTTTGTGCTGGCCTACTGGCTGCATTGGCACCTTTTTCTGCCCACAAAGAAATCTGCAGCTGCCCTGACAGAGCTCCATTGAGGTCGCTCACTCTCCCTGTTTCACTCGCTCATTCTGTTTCTCGTGGAGCTGCAAGCTGCCCTTTTGTACTGGGCTTCTGCCTCTGTTGGCATTTTTTCTGCCCACAAAGAAAATCTGCAGCAGTTTCGACAGAGCTCCATTGGCCTCACTCACTCCTCCCGTCTCACTTGCTCATTCCATTTCTGCACGCAGTGCAAGCTTCCCTTTTGTACTGGGCTCCTGCCTGCATTGCCACCCTTTTCTGCCCACAAAGAAATCTGCAGCAGTCACGATAGAGCTCCATTGGGCTAGCTCGCTCACTCACTCCCCCTCTCTCACTTGTTCGTTCTGTTTCTCCCACCGCTGCAGGTTGCACTTTTGTACTGGCCCCAGCGTGCTTTACTGCCTTTTTCTTCCCACAAAGAAAGCCACAGCAGTCCCAACTGAGCTCCGTTGAGCTCATTCACTCCCCCTCCCTCACTCACTCATTCTGTGTCTCCCACTGCTGCAGGCTGCCCTCTTGTACTGGGTTCCTGCTTGCGTTGGTGGCTTTTTCTGCCCACAAGCACATCTGCAGCAGTTCCGAGAGAGCTCTGTTGAGCTCGCTTACTTCCCCTCTCTCAGTTGCTTGTTCTGTTTCTGCCAGCGCTGCAGGCTGGCCTTTTGTACTGGGCTCCTTCCTGCATTGCCGCCATTTCCTGGCCACAAAGAAATCCGCAGCAGTCACGATACACCTCCATTGAGCTCGCTCACTCCCACTCTCTCACTTGCTTGTTCTGTTTGTCCCAGTGCTGCAGGCTGCCCTTTTGTACTGGGCTCCTGTCTGCATTGCCACCTTTTTCTGTCCACAAAGAAATCCGTAGCTGTTCAGACAGAGCTCCATTGAGGTTGCTCGCTCACTCCCCCATCTCATTCGCTCATTCTGTTTCTCCTGATGCTGCAGGCTGCCCTTTTGTACTGGGGTCCTGTCTCTGTCGGTATTTTTGTCTGCCCACAAAGAAATCTGCAGCAGTCCCGACACAGCTCTGTTGGTCTCACTCACTCCCCCCTGTCTCACCTGCTTGTTCCGTTTCTGCCAGTGCTGCAGGCTGCCCTTCTGTACTGGGCTCCTGCCAGTGCAGCCACCCTTATCTGCCCACAAAGAAATCCACAGCAGTGATGATAGAGCTCTTTTGAGCTCGCTCAGTCCCCCTCTCTCATGTGCTCGTTCTGTTTCTCCCACCGCTGCAGGCTGCCCTTTTGTACTCAGGTCCTGCATGCATTGCTGCCTTTTTCTGCCCACAAACAAATCTGCAGCAATCCCAACAGAGCTCCGTTGAGCTCACTCACTCCCCCCCCTCACTCGCTCGTTCTGTGTCTCCCAGCGCTGCAGGCTGCCCTTTTGTACTGGGCTCCTGCCTGTGTTGTCACCTTTTCCTGCCCACAAAGACATCTGCAGCAGTCCTGACAGAACTTAGTTGATCTAGTTCACTCCCCCAGTCGCTTGTCCTAATCTGTCACAAACACTGATTTCCGACAGCAACTATGGTATTCTGCACCAGAAGCGCGGAAACACATTTTGGCCAGGATGTGAAAAATGACAGCTGTGCTGTTCATAAGGAGGTGTGAACAAATGCCAGTGCTGAAAATCTGGCGTGAAAATATTACTAATTTGCAAACTTAAAAGGGTGCATGGCACCTGCACAACACACACTCGTAACACAGTTATATTATGGAGTTTCATCACAAAATATTTAACATAGACATTTTAGGACCTCTGCTCATGATCAGTGTCAGTGTGATTTTTTTAACATGTCTTGAACACCGATTACCCACAGCAACCACGCTATTGTGTGCTGGAAGAGCAAAAACACATTTTGGCCATAATGGGAAAAATGACAGCTGCACTGTTCATAAGGAGGTGTGGCAAAATGGCAATGCTGAAAATGTGGAGTGAAAATATTGCAAAGTTGCTAAGGTACAACTGTGTGTGGAAACTGTGCAATGTACATTCGTAACACACTAATTTTTGGACTTTCATTCCCAAATTTTCAACATAGGCATTTTAGGACCCCTGCTAATGAACAATGTCACTGTCTTTTTCATAATGTGTCCTGAACATGGATTTCCCACAGTGACCATGCTATTCTGCACCGGAACTGCAAAAAAACATTTCGGCCAGGATGCGAAAAATGACAGCTGTACTGTTCATAAGGAGGTGCAGAAGAATGGCAATGTGGAAAATCTAGAGTGAAAATATTATAAATTCGTGAACTTATGAGAGTGCGTGCAAACTGCGTGATGCTCGCTCGTAACACAGTTGTTTAACGGAATAGCATCACCAAATTTTCAACATAGGCATTTTAGGACCTCTGCTCGTGAACAGTGCCACTGTCAGTTTCTTATTCTGCATGAGAACACTCATTCCCCACACCGGCGTGCTATTCTGTGCTGGAAGTGCAAAAACACATTTTGGCCAGGGTGTGAAAAATGACAGCTGTACTGTTCAGAAGGTGGTCTGAAAAATGCCAATGTTGAAATTTGGGGTGAAAATATTGCAAATTCTGAAGTTAGGCGTGCGCCTTGACTTTGGCAATGCTGCGCTCATAAAACAGTCATTTTAGGATTTTCCCACCAAATTTGCAACATAGGCTTTTGAGAACCCTCTTCATGAACACTGCCACTGTCGTTTCGTTAATCGGTCCCAAAAGGTGATTCCACACAGTGACAGCGAAATCAGCTTTCAGGGCCAGTTAACACCATTACAGTGATAGAATTCATGAGGATGGGTCCCAAAAACCCCATGTTGAAAATTTGGTGCCAAAATTCCAAAAAATGCCTGAGATATGCATCAAAGTTGAAAAAACCCTATTTATTCCATTATATAGCTTACCGGCATTTCCTCACTTCGTGGTCGGCTTTGAAGAGTGCAGACATGTTCCCGGTCCACCGAAGATCGTCGTGCTGGACTCTGGAGGTAAGTATGGGGTGAGGAGGGTGTGGGGAGGCAGGGTGCGCAGTGGGTGGGTGCGGGTTGTGGGGGGGAGGGAGACAGCCGAGGGACCATTTCCTTCTTTACAGGTAAAAAAAAAAAAAATGACATCGCGGGACCATTTTTAATTTCACTATGGAATGTGGCATGCTGGAGTGGGCTCCCAGCGTGCCAACCGAGTCATCTGTTTGAGGGAGCAGCTGTAGCTGACTGGGAATTGGGCACCACCGTCGGCACACAAGAAAGGGGCCGGCAGTGTTACTTTATGCTGACTTGGATTGGGCACCCCCATCAGCAGACAACAAAAGACTGGGGGGGTGACATTATGCTGATGAGAACTGGACACCCTGTCAGCAAACAACAAAAGCGGGGGAGTTTACATAATAGCCGACGGGGAGTGGGCTCCTGTCGGCAACATAAAGTGTGGGGCACATGCTACCGAGGGGATTGGGCACCCCCTCGGTGGGGGGGGGTTAATATTGTTTGTGAACACAGCGGCAAGCCACCACCATGTTCATAAACAATATCACTGTTTCAGGGTCCTGCCCTGCAATGACGAGTCGCTCCCTCATTGCAGCGAATGGCTGACGCTGCAATGACGAGGCGGCCCCTGATTGCAGCAGCAAATGTTTTACAAGTTGGTGGCACGCTGGCTGAACTAGTGTCAGCAGCAGTGTGCCATGTCATTGGGGGAAGTGGGACAAGCCTTTACAGGCTGTGGGGGCAATGGCCACAAGAGTGCTGCGCCTCTGCAACCTGCTTGTGGAGAAACCTGCCGCAACATGTTTCTTGCGCATGCATGCAATCCACATAAAAAGGGGAGAGGGAGGAGAAGCAAAACAAATAGGGGCCAGCAGCATTAAGGGCAGTGACAGGAGGGAGAGGTGTGGGAGCAGAATAGAGACAGCAGAGAGGATTTGGAGGAGGCAGATCAAATGGGTAGAGGGAAAGAATTCCAAAGTTAAGGAAAGTGAAAGGAGAATGCAGCTTGACCAGCCAGAGATTTGCAAGAATGGGTCTGAAGGGAGCGAGTCCCAGTTACGAAGGGAGTAGGGGGAAGGAGTGGAAGGAGAGAGAAGAGAGGCAAGATAGGGGGGCAAGGAGGAGAACCAGAATTTGGAGGTGAAGGAGGTGCAGTAGGTTAGACAGCGATCCTCTAGGAAGGGAAGGGAGAGAGCAGAGTAAAGAGTACAGTGGTGGGTGTGGTGAGGGCAGTTGAGAGCGAAGCAACAGAAGGAGTGGAACAGGGGATCCAGTCTGGCTAGGGTGGACCTGGAGGCAGCACCATAGACTATGTCTCCATAATCAAAAATGGCGGGAATCATATTGGTTAGGATGTCTTGACAGGCAAGTAGGAGGATGCAACTTTGGTGTCTATAGAGGGCACCAAGTTTAGGGTGGCGCTTTTTGAACTTGGCATCTGTGTGCTGGGAGAAATGGAGGTTCCAGTCAAGCCAGACACCGAGGTACTTGAAAGAGGGTGCATCGTCGAGTGGGACACCTTCTACAGTGTGGAAGGATGGGAGGGATTGGAATTTAGAAAGTCTTGGTCTAGTGACAAAGTACATGGAAACCATCATTTTGGCATTTAGAGATAGCTGATTTGACTTAAACCACTTCTGGACTGAGTTGAAATCAGGTTGGAGCTTGGCTCTCAACTCAGCTGGAGAGGACCCAGAGACAAATAGGGCCATGTCATCTATGTACATGTGGATGGATGCAGATGAGCAGGCAGAGGGAAGGTCATTTAAAAAGATGGAGAACAGAAGGGGACCAAGCACATAGCCTTGGGGGAGGTGTGGGGAGATGGTGTCACCCAGTTTCCTGGGCTGGGTTCTACCAGTGAGGTAAGAGTTGAACCAGTTAGTGGCAGGGTCTGAAAGACCCACTGATCTCAGTTGATGCAGTAGGAGGGGATAAGAGACAGCATAGCTTTCACTAAATTGATGAAGATGGTGACAGTGAGAAGACCAGGGTCCATAGCAGTGTGAATGGAATCCGTGAGTCAGAGGAGAAAGGAATTAGTGGGGTGAAGTTTACAGAAACCAGGCTGGAAAGCGGTGAAAAAGGAAAAGGAGTCAAGGAAAGTGGAGAGTTGGGCGAGAACTATATGTAGCCTAGAGGTTAGAGCAATGAGCTGTGAATGAGCTTGGTACATCCAACAGCCTTGGGTGTAAGTCCCATAACCTCCACTTGCATATTGTGTAACCCTGAGCAAGTCACAACCTCCCCAGCACTCCTGCATCACCCCTGAAAACAGGCCCTGGGCCTAGCGAGCCTAACCCGGTTACCAAAGAATGAAAAAAAGAGTGAATGTTCCACATCATAGAACAAATCCAGAAGTAAATCGTTTGATACCTTTTATTGGACCAACAAAGATGTTACAAAAAGAATAAAGTACTTTAGCTTCCGGCAACTAAACGATTTGTTCCACATCATAGAAGGGAGGAAGACTGAAGGGGAACTTCAGGATAAACTATTTCATGGAACGATCAGTGATCACTTGGAAGGGACTGGTATCAGCTGATACTGTGACAATCTTCAGGTTCAGACTCAACAAGTATTCTGAAGAAAAATGGTTCAAACGTATACCGTGTACAAGGCAACCGCGATTAAGTGCTTTCAAAAACAGGCGACTCAATCACAGCGTCTGTGTACAGGGCTACCTAGCAGGGTAGCGATCGGATACCTGGGTGGGCGAGGTTGGGCGATGGGACATGTACGTGTCTGTATGCACGTGCACACATGCGGGGGGAGAGTCAGGGGAGGGGAGGCATGTGGGAGGAAGTGTGCCAGGCAGCTGCCAGCTGGTTGACTAGCGTGGTGGGGAGGGTGGTCGGTTAGGGTGTGCAGGGTTTAAGTCTGGAGCATCGCGGTTTTGTTTGCACTGGCAAGCGGCTTGTTATTTTTTTAAGAAATTCACCCCCGACACAGCACCCTGGAGTTGAGAATCCTTAGGTAGAGGGGGTGTGGGGGCGCTGCCCCCTGAATAACATAGAAAACCAGTCTCCGGGTTTCTAGTCGCTGCAAGTGTATATCGCCATAATTCATTTTTGGTGATGTACACTCACCCAAATGACTATCGTTATTCCGTGATTGCCATTGTGACATAGAACCAGTTCAAACAGTTTGAGACGGCAGAGCACTCGCCAACTACCTACTCACTTCAGAATAACCGAAGACCAACTTTCAAGGTTGCAAATTCTCCAACTTTAATGATGCAGGTGAAAATTATAAGACAAGGTGTGTGGTGAGTGTGTGCTAAGTCGCCACACTAATACCCCTGTGCTTCGACCATAGTCTTCCTTAAGAAACAAAAAGGTGCAAACTACATCCTTGTTTGGACTCCTTTGTCTAACAAATATTTGGACAGTTCTCTACTTTTGCCATGGGAGATTCTTGCTTTGGTTTTCTAATGTAATTCAACTATATTTTTGACCATGTTTGGATATTTAGCTCTTCACAAAGCTTATTTCTCAAGCGTGAATCAAATGCTGCTTTCAGGTCAACAGAGCAAAAATATCCTTTACACTTTTTTATATTTTGATACTTTTGGACTATATATGAGATTGTGAAACAATGATGCATGTTGGGGTAACCCAGGCAGAATCCAACTTTGGGCCTCTTTGATAATTTGTCTGTTCCTCTCCCAGATCTCTTAATTATTTAAGATTATTTTACGAATCATTTTGGCAAGATTATTTATAAGACTAACCAGTCTATAACAAGGTGGATCTATGCATTTACTTTTTTGGGGGGGACTTGGGACAATTACATTCCCATTCCAAACTTCAGGGACATGGTTAGATTCTAAAATGAAATTAGACATTTTTATTAGTACAGATATCCACCACTAGGAAAGTGTTTATATATTTCTGCAGGTATTTGATCTTCTCTTGGAACTTTCTTTTTAAACTCCCCAACACACACACACACACACACACACACACTGTATGTTTCTTTCTCCTGGTCACTGATTAGCCCCCATCTGGACTGGTTCCCCAGCGCTATCACCAAAAATCCATGGGAATTACCTACATCTGCTGATATCCTGCTGCAGACCTTGTCCGGAGGTGCCCAGTCATTGGTGCGAGGCCTGCAAGGGACCAGGCTATCACCACACTGTGGTTGGAGGTGTTTGCCTCCATTCTCTCCCTTTGGGGCCCACACACGAGGAGTGATGTGACGTGCACGCTTGGGTTCCCCCTTCCCATGCTGTCTCACATTGCTGCTACCTAGATTCTGCTAGGTGGCAGTTGAACCATGAGATGTGCAGTCTGCTCTTCCCAAAGGGGGAGAGCTGTCCTACGGACGTGCAAATCTCCCTCCCCCAACCAGTCTCCCCTACCCTGGGCCAGCCCCACCCAAGTCCTGGGGCTTTCTTAAAGTTATTGTTTTCTCAACATCTTCTTCTGTTATTGTTACATTTTAATAACTAAAAAAGATCTCTATCATTAGCTTTAAATCTTTATTTTCTATTTCATCTTAAAGCAGCAGTGCAACAAAAATAGGTTAAAATTTTACCCCACCTTTTTTCTTTCTAATCAATGCCAGACATCTTCCAGTTTATTTTGGTGGTAAAATTTTCAGTTTTCATTATCATTTAAGAATTTTATAAAAGTTTTAACGTAATTATTTCTCAAGAAAAAAATATGGCTGCCTCATTTTTACATAGAAATAATATTGAGGACCCAAGGAGGGTAAGAATCCTTACAAAAATGCAAATGTACAGTACACAGCATAGGACGCATTCAGAAACCCAAATCAACAGTTCTTCCAATATTTTTCATAACCATAGCAGAACATTAGCTTTTTGGAATAACTTGTTTCATTGCACTGCTGCTTTAAAATAAGTTTTTGTCATATGTTATCCACGTTATTTTCAGTGTATTGCCTTCTAGGCATCTATTATAATGTTTAGTACCTTTAGCTATAGATTCCAGAATGTTTTCCAGGCTTTTATTTGCACTGCTTTTAACATTTCACTTCAAACCTTCTGAAGGTATATTCATATGTTATTTTCAAAAGACTGTTTATGTTATTTGCTCCTATTATATTTATGTTATATTCTCCCTCATTGGACATGTACAGTTAATCCTTATTACAGTGGTGGAGTCAGGTTTAGGAGTGTTTGGGAGCTGGGGGGGCATTCAGTCAATCATGGGCTCCACAATGGGCACTAAACAGTAAATAAAGTTGGTGGCAGGGCACCACTATTCACACTGGGGTAGCTGGGGGCCCTCCAGCCCCCCCCCCCCCCAGCTCTGCCACTGCTTTATTATTTGCTATAACTTTTTTAGACGCTCATTACTAAACCAGTCTTGTTTTGATGCCTTTTTCTTGTTACCTTGTTCTTTATACAGCGTTGTTAGTATTCTTGTAAAAATGTCTTTTGGGAGCTGACATAGCCTCATCTGTTTCCGTGACTGTTATTATTTCCTCATTAAGAAGTTGGATGTCTTTGCATTCCTCCAAACTTGTATTACAGTTTTCATTCTCTTTGTTCCCATGAACTCTCTTCCGATTTCCAGTCTCTGTTTCATGTTATCTTTTACTCCGTTTGTGCTTTTTTTTCTTTTTGTTTACTGTTTTTCAGACAATCTATCAACCACAGATGACCACTTTCAGCTCATGGTTTTACCCGTACTCCCTCAACCAGCTCCACATTGTACAACCCTGTTATTATATAGTTAGTTACCACATTATGTCTTACTACGGTACATGTAACATTTCCTTCCTCAACTCCTTATAGTCTTCCTTTTAGTATTATTAGGTTACTATCCCTGATAATTTTAAACAGATCAATCATAACCCTGACAACTGTAAAAAGATGAATCCTTTATATATACTATGTGTTTGCTATTTTTGTCCATGTTCTTTCTAACTTTTAATTCCTTGAGGCCTTTTTCCTCATTGATATGTTGGTGACTTTTATTCTTTTGTCATTTATTCATTCATTCATAGATACATAGACACTGTCAGCAGATAAGGGCCTATGGCCCACCCAGTCTACCCATTTGAGCTTGTAAGTTCCCTTTATGTTCTTCTAGAAGTCTGTTGCCCCTTACCCATAATCTCCAGAATTCCCTTATGTCTATCCCATGCATTCTTAAATCCCATAACTGTTTCAGCCCCCACCACTTCCTCTGGCAGGGTGTTCCACTTGTCCACCACCCTTTCTGTGAAGAAATTCTTCCTCATATTTCCTCTGAATTGCCCTCCCTCCAACTTGATCTCACGCTCTCTAGTCCTGGAACATCTTTTTCACTAGAAAATAATGTATTCCTGCACCCTGTTCTTCCATGTACGGTACTTGTATGTCTCTATCATATCCCTTCTCTCCCTCTTCTCCTCCAGGGAGTACATATTCAGGTCCTTCAGCCTGTCCTCATAGGACTTGTGATGTAATCCATCTACCATCTTTGTTGCCCTCCTCTGAACCTTCTCTACCCTGTCTATGTCCTTATGTAGGTAAGGTCTCCAGAACTGTACACTGTACTCCAGGTGGGGCCTCACTAGTGTCTTGTATAGTGGAATTATGACCTCCCTTTTCCTGCTGGTGATGCCCTTGCCTATGCATCCCAGCATCCTATTTGCTTTATCTGCTGCCTAGTCGCACTGTATCCCTACCTTGAGGTCTTCAGAGATAATAACCCCAAGGTCCCTTTGCTGCTTGGCAAAAGCTATATCCTCACCCCCAACTGATACATTGTTCCAGGGTTTTTGTGCCCCATATGCATTATCTTGCACTTCTTTGCATTACATTTCAACTGCCAAATCTCTGACCATTCTTCAAGCTTCCGAAGGTCCCTCCTCATTCTGTCTACACCCTCTGGCATGTCTACTCTTTTACAGAACTTCGTGTCATCAGCATTCATTCATTCATTCATTCATTCATGTCATTCATTCGTTCAGTTATTCAGAAAGTGCCTTTGAGTATAAAGGTTTTCTTGTGATGTTCCTATTCCAGCATTGACAATGCCTACAGAAAGCATTGCTGTTTCTCCCTTTGTGCATGTTTAATTTCATAAATGTTTCTAGTTCTGTCTTTATCATGACTTTTTGTATTCAGTGTGGCAATTATATTTACTTTTTGATCATTTATTGCAGATTTGTGTCCAAGCAGTGGCTTCTTTTTAAACCCCTTAGATATTTTTCTGTTTTAAGAAATTCTGCCAGATCTGAACTTGCTCTGCCACTTCCGTCACTTGTTTTTGCATAAAAATGAATTAAGCAATAAGGCACATCAGGGAGCGGGTTATCGGGGATTTAAAAGAAAACCACAGGTTGGCAGTGTGGTCCTCCAGGTGCCTATATAAGATAAGAAAGAAGTCTCTGGGAGACATCATGCCCCAGTGGCCTCAAATAAAACTAAACATGCAGAATTGGAGAAGATAGACCCACTCACTGGATAAGGTTTTAGTAATAATAAACTTATTGTTTGTAAGTTCAAAAATGCTTTTATTTCCACTATATATTAATGTTTCACAGTTAAAACACACTCATTCTTCAGGATCTGTGGTTCAAATAATATAAATATAATTTTTAGAAGTCTATAGACATAAATCAAAAGGTGAAGTCACACAATTATTTTATATATATTTAGTTATTCAAGTCAACTCATTTGATAATTCATCAGATATTTAAATATGTGATTAGAAAGCAATGTTTAGAAAATCTGTACAACCATATTAAGACATCAGAAATAAGAAAAAGATTTAATTAGTTCCCACCTCGATGAAAATTGTAAATCCTTTCAATTGGTATGGCCTTTTCAGTTTTCTATAGAGTAACAAAATAACATAATTTGTCTTTAGTATTCATCAGACTTCATAAATAATACTTAAAAATGTGTCTTTCTTATTTTGGTTATTCCATTACCTGCTCTTAATATCATAATGTTTATATTCATGGGCTAGATATTCAGAAATACGCCAAAGGCAGGCGCAAGTCCAGCACAGCACAAATTCGATGTGCCATGGCACAACAGGTGCCATATTCAGAGATTGTGCAGGCTGAACAGCGTCAGTGCATTGTGGTTGAATATGGGACACTTGAGCCATGGCACAACCAGAGGTGCGCCACTGCACAACCAGAGGTGCACCATGGCACAGCCAGAGATGCACTGGTGCAACCATGGAAGTGCAGAGCAGTGCAGCAACAGAGGGGGGGCAGGGCACAGAGAACAGACCCAGAGACACAGCCCAGGAAGCACAGTGACAGTGGCCACAGGACACCCCCACCAACAGGGCACAGCAGGGCACACACAGGCACCCAGGTACTGGATCCCAGAACACAACTGTGACATGGACAGCATGTGACATGACTGCATAATGGCCAATTCAAGGTTGCCATGGATGCCCCCCCAAAGCCAGCCAGTCAGCTGTGCCCCCTCACCACGTGACCATGTCAGTCCACCCCCAAGACCATGGAGCCAAGCACAAACATGCCACACAGGCACACAGGGAGCCCACACACCTGGCACTGAATGGGCCAGGACGCAGGCAGCATGGTGGACCACATAAGACAGGGTGCCCAAGGCAAAGCAGAGGTCCCCAACCCAGTGTGCGGACATTACCGGAACAATGACCATGACTGTGTGCCACCACCATGCACAGACCCACCACATACCCCTGACTGCTGCTTCATGGGCACATCAAAGCACACCCACCGAACTGGGGGATGGTCCCCACCACAATGTGACACACCTCAGTGACACACTACAGCACACAGCAGAGAACCACAGTAGCACAACATGCACCCTCTCATGCACATACCATGGACAGACACTGGGCCACTGCATCATAGCTCCACACACCACCTGCAAAGCAGACAGGGACACAGGCACGTATGTGATAAATGCTTTATAAAATAGTGATTAAGGAAGTACAGAAAATGGGGCAGGGATAGGGTAGGTACAGTGAGGGAAGGGGACAGGGAACAGGGACTATGCAACAGGAGGGGGACTGTAGGGTAAGGTGCAACAGGGGAAACAGGGTCTCTCTACAAAACAGTCAATGGTGGCCCCATCTGACCACCCCACCACACCTCCTGTCTTGCCGGTCCGCTGCCACCATTCACCTGATGGTGATTACCACCTCCAGGATGCTAGACACTGTGAGGAGGAGTTGACACAGCAGTCCTGAAAGCATCCTCGGTGGATGTCTGGCCATTGGATGCCTGACACCTGTGGCAAGGGAAAGGACAGGTGATCAGTGCAATGGCCCAGGGAACCATGCCCACCCACAGTGTGCAATGGTCAGTGGGAGCACACACTTCTGGGAACCGTGGAATGGACACCTGTGGGGGGGGCAATGCCAGCCATCAACATGGCACACCATGGCATTGTAAAGAGGCGGTCCCCACCGCACAACAGCCACACAACCGCACAGTGATAGTCATATGGCACACTGCACCAGCAGCACCGCAGCAACAATGGTGGCAGCGGTGTGCATGCCCACCCCACCAACATCTGGTACACATGTCCAATGGATGCGCCACATTTACATGCATGACACACAGTGTGACACACACAGCCGTCACTGCACATGGCACAGGCAGACATGGCTGCACTCACTCCTCACTGGCACCCCCTATGTACAGTGATAATGACCATGACATTGCTTACCTGCCCCCTGCAGTGCAGCTGGCACCAGTTGTCCCCCATCAGGGTGCACCACCTAGTTGTGGTCTGCCTCTGCCCTGGCCCACCTGAGGTCCCCCGGCCCTGGGAATGGAAAGAAGAAAGGTGGACAAAGGTACCCAAGCACACCAGCATTCCCACTCCCAACACACACCAGCATTCCCACTCCCAACACACACCAGCATTCCCACTCCCAACACACGCCAGCATTCCCACTCCCAACACATGCCAGCATTCCCACTCCCAACACACAGCCCATCATGTGTCCCGCCATGATGGTCAGTGATGTGCACAATGACAGTGTACCCCACTGCAGAGCATGCCAGGCAGGGATGCCACCACCACAGCACAGCCCCAGGGCAGACATGCAACATACATACACCTACCTGGCTGTGGCACTGTACCATGCCTGACGTGTGCCTGCAACCTCTGGAGCCGGCCAGGGTCCCTCCTCCACAAGTCACTATGCCAGTGCTTGCACTGCTCCATGGTCCATGGAACTCCAGTCCTCCTCTCCAATGCCACAGCTATGGTGTGCCACAACATGCCCCAGGCCTGCTGCAGGGGCACCTGGCCAAAGAGCTGGTCCACATATGACTGGACACAGGCCACAAGGTTAATCACCTCCATGTTGGACCAATTGTGTGCACGGCGACTGCTCCCTTGCGCTAAGGTCTTGACATGGTGCGGCAGTGAAAATGGCGGGGACACATGCACGTGCATGCCACAGGTGCAGGATGTGCGATAGACTACTGATGAGCACTACAGCGCATCCCAGGGATGCACAGCAGGATGCGCAGTGCTGGATCATCACACAATGATGGGCATGCACACTACGTGCGGCCCAGCAGAGTCACGGGGTCATGTAGGTGACCCATGGGTCAGAGGTCACCGACCATCATGTGCATTGTGCACGTGCACAATAGGCTGCATGGCAGTATGCATGCACATGCTCAGAGCCCCCACGTGCTACATGCACAGTGCTGCTGCATTGCGCAGTCCACGCATGGTGTGCGATTGGAACATTGAATGTGTAGAGCACATGCACACTACAGGCATGTGCACTGTGCATGCACAGGTATTGCACCCTGGGCTTGCTCTTGCGTAATACCAATGTGCACATCGCATATCTGCGATATTCAGATACCCTATGCAAATGAGCTCATCAGCCAATGCGCGGTGCAGTGGAGTGCATTAGCATATCGTTACCATTGCTCACAACGTCACTTGCATGCATTACACCTCATTAGCACCATGGAACAGCACAGGCCATGGACTGGTATTGCAACCTTGACAGGTAAGTGAGGGATGCCGCAGCAACAGACAGGGAGACGCCAGCACTGCAAGGTGGGACAGTCCAGGGCTATGCTGCCGCTGACACACTGTGATGTCCATGTTTACAGGAGGCAACATGTTGGGACAGGAAGAGGGTGAGGAGTATGGGCCTGCATGAAATTGCAGGCCCAACTTCACTAAGGGAGAGACAGATGCCCTGTTCAAGGCCTACCTTGACAGGGAGGCCCTGTTGAGCGGTGCCACGGGCACATCACAGGACAGGGCCACTGGATGGGAGAAAGTGGCGGCCTATGTCAAACAGCATGGATGCCACCAGTGGTCAGTGCAGGACTGTCGCAAGAAGGTCAGGATGGATAGGCGGCACATAAAGGAGACGGTGGCGGCCATCAGAGCATCCCATACTGCCACCATAAGAGGGCCAGCAAAAGCATCCACACTGACGCTAACAGAGGAGTTGGTTTCAGCCACCATCCACCGCACCTTAGTGGAAGGTGTGCCTGGAAGGGGCTTCCAGATGGGTGTCAGCCCAGCACTGCATGGTATGTATGTCAGTCATGCACAGGTACTGGCCCGGAAGGTGTGTACACAGGCATGCTGTTGTGCATGCTGCTGTCCTGCATGCCATGTGCACGTGTGCACACCCACTTGCATGCCACACTGTTGGACCCATATGGCAGCAGCGTACAAGGGGGGTGCATGTGGGCAATGCATCATTGACACTCCCTCCTTCTCTTGCAGCACCAACATGCCACCAAGCAGAGGATGCGGCACCTGCAGCTGCCGTGGCCCCTGTGGATGGCAGCATGGACCCTGGGGATGAACCATCAATGTTCACTAGCATCCAGAGGCCTGACAGGCCATGGCTGAGCACCACAGTGCCTGTGGATGTCCTTGGCCTAGGGTCAGATGAGGCTCTGGACATGTTCCTGTAGGATGCCAGCCTTGGTGTCCTGTGTGCAGAGACACAGATTGGGGTGGGGTCCAACTCCAATGACAACATCACACTGATCCTGGACAACATGGGTGATGTTGTGGAGGAATCACCCCTGCTGGCATCACAGGCAGTGTCAGGGCCCAGCGCCATGCTGGCGGCAGCACAGACACCTGCCAGCACTGCAAGGGCAGCAGTGTGCGATGCCACTGCTGTGCCCTGCATAGGTGGTATTGTGGCCGCACAGGCGCAGGGCGGCATAGAACAGCCGGATGGGCAACAGCAGCAGGCTGCTGGTGCCACCAAGCAACCAGACACAGAGTCTGCCACTGGTGTGCCTGCTCTACCCCTTCCCCCGTAGACCCCACTGTACAGTGCCCACTGGAGAGGGGGGCTAGACAGCATGGCAGGTCACCCACTGATGATCAGCATCCCATCCAGGAGCGACAGGATGCAGATCATCTGGCTGAGAACAACTGACTCCTGCGGGATTCCATTCAGCAACAGGTGCTGCTTGCCACTGGGGTGCGTGCACTGTGGGCGGAGGTGCACCAGTTAGCCAAGCAGCAGGACGGGGGCACTGCACAGATCCTGGAGGGGCTGCAATGCATGCAGGAGGACACAACTGTGGCCATGGATCACACTGCTGGTGCATTTGCGGATGGCTTTGCATTGCTGGCTGCCACAGGGTGTGGTTGTGCATAAGATACCCCTTGCAGTGTGTTGTCCACCCCATGGACCCGGCATCAGTTGGGCCCAACACAGTGGACACTGGGCTCAGATGTAGGCATCCCAGGTACACCCGGGGCTGGCCTGTTCAGCCACCTACACATCCCCTCGACGACACGGTCATGGTCCTGCGCTTCTACCCCTGGGGTGCTGTCAGACACACCCCCACCCATGGCTGATGCGCACCCTGCTGCTGCTGATCGGCCCCAACGCAGCCACCCCTGTGACCATGGAGGCCGTGGTATTACGCAGCTGCCCTGAGCTGTGTGCTGCCCTGCTGCTGATGCCCTGTGCACATATGGGTGATGTGTGTTGTACCTGTGGTAGCATGCATGCATGTCATGCCACAGGCTACCTGTGTGTGCATACCAGGCTGCTAGACCATGTGGAGTGGGCATGATGAGGGCAGTCCAGCACCAGTTGCACCAGTGCAGTGGTGCCATGCATCTGATCCATGCCACGTTCCACCACCTGTCTGGGTGGGTGCATATGTGTGAATGTGTGTGTGCATATGCCTGTGTAGCGTGTGTGCGTGTGTGTGTGTGTTGCTGTGTGTAGTTGTGTGTCACTGCCTCTCCAACCCCTGCATAGTGCCACTGTCTGTGCGTGCCCCTCACCATGCACAGCCCTGCATGTGTGGTGTGCTGGTCTGTGTGACCCATGCATGTGTACCACACCACCTACCTGTGTTCGCCAAAGTGTTCCTGTGTGACCGTGTCATGGTGGCATCGTGCCTGCTGCAGGAGTCGGGGGGTCCCTCAACCCAGGAAGTGGCTGTCCACCCCCCTCTGTCCCATTATCTCCATCGTCCCCACTCCTGTCATTAATATCAGCCTCGACAGCTATCCCAAGGTCAATGGCCATGTTGTGCAGTATGCAGCAGGCCAGGAATAGGCCACAAGCTTTCAAGGGGCTGTACTGTAGGGCACCGTCTGACTTGTCTAAGGAATGGAACTGTGCCTTCGGCATGCCAAAGATGTGCTCGATTATGTTCTGCGTGCTAGCATCTGCCTCATTGTACCATTCCTCTGCTGGGAACAATGGTCACCAGTAGGGGTGAGCAGCCAGGGCCTCAGCAGGTATGCACTGTCACCTGTGTGGAGATTGACATGATATGCTGTACTGCCCCTTGCTTGTCCCTGGCATCCACACCAACATGAACACCCTGCCCTCCTCCACCCCAGGTCTGCTAGGCTCATCGCCCCTTGCCCATGCCATACTCACCCATAAGGTGGCCCGTGGGGATGTCCCCATGTTCAAACCTGTGGCACAGTGCAGAGCTGTGCCAGTTGAATATGTCATGTGCACTCCCAGGGTGTGTGGCGCAGACATTGATGATGCACCCCATGACACTGCACACCACCTGGAAGTTGATGCTCAGGCTCCCCTTTCTGTTGATGTACGCCATGCCCTCAGGGCCAGGCGGCATGCAGAGGCCCAAGTGGGTGCAGTCGATAGCTCCAATCATGCCTGGCACGCGTGCCACCTTGTGGAAGTTCTGCATGTTTGCTGTACATTCTGCCTGTGTATTGGGGAAATGCATGAATTCCAAAGCATCTGAGGTGAGTAGGCACATGACAGTGGTCACCTTGGTCTCTGTGGACATGGTGTGTCTCCATCTGGTGGGTGCCTACATCTCCTCACTGCACAGCTCGTAGAGCTGTCTCAGAATGGCCCTGTTCAGGTGGTACTGGCCCATGGTCTTGGTGTTGCTGTAGTTCTCAAAAGTGATGCTGGCATGGTACCACTTTTGTCAGGCATACTGCTGATGGGCCCTTTGTCAGCCACGTAGATGTTCCTCCTGCCTCCTCACACCCCTCATTACCGCCTCCATTAGGAATGGTGCACTCTCCATCACTCCTTCACTCTGTGTGTCCCCCTGGGTTGTTCGATGCCTATCTGTCTGCCACCCTGGTACACTGTGTATGTGTGTGTGAGTGTGTCTCTCTCTCTCTCTCTCCCACTCCACCTCTCTGTCTTTCTCCCTCTGTGTTTGTTCTTGTGTCTGTCTGTCTCTCTCTCTCTCTCTCTCTCTCTCTCTCTCTCTCTCTCCCTTGGCGCAACCGCTGTCTGTGTATTTGTGCCCTGTTTTTATTGGAACAAGTCTGGTCGATGCATCTTGGGTTTATTCTGGACTTGTGCCATGGCTTTCCGACTGAATATCCCGTTGCGCCGCATAGTCATGAGAACGCCCCCTGCACATGCGCGGCATATTTTATAGTTGCGCATTGGTGCAATGGGACTTGCACTGCACAGCGGCTCCCTCTGAATGTCGCTCAGTGGCGCATCTCCATACTTGCCCTGGTGCAACTCAGTTGCACCATGCACAACTGCTCTGAATATCCGGGCCATGTTGTATATAACAAATTTTTATGCCACCACATGGAGCTATATATTTTGATAAAAGAGAAGAAAAAAAGGGGTGTGGAAAAGCAGATAACATGTTGTGTAACCCCAAGGTGGCGCTATCCCAAGGGCTACTACCCCTGCCTGATTTGCCACTAACAGGTTGAGGGGCCTGGATCCGATGGCGGGTGCCTCCACCCAGAGGTCAGGGTTTGCAATAGTTAAACTAACTTGGTCACAGCCCTCTGGGACACTGCCACCCCCCTTTCTTCCCACTAGTGGCCCACACAATATATCAGAATTACCTTCACAGTATACACTTACGCCTAGGACTGGTTCGGTCAGCGGGATTCTGGGGACTCCCTGTAAAACAGGATTAGTGCAAAGACCACAGTACAGTACTTCAACATAAATGAATACCTCAGGCAGTGTAACTTTGCTGAAACAAACAGATCTGATTTATTTAGGGGGATATAATAAGGACAGGGGGAAATCAGGTTAATTAGTTTAAGTGCATTAATAATCACAGTGCTGCACACATATTTCAGAATCCCAAAATGTCCCAAATGTCACTCTAACTGGGTACCCAGGCAATAAGAGGTTAGCCTATTTGGTGCAGCTGGTTGGGGCCCTGAAGATGGAAAATGCATGCACAATACCCAAATTGTAATCAGGAGCTGGTTGGCTCAGTTTGTGAAGAAATAAAAAACAGACAATTAGATGACTCACTTGCAATTCGATAAACCAATGGCAGGGAGCTACCCGGCTTGCACTCACAGCCCAATACTGAAAAGTGAATGGGAGGCAGGTTGTCCTGGACTGCCAGGAGGAACAGACCATGTGGGCAAGGTCCTTGTGACTGGACCCCAATGCAGTTTGGCGCAAATGAATGTAGTCTGGATTAAGCTAGGGTTTGCTTCCAGCTTCATGCACTCAATTCACTGTACAGGGGATTTGAAACGCGAGACCCCACAAGCACTACACACATTTATATGTAAAAGGAAAGTACTATACCAGGCAGGCTGCTTCTCTATCCCGATCTGAATTACTGCACAATACCCGGGAGAACACATAGTAGTTTCAGTTCCTGACAGACCGAGTGCAATTCA
Organism: Neoceratodus forsteri; assembly: GCA_016271365.2. NCBI lineage: Eukaryota > Metazoa > Chordata > Ceratodontiformes > Ceratodontidae > Neoceratodus > Neoceratodus forsteri. Next base: position 75,726,767 of record JADMNL010000023.1, read on the forward strand.
GCAATTTCTCCAGTCTTCTACAGGGTGAGCCTGGTTTCTACTCTTCAGATCTCCTTGATTCTCTTCACAAGTCGGATTCAGTCTGAACAAGCACTTGCACAAGCTGCAGACTGAAACTTGGGGCCTTACACGTGTTTCCCGACCAAAACTGCGCACCAAAGGAGCATAGGGCTCCTTCCCTCTTCACTGCCAGAGCTAAAGTGAAACTCCAGTAGACAAAACCGGGCACTTCCTTTGAGTTCCTCCCAGTTCTTGGCTGGTTTGGCTGTCACTCACAATAAACTCCCCCTGTTGGTGGAAAAAGGCGCTGAGGTCAAAACTACATTTCCGAGAAGCATCTGCCATACAGTCCCATTGTGGCTGGCTCAAGAGGAGAGTCCGAATTCTGATTCGCCCAGAGCAGGCTCCAATTTAAAGGATCCCCACACTGATTGGTCCAATTCAGCAGTTCAGGACCAACATGAGGGAGACAGTCCTGGCTATAAGAAAGCAGGTTAAAACAAACTGCACTTTCATTATCATTTTAACAGGCTACAAGCAAACAATTACATCATCTGAAAGAGCGCTCTCTCTGCCCATATAGTGACTGCAGAATGGAGTGATTTGCTCAGTGGCCCATATGGGGACTCGAGCAGGGAAACACACAGACCCCCCCATTTCAAACTAATTATGTCTGCAAGCAGACAGCTCTTAAAAAGACAGTACCAGAGGCTCTAAAAGCACTCACAGATACGTGGCTTAAACGCCAAACACCATTCAGGCTTGAAGTATTCAAGCAAGCTCTTGGAAGACTTTTGAGAACCCCCATTTGCAGGGAGGTTGCATGTTGTATCAAATTAATTAGTAGAAAAACAAAATACAGCTTATGAAAGGCATTTTGATTCTATTTACCTTCACGCAGTGTTTGCTTGCGTCATTCATTTATAGAAAAGCATCTAGCTTCTTTACATTGTTATATCTGATGGGAACTAGGTTTAGTACTTTTAATTAATTATTTCTATAGTTAGATTTCATGTACAGTAGAGTGCCACTATTGCGTTACTTGTAAAGGGCACATGTGGTTTCAAACTTAGATCCTGTCTTTTCCTGTTATATCTTTCTATGTTGATTACGCGCAGCACAAGAAACATATTGGGACAGCTTTCTCAGAAGCAAGTTGTGGAGGCTCGGCACTGTTGTGGTCAATGCCCCCACAGCCTGCAAAGGCTTATCCCGCTTCCCCAATGCTGTGGCATGCTACTGGTGACACAAGTTTGGAACCTTGCCACCACTTGTGACAATTTAGCTGCTGCAATCAGGGGCCGCCTCGTCTTTGTAGTGTAAGCCGTCCGCTGCAATGAGGGAGCGACCCATCATTGCAGGGCGGGATCTTTACAGAGTGATATTGTTTGTGAACATGGTGGCGGTTAGTCACCGTAGTCACAAACAATATTAACCCCCCCCCCGTGTTTACTTGCTGACGGGGGGCCACAATCCCCATCGGCTTCACTGGCCACATGTTTCTGTTGCTGACGGGGAAGCCCACTCCCCGTCGGCATTATGCAAACCCCCTCCCCCGTGTATATTCTCTGCCAACGGGGTGCCCAATCCCCCCTCGTCTACTGCTGCCCCCAAAGAAAGAGTCCAGTGGCATGCTGGGAGCCCACCTCAGCGTGCTACATGCCCCAGTGAAATAAAAAACTGTCCTGTGACGTGTTTTTTTTTTTTTGTAACCCTGTAAAAAAGGAAACTGTCCCTCAAAGGTCTCCCGGCCCCCCTTCTGCAACCCATGCCCACACACTGCACACCCTGCCACCTCACACCCTCCATACTTACCTCCGGAGCTCAGTGCGATGATCTTCGGTGGACCGGGAACACGTTTGCACTCTTCAAAGCTGACCGCAAACTGAGGAAATGCTGGTAAGCTGTATAATGGAATAAACAGGAGTTTTCCAACTTTAATGCATAACTTAGTCATTTTTTTGGAATTTTGACACCAAATTTTCAACATGGGTGTTTTGGGACCTCTCCTCATGAGTTCTTTAACTATCATGGTGTTAATTGGCGCCGAATGGTGATTTCACGGTCACTGCATGGAATCACCTTTCGCGGCTGATTAACAAAATGAAAGTGCCAGTGTTCTTGAGGTGAGCTCTCAAAAAGCCTATGTTGCAAATTTGGTGGAAAAAATCAAAAAAATGACTGTTTTACGAGTGTAAAATTGCGCAGTTGCTACACATGCTCGTAACTTCATGAATTTGCAATATTTTCATGCCAGATTATCAACATTGGCATATTTTTCACATCTCCTTGTGAACAGTACAGCTGTCATTGTTCACATCCTGGTGGAAATGTGTTTTCGCACTTCTGGCACAGAATAGAGCTGTTGCTGTGGGAAATCACTGTCCAGGACAGAGTAATAAAATGACAGTGACACTGCTCATGAGCAGAGGTCCTAAAATGCCTATGTTGAAAATTTGGTGATGATAGCCCATCAAATGACTGTGTCACAAGCGTGCATTCAACTGTTTCCACGCACCATTGTAACTTCGCAATTTTGTAATATTTTCATGCCACGTTTTCAACAGTAGCATTTTTTCACACCCATATGAACAGTACAGCTGTCATTTTTCACATCCTGGCTAAAATATGTTTTTGTACTCCTGCAGGAGAACAGCACGGTCGCTGTGGGAAATCAGTGTTTGGGACAGATTAAGATCGAATGAGTGAGAGGGAGGAGTGACCGAACTCAACTGATCTGTGTCGGGACTGCTGTGGATTTGTTTGAGGGCAGAAAAAGGCCCCAATACAACAGGCCAGTACAAAAGGACAGCCTGCAGCACTGGCAGAAACAGAACGAGAGAGTCAGTAAGGGAGAGGGAGTGAGCGAACTCACCAGAGCGCTGTCAGGACTGCTGCGGATTTCTTTGTGAGCAGAAAAAGACATCAATGCAGGTAGGGGCCTCTGTAGAAAAGGCCAGCCTGCAGTGGTGGGAGAAACAGTATGAGTGTGTGAGACAGGGGGACTGAGTGAGCTCAACGGAGCTCTAGCAGGACTGCTGCGGATTTATTTGTGGGCAGAAAAAGGCACCAATGCAGGCATGAGCCCTGTACAAAAGGGTGCTTGCAGTGCCAGGACATACAGAATGAGCACATGACAAAGGGAGACTGAATGACCTCAACAGAGCTCTGTCAGGACAGATGCAGATTTCTTTGTGCACAGACAAAGGTGCCAATGCAGCCAGGAGCCCTGTACACAAGCGCAGCCTGCAGCGCCAAGAGAAACAGAATGAGTGAGTGACAGAGTGGTAGTGAGCGAGCTCAATGGAGCTCTATTGTGAATGCCACAGAATTCTTTGTGGGCAGAAAATGTGGCAACGCAGGCAGGAGCCCAGTACAAAAGGCCAGCTTGCAGCACCAGCAGAAACAGAATGAATGAGTGAGAGAGGGAGAGTGAGCGAGCTCAATGGAGCTGTGTCAGGACTGCTTCAAATTTCTTTCTGGCCAGAACAAGCCGTGAATGCGGGCAGGAGCCCAGTACAAAAGGGCAGCCTGCAGTGGCAGGAGACACATATTGAGCGAGTGAGGAGAGGGAGGGAGGAGGGAGGTGAGTGAGCTCAACGGAGTTCTGTTGGGACTTCTGCAGATTTCTTTGTGGGCAGAAAAAGGTGCCAACGCAGGCAGGAGCCCAGTACAAAAGGGCAGCCAGCAGCACCGGTAGAAACACAACAAGCGAGTGAGAGAGGGAGAGTGAGCAAGCTCAATGGAGCTCTATCATGACTGCTGCGGATTTCTTTGTTGGCAGAAAAAGGCAGCAACACAGGCAGGAGCCCAGTACAAAAGGCCAGCCTGCAGCGCTGGCAGAAACAGAACAAGTGAGTGAGAGAGAGGGAGTCAGCAGGCTCACCAGACCTGTATTGGGACTGCTGCAGATTTCTTTGTGGGCAGAAAAAGCCACCAACAGAGGCAGGAGCCCAGTACAAAAGGGCAGCCTGCAGCACCAGGAGAAACAGAATGAGCGAGTGAGAGAGGGGGAGTGAGCCACCTCAATGCAGCTCTGTCAGGACAGCTGCCGATTTCTTAGTGGGCAGAACAAGGTGCCAACACAAGCAGGAGCCCAGTACAAAAGAGTAGCCTACAGCACCAGGAGAAACAGACTGAACGAGTGACAGAGGGGCAGTGAGCGAGCTCAACACACCAACGCAATCAACATTCGGCATTGACAAATGCTTGTTTTTTTAAATGGTACTAGTTCAAGCTGTCTGTTGTAAACATCTCATCAGTTTTCACTCGACTTACATCATGCTACTATATAAATACATTCTGACTAACATTACACTTCAATCCCATCAATCTTTTCTTCATTTTAAGCATAAAGCATTATTACTCTTTTATATAGTAAGAAGTATTTACTTTGTTAGCTTTTATTGCAGTCCAAAAAAGAAATGTTAATGGATAAAGGTCAGAGCCTGGAAAGTCATAACCTGTTTATATTGTGTTTGGAAAAGAAAAGGTTTTTCTTTAAGCCAGCACTTAAGAGAAATTGTACAGACAATGATAACTATGTAGAAGCAGCAGATGAACTAATGGATCACTTCAAAGAAAGGGGGTATAAACAAGCATTTGTCAATGCCGAATGATTGCTTGCTGGCATTGGCATTGGTAGTGCAGAAGTTACAGAGCTTCATAACAGGAATGGCAGTGAAGTATTAAACTGAAGCCAACCCCAACACCACCCTGCAGAGTGTGACAGGCATTGGGGTGTGCCTTTGGGTCGTCAGGCATAACGGCCACGCCATTTCACCACACCCTATCCTGCAGACACTGACAAGTGTCACGGTGTGCCTTGGGGTCTTTGGCCCTTATGCACACCCCATTCCATCAGGAAATATGGTGAGATGGGTGCAGTATAGGAGAATGGGGTGAACTTTGGAGCCGAAGAGTCCAAGGCATACCTCGATGCCTCTCACTGGCTGCAGGGTGCGGAATGGTATGAGCATTACAGGCAAGAATCCCAAGTCACACCCCTGATGCTTGTCATTCTCTACAGGGTGGGACGTTATGGTTGGAAACCGTAACAGCTCAGGCATTCGTTGGTATTTTCACTCCAAATTTTCAACATGTTTTTTTTGAGACCCCCACCTCATGAACAGTGGCAATATCAGTTTGTTAGCCGAAAGCTGCTTATGCACAGAGACTACGGCATTTAGCACCACAGGTGCAAAAACACATTCCGAACAGGATGTGAAAATGACAGCTGTACTGTTCATGGGGAGGTGGGAAAAATGGCAATGTCGCAAATCTGCAGTAAAAATATTAAAAAAACTGGTGAAGTCACGAGCGTGCATAGAAACTGTGCAACACACACCTGTAATGTAATTAGTGTGGGCATTTTTTACAGTAGATTGTCAACATAGGCGTTTTGGGACCTCCGATCATAAACAGTGTCACTGTGATTTTCTTTATCTGTCCCGAACAATGATTTCCCACAGCGACCACGCATCTCTGCGCTGAAAGTGTGAAAACACATTTCGGCCATGTTGTGAAAAATGCCAGCTATACTGTTCATAAGGAAGTGTGGAAAAATGCAACTGGTGAAAATCTGGACTGAAAATATTACAAAGTCATGAACTTACGAGGGTGCGTGGAAACTGCGCATAGCTGACTCATAACAGTCATTTTATGGACTTTTGTCACCAAATTTTCAACATAGCCATTTTAAGACCACTGCTCATGAATAGTGTAACTGTGATTTTCTTAATCTGTCCCAAACATTGCTTTTGCACACCGACTGCACCATTGTGCGCTACATGTGCGGAAACACATTTTGGGCGACATGTGAAAAATGGCAGCTGTACTGTTCCTAAGGAAGTGTAATAAAATGGCAATGTGGAAAATCTGGTGAAAATATAGAAATTTGCAAACGTCTGTTGATGCGTAGGAACTACATAATGCTGCATCAAAACAAGGCATTTAGGAATTTTCACCAAATTTTCAGCATAGCCATTTTAAGACCTCTTCTCATGAACAGTGTCACTGTGATTTTCTTAATTTGTTCCATATATTGATTTAGCATTCACCGACTGCGCCATTGTGTGCTACATGGACGGAAACCGTTTTGGGTGACATGTGAAAATGACAGCTATACTGCTCAGAAGAGTACGGTAAAATGGCAATGTTGAAAATCTGGAGGAAAATATTAAAAATTACACATTACGAGCTCATGAGAACTGCGCAGAACGCGATGTCAGAAATAAAGCTTTTCCTTGGAATTTTTCCACCAAATTCTTCAAAATAGGGCTTCTTGAGCCCACCTTATGAACACTGGCAGTGTCGTTTCATTAACTGGTCCCAAAAGATGACTTCGCGAAGTGACTGCAAAATCACCCTTCGGGCCCGAATAACGCCATGACAGTGACAGCATTCATGAGGAGGGATCACAAAAACCCGATGTTGAAAATTTGGTGCAAAAATTCCAAAAAATGCCTGAGATATGCAACAAAGTTGAAAAAACCCTATCTATCCCATTATACAGCTTACCGGCATTTTCCTCAGTTCGCGGTCAGTTTTGAAGAGTGCAGACGTGTTCCCGGTCCACTGAAGACTGTTGCGCCGAGGTCCAGAGGTAAGTATGGGGTGAGGGGGGGTGTGGGGAGGCAGGGTGCTTAGTGGGTGGGTACGGGTTGTGGGAGGAGGGCAGGGAGAAGCGCGAGGACAGTTTTAATTTGCAGGGTTTTTACAAAAATGACGGCGGAAGTTTGCCACGCTGGGGTGGGCTCCCAGCGTGGCACAAAGTGGCTGGTTGGGGCGTGGAGCTGGCGGGATTGGGCACCCCTGCCGCTATAAGATCAGTTGCCACGCTGGGTGGGCTCCAGCGTGGCACCCTGTACTCGGGGACAGTGGAGCCGACAGGGATTGGGCACCCGCCGGCTATACGATGACTTGGCACGCTGGGGTGGGCACCCAGAAAGCATGTGGAAGGCTTTGGGGGGCGCAGCACAGCTGACGGGGATTGGGCACCCCGGCTGTACAGTGTGTGCTTGAGGGGCAGTACTGTGCATGCGGCATATGTGTGTGTGTGTGTAGGGGGAGCGCATCAGCAGGCGATATCTATCGCTGCTCACTGAAGTGTAGCTCCCCCTTCAACTGTACTCCATTGCATTTTGGAGCTGTCATAGACAGCTCCAGCAGGCACTGGAGAACTGCGGCCGCGCCTGCAAACACACTGCCTGAATTGGAAGAGGGCTGCCACACCTCCGAAAACTCGGATGATGGCACTATGTTTCTTGCACATGCGTGCAAGCAAACATAATTAAAAAAATAATGTAAATAGATATAGTGGTCCATGTTTTGCACATGCACAGCTGCCTCAGAGGGGATTTGGGATGGAGCGGCTACTCTGGTAGTGTTGGTGCCAGCTGGTGCCCTGGAGGGAACATGTAAATAGTTATTTAATGGGACTATGGGTCCCATAGGGCATCAGGGGCATGGAGTTTTTGGCGCCTTGAAGCTGGTCCAGGATTAGACCTTGGTTCTGGTGGGCCTTGTTCGGCACCTTTGGGGAGAGATAAAAGGAGGTGCCAGCAGGAAATCTTTTCTTATGCTTGGACACTGATCCAGTAAAAGCCACAGGGACATGGCAGTGGCTGTTCTATTGTAAGCCCCCATCGGGGCTTCATTTGCAAGCATTTATTTACCAAGTCTAGGATTACAAATACCTTTGAGCCTTGGCTCTTTTACAAAGGTTCCATGTCAGTATAGCACAGTGGCGGCACAGAGGAGAGACACTGATCAGCTGCCCTGAACTTGAAGCAGAGGAGGAGTTTGCCAGGTGCCAGCAGAAAGGTGGTGGGCTGAGTTGTCGTGGCCCTTCAGGACCACTGCTGAGCAGGATCCCCATTCTGTGAAAATGCCCCCGAATGGGACCACAGTGGAGAGGAAGATCTGGGGATGGGGTTTGGTTGGGAACCAGGGGTCCAGAGTCTCCCCTGGTGCCAGGCTGCCCCTACTTCTGGACTGCTGTACGTAGGGCTCAGTACCCCAAAAGGAGTTTGTTCAGAGGGTGGCTGCGGGCTGGGCAGCCATCCCTCATGAATATGTGTCTCTTTGTCCTGAAGCAGTGAAGGGCAAGTAAGAGAGACTGTTGCTGCCTGAGATTAAAGGCCTACGTGGCCACGAGTTAAGCTGGCTGTATTTGGACTGTGGCTACTTTGCCAAACAGATAGCTGCCTAGACCCTACGCTCTGATGTGACCTTCATGGTCCATAGCACCAATTAGCTTTGGATGTGACCTAACAGTCCAGAGCAACTGTCTGTGTGTTTTACTACTCCATGAAGTGACTGTTTCCTCTTCTGCATTAATTGTTCATTAAATGGGATCCCCCTGATCCTGCAAGTTCCTGTGTTTGCCTCATTTGGTTGGACAAACTGTTTCGGCTAACAAAAAGTTTGCATCCACAGGCCAGCCCCTAGTGTGTGTTTCAGGGAATCAGTTATAGGACCCAGGAGGAAGATGTCAGGAGGCCTGCCTGGTGAAGACTGTCTCTAGAGGCCTCTGAGGGAGTTCTAAAGAAAGTTAGTCCCATAGAAGTATTTACAAAGTTCTAGACCAGAACCAGAACCCTGAATTTCAGGGGGTTCTGACAACCTTGCAGTGGATGCCCTTGGGTTCTTACCCAATTAAAACATTTTAAATACAAATAAAAACTATACTGCTGCGTGCCACTGATACATTTCTTGTGCTTCCTGCTAATCAGTGCCTCTTTCTCACATTTTGTTATTTTAGTTTTAAGACTGGTATCCAATCATTTTGAAATCTGGATTGCTTTTGTGTAGCAGAAGTTCTTTCGCAGAAGCATTAACTTGTTGCAATACTTATTTGTGGTTCTCTGTGTTCTCTTCTTTTGGGGTGTCTATTAATATGACTGAGAATTCATTCAAGTCTTGCTCTCATTTGATCTGTACTGAAGCTTTGCTAAAGCCCCAAGAGGGGGTCTTGTCCTTGAGGTGGCTTCTTGGGGCCCTACATTTTTCTTTGTGCTTACTTAAAGTGATTTCTTTGTAATCATAGTATGAATGCCTTTTATTGTCTTTTGTACATTCATATCCAAAGATACAAACATCACAGCAAACCCATTGCCTATACAAATCTCATCCAGTGTACAACCCCCACCCACCCCACCCCCACACCTAGGTATGGCCATGAATGTGGCTGTTCACACTAGTCTCTGGGAATAGTGGGCTGTATTATGGAAAACAAAATGCATCCTCATATCGGAACCGCTGCACAGCTTTCAGTCCAACTGAACTGAGTCATGAGTCCTCTTAAGCTTCTTACCATCCAAAAAAACATTGTGAATCTATGTACAAGAAACAGCACAGTTCAAGTGTACATCAAGCTCAAAGTGATTTTATTGTACTGTAGTAAAAGGTAAAGTACTGAAGAGCATAACCTTTCTAGCTTTGAGAATAACTGTTTGAGTGTGTTCTCCAGTTTGCTTTTTGCACGGAAATCTTCAGCAAAAATGTCTCCTGCTCTTACTTCCCATGCACTTTCAAAGCCGAAGAACTTTGTGTCTTTAGATGATTCCAGAATTATCCTTGTGTCGTCTTCGGTCTTGTCACTCTTGTATCTTAAGATTATGAAACGAAAAAATTCCTTCTACTGTAACTGCAATAATAACAAGGAACATGCATGTGGTCCACTCAGATTTGTAAAGTCTAGAGTGGCCTCACACCCAGTAGTTGCCCTTTGGGCAATGTTTCAAATAGTAGCTGCCATAATACACAAACATGGAGAAAAGAAGCTCACAGGAGGGCTGGCGGGTGCAACCAGCATGAACACAGTGGCTCCGAGACATGGTTCACAGCAGGGTGCACTCCAGAACCCCAAACAAGAGTCAAAGCACTGAATACCTGCAGTTTGTTCATACAGAAATTTTGTTGCACAATGGAAAAATATACCCAATGTTTCAAGTCTCAGACAGAGCTTCATCAGAAGGCAGGGCACGCCCATCCGCCATACATCTATTTGACATTGTGCTGCATGTTTCAGAGACTATTACATTCCAGACAAGCATTTGTCAGTGCCAAATGTTTGCTTGCTGGTATTAGCATTGGAAATGCAGAAGTTAGACAGATGCAGAGTAGGAATGGCAGTGAAATATTGAACTGACGCCAACCCCACCTCCACCCTGCAGAGACAGACAGGTATTGGGGCATGCGTTTGTGTTGTCGCCCATAACATTCATGTCATTTCACCTCACCCTGTCCTGCAGACACTGACAAGTGTTGAGGTGTGCCTTGGGGTGTTCAGCTTTACAGTCACCCCACTCCATAAGGACATACACTGAAATGGGTGCAATATAGAATGGGGTGAACTGTGGGGCTGAAGAGTCAAAAACACTGCTCAATGCCTGTCAGTGGCTGGGGGGGGGGTTGGAATTGCATAAGCATTATAGTCTGCAATCCAAGGGCACACCCCTGATGTCTGCCAGTCTGTACAGGGTGGGACATTATGGTTAGAAACCATAATGCTCCGGGCATGTTATTGGTATTTGCAATACAAATTTTCAACATGGCCATTTTGTGGCCCCTACTTCATGAAAGCATTTGGTACCGTTTCTCATGAACAGTGGCACTGTGATTTTGTCAATGTATCCCAAAATCTGAGTTTCCACAGCGACCGTGCCATTGTACGCCAGATGCACGAAAACACAGATTGGGTAGGATGTGAAGAATAACAGCTGCACCATTCATAGGGAGGTGTGAAGAGATGGCAATGTTGAAAATCTGTAGAAAAATATTAAAAATGATCAAACTTCCGAGTGTACGTAGAAACTGCACAATGCATACACATAACACAGTCATTTAGTGGAATTATTTCACCAAATTTTCGACAAAGGCATTTTGTGACTTCTGCTCATGAACACTATCACTATGATTTTCTTAATCTCTCCCGAACATTGATTTCCCACACCAACCACCCTCTCACCCAGGGGCGGCGCTTCATTTATTGCTGCTGGCAGGTCATGTGTCATATCACGTGACCTACCCTTCATTTTACCAAGTGTCCACTTTCCCATTTGCAGCTTATACACTCCAACCACTAGGGGTTGCTGCACTTTCCACTCTGGCACCTCTATCCACTCTCTACTCCTCCCTAGCAACTATTGCAATCCCTGTCCACTAGAGGTCTCTGCAGTCCCCTCCTAATCCTTTCTACTATCTTCTTTCCTCACTCCTTCCCATCAGCCCACCACTAGGCCCCCTGCAAGTCTCAAACCTTGCACCCTTTACTCCAAAGTCTGCAGCCTAACCACCAAGCCAAGTCAATATCTTCCTCTACTTTCAAGCTCTTAACCCTTCCTTCTTAGAAACAAAAATTTCTGTCCTCTGTCCCAAAGCTGTTTTCAAACCTAGTACCCTTGCTCTCAGAGTCAGCAGCTCTACCACTTAACCATCTTATCTGGCTATCTTATTCCTACTTTCTAAGACTTTCATAGTCTCTTACGCCCCGCCCCGCCCCGCCAAAATATTTAACCACTTCTCTCTTGCTGCCATTGCAGAAATTGAACCCTGCACCCTCACTGTTTCAGTCAGCAGCTCCACCACTCAGCTATCACATCAGACTATTGTTTGTGATAGGTTTTAGGACTCTAAAACCCTCGTAGTCTGCTAAAATATTTTCTGAGTGTTGCTACAGGCTTTGAGCCCTGCTCCCTGCTGCTGCAGCCACTGTCTTGGGTCCTTTTCTATCACCCTGGGCAAGTCTTGAACCTGGTGCCCTGTGCACTTGAGGCAGGGGCTCTGCCACTGTACCAAGGTGGCAACTACACTTAGAGGTAGACCTTTCACTACCATCTTCCCCTCTATCATCCAAGTTCCCCCATCTTTCTTCACTTCAGCTCTCACACCCTTACCAATCATGCATGCACACCTCCTGCCTACCTGCCTCTCTCTCCTCCTCCTCCTCCTTTTGCCTTCCGCTAACCCTAATGTCCCTGTTAACCCTCAGCCTCACTACTCTAGTGCTCCTACCTGCCCTCCTGCCCTCCCCTCCTCCTATGCCACTGCCCCTCCTCCTCCTCCACTCACCCCATATGCTCCTCTCCACCTCACCCCCTATCTAGACACTACCTTTCCTCCCGGCTTTGCTCCCTCGGACATCTTATCACTCAAGCCTTCTCAGCCTGTGCTGCCCTACCCACCCCCTGTGCTACAAACCCCCCCTTCTCTTCCTATCGCTCCCGGCGTAAACTCTCCTTCTGCCATCCTCTGTCCAGAGCAGCTCTCCTCCTTCTGCTCCTGACTGGTAACATACATCCCAATCCCGCCCAGCTTGCAAAGGCTCCTCAAAGGAATCCACCGGGCTTCATATTGCTTCCATGAACATATGTAGCCTCCTTAAAAAATTCGACTCTCTCAATTGCTGGGTTGCGGTTCATAAACCTGACGTTATCTCAATAGTTGAAACTTGGCTGTCAGACTCTACACCTGACTCCCTGGTCTCACTCCCTGGCTACTCCCTCTATCGGGAGGACCGTGTTGGTAGGCGAGGTGGGGGCTGTGCCATTTATGTCAAAGACCCTCTCGTTGGACTAGCCCTCCCAGCCCCGGTCCTTGACTTCAGGGCTCAGGCCCTAACCCTAAAACTATCTCCTGATCCCTCTAGGGGTCCCATCTACCTGACTACAGCATACATACCTCCAAAAAATCAAGCACAAGCACTAGGCCCACTAATCGATTATCTTACCTCCCTACCCCACTCGTCCGACCAAATCCTTGTGGGGGACTTGAACATCAATTGGCTCAGCCCTTCATCCACTTCCTCCCGTGATGCCTTTACAGCCATCGACCTAACCCAACTAGTCTCCCAACCCACTAGAGTGAATCTTAGAATGGGCTCTAGCACACTCCTGGATGTGGTCCTCACAAACCGCCCTAACTGCATCCGCAATATCCAAATCCTCCCAGACTGCCTTAGCGACCACTCCCCGGTTCTCTTCTACTGGTCAACCTCCTTGCCCAAACTCACAGCACAAACTACCCTTCGGCGACGTCTTAGACCTGGTGGGCTGAAAGGCCTTAAGCAACTCCTAGCCCTCATAGACTTGTCCCCTATACTAAATGCCCCAGATATTGACATGGCCCTTGCCTTCTTTATCCACACCTTCAACTCTGCTTGCGACATTTTTGCACCCATAACTGCACGCTGATCCAAAGTAAGGCATGCCCCCCTGGATTACCCCCACCCTGCGCCAACTTCTTAAGCACAGGGACAATCTATGGCACATTGCCACGGAAACAGGCCGCCCAGCTGACAGGCTGGCCTATGCTGCTGCCCGGAACAAATGTACATGGGCCATCCGCAAAGCGAAGGCTGAGCACTATCAAGCCTCCCTCACTTCCTCATGGGGGAATGCTAGGACCTTCTGGGACAACATTAAGCAACTGAATGGTGGCATGCGTTCCCCCCCACCTTCGCTTATCAACATTAATGGTTCAGTCTCCTCAGACCCTGTCCTTACTGCCAACCACCTCAACAAATCTTTCACGGACCTTAGCCTGGTGCTCCCTGATAATTTCTTTGCTCCCCCTCCCTCCAGGTCTGTCCCTATTCTCCCACACCCCCTTGTTCTACCTGTGCCAAGTCACTGCCCAGGAAGTCAGACCTTACCTACTCAAGGCCTTAAAGAGTAACACAATTGGCAATGACTCCCTTGATCCCAGTCTTCTCCGTCAGGTTCTGGATCTGGTTATCTCACCAATCACCAGCTTCTTTAACAAATCCCTCTGCCTAGGCACTTCCCTCTGCCTGGAAGATAGCTACTGTCACCCCAATACACAAGGGTGGTGATAGGACCCTCCTACATTATCGACCTATCTCACCCTCTTCTCTCTCTAAGGCCTTAGAAAAAATTGTGGCCACCCAAATCTCTGAATACCTCGATAAATATAGCATCCTCTGCCCAGAACAACATGGTTTCAGAGCAGGCCACAGCACCAATACTGCCCTCCTGGAGTTCTCTAACTTTCTTCACACCTCACTGGACCCTGGCTCCCTAGCAGGTGCAGTGTTCATTGACTTATCAAAAGCCTTTGATACTGTCTCCCACCCCCTCCTGCTAACTATCCTTAGTCACTTAGGCTTTGCCACTGGGCCTGTTTCCTGGTGCTCCAGCTACTTGCTGGCCCACTCACAACGTGTGAAAATCAACGGGAAACTTTCCAGCACCTGCCCTATCCGCTCCAGAGTCCCTCAGGGCTCCATTCTTGGGCCCTTGCTCTTTTCCCTTTTTCTCAACTCCCTGCCCAGTGCATGTACTGGTAAAATCCTTCTTTACGCAGATGATGCTGTATTCTTTGCCTCCGACCGTAATCCCATCTCACTTCAGGATTCTCTGCAGGAATCCTACAATGACGCAGAAGCCTGGTTTACTGAGCACAGGCTCATAATTAATCTAAAGAAAACCAAAACCATGCTCTTTGCCCACCCCCAAAATAAATCCAGTAACTATCCTCTCGCAGTCCACTCCACCTCTAAACACCCTATTGAGCTAGTTCACTCTTATAAATACCTAGGTATAACCTTTGACCCTGCCCTCTCTTTTCATGCCCACATCTCTGCCCTTGCCTCAGCCTCTAACACTTGGCTGGGTATCCTCTATCATAAAACTGCCTCCCATGGATGCCCTCCCACTTGCAGTCACATCCTCTGTTCTATCTCTGTAGACTATGGCCTACCTGTGTATGTGCAGCAGACCAGACTGCCCTGCACAAGATCCGCCCCTACCTTAAACAAGGCCTGCAGGCTCATAACTGGGGCCCTAGTCTAACCCACACTTGCCGCCTGTACACCATGGCTAATCTACTCAACCTTGATAGAGCGCCTCAAATACCAAACCTGCCTCCTAACAAAAAAATCACTCCTTGGGCTATCCCCACCAGGTCTGTCAACCACTATCCACCGTGCAAACCCTACAGTGCATACCCGCATATCCCGCAAAACTGCACTGGTTATACCGAGGGCGAGAACTTCGCAAGGTCAAAGGGCTTACCCCTACAGAGCCCCCTGTTGGTATAACGCCCTCCCGGCCGGAGTCACTGATGCCGCCTCGTTATCTTATTTTAAAACTAGTCTTAGAAATCACCTGCTCTCAACACGCAGCTGTACCTGCCTCTAAGCCTCCTCCTATCCTCCCAGACAAGGCTCACTGAGCCGCTCTCTGACCTTCTGTCCAGCTCTACCTTTACTTGCTACTATCTTCCCCACACTCCTCTTCTGATGTCTTCCACCTAGCCTTACCTTTATTCTGCCCACTGACTCAATCTCCATGTAACTACTGTATATTGTCTACTCTGTAAAGCATACATGTAAGCCTGTTGTATACTGTGTTTGACAAATGCCTGTATTTTTTGGCTGATTCCTAAATGTACTCTGATTTTTTGTCTGCCTTGATGTTTGTTTCTTGCAGTTTTGTCCTCACTGTGACGAGGTACCTTTGTAAATGAGCCTCTGGCTCAAAGGTTGTTAAACTGATATTCTAATAAATAAATAAATATTCTACGCCAGATGTGTAAATGCATATTTTGGGCAGGATGTGAAAAATGACAGCTGTACTGTTCATAAGGAGGTCTGGAAAAATGAAAATGTTCAAAATCTGGAGTGAAAATAATACAAATTTGTGAAGTTACGAGGGTACATGGAAACTGCACAATGCACACTTGTAACACAGTCATTTTATGGACATTTGTCACCAAATTTTCAACATAGGCATTTTAGGACCTCTGCTCATGAAGAAAGTCACTGTGATTTTACATACGAACATACAGACGTACATATCAACATATGAATCTGCTGGCAGAACACACCAATCGGTCTATGTAAGTCTGCCCAAATGTGCAGCTAGCACCCTAGATTGCAGCTGCTCCAGTCTCCTCCCCCTCAGTTCCTCCCCTGCTTGTCCCAGCCCATGCCCCCTTGACTCTTCCTCTTGCTTTATCCCACTCCTCCTTAAAGCTATTGACTGTCCTATATGTTACCATCCCCTCTGGCAGTGCATTCCAACTAGACACCACCCTCTCAGAGAAGTAGTGCCTCCTCATTTCCCTCTCAAAACATCCCCCTTCCAACCTTGGTCCATGCCCCCTCATCTCTCTTCCACTCCTTAGTTTAATCACCTCCTTGGTGATAGGTTTATTTACCCTCTCAGGTAGTTAAACGCTTCAATCATATCCCTCCTGTCCTCCAGTGTGTACATGTTCAGCTCCTTCAGCCTAACTTCATATTCCTGTCCTTCCATCCCCTTTAACATTTTTGTTGCCCTCCTTTGCACCCTTCTAGTAACTTTATATCTCTCCTCAGGTATGACCTCCAGTATTACACACAGTACTCTAGGTGTGGTGTGACCAATGATCTGTAGAGAGGTAGGATCTCATCCCTGTGTCGGGATGAGAACCCCTTAGCGATGCATCCCAGCATCCCATTTGCCTTCGTTGCTGCTTTCCTGCACTGGGCCGAGTTGTTCATGCTCCCAGTTACCAACATCCCTAGGTCCTTCTCCTCCTCTGTGATCCCCAACCAATAGTCCCTCTTCTGGTTCTTAGCCCCAATGTGCATCACCTTACACTTCTTTGCACTGAATCCTAGCTGCCACTCCACCGACCATGTCTGTAGTTTGGTTAGGTCCCCCTGCAGTTTTTCCCATTCGTCCTCTTCGTGCACCACCAACCCCCAATTTGGTGTAATGTGCAAACAGACTAACCCTGCTCCCCACGCTGTGTGCTATTACGGAGATAAAGAGCCCAAACAGCACTGGGTCCAGCACTGACCCCTGCGGCACCCTGTTTGTCACTGCTCTTGGTGCTGAGAGCTACCCTACCACCACCAATCCCCTCTGCACTCTCCCCTGTAACCAGTTCTCTATCCATTTAGTCAGACCACCTTCCACCCATACCCCTCCTTCTCCTCCTCCTCCTTGGCCTGAGTCCCTCCTCCTGGTAGTCCACACCCTTTCTCCTCCTTATTCTTACCGGGTGGTGGTGCCTTCTGTATTACACTCAGACCACTCTGCCCACCCCCTCCCAGGGTTACTACGCCTCTGCCTTTACCTATATCTGGGGGGGTCATTAGGCTCCCCTGTCTGGATCTTTCTGCCAACCTCAGCCTTTTGAACACCCCCTCCCCACTAGTATAAATCCACCTTAGATATACCCCTCTAATCCTGCCTTTAATACTCCCCTCCACTTCCTGCTCAAGTGTACCCTGTCCCCCGCGTACAAGTCACTGTTCCCCCCCAGACCCTACCCCAGGTAGTCACTAATCTATAATTTGTGGTGTGGCACCAATCCCTCAGCTACTGGTTGAACTCCTCAAGCCTACCCTTCCTCCCAATGCTTGCACATGGTAACGGCAGTACCTCCGAGAATGCTACCAACTCCCCCACCCCCTCACATTGCTGCCCAACTACTCAAACCTCCCCCTCACTACTTCCACAGTCTCACCCGCCAAGTCATTTGTACCCACATGCAACACTAAATGAGGTTTCTTCCTCCCCCTCACTGAACACTTGAGCAGTGCCTGCCCTGCCGCTCCTGCAGTCAACCTGGGGATAGCTTCAACCCAAATACTGCTGTGCCTTTATCCCCTTCTGCCCCATCTCACCCCTTTCAGTACAGAATCCCTCAGGATGAGTACCCTCCCATCCCTTACCCCCTTTCCCTTCTAATGCCCCTTCCACCACCCCAGTATTCGTTCTTCCCTACCCCTTACCCCGCCAGTTGCTCCCTCTGTGACTTCTGTATCTGTACCCCCTACTTCTACCTCACCCCTTTTCTCTGCCTTATTCCTCCCACCCCCCCTTGAACCCCTTCCCAGCCTGACTACTTCCTACTGGGCTTCCGATGTCGACCTCCACTCCTCCCCTGCTGATTTCCAACCCCTCTCCTATCCTCGCTGTTGTCGATTTAGAAACACCATTCCCTTCTACCCCAATAGTGATGCCCCTTCCATCCTTCCCTCTTCCCATGGCCTTCTCTCCTCCAGTCACCACCCCCTCCTTCCTTACTAGCCCCCTTCTACCCTTTCATCCTCGCTATCTCTTCCCCTGCCTGTTGCCATCCCTCTCATGCCCCGCTTATCCTCCCCCCCCTTCAGTATGTTCCTGCTCCCCCTCTCTCTATCATAGCAGAGTTTTGAATCTATTCTAGTTGATACCCTCCTACATCTCTTCCCTCTATGGGTTCCCCCCCACTTGTTCCCCACTGTGCAACCCCTGGTCCCAACTATGGTCCCTCCCTACCCAAAGCCATCTGGTCTCGCCCCTGGTGATGCACATCGGGGCTAAGTACTCCTCGTGGTCTCTTCCTCCCCCATTAGGAGGCAACCCTGCCCTCGCCTCGGGCACACCCTCCCATCTCCTCTCTTTTCTGTTAGTACCACTGATACTGGGGCCAGTTTCACCCCTTAGTTGTTCTTTCTCTGTCTTCCTTTGCCATCCCCTATCCCCCCCAAGCTAGGATGCCTACCATACTCATCTGCCCTGCAACTTAGACCCCTTCCTAACCTCCACAGTTCCTCCCTCAAACTAGCCAGTCATCTACAGACCATACATCCCCCCATCCTCCAAACCCAGTCCAGGATCATGACGGACCCACACACTGTACACTCCACCACCCTGCCAAAGACGCCCGCCCTATTGACATGTGGCACCTGCCCCATTTTGGCCCCCATCTTGTGTTACGGGCTCTTACTCCCAGGTTCTGTACTCTACTACAACTGTTATGCCCCTATTTACTCAAATTCCTGTTCCCCTCCCATACTAGACCCCCTACTGCCCTCTTACTGCCCACAGAAATCCTATTATACTCCCAGTATTACTCAGCTCAGTTAGAGAAATAAATAGAACAAATAAATATATATTATTACAGCAAATATAACAGTACAGCTCAGTACTTAGCTCAGTTAGAGAAATAAACAGAACAACTAAATTGGTATTATTACAGCAATCCTAAAGGTATCCAATCATTGCTTTGTCTCCACTCCAGAGACCCTGCTGTAATATAGGACCACAGAGGACCCTGGGCAGGAGGGTGAACAACTCTAAAGTCCTGGAAGAGCTCCATTGAGCTCACTCACTCCCCCTCTCTTACTCTCTTGTTCTATTTCTCCTTGTGCTGCAGCTTGCCCTTTTGCCCTTGGCTCCTGCTTGCATTGGCGCCTTTTTCTGCCCACAAAGAAATCTGCAGCAGTCCCGAAAGAGCTCTGTTGAGCTCGCTCACTCTCCCTCTCTCACTCACTCATTCTGTTTCTCCCAGTACTGCAGGCTGACCTTTTGTACTAGGCTCATGCCTGCATTGGTGCCTCTTTCTGCCCACAAAGAAGTTCACAGCTGTCCCAACAGAGCTCAGTTGAGGTCGCTCACTCACCCCCTCTCACTCACTCATTCTGTTTCTCCCTGCGCTACAGTCTACTCTTTTGTACTGGACTCCTGCCTGCGTTTGTGCCTTTTTCTGCTCACAAAGAAATCTGCAGCAGTCCCAACAGAGCTCCGCTGAGCTTGCTCACTCCCCCTCTCTCACTGGCTCATTCTGTTTCTCCCGGTGCTGCAGGCTGCCCTTTGTACTGTGCTCCTGCCTGTGTTGGCACCTTTTTCTGCACACGAAGAAATCTGCAGCAGTCTCGACAGAGCTCCATTGAGCTTGCTCACGCCCCCTCTCTCACTCACTCATTCTGTTTCTCCCTGCGCTGCAGTCTGCTCTTTTGCACTGGGCTCCTGCCTGCACTTCCGCCTTTTTCTGCCCACAAAGAAATCTGCAGCAGTCCCAACAGAGCTCTGCTGAGCTCGCTCACTCCCCCTCTCTCACTTGCTTGGTCTGTTTCCTCCCGGTGCTGCAGGCTGCCCTTTTGTACCGGGCTCCTGCCTTTACTGGCACCTTTTTCTGCCCTCAAAGAAATCCACAGCAGTCCCAACAGAGCTCCACTGAGCTCGCTCACTTCCCCCTCTTTCACTCGCTCATTCTGTTTCTCCCGGCACTGCAGGCTGCCCTTTTGTACTAGGCCCCTGCTGTCATTGATGCCTTTTTCTGCCCACAAAGAAATCTGCAGCAGTCCTGACAGAGCTCTATTGAGCTCGCTCACTCCCCCTCTCTCACTTGCTCGTTCAGTTTCTCCTGGTGCTGCAGGCTGCCCTTTTGTACTGGGCTCCTCCCTGCATTGGTGCTTTTTCTGCCCACAAAGAAATCTGCAGCAGTCCCGACAGAGCTCAGTTGAGCTCACTCCCCTTCTTTCATTTGCTCGATCTTAATCTGTCCCAAACACTGATTTCCCAAAGCAACTGCACTATTCTGCCCCGGAAGTGTGAAAACAAATTTTGCCCAGGATGTGAAAAATGACAGCTGTACTGTTCATAAGGAGGTATGAAAAAATGTCCGTGTTGAAAATCTGGTGTGAAAATAGTACAAATTTGCGAAGTTACAAGGGTGCGTTGAAACTATGCAATGCACATTTGTAACACAGTCGTTTTATGGACTTTCATCACCAACTTTTCAATATAGGCATTTTAGGACCTCGGCTCATGAACAGTGTCACTGTCATTTTCTCAATCTATCCGGAAAACTGATTTCTGACAGTGACCGTGCTATTCAGCGTTGGAAGTGCGAAAACACATTTTGGCCAGGATGTGTAAAATTACAGCTGTACTGTTCATAAATAGGTAAGTAGGTGTGGAAAAATGGCAATGTTGAAAATCTGGAGTGAAAATATTAAAATTTGCGAAGTTACGAGCGTGCATGCAACTGTGCAAAGCACGCTCGTAAAACAGTAATTTTTTGGATTTTTTTCCACCAAATGTGCAACATAGGCTTTTTGACAGCCACCTCATGAACAATGGCACTGTGGCTATGTTAATCGGTCCTGAAAGGTGATTCCGTGCAGTGACCGTGAAGTCACCTTTCAGGACTGAATAACACCATGACAGTGGTTAGTTCATGAAGAGGGGTCCCAATAACCCCATGTTGAAAATCTGGTGCCAAAATTTCCAAGGATGCTTGCGATATGCAGCAAAGTTGAAAAAACATATTTATGGCATTATACGGGTTACCGGCATTTCTTCAAGAGTGCAGACGTGTTCCCGGTCCACCAAAGATCGTTGCGCCGGCCTCCGGAGGTAAGTATGGGGTGAAAGGGGTGTGTGGGGAGGCAGGGTGCGCAGAGTATGGGCGCAGGTTGGGAGGAGGCAGGGGTCTCCGAACGCAACAAGGGACTGTTTTCTGTTTTACAGGGTTTTAAAACAAAAAAAAACAAAAACATCACGGGATGGTTTTGGGTTTCAGGACATTTGGCATGCTGGGGTGGGCTCCCAGTGTGCCACCTGAGTGTTTTTTTGGGGCTGTAGTCAATGGGATAGGCACCCCATCGGTACATATGGGGAAAGAGCTGAGGGGATTGGGCACCCTCCTTGGCACAAAAATCAGGGTACTATGCCAACGGGAGTGTGCTCCTCATCGGCAAATTGAATGGGGGACTGAAGCTGACAGGGAATGGGCCCCGTCACCAAGGAAAGACTGTTGCTGCAGAGCACATGAAGCCGAGGGGACTGGGCACCTCATCAAACAACAAATGGGGAGGGGTTACAATATGCCAATGGTGAGAGTGTTCCCCAGTCAGCAAATGAACTGGTCGGGGGCATCTGGATGCAAAGCTACCGCCTCTACATTATGGGTCGCTCCCTCATTGTCTCGGAATGGCTGTCGTTGCAATGACGAGGTGGCCCCTGATTGCAGTGGCAAAAACCTTTCAAGGTGGTGGCACACTGGCTGATCTAGTGTCAGCAGCAGCATGCCACTGCATTGGGGAAAGCAGGCCAAGCCTCAAAAGGCACTGGGGGCATTGGCCACAACAGTGCCGCACCTCCACAACCTGCTTCTGCAGCAAGCTGCCGCAACATGTTTCATGCGCATACGTGCAAGCAAACATAAAAAGTAAAGCAGAACAATCGTTGTCTTTTTTGTTAAAGGGGAAACAGTCAGTACTAAGAGCCCAATGCCCAAGTGTGCAAAAACAGTTTTCTGTACTTAATGTTTACTACAGTATAGTAGATTGCATTAGGATAATTCTGCTGACTTCCAAGCTGACATTTGCTGCAGCCAGAAATCCCAGAATCCCTTGCAGCTGACATCAGAAGAGGTCTGCAGCAGTGGGAGATTCAATAGCCTGCAGTGCATGTTAGGGATTTTATAAGCTCAGATCAGATGTTTACCATTCCCACTGTTCTCCCAGGGCTAAGTACATTCTTCTGCAACTGTTCCTCACTTCAGAACGCCAGCAGGACCAGCAAACAAAAGATCAGAGCTCATAAAGACTCTAACATGTGCTTCAGGCTACTGAATCTCCCACTGCTCAGCCCTGTTCTGATGTCAGCTGCAAAGGACTCTGGGAGTTGTAGTTACAGAAAATGTAAGCTTCACAAGTCAGCAGAATCAGCCAGATACAATCCACTACACTGCAGTAAACAGTAAGAAAAAAAATGTTTCTGCACACAAAATGCAAATTGGGACCAGACCCACAACTGAGTGTGGGGTTCTTAGTACTGACTGTTCCCCATTAAGTACAAACATACAAATTAATTGATGGCTGTGTGTTTGTGTGTTGTTGGTCTTTTGTCTATCTAGATAGCCTCTAGGCACTAGGAGATGCAGTAGGAGTGCTGCAGGGGTCCTGAAAAGAATAACTTATCTCCTGGGGTGTTGTCTCATCAAATGCCAGTCCAAAGCAATGAGCCTGGGCTCCAGGTATGCACCCAGGTCATCAGTCTCACATGTGGCACCACTGTCATGCCCTACAGGTTGCCCCTTCCCCACTTGTTGAACCCCAGTCCCCTGAGACTAGGAGAAGACAAATGAACCCCAAGGTATCCAGTTGTCCTACAATTAACTGTCTCTAGTTCCATCGTTTCAATCATTGATTATGGACTGGTAGTTTATGGTGCTGCATCTGACACTGTGCTCAGACAGGTAATGACTGTACTCAACAAGGCCAGCAGGCTCACCCTTGGAGCTGACAACTCAACCCACTCCTGTAAACTCTATGAGCAAACTAATTGGCTCAACCTACCAAACAGGATTAAGTATCAGATGTGCCTCCTGAGTAAGAAAGCACTGCTAGGCAAAGCTCCACCCTGTATCAATGATATACTCCATGCTAGTGGCATGAGCTACTGGACAAGGGGAATGGCCAGGGGCTCGTTGACCGTTCCCGTTTAGGAAAACATCACTAGGACAGCGGTCCTACACATATAGGGCACCTCTTTGGTTGAAAGATATCCCGGCACATATATTCAGCAATAACAACCATCCTGCCTTTAAAGTTGAACTGAAGCAGCACCTTGCCGATTCTGGGTCCTGTGCATGCAGGCAACCAGCCTGATCCATGGATCCTGCCCCCACATCACTGTGCCCCTCTTTCTTCCCTGATTAACTCTGAGAGTGGGGGATGGTGCCCCCTCCTCTTTTTGATCTTAGCACTGTTCTCCTCTTAATGGAGGATAGTGCCCCCCCCTCCTCTTTTGGGTCCTAGCACTTTTCCTGGCTTGGGTTATCCCAGTCTCGTCATTAGATTACATGCTGCCAAGCGCCACCCCCTGCCTTCCATGATAATCCCCACTTCCTTCATTCCTACACATCCAATGCTGTAAGCTCCTCCCTGGTCCCAACCCCTCCATGTACTCGACTTCTCCCTTCTTCTGGACATCTGATAACCTTTTTCGCCCTCTACCCTCTTCCACCTCCCTCCCCCCTTGTTTTTCAGGAAACAATGACAAAGCCTCCTCCTGGCTGCTCTACTTCTTGCTAATATTGTTACTTAAATCCACAGCACTCGCTATGTACCTTGGGATGTACTAAATTGCAATTTGTTACACCTTTATATGAATTAGCCTACAACTGTAAATAGATCATTTGCTGTTATATCTTGTCTCTTTTGTCACTGTACTTGTGTACCCGTACCTTGTAACTTACCATTCTGTGTTGTCCTCATGTTACCTGGAACCTTTGGCAAAGAGCATTTTACTCAAGGGTTATTTCCAAATGATGAAATAAAAAAAAATAAATAAATAAAGTATCACATGGGTTTGAGGGAGTGAGACTACGATTTTGACCATCACTGCTCAAACAGTCCTGATCTGAAATCACAGAGCAACGACTTACATGGGTGTTCTCTGCACATTGACTGTATGCTCTCCATACCTATATGTTCACATAGCAAATATAGTAACATGATATGGTAGCACTTGGACAGACTAAGACCAATAAAACAGTTACGTTAGCGCCACAGCTTATCTCTGTGAGGGTTTAATGAAGAGTTTGCATGCTTACAATTGTGTACTTAAGCTACCTGACTCCAGGTGTGACCCTTGGAGCCTTGGTTTTATCATCCAACGCACTACCTGTTGAGCTGTATTGGCCACATTTTTTTCCTAATTCACAAATCGAATGTCTTTATTAACCAAAACATTCACAAGGCACTGGCATTATGGCCCAAATTTAATGGTGATCAAGGACTGCATTCAAGGGTAGCATGAATCGTAAATAGGGGTGTGTGCGTAATGAACAGTGGTATGTAAGCAACTAAAAGGGGTGCATGAGTAACAAACAGGTGCACAAGTAATGACCGGGGTGTGATGGGGAATTTCTCTTACCCTAGCCTCCTGTTGTGTGCAGTACCTCAGGGTTCAGTCCTGTCACCAATGCTGTTTGCCGTGTATGTGCTGCCCCTGGGAGAGCTCATTAGGAAATACAATTTGGGTTTTCATTGCTATGCTGATGGTACCCAACTGTATCTTTCCTTCGCCCCGGGACATCCAATGTGGTGGAACTGCTGAACAGATGCCTTGCTGAGATCAATGACTGGATGGCTTCCAGCTGGTTGTGAATGAACCCTGATAAGACAGAGGTACTGGTAGTGGAGTGGAACAAAACATGTGATAAGAGGGCCTCTGATGCAGCCACTGGGTTATTCCTGGGATCTGTGCCATTGAAGGCCTCCTCTAGGGTGTGTGATCTTGGTGTGACCTTCAACAGTGGATTGACATTTGAAGCACAGGTATTCTCCATTGTCTGGACCAGCTTTTACCATGTTAGGAACATTGCCAAGATCAAGCCCTTAGTTCCGACTATGGAACTCCCCGCCTTAGTGCATGCCTTCATAATGTCTAGGCTTGATTATTGTAATGCGCTGTACTTCATGGTCTCAGAAGGTACCCTCCGCGGGCTGCAACTAGTGCAGAATGCACCCGCAAGGCTGATGATGATGCAGTCCAAATACTGGCACAACACCCCAGTGCTGCATGAACTGCACTGGCTGCTGGTCAGGTGGAAGATCCTCTTCAAGGCAGGCTTGCTCACCTTTAAGGCCCTACATGGGCTGGGCACTGGATACTTGTCTGATCTTCTGACACCCACTGCCTCAGTCTGCTCCCTATGTTCTTCCTCTAGGGACCTCCTTGTAATTCCCAGGATGAGGCAAAAGATCACCAGCGATAGAGCTTTTAGTGTCACCGGCCCCATCCTGTGGAATTGCTGCCACCATCTGTAAGGGAGGTCCCTTCAGTTGAAGTGTTCAAGGCCCGCCTCAAGACCCTCCTGTTTAGTCAAGCCTTCCCAGACACTGTCTATTAGTATTTATCTCTGGGATAGCCTTTTTAATGACTATTGTTATTTTTAATTGTGTTTTATGTTATCTGGTTTATTTATTAGTGTTTTATTTATGCATGCGTTGTAGTTTCTACGAATAGTTTGTATTTATTTGTATGGCGCCCAGAGCCTCTGGCATTGGGTGCCTCGAAAAATAAACATTGCCTTGCCTTGCCATGTATGAATGATGAATAGGGGTGCATGAGAAATGAATAGGAGTGTGTGAGTAACAAATAACGATGTGCATGTAACTAATCGGAATGTGGAAGTAATGAATAGTGGTGCAAGAGTAAATAATAGGAGGGTTCGAGTAAGGAATAGGAATGCACCAGTAACAAACAGGGGTGCACGAGTAAGGAACTGGGTGTGTGCAAGTCATAAACAGTGGAGTATATGTAGCCATATGAAGTCTGTATTACTCTGCCATAGTTGTACTTTATTACTTTTGCATTTGTTTTTTTATTATACTTTACTGAACATTTCAAAACACATAACACAACAAAACATATTAAAGAGATACAAGACATAAGCCAAATCATAAACATACTTAAGTGAAAAAATCCATAGATTAAAAAAAAAAAAAGACAACAAAACACCAACCCCCCTCCCCTAACTCAAGGGCTCTGCTACCTAAGTCTGAGCAAAAATGGAAACCCCAGTCCTGAGGACCTTGACAAAGTAACAAGAAATACTCACTGAAAAACAAAGTTGAGGGATATGATCCCAAAGTGGACAGGGATTGCAGAATGGAGAGTGGCTCCCATCTATCATGATATTGCTACGGGCATATACACACCTATGAACATACAAAATACTGGCAGAAACAGGCCTCATAGTCTATCAAGTCTGCCCAATCGTACAGCTAGCCCCTCAGCTTGCAGCTACCCCACCCTCCCCACCTCTCCTCATAACTACCCCCCGACTCTATCCCATCCTATCTTAAATCCTCCCACCATTATACACGATACCACCTCCTCAGGCAGAGTGTTCCACTTATCTACTACCCTTTCTGTGAAAAAGTATCTCCTGATTTCTCTCCTGCCCCCCCCAACCTCAGTTGATGCCCTCTTGTGTCTCTCCCCCGTCTGATCTGAAGAATCCCTTCTGTATTAATCATGTTAATACCCTTTAGGTACTTAAAGATTTCGATCATCTCCCCACCATCCCTCCTCTCTTCCAGGGAATATATTTGCAGCTCTTCTAGCCTCTCCTCCTAGGATTTACCCTCAAGTCCCTGTATCATCTTGGTTGCCCTACATTGCACCCCCTCCAGCAATCTGACGTCCCTCTTCAGGAATGGATGCCAGTACTGCATGCAGTATTCCAGGTGTGGCCTGACCAGTGACCTGTACAGGGGTAGGATCACTTCTCTGTGCCTGGAGGAGATCCCCCTCACTAAGCACCCCAGCATCTTGTTTGCCACTGCAGCTGCCTTCCTGCACTGAGCTGAGTGGTTCATACTCCCTGTTATTAGTACCCCTAGATCCTTTTCCTCCACTGTGCTTACCAACTGTACTGCTCCCAACTGATATTTCCTCCCATGTTTGGAGGGATTTATATCACTACAATAGACAGGACAGGTTGCAGTTCACTGATGAAGTGATGTAATCTGCTTTTCTAATGAAAGAGCACTTAATATCTTTTGATGTCATTCTTTGTAAGACAGTATGATGGTATCTGTCCAGTGGCATAATATGACTAATTTGGCATTAACTGCCACCAGAGCAATGTGGGCTTTATGGGTACAAGTTAAATTAGCAGGAAACATATCCACAAGACATGGTGTGAACAACTCTTCCAAGCCCAACAAAGGGTCTAAAGATGATCAGATGGTTGCCCAAAAGGGAGTTACTCTGCTGCAGTCCCATAAAATGTGCCGGAGATTACCTTCAGCCAGTCCACATCAGGAACATAAAGGGGATGGGAGTCTACCAATTTTGTTAACTTTAACTGGGGCATAATGAAGGCTATGGATGACTTTGAACTGGGTGAACCACAACCTGTCCTGTTTAATGTAGCAATATAAAACCCTCCAAACAGAGCACCATACAGAGGGGTCATCCCAAATATTAAAGCTTGTATCCAAGAGTAACATATTCCTAATGGAGTATTAGCACCGAGGGACTGGCATAATTGATACAGACCAGATACTGGGTAATGTTGTAAAACCATGGAAAAGAAACATTCTGGAATGGAAGAGTCCATCCAAACCCAGGGTCTTGGACCTAAATAAGAGGAAATCACATGGGTCAACGGATAGTATTTAAAGCCGAAGGTCTGAGGGAGGAGAAAATGTTCTCTAATAGCGGAGAAGGACACAAATCTGTCTCCTTTCACCAGAGAAGCAAGAGATGTGTCCCTAAGCTGAGGACAAAAGGAGAGGGGGATAGGGTGTCCGACAATACAGATGTTAGGATTTCCTAAAATGGGTTGAGTCAGGGCTTTGGTCCATGTAAGCCCCAAATAATGGCCCAATTGTTGGTGCACCTTCACAGACCAGCCAACAGATGTGGATTGAAGCACAGAGGGGATTAATGACAGTCTGGTATACAACAAGCTAACTAACTGAACACCTGCATGCCGACTGACAGCACGTTCATTTTCAAGCCAAAGAGGTGAATGGACAGTCACAGGTTGATCTTTTCCTGTTTATTCCATAAGCAAGTTTTGCTACCATGCAGGGTGCCATAATATAGGAATATATTAGGTAGACATAGACAACCCTTAAATTTAGGTGTAGTAGTATTAAAATAGGAGCAGCGGACAGTACGGCCATTCCACAAGAAATTGTTGAGTACACTCCGGACCTGAAGAAACCAAGATTTTGGCAGGAACATGTTAAACATACCTAGGGGGTATAACAGTCTCGGCAGGATGTTCATTTTAATGACACTGACCCGCCCCCACAAGGATAAAGGCAAGGCCATCCATCTATGTAAATCCAGTTTGATAGAATGAAGCAGGGAGGTAAGGTTACTCTTAAACATCAGAGTCGGGGACCAGGAAATATATATCCCCAAATAACA
Source organism: Neoceratodus forsteri (assembly GCA_016271365.2). Lineage (NCBI taxonomy): Eukaryota > Metazoa > Chordata > Ceratodontiformes > Ceratodontidae > Neoceratodus > Neoceratodus forsteri. The sequence continues at coordinate 75,755,461 of JADMNL010000023.1, forward strand.
TAGTTCTTTAGACTCCCAGAACAGTCTCATTCTGACAGTACCTTGTTTATTAACTAGGCTGTTTAACGGAAAAACTTTGGTCTTGCCCAAATTTAATTTATAAGCTGAAACTAGGGAAAAGTTAACAATTTCCTCAAGGGTAGCTGGAATAGAGGTGGAGGGATTAGCAAAGTGCAGTAGCAAGTCATCCGTATAAGTGGATATTTTATAACTAGTTGCCCCTACCAGAATGCCTCTGATTCCAGGATTGGTCTGAAGGCTGAAAATCAGGGGCAGTTACTTCTGCATTTGTAGTTTATTGGCATTCTTAACCAATTAATTGCTGCCTCCTATGTTGTTCTGTCTGGTTGGTTGTTTTTTAAGAAAAATTTTAATAAAAACTTTAACTGCAAAAAATAAATAGTGGCATGTGAATAACTTATAGCAGTGATTGAGTACTAAATAGGGGTACACAAGTAACAAAATGGGGTGCACGAGTAATGAAAAGGGTGCATGAGTAATGAATTGGGGGTATGGCAGTAACAATTAGTGTTGGTACATATAACAAGCATTTGTCAATGCCGAATGTTGTCGCGCTGGCATTGGCATTGGCAGTGGTGGAGCTAGAGACGCATAATAGGAATTGCAGTGAAGTATTGAAGTGACACCAACCCCACCCCCACTATGTAGAGAGTGACAGGCATTGGGGTGTGCCTTTGGGTCGTCAGCTATAATGCTCATGCCATTGTACCTCGCCCTACCCCGTAGTCACTGACAAGTGTTGTGGTGTGCTTTGGGGTCTTTGGGCATTATACTTACCCCATTCCATAAGGAAATACACTGACATGGGTGCAGTATAGGAGCATGAGGTGAAGTTTGTGGCCAAACAGTGCAAGACACACCACGATGCCTGTCAGTGGCTGCAGGGTGGGTGTAGGGGGTGGAATGGTGTGAACATTACATCCGATGATCCCAAGTCACAGCCCTGATGCCTGTCAGTCCATACCAGGTGGGGTGCTACAGTTGGAAACCCTAATACCATAGGCATGTAGTGGTAGTTTCACTCCACGTTTTCAACATGGACTGCTTGTCAGACCACCTCATGAAAAGCAGCACAATCACTTTGTTAGCTGAAACGTGGTTTTGCACAGAGGCTGTGCCATTTAGCGACAGAGGGATGAAAACACAGGTTTGGGCAGGATGTGGAGAATGACAACTGTATTGTTCATTAGGAGGCGTAAAAAATTGCAACGCTGAAAATCTGGAGTGGCAATATGAAATATTGGTGAAGCAATGAATATGCATACAAACTGCGCAACAGACGTCCGCAACCCAATTATTTGTGGGAGTATTTTAGGCACATTTTCAACATAGGTATTTTGGGACCTCCCCTCATGAACAATAATGCTGTGATTTTGTAAATGTGTCCCAAAAGGTGATTTCCCACAGCGAGCACGCCATTGTGCACCACAGTTGCAGAAACGCGGTTTGGGCAGGCAGTGAAAAATGGCAGCTGTACTGTTGATAACGAGGTGTGTACAAATGCCATTGGTGAAAATCTGGCATGAAAATATTGCAAATTTACGAAGTTACAAGGCTGCGTGGAAACTGCTCAACGCACGCTTGCAGCACAGTCATTTTATGGACTTTCGCCACCAAATTTTCAACATAGGCATTTTAGGACCTTTGCTCAAGAACAGTGTCATTGTCATTTCCTCAAACTGTCCCGAAAACTGATTTTGCACTGCGACCATGCAATTCTGCACCAGACGTGCGAAAACACATTTCAGCCAGGATATGTAAAATGACAGCTGTACTGTTCATAAAGAGGTGTGGAAAACGCCAATTTTGAACAGCTGGCATGAAAATGTTACAAATGCACAAAGTCACGAGCATGCGTGCAAAGTGCGCAACACATGCTCATAAAACACTAATTTTATGGACTTTCGGCCACAAATTTTCAACATAGGCATTTTAGGAGCTGTGCTAATGAACAATGTCACTGTCATTTTCATAATGTGTCTCGAACACAGACTTTCCACAGCGACCACGATATTCTGTGCCGGAACTGCGAAAACACATTTTGGTCAGGATGTGAAAAATGACAGTTGTACTGTTCATAAGAAGGTGCAGAACAATGGTAATGTTGAAAATCTGGAGTGAAAATATTATAAATTCGTGAACTTGCGAGCGTGCATTCAAACTATGCAATGCACACTCGTAACAAAGTCATGTTATGGAGTATCGTCACCAAATTTTCAGCATAGGCATTTTAGGACCTCTGCTCATGAACAGTGCAACTGTCATTTTCGTGATTTGTCCCAAACACTGATTTCTCACATCGACCGCGTTATTCTGCGCCGGAAGTGCGAAAACACATTTTGGGCAGGATGTGAAAAATGACAGCTGTACGGTTCACAAGAAGGTGTGGAAAAATGCCAATGCTGAACATGTGGCATGTAAATATTGCAAATTCGCTAAGTTAAGAGCATGCATAGCAACTGCGCAACACACGCTCGTTAAACAGTCATTTTTTTTATTTTTCCCTCCAAATTTGCAACATAGGCTTTTTGAGAGCCCTCCTCATGGACATTGCCACTGTTGTTTCATTCCTCACTCCTGAAAAGTGATTACGCGCAATGACTGTGAAATCACCTTTTGGGACTGAATAACACCATGACAGTGCAAGAATTCACGAGGAGGGGTCCCAAAAACCCCATGTTGAAAATTTGGTGCCAACATTCCAAAGAATGCCTGATATATGCATCAAAGTTGAAAATTCCCTATTTATTCCATTATACAACTTACCGACATTTCCTCAGTTCGCGGTCGGCTTTGGAGAGTGCAGATGTGTTCCCGGTCCACCGAAGGTCATCACGCCAGACTCCGGAGGTAAGTATGGGGTGAGGGGGTGTGGGGCAGCAGGGTATGCAGAGGGTGGGTGCGGGTTGCGGGAGGGGGGCAAGGAGACGGCAAGCGACCATTTTTTGTTCACAGGGTAAAAAAAAAAAACATCACAGGACAGTTTTTTTTTTGTACAGGGTATTTGGCATGCTGGGGTGGGTTCCTAGCATGCCATCTGACTGTTTGGGGGGGTGCTGCAGCCGACGGGGGAATTGGGCCCCTTCGTCGGCACACAACACAAGGGAAGGTTAATTTATACCAACAGGGACTGGGCACCCCCATCAGCACACAAGAAAAGTGGGGGGGGCAAGAGCCGAGGGGGACTGGGCACCCCCCTTGGCATATGACAAATGGGGGGAGTGCTTTATGCCAATGGGGGGTGGGCTCCCCCATCAGCACATTCATTGGGGCCATGCTAAGCCAGCAGGGGGATTGGCACCCCAGAAGTTGGCAGTTGGGCGGCGGCCATGTGTACAATGTGGATGAGCACATCGGGAGGTCCGCTGCGTCTGACAAGCTTTGCTCAGATTGCAGCGGACCTTTCCTTAGATGTGCTCGCCACATTATGTATGCATGGTGTGGTGCCGGCATGCAGGCTAATTGGGGAATGAGGGACGCACTTACTGATGCGTGCCCTGCATTCGCCCAACAGTGACCACGCCTTCAAATCTGCACTACCGCAAGATGTTGGCTGCGTAAGCACACCAACATAATAAATGGGGTGCATGAGTAATAAATATGGGTGTGTGTGTAAGGAATAGGAGTGCACAAGTAATGAAAGGGGATGTGTGAGAAATTAATGGGGTTTGCAAGTAACAAATAGGTGTATGTGACTAACAACTAGGGGTGCACAAGTAGCAAATAGGGGTGCATTAGTAATGAATGGGGTGCATGAGTAATGAATAGAGGTGTGCAAGTAACATATATGAGTGCATGAGTATTGAATGGGGCATGTGAGTAATGAATAGGAGTGCGTGTGTAACAAATAAGAGTATCCAAGTAACATATAGGGGCATGTGGGTAATGAATAGGGGTGCATGGATAATGGATGGGGTGCATGAGTAATGAATAGAGGTGCACAGGTAATGGATAGGTGTGTGTGGATAATGAATGGTGTGCATGAGTAACAAATGAGGGTACGCGAGTAATGAATAGTGGTATGCGAGTTGTGCATGAGTACCGAATGCGGGTCTGTGAATAATAAATAGGGTGCACAAGTAACAAATAGGAGCATGCGAGTAACAAATGGGGTGCACGAGTAATGAATGAGGGTGCCCAAGTAGTGAACAGAGGTGCACAGGTATTGAATAGGGGTGTGTGGATAATGAATAGTGGTGCATGAGTAAGGAATGAGGATACGCAAGTAATGACTAGGAAGGTAAGGTTCATCTGTTTGCAGATGACACCAAGATCTGCTACAGAGTAGAAGATCTAGATGGGCTGGGCAGGATGAGAAGAGATCTGGATAAACTAGCAAAATGGTCGGAAGAGTGGCAACTGGGGTTTAATGCAAAGAAATACAAGATCATGCACATAGGGAAGAGAAACCCTGAAGCCACCTATAGACTGGGAGGGGAGTTGCTGGCAGTCATGAGATTAGAGGGAAGCTGATTAAGGGGTAATGTGAGGAAGTTCTTTTTCACAGAAAGGGTGGTGGATACATGGAACGGCCTACCTCAGGAAGTGGTGGATATGAACACAGTGCAGGGATTCAAACAGGCATGGGATAGGCATATGGGAGCAATACAGATAAGTGTGAATAGATAGGCGACTGACAGAGCAAAGGCCTATGGCACATTCATAAGGTAGAAAAAGAAATGGGCAGACTGGATGGGCCTTGCGGTCCTTATCTACCGTCAACTTCTATGTTTCTATGAATAGGGGTTGCATAGGTAATGAATGGGGTGCATGAGTACCTTTCCTCAGTCAGTAAGTATTATTACTCAGCACACCAGATACTTGACTAGTCATGTTCTGGCACAAAAATGGAGGAAAAAAGTTAAAAAAGCCCTCTAGCCTTCCTCAGGTAAGCAGGGCTTGTCCTGCAACCACTGTCTCCCCAATTCCAGTCACCTCCTGCTCTCCATCCCTGCCTACCTGTACAGTCTTTGAAAATAAGTGGCTGTCGGGCTGCCAAATCCTGACACCATCTGTTATATAGTCCCCCCATCCCATCCTACACCCCCAGCATCAAAGCCTGTTTATTACAAGTAATTCTTTCTCCTGACCCATGATGACTTAGTGTGGTGGCCAATGGCCTACCTCAGCAGGTCCTCCTCCCTAACTCACACTTCACAGTTTCTATGCTAAGTCAGACTACCATCTGATAACAGATGCATGTCTTGGGGGAAGGACTGGTCCCACATCATGGATGACATTAGGAAGACTGATTGATCAGTATGCCTGTTGTCCCCATTAATGTGTAACCACTCCTTCCCCCTCCTCCTGGGTGTGTAGCAGCTGACAGTCTGTAAGTGTTCTAGCACTATGGTACTGATTAGGTAAGGGATCCACTGGGCAGCTTGTGTTGTAGCCTACTGCTAACCCCTCAAAATCATGGATCTGGGATCAGGAAGAGGAACTTACTTGTTGTAAAGACCTTGTTGGGGCTAAGGGATCAGGCAACGGAGGGGGCAGCAGTTATAAAGAAGCCATTTGGTTTTGGCACAGTGCCAGCAACTAAAACACCCCCCCTACTTCATCAGTCACCTCTATTTAAGCCTCCGAGTAGCCACTGTTTGTGACTGCTTATTCCCTTGATCAGATGTATCCCCTCCAAGCTCCTCCACTCCATCCTCCTTCACCTCAATGAGGGCTTATCTAGCAGGCCTTTCCCACTGTGGGCCTGAGTAAAGGGTGGGCAGGAATTAAGGGCAGCAGTTGGCAGGAGGCACTTCCCCCAACAGTGGTGTCCCATGACACAGATACACTTCCTCTAAGTACAGTACTGTAGTATATACTACTACATGTAGTATATACTACATTTAATACTAATATTGTAGTATATATATATATATATATATATATATATACACATATACATACATATATATATATATATATATATATATATATATATATATATATATATTTACACTAGCGTAACCCTAGTGCAGTGCAATCATTGTTAGTTCTGCTTCAGGTTTGCGTTGTGAATAATAAAAGCCAGTACACCAGTGGCACTTGTAGGTGGATAGGTCTGTGTACCACAGTTCTGGGAGTGAAAGTTCTTTAAATTTGATGGACTGCATCTGACTAAGGAGTGAGTCAGTGCATTGGGGCAGAAGTTTGACGTCTTTGCAGAATATTTAAACTAGCAAATGGGTAGAGGGGTGTAGCACCCCAATGTCGAATGGGAAGAACACCCTTCCCCCCTCAGCTAGTGGTCAAACAGGGATTCAGCATGTTTGCAGTTCATTTGCATCACCAGGTAAGAAAAAGGTCCGTCTCCCCATACGACGCACAGAGGAAATGCCAAACCTCACCCAACAACTAACAAACCGAAATCTGGCCAATGGAAAATCGTGTACACAAATGCTCACAGCCTGGGAAATAAGATCCCAGACCTGCAGGCAATAATGTCAGAGGCTAAACTGGACATAGTAATAATTAATGAGACGTGGTTTACCAGTAACCACACTTGGGAGACTTCAGTACCTGGCTATGTACTGTTCAGAAGAGACCGAGGTGCAAAAAGGGAGGGGTGGAATGGCCCTGTATATCTATGAAAATATCAAAGCTACAGAAATTCAGAATACACATAAGGAGCCAGAAGATCTGTGGGTCACCCTGGAAACAGGAAATGGGACAGCCATAAGAACTGGGGTTGTCTACAGGCCCCCAGACAAGGGGGAGGACATAGACACATTACTGTTAGAAGATATACAAAACATGACAGCTAAAGAGGAGGTTCTGATAATGGGAGACTTCAACATGCCGGATACAGATTGGTCAATACCAGCAGGAACATCTGCCAGAACTAGACACATGGTGGATTCCCTGTAGTGGAGGGCCTCAAACAACTGGTACAACACCCCACAAGAGACAGGGCTATCCTAGATCTAGTACTGACTAACAGGGAAGGGATCACAGATCTCCAGGTAGAAGGTCATCCGGGAGCCAGTGACCATCACATGGAATGGTTCAATTTGATCACTACATCTAAATCATCCCATTCCAAGGCAAAAATATGGGACTTCAGAGGAGCTGACTTTGATAAGATGGCAAACAGAGTTAAGCTAGCCCTGGCAAAAAGAAACACAGGTGAGGGGGTACAGGCAAAGTGGGCAAGCATTAAAGATGCAATACTTGAAGCAACATCCCATTGTGTTAGACAGAAAAGGAAGTGCAAAAGAAGAAGGAAACCACTTTGGTTCTCAAATACAGTAGCAGAAAAGGTCAGCGCCAAAAGGCTGGCCTTCAGGAAATATGAGGGAACACAGCGGATGAAGATAGGGAGGCATACCAAACTGCCCTAAGGGAAGCAGGGAAGGCAGTAAGGCAGGCAAAGTCCCAAACTGAGGAAACACTAGCACGTAACAGTAAAAGAAGGTGACAAGACTTTCTATAGATACATTAGTGAAAGGAGAAAGTCCAGAGGGGCATTGCTAAGCTCAAAGGAGAAAAGGGGCATGTGAGGAGGAGGACCTGTAAAGCATCTATCCTAAATAGATACTTTTGCTTAGTATTTACTGAAGAGAAGGTAGGCAGGGCCCACAGCCCAGCACCATGGACATGGGGGGGGGTAGGGAGGTGAGCACTACTCCCTTCACTAAAGAAAGGGTCCTACAAGAGCTCGATAAGCTCAGGGTGGACAAGGCAATGGGACCTGATGGCATACTTCCCAGGGTACTTAAAGAGCTAAGGGTGGAACGAGCAGAGACATTAGCAGAAGTGTTTAGTGAGTCTCTGAGCACAGGAGAGGCCCCAGAAGACTGGAGAAGGGCTCATGTGATCCCGCTGCACAAGAGTGGTAGCAGGGAGGAGGCAGGGAACTACAGACCAGTCAGTCTTACCTCAGTAGTGGGCAAGATTATGGAGGCACTCCTTAAGCAAAGGATAGTGCAACACCTGGAATCTATAGGGGCACAGGATCCAAGACAGCATGGGTTTACAAAAGGAAGGTCCTGTAAAACTAGTTTCATAGATTTCTTTGACTGGGTAACCAGTGTGGTGGACCAAGGGGGAGCAGTTGATGTCGCCTACCTTGACTTCAGCAAAGCTTTCGACACTGTTCCACATAGTAGATTGATAAATAAGCTGGGTAGGCACGGGTTGGGTCAGAAGTTGGTCAACTGGGTGGCAAACTGGTTGACGGGCAGAAAACAGAGAGTGATGGTAAATAGTAAATTATGGTAAATGGTATACAGTCAGAAGAGATGCAAGTCACAAGTGGGGTGTCTCAGGGATCAGTCCTGGGGCCAGTCCTCTTCAATATCTTCATTAGTGAGCTTGCAGATCGACTAGAGGGTAAGGCTTGTCTGTTTGCAGATGACACCAAGATCTGCAACAGAGTAGATGATCCAGATGGGGTGGGCAGAATGAGAAGAGATCTGGATAAACTAGCAAAATGGTCAGAAGAGTGGCAACTGGGATTTAATGCAAAGAAGTGCAAGATCATGCACATAGGGAAGAGAAACCCTGAAGCCACCTATAGGCTGGGAGGGGAGTTGCTGGCAGTCACAAGGAAAGAAAGAGACTTGGGCATCATCATCACCGATGATCTGAAATCATCCAAGCAGACCTCTAAAGCAGTAGGTAAGGCTAGGGGGATGTTAGGGTGTATTAGTAGAGGTATCACAGGTCGTAAGAGGGAGGTAATAATCCCTCTTTACAAGACACTGGTTAGGCCCCATCTGGAGTACTGTGTGCAGTACTGGAGGCCACACCTACACAAGGACATTAACCAAATTGAGGCAGTCCAGAGAAGGGCAACCAAAATGGTGCAGGGACTGCATTAGAAGACATATGAGGACAGAATAACGGAGCTCAATATGTATACACTTGAGCAAAGGAGGGAGAGAGGTGATATGATCGAAACATTCAAACACCTTAAGGGCATTAACATAGTGAAAGAGTCTAACATGTTTAAATGTAAGAAAAATAGCAGGACAAGAGGACACAGCATGAGATTAGAGGGAGGCCGATTAAGGGGGAATGTGAGGAAATTCTTTTTCACAGAAAGAGTGGTGAATGCATGGAACAGCCTACCTCAGGAAGTGGTGGCTATAAATACAGTGCAGGGCTTCAAACAGGCATGGGATAGGCATAAGAGAGCAATACAGATGAGTATGAATAGATAGGCCACTGACAGAGCAAAGGCCAATGGCACATTTATAAGGTAGAAAAAGAAATGGGCAGACTGGATGGGCTTTGCGGTCCTTATCTGCCATCAACCTCTATGTTTCTATGTTTCTATGTTACTGTACTGTGGTCTAGTACACCTGTTACTGTTTGAGGTAGGTTCTATAGAATGCTCTGTGGCCTGCTATTCTACAGTGCTTACCAGCTGCTTTGTACCAGTAGTTTAGTCGTAGTCTTAATTATCATTCCACACCAATCTTTGTTTTTGTGCCTACTTACCTCTTCACTGCTTTCAAGCATATCCTTGCTACCCCGTTTCTGGGGGGTGCTAATATTTTGATTTCCACAAAGAATTTTACTAGGCCGCTGCCTGACTCTAGTTACTCTCCTTCGGCGGGGTGACCATATCATTCAACTCTAGATTGCTGCCCTTCCCCTACAAAATGAACCATATAATGGCCACATTCCTTATGGGCTCCTTCTTAACAGAGCTGTTCATACTGTCTGAGTTGTGTGGATACGTACTGGCACTCGACTAAGCTGCCGTATCACACTGCAAACAGCCACAATATGCCTTTGACCCCGTCAACCAATTGTGAGCGTTACATCTATCCCACAGTCCACTTGGGTCTTCTGAAAAAGAAAAGGGGACGCCTCCTGGGTGCTCCTAGGCCTGATTACCTCCCCCCTCCCCCCACAACAACCCCATATCGGATAACAAGCAAGGGTTAAAAATTATTGTTTGCAGCCTCCTGTCAAATGCCTCTGAGTTGGAAACTTGGGTCTCTCTCTACAATCCAGATGTCACTGGAGTGACTGAGATATGGTTAAAACCCTCCATCCTTGACACCAGCTGCCACATTTGTGGCATTACCACGCTCAGGCAGGACAGATCTGCCTCTATAAAAGGAGGAGGTGCCCTAAGATACTTCAGGGATGCATTAATATCTATGGCAGGTGTACCACCAACAACACTGGCTGTGAAAGGCTCAACACTGAAATCTCTCTAGGGTCTGCCAAAAAACTGTATGTTGGCTGCTCCTACAATTCTCCCAACACAGTTTGTCTGGCCTCACCCGAATGACTCATGGCATTGATTGATGTTCCCCCATAAGGGAGATCATTATGTTTGGGAGTGTCAACTTAAAGTGGCTGCATGGCACCCATTTCAAGTGTCATGTCTACTGAAGCAACTCAGTATCTCCCAGCTTACTACCACCCACCCACTTAAGCCATAAGTCCTCAAACCACTCCCTTCTGGATTGGATCCTTACTAACCATAACAGGATCCTCCATGCAGAAGTCCTGTCGGACTCCATCAGAGACCACTTCCCAATGTTTTACATCTGGTCCAGCAAGAACCCTTGCCCTCCTCACAAGATTGTCCTTTAGAGACTTCTCTAAATGTGACATATCCTGTTTGCTCTGGGATATTAGTGCAGTTGACTGGTCAGTCCTCCACGCTTTGTCTGATGTAAGCTCAGCCCTTGGCTTCTTCACTGTTGCCCTAAATTCCACCCAGGACAAGCCCTTCCCCGTCACCATCCAGAGAGTGCAGAGTGGGAGCACTAGATGATTCTCCAAAGATTTACTCAAGAAAATGAAGGAGAGTGATGTCTTGTGGGTGATATATAAATACACCCGGCCCCCCCACACTCTTCCTGGAATGATTACCTACGGCTGCGTAACTTATACAAACAAAAGGTAAAAACCATTTAGGCTGATAATCTTAAAAAACCAACAGTCCCAGAACCTGGGTAACCCCCAGTATTTCTGGACAATGATTAACTCACTAATCAAACCCAGGAACAAACAAAACTCCACCAATCTGTGTACCAGGGCTAGGTCCCTAACAGACCCCCTCCAAGTTGCAGAGACCCTGAACACCAAATTTGCAGACCTATCTGACATCCTGGGCAAACTACCACCCAAGGAGCCTTCTTGTATCCACAACAGCCAGGTCACTGGTGGCTCCAACATTCCACCTTCCACTTTAAGGCCACCTCTACCCATGAGATCCATCATCCCCTTAAGGCTCTCCTCAACCATGGCAGTGCCAGCAATAATGGTCTCTGCTCAAAGTTTCTCAAAGTAATAGCCAATATCATAGCTAAACCTCTTGCTACCATCTTTAATCTATCCCTGACCTCCCGGTCTATAAAAACATTATGGAACAAGGCCACAGTAGTCTCTATATTAAAATCTGGTGACCTGCCTTTGTTGACAACTACCGACCCCTTTCCATCGAGGAACAAGTTCTCAATTATGTCAGACTTGGTTTCCTCAGCCGATCTGGCTTGCACTACAGAGACTTGGTTGGGGGACAATGCTGGCCCAGTTTTGGAGGCATCGGTCCCCACCGGGTACTCTGTGGTGCACTGCCTGAGGAGGGAATGAAGGGGTGGGGGTATGGCCATCTGCATTAGATCCAGCTTGAACTTCTCTGTGCACGCAGTGGGGTCTACCTCATCATTTGAATGTATGGCAGTGCATGGGAGTCCAGGTGCAGGCTGCAGGATTCTCCTTGTCTCATCCTCCAGGACCAGGGGGAGAATTCCTGCAGGAGGTCACGGACTTTGTCACTGACAGGGTGTTGGAGTTGCCTACATGGTTGATTCTGGGGGGCATCAATGTCTGGGTTGATGATGAATCCTTGCATCTTGGACATGACCTCCTCCAGTTGATGACATCTTTAGGCCTAGCACAAGCAGTTGCTTCTGCTACCACCTTGGTATTCTCTCTGGGCCTTGAGGTCACCAACCTCAGGCTTGATCGGGTCATTTGGTCCGATCATTGTACAGTGGAGTTCTCATTTGAGGCTCCTCCCCGATGGTCCCCTCCCTCCAGTTGAGATGGTCAGCTATTGTCCTTTAAGGGGATCGTCCCCAGAGGGACTCTTGGCAGTAGTTGACTTTTCTGGTGTGAGTGCTGCATGTGCGATTTACACGGGTGAGGCGGTAGCGGCCTGTAATGGGGCTGTTTCCAAGGTGCTTGATGCCATCACACTGGTCCGCATATGACCCAGGTCTTCTCGCTTAAGACCCCTATGGTTTGATGGGGCTCTCAAGGAGATGAAGACCAAGGTTTGGAAGTTGGAGCATTACTGGCAAAGAACACGGTCCATGGAGGATAGACTGGCTTTGAGAAATCAATACAATGATTATAAGGGGAAATCGACAGTAAGAAAGCAGAGTTCCTGTCCAGAGTGATTGCTGCAGGGAAGAACAAACTAACTCTGCTCTTTCGGACTGTGGACAGACTACTTCATCCAGTCTGCCTATAGCCGAAAAGGGCTTTTTCAGTCACATTGTGTGAAGAGCTTGCTCTGTTTTTTCTGACCGGGTATCCTCTATTTGGGCCGGAATATCGCCAGTGGATCAAGTTCAACTCTGTAGTGGGGGGTCTGGTTGCAACAGGTGCACTCCTATTGTCTGGGGGGAGTTTCAGCTGATGGACATGGCTGAGGCTGTTGAAGTGATTTCAAAGCTGTGCCCACCTTTTGTGAGCTGAACCCTGGCCCAACACATCTTCTAATGGGATGTGCCGAAGTCACTGGTCCAGTGTTCGCCGAGATAGTCCAGTGTTTGCTGTCAGAGGGGTCCTTCAATGATGCCTTGAAGGAGGCATTGGTGTGGCCCCTTCAGAAGAAACCATCACTCAACCCTGACATCTTGACGAATTATAGACCCATCTCCAACTTCCCATTTTTAGAGAACGTTGTAGAGAAAGTGGTGGCTCTGCAGGTCGAGGCATACCTTTTGACCTTTGACATCTATGAGCCATTCCAGTCCAGATTCAGGGCAAGGCATTGCATGGAGACAGCATTGGTTCGGGTGCAAAATGACTTCCTCAGGGCAAGAGATAGAGGGGAATTGTCAGTTCTTGTCCTCCTCAATCTCTCATCAGCATTTGATACCGTGGACCACATAGTGCTCTTGGATCACTTTAGAGAGTATGGTGGACTCACCAGAACCATCATCCACTGGTTTGAGTCCTATCTCTCGGGCAGGAGGCTACGGGTGGTGATAGGGAATTTCTCCTCCTCCCTGGAGTCCCTCAAGATTCAATCCTATCACCGATGTTTTTCGCAGTGTACATGCTGCCCCTGGGGGGGGGGGCTCATTAGACATTACAATCTGGGTTTCCAATGCTATGCAGATGATACCCAGCTGTATTTGTCATTTGCCGCTGGAACAAATGGCATTATTGAAGTGTTGACTAAGTACCTTGCCGAAATCCAGGACTGGATGTCCTTTAACTGGCTGAGGCTGAACTCCGACAAGATGGAGGTCCTGGTGATTGACCCTGGTCACGGGTTTGAGGAGGGCGCCTCTAGGGTGGTAGTAGGACTGGTCCTGGAATCAACCCCCTTGATGGCATCCTCTAGGGAGAAAAATCTGGGTGTTGTCCTTGATGACAGACTGACACTTGATTCTCAGGTGTCGTCTGTTGTCCAAAGTATTTTTTACCACTTAAGGAATGTCACACAAATTAAACCCTTGATTCCGCCTGAGGAACTGCTCTCACTGGTGCATGCCTTCATTAAATCCAGGCTGGACTACTGTAATGCTCTATACTTCAGGGTCAGTGGAGGGAACCTCCACCAACTGCAGCTGGTGCAGAATGTGGTGGCCAGGTTGCTGATGGGCCTGCCCAGGTCTAGTCACGTGATCTCAGTCCTGTGGGATCTGCATTGGCTGCCCGTCAGGTAGAGGACCATCTTCAGGGTGGGCTTGCTCACCTATAAGGCCCTATATTTAGCAGTGTCAGTGGCTCAGCAGGTAGCACACTCGCCTCTGAGGTTGGGAGATCAGTAGGCTGTGGGTTCTATTCCCCACACCAGGCACTTGGTTTAATATCCCAATACTGACACTATAGTGCAGCACGAGGGGGGTGCTGCACTCCTGAGGTGCCGTCTTTCGGATGAGATGTTAAACCAAGGTCCCATCTGCCAGTTCTGGTGGTAGTTCAGGTGGATGTTACAGATTCCATGGCACTTCTTGAAAAAGTGTAGGGGAATTTCCCCAGTGCAATGGCCAAATTTCCTCCATTCACAAAAAATTCACCAACAGTTTAATCCAGCTCAAGGTCAGTTGGCGTTCGTCTGTATCACCCTCCCCCCAGGTCGTGCCTGAAAATAGGCAGGATTTGTCTAGTGCACTTACCCAGTCAACAACAAGCATTTGTCAATGCCGAATGTTTGCTTGCTGGCATTGGCAGTGGTAGAGTAGAAGTTACAGAGCTGCGTAATAGGAATGGCAGTGAAGTATTGAACTGAAGCCAACCCCACCACCACCCTGCAGAGAGTGACAGGCATTGGGGTGTGCCTTTGGGTCATCAGGCATAACGGCCATGCCATTTCACCACACCCCACCCTGCAGACACTGACAAGTGTCACGGTGTGCCTTGGGGTCTTTGGCCCGTATGCGCACCCCATTCCAGCAGGAAATACGGTGAGATGGGTGCGGTATAGGAGAATGGGGTGAACTTTGGGGCTGAAGAGTCCAAGGCATACCTCGATGCCTCTCACTGGCTGCAGGGTGTGGAATGGTATGAGCATTACAGGCAAGAATCTCAAGTCACACCCCTGATGCCTGTCATTCTCTACAGGGTTGGGCGTTATGGTTGGAAACCCTAATACCTCAGGCATTCGTTGGTATTTTCACTCCAAATTTTCAACACGTTTTTTTGTGACCCCACCTCATGAACAGTGGCAATATCAATTTGTTAGACGAAAGCTGCTTATGCACAGCGACTACAGCATTTAGCACCACGGGTGCAAAAACATTCCGAACAGGATGTAAAAAATGACTGCTGTACTGTTCATGGGGAGGTGTAAAAAATGGCAATGTTGCAAATCTGCAGTAAAAATATTAAAAAAACTGGTGAAGTCATGAGCGTGCATAGAAACTGTGCAACGCACATCCGTAATGTAAATAGTTTGGGGATTTTTTACAGCAGATTGTCAACATAGGCATTTTGAGACCTCTGATCATGAACAGTGGCACTGTGATTTTCTTTATTTGTCCCGAACAATGATTTCTCACAGCAACCATGCATCTCTGCGCTGAAAGTGTGAAAACACATTTCGGACATGTTGTGAAAAATGACAGCTGTACTGTTCATAAGGAAGTGTGGAAAAATGCCACTGGTGAAAATCTGGACTGAAAATATTACAAAGTCATGAACTTACTTAGGGTGCGTGGAAACTGCGCAATGCTCACTCGTAACACAGTCATTTTATGGACTTTTGTCACCAAATTTTCAACACAGCCATTTTAAGACCTCTGTTCATGAACAGTGTAACTGTGATTTTCTTAATCTGTCCCAAACATTGCTTTCGCACACCTACTGCACCATTGTGCGCTACATGTGTGAAAACACATTTTGGTCGGCATGTGAAAAATGGCAGCTATACTGTTCATAAGGAAGTGTAATAAAATGGCAATGTTGAAAATCTGGATTGAAAATATTGAAAATTCTCAAACTTACGAGCGTGTGTAGGACCTGCGCAACGCACGCTCGTAAAACAGTCATTTTTAGGGATTTTTTCACCAAATTTTTAACATAACCATTTTAAGACCTCTGCTCATGAACAGTGTCACTGTGATTTTGTTAATTTGTCCCGTACATTGATTTCGCACACCGACTGCACCATTGTGCGCTACATGGGCGGAAACACGTTTTGGGTGAGATGTGAAAAATGACAGCTGTACTGCTCATAAGAAGGTGTGGTAAAATGGCAATGTTGAAAATCTGGAGTGAAAATATTGAAAATTCGCGAACTTACGAGCGTGCATAGGAACTGCGCAATGCACGCTCCTAAAACAGTCATTTTTTGGAATTTTTCCACCAAATTTTCAAAATAGGCTTCTTGACAGCCCACCTTATGAACACTGGCAGTGTTGTTTTGTTAATCGGTCCCAAAAGGTGATTTTGCGCAGTGACTGCAAAAATCACCCTTTGGGCCCGAATAACGCCATGACAGTGACAGCATTCATGAGAAGGGGTCCCAAAAACCCCATGTTGAAAATTTGGTGTAAAAATTCCAAAAATGCCTGAGATATGCAACAAAGTTGAAAACCCTGTCTATCCCATTATACAGCTTACCGGCATTTCCTCAGTTCATGGGTCGGCTTTGAAGAGTGCAGATTGTTCCCGTGCACCAAGATCATCGCACCGAGGTCTGGAGGTAAGTACGGGTGGGGGTGTGGTGGAGGCAGGGGCACAGTGGTGGGTGCAGGTTGTGGGAGAGGGCAGGAGAAGCGCAGAGGACAGTTTTTATTTGCTGGTTGTATTTTTTAGAATGACGACACGGACGCTTGCTACGCTTGGGTGGGCTCCCAGCGTGGCACAAGGACAGCTGGGTTGGGGTGTGGAGCCGACGGGGATTGGGCACCCCAGTCAGCTATAGATCAGTTGCCACGCTGGGGTGGGTCCTCAGCGTGGCACCCTGTACCGTCGGGGACAACAGGAGCTGACGGGGATTGGGCACCCCTGCGGCTATACGATGAGTTGCCACGCTGGGGTGGGCACCCAGCGTGGCACTGGGAAGGCTTTTGGGAGGCAGCACAGCCGATGGGGGATTGGGCAACCCGCCGGCTATACAGTGTGTGCGTAGCCAGCACGCAGGTGCATGCGGTGTGTGTATGTAGATGGTGTGTAGGGAGTGCGATGAGCAGGTGATATCTGATCACTGCTCACTGAAGCGTAGCTCCCCTTGAACTGTACTCCACTGCATTTTGAGCTGTCATAGACAGCTTGAGCAGGCATTGAGAACTGCAGCCGCCTGCAAAACACATTGCCTGAATTGAAGAGGGCTGCCACACCTCCGAAAACTCAGATGATGGCACTATGTTTCTTGCACATGCGTGCAAGCAAACATAAAAACTAAATAAAAATAAATAAAATAAATAAATAAAATAAATATGGCTTGGGCCCTGGCTACCTGTCAGATCTCCTTACACCTGCCATCCTGGTACGCTCCTTCTGCTCTTCCACCAAGGGCTTCCTAGCGGTTCTGAGGGCCAGGCTGAAAACCTTGGGTGATTGTTCATTTGGGGTGGCTGGCCCTGTCCTCTGGAATTTGCTGCCAAGATCTCTAAGGGAGGCCCCATCAGTGGAGATATTTAAGAGGAGCCTGAAGACCTATCTTTTTAAGCAAGCTTTCTATGAAAATGTATGCTGATTTTAATGTATGTTTATTTATTATGAATTTATTGTATAATGTATATGTTTGTATGCTGTCTATTTAATTCTGCTTTTACTACCTGTAAGGTGCACAGAGCCTCCAGGATTGGGCAATGTATAAATAAAACTTACTTACTTAAAGTGATGTTCAGATGGAGAGAACCCCCAGGTTCAGTGAGATACTGTAACTTCTCTATTGATTTTTGTGCGAGAGGAGGAGTATGAATTAGGAGATATTCAGCTTGTACTTTGTAAGGGCCCCAAAAGTTTGAGTAAGCTGTAAAAGGGCTGGTATTGATTGCTGCAGGCTTGTCAATGTGAGGAGTATGTCATCTGCATCAGCTTGTACATTATGTCCCTCACTGACATGAAGGCCTCACTTTAGGGCCTGTAGCAGAGGCTCCCAAACAAGAATGAAAAGTAGTAGGGAAGGAGGCATCCTCGTCACGTTCCCCAGCAGGAAGGTGTCTGACATTACTCCTTTACTGGTGGCCGCCAGAACAGAGCTTGTGCCTTGGATGACACCTCTCTCTCTCTCTCTCTCTCTCCAAGGCCAAAATGTTGCAGGGCGTGGAATAGATATGGCAATCCGAAGGCTTTGTCACAGTCAAGTGCCACCAGGGTTGTTGAAGCATATGTGGCCTGGGATTGCCACATGAGGTTGAACAGCTGTACTGTGTTATCCATGCCTCTCCTCATCGGAGTAACACCCACCTCATCATTATAGATCAGTGAAGGAAGGACCTGCTGGAGCCTGTGGGCCCACAATTTAGCATATATCTTACAATACTTCATTATTAGGGAGCTAGGACAGTGACATCTGCATACGGAGGGGTCTTTCCCAGACTTTGGGATCAAGGTGATTAGTGCAGTATGCATAGAGTGTGGAAGTTCTATCTCTCCTGACCCCTCAAAGACCTGCAATAGAGTACCTGCCAGTTCTTCACTAAGGGTTGAATAAAATTCCACCAGGAGGCCATCTAACTCCAGGGCCTTCCATTTGGGTTTGGAGCAGATGACAAAGATCAGTTCTGAGATTTGAAAAGGCCTGTCCAGGAGGTCTCTCTGCTCCTGCTGCAGCTTGGGGAGGTGCAACTGTGAGAGGAAAGCATGCAGACAGTCAGGTGTGGTCTTTGTCTCTGATCTATACAGATCTGTGAAGAAATCCAGGAATGCCATATTTATGTTGACACTGTCCCTGCTTTTAGTGCCTTGTCGAGTATGTTTTATGTATGACCGATATCCTGGATCTCGCTCGTCTCTTCTTGAGTTGGTAGGGAAGGAGTCTGCCAGGTTTTTCCCCCACTTCCCAAAAGCACTGTCTCGTTCTGAACAATATTCTGTCTTCTTATCCCAGGTGGATGTTTATCTTGTATCAGTTATAGTTAGTAGGAGTCCAGCCTGCGTAACTAGGTCAGACCAGTGGGGGATTTCAAGCATCTGAGCTGACCCTGAAGCCTACATTTGTCTTTGGTAGGATTTCTAGTAGGATCAAAGGTAGGATACCAGCACAATCTGACAGATAGTGGTAGGATCCACAAAAGCACTATCTGACCAACACTAGTCTGAATACCCTTGAACAGCTGCAGTTTAAAAGAGCTGATTTTCAGTAAGGAGATGTTATGCCTCCATTGGCCCCTACCTTTAGGTTGTGCCCCTGGAAGGAGCCAGGTGAAATTTGCCAGTGCATGATCTGAGATTAGGATCTGCCCTAACTCAGCTTTTACAATGTCAACCGCAATGTCCTGTGGGACCAACCAGAGGTCTATTCTAGTGTACACAGTGGGTGACAGAAAATGTAATATTTATTTATTTATTAAATTTTGGTGACTGGGTGAGCCCACTGGGCCCTGGAGGTCCCTTTTTCAGGGGCGACCCAGGATTACATAACATAGGATACATCACAATGTGGTAAATGTAGAAAATACAATTATGATACAAGTTATACAGAGGTGTACAGTCAGCTGGTTACATGTGCTGAGATCTGTATTACAGCAGTGCATGTGTATTGATACTAATAAAGAGGGGAGTGTGAAATGCACATGTAGAGACAGGTTGCGCACAGTAGTAATGGACTGTGAGGCTTAGGTGTCCATGTGGTGGACCCGTATCTCTAGCAGCTGCATTTGGAGGTAGCTATAATATGAGCCTTAAGCCTTGTGTGGAAACTTTTGATGGAGGGAGCTTCCTGCACTCTGGGAGGGAGGGAGTTCCATAGGGTGGGTGCCGTGTGAGCGAAAGACTTTCCCCCCACCTTGGTTCTGACTCTAGGGACAGCTAGGAGCGTGTGGTCCATTGTGCGAAGGAGCCGAGGGTTATTCTTTAGTGCAATAAGTCCCAAGAGGTTGGGGGTGGGCTGATTAATTTGAAGGTTTGGCAAAGCAAGGGGTACTGGAGATGGGCTTCCCAGGAGGACCAATTTAGTTGGGATAGCGTGTCACAGTGATGGTTCCTGGGGTTTGACTGAGCAGCGAACTGAGCCACCTTATTGTATAGAACTTGGAGTCTATTCATCTCAAGTCTAGCTACTCCCTGGACCACTGGGACTGCATAGGTAATTGTTGGGAGGAGGACGCTGGTGGCTATGGAGACCCTTGCTTCAGGTATCAGCTGGTCTTTCAATCGGTAGAGGGTGCCTAGTTTCGCATGTAAGTTTTTAGTAACTTGATCCATGTGGTCCTTGAGGGTGAAGCCCTGGTCCAGGGTGAGGACAAGGTATTTTAGTGATGCCACAACCTCTAGCCTACTGCCCAACGCAGAAGTCAGTTGTAGGTGTTGGCTTCTGTCATGTCAAAGGGATCTTGGGCCAAACAGCATGGCCTTGGTCTTGTTTGTGTTAAGGACCATTCTGTTGTTAACAAGCCATTGCTCGAAGGAACTCAGGTCTCCTTGTAGCCAGGGGATGAGGTCTCCCAGATTAGTGGAGAGTCGATAGATGACAGCATCATCCGCATACTGGACCACAGAACTCCCACCACAGTGGTCACAGAGTTCATTGGTGAAAAGGGAGAAGAGGAGGGGGCCAAGGATCGACCCTTGAGGCACTCCCTCTATTAATGGGAGCGGCTCCGATATGGAGTCTTTCCATTTTACCCTCTGTGAGCATCCATTTAAGTAGCTTTCGAACCACATAAGGGAATGGCTGTCAAGGTCTACATTGCCCAGCTTAGTCAATAGCAGATTGTGACTGACCAGGTCGAAGGCCTTGGATAGGTCGATAAAGACCGCACCAGTAGGGGTCCCCTTATCCAGTTCTCTGAGAACATCAGTGGAGAATTTGGTGAGGGCTGTGTCTGTCCCATGCCTGGTTCTGAAGCCATGCTGTGAGGGTGCCAGAAGTTGACAGACCTCTAGGTATTCATGGAGTTGCTCATAGATCAGCCTCTCTTGTATCTTTGCCAGGGTGCAAAGCAGGGAGATAAGCCTGTAATTGCTAGTGGACTCCCAATGGTCTCCCGTGTGGATTGCGACCACGTAGGCCTGTTTCCATTGTTCAGGGACTGCATCCTCTTTTAGGGATCAGTTAAAGAGCCAGGTCATGGGTCTGACTAGGGAATGGGCCCCTTTCTTCAATAGCCTGGGGTGAATCCCATCAGCCGGAGCCGGAGATTTTAAGAGTCGTTAATAATGAGAAAACTTCTTTTGGTTTTACCAGTCTGAGGTGGAAGGTTGGGCGGTCAAGGTTAGGAAGTGACCACCCGTTAGGGTCCAGGTGAAGGGGAGGTAGTCCAGCCTTGTAAAAGTCAAGGTTCGTGAAGTGGTGGTTGAGTGCCATAGCGATGCGGGGTCGTCGTTTGTTAGTTGACCATTTACCTTAATGGGGCCGTGTTCGGTCTTGCCGTTCCCCTTTAATAACTCATTTATTTGTGCCCAGAAAAGTCTAGGGTTTCCTACATTCTTTTTCTGAAGTTGCGTGACATACTCCCTTTTGGCAGTTTTGATGGCCAGCTTGCACCTGTTTCTGAGAGTTTTGTAGCTGAACAGGTCAGCAGGTAGGGTGGAGAGCTTGTATTTTTTCCAGGCTTTGTCCCGGTTTATCATTAGGGTTTTCAAGTAGGGGGTGATCCACTTATAGCAGCTTCCCTTGGTACAGAGTTTCTTCATGGGGTCGAATAGGTCGGCTGCCGTGTGGAGTGTTCGCGGAAAGAAGGCAACAGCCTTGTCCAGTGAGGGAAGGAGTTTGATTGGGCTCCAGTTTATGCTGCTTAGGTAGTTGGATAGTTGTTCATGTAATAGATGGGTGTAGTCCCTTGCAGCCAGGATTCGCGGACGGAACCTGGGAGCCCTGTGTTTCCAGATGCAGAATATTGGGAAGCGGTCACTCAAGGCATCCACTAAGGTGCCTGCAGCCTGTAAGTTACCAGGTTTGCTTGCCAGCACCCAGTTGAGGGTGGAATGATTCCCTGTTTTGTGGTTCAGTCCTGTTGGCCCAGAGACAACCTGCGCAAGGTTTGCTTCTTGTACCATTCCTTTAAGGGAGTGGTTTGCATTTGTGGCCCAATTTAGGTTAATGTCCCCCAGAATGAGTAGCTCAGAGGAGACCTCCTCTGCAATGTTCTTTAGGACTGCCTTGAGTGATGATAGAGCGTTATTAGGAGGGTTGTATACACACCCAATGGTGAGATGCTTGCAAAGACCAAGGGTGATACGTACAAAGACTCAGTCGCCGACAGTGCTTGTAGTGTGTTGCAGGTTAACCTGCACAGAGTTTAGGGTGTCTTTAGTATAGATTAGGACCCCTCCCCCTCTTTTATTTGCTCTGTCTTTTCTAAAGGAGTGATACCTGAGGGCTGCGACCTCGTGTGAGAGTACTTGAGGTTTGAGCCAGGTTTCTGATACGGCAAAGGACATCTGCATTATACAGGTCCAGCCAGGCTTGTACTTTCTGCATCTTGGATCGTAAACTACATATGTTCATATGTGCGATCCGCATGCCCTTTGTGGACACCCAGTGAGGGTCCTGTGGGGAGGAAATCAGGAGGTTCTTAGGAGCGGGTCCAGGGTTTGGCTCCCTTGAGGATTTATAAGTCTCCAAATATCTGTTTGGTTGAGTTCATAGGCCAGAGCATGGAGTGCTGTTGAAGTCAGGGAGCCCTGTCCAGTTGGGGGTTTGCTTCTGTCCAAAAAATTATCCATGGTGGTGTAGACATCACCTCTAGTAAGGAGGTGGCCCTGTGTCACTTCCAAGAGTTTCTGTGACATGGAGTGAAGGAATTCTGAATTTTGTGTGTTCAGCGCATACACATTACAGAGAGTCACTTTCTCCCCTGACAATTCATCCTTCAGGATAAGGATTTGCCCCTCTGGGTCTTTGATAACCTCATCCTCACAGAAATTTAGCCCCTTCTGCAACAAGATGGCCACCCCTCTGCTCTTTGTGTTGTACGTGCTGCCATATGTACGTGCTACCCAGTTTGTCTTAAGCTTATCTGCCTCTTTCTGCAAGAGATGCGTTTCCTGGAGGAAGGCTACATTTGCTCCAAGTTTGTTTAGGTGGTTCAGAATTTCCCTCTCTTGATCAGGGAATGAATACTTTTGACATTACACAATATAAAGGTTAGCGGTGTAGCAGCAATGAGTGATGGGGAGTGTGGAACTCAGTGATTAGCCTCAGCCTGTGCATACCATGCAGGATTTAGGAAGCATGCTGCTTGGGTGTGTGTGGTACTTGTAGGTCCCTAAGGGGGATGATAGGATGTTTTTTGTAGTCTGGAATGACTCCAGTAACATGAGGACCAGGAGACTTCTTGTACAGCGATATACTTTGTTTCTATTCACATTGAAGTGTGAAAAATCTAGTTAACAGAACAAACAGATGAAAGATTAAATTTATAACATCAGTAGTAAATTGCATAACATACTCAAAACATTTAGACTTTTGAGAGCCTGTGCTAGGCAGAGGGAAAATCTTTGAAACCTCCTGCTCTCTCCAGCTTGCACTGTTATGCACCATCTTGTGAGTCCAGAGGTCCCGTACTCTAATGGTGGACCAGTTAATTGCAGTACCAGGGTAGATACCTGATCACTTCTTACTCCTAGTGTCTGGTCTGTGTGCTAACTGAGTTCAGGGAAGGAGTGAGCAGGGGAAACACAGAAGTTGACGGCAGATAAGAACTGCTAGGCCCATCCAGTCTGCCCATATACTCTACCTGTATCAAAGGCCGCTGACCCTACCCGGTCATCAGCTTTAGCATCCCCTTCCCACCGCTGGGGTTCCCTTATGTCTAGCCCATGCATGTTTGAATCCTGCCAGTATGCTTGCTCCTAGCACCTCCTGCGGCAAGGTATTCCATGCATTCACCACCCTTTCTGTGAAAAATAACTTCCTCACATTACCCCTTATCCTGCCCCCCTCCACGGTGTATGTGGATGAGTGCCTATAATCACAAGAGCTGGTGTTGTTCTGCATTAATCCAATTCCAAATGCAAGTGAGTTAGTGGTTTCTGTGCTCTAGGGTTGGTCGATTTCTTTAGTGGGATGTAAGATGCTCAGTTTCCAGTCATAAACATCCAAACAGTTCTGGAGTTCCACATTTGTCCTGCAATGACTTTTGCAACAAGCTTAATTATTTTATTGTGTGTTCTGCTCAATCAATCAATCAAAATCTCACCTTGCTCGATCACCATTGAGCAAGCTCATTTACAAGGTGGACCTGCAGTTTGCAAGGACGAGGGTACTGAATAGAGTACAAGCAAAATATACATAAAACAGCAATAGCAAGACATATACAACAAAATATATACAGTGTAGAAATAAAGGTAAATAATATATACAGAGATGCCTTTATAATCCTATCCATCAATAACATGTTCATAGCCTGTAAAGGAGTCCCTGGGGATATGGAAAAGCGCAAGCGTAGGAGGCAGGGACACTGGTAGAAAGATTCTGGGATACTAAGCAGGTGGTATCCGGGCATAAGAGAGGGTGATGGGGGGGGGTGTTGAAGGGAGTACGTAGTACCGGTGGGACTGGAATGGACTGAGGTGAACTGGTAGTACCGGTGGGACTAGAATGGACTGAGGGAGGGGGGGGAGTAATCTTGGTAAGGGAATACTCAGTTTGAACAGGAAGGACTTAGATTGAGCGGAAATGTCAGCTGGACAACTAGGAATGGTGGAAACAGTTACAGAGCTCCACAAATGTTTGCCCCATTGCCAACTTGTGCCCCATGAGAGTAGCCGCAGAGAGCTCACTCTAGGCTGTCTCACCACCATGGAGAACACAAATGCCCCCTGCTGCTAAAGGGCCCTGTAGCTACATCTTGGGCCCTCTCTGTGTCCCAGTGGTGCCCAGTGCATGGCCATTTATCAGGTGTTTTGGCTGTCACTCCCTGGTTTAGTAAGTTTTGACTGCTGGGACTTCTTCAGCTGTTGCTATTACTACAGTCAAGATCTGTGGCCTCCCCACTTACCTAAAAGTGCGGTCACCCTGTAGTGTAGGGGAGGAGTGTCAAGGATTGCTGAATGCTCAGCATAGCAGGCCTTTCATGCTACAAAACCCAATTTGCAACAGGGCATGTCAGGGCTGCCTATCTTTCCTGATTATGTCTGGGATGGAGTGAGTGGGAAGGGTAAGACAGTCATCGAGGTCAGTGAATCAGTAGGTCGGATGAAACAACAATTCACACTGTGACAGGTCTGGTGGGTGGGGGGTTGTCTGCATGGGCGCCCACAGTCCAGCTGTCAGGCTAGATAGTTACTCATTTTGGTTGCCTGGGGGGACTACATAAGATCTTACTAAATTAGCACTTCTAAATGGCTCAGTTGGATCATCAGACTGGTCCTATGGATCTTCCACTGATTAACTGAAATGGTGACAGTGCTGTGCTGAAGTCTATGCCAGGTAAGAGATGACTGTATGAAAAACTGCGTGCCATGCTATAAGCAGTGCCAGTTACTCGAATGTAAAAGAAGGCAGGAGGTGTACCTTTCTTCTAGTGGGGGATCTCTACTACACCATTTACACAGCTGGAAGAGGTCACAGACACAGGGGGAGTGGGCTGCCTCATAACCCTACAGTGTGGAGAGCAGCAGCAGCTCTCCCTTGAGCATGCACACATTCAGGAAAGATGACTCGTGTAGTGAGAAGGGAGAGTTACAAAAGCTGCTCTGCTTGCATGATGGCAGGTGACTGTTATGTTGTAAGAAGACCTCAGTGGGAATTCCCTTCTAATGCTGGTCAGAGTCCATTAAGTTATCCTGGCCATAGTATAGCTCAGTACTAAGTTGTATTGTATTTCCACTCCTCCCTCTGAGCTGAGCCCTTAACTGGTAGTGTTTCTGGATCTCCCTGGCACTTGGGGGGATGGATAAGCTGTCAAGCTGGGACATCCGATGTGCAGTAATGTAAATTGAGGGCTAAGTGTGTAATTGGAAATATATCCTGTAATAAGGGGATACATGATGGGCACGAGTGCCAAAACTCACTTATATCAGATCAGAAGGACCTGTGGGAGGGGCAGCATGGTGATTGTGTGGTACTTCAACCTGCTGGGAGTGAATTGGGTTACCCCAGCCACCACGAATAGGACGGAGCAGGTATATCTGGATGCCTTCCAGGACAGCTTCCTATTACAGATGTTCAACAAGTCAGCCAGGTTAGGGAACACCCTAGACCTTGTGCTGGCAAATGGTGGATTTGTGAGGGAGCTGGGAGCGGAGGAACCGCTGGCAGGGAGTGACCACCACTTGGTATGGTTCACGATAAACATGGGGAAGGTTGAGTAGAAACAGGCACAAGGGTGTTAGACTTCAGGAGGGATGACTTCAAGAGAATGAGGGAAATAGTACAGGGGTATCTGGCTAGGACCCATCAAATATGGACACTAATCAGAAGTGGGAGGAATCTAGATGTATTATCTGACCCCATGCAAAGGAAATTATTTACAAAATATAGGCTGCAACTCTTTCCAAGTAACGTGTTGTCAGCCAGATACAATAAATCAACAAACCTTTCTGATAGATATGGTCCTTGTCTGCATTTAAATACTGAAAACCTTTTTCACATAATTTATGAGTGTTCCTGGTATAATAAACCAAGAAGTTATTGGCTTGCTGCTTTATGGAACACAATTCAAACTTCAGATAGGAATCTATTATTGAAACTGATGTTCACAATTAACGATGAGACAACACTTAGAAGGGTTGCTGGATTTCTTGGTGCAATTGTCTTGATTTGCTTAAAACATAAATAATGCATTAAACCAGATGTTGTTTACACTTAAGTTCTAATTTTAATCCCAGAATTGAAGAAAGAACTTATGATATTTTGCTGTCTGTAGCTCAGATATTAAATATTGGCTCTGATATTATTGAACTTTGTCCAGCATAGGTATATGTGTTTTATTGATAATGATGAATGTGATGAACTGTGGACTGTACTGGATATTGCAATCTTTTTTTATATTATATTTACACATTTCTATTGTTTTTTTAATGGTTGAATTGTATGATTAACGACTCTTTGAAATGGTCTTTGACCGATCAATAAAGAGTTGAACGGAACTGAGGTGGGGGGGTCATTAAACTGGAAATTGAGGAGGCAACCATAACATGTACAAGGGTCCAAAGTAAGAGGGCTAGGGCCAAGAAGCCTAGCTGGGTGAGCAGGGGGGTCATGGAAAAAGTAAGGAAGAAAAAAGCCACCTGTAGAAGGTACAAAAAAAACAGGGAGGGGAGGACAGAGAGGAATACCTGAAGGAGTCAAGGGAGAGGACAAGGGCAGTCAGGTCAGCCAAGGCATCCAGGGAACTCAGGCTAGCACAGGGCATCAAAGAAGGGAGAAGGACTTTTTCAGGTACATCAGGGAGAAAAGGAGTTGTAAGGACCAAATAGTAAGGATAAAGAGGGATGGGGGTGGGTGGGTGGAAACAGGGGCACAATAGGCAGAAGCATTAAACAAGTACTTCTGCTCAGTATTTACTAAAGAGAAATGGGGAGCTGTACCCAAGGGGTGGGAGGATGGGCACGGGGGAGGTAGCAGATGGTAAAATCACAGTGGGCAAAGTACTGGAGGGCTTGAGGGCACTGAGAGTGGACAAGGTGCCTGGGCCAGATAGCATACACCCCAGGGTGCTGAAGGAGCTGTCAGAAGTCCTGGCAGAACCATTAGCAGACCTGTTCAATCCCTCCCCGGACTCAGGAAGAGTACCTCAGGACTGGAGGATGGCGCACGTGGTACCCCTCCACAAGAGCGGCCCCAAGGATGAGCCAGGGAACTACAGACCGGTAAGCCTCACATCCATTGTGGGAAAGCTGATGGAGACAATCCTGAAGGAGAGGCTGGTTTCCTTCCTAGAGGCTAATGGGCTGCAGGACAGCAGACAGTATGGGTTTTGTCTCAGGCAGATCCTGTCAAACCAACCTGGTGGAGTACTATGACTGGGTAACCAGGCAATTAGACAGGGCCATGCAGTTGATGTCCTGTACCTGGACTTCAGTGAGGCATTCGATTCAGTGCTGCATGGGAGGCTAGGAAGTAAGCTGGAAGGCACAGTTGCAGGGGCGAAGATGGTGGGATGGGTAATGAACTGGTAGCAAGGGAGACAGCAGAAGGTGATGGTGGGAGGGGAGCTCTCATCTCCCAGGGCAGTGACAAGTGGGATGTCAGAGGGCTATGTACTGGGGCTGGTGTTATTTGGGATCATCATAGCAGGCCTCTCAATAGGCATCAAGAGCAAGATCAGTCTGTTTGCAGACAACACCAAGATGGGAGCAGTAGTGGATGACTTAGAAGTGTGGCAGGGGTTGCAAGATGATCTGGCAAAACTGGAGGCCTGGTCGGACACTTGGCAGCTGGGGTTCAATGCCAAGAAATGCAAGGTGCTACATTTCGGTGCAAAAAAAACAAGGAGGAGCTACCAGCTAGGGGGGATTCAACTAGCCAAATGGAAGAGGAGAAGGATCTGGGGGTGATCATAACAGGAGCAAGGAGCAACTCATCACAATGTAGAAAGGCAGCTACAAAGGCCAACAGGATGCTGAGTTGTACTGCCAGAGGCATATCATCCAGGAGGGGGGAGGAGAGCCTACCACTATACAGGTCACTGGTTAGACCACACCTGGAGTACTGCATGCAGTTCTGGTGACCGTACCTGAAGAAGGACATCAGGTTACTGGAGATGGTGCAATGCAGGACAACAAAAAGGATCCAGGGGCTAGGGGACTTATCCTATCAGAGCAGATTGAGGGAGTTGAACATGTACTCCCTGGAGGAGTGGAGAGATGGGTGACATGACTGAACCCTTCAAGTACATGAAGGGAATAAATAAGATGGGCACTGAGGGGCTTTTCAAATTAAGGAGTGGGAGGGACACTTGAGGGCACAATCTGGGATTTGAAGGGGGAGGGTTCAGGAAGAAAATGAGGAGACACGTTTTTACGGAGAGGGTGGTGTCTGGGTGGAATGCATTGCCAGAGAAAGTGGCATCCTGTAGAACAGTGGGCTGCTTCAAAAGGGGATGGGACAGGATAAGGGGGAGGGTCACTGGAGGGGGGGACAGATGGGCAGCTGCAGTATAAGGGCTGCTAGCTGCTCAATCGAGCAGATTTGACAGACCGTAAGGTCTTTATCTGCTGGCAATTTTGTATGTTTGTATATCCGTTCTATCCAGAAACGTGACCCAGACAGCAGATAATTTTGACGGCATAGTCCCAGATAATCCAAATAATTTTTCTGGATGTTCAGGATTCCTTATCATATACTCCAGATAAAAACAATGACTAAAATTGTGACTATCTGAGGTATTTCAGCATCCTAGGACAGATAAATAACTCTGAATGTGGATAAATAATTCTGTATATGGAAACATCTCCCAGAAATTTGACTCGGATTGAATGAGTCCCTGATAAGGTTGCTGTCCCCTTACTGCCCAGCTCACCCTCTCCACTCCTCTGAGGTAAGCCTCCTAGCGGTTCCCAGGGCCAGGCTTAAAGGAAAACTCCATGTTAAAATCAGAAAAAGATATGTAGTATTCTTTTTTTCTGTGTTCTAACCAGTTCCCAGCATTTTCTTTTCCTCTGGCTGTGAGAGATGTTTTTTCTAACTTTCCCTAACTGTTTTATTGCCCTTGGAGGTTGCCATTCTGGTTTCTTTTATGGCCTCTAGTCTTCCCAGAGTGCCCTTTGTGTGATGTCTAATTGCCCTGCAGTAAGCCAGTGTCTTGTTACAGGGTCTGTCACAGCTCAGCCATAGAGAAAACACTTCTTCCAGAGAAGACAAACTGCTAGATTTTGGGTGAGTGTAATCATTATTATTTTTTGATATCAGTACCTTGTCCTGCTATGCCTGCTCTGTGTGTGTGTGTGTGTGTGTGTGTGTGTGTGTGTGTGTGTGTGTGTGTGTGTGTAATCATGTCACTGTTTATTCCTCTCAGTCACTTTCAGTTTTTGCACCAGTACTAAGTAGCAAAAATTGAACATCACCCTATAGGTTGTAACATAGCAGGACAAGGCAGTAATATCAAAAAATAATAATGATTACACTCGCCCAAAATGTAGCAATGTGACTTCTTCTCTGAAAGAAGTATTATCTTTGTGGCTGAGCTGTGACAGACCCTGCTAAATCTAGGGGCATAGCTACATCACTGCCACATGAACCAGGGTGCATCGTAGGAGAAAGAAAGCCAATAAACTTATTTGTGATGGAGATCCCCAGGGGTCGTAAAACTACCATACAGCTAGCAGGCTAATTTAGGAAAAACTCCTAATAGCAGACAGAGGGAAGGACACACTAGGACTTAACGTACATATCAAAACACTCTACATAACATATGTTTTTGCACATTCTGGGTGGACTTCTCCTTTAAGACATCAGGGGACTGGACTTTTGAAGTGGCTGATGCGGCCCCGTGGAACTTGCTCCCCAGATGTCTGAGGGAGGCTCCCTCAGAGGAAGCCTTTAAGAGGGATCTAAAGACCTACTTATTCAGCCAAGCTTTTGACCTCATTTAATCCCACTGGTGTAGTTTTAATTTATTTATACTACCAAAGATGCACTTTTTAAGTTTGTTTGTATTTCATAATTATTGTTCATGTCATTCCTTGATTTATGTGTTTTAATTTATGCTGTGCAGTGTCCAGAGGATTGGATGCTAAATAAATAAACTGCTACTGCTAACTACTGGAGCACCAAGGTATCTGCTGGAGCATGTAGGAAGCAGTCATGGCACCGTCCTATCAGCTCTATAAACATGGTCTTGGAGCTATGGCTCTCTGCAGATCAACAGTAAGACAAAAGATGCACTTAAATATCTAAAATGAGCAGTACAGAGTAGAGTAACACAGGCATGACCTGACAGGCTACCACAGACACTGGGATTTAACAGGCTTCAGGTTTTGTTTGTTTGTTCAATAACAGTAAAGAGATATTTCAGTGGTGGATACTGTGACAGTTCAGTCTGAAACTGGCTGCAGAGAAGTAATGTGTGGTGTTTTCTGGAAACAACTAATTTAGTTGAAGATGATCTCTTTACATAGAAGTGGGGACACACACACACACCAGGGCCACTCTTTTCCGTTTCTTGTGTTTACAGACTATTCAGTTTTTTTGCTCACGTTCTAAGCAGCTTCCTCTGGCAACAAATATTGGGAGTGAGCATAAGCATGAAAATACCGCTAGCTACCCTTCAACCCTGACCTTACTCTGGCCACTGCAGACATGGAAAAATCAAAAGAGAACTGAAAGTTTTGGGACGTGTATGATGACTTCATATCATCTTGTAATGTCGGTGCTAGTTAAGACAAGAATTCTGTGCTCCCTTTTTGTTTTCCATGCTCAAGTGTTTTGAATGAACCAGAATTTCTGGAGTTTCCAGTTTAAATACCAAGTTGCCAATTGTGCATCTCGCTGTTTGTCTGCCAACACTGAGTAACATTGAAACATAGAAACATAGAATTTGATGGCAGATAAAGACCGCTTGGCCCACCCAGTCTGCCCATTTCCCTACCTGATAGATAAGCTGCAGATTCTAGTTAATCAACAGCTTACTTCCTCCTGCCCCCCACTAGAATTGCCTTATGCCTGTCCCATGTATTCTTGAATTCTCTCACTGTTCCTGACTCCACAACCTCCTCAGGATGGCTGTTCCATGCATCCACAATTCTCTCTGTGAAAACATACTTTCCAACATTACCTCTGAGCCGTCCCCCCTCTGTCTTTAAATTGTGCCCCCTTGTTCTCGCACATCTCTTCTTCTGAAAGATACTACCCTCTTGTACCTTGTTAATTCCCTTGAGATACTTGAAAGTTTCTATCATGTCCCCCCTCTCCCTCCTTTCCTCAAGGGTATACATATTAAGCTGCTTTAGTCTCTCCTCGTATGTCTTCTGGTGCAGACCTTGCATCATTTTGGTTGCCCTCCTCTGAACAGCCTCCACTCTATGTTTTTGCAGAGATGGGGTCTCCAGAATTGCACGCAGTACTCCAGATGGGGTCTCACTAACTGTCTGTAGAGAGGGATAACAACTTCCTGTTTTCTACTGTTGATGCCTCTCCCTATGCATTCCAGTATCCCCCCAGCCCTCCTTACTGCCTTCTCACATTGCTTGCCCACCTTTAGGTCATCTGATATAATAACTCCTAGGTCTCTTTCAATTTTTGTTGTTATTAACTCACCCCCCATTGTGTACTCTTCCCCTGGGTTTTTGTTTCCCAGATGCATTACCTTGCACTTTTTTGCATTGAATCTGAGCTGTCACATATTTGACCATTCCTCCAACCTTGCCAAGTCCCTTTCATTCTTTCCACCTCACCTTGTGTATCAACCCTGTTGCAGATCTTTGTGTCATCTGCAAAGAGGCATACCTTTCCTTCCAGGTGCTCTCAATGTCACTTATAAAGATATTAAAGAGGACCGTCCCAGTACCATACTCTCGGTACCCGCTAGTTACCCTCCTTTCTTCACTGTGGATTCCGTTTACTATTACCTTTTGTGTCCTGTTGTACAGCCAGTTTTTTATCCAGGCTACCACCTTGGGACCCACTCCAAGGCTGGCTAGCTTGTATATTAATCTTTTGTGTGAGACTGTGTCAAATGCCTTGCTAAAATCTAGGTAGGCCATATCCACAGCCCCTCCCTGCTCTACTACTTTGGTCACCCAGTCAAAGAAATAATCTTGTTTGAAACATTTAGCTCTGGGGCTTTTGATCAATTATACAGCTTAGCACACTCACATATTGTCACTTGGGCTTCTCAGTATTTTTCCAGCAGCCTTCTGCCTAAACAAGATACTCTGCAACAGACTTGGTGTAACCTGGGCGCCACCTCCCGATGGGCTACTACCCCTGCCTGCCTTTCTAAATGCAGGTTGAGGGGCCTGGGTTTGGATTTAGTTAACACAAGGGGCTCAGTATCAATAGGAATGTTATTAGCAGGTGCTTCCACTCAGAGAATTCTTTAAAGAGCCCCGCTAAGATTAGCCCCTGCACCTGATATATAGGTGCCTTACTTCCACAGCAGTACAGTGATTCAAAGCTGCACCCCAAGAAGTAATTCATAAAAAAAGTTATTTTACTCGTAAAAAGGACTAAACTGGGTCCCAAGGACTTCCGTTTTTTTTGTCCACCCCGCTTCACCGCCACGCTCACTAGCCTGATGACAAAATGCTAGGAAGAGCGTGGGGGCATGCTCCACTATAGTCAATGGGCGCCAACTTTCAGGTTGATTTTTAATATTAGAATGGCCACTGTTTAATGAAACGTGGGCACCGGTCGACTAACAAGGCCCTTCTTCTATGTGGAACAGTATTGAAAGATTTGCTGAAGTCAAGGTAGGTGACATCAGCTGCACCCCCTTGGTCCGCCACACTGGTTACCCAGGCAAAGAAATCTATGAGACTAGCTTGACAGGACCTTCCTGTTGTAAACTCATGCTGTCTTGGATCCTGTGCTCCTATGGATTCCTGGTGTTGCACTATTCTGTCCTTAAGGAGTGCCTTCATAATCTTACTACTGAGGTAAGACTGACTGGTCTGTAGTTCCCTGACACCTTTCTACTGCCACTTTTGTGGAGTGGGATCACATGAGCCCTTCTCCAGTCTTCTGGGACCTCTCCTGTGCGTAGACTCACTAAACAGTTCTGCTAATGGCTTTGCTAGTTCCATCCTTAGCTCCTTTAGTACCCTGGGAAGTATGCCATCAGGTCCCATTGCCTTGTCCACACTGAGCTTAGCGAGTTCTTGTAGGACCCTTTCTTTTGTGAAGGGACTTGTGCACACCTCCCTCCCCCCTGTGTCTATGGTGCTGAACTGGGGGCCCTACCCTACCTTCTCATCAGTAAATACTGAGCAGAAATATCTATTTAGGATGGATGCTTTTCCTTGGTCCTCCTCCACACACTCCCCCTTATCCCATTTGATCTTAGCAATACCCCCTCTGGACTTTCTCCTTTCACCAATGTATCTATAGAAAGTCTTGTCCCCCTCTTTTACTGTCCATGTTAGTGTTTCCTCGATTTGGGCCTTTGCCTGCCTTATTGCCTTCCCTGCTTCCCATAGGGAAATTTGGTATGCCTCCCTATCTTTGTCCCACTGCATTGCCTTATATTTCCTGAAGGCCAGCCTTTTGGCTCTGATCTTTTCTGCTACTGTTTTTTGAGAACCAAAGTGGTTTCCTCCTTCTTTTGCTCTTGCTTTTCTCCCTAACACAATGGGATGTTGCTTCAAGTATTGCATCCTTAATGCTTGCCCACTTCGCTTGTACCCCTTCACTTGCATTTCTTCTTCCCAGGGCTAGCTTAACTATGGTGGCCATCTTATCAAAGTTGGCTCCCCTGAAGTCCCATAGTTTTGCCTTGGAATAGGATCATTTAGTTCTAGTGGCCAAACTGAACCATACCATGTGATGGTCACTGGCCCCCAGGTGACCTTCTACCTGGAGATCTATGATCCTTTCCCCATTATTTAGTACTAGATCCAGGATAGCCCTGTCTCTTGTGGGTTGTTGTACCAATTGTTTGAGGCCCTCCCCTGCAGGGAATCCACTATGCGTCTATTTCTGGCAGATGTTCCTGCTGGTATTGACCAATCTATATCTGGCATGTTGAAGTCTCCCATTATCAGAACCTCCCCTTTAGCTGTAATGTTTTTTATATCTTCTATCAGTAATGTGTCTGTGTCCTCCCCTGGTCTGGAGGCCTGTAGACAACACCAGTTCTTACAGCTGTCCCATTTCCTGTTTCCAGGGTGACCTACAGTTCTTCTGGCTCCTTATGTGTATTCTGAATTTCTGTAGCTTTGATATTTTCATTGAAATAAAGGGACCCCCCCCCCACCTTTTTGCACCTCAGTCTCTTCTGAACAGTACACAGCTGGGTACTGAAGTCTCCCAAGTGTGCTTACTGGTGAACCATGACTCGCTAATGGCTACTATGTCCAGTTTAGCCTATGTCATTGTTGCCTCCAGGTCTGGGATCTTGTTTCCCAGACTGCAGGCATTTGTGTACATTATTTTCCATTGGCCAGATTTCAGTGTGTTAGTTGTGGGGCGAGGTTCGCCTTTTTCCCTGCACGTTGTATGGGGAGCCGGACCTTTTTTCCTACCTGGTGATGCAAATGAACTACAAACATGCCGAATTCCTATTTGATCACTAGCTGAGGGGGGAGGGGTGTTCTTCCCATTCGATGTATTGGTTGCTGCACCCCTCTCCCCATTTGCTAGTTTAAATTTTCTGCAAAGACATCAAACTTCTGCCCCAATGCACTGACTCCCTCCTTAGTCAGATGCAGTCAATCAAATTTAAAGAACTTTCAATCCCAAAACTGTTTCCATTTACCTACAAAGTTGTGTCCTTTTTCCTGGCAGCAGCCCTTGAGTCACATGTTTAGCTCCCCTAGCTCACCTTCTATGACCTTCCGTCCATCTGCCCCCTCTCCCAGACCAGCAGTATCTCAGAGAAGGAGATGCCAGATGAAATGGATGACAGTTTATGTGTTTGTCTCCCAGCCTGGTCAGGTGTTCCTTGGTCTCTACAACTGACCGGCTGGCGAGATCATTAGTCCCTATGTGAACCAGGACATTGATGTTTTCTCCTGCTTCCTGCATGATTTTAGCAATGCAGTCAGTGTCTCTCCATGCTTATGCCTGGGAGAGAGAGAACAGATCCAGAAGCAAATGACTTGATACCTTTTAATGGACCAACATAGATGTAACAACAAGAACAAAGTGCTCTAGCTTTCGGACCAACCAGTCCTTCGTCAGAAGTCTAATGGCAGTTGTTTAGAAAAAACAATACTTTTAACAGCTAGATCATGCAGACAAAGCTGAAAAATTCCCCACTGGTTTAAAAATACTTATTTAAAAAATACAGAAAATGATGTCACAATAATTTAACAGCACCATACTACCTTCAGCCAGGAGTGTCCCAGAGTCAAAAGTGCTTGGTGGAACACACATACAAAGAATCCTACTGCATATAAATTTAATTGACATAAGATAACACTGCTGGAGCAGATGACTCCTAAATCAAGCTGAGTGTCACAACATGTATAAGGATGTGATTACTGAAATGCAACCCCACCCAGATTAAAGACATACTGAGATTGTCTTAGTACTCCAAGAAGTTTCAATGCATGCATTATAGACAAGAAATTACCAATAAAGTTGTCTTAAAAACATCAGTGCACATTCTATGATGTGTAAAACTTAGCTGGACCTGTCACTCTGCTGTACTCTCCAGCTAGATATCATGTCCCATAAATTTCAAAAAAACTCTAGTGTAGTGACAGTACTTTATAAATGATAATTTAAATATAAATTGGCAGTATCAGTGTCAAACAAAAAACTCTAGTCATGGACCACCTAGGAATTAAGTCTGTGTAGCCTATGTACTGATGTCAATATACACTGAGAATGTAACAACTTGATGTACCAGAAGTGTCTAAGGAATCTCAAAAAGAGATAAAAATGTAATTTCTCTCCTCCTCCTCTTCATGCAAACAATACACCCTACCCCACCCCACATCCCCATAATGTGTGTGTGTGTGGGGGGGGATAACTAGCTTTAAAGAGATGCTCACACACACACACACACACACACACACTCATTCAACATTTGACTAGAGTTTTTTGTTTGACACTAATACTGCCAATTTATATTTAAATTATCATTTATAAAGTCCTGTCACTACACTAGAGGTTTTTTGAAATTTATGGGACATGATATCTAGCTGGAGAGTACAGCAGGGTGACAGGTCCAGCTAAGTTTTACACATCATAGAATGTGCGCTGGTGTTTTTAAGGCAACTTTATTGGTAATTTCTTGTCTATAATGCATGCATTGAAACATCTTAGAGTACTAAGACAATCTCAGTATGTCTTTAATCTGGGTGGGGGTTGCATTTCAGTAATCACATCATTATACATGCTGTGACACTCAGCTTGATTTAGGAGTCATCTGCTCCAGCAGTGTTGTCTTATGTCAATTAAATTTATATGTAGTAGGATTCTTTATGTGTGTTCCACCAAGCACCTTTGACCCTGGGACACTCCTGGCTGAAGGTAGTATGGTGCTGTTAAATTACTGTGACATCATTTTCTGTATTTTTTAAATGAGTATTTTAAACCAAATGGGGATTTTTTCTGTTTTTTCTGCATGATCTAGCTGTTAAAAGTATTATTTTTTCTAAACAACTGCCATTAGGCTTCTGACGAAGGACTGGTTGGTCCGAAAGCTAGAGCACTTTGTTCTTGTTGTTACATCTATGTTGGTCCATTAAAAGGTATCAAATCATTTGCTTCTGGACCTGGAAGAGAGAGAGACATCTGACCATTACCCCCGGCCGGAGGTAGGTATCAACTCCCTGAATCATGGAGTCTCCTATGATCAGAAGAGTTTTGGATTTCCTTTTTGCTTTTTTTGTTTTGGTCCCTGTTTTGGGTAAGACTTTTTAGCACAAGCTCTTGTGCTGCAGTGTCCTGCTGTGCAGTGTCCTCTGCCCCTTTGTTTGATTTTGGAGATAGAGGCAGATACCTGTTTGTAGTCTTTATATGGTTTGTGGAGGTGATACGTTGGTAAGCTTTGAGTGTTGGGACACCCGATTTGCCCCTCCTAACCACCTGCCAACTTCCTGGACCAACTACCCTCTGCCATAGAGGTGCTTCAGTTGGATGTTGGGGAAATGGTGGGTGGTTCTTGTAATATATTTCCTCCTGAATATGCGATTTGAGATGTGCAATCTCTGCCCATGCTGCTTGGAGCTGAGCCCTTAAATCTCCAATGGTCCAACATGTAGAACAGCATCCTAAATCCTGTATAACTGCCCTTTTGAAAAGTGTCCCACAGTACCTGCAGTTAATAATATCCATTCTAGTTGAGTTGCCAAGTTTATAACCTGGTCTGAGAAATTAGAAGTAAAATGAAAGCAAAATTTAGATTTTTTTTGTTTCTTTGTTTGTTTTTGTATAACTTTGTATAACAAGTTAAATTAATTGTGCCCCTGTAAGTGAGGTCACTGTGTGGATACCCCTCTGATCCTCTCCTTCCTGCTTTGCTACAGGAAATGTCACAACTGTGCTATTCTGTAAAAGAAGTGTAGCAGGGGGTGGTTGGGGATGGGGGTGGGTGGTTGGGCCCTACCCCTGCTGAAAAAGAAGAACCAAGGATGATAGAAACGAGGTAAGAGCAGAAACAATCAGCCAACAACAAATGCAGTCACTGTCCCTCAGTCTGTATCCCATATGTGCTCCTGTAATTATTTATTTATTAAATTTTGGTGACCGGGTAGGCCCACTGAGCCCCGAAGGTCCCTTTTTCAGGGGCGACCCAGGATAACAATACAAGTTATAAGAATGAACAAGGACATAATTAGGCCTGAAAGCTTAGCCTAACGATAGATAAAATTGTAAAACCTGTAAGCACCACCTGTAACAATTTCACAGAAGATATACCCTGCAAAAACACTTTGCTACAGAGAAAAATATAGCAGTAAAAAAGTAACAAAACTTGTAAGCACAACCTGCAGAGCACTGTAACAGAAGATATACCTTGCAAAAAAAACAGTTTGAATCAGAGAAGATTACATAAGTAATTTGTAAGCACAAAACAGTAACAAATCTATAGGCTCACCCTGTAACAATGCAGCAGAAAGTATACCCTGCAACAGCAATTTGAATTGGAGAACAATAAAGCAGTAAAATGTGAGCAAAAAATAGTATCACACAGTAAATATGCTTACCCAAAAGAAACCTAATTTTTTTCCTTGCTCTGATAATGTTGTTCTTTGCTCTGTCCTTACAAGCAAATCTAGAAGAAAAGAGCTCAGGTGAAGCTAGGTGCCTTTGTCAGCAAGCGTAGTCTTCCACCTACAGCAAACACAGTCTTCCAGGAGGAGTTTGAGATGTTGGGGGAAATGGGGGTGGAAGCAGCTAGGAAGACCTTGTCAGAGGAAGGGAGGAGGTAGAGGAGAGGGTAAAAGTCTAGAGTAGGAGGGATTATGTGCTGCTCCCACAGTCACATTTAGAGTTACTGGACACTAGGTGGGCCCTCAGTAATATTTTAAATTGGCCAATTTTTGTGCAGGACAGAAGGTCAGGGTCAAGAGGGTTTAGTCAGGTTGGGGCCTTATATGCAAAGGACCGTTGACCTAGGTCAGACGGAAGAGAACTTGTAGTATCTAGCGCTTCAAATTTCTGGTCTGCCTGGTCCTGGTGTTAGGGTGAAGGAGGCCATGTACCCAGGAGTAGTGAGGCCTAGGATGGCCTTCTTTGCTAGGCGGCAGACTTGGTATTGAATCCTATTGTCTAAGTTGAGCCAGCCAAAGCGAGAGTAAAGCTCACATGTTTAAGTTCGGATTGGGAGGTGGGGTAGCATGGTGATTGGCAAAGGTTTTATAGTGTGCACACAGCAATAATAATTTCTGTGCCTTTGTCGTGGCCCTCTCATAATGAGTACCAAATATCTTGAACCAATCACTACCACCCCACTTCTCATAGACTGTTCCCTCACTACTCTCTTTATAGGACTCTTTTTAGATTCTATGATTTGCCATAACTGATAACTGACCCTTAATAGTTAGCTAGGTTCCGAGACACATTGCACACATAATATAGTTCAGTGAAGTAACCTGACAAATTTTCTTTATTATTAGTTCTTAAGGTGCAAAGTTTGTTCAGTTTATTTATTTATTAGAAAAATCAGATTTACAACCTTTGAGTCATGGACTCATTTACAAAGGCACTTCGTCACGGGGGGGTAGACAGAGTTACATAATGTGGTTACAACAGTGAGAACAGTACAGGTGTAGAACATTAAACAGAGTACACATAGGTTACCCAAGGTTACATTGGGGGTACAGCCCTGGACATAACTAGATAATACCTGGAGAGGGTGGAGGTAGGGATGGGGAGTGGGGTGGGAGGGAGGGGGCTGTCAGTAACGTTACAAGACCTCCAGTGTGGACAGGGCTAGTGAGACAGTGTCTTTGCTTGTACAGCAGGCCGATTCCGGAGTTGACAGCCCTGGTAACCCCCTCAATGTGTTGCGAGTAGGAGAGGGTGCAGTCAAGAGTGACACCAAGGTATTTAAATGAATGGATCTAAATGAACAACTTGTAGCTGTGTCTGTTGTCTTCTCCAGCACAAACCACTGCAAACACCTATGAACTCAACAATGGTGTCAGTCAGCTCCAATTTGGAAGCATATGACTGCCACAAATAAGGCAAACCTTCCAAAATAAAGGGGGAAAAGTATTTGACTTCCAAAAGGGAAAAAGAAAACAAGCATTTGTAAGTGCCGAATGTTGATTGCTTTGGTCCGTTGAGCTCGCTCACTGGCCTTCTGTCAGTCGCTAATTCTGCTTGTCCTGGTGCTGCAGGCTGCCCTTTTGTACTGGGCTCCTGCCTGCATTGGCACCTTTTTCTGCCTACAAAGAAATCCGCAGCTGTCCTGACAGAGCTCTGTTGAAGTGGCTCACTCACCCTCTCTGACTCACTCTTTCTGTGTCTCCTGGTGCTGCAGGCTGCCCTTTTGCACTGGGCTCCTGCCTCTGTTGGGGGCTATTTCTGCCCACAAAGAAATCTGCTGCAGTCCCGCCACAGCTCCACTGAGCTTGCTCACTCCCCCTGTCACTCGCTCATTCTGTTTCTACAGGTGCTGCAGGCTGCCCTTTTGTACTGGGCTCCTGCCTGTGTTGCCTGCTTTTTCTGCCCACAAAGAAATCTGCAGCAGTCCCAATAGAGCTCTGCTGAGCTCGCTCACTCCCCCTCTGTCAACTGCTCATTCTGTTTCTCCCACCACTGCAGGCTGCCCTTATGTACTAAGCCCTGTGTGCATTGCCGCCTTTTTCTGCCCTCAGAGAGATCCGCAGCAGTCACGACAGAGCTCTGTTGAGCTCGCTCACTCCCCCTCTCGCACTTGCTCATTCTGTCTTTCCTGCCGCTGCAGGCTGCCCTTTTGTACTGGGCCTCTGTGTGCATTGTTGCCTTTTTCTACCCACAAAGAAATCCGCAGCTGTCCCAACAGAGCTTCTTTTAGCTTACTCACTCCCCCTCCCTCACTCGCTTGTTCTGTGTCTCCCAGTGCGTCAGGCTGCCCTTTTGTACTGGGGTCCTGCTTGCATTGGGGTCTTTTTCTGCCCACAAAGAAATCTGCAGTAGTCCCAACACAGCTCCATTGAGCTCGCTCACTCCCCCCCCCCCCACACTCGCTCGTTCAGTTTCTGTCGGCGCTGCAGGTTGGCATTTTGTACTGGGCTGCTCCCTGTGTTGCCGCCTTTTTCTGTCCACGAAGAAATCAGCAGTAGTCATGATAGAGATCTGCTGAGCTTGCTCACTTCCCCTCTATCACTCGCTCATTGTGTTTCTGCCGGTGCTGCAAGCTGCCCTTTTGTACTGGGCCCCTGCCTGCGTTGCTGCCTTTTCGAGCC
Organism: Neoceratodus forsteri; assembly: GCA_016271365.2. NCBI lineage: Eukaryota > Metazoa > Chordata > Ceratodontiformes > Ceratodontidae > Neoceratodus > Neoceratodus forsteri. The sequence continues at coordinate 75,796,696 of JADMNL010000023.1, forward strand.
GCAAAGAAATCTGCAGCAGTCACAATAGAACTCTTTTGAGCTGACTCACTCCCACTCTCTCACTCGCTCGTTCTGTGTCTCCTGCCGCTGCAAGCTGCCCTTTTGTACTGGGTTCCTGCCTGCGTTGCTGCCTTTTTGAGCCGCAAAGAAATCTGCAGCAGTCACAATAGAACTCTTTTGAGCTGACTCACTCCCACTCTCTCACTCGCTCGTTCTGTGTCTCCTGCCGCTGCAAGCTGCCCTTTTGTACTGGGTTCCTGCGTGCATTGCTGCTTTTTTCTGCCCACAAAGAAATCTGCAGCGGTCCCAACAGAGCTCCATTGAGCTCACTCACTCCCTCTCTCTCACTCACTAGTTCCATTTCTGGCGGCGCTGCAGGCTGCCCTTTTGTACTGGGCTCCTGCATGCGTTGCCGCCTTTTTCTGCCCTCAGAGAGATCCGCAGCAGTTACGACAGAGCTCTGTTGAGCTTGCTCACTCCCCCTCTCTCACTTGTTCATTCTGTCTTTCTCGCCGCTGCAGGCTGCCCTTTTGTACTGGGCCCCTGTGTGCATTGCTGACTTTTTCTGCCCACAAAGAAATCTGCAGCAGTCCCAACAGAGCTCTGTTGCGCTCCCTCACTCCCTCTCCCTCACTCGCTCATTGTGTTTCTCCCAGCGCTGCAGGCTGCTCTTTTGTACTGGGCTCCTGCCTGCTTTGGCGGCTTTTTCTGCCCACAAAGAAATCAGCAGCAGTCCCAATACAGCTCCGTTAAGCTCGACTACTCCCCCTCTCTCACTCACTCATTCTGTTTCTGCCAGTGCTGCAGGCTGGCCTTCTCTACTGGGCTGCTGCCTGCATTGACGCCTATTTCTGTCCACAAAGAAATCCACAGTAGTCACAATAGAGCTCCGCCCCCTCTCACTCGTTCATTGTGCTTCTCCTGGCGCTGCAGCCTGCCCTTTTGTGCTGGGCTCCTGCCTGCATTGGCACCTTTTTCTGCCTGCAAAGAAATCCGCAGGTGTTCCAACAGAGCTCCATTGAGGTCACTCACTCCCTCTGTCTCATTCGCTCATTCTGTTTTTGCTGGTGCTGCAGGCTGCCCTTTTGTACTGGGCTCCTGGCACCTTTTTCTGGCCACAAAGACATCTTCAGCAGTCCCGACGGAGCTTCGTTGAGCTCGCTCACTCCCTCTCTCTCACTCGCTCGTTCCGTTTCTGCCAGCGCTGCAGGGTGCCCTTTTGTACTGGGCTCCTGCCTGAGTTGCTGCCTTTTTCTGCCCACAAAGAAATCTGCAGCAGTCATGACAGAGCTCCCTTGAGCTCACTCACTCCCCCGTCTCTCACTCGCTCGTTCTGTCTTTCTCGCCGCTGCAGGCTGCCCTTTTGTATTGAGCCCCGGCATGCATTGCTGACTTTTTCTGCCCACAAAGAAATCTGCAGCAACCCCAACAGAGCTCCGTTGAGCTCACTCACTCCCTCCCTCTCCCTCACTGACTCGATGCATGTCTCCCGGTGCTGCAGGCTGCCCTTTTGTACTGGACTCCTGCCTGTTTTGGCAGTCTTTTCTGCCCACAAAGAAATCTGCAGCAGTCCCGACACAGCTCCGTTGAGCTTGCTCACTTCCCCTCTCTCACTTGCTCGTTCCATTTCTGCTGGCGCTGCAGGCTGGCCTTTTGTACTGGGCTGCTGCCTGCATTGCAGCCTTTTTCTGTCCACAAAGAAATCCGCAGCAGTCATGATAGAGCTCCGTTGAGCTCGCTCACGTCCCCTCTCTCATTCACTCGTTGTGTTTCTCCTGATGCTGCAGCCTGCCCTTTTGTACTGGGCTCCTGCCTCTGTTGGCACCTTTTTCTGCCCGCAAAGAAATCCGCAGCTGTTCCAACAGAGCTCCTCTGAGGTTGCTCACTCCCTCGGTCTCATTCGCTCATTCTGTTTTTCCTGGCACTGCAGACTTCCCTTTTGTACTGGGCTCCTGCCTCTGTTGGCACCTCTTTCTGGTCACAAAGAAATCTGCAGCAGTCCCTAAAGAGTTCCGTTGAGCTCACTCACTCACTCACTCCCTCTCTCTCTCACTCACTCATTCCTTTTCTGCCGGCACTACAAGCTGCCCTTTTGTACTGGGCTCCTGCCTTCATTGCCATCTTTTTCTGCCCCTAGAGAAATCTGCAGCAGTCCCAACAGACCTCTGTTGAGCTCACTCACTCCCCCTCTCTCACTTGCTTGTTCTGTCTCACCCCGCTGGAGGCTGCCCTTTTGTACTGGGCCCCTGCGTGCATTGCTGACTTTTTCTGCCCACAAAGAAATCCGCAGCAGTCCCAGCAGAGCTCGGTTGAGCTCACTCACTCCCCCTCCCTCACTTGCTCGTTCTGCATCTCCCTGCGCTGCAGGCTGCCCTTTTGCACTAGACTCCTGCTTGCGTTGGTCCTTTTCCTGCCCACAAAGAAATCTGCAGCAGTCCCAATAGAGCTCAGTTGAGCTTGGTCACTCCCCCTCTCTCACTCGCTCAATCCTATTCTGTCCCAAACACTGATTTCCGACAGCGACTTTGGTATTCTGCACCAGAAGCATGAAAACACAGTTCAGGCAGGATGTGAAAAATGACAGCTGTACTGTTCATAAGGAGGTGTGAAAAAATGCCAGTGCTGAAAAGCTGGCGTGAAAATATTACTAATTTGCAAAGTTACAAGGGTGAGTGGAAACCACATGATGCACGCCCGTAACACAGTCATTTTATGGAGTTTCATCACAAAATTTTCAACATAGGCATTTTAAGACCTCTGCTCATGAACAGTGTCACTGTGATTTTCTTAATGTGTCCCGAACACTGATTTCCCACTGCAACTGCGCTATTCTGCACCGGAAGAGCGAAAACACATTTTGTCCATGATGTGAAAAGTGACAGCTGTACTGTTCATAAAGAGGTGTGAAAAAATGCCAGTGTTGAAAATCTGGTGTGAAAATATTGCAAAGTTACTAAGCTACGTACGTGCATGGAACCTGTGCAATGCATGGTCATAACACACTCATTTTATGAACTTTCGTCACAAAATTTTTAACATAGGCATTTTAGGACCTCTGCTCATGAACAGTGTCACTGTGTTTTTCTTAATGTGTCCTGAACACTGATTTCCCACAGTGACCACGATATTCTGCGCCGCAACCGCAAAAACACATTTCGGCCAGGATGTGAAAAATGACAGATGTACTGTTCATAAGGAGGTGTGTAAAAATAGTAATGTTGAAAATCTGGAGCAAAAATATTGCAAATTGGTGAAGTTACGAGCGTGTATAGCAACAGCGCAACGCACGCTTGTAAAACAGTAATTTTTTGGATTTTTTCCCACCAAATTTGCAAAATACATTTTTTTAAACCCCACCTCATGAACACTGGCACTGTAGTTTTGTTAATCGATCCCGAAGATGATTCCGGGCCAAATAACACCACTACAGTGGCAGAATTCATGAGGAGGGGTCCCAAAAACCCCATGTTGAAAATTTGGTGCAAAGATTTCAAAAAATGCCTGATATGCATAAAAGTTGAAAAAAAACATATTTATTCCATTATACAGCTTACTGGCATTTCCTCAATTCGTATTCGGCCTTGAAGAGTGCAGACATGTTCCCGGTCCACCGAAGATCGTCGCGCCGGACTCCGGAGGTAAGTATGGGGGTGTAGGGAGGCAGGTGCGAGTGGTGGGTGAAAGGTGGGAGGGGTAGGGAGACTGCGAGGGACCATTTTCTTTTTTATTAGGTAAAAAAAAAAATCACAGGATTTTTTTTTTTTTACAGGTATGTGACATGCTGGGTGGGCCTCCAGCATGCCAATGGAGTGTTTCTTGGGGATGCAGCTGTACCCGATGGGGAATTGGGCACCCTGTCAGCACAAAGGGGGGCAACAGCCGAGGGGATTGGGCACCCCTGGCACTAGCATGTATTGGGTGTTTGCGGGCATTTGCCGATGGGGGAGGACTTCATCAGCAAATCAATGTTGGAGGGGACATAATGGTGACTGGAGGGGCCCCCATCAGCAACTGTAACTGAGGGGGTGAAGCAATGGGGATTGGGGCCTCGCTGCAAAAACACTGTTGTTGGGGGGGGCACATGCTGCTGAGGGGGATTGGGCACCTCCTCGGCACTGGGGGATAATTAATATTGTTTGTGAACTGGCAGCAGGCCACCCGCCATGTTCACAAACAATATTACAGTCATCAAGTTCTGCCCAGCAATGACGGGTCACTCCCTCATTGCAGCAGTTCCGCAGATGCTGCAATGACGAGGCGGCCCCCGATTGCTGCAGCTGAAACTATTCAAGGTGGTGGCACGCTGGCTGAACTAGCGTCAACAGCAGCGTGCCATGGCATTGGAGAAAGTGGGCCAAGCATTTACAGGCTGTAGGGGCACTGGCCACAACAGTGCCGCGCCTCCTCAACCTGCTTCTGGAAAGCTGCCGCAATATGTTTCTTGAGCATTCGCGCAATCAACATAAAAAAAGCCTAATTTTATATACATGAAAGTCAAAAATGGTAGATTTTGGCATCCCATTAGCACAGAGTAGAGCTACTGCTCATGAAGCGGACAATCTGGTTTTGAAAACAAGCCCAGAATATCAGGGCATGGCCAGGGGTGAGGGGGACTGAGTGGACTAAGCATCTCAAAGGATGTACTTTTCCTTGTCCGAGGAGGGTGAGCTGTACACTCTGCTGCACTACAGGTGGCAGTGCAGCTGGAGGTGCATGATAGGAGGGGGGATGTTGCCTGAAGTTAACATGAAGACATACCTGCATGCACCAGTGCACATCTAGAGGGAAGGGGAGCAACAGCAGGTGGATAACCCTTTAGCGCAGCAGTAGGATGCCAGCCCACCCGATCCTTACCATGCTGACTTCTGCCATCAGCACACACAAGTCCTACCACCTTGACTGGTGCTATCAGTGCACTCGAGCCCTACCACCCTGACTGACTGCCATCAGAGCACCTGACCCCTAAAACCCTGACTGGCTGCCATCAGTACACCAAAGCCCTATAGCTCTGACTGATTGCCATCAGCACACCTGGGCCTTACCACACTGACTGGCTAACATCAGAGTACCCAAGCCCTTTAAGTCTGAATGACTGCCGTCAGTACACCTGAGCCTTACCACCCTGACTGGCCACCATCGGTACACCTGGGCCCTACCACCCTGACTGACCACCATCAGTACTCCCAAGCCCTACCAGTCACATACCCAGGCCCTACCACACTGACTGGTCTCCATCAGTATACCCGGCCCCTGCCACCATGACTGACCGCCATCATTACACCCAAGCCTTACCACCCTGACTGATCACCAGCAGTACACCTGAACCCTACCACCATGACTGGCCACCATCAGTACATCTGAGCCCTACCACCCTGATTGGAAGCTATCAGCACATCCGAGCCCTAACACCCTGACTACTGCCATCAGCAGACCCGACTCCTACAACCCTGACTGGCTGCCATCAGCACATCTGAGACCTACAGTCCTGATTGACTGCCATCAGTACACCCAAGCCCTACAACTCTGACTGATTACCATCAGCACACCTGAGCCATACCACCCTGACCAGCCATCATCAGTACACCTGAGAGCCACCACCCTGACAGGGCACCTTCAGTATATCCAAGCCCTACCATTTTGACTGCTGCCATTAGGACAGCCAAGCCCTGCCACCCTGACTAGCCACCATTAGTACACCTGGGCACTACCACCATTACTGACCACCATCAGTACACCTGGACACTACTACCCTGACTGCCGCCATTAGCACACCCGAGCCCTACCACCCTGACTGACCACCTTTAGTACACCCAAGCCCTACAACCCTAACTCTTGCCATCAGCACACCCAGGACTTACCACCGTGACTGGCCACTATCAACACACCCAAGATCTACCACTTTGACTACCGCCATCAGCAGACCCGACTCCTACAACCCTGACTGGCTGCCATCCATACACCTGAGCCCTACAAGCCTGACTGATTGCCATCAACACACCTTAGCCCTACCATGATGACTGGCCACTATCAGCACACCTGAGCCCTACCACCATGACAGGCTGCCATCAGCACACCCAAGCTCTACCACTTTGACTACCGCCATCAGCAGACTCGACCCCTAGAACCCTGACTGGCTGCCATCTGTAAGCCTGAGCCCTACAGCCCTGACTGACTGCCATCAGTGCACCCAAGCCCTACAACCCTGACTGATTGCCATCAAAACACCTGAGCCTTACCATCCTGAATGGCCATCATCGGTACATCTGAGCCCTACCACCCTGACTGCCACCATTAGCACACCTGAGCCCTGCCACCCTGACTGGCCACCATCAGTACATCCAAGCCCAACCACCCTAACTGCTGCATCAGCACACCTGAGCCATACCACCTTGACTGGCCACCATTCTTACACTGAGCCCTACCCCCTGATTGTCTGCCATCAGTACACCCAGGTCCTACCACCCTTACTGACTACCATCAGTACACCTGGGCACCATGACTGACTGCTGTTAGTACGCCCGATCACTGCCACACTGAATGCCACCATTAGAACACCAGGGCACTCCACCCTTACTGACCACCATCAGTACACCTGGGTCCAACCACCCTGACTGACCCCCATCAGTACACCCAAGCCTTACCAACCTGACTGGTTGCCATTAGCACAGCAGGGCCCTACCACCCTGACTGACCACCATTAGCACAGCAGGGCACTACCACCCTTACTGACCACCATCGGTATACCTGAGCCCTACCACCCTGACAGGCCACCATCAATACACCCAAACCCTACCAGTCACACATGCAGGCCCTACCACCCTGACTGGCTGCAGTCAGTACATCTGAGACCTACCACCCTGACTGCCACCAGCAGCACAACCGAGCTCTACCACCCTGACTGAAGCCATCAGCACACCTGAGCCCTACCACCCTGACTGACCACCATCAGTATATCCAAGCCCAACCACCATGACATTCACAATCAGTAAACCTGAGCCCTACTGCCCTGACTGCTGCCATCAGCACACCTGAGCCCTACCACCCTGACTGATGCCATCAGTACACCTGAGCCCTACCACCCTGACTGTTGCCATCTGCACACCGGAGCCTTACCACCATGACTGCTGCAATCAGTACACCTGAGCCCTACCACCCTGACTGGCCGCCATCAGCACACCAGTGCACTACCACCCTTACTGACCACCATCAGTACACCTAAGTTCTACCACCCTAGATGGCCACAATCAGCACACCGAGCCCTACTACCATGACTAGCCAACATAAGCAAACCAGATCCATACAACCCTGACTGGCCACCACTAGTACACCCAAGTCCTACCACCCAGACTGACCACCATCAGAACACCTGAGCCCTACCACAATGATTGGCTGTCATCAGCACACGCAAGCCCTACTACCCTGACTTGCCACCATCAGCACACCTGAGCCCTACCACCCTGATTAGCCACCATCTGCACACCTGAGTCCCTACCACCCTGATTGGTGGCCAACAGCACACCTCAGCTCTACCACCCTGACTGGCTGCCATCAACACACCTGAGACCTATCACCCTGACTGGCTGCCATCAACATACCAGGGCACTACCACCCTTACTGACCACCATCAATACACCTGGGCCCCACCACCATGACTGGCACCATCAGTACACCCAAGCTCCACCAGTCACTCATGCAGGCCCTACCACTCTGACTGGCTGCCATCAGTATACCTAGGCCCTACCACCCTGAAAGACTGCCATCAGTACACCTGAGCCCTACCACCCTGACTGCCACCATCAGCACACCCAAGCCCTTCCACCCTAACTAGCCACCATCAGCACACCTGAGCCCTACCACCCTGAATAGCCACTATTAGCACACCTGAGTCCTACCACCCTAACTGGTGACCATCAGTACACCCAAGCCCTACCACCCTGGCTGACCTCCATCAGAACACCTGAGCCATACCACAATGACTGGCAGCCACCCGCACACCCAAGCTCTACCACCCTAATTAGCCACCATCAGCACACCCGAGTCCTATCACCCTGACTGGCTGCCATCAGCACACCTGAGCCCTACCACCATGACTGGCTATCATCAGTACATCCATGCCCTATCACCCTGACTGATTGCCATGAGTACCCCTTAGCCCTATCACAGTGACTGCTGCCATCAGCAAACCTATGCCCTATCACAACACGCCTGAACCCTACCACCCTGAGTGGCTACCATAAGTACACTAGGGCCCTACCACACTGACTGGCCACCATCAGTACACCTAAGACCTACCAGTCACACATGCAGGCCCTACCATCCTGACTGGCCACAGTCAGTACATTTGGGCCCTACCACCCTGAATGACTGCCATCAGTACACCCAAGCCCTACCACCCTGACTGCCACCATCAGCACATCTGGGTCCTACCACCTTGACTACCCAACATCATTACACCTGAGGCCTACCACCCTGACTGGCTACCATCAGTACACCTAAGCCCGACCACCCTGACTGACTCCCATCAGTACACCTGAGCTCTACCTCCTTGACTGACCCCCATCAGTGCACCCATGCCCTACCACCCTGACTTCCGCCATTAGCACACTAGGCCCTGCCACCCTTACTGCCTGCCATTAGCACACCAGGGCACTACTACCCTTACTGATCACAATCAGTACATCTGGGCCCTACAACCCTGACTGACCACCATCAGTACACTTGACCCCTGCCACACTGACTGGCCACCATTAGCACACTAGGGCACTACCACCCTTACTGACCACCATCAGTACGCCTGGGCCCCACCACCATGAGTGGCCGCCATCAGTACATCTAAGACCTACCATTCACACACGCCGGCCCTACCACCCTGATTGAAAGCAGTCAGTACATCCGAGCCCTACCACACTGACTGACTACTATCAGTACACCTGAGCTGTACCACCCTGACTGCTGCTATTAGCATGCTGGAGCCCTACCACCTAGAGTGGCTGCCATCAGCATACCAGGGCACTACCACCCTTACTGACCACCATCAGTACACCTGAGCTCTACCACTCTGACTGCTATTAGCACACCAGAGGCCTACCACCCTGTTTAGCCACCATCAGTACACCTGAGTCCTACCACCCTGACTGCTGCTATTGGCACACCTGAGCCCTACCACCCTGACTACTGCCATCAGCACACCTGAGCCCTACCACCTGACTGCTGCCATCAGCACACCTGAGCCCTACCACCTGACTGCTACCATCAGCACACCTGAGCCCTACCACCTTGACTGACTGCCATCAGCACACCAGGGCACTACTACCCTTACTGACCACCATCAGTACACCTCGGCCCAACCACTCTGACTGGCCGCCATCAGTACACCTGAGCCCTACCATCCTGATTAGCCACCATCAGCACACCCGAGTCCTACCACCCTGACTGACATCCATTAGAACACCTCAGCCCTACCACCCTGACTGGCTGCCATCAGCATACCTGAGCCCTACCACCCTGATTGGCTGCCATCAGCACACCAGGGCACTACAACCCTTACTGACCACCATCAGTACACCTGGGCCCTACCACCCTGACTGGCACCATCAGTACACCCAAGCCAGGGGCGTAGTTTGTTATTTTTACAGGGGGGCAAAGTAACAAAAAAGTCCTGATTTTCACGTATCACAACAGTGAAGAGGGCGGGTGGCTTGCGTAATGCAAACAAATCAACCAGCATCAAATAATGCCCAAAAAACATTTAAGACTACAGCTGAATAACTCCTGGGAGGGACCAGCCCAGGCCAAGTCAGAGCACTTCCCCACCCCACCAGTTTTACTGCAGCCTGCTCTCGGCCCAACTCCTCCTGAGACCAGAGTTGAAAAACTGACCGAGATCTGTTTTGTATTCAGTTCTTCGTTCTTCTGCCTTGGGAGTGGGGACTTACTTGTAAAGTTGAAAATATGTAAGGAGCTTAACTTCCTTCTCAAGAGGACAGGACCTCCCCTCAGCTTCAATTCAAATCAGTCTTGACCTAATTTTGCCCCCACCTGAACCTCCAGGTGGATAGCTCACTAGTCTCTCACCCCCACTTTGCTGCTTACATAACCCTTCCAAGTCTAGCCCTTATAGTGGATCCTGAACTTCTTGAAATGTCTGCTTGAGCTAGCCCTCCCACCCTTGAGGAGTGCAAAAAGCATGTTTCAAGGAAGTGCAGCAAATGGCTGTGCCACCTCAGTATACCTATAAACATGGATGGTATGGGAAACATCCCAGCATGTGCATCCTCACAGCATGAGCCCTTATTTACATAGATTACATAAAAAAATGTGATTATACAGTGACAAGAATGAATGATGGCCTCTGATTTAATTCTGTATAACAACACACCATTGTATAATAGCAATAATGCCCTCCAGGGTGTGTGCCATGGTAGGATAACGTCATGCCTTATGTATTGGATGCACTCGTGCCCAACCACCTGACGAGTGACGTTATCCCAGCATGACACACGCCCTGTCAGGCATTATTGCTTACTTGCACCCAGTGTTAACACTTTTCTTTGTTATAACCAAGTTAATTCATTAGTCTCCCATCCCATCCCATCCCATATTATTCAATGTCACATGCCTGAATCTGGTTAGGTAAGATAAGTGAAGAGGATAATGCTCTCCTCAAGCAAGCAAGCATTGCATACATAAGCATGGGACTTGCTGATATCCCTCAGGCAGTGCTCTTAACAAGCATGCTGATGCACCTGGGACAGTGCAACAGAACAATGTAGACCTCCTAATTGTTCAAGATGATCATGGGCATGGTGTGGTCACACCACAACCCCTACCACTCTCCTCCCCATGGGCTCCTAAGGAATATGCATCTCTGTCCATGCCCAGGGTTACACAACCCCATCCAAGCAAACACGCACTGCTCTGGCACAAAAGTGGTCGCATCACATAACCTAAGAGAACAGATGCCACAGGAAGTTTGTTGGAACAATGATTCCAGATACCTGTGCACAGCCTCACAGGACCCACCCTGAAAGGTAAGTACTTGGTTGGTGGTTTTTATTAGCATCACCTATGACAGTGTGTGGTGGGCTGTTGTGGTAGCCCAGGTTGCCGTGGGTGCTCCCCCCCCCCCAACAGACTGCTTCAAAATCATCTCATCTGACAGTTTTGAAGGGCACAAATGAAACATGGTTGCTTCAGTTTGATGTGGTTTAATACAGTTTTTTTTGTCCGAGCGTGTGTCTCTATTCTTCTACACACAGACACAGACACCACCAAAAAATGAACTTTTTTTATACCATGTTTACATTCAGGATAGAGACAGGGTAAAGCAGGTCCAGGCAGTACAACACAGTAAATGAAACAATGCACAACAAACCACCAAAAGACCACAAAACAACGGACCTTCCCCCTGCCCTGGAGGGGGGGGATGGCTAGGTCACAGGTCAGGGTGCTAAATGAGGAGACACCACAGAACATCTTATCGAACCACACAGTAAGGTGAAACTACATAAACATGCACAATTTTTATACTGTAGGATTTCATACTTTCCAACAGTTCCTAATTTTGACACAGAATCTTATCTTTAGTGCTCAGAAGCCCCTTGTACGAGGGAGGTAAGCATGGCATGGACCCAGAAGACTGGCATACATATTGAAAAAAATATTTCTGTGCCAGTATGCCCATCCACCCTTCCCTCCTCCATCACCAGTGGCCAGAACCATTTTTTCAGCATGTGTACCAGTCCGCCCTGGTCAGCACAGCAGCACAAAGCTGGCAGGGCAGCAGAAGGCACAGCAAGCAACAGTGAATTAAATGTCCATGCAAAAAGCTACAGCGCACTCTCCCCACCCCAGACCTGCAAGGCCACTATCTCCTCCCAGACTGGCCAGCTCAGCTCCTCTCTGCACCCTGATGGACTTGCACAGCCACCCTCCACACTCTGTGTCCACCCCACCAGCACAGCCACTCTCCCCACCCCACCCAACCAACACCATTTCCAGCTCCATTTATCTGGTATCCTCTCCAGGCATCCAGGTCTGTGCCTCCCCATCACAGGCACACAAAAATAAATAAAACCACATTTTATACTGCATTTAGTTTATGTTTCTTTCTTTGTCTGGAAAGAGAGATGTTGAGCTGCCGGTCAGCACAGTTTGCCTGGTATACAATTACAACCCCACCCCACCGACACAATGCCAGTGCCCCAACCACACCCACACAATGCCTGTATCCCCAATCCCACCCACACAAATGACCAGTGTCCGCAACACCACACACACACACATGACCAGCAGTGTCCCCAACCCCAAACACACACACAGACCAGCAGTGTCCCCAACCCCACACACACACAATCAGCAGTGTCCCCAACCACACACACACACAACCAGCAGTGTCCGCAACCCCACCCACACACACGACCAGTGTTCCACCCCCCCAAAAAAAAATCATGGCCAGTCAGTAGTCACTATAACAATAGCCAGGTAGTAGTATAATCATTTCTTTAGGGTGCATGTTTTAGTGCAAGATTTTTTTTGCTAGTCTTGTAACACTGTACGGGGAGAACACAAAGTGTACCCTTTGGTTGTGTTTGCCAGGCAATGAAGACAGAGACAGCAAGGCCAAGGAATCTGTCTGTTTCACCCCTCCACAGTGGACAATCGGAGAAATCAAAAAAAGTGAAAGATTACTTTTACAGCCGGGTAAAGGATGAGTGGGAAATAATGTTTCAACATTTACTAATGTTCATATGCTAGCTGCGGGCACAGGTCAGTGAGATATATCCCTTGACAGGTAAAGGATGAGGTGGAAATTATGTTTTAACATTTACTTATGTTTATATGCTAACACCCAGTCAGCAAGTACAGAATGTCCCCCCTCCTAACCAACACGGACAGTTCACCAGAAACCCAGTCAGCAAACATGGACAGTCCCCCCCTTCACCCCACCTACAAGGACAGTCCCCCACAGACACCCGAACAGTCTCCCCCCTCCCCACCAGACACCGGGCCAGCAAGCATAGAATGCCCCTCCTCCCAACCAACAAGGACAGACCCACCAGACACCCAGGCAGCCAGCAAACATGGACGGTCCCCATATCCCACCAAGGACAGTCCCACCCCGACACACAGCTAGCAAACACAGAATTTCCCCCGCCCCACCAACATGAACAATCCCCCAAAACACCTGGCTAGTAAACACGAGAGTTCCTCCCCAACAACACTGATAGTCCGCCCTAGACACCTGATCAGCAATCACCGACATTCACCCCCATAAGCCAACATGGAAAGATCCCCAGACACCCGACCAGCAAATAGTCCCACCCTCCCCACAAGACACCCGCAGGCAAACGTGGACAGTCCCCTTTCCACCATCATGGACAGTCCCCAGATAAAATGGCCAGCCAAGTCCACCAAACAATGGCTAGTGTCACCACCCCACCATCACAGCCAGTGTCCCCACATCACCATGGCCTGTGTCTCCATCCCACCAGACCCCAGAGATAGAAAACAGACTGTGCCCCAGCCCACCCAAACACTGACCGCCCTCCCAGTCCCAAACACTAACCACCCCAGCCCCAAACACTGATGTCCCCAGCCCCACCAAACACAGGCCCTCCCTAAGCACCAAACACTGACCATCCTCTCAGTGAGTCAGCCCCAAAACACACAGACTGTCTCCCCTGACCCCAACCCCACAAAACAGACCATCCCCCAAGCACCACCAAACACAGACCATCCAGTGAGTTTCCCCAACAAACCCCATCACACCAGTAGCACAGTAACTGAGTGTCCCCACCCCACCAACATGACCAGTGTCCACACCATACCAAAAAAATAGCCCCCCCACCCACATGGATAGCCTCAACAGCCAGCAAATCCCTCCCACCCAAAGAAACACAAGCTGACAGCAAACCTTCCACCCACCCCAGACACATGACCATGGCCAGAACCACCCCAAAAGACACATTTCTGGGATGTGAATGGTATTAATTTCCAACAACCAGTTTGCAGCACGGTTACTGCAAATCAGTAAGGTCACAGACAGGGCAGCATGCAGCAGGGCACAGCAAGGCCAAGAAGGCAGGTCAGGTAGCTGAGTCTCTCCCAACAGTCCCGTTCCTCTCCCGATTAATCCCCCGATGAGCCAGTAACTAATTTTTTCTGACACCAGATGAACGTGTCGCATTATGGGTCTGCTATAACCTGCATGACCGCCAGCTTCTTCACTGTTCTGGGCCTGGCTGTTCACTGACCTAAATAATCCCTCTCGGTGGACCGTGGAACTGGTGGGCAACGGGCGTGGTGTGGGACTCGCCGACAACACGGTAAATCTTTTTCTGACCTGCTGGACACAGGAGCTGGGTGTGCAGGCAAGACTCACTGTAATTGTACTACTCGCTCTTCCGCCAGGTCTGTCCGGTGGTAGAGGCCTTGTGGCTGTAGACCTCCTAGGCTCTCAGGGATGGGAGGATCAGATGGCAGCAGGAGAGCCCAGAGCACAGCTGGCTGCACTGAGAAATATAGAGTAGGTAGTCAGAGGACTTGGGTGAGGTATATTTAAACTGGGCTGTTCAGGACAGGAGGAGGGTGGGAACACTAGACTGACTGAGACACTGGTGACACCTGACAGACAACCAACGACTGCTGCTCGACATCCTCGAATAGCTATCTCTCCTCAGCCCTACACTATATGGATGCTGCTGCTGCTGCTGCTCCTTCATGGAAGGCACACAGACAACTAAATGGTGCCACTAACGGAGTATTGCTCACGCAATGGCGCAGCTTGCAGCTCTCTCTGATTGGCTGTAACATGCAGGCTACTATGGTTGCAGGCTTGCAGCCAATAGGAAAAGGGGATAGTTTTTGTTTAAGAGACACGGCGCCACGCCGCCACCCCTCCCCCGGAGAGGTGCAGGCAGTCCGGGAATCGCTCTGAGCCCATTCAATATTAAAAAAAATTAATAAATAATAACCGGAGAACGGTGGTTGGGCTCCTGAAAAAGTCCTGGTCTAATTTTTCAGGGGGGGCAGCTAACCCCTCTGCCCCTCCCCACAATCTACGCCTATGATCCAAGCCCTAACAGTCACACATGCAGGCCCTACCAGACTGGCTGCCATCTGTACACCTGGGCCCTACCACCCTGAATGACTGTCATATGTACACCCGAGACCTACCACCCTGACTGCCACTATCACCACACCCAAGCCCTTCCACCCTGACTGACCACCATCAGCACAAATGAGCCCTGCCACCCTCACTAGACACCATCAGCACACCCAAGCCTTACCACCCTGAATGACAAACATCAGCATATCTGAGCTCTACTACCCTGACTGGCCACCATCAACGTACCTGAGGCATACCACCCTGACTAGCTGCCATTAGTACACTTGAGTCCTACCACCCTGGCTGGCTGCTGTCAGTACACCCAAGCCCTACCACCCTGGTTGACCGCCATCAAAACACCTGAACCATACCTCAATGACTGGCTGTCATCAGCATACCCAAGCCCTACCACCCTGACTGGCCACCATCAGCACACCCGAGCTCTACCACCCTAATTAGCCACCATAAGTGCACCCGAGTCCTACCACCCTGACTGGCAGCCATTAACACAACTGAGCCCTACCACTATGAATGGCTACTGTCAGCACACCTGAGCCCTACCACCATGACTGGCCATAATCAGTACATCCATGCTCTACCACCCAGACTGATTGCCATCAGTACCCCACCGAGCCCTACCACCCTGACTGCTGCCATCAGCACACCCGAGCCCTACCACCCTGACTGCTGCCATCAACACACCTAAGCCCTACCACCGCAGTTGCTGCCATCAGTACACCCGAGCCCTACCACCCTGACTGACTGCCATCCATATACCCAAGCCCAACCACCCTGATTGCCTCACTTGTGAGGTTTATGATGTCATCAGAATCCCTCAATGAAGTTGCAACACTTTGACAGAAGGCTTTCCATATGTTATTCTACTTAAAATGGATGATTCCAATAAAGATAACTAGATAGAAGACCAGATAAATTCCAAAAGTACACAAAAAAGATCAACTGTCATGATCTTGACATTGGACAATCATGAAAAATCATTATGATATGAGATCATCATATATCACAAACATTATTTCCATTACATTGTGGTTTTTGATTGGAGGTCATTTACTGTTCATGTTTAATAACTGGTACTCAAGATTACAATGATGGTTTCTGAAGCTTGAACATTATCTCTGAACATAACTACAACAATCATTTATGAAGCATTATGATTAAATCATATTTTTGGCTGTGAAGATGGACTTACAGAAGAAAACAGAGAAAAATAGAATGTGTCAGCAGACAAAAAACTGGTAAGCCCATCTAGTCTGTCCCATTTTCCACACTACGCCCTGTACTCTATTTGGTCACAGTTGTCCCTCCCATCTCCCTCACCTCTATTTACTACACCCATGTGCCTATCCCATGCATGTTTGAAGCTCCCCACCATCTTCATCTCCACCTCCTCCTCCTCTGGCAGGTTGTTCCAGGCAGCCATACCTTTTCTGCGAAGAAATTTTGCTCACATCCCTCTTAAACTCACTCCCTCAAACTTCATAGCATGCCCCCGTGCTCTGGTGCTCCTTCTCCTGTGAAACAGTCTCCCCTCCTGCACCTTGTTCACCCCCATGAGGTACTTAAAGGTCTTCATCATGAATTACCTTGCCAGGCACCCCAATGGAATCCACTATGGGACAGGCCATCTATGGACCCCCTGAGGAGGGGTAAATGCAGGAGAGGGTGCTGGATGAAACCGGGTTCTGGGTAGCCTAGGCAGAGGAAGGCAGCTCCAGTGACTCACATATAACCAATGGGAAAACAAATGGTTAATTTTTCTTTAAGAAAGGATATTTCTTTACCAAAATCTTTTATATTATTAACTTCAAAAACTGAGTATTATAATAATTAGCTATTATATGTATTTATTGATTCTGTCCTGTTTGTGAGACTTCACAGTTGCTGCAGTCTGTCCCTGGATGGGAGCAGAGATTTTTATTTTTCAGCCATGCTTTTTAGTGAGATTCGGGAGAGCTTTTTGTTGAAGGTTGTTATGCAATTTATAGCGCAGAAAGTCCAGCCTGGTGTCTTCCACCTGCAGCTCTCAATGATAAAGCATTCCAGTGGTGAATGAACCAATCAAGCAAGTCAGTTGAAATAATCTGTCCCTCGGCCCTTATGGGTAGATGACATCAAAGTTGCATCATGTGGCGTGGGTGAAAGCAATAGAGAGGACACACGTAAAACAATGTTATGTGTGTATATTGTTTTAAAAGATTAAAAGCAAAAAACTGGACATGATTCAGAGAAAAAGAAAACATACCTTTCAGCTGAACACAATTTTTTAGGCATGTGTGGGAGGCTTAAGAGATAGATATAATCTGTACTTACGCCATTGACTTATAAAATAACATACACAGTAACCTAGAAATGTAAAGTCGGAAGGGGCTATAGGTCCATAAGGTCCACCCACCGCTGTTTCAAAAGCAGGTATCAATAAGTAAGCAGTGCAAACATGTATTAATTTATAGGGATTTCACACCCACCCACTCTCCTACTCAGGGTACCCTCTCTGATTCTCCACCCACCCTACTACCCCAAGTACCCTCTCTGATTCCCTGCCCACACAGCTATCCAGGGTACCCTGTGATTCCCCACCCAACTACCCAAGGTACCCTGTGATTCCCCATCCACCTGACTACCCAGGTCATCCTGTGATTCCTCGCCCTTCCTACTATTCAGGGTACCCTGTGATTCCCAACCAACTCTACTACCCAGGGTATCCTGTGCTTCCCCACCCATCCTACTATCCAGGATATCCTGTGATTCTCCACCCACACTATTACCAAGGGTACCCTGTGATTCCCCACCCACACTACTGCTCAGGGTATCCTTTCTGATTCCCCAATCAGGTTACTACCCAGGGTACCCTCTCTAATTTCCCACCCACCCCACTACCCAGGGTATCCTCTCTGATTCACCACCCAACTACCCAAGGTACCCTGTGATACTCCATCCACTC
This sequence comes from Neoceratodus forsteri, assembly GCA_016271365.2. Classification (NCBI taxonomy): domain Eukaryota; kingdom Metazoa; phylum Chordata; order Ceratodontiformes; family Ceratodontidae; genus Neoceratodus; species Neoceratodus forsteri. The sequence goes on from JADMNL010000023.1 coordinate 75,814,767, forward strand.
TACTACCCAGGGTACCCTATGATTCCCCACCCACCCAACTACCCAGGATATCCTGTGATTCCACGCACTCTCTTCTACCCAAGGTACCCTGTGATTCCCAATCAGCCTTACTACCCAGGGTATCCTGTGATTCTCCACCCACCCCTACTACCAAGGGTACCCTGTGATTCCTTACCCACCCTGCTACCTAGGGCACTCTGGGATCCATACCAACCCTATTGCCCAGAGTACCCTGTGATCCCCACCAGCCCTACTACCCAGAGTAACCTGTGATTTCCAATTCTACTACCCAGGGTACCCTGTGATTCCCACCCACCCTACTACCCAGGGTCCTGTGATTCCCACCTACCCTACTACCCAGGGCACCCTGTGATTTTCCACCCTACTACTGAGGTTACCTGTAATTCCCCACTCTACTACCCAGGGTACACTGTGATTCCCCACTCACCCTAATACCCTGGGTACCCTGCTTTGTGGCTTTGAAAATGACAGGTTCAAATCCTACCTTAGGGATCTGCATAGGCACTCTGTGTTGTCAGCAGTAAATGGTGGTAACAAGCTAAGAAAAAAGACCACTGGCTCATCTCCCCATCAACTCAATAGGAATCCAATGTTTAGAGTTTTGAGCTGAATTTGTGTGGCATGGCAATTCTGCTTCCAAAATGCTTTTCAGAATTTATTTTCTAATTCTGCAGAATTCCAAAAAGCATTCCTATAGAAACCCTGGAACAATATTCTGTGGATTATGCTACCCATGGTATATCATTCCGTGGGCTGCAGAAAATAAATTCACAGTGTACATAAACCACTAAATACTGTTCCACGATCTGTGATGTATTTAAGGAAATCTGTTTTTGAAATGTTGAAATTCTGCTTCAGACAGATTTCCATGGAATTAGGTGAAATTTCTGAAATTCTGTGGAATTGTGTCGGAAATGGAATTTGAAAAATTTGTGCAGTTTTACTGGCGCTACATGGAATGTAGAATTCCACTGGTAGAATTCACAAAGAATGGGGAAAAGATAATTTTATTTCCAAAATGCTTTTCGGAATTTGTTTTAAATTCTGTGACATTCTGAAAAGCATTCTGTGGCATTCCAAAACGTATTTCATGGTATTCTGAAAAGCATTTTTGTGTGGTTTGAGGAAACTGAATCCTTGGTTTACACAAATGACCAAATACTAATCAATGGTTTATCTAAACTGCATGTTACTAATCTGGAACTTTAAAAAAGCACTCCACTTTTGGAATTTTGGAACCCTGTTTGTGCCATAATTCAGATTATGGTCAATTTCCAGTGAAAGCAGGATTTGAAAATTTTGCACACAGCTCCATTTTTTTCTGTACTGTCTATTACTTTCTGCTGATGTCATACAGAATGTTCTGTACTTGTAATCTTCGCTACTGTCCACCTTCAGGACCCTCTTGTAAACGAGGTGCTGCACATAAATAAGGCTATTGCAATGTGACAGCTGAAAAAAAATAAAAGGTGCATTTTACAGTACGTAACCTCATAGCTATATGAGTGCTTTGTGAGGAAGGTATACAATACATGCAACGCTTGTTAAGCCTTTGGGGATGAAGCCACTCATTATGAAAAAAATGTGAAGCAGTGCTTGTCAGCTGATGGTATCGCAACTTAAGCATTTTTGTAGATGTCACAGATCAGAATGTTCTTCACTCAGTTTCCCAAGGCATTTCATGTTCTCTGGGCAGGCCTTATTTCATCACCTAGCTTTTTATGGAAGCGAAACTTAAATCTGAGGTGGTGCCCGGGAGGCACTTGACAGACAGGAACTCTGTAAATGGTATTGTGAGTGACTGAAAAGGTTTAGAATGATCATTTCAAACAAGCTGCACCACACTAAAGCTGAGGATTCCACAACCATTTCACACATGCACGCAAACACCTGTTCAAGCCTGCAGTTAGACATGGCCCACATTATACATGCCTGACATTATGAGGGATGTCCTCATTTGACCAGTCAAAATTGTTGTGTCTCACATAGAAAAGTTGCTATCCTACAAGGAGAAGTTGCTGTCTCACACAGAGAAAGTACTTCCCACATAGATCGGGTGCTGTCCCACATAGAGAAGGTGCTGTCCCATATAGAGAATATGCTGCCCCACATAGAGAAGGTGCTGCTTCACACAGAAAATTTACTGACCCACACAGAGAAGGTGCTGTCTCACAGAGAAGTTGCTGCCCCCACACAAAGGAGGTGCCACCCACATAGGAAAGGTGCTGTCTTGCATAGAGAAAGTGCTTCCCCTCATTGAGAAGGTGCTGTCCACATGGGAAAGATGCTACCCACATAGAGAAAGTGCTGTCTCACACAGAGAAAGTGCTGTTCCAACAGAGTAGGTGCTATCCAGCATATAGAAGGTGCTGCCCAAGAAGGTGCTGTCCTACATATAGCAGGGGCTGCGCCACATACAGAAGGTGCTGTCCCACATATAGGAAGTACTGCCTCATGTAGAGAAGATGCTGTCCCACATAGAGAAGATGCTGTCCCACATAAAGAAGATGCTGTTCTACATACAGAAGATGCTGCCCATATGGAGAAGATACTGTCCCACATAGAGAAAGTGCTGTCCCACATGGAGAAGATGCTGTCTCACATGGAGAAGATGCTGTCTCACATGGAGAAGGTGCTGTCCCTCACAGAGAAGGTGCTGTCTCACATGGAGAAGGTGCTGTCCCACATTGGGAAGGTGCTGTCCCACATTGAGAAGGTGCTGTCCCACATACAGGAAGTACTGCCTCACATACAGAAGATGCTGTCCCACATTGAGAAGGTGCTGTTCACATATAGAAGATGCTGTCCCACATAGAGAAGATGCTATCTCACATGGAGAAGGTGCTGTCTCACATGGAGAAGTTGCTGACCCAAACAGAGAAGATGCTGTCCTACACAGAGAAGGTGCCTCTCCACATAGAGAAGGTGCTGGCTCCCATAGAGAAAGTGTTGCCCCACCTAGAGAAGGTGTTATTCCACACAGAAAAGGTGCTGTTCCAAATAGAGAAGGTGCTGTCCCACATAGAGAAAATGTTGTCCCACTGCTGTCCCACATATAGAAGTTGCTGTCCCACACAGAGGAGGCACTGCCCACATAGAAACAATGCTGTCTCACATACAGAAAGTGCTGCCCCACATAGAGAAAGTGCTTTCCCACACATAGAAGGTACTATCTATATAGAGAAGATGCTGTCTCACATAAAGAAGTTGCTGTTCCAACAGAGAAGATGCTGTCCAACATATAGAAGGTGCTGCCTCCAAAGAGAAGGTAATGTCCCACATTGAGAAGGTGTTTTCCCACATAGGGAAGGTGTTGTCCCTTATAGAGAAGGTGCAGTCTCACATAGAGAATATGCTGCCCAACACAGAGAAGGAACTGTCCACGAAGAGAAGGTGCTGTCCCACATAGAGAAGGTGCTGTCCCACATAGAGAAAGTGCTCCCCTACACAGAGAAGATGCTGCCCCACACTGAGAAGGGGCTGTCTCACACAGAAGGTGCTATGTCTCACAGAGAAGGAGCTGTCCCACATAGAGAAGGTGCTGCCCATATAGAGAAGGTGCTGTGTCACACAGAGAAGGATGTGTCCCAAATAGACAAGTGGCTATTCAACATAGAGAATGTGCTGTCCCACATATAGAAGGTGCTATTCAACATAGAGAAGATGCTGTCCCACAAATAAAAGGTACTAAGAAGGTGCTGTCCTTTATAGAGAAGGTGCTGTGCCACATAGAGAATCTGCTGTCCATACAGAGTAGGTGCTGTCCCACATAGAGAAGGTGCTGTCCCACATGCAAAAAATGATATCCCACATAGACAAGGTATTGTCTGACACACAGAAGGTGCTGTCAAACATAGAGAAGGTGCTGTCCCACATATGGTAGGTGCTGTCCTACACAGAGAAGGTACTGGCTCACACAGGGCACTAAGCTCTGTGGGAGAGTGGACACAGCTGAAGGGATACAGGACCTACAGGAAGATCTGGAAAAGCTAGGGAGGTGGTCCAGGATTGGCAGCTTGGCATCAATACCAAGAAATGCAGTTATGCATATTGGAGCTAGGAATCCCAGGACAGAGTACTACCTGGGTGGAGTCCGAGTAGCTGCATCAGAGGAGGAGAAGGACCTGGAGGTGATGATCACTAGTGACCTGAAGCACTCCACACAGTGCAAGAAAGCAGCAGCAAAGGCAAACAAGATGCTGGGATGCATATCTAGGGGTATCAGTAGTAGGAGAGAAGAGGTTATACTGCCTTTTTACAAGTCACTGGTAAGGCCGCATCTAGAATATGGAGTTCAGTACTCGTGCCCACACCTCAAAAAGTACATTAGCCTGCTGGAGAAGGTCCAGAGGAGGGATACAAAGATGATAGCTGGTCAGCAGAGTAAAGCATATGAGGGGAGGTTGAGGGCACTGAACGTATACTCCCTGGAAGACAGTAGAGAGAGAGAGGACATGATTGAGATGTTCAAGTACTTGAAAGGGATAAATAAGGCTGAAAAGGAGAGGAGAGTCTCTTTAAGCTGAGTGGCAACCATAACACGAGAGGGCAATCTTATGCTGGAGGGTGGGAGGTTTAGAAGGGAGATCAGGAAGTACTTCTTCACAGAGAAGGTGGTGGAAACTTGGAATGCACTGCTGGAAGAGGTCATCTCATTGAAGACAGTGGGCAGCTTTAAGAGAGGATTGGATAGGGATAGGGAAAAGGTAAGGATCATGGGTAGGGAGGGTGGGAGGAGTGGGGAGGGAGGGCAGGGACATTAGCTCAAGCTGTGGACCCTGCAATATGAGCAGACTTGATAGACCAAATGGCCTTCTTCTGCTGGCCTCTTCGTATGTTCATATAGGGAAGGTGCTGTCTCACACAGAGAAAGTGCTGTGCCACACAGAGATAGTGTTTTCCTACATATTGAAGATGCTGTCTTATATGCAGTAGGAGACTGGTAAAAACAGTGGATGATTTGGGATAGGAGAAGGGCTTCATCATGTGGTTGAAACTGGTTATCAGGAAGGAAACAGCTGGTAGTTCTCAATGATAAGTTTTCCAAGGCAAAGGGTAGGACTGGTAGAGTGCCTTGGGGTCAGTTTTGGGATGTCTTCTTTTAAAGGGGATCTTTAGAAATGTTTTTATATATTCAAGATCTCCCTGCCTGATCTAGCATTCTGTGCAGTTGTACCAGTTATGACAAAATACTATTTTATTTTTTTGTAACTATAATTTTTATCAAGCAAGTTTAAATGACTGCAATATACATTATTGTGCATAATTAAGATACTGTTCTAATGCATTAGGTGTGTTCCTGAGTCATTATTACAGAAATGCAGTTCCGGAGAAGAGGAGGTTATGGTAATAAGAGTCCCACCACCCCCTAAATTGTAGTGCAGAAGAGAGGGTCAAAAGCAGTGGAAGGAAACACTGCATTTGTCAACCTCAATCAGTGAAAAGCATACAAATTGTGTATTAGACTCTATACTGAGGTGAGGGGAGACAGGAAGGGCTGGGGTTCCACCCCCCTGTGGGGGAAGGCAGGGATGCAGGGCCAGTCCTGTTGCTACATTAAAGTGCTTCAGTGTTCTGGAGCTTTCCCAGCATAGGGGTGAGTGTTGTGCTCATTTTTTTGGGAGGAGAGAGGGAGTCACTTGATGGTGAACCCTTATGGGACAAACTCCCTTTTCATGTGCAGCAGCAATCTGTTCCAGCATGAGGAGCAGAGCTCAGCTTTATCGTTCAAATTATGTGTGATTTTCTCCATTTTGTACATTTGGTTGACTGTTTTGTGTCATGTTACTATTGTAGGAGTTTGGAGAATTAGCCAAGCTCTTGTAATTCTTTTTTTCGGCTGCCATAAGCAGGCTGCCTAGAAGCTACCTTGCATTAGAGTCTTGGCAACTTTGCGAGGACTGCAGTAGGAGGTACAGTTTTGTGGTCAGGGGTATTGGCATTCCAGACAACTCCTGCAGTTCCTTTTGTAGTGACTGAAAAAAAGGGAGCTGGACCAGGCAGGGCCACATAATGTGCGTATGGTGGGCCAGTGCTTCCCCATATCTCCAGCAGAAAGCGTCTCTGGTTTCTGGGTAGTGTGCAGTGATGAACAGTGTGCAGAAATATCTTATTTCATGCTTCCAGGTATACTCTCTCCACTGATGGGAGGTAGTGACCCTGGAGGAGCTCTGACAGGACCTTTGCCAAGTCTCTGTGGAGACTGGGGTGCCTCATTCTTCTTGCCAGCACTGGGGAATATCCTGTATGGAATCTCTTGTGGATACTACTAGTGCATTATACAAGCAGAAGATAATTTGCTCTGTTTTCCCTATTCTCATAAGGGAGATCAGAGTAGTGATAATAGCTGGGAGAACCTCATGGTTGTGCACACAAGTGGGAAGCAGGTGCAGTAGTGATTGAGATGTAGAAATCTGCCTGCCTGATGTCAAATTCCTGTTGGGCTTCAGCAAAACACTTAAGGGTGGCTACAGTCATGAGCTGGTAGAGATATTGTAGAGAGTGGTGTTCCCAGTTTCTGAAAGTTGGGTCTATACTCATGGCATGAAAATGTTCCAGCTGTGCAACAGGGCATAGGGGAAAGAGAGAGAAGGGGGACCAGGTGTAGTGTTCTATGAATCGAGACCCAAGTTGATATCTGGTACCTAAGCCATGGGTTAGAGTTGGTGTTCTCCTCAGGATTAGTGTGATGAAATACTGTTTTCACTGTTTTCCATATCTCACTACACCCGAAGTACGGTGCCATTCTTTTGTTACTTTCTGTCATGCTCTGCAATGTTTCGTCACAGTGCATGATGTATGTGCCTCACCAGACTACAGCAGTGTGCTATAGTGACAAAGCGTGGCAGTGACAAGCATAACAAGTGCATTAACCCACCCACACCCACTGTGACATATTGTGCCCAACCCCTCCCACCACGCAGACCCTTTCTTTGAATGTACCCCCACCACTCCAGTCTCTAGCCCATCTCTCCCTTCTCCCCCACACAGAACCAGCAATGTTTTTTTAAATCAGTGTAGCCAGCCTTCCCCTACCCATGTCATGTCAATAACACATACACATTTCACTTACAGCCCATCTCTGTTCTAAGCCACAAAATATGACAAGTTATATTTTGAATGGATTTGCAGTTTTCGTGCAGCTAAGTGCCAAATAACAAGTTTTTTGCTTTTGTTTGCCCATTTTTTGCCCACCACACTGTGGTCATATAGTTTGGAATTTTGGTTTGCAATTTTCAAGGTATAAAGAGGTTTTCCTAAAGAATAATCCAGCATTAGTTCGGTGAAAAAATATTAATCCGTTCCAAAGTTATTTAATTTAGAATTTTTGGGTTCTGAACATGCTCAGTTCAGTCTTTGAAATATATGCATGTTTTGTGAAAGAGGATTTGCCTCATGATCAAGGATTTTGTCACCTTGCAAATCGGAATTTATAAAATCCCCATTCATAAGCTGCCATCTTGTTTTTATTTTTTTTCAGAGAAAACAAAATGTTGTAACTTGCCCCACGGATATGTTGTGTGGTAACTGAACCATGGGTTTTGTTCGGGGTAACACCCTCTACAAACCCATTGCTTTAGTTTACTTCATTTTTGTGAAAAAATGGCAGTTTTTAATTTCAAAAATTCTTATTCGTCACTCACTTCCGATCCTTATTTGCGAGGTGACAAATTCCTTCTTTGCAAGCTGATCTTTGTTCATGTGCTATCAAAATCCTTGATCGAGATTTCTGGACCCGATGGCCCTATCTTGCAAACAAGGATCGACTCGTGAACAGGGATTTTGTCAGCTCACGAAAGGGGATTATGACAGCTCACGAAAGGGGAATGTAGTAATAGTATTTTGATCGATCATTAGACCATTACAAACATTAAGTTTAAATATTGTACTATACAGTCCCGATATGTGAATGGATCCATTTACATATCTGGCCTGTGTAGTATGGTATGGTCTGCTTGCCCATTGGCCCATGCTGTGGACCAATGGGCGTACAGCCGTACTGTATGCAGTCAGTCAGCGGGCGGCCAGGCGGCTTGCGGGTGGGGAGCTGCTGCCCGCGGCTGACCGGGGGGGGGAGCAGGGAAGTGGGGCTCAGTGGGCAGGTGGGGAGGGGGATACCGCTGGATCACCAGGGATAATTTAGAGTGTTATGTACACACTTATGCCTGCAATCGGGCTGGAAGTGGTCCACTGGACCACCAGGGATAATTAGAAACATTATTTATATACTTATGCCCACGATCAGGCTGGAAGAGGTCCACTGGACCACCAGGGATATGCAACATGTATTATATTATACTCGTGCCTGCGATCAGGCATTGGGGCACTTTTCCGCGATGTGCAGGGGGTGTCGGTCTCCAACGGCTGCAGCCTGGCAGGGCGCCAGGTGCAAGTCACCGGGAAGCAAGTGCACCTGCATGCAAATGGGGTCATAATGACATGCTAATGGCCCCAGTTGTGCCTTGCATGCATTATGGCCCCATTTGCATATCCACCGCTGAATATCATGGTTCCTGCGCCTAGCGCAACTGCACTTGCACTGGCGCATCCCCCTACTCCTCTCTTGCCACTTGCACTGGTGCAGTGCCACTGTACCATGCGCAATGTGGGAGGCCATGTTGCCATACTCAACAGTGCTGAGCCATGTGCATAGGTGCCGACTCCAGGGGTGCTGAGGTGCTCAGACACCCACAAAGTTGACTTAAGCACCCTCAATATTTTGAGGGAAGACTGCAAAAAAGCATTACTAGGGAACCTGGCCATAGGAAAAATGCCCATGCGCAACACTGTTGAATATCACCAAGCACACTCTCTGGTGCATTCTCCTGCTCCTCTCTTGCCACTTGCGCTGGTGCAATGCCACTATGCCATGCGCAATGCAGGAGGTCACATTGCCATATTCAATGGTGCTGAGCCAGGTGCAGCACTGTTGAATATCACCCAGCACACTCTCCTGCGTATCCCAGTTGCGCTGCACCCAGGCTTGCTCCCCTTGCTGGCGCTCTCTGAATATCCCACCCCTTATGTACAACATCATAAAAAAGTACAAATAGTATTACAGAATACAGGCAGTTAAGTATAACATAAAAAAAAACAGTACAGGCATTAAACAATTGCAATATGGTAGAAACAAGTCCTGGAATTATACGATAGAGAGGCAGGAATTCACTTTGAGACTTGCTGTACAATAATGACCATAGTGGCCTCCGAGAGTTAGGCCCAAGTAGGGGTGGGACCCATGGAGTATCTATGGCAGGGAGGTGGGGGGAGGAGCCTAAGAAGTTGTTTTACAGCTGAAAGGGAGGAGGTCTAGCGAAGGTAATGTGGAAGATTGTTCCATAGAAGGGGGAGATGATATGAAAGGGCAGCTTGGCTGGCAATGTTGTGGGGGTGTGAGAGGTGGAAAGTGTGTGCATCCCTGTGGTGAAGGGAGTAGTCTAGGGAACTAGCTGGTGAAAGGTGGGAAGTGAGGTAGCGGGGTAGGGAGGCTAGCCAATATTTAGCTATGAGGGAGGCACTGTGGACGGTTCTCCTGTGTGAGAGCGAGGCCAGGGAAAGGGTGATGTAAAGGAGACAGTAATGAGTAAGTGGGGGAGAGGCAGTGGCAAAATGACAGAAAGAGTTGAGTAGCACAGTATGTCAAGTTTGGAAAGGGATGAGGTTTTGTCCGTTCCGTAGATGATGTCCACATAGTCCAGTACGGGAAGGATTGTTTTCCCTGCATTTGCAGAGAGGACAAAACTAACACCATGGTTAGCAGTTTCTCAGGAGCAGGGGCCCTAGACATATACAATATGACTGACAATATGCTAAAGGAGCAGGACCAAGACCAACTGCAGTAGTGCACGTGGACATTAATGATCTATGCAAGAAGTCACTGCCAGATATTCAAAAAGATTTTATTAAACTGGGAGAAAATCTTAGGGAGAAAGATTCTGAAATATTTTTTTCCAAAATACTATTTGAACCAAGGGCATCTGTCTGCAAACAAAAGAAAATTGTTCTGGCAAATGCATGGTTAAGAAAGTGGATGCATGATAATGAGCACCATTTTATTAAACATTGGGACACCTTTAATAATAAACAGAATTTATATTGTAGGGATGGACTAGATTTGAGTTTTAGGGGTAGTAGAATACTGGGAACAAGAATACAGAATGAAATTGATGGGTATTTAAACTGAATGGACGGGAGACGAATGGAACTAGTCTACACCCACGGTCAGTCAACTGTGCGAGTAAAACCACCAAAAATATCAAGAAGGCTAATGTCATGTATTGTAATGCTAGGAGTTTGAATCAAAGATAAAATGTCAGACCTGGAAATTATATTAAGTAATGAGGATTTTGAGATTATAAGAGTAGCTGAGACTTGGTGGAATAAGGACACCACTTGGAATAACCATATACCTGGTTATCATCTAATAAATACTGACAGGACAGCCGGTGGGGGGGGGCGGCATCACTTTATTTATCAAGGAGGCTATCGAGTGCCTCTGCAATAATATTAGCAACGACTACGGCAAAATAGAGGTTATTTGTGTAGTCATGTTGGGACTAATAGGGAAGAAATTCAAATTGATGATTTTTTTTTACAGACAACAGATACCATAACTAGTGATACGGAATCCTTTGTTGAATACGTTTCCACAGTGGCAGAGGACTCGGACATACTGCTGATGGGGATTTGAATATCCCAGATATTGATTGGGAAGGTTTAACTACTAATAATTCCTTGGCAGCCAGGATACAGAGTGATTTAACATCAGTTGGAATAGAGCAATGCATCCAGGAGCCCGCTAGGGGAGAGACTATCTTGGATGTTATATTAACTAACATACCAGAAGATGTTTCAGATATTAAGATCGGTCCCCCACTAGACACACGTGACCATGACACTGTTACTTTCAAAATTAATAGGGCCAAGAAAAATATAAGGGGAATAACGACTCAAATATTGTACAGTAAGGCTAGCTATATAGCAATAAGGAAGGAACTAGCGGAAATTGATTGGAACGGTATGACAGATGGTTTATCAACAGAATTATGTTGGAAATGGTTTGTAAAAATCATAAATAATTTGGTAGATAAGCATATCTCAAAGAGTTGTTTATAATAGCAGAGGTAAAAAGCCATCATGGCTAAATAGAAGGATTACTAACCTAAGTAAAGAAATGCTTATATTACAAAAGGATGAAATCTTCAGTCTAGTAAACACAAGAACAAATATAGAAAGACAGTACATCTCCTTAAAAATGAAATTAAGAACGTAAAGAAACATAGAATTTGGACTAGTTATGTCTAAAACTGATATCAAGGTTTTTTTTCTCCCATGTTAACAATAAGAGAGTTAACAATAGGAATATTGGCCCCCTTAATATTGATGCTGAGGTTTTTACTAAACCAGATGAAATGGCAAAGGAATTTAACAAATTCATTAGTAAGGTCTTCAATAAGGATAACCCTAGTAATGTTAATACTATACATGTTACAGGGATCTCTGTGCAAACCAAGTTCATTACGGTGGATAAGGTTCTCAGCAGAATCAAAGCACTCAAGGCCAATAAATCTGCTGGCCCTAATGGCCTGCACCCCAGATTTATTAAGGAGCTAGGAGAGGAACTGGCACAGATTATCGCAGATATAGGTCAAAGATCATTGAAGGAGGGTTATGTACAGAAAGAATTGAAGAACAGCTACTGTGGTACTGATCTTCAAGAAGGGTAATAGGGCTGAGGCAGCTAATTATCGACTGGAGAGCTTGACCTCAATAATCGATAAATTGATTGAAGGGATCCTTTTTGATGAAATCATGAATTTCTTGTTAGACAAGAATCCACTTGATAAGTCGCAACATAGATTCACAACGCATAGGTCCTGTGAGACTAACCTAATTCATTTTTATCACTATGTCGGAAGTCAGCTGTATCAGGGGAGGATGGTAGATGTGGTGATGTTGGATTTTAGCAGAGCCTTTGACACAGTGTCTCATGGGTTTCTGATTTCAAAGTTATTGGGCCTGGGAATCAACTACACCATTATTAGGCGGATCAAACATTGTTTAATGAAGAGAACACAGTCAGTGAGAGGGCAAGGATATGTATCGGACGAGGTGGTGGTTACTAGCGGTGTGCTGCAGGGGTCAGTGCTGGGACCTCTGTTGTTCAACATTTTCATCTGTGACTTGAATATTCACAGTGGTAATACGTTAATTAAGTTTGCAAATTATGTGAAACTTGGGGGAGTGGTGGACACTTTTGAGGACAGACTTATTTTAGGGCAGGATTTAATAACTATCACTAAGTGGGCAGTAAAAAATAAAATGAAGTTTAGTTTAAACAAATGTATAGTTATGCATATGGGGAGAAACAACATCCAGCAAGATTATTATATACAGGGGGTTAGGCTAAGAGATTCAGTTTGTGAGACAGACCTGAGTGTATATATTGGGAACGATTTGAAAAGTGGGGTACATAGTAGATTTGTTGCTAATAAAGCGATGCATTTCACAAATTATATCCATAGAAGTTTCTACTCGCGAAGTGAAGGCGTACTACTTCAACTATTTAAAACATATATAAGGCCGTATTTTGATTATTGTGCTCCAAGTTGGAGTCCATTTTTGGAAAAAAGATAAATTTATGGTTGAGAAACCACAAAAGTCATTCACTAAACTAACAGCAGGGTTTGGGGATAAACCCTACGAAGATAGGCTTAAACTAGGGCTATGGCCTTTGGAAGTTAGATGTGCAAGAGGGGATTTATTACTATTATATAAAATTCTCTAACAAGATGCTTTAAAGAGAGAATTAGATTTTAAATATAGAGAACAAAATTGCAGCTTAAGGGAGCATAACCTGCAGTTACTGGAGATACAGTGTAGGAATAATGTATGGAGGCATAGCTTCAAATCGAGGCTTACCAGATTATGGAATAAACTGCGCAATGAAGTGGTTGGTTCACCTAGCTTCAATATCTTCAGAGCTAAGCTGGACCATCATATTTCAGTTGGTAATTTCGGTTACCTCCACTGAATTAGTGGGGGCTACTCATATGGGCTTATTCAATTCAATTCAATTCAATTTTTATTTAACCAGGAAATGCACCATTGAGGCAAGCTCATTTACACGGTGGTCCTGGAGGACAATTTAACATACATACGGTAAAAATGGAAAACAACAAAACAACAAAACAACACCGATATACGGTTACATGACAGAGACCAAAACTAATATAAGGTTGGTGATGGAATGCAAGCCTAGGGATAGCAGAGAATATGCAGAGAGAGGGATAGAGCAGAGAAGTAGGATGGAGGGGAGGGAGGGAGAGGGAGAGAGTAGTGGGAAAAGAAGGGGAGCAGAGAGAAAAGGTGTAGGGGTAAGTGAGGATAGGGATAAGGGGGACTAGGAGCAAGGGTGTAAGAGAGGAATGCAATCAGGAATAGGAAGCGAGGTATAGGTGGCAGATAGAATTGTTTTTCATTTATAATAATAGTACAGAGTAAAGAGTATAGAGTGAAGAGGATAGAGTGAAGTGCTTAAGTTGGCAAGAAGATGCCTTCTGTTGTCTTATATCTCCTAGTATGACTATCTGAGCAACACTACTTGGTGTGCATCAAAAACCACTCAGTCATCCTGAAATCACACCCAGTTATTCTGAAAATTAAAAAACAACATAAATTCTTAAAAAAATAGAGGCATAAAGGCTAAAGCAACACACACAGTGTGTTGCATAAATAAAATATGCCAAAACAGCCTTTCTGTGCCCTTTCATCAACAGAGTATTTCTACACTGACCTCCTGTCTTGCCATAATTTAACTTTAATTACATCTAGTCATCATCCCTTACCTCACCTCAGTTTTTCCTATCCTATCCTATCCCTCCTTCTTATATTATCTCCCTACCCCCTAAATACTCCTGTTTCTATTGTATTCCATTTTCCTCTACTATTAAGATGGCACTTACTGTAGCTTTGTTTAAGCTCACTAGGCTGCTACCTAAATGTTGCATAAGGATTTTTTACTGTGGCTTTCCCATAGTTCTATGTTATATAGTTCTGCAGAATCAGTTGTATCTATTTGTTTCTACTGCCTGCACTGTATTACTATTTTCTAAGCACCTACTGTCTATATGATTGTACTAGCTTTGTTTAGAATGTTTTGTTTCTGTAAACTCCTGTGTCATGCCTGAAAATAGTCATTGCTATGGCTAGTGCACCTTACTAGGACAACAAAAACTAAATAAATAAATAAATGTCCCTACCTTGAAATATCGCTGATATTTCCACCTCGTGCCCTTTGACCTTTGGCATTACTCATGGCTTCACCACCTGTGATGTTATAAGGTCAAACTGTACTCCGGAAGAAATATTTCAGGTAGGGCTATGGCATATCCCATACATTATAGGGGTATAGTAGTGCCCCTATAGTTAGGGTTGAATAGGCTGTTCAACGTTAAATCCCAATTGTTAACACCACAATAACGTTAGCGTCGTTTGACAAAATAGCACACAACGTGGCATACGCAATCAGGCTGTCAGAATCTCAAGTTGTGGAAAGTTTTGTAATGCACCTTTAATGGTTTTCAAGATACAGAGCACCAAAAAAAAAAAAAAAACCACCTATGCCAAACATTGTGTATTTTTTGCTCTCACCTACAGCCTAGATCGTGTGGAATTTTTTCATGAAATTTTCAGACTTGAAGGGGCCTGTACCAAGGGTGTGCCTTTCTAAGATTTGGTGACAAAATATTATACCATTTTAGAGTTATGAAGATTTGTGAATTCATGTTCAAGTGCAATCACTAAAAAAAAAAAAAAATTTCGCAGATGCTTATTTTCATGACCTATTTGTTGTGTGGAGAGAAGTACTGACCGTGATGGCTGCCACCTTTTTTTTTTTTTTTTTCCACAATTTACAGAATGGGATAAGAAAGAAATATTGCAGTAAAATCAAACCCCAATACCTGTATTTTGCTAAACAGCATTTGTTTAGCCTGATTCTGGTACTGAATTTCAAAGGCCCTGTACACATTACAACTGAAGATTTGTACCGTTTTAAATAACGGTATCAAAACGTTTTCAAACTCACCACAGCAGCCCGTCCACATTATTGTTCACCGAGTTCGAACTCGGTTGTGACACGGTAAACTCCCGTCTGCATCAGCAGCAAGTAACGTTTTCAAACCCGGTAATCCTCCGCGATTGTAGCACGGTTATGTTGGCACTGTAATAGAGGGAAAAATCGCCGCCTGTCCACACTACAAGGTAACACGCTTTCCTCCTTCAAACCGCTTTTAAAATGGACTTGAGACTAGCTCGCAGCAGGGTTTAAGCATGGTTTTAACACGCTTTGAAACCGTAGCTAAATGCAGATGGGTTTAGTTTGCTTAGTTAAAACGCTTTTGCCAATTCAAAATGTTTTAACTAGCCTGATGTGTACAGGGCCAAAAACTAACTCTCCAAACCTATATTTCTACATCTGGATTGATTTCAGCTATTTCTCACACTTTTTACTGTTTACAACTCATAATTTTTACCTGTTGCGTAGTAATTTGTGACAAGTTATTTACGATGTTACATGCAACATATAATCTGTGACATGTATTTTTATGTAAACAAAGAACAGATCCAGAAACAAATGGTTTCATACCTTTTATTGGACCAGCATAGATGTAATAAAACAAAACAGTGCCTATGCTTTGGGACCAACCAAGTCCTTCCTCAGAAGCTTATGCCAGTTGTTTGGACAATCACATTCTATTAACACCCAGATTCTACATAAAAAAAAAAAAAACAATTCTCATTAGTTTAAAATACTTTTTTTAAACCATAATTGAGATTTAAATAGAAGAAACCTGTTTATGCTAGATAGCTGCTGTGAAGCAACCCAAGTTCAAATGTCAATAGAGGCAGATAAGAGGAATCCTTCAAGAGGCAGACAGTTTCACTAACTTACATTATAAACAATGCATGAGTGAGTGTGTTATGTGAATACAATCTTAATTAAAAGCAAGACCTATAGATCTGGTACTCACTTAAGTACATGTTAAACATGGGATAGTATTCCATGTTAAAAAGTACTACAAAAAGAAATGTTCTATCTATAGCCATAGGTAAGTTTCTCTGGTGTGAACAAACTGTCAGTCATACAATATTAAACCTATCTGGAGATATTTTCTCCACTATATACCCATTGTATGTCCATCCTTTGTATTGAAGATCCGTGTAAGCTTAAGTAGGGTAATGGGTCATAAAACCCAAATCAGTGTTCATGCCATCTTCTACCATATTGAGAAGTAAAATAAGCCTGACCTCAAAATCTCATCTCTGTTGCGTATTTTTGAAATTTCCTTTTAAGACCATTACCAATATATCTGAGATGGAGTGATCAGTCTAAGAGAAGTGCTGCCCCACTGATTTTTAAGCCATCTTCATATTAATAGTATGTCTGTGTGAGTTCATTCTAGTGCAGAGAGGCTGCCCTGACTCTTCCACATACCTGTTTGTGGACATCTCTTGCATTGCATGAAATAAACAACATTCCGTGATGCATATGTATAATTTCCCTGTATACTGAATTGTCTGTTTTGTGAAGGGAACTACATAATCCGAAGTGGAAATGTGCTCACAAGTTATACGTCTGGTGTGAGTGCAGGGTCGTGTACCATTCAGTGTTATGGTATTCTGTTCTGGTGCACGTTTATTCCTAACAATCAGGTTGGCTAAATTAGGTGGTTGTTTAAAAGATAGTAGTGGCCAGCCCACTGGCACAGCGGTTGGATTTCTGCTTGCGACGCTGGCGACCCGGGTTCAGGAATGAGCCCGAATCATCGGCGGGCTGGTCAGGGAGAGAAGGATTGAGCATCCCCAGGACTGCTGTCCTTCTCCAGGGGGTGAGTGGTCTCTGCATTTGGTGTGAGAGTGACACCTAGTGGAGGCTGGGTGCATCTCCCTGAGCACCGACGCATGGTCAAGGGGGGATACTGGGGTGGGACAGACACAGGCATCATTGCATGTCTCCACCCCAGCCTATAGGTAGATAAAAAATATCCCTCCTCGCCGGACGTCTTTCTGATGCCCTGCCCCCGAAACTTCAATTAGCTGCCTGGCCGAGGGCTCCCCCAACCAGTTATGGTCACACGGCACTGATTCCTGTCAAGGTGCCATGCCCCGCCTCCTGGGGGGTAAGCCAGGAGTGACTGGGGGAGCAAGGGGCTCATCAGGCAGTGGAAGCATCAGGGGGCACCGTGACCAGGGTGGAATCCTGACAGAAGCCGAGGAGGACAAAAAAGAGGAGAAAAATAAAAAAAAAATAAATAAAAGATAGTAGCGGTAGTTCTTGAAAAATACAATTTAGGGTCTCATCCTCACTACATATTGGGTGGAGGTCCTTAATAATCTTACGTAGAAGTTCAAGATCAGGATGATATGTGACTACTAAGGGTATTCTGTTGATAGTGGTCCTTTCCTTATATTGAAGTAGTTTTTCTTTTGGCACCTGTGTCGCACATTCTACTGCTCTGTCAAATTCTCTGGAAGAGTGTCTCTGCTCAATAAATTTTTTTTAAAACATAGCCAACTGTGTATTTCTGTCTTCCTCCCTGGAATAGATATGGTGATATCGAAGTGCTTGACTGTACATTACAGATTTTTTTGTGTGGCTCGGTTGATTACTATTTCTATGCAAGTATCTCTGTCTGTTGGTTTCTGTAAATACAAGTATGTAAAGTTCCATCCTTGATGGTGACTGTGGTGTACAAAAAATTAACACTGGTGGCAGAATATTCCAGGGAAAGCTTTATGTATGGGTGGATGTCATTAAGTTCCTGATGAAACTCCTTAACTATGTCCATGCCTTCTGTCCAAATTATAATCAAATTACCATAATGTAAATAGGCAAGTGGTTTGTGTATACAGTGCCTTAAAAAGTCCTCCTCCAAATTAACCATAAAGAGATTGGCATATTATGGAGTCATTCTAGTGCCCATTGCTGTTAACATAGTTTGAACATAATGTTTACCATTGAAGCTGAAGTTACATATCAGAATAAATTCAATAAGTTTCCCCACCACTTCTGGGTCAATGTTTACGTCTAGTCCTTTCTTATGTAGGTATTTAAGGTAGGCTGAAATGCCATCCATGGGCCCTATGCACCAATCTGGCATAGGGACGTGCATCATGCGGGTACCCCGCCCATGTAGCTGCACTCAGGCAGCATTCACAACCGCCAGCCACCTGTCCATGGCCCCACTCCCCCCGGCATGCAGGACTCCGCAGGGTGGCCAGTGTGGGGTTGTGGGTTCGGCCAGTCATCCAGTTGGATGCCTGGACTGGGTCCCACACCAGATCCCTCATGCAGTGGGGTGTGCGTTGGCAGCATGCCCCATGGATAATGAATGTCCAGCAGCTGTGGCAGGTGAAGGTGGGCAATGCCGCTGGCTCTCCAAAGGCACTGATCAGTGCAGTGGGACAGGCGGAGGAGATGTCTACAGGCTTGGGGGGGCTGGGGGGAACAATACTGCTGGTAGTGGGGGGGCTACTGGGGAGGGAGTGTGGCAGCCATGTGCTGGTGCCCCTGTAAGGGGCATGGTCGTGGGTGAGGGGGTCGCCACACTCACCTCAGTGTGCTCGGGCAGGTGGGTGGCTTCCTGTGGCCCTGGTGGGTCGATAGGTTGTTTGTCCTGTCCTGTGGGATGTGCGCAGGGCATGCAGGGGGTTTACAGCAGGGTTCTCCCTGGCATACCATGTGCCACCTATGCACTCCTGTGGCCAGCACTATGCCCAAGTGTATGTCACATAGTGTCAGCCTGCCCCCAGTGCATTGCTCCTCATGTGGCCGGAGGATTGGGCATGTATGTGTTGCATGCCCCACTGTGTGCATCCCGCATGGGAGGCTCGTAGGGTGCAGAGCAGTTACGGACCCAGATGTGCTCATGCAGCCGCTCCACCTGATTGGTGCATAGGGCCCTATGTGCGGAATATTAGTGTAGTGGGAGGTTACATCCATTGTGGCTAAAAAATGGTATTAGGTGGTAAGTCCATATAACCAGAAAGTTTACACAGAGGAAGTTTGTAGTGTCCTGGATGTAACTGTCCGTTTCTATAACCAGAGGTTTAAAAATGGTTTCTACAAATCCTGAGATCCCCTCAGTCAGGGTATCATTGCTAGATACTATGGCCCAGATATTCAAACTGTGCCATTCTGAGGCGCAAGCCCCTGCGCTGCTCAAAATAGTTACGCAGGGGTGTGGCCGGGGTGATATTCAAAGAAGTTGCACTATTGAGCAACTCCTTTGAATATCACCCCCCAGCCACAGCCATCGTGCATGGCGAGTGGGAACTTGCGCCACCGGCAAGTTGCCAGAGTTGAGCACAAACCGGCGGTGGTGCAGTACCATTGGCGCCATGCGCAAATTTCCGATATTCAAAAGGTGACATGCAAATGGGGCCATAATTCATGCAAGGTGCAGGGGGGGCCATTTGCATCTATTTATGGCCCCATTTGCATGCCATTAGCATGTAGGTGTGCCGATCCCAGAGGACTTGCGCCTGGCCGCCCTGCCAGGCAGCAGCCGTCGGGGACCGACGCACCCTGCAGCCCGATCGCGGGCAGAAAGTAACATGAAACACCCCCCCACACATCTCCCGATGCCCGATCGAGGGCAGAAAGTAACATGAAACACCCCCCCACACACATCTCCCGATGCCCGATCGCGGGCAAGCATTAAAACAAACCCCCAGTGCCCGATCCAGCGGGCAGATATATAAAGCTCCCCGAATATCTCCTGGTGGTCTAGTGGACCGTAATGCCCGATCGCGGGCAGAATGTCAAGTTACAACCCCCAAACATCTCACTGGTGTCTAGTGTCCCCCCACCCCACCACGAAGCCCCTCCACCGCTCCCCGGCAGCCGGCGGGTATATCGCTCTGTTACTGCTTTGTTTTTCTCTGTAGCAAAGTGTTTTTTGCAAGGTATATCTTCTATTACTGCTTTATTTTTCTCTGTAGCAAAGTGTTTTTTTGCAAGGTATATCTTCTGTGAAATTGTTACAGGAGGTGCTTACAGGTTTTACAGTTTTATCTATCATTAGGCTAAGCTTTCAGGGCTACTTCATTTGTTGTTAGTTGATTGTTTCTGCCCTTACCTTTTTGTTTCTTTTCTCCATGGTTCTTCTTTTTCAGCCAGGGAAGGGTCCAACCACCCACCTCCATCCCCAACCACCCCCTGCTACACTCCTTTTATAGAGTAGCATAGTTGTGACATTTCCTGTAGCAAAGCAGGAAGGGGAGGATCAGAGGGGTAACCACACGGTGACTTCACTTACAGAGGCACAAGTAATTTAACTTGTTACAAAAGGTTATACAAAAACAAACAAACAAAACAAAAACAAAAAAAAAAATCAAACGTTTGCTTTCATTTTCCTTCTAATTACTCGGACCAGGTTATAAACTCGTCAACTCAACTGGAATGGATATTATTAACTGCAGATGCTGTGGGACAGTTTTCAAAAGGGCAGTTATTCATGATTTAGGATGCTATCCTACATGCTGGGCCATCAAAGATCTAAGGGCTCAGCTCCAGGCAGCATGGGCAGAGATTACACACCTCAAATTGCATATTCAGGAGGAAATGTATTACAAGAACCACCCGCCATTTCCCCAATATCCAACTGAAGCACCTCTACCGCAGAGGGTAGTTGGTCCGAGAGGTTGACAGATGGTTAGGAGGGGCAAATCGGGTTCCCCGTCACTCAATGCTCACCAACGTATCACCTCCACAAACCATATAAAAACTATAAACAAGTATCTGCCTCCATCTCCAAAATCAAATAAAGGGGCAGAGGACACTGCAGCACAGGGGCTAGCACTACAAAACTCACCGAAAACAGGGACCAAAACAAAAAAATCAAAAAGGAAATCCAAAACACTTCTGATTATAGAAGACTCCATGACTTGGGGAGTTGATACCTCCCTCCAGCCAAGGATAATGGTCAGATGTCTCCCAGGTATATCAGTGTGGAGAGACACTGACCGCATTGCTAAAATCATGCAGGAAGCAGAAGAAAACATTGGTGTCCTGGTACACATACGCACTAACGATCTTGCCAGCCAGTCAGTTGTGGAGACCAAGGAACCCCACACCAGGCTGGGAGACAAAATGTCATCCAATTTATCCGGCATCTCCTTCTCTGAGATCCTGCCAGTCTGGGAGAGGGGGACAGATGGATGGAAAGTCAGAGAAGGGAAGATAGGGGAGCTAAATATGTGGTTCAAGGGCTGGTGCCAGGAAAAAGGACACACATTTGTAGGTAACTGGCAACAGTTTTGGGAGCGAAAGTTCTTTAAATTTGATAGACTGCATCTGACTAAGGAGGGAGTCAGTGCACTGAGGCAGAAGTTTGATGTCTTTGCAGAATATTTAAACTAGCAAATGGGGAGAGGGGTACAGCACCTCATACATCAAATGGGGAGAGGGGTGCAGCACCCGATACATCAAACGGGAAGAACACCCTTCCCCCCATCAGCTAGTGATCAAACAGAAGTTCAGCATGTTTGTAGTTCATTTGCATCACTAGGTAAGGAAAAAAGTCCAGCGCCCCATACAATGCACAGGGGAAACATTGGACCTCTCCCAACAACTAACACACCAAAATTTGGCCAATGGAAAATCATGTACACAAATGTCCGCTGTCTGGGAAACAAGATCCCAGACCTGCAAACAACAATGACAGAGGCTAAACTGGACATAGTAACCATTAGCGAGACATGGTTCGCCAGTAACCACACTTGGGTGACTTCAGTACCCAGCTATGTACTCTTTAGAAGAGACTGAGGTGCAAAAAGGAGGGGAAGTGGCCCTTTATGTCAATGAAAATATCAAAGCTACAGAAATTCAGAATACACATAAGAAGCCAGAAGAACTGTGGGTCGTCCTGGAAACAGGAAATGGGACAGCCATACGAACTGGGGTTGTCTACAGGCCTCCAGATTAGTGGGAGGACATGGACACATTGCTGTTAGAAGATATACAAAACATGACAGCTAAAAGGGGGTTCTGATAATGGGAGACTTCAACATTCCAGATACAGACTGATCAATACCAGCAGGAACATCCACCAGAACTAGACACATAGTGGATTCCCTGCAGGGGGAGGGCCTCAAACAACTGGTACAACAACCCAAAAGAGACAGAGCTATCCTAGATCCAGTACTGAGTAAAGGGGAAATGATCACAGATCTGCAGATAGAGGGTCACCTGGGGGCCAGTGACCATCACATGGTATGGTTCAATTTGGCCACATAACTAAATCAACACATTTCAAGGCAAAAATATGGGACTTCAGAGGAGCTGACTTTGATAAGATGGCCAACACAGTTAAGCTAGCCCTGGCAAGTAGAAATGCAGGTAAGGGGGTACAGGCAAAGTGGCAAACATTAAGGATGCAATACTTGAAGCAACATACCATTGTGTTAGGGAGAAAAAACAAGAGCATAAGGAGAAAGTCCGGAGGGGGTATTGCTAAGATCAAGGGGATAAGGGGGAGTTTGTGGAGGAGGACCAAGGAAAAGCATCTATCCTAAATAGATACTTCTGCTCAGTATTTACTGAAGAGAAGGTAGGGCAGTGCCCACAGCTCAGCAACATGGACACAGGGGAGAGGGAAGTGTGCACAAGTCCCTTCACAAAAGCAAGGGTCCTACAAGAGCTCGATAAGCTCAACGTGGACAAGGCAATAGGACCTGATGTCATACATCCCAGAGTACTAAAGAAGCTAAGGGTAGAACTACCAGAGCCATTATCAGAACTGTTTAGTGAGTCTCTGAACATAGGAGAGGTCCCAGAAGACTGGAGAAGAGCTCATGTGATCCTTCTCCACAAGAGTGGTAGCAGGGAGAAGGCAGGGAACTACAGACCAGTCAGTCTTACCTCAGTAGTGGGCAAGATTATGGAGGCACTCCTTAAGAAAAGGATAGTGCAACACCTGGAATCCATAGGAGCACAGGATCCAAGACAGCATGGGTTTACAAAAGGAAGGTCCTGTCAGACTAATCACATAGATTTCTTTGACTGGGTAACCAGAGTGGTGGACCAAGGGGGTACAGTTGATGTCGCCTACCTTGACTCAACAAAGATTTCAATACTCTTCCACATAGAAGATTAATAAGCTGGGTAGGCTTGAGGTGGGTCAGAAGTTGGTCAACTGGGTGGCAAACTGGTTGGCGGGTAGAAAACAGAGTGGTGGTAAATGGTATACAGTCAGAAGAGATGCAAGTCACAAGTGGGGTACCTCAGGGATCAGTCCTGGGGACAGTCCTCTTCAATATCTTCGTCAGTGACATTGCAGATGGACTGGAGGGTAAAGTTTGTCTGTTTGCAGATGACACCAAGATCTGCAACAGACTAGAGGATCCAGATGGAGTGGGCAGAATGAGAAGAGATCTGGATAAAGTGGCAAAATGGTCTAAAGAGTAGCAACTGGGTTTTAACACAAAGAAGTGTAAGATCATGCACATAGGGACAGTAGTGGCTCTAGCCACAAATGGTTACCAGGGCACAGCTGGGGCACAATAGATGGCAGCCAGGGCACTGATATATTGTTTCTATGGAAGAAGCTCTGCACCATATGGGGCACCAAATGGGGCACAGCATTTTTTTTTTTTACCAGGGCACATGCCCTGGCGGGCCCTGGTGTAGAGCCGCCACTGCATAGGGAAGAGAAACCCTGAAGCCACCTATAGGTTGTGAGAGGAGTTGCTGATAATCACAAGGGAAGAAAGAGACTTGGGCATCGTCATCACAGATGACCTGAAATCATCCAAGCAGACGATTAAAGCAGTAGGTAAGGCTAGAGAGATGTTAGGGTGTATCAGTAGGGGTATCACAAGTCATAAGAGGAAGGTAACAATCCCTCTTTACAAGACACTGGTTAGGCTCCGTCTGGAGTACTGCGTGCAGTACTTAGAGGCCGCACCTGCACAAGAACATTAACAAAATGGAGGCAGTCCAGAGAAGGGCAACCAAAATGGTGCAGGAACTGTATCAGAAAACATATGAGAACAGATTAACGGAGCTCAATATGTATACCCTAGAGCAAAGGAGGGAGAGGTGTGATATGACTGAAATATTCAAACACCTTAAGGGCATTAACAAGGTGAAAGAGTCTAACATGTTTCAATATAAGAACAAGCATTTGTCAATGCCAAATGTTTGCTTGCTGGTATTAGCATTGGAAATGCAGGAGTTAAACAGATGCAGAGTAGGAATGGCAGTGAAGTTTTGAACATAACGCCAACCCCACCTCTACCCTGCAGAGACGGACAGGTATTGAGGCATGCGTTTGGGTTGTCACCCATCAAGTTCATGCCATTTCACCTCACCCTATCCTGCAACATTGGCAAGTGCTGAGGTATCCCTTGGGGTGTTGGGCTTTACAGTCACCCCACTCCATAAGAACATACGCTGAAATGGGTGCAATATAGAATGGGGTGAACTGTGGGGTCAAAGAGTCCAAGGCACAACTCTATGCCTGTCAATGGCTGCAGGGTGGGGTTGTAATGGCATGAGCATTACAGTTGGCAATCCAAAGGCACACCCCTGATGCCTGTCAGTCTGTACAGGGTGGGACGTTATGGTTAGAAACCGTAATGCCCCAGGCATGTGTTGGTATTTGCAGTACAAATTTTCAACATGGGCATGATTTTGTGGCCCCCACCTCATGAAAACATTTGGGATCTCTTCTCATGAACAGTGGCAGTGGGATTTTGTCAATGTGTCCTGAAATTTGAGTTTCCACAGCGACCGTGCCATTATGCGCCCGATGTACGAAAACACAGATCAGGCAGGATGTGAAGAATGACAGCTGTACCATTCATAGGGAGGCGTGAAGAGATGGCAATGTTGAAAATATGTAGTGAAAGTATTAAAAATGCTCAAACTTCCAAGTGTACGTGGAAACTGCACAACGCATGCATGTAAAACAGTTATTTAGTGGAATTATTTCACCAAATTTTCAACATAGGCATTTTGTGATCTCTGCTCATGAACACTGTCACTATGATCCGGGGCACAGAAGGATACTCGGGAGGAGGAGAGGCATAGGATCAGAAGGAAGGGGGTGGCCAGGGTGACTAAGGAGAGGGCAGCAGGTGGCCCCCAGATAGGGGGAGGAACAAGGAGCCGGCCAAGGGGAGGGGCCAGTAGAAAAGGTGAGGGACGTGGAAGGGGGGGGAATGGAGGAAAAGGGGCAGTCAGTGTGCTCCTATTGGGTGATTCCATGATCAGGGGTATCAAATGGGATAGGAAGGGGGAAGCCTGCCCAGTTAGAACAAAATGCTTCCCTGGACTAATGATGCACAGAGCCAAACATGAGGTATATTAGCTGGCAAAGGATTGTGGAAGTTCCCTGGATGTACTGGTCCACCTGGGTACCAATGACATTGAGGGAACTAGTGAGCTAGAGATACAGGCAAGCCATGACATAGGATGCGTGATTTCCTTCGCGGAAATCCTGCCGGTGCCAAGGACTAGTGGGAACACAAGAGGAAGATTAGGAAGATAAACCAGTGGCTCAGGGAGTGGTGTGGGGCCATAGGGTATGGGTTGATGGGGGACTGGGGGGAGACCTGGGAGGATAAGGGGCTATATGCTAGAGATAGGCTCCATCTCAGTTTGGAAGGGAGGGAAATCCTTAAGTTGAAAATAGAGGGGTCTGTTGGTGAAAGATGGGGTTTAAGCTTGTGAAGAGGGGAGGGATGGGAGAAAAGGCTGTCGAGGGGGATCTGATAAAGGAGGGAATCTGTCTCCACCCCCTGGGGAGCTGGAGGAACATGGGAAAAGGTTGACTGGTAAGGTGCTGACCAGGGGAAGACAGAATCCCCATGGGAACGCGAGCAGGGGAAATGGAAGTATATGGAAAGGGTGGAAGGTAGTCTGGCTAAATGCCAGGAGCTTGGGCAATAAAATGCCTGAGCTCTAGGCAATGCTAACTGAGGGAGAGGTGGATGTGGTAGTGGTCACTGAGACCTGGGCCACTGCAGGGCATGGCTGGGACCTGAACCTGGAGGGTTACACCATATTCAGGAAGGACGGGGGGAGGGAAGTGGAGGAGGGGTAGCAATAATAGTCAAAAACTGCATTGGCATAGGAGTAGTGGAGGAGGCGGAGGGAACTGTGGAGGTGATTTGGGTCACCTTGATAACAAAGGGGGGCAAGGGTGTAAAAATAGGAGTGGTGTATAGACCGCCCATGCTGGTGGAAGAGCTGGAGGAGAGTCTGGTGGCAGATGTGGGGAGACACTGCAGTTTGGGTAGGGGAAGAGTGGTGGTGTTAGGGGACTTAAACATGCCAGGAATGGACTGGGAGAGTATGACATCCTCGGTGGCCAGGGAACAGAGGTTGTTGGATGTCTTTCAGGATGCGTTCCTAACTCAGCAGATGGGTGAAATGACCAAGGAGGTGTGGATACTGGATGTGGTCCTGGTAGACAGTGACCAGATTGGGGGCCTGGGGGTAAGGGACCCATTGGTGGGGAGCGACCCTGCCATGGTCTGGTTCTGCCTGGACATAGGAGGGAAAGAAGGCTATACAAAGATGGAGGTAACTTGACTTCAGGGGGTGGATTTCAAGGAAATGGGAAGGATTCTTAAGAAGCATTTGGATGGGATTGGGCCAGACATGGATGCTGACAGTAGGTGGGAAACCATCAGGAGGGGGGTGCAGGATGCTACCAGCACCTGTACAAGAGTATGACAAAACTGTGGTAGGGTCTGTAAACCCAGGAGGTTCAGGAGCTGGTGAGGAGAAAGAAGGCAGCTTACAGGCATTTCAAGTGCTCAAGGAGTGAAAGGGATCGAGGGGAGTATGAGCTGATGGTCAGAAGGGCCACTAGGGTGGTGAGGACGGCTAAGGCAAGGAAGGAGCAGAACCTGGCCAGGGAAATTAGGAGAGGGAACAAGGGGTTCTTTAGATACATTGAGGAAAAACAAACAGTGAAAGGGCAGATTAGCAGAATTAAAACAGGGAAGGGATGGGCACAAGACCCGGGGGAGCAGGCTGAGGTACTAAATGAGTACTTCACCTCAGTTTTCACCAAGGAAAATGGGCGTGCTGCATCATACATGGTGGGGGGGATGGTAAAACTGAGGATGGGAGGGCCCTTACCGATTGGTGGGTCTGGAGAGAGGGGGGCCATCACTGGCAGGAGGGGGGAAGGCAAAGCAGAGGGACGAGGTAGTGGAGCTGGAAATCATGGCAGAGAGAGTGAGGGAAGCCCTCAGGTCCCTTAAGACAGAGAAAGCACTGGGGCCGGATAAATTACATCCCAGAGTGCTAAAGGAACTGGCAGATGTCCTGGCAAAACCCCTGGTGGAGATTTTCAGCATCTCTCTGAAGACAGGGTGGGTGCCCCAGGACTGGAAGGTGGCGCATACAGTGCCTATCCACAAGGGGGGATCAAGGGAGTTGGCAGGAAACTACAGGCCAGTCAGCCTGACATCGGTGGTGGGCAAGGTGATGGAAGGCATTGTCAAGGAGAGGCTAGGGGGGACCTGGAAAAGTCAGGGTGCCTGGACGATAGGCAGCATGGATTCATCTCGGGGAAATCATGTCAGACAAACCTTGTGGAGTTCTATAACTGGGTGACAGTGCCTTGGACCTGGGTAGACCAGTGGACGTCCTCTTTCTTGACTTTAGCAAGGCGTTTGACTCTGTTTCTCATGGGGGCCTGTTGGATAAGCTGGGAGAAATGGGGGTGGGGAACCAGATGATCAGATGGATAGGAAATTGGCTCCAGGATCACACCCAGAGGGTCGAGGTTGGCGGGATAGTCTCATCCCCAAGGAAGGTCATTAGTGGGTTCCCTCAGGGATCGGTCCTTGAGCCCCTCCTGTTCAACACCTACATCTCTGACATAAGGAAGGGTATCAGGAGTGAGATGAGTCTCTTTGTGGATGACTCAAAAATGGGAGTGGTGATGGATGGGGAGGAGGGGAGGTTGGCCCTACAGGAAGACCTGGAGGCTCTGGAAAGGTGGTCTAGAAAGTGGAAGCTGAGGCTCAATGCATGGAAATGGAAGGTACTGCACCTGGGAGCCAGAAACCCGGGCCAAGTGTACACCCGGGGGGGGGGGATGCTACAAGTCTCAATGGCTGAGAGGGACCTGGGGGTGGTGGTGGATGTCAAGATGAACAGCTCTGAGGCTTATAGGAGGGCAGTGGCCAAGGCCAACAGGATGCTGAGATGCATCGCTAGGGGGATCACCTCCAGAGGAGGGAAGTGATATTCCCTCTGTATAACTGCTTGGTGAGGCAGCACTTCGAGTACTGTGTGCAGTTTTGCAGGCCACACTTAAAGAGGGACATCAAACTACTGGAGAGGGTCCAGAGTAGGGCAACCAAAATGATTTGGGGCTTGGGGGACAGGACCTATGGGGAGAGGCTCGAATAGCTAAATATGTACACACTGGAAGAGAGAAGGGACCGGGGGGACATGATAGAGGTCTTCAGGCACATGAAGGGAGTAAATAGGGGAGGAGCAGTCAGGGTGCTCTGAAGAAAGGAGAGGGGGGCAACTAGAGGGCATGGGTGGAAGTTGGAGGGAGAGGAGATTCATGGGAGAAAGGAGGAGGTGCTACTTCACTAAGAGGGTGGCGGAGCCATGGAATGCACTGCTCAGGGGTCTGGTGGAGGCAGAGATGGTGGAGGGGTTCAAAAGGGGGTGGGACAGGTACAGGGGAAGGATTCTGGAAGCAAAGTCCTGTGCAGCAGAATATCCAGGACTGGGAGGAGAAACCAGAAAGGTCGGCAGGAGCAGGAAGGTAAGCTCCCAGGTGGGGGCTGACCAAACAAGCAACCATGAAAGACCATTAGGCCTATTCTGCTGGCATTTTAGTATGTTAGTATGATTTTCTTAATCTGTCCCAAACATTGATTTCCCACAACAACCGCAGTATTCTGCGGCAGATGTGGAAACGCATATTTTGGGCAGGATGTGAAAAATGACAGCTGCACTGTTTATATGTAGGTCTGAAAAAATGCCAATGTTGAAAATCTGGAGTGAAAATACTACAGATTTGCAAAGCTATGTGGGTGCATGGAAACTGCATTGTTGCACGCTTGTAACATCGTCATTTTATGGACGTTTGTCACCAAATTTTCAACATTGGCATTTTAGGACCTCTGCTCATGAACAGTCACTGTGATTTTACATACAAACATATGAACATATGAATCTGCCAGCAGAATACACCAATTGGTCTATGTAAGTCTGCCCGAGTGTGCAGCTGGCACCCTAGATTGCAGCTGCCCCAGCCTCCACCGCTCAGTTCCTCCCCCGCTTGTCCCAGCCCCTGCCCCTCTGACTCTTCCTCTTGCTTTATCCCATTCTTCCTTAAAGCTATTGACTGTCCTACATGTTACCATCCCGTCTGGCAGTGCATTCCAACAAGGCACCACCCTCTCAGAGAAATAATGCCTCCTCATTTCCCTCTTGAAATGTCCCCCTTTCAACCTTAGTCCATGCCCCTTTGTCTCTCTTCCACTCCTCAGTTTAAACAACCCCTCAGTGCTAGGTTTATTTATCCCCTCAGGTATTTAAACACTTCAATCATATCCCTCCTATCCCTCCTTTCCTCCAGTGTGTACATGTTCAGCTCCTTTAGCCTAGCTTTATATTCTTTTCCTTCCATCCCCTTTAACATTTTTGTTGCCCTCCTTTGCACCCCCTCCAGTAACTTTATATCTCTCCTCAGGTATGGCCTCCAGTATTGCACATAGTACTCTAGGTGCAGTCTGACCAATGATCTGTAGAGAAAGGATCACATCCCTGGATGAGAACCCCCTTGCGGTGCACCCCAGCATCCTGTTTGCCTTCTCTGCTGCTCTAGTGCAGTGGGCTGAGTTGTTCATGCTCCCAGTTATCAACACCCCTAGGTCCTTCTCCCCTTCTCTGATCCCCAACCAATAGTCCCTCTTCTGGTTCTTAGCCCTGAAGTGCATCACCTTACACTTCTTTGCACTGAATCCTATCTGCCACTCTACTGACCATGTCTCTAGTTTGGTTAGATCCCCTTGCAGTTTTTCCCATCCATCCTCGTCATCCACCACAGCCCCCAATTTGGTATAATGTGCGAATGGACTAACCCTGCTCCCGATTAGATTTGTGCTATATTAGAGATAAAGAGCCCAAATAACACCAGGCCCAGCACTGACCCCTTTGGCACCCCGCTTGTCACTGCTCTGGGTGCCAAGAGCCCCCCCCCACCACCACCCTCTGCACCCTCCCCTGTAACCAGTTCTCTGTTCCTTTAGTCAGCTTCTTTCCCACCTCCACTGCCATCAGCGTCCCCCCACTCTCCCATGAGGCACTGTATCAAAGGCCTTACTGAAGTCCAAGTACAGGATATGTACCGCATGGCCCTTGTCCAACTCCCTTGTCACCCAGTCACAATACTCTATTTGGTTCATTTGACAAGACCTCCCTGAGAAGAACTCGTGTTGCCGCCAATCTTGGAGGCCATTACTCTCTAGGAATGCCACCAGCCTCTCCTTCAGTATCGCCTCCATAAACTTACCCCCTATGGACGTGAGACTTACCAGCCAATAATTTCCTGGCTCCTCCCTAGGCACACTCTTGTGTATGGGCACCACATGGGCCACCTTCCAGTCCCGGGGCCCACACCCCGTTTCAAGGGAGGTGTTGAACAGATCTGCCAGTGGCTCAGCCAACAGCTCCGCCATCTCCCTCAGCACCCTAGGGTGGATGCCACTGGGACTTGGTGCCTTGTCCACCCTTACTGCCCTCAGCCCCTCTAACACCCTACTTGATCTGATCACTTTGCCCATCACCTCCTTCCCCCCCACCCCAGCCCATTCTGGTAGTGGGCTATCCCTCTCCTTAGTGAAAACGGAGCAGAAGTACTCATTTAGAATTTCCACTTGCTCCTCTCCCTTTTCCACCCAATCCCTTCCCCACTTTATCCTCACAATATGTTCCTTGCACTTCCTCTTTTCCCTGACATACCTAAAAAAATAATTTTCCCTTCCCTTTATGCCCTGTGCAGAACTTAATTGCCTGGAGGCCTTGGCTTATTTCACCCTTCTGGCAACCTCCTTTAACCAACTCCCGAAAGCCTCCTCATCCTCTCCCTTTCCTGTTCTCCTGTATTTCCGGTATGCAGCAGTCTTTGCCCTCACCCCTTGCAGCATTTCCTTGTTCAGCCAGCATGGTTTCTTGCCTCTGCTCCTCTTACTCCTGGCCCTGGTGAAGGCTACTGTGGCCTCTGTTAGCCCAGTCTTTATGACTCCCCACTTTTTTTCTGCATTCATCCCCGGCCTTATATCCTGAAGTCTCCCTTGCAGTATTGCTCTCATCGCCCCAAAGTCCACCCTAATAAAGTCCACCACCTTAGTGCCCGAGCTTCCTGTTTCCCTGCCCAGCATGACAATGAGCCACACTGTCTGGTGGTCACCACTTGCTAGTAGGTCCTCCACCCTTACCTCCCTCACCGCCTACCCATTTGCCAGTACTAGGTCCAGAGTGCTACCAAGCCTTGTAGAACCTCTTATCAATTGCGTCAGAAGGCCGTACTGAAATGCATCAAGGAGCACCTGCTCCCTGGTACTGCTAGTGGCTGGGGTGCTCCAGTCAACTCGTGGGATGTTAAATTCCCCCACTATCATCACTCTCCCACTTCTACACAACCTCCTTATCTGCTCTATCAACTCCCCATTCAGTTCACTGAACTGGGCTGGTGGTCTATGCACCACTCCTAGCCTCAGCTTTCTGCCCTTGGAGTCCAGGAGCTGCATCCAAAGCGCCTCTGTCCTCTCCTCTTCTCCCTCATCCTTTATGCATTTAATCCCTTCCTTCACATAGAGTGCAACCCCCCTCCCCTCTTCCAACCCCCCAGTCCCTGCTGTATATCCTGTATTCTGGGATTGCCAAGCCCCAGTCACGGTACTCTGTGGCCCAAGTCTCTGTCACTGCAGCAATGTCCACCTACCCCTCTGAAAGGAGTGCCTGAAGCTCTGCAATTTTGTTCCCCAGGCTTCTTGCGTTGAGAGAGACCACCTTCCATCTGCCCCTCCTTCTCCTCACTCTTCTCCTCCTTGGCCTGTGTCCCCCTCCTGGTAGTCCACATCCTTTCTCCTCCTTATTCTTACTGGGTAGTGATGCCTTCTATATTACACTCAGACCACTCTGTCTGCCACCTACCAGGGTTACTACACCTATATCTTGGGGTGTGAGCTCATTAGGCTCCCCCTGTCCTGACCTTTCTACTAACCTCAGTCTTTTGACCACCCCCTCAATAGTTTAAATCCACCTTAGTAGAGATATACCCCTCTAATCCTGCCTTTAATACTTCCCCCCCTTCCTGCTCAAGTGTACCCTGTCCCCTATGTACAAGTCATTATTTCCCCAGACCCTACCCGGTTAGTCAATAACCCATAATTTTTGGTGTGGCACCAATCCCTCAGCCACTCGTTGAACTCCTCAATCCAACCCTTCCTCCCCATGCTTGCACATGGTACCGGGAGTACTTCCGAGAATGCCACTGACTCCCCGGCCCTCTCACACTGCCTGGCCAAGTACTCGAACCTCCCCCTCACTACTTCCATACTCTACCCCGCCTAGTTGTTTGTATTCACATGCAACAGTAAATGAGGTTTCTTCCTCCCCATCACTGTACACTTAAGCAGTGCCCGCCCTGCCCCTGCTGCAGTCAACCAGGGGATAGCTTTAACCCAAACACAGCTGTGCCTTTCCCCCCTTCTGCCCCATCTCACCCCTTTCAGTATAGAATCCCCTAGGATGAGTACCCCCATCCCTTAGCCCCTTCCCCTTCTAATGCCACTTCCACCACTCCAGTATTCATTCTTCCCTGCCCCTTACCCCTGCCAGTTGCACCCTCTGTGACTTCTGTATCTGTACCCCCTACTTCCACCTCACCCCTTTTCTCTGCCTTATTCCTCCCATCCTGCTTGACCCCCTTCCCAGCCTGACTACTTCCTACTGGGCTTCCCATGTCGACCTCCCTATCTCCACTGCTGATTTGCGACCCCTCTCCTATCCCCACTGTTGTCGATTTAGAGCCCCGATTCCCTTCTATCCCAATAGTGATGCCCTTCCCATCCTTCCCCCTTCCTGTAGCCTTCTCTCCTCCAGTCACCATGCCTTCCTTCCTTCCTTACTAGCCCTTCCACCCTTTCATCCTCGCTATCTCTTCCCCTAGCTGTTGCCATCCCTCTCATGGCCCGCTTGTCTTCCCCCCTTCAGTATGTTCCTGCTCCCCCCCATCGCAGAGGCTTGAATCTATTCCTAGTCAATAACCCTCCTACATCTCTTCCTCATCGGTTCCCTCCCCACTTGTTCCCTCCATGCCACCCCATGTCCCACCCTGGTCCTCCCTACCTGCAGCCATCTGCTCTCTCCCCTGGTACTCCTCGTGGTCTCGTCCTCCCTCAACAGGAGGGCCACCCTCGCCTCAGGCACCCCTTCCCTTCTCCTCTCTTTTATGTTAGTACCTCAGATACTGGGGTCGGTTTCAGTTCATAGTTGTTTTCCTCCGTCCCCCCTTGCCATCTCCTATCCCCCCAGCCAGGATACCTACCATGCTCATCTGTCCTGCCACTTAGACTCCTCCCTAACCTCCACAGTGCCTCCCTCAAACTAGCCTGTTGTCTATAGACCATACAGCCCCCCATCCTCAAAGCCCAGTCCAGGATCATGGTGGACCCACACCCTGTACACCTCACCACCCTTCCAAAGATGCCCACCCTATTGACATGTGGCACCTCCCCCATTTTGGCCCCCATTTTATGTTACGGGCTTTTACTCACAGATTCTGTATCCTACTACAACTGTTAGGCCCCTATTTACTAAAACTTCTGTTCCCCCCCACACACTAGTCCCCCTACTGGCCCCTTGCTGATCCCCCTACTGGCCCCTTGCTGACTGGGATAATTCAGTCTCAAATCTCATGCGTTAGATACTGTATTACTGTAGCAATCCTAAAGCCTCCTTGTCCATTTTTCACCCTCAGCTACCATACTTTTTGTTCTCAGCTCTCATATAATTTCACTTAGCCCAGTTAGAAATTCTATTGCACTCCAAGTATTACTCAGCTCAGTTAGAGAAACAGAACAAATAAATATGTATTATTACAGCAATCATAACAGTATAGTTCAGTATTTAGCGCAGTTACAGAAATAAACAGAACAAATAAATCTGTATTATTACAGAAATCCTCAAAGTATCCAATCATTGCTTTGTCTCCACCCCAGAGACCCAGCTGTAATATAGGACCACAGAGGACCTTGGGCAGGAGGATGGGCAACTCTAATGTCCCGGCAGAGTTCCACTGAGCTCTCTCACTCCCCCCCCCACACTCGCTCATTCTGTTTCTGCCACCGCCTCAGGCTGCCTTTTTGTACTGGGCTCCTGCCTATATTGGAGCCTTTTTCTGCCCACAAAGAAATCCGCAGCAGTCCCAACAGAGCTCCGTTGAGCTCACTCACTCACTCCCTCCCTCTCTCTCTCTCACTTGCTCGTTCTGTTTCTCCCGGTGCTGCAGACTGCCCTTTTGTACTGGGCTCCTGCCTGCATTGGCACCTTTTTCTGCCCAAAAAGAAATCCCCAGCAGTCCCGACAGAGCTCCGTTGAGCTTGCTCACTCCCCCTCTCTCACTTGCTCATTCTGTTTCTCCTGTCACTGGGCTCCTGCCTGCATTGGCAACTTTTTCTTCCCACAAAGAAGTTCACAGCTGCCCCGACAGAGCTCCGTTGAGCTTGCTCACTCCCCCTCTTTCACTCATTCCTTCTGTTTCTCCCGGCACTGCAGGCTGCCCTTCTGTACTGGGCTCCTGCCTGTATTTGGCACCTTTTCCTCCCACAAAGAAATCCGCAGCAGTCCCGACACAGATCAGCTGAGCTCGCTCACTCCTCCTCTCTCACTCACTCATTCTGTTTCTCCCGGTGCTGCAGGCTGCCCTTTTGTACTGGGCTGCTGCCTACAATGGAGCCTTTTTCTGCCCACAAAGAAATCCACAGCAGTCCTGACAGAGCTCCGTTGAGCTCGCTCATTCCCCCTCTCTCACTCACTCACTCAATCTTAATCTGTCCCAAACACCGATTTTCCAAAGCGACCGCGCTTTTCTGCACCAGAAGTGCAAAAACACATTTTGGCCAAGATGTGAAAAATGACAGCTGTACTCTTCATAAGGAGGTGTGAAAAAATGCCAGTGTTGAAAATCTGATGTGAAAATATTACACATTTGTTTTTTTTTTTTTGCTTTATCTTTTTATTGAAATTCGAGTATATAAGAAAGGACACATCTTATAC
Source organism: Neoceratodus forsteri (assembly GCA_016271365.2). Classification (NCBI taxonomy): domain Eukaryota; kingdom Metazoa; phylum Chordata; order Ceratodontiformes; family Ceratodontidae; genus Neoceratodus; species Neoceratodus forsteri. Next base: position 75,850,126 of record JADMNL010000023.1, read on the forward strand.
AATAGAAGACTTTCCTCCATGTAAGGTATAAAATATCACTTACCAAAACACAGTATTTAGGGTAAACATATTGAGAAGCCTTATATATATGTACTGATAATAAAACACAAACCTAGACAGGATGTAAGTGGAGAGCAGAAGGGTTACAATCAATAGGGTATTATAGGATCAGAAATAGCAACTATGTACAAAATACATGCTAGGGCAAGCTATGGCAAGGCATTCAGTAAATTGCAAAAAGTGATAAATGTGGTAATATGAACAATGTTCGGTAATTGAGAGGTGAAGATAAAAGTGTGCAAGGAAAGAAAGAAGAGAGAAAAAAGCAAAGAAGAAGAGAAGAAGAGAGGGAGAAAACAGGGAAGAAGGGAAAAAAGAGGAGACATCTGTGCATAAAAGTTTTGAGAAAACCTAATCTGAGAGCAAAATAAGAAGGAGGGCTAAATATCCTTAAGAATTAGGGTTTACAAGAATTACGTTCATGTACTTGAAGTAATCCTGCCAACATCATATACAGTGAGTCGGTTATGAGTAACATGAGATAATCAGTCTAGAGAGGCATACTGACAAAGGCTTTGAAGAACATCTGAAAGAGAAGGCACCAGAGTTGATTTCCATTTTGTAAGAATCAGACATTTGACCAGAAGAGAAAGTATGTTTACCCATCTAAAATGTGCATGTGAGAGAAGAGAGCTATTGGGGATAAGGATGCCTAGAAGAAATAGCTTGGGGTCAAAAGGTAGTTTTTGTCCTGTTGCTCTGGAGGTAAGTAAACAGACTTTATGCCAGAGCTTATTAATGGGAGCGCAAGACCACAAGATATGAAGTAGATCCACGTTGGCCAAATTGCAGTGCCAGCAATTATTATTATTTAATAGGCCCATTTGTTGAAGCACAGAGGGGGTTCTATACCAAAGATGTAGGATTTTAGTTTGTATTAAAGAACTATGGGCATCTTTAAGGGTATTATGTGCAATACGTCAACAATTACTCCATTGTGCACCTGAAATATTGTAGTTAAGAAGAGTACTCCATTCATTTTTGGCCTGTAGAGACTGATCAGGTATATTATCAATAATGTCTTTGTAAATGGGGCTATTTAATTTTATTTTACTGATAAATTAGTCCAGTGCGAGATGTATGGGTTTAGAAGAGATGCCTATACACTAAATTAGAGAGAGTTATAAGCTGTCCGAATTTGTAAAAACTTCCAGAAGTCCTGTTTAGGAAGTTTCCATGTGACATGCAAGTCTGAGAATGATCTAAGAGTGAGTGAATTCTGGTCCAAGATATCTCCAAAAAAAGAAAATGCCTTTGTTCCTCCATATACGACAGAAAATTGGGTGATTTTCTAGAGTGAGCAGTGGATTGCCCCATAAGGAGGCATACAACCAGGGTGTTGGATTGGATTTCAGCAACTTGTGTGTTAGTTTCCAATAAAAAACAGAGGATGATATAGTTGGGTGAGATTTTAGTTTAGAGGCAATGGAATTAAAAATGAAGGAAGTGGGAACTCCTCCCAGGCCCAATGCGGATTCCATTGCAACCCATAGTGGTGAGTGAGGGGAGGGTTTCTGAAACCATTTAATGGTTTGGGCCATTTGGAAAGCCCAAAGCTAGCCTTTGAACCATGGGAGTCCGAATCCCCCTTTTTTTCCAATGTGACTGAAGTTTGTTGTGGTTAAATCTCAGTGGTTTCCCATCCCAGATAAAGTTACCTATTAATTTATCAATTTTAGCAAAAAAGGAGAATGGTAAGACTAAAGGAATATTGGCAAATAGGTAATGAATCTTGGGAGAAATGGACATCTTAATGGCTGCAATTTTTCCCATGAAAGAGAGATTAAGAAGTTTCCATCTGTCCAGAATTGTTTTGATGTTATCAAATAAGGGGTTAAAGTTAATGTCCCATATCTTCCCTAAGTTTCTAGTAATTTTGATTCCTAGATATGTTATACCCCGTGGTGACCAATGGAATCCAAGAGGTATGTTCATAAAGGCTTTACAGTGGTCATTAAGGGGCATAGTTTGTGATTTGCCATAATTCAAAGCAAGGCCAGACATTTTAGTAAAATTATTAAGCAAATCAACCAACAGGAGCCCAGCCTCATTCAGGTTTTTGAGTAAAATTAAGAGGTCATCCGCGTAGGAGAGAGAAACATATATTGAATTGCTCACAGGTAAGCCCATAATGCCAGAAGATTGACGTAAACAAGCAGTCAGGGGTTCTATGGCTAAAATAAACAGGGAAGGTGACAGGGGACAGCCTTGTCTAATTCCCCTTGCTAGATGAAAGTTAGAGGAAAGGGTGGAATTAGTAAGTACTTTAGCAACAGGAGAGTTATATAATAGCTTGATCCAGGAGCAAAAGGTATAAGAAAGAACGAAATAAGATAAAACTTGATGTAGGTAGTCCCAGTTTCAGGAATCAAAGGCCTTCTCGAAATCAATAGCTATGGCTGCAGCTGGTATCTTGAGGGATTTGGCTTTGTGAATTAAATTAAATAAGGAATGTAGGTGATCAGAACCAGATCTATGTTTAATAAAACCAGCTTGTGAACAATGAGTTAGCTTGGGAATCAAGGATTCAAGTCAAGAAGTTAGCAGTTTAGCAAATATCTTCCCATCTGTGTTTAATAAAGAGATGGGCCTGTAACTTGTGGGGTGAGTAGAGTCTTTTTCTGTTAGGGATTAAGTTTATGATTGCTTGCTTGCAAGATGGAAGCTTGTCAGTATTGAAGCTTCTTAATAAACATTAAGAAGAAGGGGCATAAGGTGTCGGAAAACATTTTATAAAATCCATAGGAACTGGCCACCCCAGGATTTGCTGGATTTCAAGGAAGACAAATCTTTCTGGATTTCCTGAAGCGAGAAGGGTTCATCTAAAGAATTTGTTTCAAGAGTAGAAAGATGAGGAAGATATAACAATTTAAGGAACTGTGGAATTTGTAAAGTAGATGGAGGATTTCTGTTAGAGTATAGTTTTTGATAAAAGGTTTCCATGATACGGTTTATAGAGGGGTTGTCGGAGCGAATCATACCCTGCTCATCGTTTAGGCTTAGGATGTGCCGTTCCATTTGTTGTGCTTTGAGCTGGTAAAAGAGGAGTTTCCCATTTTTATCGCCATGCTCCCAAAACTTATATTTAAGTTTAAACAAGGCCAGTTCGGTTTTATGAGAAATTCATTCGTTAATTTTAACTCTAAGAAGAAGAATTTCAAGATGAAGTTGAGAATCAGAACGGTGCTTATTAGAAGAAAAGTATAAATTCTCTTTAGCCTTAAGAGATTTTTCCAAGTCAGCCATCTGTTGTTCCCTTACTCTTTTCCTATGTGCTGCATAACTGATAATTTTCCCTAGAATCGTAGCTTTAAGAGCTTCCCATACAGAGAATGTAGAAGATTCGGTTGGGGTATTGTGAAAGAGGAAGTCCTGAATTTGTGCTTTGATCATGGGTAAGAAATTGGGATCCTTGAGGAGGAGAGGGTCCAGCCACCAGTAAGGAGATTTAGGTGCTAATAGGTCCCACAAAAGTTGCAATTTGACAGGGGATTGGTCTGAGATTATGATGGGAGAGATGGATGAATCAATAGTTTTTTTCCATTATAACAGGAGAGGCTAACCAGTAGTCAGTTCTACTGTATGTCTTATGTAGAGAGGAGTAAAAAGTAAATTCTCGATCAGGAGGGTGAAGGAAGTGCCATACATCAGCTAATCCAACATCTTGCATTAGTAATGAGAGGGCTTTAATACTTCTAGGGTGGGTCTCTGCAGTGGGGTTACTTCTGTCGATGCTGGCTTCTGAAGCTAAGTTAAGATCCCCTCCAAGAATAACTGGTGTATTATCAGTGTTAAAGGATAGAATCTGTTGAGCTAAATTATGAAAAAACTCCAGGGAATAGGAGTTGGGTGCATAGACATTAACAAGTGGAAGAGGACCAGAGTTGGTATTCAGTTTGACCATCACCCATCTGCCATCAGTATCGGAAACGGAGTTTACAAGGGACCATTTGAGACTCTTATGAATAAGAATAGCAACTCCTCTTTTTTAGAGGTATAGGATGATTTGTAGATCTGACCAACCCAATCTTTTTTAAGTCTATGAACATCCTCTGCTAATAATTTTGTTTCTTGAAGGAAAGCAATTTGTGTTTTATGTTTTTTGAGATGTGAAAGAATTTGCTTCCACTTACAAGGAGAATTAATTCCCTTCACATTCTATGTATATGAAAGTATGTCACTCATATTGTTAATGTTAAAGAAAGGGAATAATCACTGGAGTGTGAAGGGACAAATAAATGAGGCAGAGGATGATTAGAATACAATATAGAGAGCTTACGTATATGCAGAGAGTGGCAGGAACATTCAAGCCAAAAAAAGTGAGATGTATGATACATGAGTAGCACAGATGTCTATTAAAGTTAGAACAGAGATGGGGAAGGAGAAAAGTCATTAACAAAAAAAACAATACTAGTGAGCTGAATAACAAAGAAAATGTTTTATGGGTACGAGGCGATATGAGTCAGCCAACTGGCTAAGAGACTCTCTCACCACACTCTGGGGCATCTATGTAGAGAGGAGACTAGGGAGGACCAGTTATGCATATTGGCCCAAACCCAAGTCTGATCCTAGTAATATAATAAAGTAAGTATTCCTGATAAGCTGAACTGAAAGGGAATAATACCAAGAGAGGCAGGGGACTGTAATAACATCAGCTTAATTCTAAGCTAACAGGACAAGGTATAAGGATAAAGCTAAACACCAGAACTTATTTATAAACATTAGTTGTAATAGTACAAGATATACCAACTCGAAATAACAGAAAATTAAAGAACCATATACAAGATGCCAGTACAGCCTAGACATAGAGCAAGGAATTCAGGGAGCCAGGTAGAATGCAAATGAACAAATATAAAAGGAAAAGTAGATCATTACCACATTAGAGTGACTCTAAGTATACTTTGCTGTGCAACAGAGTAAGTACATAATAAATACAATATTGAGGGGGAAAGAAGAACAAGGAGGTCAATTTAAGCCCTTACGCCCTGATCCAAATGCAAATCGGGATTATGTGAAGAGGTATAGGCTTCGGTGATAACTGTAGACAGACGAGACAGTCATAGTAAAGATCAGCTCTGATTACTTGAAAATCACCTAAATAGATGCTATATGGGGTGACTAGGTCTAGAAGACTAGGCCCAGTGAACCCCAAAACAGGAGGGACGACACAGCAGTGGATTTCTATAATATCTGTAGGCTTCGAGTAAAATAAGGAGCATAAGAAAGATGTAGATTGACAAGCCTTTGCAACAGTACACCAAACAAAGCCCACCTCTTTGAGTGCTAATCATAGTTCCATATTGTAAACAAGAGGTAGTAAGAATAATGGATTGTAGGGAAGGAGATAGATTAAATGTAGTTGCTACTAATACTTAAGAATCTGTCATCAGGAGAGGGAAGGGGTAAGTTGCCTTGTAATATATAATAATTCACGTACGAAAAAAGAAAAGGCAATAATCAGGATGCTTACCGATTGAAGATATGCAACTGAACAGCCAAAAGACTATAAACCTGATGCACTGCTAAATTGGAGAGTAAAAGGCTAGATACAGAGAGCCTGTTTAGTGAGGTAATGTATAAGATCTAATGCTAAAATAATGGGTTAGAAAAGTATTGCTGATATACCAAAGTTCCCTTGAAGACCTTTAAGCTGCTTGTTTAAACACTGCAACAAAAAGTAAATTGATTGCACCTCGATGTACAGCCTTTGCTTTCTGCAACCGCTGGGAGCAAAAGCAACCAGGTAGCATAAACTGTAGAGTGAGCGGCTAGGCAGAAAAAGTGTACTGACACTCCCTTTAAGTATCCTGGAAGCAAAACCTACCAAGATATAGCAACTGTGACCATATTACTGACCATATAAGCTCATGACTGCTTAGATTAGCAGGACTGTGACTATTGATGTTCTTGCTTTTGGTCTTTGCCCTATGTTTCTTTCTGGGTGGCTCTAAAGATTTGAGGGGGGAACTTGCAAGAACTTCTGCCCATGAAGTATCGGCAGAAATACATCCCTGAGGCACAGGATCCAAATTAGAGGGATTTTCATCTGAAATTTGGTGAGAAAGATCCTCCTGCGAGGAGTGCATGTCATCCTCCAAGAGAGCAAACTTATTGCTCAAGGGAATAAAGGGGTTGATTTGAAGGTGAGAGGCTGCAGCTTGGGGTGTTTGGGGTGAAACCTCACTAGAACAGCATGAAAGTCTTAAAGAATAATGCCCCAACAGAAGCTTCTCTTGCAGCCGTGTTGATTGCCTTGGGGTCAAATCAGCTGCGGTGTTGCTGCTTGGGGCTACGAACTTTCCCCATGTTCCTGTACCTTGTTGTCCATGCTCTGTGTGGATACCAAAGCAGTGTTCAGGTTGCCAATTGCTGCTGAACCTCCCAGGGTAAGACTGCAGAGAGAGACCTCCAGATACATGGCTAAGGCGTCAGGGGTTTCAAAATCCTTGAAGGAAGAGCCTGAGAAAAGGCATAGTGTTGTGGGGTAACGTAGAGCAAATTTAATGCTTCTTTGGTGGAGGATTTGTTTAAATGGATTGTAGGCCTTCCTTCTGATGGTTAAATCTTTTGAAAAGTCTCTGTATATGGAAATATTAAACTCTTGCCACTGAAGTTTCCCCATTTCTCTGGCTTGAATCAGTACTAATTCTGTGTGGGAATAGTTCAAGAAGTGAGCAATGATAGGCCTTGGTCACTGGTCTGATGTTGGCCTGGGACCCAGAGTGCGGTGAGATAGCTCAATGATTAACATTACAAATTTGTGAAGTTACAAGGGGGCATGGAAACTGCGCAATGCACACTTGTAGCACAGTCATTTTTTGAACTTTCGTCATCAGATTTTCAACATAGGCATTTTAGGACCTCCGCTCATGAACAGTGTCACTTTCTCAATCTATCCTGAAAACTGATTTCCTACAGCGACCGCACTATTCTGCGCCGGAAGTGCAAAAACACATTTTGGCCAGGATGTGTAAAATGACAGCTGTACTGTTCATAATGGAGTTGTGGAAAAATGGCAATGTTGAAAATCTGGAGTGAAAATATTACAAATTCGCAAAGTTAGAAGTGTGCATGGAAACTGCGCAACGCACACTCGTACAACAGTTATTGTTTGGATTTTTTTCATCAGATTTGCAACAAAGGCTTTTTGAGAGCCCACTCATGAACAGTGGCACTGTCATTTAATTAATCAGTCCCAAAAGGAGATTCCACACAGAATAACGCCATGACAGTGACTGAATTCATGAGGAGGGGTCCCAAGAACCCCATGTTGAAAATGTGGTGCCCAAATTCCCAAAAATGCCCGAAATATGTACCAAAGTTGAAAAAACCCTATTTATGCCATTGTATAGCTTACTGGCATTTCTTCAGTTCGCGGTCGGCTTAGAAGATTGCAGACATGTTCCTGGTCCACTGAAGATCGTCACACTGGGCTCTGGAGGTAAGTATGGGGAGAGGATGTGTGGGGAGGTGGGGTGCACAGAGGTGGGTGCGGGTTGGGGAAGGGGACCGCAAACTCAATGAGGGACCGTTTCTGTTTTAAGGTTTTAAAAAAAGGAAAGAAAGCAAAAACCCTCCACACAACAAATGGGGAGGGTTAGTATGCTGACGGGAGCGGGCTCCCCCATCGGCAAATGTACTGGGTCAGGGCATGAGGGTAGTAAGCGCCTGCAATGACGTAGGTCGCTCCCTCATTGCAGTGAAATGGTTGACGCTGCAATAAGGCGGTCCCTGATTGCAGCAGCAAAAACGTTTCAACTTGGTGGCAGTTCTGCAAAACCAGTCTCATCAGGACACTGGGCCTGCACTGGTCCACCAGTGCCAAGCCCCCAAATGCAGTGCCATGGTTGGCTGCCACAGTGCCACTCCTCCACAACCCACTTCTCTCCTAAGCTGCCACACACTGTTTCTTGCGCATGCATGCAAGCAAACATAAAAATAGCAGGACAAGAAGAGACAGCATGAGATTAGAGGGAGGTCAATTAAGAAATAATGTGAGAAAGTTATTTTTCACAGAAAGGGTGGTGGATGCATGGAACAGCCTACCTCAGGAAGTGGTGGATATGAATATAGTGCAGGACTTCAAACAGGCATGGGATAGACATAAGGGAGCAATATAGGAACTTCCTGTCTCAGAACAGGAAGATCAGGAGCTTTAACGGCATGAAGGCAGTAGGTAAGCAGAGAGGGGGAAAATAAATAAATAAACAGAGGAAAGAGTAAGTATTCAAAACAGCAGTTAAGGGACCAGAAATAAGACATGATGGGAGTGGTACAGTGCAGTGGCTGTGGAGCAGCAGTCTTCCAGGAGATATTCTGGAGGATGCGGTGTTGTCCCATCTGCAGGCACCTCTCTGGGCTGAGGGAGGAGGTTGCTCATCTCCAGGCTGAGTAGGCCAGGATTTGGGGGACCTCCTCTCCACCCAGGGACCACCAGAGCCACTGCCAGTTGCCTCAGAGGTTGCCAAGAAAGAGGAGCGGTTGGACCACAGTGGGCTCAGGGAGGGTGAGGGTGAGGTGGTGGAACAGAGGCGATCCTCCAGTTGTACCTCTTCACACCATATGCTGTTCTGGCAGAGTGTGGTTCCTCTATAGAGACACCTGCAGTGGAGACCAAGGAGGATGCTGAGAACCTCCACAAAGGAGACCCGCAGGAGGGTGGCATGGGACCCCACAAGGGAAGGAAACAACTCTTGGTGGGGGACTCCATTGTTAGGAGGGTAGAACTGGGGAGGAAGGGAGAGGGATGTAAGGTGCCTGCCTGGTGCCATGGCTTGAGGGACAGGGAGCGAATCCTCAGGATTGCTGGAGCAGCTGCATGGGGAGGAGCTGGATGTCATTGTCCACCTAGGGACAAATGACCTGGCTGAGAAAGGATCAGAGCAGTGCAGAAGAGTTTGTGGAGTTGGGAGGGGCTTAGACAAGTAGCACTGCACAGTAACCTTCTGGAGGTGCTGCCTGTCTATGGCGTAGGTGAGGCTAGGGTGCTCCACACCATGGGATTCAATCAGTGGTTGAAAAACTGGTGCAGAGCTCAGGGATTTGGCTTCATTGGGGACTGGGGTCCACCTGGAGTGATGCAGGCCTATACTGGCATGATGGTCTGCATCTGTCCAGGAGGGGAACCAGGATCCTAGGTGATAGGTTTAAATGCTTCATTGGCAAGCATTTAAACTAGCCAAGGGGAGGCACTGAAAGGAGCAGAGGAAACCTAGCCCCCAAAAAATCAGGTATAAGGGTAGTAAACACCAACATAGAGGTGTTGATAGGGAGAAGGGCAGGGGTAAATGGAGAAAGTGACAAAGGCAAGAAGGACAGAGATGGGGCAAAAGGAGTAAGGCCATCAGGAAATGGAGGGTAATGAGTACCAATGCCTCGTAGTCTGGGCAACAAGCTCCTGAACTGGTGGCCTTGATGGAAGAGGATGCCTGGAATTGTAGCAGTCACAGAAACATGGTACACAGAGAACCATGACTGGGATGTTAACATACCAGGGTACATAACCTACAGGAGAGACAAGGTGAGAAGAAGGGAGATACTGTTGATGGGAGACCTGAATATGCCAGATGTTAACTGGAGCACATTTGCTGCAGCTACATCCAAGAGCAGGGCCATCTCAATGCCCTACAGGTGGCAGGCCTCAGACAGCTAGTTTTGGAACCCACTTGGGGAGCAATCTAGACCTCTACTCTCAAATGGGGACAGTGAGAGGATCTCAGATCTAGAAGTGGGTAGCCATCTGGGAACAAGTGACCATCAAACAGTGTGGTTCACTGATAAACTCAGCTACAGAGTCAAGCCATACAAAAGTGAGGGTACTGGACTTCAGGAGGGCTGACTTTGGCAAGATGGGAGAGTGCCTCAGAAAAGCACTAGCAAACAGGCTAGAAGGAGGGTGGAGCAACAATGGGAATCATCAAACTGCCATCACAGAGGCAACAAGCCTTTGTGTGAAGCAAATAAACAAATCAAAATGAAAGAAAAAGCCACTATGGTTCTCAAAAGAGGTGGCTGGGAAAGTCAGGAAGAAAAAGATAGCATTCCGGAAGTATAAGGAAACACAGAAGGAGCAGGACAGAGAGCTGTACCAGTTAAGGCAGAAGGAAGCAGGGAGGGAAGTCAGAATAGCAAAGGCCCAAACTGAGGAAAAGATAGCCAACTCGGTTAAGAAGGGGGATAAAACCTTTTATAGGTACATCAGAGAGCTTAGAAAGACAAAGGGAGGGATAGTGAGGCTGAATAGAATGAATGGTGGGTGGGCAGGAGGGGGACAGTGAAAAAGCAGGGATACTGAATGAATATTTCTGCTCAGTATTCACAAAAGAGGAGGGGGAAGTGCCTAATCCAATTACAGAAGCACTCTGGATAGGGGTCGATCCCAGTCCTTTCACAGAAGAAAGGGTTCTGAAAGAACTCCTAAAACTGAAGGTGGACAAAGCAATGGGGCCTGATGGATTCACTCCAGAATTCTAAAAGAATTAAGGGGAGAACTAGTGACACCACTGACTACCCTTTTAACAAATCATGGGAGGATGGTGGTGCTGAAGACTGGAGGAGGGTGGATGTATCTCTCTCACAAAGTGGGACCAAGACAGAGGCAGGAAACTACAGACCTGCTCAGCCTGACCTCTGATATAGGGAAAGTGATGGAATCACTTCTGAAGGAAAGAATTGTTGAGTACCTAGAGGCCAGTGGGGCACAGGACCCAAGGCAGCATGGATTCACAGCGGGAAGGTCATGTCAGATGAATCTAATTGATTTCTTTGAATGGGTGACCAAAGTAGTAGACAAGGGAGGGGCTGTGGACATGGCCTACCTAGACTTTAGCAAGGCATTTGACACAGTCCCACACAAAAGATTAATAGTCAAATTAGCCAGCCTGGGAGTGGGTCCCAGGGTGGTAGCCTGGGTAAAACATTGGCTGGACAACAGGACACAGAAGGTAATTGTAAATGGAGTCCACTCTGAAGAAAGGGGGTTACTAGTGGGTACCGTAGGGTTCAGTACTGGTCCAGTCCTTTTAATGCCTTTATAAGTGACATTGCAGAGGGACTGGAAGGAAAAGTATGCCTCTTTGCAGATGACACAAAGATCTGCAACAGGGTTGATACACAAGGAGGCGTGGAAGGATGAGAAGGGACTTGTCAAGGTTGGAGGAATGGTCAGAAGTATGGCAGCTTGGATTCAATGCAAAGAAGTGCAAATAATGCACCTGGGAAACAAAACCCAGGGAAGAGTACACAAGGTGGGGGAAGTAGTAGCAACAACAAAATGGAAAGGGACCTGGGGTTAATCATATCAGATGACCTTAAGGTTGGCAAGCAATGTGAGAAGGCAGAGGGAGGCTGGAAGGATACTGGGATGTATAGGGAGAGCAGGCAAAACAGGAAGTTGTTATCCTCTGTACAGACAGTTTGTGAGACCCCATCTAGAGTACTGCATCCAGTTCTGGAGACCCCATCTATGCAAGGACATAGACAGGATGGAGGCAGTCCAGAGGAGGGCAACTAAAATGGTGCAGGGTCTGCAAGAGAAGCTATACGAGGCGAGACTAAAGGAGCTTAATATTTATACCCTTGAGGAAAGGAGGGAGAGGGGGGACATGATAGAAACTTTTAAGTACCTCAGTGGAATCAACAAAGTCCAAGAGGGTAGCATCTTTCAGAAAAAGACATCTGCAAAAACAAGGGGACACAATTTGAAGATAGAGGGGGGACGGCTCAGGGGCAATGTGAGGAAGTATTTTTTCACAGAGTGGGTGGTGGACGCGTGGAACCACCTTCCTGAGGAGGTTGTGGGGTCTAAAACTGTGGGAGAATTCAAGAATGCATGGGACAGACTTAAGGCAATTCTTGTGGGGGCGGGGGCTAGGAAGAAATAGGTTGTTGGTTAACTAGGATCTGCAGCTTAACCAATAGGTAGGGAAATGGACAGACTAGGTGGGCCAAATAGTCCTTATCTGTCATCAAAGTCTATGTTTCTATGTTTCAATAGAGATGAGTATGAATAGTTACGCCATTGACAGAGTAAAGGCCTATGGCACATTCATAAGGTAGAAAAAATGGGCAGACTGGCTGGGCATTGCGGTCCTTATCTGCCATCAGCTTCTATGTTTCTATGCAAAACTGTATTCAGTACAGTGGTTTTGTTGGGAAGAATGTGAGGCCCTTAGACAGTACACTTAATTCTCCAGTAGTAAGTGCGTGGTTGGACAAATTAGTAACAGAAATGTGCCCATTGGTATTGCTTTGTTGTTCTATGACTATTCTTGTTCTTCATGGTTGTTAGGAAGTATGATATGTTGAAGGGTATCT